>JASUAB010000009.1:15000-10015000 GCA_037013595.1 Dicorynia guianensis
GAGAAATGAGACAATTCCATCTCCCATAATTTTTAATTTTTTATTCCTTCCCTGGAACTTCTTCCCGTTTATTCTAAAATCCAACATTGTTCTGTTTTTATCAAAAAAATTAAGAATCATAAAATTCAATCGTTAATTTTTTCAGATGGTCGGTGAATCCGAGAGGGAAAGAAATAAAGGGAATTATTTTTCTCAGTCACTCAATTACTTAGTCAAGTGCAATTCGTACCTTCTTATTATTTAGTTATAATATTGCGGTAATTTGAAATGCAATTTAATTGAAAAATGTAAATTGGCGTGAATTACAAAAACAAACTTTTAAGACCAAATAATAATAAATCTCTCAGAAAATGATACGCAAGACACGCAAGGAGAAACGGGGTGAAAACAATCACCGGGGAGTTTAACGCATCAACTAATTTCTTAAAAAAATATAGTTACGTCTCAATAACAATCCATTATCATTAATTTCCTTTTTTTTAAGATATACATATTATAAGAAAAATTAAAAAGTCAAACTTCAAATTAAATACAGTCACTTAATCTTACACATATATCGTCCACACATCATCCAAAATGAAAATATCGTCCAAACTGATTATAGAAATGTAGGAAATACATCAGTGATTATTCTCTACGAGAGTATGTGTTCTAGAACTATGGCTTACGGCACATTACATAGAGGCGCTGTTCCAGACCCTCAAGTGGATTGAGAACGAAGCGGGATGTTTATTTTCATGCTCAAAACCAATCTTCAAGTTAATCTTGAGTAAGTTATACCGTTAATAATCACACAGATTAATGGTACAACATGAAGCGCAGAAATTGGCTGAGGTCTTCTTGCTATGCAGTACATGCCTTGTTATTTCCTGCAGATATTGGGATGATACTTCGTTGCGTTAAAGATAATTGCTGGAACTCACTTTTTCCTTAAAATGCTCTTGCAACAGAAAAGGAAACTTCACTATCAACATCCGCAAATATAGTGTAGTTTCAGCCCAAGTCTGGCAGCAAGGGATTTATAATAACAAACCTGAATACTCACTTCAGTAACTAGATTCTGTCAATATACTATGATCCAAACCAAACATATCTCTCTATTTCAAACAAACACAGTAGACTGAAATTTTGCAAGAACTACTTCGTTTCTTCCACAACTTCACCCAACCCACTTTCCACCAATCACCATTATCCTTTTCCTAACCTCATTACTCTATTGTTTGATTACACAGGTAAACCAACTAGTTACGAAGAAAACGTTTTCCAAACAATGATGCTGTAAATATTTTTTTCATCTATGCAATATTCATGTTTCTCTTTGTTACCAATTTTAAATCAACAATGGCAACACAAATTTACTGTCTTACCAGTCGTTAAACTATATGATAATGGAATTTAGTTATTCATGTATATGCAAAGGATTTACTGCATAGAATTCCTCCAAAAAAATTAACATGTAAGATAATCAGTGTAGGAGACATACCAAGGAAGCTTAAAAGTATCTTTCCACCATCCATGTTTTGAGCAGTTCACAACAATTTTGTCCAACCGTACAATGACCTCGGTAAAAGTTGGCCTGACAACTGGTTCTGGATCCCAACATTCCTCAATCAACCTGCAAACAACAGGACAGTTAGATTGCTTTAAAATTATGTGAAAATTGACTACCTATTTATCAAGTTGAAAATTAGACTAACTCTTTCAAATCTGGAGGATAGCCTTTTGTTTTGATCTTGAATGGCGGTCGTTTTCCCTCCAAGCACATCAGTTTTAAGGCCTCATCTGCGGACTTTGGGTGGAACGGCTGTACACCCTCTATCATCTGAGCTCATAAAATATTACAAAAAGAACTGCTGACATTTCCCACTGATAAATAACTGATATATGAAGTCCATTTTAATAGATTTAGTAAAACTAAAGATTGCAAAATCAAACTCTGCCAAGTATGACCAGTGAATGCACGCAGAAAAGCTACAAAACATTTTTCTTGAAATTAGAAACACATTAATAATCTTGAGGAAGTATGCTATTTATGTAATTATTTACAACTTAAAAAAGTACTAAATGGGAGTATTAGGGACACAACACATAGATGAGATGAAGAAAGCTCGTGATAAATATTTTAAGGGAAGAAATCATAAACAGATTATCAATTTTATGAGTATTGTGAAAATAGGTACCTCGTATACAATGAGACCAAAAGAATATGCATCCACACTTCTATCAAATATATCATCTCTGTAAACCTCTGGTGCCACGTACAAACCTAAAAAATTATAAAGGCAAATAATCTCTTGAACCGGGATGAAGATATTTGTGGCAACTCAGGACTATAGATATTCATAATCAGATTTACATAAGTGATCATTTTAGCGTTTCGGATCCCTAAACCCTAAACCCCTTTTCAAAGATTAGAATATCTAATTATGTTTTCCATTACATCTTCACAATTCAACACAAATTTATTTTGAAAAATTAGTCAGTAGTAATTCAGATAAAGTTTCACTTTAAAGGCAAGATTGGAAGATCCAAAACTATACCAGTGTACATACCCTTCCTCAAACTTGTGCTTGCTGGTTCAAGGGGATTCCATTTTGGGTAGAGGTGTATCTATGCATATTTGACAGATACAAATCACAGTACCCTCCCACATATAAACAACAATATCAACGATGAGAATTACTGAAAACATATTGAACTGATAATTCTATGTAAATCACTAAAGCAGAGTGGCGATTTCCCCTTTCGTATGTTGTTAGAAAGAATACTAAATACTTAGGTAGGGAAACCTGCATATCAGGCCAGATTCAAATTTTATTGACATGGTTTACTTGTCCAACACTGCATTTTATTGGTTGCGGCGAATCACTTGTATCTCTGCAAGTTAACTTTTTTCTTTTGTCTATTACCAACAATTTATTACAAGCTCTCTGTTGTATGAACTGCACTTCCCTTACCCTTTTATTCCATCATTTCCCAGAAGAAATTAGCCATGGCCAATGCTTATAATGTAAAAGACAATTGAAATAATTTACAAAAATGTCCGCCACTTAAGGATTGTCTACATTATCAGTTTTTGTTGCCTAACCTAAACTAAGGGCAACTAACAAAAACTTAATTTCAATCAACTCTTCGTGCATACTGAATTCAGATTTAAAAAATATTCATTGATCTTATATGTTCAAACTTCATACAGAGCTATTAAACTGAATCTTAATGCAAAAACATGGGTTACTCAGAACTAACACCTACACATCAATTTGGGAGGAATATAAATTTTAAATGATAAAACTTTTATCATGCATTAGAACTTACTTGAAAGGTCAATGTTAGCCCCAGACTGCACCAGCCTTCCTTTTTCAGGTGAAATTTTTGACAATCTTACCCTGCCAAATCCAGCTATTTTCAAGTGCCCTCCATTATCCAGCAAAATATTTCTGGCACCTTACCCAAATTTCATATATTAAAGGAACAGTAACCCAATGAGAAAAATAAAATCTAAAATGCACTAATGTAAACGTCAGATCAAACTTTGTTTTGTGTTGTCTTACTTTGGCTTTAAATCACAGTGGATAATGGGATCAGGTTTACATTCATGAAGATAGTTCATACCCCTGCTAACAAGAAATTAACAAAAATATCTTATATAAACTAAATGGAAGAATGTCCAATAAACAGACAATCATTTAGTGCATCGTAAAATTAGCAAGCCACAAAAATGACCCAAAGCAACACTAATAAATCAGAAAACATATACAATAAGGAGAACAAAAAAATATAAGATAAGGACATAAAATTTTTATTCAGAGATGTGTTCATACAGAATTAGAAAGCATTACTATTTAATAGATCACTTGCCTAGCAATATCAAGAGCAAACCGTAGAGCTTTTGATGGGGATAAACGCCCTTTCTTTTGGAGATAGCCATCCAGGTAACCCTGAAAAAGCAACATTGATATACAAAATCTTTATGAGAAACACTATTTCCAAAAGAATTTCAGAGCCATCCATATCACCTCCTCCAAACAGCAAAAACACATAACCAACTATTTTTTTCACCCTTTTTTTTAATCCTTTCATATTTATGTGTGCGTTTGTTCAAGGGCATAAGTCAATTCTCATAAAAGAGGAAAACATAGACAATTAAGAGTCAATATAAGAAGCAATTCAGGAATGCCACAACCTACATACAGGTGAACAGGAAGACTATTTACATGCTAATTGTGGATAACAATGACAACACTCAGGATATTCAGTACCTTATACATGAATTGCTTTTAGCAAAAGCACTTCTTTCTTATGGACTGCCAATGGAGTCAAAATCAAGTAATACATGTCCATTGTCAATGGTCATCGTTTAGCAAACGCACTTTAATATAGACCATTAGGCTCACAAAGTAAGGCCAGAGAGTTTAATAAAGGGAAATTAAGTATAAAAGTTTGAGTATATTCCTCAACTTCTTTATAGAACAACAGAGTGAAGGGCAACTCAAGAAAATGTTGTTAAAAGACGATTTGGATTTGGAAAGGACAATGAGGAGTAGAAAACAAGGCATATAATTTCATCTGGTTGCTTACGTAGGGATGGAAAGGTGACAGATGGATTTGTCCAAGTGCACTTATGTAATGTTACTGACTCTGGTTTTTTCCCCTTATTCAGTCCAAGTCACATATCCATTAGATACAACAATCATAGGCCCAAAGTATTTAATCAGGTACATCCAATCCATTAAATTTCTCATGGTACTAAAATGAACCAGCACTCATGCATTCTTACACTCCTCGATGTTTGGTTCATGCACCTTCTCCCTCCATCTCTCTCCCTCTCTATATTTCCCTACCTATCTCTCAAACACTCACAGAGACTCAGATACACATGCACAGGCAGATAGATTTGGAGAAAGGAAGGGAAGCTTGCCTTAGGATGATGCTCCAAAACAATCATCATGGGTATATTTTGAGTAACAGCTCCAACAAACTGGACCACATTAGGATGTCGTACCTTTTCTAACAAGGTGAGCTCGTGCTTGAAAGCATTTCTGTGTGAATTAAAAAAGGGTCAAATTCGTATGTGCCAAGGCTATGTAATAAATTAGACAAAGAAAAAGCAATTTAGGCCATCTATTAAGACCACAAGTCTGGGTAAAAGCAGCGAGTGACGTGTGCAGTCAGCTAAAAACTTAGCATATTTCCATTCAAGTGGCAAGAAGCTATCATACAGACACTCACACGATGTGTAGGATTGCTGAAGAGTATACATACATGCTATCAGGGTCTGAATAACTTTCCTTATCAAGTATCTTTACAGAAACCTTTGTGCCATTCCATTTAGCTACTTGGTACGTTCCCTGTGAAGTGATCTATCAAACATGAGTGAAGAATCACATAAGCAAGTAGTTTTAACATGTATCAATATTCGGATAAACTATGCCAGATGAATGCAGATCCAGTGAACTCATGGATGCTATAGTAGTTCCAAAGATGCATCTGAAATGTTTAAAAGTGTTAACAAATATTGATAACCATAACTCTAAATGCAATAAAAAAATGCATTAAAAAGTAGGAAAATTCTACTGCACATTAGACACCAATTATTAGTGATTCAGTGAAAACAATCCGAACAACAAAATATACAAAAGATAATGCAAATATGCAGATGGTATCAAATAGAATCCAGTACAAGGCAAACAGTTTACGCCAAACCAAAACTTCAATGCTTTGTAAACAGGTTATACCAAGTCACTAGTCATGATACTACAGTACTAAAATAAATGGCCACTGCCCATCAGTACAGTTTGACCAATTTGAACGCAGAAAGCTCCTTCAGAGTAGTTGTCTCAATTGCAAGTCTATGCCTTCTGATACCAGGCCCAATAGAATAATAGTGAGAACAAATTCCATAATATGCAGAGTAAAAGCCATAACTATTGAACCAATCAGCTAACAAAAATCTAACGAAAGGAAGGGAAGGAAATAACCATGCCTTTGAGATACCATCACTCTTCCGGACCTGGAGTTCTAACGGATTGAGTTCATATTCTGGAACTTCACGGGGATTTGCGACAGACATTGGAGTCTTTCTGGTTTTCTAACAACATCACAGATTAATATATAAGTCTCTAAATTCAATATACATAATCAATGCGTGGCAAGAAAGAATACAATGATACCGGCACTTTGGCTCCACGGGCCTTCAATATGTTGTAAACTCCTGTATTTCCGTAGTATTTGGCGTCTGCAGCTGCCTGTCCATATAATAAGCTCGATAGTTGAGATTTCCCATTTCAATTCAATTCAACTCAAAAAGAGAGAAGTGGGAATGGGAAAAGAAGCAAAGCAATAATGCAAAGGAAAAGTACCGTACTACCCCAACGATCACGAGCATCAATGTTAGCCTTACGGCTGAGCAAGAGCTTTACAACCTCCACATGTCCTTCACAGGCGGCGATATGCAACGCGGTGCGGCCATCCAAATCAATGCTATTGACATCAATGCCTTCATTTAGCAAATCCTCCACTCCCTTGGCGTCCCCTCTGCACGCCATAAACAACAACTGCATCGTGGAGTCGAGGTTCTCTGGCATCGTCAGCTCACTTTCATGACTCTGACTGCGCCGAATAGGATCAAGTGACGATTGCCTACCGAAACTGAATCTCAGGTTGTTCCGTCTCGGATCCAACGAAGACTGGCGCGTAAACTGTCGGCTCAGATTCCTACCGAACGAACCGGTCGAGAATTGGCGCGAGATGCCGCGCTTCAATTGCGCGGCAATGTTTTCCATTGTTTTCGCTTCTCGGCGGGGATTGAACCCAGTTTCGCTTTCAAACGATTGCGTCTAAAACGCACAACAAGCAGGGCAGAATTCTCTACATTGTATTGCCGTCTATGTAATTCTTTCTAAACTCAATCTGCTGGCTTGACATTCCCAAATTCGGATCGAGAGCTTGGATGAAGGAGTAAACTCCCGATGCCGATCGAGCAGTGGAGGGATTTGATGGATAATCGGAGGCCGACTGAGATCTAAGGGACTTGAAGGACAAAGCCCAAAAACAGTGCGTGCGTGCGTAGATGTATGACGCGAGCGAACGCATGGAAAGAGAAATGACAGATTTTGACGATTTGACTTGGCTTTCACATGCATTTCTTTCCACACATTTGCCGCGAAACCACCGTTAATAATTCTTCTATTAATACATCTTGACGTTGAAACGTGGTCTGATCTTGTCTAGGTGTCTATGGATTGAGTTTAGTTGAGACTGCCGTATTTAAGATTTAATTCGATCAATTTTTAGTTGGGTTGGGTTAGTTTGGCATTGGGACATAATTTTTTTAAATGGAATAGGTTATTATCGGGTTAGATTGGTTGATAGTTTACCTCATCAACTTTCACAAAAACCTCAATGGTACTTTTTTGTTAAACAACATATATGTATAGGCATTTATATTGAAAACTTGGGGCAGAACATGAGCCAGAGATGCACTACAGACCCCATTGGTTAGAGGTAATAATGTGAGAGCTAGCTAGCGTTAGAAGATTTTCAGGAGCGAGCTGGGCAGTAACAGCGAAGATAGAACTCGTGTCATAAGGGAAGTAATTTGTTTATTTTTGTCCTAGAGTGATAGAGCAAGTCAGAGGAAAGTCCGCAGAGCCAAGCTAGCGGAAGGATAGAATGTTTTTTTGGTTAGCAAAGTCAGATAAAAGCCAGACAAGCAAAGAAGTTTGGCATGGAGGGCCAAAAGATCATTTCTTGCTTTCTTCGATAGGGGACCCACCAGTCCGTTTTTGGTGGGTTGCACTAGCAGCAAGGGAAGTGATAATCGATGGAGCGGAGGAACCGTTCTTCTCCCCTATGATGAAAGAGATGATTCTATCTCACGGCCATAGTGAGAAATGAAAGCATAGTCATTTTCAAATCATAAATTATATAAATCATAACTAAAATAGTCGACAATAAATGTGGTGCTTATATGCCATGAATCTAGTCCAAACTGAAATTGAGCAACTGCCGGCTGTGATGTTGAGATTGATAAAAAGTGAAAAAAATTATTAGAATTCACTTAAAAAATTTAAAAAAAAGCTTTGGATTGTATGGGGATACCCAACTGTAGGAAATCTCAATCCGTCTAGTCTCCAACACAACCACATGTGTGAAGTTCAAAACACTGCTATAACAACAATCATAACTTGAATTATTAGGCTAGCCCATAAATTTGACAGATAAAAAAAATATTAGCTGAACTTATTTCTTAAGTGGGATACGATAAGTTAATTTAATGAGTTAATATATTTTTACATATAAATATATTAGCCTATCCCATTTTATTCCATCTTACCGTAACTTGCAAATTAAATAAGATAAGATGACATGACCTGCATTATTTGTAGTCAAAATATCTAAGCCCACCATGCCTCTTAAGCTATGTGGGCACCCTAAACCTAGCTGCCTTAACCCATTTTGCCACCCCTATTTGCAACATCTAGCGAACTTGTACCCTAAGTGATAGGTCAAACATTTATGGCTTCAACTCTAGCTATATTGTTAAAATTCTATCATATTTAACATCTCATTAGTTTTAACAAAGTTTAAGCAATAAAAAACAAAAGTATATATCAATTGGATCCAATCTCAGCTGTAATTAGTATTAAAGAGAATTAGAAAAGACTAAAAGAAATAAATTATAAAAAGAAATTATGATAAAACTATACATTGTGTAGTGTTTAGCACAACTATTAAAGTTAATATAGGCAAATTGAGTATAACAAAGTAAAAAATAAAACACAGGCAAAAAAGGACAAGTTTGAAAAAAATAAACTTAAACATTAGATAGCTCTTAATGATAATTTCGAATGCGTTAGGATAATGCTCTTTTCTAACTAATAAATTAGGCAACAACTAATATCCTTTATAGGTACAAAATTATTTCATTCACTACTCCTACTTCATTTTCTTTTAACATAAGTAATAACTTAAAAAATAAGAAAAGTGTAGGATATTATTCAATTAATACCATTTCATCTAGGGGTGGACAAATACCTAGATAAATTAGGTGAAATTGAGCTCATGGGTTAAGTCGATCCTGCCAAAAAGAAGTCGGGTTAAAGAGATGGGTTTATGTGTTTAATAAAGGTTGGGACGGGTTTGGTATCCAAACCTGTAGTAACCCAATGTAAATTTTTTTTAGAGTAAATTACACTCCACCACCTTGAGATTTCTTCAAATAACACTAAACTCCATTTTTGTTCAAAACATACATTCCACCCCTATTTGACCATGTTGACTAATTTCTATCTAAAAATCTTAATAAAATATTTCTTTTTAAATAATTTGATATAATTCTTATATATATTTTTTAAAATTGAAATTGAATAATGAGAAAATAAATTATAAAAATCAGATGCAACTAAAATTTGTATGTTTATGGCTTTAGTTTAACATTTTAGGGTTTAAGGTAAGGTTTTAATATATAGGTTTAGGATGTATTGTTTTAGATTTTAAAGTTTAATGTCATATTGTATTTAGAGTTTTAAAGTTTAAGATTTAAAATTTTATATTTTAGAATTTTAAACTATGAATTTGACCTTAAATAAATCAAATAATTAATTAAATATATTAAATAGATGATTATTTAATTAGCCTCATTAATAAAAAAATTTTTAAAGATTTTTTTAGCATGAATGTTAGTATGTGAGATTCTTATAATTAATTTTCTTAGTTTTTAAAGTTTACTGTTTATAAATATATAAAAATATGTCAAATTACTTAAAAAAGAATATTTTAGCAAGATTTTTAGACGAAAGTAAGTCAACATGGTCAATTGGGGTGGAGTGTAAGTTTTAAACAAAAATGGAGCTTAGTGTCATTTGAAGAAACCTCAAAGAGATGAAGTGTAATTTACTCTTTTTTTTAATAATGAAACGATGTCGTTTTGAGCTTTAACCTAAAATCCTCACCCCCTTTCTTCATTCTCCCTCTGATAACCACTTTCCCCAAACTCTACATTTCGGCATCTCTCTCTCATCACTGAATCCTTCATCTCTGTCTCTGAGTTCTCCTCTCGGTGTCTCACGTCTGAGCTCTCACTGTCAAAGCTCGAAGTCATAACCACCTTCTTGGCTCCTCCTCCTCCCTTCGACTTCAACCTCTACTCCTCGCCTCTCAGCCCTTAGTCAACCTCAACCATCTGCATAGTACTAAGTTTAGGGTTTAGGGTTTAGTACCAAGTCCTTCTCCCTTCCCTTTCATCTTTAACTTCAACTCCAAAAGGAGTTATTCTTTAGGTGAGACTTGGGAAGCTAAGCAGCAATGAAATGAAGGTAAGAAAAACATTTTAATTTGTAGTAGTTAAGGTTTATGAATTAGGGTTGTTTATATGAATTCTGAGGCTTTAATTTCTAATATTGTTTTGTTTTACAAAAATATGTTTAGGTTAGTGGATTGGAAGCTCGTAGGCCTTGTGTTGCTGGGTTTAGTTACTTGGTACTTCAATTTAGCTCCCCTGACCCCAAGGGTTTTGTTTTTCTCATTTTTTCTTTTCCAAATTTCTTTCGTTCTTTCTTTCACGTTTCAGCAAAGTGTTCACTATTCAGTGTTTTTCTCCCCCGACCTCATATGGACTAATGGTTAACTACTAATTTACTGCCTTGATTTGTTGCATAATTTGCATTATTGATTCATGTAAAGCTGCAGTAGGTGCTAGTGCAGTAGTTTTTGCTGCATATACATTGCAACTGAAAAAGCTGCAACAAAATTACATTCCTTGCATATAGTGGCACTGCATATATTTAAATAAAAATAAGTGGGTATGCATGTCTCTAGGTTAGGTTTTGTGAAAATAAGCTAAGATTTATTTTAAAAATTGATTCATTTTTTAATTTAACTTTGACTTAAAATATTAAATGGATTAAGCTAAGGTACAATACTCCATAGCCCATTTCCACCCTTAGTCACAACGTTGTATCAATATGTGCACTAATCAATCAGCTATATATAACTAAACAATGTGCTGAAACAAGAAGAAATGCTATGGCATAAAAAATCAAGATTTTAATGGATCAAGGATGCTGACAGAAATACAAGTTTCTATCATACTAAAACCATTACTAGAATAAGGGGGAATAGAGTCTTAATGATTAGAGACATAGAAGGGAAATGGATCTTAGATGATATACAAGTTCAAAATGAAGTGGTGGGGTACTTCTAAAAACTCTTCACTAAACAAGAGGAAAGTAGAAACAAGCTGACTATGGTTTCTTCATTTTGGAATAATTGGAATTGTATGGGAGAGTTAGTTTATCATTTTGTTCAATAGATATTTGATGGCAATGAAGATGTGGCTAAGATTAATAACACTTTGATTGCTCTTATTCCTAAAGTGACTAAGCCAGAATTCCCAAATCCACTCTAGCAATTCTCTTTATGAAATGTGATTTATAAGGCCATTACAAAGATCATTGCCAACAAATTCAAGTGAATGCTTCCTTATATGGTGTCACTTAATCAGGTTAGCTTTATAGCGGCCAGAATGATTCATAATAACATTATTATAGTGGGGGAGCTTGTTCATATAATGAGAAGAAAAAGGGTTGGTAAAGGTTTCATGGCAATCAAAATAAACCTTGAGAAGGCTTATGACAAGATCAATTGGCACTTTCTTTGTGATGTTCTCAAAGAAATGGGAAGTCTTCCTTTTCTTAAACAAGTGATTATGAATTGTGTTACCTCTTCCACTATGGATGTGTTATGGCATGGTAGTAAGATGGGTTAGTTCAAACCTACTGAAGGTATCAGACAAGGTGATCTTTTATCACCTTACTTATTAGTATTTTGCATGAAAAAATTGAGTTATTAATTCAAGATGAGTTGGAGGGAAAAAATGAAAAGCAATCAAAGTAGGTAGAAACAGACTAGAGATTCCTCATTACTTTTTGTAGATGGCCTTCTTTTGTTTTCGAAGGCCTCTCTTCAATAATAAAAAGGTTTTGTAATGCTTCTAGGAAAAAGGTGAATAAGGCAAAGAATAGAATTTTTTTCTTAAAGAATGTCCCTACTGCTTAGTTAAGGCTATAACGGCCACATCAAGATTCAACAAACAAATAACTTGGTGCACTATTTAGGCATTTGCCTTACTCCTATGGGCAAGGGAGGAAGACAATATATTCACATTTTGGATACAATTTGGGGCAAATTAGTTGGTTGGAAAGCCTATTGTTTATCTCTAGCTAGTAGGATTACTTTAGCTCAATTTGTGTTAGCCACAGTGCTAATTTGTCATGTGCATGTAGATAGATTTTCAATGGTGGTATGTAAGGAAACTGAGAAAATGCAAAGAGACTTTATATGGAGACATGATTCTAATAAAAGAGCACCTCATCCTATAGCTTGGAAAATTTTGTGGTAGCCAAAAGATAGAGGTAGAGTGGGGATCAGAGACATGCATCTCATGAATGATGCTCATCTAAAATTGGCTTGGAAAGTTAATATTGATGATACAACATTGTGGAGCCATGTCCTGAAGGGGAAATATGGCCATAGAGATAATTGGCCTAAAATTGTGAAGGGCAAGCCTTCTGTAGTGGATTTGTGGCCAACGTTAGAAAATAATATTCAATGGGAAATTAGGAAGGGAACTGAGTTAGAATTCTGGTTTGATCCTTGGCTTCTTGGCCACCAAAATCTTATCCAAGAAGCTAAGGACTGGAATTGTTTAAATTCAACATTACCTCAAGAAATAGTTACCAAAATCAAAGGAGTCTTTCCTCCTAGGCAGGGTCTTGGATATGACAAGTTAAAATGGAAAATAGATCCTAAAGGCACATTCTTAGTTTGTAGTGTGTATCATACATTGGCTAGCTCTAATTGGCAAGCTTGTTGCCCTATATGGAAACAAGTTTGGAGATTGCCAATTCCTTAATGTATATGTACATTTATTTGGTAGATGGGGCATGGGAGGCTTCTAACAAAAAGCTTCACATGCAAATGGAGTAATAGTGACCCATCATGCATTTAGTATTACCAAGTGGAAGAGACAGTTTTGCATGCTTTGAGGAATTGTGGAAAGGCACAACAAATATAGTTAAAGCTTGTGAAATTTGCTACTCTGGCACATTTTTACGAAGCTCTTTAAGTTAGAAAATTGTATAGATTCTAAATTTATAGTTTGAAACATATTGTTGGAACACTCACTCTTAAGGATTATTCTGCCATCCCTCAAGTACAAAAGTCTTGAATACGACAACCCCTAAGGTACAACAAACTCTTTTGATTATGTGCATTCATAGTCAAAAAACAAAACAACAAAATAGTATAGTTGTATGTGTGAATAACTAACCATCAAGGAAAAGAAAATAGTTTAACGTAATAGTGCATTTTATTCTCTATTAGGCATCACATAACAAAATGATATTTTTAGGAAGAAAACATTTGTTGGGAACTTGAGAAAATAGTTGTTAGAATAATAAGTGAGGTAATGAAAATTGTAATTAAACATAATCATAAAACAAATGTTTAGCATTAAAAATTTCTACAACAACTTGTTAACACCAAAACCGAAGACTTCAATGGAAAAAAGATGCTAGCAAATGAAAGGCTTTAATAAGAAGTAAATGGATAGTTATAAAAAAAATAAAATGAATGAGGAAAGAGCCGTTGGAATTATTAAAACAATAAGGCTGTTGGCCGACAAGTCATGAAGTTACTATGCATTAAAACATGGCTATGGCAGTTTATAAAAGTAGAAAGCTATTTGGCCAATAATGGCAATGAATAAAACAAATAAACATGGTTGTTAGAAAATTATAATAATGATGGATAATAAAATGAATTAATTAAAAATAAGTTTAACAAATAAACCTTTTAAAATATATTAATAAAATATGACAATCCCCCATTATTTTAAATGGTTTAAGAAATTAAAATTTTGAAAAAATATTTGCTAGATACTACTTATAAAGTAGTACATCAATTTGGTATCTTTTTAACTATGAACTAGACCTAGACAAAATGATACTTAAATTCATAGAAATATTGGTGAAACATATAGCTTTTATGAACAATAAGTCTTGTTGTAAGTCAATAGTCTCACTTGTCTTATTACACTTTCTTTGAACATATTTTTACTGAACAATGTAATTTTGCACTAATTCATGAGTGTTCTAAAAATTCGCCACTATCTCATAAGAACGGCCCACTCCACACTCATGGAGGTTTTTTATCAAGCATACACTGTTATTGATACGCCACCTATAAGGGCTATAGAAATCATATAGAGTTTTTGTTCATCCCGTCTTATTCGTAGTTTAAGCACTATCACACATCATAGAAAAGACCTAAAATTTATTAGTGCTTGCATGACTAACAATGACTTAGTCTTACCCATATGAACCTACTTTATGGGATTTCCAATCACATAGATTGGTTTACCATCATTGTTAATCTCTATTGGCATTAATGAGTCCTATCCCTCAATGTTCCAAATATTTGTCTACCAAATATTTCTCTCTTATCCATGGGTTCAATTAGCGGATTGGCCAAATCCGCTTTTGACCCATGCAATTCATTTTCCAAAACCTATTTTATCACAATATGTTTTAGTCAAATAATCCAACTATTACCATTGAAAGACTTTTTTGCCTTTGCAATGGATATATATTGCCAGATGAATGGTATTCAAAATTGAGGTTTGGAGGTGTATGGGAGAGAGAGGTATTTCTTGGCTTACCAAGTTATTAAATGAGATACTAAGGTCCAAGAGGATGCAAGATGAATGGAGGAAGAGTACGTTGATACCCATTTACAAGAATAAAGGAGATATTCAAAATTGTGGGAATTACAAGGGGATTAAACTCATGAGCCATACTATGAAACTTTGGGAAAGAGTAATTGAACAGAGATTAAGAAAAGAGACTCATATATCAGAGAACCAATTTGGTTTTATGCTAGGAAGATCCACCACAGAAGCTATTTATCTTCTACGAAGCTTGATGGAATGGTATCGAAGTAGAGGAAAAGATTTGCATATGGTCTTCATTGATTTGGAAAAAGCTTATGACAGAGTGCCAAGGGAAGTCCTATGGAAAGCATTGGAAAAGAAGGGTGTTCGTATTACTTATATTCTTGCGATAAAGGATATGTATGATGGAGTTACAACAAATATGCGAACTCAAGGAGGGGTAACAGAAGATTTTTCCATAAGGATCGGTCTGCATCAAGGGTCATCCTTAAGTCCATACCTTTTCACTTTAGTGATGGATGTACTTACTGGACACATCTAAGATACAGTCCCGAAATGTATGCTGTTTGCTGATGACATAGTCCTAGTAGGGGAAACAAGAGAGGGGGTGAATTGTAAAGTGGAAATGTGGAGAGAAGCCTTGGAATCAAAGGGTTTTCGTTTAAGTCAGAATAAAACAGAGTATATGGAGTGTAAATTTAGCAAGAGGCGAGAAAACAATGATTTGGAGATAAAAATTGGGGAGCAGAGTATACCTCAAGTGTCCAAGTTTTGATCCCTTGGGTCGATTTTACAAAGTAATGGAGAGATTGATGGGGATGTCTCACACAGGATCCAAGCTAGATGGATAAAATGGAGAAACGCATTGGGGGTTATTTGTGATCGCAAAATATCTACCAAGCTAAAAGAGAAGTTTTATTGAATTGCTATTAGACCAGCTATGCTTTATGGTAGTGAGTGCTGGGCTTTGAAAGGTCAACAAGAGCAAAAAATGGGGGTGTCAGAAATGAGAATGTTGAGATGGATGAGTGGACATATAAGAAAAGACAAAATTTGAAATGATTATATTCGGGAGAGAGTTGGGGTGGCGCCTATTAAGGAGAAAATGACAAAAACCCGATTACGGTAGTTTGGGCATGTACAAAGAAGACCGAGAGAGGCACCGATGCGAAAGGTTGACCAAATGGTGTTTAGTCCTGTGAGGAGATGTAGAGGAAGACCAAAAAGGACACTTGGAGAGGTGATTAAAAGAGATCTTTGGTTAAATGGTATATCCAAAAATTTGGTTTTGGATAGAAGTTTATGACGTCGTTTGATCCATATAGCCGACCCTACCTAGTGAGAAAAGGCTCGGTTTGTTGTTGTTGTTGTAATGGATATATATTGCCGTTTGACAATCTCAAAGTATAGAAGGCATTATTTTACTCAAGAAACTATTTTGCTAAAAGATTTCTTAATCATTTAACGTTACTAATGGTTTACTTGGATAATTTTCAAGTGACTTTAGCACCTCCAAAGGTGAATACATAAATGCTAGTGGATTTTGTCTCATCTTATGAATTAGAGATTCATTTAACATCATTATGCTCTTTTTAATACAATAAAAATTCAGTTTACATAATACCATAAATTATGGTACTTCTGAAAATTTATTTCAATGTCTTTAGTTAGACACCCTCACATTTTGAAACGTTTAAATTAGGGACAAACCCTTTCACAACTCATAGGGATTTTTATCAACCCACTAAAATTTACTTGGCATTATTGTACCTTTGTATACAATAAGAGTGCCTTCTCTATATCAATATCAAGAACACGATAATACAATTATCTATGTAAGAGGTATAATTATCACTATAGAAAGATGTTAACTTTAAACAAAGTACCACAAAATTTGTGTGTTCATAATATCAAAGATAAAAAATTAGTATCCAAATCCTTTATGCCTTCTTTGGACCTTTCACACAATGCAGCATAATTTTATTTATCTCTTTTATGCTTGTCCAAAACAAAAAGGATTTAATTTATTTTATTTTTCAGAGCATATACAAGCCTCCAACATAATTTCATGAAATACTTTAACTAATTATCAATTACTTTTCATGAAAATTTAGTGATAATCAATTAACCAACCTTGTAGAATTTAGCTAAATTCATCACCCCACTCTTATTCAATGTTGATCTCATGAGGAGAAAAAATTAATATTAAAAATCCATATTTTTATCAGCAAAGACAATTGCATTTTGAATTCAAAACAATCTGAGACTATCAAAAGTTGCTGCCCATAACTTTTGGTTTGAAATTAATAAATGAATTTTAGAAGATAAATGCTTCTCTCCTACATGAATATTATCTTTGTACCAAAATATATCAACCAAGCATATAATTCAATCATCCTAACAAGTATAGCTGCAACTAGAATTTCAGTGCAATATACTAAATAATAATCTTTTCCTTTCATGTGATAATCAAATATAGGAAGCACACATGCTTACAAACAAATGTTCAAAAACCAACATTAGTATTCAAGATGATAGATGAACAGTTTTGACACTATGGCCACTTAAATATTTGAATTTGTATATTTAAAACTTAAGATACCATTATACCAAAAAAACAACTTAAGATACCAATTTCAAACTTAAAGTATCTATTGGCAAGGGAATGAAAAAACTTATAAATTTTCACATCAAAGCAAAACCATAATACAGAGAATAAACAATTTATAGTCATGATTAAAATATTAAGAAAAATAGTCATTGAATCACCACAACAAAATATACAAGGATGACATATAACTATATAGCACATAAGTTCATACAACATTTTTATTAGGAATCACTTTTCTACACTTTAGAGGTTCTACCAAATTATTAATGGCTTGAATAGATATATCAATTGCCAAAACAATCATATACTCAATGACAAAATTCTAACCACATTTATTTATAAAATTCTAAACCAGCAAATAATACCATAAAGCAATAACCAAAAAGCTGAATTTTAACCAACAAAAAAATTAAACAAATTCACATTTAAAAAAAATAATTTTTTTAATAATTGTGCAAACCTTTTGTACCCCAACGATTAACAAACAATTTCACTACTTAACATCTCAAATTAAAATAAATTATAATGCACATACCTTTGTAATATTTTTTGTTTCCTCTAACTATTTCTAAATTGCATTCTCAAGGTGTGGATGAACACATGCTTATTGCAATAATCAAGAATCATACGAATCAATTTGATTATTGATAATAATATAACTATGAAGAGCATATTATCAGACTAGAGGAAAAGAAAGATCAAGCTAAGTTTCTTCAATTCTTCATTGAGACAGGATTAGACACAAACCAGCCCCGTACAAATATACCAATAGCAATTTCTTTCAAATTGTTTTTGATCCTTTGTATTCATAATAAATATGAAACAAATTGTTAAATAAGATGCTTAAAATAGTACGACAACAAATACATAATAAAAGTTAACTTAAAAAGTTATCAAGAAATTCATAAGTATTAAATGTGTAGCAAGAGCAAAGATGGTAACAATAGTAGCAGCTTCATTATCAGGTGTGAGGAATTTTTAAATGGCTGTTTATAAAAATAGAAAGCCGTTTGGCCAATAATAGCAATAAATAAAAGAAATAAACATATTCAAATTGTACTTAAAAGAGGGGGAAAGGACTTCAAATGGACACAGGCGCTCAGTCTGGAAAAAAGGGTACACGTTCAGAGGAAGAGGATGACCTGCTTAGACGTAGTATCAAGAAAGGCAAACGTAAGGCAGGGGACTTTACTGGATCCCAATCTGGTCCTGTTGTATATAGCCATGACGAGATTGGACCTGCTGAGGAAGGGGAAGGTTTACAGCATACCAACTCCTACATTAAGGCTCTGGTAGGTGAGTCGGAGGATGACGTATCTAGCATGGAGGACTCTGATGAAAACTCTAGTGATGCTGGGGACTCTACTGAAAAGGAGGAGCTTGAAGGAACTGAGTATGGAGGTGGGGATGGAATTTGTTTTGATGATGAGGAAGTAACTCCTGGGTGTTTATGCCCCGTCCTTCGCTTGTCTGAAAGTTTTCATTCCAAAGTTAGCAAACCGTGGAAGAAGACCCTCATTGTGCACCTACTCGGTCGAAGAATTGGTTTCAAGACTCTTGAACGCAGATTGCAGCAACTATGGGCACAAGCAGGAGTCATCAACCTGATCGATATTGGTAATGACTTCTTTTTAGTCAACTTTACTAGTTACAGTGATAAAGATTACGCTCTTACAGGAGGCCCTTGGTTATTATTTGATCATTATCTTATTGTGAGGGAATGGGAGTCAACTTTTGACCCATCAAGGACTAAGATAGAGTCTGCTGCAGTTTGGGTGAGGTTTCCTCATATTCCGATGGAATATTATGATCGTTGGATCCTTACTAAAATCGGAGACAGGATTGGAAAGACTATCAAAATTGATTCCACAACAGAGGAAAGGTCTAGAGGGAAATACGCTAGAATGTGCATTGCAGTAGATTTATCTAAGCCTCTGTTATCCCAGTTTGCTATCGCTGGAAAAAATGGTAATCTGATGAGGATTAAAGTGGAATATGAAGGCATCCACTGCATATGCTTCAATTGCGGTACCTATGGCCATACTTTTGAGCAGTGCCCAACAGTCCGACGGGACTCTATTCCTGCTGTTCATCCAAATCAGACAGCTGACGAAGGGGTCATGGCAGTTCAGCAAGCTAATCATCCGGCTCCAGAGTATGGTGATTGGATGGTGGTGCAACGTCAAAAACGTAGCCGTAACAGACGCACTAACAGTGGAGGACCAGAAGGTGACCATAATAAGACAAAAGGACAAAACGGTTCTCGTTTTCATTTGCTGGAGCAATTTGAGGAGGAGGGGGACGGTGTAAAATCAATTGATGACAATGCTGCACAGACTGACATGGTAGGTATTGCAAATGATAAAGGCGAGATAGTGGCGAAAAATAAGGGGAAGTTATCAGAACGAATGAAGAACGTGGGTGTTAGTGCCAATCAAGGAGCCATGCGGGGGAATAAAAAGCTGTCATCAGAGGGGGGCCACATATTGGAGCACATCACAACTCAGAAGGAAAATCGATTTGCTAAAGGTGTGAACTTGAGAGACATGGAAATAAATAGAGAGGCAAGCTTATTGTGTTCTCAGAATGTTGACACTTCAATGAGAGAAACAGCACGTGACTTGCAGATTATCCAACAACCTTTGGGCCTACCACAAAACCAACACAGGCCTAATGTGTCTTCAGCACTCATGGACAATAGTGGGCCGTTTGTTTTGGAGAAGCCAGCAAAGCCTCCAGATAATAGGACAGAGGGTGGTAAGGACAATTACATGGATTGTGGTGTGGATATAGTCCCAGAAACTCAAACTGGCGATATGGCTGAGGCCATGGAAGTGGGTGAAAACCTTCATTAGTCTATTTTCTGGTAACGTTAACTTTTATTAAATCTTAGTTTATGAATTCAATAATCTTGTGGAACTGCAGAGGTGCTGGCAATTCTGAATTTTTAAGACATGCAAGAAATATAGTCCAGAATCATAAGCCAGCTATTTTTGCTCTTCTTGAGACAAAAGTGAATGGGAGTAGAGGTGGAGATATTTTATCTAGAATTGGTTTTAATAACCACTTTGTGGTGGATGGTCGTGGGCTAGCTGGAGGCATTTGGATTGGCTGGAATGAAGGTGATTTGCATGTTATGCCCATTACTCACTCTTCCCAATTTGCCCATTTACAAGTTTCCTGGAAGCATGAAAATCCCTGGTGTCTCACAATTATATACGCCAGTCCAAATTATGGTGAAAGACAATCCCTTCATCAAGAGATAGAGCGAATGGCCCATGACATGCATGATCCATGGTTGATTATAGGGGACTTCAATGATATTAAAGGGACCTATGAAAAAAGAGGAGGTTCCCCTCTTGATTCAGCCAAATTGTCTAAATGCAAAGAGTTTGAAAATTGGATAGAAAGATGTGGGTGGATTGATCTTGGTTGGGAAGGAAGTAAATTCACTTGGAGAGGACCAATTAGAAATGAGTATCATTGAGTTTTTGAACGTTTGGATAGAGGGTTGTGCAATGAAGTCTGGAGAACTCGTTATACAGAGGCAATCATTAGAGTTTTACCTCGCACATACTCTAATCACCACCCTTTCAAGCTTGACTTTAGATTATCACCTACTAATAGAGAGGGG
The DNA here is from genome assembly GCA_037013595.1 of Dicorynia guianensis. Lineage (NCBI taxonomy): Eukaryota > Viridiplantae > Streptophyta > Magnoliopsida > Fabales > Fabaceae > Dicorynia > Dicorynia guianensis. The sequence goes on from JASUAB010000009.1 coordinate 35,977, forward strand.
AGACCCTTTAGATTTGAAGCTGCTTGGCTTACCCATCCATCCTCTTCGAATTTAATTAGCTTGTGCTGGAAAGATGAAGCTGACATTCATCAAAATCTCCATACTGTCTCTACTAATTGTTTAGCTTGGAACAAAGAGGTTTTTGGACACATCACAATTAAGAAAAGAAGACTTTTGGCCAGAATAAAAGGAGTTCAACTTGCAATTGATAAACAATGGAATCCCTTTCTTGATGATTTGGAAAGAAATCTTCAAAAAGATCTGGAGCAAGTGCTGAAGGAAGAAGAATTATTGTGGCTTCAAAAATCCCGCGATAATTGGATTGTCAGTGGAGATAGAAACACCAGATTTTATCACACAAAAGCTATCACACGCAGACGTGCTAATAGAGTCACTATGATTAGGAATGCTGATGGTATGTGGATAGAAGATGAAGCTGTGACAAAATGTGCCATTGTTGACTACTTTAAAAATCTGTTTACTGGTGACACAATTCAGGGGAAAGCAATCATTTCAAAGACTCATTTTCCTCCTTTGGGTGAATATGATATTCAATACATAAATAAGTCAATCACTGACGAGGAAGTTTATGATATTTTTTTCAGCATGGGGCCTCTTAAGGCTCCAGGAGAGGATGGTTTTCCAGCCATTTTTTATCAGCACAATTGGCAGCATGTGGGACACAAAGTTTGTCAGTATATCAAAGACATTTTCAGTGGTAAGGAGGAGGTAAAGATGATCAACCAGACTCTTATTGCTCTCATTCCCAAGATAGACAAGCCTGAATTTCCTAATCAATTTAGACCGATCTCCCTTTGCAATGTTCTTTACAAGGGAATATCCAAGATTATTGTCAATCGTCTAAAGAGGATCTTACCCTATGTTATTTCTCCCAATCAAGCCAGCTTTATCCATGGGAGGTCTATACATGATAATATTATAATTGCCAGTGAAATCATTCACACCATGAAGAACAGAAGATCTGGTAAGGCTTTAATGACCATCAAAATTGATTTAGACAAAGCATATGACATAATTAATTGGGATTTCCTTGAAGGAGTTCTATTGGAGGTTGGCATTCCAGGGGATCTTCTTCAACTCATCATGAATTGTGTTAAGACTTCTTCTCTAAATATTCTATGGAATGGTTGTAAAACAGGAACCTTTTCCCCAAATCAAGGAATTAGACAAGGAGATCCTCTCTCACCCTATCTCTTTGTTCTCTGCATGGAAAAATTGAGCCATTTAATTCAAGATGCCGTGAGCGACAAGTCTTGGAAAGCTATAAGGATTGGCCGGTCAGGTCCTGAAATCTCTCACCTCCTTTTTGCAGATGACCTCCTCCTTTTTGCAGAGGCATCCGAGGAGCAGATTACACGAATCATGGACATTCTTAATACCTTTTGTGATGCATCTGGGCAGAAAGTCAATGCTTTCAAGACTAGAATATTTTTTTCTAAAAATGTCTCCCACGAGAAAGCCTTAGCGCTATCATCCAGAGCTAACTTTCAAATCACTGATAACTTGGGCAAGTATTTAGGAATTTTCCTGACTCCTCTTGAGCGTGGTAAGAGGCGTTTTTCCCATGTTATTGATAGAATTCGAAGGAAATTATCGGTTGGAAAACTAGATGCTTATCCTTTGCTGGCAGAGTAACTTTAGCTAATTCTGTGCTAGCTACAGTCCCTGTCTTCAACATGCATGTTGAAAAGTTTCCCAAGGCTACATGTTTGGAAATTGAAAGACTGCAACGCTCCTTTATCTGGGGCCATGAGTTAGAAGAAAGGAAGTTTCACCCATTAGCTTGGAAGCAACTTTGCCAACCAAAATCTCATGGGGGACTCGGTATTAGGAATACTCAATACATGAATGAGGCTTGCCTTCTTAAATTGGGATGGAGATTAATGAATGAAGAAGACCCTTTGTGGATTAAAGTTCTTAAAGGAAAATATGGCAACAGATCCTCATGGCCTAGTAATCCCCAGTCTTCACCTTCTGATTCTACTCTTTGGAAGGCCTTATGTGAGTTGTGGCCTAAGCTTGCTAGCAATTATGGTTGGGAGATCAAAAATGGTAAATCTATTCAGTTTTGGACTGACAACTGGATTGATGGCAAGATTATCTTATTGAATAATGCTCTTATCTCTTTGGAGGATGATCTAGTTCATCAAAGTGTAAATTCTTTTGTTAGGGATGATAATGATTGGGATTGGAACCGTCTCAAACGTTTAATCCCTGAAGAGATGATCCACAAAATTAAAGGAATTTTTCCCCCCCACCAGAGATTAGGCAAAGATCGTTTAAAATGGTGGCCAGATAGTCATGGGAGATTTTCTGTGAAGAGTGCTTATCAAGCTCTAGCTACCCCCACTTGGAATACTCCGTCCCCTATATGGAAGAAAATATGGAAAATTAAGTGCCCCTTAAGATACTGTACGCTAGTGTGGCAGGCGTGCCATGACAGACTCATCACAAAAAATTTAATTAGAAGATGGAGCCATGAAGATGGCCATTGCACTTGGTGTCCTAATGTTTTGGAAACTACTCTCCATGCTTTAAGGGACTGCAGACTTGCTAGTCGGATTTGGAGGGACTTTGTGCAACCTGCTGCTAGAGGTAATTTCTACACTTGGTCCCATGAGGAATGGTTCAATTTCAATACTTCTATGGAATTAGGGGTTAACACAGATATTGGGTGGAATATTATTTGGGCTGTTTCTTGTTGGTGGATATGGAAGTGGCGAAATGAGGCTGATCATGATCCTAATTTTGTGTGGCCTAGAAATGCTAATCATATCATAATGCACAATGTTCAAGAGATTATCAATGCCTCCAAGAGCCTATTTGAAGGACAACAAATCCAAAGGGAACAACGCTATCTTCATTGGCATCCCCCTCCTCTGGGGTGGATCAAGATAAATACAGATGGTGCAAAGAAGATGAATGGAGATAGTGGATGTGGTGGTTTGCTAAGAGATGATGAAGGAAAATGGATAGCGGGGTTTTATAGATCTTGTGGCATGAGTTCGGCTTTCCAGGCTGAATGTTGGGGCATTTACTGGGGCATAAAATTGGCTAAGGACCTCCACTACACCAGGATTATAGTGGAGGCAGACTCACAGACAGCCATTTCTAAAATTCAAACATTCTCTAAGTCTGAAGATCCCATTATAACTGCCATATTGCAGCTTGTTGAGAATGACTGGGAGATCAGGTTCAAGCATAGCTATAGAGAGGAGAATCAATGTGCTGATTGGTTGGCTAATTGTGGTGTTAATGCTTCTCCAGGGAATCACTTGTTACACTCTATTCCCAAGGATCTTGGGTATCTGATGCTGGCTGATGCTTTAGGAGTTTCTACTCTGCGGCAAATTATTGTTTAGTTTTCTTTTTTGGGGCTTGAGCCCCCGTTGATTCACCAAAAAAAAAAAGAAATAAACATGGTTGTCAGAAAACTATAATAACAATGGATAATAAAATGAATTAATTGAAAATAAGTTTAACAAATAAACCTTTTAAAATATATTAATAAAATATAACTCTTTACAAGAGTGGATTAAATATAATATGAGCAATGACTTAGGACGGGAAGAAATGGGAAAATGGAATATCGTATGGGCAGTAGCTTCTTGGTGGTTATGGCGCTGGAGAAACTTGGCCGCTGACAACCCAGATTTTACAAGGCCTAAAAATGGTGCAGGGTTAATTAAACAATATGCTTGTCAGATTGAAGAAGGCAATTAGAGACTTAGTGATAGAAAACCCGTCAACAAGGGGACTACTTTACTACACTAGTCCCATCCTCAAAGAAATTGGTTTAAGCTCAATACGGATGGTGCAAAGAAGAATAATGAAGAGAGTGGATGTGGTGGCATCTTCAGAGACGATAAGGGAAGGTGGGTGGCTGGTTTTATCGTTCATGCGGTCAATCTTCTCCCTTCGTTGCAGAATGCTGGGCGTTTTACTATGATCTTGTTCTGGCTAATGAAAAGGATGTAGTAGACTGGATGTAGAATCGGATTCCAAAGCTTTGGTCCAAGAGATGACCAATGGCAAATCCCTTGACATACCTATTTTACAGGCCATCTCTCAATTGATTTTAACTTTCCAAGACTTTCAGATGAGACGCGTTTACAGGGAACAAAATTTTTGTGTAGACTGGTTAGTCTCCAAGGGGGTTGCAGCTCCTCAGGGAATGTCATGCAAGCGGTTCCAACAGCTCTTAAGGTGTTGATACTGGCAGAGACAATGCAAGTGCCATTTCCTCGTGATATTACTGTGTAGTTTGCTGTTCTTTCTTCGCGGCTAAGGCCCACTTTGACCACGAAAAAAAAAGAATGGCGTAGCCATACATTAATCACCATCATCATGCCATGGGGCCTGAAAACTGACAACGTAGCCATTAATTAGTCCTAGTTACAGTGTCACATGGCTTGAAGCATGCTAAAACTATGAATATTAATCCTTAAATTTTAGATTATAAAATTTTAAATTATAAAATTTTAAATTATAAAATTATAAAATTAAATTGTCATACTTGATCAAAAGATCATAGAATCATCAAAACTATAGCTTGTTGTCCACTAATATTCATTTAATCATTGTAACAAAGTTTACAAAAGCCACAGTTTTTGGAGAAAGAGCAAATTTGAACTACAGGATAAACTAACCTATACTATATATAAAAGTATAAATTGTCAAGACTATTATGCTATTTTAACACAAGTAATTTTTTTTAGTTTTCAAATTTTAATAAATTCGTTTTTTAATTATAATAGAATTATATTTCTTAATTGTAAAACCCAAAAAATATTTTTATTTACACAATTAATACAATGAGTTTTTCTCTTTTTAGTTTTAGTTTTATTATTCTATTAAAATTCACAATTAATTTTTTAGTTTATTTTTTCATTCTGTTAAACACAATAAGATTAATCAAAATGTATGTAAAATGAAGATTGAAGCATTTGGAGCAATAATGATCAAAATATAAAATAGATTATATCATAATTTCTAAATATATTATACAATTTATAATGTAATTAGTTTTTTATTTTTTAATAAATAAACTGCTAATACAATTAATAATAATATTTTTAATATTTTGAGATTAATATTTACATATATTATTTATGTCTTGGTATTTAAGAAACTCTCGTTTATTTATAATATATGTTTTGATTCTATAATAAAATAAAGTCACGTGCAATGCACGCATTAAAAGCTAATTAAATAAAAGTATGTCAATTATAAAGTGTTTATGCAAAACTCAAATTATAGTATACTTCCAGTGTGTCTAAATATAATAGATAGATAAACATAAGAAATCATATCAATTGTATATCTTGATGGCAACTTATTATGTTAGTAAGATCGTAAATATTTTTCAATGACCATACACATTTGTTTCATTTTTTTTCAAAAAGCCTTTAATTTTTTGTTTGAAAAGATAAACTATAAGTACTAAATTTTAAATTCAAAATATTAAACTATAAATACTAAAATCTAAAATTTTAAAACTGAAAATAATAAATTTTAGATTTTAAATTTTAAAATTTTAAACATGGTGTGAAATTAAATTAACAATTTTAAATATTAAAATTTTAAATCAAAAAATGATAAACTTTAAAATTTATAATTTATAATTTTAAAATTTAATGTTATATAATTTAGGATATATGATGTTACAGTTTAAAATGTATAATAATATATTTTAAAGTTTAAAATTTTAAACATAAGATTTAAGATATACGAGTTAGGAATTTAAAATTTTATAATTTTAAGTTTTAATATTTAATATTTTAAAATTTAAAGTTTAAAATTTTAAATTTTAAGTAAATGTTTAATAAATATTTAATATCTACAATTTTAAAATTCATGATTTAAATTTCAAATAAATGAAAAATAGTTACAAAATATTAAATTTATAGCATTAAATTATAATTTTTAATAAGTATTATGATTACCAAATAACTTATTAAAACAATTACTCTATTCAGATGTCGTTGATTTATTTGATAAAAATTTTAAAAACTATTACAGTAGAAATCTCCATAAAAAAAAAAAAAACTACAATCAACCAATAGTTTTAAACAATCCAGTATCTTTAATTTCGGCATGCACGCCACTGAATAAGTATGGATTTAGATCCTTTTTCGTTGAAATCTTTTTGATTCATGAATTTAGGCATAATTTAGGGAATAGGAAATAATCTTTAATTGTAAGTTATATTATTTTTTATTAATATTTTAACTTCTTTATCTCTCTTGACTCTTGAATTTGATTACCCATGTTCAGAGTATGGGATCCAAAGTTTATTACAGCTTTAAAGAAGGGAATCAATGCTAGGGTATACAAAGTCACCAATAATGAATCAAACAAATAGATGGGGAGAAAATTGAAAAAAAGGCATAAAACGAACCTTAACTCATAAGAAAAAAGGAAACCAAAAACTACGTTAGCCAATATATATGAACGTTAAATTTATGGTAATATATACTAATATTTTGCCAATCAAAAAAAATATATACTAATATTTTCATTTGGGCATACTTTTTATAAAGATAATAAAAATAAATTTTTTTTAACAAGTACTCATTATGAAAAAATGTTTGTTATGTGAATAGAATAAATATAAATGTTAGTTAAATATATATTGATATAAGAATTATTTGTATTTGAATTTTAAGAAGTGAACCATATGGAAAAATTAAAAAGAGTCTCTAAAATTTATTTTTTTCAAATAAAAGCTTCATAAAAATAGGAAGTTGATATAAATAGTAATTTGTAAGTGTATTGCATGCATGAAAGTATAAAAGTATATCTTTAAAGATAAAATTACACATTGTCTTTTTATTTGATTAATGATTGTTAGGCTAATTTTTTTTTTGAAAAATATAAAATGGATGACAATCCCATTTGTATAAATAGTAGTAAAAAGGAACTGTAGTATAAAAAGAAACCAAAGATGAGAATTCAAAATATACATATTTTCATATGTATAAAATAGTTAGATATAGTAATATTTAAAAATAATAAAAATTGATTTAGTAAAATTAATTTTTAGATCAAGTTTTATTTTGAATATCTTAAGTTAGAGAAAAATCAAAATAAAAATATTTACAAAATTAAAACTATTAAATATTTAAAAATTATTAAATTAAGTATTAACTTTATTAAATTTACAATTTCATTTCTTAAAATGATTAAATTTTAAAATAAATATTTAATTAAATTTAGTTTGAATAGCTCTAAGGGACAATTAGTGTAGGTTGAAGAAAAAATTAAAAAATAATGAAGAATGAAACGTCATAATCTATTTAAAGATTATTAATATGAGACATTTTATTATATTTATATTTTTAAAATTACGTATTAAATTATGTATAATAAAAACAAATACATTTTATTAATAAACTTATAATTTTATTTAAATTTAAAAATAAATATTATATATTTTATAAAATAATATAGAAATATATACTATCAAGATATTAAATCTCCAATATGAGAAACTTTTTTTGGTACAATAAGAAGAGAAACCTTTTCCATTGGGGATTCGAGTGGGCGTAAACCGATGCGAATTTCCTCGCCCTGATTTTCCTCCAACAGTTCTCACTCAGAAGTCAGAACTCAGAACTCTGTGAACCCAAACTCAGTAGTGTCCGTCGAGAAAGAGTGATTAGAAAAGGTAAATATTAGCAGTTAGATCGTCACGACCTCACCGAGATGGCTCAAGAGTCACTGTCAGAAACCCCAGATATATCGTCGCCGCCGTCGTCTATTCAATCCCAGACAGATCCATCTTTTTCACGGAGCGTTTCTTTTAGCCGACTCAACGCACAGGCACCAGAATTTGTGCCCACTCGAACCACGCCTCGGTCCGATCTGCAACAATCCGGGCTCTTAGTCCCACCCGCTCCTCCACCACCCCCTGGCATGGTACAAGTTTATCCACCGCCTCCAAGTTCGCCTTTCCATTTACCGATTCAAGGTCACGTGCCAGTCGTTCCCGTCCAGAATCACCACCATCACGTTCCAGTTCACTATCATCCTCACCACCAGCATCAGTTTTATGTTAGCACTAGCGCCGGCGCATTCGGGGAGCAAGACTCTGGTATGCAGCAATTTCATCAGGCTCAAATTGAGTCGGATCATTCTCCATCTTCCAAAAGCAAGTTGTCTGAGGAAGTTAGTCTGAAGATTTTGAATCAGGTAAACTTCATTGTCAAATTGGAATTGCCAATTGAAACGCTTTTTTTTATTTTTGTTTTCAAATCATTCGTGGCTATAACGGGCTCTTCAGAGTTACTTAGTTGTTGTTCATGCGTTTTTACATTTGTCTAATCATACTGAACTCTTCCCTGAAATTACGCCGAGATTGCATCCGATAACCTATCGACAATGGTTACAGTTGTTTATGTCAACAGTTCTTTGGCAGCCTTGCCATCTGTACAGTTTTATTGCTTATGATAGGGCATATGTCGGAAGCATAGCCATAGAGTGGCGTCTTCATTATCTAATATTGTAGTTCGAAACTATCATTCCTGCGCAGTTGCGTTGGGCTAGAAACTTTGACGTATTTTAGCAATGTAACGTGGCACAAGGAAAGTAAGTCTTCAAAACTACTAATAGTTTCAATATCTGAAATGACGATGAATTTCGTCCTTCCCTTGGATTAGTGGAACTTTATGGGAGAGGAGTTTTTTTCTCAAAAAAAAATTCACTTCTGAATTTTCATACGGTATTAATATATACACCTTTCATAATGAATAAATGTTGTACTTCATGGCTTTGAGATTCATGTATTGGCTTGCAATTTTTTTTTTTTGTGGTATGACTTCCATTGTACTTGATGTTTTTTTCATAGGGAGTGGCAATGTAAAAGAGGGAAAGGGAAAATTTTGATGAAGACATGCATTTGTTGACATTAAATTCATTGATATGAGACTACTTTTCAGGCTTAGGAAATCTAGAGATGTAGTTTTGGACCATCATTAAGATTGATTTTATGAGGAAGTTGAAAACATTACTGCTTTTGCATATTTAATGTGTGGAATGGAGATTAAGAATGGATAATAATTAGGCAGAATATCTATTTATGTGGGAGATATGTATACATGTACATTATGACATTTTTATGTAAGTTGCTTATGCTACCATCTGCTTCTTTTGTTGACTCCGAGCCATCGCAGCTTGTCTTACTTTTGGATTGGATTGTTTATATAATATTATCCTTTATACAATTTGTAGGTGGAGTATTATTTTAGTGATTTAAACTTAGCCACTACGGATCATTTGATGAGGTTCATCAACAAAGATCCTGAAGGTTATGGTAAGATATTTTTATTTTTTTTTTCTTTCATGTGTAACACAATTAGCTAGGGCTCACCTAAATCAATATACTCAAGGTTCCATCTTTGCCCCCTATAAGGGAGTGAATGGGATGATGAAATATCTTTCTGACAATTATCATCATTTTGACCCACTGTCACTGTTATAAGTTTTACACTATCAATTGATCATGTACCGCTATGTCATCAAAATACTGTTATAAATTTTCATTGTTAGTCAAATACCTAAATTAGTTTAGGGACAGTGGATCAAATTTAAATTCATTGTACAATATGATGTATTGATTCTTGTTTTGTCAGTTGGTTATAGTTTCTATGACCTGCTATTTTGTATGCCTTATAGTGCTTTTTCTTTTTGTCTTTTAATCTGTATAGTGCCTATATCTGTTGTTGCATCTTTCAAGAAGATTAAGGCTCTCATAAGTAGTCACTCTCAGCTTGCAACTGTTTTGAGGAACTCATCAAAGCTCGTAAGCTTTTTCACTTTCTCGCTTCAGAGACTAATGTTATTGTCGAACATCCTTTTTTGGCTCTTTTTCTGGATCCTTTGATTTGTCAGTGTTGTTTTTTAATAGATATGATTGCTGAATTCTCCAGGTAGTTAGTGAAGATGGAAAGAAAGTCAAACGCCAGCGTCCCCTGACTGAATCTGATATTGAAGAGCTACAAGTAATTTTTAACTAAGATTTTCTGATCGATTTTAGGTGTGACAGATGGTTTTGTCAATGCTGTATTTGTGTTCCTTCCTTGATAGCAAGCAATACCTAGGATGGTTGTATTTTGAAATGATTCATGTAATTTATTCTCTTACTTTTACATATTCTTGTTGTTGATGTTGGTTGCTCTTTATTCTACTTTTTTATTCACTCTTTCTTATTTAATTATCATTATTATTATTGTTTTATAATTGTAGTCTCGCATTGTTGTTGCTGAGAACTTGCCTGATGATCATTGCCACCAGAATCTTATGAAGGTTTTTTCTTCTGTTGGGAGGTATTATTGTAGTGTAGGCTGCAAGATGCTTCATCTTCTCTCTCTCTCTCGTAAATCATACAATGGAAATCAAAGCTTGAAATCTAGTTAATTTTAGTTCTGCTTCACAGTGTGAAGACTATCCGTACTTGTCCACCTCAAACTTCTAATGGTGGGGCATTTTCAGCATCAAGATTGGCAAAAGTTGATGGCATGCCTTTATCTAACAAGGTATACATATGTGCATGAGTGCATGTGCTCACAGTTCCTTTACTGAATTATTAAGGTCTATTTTTATTTTCCATCCCCTTTTGGTGTGCAAGTATTTGTTTCTCCAATATATGCAGGTCTGCTATTCGCTTGAGCTTTTTAATAAAATTTCTTGTGATGTGTTCCAAGTTTTTCTTTACAGTTGTTTCAGGGTCTTCCACGTTATGGTGTCATATATGGAACTGAGACACTATATATATATATCTATATATATATATATCTATATATATATATATATATATATATATGTTTTAGTCATTGAGAGGATATGTTTGGGCTGCACATAATAAGATAGGGGTCATATGGCTTATGAATTGGGATTCATGAGTTGTACGTTCTGTTTGGTTTTATTAACTTTGCTGCACATTGTCAGATTTGAGGCCCATTTTGCTATTTCAACTTTGTCAATATACATGTTTGTTTGTATTCTTAGTCTTTAATTTTTTTTTCTCTTTTATTGTGTATTGTTCATATATCTAAATATATTCTTGTGAAGTATAGATAGACATCTCTTGTGTTGCATGATACTATTTGGGGTTATTGACTAATTTATAATGTTGGACATGAACCATTTCTTTTCCCCTTCCCTGTTACAGTATTATTGAAGGGAAGATAAATGAATGATGAATCTAATATAGCTCCTTATTTTATGCCAGTTGCATGCATTTGTGGAATATGAGTCTGTTGAGCTGGCTGAGAGAGCAGTAAGTATTGTTCCTTTAGTTTAGTTGGCAGTTACTTGTTTCAGAATACTTGCTCAACTAAGATAACATTTTTGGCAATGTAGTGATAACCTTGAAACTGGTTGACAGGTTGCTGAGCTTAATGATGAGGGAAACTGGCGTAGTGGCCTACGGGTCCGTCTTATGCTTAGATGCATGGTATAACTCAAAGATTTTCTTCTTGCCTTTTCATTTATGCAAATGTCAATTCTTCTTTGCCGTTTTCATTTTTTTGAGTAAAGTGCACTGGATTCAGTGAAAGATGAAACCAGTGGTTAATTCACTTGTTGTCATGTCCAATTTTTTGGCATCAACAGTTTTAGTTTTATGTTGTTCTTTATGACCTTGTCTAGTAATATGTGTTTGGAAATTTTGAAACTAAACAAATTGGAAGGAAAGGAAAAGAAAAAAAATAAAAAAAGAAATGAACTTTCTCCTGTGTCATAGCAATCTGATGTGACAAAATAATACTGAATCATCTGATACAGCGAGGATAGTTTAGTGCAGTTTGTGATAAGAATAACAAGATAAGTTTAATCTGTTGCATGGCTTGTTAGTGTAGCAGTATATACTGTCCTCATCTAGGCAGGGTTTGAGTTTCCAAACAAAGAATTGCTTCGGGCACTCCTGGTTGTCTTGCTTGATGGTCTCAATAAGGCTGCCACTGACTGAGAGGCCTACTGCGCTTGCTTTTTCTTTCTTGTTTTTCTTAATTCTTTTACTTCTAAGAATGAAAATGTTAAGACAATTATTGATTGATGAGGTTTAAATGAATTGTGTTAATACTTCTTTATTTCCAGTCAAAACCCATCCAAGGACGAGGAAAGAAAGGACTTGATGTTGAAGTGAATTGTGAGGAGGATTGTACTTCTGTGCTTGAGCAGCAGGCAAATGAGAAACAATCAGAAGACACTTTCTTTCCTGATACTCAGCTGCATGAACATGTGGTAAGTGCGTGCATATTTTGATGTACTGATTGTAAATGTTGGTCTTCTCCAGGTCCTGTTTCGCAGTCATGTTAACACTTTAATTTATAGTGTTTGGATGACATAGCACTGGTAGATGCAGCGTCTTTTCTTGTTGTTTTTATATAGCACCGGTAAATGCAGTGTCTTTTCTTGTTGTTTTTATACTTCTGTATAATTTTTGAAGTGTGTAGCTCAAATGAATTAATAATGGGCAAATCACGACAATAAATTGGGTTATCAAAACCTTCAATGCTGATTCGGTCCTGAGGTTATATGCTTAAATTTTATTGCTTCGTGCATGGTGAACAAGTTTCTCCTAGATTATTACCCGTCCCTTCTCAAAGATAAGAAGTGATAAGTTTTGTTGGATGTGATTTGCTTTCTGCTTTTGTTTGACGCTCCCGTTACTTAGAGGGCATATTTTTATATCCCAATTATAACCAATTATGCCTCTTGTTTGGCAGGGGGAAGAACATGGTTATGACAAAGAGAGTGGGCAGAGAAAAGGACATAGCCGGGGCCGGGGCAAGGGACGTGGCCGAGCTCATTGTCATCAAAGTAATCGTGCAAATCATGTGGGAACTCCCCCTTCAAATAACTCTATATATAATGAACAAGTTGTAGCCAAGCAGCCCCCTGGGCCTCGTATGCCAGATGGCACCAGAGGATTTTCCATGGGTCGGGGGAAGCCAGTAGCTGTTAATATAGCATAATATTGTGAAATCATACATAAACATGCTTGTAATTGTGGTACTAGCGAGTTTATGTGGGTTCGGAAACATCCTTCCAGAGTGTGATAGTGACAGTATTTTAATGAGGGCTGTCATCATTGATTGCAGGGGTTTCAATCTCGGTGGGATATTTGCGGGGGCGAGATTCGGACAAAATGTTTTCGCTTTGTTTTGTTGCTTTTAGTGGGATTGGAGCGATTGCTAGAATAGAAAAATGAAAGGGTGGAAACATCGGTATGAGTGGGAAGTCACCGCCTATAGGCAAATCTCGTGTGAGAAAACAATGTTGAAATTATTATAGTATCACATTGAAATTTTCTCCTGGCTTACAAGAATAAGCAGGTTTATGTTCAAGATTGCATCCCGTTTGCGAGCTACAATTTAAAAGTTAAAATGTAATCTGGTCTTGGTTGTCTCTAACAGCACTGGGATACAATGTAAACACAGAAATTATTTAAATGATAATTTAGTCCAGAGCAGGGTGCACAAAATCGATCTAATTAATTGGAGGAGACAAATCCATTTGAATCGATCGATCAAAATCTTATCTAAATTGATATTAATTCGGATTAGATTGATTTGAAAATTACTCTTTCCGACTTTAGCTGGGATTAAATTGGTTTGAAAATTATTCTTTATTATTGGTTTGATTGTTGGATTAATAAAAGTATTTATGTGCCAACTAAATCGAATCGAATATGTATTATTTTATATGTACTTAGCATAAGATAAGTATGATTGTTTAGTGTCATTTTGCACTTTTACTCTGCTAAAAGTTCTCTGTCAGAATCCATGTTTCAAAACTTGGACTGGCTGATCCAATCTATTGCGATTAAGTAATTATAACTAGTAGCAGTTAAAATTGGTTAAATTCTATCAAAAATTGATCAAAACCAGCCAGAACCAAACAAAATAGGTAAGTCCGACATGTTAGTTTATCAAAACTTCAAAAAAAATTAAAATATTATTTATAATTACAGATTTTATTGTTTTAGTTACACATAGCTTTTGAATTGATAAAAAAAGTAGTTATAAAATAACCATAAAATTTATAATTTTTGTAAATCATATGCTTTGTTAAATTTTAAAATTCAAATATACTTAACAATTATATGATATATTTTTTAGTTTTTCTTAATAAGACAAAAATTATTAATAATTTAAGGTGTGTTCTAAAAATATTTATTTTTAAAGATTATTTTGTTATCCTTAGATATAAAAGTAGTGAATGCGATAATCCTCAAAATTTAGCAAACTCCTTTAATTATATATACTCATAATCAGATTAGAAAAAATAATATAATATTATTTAATTAGTAGAACAAAAAATATAAAAGAATTGATTTAACATAGAACTTAAATTAAGTTTCAACATTAGCACCACTTAATAGAAAATGTTTTTCAAAACACACGTTTTTCTCCCTATATCTAGCACCATCTATCCGAAAAGTAATTATAGGAGAAAAACAAGTAACTTATGAAAGAGATGTTGGCAGCTGAATAGAGTCGTGACTGTTCAGAGTAAATATAATGCAGTTGAACACAATAACTAAGACCGTTAGTGTGTCTGTTAAAAGAAAATAAGTATATAGCCGTTATGTTTAGGAGCGTATAAATTGGATTGACTCGACTTGAAACAACTTGAGTTCGATTTGTGACTTGTGCAATCATATTTAAGTTGGCAATAGGCATTGTTTACATGCCAAACCCAACCCGAACATGAACTGGCCAAAACATACAACCATGATAACGTGGCCAATATTTGATCAATCCAAAATTGATCCATATATATTTTTGGTAGAGTTTAGATAAAAAATTTTAAATTTAAATTTCTTTAACTCGATCAATTTTCTCTGCAATAAACATATGTACACCTCTAATTATGCTTAAATAAAAGAGGCTATTACAAATTAAATGTATTAAGAGAGCAATAAACAAAATTTTGATAAGAAAGGTGGGCGTTGCAAAATAATTATATGATAATTGTATTAAATTAATAGCTATTAAAAAGTTGAGTATATTGCCGTTGAATTTAAGAAGAATAGTTATTAATAATGTGAAAAGACGTTGGTAAAGGTACAGCTGTTTGAAAAATAAATTAGATAATAAAATTATTTCAAAATTTGTTAACATTTTAAAATATTATAATTTATAGATGTTAGAGATAAGACTGCTTAGGCTGCTTGTTTTGGTGGGTGCAGGTGTAGTAGGAGTCTCGTGTGGTTCTGATTTTGCTCTATTAATCTTGTCTTTAGTTTATTACTTAGTGACATTAGTGTAATTCAGTAATTGAGTCTAAGTCTATAAATTGTAATCTCAGCTACATCATTTGTAGATTAATTCATTTGAATCAGATTTACATTTCAGAACTTTCACATCTAGGAGTTCTGAGTTTTCTTTCTTTCTTCTTTCTTGCGCCTTCCTTCTAAGATTCTTGAGAACTTCAACATGATATCAGAGCTTTGATCCAATGGGAGAGAATATGAACATGTTTTCTTTAGCATCTTTGAATGCTTCACTAGTTTCTTTTAGTCATTCTATTTCTGTGAAATTAGACAGCAATTCCTATCTACTCTGGAAACAACAAGTTCTTGCAGCCATCAGAGGGCATGAACTAGAGAAATACATCAGTGGTGGTCAAGAAGTGCCATCAAGATTTGCAATAAATGAGCAAGGAAGAGTTCTTGGGATCTTGAGTCAGCAGTATGTTCTTTGAAAGAAGCAAGATCAGCTCTTGCTGTCTTGGCTGCTGTCAACAATGTCAGAAAACATTCTTACAAGAATGGTGGGATGTGAATACTCGTACCAGGTCTGGGAAAAGGTGGAAACTTTCTTTGCTTCTCATACAAAGGCAAAGATCAAGCAATTCAAGGCGCAGCTACAGACTATGAAGAAGGGATCCATGACAGCCACTGATTATCTTTTAAAGATCAAGAATCTTGTTGATTCTTTGGCTTCAGTTGGACATGCAATTACAGAAAGTGACCATATAGAGGTAATTCTTGATGGTCTTTCCTCAGAATATGATGGTTTTGTTACATCCATTCTTTCTAGAACTGATCCGTATTCAGTAGAAGAGATTGAAGCATTATTGCTTGCACAAGAAAATAGAATTGAGAAGCATCATAAAGAAGTAGAAGCTATGACAGTGAATCTTGCTACACATCCTCAGAATTACAATGTGAACCGAAGTGGTATCAAAGTTTCCCTGGTCAGTATGCAAATAGAGGAAGGTTTGGAGGTAGAGGAAACTTTTTCAGAGGCAAAGGGAGTTACAACAATGGGCGGTTTGCTGGTAGGAATGGAAGGTTTTCTGATAAAAGCAACATTCAATGTCAATTATGTGGGAGATTTGGACATCAGTCCTGGAGTTGTTATCACAGATTTGATGAAAGTTTTCAAGGACCAGCTCAAGTGCCTAGCCACTTCAGCAAGACAGCCAATGGCATCAATGGCAGTGTTAGAAACACACCCTATGCAATGCTCACTTCTAACAGCAGCAGCAATGGCATTGATCAAGAATGGTATCCTGATTCTGGGGCCACTAATCATGTGACAGTGGATGCCTTTAACATTGTGCAGAAGACTCCATATAATGGAAAGGAGAAGGTGCACATTGGTAATGGCTCAGGTTTGTTCATTAAAAACATTGGTAATTCTCAGATTAAGTCTTGCTTTTCTAATCAAAATCTTCACCTAAACTCACTTCTTCATGTTCCAAATATTACCAAAAACCTTGTGAGTGTTTCTCAGTTTGCAAAAGAAAATTATGTCTATTTTGAGTTCCATCCTGACTCTTGTTATGTTAAATCTCAGGATACTCATCAAATACTTTTGAAGGGGACTGTTAGAAAAGGCTTGTATGTCTTTGATGAATTTCGTATTGAAAAAGGACCATATATCAATGCAAAGGTGTCAACAACTCAGTCACCAAATATTACTTCACTTGCTGTACATAGTTCCCATACTTCTTCTTTGTTAAATTCTTGTTCTGAGTTAGACAAATGGCATGTTAGATCGGGCCATGCTTCTGCACAAACTGTCAAGAATGTACTCACTTCTTGTAACATCAGAATACCAAATAAAGAGCTTTCCTTTTGTTCATCTTGCTGCCTTAGTAAATTACATAAATTTCCTTTTGCCTCTTCTCAAACAGAATACTCAAAACCTCTTCAACTAATTCATTCTGATTTGTGGGGACCAGCACCTATGCTGTCAAAAGAGGGACATAGATATTACATACATTTTGTAGATACCTTTACCCGTTACACATGGATTTACTTTCTCAAAAGCAAGTCTGATGCATTACAGACCTTTATTCATTTCAAGAAACAAGTAGAACTTCAAACCAACCACAAAATCCTTGCCTTACAAACTGATTGGGGAGGAGAGTTTAGAGCTTTCACTGAATATTTGAAAGACCAAGGGATAGTTCATCGTGTTTCATGTCCTTATACACATGAACAAAATGGGCTTGCAGAAAGGAAACATAGACATATAACTAAGACTGGACTAGCCTTGCTTCACCAATCATCTTTACCTAGTTCATTTTGGACTGAAGCTTTTAGCATAGCTATGTATCTCATTAATAGACTACCCACACCAGTCCTAAATGGTTCTACTCCTTTTGAAACCTTGTACAAAATCAAACCTGATTATTCTTCTCTTAAAGTCTTTGGGTGTGCAGCCTATCCTAACCTAAGGCCCTACAATAATGCCAAGTTTCAGTTCAAACCCATTGAATGCACTTTCCTTGGTTATAGTCCAGCACACAAAGGATACAAGTGTCTACATCTTGATGGGAAAACAATTATATCTAGAGATGTCATATTTGATGAAAGTAGTTTTTCATTCAAGAACAGCAAGGGTTCCTCACAGCAGTCACTCTCCAGTAACAAATCACATTTTGTTTCTCCTCCACCTTCAGCCATACCTCCTATTCTATCATTCTCTAACGCAAGACATACTCAGAATACCAATGCATTTGCTGAACAAACAAATAACTCATGTGCACTTGCTAATAATACCAATATTATGGATTCTTTGCAACATGTTTCAGGTCCCTCTGCAGAATTTGAAGTTCCTCAACGTCTGCCTCAAAATGTCCACCCAATGGTGACCTGTAGCAAAGCAAGGGCACTCAATTCAAACAATCACTCAATGGTGACTAGTAGCAAAGCAAGAGGAACTGTACCAACAGCACTTACTGTCTCTAGAGAGCCTCAAACTGTTGAAGAAGCTCTTAATATACCAGAATGGAAGTGTGCCATGGATCTTGAGTATGCAGCGCTCATGAGCAACAAGACATGGAGTTTAGAAGCTTTACCCAAAGATAGGAGGCCTATAGGGTGCAAATGGGTGTTTAAAGTTAAAGAAAATCCAGATGGCACTGTCAACAAATATAAAGCAAGATTAGTTGCAAAAGGGTATAATCAGGAGGCAGGAGTTGATTTTCATGAAGTTTTCAGTCCAGTAGTAAAACCAGTCACAATTCGGGTTCTTCTCACTTTGGCCTTATTAAAAGGGTGGAACATCCATCAAATAGATGTTAATAATGCCTTTTTAAATGGTGATTTGAATGAAGATGTATACATGCTGCAGCCTCCTGGATATGAATCAGCTGACTCATCTCAAGTTTGCAAGCTTCATAAGGCTCTCTATGGCCTTAAGCAAGCTCCTCGTGCATGGTTTCAAAAATTGTCTGAAGCTTTACTTGATCTTGGTTTTACCAAGGCAAAATGTGATTCTTCCTTGTTTCTTCAGGTTACTTCTCATCATTCTCTCTATGTTTTAGTCTATGTGGATGATATTTTGATTACTGGATCCTCACCAACTTTGGTTCAGCACTTGATTGATCAACTGAATGCAAAGTTCTCATTAAAGGATCTTGGGAAACTTAAATACTTCTTAGGTATTGAAGTTACTTACAGTTCTGCTAGTGCAATATACTTTTCTCAGTCCAAATACATTAAGGATCTTCTTGCTAGAGCTGGTATGCAAGGTGCGAAGTCTATGCCCTCTCCTATGGCCTCAACACCACATATCTCAGCTAGTAGTGGTTCTCCTATTTCTGATCAAGCTGCATACAGATCTCTTGTGGGAGCATTACAATATATTACCATTACTAGACCAGAATTATCATATAGTGTGAACAAAGCTTGTCAGTTTATGCATTGCCCTACGGATGTACATTGGAAGTTGGTTAAACGAATACTGAGGTATCTAGCAGGCACCATATGTCATGCTCTAGTTCTCCAAAGATCATCTGCTCTTGAGCTCACTGCCTTTTGTGATGCTGATTGGGCGTCAGACATTGATGATAGGTGCAGCACCTCAGGTTTTTGTGTTTATCTTGGCCCTAATCTCGTTTCTTGGTCATCTAAAAAGCAAGCAACAGTGTCTAGATCAAGTACTGAAGCTGAATATAGGAGTCTTGCAAGTGCAATGGCAAAATTGGCTTGGCTGCAGTCTTTACTCAAGGAACTCAGCATTCAACTACCAAAAGTTCCTAGAATATATTGTGACAATATGAGCACAGTCAGCTTGTCAGCAAATCCGGTTCTTCATTCAAAGACTAAGCATATTGAACTAGATCTTTATTTTGTTCGTGAAAAGGTTAACAATAAAGAAATTGAAGTCTATCATATTCCGTCTCTTGATCAAACAGCAGATATCCTCACCAAGGCAGTCTCAACTTCAAGGTTTCTTCAACTTAGAGACAAGCTCAGTGTCATTCCTCTTCCAAGTCATGCCACTGATCTTGAGGGGGGATGTTAGAGATAAGGCTGCTTAGGCTGCTTGTCTTGGTGGGTGCAGGTGTAGTAGGAGTCTCGTGTGGTTCTGATTTTGCTCTATTAATCTTGTCTGCAGTTTATTACTTAGTGACATTAGTGTAATTCAGTAATTGAGTCTAAGTCTATAAATTGTAATCTCAGCTACATTATTTGTAGATTAATTCATTTGAATCAGATTTACATTTTAGAACTTTCACATCTAGGAGTTCTGAGTTTTCTTTCTTTCTTCTTTCTTGCGCCTTCCTTCTAAGATTCTTGAGAACTTCAACAATAGAGTACCAATAAACATATAAATCAATTTTACACCTTTTTTATACAATTTCTTATATTTTTATTTTTTATTTTTCTCTTTAAAAGTTTTACCCCTCACAAACATAAATAGAGCATAATTTAAAAGTCATGTACAAGTAGCTTTATCCTAATTTATATAATAACTTGTCTCTCGTTATTGGGACCTCATCAAGGTCAACAGACTCAATACCACATCCTCCGCAGCAAGACCCCAGGAAAATTGGCTGGGACTTCGAGAACGGTGACAAAAAGAGGAATACAGTTGGAGGAATATATACATTCATCAATTCTGTGTATAACTTATATTTTTATTCTCCTTTTTTTATAATTTTTTTATATGTCTATATATGAGAGAGCATACGAGTAACATTTTCGGGAAGAGCTAAAATCATTCATCTTTTTTCTAGACTGTGCTGTTAATTGTTTGAGAATTCAACTCTTCTATTTACAGTCCCTGAATTGGCGGTGAATGATGTTATTAAGTTTCTTCCATAATTTTTCTGTCAATTTTCACATTTTTCCTTTTGTGGTTTGTGGAACTTGTGGATGTTAAAATTGCTAGACAAACCGATCAAATTGAACCGATTAAACCGATTACTGATAGGTTTGGTTTGGATTTATTATAGCAATTTCATATTAATTGATTGGTTTAAAATTTGAGAAAATTTTTTGATTGATAGTTGAAGTTTGATAAAAAAATCGATTGAACCTAATCATACACTGCTATTATTTGGCCTCGAGAAATATTAGTTTTGCTTTTAGTTGTTTAAAAAATTGAGTATTTATTTTTGTAAAAATTTCTTGTTAATAATTTGATTAAGAGATTTAAGAAAACTAACTTCCCAGTCACAAATTATTTATGACAATTTAATTACACCCAATTTTAAGTTTCGCATATAAGGGGAGCAACATATTTCTTACTATCCTTGTGTATGATAAACGCAATTCTCGCTTTAGTTTGTTATAATTAGCATACTTAGCACCATGATCTGTGGGCCTAGTTGCAATTTTCATCAATGGTAAAAGTTAATCCAACAGAACCCACAAATAACTTAAAATTAATTGAGTCTCTTCTTTTAATTATAAAATTTATGAAATTTAATAATAAAATTTTTATAAATTTTAATTTATGAAAATTTAAAGACTGCATACTGCTCACCAGTATGTTAAAATCGGCTATAATTAGTGATTCTAAAGGATATACATGCCAAAATCTTAAGGTCTGTGAAAAGGCCTTTCCTTTATCTTAGAGAAATAAAAGAGTAATGCTATATCTACATCGTTTTTTTGCTACGTTCGTTACGTCGCTGACATGGCAATCAAGCAGCGGGAAATGGAGCAAAATCAAATTGAAAATTTAAGCGCGACGAAAGTGAAAATAAAACACTCAGCCTCTCTCACTCACTCCCGCTCTCCAGCTCTCGGTCGTCGGCGTCCTTTGTTGCTCGTTTTCCCTCACACATCATCAGCTCAGCTTTCCCAGCTCTTTCGTCGCCGTCGGTGTCCAGTCAATCCTCCTCCTGTGAACTATTTCATGGGGTGGAAAAAATTTTAAAAAAAATGAACAGAGCGCAGCTCAAAGAAAAAGGAAAAATGACTCTTGTTCATTTTCATTTCAAACCTCATCCTATAGTTTCTCTCACCCTGGGGTTTCTGTGGCTCGCTTCTCACTAGCATTTCTGTTTGTATACTACTTATTCAGGTTGGAGGTTGTACTTTTGTTCATAGTATATCTTGCATATGGCTATAATGAAGGTGGAAGCCTATCATACATTCTTCTCATAGGTAAAATGTACCCACCATTCTGTCTTCTTTTTTTCTATTGTCATTTGTTTTTTATCCATGCACGAAATATTAAAGTGTAACACAGCGATAGTTAAAGTGTAACCGCGCCATTGCTAAAGTGTAACGTGCCATACAAAAGTGTAACTACCCATAGCTAAAGTGTAACTTTTAATAGAACGTTTACTTTACCTAAAAAAATAGTATGATACACTAGATAATATTTTTCCTTTAAATAAAACATTTACTATGCATAAGGAAGTAGTTTTAATTAATTAAATCCGAATTGAATCA
This sequence comes from Dicorynia guianensis, assembly GCA_037013595.1. Classification (NCBI taxonomy): domain Eukaryota; kingdom Viridiplantae; phylum Streptophyta; class Magnoliopsida; order Fabales; family Fabaceae; genus Dicorynia; species Dicorynia guianensis. Next base: position 58,154 of record JASUAB010000009.1, read on the forward strand.
TGAAATTCCTTTAAAGTAAACTTTAACTAAGTGTCAGCTTTTGTTAAAAGTTTCATTAAAAGTTACACTTTAGCTATGGGTAGTTACGCTTTAGCAATGACACGTTACACTTTAGCTACGGCCATGTTTCACATAAGAAATTTCATGATTTAATTCGGACTTAATTGATCAAAACTACTTCCTTATGCATAGTAAATGTTCTATTTAAAGGAAAACCTTATCTAGTGTATCATACTATTTTTTTAAACAAAGTAAACGTTCCATTAAAAGTTACACTTTAGCTATGGGTAGTTACACTTTTGTATGGCACGTTACACTTTAGCAATGGCGAGGTTACACTTTAGCTATCGCTATGTTACACTTTAACATTTCGTGCATGGATAAAAAACAAATGACGATAGAAATAGAGAAGACAGAATGGTGGGTACATTTTGCCTATGAGAAGAATGTATGATAGGCTTCCACCTTCATTATAGCCATATGTAAGATATACTATGAACAAAAGCACAACCTCCAACCTGAATAAGTAGTATACAAACAGAAATGCTAGTGAGAAGCGAGCCATAGAAACCCCAGGGTGAGAGAAACTATAGGATGAAGTTTGAAATGAAAATGAACAAGAGTCATTTTTTCTTTTTCTTTGAGCTGCGCTCTGTTCATTTTTTTTAAAATTTTTTTCACCCCACAAAATAATTCACAGGAGGAGGATTGACTGGACACCAACGGCGACAAAAGAGCCGAGAAAGCTGAGCTGATGATGTGCGAGGAAAAACGAGCAACAAAAGACGCCGATGACCAAGAGTTGGAGAGCAGGAGCACGAGAGCGGGAATGAGTGAGAGAGGCTGGGTGTTTTATTTTCACTTTCGTCGCGTTTAAATTTTCAATTTGATTTCGCTCCATTTCCCGCTGCTTGATTGCCACGTCAGCGACGTAACGAACGTAGCGAAAAAACGACGTAGATATAGCATTACTCGAAATAAAAAAGCCTCACATGGTCCAGGCACTACATTAAAGGCACTGGTCTGAATTTGAAATAGAGACTAATTCCATTACCTCCATAGTTTTTCCCTAAAATTTTCCATCTCAGAGTTCTTGATAGCGAAAAAATATTCTTATTTTTGTTTCTTTTCCTGTACCAAAAAAAAAAGTCCTTGATAGCATTTCATAAAGCAAATTAAAAATTGCCTATAGGTATCCTTTTAAATTAAGCCTTCTAGAAATCAGGTTTAAGCAACCTCACATCTAACATGATAATTTACAAACCGCCCTTAACCCCAAATAAAGAAATAATGTATAGACAAGGATGAAAATTATCTCAGTCAAGGTAGAAGAGGGTCACAATCTTTCGCAAATTTTTGGCCTCCTGACAAGTTTCCATGAGCAACCTACTATCATGGAAGGCAAAGCATATGACTTGCTGCACGTGCGAAATGATGTCCATGTTACATAGCCTGCATTTGAAATTGAGAGAAACTAGTACTTACTTTGCTATCATATATAGCATGCTCCAAAAGAAGAAAGCACAGCCCAAGAACAGTTGCAACCAGTAGTGTAAACTTATTCATCAAACTGACACTAGCTAAACTGAACCAGTCATGGCACTAAACAATGGTTAGGAAGTGCAGATACCAGAATATTGGGATGATACGAATATGATGATCAGATGATCCAACAAAATATAAAAAATAAAGGATATTATATGGCATATATATATATATGTATGTATGTACATGTATATATATGTATATATATATGTATGTACATGTATATATTTGTATCAAGAAAATATTGTGAAAAACCTTGTTCAGCTTTAAATAAATCATAACAGAGTTGAATCACATGAATCCAATCTCTCCTCACTAACCCAAACATTACAATTGTATTTACAATGAGAGCCACTTGAATGCTACTAAGAAAGTTTTGTTAAGAGAAATACTACTGTACACGTTCTAAAGTTTCAACCAGCTGCTATATGTCAAGAGACCCTATTGGAAAAGAGATACACTTCGTCCACGGAAAAAGTGACATGAAATTGTCACAAAAACCGTTAACAGCCGTGCAATGGTGTGGGGCTTGTAACAGTTCTGCGTCACTTTTTCTGTGGGAATAATACTACTCCATCTTCAAAAAGTGAAAAAAATATAAGAAAAGCATCTCTTTATTTTGATTTAATTTTTCAAAGTGGAGAATAACAAAGAGTCAGAAATGTCTAAAAGTGTCGTTAAAGTATGTGTCTAATACATATCTAACACTAGTATAACAGCCCATATGAAGTGTCTGTGTTTCCTAGGATAAAAAAGCTGCTTTTCTTCCCTTAAACACTTCTAGTTTAAGGGTATTTCAAAACATGTTCTTATGTGTTATGTCACTATAATCCCAAACACTATAAGTACGCTATTTGTTATTAACAACTATGTCTAAATTAATTATACCTCACTTCCACCGTATTCCCCATTCCCCCAACCTTCTCTCTGTCAGCAGCAGAGTCTTGACTTGCTCTTGGTTTATCAAATGTTGCGATTCACAATCAATTTAATAATGGAATTTATGTTGTTCATCTTTAGGATATGCTCAGAGTACTACATTGAATTATAACGATAAAGATGGCTTCCAATAAGATACATTTTTCAGTAAGTTTATTGCTTGGTTGGTAAGCAATTTAGGAAAATCTTCTTTTGTTTTTTTGGCTATCTGCAGTACTGGTACATGCTGCCACACTAAAATATTCAATATTGTTCTGATTCTGTTTGGCCATGTTCCAATATATTTTTAATTACTTTCAAAACTATATTTTATTTTCAAATAGAATCAGTTAAAATTATATAGAAACCAATAAATTGCCACAGACAAGATGGACTAAACTGCTATCTTATTGTTACAGAATCTGTATAGTTGTTGTACAGCTGACTTTCCTTTATTAATTAGCATAATTATAGGAACAGATTAGTAGGGATTAGTGGTCCTAATTTGTAGGGATTATAGGAGCCATTTTCGATTTATTTTCCTAGATAAACCTCCTGTAAGTGTATATATACAGGCCTCCTCTGTTTGAATAAGACTATCAGAAAAACATTCTTTTTATTTTGTTCAATATCTTCTGTCCTTTTTCATGGTATCAGAGCATTAGGCTCGTTTTTGTTTAAGGTGTAACCAAGGTTACCATCTCAAGTCGCCTCTGCTGGTGATAGTGGCAGAGTCCACGAGTTCGTGCGCTGTTTCAAGCTCCTTAGCTTGTCTCGGCGAAGTCAGGGCTAGTTACAGCGTTCGGTGACTCTTGGATTTGATTCGACACTAGGTTGGCCAAGTCTGGGCTGGTAACAATCTTGTGAGGCGCAAAGGTTTAAGAGGAAGACGAAATCGGTGCAGTGTCGGCGTTTCTCCAATAGCGTTTCCGGCGCACAAGGACTGTGGCAGTGAGGTATACAGGGGTATCAGCACCAACACGCTCGACGGCCTTCAAGATAACCAGCATTCTTCTCGTAACGTTGTGCAGTGTCCAACGTTTTTTGAATTGCAGCTTTCTCTTGACGTCGGGCTGCTTTTTGAACTGTGCTTTTCCGGAATTGCATCTTTCCGGGTGTGGGACTCTTGTTCACCACATTTTGGACTGTGCTTGGGCCGCAGTTTTGGGCTGACTTTGGGCTGCATTTTGTTTTGGACTATAATTTTTGGGCTGCATTTTTGGTGCTTCAACAGTCTGGGTATGATATCAATTTTGGGCTGACTTGTTCACTGCTTACATCTTTTATTTGAAGAACCTTTTTAAGAGGTGAAATTTATTTTCTAATATGGGTGATATTAAGACTGAACTGGTTCCAACTATGTCTAAAATTCCTGAGTATAAATTAAATGGCACTAATTATTTAGAGTGGAGTAGAACTGTTAGAATATATCTACGAAGTGTTGAAAAAGATGATCATTTGATTCAAGATCCCCCCAATGACTATACTAGACAAACTTGGTTAAGAGATGATGCTAAATTGTTCTTGCAAATTATAAATTCTATTGAAGCTGAAGTTGTTGGTTTGGTTAATCACTGTGAGTTTGTTAAGGAATTGATGGAATATTTAGAGTTCTTATATTTTGGTAAAGAAAATGTGTCTAGAATTTACGATGTTTGCAAGGCTTTTTATCGTGCTGAGAAAGAAATTAAGTCACTCACAACATACTTCATGGAATTCAAAAAGACTTATGAAGAATTGAATATGCTCTTACCATTTAGTATTGATATCAAGGTGCAACAAGCTCAGAGGGAACAAATGGCAATAATGAGTTTTTTGACTGGCCTTCCCTCTGAATTTGACACTGCCAAATCTCAGATTCTTTCTAGTTCTGAGGTCACTTCTCTCCAAGAGGTTTTTAGTCGAGTACTACGCACAAAAAATACCCCATCTAATCAACAATCCAGTGCCTTTGCTATTAAAGGAGGAGGGGGGAATGATACTGAAAAAAGAAATAATAGAAGGGAAAACAGTGAAATTGTTTGTTATTACTGCAAGGAACCAGGACACACAAAGCGATACTGTAAGAAATTATAGAATCGCAATCAGAAGATTCAGACCGCTACTGTAGCTGCTGCTGCTTCTAGTTCATTTTCTGAAAAGACTGTCACCATTTCAGCTGATGAGTATGCCAAATTTTCTCAATATCAGGAATCAATGAAAGAATCTGCATCAGTTGCTGAGTCAGGTAAAAAATGCCTTATCTCCTCCAAAACCAAATGGGTCATTGATTCTGGTGCCACAGATCACATGACAGGTAATGATAAACTCTTTTCTAGCTTTCAGTCTCACAAAACACCATCTCATGTAACTATAGCCGATGGCTCAAACTATAACATTGAAGGGTCTGGAACTGTTAAACCCACTTCATCCATTACCTTGTCCTGTGTACTAAGTTTACCCAATCTTGCTTTCAATTTAATCTCTGTGAGTAAACTCACCAAAGACTTAAACTGCTGCATCTCTTTTTTTCCTGATTATTGTCTTTTTCAGGATCTTATGACAAAGCAGATTATTGGTAGGGGACATGTATCGAATGATCTCTATGTTCTTGATGCATGGGTGCCTAAGTCTGTGGCATGCTCTAGTGTTGTCTCTCCGTTTGAAACTCACTGTAGATTAGGACATCCTTTTCTGCCTGTTTTGAAGAATTTATGCCCCCAGTTTCATGATGTAACTTTAGTAGTGTGTGAATCTTATCATTTTGCTAAACATCATTGTAGTACGTTGAGTCCTAGAATAAATAAACGGGCTGAATTTGCATTTGAATTAGTTCATTCAGATATTTGGGGTCCTTGTCCAGTCTTGTCTAAAACTGGATTTAGATACTTTGTTACTTTTGTAGATGATTTCTCTAGAATGACCTGGATTTATTTTATGAAGAATCGTTCAGAGGTGTTTTCTCATTTCTCTACTTTCTGTGCTGAAATTAAGACTCAGTTCAATGTTTCTATACATATATTAAGGAGTGATAATGCTAAAGAATATATGTCAGAAACATTTCAGAATTTCATGACTCAACAAGGGATTCTTCATCAATCTTCCTGTGTTGACACACCTGCACAAAATGGGGTGGCAGAGAGGAAGAACAGGCACCTTCTGGAGATCGCTCGTGCTTTGCTATTCCAGATGCATGTTCCCAAGCAATTTTGGGAGGATGCTGTTTTTACAGCCAGTTTTTTGATTAACCAAATGCCTTCTAATATTCTTGGTGGAGATATTCCTTACAATGTTTTGTTTTCTAACGAAACATTGTTTCCAGTCGAACCACGGGTGTTTGGTAGCACATGCTATGTTCATGATGTATGGCCACACATTACTAAACTGGATCCAAAAGCATTAAAGTGTGTATTCCTTGGATACGCCCATCTCCAAAAAGGATATCGTTGTTATTCTTCAGAGCTTAATAGATACTTGGTTTCAACTGATGTGGCATTTTCTGAGACAACACCATTCTTCTCCTCACTAACCACACCTCTAAGTCAGAGGGAGGAAGAAGAATGGCTAATTTACACAATCACTTCACCAAATAAGCAAACAAAGATGGCACCTCCAGCTGAGTAGTCAACTGTTGAAGTATCTCCAGCTCCGACAAGACCACCAATTGTTCAAGTCTATTTCAGGAGGCAAACGGCCAATGATACATGTCGTGCATCAACTCCTTCGTCATCTGATCCTTCACCAAATGATCTTGATAAACCTATTGGTCTTCGTAAAGGTACATGTCAATGCACCCTTCCTCGACCTAATTATTCTATTGCTAGTTTTGTTTCCTATGATCACTTATCTCCTTCATCTAGATCTTTAATTACCTCTCTAGACTCTGTTTCAATTCCTAAGACAGTGAAAGAGGCCTTATCTCATCCTGGTTGGTATGATGCTATGATTGAGGAGATAAATGCTCTTGATGACAATCATACATGGGACGTGGTGGATCTACCCAAAGGACAAAAGGCTATGGGATGCAAATGGATCTTTGCAATTAAATATAATGCAGATGGCTCAATAGCTCGACTTAAAGTTAGATTGGTGGCTAAAGGCTATGCACAAACTTTTGGAGTGGATTACTTTGATACTTTCTCCCCGGTTGCCAAGCTTACTTCAGTTCGCTTATTCATTTCTATGGCTACCTCTTAGAATTGGCCCCTGCACCAGTTGGATATCAAGAATGCCTTTTTGCATGGTGATCTCCCAGAAGAAGTGTACATGGAGCAACCACCTGGTTTTGTTGCTCAGGGGGAGTATGGGAAGGTTTGTCATCTAAAAAAATCTTTATATGGTTTGAAGCAAAGTCCCCGTACTTGGTTTGGCAAGTTCAGTGAGGTAGTTCAAGAGTTTGGGCTAAAAAAAAGCAAATGTGATCATTAAGTTTTCTACAGACAATCAGCAACTGGCATTATTCTCCTTGTCGTGTATGTAGATGATATTGTCATTACAGGCAATGATGGTGCAGGGATTTCTTCTCTCAAGTCTTTCTTGCATTCCAAATTTCATACAAAAGACTTAGGCCAGTTGAAATACTTCTTGGGAGTAGAAGTAACAAGAAGTAAGAAGGGTATTTTTCTATCTCAGAGAAAATATGTCCTAGATCTGCTTGCAAAAACTGAAAAATTGGCAACTAAACCCTACAGCACTCCAATGATTCCCAATGTACATTTGTCAAAAGATGATGGTGATCCTTTTGATAATCCAGAAAGATACAGGAGACTAGTGGAAAAATTAAATTATCTCACTGTGATGACTCGACCAGACATTGCTTTTGCAGTAAGCATTGTTAGTCAGTTTATGTCTGCACCTACAGTTAAACATTGGGAAGCTTTGGAGCAAATCTTATGTTACTTGAAAGGAGCACCTGGACTTGGTATATTGTATAGCAATCATGGGCATACTAGTATTGAGTGTTTTGCAGATGCAGATTGGGTTGGATCCAAGACTGATAGAAATCCACTATTGGCTACTATGTCTTTGTAAGAGGAAACTTAGAATCATGGAAAAGTAAGAAACAAAATGTTGTATCTTGATCGAGTGCAGAATCTGAGTATAGAGTTATGGCACAGTCTACGTGTGAAATCATATGGATACATCATCTTTTGACTGAAGTTGGGATGACGCACTCTATACCAGCAAAATTGTGGTGTGATAATCAAGCTGCTCTTCACATAGCCTCAAATCCAGTATATCATGAGAGAACTAAACACATCGAGGTTGATTGTCACTTTATTCGTGAAAAGATTTAAGAGAACTTGATCTCAACTGGATACGTGAAGATAGGAGAACAATTAGCTGATTTGTTCACAAAGGCTTTAAATGGGACCCGAGTTGATTATCTTTGTAACAAGTTGGGCATGACCAATATCTATGCTCCAACTTGAGGGGGAGTGTTACAGAATCTGTATAGTTATTGTATAGCTGACTTTCCTTTATTAATTAGCATAATTATAGGAACAGATTTGTAGCAGATTTATAGGGATTAGTGATCCTAATTTGTAGGGATTATAGGAGCAATTTTCGATTTATTTCCCTAGATAAACCTCCTGTAAGTGTATATATACAGGCCTCCTCTGTTTGAATAAGACTATTAGAAAAACATTCTTTTTATTTTGTTCAATATCTTCTGTCCTTTTTCACTTATGATACAGATGATATTTTGTGGCACACAAATTTTAAAAGACTTAACTTAGATATGACCAATATTCATGGATTTTAAATTTTAAGATTGGAATTCCTTTCTTTTAAGTATTGCCAAATACAATTTTTCATACTCTCATATTCCACCAAAAGCTCCTAAGCTTGAAAGGATGAACAGAATAAGAATTGCAAACAACATAGAGGTTATGCGTTCACAGTAGAGAGTAGAGAGACACGTGAAGAATGGCAAATTATGAAGGAAGAAGTTGCTCAAATTGATTTAAGAATTTATCTTTTAATACAATGACACTTCCATTTCACCTCATTAGGAGGAAGTAAACCATCAGATAGAACAAGTGCAAATCAAATAATATGAATAATCTTCTATTAAAATCCAACCTCTGCAGTTTGCATATCACTTGGGTTACAGACACCACCTCCCCAACCCAAAAACAAAAATTGTTTCAGTATATGGGTAAGCTTGTAGACAGTATATTGTTATTGTAGTATTAGGTCATGTCCCAGGTCATCAGCCCTCTAAATTGGTAATAACACATCTATATGCTATAACAAGACAACTGATATAGGACAAAGAGGATACATTTAAAGGAGTGCAAAGAATTGTCAAGAGGACAGAAAGATAGAGGACTGGGTTTTAGAGATTTTAAAGCTTCTAACACATCCATATATTTCCCTAACACTTCTTTTATGAAAGCTAAGTGCGCCCCTCATGCATCATGGGGATGGTTTGGGAAGAGAGTTGTTAAGGAAAGGAGTGAGATGGAAAGTAAGAAATGGAGAAAGCATTAACATTTGGGGTGATCCTTGGGTTCCTCCCCTTGCTTTTTTTTCCCCAAGACCTCAGAATGCTCAGGCCTCTAAAGTTCCACTGCTAATTGACGGGAGCAATATGTCATGGAATAGACCTTCCTCTTTGTTATCATCCCTATTTTCTCTTGGTGAATGTGAGGCAATCACAAGAATCGCTATTCAATTCTCAAGACATGAAGATGAAATATTTTGGCATTTATCTGAAAAGGGAGAATTCACAGTTAAGTTCACACATCATGTAGCATACTAGTGTTACAGGATGGGATAAGAGGAACAGTTTCTGTTGCTCAGTAAAAGAGACCCTTTGACACAAAGTGTTAAACTCCCCCACAAGATAGTATTTCCTATGGAAGATAGTCTCAGACTCCCAGGGATTGTCCCTGTTAAATTGATCTTGTTTCATAGACATCATTCAGAAAAATCTGTCCTTCGTAAGAAAATGGAGGAAACTATTGTGCATTGCTTTTTATATGTGATGTAAAAAAGCATAGTCTGGTTTGCTGGTCTGCTTCAAACAAAATTCAATGAAGATAATTTTCGATTTATGATCTATTGCAGCTTTGGCTTACTTTGCAGTGGTCAAAACTGGTGCCCAAGTTTGGAATGGTTGCTGGGTTAAATAAAGGTTCAGAAATAAAGATGCATTCTAGGATCATGCCTCGATTGATAGAGATTATTATGAAATTTTGGTGTTGTTTTTCAAAGGTGATGTGGGTTTATTCTCAGATGGAAGATGACTCTAATATGCTTAACTCTCTTTTCTATTTAGCATTGAAGCTTAAAAGGTCTTCTGTCAAAACAAAACTTCTATAGCAATTGAAGGCTGAAGCTGCCTTTCTAGAAAACTGTTGATACTGCATGTGGTTGGATGGCCTTCAACTCTGATACAGGTGTTATTGGGTCGGGGGAATTGTTTTTAAGACTTAATCAGTAGCTGTGCAGAAGACCAAGATTTTCAAGAAGCCCTTAAGTGGGGACAAATTAAATGAGTAAGCATTGTTTATTAATCAGCAATACACAAGCCTTGGTACTGTCAGTAAGGTTAAAATTAATCTTTTAGGTCTGTCAACTATATTGCAAGACATTCGGGCTACTGGTCATCACTTTGAAGCCTCTTATTTTGTCTACGCCCTAGAAACTTGAAGGTTCCTGAACATTGTATTGCTAATTGGTTTCTAAGGAATTATAAAGGCAGTATTTAAAGAGCTTGGCAAAACTTGGATGTTGTCAATATTTTGCGTATCATGTCTCAGTATCTACGATCATAGCAGATACAAGTTTGTACTTTGCTCTATTTTGACGAAGCTTGTCTATTTTGTTTCAAATAAAAAAATAAAATAAAACTCACAAAATCACTTGCAACATGGGCTTCGCATAATTAGATATTGGTTCCTTACTTCACTGTAATTTTATTTGAACAAATGAAGAATAATACGATAAAAAAGCAAATAGTACGAACCTGCTGGCTTCTATTAAAGGCAGATGGTCATTGTGAGGCTTCTCTATCAAATTTTTCACCTGCATGTTCAACAAAATCATTGTGAACAAAACTGCAGAAAACTCTATTGAATTGAGATCCTAAGATTGTAGGAACATACTACAGATGATTTCAAGTATTTAGAGAAAAAACAATTGACATAAAGAAGCTTAGAACATACAAATTGGATAAGAAGACTCCGAAGGGAATAAGTTTATTCATAACCAATCCATGTTGTGAAAAAAAATTAAACACATTTTAACAAACAACACAGGGGAGGTCTGGGATTTTCTTTTGAGGGGGGGAGTTGGGAGGGAGGAAGCAAAAAATTACAAACATTAAAATAAGCAGCAAAAAGTTTTAATAAATTCCAATACTATTTGATTAGAAATATATAAAGAGAAGGGGTTAAACCAATTTGGCCCCTTAAACTTTGAAGTAATTTGATAAACTCAAAGAACCACTGTTTATTGAATGCAACGGAGAACCGAGGAAGGTTTCTCCACTATGGAGGCACCCCCTCTGGTTTACAGGAGCGATAGAAAATGGTAAATGACAATAAAAGTAGGAATGATAGAATCTACCCTCCCAGGAAAATACTCTCTCCCGTACTGAAGGAAGAAATCCCTCAGCCCCCTATGAGTGAAGCTCAATTCTGACAATCTTTCTAGCTGCCTTTCCCTTGTCCACTACCTCCAGATATAAGGTCCTCTCTCTCATATCCCCGTGTCCCCTCTTCTAACAGAATTCCCTTGTCATTATGAGCAGAACCATGTGTCCCTTTTCTCCTATAAACCTTCCAGACTTTTGGCCTATTCTTTGTCATGGGCTGATTCCTAAGTTGGGCCTCTCCACTCATGTTTGGGGTTTTAACAATACCCGCGTCCTTGTTAAGAGCCTGGTCCTCAAGGATGAAATCTGGAAATTGGTGTTTGATGACACTGACTTCTTCCCAAGTTGCTTCCTTTGCTGGCTTAGAAGACCATTTAATAAGGACTTGGGAAATAGCTTGATCTCCCTCATTGATAACCCGATATGCTAGAGCTGATTCCGGTTGAATAGGAGGTTGTGGAATTTCCAAATCAACAGGAGTTGAGGGTTCACTGGTTGTAGACCCACAGCCTTCTTCAATTGGGAAACATGGAACAAAGGATGTCCCTTAGAGGATTCAGGTAATTGTAGCTTGTAAGCCACTGCCCCAATTCTGTCAATAATCTTGAACGGGCAATAAAACTGAGCTGCCATCTTCGGGTTGATCCTCTTTGTGACAGACTGCTGTCTATGGGGTCTTTGTTTGAGATACACCCATTCCCCTATGTTAAAACAAATGTCCCTTCGATGCTTATCGGCCACTTTACACATGCGGCTTTGGGCTCACTGAAGGTTGTATTTGAGTTGTCTCAAAGCTTCATCCCTATCCAGTAACTTTTGGGCCACAACTTCAACCTGTGTTTCTCCTGGAAGATAGTGCAAAATATTGGGAGGAGGCCTGCCATACACTGCCTGAAATGGAGTACAACCCATAGCACTGTGAAAGGTGGTGTTGTACCAATAATCCCCCCAATGTAACCATTTAGACCAGGTTCGCAGTTGTTCACTCACAAAAGACCTTAAATATGTTTCCAGCCCCCTATTTAACACTTTTGTTTGGCCTTCTAATTCCGGATGATAAGCAGAACTCATGTTGAGTTTGGTGCCCTGTAGTCTGAATACTTCTTTCCAGAAGTTACTCAAATAAAGGATCATGGTCGCTTACAATGGAGATGGGTAGTCCATGCAATTGCACTATTTCCTTGACAAAAACTTCAGCTCCTGTTCTTGCTGTGTAGGGGTGATTTAATACAATAAAATGTCCATAGTTTCTCAAGCAGTCCATAATGACCAGTATTACCTCATATCCAGCTGACTTGGGCAGCTTCCCAAACAGCTTATGGAATAGGCAATGGCTGAAGAAGCACCCTCAAGGAAGGAGCCTGATATTTGTTCCTGACACATGGTGCAGGCAGTCACATATTTGGTGATAGTAGCCTTCATGCCTAGCCAATACAGACTGGCCGCTAATCTCCTATATGTCCTGTATGCTAAGGAATGCCCCCCATGGGAGTGGCATGAAATTCATGAGAATTTGCAAGGATGACCAACCTATTTTTATAAAACAGCCAACCATGTCTCATGCCATAGTGGAGCTTCCTATTCAGGTCCAGTTGCATACTCTCCACTATGGCATTTAGCTAAGGATCCGCCTTTATTGCTTTGTCTATCTAGTCTACTTCAAGCCAGATAGTGCATCAGCTGCTCTCTTTTCAGAGCCGGCTTTATAGACAATATCAAAATCATATCCCAAAAATTTCACCAGCTAATTTTGTTGACTTTGGGTAGTGATTTGCTGAGTTAGCAAATGCCAAAATCCTCTAGTTTGTGCACACCAGAAATTTTCTCCCAATCAAATACAGCCTCCAATGCTGAATGGCCAACACCAAACCCATCAATTCTTTTTCATACACTAATTTTTTCAAATTCTGATCCAAAAGGGCTTTGCTAAGATAGGCAATTGGTTTCTTTTCCTGCATCATAACAACCCCTATCCCTTTCCCAGAGGCATCACAATCAATTGTGAATTCTTTGTTGAAATCAAGCATGCTTAGGATTGGGGCAGTGGATAAGAGATCTTTCAGCTTGTGGTGGGCATCTTGGGCCTCTTGATTCCACTGAAAATTTCCTTTTTCCAGAAGGTCAGTAAATCGGCCATTGTCTTATGCTCTGAATTTTGGACTGGTCCACAGCAACTCTCTCCTTAGAAATAGTGTGCCTAACAAAGTCCACAAATTCCACTCCAAAACAACACTTTTTCAAGTTGGCATACAGCTTCTCCTTCTCAAGCACCTTGAGGACTTCCTTAAGTGGGTTAGATGATCCTCCCAAGAGCCATTACAAATCAAGATATCATCTAAAAATACCAGCATGAACTTCCTTAATAAAGGCTTGAATACCACATTCATAATGGATTGGAAGGTTGCGGGTGCCTTAGTGATGCCAAAGGGCATCACCAAGATCTGAGTGTCCTTGGCGTGTCTGAAAAGCCGTCTTCGGAATGACCTCCTCTTTACCCTTATTTGGTGATACCTAGACTTCAAATCAATTTCTGAAAACCAATAAGAGGCATGGAGCTCATCCAATATCTCCTCAATCACTAGTATAGGGAATTTGTCCACCAGTGTGGCCTGTTAAACTGCTGTAACAGCCCTTGTAATTCCTAAGCTGCCTTTGTTCTGAATGATAGTCTCCAACACTTCCCACTTCCCTGTCATTGCCCTAAACTCTTGTTCAACTACACAAGCTACGGATGTTAACAAGAATAACATCCCATGAAAGACCATGTTTGACATTTTAAGCAAGGTCCAGGGTGATAATCGAGCCCTTGACAGTCCTAGGTCACCTTGGATCAGTGTTTTCTTCCCCTGGTGTTCAAATTCCATTGTTAAATTATCCCATTTCACTATGATGTAACTCAGTGTCCTTAACCAAGATACCCCTAAGATCACATCCACACCCCCCAATTCGAACAAATAAAAATCAGCTTGCACCATGATCAGACCCAAATTAAGTTCTAATCTACAGCTCATCCCAGTTGATTTTGCCTAGTGCCCATTTCCCAATTTCACCAAAAATTCAGGGGTAGGTTCTGTTACTAGTCCTAAATCCCTTGCCACTTCTTCAGAGATGAAATTATGACAGGCCCCGCTATCTATCATCACCATTAGAGGAGTTTTGGCCAACAACCCCATAAGTTTTATGGTGCAGGGTTGCGAAATCCCACCTACAGAGTACATGGACAGTTCCAATTGAAACCCTTGAAACTTCATGTCCTCTTCTTCTTCTTGACCACTGTCCCCCTCCTTTTCTACTATCACAAATTCTCCCTCACCAGAAGCCTCTTTGTCCTCCCCAAGTATCAACACTTTAAGATTTTTCTTGGGACACTTAAGCAAGGGACCAAACTTCAGCCCACACCAATAGCACTTCCCTTCTCCCTCCTCCTAACAAACTCCACGTACAATAAATGTTTGGGGCCCATATGATTCAGCGTTGGATTTTGCGTTTGTCCCATGGCTGAGGTTGTGCTTCAAGTTGTCGTAGAGTGCAATGCAATCATTCTTCCCTCCTGGAGACATTCTGTGTTGGTTATGATGGGTTGGATAGGGCTGTTTTCATTTAACCCAATGGAGCCCACTTGTTGGCTAGGGCAAGGTTGGGTTGAACCTAGTGACTTGTCCCCAAAGCCATCGGTTTGTCTCTTCCTGCCCTGATAAGAACCCCTTTTCCGATGATTTGCCCCTCAACATCTTGGGCTAAATCCATCGCAAGTCCTATGTTCTTTGGATCGGGTGTGCGAACTTGCCACTCAATCTCTAGCCTCAAGCCACTATGAAGTATCCTAGCTCTCGTTGATTAGCGATTTCTAGGAATTGCACCACCAATTACTTGATGTAATCTTCTAGAGTACCCACTTGCTAAACATTGGCTAGCTGCTCAAAGGAGTTTCCCCCTACTGAACATCCTGAGCATCTCAGTCGTCAGGTTCTCCCAAGTGAGCTGCAGGCTCCTCTTGTGCAAGCACCTCAACCAATGGACCACTAAACCCTCCATATGACATAGGCCAATTGGACCTTGACTTCCACAAGGATCCCTTGCACCTCGGAGTACTTTTCCGATCTATCAATCCACCCTGCGTGATCCTCCCTATCAAAATTGAGTTTCTCCACCCTTTTCACAGCCATTTGGAATTCTTCATCCTCCTTTTTCTTTCTTAATATATATGTGATAGGCTCAGGCGTATCAAGGCTGCAATACTAGTATTAGATTGATCTCCAAAATAGTACAAACGAACCAGATATGGTTCTTGATCCCTGGACACTTCCCTGCTCAGAGAGGATGTCCCTGGCCCAAGCTCAAAAGCTTACACATTACAGCAATCCTAACTGCCCTCTCAGTCCTCCCTCTCACTCTATTTAACTACCCCCCCACTAACTGTCTCTTTTCTTCCTTCTTACGTATACTTTCCAGGGTTGACTTTCATTTGGGCCTTGACTGCTTCTATTAGTTCTAACATTGCCTCCCACCTGAGGATCAACCTTCTCCTCAAGGCTGAAATTGGGGAATTGGTCGGCTATGGTGGAAAGGTCTTCCCATGTGGCCTCCTCTTGGGGTCGATCTGACCATTTGATGAGAAGTTGTGGCTGGTGTTGTCCCTTAACGTTGGCTATTCTTCTGGCTAGGATCTCTTCAGGGACACACAAGGTTTGGCTGTCCATGAACACCTCTGGCAGCTGTGAGACTGTCGCTGCATGCCCGATTGCTCTTTTCAATTGGGAAATATGAAATACCGGGTGGATTCTTGAGTGTTCCGGTAGCTGTAGCTTGTAGGAGACCTCCCTTACTTTTGACAGAATCTGAAATGGTCCATAAAAACGTGCTGCTAGTTTTGGGCTAATTCTCCTAGCCACTGTCTGCTGGACATAAGGTCTGAGTTTGAGGCACACCCATTCTCCTACGTTAAAGGTGAGGTCCCTTTGGTGTCTATTGGCAAACTTGGTCATGCTGTTCTGAGCTCTTAATAAATTGTATCTGAGTTGTCTTAAAGCTTCATCTCTGTCCTTTAAGTCTTGTGCTATGGCTTCTACCAAAGTTTCGCCAGGTAAATACCGGATGATGGTAGGGGGTGGTCTGCCATACACTGCCTCAAAGGGTGTGCATTTGATTACCCCATGGTAATTGGTGTTGTACCAAAATTCTGCCCAATGCACCAACAAAGCCCAATTTCTTTGCTGTTCGACTGCAAAACACCGAAGATAAGTTTCAATACATCTATTAACAACCTCGGTTTGTCCATCTGATTCGGGGTGATAGGCCGAGCTCATTTGTAACGATGTCCCCTGCAATTTAAATAGCTCAGACCAGAATTGGCTGACAAAGGTGGGGTCCCGATCGCTGACTATTGATCTAGGAATGCCATGCAGTCGGACTATTTCCTTAGTGAAGATGTAAGCAACGATCCTGGCCGTATAGGGGTGTTTGATCAATGTAAAATGCGCATATTTGGTCAGTCTATCCACCACTACCAAAAGTGTGTCATATCCTTTGGAGCGTGGTAATCCAGATATGAAGTCCATGCTGACGTCTTCCTACACGGCTGAGGGGATTGGCAGCGGCTGCAGTAGTCCCGCTGGTTTAATGGCCTCCACCTTGCATCTTTGACAAATGTCACACTCCGCCACAAATCTAGTGATGCAGCCCTTCATTCCCTCCCAATATAAGCTGCTGGCTAGCCTCTTATAAGTTCTAAACACTCCCGAATGACCCCCCATTTTTGTGCAGTGGAATTCTTTGAGTAATTGTGGTATCCACTCAGATTTTGGTGAGATAACTAACCTCCCCTTGTAAAATAATCTGCCCTGTTCCAATGTATATGGAGGGTGCGAATCCGGTGTTGTTTGGAGGTCAGAGATGATTTTGGAGAGTTTGGGGTCAGCCCGCACCTCCCCCCAAATTTTTTCAGCATCTAGCCACAAGGGCCTGGATATGGCAGCCAATTCCATGTCCTCTTCTCTACGTGACAGCGCATCCGCCACTCTGTTTTGACGTCCACTTCTATAAACAATATCAAAATCATAGCCCAAAAGTTTGGCTAACCAATTTTGTTGATCTGGAGTTGTGACTCTTTGCTCCAAGAGGTGTTTTAAACTCCTTTGATCAGTCAATACTGTGAATTTTCGCCCCAATAAGTAAGGTCTCCAATGCTGGATTGCCATGACCAAGGCCATGAGTTCTTTCTCATAAGTTGACTTTGCCAAGGTTCTATCAGATAATGCCTTGTTAAAGTAAGCCAGCGGCCTGCCTTCCTGTTTCAATACAGCTCCCAAGCCCCTCCCGGATGCATCACATTCTATTATAAACGGTAAGGAGAAGTTGGGCATGGCTAATACTGGGGCATTCGTGGTGCAGGTCTTAAGGGTCTCAAATGCTTGCTGGGCTTCTATGTTCCACCCAAATGCCCCCTTTTTAACAAGTCAATAAGGGGTTTGGCAATTTTTCCATAATCTCTTATGAATTTTCGGTAATAGCCTGTGAGGCCTAAGAACCCACACAATCCTTTTATGGATTTTGGTGTTGGCCACTCTAAGATGGCTATAACCTTGTTTTGGTCTACAGCTACTCCCTCAGCCGATACTATGTGCCCTAAATATTCCGCTGAAGACTTCCCAAAACTACATTTCTTAAAGTTGGCAAAGAGGGTATGCTCCCATAGGGTTTGTAAAACCGTCTCCAAGTGCTGTAGGTGGTCCCCCCATGTGCAGCTGTACACCAAAATGTCATCAAAGAACACCAACACAAATCTTCGCAAATAAGGCTTGAAGACTGCGTTCATAGTGGATTGAAAAGTTGCTGGTGCATTCATAAGGCCAAATGGCATGACCAAAAATTCATAATGCCCCTGGTGAGTTCGAAAAGCCGTCTTGGGAATGTCCTCCTCCTTGACTCTTATTTGGTGATATCCTGACTTCAGATCAATCTTGGAAAAAAATTTGGACCCATGTAGTTCATCCAACAGCTCTTCAATTACTGGTATGGGAAACTTGTCTGGGATAGTAGCCTTGTTAAGAGCTCTGTAGTCCACACAAAATCTCCAACTGCCATCTTTCTTCTTCACAAGTATGACTGGACTGGAAAAAGGGCTGTGGCTGGGTCTGATCACCCCTGCTATCAGCATTTCTTCCACCAGCCTCGTCATTTCGTTTTTCTGATCATGGGCATAACGGTAGGGCCTCACATTGACGGGGTCAGTCCCCTCCTTAAGGATAATAGAGTGTTGATGTTCTCTGTTTGGTGGTAATCCCTTGGGCTGTCCAAAGACCCTAAAAAATTTTTTTAGCACCTCGATTAATTGCCCCCTCTCCGTGTCTCCTACACCATTTCCCACTTGATTCCAGTCTGGCCCTGACTCCATTTCCCCCCTTTTTTTATCAGTGGTGTTAAGCACAAACAGCACTCCACAAAACTCCACCTCCGTAGTTTTCATTAAGGCTCTTGAAGATATCTGAGTCCTGGTAATACTAGGGTCCCCTCTAATTACCACCCAGCGCCCCTGAGACCTAAAGGTCATTGTCAGCCTTTCCCAGTTCACCTTAACGTCTCCTAAAGTGCTCAACCATTGTACCCCCAGTATAACATCTACTCCCCCCAGTGGAAACAAATAGAAATCACTAGTCACAGTTGCCTCACCTAGGGAAAACGTGACCTCCTGGCACACTCCCGACATCGTCCTCCTATGCCCGTCCCCCAGCTTGACCCGGAATGTTTCAGTGGGATTAATCCTCAGTCCAAGTCGCCCCGCCATTTGAGTGGAAACAAAGTTGTGGCTGGCGCCACTGTCGATCATTACCAGTTCGGGTGTCCCGTTCCAGCTCCCTCTCAGTTTGAGGGTATGTGGATGAGAGATACCTCCGATGGAGAAAAATGGGAGTTCTAACCGGTTGCATTCGGGTTCCTCTCCGTCGTCTTCGGCTTCCAACTCTACCATTACAAACTCGCCATCCGATTTGGTCTCCTCTTCCTCACCCAGTATCATGACTCAGAGCTGTTTGTCTGGGCATCTGTGAAGGGGTCCGAATGCTTGCCCACATCGAAAACACCTCCCTTCCTCACGCCGTCGCACATACTCGTGGTAGGGGAGCTGTCGCACTGTCCTATTTCCTCCTTGCGGGTTCCGGCTATGGCTACTCGAGGGGCTCGTCGAATGCGCTGAACTGAAGTTCGAGTTCCTCTCTGTCGACCTTGCTGTGGGGAAGCCTTGGTTGACTGACTTGAGAGGCTCAACTGGACCAGCACTCCTTTCTTTTGGGCCTACCAGGTATCCCCCCTTTTTGGGCCCGTATGGCATGATTCGGCCCGTGATGACTGGTGACTGGTATCGGTGGGGGTAATGGCTACCTCCAGCTTGAGCCCGAGCTCCGCCATTGTCATTTTCCCCGCAGCTTGCGCTCATCTCTTCCTCGATGTCTCATGCGAGCTCCGTGGCTCTGCTCACCGACGAAGGATCATGCACACGCACTCGGCGCCGTAAATCGTCGGATAGCCCGCTCAGGAAGTATCCTAAGGCTTGCTCCTCCGGCATCCCCTGAATTTGAGCCGCCTCCTGCTCAAAGACTTGGACGTACTCCTCCACATTCCCAGCCTGTTTGATCAATGCTAGCTGTTCATATGGGTTGCCTGTCTTCCTTCCCTCGTATCTCGATCATCTCGGCGGTTAGCGTCTCCCAACTCAAATCCGCAACCTTGTTCTGTAAACAACGGAGCCAATGCACCGCCCCTCCTTCCATACAGATGAAAGCCAGATGGACTTTTTGCTGTGGCTTGGTGCCATGCACCTGAAAGTAAGTCTCGGCCCTTGCTATCCATGCGACCGGGTCGTTGCCATCGAAGCACGGTAGCTCGACTCGCATAGCTAACCAACGTAACTCATCCCCCTCTGGCTGATCTTTGTCTCCCATTGATCCCTTGTCTTCAGCGGCTTCCTTCTCGCGTTCACGTATATCGGACTGTCTTTGAGGTTCCTCGTCCTCGCGATCTGTCTGGGCCATTTTTAGTAGCAGTGTTCTCATCTCTTCCATCTGTTCTGCCATATTCTGAACGTTCCTCTCCAATGCTTCTAATCGTGAGTCCATTTCCTGTCCTGAGTACTCCGCCCCGCTTCTGGTTTTTGGCATCCGACAGGTCGGACCAATTGATAGGCTCAGGCGTATCAAGGCTGAAATACTAGTATTAGATTGATCTCCAAAATAGTACAAACGAACCAGATATGGTTCTTGATCCCTGGACACTTCCCTGCTCAGAGAGGATGTCCCTGGCCCAAGCTCAAAAGCTTACACATTACAGCAATCCTAACTGCCCTCTCAGTCCTCCCTCTCACTCTATTTAACTACCCCCCCACTAACTGTCTCTTTTCTTCCTTCTTACGTATACTTTCCAGGGTTGACTTTCATTTGGGCCTTGACTGCTTCTATCAGTTCTAACAATATGTAGGTAGTTATTGATAGTTATACATATGGCAGATTTATGTGTAAGTAGTTTTAGGCAGTTATAGGTGGTTATTAGTAGTTATACATGTGGCAGATTTATGTGTAGGCAGTTTTAGGCAATTATTGGTGGTGATTTGTATTGCTATTATAAGTAACTATAAATTATAGACAAAGAAAAGGGAGTGTGTAAAAGTGTGGGAGGTCTTTGATCCTTGAAACTAGACTCTGGGAGGTTGCTGGTGCCTCAAATAACTAGTGGGGCTATTCTGTAATAGGGATAGTTGATTGTATTGTGTGTGAGTATTCTATGTAATTTGTATAATTGTATTGTGTTAATAAAAGGGATCCTATTAATTCATTTTTCTTATTCTGGTCCACCTCCTCTGCTTCGGGAAAGTTTTTATTAACATTCCTTTGCACCCCACCAAACTAGTTCTCCCATGCATTCGAGTTCTGCCCATCGCCTGACTCTATTGACAACTTCAGTAATAAAGTCTTTATTTGTTCCATGTTAGAGTCTACCAATCTCCTCCAAGCTTCTTGCTCCACCTGAGAATTCCTAATTGCTTCCACTCCTTGCTCCAAACTGTTTCCTCTAGAATCCATCCTTGAGTCTATCTTTGAATCCCTCTTGGCTTTGAGCATCCAGCAAGTCAGACCAAATTGATAGACTCAAGGAACCAAAATGTAGAAAGAACCATTGTTTATTGAATGCAACAGAGAATAGATAAGGAGGCACCCCCTCTGGTTTACAATGGCTATACAAAATGGTAAGTGACAATAAAACTAAGGTTGATACAATCTAACCTCCCAGGAAATTTCTCTCTCCTATATTGAAGGAAGAAATCCCTCAGCCCCCCATGAGCAAAGCTCAATTCTGACAACCTTCCTAACTGCCTTTCCCTTGTCCGCTACCTCCAACAATAAGGCCCTCCCACTCATTTCCACGTGTCCCCTCTTCTAACAGAATTCCCTTGCCATTATGAGTAGAACCACATGTCCCTTTTCTCCTATAAACCTTCCCGACTTTTGGCCTACTCTCTGTCATGGGCTGCCTCTCCACTCATGTTTGGGGTTCTAACATAATTGCAAGAGAACCATTATACTTCTAGTTGTTCAGAGTCTTCAGACTAATTCCTCATACTTGGAATATTTCTCTCCAGCCTCAAGGCCCTTCCATCTATCTTCTTCTAAGAAGGCCAATAAAAATTAGCCATGCTTGTCACATGACATACAAGAAGTGTTAATATATATATTGCTTTTACACACAGAACTTGTTAAATATCACAAGCCTTGACAAAAGAATTCCAATCTACTACTCAATATTCTCCCTCAAACCTTTACAAGCAGACTTGATCACTTTTTTATAAAAATCATCTCCCTTCCTTGTCTCTCTTATGTTTAATTCTTTCTAGCCAAAGGACTTGCCAAGTAACAACAAAAATGGGCGGGGAAGGAATCATGGGCCAGTTAATCAGGCTGCAGTAAATCAGAACATGTAAAATGCAGTGACAGACAGAACAGGGGGAGGGATTGTAAAGCAATGTGGACTGGGTAGCTGCGGTGGGAACAAACACGGCTTACACCAAGCAGCATCAAACAATTGTGGCATTTGATTTGGGTATATCTCTTTGAAAAGAATTTTATCAATATAACATGTAGAGTTAAGAACTTAAACACTTGTACACACACACACACACACACACACACAAATAAAATAGGGATAATAAACTGCATTTAACTTTAAACAGGAGCCAAACAACTAATATGTGCTTATTAATCCTTATGGACAGGAAAAGTTTTACTCAATCAAACACCAAATTTCCCCAGTTACCAGAAATACTAGCTTAAGAGCTCCTGAGAGGACGAAAAAATGTCTCTCACCACTCCAACAATATCCAGCCAATGATCCCTTCTTCTCTACCTTTTCTTAGCATTGAGAACAGTGGTACATGTGACAGTTGTGGTGATTTCCAGCCCCAATTTAAGCTTCTGAAGCTTTTTCTTTTCTCCAGAGGTCTAGGGCATCTATTTGGAAATTTTATATTTATATATAATCAAATGACATAAATAAATATTTATCAGCAATATAATAGCATATGTTCTAGTAGTCTAAAAGAACTAATGACAGTAGAATAATCACTAAACTCCTATGGGAAGAAATTAGCGTAAAAACACACAAAAAAAAAACAGATGAAAGAGGCATACAGAAACACAAAAAAAATAGAGTTTGAGCTTTTCAAAGCACAACTGAACATATTAAATTCCATATTCTATAACAAGCAACAAAACCTAGCACTGGAAGAAGAACAACATGAAGGAAAGGACCAATAAAATAAAGGACACTAGAATCTTTCTTTGCTGCAACCCACAAGTTTGAGTCTGTCAAATCTACTAGCTTTTTAAAATAACCAGGCATATCATCCATTCAGATCGGAGTATTGCAATCACAAATGCTTCACTTAAGAGTCTTGAATGTCCATGACTTCATCTTTCGCAATAAGTAATTTCTCAACACTCAACACATTGAAGCATCTAAGGCAAAAGCATTGTCAAAAGTTGTTTTGAGAAGGGGCAGGGGGAGGATGCGTTAAAAAATTGACAGCTGTATCCATCTCATGCCCCAGCTGTGTTGCTGGTGAGAGGAGGTGTATTGATCTGTGTCCCAGCTGTGTCCTGTCTCCAGTGCAGCAAAATATCAGCAAAAGGAGCATGATATGGATACGCATCCAACATCAGTACTGCAGCCATTTTGGCATGTCTATGCTTCATCCATGAAATGGGTAAGATGAATCATGTTATGTGGGTTGAAAGTGCTTATTTTCTTCACCACTGTTAGCATTGATTGTAAGTGTTAGAAGTTTGGAACAAGTGTGCATTGATAATGCTAGCATGTTTTAAAAGTTCTTCTAACTTTAGATGTTCTAGAGACAGTAATGTCTTTATGGCTTCCCTTTGTGCTAAGCTCATAATATTCTTGCATTAGTTTTACAACTTTTACTTACAGATAAGCATCAGGGTTTGTTGCTTTGATAGCTAATACGTTTTCATAACATGCATATCATGTCTGATATACTATATAGTTGTGCTCAAATTTTACAACCATATAATGTAGTTGTAATGGCCCCATTTTGCCCTTGTTTGATGTTTAAACATCACATCTTATCTTCAAATTATGTTTTACTAGAAAAATTAAAGATTGATATCTATTTTGGAAAGTAAGATAATCAAATTATAAGAGGGCCAAACTAGTGTTTTAGTCTTTCAAGGAATTATATTAGAAGACTGAAGAGTAGCAAATAATAGTGTAACTATTATCTTCATATGTTCTATCCAATCTGACTACTCTTTTCTGTATGAGAATTTGATAACAACAGTACCACTGGCTAAAATACCTGATAGCTATTAAAAACTATTCACTAATTACATACCTGATATCATTGGATCTTGCATGAGAAGTCAAGATTTAAAGACTAAGTCAAGTAATTAATTTTCATGTTAAGTAACTTTGAGTTGTCATCATTCGTGCAATTTGCAACATACAGTGATTATGATCAAATTAGATGTGCAAGTGCGCTTATGTATCAAATTATATATATACTTGGCTTATACCTTTGGTCCCTCTAAATTTTTAAAAGTTTCAAATTAATTGCCCCCCTTTCAGTGGCAGTAGGATTATGTTTTCAAATTGATGTAATTAAGTCCCCAAGTTAATAGACCATTCAATTGTAAGGCTCTCTTTGTATGGGCTTTTTCTTTTTTTTTGGGAAAAAGTCCTTCTCTTCAAAATAAAAGTGCATCTATGAAAGTATGCCTTTGGATTGACTTTTTGAAAAAATCAAAAGTATTAAAAAAGTTAAAATATGACTTATTTAGAAGTTATATCTTTTAGCTTAGAAAAGCCCATGCGAAAGAAGAGAGAAATTTTTTTAAAATGTCCGGTGACTCTTTAATGAATTTTTTGAACAAAATTATCCCCAACAACCATGAAATTTCGGTAAGCTATGGTTTGTTCTTTGAACCACATGATCAACTCCCATGATGAGCACTATTGCAAAGTTCCAAGGCATCACACAACAATCAAAGAAGGTCATCAATGGCCAACATCCATCCCCATTGATGATCAATAGTGACTCCCATTGCATCTGTAAGTCTTTGTCCTCCTCCATTTTTGTGGTTCAAGGTGTAGAGACCAAACCCCTTCAACATAAAAAATAGAGGGATCACGTCATCATTTACTCCCATTCACCCAAGGTTATCCACACTAACGCTCAAGATTTCATGGCTTTGGTTCAGAAACTCACTAGCATGTCACCACTCAATGAGAATGTTCCCTCCACCACTATGCCACTGCAGTCGGATCATCAGCCACAAGATGATGCCTCGGAGAACTTTGAGTCATATTTGTCTAATAGGTCCAATAACAATATTAGGTAGCAGCAATAGTGTAAGTAGGGTGCTCGTGATAATGATGAAATGAGTTAAGCTCTTAGAAATTATGGTAAGGACATTGGAAAGGTTCAGCTTAGTCCATCTTCCAATATGGGTTTCGCTGATATGCCTCTCTTAACACCAAATTCCTTAGATTTGTTTGAAACTTTTGAAATTTTCTAACATGTTTTATCTCGAACCATGGAATTCGAGGGAAAAGAAAATTCACGGGTTAGAAAAGTGAAGGTAAGATCTGAAATAGAACCAAGGTGAGAGACTAGAATCCAAGGGACTGAAATTGGAAAGAAGAAGGCTAAAAAAAGAAAAAGACAAGACTTGCAATGCAAGTTTAAATATGTCCTTATAAGTAATTTTATAAATTAATTTTTTTTTAATTTTAACATCTAAATAATTTTTTTATTCCAAAGTGCTTCTTGAATATTACATCCAAACATAATATAACTTTAACTTTTAATAAAAGTGCTTTATAAAAGGTAGTACATAAAAAGCCCTTATTTTTTAAGCCCATCCAAACAGGCTCTAAATGAAAGATAATGATGTGGGACCCAAGTGACCACATTTAAATGGAGTGGGATTAACATGCACTAGAGCACAGACTTGCATAGATTGTTCAATTGCATATGTGGATTGCCATATGTTGGTGTCACATCATTTTAAACAATTAATTAACAATCGGAATTACCTACAACAATTTCAAAACTAGGAAGGCAACATTATTGCAATTGAAATTAGAGACAACAAAAGTGTACTTAAGCCTCCATTTTTCTAATTTAGATCATAAATATACTGAATGATAAGTGACATATGAAAAGTGCTACTTCCATAATTGATATGCCACACCTTTCTCACAATGAGATGGTGTGCTGGGTCCAACAATTCGTGAACCAAGTAAATTTAATAATTTAGATTCTATGTTATTAAGATTAAATGAGAACAAAGTTCTGAGAACAACAGGATTGCTGATATATTTCCTATTATTAGAGATAAATATAAAACTATTCATGAGTCATCACCTACCAGCTTAAGCTTTTGAAGTAATTGGTCCTTGACATAATATTAGTGTCTTTGATCAGGAGTTCGATTCTTGTTTACCCATTCTTGAAAAAATTAAGTTGAATTTCAGCACAAGATTTGGCGTGCCTATGTGCATTTGGTGGACCTATGGTTGTTCACACTTCTAACCCAAAGGATTTTCGTGTGAGGGGGAGTATTAAAGATAAATATAAAACTATTCATGAACTTTTACTTAATAGCTTAAACTCTTGAAATAGTTGATCCTTGACACCTATCATGGGATTTTTTGAAATATTATAATAAAAGTAGTTGACCTGTTGAACAATTTTAATTAGGAAAATGAGGAACTTGATAAAAACTGCAACATAAACCCTTACTTTTGACAGCAACTCCTGACTCTCAGGAGGTTGCTTCTTTAAACTTTGTGGCAATATCACTGTAAGTAACTCTGGTTTCTCTGCCCTTAAGGCACCTCGGATAACAGCTGCGTTAGTCCCAGATGCTCCAGATGTATATATGTGGTTTTTCTACAAACAAAATTTAAAGGCAACAAATGCTGACCAAGTTGTAAGACATAATTACAAGAATTGTCAACATAAATGAAATGAACTTGAACTACTTCACCATGCCATATGTTCTATGAGCAAGCACATGATAACATATTAAGATACATTGGAGTGAAGTGAAATCATCTTACAGTTATAACCATAGCATAGCTAAGAATCTCAATTAGTTCTTGATGCATGAATCCCATGTTCCGTGTCCCAAAAAAGCCAATAGCTCTAGGTCCTTGCTGTTGAATGGCCAATAATTCCTGCCAAAAATCAGATCTTGATTTAAAATATTGTGCAACCCTATGTTGAGTGGAAAACTAAGGTTGCTTTTCACTCACAACTACAAAAGTTGACAGTTGTATCATAAGACAGCACCAAATTGAAAAAAAGACAAGCCCTCTTTGATATACTTAACTAACATATACCATTGACCAAAGAAGCCTCAATAACTAGGCAATCATTTTTATAAGATTTTCAAATTTAGAGTTTACAGACTTAACATAGGATTTCAGCAGAAAAATTACATACCTGTAAGTAATCAACATCAGGAATAGGCTTGAACTCCGATATCAGAACTGCCCCTGATCCTTCTACAATAGATTGGGCCTGTGTTGGAATTTGTTTACCTACTTCTTCATTAGAACCAAAGATGCAAAAGCCATTTTCCATTTCATATCTCCGACAGCATCTGTCTTGATCTCTCCTCATATGTCCACAATGCCACTATACCAGTACATAAAAACAGAGTCCCTGGTAGTAAAATTTAGTGAAAAACAACTGCCCACAAGAAGTAGTGATCACACAAGATCAAGCTCATACAAGCTCTCATCAAATGACCACATTAGCCACTATATAAAAAGGAATTTGGGTAAAGGTTCCAAGTCATACCATGAATCACAAGAAAGATAACGATAGGTGACATGCACTTAGCTGATCAAGAGCATTCTACAATACAAGAAAATACTACTTACAGAACACTACCATAAAAGAAGTGTCAACAAGTAAATATTACAAGGCAGGTCCTTCAAACAAGAACTTACCTGTCTAAAGTTCTCAAATGGACTTGTTCCATTAAATTACAAAAAAGGTCAACAAGTTAAAGTTCTCAATTGGAGTCATTCCATTAAAACTAAAAATCTTACTGAGCCAAAATGCAATACTTTCAAATAATAGGCCAAATTTACTGCAAATAGCTTTCTTTAAGTATAGATCAAGAGTCTTGCCTTAAAAATTAGCTTGCATTAATCTCATGTAAAAAATTCATGTGCCATACTTGGAATTTGAACTATAGGCCTCATGGTACTTTTCTAATGATTTGAATACTTCTATATATTTCTGTACTTCTTTCAACAATCCTAATTTTGCATAGTAAGAACACTAAAACAGGCACGGCTACTCACATTCAATAGATACTCTCCAACCCCATGAAACCTATCAGCTCATCAAATTGAACTGCCTATGATAGATATATATTTCTAATAAAAGTAAACAATAACAAATTTCCTAAAGCCCAAAATAGCTGGGTTGTAATAACATCACATCCTACTAGGTAAAGAACTACTTAGCATGGTTGAGGTTACAACCTAGCTGACAAAACATACTAAGAACTTAAATAAGTTTCCTAACACTCCCCCTCAAGCTAGAGCATAGATGTTAATCATGCCTAGCCTATTACAATTATAATCAACCCTCACACGATTAATTCCTTCATAAATATATCAATCAATTGTTCCCCAATCCTCATATGGCCAGTGGTAATAAGCCCTTGTTGAAGTTTTTCACACACCAAATGACTGTTTGCTTCGATGTGTTTTGTTCTCATGAAAAATTGCATTTGAGGCTATGTGAAGAGCTGCTTGGTTGTCACAGCATAGTTTCATAGGTTTTTTACCCAAGATGCCTAACTCATCCAACAACTGACGTATCCACATTAGTTCACATGTTGTGTGTGCATAGCCCTATATTTTGATTCAACACTTAATCTTGTCACCACTATTTGCTTCTTACTTTTCCATGAAACTAAGTTTCATCCAACAAACATATAGTACCTAGATATGAATCTTCTATCACTTGGTGAGCCAACCCAATCTACATCTAAAAAGCCTTCTACTTCACAATGCCTATGATCATTATGAAGGATGCCTCAACTTGGGGCCCCTTTCAAATATCTTACAATATGCAACACAGCATCCCAGTGAGATATACCCAGAGAAGACAAAAATCGACTAACCACACTAACTACAAAGGCAATGTCTAGCCTAATTATAGTTAGATAGTTTAGTTTACCCACCAACCTCCTGTACTTCTCAAGACAAGACATTTTTTTTGCCTTATCTGTCATTAATTTCACATTGGGAATCATGGGAGAATCACTAGATTTTGCAACTAATAAGCCAGTTTCTTCTCCGTGACAAGAATATCCCCTTCTCATTGTGAGCCACTTCAATGCTTAGGAAATATTTCAAATCACCCAAATCCTTTGTTTGAAATTGGGATTGGAGAAAGAATTTGGGTGCATCTATACTAGCTTTATTTCTACCTATGATGACAAATTGATAATGTCATCCACATATACTACCAAGAGAATATATGCTAAGCTAAAATGTTGATAAAATATGAGATGATCGTATTCACTTTTCAAACTAAATTTTGCCACTGCTTGACTAAATCTTCCCAACCACGCTCATGGAGATTGCTTTAGGCTATATAGAGACTTTTGAAATCTACAAACTTTCCCAACCTCCTCCTGAGCAACAAACCCTAGGGTTCCTCCACATATACTTCTTCGAATAGATTAACATGCAAGAAAGCATTTTTGACATCTAGTTTGTATAATGGCCAATGATGTAAAGCTACTAGGGAGATGAGAATCTAACTAAGGTTAACTTGGCCATCGAGCAATGGTATCCATTTGGATTAACTTTAATAGAGAAAACCCATTTGCATCCAATGAACTATTTTCCTTTAGGTGGAGGGACTAACTCCCAAGCCTAAATTTGATCAAGGGCAGTTTTCTCTTTTAACATGGCAGCACACCAACCATTGTGTGAGAGAGCTCCCAATACATTGTTAAGGACGATTAGAGTCTAGAGACACTATAAAGGATTTAGAGGATTAAGACAATTTTTTATAAGACACATAATGAAAAATGGGATGTGTACATTCACGTTTACCTTCACGAAGAGCAATGGAGAGATCAAGAGAGGGATCCGGTTCCTTTTAATCTGGGGACAATGGAGCTAGTGAAGGCAGTGAGTCCACAACTACATGCACAGAGGGCAAAGTGTTGTTTGGTTCATGTCTTTTACTACAAGAGTTAGTAAACTAAAAGGGAGGTAAAGGGCTAGGCCAGGAGGGTTGATCTATCTGTGAAGACTGAGGTTCTATAGGAGAGGAGGTTCACCACTTTGTTCAATATTGGGAGAATATTGGATTTTATATACTAACAATTCATCATCACTACTGCCTGAGGATAAAGAGGGAGATGCTGAGGTATCACTAAAGAAAGGAACAAATTGAAAACATGTGACATTTGCTGAAACAAGATATCTCTTAAGATCAAGAAAGTAACATCAATACCCTCTTTGGTTGCAAAGATATCCTAGGAAGATACATCTAAGAGACTGAGGATCCAATTTAGATATAGATGGATGGACATCCTGGACAAAACATGTGCATCCAAAGATTTCAACGGGTAAGGGGAATAGGAACTTAGAGGAATAAAGAACAAAATAAGATATTTGTCCTACAAGAACTGAAACAGGAATGCAATTGATTAGATAACATGCTGTTGAAAGAGCATCAATCCAAAAACATTTAGGTACATCCGTACATGCATATAGAACACTAGCGCACAGCAACTTCCATTAAGTGCCAATTTTTTCTCTCTGCCACCTCATTTTGTTGAGGAGTGACGGCACAAGATGACTAGTGTATGATACCTTTTTCATACAAGAAAGATGAAAAGGCATTGGAGAAATATTCTTTGGTGTCAAGGAACCAATCATTCTAAAAACTTAAAATTTTAGGCGAAGCTCAAGATTAGTTTTATATCTATAACGTGCTCCCTCACACAAAAGCCCTGTGGGCTTTTAAGTGTAGACAAATGTATAAGCCCATCAAACCTTGTACTGAAATTCAATTTTAATTTGAGAAATAGAGATGCTAAGGATCAAACTCTTAACCACTTGGTCATAAAAGCTCTAGCACCACGTCAAGAAACCAATCATTCCAAAAATTTAAGCAATTAGGTGAAGCTTAAAATTGGTTTTACATCTTTAACATTTAGCATTGTCACTTCTTTGGTGACGAAAATAAATATTGAACTAGGTTTTGATTTTGGCATAGAAAATTGATAACTTGCAACAATTTTTCATTAGATACAACCAAGTTACATGAGAATAGTCATATACAAAAGTCACAAAATACCTAAATCCATATTTAGATTCTATAGGACATGGCCCCCATACATCAGAGTGAACAAATTCAAAAGGAAAAATTGCTCTTTTATTTACCCTTGGAGAAAAAGTTTCTCTGTGATCTTAGCAAATTGGCAAACTTCACAATTTAAGACAAATATAGAGTTTAATTTGGGACACAGTTTTTTGAGGGTTTCTCACACTAGATGTCCAAGGCAACAATGAATCTCTAGTGGTGTGTCTCCAATTGAGGAAGCAAAAGATTGGGGTGTATGGTTGTCCTCCAAAAGGTATAAGCCGTTAGACGCACAACCTCTACTAGTAATCTTCATTGTCCCCAAATCCTGAAATAAACAATATCCAGGAAAGAAATGAACACAATTCAGAGTTGGGGTAATTTTGCTGACAGACAACAAGTTGAAAGGAAACTTAGGTAAACACAAAACATAAGTTAAAGGTAGAAAAGGAGAAAGGGAGGCGTTGCCACTAATAATAATTGGAGCAATTGTACCATTTGCCAAAGTAACACCGGGCATTTTAGATGATGAATGAAATAATCTAAGGATGTCTATGTTACCTATCATATGATCAGTGGCTTGAGTCGATGACCCAATGATGAGCAAAGACGAAAAGCCAAGTTGTATTATTATCTAACTAAACAAGAGTAGCAGTAGAGGATGCTTCACCACTCTGGGAAGATTCTCATCTAGAATTCAAAGCTAGTGGCGCAGGCAAGATTCCATCTTGAATGGCAGCATTGGCGAATCTCTAGTTCTGAGATTGCTTCAATTTCCAAAATTTCTCTATAAGTGTCTGGGTTCACCACAATGATAACAGATACGTGGGCTATCACCATTAGATGCCTTACCCATCCTACCAACCCTAGTACCAATCTTGCCACCACCTCAACCCCCTCTACCTCCTCCTCTACTAGCTAGAGCTAATGAGTCACTAGTATCAAGGGTCTGGGGTGAATCCTCTTTTAATCTCATATCATCCTAAGGAGTTTACTAAAGACTTCGTCAAGTGAAGTGAGTTCATTACCAATAAGAAGCTGACTCTTGGCAATTTCATACTTTGGCCTCAGACTAGCAAGAAAGCAAATCACTGTTGTCTGTTCTTGTTTTTTTGCATCTTCTATATATCATTAATGATTGGAAACATGGCTCTTAATTCCTCAAAGGCTCTCTTGACTTCAATATCATGTTCTTGCAAACTTTTATTCTTCGTGTCTTCTTTGTAAATTTTGAATAACCACTCATGAATATATAGGAGGTCCTATTTCCCCTCAAACATAAATTCCAAGTGGTTCCATAAGTGTTTCACTATTGTGCAATATTAGGTATCATCATCTATTGACGAGTAAAGAGTTTTTTGGATTAGATTATAAAGTTTGTCATCTATGATTATCCACTTCTTCCAAGCTGTTTTGTCTTCTCAAGGGTCTTCTGTTAAACGGTCACCTTGATTAATGTTGTTAAAGTATCTCCTAATAGTGCATTCCCAATGCCTATAGACTTTTCTTCCTTTCAGTAGTCTATCAGTAATCTTCCACTTGACATGATTTCTGTTAACATTTGCAAGTTGTTGTTTCCTTCTTCAACCTCCTTACTAGTTTGGGACTCATCACTAGTTGTATTTTCAGCCTCACCAGACATCTCTATAGGATTTATGACCTTTGTTGTTCCACCAACAACCCTTTTACAAGTTTGGCTCACTGAGTAAGAGGCATATCAGTCAACTTCGCTTAAGATTTAATTAGATACCCACTTAGAGGCATAGATACTTGCCAACCAGAATCAGCCAAAGGGAAACCAGCATCTGATAAGATTACCCACTTAGATAGCAACTTGATTTCTTTGAGTCAGAAAATCGCATCTAGGACACACCCAAACACAGAGCCAGCACCGAACCCAACCAAAACTGCATTGAAAATAGACATACAAGCGAAACCGTCAAGCCGCGCCAGAGATCACACCGCCACGCCAAACTGCACCACCATAGGCTAGGAACACACCAGCCACTAGACATAAGCGACTCACCTGGTCGCATCTCCCATGGTCACGCCTCCTATGGCGCTTCACAGGCCACAATGGAGAAGAAACACAGAGGAGAAGGGACGGGTTATCTTTGATCGCGACTAGCAATGGGTGATTTGGGGATTCAGACCAAATTAGGGTTTGTAGAAGTTAAGGTTAAGGTTTGGGAAATTAGGGATTTTGGATTTTAAGGATTAATCCTCTGATACCATGTCATTTAAAGAGAGAAGGAGAAGATATAGAGAGAAAATAACAAATGAAGAAAGTCAGCCCATCAAAAAGAACTTTCTATGATAGATATATTTCTAATGATGGTATACACTAACAATTTTCCTAAAGCCCAAAATAACTAGATTGCAACAACAACATAGCCCGCTAAGTAGAGAACCACTCAACATGGCTGAAATTACAACCCAGCTGACAAAACATACTAAGAACTTACATAAGTTTCCTAACACATATTATTCACAACCAAAAGTAAATGTGGTGATAAACAGGTTGTCATTTAAAAAAGTTGCTGGCTTCAAAAAGAAAAATAAAAACTCAGTCCCATTTAAGTTTCCTACATGAGAACATCTTGCTCAACTGATCTTAGCAATGGAATTAAACACAAAAGCCTGAGACAACTAACTGATGAAAGGAGCTCTCTAAACTGATTTTTGTTCCAACATAGCATGACCTCTTCTCCAAACTGACTTGACATATGCTCAGAAAACGAAACAAGCAAACAAGTGTATACAAAAGAAATTCCCGCAACCATGAATCTAGTATGCAATTTAACCATCGTAGGAGACTGACTTCAATGGGACATTTATATTTGGCAAAAATGAGAGCAATAAGCTACAGATGGATTTCGTGGAAGTCACGACCCGAATTCAAGATTCAAATCCACGGCAGATCGGAAAAAAGAGAACCAAATCTCATTACATGTACAATACCAACAGGTCTCACCCAAAAAGAGAGAGAAGCAGGGTTATTAAAAACCAGTAGTATATATTGGCTAAATTTTGCAAGCAGCTAAAGGAACTCAAGTATTCTTGCCGAACCAGAGAAAGAGAGAGCTACCATCCGTCTAGACAGAAATCGCCTGGCCTTCCCGAGACGTCTGTGCTGAGACTGAGAGAAGTAGTAATAGCCATTGAAATTAGGATTTTCAGTGGGAAGGGATTGGCTGAAGGATTTCCAAGTAAAATCTAAAGCGAGATAAGACGAAGGGACAGTGGTAGGAGTTAGAGGCAAAGACAAGGGAGTTGTAGTCATTCCTTCTTCCCGGCTTACCTTCCAATTCTTTTCCTCAAACTCCCTTAATTTTTCTCGGGTCAGCTATCTTTTTCTTTTCACGAACCTTTTCCTTCTGGAAAGCGAGAGCCTCGGCCCTTTGCTGAGAATGGCATTGGCACCGGGAAATTAAAAAAAAAAAAAAATTATAAAGGTAATAACTTTTCAGGAGAAAAAAGTCACAAGAAAAATAGTATTATAGTATTTATCTACAATTTTATAAGAAGGTTTTATACTAGAGTTAATATTATGTAATATTATATTATTTTTAATTTTTTTTATTTAAAATTAATTTTTCTAATTTTTTTAAAAATTTTTTAAAATTTCTTTTAATTAAAATTTTATTAGAGGTCATATCATAATGCATTATTGTTGGTGCAGAGAGCTGTCTTTAAAGTGGGTTTGGTCGATCATTTACAAGATTTCATTTGGTTTGTATTTGAGTGAGCGAAAAATCAGATAAGCTTGGTTAATTTTCTATTATTATAGATCACACATCAGTTTGTAGTTCAGTGTTTCCATGATTTTCAGCTCCTGATCAGCTCAAACTTTCAAAGTCTGGTGTTAGTTGTTATTGCACTTGTGCAATCGTTTTCTGGGCGTCAAGATTTGCCTTGAGTTTCGATCTGGTTGCTTATCCATCATCATAGAGCTCAAAATCAAAGGTACTGTTTAAATTTTTAATATTGATGCTAATGGTTTCTTTTCCGGTCTTCGGATTTTCTCTAATTATTATTTTAAGTCGCAGATGGGGGAGATGCAGTTTCTGATTCAATTTTTGTTACTTTAGGGACTTTGCGATGATTTATTTGATTTATTTACATAAGATTTGGCGTTTTGCATGCATCCGAGTCTAGGTTCGTGTAAGTTTCCTGCCCGTGATATTTTCTGCTGGATCATTGTTGGATAGAAAGCTTCATCGGTGTCACAAGGAGATTTTCCTAGTGATTGTGGAGAAACAGAGCAGTTTTTTTGTGCATCTACAATGGAAAAACAACAAAGTTTTCGCGGGGTGTTGGAAAAACAAAAGAGCTTTCGCGGATTCATGGAAAAACAGAAGAGTTTTCGGATAGTTATGGAAAGGCAGCTCAGCTTCATGGGGAGCGAGAGGAAAAAGAGCAAGGAATCACCTGGAAAACGTGGTGACTCACCGCTTCATTTAGCAGCCCGGGCAGGGAACTTAAATAGGGTTAAGGAAATAATTCAAAATTGTGCTGGTAACGAGTCAAAGGCGCTATTGTCAAAGCAGAACCTGGAGGGGGAGACCTCTCTTTATGTCGCATCAGAGAATGGGTATACTTTGGTTGTCAGCGAGATGTTGAAGCACTTGGACTTGCAAACTGCGTCAATTGCCGCCAGAAATGGCTATGATCCATTCCATGTCGCTGCAAAGCACGGTCATCTTGGTAAGATACTATATGCATATTAGCGTATGGTCCTCGTTTTATATTTTTAATGGATGACATGTGCTTTATCTGCAACAGTTTTACTAGGTCAAAGGAGAGAACTGCATGTTTGAAAATATTGCTACCTATTCTCACTCTATATGTAATTTCTATCTTTGTACTGATTGTTTGATTTTTAATGACTGGAGACAAAAGGTCACAATACTCATTACATTCTATGGTCTTCAGTCTTCACTTTTTGTACTCGTTTCATCAACCATACCTAGGAGTTGTTTATCGTGAGTAATAGCTCCACCAGCTATGTATATATTTGTAATGTGAGACTGATTAAACCAAAACCCTAAATTCGTATGGCCCCTTACCATTCTTTTAGCGTAATTTAGTCCGAACAAGTAAGCTACAACTTGCTGGTGTTACCTCTTGCTTTTTTACATAAAAGTTGTGGGCATTTTATCTTTCCTAGTATTTTCTTTTCAACTTTTTTTATACTTATTATTGTTTCCTAGTTAAAGGAACACTCGCCAGGTATTATCTTTTTTATTCCGTTCTCTTAATGAATGTTGAAAATGATGAAAAAACAATTAGAGAAGGGAAGCAAATAATTTTAAACCAGCGTCTTATTATTAGCACTAAGCTTAAAATTATATTGTCTTTAATTATTCAAAGATTGTTAGTTTAGCTTGAAGGATTTGACTGCTTTGCCTTTCAGATCATAGTGTTGTTTAAGTTTCTGATACACTACCATGTGCCAGAAGCCTGAGAAAGTAGAACTGAAGATTTTAACTCGATATTTACTATGTCTGTTATTGCATGTCTCTCACTATAGCTCTGACTGAAAAAAAAAAAAAAAAATCTTGCAGAGGTGTTGAGAGAATTGCTGCACTCCTTTCCCAACTTGGCAATGACCACAGATTTGTCCAATTCAACTGCTTTACACACAGCTGCGAGTCAAGGACATATTGATGTGGTTAATCTTCTTTTGGAATCAGACTCAAACCTTGCAAAAATAGCCAGGAACAATGGTAAGACAGTCCTTCACTCTGCAGCTAGAATGGGACATTTGGAAGTTGTGAAAGCTTTACTAAACAAGGATCCAAGCACCGGATTTAGGACTGATAAGAAAGGTCAAACTGCACTACATATGGCCGTAAAAGGCCAAAATGAAGAAATTCTGCTGGAATTGGTAAAACCCGACCCAACCATTTTGTGTCTACAGGATAATAAAGGAAATACAGCATTACATATTGCCACAAAGAAGGGTCGTATTCAGGTGCTTCCTTGTTTCTCTTTTATTTCATATTTCATTCTATATAAAGCTTATAAGATTTAGTAAGTTTAATAAGATTGAAATCAAGTCTATATTCCTTTAAGGGATGATTAAAAAAGCATGCTAACACATAAAGTGGAAAATTCAGAACATTATTAATAAATAAGTATAAATGGACAAAAAAATTGATAAAATGAAATCTTCAAACATAGATGGGGATCACATCATCCCATAAGTGTTAAAGGTTTGATATAAGTTGGGTAGTTGAAATAGAAAAAGAGTTATTTTTTATTGCGAAGTTCCTATCAAGCTTAAAAGAAAGTTTTATCGAATTGTTATAAAACTAGCTATGTTCTACAACAGTAAGTGTTGGGTTTTGAAGGGCCAATAAAAGTAAAAGATAAGAGTAGTATAGATGAGAATGTTGAGATGAATTAACGGACATAAAAAAAAAATTGAAATGATTAAATTTGAGAAGAAGTTGGTGTTGTGCCTATTAAAAAGAAAATTACGAAAACTCAGTTAAGGTGATTTAGACATGTGCAAAGAAAACCATTAAAAGCCCCTATGAGAAAAGTCAATCAAATAGTATTTAACTCAATGAAAATGGGAATAGGAAGGCCAAAGATGACACTTGGAGAGATTATTACAAAAACTCTTATGGCAAATGACATTTCTAAAATTTTTATTTTATAGTACCGATGCCATTGTATGATCCATATAGCCGACCCCACTTAATGAGATAAGGTTTTATTTGTTATTGTATAAATATATAATTGTGTATATGACTTGATTGAGGCTTGGATCTCTCACTCTCCTGCAGAATATTCACTTGATTGCCTGGTACAATGTGCCTTTGATGCATCGCCATGGGAATACAACAACTTGGACATACATTGTTCATTTCCCTACATTTGCACACCTTTTTTGACCCAAATTGCACATATTGTTATTTGCATATGTAAATATTCCTTAGGCATAATGCATGTATATTTTTCTCTTTTGGTCATTGAAGACATGTATTTACAGGTTAGGAAAAGTGAGTGCTGCACTCCTAATCCATTTGAGCATGGAACATATGGCTCACAGAGCCATTGAAGATGTAGCTATAATCCACGTTATGACAAAGTTTACAATTAAGGACCAATCAACCATATAGGTGGTTAAGTCGTATATGGGGTGGTTAATTATTATTTTCTCTTAAATTGGACTAACCATTTAGGATGTTTAACTGGTCCTTATCTGTTTGATTGCAATTAGGTCATTTATTCTTATTTTCATAATAAGCCTATAATATTTTAGTTATTGGCAGCTCTTTAAACAAATTTAACTGAGGAAAGAGAGAATCATCTATAAAATAATTTTTGGAATCATGAAACATAGAGTTATATTGGGTAGAGGCATTGTTTGAAGACTAAATGTCAAACCTGCTTTTTCTGTTTTTCAACAGTAAGATAAGGTTTGATACCAAAGAACATGAAAAATTTTAGCAATTTCTATCTATTCTGAACCGGTTGCTTGTCTGCAGAATGTTCGCTGCTTATTATCTATGGAAGGTATCGACATAAATGCAATTAACAAGGCTAGAGAGACTCCTCTTGACATTGCAGAAAAATCTGGGACTCCAGAACTTGTCTCCATTTTAGTGGATGCTGGGGCTGCCAAGTCCACTGACCAAGGGAAACCTCCCAATGCATCAAAGCAGCTTAAGCAGACCGTCAGTGACATAAAGCATGATGTGCAATCTCAACTCCAGCAGACTCGTCAAACTGGCATGAGGGTCCAAAAAATTGCAAAGAAGCTGAAAAAGCTCCATATTAGTGGCCTAAACAATGCTATAAATTCTGCTACTGTTGTTGCTGTACTCATTGCTACAGTTGCTTTTGCTGCCATCTTTACTGTCCCTGGCCAGTATGTTGAGGATAAAACAGAGGGATTTTCTCTTGGACAAGCAAATATAGCAAAAAATACAGCTTTCCTAATATTTTTTGTTTTCGATAGCCTGGCATTATTCATTTCTCTGGCTGTTGTGGTAGTTCAAACATCAGTAGTCGTGATTGAGCAAAAGGCAAAGAAGCAACTCGTTTTTGTCATCAACAAGCTCATGTGGACGGCTTGCCTTTTCATTTCAATTGCTTTCATTTCTCTAACATATGTCGTGGTGGGCTCACACTCCAGATGGCTTGCTATATATGCCACAGTCATTGGAAGCTTCATAATGCTCACTACAATCGGCTCCATGTGCTATTGTGTCATCTTGCACAGGATGGAGGAGACAAAATTGAGGGCTGAGAGTCGATCTCGTTCTTTCTCCATGTCCCATGCATCAGATCAAGAAATTTTGAACAGCGAATACAAGAGGATGTATGCTCTTTAGGATATTTGAAATGAAATGGCCTGTATCCTTTAGGTTATCTTGTGGTGATCATCGGTATTTCCTCTACTACTAAGCAGTATCTGATCTGAAAAGAAAAGCTCTGGTCTTTGACTGCCCACGGAGAGAGGGGGGGTTGAAACCTAATAACTGGCATCCGTGCTATTAAATGAAATTCCCCTAGCATATTTGGTTTTTGAACTGGATATGGTTTGTTTCTGAACCGAATGTACATTGCACGGCTTGTCTTTTTCTGTTATCTATGATATTGAAATGCCCATGGTTTGAAACACGAAAAAATGTGCTTCTATTTGAAAATGAGTTGTTAAAAGTTCGCAAAAAAAAATTATAAGATGTTAATTTTGAGGATTTTCGGTTGAGTTTAGAGATTTAATATATTTAAGGATTAGAGAATTTGCCTGCTGAGTTTTTAACTTTTTAATCTAAATCCTAAACGTGTGTTGACTGAGCTAAAGGAGGCTATTCTATTGATATTTAGTTCATTCTTAATCTTTTTGTATGTTTTTTCCAGAAAAAGAGAGAAACCATATGCAATTTGAAACATTAGATATAACGCCTAACTAGAGTCGGCCCCCTGCAATGCATGGGTTACATTGTATTGCTATCATCTAATCTAATTCATCATATTGTTTGATATTCTATAAATTGCTTTTGTTTATGAAGGATTACTAAAAAATATAACGGTAATAAATCTACAATTATACTAATCTTTTTAGTAGGTTTTGTTAATTAAAAAATATATTACTGAACAACCATGTCAATATTAATTAATAAATATACATATTTCTACAATACATTCAAGATAAGAAAGGTGTCAACATGATAAGAGTCACAATGTATTAATTTCAAATATGGTAGACATCATCGCTAGATTTTGACTCATGCAATGCTAGTTATATTGTATTGCTATCCGCTAATTTATCAGGTTGTTTACATTTGATTCATCAACCTGATTGGTATTCTAAAAATTGCTTTTGTTCATGAACAATTGCAATAAATTAATAAATAAATAATAAAAAATCTACATTTATACAAGCATTTCTTGTAAATTTTGTTAATTAAGAAATACGTTAATGAACAACTGTGTTAATAATAGTTAGTGAACACATATTTAAATGATTAAAACTTTATTTTGTTCTTTTATATATAAGACTTATCCTATTTTAATTTTTTACTTTCAACATTTTTTAATTATATCCTCTATAAATTTAAATAACTACTAATCAAATATTTTTATAAATAGATTATTAACAATATTAAATAATGTACTGATATGATATATTCACTTGATTAATGTGTTAATAAAGTTATTATATTAATTTTATGATATAATAGTTATGTGATAAATTTATTTTATCTGGTAAATATATGAAAAATTAAAATAAAAATAATTTTATAAAATATCAAAACTGAAAGGACTATAAGATAATAAAATAGAATTAATTTTATATGTAAAGGATAAAAATATAAATAATTTTATTTATAAAAAATTAAAATAAAAATAATTTTATTTATAAAATATTAAAATAAAATTAATTTTATTTATAAAAAAATAAAATAAAAATAGTCATATATTTAAAAGATTAAATTAAAAATAATTCTATTTATATACGATCAAAATAAAAATAATTTTATTTTTAAAAGATTAAAATAAAATATTTTTATTTGTAAAAGATTAAAATAAAAATAATTTTATTTATGAAAAATTAAAATAAAATTTTAATATTAAAATTTTATTAATTTAAAATAAATTGTTAATTATTTTAAAAAAATTGCATAATTACATTTATAAATTTAATAAATTTAATTTTTAATTAAAATTAAATGTATAAGAATATCTCCAATTAAAGGTGGCAATCAGATTTACTAGATTTAGAGTTAGAATTTCACTACTCAATTCAGCTTTCGGGTGTGTGCTTGAAGACGGACCTGACCTTTGTAACATATAACGCAGGCATTCAACTCCTTTTCCCTGAGCCTGAGCATCTCTTAATGCTCGTTCTTTTCCTTCCCTTTTAGAAATATTCGATGTCCTTGCAATGCATATGAGGCTTCTACTTCTATTTCTTCTCTTCATATTGGTAATTTAAATTTTACCAATCTTATAAATTGTTTAGACTTTCCTTCTCAGTTCTGGCTCTGTTTCTTCTTCGGCATTCCTTCGGTCCTAACCTAATGGGGAAAAATCAAGCCTACAAAGCTATGCAGAGAGCCAGGCTGGGCGCTGGCTCTGCCGGCCCCGAGGAGATTGAAGACGGCATGGTTTGTACCCTTTCATACCGCTGACTATTATTTCATTTCTTTCCCGCGGTTTTTTATAATCTGGATTTATGCTTTTTTAAAAAAAAAATAAATAAATCGTGAATCATTTTAATCTAATTTTTGTTCTCCCTGCACAATCATTTCTCACGGTTGAATGCTTTATTCGGATCAGCAAATGACTTGCTGATGGGTTTATTACGTTTCTGGGTCGGGATATTGATCGCTTAATGTTTCCCGTAAGAATAACATGCTTATTTCCCTGTATGTGATCGCTACCTTCTTTCAACAAGATCAGATTCTATGTACAAATCTCTGCCGTGTAGTACTTGTGCTGGATTTTTTTTTTTTTTTTTCTGTTGACGGCCATCAGCATAGGTCCATAGTTCTTTGGGTTACTGTTTAGTCGTCCATGAGTGGAACCCCACTGGATTGATGATACTTGTATTATCTCATGCCAGCTGGATTCTGGGAAGTGAATGATCCATATCAACAATTATTGTCTAACACTGATTCCCTTGTCAACAATACTGGCAGAACTATCTTTACTCTGTCACTGACCCGATGATGTTATCAGTTAACTTCTCACTTTGTTTTTCAAGATTAAAAGCAATTATTGTGAAGACTCATGAGTATTATACTATTTTTGGATGAGGGGTGCAAAATATTAATTTTGTTTTGAAATGAGTAGAAAATTTTGAATGTTCAACTTCATACTTTTTTTCTTCTGGTACTTTTTCCTTTGATCCAAATGAAGGAAAATTTTAAAATTCCCTTTTATCTTTTCCCTTCGATTCAAGCATAGCACTAATTTCTAAGGCTTCTTTATGGGTGCATATATTATGTTCTTAAATATTGTAATTTTTTTTTAATAAAGAATTATGGTGGTAGGATGAGAGTGTGCATGAGAAAATTAAATTTAGAAGAGAGTGTTTCAAAGCTTTACACCTTTGTAACAATGCTGAAAATTGGAAAAAGAATCGGACAGCCATAATTAAGACAAAGTAAGCGGTTAGTGAGGTGAGATCTAAAGCTTTTGAGGGTTATACCAAGCTTTACGAACAAAAAATGGAGAATGCTATTTATACAAGCTTGCTAAAAGAAGAAAAAAGAAAATAAGAAATTTGGATAAGATGAAATACATCAAGGATGAAGAGGGAAAAATTTTATTGGCAGATATAAACAAGAAAGATGGAGGAGTTATTTTTATAAGCTTTTCAATAATAGATAAAAAATGAGTATAGACATAGAAAGTTTAACTATTCAAGAAGAGGATCAAATCTTGCTCTTTTTCATAGAGTTTGAGATGTTGAGGTAAAA
Organism: Dicorynia guianensis; assembly: GCA_037013595.1. Lineage (NCBI taxonomy): Eukaryota > Viridiplantae > Streptophyta > Magnoliopsida > Fabales > Fabaceae > Dicorynia > Dicorynia guianensis. Next base: position 101,070 of record JASUAB010000009.1, read on the forward strand.
GAAACATTGAGGAAGATGGATAACAGTAAAGCTATTGATTCTAATAGCATACTTTTTGAGGTTTGAAAGTGTTTAAGAGAGAAAGGTATATTTTGACTCTCTAAGTTGTTAAATGAGATATTGAAATCCAGAAGAATGCTAGTTGAATGGAGGGGAGCATTTTGATACCTATTTACAAGAATAAAGTAGATATTTTGAGTTGTGCAAACAATCAAGAGATCAAATTCATGAGCTACATTATGAAACTATGAGAGTTTAGGCACAGATTAATTAAAGAGACTCATATATTAGAGAACTAATTTGGTTTTATGTCAGAGAGATAAATTACAGAGGCTATATATTTTTTGCGAGATTTGATAGAAAGGTAGTGAAGTAAAAGAAAGACTTACAATAGGGTGCCTTGAGAAGTTTTATTGAAGGCATTGGAAAAGAAAGAATATGTACCACAGATATTCAAGCTATAAAGATTGGTTTGCACCAAAGGTAATCTTTGAGTCTATATCTTTTTACTTCAATTTTGGATGAACTTACTAAGTACATCTAAGAGGCAGTTTTAAAATGTATAATTTTTGCAAATGATATAGTCCTAATGGAAGAATCAAGAAAATAAGTTAATTATAAACTTGAGGTGTGGAAAGATTTTGAAATAAAAGGGTTTCTGTTTAATCAAGAGTAAGATAAGGTATATGAAATACATGTTTGGGAAGAGGCGAGTTAGCAATGACTTGGAGGTCAAAATTGAAAAACACATCATACCATAAGTGTTAAGGTTTTGGCATCTTGGATTTATCTTACAAAGTGATGGAAAGATAAATGGGAATGTCAAATATAAGATACAATCATGGTGGTTGAAATGGAGAAATGCCTAGGTAGTTATTTATAATTGCAAAATATCTATTAGGCTTAAAAGAAAGTTTTAGCAAATAGCTATAAGACCAACTATGTTTTATAATCGTGAGTGTTGGGCATTGAAAGACCAATAAAAGCATAAGATAAGAGTAACAGAAATGAGAATGTTGGGATGGATAAATAGAATACAAGAAAAAAATAAGATTCTAAATTATTGTACTCATAAGAAAGTTGGTATTATGCTTGTTAAAGTGGTTTGGACATGTGTAAAGAAAATTGCGAAAGACTCCAATAGAAAAGTAGATCAAATGGTATTTAGCTTAATAAAAAGGGATAGAGAAAGACCAAAGAGGACACTTGTAAAGATTATTAAAAGGAATCTTATGTTAAATGACGTTTTTGAAAATTTGGTTTTTGATGGAACTCAATGGTGTTGTTTAATTTATATAACTGAACTCACCTAGAAGAATAAGACTTTGTTTGTTATTATTGTTGTTGTTATTTTGTCTCTTGATTAGTTGGTAGAGATGCTAGTGGTTTTGAACTAACCAAGTTTGTTTAGGCATCACTGTTGAACAAAACAAGGTGAAAACCATGATACTTTTCCTCCCCTTGATATGCCACGTGCTTATCAGCTTTAATATCCTACACTAAAGTAGATGTTTAATTTGTTATTGTTACCTGTATAAAATTATTAATGATGCTGAAATGTCAGTCAATAATCCAATTCTATATGCTACTTCTGCTCTTGTTAGTCATTGCTAAAATCAGTCGTTCTGATGATGAAAGACACAACTTGATTGACATAGAACTTCATTATTATGGGATCACAAAACATCTTTGATTGATAGAGAAAAAAAACTTCCAAATTCTATTTACGGATCTAACAGTCTCTTAACAGCCCAAAACAACTTGCTCCAAATATAGCTAGCTGCCTCACAATTGCATCTGTAGTATGGATTTAAGTTTTTGCCACTAAATCTTTTTTTTTTTTCTTCTTCCAGTATATGGCTTTATGAAAAGTTGTTACAGTCACCATTTACTTTGTTTGCTAGCACAAATGTGTCCATAGAAAATTTTGACTTTATGACCTTTGATTAGTTCAGTAGTTTGTAACTTTTTCTGTGTCTTCAGTCTGCTACAGCAGTGTTATGATTTTGTATTGAAAAGGCAGCCCAACTGCAAGTTGCTACTTCTTTTTGTGAAACTGAAATTTGCTTTAATCTAAAATTGTCTTCTTCGTAGAATTGCACTTCATTGTATCAATAACTTTCTGCAAAATATCATTATTGCATATTGATCAAACTAGCAGAGGAGGTGTAGATATGCGAGGAATGAAGTCCAAAAGATTCAACTTTGCTGTCTGTTTGGAAAAGCTACAAGTAGGTTGTTTGGGTGGGCACAGGATAGAAATCAGATAGATAGGCAGTTTATTTATGAATTATAATGTGGTACTCTAAGATTGTGTTGGGGAAGTAAAGTAAGGTAAACGGATATAAAGAAGAAAAATTGTGCTGTTTTAGACCTAGGAATAATGCCTAGCATATAATATAATAGGATTTGAGATTTTGGAAGGTTTTTGTGTGAATTTGAAGGACATATGAGGTAAGGTTTCAAAGATATAGTGATTTTTGGTATTTATAGTTCATCCAATAAAAGTTTTATATTGGAGAGATTGCTGAAACAATGGATTAGTGAGAAAGAAAAGATTAAAGAATCTAGCTTCAGAACTATGATTTGATAGTACACAGCCAAGAAGAGGGCAACTTTGTGATAGAAACCCAAAACAGTGCAAACAAATACAAAGCTAGAATAAAGAACAGAAAGGATTTTCTATGGAAATATGCAAGGAAACGGTTACAATGGAAAGAGGATCCTTGGTATGAGGATGCTCTCTCCACCCCCACTGACTAGGTGTCAATCCCTCCCTACACTCACTCAATATTCGGCTATCCCCTCATTACTCTCTCCTCACTTTTCTTATTCTGTCCTTAACTAATTACCTTGACACAAAACATTCCCTTGGCCTATTCTACCTTGCCATGTACTTCTCTCCTATAATCCTTCAATCATTCTCATTCCTCTAGGCCCATTCCCCCTTCCGTCCTCACCCCTATCCTCCTTTAGGATTAAGGGTCTATCAATTCCTCCCCCCATGAGTTTCACCTTGTCCTCAAGGTGAAACTTATGGAATTGCTCATTGATGGCAGCATAATTTTTCCAAGTGTTCTCAAAAACAGGCAGGTCCTTCCACTTGATCAAGACGTCATTGGTGCCATCTTGTAGTTGCCTCCAATTTGTCACTTGTTCTGGCTGTAATAGTAGTTCCAACTCTTCATTAAGGCAAGGTGGAAGTGGCTGGCTTGGGATCTGCATGCCTAACACCTCTTTTAGTTTAGAGACATGTAAAACGGAGTGCATTTTTGCTGAAGAGAAGAGGTCTAATTTATAAGCCACTTCTCCAATATTGTCAATGATTGTATCAGGCCTATATGATTTTATTTGGAAGAGAGTTGGTATTGCACTATTGAGGAGAAAATCATGGAAAGTCGATTACGGTAGTTTGGGCATGTGCAAAGAAGATTGTTAAAGGTTCCAGTGAGAAAAGTTGATCAAATGGTGTTTAGTTCAATGAAAAAAGGTAAAAAAAAAAAAAAAATGACACTTGGAGAGGTTATTAAAAAGGATATTTAGTTAAATGGTATTTTCGAAAATTTAGTTTCGGATAAAACTTAATAGTGCTTAATTCATGTAGCCAAACCCTCTTAGTAGAATAAGACTGTTTATTGTATTGTATAGGGCCTATAAAGTCTAGGACTCAGCTTTTCGATGGGGCGTTTGGCTAAGGATTGGAGCTAGATGGCTGTATTTTGAGGAATACTCTATCCCCCATTTTGGTACTACACTTCCCTTATGTTTTTGTTGGCATATCTCCTCATTCTCTCTTGAGCCCTCAGCAGATTAGATAATAATTCATCTAGCATCTAGTTTCTTTCTCTATAAGGGTATTAACTACTTCCACAGGAGAATCTTCTTCTACTAGCCTAAGAAGAGTGGAGGGTTCACAGCCATATAGAGCTTTAAACGGAGTCATTCCAGCTGCACTCTAAAAAGGGGTGTTGAACCAACCCATTGCTTTGGTTTGGCCCCCGAAAAATAACGAATATAGGTTTCTACAGTGTGATTAACCACTTGCGTTTGCCTATAGGTTTGAGGGTGACAGGCCAAGCTTAATTTCAGCTGTGTTCCAATAATCCTTGCTAATGAAGTCCCAAAGTGACTAGTAAAAATAAAGTCCCTATTCGAGACAGTGGATCTGGGGTATTCGTACAACTTGACCACTTCTCTGACAAAAGCTTCAGCTATTGTCTTTGCTGTGATGGGGTGTTTTAGCGGAATGAAATGGCTGAATTTTGTCGGTCTATCTACGACCACCATGACTACATCTACTCCATGTATCATGGGAAGTTCCATATAAAATACATCAAGACATCTTCCCACACTTGAGTAGGGATGGGTAAGGGTTGGAGCAGCCCCGTTAGACTCATCGCTTGGTATTTATTTCTTTGGCACATCTCACAACTGACCACATGAGCTTGGACATCCTCCTTCAGCCCTTCCCAAAATAAGACTGAAGCAATTCTTTTGTATGTCCTATAAAATCTTGTATGCCCTCCAAACAGAGAATTATGAAATTCTTGTAGGAATTTCAGTTTGTGTGCTGATTTTTGAGAGATCACCAATCTGCCCTTGTATATTAAATTCCCCTTTTTCAACTGATATCTTGGGGTACTGTTAGGGCACTTAAGCAATTGCTGAATAATTTCTCTCAACCTCGGGTCAGCATGATTTTCACTTATGCTGTCCAATCCTACCACTTGCACCTTGGAAATTACTGAAAATTCACCTTGCCTCAACAGTTTGTCTGCTGCCTTGTTCTCCAATACAAAAATTGTTCTTCAATCCTTTTTTGTATTGAATTTCAAAGTCAAATCCCAACAACCTCATCACCCAATTCTGCTGTTCGCCCCCTAAAACTCGCTGTTCCATGAGAAATTTTAAACTTTTCTGATCAGTTCAGATCACAAAGTGCCTTCCCATTAGGTAGTGTCACCACTTGTGCACCGCCCACACAATGGGCTCATATACTAATTTTAGCCTTCGAGTTTTGGATAGAGCTTGGCTGATGAACGAAATTGGTCTCCCATCCTACGTCAAAACAGCCCCCATTCTCTTTTCGGAAGCATCAGTTTCTGCTACAAATTGTTTCTCAAAGTCAGGAAGAACAAGTACTGAAACCATAGCTTCTTTTAGCAATTCAACAGCCTTTTGGGCTTCCTCTGACCACATAAAGGAGTTCTTCTTCAACAACCTTGTCAAGGGTTCTGCAATTTTCCCATACCCTCTCACAAATCTTCGGTAGTGTAATTCCAAAAATCCCCTTAATTCCTCCAGTTCTCTTGGTGCAGGCATTCCACCATCACCCTAATCTAGGCTGGATTTGCAGTTACTCCCTCTGCTAAAATTATGTGGCCCAAGTATTCAAGCTGAGTCCATCCAAAAGTACATTTTTTCTTCTTCAACACCAATGGATTCTCCTTAAGGATTAGAGTGCTTCTCTCAAGTGCTGTAGGTGCAATTCCCAACTACTACTGTAAATAAGTTTGTCATCAAAGAAAACCAAGATGAACTTTTGGAGACAGGGTCTGAAAATTTCATTGATCAAGGATTGAATGATGCGGGTCCATTAGTTAAGCCAAAGGGTAGCCCCAGTGACTCAGTTCCCATCATGAGTTCGGAATGTAATTTTCTCTAGGACCTCTTCTCTCACCCTAATTTGGTGTAGGGGTGAGCAGAACCTGTTTAAACCATTTTAAACCGTTGCAAACCGAATAAAAACAGTTAAATGGGTCGGTTTGGTTCAGGTTATAGGTAAAATAGGATTATTAATCGGTATAAAATGGGTTAAATCGGTCGGTTTCGGGTTACCAATTTTACACCTGCGATAACCTGTTTAAACCCAACCCTTACCTCATCAGCCTTCCAGTTGCACCTTCACTTGATCTTCTGTCTCCATCCTTTCATGCTTCACTCTAGCTAACTCTCCCACATGACTCTTCCTCTGCTTTTTCTTTATCTTTTTGACTTTTCTTCTCTTTCCTCTTTTATCCTTTTCCCTTTCTACTGACTCCTCTCTTTCTTTCTCTTTTGTCTCTTCCCCCCCCCCCCCCCCCCCAAAACTCTTTCTTCTACCCACAACCAACATGTTGAGAGACGCACCCATCTTCTTTATCCTTTTTCTCTTCCTTTAATTTTATTGTCTTTCCCTCTCTATCTGTTCCTCTCGTTCATGCTTTGATGCTTTCTTCAAGTCTCATTCACCTACAGCTCCAGTGCGTCTCATCCAATTGCAGAAATAGGCTTGGCTCTAGCAAAATTCTAATTCCTATAGATTCAGGTTGCTCTGAACTCCAGCAAGCGACCTACAGATCCCTTCCATACTTACTCATACTAAATGTTGCAGTTTTTTTTTTTTTTAATTTTTTCCTTAGGTGCTTCTGTCATCTGGGAATAATCTTTGTCTTTGGTTGTTGCTCTCATAGATTGCAGATTGCAATTTGTGGATGAACAAAGTGAAGAGAGGGATGAGTTTTAAAGAACCGACTCAACTTGACCCGAAATCATCACAACCTGAACAACCCATTCAGATCGGTTCTCGCATGACATTCGGTTGGTGTCAGATGTGGGAAAATAAGAGTCGGTTTCATTCGATTTTGTTAATTTGATTCTAAAACCGATCCGACCCAAACGCATGATCATCCCTAATTTGGTGGTAGTTGGATTTAAGGCCCAATTTTCAAAAAATCGGTGCCCTTCCTAACTCATCCAGCAGCTCGTCAATTGTCGGTATAGGAAATTTTCTGGTATGGTGATTTTGTTGAGTGCCCGGTAATTTCCACAGAAACTCCATCCCCCATCTTTTTTCTTGATCAGCAGCATCGTTTTAGAATACAGACTAACACTAGGTCTTATTAGTCTGGCCATCGACATCTCCTAACAATTCTTTTGATCTCATTCTTTTGGGCATGTTGGTAGCAATAGGGTCTAAGCTTGGGGGGTTGAGCTCCAACTTGCAGTTTGATGGCATGATCATGTGTTTGATTAGGAAGTAGTTGTGTCGAGGCTGTAAATAGAGCTTCAAATTTCTGCAACAGCCTCTGCAGTTCAAGATTCTAATTTTCCTCTCCCTCTTTATTGTCCTCTGCATCCAGCTCCACTAAATATCCCTGTCCACTATCCCTCATTGCTTTGATCATAGCCTTCAAAGAAATAGCTTTTTACCTCTGTATTTGAATTTCATGGTCAAATTTCCCCAATGAGCTTTCACCTCCCTCAACGTGCCAAGCCACTCCACCCTTAGCACTACATCCGAACCTTCTAGAGTAAGAGGGAAGAAATCTTGGGTGATTTCCTGCCCTTGCAGAATTAACTTCGCATTTTGACACAATCCTTGCCCCTGCACTTGATGCCCATCCCCCAATATAATGGAATACTTACCTCTGTTGTCCACTTGAAGTCTCAATTTCTTCACCATCTCTGATGAAATAAAAATGTTACTGGCTCCACTATCCACCAACACAATAACTTCTCGTTCGCTAATATTTCTTGTCTGTTTCATGGTTTTGGGCAAATTTCCATTAATTTTCCCTCTTTTACTGATTCCTCAACGCCCTTTCTCCTTCTTCCTCCACTATTTCTTCCTCAAGATTAAACAGCAAGACTTGTAATTTTTGGAATTTGCAGCAGTGAGTGGGGCTATATTTTTCATCACACCGAAAACATAGCCCTTTCTCAAGCTTGGAATGGAATTCGGTGTCTAATAATTGTTTATAGGTGCCCTCTCTCGCTCGTCGAGCTCCCCATGGTACTCTCGCTCGATTTTGTCTCCAATTTGCTAGAGGGTCCACTGCGAATTCCCTCGGGTTATCCCTTATCAGGCTCTCCACTCGGATTCACACTAGAACTTGGCCCGGCATAAGTGGCTACTTGTTCTCCCCTTCACCCATATTTTTGAACTCATATGATACCTGGAGTAGGTAGGTGGTTTGGGTCGTGGTACTCTGTTGTCCCTAGCCCACTCTTGTGCCTCATTCTTTTCCTCAGTTTTCTGGGCCACAGTCATCATTTGGGTCGAATTTTTTGGCCCCATTAATTGCACCTCGGCCCTTATCTCTTCCTTCAAGCTGTTAATGAAGGCACCCTTCAGTAACTCGTTGGACATATCTCGGAGTAATGCTGAAAGCAGCTCAAAGTGGCTTCGGAACTCTGCCATCATCCCTGTTTAATGCAGAGCCAACAATTCCTCGTGCGTGCTTGCTTCTTGAGAAGTATCAAACCTCTCAATCAACTCCCTCTTGAACGATTCCCTAGTTCCTGATGAGGTTCGGGACTCCCTCCATTGGAGCCAACTCAGTGTCGTGTCCTCCATACATACCATGGCGGCCAGAATATTTTTTACTTCTTCGATTCTGTTCAGCTAAAAGTACCTCTGCACTATGACAATCCACCCGTGAGGATCCTCCCCCGAGAAGATGGGTAACTCATGCTTTCCGGGTTGGTTGTCCACATGCCTCCCCGTTACTCTGAGCTTCTCCATATGGGGAATTTGGGTTTGGTTAGACTCTTGTCCATGCTCAACATCCACAACTTGACTTCCCCCAACTCACTTCGCATCACATTCACATCCCTTTCTACAATCTCAATTTGGCCCTCCATTCTTCTTTCCGTCCTTGTACTAACCATCCCCTAGATCATCCTGCTTTGATACCAATGATAGAAACCTAAAATAGTGCAAACAAACACAAAACTAGAATAAAGAACAGAAAGGATATTCTATAGAAGTATGCAAGGAAATGGTTGCGATTGAAAGAGGATCCTTGGTATTAAGATGCTCTCACCACCCCCATTGACATTTGAGGTGTCAGTCCCTCCCTACACTCAATCAATATTAGGCTATCCTTTCACTACTCTCTCCTCTCTTCTTATTTTGTCCATAACTAACTACCCTAACACAGAACATTCCCTTGACCTATTCTACCTTGTCACGTGCTCTCTCCTATAATCCTTCAGTCATTCTCATTCCTCCAGGCCCACTCCCTCTTCCTTCCTCAGCCCTCTCCTCCTGTACACCTTCAGGATTGGGGCTCTATCACTTTGCTAGGATAGGAATTGCAAATTTACTTGTTTATGTCCTCTTTAAATCTGGAACATTACTTAAATAGAACCAATCACCCCACCCTCACCCATTAAAAAGAAAGTTAGGGAGAGAACAAGACCAAAATTAGGACCAAACTGTAATAACTTTACATCTAAAATGTACAATACCCAAGCACTGAGATTTACAAGTACAAGCCCACACAGGATCATTACTAATTTTACCAAAATACATCCAAACTGAAACTGTTGTTAAACTGGTCCAGGAGTGTTCTAAAATACACCTTCAGTTTGAATTTTGCGTAGATTTTTTTGTTTTATAAAAGAATCTGAAGTAGCTACTAGGTTTAGTGGAACTACATAACTGAAGATTAAGAAAACTTTTTTTATATGGAAATGCTTCATGCCCTTCCCATCATTCTGTGTGTCTTTCTGTATTAAGAAGATTGCAGTGCTTTACAATACTTGTATATGGGATCTTTTCTTTCCTGGACCTTTATTGATGAGGACAGTCGCAGGTGGATGGTTCATTTCATTCACCAGAGTGGCATGCTGCTAGATTGGCTAGCCTTAACACTTCTCACACAATTACCTGGGAAGACTTTAAAAGGAAACAAAAGGTAATCTTTGGTAAACTAAAATGCTGTCCCTTTGAATAAATTTAGAAATGCATTCGTTGGCATTCTTATGTGATTTAAGGTACAAGTGTTCTTTCATTGAGGCGATTCTTGCTTAAAGATTTTCTCTTTTCTGGTTTTTCACAGCATCTTGGCGGTGTGACCAATGTATTCTGGATGATTATGTCTGTTTCTAGCATATTTTTTCATTTCCCACATCTCAATGCATGTTATTTTTTGTGTCAGTTTTCTAAGGCTATCTCATTGTAAATATGCTTGTGCTTCACTAATTTGAAATACTTAGTTAATTTGTATATTTTCTGATGTACTAGGAGGATAGAATGAGAAAAGGAGAGTTGGAAGCAGATGCAGATAGGATGATGAAAGAGTACAGAGCACAACTAGATGCTGAAAGGGCAAGCAAGCTTGCCCAAGGACGAAATCACTCTGTTACTAGATCTAAGCGTGGAAAAGGTATGTGTGGTACAGGTGTAGAGTCTGCCCTGCAGGCACTGTTTTACTAGCTCCTTATCGCGTTCGCTGCTTCTAAAGTAAAAGATTACATGTTTGCATTTGCAGATAGAAGGGACAAAATGTCAAAGAAGCACAGTGGCAAAAAGAGAAAGGTGCTTTTTGATTCCTAAAACATTTATAAAGATTCTACTTTTGTCCAGAGAAGAACTGAGAAGTTTCATGTTAAATTTGATTTGACATTATTTTATTCTATAAAGGTTTCTTTTAGTAATGTTAACATTTATCTAACTTGTGACTGTTTTTTCTTGTAGTTTTCAGTTAATGTAATATATATTAGACTTATTATAGTGTAAGTTTCTTAAATTATTTTAAATTATCCTTGGTCACCTCAGGTCTGCATGGAGAGGTTCTGATGATTTTTTTTTGGTTGTAAAGAAATTGATGTGTCTTTTCCACTCCCTTTCCTTCAAGATATCAGTAATGATTTTGTTAATAGTTGGATAGGATTTTAGTTGGCTCTCTCTCTCTCTCTCACATCATGTACTTCCGCTTGCTCTACGGCCTGTTATAATATTTATTTATAGAAACATGCATAACTGAAGCGAAAGTTAATATTGGTGGCATTAGTGGAATCTTTTTTTTTTTTTCTTGGAGGTGATAAAAATCGAAATGAAATCTTAAATTGGTTTATTACTTTCTCTTGTAGGTGGTTGATGATATTTTCAAACAATGCTTGTCAATGTTCTAGTGATTTAAAATTATCTGGTCTTTGGTTTTATGTTATTTGATAATTGAACTACTCTAAATTGTCTTCTTCCATTGGTTGAATTGCTTCATCAGTAATTATGCAAAGGAGCAAAGCAATATTACGCAGTAGTTTTGAGATATTATTGCGTACAGATCGTGTATATTTAGTGTATTTGACCAATTGAAATAAACAGTTAGTTTGACTAGTACTACACAGTAGGACCTAGTGTTGAAAATATTAAAACAATAGTTTACATAATGATTTTCTTTAGTTAATATATTTGATTGTTTTAGTTGTGAATGTTTTTTTTTAAATTTTATGTAACCTTATTACCTTTGTTATTGTAGCATTCGAGAAGGTGTACTGGATCTAGCTCCTCTGCATCATCCATATATACTTCCAGCGGTGGTGAAGAAGAGGAGAGTGTGTCGAGAAGATCTAAGTCTAGGTCTAAGAGATCAAAGAAGGATAAGAAGCTCAAGTCAAGAACCAGGGATTCTGGTAGCGACTATGAAGATCCAGATGGTCCGGTTCCCCTTTCAAAATTCTTTGGGAGCATCAGGAGTTAATAAAGTGGTTGAAACTTGGTTTTGTACTATAAATTTTCTTTCTGTAATTGTATTAGAATTCTAGTCAGCCTTAATTTCTAAGGGTCCAGTTATTCTTTCCTTACATATTTGTAATTTTGTACGTGATAAGATTCGTTTTCTTTTTAGGTTAGTTTGTTTTCGGTTGATCTTTGTAAGATGGTGAATCCATCGTGAGTTCGAAGTCTCTTAATTGAATCATCTATTTGATGTTTTGTGAATGAATCACTATTGAATCAAGAAAAAAAAGGGTTACAATATATGAAATTTCTTTACACTTATACTAAGTTGCAAAAAATTCTTTGTATTCTCAGTTGCAACAATTATACTTTAAAATTGTAACAATTTATACATTTTATTAATTTATCCTCTTAATGATTGTCTTATCAAAATACGTGGCTCTTTCTTGAAACCTATTTTCTAAATGTGACACCGTTCCCATATTAAAAGGTTGAAATTCCTCGAGACCATCTGGGCCAAGGAGGTTAATGATAATTGTTAGAGACATTTAATTAGGATTTTAATTTAAAAATTTATCTTGTAATTTAAAAATTTTATCTTTATTTTAAAATAAAGATATTGTTAGATTTATTTATTATTTATTAATAATTTTATTTTTGTTATATTTATATTTATTATTTATTTGATTACAAGTTATAAATAAAGCTTTAATCTTACGTTATTAATCAGATTTATTAAGATATTAATATTATTTAGGGAATAAATTTTTGAGCCTCTTATGTTATCTCTTGTTGTTTCTACAGGTTTAAAGAAAACTGTGTTGGTGCCAAAAGTCCTTGCATTATTTTTGCAATCTCCAAACATAGTCACAACCATCCCTATTTCGTTGCTACATGATTTAGTGGAAGAATCGACCTAATATCAATGCTACTTAGTTGAAGGAAGACAATCTCCTTTAATTTGATTTGAACCTCGTAGAGCAATACTGACACTTCAATCTCCAGAGGCGAGTTCTTCTCAAAGGAGGAGGAGAATGATAAAGATTGAAGATAATTATTAGAGATATTTAATAAGGATTTCAATTTGAGAATTTATCTGGTAATTTAAGAATTTTGTCCTTGTCTTAAATAAAGATATCATTAGATTTATTTGTTATTTATCATTAGGTTTATTTCTTTTATTTTCATGTTTATCAATTATTTGGTTACAAACTATAAATAAGGCTTTAACCCTTACATATTATTCAGATTTATTATGATATTAATATTATTTAAAGAATAAACTTTTGTGTATTTTATTTTTTATCAGTTTCCAAATGACGAGTTTAAGATTTTGAAATATGAAAATTTTCAATGCAAGCTTGTGTTTGTTCCATATTCACTGCTGGTCTCAATCAATGTCATGATATTGAGAGAAAAATGACTGAAAATGGAGGGCATCTGATTTTGATTGAAGAAGAGTCCTTTAGGCAATGTTTTTCTTTATAGAAATTCATATAACAATGAATGGAGAGATGGGCAAGTGTCAAACCAACCTCTAGTTTTGGTTTTGCTTCGATGAGCCACTGTCAAAACGGATATATATATATATATATATATATATATATATATATATATATATATAAGAGTTGATGATGACACTAAAGATAACAAGCAAGGATGATTACAAAGAAGAGCTATGAGATAGTTGTCATTGACCTATACTTATATTAATGAATTTGTCCTTAATCGCATTTTTCTTTGTTTTGATTGACTAGAAATTAAGGTAGTGTTTAGCTCAAAAGTAGAGAGGGAAGGGATTTTAATTGAGAGAATGGGAAGGCAAAAAAAATAATTCCCTTGTTTAGTTTGGTGGAGGGGAGGGAATATTTTCCCTCCCCTTGTCTGTTTGATAAGAGGAGGGTTAGAAAGTAATCTATTATTATGTTCTTTTAAAGAAAGATAGTTGTTAAGTTATAAAAATGTGAATAATATTAGAATTAAAAAAAATAACTGAAAGTAATTTAGTCATCATAATTCAAAAGTTTTAATAAACTTTTCCTCCCTTCCAAATTCTTGCATTTTTTGAAAAGAAGTAAAGTAAGGAAGAAAGGGATTTTGAATCTCCTATTCTCCCTCCCTTACCCTCCAAAAACTTGAACCAAACAAAAAATTTCAATTAAAATCACTCTCCTCTCCTCCCCTCTATTCTCTTCCAACAACCAAACGCAGGGTAAAGGAAGGGAGAAATTGGAGAAAAGAGTTGAGAAAGAGAGTTGCATCTATAAGTCACATGCATAGTCATTAAGAAATTAGATGATAAATTAATAAAAACTATAAATTACTACAATTTTAAAATGTAAGTGTGTTAATTATTGTAAATGCATAAAATTTTTTTACAATTGGATGTAGCACAAGGGAATTTTATATATTTTATAGAAAAAAGAAATAACTCTTGCCAAAGAATTTTTAGGATTTATTTTTCTTGGAAATAAGAAGGGGGAAAGACAAAGAAAGAAAGAATTTGTAGTGTTGACAATCATGATCATGCATTTCAATTAATTAATTTTGATATATATTGAATAAAAAGTAGTTTTCTCCTGGTTATGTTTAGTGACTTTTTACTTTAACACCAAGTCTAACTCAGCTGCATGCTAGAATTACATGTATTGATAGATGTCTCTATAACGGCCCTAATAGATCCTTGGAGGCTCTCCAAAAAAGGCTTCGAAAAGAATATGAGGAGATCTTGAATATTGATTAGAGAGAAAATTACCTGGTTTGAGAGGTCAAGGTACAAATGGTTAGCATTTGGAAATCAAAATGTTAAATTTTCCACTCATCTATTAGTGCCTAGAGGAAAAGAAACAGAATTGAAGCCCTAGAGGACGATAATGATATCTGGATTTATAATTCTACGTCTTTAGTAATGATGGACCTAATAATTTTGTTATTCTCATTTTTGGCTATTTTTGTGTTTGGATGACTAGGTGATTGAATTCTTGGCTCTAATATGTTTGAGGAGGAAATTTAACATGCAATTTTCAGCATGGGCCTGTTCAAAGTTATAGGTGTAGATAGGTTTCATGCTGTTTTTTTCAAAGTCAATGGAATAGGGTGAAGAACTTAGTTTACATCTTAATCAAAGATATCTTTCAAAATCCTAGTAGGGTTAGGGAAATCAATCAATTTCTTATTCCTGAAGTTGATACCTTGGAGACTATCAAGCAGTTTTGGCCCATTAGTCAATGTAATATCACTCACAACGCTGATACAAAAGTGATAGCCAACAGATTGAAGGATTATATAAGTCACCTCATTATGCCCAACCAGTGCAATTTTGTTAAGGGCAGGCACAACTCAGACAATGTCATAATTGCTTAAGAAGTGATCCATTCCATGAGAACTAAAAACCGAACAAAAGGTTAGATGTTGATAAACGTGAACTTAGAGAAGCTTATGACCACCTTAACTGAAAATTCTTGAAGGCTACTTATATGATATTGGCCTTCCACCAAATCTTATTGCTTTGATCATGGCGTGTGTCAATTCTTGTAGCATGAGCATTCTTTAGAATGGTAATACCACTAAATCAATGAGGACCTTGACTTTAGCTTGACTTCGAATTTGGTAAAATATCTAGGAATCTCTCTTCATTATGGTCGTGTTTAAAAGTCTACCTATGCCCTTGTTTTGGATCAGGTCAAACAGAGACTTAACACCTAGAATGGTTCTTTCCTGTCCTCTGCTCGCTACTTGACTCTAACCAGTCAAAAATTTCCACGACCCCAATGTATTCCATGCCAACATCTCTTCTTCCCAAGGGCCTTTGTGGTGATATTGAAAAATGTTCCAAACTTCTTTATTTTTTTTGGGGAAAAACTAATATATCTAAAAGGCCACACCTTTTACCCTGGGATAAAGTTTGCCAACCAAAGACAATGAAGTGGGTATCCGCAATGTGAAGGATGCTATGAAGCATTCATGATGAAAGTGGGGTATGGTCATCACTAATATTTCTAACACTCTAATTCGTCAAACATTTGGAAAGGCGTTATAAGAACATGCCATTTGGTTATGGGTGGAGCCGAATTATCAAAGGTGACAGAATTAGTATGTCCTTTTAGAAGGACAAATGGGTGCCGATGTTTGAGTCCTTAAGCTCTTTTAGGTGACCTGCATTATAGTTGATGAAATCTTAGATCTTCCAGTCTCTCACTTTGTGACAGGCTCTGGGAACTGGGACTGAGAACGCTTTGAATCTCTTATCCTTAACCAGGCGGCTATGTAAACAGCTACTTTACATCCACCTTCAGTCAGCATTGTTGTTGATCTTATATCATTGGTCAGACCAAGTGATGGGAATTTCTCTATTAAAGCAGCATACCACATGCTTAGAGGCCCCAATATAGTCCGAAACAATTCTCATTGGGACATAATTTGGAAGTGTTGTGGGCCTGGTAGAGTCCGAACCTTCCCTTGGCTCATGATGGGAAATAATCTCTTAACAAACGCTCGCAGATCGGAGGGACATATGACACAAGATGACAAGTGTCCATGTTGCTCCCAAGGGCTGGAAAATTGCTCTTCATGCAATTCAGGATTTTACTTGGGCTGAGACAATCGGGCTTCATCTAGTTAAACCTTGTCATTGGAATAAATTCTTTGGTCTAGACTTGAAATCTTGGATGCTGTGGAACCTTAAAGTAGGTGGATGTAGGACGGAATTCCAAATGTGATTGGAACCTCACTTTTGGCATTTCTTACTGGTTTATCTGGATACAAAGGAATAAACTTGGCTTTTGAAAACTCAAATGCTAGCATAGAGGATGCTCTTTTAACTATTGATCATCTTGTTTCCAATTACAAAGCCGTCCAAGACACTCTGATGCCCAATGGATTTACCTTCAACTCTAAGGCAGAAAGTTTACATTCATTGGAATTTCCTATATCCTGGTTGGCACAAATTGAACGTTGTCGGCTCCAATATCAACATCGGAAATAAGACTGGTTGTGGGGGTGTTATCAGGACTCTACAGGTAGTTAGGTGCTTGGGTTTACTCCCAACATAGGGAATGGCAGTATGCTTACAGCGGAACTAAGAGGCTTGTTTTCGGGATTAATTTGGCTTGGAACCATGGCATTAGGAAGCTGTATGTGGAAGGTGATTCCTTAGTCGCCGTGAATCTTATCAAAAAAGGTTGTACAGAAGCTCATCCTTGTGCCCCTCTTATTGAGCGTGCTCGGGATTTATTCAATAGACCTTGGGAGGTTCGGTTATCACAATCATACAGGGAAGCAAATTTTGTGACTGATTGGCTTACCTCTGAAGCTCACAACTTCCATATTGCTTTGCAAGTGTTCATGTCTCCCCCTAGCCCCTACTACCAGTGGGTTCTTAGTGCTTAGGGACCTGATGGGGGATTTCTCACCCCAGTTGGAGTTTTTGACTTTGGCTCGTTTTTCAAAAAAAAAATGCAACTTTAAACATTGTGATTTTTCCCCTAAATTTTATCAAGTTGCATTAAATTTGTGGAGAAAAGACAATACTAGGAGGGAATGTGTGTTTCATAAGTAAAACGAAAGAAAATTGTAAAAATTAATCTATATTACTGAATAAGAAATATAGGTTTAATTTATATATATTATTAACCTATCTCAATAAAATAATCATGAACAGATTAAATAATTTTCTTGTTATCAATTTTACTTGAATTAACAATTACAATTTTTAAATCTTTTAGAGATAAAATTGTAATTGTGAAACTTAAGTGGGATAAAATTAAAAGTTTGACTTAATTCACAAAAATGTAAGAGATGTAAAAGTTGTGTTTTATCTAATTAAATTTTGGTACAAGAGTACAAATAGTTTCTCTACTTTTTAAGAAAAATAAATTAATTCTTTAATTTTTAATTTAAATAAATTAATCTCTCTAAAAATAAAATCAAATAAATTTAATTATTGTAAAAGTGAACTCAAATGAATTTAGTCATTTACAATTGTGCATAGAGTGTGTTAATTAATCAAATGGTGTCGACTAAGTCCTAACAGACAAACGCCCTTACTCTCCACCCAAAATGACATGAGTGTCTTCTCTGTTTGGCAACTCCTAATTGCAAATATTGGGGGGGCAATAGCTTTCTCCACAGAGCAAAGGGGCCATTGCCCATTCTCCATGTGACATAGTCAAGTCACATGAGGCACTAATGCATGAGAAATTAAAAGTTTATGAAGGCACCAGCAAGCCATGTCATAGAAGTATCAATTGAAAACTTTTACTTCAGTAATGTGAAGGACTAAATTTCTTCAAATTTTCTTTTAAAGGGACTTATCTGCCTAAGTAAAAAATTGATGGACTAATTTGTTTTTCTAAAAAAGTAGAAAGACCACTTACACCTTATTCCATTAAATTTTTTATTATCTTGAATTGCCTTATTAATAATTGAAAAAATAATCATTATAAAG
The DNA here is from genome assembly GCA_037013595.1 of Dicorynia guianensis. Taxonomy (NCBI): domain Eukaryota; kingdom Viridiplantae; phylum Streptophyta; class Magnoliopsida; order Fabales; family Fabaceae; genus Dicorynia; species Dicorynia guianensis. The sequence goes on from JASUAB010000009.1 coordinate 118,964, forward strand.
TGCTAAATGATTTGCCAAAAGCAAACATGACAAGGTCGCCGTACTTTGTAGGCAACGCTCTTTCTATCAGCTATATGCTTTTCAAACGCCATCAAATTTGAGAGGGGTGAATTTGTATTATTGCAGCTATTTTTTATACATTTACTAGGGGTGGACAAAAATTCCATAACCTGTTTCAACCTAAATAAAATTGTTCCAAAATACAATCAGGTTGGTTTGGGTCGGTTGATGGGTTTGAACAGTTTAAAAATGGATTTGAAACGGTTGAAATCGTTCGGCTTCAAGTTCCATTATTTTTGCTCACGAGAGGATGAAGCAAACCGACTTCCACTCTCCACTTTTACTCCACATACTTTTATCTTCTCCTTTTTCTCTCCTGCTTATCCCCTTATCTTTTTCTTATTTTATTTCAATACTTTCCACTTCCCCATAACTTTCCCATAATGAAAAGTTGGAGAGGGTGAGTCTTGTATTCGCTTTCTATCACACTTCTCCTGCTTCTCAGTTCTCACGCTACTTCCCCCCTCCCTCTTTTATCTCATATTTATTTTTCTTTCTCAACTTCTCAATTTTTCGGATCTTACATTTCAAGAATAGAATAGAAGCAACACATGCGAAAGAATTAATCTTGACTTCTCAACTTCATCATTTCCTGCTTCTATTCCACAGTGCTGACAGGAGGATGCTTCAACCGAGCAATCCCCTTCTTCAAGCTGTCAGCTTTGTGACGCTGATGGGAGAACAATGGAACGTGAACAAATTGCTACAGAGGGGTGGTGCCTTGATCCTACTATGATAAACCTTCGAATGGAAGAGCTTCGTGATTCAAGCTTCAACAACGGTGGAGCAGCAATTCCAACATGGAAGATGAAGTAATCTGAGCAACCCAAACCAAAGACAAAGCAACCCAAACAACCCGTTATAGATAACTTTTTCTTGCACTTTGGGCAACTACAACTTTAGTATTTCCAACTGTAGGTTCCTTTGGTTTCAGTGTTTTAGTCTCAAAATCTGCTCCGGCCCGAGGGCCGTGCCTGTCCCTAATATTTGTTATGTAATTGAGTTTCTAAAGGAATTATCATATTCTTTTAGGCATTGTTCCATCATCAAAGGACCATAAGTTAAGCGTAATGTTGTAAAATTGAAAGATCAATAATCCATGACATTGATTCTAGCTGAAAGACCAATATTCCATAACAATGAAATGACATCCAGCTGAATAAGCCCGTCGGATTTTTTTTTGTAAAATCCAACAACGGACAATCAAATTCAATGTTGTTATGCTTCCAAAACTTATAGGCTCTCAGGTGCACTTAATTTTGAAGTGACGGGAAAAAATTATCAGAAGTTGGCTCAAGCCAATAAATTGGACAACAATGCGAAGCAAATAACGGTACAAACACCTTATGATTGTTTTAGTCTCCCAAATCATGCCTGTTATCGAAATAAACTAACTCCATGGCCGTCTGGTTTCACATGATAGATATATACACAAAGAAATCACTGAATATATGGACACCGACATCACAACTTCCAAACCCTATGACAACATTACTTTCACTGGTGCTGATATTCAGGATTAAATGCGAAAGCCTCTCGGTATATCAGCTCCTTCATCTGTTCCTCAGTCAAAGCATGTTGCTCAAAGTCAAAACCGAAGGGAGTCATGCACACAGGTTCATCGCTGATGTCATGCAGAGATGTTAAGTAGGGATGTGCCAACGCATCTTCGACTGCAAAAACAAAGAAAATAATGGAACTTAAGGCACCATAACAAGACTTTCATTTCAGCATTCGTATTTAAATGCAGACGCTAGTACAAAACATAGCAACACTTGGGTATTACCAATAATATCTCGATGAGTATAAAAAAATTAAAAAAAGCAGCTAAAATGCAAAAGATCTTCTTTGACCCTGATTTTAATTTTTCTTCCTCTCCTATCAATTTGTCCAATGTTCCCTCTTGCAGTTTAAACTTTAAGCCACTCACCCCCTTCAGTCACAACTCCGTCCGGAATTCAAGAAACATAAATTGCAAAAAGTAAAAATGTAACCAGTAACCTTCCAAACCGTGTCCATCCTTTTTCTTCCCTCAACTCGTGACTCACTCTCTGCTCTGTTGTCTTAATTCTTCCACATGTGTAAGTATTGAACATGACCTTCTTCGGTGTTCCTAATGTATTTAGTTGCTGTTTTATTATTTAACATGTGATGTATGTAAATACATCATATATATGTATAATGCGTTAACTAGCTTACATTTAGGAGTTAATTAGGCCTGTATTTATTATACCGCTGTTATAAATAATAGAGTTAAGAGGCTTAATCTCTCAACATTTTCTTTCCTTTTTTTCTTTCTCACATGGTAGAAAAAACCTAGCCATCGCTGCTAGTGGTGACAAGCTGTTAGAGAAGAGGAGAGGGTGAACAGAATGGAACAGCGGTAGCCCAATAAGACTGCTGGCCCAAGAGCCAAGGTTTGGAGAGTTTATGAGAGGAAAAGGAAGGTGGGGACAAATGGACAGAAGGAAATTGAGTGGGGTACGGGAGAGTACAACTCAGCTAGTGAAATGAGGGGGAACGATTGTAAAAAAGGGGGAATGAGTGAGATGGGGGACAAGGAGTGACTGTGAGGAAAAAACGAGAGCTTGGGCCAGAGAAATTGTCTCTGCACAAGTGACGTAGTCCTGGGAAGCCAAAGGTCTCCTTGTGCTTATCTATGTTATTTTCTGTTCTCTATTACTATGTGTATGGCCATTGAAGGACTTATCCTTCCACTGTGTTAATATATAATACTTGTAGGCAGGCATTCTCTGTTACTTGTTCTTTGTTCTATTAAAGTGGTTCGGCCTGCTGGATGACCAAAACTCAGGGAGGAGGAGGAATGGAGGATCGTTTGGAGTCATTGGAGAGGAGTGTTGAGCAGATGGGGAAGAGTATGGCAGAACGAGAAGTTAGTATGAAATTGCAGATGGACGAAATGCAAGCAATGTTTGCAACCATTTTGAATAGGGAGAAGGAGTACAGGGAGCAAAACCAACAGCAACAGACCCTAGAAACAGAGGGGGACCAGAGAGACCCACACCAAGAGAACAACACACCTGAATCCGAAAGTGTCTTAGGAGGTGCAAAGAACAACCCAACAGCAAAGGAGATGAAATGGATGGCCAAGAAGGTGGAATTGCCAAATTTCAATGACCCAGCAGGGTGGCTGACTAGAGCTAAGAAATACTTCGAAGTCCAACGAACCAGACCGGAGATGGTGCACATAGCCTTCATCAGTATGGAGGGGACAGCGGTCCACTGGTTCCAATACTTGAAGCACAAGTGGCTGAATATCAATTAGGAGAAGTTGAAAATGGAGATGTTGAGACGATATAGTGGGTGCAGAGTAGGTAACGCGTATGAACAATTGGCTTCTATGCGACAGAATGGTGCGGTGGAAGAATACATGCAAGAATTCAAAATGGTCACTGCTCAAGTGAGTTTATGCCCGAAGAAGAACAGCTTGGATACTTCCTGAACAAGCTATGCAGTGAAATCAAATGAAGGGTGCGAGTAAATGATCCCCAGGATGTTAATCAAGTGATGGAGCTGGCTCAAGATATTAAGAAGGAAATCGTAGAGATGTACAGACGCTATGGAGGAAGTCGAACCCTCACAGCACCCATACCCATGGGGATGAAGACAATGAGCGTTAACCAAAATGCACGAGGAGGTGCCGTTGTGAGTCAGGGCAAATGGGGTATTGGGCCGATAGGAAATGGGCTAGGAGTTGGGTCTTCACGGATCCAATCCACTAGGATCCAGGAGAAAACTGGTCAAGGGTACCCAGAGAATCATTCAGGCAAAATTTTTACTCAAAGTACGCCTCAACTGAATCGCAACACTCCCCTTCAGCAAAATGTGGGCTGCAACACCTTCCCTACCAAGAGTTTCTTCGTAGAAGAGAGCAAGACAAATGCTTCCGTTATGGGCTCAAATACGAACCTCTCCACAAATGCCCAGAGCGGTAATTACATGTTCTCCTCTTGGGAGACGACAAGGAACCAAGCATAGAGGGGGAATTCATCATGGTTGATGTTAACACAGAGGCCGATGGTAGGGGTGAATTCAAGGAAACAGGGTATATCGAGCTCGGTAGCCTTGAAGCTCCTTTGTAGACCATGGACAGTGAATTAGAACCGCACACTCTGAAGCTAGTTGGGCAAATGGCATCCTTGCCTATGCTAGTTATGGTTGATAGTGGGGCCAACCACAATTTTTTGTCAATAAAAGTTGCCTGAAGGTTAGGATTGTAGGTGGATAAGAAGGGCATTTTCTGGGTTAAATTGGGTAATGGACAACAGGGAACCACGTCAAGAGTGTGCAAAGTTGTAACTTTAGAACTGGAAGGGGTGAACGTTGTTGCTGATTTTCATCTATTTTCTTTAGGGGGAGTAGACGTAATATTGGGAGTCTCATGGCTACGAACTCTAGGGAACATGATGGTTAACTGGAACATGATGACGATGGAGTTTGGTCATCAGGGAAAGAAGGTTCGGGTACAAGGGAATCCTAATTTAGGTCATGATCTTGGATCTATTAGAATGGGTTTGGAGACTACAGCATCCGGGTTGTGGGATCCCCTCTTAGCCTTTTCCCAATTGCAAGGGTTTAACCATGACAAAGGCCACCAAGGGAAATTGATGTTGGGTGAGATGAAGGGGGATGTTTCAACAAAACAATAGGTTGAACTAAGAGAGCTGTTGACAGTCTTTAGTAGAATATTTGAGGATCCTCAAGGGCTCCACCTAAGGGATCACAAACATGTGATTTGGATAAAGGAAGGAGTGGCCCGGTGAATGTGTGGTCCTACGAATATACTCATGCACAAAAGAACGAAATAGAGATTGGTGGAAGAGATGTCGAAGGAGAGGGTGATACAGGCCAACCATAGTCCTTATTCGAGTCCTATCATATTGGTTAAGAAGATAGATGGTAGTAAGTGGTTTTGTGTAGACTACCGCACGCTTAATAAGGTGACTGTCCTCGATAAGTACCTGATACCCATGGTCGAGGAGCTATTGGATGAACTCCACAGATCACAATTCTTCTCCAAACTAAATCTCTACTAAGGATACCACCAAATACGGGTTCAGGAGGAAGATATCCCCAAGACTGCTTTTCTAACTCACCACGAGCATTTTGAGTTGTCATGTCCTTTGGACTGATGAATGCTCCAGCCACCTTTTAGTCAACCATGAATGCCATTTTTTAGCCATACATACAGAAGTTCGTCTTAGTCTTCTTTGATGACATCTTGGTATATAGCAAGTCTTGGAGTAATCATTTGGTGCATTTGGAGGTGGTTTTATTACATTACAGCAGCACACTTTCTTTGCTAATTTTAAAAAGTGCAGCTTCAGGAAAAAGGCAGTAGAATACTTAGGGCACGTGGTGTCAGAAGGAGGAGTAACAATTGACCAAAACAAAGTCAAGTCAGTTTTAGAGTGGCCACCACCTAAGTCCCTTTTACGGGGCTTCCTTGGGTTGACCAGATATTACTGTAAGTTCCTAAATGACTATGGTAAGATTGCTAGGCCTCTCACCAATTTATTGAAGATGGGGGCATCTAGGTGGAACACTAAGGCCCAACGAGCTTTCGATCAACTTTGGATTATGGTCACTCATGCTCCGGTTTTGTCTCTACCAAATTTTTCAAAGCCTTGTAGGCTACGTCAAATTCATAACCCAACTTTAGAAAGGGAATTGGTGCTATGTTGTTACAAGAATCCAAACCGATTGCATATTTCAGTAAAGTATTGGCTGACCAAACCTTGTCCAAGTCTACTTAAGAAAAGGAATTGATGGCTCTTGTTCTAGCCATTCAACATTGGAGGCCCTATTTTCTTGGAAGGTGGTTCACAGTGTTTACAGACCCAAAAAGCCTTAAGCATCTGCTGGAACAGCAGATAACTACTCAAGACCAGCAAGCATGGCTATCCAAGTTATTGGGGTATGAATTTGACATAATCTACAAGGTAGGGAAACAAAAAAAGGTGGCTGATGCACTCTCTCAAAGGCAAGAAGAAGCTGAATTGATGGGGATGCACAACCATTATGGTTGGATGCTGAACAAGTGGATAGAGAAGTGAAAGAAGACCCACACTTAGCCAAAATCATTTCAGATTTGCATAGTAGACCAGATTCTCATCTGAACTACAGTTTGGAACAAGGCAGATTATTCTACAAGGGACGGCTAGTCTTGTCAGCCCAATCAGTATGGATTCCTCGGTTATTGCAAGAATTTCATGGCGGGTGGGCATTCAAGGGTGTATAGAACCTATAGGCGCATTGCTGCTAGCTTGTAGTGGGTGGGCATGATGGGCAGCATCACTACCCTTGTGGCTGAGTGCAGTGTGTGCTAGAGGTGCAAGTATCAAGCTACTAGTCCCGCTGGACTCCTACAACCTCTACCCGTCCCCCGGGCAGTTTGGGAAGACATAAGTATGGATTTCATCACGGGTCTGCCAAGGCCTAAAGGCTGCAATACCATTCTGGTGGTGGTGGTGGTGGTGGATCGGCTTACTAAATATGGGCACTTTATACCCATACACAGCTAGGACTGTGGCTGAAGTCTTTGCCAAGGAAATTGTGCGCCTTCATGGCTTTCTGAACTCCACTGTCAGTGATAGGAACTCAACCTTCATGAGTCACTTTTGGAAAGAGTTATTCAGAATGCAGGGGACAACCTTGAAGATAAGCTCATCTTATCATCTGGAGACGGATGGGCAGACCGAGGTGCTCAATAGGTGCTTAGAGACTTATATTCGGTGTTTTGCTATCGAACAACCAAAAGGATGGCTTTTGTGGGTGCATTGGGCAGAGTATGGGTATAATACTACATACCAAGCTTCCACTAAAATTACACCATTTGAGGTGGTTTATGGAAGGACACCACCAACCTTGGTTCATTACCTTCCCAGGGAAACTTTGGTGGAGGCAGTAGCTCAAGATTTGAAGGATAGAGATGAAGCCCTACGACAGTTAAGATATAGCCTCCATAAAGCCCAAGTCAGCATGTGCAAATATGCCAACAAAAAGCGTAGAGATCTGTCCTTCCAGCCAAGAAAGTGGGTTTATTTGAAGTTGCAACCCCATGTTCAGCAAACAATGGCAAGGAGAATCAATCCTAAGCTCGCAGCAAGGTTTTATGGGCCTTTTATGATTGAAACCAAAATTGGGTCATTGGCATATAAGCTGAAATCGCCAGAACACTCCCATGTGCATACGGTGTTCCTTGTCTCTCAATTGAAAAGAGTGGTAGGTGTTGCTCAAGTGCAGGCCACAGTCCCCGCTGACTTTGAGAGCAACCAACCTGATCTGTATCCAGAAAAATTCTTGGGTCATAGAACTGTACAGCAACAGGGCGAGCAGGTTCTGCAAGTTCTGGTCAAGTGGCATTCTAAAACTAGAGAAAAGGCAACATGGGAAGACTTGACAACGATAAGAGATCAGTTTCCCTGTCTCAGCCTTGAGGACAAGGCTGTTTTTCCTGAGGGGAGTGATGTTAGAAAAGAGTAGAGGGTGAATAGAATGGAACAGCTGCAGCCCCATAAGGCTGCTGGCCCAAGAGCCAAGGTTTGGTGAGTTTATAAGAGGAAAAGGAAGGTGGGGACAAATGGACAGAAGGAAATTGAGTGGGGTAGTGGAAAGTACAACTCAGCTAGGGGAATGAGTGAGGTGGGGGACAAGGAGTGACTGTGAGGAAAAAGCAAGAGCTTGGGCCAGAGAAATTGTCTCTGCGCAAGGGATGTAGTCCTGGGAAGCCAAGGGTCTCCTTGTGCTTATCTATGTTATTTTCTGGTCTCTGCTACCATGTGTATGGCCATTGAAGGAGTTATCCTTCCACTGTGTTAATATATAATACTTGTTGGCTGGTGTTCTCTGTTACTTGTTCTCTCTTCTATTACAAGCCTCAACTCCTCACCAATAGTGCCATGTATAATGTGTTAACTAGCTTACATTTACGAGTTAATTAGGCCTGTATTTATTATACAGCTGTTATAAATAATAAAGTTCAGAGGCTTCTTAGTCTCTCACAAGATTTTCTCTCCATTTTTTCTTCCTCAAATGGTAGAAAAAACTAGCCACCGCTGCTAGTGGTGACACCTCACCTGTAGTGCCCAACGTTACCACTCTTTCTCTCTCTCTCAAAGCTCAGAATTGCCTTCTTTTTTTCTCTCTCTCTTCCTTGAAGGTCCTCAATCTGGTTAACATAATTCTAGGTCCCTGATCATAGAACTAATACCACTAGAGTTTCACCGCCATTCTTTTGCCCCCCACCTCTTCAATGTTGTCCTAGCCTCCCTGCAGATTTTCCATATCCATCTTGAACTATGTGTTTGCTTGCCAAACTCCTTTCCCCCTCTATTTAAGCCTATCCTCATTCGTCCATGTCAAATTCAACATCTCAACCTCCAACTTGATACTTCTGGCTTCTATTTTAGTACACCTAGCCTCCTATCTAATATTCCCAATGTCTTTACTTATCTCGGCCTCAAATATGGTTATGTTCAAACTCAAACCCGGATTCTCAAACCCAAATTGCATTCCAAACTCAAATCTAGTATGTCTAAACTCAAATTTGATATTCTCGATTGTTGTTTTAAGACACTTAAGCTTTGCAGGCTATCTCTATAAGATCACTAATGCACATGCCATCTATTATCTCCATTGTCCGCATGCCTGCCATATTCGTTCCAGGTTAGCTGTGTCTTTCATTTTAATTGTTATTGTAACAAGTATGGTGCATCTACCAAATATGCTCCAGGTTGAGGGAGAGTATTAGATTAATTGTTGTTTCATTATTCAACATGTGTGTAAATATATGATAATGTGTATAATGTATAGTCAAATAGGTTATAATTAGGAGTTAACTAATCCTGAATTTATTGCACAGATCCTACAAATTTGAGAGACCTAAACTTTCACATGGTTTTCTCTCCATTTTTTCTCTCACACCAAAAATTAGAAATTTCTCTTTCAACAAAAAAAAAAAAAAAAAGGCTACCAAAGACTTATAAACCCATTGAATTTAGATATATATAAATTTTCTGTATCTAAGTACAGGGAAGAAAAATTGGACCTATTCTACCTAGATGCAAGCAAAAGACCCAGATATATACAGCATTGATTTGTGTATGTATATAATATATTTTGGGAAAAGGTGTGATCTGTAAATGAGTTGAACACGTCCTAGAGAACTTGGTAACTTGATTTTATTGTTCTGAAGTAAAGAATGGGGCACCTAATAATTTATTTGAACAAGGAGGTTTATGAAAAATTACATATAAACTTCAGAGGGAAGGTAGGTGTAGCTCTTTAGGAGAGGTTTGCACAGATTTTCATGACAGAGGGGAGGTTTATGTAATTTGAGTAAAATGCAAGAAGCAAAATGCTATTTGCACAGAATGTACACAGAACAATTATGTGATGATCTGTCTTTTATATTAGCGATTTATAGGCCCCACCACTTTGAATGTAACTTGATCTACTATTTGATAATGTAGTTTTCTTTGTCTTTTCCAGAAAAAAATTCTGGGCATCTAGCATTACTCACACTTTTGCTCCTTGATGTGCATGTCAAGAGTTAGAAATAGAGAATTTGACAAGTTATAAACTCGAGGATTGGGTGGTGGCAATTAACAGGCGAAAAGCAATTGGTATTTCAAAAAAAGCTAATGAAGGAAAGAATTTGAAAGACATAAGGGTGTGCCAACCTTATGTGGAAAGAGATTGCCAATGGGGTTCGGAAGGCAATTAAGGCAATTTTGGGCAAATAAAAAAGATTTGGGCCTAAAGGTAAAGAATTATGATGGTGGAATGAAAGATTAAATATAAAAGAGAGTTTTAAAGCATTACGCCTTGGTAACAATGGAAAAATCGGGAGAAGTATCTAACAACTGTAATGGAGACAAAGAAAGCAATTAGTATAATGAGATTTAAAACTTCTAAGGAGTTTTATCGAGCTTTAGGAATAATGAATGGAGAACTATTAAGCCCACAACTGTGAGCAGAGAGGAGGGGGGCACTTAGGGGGGTGCTGGCATGGTGAGGCCTTAGAAAGTCTACAGCTAAAAGAAATTTTTTTGGGGGAGGGAGGGGGGGGGTTTAGGGTTTAGGGTTTAGGAATTAGGACTAATATTATTAAAATTCAGTTCAGAAGCCTATTTCATAAAAGTTGGCCCCACCTATATTTTATATTTTTATTGATCACTGAATACTGATTAGGATCCAGTTCAAAGCAGCTAAGAACTAATGATTAAAATTCAGTTCAGATTCGTATTTCTTAAAGGCCAGCCCCACCACCTATATTTTATAGTTTTATTGATTAATGAATACTGTTTTGATTCAGTATGCAAAATCCTAGCCCCACCTATATTTTATATTTTTATTGATTACTGAATACTGATTAGCATTCAGTACTCAGAATCCTATTTGTCAAAGGAAAGCTGAGAATTACATCCAAAGACACCAAAATCCTATTTCTTAAAGGACAACACATGGGATTTTATTTTTTGCACCCTTGGAAATTTCTACAGGGGGGACGTAGTGGCTTTTGTTTGCCACTTCTCCATCCCTTTGCTTGGGCGCAAAAGCGCGTCTGCATCAACTAAGCTGGGCACTACACATAAATGTGAAGCATCCAGCTAAATTTCTGCCTCACTCCACTGCTTGAGCAGTGGAGCGGTCCACTCTAAACAACACTGGTATAATCATAGTAGAGAAGTTAAAAGAGAAAATTAATTCTAAATTCGAGATATGGAGATAGGCTTTAAAATCAAAGGATTTCTATTTATGTAAGAGTAAGATACAGTATATGGAATGCAAGTTTAGCAAAAGACAACTTTAAAATAATTTGGAGGTAAATATTGAGAAGCACTTCATCTCACAAGTGTTAAGGTTCCAATATCTTAGATCGATCTTACAAAGTGATTAAAAGACTAATGAAGATGTCATACATAGTATACAATCTTGGTGGTTGAAATAGAAAAATAGTTTGGGAGTCATTTGTTATGACAAAGTATCTAGTAAGCATAAAAAAAAGTTTTACTAAACTGTTATAAAACCAGCTATGTTCTATGGTAGTAAATGTTGCGCATTGAAGGGCCAACAAAAATGAAAACGAAAGGCAACAGGGATAAAAATGTTGATATGGATGAGTGGACATACAAGAAAAGATAAGATTATGAATAATTTTATTCGAGAGAAAATTAGTGTTGCTATTGAGAAGAAAATGATAAAACTCAGTTATAGTAGTTTAAGCATGTACAAAAAAAACTGCTAAAGCTTCAGTAAGAAAAGTCGATTAAATGGTATTTAACCAAACAAAGAGAGGTAAAAGATAAGCAACAAGGACACTGGAAGAGATTGTTAACAAGGATCTTATGATAACTAGCATTCATGAAAATTTAGTTTTTGAGAGAAACCATCAACGTCATTTACTCCATGTAGCCAACCTCGCCTAGTGCGATATGACTTTGTATGTTGTTAGTGCTATACAACTTGTTATATTTCAAAACACCAACTGTATTAAAAAAAAGATCTCATATGGAAACAGTAATATAAGCTAAATTGTAAATTGTGAAGCATGCACGCCAATTGTGTAAAGCCTAACCAAGCAAACAGGACTATAAGATAATAATTATATATTTACTCAAATAAGTAATGGGCTTGCAACATAAACATGGCTCATTATTGAATATGTCATGATGTTCAAACAAATTCTGAACGATAGATAGATCAATACATGTCTAGAATCAAAACTAATGTCATATGTTGTGGTACCGCAATCACCAACCCAAAAAAAATGAATTGAACAGGTGACTTTCATCGTCAAAAAGCTTAAAATTTATGCAGCATGGATATTAACATTACATCTACAACCATAGTATACAGAACCTAAGACAATGAAAACTCACCAGTAATCCTTTGTCTGGGATCAAAAGTTAACATTTTTTCAACTAGATCTATAGCGGCAGGATGGACATGTGGAAATTTTTCTTGTAAAGACTGGCGAAGGTAAAGAGGCAGTTGCCTAATGTATCTCTTTGCGTTTTCATTCAGAAACCCCAAATCTGCTTCAGATGGGGTGCCAATCAGCTGCAAGGTGTAGCACAGATCATATATACAGATACATGGATTTCAATGGAAACTAATTTTAGAGGTGAACCACACAGATCATAACATAAGACCAAAGGATTTCATTTTTACACTAGTTACACCATATTTGGTTTAAAGTGTCTGAATATAGAACATAATATATGAACAAAATTCACAGCTTCTACAAAACAACAATAACTTTGGGCGGTATTGGTACATCTGAATACCTCAGTTTATAAGTGGCTAATTCTGATGAAAGTGGTTAATGTGGAATATAAAAGCAGATATAAGGTTTAGAGGTGAACCACACAGATCATGATACAAGACCAAAGGATTCCATGTTTGCATTAGTTACACCATATTTGGTTGAAGTGGCTGTATATAGAACATAATATATGAACAAAGTTCACAGCTTCTACAATACAACTCAAACTTTAAGTGGTATTGGTACATCTGAATAGCTCAGTTGATAAGCAGCTAACTCCGATAAAAGTGGTTAATGTGGAATATAAAAGTAAATATATTCTTAAGCTTCTTCAAATCTGATAATACAATATTTACCAAAGACTAATAAATGAGTTACCTCCATTAGTAGACGTAACTGATGCACATGATCTCTGCCAGGAAACAATGGCTTCCGATCCATCAATTCCATGAATATACAACCAACAGACCATACATCAATAGCTGCTGTATAATCAGAAGAGTTTAAAAGCAGCTCCGGTGCACGATACCATCTTGTAACAACATATTCAGTCATAAAGTCAGTTTCAGAGGTGACACGAGCCAGTCCAAAATCACAAATTTTCAAGTCACAGTTGGCATTCAAAAGAAGGTTGCTAGGCTTTAAGTCCCTATGCAGAACATTTGCAGAATGAATGTACTTCAACCCACGGAGAATTTGATACAGGAAATACTGCACCAAAAGAAAAGTTTATTTTGGTGTAAAGGATAAGATTCAATAAATTCTGAGAAAAAGACAAATGAATTAATGCCCATAACTCCATAAATGAGAAACAAAATTATAGAGAAGAATGACTGATGAACAATACAAACATAATCAACATCATAGCAGCTGTAAAATATTCTCCTACTTCTTGGATCATGCGTGCAACTTGCCTAAACAAACTTAAGATTCATGTTGTGAATTTTCCATAGCTTACACTAAGTTATGTGTAAACATCAGTATGTTACTAGTCTACCAGATAAGAGACGTAGTAACCATACCTTAGAACAGCCAAGCACTAAAAGCAAAATTACAGGCATGGGAAGTCAGCTTCTTCTTAAATCAAGGACCATTATTATTGACCAGTTTTACATCAGCTTCTTTTGAGCATACTTTTCAGAGTCTATTTCCGGTGGCCTCAAATAAAACTGAATGCACTTGCAGTGTATAAAGTCTCTAGACAAAAAATAATTTTCTTTTTGATAGAAAAGAACATTGAGCAGAAGCGAAGAGGGAAAAACATGACTGAAGTAAGGAAATGAGTTCCTTCAGAATCTAGAATGGAAAAACAAAATTAAACTAGAGGCAATCAAGAATGTAACAAAGCTGCTCAATCTTGCTACATACCAAAGATGGAAACGCACTTCAAATGATACAAATCAATTAATCCTAAAGAAAATTTAGAGTCAATATTAATATATCATAATAATGGAAAACTGGGAATTTGTCACATCAATGTATGCTTAAATTTTAAACATTTGTGACCGTACTAACATTATATTTTCTATTTTTCTTTCTCCCCATTGCAAACAAACAAGAGAGAGAGATAGAAAAGAGGGGGAAAAATACAACACACAACCTTGGCTTGAACTGGTAGTTCCATAAATTTCTAATAATAATGTCTAAACCACTAAATGTGCCTAAAAATAACTCCATTTGGTTCAATTAATAGACAATTGACTGGACATTACTATCTGAGGTTGATTAGAGGAAATCATTATCATTACTATAAATAAATAACTCATTATTTTGACATGAGTTTTAAATAATCATACAAATAAAGTTTCGCATGTGCCCACCAAGACACTACTCAAAATAGGAAATCTACAATAAGTTATGAGAATAGGCAACACTATTGCACCTCAAACCTGCTTTCACACATCAGACATGCAGATTAATAGCATGTCATTTGTTCAAGGCAAAAATACAAGGTTAATTAGCCAATAATAAAACTTACATACTTATTTAGTATTATAGTCACGCCTTCTCTTTTATTTAAGGATATACTATTACTAAACCATACCATATTCATTGCAAGTTAATATCAAACTGCTTTCTTACATCAACATTATATTTAAGCAAGTTCTTTGAAGAAAGTATATTCGACGAAAAGGTGCAGCTTTGACTCAGAATTCCTCACAAATTACTTCACACTCCTAAATAAAGCCAGTTTAGAAGGAGTAGACAGGATGATCATAAGTTCAGAGTAGATCTAGACTGTATTTAACACCTTCTCTTTTATTTAAGGATATACTGTTACTAAACCATACCATATTCATTGCAAATTAATATCAAGCTGCCTTCTTACATCAACATTATATTTAAGCAAGTTCTTTGAAGAAAGTATATTCGACAAAAAGGTGCAGCTTTGACTCAGAATTCCTCACAAATTACTTCACACTACTAAATAAAGCCATTTCAGAAGGAGCAGACAAGATGCCCATAAGCTCAGAGTAGATCTAGACTGTATTTAACACCTTCAAAAGGATATCAACCACCACACTGCACATCTCAAGATACTTTACCAATTTTCCCTACTTTCAACCTAGCTTCTACTGACTCTACTCCATTTTCACTTGATTACTGTATATTCAAGTTCTTAACCCTTTCCTCTAGTGACAATACTCAGAAATTCCTCTGGTACCAAGGGTCTTAATTTAACAGTAACGAATGTGAGAATGTGTTTGCAAGTTGGTAACAAAGGTTGAAATATGGTGATGGAGAGGAAAAGGAACAAAATGAAGAAAGAAAATCTCCCTATGCAAACAAATTCATTTTCATCTGAGTCTGTATCATGATATTTACCAACTTTACAATTGTCAATAATCCTTCCCACAAAATAGAAACCATCTGATAACATTAGACTGTAGTAATACATAGTAAAAATCTGAGCTTAGTTTAACATATTAGCTTTGCACCTGACAGTGCTCCTCTGATAATGCTTGATTTGAACGAATGATTTGGTGAAGATCGGTGTCCATTAGCTCATATGCAATGTAAACATCATTAAAGGCCTCCCTCTGAGGTGGTGGTATTATATCCCTGATCGCAACGACCTGCGCAACAGATCTACTTGGTAAATATAATAAAAAAGAAACATTCCTAATCCTCTATGACTTGACATCTCTTTTCATAAAGTTATTGAATCCCCCACCCACCCTTGGGGTTTATACAGATGATATGGGGCTACGAATTATTTAAGAAAGAAAATAAATGACTGAAACTACAGATAAACTGAGCACCAGCAAATACAGATAATGCAATATTTTTAATTGCACAGATAGAATACAACACCTTCTTGTCACCTGCCATTCAAAAAATACAAAGATAAAGAAATAAAGATGCATGTAACATTACATCATAATTCATATATCAAGTCGAAAAAATGTGTGCTTAAATACAAGGTTGAAATGCAAAACAGCTGCGCCTTTCAAAAAAAAAAAATGTTGCCAGGATTTCAACAGAAAGCATGTTCTCATTGAATTTCCTTTCAAATAGAATGACATGATTATAATTGATAGGCCTTTGAAACAATCATACCACTTTTTTATCACCAAGTACAGCTAATACTGTCCAGTAGTAAAAAGATTTCAAAAGCTCTGGCAGGGGCATTGGAAACCATAGGAAAGAGTTCAAGACATTTTTCAGGAAAAAAAAAAGAATAAAATAAGAATTTACATTGTCACCAGCGTTTATTTCTGAAAGCTAAATACTGTCTACCTGAATATAACATGAATATGTCATGTAAATATGTAATACAATGATGTGCTTGTTGCCTTCCATATTTTCAAGGATATTTACACACGCCTACAATTGTTATCCACATTGAAGTAGGACCATGAGAGTCTAAAAATATTTTCTAAAAAGTGCTTCTTCGCTGATAGCCTGAAAGCAAAATATTTATTCTAAGGAGAAAATGGTTAATTTAATTGCTCTAGATAACATATTAATTAGGATCTTTGTATCAAACCAACAATTATCATATTCTCGTATTTGACTACATATCCTCATAAGATATTGCTAAGGAATGCCCAAAAACTAGCAAAGGGAGGGGGCTTCTTTCAATGTGTTGATGCATATAAATGCACAAACAGTAATTATCACTCACTCACGTTTTCATGATCCATGTGACGAAGTATCTTGATTTCGCGGAGGGTCCTCTTGGCATCAATTTTATTGTCAAATGCATTTGCAATCTTCTTTATGGCCACGTGCTCACTCGTCTCGGAATTCAGAGCCGAACTGTCATATTAATACAAAGACAAGATTCCCAATCAATCAAAGAAAGAAAGGGGGAAAGTAAATAAGACTGGAAGAGGTCCAACACATTCCATGGATAAAAGAATAAACTTGCAAAGTGAGTGAGAAGGATAGGGAAAGTACCAGACGATACCATAAGCGCCTTTACCGATGGGCATGATGGGGGGCTTGTATTTGGCGGTGACTTCGAATATATTACTGAAGATATTGTATTGAATGAACCTACCGCCGTGGCTAAGCGTTGCCGGGATATTCTCGATCCCCATGGCCATCGGCTGATTCTGTTGTTGTTGGGGTTCAGGCGGCGGCTGCGGCGCTGCCTCCGACATGACAGTGTCAGCAGGCTGAGCAGCTCCTCCTCCTCCTTCCATTTCTTTAGTTACTCCTTTTCTATAATTGGCTTTTCAAGTATTATTGCGAGCCCTAACGCCTATGTAATTAGAAACGAATCATTCATGAACTTGAACCTGATCTGGGTGCTTACGGTCAAACAGACTTTATATATGTCCAGGAACTGCAAGACTGTCACCCTCCCTTCCTAATTCTATTTTTTTACTTGCTTGAAGCAAATGGTGTAAATAATTATGCATTATGGTCTAAAAACTAAAAGATAAAAGATTAGTTTCAAAGTATTTAATTTATTAAGCAATTAGCTATTGTATTTAAATTCTAAATTTATAAAAATTTATATTTTTAATTTAAATTTTAAAATTTAAAACTTTATTTAAAATTAAATTTTTAAATTTTAAGATTTAAGATTTAATTTTTTTAATAAAGACTTTTTAATATTATATTAAATATATAGTTTAACTTTAAGAAAAAGTTTAATATCTTAATATCTAAAAGTTTAAATTTTAAAATTTAATATTTAAATTTTAAATTTTATTATCATGTAATGTATGAAACTTTTAAAATTTTATATTTTAAAATTTATAATTTTAAGTTTAAAATTTTATATTTTAAGATTTAGAACTTATCACTGTTTTTAAGTTTTATTCAAATTTAAAATTTAAATTTTATAAATTTAATTATTTAGTAAATTAAATCTTTAATCATTTAAATTTTTTGAAATAAATTAAAAACTTTTAATATAATAATGACTCTATTAATTCTATAATTATTTTCTTTTTTCTTTTTTATATATAGAAAGCCCTTTTTAGTTTATAAAAAAAGGTAGGAATAATTTTTTAACCCAACTCTTCTGTTTTTTTTTTTTTAACCTTTCCTTCCATTTATTATTAGTTTTAACTGAATTAAAAATAATTTAAAAGCCCACAAATTTTCATAGGAAAAAGCTCATATTTCTTAAGATAAGACAGTTGGACAATATTAGATGAAATCAACTCACTTATCTAATAAAAAGCACAATTTTCAATTTAAAAAAAAGCATTATTTTCACCTAAATTAAGTGTAAGATTACCAGTTTTACTTATATGATATGTTTTCATCACTTGTAATTTTTTAAAATAGAAATGATCATCATTAGTTTTCTTTCTATCTGTCTAAATTTAAGTTTTAGAGTAAAAACATTTTACCAGAAGTAACTACTTAATTAATTGAGACCTTGCAAACTGTTTTATTTTATTTTATATTGTAGTTATAATTATAGTTATTAATAATATTATTTATATTATTATATTGATAAGGACTAGATATTTTTGTTTCTCAATCAGCATTTCTGAAATTTAAATTTCTGTCATTGTTTTCTAAATATAATAATAATATTTTATATATATAAAAATAGCAAAAGTAAGTAGTTACCGATTCAGTCATAAGTCCTTATTTTATTTATATATATTTGGAAAATTCCTTATTGTATTTTATACAAAAGGAATACTTAGGTGAGAGAATGGTCGGACGGCCAATGGTTGGGTGGGTTTGTTCCCTTCATTGGCAGGTGTATAGTTCAGAAGCCGAGCTCTGGTGTACACCCAATGGTCTTCAGTGTGCCTGGAATAAGGGGTACAGGAAACTTATTACGGAAACAGCTCCACAGCTGTGTGTTCAAAGCTTTAATATCAGAAAAGGGAAATCTGTGTTTCCCACTTCGAGCAGCGCATACTAATACTTATAAACAAAAGGGTTATAGTCCCCAAATTAGATGTATGATTCTTTTCTGCCATCCCATCATCAGAAAAGTGAGAACCTTTTTCTTTGAAAATTATACATACTAATTTGGAAGATCAAGAACCCAGATCTAGAGTTGTTACACCAAAGGTTTTCAACAGTATTCATGAATTCAGGTACGCTTCTGCATCTAGTTTATTTTTTTGATGATTTAACATGATAGATCTAGTTCGAGGATGATTTTCATCTGAATAAAGAATTTTTCCATCAAGTGGTATCAGAGCCACTCATGTTGAATATTGAGAAAAGAATTTAGAATGATTGAGAAATCAATTATGTTTGTTTAATCGTTGGCATATTTGGATTAAGGATTTATATTTAATGTTGTTTGTGAATATTCATGAAATCTATGTTTTTGTGGAATATAATCCATCTATGCCTTTTATTTTTGATCATGAGTTATTTTTAACCTTCCAATATGTTGAATTTATTTTGGGTTTAAAAGATTCAGCATTCTTTGTTGTTATGTATATATTTTGGATTCAGTTTGTAACAAAATTATTTTATTTTTAATGGAGGCTGCACACTGAAAGATTTAGAAACATTAGGAAAGGTCAAACCTATTTAGATTAGGGTTTATTTTGTTTATTTGATGGGCATAAGCCCACAAGGATTAAATTAGGCTTGCAACAAGTCTACAAAAAAAAAAAGCCTAAGTGGGTTTGATAGGCAAAAAGGAGCGTGGGGGCAAGTTACCCGCTGGGACCCAGTGGTTGACCCGACCCTATCTTGGTCAATGGTCAATAGTTGATCGTTGACTTTGACTTTGACTTCGATCATTGACTTTGAATTTTTTTTGTG
Organism: Dicorynia guianensis; assembly: GCA_037013595.1. Taxonomy (NCBI): domain Eukaryota; kingdom Viridiplantae; phylum Streptophyta; class Magnoliopsida; order Fabales; family Fabaceae; genus Dicorynia; species Dicorynia guianensis. The sequence goes on from JASUAB010000009.1 coordinate 138,525, forward strand.
GATATTTTTGGGTGCAATTTTAATTTGAATATTGATACTTTATATATATTTTTGGACGGATTAAATGAAGCAATATGTCCCCAAAGTGATCCCTTTTGTGGAAATTAATTTATCTTAAAATATAAATGATTGTGTACATGTAACTTATGTAAATGTTAACTGGCCCAAAGGAAGGTTTATGTTTAACAGAATTGCATGTGCATTTATAGTAATAAATGCGTGATAATTATTTGATTCTTACATGCAAGCAATAAATTGGCCCAAAGGAAGATTTATTATTTGACATGTTATTTTATTATCAGTGTTTAATTACTACACCAAGATATCACTTACGAGTTAATATTTCTGTCCAAAGACTAAATATTAATGTCGTGCTCGATATCTTGTGATGGGGCTTACATTTATTTTTAAGTTAATTTTTCACACTTCAGCACTTATGGGAGTTTGTTTGGTTTGTTCTTTGGCCAGTTTCAAATTCTACTGCAAATATCTCAACTAGTATAAATTCTATTACTATGCTCAATGGCACTAATTTTAAGGCATGGCAAGAGAATGTCATAATCGTTCTCAGAGTCATGGACCTAGACCTAGCTTTACGAGTCGATCAACCTGTCCCACTTACTGATAAGAGTACTTCTGATGAAAAGAAGGATAAGAAAAATTAGGAGTGATCGAACCGTATAAGTTTGATGGTCATGAGGCGTGCCATTCTAGAAGCTTTTCTGGGGCGCTATGTCCGATAAGGTTACTACGGCTAAGGGTTTCCTTATGAATTTAGAGAAAAGGTTTGCTAAGAGTGAAAAGGCTGAAACTAGTATACTCTTGGCAAACCTTATCTCAATGAGGTATAATGGAAAAGGAAACATAAGGGAGTACATTATGGAAATGTCTCACATTGCTTCAAAACTTAAGGCACTTAAGTTGGATCTATCTAAAGACTTGTTAGTGCATTTGGTTTTGATATCTCTTCCAGCACAATTTAGCCAGTTCAGGGTGAGCTACAATTGCCAAAAGGACTCTTGGTCCCTTAATAAGCTCATCTCACACTATGTGCAAGAAGAGGAAAGCTTGAAGCATGAAAAGGCAGAAAGTGCTCACTTAGCCACTACCTCTAAGGACAAGAAGAAAAGTAATAAGAGAAAAAAGAATAAAGAAGCTATGGGTACAGCATGCAAAAGAAACAACACAAGGAACAAAATAAGGATGGTTGTTTCTTTTGTGGAGCTGCAGGTCATAAGAAGAAGGAGTATACCAACTATCAGGCATGGCGTGCAAAGAAAGGTATGCTTCTTAACTTTGTTTGTTCTGAGGTTAATTTGACTTTGGTACCTAGACACACATGGTGGATAGATTCTGGTGCAACGACTCACATCAGTGTGTCTATGCAGGGTTGCCTGAATTGCCAAAAGTCTAATAATGATGAAAGATACATTTACATTGGCAATGGCAAGTCGGTAAAAGTCTAAGCGATTAAGACATTTAGATTATTATTAAGAACTGGTTTATATTTGGATTTAACTGAGACTTATGTTGTACCGTCTTTTAGATGGAATTTGATTTCTATTTCAGCATTGGACAAATCTAGTTATCGTTGTTCATTTGGAAATAGAAAATTTACTCTCTTTCAGAATTCGAATTTAGTTAGTTTCGGCTCTTTATCAAGTTATGATAATCTATATTTGCTTGACATGATCGCATCATTCAATGAATCCTTGCATGTTAATTTAATAGGTAAAAAGCGTAAATTAACCAGCAAGAATTCAGCTTCGTTGTGGCGTAAGAGATTAGGACATATCTCCAAAAGGAGAATTGAGAGACTTGTGTCTAACGGCATTCTCAATCCCCTTGATTTTTCAGATTTTGATGTGTGTGTGAATTGTATTAAGGGGAAACAAACAAATGTAAGGAGATTTGGTGCCAATGGGAAATCAGAAATCTTAAAACTAATACATACAGATATTTATGGACCATTCCCTATAGCTTCTTGGAATGGTCAACAATATTTCATTACGTTCATAGACGATTTTTTGCGATATGGCTACCTTTATCTCATTCATGAGAAATCGCAATCACTAGATGTGTTCAAAAGTTATAAGGCCAAAGTTGAGAATCAACTTAACAAAATAATTAAAAGATCATATTTGACCGTGGTGGTGAGTAATATGGTAGATATGATGAATCAGGTGAACAACGTCCAGGCCCATTTACGAAATTCCTAGAGGACAACGGTATCGTCCCACAATACACTATATCGGGTTCGCGCATAATGAATGGTGTTGCTGAAAGACGAAACAGAATGCTTAAGGACATGATAAGGAGTATGATTAGTCATTCTACCTTACCAGAATCACTCTGGGGATAGGCATTAAAGACCGCAGCATATATACTCAACAGAGTTTCAACTAATGCAATTGAAAATACCCCTTATGAACTTTGGATAGGAAAGAAGCCTAGTTTAAAGCATTTGCATATTTGGGGATGTCCAGTTGAGGCAAGGCCTTATAAACCAAATGAAAAGAAACTGGACTGTAAAACTATCAGTTGTTATTTCATTGGATACTCTAAAAGGTCCAGGGGTTACAAATTTTATGATCCCACAACTAAGTTTATTTTCGAGATAGGTAAAGCTCGGTTCTTTAAGGATGTCGAGTTTGCCAGGGGAGAAAGAGTAAGGGACTTTGTCTTTGAGGAGGAATATGTCAATATTCCTCCAATTGCCATTGACAATGATCAGGAACAACCTCCTATACCTGACATTGTTCAAGAAGCAACTTTGGATTAAGACAATGTCATTGAACCTCTCATTCAAGTTCAAGAAGTTGTTCCAGAAGAACAAACGCTACCACCTCAAGAACCTATATCATTAAAGAGATCCACTAGAGATAGGAGAAGTGCGGTGCCAGATGATTACATTGTATTTCTCCAAGAACATGAGGTTAACATTGAAGTAATAGAAGATGATCCGAACAACTTCCATCAAGCCATGGAAAGTTGTAACTCTCAAAAGTGGATTGATGCCATGAATGAAGAGATTAAGTCTATGAAGGACAATGATGTATGAGACCTTGTCCCATTGCCTGAAGGTGCAAAACCCATTGGTTGCAAGTGGATATTTAAAACTAAGAGGGATTCGAAAGGCAATGTGGAGAGGTATAAGGCACGTGTTGTCATTAAGGGCTTTACACAAAAGGAAGACATTGATTATAAGGAGACTTTCTCTCTAGTTTCATCGAAAGACTCTTTCAGGATTATAATGGCTTTAGTGGCACACTTTGATCTTGAGCTACATCAGATGGATGTCAAGACTGCGTTTCTCAATGGTGACATTGATGAGACAATTTATATGATGCAACCAGAAAACTGTGTCAGGTGATGCAAAGTCAATGGTTTGCAAATTAAAGAAATCCATCTATGGGCTTAAGCAAGTGTCTCGTCAGTGGTATTACAAATTTCACCAAGTTATTGTCTCATTCGGTTTTGAGATGAATTTGGTTGATGATTATATATACCACAAGTTCAGTGGGAGTAAGCACATTTTTCTAGTTTTATATGTTGATGACATATTGCTTGCTAGTAATGATATAGGCTTGTTGCACAAAACCAAGAGATTTCTAGCAAGAAATTTTGAGGTAAAAGATCTTGGTGATGCAACTTTTGTATTAGGAATCTAGATACATCGAGATCATTCTCGAGGTATCTTTGGATTATCACAAAAGGCCTATATCGAAAAAGTTCTTAAGAGATATGGCATGCAAGATTGCAAACCAGACGATACCCCTGTGGCAAAAGTAGACAAGTTTAATCTTGAATAGTGCCCTAAGAATGCTTTTGAGGAAATGGAAATGTAGAAGATTCCTTATGCATCAGTAGTAGGGAGTCTAATGTATGCTCAGGTTTATATGCATCCAGATATTGCGTACATTGTTGGGATGTTAGGCAGATATTTGAGCAATGCAGGAATGGATCATTGGAAAGCAGCCAAACGAGTTATGCGGTATTTACAGAGAACAAAACATTACATGCTCACATACAAGAGGTCGGATAAGCTAGAGATCATTGGGTATTTAGACTCCGACTTTACAGGATGCCAAGATAGTATGAAATCTATGTCGGGCTATATCTACCTATTAGCAGGAGGTGCTATCTCCTAGAAGAGTGCTAAATAGTCTCTTATAGCCTATTTTACCATGGCAGGAGAGTTCATAGCATGTTATAAGGCATCTAATCATGGAATATGGCTGCAAAATTTTGTCACTAGGCTGCGAGTTGTGGATGGAATTGAAAGACCACTTAAGTTATTTTGTGATAATAAATCAGCAGTCTTATATTCTAACAACAACAAGAGCTCCACAAAATCAAAGCACATAGACATTAAGTTCCTGGTTGTTAAAGAAAGAGTTCAGAGTGGTCAGGTGTCTATAGAGCATATTGGTACAAACTCCATGGTTGCAGATCTGCTTACTAAGGGACTACCATCCAAGGTCATTCATGAGCACACTGCTCATATGGGTGTCATGTCATTTGAGGATATTTAGTTTCAATGGGAGTTTGTAATTTTGGATGCTTTTCTTTTATAGACACATTTTCAGTTATTTCAATTTATGGATATTTGTGGTTGTTTTCTGCAGAAATATAAAGTTTCTTTTGATTTACTCACACTCTGATTTTGGTATGACTTAATCTTGCTAAGGTTTAAGGTGGACTAGTTGGAAATAGGCATGTTTAGATCACATCACATGTAATTTCTATGCCACATATCCATACTTGATCTATGTCATTTGGTTATGTTAATATACGTGATCATGGATGGATTTAGTTATGATATATGTGTAACGAAAGTCGCCCTAGTTCTATATTGACATAACTGATGAACGAGATTGTTCGGAAATGCCTTTAGTTATAATAGTAAAGATTCTGAGCTCATAAAGTATATTATAACATACAATTATAAGGTAACATATATATATGTAGTCTAAGTGGGAGATTGTTAGATTTATTGGACGTTCACATATATATTAATAATAATTGTATGTAAACTTGCTATTATAAAAGGTTTGACCCAAATTAAAAGTGATCTAATTGTGTTAAATGAGCCTAAGTTATCTCATAAAGTATGGGTCCATATGTGTAGATATACTATTTGTAATTTCTAATTTTATGATGGGCTAAATTAGAAATAAGGAGAACATGTACAATTATAAATAAAAGGGTTATGGTCCCCAAATTAGATGTATAATTCTTTTCTACTATCCCATCATCAAAAAAGTGAGAATCCCCTTCTCTGAAAATTATACATACTAATTTAGAAGATCAAGAATTCAGATCTAGAGTTGTTACATTAAAAGTTTTCAACAGTATTCATGGATTCAGGTACGCTTCCGTATCTAATTTATTTTCTTGATAATTTAACATGATAGATCTAGTTAGATGATAGTTTTTATCTGAATAAAAAATTTCTCCATCAATATCACCTCCACTAAAGTCTGGACATGTAAGTTCCTTTGGGAATTCCACTGATGAGTTCCAATCAGCACCTGTTTGAAGCCTTTATCCAAGGCGAATTTAAGGCCCTCAATTATTTCCCACAATTCTGCTTTCTTTTTTTCGTCGACTTCTAGGTGGATATATCTCAGAGTGCTTAAAATCTAGCCCAATGCTTAATCATACTATAATAGTCAGAGGAGGTTTACCAAATAGTAGCCACACAACAATAATTCAGTAATTATAAATTACCAAGTCAGACGAATGAAGAATAATCCCCATAAGCTGCTAAATTCCAGATTTGTAACTCATGGAAAGTAGTCATCAGTCTTAATTGGCCAAGCAAGTCACTTGCTGCATATTATACATCTTCTTTCACCTGGTTTTAAAATAATTCAGTTGCTTTGGATCCTCTCCTTCGCCTTTACATCAGTAACTTAGTTGCTTTGATTCCAAGGTTAGTAATTCCTAAAAATCGTATACGTATTTAAAGTTTTATTATTTTAACTATCAAAATTCCAATAAGGAACAAAGATTTTTTTTTTTTTTTTTTTACTTTTTCAGTAAAAATTGACAAATAAAGTAAGGGTATTTAAGTAAATTACTAAGTATAATAATGCCTTCAATCAAAATAAATTTTTGTCAAATGACTTAAATGAGATTATTTTTATCTCTAACTGTTTAAATGAAATTATTTTTATTTATAACTATTAGGATAAATAAATTTATATAACTAACCAAAACTATAATTTTTTAAAAAAAAATGAGGAGAGCAATATAGCGTCGCTCGGGTTTGGAGTGTTAGCCAGGTGCTCTGAGCATATCTTCATTTCATTTTCCGTATCTATCATATTTTCCCATTTTCTCAGTAGAGTCAGGAGAGGAGATAGAGTGGTCGGCTATCAACTCTCTAACTTCAATTAAAACTTTCGAGTCTGCATATCCATCGCAAGTTCTTAAGCCAATCAACTATCACCAAAAGAAAATAATGGCTTCTGCCTCGCTTATCAATTCATTGACTTCTTTCTGCAAAACCAAGACAGAGTTGTTTACCGATTCTTTACGGGCTCCTACTCGCGATCGGTTGGGCCGCACCTCGTCATTATCACTCACATAAGGTAACCTGTTTGCGGGAGCAAGAGTCTCCTCGGCATCCCCCGTTGTCTGCAGGGCTCTGTCTGTGAAGCCGCAAACAGAACTTGAAGGTCTCAACATTGCTGAAGATGTTACCCAGGTTTCTTTTACTTTATTATGTAGTAATTATTATACATATTTGATTTGAAGAAGCGAGTATTATAATTGTAATTGTTATTTATCTTTCCATGGATTCAAATAAATTCCATATATATAAAGCTACGCACATAAAAGTGCAACGTTCACCCACAGTGACTAGCTTTTTGGCGGATGGTCCTGCGAATTTTTATGCTTTCTTGTAGTTGCCACAGCATTTTAATCATTCTATTCTGCTTCTAGCTGCTTACAGAGCTTATCGGAAAAACACCGATGATTCACCTAAATAATGTCGTAACGGTTTCTGTGGCATATATTGCTGCCAAGCAAGAGGTTATGGAGCCATGTTGCAGTGTCAATGACAGGTAAGAAGTTGATTGCGTGCTTGTAAACCTGCTTTTGTGAAGGATTAAGATATAAAATTTAATATGTCGTAAGTTGTTGGTTTAATGTGGCAACTATATGTTTTCATGTTGAGCTTTTCTATCCCTTTCTATTACATATGTGATAGTCGTTTTATTATGAATCGAGATGAAGACAAGTCTAAGTCTTGCTCTTTGTTTGAAACAAGTGAAATCACATACTTCACTACCAGGTGACATTTTTAAATGAATTGTTAGGTAATAAAGAGAACCCATAAATGATATATGAAGTTGATGAATATCACTGGCTAATTTAATTTGACCCCATAAATTATTCATATTGGAGGATAAACTGGTCTGTGATTTTTTTTTCCTATACTACTAACAATATCTCTCTTGCAGGATAGGTTATAGTATGATTATTGATACTGAGCAGAGAGGAGTTATAACACCTGGGAAGGTAACATGCTAAACCAGTTACAACACCCTGACTGTCGTGAACCCCTCAACAAATTATGTTTACCATCATTAGCTATTTCCACACTAAACAGCTCCATTGTTCAACCATTATTAAAAGGTGTAATTTTTTAAAACGTCTTATGAGCAAGATGATTCTAATGTCGCACTGATGATGCACTGGCAGGCCTTAATTTGATGTCAGGGATTAGTACCTTTCGGTAGAAACAATTCCGTCAAAGTGTGACTTGGCACTAATGTTGGCTTGCCAAACTCCTTGCTTTGGGATGCAATGATGAAGTTATTTTCTTTGATTTTTTACTGCATCGGCATGTGATTGTTAATTTGTTCTTTTGTAAAGCACAATGTGTCCTATGTGGAAAACTATTAGCTTGTTTCTCATTTGCATTTTAGAGTATTTTGGTGGAACCTACAAGCAGGAACACAGGAATTTGTCTTGCATTCATAGCAGCTTCAAAAGGATATAATGAGAATGTTTTGTCACTTCCATTGGGTGAGTTTGTTGCGAATTATGTTATGGACTTTCAGTGGTTTTTTTCTTTCTTTTTTTTTTTTGTGGCATTATATGGGCATGACACTTGGGACATGCACACAAGTTTGAAGTTAACTTTAGGATTCCTTGAAGTAGATGAATCACCCAGTTTAAGAATTATTTTTCTTAAAAATTTGTTTCCTTCTGTTGTAGTGACTAGTAAAAAGAAGGCTTGGGTAAATTGTCAAATTAGAAGCCTGAGATTTATTGATCTCCATTGTGTATTGTTAAATTCAAGATGATGGACTATATTTGGTATTTGCAGCTCTCGCTTATTGTGTTGCAATATGATCTAATATATAAAGTTGGATTTGATCATGTAGATACACTATGACACAACAGGCACAAAGATATGGTAAGATACTAGGGGTAAGGTGGATATTTTTGTTGCAAGAATTGGAACTGTTGGAACCATTTCTAGAGCTGGTCAATTCATAAAGCAACAAAATCCCAAAATATAGGTAAATTTTCTCACAGGCAACGCCAAACCTTTTGTGTCTTTTAATATCCATGGACATAATGACTAAAAGTATGTATTTGTAATATTCTTAGTCTAAATGTTTGTTTCTGCTTGGTATTCTGTGTCATGTCTTGTCACCAACAAAATTACTTTATATGAGGAAGGCCTTCTACTTTTTTGGGTTTTTTCATACATTTTCTTCATTATTATTAGGTTATTGGTGTAGAGCCTTTAGAAAGCAACACACTCTCAGGCAAAAAAACCAGGTAAAAAATTGAATAAATTCTTTTGAAGTCTCATGCACTGTGTTAAAGATATATGTGAGAAATAAAGAGGAAATAAAAAGAAAAACTCTTATAGTATTGTATTGGGATACTGAGAGTGTATACAAAACTCATATATAGAAATTATGAGCTATGACCCTATCTACAATCTTAAACCTAATAATAAGAAATAAGACAACAATAGAAAATTAAATAATAAATAAGAACCTAATTCTATATTTTTAACACGCTTCATCAAACTAGAGTATATATGATAGATGCTCATGATTGTTACATAGAAAATAAAAGTGAAAAATACTTAAAAAGACATAGATTGGTTCTAACAATTATGGGAGCACATGAACAGCAAAGATAACATATGGCAAGTGCGTAACAATCTTCCAAGGATAGCCTACAAAGTCATGGTATTTTAAAACAACAACTTGGAATATAAAATCTAAGTTTAGACATGCTTATTCTGAGTTCAAAATACAATTTGAGTTTGAGAATCTATATATGAGTTTAGACATATATATCATATTTGAGGCCAAGATAAATTGAGACACTAAGATTAGTGGAGGTCAAGAGTATCAAATCGGAAGCCAGAAGTTGGGAGTATCATATTAGAGGCCGTGATATCTAATTTGAGATAAACCAATGAGGATAGGCTCAAACAATGCTAGAGATAAATAAATTAGGGCTTGACACTAGTTAGATAAAAAGAAGGGTCTAAAAAACCCAATAAATAATGATCAACGCCATGGAGGAGAGAGACGTAGCAGAAATAAGAGAGAGGGCCATAAATAAGGTTGGGCATTGGTGGTGAGGGTCTTCTTTAGCAGTAACTAAGTTTTTCTCTCACCAAACTCTTAATGTGTGAAATTAAGAGGAAAAAGAGAGAAAAATTCTTATAATATTGTATTGGGATACTGAGAGTATGTACAAGACTCATATCACTAGGTCTTATTTATGTAAGAAATTATAGGTCATGAAGTTATCTATAACCCTAATCCTAACAATAAAAAATAGGCTAAAATGCACAGAACCCCCCTGAACTTTAGGTCGATGTTAAAAAATCCTCCTGAACTTTAAAAATTTTAAAATGACCCTCTTGAACTATGAAAAATTTGCAAGAAACCCCTTTCGTCAAGTTTTCCGTCAAAATTTAAGAAAATGACCTTCATTGTAAAGTTGAGAAATTGAAGGCTGTGAATAGTAAAATTTTGGAGTTTTAACATTGAATCTAAACCCTAAACCCTAAACCCTAAAATCCTAAAACTCTAAACCCTAAATCCTAAAACTTTAAACCCTAAACCTTAAACCCTAAGTCCTAAACCCTAAATCTTAAACCCTAAGCCCTAAACTCTAAATCTTAAATCCTAAACCCTAAACCCTAAACTCATAAATCCTAAACCCTAAATCCCAAACTCTAAACCCTAAATCCTAAATTACAAATCCCTAAACCCTAAACCCTAAATTACAAATCTACATTAGGTTTTTTTTTTTTGCATTTATGGCAGATTTGAAAATTTATGTGCATTTGAAGGATATTTTTGTCTTTTTATCAGGTCAAAGTGGAAGTTGACCAAAAAACATCCAAATTTTAACGGAAAACTTGACGGAAGGAGGTGTTTTGCAAATTTTTCATAGTTCAAGAGGGTCATTTGAAAATTTTTAAAGTTTAGGAGGATTTTTTAAAATCGACCTAAAGTTCAGGGGGGTTCTGTGCATTTTAGCCTAAGAAATAAGATAACAATAAGAAATTAAACATAGACAGGAAATTAATCCTATATTTTTAACAATATAAAACCAATTTTAAACTTACACTTAACAACTTAAGCTTTTGAGATGACAAGTTCTTTGACATGGCATTAGAGCCTCTATAATTAAGTAGTTAAAAGTTTGATTCTTGCCATTCTTAATTCTCAAATTAAAAAATAGAATTTCAGTATGAGGTTTGATGAGCTTGTGCGTCTAAAGAATTTTTGTGTGAAGGGACACATTAAAGATATAAAACTAATCTTAGATCTACACCTGACAGTTTAAACATTTGAAATTATTGGTTCTTTGACATATTTTTAATTTTTTAAACATTTGCTTGTATCTTGTTTCTTTTTTTAACCAAAACCAAAGGATCTCAGAAGATTCAGGGTATTGGGGCTGGTCTTGTGCTCAAGAATCTGGATCAAGATGTGCTTGATGAAGTCATAGAGGTATATTCTAATGCTTCACGATTGTCTTTTTCTATTTTATTATAATTGTCTTATGATTGTTTGTTTCTTGTGTAAGATATTTGTGTTATTAACTAAATTATCTAGGGGCCAATTGCTTGAGGGTGTTGTGATGTTTGAATTATTCTGCTTGATTCTATTATGTGGAACTTTTCTATCCAATATCTATCTGTGAGAAATTAAGAGAAAAAAAAAGAGAAAACCCTTATAGTGTAATATTAGAATACTAAAAGTGTGTACAAAACTCATACCGCTAGGTCTTATTTATATAGAAAGCTATAGATCATAGGCCTATCTATAACCACAAACCTAACAATAAGAAATAAAACATCAATAGGAAATTAAACATAAATAGGAAACTATTCCTATATTTTTAACATGCCTCCTTAACCTAGAGCATATATGATAAATGCTCAAGCTTGTTACATATAGACTTTAAAAATAAATAAATAAATATGAAGCAACCCAAGATGAATGTAGTGGCACTATCTATGCGAGAAGATCCTAATTTGAGTTCAACTGATAAGTCCTTATTTGAGTTTGGCTTGATAGGTCTTATCTAAGTTCAACTCAAACATAAGTTGGGAGTTTCAGACCAAAGGTTAGCCGAGAGTTTCAAAATGGAGGCTTGCTTAGAGTTTTAAATCAAAGACTTGCTTGGAGTTTCTGATAAGTAATTAGCCATTAAGGATAACTGGGTCACAGCCCCTATGTGATGCAACAAGAGCAATAAGCCAAATTTGATTGGGAGCCTAAACAAACAGATGAATTGAGGCTTGACATGATTTGGATAGAAGAATGCTTTCAAAGCCCAGTAAACAATGATAAATGATGTGTAGGAAGGTCTTTAGAGTGTTGCAACCGCATGGTGGCACATGAGTAGAGGGTTGCTGGAGCTCCAATGATGGTTGACAGCAAGAATGATGGGATCTAGACTATTTTAAGGAGACAAACCTAACGGCGGTGGTGGTGTTGCAATCGGAGCACCTGAGAGAGATTAAGGGGAAAAAACAAACAAGGCTATTTTTTTAATCATTGATGCATGACACTGTTGGTGATAGCAATGACGGTTGGATGGTTTGATGCTAATGAATACAATTGTGGTGTCAGCAAACGACAGCCAAAAAATGGTGTTTTGGGTTTAACAGTGGTGGCAAGGAGAAAGAAAACGTCACTAAGAAGAAAGATGCAACAAAAAAGAGAGTTAACTCCAAATAAGGTTAGGCATTGCTAGCAAGGAGTTTCAACTCCTCACCAGAGGTGGTGAGGGTTTTCTTTAGTGGCAATTAGATTTTTCTTTCACTAAACTCTGATACAATTTGAGAAATTAAGAGGAAAAAAGTTTTAAAAAAACCTTATAACATAGTAGTAGGATGCTAAGAGTGTGTACAAAACTTATATCACTAGGTGTTATTTATATAGAAAATTGTGGGCCATGGGCTTGTCTACAACTTTAAACCTAATAATAAGAAATAAGACATTAAAAGGAAATTAAACATAAATAGAAAACTAATCCTATTTTTCAATACTATCTATAATTACTTTTAATCTATGCTAACTTGCTTTGGGTTAGAGATGATGTATTTTCTAGCATGATTTATTTTTAGATGGTAACTTTTGGAACAAGAGGTGTTGAGTGAGAATAATGACATTGAACTATCTCACTATTACCATCTAGTTCAGTTAACTTAATACTATTGATTGTACAATCTATTATAAATAACAAGTTGAGAGGCTAGTCTCTCATAGTTTTCTCTCCAAGTTATTTTCTCACAATCCTCAACCATTCAACGCTAAGAACATCGGCTTTGCCCAATTGTAGAGGAAAAAAGTTTTGAACCACTTCAATACCTTGCATTGAAACCCACACTCCTCTACAATGGCTCACTCCTTTGATGTGGTATCCATCACCCACGATGACCGCAAATTCCTTATTTCTATCCACAAGAACTCTCAGTTTGTCCATAATTTAGTGGAGATGAAATTATGGGCAGCCCCATTACTCACCAAAATGATCACCTCCAACACCCCAATTGAAACCCTTAGTTTCAAAGTCTTTGGTGAAGTTCATCTCATTATTGAATTCATGAACTGCTCAACGAGGATACCTTCCATTTTTGTCTGCACTTGCTAGCAATTCATCCTCCTCCCTTTCCTTAGTGTTCATGATGAGTACTTGGAGCTATCTAGATTTACAACGATGACCTAGCTAGAGCTAACAAAATGGGTCTGACCTGCAGGTTTTTGACCCGTGTCCCCATCATGAAAAACAATGTTGTTTTGATCCTAAATTAAAACAACATCGTTTTGATCTAGGCTTTTTCAGCTTAACCCTTGGCCTTAGCTCACCTCCCTTAGTCGCCCCACACTTAGCTACTCTTTCTCGTTCTCTTGATTCTTCATCGTCTCTGCCACTCTAATTCTCTCATCTCATTCATCCGTTTGTGCAGCCATGCCTCCAGGCCCTTCACCCTCCTCCAGTGCCTCCATTCCTTCATTCATTCCTCAGTTAATCTTTGTATCTTCTGCTCCATTCCTTTGTCCTTGTCTCATTTTTATTTCTAACTTTGTTGTGGTTTTGTCATAATTCTGTGACTTTTTGAGCTCAAAAGCATTTGATTAAATCATTTTTTTCTCTGTTATAATGCAGGGTGTTAGATATGAAATATTGCTATACAACCCACATTGGTTCATGTTTCATATATGGGATTCCCTAGAACCATAAGGGCTTTACTGGTGAGGTAGGACACTGGATGTGATCTAGACCTGTTATGAGTGTTCATACTTTCTGATTGACTCATCTAACATGTTTTCTGTGGCTTTAACCTTGCTTATTTTTAATTCTTGCAGTTTATTTCACCACTTTGTTAAAGGCTCCATTCAAATCATAATGAAACATTTCCCTATTTTCATTCAAAAAGTTGAAAACTAAAACCAAAAAAAAAAAAAGAATCAACCATTCGAGTACTAGAATTTAGGAAGGGAGCTGGTTCAACATCATCTTCAATCATATCCTATGACAAGGTACAATTCAAGCTTCCATGGCTGATTTTATCCCCCTATATCTCACATTACTTTACAAGTGCTGAGGGTGAAAACTGTTAGAAGAAAGAGAAGGCTTATTTCTGTAAGCTATACCCAAAAGGGTTGCTAGCATGTATATTTATAATCAAACTAAAAACACTACCACAGTACAAGAATAAGTACGATAGTAAGAGAGCTCTAGTCTAGCTCTAGTACCAAACCCACTAGATAAGCCCATTATTTAACTAATTCTAACACTCCCCCTCAAGCTGGAGCATATATATTAACCATACCTAGCTTGTTACAAACATCCTGAACTTGCTTTTCTGAAAGAGACTTAGTGAAGATATCTGCAAGTTGATCCCCTATTCAAACATGTTTGAAACTAATGACTCTTTCTTCCAATTTCTGTCTAATAAAGTGGCAATCTACCTCAACATGTTTCATCCATTTATGAAAGACAAGATTAGAGGCAATATGAGTTGCTGCTTGGTTATCATACCATAATTCCATGCTACCAAAGCATTCCATCTTAAGTTGACAAAGGAGATAAGAAATTCAAATAAGCTCAGCAGTGGCATGTGCCATGGCTCGATATTCTGATTCAACACTAGAGTGGGATACTACAGCCTACTTCTTACTTTTTCAAGACACAAGATTGCCACCTACGAAAACGCAATAACCTAAAGTAGACTTCTGATCCATAGGGCACTTTGCCTAGTCTGCATCTAAAAACTCTTCAATTTTGCAATGACTATGACTCTGATAAAGCAAGCCAAGTCTAAGAGCTTTCTTCAAGTACTTCAAAACATATACCAATGACTTCCCAATGGGAGGTTCTAGAAGTTGCCATAAACTGACTGACTACACTCACTGAGAAAGCAATATCTAGTCTTATAATAGTGAAATAGTTCAATTTTCCTACTAGTCACCTATATTGCTCTAGATTGTCCAATAACTCCCTATCTTCTGATCCTAGTTTTGCATTTGGAATCATAGGTGTATCACATGGTTTGGAACCTAAAAAACCTATTTCCTCCAACAAATGTCCAAGACATATTTTCTCTAAGACAACACAATCCCCTTATGACTCTTAGCTACTTTGATACCTAAAAAGTACCAAAACGCTCCCAACTCCTCAGTCTAGAATTTTGTCTTTAGGAAAGCCTTTAGGTCTAAAATACCAACAGCATCACTCCCTGGAACTATGAGAATGCTCATTGCTTATCTTCCTATTCTTATCCTCCACTTCTTTGCAAAGGAGAAGTTTTATTATTTTCATAAATTAGCTTTTATTAAATATTTATTTAAAAAATTTTAAATTATTAAATTAATTAGCTTTCATAAATTAAACTATAACATTCAAAATTTTAATAGGCACGTTTAATTTTTGAGGATTATGTCCAGCCACTTCACGTGGGAGTAACATTTTCTGAAAACGAAGGGAACCTTTTCCGTACGTACGGGCATTAACAAGCAACTATTTCATTACACAATTAGGAATCTTGTGTATAAAGCCCAAGTGTTTTGTAATTTGTAACTAATATAGTGAAGAATTAGGAACCTGTAGTTATAAAATTTTGCACCACTAAACAAGTGGTTCACGAGTTCTCGTCATTCCATTTACTATTTTTTAGTTAAGGTCGTATGAAAGTACTAGTGTAGTTAACTAGTTACCAACAACTATCAACAAGGAAGTGCTTCTCTTCTATCAGAAATAATATAATTGAGAAAAGAAGTTAACTAGTTTTAGGGAGAAAATTACTAAATTGTTGGCAGAAGGTGCTCAGTTTAACTTTTTTTTTTACAATAATATGAAGTTATATACTAGATTTATGTAAAGATTATAATTTTTAATAAAAGCAGATAAAAAATATGTTTTAAGCACTTTTTTAAATAAATGCTTTACTAAGCTTATTCAAATGGCACCCAAGAAAAGGTAAACTGTATGCATGTAGAAATTGTACATGAAGTAAATCCCATATCGGTGTCTATTTTTGGATGGAGCAAACGTGGTTTGATAATTAATAGGTTTTTGCATTGGTTGACAATTGTGGAAATTGTATAAAGATTGTGTATATAGCGTGTAGAGAAAAGATGAAGTAAGGTGTAGCATAATAACTTAATTAAAAAGTTTGCGGGATATTTTTATATAATTAAATGGACATCTTTAGACAATTTTTTTTATAAATATAACAAAAAATTTTAAATTTAAATCTTTTCCTAATATTATCTATTTACTTACCATAGTAATGACTTACCCCTTATACATGTTTTATAACATTGTAAGTCTAAAGAAATCAACACGGGAATGTAAGGATGTGAATGATGCAATTTTATAAGGCTAATTTTTTTTACCTTGTCCCTTTTAATTTAAAAATAGAGAAATAATATATTTAAGTTGAGGATAATATATATTTTTTATATTATTTTATAAAGTACATAATATTTATCTTTAAATTTAAATAAAATTATAAAATTATCAACAAAACATAATATTTATCTTTAAATTTAAATAAAATTATAAAATTATCAACAAAATTTATTTACTTTTTACTGTATGTAGTATAATGCGTGACTTTAAGAACATAAATATAACAAAATTTTTGAAGATATACTCACATAGATGTTTATCTTAAATTTTTTTCTTCAAAGTTTGCTTGAGTAATCTTCCATTCCATTTTATGTATAGTTAAAAAAAAATTTAAATTATTTCATATGTCATTTTAATTAGGTTGTTGAATTTTTTATAGTTTAAAATTATATGTGCAAATTCCTAATAATGTTTACGGTTTATAACTTAAGTCTCTTTTGTTACATACTCTTATAACGCCGTATCTTACCATCTTACGTAGCTTACGAAATGTTTACGTGACAACTTGTGTCAAAATGAAATGCTACGCTGAAAGATGGGGTAGACTACATATTTGCATAACTGGTTGGGGTTCTCTCTTTCACCCTACATGGAAATGGAGTTTACTTCCTCTGGCCCTTCCAATCATCACCATCAACAGTATCATCATCATCACCCCAAGCTTCGGCTGTTGTAGCTGTTTCTTCTGACCCTGTTCTAGTAACTTTCTGTTTGTCCCCTTCTCACCTCAGTTCCTCTAGAATTTCTTATGCTGTTGGGGGGAATGGCGCCTTTCATTCTCCTCTAACTATAATGCCACTCAAGTCTGATGGGTTGCCTTTCTTGTAGAGCCATTCAAACAATAGCAAGGGCACATCAACGTCCAATCTCATCTATATTATCTTGGACTTGCTTGCCATGGCATTTATCAGGCACCATTATAGGAAGAAACCAAAGAAACCCACGTTGCGGTTTGCGACTTCCAATTGCCGCCATTGGCAGAGCAACAAATAAATGGTAGCGTGGGTTATGAACGTGGAGCTTCTGAATTTGTTGCCATAGTAGGATGTGGGGATTTACAGTCTCTAAGCGTATCCATGAGCCCTGGTTCTCAATCCAGTTTCGTGAGACATTTAAATTACTGAATTGTGTTGTAATATAGTGTCCCATATGTTATGATAACGGACATCCGATCCAATCTTCTTACACAAACATAGGGCTAGAAGCAGCTGTGGCTTCCGAATGTGTGCAAAACGTAAAGGTGATAACGGATTTTCAACTGTAATTGTACAACTAACCCCGTTTGCTTTCCTCCACCAGTTACCCCCGCCCTTTCCGCCATTACAAGACACTTGCCTATCAAATTCACGCGCTCTGATTTCTCTCTCGGTCCCATCATCTTCCTCAGGGCTCAAAACTGGTAGTTCCATTTTACTTTAATGGATCGCACTTCATGGAGAACCCAAGTTATCTCCAATCATCTCCTTCACTCCCCTTCGTTGACCGTTCTCGAACCGAACGTGTGTCTCCATGGCAAATCTCGGCCTCTGGGACAGACTCAGTGACCGTGGAAACCAAGAAAAGAGGGTCTGGGAAGTGGGCTAGAACCAACCTGTGCAAAGGAAACGAAGACAGTGTGGAGGCTTGTAAGTTTCAGCGGCGGTGCCAAAGGGAAGCGCGTGAGGTGGGGCTTAGAAACGACATCGTATCTGTGTCAAACAGGAATGCTAATTACTGTAGTAGACCCATCTTCCTACATGGCATTTCATTTTGACACAGAAGTTGCTACATAAGTATTTGTTTAGCTAGATAAGACAATAAGACACAAGGTTATAACAGTCTTTAATGGCAAAAACCTAAATGATAAAATTATAGAGACTCATCCATATAATTTTAAGCTGTAAAAATTTATTTGAAAATTTGATGTAAATATAAAGACTTATAAAATAATTTAACTTAAAAAAACTATTCAATTCCTTTTAAACTAAGATTCTTTGTAAGTATATCCCTCTATTTATATAAGTTGACAAGTATATCTTTTTAATGATTATAGTAATATCATTATACCATTTCTTTTCATTTGCTGTTAAATAGTAATAATTATGTAATTTTTTATTATTATAATATACATAATATCTTTTTATATTAGTTGCTTGAATAAACTTAATAATAATAATAATAATAATAAATAAAATTTTATCCTTATGAGTGAATTAACTATATGAATAAAACGAAATGAAAAGTTCATATAACTAGACAAAATATTACATAAAGAGTTACAAACTACTATTACTTTAAATCAAAATCTTGAAATACCGAAAATTATTTTTATGTTATACTATATCAAATTAACAAATGTTAGAGCCATCAATTTTACCCTAACCCAAAATCAAGGGTTAGGTTTACAGAATTTGAGCCCAAAAAAAAATTAAGACATTTTTGGCCCAGCTCGAATTTTCATGGGCATGAATCGAGCTAGTCAAGCTAGTCCTAGGCTAGCTTGGGTTTTTTATTAAATTTTTACTTCTAAATCTAATCCATCCTTAAACTATAATCAACTCCTTTTGTATTTACCTATAGGCTATGACCCAATTTTTTTTTCTATCTACACATGAACCATATAGTTAAATTTTTATAAATAATTAAAAACTTGTTTGATGTTTGAGATTTATATAGTAAATTATAAAATTAAATAAGCTTGATAATATAATTTTTTTAAAATAAATATTTAATAAAATTAAATTTATAAATATTTATATTAATTTATAATTCAAATTTTGATTTAAATTTAAGATTAAATTTAGATTTAAATTCAAATTTAATATCAGGTTCAAGGTTAGTTTACAAGATAACCCATTTAACCATCGACCCTATTAGGTTGGGGTTAGATTTTTTTTAAAAAAAAAAATTAAGCCAATTTTGACCTAAACTAAATTGGCCTGAGCTTGAGTCAAATCAGCCTGTTTAACAGTTATAACAAAAATAATTCTTTTGCCTAATTAAATAATAAAATAACAACTAAAAATAACAAATATAAAATGATCAAGTTATTTCTTGCATAAAATTTCATATTAATATATATGGATTAATCATTAAAGAAGATAGGGTGAAACCAAATAAACAGAATGAAAAGAAAATTTACCAATTAAAAGTTTCGAGAGATTATAAATAAAATATTTAAAAAAATTAATAGTATTTTTATGCTTGGGGAATAATTAAACTTTTTAAGGCTTTTTAACTTTTTTCTATTTTTTTATGAAATTTTTTATTTAAATTTATTCAAATAATTAATTAAAAAATATTATATATTATTAATTGTATACAAGTTACATAATTACTGATATTTAATAATAGAGACAAAAAATATATTTATATTATTTTATTAATTAAAAAAGTGTATTTAAATTGTACATTAAATATAATATTTATAAATTTTTATAATTAATAAAATATACTCAAAAATATCTTAAAATTAAACAAATATGTGTACACCTTTTTCACGTATTTAAAGAGTTGACAAAAGCTTGCTACATGCATTGACTGCCCTCTGGTTGAGTGGTGATATTTGTGCGCATGGAGTCACTACTCTGCATACAAATAAAAACAGAAAAAAGAAATGAAACCATGTTTTTTTTTCTCTCTATGTTGATGTACACAAAAAATACGGCACTGTACGTACACCAACCGTTTTTCGCCTTGGTTCCAATACAGCCAACCAAATTGGAATCTTACTGGCCTACTTTGGACAAGTCAAATCTGTATGTATGAACAGTTAAATGTGCAAAAGGTAAACAAATAATGTTAAAATGGTTTAAAATATAAGAACTGTGACTTTTGTAGTTATGTAGTAGTGAATAGAAAAATCATATGAAAACACTAAATATGTGTACTATCTGTATATACAAAGAAAAAAATTATAAAAAAGTAAAAATATGAGTAAATATGCATAGTGTGTAAAAAAAAATGTGTATATATCGGTGCTAAAGACATATAAAATATATAGTCAAGATAGCCTAATTGTTGTAACTAATTAATCGGGTACAAAATGGTGGGAAAGTGATATTAAAAATAACAGTAGTCAATATATCGTCATAGCCAGCGATGATGGCCGCCGTGTAGTTGAGCCAAAGAAAATAGTGGCAATGAACACTTGGTTGTTAATGATGGAAGGGACCCAGTAACGGGTATCAGTATAATGGATATGGATCGTCTCCGTTAAGATAAAGTACTGTAAGCGATAAAAAATAAAAAAATTTATATAATAAATTATAAAAAAATCGCTAAAATTAAAACAAAAAATTCATAGTGCAGTATATCATGTTACAACAAACAAACAAATAATAAAATTTAAATTTGAATTTATTAGTTATTATAAAACTGACCTCTGTGAATTTAAATCATTGTGAAGAAGGACAGGAATTTATTCGAGTGGCGGCGACCAGAACTGAAGTGAAAATGCATTTGACAAGATGTGAATGAGCACGTGCCCAAAGCTCAAAAGCTACAGCTATATATCTCGGGAAATTAAGAATCTACGCCTGAGGTCCCCATCCTATATAGGTTGAGACATGCGAATAAGCGTCGTGCGTGGTGTGGAAAGTGGTTGCCACCAGATCCTAATTATTTTCTTTTGGAGCGCCGGTCGGTTTGAGTAATTTATGTACTCAAACATTTCACAATTCTTTTTTTCTCAGAAACGAAAATGTGGATTCCAACATGCAACGCATATAATAAATATCCCATCTCTTCAATTCTAGGCTAATTAATATAGATATGTGTGTGGATGTGGGTGCAGGTGAATATAAAAGTTCAAGTTGCAGTCGTATACACGCGTTTGTATTACATTTACTAGTCATTAATTGCCAGATTTATATTGGAATGCGTCAAAGGTTGGCATCGTTTACCAAATCGCACGTGAATAGATTCTAATTATATAAGTGGTAGAAAGTCTTGTATTCAAATTGGTCCCAGCATATGAACCCCAAAAAAAAAAAAAATTTGGTCCCAGTATGAATGACTTCGCACCATATTCTACCTATGTAAGATTCTTATTCCATATGTAATTTTCTATATATGTAGCTAGTAGCTGATGAATGTGATTAAATTTATGGGGACCAAATCACTCGATCCCATAAAATATAAAAGCTTTCACGGATGGCACAGTAGTCAGGAAGGATAGGCTTCGTAATTTTATGGTGGTCTTCTTCTTAATTAATTTGCTCCATCTCTGTCAGATTTACATGTTGAAATTGGTGTCAACGTTAGCTGGCAGTCTGGTCGATCGGAAGGCAACACAAGCATTCTTAAGCGAATCCGAAATGACCAAAACAATTATATATATATATATATATATATGTAGCAAAACAAACTTTAAAATTAAGCAGTGAGATCATCCTCCCTGCATTCATTCGTTAATTAAAGAAACTCCCCTGTTTTCACACAACTTACATTATATAGATGTATGTGATTCATGATTGATTGTGTTTGCTGGCAGATCCATCATTACATACACACACACACACACACACACACTTCCACTTCCAGTGTTTATAACAGAAAATACTTGCATGAGTACTGGTTGGACGAACCAACCACGCACCCGCCCCTCAACCATTCTTAATTCTCATACTAGGTATACATGTAGAAGTGGATATAAAAATGAAGAAAAATTGCATTTGCACAGCCGCAGCCCACGCTGGTGGCCTCAAAATATTCAAATCACAAGACCACGTTGCCGTCAGTCCCTTGTTTTTTTTAATCTCGTCTCGTCTGTTGCCCTTGCGCTAAGCCTATATACACACACACGTATTAGCTCTAGTTATTTGCTGCTATCAGGTATTCATTGTTTGAGTACTTTGAGTCTGAGTCCGAGTCTCACCTTTCCGATTTGCATTCATCTTTTAGCTCGAGCGGCGCCCACTCAGTGATAGATCGACTCGATATTCACAGCTACCTCACATATGGAACCGGAGCCTTACTTCTCTTCTCCCAATTCCCACTGCTTAACTAGGTAGGTAACTACACACGTGTTTGTGTTTGTATCTATGTATGTATGATTAATATCAATCGCATGAGATTCATGCATATTAATATATGATCATTAATGGAAATATATAATTAATTAATTAGGTGGTGGTCGAAGGCGACGGTGGCGGTGGTGACTGGAGGAAACAAGGGTATAGGGTTTGCAGTGGTGAAGCGGCTGGCGGAATTGGGAGTGACAGTGGTATTAACGGCTAGAGACAGAGAGAAAGGAGAGGCGGCAGTGGAGGCACTTAGAGCGCAAGGGCTTGTTGACGTTCATTTCCTATTACTGGATGTGTCGGATCCTCTTTCTATCAGTTCCTTCGCCTTCTCCTTCCAAGCCGCTTTTGGAGCATTGGATATTCTCGTAAACAATGCCGCCGTCTCGTTTCATGATCTTGTTCCCCATCCTCATCACTCCAATTCCAACATGCAGATGCAGTACTTGAATCCCCGCCACGCAGAAACGGTCATCAACACCAACTTCTATGGCCCCAAGTTTCTCATTCAGGCTCTCCTCCCCGTCTTCCGTCGCTCTTCTTCTTTAACTCGCATTCTTAATGTCAGCTCCAGGCTTGGCTCGCTGAATGTACGTCATATATATACATATATATATATATATATTTGTGCAATTATTCATTCATTCATTTGAATTAACTTGATTTCATTTGTTGATGCATGGATGATTAATTAGAAGGTGAGAGACGCGGAGTTGCGACGGGTGCTTGAGCGAGAGAACTTGTCGGAGGAGGAGATAGAGAGGACGGTGAAACTGTTTTTGGAAGACGTAAGGAATGGAACGTGGAACACCCGGGGTTGGCCTCTATATTGGACAGACTACGCCGTTTCAAAGCTTGCTCTCAATGCATACTCCAGGGTTTTGGCAAAGCGATACCAAGACTGTGGCTTAATAAGCGTCAATTGCTTCTGCCCTGGCTTCACCCGAACTTCCATGACCAACGGCAACGGCACTCACACCCCTGACCATGCTGCCTCCCTCGCTGCCACCCTTGCCTTGCTTCCCCCTCAACTTTTGCCAACAGGCAAATTCTTCTTCCTAAAATCACCCTCTTATAATCAACAACTCCTAACCTCCACCTCTAAACTTTAATTTTACTTTCATTTAATCACTACCCACATCCTGCTCCTTACCTCTCATGATGTTTTTGGGAGGAGCGAATTAGTTATGTCATTGCGCTGTGGGTTGGCCAGTTTTGGGGTAGTGAATGTTTGAAGCATATAAATATAATTAGTATTGTAATATATGATGGACAGAAAATTTGATTAATAAAATATGTATTTTTTAAATAAATTTAATATTATAATAAAAATGTATAACAATATATTACAAGATAATTTTTAAATTATAATTTTAATTAAATAATTTTAATAATTATCTTTAAATTCTATTATATTGTGATTAAATTTTAGAATAAAATAAAAATAGAGATATAGCACAAATTTTCATTCGTGCTTTGCACATTAAAGCAAGCTCCTCCTCTTGGGCTTCGGGCCCATTAACTTATTTGAAAATCGACAACAAAAACTCTTATAGCGCACGGGTTCAAAAAGAGCGCACAAGAGGAGAAATCCTTATGGGTGGCTTTTATTTTAAAAATTATAATATATAATAAAAGAGAAGAAACAAAATGTTAATATAAAGATTAAAATTTATAAATTTAAATATAAGAAAATAAAAAATGGTTATTAAAATAAAAAAATTAAAAATTAACTAATTTAAATTTTTAAGTTATCGTTTGATCATTTCATTTGTTATGCTTAAGTTTTACTATAATAAATAAATATATATATATATATATATGCAAGGCAATGCACTACATAGCCTAAATTTCGTAACTGAGAAATGATTGGTAAGGTTTGGGTTAGGGGTGGTCAAAATCGTAGATTACATAATGGTTTTTTGTAGTTGGGGTGGGTGAAAGAAGGTGAGTGAAAGCCAATTAGTAGAGCAAGAGCATCGGTCATACAAAAATGGCGCATCTTGCATAGAAGGTGAAAATAACGCATTGGCGATTCTCCGTGCCTATCAAATTGATTTTGATCATGGCCTCCAACAAGTCGCTACATCTATTATCTTTTA
Source organism: Dicorynia guianensis (assembly GCA_037013595.1). NCBI lineage: Eukaryota > Viridiplantae > Streptophyta > Magnoliopsida > Fabales > Fabaceae > Dicorynia > Dicorynia guianensis. The sequence goes on from JASUAB010000009.1 coordinate 163,063, forward strand.
ATACTCTTTCTTTTCAAAATGTTTCCTAAATCTCACAAAGAGGTGGAACATCTGTGTTACTTGGAAATTAAAACTTCTCTAGATAGTCTCTTTCATTTGTTGATTTGGATCAACCCAACTCTTTCCCTTGGATTCTACAAATGTTTTGATCTCTCCTTCCGTAAAAAAGTTACTTGCTTTTGCTAAATATTAGATGGCGCGCACTGAAAGGCAGTTGTACTGTAAATTAAAATGTTCCCCGGCCAAACCCTTCATCGCCCTCAATTTGCCTGAAAATTAAGCAGAAAATTATAATTGAATATTAAACTCAAAAGATAATATCAGCATCCATAAATAGATATTAAATAGGAAGAATTACGCTCCGTGTCTTACAAACTTTTTTGCACATTATGATTTGACGAACTTAAACCGCAAAAATGGATTGTCATGGTGAGATGAATTATGAAATCGTGGATTTTGAAAGCACATTCATTGAGAATCGTAAAAACAAAAAGCTCATATTATGAGTGTTGATAGTTGCACAATGACGTAAATGGCATTTTACACTTGACTTGGCAACGACTTACCACTTGTTCCGGAATAAAGGATATTGTTTGCATGGAGCGACGAGAGCTATTCACAGCTACCCCTCAAATTATATTGGACACATTCCCTGCCTCATGACCACCTAAGAACCATATTTTTTTCTCAGCCAAGTTATTTTTGTAAATTAAATTTTATTAAATATTTATTTAAAATTTTAAATTATTAAATCTTTCAAATTAAACTATAATCCTGAATCTAGCATTCCATTTTTAAACTTTGTAAGTGTTTAATAACACTCATTTTCTGAGTGTTTCTTTTTGCTTTTCTTTATCATCAAAATTGCCACAAAGATCGTTTGCTTAAACTCAAGACAGACACTACCATCAGGAAACGACATTGCTGAATACTACGGTACGGCTCCTCCTATCCGCTTAACCTTAACTAGTGAGCCATATAAGAAACAACTGTATCTACAACAGACACCCAAATTCACCTTACGCACTGACAGACTAAATTATGGGAAACAGAAAATATCCATCTATCCAGCAGGTCAAAGTAGAATTGCAGGTGTAAAGATATTGCGCTATGATGTGCTCAGAGTTGTACTTCCCTATCAAAAATCCAACTAAATCGAAGGCTTGGTGCTACTTGCTTGGCTCTTCCTTGAGCTCTCTCCTCCAGCCTTCTGATTCTTGATGGTAGCCCACAGACGTAATCCTGGGCCTTTCTACCTTCACCTGAAAGTCCAGTTAGCTTCTCCACCTTCCACCTTCCAACCAGAAACTCTAGTATATCAGCATAATCCTTAGCAGTGTAGACCCCAATCCGCTGGGCAACAGAGGAATAGTTCTCAAACAGGTTGTCATCACGACCATCATACATCAAGTGCGCTGGCATGGTTATTTTCTTCCTCATCATGTCAGCAAACGCCATTACTGTTCCATCAGGATCAATCTCAAACAACTTTTCCACTATCTTTGTGTAGGCTGTCTCATGGCGCTTCTCATCTGAGGCAATCATACCACATATCTGAGCCAACTTTATATCACCGTGCTCCTTGGCAAGCCTAGCTGTGTTTCCATGGGATATAAAGGTTGCCCTCTCTTGAAATGAAGTGTAAATGAATCCAAGGTAGGGACTGTTCTCAGTCCGAGGATCCTATCAATCAATAACAACTATATTAAATCAAAGATTATAATAAAAATGAGGCAAGTGCAACAGCTATAAAAAAAATTATCTGTCAACAATAGTCTGATAACTTGTGAAATTCAACAATAATTGATATCTTGAAAATTAGATATTGTCCTAGTCATCTGGTCAGGGAGGACTGAGGAGGTCCGAAGAATATCCAAGAGTTAATTTCCTCATTTTGAATGCGGGTATTTTCAATAACTTAAGAACCCGCGGTGGAGGAACTGTTGGCACATTATGTATCTTCATGCATTTATAATTTATGCACACAATTCACATTTCAGGAACATATTCCTTTATTTTTTGGTAAGGCAGGAACATATTCTTTCATTTCCCTAGAACATCAGTGTTCAGGTCCCTGGATATTATTAATTGACATATCTAAAGGTGCAATACTTTCTTTGATCCATTACAGTGTAAATGTTTCATGATAATGAAAAAAGCTTAATGCCCATACAGCTAATAAATGTAGTATTGGATCTTACCATTCCTGACCCAATCAAATACTGAATTGTCTTCTCAATTTGCTTCATGTCAACTCGTCCAGACAAGTATAGGTACTTGTTAAGGAGGTCACCATGTCTATTTTCTTCGGCAGTCCATGCCCTTGTCCAAATTGCCCAGGAAGTAAGGCTGGCACCTGTTTCATCTCGGACGCCATCCAAGGTGTTAAGCATTGTTTGGTAAGTTGGAAGAGCTTCTTCTGTGATCATGTCTCCAACCAGAACAACAAAGTAATCATCTGGAATCTCCTTTGCTCTCTCTCTCAATTCCTTCACTTGCTTGTCAAATCCATCTGAGGAAGGATCTGGTAGAAAATCCTGTGGTTGCCAGCACTTTTCTACAGGTTTAAGGTGAACCAAGATGTTTTGCTCAGCCCAATCCTCTAAGGATTTGAAAATCTCAATCTTCTGGGGTGGCATGGAGTGGGTTACTTGGACATGCACTTCTCTCGGAGGCATGAAAGGCTTCTTGAGATTTTCAACTTCCCTACAAAATAAATTTAAATAACCTTTAGAGCAACAGTATAACAAGTTTTGGAATGATCTACTTTATAAATGCATAGTAACAACCAGAAGATAACACACCATCTACTCTATCAAGAAAAATGCCACATAAAATTATTTTAAAAAAAAAAAGTTTACAGAACACATCAACCTACAGTATAACTTGCTAACTCAAATCTTCACAGAAGGCTCAACCAAACAGTCAAACTGGAAACACATTTCACCCAATTCGGCAACTTATCTCTTGCATACAAAATTGAAAGGGACTAAAATCATTATGTAATCAGCCACTTGGAATTTGGCTGAGTTGGGGTGAGTGGTAATTTGGGTAGACGTCATATGTTCAAGTTGTGGTAACAACTTCCTAATGTACCAAACAGAAAATGATTTAATAAATGTAAACATTCTTGTTTACAAATCTGACGCTATAAAGGGTAAGTTTCACTCCAAAAAGATTATCATTATTTATCTCACCTTCATCAAAATCAGATATACGTAAATTACACAAATTCAAGTAGTAAATAGAAAATCAGAAAAGTGAAATGAATGGAAACAAAGACACAGAGGTAAGTTCCTAAAGTGATATGTTGATTGATGCATGTTCAAAAACCAGTAAGTCCATAATGTCTCAAGAAAGGAAGCAACAATAAACCAAAAACCTAGACAAAAAGAACTGCTTAACACCAAGTAACAGGAATATGTCAAATTGCAAAGAAGAGCTAAACAAGAAATGAAGGGGGAAAAACGTTGCAAAATTTCAGCCATAGTGCAAATAAAGAAGATAAAAACAGAATCTACATATAAAGCACCGGCTTGGTAAACAGTAACACATATTATCAATAAAAACGGATACTGCAACAAAGGGTGAAAGAAAAAGTGAACACTGATTGGATTTCACAAGATCATATAACATAGAAATTGGCTAAAATCATGACAATATACTAGTGGAAAATTAAATTAAAAAAAAAAGGCATTAAAAAATGTCTGGCAACACTTAAAAAGAAAATTCTAGATAAATTGCTGATAAACAAACAGACGTTCACATTACAAAGATAAGAAAAATTTTGCATGTTACCTAAAATTACAAAATGGCCCCCACAAGAACTAAAAATCTCTAGCCTCACAAATGTAAGATGTGTAACAGATCAGTTAGTGAAGAAAAACTGGACCAAATTTACGCTGATATCTTCAAGATATGGAGGGTAGGGGTGAAATGCATCCCTATATAAATGAAAAAATTCAAAAATAAAAAATTGCCCTGTATGAAGTGATGCTGATATTCCAAGCTCAATCTAATTTCTAGACGAATAACATGTGGTTAAATTACATATTTTCGACCAAGTGGTTTGGAACTACGTATGAGGAGTCCAAAAGAAACATTGTCAATGTGCAAATTTGAATGGCTTCGTATTATAAGAAATGTCATACCCACCCTCAATCTGCAACAACCAAAGAAAGACAAGTACAAAGACATGCAGCAAACCACGAAACCAATAACAATCAAGAAAGCCGGGATCTCCAATCGAACGACCCCAACCATCAACCTAACAAACCATACCCAACAAATAAAACAAAATAAAATAACAGACGCAGAGCTTGGGTGCCTTTAATGTGCTATCAAGTACACATGGCTAAGAAGAAAGAAAATGTCAGTTTCAAACACGATTATGGTGTACGTTTTCAGCTCTGACTATCTCTCTGCTTTCAGAAAACGGTCTCAAAGACGCAGTAGTGGAAATAGCGAATAAAAGGTGAGGAACAGGAAGAATCAGCTATCAACATCAAAATTATTATAACATGACAATCAAAAACGTCTTAGATCGTAATATGAAACAAAGAAGCAGATCAAATAAGATGAAGGCATAGCTAAATGCAAATAACCGTCGCAATAATTATTGAAAGAATAACACATACAAGAGATTATGCATACATCAAACAAAAACAAGTCGGTCAGTTGAGATTCGGCAAAATGCAGTAAGCCAACATAAAAGGTAAAAATCAATGAACTGGAAGAAAAAAAAAATGCCAGCCTAGGAATGGATACTAAATGCGTTGAATGCATGCCCAATCGAATTGAATAACAGATCCAATTAAAAGTGAAAACCAGAAACTAATCGAGATCCACGAATTAACTGAAGAGGTGATAGGGCGAAGAAAGGAAAACTCACTTGGAACCGGAATGAAGCGTAGAGGCCATGAAGAACTTCGGAGATCTGAGGCTAGCCATTTGCGGGAGGGCAAACGAAGGCAACTTGGGAGATTGGCAAGAAAGAGGATTGAGTTTCAGAGCCATTGTTACTGTGCTTCTGCTACCGCGATTCTCCGCTCAACGGCTTTTGGCCTTCTGCACTGCACACAAACAAGCACAAGAAAGTATTGTCAGCGAAGGATGGCGGAAAGCCACTTGCTGGTATATACGCATTAATGGGATACAATCGTACTTTTAACAAATTGCCATTCTTTTTCGATTAAATTACACGTTTGCATATTTTTTTTTAATTATTTTATTATATTTAGTAATCTTCCTAAAATATCTTAACAAAGAATAATAGCCTCGTGTATAATCAATCAATTATCCCCTTAAGATATGGGCTTAGCCCTTTGTTTTAATTCTTTTAGAAAAACGCTATTAGCCCAATAAGTGTATCAACAACAGTATGTAATATACAATTAACATTTGGTGTATTTTTTTTTTAAAGTCAATTACTAAATTCGGCCTTGAAAGAGTTGGTGGGAACAATTTCATTTCTAAAAGATTGGCTTAGTCAAATTGACTCTTGAATCGTCCAAAATCATTTAAGTTGGATTTTTTGGCTCCATTATGTGATATGGTGTGGCCTGTTAAGTAATAATTTGACACATTAATTGCATACATGGCCTGTTAAAATACTAAGTTGATACTTTACACCATTTTTTTAATGAATTAACTATCACTTTAGTTCTTAAAAAATGTATAAAAATAATTTAGTTCTTAAAATTTTAAATTTTAAAACTTTAAACTTAAACCTTAAAACTTTTAAATCTTAAACTTAAATCCCAAACTAAAAAAATCATAAATCAAATCCAACACCCAAAAACTGTAAAACTTAAACCTCAATCTCAAATTTCAAAACCTAAAACTTCAAACCCTAAAACTTAGAATTTTAAACCTGACACAAAAAATTCAAACCCCAAATCTCAAAACCTTCAAACCCTAGACTCTAAAACCATAAATCAAATCAATAGCTAAATCCTAAAACTCTGAAACCCTAAACTCTAAGCTCCAAACCCTAAAATATAAATTCCAAACCCTAAATCTTAATGACTAGTTTGTTTCTATGCACCTTTCAATAAAAAATTTAGGATTTTAGGGTTTGAAATTTAGAATTTATGATTTAGCATTTGGAGTTTAAGATTTTGGGGTTAAAGCTTAAGATTTTGGGTTTGAGATTGAAAATTGAAGATTTTAGGATTTAGGATTTTGGATGTTGGATTTGATTTATGGTTTTAGAGTTTAGGGTTTTAGGGTTTTAAGATATTAAAATTTGAGGTTTGAGGCTTAAGTTTTTAGAATCTAGGATTTAGGGTTTTAGGGTTAGGGTTTTTAGAGTTTATAGTATTGGATTTTCTAACATCCTTATAAGAAGTAGGCATAGAACAAAACAATAAAATGCTTGATCCTCATCATTAATGTTCACATTTATCTTTTTTAAATCAGTAATAATGGAAGTAAACTCTACTATATGCATTTTAGTCAAATAACTTCAAATATACGCAAAGTGTGGAGGTGTTGCTCTAACCGGAGCCTATTGGTGAAAGATTTTGTTATGTACAGACTTTTTAATTTTATCTATACACTTGTTGCAGTATTTTTAAAGAAAATTTATTGAAAAACTTCATTAGTCAAGTACAATTGAATGAAAGAGAGAACCTTACCATCCATATCATCACATTTACTATTTATCATGGTCTCAGACTTTTTTGTCTTTCCAAGCAATGCTTTCTTTTGATAAAATAGCCATCATTTGAAAAGAACAAAACTTGTTAACCCATTAAATTTTTCAATGTTTACCTTGGATGAGAGAACCTCAACTCTAATACTAATTTGTTAAAACAAAATGCTTTAGGCAATCAAAATTAATACTGTAGAATTTATATATTGCAGAGAAAAAAAATGTAAAAGAAGAAGAACACACAAAAGGTTTAACATGAAAATCAGATTAGGAAAAAAAAAACTATAAACAAAAGAAGAGAATTTTATTATGTAAATTTGTTGGGTTACAATAAGGAAGAAGTGAGTTCTTCTATATTGCACACAAAATTGAAAAACTACGTTCTTCTATATGCAGTATATTGAACACCATATTGAAAAAAAAAAAAAAAAACTCTTAAAATGCAAGACTTTCCGTTCCCCTTTTCTATTTTTGAATTTGGGTCAAACACCCAAACGGTTACAACCGTAATACTTTGACTCTCAATTCTCAATCTTTTTGTATTCTACGTCAAGGGATCCCACTTCCTCCAGAATTGATTCAAACTCGCCAATTAGTCCTGTGCCTTGTTGGTTATGGAGTTTTACTTCTAACCAAGAAAAAAACAAAAAAAGAATTGATTCAAACTCCAAATCATATCCAAAACTTTTTGAGCAATTATATTCCATTGTTAATAAGGGGATAGAGTTATGGCAATCTCGTTCAGGAGAATGAGCGATCCCATCATAGCCCAATCTAGAACTAGTGTTTGTCAAGCACCAGAAAGTGGTTCAGTTGGGTTGGGGCTGTAACGGATTGAAAAACCTAAAATGGTTCCACCCAAATAAACTCGTGACCAGTATTTGTATCAGACTGAATATTCGACCTGATCCAAATGTTCTCATGATACATGATCGGTTTTAGTTGGGTTGAGGCGGGTATTCAATTTATGCCCTCCCTTAATCTTCACCCATTCTCGATGTATGATGCTTGATTACTTTCAAAATTTTCTTTTATTAGTGAATCATTTTTCCTCCAATATTTTTTATTTATATTTAAAATAGATTAAGTATAGCGCACATACAACGATTTGATAATTTGATAAATCTATTCTGAATGTATGACATCCCCACTATCAAATTTTTCTCTTTTGAATTGGCCATTGTGTTGGAATGTGCGGGTGGTATGGTTTGGATTAAAATCTTTTAAAATAAATAATATATATTATTTTGTAAAAAAATAAATAATTATTAATAAAAATTAATAATATAAATTATTTTATATTTATAAATTATTTATTTATTTATTTATATTTTATAATAATTTTTATTAATAATTATATATTTTTTCTTTATAAAATAAATGCTCTCTTCACTTTAAAAAAATTAATATCCAGTATAACTTGTTGGGTTATTTGGCACCTTTTTCTTTTTGGCATAATAAAAGGCGTGATGCCCAAACGAAAACTGAACAAGAATCGATCTTTCAGAGGAGATTTCTAAAGCATCAGATAATTAATTAATTAATCCTAAAAATATACTAATTATATTTTGCATTCTAAATAGTTTTTTAATTATTAGATTGTACTGTATGTTTAATGTATCTTCGTTTTTCACGACGGCATAAAGATTTAAATTTATTTTTAAAAAATTATCTAAAATGTTTATTAATAATTTACATTAAATAATTTTATGTCGTTGTATTTGTTAGTTTAAAAATAGAAAAAAAAGTGTTAACGTACTTCTAGATAAATTTATATAAATTATGGTCATATTAATTTGTTATAAATATGCATTAAAAATTAATAGTTAATTAATAAGAATTTAATTTCAACTTATATAAAAATGGACATTTGGGCTTTGGCCAAATTTTTATATAATATATTATATTTTAGGCCTATAGTGCATACTTCTTACTGGCATGGGAATAAAATCATTTTTAGTATACATATAGATTTTGAATTCTAATCACATAAGTTTGCCCAAGACCATGTTTTTCTTATAAAATTTCTGCACACCCCGTAAATATATAAATTATCATTATCATATTCATCGCGCTCTAATTTTTCTTTCCAACGTTTTACAGGAATAAGAAAAGAATAATGTGGCCATGACATTTGTCAGAAACTGCCGTAAAAAAAGTCGTATTTTCCCTTTCCTTTGGCTTGGTAAATAGTGATTATGGTTTGGGCAAAAGGCAGCAATAGTAGGGAGCTATTAGTGCTCTAGAATGTCTGTTTCTGTTAGTGCTGAATTTGCTGACAGATATCCACTTCAACAGAATTTGAGGAACACGTAACAACCCAACCAAGACACGCAACGCTAATATTTCCCAGTTTTGGTTTCAGCTCCGGCTTGCCAGCTTTAAAAGCATATATTGGTAGAGATTCGGATTTTCAACGATTGTTCTTTGATGCCATTTTTTCTCGTTGAAAAAGAAAACCATTTTTGTTTTTTCTTAAAGAATTTATATGCGTCGATACGTATTATGTTGGTTGAATGATCTCCCGTAGTTAAGTTCACAGAGAAACAGACAAAATTACGTTGGCTGAGCCCACCAAATATTAATTGAGAACAGGTTTTGCAATTCCAAGAACAATTCTAATTTTAAATGCACAATAACTTTCAATGCTTATCTAAAGAATTTTTTTCTCTTCTTTTTCAGCGAGGCGCGTTTTTGTCTTTGAGGGTACATGACTAGATATATTTCATTCTAGAACCCCATAATCTTGATGTCTTTGTGAGTGTTAAAAGAGCACAGCTAGAGTAGAGTTACAGATCCTTTGAATCTACACCTAATAGCTAAGCCTAAATCTGCTGGGAGAATTGATTGCATAGCATAAATGAAACCAAAATGAAGATATCGAACTTTTATGGTAACATTCAGTGAAAAGCACATACAGTTACAATCAAACCATCATTTCTATAATCTCTTTATTAGTTTACATAGGTAAACAATGCAATGCTCCTTCTCAAACTATAACCATACACTCAGTGATAATATAATATCACCACGAGAAAATAAAATTGGTTAAAAGAATACACAAAATAAATCACACAAATCTGTTAAACGGCTTTCTTCCAACTCCTGCGGGCAGAGATACTGTTGAATCCACACTCAAGTTTCCTAAAGATTGAAGTGACTGATGTTTATCTAAATTCCTTTGAGAGCTAGGGTCCTTGCTTGACAACAAGGATCCTTTACTCCATTTAAAAGATCCAATGCCTTGGGTCAAAGGAAACGAAAGTCGCCTACTTGATTCGCTGCTTGGTGTCCCAGGAAACCTTTCCCTTGTATCACTACTAGCACGTACTTTAGCCTTGGCAGAGACCGTTGGTGCCATGTAATTTGGTACCGAAAATGGTGGGCAGCTAGTGAGGCTGTCATCATCCTTCAATGGCACATCAAAAGGTGAATCATCTCCCCCCACCCTTGGTCTTGGGTATTTTGACAAGCTTGAACTATTTGCTTGTGGGGTTCTAGGTGGAGGGATTCTTGTTGGCTTTGCAGATGTCAGCATAGGTGATTTAGAGGACTTTGGTGTGGTAGTATCCAAATTATCAAACCCAAAATGGTGCTGCCTATGGGTGCTTGTGGCGGGTCGTGGACTATTCTTCTGTTCTGAATATGGTCTAGGAGGTGTGAGTTGAAAATTCTTCAAGACTTGGCTTTCTTGAGGATTTGCTGAAGGCAATTGTCGTTCCAACCAGTTCCACCACCACGGGAAACCCCCAGATCGCACATCTGTCAGGGGCGTTTGACTTGATTTAGGAGTGGCTTTCCACAACTGTTGGCATAATCAACAAATTATTACAGGTAGAGATATATTGCAAAGAACATGACTTAAAAAAAAATCAAAATCAACTACCATCCTTGTTAATCATATAGACATCATTTATATGTAGTTTTCAGATAATTAGAGTAATTTTAACAAATGAACTTAAAGGACATTTTCAAATAAAACAAAGCCATGAGCTGATCATAAATCTTGAAAACTCTATGAACTTTCATAATATATTGCATCGATCTGAAGAGTTCTATAAACATGCTGAATTGATATAAGAATCTACACTGTATACAAAGCGAATATTTTCTTAAAAAATAAACTGTTCTCAAGAATTGCGTAATTACTAGAACTTTAGAAACACCAAATGCAAGTTGGCAAGTCAAAACTTGAAAAATAAAAAATTAAAAGCAGACATACTGGAAGTCATCTGGTCTTGGTGGAGGCATGATCACACAGTAAAGTATTCCTAAGACCCCAAGAAGCCTTGGGTCAAAATGTATGTAGTTGGTGAAACTATTTAACAGGGCGTATTTCAGGTGGTATGAGCCGTGTAAGCCTGTAAGGCCATCAAAATTTAATCTACAACTTTAATTAAAAAAAATAAAGAAAAAAGGAAAAACTGGGGGCAGCTTGATCCCATTTAAAATTGGGAAAAAAAGAAAAAATATAAGAAACTATGTTGATGATGGATGAAGAACTAAGAAAGAGAAAAGCAAAGCATACAGAATGTTTAAACGAAAACTCTAGGCAGCGTTGGTGATTACCTGATGGGAATATGCATAAGCCATTGCTCTTTCTCTTTTGATTATTGCTTCCACCTTCTTCTGTAATCTGGCCTCTATTTCCTCTTTTGTCAGTAAGCTATCATCCCAGTCTTCATTGTTACCTGCCTCAGACTACACCAATGTTCCAATTTATCAAATAACTGGGCTTCAATTACGTAAATATTATGACAGTTGAGAATACCATCAGTCACACTTTCGGAAATGAAGGGACAATTTGCATTAGAACCCATCATTGCTTTTCAAGTTGGATTGATGACATACTAGGCCTATATACAACACAATAGACACCATAATCAAAAGTATAAACAACTGTTGATTTGATTTGGCTGAATCCCAAGATTATGTGGCATACGATAATATTAAAAATTACAATAGCTTACTAGATTCAACAAAATTTACATGCCTGGTTACTAAGGGGATTAAGCCATTAAGGCAACACCATAGAGGGAGATGTAATTAAGTGGGCTGGCCGATCTTTAGTTCTTTACGCCTAAGCCGTAATTAGTTCCCGCCACCTATGCTGATAGAAGTTAAATTTTTTATACCAACCCAATCTACGTGTTGCTTTCAAGCAAGCATTTTTATCCATCCCAAGTTGCCATTATGGAGCCCGTAGGTTGGAGTTGCATAAGACATAAAAAGGAAAAAAGTACGGATTAAGTCAGAGGCCTTACAACATGGCCTGAAGTCAACTTGCCCAAGGTACTTGCCACTTCTCTATCATTCTTGTATTCAGCTTGATATTGTGCCTGCTTTTTCAACATCTGGATCCTTCGAGATTGAATCTGAGATTGAACTCGCACTAACAGCTGCATGTATTTCATGGCATTATTTGTCTGCCTCTTCACATTCTGTCCTCTTACCACTCCTTGAAGCCTCACCAAACCCTTTAGAGCCCTAAAACTCCTCCTAGCCTGTACCACAAGTACTAAATCACATAAGCTGGGTTCTTTCTCTCATTATTAACGCAGAGCAAGTATAATTAATGCGTTTAAAAAACATCGTGCATGCAAATTCTATTCATGCCCCAAATGAAGTTGTAACCATAACCACAATGTACTTGCAAAGTGAAGTGCACTTGTATTCTATACTCTCAATGTTGGACAGACTTAATTGCCAAGCTGTTCTTTTATATTAAGAGAAGAATAATGATGTAAATATTCATCTGCAAGTTCAGGAAAATCACAATATTTTACGATGGAGTTCTGACAACAGACATGGGGTGGTGCAAGAGCTAAAAATTGAAGTATATGTGCTACTCTTAAATTCTTTATATTCAGTGATGATAAGAGAATATGAATGCTTACCATATAACCTCGATAAGCGGCCTGGATCTTAGTTGCTGAGGCATGGTGGTTCCTTAGGGTTGGTTCTGGCCTGTAGCTAACCTCCTTTTGCTGATAAACAATCCGGGGAGAAGCAGCTCTGGGAGACGCTACCCTAGGAGAGGTAACCCGTGGAGAAGGAGCCCTGGGAGAGGCAGTTCTTGGAGAATGAGCCCTGGGAGAAGCAGTTCTTGGAGAATGAGCCCTGGGAGAAGCAGCTCTTGGAGGCGCAAAAGGTGGTGTTTTGGGTTGCTCAGGAGTGGGAGGCCGAAAAGTTAGTAGTTGTTGCTCTCTTTCAAACTCTCCAAAGATTTTCTCAATACTGCTTGGCTCTCTAAATAGGGGAATGAATGAATTGGCCTCTGCATGCCTTAATTTTCCTTGACCTTTCTTTTTCGTCTCTTTCGTGCTTTTCTTATCAGAATCCTGAAATATTACAAAAACTGAGATAAATTTATACATCAATCTGCAGAATGGAAAGAAGTTCATGCTGGAAGCAAGGACTGACTTTCAAATAAAATGCATAAAAGTGAAATATCATAAAACTTGCAAACTATATGCAGAAGTAATAATAATAATGACCTGCAAATTTCACCAAAAAAAAAAAGAAGAACAATGCCCTGCAACCTCCTAGATCACTTTGCAATAATTCAAATTATCTTTTAGCGGTTATTGAAAAACCTAGCTGACTAAATACTTCATGATATGCGGAACACCATAATATATCTATAATGTCAAAACACAAGAATTCCAATACCATAAAAATGTAGAAAGTTCAGAATGATGTCAATTCTTAATATTGCTACTGTCCAAAACTAGTCCACTAGTAGTATTATTACATTTGCAACATGTACAACTCCCACAATTTGTGCTTCAAATGGTTCACCATTTTGGCGTATAAAGAAAACCGATTATACTCCTCCTCCTCCTCCTACTACTACAATTGATAATAAATGATAATAACTACTATAATTATCATCTTTAATAGGAAACTCATATGTATCTGTACAACCAAAGTGCGAAGGGCCCTTACATTGACTACCTTCTCCTTGGAGTGGTGTATGAAAACCCTCTTGATTGCAGAAAACCAATTCCCCTTCTTTCCCATGTCAGTAGCATTACGATTTCTTCCTGCAAGAGAAAATGGAGATTTAAAATCACACCATGTGCATAGAATTGTCCCAAATAAATGACTTTTCAGCTGGCTTCAATCATAACATGTACTTAGGTTGTATTGTAAGATTAATTCCATTCACGTATATACTGTCGCAGGGTCCAGAGCGAATATACTTGAGGCGCTCAAGTTTTTTTCCATGAATAGAGTCGTATATATAAAATAAAAATGGAGCGGACTTCAAGACAAGAATAGAAAAAGACTCTTGGAAAAACACAGCAATGAATATGCTAGAATAATGATATGTTTCTCCTTAATTTAAGCTAGAAATTGCTAAAAGAATAAAGCCCACCAGATTGATCACCTGCAAGGAGGCAGCATCCCATTTCTGACTGCTGATCACCCAAAGATAAGAAAAAGAAGAAAACAAAATGAAAAGTCCTTCATTTAGCTAAGAGAGGAAGAAAATGAAATGAAAAGTCCTTCATTAAGCTAAGAAAGGAAGCACCTTTATGCACAGCACAACGCAGAAGAAGTAGATAGCAGCAAAATTTTGATAAAAATTAATTTCGATACTGGTATGAACAAGGAGGATGCATGAAACGATAAATAATGTCCTTGCTAAGGAATGGAATTAAAGGTGAAAACAAAAGCATATAGGGAAGGTAGGATTGTTAAATGGAAGGTCCACAAAAGAGGAATCAATTTGTTTTTTAAAACACAAAGGAAACACAAAATAAGGAAATTCCGAATTGATCTACGAAAACATAATCTGACCCTTGAGACAACAGGGATCCCGAGGTTAGTTTATGATATCTTCAAGAGAGGAGAGGGAAGTTCATTAGCTAACAGATCAGAATTAAGAAAAATTAAAAAAAAAAAAGTTAACTCTTTAAATACATTAATTAATATAAACTGACCTTACAACGTTGCAAGAACTGGTAAGAGTGCAGTTTACAAGCAAAAGACAGAGCAAAGCAGTAGAATCCCTCTCTTGCTCTCCCTCTCTCTCTTTTCTAGCCTCTGTCTCTCCTTTCCAGCATCACATGATTCTTCCTTGTTGGCTTTTCCAAAATATTAATCTCTCTTTCTCTGAATCGGGTTCCCTTGGTTGTATGAATTTACTTTTCCTCCGGGTACCTTTCTGCTTTTGAAGGATTTATATTTTTCTTTCTTTTGGTTTCGTAACGATGATGATGAGGGAGGGAGAAAGGAAGGGCTGGCTTGGCCACTTTCTCACTCAATGTGGCCAACTTTCAACCAACTTTACTTGGATGGGAAGACTGTGGACAATTATACCATTATTATTATTATATTGTTATTAACGGTTAGGTTTGGTACTCTTAAATGCATATAAATATTGTTATTGCAGTTATTATAATCATATATTACTAAAATCCAATATCATAATTATTTATTCATTTTATTTTAATAAAAAAAGAGACTTTTTGACCACCTACGCTCCTTCAAGATCTCGTAATAAACACGCACACGAAGAAAATTCATTACTTCCTTTCTGGTGCGGTTGGGCGTTCTTAAAATGATGGTGCGGGTCGAATTAGAACTTTTTATGTGGTTACCTGGTGCTATTGACCACAAAATGTCCGATATAACAATCAAATAGTATATTATAAATAGAAAGTATATGGTTGAGTCAAACCAAAACCAAGATAAATTCCTAAAAGCACCGCGTGGAAAATTGTTGGTAGACCAAACAAGGTTCCAGATACAATACAGCGGCTTCTTTAAGAAGGATTACCGGACTAGAATTAGATTAGGAAGAAGGCGGTGTTAAGGATAATGAGCCTGTCTCCTGCTTATTGAATCCGTCGGCATTAGCATTTAGCAAGGACTCAGATGAACTTTAAAGCGTGCTGTTCACTCGCTAGAAATTGCAGTTGGATTGGCGGTTCTGCTTCTACCCCACATGTAACTCTGGACAATAGAGAAAATGTTAGTGTGGGACCCCGATTTTTGCAGTAAAGACAAAGGTAGAGAAGAGAATAAGAGAAAAAATTAAAAATAAAAAAAGTAATAAAAATAAATTTTATATTTTTAAAAAAATAAAAAGTTATTAAAATTAAATAATAAAAAGTTAGAATATTCAAATTTTGTGGTATGAAGACGGGCGAGGAGCATAAGAGTCAGAAGGGCCCAAACAAGCACAAGTTCCCGTCATGTGATTTCAGCCCTTGGATCAGAAGAAGCCATTAGCAACGCGAGGCAGAGTTTGTGAAGCAGCAGCGTTAGCAATAGCATATCATTTTATTGTAAAATGCAGGAGTACTCATTGCTCCTGTATGCAATGTACCTTTAGACTTAGAATACGAGAGTGCCACCCTGTCTCTGCACATGAGGTGCAGAAATGATATGTCTATGCCTTGAGTTCTACGTTTCATTCACCTTACGATGAGAACGAGAGAGATAAAAGTGAGAAATGAGATAAGAAATTTTTTTTTTTTTTTTTTAAAGCTGAGAGAAGTTGAAAGCCAACGTAAATGAAACAGCAACAATAAAAATATGGATATAACATTATTTCATAAGATATCATTTCATTTCATTGAAATAAATAAACATAAGTAACCCAATTTACGCATACAACCAAGGAAATAGAATAGGAAAACAAAAATTTAGGGCACTAAAATTGTAAGTTGTGATACCATTTTAAGATAAAATAACAAAGGTACAACCCAGTAGGAGATTGAGATTCCACCAGCTTCAAGTTGTCTTGTCGACATAGATTTAAGGTTCCTATTATAAAACATTTGTTTGGGGGGGATTTGATCTCATTCATTTGAAGATTCCATCTAATTATGTGCTTTCCTTTAAATTAATGGGTACAGATTCCACGGATTACAGAAAATGACGACAAAGTCATGCGTCAAGTTGCAGTTGGGGTTACGTGATTGCACAATTGATTACTGCTTGTCTTCTATGGGTTCATTTCATTTGTTCAGAAGCTGTCATCAGAAGAAGCACAGCGTGAATGAGTCTCTGCTCTTATAAAGCATGTTTTGTTTTGGTTGGTTAACTAATATTATCCTTCAACCGCATGAGATGAAACCTTGATTGTTGTAGAAGCACAGATGTCAAATCACAATGTGCTTCTTCCCAATCCCATCCCATGTTTCCCTTTCTTGCCTGCCTCAGCTAAATCAGAGATATTTTGCTCAATCTCACCTTCGTTTTTGAAAAAGCGTTCCATTTATTTGTTCTGTTGCTGAAGCTATGTATTGTGTCTTCTTCTTAAACATGTCCTTTGTACTGACAGAGTGATGCCTTGCCTAATCCTACAGATTTCAATAAATACTCTTGAAAAAATCATCTTAATTACAGCGTAATATACCCGGATTTGATCTAATGTGTCACAAGCATCTGCAGAAAACTCATCCAAATCACTTTCTTGTTCTGATCTAATTCAATGTATAAAAATTCTTGTCAATCAAACAAACATACTTGTGATTGAAACAACTGTTAAAATCGGAGTAGCAAATTCTAAAAGTTGATTTAGAAAGTACACACTTCTCAAATATAATTGCTGCATTGACCGTAGTTAAAGCTGCATTAACTTCATTTTCTAGAAGTCCAAAAAAAAAAAAAAATGTGTACTGAGAATAAATAAGCTTTACATATATATGCCACTATGACACTGCATAGTTTTCTTCTAGCTTGAGGAAGCACACATAGAACCCCCTAAGATAAGCAGAGGAAGTATCATCAAGCGAGACAATGAAAGGTAGTTGGCAAGTTAAAAGAGAAGCATGTATTTGGGTTTAGTATCAGAGTCAAATTACTGGTCACTAAACAACCTAACATGGGGCCTTTCCGATACAAAATAGATAACTACTTTCCTTGCTCCACAAGTTTTGGTATTCTGGTTTATGAGTGTCTTACAAGCAAATGAACAAGTCTGCATATAGCAGTTAGTTGCTAGGTTTGTCAACTTAAGTTGAAGACTGAAGAAGGAATTTTCATTTCTAGATGCAGTGGATCACTTGATATAAAGAGGCCAAATGGATTGGAATTTCATCTGAATTTGAAATGCACTTGCGCGCATCCTGATTCCTGAGCTATGCATAAAATCGTTAAATTTTGGTCTAAATAGCAGATAATTAATAATTGAGCAAAGCAGGGAGAATTTGCATGCCCAGAATGTGATAGACGTTAGGGCAGTGAAAGTGAACAAGATGAAATGATGAATAGGTGGAGTCCGGGAAGGGATTCAAATAATTTAATTACTTGTTCTGATTGGACACTAGTGGAATTGAACTGAATTAATGAATCTGTTGATCAATCTCATCGGCCATAACCATTTTACTAAGAGGACTAGGCCCAAGCTTGTGTCTCCTCAACATACTCCTCCTCCTGATAACTTCCATTTGATTTCTTCTTCTAATTTGCATTCTTGCTTCTTCTTCAATGACAATCTCCTCATTAGATCATCATCCGTCAAGGATTTCCCTCGGAACACTCTTCTTCCCTCCGTGCTAAGCTTAGCGCTAAGAATTCTAATATCTGATGATGTTCGTAATGGCTTTGCTCTCTGGTAATGGTAAGTACTATCACTTCTTCTAGGTGGAACCTCAGCTCGGAAAACCTTGTACGAAGAGATGGGCCCACAAAGACAAACCCTTGTAAAGGAAGTGTCAACCTTTAGAGAGGTACATTTTCTTAGCTTGTTCTTGCTGGAACTTGATGGTGGGACTTGAGGGCATTTTCTCACAGTTTTCCAAAGAGTGGAATTAGCAGCTGTGGGAATTATTTCTGTGGATTTGGAAATGGTTTTCCATAGGCTACCCATCTCCATAGCTCTCTGATACCAGGGCTTCCTGCAACGCGAAATGAAGTGGATGTCATCAATGATTTCTTTAGACGAATAGACGATGCAGCCGCACCATTCATACCCTTCATTACATGTATTCTTCTTACTCAACAAATAATAACATGGAAGGGAAACTATTAATTGATGAGGCAAATGAAATTAAATAATGTCTGAATATGAGAGACAACGTTGCATTGGACTGTGTACTTCATTTTAGGCATCAATATGCAGATGTTGTTGACCTGAGAAACCATTAGTATTGTCTGGCCTACTAACATAATTATTAGCAAAATTCTGTTTGCACTATAAAATTTTTATTTAATCTTCATAATAAAAGAATATAATTATTAAATTAATTAAATCTTATAGTTTAATTTATAAAATTTAATAATATTTATTAATTTAAATGTTATTAAGTGAGAAGAATAGTGTGAAAATAAAAAAATGGTAATTATTAATTTATTTCTAACATGAAACTTGACTATTCTAAATTTGAAAAACAATTTCTTATGTAATTTATGTAATTGGGGAAGAAAAATAACTATTTAACAAAGAGTGGTTATAAAATTAATTAAATTTTACAGTTTAATATATAAAATTAAAAATTTTTAAAATTTATATTTTTATATAAATATTTAATAAAATTTAATTTATGAAAATATTAATTGTATTTCAAATTTAGGTTCAGAGCTGAAAGGGTCTATTCACCAATTTATTTCAACTCTATTCAGTAATTCAAGAATCAAGCCGGAGAATGGACAACGGACTTTCCTACCTAGTATCGTGAATGTTGGTTTGGGCTCGGTCAAATTGTTTAGATTATGAAGGACTCGAAATGTGCCCCCTTTTCCACCTTACCCTGTGGACTACCGTTAATTTTAGGTCTTGCAGTACGACCCTTATGAGAGTGCTTTTCGTTTCATCTCTCGGACCCGCACTCCTTCCCCTTGTTCATTTCTATCTTGTTGTAGACCAAACAAAACCTCCACTGTTAGAGGTGTACGTTACGGTATTGATAATTTCTTGTTTTTATTAGCGAAGGAGATCATCGTTTAACAAATGGCTGATGGGTAGAAATATGTTACGTTTCAGTTTTCAAGTACCTCAATCTGGAAAGTAAATATCTTGGGGATCCATACCAAAAAAAAAAATATATATATATATATATATATGTACGTATCTTTGGGGACAATCTGAATGCTTCATATCTCTAAAATTTCCAATAGGTAGTGATAATAACAACATTTGCTGGTTTCCCGCTGCCTTGCTGGCTAAGGAGTTATTCTTCTAACCACTAGGTTACAGGTTCAAACCAGCACCCAGATAATAACAACATTTTAAATATAAATATGCGATAACTGAACCTAAGTGGCACAGTTCAAATGTTGGCTATCCAAAATCATATACAATTCAAGAATTAATATACGTCATCACACCTCAGTTCTCAGAGACTTTTATAAGCTATCAAAAGAAGCAGCTAATTAACGCATTATATATGTATAAGATGAATGACCAACAAAATGGACGGCTATTCCAATCTGAGTGTGAGCCCGATAAAGAGACAAAGAAAGAGAGCGCTATAATGGGCATACCTTGCGTTTGAGTCGTTTTCTGGATCTTGCATGAACAAAGAAAACTGAAAGTATGAGAGAGCTGGAGAGAGAGAGCACAGCAGTTTCATTTGGGTTGACAGTGAAGAAGATGAGCCTTTTGCTCCAATTTGTGATTCTTAGATGGGTTGGGCAATGTGCTTCCTTTCTTTTCTTCCATTCTTTATTGTTAACCAAACTATTCTTTTGCTTTGGCAGCCATGATTTCTTCGGATTTTGTGTGAGAGAGAAAGCAATCTGAAATTCCAAAGGCAAAGTGAAAATGTTTCCACTTTTAACGAAATTACCAAGGTGCCCCCCAATCGCTTTGAAAAGGGAAGAATACCCCAAATTAAATCCATTACTTTCTGGAGCTTGAAACATATCTGAAGCATTAATCATATTTAGCCCCTAATCTCTATGATTGCCAGCAAGAGCAGGTCACAGGACATTAATTGATTTATGGCATGCTTGGTCTGCCTTTATGACGGACAAATCATCCAAAAAGG
The DNA here is from genome assembly GCA_037013595.1 of Dicorynia guianensis. Classification (NCBI taxonomy): domain Eukaryota; kingdom Viridiplantae; phylum Streptophyta; class Magnoliopsida; order Fabales; family Fabaceae; genus Dicorynia; species Dicorynia guianensis. The sequence continues at coordinate 183,667 of JASUAB010000009.1, forward strand.
AACTCTTTTCGCCCTGTTTACTTGCCAACACCAACAAAACACCCTCAAGTCATTCCTTCTCCACATTAGTTAGATTCTCTTTTATGCACGTTGACTGTTGACTGTTGACACCTGACATGAGATCTTGCATGCTTTCATAAAGCGAGTTACGCTCTTTAACCTTCTTGTATAAATATTTGTAGTAAATCTCACCATAAAAAGATAAATATTTGTAGTAAAATGTCTAACTACACGTATCTACAACTAACTGCTTTATGTTACCAAAAATAAATAACTGTTTCATTGTCTCCAGAACGTCCTCTTACACATATCTTCCTATTTCCCAATCCCAAATATTTATTTATGGCAAAGGAAAATCGATGTGCCATGTGAACTAGTGTTGTGCAATTTATTTTTTGGTAAGTAGTGTTGTGCAATTATTACACTTGCCCCAGCACCTTTCTGTGCTTATGATGCGGCGGGGACGTTCCAGACAACCAGAAGACTAAAGAAATGTGCTTTTAGTCATGGATGCATGTACAATCTGGATCTGGGTTCCTTGACCTTGTGATATCAAAGTCAAGTTTTCAACCCTCCATACCCCCGCCCAACTTCCCCTCCTTCCCCTTCCCCTTCCCCAAACAAACCAAGAAGACACCCCCCCCCCCCACTAACTAAGGGTTTTAATTAAATTCATATTGAAACCAAATACATAATGGCAAAATATGTTTTTGTAATTTTTGGTTCAAAATTTCTGGACTTGAGTCCGGTTACAAATAATTTGCTGCTGGATGCCTCCCAATTCCTTTGCTTAAAATGCTACATTACCGGAACCCAAAAAAGCTGTAGCAAAGAGAGGACACCATGATTGCAGTTGTTGGTTGGCACCTTGGCAATTGTCATTCGGTACAAATTATTAGTATGTCAATAAGGTAAAGCATGCAATCAGGGCATGAAATTAGTTTGTTATTGTTTAGTGCGCATATGCTTAGAGACTTCAGTCCCTTATTTAAAAAAAGAAAAAACGCTTTTTGAAACTTCGAACAACTTCCCTGAATCGGAGGTAAATGGGAAGGGATGAAGGAAAATTTGTTACTAACCAGGTCTGAACCCGGGCAACAGCACATCCATTTTACCACCAGGCCATTGGTCAGATGGCCTTTTTTGCCCCTTTTTTTTTTCTTTTTTCTTTTATAGGAAGAGTGGTAGAACATTTAAACATATACAAAGTTTTGGGTTCAAATTTAGGACACTAAATAGAAAAACTTTTTAAATAATATCATGTGTCACTGCACCACTAAGGTTTACAGGTGAAGTTCATTTCTCTATCTCATAAAGGAATTTTATTACAACAAGAAGGGCTTACCCAAAGAGTAAAACTATATAAATCCTTGCAAAAATTTTCTGGGTAATTAAATTTATAAATTTTATAATTTAGTATTTGACATATCGATAAATTTAATGATCTATATTAATTGAAGTAAATATATAGTAAAACTTAGTTTGTGTAAATAGTATGTCCGGTTAAAATAATGAGTTTCGCTAAACACTAAACCTTCCTTACTTTTTTTAAATGGATAGCCTGTGGGAGTCAAAAGGAATAAGAGGCATCAGTCATCCTTCGCTTTATGTACATTGTAGGCCATGGAAATCAGTTTCATAACTTTAGATTGGAACGAAACGATTGCCACCGCCTACTTCCGTATAGTGTCCGAAACTTTGCGGACTTTACAGAATTTAGGGTCAGATGAACCAATTGAATGGCTTTCAAGGGAAAAGGAAACGTATAAATACCATACTGTGGCGATGAAAGGAGTGGGTATGATATATATATATATATATATATATATATATATATATATATATATATATATATTCGGCTACGACAAAATTTAGTTAGAAGGTATCATTTTGTTCTCGAGTTTGGTGGCGTTCATGTTTAATTTGCCTTCTTTGGGAACTTAAAAAGATTTATCTTTATTTGAAGTTTTACGCCTCTGTTCTTATTAATCCGTCAGGAGAAAAAGGGAACAAAAAGGCACGCAATAATGTAGCAGAATAGTTATGCAAAGGACACTGTTAACTAAATTTGACGTAGTCAGATTATAGAATATTACAGAAGCCGACGGTTAATCAGCCAGGCAAAATTGAATAGCAATGCTTCTGCTTGGTAGATCAGGCCTGCTTGAGAACTAAGGAGTACCTGAAGGACGACATTATGCGTTTCATTTATATCTGATTTTTAAAACGACGCCTTATGATCATAAATTCGCATTGGTAGTTTACCTTCCAAGTTCTGTTGGCTCTAGGTACAGTGGTGGATGGGGATGGTCATCAAGCTTAAAGATTCAAATGGGCATGGCCCAGTCCTTTGAATTATTTCCATTAGTAGACCTCCGCTAAAACACAACCATAGACTGTAGATAGATTCATCGCATTTGGCCCGTTGAAGTATTCGGCTGACTCACCTAAGAAATGATTACTTCCCGTGTCATTCAAAGAAATGACAATTCATGAACTCCTTAATAGTAAAGTTAAACAGCTTTAACTGATTTGTTTCCGTTTTTTCCCGATGTTATTGGCAAATGTTATTCAGACATAACATAATCTTCTATCCATTTTAGCTCCCAAACAAGTTGTTAGTATCATCAATGAAAGTCTGTTACTAGAATCGCTAGATGAAGGCTCACATTTATACACAAGTTCTTGCTTATGATGATTAGTTCAAAAATTATGATGTAAAAAGGCGGTCATCAGACACATTGGCTCGCACTGTACCTTTTATGATAGCAGCCACTTAGACAAGTGATCAACTTCTATCAAAATTGGAGCCACTCACAGTCATATATTACTTTAGATGTGACTGATAATTACTCGCCGTGTCCTTACAATGAAGGAGAAAAGAATGGGCTACAAATTTGCAAAACAACGCAGATTGAGACATCCAACTCACTGGCTATCAGGCTCCCCTGAGCACTTCTTGCTCCAACTACATGAGCCAGCTTTGCGCTCCCCACGCTTTCTTTTATTCTTCGGAAAATTAGTATCTCTATATAAGCAGGATTTCAGAGAAGACTGCTCCTGTGACACAGGCGATTTTTCTGTTATGTTGGATTCTGATGTTGGAAAAGAGGAAGGATGCACACTTTTTTCGTGTTCACCTTTCTCCAGATCCAGTTGCCTCTCAATGGGATGGTGACTCGCGCTTTTCAAGGTGTGCTCCTCTGTTTCAGCTACCTCGTTGTGTATCAAGACACTGTCTGCCATCTGCAGCCATCAATTTCAAATATGAAATTCTTCTCGTAAGTATGCCATCTGTGATAACAAACTTCTAATTTTAGAATTTAGCAATTAGTAATAGATCAAGCAACACATATCTAATAGATTTGATGTTTGATACAACAGCCAGCGAAAGAAGATGACTACATAATGGATGTGTTCACGTGAATATTGGTTTTGAGATATAGTGCTTAGATATGGAGAAAATGAAGCCAACTCAAATTCTAATGGAACGGCTTTAGTACCCACAAGGAACAGTCAAGCACTAAGCCTGTACTTTGGAATATTCATAGCAATTAATGGTACTTCTTAGGTCTCAAATTAAAAAGACTTACTTAACTTCACGGGCGGTAAAAAAATCAGATCAAGTAAGCTTAAAAAGCTATTTTACCTGAATTACAAATAGGAACAATGCAGCAACTTACTAACATTAATTCCAATGTCACAATAAAAATCAGGGGATAATTATATTTCCAAAAAAAAAAAAGTCAACAGGTTTGTCTTAGTGCATCGACATTTGATGTGTAGATGGTATTGATTATAAAAATCAGTGATCAGCTATATTTGAAAACCACGAGGAATTCATTAAAGTAATCAAGCAGAAATAAAAATAAAGAATAATGGACCAACGAAGATGAAGTTTGTCCTTACCATTCTTTACTTTTTTTCTATCTCATTAAACACTTAATTAACAAAAATAATACAATAACAGTTTTTTAATCCATAATTTGAGAAAACTTACATCTTCACATGAGTCCCCAGCGTGGGGGTGATGGAGAGTGACATCTGCAGCAGACAGTAATCCAACTGTGCTCTCAATTATATCAGGAGCGGTTGGGGCTTCTCCATAACTTGAAACAGCACTACCAGGCAAAACCAAATCTCCTGAATCAAACTCAGGCAAATTCATAATTGAATTATAAATAGCCCCAACCGATACTGTATCTCCATTGCCAGCAGAGAATGCAGGACTATGAGCAGCAGAGTTGGTCTGTACATCACCATGAGAAAGAAGGCTCAAATCATCTGACGATGAAAACTTTGAAGCATTTTTGAACATGATCACATCGACTTGACTCTTCAGCCTGTGAACTTTAGAATGAGCACTTTCGATTATCCAAAGGAGCTGCTCCAAGAAATTATCACCATCGCCAAACTCAATGAAAAATTGATCATCACTAATGCCAAATCTGTCAGTTGAATCAGCATGCGGATCTGTGATCACTATCCCGAAAGAATTAGATGATAAATAGTCATAAGTCTATGCCAAATGTTAAATGTGATAATGCAACACTTGTACCATAATTGCAGAGATTAGTAACTCGAAAAATTACTCTCTTTCTGCAACCTCTCTCTCAAATGGGGAAAAAAAATGGAACAGTCACATATATAAAGCACTTACATAATCAAGTTGAATTAAAAACCATACCTTTCTGTACCCAAAAAAAAAAAAAAGACCTTTTACTCTGTTTACTTTTCTTCTTACAAACAATAAAATAAAATAAAATAATAGAGACATTATCGTCACCCAGTAACAAAGAATGGATTAATATGTATGCTACAGAAAGGAAGCAATGCTAAGCAGAGTTCTACCTGGATTACCAAAATCATCAGCCAATAAGCCATCATGATCAGATATTTTATTCTCTACAATATAAGGAAAGGAAAAGTCATAATTTTTTTGAGCCAGAAATGAGCAGTTAAGACCCAATGAGGAAAGACATGCAAGTCAAGATAAAAAAGACTAAAGATGTTTGTACCAAGATATGAGAAAAGATAATGATGTGACACATAGGATGCTATTTCATTTGTGTCTTCGACTTTCTTTCTTTTCCCTCTCTTTCTGGCCTTACTTCTATACTGGTGATGTGAGAAAGGCAACGACTTTGAACAATATTCTTCTAATGTAAAGTGATCAAGTCCCATAAATTTTCTCAGATCATATTCTGCAAGCTCTTTACTGTATTTTAATGCTTGTAACTCAATATCCTTAATTCTTAGTTCCATCCATTTGCAGCGCCACATCAGAGGTCGTATAAAGCTCCTCCAATGATCTGTCAACTTCTTCTTCCTATGGTTGTACAGCAAATTAACATGCACAAATAACTCATACAACTCTAAAAAAGAAGTGATGTGATAAACAAACATTTATGAAGAAAGTAGATTATATGCCATGATAGTGAGATGAACTCAAGACTAAATATAATATGTATTAGACCTGTTATTCACCATAAGGTACCAAACTATACCCATAACATCGAAGATAAGCATATGGCAGCGTTAATGATAGTAAAACAAGTCATTAATAGCTCCAACTAAATTACAGATAAATCAAACTAATTTAATAACATTCTTTACTTTATGTAATGCTTAATTTAATGGCATCGTTTAATTTATATAATCAACTTCACCTAATAGAATAAGGTTTTGTGTGTTATTGTTGTACTATATGCAACACCACAAATACTTCAAACACAAGTTATTACTAAAACTATAGATAACTAAGCATGAACAAGTATCCAGCTTTTATGATTAAATTAATATACATGCATTATCTAAGGACTAGCATAGGAGCAGATCTGGAATAGAAACTAATTTTCTTTCCACACAACATTTAAGTTCTTGGAACCCGTACTGAAAAATCAAGATAAGAGGCTGACATGTCATTAATCTCTTCCTTATTTGAACATTTGAGTGTATTTATCTGGAACTCTATTCAGTGTACAACAAAATACAAAATGCATATGACTTGAGTTCTTTGTCTAGACATTGACTGATAAATCTAAGGCCAAGAAACAACAAAAACTATTCCTGATTTGTAAAGTAATTAACCTCATCTGAAAAACTGAACCAAATGAATCAAAGGTGCATGCCAAGCCATTGTCACCTAAGAATTCTGACTCCACTTCAGCTTCACTCAATCTAGAACAAGTTTCATCGTCAGACATAGTGTCGGCAAATGAGCTTGAATATTCAGTTGCATCAGGGTCCTCATTCTTATTAGATGCAAAATCACCTTTATTTGCCCAACTAACTATATCAACCTCCACCTCCTCCAGGACCTTCTCAGTGTTAATTTGTTCATCCAGAAAGGGTTCCACCTTAACTATGGGCTTCTTGTAGTGACTCATGTGACTGGAACCCTTCTCTTCTACTTTCTCCTTAGCTGCCAGAGCTTTTAAATTGAAGTTTGGTTTACTTACTTTGTCCATGATTGGGAACGGATGAGCAGGACCCATCAGGTTGTCCTTCGCAAACTCAGCTCCCTTTTACGAGTAATATCAAAGAGGAACTTCAATAAAATTATCCTGATCACATTCAGAATGCTTAAGGTCACAATAAACTAAACAAATTAAAAAATAAAGTCATTGAATAAATTATTGAAATTGACCTAATAGCAAGAAAAAGGAATTAGGTTGAACCTATATAGTTCTCTGAGGATATGTCTTCCACAAGAAATACAAATGCAAATCCGAAGTCAATTTGTGCCAATACAGTTAGAAATAGGGAAACTCTAGAATTCTTCTTTGAAACTTGAAAGCAGGGTTTGGTGAACAAGATTTAATATGAAGAAAAAAGCCGCATGAAATCACGGAAAAGAAAAAAAGAGTGTAACATTAAAAAAGATGCAATACAGTACAACATTTACTAGTATAGATGATTCTCGACCACCATAAATTCACTAAAGCTTACCAATAATCTCGAAAAAGCAACATTGCCGAGGAGGGAAGCCAGAGACAAGTAACAACAGAGCTTCAAAATTGTCCATCTTGAAATGTACAGAAATTGTGCATGCATGTATATATTTACAAAGCTAGAGATGCTAAAATAGCGTGTTAAGTTAATGAAGACCAAATTACAAGAATTCATGCAACAAGTAGTTAAGCAGAAACACTTGAAAAAAGGGAAGCAAAAGCTGTTGCAGCATGCATAGTTTCATATGTAGCAAAAGTAGCAGTATGAAGTGAAATTTTTACGTGCATGTGTGAATAGAAAGAAAGAGAGAGAGAGAGACAGAGATAGTACCCAACTGAGAGTGTGAGTGGAATCAGCATACATGGCGTTGGCGGCGTCGAGCAAGCAATGAGAAGTTAACGTTGTAAACCTAGGAGACTTGATAGTCAGTTAGCAGTAGCACCACCTTTTGGTATATGCTTCCGGCTTTTCGTGACACGTGCCTGTTTCTTTATTTTTCTTCAACACTTGCCTAGTGGACTAACATAGATTGTAAAAGATAATGTTATTTTGTTAAGGAAAGATAAATATGGGAGAAAGGACATTTTGTTTCTTTATCTTTTTAAGAGGGTAATTTAATTTTTTATTTTTAAATTAAATAATTTTAATCTTTTTATAATTATAATTAAAATAATTTAATTTTTTATTTATTAAATTTTTTTTAGATAAAATATTTTTATCAATAATTATTTAAATTTTTTATTATAATATAATATAATTATTATAAAAATTTATTTTTAATTGAAAAAATTATTAAAATGTAAACAATTAAGACTTAAGATTTAGTAAAAAAATGTATAATATTACACTAGAGAAAGAGTGTTTTAGAAAAAAAAAATTTAATAGGTAAGAGATTATATTGCTCAAATTATATTTATGAAGGAGTTAAATTATTTTAATTATATTTATAGAAAGATTAAATTATTTTAATTTTATTTATAGAAGTATTATATTATTTTAATTATAATTATAAATGAGTTAAATTATTTAATTTAATAATTAAGAGATTAAATTAGTTTTTTAAAAAATAAAAAATATCCTTACTTTGATAAATATGATTTATAAATTTAAATATTGGGATAGAGACACCCTCTAATTTTTGCACGAGATTCAACAATACTTGAATGAGATTTTTTTTTACCCAATTTCATTACGGGCTGGGACATTTGAGCTGCTGAGAGCGCTATACTGTTCATTTATTTTAGTTCTTTTTGAAACATCCTTCGTCCAACGAGAAAAAATTAATCTCATGTTTATTCATTTTTACTCTACATCATTTTTGTACCTGAATGTCTCAATTTCACGGCGCATATTTAACATTGCTCTTTCTATGAAGGCCAGAGGCCCATGAACAGAGCATAGCTTTAAAAGTGGATGGAATTGGGCTGGGGTCTGGCCCTTCAGTCGCCGAAGATCACAGGAGTAACTCAAAAATTGTGATCCGGTCTCCAGGAGAAGGCAGGAGAGGACTCAGAGGAGAGAGAGGAGACCGAGGGAGAGAAGAAAAAGATGAAGGCTTGGATCCATTGCTATGGCAGTGCTATACTATTAGTAACGGTGTTCTCTACAGTATCTTTGGGTACAACAACGGAGCAACTGAGCTCGAGAGAATGCGAGAATCTTGGTTTTACTGGACTCGCTTTATGCTCTGACTGCAATACTTTCGCCGAGTATGTCAAGGACAAAGGTAAATATTCAAGTCTACCTCTCTCTCGGGTTTCATTTCACCTATCATGTTTTCTGGATAACTGTGCGGTTCTGCTTTATAACGTGTTCTAAGAATTACTTGTTTTGGAGAGATTGTTCTCCTAATTTTATGGATCATTGGGTTTTACTTTTTTTTTGTAAAAGATTTTGGAAAGGCGTATCTGATTTTCGACGGCAATAAAAATTGTTTTTGAAACCATCGTTGGACTTGGCTTCTCAAGACCAAACTTCTATGGAGTGATTTTAATGTATAATACACGTTGTCAGTTGTCAATAAGTTAGGCGATTCAAGTGGAGAACATAGATTTGGGGAGATTGATAATTGTATAGTTAGAGAGCTTGTTGCTTAGAGACTATTCTAATTTTAGGACACTGTTCCGTGAATACCAACACGTATGAATCTAGCGTTTGTTAATTTTTAATTTCGTCAAAATTTGGCTGCAGAGTTGGTATCAGATTGTTTCGAGTGTTGCACGGAAGACACTGATGATGCCACAACTAAGGTATTTGTACCGAACTACAAAGTTTACCTCTGATTTTGTTTAAATGAATGCTAATTTTTAAACAACCTTTTAGTGCTAAGTAAATGCATGACCATTTAAACAAAGAAAAACTGATTGAAAACCGTTTCACAAATTTTCAAGTCAATATATAATATTATGTAAAAGCTGAGCATGATTTTATTTTCACTCCTTCTCATCCCTCTATATTGTTAGGTGAATCATCGGTGCAACCAAAGAGTTTTTTATTATGGATAAAATGTGTTCTTCGAGTGAAGTGGTGAACACAAACTCTCAAGAGGTGTTTTTTAGCAAATGTAGGTTCCCAAAGAAAGCAAGAGAGGATATCAGACTTTACTATTCTCATTCATAATTCAAAGTAAACAGTACATGCCATTAAATATAGAAATTGAAGATGCAGAAAGGAAAACTACCACCCTCGTGTCCTAAGCATAAGAATTACAACCTACGTGCCCTGAGCACAACTATTCCACTATCTATGTTTATGCATAACTGCTTCTAAGATATGCAGTGCAACTTCCTCCAACTGCATGGGAGCCACGTGGTCATCAAGACTTGATTGCCAGATTGGAGGAAGAGTCATAACATTTTTTAAGAGAAAGTATAGTGCTCATTCAATAAAAGTTAAGGCAACGTTTTTCCTGTGTGCAACTGTAAGTTGGATCTGCAGCAAATTCATTTTCAAGAGAGAAGGGAAATTAAGCTACATTATCTCATGATTTCATAAGAACGCATGCCCAGTATTAGAGTTATGGAGTTACCAAAAATGGGATCCTTTGTGAGAGTATTTAATTATGCATTCACTCCTGCATTTATTTTTGCTACCCTGTCCACATTTCTTCATACGCTGTACTCATGATTACATGACTTCAGATTATATACTCTGGAGCTGTACTGGAAGTCTGCATGAGGAAACTTGTTTTCTATCCTGAAATTGTGGGCTTCATTGAAGAGGAAAAAGATCAGTTCCCATCTGTTAAAGTTCAATATGTTTTTAATTCTCCGCCAAAGCTGATCATGCTGGATGAGGCAGGTCAACATAAGGAAACAATCAGGTCAGACCTATTAGCAATCCATAATAGATGATTATTTTGCTAGCATGTAATCGATGGAGCTTGTCTTTTAGTTGTTCATTGATGCTAAGGCTATGCCTGGAATTCGATAACTTTTTAAAAACAGTTGAGTTCTAGGTGCTGTCAGAATGCTGTGCAAATTATCAGAATAAAACAATATAAATGTGGTGAACTTCATCGTAGAACTTTTACAGATGTCTATCTAAATTAACAAATGACTGTCATTGCAACGTTCATTTACAAGGTTTTCTAAATAGTGAAGGATAACCATCAGGACTTCATTCCTGAAGTTGCTACTGAAATGCCTTTGTTAGTCTCGTAAACTTAAATCTATCTCTCATGTTGAGCAGTTTACAGGTAAATAGTTTAGTTTTCTCTTAAAAGAGGGTATGCCAATCATGCTTTGTTGTGTACTAAGAGTTATCTTTCGACATTTATAAAAAAGAGTTTTTTAGCCTGTCTCTGATTGGAGAATATTCTTTCCCTATCTGCAGAATTGATAATTGGAAACGTGAGCATATACTGCAATTCCTGCGAGAGAAGGTTAAACCTTTAGCAGCTGATTGAGAAGCTGTCACCTATTCTCTGTCATGCCTCTCTCTTTTAATTGTTATAACTTATATTTATGCCTGGACTTTCAATTCCGCTTTTAAAGTAAGTGACAGTATAACAGTTTAGACAAGTCAATTAAACGTACCCCTGCTGCAAGCAAATTAAATAACATGAAACAATGATAGTTATCCCTTTGAGATCATTTCAGTTTTGTGAGGAGTGATTGCTGTCGGGCACGTTTTTCTTTCAAGAGTTCTTATTTATAGCAGCTGTTGAATATATTGTATTGACCTCTGTCTTGTAATTCATGGTTATTAAGCTAGTCTCGACATTTATTTTATTGGTGCTTCATGTAGAACGAGTAAAATATGAAAACTCTTATAGAATATCAAGTAATTTTTCTTGGTGTTAACCATGTTTTCTTGTTGCGTTAGCGTATGGATTCCAGACCTTGTAGCCTTCTGCTAAAGCCGGCAGAAGCTTTGAGGTAGTGATGTCGAGATTTTGGAGATGCGAGCGTTGTTAAGGAAATACTTTTCGGCATCTCTGTACGAAAAGGTAAAATTATTGCAGCATATAGAATTTGTCAATTTTTAACCACAGGCGTCAGGCAAGGATGTAACTATGGAAGGCAATTTGGTAAAGTACTCCCGTACTCATGGATCATATGATGAGATGCACCCGTCTTGTCAAACCAGGAAAATCTCTTACCAAAAAAAAAAAAAAAAAGGAGTAACGCCACTTACAACTTTGTTTCAGTAATTGTACCGGTAATGTGGGAACATTTAAAATTAGAACATTTGAAATTAGATGCAACCATGTCATTCCCACACAACTTGTGAGGAAACAAATTGTCAAGAGAGCGGGAGGAGGCATAAGCAACCACTGCAAAGTGCAGTCACAAAGCTTAACAAAATCCATCTAACTTAACAATACATGGAATTATATAAAAGTCGAGGGATAAATACACATGTTATAATCAGTATAGGGATACAGATACCTCCATACTTAAAGCTTCTCCTGCCCATCACCGGTTTAAACCTTTTAGGAATGAACGGCATTTAGACCATATTTAAATGCTTCACTGTTGCAGCTACCGTGATTCCATCTCCGTATATGATGACAATTTTAAGTCACAAATTTCCATGAACTAATGGAAATTTCTAGTGCAGTAAATACAACGATCAGTTACTCGTCAGACTGAGCGAGCAACTTTCCAACCGTTAGGCAGCTCAGCAGACAAATTCTGTCATTGGAATTGCGAGATTGCCTCGTCAGATTTGGGAGAAGATGTCTTGATGGGGGCCCAGATATCTGCACCATTGCTACGAGCAACTCCAATCGTATAGGAGAGTGGAACAAGGCATAGCCCTCTACTTCTTAAGCTGTAAGACTCCATATCCTGACAGGGTAGCAGACTTATTAACACTCAAATTTTGACACCAGGAATAACGGTTACTAATTAAACAAATTGCAGTGATTGACATACGTTCATGATGGTAGCAAATTACCCACCATATTTACATGAAAAAAGACAAATAATTTAAAACTGTCACTTTGTAGATGTCAACTATCAATAATTGTCTAGACACAACTTGACTAAATCGACGTCCATGGCTGCTCATTGATAATATATTATACAATCTAAAATTCTTTCACTAAAGTGATCTTGTGAAGGCCAATAAAGCTTTGACCTCATCCATACACTGATGCTACTCTACTGAGTTAGTGATCATATTATGCTCACCTGCACCTTAGTTGTTGGAAAACTATCAAGGTAAGCAGCACTAAGCACCTGAAATAACAGGTAGAAAAATTATTTGCGTGATAACATAATTAAATTATGATGTGAGAATTTGTGTTTATATGGATGCATGTATCGTACAAATGGAGTAGCAACAATACAAATCATCTTAATAATTTACATTTCCTTTTGAAGACTATAAAAAGGGCTTTCTTTCTTCTCAGAATCTCACTTTTCCCTTGTCCTATATCAGTACACTATCCCATCAGTTGTGCTGAATCGAACAAGTTTGGATAATAAATACTGAACAATAGAGACACTGATTATATGTAAATCAACATAGGCATTAAATTAATCCGTGTGACAACTTATCTGAAAATCAAATTCAAAAATTTTTTGTTTCATGAGTTGACAACTCCTTTTCTCTTAATGAACAAAATCTGAATAATGTGTTGTACGCCAGATTCTTTACAAGAAAGAAGGCATGGCCTGAACCTTCTTAGGCCACAGAATACATCGGCAAAGCTCCATCCTCCTCCTATTGAAAGTGCTCAAGTTTGCCTTACTTGAATGCAGAAATATACTACTGAAGGATGCTATCATGATGTTCAAGTCTGAATCATAGATCAGTATGACTTAACTAACTACTTGGTCCAGCATGGCTGCATAAGACATGTACATCTAATTTGTGATATTTGAAGCCAGTTACCGGTTTGGTTGTGATGATGATTTCAACAAAATATAGCATGATTGGCCAAACCTTAACTTGTTTGTGAAGGAATCCTATATATTCCATTGCCTCCAGCAGGACAGAAGCTGTATCCGTCTGCAGAGAGAATTAGATTTTTTTAGACTCACAACACCTTGAAACAAATAATTTCGTTGAAAGCCATAATAATGGATCACACAAGTCAAGTAGAAGATTTGCATCTTTTCTATTGGCTGTTGAAGTCAAATAAGCATGATGAGCCTCAGATGGCATCTTATATAAGATCATCAATGAAACTTAAAAAGGAGGCTGAGATTAATTTGGAAAAAACTCCAACAGACATAATACAAATGTAATATTAATTAGAAGTAAAAGGTGTTGAACAATACGATTGTGCCAAGCACAAATTGCTAAATACCTTCCCATATGGTGAAACAAGCTGCTGCAGGGCAATAATACGCTCCCCAAGCTTCTCCTTCCTCTCCTATATATATGCCCCAAAGAGAACATCAGAATGATCAGTTCTCAAAGAATAAAATCAAATATAAGTCACAACTTGGAGCATGATGGATAAAGATTGCAACAGAGGTAGACATTCCATGCAACAGGTAGGTTGGATACAGTACATCAATTTTAATGAGAATCAAAATTTCAAGTACATTGGAATATTTAATTACTATGACCTCTTGATTTCTATGATCTATCACAGCAGCTGAATAGGTTTTGCATAAATTATGGCAATCTCATCCTAAATTCAAATTTAATTAAACGCAACAAATTTGAAAGTAACCACGAGACAACTATATACGAGGACTGAAATACTACAACTCATGATAATAACCATCAAGCTGATATGTGGTGATTCAGAAGCACAACAAATACATTACAATTCTCTTCAATCTCTGAGAAACTCTCATGTTTTTGTTCAGGAGAGGAATCATTGCATGATCGATGCAGACCATATTGCACAAAGTTTTGAGTGGTTATTTGAAAAACACAGGAAAATGTTATCCACCAAGTACAAAAAATAAAGGAGAGGCAAAAACATAAAGAAACCTTTGTGGTGATAGATAGGTCAGCCTTATGTCTTTTGGATGCTATTGAAGTATAACTGCTTTGTTCAACAGAGCAGGGGCTCCTTTTCTGTTCCATCATCTTTCTAAGATCGATCCCCTCTTCTCTCTAGTGATAACAACAAAGAGAACAGCGTTGCATAAGAATAGGACAAACTAGAAGAAAATGTAGCAAGAAGAACAATGAAATGATAAAGATAAATCTGAACCCAAGGGTTAAAAGAAACAACCAAAACACCATCAGACATATTTCCCCTTGCCAACTTTACAAGAAATCCAGATAGTTGACGGCGAGGATTGATTGGTCCTAATTATCATATATACTCAATCAAATTGCATGTCTAATCTACATAATAGAAAAGTTGATTCCTAAATATTCATCAAACCAATCTTGGGAATTTCTAGACTAGAGTACAAAAAACCACTGAAGGATTTAAAACTTCAAAAATGTAATGAAACCATCCATATGGCATTGATAATATAATTAGAAATCTGTATATCACTTCAATTTACTGAAGTAGCCAAAATTATATTCAACTGATATGATATCTTTTCAGTCACTTGGGATTATGTGCAATAGAATTTTGGAGAAATCATCTGCCACTAATCTAGGAAGTACTTAGAAAATGCAGGAAAACGTATGAAATATAATTTTACTAATAGAGAACAAGCTCATACTATATGGCATCCGTATACAATTCCGAATGTGGATTTAATGCCTTTATGATGGAAATCCTCCAGCACGGCAGTAACAATGCTTGCCACGCATCAATGCTTGCACAAGACATTTCTAAAAACAAGTTGACCCTAGAAATTGATCTTGATTAAGGAAGCATCTAAGATGATCACAACCAGTTTGATAACCCCACTCTATAGAATTACATTTAAAAAAAAATATCACAGGGTTCAAAAATATATTACTAATATTTAAGTTTATATTGTTATGGAAGCATAGGCAGTTCTTTTTTTTTTTTTGGTTTGAAAAGTTGGGTCAAAGGCCCCAAAGCAAGAAACTACAAAGCACACGGTATTAAGGAAGAGACCTGTAGTATATCAGCTAGCAACAGTGCATGAAGATCCCTTGGAGCATTGTCTCAAAATTTACATTTTCTCTTACCTCTATTCAATGTTATTAATTTAGAAAAAATCTTTTATCCCTTATTTTTAAAAATAATATTATTCTTACACTTCTATACTTATAATTTTTATCTATAATTCACATTTTTTTATTTAATTTTTATTTTAATTTTTAAAATTAGTTTTTAATGACTATTCCTTTAGCCACATCAAAACGTGGCTGAAAGACGTAATCATAAAAATGTTTGCCTAAAATTTTCGTACTTTCAATACCATCCTTCCACATAAGCAAGGTAATATAAGACTTATAACGTTGCACTATCATTTCTCGTCTAAAATCCTGACTCCTCTGCCAACTTAAAACCTGTTGAGCCTAAAAAATCGGCACATTTATTAGCCTCTCTATGTAAGTGTCTCACATTAACTGCCCAGTCCCTATGCATAATCTCCTGAAGATAACACATTAATTGGCCCTCTGCATAGTCACCTCTGTCAGCATTTGAAAGACATTTAATTAATGCTGCTGAGTCACATGCTAGAATGACACGCCTGAACCCCAACTCCCAAAGCAGTTCTAATCCATGGAGGGCACCCCAGGCTTCAGCTTTAAAATCTGATGCAATCCCACAACTCCTGCAGACTCCCTTAATCCATCTGCCTTCATAATTCCTTATTAAACCGCCACAAGCAGCATATCCTGAGGAGGATCTGGCCCCATCGGTATTAATAGTAACCCACTCTTCCTAAGGTGCAATCCAACGGACCTCAATTTGCCCCTTCACCTGTGAACAACTTTGCTTTTGGTTTTGGTGAGCCATTACAACATCATCAGCGTATTTAATAGCCAACACGTGGCTATCATGAGGACGCACGAAATCTTCATTATGATACTCCTCATTCCGCCACCTCCATAACAAGGAACAGATTGCTGCCCAAAGGACATTCCAACTACCATTTCTCCAGCGCACCCCGTGATTCATATTAAAAATAAACCAGTCCCAAAGCAGTAAACTCTAGAAAGAGTCTAGAAAATTTGGACGAACCAAGTGCTACCATATGTCCTTAGCTACTCTACAATTTGTGAGAACATGCATCACAGTCTTATCACTCTTACAGATTAGGCAAACTGTATTAGAATTTCCCCACCTTCTACTTTGGTCAAGAGCCCAATGTGAGCACTTTACCAAAGGAATGTTCTGATACGCTATGGCACTCTCTGACTCCAGATAGTCCTCCATAACTGCTTTGGAGGTTGCCGCATCCCTGAGGCTAGACTTTTGTAAGCAGTCTTCATTGAAAATTTACCATTATGAGCTGGATCCTAAATTAAGACATCAGGTCCTGTACCATCCCTTGGAGGAGGTATAGCTTGAATAAGATCAAGAATGTCCTGAGGAACATTGGTCGGCAGCACATTCCAGTCCTATTCTCTACCACCAATCGTAACTGAGTTAATCCTCATGACCAGACTCTCCTCATCAACTCCTTGTAGGGCCTGATCAACCAATCTCCTCCCTAGTTGAACCCAACATTCTGACCAGAACTGAACTAAACTACCATCCCTCAACGACCATTGGGAACGTTTTAAAACTTCTGGCCATAGGCGAACCAGAAATTGCCACAAAGTAGAATCTTGAGAGCCACTTTGTACTTGAAAGGCCATGACCCCCTATGACCACCCTTACCACACATCCTCCCCCTAAAGAGAATGTTCCTGAGTTAACAGCTTCCAGCACAACTTCATTAGACAGGCATTATTCATTAGGGTCATAGAACGCAGCCCCAGACCCTCATTTTCCTTCGGCTGGCACATAGTCACCTAGCTTACCATGTGCGCTTTCCTTACTTCTGAACTATGGCCCCAGATAAAGGAACACTGAATATGCTCTAACTCCAAGCACACCTTGTTAGGTAACTTACATACCTGCATGGGGTACACAGGCACAGCTGCCAGAACTGAGTTCGCAAGCGTAACTCGACTTGCCATGGATAAGGACTTTGCTTTCCAACCCAAAAGTTTATTCCTTACTTTCTGGATCACATAGTCATAGCGCCTTCCCCCTCTTCCCGCGGGCATCAAGTGGATTTCCAAATACCTGCCAATATTGTTTGTGATTTTGAGCTTAGCAATGGATGCTATCTCCGTAGCAAGATCGAGCTGCACATTCTTCGAGAAGAAAATATTAGTCTTATCTTCGTTCACCTTCTGCCCAGAGATGCCACAAAACATCTCCAAGCAATCCTTTATACAACGGATTTGTTCCATATCAGCTTCAGCAAAGAGGAGCAGATCATCAGCAAAGAGGTGATGAGATATCAGAGGGCCATTTCTACCTACCTTCATTGGTTTCCACCAATCATTACTGACAAAATCCATGATAATATGAGAAAATTTCTCCATGCACAAAACAAATATGTAAGGGGACAAGGAGTTGCCCTGTCTAATTCCTCTAGAAGGTTTCAAACAGTCAGTAGAAGAACTATTCTAGAGGATGCTCATGGCTGAAGTAGTGACGCATTTCATAATAATATTAACTAGAAAATCCCGAATTTGAAGCTCTTGAAGAACTGTTCTAATGAAATTTTATCTAATTCGGTCACAAGTTCTTTTTTAAATCAATTTTAATGGCTAATTTTTCTTTTAATTTTTTCCTTTTTTATAAAATTAATTAATTTACTGACAATAAAAATATTATTTTATATATTCCTTTCAAGTCTGATTAGGAGAGATAATATAAGATAAAAAATTTTTAATTCGGTTGACATATATCTTTGTAACACATTTAATGAACACGTTGCAGAGAGAAATTAGACTAAATTGATTCACAAATTCTGATGTGAGAACTTTTAGAATCAAAGTAATTAAAGTTTGATTTATCTCCTGTATAGATTGATTTTCACTGAACACTCCAGCCACTAATTCATAAACCTGATCACCCACAAATTCCCTGTTCTGCGGAAAAAATATGGCAGGGTAGCCATCTATACCAGGATAACGCTGACACATACTCAAAGAAGAAGGATGTCGTCGTCGTTATCCCCCACCTACTTTCACCAGGAAAAAACTACGACCATTCAAAATCAAAATACAACTTTAGTTAGCAAACAGGCAACAGTCACACCAGAACAGAAAATCCCAGTGACCCCATAAGGATAGACCACAACGCAAAGAACTGCCAGAGATATGAACCAGCCATGAATAAAAAACCACATAAACTCTTTCGGATGGGCCAAGGGTTATTCTTGTCGCCAACATTGATCTACATATCCAAGGTTTTAGAAGTAATCCGAGTTTTATATGATCCAAATAAGTACGGGAATCTGTGAAATTTGTATTTTGCTTACTATATATCAGATTTTTTTTTTTTTTTTAACTGGGTGATGTTGCAAAGAATCTCACAATATGTAATCAGTTTCCAGTGGACCCACCATCTTTATATATATATATATATATATATATATATATATATGCATATATATATATATATATGCATATATATATATATATATGCATACGTCGCATGAATTATAAATAAATTTTAACTGGGTGATGTTTACTGAGGTAAGAGTGAACATTTGCTATGCTTATCTTATAAATAAATTTTAATAATTTAATTATTTAAAATTTTTAACTGAATAGTTAATAAATTAAATTTGTGTTAACAGTAGAACTAATCTTATTTTGCGTACAAAATCTGTCCACCCACTTTGATAGAATCCGCCATCTCAGTTACACTAAACATAATATAATATTGAATACGTACTATTTGATTATAACATTTTAATTTATTTACTCAAATATTAATTAAAAAATATATTTAATATTAATAAAATATTTATAAAAAATATTAAATTAATATTTTAATTTAATTTAATTTAAATATTATATTTTGATTTAGTTAATTATTTTAAATAATTAATATTTTGATAAATTATATTTTTTTAATTAAATAATTATATTGATTATAAGATATAAATTTAATAATGTGTATGATTATAAAAAAAAAATTTAATATAAATATAAAGATATTTTAAAGTGAATTTAGTTAACATAAAATAAGATCAATTATGTTTTATATTTTTTTTCTAACTAAACTCAATTTTAAAATACCTCTATATTTATACTAAATTTTTTCTCATAATCATACATATAATTAAATTTATATCTTATAATAAATATAATTATTTAATTAAAAAAATATAATTTATTAATATATTAATAATTTAAAATAATTAATTAAGTAAAAATATAATTTTAAATAAAATTAAAAAATTTAGTTTAATATTTTTTAAATATTTTATTAATATTTAAATATATTTTTTTAATTAATATTTAAATAAATAAATAAAATGTTATATTTAAATAAAAATAAGATTGAACGTGAAAATTAAATATATTAAAGATGTTAATATAATTTATTTTATAATATTTAATACAAAAAAAAATACAACGAGTGATTAATCCTCACAGAAGAGCAGCGCTCAGGAAAACCGTAAAGATACACCAACACTCATTTATTGTAAAGGAAGCATGTTTAGTTAGAAGGAGGAGAATGAAGAGGCATTAATCGTACAGATGACTAGGAACATAAAACTTTAAAATTAACTCTCGCTAGCCCTAACAATCAGAAAACCGCAGTTGCTAAAAGTAGAACAAAAGTTACAGCTCGGGGGAACGAAACAGGTAAACAGGAGAGGGGAAAGGGGAGGATATTGATCTTAAAATTGAAAAAAAAAAATAGTAAATAGATGCAAATAGAAAATTTAAGAGCTTACCGGAAATATAGAGTCAGCACTGCAGAAAGGGCTGGCTATCATCTAAACTTTTTAAGCAAAGCCAAAGCGTTCAAAATCCACTACGATAATGTCCAAAATAGCAAAGAGCGTAGGCGAAACCCAAGCCAAATATCCCTGAGAATATTATGCTAAAGCAGTATAGCACAAACACCCGAAAGCAAGGTCCCTCTTTCTGTTAGTTGAGGTGACAGCAAATGTTGTGGGTATGCTTTAGGCGCATTAAAGGTAGCAACGTTGGAATGTAATCAGAATTACAGAAAATGAAAGCTAAGCTTTCGGGAAATTTCAGAAACTGGCCGGAACTTTTCTAAAGGCGAAAAAATTTAGGGCCGCTTGAATAGACTAAGTTAATTTTATGAATTGATCTAAGAAAGTTTTCGTAAAACAAAGACGGTCCAAGGTTTGCGAAGTTTAATGGAGGAGAAGCCGAAAATGAGGGAAGAGAGAGACAGAGGGCATGGCAGAATTGTTACCTATGCTGTGGGAAGTTGTGTTTTATAGTTATTAAAATGAATATAATACTGTTAAATTCCTTACGTAAGATTTATAGTATATTTTTTTGACAGCTAATATCCAACCCATGAGAGCGGTAGCGAAAAATAGACAGGCGGTTCTACTGTTTTTGCTTGCATTATCTTTTGAGGACACGAGTGAAATCAATTTTAAAAATCCTTATTTGATGCTTCTTACACAAGTTTTTCTTTTATTTCTGAAATCCATAAAGAATTTCAGTTAGCTCACTTTTTATTGAGAATACAGCATCAAATTTTATTTTTCTATTTTTATTTTATGTCAATGAACATTAATTATGTAAATATCCAAAAGATCCTCAGCAATATTATATCAGTAACAACCGCATCTGCGGCCATGGAACTCCTCGTACTAATGGATCACCTGCAGGCTCCAGTCTATCAAAAACTGGGCCATCGTCCTCAAATGGGGGACACTTTTTGGCTCCGCTAGAAAAGAAAGGACGGAGAATAGATGAGTGTTGGGTGTTGCTCAAGCTTTCAGAGGAGAAGTAGTGGGGGAAGAGGTCAATCTAGGGTCTTGCTTATAACTGCACCGCACTGTAATTAATTGAGTGTGCTGCAACAGTTGGATGATTAGACAGTCATGAAATGAAAGGTAGAATTCTGTTTACCAGCCAATAGGAGAAAATAAACTGCTTATTATGAGCATTTTCGCGGATTCAAATTCAATTATGAGTCTCACTATTGCTCGTATATATATATTATTTATATTACATATTATCTTGTATAGACCATCATGTTTTTCTTAACGCAAATGTTACATGCTATCTAGACATGCAGGAATATAATTTTACAGAAGGAAGACAAAAATGTAAACACATAACTACACAAATGTTATATGTAAATATCAATTTTTTAAACAATTGTATGTACATAAATATTTTATATTTTAAAAAATTAAATATAAATAAATAATTATTAATATTATAATTATTTTAAAATTATATATTTAATAAAAATTATAATTATTAATTTTTTATCAATAATTATTTATTTATATTTTATTATTTAAAATATATTTTATACTTTAAAATTTTTAAATTTCTACTAATTCGGCGGGTGCTCTTATTTTCCTCCGTGGCCACGTGGCGTTTACAAATGATTCATGCGATCTTATCTTTCGTCCGTGAGAGTACGACAAGTCAGTGAGTGAAAGATGTCCTGACAGATACTGAGACAATGGATCCACAGGCCCTGCCATCGAGAGCACAAAAAGTCAACGATTTCAGTCATCCTGGGACCCACGCGCTTTTGATTTATTTGTCTACACCAAGCCTCCTGCCGACCCGATGTTACGTAAAGTTTTCGAGCCTAGCTCCTTTTTTTTTTTTTTTTTTAATAATCCAAGCTCACTTTTCATTTTCAAAGCAACCGAAGAAAATAACAAGTACTTCTCTGTTGATCCAAAATAACGGATTAATTCTTGAAAAAAGATACAACTATGGGGATATAAATTTTTATTATGAGATAAAAATGAAAATATATAAATTTAATATAAAAAATTAGTATATAGCTGTATCATTATTCTCCCGTGCACCAGTTTTGGTCACATGGCACTGGACTTTCCCATCTATACTCCGTGTTTCAATTCCTCTGCATTCTATTATGTTATTTTGGATCAAAATAATTAGTGTCATCCACAAATCCACGTCCCTTAATTTCAATCATTAGAAAAATTTATTTTTATATAAACTTAATCATAATTTTAATAAATAATTAGATTAAAAGGTAAACGCAGCTGCTTTTGTAACCATTTCAAATGGTGTTCAATCTTTCAATAATTTATGTAACTTAATTTTTTGTGATATTCTTCCTTGCTAATCCTCTAATATTGTGTAGTTGGTGGTTGGTCCGTTACACTTACAAGGATATGGACTAAAAGGCAACGGGAATGATGGCACCAAACATGGAATCTTCAATCAAATGAAGTTTTCAGGATGACGACATCAAATCTTGGCCAAGGGTCTTAGTCTACAATTTCATTATGGTATATCTATGACTATGAGCATCAATTCTCTTATTTTCCAGTTCCACTCATTTTTATTCTATTCCATATAATTATAAATTAGAAACATCGTTTGCCCACACACAAGCTTACCAGTTTGCAGTCTGCCAGTTCCAGCAACAATGAAATATAAAACATACAATGGGTTATTCTATTTTAGCAAAACTACAAACAATTAATATTCGGACTACTCTGCCTTAAATATTCAATCTTATAGAATAAAACAGATACTTGCATAATCTTTTCTTAAAATTATTGGAGATGGTTATTAATGTCAATTGCCAAATATTGATAGGGTCCATATCTCCTTTGAGATATGTTAAATTTACAAAGGAAATGAGTACAATCACTACGTAAGCTCTGATAAATCAATGGCGACCTTGTGATTTTGATTGTTGATGAAGACAAAATATTTTGGCTTATGTAAGAACACGTAGCCTAAGAATACTCATTTCTTTTGTAACTCTAACATTTCTCTCTCCCTTAGGCAACCTATCTTCACATCCGGAAAATAACCTGCCTGGCAGTTCATTAATGGCGGGGTATGGGTATTTCTCTCATTTCATTTTTTTGGTATTGAAACGGGGCAAGACGCTCAGACGGGAAAGAAAACACAAGGAACAATTACAACATAATAGCCATTCTGCTCCTCTGAAGCCCTATAAGGTCTGCATGAAAGAGGGATTCCGTTCCAGACGGTAAGTTATGGATATAAGTTGGTATTTATAAGAGGGCCGCTGCTATTCATACATTTTTTATGGAAACGTTTGTATTTATGTTTTTAATTTAAATCATAAAAAAAATATTTAAGTTAAAATTTAAAAAATATATATACAAATTCAGCCACATTAAAAATATAATTAAATGTGTATATTCAAAGATGTTGCAGTATCATTACTATTATAAGAGAGTGAGGCTTGGAATTCCGACTCATCCCTTATCTCTCTCTTCACTTTACTTGAACTTTTTTTTATTATTTATAATAGGAAGTGTTTTGATAAATAAAATTTTAAAATAAAAATAATTATTATTAAATTTAAAATTATTATGTGCATAGTTTATAATTGCTAAAAGCAAAATTACTTAAGAAGACAACCAATTTTGTGTTTTAAAAAAAAATCTGCTTCCTTTCTTTATAAACATTATCATAATTCTCTCGCAAAGCAAGTGCTATTTACCGAATCCAAAGAAGAATCTTTATTAGATTAAGGGATTATGTTGGAGATATATTTAGTTTTTTTTATTTCTCTGGGCTGTGCGATGATGTAATTGTGCATAATCTGGTTCTAGCTAGCTAGCGTGTTATATTTGTCCTATATCAACAACCGTAACAATAGATAGGTGGGGGCCGGCGAACCCACACAGAACTTTTTTCAATCTCCATCTCTTTCTGCCCAATGTGTAAAAACACTGCAACTTCGTAGAACAGAGGCACAACAAATCCAAGTGCATAGCAATAGCGTCAGCTGAGCCAACACCAAAACATTAATTTCCAGATCGTCGTTCCAATTCGAAGTCATTGACTCATTATAACACCCGAAAGAAGCGTGTAATGTAAATGTTTACTTAAAACGTCGCAAATTTCATGGCTCATAATGTCTTCACTTACTTTAAACCATGCGTTAATACTCTAAACTAAAATCTACACACATCCCTTTGATATATACTAGTGGGATACATGAGTGTTACATTGGGTATTCCTTGGTACGGTCACAACGAATGTCCTTTGGTCATATTGTGATAAAGAAAATGAAAATAATATGGTTCAAATATTTATTTAGCATATAGAATGTATTATGTAATTAATGATATGTTAGTAATTCATAATTTCAAAGATATATAATAATTATTGCTCATTTGTTTACAACACATTAAATATAAAGATAATGCCTCAAAAGTAACATATTCAATAGAAAAACAATATTCAATGTTTAGAATGAACTAAATCTACACTAATGATTGCGGTGAAACTTCATTTGTCCAATCAACACACCTGCCAATAAATTGATTGTACTTACACTGATAGTTTCATAATTGAACAAAAGAACAATATTTGAATTGCATTTTGTTAATGTAGGATGATCATTAGAAACATATGAAAAGGAATGCTATCAATTACCTGCATTAATACAATCTCTAGAAGATTTTTTTAAAAATAACATTGGTCATGGTATTAGAAATTTCTTTTTCCTCATCAAGATTCAAAATTTTTAGTCCTTATTTAGATTTGACTCTAGAAATAGTAACATAAAATTATCCATAACTAAACACAGTTTTGGGTAGGTATAGTCCAACATGAGAACTAGTTTGACCTTAGATCTTATGATTGCTAGAAACGTTTCCTTGAGCATGAAAACCTAAATATTAGACATTAAATGATTGGATGGATATATATATATATATAAACTATAATCAAAATAAATTTCAGTTAATATTTTTTCTTCTAAATATTAACAAAATTAGCTATAGAAATTAGTTTAATCAACTATACAATACTTAAATTATGTATTTGTCACTATATAAACATTAGGTAATATGCTACAATGTAATTATACCTTGATTATCATAAGACATTTCAATTGTTGTGACATCATTGTCACCAAACAAAGTGGATTAACTCCTTGTCAAGGATTTTTTTTATGTTGCTACTATGCATAACACACTTCCTATATTTGATTTGAATAACACCATACACAAGCACATTCACTGATTAAGGAGCCAGAATTGCACTTAAATAATTGTAAAATGGACAAGGGAACTTACATCAATGAATGTTTACTTGATATTTGAACACTTCAATGATTCACTGGCTGACATAGTTGCAATTGGGGCATATTCCATCTTCTCTTGGTAACTTTGTCTAACTAAATCAAGTAAAAAAACATTTGTTACATCATGTGTTTCAAATCCACAATGTTAAATAATGAAATATTCTTTGCATATTACAAATTAAATGACAAAATATGTTATTGGCCTTGGAGATGGATAATTTGGAATTCAATTTAATCTTGGCCTCGCGGATGGTGAAAGATGATCAAAATAAATGCATCTTAATGGATTCACTTCTACTTGTGATTCATTATGAGTAACTCTTTCACTAATGATTACAGTTGAAACATCTGTTGAAAAAACTGAAGTTTTGTTTGTTATAAGAGCATTGCTTCCTTTAATTTTTTTCTAATATTATGTTTTTCTCCTCTTTCTAGCAAATGCAATGTCTAGTTAATTTCAACTTTTATAGAATGGAGATGTGGTGTTTGTATCTAAGTTGCCAATTGAAATGGTTGAATGGGATCCAGTCAAGCTGATTGTAATTTCAAATATGTTTAAATTAATATTAACAATGACTATAGCATATAATTGGTATTATGCATATGAATGGTGAATGTAAATGCAATATACTATAGTGTTGGTTATGTTGGCAAGATAAGTTCTATCAAGAGTTATCTCAAATCTCTTATACATGGGAAGCTTTGTTGAAGACACGTGGCATGGCAATGCATTGTTATCTTCTTGACTATTACGGCTATAACATTGTCTAAATTTTTCCTAAATTGATTTTTTTTTTAGTCATCATTAGTTTTTTTTTTTTATCTTGCATCTCTAATATCATTATGATCCCTATTTAAAAGATGTACATGAATGAGAATGATTAAATTGCAATCTTGCCATAATATAAATAAGATGTCATGCAGGGTGATGAACAACTTGCATGGTTAAGGCTTGTTGTCTTACAACTTGTCTATGCGGAAATGATTTTCCATGCAATGAAAACTTTGATGGCTACAAAAGATGCCAACTAAGAAGAAACAAATATATTTATATGTCAATAAAAATAGTCAGAAAATTTATCATGTACGAAACTATTTGCCCATAAATTCTTACATTCAATATGGTTGTGATTCACAATTCTTCATATTGCAACCTATCCAAATGATTTCCCTCTAAAAAATTCAACCATAGTATATTAATCTAGGATAAGATAAAATATAAGGTATATGACAATGACATGAAACTGAATTAGGCATATCAAATATTACTTGTATTTAAACATGAACTAACGTTGAAATATGCACATATCATATATGTCATTCACAATTCTTCTAGTTGCCTCTTATATGAATAAAATTCACTCAAGATTATATTAAATAAACTTATAATATACATATAAAATTAGGCATGTATGAAAGAGTAATCATTTTAAATCATGTCAAGATAAGAAGTTATTTCATAAACCAAGTAGTGTTGATATTTCAACACTGATTAATTATGAAATATACTCAAATTCTTGTTGAAAGGGAAATAAATAAATAAGCACATAGCTTTTGATACAACATTGTTGTTTCAAGTTATTCAATTCCTAAAAATGTAAAGCTTACAAACATAAATCCTAATGAACTTGATGCAATATAATACACTCCAAATAATTTTATAAGTGTTTTTCCACGTATGTTAAAGTAAAAGATAAAGCAGCTACAGAAGGTGACAATATAGAGCCATATGAATTAAAAAAATAAATTAATTCACAAAGAAAAAAATTAATTCCAAAAAAGTTTTACCAACAAAATTCACAATTCTTTATATTCATCTCATTATCTAAAGGAAAGAAACTTAAGAAAGATGCGAAGCATTATATGAATTAAAATAAACTTACAGTGTACACTTTACAGTATACATGTATGAAACTATAGTCATTTGAAGTTGAGTTAGCCCTCTAACTTTGGAAAACATTTTTTTTTAAATATAAAGAAGGAAGAAATATCATCTTTGACCGTTTGGGATTATTAAAAAAGATTAGATAGAATTTTAAAGATTCACAACATTACTCAAAAGTGCACACACTTTAGAAAGTATATTGCTATTTAAAGATACCACGTCAAACAATCACATTCAATTGTGTAAGAATAATATGGCTTCAAGTCCATCCACAAAAAGAGTATCCAGCATGGTTTTGATACTTGTTAGTGAGATATATCCCTCTCCTTCTATTTTTTTTTAGATATATCCCACTCCTTTGACACATATATTTATACATTCTCTAAACTTTAGTAACATAAGCAAAATGCCAATTATTTTACATTCCTCTCATTTTCTTTTAAATATAACAATTTCTTTAACATGTTGCTATACTACATTCTATTCACACAAAATTAATCTATAAGTTTATTAATCAGTTCATAAAATCATATAGCTTATAAATATAATTCATAATAAACTTGACGCAATTTAATCAAGTCCTAGTTAATTTTATAAATAAACTTTCATGTCTATTAAGTTAACAATAAATAAATATAACAATTAGAGAGTATGTAAATATAGTAAAAAATATAAAGTTATTTCAAAAACTAAAAAGGTGGAGGTATTTGAACATGAACTAACTATGAAATATAGTCAAATCATTTTTTGCAAACTAAATACAAATATATCAACATAAGTTTTGAATAATTTTTTTAGGTTATTCAACTGATACAAATATAAATGTTACCAATGTGTGCCACTAATGAATTTAAAACAATATAGTCTACAGCAAATAATTTTATAAATTATTTTTCCATGTACATTTAGCTAAAATTAAAAATATATATACAATAATTACATGGTGTGACAATATAGTGTCATATCAATAAAAATACAAAGTAAATCATAATCAGTTACAATCATTTAATATACTTAGTGTAATTATAAATAAGTATTTGGTGATTATAAATTAGTGTAATTTGTGTAGTTTTAGGTTCAGTACTCTCCAACTCAGCTGATTTAAGCATACATTAATCAAGGCCAAAGGAAGTAGCTAACAAAGTAGTAAAAGAAAGAACGTACGGAAACTATACAGTCAAACAAATAAAAATATAGCCACAACAAAACAAAAATAGAATTGGGATGATCAAGAAGTTTCTGAAGTGGCAACTGCCTCATGTTTCTTTCTTACATCAGCTATACATGTGGCATATTTTGGAAGTGCATCCTATAGTTCCTTTTTTTTTTAATATATATATATATATATATATATATATATAGATGGCTCTTGAATGGAGTAGGGGTATATGGGGAGGGGATCGAATTGGTGCCACCACAAAGGATAACAACCTTCTATGCCAACTGAGCTCTCCCTAAGCTTTGACATATTCATTTAGCACCTGGAAAGAAATAAATAGATCAAGACTTTCAGATTAAAAAAAAAATTAAATGATAATCAATAAGAGAATAGAGACAGGGACAGGGGGAAGTAAATTGATAAGAAATTACTTTTTGATTTTTAGGGATGTTAATGTGATCAAATTCACTGTTATTTGGACTATTTATGCAATAGATGAGTTGATCAATTACTACACGTCTCTCCACACACTCGTAGTAATGCTCTTCTTTATGTATTGAAGTTTACATAAGCGAGAGGGCTGGGGGAATTCTTTTAAACTGAAGGCGCACATTTCTTTTCCCAAGAAAAGAACTCATCCCTACCTAATGAGAACGAAAATATATATTATATAATATATTATAGTCTTGTGAAGAGAGTAAATGCTTTAGGACATTGGATAACAGCAAGATACTTGCACAAAAAAAAAGAGATCAAAATTTCTACATTCAAATATAGAATGTACACATACTTTATTGAAATCAATCAAAATCAAACCATGCCTGACAGCCAAGCCGATATAAAAACAATGCAACCTTACTTGGGTCAGTTGCATAGTTAATAAACTTTTGATTTATCTCCTATAAATGCTAAAATGGACTAAGTAGAAAAAGAATAAAGAGTTTACATTCAATTTTGCTTAAGAACTCTCATGGCTATTGCTTTAGCAGCATCCTGCACAGGACCATATCTTATTTTCTTGATCTATTTTTTGTTTAACCACAGATAACTAAGAAGGAGTTGCCATATTCAAGAATCAAGAATAGAAAACTAACCTACCTTTCTGAAGTTGAGAAAATGAAAACACAACTAAAGAAAATATGATACCTTCATCAGGATTCCCCTATTCTGATATAGGAAATTAACTTGGCCGAATTCTATTGTGTCAATTGTTGAATAGGTGCGATTTCTACAGAAAGGGGTATATGTGTTTGGGAAGAGAGTATGTGGGGAATTTTCAATTGTAATCATGGAGGAAGTGAAGAAGTTCTTTGTAAGATTATGGGTTAGGTCCATGCTTATCCACCTTTCCTATGGGAGCCAAGGAGCTTAAAGGAGGTGCAAATGGCTTAGTGAATGCTGCGCCAATAGGTCATGAATAGACAATCAAGCGGCAATAATTTTGATCACATTGCCTTAATTATTTACTAAAGAGAATTAAAATTATTTATTAATCAATAAGATAGCAAATTGACAAATAACAAAAGGATATGTCAAGTTTAAAAATGTTATACAAGTGGCAAATTCTCAAGTATTAGACATGTGGTAGGATTTGAGGTTGGTATTAAGAATGAAATGATTTAAGAATTTGCAACATTTTAGTACATTATAAATTTAAATAAATTTCATTAATATTTAATGTCATTACTACCATTAATTATGACTAATTACTACTGTTATCATTCCTTAAAAAAAATTACTACTATTATTATTTAGAATGTTCTATTAATTAATACTGATAGAAGGAAGTTATCAAATTACAAAAAGATGCATAAGGTTGAAATTTTTGGGACAAATGGCAATCTCTTATGCTTTGTGAAAAGGACACATGGCAGTAAAGGGGGAAGGTGGGTTCCCTCTTAATATATATATCATGATATGATGCTCAATCCGAAAAGTAATGAATAATATGATTTTTGGTCTTTTCCAGGGTTAAGAAAGGGAAGATCAATTCATGATTACTAGAGATATAAAACTTATTATTAATTTTATATGTAATAGTTTGAATTTTTAAAATGATTAATCTTTTAACATAATATCAATTTCTAAAATTAAGTGATCAAAAATTTAATTCTCTCACTTTTTTATTAAATGTAACAGGGGTGGATCCCTTATATATCTCATTAGGTGCAGAACAAAAGGCCATGTTGTTTTTAAATTTTTAAAATATTTAGAGATTATTTTAAAATTTTAAACATAATTTAAAATATATAAAAATTATTTAAAACTTCTCAAACTGTTACAAATTATATATAGAATTTTACACAAAACTAAATTAAACATTTCCTATAATATAAATGAAAGTTCTCAAAATTCATATAGACCAAATTAACAATTTTAGCTAGTACACAATGAGATTTTCAAATTTGAGGGGATCAAGGTCCCCTGTCACCCTTCCCTCTGCCACTAGCCATTCTTAAGCTCTTGTATATCCCATGCTGAGTTTGGATATGTTAACAATTTCATATGTGGTTAGACTGAAAGAATTCTTCTGAGTAACCCTCCTTTCCGTTCTTTTCTTAATTTTCCCGCCTCATTGAAGGTAACAGAAAAAAAGGGGGGAAAAGGACTGTAATGAGATGTTGAAAGGAAAAGAAAAAAAGGCATGGTGAGCTGATCTTTATGATGGCAAGTAATTGGGCCTGGCCCATTAATTCATTAGTTACAACGGAAGTCCATTTCTCTCAATATGCATGAATGTAACACAAAGCTTTTGCCCGTTGTATATTGCCGTCCGCGACGTGCTCGGAGAAGAGGTTGAAGCTCCATGTCTCCCATTTGAGGTGATCTTCGCTTCTCTTTAAAATTTTAAATGGTCCTGCAAACTCTGCGCATCCGAACAGACTCTCGCAGCTTTCGCGAAGTAGAAGCACGCCCTAGCCGAAGTCATTTTCTATTTGAATAATTTTTTTTTTGTTTAAATATCTTCGCCTTGCTTAATCGCTGTTCTTTTTCTTCCTTCCTACTACAAATACAGTGGAGTGGCTATGGTATAGTTGCCCCTTGCTTTAGCTTTCTGCCTCATGGCTTGACTTTGGCATAAGTGTCTCGTTAAATTCCTGGTAGGCAATGTAAGTGGGTAGCAGACCATTATAATAGAAATTACGTTACTTCACTAAATAGAATCTACTTTTGCTGTTAAGGCTTCACTAATCATGGCATTTGCTGGAAAAACTTTGAAAAAATGTGCCTTGGTTATTTTTTAAAAGACCGTTTTAATTGTTTCCCAAAGCACTTCATGGAGAATCTGTTGAAAACAAGGACTCGTAAATTTTGAATATTAGGCATTCTAGATAGGGACACTTCTGAACGACAACTCCTTTGGAGTGTTTGCCTTCCCTATTTTTACTTCTTGCGCGCTTGAGATGGTTAGGTTTTTTTCTTTTCCAATTGAAAAATTTAATTATTGCAGTTTCCAACTCGTCGCTTTCTTTTTACGGTTAGAAAGAGATTTTTTGAGGCAAAACCATTTTCTTTTTCTCATCTGACGGAAAGCTTCCAAAAATGTATTCATTAACATTGAAGGGCCTGAGTCTGTGGTTCCTCCAAAATATTGTTTATTTTCCCCACTATGACTTCAGATGCTGCGACCTTAAAAGGCAGCACTTCACCAAAAATCCGAAAAATAAAAAGTGAATCAATGACTGGGAAATGAACAGTTTGACTCATGTGCCCGATCTACATTATGTTTTTAGTTTACTACTTATAATTTTCTCTTTGCTTTTTTAGCCAGAGTTGGCTATCCTAAAGCAAAGAGAAAACAATAGAGCATGATATTTGAAACCTTATGCTATATGTGTGCTTATGCATTTTTGATTGTCCAGACGACTGCCAGTGGACTTATAATATCAACTCTTGCCTGATGTTATGGTTGTTTAGGATCTTGGTAAAATATGAACTGACTGTCAACTCAGCTATTGTTGGACACATTGAATACCTAAATTTGTTGATAACTTGAGCAATTTATGTTGCCATAGTGTCCTTGTTGCTGTTTTAATTGAGCAAAATCAGACTTGTCCTTCATTACTTGGGTTATGTCAGATATATGTTCTTTTAGTAAACATCGTCATGGAGACTAACTAGATAGGTCTCCTAAATTATCTAATTATCATACTTTTAACTATCTCTAATCTCTTATATATAAGTATTGGGATTTGTCTGTTAATTTGATGTGCAGACCTAAAACATTCTATTTTCAGGTTATGACAGAATCTGTAGGCTCTTTTCCCATGTCACAGTCACCTTTAGTGCTGCTATAAATGGCATGCTATCAATATATGCTCGTCCACTTTCATTCCTTTTGGAGGGGCATTACACACTTTGAAAGGAATTTGCCAAGCACTGGGAGGAACTACTTTTGTTTTTTTAAAAGACAAAAGCTGGTTCATTCATCATTCAATTTAGCCTTGAAGGTATAAGTAAAACACGCTTTGACGGTTTATCATAGTCAGTAAACTGATGCGGCTCTTCTTGCTTTCGTTTTGTTTTGATGATCTGCAAGGAACTTCTTTTCAAAGCAGAGATGGATTTTTCTTTTAATAAGTTTATTCTTTACATTTTCTTTTTCTATACTCTTGGTGGTTAAAATTGGGGCACTATGCTCTCTTTATTCTTCTTTTTTTGTATTTTAAAGTCGAATTAGGTTTAGTATGACTGTAAAGATGAAATATGAAACTCATTTATATAGGTAATACAATTTTTTTATTCATAAGTTTTCAGTTATTTTGAAACTGTTAATGTATGGGTGAATGGACTTGTTCTTTGTTATAAAATTCCTAATATATGGAAAAGTGTTGTCTTTTTTATGGAGATTTAATGAATTTGGTGTAGCATACTAGGAGTCTATTTTATTTGTATAAATCTATGATCTTGTTGTAGATCATAAATTTTTTGGGATACCAAATGAAATATTTAGCCGTAGGATTACTTCAACAATGAAAGTGTCTATAATTGAGATGTCTAAAAAGAGGCAATATATGGGCAAGTGTCATTTTTCTGGATATATTTAGGAGCTGTTTCAGAGTTGCAACTGATTTTTTTTTTGTGTGTGTTGTATAATTCTTATTCTTATTACTATTAAAACTCTTGCTTTTTTTTTTTTTTAATGGTTCATGTTTCTCAGGGCTATACTAGTTCATCCAGTAATGCCAGTTCAGATTTGCCTGGACCTGGAGTTGTTCGTACATCTTCCCCGAGTAATTTAACATTTTCTTCCAGTAGTAAATATGGACCGGTTCAAGTTGTCCAGCTTAATTCTCTCAACAATGGGGAAACAGCAGAAACCAATCCTCCAAATGGAAGAGTTATGCTCATTGATGGCACATCAATAATTTATAGGGCATACTACAAACTGTTAGGTATGAAACAGTATCGCATATGCTGATGTATATTCTCTTTGTTGATATAAATCTTGGATATAGAATTGTTTATTGATCTCTTTTTGCATATAATAAATGTTCTGTGGATTAGCCTGATGAAGAGATTTCACCATTCAGAAAACCCGGAAAGCTCTGCCAAAGGGCTTTTCTGCATATGCTTCTGAGCTTTCTGGCAGACTCACCTTGTTTCTACTGAATAATTTTCTGTTTAGATATACATAGGCGCCTTATGTTTTTATTTCAAATCTAGTTTGATGATGCACCAATTTCATTAAAGATTCTGAAATATTTGATTTGTTTGCTGGAACTTTTATGAATATGTAACCTGTTTGCTAAAACTTATGGAGGAGCATAACTGATTGTCCTTTATGATGGTGTAATAGCAAAGTTGCACCATGGTCATCTAACACATGCAGATGGAAATGGAGATTGGGTTTTAACGATATTCACAGCTTTATCACTTGTAAGTTGTAATTGTATGAAGACATTTAATTTTCTCATTCTAATTTTTAGAGCTGATGAATTTTTATGCTGGTGGCTGCAGTTTTCTGCTGTCTGGTTTTTGTTTTTTATTTTAATCTCTGAGCAATGAAGTTATTAGCACAAAATTGAGTTTTATGGGAAAGTGCAGATATTATATTGTATATACTAACTCTAATGCTCAATTTATGAATACGTTAGAAATTAATGTGGGATAGATAGATAGACATGAAGCGATGAACCTAGATAAACATTGAATCAATAATTTTTTATTTAACCTACTCTTAGAATCACATCTTGGAAACTGTAGACATGACTATCAACAAATAATTTTCTTTATGAAGTTTACATGTAATTTTGTGTGAGAAATTTAGTTTCACTAATCATGGCTTTGAAATTAAATATTTTGTATGAACTTTTTTAACCCATGAAGCAAAGCTATAAACTAAACCTCAATGATGCATTGCAAACAACAAAATAATGTTATAATTTATACTCAAAAAACAAAAGAAAATGATGATAAGCCTAGAGGTTTATAGATTAAGTTAAATTAAGAAAAGAAATGACATAAGTACATAATTTAATGGTTTGATTGTGCCAAAGGAAGAAAGGTGAAAAGTACTTGCTTTTTAATCTCTTAGTTTGGGGACAAAAACAACATATAAAGTCTTATCTCATTAGATGCGGTTAGTTACATAGATTAAATGACACTATTGGGTTCTATCAAAAATCAAGTTTTTTGAAATATCATTATCAAAAGATTCCTTTTGACATTCTTTTTAAGTGTTCTTTTTGGTTTCCCTCTACTTCTCTTCATTGAGTAAAAATTATTTAATCAATTTTTTTCATTAGAACCACTAATGGTCTTATTTGCAATTTCTAAACCACCATAATCAAGTTTTCGTCCTTTTTTACTTAATAGGGGCAATATGAACTTTCTTCTAAATACAATAATTACGAATCTTATCCGTTCTTGTATATCTACTCATCCTTATTAACATTCTTATCTCTGTTATTCTCATTTTTTGCTTTTGTTGGCACTTCAAAACTCAACATTCACTACCATAGAGCATGGCTAGTTTTATAGTAGTTCGATAAAATTTTCCTTTAAACTCGTTAGGTATTTTGCTATCACAAATGATTCCAAATATGTTTCTTCATTTAAACCGCCCAGCTTGTATCTTTTGTATAACATTCCAATTAATCTCTCCATTACTTTGTAAAATTGATTCAAAATATCAAAATTTTGACACTTGTGATATAATGTGCTTCCCAATATTTGCCTGCAAATCATTACTATCTCGCCTCTTGTTGGATTTGTACTCCATATAATGTGTCTTGTTCCTGGCTAAACAGAAACTCTTTGATTCTAAGGCTTCTCTTCACATCTCTTGTTTAAAATTAGTATCGTTTTTTGACTTCTTTACTAGGATTATCCATAAAAAGCATACAATGCAAAATTGTTTCTTGGATATACCCAGTAAGTATGTCCAAAACTAAAGTAAAAAGGTATAGACTTAAGGATGACCCTTGGTGCAAGCTGATTTTTATGGAAAAATCTTCTATCACACCTCAATGAGTTCTTACATTTGTCGCTGCCCCATCATACATATACTTTATAGCTTGAATACAAGTGATATGAACATCTTTTTTTTTCAATGCCCTCCATAGAATTTCCTGTGACACTATATTGTAATCTTTTTCTAAGTCAATAAAAACTATTTTTCTAAGTCAATGAAGACTATGTATGAGTCTCTTTCTTTACTTTGTTACTTTTTCGTCAAATACTGCAAAGGATATATAGTCTCTATGGTTGATCTTCCTAGCATAAAACCAAATTAGTTCTCTGATATATTAGTTTCTTTTCTTAATCTGTGTTTAATCACTCTTTTTCAAAATTTTATAGTGTAGCTCATGAGTTTGATCCCCCGATAGTTTTCATAACTATGAATTTCTTATTCTTGTAAATAGGTATCATAATACTCTTCCGCCATTCATTTGGCATCCTCTTAGACTTTAATATCTCTTTGAATAGCTTGGTGGGCCAAAAAATATTTTTCTCTCCCAAACACTTCAAAACCTTAATAGGTTATTTAACACTATATGGATTAACTTTACTTACATCCGTTTAGAAAAGTGAAGACCTTTGCTTATTGAACACTACATTTGGACATTGGTGCAATGGTTCTAATTCAATTAACACCGTACTCGAGCCATATTATGTGTTACTTCTAGGTAACGACTTAGCATTAGTACAATAACTTCTTTGGTCCATGTCATAAGAAAGTCGATAAAGTTTTATGTTGGCCATTAACTACCTAATTTAACTCTTCTTTATTCGGGCTTGAGACTTGCTATGTAAAACATATGCGGAGTTTAATGTGTTCAATTGGAATTCAACAAATGTTCCTATGAGCTACTCAACTACTTGGCAGAATAATAATATTTCTAATCTTTTCTAGTCAGGACCCTCCAAAGTTCAATGGATTATTGTTATTGAAATCTTGTGTTATGACTATTATCTTATTTGTTGCTGTCACTTGTCATATATTTTTAAAGGAATTTTTATCCAAACAATATTTGAATTGGAGTTTGATATCGGATTTTTGGTAGAGCTTATGAAGAATGGTGTTAAAATAGCTTTCTCTGTGTCTTCTTGATGAAGATTGGAGCATCACATAAATTTACTTTATAGAACCCTACAATGTTCTTCTTGGAAATTTTATGCATTTAGCCATTAATGTTTTTCTTAGAAGCCTTCAACAAGTTACTTTGGAGATTATTATTCTAGTTGTGATGTCATTGACATTAAGAAGTTTCATTTCATGTAAATCTGAGATATATACATGTTTAGTTATTTTTTGCCGTCTTTCTTGTAGATAATTGATGTTCTGGAATTTGCCCCTTCTCATGTGGCGGTATGAGTTTTCTCCATTATGTCTTTGTGCATGTATTTCATTAATATACTTTATTATGACTCTTTTTTCCTCCATTATATTATTTGTATTATTATTTACTCTGTTTAAAAATCAGTTTGAGTTCCTAATATAGTTTGGTTGCTTTTGCATGCAGGTGGTGTTTGACCATAATGGTGAGTTATAAAAATTGTTATATTTGCTTGTATTTTTTTTCTCTTAGATTGCACATACTTTTATCATTTAAGCTCTTTTTTTTTTATTTTTTAAATGTTGTGCCATACATTTTTGAATTCTTTTAATTTCTAAGTTGTACACTAGTATGGACTGTAAGACTTGTGTTGTATGTTGTGTTCCTTATGTATCTTCCCATAGCGCTTTTCATATTTGATTTAAATTGTGTTGTCTGTTTTTAACAAATCAGGGATAATTTATTCACACATCAATGACAAGTAATAATTTCTTAGACAAAAATGCTAGGGGGATAAGCAAGAAAAGACAAGTAAAAGAAAAGAGAAGAAATATTGTAGATGAAGCCCTAAAATGGGAAGTGTGATAATAATATTTATAGGAAACTTATAAGTAAAAGAGAAGAACTTAACTTCTGTGCAACTTGAGTATTGTTTGTATGTTCTTTAGGGAGGCTTGTTTAGTTAGGTGTGGATTTTCAATTATACAACCATCGAAAGGTTGAATTCAGGCTACACTAAGCTATTTGATAAATCCTTTGGGGATGTGTGGTGTTGGTTATATACTTACATGAATTTAGAAACTTGAATGGAAGTGGCTGAGATGGATTCAACTTGGACTTGTAAGGATCAATGTTGTCAATAGCGCTCGCTATCGCACATAGCGTAGTGCTATGGCACTAAGCGGTACGCTATGCGCCATAGTGTAGCGCTATCTAGATAGCGCAACATAGCATGCACTATCCGGTGCTATCGCTGCACTATAGCGCAGCAAGACGATATAACGGTAACATGCTGGAACTTTTTAAGTGTCGAGACTTGGCCTGTATGCCTCGCATGAAACTCTCGAATCTTTGTTGCTATCAACCGCTTTCAACTCATCGTTGCTATGGAACCATCGCCGCTTGCGACTCATTGGTGTTCTCTGTTTTGTTCTTGTCATTGGCTCTCAACCTTCGTTGCTGTCGAAGACTTGAACCACCACCGCTCTCTGTTCTATTCTGTTCTCGAACGTTTTGCTGTCGTTGGGTTGCAACTTTTGATTGAAGCAGGACCCTCATCATTAATCGCAGCTTCTGGTCAAACCACCACCGCTCTCTGTTTTGTTCTGTTCTGGTTGTTGGCTCTCACATAGTCGCACCTTCGTTGTTGTCGAACCACTACCGCTCCCTGTTCTGTTCTGTTCTTGATCCTTTTGCTATCGTTGGCTCGCAGCTTTGTTGCTAGCAAAGGTAGACAACCGAAGCTCTCACTCCTCTTTTGACTCTGTTTCGGTTGCATTTATCTCGTGTTTTGTGGTTGTTTGGTCTACTGTTCTGGTTTATCTTGAATAAAATTATTTGTTTTCATATTTTATGAAGTCAATCTCATTTGTGAGGCCCAAAGTAAGTTTGGAGTTATCTGTTATCCAAACATGCCCCAATATACCTGCCTTTATTTACTATAATTACTTTGAACTTTCATAATCGTCCTGCTTCTATAGAACATGTATATTTGATATGTAAGTTTGCACTTGGCCTTAATATCTAGAGTTTTGTTACCTAGTTGATGATCTGTTGATTAATTTAAAAATATTAGAAGGCTAACTTCAACAGTTTTAATTGCATTATGAAATTGCTGCCTCAGCCTCTGACTTTGTTGTAGACTACTGTGTCAATTTGGTCCTCGATTGATAAATTATGTTAATCTGGTTCAATGTCACCCTTCATCCATCTGCCACTGAAATCATTTATAGCGTAGTTATTAATAGCGAATAATGCACTTATAGCGCTTGGGGTTATTGCAACATAGCGCATTGTGTTGCACATAGCACATTACTATTTGGACTATAGCGCAATTATATTACATATATAAATGTATATATATTTATATATGTAATATAACCTAAACAACAAGAATATATAACAAATAACCTTAAAAAATATGACAAACATGAAGCAACTTCATTTGCAATCACAATTCAATGTTTCAAGCAATAAGTTTGATACCAAAAGGATAAATTCATCAAGAGTCTTAAGGCTAAAGCCTCTAAACATCATCAAAGATACTAGAGACAAGTAAGAAACCAACAACCAGCAACCCAACTAGAGACAAGCAAGAAAGCAGAGCCAACGACCAGCAATCAAACCAGAGACAAGTAAGAAACCAGCAACCAGCAACCAGAGACAAACAAGAAAGCAGAGCCAACGACCAGCAACTAGCAACTAGAGATAAGCAAGACCAGCAACAACCAACGATAGTATCGCAAGTTCGCAACGACTAGAGCAGCGACATAGCGACCAAAGATCAGAAGGCGGCGATGATATCGCAGCGACGATATCGCAGCGACGATAGCGATCGTGAGCAGACTAGACCAAACCAAAGAGTAACGAAACTTGAGAGCAAGAAGCGATCGTGACTAGCAGCAACATTCGAGAGCAGGGAGCGATCGTTACTGTGACCAAACCAAACAGCAGTGATGTTTGAGATAATTCTAACGAGTTGGGACTTAAAAACCAACCTGGTTTTTACCAATGAATCCATTATCTGCGCTATAATGCAGCATAGCGAGCACTATAGCGCAGTGATAGTGCAGTATAGCGCACGCTATGCTGTGCTATCCTGATCTCGCTACGCTATGGCGCATAGCGTAGCGCTAAGTGCCATAGTGCTGCGCTATGCACTATATCGAGCCATAGCGAGCGCTATTAACAACTATGATTTACAGACTCTTGATATGCCACATTCAATGTTATGTGTCAGGACTTATTTTGAGGTTGGACTGCTATTGGACACATGCTGCTAATGTCTGTCCCTAAATTGAACTTTATGATATATGGTACTCTTGGGATTATTTACAGCTTTTGCTGTTTATGTTTCTGTTTAATATATAGCATCTAGTCTTTGCGTGTCCAACAGCGCTTCATCATTAGCTTAAACAGTGGCATGTTGCATTTAACACAAAACATTAGCAATCTGTTAACAGCTTTCAGTGTCAGGCAGACAGAGGGGTGACAGTGAACTAAATTAAATCTTTTAACTTGTAGTCCAAAAGAAGAGAATCCACCTCCCAAAAACCTTGTTATTGCTTTATTCCATTTACTCATTTCATAGCTTTATCAGAAATATTTGGCATTATTGCTTGGGAAAACAACTTGAATTCATATGTGATTCTTTGATCCTTTCGGAATGGTTTGCTTTGTAAATTGACCATGCTGGACAAAACAAAAAGATCAGGCATACTACACTCCAAAAGGATGAATTTACATTCCCATCACTTATATTGGTCAATTTCAATCTAGAAGCCTCCCCATGACTGCTTGTGAGTTGTGACTACAATTATATATTATCTAAATGTGACTCATTGCATACACTTTTGGAAAAAACACTAGCTCCACTATGACAGTGACACTATCAGCTTACACAATGAAATCCTGCCAAATTAAGATGATCATATATTCTTTTACATTTACTTGTACTCTTTAAAAGGGTTTTTCAAAATGTA
Organism: Dicorynia guianensis; assembly: GCA_037013595.1. Taxonomy (NCBI): domain Eukaryota; kingdom Viridiplantae; phylum Streptophyta; class Magnoliopsida; order Fabales; family Fabaceae; genus Dicorynia; species Dicorynia guianensis. The sequence continues at coordinate 224,750 of JASUAB010000009.1, forward strand.
TATCAAATTCTGAAGGTGGTTTTAATGCTGTAACTGCTGTTTGGCTTGGCTTTAGGTTCTAATTTCTAAATGAGTCATTAAAGCACTGCTAGCAGTGGACATACTTCTAATCCAGCTTGGAAGTATTGTAAAAGAATTGATCCTAAACATCCAAATAGAGTACAATGCAATTTTTGTGGCAAGGTTTCATATGGGGGGATCACTAGAGCCAAACAACACATTCTTGGAAGAAATAGACATGTCAAGATTTGTGATTCATGCCCAGAAACTGTTAAAGAAGAAATTAGGTAGTATATGGCACAAAAAGAAGAAGTGAAAATTCAAAAAAACTTGCTGCCTCGGCCTCTCAATTATGAAGATTTTGATTTGATGGATGAAGAGCAAGAAGATGACATTGAATTCCAACCAATATCAATGAGAAAGAGGACCTCATCAAGTACACCTTCTCTAGAAAAAAGTAGTAAAACACCACTTCCTCTAAAAAGGCAAAAGCAAAAAGGGCCAATTGATTCTTATTTTGCTATTGATCCAAAAATTGCAGTGGAGTAAAGGAAGAAAGGAAAGCAAACTGTGATCAATGAGCATTACAAGAAAGAAGCAAGGGATAAAGCATGTCAAGCTATTGTAAGGTGGATGTATGATGCTGGAATCCTTTTTAATGCAGTGAAGTATGAAAGTTTTGCAATCATGATTGAGGCCATTGGACAATATGGGCCAGGGATGAAACCACCTAGCTATGATGAAGTGAGAGTTACACTTCTAAAGAAAGAAGTAGAGCTCACTAATGCATCATTGAAGACATACAAGGAGCAATGGGCAAGAGTTGGATGCTCTATTATGGCGGATGGTTGGAAAGATCGGAGAGAGAGGACCTTGATTAATTTCTTGGTCAATAGTCCAAAGGGCACTGTATTTATTGAGTCTATTTATGCCTCTAAATATATCAAGATTGGGCAAAAGATGTTTGAATTGCTTGATAAGTTTGTGCAAAAGATTGGACCAGCCAATGTTGTCCAAGTTGTCACTGATAGTGTAGCCAACAATGTTTATGCTGGTAAACTTCTTTCCTTTGTTTTTTTTTATCTTGAGATGAACAATGAAAGTTATAGATACTAACTTGTCTATGTTGATATACTTCTAATAGGAAAATTGCTGGAGGCAGCCCATCCACATTTGTTTTGGACTCCATGTGCTGCACATTGCATTGATTTGATGTTGGGGGATATTTGGAAAATTCCTCGCCTTGCTAACACAATGAAGAAGGGTGTGGCATTGAGTGGTTTTATATACAACCATACAAGTGTGTTGAACATGATGAGGCACTTCACCAACAATAGAGTTATATAGGCCTGCAAAAACCAGATTTGCTAATGCAATCATTGCACTTGCTAGTACAACCATAAGGCATGTTTAAGGAAAATGTTCACTTCTGAGAGTGGGCTAATAGTTAGTGGGCAAGACTATCACAAGGCAAGAAAGTGGTTCAAACAGTACTTAGCATTGCTTTTTGGAGAAATGTTGCCTACTCTCTTAAGTTGGTTGGTCCTTTGATTAAAGTTCTTCGATTGGTGGATGGTGAGAAGAAGCCTCCAATGGGATACATTTATGAGGCTATGGATAGAGTCAAGGAAGCAATTGTTAAAGCTTTTAATGAGAATGAAGAGAAGTATCAAGATGTGTTCCAAATCATTGATAGAAGATGGGAAGTGCAATTGCATCGCCCATTGCATGCAGCTGGGCATTACTTGAATCCTAAATTTTTTTATGCAAATCCAAATATTGTGAAGGACCAAGAAGTGATAAATGGTTTGCTAAGCTGCATACAAAAATTGGTGCCTGACACTAACATGCAAGATAAGGTTGAAAATGAATTGGTCTTATATAGGAATGTAGAAGGTCTTTTTGGGCATGAAATGGCTAAAAGATCAAGAGCAACAAAGGCACTAGCAGAGTGGTGGGCTAGCTATGGTGCAGGATCTCCTCACTTGCAAGACTTTGCCATAAAAGTTCTAAACCTCACTTGCAGTTCATCAGGGTGTGAGAGGAATTGGAGTGTATTTGAAAATGTAAGCAAAGTTATAGTTTATTTTTCATCATCTAGTAAAATTTTAATTCTAATTTCTTATACTTATTTATGGATTTTGACATTTTGCAGCTTCATACCAAAAGGAGGAATAGGCTTGAACATAAAAGGTTGAGTGATCTAGTGTTTGTCAAGTATAATAGGGCATTGAGACGAAGATACAATTATCATGAACACTTGACCTTATCTCATTGAAAGATATTGATTATGCTAATGAGTGGTTGATTGGCAAGGTGGATGAAGAAGATGGACAATCAAATGTTGAAGATGCATATGTATTTGAAGATGAAGATTTAACTTGGAGTGATGTAGCTAGAGCTTCAGGAGCTTATGAGTCTTCTCGTCCTATTAGGAAATCAGCTAGTCGGACCTTTCAAACCCCAACCCCAACTTTGAGAAAGGGATCTTTTGCAAGGCTCAAATCCAATTCATCTATTCCTCTTAATGATAGTGATGAGGATGAGTTGGAAGAGTCAGAAGGATCAGAAGAGACTGAATCTGAAGTTGGTATTGAAGAAAATGATGATGATAATGATTCACCTTGTGATGAAAATATTGTTTTTGATGATGAGGATAGACTCTAAACTATTTATGCTTAGTGTCTTTTATGATGTTTAGAGGCTTTAGCCTTAGACTCTTGATGAATTTATCCTTTTAATATCAAACTTATTGCTTGGAACATTGAATTGTGATTGCAAATTAAGTTGCTTCATGTTTGTCATATTTTTTAAGGTTGTTTTTTATATATTCTTGTTATTTAGGTTATATTACATATATAAATATATATACATTTATATATGTAATATAATTGCGCTATGGTTCAAATAGCAGTGCATTATGCGCTATGTTGCAATGACCCCAAGTGTTATAAGTGCGCTATTCGCTATTGACAACTATGGTGAGGATGAAAGTGAGGGGGTAGCTATAGAAGTCTGAAGAGTGTTAATAAGATATTAGAGGCTTTATAAATCTTTTTATTTAGGCCCCCTTGTTGGGGGGGGGGGGGATGTTAGCAACAACTTCTACCAATGTTGTAGTTTTGCTGGACTACATCTTCATTTCCTGCTGAAGTATTAGGAGTTTGTTTCAGAGAACTAAGGACACTGGGAAATTTATGAAGTATTAATCGATTGGGTTGACAGCTTTTCTGCTTCATGGAAATCTTCTGAAGTTCATTTATTTTGGAAATTTCTTTCAAATAATGCTTCATTTGGTGTAATTTAACATTGTAAAAATTCGACCATCCAAATCAAATGAGAAAGACAAAATCAGATGGATTAATATTGGTTTTGTTGGAGAATTGAGTCCTAATTCAGTGGGATTCAAATCAATTTCATTTATTGGGATTGATTGGCTGTATGTTTACTGTAATTCTTAGATTAGTAGTTTCCTTTTCTTATTCCTTAGTTATAGGGATTTGATTTATTCTATCTGATTTTGGTCTTACTAGCTGTTCTCCTTAGATCACTCAAACCAAACTTATCCCAAATCCAAGGGGAGTGTCACATAACCCTAGACCACCATTGAGACATGTTTACTCTCTCAGGTTACGAACTCTCAAGCAGGACTGAGTCTAAACCAGTGGTGATCCTCCTGTGGAAAAGAAACCAGGTTTGGTTGAAGAAGAAAATCATGAAGGAGAAAAAGACGACTTAGATCTCCCAATTGCAGTTAGAAAAGGGGTAAAAGATTGTACAAAACACCAAATTTCTAACTATCTCACATATTCTCAATTTTTAGAAAGTTACAGGGCCTTTATTTCCAAAGTGGATGAGATTCAAGTGCCCACACTTTTTTTGAAGCATTACAAGATACACAATGGAAAATGGCCATAATGGAGGAAATGAAAGCACTGAAAGAAAATGAGATGGGGGAGATGGTGGAATTGCCCAAAGGAAAGAAAACTGTGGGGAGCAAATTGGTGTTTACTGTGAAGTACAAATTAGATGGCACTACAGAAATATACAAGGCTAGATTGGTGGCTTAAGGGTACACTCAAACCTATGGAGTAGACTGTGAAGAGACCTTTGCTTTAGTGGCGAAGATAAATATAATTCGAGTATTGCTATCACTAACTGAAAACTTGGATTGGGAACTGCACCAAGTGGACATTAAGAGTGCATTCTGATATACCACCACCGATCCTAAGAGTTTACCAAAGGAGGAGTGGGATTAGGATGAATTAAATGTTTGTAAAAGGGTAGAACCTTAACTGTCTTAAGTCATATGGACGGTTAAGGGCAGTTATTATGTGATATGTATTTTATTTATGTGTTTTAGGACAAGGCAGTTATCAGACAAGAAGTTTGAGGACTGGTGTAGGGTTCTGGATGACAAATCCAGAAATGGGCTATCCTATTCTGGAGGATAGATTTGGGATCTTCATTATACTGTGCTGTTTGGCCAATAATTGGCCTAAGTGTGTGTGTGTGTGTGTTTGTACGGTGATCTTTGTTATTTAATAAGATCCATCATTTGGTATCAGAGCAGTGTTTTAATCCAGAGATGGTGAATACTAGAAGAAGCAATTGAAGTGAAGGAGAGGATGAGATGGGAGTGGTAAGGCAGGAAGTAAAGGGCCTCAACGACCAGTTACAGGTGGTGTTTCAGTCTGTAGTAGTGTTGTGGGACTCTTTCACAGAGTTCCACGACTCCATGGGAGAAAAGGGAGATCTGTATAATCAGGAACAGCCAAAGGGGCAAAATCTTCATGCGCAACACCCAAACCAGCAACGAGTGTAGGCGCACGGTGATGCCCAAGGCCAAGAGAGGGTGGAAGCCGAGAGAATAGGGGAGAACAGTGCTGCCAATGCTGAAATTGGAGTTTTGAGGGGGACCCAAAGAGTCTAAAACAGATTCTTCCTTGCGAAAATTGGAATTACCAATTTTCACGCATGAGAATCCTTGTGGGTGGTTTTTTAGGGTGAAAAGATATTTTCAAGCGAATGAAATCGCCTTGAATGAGAGGGCTCCAGCTGCAGGAGTTTGTATGGAGGAGTTTGCATTGAATTGGTTGCAGTGGAGGGAAGCAAGGGCACCAATTCAAGACTGGGAGATTTTTAAACAGAAACTGATGGACTGTTTTTGGACTTCACAAGAGGGGTCTGCTCATGAGGAATTGTTGGCATTGAAGCAAACAGGTTATGTGACAGAGCCCAATTTGAATTGCTGTCAGCACCACTTCCGGACATGTCGCAGGAATTATTAAAAGGGACTTTTCTTTCAGGTCTTCAAGAAAGCATTAAAGCGGAGGTAAGGCTTCTTGAGGCCAGAAGATCGAGGATAGAAATGAGATCTTGGGTAGAGTGACTGATTCCTGGGGACCGAAAACCAAATTAAGTTTTAATCCTAGACAGAACAGTATGGCTGAAAATTTTACTAGAGTGGCTGGGGTATCCAAACAGGTGACAACACCTCCATTTAGACAGATGGATGGTAAGCCTGGGACTAATCAAATTTCTACAGCAAGGGTGGAATCCCGGTGTTCGGAGAATAAAGTAAGGGGTACTGAAATGTCATCTGATGTAGTGTTGCATTGGCTATCATGTAGCTTTTAATATTTTAATCTTAAAATTACTTATAGTTTAAGAAATAAATTTATAGCTGGGAACATCTATAAACCTCAATAGATAACTTACATTTCTCTAGTGCTTTGGTTTGTGAAGCAACACCCAGTTTCAATTTTAATGAAGAAAAACTTTCTATTTCAGGAATTCCTTTTGGTCATTCTTGTAGTTCGTCAAAAGAAAGTTTTACAGCAAAAGGTATGTTTAATTCTTGGTTTCAGTTTTTGCATGATGAGAGTGAAAAATAAGGCCAGTCTCAGAATGTTTGGATGCTGCTTTTTGTGTTCATATATATGGGCGATACTGGATGGACTTTTTGAGGTTGGTGTAGAGATTATATGTGTGGGTTAAGTTATACGGATGAAATTACTTTTGTCATCATAATTTTGGAGGTGATCCAGATAATGGTCCCAACTGTTTTGTGGGACATGTCAAGAAATTTGGGTTATAGACTTTGGAGGATAACTGTTTACTCACATCTTTATATGTCCTGTTTATGCCTCATTAAGGCTAATGTCTGTTTGAAATTGTAAGATAAATTATGGTTTGGCAAGGCCTCGGCCTTGTATTCCTTTTGTAAATTCTGCATCCTTTTTTTTTTTCCTTAAATAATGCTTAAATTCAAATTGGCTGGGATGATTTATATGATGCAGTAAATTTAGTATAATATAAGTTGATTAACTAGCCTTTTTAAATGAAAATCTGCCCTTATTCTTTGACCATGTTTTCCTGTAGTTATGTTTATTGTTTGGAAGCTTCTTGTTGTGATGTGATACATGCTATTTTTATGTGCACTTTCTTTCAAGGCCAGAATTTTCGGCACAATCTATACCCATCATACAAGAGCAATCGTCCCCCAACACCTGATACCGTTGTTCAGGGACTTCAGTACTTGAAAGCATCCATCAAAGCTATGTCCATAAAAGTCATTGAGGCAAGTATATGTTGCAGATTTATATTGAATATCTATTCTTATGGTTTATTTAATATTTTAACTAATATGTATAAGCTCAAAGACAGGTGCCAGGTGTAGAAGCGGATGATGTGATTGGAACATTGGCTGTAAGGAGTGTTGATGCTGGGTACAAGGTGATCTTAATTGTTGGTAAATATAGTTAATGGATCTGAAACATGACCTTTGTGTTCTGACTCCTATGCACTTTTGGGATTTTGAAAAAGTTCTCTAGACCAAATCTGCTAATCTGTCCTAAGTGTGCATTCATATTGGTGAACAAATCAATGCATGGGACTTTCTTGGGTCTTCAGACATATAACTGCATGTTATTGTGATTGTTGAAGTGAGTAGAGAAAAATTTAATTTTCTGTACATTTAAAAGTGCTTAAAGTGCTGCTTCTTAATTAGGACTGAAGCAGAATGATCAGAAGAACTTAAGCTTTGATGTTTCTTACCTAATTCATCTTTAATTCATGTATGGCATATAATTGGTTTAGTTCCCTTATCAATGTTCTACAACAAGCCTCTTTCTTTTACCCCAACAATTTTTTATTTAGGTTTTATGGTATTTATAACTATAAGTGTTGCTTTTCCCACATGTTGGAAAGGTTAAAAGGTTCACTTAGCTTTGCGAAAAAATGTTTTTTCACTTTACCATCCTGTGGTTTGACATTGAAGATTTCCCTTTCTGTGCTGTCCTGTTATCGTTGGTCTCCTCTTGGCATTTTCTTTACATTCATTCTTAATGGCAAAACCATCCAATTCTGTTTTGCTTGAAAAGCATCTGTGTCAAAGTTTTTTTTGGTGATAGGGTCAAAGTTTTGTTCTGTTAATGCCATAGTTCAGTTTGACATGCTAACTACTATTATGATTCATGAGGCTTAGCAGAAATTGTTTTTTCTACTGTTTTTGAATGTGTAGAATAGCATTCTGATGGTAAAATATTATCTTTTAAAGCCAGGGGACAAAGTTGTAACGTGAGTATACGTGGACTGTAAAGTTCAAATAATATTGATTGTCTTATTTTATTGACAGGTGCGAGTAGTCTCCCCGGACAAAGACTTTTTTCAGATTCTATCTCCTTCGTTACGTCTTCTTAGAATTGCTCCACGTGGCGACCAGTTAGTATCAAACAAAATTTCTGCTTTATGTTGTGTACTAGCTACTGTGTCAATGAAAGAATGAGTAAAACAATTTCTGACCCCAACAAAAAAAAAAAGGAAAAAACTAGAAACAGTCAACCTTTAAAGAGTGTTTTTTTTTTTTTCCTCTACCACTCACCCTTCTATCCTGGAAAGGGAAACATTCCATTTACCAAAGGAAAAAGAAAGAAAGAAAGAAAACGGGACATTAAAGGTTCAAACTCCTAGGCAATGCTCTTTTATGAGGGGTATACAATTATAACTCACTGCTAATTTAAATCTTCTGGTAAACCATTTTAGTCAGTCTCACTCTTAATCTCTACAATGAATTCTTATCACTACTTGAATGCTGCATGAATTTCTTGCATCATTCCATAATACAAAAGCCTGTGTTGATCCTACATGCTGGATGGTGATTCACTTATGTGCTGATTTGCTTACCGAAAAATCAAATCATGAATAAGTTGCTAGAAGGTCAACAAAGAAAGCTTTTCTAAATTTATTAACCTTTACTTAAAGTATATATGTTTGCTTGATGTCTACTGTTCTCTGTAAAAGTTTACTCATATTTTCTTAGATTTTAATTGTCATTTATTTATTGTTTTAACAGGATGGTTTCATTTGGAGTTGAGGATTTTGAAAATCGATATGGAGCTCTGAAACCTTCTCAGTTTGCTGATATGGTTGCACTTTCTGGTGACAGATCTGATAATATTCCAGGTTATTTTGTGCTACTCTATGTGGAAGATCATTTGCTGAAATATGACAGAGGGAATATAACAAAATAGATGAGAACCTTTTCAAATATGAACTTTTTCTGTATTCTTTATAATCAATCGGAACATATCGATATCCTTCTATTGATAACAATTAGAGAAAGGAACAAGCATTAAAATCTTTCATTTATCAATTGTGACGACTGAGTTAACTTGTATGCGTGCTATAAATTTCAACTCGTTCATATAGAAGTGACATTTTTTCCCTTTCAATTTTGATGTCTTGACTTTATTCTTCTTAACAGGAATTATCTATAAAATATGTAGACTGATGTTTCTTTAATTGTTCTCCTGCACACTGTCTTTGGAATATGTTAGTATGAACTTTGTTCCAAGTGTTCATCAGTCTTTGTTGCAGTGTCGCCTTTATGCTGCAGAACCTAATATTTTATGTTGAGATGTATTATTTTAGACTTGTCAAAAAGGAAAGTAAAACTTGTATAGCCAACTCTTACAAACTGGGGCCCTCCTAAATTTAGAAATACTTGTGAATGGCTTAGTAATCTTGGAACTAGCTTAGCCTTTTTCTGAGGGAATGTGGAAAGAGAAGGGCGTGCAAGATTTGGATGACCAAGGAATCATTAGGGAATAATGTTATATAAGCTCTTTAGTTTTATCAAAGACATTTTAATAAGAATATTAAGTACGGTGATACTTCATAATTGCAGGAGTAGACGGAATTGGGGATGTTCATGCGGTGCAATTGATCAGTAAATTTGGTAAGTGTGGACTTTCTCTGTTCTTGAAATTAAACCAATGTGTTAGGTATTCTTGGGTAGCACTAGAAGAACTGGTCAAGCATGTAACTGCATCTGGAAAAATCAATAGTAACCCAGTACAGTGGGTCTATTATGATTTCCCTAAACTCAACTACTGGGGAAAGTGTTTCTCCCTATATGTGGTTTCTCACTCACTATAATTAACCTTTTCTTTTTGATTATTGAGTTATTCAAATATTTTCTAGAAACATTTACTTCTGTGAAAAAGTCTCACTTGTGTGGAGTCTTTCGGTCAATGTTTAACTTGCCTCCTCTTGTTCATATATGCGTATGAGTTTACTGTTGTAATTTGAAATATATAATGTGCAGGCTCATTGGAACGGTTGCTGGGATGCGTTGATCAAATAACAGAGGAACGCATTAGAAAGGTATCCTCAATCAATTAAAATGCTTTGCAACTTTTATTAGTATAGGTGATTGGATATTTTGTCCATATTGGAACTTAGTGTGTCTGGTTCAACATGATTATTAAGGTTTCGTCATGCAGTTGGTATCTAATTGTAACCTTCTTGTGAAAACCAAGGGATCCTTATTATATATAGTATTAGAATTAGAATTAAAAGAAAAAATTGTTTCAATAGACTCATTGTTAGAGCTGTGGGCTGGGTTTTCTTCCTTATGTGGTGTTGATTAATCTTTCATATTGAACTAGAGTATGTATCGCATCACTTTTTTGGATTGTAACGGCATGTAGCTAATAGTAGTGGATTTACCTTCTGAAGGTTGTCTGGGTCCACCTTCATATTCCTATATGTAATGTGATTTAATTTAAAGCTGTTATATTTTTCATGTGATTTTATTGCATGCTGATTTCTTTGTAGGCCTTGATTGCGAATGCTGAACAGGCTCTCTTGAGCAAGGAACTGGTATACATCTCGGCCTTTGATATACTGTTTCCCTGCTAATTTTTGTATTTTCTTTCTTTTCATGGGATGTTTTGGTCATGTAATCTACGAAGTTGTCTTCATATGTGAGAGCTTTAAATTATGGCAGGCATTGCTGCGTTCTGATCTTCCATTCTATATGGTTCCATTTGCTACAAAAGATCTCTCATTTCAGAAACCACAGGTTTGTAATATCAAGAAGAGTAAAATTTTTCTCTTGTCATTTGTTGAGTTTTAGTGTCATAGCCATTCTCTGATCGCATTTAAGTTTGCTTTTATATTACTAAGTACCTCGGCAGAAGATGAACCCGCCAGATTTTATGCATTCCTGGGTTGGCCCTTCCGCGGTCGAGTTTGCTTCTGACAGTTGAACAACTTAAATACATTAGCCTGTAATGGGTGATTCCATTCCGTATTCTAAAAATTGGACCGGTCAGCAAACCATTCGTGAGGGTGGGTTACGATCGGACTGGTCTAATTGAACAAAAGGTTGAACCGAAAGATATATAAAATATAAACTAAATAATATTTGCTATTGATAAAAGAATCTCAAAAAAATCAGTGCACGTATATATTCATTTATTTTTATTAAATTAATTTGAATTTTAATTCAACAAATATGTGGTTTATAAAAATTATAAATTTTATGATCATTTTAAAAATTATTTTTTCTTTTTTATTAATTTAAAGGTTGTATGTGTGATGAGATAATACAATTTATAATTAAAGATGATTTTTGTAACCTACAAAATTTTACCAGTCTAACTAGTTTGACCGGTTCACTGGTTTTGACCGAGGTTGACTGGTTTGACCAATACTAGGTATAGGTAATGGGCCGGATTGATTTACTAGTCGGTCACCAATCCGACTGGCAGTTCCGTTCCAGTTTTTAAAACATAGAATGCATTATGTTTTATACCTGCTTCTCTTTGTCTAGAAGGTGGCCACCGGTAGAAGGACCATCTAAGTGTGTCGCATATTATTAGAATATTTTTGGAAAGAAGGAAAGTTAGGAATTATAATCAGACGATCAATCACAACTACGTGTGGTTTGGACTTGGACAACCGTGTTTGACCGTAATTGTTTACTGAATTGCATAATCTTCTGTTTATTTTATTTTCATTGTTATCCAAGTCAAGATATGTCTAGACAAGCACAGAAGGCCATCTTATTTTATTTCTTTAATTGTCTCTGTGATAGTTGAAAATACTCATTGTATATATTATTAAAATTGTAAAAATAATTGGTTACAGGACAATGGTGACAGATTCAACAGCCTCTTAACAGCTATCAGTGCTTACGCAGAAGGGTTTTCAGCTGATCCTATTATCAGGAGAGTGTTTCATTTGTGGAGAAAGTTGGATAATAGGTAAAGTTCATTGAGTAATCAGTTAAGTATGGAGAAGTTTTTGAAGATAAAATGTTGATTCTGGAACAGCTCGAAGGTATTTTTGTGTATATTAAACAGTGTAATACAACAATGCGCTCTAGTGACTGTTGTAAAGTGTAATTCAATATTCAATTTTGTTGGCTGAATTCATTTTATTGTTATCCAATTGTACTCCTGGCCATGAGCAAAGATTCATTCAAATCATTGGAAAGTTTGTAAATGAGAGTTGATATTCAGACAACTGGAAATATAAGGAAACGTCTTGCAAAAATTGAAAAAATGGGAGCCAAGGGCTCTTCTTCTGATGCATGCCGGCATTCCTCAGCGGAATGCGCTGATTTGAATAACCAGTTGCTCCCATGACCAGATTAAGTTTGTGTTGCCGGGGAAGTTAAACTCAGATGGAACCAATGGGAGCAACTAGTTGCGGACAATCAACTGGAACGGGAAAGTAATGCATCAAAATTGGGTTTGGTTGAATTTGTTGGTTCGCCTACGATTATGGTCCCAGACCCCCTTACACAATCTATTAGGTTTTATGGTGTACTGATTCTGTATGTGTAACAAAATTAAGTCCTTGACATCGAGACGATGTCACCAAAGAAATCTGCCTTTGAATCTGCTCTGCGAACTCAGTTCTATTTTGAATGTGTCATGCATATGGATTCTGATACAGTTGTGAAATTGCTCCAACAGAAACACGAAGGCCAGTACATACAAATGAAGAAGGAAACTAGTGTTTAAAAGGCTATAGCGGCCAAAAAATGACGCCACAGAATGTAGCCGCTTCACCTGTCGTTTTGGTAAAGCTTAATAAAATGATTTAGCCAGAATTTTATGGGCTCTCACGCTCAATTACAACATTGAAGCCAAATTCATTCCCCGGTTGAAATGACTGTTTGAGTTCTTCCGCTGTCTGAATAGTGCTTATCTTCTGGTCCTTCACATCTAAGTTTTCCTGGAATCAGTTCATCAAAAGTGAAAAATAAGGCTTATATCTACGCTAGCAACATAAGAGGTGGTGATATTCACTTGCCTTTCTCACATAATCAGCCATAGTTGTATTGAGTATTTCTTGTATTACAAATTTGGTGACACGTTCTTCGCCAAGCATCTGTATAAGGAAGCTTTTTGGGACCTGTATGGATTTACCAAACAAGTCGTCTTCAAGATGACTAACGCATATTGATATAATGGAATTCACAAGAATTTCTTTATTGCTCAATTTTGAGAGAGAAACTGATAGAAAAAGTTAGCCATCCATGTTAGCATTTTTACATTCTGGCCATATTGATGGTGTTATCTACATGCACAGAACAATGAAGGGATTACTCATAGACTATAAAAAGATATCGTATAATAATTATTCTAACGTGAAAAGCCACATTCAAAGTCACGCACCTTGGATGTTTTTCCTGGAGCAGTTCCCACATAACATGCAGAATATAATATGGTTAGCAATCATGAATTGCAAGCTCTTATGCTACCGAAATATTGAATTTTGAACATAAGGATAATGGATCAAAGGATCAAATGTAAAATCATATCAATGAAAATAGAATTGATGACTATTTGATCAAGGAATCTTAGAAAAAAAACAATGAAGCCCGATAGGATGTGCTGTCAACCATTGAATATCTGATACAGAATCCATAGGATACAGAGACCCTATGACCTCTCAATGTGAAGTTGCTGAAACAATATAAATTCATTGGGTCCCTTCAAACACAAGCTGGAGTAGTTTTTCGGTTTGCTTAATTCTTACTCTCAGTAAGTCTCATCGGGGTCTGGTTGTCATGTCACACATCTAAATAATTTTCAGCTTAAGTTTGCCATGGTAGACAAAATGGGATTAATTTGAGACTACGTTTCTGTCAGGTTTGATTTGCTGAGATACACTTGTCCATGTTACTTCTTCTGGCCTTGAGGTTTCTTTCTATGAGAGATCATTTCTTTGTTTGAGGGCCGTATAGAATGAGTGCTTAAATGATGTGGATTGTGTAACATCTTTGTAAGTGCTTTACACATTTAAATTTGGAGATTGGTCAACACAATACTATTTGCCAATCTGACAAGGAAAATTTATAGAGAGAGAAAATCACATGCTACTGAAGAAGGTCAAAAGAAAGACAAAGTTCATAAATGAAAATTATAAAAATAGCCCATGAACCAATGGCAGATCCGCCCAGAGTATGATAGTGTATTATATCAATCTATCTATATAGCAGCTTATTACCTCCTTTTTGTCTGCGAAATCCCGGAATTGGTGGTGCAGTACGAGCCAAATTTGAGAGGATCTGGTCAAATACCATTTGTGTTTGATCCCCAGTTAAGTCCACCCTCAGCTACCAGTAAAATCATTAGACTGTGTCGTCGGAAAAGAGCAGGGTATTTGTAAATGAAAGCATAAAATCACTCCAGGCAATAAATCTTTACAAGTTAAATGGATTAAAAATGGGGAGGAAAAGGCTTGTCACAGAAATCAAGTCCGGCTGCATTAATTTTGTGACATTTGGAGCTGCAGATTTGCAAAGTATACATACTAGCTGCAGCATCTGGATATCAAATCATATAGATGATAATTTCATCCGGTTACGGGTTATCAACTAGGATTCATACATTTGATCAGCATAAACATTATAAATTAACGCTCAGCTCAGCGTAAAAAATTATAAATGCATGAGTATATCAAATCTTGCCTCAGCTTAATTGTTAACTGAAGAAAGATTATTAAGGCAGGAAATATATGACTACTGGGGTTTTGCAATGGGGTCCGTTCATTAAGAATTCTTCACGTCATTTGTCACAAGAGGTAGAAGCGCAATTGTTAATTCTGAACAGTTTAAGCATGCTCACTTGTAACTTAATTCCATCTTCAGATTCTACAACAATTTGGGCATTTTTCAAGGTTGCTGAATTATCCTTTGAATCTGTAATTGATGCTTGTAAACCTACCAGATGTAGAAGAAGTGAGTATACAAGCAAAGATAATGGTAATTAATATTGAGCAAATTAAACATGAAATATATTTATATGAATTGAAGTTAAATGTGTAGTTGGCACAGCAGAGATAAGATGAGGATAAAGAGCACATGCCATTCATCCATATATCTTACATATAGTATAACATTAACACGCCATGTACCAAATGGAGAGGTGATCAATTTGAAATTCACCTCACCTGAATTAAGAGCTGAAATCGTCGTATTGAAACGTCCGAGAGTTGTAATACCAAGCGGATAAGAGACTTGTGAGCTAAAGAGGAAAACATGAATAATATGAGGAATGGATCATTTGCTGATATGTTATAATATAAATAAATAATTAGGGGTAAAGGCAGGCACAGGCCACTAGCCAGAGAGATGGATGTAGCAAAAGAAACGAGGCGGGCAGAAGTAGAAAGACAGTTTGTGCTTGTGCAACTGCTACAGATACAGACACAGACAACTGAACTGATGTATTATTTTTTTAAATTACCTTGTTGTAGACAGACCATATTGCATACGGCTTCTCGCATTTGCATTTGCAAGGACTTGACTTCCAGAGACACAGAACAACAATTGAATCTGAATACACAAACACAACTCGCTATACTGTCACTGATACACAGTGAGCTAAGTTTTAGAATTGTAACCGTTAGTCACAGTTCACACAAAATCAATCACAATCACAAGTAAACAGAATTCTCAAAAATAAAATTAATATTATTTCATCTGAATCTCAGAGCCAGAGGAATAAATTGTTACTTGGCAACGTCTGATTTTGAGGGAGCTAACAGTTGAAGTTGTCGTCATTGTCATCGTCATCCTCAGTGTGGCCATGGAATTAGAAATGGAGTGGGACGCCATGTATTGTATGATTTGTATCGTATGGCATTGGTTCCCCCTTCTTATCCTTTCACTGCGTCGTCGTCTCATTGATTTTGCCTTTGGTGGTGGGTTCCACCATTAAACAAAGTGGTTGTGGCAACACCAACATCGTCAATGGATCCATCCACATTCCACGCACGGACCCGGGCAACGCCCTGGATTTAGTTTCATTTCACGAGATAGAGATATTATATGATTCAAATCATCTTCCCATGCCTTTTTCCATTATTCTATTCAATGTATCTATTTGACTTTTCTACACCACAATTCCGTACTCATATTTCTACCCAAGGCCTCAATAATTGACTATTTCTGTTACTGCTGATTGTGATTCAAATTCAAATTAGTCATAGAGTAATTAAGACTGAAGCCCATGCTTCCTAATCTAACATGACTACATTACATACAGTAAGCACCTTTCAAATTTGCTTATCATACTACATGATGAATTTTGACACAGTACAACTCCCAAACGTGATTAATTAATAAATATATTTCAAAGTGTCCTGTTAATTATGAATAAAAAATACTAGCATATTCGACATTACTAATTTGAATTTATTTCCCTTTTCTGAAGGTAAAGCTTATGAGTTATGAACGCATTTAATCTTGAATGCATCCACGTGGGGCAATTTGGCAACTAAAAATGGAGTAGACTTCAACGTCTAAAAGTCAAGGTTGATTCCCACAGCATTGAACAGTGAATACCGCAACTGAGACCCATTGCGGTGCTATACTGCTATCCACAAATCAAAGTCCACCCACAAATCCCGTAGATATGATAGAGTATGGTCTTGCATTAATGCCATACCCAAACTTCAACCGGAAAACTAGTATATAAGTATTTCTTCATTTACCCATCCGTCCATCAAATTTCATTTGTCCTCAAAAATGGTGAACAACTTATTAAGCTTTGTTGTAGTTTCGGTAGGACTAATAGCCTTAGTGGTGCCCGAGAATGTGTACGTGAGTGGTCAAAACTGTGGGTGTGCACAAGGCCTTTGTTGCAGCCAATACGGGTATTGTGGGACGGGCGACGCTTACTGCGGCACAGGCTGCAGGGAAGGTGCTTGTTATGCACCTACTCAAAGCCCCAACAATGATGTTTCGGTGGCCGACATAGTCACACCGGAATTCTTCAAAGCTATAATTGATCAGGCCGACGCTGGTTGTGCAGGCAAGAACTTCTACTCACGCTCTGCCTTCCTTCATGCTCTCAATTCCTACAATCAGTTTGGCAGGATCGGTTTTGTCGATGACTCCAAGCGTGAGATTGCAGCTGCTTTTGCCCATTTCACTCATGAAACTGGACGTACGTACCAACTAATTCACTTACTACTACTGCTACTTCTATTTGATGGTCTTTTCTTTTCTTCTAAATTCTAATTAACTAGCTTGTGAATGAATTCTTCAGATTTCTGCTACATTGAAGAGATTGATGGGGCATCTAAGGACTATTGTGACGAAAGCAACACGCAGTACCCCTGTGCCCCAAACAAAGGGTACTACGGGCGTGGACCTATCCAACTATCATGGAACTTCAATTACGGGCCAGCAGGGCAGAGCAACGGGTTTGATGGATTGAACTCTCCCGAAACGGTGGCCAAGGACCCTGTCGTTTCCTTCAAGACAGCATTGTGGTACTGGATGCAACATGTGCGGCCTGTGGTCAGCCAAGGCTTCGGGGCCACCATCAGGGCCATTAATGGCCAACTTGAATGCGACGGGGCCAACCCCAGCACCGTTCAGGCTCGGGTTAAGTACTACACCCAATATTGTTCACAACTCGGTGTTGCTCCCGGTGACAACCTCACTTGCTAGACCTATTTCAGTTCTGATTAAACCACCTTAATTACCTCCTTCGCTAATAGTATTTGCATACATGTAATGTGATATCCACCCAGTTAAGGCTCTCAATAAGTTTGATGATTATGCTTAGCTAGCAAAGTGGTAATGTATTTGGATTTCTGAATTCGTTTGTGTTTGCATTGATTGGAGTTGGTGATCATAGAAAGCAACACTAAGCACACCACCAGCACATTGAATTTGGCGGGCTAGCTAGTCCAAATAACTCCGTTAATATTGGTGGCCTTGTGGAAAAGACCCAAGATTTGGACCTAGGGAGGTGAAAATTAAGAAAATGATAAATGTATGTGCGCTTCCCCGTTAAGAAATAAGTTTTCTTTTTTTGGTAAAGTACAGATAAAACAACAAAGATTACATTAGAAATTCTGTCTAAGCATTATCTTCCATCATCAACGTAATGATCTCCTGCGGTAGTTCATGCAAAATAACTCGATCATGTTCGGGTAAACCCAATCTAGTTACGAGAGCATCTGCCACTTTTTTAGCTTCCCGATAAATATGTCTTATCTGGATTATATCAAACTTTTCCATCCATCTGCTGTCTGTCTGAAGCAGTTCCTGCATGTATCTCTGTCATGTTGTCCTTGAATTAGGTTAATAGCCTCCAAAGAGTCAGATTCGATAATTATTTGTTTATTTCCCAAACTACAAGCTGATTGAAGGCCCTCAACAATTGCCTTTGTTTCAGCTTCTAAAACAGTACATCTGCACAGGCCTCTAATGAATCCTCCAACAAATTTGCCTGTTGCATCTCTAGATACTCCCGCACAATTTGAGGTTCCAGTACACACACTGACAGAGGCATCCACATTTATTTTGATCCATCCCGCAGGTGGACGTTCCCATTTAAACTGGTCTGAATTGCTGACAGAATTTGTATGTATTGCAACAGCAAATATTGTTCTCCAGTCTGTATCATTCTCTCCTCCCAATTGTCTACTCAATTATTTTGAACAGTGTAAAAAAAAAATGAGAGATATTGTGATTACATGTAAACTAACTGATTACCTGTAAACTGTGTTACAGAGTTATTTTTATCTGTATTATCACTCAAAAATAAACATTCCTGTCCTAGGTAGGCCTTTTGTTTTCTCAGTCACGAGTTGGGGTTTTATATTTTACTTCATTGAATGCCGCGAGCTGGTAAAAGAATGTAGTCTTATCAATAAGTGCATAATTAATTATGATAAATATGATTTTATTGCAAAATTTGTTAAGTTTTAGAATTTAATTAGTTAAATTTAATAAATTTAATGATTTAAACTTTTTTAAATAAGTATTTAATTACTTTAGTTTATAAGAATAATATGAATATTTTTTTTGTCGTTGACATCTTAGTGGAATATTGGCAAAGGAAAATAAAAAATTGATTGATGAAGTGAATAAAAGATGTAAGAAGTAATAAATTTCGATAAAATAAGGGGGTGGGGTTAAGCATCATTGAAAGACATGTTAATTAAATGGGAAATACATTCAATGTATTTTCAGAATATATAAGTATAATAAGCACAGTGAATATTGTTTCCGTAATTGTAATCAATTGTTGAATATCATGATTTATTTGATTTGTGCGATCAAATCTAATTAGATAACTAACTAATGATCATTGTCTATATGCATGCAGTAATAACAATTTGCAAACTTAGATTGGCACTTTGAAGTGTCCCCATTGATGGGTTTTTGTTTTGAATTTCTCTTATTCTAAGCTCAATTAAGTTCATCTTTGTTTTTGCCTTGCATGGTTGCAGTTGTCAGCGTCTGCATGAGATATATTCAATCTATATATATGACACAGTTAAGAGCCAACGGGCAACAAGATTTGAGGTAAAGAGAAGACATATAATAATAATAAATAAAAAAAATCTGATTTCAAACATGTACATCGATCTCTGCATTTGCTCTCTCCGAATGTTCCATAATATATATATCCAGAGAGAGATATACATTAGGTATCTTGATCATAAAAAGATAAATAAATAAAAATAAAAGAAGAACAAGGGGGAGAAGGATCTTAAATGAATATGGGAGCGTTTATACTTTGGTGTCGTGAGGGATTAGTGACCGGGGCCTTTAGGACTTGGTCCAGAAGCCAAACATTGAAGCCAAAAACTCATGGTGTTCTTGGCCTGCTCATACACCGACGCGTATGTCTGGAGGTGATTAGCACTTGCGAAATCCTCGGACAAAGCTCTGCTTGCATCCACCCCACCCTGACTCAAGATGGCCACACACATGAGGACTGCGATCACGGCGGTGCACGCGTCTCCGAAACGCATATTGGAAGGGCTGACTTGAAATTAATGTGAGAGAGAAAGAGAGACAGAGCAACCTCTTGTCTTGTTGTCAGTTTGTAGCCTGTGGGTTGTGTAGACGAGCAGCAAGTGTTGGCCCATTTATAGTAGACGTTTGTGCTTTGTGCTGGTCTTTTTGGACTCAGGTTTTTCTGGGGAACCCTTTAGTCATTACGTGTTGACCAGGGAATTGGGAAGCTGCCGTGCAACCTGAAATATGACGGGCTTGATCGAGTCTCATTTCTACTCATGTTTGAAATTGTCAATGCCTAACATGTTCAATATTATATAATGATATTACCAATCTATCCTTGCTCAATCCGTGTAGGTACAGATATTAAGTTTCATATGGGCATTGTTCGAGCTTAGGATATATAAAATATATTTAATTGACTAACTACCCTTTGTTCTCATGTTTGAATAAACTGAAAATTGAAGTGGTAATCAGTCGCACCTAATCCATGGAATTTAACATAACCTTTTGTTTGGTATTAAACACAATGTAAGTGATAAATTATCACACAAAATCACTCCTCTATCTATGCTGGCACATCGTAAAAATTCAACAACCTACGCAAACAGAAGATAGTTTTTGTAGTTAAAAAGATTGTCAACAACTTTACTCATTTAGTAATGGCTTTGAACCTTTCACTTCTAACTTCTAACTATTTTTTTTTTTTAAATAAAAAACACTGAATAAGCTCGCTCACTCATCATTTCAATTTTACTGGTGGAAACCAATGAAACAAAAACATGAACAAAAATAGATCAAATTTTTTTAACAAGTCTGGTTAAAATTTAGGTGAAAACAGTTCTTATTAAATATTGTTACAAACATGTGAGTGAAAGGTAATCTGCACATAAAACTACACAAAAATATATAAGAAAATCAACGCAAGTGCGGAGAGACATGCTCCGTGACAACCGGAGTCGAATCTATAAATGGAGCTCATATATTTGTTTGAACCTAATACTACAATAAGCGTGAAGGAGCACACGTGAATACAGTTCAAGTATTGAATCTATTGCGAATTGTTTTAAGTCTACACTAATTGAAGCATAAAGAATCCAATTCAATTGAGCGCATACGCCCATCTTAAAGCAGGCTACATCAATAAAGGATATTCTGTTTACATTGAACCGATTCAAGTTCAATCAATTCCCAGCGGTTTTACCCATGCTTGACTTTTTCTTTCTTTGTAAAATCCACCCATAATATAATATGTGAGAAGTCGATAATTTCTTCGACATGACCAAGAATACGCTACTCATAAATATTATCCAAAACCATGGCCGATGGTCGAATACATTAAACATTACAATTTTCAGTCCATTGTGTTTACATGCCACATGAGCCACTGAAGCAAGCAGCTAAAATGTTCGTATTTCCATTCAGCTTTTGGCCACTAAATATACCATACTAATATGCTTGGCCTTTAGGCTTTAGCTGTGATATTTAATCGGTGACAAAAAGAAGCTAGGTCCAATAGGCGCATGCAATATGAAGAAGCACAAGAAGTCCATGCCTTAAATTTCCTTTGCTTTTTGCCTCAATTGATCAAGTTCCATCTCAATCTCAGCATCTCGAAATGGAATTCCAGTGTTTGTACTAGTAGTGCTACTTCTTCCAGGAGGAAGCTCTCCTTTCTACCCGAAGCAAGCATAAAATAATAAATAACGTGAGAGACTGAAAATAACAAAGACACCTAAGATGTGAGGGGAAAAAAAAAAAAAAATGTTGGTATACAGTAACAAGATTCCTCTCCATTTATTGGGGGGCAATGGAGAGAAGACAGAAGATCAGCAGCTATGATATAATCTATCTGGAAAAAAGAAACTGTTCTGCTTCTTTCCCAGGTTTGGCACCGTTGGGAGGGTTGCAAATAAAGGGAAAGAAAACAATTTGAAGGAAATCACTTAATTCCTCAATCCTCATCCCATTTCTTAACTAGACATACAACCTACTTCATTTGAGACGCACCTTTGAGCCACCAGATAATTCTTTCTTCAAATTAGCAAGATCATCATCAACGGATGAGCTCTCGAGCAATGCAAACTGCAAAAACAACAATGGGCATGCGCAGGAGCATAAAATTCATAAGTTATACAAAGAAGCAAGAAATAATTTTCCAGTCTTGCCAACAGTTATTGACCTATTCTCATACATGACAAAAGTGATGGCTGATGTAGCCTTAGGTAAGACTTACTTCAAAGATGGTCCAACTGACCAAGGATTTAGGTGCCAATCCCAATATATATAAGGTGTTAGGGCTTGTTATTCTGCTTTTTGTTGTTGTACACCATATTCAATTCTTATTTCCAAGGGAAAAAGAAAATAACAAAGACAAGAATTCACTAATTTGGGGCTTTATTTCTTTTCTAAACAGCTTCTTAGGGAATGCTTTCCACTTATTCCAAGGGTCAGTCAGTTGAATTAGCCAATATACATACCTACTGTATGAAAGATAGACAATATACCATGACAGAAATGACAACCTTCATTCTAAGGTGTAGGTCATCATCTTCCACAAAATTAACGATCCACCACTATCACCACCTAAATTTCAATTATCATTAGTGGTCTACCACCAGTGACCAGTCAATTGGTTTCCAAAGCTGACAAAAATCACTTGCCTGCTGTTGGCTAGAAGAAACCAACCACATTGACAAGCTGTCTTTTGCATCCCACTCTAGGCCAATTTTATTATAATCCACTGACAAGCACTGTAGTGAATTTTAAGATTTAAGACATCTCATTTTCCATAAGTTTGATAAGTTAATTTTTCTGGAAAAGAAGAAGGCTTGATTATTTTACCTTTTTCATTGTATTCTTTTTTATTCAAACTCAACAGTTCATACAATTAAATTGAAAGATTCACTGGTAAACAGACAGTTGCTACCTTCCCTTCAAGATCATCACTTGTCAACTGACCAAGAGCTTCAGCTTGTGACTCCATTGCCAACACTAACAAGATAATAGAAAATTTAATAAGATTCTAAAATAGTCCGATTAACTCTTCAGCATAAATTAATTCAAGCACATGAAAAATATACAAGCAGCAGTCCTATAACATTTAATATTTTTTTTGCAATACTATAACATCTAATATTGACTAATAACAGTCATACATAACACAGGAGTATTACAACACAAACGTGAGACAGTAATCAGGGATCATAAACTGAACAAATTCAAGGTTTATTGTATTAATTATTAATTCAAACAATTCAAAGAGGAAAAAAAAAATCAGGTACAGGAAATGAGTTTCAATCAAGTTTAGAAACTTCAAAAACTTATTAAATGAATACAGTCATAATCATTAACCAGACCACCGACAATAAGATTAGCACTAAATGCATTCAGATGGCAGAGCCATAGAGGTGATAACAATAATACTGACAGAAACCAGATATATAGTGCAAATGGTTCAGATGTGTAACCTAATTCGTGAGAGAAAATTAATTGGCCCTTCAATTTTGGATAGTTAATTTTTGACATAAACTCAAGAATCAGGTGGTAGCAACTAAAGGGTGAAAAGCAGTTGATTTTTCAAAGAAAGCTTATGGAGAAGAGAGTTTGAGAGACACAGGAATGTACTAACCTTATGTGAGAAGAGATAGCAAATGGGATTCAAAAGGTAGTTAAAGCAGTCTTGAACGAATCAAAAGGATTTGGCCTCAAAGATAAAGAATCTTGGTGGTGGGATGAGAATGTACAAAAAAAGATTAAATATAAAAAAGAGTGTTTCAAAGCTTTACATCTTGGTAACAATGTAAAATATTGGGAAAAGTATCAGTCAGCTAGAACTAAGACAAAGAAGTTAATGAGGTGAGAGCTAAAGCGCTTGAGAGGTTTTACCAAACTTTCAGAACAAAGAATGAGAAACAGCAAATATACAAGCTTGCTAAGGGAAACGAAAGGAAAACAAGAGATTTGAATCAAATGAAATGCATTAAGAATGAAAAGGGACAAGTCTTGGCAGCAAAGGAAGATATCAAAGAAAGATGGAAGAGTTATTTTCACAAGTTTTTCAATGAAAAACATACAACAAGTATAGATATGGAAGGTTTAACTATTAGAGAGGATAATTAAAACTTTGCTTTTTATCGTAGAATTTGGGAAGTTGAAGCGAATGAGACACTTAAACAGATGGACTATAATAAGGCTATAGGTCCTAACAATATACCTATTAAGGTTTGGAAGTGTTTGAAAGAGAATGGTATTTTTTGGCTTACCAAGTTGTTCAATGAGATATTGAGGTCTAAGAGGATGACAGATGAATGGAGGAAGAGTACATTGATACTTATTTGCAAGAATAAAGGAGAAATTCAAAATTGTGAAAACTATTAGGGAATTAAGCTCATGAACCATGCTATAAAACTTTGAGAAAGAGTGATTGAACACAGATAAAGAAAAGAGACTCATATATCAGAGAACTAATTTAGTTTTATGCCAAGAAGATCAACTATGGATGCTATATATCTTTTACAAGGTTTGATAGAATGGTACCAAAGTAGAGAGAAAGACTTGCATATAGGTTTCATTGACCTGCAAAAAACTTATGATAGAGTGTTAAGAAACGTTCTATGGAAGACATTGGAAAAGAAGAGTATTTGTATTGCTTATATTCTCGCTATAAAGAATATGTTTGATGGGATTACAACAAGTGTGAAGACTCAAGGAGAAGTGACAAAAGACTTTCCCATAAAGATTAGTTTGAATCAAGGGTCATCTTTAAGTTCATATCTTTTTAGTGATGGATGTATTTGCTAGACACATCTAATATGCAATCATGAAATGTATGCTTTTGGCATATAATATAGTCTTAATAAAGGAGTTAAGAGAGAAGGTTAATTGTAAATTGGAGACATAAAGAGAAGCTTTGAAATCAAAGAGTTTTCATTTCAGCAAGAGTAAAACTAAATATATGAAATACAAATTTAACAAGAGACGAGTAGATAATGATTTAAAGATAAAAATTGAGGAGCATAGTATACCACAAGTGAGTAAGTTTTGGTATCTTGAATCGATTTTACAAAGTAATGAAAAGAATGATGGGGATATCACACACAGGATCTAAGCTGAGTAGATAAAATAGAGAAATACCTTGGCGTTCATTTATGATCGCAAAATATCTAATAAGTTTAAAGAAAAATGTTACTAAACTATTATTAGACTAGCTATGTTTTATAGTATGAGTGTTAAACTCTAAAAGATCAACATGAGCAAAAAATAGGGGTGGCAAAAATGAAAATGTTGAAATGGATAAGTGGACATACAAGAAAAGACAATATTCGAAATGATTTTATTCGGGAGAAAGTTGGTGTGGCACCTATTAAAAAGAAAATGACAAAAATTTGGTTATGATGCTTTGAGCATGTGTAAAGAAGACCGCAAGAGACTCCAATGAGAAAAGTTGATCAAATAATTTTTAATCCAATGAAGAGACATAAAAGAAGACCAAAAAGGACACTTGAAGAGGTTATTAAAAGAGATATTTAGTTGAATGGTATTTTCGAAAACTTGGTTTCAAATAGAACTCTATGACTTCGTTTAATTCATGTAACCGACCCTACTTAGTGAAATAAGACTCTATTTGTTGTTGTTGTTGTTGTTAATTTTTGTAATTTCTGACATAATTGCAAATATTGGAACTTGAAATAAGAGGAGCAGGACTTGTGCAGAGCTATTTTAGTCTTTCAAACCAGTTCTTAAATTATCAAATAATGAACGAGAAAGCTAAAGTGATTTTCAATCATTGTTGAGATCTCCTCTTCCATCTTATTTCCTTTTATGATTCAATCTAGGAGAAGAAAATAGAGATTTTCTGATGTGGGGATCTATTCTGGCATGTGGCACATACTACAGTGCAAATGTTCATATCACTTTTATTTTTTCATAATTGAACTGTAATTTATAAACATGTTTTATAGTGTTCAAGTGTGACAACTTCTATTGTGTCTCAGTATGGTTGAGGGCTATAATAAGTCTACAACAAATTATGTATCCCAACAGCCAAAAAGTGGACTCAGTGAAGTTTTCTAACCTTTCTCTTCCATCTTTTCAAAAGCTGAAAGAGCACTACTTGTATTGACATTTCCCAGCATCTCACTCATTTTGGTTGCAGTCCTAACGAAACATAAACCAACAGCCATTAATAGAAGGGCACAGCATCTATAAACTGAAGTAAGAGGGTCATTGATGGGAAAAGGTGCCAAACACAAACTTTGCAGATTGAGCTCTTGCTTTTAGAGTATCCTTCTTTGACCTTGCCTCCTGTATCTTACTCTCCAAAAGCTACAAAATAAACAATTTGTAGCACAAAACAGTGATAAATAGATAAAATTTACTAATTATATATTTCAATGTAAAAAAGGCGTATAGTAGGACAGTGTGCCCATTTGCAGCAAACTTTTTTCAACCATCAAATTTAAGCTACAATAACAGGTCTTTTGTACCACTATCCTACCTAATTACTTTTCTTCACTTCTTTGTTTTTTTAAGAAAATAAAAATTTTACTTCCTTGTACCTGTTATTCTATTTCCAATATATTTTCTTTAATTTCCTAGCTAAGAGAAGACTGCTTTAACAGGTGTCCAAAAAAGAGAGTGCACAAACAGTGTAATGAACATACTGAGAAAGGAAACATTAGCTTACTCGAGTATTAGACACAAGATTCTCCACAACACCTTTTTGTTGATCAAGTTGGACTTTCAAAGCACTAGCATTATCCTGCAACATATTAAAAGCACAGATTAAACTATTTCATCCGCATGGTCTATCTATCATATGGTCTGCATAATAAGGCATCCATATATTGTATTACTTTTCCAGATACATTTTTCTGAATTAGAAATCATATGGTTAAAAGTGAAATATTGAAGTTCGTCATCATATCTAAACTGATCTCAGCTCCTGAAACTATAATAAATTAAGAATATGCCTTGCCAAAGACAGCATAGACAGTCACTTTTTCATTTCAAGAACCTACATATTCAGTATAGTCATAAATTGGAAAGAGAGGTGACAGTTTCCGTCAAGCTTTTATAAAATCTTGTCAGAATGGGAAGCATAGCATAAGCAATAATGCATGGACTAGATGCAACAATACTTTCCAGAAATAAGGTGAAACAAAGAACTATATTTTTATGGATGACAAGTAAAAAGAGAGCCAGAAAAATGAAACACCCCACAAAAATAAATAATCTTCATCTTCTCTACAAGCAAAAGCTAGAAATCCAGAGGAACATACTGCATAAGATTTACGCCTCTTCAAAGCTTCACGAGCAAGATCTTCGTTGCCTTTCTGAAGAGCAAGTTGTGCTTTACCGTACCTATCTCAGATGTATGGTGCAAATATAATATTTATTCACCACCATAGTTAGAAAATTCAGATAACAGAATTCTTCAAATTACCACTCTTTAGAAGCTTGCTGAGCAGATATGTATTTATTTTCCAACCGCTTCTGAGATGCCAATACCTTTAGGAAGAGTATATTCAATAAAATTAAAAGGAAGAAGAGAAAATTAAGAGATTCAACAAAGATAGGGAAACCCACAGACTGATAATCAATGAAATTTGAAGTCTGTTTTCACCAAGCTATACCTCACAGTTAACAATCAAATGATATAGCTTTTAATAGTCATGTATAGTCATGGCAGATTCAAATATGCCCAAAAACTAAACAAAAAAACAAAAAGAAAAGCAAAAACAGATTATGTGAGAGAAATTATTCGAATGAACACAACATAAATAAATTTTTTATAAAACCAAATTACAGAACAGAGTTAACTAACTTGTGCTGTAGCTTGACGCATCTTTGTCAAGTCCTCATTCATTTCGAGCACTGCTTGTTCCAATATTTTCTCTGGATCTTCAAATGAACTTATGATTGCATTTGCATATGACTGCATAACTAAGATGAAAAAATCTAACCATAATGACAATAATAATAAAAGTATCAAATTTAAATCCAAAGTGAATTCTCTTTGAATGATTTTACCTTGACAACTCTGGCAAATCTATCAAAAAGGTTCATGTGAGCACCAAGAGCGCCTCCACCTTGTCTAGAATAAGAAGACCGTGTGGGGTTAACAATCCTTATCCCTCTAACTTTCAGAACTTTCGCTGCAAGCATTAAGGAAGAGATCTAAACTCTGAATGGAAGTTTCATAAAGGAAGACCATGGGACTTTCACTACATTATGTTGCTTAACTTTCTAGTCTATAAAAAGCAAACACTTTATTCTTTTTCTAATTTATTGACAACTACAACATTGAATTGTGTAATGTTGCATCTTTTGAATTATGATATTCAATATGCAATAGATGAAAGAACTAACAAATCCAGACAATTGTTGCGAGAACTCTACTCTCTGTATAATTTAAGGGTAAGAGCTAGAGAAATCAGGAACTATTCACTTGAGTGAAAGGTAATCTTAAGCTCTTACAGATTCATGTGACCAGTAGCTGAGGCAAACTTTTGCCTAAGTGTAATTCCTTAGCAAAAGTTACATCAAACAAGCAAATAACATGCATGAATATGAATGATACAGGAAAACATACTGATATGAGGATAATCCTTTCTTCACGGCAGGCTATGTTATGATAATTTCATATGCAGCCCACATATCATTAATGACGATGATACTTATTTCATGGTATAGCTACATACTTCCTCTAAGTCTTATAATTCCCTTAAGATGATACTAACTCACCAAATGATTGATACTACATCTAGCCAACCAAAACTGGTGTATTTACACAGACAATAAATTTACAACGCTATATTTACTCTTATCAAATGAATTTCAAAATAAAATGTTGAATAGAAAAGACGTAGAAATTGCTGGCCACAATTTAGATGTTGAAAAATTCATAATTCCTTTAAGAATATATTAACTCGCTAAGTGATTAATACTACATCTGGTCAAACAAAACAATCAAAACTCGTACATGGATGCCACGAATGATTCATTTCACAAAAATAAAGAAAATCAAATGATGCTGACGTTGTCGAGTAAGGGTGCTATAAGAACAGATAGGGCACGAGATAAAGAACCAAACCGGAGAATATTAGAAAACAAACAAAGGGACAAGAATTTCAACTCCCGGCCAGGGTGAGTTCTCGTTTCCAAGTAACAGTTATAGCCAGAAATGCAACTTGGAGACAAAATTTTGAGTAGGAAAAATCCAGGCCATACCTCCGCTACCTAAAAAGGATGTGCGCATAGGCTTGTAAACACCACTGGAACTTGGGGAAGAAGCTTGAAATGAAGTAGCAGGTGTTGATGCCAGGGGTAGTCCTGTAAATATCTGCGGTTTCGTCGCCATTTTATGACTGAAATGAACTCGAAATACAGAATTTCAGAATATTGGGGATCACTCGGTCCTCACTGAACGAGTTGCGCTTGTGGCCTCGAGCAATAATCTTTCCCAATCGGCAAATGGCAGTGGGCCGAACTTATCGTTTTAGGCTTTTAGCTGGCAATCGTCTAGCCTGCACCAATGCTGGTTGTTTATTTTCTGATCCCCTCACATTCCGCAGTTTGAAAAACCTCCAAGTATTAAAAATAAATAACTTCTTTGTCACTTTTAATTATTACAGAAGTTCAAAAGTTCCACCATTTATTCCTCAACTCTGCTCTGCTCTTTTAAGTGTGCTGTTGCAATTTTTTCTGTTAAAATATATGAAATTTTTTTATATTTTTATAGTGTTTCCAAAAATTATATACACTTTTAATTATAATAATAAATATATTATATTTTAAAATTATAATAATTAATTTTTTAGTTAATTTTTTTTAATTTTAACAGAATATACAATTTTTTTATCAAAAATTAAAATTATTTTCATATAAAATTAGATATATTAATTTAAAAAAATAATTTTTTTAAATGTTATAAACGTTTAAACTATATAATTATAAATAAAATTCTATTATTAAAAATTTTTATTTAATTATAATTTTGATAAATAATTATCTAAAATTTTATTTTATTAATAAAAATAAATGAAAGACTTCAATTTTTAATAGAGTTATTACTTTATTAAAATTTTAAAAAAAATTATTAAAAAATATAAATTATTATAATTTTAAAATATAATATATTTATTATTATAATTAAAAATTTTAAAAAAAATTATAACAAAACAGTATAAGAAAATTTTATATATTTTAACTTTCTTATTCCTTTACATAATGGCTCCCAAGTTTAAACAATAATATTCTGCTTACTACTTTATAAATACTAAACCAAGTTATAATATGTCTTGATTCTATCAAAATAAACTAAATGACATGTTCAACATTTTCGTTTTAAATACTAAATTTCTACACTGTACCCCAAAAAACGAGATAAAATTTAGGCCAGATAATCATAACCTAAATATTTTAGCAAAAACTCAGTTGATTACTTATTGTGGTATGAAGGAATGATAATTATATTGAAGCATTAAATATTTATCCGTCATGTTATCACCGATTACAAATAACTCTAATTTGAGTATTTTGTTAATTTTCTGTTGATTGCTTCTTTTTTTTTCTTTATCTACATCACTATAATCTAAGAAACACAATTTTGAAGGGAGAAGAGTCAAATGCGGAACAAACTTCGTGTCTGTTTACATCGATTTTCTTTTTCTCCTACCAATTCAGAGATAAACACCTTAGTTCTTTAGGCTTCATCGGTAACTCCTTGCAACCTCATTGTGATGGACAGGCCAAAGCCAAGGTCACAGGGCTCACACGCCAGATTTGCTTGGAGCCATGTCCTATAGACAGGCCTTCGCCTTGGATTACCATGAACTAAACTATAACGTAGAGATGGTGACTTCAGCCACTAAAAAGACCATAAAGAACAAGGAAAAAGAATGCCCGCGAACACCTATGCAAGTTGGCCATCCGCAACTTCTTCGTACATTAAGTTGAATTTTTTAGTTTGTAGAGATGTACTCCTGGTAATGCTTATAATCACCTCGCCAGATGTTTGGTTCAGGCTTTTACAAACACAAGCATTTTAAACATTCCAACATAAAGTCATCCACATTACCACCACCCTGGTAGATATATTTCTCAAACATGACGTTTGTTCGTGACAGCTTCTGCTCACAGGCTACAACAGCATCACACCTTCTTTCATAAACCGTCAGACTTTCCTCATCAGAAGAAACAGCCTCTGATCAAGCTCAAATTTGTTGCAATGAGAAGGATCACCCTTTAGCATCATCAGAAGCCCGCCAAAAGATATATTTATCTCCCTACAGAGACAACCCAATTCACAGGCCACAAAAATTAGATGACCAATTATCCCCAAAAAAAAATCTCAATAAAATTAGTGATCACATTAGATTATAGTTAATAATCATGTTCGTCTTTAAGTTGTGAGGTTCTACTAGGAAATGCTCACTGATCAGTACTGTAGAGATACATTTAAATAAATCATTTTTGCTCATAATCAATCATAGGATAATAATCATGTTCTTCATTTAGTGAGCTGAGGCTTGGAAACAGCATCCATGCATTGTTACTATATAAATTGCATATATATGAACACACTCGTGCTCATGATCAATCCAAAACAAATTTTATTTTATAAGACAGAAGAGTCTACGATGCCCAGTAATCAGCCTCTAGATGGCTGATTCAGCAAGACTGCAATGCAGGCTTAACAACAACTATAGATTAAGAACATCAATTCGTTTTTTGCAATTAGACACTCAAAAGTGCCAATAAATCAAAACTTGCAATAAACCACATACGCTTTTTCACGCCCTGAACCCTCTGAAATTCGATAAAGTTTCCCATACATAACATATTCAAAATTGTCTGCCAGTGACTGTCGATTTCCCTGGAAAGGAAGAGAGAAAATCCTGTAAGGCAAACTCGGAATTGTTGATTTGACAAAGCAACAGCAAAAAGAACCATCTACATCAAACTATTATATATTGTAGACTTATAATCCTGCAGAGTAATTCTTGATCTTGGACAAATTACAACAAGCCAAATATGAGCTGATACAGTTTGTTCTCTATGTATCCGATGTACGACTCATATTCAAGCAATCCAACATGAAATGCACTCATCAGCCAAGAGTTGGCCAATATTGAATATCCCTTTAGCCAATAAATTTGCCTGATATTATTGATGCAAGTCATTTGCCATCATGAAAAACTATACAAGTTGCATCTTAATGATGAAGTACGCCCTTTAGTCTTTAGTATCAGGTAAAAGTCAATACAGTACCGCAGACTACTTAACTAATTAAATCCAGACATTATGTTGCACGATATTTCTTCCAGAGAATTTTATCTTTTACAAACGAACCCAATGAACATGTATCAACAAATACAAAACTTAGACATCATAAGATGCCATACATGCACTCTGTAAATCACTAACTACATACGAAGCAACCTAACTCTCGCTTCCTAACTCCTATGGTGCTAAACAATAAAGATAAACTAAGCTGTAACAGTCTTGTCAGCTGTTCACCAAGATGCTAAATTGATATATACTCTACCAAAATTTTGGTAAATACTTTGACGGTCCATATATCAACTGCGTCAAGCTTTCTCAAAAAGGCGTTACTACTTTTATTTTTGGAATATATGAAAGCATTCATGCCCCATCATTTCCATGTTCATTTACCATAATCCACTTAATATTCAAATTCCAAGATCATGTAGAATGTAAGCTTCCATCCATAAAAGGGTAATCATGATAACTGGAACAAGATTAATAAGCACAAGCAAATACCTGAAGCTTCCAAGAGAGTCCGTTTGCAGTATCATTAAATGTACATTCAACAACTAACAATCCACAAATTAGACACTAGACAAGTAAATCATCTTCTGGACCATAGTTCACTTGATGGGCTATGTAAAAGATAAGAGATAAATTACCTGAATATAATAGCCAGTGTCGGGCGTTCCATCCAGATTGAGAGTTGGAACCAGTAGGAGAGCAAATTTCTGACCCACTTTTAAAGGATATAACTCAGAATTGATGTCTAGGTGCATAAACATGTCAAACCTTTCACTTCTTGCTTCAATGCGCGTAACTTTCAAAGAAACGTGAAAGCGTTAAAAGTAATACAAAGAATAAAATATATCTCCAACGCAATCAGAGCAAATAATTTGACCGAACAATTTAGTTCATCCAATTAAAGTATCAGAAGCACACAGAACAGAATCCAATGTTCGATACAGAAAAAAAGGAGAAACCAACAGCATCGAAAGGACAATTGCCACAAGAGAATAAATTGTATAACAAAAAATTAGCTTTTCAATACTAATGCTCACCATCAATTAAGACCCATTTTGAATAAGAGGCATTCAAGGAAAAAGCACTTTATAAATGCTCGATCTAGACATAACAAGGGGCAAACCCTAGACCTACGGGCAACAGCCTTCAACTGAGAGAGGATGCCATGAGCTTCATCTCCATGGAAACCACTGAGTAGTCTAGACCACTCTTGAAAATTGACATGCAGGCTACATAACTTGCCGACCTCCGAAAGGATTTATCTTTCACTAAATTGACATAAAATTCATAGCAAGCTAAACCAATATAAAAGTGAATATTATGAAGAAAAAGAAGTTATGGAAAACCTGAAAAAATAGATAAATACCTTTGTCAAAATATTTTTTGTCATCGGGATTTAATTTTTCAACCCTAAAAATATCGTCAAAGAGAACCTCAACCATCCTGATAGCACCTCTGCTTGCCCTTGGCTTCCACCGGCGGCGACTGATTGGATGAGTAAAGCAGTACGAGCTTTTAATGGTGCCGTTTTACGTTTATAAGCTCAACGCAGCCACTTCCTCGAAACGGCTCGTCGATGACTCGCTTTCTCTTTTTTAAACATCGTAGTATTTTTTTTGTGTCTTTCGAGTTTGGGAAAAATATTCACCCTAAATTATTATATAACATAAATAATTTACTAAATTTATTTAATATTATAATTTATTATATAAATTTAATTTTTTAATAAAAATTTTATAAAAATTTATTAATAAAAATAATATAAATAGATAACATCAAAATTTGTCCCTTCAGAGACAATTAAAATAATTCGACTTTCTTTTTTTTTCTATCTCTTTTTCTTTAGATTTAAACCACTGTATACTAAAATAAATACACCAAAACTTAGTACGATATTGTGTGAAAGTCTACACAGGCGCATATAATATTTACAGTTGCATCCACGTAACACATTCCTTAATAACTAGTGGCGGACCACAATTTATTTATCGAAGAAAAGCCGAGTCAGCAGCTTTATGCGGTAGTAGATTTCGTTATCCATTTGCAGTTGCAAACATTACATAATACACGCTCCTCTCACGCGGGGACTGAGCGTCCCAGGCATGGCTTCCCATCCTTCGCCTCTGCTTCTTCCACTCGGTAATTCAGTTGCTTTGGTTCCTCTAATAATTTCCATTTAAGCTCAAATTAATGTGTGATGAAATCTTCAAAATACAGACGCTACTTTTTTGTTTGGTGAGTTAACAAAATCAGAATCCTTTCTACACCTGCAAGTGCTTGCTTGTTTAATGTGACTGCTCTATCGATTTCTACCTGTAGACTCTGATAAATTGATAGATTTTGGCTATGCCAAAGTCCCTGTAAATTGATAGATTTTACGGAGACTGCCAGTCCCAATCTTTCCGGCGTAATCCTGTGGATAGTTCTCTAATCCCTGAAATAGACACTTTCAAGGGGGTTAGTGATTTTCTCATTATCATGCATGAGAGTCTTCTTTTTCCAAGCTATGGGCTTGTGTAGCATTGATGTGGTTCTATGAATGATATCGATCCTAAAGGGGCATTTTTACCCGTGTTCTCTTCTCAAATCTCTGAGATGATACTTTTTAAATTATACGTGACATCAGAATTGTGTTAATTCCAGTTTACTGTAATCAGTTCTTTTGCTGCAGTTAAAGTATCAGCCATTACCACTGACTTAGTTTCAATTCTTAAACTTTGCTTTTAACCACTGCAATTATATTCAAAACTTTGTTAATTTTGGTAGGTTCTAATTCCTCTAAAAGTGTGTCTTCCATTCCTCGAAGCATTTCAGATGACAAGGTTCGCTGTCTGATTGTGCGATGCCCAAGCTTAAATCTTAAAGTTAAGTCCTCAAAGGCAAGAGAATGCACAAATACTTTTAATTCCATTACACGTAGAGACTTTCTTGGGTTAGTTTCTGGAGTCTCAAGCCTCTTCATGTATTCATTCGATGCCAAGGGAGCTGGTTTGCCTCCAGAGCAAAAGCCAAGACTATGTGATGACACTTGTGAGAAAGAGCTTGAAAATGTATGGTGAGATTACATAGAACCCTTCTCTGCAATCTCCACTTTTCTCGGTTTGATTATCATGTGCATTCACATTTGAAATGGCCTTCAGCTACTAATATTATATAGCAAATTTCCTTAAAGGTCAATAACTTGTAAAAAATATTTTATTTAACTTTTAGAAACTTGAAATGCCATTATCCAGTGGAAGATATTTTCAGACATTCATTGAATCTGCTCGCCTGAACAAATGGCTAGAATATACACCCCCCCCCCCCCCCCCCTTTTCTCCCTTTCCCCCTCTTTTTGAAGACTAGAGATAAGGACCTGCATAAAGTATTTTTCACGAACTGTTGCTAGTCTTCTAGAGATCATAGAAATCTCATGGTATGCCTTATGACTACATTAAATTTCTGAGATCACAAACCTAGTATTACTGTCAATGAATGACAATGATATACTGTCACTGAATGACGATATAAACTTACAGGTTTAGTTTTGAATCTTGTAAATTTTTGCACACTTGTTGAATCTTATAAGAATTGATGTCTTAATGCACACCCAATTTGTTCCTGTATTCTATCTAGAAACGGAATCCATTGTTCTAACTGGACTTAGCGGGATGCTTATAGTTTTACTTTATGGCAACTCCATGTGATGTTAACTAGTAACTGCTCCCATACTTATATGAGGTGTATTAATTAATCAAATAGATTTCATGCCTTGAGAGATACTGAATCAACTTTATGTTGTGACATGTGTGGTATGTGTGCCACGCAATGAATAATCTGTTATCTTAAAAATAATTAATCAATCCTGTGGCAAATTTTGTAACCTAAACATTTTTAAGAACCTTTTACCATTAATAAGTGTGGTGGGGGATTAGCTTTATCTTTTTTGGCAATCTAATTTCCATAGTTAATGACTGATGCTGTCTTTGAATTTTTTATGCAACAAAGGTGCCCATGGTAATTACAGAGTCAGGTTTACAATACAGGGATATTAAAGTTGGACAAGGCTCAAGTCCACCAGTTGGATTCCAGGTGTGTACAGTCTTCTGACTTGTGCTGATTTTATTATCTGATTATCACCGCCCTCTGAAGAGGCAGTCAATGTAGAATCTAACACAGATCAACGCATGTCTACTTAATTTGTATCTCGAGACCAAATGAGTATATTATGCTTGGCAAAGTCACATCAAATATTTATTTTCTCGTTCCAGGCAGATCTATGCATTTTTATGAACAGTCGTTACCTGAGCCAATGCCCTTGCAGATGTGCATAGGCTGTGAGTAGATGGTTTGTATTTAACTTGTGGAGAAAGCCAAACTTTTCTGCAATGGCTTCAGTTTTATTTAAATTAGCTCGTGTGAAATTATCTATTAAAAAGTCAGAGTTCTCTCTTCTTAACCTTAAATTCTGTTGAACATGACTTAGTTGTTAGGAGTAGTTTTAAGTCCTCTGTCAGTGCTACTTTCAGCCCCAAATATAATTACATTAACTTCGGTTCCATGTGCCTGTGACTACTTCTATGTTGATAACTTATGCAATTACAGGTGGCTGCCAACTATGTTGCAATGGTTCCATCTGGACAAATATTTGACAGGTAAACCTGCCAATTTCCAAATTTTATCCATCTTTTCTTCTGGTTCATGAAATGTAAGATGATAAGTGATATTCGTTATTGTGTATGCATTGGAAGTTTTGACTGAATACACAGAACCACACAACCTTGCCAAATTAGTTGACATTGATACGTGCTATAAACAGAATCATCAATTAACCATATTTCGTAGGCGAAAGACACTACTGGAATATTTTGGTGATTTCCTTTTTGGTTTATTGTCAATTTTGAATTTGAAGATGTACTCTTTGATAACCTGCCTCTTTGAGAATGCTTTGACTTGAGAAGCCTTTGATCTTAATAAATATATACACTTCTGTTGAATATTAATTTAAATTCTGTGAATATGGTCTGAGACAGGGTGCATTCTGTGTTTCTTCTTTTTCCTCCCTTTTCAATTGTGCAGTTCATTAGAGAAAGGCCAACCCTACATTTTTCGTGTTGGCTCTGGTCAGGTAAACTCTAGATGGTGAAATATGAGTTCAGGGATTTTAAGAATTAGAGTGTGTTCAAAGTGTTTTAAGACTTTTTTAGAGCTTTGTTGGTTTTGAACCCAATGAGTATAACAGGTGATAAAGGGACTTGATGAAGGAATTTTGAGCATGAAAACAGGAGGGAAGCGTCGACTGTACATACCTGGATCAGTAAGCTTCTGTCTTGATACTAGATCTCCTGCACTTCCTCTCCATAATAATATGCACTTTCTAGATTGTTTCAACAATGAGCCCGATCTTAAGAAAAGGTTCAGCATTGTTTCTTACCCCCTTTCTTTACAGATAGTTGCACATAATTTCTTAGTTTCCCAATGGCCATAAGAGTCTGTGCCTGAAATGTGGATTGACCACAAATGGGTGCAAATCTGTAGAAGGATGGGGGCTAAAGAACATAGGCTCAATCGTGACAGTTTTTCTTTATTAATTTGATTTATCCATCTCACAGCAAATGCTACATGTCTACTCTGAAAAATTGGGTTAAGTTCTAATTCCTGGCTTTCCATCGTTTTCTTTTTGGTAGTTGGCATTCCCAAAAGGTCTTACTTCTGCCCCAGGAAGACCGAGGGTGGCTCCAAATAGTCCAGTCATATTTGATGTTAGTTTGGAATATATACCGGGACTCGAACTGGATGAGGAATAAATTAATTATGTTGTCAAATCTATCTTTATTCTTGTTATTTCCTTCTATTTGTTTGATTCTTGAACACGGAAAAGAGAGGCTGTAAGACCTAACATTAATTCATTGGTTGTAGTGTTGTTGCATAAAAGCGTTCTTATTTATATTAATATATATGCATTGCTTGAGTGTCTATATTTCATTAGTTATGGATATCAAATAAAACATCATGATGTTTATCAACCTTCATAATTTTTTTATTCTCATAAATTAAATTTAATTAGATATTCCCTTAAAAAAAAATTTCAATTATTAAATTTAGTGAAAGAACTCAACAAATTCTACAATTTAACTCTATTTCATCTATATTTCGAATAATCTTTCTACGTGCGAAGTGACTTTTCACAGTGTTAAACGTTCCTCCCTTTTTGTTTTGCATAACTAAGGTGCTGGCTGCAGTGGAGAGCCATGGCAAGGTTTTTTCTGCGGCTTGTGAGTTAACATAAATATATTACTTCCATCATCGGCTTTTTTAACTTTTACTGGGGATTTCATTTAACACTAGCGTTATGCCAAGGTTACTACATCATAAGTTGATCAGGTTCAATTGCTTGCTTACAATAAGGTATCGCGGGTGACTGGTTGAAGGGGGATGCAAGGTGGTCAGAGTCATTCGTAAATCATGCGGGTAAAAGGAAGGACAAAGCCCGCATAATACTCTCAATAGGTTGAATTCAGAGAAGAATCTAAGTCACAATTCTGGAACTCCATTAGATATGGCAACCAAAGTAATTACCTACATCAAGAGGATCTGTGTTTTATTATCCACCTAATGCAACCAAAGAATTGCAGCAGACATAAAAAATTGATGCGAACTTGAACGCGGAAAAGTAAATCTAACGTGTTTGGAAACTTGCTGGCACAGAAAATTCTGAGCAAAGTTTCCAAAATTCACCCTTTGTATCCATTCGATTTTGATAGGAAGGCACGTTCTAATCAATGTAACGAAGTGTTTGCCCTTTTCTGCATGAGGTCAAAGAACAAAGCTGAACAACATATTGGGCCAGCTATGGGTATGGCAATAATACAATACGGCAAGGAAAAACAGGCGCATTTAACATTTATAATACATAAAAATATATAATACATTAGAGCGCTCAGCCATGTTGATCAAAAAAAAAAAAAAAAGAGCGCTCAGCCATTTTTTATTTTTATCCAGATAAACCAAGAAAAATAGAGACCACAATGCCAAGCGAGTAGGCCCCAATCGCCGCCCCAACTAATTCCTTGCCAGAGCGAGTCACAGCCCCGATTCCAGCAATTCCAGCCACTCCAACAGGAACTCTCATTAGAACCGCTTTGCCGGCGCCAGACACCACAGCATCCGTGTACAGCTCCACAGCCCACGCTTTGAACTGAGCTGGCCCAAGGGTCTGATCGCCGTCCTCAGCCACCGATGAACCATTCTTCGAGCGGCGAGTGATGACTCGAAGGGCCGAGTCCACCTGCGATCGAGCTGGCGGTGTAGGAACCCACTTGAGGATCAGTGGGTGAGGTTGAGCGTTGCAAAGAATATTGTGCAGGTAATCGGATGCAGTATTGAGTTGATAAGGAAAGACTCCTTCGAAAGCATGTTGTGTCAGAGAGAGGCAGTGGGAGAAGGCCGAGTCGCACGCTGAGTCAAATCCCGGCGAGTTGGATAGAGAGTTCTTGACTCGTTTTGAGGCCGATAACCCCATTTCCCCTGTGAGACAAACGAGTGCCGTCCAATCCAGATATTTGTTTCACACTCTCACTCACACGTCACAAGTCTCGATATAGCATCCTTCTAACTTTGGTCAATAGCCTATTGACGATTGTCACGTGACTTACAGCATGTCTCAGAATTTCCTCTCTTTGCCCCTGCGATGGTGTGAACACTGAGTCAGAGAAGAGAGAAGAGAGCAGTGCCCTCTCCATCTTTCCAATCAACCTGAAGAAGGTTATCTCATGGCTTCTCTGAAGTATTAATCAATTGAACTGTGCTTTCAAAACCTTGTCAAACTCAAAACTTTGAAAAGGCTGGAAAACGAGAGTTAGCAGCAACGAGTGTTCTGACTACATGGAGTCCCCTGAGAATTTCCTTCAAGAAGTGGAACAAAAACATGTAAGATTTCAATCATATTCTGTAGAATGTACCAGTTCACTCTTTCTAGTTGTTTTTATTTATCACCATTTTATACAATTGTAAGTTTTGAGAAATAAGCTTCAAGCCTCGTACCTATGCTGAATAAGATTGTTTTTAAGTCCAATAGATTAAGAGAAACTACTTCCTTGCAAGGGACGGGTGAACCTGCTTTTGATGTTCGTATTGGGTTCTTCCCCTATATTTTCTGGATACTCTCTACTCTGTAGGAGTAATGGCTAGACTTGTCCAACTTGAGGGTGGTTAAATCTCGAAAGTTTCAGCCATAATGATAAGTTGATAACTGCATTACTGATTAAAAATTGCAATACTTTGTTTATTCACTTTCTTGCATGAACGAATCTTCCTCCATGAGTTTTCAAAAATTATAATTTGCCTTCATATCTTCTCAGGCAAACAAGTGATCTCTTGATCTTGTAAAAGGATTTCATACGCTAGCGATTGTATTAACTACTACAAGGCGAAGCAAACAATAGTAATGGCATATGATAGGCAGTAATGGCGATGTCATGTTAGGCCAACTATATGCTATAATGCTGTTGATGCTGCAACGTCGACAACAGCCATTGCACTGTCGACAGTATTGGCAATGACTAATGAGGAGTACTGGTGTTGTCATATGGAAATCAAGCTATATTCTTTTTACTATATTTGATCTGGTGGGGACCTATTGAAAGAATGAGTTGTTCTATTTGCGCGCCTGCAAATCATTTTACTTATTCAGCACATAACATAATATAATTTTAATTGAATTTGTATTTTTTGTCAAGCTCAAATGAACTACAAGTTACTTATTATGCGCCAAATCGTACGCAAAATAATTAAAAAGAAAGTGTTAGATGTTAAACTCCGATGTATTTATGAAGCCATTTTGTTTCTTTTTTGATACAATTTGAACTTCAAATATTTTTCATAAACTATCTGAACCCTTTCTTATTAGGCCACATGTAAGCATTCTTAGATTAATTCTTCTGTCTCTCTCTTTCTAGTCATTGATATATACTACTCGTGAACAAAAGCAATTTAAGTTATTTTACTTGTATGAAAATATTTTTTTTCTTTTTTTGATTGGGACTTGTATGAAAATAATTTAATAATGATAAATAATGATAATTTAATAAACTGTGTAAAAATTGTTCACCATGTAAACTGTCGAAAAGGGTAAATAAAACTCAACTTGATATTCAATGCTTCCACAAGACTGTGGAAATTCAATTAAGGAAATTGTCTAAATAGACAGGCTTCGTGATGAATTTGGAAGTCATTAGTTCACAATGAAATTATTTACCAAAGGATTCACAAGAAAAAATTACTCATTGCTGACATTTCTCGAGTACATGTACTATAATAGTTAATACAACAAAAACAGGCTCTCACTGTCAATCTCATGTTTATTTTTCACCTCTAATACACTTAATCTACAGGGCAAAGTTGCCCGATACAAATATTACAAGGCAAAATACATGTAAAATTGGTCAAAATAATTAGTTGATCTACAAAAAGCACCATAAGTAAGAAATAACTGTCTGATTGATAACTAAATGGAAACAAAATAAAAAATAAAGGAGACACCCAAACACAGAAAATTACAATTGCCTACTCAGCTAGCTAAATGGCTGGGAGAGTTGTTGAACATGCTGTGCCACATAAACGCACGAGAAAGCACCATTTCAAGCTCCTGGTGAGTCCAGTTCTGAGTTGGAAGGTGTTGAAGAAACATTACCAACTCCTGGAAATCAAGTTTCTGGAGCTTCTCGGACCACTAAGAAAAACAGTGACGGAGTTTTTACTATCCGCTACATAACCTCGCTAAAAACATGGAAGAATGCGCATAAAAGCTACGGCATCCCTACTTTAAAGTGCTTTGAGTTCGCTAACTTCCCTTAAGACAATTTGGGAAGAGCCTCAAAGCATAGCAAGACAAGCCAGGGTTGATTATTTTTAAGTTAATACACAGTGCAAATCGTCCCCTCCTAAAGCCAGCAATAAAAGTAAAGAACATGAAGGAATACAGAATACAAAAGGATAGGGCATGCATGGCAACATACTGGAGGATTTGGTAATCTAGCATCCTAAATGGAACCAGTTATCGAGTGATAATGGACAACAGGAAGGACATATACTTTAGCACTACATACAAACCTCCTAAATGGAGAAAAAAAAAAAGAAAAAAGAGTCTAACATAAGGCTTCAGAATATATTATATAAAATTAAATGTAAATAAATCAATATTAATCGTTGATAAATTATTAGACTGAGATGATAGGGTAATTCAGAATCAGAAAGAGTATGCCAGATTGTGGGTCAAGATTGTTGGTAAAACACATGAACTTATAAGTTAATTGTCATAATAAATTACAAATCAATCTTCCAGACCGTTATTTGATATGCTAGAGAATGAATTCTAAAAAGGCGTTTCTCTTCAAAGTTAGGCTTGACTTATGCACGAAAGTGTACCAGAGGAGAGAGACATTTACAAATTTGACAAACAAATACGTTTACTTAACAGCATGGCTACAAGAATGTCTGCAGGATGCAATTTCGATCCCAAGAAAAGAATGTCTGCAGGTTGCAATATAATTCAAACTTATAATATCAGTGCAAACATCTAAAAGTTCTGGCTCACCGTTAGAAGAAAGCTGGCAAATATATACACAAGGAAGTCCGGTAAGGCATCTCCTTCTGCCAGATATGTGTCCCAAAGGCGTGTCACAAGATGGAAGGGTATCTGATTAAAAAAAAAATCAAATGTTAACCTTGATGATAGCATAAAATCATGCCAATTATCTATAGTCCATTATTCCCAACATCAACCTCAAGATCCCTTGAGATTAGCTATCCAGTCACTTAGTCAAATTATATATGAAGTTCTTTTAGAGAAAACTGTCACATTTATAAGAAAGAGAATACATTTGTCAGAGCAAACCTCACGGATTAGGAGACAATTGAACCAACGGAAAGCAAACTGAAGAAATTCCAGTCCCTGATCCTCCATGTGTCTTGAAACAGGTTCTGGTGCAGTTCAAAAGTTTCACTATGGCACATCAGAATTTATTTGGAGATACACAAAAAGTAATATACCAACAACCATAATGAGACAAGGCTTGGTATTATATGCATGAGATTCTTTGTTTTCTGCCAATGGGCATGCATAAAATGACAGCCGGATGTTGCCACTTGTGTGTAATAGCAAATAAGATAAGATAATAAGTTTTGCATTGGATCTTTTAAAAGATTTCTAATGATCCATTTCATTAAAATCATTAAAGAAAAGCCAAAAAAGCCATTACAACAGCTGTAAATGATCTCATCTTTCAAGCCCTTGTATATGCAATCAGTATGAAAACACTCCAAAATGACCCACACAAAATTTTAATCATAAATAAACACCATCAATTTCATGTGAAAAGATTTCCACTATGAGGAGTGTTAGAAGACGACAGCAGATAACTCAACAGTCAAATCACAACCCATACTTTGTTAATATGTCTTGCAACTGCTGGGACAAGGATAAGAGGATGATCTTTAAAAAGATGGAGACACATTTTACTGCCTTTCATGTGACAGAGGACTTCATCAACTACGAAGGTTCAACTCTAAATACCTATTCAACAAAAAAATTATACAAATACCCATTCTACAGGGAAAGAGTGGAGCTGTGAGAGGCAAGATGCCACATGCCCACATCTGGAGAAGCCAAAATCTTCTGGCAGGAACTGTA
The DNA here is from genome assembly GCA_037013595.1 of Dicorynia guianensis. NCBI lineage: Eukaryota > Viridiplantae > Streptophyta > Magnoliopsida > Fabales > Fabaceae > Dicorynia > Dicorynia guianensis. The sequence continues at coordinate 268,288 of JASUAB010000009.1, forward strand.
ATTTGCAATTGCTTGTGCACAGAAGTTAACAACTTTCTGGGAGGAACCATTGTAGCAAGGTTAATGCCTCCGAAGTTGCCCATTTTGAGTGCAGTGTAAACTATAAATCAAATTCTCATGGCAAACAACCTTTGTAAGAGAAGTGTATATTGTCATTTGATTGTACATATGAAAAGCAATGAAGAAAAGTTCTCTATTATTTTCTAATTGTCTGGTGACAGAGATTTGAGAAGATGTATTTTCTTTTCTTGGTATTCATTGTCTACTTTTGGGTAGGATCTCAAGCTAGTTGAAATGGAAGATAGCGTCTAGCAGCAAGGGAAGAGTTGTAACTTTTGAAGTGCAGAGTATTCATTGGTAATCACGACAATAAAATTTTAATAGGATCCCTCTTATTAACACAATACATTAACACAAATGTAATAGTTACAGTAAAAGCTCACACACTAATTATATAATAAAACACATAATCTATCCTAAAATTAGGATAGCCCAATCTACATTAAAACCAGAGTAGCCCACTTTGGTTCAAGGAGCAGAGGCCTCCCAAATTTCCTTCGCAATTCCCTACTTGTCTATTCCCTAAATTACAATATTTATAATAGCATTACTAATAACTACCTATAACTAACTAAAACCAACCCAACAAATGTGGTACTTAGTACTTGCCACATGTCATGTGGTAATTAGAACCTGCCATGTATCATTTGGTCTGCAACCATTCCCTCCCCATAAATTTCATGAAATCTTGGTGGAAAATATTATAATCCATACAAAAAGATCCAAGCTCACCCAAAATCTTGACGTGCATTGTGGTAAACAAATTTACCACCACAAAAATTCTGTTTCACATCCTCTAAGATAATCTATGGGCACGATCAAGGGCCAAAATTTCTAAATGTGCACTACATGTCACACCTCGTCTACTTTTGATTTAGCAATTGTCCTGATTCCTGAGTTGTCTCAGTGCTGGCCCCATGAGTCCCCATCATACATGCATTTTTTTGGTTGCTGCCATTGTACCCAAAAATTCAGTCTTTGATGCCCACTGCCAACCCTACCACTCTCTGGTCCACCAACAACCGCACCTTCTGTCTGGTCTTGGTGTCTCAGTTCTGTTTGGCCTTCTCCTGCTTCCCCATGGGATTCCACTTCCTTGATATAATTCTGAATGGCACCATCATTCCAGATTGGAATGGCCTCAGGTTGGGGACTGGGTGTTGCGCAACACTTCCTAAGAATTTCGCCCTCTGCAGAGAGGTGACCCACAACACTGGAGGGGATATCTTCACACTGGGCTCCATCATGTCATTCCTTTGGGGTCAAATTTCTCTGTTCAATTAAAACCACCAAGAAAATTTTAATCTGTAACAGATTTGGTCAATCCCTCCACCTTTTCATCCAAATTTGCAATCCTATCTTTAACAGCTTAAAATTATCCCTTGACTGAACCAACTTCTGATTCCACACTCTCAATTCTCCCCTCAACTCTAGAATTAACCCTTGTTGTAGGATCGGTTTTGCTCGCAGATACAAAATAATATTCCTCTTATTAACACAACACAGTAATACAAATTTGACAATTACAGCAAATACCCACACACTAATCATATAATAGAATACATAATCTATCCTAAAATTAGGATAACCTAATCTACCTTGAAATCAGAGTAACCCACTCTGGTTTTGAGGACCAGGGACCTCCCAAATTTCCTAAGCAATTCCCTAAATTACAATATTTATAATAGCATCACAAATAACTATCTATAACTAACTAAATCCATCCCAACATATGTGGTAATCAGAACTTGCCACGTGTCATGTGGTAATCAAAACCTGCTATGTGTCATTTGGTCTGCAACAAATTTTTAAGCTAAACATGTTTAAAGAATACTGTTTAAGCATTGAATGTTATCTACTAATTCCTTTTGTACAGGATAATAATCTGATTCTTATGGACTAATTTCCTTGATTTTCTCATTGGTGATTACCTAATCACTATTTTCTCACTAAAGTGTACCCCGCACAACACATTACATGAGACAAACCCAATACTTAGAAAACCAAAGCCAATATTTGAAACTACAAAATGAAAACTTCAGGAAAAAATCCAACATGAAAGAAAAAAGCAAAACATCTAAATTCTTACAATTATACAAATAGTTTAAGAAAAACAAGAGGCCTGAGAAAAAGGTTACCATCAATCCTCCTGACCAATTCCTTCAACTTAAAAACAAGTCTCTGAATTCCTGGTTGAGCAAATGTGTAATGGTCTTGCATACCATCAAGCAACTTTGACAAACACCAATAGCAGTCAGCCTCTATATTGGAGATTGTATCTGAAGATAAATCAGACATTGACCAACTATCTATTCCCCCTTCTAAGTATTCTGACAGGAAAACAACTAAAAAAGGCGTAACAAGATCATTTATCCCCTGAACGTATCCACTTGCTGGGTGCCTAATAGCCCTGGCAAGAAATCAGGAAACTATATAAGAAAAATAATAACAATTTTCAGAAATTTAGTAGAAAAAATTAATCAACACAAGAATGATCCAGAATTTAAAAGCGCCAGAGTATGTATCACAAATAAAGAATGCTGTCAGTTCAATTGATGTATGCATGACACACTTAATGGGAAAGCCAGATCATAAAGTCAATGTCTTCTAACATCTTTTGCCTCTTTTTTCCTATGTTACTCACCTGAAATGTTGCTAAGAAGCAAATAAAAAGATAGAAACAAGAGGAACCACTTACAACATCTTCTAGAAGCGCAACATAAAAGCAACAAAAGTAATGCACACCATCTTGCCACTTGCTTACAAAGATTGAAACCATTTTAGAAAAAAGGTCCACCACAATCTCCCTTCCGAGATCCAATAAAACTACCATCAATACCATAAGTTGAACCTAATCTAGGTTTAATACGAAAATAGAAGATACTAATCAATCATGTTCTAATGAAAATACTAACCCTGAGACCAAAAAAAAAAAAGGGAATCAGTTTCAGTATCTTTGTAGTAGTAGAAAAACTGAAGCTCAACTATGCCCCAAAGGATGATCATCAAAATCATATGTACCAGTTTAGTTAAAGTAGATTTAGCAATATAGTAACATATGCATACCTAGAGTGATAATTCCATTTGAGAACTATAGGAGACTAGATTTAGCACAGTATCCAAAAAGCAAGCAGAAGTCCCGCTATCTAAAACTGGTATAACTTTCTCAGCCAAGCTAGATGCCATCTTTCCTCTCAGAAAATCTATCTCCAACAAAGAATAAAATGCTAGTAATAGTAACTAACCATGTATATAGAATACGCTCCAATGATTTCTGAACTTGCTGTTGCTGGAAGAATGAAACATCAGGTACAGTTCGTGGACAATCAACAGCAATCTAACAAATAAACAATGACAACAGTCAACAATTATAAAACACTACTTTTACCAATAATCAAGCAGGGTACTCATTAGAACTGAGAATACCTGGCGAAGCATGTTGATCTCATCGTCTGAACGATATGTATCAGGAATATCATAATACTGAGACACACAGTCAAGATACTCAAGGCGCTTCCTTCTCAGAACTCCCTCCCTTCTATCTGAATTAGGCGGTGCATATCCCTGTTGTTGTCAGTTCATCTTTAAACTTTAAAGAAGACAAGATGCACCCGATAAGAAACATTGGTGACAGGAAGTTAAACAAATTAGTTTGACCCCTTACTCAGAAGTGGTTATCTATTGTATACATACTCTTCATTTTTCTTTTTTAAAATTTTCTGTACAGTTGTTTTGGCCTGTATACTCGTTAGTTGCCCTTTGGCTAAACATTTGGATGCAAAATAATGTAAGAAGCATCAAGATCTCTGACAAAAGATTAAATCCCTAGCAACTCATCCTTCATGAACAAATTTTAATCCGGAGAGTTATCACCAAAATAAAATTTTTAAAAAAACAAGAATTTTAAACTTGCTTGTTATCATTGATGACTGTCATAAACCATTAGGTTGAGCAAGAGAAACAGCTGATGGTAGATCTTATAGCTTACCAAAAGAAGCCTCCACACTGTAGGGCGCATATATTCTGGCACACCACTCCATGCTAACTCACGCAACTTCTCTACAAAATAAATTTAAAGGAGGAAATATCATACTGAAATAGAAATCAATTTAAACAAAGGAAACCAAAGTGACAGATCTTTGATTCATGAATGGTTGCCTACTGTTGAAAAATACTACAAAACGTAAGCATACAGAATATCAGATGCTTGGCATTGAACACATTTTGGATCAACAACCAACAATATACAAGAAACCCAAGTGATAGATCTTTGATTCACAATAAATACTTATCAGTGTGGTGGAATATTTACTTACTATCAATGGTTTATGCATATCAACAATCATTTGAAAAATAGCACCTATGCATTTTTCATATGTAGTTATACTAGATGCACCAAATGTAGATATATGTTAGTATACTAACAGTAAATTATAGGAAAACCAAGTCATGTATAGGTAGCATAGCTCAATTCATATTATGGGAAGTGAAACATTCAAGTGAACCAAGTCATTAGTCATGTATGATAGCATAGCTCAATTCATATTACCATGTATTATATGTTGACTCTTAGCACCAACAGTATTTATAGGCAACCATACCATGGGTATGTTCATATGAGCACACAGCAAAAAGGTTACATATGATACTTCCATAATGGATGTGGCCATACAAGATAACAATAAAAACTTCATCAAGCGACATAGTCAAAATTAGAATACCTAATACTACCGTCGTCCCAGAAAGCACCTTAGTGAACTTCATGACTCTAGCAGAATCCGTAGCTCGAGCACCCATGGAGGATTTCACGACTTCTTTGGATGGGTTTTCTACATTAGAAGTGGATACTTTTAAGTTAGTCACATTGGCAATGCCAATTGGTTTGCTTGTACTCTGGACTTCCTCCTGTATCAGTAGTAGAAATCTCAGTTAATAAAGCGTGACCCATCAGTCTTATGGAGACATACGCAATAATAGAATTACGAATACTCAAGTCACCTCCACTGCCTCAGCCAAGTGATCGCTTGTGCCCGCATCATTGTATGAGAAGCTTCTTTCATATTTTGGAGACTCCATTGAGTTTGAGACATCGAACGGATCTGATCTCCGAGTCAATAAGATTTTGCCAGGAATGCTACGACCTTTAAGTAACCTAGATAAAAAAGGAAAATAAATTGCCGTTAATCGTATCTAAGCCAGATGCTTCCTGTTGAAGGTTAAACTCAATATAATTTAATGAGAAATATCTAGTTCAATCAAAAACAAAGCAATTCTTCGTAAAAACGTAATATCATGACTGAGTATCAATCCTAAGAAATTTTCTCATCTACAATTATAACTGCAACCAATTCTGTCCCAGATACAAAATTAATATTATAGATGAATATAAAACTCTGTTCCAGAGTCCATACTTTTCCCAGCTCCCTCTTCTCACATTTCTCGGCAATCAGCTAGACCATGGATTTGATTGCACAGATCAAATTAATTACACCGCTTGCTTTCCGCACTCAATTCTATCAAATAGATATAGATCAAAGAAGGTGAATTTTCCTAACCATGTGGTGGAATTTCATCCATCAGAAGTCGTCATGAAAATTTTAAAGGCATAACTAACAGATGAAGATGGGCACTCTGGAAGCTAAACCAACAATCACTCACATAATTCGAGAGATCATAAGCTTTCCTGAAAATGTCTTTCTGAAATCCGAGGGAAATTACAAGCAACTGCCTCCACACAAAGAAATGAGAAATATCGAGGCACAAAATCCATACCCTTGAACATTCCTGAGGGTCTGATTGAATCTGGAGTCTAGGCTTGCTATGGTACCATCTTTGTTCCGCTGATCTTCGATGTGCTTGTCGTTCTTCATGGTTGCTCTGGCAACACTAGCACCCTGCTTTGTGCTTTTTCACTATACTACTCCCACTTTTCCCCGGCTAGCAGAAGACGCTGACCAAGCTATATACAAAATTTAATAATTTAAAATTATTAATATGGTATGATAAAATAGATTTTTTTTTCGGTATAGTAATAAAATAAAATTTAGTTTTGATAAGAATAGTTCTTAATTAAATAATTAAATTCTATAATAAAAATGTTCTGGTAAATAAAATTTTTAATTATTGCATAAGAAAAATCTTCACTTCCATGATTTTGTAAGCAATCCCCTTATGTTATTTGTTCACATTATTTTTGGCTGAAAAAGTCGAATTTTTTATTTAGGTTTTGATTTAATAGAGAGGTATTTCATCTTAAAAGTACCATAGTAATTTATGATTACATTTTATTCTTAGTTATTATACATATACATATATATAGAGGTGTTAAAATAAATTAAATCTGTTAAATCTTGCCTAAAAGATAAAATAGATTTATATTTTTTATTTATAAAAAATATTATGTGCTTCGTATAATTTATAAGTTATTGTGATGTAAATTAGAATAAACCTATATATTTGTTTGTAAAAACAAATTAAACCATAAGTCAAATTATCTCTATTTAATTAATTGTGAGTCAATTATAAATTAAGACAAGTTAACCTACTTTAATACTTCTATTTATATAATTTTAACTCATTTTATTGCAACAACAATATTGTAATGCTTTTGTGTTGTAAATATATCTTATTGTAGCAAGAGACTTCTCTAAATAGATATTTAATTTTAATTTTCATAAAAGGGATAAAATCTTGTTTTAAAATATTTTAAATTATCACTAACATGAGTGATATTTAAATAACATATTTTAATTTTCTTTTACTTATTACAATTCTAAAGTCATATTTTTACATAAAAAAAAATTGAAGTAAGTATTCATGTAATTGTTTTAAAATTTAACATATAAAAAAAGTGATTATCATTCTTTAATTTAAATTTGAAGTTCTCTTTGTAAATAGTATGTTTAAAAGCATTTAAACGGAAATTTTTGTTGAAAAAGTAAAAATAGGTTTGGATATAAATATGATTATTCTTACACATAATTTGGATATCAGCATACCCAAAAACTTATCAATAACAATTCTAAAATTTATTTTTAGGTAAACAGATTTCTTTCATCTATATTTATATTATGTGTAAAAGTGATAATAGATGAAAATATTGTTAGATTAAAATATTCTTTATAAGGTTTTTATTTACAAAAATACAAATTTATTATATTTACATTATTTCAAAATTAGTGTCTTTATCTTTATTATTCATGATGTGTGCTATTAAAAATAAATTAGAATTTCATAATTTTCTTAACATTTAAGGTTATCTTGTAATTATTAAATGTAATATGAATGATCTTAACTAAAAATTAATAACAAGTATTTTTCTAAATTTACTTTCTTATTTAACATGTGATATTTTTGGACTAAAATAAAATATTCTTTTTAAAAATTTTATTTAGCAAAATACTATTTTATTATAAATTCATATTATCTAAAATTTAATAGCATATTTTAAAAATAAACTTAAAATTATTGTCTTTATCATTATTATAAATCATGTGTTCTATTAAAAAATAAATTAGAATTTTATAAAATTTTTAACATCAAATAATAATTAAATTTTAAAAAATAATTTATATTACTTTGTTATTAATTTTTCAAATTTACAATGTGTGAAAAGATTAATATTTACAAATGAAGAAATAATATATTTAACTACTAGTTTCGATAATTGTATATTTAACTATTTTATTCATCAAGTTGGAATTGAAATTTGGAGTGCCGCCGTAACTTTTTGTAACTCATCATTAAATAAGATGTGGCAGCCAGTTTACCATTTTGAAATCAAATATGCCTCTTAAATGAAACGAGACAAATGAGTTGAATGGCCCTATAAATTTTGACATGTAAAATAAAATTAAAGATGCGTGCAATTGTAATGTAATCACTTTGGGTTTAGATAGAATTGGAGAGGACGAAATAGGCCATACATTCGGCCTACACAGTTATTTGCCCATTAAGGTTAGCCTAGTCCCCATAATATTAAATTTTTATAAAATATGTGATAATTGTAAGATTTATTTAATATCATAATTTATATTTGAGATATACAAATGAACCTAATAAAGTGTTAGATTTGTTTTTGAAAATTTTGACCTAATAAAGTGTATATTATTTTAAATTTTGAAGTAAAAGTTTTATAGGTAATAAAATAGATTACTTTGTACCAAAAAAAATAGATTACTGAATTAATTAAATCATCGTTCTCTCGTTGTCCCAAATTTATGTTCTTAAAAAAAGAAAAGGGGGCGTCTGTTGGCGGTCTGTAAGCAGCCTTTCCTTACGAGCGGTTTGAAAGCCAATAAACCCTAGAAACCCTATTAAACACTTCGGAGATTCCAATCCATCGGGGTTGTCTGCTGCTTTGAGGTTTTTCCATGGCCGTGAACGATGCTGATCAATCACACAAACCTCATAGGTCTCGTCAATCGGGTGCATCTGCTAAGAAGAAGGCCAAATCTGACAAGAAGAAGGAGCAAGAAGCTGGGGAGGACCAGAAAAAGCAAAATCCTAAGGCATTCCTCTTCTCTTTCTTTTGAGTTTCACTCGAGTAGAACTAATGGTTAGCATTTATTATATTTTCTAACGCTCGCGGCCTGGTTCAGGCATTTGCTTTTGCTTCGTCTGCGAAAGCTAAGCGATTACAATCCCGTGCTGTTGAGAAAGAGCAGCGCCGCCTTCACGTTCCAATTATTGACCGGTCTTATGGTGAACCAGCTCCTTATGTCGTTGTGGTTCAGGGTCCTCCGAAGGTGCATATTCCCTTATGCGACTTGTCCAATTTTTTATGATTTACATACTGATTATTGCGTTTTCTTTTTCCTCCAAAATTTGGTATTTGGATATTTCATAGCTGGGTTGTGGTGGAGGAGCACAATCACATCAGTGGCAAATTACAGCAACACAATCTAATTTGTTTCTTTTTGCATTATACCGGTTTGCATTCAGGTTGGGAAGTCACTTTTGATAAAGTCTTTGGTTAAACATTATACCAAACATAATTTGCCTGACGTTCGGGGTCCAATTACTGTAGTATCAGGTTTGTGCATATTTTTCCACCATGTCACTGACATAGGGTAGTTTTAAGATGCCACATGGCCCACATCAATATTTTGCCTTTTAAAAATTAACGAATTCTCTCTAGACTTAGCTGGTTACTCTCGTAGTAATGATAATTTAATGGTTGCTCAATTATGTCAGGAAAGCAAAGGCGGCTACAGTTTGTGGAATGCCCGAATGATATCAATGGCATGATAGATGCAGCAAAGTTTGCTGACCTAGCATTGCTTCTTATAGATGGGAGTTATGGTTTTGAAATGGTGAGTTACTGGACAATGTCTAGAGCTGCACCTGCGTCTATTAATATAGTTCAGATAAAGTATATATATTACAATAGAATTTAGATGAAGATATTATGCAATTAACCTTATAAAATGGGTTTTTTTATTATTGAGGTTTTTCTACTCCTGCAGGAAACCTTTGAATTCCTTAATATATTGCAAGTTCATGGGTTCCCAAAGGTCATGGGGGTTCTTACTCATCTTGATAAATTCAAGGATCCTAAAAAGTTGAAGAAAACAAAGCAACGTCTCAAACACCGATTTTGGACGGAAATATATGATGGAGCTAAATTATTTTATATATCAGGCCTTGTTCATGGCAAGTAAGTATTTTTCCGGACTTTTGTGTCACAAATCATGCAGCTTTTGCATTTTCACGCAGAGCTATTACCGTGTGCGGTGGTTTGTTGTGAATATTTCCTTCACTGATTGAACAGGTATCCCAAGCGAGAAGTTCATAATCTTGCTCGCTTTATATCTGTTATGAAGTTTCATCCTCTGACTTGGCGCACTTCCCACCCTTATGTTTTGGTGGATCGCTTTGAAGATATAACTCCTCCTGAAAGAGTGGAGGAAAATAATAAATATGACAGAAAAGTTACACTTTATGGTTACTTGAGAGGTTGTAATTTGAAAAAGGGAAATAAGGTGTGTTCAATAATTCTATTATTTTTTTTCTTATATCAATCTGATTAACTAGGTGACTAGGTCTATAAAACAATGTTGTACATGCACGAGTTCACTTGAAGTTCACGATGTGTACTTATTGTGATATTAACAAATTGGCATATTTCTATTGTTGACTTCCCTTCCGGTATAGTGATTAATGACCATGTGGTGGAAAATTTTTTGCAATGAAACTTAAAATAAATATTCTTAATTTTGATAGGAAGTTTGCTTTAATGTCAAAAATACTAATCTATAGCATTTTCTTGTATATAGGATTATCATCCGTAACAAATTTATGAATCTCTCAAGATTTATGCACTTCAGGGTCATGCACTTCATTATCTACTTTTTAGGTCCCTAATATCTATGCACTATTTCCTTTTTTTGTTTTAAAGAAATCTAGAGTATGTTAAGCAAAATGAAGTAGTTTATTGACTTGGCTTCATTTAGGCTTAATTGACTGTCTGCTTGATGTGATACAACAATCAAGTGTTACTGGAAAGTCCTCTGTTTATCTTCCTCCAAATGTGACTTCTCTAAATTGTATTTTGAAAATCAGGTGCACATAGCTGGAGTGGGTGATTATAGTCTAGCTGGTATCACTGTTTTACCTGATCCTTGTCCTCTACCATCTGCTGCAAAAAAGAAGGGACTGCGTGATAAGGAAAAGTTATTCTATGCTCCCATGTCTGGCCTTGGGGATCTTTTGTATGACAAAGATGCTGTGTACATAAATATTAATGACCACTTTGTTCAGTTTTCAAAAGTTGATGAAAACCCAGCAGTGACACACAAAGGTTGTTAGATTGTCTTTCTTATTCATGAATAGTATCTTACTGTACAAAATATTTTATTTTCATCGAGGGTTCTTCTAATAGAAAGTTTTCATGAGTAGTGTGTATTTAGTTGTCTTGAAACCATGATCACTTCTTTATATTACTTAAATTTTCAGGTCAGATGAGACATACCATACTGGTTAATTGTTTTACTTTCCTATGTCTTCTCAATTCTGGTATTTTCTTTTGTAAAGATTTTTTAATACTTTTTTGACAGGAAAGGATAGAGATGTGGGGGAAGTTTTGGTGAAATCACTTCAGAACACCAAATACTCTATCAATGAAAAGCTAGAGAACAGCTTTATCAATATTTTTAGCCAAAAGCCAAATGTGTCTTCTGAAGCTCAAGCTGATGCACAGGATAGAAGCAAAGATTTTGAGCACGATGGTACAATTAAACTTTCAGATGACATGGAATTGGATAGTTCAGTATCATCTGATCAGGATGAAGCTGTCCAACAAGATGCCATCGAAAAGAGTGAAGCTAGTGGTTCTGATGAAGAAGATGGTGATTCAAATGATGAAAAAGCCACTCTTGGAGATCATTTAAATGAACATGTTGAGTTTGTTGGAGGAAGACACAGGAGAAGAGCAGTTTTTGGAGATGATGTTGATCAAAATGATTTGAAGGTAATCTTATGGTTATTAGTTTGGTTTAACAGTATTATGCCTGTCTTCCAAATGCCTATGAAAGGCAATTAGCATGTTTTTTGGCCATTTTGTTTGAAGTCTTTCAGATATTTAGCTACATAGAGCCAAGCTAAAACTTGTTCTAACTTTTACTGGCTCAATGATTTTTTTTTTTTTCTATTATCTCATTTGGAAATAAGAATTCTCTTTTAGTATACTTACAGTCTCTGCACTGTCTTCATTTTCAGGATTCAGATTACGATGATGGAGCTGCTAGTGATGATGTGGTATCTTCTGATTCAGAATCTTCAGACAACAAGGGGTATTATGATAACACAGATGGTATAACTTTCCTCTTTGATTGTTAAGATTTATATGCAGTGATGTTTTTTATCTGGTTTATATAAATGTGTTTGTCATGCTCTGAGTACCAGGTTTGGTGAATCATTGTTCAATTGAGATGGATGATCAGAAGATTATAGATCACACATAATTTTGTCTCCAGTTTGTCCTATGTCAATTGTAGAAACTTGTTGACATACTACTTCTTGTGGTTTTCTATTTTTTCTGATTTTTTTTTTATCTGATTTGCCTCACAGAAGATGACATGGGAAATGTTTCAAAGTGGAAAGAGTCATTGGTAGAAAGAACTCTCTCACGGCAGACCCCTAGTCTGATGCAACTTGTATATGGGAAATCTACAACTGCTTCAACCTCTTTAAACAAAGAGAATTTTAGTAGTGAGAATGAGGAAAGCGAAGATGACTTTTTCAAGCCTAAAGAAGAAGTAAAAAAGGTTGGTCTTTGACTATATTGCACTACTTGTATTGCTTTCAGTGTAAGAAGTGTTCCTAAATATATGAGACATGAAATGCCTATTTATTGCTGCTTTTTGACCCCATGAAAGTGATCGTTGGAATAAATAATTGGAATAAACAAGTGATTCTTTTTTGGCAATGCTTCTTTCCCCTTCCAATGAGAATGGAAAAAAGTTTTTTTTTTTTTTTTAATTAACAGTTTGCCTGTTTCTAAGATCAATTTTTCACGAGCTGAAACAACCAGGGCTTTTTATTGTTTCCCTTCAGAATATATTCTTTTTTATTTTATAAGCTTAGAACTTTGGGTGTTTGATTTATTCATTTTTTTTCCTTCATTTATAGCAAAAAATGAGAGAGGGATTGGATGGAGGAAATGTGAACTCTGAGGACTGTTCAAGGAGTGCAAATTTTGGGGAGCTGGAATGCCAAAAAGATGAAAATTTTTATGACAATATTCGTCACCGTTTTGTCACTGGTGATTGGTCAAAAGCTGCACTCAGAAACCAAATTTCAGAGGCTAATGCTGAAGAAGAGGATGATGCTCTCTATGGGGACTTTGAAGACTTAGAAACAGGAGAGATTCATGAGAGTCATCAGACAGATGGTATTGTTGCTGGGACAATGCACGAGGGAAATGACTTGGAAGTTGAGGAGCGGAGGCTTAAGAAACTTGCTCTCCGTGCAAAATTTGATGCTCAATATCCTTTTTCTCTCTTCAAATATCTTTTTTTAGATTGAATTTTACTTTTAACTCATCTTCCCCCTTCTACTCTTCCCAAAAGAAACAATGAATAGCCCCCAAAAAAGAGTAGAAAAAAGGTCACCAACACCATGGTTTATTTAGGTTTAAAATGAGTAGAATTGGTTATATATTTGTAGAATAATTCTCAGGATAAATGGGATTGGCATATTGTTTGGTCTTTTAATGCCCTTTAAAAATGATCATTGAGGATGATATAGCCGGAGATGCTATTCATAGTGTTCTCCATTTATGTAGACAACTTCTGATTTGTTTTATTATGCTGTTTTGTTGTGCTGTGTACCGTATCATGCTCTTCAATCTGATAGCAAGTAGAGGGTGAATCATGTTTGCTTGTGTTTGGCTTTTTAATAGAAAGACAATCATTGGGTGTGGAGAAGGGGAATGGGGGAGGAGAGGGAAGGGGAACAAGTGCGATATGGAATTCTTTTTGTGACCTTAACTTTGATCCACATTTGATGGCTTTGGGTCATCAGAGGAAGAAACTAGTGTTAAAAATGAAGCTAAGTTCCACCGTGGTCAAGCTAATGAAAGTAGCTACTTTGACAAGGTAACTCTTTGCTAAAATTTAGGAAATTCTGTCTTGTTGTATGGTTCATTACTCTTTTTTCTTTCAGTTGAAGGAAGAGATTGAACTTCGGAAACAAATGAATATAGCTGAACTCAATGATGTTGATGAGGCAACTCGATTAGAGATAGAAGGCTTCCGAACTGGGACGTACTTAAGATTGGAGGTTCATGATGTTTCTTGTGAGATGGTTGAATACTTTGATCCCTACCATCCATTGCTAGTTGGAGGGGTTGGTCTCGGGGAAGAAAATGTCGGATATATGCAGGTCAGCTGAATTTTGCATTAGCATTTCCATCTTCCCACCGAAAAGAGAGAGATAGAGAGGAATGGGGAGGAGAGGAACTTTGCTGGGACTTGGCAATTTGAAGCTCCTTGTAGGGTGAATTTAATTTAATCAAGTTCAAATGGAAACAAGTGACAGGAACTTCTTCTTGTTGGGAAAACTATTGGCTGGGCTGTAGAGGATTATTGTTAGGGAAGAGACTATGAAAAGTATGTTGAATGAAAGTGAACTGGTTGAGTTTCACATTTGCCAAATATAGAATACAGGGGTTTTAAATTGGCTAGGTTTTTTAGTCTAGGGCCAGCTAACATTAATGCATTTTAAAAACTATCTGGTTTTTGCAATATTTCTATTAGAGCACCACAATGATTATCCTATAATAAGTGTATGTAGCTGTACACTTGGTATGCTTGGAATCGGGCTATCTTTTTGTGTTCCATATATGCTAGAACTTTCATCTATACTGTTTATGAATGGTAACATGGACCTTTTATATATTGAAAGAAAGAAAGATGGAGTTACTTGTATGTGTGAAAAGATGAAAATTTAGCTTCAAACCATATTATGACTTCTTAGTATCAGTCTTGAGTTTTTTTATGTATCAAGTTGATTCTCCACTTTCTTTTGGATTAAGTCATTTGTCCTTTTTTGAATGCCTCTTGTTTTAAAATGTATTGCTTCTTTTTATCTTCTATTCCAGGTCAGGTTAAAGCGCCACAGATGGCACAAAAAAGTGTTGAAGACTAGAGACCCCATTATTGTTTCTGTTGGATGGAGGCGGTACCAAACAATGCCGGTTTATGCTATTGAGGATCACAATGGAAGGCATCGTATGCTAAAATACACTCCTGAACATATGCATTGCCTTGCTATGTTTTGGGGCCCTCTTGCCCCTCCCAACACTGGGATAATTGCTGTTCAGAACTTATCAAATAATCAGGTCAGATTCTATTCCTCTCAGTGAATTGTTTTTTTTCAATTTCTCTAAAATCATGGTATACAATTCTCGTACTTCTATTCTTTTTTTGTCCATTCCTGTTATAATATTTGTTAGTGCTTGAGCGACTTCATTTGTTTAACAGGCAGCATTTAGGATTACAGCAACTGCGGTTGTTCTTGAGTTCAATCATGCAGCAAGGATAATGAAGAAAATCAAGTTGGTTGGTTACCCATGCAAGATATTCAAGAAGACAGCACTTATCAGGGATATGTTTACTTCTGATCTTGAAGTAGCTCGGTTTGAAGGTGCAGCTATTCGAACAGTCAGTGGAATCAGGGGACAGGTCAAGAAGGTCGGTTTTGTAACTTAGAGACAATTGCATATCTTGAAAGTGAAGCTTTGCCTTGTTTGTTAGTATCAGTTGGATCTGCTTACATTGTTTTCCAGGCTAGGGATATACAGATGACTATAAAGGCACCTATTATCTGCTATATGATTGATGCTATGTTGTTTTTAAATCTCGTAGGCTGCAAAAGAAAAGTTGGGTAACCAATCAAAAGGGAAGGATGGTCAACCAAAAGAAGGAATTGCTAGGTGTACTTTTGAAGACAAAATCCTGATGAGTGATATAGTTTTTTTGCGTGCATGGACTCAAGTTGAAGTTCCTCAATTTCATAATCCATTGTCAACGGCATTGCAACCTCGTGACCAAATTTGGCAAGGAATGAGAACTGTTGCAGAATTGAGAAGAGAACATAATCTTCCCATACCTGTGAACAAAGATTCACTTTACAAGGTATGATATGGTTTGATGCGGAAAATGTTTCACCTATTTATATTTTGTTTTACCCTTTTCTTGGTTTTATTATTATTATTATTTTTACTTTTATAACCTTATTGGATTGATGGCTTTTTTTTTCCTCTCTCTCTCTTCTGACAGAAAATTGAAAGGAAGTCAAAGAAGTTCAATCCACTGGTGATCCCAAAGTCTCTACAAGCGTCTCTTCCATTTGCATCAAAACCTAAGGATATACCCAGTCGAAAACAGCCTTTGCTTGCTGATAGAAGGGCTGTTGTTATGGAGCCGCATGAGCGAAAAGTTCGTGCCCTACTTCAACACCTCCAGTTAATTAGAAGTGAGAAGGTATGTTTTTGGCTAATAGTTGACTTGACTTATAAAGCTTGATCCCTGTCTGAAGTCTCATAGATGGTGAAGTTGATTGGGACTAACTATTCCTTTGAAAATAATTTTTTAAGCCACTACTACTACTGTTTTGTGAGTTATTAAAAACTGAGGATGATAAACTTGAAACTCATTAGATTTGCCTTCTACTTCACATGATCTCGTTCTACGGAACTCATGGGCTAGTCTGTAAGTTGGAAATATTACCTTCGTTGGTTTCACCCTTTCTCTTATTCTTGCCTTAAGGCTCCTTGAAGGTAATAACTGGATCTTTTGGCATCGGATATTTTATAAATTATCATCTGAACTTGGTTTCTTATGGGTAATTACTTTTTTTGGTTAGAATTTTGACTGTAATGCTAACATAACAGTAATATAAGCAGTTCTTAATTAATCTTGACCCTCTGTAGTAATGCCTCTCGAAAAACTTTCATGGAACTTGAAACAAAATTGAGAGAAAAGAAAGAGAAAAACTGAATCTAAGTAAGAACTATGTTTTAAATCTAGTTCAGAAACTTCCTGCTGTAACATTAGTGTTTCTCGTATCAATTCTACTATTCTCTCAAATTGAATCTTAATATTTACTTAAAAAATCTAAACCATTAAATTTATTTAAACTGTAAGACTTAATTTTAAAAGCTTACATGAGCCTGTGTAAGCATTTAGATTAGTGGGAGTTATTTTTTCCTTCTTGTATTGGTCTGAAAAATGATACTTTTTATGGGGGGAGCAATATCTGATTGCTTTTTTTAACACGATATGGGTTCTGTAGTTCTCCTAATCAGTAACATTTTATGCAGCGCAACTCTTGATTTAATAGGGCAAATTTTTTAAATGTCGAGGTTTACCATATTTTATTTGGGCCTCTGGCAGATGAAAAAGCGAAAGATTAAGGAAGAGAAGAAGAGGAAAGAACTTGAAGCAGAGAAAGCAAAAGATGAGCAATTACTAAGGAAACGCCGAAGAGAAGAACGACGAGATAGATATCGGGAGCAAGAAAAACTAAAGAAAAAAATTCGGAGAGAAGAGGACTGATATGACATGAATGTGTTGCAAAACTGATTATGTTATCATGATCCTCCACAAATAGACAAGAAAGGAAAACGGTTGTTTGGGATTGGAGCTATAATGGGGTTTAAAGAAAGAGTTTTCAGCATCCTGAGCGATATAGTGCTGCTGATCGGTAGTATTTGATCTACGGAAAAGCTTGCGGAAGTGAAGCGTTGAGGCCTCTGGATTCAGCATGTGATATGTTGCAACGTGCACTGCACAATTTATAGCTTCTAATAGCTATGGAGTTCAATTATTATTAGACATGATTGTTTTATCCGTAGCGCATCTTTGGGTAGATAGCTTCATGTCGCATCCTGAATCCCGGTTTTTTTTGTTTTTGGTACAAGTCACATGAGCCTAGGCTAGTATTATAACATATACGTTCAACCCATTTTTGTTGTCTTGAAATAATTATCACTAAAATGATATTTTAAAGTAGATATTCCGTCTTGTGGGAATTACTCTACAATTATTTACGGGTAAATATTTATTCTGCTTGCGTTCAATTATTCTAAATTTAGAAATTGTATGTGTCAAAAACATCTACAGAAAATTCAATTGAATTTTCATTGTAGCACTTTCTTAGAACGTATATTTATAAAACAACTCTGTACGTTGTAATAAAAACTAATCTTAGCATCTGAGGGAAGTGCAAGGAGGCTGTAGGTTCTTAGCTGTATCTTTTTCCGTAATCAGACTTTTGTGCCACACTAAAATTTGAAACATCTTCAAAGTTCGGGGGTAGCTATTGCTTGACTTACTTATCTTTAATTTATTAATTTTTTATTTTTAAAATTTTATTTAATAAAATTTGTACCATAAAATAATTGAATTTCATTATGAGATTGAAATAATAAAAACTTTTCATATTTTTTTCTTTAATTTACTTCTGTACATCTAATGTCAAAACTCAAAAGTCGGTGGTTTAATGAGTTCATAAAATTAATTTTATTTCAACTTATTAGTTACTTAAAATAAAGTTATTTAAAAAGTTGTTGACAAACATTTTAGATTTTTGTCATCGAGATATGTTTAATCCAAAAGAAAAATTATTATTTAAAACAACTTTTAATCATACGATTGAAATAAGCAACTCCTAAATTTCATATTAAATAGTAATTACTAAATTGTCACTTTAAAATTATAGGCTCACCTAATAATCCATAGACTAATTACATTGGTAATGTTATTTGTGTATAAAAGTTATACTAAATTTATAACTTACATACTAATTAATCATGAGTTATATAAAAGTTATTTATGTGTAATTTTTGTACACAACTTATATACAAGTAATATTATTCTAATTACAGTGCTATTGAGCTAACGGCATTCTATGTGTTCCGGCTTGGATCTTGCATATAGTCTTATACAGTGAAGCGGACATTATGGCCCTTGGTGTGCCATTAATCCTTGTACACCTAGATATATATGTTCATCTGCGAACTAAACTGAACCCCAAATTTCAATGTTCACATCGGCTCCCACCATCCCACCCCATCATCGGGACAGCACTTGTAAGAGGACAATCCTTTCCATCTGGACTTCTTGGGAGCACGAGTTTTTGTCACTTCAGTATTTGATTATACTGGCCCCATGTTCCAAACCACTAAATGCATATAGGAGTACAAAACTTGGCCCTAACACAGTACAACTAGCTACAAGCTCAGAACATACGCATCATGGATTCAGCATTTGGTGCTTGCTTTTCGTATGTTCTCCTCTTCCAGCAGCTCCCTTATCTCCAATCTCTTGCAAATCGGATTAAAACTGAAGATTGGGAACTTTCTCTGTCGAAGTGATCCTTGGTCAAGCCAATGGACCAAGAAGACACCGATTCCCAACCATTTCGACCATCAGCACTCTCAGAGTAGGCCGAGAAATGTCTCCAACTTATAAACGTATCGGATGCTCTCGTCTACATATCAAACGCTGAAAATTTTGCTGGGTTTCTATGGCCTCCATGCATGGCGCCCTATTCGAGCTTGCAGTAACGCAGCCCGTTGATAACATCGCGTCTGTGATTGAATTTCCTGTTTAATATGTTTCCTGAGAATTGTGTTAGAAATTTGATGTAAC
Source organism: Dicorynia guianensis (assembly GCA_037013595.1). Taxonomy (NCBI): domain Eukaryota; kingdom Viridiplantae; phylum Streptophyta; class Magnoliopsida; order Fabales; family Fabaceae; genus Dicorynia; species Dicorynia guianensis. The sequence continues at coordinate 287,505 of JASUAB010000009.1, forward strand.
TTGCAAAAAAAAATATTATGACTAGCTTATACACTCTAATTACTTTGATCAATCTAATTCTTATTTTATTTATTCACAATTTTGTTGTTGTCGATATTAACTATGGGATTGCAAGAGGCACCATAATAATAAACATCATTTGCTTTAGCACTATTGAAGACGGAAAATCCAATTCCTTTTGTTGCGTTCCTCTGTCCTCCGCTTGCGCCAGCCAAATCTTAAAATTAAAACGTTGTCGTTTCACTCTAAAGCCTTTTCATCTGAAGTGGACGTGGCATAATCCAATTGATGCACTGCTTTTTGTTTGACGGTCATGAGTTCTGGATTTACCGCACACTGACTGACTCTCTCTCTCTGTCTCTCTGAAAGTGTGAACACCTTTTCAGCCTCCTCTTCCTCCTTCCTCCTACCCTCTCTTCTGTATCCTTCTGCCTCGCTTCGTCTGCGGATCTGTTAGGTAGGTATTATCTGTTACACTTTCTCTAGTCTGAGTTTTCTTTTATTTTTATGGCTATTTTTAGAAATATATCACTCCTATTTGGAGCTTTCAAATTCACGTTTGTTTTCATGCATTCTTCTTCTTAAGCTTCAACTCTACTTTGAAATAAAGTTTTTCTACTCTTTTGATCTTGCATGGATCTTGTAGAAGATCTCATACTTCCCGTCATGGTAAGTTTCGAAAAGGGGAAAAAATAGTAAGGTAAATGGTAAATTTGGAGAATGTTGATTATTTCAGGGGGCACGCGCTAATAATTTTCGTTTTCCTTTTTCCCTCTCTATATTTGAGTCGTTGTTTCTTTTTTTGCTGTTACATACTTTGCAAGTTTTACGAGTAAAGTTTGGAGTCTGTCGCCGCCGATTATTTTCTTCTTTGTGGCGTTATTTTCTTTCAAATTATGTTCTATTATTTATCCTTGGCGGCTTATCTTAGAAAGTGAAGCCCAGGCTCGCTATTTGTAGTAAGTTTTAGCAGTTTAAAACACAAATCTGGAGTTTTCCATTCGTTCAGCAGTTTGTTTTTAGTGAGTGAAAGTTGTTTTGTGTTCAGATTTAGTAATATGGTATCTGTTAGTTCGCCAATTTCCTCCGACATTTCAGACCAAGATTGGTTCGGGACAAGAAGGGTTGTTTATTGCTTTAGCTCGACCTACGTCATAACAATGCCTCTGTAGAATATCTATTAGATTTAGTGGACGAAGAATTTGTCATCAGCCCAGAAAATTAGTTGTCTTTCTGGACCTTAACATTGTAATAAATATTATTCCGAAGGGATTACCCTGGTGTTGGACATTTTGTACTCCTATTTGTGGTGCTGGGTTTAAAGTTTAAGGGAGTGGATGGGCGGCGGCTGCCCCCCATTTTGTTGCTAAACAAAAAGTGATTTTGCTACCACTAAAAATATGCCATTTTCATTGATTTGTGTGGTTCCATTCAATTGAAAATTTCAGTTTGCAATTATCTGATAATACAGCAATAAAATGGTAGGGCTTGGAAAATCTTATATCGGCAGTATTCAATTTAATGCTGGTAATAGAATTGGACCATCAGGTTTTGCCTAGTTCTGTGTTTTCATTTCGTGATGCATCCTCTATTCTCAGGAGCATTGTCCTCTCTCATTGTTTTACTATGAATTAATGCCTGAGAGATTCCTAGAATTGGTATATTCAAATTTTATTTCAGACTCAAAATTTCTGAATTATTTTGAATTCAATGGTATTGTCCAAGGCTGTAGCATATTCATATTGGCATTGGGAATTAAGTTGTAGTCTGGAAGGTACTCCTTTTTAACTGTCATCTGTCAATAGACTAAGCCAAAGTCTCACTTTTAATTACAGATCTCAACTCTCAAGCTTATCGGTGGCACAGACTCTGCTGCATTGCAATGTGCTACTAGTTGGTACATAATTAGCAGCTAGAAGGTTCTCTTGTGTAAAACTCGATTGTACCATAGTGCTAGTGGCATTATGAACTTCTGTTGGGATGCTAATGTTTACAAGGGTAAGAGTATAATCGATCAATATGCCTTGACAGTGCATTATTTAGGAGGCGTTTGGTGTGCAGGCATCTAACACTCCCAGGTATCTTAGAAACCTGAGCACAATGTCCACAGTTGTTTGACTGGCGTAACATTGCCCCAGGCATCTTATGTTCCCGTCTTGGTATTCCAATATATGCAGGCATGTGATGTCTCCCAAAACAGGTGGGAATCTCACATTCCAACACAAAAAGGCCCAAAATTTTTTTTGTTTATCTACCTATTTATCCATTCATCACATATGCCTAGTAATGTAAGGTGCATCTTCAATTATCGTGCCAAAGATTGGAATCTTAAATTCTTAGATATCTTATACCCTGACATCTGATACCCAGGCATCTTAGGTACTTGGGAATCCAAAATACCTTATACCTTATACCTAGATGCCTTGGAATCCATGTTACTTATACCAAAAAGCTCCTTAGTTAACAGTTTATGTTTTCTGTTACTGACTGTTTGTAAAATTTTGTTCTTCTGTGAACCCCATTCATGTTAATATGACATACCGATGGAGTATTCATAGATAGGAACATACTTCTAGTTTTGTTTTATTGAAATCTTAAATTAGATCAAGATATGTTATATGCACCATTGGTTGCACTGCAAATGAACTAGGTTTTTTTTTTTTTTTTCCGGCAAAATTCTGCTGTGCATTGAAACATCATTGTTGTTGTGTCTTCATAGTCTAGTTCTCTCTCTTTGCTCTCTCACATGCATTGGCATGCATTATATGCAGAATTGCGGATTCCTTACTTCACTTATATCTATGCTGTGTTAATGATATTGTTGCAGGTTCTTTGTGTTGTCTGGCACTTTTATTCATCATTTATCTAACTACTTCCCAAGATGTAACTGCACAAGAAGCACAGGTTGACCACGGTCACATTTCTTCGATGGAGGAGTTAGCTAAGCCACCTATTACTGGACTATTTGATCCCATTGAAATATCACCTGCTGTCATACCACCATACCCATATCCCACTGAGCCTTTGCCACCAATGTACCCTACTTTCCCAACCACATATGAACCAGTTTTAACTGGGAAATGTCCTATAAATTTTTTGGATATATCTGATATTCTAGACAAAACAGCATCTGATTGCTCTGAACCTTTGGCAGCACTTGTAGGGAATGTAATATGTTGTCCACAGCTTAGTAGCTTAATCCACATCTTCCAGGGTCTCTTCAGCATGAATTCTGATAAGTTGGTTCTGCCAAATGCTGTTGCTGACTATTGTTTTTCTGATATCATTAGTATCTTAGCCAGTAGAGGGGCCAATAGTAAAATCTCAACACTTTGCTCCATAAGATCGTCTAATCTTACTGGTGGGTCTTGTCCTGTTAAGAATCTTTCCACTTTTGAGAGACTGATGAACACAAGTAAATTAATTGAGGCTTGCAGTACTGTTGATCCTCTTAAAGAGTGTTGTAGACCTATATGCCAGCCTGCCATAACGGAAGCAGCACTTCAGATTTCTGGGAGACAATTGATGATCAATTATAATAAGAATGTAGCTGGGGAAATGGATCACGTTGATTATCTTAATGATTGTAAAGGTGTGGTTTATTCGTATCTTTCAAAGAAACTCTCATCAGAGGCTGCCAACACTGCATATCGAATACTATCTGCCTGCAAAGTCAACAAAGGTACATTGTTAATTGTTCAGCGTCATGATTTTTTAGAGTAGCATAGTTGGACTTTGTAGACATGAATTTGTCTGTGCATCTGATTTTGAAATCACCTTTAGGGTGTATGGCTTATCATTTCATAGGTGAATATAGTAATACTAGAAAGTGGGTAAACTGTAATAGTTTTTGCATATTTCTGGCCCCATTGTACCCCAGTCTTCACAGCAATTAATTATTTCTGAAGTTCATGACCCTGGCATTTTGTGTTCATTTCCCTTTTAAGTAGTATATTCACTGGTTGAAAAATGATAGTTTGAACCCTAATAGGAAAGAACTGGAATCCCTTTGTCTTGATTATGGACAAACCAAGATTGCCATTCAATGTATAGTATAGACATGTCATATTAATTAGCTTCAAGTGGAAATAGATTTTTAGTGTGGCTTCCCATATAAATTTAACTAATCTCAGAAGCCCATGCATCAAATTATGATATGCATTTGTAGCATCTATTCTATAAATTGAATTATAATTTCTCTAAGTTGTTTGTTTTAATTCCTTGTCTTATGAAGTAAATATTGCTTGTGCAGTTTGTCCTTTGAGTTTTAAGGAGCCTTCAGAAGTAATTAGTGCTTGTCGGAATGTTGCTGCTCCTAGCCCTTCCTGCTGTAGTTCATTAAACACATATATTGCACGGATACAAAAGCAAATGTTAATTACAAATAAACAAGCTATAATTTGCGCAACACTTTTTGGATCTATGTTACGTAGAGGTGGAGTAATCACAGATATTTATAAACTTTGTGATGTTGACTTAAAAGATTTTAGCATACCAGGTACTTGTCCAGTTCATTGTCATTCTGGGTTCCTGGCCATGATTATCCTTGAAATTGATCTGATTTGATTCTTCTTCTCTGTTGTTAATCTGCATGGTGCTGGCACAGCATTTGGACAACGAGGTTTGCTACTTCTTCTTGCTGTATTTTATTAACCGAAGTTCTTTTATTACAATATGCATGTAGATGTTGGTTGATTCTAAGCTTTTAGGGAGAGTATATGAGATGCATCCCTGCATTTAGATTACAGAGATGGACTATACTTTTATACTTTACTCGGTAGCAATGAAAGGCATGCTCTAAAATTGGTTTATATGCAGGATGTCTACTTCGAAGCTTGCCTGCAGATGTGATATTTGACAATTCATCAGGTTTTAGCTTTACCTGTGATTGGAGTGACAACATTGCTGCTCCCTGGCCTTCATCATCTTCAATTATATCTGTTTCACTTTGCGCCCCTGGTATGATTGGACATGGATGTACAGCTTATTTTTAGAATTGAGTTTTAAAGCACCTAATTTTTATGAATGATTTTATTATCATGTAATAAATATATATATATATATATATTTTCCAAATTATGTATGTGTTTTTCTTAACTCTCCTCTCCAATTTGACTTTTGCAGAGATGTCATTACCTGCACTACCTATTTCGCAGACTCTAAAAAACATTGGTGGGTGCTATTTCCATGTGTGTTCAATTTTCGGAAATGCTCATAAATTAATACAATTTATGGCTGTGTTTTGACAAATGCAGTATATACTCATTGTGGGTGTTAGGTTTCCGGCATTGTGGCATTCCCAAGTGGGATAATTTTTGGATACATGGTATTATATTGTTGTTGGATTATTGGCAGGGGCAAAACTACAATAACTTTTGAAAACTTGGAAATTTTCTTTATATAGTTTGACAACATATGGTTACCCCACATAAAAATATAATTTTTGCCGGTAGGCCCTTAATCTCTTATTTCTATCCCTTTCCCACACACAAAGCAAAGAGATTCTAGCGCCACTCCTGATTATTTGCATTTATACTTTCTATACTTGTAATGATTTTACCTTGTCACGAAGTACTGCACTCGCAAAGGGTGACAGTAGTGCTATCCCTCTCTTATTTGTCTAACAATTGTCAGTGAGCAAAATTTTGACCCTATGAATATGGTGCATTTTGCAGGTTGTAGGTCTGTTGGATTGGAATTCCTTGTGCCTATTTTTTCGTTCTTCATCCTCAGTACGTTGTGGTTCTGAAGGGAAAATTTTAGGGTTGAGTTGGTTGTGTCTGGGGCGTCGTTTTTGAAGTGTCTTGGTGTGGATTTTGTATGTACATTGTGAATGGCCTTAATGTATAGCATCCCCCTCCCCGGCTTTTACCTTACACAACTCTTGAAGTTGGAACTCCTTGTCTCCTGCTTATTCCCGACTTAGCGCTTGCTTAATTAGTTAAGCAGCCACGGTGCCAAGTCAACGGATCGAATGAGAGAAATAATGAAAATGTAGGAACAGCCTAATTAAAATATTGGACTGTCATCACCAAAATGCTAAATACGGTATGAGGAAATCTACCACATGTCCCGAACAGAAAGTAGTAATATTCATGAAACTTGAATCTCTAAATTAGGTTTTAAGTGCGTCCACTCGTTCTTAAAAACATTAATATTGACTTCTTTTTAGAGTTATCTTGTGTGATACTCGTCTATACAACATTGTCTCTTACAACACTGAAATTCCAATTAACAGTTATCTTATACGACATCGGTTCTAACGATACATTATTAGAACATCGAATATTCCACCCCAGTATAGTTACGATATCTGGCGAAACTGCTGCATATTAAGCTAAGTATGATATATGATTCCTTGTTGGGTCATTAAGAGTTGCTTTTTGTCCAGACATGGAGATCAGCCAAAGAATTAAACTGGTAAGCAAAAATGCGTTTGGAATACAACCGTCCAGCAAATAAATCGTGCAGTTTCAGACACTGATCACAAGGAATCAAGCAGTACAGGCGTAGTATAGCCAGAACATCCTGTTTGCAGTAAACTCAAACTAATCAAAGCGCCTTGAACTCCAAATCCAGGATATGCCTGACTTGGGTATTAAATCGCAACTTCAGTTTCTTCATTTGAAATACTTCTGCCTCTCACATCTTTTGGACTGCAGTAGGATGCGTTCTATAAGCAAAATTAACTAGTCACGTCATTTATTGGCATCATTTTCCCAAACGTTGTCCCAATAACCACTTGGAAGAGCCTTTGGCCCCTCAATATAGTTCTCATCAGGGGGATTGTGGGGTCCGGGCAGTGGAAGGCCATTTGGCCTTGCTGCGGTAACCTTCTTGGACTTTGTTCTAATACCAAGCAATCGCAATACAAATCTAGCTAACTCTCCATACAATAAACCAGAGCGATCAAAAAGCTGCAAAAGAGGCCAAGTAAAAAACAAAATATTAATGTATTTGCGCACCACATTGAAAAAGGCAGGTAATTATAGTGTGGGTTCCCAAATTTAGCAGCACATACTAAAAAGCAAACAATAAAATATAGATAGCAAAAGGCTCTACATTGATATGAAAGGTAAATTGCAGGTGGTTCTTGTGGTTCAAGTGTTGTTCACTTTACCCACTTAAGTTTCAAAAAGGGTCACTTTGCCCCCCTTTGGTTTCTATATTACAGACTTCCATTAAACTTGCAGCAAAATAGATGTAAGTAACAGAAATAGGTAATTAAAGTGGTCAATTTAAACTGAGGTATGTAATGGCCAATTTAAACTGAGGTGTGCAATTGAGAAACCACAGATAGGTAAACGAAGGGGTTTCAAACCAAACATTGACTAAATTTGTATGAAATGACATATCCATAAATCATGTGTGTTTGGGTAAGCTTTTAAAATTTACATAATTACAATCAAATAGAAAGAACTATTTTGCTAAGATCTGACAACATTTCAGAAAACATTCCCAAATGAAAAACCTATCGTTAAAACTTTACTACTGCCAAAATTTATTCTTGCATAAGCAATTCTCCTCAAAGCAAAAAAGTCAGAGCAATCCCCACCACAAGCCAAGTGGAAGAGTATATTTGATTTCATTTAAGTTTAAAAATTTAATCTTAGTAGTTAAAAGAGCCATTGGAGTAGGGTACAAATAGCAAATGAGGAATAGAACAAAAAATGTATAAATGCAAAACCTGAAGAAGAGCAGTCATGAACATATGCAAAGCCTGTGTGTTCTGGTCTATGAGTATGGATATTCGACCAAAAAAGTTAACCACTCCTTGCATCTGCCAAAAGAGATTCATGAACAAAAAATTAAAGCCATATCTATATTAGATTCCACAGGACCAAAAGAAAAGAGAGAGAGAGAGAGAGAGAGAGAGAGAGAGAGAGAGAGAGAGAGAGAGAGAGAGAGAGAGAGAGAAGCAATAATGAAAAAGGTTATCAGTGAACAAACCGGGTACACACAAATTACATAAGAAGTCCATTTTCACATGCTGCTTTGATGACACAGTACTCCTAAATACAATATGTTCATAAAAGATCTGTGTACCCAACTCAACTAACATTATCCCAGTGTCTGTAGCATTTTGCTCAACGTGGTTCACAGGCACTCCAAATTAATGTCATGATAAAAACATGAGATTCAGAGTCTTCTGTGCCAGCATAACAGAAAACGTGGACTGTGCTTTTGGTGATACAAGGGGGCAAACATGGACCGTACTAGGTAAAAATTATTCATAAGAGAAAGAAGTAGATCTAGATCCAATAGGATATATACAAGACTTCACCATCTGATAACCCAAAAATGAGAAAATCAAAGCCTAGTATGCATGTTCATCCCTTTGGAAGAAAGATTAAATCAGCCAAAGCATCATATAACTCACCACACGTAGAACAGAAATCCAAAACCCAGGGGGAGAGGGAGGAGCATCATATGGATTATTGGGATCTTGAGCTCCATTAGAACCACCCATTCCATAACCACCCAGCGGGCCACCAAAGCTACTATTATACATTCCACCTCCATACATCCCAGATGATCCATAAAGCCCACCATATCCTCCCCTGTACATACTGTTACCATACATTCCTCCGCCATACATCCCTCCTAATCCACCATAAGATCCATACATTCCAGATCCATAACCAGAATTGTAATTTAGTGTAGAACCCAAGCCTGCACAAAACAAAGAAAGGATAAAAGGAGAGGCAGACAAGGGAGACCAAAAATGCAGCTCTAAAGATCAAAACTCACCTCCATAGTTGCTATTTCCATAGTTCTGTTCCCAAGGCCTTGTGGGAACAGGCCTCCCAAGAGCATTCCTATTAACAGTTGCATTATTATCAGGACTGGAAACTATTTCCCCTGGTTTTGCAGCCCCTGAGGCTTCAACTACGTCACTTGTGCTACCAGCTGATGAGGGTTTAAAAGGTGCTGGGCCAGCTGAGGAACCCAGTCGCTCCCAGGGTTTTGGTGGAGGACTACCAGCTGCAACACAATAACTTATTAAACTGTGAAAATGTTGGGAAATTACTGAAGAGAGAGAGAGAGAGAGAGAGAGAGAATTCACAATCCAAATTTGCTGAATTGAAGATAAATTGGGTGGAAAGTATACACAGAGGAATCCTCTCATGCATTATCTGATATTTATATAACCAAATCAGGATATGTTGATATATGCTATTCAGTAAGAGAAGCAAGCAAGCAATCTGTTTGCCATAAGTATTCATTATAATGGTGCTCAGGATATAACTGCAGATACATATGAGAAGATTTGCAATAAATTTTCATATTTTTAATAGTCAAAAGTGTGCAACATATATAGGTAACAACGTATCAATAAATTCGTAGCATGGATACTGAATATGGTTCATTCCATCATAAATATATTCAACTATTAAACCTTACAGCAAACTCAGTGCTTAAATGGTCTCCAAGATGCTGGCAGGTAAACATATGCAAATTCTAACCAGCAAAGCATTTTAATGTCTCCATATGTGGATAATTTATCTCAATTCTTCATTGATGCTTAAACAAAATTATGAAGCAAACAATCTGTGATCACAAGTGTCAATTAAAAATTTGTTAAAGCGAGGTGCAGAGACGCTGCCTTACCATTAAGCTTTTCTATATCTAATAAATAACAACCAAGCAAAAGAAAAATTGTTAAGATGGAATTGAAAACGATAAAGGATTAGACCAAAAGAAACAAAAAGACGAGAGATGTACAGATGATAATCTAAATTCTTAAACAATCAACATTCGCGTAAAGAATTCTGCAATGTATAATCTGATACTAAATTTACATTTAAACAAAAATACTAAATGAAACCAACAAAACCACAAGCAATCCTCGACAACCATCAATAAATATTAAAGGGGGAGAAAATTTAAATTGGAAAAATATAGTTCATTACTAAAGCAATAAGGTACTTATATTAAGTAAATTCCAGAAAACAAATAAGCATTAGACTGAATAACCAGAATAGTTCAGACATATCAGTCTTCTCACAAAAAATTAGCGTCCAAAAGCTGAGACGAGCAGGAACGGAAACAAAAAGAACAAGGTATTTGCTATTAACGTTTAATATCTACCAATTTTAATAAGGAAAATGATGATAATAGTAATAACAACAACGGTAATTACTTGAAGAAATTGATCGACAATGAAACTCGTGCTAAATTATAAACTTGCAGACAGGCGATCGAAAAGTCGACAATCTAAACCCTATAATTTGGGATATTGCAAAGTTAATCCAGCAACATCCGGCCAAATTCGAACGAAATGGGCAAGAGGCAAAGACATGTATAAAACACGATGACGATAAGAAGTCAAATAAACATAAATATTTATGAAGAGCTCCTGAATAGAAATTAAAACTACATTAAGCATAAAGGGTTTAAGAACCTGATCCTTGGGGCTTCGCTTCCATGGAAATGGCAGGAAAACGGCATGAATGGGCTCCCCTGTTGTCTCTCTAATTTGTGGAAGACAAGGAGGCTAAGGCTTCGTTAGCGAATGCTATGGTTTGGTCTTGGCCATTGATTTAAAAAGGGGTGGATATGGACAGCGGAGACGAGGATCGGAACATTTTCCTTTTCGTAGGAAGGAGCACGCCTCTTAATCTTGCATATTACACAACGTGCGTAAATACTCTACCCCAGGAACTTTCCCCTCTGCCTCTGCTCGCTGCTACTAGCCTACTCCATGTGAATCTCGTTGACCAGTTTGTTGACTCATTACTGAACACTTTAATTGGAAATTCAATATTATAATAATAATAATAATAATAAAGTTATAATATAATCCAACACAAATTCACCAATCCATAAAATGTCCGCTTGCAGCTTCTCTGTGCAGAACAATCTTCGGCATTTCTTACTCTAATAATGTGTCAAATGCAATTAATTACTGTTATCAACCATATTTTATTATCATATACACATGCATAAAAATTGAACCATTCAATCTTTAAACAATGACTTCAATGCCACAAAAATATTGATACAATGTATTCCCAAACATATTTAAGGTCCATCATGCACATGCATTGTACATTTTCTCATTTCATATAAAACTCATATTTTAGCTTGAAAAATATTAAGTCTACACATTTAATTTTACATATTTTTTTATGTATTTATGAAAATGCTGGTAGAACATCAAAGTGCTATCATATAAAATTTTAAAAATTATAAAATACCAAAATTTTATTGTAACTTATACTTAAATACATAAAAATAAACCTTAGTATCAATATTTCGCCAGGCCTCGTCATTAGTGTAATAATTTAATATGATATGGTTGCTAGAAAGTAGAAACCCATGGAATACAGTAGGCGAAGCATAGCTTACTTCTAGTTGACGAAAGTTCCAATTCCGTCTCATTCCTCTGTATCTTAATTTTGGAGAGGAAAAAGAAAAATAATTCAAATCTATAGAACTCGCTTTTTAATTTATATAATAGCATAAGAAATCTATGCAGAGACTAAGGCCCCGCAGAGCTATTTACCTCGATCCTGGCTAAAACCACTTATACTTGTATGCTGCCTCTAACATATACAGAACTAAATATTAAACTAGCGAGCGCTTCCATGTCAGTGGTATCTTCTATATCCTCAACAGCCACTCATGGAACAAGTATGCCCGTACTTCAAGGTTTTCCTTTTTGAAGATTTAACTGCAGGAAATATTTGTGGCCCAATGGCCGCCAATGACACCATTGGCAGTGCAAGGACTGCGGTAAGAATGAAGCTTTGCATCTGGCATAGGCGGCTAATCCACAATCTCCTCTAAAATGGATGCAGACCCCAAATGAGATTGTGAAATTAACAAAATATTGCAAGACTACAATGCTTGTTTTGAACTCATGCATCATCTCCTATGCTATGAGCTGCCTGGCAAGAAGCAACTGCTACTACCAGAGCTGCTTAAAATGCAGGGCATATCACGAACAAGTAACTTCACACTACGAGTGCCAATATCATCCAATATTTCTTTACACTCTTGCAAATCTGAGTCATTTACCAGCATCACCCATTCCTCTTCATCATCTAGATACTTAAGTTTAAATGACCCATTTTGTATTTTGAATCTGGTTGCAACGTCTTCGTATAGCTGGAAACAACCTGCAGATGAATCAAACTTGAAACGGATGGTATCTTCTCTATAGGAAGCTTTCACAATTATTTGTGACCCACTATCAACACAGGTTGATTTGACTTTGGGATGCTTATCGTTCTCCAAACTCTGAGAACCTAACAAACTGCTAAACATCATCAAACCAGAGCCATTGGATAAGTCTGTCATGCTCGAAGAAGTAGGGTGGTTGTGTTCAACAACCCCATCATCCCCATCCACACCATTATCCAATTCTTCAACAATCAAGGAGCTTGGGCTCTGAGAGACAATATCACGTCTAGAGTTTTCTAATGTCAGACAACCCCTGCTCAAACCCCATCTACTCCCTTTTTTTCCACTAATAGAACCCAGACAAACTTTTTCAGGACAATCCTGAGCCTTGGTCCCAAAATGGGCTGTCCAGCCATCATCCTTGGCCATTGGTTTTGAATCTTCATTACAATCAACAGGAGAAGCATCAGCTTTCTTCAAGTCACCCTCATGTGAATTAGAGATAAGCACACTTCTTGGGTGCACGAGCTGGTTTCCTGCTAAATAAACATCTTCACCGTCCAATGTGATCACCAAATTTTCCCCTTCAGCGCAAGGTGCTAGAGGTGCTAAGGCTACATGTTGTGTAACAGGGTCTTCTACAGGCGTACTTTTCTCAGGGAACAGAAGACTTCTATGTGCATCAAATTCCTTGATGATTGAATCTCCAGCCACAAAACCCCCTGCAGAGGGATCAAACTTCAACCCTCCTTCCACTCCCTGAACAGAGTAAAGCACAGTCCGTATTTTCTTTAATGAACGATTCACTTTATTAATCTTACGGGATGGCCATCTTGAAATGCCATGTTGCCTGCATATCCTTTTCAGCGTTGTTGGACAAACTGCACAAAACATAAATAAACCATTATATGCTACCAATAAACATGCCTCAACGTATTAACAACAATTACCTTAAGCAATATACAAACATCTTCGGTAGATATGACAGGGCTTTCTTTAGTATACTGTAATTGTGTAACCGATTTAAATTTTTTATTATCCACAAAGATTTGAATTAACTCCACTTAGGTTTAACACTATACTATTTCATATCTCGCTTTGAAATATATCTATTGCATAATTGTATCTTCCAATAAAAACTTGACAATTGAGCATTTCTTAGTACAGAGGCATAACATGCAATTAGCAGCCATATATATAATTCCATAATAAAAGATGCATTGACTTGCATTCATCATTTTCCCAAGTAATCTTAAAAGAAATCTAAGTTGACTTTTGGAACCTGAACGTATGCAGTTTGATTAACTGTTAAGATCAACAAAATAAAACCTAAACATCAGCAAATCTGACTACTGGCCCCAACATTATTTGTTATAACCAAAAATAAATAAGCTAGGTCAATGTTAATACAGAAATTAGCACAAATAACGTTGTAGTCTCACCACCAATGCTCTTTGCAGCATCTTTTAGACTGCCAGAAAAGTATTGCTGCAGAACACTCACGCTGACATTCTTCTCCGCTGTGCTTCTCTTTTTCTCAGCCTGACTTCTTGATCCCCTCATTGACTAAGAGAAAATGCTAGAATTGCTTAGCTCAATCTTAAAGATGTTAAAATCATTACACCAACAAATTACTAATGATATGAACACAATAAGTTTTTTCCCCGAAGTTTACTCCTTTATAACATAAATAATAAATGTTGCGTGAGGGACACTCAATAGGCATTTTTTTACTGCTTAAGTCCACAATTCACAGCCACAATGCACGATAACTTCAAACAAATGCTTGCTCAATCAGAGCAGCCATTCCATACTAAATTTTACTGCCACCAGTTTAATAAGTAGATAAAATAACAATCAAAATTTGAAAACATACTCTTTTAACAGAAAGTTGACTGAAAGTACATCCTTTCATACTTTCTCTCAAACAGAAGAAGAAATGCCACCAAAAAGCTCCACTCATTGCTTATGACAAAAGTAGTGGATAAGTTCTTATTGGCTCCTATAATTAACAACATAGATAAGTACCCTACATATCATTCCCTTCTCCAGCCTCTTTCCATCTTAAATGTATATCTATCAGTACCCCTTGTCTGCAGTAGATAAAATTTGTTTAACAGTCAAGGAAAAATCCTGCCATACGTGCACAGTTCATACAACATGTAAGTGCAATCATGGCATAGCTGTCCAGGCTACTTTAATTGGAAGAAAAAAGTGGTTAAGGTCTAATACAATCCTAAAATCATCCATGAAGTAAAGAACTGAATATTGTTTTCGAGTGGTTTGTTCCAAACTTATTGGAATATGTATCAATCGATGATATTTTCTTTTGAAAAAGCAACAAAAACCCTTTATCAATTAGTATGTCACCTACCTGGCCAACCTATATTTAAAATATAAAAGATCACCAGTAAAACGCTTATGGCATACATTTAGCAGGTATTCATCTCTGGGAAGTAAATCACAAACTTGCACATTAATCCTATTTCAAAGTTAACAAGGTAAATGGAACTAATTCATTAGGACTTTAGGATCAAAGGTTAGGGTACACAGTCAATATATACCTGATTTTTAGCAGCTTCAGTTCTATGTTTTCTCAGCTTAGATGCCTTCAAGGGCATCTTCCTGACTAAATCATGGTCACCATCTGTTACATCTATTTGAGAGTTTTTCCTAGATATAGGCAGATAGCCTGGGACCCTCTCCTTTTGAAACCCTACGTCTAAGTGTTGTATTCCTGATAATTCAGCATTTGAAACTGTCCTCAAACTCCTATAAAATCTTTGCATGGTGCCTGAGAGGTTGTCTAATAAAAGTTGCTGTTCTGAACTTTCTCTCATATTGACAGGTAGAAAGAATTCTAATATGTAATCATCATCTTTAGTATAGGTACTCCTTAGTCCGATTGCAATGGCAGCATTCAAATTATATTTGCGGGCATGATGAACAAGTGGATATTCACTAATATCATATGTCTTCACATCAGGACAGAAGAATGGGTGATTCGACTGAAGAGATTTCCCACCTATACCTTGCCCTTCCTCAAGGTGATGTTCAACGCATGCATGAACAAATCCTTCCATCACTCTATCATTTATATAGCAAGCTGATTCTTCAATGCATAGTATGCATTTCTCACAAGAACTTGGATGACCCTCTCTAATTCTTATTCTCATAGTTTTATCACCAATTCCCTCAGTGTAACAACACGGAATCCATGTCAGTGCCAGTGGCAATTTATGTGCATGACAAACAGCTCGTAAGACATCAATTATCTCTGTTAAAGCAGCTCTTTTGTTACTAGACAGACACTGCAGAGAAAGAAATCATCCTGTAAGTGTAGAAACCATACAAAACCACAATGCAAAAAACTCATTCATACTGTAAGAAAGCTTAGCTTTGCTCATTTTTCACACTTTTCTTATGGTAGATAGGAAAATCAACAGAAAATAGTTTTTAGGTTTCCATTAACACCTTGGGAAGAAGTCGGAGAGGCATGGTTGTCCTTAAATTTACAACCTGCAGTAAACCATGATAAAGGCAATTATGATTACTACCTTCAATCACAATGTAATGAGAATATATGCATTATTTAGGGGGGAAAAAAGACCAACCAATAAAAGTACTTTATTTTGTAGTATTTGGAGAGACTGAGATGCACGATGGTATTAGAATTAACTTCCCAAAATCAAGCCATTTCTCAATCAATTATATATTGGATGTGTTTTAAAATAACTTAAATATGAGCCCTAACGAATATAGGACGGCTATACTGGATGATTATAGTTTAGAAAGGGCAAAAAAGAAAGTATATATGATCACAATAAGCATTCAGAAAATTTCTTCTGCCTCCCTACTTGCTCCCCAACCATGATGTAAGAAAGATAATGGAATACATCAAAATATATAAAATACTTTATCAGCCCAGGTAGAAAGTATCTCCATGGTAACCTTGGAATCAGGCATCCAAGTCTGTGATTGAGATGTGGGAACAGTATGAAGCCACAAATAGAATAACATATATTTGCCAAACAAAATTCCATATATATCAGTGCACAACTCATAAAATGAAGAAAGCTCAAGATGATATGTCAGGCTCTCTTGTGAGTTACTACTCCATGAAAACTTCTCAAACCAAGGCCGCATACTTCCAGCTATGTTTGTTTAAAAGAAGTGGAAATTTTGAGTGAAGACAATTTGTTAACTGAACAATGAAGAGCAGCAGGTCAACTACCATCAGGCCCAATAAAAGAAACATTTATACAGGCGGAGAGCAGAAATGGAACTGTATGCTTAAACAGTAAAATAAAAACCCACCTGGAGCGCATGACAAACAAGTTCCAATTCTCTATCAAAATCACGCTTCTCTTTCGCAGTTACAAGTTCCAATACAGCACAACATGTTATTTCAGAGTGAATATCGAATATTGGGACAGCAATTGATCCACGAACCTCATGATTAATAGCATGCTCCACCCTCAAGTACTCAGACTTATTATAGTAACCAACATTGGAAGTCCACTCAGGAACTTGGGAGATAAACACACGACCAGGAAGCCCTGGGAAAGAACCAGGTTTTTCTTCTGCAGGGAATGTAAATGTCCTTGACACTTCACGATACCCTGCAAGCATTTGGTCTAGCAAATAGGGTTGCTCACTTGTGCTTAATATGAATTGATCACCATGCTTTAGTGGTACCCAAACTTGGGCTAATATTCCTTCACCAGCAGATTCTTTGAAGAAGGACAAAGCCCTAAGCATTCTCTCATCAAGTGACCAGTCAAGTGGCCTTGAGATTACATAATTGGCCGTGTCCAAAGGATCAAGGCTCTGAAAAGAGCCAATCACTTGTTGTTTGAAATTCATGTTATTTGCATAATCTGAAAACGCAAGTTCAGGGTCTATTCGCTGAATTACAACTTTCTCCCCAGAACAAGGGGAACTTGCCATAGCATTGCAATCTTTACTGACTTCAGTCCCACTGCTTTGTTCCACCAAATTGAATCCAATAGGTGATGCATCCAGTGCTGAGGTAAAAGATGACAGCCCATTAGCCAAAATCTGATCTGTCAGTGACGGGCTACTGCACCAACCAGCATTAGTATCATAATTCAATAACTCAGGTAAGTTGTGAAGCATATCCTCTGACATAGAATTTTGCATTCCACCATCTATTGATGTTGATCCCTCCATCTGAGCTTCAGGAGATGCCCAATATCCAAACAAACATTCTTGATTCATTACTGACATTTATCAACAAGTAACATTCACACACACAGAAAAATGAACCACTATTGAAAATTGCTATGCGTGTAAACCTGAACAGTATAACACCTGCACTCACCCACTCAGCGGAGGGCAGGGAACTCAATCAAAACTCAACTACAATTTCTTTTGACAAAATGAAAAATAATTGTCCACACTTCCCAAGCAAAAAGCATGCTATTCAGGAAAAACATTGCTCGGGTTAAACTTTCTTCTACCCAGAAGAAACTTGCATAGAAAAGATTTGGAGGGAAACAAATGAAACTCTAAAATGAATCTACATAATTTGGCAATCACGATGGGCCTTTTTTTGGGGCTTATTTGATTTTCTCTACATATGTAACATTCATCTTTTAAACTCATTCGAATCGTGTCTTTGAAACTTGAGAAGAGCAAATCATAAGACTTAAATTGTCTTTATACTTAGTTGTTTAAAAGTTAGTGACAGTCATTATCAGCCACTCAGCACATCCCGACTTCAAAATTCATGGACTAACGACTGCAAAGGCAACAATCTAAACGTTCCCTTAGTCTCCAAACAGGTAAAATAGTATCATAATTGAGGACAAAACTGTTTCTAACTAGAAAGCATGCAACCGCAAACATTAAATTGATCAAACAGCGAACAAATTGAATTCATGAGAATAAACTTAGGTTTCTCAAAACCTGACTATTGAGGTTAATTTGAGTCCAGCAGGAACCGCTGGAAAGCAGCATCAGATAAAAGGAAGCACTTTGCCCAAAAAAACGGGGGCTATGTCAAACTTGCTAGCGAATGCAATGCTTGGACTTGGAGGCGTCCAATTGGATGTGAAGCGTAAATTTAAAGGTGAATACTCCAAGAGATGAGTGTGTGTGTGGGGTAAAAGGTAGCTTGGAATCATTACAGAACCAAATTCAGAATTTCTAAATCCCAATCCATAAACTCTTGGAATGACTGGGCTAACCTCAGAAATCTAAAATTCCTTGTCTGCTGTCATGTCAACCAAAGTGGACCACTTTGCACGGCAAGAGCCTAGAGAGGGTTGCTATAAAAGGGAAAAACAGAAGGCGGCTTGTGTAAGCCTTTGGCGGAAGTACCAGAGAATTAGTCACCAAATGTAGGAAGACGGGGTTCCCAAGCCGTTACCTAACTTCATTCATGCTTCGTGCTTAACTAAGCTGTCGCCTCATCAATTTCAGAGACTATAAAACAACAAAATATTGTCCAGAAAAAAAATGGAGGCCTTCTTGTGTTTTGCCCATTGCTCACTTTTGCCTCTTTTCCAAGACAAGCAACTAGCGATTAGCGAATGCCAAATTGATTTGAATTGAGGATTCAATAAAAAATGACTGGTTGATGAGAATGAATGATACGTAATTCATTAGGTTTCTTAAACTCAAGCTTCTCCCAAACACAAAAATGTCAGGCAAGAACCGATACAGTTAAAACACAAATTAAGCAAGGCAAGGGAGACTTGCACACAGTTGGGAGGTTGAAGAATGAAGACTGGTATTATCGTTATTGACTTATGGCAGGACGTTTTTGCCAACAATCCTTAAAGCCCTCCTTTGATTCTATACTCATTCTTAGTGCTACGTAGCTCTAAATTTAATGATTTGCTGTTCCAATCTTACGATTACTTGTATGAAAAATAAAAAATTTATATTATTAAATTTATTAAATATTATAAATTTTATTAAAAAAATTTCAAACATCATTTGATTTATATTTTTCTAAAACTTAACATTAAATACAGCTTGTCAAATAATATTTGCATACTGAGTTTTATTTTATTATAAAAGAGATGTTATTTGTGCATTATAACATATATCAGACAAATATATTTATTTATTTATTTATTTATAAAATATCACTTAATTTGTTGTGCCTACTGCCTACTGCCTAAAGTAAAGCATATGTTCAAAGTGTGAAGATTCTAAAAAGAAAAAAGATTTTGGATTCTGTTTCTCTTTTTAAAATTGAGAATATCATTCTGTCGCACACAACGAATCATGGCTCGGCCCCATGGATGGCTATCCCAAAAACCATGTCTTTATTCACACCTCCTTTAAACTTTTGGAATCATCTCTTGCAAAATGCATTTTACAAATATGAAGTACTGCATAAATCAGTATTGAAGAAATTATCATAAAATATAAATAATAGATAATAATTTTTTAACTTTTAGTCAATAAAATTTATTTACTCTTATTTTAAATACATTCTTTTTTTTATTGTATTTAAATACGAATCAAATTCAAAATTTTAAAACAGAGGATTGAAATTCATGATTTTTATTTTTAAAAGTTAGAGATGAAATAAATAAGAGATAAAAAAAATTAAGATAAAAAAATTATTAAAAAATATATAACCACAATTTAAATTTCAGTATAAAATAAAGAAATACTTAAATAAAAAAAAACTAATAGTAAACATCAAGTACGAACCAGCCGGCATGATCCTTCTGCTGTGTACTCAGACGCTCCTATCGTCCATGTCTTTTGTGTGGGTGTGGGTGTGTGTGTGTGTTCTTTTTTGGTTATACCATTTCTTGTGCTTTTAAAGCTGCTATTGTAATTGTTAAAAATATAAATTCTTAAAATGATATCTAATTTATATTAAATTATATTTTATTCAAAACTTAATTAGCTAATTCTGTAATTTTGGATAATTCACAGATTATTACATTAATGTTAAAAATCAAACAACTTATTAATCAATGTCGTATCGACATCTGTTTTCATGACATTATTTTGTCAATAAATATTATTGAATGCCCCTTCACAATAACTTTTCGTAAGTCATACAATACAAAAGCGATTGAAAAGTTACAACATACCTACATATTGTATCCTAACACTTATGTAATAATTTTATATTTACATTTTTATATTTATAATTTTATTTATAATTTTTATTTAAATTTTTTTATTTTTTAAGTTATTTTTTAAATATTACAATTAAATCACATCTGTTATCTGTTATATCCCTATCAGTGTAGAGATAGTATTTCCATACTTACGTATTTGCAAAGTATTTATGAATATTAAAATAACTCCTCACTTCTCAAATTTGTGTGCGTACGACATCATCTCATTTTACTTTTTTAACTTTATTTTTATCTTACACTCTTTCTACACACTTCTTACACCAAGAATTTATGAAAAGGCACATCCCACAAATTATGACGATTACAACTTCTTTAAATTAGCCTTTGTGCCATTTATTATTTTTAGTCTTATAATTAATAAAAAAAATAATAAAATGAGTAGTTTAAATTACCTTTAAATGAAAGATAAATAAAAATCTATTTCCAAATAATGCATAACTATCACATTAACACTTGCATATATGTTATCCAATAATTACCTTTGTAAGGTGTAAATGGGAGAAGTGATAGATTACGATATAAAGGATTATACAGCCATAAATTAGATAATAAAATGCATGCCAATGGAGCAATAGGTGCCATCATTTGATTAGCTTGAAGCTTTTTGAATATTACTTTATTACTACTTAACAAATTGTTGTGAGTGTGAAAGAAATATTTCCATATTTGTGTAGGGTTTTATTTAAATTATTATGTAATTAAGTAACTTGTAGTTTTCAAAAAAAACTAATTTTTTTGGCATAAATATGTAACGTCTAGAAGTTTTGAAAGGCTATCATATGTGCCAATAATAATTCTGTTGGTTTTTAATCGGGAATTGATTTTGATTGTTTTAACATGAAGTTGCTATTAGGGTTTTTAAATCAAAGAAAAGAAAGATACTTATTAGTTTTTTTTTTCTTTCTTTTTAAAAAAGGTTTTAATTTTTTCAAAAAGAAAAGAAACGGTCTCTCGTGTGCAAATGGCGACGGAGCCACGCAGAGGGAGGAGCTACTTCTTGAGCCCTCGTTTTCTCATTTTCAGAGATCTTTTGTTCTCCATTGCAACTGCCTACTGAAGCAACCTATCCCTTCTTCATTCTTTGCCGGGCCCTTTATATGTTTACGCGCTAAAGACTTATATTTATATGCATAAATGCTTGCATTTGTGTCAATGATCCTTTGCGATCGGTTGATTATCGTTTCATTTCCGCTATCGCCATTTGACTCCAAATTCCCATTTTTTATCTACAACATTTTGGTGTAATTTTGTTAACGTCGAAAGCTGTATACATTTTCTCAATCCTGGTTTCGTCTATTTTTGGATGAAATTCGACTAGCCGTCTGCGTACTCCCGTTGTTCGTTTTCGGATTCTTCCAGCTACATGTGCATCGAAATCAAACATTCTCGTTTGGCTATCATCATTAGAAATTTAGGTGTTTCCGCGTTTTTGCTATCTAGTGGTTGGCATTCCTGACGTGTCCCGTTGGGCTAATGGTGATAGAGCTTGTTTAGAAGCGGGTGGGGTTATGTGGAGTGTGATGTCTTGTGGCGGGGAAGACAAGCAATGGTGCTGTGGAAAATCTGGGGCAGTGACTTTACAAAAAGTGAGTTCCATCGTACGCGACATTGGGGATCCCTGCCTTTCTCAGTCGCCTGTAAAGCTTGTTTTAACCGTAAGGTTTTAAGACTATCGAACGACGAACATCTCTGGATTTATATGTGGTTTGCGATAATTGCTTCCATTTTCCTTAAACTTAATCTGTGATAATTGATACTCTGATAGAGTCTGCTATTATGCATTAATCAATGTCTCAAGTTACTATACTGCATTTTTTTTTTTTTTTTTTGTTTCTTGATCGATCATCTAAAAATAGTCAGAAGAGACACTGTGATGCAGGTATTCTGCATCACACTGGGATTTGAAGCCTCATTGTTTCAATCTTCGTAGTATAAAAAACTATGATGACGCCCTTTTGATTTCAATTGTGAATCCGTTGAAAGATGGGCCGTGGAGAATGAACTAGATGCATCTTCTGTAGAGTGTCGATTGATGTTGGGTAAACGTGGTGTCATCTATTAATAATGCGCTAGAATTGCAGGACCAATTGCTTTTCAAGGTCTTTTGAGAGGGAATATTGGGAACCAATTTAGCTGTACTCTTTAATATACAAACTTAAAACAATATTTTTTTGGTGAATCCCTCTTATTTTCTCATTTATACAGTTGGACATTCGAGGGATAGTGCTTTTTAGTTCTAGTTGTGCATCTTCTGGTTCAGACAAAGAGGACTACTATTTGAAATAGAAAGTACATCATGTTCTGCTTTGTCAGTTATCATGAATACTGTGTTTTTTGTTCAATAGATATTGCTAGTTTTAGATTTTTTCATTCTACATGGAGCAGGTAAACAGAATGCTTAAGCCGGATAAGTGGCAATCCACATTTGACAGTGAAGGAAAGGTGCTGAGTTTCGAGAAGGCACTCAAGTTGATAGTTTTAGGGGTATGTTGTCATTCAGGCTGCGATTGTTTTTCTTCTTTGTCATCATCATAATTATAATCTTGCCACTCTCTATTCGTTTATTCAATGTGTATAAGTAATATGGCCATAATCTAATAGTAATAAGTGGTGATGTACACAAAATTAGCACACTTCATGCTCATGTGTTTGATGCGAACTTATTTATGTACATTTTATGGGATTGAAATGGTTGTGCATGGCGGTTTTAATGGATTTGCACTTTCTTTTTTAAGCCTTTCTAACATGTATAGGATTGATCTGGTTTTACCATCCGAAAGGTTGTTGGTCTTTTACATTTTACATGTGTGATTCTCATTGGCTATTTTCCTTATATTGTTTTGAAGGTCTATGTCTACATATATGCATCTTTGAATCAATCAATCACATTAGAAGAAGCCTTAGGCATGATTAATCTTTAATTTTCTAGATCATTCCATCAAGTGGACTTCTTTTAAATTATTGCACATAATGTTCTGAATTGGCTGCAAGCCTTTGTCAAGATATTTGGTGTATACTATTGAGTTATTTTTTGTAAGTTTAATGCTTTATTTTCAATGTAATATTATACATCTGCACTTTAGAGTCGTCAAATATGTGAATATTTATATTTTTATTCTTCTTTCTATAAGTTTAGCCAATATAGGAATTATTGGCTTGTTTCTGATTGAATTATTTTTTGTTGGGCATGTTAGGGTGTAGATCCATCAATAAGACCTGAAGTTTGGGAGTTCTTACTAGGTTGTTATGCCCTGGGCAGCACTGCAGAGTATCGAAGAAGGTTGAGAGCGGCTAGGAGGTCTGATTTTGTGCTTTCTATTGTTCAATTTTCTTTAATATTTTCTAGATTTTAGGCATCTCTGTTTTGCATGTGACACATATTGAAGGTATGATCTATAGCCAAGAAAGTCTCACAACCTTCTGATGCTTTAAAAACTTGTACCTTTTTGATGTTTCAGGACCTACCTCTATGACTTGCTAAATTTCATATCTCTCTTGAATTATATTCCAGTGTCATGCATGCATATTGCCACTTTTTCCTTTTAAAAATATTGCCTTTTGATAGTGATATCATGTCAAACTGGTGCTTTCGGCTTAGTATGTTATATTATGTATCTTAGTATATATGTGTTAAAGGTTACTGTAGTGTTGGTGCCACCAACTTGGTGGTGCATTCGTTTAGTGTATGGTAAATTTTGTGTCTTGTTAAATGCAGTTGACTATAAATGAAGATGGCATTTCTGCATTTGTTTCAGTTAGTATAACAACTTGCCTGGGTTGTTGAATATGTAATTATTTACTCCTGTGCGGAACCTCCCATGCAGAGAGCGTTATAGAGACCTGATTAGGCAATGCCAGACAATGCATTCAAGTGTAGGAACTGGTTCACTGGCCTATGTTGTTGGATCCAAAGTTATGGATATGAGGTCATCATCCAAAGATGACCATAAAGTGGAAGTTAAAATAGAAAGATCAACTTCCAACGATAAAAATATTGAAGTAAGAAATTGTTGTGATAGGAATGATACTTTCACAGATGTGGCAGAAGCAAGGCAACCAGAGAGCTGTAGTGATTGGGTTGATCTTGTCAATTTGGAAGCACACACAGATACTGCAGCATATGATTCTTCTAGTCCACAAAACTGCATCTCTCCAAACTTTGGGAGAGAAACAGATGAATCACATTATGTGACTGACAGTTCTTTTGATTTTCCTCCTTTACCTGTCACTGATCTGTTTGAGCATGATGAAGATAAAAACTCAAGTATGGTCCGTTACAATACACTTTCTACGCATTGTAAATTGAGATTTGAAGATGACAGAATGCACAGCTTTCGAATTAGTAATAATGCAGACTTAGTTATTGAATCAAATGGTCAACAATCTCTCACAGCCTTGCGTCCCATTGACTCTGAAAATGAAATTGTTTCTCTTCATGAGGATGAGCCAGAATTACTGTTGAATAATTCTGTTAGTGAAGCACAAATGGTAAATCAATTAAGAATATCAGATAGAACTGAACCAGCGATGATAAGCTCCTCAATCTCTCACGGAATGCCTATCAATGAAGATAGAGTATCAGAATGGCTTTGGACCTTGCATAGAATAGGTATTTCAGTTATGTAGTGCATCTTCCCCTTCCCCTGTAATTTAACAGATAAAGATTTGCTTTATTCAGAACTACATTTTATTCCTCAAGTTATTCTCTGCGGCTGATTACATTGTTTCTTTTCAGTTGTTGATGTTGTGAGGACGGATAGTCATCTGGAATTCTATGAGGACACAAGAAATTTAGCTAGGATGTCTGATATTCTTGCTGTCTATGCATGGGTGGATCCTGCAACTGGCTATTGTCAAGGTTATTTTTTCCTCAGGAATTTCTCAACTTATTCAGAAAGCTCTAAGACAGACTGTAGAAACCAAAGTTTACATTTTTCTTACTGTATTGGATTGTAGGTATGAGCGATCTGTTGTCTCCCTTTGTTGTTCTCTTTGAGGACAATGCTGATGCATTTTGGTGCTTTGAGATGCTCTTAAGGAGAATGGTATTCACAAATTTGGTTAAGATAGTTTGAAAAGTAACTTGTTTTTTAGTGACTGACTTGTTTTCTTTCTCATAATTACAGCGAGAAAATTTTCAAATGGAAGGGCCAACTGGGGTGATGAAGCAGTTGCAAGCATTATGGCATATCCTTGAACTGACAGACCAGGAAATGTTTGCTCACTTGTCAAACATTGGTGCTGAAAGCCTTCACTTTGCATTTCGTATGTTGCTGGTTCTCTTTCGGCGAGAGTTGTCTTTCAATGAGGCTCTTTCAATGTGGGAGGTTTGTGCTCGTGTTCCAACCTCCCATCCCCCGTATCCTGATTATCTTTTCCTTTCTTTTTTTTTTTAAATTTTCAATGAAGTATAATTCCTTACTTTTCATCTTAGCAGAACACTTTTCTTGTTTGTATCATTCCTCTTTGCTTCTACTTGGGGAGATACAGATGGTGGTATCGCAGAAAAGCACTCCTAGTGTTAGGATTAGTTTCTGTTGGTTTAAAAGCAAGCATTTCTAGTTTCACTATTTGCTTTTGAGGGAGATTGGTTGATTTTTTTAGTATGTCTAGTCAATTGATGGAGTGAGATTAACCTCTCATGTCTACTTATGATGAGCTTGTTAGGTTTATTGGTGTCTTAGGAAGCATGTATATGATATTCCCAGAGTAGCTATAATACAGTATGTTTTGAGGAAGCATTGGGCGTTTGGCTTTGAAGGTATCATTATGGAAAATAATTTATGAGTGTTGATGGTACTGTTGAAATAAAAATATTCCTTGTCCCTTTTAGTAACCAACTCTTATGGTACTTGTTTGGTTCATATTGTCAATACATGGTTACGTTACTCATGTTCAATGCAGATGATGTGGGCAGCTGATTTTGATGAATCGTTGGTGTATGATTTAGAAGAGAAATGTCTGGAAGCATTGGCAGTGCATCTTCCTAGAGACTCAGGAGATGGATTGAGAGAAGAAAATGCAGATACTGATGATGGCAGTGTGAAGAGTGGTTCATATTCATATCATAATGAAAATGACAACACAAAGGCTGGCTTGCAGTCAAATCATGGAAACACTGAACACTCAGTATGTGATGTCAAATTGAAGTCACTGTCATCCCATACCTTTTGTGGCTTGACAAGGAGTTTTTGGCCAAGAAATGATCGAATTCGAATGAGCACTATAGCCTCCTTAACAAAGAGAGGGAACGATGCATTGCCCATTTTTTGTGTTGCAGCGATTCTTGTTATAAACCGCCAGAAGATCATCCGAGAAACGCACTCATTTGATGATATGATAAAGGCTGGTGCACTTCTCTTTTAATCGAACAATTGATTGCTGTTATAAATATCATTATTATTGTACTATTTTTTCATTGTTTCTGCTTGCTACATTTATAGTCTCTGATGATTGGGCATTGCCTGGCCCAGATTATGTTTTGAGCTGGTAGTCTGAATTGGATTGTGCGATTTTTTCTTTTTTTTTTTTTTGCATTTGTATATCTCTAAGTGCTTCATATATTTTCCTTACTTCTCCCGTCATTCATATTTGTTTGCATAATCACTAAGAAGCGGCTAATCATGTGTAATAATTGCATATCCTGCTCGTATTATTCCATCATTTTCACTATGTAGGCATTTGAGGGGGATCTCGTACCTATTATAGTTAATAACTTGTTTGTTAATTTTATAATCATTTGATCTCACCTAGTGTTAATATTCTATATTGTTCATGAGCTGAATTTACTAACTTGACCTGTTGAGGGCTGCTGCGGTCGCCTATAGGTCTGACTAAATTCTTTTCATGAATGTTCCTTTCTCTGCAGTCTCGTTTCATCACTTGTCACAACTAGGTTATCTTATTTTCTTTAGCCCCCTCTTAAGAACCTCTCTCTCTCTCTCTTTTTTTTTTTTTTTTTAATTTTAAAATCCTTGCCTTGGATCATCACTGGGTGCGATTTTCCGCATGCTTTTTGAGATCTTATTTCACTTCGCGATTCCACGCTTTTCTTGACTTTGTTAGCAAGGAAAATGTGTTTTTTCTGTTTCCAAGTGATAATGAAGAGGGTAGAAAAGAAATCAGCTGAGGCATCATTGTACATATTCGAAATTCACACTTCAAGTTTACTTATTGCAGATGTTCAATGACAAGATGTTGAAGATCAATGTCAAAAGATGCATACGCATGGCAGTCAAACTCCGGAAGAAATACTTTTACAAGGTAGTTGTGAAATTAATTACTTTCCTTTGCCTGCCAGTTATAAAAGGGAGCATTGATGGCTCTTGCAAATTTTTTCCTAACCTTTTTTTTCTTTAGTGAATGTTCTCTTTCCTTGTTTTAGATTTTCCATCTTAAAAAAAGTTTTACAATTACAAGAGCTATATGTTGGTCTGCATTATCAAGTTCTGCTCAATTATGATGCTTGCCAACTGTAACACCCATGTCTACTAATATTAGAGTACTTAAAAGATGTATTTTATCTGGTGCTACCACGTTCGTGCAAGAGAACTTACACAATTTAATCAGTTTCTTTCTACCATTCTCTTTAAATATCTTGCAATACTATTTCATTTAAATTTTCTTTTAACACATGGCACTACTTAGTTAGGACCAGACAAAGACTATACCAAAATGGCACCCTTTTACATTTTAGCAATAATTCTTGGATTTTGGTGGTGAAGCTGAAGTCCCATCTCTAAACAGGTAATTAAGAGAAAGAGCCATGTTGCACAGAAGAGGGACTAGGGTGATACCATTGCCAGTTTACCATTTGTGACAAAATCACTGAATGGCACTGAGTATTACTAGTATGGTTCTGCATTTGCAAACTGGAGTATGTGGCATAGCGTGTTAGTATTTAATTAACCTCTTCAGACGGGAGACTTTGTAGCAGAAGTGCTTGTGCTTGTGGAGGTTCATCCAGCAGTTGTACCTCCAAAATCTTCACTCAAATTTTCATGAGGTAATTGCACTTTGTTTATTGCAATTTGTTATTTGTCTTTTGATGTTTGTTAAGAGAAGTTTAAGTAATGTGTTTGTTTTTCAGTTAGGAAGATCATGTTAATTTCTTTTGCCCGCTGTTAAGCATCTGCTTTACGCCTTTGCTCATGGCGTGTTCTTTCTCTTTTCCGCCTCTTGAAGCCAGTGAAAAGATTGACAAGAAAAAGATTTATCATTGCTCTGGTTGCGCCCAGGTCCAACCATTATGCAGTTTTGGATAAAGGTTATGCAGACAGTGTTTTAGGATTTTTCTTCTTTCAACTTTTGTGTTTGCTCATTGTCAAGAGAAAATAATAATCTTATAATTGAGGATTTTGAGTTGAAAAAACACACACACACACACACACACACACACACAGAGGTGAACAGAGGGTGGAAAAGTGGAAGGGAGTATTGGAGTTTGTGCAACGATATAGTGGACTTTAGTGGTTTACAGTTGGTTGCTAGAACTTAAGAAGAAAGGATGTATATTGGTTTACACATGCAGCAAGGAAAGTCTACTTTGAAATAAATTCCAGAACTGGTGCAATTTCAATGGACAAATTAATTATTGTTGATGTCATTATTGGTGCATTATTCTTTTTCTTTTGAACATAAACAATTCCAGTAAAATGGCAGGGCATGCTTGAATCCATCCCAGATATCATTTGATTTCGCCTATTCTAATTTTGGCGGGCCTTATTCGGACATCGACAGTTTTGGCGTATCTCTCCCTGGTTTCCTGTTAAAGTTTTGATATTCCCCATACGACTCATCGACAAAGCAAAAGATTTTCGAAATTCTTCAAAATCAGCAGCAAATTCCTCAACGATCAGGTAAGTGTCATTACCAAACAGTAATTGTTGATCAACTCCGAGGACAGCTCCATGTGATTGGATCCTTTTGTAGAAAGATTCTGTGAAGTTGTAATCTGGGCCAGACTCTGGGTTCAGGTATACCAGTGGCTCTGGCTGTCCCTTCTCTATTGTGCTGCATCGTTTTCTTATTGTGTTTACAAAAGAAGCATCCATGCTTGGGTCTGGCTTTCCTGTACCATTGTAGTTGTACAGCCGATCAAGAATGAAGCTACAATGTGTTCTGCCCATTGTATGTGCTCCTGCGATGATCAAAAACACATTCATACATGTTCACCAAAAAGAAAATACATTCATATACAAGACCTAAAAAAAAGGAAAGAGAGAACAGATTCACTAAGAACCTATTAATATGTAATATATACTGGACTATAGTATAGCCATACCTAAGAGTGTGGTCAAATCCAGTACATCTAAGCCCCTTGATTTGAAGTATGCTAAAGCATTCTCCCACGAGATGGATGGTGAGGGCAGGTCTACTGAAGCGACATTTGATTGCATGCCATCCCTTCGTCCAGTGAAGACGGGATAAGCTGGTGCTCCTGCCTGTCGAAGTCAAATTCTCATCAACACGCGTCATTGCTTTATTTTTTATCTTTTCTCACCTAAAAGAATTAAGAGAAAGGTTAAGGGGGAGAGGGGCTTGCGTTTGAAGGATTGTACCAGGTGTACAGCATCCCTGGCGGCGAGGTGGAGTATGTCAGCGCAAGAGACAACTCGAGGGCATCGTGATTCAAGAACAGTTTTGATCTTGTCAATCAAAACAAATCCTCCAAGCCCCCGGTTTTGTGGTGCTTTTTTCTCCGAGTTGGGTCCATCAAGCAGAATAGATGCATCACAGCCCTACGCCGCATCAATCAGATTCAAGTTTAAAGGGAAGAAAAAGAATAGTAAATGGAATTTAATTACGTGTTTTCATCAATGGCTTTGTTGTTGTAATGGTCATTTGCCTCTCATAAGGACGACAACGACAGTATCCTATCCTATCCTTTTCATTTATGATTTACCATCATCTCAGTTGTGCTTACAGCCCGCTTCTTCCCCAGTTAAACTTACGACTTGTCAACTAATTAAGATCAAACTGTAGAACAAGGTAAAGGGGGAGACTTACAGTGACAAAGCAATCTGAATAGACCAAGCGGAGGAGCTGTGCGGCAATGCTTCTGTCTTTGTCCCAAAACAGCTTCACTTGGTGCCGGACATACACCTCTGCGTCATGGCACGTATTGTGGACCTTGTAGTAATGCCACTGCAACTTGCTGGGCTGAAGTTCTGTTGCTGCGTCCACAAACCCGTGGCACATGCTCACCACCGCAAGAGCTACAAGTGTCAAAACCACACCCATAATTTTCCCCATTTTGGTCTTCCTCTCCTCTCTCAAGTTGCGCTTCCGAACGTGGCTTGGTGCTGCCAACTTTGTGCCCCTTCCTTGCTTATAATGGCACTAATGCGGGGACTTCCTGATGCATATCCGAGAACGTCCAGAGGATGGAAGTATAGAAAGAAAGAGTTTATAGATTTAATAATGGGCGTTTCGCTTTGCGCAAACTTATTATTTTTAATTAAATTAATAAATAACACTTAGATTCTTGGAGATCTAGTCTAATCCTAGCATTACGGCACCGTGTGACGGAAGAGCGAGGCATGGAGCTGTTCACGTGCACCAAGGCCATTTCAGAATCCAGCTTTTGAAGCCATGAATTGATGCAAACTAGTTGTATATAACGTATGTGGATGGTAAAGAACGTGAAATTGACGTGTGAGCCGGGCCTTAAGTCGGGGCTCTTTAAATTGGAATACTCTTAACTACGAGAATGGTTGGATAGGTGATCCAATAACCCACATTTAATCCATCTGTCATTCTCTGACTAATCAATGTGACCCATTTCTGGGTTTCATTTGTTGATACTTGATAAATACAACTGGGAAAGTATAAATCTGCTTAGTAGCGGATAACTGACATTCGTGTGACACAGTGATGTTTTGAACATAACCAACGTTAGACCTGTTATCCCCCGAAATCAAACAAATTAAGGCAATTTCAGTATAGCTCGAATATATATATATATATATATATGTATATATGTATGTATATATATGTATATATGTATGTATATATATGTATATATGTATGTATATATGTATGTATATATATGTATATATGTATGTATATATATATATATATATATATATATATATATATATATATTCAGAAGGAATTCCTGTATATCGGGACTTGAAAAGAAGTTTAAGAAAAAAGGCGAAGCTTGATAAAAATATATAACTAGAATAATGGGTTAACAACTTTTTTAAACGTAACTTACCTATGCTAGCTAGACAAAGGCAGCTTAATCTTAAAGCTTTTGACTGTTTAGCAGAGAAAATGCTTCCATTTGAATGGTTGGACTCTTCCTTTTTTTTTCCCCCTCGCTTAACGGTACATGGATTGGGTAGATATAATATATAAACCGCAAGAATTAGAGCTGTAATGATCCACTGAGTAGAATAATAAGTAAGTTGATGCTGATTTGTTGGTACGAAAAGAAAAAAAGTGTGACACTTTTAACATAGCGAAACCGCAAACCAGAAATAGTGTTTTAACGCACTTGTTGGGATTGGCACTTTGATTAAAGGCCTCTCCGTGTGGCTACGTAAGTAAATATTTGTTGCTCTGGAAATTATTCCTTAATTTTCCTTTTGAATGCTGTGTCGTGTTATGGTGATGACTAAAACTGTAGCATACCCTAAACAGCGTTGTCACCATTCACAACTTGCTATAAACAAGAGTTGAAAGAGAACTTAGTGTAACAATGTATTGGCTTGTAATTGTGGACAGATGAAAACGCTGCCGAATTGATGGTGAAGAATGTTAACTTGGTAATAAGGTTTAGTACCTAATTTGCTGACCAAGCAATGCGTTGGCCGTCTATCCACTTTCCAGTTCAACTGCTCCCCTTTATATTCTGCATATCAGTTTTCAGTTTACTCTATACAAAGTCTCAGCTGACCCCTTTTAATTAGATATCATTGAGTACTCTACGTGGCATAGATTATGTAATATATTAAATTATTATTTTCATAATTTTTAATTATTATAATTATTATTTACAATATTAATCAGCAAAATAATACAAATAACAATTTATTGTTAAATTAGTATATCGTCAATATTACTTGATATACCAAGACAATTAAATAATTTCTAAAGAAATGTTTGGGTGTGCTCCCCCGAGCACAAAGAGAGCAATTTTTAGGAGAAAAAAATGTAAAGAGAAAATATGAAAATATATATGGTTAATATACAAAATTCATGCATATATATTATTGTTATTCTAACTTTCCCCTTCTACAACCAAACTACCAACTTTTGGTGTTGGGGTGTGTTGAGCAACTAACTAATGTAGCACCATTACCGTACTAGTGCAAGTTTGATTTTTTTCCCAAATCCAAATCCATCTCTTAGGGCTGGCCCAAAATTGCTTGGTTGGATCGTCAGAAAGCCCAGATGATAGGCTTGTTTAAGCCCGAAAGACCCCTAACAAATCCGGTACGTCCCCATAAATTGAGTCGGCCTGGCCCGGAAGTTTGACCGCTCAGCAGGAATGAGGAGGAATTATAAACAAAATAACGTAAGAGGGGTGAAATTCGATACTTCTGTTCTCAGTCTCTGCATGCGGCATGAACACCATGATAAGCTGTGACTGTGAGAGTTAGTTTCTTTCTGTGGCTTATCATGTTTAGATCGAATCCCACAGCTTGGGAGAGGAGATCAAGTGCATGGTTAATATTATAGAAGTAATAATTTTTAAGTTTGTAGATGCCAAAATGAATTCTACTTGTCTCATTTCACCTATAAAAGTAATAAATCTTTAGGTGTGGAGATATAAAAATAGGTTTGATCTACCCACCACAATTGAGAGTTGAGGTGAGTATGTAACTTCTTTACAAAAAATATGAATAAGCCCGTTCGATTTTATTTAATTTATGAATCATAATAGATTGATATATTTTTTTATAAAAATACAATGATTTCTAAGTAAATTTATCTAATAAGTAGTTTGAATTAATACTTTTTTACTTTGTCTAATTTAATTGTGTATCAAGATAGACTAATTCGTTTTGATACTTTTTAAGTGAAAGCTTATTTAATGCTTGAATTGAGAGATTGTTGACATATACATATATACACACATATATATCCAAATCGGTTCGTGTAAATATTTTCTTACTTTATCTGGTTTAATTGCATGTTAGGAAGAATTAGTCTACTTTAACGCTTCTAAATATAATCTTATTTAATGCTTGAATTAAGAGATTGTTGACATACACACACATATTTATGAGCTTCCCTCGATCCTGAAATGGACGTTTATGAAGAGTTATTAGTAACGCTTTCGTTAATATTTTGTGTCAACGTTTTGACTTTTATGAATGATGAATGTGTGGGTAAATTTTCCGGAGACATAACACATCACAAAATAGAGTTTAAGGTCAAATTTGAAAGCACCATGAAATGCTAAATTATAGATGCTTCTTATTAATTTATAAATTAAGCTATTTTTTATTTATAAGCATTAGGGTAAACAAGTTTATAGATTAGACCTGGCAAAAAATGGTAATTTTTACGAAAGGAGTACCCAAGGATTACATTTACGACGTCAAGATTTGTGCAGTAGGGGTGAACAAAGAAATCCATTTTCGATCCCTACCAAAAAATCAAAAAATTCATTTTAGACACACGTAAGGACAATATGGTCATTTCGCGCGTCCCAGGAGAAGTCCATCCCGTACAAAAATTCCATCTTCGGCAGGGAACCAGTTGCAGCAGAAGAAATAGCAAAGAAAATCAAATACGCGGCTTTTTTTAAGCTGTACAATTACGCCGTCAAACGTCGAAACCCTCTCTCATTACCGTACACCCCCTTCGCTCTCTCTCTCACTTTCAATCATGGCTTCTTCCTACAGCTCCCGTCTCATTTCATGTCTGTTATTATCAAGCTCACTCTTTTAATTTGATTTTTTTATCTAAATTTTCTTTATTTCCCAATTTCATTTTCTATTCGGTTTCTGTCCTGGCGGGCCACGGGAACTGGCGGGAACCGACATTCCTGATATCCACCTAATTCAGTTGGCCGATATATAGAATTGGTATCGAAAATTTGTAGTTTGGATATTTCGAAGAGCTGTATAGATGGCTAACCCATCTGGGAGCCATCAGGAGCAGGCCCATGTTTCGTCTTCGTTCAACGGGGTTAGTGGAGGTGGGAATTCCACGAACGGAAATTCGGCTCCGGAGAGTTCAGGTGCGGCTCTGGCCATGAAGCACAACCCTGGTATATCCTTGGATTGGACGGTGGAAGAACAGGCCATACTTGAAGAGGGACTCTCCAAGTGAGTAATTCTTGGATGCTTGGTATTTGCTGCGGTTCTCGTCCTTTGATAATATCTGAATTTTATGAATTTTATCTTGGTTGTATGGTTCACTGTTGATTTCTTTCTTTCAGAGTTGTTGTTGCTTAGCTGTTTTAGGTTTATTAGTTGTTGAAATTTCGTACTTGTATAGGATTGTCCAGTGGAATTCCAAAATTATATTCCACTTTGATTTTGGAATTGGAAATTTGTTTATACAAATATTGTGGTGCTTTTGGCGACAGTGGTACAATTAATTTACTCTTGAGTTATTTTTATGGTTTGTATGATTTTGGTCTTGGGTCTTGTTGGGTTTCTTTGGTTTTCCAGAGACTACAGGAGCATCAAAAGCCATTCTTTGAACCCTACAAAACAATTTTTAGTTTGGGTTAAGCTTTCTGTGTGAGAGACTATCCAAAATTCCCAAAATCAATTTGGTTGTGCAGGGCTGTTGGATCATCATTCCTAAATGTCTGGATTTTGGATGTTACAAAACTGATTGTAGTATTGAGTCTGGATAGGTCACATCCAATTGGAATTATTAATGAACTTAGGATTGTATATTTAAATTAACGAAGAATTCTTTTACCCTTATCTCATGCCGGTTGTGGTTGCAGTTTAAAATTAAATATCTTTGTCGGTGCTGATATTTAATCCTTTGCTTGAATTGCAATTAATGTCTATATCATATCATAAATTCATTTAAGTTGTCATCATACCGCTTACTTGTTTAGCACCTGGTCTTTGACTAGCAACCTAAATTTGCTAACTCCTATCACCTGTCATTATTATAATAATAAATTCCAAATTTTTTCCTTGTAGATTTGCCTCAGAATCTAACATAATACGCTATGCCAAGATTGCCCTACAACTACAGAACAAGACAGTTCGGGATGTAGCGCTGCGAGTCAGATGGATGACAGTAAGTTGAATTATACTTGTTTGTTGCCAGTTTAAGTCATTTAGTTCAACGTGAATTTCCTTAAGTAGTTGAGAGAAGTTTTAACGTGAAGTACGTCTATTCAAAGAGTTGGATGATGCATTATTTAGGCAGCAAGATCTATCTTAACATGAACCATTTTGTAGAAGAAGATTGTCAAATGAATGTGGTATAATTAAATGGGGCTACTTATCATGGTTGTGATAGTTCTTGTTTGTCGAAGACATGGTAGTCTTATCTTAGACCTCTCAATGCATCTTAGATACCGACCAAATTATGGCATCTTTAATTTTATGATCATTTTAAGGTTAAATGAGCATCTTGCCTAAGTGAAAGGAAAGCAGATAATTGAGGATTGAATTGATTGATTCCTGCATTAGAATGGTGGTAGGCACCTTGGTTCCCCCCCCCCCCCCCCCGGGGCCAAAAAAAAAGAAAGGATCCTTATCGTAATAATAGCTTGCATTCAGTCTTATTTTATGCTTTACCTGGAGCTGGTTTTTGGGGTTGCTTTTAGATGGACAAAAATTCTTTTCCTTTAAGGTGCTCTTTGAGTTCAAATCTGTTGATTTGTGTTTGATGGAAAGAAATTTACAATTAAATCAGCATAGAGATTTCGGCAATTCATCTTATGAAGATAGGTGTTTGAAGGTCCGAAAATGCCCCAAAGT
The DNA here is from genome assembly GCA_037013595.1 of Dicorynia guianensis. NCBI lineage: Eukaryota > Viridiplantae > Streptophyta > Magnoliopsida > Fabales > Fabaceae > Dicorynia > Dicorynia guianensis. The sequence continues at coordinate 323,689 of JASUAB010000009.1, forward strand.
CATAAGATGTAATAATTATCTCTGAATAATGACATGTTTGGTTTGCTTCTTTTACAGAAAAAAGAAAATAGCAAGAGAAGAAAGGATGATCATAATATGTCAAGGAAAAGTAAAGATAAAAAGGTAATGTTTTGACTTGTGTTTTATCATTGTGCATGCCTGTGTGGTTATGCTTTTGATTTCTTTCACCCTATTATTGATAGCGATTGTGTTAATACTAATATGGATGTTGTGTTAAATCTTCTGTCTCTCTCTCTCTCTCTCTCTCTCTCTCTCTCTCTCTCTCTCTCTCTCATGATTGCTTGGTTAAGCAATCCTGCTGACACTCTTGTTCTCAACACTCACATCAACATAGGTATTTAAATGAATAAAGTTGTCTTGAATAACCTTCCACCTGTATGTGTAGCTACTTGACCATCTTTAAATATTCTTGTGTTATGAAGACCATTGTTGTTAATAGCGCTCGCTATAGCGCATAGCGCAGCGCTATGGCACTTAGTGCTACACTATGCACCATAGTGTAGCGAGATCGTGATAGCGCAGCATAGCGCGCTATGCTACTATGCTGCACTATCACTGAGCTATAGTGCGTGCTATAGCACAGGTAATGGATTTAACGGTAAAAACTAGGTTGGTTTTTAAGTCCCGATTTGTTAGAATTATCTCGAACGTCACTGCTCTCTGGTTTGGTCACGCTACGATCGCTCCCTAATCTCGAACATCGCTACTGGTCACGATCGCTTCCTGCTCTCGAGTTTCACTACTCTCTGGTCTGGTTTGCTCTGCTCACGATTGCTATCGTCGTTGCGATATCATCGCCGCCTTCTGGTCTTTGGTCGCTATGTCGCTACTCTGGTTGTTGCAAACTTGTGATACCGTCGTTGGTTGCTACTGGTTGGATTGCTGGTCTTGCTTGTCTCTGGTTGCTAGTTGTTGGCTCTGCTTTCTTGCTTGTCTCTGGTTGGGTTGCTAGTCATTGGCTCTACTTTCTTGTTTGTCTTTGGTTGCTGGTTTCTTACTTGTCTCTGGTTGGGTTGCTGGTCGTTGGCTCTGCTTTCTTGCTTGTCTCTAGTTGGGTTGCTGGTTGTTGCTTTCTTACTTGTCTCTAGTATTTTTTATGATGTTTAGAGGCTTTAGCCTTAGACTCTTGATGAATTTATCCTTTTGGTATCAAACTTATTGCTTGAAACATTGAATTGTGATTGCAAATGAAGTTGCTTCATGTTTGTCATATTTTTTAAGGTTATTTGTTATATATTCTCGTTATTTGGGTTATATTACATATATAAATATATATACATTTATATATGTAATATAATTGCGCTATAGTCCAAATAGTAGTGTGCTATGCACAACGCTATACACTATGTTGCAATGACCCCAAGCACTATAAGTACGCTATTCGCTATTAACAACTATGACGAAGATTGTCCCTTGGTCATGTTCTTACATAGATTGCTTATCTGACTTTTGAGAATCCCTTACGCCTTGAATGAATAAGACACGAAATAAATCCCCTCCCCCTCCTAAAACCAAGGTCCCTCTATCTAACCTGCTACTTTGAACTTTTAATCTTACTATTTATTATGCATTTTTAAGCAAATAGTGACACCTGCTTAGATATGCAAAACCATGCATTGCATTATCTAGTAAACCTTATAAATGGTTTAGCTCCTTGAGTGTGTTATTATTCCATCATATACATCATTAGATGCTGTTTTATTATTGAACATGTGCATAATGTATGTAAATAGAAATAGTCATGTGTATATTGTGTAGTCAGCTAGTGTGCAATTAGGGTTAATTAGACATCTGTGTTTAGGTCCATCTTTTTTGTGGAGTCCCTACATATAATAGAGTCGAGAGGCCCAATCTCTAAAGTTTTCTCTCAAACTCACATTAGCATAACATATGATATCATATCCTTTTGTTATGCAATGGTCTTGTTTTACACAGCATCATATCCTTTTGTTTCCAGGAAAGAGTTTCTGATCCTTCAGCAAAGTCCTCTCACTATGCTGCTCGGCCCAATGTTCCTCCATATACTCCACCAGTGATTACAATGGACAATGATGATGGCATTTCATACAAAGGTTAGGCTGCTTACCTTATGTAAAATTTATCCTAGCCTTTGAAAGCTTTGAGGTGCAAACATGACAATTGGGTTTTAATCTCTTTAAGGCATTTCTTTCATCTTTTGAACATGTCATGTATTTGCATTTCTTTTGTAAGTTCTTGAACATGTCTTCGTGACATTAAAAAAAGTATTGGGGTTCTTGCAGCAATTGGAGGTCCCACAGGTGAGCTATTGGAGCAAAATGCACAGGCCTTGAATCAAATATCTGCAAACCTTGCTGCTTTCCAGGTGACTTGATGCATTTTTCAAGTTATTTTACCTGATGTGCATAGTAAAATGAGAATTATCCTTGTGTGTGTACTATCTGTATGGATTAGGCAGTTTGTTATTAGTTTTCTATTGTTTATGTATTCCTACATATCTTCTTTTATATTTAAATTCATTTAGGTAATAATGACATGCTTATTAATAGGATGACTGAATTACATGGTTTGATCCGTGATCAAAGGAATTGTGATTTAAAGCCTTAGCAGAGGAATCTTAGATGTATCTGAAAGTAACAAAGGGAAAATCAAAGATGTGAACATCAATTTTTATTTTTGAGTTAATTTTTATATCTATAATACCATTGCATATTTCCTTCATGTGTCTATGTCAGCACAAATCAATAGCATGAAGCAATCTTTTTAGATATGTCTTATTTCTGAAGCCAGGGATACACTTTCTATCTTTGAATTAGCATTAAAGAGCGAAGTTTTCATTAGCTGTTATCCTTTTAATAGGAAGAACACTCCTAAGCTCATTTGTCAGGAAAGTAGTCATCATCACCTAGGGATTTGTTTGAATTGGTAAATTATTGGAATAAAAAGGAAGGTTTAAGACATTAAATCAAAAGGAAATCATGCCCTGGATATTCTATATATAAAAATTTCAATTGTCATGTATAATCTCCTAATTTTTACCCTTCTATGCCTTTTTCTCATCATGTGCAATTTAAATTATCAGCCTAGAATTTTGATATTACTGATGGTTATGAAACTGCAAAAACTGACTACTAATGGGATATTTTATAACGTCTCTGATAGCTCTTAGATTAATTGATGTTCTGAAAGTGGTTTTCTAGTTCTGTTAGTACAATTTTTCATGCGCATTAGGTGCATTATTGGCTGTTGTGAAGGTAACCAGAAATTTTTCTGTGGTCTTCATTCTATTTCCAGATGCAGGAGAACATCAATCTTTTCTGCCAGACAAGAGATAACATTCTGAAAATTATGAATGAGTAAGTGGTGTTTCTTTGTTCTTTTTAATTTTTAATATTTACTCTTTATTTATGTTGTTTTATTAAACTGTTTTGACTACTTTTTCTACATCATGGTATGTGACGGCTAGTCTTTGATTAATAGACAAGCTAAGGTAAAAAATTATAATTACTAAATTTACTTTTAGATCTTTTTAATTAATCGGAAAAAAAAAGGACAAAGACATTGCCTTCTCCGCATGGCTACTTGAGTTATCAAGGCTCTGCTTCTAGGTATTTAACCCTCTGTCAAGTTGCCATAGATATAATTTGTTTCCAACTTCTGATCATTATGACCTTGGCTTAAGACACCCGGTGCATTTTAACTATTATGATTTAGTAGTGTTGAAAATTTCTAGAAAACAATTGGTTTTTAATAGTTATAAGTTGTTATTAAGACATTAATTAAACTAAAAATCAAATTGAAATCTTTTTTTAAACCTTAGGTCATGTTGCACGCCCTTGATCTCAGTCTATAATTTATAACTTCAATTGTGGCTGTTAACTACCCAGGACATGTTGTCATTTTTAATAAAATACATTATCAGGCTGATTGCTCTGATCTTCTTTTTTCAGCATAAGGAAGGCAGAGTGTTAATTTGGAATTTAATAGCTGGAAAGAAAATTTTCTTTATATATTTTAGACTGAATTAGCGTTGGTGGTTATTTCGAATTTGACTCAAATTAAAAACACTACTGTCTGTTTTTCCCTCCTTTTCTTCATGACAGTTTGAATGACCTGCCAGAGGTGATGAAACAAATGCCTCCTCTTCCTGTGAAGGTGAATGACGAGCTAGCCAACTCCATACTTCCAAGAACAACTCTCCCAATGCAATCATGATTTATGATGCTGCTCATTCATCTTTATCTACGCTTTGCCTATTCTGTATTTCTGCCGCCGGTGGGAAATTGAAATCATATTCTGCCTCTGATTAGGGAGTAACTCTCAATCAAGTTGACCCAACTTTTACATGTGGGAAGAAAGAAGGAAAACATCAAATAAGTGTTGATAATCATCCAGTTGATGCAGCATTCATAATCTATTTTTTTTTTTTTCAAATGTTGGTTTTGCTGTTACACTCTCTTGGTAGGCTGTGACTTAGTTATTTTGTAGGAATAAGTGAGTATTCTTCGTGTTTGGGTTGAATTTAAGGAATGAGAACAATAAGCAGTACTTAATTTCATTTATCTTTGTTCATTTTGTTAGTACATAGAATTTGCCATACTGTGTCTAATGGTAGATATTTCTCCCGTTGAATTATTTTATCATAAATTTGCCATATTGAGTTATTGTGGAGAGCAATAAAGAGGGAACACAGTTCTTGAGCACAATAATAGTGGAACTAAGAATGGCAATGAGGCGCCGCCAGGAGGGGGGTGGGTAGGGGGGAGGAATAGTCCGTAGCTCTTCGATTTCGAGGAAAAAATTTGTCCTTGTCTTACCCTGTCTTTGAGGATAGAAAATTTTATTTTCCCATTCTGATTTTTGTGAGGATTTAAAATTTTAAAAATTATTAAAATTAAATTTTTATAATATAAATAAATTTATATTATTTATTTATTATATATATTATTATTAATTTATTTTTTATATTATATATTATATAACTATTATATAGAAGCATTATAATAAATTTATACTTTTGGGGATTTTCTGAGATGAGAAATGAAATCACCGCGTCTGTCTCCGAAATTGTGATGGGGATTTTGCAATCAAAATTGGAGATTTTTTGTGGATCCATCGGCTAAGACAAATTACCATCTTTAAGCGGGACATATTTCTTATAGACGTGTTTTTATATACTAAGTTTTTAGACTGTATGTAGAATTATAAAAATAAAAATAAAAATAATAATAATAATAATAATGATAATTTAACCATTATATAACATTAGATATAATTTAGTAATAGAAAAACAAAAAGTGTAATTTCTTTAATAACAATAAGAGTTTTATCATCAGCATGACTCTTAGCATCTGTAGACAGATAGTCTAGTAATGGATAAGAGTTCTGTGATGAGCTTGGCTTGTATGTATAACGAAGCGCAGTATGAAAATTGTATATTTCCTTTGGTTAGGATGGTGGTGTAGTTCTAACCAACCAATCAACTACCCAAAACAACCAACCACGTAGGCATTTGAATTTGAATCTTTTAGGCCTACTCCTAAAGGGCTTCACTACTTTGTAGGGGATTACAGTTTCGTAAGTTGAAAGAAATAATAAAAAAAGCAATAGTCAGTGGTATATTTTGTGTGGATATCTTTCTTTTGAAAAGTTTTCTATGTTTAGTCAATATATATATATATATAAATAATATTATACTTACGTTTATTATGTTTTTTATTTTTTTAAAAAATGAAAATATAGCTAACATAAAGAAAAGTAATATAGCTATAGCACCACCTTATATATATATATATATATATATATCAATGTTATGAATAATATAATTGAATTAGTGGTAAGCAGAAAGAGATACTAAAGAACGTGTGAAAGTGCAGTCGTGCAAAAAAAAAGGTCTTTTGAATTCTGTTTTTGTTTGCTTTGAAGATCGATAAGTAATTTTACAGAGAACATTCAAAACAAGTTCTTTATGGTCTCTATTTTACGAGTGTTGAGATACCCATGTCCTTAGAGAAATGTTTAAGTTACACATAAATATTGTTTAAGAATAAAATGCACAATTTAATTATTTAACACTTTTATATTTATATTTTTATACTAATAATTATATTCATAATTTTTATCTTTTTAAATTTTTTGTATCTATTTTTTAAAGATAATTAATTAAACCACATTAAAAAACATAATTCAATTGTTAAAGTAACAACATTATCCTAATATTTTTCTGACTATTAGATTGTGTTTGTGCGTATGCAAACGTCCTGTATATTTTTTTTCCCTACTTGACGTTGCCGCCTTGACAAATTGCCGTCCATTACGGAAAACACAGGCAGCCACCTACCCGGCAGGGACAGTGAAAACGAAGAAGAAAGTATCTTCTTTTTTGTTTCTGTATATTATCTAAATTATTTCCTCCAAACCTTCATTTTCCCAATTCTTCCTGTTTTGCATACCCGGATTTGCACTGAGTATTGTTATTTGTATGATAAAATTTTGTATTCTTTTTATAACTTTTTATATTCTCATAATTTTTTTTATTATGATTAACGGACAACTATATTTATCCGATCTGCACCTACTATTATCGAATAAAGTTAAAACAAGTTTGGAATGACAACTACGCCATGCCATCACCACCAGGCGGCTTCCTTGACCAGAGAAAAGACACGTCTTTGTCATCTTTTGAGTTTTGACTTTAAAAAACAGAAGACCAACGGAGTTGAGGTTTCGGTGGAAACCTCTTGCGTTTCAGGCACAAAGGCCACTCCTCGGGAAAGATGACACGCAAAACGTTGAATTCTTCGAAGTTGTTGACTCTATAGCAGTGGATTAAGTTGAGAATGTAGAAACTAAAACTCTCCCTGTCAGCGACGATGAGGGGAGTGTTTGACACGATTTTGTCGTTCAACTTGAACACTGTTGCTATTAAAAACCGTAATGACATCTTTCTTTCTTTTTTTAAATTATTAAAAAGTTTATAGTATAAGAATCAAAACCCAACTGAAATAATAAGACTAAATTCTACCAGCTCAATTTCCGCAAGAACATTCTTTATTCTTCATTTTCGGGCCTACTTATTTTCGTTTTATGCGTTTTAAGAGTTAGTTAATGAGAGGCAGGACGCAGAGGATGATGAAAACGGTTAAGTGTTTCAGTTTTGGTAGGATTTGGCTTCTTCCTATTCCAGAGACAAAAAGAGAGGATTTGAGTAGTCTCTGTTTCTAGATATATTCATACATTATAAATGCACTTTTTTCTGGAGTCGAGAGTTAAAAAAGTGGTGGTTGGGGTTGAGGTTGAGGTTCAGTTGCAGTTTATTCTACTCATTAATTACAGCAGCTGAAAAAAGAGAGAGCTGGGATGGAAATTTCCAAGTTATAATATGGCAGTTCTGATATCCGTATTTAATTCTGCTGATGAAAAGGGTTTTGCGTAAAGAAGCCTGAGATTTGAATAGGCTACGCTTCATCTTGGAAGTAGAAAGAAATAATTGGGCTTTTCCATCGATCGAAACTTCTCTCGGAGGCCTTGTCATCTGGGTGCTTTTATCTTTCAGGTAAATTTATGGGAAAAGACTGTCTATATACGTCTAGTTCTACTGCTAAAATGTTCTTTACTTGTAAACAACTCATTCTAGGTGTACTTGATTCTCAGCCGTTACACCATGGAAAGCTTCTAAAGAGCAGGTTAATATAGAAACTTGGATATATGTCCAAGACATGAATGAAAATTTTCTCATCTCTCTCGTTGATTTTCAAGCGGAATTCACCAGTATCGTGGTTGCTTGTTTGTTTGGCAGATTGAAGATGGCCATAGCCAGTGGCACAATGCGCTTAGTATCGGCCATATTGATTATAGTCTTAATTCTCCCAGAGATTATTGCAGCGCAACAAGTCTCACCCACTGATTCACCAACTGGTATGATTGGCTTCCATGACATTCGTCTTTCCCATCTTAATGATTCTGATTTTCAGTTATTGTTAGGCGTTTATATTAAAGTGATTAATCTTTAAGCATTACGAAACTGCATGGGAATAACTAAAAAACATATATCTTCTGTTTGAAACAGCAGTTCTGTGTCAAATATTATATAACTGGTGGAGAACGATAATATAATGAATTGAGGATAACTAATAATCAAATATAGATGGAAGTTATTAATATATGATCCGGTATTAAATATTTGACAATTATAAGCTTTTTTATTAGCAATCATGATAGAACAGGCAAGAAGATTTAGATATATGAAAATTGTTAAATCTGTGATTCTATAATCTATTAAATTAAAATGCAAAGAACACATTTTTTTAGTACAATTTGCATTTAAGCGCAACGATTAGTCAGAATTTATTAAGTCTCCGTTCGAAAGAGAGTATTAAATCCTCTATGATTTGGAATCTTCTACCCATCTCAAAACAGCAACCACTGCGTATTACAGATTCCGAGTATTCCTGCTTTGTAATTGTAAGTGACAGCGGAACATTGCTTGATGCAGAAAATGTCTCAGAACCCATTACACAGCAAGACAAGACTACTAGAGTGGATCCTGCCAATAATTTCAAAAAATACAGGGGAGGATTTAACATTACCAACAAGCATTATTGGAGTGTAAGTCTCTCTGCCTGTGTGTCTCTGAGTCTTATTTCTAATACAAATGATTTATTAACTTGAATTTTGTGTTCTGTAGTCAGTGATATTCACAGGAGTATATGGATATGCAATCGGGGTGCTCTGCCTTCTGTGTGGAATGGTATATGGAAGTTTTCTGGTAACAACCAAATTTTGCTGTAAAAGCGATAGAGGAAAAAAGATGAACAGAAGCTTTCCTCGTAATTACAGCGGTTGTGAATTTTGGCCCATTCTTCTGCCTATATTGCTCACTGTATTGGCTATGTAAGTCATGCATCCTTGTGTATTTTCGTTCTTTTCCTTTTGCTGAAGTGGGTTGCTTTTATCATAGACTGTTTTACTTACAAGTTTCGAAATCCGAGACTGAACGTGTCGATATTCTTGTCTAAATTTGGTTCTCACTTGGGCTTAATGTGAAACCTCAGCCTGCGTAACCCATAGCAGCCATGTAAAGGAAAGAATCTCAAAAAGTCTTGCAAGTTGGAAAAGAATAATCCTTTTGGTGACATTTGATACACACTAGTTGGCTGTCTCTATATGGTTGCAACTTGTGGACGGCGGATGTAGAAAAAAAATAACCAGGCAAAAGCTATGGTAAAGTGAACAAATTAAGAGAGTGAGAGTGAAGACAAAAAGGAAATTGATAATGGAGAATCATTTTGGGCTGCCACATTGCAAACTTAGGCTTTCCATGCATAGATGATGTATGTGTGACTCTTGTTTTTGTAGGGCTGCAACTGGGTTAGTTCTTGCGGGAAGTGCGAGATTTCATTCTCAAGCCAGAACTTCAGTTAATATTATAATCAGGACAGCAAATGAGGCGTCAGAAACTATATACAACACTACAGGAGCATTGAAAGACATGGAAAGTAACTTGGTGGAATCCAATGGCAGTGCTGAGGCTTCTGAAATTCTCGACACTACATCTAAGAAACTTGATGCCGAGTCTGCAAATATTGAAAAGCAAGCCAGGAAAAATAGGCGCCTTATTGACAACAGTTTGAAAGTAGTGTAAGCCTCCTCTGCCTCTATCTTCTTGAGAGAATGTAAAAAGGAATAACGAATTCCATGAAAATAAGGAAATGGTTTTGATTGCAGGTTTGTCATAACCACTGTGACTATAAGCTTGAACTTGGCTGCTGTAATTGCTCTGTCAGGTATTTCTCTCTCATTGGTCTATATGCACAATCTCATTGACTTGCGAGAACATGATTGAAGCAAATTTTCTATACCAGTTAGACAAGATTCTCATTAAATGTTTGAAATTTCTGCCGAACAGTTTCTGGAGTTTTGAGATTACGACGGGCACTATACATGTAAGTGACCTAAATTATTTGGTACCTTAGATGCTAGTGTATGGGCGTTTACATATGATATGTGTCCCAAATTACTTAGCTGAAAGTTTTCTCATATGATTTTGGTTCTCAGGCTTGTCGCGGTGTGCTGGTTGATGACAGCAATATGCTGGCTATTGTTTGGGGTGTATTTCTTCTTGGAAAAGTAATGCCAAGTCCCTTGTGTTTTATTTTCTGATTGCTTTTTTCACCGTCAAAACTTTTCGGTCGCTGAAAGGAACTCGTCTATGTTGTAGATTTTCTAGTGATGTGTGCACAGCTCTTGACAACTTCCAACAAAATCCCTATAACAACAGCCTAAGCTCGATCCTCCCTTGTAAGGAATTGCGATCAGCAAAATCAGTCCTTTCTGATGTTGGTGCAGGAATCTACAAACTCGTCAACGAGGTAAACTTCACATAATCTTTTTCTACTAAATAGTGATTACTTCCAACGATCAGAAACGCCTAGTGTCCATTCTGACATACTGGCTATACCTCATACATACAAAACTACACATATTTTTGCCATTGTGCTAAGCCTAGATCAATCATCAAACTGAATGCGAGAAGTTGTGCTAAAGGGCATTAATCTGATTTCTAATGCGGTCAGAAGAGCGTCTAAGATTGTTGTTTTGTAAATGTGCAGGTGAATGCAAACATATTAGTCCTGCAGGCAACGTCCTATCCGAATCTTGCTCAGGTTTGCAATCCTTTCTCAGCGCCGCCCGATTATTCTTACCAGCCACAGAACTGTCCTGCTGATACCATTCGAATAGGAGATATTCCTAAGGTATGCCACAATTAAAGGCAATTATGTCACTGAAGAATTCGGCCTGCATCTACTCATACACATATTTGTCTGATCCTCCTTTGAAGGTACTTAGGTTTTTAACTTGTTCCGATGCCAATGATGGAACCTGTAATAATGGAGAATTGTTATCGGCCAGTGAATACAAGACGGTTGAGGCTTACACGAATTCAATTCAGGAACTACTAAATGTGTATCCTAACATGGAAAGCTTAGTGGAATGCCAGTCAGTAGAGGATGCATTCTCCGAGATCATTCTCAAACACTGCAAGCCCTTGAAGAAATTTGCTCGGATGGTATGGGCAGGAACGATGTTGCTTGCAGTGATCATGGTGTTTTTGGTTCTCTTGTGGATAATAAAGGCTCGCCATGAGCTCCATTGTTATAATTCAAATGGTTCTGTGAAGCCCCATTCTGCAACAGCGAATTCCTTAGAATTGGGAGCCGCTAAAGAGATTGATCATAATTAACATTATACTAGTTTCTGGCCCAGAATTTAGCAACCAAAGCGGCGTTACTGGATTTGGAAGGCGAATGCGCAAGCAGCTTCCAAAGACTCCGGTATACGAACGAGGTGCAAGCTTGTACATAAACATGGCACCCGTCATCAGATCATACCAGAGTTACCTTTCTATTTTTTTTGGGTTGGGTAGGGGTGATTGAAATTTGTTAGCAAATTCAAAATTTTACAACAAATTGCTCAATTTTTTTTTTTTTTTTAATTTCAATAGAGTATGAAGCTAAAAGCAGGGGACCGACCCTATAGAATACACAGATGTCGCGAGATTCCTGGGACAACAAAAAAATAAAATTATGAAAGATCTCAATTTGTCTAGTTGCATTTTCATACTTGGCTTTTGTGCAAATAATTACCTAATAATCTTTGGGGTAGAAAAAGTCATTGCATTGTAGTAAATCATCAAGGATCACAAAATGTTAAAATTTCGTCCGTTACAGGATTCTCCATCTTACTTAGAGGTTCATTCACGAACAGAGAAACTTAGGATTATTTCATGTTTAGTATTATCCACCAAATATTATTAAAGATTAGTTGAGAGATCAGTCAGTTATAAATTACCAAGAAAAAAAAAAAAGTAACACATAAAATGTGTCCAAGAACTTGCCCTGTGTTATGCATTACCATTAGATTCGAACAAAACGCAGCGTAGGAGGAAAACGATTTTTCTTCTATTTCAAATGTTTTTTTGGCTCGTTATTGGCGTCATGTAAACATGCTACTGGGGTGTGGAGACGGGGAAGGCTGATAATGTAAAATGAGCCATGGACAGCGAATAGAGAAAGGTTAAAATTCGATATTTGGGAATTATACTAAACGGACACCTTTCCCCTTTGGTTCCAGTTCCTAAGCTTGATAAAATTGGCAACAGAACAGAACAGACACGCAGTTGGCGCCGTGGCGGTTTGTTTATGGACTCAACCGAAGCTGAAAATGAGCATGGATCTCCGTCTCCGGTGAAGCTGAAAACTCTTTCTGAGGAGCTTGCGAAATTCACTCTTAACTCTCATGTAATCGACACGCTAATCGCTAGACCCAGAGTTGCAGCATCTAGACCTCTCGGCGCACTTGTGCTCCACCTTTCTCAAACATGACCCTTACACAAACTATTCAAGTGATTTTTTGAATGCCAATACGAATGCGGTGAGACTTGTTCTAGTACTTCTGCAAACCGATTCCTTCATATAATTATTAAACAGCGTAGGCAATTGCCAATTCTTCTCTTTTCGTGTGTTGATTTATAAAACCTTGCTTCTGGAATGAGTGCCTCCATATTCTTCATACAGATGCCCTTCTTGGTTTCAAATTTGTTCAAAAATCTAGAACCATTATGGCATAAGCTCTCAAGCTATGTTGCTACTTTATATGTGATTATGAAAATTTCTTTCTGCTCTACTAGCATTGATTTACTAGAAGCTCTCTATTTGGTCATTCCCCCCTCCCCTTCGTTCCAAGAATTGAATTGCGAAATTGAATTCTTTTCAACAAGTCTGCGGTGTTTGAAGTGTAGGTTCCAACTAGTTTCACTGTTGATTGGTGCTTCTGTCTATTGGCTTTCCTCTGTTTGCTTGACTTCATATCTATGTAGGCAGTCCGGTGGTATCCTACATTCGCTTTCATGTTGGAGGCTGAGGCCCTTGAAAAAATTCTTCTGGTAGTTCAAAATGTTGAAAAAGGTCCCAAATATTCTTCCATATTCAGTTTTGGATACAATAGCTTAAGTCGTATGCAAATAAATATAGTCAGGATAGGGGTAGAGAGACAGAAATTTACCTCCGATATGTGTTTTTCCTCTGCCATGAATTGCTATGGTCATATATTAGTTCAAGAAGACGTGTGCAAGTTGTGAGAATAATTTGCTTATCAAGAAGACAACAGTGCATTGTTGAACGTTTGTATTCTTGTTTCTTAATCAGAGAACCCTTAGATGCATTTATTTGAGCAGCTTAAATTAGTAACACGGTAATTAGGTGCATAAAACATTTACAAAGAAAAGTTACTGTCTCAAAACAAGATAGTAACTTAAAGTGGTGGTGATTTTCTCAAAACATGATAATGGCTTTTGTTTACAAATATATTAGTTGCTTTTAATACATAATTAGCAATTTTTTTAGTTGTTACTAACATATGTTGCGGAAGTTACTTGTTTGTGAAACTTTTGTGTACCTAATACTTCTGCAACTAGCTTTTTTCTATTTGAGCATTCATGACCAGGCCAACATTTTGATTCAGCCTCTGGTTAACTCTCCAATAGCTGAGGAAAAATTAGTTTTATTCCTATAAAATATGGGGAAAAAAAAGATGATGTAAGTGGCGTTGGTTGACTTTGACGACTGGTATATAGATCTCCTGAAATTTAGGTGTTTGAATGTTTATTGCTTTCATGAAAGCCATTTTTGCATAAATTCTCGATCACTAGGCTTGTTTTACTGCAATAATCAAGATTTCGTATGTGTGTGTGTGTTGGCCCAGGCTTATAGTTATACTGCTCCTTATTGCTACATTTTTTGTAAAATGATATTTACAGTCATTCCTTTCTGTTGAATCAGTCATCTTCTACTTTCATTTAATTCAGTTCTGGTTTCACACTGGTGTCAATGGAATGATGTTCGCGCTGCATCACAGGTGTAAAAGTCTACAGAATTTTTTACACAGAAGAGGAGGAGAAGGCAAATGGTGTCCTTGCAATCGCTGTTTCTAAACTGGCCCTTCAACCATACGTATCTTTGGCTGGCTTATTTTCTGTGGGTTTGATTGCTTAGAAAACTGTCCTGTGTGATCTTTCAGACTAATAATCTGCAAACCCTTTTAAAAGTTGTTTCCATCAGATTGCTTAATTTTTAGTTTGAATTTTTCTTTTGGGTGCTATTTTTTATTACTTCCTGGGGATCACAGTGTATTTCAAATGTTAAAGAGCAACATTTCTAGGTTTTATTTGATGTTCTGCTAGAGATGATAAACAGAAGAAAATGGAGGTGTAATTTGAAGACCTTGAGATTATAACTAAAATCACCATGGCATGATTATTATAAATTTATAAACTGGTTTATTAAAATAAGGATGCAGGTTAAAACTTAAAAAGTGATAAAATGGCATGGTTTTGGATGTTGAATTATAGATAAATTATGAATCTTAAAAAAAATATTTCGTTACCGGAGTAATGATAACTTCAATAGTGTATTTACATGTTTTTCCGTGAAAGTTTCTTTATCTTTTTGTATCTATATTTCAGAACTTGTTGCTTTACAACCTCGCATACTATTGGGAGCTGACACAGAAAGTAATAGCGGTCACTGCAATGCTTGTAACCATCTACCTAGCGTTCCGTTACCGAGTGCACATGCTCTAGTGCTTCTGTGATTACATTCACTGACTATTGAGTGGTTTCCTTTTGTCCAGGGATTAAAGCTATGAGGGTCTTCAATGTCTTCTAGGTCTGATGCTTACCACGGGGACATTTCCCGATGCGCTTCTCCCACCAATATCAAACTCTGTTAGCATCATTTAGTTTGCCATACAAACCAAATGTAAGAAAGTGATTTTGTTGCATTGCTTGTGTTTTCGTAGAGTTGTTTCCTGCTGTTACCGACAGTAGTCTCCTGGGGCATTGTCGGTCAAACCCCAGGGGGATGCTTGGTTTACTGATACTTTATGAAAACGATGTAAGCAAAATTGCTGGTCAGTGTTCCAGAAAATGTTTTATTTGCAATATTTCATTGTTGTGGTTGTTGCTTGGCGTTATTCTTTTATCGAAAGTTCTATGTACCTTGATCATTAATTTTATCCTTTTATTGGGTTTGACTGCTTGAGGTTAAAAGTAGTGCCTTGACTCAAGGAGTTCGTGCATTGGCAAAGAGTACCCACAGAAGTAGCAAAAGATATTGGGTTTCTTGGGGAGGAAGCGGTAAGGCTCTATTCGAAGATAAGCTCTGATATATATATTTGAAGATTTGTTTGTCAATATTCCCTCCACTTAGGTTTTCTAGCTGTGTCCGCGCAGAAATTCTCTATTTCATGTGGAATATGTATATTAATTTCTTCATGAGATGCCTTTAGATGTTTTGAGTAATAAAAATTGATTTGTTGAACATATTTGGTTATTATAGTTTGTCTCAAATTAGATTATCAGTTTGTTGTTGCTTATTCTTTCTTTTCAAAACATGTTCTATCTAGACTCTTAAAAACAGAAAAGTGACTCCCGCTTAAGAGAGATTACCAAATTCTCATAAAATATGTGGAGAATTGTTGATTTGTTGGGACTATTTAGTTTATAGAACTCAATAAATTTAATGGTCAAAATTTTTTTGATGAGTATTGAGTAAAATTCAATGTAAGAAAATTGTAAAACTGCTTAAAACAATAGGCTCTCAATGGATGTTCTTATCCACTTTCTGGTACATTGTTGTTGGTTAAATGTGCACGTTGTACAGCCACATGGTGTTGTCTCTGAAATAAGGGTTGCTGATGGGTATGGCGTGGATTCCACTGCATTCAGATTTTTCTAGCTTTTTTTCTTCACAGGGTTAGACATGGTATGCCTTTCGAGTTTTTATCTAGTCGTGTAATCTATGGTTGAAGTGTGACCTAACTGTAGCAGTAGATATATCACTAGAGTTTCTTTTGATTTACATGCAATTTAATGGCCGTGAATGGGGTTTGGACTGGAAGAGAATGTTTATATTTTCAACTTGCTAGTTCTATATATATATATATATTTTTTACAGCTTGGTTATAATTAAAACTTGTCTGTTCAAAATGAGTTTTCTTCAGACTTTTGTTCAATCCGTCTTTTCAGTTTATTGGATTTCTAGAGCCCTACACACCAGACAGTCACTCAAAGGGGTGGAAGCCCTAGTTCTGCTCGCAGATCAACAGGTGCAGCTTTGCAAGGCAATGCAACCTTCGTTCTCGAGATAGGGATTGTGTTGTCTTTTTGGGCCTCAGCTTTTCAACAATGTACTTCCACCGCAGTGTGCTCCCACGGCCCACAGAAAAACTGATCTGTTTCCAGTGAACTGTTGCACACAGGAGTTAACAGTTAATGATGCTGTGGGTATCAGTAATACTTGTCTTCATCTTGTTCTTGAGAAGATTTTCATTTTTTTCAGTCGTTTTGGTTATCTAAATCCTTTGTGGCTCTCTGTCTTATCTTATCCGTCAGATTATGAGGTGGTTATTGGCTCCCTACCATTGCCGTCTTGTGACTTGATGGTTTATCAATTTTTGTTTTCTCTTGATATGTTTCTTCCTTACTTTACATTTAGGATTTTGGTGTATTTTCGCTTTTAATTTGTGAGAACATGTCAAACTTTAATTTTTATAGTAACTGTGTCTCGACAAATTTTTACCAGCTTCTGTTTCCTGTTCACATTTGTGGTAGCACACAAGTTGAGAACAAAATTCTATTTGTCTATCTTTGCTTTCATAAACTGACATAAGTAGCTAGCATGCATCTGACATCTGAACGAGGCGCGAAGGTCAGCATTTCGTATTACAGTCTATACAGTTCTTGTAAAGAAAAGAAGAACCCAGAGGAAAATTAGAGGCCGTTTTCTTTTTTGGAGGGGAAGTTAGTGGAGGTATGTAACGTCAGCCTCCCCAAACTGCTGTCTCGTTCTACGCAATTCATGTGGTTCCAATTTCCATCCTGCAGCTGCAATTATTGCTTGCATCCGAGGCTAGCAGACTTTGATAAGACTAGATGTTCCCTTCATGTTCGTTCTTGTGCTTCATCCATCCTACTAGCATGATGCCCATTTGCTCTGCTTGTACTTTATTCTATTAATTTATAATGCTTGCTTTTCTTGAATCTAAATGGTACTGTCTTGAATCCAGAGGGAGGAGTCACCATTGAGTAATATACAAAAACTGTTGGAGGATCTAAGTTTGTGTAGTAATATGGCCTGGCTTGATAAGGAACATTGCTTCACATTTAAAGTTCGGCTGACAGCACTATCCATCTTCTCTCCCTCATCATATTAGTAAGTTTTGATCTAAATTATATCATCAATATTACATATGCGGTGGTCAATTTGAACTTCCCATTTAAATTAATGCGCAAGAAATTTGTCCATAATTTTGCTAAAAAAACCATGTGTAAAAGTATTAATAATCCCTTGAGATTTTGTTGACAACTTTGTGTGATGGAATTAATGCGATGTATGAGAGGCACATGTAGACAAGGAAAGTTGCAAAATGATGGACCACCATAAATAGGATCGCCCGAAAACCTTTTTTAACAAGGTAAATAATTAAGAAACGGATGAGGCTCAGGCTCTCCAATGATTGGATTAGTTGCTTTCCTAAACCTTGTCGTCTTGTCTAATCATTTGCCAGGAATAAGTTCCATTGGGATCCCTAAAATTAATTTTGAGTCATTCACTTTGCTCAACTTAATTAATGTAACTGGAAACTGTGCAGGAAGATTTATATGCACCTCATTCTGATCTCTGTTACTAGTACTTTTTTTTGGTTTCTCCCTGCTTTGATCAATCTTGCAGAATTGCTCTCGCACAATAAAGAGAACTCAACAATATCCAGTCTTGGGATATTGTGCAATTATTGAAGTGTTCTATCACAAGCTCTTGGAGAACAAGACTTAATTATTGGACACTTCTTTTTGTAGACAAAATCTTTGTCTATAACTTACAGTTTCAAGACAAAAATTGGATGTCTAAAGTTTCCAGTTTAAGCTCAAGAATAGATCGGATTTATACAAGTTTAGAACATAAACAACTGAACAAGCCATTCTGCAGCGTCTTCTCTTATCGCATTTCCTGAATCGGAAGAATTTTTTTTGTAGATTTTGGAAGCATTCAATCAATCTGCTCTCAACTTTACAAGGCGACATAACCCTCAAGATACCAACCAAAACACGCAAGAGTTGAACGTCACCGTCAGCACCTGTGTCATTATCATTAATGTCTTATAGCTTAACATGTGACTATAAGCAACCAACAATAACAACATTCATTAATGCTAATAGAAAAAACATAATAATGAGACACTGAGAGAGATGATACATTTAAAAATTAGTACCAAGCTTGGAAAATAAAATGGACTGTATAGTATATTTTTGTATAGGAGTAATAGCAAAGTCAACAAAATTTTAAAAAATGTTTATACTCCAAGTCACATTACAGTATAGTTATAGCATTTATCAACTGCATTATAGCCATTATCATCGTCTCTTTGTCTGCACTATCTGAACAAATATGTTTTCTGTTACTTCTCTTTGCCATCCAGTGACTGGGGATATTCCACACCCAAGTATATTTTATGTGTGGGAACTTATGTTCTATCCCTTCCAAAGCCACTTTGTGGGATTAAACTAGACATTATGATGACAACGAATTGATGAATTCCTTTCATCTCCCAAATCTTGGTGTACAAAATCCCATGCTACCATATATGATCCGTACAATGGTTTAATTAATTAGCATGAGAATATCCAAAACAGATAATTAAACAACGGTTTTTCAATAGACACACGCCTGACTTTTGTTATGAGAAATGATTCGTGCACCTAATACATACATATAAACATACGCGGAATAAAAGAAGCCATAGTAAAAAGATTTCAAATTTTACTTGAGTGGCATATTTATGTACACACATTATGCAATGACGACATGCACACGAATTATTTCTCTTTTCCATAGTGGGCGTTCAAATCAGAGCATCAGAACTCAGAAGGGAGGAACGAAGTTCTTGCCGCAATTAATAGGGGATTGTCAGTAGAATGTGTTTTCCAGAGAACTGCATATGCATGTATATAATTCTTATATTTCTTTTGTGATTCTTGTGATATTTTAGTGTTAGTTTATTTATTTTGTTTAATTTTAGTGACCTCGTGACTTCATTTCTTTTATATAAAAAATAATTAGAAAAATATGATTTGTGAAAGCAGCATAATTTATAAGTTGCAATCAACGTTTTTTTCTTGATTGATCTGATGAAGCGAGACATACGAAATTAAAATAAGAACAGCGCCCACATCTATTATTGGGATATGTGTCAGCATTGTCGCAGGCTACAGAGGGTAAGTATTTTACATATAATAAAACGCCTAAGACTTCAGCACAACCGTGTCACTCGGTACTTAAAAATGGTTATTTATCAGTACATATCTCCTGAGCAAAAGAGATAAATCAAAAGAATAACAATTTATAAGCAATGACAATGACCCATATAAAACAGGACAATATGGGTTCCAAAACATGGTTTTGTATTTGGCCATTTCCGAGCACAAAAGAGATTGTAAAACAGCCTCGGAGTTGAAGACTCGGGGGACTAGTCCATTGTACGCTGGTACTACACATGGACATAACCCTTTACAACGATAAGAAAACTCACTTGAATATCCAGCAGAGTAATGATGGCCATCATCAAGCAGGCATAGACATGCATATGGGCAGCCATCCCCAAAATAGTCGCACCTCGACAAGCCGTTCGTCGGACTCGGGCGAGCCTTGTGAGAATGGTAAATGGGCGTCCAAGCTTCTAAGGGAGTGTGCGAGAGCAATCTCGGAGAGGGACTCCAGCAAAATCCACCATCTTCTGTGGATGTTAAACGAGCTGGCTTCCCCTTATGGAGACTGCGATCAGAAATTAGCTTCCTACTTCTTGCAAGCTCTCTTTTGCAAGGCCACTGAGTCTGGGCAAAGGTGCTATAAGACTCTAACCTCTGTGGCTGAGAAAAGCCACTCCTTCGAATCTGCCAGAAAGTTGATACTCAAGTTTCAAGAGGTAAGCCCTTGGACAACCTTTGGACATGTAGCTTCAAACGGTGCTATTTTGGAAGCCTTGGATGGTGAGAGTAAACTTCACATAATTGACATAAGCAACACCCTTTGCACTCAATGGCCTACTCTATTGGAAGCTTTGGCCACCAGAAACGATGAGACTCCACGCCTCAAGCTATCAGTAGTGCTCACCACTAGCATCGTAGGATCAGTGATGAAGGAAGTAGGCCAAAGAATGGAGAAGTTTGCTAGGCTTATGGGAGTGCCCTTCGAGTTTAATGTGATTAGTGGGTTAAATCATTTGGGAGAGCTCACAAAAGAGGGGTTGGGAGTTCAAGAGGACGAGGCTATTGCAGTGAATTGTATTGGAGCATTGAGAAGAGTGGAAGTAGAGAAAAGGGGTGATGTGATTCGAATGTTGAAATCGCTCAGTCCTAGAGTGGTGACCATTGTTGAGGAAGAAGCTGATTTTTCCAGCTCAAAAAATGACTTTGTCAAGTGCTTTGAAGAGTGCCTCAGGTTTTACACCCTCTACTTTGAGATGCTAGAGGAGAGCTTTGCCCCAACAAGTAACGAGCGATTGATGTTAGAGAGGGAGTGCTCAAGAGGCATAGTTAGGGTTTTGGCTTGGAGCGATGAAGATGGTGATCAAGGACAAGAAGAGTGTGAGAGAAGGGAGAGAGGAAGCCAGTGGTGTGAGAGGGTTAAGGAGGCCTTTTCCCCAGTTGGATTCAGCGATGATGTTGTGGATGATGTGAAGGCACTGCTCAAGAGATACCGAGCCGGATGGTCACTTCTCTTGCCACAAGTAGACGATCCCTCAGGCTCAGGAATTTACCTGACATGGAAGGAGGAACCAGTAGTTTGGGCTTCAGCATGGAAACCCTAATTCAAAATATATGTAGCTAGCTTATAATGTGATTGTTACTATCATTTTGTTTAAAGAAGCACCAGCATTGCAACAAGGTAGCTAGCTAGCTAAGCCTTTTACCCAACGGATTGATCATTGAAGGAGTGTATGGCTTTGTGGAAAAGGAAGCCATGATGAAAGTGAATATATGGGAATCAATTAATGTGGACTTTCCTTTTGAACTTTTTCTGATTCTTGCATACTTTGTAACCTTTCTCTGAAAGACCTTCTGCTTGGGAGTTAGTGTTGTTATAGAGTTTTCTTTCACTTTTACTACTTCATTATTGCTCTTGTTTGAATGGAAGTGTTTGCACTTGCGCGTGCTCCTTGTATGGCTTCCCCCATTCTTCCAAGGATGATCGACTGCCTCATTATCTTCTTTCTTTGGTATCAGATAATTTCCAAGTGCTTGTAATTAAAGGACAGTAATGCTTCAGTGATGCATATTCAGTACATCCATATATAAATCTATTTGCTTTCCAGTGATCAGGCGCTGGCACTGACTGGGCTCACTTAGTTGATTTATAGACGAAAATTTTCGTCCCTTGATTTAATCGCTATAGCGGCTGCAATATAGATCTAAATTTTGATGCTGCTCCGATCTAGTCTTAATGACTTAACATGTGAATTGGAAAACGAATTCATAATTTGCAGTCAACCCCTCTTACAAAAGAGGATGGACATTGAAATACTTCTCTCCTTCTTTACACCCACAACTACCAACGAAAAGTAAGAAAAGTATTGTTATAATCAAGGATATATATATTATACGTTTATATATGCATTATCTATAATTTGAAGATGTCTCTAAATATTTGATTTTAGTACTAAAAGAGATTAAACTAAAATTTCAATTCTTTCTTATAAAATATTTATATATATTCTTTCTCATATTTGTCCAGTTTCTAAAACAAAAGGAATCTGCAGAAAGAAAAATATAATGGGATTCAAGGGGAAACACATGATGCTCTTAACTTTCTTCTCAGATGATACATATAAATATCCCAATAGAGAACTGTGAATCTCACTATCATGATTCATGGCACATTTAATTATATTTCCAAGAAGAACAAAACATGGAGATAATTTAGATTGGTAAGATGGGATGTGGACCTGTTGATGATTGAGGCATCAATACCATAAGTCATGCTTATGTATGAAATTACATAATAAAGACTTCAATCAATTTGCTATATAGGCGATCTGGTCGTCGGGATGCTGCTCCAACCCAAACCCCAAGTTACCAATTAGATTTTATAAAGATAAAATCAAACAACATTTGCACTTACAAGGGAAAATAATTTCAACGAGGGAAGAGTTTTTCTCATGTAAATTGTTAGCTACTAATAGCTCGTAAAGTGAGCCATTAGGTTATTTTCATAAATTAAGTTTTATAATTTAAATTACAAAATTTAATGATTTTAACTTTTTAAAAATGTTTTTCTTTTTATAAATTTTGATAAAATATATGGAGAGCTTTTGTTTCAATGATTAATGGTGTCATACACAATCATGTGAACATAAATATGGGAATTATAGGTTCTAAAGGGTTCCAGAATTACAGTTGTGAGTGTTACTTTCTACAGGCTTTAGGCGACCCGGTGGAAAGAGGTATCTCAGTGGGGAACATGAAAACGTACGTGCTTGTCCCGTGGCCTCGGTGGCTAGCGGCATGCTGCCGACTAAATCCGCTGTTGGCCTTTTTGTCTTTTGATTTGAATAGCATATTTACCTTTAATGACCAAGCTCATGCTTTGCTCCACAGCCCAACATTATATAGTGGCAAGCAACTTTTCACGATTTAGATACCACTTGTTGGTACTATTTCTACTCTTTTATTTGTTACTTGTTTATCACGATTCAGACTGTTTTCTTCTTCTGTTTTTTTTTTAACAATTAAAAATAAAACAAATAAATTTGGTTTTAGTGGAGTATCTATGAAACAATTTTCATTTTTTTAAAAAAAAAAAAAATTGTTAGGCTGGACTTGCTGGTTCTTTTTGATCCTAGGCCTTTATGGCTCCTCTATGACAAAATCATCCATAGAGCTTGCCATGCCACCCAAGGGTGCCCCTCAACCTTGGGATGGGCTCATGCTCTGTAACGAGGAAGCAACTTTTCTGGTCGCTGTTAATGGAGGTGGGAAGCTTGGCCCCTGCCACGACGAGGAGTGATGGAACATCTTCATCTTTCATTTTAGTAACTACTATCCTTTATACACATATAAAATACATGTAAATTTAAAAATTAATAATAACATAATATAAATTTTATTTTAAAAAACTATTCAAATATTTAATGAAGAGAACATATTTTTAAGAAAATTTGTTATAATTTTTAAATTTATATTTAACAACATTAAATGTTAAAAATTTATAAAATTTAAATTTATTTTCTAGGACACATTATCTGTAATAAGAATAAAGAGAATAATTTTGAGTTTATTTAACCAAAATATTTAAATATTAAAATAGTGTAAATTTATTATAAAAATAATATTTTTGTAAATAAGACTTTTGATAATAATATTTTAATTCAAAATATTTTCACTCATTTCTTTATATATAATATAGATAATGCTATTTAATGAATCTCAATATTTACTAAATTATCACAGTAAAAACACGAAAAACAAAGTTGTTTTAATTTTTTATTTTTAAATATTTAAAAAAATGAGGGCTAACATAAAAAACGTCTCATTTGAAATGAGTTATTATTTTCTTATTTTGAAAAACAGAAATTAAACATGGCCTGCATTCTTTTTATTTTTCTGATCGCCTGTGTTTATCTAATATGACCATGAGGAGGCTTTTATCATTGGCTGGCAAAGGTCATGACATCTGCCCATAATGCGACACACATTTAGCCCAGTAAGCGGCCCAATCTCATGGGCTCATTTGCCTCATTCAATTAACGCAGGAGGGCAAATCTGCACAAAGCATTATTTTTAGGGTTTATCAGCGCCAATCTATATTCACACCTGTTCTTGCTCGCGGCCTTTAGAGTCTGGAGTCTCAGAGCGCGCCGGAGTTCAGAGTCTTTCAGGAAATCCGTCAAAATGGTATTTCCTATCTCTATGTCTTTACCGATTGCTTGGGTTGTTACACTATCCATGTGTTGCAATGTGTTCATAAATTCAGAGAATTCCTAGATCGGAGTCATTGGCTTCCAATTCAGGGTTTAATTAGCATTTTGCAATAGGAAATGGCATTCTAATATTTCAGTTTCTCTTTGCATTAAGAAATGTTCGATATAAGCCAAATAAGTTTGAGATGCATAATCATCCCATAAGTCTTTTCTATTGAATATATATTTCTCTTCTTTTGTGTTTTTATTGATGTGCTGACTCGAAAACCGGGGGATTGAGACGTTTGATTAGTTGTTTCCAAGTGACTATGGTTGCGATTTCAGTTATACGAAATCCAGTTCTTTTTCGAGGAAGAATGGATAATGCAAATACTAATAGACCCTTTCAGGTCAAAATCATTCTAACGATGAGATACCAGCTTTATCTGAAACCCAAATGTAAAAGGACCTTAGTTTGGTTGAAAGAAAAATAAATGGATTTGCAATAGTAATAGATTATATATCAACTGTCTTATAAACTTGTTCCTGATGGTATATTTTTTCAATTGGATAGTTTCATACTGTTTTCTGTTGAAATTTGTTAATTAGAGCCTGATTTCGGCTTAGCCTATGAAGCACATACACTTTAAAAAAGGACCATTGTTCCATGTTAGACGCAACACAGCATTTCAGTATATATGTGGACACTTTATATTTTGCTCTGTCGCAGTATCGATGTCATCCAGTGTCCTGTGTCAGTATTTCTGCTCTTTAGTGTTCAACAGTGATCTGTACTTAGGTTTTGCTATCTTAATCTGTGTGTAATTAACTAATTAGTGGGAAGATGAAGTGAATCATCTTTTTCATATTTACTGTTGAATCATCATTTAGCCAATATGTCATAGATGCAGACATACTTTATTTGAATAATGTTTAGTTTGTCGTATGCTTTTAGCTCAAGTTTCCCTATTTTACTTTTCACTGTTTCAGTATTTTTGCTTAGATTTGCCTTTTTTTTTTATGCTCACTTCTTGTCTCTGGTGTTTTACACAGCCTAAGCAAATCCATGAGATTAAAGACTTCCTTCTCACAGCCCGTAGGAAGGATGCACGCTCTGTGAAAATCAAGAGGAGCAAAGATGTGGTCAAGTTCAAGGTCCGTTGCTCCAAATACCTGTACACCCTATGCGTGTTTGACTCGGAGAAGGCTGATAAATTGAAGCAGTCACTTCCTCCAGGTAGTTATTAAGATATCTTATATTTGTCTTTTATTACTCCCACAGTGCTGCTTATTAATATGTAACTAAAAAATTAAGATAAACTGTGATTTGTGTGTTGCTTTTCGATTTTTTAATTGTTTTACTGGTTGAAGTAAATGAGTAAAAGCACTCCTTAACTCACACAAATAGCAAATCCACTGTTAGATTTGGTAGGTCCCCTATTTTGTTTTCATGTATTTTTGTCACAATATATGACTTATTAAGTTTTTACTGATATCTTATATTTGTCTTATATTTTTGTCACTGTTTTAATGTATCACGTCATGTGTGGGCATATGGTAAACTTGGAAATTTTCATACGTAATTGTCCAAAATGGGAAAGCAAAGGATGACAATGCATTATGGAGGAGTGGGTGGCAAAGAGGGGAAGCAAAGTTGTATGCCTCTCCTATATTCCCGAATTGATCACTGTATTTTTATCTGCTCGTCGGGGATGATACTCTTTGATACGGAAGATATGGTGCATATTGACTGTTGTGTGTCATTCAACTTAAATGCTTACATTTATGATTTACTTTTGCAGGTTTGAGTGTGCAAGACCTGTGATTCTATGGTTGGTGTCAGATGATCGATTTTTATCAAGGAGTCGCACTTTATATTTAGTGAACCGCTTGAAGGATATTTTTCATATCGTTATTTTCGTTCAGGAAGTGTTCAACTCATTTCATTGTGTTAATCTAGCTTTTGGGTTGTGTTAAATCTCTGATAATTTTATATCGAGACCTTTTCAGATTTTTCTATTTTCTGCCAAACTATAAGAGTTTTGCCATATGCACCAGAAGTTTTACTCGTAGTCGTGGCAAGCCTTTTGGGTTATGTTAAACCTCTGCCGTTTGATTGGAAATATTGCGGGAACGCATTTAGGGGAATACGTATAATGGGTTGGTAACTATTATGATATCTTCATAGGCTTTTTAATATCATAATAACTAAAGGGTAATTTTATTATCTTCATTAGCTCTTCAACAAACTTAATAAGTCATATATTGTGACAAAAATAAATCAAAACAAAATAAAATGTTGTGGTACAAAATAGATTTTTAGCATTATTAATGGTAAAAAAAAAGGATAAATATAATGTGCATACATTGCAGTTAAAATAAAGTGATTGTGCATCAACTCAGCCCATGGATTTACTATTAAGTAATACTTCGAAGTTCCAAGCAATTTGCTAACACAAGTGCCACTCGCAAGACTTATATAGTACCTGTTTGGGGTGGCATTGTGAAATGAAGGAAAAAGAAACCGACTTACTGGTCCTTACTACTACTATGAATTTCATCCGTTCATGGCCTCCCCGTCATCTTAAGCTACCGAAGCAAAATTAATAAAAGAACAAAAAGTTGTTAGAGGCGCACAAGGGTTAAGTATCCCCACCTCTAGATTCTTATTGATAGAATAGGGTTCTTTGTCTTTTTCTCCTAGTTATATTTTTAAAAAATAAAATACGGATATTATATACTGGAAAAGAAGTAAAGGGCATTTTTTCACGAATAAAAGAGATGAATGTGACGAACAAAGTGGAATATAATTGATAAATAATAAAATTTTTAAATATATTATTTTAAATTTAATTTAAATTATGTATTTAGAAAAAAATTTATAAAATACCACGGACATGAGTCGCAATATATTGCGAGGCACGTGTGTCGGCGTGGAACCAATGCAGCGTACAAATTTGACCTCAACCGCCCAACCACTATCGTTTTCAGTCGGCGTATTTGCGGTTGTAGGGAATCCCATTAGTAGCTGCTATAAATTATTGTCTATACAGATTGAAAATACAACTAGACAAGCAATAAATGTAATTTTCGATGGAGTGAATTTTGGGCCAAAAGAATGTCTTACCTCACCATACTTTAAGAAATGCTGTGCTGGATATCAACTTCTTGATTGGTGCGTATACTTTGACACAGAAATGGTCATATGGATACTGAGACGTCGGAGACCGTTTCAAAGATAAGTGCTAACCGCTAAATAGGATGTGGCAACAAAAGGGAAGGGAGGGGGGGGGGTTTCAGTTATAATTTTACGAATAGTAGATAAAAAATGATTTATAAATCATATATGAACAAGTACAAGATGGGTAGCATGTATAATAATCAATAGCTCGTAGAGTATGGTTGTAAAAGTAGGTAGAATGTAGAATTCATTAGTAGTTAATAGGATAGCACCCAGGACAAGGAATGAAATCCTTATTGTTGAAGATTCTGTTGTGTTTCTCACTTTTAAACCAACATTGACTCTTCCTGCTTTAAGATATATGATTAATGAGTGTGGGTGGAAGCTTTACTTGTAACTTTAACATTAATTAGCCTTCAGAGCACCCATTAGTTGCAACCACTTCAATACAATTCATTCTTTAATTAAAACTGCTGATTCTTTCTGTTTCCACTGAAATACTTACTTGGTACTCAATCACCCACACTAACCAGTCACCCATTGCAGAAATCAGTGCTCATCGTTGATGTCAGCCAGGTCCAAAAATGGTCCACAGTCTTACCTTTCCTCTGCTCTTTTTGGCTAAAAGTTCAATGGAGTTTTGACAAGGTACGCCATGTGAAGTACATCTCAACCTTGGGCTAATCCATATAAGTCATAATTATGTTTTGAAATCTAGCACATCAGTACCTTATCCCATAATTGATTGATGCGTTTTATATATACTATAGTTTGGATACTTAAAGTTGAGCGGTCCATTGCTAATGTCAATCACATGTTTGGTATAATAGCAGTGTGGAGAGTTTTACTATTAGTATGTACTATTTAATACATTCCGTGTACAATTCTCACATCGTACAAGAAGCGTACAGAAGCAAAGGACCATAAAACCTCAAACAGATTCAAAAACTGAAGGTTCATGCTACTTCCTATTTTTTGCTCATCATAATTCGCATTTCAGACTGTTGGCAAACATAAGTGTTTAAGGACAATTTAGGACTAGAGAAGCCGGCGCCCAGCGGCCGGTACAAATACAGCAACCCAAGCCACATACGACTCTCCCCAAATTCCTCCACAACTACCAAATCGACACCAAAGCAAAGCAGGAAAAAAGAAAAAAGAAAACCATTTTTTATTAATTTGCTCTTTATCATCAGGCAAAGGATGAATTTCTTCCATCACTGTATAAGGGGATGTGACTCCTGTTTATCAGGTAGCCGACACACCATTACCTTGTTCCTAACGCCCCCATTCCATTGCGCTGCACATGCACCCATTTGCATAAAGGACAAAACTTACGTGCAGATTCTTTAGGTCCTTCGTAACTCCGTTAACCTCCCTCGTTAATTCAAGTTTCCAACAATATTTGGCTAACTAAACGCAGCAGGGAAGAAAGGTTTCTGGTCGATGCGCTTGTGAACAAAGATGCGGGTGATGCCCACTTCATTGGCTGTTTGCATTTCAAGGATAATCATGCAGTGAAGGTCCCTATTGATATCGTTTGAGGTTAGAATTTCTGTTGTTATCCTGCAATTAGAGTGCAAATAAAATTCTAGATAGCGCAAAACAAAAGAGAGCGCTTAATATTCAGTGCCTCGACTGAGCTGAACTCTTCTCTTTCTTCCCCACTATTCTCTTGCTTTTCCTGGAATCCAACCAAACCCAGAGTGGGTCAGGTTCCCAATTTTGTATCAGTTGAAGCGCTTGTTTGTGTAGAGTGTGTTTGTCAGACTCTGACAGGGCTTTGCGTATAGTCATGCAATAAGCCCGCCGCCAATTATACCCTTCACCTTTTTCTCTAAGTTTTCAGCTCCATCCCACCTTTACGGAGAAAAGAGAGCGCTACTCAAGGCCTCGTCTTCTTCCTTGCTTCCAAGACAAGTTCGTTTCGCCACGCCTCCATTTTACATCTGATTGTTTATTTGAGGTGTACAGACCAACCCCAGATTTTATTTCCAAAAGCAATCAAATTTTCCTGAATTTCGGACTTCGCATAAGTGCCAGCGGCTCCGTGATCATTACTGTCTTGCTTGTGTGTTTTAGGTTGGTTGCTTCTCCTTCCTTGTCATGTCCTAGCCGTCTCACTCTTCTGAAAACATACTATAAATTCCTTGGTGCTATGATTGGGAAATAGTTATAACAATAATTCAGTTGCTTGCTGTCTTATTTGTTGGTTCTGATTAAAAAAGAGTCTAAATATGATTGATTCTCTAAATGCATTTTCCTTTCTAATTGGATATTCTATGATTTAGGCCTTATTTGCTAGTAAAAAATTTCGTCTGGGTTCAAAGTTCGCTACCAATTTTCCATCTGTGCGAAAGCCTACAGATTTATGTTATTTTTTGGATTTAGGCATTCAAACAGTTGCCTACAAAACAACTCCTTTTTTTGTTCTATTGGATCTGGAGGGGAAAAGCGCATCCTTTCTACCTTACATCCCCCATTTGGGTATTAGGAGAGTGATGCATTTGAAGCTACCAAAAAATGGCAAATCTTGTTCCTGGGGTTCTTGTCAAGCTTCTGCAACACATGAATACTGATATAAAAGTTGCTGGCGAGCACAGGTCGTCTCTGCTACAAGTTGTGAGCATTGTTCCAGCACTTGCAGGCAGCGAGTTATTCCCAAATCAAGGTTTTTATCTCAAGGTTTCGGATTCCTCCCATGCTACCTTTGTCTCTCTCCCTGATGAACATGACGATCTGATTCTCAGTGATAAGATTCAATTGGGTCAGTTCATTTTTGTTGACCGGCTAGAAGCCTCTTCTCCGGTTCCGATTCTTCGTGGGGTTAGGCCAGTTCCTGGGAGGCACCCTTGTGTGGGAAGCCCTGAAGACATTGTTGCAACTCATTCACTTGGGTTTTTGAGTAACGACAATAATACAACAGAGAGAGCAAAATCTCCCAAAAAAGCATCAGGCAATCATCCTGTGGGGGAAAAGGGGAAAGTAAGATCAAATGGTAGTGCTAAGGAAGAACAATTAGACAAGAAAACGGCACTTCTTGCAAGATGTAAATCTCAGCCGACGAAACCAGCACTGAAAATCGATGTGAAGAAAGAACCATTGGCAAGATTGAAGTCGTTCAATTCACGTTCAATTCCTTCGTCGCCGACCAGTTGCTACTCGTTGCCTACTTCCTTTGAGAAATTTGCATATGGGGTCAAGCAGCAGGCAAAGATTAAGGGAGTGGATAAGCTAACGGCCATGGTGGGAGTGGTGGAAACAGGAAAGTTAGTTCGTGGGGCTAGTCCAACTGGGAAGAAAATTGCCGTGGGAGACCCTATCAAAAATTTGGTTCACGGTATTGAGTCGGGGACAAAGGCTCTACGTAAGAGCTGGGAAGGAAATATGGAAGTAAAAAACAGAGACAATTCAAAATTAAGGGCCGCAAAGTGTGTTCCTAAGCCTGAAGTTCGTAGCTCAGTAAGTGTGATTCATAGTTTGTTCTCTGGAACAACTTTCAATCTCAAATATTATAGGCTTGTAGGATTTGATATCATGCCTTTTAATTTGTTGTTTTTAAATATTATTATTGAATAATCTGCTACATAGGTGGTTTGTCTGACTTACGGTGAAAACTTCATCTTTTGTGTTAAACAATTGTGTTATCCCTTTCTTCGTATGTTTTACTAGGCTCCTAGGAAAAGTATATCAAGTGAAAGGTTGCGTTCTAAAGAGGAGAGCAAAATCCAGGCATCTACCAAGCAATCTAAGGAGGCACAAAAGGCTCAATTATCTATGAAGAAGGTTGCTGCTAATGGAGCTGTGGAGGATCAAGAAAAGTCTAGCAAGCAAAGAACATCATTTGGAAAGAAATCATCAGAAGTTTCTGGCACCGGAACTCCTGGAAACTTGGTCAAAGTCTCTCTTAGTAGTAGAAAAGTGATGGATGGAAGTGTCCAATGGGCTTCGCTCCCATCATCTCTTGCAAAGCTTGGGAGGGTATATCCCTTGACAACTCCTTGGCCTTTAGTTTTAGCTTCTTTGACTTTTGGCTATTGAAGTGTATACTGCTGAGTGCACTAGATTATGCAATCTTTACTTGCAATTTCTGTTGACATGCATATGACTTTCATCCAAAAATGAGGAATTGCCTATGAAGCTGTCTGTTATGTTTGCCGTGTGGTCTGGCATCTCCTCTTTTATGAAAAGGTTGGAGGGTAAGCTCGTGGAACAAATTCAACCAGGTGCTTCTTCGTGATGTAAAAAATAATAGATTATGTCATGCCTTTTATTAAAGCAATCATAATATGACATCAGGTATTCATATACATAGATGTGTTTCAACTAGATTGTTGGATCATGGTGTTTAATAAACATTTCGTCAGTGTTCTGAGTCTGCTTGTCAAATTTTTTATCTATTCATATTTCTAAGTTCTATGCTGTATATCTGGATGCATTATTGATTTGAGTTGCTGCTTATTAAATCATTCTTTTTAGACAATTTTAGTGACTGTTATTATTATTTTCTTATCCTTACACTTTCACATCTATGTGACAGGAGGTAATGAAGCACAGAGATGCAGCACAGATGGCAGCAACTGAGGCTATGCAAGAGGCTTCTGCTGCAGAGAGTTTGCTGCAATGTCTAAGGTATGAATATGTTCCAAAGAAAACCTGTAGGATAATTCAATAATTCTTGTTGACTGCTTTGTTTAGTAGATTTGATGTTTAGTGTTAATCAATCCAGACAATGGACTGCTCATGACTAGAAACTGCAATGTAGTTTTGAAACCAACTGAATATATATTTTCTGTGATATTTTGTAAATTATTCATCGAGTTGAGCAAAGCGCCTCTAGTTGCTATTTATTAACAATAATATTTTAGTTGATACTAATAGTAATTTACAATATTCCAATAAAGTTGTAAATTGGAAATAAAATACACTACTATGTTGTTCATGAAGCAATATAGATAATTTTGGTTGAACTTGTGTTTGACATTGTTTCTGCAATATATATCCATCTGATAATACAAGCATGAAGATTTAATCCCAAGTAAGTGGTTCGGCTAGATAAATCTAACTATATTAGTAGAAATGATACAACTGGATTGTCTTCATCATCTTGTCCTATTTAGAACTAGTACTTCCCTAATCCTATTTCAATCTTATATTTGTTATCAATTATGCATATAAATCCTTGTGTGCCTCATGATAGAGCTTTGAAGATTTCTTCTATAACCCATTAAAGTTGCAAAGTAAGAAACAATTTAGTAAAATTTCAGACACAAGAAAAATGTTGACACATGTTAATTTAATGAGCAAGATGATTCAAGAAGGAAAATCGAAGTTAACTTGGACATGATTTGGATGGAAATGACGGAAATGAGGAATAGTATGACTGTGATAAATATGGTGAAAACTAGAAAGCAAATTTACGTAGTGGATCTTAATTTGTTTTGAAGAAGAGTCTTATATAGCCAGGTTTTCAGTGGGAATTAAAATTGTTGTTGATAGTTGGGTAAATGTACTTTATGAAATTATTCCATTATATTTGTCCAGATTTTCATTACCTCGGATCTGATTTAAACTCTGTTTGACATTTAAATTCATATGTTTGGAACCCTATAGCATTTAAATAATCAATTGGCCTTGCCTGGTTCTTGGTGGGGAGAGAGTTTGTGTTGATTTATAAAAATCATGTTCTTGCTTAAGAAATACTTATTACTTATTGGCAGCTGTTACAACCACAAGAACAGCTTATAGCATGTTCTATCACCCCTTCCACCAAGAAAAGTTTTTCACACGACAGTACCTCCTTTTAGTGACAATATATGAATTTGAAGGTTGTGGCAGAGTCTTCATGAACACTTGTTAGAAATAATTGGATAAAAGTGATGACAATGTACAGGAATAGAATTCATGTTAGATTGGTAATTGGAATTTGCCTATTTTACTGATTTGAAGGGATAATTCTTAGTCATATCTCGTATATTTTCTTGAGACAGCTGGTAAAATTGTAATTTAACCTGTTAAGGTGAGTGGTGAATCATACCGAAGGATTTCAGATTTGACCATATATGTTTCACGGTCTTATTCTTCTTCTACTACTTTTTGGGGCCTGCTGGGGATTGCATTATTATGTTCCATATGCAAAATATACCTAGTTTTTTCTGACACTCTTTTGTGATGTCTCTGGCAGAATATACTCTGAGCTAAGTACCTCTGCTAAAGAACAAAACCCACAGCTTGCTGTAGAGCAGTTTTTGGCACTTCGTGCTACACTGAATCGTGCTCGGACGATTGCTGACTCACTATCTAGAACCATTCCAGATGGTTCATCTCCAGATTGTGAAAGGAACGTGATGGAAGAAGCACTAAAAGTCACATCAGACAGACAAAAGCATGCAGCATCTTGGGTCCAGGCTGCCTTAGCCACCAATCTATCATCCTTTGCAGTTTATACCAGAGAACCTCAACCATCTAGGTTTCCAGCTTCAAGTAATGCTCAAAATAAAAAGACTATCCTGGGAGGTCAACCCATGTTAGTACTAGAAAATTCTAGTTACAATGCTTCATCAAATCTTCATAAAACTCATCTGACAGCTAATTCCAAGCATGCCTCACAAGGAACTCGCCGTCCAGGTGACGGGTTAGCAAATGGTCAAAAGCAGCTAGTCCAACCCCTCACGCAGTGGGTGAGAGGAAATGGCCTTGATGAGGTGGTTAACTTGGCTGAAATGCTGCAATCACGGTCCCGAGACTGGTTTTTGGGATTTGTTGAGAGATTCTTGGATAGTGATGGGGACACAACCATGTCAGATAATGGCCAAATAGCAGGTATGCTCACACAACTGAAGAGTGTAAATGATTGGTTAGATGAGATAGTGTCAAGCAAGAATGAGGGGGAATCATGCCAGATATCAGCGGAGACAATTGAACGGTTGAGGAAGAAGATATATGAATATCTTCTTACACATGTTGAATCCGCTGCTGCCGCACTGGGTGGATCACAATCCTCACATCGGATCCAAACAACAGAGATTAAAGGCAAAAGGTGAATAAGTACGTAGTTTAGCTGAAGGATGCAATATCAGGGGAGTTTGAGATTACGAGTTCTAACATGGTCACCAAAGTTGTCCGAGTAGCTGGTTTCGCCCTCCTCTCAGAAAGCACTCCTCTTCCTCTCGTTTGTCTTGTACATAAATCCTACACGGGATTGAGGTATAGGTTGAGTGCTAATTATCTATCAGGCAAAATTGCATATGTGAACTGTGAAAAGATTTTTCCTTCCCTGTTTCTGAGCACATTGTTCAAATGAATTTATACAAAATGAAAAAGTAAAAAATACAAGCAGAAATAACCAACTTTCTCTTCTTCTGTCTTGAATGTGCCTTATATATCCTTTTTCCAGTTTCGTGTTGATTATAGTTACCAAGACAAGAAGTATTGGAGGTAATATAATATCTCTTAACAAGCAAACTCACAAGGCAAAATCTTTACCGTCTTTTTCTGTTTCATTGTTTATAGAAATACTTACTGTTTTAAAATGTACACTTCGCTTCATTTAACTTCAAATTATATAACATCTATTTTATGAAGGCGTAATTGACTAATGTCAGTTATATACAATATTGTGTATAAATGATACTAATGTCTTGCCAGCTCAAGTGGCAATCTTGAGTGGAGTAGTAATGGCGGTTCCCCCACTCTAAAAATATAGCTTTTAACTTAGCAAAGTCTGACAAATACAGAGTGTGTGTTAACTCTTTTTTATTTTATATTTAATAAAACAATAATTTTTAAAGTTTTCTACACAATAAAAAAAAAAAAAAAATTAAAGAGAAGGTTTTTGTTTTGTTCAGTAATGACAATTCTCATTAGCAACCTGACTCACTTCCATTTAGATTTAAATAATCTTTGTGAAGAAACGGTGAATATACATATAAAATTTATATAAATGTAACGTGTTAATGTTAAAATTGTTTTAAATTTTAAGTGAATATAAAATCTAAATCACAATTACATAAATCTTATATATATATATATATTTATCATTTCTCATCTTCATGCTATCCCCTCTTGATTACCAAAAACAAAATGGATGATCTTCATGCTTTGTTGACCTTAGAGACTTCTCCTCGTTCAGGAACCTGAATACATGTGAGTCCACGGCGCTACTACCGTAAATTTAGGGAAAGTACAAGGGCATTTCACGAACTGACGTTCTAGAAACTACTATCATTTCTCACTTCTTTAATTTCACTATCGGATTCAACTTTCTTATTAACTTATTTAAGGCAACTCTACCGGACGGTGGACACTGCCTCCGAGTGCTCGTCCCTCTGAGGAAAGAAATGAGATGGCTAATTCTACGGCTTCCACTGAGCTCCTTCAACTCCCTAAGCTTCTCCTTTTACTTCTGACTCTCCACTATTCCTTGCTTTTCCACTGTGCCTTCTCTGAGATTTTTTTTGAAGAGAGATTCGAAGGTAATCCTTGCGCTCTAGCACTATTTTCTTACTATCCGTTCGGTCGCCTAGAAAACGTTGTCATGATCGACTACCTAAATGACAGAAGTAATGTGATTTGTTATTCTCTGGTGAAACTAGTTCCCTTTATTGTAATAGAATTCTTTGCTTGATTTTGTATTCCGCTTATTTCAGCAACGAAATATCTGTTTTGACGATCCTGTTCAACTTTAGAGTACTGAATTTGATGTTTCAGTGCGAGTGTATTGCGTATGACTTTTTCAGTGATATCTCGAGGTTCTCCATAATTTACTTGTCCCTTTTTGTCTCCTGACATGCGTTTTTGTGCGCCTTACTTTTTGTCTCTGTTCTCAGTATCTTCAGTCAACTTGTTTTGTGCTTGGTCACCTAAGATGGATGTCTTATTTGATAAACCAAACTAAATCCCTTACTAATTGGCTACAATTTATAGCAACCAAAAGCATCGTCAATGATCTCTCTCTGTCTATGTTATTTTCAATTTGCTTCAGTTATTTTGGTCAATTTAACCAAGGTCTGTTTTCTTATACCACTCACTTGTGACTTATGAAAAAAAGATGGATGGAAGAGCCGTTGGGTTTTATCAGACTGGAAAAGGAGTGAAGGAAAGGCGGGTACCTTTAAGCACACAGCAGGCAAGTGGTCCGGAGATCCTGATGACAAAGGTATCCACAATCATCTATATACTAACTTGAATGCAAAATATCTATCTAGATTACTGCAATTTATTCTCTGAAAATTTGGGTACATCAAGAATTAGAAATAGAAAAATTGATGCATGCTTGAGCCCTTTGGATTTATGTACTTGTAGATCAATGTCCCGAAGACCGCTACTTGTGGCAGATCTTGATAGTCCCTGAATTCTTGCAGGTATACAGACATATAATGATGCCAAGCATTTTGCAATATCTGCAAAGATACCGGAGTTCAGCAATAAGAACAAAACTCTAGTGGTCCAGTATTCTATTAAATTTGAGCAGGACATTGAATGTGGTGGTGGTTACATCAAACTTCTTTCTGGCTATGTCAATCAGAAGAAATTTGGCGGTGATACTCCTTATAGGTTTGTCCATTTCTTATGTCATATTGATTCCTTGATTCATGGTTAAGGACACAGTAATTCTTCAACTTGAATACATTAATTTAATTGTCTACAGCAACATGTTTCCTTAGTGTAAGCAGTATTATGAACTAATGGCTGTGCATGTCAAAGTGGAAAATAAAGAAGGAAAAGTGAATTATTGATGAAATAATATACTAAGGTTCATAAGTGACTATAAATCGGTTACTTTCACAGAATTGATTTTTTTTTTACTCACCTGCTACTTTCATATATGTATATGTCAAAATTTGTTGTGATTTTTTGTCACATAACTTCAAGTTTTACTTTAAGTCATTTAAGCTCTGAGCTATCCTGTGCTCTACTGTCCTTGTTGCTGTTCATGTTAGTCTTACTGTTTTGCTGAATATTTAGACCAAGGTCAATTGATTGCCCTTGCTTTATGCAGCTTGATGTTTGGACCAGATCTATGTGGCTCACAGACCAAGAAGCTTCATGTTATTCTGTCATACCAGGGGCAGAATTACCCTATTAAAAAGGATCTACAATGTGAAACAGATAAATTGACTCACTTTTATACATTTATTCTGAGGCCTGATGCCTCTTATAGTATCCTTGTTGATAATCGAGAAAGAGATTCTGGAAGCATGTACACAGATTGGGACATCCTTCCTCCACGAAAAATCAAGGACGTCAATGCAAAAAAGGTACAATATCTGAATTAGACTTGGTGGGTTCCCCTTTTTTGGTTGGTTCATTTTACTTTAAATATGGATTGGCACAATGCGAAGAAGATGAGCTGTGAAGTTATTACTGACTGGGTCTAAAATACTTAGAAACCACTTATAACAACATATGACTCTATGGGATTCTTTAATTGATTATAGGAGAGATTCAAATTCTTGTTGTACATCTAGCATCTTTTATTGATCAGGCTACCTTCCATGTAAAACCATTTATTTTTGTTATTGCAGCCATCAGACTGGGATGATAGAGAGTACATTGAAGACCCTAATGATGTCAAACCAGAGGTAACTTTTGTCCATTCTTCTTACATATATTCAAGAAATGGATTGTAATTTTTCATCATGATTGACCATCATTTGCATTTGCATTATATATATTTGCCCCGCTGGCCCTCCTCTTGTAGAAACTTTAACCATGGAATGAGTCTTGCCCTTTCAACTCTGATGATCTCTTTTTCAATTTGAACACATGGCAATAGAGAATATCTGCAAGAACTAGCCGGGCTAGTGGGAAAGTGTTTTTTAACATTATGTAACCCTTTTTTTAGTTAGGGTGAGAAAGAGGGGGGGGGGGGCTGGGGAGGAGATTTATTCAGTTTTTAACAAAATCGAAAAATATAAATGGAAAAAGATGCTTCTCAATATTTTTTTAAGTCTTGTCAAGGGTCTACAGTGGTTCCAACCTTTCAAAGATCCTCCTTGTCTTCGTCATAGTGCCTTCGTCAATAGCTCCTATTTTTCTATATAATTTGTACTGGATTTTTTTATTTTCTGATGGAGAAAGACTTTGGGTAGAGAATATGACGAAGGTGATATTAAATATGGTCAGACAATAAACTGAGTGATGATAAGTGAAAGCACTTTAAAGTTGTTAATGATTGGTATGCTTGCATTTTTCAATTTTTTCAACTTTTTGAGATGCAACTATGGGGATGAATCAGATGATGATAAATAAACTTGACTTGGGATATGACTTTTTGAAGTTTGACTTATCCTGATGACTTATGTCATAAAGTTTAGAAAAGCTGCCAGATGGGATTTAAGAAATGAATTGGATAATTAGAAAGTTTGAAGAGAGGACTTTATGCGGTTTGCATGCATGAAGGATGAATGCTTGTAGATCTTATATATTTGAATAATAACAACATATTTCTAACTGACTTCAATTTTATAAATGTAGAATTTATTTTCATTTTAATTTATATGGCAATTGGAGTTATAAATTTAGAAATAGAAAAATTGTTTAATCCAGTAAGTATAGAACATCAACTTGACAATAACTTTGAACTAGTCTTTGTAATAGTTGGCAGCTATTAGAAGGTTTTATGCAACGCATATTATCATCACCATGTATATTATGGTGGTTATTTTTACACTTGAGTGGTTCAACTTGCCTTGATGTTGCAGGGATATGATTCAATTCCAGCTGAAATTGCTGATCCAAAAGCCAAGAAGGTGTAGTTGCTGTCTTTTAATAAGAATTCAAATGAATATCAATGCTTAACATGTATTTGGGTTGTAGGATCACTATTAGTGACGGAAGACTAAATTGACATGGGCTTATGAATATGCTGTTTCTTCTCTTTTTTTTTTTTTATCTTTTATTTTTCTTCTTTCTGAGTAGCCTGTTGACTGGGATGAGGAAGATGATGGAATATGGAAGCCCCCCAAAATTCCTAATCCAGCATACAAAGGACCATGGAAACGGAAGGTTCTTTGACCCACTTTTTAAAATTTGAACATATTCTTATAGCATAGATTAGTATCTAATTTTTTAAAAATGCAGAAAATCAAGAATCCCAACTACAAGGGGAAGTGGAAGACTCCATGGATTGATAACCCAGGTAATCTTATATTAATTAGCTGGTAATATCAGTCCTTTGAAACTGCACATAAGCTTAAAAGAAGTAATTGGGTGATAGAGAAGACATAATTTGCATGTAGCTTTAGGCTTTGTAGTTTTGTTAAAGATACACCAAACCAGTCTATTTAGCATATATTGGTTGCACAGATTAAGTAGGCTGGCATATAATATTATAAGGAATTAAAATCTAGATCTTTTGAAGTGCCAGTGGGCTTTAGGAGTTTAAATAGATATAGAAAACTTTTTATCAGATACACAAATTACACAGGGATCTTATATTTGTCATAAAATTTTGCAAGACTATAAGTTATTGTAGTAGCCATTCTCCTTCAGCCTCCTTTGTATTTGCTAGAGCATATGTAATCCAATACATCAACTTATGTACAACTAATAATGAAGTCTAGAAGAACTTTGAGTGAAGTGTATATCGACAATAACAAATGAAGCCTTATCCCATTAGATGGGATTCGTTATAAGAATCAAATGATGTTATTGCATTCTATTAAAAACTAAATCTTCAAAAAGTTCATTTAAAAGAAGGTCTTTTCTAATAGTTTCACCTAATATCTTTTTAGGCCTTCCTCTATCCTTTTTAATTGGACTTTTCTCCTGTTGAGTGAACTGTCTAAATCTTTTTGGCATATTAACGGCTTATGGCAACTTGGCTTTGCCAGCATCTCTGTGCTGTCACTGTACATGAACCTCTAACGAATTTCAACTCCAACCTATCAACTTTGTTTTCTTTTTCTCATTTCTTGCAGAATTTGAGGATGACCCTGATCTATATGTGCTGAAACCAATAAAGTATGTGGGCATTGAAGTGTGGCAGGTAACTTGACCTTTATGTAATTTCTTTACTTTTTTCCTCTAACTTCTAATTTGATCCTAATTGAAATTTAAGTTCCCAAAAAAATTGATGAATATATTGCTCTTTTTTTTTAAATACTTGATGTTTCTTATATGATGCTAATAGTGTCAGCGGCTAAGCTTATTATTATAAACACAGTCAATCAATTTAATTACTACTTTGTTTATTTTTGCTTACTCAGAAAGTGGGTAGCTGGACATCACTCTCCAGAGTAGATAAGATTTTCTGATTGCAAAGTAGTGATACACTGATGAAGGACAATTTTTGTAAAACTTGAAAATATATATATATATATATATATATATATATTTGGTATGAAACTTGAATATTTAATTAATGCTGAATATTGAAGCCTGAAATATTAATGATTTGAGTTTTCAGGTGAAGGCTGGTTCAGTCTACGACAATATTTTAGTTTGTGATGACCCGCAGTATGCAAAACAAGTTGTGGAAGATTTTATGGCTAATAGTAGGGAGGTGAGCATTTGCTTTCAGAGTTTGTATCTATCATTTAGTTCAGAGGTTATATATTATTTGCATTTTGATCATGTTTCAAATTCCAGATTGAAAAAGAAGCCTTCGAAGAAGCAGAGAAAGAAAGAAGAGCACAGGAAGAAGAGGTGCTTCACCAAAGCCTAAGTGCTTTGTTATGAGCATTTGCTATATATCTTACATTGTGTATGAATGTTGCCATTTAATGTTAATGATTTTATAGGAGGCTCGGAGAGCAACAGAGGAGGGCGAAAAGCGGAAAAGGGAGAGGGAACATAGATATGGAGATAGGAGGCGCCGTAGAAGGGTATTTTACTCTGCAATTTTGTTTTAGGGTGCATTTTTATATACATTAAGTCAACTTAGCTGTACAATTTTAGATGATTGTTTCTGTTTTGCATGGTAGAATTATTATACCAGGATATTTGTCTTTTCCTTCCCCTCATATTTGATGGGAGAGGATATTAGATGATAATTGTATAGAGATTATTTCACCATACTTGAATTGTCTTTGACAGTCTGACTCTCCTACAAAACATGTAGTGTGTAGATAAAAAATGGTCCCGTAATTCCCAGCTAGAACATAGAAAGACATCATTCTCTTTAGGATGGAGGAATACTGTTAGACTGAATAATTATTTAAAGGGTAGATAAGTAAGTGGACGTATACCGGGGTTATGTTGAAAGACAGATAAATGGCATGATGAAGCATGTGGTGGGGACAAAGCTCGGGAGGGGAAGGATGGAGGAGAAAACCAGCAGCAGTGTTGATTTTTGAGGCAATTAGGAAAATACTCTGGGTTCACCTGTTTACCTAACTTAGATAATAGAAAAGTCAAAGGTTCCATGTTATTCAATTAGGTTTATGATGATAAGCTAATTCCTCTGACTAATATAATCTGATTTAAAACTTTGCTTTGCAGCCGGATCCCCGTGACTACCTGGATGATTACCATGTAAGTCCGAAACTATTTCTCTTTTGCTCTCTCTTACTTAGGGAATAAATTTTGTAAGTATGCTTTATTACTTTCCATGGAACCCATTTGGAGATATGAAATTGTAGTTGCTAAGAATGAGGTCTCTAGTTTACTTCAAATGGAGTTGAGTTTTACTACCGCACATTCAATTAGTAGAAATCCAAGGTAACCTTTTCAAATCCAATTGGTGTACAAGCAAGAAGATATTTCCACAAAGA
This sequence comes from Dicorynia guianensis, assembly GCA_037013595.1. NCBI lineage: Eukaryota > Viridiplantae > Streptophyta > Magnoliopsida > Fabales > Fabaceae > Dicorynia > Dicorynia guianensis. Next base: position 365,596 of record JASUAB010000009.1, read on the forward strand.
AAAACATTAAACTTGTCAAATTGTGAATTGTCAGAGGCTCAGAGCTGAGCCGTGTGGGTCGCAAGCATGCACAAGTGCACATGGTGCACCAGAAACATAAGTAATCCTCTGGCTGAAAACTTCAAAGTATCCTTTGTAGCTTCACACACACACACCCCCCCCTGAATTCGAGTACTTTGAAAGCCTAAGCGTAACATAGGACGAATAAAAACTTACGTACAGATCAACTTCTAAATCCTTTCCTTGTTGGCATAGGTTTGGTTGTAGTGGTATGTGACAGTGAAATTTTTAACGCTTGTGAGATTTCTTACAAATGAAAGATCCCTCAAGCCTGTCAATTTTCTTGTTCACAAATTTTGAATATGCATCTCCTTTTCTTGCAGGACGAACTGTGAAACGTGCACTGTAATTGACCTATGGAATTTATGTATTGCAAAAGGAAGACCAAGAGAAACTTTGTTGAACCACGCCTTATGCCTGCCGCATATTTGCAACAATCCTCAATGCCGTCTTTGAAGTTTTACGAGAGTGAAGTAAATTGTAGAATCAAAGTTGAGATTATGGTAAACATGCCAAACTGGACTGAACTGTACTGTCACTATGGCTTGCCTTATGGACCTTAGCAATAAGGTAGGCTTGAATTCTCCTTTTATATTTTAAGATCATCGCCGCGACTAATGCGAAAGATGGAATTTACATCAGACAATTTACATTCTTATATTCAGAAAAGTGTTCTGTTTAATCAAATTTTATTTCCCTTTGATGTTTGAGCTTAGATACACAGACAATACTGCACTTGGAACTATTTGCAAGAGTTTTTTTTAAAATAGCTATTTGCAAGTGGAACTTAAAGCCTTAAGGTTTAACAAGAAAAAATAATCATATGGAAATACGAGGAGAGTCATGTGAACCAGTTGCAATAATAACCTTTTTTTAATTTTATACAGTGGAATAAAAACCAAAAACTACAAAAGCTACATCATATAATCAGGGATTTCCGATCCCATCTAATCTGCTTCTAACTCCATCATTATTTCCCTGGAAGCCTGCTCAAATAACAAAATAGAGGATCCCATAAATCCATATCGTTTTGTTAGTGTATCCACTACCTTATTTGCACCTCTATAGTTATGCCTGAGGTTCACCTGCCAAGGCTTATTCATCCAGATTTGGGTAGCTTCCACCAAGCTTCGGACGTGCAAGTTCCTGCGTCCTGTGCCATTTGCAATGGGAACGATAATAACCTTTTTTCTTGCGGGTTAAGTAGTATTTTATATTCAAATTTTTGACAAAAGGTAGTTCTGCAATTGAAAGAATAATAATTTTGTATGTAGGTTTATTATTAATGTAATTTTATTTTTTATAATAAAAAATTTAATTTATTTAATTTATTAAATTTTACAAACTAAATATTAAATGTTACAAATATTTATAAAATTCAAAATTTTTAATGTAAAATTAATTGATTTAAGTGAATTCAGAATAATAGATTTTGTGAGAATATTTTTAATTTCAATTCCTTAAATTTTTTCATTTTTCATTCGATTATAAGTGAATTTTAAGAATTGTAATTAGAGGTATTTATGGTTTTTAATTTTACTCATATTTATGTTATTACATTTTATTATTTTAAGAAAATTTTAGGAATTATAATAAGAAGTATTTATGATTTTTTATTTTGTTACATATTAATAATTGTATTTTATGTATTTAAAGCTTTTTAATTTATTATATTCTATGTATTTAAAATTTGTTAATAAATTTTTTTTTACATTGGCGACACAATGTAAAAGTTAATAAAGTATTAAATGCTCACAATATGCCGAAGGTATTGTTTTTATAGATGATAAATAGATTTACATTAGTTACATTCTAACAAACTTAATTTGATTTGATTTTCAAAATTAAATATAATAAATTGACAAATTGAAGAAATAATCTAGTATTTGATTTGATTAGGATAAGAATTTATTATATATTTTGTAAAAGTCAAATTTTAAAATCCAAATTCAATGAATGATAAATTTAAATTTTACATTATTGGTAATTTGTTTTATTTTTAAAGAAAAATTTTAAACTTAGTAAAATATTATTGCATTCTGAATTTATTTAAATTTATTGTAAAATCATTTGATTAAATTGAATTTAAAATAATAGACTTTTTAAGAACATTTCTTAATTTTAATTTAATAAAATTTTTCATTTTATATTATATTTTAAGTAAATTTTAAGAACTATAATTAAAGGTATTTAAAATTTTTAATTTTACTGATATTTATCGTTATTTTTTATTATTTTAAGTAAATTTTAAAATTTTTAATTAGAAATATTTATGAATTTTAATTTTATTCCACATTTATGTAATTATGTTTTATATATTTAAAATTTATAATTTGCTTATAAATGTGAATTTTAATTTAATAACATGGAGTGCTCATAGGTTCAAATCATTATTTTAATATATACTAACTTTTACACAGATATATTATATATAAATTTAAAAACTCATAATAAAATATAATTTACATTTTTAGTAAAATTAATTCTTATTATATCAAATATTTTATAGATAAATAAATATTAAAAATTTATAAAGTAAGTGTACTGTTTGTGAATTTAAAAATTAATAATAAATAATTATTGTTATATTAAATATTTGATAAAATAATTAAATGTTAAAAGTTTTAGAAATAAAATGAGTGAAGAGAATATTTTAAGAAAGTAAAAGTTTTCTTAAAAAGTTATGTTATAATTTTTTAATTGAGACAATTAATATTATATTTATTATTTATAAAAATTAAATGTTAAAAAAATTTATAAAACTTAAATTTATTTTGTAATAAGACGTATCATTTATTGGAAAAACATAAAAATTAATTTTAAAGTTATTTTTAGTAAAACTTTGTTTAAATTAAAATAATATATTTATAATAAAGTAATACTATTTTAATAAATAAATTTTTAAAAATAATATTTTAATCCAAAAATATTTTCACTCGATTTATATAGATAATAGATGCCTTATTTTTTCACAGTTAAAATCCATTGCAACCAATGACAAAAAATTGTTAGGGAGGAGACCGCCGTCACTAATCAGCGTGTGGTGGAGGACACGGTGTTAGGAGGAGGAATTAGCAAATTCCTATTCGGCCACACTACTGAGTGCCAACTAACTGCCCTCAGTGCCTTGGTTGCCAACCCACGCGGCCACACCTACATACTCTCTTCTTCTCCCTTTTCCCTTCCTTAACGGGGAGATGCAGATGCTCTTCAAGGCCTCTTCTGCCATAGCCAACTTGCCTTGTTCTTGGGTTTGTCTCTCTCTCGCAAGACATATTTCCTCCTTACATATATTCTTTTTTCTCGCTTGCTTAATTTCATTTCGCAATTTATGATTTGGAATTGAAGCACGGAATAAAAAAACATCGTCGTTGCTGCAATTGGTCTTGTAAAGTCCTGGGTTATGCTGGTTAGGGGAGAATTTTATAGGGAAGTAGAGAAAACGAACGAATTCCTTGGATTGTTTATGAAAAAGTCTGTTTTGTCGTCTCTTCATGTTATTTTCAATTATCATCTTTCGCTATGCGTTCTATCAATGATATAATTTTTTTCTTTTCATTTTTCAAATCATTGTGAGAACTGCTACAGCTATTTTTTATTGCAGTGAGGGTTGGCCTTTAAAAAGTAAAAAAATTAAGATAACAAATATGAGAATATTGAGATAAATAAATAGATATATAAAAAAAGATAAGATTTGAAATGATTGTACTAGTAAAGAGTTGGTGTTGTATAGGAAAAAATGACAGAAATTTAGTTATAATAGTTTAAGCATGTGTAAAAAAGATTACTAAAGGTTTTTGTGAAAAAATTGATCAAATAGTTATTAATCTAATAGGTTGAGAAAACTAAGAAATATTTAGAGAAGTTATTAAAAGAGATTTTTAATTAAATGATATTTTTAAGAACTTAATTTTTGATAGAAGTTAATGCTCTCTTTTATTTGTAGTTTTGAAATCATCGTCAAAAGTTTCTCAACGCAGAGGCCAAAAATATGGAAAAGATATTTTTGCATTCACTGTCAATCTTCGCTGCTTATTGAGGGACTCATGTCGCCGTTTTGCTCTAGTTATATGATAATTTGTACTTTCACTTTTTGATTCTCCTAGTCTTACACTGCTTCTTGGCGTTTTACAATAATTAATTTGAAATTGTTTGGCTTTCATGTTATTGAAATGTTTTGTATAGCCTGGTTTAGTCTATTCTCATTTACAAGCTCCTTTTGACATTTAGGTGAGAGGTTCTTGTGTAAAATCTTTCTCATCTACTGCACTATTATTCACTCGCGTTATGAGTTATAATCAGATTCTGTTGCTCTTATGTACTTATTGTTTTAACTATTATATGCTGTTTGCAAGTATTGTGGAATGTGACTATGTGAGTATCATCTTTTACGAATGGATGCTAATGTACTACTTTGTGTGATTCTTTCTTTATGGACCCTAGTGTGCCATGTTGCAATAGGATTTTGATTGTTCTCTGACTTTTAGGTGAGAAGTGGGTTTTTTGCGTGGCCAGATGTGAGACAACTTTGCTTTAGGAAAGGTCTCCAGTATGGATTTATGCGACCCTTTTCTACACCATTAAAAACATTGCGTGGAGCTCACCGACCACTGAGAGCTGGTCAATTTTGCAGTGTAGTAAATATGTCTTCGTCACTGCAGATTGAATTGGTGAGCAGGTTTCTTGCTTTTAAAAGTTGTCTTGATGCAATTGTAACATATTTAATGCACGCTAGCCAGTAAGGTTTCTGAGGCAATTTGCTGAAAGGCTAAGTTCTCCTTTGTTATGTTTTTTTTCTAAAATTTTTTAATAAAATTTTCAGGTACCATGTCTTTGGGACAATTATGCATATCTTTTACATGACGTTGACACAGGGACAGTTGGTGTTGTAGACCCTTCTGAAGCTGTGCCTATTGTAGATGCTTTAAGCAGAAAAAATAAAAATTTGACATACATACTGAACACTCACCATCATTATGACCACACTGGTGGTAATGCAGAGTTGAAAGCAAGATATGGGGCAAAGGTATGATGTTCTTATCTTTTGGTGAGACATATATTTTAGTTTTAATATATATTCTAATTGCTTGACTCTCTGATGAATGTCTTCTGATAAAAATATATATACTTTGGTGTTTGAAATAGTATAGACAGAAGCTTTGAAATGAGATTCACTTTTCCCATTTGTCTTTCAAGTTTTGACATCATTGCAGTGGTGCCCTCCCTTTCTCCCCCTCCTGCCCACTATTTTCTCGTCTTTTGTTTCTTTTTTTCCTTTTTCTTTAAAAAAAAAACCTTTGCAAGGATAGACTATCTTAGTACCTCGTCCTACTTTGTGATGCTGAATGCTTCTGTATTCAGTTAGAATTAATAACTGAGAATAGCATAATAAATCTTGCCATATTTGGCTGTTTTAGTCATTGTTATAGTAGGAACTTTTATGACTGATCAAGCACCTTTATGAGTTTGCATTTTCTATATTAGGTGTGTAAGTGTATTTGAGTTATTTTTTGCTACTTTGTGCAATTTTCAACACCACCTTTTGCAATATAGGTGATTGGTTCAGGAAAAGACAAGAAAAGGATTCCTGGTATTGATATCTCTCTGAATGATGGAGACAAGTGGATGTTTGCTGGCCATGAGGTGGTTATAATGGAGACACCTGGTCACACCCGAGGTCACATTCGTTGCCTATATATATTAGTAAATATCCTTATTGTTAATCAACATTAGATGTATTTCAGAACTGTTGAATTTAGCTTGTTGTTGCTTGTGTGGCTTTATTAGCTTCTTGCATTTGGTTGTCTTTATTAGTCTTTAACCATTGTCTTGTTGGATTGTTAAGTTGTTTATATCTACTTGTGGATGTCTTAGTGAAAATTATGTGCATTGGACGCGGTTGTTAGAACAAAATCAGGTTTCAAAATATGATAGAAATAGCAGTCTATGCTATGACTTATAAATAATATGAGATGTAGATTATAGTGGTTGCTTGAGTTTTCTCTTCTTTGACATTACTTACCTAATACTAGCATGGAGGGTTGTATTCAGCAATCAAGTTGCAATAGCTGACAGATAATAGAGTTCATTACTTACAGAGTGTTTGGTTCAAATGCGGAAATGGGAAAGGAGAGATTTTAATGGAGGGGAGGGGAGGGGAAGGAAGAAAAAATTTCCTTGTTTGGTTTGGTACAAGAGGAGGGGTATTTTCCCTCTACTTGTTTGGTTAGGAATGGGAAGGATTTTAATTAGAAAGTAATATACTATTACCTTTTCAGAGAAAGATAGCTATTAGGTTTTAGAGATAAGAGTAACTTTGGAATTAAGAAAAATAATTGAAGGTAATTTGGTCATCACAATTTAAAATTTTTAATGAACTTTTCCTTCCTTCTAAATTCCCTCATTTTTGGAGGAGAGGTAAAATGGGGAGGAGAGGAATTTTGGACCTTTTATTTTCCCTCCCCTCCCCTCCAAAAATTTGAACTAAACAAGAAATTTAATTAAAATCCCTCCCTTTTTCTCCCCTCCCCTCCATTCCTCTCCAACCAAACACTAGATTAATGTTATGTTCTTGGTGGCAAGCTTATTCTTTTCAAGGAATTCCATCCTGTGAATAATAAATTTCCTACATTTTTTATAAGCAAAACATGGAACGTGCTTTATCATTGTTGAGTATCTGGCTATCATTTCCTAAGCTGTTCTCAGATCACTTATCTTTCTTATATATTTTTATTTTCTCATCAAACTGAAGTGTCTATCTGGCCATTGTAGTAAGTCTAAAATTGTTTTATTTGCTATAACATGGACATTACTCCATGGCTTGCACTTTGAGTCACTTAAGTTCATCGTTTAGCCTAACTGTGTGTATTATCTGCCCTTACACAGTCCCAGCCACAAACTTTTTTCATCTGGTTGGACTCCAGTATTTATCTCGTCAATATTATGGTGTAGGGTTTCTATGTAAAGTGTTTGGGTTATTGCATTAGGCAGTGCTAGGCTAGACTCTTCAACATGTGTTTGTTGTCCCCAAGACACGCATTGTGAATGTTTTTTTCTTTAACCCTGTGATCCTGATTTATACACTATATGTTTATACTATATGCAGGTCACATAAGCTTCTATTTTCCGGGATCTGGGGCAATTTTCACTGGAGACACCTTATTCAGCTTATCATGCGGCAAGCTCTTTGAAGGAACCCCTGAACAGGTAGATATGAATTGCACTAATTTTTCCCATTTTTATTTGAGGCTTTTGAGTGATAATTTTGCCTTTCTTTATGTGTTTTTTATCTTTTGTATTTGTTGTTTTTATCTCTTTGCCTAAAGTGTTTGAAAATACCTGCTTAGAAGGACATGCGATTCAGTTATTTTAGGTACTATTTATCGAAGACTTTATGATCTTTGAAACTGGTATTCTTCTTCGATAATTTGAAACTTGCAAGTGTAGATGCCTCTATGAAATATGGTGTATTATTTTGGGAAGGTCTTATCGGATATTAATTTAGATAGATCCCAAAAGCCTGCAGCAAGTGAAGGAACATATGAAATGGATTAATCTAGATATTGGAAAGAATATGCTGCTATGCTTTTTGTTGTTTAGTGATTATTAGAAGGTAGCATTTTAATTGGGTTTTACTAGTGTTTCTAATATTTTTAACTTTGAATATATATTTTATTTTTATACTTTGGTGTTATATAATGCTTGTCCCTAAGTTGTTTATTTTCATTTGCTAAATATGATGTTGCTGATGTAGACTGTGGTTATAAATGCAAGCTGTCTTTCATGTTGTCAAATAAGTTAGTTGACTGATATCCCTTGTAATGTCAGTTTTTTCATCACTTGTGCGAGTATGTAAATTTTCGTCATTCATGTTGCAGATGCTATTTTCGCTTAAAAAGATCATGTCTCTGCCAGAGGATACGAGTATATACTGTGGTCACGAATATACATTGGTATTATAATCTTTCATCCTTTGTATTCCTGGCTATAATATTTCAACCCTAAGTGTTGTGTACTTGACTTTGATACTTGAATTTGACAGAGTAATTCAAAGTTTGCATTGTCTATAGAACCTGAAAACAAGGAACTTCAATCCTATGCTGCCCATGTAGCACACCTTCGAAGTAAGGGCTTGCCGACGGTAATATTCTGAACTCCACTTTTTACTGAATGGTTTGAAGGTTACCACCGTGGGGCTACGGTTTATTTTTCTGTTTTGAATTTCTTGTGGAATATTCTGTTTAGGACCCAGCAACTGAAACTAATTTAGGAGGGAGAAATAATTGGTCTTACCTATTTAATCTCTCAATTTCCATGTCCTTTAAGCTGATTTAAATTAAAATAAAGGAATAACTGATTTAATGAGAAGCAAAGCTTGGGATACATATTCAAGAAAGAAACACTAGTACTGCATGAAACTTGACGCTTAGTTTTCTCTTGTGCCTTTGGAGCTGGACATCTGTCCAAGACTCCAAGTCAAATTTCAAAATGGCACGGTTCTTAGTAGAAGTTGCTGTTTAAGTCATAATCTCTGGATTTTGTGGCAGCCAATTGCATCGGTTTGTTTTACCTGCTACAATTCAGTTATAAACTTACACTGCTTTCGAACTGGCAGCTACCCATGTTTGTTTGTTTGGTTCTATGCTTTTTGTTTTCATCAACTTGATACAGTACATACTGTTCCCAGATTCCAACTACGCTGAAGATGGAGAAGGCTTGCAATCCATTCCTTCGTACGTCAAGTACAGAGATTCGGCGGTCATTAAATATTGCAGTGTCTGTGGATGATGCAGAAGCCTTGGGTGCCATCCGCCGAGCCAAAGATAGATTTTAGAATGGTATACATAAATCTAAAAAAAATTCTACAGATACATACTCTATCTATAGAGTAGGGCAATAAATCCTTCTGTGGAATGATAATTCCTTAATGGTATCGACTGTATAATTTTTTGATATTTTGTTGAGTTTATTTGTTCGGAGATTTATTTCAGTAAAGTAGATTAAGATTTGTAGGCATATTTTATTTTGAACTTTCAGTTTACATTGAATTTTGAGAATTTACAAGTTACAACAAAAGATAATTATCATACCATCTTCAATGTGAATAAAAATGAAAATATTTTTCATAGCCACCGAACAAAATAATTGTTTCATTAACTTTTATAGGCGTCGGAGAAGGGAATGCGGATCTTCTAAGCCGAAGGGATAACCTTAAGAGAAAGTGAAAGAGGTTTGAGAGATTAGAGAGAAATAATGTGTTATTTTTAAACCTTAGAGAAGGTGAAATAGATGTTGAGCGTGTGGAAACAAGTAAATTATATTATTAGAGTGGTGCTATTTTTATGTCCTTTTGCCATATGTTCATTGTGTTTTTAATTTTTTTTAAATAAAAAATAAATAGTAAAAATTATTGTTCATTCTTTGTTAAGAAAAAAAATGTAACTAACATATGGCAAAAAGACGTAGCAATAATATTACCGATATTACTAATAGTGTTTAAACTTACTAAAGTCAATGAGCCAAATAACATTTAAAATTGTTTATCCAAATTCTGGAGAAGAAATGCCCCCCGCCAAATGGTCTAACATTCTTAAAATTTTGAGCTCTAAAAAACAACAAAATCATCTCCTTGACGACAAAATCAATATTACATGTCTCAAAACTTATATTAAAATTGCATATTATATAACACTCTAAGTTAGAATTATTCTGTCATCATTTAAGTTTTAAGTAACACAATCAGAAAAAAATAATTAAAAGAAAGCATCTGTTGATTTATTATTGAAAATAACTGCATATATATTTTTTTAATTTACTTCATGATGCCTAGTTTAAATTATCATATTAGTTGATATGCGTATTTTAATACAAATCCTTTAATCATGTAACACTATTTTTTTTATACAATAGGATAAGTAAATAGATAATAAATATATTTATTATACATTTTATTAATAATTATTTCCATGTTATCTATCACTTTTTGACATTATAAATAAAATGGCCATTTTATTTTTTAAATAACTCATCTCATTAATCATTTGTTTTTTATCTGTAAAAATAAAATACAAATTACTTATATATATTTAAATTAAAAATAATCTGGTAATTGTGAGAGCGTGATAGGATTTTAATAAATTCTTTTGGTTAACTGATTCTAATCTAAGAATTAAAAAATACAAGGCCACTTGGACAGAATTTAAGTAATTATTGAATTTGTCTCTTAAAAGATAGAAGGTAGGTTCCAATTTCTTCCTCACAAAAAAAAAATTTACTTAACAAAATGCTAAGTTAATCCTTTATCTTAAAAAAAATAAAAATACAAGAAAAAAGCTTTAAAAATATACAAAGAAAAAAGAATACAAATATGTGAAAAAAAAAAGAATCACCGTATTACTAGTACCGTTCGATTCCAGTCAAAGCATATCGGCTTTTCCAACAAGACCATCCGATTCAGATGACGTGGTCCCGCTGTAAACCTGCAACTTAAAAGACTGTACCAATGAACTATCGTGGCTTGTAAATCAATAAAATTTACTTGACCGCTCTAACCCCATCTCCTGTATTATATTCCCCTATCTCTCCAGGTTAGGGTTTCGTTTGCTGTCAAAATTTTCACTGAAGGTTTTAAAATTTCGCTGGATTCGGGACAGGCGTCAGTGTTTTCTAGATAGATCTCTTTCTAATCTTCGGGTTTCGTGGTGGTTCCTTATCTTCTGATTCTCCGATTACAATGCCGCTTCCAACGAAATCAAGCAGGGATGCTCAGGAGGGTGGTGGCACCATCAAGGATTCCGACGAGTACGTGACCCCGTCGAACAATTTATGGATTGGGAATTTGTCTTCTGAGGTGACAGAGTCCGATCTTATGGACCTTTTTGCCCAATTCGGTGCGCTTGATAGCGTGACGTTGTATTCGGCCCGGAGTTATGGTTTTGTGTTTTACAAGCGTATGGAAGATGCGAAGGCAGCTAAGCATGCATTACAAGGCGCTGTTCTGCGTGGGACTTCCATAAAGATTGAGTTTGCTAGACCGGTTTGTTCTGATCTTTGTGCTGTATTAGGTTTGCATGGTTGTTGTTTGATGTGGGTGTACTTATACTTTCTGTGCGGGTTCGTGTATTCTCGTAAACGTCGTATTACATTGAAATTTGGTTCCGTCATTTTTTTACTTTTTGTTCACTTGTCTTACTCTATCTCCAATCTCTGCCTCCGACAATCATACTATGTTGAATTTACCCTAGCACATGCGATTGTGTAAGGTCGGTCTATAGGGTATCTGCGCTGAGCCAAATCCTCCGAGTGAAATTCGTTAGGCGCTAAAATTATTTTGTAACGAAGGAAGCACACGGATTCGTATCAATCAAGCTAAACTTTTTATTTGTTGTTTATTGATGGCAAAACGCAGGTCCCTGATCTGAATTAGTAAGATTTTTTTGTCTTGACTAGTTTGGGTTTTGACAACGTAAATCATTTTTCTGTTAGTTCTTTTTCCCATGTCAAGGTCAAGGGATCTCTAAAAGCCTTGTTCATATGGGATCTACCAAGGCTGTTAGCTTTGGATTTAAAACGGAAACATATCTCATATTTAAATGATGGAGTTTGCCACTTATTTGAAACTCAAGTGAAGTTTCTCTAAACTTCTTTCTACCTTGAATTATAATATATCATATCATCGGCAGCCTGCTTTGGATCATTTAATCCTCCTGATAATATGAAATTATCAATTTTCATCCTTTACTTGACCAAGACAGATATAAAACTAATTTGTTGTTTAATGTGATAACCCTGATGGTATATTGATCTCACAAAAAACTTGCAGAAATCAAGTTTAATAAGCGAAAGTTAGATCATGATAAGGCTTTCTTTCTATATTTCTATAGATATAGATGTTGAACTCCTGGTATGCATCAATTAGATTATAGTTTGTTAACCATTAACCATTATAGAGTATTTCCTTCAGTTTGAACCCTGAACCAACTCACATTTTGAATGAAAACAAACCAATTTAATAATTTTGGTTTGGTAACTTTGGTTTGATTGCTTTGATTCGGTTAGTTTGGGCCAATAAACACCTCTTCTTCTTGATTCCTCAACTTGGTTTCTTTGTTCCTTATAACTGCTGGTGTGATTCCTTTGTCCCTTAGCTTTGCAGATATCTGCAACAGAAACTGCCTAGTATCTTAAAAAATATCAAAAAAAGTCTTATTATGTCTTGTGCAAACCATTTGTCAAAAGCCAATTTTTAAATTCAGTTGCTGTGATGCAAACAATGTAATAATTTCATACGCACATCCTATTAAAGTGTACTGATAGGGAAAATAAAGCTGAAGAAAAAAGATAGTTATATGATTGTAATTGTTGAGTGACCTGGTTATTTTTGGAAGGATTGGTATATTCAGTGTTTTGAAACAATATGTATGCATTTGTGGTTGTTGCATTGGCATCTGTGATATGGATGCGCACTGCCATACAAGCTGATCAACTCTTCAATTGAACCTTTATTTCATAATGTTCATTAGTTTGTACATCACACCAACTGAGTTGACTTTTACAAATAATCATTGATTACAAATAATCATGAGTTATTATTATTGATACCTAGGGATTATAATATGACATTGGCTGCCTCTGTCTTTGTTTTCTCTGCTAAAGCTCTACAAACAGCTATACTTTTTCCCGCTTCTTCTTAGTCATCTATGAGAATTTTAGTGATTGCATGTTTAGAAAACCGTTGATTGGGTTTTCGAGCTTTAAAGATAAGTTTTCCAGTTTTAGTATTGTGAGACTTCATTACTTGGTGTTGTTGAAATATGGTCACTAAACAAGGAGAAAAATAGATGATCTTACTAAAGAGCATTGCAGAAGTTGTGATGTAGATAAAAATGGAAATAGATTGAATGTGCAATGTAATTAATGTAAAGAAGTTTGGGGTGGTGTATGTAGTATGGAGTGCTGTTTGGCCAGAACAAGAAATAATGGTAGTTGATAGCCTTTATAGTTGTGGTCATTGATGCCTTTATTCCATTGAATTGGAGAATGGTTGACTTACCTTATGGCCTTCATGATTTATGTCACGGTCAACACTTTTTTTTTTCCTTAATAAATTTGGCAAAGTTGCTATGGTCTACACTAAATGCGGCTTTGCTTAAAAAATAACAATTTATGTATTTACTGAAACAGAGATATGACTTTTTGTCTACATTGTCATGATTTAGTTTTATATTGCCAAACTTTTAGGTATGTGTCTTGTGTATATTTTAGCTGCCAATTTTATAGTAGAGGTTGCCAAACTTCTATGTGAGTTACTTCTATTAAGAGGATAATGTTTTGATCTTAAGATGTTTCTTTCTTTCTAGAATTGTTTATATGCAGATATTGTTTGTGTATTCTTATGATGTGTGTTCGAATTTTGAAATTCTGGTTTTAGGCAAAACCATGTAAACATCTATGGGTGGGTGGTATTAGCCTAGCTGTTACAAAGGAAGAATTGGAAGCTGAATTTCGCAAATTTGGTAAAATTGAGGATTTTAAGTTCTTCAGGGACCGCAACACTGCATGTGTTGAATACTTCAATTTGGATGATGCTACTCAGGCCATGAAAATCATGAATGGGAAGCGTGTAGGCGGGGACCATATTCGTGTAGACTTTTTTCGGTCACAATCCACAAAAAAAGTAAGTTTGTCTTTTAGAATGGTAATTTTGTTCATCTCCTCCACTTCCAACTATATTAATTGCCTGTGTTACCACACACATCCTGATCCATCATGGTGGTGTCTGCAGAGTGATATCAATCAACTAAACAAGAAGTGGTTGATTGAAATTAGTGCAGTCTAATATGGTGTTTGTTGCTTTAACAAATGATATATATATATTTGAGAAAACACATTTTTAAAGCTGTTGCACATAATTTGAATGGACTTTGGTTGCTTTTGTTTTGAGCTTTTGTCTGTTTGGGTCAATTGTACTTTTGATGCAAACTGTATCAGATATATTCCAATTACCTTGTGCCAACTTGTTCTATTGCTGGTTATTATTCTGGAAGTAACTAATGTGTCCTTTGCTGATTTTTATAGGATCTGTTGCTTGATTATGGGCAGTTTCCAGTAAAAACCACGGGGCCAACTGATTCCTATAGTGGTCAGAAAAGGCTGCAGGTGTGAGTCCAGTGTTTAATTATTGTTTTGTTGTATTAGTTGCTGGAAAAATGCTCTACATCAACCATCTGGATGTCTTTTTCTGTTTGTCATTGGGTCATGTCATGTGTTTATGTTTTATGAATACAACAAATTGTCAAGCAGAGCCTTCATGTAAAATAATTGATGCTTTCTATATACCTGCTAGTTGAACTTTGTTAGTTCCTTATAAATGATTGTTCTTGTGTCACAGCATTCACAACCTTCATTGGGGAGAAAGGGGGATGGTCAACCTAGCAATATTTTGTGGATAGGTTATCCTCCTTCTGTCCAAATTGATGAGCAAATGCTCCACAATGCCATGATTTTATTTGGTGAAATTGAGAGAATTAAGAGTTTTCCTTCAAGGCATTATTCATTTGTGGAATTTAGAAGTGTTGATGAAGCTCGACGTGCCAAAGAAGGTCTTCAAGGCAGGCTTTTTAATGATCCTCGAATAACAATTATGTATTCAAGCAGTGAGCTTGTACCTGGCAAAGATTACCCTGGCTTCTTCCCTGGTAGTAAAGGGCCAAGACCTGACATGTTACCAAATGAGCATCCTTTTCGACCATTACAGATGGATGTATTTGGAAATAATCGTCCAGTGGTTCCAAATAATTTTTCTGGACAGTTGCCACCTGGTGGTATTGTTGGACCAAATGTACCAATGAGACCTTTTGGTCCTCAAGGTGGTCTTGATCCTCTGATTTCTGGCTCTGAGTTTAATGATCTGGGCAGCTCCAAAAGTCAGATGGGTCCAAATTGGAAAAGGCCATCTCCTCCTGCACCGGGGATGCTTCCTTCTGCCCTGGGCATCAGGCCTTCTTCAAGATCCACTTCTGGTGCATGGGATATACTGGAAATAAACCAGAGAGATTCTAAACGTTCAAGGATAGATGGTGCTTTACCTGTTGATGAGGCTTCATTTCCTTTAAGGAATATTGATGATCGTGGAGTAGGACTGGAGCAGTCATATGGGGTTGATCCAGTTATTGATGGAGGTGGTTCTGGTCCATATGTGAACATTCAAGGAAGGACACACCTTGGTCCAGTGGGCACAAGGATCACAGCTGGAGTATCTGGTCCTGTTCAACCTGATATCGATCATATATGGCGTGGAATTATAGCAAAAGGGGGAACACCTGTTTGTCACGCAAGATGTGTTCCTGTCGGAAAAGGAATTGGGACTGAGCTGTGAGTGTAACTTTCCCTGCTTATGATGTCTCATTTTTAACTGTGGGTTGGTAAGAAAGGACAAATAAATAAGGAATGTCTCTTAGGGATTAGTTTAGGCTTCTTTGGCATTTACCTTTCTCTTGATTCTTGCTTAGTTGACACACAACACGTATTCTTTCCTTTGCACAGTGCTTCTTTTCTGTGGACAATCTTTGGATTTATAATTTTTTATTGGTTTGTGCTTTAGTCTAAATTCTGTTGTATATCTTTACTCTTACAGTAGGGCATTAGGAAGAACGGCGTATTTAGTGGTAATGGTATTACCATTTGTCTTTTGTAATCATGGGAAAGAAGGTATCAACCTGATTTTGCCTATTTAACTTAGAGGTGTTGATTTTATCATTTACCTTGACTTTACTCTGTAATTCTTATAATGCATTTGCAAGTGAGTTGATATATCATCTTACTTCATGTTTTTCTTCTGATGCATCAATGTTCAGAACAGTTTTATTTTATATTTGATTTCAGCTGATAGGCTTTTTAGGGGTGTTTTCTGGTCTGATATGCAGAGACTGGTTTGCTGTCTTAAGTTAATGTTTTCATTTTATTGTACTTTCTTGTATTGCTCTCGCTTCTTGTTCTTTTCTGCTTTAGGAGGACCTCTGATTTTCCAGATTTTAAGGGAGAGACTGGTTTGCTGTCTTAAGTTAATGTTTTCATTCTATTGTACATTTTTTATTGCTCTCGCTTCTTCTTCTTTTCTTCTTTAGGAGGACTTCTGATCCTCCAGGTTTGTATTCTTGTTCTCTTCATGAGTTCTTTCTTTATTGGTGTTAATATGTATGCCTGTCTTGCAGCTTTGATTAATGTTTGTTGTTTTCTCTGTTGCAGTCCTGAAGTTGTTGATTGCTCAGCCAGGACAGGATTGGATATGCTCACAAAACACTATGCTGATGCTATTGGTTTTGACATTGTTTTCTTTTTGCCTGATAGTGAAGATGACTTTGCTTCATACACTGAATTCCTTCGCTACCTTGGTGCAAAAAACCGTGCTGGTGTTGCCAAATTTGTTGATGGGACCACCTTATTCTTGGTACCACCCTCTGATTTCTTAACAAAGATTTTGAAAGTCACAGGGCCTGAACGTCTATATGGTGTGGTTCTTAAGTTTCCGCGAGTGGCTAGTAGTACACCAATGCAACAACCATCACATTTGCCTATACCTTCAACGCAATATATTGATAGGCAGCAGATTCCTCCTTCACAAGCTGAGTATGGCTTAATCCCTCCAAAGGAGGAACAGGTTATTCCAATGGATTATAGCAGATTGTTGCATGAGGAGTCTAAGCTTCCTTTAAAACCTCTTTATCCAGCCACAAGTGGTCCTTCAACTGCTCAGCCTGTACCACTGGATTATACTTCCAATACTACTGTTTCTGCATCTCAAGCTGGAGTTGCATTAACCCCTGAGCTTATTGCCACATTAGCTTCTTTACTTCCTGCAACTTCACAGTCATCTGCCACTGATGTTGCTAAGTCAACAGTGGCCTCTTCAACTGTGAAGTCTTCATTTCCTCCTGTTGCACCTAGTGATGGAAATCAATCTCATTTATGGAAGCAAGATCTTCAACTAACAGACCCATCAAGTCATGCTACTCAACAGTTGGGGATGTATAATCTTCACAGTCCTCACTATCAGCCTTATCCATCTGCTTCTACTCCTGGCCACCCTGCTCAAGTGGTTTCTGGCTATTCTCATATCAATGACTCTGCTGGCAACCTGCAACAGCAGGGTGCTGTTTCATCTAGACCCACGACTAATTTTATTGCAATGCCTTCTCAAGGTGGACAATTAACTGTAACCACCCAAGTCAGCCAGCATTATCAGAATGAAGTCTCCCCCAGCACCTATAAAGGATATGGAGTGGTGCCAGGAACTGATACTTCTGCTTTATATAGTTCTCAGGCTTTCCAGCAATCGAATAATTCAATCACCCAATCTAGTCAGGTTTATGGTGCTAACCCTTCACAACAACAAACTGTCGTGCCATGCACATTGGACAAAGTGAACCCAGAGCTGCCCAATGAGCAACTTCAATCTGCTCTCTTTGGAGCTAGTCAGGGCGCTTCAGAAGTGGAGGCTGATAAGAACCAGAGATATCAGTCAACACTTCAATTTGCTGCCAACCTTCTCCTCCAAATACAGCAGCAGCAGCAGCAAACCCAAGGAGGTCGTGGGCCTGGAAATCAACAATGAGAATTGTTTTGCGTAAGTAATCATCTTCCATAAGTAATTCTTTTAAATGGATGGAATTCTTTTTATATCATCTCTGTTGAGTTGACAAATCATTAACTTGCATTGATAATTTTCGTTCTATCTGGGAATTAATTTCTATTTTTATTTTTTTTTTGAAATGATGTTATGTCATAAGTGCTGCTTGTACTGGATGTAACATTCTGTATAGCCTTGTTGGAACTTGGAAAATTTTTAATGCAAATTGTCTGTGGTCTGTCAGAAATCCACAAATCATCTGGTCACATGGGTAATCTGCAATATATGAGTGTTTGAACTATGAATATGCAGTAAGCATCTGTAGGCAAGCTTGTCAGAGACTTGTTATCTAATGTTTTGTGAGGAGGATCCTATGGAATACGTAACTTGGTTTGTTTTGGGTATTTGAAGAGAAGTTGCAAGGTTGTCAGTGGTAGCTTTTGGAGGTAGATTGTGATTAGATTGATTGCTTTGTTTAGAATTGCTTCATTGATTGCTTCATAGATTGAATTGATTTTTGGTGAAATTTATGTCTTTGCTCATGGTAGTATCTGATGGTAGAAGTTTACTTTTTTAACATTTGTGGTCTTGACTTATGATAAGAGAGAGAAGAAAGAAAGGAAGACCATTTTGTTAATTAATTTCTAAAATTATCTGTAGGTGTTTTGTACCCTTAGAAATCTATTTTCTTCCAAAGTTTAATAAGTAGTATTATTAGATTTTTCAATTTATATAAGTTTGTAGTC
Organism: Dicorynia guianensis; assembly: GCA_037013595.1. NCBI lineage: Eukaryota > Viridiplantae > Streptophyta > Magnoliopsida > Fabales > Fabaceae > Dicorynia > Dicorynia guianensis. The sequence continues at coordinate 384,028 of JASUAB010000009.1, forward strand.
TGCCAATTTCCTATGATGTGTTCTGATGGAGTTAGACTGACAATTTGATTTTTCAAAAAAGAATATTCAAGTAATGCCTTGCTTAAATGGCAATGAAAAACTATCGCAAATTCTGTTTAGGTCTCGCTAAAGTAAAATGTTGAAGGTTAAGTTTCGTTTCTTTCAATATGGAATATTAGATTTATTGATTGAGGTTTGTTAGAAGTGTGATTTATAATGCTACATGGAGCTGTGGCTATCATCTTGGGATAAAGGAACTGCAATGGCATAGAAGAAATCTAGAAGCAAGAAGTTAGCTTACCTTTGCAAGTTGGTGTGATCTTTCTGGAATGCTTTTTACAGGAAAGAAATCTATGGTTTCAGCATGTTGTTTTCTTTCAAATTGAGTGTACAATCGAGAATCTCTTTAGTTACTTGACTGGCTAGTCATTTTGAGATCTTTTTTTCCTTTCTCGTTGAAGAACAAATGGATCCTTTTGTGGAACCCAAAGCTTTGTATTGTAGCACTCTTCTAATTTGGACCGTCAGACCAAATATTTAAAGTCTTTCTCAACCCTCTGCACATCTCTCAGCTTTCTTTCTATTTTCTCTAATGTTCTTAATTGGGCCAAAGTCTCTTACTTATTGAAGAGCTCATTTTTTTTTTTTTTTTGGGTTTCTTGGGGTTCTTGGCATGCTTAGCTCACAATTTTTAGTGCATTCTTGGACGTTTGATCTTGACTTTACAAACAGCTTACCTTTTAATCTTTGAAGAATGGCTAAATGTTCTATTTATTTTGTTGAGAATTTAAAAATTTTTCTGCCTAAGTTTCTTGCTTGTTATAATCAATTATATAGTTGTTAATAGCAAATAGCGCACTTATAGTGCTTGGGGTCATTGCGATACAGTGCATAGTGTTACGCATTACTATTTGAACAATAGAACAATTATATTACATATATAAATATATTTTTTGTATATGTAATATAACCCTAAATAATAACAATATATAAAAAGTAGCCTTAAAAAAATATATGATAAAGGCAATGAAGAGAGGGAAAGAAAGTAAAATAAGAAAGGTAGCATAGGTAGAGGAAGGTTTGGAGTAGAGAAATTAGGCCAAATACTAATAGCGGAAATAGCGCATACTATTTTTGCGCTACAGTATAGAAATAGCGCAGCATAATGTTCGCTATGTGAACTATGCTGCACTATGGCTTGTAGTGTAGCGCAACAGGCTATAGTGCAGTGCAATCGCTATAGCGCACTATTAGTAACTATGGTTAGTCATATATGCTCAGTTTGTTATGCAAAACCTCTATTATTTGTAATTTTGTTACTGTTTTACAAAATTGTTGGTGTAACTAAAAAGGCCATTTCTTCAACAAGCATCTCAATTTTTTATGCTGTGATCTCTTTCTTAAAATATGTATGTTTAGTTTCCTTGTTAGTGAAGTTTTAAGTTGTAGGAATAAATAAGAAATCATTATAACAGACCATATTTCTCTCACTCCTTTTACTGTGAAGTGTTCCAACCATATATTTCATGACTAGAGGTCATGCTGGATATGTTTCTTTTCCCATCGGATCCATCTGAAAAGGCATTGCTCGGAAAGGTCTGTGTTTGGCTTCTTTTTAAATGAAGTTCTCCAAATGGCTTTCGTTTTCCAATTGTGTCCTCCTTGGAGCTATGCTTCCCACTAACACTTTTCTTCTTGTAGAATTATTTTGATAACACTTTCATAAATGAAACCTTAAATATGTTTTTGAAACATCAAACACATACCCACGGACTGTCAAAGACTGAAATTTCTATTGTGTTTCTTTTCTTTCCTCTAAACTATTATACTTATTTTCATTCAAGTGGGCTATAGACCTTTACCCAGATATAAGGACTATCAATTATGGGGTTGTACCGTTATAAAATTTTCTAGCACATGGTGACGATCAAATTTTGTAAAACCCAGACCTAGATGTAGAAGTTACATGGACTGTGTTAATTTTTTTGGTGCTTTTCAAGAAACAGTTAAATGTTTTCTCTCCCCCTCTCTCTCTATTTCATTTTTCCCCTCATAAAAAAGTAAACTCTTAATTGGATTCTTCAATTTTGCTCTCTATCTCAGTTAACTGGCTGCAATTAGAAAGTCTTTTTTTTCACTATTTTTAATACAAAATGACTTTTAAACCTCCCAAAAAAGAAGATTTGAGGTGCTCGTTCACAAGTTTCATCAGAGAAAGCATAAGTTTAGATACCCTACTTTTTTTGGAATAAAAGCAGTGTTGACTTTGTTTAATATTATAAAATTTTGTGGATCCCTTTTATAGGTATGCCTGGTCATAAATTCATTGATCCTGGTGCACATGTGGGTCCCTACCCCAATAGAAACAAGTGTGTTATCTTCATAAATGGATTATTCCATTAAAGTCGTTTGGTTCTGTTTTTTGTCCTGTCCTTTAGTAAATTGATTATCATTATTCCTTCATTTTTTCCAAGTCCTTCTAACTTTTTTTGGTTGATCTTCATTATAGTTATTTATATCTTCTCCATTATAAATTAGTCTAACTAATATAATGCGTTATGTGGTTGAGATTCTTGTATATTTCTTCGTGAAATTTGTAATATTCTTTGAAATCCATGTGATGATTAGGAGAGGGTCAAGCCAACATTTTTTTAATTACCTTGGTCCACTCAGGATTGTAACACAGCCTCTCATGTGAAAGTCCTTTGGGCTTTAAGCTTGAATAAGCAGTGAGCCCACCACTCTTGTACCGAGTTTTTGATTTAATTGGAGGAATGAGGGGTGGCAAGGATTGGCGCCCTAACCACTTGGTCTGCATTGATGTCATGTCTAGAATCAATTTATCCAAAAACCTTAAGCAGTCCAGTCCCAAAAATAGTTTATATCTCTTAAAGTTCCCAAACCATAATTCTGGCCTATATTGGGCTAGAGATTTATTTCAAGGCTTGTTCTTCCCCCTCCCTCCCTGGGGTTGCCCCTTCTGTATAGTTTTAGATGTTCTTTTTATGCTAATTGTGAAATGTGGACTCAAAATATGCATTGATTTCTGGTATCATATGCAAAAAAGCATTTTGATTTTCATGTGGGCAAAATGTAAATTGAGTGAGAAGTAAAATTTCTATTTACAGAGCAGTAAGTTATATTGGAATTGGTGAATTGGCCCATGGTGTGCGCATAGGTGAAATATTCAGTGTATCTACATCTGAAGCTAATGAGCCCCTAGTCTAAACATGGTTTGGCAAACATTTATCCCTCTGGAGTTGGTGTGTGACTAAAAAAGCTATGTATCTCTTAATAAAGAGCCTTATTTTTTCGCATATGTCAGGTATTAGCATATTTCTATAATGGTTCGAAATGCAAGGTATGTGCCTTCAGTTATCAGTAGAAAACCCAAATTTAGCTGTTTAGAATGTTGGAATGAGTTTTATTATCTTTCCTTTACTTTGATTTCAACTTACCATACAGCATGATCATAGGCTGAATGACTTGCCATAAATTGTGTGGGTCTGTAAATCGTACTTTTTTGCTGATTGAAGTTATAACAAATAACCTGTTAATGTTATGTCCGGTAAGGCAGTTTGCCAAGTCTACTTGTTTTTCCATCCTCTATGTTATTTTCTTAGCTATCTTCTTTGTTGTCCTGTTGTAAGTTAAAAAGTTGTGGGTGGGTATTTATCATGTTATGATGTGCCTTTGAAGATAATTTCTTCTCATGGGAATATCTGATGTTCCCCAGTCTGTATTTTGGCCGTAGGATAAAGTAGGCACATGCTTGAGCATTTTATTTTGTGATTTATATATTAGGTCTAGAACATGGAATTTGTCACTAGAATATGCAGGGAAGTGTATAGGATATTAAGTTTCTTGTGATTATCTGAGGAAATGGAATATCCACCTTGGTGTGAATATTTCTTTTAGAACAAAAATATGATGGGAGGTGGACAATTGCTGTTATACTGTTGGCACTTTCTCTTCGATGCCCAGTTAAATGAGGTTTTAGGCTTAGGAACAATGTCTGGCTTTGCAAATCATGTTAGTCTTGATAAGGAGGAATGCCAGTTGGACATTATGTACTTGTAGAGGAACATATTCAACACTTTATAGTAACTTTCCTTGGTAATTTCCTCAACTGGCCTAGTTTCAGATATGGATATTAACTGGGTATTACTCCCTGCAGTATTGTGTATAGGATGCTTTTGCTAAGTTGGGATCCGGTAAATACCCCATTTGATGTACATTGGTGGAGTCTGGTAATTACCTCATTTGGTGCGCATTAATCTTTGTTTATATGTTGCATTGTTATAAATTCTATATAATATAGTAGTTTGTGCTATGTTGAATTTTGTTAGTCTTTTGATTACATCACACAGCTTCCTCTATCTGTCTCTTATATATATTTTATATGTTGTCTTTGGAGTGTTTTCTGTTGATCTAACATATCTTTACAATTGTACTGTTCATATATATGAATGGTATGACATTAAATTAAGCTTATTTAATCCTGAACTTTTCTCTGCCACAATTGCGTGCCAATACCTTATTCCCATCATAATTATTCATGTCGTAATTGTTAAGCTGTAGGCTTTGGAGACTTTATTTTTCCTTTCCCATGAAGCTATATTTTAGGGTTGAGAAATCTATCACTTTATAACTTCTTTCACTGTGAGCTGTAATCGCCCTATGTAACAATGTTGACTGTGCATTTATAGATTAAATGAAGATGCTGATTAATTTGTAATTTTAGAGTAACCACTATTTACTACTTTCCTAGTTAACCCTTATAGTGATGAGATGCCAATTAACGAGCATTTAAAGTTTAGTGAATTTACACATGTGGGTACCGGATGCCAATTTTCCCCATCAACTCATTCTTCTTTCTTGTTATAACTCCTCTAATAGTGAGAATTTATACAAGTTACTAATTCTGCTCTGGGTAATAATATGAATTTCACGTTAAAATACTAGACAGTCAATGAAGATAACGATAATTCTAAATCTACCCTAATCAATCCACAAACTGGAGAATAGTTTTTAAGTAATAGCTTATTAAAACAACCACCTGCGGCGATCCTTGTGAATTTTTGTTCATCAAATTGAACTAGAAAACTCATCATAAATTCTTCCAATTTTACTTAAAATTTGTGGGGAATCTTATAACATCCACGTGATCATAGTGTCATTAATGCAATGGCATGTTCTAGAGTCGACCTCTTTGTTTAAAGTGTAAGAGCTGACTTTAATTAGTTCTGGAAAGACAAGCCTCTTATAGGGAAAGCCAGCACATGGATAGTTTGTTTGCTTCTTAGATTTTATGTAAAAAAATCATTTGAACTTATTATCATCCAAGGGCATGCGAACGCTCAATGCCTTTATTCCTGTGATTACTATATTAAGCAGGATGACTTTGTTTAAGTAGATATGGGAACAAAACTGATCCATAGTACATTGGTTAACAGTTTCATGTTTGAAGCTGTTCCATTTGAAAGTCCATTTAATTATTATTAATACAGGTGAAAATTAGACATGATGGCAATAATGGCAAACGAATTTGGAACGGCTTATGATAAGTACATAATGACAAGATCCAGGTAAAGTAGTAACAGAGCTGTATATCCTAAATTATGGTTTCTGTCAAAGTTTTCTGCTAATATTATCAGAGCCAGCTTAAATTGGCCAAATCAGATGTAGCGTAGGCAAGAAAAAATGCTTACCCCTTTTGAAGTAACTTTGTTTATTCACACACTACTTATTGAGTATCCGCAGGGATAACTGATGTATGCTTGGAACATAGCTTTCGTATGTGTTATTGATTTCTATTAACGCAATTAGTCGCGTTTAATTTAGGATTCTGACATTGTGCAACAAATTGTCATCAGTCTTTTAACAGCCAGCTTGGTCAGTACACTCAATTTGATGTGGATCTACATCTGAGGTACTTGTTAAAAATAAACTCAAATTTACATCAAGAAAGTTTTCCACCCATGGCAATCTAGTGAGGGTTATAACTAATTTTTGCACCCAGAGATACCTATGAACACATTATCAGGAAAAAAAAAAAATGTGACTTTAAGGTGCCTCCTCCTCCTCCTCCACGTTGTTGAGTACATTGCTAATGATTTTAGTTGTGTCCGAAGATGGGTAATGTTATGGTTACTAGTGCGATGCGGGTGCATACTTAGCCTTCATTGCTGATCCAAAGGCGTGAGTTCTGTGACTGACCGAATTGCGCTGTGATAAAATACTTTGGTTCAATTTGAGAATCATAACTTTGAATCACAATGGGAATTCATTGATTGAATTCTGCAGTTTTCCAATGTTAGCTATAGCAGTTTGATTGGTCATGAGGAAATTGCTAGTTGTGCGTTGAGTTTGGAGGAGTTTAGATCAAATTTGCGTTCTGCTGCACAAAACTTGACGAAGTCCGAAGTTCGATATGATTTGGGTTTTCTTTCGCTGACACTTCTTTTTCATATTTTGGACCCTGGATGTTGGTATTGACTTTGCGCTTTTTAGTTCCTTGAGTTTTCTTCTATCGGTAGGCCAAAAAAAAACAAATGATTAATAAATAAGACGGCGGTTTTTTTTTTTTTAATCGAGTTACTAATATTCTTGACAGGTTTGGGAAATTCAAAAATCCTGATGGTGTCGTTTCTGCTCTTCATGGACGTGTAGGTAATTGCAGTGCCTGTACTCGGAAATGCTTGTCCACGCAGATTCATAGGCACAATATTCCACAAAGGGAACAAGCAAAACGCGCTGTCACTCGAGCTGATGCTCGTTTCTTCTTTTTCTTCCTTCTTTTTGTGTTTTTTTTTTTTTTTTTTTTTTTTTGTTTTTCCTGCCGCCGCGCCCATCCCTCCGTCCCTGGTCCCTCGGAAGGTGTAAGGTTTCACTTTTCTCGGAGAATGTACATAAGTTTATTTGGGATCTTGTTCTTATTCTTATATTAGAATAGAGCATTTTTGGCGCCTGCATGCTATAGAAATTGTATAAGGTTTTCTTACCACTTTAATGGCACCTAGTTTAACGAGTTAATAATAATAATAATAGTAACTGTTGTAAACATATATTTTGGCTTCTGTTGGGGTACAGAAGGAGGAAAATAAAGAAGAAAACTGTATTCAGCTTTGACAATTTTATTTTATATTTTTCCAAATGACTCCCTACAAGTGGGATTTTAAAGTACTCTTTAACTAATTAAATAAAGTCTTGGGTAAAATAGGAAGTTGAAGTTGATCACAGTAAGACTGTGAAACTATCATCCCAAAAAAAATAATAATAATAACACTCTGAAACTCTCTCAAACAATCAGAATCACCTTCTTCGAGAGAGGAACGTGGGTTTGGAATCGGTAGGAGATTTGGCGCTGCATGTAATTCTGACAAAGCTCAGTCTCGAAGATACTTGCAGAGTTGCATGTGTGAGCAAAAGGTTTAGGGCTTCGGCCTCCGAAGAGCCTCTATGGTTCAAAATCTGCTCCGAGGATCTTGGCCTGACGGATCCTGTAGATCCTCAGGAAATCCTGCCCCTTCCTTCAAGGTGACCTTGCCAATTTCCTTAATTTAGTTTTGATTCTGAGAATAACGACAATCCTTTTTTCGTTTCGTTGTGGGAAGCTTCTCTCTCCACTAGTTTGGAGTTTCTATTATGTTACTGTTCACAACTGTTGTGCCGATTCTTAATTTCTCTGAAGTGACGAGAAACTTTTTGGGCTGCCCCAGGAAATAAGGGAATTTTTGGTTTGCTTCAATTCTCTGATAATAATTATAGGTGCTGGTACATGAAAAATCTTTTCGTGGCTAATACTGTCAACCCAAATCCCTGAATTTTGTTGTGTTTGGGTTCCGGGGTCAAACCGGGTCTTATATGAAAGCTGCCAATTTTGTTTTTTTTCCTGCATCTTTCACTCTCAAGGAGAACATGGTGTCGTGCTAGTCAGTCATTTTATCTCTTCGAGTGCTAAAAGGGATAGTTAGCACTCAACAACTTGACTAGACTGACTAGGTCAAAATCTCAAAGGGTGTACGCAACGCCGGCAATACCTCTCATCATGCAAGTCCTTACCATAAACCCTGCTGAGATGTAGACCTTGCTATTGTGATGATGGCTATTGCACAATAGTTGTTTCAGTTTTGAGAGCCTGCTTTCCAGTGCCTTGAACCCAAGACCTCCTCTCAAATCCATACCTCCTACTCGTATGTTGTTGTTATGGTGCTATTTATGAAACTGAATTCCGACTCTCTCATGTGATTGACTTCTCTGTTAAATACATGGTTATAACGTGACACCTATCTTGGGAAAGAAAAAAAAATAATTTGTTGAGGATGTGACAGATTATCTGTCACAACAGACTTAATGCTAGGCATTTCCTTGGCAGTGCTAACTGTTGGAAGAGGTTTTACATATTTAATCCTTAATTTTACTATGAATGAGACTATATGTGTGTCTGTGCAGGTAGCTTATCAAATTTGGCGAGAAGCTTTCCTTATGTATCCTTGGTTCCTTGTTAAGCGTGTCAAAAGGTGCTGTGACAGAATAAAATCCTGCTGACCAATAATTTCCCAGAAGCTGAGTAAAGACTTCGCAATGGTGCATTAGAAGCTGAGATTCAAGAGCTTGAGAATACCTTAAAAGTGAAATTGCCTCTTCCTACAAGGATCCTTTATCGCTTTTATGATGGGCAAGAACTTACAGTTGAAGATCTAACAACTAGTTCACATGGAAGTTCTTTGGGTCTAATTGGTGGTTACACTTTCTATACACATATGGTAAATGTGTATCTCCTACCTTTAAGTCAGATAGTCCTAGAAACTCAGTAAATCATATGTCATTTAGGTTTTTCAAGCAGATCTAAGTATGTTGTGGCTGCAGTTTACAGTGAGAAGTTGTTTTTCCTTAATTGTACCAGTGGTCAACTCTATGTTGGAACTAGGAATCTTTCTGCTGATGGGGAAATGATTCCATGTGTACCACAGGCTCTAATTAGCGCTGTGTGTGATTTGAATGGTTATGAACAACAGGATGCCATGTTACAATGGTTAGAAGAACTTGTCACCGGCTGCAAAATAGCATTATCAAACTTTATGAAGAAGGAAATATCAGAAGTATTTGTCTTTTCCCAGAAGAGTCCCTTCTTTGTTCAACAGCAGTAACCAATGCTGTGCAGGTAGAGGAGTGTATACTACTCCGTCATGTTTCCTTTTTTGATTCTGTGTACTAAGGCATGAAAATGAGAGTTGCAACGGTGGTTTTAAAAGCAGTTTGCTAGATAGTGTGCCATGTATCTATGTTCTTATGAGAACCTTCGCATGTCATAGGGCTAGCTGAGGTTTTAACATATATATCTGGTCAAACATTCTGAGATCTGCACTTGAAAGTTTTTGGTTCTTCATTCATTCATTATGGAAAAAAAAAAAAAATTGATAACTCTGTTGCTTATTGGTGGTCAACTTATATATTCTAATGGTTATTTGTTACTGGGTACTGTACCTGTTTGTATGCTTGTTAATTTGAGATGAAGTTACTCAATTGAAGTCTCCTCAAGTTTGGAATTTTAGGGCTCAGGAATTATAGACAAAAGAAAAAAGGAATGAGAAAAAATAATGGATTCCTGAGCATTATAAGAGCTGCTGACATGAACAGTTGATCACTGCCTTCCAACAGCTGTTGCATCCTACTTACTAGTTGTTAAATAGGCTTTCTAATTGGTGGCGGTGGTTTGTTTGCTGTCATATCAACCAAATCTATTTGGTTTGCGTTCCATAATACAGATGGTCTATTCAGGCATTGCATGCTAATATATATAAATTTAATGCTTGTTGGTGTAGTTTCCTAGGTTCCTAACAATTTGTATTGAATATTGTATTTGTCAAATCACTATTATCTTTGTATTTTCTTCTTTGGGTTCCCTCCAGTTGTGTTAACTATGGTTCTTTTTTTTTTTATTATATTTTTTCTTGATTTTATATTTTATCATGTATCTTGTTACCATGGAACTCAACCATTTACTAAACAACTATGACATCTTCTAAATTTATGCCATAGGAGCCATCAACACTTCAACAAGCATCTGAGAAGAAAGGGTGGGGTGACAGAGTAATCTAGTAATTTTAAAAAATATATACAACAACCAACTAAGTTTTATCCTACTAAGTAGGGTTGGTTACATGGATCAAACATGTCATTTTGTTTGATTAAGAACCAAATCTCAAGAGATTTCGTTTAAAAGAAGGTCTTTTCTAATAGTTTCCTCTAATGGTTTCTTAGGTCTTCCTCTACCTCTTTTAATTGGATTATTTTCCATTTAATCAGCTTTTTTAATTGAAGTTTCTATTGGTCTTCTTCTCACTTGACCAAACTACCTTAGACGAGTTTTCATGATTTTCTCTTCAATAAGTGTTACGCCAACTTAGTCTTAAATTCATTCAATCCTAATCTTATCTTTTTTCATATATCCACACTTCTACCTAAGCATTTTCATCTCTACCTCTCCAATTTGCTTTTGTTGGCGCTTCATTGCCCAGCACTTACTGCTATAAACATCACTGCTCTTATAGCAATACAGTAGAATTTTCTTTCAAGTCTAATAGGTACTTTGCAGCACAAATTACACTTAAGGCATTTCTTCATTTTATCTACTTGGTTGAGATCTTATGTGTGATATTCCTATCCGTCTCCTCATCACCTTATAAGATTGATCTAAGATATCTAATTGTGACACTGGTGGTATGACATGATCCCTAGTTTTCACCTTCAAATCATTGCATATGATAAAAGGAAATTTGGTTGCACAGCCATGGTGTCTCTTTTGATTCATTGGATTAATGCAGCATATGAACGAGGTGATTTAGAGTCTATTGTGTAGGCCCTTGTGGTTGCATCATCATATAAGAAAATGTCCCCCCCCCCCCCCTTTCTTCTCTCTCTAAATCTTCATACCTGCATACGTTATTTGTAAGATCTTGTAGGCTTATAGGTTAGGAAAGCCAATGACCTCTCTAGGGCCTAATGTTTTGTTGGTCAGAATATATGTGCTCTTACCATGTGGTTCATTTCTATTAAAAACTCATGACTTGTACTTATTTGTTGAGGTCTGTGCTTCTATGGTATTTGTTCCTGAGTTGGCTGACCTTAAATATAATCATGGGAAGTACTTATTTTCTTATTCAATCTGCATGTCTCCTCAAGGGTGCATCATTAATGGAATGTCCTTCAGCTCTTGCCGGCTCCTTTGGAGGCACTGGATCATCCATGCCAATGATGTCGTTGTTTCTGATGTCAATGGAGAAGCTGTTATATGGAAGTTATAATATAACTTCTTCATTTGATTTTCTTTTCCCTTTCTTTGTTGTTGTCATTGCTTTATTTTTGTACTTGAATGCTCATTTGTATTATCTATTTAGTAAACTTGTTTTTCATAAATCAGCCTAGGCTGCATGCTTGATTTTTGGAGCATGTTATTTCTTGAAATTGGATCAATGACATTGAAATGTCAAAATAGATAGAAGCTAGGTATTATTTTCAGTATCTGGGTAGCTTGATTTTGTCTTTGCCTGTTGGATTTTACACATTTCACGTGTAAAATCTAGATGAAGCAGTTGAGATAGGTGCAAAGTAACTGATTAGGTTTTGCTGCTGGGTACTAATTTTTGTGATACTCATATTTTGTTTTGCTATTTTCAGTTTCTCGTTATCTGATGGCATGTAATGAGTCTAGAACTTTTGAAACATGCCATGTATGGCTATGGTGCTCTACCATACCCTTGCTGCGGAATTAGTTGACACCCCTAGCCAATGTGTTTAAAATACTGTAGCTTTGATAATCTGTGCATGCATTTATTGAGTGCATACAAGTCAAGCTGCTAGCTAAGTTGAGATGGCCCTTCGATGCTTGCAAGTAGATGAGTCACTTTTAAATACAACTCTGTGAGCTGTCAAAGCAGAAGCTGAAGCCTTGTTGACTAAACTATTCTGCAAGACCATCTTGCTTATTGCGTGGTTCCATTGGTTGAAACTCCATTCACTCTAGACATTTTTTGGGCTGCCATGTTCATTGCTGCTATTTCAATTTTCCTATCAAGTTACTAGCTGAATTGAGCCGGTCCTTTATAGCTTGCAAGCAGATAACTCATTCTTAAATTCAACTTTTTAAGCCATCAATTTAGATATTAAACGTATGTTGGCTTCACTGGAGGAGTCCTACTTATTGCATGGCCCCAATGATTGATAGTACGTGGACTTAAGAAAATTTTGGGGCTGCCATCTTGAATACCATATCAATTTCCCTTTCAATAGAGGGAAAAAAAAAAAAGGGATGCACTGAACTACTATTTTGGATAAAGAAAGAGATAGAAGGAACTTTTCATGATTATCATTACTTCTTGCAATGTAATTTGAACAGGACTTAATGTTTCAGGCAGTATAGATGATTGAGAATGAAAGAAATTTAAATTTTATCTGGTCTGAACTAGTTACATACAGATGGTTGGCCCACTTGATGGGTCTAATTATGTTTTGAGGATTTTTCATCACATGATAATGTGTAGAAGCATGTTTATTTTATAGTTCTGACACAGTCATCCCTTTGAACGCCTTGCTCTTTGGGAAGTTAAAATTAGTTGTTGCTTATCCTAAACCACAAGCTGGACTCTTTGCCTGTCTGGCAATGTAGTAAATTCAAGTTAGTGGATATCAGTTCCAGTGAATACTTTGGCTGTATGGTTTAGCTCAAGGTAGCCAGGGCATCACCTCGTTTTGGTATATAATTACTAGAGTCTTGAATTAATCATGTTGAATTTTAGTATTTGAATATGGTGGTCAGGATATTAATTTCTATCATTTTTATTGGCAGTTCCCGCTTTTGTGTCCAGGGGATAAAGATTTTGTTTATCAGAGTTGCACACCTCTACCAACACCATCAGGTTCCATTGAAGGTTCTGTCACATTTGTCCCTGGCAAGTATGCAGTCATATTCTTTTTTTTTTTTGTTGATGAGTGATTTAAGCATTTGTCGACGACAATCCTGTGACTTGGGGTATTGAGCATTGGTCTGTGACAGATAGGCATGGTGAATTCTTGAGGATTTTGATTTTAGGGTGGTTAGTTCATGACTAGTGTCTTTACACGCACTGCTTTGTATTAATCCACTGTCTTTTCTTTTAGGGAGCAATATCTAGCTGTATAAGATATGGATTTAGCTTTAAATAAGTGAGTCATGCAACCCCAACTTCAGCCATTCCTGTGCTGAGATAATTTCTTGGGCTAATCTTAAAATGAAGCTTTATATTACGGTTGAATAATGCTTTTATGTCCTAGTTAATCATTGGGGCCAGCCTAAGCGGTTTCATGATGCTCATCCAGCATGTTCCCAAAGAAGTCTTGGCGATACCCTTTACTTGTATGCATTAAAAGTCATGCATGTAGCTTTAAACAATTTCAATTGATATTATAATGTGATATGATATTTATAAAATAAAAAATTGTGCGATTCAAGATTGGCAGATACGAGAGGAAGCCCATTCGAAGTTTTAGAGGCACGATTCCCTCTCCAGCTGCCAGACTGTATCTTCTGATTCTGGAAGGTTGTATGTAAGTTAGTCTATATGGCAATTGCAGCTCTGGGATATCGTCTGCGTGTATTATGTTAGATTCATGTGAGTTGCTTTATTTATTGTGACAATTTTGTAATTTCGTTGTCTGTTTTTGCAATTTGCAATCTGTCAATCTATAGAGCTATGGATTGATTTCTTATGGCGTTGATTAGTTTCATATGGATTTTTATTATTTATTTATTCCTTAATATTATTTTGGGGTTAAGGGTTTAGGAAGACTTGAAGAGATGAAGCCAGGGCTCGCTTTCGGGGTTATGATACGGTGCTTTTAAAGGTAACTTAGGATGTGAATGCAAATGGAGAAAGCTATAGAATTAGTGTCCGGTGACATTAGAATGAGAGTCCCTTCGACCGTACGACGATGATATTTTCATGTAATTTTTACAATATAAAATTTATATTATTAAATTTTATATAGTGAATTATATAATTTGATAAATTTAACAGATTATATAAAAAATATGAGCATTAAATAAAATTAAAATGTGAGTTTTATTTCTTTTAAAATGATGATAAATGTTTCTACAGTATGTATGTTATTTAATATGAGAATTATGATATTAATTAAATTATGAATTTTAATAAATTTAATTATTAGAATATTATAAAATGAAATTTTAATAAATTTATAACGGTAAAATAGTTGTGAAGTGTTATCATTCTTGCATAGTTTTACAAATTTTTATAGACAAAGCATCCAAATCAACCATGCAGAAGTACTAATATCTCTCTGTTAATACAGACTGTTATTTATTGATATGTAATGACGACTTAGATATAGGAAGTTGAAAATAGGAATTTGCACAAAAAGAAGTATGGAGAGACAAGAATGGGAGAAGAAAGTTCTACTATATTTTTGTTTATTTTAACACAATTTTCTTTTATTTTTAAAATTTAAATTAATTCTTATATATGGTGAATATGTTACATATAAATTTAAATTATTTATATAAAATTTATATTCATTTTTCCTGAAAAAATAATTTTATATAAATTTTTTGACTTAAAAATTATAAAAAATATTAAAAATGTATTTTATTTTAAATATTTAAAAAATGAAAAATAAAATAAATATTTAATGCAACATATTTTTAATATTTTATATTTATTAAAATTTATAAATTATAAAAAGACACATCTAAGATATTTTTGCATAGGAAAGAGTTTAAAAAAATTATTACCTAATTAAAGACGTTTTTAATAATTTATAATAAATTAAATTTATATATAATATATTTATAAAATATAAAAAAATTAGTATACATTTTAAAAGTAAAGAAAATGTATAATAAACATAAAATAAAAATTGAAATAATTTTCTTTAAAACCACATACGCATACTTGATTAATATTAATATTATGTCTTCAGTTGGAAGCTTTTTTGCTTCCTCGTTTCTCAGATCTCAATTACTGTTTCTGTAGAAACCCTTTCTGTGTCTCCAATTGAACGTTTTCCCTCCCGCAAATTCCCTCCCCATGTGCGCACTTTTCAATTCGATTCGCTTTCTATGAAAAGCTGCGGATTCTCTCCCTTCACAGCTCCCCATTCCCGAGATCTGTTCCGTCAATTTTCCTACATTTCAACTTCATTTCCTCTCTAAACGAAATCTAGATTATTCCCTCGTGTCTAGCTCCTAGGGTTTTGGTTTTCTTCAATTCTATGCATTGTGAATAACATTTGAATCCGATTTACTTGATTTTTGAGTGTTCGAAGCGCCCTTCTCGGATTGGATCTTCAAATTCTGAGCGTCCCTGTGATTTTTCGTGTGTCTGTTGTCTTGTGGCTACAGGTTTCGGTCTTAAACGAAGGTAATAGTTTCAGTTTCTGGTTTTCCGGTGCATCCGTACTGGTTTATCGTAGTGCTCAAAAAATTCGATCAAGGTGCCGTCTGGATTATTGAACTTTATTTTCTTCGCCTCTCAGGCTTTCCCTTTTTTCACAAATTTTCTTTCAATGATATTACTAGGGTTTATAAGTGCTTGGACTACTAGCATAAATCAAGTTCTGAAGCACTATTCATGGATAAGGAAAAGTCCCCTCATCATGGTGAAGGTCTCCCACCTCCATCGGGTCGTTATTCTGGATTTTCGCCGACTGGGACCACATTTAACGTAAAACCAGAGCCATCACCATCGTCATATCCTCCAATGGTGCCCGGTGCCACCTCGGACTCTGGTCACTATGGACATGGAATGTCTACAGACTCTGGTCGCTTTAGTCATGATATTAGCCGAATGCCTGATAATCCTCCGAGAAATATAGGTCATAGACGTGCCCATTCAGAGATTCTCACCCTTCCAGATGATATCAGCTTTGACAGTGACCTTGGTGTAGTAGGAGGTGCTGACGGGCCCTCATTCTCGGACGAGACTGAGGAAGATTTGCTGTCAATGTACCTCGATATGGATAAATTCAATTCATCGTCTGCTACGTCAGCATTTCAAGTGGGTGAGCCATCTACTGCTGCTACAACGTCAGCTTCAGCACCAACATCGGCACATGCATCAGGAGCAGCCACCTCTTCTGCAGAGAACGCTCCTATTGGTACTAATGAAAGGCCCCGAGTTAGGCATCAACATAGCCAGTCCATCGATGGGTCAACAACCATCAAACCGGAGATGTTAGTGTCAGTTTCCGAAGACATCTCTGCAGCTGATTCCAAAAAAGCAATGTCAGCTGCTAAGCTTGCAGAGCTTGCCTTGATTGACCCCAAGCGTGCAAAAAGGTATTATTTGCGGTGAAGTTCTTTTTCTTATGCCAATATATCTAGCGTTGGAAGACCTTTGCCAAGAAGAGGAAACAGACAGCAGGTTCGAAACAGAATTACATTAAGGGATTGGTGGGATTGAAGTTGAAACAAGAGAATGAGGGCTTTAGGTCAGTTTTGAAATTATATTATGACTGCTGAATGCATTGAGTTTTAAGGGAAAATTCATTAGGAAACACAATAGGCATGACAAAACTTGATTCACAAGAAAGGACTCCTCTAGATTGACCTGTATAATATCATACTAGAGTCCAGCATAATTACCCTGAGGCCTTTTTTATTCTTTAAATAAAATCCTTAAAATTAAAATAGAATCATAAAAAATGAAAAGATAATTCTGATTGAAACCTTTGTCCTATATCACTAGCGTTACTATGTGTTAAGTAGAAAGAATTTTGAAAAACCTACCTGTTTTGGTTGCACATGCTGTGCATTATTGTGATGCACGTCTATTTTTTCGTGCATCATAGGTGTGTAGGGTTTCAAAGTCCTTTGTGATTGATAAATATGTGCATTTAAATTTGATATTCAAATATTGAACCTGGTTCAACTTAAGACTTACTTTTAACTAAAACATACCGAAAGTAGTTTAGGCAGGGTTCAGTACACTCAGGGAAATATAGCAAGAGTAGGAAGATGAAATTGGTAAGGTTGTTAAATCTCCACCAACAAGGAAGCATTTAACATGAAATTTAAAAGAAGGCAATTGTGTAAACTACCTTTCTCCACGCTACTTACCGTTGCTCTGCATCAAATAGGGGTGTTGCTTTTGATTCTGTTAAGCTATAAGCGCTGTAGGTGTATATACTAGGTAGATAGCTTATATGAATCAATTGTTACCTACAGTTTGATTCATTTTGACTTGGAATCATCCTATTTGATCACCATTTTGGTTCACAATATTGTTTAGTTGCATTTATCCCATTCAACTGAAGATCCTATAGGCATCTTCTTTACACGACCACTATGTCTTTGAAGAAACATAATTCTGCCACTTGAGTTTTGCCTATGTGATAGTTGAAGTCCCCACCAAAGATGAGGGGCATGGTGTAACAATAAAAAGAAAAGCTTGTAATGTCTCCCTATGACAAAAGCACAACTTTGTAGAAACTTCCTATGGGGTGTGGCTAATCTGTTCAAAAATTTCTCAATTTGCTTCTTTTCGCTCTCCTGCCCACAAAGGGGCTTTTGATGGGTTTTGCATAGTAAATTGCTTGGATAGCATTTGTCTCTCAGCGGGCACAAGTTACAAGCCTTTCTACTGTAGTAAATTAACATTCCAGCTTTCCTAGTATAAATTTGCCATCCTCTCTAGGTTCCTACAGGTGTTCATTGGAAAACATATCAATATTGTGGAATGAATTGATTGGAGAGAATGGCCTTTTAGCAGGCAGGATGTATTCGCCTTGCCATGGCTGTTGAAAATGTTCCAGGTTGTCTAGTATATAGTTGGTATCCTCTCTAGGTTCCTATTGGTGTCTGTGAGCTATATTATCCTTGACCTAATTTGATTTTCTCCTACAAATGAAAATCGGAGGGCATATGGCTTATTTGTTGTGCTTTACTCTGACAGAATTTGCCTTTTGTTGTGTGTAACAGAATATGGGCAAACAGGCAGTCTGCTGCAAGGTCAAAAGAGAGGAAGATGCGCTACATTGCTGAGCTTGAAAGGAAGGTTCAGACATTGCAAACAGAAGCAACATCTTTGTCCGCACAATTAACTCTCTTGCAGGTATTGCAATAGCACTTCATCTGCTTCTAACTTTCATTAACTTTTGTGCCTTTTGTCTAGATTTTTTTTGATTGCCATGTTGTGTGTTGTCTTAAAAGCTAAAAGGTGTATATTAATTAATGTGTTTTTGATTTAATGGACAGAGAGATACAAATGGGCTCACAGCTGAGAACAGTGAGCTGAAGCTGCGGTTGCAAACCATGGAGCAACAAGTTCACCTGCAAGATGGTAAGACATGCTGTTATAAATGTTTCTGAGGCTCGTGCTTGACTTTTTTCTTTAATTATCTTTCTGATTTCACATTTTTTCCCAAAAATTTAAAAAAAAAGAAAAGTTTTGATTGACTGACCCTGTCAAGTCACATGGCCTGCTTTTGTTGACATGGAATTCTGATAAATAATTTAGAATATGTGGGGTGTGACAGTAGATGCTTATGCATTTGTTTGTCCCTCTCTCTCTTTCTCTCCCAATTCCCAAACAACCCCCAACAAAAAGAAACAAAGTGCTTTGTAGCATACGTTTGAAAATTGGTAGCTTCTATGTGATGCTATATACAAAGGATAGATGAAGTAGTGATTTCAAGTTAGAACGAAATTAACAAAAGACAATTGCATTGTAGGTTGGCATATATCTAAACAACAACAACAACAAATCAAGCCTTTTTTCCACTAGGTGGGATCAGTTACATGGATCAAACGACGCCATAAACTTCTATCCAAAACCAAATTTTCGGATATACCATTTACCCAAAGATCTCTTTTAATCACCTCTCCAAGTGTCCTTTTTGGTCTTCCTCTACATCTCCTCACAGGACTAAACACCATTTGGTCAACCTTTCTCACTGGTGCCTCTCGCGGTCTTCTTTGTACTTGCCCAAACCACCGTAACCGGGTTTCTGTCATTTTCTCCTCAATAGGTGCCACCCCCACTCTCTCCCGAATATAATCATTTCGAATTTTGTCTTTTCTTGTATGTCCACTCATCCATCTCAACATTCTCATTTCTGCCACCCCCATTTTTTGCTCTTGTTGACCTTTCAAGGCCCAACACTCACTACCATAAAGCATAGCTGGTCTAATAGCAGTTCGATAAAATTTCCCTTTAAGCTTGGTAGATATTCTGCGGTCACAAATAACTCCTGATGCGTTTCTCCATTTCATCCATCCAGCTTGGATCCTGTCGGAGACATCCCTATCAATCTCTCCATTACTTTGTAAAATTGACCCAAGGTATCGAAACTTGGATACCTGCGGTATACTCTGCTCCCCAATTTTTATCTCCGAATTGCTGTTTTCTCGCCTCTTGCTAAAATTACACTCCATATACTCTGTTTTATTCCGACTTAAACGAAAACCCTTAGATTCCAAGGCTTCTCTCCATATTTCCACTTTACAATTCATCCCCTCTCTTGTTTCCCCTACTAAGACTATGTCATCAGCAAACAGCATACACTTCGGGACTACATCTTGGATGTGTCCAGTAAGTACATCCATCACTAAAGTGAAAAGGTATGGACTTAAGG
This sequence comes from Dicorynia guianensis, assembly GCA_037013595.1. Classification (NCBI taxonomy): domain Eukaryota; kingdom Viridiplantae; phylum Streptophyta; class Magnoliopsida; order Fabales; family Fabaceae; genus Dicorynia; species Dicorynia guianensis. The sequence continues at coordinate 403,660 of JASUAB010000009.1, forward strand.
ATGACCTTTGATGCAGACCGATCCTTATGGGAAAATCTTCTGTTATCTACTTGGAATTAATTATTTTGATGAATAAATGTTATATCATGCTTGCACCTTGCATCTGAGGTTAAGCTTTTTCTCTTTGGCATAGAATTTTAGACATTGCCCCAGACTATTAGTTGTATGTCTAGATAAACTGTACAAACGTAAAGGTAGCTGCAAAATTTTAGTGTCACTTTGGTCTGCTGGCTGCCTGAATATGAATTATGATTCCTGCCATAAAAAGTAATAATGATTTTGTTTGACTATGTAAGCTTGAGGGTTGAATATGTGAAATCCGGAATTTGGATATACAGTGCTGTAATTGAATGTTTTATGAGTGAAAATTGATTTGAGATTTAGTTGTGGAAAACTCATCCTGATCTTGACTCAGATACATCCACATAATACGTATGAATTTATCTCTAATTTCGTTGTGGGGAGGGTTATCAGCTGTTATTACTATTGAAATCAGGAGTACATTTTATTTATTTATTTTTTCCTCACTTGTAGCATTAAATGATGCGCTGAAAGAGGAAATTCAACATTTGAAAGTATTGACTGGGCAATCTATGCCAAATGGAGGACCTATGATGAACTTCGCATCTTTTGGAGGAGGCCAGCAATTTTATCCTAACAATAATGCTATGCACACTCTTTTAGCTGCACAACAGTTTCAACAGCTCCAAATTCATTCTCAAAAGCAGCAGCATCAGTTTCAGCAGCATCAACTGCATCAGCTTCAGCAGCAACAAATGCAGCAGCAACAGCGGGAACAACATCAGCAACAAACAGGGGACTTGAAAATGAGAGGGTCCACACCCTCTCCAAGCCCCAAAGATAATGCCTCATCCGATGTAAGTCCTTCAGTGACTAAGGATTGATATTGTCTTTTCTTTTTGCCATTCCTTCATTGTTGCCTCTTCAGTCTTGTGTCTAGAGTCTGTTTCGGTTTACAGCCGTGTTATATTTATTTATTCTTAAACAGTTCTATAGATGGTCGTTAGGGACTGTGAATTATGTACTGTAACTGTTTTTTAATATTCTCTGGCACCTTCTGTTATGGATCTGTAAGGTAGATTTATGTTTTATTAAGTCTGCCTTAAGGTGCTTTTCCCCACCATTATTTTGTTGGGAGAACTAGCTACAGGGACTCGATGAATTCAACAATTAAAATAGAAGATTTTAAAAATTTTTTATTATGAAAGATTGGTCCCTATAACTAATTCTTCCTATCTTCTTTAAAGTCTTGCTATGCTATCTCCTTTTTCACTATCTCTCTTTGTATTCAATCACATAAATATTAGTCACATCATTCCCTTTTACATGGAAATGTTGATGAATTCAAATGGGGATAGTGAAAAAGTGGATAGAATCCCCATATGTTAATAGATACTTAGGTTTGGTAAGTTACTTGGGTTGCATCAAGAGTGGTGTTAAGTTATCTCAAGACTACCTCAAGAACTGTTCTATGAAAAAATGATTATCTCAAGCCTATCACTGGCCGAACAAGCCCTCTAAGCCTATCTTTGGCAGTTCATTATATGGTGTTCCCATAAAGTAGCATTTCATTATATGGTGTAAATCTTCTTGGAGCTCCATTTCCGGTTTTCTCATCCTGGGAAACATATCGCAAAGAATTATGCAACTATAAATCAAGCAAAGACATAACCATTGAATGGTGCTCTTTAATTTTTAAATGGCACTCAATTTTCCGGGTCACGGCCACTGAGTGATTTACTAGCGTTAGGGCCATATCGGATGAAGATTAAAATGTAACAGGAAAGTAGCACAGGATTAAAGTTTTTTGACGTGTGTAGACAATTTATTGTCTAAGACATGACAAGAATTTTATATCCCAATTTCAGATTTAACTGATCAAATGCCTTTTTGAGAAATAGCTAATTACTCAAGGGACATGTTAAAATGATAGCTAGCGGAATATTTGCAGGGACATAGCAACCATCGATTTCTGGATCTACATGTTTGAATACCCCGGGCCACCACCTCCTTCAGGGACTGTCCACTATATTTTGCTTTAGATCTTTAATATGACAAGCATATCAAATCAGTTTATTACACATTATACAGAAAGTTTTAGAAATGCTTGACGTAAGGAGGTGCGTAAACTTCTCTTACGTCTACTAATAATTTTTAAGGTGATAAGAGAGAATGGAAAAATGTGAATGAGTATAATCTATTTACAGAATTTCTTAGACGAGTCACAACCGTTTTTATCAACTGCAGTGTTTCTTTCCTACAGCAAATTCACATTCCTAACTGGACCTTTCTATTTCTTCAGAATAATAGAAGACATTTTAAAAAAAAAAATACAAAAGAACTGAGAAAAAAAGTTTTAAAAAGTGATGCATGCAGGTGATTGAGTAATAAAGAATTAATCAATCTTACGCTAGTGGAACTTTTGGTTCAGAAGGTAACAACACGTAGTGGTTGTCAATTTTCTCCCTTATTCTTCCATCTGAGAGTCTAGGGCCAAAAACAAATGATAAGCATGTCAGGCTGTTTTATTAAATTATAATTTTATTTTCACTTAATTTTCATAACATAAAACTTAAATTATTAAATTTTATAAACAAAATATATAATAATAGTTATAGAAATAACAGTTTTCAAGTTAAGTCTTACTATTTTTTTAATTTTTTTTTATTTAATTTTTATAATATAAAATTTAAACTATTAAATTTTACAGATTAAATTATGTAATCCAAGACATACATGTTTGATCTTTCATACACATTTAAAGAACCAATTGCAGTAGTCCACATTTTTTTATGTACTACTAATCTGTGTTCCACTGCATACATGTTTGATCTATCATACACATTTAAAGAACCAAAATAAATCAGCAGGAATTAAGTTCAGCGAATATAGTGATAATATTTCTAACCATCTGAATTAGCAAAGAAATGCTACATCTTGAGCAGAAGATATTTAACCACTAGAAAAACAATCCTCCAATTTGGCCTAAAAAACTTACCTTGCAATGCAAGCAATTTTGGGCGTTAATCTGCGATTTCATCTGATCCTGCTCATCTGATATATACCTATGTATATGAGAAAAACTAAAGAAAAACATTTGAATATTTCAAAAACTGAAAATCCTTTCCTCATATACCCGTGCAGGACAATATCGTGACTCAGGACTAGCGCAAACAGGTAAATTCGTAAGTTCAGGAATCCTTGGATCCCTCAAGCGAAGGTGAGGAGGTTGATCGTGTTCACGATTTATATTGCTCCTATAAATACAATAAATAGAATGTAAATGCCTACAAAGCAAGGAAGAGATAGGCTGTAAATTATGTACTTGTAGACCAATAGGTTATGTTTCCTTCAATTTATACCATTAAATATAAAAGGCCAAAGAATGTCTACATCAGCAAAGGAGCGAGGCGGGGACACTCAATCATAGTTAAATAAAGCAGAAAACATTTATTTATTTATTTTGTTCACATTAAATAAACTCCCATTAAACTTAACTGTTGTTCTTACATACTGAAATCCCTTATAAGGAATAATGTGTTTCTTTTAAATTTAATTGCTTGTCCTTTTATATGCTTAAGGTTCTAACTTCGAGACATTCTTGCTCCCCAGTCCCCTCCCATAGATTACTTCCTATCTTTCTTATTAATTGTCTCAACTGTAAGCAACAGAGAGGAATTATGAAACCTGATCAGAGAAGGACAAAACACCATTGGGCTTTGGATAGTGAATTGGAGAACGTAACTGCGCAGCCTGCATAGATGTCAAAACAATTATCAGTAACTTCATAATACTTACATTCTCAAGGCTCAGTTATTTTCATTAGTATTCCTCTCTTGGATTCCACCTCAGTTATATGTGTGAATTAGAACTCAATGAATTATTTTATGCAATTAGATGCTTCTGATACAGTCAACCCAAACTCCATTATATAGTTAACTCGATCAAAAAATTTTCTTAACAAGCTCAGTTACAACAAAATAGTCCAAGTTACTCAGTGACTAGGGACATTCCAGGCAAATTTACTTTGGCAGAATTTTAATTTAACCAAAATTATCAATCATGGCCTAAGCAGAGTTTGCAAGCACACTGCACGGGAGCTGTTTGCCTAAGTAGAGGGAGCCAAATTTGCGATATGGTCAAGAAAATATCAAGCAAAATACTCAATTCCCCATGAAAGAAAATGATGCAAATGAATCAAGTAACCAAGGAGATGACAAAAGAAATACAAAACCCAGCTGTCACAGAGTAAGAAGAAAATATGTCGAAAATCAACATTGGGAAAAAAAGCATGCATAATCTAATTACAAATTGCTTCTAGGTAATCACATTCCCATGAAAACAAAAGTAAATTATTCTTAACAAATGTTAAACATTTCATTCACATACTTGATTTCTCAAACAATGTTTTCTTACATTTGGAGCTTCATGATCAGGTTTGCCATGCTTCCGCGTTAATGGGTGCTTCCCCTTGAATATGTAACTGTTTGGGCAGAATACAAGGGTAAGTGAAATTCCAAGACAATGTAAAGTAAAAGAAAGAGTAGTTTCCAGTGTTTGAGTCATTAAGACATAAACCACAAGAAGAGTTGGATCTTACTGTTCCAGGGCACTTAATGGCCAGTCCAGAGATAAGCCCATGGTCAACGGCCTATAACAAAATGATATGAATAAGGTAAATGTCGCATATAGCTAGAACATTTATACATACCACAATTTTCCAATTTCCACATTAATACTATAATATGTAATCAGACAGATTCAGCTTCCTGCATGTGTTATTCAGAAAATAAGTACAGAGCTATAATTCTTTTGTCTAAAAGACAAGACAAAGGTGATCCATGGGTGAAACTGGTCCATGCCATCTCATTGTCATAATATTGTTTTAGCTATATATATTCATGAAAACTTAGGTGACAGAGAATGGAAAAAGCTTCAGAAAATTATATTTTTAGGCTTGCGGATTGGAGCAAAAAGAAATGGACAGATAACAGAAATAAATTTAGGCAATGGATTGCTTCACAAACTAGTTGATAGTTCCGAGCTTTGTATAGTTCTCCCCAAATCCATGAACTTCTCAACGCATCCCAATATTGATGGGATCTGGGGTAAAAAGGGAAATTTGGGGAAGTTGGTTACAAGGGTAATCATTGTAAGGGACAGGTGGCAAATAAGACCAAGAATAAAAGAAGGCAGTGGTGGAGTGAGAGGGGGTATCCGAGCATTTTTTTTTAGTCGAGTGCTAAGAGCTTAGGCTCTGTGAGAGAAAGGAGCAGAGTGCTTTCAATGCATAAATTTGATGTTGCAGTAAAAGGGGCACCTGTCATTAAGGTGCCAATAGAGAAGCCCAAATGCCTATTTTTATTATCTCCAATGCTTGAGTTGCCCATATTGGTAGACATGGATGAAGCATACACCGAACTTCTGGAAATTGATTCTAGAAGGAGTTGGGTAAAGGAACTTCTACATGTGCATTTGGAGTTGAACTCATCAGAGTGCGGCTGGCAAGATAAATTTGTTATTAATCCTAAGGGAATGGTGGAACCAAGGATGTTGCAGAACCAGTTCTCTGTTGAGACACTGTTTTACTCTTGGAAGTATAGGGAAAACAAGATTGTTAATATTTTGGAGTATCATTCTTGTCTTAAAACCCAAATTAATCAGAATGGGTGTTACGGATAGTTTATTTTGAATTATTTGGGTGTTTGGAAGCAGATTTACAATTTGAATGCAATTTATTTTTTGCTAACCCTTGCTGCTGACTGGGTGACGAATGAGGAAGGCAGATTTCTGAGGGAGAATGGGAGGTTAATAAATGGTGATGTTCCCTTTTTGATTTCCGCTGGCCAGAAGTATTGGTGTTCCAAGTTGTTTTCTATTAATGGGAATGGCCTGCAAAACCTGGAGCCATTCTACAACTTCTCAGTTAAGAAAGATAATTCTATATCCTGCCAAAACAGCTACCTTCTGCACATCTCAGGTTTGGAGCAACTCACCACGATAATTGTATGTGTGCTCAGTCTAGATGCCTACATCTATAAGAAAAGTGAAATAGAAGGGCTTGCCATGGTTGTGATTTTGGGTTACATTTGGCTGCGGGCTTTTGTAGTAACCTTGGAGACCAACTCTTCTACAATGTGGCAGCCTGTTTCTATATGGAAAAAGTTGGCTGTTTTTTATGGCATCAACGAAAACAAGGCGTCTTTAGGTGGAGACTACTCTCCTAAACAGCATCACAGAAGATCTGTAAACAAGCAAAGATGTTGTGATAGAGAGGCAACTCAAGGTGATTTGCTGGATGGTAGTTCTCCTATGCAGCCTAGGAAAAATGACAGTATCAAGGAGGCTACTTGAGGAGATAATGACATCATCGAGGAACAGTTAGCTAACTCCAAGGCTGATTCAAAGGGGGAAGGTATTGATAGGATCCGGGGTAAAAAGGGAATTATGGGGAAGTTAGTTACAAGGGCAATCATTGTAAGGGACAGATGGGCAAATAGGACCAAGAATAAAAGAAGGTAGCGGGGCAGTGAGAGGGGGTATCCGAGCAATTTTTTTTTTTTGGGAGTGCTAGGAGCTTAGGCTCTGTGAGAGAATGGAGCAGATTGCTCTGAGATGGGGGATGTGAACTTGGCACTGGAGGTTTCCTCTACTGAGTTCTCTTTATTTTTTCTTCTTCTGTAATTGTTCCTCTTCAATTTTCTAGTGAAAATTCCATCTTTGAGTCTATTTTCTTCTTGATTTTGTTTTGTTAATTTCTTGGTTCCTAACAAATATATATTCGTATCTAGACTTTCACTAAGTGCACCAAATGCAACTGCAGGTGCAAGCATTCCTGCGAGAGTATTAAATGTATGTCAAAGTGGCAGAGTTGAATTATCAATTTGAAAGGGTCAATATAATTGCAGTACTACCATTATGCGTTAAGAGCAGTGCTATGTAGACTGACGAATACACACCAAACCAACTCGAAATAAGATCGTGTCCATAGAAATATAGGAGTCACAATTGTTGGGGGGTGAATCAACGATTTTAAACACGCCAACTCACCCAATACCAATTTTGCAGTAATATACTCCAGCAGATATAGTGTTTCTATTTGGGCAATTATGCTACCCAACCACAACCAGTGCAGACTGCTATTTTATGGCATACAATGAAACTCAGCGACAAATCTTACTAACAATTTCTACATGTCATTGCAACAATGTCTAAAGCTCCATCCTTAAATCACTAAATTAACAGAAATATAAAAGAAAATCAAGTGTACAGAAAGGATATCTGACCATTTGTTTGAATGTAGTCATTTGGAGAGGAAATAATCCAAGGGGAGAGAAAAATGGGAGAGCAATCCAATATTCCTAGTTTGGGACAAGAAAAGATATCCCAAGGGAAGATTTTGGAATTTGGAGAGATTACTTGTTTCTTTCCTTTACAAAACTTTCTTTCTAAAAGTGGGAAGAAAGTGTAGAGAAAGTCTATTGGGACTGAAATTGATGCGTTATCTCAAATTAAACCACATTCTTCTCATTTGCTTTCCTCTCAATTAAAATTTATCTAAACAAGAGGTTGGAAATTTATATTCTATCACTACATTTTCTTTCCTCCCACAATTTGTTACAAAAAAAAGGGTGAATCTTATGTTTTTTGTTTTAGAACAAAAATGTGAACAAAGTTTATGCATGATAAAAAGATGACTATTAATACTGAGTTGATATATAGTTTGTAATATTGTAATTTGGAATTCCTTTGACAATAACTACAACGTAAAATTGACACAGCTTTAGTTAAAAAAATTCAACAACAGTATGCTAATTAATCCAGTGAACTAGAGTAAGCCACTACCTGATTTCATTGCCGTGTGAGTTCCCTTTATCTTAGGCACATTTAAAAAGCCAGCTGAACACCCAGTAATTTGCCCCCTCCAGGAAAAACTGAGAATGGGATAGACTGAAATTCAACTAGAATCAAATTTGTATTTGCACAACATGTTATTAGTTAGAGAAACAACATGGCGCAACACATAACTGACAATTGAAACTAATAAAGATACAAAAAGAATATATTTCTCCATATTCCAAGGAAATATATTAAAAAGCCATGTCCATGGATCATTCCAATCTTAACAACCCACTAAAACCATCATGTTTTATGGAAAAATCATACAAGAAGTTGCTATTTCGCTGTGGCACACATTGTCTTTGCTAATATACTAGTTCACAAAACCTTATCAAGCTGGAGATAAGTGGGACATAAAGAGAAAATCTTTTCCCATACATACCTGCATTGTCCTGTTCCCTATACAAAAGAAAAGGAACTCATTATTACGAACACACCTGAAAATCACCTTTATTTAAAGTGCGAGCTCCAGAAATGGTTTGACTGCAGAATGATGCTTGAGTTTCTGGTGAAACCAAAAGAGAGGGAAAAATGGGTATCGAACCATGGGAAGGATCATGAATTCAGGATATTTGATGTACGGTAAAAGTTTCTGATGAGGATTTCACTCCCATATTACAAAACCGTCCAGCAAAAGTTTCACATAAAGAGCAAAAACATGGTTGTAGATTTAATAAGCTAAATCCTATGACTTGTTTTTCATTCTATGTAAAATGCACTCTCAGACATCCACATCATACAATGATGGAAAAGTAAGCTAAGAAAGAATATCAAAAATTCAAAATGGCTTGACAAGTTATATACCAAGAATCCCACATATTGTTCCTCTCAGACAACAATGTTATACAAAGATTGAAAAAATACATTATAGAGGATGACATAATGGCTTGCCAGGTTATTAACCATGAACTTCTAATCATTGTTCCCACCCGCATAACTAAAAAGGGGAAAAAAAGTTCAAAAGATTTTCTGACAACGCTTTCCCTTTTTCTTAAAGATGTTCCATAGATATGAAGCAAGACCTAATTCACGTAACTTGCACCTGACAATGAAAATGCTGAAAAATATTCTTAAAGTATCACAAGAAAAATATATATTTTAGCTGGAATTCCTCATAAGGATTCATAAAAGGGTTCTGATTGTTCAAAGTAACCACAAGACCTACAGATGTCTGTCACAATGATGAATGAGATTCTTGAAATGAAGAATGTTGTCGTAAAAATGTATTAATCTATATGGAAAATTTTGATATACAGGGTTCTTTCAAAAACTAAGCCTATCAAAATAGATGCATATGACGAATGAATAACTCAGCAGTCAGCATATGCTGACTTATAATGAAAACAATCAACCATGAAGATTTGAGAGATATTAATTCGTCAAATTAATACATGCAGCACACCTAATGCAAATCATGCAATCTCTAGGAATAAGCAACCATTGAGCAGCGAATATTCAAATATGAGAGTTTATAGATATCATGGTTAGAACAGAATGAACCAATCACAAGATAATAAAATCAGCGAGAATAGTTGGATGTTAAGAATAAATTTTGTAGCATTTACTTGAGCATAATAAAACTTTAAAACCAAATAAAATAAAATAAAAAAACACGCATAGACACACACAAGGGTCATAAGAAAAAACATAAGTCTGTCTTACAGATCAGATGCTCCATAAGGAGATGACTAATGGGTAACAGTAACAATTGGAACTATACTAAACTTTTCATGCTAATTAAATCTTCTGAATTTTGAACCAGATGAAAGATGTATCTTGGATGTCCACATTCTTCCTTAGAATTATATTTTGGGTGGATGAAAATAGGATTCATAACACAATCAAAATATGCATATGCAGCGGCACCGCAAAAAATAAATAAATAAACTACTAATAAAAGTTTAAACAGTATACCCAAATTTTTTTTTTTTAAAAAAAAAGAGGTGCTTTCTTAATCAGTTCATTTTAGGTTCCAATATAGATAGATGGTTTCTTGCAAAGAAGAACGTATTGTCCAACATGTAGGAAAAATTGCATCCATGATATTTAGGGAAAATAAAGAAATAAGAAACAATTTCTTGCTTGTCTATCTTTCATGTGATACACAAAAGATCCTCCATATGTCTTATTATCCAAAGGCCATCCCAAGTGTGGATTACTGCACCAGGTTGGTGCTTTTCCTCATCAATTTCTCAAACCTAAGCATCTAAGGTTACCGAATTTAAACACTGGTGACATAAAGTTTAATGCACGACACACATAACTTTTCCGTTCTTAGAACCAGCTATTAAATATTGTAAACTCAAACATACACTGAACAAATTAGCTCTCACCAGACAGATGGCAGTTTTTCAGAGAGATAAATAAAGGGAGAATAAAAAGTTGATCATGAAAATTGATGAAAAAAAAAATTTCTTAAGTGATGATACCTCTTTAATTCCGAAGGCATAAGTCTGGTGCTGTGCAGTCCCTTTCTCTCTCAGGTTGTACTTCTTTATTATCTTCTGAAGAAAACATTGGGAAGAAGAATGGACGCCTTGGTATTAAATCAATAACTGAGGGTAAGCTCATTTTCCAAACCTCCAATAACGACCCTCGACATCCCTTAGCCAGCACATGATTTCTGATTACATAATTAGCTAAATCAATCTCAGAAGGAGCTGTACAATAATGTACAAACTCGTACTAACATGTACAAACTATTGTACGTCAAATGTACTAACTCGTACACTTGGATTCCTTTAGCATATTTATAGCAAATAGAGAGTCTCTGTGAGGTTAAGCTTGACAAAATCAACCTATAGCATTAGAGAGCCATATGTTATTTAGAGTCGAGAAACGTACCCACTTCAGCACCTTTCTCAACAACGCAAACTGATAAATCAACGTTATTGTCCCGGCACATTGGCTTCAAGCGTATGGCCTCCGATAAGCCGGCGAGTCCTGCTCCAACTATGACAACATTATATTCTATGGATTCTGGGTCCGGTTCGCTACAAAAACTCTTGGACTCATCCACCGAAATCGAAACCCTAGAGATTTTACTTCCATTTTTGCCCAAAGTATTCGAAAATGAGAAGCCCCGAAGACAACCATAGGGCACGAGAAACTGAAACAGAAATTCGGATCTATACAGCGAGAAAACAAAGAGCCGCTGGAATAAGGGAAGTGTATTGTGCGGCGGAGAAGGTGTGGAGGAGACGCAGAAGCGAAGTGGGAGTTGACAAGGGCGGTCCGGATTAGTCGGTTGTTAAAAGACGTCAGACACCGAATGAATATGGTTATCAAAAGCGCCAGATACCGAATAAATATACTCATAAAAAAAGAAGTAAGAGTTAAAGGCAGAGGAATTGGCTAAAAAGAAGAATCAGAGCGCGAAAACAAGTGATTGGATGAAACGTACGAAGAAGGAAGGGCAGACTTGCGTACAGAGTTGGATTTGGAGAAGATTGAGAACAAGATTGTGATTATGATTCTGCCTTGCGATTCCCGCGATGATCAGTCTTCAGTCCCAGTGACCGGAAGCGATGAGCGTTCGAGTTCGTCACTTAAACAGTAGAAAGACCCGTTACACGTTGCATTACGCCACGACACGTATATATGTCTTGTGACTCGAACAGATGTGTCTTTTCCGTCCTTTTCACTGTTTCACGTCACATCGTAGGATATAAATTTTGTTTTATAAACAATTTTATATAATGTTTATTTTGAATAAAAAAAGTATAAATTTGATATCAAAGAGACGAATTGACCAAGCAAACAACATGGGAAAAGCATATACGGGACCAGACTGCAACTATTTCTGAGGTTGTTGCAAATAACTAGTCAATGGTCTATCCAAAATAGGAAAGGATATCTAAAAATTCTAAGTAGTTGAGTTTAAGAGACATGCTAAATACTAAGGGTGATTTGCCAGTTGAGGCTAGCTCAACTGTTATAGGTGTTTTCCCCACTCTATAGTCCTCAAGCTTAAACCTCGACAACGTATCCAAAAGAAAACACTAAGGGTGATTTGATACGTGAAAATCTTGATAGATTTCTGAAAATGTAGAGGTTGGAAGCCAGTCCACTACGGCATCAAGTTACGATGTGATAGCTTCTTGTCGTGTTGACATTGATTGGCATGTCAATCCAAATTTTCTGGTATTGTCCAACCTGTCCAGGTAATCCTTTACTGGGCTCTCCTTATCTACAAGATGTTTTATTTGATCGCTCAGATTGTGGCTTCGAGCTGTTACTGCAGTATCATGGTCAAAGTGAATTTGCGCTGCTCACCTTGTAATAACTTAAAACTTGGAATTGAATTGGGCTATTGATAAACAAGGAAAGCATACACATGATTCTAAATTTGGCTCAAGCAATATAGCTCTGATCTGTCGTGTAGTGCAGTTTTCACCATCCATGAGTCAGCACAGGTGACACTTGAGGTTCTAAAACCCACAGCCTTTCTCCGAGCTGATTTTTTCCTACAAATGTAATAGAATGCAATAAACATGCACAACAATAGCCAACCTACTTCTAACCACAATGCAGTCACAAGCAATGTATGCTGTCAACTTTCAACCCTCTCAACATATGAAACTCAACCAAAGTTTACTACTTTCCAGGTTAGATAATCAGTGTATCACTCGGTCTCTCACTTTCTCAGCCTCTCCCTTACCTTTCCGTTTGATATCATTTCAATACACTTACATGCATGGAGAAGAGAAACCCAGCAAAAGATGAGATTTTTCAGGAACACCCGTTTATCTTTGCTCGTTGTTCTGGTTCTGGGTTTGGTTATAATGGACCCACTTCATCTGGGTCCATTGGGGGAACATGAATTCAGACCGGTGAAGCATGACATTGCACCCTATAAGCAAGTCATGGAGATGTGGCCTAGGGACAACATGAGCAGATTAGGACTTCATGGGAAATCAGAGTTCAAGAATCAAGTTTTCGGGCCTGAGTCATTGGAGTTTGACAGTATGGGTCGAGGCCCTGACACTGGGTTAGCCGATGGGCGCATTGTTGGATGGATGGGGGAGGATCTCGGTTGGGAAACATTTGCAGTTGTCACATCCAATTGGTGACTCTCAGTCTCTCACCAGATACTTCCAACATAATTCAATTTCTATAACATGCTCCCAAATTCTACAATTGAGTACTAATTAGCATCAGCATTGAAAGCAAATACTCGATCAAGCAACAAATTGACATGCTATGAATTGTTAGTTAATGTACTCATTGGTTTTCTGCTTATAGTAAACATTGTATTATATATCATGTGTTCAAAGGACAGAGAAGCTTTGTGCTAGAGGGAATGACTCAACGACGGCCAAGCAATGGAAGTATGAGAAGACGTGTGGGCGTCCCCTTGGCCTAAGGTTTGACAGAAAGAGTGGAGAATTATACATAGCCGATGCATACTATGGCCTTCTGGGGGTTGGGGCAGAAGGAGGACTTGCCACACCTTTGGCAACCCATGTTGAAGGAAAACCCATTCTCTGTGCAAATGACCTTGATATACATAAGAATGGGTCCATCTTCTTCACAGACACCAGCAAAAGATACAATAGAATGTAAGCATCTATTGAAACAATTCTCTATACCAAGTGATTATATCATATACTGTTATGCTGTAACTGCGTTCCTTGATTTTGTCGTCGAATAAGATAGATTTCTCTTCAGTAATTATTGACAATTGCTTGTAGTGCACATAAAGGAGAAGCGACTGGTAGGCTCCTTAGATATGATCCTCCAATTAAAACAACCCATGTTGTCTTGGATGGCCTTGCTTTTCCTAATGGAGTGCAAATTTCAAAAGACCAAGCCTTTCTCCTCTATACTGAAACTACCAATTGCAGGTGGTACAGTAGGTTTGATGACAGTTTGATTCTATTTAGAACTCAGGTGTCTTAATTGGATTGATTACCACAGGCTAATGAAGTTTTGGCTAGAAGGTCCAAAATGTGGAATTGTGGAACATGTTGCAGACCTCCCAGGCTTTCCAGACAATTTAAGAATAAATGACAAGGGCCAATTCTGGGTAGCAGTAGATTGTTGCCGCACTGCAGCTCAAGAGGTTCTCCCTCAAAATCCATGGTTAAGTAATATCTACTTCCGGTTGCCCATAAGAATGAGTTTGTTGGCTAGAGCCATGAGGTCGAGAATGTACACTTTAATCTCACTTATCAACGAGAATGGAGAGATTTTGGAAGTTCTTGAAGATCGAGAGGGCGAAGTGATGAAGCTGGTGAGTGAAGTCAGAGAAGAAAAAGGAAAGCTTTGGATTGGAACCGTGGCTCATAATCACGTTGCCACCCTCCCTTATCCTTAAATCTTCGTCTGTTTAATTAAGTACATTCTGCTTTATACGTTCCTAGGCTATGATCCATGTATTTAGAATTTAGTTAACTGGCTTGTTAATTTGCATAAACTGTGTCTCTGTGTAAGTGTATATATATATATATATATATATATATATATATATGTAAGTATGTATTCATGACTCGCAAGATTACTTTGATTTTGGAGACTTGTATGTCTAGCTTAACTAATCATTAGCGCTTCCCAAACAAAATGCAATTAGACCATACTGTGATCCAACATTCATTAATTTGTGATATAACTGGGTTGATCTGTGAGGACGGAATAGCGTTCTCCTTTCATCTAAAGCTCAATAGGCACTGCTAAGTCTTTTGATTTTTTTTCATTTTGGTATATTTTTAGGAGTTAAATAAATATTTTAATCAAGAAATTAAACTTGTGTTTATCACCCAAAGACTTAGGTAGGTTTGCTGTGCCAAATATAAGATTTTTATATTTTTTTTAAAAATTATAACTAGGACTAAAATTTTTAAAAATGTATATATATTTTTTAATAAATTATTTTCACTTTTCTTGAGCTAGTCTAATTTGACACCTCACTTCACACTATTTTTGTTCAAAAATTATACTTTAATTATTTAATTCAACTAATAGAATCTATGTAAATATTAACTAAATATTCACAAAAGCAATATTAAATATAATAAATCCATTTTTTTACACAAAAACTATATTCTACTTCATTCAACCATTTTCACTAACTAAAATATTAACACATTATTATTATGCTTCAACCCAAAAACCATATTTATTGTAAGGAGTGGAATTAACAATGAGTGATTATAAGACAAATTTGTAATGTAAATAAAGACTCATCTTGAAGTAAGTCTAGCAAGGTATTTAAGTGGGAAACTATTCAATATATCTCATGGTTTATTTCAATTTCAAACTTAACTTTAACAATTGAAACTACACTTAAAAAGGAACAAAGTTGCTAAAAATGATACTAGATGTTCAATAATCTACTAGAGTTAAGTGAAATAATAAGAAACTATTTCTTATTATAATACAATAAAATTGAAAAATAATATAATCTTAAAATCTATGTAAACCTTAGTAAAATAAATTATTATTATAAACATTCCATCAATATCTATATACACTCTAAAATCTAAAATCAAGTTAATATTTTTGTTAATAAAAATGATTAAATAGGGTCCAATGTAATTTTTCAGTGAAAATATAATAGATTTATTATATTAAATATAACTTTTATAAATATTTCCTCAACATTTACATGGATTCTATTAGTTAAATTAGATAATTATAGTGGAATGTAACTTTTAAATAAAAATAAAATAGAATGTCATATTAAAATACTTAAAAAAAGTAATTATAATTTACTTTTAATATAAATTTTATTAACTTAACTAATCCTATTAACCAAATGATTTTATTACTTAATAACAAAACATTTCATATTATCTTAAAACTCCTATTCACACACATTTATTTTCGCACTTTCCTTACTTAAGAAAATATTTAACCCTTTTATGAAAACAAAATATGTTGGAATAACCTTTCTAATTATCTTATCATCATCATCATCATCATATGTTATATATGATTGGGATAATTTTACTCCTCCAACTATACGATCACATAATTTACACACATATTCATGATCATTGATTGAAAGTGTAGGCCCATATAACAAAAGTGGCTGTAGGAATAGCAACACTCATATTTCACTTTGAATTATCAATAGATAATTTCACAACCAACCCAAATGTTTTTAGAATATCATTATTTCAATAATTTTATTTAAATGTAAATTTTTTACAAATACATTATATGAACTTAACATTTCTATGATTGCAATCATGATGTCGAGTCGTGCGCCGCTCCATCGGTTCATCTTCAAACCAACTAAGTGATTTATATTTCTCATAGAATTTGTCAGAAAAAAAATTAGAATTTTCTCTTACTGAACAGGCAAGAATGCAAATATTACATCAAAGAGGCTAAGAAAAGGTGAAAAAATAATTAAAAAAAAGGAAAGACATTTCTTTGGGCTCTTTCTGAAGCATCATCTAAATTGCACGACAAGACCCTAGTCTTGGATCTCATTACTGGTATAATTGCCGGTCTGCTAGCGTCCTGATTGCTCAGAAACCTTGTGCTTAGCGTTTTATTCCTTTCGTTTGCCTACGCCTAGTACGTGCACTGGTACGTACATAAAGCTGATTATACTACACATATAGTTCATAGAAATATGATCAGGAAATGGTGTTGTCCTTAGCAGAATGATCCCTGGAATATTGAATTTATCTCTGTTTATTTTATTGCATAAACCTTTCAATTATCATCTCCACTGTATTGGTGTCTGAAAGAAGTACAAGTCATTACGTTTCCCATTAGATGACAATATAGTTTAAAGTAGGTTTATAAGTTATTAGACTCTCTTACCTTAGCAACTAGTTTTTGAGATTTTACCAGTTAACTTATAACAATGATACCAGAGGCTAACGCCATCACCTCTTGACCCTACCTAAAAAGCCGATGTTTTCTCTAGAAAATGGTAACGCATGAGGTGATAACGCAGCTGAACTGACATCGGAGTCTATAATGGCCGTTTCCTCTTCTTATTTCATCATTATCCAGGCTTTACGCTGAAGCAGAGAAAATTCTAAATGTGGATTCTTGAGGGGATGAGAAGAAGAATTTGAACTCTTAGATTGTGGCAAACCGCCCACAGTTACTGCACTTTCTTTTTTTTAAGAGCCTTGAACTCTGTTAGTTCAATTAACGTGATAATATGTACAGGAACACAGTGAACTGGGTAATGAATTTCTGAAAAGGATGTCTATGTGTAGTTATTGTTCAATTGTCTTTTCTAGCATGGGTATGCGAATAAAAATTTTAAGCATAAATCATATATCGTTATTTGAATATAAATCCCATTGGAAGTTCCATCAGTAAAACTCTAGAAAATTAAATTCTTATTTTACTGGATCTGCTGGTCATATTTGTCTACTGGCGCTGACCGCTGAGTTTTTTTTTTTTTGACAGATTTTTCTGTTTCCAGTTCATCCCCTATATTGGAATCTCTCTGACTCTGGATTTGGTACAACTTGTGTAATTTTATACAGCTTTGTAACGTGCATGGATCATGTTTGTTAATCTAACCAAAACTGTAGTGAGTATATGTAATATCAATTTAATTTGATTTGCTGTAACCATTACTGGGAAATAGGACATATTATGGCCAGCACTGGTGAAATAAACGAACCTGAATGGATAGATAGAATAAGATCCGAAGGAACCATTCCACTTCTTGAGCCAGATAACTGCTCAAATGGTTGGGCTTCGCCACCTGGAGATGCATTCTGGTTAGAGGTCCAGAGTATTTTACGACTAGGATTAAGGTTCCTGCTGATGAATACTTGCTCAAGCATCTTGGATTTGATTGGATTAAAAGTTCGGTGAAAATTGGGGAGGGGGGTGGGGGGGGATCTTGAACCATCCAGTTAGTCGAGTTAGGAAGGTCATTGATGAAGAGTTTCCAGCTGGTGATTAGCCTTTTGTGTGGGTCTACAATCTTCAAATCCCAACCAAGGATAACTACAGTGCCGTGGCATATTTTACGACCAAAAAGCCTATTCCGGAGGGGTCATTAATGGACAGGTTCTTGAAAGGTGATGATGCATTCAGAAACTCAAGGCTTAATATGATTGCCAAAATTGTCAAAGGTCCATGGATTGTAAGAAAAGCTGTTGGAGAGCAGGCTATTTGTATAATTGGGCGTGCCCTTGCCTCTAAATACTGCATAGCAGAGAATTTCATAGAAGTAGATATTGATATTGGTTCTTCTATGGTTGCGAGTGCTATACTGCATTTGGCATTTGGTTACATGACCGCTCTGACTGTTGACCTGGCTTTTCTTATTGAAGGCCAAGCTGAATCAGAGTTTCAGGAAAAACTCTTGGGTGCTTTCAGATTTTCTGACCTGGACCCTACTTCAGCTAGACCATTGGAGCCATCACCTATTTTGAGTGCTGATAGTTTACAGTCATCCTTATCGATAAGATTTTGGAAGCCAATAGGGCAGGGCTTTTCCAACATTCTTCATTCAGGTTCTCAAGAAGATGTTGCTGCATCTCGCTTACCTAAAGGTGTGGCAAATCACAAAGGCAGTCAAACAGACCTTAAAAAATGGTAAATGTTGGGAGTATTGATTATCTTTTGTGATAATATGATATCAGTTACTTGGGAAATTAAAATTGTTTTTTAAGTATTTTATGTAGATTTAGAACTTGTTTTTTTCCACTGGATGAAGGGGAATGAAGTGCCATTGGAGGTTATACTTCTATCATCTGTCGCTGGACTCTTGTTCCCGACTATAGGAGTATGTATTATGGCTACAGAAAAGTAGAATGGCTGCAATTTTTTTTAACTGGATATTATGTATATTTTCTTTACTTATTGCTTGTAGCAGTTTTGTTTATAGTTGACAGACAGATCAGTCATATATGATAATCGAAATCATTAATATGTTCATGCCTTTGGGCTGCAGTTGAAAGTGATGATGACCTTTCAAATTTTTTGGCGACATACATGTTACTAATTTATTATAGTTATATCCATGTTCAAAACCACCCCAGGTTAAACTTGCTTAGGGACTTTGTATGTATGTCTGTATATATGAACCGGGATCCTTGATGTAAAATTAAGGAAAAGTAAGAAAAAAAGAGATATAAGAAGGAAAATAATGACAAAGAGATATGGATAAAAAATTATCAAAATAAAAAAGAAAAAAAAATCTAAATTTTGAGTACAAAGCTGAAAGTTCAACAATTTGGTTGACTGGAAAACCTTTAACCCGAAGTTCATTAAGATGCTGACAAGGCCTAATGGCCTATGCCTCCTCGTTCCTTGCAAAGGTCGGAGGAGAACTCGTAGAGTTGGTCAACATTTTGGAACCTTGACTTCATTTATGCGTTTCTTTTATTTTCTTAATTTTTTATCCATCACATATTTCAGTCTCCAAGACGCTTCCCTCATTTTACAGAACTTTTTCCGTAACACCGACAACATCAACACAAACAAATACTATCCCAGAATTAAATAAAAATACAAGAATCAATAATGAAATTACAAAAATTTACCTCATTTTCCACATTTGAAATTGAATGGGTATCACATTAGAATCATTGCTAAGAATGGTCGTGACTTAAAGCCGAAAACTGGTCAATGGAGAAAGGGGACAACTCACCCCATAATTAGATTAGATGAACTTACAACATAAATTTCCGCAGGATTTGAGGAAACAGAAAATATAATGGAAAGAAATGATAAACCAGAGAGAGAGAGAGAGAGTAGTCTTTTCCCCTCCATAGCAGCCTCCATACCAAAGATATCTCAGAATCTGAAGTCAGGATCCACATCCATTGCCCAAGCAAATTTTGCCAGTAGAGACTTGTTGAAAATCTGAGCATTCCATGCAAACAAATGGTGCAGTAAGCAAGTGAAAAAAAGAAGAAAGGTAACCGATCAAGCATCAACAATATGTCTTTGGTTTGCATCAAATAGGCAAAAATTAATATTCAGTATCCAGCTCATGAGGCTGCAGATCATCACTCAACAGATTTTTATACTAGTAAATCTTATTGGAAGCAATCTTGCCTCCATCCATCAATTAGAAAACGCACTAGAGGCCTCTTAGGACATCCCACCCTCCAAGATAGCTTGACTGCCGCCAATTTTGTTTTCAGTTGAGAAGAAATAAGTATAGAAAGCACTTGTGCAGTTGTTCTTAATTATTTCTTGATGTATTACCAAAATATAGTAAACATCACAGACAACTACTATTTAAAAAACTTCATATAAATTAGTGAAAAAGGTAGCACCTTTTCAATAGGAACCTCATGCCGCTTGCACCAGGCAACCGTAATCCTTGGGTCAAGGTAGTTTATCTTGGACGTGCCTAAGGCCACAGTCTTTAGATCTTCTTTCGTCTTCATATCACGCTGCATTTTCTCAATTCTTGAATTTGTTAGTGATATCTTCTTTTCTAACCTGTAGATTAAATAAATCATAATCAAACATCATATCCAAACATGTAATGCGTAAAACTGTTGAGAAAGCTACGTTACACTTCAGGAGTCAGGTTCTTTTTTATCTTTCCATCCGCACTCTTTAGAGGTGGCTTGCCTTTCCGGGCCCTGTCCAAATCCGTTTTCAGCTCCTTCAGAACACGCTACAAGTGAAGAGTAAGTCAGCTCCAGTTCCAACTTCATGAGCCATAAACCAAGCATCGCACATCCACCAAGAAATTCATCTAAGCCCAGATTACATTCTTATTACCTGAAGTTCATCAATCTTTTCATTCAACCTTGACATTTGAGCACTGTGAGATTTTGAAACACTACGTTGATGATTACAAATGATTGCAACCTGCCATGAAATGACAATATGAATACAACTTAGAATGTCAACAAATAAATACATAAAAGCAACAATATAATAAAGCAATTTTTAATATAATTCACCTGCTTGTTCGCCTGCTGATAAATGACAATCTTTTCGGCAACATCTCCATCTTTAGTTTCCACATTCAACTGTTATCACAACCCCAGAAAAATTAAGTATACAACTTTATAATGCATGGCATAAGAGAGATAATAAAAACATATCATTTCAAGAACTTGTTGAAATCATCATAGATATGTAGCCCAATTTGCAATGATATGAGAATCAAGTAATATATCCTTGGCATGGGCAAAAAGTATATAGCACAGGGGAATTGTTAAAGCATTCCAGAAGTGCATTACAAGTTTAAAATTAAGGTAGTTGAAAATTTCAACTCCAATGAAAGATGATATTGCTCACTAGGGAGGCTCTCTCTCCTCACCTGAGGTGAAAAAAAAAAGATAACCAATTTCAATGTCACATGTACAACCATTAACAGAAAGATAAAGAGTACATATAAGCATAGCAGAATATAGAACCAATAAAAAATATTTTTCATGCAAACTCTAGGATTTGCAGGTCAAAGCAATTTTACCATATCATCTAATGTGATAGATGCATTAAATGTACGGAAGACTTTTGCTGTTAGGCCAGGCATGAGTTCCTTCAGATGTGCATTTAATTTACTTGTATCAAGCTTGTCGAAAAGATCATCACCAGGGCGTTTTTCTGAAAATTAAGAAAAGTGAATTCTTAAGGACCTCCATCTCATAGTAGACATATTTCATAAAATAAACCAGCTATCCACCTTTTTGGAACTTTAAAATTCCATTATAAACAGGAAACTCCACTTCAACAGTGTTTTCATACTTGATTGAATCTTTACCAAGGAAGTTAAACTGCATGAACCCAAAAGGAAACATCAATCACTAGTTAAGTAAAAACTGTAAGGAAGCTGCAAATAAAAAAGAAAAAAATGAAGGAGTAGGAGAACAATTTAAAACTGAACTTTGTAACCACCCCAAAAAAGATGATAATCAGGAAACCCTAATACCTTTAACTTGTTGGAGCCCTCTGCCGTCACATTCTCCACTTTTAATGTGCAACAACCAACAGTATCAGCTTCATCATCATCCTGAGGAAAGGAAACCAAAACTTTACTAAAAGCATACCAAAATAATTTTTTGACCAAAAGGTGAATGAAGCCTGCATCCTTTTTCAGCAAACTCCATGACAATATGCTCTTATAGATTGAAGTGATTAAATTATTTAAAAACTCAGGAGAGTTGTGTCTGTATTCAGTCTTTGTAGTAACTCTTACAGACTGAAGAGATTAAAAAATTTAAAAAACCCATAAAATTGTGTGTCTGTATTCAGTCTTTCTACAGCCAAATTGACTTACAAATTTAATAAGCATGCACAACAGCATATGCTTTTCTTGGTGTGTACGTGTGCATGTGCATTCTCCTCTTTTAACCATATTTGTCAATAATTTGGTTAAAGAGATGATCTGTAACAACCACAACAGGGGTTAAGCAAGTACATCTAAGACAGGTACCTTCTCATTGCCAGCCCTCAGAGCTAATTTATCAATAAGATAAGTAGCAACGGCTATTTGCTGCTTTGTAATATCTTTACTTGTAAAATCTTTTGTGTAAGCAGCCCTAATGTTCCCTATATAATCCTGCAAGCAGATACCAAGGCCTAAATAATTAAACAGGTTCCTTGAAATGTACTCCAAACATATCATGAATGTAAAAACATGAAGTTCAAGAAAAGCTTATAAACAAAGGAAGGAAGCACCTTCAACATCCTAGCTTTCTCATACTTTTCCTTGTCACTTTGTCCCTTCAAGGAGCTACTAGCTGCCAGAAACACATATTTAAATAACTTTGGATTGATTGGGTCATTCCAGAAGGCTAACCACGTAACTGTATTGTCATGCCTTATCTCTTTCCAGCTGCCAAGGTCACATGTCTTGATGATTACAAAATAACCCCAAAAAAGGAAGGCTTTCAACATGATAGTAGATGGAATTTAAGATAATTTCTAATTTCTTTCAAAATATTTTGTTCCAGGTAGAAATGCAAGAATCATACCTTTCACCAGGTATAGGACAATCAGGAATTGGAGCATTCTTTCCAATATTAATTGTAATATCACTGGGATGAATCCGTCTTTTCAATTTGCCCATCTAATATAGTCAACAAAAAAGTAAAGTTATTAACTGCAGATGTTGGACTCTAACAAGCTGGCACCATATGAAAACAATCTCTATAGCCAGGAACAAGTATCATAACAACCTTAGGATGCTCTCCACGGCCCCGGAACAATCCAGGTGGTTCAACTCTAAAATTTCCAACCTTCAACGAAGATTGAAGAAAAATTAGTCATAACTTCAACAGCTTCCAGATGAAAATTAAACGGCTTGCATAGGCAAAGGTGCACAGAATAAAAAAGGTAAAAATCAACTGAAAAATAACTTTGCAAATACATGACAACGAATGAACAATGTTAAAGTTAAATGATGATAAAAAGTTCAAAACTTCAAATTGCAAAACAAAATAACATTTTGGGTAAAAGGAAAAGTACCTTAAGGAGGAACAAAGAAACCATGACGAAGGAGGAAAAGATATCCTCTAAAAAAAAATCAAGAAAAGCCTAGAAAGCCAAGAAGTAGCATTAATAAAAAGAGAACTCCAGTCCCAAGTGATATGAGACAAAGTCACACATTTTACGCAAGCATTGGCTAAAAAAGGAAAGAATGCCAAGAGCAAAATTTCTACTACATAATAACCAAAATTATGGTACTTCTGTTGAGATTTTCATGCAATGCATCCTAACCAAATACCCAAATAGTACAGCACAATAGCCCAAAATCTTCTCTTCTTCCTGCCATAAACCCGTAAGATGCACAAAAATAAACTGCTTCAAGAACTGACGACATTCAGGGATAGGAGTCACATGATTCATTGCAACACATCCCCCCCCCCCCCCTCTCACTCTCTTCCCCAAATTCACTGATTGCTTCTATCTTACTAGTTCCCAATTATTCTTCCTAAAACATAAGTTGCTTACATCACAAAATATGGTATTCTAATGCCAACTGCAGAATAATTTCCCCTAAGGAGCAGTAGAGATTATCCAATCTACCTCTATGCATATAAGTTCCTACAATTTTGTTTAAACAAGTATGTCCAAACAATTAAATGGAAGGAGTGTCCCAAAGAATGATCTTATTGATCCTTACAATGCCAGCCATCCAACAGAATAACTGGTATGACTATGACTGAAATAGACATGGGGATCTGAACAACTACTTGTTAAATATAAAAAAAATAAAATGAAGATTAATTACTGGTCTTTGTTGCACTGATGAGTCAATGACAAGATAAATACATTGGTGTTCCTCTGGTCTGTGTTAAACAATTTACAAAAGTAGTCCAGCATCAACCGAGGAATGAAACAAGATTAAGCAGTAAACATTCAACTTTTATGGCACTAACTGATGATAACTTTAAGAGAAAGGATAAATCAAGTGTAGGAAACACAATACTTCATTCACACACAAATATAATGGCCTGATCAAAGAACTCATACTCATAAATTCTTGAGGCCATTTCTAAGAAAGAAAATCATAAGGATTTTGAGATAACATGAAATGTCTTCCCAACTGTTCAAAGTTTCCTAACTAGATTTAATAATAAGAAGGTGATGAAAGAAGATAAAAACACCAATAATGATCAGTCAAATGAGTCGTATTTTATTGTTTTAAACTTTTAATATATATTTCCTACTGTACTAATGTCAGAAAACAGGGGGAATGAACCCACAAGGAGTTAAATTTTACCTCGTGGGTTAAAGAAATTAAGAGAAAGAGAGAACGAATACTAAACCTTCTCTTTAACACCATCAACAATAGCCCACATGTACTTCTCCTCCTGTTTTGCTTTCTCCTCCTTCTGGGCCTTCTTCTCCTGAGTGAATAGAAGACCATACACAACACTTTAATTATACAAGGTTGTGAATTAGAACCTCTTCAGCCAATACAGTATAAACTTGGAACTATTAACCTATATAATTAACTCCAAAAAACTAAAAAATAAAAATTTTGCCTCATAACAGAGCCCAGTATTTACCAAGAATCGTATAAACTCATGCAGTGGTTTCAGAAATACTACCAATAAATCAATAAATATTTAACACTTATTTTGTAAGATCAATTAAACATGTAGTAAGATCAATAGCATGCAGTATGCAATTATTGTAGAAAATTATGTAGAGCTATCAATATTTCAAGCTAACCTAATATCCAACCAAAACAAGAAATAATGCTTTGATATTTATATTAGTATCAAAACAAATGACATCAGATACCAACTTACTTCTGAACTCATTTGTTTCTTCTTCTCCTTTTCACTTTGACACCAGTCATATATCGGGGTAAAGTCGCAATCTTTCAAATTCTGAATTACATGGTTTTTTCCTAGCAACTTACGCCAATCATTCCAGAAATTATCTTTGAACTTATCTTTCTGCATGTAATCTGTATCTCGCATGGCTGCAAACATTGTAGCAACCTGCAATTTATATTCAGAGTTCATAAAATTGTCAGAAACAAGGAGAGGAGACTTGTACATCAAAGTGATTTAGCAAACTCAATTTCTAAAGTACACAACTTCCAGAAATAATTTCTCACCTCTTCTTGCTCAGGAGTCAAATCAACTGGCTTCCCCTTATAGAGCATCTTTACCCTATGGGGCTGGTAAGGAGGTGGGAAAATCACACCATTATGTACCAAAGTAGTCCATTTTTTCTGTCCATCACCAGAGCTTGGGAGAAGTTTGGTGGACTTGGAATATTCTGAATCTTTGCCAATTTTTTTGGACATCTTGGCTTGTTTTTTAAATAATGGAGAACCAGATTTGTTAACCTTGGTAACCTTTGTCAAATTCTTCTTCATGGGTGATGATTTACCCTCCAATGGACTTGACTTTTTTATCCTTTGGGAAATTGGAACATCATCATCATCATCCTCCACCTTTGGCTCAAGTTTCATGGTAACTTGCTTAGTTTTGATTGAAGAAGCTGGATCAGAGAACTTTGACTTCTTCATCGAAGAGTTCAAGGAATTAGTGTTATCTAGTTGCCTTTTAACTGACAATGTAGGCAGTGTTTCTTGCTTAATATTTGTGCTGGAACCATCTTGCCAAACTTTCTGAACTTTTGAATTGTGTTTCTTCTGATTAGAGTCATCATAGTTATAACCAGATGTTCCCACATTAGAAGTTCGTAATAACCTTGATGACAAAGGAACATGATCATCATCCTCAGATTCTTCAGTAGCTTTCTTGGCAAAGTTTGAGGTAGCTTTCGTAGCTTGGTTATAGTTCCTCTTCAACCTAGTACTCAAAGGTTTGTTATCCTCCTCATCCTCAGAATCTTCAGGATTATCTGGAGTAAGATGTTTGATAGCGTTATTTTCCTCCTTAACATTAATGGGCATTTTCTGTTCCAAAAGAGGCTTTGATTTATCTCCTAATGATGATGTTTTTGAATTTTCCACAAGTGATTTCACAGGAGAAGTCTTGACATTTGAAGTTGATGCCTTGGAGATACCTAATGAAGACTTTGTGGGGAAAGACTTGGAAGATGGGACAATCTTACACTTCTGTAAGCTAGAATTTTCACCATTTGAAGAAGGCACATCAGAAATCTGCCTATGTGATTGTCCATCATGATTATGAGAAGTTGACCTCCTTGCTTCTGAATGCACTTTATTTTTCTTAGATGCAGCGCCGCTCCTTTTGAAAATTGTGGGTACATCCTCATCCTCAATTTCATCCAACAAATTTGGTTTATCAGAAGCCTCAACAGCCATTATTCAACTATGTAAAGTGTTAGCATGTACATTACATCAATTTCTGGAGGAAAAATAAGAAGTTACCGTCATGAAAGTTTTGGTTCAAGAACTACTTTCATATCCGAAAACAAAATATGACAACAAGAAGAAAATATCTTTTCTACAGCAACACACGACCAGAAATTGCCATTACACTAAAAGTATCAAGATCTGATGATATGACATTGTCACAGCAACAGAGAATTATCAAAAACATGGAGCCAACTTGACATCGGAAAACCTATCTTATCAGTGATCACTTTCAACTCAAAGTTTTCATATGAATTGAATTTAAAAATACCGATGCTGAATATTCTGAAGATATAGCATATGCAACCCCATTAATCCAAGAAGAATACCCCTACACACCAATAAATAAAGGACACAGAACAAGGCAAACCATCATGCCCAAGCAATAGAAATCCATCACCTGGCACTCATATTGGAATTAAATAAAAAGTAAAGAACTTCAAAGAATCAAAAATGAACTTGATATTTTACTGGGAAACTTCCAAAGCTTATAATAAAAAAATATATATATCGCTTTATCAGTAAAATGAAAATCATATGCCAAAGCTGGCACCATAGGAAGATATATATATTACCAGACCCTTAAAAGAATCTTCTCCTAAAGCGACTGAGTGGTGAAGAAATTTAACTTCATATGGAGTTTGAATATAAGCAGCAAAATCATAAGTAGGTCTTTCATATGAACAAAGAAGAAGAAAGAATTTATTTTGCTGGCCATAACGAAGAAAATAAATTGAATCAGAATAATCCAGATAACCAGATGACGAGCTAATAAGGAACAAACTATCACACTCACGCCAACAACCCACAGGGAGGGGTGCCTTCATAGCAGAGGCCTTAAGCTCAATTCTCATATAACCCCCCACTTCCTCACACCAATAAAAAGAAGCATCTTGTTTCTAATCTATCTCGTCACAAGTGAAAAAAATCTCAATATCAAATCAATATTGGTATTGATTTATATTAGTAAAAAAAGTCTAATGTCAATGGAAGTATGCAAAAAAAGTCTCAGTGCTCCATTGTAAGAAGGGAGTTTTTCGAAGGAAAAAGGAAACCAAAATGCAGACGCAAAGAAGATCATCAACAAATTCACCCCCAATTCGGAGAGATAGAATTTTGATAGGAGCAGCAATTCGGGAAGTACCCAAAAATTATCAACCAAAAGCAATTAAATTGAAGCAAACAGGAATTACCGGAAGACGATGTGAAGCCTTGTCTTTGTGGGTTGCTATAGCGGTGGAACTGGTGAGAGCTCGAAGAGAGATAGAGAGCAGCAGAGATTGTGTGCTAGCAAGTAAGAAAAGAGAGGACTTAGATAGAGACGTGCGAAGGTAGATGAGAGAGAGAGAGTAAGAGCGAGAGAGAAGATGAGGAAGGAGAGAGATGGGTGAAAATGAGAGAAACTGAGGGATTTGGGAAACAATAGGGAAGGTGCAGATATCAGGTGAGGTTGAGCTTCCGGGGACTTTGGTCAGCTAACATATTTTCTCTGCCTTATTCACCCTCGTGCAGTTGTATTCTAGTGCACCACTGCTGCCATACAATGTTCCCTTAGCCATGGGAATGGGCCCAAATTTTCCAATACCCAGAAGGCTATAAACATCAGTTTATTGAGGCCTGTTTCGTCAGGGAGGAAGTTGTGCGAACAGAAAAAATCAGAGTTATTTGTAGCCCCAACATGAGAAACCCTAGCAAACAAAAATATTGTTTGTATATCACACCCATTTTATATGAAATTATGTGCATATAATTTATTTGAGTTCAGATAAATTTTATGTGCATCCATATAGCAAAGTTGACAAATTAGACCCCCGTTTAGCTGAAACAAATTGGGCACTTCATTAGTGTTATTCAGACCGAAACAATTAAGTGAATACTTCATTCCTTGTTAGGATTACTTGAGTCCTAATTTTGATGCTTAAAGTTTTGAGAGAACAGGAGAGAATAATTAGATTTTACATTTCAAAAAAATAATTTATAAAAAATTAGTGGTTTTGAAACTAATTTCTTTTTATTATCGTGAAAGTCGTTTGTGAAGTTCTTGCAAAATATTTCAAAAATGCCCGAAAAAAACTCCGTTGAATAATCTAAACCGTCATATCTATTAAACCGATTTTCTCATCCATCCTGTCCTGCAGCGGAATTAAGCCAAGAAATGGTGTTAAAGCTCAACTCATAAAACTAGTCAAATTCGAGTTCAGAGCGAGCTTCCATCGAAACTGAAAATGGATTCGGTTTAAAAATGTACGAACTCAAACTCAAACGAGATCCCATCTGTAAGGTCTTAGGGAGTCGTCATGCCGTGTTTTCCTCTGACATATTTGAGTGGTTAAAGGCTATTTTTCAAGCATGATAAATCAACATTAAAATCAGATCTTTTCATAACTTAATCGAATGACCAAGAAAACAAGTAGAATGTTTAATCATACAATCTTTATAACGAGGATTAAGCTAAATATATCAGTGGAGAAGTAATAACTAATCCCCAGCATCAGTTCCCATATGAGGATACAAACCAGGTGACTTTCATAGTGTAAAACATTCAACTGAGAAGAAAAAAGAAAAAAAGCATGGAATTTGTGGTCAAATGTGAACTCTCATCCCGGACTTTGTCGATGCTTTTCCAGAGTATAGTCCCGTCATGTAAGACACGAACCGGTTGAATCAAATATGGTACTTACCATAGGAGCAACCTGTCCAATATTTAATTATCCAAGAAAAAGAAAAAGAAAGAAAGCAAACACTTTGCAGCTGAATAAAAATGGAACAACAGGTTAATCAGCTATATAACTCCAAAAAGTCAAAGATGAAACAATCGACCAAAGCCTTCTCCCGTCATACAAAGTGCTCCTCCATGTTCTAGTTAAAAGCAGCAGAAATTAGGAGGATGCCAAAGCCAAACCATCATTTGGTGAGATTATACAGTCCAAGTGAAGTATTAGATTTGCTTGATTGGTCATCTTACACGAATGCATAGATTGCAGAATAAAATATCTTAATAAACTTTAACCACTAATTTCTATTTCTCTAGTGTCTAATCAGGAAATGTAAGTGATACAGTTCAACAAGACCTCAACATGCATGACCACCACAGTTCCTAGTGTATATAAACAAAAAGCATGGAGACAAAACAGCGGATGCACATTTGCAATTAGCAGCGTTACTCCAAAAAATTGAAATTATGCATCTGAGAACAATCATTAAAAAAGCACTAAAAATGCGAACTCTGAGAATGTACATAGAAGAGGTTTGAACAAATTCTAAAATGGAAAAATAAAATCATATTGCAAACATTCTTTAGTATTTCAAATGAAACATCATATATCACAATGATATATAGGTTTGAAATTAGACAAGTTCAACATTTCCAATTTGTGACGGATTCATCTGCAATGTTCTACCATTTCCAGATGCCAGAAACCGTACAGATGGTAAAGAGGGATCTGCAACCGATTCAATCTCAAGAAAGCTGTGGTCAATTGCACCAGATTTCTTCAAACTCAAAATAAAGACAAGCACAATCCAACCCAATAAGGTAAGTGCCCAGTAATTGTTCATGCCATGAATCAAACCCCATGCAATGGCATATCCAACAACAATTCCTGATAAATGGCCAAGAAAACTAGCTTGAGGAACAATAATTGAAGTGAAAACAAGTGATTCAAATGGTGCAAAACTGATGGGAAGAGAAAGGAATCCAAATAGATCCAACTTGGAAGAAGGTTGCTTCACAGAAAGAATTGTCATCCACCCAAAAACAACACAGGAATACCCAACAGCTGTAACTCTACGAAAATATTCAAGCTTGAATCTTTGGATTAATATGTGATACATGCCCAGAACAAGCACTCCTGATAATACAACCAAGACAAGGGTGTACTGTAAATAGTACTCAACACCGAGGCCCAAGTGCCCTAGCTGCTCTACCACTCCAAGGCTCCAAAGTGCGCTCATATTAAAAACAAGATGAAGAACACTTATATGGGAAAAGGCCGAAGTGATTATCCTCCAATAGTGTCCTTCAATGGCAGTCTCGTAACTCAAACCCACATGTGAATACCCTATGCTTTTCTTCTGTATGTAGAACCAAATCGCAGTGCATAATCCTATTATACAACTTGTAGCTGGTTTTTCCAAGATCTCATAAAACAAAGGCTTCCCCATTTCCCAAATTTCCTTTTATATCTCCACCTTTGAGGAGCTACTCTTGTACAAACCCCAAAGTACAACTTCAGTAAAAATGGTGACTAATTTTATAATCAAACAAGACTTGCAGTCTTCTCAATGCCCCATATTCAATGGTCCTCTAAAATCTCAGAAATTATACAGACCCCCAAGTCAGAAAGTACCCCAAAACGAAAATTCACGCATTCGAAGTATAGAAACAGATATCTTTCTCGATAAAGGATTGGTCGAAAACCAAAGCAGAAAGTTTTCTTCTTAGTCTTCCGAGAGGGACGTAAAGCTCATGAACAACAATGAAGAAGTTCAATTCTATGCGATTTATTATGACTTCTGTTGAAATTCAATCCAGACAAATTGATAATTCAATGAGAATTCGAACTTCTGAGGTAACAAGGACCAGAGGAAATAAGACACTTGAGAATAAGGCTTACCTTTAGCAACAAATCGGTTAGAGTTCTTCGTTAGCGTACGCTTCTGGGGCTTTCTGAAGCAAAATTAACAGCAACGGTATCGGTGGCTCTTCGTCATTAATGTCGGAGTGTAAAATCCAAAATTACAAAAGTAGCCCAATTTGCTCTTTTATATTAAACAATAATTTAAGAAACAAAATTAATTTTTTATGTTTAAAAAAAATTATTATTATTATTATTATTTTGAGTGGACAAAGGCTTGAGTCCCGACCAAAACACAAACAAACTAAGCAATACGACGGCTTTATTTATCTTGCAAGACTTAAACTCTTTTACTAATAAGGCTCTGCTTTATTTATCTTGATTCAGGTTGAAGCACATAGAAGATTTTTTTTCTTTTAAAGCTTTTGTAGCTTTCAACAATACGAAATAACTATAATTTTGTAATAACTTCACCACACAATTATTGATTAGTGCAAAATATACATGAGATTTTATCCACGGCGTTTTATTTCCAAATAGAACATAATAGCCTTTCCATTTTTACATAAGTTTCATAATAATTTAAAATATATAATTAATTTTGGGAAATTTTATAAAAAAATTGTGGGAGTATATTAACTCAAAACATAAAGCACACCGATTAATTTAGTTTATCCATATCCTCCCTATTGCTAGTGTTTGAAGACTGGGGACCTAATAATAATAACAGTTTGTGTGAAGTAAAAGAAAACAAATAGGTTCCCCTTTGGCTTCTTGGTTAGGAGAAAGCCAAGCAGTTACGGGTTCAAACCAGCACAAAGAATCTAAAAAAAAAGAAAACAAATAAGAACAAAATATAGAAATAAAAATGATAGCAGTTGGTCTCCCCCTTCTTCGGGTTGGTGTAAGATCAACTCAGACGGAGCCAAAAGCCAAGAGGGGGATAGCAGTTGTGGAGGACTTGTTCGTGACAACAAGGGGAAGTGGTTAGTTGGCTTTTACAGACCTTGTAGCACAGCAATAATTTTTGAAGCTGGATGTTGGGGAGTTTGGGAAGGAATCCAAATGGCCATATTGCTGGGATGCAGAAAATTGATAATTGAAAGTGACTCTCAATCAGTCATTTCTACTTAAAAAATCCATCCAATACCTGGAGCCCTATCCATCTGGCTATTATCTCTGCAGTGCAAACGATGGAAGAGGTGAACTTCCTGCATGTTTACAGAGAACAAAACCGGAATACCGATTGCCTAGCTGCCAAGGGCATGCATGCTCCTCCTGGCACTCGTGCTTCAGGAAGCTTCTATGGAGCTATTGACTCTGTTGGAGGATGATAGACTCGGGGCTCCCTTTCTCAGAAATGTTTAAGCTCAATCCGAATACTGCCATATACCCAAAAAAAATTAAATTGAATTCATTTTATGACAACCAAAACAAAAGATGAGAAAAAAAATTTTTATTAACTTGTTGTCACAGCAAATTTCACTTCTTTATTTAAAAGAAAAGAAACAAATATTATGATAACCAGGAAAAAAAAAAAAGAAAGAAAAGTAGACAACGTGGATGCAACCAACCCACCAACCTTGAAACATTGATTTCCTCTACGGTTTACCCACCAAATTAAGTGTAATATGGGGAACAGAATATTTTCTTTATAAATTTATATACCCTGTATGTAGCAGCCACTTTCACTGCATCGTTTGCTATACTTAGCCCTTCCTAAGCTAGCCAAATGCCAAAGTTGGACGGACCCATCATCATCTCCAACCGCTCCGGTGTCAGTCCTGATGGCTCCCTGCAACTGCAACTTGATCATGGATCAGGGTAGTCTCGCCGGGGTAACGAATTTTGGTATGCGAGACGGGCGTTTCTGAACAGTTACCTCTTGAACTTGGAAAGAAACAACGGGGGCTTCAAGGAGAAGCTGAAGAAGTCAGAGAAGGAGGTCAATGAAAAGGCCATGGGAGTTTTTCTGGACATGCGTCGAGGAATGTCTAACAGAAGGCTTGGGATCAGGGCTTTTAGGGTCAGAATGAATTTGCAGTCACTGGTCCTTTTTACTATAACATGTTTTCTGCCATGGTCGAACAAAAGGGAGATTATGTGACAGCCTGTTGTTATGCGCATGTAATGCTAGATTATGGACAAAAAAATATGAAGTCGCTTCGAAATAAGTTCTGTAGATTATGAACTCCTCACTGCTACGTGTGCTCTTGATGGCAGCGGCAAGGTGAAATTATATATGGAATTTTCTCAAGAATCTGTCCAATTTCGTCATCAATTTTTTGAGCTTCCTCAAAATTTCCCCAACCTTCTCTCTTTGAGATTGTTGGAAGTATAGGTTTGATTAACTTGTGTTCTTAATATTTAGGTGAAATTTTACTTTTAATGGAATTGATGTTTTCAAAATAAGTTTATATCTAGTTATGTAGTTTATATCATTAGTAAAAAAATAAAATAAATAATCATTCAAAGCAAACTAACAGCACTAAAGTAATTGGCTCATTAGAGCAAGTTATTTGCCTTTTTAATTCTTTTACACAAGCATACATAACATACTTGGTATAAAGAAAACGCTGCTGGAATATAATAAAAGATATGCAAAATAAATAAAAATGTCTCACTGTTATATGGTGATGGGACCTATAATTATCATTAATTATTTTTGAATAGGCATACAGTAATACAAAGTTCATCCATAAAAAGTTACCTTAAGTTCGATTTTATAATTGAATCATTTTTTTAATTATATCTCGAATTATCTTTGGAGGAAAAGCAAACAAGCAACTTCCTATTCGATTCAAGAAGTGCATTAACCGAGTCCTGTATATATAAATATTGTCATCAAGTTCTGTTGAACCATTTACTTCGCTGATGCAAAATGCAGAGTTTTGTATGTAGCACAGTCAGTATTACACGTTATTTTCCTGAACGCACTGACATTGAGTCATGAAGCACGCTGTATAGTGCCCTGTCTGACATTAGCTGTTGACCTTTAACAGGAGAGATGCAACACATTTCTATAACTCGCGAAGGAAAGAAATAGTTGAAACCAAGACCTTCTCCCACCCAACCAACACTCAATTCTATAGACAAAGAGGAGACTTTTAAATTAGAGATTTGGACGTTTTTCGTATAAAATCCATGTGCCTGCTGCGGTAGATTCATTCCACCAGGCCATTTTAGAGTGCTTTGGCTGTGGGAATTCGATGACAAGAAGTCAACCATTGATAATAGGACCATAGGCCAACCAAGGCCTTTCAAAGAATATCTAAAGTATTCTGGTGGCCTCTACAAACCTTCACGGGCGCCGCACACATGGGAAGCTGGCCCACACACACCCTTGTTGCTTGTATTGTCCTGCTTGATTATGATACGGAACATCCAAATCTTACCTTCGCCGCATCACCTAGTTGAAATCTCCTCCAGTCATTTGTGGCCCTACAGTTTCTTCCTACATTAATGAAGAGTTTCAATAATACTTTTCCTTGGCTTTCTCGTATTTTCCTTTAGCTAACGGCTGGTGTGTCCAAAAGGATTGAGAGGGTTTTCCCTTGTCAGATAACTAAGCAGATTATAGTAATAGAACAGATTCCCTTCAGACCTGTTTCTTGGAAGAGTAGTAGTGGCTGTTGTGCATATATTGGCCATTCCCGAGTCCCAAGGAGAACACTAGAGCAAGCAAAAAGAAGAATATGAAAATTCAGTGCGATGTGTGTGAGAAAGCTCCAGCAATGGTGATTTGTTGCGCGGACGAGGCGGCTTTATGTGCCAAATGTGACATTGAAGTTCATGCTGCAAACAAGCTTGCAAGCAAGCACCAGAGGCTTCTCCTTCAGTGCCTATCAAACAAGTTTCCCAGATGCGACATTTGCGAAGTATTCTCTTTGTTGATTCCCTCACTTTCTATGTGTATCTCTTTGTTAATTCCCTCACAGTTATTGCTGATTACGTTAATTTCCTTTGTTATGCATGTATCTACAGGACAAGGTAGCTTTCATATTTTGTGTTGAAGACAGAGCACTCATCTGTCAAGATTGTGATGAGCCAATTCATTCAGCCGGAAGCCTCTCTGCAAACCACCAGCGTTTCCTTGCTACTGGTATCCGAGTGGCATTAAGTTCTAACTGCTCCAAAGACAATGAAAAAGTTCGCTTGGAGCCACCAAATCGGAATGCACAAGTTCCTGCCAAAGTTCCCTCTCAGCAAGTGCCTAGCTTCACATCCTCTTGGGCTGTTGATGATTTGTTGGAATTAACTGACTATGAATCACCTGGCAAGGTAAGACAGTTACATATTGACCAATACTGCAGAAGACAATTCATCAAAATAGGACAAGGAGGATTGCCTGTTAACATAGCAATTTTCCTTTTCATTAAGGAAATAGGTCAACTAGGTTAGTTTTTTGGGACCATGTCCGATAGTGACAGACCTCTCTAGTCTGTCTCAGACAAAAATGTACTTACCTCCTTTTTGTTTGCTTTGGGAATTGAGATATGTATCGATCAGTTCAGTTATTCTTCCGTTCAGTCTCTTCTGATCCAGAGAATAGCAAGGGCAGGAGATCCATTGAAGAATTATACTGCAAGTGGTGCTCTATAAATGTTTTCTCTGTGCTATTTTATTTTTATGACTCAGACGCCCACAAACATTCAAGCACTCAAACCATCAAGGGAGAGACTAATAATGTTTGCAGAAAAATTAGCAGTAGGATTTTTGTATATTATGCTCTGGATCTTCATTCTGGTTTTATTTGATTTGGTCATTTCGAACTGTTTCTTTGAACTGGAGGCACAGTTTTCATTGACGGGCTATGATACTGAGGTTTCTATCCCGGCATTAAATTTATTTATTTATTTTTCTGTATTTCCACTAAGTTATGAGACATATCCTGTGCGTTCTCACGAAATTGATTATTTCTTCCCTCTGTTCAGAAGGAATCTCTTGACTTTGGAGAGCTCGATTGGCTTGCAGATGTGGGTATTTTTGGCGAACAATTTCCTCAGGAAGCCTTGGCTGCAGCTGAAGTCCCTCAATTTCCAGTAACACAAACTAGTAATGTTGCCTCATACAGAGCCTTTAAGCCTTATATGTCCTGCAAAAGGCCAAGAATTGAGGTCCTAGATGAAGACAATGATGGGCACTTCACTGTGCCTGATCTTGGCTGAAGCACATGGTCCCTTGGGCTGTGTAACAATATTCAATAGGTTGAAGAATTGTATATTCATACTTCTCTAAAGATAATAAAAACTTTTGTATGTACACGAGCTGTGTGGAGTTGCTATCTCATGATAGGAGTTATACTGATGATAAGCATATAATTTTCCACCTTTGGGGATTAAATTTTTATTCGCCTCCAGGATGTTTCTCTACACACTATAATTTGAACCTGTTTGATATATACAACGAGCATTGTGAGAACTAGTGATGATTATTTGGTCATTGAAAAATCTCTTTTCACAAAGAGATTTTGTGAAAGTCATTGGATTTTATATATAAGAATAATAGAAGTATTTCATCTCAGCCTAAAGTAAAACATGTATTACAGCTTGCAGTTACCCAAGTAAATAACAGCACGGTTACAAGATTGTTTCGTTAAGGTAGGTAGGTTCAGCTGGTTAAGAATTGAAATTAAAATACCATCTTTCACCTAATCTTTAGATTTTTATCAAATTAGCCCGAGTTCTTGGCGTGGCCATAGGCATTAGTTATATGGAAAATATTTCTTTCTATTTGCCATGTCAGGTTCTTGGTTCTCGAGATCTTATAAAATGCATATAGAAAGTTAATCAAACCAACATATGGAATCACCCCTCTTCTCTCAGATAATGGCGAAACTAATAGCTCCCAATTTCTCCCTCGTTCGTCTTTATTTTATCATAACCATGCTTTTATGTTCTATTCCATCAACAATCCACTCAGCAACCCTTGAAGCCGATACTCATGTTCTTCGTCTGATTAAACATGCCATTGATCCAAATTCAATCCCCTCATCTTCCTATATGAATAGTTGGGACTTCACAGTGGATCCATGCGAAAGCGATGGCTCACAATTTCTGGGAATATTGTGTAATGTGCCTCTAGACAACTCCTCAAGCAGAGTAACAGCTATTGATCTAGACGGCATTGGGTATGATGGGTTTTTAACGCCAGCTATGGGGAACCTAACAGAACTGACCTTTCTCAATCTAGACATGAACAAGTTTCGAGGGCCAATACCAGATACCATTGCCAACTTAAGAAAGCTAACCAGGGTTTCTATGTCATACAACTTCCTCACTGGCTCCGTCCCAACAGGAATTAGTATTCTAAAGAATCTTGAATTTCTTGACTTGTCAGGGAACAAGCTTTCGGGCACAATCCCAGCTGATCTTTCTGGGCTGCGAAGCTTGAACTATATGAGCTTGGCAAACAATTTATTGTCGGGCAGAATCCCCGATCTCAGAGGACAATGGCAGTTGAACACATTAGACCTCAGCAGTAACCAGTTCAATGGAGATCTCCCAGATCTTCCCGTGAGTTTAAGAACATTGTATTTAAGCCATAATATATTTACAGGGCATATGACACCACTTGGGAGGCTCAAAAGCCTCACATGGCTAGATGTGAGCGATAACAGGCTTTCAGGTGACATCAGAACAGATATTCTTTCCCTAAGAAGTCTTGCTCACCTAAATGTTTCTTTTAACCGCTTCACAGCATTAGAAGTCCCCAATTATTCTGGGGAAGAGACTCAGCTTCAGGAGCTTGACGGCCAAGGAAACCATTTTAGGGGTCATTTGCCAGTGAACTTGGTGACGTTTCAAAATCTAAAAGTAATTAATTTATCATACAATCAATTCTCTGGATCCATTCCAAAGGAATATGGCGCAAAACTGCACAGATCATGGAGAAGACTGTATTTAGATCACAACTTTCTGACTGGTAATCTTCCACCAGAGTTCACTCACACAACAAGAATAAAAGGTAGTGTTGCAAACAACTGCCTGAGGTGTCCAGCGAATGTTATTCTTTGCCATGGAAGACAAAGAACAGCGACAGAATGTGTTGGGCAACACAATGCATGACATTGGTCATGGAATCACCAGCTTTGAGCAACTTTCGTATATCACGAATGAAATCCAACTTCATGGTCCTATACACAAATATTTCGTGTAGAAAATTGTTTCAACTATTACTAGATATATGAAAAAGAAAAAGTAGCATACTTGTGGAGTAAAAGGCCTATACTTAACTCTTTTCCAATCACATTTCTTCTCTAATCTAACTAACACGAAGGGAGAAAAGAAAGATTAAATGAAAATTTATCAAGAACAATTATTTCTACTATAGTGGAAAAGCATATGGTATTGTCTATATAAGCCAATTGACAGTAATGTTGCCAAGCCATGTAAATAATGGGAATTGAACCAAAGCAATAGAGAGCAAGAGATAGTAATGCTTGCTTGAATCATAGCGCCGAACCTCCACAAAGAGCACTGCTCTTCATTGTCTTCACGGAGAAAACTCCCGCGCATAATTGGGTCCCTGGCATCAAAAAGTAGTAAGAGTAGCCCCACATAATTCAGCCAAGAACAGCCAGACACATGCCGGTGAAAGTATACCTAGTATATGCAATAATGTCCAGAAGGGGTGTCTCCCCATCACCCAACAAAAGTAATGTCACCTTGAGCAGTATTGCTTGTAGAAACCAACCAAACAATCGCTTGATGAACAACCAATTCAAAGCTTCTGGGCTAAACCTGGAAAACAAGTGAAGCTTGCTCTAGAAAACTGACAAATTTAAAAGAAAGTGGAAATCGAGCAAAAGGGAGAACTTGTGTGTGAACAGAACAGCTAGCTTCCAATTTTCGGTGGTACATAACCAAAATCCTATGCTAAAATTTTCAAAATAAAAATAACGATGATGCAGTTATCAATCTTAATCCCCAACACTCAGTAGTTTTCAAATATGTTACTGTCCTTGGTAACAATACAAGGTACTCTAATTACAATCACACGTATCATTTTGGCAGTCCTACA
This sequence comes from Dicorynia guianensis, assembly GCA_037013595.1. NCBI lineage: Eukaryota > Viridiplantae > Streptophyta > Magnoliopsida > Fabales > Fabaceae > Dicorynia > Dicorynia guianensis. The sequence goes on from JASUAB010000009.1 coordinate 442,891, forward strand.
GCTTGAAGAATGAATAAACAAGACTTAGATGGATTAACAACTCATATTGATTGTGCCGCGCTCGGGTTCTTATGATTATGAACTGCGGGCAAACGATGTTTGACAAACGCTTTCCTCTTTATACGGCCAGTAACAATAAAAACATGGACCTTAATTTTTATTCGGTTGTGATTTGATCAATGAAAGTTTCCTTTCCAAAAAAAAATTGTCCTTGAATTCATATTCAAAAGAAAAATGTCATTGAATTGGCAATTTAAAGTCTACTGTAATAGCACAAATTGAACTTCCTCTAATGCTCTCTATTATACCATTTTTTAGACAACAAGCTTTTTAATAACACAGCTGGTCAAGAAGCAATAATCACCTAAATAATGAGTTGAAATATTGCCACATTCTATCTAATATATAATTGTTACATAAATCAATTTGTAAATAGTATAAAACTAATATCATTTATGTGAAAGTGTGAGAAAAATATTTCTTAAATAATATAAAAAATTTGAATTAAGGATTAACTTAAATATAGAGAAATTTCAAATTTTTGTGAAATAGAGACTACAACATTTTTATTATTTAAAAATATTACATTTATTAATTTATTTTGACAATTCCCATACCAACGATGTTTTCTTACAGTTCTGCGTAATTTTCATCTGAACGCAAATTAGAATTAAACTTTTGCACTGTCCCATCATAAAATTATAACATATATTTCTTATTTATTTATTTTTTAAAATTAAAAATTTTTTATTTAAATTTTAAATTAAAACTTACTCATTTTTAGTGGGCTGATTCCCCATTTCAGCTTCTTGTACGCAAATTTCTCCAGGGTAATGGGATTGTATGTTTTCCATGGTGGATTTGGCATTAAATTGGGCCCAGATGCAAACACAATATAGATTTGCCATCTTGGAATAACTGTAAACAAAATTTCCAAGACCTGCTGTACCAAATTGATCAGAATTTTAAATTTTTTAGGAAGAAGAAAATCCTTCGATGTTTAGGGAATATGCAAAACGAAGAAGAATAGAGACTAAGGGGGTGAAAAATATTATTTTTTATTAATTTGAAAACAATTTTATCTAAAAAATGATAAAATTAACGTTATTAAATAATAAAAATCTTAGTCATTATCTCAATAAAATTCAAAATTACTTTATTTCTAAATACTAGCTTAAGTCGATCCTTAATTAAAATGTTCCCAGTAATATTATAAAGGTCCAATGAAGGCTGAGCAAATGAATTAATGTCAAAATTTGAAAGACAACATTATTCGGCAAACCTAAAAGATATGGTCTTCCAACAAATGTAGACGAAACTACAGGGGAAGGTCTTAAATTTGTAAGCCATGCAACTTCAAAGGAAAACGCAAAACAAGACAGAAATTGGTAACAATAAAAAATATAAAACAATCAGCGAAGAACAAAAGATGATAGTGCAAAGATTTTATGCCCCTTTGAACAGGCTGAGAACATCAGTCTCAGTCGGAAGTGCGGGGATTGCTCCCTTTTTAGTGGTTGTTATTGCTCCACAAGCATTTGCAAACTTGAGTACTTCTCTTAATCTTGGTTCATCCTACATTTAAAAAATTGTGGAAACAAATCAATAACAAAGATATGTGTTACAACCAGTCATAATTTGGGCAATTATTTAAAAATATATCATCTTTCTTGACCAATACTATAAAAGTAGGGTATGTAAAAATAAAAAATAACACCATACATTCAAACACAACAAAGAGTTTCAACTTTTAGGGGGAAGAGCTAATATAAAAGTTTGTTAGGGTGAAGACAAGCACTTACTTCAAGAATGGATTGATCATCGACAATCTTGGACAATAAGGCACCGACAAAGGCATCGCCAGCGCCAGTTGTATCTACTGTGTTCACGTGAAAAGCATCCACTGCTCCACGGAAATTCTGATTTGTCCAAACAAGAAAAATCGTAAAACTCATTAGGTGTTGTAAAACTCTTCTTTAGGTTGCTACTGTTTATTAATGAAAAGCGAAAAGATAAATGCACCGCAACAAAGCTGCGTTGGCAGAACAACCCTGCTTAGCCTAGCCCTCCTTAGTTAACACCAGAAAACCTCTAGTCTTGATTACCTCCTAAACAAACCCGACAAATGGCTGTGCGCAACGCAATTTGGGATGTACAATGTCGCTATGCTATTAAGGACAATAAAGCTCCTGTAGATACTTTCCAGTGCAGATCCTTTATAGAAAAAAAAAATACTACACAAATATCACAAGGAGACTAAATGCAAAAACAAATAATTAATAAATAAGTAATTTTCTTGTGTGTAGTTGATTGAGGTCACGGCTTGCGGCAGCACACGCGTCACCGTAGCTTTGTAGAAAGCAGAACTAATACTGATTGGGGATCAAGAGCAATCTTCCACCAATGATTTGAGTTGAAAATCAGTATAACAGCAATATTGCTCCCACCCCCCACCGCCGGCAACAATTTTTACCTCAGTACCCATCTCTAAACCAGCGAGTTAAACAAACAAAATTGAGAGCCGCTAAATTATATGTATGTCGTATATATCAATTGTTTCTGGGCACTTGATAAGTGCAGAAATATATATCACTTCCACATTTTTGTAAGGGCGGGGCATCAGCTCCAGAGTAACTTCAACAGTCAGGAAACAGTTATAATAGCCACCTCACCCTCCCTCCACCCCCCAAAGAAATAAGAGAGATTCAGGAATAAATGGTACAAGGAAATCCAAACCTGTTTTGTTTTGTTTAATTTTACAAAAAGAAAAAGGAGGAAGTGAGAAACAATACAACTCATGGGGGGTCCAGTCACACAAGCAAGGCAGGATTTTATGTCCTGAAACAACCTTGTCGGCAAGGTAGTTGCAGGCATTTAAACAATCACTCACCCATCATAGCTAGCTAACCAGATATCTATCTTACCGCACTGAAGATAACCTAGGACTCTATTTGAACAACCAGCAAACAAATCATAAACCAGCACACAAGTTTTGAAGAGAACGGGTTGGTCAAATATGAACAAGAGAAATCGATAAGTAATTAAAGACTGCGTCATGAATAGAAAAGGCTTTACCTTGGTGTAATATCTGGAACCATGTTCCCCAAGAGTCACAAGGAGCAACTTCAAATTGGGGCGCCACAATGACAAAGCTGAAGCATCATCAATTTTGTCACTGCCGGTCAGGAACTCCAGCTCCACGTCGCTAACCTTGATCACGTCTGCCTTTTCCCATATACTCATTATTTGCTCGCGGGCATACTCGGGTGAGGGCCACAATGGAAGCCGCAGGTTAGGGTCATACGAAAGTAAGCAACCAGCATCTTTGGCAGCTTCCATTGCCTTCAGGTGTGCCGATCTGCATGGCTCCACGATCAAGCTTATCGATCCATAATGGAAAACTTTAGCCTGACAAGTAAATTTCAACCACCAATTTTAATTTTAAAGACTTACAATGGAAAATATCACCCATTACGTAATCGACAAAAACACCCACAAGGGTTGAAAACAAAGCATATTCACACATTTTAGTTTGTAAAACTCCATCTTTTAATATGTTAAGTATTTCATAAATATAACATAACTGTTACGCAACAGCAATTTACTTTTAAACTACGGTCATAATTTTTTTTATTATTTCCAAACCTCTAGCGAATAAAAGGATCATTTTTTGAGTACATAATTGAATTCATTTTAAATTTTGCACGTGCTAGTAGGCTGTAAATTGTGGACCTTCCTGTAGAAACAAAGATGCAGGGAAAAGTCTTTACCAAAAAAAAAAACAGATGCAGGTAAAAGATCAACAACACACATGGGTCATGGCCAACCCCTTAACAGATGCGGGCCTCCATCATTGTAAATCCATACACAAGTAACAAAGCCAGATTTAGGATGATATGGACCAACCGACAAATACTCTTTTCTTTTTACCTAAGCAAATAATAAAGAACAACTACAAATTAAAAACGAAAATGATACTTCCATGATTTTTTACCCACACTTAGGCTATACGGTGTGATAAAATAAATTCAAATAAAACAGGTTCATTTGAAATTTTCTGAAGAAACGTGGATCAATCGTAGGTGTTAGAGACCACTCAATTAAAAATGAGTCACCTGTAGCTAAATTAGACAAAGAAGATGCGCGTGAATGCGTAGGTCAAAGACACCAGGGGCATTAAAGAGAAGAAGGGGTAGTCAAAGTGGATGACAACAGGCCAAGTTTAGCCCTCCAAGTTGCACTGTCCTAGCGCGTGAAATTGATCATCATTAAAAGGCTTTTGTATGTTGGAACACAGTGGATCCATTATGTGGGACCCTAATCGCAGGTCGCAGCCCATTACCCATAATCACGAGTAATGGGAGATCTAAAGATTCAAAATGATCTCAGTTCGGGAACAGGGAGGAGCACGTGAATCACGTCACGCGACAACACACCAACTATCTTCCCTACCGATTATTATTATCATTATTACATCCATTTGTGCAAGTTTTGGGCATACAGTAGGATTTTTCTCATAGTGCGGCGCCATCTTCGCATATCCTAGATCTAGCCACCGGCCCCATTAAAACAGAGGCTGACGCGGCATTGGCAATATGTTCCGCCCATGAGTTCGTGTACGCGCGTGAATCACAACTTCCTCCCATTGTACACGAAACAATAATTTTACCGGGAAATAAAAAAAAAAGAAAAGATTTGCAAATTTTTCACGAAAGTCTACGGAGAAAAACATGAACTTCTGCAAGACTAAAATAAAAAATGTGATGAAAAGATATGCATACGGATCTGATGAGTTCAAGATTGAGTTCTTCGGGCTTGAGGAGCATATCAGCGCTTGGATTTCTGTAGAACATGAATTCACGCTCGCCATCGGCGCGTAGAGTGACGAAAGCCAAGGCAGTACGAGCGCCCTGGTCGAAAGGGATACCTTCAGCTCTGACGCCGTTTTCCTTCAAGATCCCGGCAAGCATGTGGCCGAACTCGTCGTCCCCGAGCTTGCCAACGAAGGCGGCTTGGCCGCCAAGCCTGGCGACGGCGATCGCCACGTTGGCCGGAGCACCGCCAGGGGCTTTGAGGAAACCTGGTGCCTCCGCTAAGGACACACCGGAGACGGTGGGGACGAAATCAATAAGCATCTCACCAAAGCTGACGATGAGGCCGTTACCGGTGTTGGGGACGCCATTGTTAAACGCCATGGCCTTGAATTTTTCTTAAGAGAGAGCAGGAAGTGAAGATGTTTTCGGAGAAGAAATAGGAAAAAGGTTCAAGATGGATATAGGGAGTTTATATAGGAGGGAGCTGCGGGTAAGATGTACAGTATTCTTACATTTTAGGTTAATTTTAAATTATTTTTTTAATTTGAAAAATTTATAAATAATTTTTGAGTTATAAAAAAATATATTAAAAATATATCCATTAAATTTTTAGTTAGAATATAGACCAAAATTTTTTTTTATTAGTTAAACTCTAAATTAATAAAAATAAATAATAAAAATAACTTTAAGTGAAATAGGAAAAACGCACCCTCGCAGAGATCCGAACGCTGGCCCTACAACCCGACACTCAAGGTCATTTCCGTTTCACGATTGTTGCTGCTCTCGAATGGTTGCAGGCGCGATCTCTCGCTGGTCTCTGGTCTTTGTTCTGTTCGTTGGACGCTGGTCATTGGTCGCTGGTCGCGCTCCCTTTGCCTTCGCAGTCACTGGTCTCTATTTTGTTCTATGCGTTGCTGCTCTCAAACGCTGGTCACACCGTTTACAGTAGCACTCAGACAACCTCTTAAACGGTCGCAGGCTTGTAGCAATCTGTTCTATTCTAAACGGTTACATGACTCACACCTCCCCTCTCCCGCTAGTTGCTGGTCAGCCTGGTCTCAAACGCTGGTCCCTCCTCCTTGCTAGTCACTGGCCTCAAACGCAGGTCTCAAGAGTTACTAGCAAAGGTAACAATTTTCTGAAGCTCTAGTAGGAAATTGCTGTTTTAATTTGGCTGTATGTTTGTAGGTACTCTGCTGTAATCAAGTGGCTGATTACTTCTATCTCTAAGTATTTGTTGGTTTATAAGTTTATTGATGTGAGCTTTACTGTGAAGTTCTCAATTCTATAAAACTAAATATTGTGGCTATTACTTTCACATCTCTCTATCTATCTATAGATAATGCGAGAGGGAGAGATCCGCTGCATGAGCAACCTGACTATGCATTATACGTGCTCTACAGGCCGCACTCCATCTTTCTTCCCAACGAGGCCATTATTTTATTTGGAAGATGGGGGTTCGAAGGGCATGGTTTTCAGTATGTCTCAAGAGAGGGCCCCCACTAGTCCGGCTAGCTAATGAGTGGTTCTTTCGGGCGAGAAGTGGGCCAGGCCCTACAGGCTGGCATCTCACGCAACACAAGCTGCATTGTTCGCCACCACCCAAGAAGCGAAAGATACGAGAGTCCAGGCGGAAAATACATGCATAAATAGTGGTCTAATGACAAGGGTCGACGACGAAAGCTCAGGACAGAGCCGTATGATGCTGAAGTCTTACGTACGGTTCCTTGAGAAAGGAGTGGCTACCTACTGGAGCTTCGACCAACCACCATCGATCAATTCACTTTAGGGCCACCCCTTACTTTACCATTATTATAGGGGTATGGGGTTCGAGACAAAGAAAGATCAAGGCAGCATATCAATTTTTCCTTTATACTTAGATCTGTTTTTATGTTATTAGCCATTCTGTTGATTCTTCTCCAAACAGGGACACCGGTTTACAAATATCATTAACCACAGAATTTAGTGAGCAGCGCCGAATATTTCTATGGATTTCATCTTTCGCCTCTTTCGCAACAAAATCATGATTCAAGGCATTAGCAATAGAGATGGGTCTGGGAGAATAGCCTTGAAGTTGATTAGCTGCAATGTGGCGTTTCTGGAAGCTAAAGAAGCCCGATGTTCGGATCTTCATTTTTTGGTGGGTGGGTTTTTTCCGTTTCACTTTAGCTTCATTTCTCCTCAGGTAATTTAGAATTTGACTAAGGAAAAAGAGTTTCAATTTATATCTTAATATAAAATTTAATAAATGTATGTTTTTATATTTTTTTATAATTTACAAAAATTATTTATAAATTTTTAAAATTTAAAAAAATATTTAAAATGAATTCAAAATTTTAAAAAAATTTACACATTTTAACCTAATTAAAATAATGACTCCTATTATCCTATATTTTGGTTCTCGCTTTTTGCTTCATGGGTTATGTTGGTTACAGTTGGATCTATCCCATCGGTTTTTAATTCAAATATTTACTTCTTCGGCTTAGAGATGTTGATTTGATTTGCACTAATTGCGGTCTTAGTGGCCCACTCATAACGTACCATATTTAAATATCGACAAAACCTTTGTTATTAAACATATGTAAGTAAAATGGCTATAAATAATAATCTCTATGTAAAAGAATTTTTAAATATATGGTATAAGATCGGCATGCATCTTTTTAATTTCAAATTGCATGTCAATAAATTCTCCGTGAAGTCCTCAGAAAAAAAAAGATACTGTGATTATATTTGACAAATAATATATGAAAAAAAGAAATAAATTATAGACATCGAGACATGGAACTAAAAAAAAAAAAATGATGTTTACGGTATGCAGTTTTAATCACTCATTTATTTATTATTTGATGCGCAAATCAAGGGTGATACATTTTATCACCTAATTTTTGTTTGCAGGGAAAATGTTTATATTATATTTGTATGTATAATTGGTAGAGTAAATAGCAAGTATAAAGCATACGTCATTTGAAGGTGATTTTGTAGTAATCGAGCGAAGTTATAGGGACCAACTTTCAAGTTATCATCTCATAATTGCCACCTCCCACACTGCTTTCTAATATTAATACATGTCAACTTCTCATTGTTATGTTTTTAAGAACAAAACTGTGAATGTCAACATTTATTTTGATTTCAAAACTTATAATAAGATGAGATTTTTCATGCATTATAATTTAGGTTGTGACCCCTAGATTGGTCCAGCAGTAGACTCTTTCTAAGTGCAAATTTGGAGTTGGCAGGAAAAGAGTCATCCATGGCACCAATTTTAAGCAATAATCAATACCTAATCTCATCAAAGTTAAAAATACCATTACATTATATAATGAACGTGAACATATGTTGCTTCGAATCTAGCACAAATCTGTCACTCGTTCTGATGATACATAGCCAAAAATATAAGCAAATGAATAAAAGAAAAAGTTTTGTACATAATGATGAGTGTATAAAATATGTATAATATGCATATATTAAAAAAATATAAGATATGATTTTGTTAAATTCATAATTTAATTTATAACATTTATTAAATTTAATAATATCTTATATATACCACATACAACAACTTTTGTATAAATGAATAGCAGTAGTCATGAAAAAATAAGTAACTAGTGCATGATTCGAGATTGGACTTATTATATATATATATATATATATATATTTTACGAATTCCATGACATATCTTGGTCAGGTAAGTTTGGAATTAACTTCTTGAGTTGCTTGGTAAGTACCATATCTTTTTTTTGGAAAATGTTACATGTAACTGTGGGAAAATAATTTAAAGTAAAGAGAAAAATATATAAAAGTATGAGAATATATATAAATCATATATAAAATATTTTTTTTATTATTATCCACACTGATATATGTAAGGGTGGGCAAAAAATAAGATGAAATCGGTTCAATCAACCTTAAATTAGAAAAAAAAGAAATTTAAATTAGGTTAAAATGGGACAAAATAAATATATTATAATATTTCGAGTTAATATAGATTATTTTGAGTAGGGTTGGGGTTTAATTTTTTCATTGTTGGGTTGCCACAAATATACACATATATACACATGTAAATTTGAGAATTTCCTTTTTTGATTTTCATTATTGATTTATCTATTTTATCATTTAATACAGTAACATTTAAAGATTAGTCACTATGTTACTTATTATTTTAAAAATCTATAATATATACTTATACAAAATATATGTTCAAATTATGACAAAATAGTTTTATAAGAATATTAATACTTTTTGATAATTTAGCATTAATAATTATTTTATCTATTATAATTTTTTAGTTTTATTTATGACATTCTACAAATTTTTTGTGCATATCATTATTAATTTTTTTATATAATAAAAATTTTTATTTATTAATATTATCGTAAACTGCTAGGCATATTAATAATTTTTTTAATAAGTGTACTTCATGATATTATAGAATATAAATATAATAACTCAAATAGTTATTCTTTAAGAAAATAAGTTGAGATGAATAAGACAAACACAAATATGTAAGTTAGGTTAATCATTCTCTTCCATCCAACTCAACCTTCAATAACAAATTTTATTCTGTTTTAATTCAAATCAATTCATCTAAATAAAATTAAAACATTTTAACTTAAAAATTTTAATCTAAAAAATTATTTTAACTAAAATTAAATTAATTTAATTAAATATTTAAATTTAAATAAATTAAAATAAATTTATTCTAACTCAAATTGTCTCATGTACACCCTCAGATATATGCAGCTTTTTATCACGCCTGATTCCCACTACCAGTACTGCCTACCTGTCGCTCTCAGCTATCGTTCCCCATGAGGCCATACCCATACCAGCCTATATTTCTCATCTTAGGATTGGGCAAATTTCATTCCTCTTTTTGATTACACATTCTCGGAACTTCTATTTTAATAAATTGAATCCTTTAAAAAAAAGTTTATTTAAAAAAATTGAAATTATTTTATTTATTATTTTTATAATTTAAAATATGAAATTCAACTAGTCTTAACACTACATATTTATTTTACAAAATATTAACATATAATGTTTCATAATACTTGCATTTTCCCGCATAGAATGCGTTCCGTCTGAGTTGTGCATATGCTTACTCTCCACTACTCGTGGAACCAACATCATTCTCTGTTTTTATTTTTTAGATTAAGCTCTTGGAATTGTATTAGTCCGGCTTGCATCCAAGCTAGAAGCATTAGCCAAACCATATTATAACTGCATTTAAATGTCAAATTTATGGGAATAACGATAACTCATAATATGTTGCGTCAAAAAAATATCTGGCGAGTCCAGATCCAGATCCAGAGTAACTGAGCAAGACCGCTGGCGTGAGGGGTGACGGTTCAAATTTCAACGTCCAGCTCACCCTCTCTTCAAAGACACGTTCCTTCGCCGCTCTTTCCATTGGCCATAAGACCGCCAGTTCCAACTAAATCAATAAGAAATTTATTTATAATATTATTTCATCATTTTATAAAAGAAATAACACATTTTTATTATTAAATTACATAAAAATAAATATGTGTTTATATTAACATATTTTTTTATCTCTAATTTCAAAATAATTCACTTGTAATTTTATGCAACAAAATTTTTTAAAAACAAGAAAATTCTCATAAGTATTTTCATTTCCGTGTAAGCGCTTAAAGGGGACTTTGTAAGACACACATCCCGATAAAAAGGAGGGAATAAAAACGTACATCACATGCATCCCTGCACGGCAAACTATTATACGCAGAAAAAACCAAAAAGAAAAGTAAGAAAAATCTGTCAACTTTTATAAAAGAATCAGGGTGTGGGGCCAAGAACTTGGGATGTGGGAGAGGGAAATGTTACAAGCCATACAACATAGGAGAGTACACACGGGTGTATATTATGGGGTAGAAGTAGGCGTGCTATTTGGAGATACCGGCACTTCCAGTCTTATTCAACTTTGTGCTGGGCCATGCCAATTGCCAAATTGCCGACGAGAAAAAGAGAGACGTTGACGATGAACGATGAGGCAAATTCACCTAATTTCCCAAAAACTCTCTTTCCCTAAATTCTAGTATTCTACATATGAAAGTCTATGTCTCCGTGATAAACTTGAACAAAAAGGGCGATCCAAATGAGACGCAAGCAGATACAATGTCAGAGGAAACGTGTTCTAGACATACAAATACAACATAAGAAATATTCTCTCAATCTCATTTTAATGCACACATGTCCACATTGCAATGCCGATCAATAATTTTAGGAAAAAAAAAAAAAAAAGGGATGAAGGTAGCTTTTTTCATGGAGACTAGCCACTGGCTACTCCTTGTCTTCATACATATATAAAGAAAAAAACAAAATCAAACCATAATAAAGTATAATAGGGCCATGGCTGGGCTTAGCATGCTCAAGCCATGGCCTTCTTACTTCGATTTTTCTGTTTTTTTATATATGTAAAAAGATAAGGGGCAGCCATGGCTTGGGCCTCTGGCCCAAGTCGTGGCAGTCTCTATGAACAGAGCCACCTTTACCCTCTTTTAAGGTTCATTGATAATGTACTTAAAAAGTAAGACTATTAGACTTTATGATATTTTTTTTGGTTAGGTTTTGAAATTTTTTTAAAAAATAATAATAATTTTGTTAGATTAAATTATGAAATTAAAATAATTTTTTATCTAATAAATTTTTTATATTTTCTTAAAATAAAAAGAAATGACAAAAATAATATAATTAAATTTCATAATTTTTATAAAAACTTTCTTAAACTAATACCAAAAATTCTCATCCAGTTTTAATTATATATTTTATTTTATTTTTTTAAATTTTTTTTAATTTATTTTTGAGAAAACAATTATTTAGTGAGTGCAATGCAACCTTTTCCTTCATTTCCTCCTCACATAGGAGGAAATGTTTGATCGGCTTTTGCCATCATGGCTTTGTGTTATATTGGAGCCACCCCAAAGGTAGCGGTGGATAATGGCATTGTCCCAGGGTAGCGCTGTAATGCCACAAGAGAGAAATGTAAGTTCCTTCCTATTACAACACCCTTCTTCAATATGATTCCCATGCATCTAAGTCCAAAACTTTAGTTAAAACTCACTCACATCTCATAACAAAATAGCAAGATTAATCAAAAACACTAAACTATAATAGAGACATGCATAAATAAGGAGTTAAGAAACTTAGCAAGGAATAAGGACTATATATACTCCAATCGTACACCCTCTGCTCCTTTCCATGAACCTTCACTCCTATACTCTTTCTCTTACTCTTGCTACTCTTAGCGATAAGTGTTACTTCACTCTTTCTCGAGTGCTTCATTTTCTCTAACTCTATATTTTACTTTTTCACTTTCAAGTGTTTTACTTCTCTCAGCTTTCTCTATTTTCCTTAACTTTTGTAATACTAACTCAATATTTCACCTTGGCTTCCTTATTATTTTTCTTCCTTTCTTCAAAACAAACCGAGAAGCCCTTTAAATAGAGCTCTCGGTCCCTCCTCGTTCTCTTTATTCTCGCTCTGTTCATTCAATTGGAAAATATCTCCAACACCCATTATTGTGTTGTTTTCCTCAAGTTCGTATACATTAAATGAAAGTGGCGTGATTGGATTTTGGCAATCTCGTTGTCTCCTTACTCTACTTCATCCATCCTCTCAATTTCACAGTTTTTTCTTATTTTTGCTAACACTTTTTTTTTCTTTTTTTTTCTTTTTTTTCTTTTTAATATTTAGTTTAAAAAAATATTATTATTAATATTTAAGACCCAAAAATATTTTTAAATTTTTTTATTTTTATCCAATAAATTTTCAAAAAACATATGTTTAAATAAGAAAATTTAAAAATTTACACATAAATTTATTTTAATTTTTCAGAATCTAAACAAAATTAGATGCCTACGATACACTGCTCACAGTTTGTGCCATGTTTACGGGCGAGAGACCCTCGTCAAGGCAACTATAAATTGCACTAGCTGTGTTCAGATGTTGATGATGAACTTGAGGTAGGGAATGCACTGTCATCTTGTATTTTAGTAAAATATACGTCTCTTTCATCATCATCATTATTATAATCCAATATGCGGTCTTCTTCAAAATCTGATTCCATCATTGATTCTTCAAAGTTATCTTCATTTTCTGACAGCTCTATACATGTGGAATTAGCTTCCATCTCTGAAAGAACTGTTGGGAAACAAATCACGACTCAAGACAAGGTTTTCCTTTTTCAGCATTCCATGATTCCCCTTTTCCCCGTGGTCTCTATTTGGAACGTCCAATATTCGTACACTTGGATCCCCCTAGATTGCAACGTGCCATGACATAGCTCTAATTCCTTCTCAGCTATAGAAATGAAGTGCCTAACTGACTCAAGGAACGGCTCATACTTGGATTTTTCAAGTGCCTGCAAACAAAGAAATCCCAAATTACTTGACTAATCTTGGAATTAGAGTACCAACAATATGATTAGATGAGTGAGTCATCAAAAAAGCAACCAATCGAAAAATTGGTCCCTCTTTACTCTCTAAATAAATGAAACTTAAACCAAGGGGAAACTACAATATGGGATACAATCTTCACAGAGACTTACACCAAAGAGCAAAACACTTCCTTCGTGCTACAAGCCAACAACAAAAAGTGTAAAGTCAAAGCAAAAAATGCATGAGAGTCCAAAGATCTCCAAGTTGGACATAAGTTCCTATTAATTACTGAGCTTCAAATCCAGCTGCTGAAGACCCCAATTCCAGTATTTTGTTCGAGCTCAAGATTTAACATGAAAATTTAACAATCGGCAATAAATTTTAGGAAATGAAAGAAAACAATTCCAGTATACTTGCATGACAACTTTTGGGGTCACACAAATAATTTCACATCTCTTCTACTTGCACCTCATTTTGCAGAATACTTGCATGACAACTTTTGGAATGAACAATGCAGCTAATATGTTGACATAATGAAGTGTCATTGCAAATGTTCTATATGATCTATACAAAGTAATGGGATGATGCGACTGAGATAAAAGAAAACAGAAACACGCATTCTTCTTTGACAATGTATCTACTGGTTACATAAACTCTGGCTGCACATAGTTCTTTCCACGATAAAATATAAGTGTCATCTCAAATTATGTGAATTGGAATACCACCACTCAATCTGGCAATTTCCTGGGCATATTCACATGCTTGGCCAGGTTTACAAGGCTTGCATATGACCTTAACAGTCTGCACATGCACATTAAGAATAACACCTCCAAATATTCCTCTTCTTCCAACTTGTAGATAATTAGTACTCTTCTGAGCCATTTTCTTCAAATAAAACCGTGCCTCACCTGTCAATAAGCATGGCTTCCTTAATTTTGGCCAGGAATTAAACGAGATTGATTGAAAATTTCAGTTCCAATGCCTTAGAAACTTAGCATTTTTTGACGTACATGTTATTGATGTTTAAGTAGCAACCTCATCATATAATAATTATAAACAAAGAGATGGAGTAGTGCCCAGTCGGTCAGTAGTAAACTAGAAAAACAGGAGATCATTCGTATATCATTATCAAGCAAAATGCAAGCATATATTTTGCCAAGCAAAGGCTTTTCTTTTCCTCATTATACCTGCAATTGTCTTGGTATGTTGATAGGCAATATATTATAAAACTTGCGCAACAGAGTAATTTTGCCAAATTACATAAAAAGAAAGAAAAATAGTACATATCATCTTAGTTTGAGAACTGCGAGAAAAATATAAAACAAATATCTTGTATATGTTTCTTCATAAATAACAACACGCTAATATATTATCCTAAAAAAGGCAAAGTATAGACCTCTAAGTGAAATCCAGTAGCTAAATATGAGAATTTATTGCCAGAGAAATTTAATCACTCATGCGATAAAAATTTCAGTGCAAGTAAACGAAAGACCGTTATGCAGAAAATTAAACAAATTATAAGTCCCTAGCAGCAAAAGGAGCTGCGTTAATTAAAAAATTCAATCACAGCGCACACTTGCTTGATCTCTCTTTCCGCATTTGCAACTTTCTGCTTCTTCTTCTTTCGCTTGACACCCAGCTCACGGGGTCCCTCTTATTTGCTGCTTTCCTCTTCTGCTTTTCTCTCTTCCTCTGCATCTTCAATCTCTTTTTGGTCTTCCATTTCTCTTTCTTTGGTGGGTAAAGTGAGTTTTAACTTGGTTCCCCCCCCCCCCCCCCCCCCGGGCGATATAACAAGACTAACCGAACCATGGCGCTAGTTTCTGAAAATCCATGAAGAGGCATGGCTGTTCGCGCGGGATCAAGGGTCTGGATGAAGCAAAAATCGACAGTTGGCCAGTAACACTGACCTAGAACATAGAGGGATTAGCGGAGACTTCGTAATGGAATAGAATGAAGTTGCATATACTTCTATATATTCTACTCTATAGTTCACCCATCTTTTCCCTAAACATGTCAATCGCCTAAAGCCCAGAGAGATCAACAACAAAAATGAGCCAAGTCAAGGTAGGAGCTTGGAAAAAGTGCAAGAACATTGTTCGCTGGGCTTGAAAGATTGAGTCTTTGTAGTCATGGAAAACCAAAATATGAAAATCGCTATGAGAAGCAAAGAGTATGTTGAGAGGAGGGAGAGAAAACCTGAGAGACAGCGAGGAAGAATGTGAAAATTTGAGAAAAGAAGAAGCTCTGCGGAGGCTGCGAAAGAGAAGATTTGCCATGGTATAGTGATAACAGCGCTAGTGTGAGTCATAGTGAGCGCCCCTCTAGTGCAGGGAAGCTAATTCTGCGTTGCGAGGACCAGACGTGAACCGTTTCACCCGTTTTGAACCGGGTGGGTTATTGTACGGGCACTGATCTTACGAGGCTATGCCCCTCAAATTGTACGTGGCAAACAACCACTGGCCCAAGCCATAGAGTTGACTTTCATGTTTCAGCTTCTCCAATAATATTTTGACATGTAAGGCACAATTGAGCCTCCATGTTTCTTAGCTGAATCCCCCTCCTCTGTATCTGCTCTTCTCGCAACTGGGGAAAAAAAAAAAAAGGCATAATCAGAGGAGTCTTCTGAGACAATCGAATTAGAACCAACGAGAAATTTCAGTAAGTTTAAGTTTTAGATGTCTTCCAATTTTCATTTCAGCTATGGAAATTCCATCGTAGAACTTCATCTTTATGGGATTTTAGGGTTTTCCTTTCTTGTGGCTTATAAAAAAGCTGCATAATTGGCAGAATTTGGTGTTGAGTTAGAAGCGATTAAATCCTTCTTGTTTGTGTTCTAGGGTAGAATCCCAAAGGAAATGGGGAAGCAACTCAAAACTGATGCTCGTGCTTCTTTTTGCATTTTTTTTTCGTATCGTCTGATATCAAGATACAGCTTATGTCTCTCATCTTTCTCTAATAACTTTCGCGGACTGTTTGAGCTTTAGCCGAAGGTTTTGGATTTCATTTCCACTTTTGTGCTTAAGAGTTTCTTTCTGGGGCTAGGAAAATTCTGTTCATGCTCCCTTTTGTGCGTGGGAGCATTTAGAACAGATAAAGGAAAGATCGTTTGGGGCTCTCTAGTTTGAGATTTTAATCTCACATTATCTGTTGGTTGTTAGAAGCGTATATTAGTCTCAATTGAATCTGAGTTTGGGCTATGTTTGGCTGAGAATATGTTGGACATGTCTTGGATGAAGACCTGCATCTTGGTGTCGTTATACTTCAGTCAGGTGCTAAGCTTTTAGCTGATTTTGTTAAATTTTTTTCCCCTCTGATTTCAATAGTCATTTGATTGCCAAAAGTAACCATAAAGGGAGCATACGTTGACCATTGGCTGCAAAACATATCATTAAGAACTGATTGATAATAATATGCAGGAAAAGTGGAAAGTAAAATGAAACAAATTCGGAATTATATCTTTTGTCAAAAATGATAGCCTAACTGTAGATTTATGATCCGCATTTTTATCAATTCTTGGGTTGGGAGAAAGTAGGAGGCACTAAATTGTGAAACCACATTATTCATGAAGTCATGCTGTAGGAAGTACTAGATCCGAAGGCCATATAATTCAGAAAGCTATGCTCCTTTGCCATGTTGCACTAAATTGTGGTGCTGTATAATTCTTAAGATCATGTAGGTTTTTTACATTTTTGGATGAAAATTGGGTTTTGTCAACAGACTTGGTGGAGTTTTCAATTGCTTGAATTACTATTTTTGAAGGAAAGAAGGAAGAAAAAGCTGTTTGGATATGACTGATGTTGGCCCAAAAACAGCATGCTTGGTTGACATATAATGCGGGAATTTTCAAAGAGGCAGAAACTTTGCTTTCACATTTTCTTTGGGATAAGATCATCTTTTTGGCTTCACTATAATAATCTCATTTGGTTATTTTAGAGGAGTGTGCTTGACAATTTTTTCGAGATATATAAAGGTGATCATGTATTAGTGTCTTGCGTGATTATCTTTCTTAATTCCTTTTTAGCCCTTTTCGTGAACCATATTTTACTCATATCATCCCCTTTGTAACTATTTTAAATAAAATATAGAAAGAAGAAAAAAAAAAGTAGAATTTGGGACAATCTATTTCTTGATTTGTTTATTTATTCTATATATATCTTCAATGTAAGAATACTTTATCAATTTTATATACTGTTGTGTGATTATCATCAAGGCATTGAAAATCTTATGTAAGGTCTTTCATTGCTGCAGTGGAGTTTGGGATTGATGGGTCTATTAATTGTGAAATGGTAGGAAACACTACTGTTGGAGAGATTAGTATCATAGATGATGAAAATAAAACAGGTGGAAGTTCAGTTGAATTAAGTTACAAACAAGATCAAGATGATAAGTTGACTCAAGATTCTTCTGAGTTGGACACAATTCCATCAGCTATTCCTGCAGGGTCAGTTGTTTTAGACGATGAGCCCTATGTGGGTCAGGAGTTTGAATCGGAAGCAGCAGCACATGCATTTTATAATGCTTATGCCACACGTGTTGGGTTCATCATCCGTGTAAGTAAACTCTCACGATCAAGGCGTGATGGATCTGCTATTGGACGGGCACTTGTTTGCAATAAAGAGGGCTACAGAATGCCTGACAAGCGTGAAAAGATTGTAAGGCAAAGGACAGAGACAAGGGTTGGTTGCCGGGCAATGATTTTGGTGCGGAAACTGAGTTCTGGTAAATGGGGCGTTACAAAGTTTGTAAAGGAGCACACACATCCTTTGACACCTGGAAAAGGTAGAAAGGATTGCATTTATGAACAATATCCGGTCAGTCCTGTTCCTCTATTGTTTAAAGCTAGTGTACAGTATTATGTATTTGTGTTAGTATTTGTTTACTTTATCCTTGATAGATAGGGAGACTGTGTTAGATTATTATGTTGCTATCCTCCTGAAAGTTTCGAGAAGAATAGGAACTTCAGGCATTTTGAGAATGGAATTTTCAGGAGAATGGTGGTCTTTTAGTACATTTTGAATCAATTAAGGATGAAATTTATTTTGCTTCTTCTAATTGAAACAGTAAGACTAAGGGAAAAAGAAAATACTGTTTGTTTTTCTTATTTAGAAGGCATCAAGGCCGCACTACACTATCTACCAAAAAAAAAAAAAAAAAAAGGCAGCAGCACACTGTTTTGCTGTGCTGACATCTCCTTTTGATACTTCTTGGCTCTTAATTTCCCATGATCCCATTATATAGCCTCAAGACACAGAAACGCATTTCTACTTTCTTCAATTTTTTCTTAATTGTTTAATTCTGTATATGTAAAAATATTAAATTGATGGGTTGGGGCATGCCATTCTTGCATGATGTGCTTTCTTACAAGCCATGTTTGACAATAGTCTTTAATATTTTTTTCACAAGTATATTTCAAGTTTATGAGGATTTCTATTTACTCCAACCCCACATAGTGGAAAAAGGTTCTGATTATTGTTGTTGTTGTATAAGGATTTCTATTTACTCCTTTTTGAGATTGTCTTTTTGGGTTTCTGTTCTGGATCTACCATTGATGGAATCTTGCATTTCTTGCATGCAAAATTCATTTCCCTTTTCCTTCTACGGGGTAGGTGTGACATATGCATATTTTTAGCAACCTCCCATTAAAAGATGGTTTAAGAGATTGAGATAAAGGTGCAAAGGAATGGTTCCAAACTAATTTACCAATAAGCATATAATCTCTTACCATCCTGGAAGTTTCAATCAACCATAATAATACAAAGATGAAATATTCATAATGCATGCGCAATCATAATTTCACCTGGCCTTAGAACCATTTGGGATCAAAGAACACACGATTGTATTGTATGGAACTAGTGCATAAAGGCAACTATATGTGAACTATAATAAATTATATTTGAACTACTCTAATGAAATTGTATTAAAGAAAGCGAAAATTTGAAGGACAAGAGGTTGATCAATTATATTTGTAGCTCCATAATAAGAAATTTTTTAAGAATGCGAGAAGAAAAACTAGGTATGAGATTCTGTGTTTAATCCATCTATTAATTTGTAATTTAATTGGTCTTAAATTCTTCGTATTAGTATACATGACTAACAAAACCACAGATAATTCATGTAACGATATTGTGACAACATTTCCCATTTGTATACATGTATGCATGCCTCTATGTGATCTTGTATAATGAGAGTAACTTCAGCTATTTATGGATTCTATTTGGCAATCCTTTTCAACTGTTATTTTGCTTACCTCCTTACTTTTTTGTCCTATTTTCAGAATGAACATGATAAAATTCGGGAACTATCCCAGCAGTTGGCTATAGAGAAGAAGCGAGCTGCAACCTATAAAAGGCATCTTGAATTGATATTTGAGCATATTGATGAACACAATGAGAGTCTTTCAAAGAAAATACAGCACATAGTGGACAGGGTGAAGGAGATGGAAACCAAAGATCAACAGAGTCATAGATAGTTACAAGTTTCCAAAAATTTAGTCTCTTGATGTTTTTTCATCTGGATGAAACATGGAAACAATTGTGAGTATCAAAATTGCTGCTGGATGAAGCATGCAATATCTGATAACCGCTAACGCAGGGAATCTGCTTCAATCCAGCTTTAGGTGTCAGGTGGGTATGTAGTCCAATTTGTTCTGTTTAATGGAATTCATTGTATTGCCTTAGATGCTGTTGGTAGAAGAATCTAGTTCAGTGAATGTATAGGTTTCCTGAGTTCATTCTTATGAAGTTGTGCCAATAATGAAATGACTCATAACAGGCGTTCAAATGCTCTGATGGAGTCAAATAATTCTGTTGTTGATTTTGTAAAATTTGATTCTAGGTTGTGTTATTTGTATAGAATTCTAATAATGTTAATCTAAATATTCATAGTTGCCTCACTATCTAGATATCGGATAAGCAAGTGAGACTGTTTGGGAATATGTTCTATTCGAATGTTCGTATTTTACTTCTAGTAACAGTATGATATACGTTATGGTGATTGCTTTGCTGCAGTGGGTATGCAGCAACAGTCATAATCCTTGCTTCTATCTTCCTTTTAATGCTTATATGGTAGCCATGTAATACGTGTGGTGTCTTGCGAGTATCCCTATTTACTCTTCCAATTAGATGCCTGGTATACGTAGCCAGCACATTCTAAAACGATCTTAATATTTGCACGTTGAATTTATGATGGCTGAATGAAAGATAGATGTTTAGATGACGAAGTATCGAAAACTTTAATATTCAAAATTTAAGCTTATATCTCAACGCGGTTGCGGCTGATTAACTGCAGGAAATCTACAATTTTAATTCATTCCAATATCAAAATGATGCAGCATCTTATATAGCTCTTACCAATATCCCATATTCTTCGAGTTTCTACTATTACAAACTTCTTCACAATATTGCCTGTACTCTTCCTCGGAACTCGAAGTGATTGTACAAGATCCTGAGTGTTTGTCCCATGTTATTCTCTATTGAAAATGATTAGTCTATCTCTTCCTATTGCAAGTGATGGAAGTGTGGATGATCAAGAGGCAAATAATCAATAAGAGAAGGCATATATATGCAAGAGAAGGTTTGCAGCTATTGCCGGACCATGGAAGCCATAGTTTTCCATTGAGAACAACCTTTGAACTCTGATGCGTCTGTCTACAACGCTAATATTTAATCTTTGACCGGAAGGAGGGGAACACATATATATATAAGGCGGACTTGGAAATGAATAAGACTTGCCCCATAGGCGATAAATTAATTGCCTTATATATTCATTTCCCATTATAATGTTAAACCGAAAATTATTGTCCACGGCAAGCTTCATTCATTTCTGTGGATATATATATATATATATATATATATATATATAGAGAGAGAGAGAGAGAGAGAGAGAGAGAGAGAGAGAGAGAGAGAGAGAGAGAGAGAGAGAGAGCTGACATAATGGCTTTATAAAAAAAAAGAAAAAAAAAAGTGAAACAACAATTATTACCTACTTTTTCGGAATTGTTCCATGACCTGGTATATGTGTGTGTATATATATATATATATTTGTGATTAAAAATTAAATAACTAAAACATACTAAAAAAATCTAAATTTATTAAAATTAGATACTTTAAAATAAATATTTATTACCAAAAGAGAAACGAAAATTTAATAATGGGGTTAATATAATTATTTTCATCAAACTCACATCACTGCTATCGTAAATTTTCATTTGGTCCTTCAAAGTAATTAGCTTCAAAATTACTTCCTGAAACTAATAAATAATTGGGTTATATTTATGCCGAGGTCCTTCTCTTAGGCCTGACCCAAAACTTTTTTTTTTTCGGGTTTTTGAAAACTTCTGTTGTCAAATTTTGTTGGTGCAGTGACTTAGCCGCTTAGGCCTTCTCTTTTACCTACGCCGTTTAAGCCTACTTAGACATGTCCTCCAACATATACCTCTGTTCATCGTCCCTTGACTCGGCACCACACGAAACTCTGTCCGTGTTCAGAGAGTAGACAACAGGTCCAAGATCAGGATCCCCTGAAACACCAGATATTCTGTAAGTGTAATTTCTGTGTTCCGTTTGTTTGTTCTTCCGTGCCGACTACTCTTCCACGCTAATTTTTCTTTTAACTTGGTGGTAAACATTTGAATTCAATAGGAATAAGATTAATGTAAGTGAATTCGGCAATAACATACGCATTCAGCTCTGAGCCTAGGATTGCAGTTTAGCTGGATTTTGATCAGGAATTTTTGTCTGAGTATGGCTCATTAATTGTAGACTCTGCGAGTACTCTAGTCTCTGCAATTCTGATTTTGGGGATTCGTCTGAGGGATGGGAGAATATTGCAGCAGCTTCTTGACCTTAAATTTGATTAAGAATCCGAAACTAATTAGTAGCTCAGGTTTATATATATATATATATATATATCCTGTTTTTTTCAGATAGTTTGGTCCTGAGTCCATGTCTGGGTTCGATTGATTGGAAAATTGGAAAATATACGTGTAGGTGATACCAGAATGGAGAAAAAGAAAATGAAGGTCTTGTGCAAGCATTTCTGAACATTGATAGTCCTTATCATATTATAACTGTGGTACCTTTGTTGTTCAGCTTGGAAAATATACCTGACCAGTGAGCACATTGCATTGTGCTTGCATAATCATTACAGTACTTTTATAAAATAGAATGCTCTTTCTCTATGTTGCACAACTTCTCTTCAGATTTGTGAGTATGGTCATTGTCAGCTTCGTTTTTGTATCAATCTTCTGTTTCTGGACAGGTTTTTTATTATAATAAGGTGACATAACTTAAAAGGGTGGATTGCTGTGGTTTGTTTATAATTTACTGCATTGTGCAACATGGAAGCCCAGAAGGATGATGGGAATAGGGGAACAGAAACCACCAGGGAGGCAGGTTTGATTATGTACGAGGTTCACATAAATCAAGAACCATGCGAAGGTATGTCATTTGAATCAGAAAAAGCTGCAAGAGATTTCTATGATGATTATGCCTCACGAGCAGGATTCATAACTCGTGTTCTATCATCACGGAAGTCTGAGCGGGATGGTTCAATCATCTCTCGTGGACTTGGATGTAGAGGTGATCGGACCAGAGATACAGTTGAGAAGCAAGATCGACGAAAAGCTTGCACGGCAATGGTTCTTTTAAAGAGAGAGAAGACTGACAAATGGGTCATCAGGAAAGTTGTTAGGGACCATAATCACCCCTTGGTGATTCATCTGCAAAAGGATCGTCGAGCACTTGTAAGATTGCCCCAGATACTTTTCTAAATTCAAAATTCTACTTAGATGTAACTCTCTGCCCTTATGTTCTTTTGTTTATGCATGTGATCCTGTGACATCTTTAATATACCGCAAGGTTTTTTAGGAGTAATTATTATATTACATACTGTAAAACTTATCTTTTAAATTGTAGTGGTACTCTTCTTTATGAAATATTATTGATGTACAAGTGCTCGTGTTTGAAAGATTTCATTTCCAATATACTTATGCCTGTAGGATGAGAAGGATAAGAAAATTCAAGAACTGACCGCAGAATTACGGGCTAAGAAGCGGATGAGTTCAGCATATCGAGAGCAGCTACTCACATTCATGACGGATGTTGAAGACCATGGCGAGCACTTCTCAAAAAAAGTTCAATCAGTATATGAAAAGCTTAGAAAACTTGAACCTGACATGGACAAAATTTCACAACATCAGTAATAAAGTATGTGAGGCGGAGCTGCTATCTAATATCTAAACTGGTATGCATGTTCGTTCTCTCATCTTATTCCTCCAATATGGAATTCTGCTTCTAAATTCTCCTCAAATGCCAACCCCTCTTCTGCTTTTGCTTTTATAATTTTTTTTTTTGGTAAATTTAGATTGGTATGAGCCAGTCGATATTGATGCTGGTTCCATATCTGTGGAACATTCGAAAGCTGGTTAAATATACTTTGTTTCCCCTCTTTGCTCTGTCATTTGCAGTCTTCGTTGGAGAATGGTGAGTTTTGATTTTAGGACTTGCCAGGCTATTTAAAAGCAATGGAGGTTACTATTTTTACTACAGGCTTGAACTTAACTTTCCAGAACCCTCATTATACCCCCTTTTTTCTGATTATAATTATGTACTTTGACCCTATAGATGTGGTATTGCTGGAGGAATTGCTGCAGAGGGGTGGATAGCTATCTTTGTGTTCTGGTTTACATCTTCAAATTGTTGCACACTGCTGAGGGATCCATATCAAAGTTCATTGTGGCTAACATGGCTTGAGCTGAGACAGATCATGGCCTTATAAATTGAAGACTTGGGTATGTGATTCGCCAGTTCTTTGCATAATGTATGAGGTATATTAGAATGCCAGATTCTTGTTTATCCATGAAGTTATTTCTTTATAATAGAGTAGCCAGAGAATTGTCATGTGAATGGTCTTTAATATTACGCCCATGTATTGGTGTCCTAATTCGATCTGTCTCTAAATGCCATCCTTTCTTCTTGACTTCCAATCAAGGAACTTTTCTTCTCAATCACCCGAGAAGGAAAAGGGGATACAGAGAAGAAAAATCTGAAGAAAGAAAGAAACTAGTGGGCTGGGGAAGAATTTTTCTACTTTTTACCAGTCTTATCCAACTGACCAACTTTGCATTATTGGCATTTGTTTGTCATTTAGCAGCAGGTCCAAAGAAAAACTACATTGTGAATCGTGCGGTGTCATAAAGATTGATGTTCAAATTTTGTAATGGAAAGAGAAAAGATTGAATGCCTAAACAAAAAGGGGAAAAATAATGGTATGTTTAGGCCATCGATTACAATGATAGATATTACAATGGGAATTCTAACTGTCATGAATAAACCATCAATCTGAGACCCAAATATTTGACGTGATCGGGTATTAAGTTTAAGATGAATGGAATGCTCCGACCAGACTTGAATATAGTTTAATCTATACAAATTACTTGAAATAATTATTTTTAATTATATACTACTTACTTACAATGATACATATTTTTTATTGGAAAAAGGTTCTTTTATTCCATGCCTTAATGACTATGAAAAAAAAAAAAGATTTAAAAGAAGCATAATGTCATGTGCTTTACAAATGTTGAAACTGTTAAAAGCGCATTAAAGAACATTGATATCATCCCCATTGTGAAGTCGGTTTTTATTTTTGTTTAACTTTTTTTTGTACAGGCCTTTGGTAAAGTCTTTATCAATTTTCAGTATTCAACCTTTTTCATGGCTCATCAAGTATACTACTATACGAAATAAGTAATTCGGTGGAAAACGAAGGAAAAAAAAGGTTGCAGTGTGCTTATTGAATTGAGATGAACTAATCCTTTTGTGGTGAGAATTTTTAAATAATTATGTTAAAACTTAAAAAACCTATATTTAGTTAACCAGATAAGTGGCTATTATTATAAGTACTAATTTCGGTTCGGTATACAGCATTTAATAACCTAATTGAACGCTAATGTTTTAATTGAAAAAAAGGAAGTTATCTTAATCTTAATAATAACAACTAAACAGACACTTCGACTTACGAGGCTCATCGCGCCGGAATGTTGCTCTCTCACGTCGGGTTGCGTCCGTACATCCGTCGAACGAGCACGGCAAGTGATCTGACTTGTTAGCCCCGCCGGATTTTTCCGCCGTCATCGTCCGTGAGCTTGGAGAAAGCTTCGATTTCCACTGTCTCCAAACGAAAGAATCAGAAAGCTGAAAGACCCAATCCAATCAACCTTAACCGCGGAACTGTTAAATTGTTGCCCTGTCTCTGTCACTTTCTAGGTTTGGAGTTCCTCATTCCAAAATCCTTTGCACATAGAAGACGGGCTTTCTTCAATTTTCGTAATCCTCATCGGGTGAGTTCATCAAACTCTCTCTGCGAACGTTTCAATTCACATTGCATTTTTCTTCTACCACCTTATTCATATCGAAAAGCAAGATGTTTGGAGAACTCCTTGTAGTAATTTTTGAGCAGAGGGAGAATTTTTGCAGAGCTCTTCAGGTTATCTCTTTAATCTTGTTTGTCTTGCAATTAGAATCAGTTGTTCGTTTTCAAGGAATTCTACGTGGCTAACTTGCTAGTTTAGATAGAGTACTACTCAGAAAGGAAAAGAGTTCATCAACCGGAATTGGAGAAAAATGCAAAGTAATAAGGCTAACTGTTACTAAATATGAGACGATAATGACCAAAGATATTTGCGTGCTTTGAATGAAGGTATTCAAAGTTGCCAACTTTCCTCTAGCATGGTAAATAAACGGAAATTTTTATCCTTTGTTTTTTGGCTTCTCTATTTACTTCTAATTTCCAATTTCAGTAGTTAGGCTTTTTGCTCTACATTTGCATTTCCTGTGTCTGAGTCACTCTTCTTCAATATATGTTGAATTCTGGCTAATCATTTTCGTTTCTTTTGGATTTTGGAGTGAAAATGCATAGTCATTGTGAGGGATAGGTAAAACATTGCTATTAATCTGCTTTCCTTCAGACTCTGGTTTCACGGATGAACCCATATAAAAGCCTATTTGAGGAAAAGTAACCCAATCTTGTTTACTTGGCCAAAGCTAATGAATTCATCAACCTGCTGCTATATATCATTACGTTTCTTTTCCTTCTACCCTATTTCCTCATAAAGCCAATCCTATCATAGTCAAAATATTTGAAGCCCGCATATTGCCTATAAAAGTTCATTTGTTCTTAGTCGGTAGCTTGTATATCTCATTCCCTATAAGCTCTCTTTAACGCTTGGGGATTCCATTTGCTTGCCGTGCCCCAGTGAGTGGAAACCTGGGTACCTCGAGGTAAGGAATTAGATGATAGTTTAGTGAACTTTCGAGTGAGATCCTCTAAGAACGATATTGAAATGGCTTGAGGCCCTATTAGGCAACATATGATCTTCCAACTGCTGAATATATCTTTTTTCTTGTGAAGAAGAAAAATTTTTGTATCCACATCTTATGCTGGCTTGGCATTTTGAAGTTCTGTGTAAGTGTTCATGTCATGACTAATTATAGGTCTTGGTCAAGTATCAACTGCTTAAATAAATTCTCTAGAGAGGATTGAACACTCCAAAAAAAAGGGTGGCAAGAAGGTTTTATAATTTATTTGCCTCAACAGAGTACTCATCTTTAGCTTGACAATTGCAATTCACCCAGCAATTAGTATAGTTATGAGATTTTCTCCTTACTAGGGGTCCAGTTTCAGGCCCACACATACTAATCTGACTTCTAACATCTGCTTGTTTGATTATGATAAACTTGAAATAGGGATGTAAAGATGTGCATAACTTTCAGGAAAGATCCTAAGTTTCAATTTACATGGGTTGCCTTACTCATCATTCAATGCTTGATGAGTGGTGTGTGACCTATTTATTAAAGGATTAGGTTGAACTTCAGATTTTGCCCCGGGGAAGAGTACTTCTAAAAATGCCTCTTTATGATCCTTCATCATGTAAGATGATATCTGCCACAGAATTAGATGCTTTTAGCAATTTTAGTACTGGGTCATAATATTAATACTACAGGAGAACCAGAGAGTTTGCGAGAGAAGGCCACATTTGTATATGGATACCTGAGGTTGAAGGTATGAAAGACTTTGAATCATTAAGGGGAAGCGACATAATTAGATCTGCTCTGGACCAGATTCATAAGAAAGGCAGTTGGGAAGCCTTGTTTGATCTCTTACTTTCCTTACACATTTGTTCCTTTATTTTTACTGTATGCTGAGTAATGAAACCTTGTTGTGTGACTCCCATAAGCATTTTCAGTAAATAGCTTGTCAAATTTTATGGGAATTTGGAGTGAAAATTAATCATATGGCCATTGGTTGAGGAAATTTCCAACTTAGAGCTTTCCCATTATTCCTTCAATAGTTCCTTTTGTGCATTCAAACTCTCAAAAAGTTACGCCTCTCAATTATTGTTCCCTCAAGAGTCGCATGGTGCAAGACGGGGCATATATACCTATAGGGAATTACTACTTAACCAAGACCTTAAGTTTGACAGGCTCCTAGCCTTTTGCCTACGTCTCTTCTGAAATTTGTGATTAGGAGATGATGCTATATATGAGGCATGATCTGCTTATGACAAGTAGTATTTATATTTTACATAGGAGAAAAAGCCAGAAAAAACCTTTAATGTGAAATCATGAAAGCATGGTAATTATATGCTTCGTTTGTTTATGGTTAATTAGATATCCAGTCTCTTTTTTTTTTTTATGTTTTCTGATAATATGTGAAGTATAAGTGTATTTATGCCATAGGATGATGATGGATCACCGAGCTGGCCTGGGATTTGATTCAGATGAAAGTGACCTTGATATGCAAGCAGAAAGTAGTGAAAAACTTGAGCAATTTAAAGATGAGCTTCCAAGTAACTTGGAACTATGTGAAGGTGACGATGATAAATTAGTTGAGCAATCTATTGCAGATTTTTCTGCAAATGCAGAAGCTTTAGAACCATTTATAGGCATGGAGTTTAATTCAAGAGATGAAGCAAGAGAGTTCTACATTGCCTATGGTAGGAGGATAGGTTTTACTGTACGAATACACCATAATCGTCGTTCACGTGTAAACAATCAGGTTATTGGACAAGATTTTGTCTGCTCAAAAGAAGGCTTTCGAGCAAAAAAGTATGTATACAGAAAAGATAGAGTGCTTCCTCCACCACCAATCACCAGAGAAGGTTGTCAGGCCATGATAAGATTGGCTTTAAGGGATGGGGGGAAATGGGTTGTCACCAAATTCATGAAGGAGCATACTCATAAATTGATGAGTCCTAGTAAAGTGCCATGGCGAGGATCTGGAAAGCACTTGGTTAGTGAGGTATGTCTCTCTCTAAAGAAAAGAACATATGATAAGATGTTTGTTTATGCACTGACTTCTTTTATGTTTATATTTTTGTAAATAAAAATGATAGAAAGTTGCTGCACTGATCTGTGTTTACTACGGGCAGATAAAAAGTTTTATCACGTATGCTTAAATCTTGTTTCCTTAGTTATGCTATTGTCAACAAAGGGAATGGGAAAAATGGGATTAAGCAAACAGTGATTGCAGGCTAGGAATTGGCATTTACTGCTTGAGATTGCCTTTTTCCCTCCTTGGGGAACATTTTGGTTGGATAGAACGCTATCTGATATACTTTGTGTGATAGGAAATCAGATGCCTATGCAAGAAAACAAAGTCTCACCCCAAGTGGGTTAACCTGAACTTGGTCGGATACTTTGATTCATGTCTAGTTATCATTGCTAGAGCTTAGAGTCCAATGTCAATGTTTTTTTTTTTGTGTTG
Organism: Dicorynia guianensis; assembly: GCA_037013595.1. Taxonomy (NCBI): domain Eukaryota; kingdom Viridiplantae; phylum Streptophyta; class Magnoliopsida; order Fabales; family Fabaceae; genus Dicorynia; species Dicorynia guianensis. The sequence goes on from JASUAB010000009.1 coordinate 471,863, forward strand.
GGTTAGTAGCTCATGGCTCTAATGGTTATGACATTGTGCTGGCTCTCATACACGCTTGGCCTTTTATTTTCACAGGATGAGAAAGATAAGAGAATTCGTGAGCTATCGCTTGAGTTGTACAATGAAAGGCAAAAGTGCAAACGACGATGTGCTGCATATAAAGAGCAGTTGAATATGATTCTAAACGATTTGGAAAAGCACACAGAACACATTTCCCAAAAAGTTGCTGATATAGTCCAAAGTATAAGAGACATTGAGGAGGAAAAATCTGATTCAGATGGTAGATAATAAGTGCCATTCGTAGCATGTTTTTCCTCATTACTGATCGATCTTGGGAGAGCTTGTTAATCCCATTCATATTTTTTAAGGGATTGAGAGTTGAGACTTTATTTTGTCAACATTAGGATGTGATCTGGCTTGAACCAAGTGACAGGCATTTAGTTTCGGGCGTTGCATATGCTGCATGGGGGCGTGCATTCAGATGTAGCGTGCAAGTCAATTTCAAACAGTGCTCACCATGGGTTTGTTTAATTTAGTTGGGTTTAGGCTATTTTAACTTCATTTGCTAGAAATTTAGTTGGAGCTTTTTTGATTATATAATCACTAATATTAACAAACACGCATTAGCAGTCAAAGATAATTTATTAAAGAAAAACTAGAAAGGTAGTTCGGCACTAACCTTAAATCAATGCAAAGGCTAAACTTATATGTAATCAATTTTTAGTAACATTTTCTGTTAACCCATATCAACGAAAAAACAAATTTCTGTTTACCCTTTCAACGTAACAGTTATGAAGTATGTTTTCCGTATTCCCTTATAATTTTGATTTCAGGAGTTTGCAAATATTGTCGTGACTCATGACCTGAAGTCTCTAAGGCTTATGGTCTGAGCAGATTGACGCTATAAAAAAACGGTGCTTAATTCCCACATCAAATATTTTTACATCATTTTCTTACGCCATTTTCCGGCACATGGATCGGGTACAGTCCCTGCCTAAGAGCCCGTCGTTATAGGGGAATAGTGTTGGCGTAATAGAATGATGTAAATAGGGATCTGGAGGAAACGTTACCGTTACACAAACATGGGAAATCACAAGTGACATTCATTATGAAGTTCGATACTCCGTTCTGAAGTTGACTAACGAAAACCATTGTTTTTTGTTCAATTCAGGGTAAGCAACAACTTGTAACAAAAGCGAATACATGCAAAATAGTTTATAAGGATTGTTACATGAACCATACTCTACGTCATGAGTTTGAGTGGTATCTTTTGTAAAGTGAATATCTTGGCAGACTACAACCATATTGATGCAGCCCAAAACCTTAGTGAAAATGATGAATATATATCAAAATTCAACAGAAATAATCGAAAAGAGAAAGAAAAACACAATCACATCTTGTTACAGTAGCTCCCATTCCCATCCCCATTGCCTTCCTTCCCTCTCCCCTCCCCCAACAAAAGGAAACAAAAGAAGTATAGTTACCAGGGTGCTCATCTATCTCGTGCTAACCACCCAATGGCTAAATGTAATAATATTGCATTGTCAAAAGCCCAATGCCAATGTGCGGATTCGTCCAACAAGAACACCATGTTTGACGCACGTAGATGACTTGGATGGGATGATAGACGGTGCTCATCTTGATCTGTGCGTGTCCTATGGTCCCCAGAATTATTTACAAACTTGGGAATCCCCTTTCTGTTGCATTGTTAAGTGAGAGCACTGAAGCCACCCCCCTTCATCATTTGCTTAAACTCCTTGTAATTGACCATCCCATCCCCATCGACATCCACCTTCATGATCATCTTCTTGCAATCTTCTACCGTCCTTCCCTGTTTTAGCCCAAGAGATGCCAAAACCGCTCTCAATTCTTCAACGGTTATAAAGCCGTCACCGTTTTGATCGAAGACGTTGAATGCCTCCCTCATGTCCTCCTCTTCATCACGTTCATCCATGATGGATTGGTACAACTCACCAAACTCGTCGATGTCTACACACCCGTCTCCGTTAACGTCAATTTTCTCGATCATTTGCGTCAACTCCTTGTCCGGGATGAAAATGCCCAAGTTGTCTAGTGAATCGCTGAGCTCCTTCTTGGTGATTCGGCCGTCCCCGTTCCTGTCAAACATTTGGAAAACGCGCTTGAGCTCATGCGGGTCCATTCTCTTGTGAGCCCGAGGACGTGATGATGAAGGCGAGGAAGAGGAAGGTGGAGAAGTGGTTTCAAGGAGATTATTGGTTTGGTGGGGGAACCAAGAAGGGGGAAGGAAGAGTCTAAGCTTCTTGGGGATCAGATAGAGAACAAATGAATTAAAAAGGTTGTAAAGAAGGAAAATCCTTAGCAAAATAGTTGGCATTGGAAGACTCGGACAGAATTCGTGGCGGGTGTTGCTGGCTTAGGGTGGCCGAGAAATATTTGGGGAGAAATTTGGGTTCTAAATAAGGGAGTAAGAGAGAAAAAGCAAAGCCTTGGTGGATTCATGATAGAAAGGACAAGTGTGCTGGCACAGAGGGGGCCTTTTAGGGGCGTCTTTACGCGTATTGGAGGGATTGATTATTGATTATGACAGTTTTTCAAAGAGCTATTGTATGTTTAACTAATCTAACCTCTATTATAGAATTAGCTGTTGAGAAAGCTCTGCCTCTTCCGGCGACAGGGAGTCAGAGACAGAAGCGTTAGTTTAGCTGAACTTTAAAACCTGTGACCGTTGATGACGGATCTAAGATTGTGAGGCGTTGGAGAATGGACCCCGCCAAATGAAGAGGCCGGCCTATAGAGACAGTTGATTTGCTCAACGGCTATTTGCGTTGTTCGGTGGAGTGTTGACAAGTGGCGTCCTTTTTTTTTTTGTGTTCTGACTGTCCAGTGTCATATTAGGTTGGGGGTCCATGTCCAGGACGGCTGGACGGCCTTCAAAATGTTAAATGACCTTTGTTTTTTTTTTTTTAGAAATTAATTATCTAAAAACTTAAACAATTTCATTTTAAATCTCTAACACTTTTAACTTCAGCTATATATTTTTTTTGAATTAACTTGAACTATAATCTCTTTCACAAGAGACCATGGTAGTTCTTGCCGCTATCGGCTTGAAACTTAGTTTCAATATTCTCGTCGTTTTTTTATGACTATATTTTCATTTTCATTCTTCACAATTTCATTTTAAAACTTAGTTGCAATAGTATTCTACTATTCTTGAGACAAAGAGCGTGCTTTACTCAAACGGGTCAACCAACATGGATGGGATGAATAAATACTATATATAATTATATCCATGTATACATACATTAATTAGTATCTTATGAGCTACCTACTTGTAATTAAATAGACAATGATTAATGGATTATACCAATGAACTAGGGTTGGCGACTAAATTGCTCCACTAAGAAGAGACAACTGAGGTTGGTTTACTATATATGGCATTAAATTACAACCACACACATTTAAGAAACATATCTGTCTCCACCCATTACCGTTACTGAAGTGGGAGGTGTTGGGTTGGCTCTGTGCGCGCTCGGACGTACGCGCAGAGGCTTGGTTCTTCCTTCCTTCAATGGCACCTCGGAGTACGTAAAAAGTTAAACTACCAAGTTTCAGTCTATCTCTTTGATTCTCCTCACTCCCCTATCCTATATATGTTTTTTAGTTGCAGCACATGCACGCATGCTCCAAGCCTCCAATTTATTAAGTCCAAGGTTTGTGATTTTGGATGTATGCTATTGGCTCCGCTCTAGACTTACCATTCTGTAGCCTTGAAGAATCTAAGCACTAGATCCAGCAGCATTGAGCATTTTCTTTGGTGATCAGTTTCAGAGTCGGAGGGTTACTATATATGAAGCGAATGAACGACAGACAGCTTAGCGTCTTAGCCCACCACCCAACATATAGATAGTTGTCAGAGAGACGAAGCGCCAAGACTTTTGCTTTGAAGTAACACTAATACTAAAATGACAGGTTAATCAACTACGACGTTTAGATGTAATAATGGTGATGGATTGAACTCACGATGACAATTACCACAATAACATCAAAGCACACCTACGCCGTTTAAAACCCAACTAACTACATTCAGCCAACCAAAAACCTATACATGCAATTCGGGTCTTGTTTTTTCAAAATTTGGTCGAACTTTTGGCATCATCCATCTCTCTTCATCTGGTTACGTGCTGCGGCACTTGCGCTTCATTTTTATTTTTATTTGGCTTTCCAGTCTGGCAATGGTTGTTCCCAACATTTGCTTTTACTGTGAGTTTATTGTCTTGACAGCTCTCCCCTAGCTTTTGGATTTCTTGTGTCTCCACTCACTTTAGTAAATTCCATGCATCCTTACAGACATGAGACATTATTGGATTTTGGTGCACGCTTAACGCTAAAGTTTAACTTTGCATTATTACATGTCATAATAATAGATTAGTACTTATGTGACTTGCAATTTCCAATCATTTGTTAATTAATCTCTTTTATTAGATTCGTGTACTAAATTAGCTAATGCAATAATACATTTTTGCTTGATTGAGTGAAAAAAATTAAATTTATTAAAATCTAAAATTTTAAATAAATATTTAATAAAATTTCATATAACAACAGGACAGGATAGGAGTCAATGTTCAAAATTCAAACATTTGAATATCCGAACGTGATCCAGGGACTTGGGAACTGTATTGCTGTAGTTTTAATTTTGTGGATTGGGTTCCACGCTAAGGAGTCGTCTTTCGTTCCTAAGGTCTGGCACCATGTGGTCCGCTGTACCACTTCAAAAAAGTGCTGTCCCTGAGCCCGTCCGTACAAGAACGCACCCGGATATTTCCCCTATAACATAACCAAAAGTTCTTTGTTATTGACGAAAGTACCACCCCTTAGTTCCCAGTCCCCACCGTGTTTCTTCGCCCAAGTCTGAACAAGAACAAGATTTCGAGGGCCGTTGCTGGGTCGGTCTAGCCGTCTTTCCCTTTATAGCTAAAGTATCTTTCATTTTGTGTCATATTGTCTGTGCAACTTCTCGTGAGATTTCCGATCAGGTACACCTTCTCATTCCCTGACCTTGCTTTCTGTTTTCTCTAAATTCGGAGAATAGATTTCAACAACTCTGCTCTCTGTTTTCGTAATCTTCTAGCTATATTTGAATACACTGTGTTCCCATGGTTTATATGGTGGCATTCATGCCTTTCACATTGTTCAGCCATAAAACAGCAACTGATTCCGCAAGTTTGTTAATTTCTTAATTCTTATACAGATGCGCTATTGTGAGCTGCTTTGCTTTCTTGCATGTTGAGTAAAGATATTTATTAAATTCCGTCACCAAAAAAAGGGCAAGAAATTGAACTTCAAGTCCTTAATCTGCTAACTGCATTTATGCCTTATCTGGATTTATGTGCATCTTGACAAAGAACTAAGCTTTTTAAGCTGTTAAGTGGAAAGTGAAAACCTTTAAATATTGTTTTTGTTATTTGTTTTCAAATTTAACACCCCCCTCACCTGAAAGGGTGTGCAGAGTATCAGCGTAATGCTATTAAGTGCGGAAATTTGACTTATTAATTATTAATAATTATTAAGAATGGACTTGGCAAGATCAGGCCTCTAATCTCCATGCTTCTGATATACGACTCTCTTTCCTCAATCTCCACGCTTGTGGTTGCAAATTTTGTGGTTTAAATGTCGTCTATCAGTTTATCCTGGAACTCCTCTAGTTTGGATGAATATATTAACATGTCTCCAAGGAGTAGACTTCCAATTGATGTGAAGCAATCATTTTTCCTCGGCTTGTCATCTATAAGTTTGCTTGTGCTTGCATAGGATGGTTAGAAATAAATGCAACTATAGGTGATTTTTCGTGAAGGTGCAATAAAGGGAAATTTTCATGGAATACGAGCTGTATTCCTTTCAGTTGCAGTTTAATAGTATAGTTGCACCCAATACGGCTTTAATCAGAGTATTAAGCTCCAAGTAGATCAAGGACATCAGGTTCAGAGATTTTCAGGCAGGTGACCATGCCAGCTTGTAAATAGGACTCTCTGTCGGAATAGTCAAAGTTACAGAATGATGGGAATACGTTATATATTTGAGACCACAGAGACAACTGGAAAGACAGCATTGCATGGCAGAATTTTATGAACGTTGTACTATTTGGAGGGTTGAAATCATGTCTTAACACCTTAGACCAATGGACACCAAAACCTGCTGCTAGGACATTCTTCGTTGAGGTCTGTCCACATCAGACTGATAGCATTACTTGAATTCAATTATTCTATCGGGCAAATTTTTCATCAACATTCTAGCTTCTTGTAAACATGTTGACACTTCTGTTTTAATAGCAAATGGAGATGCAAAAATTGTCTGCCAGATATGGAGAACTTAATTTCCATAACAGGGATATGCTATGTAAGATAATGCGTTTTTACTTCCTAGATAGTTGGTCCCACCAAAAGTACAAATTTGTCCAGATCAGGGCTAAATTCAATAATTGTGTTTATTACTCACTGCTTTCCTTCCATGTCTGTCCCTCATATTTCACATTACATTTCTCATATACACTTCTTGAGAAATTATGAAGCAGTTACCAAGTTACAGAGGAAGGCTATAAATGCTTTGAGTAATTCTTTAGAAGCTGAAAGATATGTGTGAGACCTGATTCTGTATATATTTTGCTTCTGTTACCAAGCATGAATGGGTATATGGGTGATGACAGAAGATGTGTATACTTTAAGACCCTGGTATTAGTGCTAAGAGTATTTGCGTTATCTTATTGCAATCCTATGGAGGATGTGCTAATGTTATCATGTTCTGTTACATATGCAGGAGGGCTGTGGCGATACAACGTATCAAGTAGCTTTGAAGAAGTTCAAATTAACTGGAAGAAGCATTGATAGTCATTTGGGCATAATGAAAGACAGCATAGTGCAAAATTTTCATTGCAATAATAGTGGAGCTGTAGAAGCTAGTGTACCTTCCGCAGAGAAAGATTTTGCTTCCTCACTAAAACCAACTACAGAGGTTCCTCCCTCTTCTTTTGAGTTCTATGTCTGGTCAGATGAAGGAATTAACCTTTATGTTGACTTAAATTCATCCCCATCAGATTGGACTAACAGATTTAAAAATGAGGTCTGCATAAGTGAGAATGTTTATGGTAATGAACCACAGAGTCTTTTGCAGAATCTAGCCTGCTTTGGAGAGAGTTCTACTACAAGAAAAAGTTCCATTTTGTGGAATACAAATTTTGGCCAAATCAATGGTCATAATGGACAGGCCAAATCTTCCCCACGTTTGGACTTTACAAAGAATGATATTGCAGGGTTAGATCGACACGATAAGGCTGACAATTCTGATCCTTTAATGTCACACAGCATGACTGTAATTGTGGCAAACAATTTAAAGGATCAATTAACTGTCTCAGCTGAACCGACTGTAAATGTGGCAGACAATTCAAAGGAAGATAAATCAATTGTCTCAGCTGAAATAAGTTATGCACCTAACAATATTATTTCTGGAGCTGAATTTTGTGCTAAAGATGCATCTAAAGAGATCCTTGATTCGGATGTTACCAATGCTTCATTAATTAAGTCATTTTGTGGCTCATTCGGCAACTCACTGTCAGAGCCTAGTGCATTTGAGCATCAAAATTTAAGGTCTGATGATGATATTTTTGAGGACTTCACTCCGCAAAGCAATTCTTGCCTTGTGGACTCTGGTGTGGTATGTCTTGGAGCTTCAGTAAGCAGTTCTATGGAGCTACAAATTTCAGAAGTTGCAAGTTGCCATAAATATGCATCAGTTTCAATATGTGAAAATGATGGATCCCTGGATTTAATTGACCAAAAGAACACATCAGACACAGAACAGGGTGGACTAATCAACTCAAATGGGGTTAACCTAGAAATTGATGGGAGCAGTTTCCCATCGTTTACTGAAGAATGCGTATAGTGCTTTCTCTAGCCTTCCAGACGTATGTACTCATTTTCTTCTTTCTCTTATCTTTATTTAGAAAGTTTTGGTGGAATTAAAAAAAAAAGAAGAAGAAGAAGAAGAAGGATTTTGGGCGAGTGTCTGTTAATTCAATACCATTCATTAACTTCATGAGCTTGGATTATTCTAATTCATTTGTTTCCTGTTCTCAAAATATAATCTTGTATTCTATAGATGCAATTTTGATACCCTTCTAGAATACTGCGAATGAAAAATTGGATAGCTCTGCCCAAGTTCGTGCTAAAGTATTAAAGCTATGGCTCATATTATGGAGCACAGTAAACACTCCATTGTATGACACTGTTAAGATTTGATCGGAAAAATTATGCAATTAGCTAATGAAAAATTCAATAAGTATTTTTTGGGAAAAAAAACCTGAAATGAATCTTACCATCACATGATTGATAATATTAAAGTGTCAATAATAATCATTGTTACCTAAATTATTCTGCTTCTTAAGGTCTTAAGATCATAAATCTTTCAAATCAGATTAGGGTTCTAGTTGAGTCCGTTTCAGCTTCCACAACTAGGCCTTCAGTGTATTTGGTGACTTGCTTCATTATTCTTTAATCAGTATTTGGGAGCTATTGCATTATCTCATCTCATTATTTCTTTTGGTTTTCTTAAGTAATAAAGCCCTACAGGCTTGTGTATCTTCGATTTTTTTGTTCTTTTCTTTGCATACTGCCCAATTCATTGTGACAGACCTGTAAAATTGAATTCTTACTTTCGATTTTTGTGTTTGTGATGGAGGACGTGATGGGAGCTGGGTTTTTTGATATAAAAGAATAATAATTCAAGTATTAAAAAACTAAACGGATCTGATGATCCTCTTGGTTTGTTGGTCAGATGTGCCTAACATTTGTCTTCTTTCTTGGTATATTTAATATGTCAAACACCCTTCTGTGCAGGAGGTTGGCAAGATTGGTAATGGAAGGGAGATTTCAGAGTAAAACTTCTTCTCAATTAAATTTATAGTTGTCATTTTAGCTTTTATGCACTGATTTGGGTATATGCATTCTGTGCTTTTTTCAGATGCTCACAATTTGATGACCCGCTTAAGAAGTCTAGCTTAGATTCTGATGGTCCGGAATCTGAAATGAAGTTTCACAAAGAGAGGAAACACAGAGACTCTGAAGTTGAAGATTCCAGTTTTAAACCCGTTACCAGGAGTTCAAAAAGAATGAATTGTGCTGTGGGGATGGTCCTGCCTAGGAGATCCATGCGGCTAATCTCCAAGGTGCTATGATGTCTTTCTGATGTTTGATTGCTGCATTAATATGAAATTAATTACAGTGTTACTGAAACTTGGAAAAAAGTAAATTTATTGAATTTGGTTGCAGCATTCAATTTTTTTATTAACGGTGATGAAAATTGAGCAAGTTCTATGAACTGCACATGACTCCAAAATAGTAATTACGGTATTTACCTTATATGCTAATATATGTGGGTTTGCGAATTAGCCTGAACCTCTAATGAACTGCTTCGTGCTTGTTATAACTTGTCAAAACCTTCTCGATACTCCCAAATGGAGCAACAAGATTGGTCTATTTAAATCTAAATTGGAACCTCTTAGCCATATTTAACATTATTCCCGACCATCCCTTTTGCTTTCTGATCTTTTGTGACGCTAGTTCTTCAAAGAGGTTCATGAATTATCTTTTACTGAAACGTAAAAGCTATCTTGCTTGGTCATACTCTTGTATATTCACACAACTATATCTCTGGCTTGTGGAAGGCATGATGCATGCTTCATTCATTTTTAATTTTGGTAAAAATATGCTTCGATTGAGAAATTCTCTGCTCTGTCTAATACTTTGAACTTTTTTTATGATGTTTTTTTTTTTTATTCTCCAGTAAGTTCTTGAGGTGTTTGTGGGTCACATTCGGAAGCACTGATTCCCGACCTTAAATATAATAATTTTTCATTATAATCCACTGTACCAAATTCTCATGCATGTTTCAAGAATTTTGTGATCAGGTTATACGAAGTATTGGAGATAATGAATCAGTGACTTATAATTGTAATCTTTAGCTTCTAAAGTCAGCAAATTTAGTTTCTTGGATTAGTATGATGGGTCTTAAGCAAAGCATCATTTTGAAATTACTTTTTCTGTGATGATTTTGAAGCATATAGATTGGATATTGGAAATACACACACACACACAGAGTGAATTCCAATCCCAAGAGTTGCTGATGTTGTGACTCTGATCTTAACTTCGTTTTGCAGTCTTATTTTTAGCTGCATTCTAGAGTATATTTTAAGGTTAATTGTCCCCAAAGTTCTAATTCCCTCGATTGAACTTTAACATGAATCTGCATAAATTGTCAACCATGTTGATTGACTATTTGGCTGCAGGTTGCTTCATTCTTTCGGAAGAGTTATACACAGCAATAATATAAGCGCAAGGTAGCCTTTCACGTAATTCAATGCCTACACTATGTTATGAGCACTCTTTGGATCTGTATATTCATAAGAATTTTGATTCTTTATGATTGAATCATATAGCTTGATATCAGTCCATTTGGGGTATATTTAAATACTGGAACACAAGAATGATAACCTATATTGTGGAAACACGCACCCTTCTTTTTTTGTCTAAATAGCTGCCAAAGATTACGGCTTCTGTTCTTGAGCATAGAACTTTGAGCTTAATTTATTTACTGTAAGCTAAACAAAGTATATCAAAAGAAGAAAGAAAGTGAAAGAAAAAAATGGAGCAACAAATTCTGGCCACTGGAATGTGGCAACAATTGGTGGATCAATATTTATTATTTTGTTGAGGGATCTTCAATTTGATATATCGGAAGCAAGAAACTTCGATCCAAAGAATGGTCGTCATCAGTCATCTATATTGAAGATTCTTCTGAAGTTGGCATTTGTGCCTCCAAGTTTTGGAGAGAGCCCATGTGCGGGCAGTGCCAGTTAAGTGCTATTTTCTATGGATGTGTTAAATTTGTGGGCTCAATGCGCTTTTCCTCGTTACGTGGTTGTAATATATAGTAATTAACTGACTCTTACGGTATCAACGTTCTACAAGAAGCATTTCCTTTGCCTTAGGATTAAGGAGTTCGGTTTGGAGGTTAGTGTAAAGTGATATTTTCCTTGCCAGTAATCCAACCTTCTCAGTTCTGACCTTATATTTCAACATGTCCCTCTTACATTAGGAGACAAGTGTTTGTATCCGAAACTTTTTATTCTTACGCTTTAGAAGATATAGTTGCAATCGTGTATGGCTTATATTTTATATTGTATTAAAAAACAAAATCATAATCATTAATATTATTGACGTTTGATGATTTTAACATAGCTATTTCATTTTAAAGTGGATAAAAATAATGAAATTTAATAACATCATTCATGCTTCATTTTAATCGTCGACTTTGTACTATTTTTTTTCAAAAAAAATTCAATCTTGGAACTCGAAAAATGATGTCAAGTAAATGACTTGTGTGTCTACTGATTCATTATCATCAATTTCACGATGTCAATGACTTGCCATCTAAATTATTTGTTGAGTCCATAGAACTTATTTAAATTATTTTTAGATGTGATATCTTTTAACAAGATAAGATGACATTATTTAGTGTTGTTTACACATCCCTAGTAATTTACTCCGTTGGCTGTACTTAAATCTTGCTCGTAAACCTTATCAACCACGTTACCAAGGCTACTCCAAAACTTTGAGTTTATTACCGTATTATTAAGCCACTAATTATTCTGCTTTCAATCAAAATATTTGTGGGTACCCACACATAATTTGATTGAAGGCAGAATAATCAACTAGCATAGAATAAGAGTTCGGAACTTTTTATTCAATAAAAATACAAAAAAATAGTAAATATAATGGGATTTAATTTATAAGATTTAAAATATTTTATCTATAAACTTTAAATTTGAATTTCTCTTTCAATAATTTTCATGATATGTACGTGTCATCAGTCTTTACTAATGCTGATAGATGGACTCTTCCACTCTGAACTCCCGATAGGGGGGCAATTAACAAAATGAAGTATTGATTAGTAAAGAGAGATGATGTAGGTAGCAAGTAGAAACTGGGGAAAATGAATGAATGTAATTGGAGACGACCATTGTAGAGCATGTGAATTGGGGGATCATCACGTGTAAGTCACGAGGTTCAGCAATGTAGCGAATAAAATGGATATCCATCGGAACTCCACATATCACTCAGGTGAGGAGGACGCCACTTTCCAGATCAGCCATTTAACCACTAATCCACAAAATGGGTTCTCTTGTAACTTCTTGTTTCCTTTTGCATGTTTTATCTGAATGGAAACCTCATTGACTTCGCAGCAAACTTACAGCAGTGGAATATTGCCCACAAGAATTCTATCAAAGCTTGAAAGTTAGTTAGCCCAATTGCAAGATCAACAACTTAAAGCCCCATGAATGCCTGCCTTGTCAACATCATTATAAGAAAGTGCCTTCATTTTTAAAAAGTGAAAAGAAAGAGCGCTCTTCTACAATTAGATTTTCAATCTAAAGAAGGAAACTGGGGTTGTAAATTAGGAGGAAGTGGGGTTATTTCAACTCTTTCTGGGGGTGACACCATGCAAGCAATACTGTCAAGTTACTACTATATATGTATAGTATGTCATTAATTAGTTAATTACAGTTTGAAAGTTTTGGACTTGCACGGGTCGTTATACACATCCAAGATACTCCAAAATAGAGAGTATTTATTGTATAATTAATGGAAACAACGTGATAGTAAAATAAAATTAAAAATCATAAATGAATGGAACATAAAAATATCAGTTTTTTTAAGAAAAAAATTGTGAATGGACAGAAAAGTACTCATATTTCCCCTGTAACACAACTAAACCAATCCACGATAAAAAATAATGAAAACTGAAACACACTCCATGGATGGATAGATTCAGCTATGAAGGATTTGAATGGAGTAGGGACGCACATGTTAGCGTGCAGAGGTTTCAGCACCATGCCTCCATTGAGGAAAGTGAAATTCGGGAGTGACGGCAAAATGAGAAGCAATCCAGGCATGAAAAGATCAAATAGCATTAACTTCTCATTTAATGCCTTCACCTACACTTTGGCCACACTCAGAAATAGCAGTTTTGTGACATTTAATGCGCCTTCTGTCTCTCTCTCTCCCCCCGTTCTTGCCTGCAACAGCAATTCCGTGCAACCACCTTCAACAATTCATGTTTCCCTCTGAGTTCGATTCAAGCAATTCCACCTCTTTAGTCCACAAACATGCCATGCGGCAAAGGCGTTGCAAGAGTCTCTGCCAACTTTAACAAAAATGTGGGTCTAGAAGTTGACGGAGCTTTAAAGGAACTCTTCGCCATGGCTCCAGTTGTGGTCTTGTTAAAGTCCGTTTCTTGATTCCATTTTAGTTGGAGAAACTGGGGCTTATCTAATGATAAGTTCTCTTTCCTGACTAGAGCAAAAACAAACAAAAGATTTTCTTCCTACTGAAAGTATACAGAAATTCCGGGGAAGTTCCTATTGGCGCTGCTGCTTAGACGGGGAGATGTTGGGAAAATACCCGCTTGAAAGCTTCTGATCTTGCTGCTTTTTGGTTCGGCTAACGAGTAACTTCTCAATACGTGTTTATAACTTCATCCCTATTTTCCTGCGTTGCTGAGTCATCCATGGAATTTAACGTTTGTTTCCAGGTGTCCTCAACTTCAGAGGATTAAGCGAAATGGTGTTCAAGTCAATCAGATGAAAATTGAGGACATTTAATCCCCTTTGACTGCGATATCAGCTGGGTTTCTAGCTGGGAAAGATTTTATTTATTCTGTCAAAGGTAGGAGCCAAAGTCTATGTTCATCTAATGTTATTGGTAAATATTCTTGTTGTCTAGTTGGGTAGCTTGTATCATGGGAATGTCAGCAAGGTATTTCTTAATCTCCCCTTTCAATTTGAACCCATGGCTAGCTGGGTTTCTACTTGAACTTGCGGTTTTGTCATATTTATGGTTGCCAGCTTTGGGTCTTGGTTCCATGGCTTCCATTGCCATCTCTTACGGAGAAAAAGGTTCTGTTTTTTGTGGTTTGAAAGCAGATGGGTCTCATATTGTGTCCTGCTATGGATCGAACTCAGCTATAATCTATGGAACACCACCCCATTTGCCATTTATCGGTCTTACCGCCGGCGATGGCTTTGTCTGCGGGCTTCTAATGGATTCTAACCAACCTTATTGTTGGGGTAGCAGTGGCTACATCGAAATGGGTGTGCCACAACCTATGGTTAGAGGAGCTCAGTACCTAGAAATCAGTGCTGGGGATTACCATGTCTGTGGATTGAGGAAACCCTTGACGGGAAGACACAGGAATACTTCTTTTGTTGATTGCTGGGGTTATAACATGACCAAAAGCTACGTGTTTGAAGGGCAGATTCAATCAATCTCAGCGGGTTCTGAATTCAATTGTGGGTTATTTTCCCAGAATAGGTCTGTTCTCTGCTGGGGCGATGAGACTAGTAGCCGGGTAATGAGTTTGATTCCTAAAGACATTAGATTTCAGAAGATTTCTGCAGGTGGATATCATGTTTGTGGAATTTTAGAAGGGGTGAATTCTAAAGCTTATTGTTGGGGAAGGAGCTTGGATATTGAGGAAGAGATTTCAGTGACACATGCAGGTCAAGGCAACGTGGATTTAGCTCCAAATGATCCATTGCTCTCTGTTGTGGGAGGAAGATTCCACGCTTGTGGCATTAAGAGCAATGATCGTGGAGTGATTTGTTGGGGTTTTATTATCAAACCAAGCACCCCAGCTCCTCGTGGGATCAAGGTCTTTGAGATTGCTGCTGGGAATTATTTTACTTGTGGGGTGCTTGTTGAGAAATCTCTTCTGCCTGTTTGTTGGGGTGTTGGCTTCCCTACATCTCTCCCATTAGCTGTCACTCCAGGACTGTGCAAGCCTATTCCATGCCCTCCTGGGTTCTATGAAATTAACCATGAGAATAGTCTTTGCAAGTCCCCAAATTCTCGTGTTTGCATGCCCTGTAGTGGTTATTGTCCTGCTGAAATGTATCAGAAAAGCGGATGTAGATTGACATCTGACAGATTATGTGAATATAACTGTTCAAATTGTTACTCGCCTGAATGCTCTTCAAATTGCTCTTCTTATTCCAATGCCGCTTTGGGGAAGAAAAATGAAAAATTTTGGTCCTTGCAATTGCCAGTTGTCATTGCAGAGATTTCATTTGCAGTGTTCTTGGTGAGTGTTGTATCTCTAACTGCAGTTCTATATGTTCGTTACAAATTGCGAGATTGTCAATGCTCAGTTAAAGGGTCCAAGGTTAAGAAACTTCATGGGAGCAGTGCTTCCCTCGAAAAGGAGAACAGCAAGATCCGCCCGGACTTGGAGGAGCTGAAGATTAGGAGGGCTCAGATGTTCACCTATGAGGAACTTGAAAGGGCAACGGGTGGGTTCAAAGAAGAATCAATCGTGGGAAAGGGAAGCTTTTCATGTGTATTTAAGGGGATTTTGAAAGATGGGACTATTGTAGCCGTTAAAAGGGCCATAATGTCCCCTAACATGCAGAAGAATTCCAAAGAGTTCCACACTGAGCTTGACTTACTTTCGAGATTGAACCATGCGCATTTGCTCAACCTACTCGGATATTGTGAAGAAGGTGGAGAAAGGCTTCTTGTTTATGAGTTCATGGCTCATGGCTCCTTGCATCAACACCTCCATGGGAAAAACAAAGTGTTGAAAGAGCAGTTGGATTGGGTTAGAAGGGTAACGATTGCAGTTCAAGCAGCTAGGGGAATTGAATATTTGCATGGCTATGCTTGCCCGCCTGTAATTCACCGAGACATTAAGTCTTCTAACATCCTCATTGATGAAGAACACAATGCCCGAGTAGCTGATTTTGGTTTGTCATTATTGGGTCCTGCAGACAGTGGCTCTCCCTTGGCTGAGCTACCTGCTGGAACCCTTGGTTATCTTGATCCTGAATATTACAGGCTTCATTACCTCACCACCAAATCTGATGTCTACAGTTTTGGTGTTCTACTGTTAGAAATTCTAAGTGGCCGAAAAGCCATTGACATGCAATATGAAGAAGGGAATATTGTGGAGTGGGCAGTGCCTCTGATCAAGTCAGGAGATATTACTGCAATTTTGGATCCAGTTCTTAGACCGCCTTCTGATATTGAAGCCTTGAAAAGGATAGCTAATGTGGCTTGTAAATGTGTGAGAATGAGAGGGAAGGAGAGGCCCTCAATGGACAAAGTAACAACAGCTTTAGAGCGAGCTCTGGCACAATTAATGGGCAGCCCTTGCAACGAGCAGCCAATTTTGCCCACCGAGGTAGTTTTGGGGAGTAATAGATTACACAAGAAATCGTCCCAAAGATCTTCGAACAGGTCAGTCTCAGAAACTGATGTGGCAGAAACTGAGGATCAAAGGTTTGAGTTCAGAGCTCCCTCTTGGATAACTTTTCCCAGTGTTACTTCTTCTCAAAGAAGAAAGTCATCAGTGTCAGAGGTAGACGTTGATGGAAAAAATTCAGAAGTGAAGAACTTGGCCAATGTTGGAGGTGTTGGTGATGTCTTGAGGAGTCTTGATGAAGAGATTGGGCCCGCTTCTCCTCAAGAGAGGCTGTTCTTGCAGCACAACTTCTAAGAATGACAGAGAACACAGGAGAAACTGGGATGAAACTCAGGTTTCAGCACTCGAATGGTCTTGGCTGTTTGGTTTAGATACTCTGGGGAGGGAAAAATGTGGCCCAAAACAATTAAAACAGTACTTTTCCATGTCTGGTGCTGTGACCACCAATGTTGCGACTGTTAGATGTAATTTTTGTTTTCTGAGTTTCATCATGAATACGAGTCTGACAATTTGCCAGTTTTTCCGTCCAGAGATGTGAATTTCAGAATTGTAATTGTTGAGCTTTCATTCTTACATGCATCTGCTATGTGATAATTGGACTTTATTGGTGATTTAGCTGTAATTTTAATTTTGTGATCAGACGACCAATATACAAATAGTTTTGTCAGATGCCGAAATGGCATTCAGGAAAAAGGACTGACACTTCAAAAAATAACATCAACCTGCCCCCACGCAGGATCGAACTACGGACCTTCAGTTTACAAGACTGACGCTCTACCACTGAGCTATAGGGGCGGTTTGCACTGCAACTAAAACTAAAAATTTTCTAATTTTGCTTGTCTCGATGTTTCTCTTCGTCACTCGTCTCCTAAGTCATTGATGACCATTGTTTTCGAATTTCGAGGGGCAACCATTGAGTAAATTAAACAAGAGTATACTACTAAGTCAGTCCCTCAAAGATGTCATCATTAAGTCCTTTGATCTGAAGGCCCAATATTTAAGTTTATAATTTTAGTCCTGGGATGCAAGATCAAAGGCATAAAGCCCAAACCCAACACCAGGTCGCCAACGGAGAAACTTTCATCACCCACAGTAGCACTCACTAGCTTCGCAGGACCCAAAATGGGACAAAGAGTGGCTAGAGAGAGAGAGAGAGGAGTGGGACAGAGAGTGGAGGGGTGCGATCTAGCCTCACCCAAAAGCAGCCAATCAAAAACTTATATTGCATTGCTTTTGATGAGCTCTTAAAGTTCCTCTCCTCTCCGCTTCACGTATTCCTTATCTCGCAACAAGCATTGAAGGAACGTCCCACACGCTGTCCCATATCTAAGCCATCCCATTCGTCTCCCTCCTTCACCCACTTGGTTTCTCTCTTCTCCTTTCATGCTCTGAACCGATTATAACCTCTGAAAACTAAATGGCCACTAATTCTCTCAATTCCGTTCAACATGACCACCATTCTCTCATCAAGCGCCACTACCTCTCTGACACTCCTCCCACCGCCACTCTCTCCTCTTCACTCTTCCTCAAACCCACCCCCATATACTCCAACACCTCTATCTCTCACCCTCTGCCTTCATTATCCTTCTCCACCTCTCTTGTCTTCTCTCTCTCGCCAATCACTTCCTTTACCCCTTCCACCACTCAAGCCATCTCCTTTGACCTCCTCCAGCAGCATCTCTCTGCCAAAAACTTCCGGCAAGCCGACGAAGAGAGTCGCCGCCTCCTCATCAAGCTTGCCGGGGAGGCAGCTCAAAAGCGTGGCTATGTTTTCTTCTCTGAGGTCCAATTCATCTCGGAAACTGATCTCAAAACCATTGATAACCTGTGGAGGCAGTACAGCGACAACAGGTTTGGGTACAGTGTCCAGAAGAAAATATTTGAGAAGGTTGATAGAGACTTCACCAAGTTCTTCCTCAAGGTTGGTTGGATGAAGAAGCTTGACACTGAGGTTGAACAATACAATTACAGGTCTTTCCCCGCCGAGTTTATATGGGAGCTCAACGATGACACCCCAGAAGGTCATTTACCTTTGACAAACGCCTTGAGAGGGACACAGTTGCTTAACAACATTCTTAACCATACAGCCTTCGAAGCAGTCGATGAAGAGGGTGAAAAGGCAGTTGAAAACAAGGGCATTGATGATGGGGCAGTCACAGGATTAAAGGATAATGCCTCACCATCAAAGCCCTTGACTAAGAGAATCTTCAAACCAGACTATAGGTTCTGAGTTTTTGGCAATACACCCGTTAAGTACACCGAAAATACAATATTGGTTCTATACATGTAATGAATTAATTAATGAAAGTGATTACTTGATTAGGAATTTTCCTTTTCTGCGCTTTTTTACCCCACCTTTTCCATCGTACAGCTTTATTTAAATATTTCTCTGCCTTGACAAAAAGGCATACTGCATTCTTTTCCTTTAAAATTTAAGATCACTTACCTGTGAAGCGGAATATGCCATGTAACCAAGTGCGTAGGATGAACAAACAGTAAAGCCTACTTTCTTGTTTTTTTGCCTGTTTGTATTCAGTTGCGACCAATCTTTACGTTACCGTTGCAGACAAAACCTGCTGGGACAGTGGGTGATCTATCATCCTATAGATTATGCAAACCACCAAATTTCTCTCACAGAAACTCTCTCATTCTTGGCTACGTTTTTATTTTTCCGAAACCACCGAACATCTCCACTCTCCAGTGATTCAAGACGTTGCACATTCGAAATTCAGGAATAAGTCGATACGTCAGGATAACAGTCATTAGATTCTGTCCCAAATCCTAATCCAATAGCACAATCACGATAATTGCTTTTTATCACAAATACAAACTTCCTACTTGAGATTTAGAGTCGGATTCTATCCAAACTATGCAAGGTAATGCTAATTAAGTTCACCGACATAGGCCGATGGGTGATATAAAAGAGCACGGCTACTCCCATAAAAGGAGAGAGAAAACACGGAATTCCATGGGAAGAGAATTCCTCGATATAAAACATTTCCAAGTGGAAGGGCAGTATACGTGATTTACAAGAGTTGCATCCTTTGGTAGTAGCATCAAAGCACGAGCCTTCCTGTCATTATCTCAAATGATATACATCCTTGATAAGTTTCACAAGTACAGGGGAAAGATTGAAGGAAACTGACTAGCATAACCTACATCCTTTCCATCAAAATAGTTGCAATATTGAAGGTTTGACACCAGCCCTGGCATTCGGTGACCAACATGCTCGTGGCTTTCAATAGTTGTGACAAAATTTTGGTAACAAACCTTCTAGGGCTGCAAAATATAAGAAGATCAGATGCAACTAAAAGGAGAGTTGTATAGCAAAGCATATAGATTATATACTACTCAGCCTAAACCAGAGAAGGTTCAGAATGGAAAGTCAAGCATAATTAACCTTGGTTCCACAGACTAATAGATTCTAAGATTTTGTATCTACTTTTGTACTATTGATGTAATTTTTCATTGCAAATTGATAAACAAAGTTATTTTGGCATTATGTTAACAAAATTTAACCATATTACAGGAACCAAGACTTACCAGGTAAGCACACTATGCACAGGGGCACAATCTCCTTGTATGCTGATGTGAACCATCACAAGAAAGCACTGATTGTGACTGAGAGTGCACACATGATCCTGGGTTCTGAAGGTATTGGGAAAATACATTAATCAATAATGAACTAAAATTATTTCACTGATATAAGTTTCATCCAGTTTGCAGAATCTTAAGACATATTGTGAGTTCAAACTAACTGAATTTTTCAGCCATACACATTCCTGGTCTTTAAATTTTCATGCGATTATCTCTAGCTTAAGGAAGTTTTACAAAACAAAGAGGCTCAGATCCTTCACTTTCCATAGATGAACAAATTTAAAGAAGGAAAGGCATTGTATGATGACTAAATCATTATAAGCATGAATTTGATTTATTATATGATATAAGTATACCTAAGACAAAGCAATTTCAGCCTATTATTCCTGCTACTGTCATTGAGGGAAAAAAAGAAAAGCATTGGCATAGGGCTAGTCATGTCTAACTAGACACCACCTCCAAAGTGGAGCTTAGAAATTAAAGACAACAATTTACAATGGCAATGTCAGGTAGCCTATTTTCCAGTCAGTGGCAGTAAATGGCCCACCAAAGTGGAATATTGAGGAAGAAGAAGCAGGATGTTAGGAATATGAAGACTAAAACACAACTGAATAAACCCCTCTTATTATAGTGTTTACCTGAAAACATATAAAGAATGAGACACTTATCCAAGACAGCATATAAGACGCACCAAAACCATATTATTATTCAAAGAGATCTACAAGGTAAGACCCAAAAGATTAAAAAATTCAAATGAAATTCTGAGTTTCTAACCCATCAAGCGCCCAAATCATGAAACTGAGCATTCTATGACACCATATCACCTTAACTCGAATTATATAGTACTGAAGATTATCCTTTAGATTACCATACTATATTAGTTTCTTGAATGTAACAAGCTTCTTATTGTAGATCTAGCCAAAGCCAAAGCCAGAAATCTTAAAATTTCAAGAAAAAACAAAATTATTACCAAATGCTTGGGGGCATTACGAACGACTTCAGCAGGTTGATCTGTCCCTACGCTTGCCAAGCAAGCTCCCTTGCAGCTCATATATTTTTGCAGACTGCATAAAATGAATACTTATCAGAGCACTATGTTAAAAGAAAAGCAACAAAGAATTGCATGACATTCCTTTTCTACTCAATAATGCTTTTTGTGCCTAGACATCTGTGGCATGTTGGCATTAGCCACCAAGCATCAATAGAACGGATTCTAGATCACATGTCCGGGAAACTATACAATCCACATAAGTTAATCACATTCTACATCTTATGCACAGGATAAATAAATTACACAAAATAAGAGTACAACAGAATTAGAATAGAAAAAGTCATGACTTACATGTCACATTGGTTAAGCACCACAAGCTTATTTGGGACACACAGTTGTCCTCTTTGTTTGCAAACTGAATCACATGATTCACCTTGCCTGTCAAACAAATGATTTGAAGCACAACACCTAAGCTACAGATGCAAATATTAAACTCAATGAAAAGAACCAATTTCAAAGTAATTCACCTTCCAACAGCAACATTAATGCCATTCAGTCTGGCCTCCGGGAGTGTGCTGTTTGTCCCTGCTTCAAATTATGAAAAAGAAAAGATTTCATTAATCTAGCTATAAACAGCACAAAATCAGAACTAAATTGTAACAACAAACACCACAAGCCTTCCTTCCATTACAAGTGCAGAGAGCCTGCTTGTAACATATTTACTACCATCTGGCACAGCTACTAAAAAATGAATTTACAATTACAGAAAGGTCTTTGTCAAGATTTATTTAATTGATTTTTTCTGAACACTTATTATTGTTCCAACAACTATCGTTTCACACATAATAGGTTTAACCCACGAGTTTTCTTTTAAAGAGTTCACTTAGGGAATGCTTGTTGGACTGGACAGGGGAGAAATGAAGGAAGGAAAGAAAACAAGCAACATATCAATATGTAAAGTCAGGTCTTTGCACAATTTATGATCACTCCTCCCATTTTTTCACCTCTACCAAATGCACCCTTAATCTTAGCAACTTCTTTTTTTGAGGGTAGACTTAATCTTAGCCACTTCCTTTCTAATTCCTTGAAGCCCAGTTCTTCCAAGAATTTGACAGCTTTTAATGATAATCTACCAATTGCATGAGTGATTATTTCAAATTTTGTATGTACATTAATGTAAACTGCAAGTGACAGGATCCAGTTACAAAGTTAAAATGATGAAAAATTCTACTTCTCTAGCTCTTTAATACTACAATTCATTGAATCATACTGTAGCTTATGCCCCATCCTTTGTCTTGATATTGGTAGGTGCCACATTATACTAATTTAGGGTGAGATTTTAGGATCTGCAGCTTGGTAGATCAACATATTGGAATACCTTGGAACTCCATACAAATCACTAAGCACTAACTATTAGCACCAAATTGCTATGCAGACTTACCTGAGGAATTTGATGGCAGAGAAAAGCAGTGGTGGAAGTCACTAAGATAAGCATTTTCATGAACCTGAAACATTAGAGCTCATCATTGATATTAGACAGCCAGAAAAAATAAAATTGGTCAACACCAGCACAATAGTAGGGATTTCAGGAGTATACTGACCACACTTTCAGAACTATGACGGCATCTTCCAGCACAATAGTCAAAAACACTTGCATAAGTCCCTGGAAAATATCAAAAGGCAATACATATGTGTATAAGAATGAAGAAACCAAACTTTGGTTTTATCTATATTGCTTCAACATGCATAGGGAATTCATGGACACCGAAGAATCTAGCACTTGCAAGCTTCCTTTTATACATGGAATATTTAATTACAATAATCTCATGGGTTCTAGAAAATATCCATAATGTGAAATCTCTTGGCTAATCAATCCAAGGCTCTAAGCCTCAAGTTTACAACCAGGCAAAATTGCAACATAAGAAGATAAGAACTTTACTTGCAGTGGCTGGCTTCGCAATCTTCACCTTCAGTGCTTCTTCTTTATTTGTCTGTTTAATTGAACCCAGCCACATTTAGTACTTCCTCCAATTGCGTGATGCTGCACCAGGGCTAAGGGGAGAAAAAAACCATATGAAAAAGAAACCAATGAACATGTAATAAATTACCCTTGCAGGATTCAGGCAGCATGAAACACAATATTCGTAAGAGTTGCAACAATGTGAAAGAAGATTGCATCCACTGCATATAGTAAGAAGGCACATGGTGAGATTGCTCAGTCATTTCTTTGAAAACAAGCAGTTTGGAAACCAACACGAGAAGAACTCACTGACAAGAGAATTTCTCCCCAGTTTCAGGGCAGCAGCGAGACAGTGAATTAACAGATAGAGCATTACATACGTAACCTACAAATGCAAACAAAAGTTTTACCAAGATAAAAACATAGGCTCTGCAAGACTTGATCATTCAGATGACATTAAAGCTATTGGAATACAGGCAGCTTAAACACGCATTAAAATAACTGTAGAAAGCTTCATGTCACTGTTTAAAATAAAAATCTGGTAGTAGAATCAATATTTACAGAAGCAGCGAATGAGCAAACACGACACATAAACAGGAGTTTTGGAGCTACGTAGAAATAATGGCAACTTCATCAACCGTACAACCTCCTTGTTATCTACACTTAGGGATGGCAAAGACGGGATCAAAAGACAGTTTAATACCAAAACGCTATAAACTCATTATTTTCTATTGCATTTCAAATACAGAATAGTTACTAGCGTAGCGATCTCTTGACTTGTAGCATAGCATATAGCATCACACTTTTAGAAAACATCAGATGCAAATTGTAAAAGGAGCGGTCAAAAGCAATGAAACATCATCAAGCATGAGATATAATCAATTTACCGAACATACTTGTTATGCTAGTCACTCAAAGAGATTATTTTAAAATAGGAATCAACTTGATTACGAAAGAAAATACTCACCGTTGTCATCAGAAAGGAAGTATCTCCCCTGAACAGTATTTTCGCAATTATGTTCCATTTGAAAGCCAATATCCTTCCTACAGCATAAGGTGAGAAAACCAACTCAAGAAGGCAGCAACAGTAGAAGTAATAATCAACAGACTCACAAAAGAGGCCAATCAAAGAATGTAGGATACATAAGCATGGAAACGAAAGCTGGGCCATGAAAGAAGAGGGATGGGCAAAAAAAAAAAGGTGTTTGAGGGAGAAATACAGCAGCTCATATTTCGCTATTCAAGCCTCTAAATCCAATTGAGCTACCTGATTGCAGTAATTGTTGGTGAAAACTGAAAGATAAATATTTGCAACAATATCCGGGATAAGTTTTTCAGCCTAGTTACTGAGTTTGCCATCGGAAACAAAGTAAAATTGGGATAAAAATGAGGGCTTTTGATTCGGGAGAGTGACAACTTTCCCACCCTCGTTGAGCGAGATCCGCTCTCGCAGATTCTGTGGATCGGAAGTGGTATTTACAGATGAGGGCGCTCATGCATGGCCGGTCCGGCGTCGAAGATGGGTTCCCACATGAGACGAAGGATTGAGAACAAATGAAATTGTAGAGTGAATTTTTTCCTTTTTTGAAAAGGATAGTGCAATTTTATTATTATTATATGCTTTTTCAAAAGTTTTCTATTTTTAATTGCCTAAAAAGTTTTTAATCACTAAGATCTTTTTTTAAAAAAATTAAGGAATTATGAGTATGCCTGTCCCGGTTCGCTCGCTTCATATTGGCTCATAAGATAAATGGGAGATTGGGTGGATCAATTTTATGCTGATTTAAAAAGAGTTATGATATCTTTATTAAAAAATAAATTATGATATATCTATATTTTTAAATTCATATATTAAATTATATATAATAAAAATGAAAAAATTTTATTAATAAATTTATAATATTATTTAAATTTAAAAATAAATATCATATATTGTATAAAATAATATAAAAATATATATATTATTTTTAATATAAATATATCATTTTATTTTAAAAAATATATATTTATTTTGTCTTTCATACATAACAAAATAAATTAATCTATAAATTAATATATATTTTACATTTAAAAATATGGATCAATTCATTTATTTCAACATAATTCATTAAAAAATACGATGAGACAAATTTAGTTTGTTTTAACAGCTTTAATTATAAGAGGTTAAGATTGAAACTTTTTAAAATTTTAATTTTAAAATTTTAAATTGATTTAAATGCAAAAGATTAAAAATTTAATAAAACAAGAGACTAATAATTGAAATATTTATTTAAAATAAAATATTTATCAATTTTTTTAAAAAAGTTAAAGATCCAATTCTGCTTCCATTATTCTGCGCTATACTATTGCGAAACAAGTTGTTTGATTGAAGGTGAATGGCAACGAAGGGCAGAGACGAGAAGAGAAGTTTTCATTAAAATTTGTTATTTAGTTATTTTTAATGGTGAGGATGAAAAAATAAGATATCTGAATTTTTTATTTTATTTTAATTTTAAAATAAAAAATTATTAAAAATTATTAAAAATTTTAAATTATAATAATTAAATTATCTTTAATAATTTTTTTAATTATAAAATTATTTTCATCAACATCATGTAACAACTATATTATTTTAAAAAATATAATAATATATTAGTTTCTTCTTAAAATCTCTCTCCGTTCTATCAAACAACTGAACCAAACCCACGGCTAAAGTTCTCTCGTACGGCCGGAAACTAACGCAGTTACCGCCACCTGGTGCGGCTAGTTTTCTCGTGCCGGAAAATCACAGCCAAGGTCACAAACATCACCACATCAACCATCGTAGCCATGGCTTCATCTTCTGATGCGAGTGGAATCAGAAAACACTATGAAATGCTTGAAATTTTTTTAGGAATACGATGCCCCGGCTCTTTCTTTTCCGAAGATTCTCAATACAGAGAAGGCCTCCACACTAAATAGCTCACGAGCTGCGGTAAAGATCGATTTTTTGTGTATTCAAGACCTCTCTGAAATGATTGTTATGAAGAGTTCTATCTTTGTCATCAGCTATGGTATAACAATTCTTAATAAAGCCTCAATTCATGAACGCTGGCGCGCTCAGTCCTCTATTTTTGTTATTTTACTGCCTCCCTGTGGAATTAAGTAGTTCTGTTCTGTTGTACCTTTTCTTCAAGGAAGAGGCACGCTGGTTCATGGCCATAAGAAAGTTATGTCTCTGGCATTCTGCAAGCATTTAGGCATAAAATGGAATCATAGTATGTCATTTACTTCATGGTCTTTTCTTGAAAGTGTATGTTCAGGGAGGACTACCCTTGTAGGACTGAGCCGGGACAATTTGTATCCCCTTTACCCATATTAAATCTTGACTAAAGCTAAGCTAAAACAAACATTTGCAGCAGAATTCGATGACCAGGTAGCGCTATAAATCACTGAACAGAGCCTTAATAATACCCTAAGTGCATGCAGACTTGTTTCTGGTTTTTGGGGTGATCAATAATTTGATCAGCAACATCAAACAATCTTCCAGTTATCACTACTAAAATGGAGATTGACCTCATCACTTAGCTATCAAGCAGAATTGTACTAGTTAATTCAAGACAGAGAGATGCAATTGGTCCATGTTTGACATGAAGCAATTCAACTCCTGTTTTATTCTTCTATGAATTCAGGTCATACTACAGTTGGAAGTGAGTTCCGAATATAACAGACCAATTCAGCTGTATTTTTTTATGAATTCACTGTTGCGTGCAGCATGAAGCAATCACCCAGAAGTTGAACCCGAAAAAGGACAGTAATTTTTGTTGTCTCGAGGACTAATGGCAATTCAGACTATGTGCTCTGCAACATGTGGTAGAAATTGCCTCTCTTAATCGTCCCTCCCTGCTAATTTTGTATCTTTCCCAATTAGTCGTACTTTCCTGAGTATTTTGTTTAGCTGAAAATTCGGGCAAAGGATAGAGTTTTGACAAAATTCTATGTCTGATTGTCTTGGCTTTTGGCGTAGGCAAGATGCATTCGTCCTGCAATTCTCATGTTTACCGATTTATACATCAATGGTGGTGGAAGTATGAAACGGAGAAGGAAAATTAACAGGGAGCATAAGGGACATGGTGGAGCAAGAAAGAAAATAGTGGGAGCAGAGAATCATGTACAGTATCAATATCCTCGAAGAGCATGCATTCCTGTCTTTTATTTAGCCAATTTTTTCTTTTCCAAATTCAGATGATAAAGAATCAAATAATGTTACTTACATGGTGCATCACACAATATATAAATATAGATTAGTTTTTACATATGTGTTGTAGCAAATTTCATTAACAATGGACCTTTATATATATATATATATATATATATTATGTAAACATTATATAATAGATTCAAATGCAAATTGCATTATTCCAAGAAATTTGTGTAAACTGCATATGATGCAAGTTCTATCATTGATTCAAACGTCATGTGAACTGGAAGATTTAGAATGCACAACTACAGAAACCTTAAAAAGCAAGTTCTGTACTTTTTAAAATTTAATGGATACAGTGCAAGTCCCACAAATTCAAGGATTTACATGCATTTACCCTAAATTTCTTTTGACAATTTGTTAATCAACACTGTAGTAAGACACATAACAGGCTGTTTAAAAAAAAAAAAAGGGAGAGCATAAGATAACACGTAAAAGTAACAAATATAGGTTCAACAGGTCAAGGGGCTTTCCCGTTATCCAACCATAAAGTTACCCACCCATAAAATTACGGAAGCTTTGGTGCTTTTATCTCCCCATTTCGTTAACCTAAACAAGTTGGGGTGGTTACGTTATTTCTTTTTTCATTATTTTATAATAATATTAATATATTCACATTTTTATTTATTTATTTATTATTTTATTTTTAATAAAATTTGTTTGAAGTACGCCAAAGACTACAAATGTAATCCTACCATTACTCATTCCATAATGTCCATTACAGCCGCATTCTTTCATTTTCTTATATAAGTTGATTATTTCCTGATATTTTTTTAATATAACTGAATATAAAATGAGATAACAAAAAAAGATAGCATAATAATATTTGAACATCTCAATTAATAAAAATGACTTAAAATAAGTGTAATTTTGTTATTTTTAAAAATTAAATCTTATTAAATATTTATAAAAAATTTAAAATATTAAATTTACTAAATTTTATAAATTAAATCATAAAATTTAAAATTTTAACAATTCAAATTGAGTTATGTGAAAGTTAGGTTCCACTTATTTAGTAGGAGAAACATTTTTTTTTGAGTACCAAAAAGTTATAATATAGAAATTAAATTTGGGATAACAAGGGCAATAAAATTAAGTTTTATCACTTAAATCAAACTCAAGTCTTTTAAAGAATGTTTTCTAAATTAGTCAAGGATGTATTTTAAAAATATAATATAAAATAATAATTGTTAACAAAAGTAATCACTTTAATTATTTTAAGATATAATTAATTGGATTAAAATTCCTTAAAATGAAGAATATATTTTAGAAAGTAAAATATATGTGAATGATAATTGATTAAAATATTAATAATAAAAATTATCTTAAATTTATAAATTATTATCCACTTATATGTGTGTTATAATAATCTTTATTATTAATTTTTTAATTAATAGTCTTTTATTTATATTTTAAAAAATAAAATATACTTTTTCATTTAAAAAAATTTACATTCTATTTAATTATATTTTAAAATCTAAAATAATTTAACTTAATTTTAATATTTAATTTATAAAATGCATTTAAATAAATTTAATTGTCTTTTTAAATTGATATTTAATTTTATAATTTGAATATTTTTGTCAGCGTAATTGGCCGCGTTCAATCAGAGCATAAAATTGATTGGCATGTGCCCCACTTACTGAATTCCACGATGCGAAAGCGACGTCGTAAGCGCGGGCAGTCAAGTTTCCAGTCACACCTGCCGTGGGCCCGGGACGTTAGAACGGTCTTTTTCTTAAATTACAATTTGATCCTTCAAGGTATAGTTATCGACATATTTTCTCCCCATTTTTAACATTGTTTTCCAATTGAGGACCAAACCAATGACCGGGAAGAGTTGGAGCCTCTGACCCTATGGCATTATTCGGAGGTTCTATTTTATTTTTTTTCCTGTTTAATTTCCTGAATTTGATGTCAAGTAATTGGCATTTTCCTCTGTTTTAGGCCTTATTTTATGAAAATTTGGCTTTCGGTCTAGCTCAGATCCCGATCAAAGACACTTGATTTGGCGAAGAAGTATTTTTTTAATATTTAAATTGGTGGTTCTCTCTTCTTGCCTAGGGAATTTCTTTTTTTTTTTTTTTTTTGAATTTTGGCTAACTCAATATAGTTTGTAACTTCTGTTTGGTTCTAAAATCTCGAGTCTACAAATTTCCTTCTCGGAATCCTTTGCCTTATGATACCATTGAAAAAATCTATAAGTTCTAGGGGCAGCTCAGAATGGTGCTGAATCTGACTGGTTTAATCTTAATTGTAATTTGGTTTCTGGAAACATCATGATGACCCAACTCCCTGGAAGTAATGTGAATTTAGCTTCTTATTACTGGAATGTGAAATATGGAGACAAATTGTTAACTGAATTCTTATTGAATTTGCTGCAGAGTTTGTAACTCTATAGGAAAATGGGGGCTATGTCCAGGCGGGTTGTGCCCGTCTGTGGTAACCTCTTTTTCTTTTGTCCTTCTTTGCGGGCAAGGTCAAGACAACCAGTGAAACGTTACAAGAAGTTGCTTGCTGACATCTTCCCACGTAATCAGGTAAGATATTCAGCTTCATGTTATGTCAATGCACTTCAGTTGTGATCTTTGCTTGTTAATAGTCTCACCAAGCGGAAGAAGGTTGACTTCAAATGATTTGGCTATGTATGCAAGAGGTAATTTTTAAACTTGCCGGAGGCTGATGGTTACTACTGTGTTTAGCAGGATGCTGAACCTAATGAAAGAAAAATTGGAAAGCTAAGCGAATATGCTTCTAAAAATCCACTCAGAATTCCCAACGTAATCCTTTTCACTGGAGCCGTTGTTGTGCAGATCTAGTCTTGATATTTAGCTTTAGTAGTAAACTTTTATTTGATTATTAGGAGCGAGCCACAAACCTGAATAAATATATTTTTTCCTTACTTGCTTCTTCATACCTCTTTTGACTAATCTTCATCTCTGTTTTCATCTTATATTTTCTAAATATTTTAGCATCAAACTCTAAATCATTATCTAAACCCCGATGATTGATTTTGGATGTTCTTAACGAAAGTTTTTCTTTTGTTTTCTTTATCAGTTCTGGTCCAGTTTCCTCATCTAACGAGGACAAATTATGACACGTAGGAGAAAATTTAGATCATAAGTCTCTCAAGAATTTATTAAAAATAGATTAAGATATTTAGATGGGAAAGCTATTTGCTTTATACTAATTTGAAAATCATTGTTCCAGTCTGCAAGTTATCACAGGTTATGCAATACTGGTTTATTTATTTGTTGGAGGAGAAAATCCTATTGGCTTCCATCTACGTTTTTCTGTTGCTTTATTTTTGCAGATTACTGATAACCTGGAGCAAAGATGCTACAAGGATTTGCGAAATGAAAACTTTGGTTCTGTGAAAGTTATCTTGTGCATATACAGGAAGTTGTTATCATCATGTAAGGAGCACAAGTAAGTTTATTCCTTGGATTGCATTGTCATCGTGTGTTTTTTGGAACAAAGCACAGGGAGGTTGGGAGGGGAATTTATCTAAATTTTAAAATGTCGAGACACCATAAGAGTATGAGATTGCATAAATGCATTGAAATTATATAGAATTTATGCATTTTTCTTGTCCAGATACCATTCATGTAGGACCCCTCTTGCCTTGCACTGATTTTACATATACTACTTATGACTAAAGCCAGGGTTATCAACTTGATTCAAGCTGCCTCATGGGTGTTAGCTTCAGTTTGACTTATCAAATAAAGCATGCTTTTAGTCTGATACATATTTACTTTAGATAGTATAGCCAAGAAGTACAAGTTTTACTGGATTTTTACTGAACGCTCAAATAATTATACAAGCAATGGAGTCTTCTAAAATATTTAAACATGTTTACATTTTAAAAATCTTGCTGTATAATTAACTTAAATGTAGATATGTATTATTCTACTGGATACTGTTCACTTCTAATGAGTAGTATTAGCTAAATTGATACAAGATAATTGTTGAACAATTTAAAGGAGGTTTTGTGTACATTTGTATCCCAAAACATTCGCTAATCATTGCTTCTTTAAACACTATATGCTTCTGATGTACAATCCAATGAAAAACCTTTTTCAAAATGTCAACATCATATTATGTCACTGATTGCACCTGATAGACAAATGTGTTTATTACAGAGAATCAATTGATAAAGTTTGTTTAAAATTTGAAAAAATTAAGGAATTCTGTCTTTACCAGAAGAAAAGAAATTGGGAAAGTATAATGAGAGCATAAAGCAAATAGGACTTGGATGTTACTATTTACTATCATCTGTGTGGTTAGCTGAGATCTTGAAAATTGTGCGATATACATTTTGAGGAGTCCAAAAAAAAAGTACAGATTATCTCTTCCAGTAGAATTTTTTCTCTTTATAATAATGTTGGATTCTTTGAAGTATTAAGCATCATACATTAAATTTCTCATTTCTTTTGTTTCTATTCTCAGATTGCTAGTTTCTTTCATTTCAAATATGTTATGACATTCACATAGTACTTCTTAATCTTGCAGGCCACTGTTTTCTAGCAGTTTATTAGGGATCATCCAGACTCTTTTAGAGCAAACTCGAGCAGATGAAATGAGGATCTTAGGTTGCAATATTCTTGTTGACTTTATCAATTGCCAGGTATTTTGTTAATAAACCTTTCTCACTTGATAGAGTGATTTTGACTCAACTTTTTCGATAACATCACTGTCGGGGTGTTTCTTGTTTGTGTTTGCCACCTGTTTGAAGAAGTTTCATTGATTCAACTTTTTAGCCTCAGAGAAGAAGTTGATGAGGGTGGTGGTGGAAGTAGATGTATTAGTAGTTAGACATCCAGGAATTATTTTTTCGGGCACAAGGCTGGGGATGGGGGAAATTTGTGGTATATATATGCTAATTACATTATAAATCTTGATATTTGTTGTATGATGCATTTATAGGCCATGTATTTAACATGTTTAAATGCCATAACTTAAGTGATACTGATGTCTTGAATTAAAAGTAGACAGATAGTACATACATGTTCAACTTAGAGGGTCTTATCCCTAAAGTATGTCAATTGGCACAAGAAGTGGGAGAAGATGAAAGGGGCTTGCATCTACGTTTCACTGGACAACAAGGTCTATCCATTATGGTACTGCTCCTTTCACAGGTGCAATTGTTACTTATACTAGGAGTTGCTTGTGCATTTCCAAAAGTTTGTGTATGTAAAGACTGCTATGTCCTTTGCTGGTCAACTACACACAAGCAAACTATGCAATTCAGCTGTTTTTACAAGGAACTCTCCGTGGAGGAAAAAGGATATAACTGGAAAATGAGGGTAAACTAAAGAGTATCAGAGATAGTGCTTCATGATATAATCATTGCAGATTTAATGATCAGTGATATTTCTTTTATATGTAATTCCAAGTTGAGTTGATAGTTGTTGAATATTAAACCTATCTATTTTGATAATTTGGTAGCATGTACCTCAAAAATAAAGATGACTTCTACTTTTCAACTAGGAACAGGAAATTTGCTAAAAAAATGATCATGGCACTTTGTAATAATTTAAACTGTACAAACTAGGAGCTTTGTTATTGCAATGATGGTACGAATAGTGAAAGTGTGAAACACCTAAAATCACACAAACACACCCTCACACACACACAATATGCATTTTTAATCTTAGAAACTGCATCTGTTGAATGCACTTATATACTAATTGTTCTCTTATTTACTTTCCCGCATAATTTTCTTTCTGGTTAGTTGTTACCTTATTCCTAGCACAATATATTTTTGTCAGTTGCTTTATGAGGCCCCTTATCTTATTATTTTTTGTGCCTAGGTGCGGTTCATGGGTGAGCAGTCACATCTATCAATGAACTTTGACAAAGCGAGTGTTATTTCTATATTTTCCCTCCTTTAAAATTTACATTGATACAAATAGTGACGTACAGCAAAGGGATGCATCAAACATTGAAATTTATTTTGCTATGTATTTATTATTTCCATTATTTTGCACAGAAATTAGGGCCTTCAAATTGGCTTGCACTTGTAGCTGCAGACATTCATCATCAATCTAGTAATTTCTTCATTGATTTTTCTTTGTTTGGGTGGGTTATGATATAGATTATCTCGGTGACTTTGGAGAATTACACGGGTCTCCATGTTGAAATCAATGGTGCCAAGGAAGAGAAACTGTATTCTCAATCTGAGGAGCAGTGGGTTCAGAGATTTCATAAAGAAGACAACTGTCTACGATCTTCCCCAGAATCAGATATCAATAAGAATCCTTCCTTGAATGTTATGACAAGAACTGAGATGGACTCCACATTGTAAGTCTTCTCTTACTATTCTTTCCTCTCCCAGTTTCATCATTTTTGTTTTCGCAAAGGCCTTTACGTGTTCACCACTTTTACAGGCATACTGCTAAGGATGCTGCTTATTGGTCAAAGGTTTGCTTGTGTAATATAGCTAAGTTGGCAAAGGAAGCTACAACTGTGCGGCGTGTCCTTGAACCTCTTCTTCATTATTTTGATTCTGAAAACCATTGGTCTGCAGAAAGAGGGGTTGCTTCTTCTGTTCTGATGTATTTGCAATCCTTTTTAACAGAATCAGGTAACATATGATGTCCAGTGTTATATACCTCCTCAAGAATTAGTTTCATGTGACTTTCTCTTTGATTAATTATTACTTTTTGAACATCAGGAGATAACTCCCACCTTCTGTTGTCTATTTTGGTCAAGCACCTGGATCATAAGAATGTTGCCAAGCAGCCTATTCTGCAAACTGATATTATTAATGTCACCTCACAACTTGCCCAAAATGTGAAGCAGCAGTCCTCTGTTGCAATTATTGGTGCAATATCTGTCCTCATTAAACATTTAAGGAAGTGCCTGCAAAATTTAGCTGAAGCATCTAGCATTGAAAATGATGAATATAAGTTGAACACAAAACTTCTGCCTGCCTTAGAAATGTGTATATTGAAACTCTCAAACAAGGTATGTATCACTTTTTTTTGTCTTTCAAGCTTAATGTTATGATAATTGCCATCATTGTGGGTCATGGACTATGATTTCTCTGATAGGGACCAAAAACAGTAAGGGCAAACAATATTTCATTAATGGGGAAAGAGATAATTGCAGAGCGTCCAATGGAGGAAAGCCTGGTACCCAACCTGAGAAAAACTCTACCCTCACGGGACAAGGATAGCCCCCCTCTGGCCTCGATGTGCTAGTCACTCCTCTATTCGCTCAGCATACCCCTCAATCTGACATTCCTTTGCCCTTTATTCAATCCTACCCACCACTGGTAATGGACTCACTCTTGTCCTATTTGTCTGTGCCTTGCCCCATGATACTCTTATCATTATCAGCTGATCCCAATGCCTTTCCAATCATGAGGTCCAGTCCCTTGCTGTCCCTTTTGTGACTCCTAGTATACACCCTCTTAATGGGTGGTCTAACATTACTTCACCCCAAAAGATTCACCTTGTCCTCAAGGTGAAAACTGGGGTAGTTCTCAGCAATGACAGCATAGTCCTCTCACGTGCTCTCAAAGTCTGGTAGCTCTGACCACTTAACCCACACCTCCACAAACCCATCTAGTAGTTTCCTCGCATCCTTGATACTCTCAAGCTGTAGAAACAGCTCTCCCTCCTCTGTCAGGCAATTGGGTTGTGGCTGAGATGAGATCTGAGTCCCAATAGCTTTCTTAAGTTGGGAGACATGAAAAATAGAATGTATCTTCGCTCCCTCTAGTAAGGGCAGTCCGTATGCTACTTCCCCTATCTTAGCTGTGATCGCATAGGGCCCATAGAACCTAGGAATGAGCTTTTCATTGGGCCTCTTTGCCAAGGATTTCAGCCTATAAGGCTGTAGCTTAAGGAGCACCAACTCACCTATCTGATATTGAATTTCCCTCCTATTTTGATTAGCTTGCTGTCTCATCTGTTCTTGTGTAGCTCATCCATAATTAAATTCCTCTCATTGATGTGTGCATTGACTTCTTCCATTGCTGAAGGTTCTTCTTCCCATTTTAACAAAGTTGGAGGGTCTTGCCCGTATGGTGCTCTAAATGGAGTTATACCCACTGAACTGCTATATAGGTTGTGTTGAACCAGTACTTAGCCCATGCTAACCATTTGACCCACTGTTTCGGCTTACTGCTAGAGAAACATCTGAGGTATGTCTCTAAACTCCTATTGGTGACTTTGGTCTGCCCATTTGTCTGTGGATGGTAGGTAGAACTGAGCTTAAGTGTCATGCCTGGTACCCTTGCCAATTTGGTCCAAAAGCAACTAGTAAACACCAGATCTCCGTCAGACACAATTGATCACGGGTTTCCATGGAGCCACACTATCTCCTTTGCAAAGACCTCAGCTACTTCCTTTGCCGTGAAGGGGTGCTTAAGGGGGATGAAGTGGCTGTACTTGGTCAAACGATCTACTACTACCAAAATGGTATCCACTCCCTGCACTTTAGGCAATCTGATGATGAAGTCCATGGACAAGTCCTCCCACGCTTGTGTTGGTATGGGGAGTGGTTGCTATAGGCCTCCTGGACTCATGGCCAAGTATTTGTTACACTGGCATGCCTCACAGCTGGATACAAACTGTTTCACATCGGCTTTCATTCCTTCCCAAAAGAAAAGGGAAGCAACCCTTTTATACGTCTTGAAGAAGCCCAAATGGCCTCCAAAAGGCAAGCTATGGAATTCCTGGAGAACTTGCGGTATCAAAGCTGAACTTTTAGGTAAAACCATGCAACCCTTGTATATCAAACAGCCCCTTTGTAATCTATATCCTGGATGACAATTGGGATCTTACAGCAACTGCTGTACCATTGTGGCCAACTTCGGATCCTGGAACACTTCTTCCTGAATACCGTCCATTCCCACCAGTTTAAATCCCAATATTGCTGTCATTTCAGATTCAATTCCAGCCCTCCTGGATAGTGCATCCGCCGCCTGGTTTTCCTTGCCCATTTTGTAAAGAATTTCAAAGTCAAAACCCAATAGTTTGGTGACCCATTTCTGCTGTTCCCTGTCCAATACCCTCTGTTCCAGCAGAAACTTCAAGCTTTTTTGATCTGTGTGCACCACAAAACGAATCCCCAATAAATAATGCCTCTATTTTTGGACAGCCAGCGTTATTGCCATCAATTCCCTTTCATAAACGGACTTCACCTTCCCCTTTTCTGACAGCCCCTAACTTATACACGTGAGTGGCCTGCCTTCTTGCATCAAAACAGCTCCTAACCCTTGCTCGGAGGCCTTGGTTTCCACCACAAATTGTTTCCTAAAGTCTGGAAGAGCCAAAACCTGTACATTGATCATAGCCTGCTTCAATTCCTCAAAGGCCAATTGTGCTTCTTTTGTCCACACAAATGAGTTCTTTTGCAGTAATTTGGTCAATGGACTGGCTTTCTTCCCATAATCTCTCACAAAGAGCTTATAGTACCTTTTCAGACCCAAGAACCATCTCAATTCCTTAATGTCTTATGGTGTGGGCCACTCTACCATAGCTTTTATTTTGGCTGGATCGGTTGCCACTCCCTTAGCTAAAATTATATGCCCTAGGTATTCCAACCTTTGTTGCCCAAAATGGCACTTCTTCTTGTTGACCACCAGCTGATGTTGATGCAAAGGGGTCAAAGTCACCCTCAAATGATCCATATGTGTCTCCCAATCTCTGCTATAGACTAGGATGTCATCGAAGAAGACCAAGATGAACTTCCTGAGATGTGGTTGGAAGATGTCATTCATAAGCGATTGAAACGTGGCCAGAGCATTGGTCAATCCAAAACGCATTACTAGGTATTTGTAGTGGCCATCATGAGTCCGAAATGCTGTCTTCTCTTATTCGAATATGATGATATCCGGACTTCAAATTTGGCTTAGAGAAGATAGTGACCCTTCCTAATTTTGCGGGGATGGGGAACTTGTTCAGTATGGTTTGGCTATTTAGCATCAGGTAATCCATGCAAAACCTCCACACTCTGTTTTTTTTTAAAATAAGCACTGGACTCGAGTAGGGGTTTACGCTTGCTCGGGTGAATCCAGCGGCCAACAACTCCTTCACCATCTTTTCAATTTCATTTTTCTAGATATGTGGGTAACGATACGGCCTCAAGTTAGGGGGCTGTGATCCCTCTCTCTATCTAATGGCATGGTCCGTAACCCTTCTAGGAGGCACTTTAGTGGGAATTGTGAACAAATGATTAAACTCTTCCAATAGCTTCTGAAACTCCTCACAATAAACTTCACCTATTCTAGACTCCTTCTCTTTAGTCTCACCCACCTCAACTAGGTAGCATTCTTCCCCTTTGTTGCCCACCTTCTTCAGCGACTTGAAGGAGATTGCCTTTCTTGATAAGGAAGGGTCACCTTGCAGCTTAACTTTCTTCCCGTCCCACTGGAACTCCATAGTCAGTGGTTTCCAGTTTGCGTTGATGTCTCACAACGTACTCAGCCATTCAATTCCTAACACCATGTTTGCATTGCCCAATTCAAAGGGAAGGAGATCATGGATGATATGGATTCCTTGTACCTCTACCTCCAGATTTCTACATGTCTTACTTCCTTGTATCCTTTGGCCGTCCCCTACTGTTACTAAGAAGAGTTCCCGGCCCTCCACTGGTAATCCCAAGGCCTTAATAGCTGCCAACAATATGAAGTTATGGCTAGCCCTGCTATCAATGAGAATCACCACCCATTGCCGGAACTCTGCCATAGTTCCCTCTTGCCGTAATGCCATAAGTGCCTCGTGAGCACTTCCTTGCTGAGAGAGACAAAATTGATCCAACAACTGCCTTTTGAACTTGTCCCATCCCATCTTTGATGCTGGGCCTCCACCCATTGTAGCCAGTTCAATGCCACTCCTTCCATACAAACTGTTGTTGTTGCTACCTTCTCCAATTCCGTTAACCCATTGACCAGGAAGTATCTTTCAACTCTAAATTGCCACTTGTAAGGGTCTTCTCCAGTAAACATCGGATGTCCTAACTGTTGTGGTTAGGTCTCCCTGCGCTCTACTTCTTGCACCTTATTCCTTTCATTATTGGGACAAGAGGATTCAGCTTCCACTTCCTTATCATGCTTATTCTGATCTCTCTCTGAATGCCTCAACTTTGACATGAACGTCAGGATCGCTCCAACATTCTTATCCAGGTCAACCATCCTTCTTTCCATCGTCATCATGCTACTTTTCATCTCTTCCAAATCTCCCTTCACCTCACCCACATCTCTCTCCAAACTTTCCACCCTACTCTCTATCCTAGAACTTAACATCCCTTAAGGTCTTACCACTCTGATACCAATATGATAGGGACCAAAAACAATAAGGGCAAATAGTATTTCATTAATGGGAAAAGAGATAATTATAGAGCCTCCAATGGAGGAAAGCCCGGTACCTAACCTTAGAGAAACTCTACCCTCATGGTACAAGGATTCCCCCCTCTAGCCTTAATGTGTTAGTGACTCCACTATTCGCTCAGTATACCCCTCAATCTGACATTCCTTTGCCCTTTATTCAATCTTACCCACCACTGCTAATGGACTCACTCTTCTCCTATTTGTCCACTGCCACGTGTCCTTGCCCCATGATACTCTTATCATTATCAGTTGATCCCAATGCCTTTCCAATCATGAGGTCCAGTCCCTTGCTGCCCCTTTTGTGCCTCCTAGTATACACCCTCTTAATGGGTGGTCTAACATTCTCTAAGATGTCAAGGACTTCACATGGTTCTGTCCATTTGTGATGTATTACAGAAGAGGTTTTCTTCAGTCCCTTGTATCCCAAAATCTGACTTTTAAAGTGGATTTATGGATTACCATTTTACAACATCCACTTTGTCTCTTGTAAATGGCTACCATATGGACCTTAGGAAGCTATGGACCACTATCCTACTGAAAGCCTGAAAAATGACAATTAACTGTGTTGAAATATAAAACATTTGTATTATGTGTTCTAATTAATAGTCAATTAGCTAACAATTAGCCTTAATTCTTGTATAATCTTTTTATAAATTCTAATGGAAAGAGGTTAGACCTTATAAGTTTTTCCTCTCCAAATCTCTCTTTACATGGTATTAGAGTTAGGTTGAGGAAAAACCTATTTTTCTCTCTTTTCTCCCACTGAGAAAAGCACTTTCTCTCTCCTTCACTGCTGTTTCTCTCTCCTCAAGCTTCTGCCTTGTTCGGTTGTCCCTTTTCCCAGTGTCTTTTTAGGAAACCAACCCTGCCACCGTGCTCAAAGGATCATTGCCGGCCAAACCTTAGAGTTTTGTCGCCATTGGAGCTATCACTCGTCGCTGGAAAACCACAACTTTTTTTGGTTTCACGCCTTGATCTCCCTCTTCGGTGCTTTGATTGAGACACTGTCACCACGTTGGGTTTGTCTTTGTCATGCTGTTTAGATCTTGGTATTCCCGCCACTGGAGCTCTAGTGACCCCTGCTGATGCCGTCGTCGACCTTCTGGTGACTGTCCTGCACCTGTTTTAGTCTCATTCAGCTCTGTTTTGTCTCAAATCTGTGTTTTAAGAGCTGCCTTCTATCCAAAAGTGGAAAGTCTGGCGTCTTCAGTCACTTTCAAATCTAAGTCTCCAAGTATCATTTCACCTTTTCCTTCATCACCCTCCATTACCTCTGAAAAGCTGGTTGGAAGTTCAAATTACATGTCGTGGGCTACCTTTGTCGAGTTACGGTTCATGGGCCAAGGAATGGAAGATCATTTGACCAAGAAAGCTAATGACATTCCTAACGCCGACAAAGTAGCATGGAAGAAGATCGATGCTCTTCTTAGCAATATGTTATGGCAGACTATTGATTCAAAATTATATGTCATCTACAAAGTATATAGGACACGTGTTCAGGTATGGAAAAAGGCTCAATCCCTTTATATAAATGATATCCAGTGCCTGTACTCTATTGTTTCCACCATTGTCTGTTTGAAGCAATAGGATATGGATATGTCTGAGTTTCTTGGCTGATTGAAATTCTTGAAGGAGAAGTTTAACTCTCTGTTACCAGTTGGCAATATCGTCGAGGAACAATTGATGCAACAAGATAAGTTTTTTATGGTCCTTGGATTAATTGCTATTCAACTTGAGCTTGCTCTAATTCATGATTAGATCTTATCTAGTCCCACTATGCCAACACTAGAAGATGCCTTTGCTCAACTCCTTTGTTCCTCCTTAACCTTGGTCCCTAATGACACTCCAGCTGACTCGTCTGTTTTGGCATCATAATCTTTTGGTAGAGGAGACCAAGGGAACAATTGAGGTGGTAACTCACAACGAGGAAATTGCCCCAAATGCAATTACTATCATAAGTGGGGCCATCTTTGAGATTAGTGCCATAACCTACATGGTTGATCGCCATGCTCTACTAATGTGGCTTAGATTGCCAATACCCAGCCAGAACATCCTGAGAACCATTCTTCTCCATCTCTTGTCCTGATTAGAGTTGATTATGAGGACTATCTTTAGTATCAGGCATCTAAATAGGCCACATCGTCATCCACTACTTCTGTGGTGCACACTGATAATTTTATTGCTTGTGTTACTAAGTCTCCCACTCCTGGGCCATGGATAAATGATTCTGGTTCAACTGATCATCTCTCTGGTAACCAATATCTTTTCTCTTGTCTTTCTGCTTCTTCTTATTTGCCTGTTGTTACACTTGCAAATGGTTCCAAAACATCCGTTAAAGGCATTGGTCAAGCCTAACCACTTCCTTCATTACCTTTGAAATCTGTTCTATATGTCCCTGGAAGTCCTTCTAATCTTGTCTCTGTTAGTAAATTGACACGTACTCTTGATTGTTCATAACATTTTCTGCTGATTTTGTTGTAATGCAGAATAGGGGTACAAGAATGATGATTGGCGTTGCGCGTGAGTCGTAAAGACTTTATTATATAGACGAGCCTTCTTCACTAGTAGCTTGCACCTGTACTAAATCTCCAGTCCTTCTTCACAACCCTTTGGGACTTCCAAGTCTTTCTAAGCTTCAAAAGATGGTCCCTAGCCTTTCTAGTCTTTCCACTTGGAGTCGCATTAGCTTGGCAAACAATCTCGTACTTCATTTCTAAAGCGTGTCAATAATTGGGCTATGTCCCTTTTTGAATTAGTCCATAGTGATGTTTGGAG
Source organism: Dicorynia guianensis (assembly GCA_037013595.1). Classification (NCBI taxonomy): domain Eukaryota; kingdom Viridiplantae; phylum Streptophyta; class Magnoliopsida; order Fabales; family Fabaceae; genus Dicorynia; species Dicorynia guianensis. Next base: position 513,033 of record JASUAB010000009.1, read on the forward strand.
TCCTTGTCATGTTCCTTCAATTTTGGGATTTAGGTACTTCGTTACTTTCATTGATGATTACTCTCGATGTACTTGGTTATTCTTAATGAAAGGTTGTTCTGAATTATTTACCATTTTTCAAGATTTTTGTGCTAAAGTTCAAACTCAATTTAATGTTTCCATCTGTATCTTAAGAAGTGACAATGCTCGAGAATATTTTTTAGCTCCTTTCACTACATTCATGATTTCTCAGGGGATTCTCCATCAATCATCATGTGCCTATATGCCTTAACAGAATGGAGTTGCTGAGTGCAAGAATCGTCATCTAATTAAAATAGCTCGCACTCTTTTACTGCACAGTCATGTTCCTTTCTGCTTTTATGTTGATGCTATTCTCACTGCATGTTACCTAATCAATTGAATGCCTTTCTCTGTCTTACAACATGAGGTACCTCACTCCATTTTGTTCCTTACTCAACCTTTTTATCTACTTCCCCCTCATGTCTTTGGTTGCAATTGTTTTGTTCATGATATGACTCTTGGCTGCACCAAACTTTCAGCCAAAGCCATCAAGTGTATTTTCCTTGGTTACTCCAGACTTCGGAAAGGCTATTGGTGTTGCTCTCTTGTTCAACAGCGCTATTTCATCTCTGTTGATGTCAACTTTTTTGAGACCTCTCCTTTCTTTCTCATGTCTCTTGTCGAGGATCACCCCATATTTGAAGTTTTGCCTACTCCTTATCTTTGTTCTCCTTTTTCCGCCCCTAAACTTGTTGGTTTTGAGCATTCACTTTAGGTTTATCATCGCCGTTCACATCCTCTTGCAACTACTGAGGCAGAACTTGTCGACTAACCTTGTGCTCCGACATCCTCACCTACCACGGGCCCACCAGTTGCCCCTAAACTAGTTGCTAATCCTTCTCCTGAGCCCATTGCCACTCGTAAAGGTATACGTTCTACTCGTAACCCTCATTTCATCTATACGTTTCTCAGTTATCATTGCTTGTCTTCCCTTATTATGCTTTTGTGTCCCATTTATCTTCTATTACTATTCCTAAAACTACCAATGAGGCACTTTCAGATCTAGGGTGGCTCCAGACCATTATTGATGAGATGAATGCTCTACATTTTGATGGTATGTGGGACTTAGTTTCTCTTTAAGCTGGTAAGTCTACTGTTGGCTACCGATTGGTGTATGCTGTGAAGGTTGATCTTGATGGAAAGATTGACTGCCTTAAGGCTTGCTTAGTTGCCAAAGGCTACACCCAAATTTTTGGCTTGGATTACAGTGACACATTTTCTTCTGTGGTTAAAATTGCCTCTGTGTGCTTGTTCTTATCCATAGCTGCTATGCAACATTGGCCTTTTTATCAGTTGGATATTAAGAATGCTTTTCTTCATGGTGATCTTTAGGAGGAAGTTTATATGAAGCAACCACCTGGCTTTGTTGCTCATGAGGAGTCTGAATTAGTACGCAAACTTTGACGTTCTCTTTATGGATTAAAACCATCTCTGCGTGCTTGGCTTGGACAGTTTAGTACAGTGGTGCAAGAATTTGGTATGATTCATAATGAGGCAAACCACTTTGTTTTCTATCGTCACTTATCCAATGGTAAATGCATTTATCTGGTGGTCTATATCGACGACATTGTCATCACTAGCAATGATCAAGATGGTATTCTCCAACTAAAGATACATCTTTTCAACTGCTTTCAAACTAAAGACTTGGGAAAGTTGAAATATTTTCTTGACATTGCAATTGCCCAGTCCAAAAATGGCATTGTCATTTCACAGAGGAAATATGCATTAAACATAGTCTGAATGTTAAGCTCTTACCGAGACATGGGAAGCCCTTATCTAATCCTGGAAGATATCGAAGACTGGTTGAAAACTAAACTACCTCACTATTACTTGGCCTAATATCTCTTTTGTTATCAATTTCTCCAATCTTATTGTGATAGTCATTGGGATGTTGTTGTTTGCTTTCTAAGTCATTGGGATGCTATTGTTTGCATTCTAAGGTACATCAAAGGAGCACCAGGTCAAGGATTATTATATGAAGATAAAGGTCATACCCAGGTAATTAGATATTTTGATGCAGATTAGGCTGTGTCCCCTTCAGATAGGTGGTCTATCTCTGGATACTGTGTTTTAATTGGTGGCAATCTGGTGTCTTGAAAGAGTAAGAAGTAAGATGTTGGTGCTTGATCTAGTGCAGAAGCTAAATACCATGTTATGGCTATGACAACATGTGAGCTCATATGGTTAAAGCAATTGCTTCAAGAACTAAAGTATGGCAAAGTGACGCAAATGAAGTTGATATGTGATAATCAAGCAGCATTGCATGTTTTCTCGAACCTAGTTTTTCATGAAAGGACCAAGCACATAGAAATTGACTATTATTTCATTAGAGAGAAGATTTGATTTGGTTGCATTACTACTAGTTTTGTCAACTTAGCTGACCAACTAGCAGACATTTTTACTAAGTCTCTTCGGAGTCCTCGTATTGGTTTTATTTGTATCAAGCTTGGTGCATTTGACTTATATGCCCCAACTTAAGGGGGAGTGTTGAAATATTAAACATATGTATCATGTGTTCTAATTAGTAGTTAATTAGCTGACAATCAGCCTTAGATATAGCTTTAATTTTTGCACAGTCTTACTATAAATTCTAATGGAAAGAGGTTAGACCTCACAAGTTTTTCCTCTCCAAAATCTCTCTTCACAAACTGAAATGTAAAAAGTGTTGCCCATCTGGTATCCTTCATAATGTCCAAGTTAGACTACCTTAATAAGAATTGGAAACTAAACCATGAAGATGCATGCATCCAGAATTCCAGTTCTCCACTTTTAAACAAAGTCTGAAATGTCAGTTCGCATTGTATTCACATCTGATAAAAAATCTCTGCTTGCTAGTAAGCAGCTAAATCCTCCTTCACATGGATGTATTTACGTGCTTGTATGACGAAACAGAGTATTAGAATTGAGTTCTTTGTAGCATTGTTGTCACTTGGCCTCTACATTAATCTTTTTGTGATTAGCAGGTTGGAGATGTGGCACCCATTCTTGATTTGATGGCTGTGGTACTAGAGAATATCTCATTTACTACCATCTTAGCAAGAACAACTATTTCTGCTGCTTATCAAATTGCAAAATTAATCACTTCTATTCCTAATGTATCATATCACAAGAAGGCAAGCATTCTTCCTTAAACTGGAAAAGGGCTCTCTACATAATCAGCTCGTGAAGAAATTTCTAAATTATTGTATTATTATGGAACTTTTTCAGGTTTTCCCTGATGCTTTATTTCATCAATTGCTCATGGCAATGGCCCATCCAGATCATGAAACATGAGTGGGGGCGCATAGTGTCTTCTCTATGGTACTCATGCCATCACTGTTTACCCCCTGGTTAGACCAGAAACCAAAGATGGCTCAGAAGGAACAGAGTGAAAGCTTCTCCATTCAGGACAAAAGTTTTACTGGAGCAGAACCAATGAATGAGGAACCAGATGAAGGAAAGCTCATGACAGGTGTTGAAGGGAAATGTGCACTTCATGCAAATTGTGGTTACAGCTTCGCTCATGCTCTCACTAATGGAAAAGAAGTATGAAAGTTTTAAATTATTATTATTAGTTATACTAGTTGACATGTAATTCAGTAGGTTTGACCTCTTTTTTTTGGGGTGGTTGGGGGGGGGGGTTTGTTGATTATAGTTATATTAGACATGGGCTTGTGTTTGTTCGCTTATTTCTTTAATGTATATAAAGAGGACCTTGGGTATTCCCGGTAGTTTTTTATTAATGTGTACCTGAAATTTTCAGGATCTGAGTTCTCTTCGGTTGAGCAGTCACCAAGTGACCCCCTTGCTTTCTTCGATTTGGGTTCAGGCAACATCTGCGGTAAATGACCCTGCAAATTTTGAGGCAATGGCTCACACTTATAGCATTGCTTTATTGTTTATTCGTTCTAAGGTGAGATTGTAATATCCCACATGATTGGTTCTAAAGATGCATACTTAGTAGGGGGAACAAAAAAATGTCTTTGCTCATTTTCCATAGTTATTTATAATAGTATTTCTTTCTTCTTTTTTTTTTTTCAAGATTGCCTTAAAACCAAATATTGTGACTTGATCTATTTTACTAATTTTGTAATGACATGAATTACTTCCCACAGACATCCAGTTACATGGCTTTAGTGAGATGTTTTCAGCTGGCATTCTCCCTTAGGAGCTTCTCTTTGGACCAAGAAGGTAAGTTTGACATATGAGTGAATGCTCTTTTTCTCATGTCATCTTGCTGTACTGCCTTTCTTCTTTCCGTTCTCTGTTACATCTACTTCATTTGGATATATGATCATCACTTTTTTTATGGTTCCACTTTTTTATAAGTAAACCATAGGTATCTGATTTTCTGTAGCTTGGGAGCCTCATAAGCTTCTCATTCATATACATTTTTTCAAATTGCAGATTCTTGGAAATGGTGCATTTTATTGCGTTACATGAGTTTTATCCTATTAGTTTTTAAGCAAGCAAAATTTTAAAATATGGTTTTAAGTGTTGTCACCTTTCCACAAATCCAGTCTGCTTCGTTTGCAGCCTTTTGGAAAATTTTGATGGCTGTATTACTTATGAAGACAATTGCAAACCCTCACACTTGGTTTAAATTATTTTCTTGATTGTTAGTCTGAAATATATTATTTATGCTCATCTATGCATGCACATTAAAAATTGGTTTACTATAATGAAACTTATTCATTGAGATAAATGTTTTCTCTGGTTAAAGTTTGTCTCTGACGCATTTTTCTACATGCTTGTTTAAGGAGGTTTACAACCATCCCGTCGGAGATCTCTTTTTACCTTGGCATCGTACATGCTAATATTTTCTGCCAGGGCTGGCAATATTCCTGATCTAATTCCAATTGTTAAATCATCCCTGACAGAGACAACAGTTGGTTTCTTCACCTAACCTGTTAATATATGTTTGCATTTTTTTAATTAGAATTAGGTCAATTAATAAGTCATAAATTTACAGGTAGATCCTTTTCTTGAGTTGGTTGATGATATCCGGCTGCAGGCCGTTTGTATAGAATCAGACAAGATCGTTTATGGATCCCAGGAAGATGAAGTTGCTGCTATGAAGTCACTTTCAGCAGTAGAATTGGATGACAAGCATATGAAAGAGACTGTGATATCATACTTTATGACTAAATTTTCAAAATTGTCTGAGGTATACATATTTGTGTCTTTCTTTCTCTTATCCTTTAAATTGCAGTTAAGATGGGTTCAGATGGGAATACTGTGAAGCGGGAACTAGTTTGTCTCAATTTTTCATTGGAAAGGCTGAGAATATTAACCTGTCAAAAATCACATTGAAGTTGGGTTCAATGGGGAAATTTATACTCAACTGAATCTAAGATGGACGATTTGCCTCTCTAAGGAGCGGATATTTCACCCTTCTTTTGGTTTAAGGGTGTAATAATTCAACTAACTAGTTACTTCTCTGATTAGATACCATAAAGGTGTCATCATCTCACCAAAGAAGGAGCTGTTTACATAAGTGATCAGTGAGATAATGCAGCAGTAGCACAGTAGGTTACTTCACCCGAAAATGAAAATATTATGCATCAAGTTTACTTGGGCTATAAAGATACTCAAATATGCTTTGAGCAATCAATAATCATAACTAAGGCTTAAATTTTAGTTTAACATTAGCTAAACTTGTCATGAATTATGTTTTTCTTACTCTTTCTACTACACATACAACAACCCCTACCACAACCCCCCTCCTCCTCCACACAAGGACAATGGAATAGTAGAAGGAGAGTAGTAATATCAGCCAAAAGAATAAAATGGAGGGTAGCAGTGAGGGACAGATTGTATATTTGTTTACTTCACTAAGACATACTTTGATTATAGTGATACGAACCTGTGCCACTGTTGGACTTTTGAAGCTGGAACGATGATGCGGATATGAAATACCAGATCAAATGTCTGATCAAGTGCTTGATAATTGGTTATAAAAGTTGAAAGCTTGCTTTTCTTTCTAGTTACCCATATGAATATGTACTTTGTAGATATGTTTCAGTGGCTTATGCAAACACATCTATTAAGAAACTATCAATTAAATCATCTTTTTTCTTATTTACCAGGATGTGTTGTCCAGCATAAAGAAACAACTTCTGCAGGGTTTTTCACCTGATAATGCATATCCATTGGGACCTCCATTATTTATGGAGACACCACGACCATGTTCTCCACTTGCTCAAATTGAGTTCTCAGATTTTGATGAGGTAAAATTCCTAAGTGTTAATCAACTCTTAGAGTCGGTAAAGATTGATATCTTTCTAGTTTTAGAATCTTGTTAAGTTGTATGTGCTTTGTAGTTTGAATCATCATTTCATCCTTCTGCTGGAGAATTTATCTTATCTTCTCTACGATATAACCATTATTGTGTGTATAGGTTTTGGAAACAGCCCGGCAAGTTGCAAGTTTCCCCATTTCCTCCACAGCTGTTCCTTATGACCAAATGAAGAACCAGTGCGAGGCACTTGTAACTGGGAAACAACACAAGATGTCAGTTCTTCACAGTTTCAAGCTACAAGAGGAGAATTGGGCAATAGTTCTTTCATGTGAGAATGAAATAAAATCCCCCTCAGTACCAACTAAGGTGAGTACGCTCTTGGTGTATAAGTTTAGTTTTTTCAGGGAAAAAAAAATATAATGAAGGTTAGGGCTGCATTCCGTTTATCCCATCAATGGGGGGTAGGGGGAGCAGGCTTCTGTCAAATAGACCATTTTGAAAGGTGGAGGAAAATCTTGTTTTATAGAGTACAAAATCATTTTTAATATTTCCTGACTTGAAAATGGTGCAGTTTGTGTCTGAAATATTGAAAACCATCAATAATCCGTATATAAACTGTCAGATTCAATAGGACGAGCTATTAAATTGCCAGGTTCATTTCAATATCTTTGCTTAGTATGACTGTTTGGTATCTTGGTTGAGTATTTTTGAAGGTTTGAAACTCTTATTGTCTGACCAAATTGTCATAAAGAGAGAGAACAAACAGAATGGAATGAGAGTGGCCTATCTACTGTGTTATCTGGATCCACAGCAAATAATAATTTTTAATATTCTTCTACAATTATATATATAACCTCTTAAAATCTTTTGAATTTTACCAACCAGCATAAATATTGTATTTGGAGTTGGCATGCACATAGATTGTAAGCATAGAGGTTATTTCATCAATTTACTTTTTGCAACATCTATGAGAAAAAATTTTGCTATAGTGGGGTTTTGAACAAAGGGGTGGGGGCACCCACGCCCTGGGAGGCATGATACTCCACTATAAGGTCGCTAGGCCAAGGTCAAGCGTATAGTTGAGATGTCTTGTAAGGATTTTAATTTGTTGCTTAATTGTGTAGACAATGGAGTTTTCAGAAGGAGATCTGAAGTTAGTGGCTCAACAGCAATTTCAAGCACAGACTCGAGTTTGTCTTTCATCACATTACCCTGGACAGCAACATTCATTGAGACTACCACCTTCAAGCCCCTATGATAAATTCTTGAAAGCCGCTAGATTTTAATGGAACAAGATCGCCATAGGTGTATATGCAATTATTTATATGGAGATGACATTTTTATTCTCTGTTGGTTGTCTCATTCCTCAAGCAGTTGGCAATTTTTTCATTCTTTGCATGTATCGGAAACCATTTTTCATTACTTAGACATTTTCTACCGTTCATGCCCAAAGTGCACGAAATTGGCAGAGGTCTTTATGTTTTTCTCTCTATTTTTTTCTTTTGTTTTTTGAGTGCGAGGTTCTTTTGGCGATCACAAGATTTTGTTGATAAATTTCTATAAAAGTTGTGAATATTCGAAAGGATCCATTTGTACTGTATTTTATGGCCACAGTTGATCACTCTTTTATTTTCTGTGATGTGATGATTAAAATATAAGTGTTAGAAGTTCCTCATAAGAAATGTATTTACAGCTCTTCAAATTCAGCCCTGCTGCTAAAATCGTATTATTTAAAACAGCCGATATGCACTACTCTGGCAAACAATAGTAGTCACTTGCGTGATTAATGTAGTTTTGAATAGATTGTTTATTTTCATGAATTAAATTTTATAGAAATTTTATTTAAATTTTTGTGAAAATTTTGCAAACAGCCTATAGGGAAGACATCATTTGTGACGGTTGTAAAATCAGTATTGTGTTAGAGACAGCGGAACAAGTTATATTTTGGAAAGAATGGGACAGAAAGAGTGCAAGCAAACAAAAATTGGTTGCCTGTTGCCGATTAGCAGCCCCATTATGTCCGAAGCGTAAAGTCGCGTAAGAGTTTAGGCTATTAGAGAGTTCTCCAGTATCAGTCTTCTTTGTCTGTTCAGTTCGATTAAATCTGTATATAATTTCAATCATTATATTGGTGCGGATATAATCATGTAATGCAACTTTTGTATAATATTTCGTTTTTGTTTATTTAACTACGCGTTGTGTAAGATAAAGGCAACTCCAAGATATAACGGTATTCTTATCCATATTATTATGTTAACGTATCCTGACCCATGTTATTGCCATGTGCAAAATATAATAAATTGATTATTTTGTGTTTCAACTAAAACATTATTTATTTGGGTTTGCTATGTTATCCTATTACACCTTAAAATCCAACTACATTTTTTTATAAAAGTAAATAAATATGCGGTTGAATGTACTAAAGAGTGGTGTACTGGTGATAGCATAGCAATAATTATTTTTAGGTGTAAATGTAAGAAAACCTTCTTTTTGGGTTGATCTCAACTAAGAATTATTATTTTTCAGTGCGGGTCGTAGGAGACGAATTTACGATACGGAGTTGGGGCTCATGTACGTAAGCAGAAAGACAAAGCATGCTGTTCGGGTCTTTGACGGATCCGGGTTCAACAGTTTACTCTCCTGCCTGTAGCGCAGAAACTTTGGGCGTTTGCTGAGGAAAACAAACGGACAACTAGGCAAGAAGGCTTTGCCCTCTGAAAGCGATACGTCTCAGTTCCCACCTTCCTTAAACCTTTCTCTCTCCCCCGTCTCTCTGTGTTCAAAATTGAGTAAACCCTAGCATCGCTCAGTCCAGCTGCTGATCACGGCTTCGGGCATTCCCCGCGATCAGGTCGGTTCTTCTGTCTGCTCTCAATCTTGAGTTTTTGCTTGTTTCGACAGTACTTTCTCTGTTATTCTGGTGTATTCATGATTGGTAATGTGTTTGGCCTTTTGGCTTGGAAAAATTGACATGAGCCTTGCTTGTTAATTTTATTAGGTTATTAGGGATGCCGTTCACAAAATGACCTTGATCGTTTAGAATGGATTTTGAGCTCTATAGTTCCTCTCTTACTTGCATCCTTAATTTAAGTTTCTATGTTCTTCCTCAGTTTTCGAATGGCATTCCTGCTTTTCATTGCAACTCGTTCCTGTGTTTATGCTGTGGTCCTTTTTATACTTGCAAGCGTTTGTCTTGAACCTAAATGAATTTTCAAAGTTCCTAAGAATATTGCACTCTTGTTAAAACTTTTAGTTTCAACCAGATGAATCTGGCATACTCGTTTATGATAGTCAGCAGTTTTACTCATCGATTCTTTAAGTGTTAATAATTTTATCGTTATGCAGAACTCTCAAATAACATGCTGATTTCTTTAAGCAATTTTACTGATTTCTGCAGGTGCATCCGACTGAGATATAAGCTGACTATGAAACTTTATAATCAGAATAGTTAGTCTTGTTCCATGTATCCAAAACAGTCTAGCCAAGGGGATGGCCCTGTTTCTAGGCCAGTGCGCACGAGTGATAGGATCAAGACTAGGCCAAACATGTATGGTCGACCATACTTGTATTATACCTCAAATCTTAGGCGCACCCGGAAAAGAAAGAACAAGACAAGGACAGCAGCTTCACAGATTGCCAAGCTGTTGTGTCCTGGGAATCGGCAGGCAAAAGATTCAAATACTAATGTATGTATCTTCATCTCAGATTAGTTCAGGAAGCCTAACTGTTAATGTGGGTGACTCTTTTATTGTTTCTATCATTCTGCATCTGGATCATTCAGACTAGATGTTATATTACACTATTTTTTTTTTTTTTGGGCTCTCTTGTCAATTTATGAATTACATTAATGGTATAATTCATAATATCTGTTATCCACAAAATTTTATGTCTTTGACTTGTATGTTTACTTTTGAGTTTTGACAATCTTCATTGCCAAGTGAAGGTTTTCATTAACTGATGCCAAAAAATGTAACCCATGTAATGCAAGAATAAGAACTATCTATAAAGAAATTTTTTAATCTGATATTTTCTCACTGACTTCCAACTTTGCACCAAGCCTTTATATCAATTTTTTTTTTTTTTTTTTAACCTTACATGGTTCCCATCTGTTTTCAAATATTCTGTTTTTGTAGAAATTTTAATGATAGAGATGCGGCTGAACTTGCACTGTTATTAGGAAGCCTTAATTCTTTAAAGTTTTGTTCTGTGTCTGACTGTTGGTTTTGGTCTTTGGATCCCTTCGGTTCTTATACTTGTTATTCCTTCATCCAGTTCTTGATTCACAACCCTTCATTTCAAAAATTCTTCTATCCATGAGTTTTTAGAAGGTTGAAGTTAAAAATTTTTGTTTGGAAGTGGTAGGCAATAAAATTAATGCAAAGGATCTTATACAGACTTGTAGGCTCATAAGGCAGCTTTACTAGATGTTTGTGTTATGTGTTTCTGGAGTTTGGAGACAAATGCCCATCTTTCCTTCATGACGTCGCATGGCAGCTTTTGGAACCAACTTATTTTTTTGTAGGGTTGTGGTGTCTCCAGCTAATGCTAGATGCTGGATTCTTTTGCACAAGTTTCTACCTTCATGATGGAGGAGGGATTTACAAAGAGTTTGGAGAGCTGTGTTGAGCTAATTTTATTTACTTATTTTTTCATCGAGTTTGTCTTTTGGTTATTGTAGAGGATATGTCATCCTCTTTTTTTAAACTTGGTTTCTTTTGTTTAATAAATTTCATTTTTTTTTTAGAAAAATTACTGTGCGTGAAGATTCAAATACGTTTTTTTATCAGGCTTATCTATGTCCTTTTTTTTTTGGGGGGGGGGGGGGGGAGGGGAGAGAACCACTCTGGCATTGCCATCTTTTTGAACAACAATTTTGGTATATTCCTTATAAGGACAACCTGAATAGTGAACATTGATATTTAGTTCTTGTAATTTTTTTTGCATAAGGTTACCTTGTTAACATGATTGAAAATGTGGGTTGTGTTGCATCGAGTAATCAACCTCTTGCTTCAGTGGAATTGATTATATACAGTGGTTGATTTTTCTGTTTCTTTCTTTGTTACTGCTGACTTTTTTATTTATTGGAATGAGGGATTATTTCTTTTTAGTAAATTAACAAATTTCATTATGTGAAATCATTTTTTATGATTCTATGATTAATTTTCTAATCTATCTCTTTATTTATTTCTCTTACACATTGCTTAGAAGAATGCCATTTGTTGAAGTTGATCAGATTATAATGGTAATTCCTTGTATTTTATCATTCACAGTCTGCCTCTACCAATCTTCGACGATCAACTAGGAAAAGGAGGATTTCTGTAAATCTTGAAGGTTTCACAGACAGTTCTGGAGCTGAGGATGAGGATCTGATGGTGAGGTTTTTATACTCTATTAGCTACAAAATTTTGGGTGATAAGCTTGGATTTTTATGTGACTGGAGATGAGATTATGTGATTCTGTTTCAGAGACCCACATATCAACCATTGAGAAACCAGGTTGACAATAATGTCAGTCAGGATGAGTTAATGTCTACAAAGTACAAAAGAATTGTTGAGACTAAACCAACACCTCGACGTGAAGGCCTACGACCTCGTCGTTATAAGGCTGTTTCTAGAGAACAATTAATTTCAGAATCAGATGACGAGGAAGATCTTTCAGAAGAAAAATTGGGACAAGATGAAACAGAAAATGGGAATGATGCAGATGATGGTCAGAATGAGATTGACGAGGATATCGAGGATGAAGATGAAGGGGAGGGTGAGGATGAAGATGGTGATGATGAAGAGGGGGAAGAAGGCCAGGATGGAAGAAGGCGCTATGATCTTCGAAATCGTGCAGATGTCCGTAGGTTGTCTATGGAGGAAGGGAAAGCTCAACCAAGATCTCCTCGAAGAGTTTCACATCAAGGTATGGGCACCAAGGTCAGCAGGGATGTAAGGAAGGGTGGATCACAAGTTCATAAGCGTCATCGCGTGACAAGGCCTGAAGATTCTGATGACTCCCTTCTTGTGGATGAACTGGACCAAGGCCCTGCTATTCCATGGGGTCGAGGTGGCAGCAGATCTGGCCCACCTTGGCTGTTTGGGGGATTAGACATGCATGGAACAACAACATGGGGATTAAATCTAGCTTCATCAGGTTGGGGTCACCAGGGTGATGCTTTGGCAACCTTGACATCTGGAATTCAAACTGCTGGACCAAGTTCGAAGGGAGGGGCAGATATCCAACCCTTGCAGGTTGACGACAGTGTTAGTTTTGATGATATAGGTGGGCTCTCTGAATACATCAATGCTCTAAAGGAAATGGTTTTCTTTCCGTTACTGTATCCAGATTTTTTTGCAAGTTACCACATTACTCCACCCAGAGGGGTGTTGTTATGTGGGCCCCCTGGCACGGGGAAAACATTAATTGCAAGGGCTTTGGCATGTGCTGCTTCAAAAGCTGGCCAAAAGGTTAGCTTTTACATGCGCAAAGGAGCAGATGTGTTAAGCAAGTGGGTTGGTGAGGCTGAAAGACAATTGAAACTACTCTTTGAGGAAGCACAAAGGAATCAACCTTCTATTATATTCTTTGATGAAATAGATGGACTTGCGCCTGTGAGGTCTAGCAAGCAAGAGCAGATCCACAATTCCATTGTGTCCACTTTGCTTGCTTTGATGGATGGTCTTGATTCTCGTGGGCAAGTTGTTTTGATTGGAGCCACCAACAGGATTGATGCTATTGATGGAGCCTTGCGGCGACCTGGTAGATTTGATCGTGAGTTTAACTTTCCCTTACCTGGTTGTGAGGCACGAGCTGAAATTTTAGACATACATACCCGCAAATGGAAGCATCCTCCTTCAATGGAACTGAAAAAGGAACTTGCAGCTAGTTGTGTTGGATATTGTGGTGCTGACCTGAAGGCTCTTTGCACCGAAGCTGCCATTCATGCTTTCCGAAAAAAATATCCACAGGTCTATACAAGTGATGACAAATTTCTCATAGATGTTGATTCAGTCAAGGTTGAAAAGTATCACTTTATTGAAGCAATGTCAACAATTACTCCTGCTGCTCATAGGGGTGCAATTGTGCACTCTAGGCCATTGTCTCTAGTAGTTCAACCATGTCTACAAAGACATCTAAAGAAAGCCATGAATATTATATCTGATGTTTTCCCTCCAGTTGCTGTTACTTCGGAATTGACCAAACTTTCAATGCTTTCCTATGGTTCTGCAATCCCACTTGTGTATCGGCCTAGGCTTCTACTATGTGGTGGTGAAGGTACTGGGCTGGTAATTATCTTGAAATCTCTTTACATTGTGAGGAAGTTTGTCATTACAGTAACTGAAGGCTGAATATACTTACTGCTCTAGTTTAACAGGACCATCTTGGGCCTGCGGTTTTACATGAGCTGGAAAAGTTCCCTGTTCATTCATTGGGACTTCCATCTCTTCTCTCAGACCCTAGTGCAAAGACACCAGAGGAGGCAGTGGTACATATATTTGGTGAAGCTAGAAGAACTATGCCATCAATTCTCTATTTGCCACAATTTGATGTTTGGTGGGAAACTGTGAGTGCTTTTTTAACTTAACTGAATCTGGATGCCCAGAATTAATATCTCATTCACACTAATTATGTATTGCTGCTTTAATGCTGCATAAGCTTGACAAATTTAAGAATCTTGCAGGCACATGAACAGCTCAGGGCTGTTCTCCTGACTTTGCTAGAAGAATTGCCATCTGACTTGTCTATATTGTTACTCGGAACATCCTCAGTCCCACTTGCTCAAGTTGATGAAGTGCCTCCTTCAGTTTTCCCTCCTCGTTCTGTGTATGTCTAAACTTAGAACATCGTTGATTTGAATTCCAAAAGAAAATCTCTTTTTTTGGATGAACACTGACTGTTTACATATAGTTTATTCTAAGTAGCTGTTGTATGGTGGGAAGTAGTAGTGAAGTTCAAGAAAAAGATATGTCGCTTCTTTTTCTGTATCAGTAGCAGTTGATCTGCTATTTATCAGGTAAATTAAAATGAAGAAAACAAGAAAGTCTGCATATAAATGCATGTTTTGCAGAAATCTAAATTGGTTAATATTCCTCCGCTGTACTATGTCTTAATACCATATGTTTTTAGAATTATAGACCGCCATCATATGTCAGTATGTACATCTCTACTATTATAAGCAGAAACATTGCAAATGCTTGCCAATGCTAATACTTCCTATCTTTATTCAGTGCCTTTTATTATCACAGAAGTTTTCTATGGTTAGCTAATCCCATGAGTACTTGAATTTCTTAGGTTCACAGGCTAAAATGCTGAATTTTTTTAATAATTTTAGTAGATCTTTCTTGGCATTTTTGCCTTGACTTTTTTCATGGTCGTATATTCAACCTCTTACTTTCCCCTCTATGAACAGCTATCTAGTGAACAAGCCATCCACTGAAGATAGGACTTCATTTTTCAATTGTTTGATAGAAGCTGCATTGTCGGTCATGATGGAGGGAATAAGCAAAAAATCCCAGAATACAGGAACCCTTTCTGAACTTCCCAAGGCACCCAAATCGGCAAGTGGTCCAAAGGTGTCTGAACTAAAAGCAAAGGTTGAAGCTGAGCAGCATGCCCTTCGCAGATTGCGCATGTGCCTTAGAGATGTATGTAACCGGTATGTCAGTTGTTAGTCCAAGTATGCCTACTAAGTTTTAGTATGCAAAGTAATTGTACAGTCTGCATTTCTTTCCTGTCATTATGCTTCACTCCATGCCTCCAGCTAGGAAGATTATTTGACAATTTTGGGTGCTGTCTGTAGATCAAAATGATAAATTACTTGTATATATTTTGGATCTGAACTATCATGGATATATGTGGAGATCTTGGGGGTATTTATGATTATGTATAAGATATGTAATGTGATTGTCTAGTGTGTTTGAAACTGTGGGTTGAATCTGGTAATGGGGAACATGCGAAGTTATGAGTGTGACGTCTAACAAGCGACTGGAAAACTTTGTTAGGTAAAATTATACTATGTTAAATTACCATTTAGTCCAAACCATTCTCAAAGTGACTCAGATGAACCCAACATGTTAGAGACCATGCACAAAAACTAGTTTCAAGCACTGAGAGCTTTCTACATGCATTAAAGGCATCAAATAAATCATAGGAGCAAGCATTACAAATGAATGAAAAAGAATGAGGACTTAGAAGACTGGTGCTCCTTGAAAATAAACTGGGCATTGATTGTTTGCGAATTAGATGGTGAGATCTTTATGAATGATAGTCTTGTCTGTCAGGGTTCTAATGCAACGAAATTGAGTTATATGAGTTTGAATATATGCAGTGCCACAATCATCTTTTTAAACACTGCAAAGATGACTTAATATCATTGAATATGCTCTTTTCCTTCACTGAGAAACAGTGGGTCTTCCTGGACACTTTGGAGTATTTTTATTGAAATCCTAGGTATTAAGAAAAACAGCTTGCTTAATACATGGTTGTTGGCTTCACTTGGCTTGTTGGCAAGGTTATGCGAATTCTCCCTCTCAATCTCCCTCTGAATTTGTTGTCCCTATTGCAGGATATTATATGACAAACGATTTATTACCTTCCATTATCCAGTCTCAGATGAGGATGCACCCAATTATCGCTCAATTATCCAGAACCCAATGGACATGGCTACGATGCTGCAGCATGTTGATAATGGCCACTATATTACATGTTCAGCATTCTTGCAGGACATTGATCTTATTGCTTCCAATGCAAAGGTGTCTTGTGCCAACGAATTTTTCTTTTTCTTTTCTTTGTCCAAGCCAATATCCATTCTTTTGGCAAAATTGATGATGCACGGTGGTTTGAAGTTGGACTGTGAAAACGACTATGATATGTGGTTCTGTTACTGTCTGGATCCCATTAGTGCTGAATTTGCTTCATAGAAGTTCATACCTCTTTTATACTTCAAATTTTTTTTAAGCATGTCCCATATTTCTGCTGTCTCTATTCAGGCTTACAATGGAGATGACTATAATGGTGGTAGGATTGTTAGTAGAGCTTGTGAGCTCCGTGATGCGGTATGCACAGATTTCCTTTTGTGTTTAGTTTTGTATTGGAGTTTTAATGCTCACTAATATCTGGAAAATGCTCATCATACTCTTTTCTCGTCACTTTGCTCAGGTGCATGGTATGCTTTCACAAATGGATCCTGCACTGGTTGCATACTGTGACAAGATTGCCACTCAAGGTGGCCCATTTCATTTGCCTGATGAATTAGGGGGGTCTACATTTCCTTCTACTCCTGTTGTACAGCTGGGAACTGCTACTAGAATGAGTGCTCGACTTCGTAATGTCCAACCAGAGGTTAATATGGATCGAAGTTATGAAGTTTTGAAGCGGACAAAGAAGTGCACTGACGTTGCACATGCAGGTATAAAGCCTTTGCAGTATGTGATATTCTTTACCCATGTTATATGATTGTAATGCAAATGGCGCAGGGTCGTTAATTTGTTCTAGGGCCACAGTTTTGCTGCCATGATCCTGAAGCATCTAAAAATCATCCTAAGCAAGAATAGCAATGATAATACTTGATGTA
This sequence comes from Dicorynia guianensis, assembly GCA_037013595.1. Classification (NCBI taxonomy): domain Eukaryota; kingdom Viridiplantae; phylum Streptophyta; class Magnoliopsida; order Fabales; family Fabaceae; genus Dicorynia; species Dicorynia guianensis. The sequence goes on from JASUAB010000009.1 coordinate 529,871, forward strand.
AACAACTTTGTTGACCTGGCTTGTTCTCGTATTGTCGTAAGCACGAGGGTAAGGCATGACCACCTCGAGTGCTGTACTAGTGAGGCGTCCGGAAAACTCCTGGTTTCCTTATGCTTAAGCTTGGTTTTTGCATTTTTTAGCGCTTGCTTTTTGCATGTATGGTTATGATTATGCTCACGGCATCGGTGTCTTCTTTCTGTTCCATGCTGTAATTTCAATTATCGATTTCTTGTTCATTATATTTTTCCTTTAACCTATATACGTCATATTACAGTCTTAAAGTTCTTGTTATGTGTTTCAATAGCAGAAGACAAGTTGCGACAAGATTCTGCTCTGTCAAAGTCTTCCCAGGAACATCAGTCAACTGACGTGGCTTCTGAACGGCTGGAACCTGCTTTAAGTGATGGAAATTCACACGGAACTTGTACAAACAGCCATGCTGATGGTAGCAGTTCTGAAGACGTTACAATATTAGATGGTGAATATTCAAGCCAACTGGAGTCTGTCAAGCTGCTTTTTGTGAAGCGTAGTGAAAATTACAGCATTCCACAGCTTGAAAGGCTTTACACAAGAATTATGAGGGGCGTTTTTGAGGCCAAAGAAGGAAGGAAAGATGATCTCAAGACTTCCGTTTTGAGGTTTTTGTTGAATTTTGTGGAGAATGATGCAAATTTCTGAATGATGAGTTTTTGTCTTCGCTCTTAAAAGGCTAAAAATAGATTTTTGTAAAATCGGAATCTTTATTAATTTTAGCGCAAATCAACTGCTGAGAGTTTTTGTCTCCCCTCTTAGAAAGCCCAAAAAAAGATATAATATAGGTCTTGTTTTATTTCCTGCTTCATAATAACCCAGTATCTATAAGTATTATGCATTCCTAATAGAGGAAAAAATTTTCATTTAATATAATTGTGATACTTATATTATTCAAATAAAAATATATAATTTTATCAGTATTTATTTATCATTTTAAATTAAAAAATATTTCTAATTAAAATTTTAAATTAACAAAGTATCCAGTCTTTATTACATAGACTTTTTCCGAACAGAGATATTACATACACGCTATCAACTTGTCACAACTGCTTTCACACTGAGCGGCTTAGAAAGCCTGTTTTTACGCCAAATCCAATAGTTCGATCTTACTGAATCTACACGTTCCAGGTAAGAACAAACATTTCTTGCTAAATCTTGATCTGGTTTATCTAAATCTGAAGTCTTTAGAGCATCCACAGCATCTCTAAAGTCTTGGTTTGGTTGGAAACTAGGGGTGGGCATTGGGTGGGGTGGTTTGGGTTGGGGCAAAATTTGCTCAACCTGGTTGAACCCAATCTCTTATTAAGTTAGTCCAACCCCGGCCAAAAAATTCTTCAAACCAGCATTCTTGGGTTAGAATGGATCGGTTTCACTTGGGTGGGTTAGTTTGGGTTAGGATGGGGACGAACGAACGTGAGGCGAGCGGTGGAACGAGGATGAGGTTCGATCGACTATTGAGGACCCAAAGTGTCGAAGTGTGATAATTAGACAAGAGATGAGTCAAAATGAGAAGAGGCGAGTCAAGACAAGGTGGGAGGAGGTAAGGGATTAGCGTTGACTGTTAGAAACGACAAGACAACGAACGAGACTTATATCTCGTGAGAGAGGGAGTTGAGGGATTGAGGGTTCGAGACGAGGGAGGGAAGTAGGGGTGGGCATTAGGTGGGGCAGTTTGGGTTGAGACAAAATTCGCTCAACCCAGTTGAACCCAATCTTTTATTAAGTTAGTCCAACCCCAGTCAAAAAATTCTTCAAACCAACATTCTTGGGTTGGAATGATTCGGTTTCACTTGAGTGGGTTAGTTTGGGTTAGGATGGGGATAAACGAATGTGAGGCGAGCGGTGGAACCGGGATGAGGTTCGATCGACTATTGAGGACCCGAAGTGTCGAAGTATGATGATTAGACAACAGATGAGCCAAAATGAGAAGAGGCGAGTCAAGACAAGGTGGGAGGAGGTAAGGGATTAGCATTGACTGTTGGAAATGACGAGACAATGAACGAGACTTGTAGCTCGTGAGAGAGGGAGTCGAGGAAGGAAGGGTTCGAGACGAGGGAGGGAGGAGTGGTGTTGGTTTGCTGAAGTTGAGTTGCCTCTTGCCTGCTTGTGCTTGTAGAAGTTTTAAGTAGGGGTGGGCATTAGGTGGGGCAATTTGGGTTGGGGCAAAATTTTTTCAATCTATTTGAACTCAATCCCTCATTTAGTTAGTTCAACCCCAGCCAAAATGATCCTTCAAACTAAGATTTTTGTACTGAAATAACTCAGTTTCATTTGGGTGGGTTAGTTTGGATTAGGATGGGCCGAAGAGTGAAGGCTTGGGAACGGCCAGACGTAAGGCGAGCGTGGGCGAGTTAGCAAGGTTCAGTCAACTATTAAGGGCTCAAAGTCTCGAAGTGTGATGACTAGACAAGAGAGGGACCGAGATAACTCAAACGAGGTAGGGTGGTCAGCATCGACTGTCAGAGATGATGAGACAATGGACGAAACTCGTCGTTCACAAAAGAGGAAGTTGAGGGACAAGAGAGGACCGAGAAGTGGCATTGGAGTCGTAGAGCTACTTGAGAAAGATTTAAGGTAAGCTACGAAATAACGTCATTTTGTAGTAGTAGAAAAATATATATATATATATATGTAATTTTTATTGGGTTGCCACAACAATCAAATAGAGAGAGAGCAAAAATTTAGTCTCATCCAATTTATCCCATCTTAAACTAAAATATTATATTATATTTATTTTACCCCATCTTAACTTAGTCTAAATTTTCTTTTTTATAGTTTGAAGCAAGTTAAAATGGTTTAACCCGAATCAATGTCCACCCCTAGTTATAAGGCAAGCTAAAAAATGATATCATTTTGCAAAACGACACTATTTTATAATATCAAAATTCAAAAAAAAAAAAATATATATATATATATAGCATAAGAATTGAAAATATATATATATGTAAATTTTGTTGGGTACCCGCGGCAACCCAATGGGGAGAGGACCAAAATCCAGCCCCACCCAATTTACCCCATCTTAAGCCAAAATATTACATGATACTTATTTTACCCCATTTTAACCCGGTCCAAATTTTTTTTTTTACGGTTTGGGGCGGGTTGGAACGGTTTAACCCGGTCCAATGCCCACCCCTATTGGAAACCATGGCAGAGAAGATCCAAAAGAGTGCTCAGAGCAAACACATAGTTACTCTTAGATCTCAAAACCTTTAAACATACCGAAGAAACTTGAGGGTCATTTACCCACGATGTGATATCGCCTTTGTAAAGTCCACGAAGATATCTCCAAGAGCTTTCATTCTCTGGGTAGGCTGTAATGGCTTCAACAGTGTAAAGCACTTGAGACTCTCTCATAGCTTTTAGGCTCCCCAAGAAGGGAGATCTTGTTATGACAAAATATGTGTCATAAAGGATCGAATGTTAATTTTTTGAAATCAACTTGAAAACAAAATAAATTATTCAAATTAATGCATGTAAACTGTCACTGTATATACACATCAGAGATAAGCAATCCAAATGTCTAAGGAGTCCTATAAGCAACTTATCTCCTCTCCCCATCAGCATATTTTTTTCCGAGTAAAGATATGTCCACATTTTTGTTTTTACGTCTCTCTTACGCAAGTGAGTTAAAGAATACAGAAAGCGTAAAACTAGAGGAATCAAAGAGCAAAAGCAAATGAATAAAACTTCGTCACATCAGATGTGTAAAAGAAAGGTGTGTTTAAAATTGTAGATCTAGCATCACTCTTTTTTTCCCCATGAAACTTTCCTATTTTGCATCTTTATTAACATAGTGAACAATAGAGGCTGGTGAGGAATACAACACGTTGGGAGTCTTGGGACGGCAGCAAGGTAAACCAAACAAAGATATTTGCATAGTTCCTATTAGAAAATTTAGTTAAACCTAAATCACAATTCAATTGAACTGTATCACAATTATCAATTCCAGAAAATTAGTTTTAAGAGATTTAAGTCTAAATCATTTATGTTATTATTGCTTGTATGAGAATCACCCCAAAGAAAATCCTGACTGGTGGTGATAAACTAACCAAACTCAGGGTTGAGGAGACACAAGATGGAACTCAAACAAAGCACTGAATGATAGTTCCTTTTTAAAAAGTAATTATCGGAAGTATAATATTCAGGATGGTATTTCTCCACTTATTGGATCTCAAAAAGTTAGGCAACAAGAGATTAGCATGCTTGAAGCTTTGTGTGTCACATTATGCCAAAACCAAACAGAAGATGAACCAGCACCACAGTTTGCATACCTGATTCCAAGCAGATTTCTTAAAATTATCCTCTTCAAACAGCTCACTACAATAGTCGAGCTCATCTTCCCATCCTCCTAGTGACTGAAGAACCCACTGCCCCAAGAAAAAGGGGACCCAAAAAAGAAAAGAAGCAAAACAAAATTTTAATTCAAACCTTAATAGTAGCCTAAAATATAATGTTCTGAAATCAATTGCATGAATATATCCAATCAGTAATAAGAAAATCTAGTAATAAGGGACCAGGATATATTAAAAAGAAATCTTATGTGACATAGTCAACTTTGTTCAGCTAATAGGAGAAACATACCTACCTATGGGACCATGCATGATAATGTTTAGCATCAGTAGACAGTATCTTTTTGGTAAACTCAAGCTCCTTTTCTGCAGCTTTAGGTCCTAATTTCTCAGCAACCCATCGTTTATGATGCCTAAAAATATCTGTCATCAAGGTCAATGCAACATTGTGCGGGCAAAAGGAGTTAAAGAACTCCAAACCACTGGGAGAAAGTTAGCAAAAACACAAAAATGGATACAACTTAAGTATGATATAACCACAAATTATAAATTTCAGAAGAATGAAAAGTGCTGAAGAAACATTCATGCTAAAACATTCTTTTCTGGAACTAGACTGCCGTGTCAGAATGAAGAAAGAAGCATTTCTTTACATTTCTATGAAGGAAGTAACATATAAGAAATCGAAGGAAGTTCTGATACACAGATCTGCAGGAAAATTGAACATTTTGCAAGTCATAGATATCAATCAAGAATTTATTTTCTGAAGCTCACTTCAGAAATAAGTCAAGAAATTCATCATGATAATACATTTGGTGCAGGGCATATAGAATCAAAATCTTATAGTGAACAAAACTTTAGAGTCCATTTGATGCATAATAAGTTAATAACTCAATAGATCAAAGAATAAAGTCATTATTTTTTATTTTTAATTGGAGGATGAATATTGCTGTTCTAGCAACATTTTTAATTGATAATAAATGAGGTCCTTTATACAAGAAAAATGAAGATAGATATGCATTTCTCTGTATGTAATGTCAAAACTTATAATCTCCCTTATTCTATTGTCTACTATTATTGAAAGTCTAAAAAGTTCCTGAACGCAACACAATGTCATGCAACATAGATCTCTCAAGTATTCTTGAGCACACAAATTAGCCTTGTGGAACAGATATTTCCAATTCGTTAATACTTCATGAGATTTCTTGCGAGGACATCAGTGCCCATAGTTTAGCAAGTTCATACTCTGCTATGAAAGTTTCAACTGTTTACATTACACGAAAGCTTGAGCTTTCAATAATGAGTGAAACAGACATTTCCATTTTACTGATGACAAGATTCTGGCAAGGACATCAATGCATATAGCTTGGTAAGTCCAACTATGCTAGTTTATTAATTAAATAATTCAATCACATCTGGGCAAAACATGTGTAAACAGGTCACTCAAGTTCGGAATAAGTCAAACTGGCTAGAGATGGACCATATTAGAATTTCAACAGGATGGCAACATTGTCAATTGTTGCAATTAGAGTTGCAGTAATTAAAGATGGGTTCGTAACTTCGTATTGTGATTTTTTACATAATTTTGTCCATTGTTCATGAACAAGCATCCAACACAGAAAAGTTAAGGAGAAGATTAATGGAATCTCTGGCTCACCATGTCTGATAATTTTTGGAGTTGCCTTTTGCTATACGATCAACAAATTCTAGTTCACTATGTAGGTCGGCCTTTAGAGACTCAAGTAACAGCCGCCTGAAATGCCACACCTACGAGAAATTTTGGTATATTTGACAAGCAATACATTCAGAACACACACATATATATAGACACACAAAGAGAAACACATATGAATCAATTAATACTAGTGTCTTGACACACATAATACTATATTCTTTTATGTATACTTGAAGGATAGAAAGATAATAGAAGTGTAAAATTTCCAATAACTACCCATGTATATGGACTTCCAGATTTTAGGATAGGTTTTGTATGGTGACGAGCGACGAGAGACACCATGAAGAAGTTTTGGCATGTGGATAAAAGAAGATAATAAAAATGAGAACAGTTGAAATTTAGTTCCATTGAATACAACTTTGAGTAAAAGCAAAACGGCAGTGTTATGAGATCAATGACATCTACAAATAAATGCAGTCACTTTGGTCATATCGATTAAAGCAAAACTCAATTCTGAAGCAGCAATTCATTCATTCCACAGTGACTATAAAACAAATAAATTTGAACACACACTGACACACGCGCATCACCGAAAGACTTGGAGAATGACACACACAAACAGAGGTAGATACAGTGTAATTTCCAGGATTGAAGTCGATGGCTTCGGCGGTGAGGCTAAGGGCGCGAGGAGAGCGCTCATCGGCGAGGTAAATGGCTCGGAAGTAATCCATGACTTCTGTAAACTCTTCGTGCACGAAATCGGTACCACCCGATTCGGGCCGTCGTCTTGTGGAATTGGAGTGACATCCGACCACTCCGGCCTCTGGCTCAGCCGCACACGCTGCCGCATTTCGTCGGATTCGATTCCATCAGTATCTCCCGGAATGTAAGTTCTTCTCCAGTCTTAATTTCTTTCTTTTCTTAAAGAGATGACGGACTATGGGTGGGTGGGCTTGGGCTTTTTCTCTGGGCTTAGGCTCAGTCCATTTTGAGCTAACATTCATATCGGGTCAAGTCTAGAATCTATTCCGGATATTCCACCGGGACAACGAAGCGGAGCTCCGTCATGTTTCTCAATTTCTTTGTGATTATGGAGCATTTGACCAGAAATTTTGGGTTAGTGTCATAGTTGGTTTTCTTCTTTCAACAGGAAATGACGGTAGCGGCGGGAATCGGTTACGCTCTGCTAGCTCTAGGTCCGTCTCTTTCCCTCTTCGTCTCTGTAATTTCCAAAAAACCGTTCTTGATCCTCATTGTTCTCTCCAGGTACGCTTCTCCCCTCATTTCTTTGGCTTTTCCGATCTCATTTCTTACATGCCTTCTCTTTTTCATTTTCTCGTGCAAACCTTTCGCTGGAAAATTTGTGACTAAACATCGAATTTAAGACCTGAGACGTATCTGGCAATCGGAGATAGTGTAATGTACAGCTTGTATGAGCTCAGTGGGCCACTTATTTACTAGGTTTTTCCTCCATTTCTTATTAAATTTACAAGTTAGGCTTGTGAGTTGAGTTTTTTCCCATCTTGTTCCTTTCTTTAAATAATTTTCTTCGCTAACAAACTGAGCTTTAGTCGGATACCCGAATGCGGTTTTGGTCGTTATAATCATATGTGTTTAAATGGCTGATTTGATAATTAAACTTCTGAAGTAAGGTCAGTTGTCTGATCCAAACAGCGCCTCTAATACCTTTGCTCTTGTTAATTAATGTAGCATTAAAAGGAAGATTTTTCTAAGTTATAATCTTTAATGAAATTTTAAAATGAGCCTATTTGGCAGAGATGTCTAATGAAACTTTCTGCTTTACAATATATAGTACATATATTAGGTGCTTATACAATGTTGCTGATTTATGTGTGTAGTACGCTGTTGTGGCTTGTAAGTTTGATCGTGCTCTCTGGGATATGGAGGGGTTTTCTTCCACTTAAAACAACAACATGGTGGCCTTACGGAATACTCATATTGACATCTGTTGCTTTCCAAGAAGGGCTTCGACTTTTGTTCTGGAAAGTCTATACGTAAGTGAATACTGTTATAATTATTATTATTATTATTATTATTATTATTATTATTATTATTATTATGCATTCATGCCAGTTTCCTTGCATATGTAAGCTGAGCGATCATTCTATCTCACTTCTGTGCCTTGATTTTACTTTCTTTTTTATTAATAAAACCCTAGCATTGCCTCAAAAGTTCTCCTAATTACTCCATGCTTTTATATTTTTTGCTTTTTTATTTTTTTTTTCCCGGATGGGGGTGTTGGAATCAGGTTGGCGTTTGAGGAAGTGGGTAATCAGTTTGAGTTATGGAATGTTTGTGTTAGAAATAAACTTCAAGGATTTGAAAGATCTCTGTTATCATATATGGTGTAAAGTAACACAGTTAATCTTGTTTTTAAAGTTTTAATTAGTTAAAATTGCCGTGGGACAGATCTCTTTCTATATGATGCGGTGACACGATCCTTATGTTGAAGGATCTACTTATATATTTATGTTGTCATTGCTATCTTTTCCATTCACCATTTTCTGATATGACTTTTCTGCTTGTTACGTTATGCTATAAAATGAGAATAACTTTTATGTAAAGGGAAAAAAATTTAGGTTGATTGATGTTGCCTATCTGACATGAATAGTCCTTTTTCCTGTTGGTATTTGTTTAGGAGGTTGGAAGATATTTTAAATGCTTTGGCTGACAGAGTTTCAAAACCACATCTTTTCCTGACTGATAAGATGCAAATTGCTCTAGGTAAGAATATAGACGTCTTCATATCCACTTTTCTATCCCTAAAATCGATCTGTTCCCCAATCATGTGTTTAACCTACTCTAAATTAGTCTCTTAGCTGCTGGAACAATTAAGCCACTACTGCTTACCATTTCTTGTTATTTTGCATTTAACTACCTGCTTACCTGAACTAAAATGCATAAACTCACAAAGAGAAGAAGTATTTATTAAGATGCTATTGAGCAACACTAAGTCTTGTTGGACTGGCATGTGTATCATTTACTATAGTTATTCTTTTTTAATATTATTTCTACATATTCTTCACAGCTGGTGGTTTAGGTCATGGAGTGGCTCATGCTGTGTTCTTCTGCCTCAGCCTCTTGACTCCTGCATTTGGTCCAGCTACCTTTTTCATTGACAGTTGCTCACAGATTCCATTTTTCCTTCTTTCTGGTGCGCCCCTCCCCCCCTCCCTTCCCCCCTTGCAGGTTTCATGTACATCTACTTGGCACAGATTTTCATTTTCAGTGATTTTTGTGCATGAGGCTTAGATATGCCTTTTTAATGCAAATTTATAAAGATAGACTAGAGTTGAGAGGGGGATCTTGAACCTGACTTTTCTAAGAGGTCACATTTCTTGTGCATAAACAATAGTTGCAGGAGTAATTTTGAATTTTATACAGAGAGATGGTGTTTTGTTTGAAAGTTTCATTTCATTTTTCCACTTTGTTCACCCTATTTGTATTATTTGTTGCAGCAATGATTGCTCTTGCATTTGTCACAATCCACACTTTCTCAATGGTAATTGCATTTAGTGGCTATGCAAAGGGGAATAAAGTGGATCAATGTTTTGTTCCAATTGTTCACCTTGTTGCTGGAATGATGGTAAAGTCCTGTTCTTTAATATATATATATATATATATATATATATATATATATGCCCTATTTGCAATAGTAATTTGTAATTGGTCATCATTTTTTCCATTTTGCTGTCCCCTTTGGAGCATATATAGCTGTCTTTTTCTCAAGTTCAATACTTAACCATTGGTGCAGAGGTATGCCATATATTTTTACATGTTTCAAGTTAATGACAAACCCAATCATGCTTTGCATCCCCCGGTAGGAATAATGATATATATATTTATGACTCATATGACAATACATATACACGCTGTTTTGAATTATATTAGCAGTGAGAAGGGCAGTTGCATGCTTATGGCGTATGTTGCTTCATTACAAAGGGGTGCCATGCACTAACCCAACTCGAGTTCAGCTTAAGCTTGGCTAATTAAATAATCTGGTCCAAACAATAAATGAGTATTAGCTTTGTTGACCTGAAGCTGATGGGCTTTATCGAGCTCAGCAAATTCTTTTAACAAAAAATTTATGATAAATTGTGTATATTATTAGAAAAAAGCACTAAAGAAATAACCCTAGTCAAGTTGTTTGCTTGCAAATGGATTTGACTATTGCTTGTTCATACTCAAATCCATTGATTAAATGAGCCTGGTATTATTTTATTTATTTGAGAATGAATCAAGCCAAACGAAGCTTATACTGAGCTGAGCTGCAATAGTTTGCATGTGGCTTTAAGTCCTTGTTAGATTGATAATGTAGCTGTGGAAAAATATTATAACTGCAAAAGAAAAGGTGCATCCCCTTCATTTTAAATCTATTAATATGAAATTTCATTATCATTTGCTTATGATAGCTACTTTTTTTTTCCTCACTCGATCATATTTATACTAATTTCTTGCTGTTTCCTTCTCAGACTCTGGTAAATTTGGCTCCGGGAGGTTGTACATTTGGCATCCCTCTCCTTTATTTCATAGCAATCTTGACCTTAATTCATTGTGGGAGGATGGTATGGAGAAGACTGGCTGAAAACCAAAATAGATAAGAAGTTGTAGTTTTTGTAAAATGTCCTCTCTTGTATAGTTGCTTCCCTCGCCATATTGGTTGTCTGTTTGGGACACGGAAGATACTAGTAATGACTTGGATTGCATGGAAAGCTTTTAATTTGATGGTATGATCCTACTTATATATAAAGGGAGTTACAGGGATGGACTCATCAACTTAATTTGAACCGTTAGTTTCTCAGTATTTTTAAAAACGGACCAAGATTGAACTACACAATCTAATCTGATATTGAAAAAGATAATATTTTAACTAAATTTATCAATATACATAAAAAGAATGGCGCATGTCATAATTTGTAAGCGAGTGAACTATTGAAAATTATAATTGAGCTGCTATGGAGCTCACACAACAGATAAATATAATCAAATAAAGATTTTATGTGTGATTTGAGATGGATATTAAGCTAACACAATAGATAAATGTTAACCCTCTATAAGAACCCGAAGAGAAACACCTTCCGATATATTCTTTAATTAAAAATTAGTGATTTTTATGGATATTAAGCTAAAACAACAGATGAATGTTAACCGTGTATAAGAAGCATAAGAGAAACACCTTCCAATATATTCTTTGATCCAAGAGTTTCCAGGAACCTATCTTGAACTTTTTAAGCTCTTTTTGAAAAACTGACATCGACGAATAATTATATGCATAACATGCGAAAAGATTGCAAGAGTATACTAATAAATCAGGGCTCGTTTTATTTGGAAACAAATCTAGATTCAATAAATCCTTTAAAAGATCCAAATAGATCAACTAGTAAAGCATGGATGCAAGTGTTGCCAACAAGGAGCAATTATAACTAGAGTCATTTTAGTTTCACACTCCAATTTTGGTGCAAAATTCATACAACCACATCCACAGCTGCTAATGTGTGGAATCCAACCACACATCAATAGCTGTATATCTGGTTGTGGGAATTCCGCGCTAAGTTGGAGTATAGGAATAGCATCCCTCAATAAGATATGTATATAAATCCAAAATATGAAGTCACTACAGTGTTGGAGTGAACCAGGGCACTCAATACAGCATGAAGAAAAATAATGTCTTTGTCCTTTGATCATCTTGTGAATCAAAGGAGAATAGCCTCCGTGAAAATCATAAATATGTATGGGATCAAGCAGAATAGATGCCGTTCCCTCCAATCAAATATTTATTAGCAAAAACACATGTCAGACATGTAGATATAAATATCTTACGATTTTAGTCAATTACATGAAATGTTAGGTGGATAAACAATGGGAAAAAGTTCTGTTTTTAATTTTAATTTTATCTATTGCTGACAATTTTCACCTATTAGGCTGTTGATTTGAACTTGAAAAATTTGTCTCATTGTACATTTAAGATGTTAGCAACAAGCTTCAAGTGTCAACAGACGATGATAAACACACAAGAAGTAAGAATATGGTATTGCTTTCAATTTAAAGTTCTGATTTACAATTCTGATGTAAATTTTTTTTACCAAAATAAGTGTAAAATAATTACATGAGGCAGCTCACTAGCCTCTCAAATTTTGACCACGATTATTACTAGCTAAAAGAAAATTGGAGAAATTATATCTAAAAACAAAAAAATGCTAGTGATTCAGATTAATAGGGATGAAGTCTTTGTTCACTTGTGAAAAAACTTCCAAACATCCCTGTCGGCCAAATCCTTGACCATGTGCACTCCAAAAATGCCTTCTTCATCTACCATGCTTCTCAGCTGCCGAGTTCCACTGTTGAAGCCAACATAGTTCTTCTTTATAGCCAGATATACCACACCATATGGAGGCCTCAAGCACTAATATCATTAGGAGAAAACAAGTTAAATAATCTGATATAAAATTTTTCGGAATTAAAAAATCTGATTAATCATTGAAAATCTAACTCCAAGCAATAATGCAGCTAAAGCGAACAAAAGGTTGATAAGTTCGCCATCGAGGAAATACCTAGATACGATATTGTCTAAATATAAACCCAACAGCGGCATCAATTAGTAGTATCAGATATAGCAGCGTGAAGCGGGGGCAGCATAATCCATAGTACAAAACAATGCTCTTCCATCGACGCTAAAAATGAATATTTTTAAAAAAAAAGATGGAAGACACAGAAAACTTCCATCCCCACACACCGTGATTAAGTGGTCAGCCGTCAGCCACTTGTCTAATTATATAGATTGGGAAATATGCCACAGATATGTTTTAGCATAACATTGAGAAAAAAAGGGGGAAGGGAGCAGTACCTACCAAATATAATTATTAGTAAGACTAACGAATCAGCAAAGGAGAGAATGGGAATTTGCAGAATCTATCAGATATGACTAAAATTTAATTAGGGCCAAGGCAAGACCAGGAATGAACGTGTCTTGCATTTACATCAATACAAGAAAAAGAGCATGCACTACATTTTGAGTTAGAGTAGAAAATAAAGTACAAGGAACCAGACCTTCTTAATAAGTGCATACAGCTTCTTCGAAGAGGACAGAGAGTGTGGAATCTCTGTCATTAAAATAACATCATATCCACCATCCCCATGATCTGCCTCACTAGCTCTTTCCCATGCACGGCTTCCTGAGAGCTTTCTAGATCGCCTGGAGGAAGATTCATGCCCAACGATGCTACCATCTTGGCTGCTACATCCATCCAAAAAATCTTCCTCAGAAAAGCTCAAACTCATTCCAGGTGTCACTTCATTCACATCATTTTTAACAACAGACAACACAGCAGGTAGCTCTTCCCACTCCCCAGCATAAAAGTGAACTGATGGTGCCAGAGTCTGTCCTGAAGGAGTCAGGGGACTCTCTGGTTGCCGGATCTGTCGATCACGAGCTTGCTCAAGATTGGCAAGGACATTAGGTATAGTTGTGCATCTTATGGTTTCTGCATTTTGCTCTTGAAAGTGCACCACAGATGCTCCCTGTAAAATAAGACACCAAACGGAGGACAAAGGGATCATTACTTCAGTGATAAATGTATTTCTTTGGATATCTGGGTTCAAGGTATACTCCTTGTCCTTTAATCTTTGAGAAAAACAAGAAATTTCCCTTCCTACTATGCCTTTTGTGCCAATTTGTAACATTATAAGAAAAATGAACTGTAAGCCTAATATTGATGGAAAGAGATTTTAAGTAGCCATCATCAGGAAGACATATTTTCAGTTTAGCATTCAAACTAACATGAACCCAAAATCTTCATCGTTCAAGTTTCAGTCCATGTTTACATAAACAATTTACAGAGAAGCAGAGTTCCTGTTTCCTTTCTTTGTGAGGAAAGGATAAAAAACATTGAAAAAATTGTAGATCTTTTTCCTGGCTATCAGAAACACATGGACTAGTGAAGTAAGAACCAGCGCAAAGTATAGAGGGAAAGAAAGAAGAAAAACGCACAGAACCAACCCAAGCCCAACAGTATACCTTCAAGCAAGCAAAGATTCCAGGAAGTCCATAATTGCAACTAAGCTGCATGAAACAAAGTAGAAGATATTAACGAATCATGATTGGTGTCTACAAGTAAAATTTTTTTAAAAAAATGGGTCAAGGATGGAGAACAGAGTGGTTTCATTAACATCTAGCTTAAATTTGTAAAATTTTTGAGAAAAGAGGGTAGGAATTGACAGTGCAAAGAGAGTTGAAAGCAATGAAATCCAGGCACCATAGCAAGTAAAATTTTTTCATGCACTATTTACCTCAAGAACCCTTTTGCCTCTAAAGCTCAGTTGTCCATCACGAATCTCATGCTTGAGAACACGAACAAGATCAATGGAACTGTCCCAGGATTTCATATACCCTGCAAAGTCAAATTCATTTTCAAGAGACTAAGTTATATAAGCATAATTCTCAAGAGACATCTCCCCCAGCAACATTCTCATCCCATTAATTTTCTTACTTGCATCGTGATTTGAAGTCAGTTGGTATAATCTCTAAACTGACACTACACCAATTTAAAAATTGGCCTGTTTCCTTCCATGCCAATTAGTTTTTGATATAGGTTAAGTATTAATACATATTAATATGCCTTCAGCATTTGCTCACTACTCAGTTATCATTATAAGGTGCACATTTTAATCCATATCAAAGAAAATGCTAGTTCACTAAAGAACAACAATCATTTGTCTAATGTTAATTTTTCATATGAAAACTGGAACATCATTTATATACCATCAGGTTTTGAGGAAATCATCTCTGATCCGCTGAAACCAATTATATCAGCAACATTAACTCTACCCTGCAGAAGGTTGAAAATGGCATTAACCAAACCATCAAACAGATATACAAAATGAATGTTATTGTATCAAGTCTTGAGCATGATGATAAACTGAATGAGAAGAATTCAAGGAAATAATACATCATTAGGGTCTTATTAAAAAGCATCCAAAAACCAATGGTGCAAAACAATATGAAAGAACACACAAGATGCCACATACATTTAACTGAAAGATACAATCTTAGCAATGAATCATCAAGCAATTGTCCAAACTCAGAACAGAAGCTCTATCATTATTGGCAATCAAAGGGATGGAACCTCAGTCTCGTTGTATTCAATATAAAATGAAAGAACAGTAAACCAACAGCACTCTTTCACTGAAATTGATCCAACAAAAAAATTAATCTTCCATAAATGTTTAGTTCAGAAAAAAGCCACCCAATTTTACTATCTGGCAGAAAACATATACTGAAAAGTGAACCAAACTGAGATACACCTTAAAATGGACCCCTTGAAAGTCTACATTTTCCCCGTTGTACTTGTAGAGGTGAACTGCCTGTACAACACGATAAAATGTGAAATTTATATTACACTTTTAAGCACAATCAACTCTGAAGGGTTTAATCAAATACCTCATTTCAAGGTAAATGGTTCCTTTTTTCCAATTGTTGGATGGGTGTTGGAAGACTGATGATGTAAATGGAAGATTTACCTTTGAAGGGAGAATCTCTACAGCCGGTGATGAGAGATGAATATCTTTCTCAGGGATGGAGGATATGCTGTAACTTCCACGATCATGAGGCACCAAGCCAGGCCAGCACTGTGAAAGCAGTGATGGGGCACGCATTGCAGTTGATAATTGGAAGTAGTTTTCTGAAAAAGAGATGCATTTTATTGGTATCTTTGAATTAAAACATAAGAAAACAACTTCGCTGATTTTTTTTAGAAAGAAACTGATTTTAAACCTTAGGAAACTTTTACAAAGAAATTAAGATAAAACATGATAAGCCTGCGGCGGGTTTTAGATACTACTGTCAGGTATTGTAGAGTGGGGTAGAGCACAGATGGCAAAAGAATCGTGCACAACTCCAACCTTAAAAAGGAGAAATATTATCATCATATCATAAATTCTAAAAAGGAATGAGAAATTCTGGAAAGAGGTTCTTCAAACACCTTCGGAAATGGCAAACAGTTGGCAGCTTAGATCGTCAATTACATTCAAGGAAAGACACACAAATGGAAAAACGTACACCGCACTGTGTCAGCAACAACCTTCAGAACCATACAACAGCAAAACCAAAAGAAAAGTTAAACAACGTGAACAAAGTTGCTCCCAGGAAGAAACATTCGACATTAACAACGGCTACCAATTCAAATAGAAAATTGAACAATACAACTTCGAAATTTCCATGACAAAAAATTTAAAATACTAGAAAATGGAATTCAAGAAAAATTAGGATTCATCCATACTCTGCTAACCAACAACGAAGAAGAAAAATAAGGAAATTAAACCAAAATAGAGGAATCAGACGAGTTAACGCCCTGAGACAAAGATAGAAACAACACCTACGGAGAAGTGAGTGGCAGTGATCGGCGAGAATTCAGCATGAAATCTGAGTGCACAGAAGACTCTGAACTCTTTATGACCATGTATCTCTGAAAAATCAAAAGAAGCCAAAAGCTCTGCAAATCAGAGAAAAGAGCACGTTCCCACTTCCCACCACAAGTAAAAAGAATACCGAACCGAACCCCAAGTAGCTTACAAAGAAACAGAGAAGCTTCAACTCCGGCCTGCACGGCAAGAGCGCAAATTCCCAAAATAACCTTTTTCTCTGTGGGTGGGGGGATCTCGAGACTAACCATGCGGGGTCAGAGAGTTGCCGCAAGGTTCTTTTTGGTAAATATGAGAAAATGACAAGGGCATCTATAAAGCGGGAAAGCGGCGGGTTGGTCGCTTGTCGTCTACCGTCCCAACGTGTAGAACGAAGTGTTCGTCAGCCTGGCCTACAAGGACGGCACGTGCACCTGGGAATTGGCTCCTCGATTGGTTTTTTTTTTATTGGTTTTTTCCGTTTTTGCTAATGAAAATGAAAAATGAGATGGTTCTACGGGTCAGCATTTTACTGCTGATATTCAATTCATAATTTTGGTAGATGATGACAAATTGACAAAATTGAACTCGACGAGGCAGGTGGGGAATGGGAAGAACTATAAAACCATCCTCTTTATAATAATTAATCGCTGCAGGCTCACAAAATGTTTTTTTTTTCCCTTCCTTTTTTATGTATAGAGAAGGAAAGAATGCACCTGGGAGCATATTCATCTATTCTGATTCCAAAAAATGGATCTTTCCATCTGTCATGAAATAAGATCAGAGTCAAAATGTCATAGCAACCCGAAATAAGTTGGCATCAGCCAGCCACAGTGAGCTTAATAGACAGACAGATTACTAATAACTTCACAAACTGCTCAAAGAAATTAGCAGCTCAAGTGAACAAATTAAGTTTGAATGCAGCAAGATGCTAATAGAAATATCAGCTAACATATTCGCACTCAAAATTAAATGATATTAGGCAAGAAAAGGCAAAGTGCAAATGCAATCGCACTGTATCATGAACAAGGGAGATAAGTATTAAGTTTTAAGAAACATTTCAAGGGAGATAAGAACCCAGCAGTTCGGCTATCAGACTATCACTCGGTAATAAGTAGCAGCAGTCATGGTCTTCTCTTCCGTCTCGGGAACTACACTGTCAAGTGTCGTGCTTGAATTGTTAGAAAGATTCGTCCAGCTTAAAAGCATCACCACTAAATTCTGAATCAAGCCCCTCATGTCCATCAAATTCCTTGAGTCCCACCAATGTCTCTATGGAAAGTTCTTGATCACGAGCAAAATCGTTACTTCCTATAGGAAGTTCTTGGTTCAACGCAAAATCCTTCTTAATAAAAGTCTTGCCAGCAGTCAACGGTTTGATGCTCGGCACTACTCTGTATCTCAGTGCATCTTTATCATCTTTACTTCCCAAAGGCGTAACCTTTACTGAATTTTTAGATGACATGCTTAACCTTGAAGATTTGAATGATACACTGCATACGGACTCTTCGCCTTTTTGTTTCCACTCATTCATCCTTGATGTCGTTGATCTGGAGCCAAACACAAGCCTTCTTCTACACCTTTTCTCAAGTTCTAAGTTTCCTTCTTGCAATTTCAAACCAACAGATTTATTAGGTTTGAACCCATGTACGTGCTTCCTAGGCGACATGGAAAATGAACACCAGGATTCCTCAGAGTTCCAACTGAATTTCCCTTCAAATGGCCAGAATAGTGTTTCATTAGCACTGACCTCTTCCATGTCTTCAGTTTCTAATATATGCGTCGCAGAAATGTTATTTTCTGATCTTTCACCCTCTACTCCATTGAGTGGAGGAGTAGTAGAAACTGAAGCAAGAACCTTGGAGTCCCAAGTGCTTTCAGAAGATGGACTGCGAAAACCATATCGGAAATACCCTAATTCTGGCTTTCTATCTGATATCCACTCACAGTCTTCCTCTTCAAGACTGAGTAATGAATCCCAGTAACTCACTCTTTCTAACTCTGGAATATCGGAGAGAGAACCGCACTTGGCGCTCGGAGGAGTTGAAGGGTTCTCAGATGAACATCCATAGGGCTTCGAATCGGATATCCACCCACCGTCTTCCTCTTCAAGATGGAGTAAAGAATCCCAGTAACTCTTCCTCTCTAAATCTGCAATCTCCGAGGAAGGATCACGCTTGCTTCCAAACGGAGTCATGATGTTCTTAGATGAGAATCCACGAGAAGACCCTGAACTCTCAGAGAACGTTAACATGGAATTTGTCGCAATTGCATCATTCAAACTCAAGCTCTCTAGATGTAGAACTGCCTTTACGTAACTCAGATCTTTATGTGAAGTGTTTTCTACATTTAAGTTGATTCTCTCAGGTACAAACATTATTTTTCCTGGACCTATTTGGTAGCCACCAAAGAAATTGACACTTCTTCTTAAAGAAATATAAGAACTTTCCACCCGAAAAAACCATAAAATTGCCCAATCATTGGCCCAGAGAGGAAATAAATCTGTAAATTTCTTGCCTTCAACGAATGACAGAGGCCATTTGATGTCTGAAGACAAGTCTCTCTCATCAGGATCACTACTCCCCTCTACTAATACCTGTGGACAAATGATCTCCACTTCATCTCTTAGACTACAGAAGGAACCTGTCTGTTTAAGTTGAGATATGTAGTCATTCCAAGTCAAACTCATTTGCGTAGCTCACCTTGCTAAGGGTAAGTGAAACACTGTTTGTATACCAAAAAAAGTGAACACTGTTAGAATGGTTTAACAGAAAAGATATAAAGCCGATTGACAATATCAAAGAAGAGAGGAGAAAGAATGGATAGACAACAATAACAGAGAAGATATTTTTCAAAGCAGGACACTCACTACAGAATTCACAATTAGAATTAAATGGATCAGTATGCATGCAACCGTAGAGAAAAATCAGAAAAGAAAAAAAAAAGATCAGGGGAAATAAAATAGAAGAAAAAATAAGGAAAAAAAACTAAAGGAATCAGGGGAAATAAGATGGAGTAAACGAACTAGACACATAACACATTATCTGACCCAAAGTGTAGACATGACATAATTTAGCTCAAGCTAAAATATACAAAATTTTTTTGAATTTTAAGTTGATTTTAAAAAATTTTCTTAAATTTTAAAATTTTTTAAATAATCCTCTTCAACTATGAAAAATATCAAAAAAATCACTTCCGTCAAATTTTTTGTCAAATTTTGAATATTCTGTCAATTTAACTAAATAAAAAAACTAAAATATCCTTAAAATATACTTAAATTTTTATAATCTACCACAATTTATTAAAAGATAAAATTTTTAAAATAAATAGTTTATAAATTAAATTGGTTGAACCCATGATCAAGCCCATGTTAAATTTTTTGTATCAAATCGGGTCTACCTTATAGTAAGGTATGTTACTTAAAAATTTTGTCTTTTAATAAATTGTAATAGATTATAAAAATTTAAGTATATTTCAAAGATATTTTAATTTTTTTATTTAATCAAATTGATAGAATATTCAAAATTTAACAAAAAATTTGACAAAATTTTTTTATATATATTTTTTATAATAAAAAAAATTATTTAAAAATTTTTAAAATTTAAAAAAAAAAATAAAATTAATTTAAAATTCAAAAAACATTTTGTACATTTTAATCTTTAGATTCTCACGACCAAGTGCAGTTGCCGGCATGCCAGTTCAAATTTGTCATTTTTTAATTTAAAACAAAAAGAAAAGGCAAAATATAGCAGGAATGAAAAGGTCAAAGGAGTGGAACCGAATATCTTTAAAACGGGAAAAGAGAGGAAAAGAACAGACATTCAAGTCTGAACAGCGGATTAACTGGGAAGTTGACGAATTCAAATAAGAGGTCACGATTACCACATAGAAGGACATCATATTCATACTTACGAAAACAATAAACTTCGGGAATAAGAAACAGCATGCAAAAACGTGAGAACGAAGGGGGAATAGTCAATCTCACGGTCTAAGTATACTGAACTGTTGAATGCAATCTTAGACCAAAGAATTGAACGAACCATGCTATGACATGTTCTGCATAAAATGAACAAAATGAATGGCATTCCAACCAAACTGCAGAGATGGAAAAATATAATATCAAGCAATAAGAATCAAAACAGGCATAATCACCCAAGGCAACATGGAATTTAGTAGAGAAGAAAAGCAAGAGAAAGAGGAACAAAGTCGTCATCTTTCAATTTGAAACAACAAATTTCTAATCAATCCACAACCAGAGAAAGAGAGGGGTTTGGGGGGAATTGAGAAACCCTAGAAAAAGCAAAGTGCTAAACAAAAAAATGGTCAAATCGCAGAGGTTATAGTACTGTGTCACGGTGTGAGTTATCTCAAGTCTGAACCCAAAGAAGCCATTTGCCAAACACGGAGTTTCGCGCGCTCAAGGGTCACCCTGGCATACCCTTTTGCAGTTTGGAATAAATCAACTAGGAAAGTGTTCGGTTCTAGTCGTTTCATAAAAAAGGGCCATGGTGATTTTTTAAATTCAATTTGTATTTTTAAATTATTAAAATTTACTAGATGAACTATTCAAAATAATAAAAATAAAAAACTACTATAATTTTCTAATAAAAATTCAAAAGATCATACGCAAAACTGTTAAATGACCTAATGAAGAATCGCCATAATACTTTTCTGAAAATATCTATTCATAAAAGTATTTATCTCAAAATCCATCCAAACAAAAGCAGCTTATTTTGTTACTTAATTTTGAAAGGGAAAAGTTGTTTTGTTGGTTATCTAATAATATTTTGTGGGCATTCAAAAAATTGTATAAGGTTAATAAATCAATTAATAATATATGTATATATAAATATATATAAAATTTATATATATTTTTATAGTTGTTATTTAATTGATGCAATATATATATTTGGGATATAAATATATTATTTATTATAGCATTTTCATTAAATCATACTTTCATAGAACGTGCTTGATAGTTTCCACATGCCTATTTGATTTTGGTTCTTCCATACAGCTACGCGGCTGGGTATTTTTAGGCTTTATTATTATTATTTTTTTATGACAGGGTTTTTACTTTTTATATACATTGAACAAGTAGCTCCACTTGACCAACTTGCGGGCAGATTCAGTGGATTTTGTACAACTAATAACTGAGTCACATACTTCCCCCTGAGCATCGCTCCCATATTGAAGTATTTCAATCACACTCTGCCACCATCTCTTCCTTAACATTTCCAGTCTCTTTCTTGCCTGCAGATACGTTGCACAAGCTCGTTAATCTCCCGCAGTCCCTAATTTCCACCCCTCTGTTTTTCCCTCTGACTCTGTTTTTGAACCATGACGGTGCTGCCAAGTTTAACGGAAGAGATGTTTCTCTCTCTGGCAATTTCAATCTTAGTAATTTTGTATGTGTTTCTGCTTGTCTTAGAATCTCCATGGAGCAACTCAGGACTCGATTGCTTTGCTCAAGATTGCAGCTTTGCAGCTTTTACAGAAACGACGCCAACCACATTATTCAGTGATTGTAGCAGTGCGAAGAATAGAGATTGAATCTTCTCTGATTGAAACTGGGAAAACTTTGGATTTGACGCCTTCCAATCCATAGATACATGTATCTTATGCAAACGACTATTGTTGATGGTCATTTTCATTATGCAGGACTGTAGATTGCCCTATGCAATTTCTATGCAGTTCTCACAATTTTCTCTCCTTTTATATTTAACGGGTGTCCATGTCTTCCCCCCCCCCCCCCCCCTCTCTCTTTTATTGCCATATAATTTAAATGGATCGAATTTCAAAACAACTTATCGGCCAGCAACAGTCAGCATGATCTGCCCAAAAATGTTTTCCCAACGAAGGAAACTGTAGTCAAATAGCCTTTAAATATTTTCCACTTCATGACTAAGTATATTATTGATTTGGAGCTGTTTGTTGCTTTATTGACGATCCAATTGTTTGAATCTCTGTTCTCAAATGCAAATCAATACAAAGGATTAAGTTTTAGTTACCTGATTAAGCACAAGACTAGTTCCTGATCAATCTCTGCTGTCATATTCTCATCAGTTCTGTTATTTTGAATCTTACATTTAAAAAGATCAAGTCAATTAACAGTGAAACTCAAGTTTTATGGCTTACGTGGACTTTTGTAAGGATTTCTTCCTTCTAACGTTTTCTTATTCTCATAGAGAGTCCTAAAAGCCTTACTATTCTCGCAACTAAATGTTCACTTACAAAAAATTGCAATCATTAATTTTATTGGGTGCCATTCTCTGATTAATATGTTTCCTCTGTGCATTGCAAAAACGATTTCTAGTTTTCAGTTCCCTTTCCAAACTTGGACTTTCTAGTTGCGTCTTATCTGTTGACAGGAAAATAAAACCACCCAGGTTGATAACGGTCACTTATACAGAGCAAAAAATGTGTAGGAGTTAAAACTGACTCTGAAACAGCAGGGTGAATATTCTGAACATTGCTGTTTCCTTGGTCGTGACTTGTAAAATACAGAAGTTGACAAATCCTAAGAAAATGGCGGAACCAACTGTACAAAACCAGCTCAAGAGCATTACCCAAATATAGTATTCTTCTTTTCGCCTTAGTCTCCATGCGACTCTGGGTGTAGGAATCCCATTTTTGATGTTTGGAACTCGGTTTCTCTTCCCATCGACTGGAGATTGGGATAGACCCACGTTGTTCAACCTCTAATCTGCCGTAATGTTCACTAATCCAAGTTGAACCCTCGTCGTCCATGGGAAGCTGCGTATCAACGACGGGCAGAACGCTGCCTCGCAAGAGGCACAAGGACCTCATCAGACCTTCAAGTCCCAAAAGAGAAGGCGAAGACTTGTCGCCACGCAAATCCGTTACCACCTTCTCTGGGCCCCCCATTAACGTTGTTTCCAACCCTACCCCTGGCGACATCTTCGATAAGTACCAGTTTGGGAAGGAATTGGGGCGCGGCGAATTCGGCGTCACACACCGATGTTTGGAACTGAAAACAGGGCAGGCATATGCGTGCAAGAAAATATCGAAGACGAAGCTGAGGTCGGAGATTGATATTGAAGACGTGAGGAGGGAAGTACAAATCATGAGGCATTTGCCCAAACATCCCAACATTGTGAGCTTCAGGGAGGCTTATGAGGACAGAGATGCCGCGTATCTTGTTATGGAGCTTTGTGAAGGTGGCGAGCTCTTTGACAGAATCGTCGCTAAAGGCCATTACACCGAACGTGCCGCTGCTAATGTTACCAAAACAATTCTTGACGTTTGCAAGGTAGAGTTTTTGTTCAATGATTTCTTTCTAGAAACAGAGCATTTCTGAAAACAGGGCAATTATCATGCTCTGTTACGTAGCAGGGTAACTTGAAACAGAGCATTTCTGAAAGCAAGGCAAATATTATGCTCTGTTTCATATCAGGCTAACTGGAAATGGTGTAGTTCTTTCATTTCTTTCCCCGCCAATTTCCTGAATTTTATAAATTAAATGAAAAAGGGTTAACGTACAAGGAAGAAAGGAAATTTTGAAAGCATCTGGTCATGATTGAAATATGGGGGTTTGGAAACAGTTTTGTGAATCGGTGTGCCAACTAGCTATTTGGTTGCAGTTTCTTTCTTAAGCTGGCTGCTTTTTCACTTTTAATTTTTCAAATCTGAGTATAATCTGAAAGTTATGATGTTTGATAGTTTTTCTCTCGTTTTATATAAACGAAATTCTGATATGTTTTGCAGGTATGCCATGAACACGGGGTTATATAGGGACTTAAAACCAGAAAATTTCTTATTTCAAGATGCAAGTGAGAGTTCTCCATTAAAGACAATCGATTTTGGCCTTTCCACCTTCTATGAACCTGGTACACTTTCTTTAAATACACTCTAATAAAGATATTTGAATACTGTCTTTTGTGTTCTATCATATTTTGTATAGTTCCTTAAGTACCTTATTTTTAAAAAAAAACCATAATCTTGACAATGTGGTGGCAGGTCAGAAATTCAGTGAAATTGTTGGAAGTCCCTACTACATGGCTCCAGAGGTTTTAAGACGTAACTACGGACCAGAAATTGATGTTTGGAGTGCAGGCGTAATTCTTTATATCTTACTTTGTGGAGTTCCACCCTTTTGGGCAGGTAAGTTCTAGTTTACTTTATGCATGTGAAAAGCAAGAAAACTGATTCAAGCGGAAAGTTCTTTTCGGGAAAGTGATTTCTGGACTCCCTTCTAATAATGGGATTATGACTGGGACAGAAACTGAGGCAGGAATTGCACAGGCCATCATCCGGGGTAACATAGATTTTGAAAGAGATCCTTGGCCTAAGGTTTCAAACGAAGCAAAAGATCTAGTTAAGAGCATGCTTGATCCGAATCCATGCAGCCGGTTAACAGTTACGGAAGTCCTTGGTATGTGCCCTGTTTACCCCCTCATTGGGGATATATGACTTCCCTTGCTGGGATAATCAAATCAATTTGAAGGACATGGTTCATAAGCTACATTAAAATCGTCTAATATGAATTTAATTATATTGTTGTATCATTTGGAGCAATTTTGTCAGCATAAGTTAGTAAGAAGAATTACTAACTCAAGATTTTCTCCTTAGATGTCATTGTTTAAGGTTGATGAATTCATTGAAATTTTATTAAACGTAAAAGTATACTAATTATTTCCTTCATGTGCAGAGCATCCTTGGATACAAAATAAGGACCAGGGTCGAAATGTTTCTCTGGGAGACCATGTCAGAATGAGAATCAAGCAATTCTCCGTGATGAACAAATTCAAGAAGAAAGTTCTTAGAGTAAGTTTCGGAACCCTTTCACAACCCCGCGGGTCTGGCATTCTTGGGTTGCTACCTTCGCAGTAACCTAAACTGCTACATGCTTTGTCTTCAGGTGGTGGCAGATAGCCTGCCAGATGACGAAGTAGATGCGATCAAGCAAATGTTTTATATGATGGACAGGGATAAAAATGGAAACTTGTCATTTGAAGAGCTGAAAGATGGACTTTCTATGATTGGGCACGCTCTTCCGGAGCCGGATGTGCAGATGCTAATGGACGCGGTAAGTTATATTCAAAACATCGCTTTCTTTACGGTTCCTGATTTTTTTTTTTTAATTTTTTTTGAAGTTTTCTTCTTGTTCCTCTCTGCAACTGTTAACCTACACATTTAAACACATGTCTCTGTGCAATAAACAACTGTTAAAAGGCATGGATAGCACTATACTAAGATTTGATAGCAAGAAACTTGATCTGATAGACAGAATCAAGGTATCTGATTTAACCCATTACCTGAAGGTGGAGAGGAAGCTTTGGCTGGTTTTTGTAGGTCTCTAAATGATGTCCTAAACATGAAATGACATCTAAAACAGAGTAAAAGCGGAAGAAAAACTGACCTCCAGCCATTGCTATCTTCAAATCGAAAGTTGCCCACGGAATACTTCTAACTCAGGTTTCTCACTCTTTGATGGTGTGTTGAAGTGTGTTTGGCTTCTGGATGGTGAGAACTGAGCCAGGGAACCTCGTATATATAGTGGTTCGACGTTGCAACGTCTTCCCATCAAAGACGGCAACGCCTCCATTAAACTCATTCAAAGCGCTGTGGAAACTCCTCCAACGAGCCACATTATGGTCTATAACACCGGTTTCAATGGCCAACATTCTGAAACGCAACACTTAATGGCCAATGTTCATGAAACCAAATGACGTCCATAAACAGAGGAGAAAGATGTTCAGAAATAGAGGAGATAGACGTTCAAAAATAGAGGAGATAGACGTTGGCAATTCCAACGTTTAGAAATTGAAGGAACATTGGTTTGCCAACGTCTCTGAAACATCCATGCAACGGTTAAAAATGTGCATACTTACATTCTCCCACTTGGTCCGTATATTGTATAATGTTTCTACGGTTCAGATTCCAACAGTAGAAACTAAATACACGAATTATGGCGATAAGTTCTCTTAAAGTGAGTATTACCTTCCATGTATTACAATGTATTTTGTTTCCTTAAATCCACTATAACTTAATGAATAAGCCTTATGCTCATTCAAGGTCATCTTAATTGTTGTTGTTCTTAATAAATAAATAAATGTGCACACAAAAGAGAAAATAACATATGTATAAATAAGAGCTTTATTACAAAATGATGAAAATTTTACATCAAAGTCTCAATGTGGGACCAAGTCATATTCTAATTACATGATCCTTAAACCCTGTTGGTGGCATACCTTTGGTTAAAGGATCGGCTATCATCAATTCAGTGCTTACGTATTCAATGGTGACTTTATTCTCCTTGACACGTTCCCGGATGGCTAAGTACTTAATGTCGATATGCTTGCTTCGACTTCCACTCTTATTATTCTTAGCCAGAAAAACTGCAGCTGAGTTGTCACAATATATTCTTAATGGCCTTGAGATAGAATCCATTACTCTAAGGCCACAGATAAAGCTCTTTAGCCATACACCATGAGAAATTGCCTCAAAACAAGATACGAACTCAGCCTCCATGGTAGAAGTAGCAATCAGAGTTTGCTTTGCACTTCTCCATGATACGGCTCCACTGGCAAGCATTAAAATATATCCTGATGTTGATTTTCGTGAATCAACACATCCGGCGAAATCCGAATCAGAGTAGCCGACTATCTCAAGATTCTCAGTTCATCTGTATATTAACATGTAGTGTTTAGTACCTTTAAGGTACCTCATCACTTTCTTTGCAGCTTTCCAATGGTCCATTCCTGGATTACTCTGGTATCTCCCTAACATGCCAATTGCGAAAGTAATGTCAGGTCTTGTGCGAACCTGAGCATACATAAGGCTTCCAACAGTAGAAGCATATGGCACGTTGCTCATCTGTTCCCTCTCAAGGTCATTCTTCGGGCACTGGTTCAAATTAAACCTGTCACCCTTCACAATAGGTGCTACACTTGGTGAACAGTCCTTCATCCGAAACTTCTCTAAGACTTTATTAATATAGGTTTCTTGTGATAGACCCAATGTATATTGTGTTCTATCCCTATGGATCCTAATGCCAATGACATAAGATGCCTTACCCATATCCTTCATATCAAAGTTCTTTGAGAGAAACTATTTCACCTCATATAGCATCTGTCTATCATTGGTTGTAAGTAAAATATCATCCACATATAGCACCAAGAAATAGATTCTGCTCCCACTGACCTTCTGGTATATACATTGATCCATGACATTTTTCACAAAACTAAATAAGGAAATAATATCATGAAACTTAAGATACCATTGGCGTGAGGCCTGTTTCAATCCATATATGGATTTCCTAAGCTTGCAAACCAAATGCTCACCAGCACTAGAGGAGAATCGTTCAGGTTGTTTCATATATACCTCCTCCTCTAGTTCTCCATTGAGGAATGCCGTCTTCACATCCATTTAATATAGTTCTAGGTCAAAATGGGCAACTAATGCCATTATTATACGGAGGGAATCTTTTCTAGATACAGGAGAGAAGGTCTCCTTGTAATCAATTCCTTCCCTTTGAGTGAATTCCTTGGCCACGAGTCTTGCCTTATATCTCTCGATGTTGCCGGATGAGTCTTTTTTAGTTTTATAGACCCATTTACATCCAATGGCTTTAGAGCCACTAGGCAACTTGACGAGATCCCAGACTCCATTAGACGCCATGGAATCCATCTCTTCCTTCATAGCATTGTACCACAATTCAGATTCTCTGCAACTAATGGCTTGTGAAAACATCTCTGGATCATTTTCGGCTCCAATATTATAGTCAGATTCTTCTAGTACACTGTATAGTCACTAGGAATTGCTGACCTCCTTATCCTAGTTGATCTTCTTAATGTTGTCTCAACATCCTCTTGAAGAGGTTGTTGGTCAACTGGTTGTTCAACAGTTTCTGGTAATTGTTGATCAACCAGATCAACTTGGCTATGGTCAACTGGTTGTGGAATCTCAATGATTGGTTGTTCAATACCCGTTTGTACTTGAGGGGCATGAATTATAACCAACCTATCACTTGATGTGGAAGCTTGAGAACCAAAATGATCTTGTTCAGAATCTAAGTTCTGAATTCGATCACTCCCACTGATCAAGTCATTCTCAAGAAATTTTGCATTTCTTGATTCCACAATCCTAGTACTATGAGATGGAAAATAAAATCTGTATCCCTTAGACCTTTCGGCATATCCAATAAAATAGCCACTAATGGTCCTTGGGTCTAACTTCTTCTCTTATGGATTATAAACCCTAACTTCTGACGGGCATCCCAAATGTGCATATGTCTTAAATTGGGTTTCCATCCTTTCCATAATTCAAATGGCGTCTTTTCGACAGCCTTGGTTGGAATCCGGTTAAGAATATACACAGCTGTCTTAAGGGCTTCAGTCCACAAGGACTTAGGAAGTTTAGAGATGCTAAGCATGCTCCGCACCATGTCCATTAATGTTCGGTTTCTCCTTTCAGCTATACCGTTTTGATCCAGAGATCCAAGCATGGTGTATTGGGCAACAATCCCATGTTCTTGAAGAAACCTAGCAAATGGACCTAATGCTTGTCCATCTTCAGTGTACCTACCATAATACTCACCACCTCTATCTGACCTCACTATCTTAATTTGTTTAC
This sequence comes from Dicorynia guianensis, assembly GCA_037013595.1. Lineage (NCBI taxonomy): Eukaryota > Viridiplantae > Streptophyta > Magnoliopsida > Fabales > Fabaceae > Dicorynia > Dicorynia guianensis. Next base: position 558,878 of record JASUAB010000009.1, read on the forward strand.
CACATTGTTTCTCTACTTCTACCTTGAAAGCCTTAAAGGCATATAGTGCCTCATTTTTGTTATTCAGTAAATAGAGAAACATATATCGTGAGTAATCATCTATAAAGATGATAAAGTATTTTTGACTACTTGAATCCATATCTGGACTACAGATATCTGTATGTATGATCTCTAATAAGGTAGAACTCCTCTTGGCACCTTTCTTAGTCTTATTAGTCTGTTTCCCTTAATACAGGCTACACAGGTGTTAAAGTCAGTAAAGTTAATAGTACTAAGTACTCCATCTTTTACTAACCTTTTCACCATCTCTATTGAGATATGCCCAAGTCTACGATGTCACAAGTTAGAGGAATTTTCATTAGTAATACTTCTCTCAATACCTATGTTGCTAGAAACGTGCATTGAATCATAAGATGTACTATCTTATAATTGAAGTTGAAATAGACCATGATAAATTGTACCTTTTCCAACAACATCAGATTTATAAGATAATTGGAATAAATTATCTGAAAAGTTGAAGGAATATTCAAATGGTACAAGTTTTGAAACTGAAATCAAGTTTTTAGAGAAACTTGGTACATAAAAGGTCTTTTTCAAGATCAATACATAGCCAGTATCTAAAACTAATTTGCATGTTCCTACGCCTTCTACTTGTGAGCCCATCCTGTTTCCTGAATAGATGTATTGCTCACTGTCCACCGGCTTCCTTAGGTCTAGAAAGCCCTGTAAGGTATTAGAGATATGGATTGTAGCACCAGAGTTAATCCACCATGTATTACTACTAACATCTACCAAATTAGATTCATAACAAAAGAGTGAGGTTGAGTTACCTTTCTTTTCCAGCCAAGCCTTGAATTTGGCACAGTCCTTCTTTATGTGTCCTTTCTTTTTACAGAAAAAGCACTTGGACTCCTTCTTCATGCCAGTTTGAATGGGTGCCTTACCCTTCCCTTTGGCCTTGAATTGTTTTTTACCTTTTTCTTGTATGGCCAATTGTGCACTTTCTCCTATATCAGCTAGGAGCCTTCCCTCTTCTTGGACACATATGGTCAATAGTTCATTAATCGACCATTTCTCCTTATGTGTGTTGTAGGGGATCTTGAAAGGTCCATACTGAGATGGTAAAGAGTTTAGAATAAAGTGCACAAGGAAAGACTCTGACATCTCAACCTCTAGACTCTTTAGTTGAGCCGCAATATCCCTCATTTGCATTATGTGCTCTCGCACACCCCTTATGCCAGTGAGTTTCATAGTAAATAACCTTGTCATCAGGGTGCTTGCCAAGGCTTTGTCGGATGACTCTATTGCTCGTTAATGGCCTTTAGCAGGTCTCAGACGTATTCATGCTCTCCTAACGATCCACGGATGCCTTCAGATATTTTGGTCTGTATATACATCATGCTGAGACAGTTAGATCGCTCCCAGCGTTCATAAAGATTTATGTCTGAAGCATTGCTTGTGTTCGTGGGCGTAGGAGGTTTTTCCTTTCTTAGTGCATAGTCAACGTCCATGCACCCTAATTGTAGAAAAATTTTCTTTTTCCAAGCTTTGTAAGTGTCCCCTCTTAGTTCAGGAACTTGGAAGTCGGAGACATTTATGGGTTAAAAAGCTACATAATATGCTATGTCAAAATTTGAGGCAACTAACTATTTCTTTATGATATGTCTTACCAATGTAAAGCATATCTTGTAAATCATGAGCCTAGTAACAAATAAAACTGCCTGTGGGCTAAGCCTTATTTAATTAGGTTCATGCAGCTTTATGATGAAACTAGTAAATTATCTCTATTTCTTAAATCCTGTGGGCAATTAAGAAAAAAGAAAATTTACCATTCTATCCTAATTAAACATATATAATATGATAACAATCATGTGGGATAATGATTATCACATCATATATATTAATTACAATTTTATGTCTTTTACTATATGTGATTTATTTCATAATGTGTAATTTTAGAATAGTCAAAGGTGCTGTGGCTAAACTCTAATTAAACTAAAATTACATTAATCACAAGACATTTATAAAGAAACCAAATGCTTGCTAATAACTAAACAAATATGTAAAAGCAAGCTTGCATAATGGAAATTTAAATAATTAATTAGTCAACTTGTCTTAAAATGTGACTAATTAATTAAAATTTCTCTCAAATAAATATGCCAAAACACTCCCAAAAATAAATTTCAAATATTGGGTATATGGCATTATAAATTTTGGACAAAATAAATTATTAAAGAAATATTAATTTCTAAATAAAATTGAATTTTACAAAATTTTGTCCAAAATTATTTTATTTATAAAAATATATATCCAATATGAAATTTTGATGATAGAAGGCTAAATTCTGAATGGGCTATGTCAAAAAATCTAAAATTTGGCCCAAATTCGGCCCAAATTCGGAAGTCAAAAAAAAATATTTTTTTTTTTTGCTGAAAACAGATCAGACCCAAAAATGAGGCCAGCCCAAGTGGCCCAAATGACACAGCCCGGAGGCCCAGAAGCACGGTCCGGTGGCCTGGCCCGTTTCACTTAAGTGAAACCGTGCATTTCAGGGGTGCTGGGGCTGAATTTCAGCCCGACGAAACGACCTGTTGTTCATCAGAGGAGCGGATCCTGTAAATGAAACGACTTATCGTTTACGTCGTCTTCAACCTTCAGCTGGGTCGCTTGAACCGACCCGACCCTAGACGAACCCGCCGAAAAACCTGACGGTTTCTGGCGATTTCAAACGTGTTTTTTGACGTTTCAAAAGCCCAAATTGATCAGAATTTCATGAGGAATCTATTTATGCAATTAAAACACGAAAAACACGCATGCATGAAGCAACCCGAAGCCAAGAATTTTTCACGATTTTCAGAAGAAAAACTAGCAAGGCAGAGGCCTTTTACATGCTCTGATACCAACTGTAAGTCTCTAAATGATGTCCTAAACATGAAATGACATCTAAAATAGAGTAAAAGCGGAAGAAAAACTGACTTCCAGCCATTGCTATCTTCAAATCGAAAGTTGCCCACGGGATACTTCTAACTCAGGTTTCTCACTCTTTGATGGTGTGCTGAAGTGTGTTTGGCTTCTGGATGGTAAGAACTGAGCCAGGGGACCCCGTATATATAGTGGTTTGGCGTTGCAATGTCTTCCCATCAAAGACGGCAACGCCTCCATTAAACTCATTCAAAGCGCCGTGGAAACTCCTCCAACAGACCACATTATGGTCTGTAACACCGGTTTCAATGGCCAACGTTCTGAAACGCAACACTTAATGGTCAATGTTCATGAAACCAAATGACGTCTAGAAACAGAGGAGAAAGACGTCCAGAAACAGGGGAGATAGACGTTGGCAATTCCAACATTCAGAAACTGAAGGAATACTGGTTTGCCAACGTCTCTGAAACGTCCATGCAATGGTTAAAAATGTGCATACTTACAGTTTTCTGTTAGCATCCACTAGAAATTCAAAGTTCAAACTGGAATAAGTTTATAGATCCAATAAAAGAACTCTTCAAACTTTTTTTTAGATTGTGACCATTATATCCCAAAAATAAATGCTATTTTTTCGTGACAAAAGGCAGACGATGACGGAAACGGGACGCTGAACTGCGAAGAGTTTATTACAATGAGTGTTCATATGAGAAAGATTGGCAGTGACGAGCATCTCTCTCAAGCTTTCCATTACTTTGACAAGAATCAGAGTGGATATATTGAGTTCGAGGAGTTGAGAGAGGAATTGTTTGATGACGACCTCGGACCCAGTAATGACCAGGTGATCCAAGACATCATGTTTGATGTCGACTTGGACAAGGTAAGAAAAGCGTTCTGCTTAATGTGTTACGTAGGCAAATGCTAGCTTCTATTATTCATTTAGTTGTTGATTTATTTTCTTACAGGACGGCCGAATCGATTTTGAGGAGTTTAAGGCAATGATGAAGACAGGAGCTGATTGGAAAATGGCTTCTCGGCAGTATTCTAGGGCAATGCTAAACGCATTAAGCTTCAAGATGTTCAAAGACAAATCTGTAAAATTACATAATCAAGATTATGTCGAGGTAGCCCAAGATCTGGGTTCAGGTCACTAACGTTGAAGAACTCAAATGTAATGACAAGCTGCAAATCACCACACACACTAGGTGACAAGCCCTGAATTTGAGTTGTGTACGGTTGTTTCTTTCACTAGGGAGTAAATGAAAAACAAGCCTTTTCTGGGAAAGTAAGGAGCTCTACACTTATTGGGATCTCTGTTAGCTTCAAATTTTCGTTGATTTAACTAACTGAAGTGAAATTCACGTGATTGGGTATTGACAGTGGTCTTGAGAATGGAATATTGAACAAACTCGATGGAGAAGTAGAGAGAGTCATTTTAGTTTCGAAAGGTGATATCTAATTTCAACTTTCATGTTTGTAAGATTTTTGGTGGGACGAAGGGAATTGCCAATATTGCATCTATAGATTATCACTAAGCAGCCAACCAACCAAAAAAAACTTAATGAATAAGCAGTTATCAGGCAGATGATGGTCGAGTTCTGAGTAATTTCCTTTCCGTGCGCCGAAGTGCGTGAAATAATAAACTATGTACTTCACATTCTCACAACCTCAACCCAGCAGAACAAGATAGAACCAATTTGGGTACAATTCAAGACTTCACATATGCCGTCTTGACTTAGATCTATCTAAACTTGGTCATATCTACTACAATTTTTTCTAAGTTTCGACTTACATGCATATTACTTAACGTGCACCAAGTGAACATTTAGTAATTTGCAAATAATATTCTATATTTTTTATTGACATTTTCTGAGACTACAACCTAGTGGACTCCAACGTTTGTCATCAGTAACAGATTACGTACCTTGCTTGTACCAAAGAAAAAAAAAAGATTTAGTACCTTGCTTTCGGCAAATAACCTCCCAATTATTTCACTGGCGGGCCAAAGTAGCCAGTGATAAAGGTACATAACAGAAGTTTGTCAATGCTATGTGACCCAGATAATGAAATTTTTTGAGTAATAGAGGTCGTAAATTAAGATCACTTGGAATTTATTTCTGAAACTGAGGTCGCTCAACTGGAGATACAAACTTCGCTAACATGTAGTTATAGTTCTACGAACTACTAGGAAAATGGATTTGAATTTTCAAGAGTGTACTTCAGTGGATTGATGAAAAATTAATAATAAAAATTGTTATAAAATATAAATAAATAAATAATAATTCATAAATATAAAATAATTTATACTATCATTTTTTATTCAACAATCATCTATTTATATTTTACTTTATAAAATACATTCTTCACTTCAAAAATTCTTAATCCCTTAAAAAACATGGCTTACAACTTGCTATGCGAGCGTTTGGAACCTTTTACAAGACCACCTAAGAAAGTATGGTTTAACAGGAATAACGGTGCGACAACCTTGAGTCAGTTACTTCCAAGGCATAAATCACGATGTTCACGTAAGTGCCATAAATCTCATGTGATAATTGTGCAGTTTCTAACCCTATATATAGTCCCTTGTCATTGTTTGCTTAGAAAGAACAGGCCGTTTATAGCGTATACACGTCTCTGGTAGTCAATATTTTAGATTTACTGTATTTAATCAGGACACAAACAAGCTCATTTCTGTTCATCTCCAGCATTGTTTGTACATAATACTCGGTTACAACAACCGCCCGTTGCAGAAACCCAGCACGTAAAGCACTATATTCCAAGACCTCTCCTCCTCATTCTAATCACATATTAATTAGCCTCAAAATAGAGCCAGCATATATTTAGATAAAAGAGTGATAGCTCCATTTCAGCTTTTGATGCGTGTTGGCCTTGGGCTACAGAGTGTTTCTCATGGAGCAACCAAATTTTCATCGACGTAGTTGCTGGCACATCTGACATGTGGTGGCAGATGGGACATTGCTATAGGTACACTTATCACAGTTCCAATTATTGTCATCAATTGTTCTGCTGGAACTGCTGGTTCGTGTAGTTCCCTTTCCCTTTCCACCTCTCCCCTTGCTACTCCCTGCGGCATTTTTTGAGCTTGTTGCTTTGCTTGAAGCAGCTCCATTACTATCCACATCAGATAAACCATTCTCTAATGCTCTAACCAAGTTCTCAAAGTAGTTTCTAGTAACACTGCCAAAACAGATGGATTAGAAAATCAAGTAAGCTCTTTGCTGCTCGATTTCAACATGACAGCTTCAAATGGCAAATTGAAAACAGGGAAAGAAAGTAATCCTCGATGATATGCTATCCAATCAAAGTAAAAGCATCTTGCCACACTTTGATAATAAAGAACATGATGAGGAATGGATTTGGATCCTGTGACTTTTTTTTTTCTCTAACTTTGATAACTTTTTTCCTTTTTATCTTTCTCTATAATTTAATGTGAGTTCCACTTTTTTCTCTCACTACTTTTTCTTTTACTAAATTTTCTCTCATTCTCTCACTTACAGTTCTCTGACTTTAAATCAGAGGATCTGTATCCATAAGGAACACATAAAATGAGAGAAAAAATGACCTAGAATCAAGATGGAGAGGAGAAAACTTTAGACAGCAATAACGTACAGATTTTATTGAAACAGAAAACAGCAGTAGCATACAAAAATTGTTTCATGCCAAGATCAAAAGAACTTCATCTATAATTGTAGATTTTAAGTATTTGATAAAAACAAGATCAGTAGCATGGGTTTAGAGGAAACAAACCAATTTCAAGCATGCAAACAGCAAGTAAAATCTAATAAGAACAGAGCAAACATAAATGAATAAAATTAAAAGAGTAAACTATATGCTTAAAAAGGATTAGAAGCAACATATACCTGGTTAATCCAGCTAGCTTTGTGCGGAAGTCATTGAATTCTTTAGATGGACCATCCGCACTGAGGTAATGATGTAATTCCTTTTCGGCACACTGATGAAGTCTCTCCAAACCGGATTCTGCCTCACCTGAAAAGAAAGAAAAGAGTAGAATATTATTTATGGAGAAACTACAACAATTGCGAGTTGTAAGAATTTCAGGTTGACATTTGACCTTGTAAGTACTCAAAAAATTGTTTTTTAGCATGCTCACGCTCTGGTAAATAGTAGCCATATGCATATGTCCACTTCAACACTCGCCTACATTCAACTATCTGCAAACATGAAAAAAGAATTAGGAAGCCTTCCATTTCATCCAAAAATGAACTTCATGCAATTGTAACCACAGTCATAGAACATCCCTACAGCTATGACAATAAAAACCAATAGTTAATACCAGCAAAAAACAAGCTGGTCAGATGGCCCAGTTACAAGGAATAGTTCAACACATAGGAAAACTTCCACACCACGCCAGCTACAGCCAAAAACACAAAAACCAAAAAGGGAGGAACATGGGAAGGGAATCTGTAAAAGACCGTCTAATGTCACTTACGTAAAAAGTGTTTTGCTGTGCCTACCTTTTCACTACCTCACCTTGGAATATTCACATTATAAGGGAAAGTAGTCAGCAATGCGACTGAATATAGGGTGGGTTAAGTGAAAATGGCAGGGTAGCAGAGCAATCCTAGTAAAAAACACATATAAAAGCCTTGTAATTCCTAACTAAGGAAACTGAATATTTAATGATCAAATATGTGATGAAACCATACGACATTTATTTACCTGTAGCCAGGCCTCAGTTATGAACTTTAGCTGCGACTCAGGTTGGCACTGTATGTCACTGAGCTTCTCAATCTGGGAAGAAAAGCAAGAGGATTAACAAGCAATTTTATGATCTACAGCAGCACTTACTGGGCTCTACATTAATTTGACCCAAGAAAACACTAGAGAAGTCTAGTAGGCATCTTTGTTTTATTTTGGTAATTTTTATCTTATATAAATATTTAAATTGTAAATTTTGTGTATATAATATATATATATATGTATATTCCTAACTTCTTTGTAAGGAAAAATTAGGTATTTTTCATATTTAAAAAATCCATTTCAAAATAATAGCTCAAAATGGCCAGACATGCTTTAGAAAACACATGGATCAGACTTGTATAAAAATGTTCATTCAGTTGTCACAATTATGCACAAGCTACAATATGCTAATTCAAAAAATTGCTAAGCACAACAGATGCACATGCAACTCACATTCACTGTTTGCATCAGATGTAGATCGGAAAGAGCTTTTTGCCTCGACTGCCAGACATAAGGATATACATAAAATTAGCCAGTAAGCCAAACACATGGTAGGAATTTTTCAGAAAGAACATGAAGATATAATACATTAAGCACATTAAAACAACTATTAGTTCAATCATTCAACAAGAATCAAATAAACTGTAGAAGATTAAGCTTACAACTAGTATGAACAATTTGCTAAAGTGTAGTCTTAGGCTTTCGACATATGGTAGTAAGACTAACCAAATATAGATAAGTTAAAGATTGAAATTTAGAAATTATAAAGACAACTTCATAAATCATCTAAAAAAAGTTTGGAGTGGTGCATACAGATTGGTTGCTGGCCCACCGCTCATAATAATGGGTGTACCTCTCCAGTGAATTCTTTGCCATTTCTCTTCTTCTTTCAGCCTCATCATACTATATGCAATAATAAAAAATTAGTTCATGAGCAAATATCTTTAGTAACATAGATGTTCTGGGAATAGAGGGGTGATTGTTGCCAGAAACCTGAATCAAGAGAAGTTTAGTATTTCCAAGTCCTTACCACTCCTTCTTGTTTGGCAGCTTCATAACGATTGCAAGCATAGAAACCACCTGTCTTTTCACCATGGTCTGACCAAGCACCAAGGCAAAGCCTGCAGGGTTAAAATACATCAAATTCAGTTAACATTTGTATAAGGTCAAACTAATTGAACTCAATGTAGGACTACTTAAGAGCCATCCAAATATATATATATATATATATACATATATATATATATATACATATATATATATATACATATATATATATATATACATATATATATATATACATATCGTTCATCCCAGAAATAAGAAGAAAGGAAGCATGCTACATAATTTTGTTTGAGGAGAAAAAAACATACCAGCAAAATTCGAATTTACATGGCGGGGTACAAGTCATGTGCATGCATCCCTGGTTTTTTTCAATTGGTCGCTTGCACTTGGGACATGGCTTTGAGTTAGCAAGTATCCTGAAATGTAACAGCATATGTAATGGCCAATTTCTGGAAAAAAAAAATAATAGAAAGAAGCCACACTGTATCTGCATATGTAATTGCCAATAAAACTATGAGGCATCCTTGAATGTTTAGGAAAGTGTCATACAAGAACGTAATTCATGGGTCATTTAGGAGATACAAAGACAAAGTAGAAGTTCAATGGATTACAAACTGATATGTTAAGTTAAAACTGCACAGTATGTCTAAACCATACAACCATGTTGTCTGTGTCTTATTTCTTTTATACCTTCGGGAAAAAAGAAGTAAGGACTCCTACCCTTTCAGCCAAATCTAAAGTGATTCAACCACGAAAATCTGAATCATTTTTCATATCATTATATAACTTATTCTGCATTCTATAATCATTAAAAGGACTTAACAGTTAGTCGCACATAAGAAATTAAAAGCCATTATTTAACTTAACAAAGTATAAAAAATAGACTCTTGGCTCGCCACATGTATCCTTCCGGTCCCATGCAAAACTTTAAAAATCTACAGCAAACACCAACTGTATCAACCATTCCTTTCCCAATCTTCCAGTGTCCCAGAAAGAGATCTCATTAGAAACCATCTTTTTGAACTTGGAACAAAAAGAAAGCGACGCAGACATCCATACATAAGAATATAAATACCCACATGCACTCATACAAAAACATATACACATATATACATGAAGAAAAGTGATAGAGGCACTGAACACTTACAAATAACTCTTCCAGTTCAAACACATAAAACTTGACAAGAATTAAGTCTAGAATTAAAGAAGTTTCAACTAGTCATTTAAAAAAGACAATGACCACAAGAACGAAGTCAAGCAAGCAATAAATTATCCCAATAAAGAAACCAGACAAAATAATGACGCTAGAGTTATCATAAATCATTCTGAACCAATTCATATTTTCAGACTCTGCACTATTCTTCAGAATCCACTTTGCCACAGTGCCACAATCAACTGGACGATGAGCCTCCTCAGTGCACTATAGACCAAAAGAAGCATTTAACAGTCAGCACACCAAAAATTTTTCCAAACAGCTACAGTACTCTGAAACAACACTAAAGCAACTTACATTCCAGCAGAAGCTATATGAACAGAAGCAAGATACATCATAATTTCCACTACCCGCATCAAATGTAACTGCATATTCACAACCAGGAGCAGGACACCACTTGGTCTAGACAAAGTAAAGGAAGTAAGAAATAAGATCATTATGGCAATAGCATTAAAGAAATAAAGGAGGTTAAAGATATAAATCCACTGAACATTCAAAACTGTACAGGTTTAAAATTGTTGGGTCAGTTATTCATGCAAAAACAAACAAAGAATCAAACACATAATTTAGAAAATTAGAAAAACCTCCAAAAATAAAGAAACATGTCCAGCTTACAGAAGCATGACTTTCAAATGGCAGTCCAAAAGGGAATATATTTTCCTTTCATTATCTGTCATCAATGTCAAAATTTAATATCTACTACAATACCTTCTTATTGTCTTCGATATAAGACCTAAGAAGGTATCGGGCATACTTCTCCTTATCTTCATCAAATGCTAATCGATTAATCATATCTTGACCAACAGCCACGCCACAGGTGGGATCAGGACATCGTAGCATCAAACATCCAGGACCATCGCTAATGGATGTGCTAACATATGCTGGCATGAAAAAGACAGAACAGAAGAACATTATATAACAAAAAGGAAGAAATACACATACACATTACTATCTGATAGATATTTTAAATAATTTGACCAAACAGCTTCACAAAACTGTCACCCAAGGCATAGCTGATGCATACTTTTGGCTCACAAGCGAAACCAAAATCAATAGTTCCCAAAGGATGACCAGACTACATCTTAGAAAAGAACAGAGCAATAGCAACAGTGTCATACCTTGCCAGCATGCAATACAATAAGGATGACCACAGGCAGCAGATTCAATCCGAGCACGAGGATAAGTTTCAAAACAGATACTACAAGTAAGCTGACCACACAAGAAAAACAGTGAAATACAAACACAACCTAAGCAGCAGAGGACCAGAAAATCCAACTACAATATTGGAAAAAATTTCAAGACCCAGATGTCCATATCTCACCTCCTTGGCATTAGAAAACTGGACAACTGGCTTCTCCAACAAGCCAACTGCTTTTCGGACTTGATCTTCATCGGCAAACCATGCATCATGCACTTTACTGACACTCCTGAAACACCAGCTCTTCTTCAATACATTGATATACAATGAAACATCCAAACCTTACATATGATACAATGCAAAACTAAAACAACAAAAATTATTGAAACTCCAATGACAGTATCATATTAGCTGAGTGACATGTAAAGCATTACAATGATACTGAGCAATGAATTTACCAGTTGTAATGAAGGAGCAAGATGCTTGCATCAACTCGTGATATGGAAAGAACTGTAGCTACTCTAGTGATATCATCTTCCTGTCTTTGCTGGATATCAGGTACCTTCAAGATAGTAAAGTTTTGCTGAAAACCAGGCAGGAAGTCGTAAATTAGAGTGGGTATGATAGCATAGAAAACTGAGCAACAACCAACAGCATAGGTATTTAACCAGATATTCTAGCACTCGTATCCATGCCAAGTCTAGAACGAGAATGTATTTTCTTGTGGTTTTCATTTTCCACTGGACGAAAGCAAGAGGGGATGAATAAAATGACATCTACACCGTTTAAAGCAACCTCCTAAAATATTAACTAGATTCAGGTAATTGTCACAGCTATCAAGCTCTGTTGAGCATAACTACTTGTCCCGCCACCGCGCAAACTAAAAAGGGCCCCCAAAAAGAATTAACTTCTTTTGTACCATCCAAGAGGTTTTCGGCAACCACTCAAAGCTTCAAAGTCACTACTTCCTACATCCAGACTTCAGTCCAGCAAATCTCTTCTTTTCATTCCCTTTTTGGTTTATATATACAATAATTAAAAAAAAAGGTAATATTTCCAGCTTGACATTACATTCAGGAATCAGAACAATTTATGCAAAGAACAAAACTGAGAAAACAGCTGACCTCGGGGCGACGAGACTCAATCCTGTCGGAATCATCAGCATCATCAAAGTAATCATCAGCGTCATCATCGTAGTCGCTGTAGTAATCCATGGGAGCATCCTCGGTCTCGCCGCTGTAGAAATCGTCATTAAGGGATTCGACATCGTTGGCGTCGTGCATATCATCCTCGGAATCCATGGCGCGAACCCTAGAAGGGAAGTTTTACGGCAAGTCAAGCTCGACCGATGGGAAGAAGAGATTATAAGGCCATGGGGTAGGAAAAATCGCTCCAGAAAATCTAGGGCAAATGAATTTCGAATCGGAAGAAAAAGGCAAAGTCTGTTGCTCTATGGTTTCAATTTTCGTTGTCCTGGGTTTGGAATTTTGAAGAATATGTGTTATTTTGTATATAGAATATTTAGAGAGAGCAAGGAGTCTCTGGTTTTCGCTGCTGCAGGAGGCGGATTAAATGGGCAGGGGCACTGAAGATTGAGGGAAAGCAAAGGAACAATGGAAAAGGTCGAAGTGGCAAGAACTGTCAAACCTGAAATGGTGTTAAAGAAATCAGGGAGAGTACTGGTCATTCCAGCCTGCTCAATTTTTTATTGTATGAAAAAATTATGAGCAAAATATTGAAAGTTGATTTCTTACTTTTTTTTATTTTAATTTTATCTTTATTTTTCTCTTAAATTATTTTAATTTTTAAATTTAAAAATTAAAAATTTTCAATTTAAAAAATTGATAACATTTTTTATTAGTATTTATATATTTTATTATTTTATCAAATTAACTAATTATTTAATTTCTTTAAAAATTATTTAACTTGCTTATAATTATTCTGTTCAGAAAAGTTTATAAACTTTGAATAAATATTTTAAATGAAATAATCTTAAAAAATTATTTGATAATTGTTTTCTTGGTTCCACGTGAGGAAAGTTTCCCCCAAACAGAAGAAAAATGCTACTGAAATTTTGAGTTGATTCCAATTCCATTTTGAAACCCTACATGATCTCAGATAGGAGATGGCGAGATTGCCGCATCATTCCAAGTAATCATTTGCCAAGAGTAGCGTCACTCAAACTAATGAAAAGATTTAAGTATTTCTTTCCAAATTTCAGTCAAACTAATTCAAGTTTGTTCCTTCTTTTGCTAAATGACACTATGTTTGATGTTAAAATTTATTATAATTGATTCTAAGTGATAAATGCTTTGTAAAATTACTAAGAACATGTTTGTGTAATGCAAGAATTCAAGTTTTGGAGAACTACGGAATTCACATTAAAAAAATGCTATTTACAATTCTTAGAATTAATATTGAGTGTTTTTATAAGCATTTCAAATCTTTATTTTTTTAATAATTTTTTATTTATATGAATTAAAATTATAAAAAATTTGTTTATATAATTATTAAATTTAATAAATTTAATAAACTATAAAATTCATATATCTAATTAGCTTTATAAGGTTATGAAGATTTAGCATAGGATTTTGGTTTCCCTGAAAAATGTTAGACTTTAATTTTATCAATGGTATTTTATTTTTAACAAAAAGTACAGTGTGCTAGCATTATATGGCTTCGCTAATAAACGAGGCTTTTGTGACTAAACTAGAAGGAAAGAACAAGCAAGACTTCCACTGCCTCAGGCAACATAAACCGAAAAATTTTCTGTTGCATGTGAAAGTCAGCAACTTTAGAAAAATAAGAGACTGAAAAACAGAGATTTTGGAGAAGGGTTTACAATTCCCGCTAACAATGTTGTGTACGGAGAATGCTAAAAATACAAAAGTAAAACTGATCCATATGGCTGATCGTCTCCCTAGTCTACTTACCTGTGCTGGTTTTTGTTGAAACACTGAGGACAGCGACTCAGAAAGCCATCTCCTTGTCTTTTGAAAGAAGACGCCTTCTCATATCATCAATACTGAGCTTCTCTTACAAACTCAAATGTCAAGACTTCTGGGATATTTCCTCTCACAAATCCATAAAAAAATTATTCACCAACTCATCTCTGCCCGAATCATTTGTTTTGTGTACCTGTCCATCAAGAAATCAACTCCACAACCGGAAAAAAAAAAAAATTACCACTACTTGGTAAAGATCCAAGCATTCATCGGGATTTGGGACAGTCATTACTCAACCATGACAAATATATTGGAAAACGACAACAGTCCCTATAATCTGCAAGCGGGGCAGGAAGGATCGTTAGAGTTCGTATTCAAATAACTGAAAACCAAAAGCTTTTGTCGAGTTGGATGATATTGGCTTGGAAGTTTGAAAAGGAGTCCTGAAGATATGCATGGATTGAGGTCAATTTGTTTGGTGCAAGAGTTGTCAGGAAAGTTTTCGGATTGTCTGACAGTTTTGTCTCTAGAAAGTCCGAAAGACAGAGTCTTGAAATTTTGTCAAAAAATGTTGCGTGTATTGCTTTACACCCAGCCTGGTTTGGAGCGAGGATCATTATCATGCTGGTGTCAATGTTGGCTTTCATCCACTAAGAAGTCGCATTGAATAGTTCTGCTTTTATGTGTGTGGTCTGCTCTTAGCCTATCACTGCATGACCAAGTTAATTGGCGTAAGAATATATAATGAACAGCAAATTCAATCTACAACTCTAACAATGCATATATGATCACTGCTATATTTCAAAAGTTGGCAATAGAGTGAGAAAATGTTGTATGAAATAAAGTGATTAAGGTCTCATTAAAGAGGTTGTTTATCCTGTTGAGCCTGTATTCCGGTATTGAGGCTTTTGTTATGTGGCCATTTAAAGCCACTTATTGGAGAAATGTAATAAGTAATGAGATAGATAGTTTGGATGCATAATGCTACAACAATCACTCATGTAATTTTGCGACAGAACAATATTAAAAACATATTCCGATGCTCTTAGATGCGATCTCACCGAGAGAATATTGCAATTTGTGTTGTGGTTCTTTTTAAGTAAAACCCACATGGTGTCACCAAAAAAATCTATTCTAGTTTTAAAGTTAGATTAAAAAAACAGAAAGATGTTACATACGCACTTCCCACTCGGTACATTGTATTTGTGCGAAAGAAATTTGCATTATGTTCTATGCTCTAATAAGCATTTAGGCAGCAATTTTTGTCTCTAATGCCTCGCTTAGCTAATGAAGACAATGCGTGATTTTCAACGATTTTAGTATTTAAGGCGGTGGTGTTGGGAGACAGATGCCATGCATCTTCGCGTTTTGGAGTTGACATTCTTAAGCTCGCGGGACAGGATCCAACCCAGCACGCAAGAAGTCACGGTAAGCGTAGCTCACAATTTAACCTACCAAATTACCTAATTGACCCTGGTGTTTTAATATTTTTCACGCATAACACGGACATACACAACTGTAACACCTCAGTTTACAGAGTAAGCTGAGAAACACACTGGAGAGCCAATCGACAAATATCTACTCACGCTTCCCTTGGTTCTCTCTCTATCCCTACTTCGTCTCTGTTTCATTTGGCCGATTGTTCTTAGAAGCCACACTGTTCAAAACTTATATTCCATTGAATCTCAATGTTTTATAATCTGGGTATTGGACATCTCTTCTCCAGATCATAGGTTCTGCTTTAAAAACTTTTATTTGTAAGCTTTCATTTTTTGAATCTACTAGCTCGGGAATAACTATCTGGGTCTTTCCTTTTTCTAGAGTTCTTCTTGTCAGCGCTTTAGCAGATTCTATTTGTTGAGTGTCGTGCTAGTGATGCCAAGAAGCTATCCTCATTCCTGGTTAGTATTATTCTTCTTTCCTTCTTTTTTTTTTTTCCTAATGAATTTTGATTGGAATATGCGTTTCTTTTGTCGTGCTGTTGCTATTACTTTTCAATTTATGGTTTTTGTAAGTTCAAGGTAATATTATTGATTTGTATTATTATCACTTCATTTCAACTTCAAGCCGATTGCTTTCATGGTTTATTTTGGATCTTTAGGAGATACTGTGTGTTTAGAAGCTTATTTTGTTTATGCTTTCTCGATTCATTACTTTTTCGTACAACACCACTTACTGTTTTCATTTTTTCTTTATACCCTAATCTGGATTTCGCAAGTGCTGGATTATAAGTTTCGGCCAGATTCCTATTGCGAAGCTTGTAGCTATTATACAAACTAATCTGAAGTTTAATTCTTATTTCCATAGAGAGTAAACTTACGAGTTATTTTTTTGTGTTCCGTCACTGTAATTCTGAAGCCTGAAAATTGATTTAATGATTGGTTTGATGTCTCAAAAAGGTGCAATAGCAACTGGGCCACAGAGTTTTTGTGTTGTTCTCCAAAGCTAATCCGAGACAGTAATATTTCTTATGGTTTCTTTTGCCCAGGTAGAGATACAGTCATACAGATGATATTATTTGGCATCAAATTTTCACTTCGTAATGCTCCAAATGGGGCTTATAGGCTTTTGGTTTGATGTCAAAATCCATTATACTTGCCTGGAACCTTTTTCAAGTTTTGGTTTATTGTAGTCAGTATTCTAATTTATTGTATAGAATGAGGAGATATTTTCACTTTGAAAGTCCTATAAGGTAATCTTTATGCATGTTAAAACTAACTAATTGCATAAATTTTGAGATTAGTATTTACCTGTCAAATAATTTGTATTGGCCATGTCTCTTATGAGATCCTTTATGGTACTGGCATTGTTGACATCTTTTGTTGGTTTTCCTTTTTATCACGAAGATCTGTTAGATTGTTCATGTTACTGGATTTGTGGGGAACCACTGTTGGTTTCTTCTTACAAATGGAGATGTACTACACCCTAGCTCAAAGATATCTTTTCTAGGATTGAGCATAATTTTCATGGAAGACGCTGCTTCGCCTCTCTATCCCTCTAAATGGGGCCGCTGCAAGTTGTTTAATTAGAATTTACAGTGAATTTAGAAACCTCTACTATCTCTATTGAACATTTGATTATGTGCCTTTTTTTTTTCCTGGCAGATATCCTTGTTTGCATGATCACATCTTTTTTGGGAGTTTTGAGATCATGGGTAGAGGTAGAGGAAAGGGTAAAAAGCTAACTGTTACTAGTCATGAGGATCCTGTAAGTGGTGACGATGAAAAAGTTCCTGCACAAAAGAGAAGAGGGAGGCCACAAAAACCTCTAAAGGATGACTTTGATGAAGAAGAGGTTGATAAAATAGAAGATGACAGTGACAATGTTAAGAATGGAATCAGTAAAGAGACAAAGATTCCCACTGCAACAGAACATGGAAGGAAGAGGAAACGAAATTCACAGGTGAAAGAAAAACTAGAGTCAGTCGAGGAGGTAAATGGTGTTGGAAATCAATCAAGCACTGATGACACGATAAAGTCCAATGGATTTCGGCAAAATGGAAGCAGGCGTAAAAGCAAGCCTCGTCGAGCTGCTGAGGCTGGTGTGCAGTGTAAGTAAGACGATGGTTGGCTATGCAGTAGCTGTCTTCCTTTTCATGTTTCCAGATAATTATGAGCTAGGAAGTGAGACCCAGTAACCTCTGATTTCTTTATTTTTATTTCTTTCACTTGTTTCTGCATATTTTTCCTTTTCTTTTTTTGGGAGAGGGGTTGAAGGTGGTTCCATTTGGTGATTCCGTGTCATTAATTCCTTTCTGATTTGATGCACAAATTTGAGAAGTTTGTTCTGCTGCTTGTAGTTTTATAAAACTATCACACTTGAATTAATTTTTTTTGTTTAACTTCTACTTTTGATAATTAGTATGATCATGTTCTTGTTTGACAGAAAAGGATTTCTACTCTGTAATTTGCACTTTTCATTGATGAGTGTGCCTCTTACGCTTCCTCTTCTCCTTTTTGGAGCTATGGTAGGGTGCAAATAAAAGAAATATCTGCCTTTTTTATTTTCTAATGTGAAGTCTGGTGATACTGAATCAAAGAAGAATTACTCTTGTCCTTATATTATGTACTATTCCCATTTGTCTCAAAGCCTGTTTTAAGTTGCTGAAGTTATCTTTTGTATACAACTGAACCTGAGAGACCATTCTTTGTATGCATTATGCATCTTCATTATGTGCTATGATGTCTGGGATTGCCTCCCTTTACCTATTTGTTGCTTGGCATCTAGTACATATCTTATTAGATGTTCTGCATAGGAAACACACTTCATCATAACTTAGTTATTGATAATTTCTTTGAGTATTTCAAAGCAAAGGCCCTTCTTTTCTTTATACTCATTTCTGAATGCCTTCAGAATCTGGTTGAAGATAAAATGAAAAATCAGAGGGCACATTCATGAGTCTAAATATAAAATCAGTTTTGAGGAATGAAGCAAAGAACCATGAATGGCTTTATTTGAAGGCTTTGGATGAAAGTTTTTCCCTTATTTAGTTTGAATTGCTTTAGTACCCTACGATTCTTGATGACTTTTCCTGAATGCATGAAGACGAGCATGGTAATGAGCAACAAGCATGCATAACAAGCAAATATAAAGTCATTTTAAAATATGTTTGAGGTCCACAATTTTTTTTGTCAGGCATTAAAAATATCAAATTTACTAGATCTTATGTGATCTTTTTCCTCATGACTCATATCAGCTTCTTTTTTTTTTAAAGATTTTCAGAAGGTATCTTCACATCCTTAGGACTATAAGAGTAATATCCGCTCACGTAATTGTGTTTGCCAATAGTCCTAATTATTTAGCCCTGAGAGGATTTGAATCTGAACTTGTCAGGTTATTACCCTCCCAGAAGCTCAAAGGTGGCTTAATCAATTGAGTCAACTCTTGAGGTTACTAATATCAGCTTCCTAACATAGTTATTTAATCAACTGAAGGAGGAACCCTAGACGACTACAGATTTGATACCGCTGTTCTTAATTATGCATCCACTGTTCTTGTTGTCATTTGCAAGAATTATGTTCTGATAATGCTTTCGTTTTAGGTGTATGACAGTTCTACTTCTGAGATTTGGATTTTTTCTTGGCATTTAGATAACCATGCATAATATTGTTTGAATTGAAACATTTAATCTAGATTTTCTCCTGGGAATTTAGATTCTTGGCCCGGCTTAGTTAAATTCTGTGAAGATTTGTCATATCAAAACTCTAATAATTATTTGCCAACTTCATTTTGGTTGTGCCTGTTAATAAATCAAGTAGTCAAGGAAAGGAACAAAAGGGAAAGGGAAAGGGAAAGGGAAAGGGAAAGGGCAAAGCTTCATCTTCTTCACTAGCTTCAAGTTGAAGTTATTCTTTGCTCCTAAAATCTGCTTCAGCACGTGATGCTCAGACAACTAAGCTGAGCATGACGGGCCAGAGTCTGAAGATATATGTAAAGCGTGAATAGCGCTCACAAGCCTCCCACGTCCCAACCCTTGCAAACTAGAGTCAAAAGAAAAAAGAATAAGAAAAAAAGTGCAATGCTGTTGACGAGGCAAGACAAAGTTGAAGGTATCTTGACAGAAGGTTGCCAGGTTGAAACTTGAATACGCTACAACTTCTGCTGCGGCCTGTAGTGGCTACATCTTCTTGGGCCCAAAAGCTGTTTGGTCATCGAGATAATCCAACCAAATACAAGGAAAAATTTTACTGTTATCATAATTTTATTTTTATTATATTATGGCCACATATGCATATTAAAATAAAAAATAATCCTTCAACGTCCTTAAACCAACATTTCTCCTACATCATAGATGTGAGAGAATCAAAACCAATAAATGAGAGTGTATCTTCTGTTTTGACTTTCTCCCTTTTGTAGAAAATATATAGATGTAAAAAAGTAAGAATAACACCACTATATGAAAATAGCCCATAATACTCATTATCCTATTACTTGATTTATGCAGTTATTATGGTTAGTACGAATGGCTATATAGCCAAATCAACGTTTGGCCATGTAACTCCTTCAAACGTTTGCGCTTATGACCATTTAAGCACTTTAAGTTGGTCATTAGGTTAGGGCACATCTACATTATCAGAAGAAGAAAGTCTCGCATCAATTGAAATGAATTATAATACTTCACTTTCAATGATATAGTGTTGTTATATTAGTGATTTCCTTCTTTAGAATTATACATTTAAATTCAAAATTTTATGTGTGTATTAAGTGATTTAACACTCTTGTAATTAAAAAATGAAATAAATTAATACTCCTTGATTTATATGAGTCATATTATTTTTATGATTTTATTCCACTTAATTCTCATAATACAAAATGTACATCATTAAGTTAAGTTTATTAGGTCTCAAAAATTATATTGTAAAACCTGATGAATTTAAATGCCTACATAAAAAAAAAACATAAAATAAAATTAAAAACGGGGGTTGTATTCCCCTTTACTCATGGCATTGCCATATAAGAAACTTGTCCTTCTTGTACTTAATTGGCAGCCCATCAAAACGCACAATTACAATTTAACCAAATCGCTCAAGTCCAATTGTTACAATTGTCAAAGTGTTTTAAATTAAATTCAATGTATTAATTCATACAACTGATCGCAATTGGAACAACAAATTTGACCACTGACAATTAAAACAAACTTCTGTCAGAAACTCGTACAAGGGCAACAATAGTGTGATGACTAGCGCGCAAACCTCAGCAAGAGTATGTTAATATATTAATAAGGAAATGGTTTTGTCAATCTGAAAACCAAATTAAAAGTAAAATACTGAGAAGTTGTTGGTGTCTTCATCCGTGTCTGTTTCACTATTATGAAATGCTACTGCTGATGCCCAAATTTAGCAGCATAAGAGGCCCACATCATTGTCGGTGCAGCGCGTCAATCTTTTCGGCCACAGACTCTTGCTTGGCCCGCACGTGTCCTCTATTGGGCTTGAAAAGCCCACAAAAGACCCATTAAGTTTGAATTAGAAGTGCCCAACACAAAGGTTCTAGACCATTCTTTAATACTCCAATCAAATCCATATACGAGGTTGCCACAAGGCCCTAGGGCTTTTTTTTTCCTTTTTTTGTTTTTTTGAGGCCTCTGAGGTTGGTAGGCGTTTCATAAGGCCGTTCTTTCGTTTTTAAAAATAAGATTTTACGAGGTGATAAGTCATAATTTATAGAATTTTATTATTTTTATAATTTTATTTTTATTTATTTTTTATAATATAAAATTTAAATTATTAAATTTATTAAATCCTCTAATAACAATTAATAAATTCAAAAAATAGACGTGATCCTTTTGTCAAAGATAAATTGTAGAAATATCGTTTGCCTAACTCGTAAAGGAGCAATATTTTGGGCTTATCCACCCACCGTAAGTATGCTAGCACCTAATTTTGGTTTATCACCTATTTCAGAATTTAAAAGAAGAGGGTGTAATAAATGAAAGATTGGTATAAAATTAAAAGGAGAACAAATTGTTTTAATATAAATTAGAAAATAAATAAAAAGTTATTAAAATTAAAAGAATAAACAATCCAAATCTTGAAATGAAGAGTGGATAGAGAACCCAGAAAAGAAAGAGATGTGCTATTCCCATATAATTTCTAAAACAGAATCTACACAATCCATCTCCTCAGCTGTGAGTTGATTGTGTGAGACCCAAATCAGAAATCAACTGCTATGGGGATGGGTTGTGTGGATTCCGTTTCGTGGCAACAGAATTTTCAAAAAAGAAAATGAAGGACAAAGAAAAGTATTATTTTCACTTTACTTTTTTTTATATTTTTTTATGATTAAATAATTTGATGCAATCATCAGTTGAATCTGACATTTCAATGTATAATATTTAATAAATCTAATGCATTAAATTCTACACTATGAAAATGAAGTCATGGAATAAGAAGCCTCAAGGAAAAAAAACTAAAGAATGGAGAAAGTAGAGTAGATATAATTTGAAGTAGGGATACTTTTGTATGCAGGTTTACGGGACCACTAACGACAGGGAAGTACCCGAGAAGCATGCGATCTTTGGTGGGAAGGCGACCGCCAAGTTTGTCCAAAGAGCAATGTCGGCAAGTTAATGGATCCTTTGATTTTATTGAAGTGAATTACTACAGTGCTAATTATGCCGCCAATGCACCACACCTAGGAATGCCAGAGCCAGCTACGTGACCGATGCACATGCCAATCTTACAAGTAAGAACACACGAAATATCAAATATCCTCCCTAATAAAAAGTTCAAGTGGTCTACATATAAAGGAATTGATTTAAAATAAACTGCAGCGTAATTGATGAAAGCATGCTTGTGTTATTTTTGTTTCGGCAGCTCAGCGTGATGGACACCCATTGGTCCGTGGGCACGCATGTGACCACTTGCAGATATTCCAACTATATATAAATCAATGCTTCAGTTGGGTTTTATTATTTTGATGAAACACGAAACATCTTATATGTACTTGTAAGCAGGCTGCCTCTTCAGATTGGTTATATGTTTATCCAAATGGGATTCAACAACTATTGCTCTATACCAAGAACAAGTACAACAATCCTGTGATTTACATTACTGAAAATGGTAAATGCGCCATTTCTCTGTCTCTAGCTTTGCATACTATTACAAATTATACAGATATATATATGCTTGAGATGGTATAAGTTAATACACTGATTGATTTATTTACAGGAATAGATGAGTTGAACGATCCAACTCTATCACTTGAGGAAGTCTTTATGGATACATACAGAATCGATTATTGTTATCCTCATCTCTATTATGTTCAATCTGCAATCAAGTAAGTTGCTTCATTCCAATAAAATAAATTAAGCCTCTTTCATTATGTTATACTACATTTTTCATTAACACTTTCTTTTTTGTAATGGGCTCTGGCTTTTATAAGGAATGGCGTGAATGTAAAAGGGTATTTTGCATGGTCATTATTGGATAACTTCGAATGGACCTCCGGGTACATTGTGCGGTATGGAATGAACTTTGTGGATTATAAGAACGGCTTGAAAAGACACCAAAAGCTGTCTGCACAGTGCTTCAAGAAATTTCTCATGAAATATTAAACCTTCGACGACATGGTTGTTTCCAATATATAATAATGATGAAGTTTTGAGTTTGCTTACAAAATGCATTTTGCAGTGATCAGAAGATATGCGGTGCAGTATCATAAGGAAATGACTCTGTCTTATCATGTAAGGCTTAATTACATATATCCATTTTGATTTGTATTAAGCGGAATGAGTTATATGGTCAAACGCACAATTCCTCCAGGATGGTGCAATCTCTTCATTAATGATCACAGGATCCTAATTGTAGTATTGCTATTTACATGGGTCTTGCATGTTGCTGAGTTGTCTTTGAATTTTCAAAATGATGAAGGGACATTACCTGAGATAAACATACCGCTTTAGCTTGAACGAACGACTCAAATCTGCTTTCCTTTATAAATGGGATTGCTTGGGGCTATATATCATCAGAAGCAACTAAATAAGTTGACCATCAATATTATGTTAGCTGCAGTTATCCAGACGACAAACCAACAACACCAAGTGTTAACGTGTAAGCCCAAGCCATACAACATGCACGTGGAAAAGCAAGAATTTTATGCTTTTGCATTTCACCTTTTTTTCTTCAAAACATTGCGACATAGCACGGGTTTTGATTACATGAGAATTTTTCAATGGGTGAGCTGGCATTATCTGCGGATGTCTCTCAATTTATACCTTATCTGTTCCCTATAATATCTCACAATTTGTTTTCTTAGTTAAAACTTCCACGTTTTGGCTACTGTACTCCAATTTAGAATATTCGGCGCTTTTGAGATTTATATAGACTTTTCCAATTCCATATGAGCACGGTTTCACCGAGCGGGAAAAATAGTGGGTTACGCTGTTAATTTTAGGTTTCTTTTCTTACATAACACTGCAAAAACGAACTTTATGAACATATAGGTGTTTTCAAAAGTATATAATTATTTAATATTTTCTACTGATCTTCTGAACAATAAATGATATTCACAATTTTTGCTGGTCCGTGTATGATTTTCACAAAAACTCGGAATAGAAATTCTTACAAAGGTACTTCGAAAAGTATATGAATAATTTCATACTTAGCTCTTTTGAGCAATTCTACTCGAACATTTTGGAAAGATATCATGAAACTGACATAATAATATTATAATACAATATAACCTCATGAAAGAATATACAGCGTGCACCTTATGAGATCATACCCAGTAGGACTATTATCCATTTCTTCAAGTCGATCAGTATTGCTTCAAAAAAAAGATTTCTCACCTCGAAGTTTTATATCACATTTGGAATGGACTTTGAATATAAAATTAATATTGTTATCGAAATATAGTATCTGAATTGGCTTCTTATACTATAGTTCTCATAGGTGGAATAGTCGTTTCTTGTGTTAAATAGTCTACATAGGCTCCTTCATATATATAAGCGGCAAAACAAGCCGTTGGCTATATCCAATCTGGCTATGGCATTAATAAAAGCTCATCTCCTCCTTTGTCTTTTCCTCCTAAGCTCGGTGACAATTAAAGAAGCTGTTACGATCAACTATGATACTGCTGCACTTAATCGAGGCACTTTCCCCGAGGGTTTTATATTTGGGGCAGCATCGTCTGCTTACCAGGTACGCGTACCTATATTGTGCATGTGTATGATGCTGTGTGGAATTCGTAGGAGGTATGCTGTATGTCATGGTATGTATATGCGTACAATTTGCAGTATGAAGGTGCAGCAAACGTAGGAGGCAGGGGACCAAGTATATGGGACACTTTCACTCACCAATATCCAGGTCTTCTCTTTGCGTTTCTCCTTTGATTTCAAGTGTTTAGCTAATAATAAATTAGTAATTCTAATTCATATGGTTGGATCTATCTTCCTATTTATATGCACTATTAGTTATATTCTGCTGGAAAAATTGCAGACAAGATACAGGACAGAAGTAACGGAGACGTGGCCGTCGATGAATACCATCGTTATAAGGTACGTAGGTACAATACTAATAATTCAAACAGGAAGATATCACATCATGAAATACAGCACGATTGAGGTTTTTCTGCCATTTGACAACACTCATTGATAATATATATATAAACAGGAAGATGTAGGGATAATTAAGGAAATGAACTTGGATGCTTATAGATTCTCCATCTCTTGGTCCAGAATTCTACCAAGTGAGTTTACCGCAACTGGAAATTAATTTTAATAGAAATAGTAACTGAGATATATCACTGCCAATACAATCTTGAAAACGATGCTTTGGTTGATTTCAGAAGGAAAGCTTAGTGGAGGTGTGAACCACGAGGGAATCAACTTCTACAACCACCTCATCGATGAGCTACTAGCCAACGGTCATCTCATATAACCTACATATATATTGAACTCTTTCTTTTCTTGTCATCATCATATGTTCTCTCTCTCTCTCTCTCTCTCTCTCTTTCTATATATATATATATATATTCAATAACATCAACTCTAAAACTGCAATTTGGTTTATCACTTAATTAACCGCGCAGGTCTAAAACCCTTTGTGACCATTTTCCATTGGGATCTTCCTCAGGCTTTAGAAGACGAATATGGTGGCTTTTTGAGCCCTAATATAGTGTAACCGACACTCCTCCTTATACCTTATAAATATTTACAAAAGTGATCCAAATTTAAGAGGAGCGCTTGGGTTGAACATTAGATATAATTATCTTCTGGTTATGTACAGACATGATTTTCGGGACTATGCGGAGCTTTGTTTCAAGGAATTTGGAGACAGGGTGAAGCACTGGATTACTCTGAATGAGCCATGGAGCTTCAGCAAAAATGCATATGCACTTGGATTGTCGGCGCCAGGCCGGTGTTCTGCCTGGCAAAACGTGAATTGCCCGGGCGGCGATTCAGCCACTGAACCATATATAGTATCTCACCACCAGTTACTTGCTCATGCAGCCGCTGTTGATGTCTACAAGAACAAGTATCAGGTTAGTTAATTAAGTACATACTATATGCTGTTGTGACAATATCGATAGAATGCTGATTGGTTTCCTTGTTTGTGTAAACAGGCATCTCAAAAGGGGTTGATAGGGATAACACTAGTGAGTCACTGGATGGTGCCATTCTCTGATACAGAAGTGGACCGCGGTGCCTCAGAAAGAGCCCTTGATTTCATGTTTGGATGGTAACTGCTTTCATTATGACTCACAACCACATTATCATTTTTAGGTTGGTGGAAATTATTTACAACGAAATGAAATCCAATGGTACTATTTGGTATTGAAGGTTTATGGAGCCACTGACGAGAGGAGATTACCCAAGTTCGATGCGGTCTCTGGTGGGAAGCCGATTGCCCAAGTTCTCTGCAGAGCAACGGAGGGTAGTGAGGGGGTCATTCGATTTTGTTGGATTAAACTACTACACCTCAATGTATGCAGCCGATGCACCTCAACTAAGTGATGCCACACCCAGTTACCTCACGGATTCTCTTGTTAATCTTACAAGTAACAACACCTTCTTTATGACGTCCAACAATTCATCATTTGAAATCTTCTTCTTTTTATTGTATAAAAACACGTTATATTTTGTTGTGACAGCTGAGCGTAATGGAACCCCTATTGGTCCAAGGGTACGTGTGTAACTGTGATCACCTAGCTCATTTGGAAATTTGCAACAACATATCAGTGCTTCATTTTCATCTATAATATTTTTGATCAAGAAAGAGATACTTACATAAAGTAATAATATGCAGGCTGCATCAAGTTGGTTGTATATTTATCCAAGAGGAATCCGAGATCTATTACTTTACATCAAGAGAAAGTACAACAACCCTCTAATCTACATTACTGAAAATGGTATATTCTTTTCCATACTAGTGGTTGCATATATATTTTGAGTAATAATAATAATAAAAAAAAACATATGTTACATATGCTTACGAGAAACTGAGATAATCATAATTTGATAAATGTACATACAGGGGTGGATGAGTTCAACAATCCGACACTATCACTTGAGGAATCCCTCATCGATACTTACAGAATTGATTATTACTATCGACATCTTTGTTATATTCAATCTGCCATCATGTAAGTGCCTTCCTTTATATATATATTTCTCTCTTTTTTTGACATATGTTAACGCTAATGTTTTTGTTGGGTTTTTGTGTATAACGAAGGGATGGCGTGAAAGTAAAGGGATACTTCGCATGGTCTTTATTGGATAATATGGAATGGTCTGATGGCTACACGCTGCGTTTTGGGATATATTTTGTGGATTACAAAACTGACTTGAAAAGGCATCCAAAACTCTCCGCCAACTGGTTTAGGAATATTCTACAGAAATATTACCAAGATTCATAAGTTATGTGTAGCTTGAATAAATATATGTTACTGTTAGAATGTATATATATAAAAGATATTGTGAATGCTATATAATAGTGTTGTAATTGGCGATCATCAATTTTACAAAAAAAAAAATCGTGAGGTTGGGCACCATCAAAGCCAGATTATTGTCACTCAATGACTCAATGGGCGCCACTTGTTTTGTGGTTTCAATTCCCTGAGTGTACCATTTGGATTTAATCACGAATCACAGTCATGATCTATGTTTAGAGAATTAATGGGTAATGCTTTTGGCAAGAACCTTTAATTCGTGGAGACCAAATGAAATGACAAAAAATGTGGCGCGTGCTAAAAATGTTAATCAGAATTATATATATATATATATATATATATATATATATATATATATAATTAAGCACAATAACTGATAACTCCTAATTTAAATTTATTTCCTTTTTGTGGTGCGCTTCGTGCAAGCTTAATTAGTGACTAATGTCTACTATTATCATTCCCTTGTGGGGGGTTTCTAGCTATAATAATGTATGTAAATAAATAATGCCATAAAATATATCTCCCGCCAAATATAGAGGCCAATATTAGATTGGGGTAAGCCTAAATAACACAGAGAACATCCACAACTAACATTTAATTAGTTTTTCAAAACATGTTAAATGACGCAATAAAAATCTCAGTTTATATAAGGGCCAAAAGTAAAGCCAGCCCTGGACAAACCAAAGTGATTGGTAGCTATGGAATATTTGAGGGTGTGTCTCCTGCTAGTCAGTGTTTTCTTGCTAGGTCTGTGACTATGAACGAAGCTGTTTCAGCCATTTATGGTACTACTTTCCTCAACAAAAGCGTTTTCCGGCAGGTTTTATTTTTGGGGCAGCATCGGCATGCAGCTTACCATGTAATACCATACCTTCAGACCCGAATTTTCAAATGATGCGTATATGAGATTTACAACACTACTGCTGCCTGCGTGTAAATATGGTTTCCAGTATGAAGGTGCCGTAAGGGACGGTGGTGGAGGACCAAGCATATGGGATACTTTCACTCATAAATATCCAGGTCCAAACTTCTGTCCGTCCATCAAATTCGTGTTTAAGAATTCAAAATCCCATTTATGGGATGCAGTCAAAATCAATTTTTATATAGTTTGCCCGAAAATGCATGGCAGGTAAGATACAGGACAGAAGTACACCATCGGTACAAGGTACAAAACTGATACGTCCTCTTTTGAAATTTAGCCTTCTTAAGTCTCAAAACTTAATACCCATACCGATGTATATAATCATATATATACGCTGCTAATTATTTGGAAGCTAGTTTAACATCACTTTTCTAAAATGCAAGGGAGCACCTTTCTAAAACGCCCATATATATGCTTGTTACGGGAAGATATTTGGATCATGAAGGAAATGAACTTGGATGCTTATAGATTCTCCATCTCCTGGCCCAGAATATTACCGAGTAAAGAGTAATTTGAAAAAGATTAATTAACTATCACTTTTTATTAATTCAATGTAAAGTATTAAGTGCTTGGGATATTTTCAGAAGGAAAGATTGGCGGTGGCGTGAATAAGTAAGGAATAAACTACTACAACAAACTCATCAATGTGCTGCTAGCGAAAGGTCATAATTAAATCCCTCATTTCACTTTCATTTTTTCTTTTACAAATGTGATAGAGAGGATTTGAACTTAAGTCCTTATGTAATATATATTACGACAACAAAAAAACAAGGTGTTTACATTACAGTTTGCAATTGAAGTTCAACTTAAACTCTGGTTGCGTTGGTATGTATTAATAAGCAGGTTTACATCCCTTTGTAACCATTTTTCATTGGGGCCTTCCCCAAACGCTAGAGGATGAATATGCCGGCTTCTTAAGCCCTCATATTATGTAAGAGACACATTCGGGATTTCGTATATAAATATATGCCAGTGATACTGACTAATTATATTTTTCTTGTATTATAAAGGAGACTTATAAGAAAAGGGAAGGAATAGGAATCGAACCGCAAAATAAATTCGAAAAAGGAAACAACTGTGTTATCTGGGCTATCAGCTCACGGACTGACTAATGATATTTATTTGTTGTCAATTGATTAACAAATAATATGAATAGAACTGATTTTCGGGACTTTGCGGAGCTCTGCCTCCAGGAATTTGGAGACAGGGTGAAGCATTGGAATACAGTGAATGAGCCATTCATCTTCAGCAGAAATGCATACGCACTTGGATCGTTGGCGCCAGGCCGGTGTTCTGCCCGGCAAAACCTACGTTGCAAAGGTGGCGATTCTGCCACTGAACCATATCTAGAATCTCATCACCTGTTACTTGCTCATGCAGCCGCTGTTAAGTTGTACAAGAGCAAGTACCAGGTTAGTTAGGTTTACCGGCCACCGAAATCAAACCCTTCAAATTTTGGTATCAAAATGGAAACTTCTAATTGAAAGTTTTTCCTTTGATATATGTATGCTGTCTTTAATTAGGCATCTTAAAAGGGCTTGATTAGGATAACGCTAGTATGTCACTGGATGGTGCCATTGTCTAATTCCTAGTGCGACATGACGCTGCGCAAAGAGCTGTTGACTTCATTCTTGGATGGTAACTTGTTCACGAATTTTAGATTTATTATTCATAAAATGTGTATTAATATAATTGTTCTAGCTTTACCTTTCCGCCTCGTGAAACAAACACTTTTTTGATAGTATATTGCAGTGATTGAACACCATACTTTATGCGCAACATTTACATATCTAAGCATAAATATAATTAAAACGTACACAAGAGGATATACTTATATGATACAACGGTGAAATGCACAGCAACTTAATTGTAAAATATTAATTTTGCAATTCCACTTCTAAAAGGATATATACATATATTTATGCTGCAGGTTTATGGAGCCACTAACAAGAGGAGATTACCCTACTATCATGCGATCCCTTGTCGCAAACAGATTGCCCAAGTTTTCTGATAAACAATCCAAAACGCTGACTGGGTCCTTTGACTCTATTGGATTAAACTACTACACTGTTAATTATGCAGCCAATGCACCTCGCTTAAGTAATGCAAGACCCAGCTACTTAACAGATTTCCGTGTTAATCTTTCTAGTATGTACACTCAAATCCTCTCTCTCTCTCTCTCTCTCTCTCTCTCTCTCTCTCTCTCTCTCTCTCTCTCTCTCTATATATATATATATATATATATATATCAGTTATTATATCTTGATCTAAAAAAAAGTTAATTTATATATCATTAATTTGATTTTCATGTTTATGAAATTCATTTCCCCATTTAATAATGGCAGCTGAGCATCACGAGATACCCATTAGTCAACCAGTATGTTCCTTTTACTCACTTATTAGTTCCAATTGATTAGTGTTAATTTAGATATAAAATTTAGTTTCATAAACTGTTCAGAACTAAACTGTTATCAAATCAAGTTATATATTAAATTTGTTGACTCATAATTTAATTTGTAAGATTTAATAAATTTGATAATTAAAAATATTTTTTAAGTAAAAATTTTATATAATTTTATTTATAAAAATAATAATATTATAATTCATAAGTGACGCGCGAAATAAAGAATAAACGGCAATTCTTGTTCTTACTTCTTTTTCCATATAATCTGATTGCTTTAGTGTGGTTCCAATAAACTCGGTCTATGCAAGTTATGTTAGCCCTTAAATGCAAGCAACTTCAAGTTGGTTGCATGTTTATCCAAGAGGGATTCGAGACCTTTTACTTCACATAAAGACAAAGTATAACAATCCCCTTATCTACACCGCTGAAAATGGTAACAAAAATATCTTTCTTTCTTTTTTTTTTTTTAGAAAAACATTTTAGTTTCTAGTCATATTTCCTCAAGTACTGCTTGTGATCATAATCAACTGCATAGGTTAGGACGAGTACAATGATCCAAAGCTGTCGCTTGAAGGAGCCCTTTTCGACGGCTACAGAGTCTATTACTACTATCGACATCTATATTACCTATTACGAGCAATTAAGTGAGTCTTAAGCCCAATGAATGTCCAAATCCATGCGTCTCATTCAAAACTCCTTTATATATACATGTGTCTCACTTTCATAATCATTTTAATGGTTTCAATTTCTTTTATTTCTTTTGGAATTGATTATATATTATATCTAGACAGGGATGTTGTAAATGTAAAAGGCTAATTTGCGTGGACATTGCTAGACAATTTTGAATGGAGTTCAGGTTACACAGAGGGGTTTGATCTCCACTTCGTGGATTACAAAAATGGCCTCAAAAGATATCCAAAGCTCTCTTCCCACTGGTTCAAGAACTTCCTCAATAACTATTGATAAGTAACCAAAATTCTACGATTTGCAGGGCTTAAGGTCCCCGTTTTATCCCTTTAAAAAAAAAGGCTTATATAATGAATTATATTTTATAAGTAGTTGTATATCCAAGACAGCCATGACTATAGTTTCTTGAACCTGTGAAGGGTAGCACTTAAATTAGAGGCGCCCTTTCAGGTTTTGGAAGATCTTTCCCTTCTTCTTCTGTAGGTTTCTCTCTGGCCGTTCTGGTTCTGGCTATGGTTGGCCGCTGTGGGAAACAACCCCCATCTTGCCTAAAGTTCTCAGCAGCATGGTAACCAGAAGTTACCCATATCATTACAGACAGGATTTCTTCCTATGTTTAGGGGTCTGAGAAGTCCTTTTTGTCGGCATTGCCAACCATTGGAATCTCTGTCCGCCATGTATATAAATATGTATGTATATATGGTAATCTAATTTTCCAAAGTTTTTAATAACATTATAAAAATTAGTCATGCGAAATATGAAAAAGATGCAGATTAAAACTTACCAATGGCCAAGCTTTCATATATAGTCCAACAAAATGTCCTATTAATTGTTACTCGGAGTAGCTAATTAAGCTTTCATATATGTTATTTAGTCGGACAGATGCACATGCATCTGATTCAAGTTCTCATCAGTAAGAAGAGCCAGTTCAAAAGTAGGCATCAAAAGTTTCCAAGATATATATCCGAGACATATTTGAATTGATTACTTCTAATTCAGCTCAAGTGGAGATGCTATATGGAACTCCCTGCCCAGTCACTCCTGGTTCTGAAAATGGCTTCAAAAGCTCATACGCCACTATTCCAGCACCGTTTCGGTTCCTCAGGTTCCTATCTGCATTCCTTGCATCAATTACCCATTCAACCTCCTTCAACCTGCCATTAAACCTTTCGAATGCCGCTTTCACAACTGGCTCCTCAGTCCACGAAGGATCTATGGTTTGCCCAATATATTCTTCATCCGGAGAGTGGCTTGACAAAATGTCCAACACAGACATCACGGTGGTGGCTTGAATTTGAGATGGGTAGCACTTCAAAAGTGCCACTTCGGGTTCCTCCTTGCAATTGTGAGCCTATTCGGAAAATGCCCTGCATAAGTGTATTGTCCAAAGTTGACGGCCGCGCGGTGACCAGATGTCGTCCGGACAATGGTGGTCACAATTTCAACCAGATCTTCTTGGGTCCTCAAAACTGGCCGCCAAGGTTCCTCCTTTTTGTCACCATGGCACACGGTTCGAATCTCCTCCCACCAGGCTTGGAGCTCCGGGTCAGACTGAACCAGGCTAGGTTCGGGGTAGTAGTGGTTCACATAGTCAGCGAGCCACTGTTTGATGGCGTTCCAAAGGAGGAGACCGTCGTTGGCATAAGGGTAGTCTTGGATGGTTAGCCTTAACCCGTGGGGCGCATCAGGGTCCTCCACTGCCATTCCCCTGTTGATGAGGTCAGCAGGCAGGACTTGCAAGTTGAATTGCCACTGCTTGGCATAAGCAACGGAGCTGAGTTCGACAGAATACTTTCCCGGTGAGAAGCTACTCTCAATGATTCCACCTGCATTTATGAGCGCCTGACGAGCAAGTGCATTTATCTCCATTGTTTACCTAAAATGTGGATGTAGCAGCCTATAGATCGGGTGCATTTCACTAAGCTGCCTGTTTGCTGCAATGATATAAGGTTCTGTGCAACAATGAGTTCGTAGCTTGAAATTAATTTGAAAAATATAAAGAACTCGGTAGTTAACTAGTACTTGCAAAGCAAATTAATTAATACACTAATAACATACCAGTGAGTGACGAGTTGGTGGTAACCGGAGTCATGAGCAAGAACGTGAGCTTTGGCAATCCTCCAAAGCCAAACACCGGTCGAGTACCAGGTAGGTGTGAAGACTTGCTTCCACTGTGGTTTCCCATCCATCGGTGGCCGTGTGAGCTCAATAGCCAATGGCGTCAATGTGCCGTCTGGGGTTAGGAAGAAAACTGTCTTTGATCCATATAGAGTTGTGCCTTCGAGTTGTCTAATCTTCCCTACAAATGGTAATAACAGATCATGGTAGTCTAGGATGAACAATTTCTTCTGTTTTATGGCCGGCAATTGCAATATTTGGTCAAATTTCACTCTTACATTTTATATATATGTTCAGGTTTTTTTATCACTACGATTAATGTCGCTGCAGCCTTAATTAGGTACATACCTCTTCAAAAGTAACAAATCCTTTGATTTCTTGCTCGATTGTTTCTGCGGTTATTGCTGACTATGGTGGGCCATGTAGATCTTGGGGTCAAGTTCACTTCTCAATGGCCATTCCTGCATGATAGATAATTTTCAAATAATATATTACTTGGAAAATATATATGGATTAAAGTAATGCCTTAATCCTCATACAAGTAATGAATGGGGATTGATCGAGTAACAATAGTTCTGAACTACGTACAGTGATCAGTTGAATGCAACATGGATTGAGACCTGCAAGAGTCTGCCTAGTAAATTTACCAAACCAGCCTACCATCCATAAAGATTAAAGTGCCACAACCGACCAAAATCCTCGCACGTGGTGTGTCTCGGCTCTTCTTGTTATGAAAAATTGGCGAAAAGGTTTAATAGAAAGTCTAAACCACTAAAAAAGAAGAAAAATATTACTTTTATATTCTTAAAATTGTATTTTTAGTTACGTTTAGTAAATAAAATAAAATTTTAAAATAACTTAAATATAAAATATATCATTTTATAAAATATTATTTTCACGCTCTTAATGTACGTTGCAGTCACATGAATCCAAAATTGTGTACCAAACGTTTCTTAAAAAAGAATGGAGATGCGGACAGCGGAAGTTGGTACAGTAATGGGGGCATTTTACGTGCGCATTTTAGAGAATTGGTTTTGAACATATCTCAACCTCGGCACCATACGCCCTCTTTCATGTTTTTAAGTTCACTCCTTGGCTTCTTTTTTCTTTAACGTCCTTCAAGGTCATTCCTTTTGCTCTACCATAGCTGCTAGAGTACCGCACCTTGAAGACGAAGAAGAAAGACACCCTTTGCGTTTGAGGTTATTGCTTACTCTCTATTTGGTGTTTACACATTTTAAACAACACCGCATTTTTCTTCCAAGTTTTACTGATACTTTCTGAAACTATTTTCTCTCTAATTTTATTTGAGTAGTTGTGGGGATAAGAATAGTGGTAGTTGAGGTTTACTTGAACTTGAGCTTACTTCTTTTCTTGATTTTTGTTTTGATGGGCCTTTGTCTTTTTTTTAAAATTTTTTTTTTATAATTTATGTGTTAGATCTATGATCGTATAGTACAAGCTTCTCTGACATTGTCTCAAAGGCATACTCCAGAAAATTCATTTTGTTTTTAGGCTGCCTTTTGTTGCCTTCTTCCTTGTAGTCCCTGTTTGGTTAAGGAGAAAAATCGATTGGTGCAGAACAAACAATGACGCACAAAACCTAGTGGCCTATTTCAGGGCATGAAACTTTTTTTTTGTCTTACATTCAATTTATGTCTTTCTTCCAAATTATCCCCAGTAAAGCTTAGCAAAAGAAGCAGAACATCAAGTTTTATTCTCCCATTTATAAATATGGATGAAATGGTTTATTCTTGCATTTGATGTTTTCTCAATGCAGGTTATTGTATATTTCTTTTAAAGATTCGGCAGAGGCACTTGGCCCAATACCACGGGTTAGGCGCTTTAATGCTTCTCTTTTTCTGGTGCTTCTTTTGTTCAGTAACCCTTAGCTTTGTTATATATTCTGTGATTACTTTTTCCATATTCACCTTAACGTCATAGAAACAAAACGGGAGTTTGGCTTTCTTAAAATTGGTTAAATAATAATAATAATTTTTGTTAAATTTTTCTTGATTTCTTTATAATTAGGAATAATCTAGTATTTTGAATCTTCCAATCGCATCAGATTTGAAAATTATACTGGGTCTCTTGATTATGTACTGCAATTTGGCGTTTTAGATTTGGAGAGTGTACTCTAGACTCCAGAGAAAATGCAGAACCCACCACCGCCTCAAGACTGTGCCCTGAAGGAGACATCGCCTAACACTGGGGCAGGGGCAGTGACGGGACAAGCTTTCATGCACCTATGACTTAGTTGAACAGATGCAGTATCTATATATTCGCGTGGTCACAGCCAAGGATTTGCCTGGGAAGGATGTCACTGGCAGTTGTGATCCCTATGTTGAAGTGAAGCTTGGGAATTACAAGTGTGTCACCAAGCATTTTGAGAAGAAATCCAATCCTGAGTGGAACCAGGTTTTCGCTTTCTCCAAAGATCGAATTCAAGCTTCTGTTTTGGAGGTCGTAGGGAAAAATAAGGATGTTGTTGTAGATGACTTCATGGGAAGGATTTTATTTGAACTGAATGAAATCACAAAACGTGTTCCCCCAGATAGCCCATTGGCTCCACAATGGTATAGGCTGGAAGATAGGAAGGGTGATAAAGCTAAAGGAGAGCTAATGCTGGCAGTTTGGATGGGAACTCAAGCAGATGAGGCATTTCCTGATGCATGGCATTCTGATGCAGCATCTGTTGCCCCTGAAGCGGTTACCAATAAACGATCAAAGGTGTACCTCTCTCCCAAGCTGTGGTATGTCAGAGTGACTATTATTGAAGCTCAGGACTTGATACCAAGTGATAAAAGCCCCGGTATCCTGAAGTTTTTGTGAAGGTGAATCTAGGGAATCAGTTTTCAAGGACTAGAATTTCACAAAGTAAGACTATGAATCCCATGTGGAATGAGGACTTGATGTTTGTCATTGCTGAGCCATTTGAGGAACCTCTGATTGTGACCATGGAAGACAGGATTGGACCAAACAAAGATGAGATTCTGGGAAGATCGTGTGATTCCTTTGCAAATTGTGCAAAGGAGGCTAGACCACAAGCCAGTGAACACCAGGTGGTATAATCTTGAGAAGCATGTGGTTATTGAAGGGGAACAGAAGAAGGAGACCAAATTCACAAGTAAGATACATTTGAGAGTCTGTTTGGATGGTGGCTATCATGTGTTGGATGAATCAACTCATTACAGTAGTGATCTTAGGCCAACTGCAAAGCAACTGTGGAAGCCCAGCATTGGAATTCTGGAAGTCGGGATCATAAGTGCACAAGGGCTGATGCCAATGAAGACAAGAGATGGTAGAGGAACCACTGATGTGTATTGTGTCGCTAAATATGGGCAGAAATGGATCCGGACAACGACAATTATAGATAACTTTACTCCAAAGTGGAATGAGCAGTACACTTGGGAAGTTTTTGATCCATGTACTGTTATAACAGTTGGGGTTTTTGATAATGGTCATATCCATGGAGGAGACAAATCTGGAGGATCAAAGGATTCAAGGATAGGGAAAGTGAGGATCCGGCTTTCCACTCTTGAAGCTGATAGGGTTTACACACACTCATATCCTCTTTTAGTACTGCATACTTCAGTTATGAAGAAAATGGGAGAAGTGCAATTAGCTGTCAGGTTCACTAGTTCATCTTTAATTAATATGTTGTATATGTATTCACATCCATTGCTGCCAAAGATGCACTACATTCATCCTCTATCTGTGATTCAACTTGACAATTTGAGGCATCAGGCCATGCAGATTGTGTCCGAGAGGTTAAGCCGGGCTGAGCCACCACTGAGGAAAGAGGTTGTGGAATACATGCTAGATGTGGATTCACACATGTGGAGTATGAGAAGGAGCAAAGCTAATTTCTTCAGGATCATGAAAGTTCTGGGCGGTTTGATTGCCATTGGGAGATGGTTTGATCAGATTTGCAATTGGAAAAACCCTCTCACATCCATTCTAATTCATATCCTTTTCGTAATATTGGTTTTTTACCTGGAGCTTATTCTTCCCACAATTTTGCTCTAACTATTTTTTATTGGAATTTGGAACTTCCGATGGAGGCCAAGACACCCTTCCCACATGGACACCCGACTGTCTCATGCTGATACTGCTCATCCTGATGAATTAGATGAGGAGTTTGATACATTCCCGACTTCTCGATCATCAGATATTGTAAGGATGAGGTATGATCGTCTAAGAAGCATTGCAGGGAGGGTACAAACTGTTGTAGGTGACCTGGCTACTCAAGGGGAAAGGTTTCAGAATCTGCTAAGCTGGAGAGACCCAAGGGCCACCACTCTGTTTGTGACTTTCTGTTTCATTGCAGCTATAGTTCTCTATGTTACTCCCTTCCAGGTCGTGTCCCTTCTCACAGGCTTTTATGTTCTAAGGCATCCCAGATTCCGCCAGAAACTTCCATCAGTTTCACTCAACTTCTTTAGGAGGTTGCCTTCTAGATCAGACAGCATGCTGTAATTAAGCACACGTGGCTTCCTCTCACAATTTCCTAATTGCTTGAGGTAATTAGGTATTATGTCAGGGAAGAAACAATCGTGCAACTTGCTGCTTCATCATACGCATGTTCTGGACAGTATGTAAATTTTGTCCACAAAATTTCACGTGATTGCTGGCTTGTTCATTTACATTCAGTAATCAACTAGTATGTGAAGAAGCGCTGCCCGCCCAGATCAGTTTTTTTACTCAAATTAAACTTTTTTTTTTCTTAATAAAGTTTCACGCTCAGAAAACATGATCTACAGTATTTGAAGATGGTAAGGTAAAGAATTGATAAAACTGTGTTAAACTTTTGTAGCACACATGGTTTTTCTTTGGTCTTTGACACTGTTCATCCAACAATTGAATGTGTCTTGGTTCGTGACAAACGTGAAACAGAGTCATCACCAACGTTGTTGCTTCAAGAAACAAGAATGCTTCAGAAACAATGATGCAAGGCGTTTGGTATGCATTGCCTCTACTGGTGCCAAGTGGCAACACCAAACCACTCCCAATAATATGAGACGCCATCATTCTTGTTTGAAATTCATGATCAAAACAAAGAAAACTTCATGTTACTGTAGATATGTCCTTGTCGTTAAAAAGGTGCCGCTTGTTGACACACTCCACATTGCGTCCTTTTGATATTTTAGTATTTACAAAGAAAAAGAAATCACAACCGTTTCTCCAACTTGTGGGAGACAATTACACTATCACACAGGAATTAGCCACATTATCAGCATCATATTCAAAATCATCATTAATTTGACTTGTTATCGAGCTTTTGTCAGCGTTTTAGAGAGTCATTGTCGTTTGCATCACTAAAGGAAAAAAGAAAACGAAAATGAGATCACTTATGGGCAGACTGATTCAACAAACGCATGTCAATCAATGATTCTCGTTGACAATTTTCGAAGTCAGAGTGATGATTTAATTGCCAAGATAAAGGTGTAAACTCAAAAACACCAATCTGTCTCACCCCTTGTACTTTCTAGTTTCTACGCTCCAAACTAACTTTTCAATTTTCAGGCAACTGCCAAATGGGATTCCTATCCTCCTGCATTCTAATTTCTAAGTTCTAATTTCGTTTGCCATATGAAAAATTCCACTCTCACAGTTCTTGTTGTCTCTTTACTTTGGATACAAATGGTCGACATAGTAAAAGAATTTGTAAATTTGTTAGTTTCTCTTATCTTTACATTGCATTTGCATGCATACATGGCAAATGGACGGCATACATTTGATGTCCTATATATTTTCTCAAAATCTCATTTTATGAAATTTGACTAATGCATTTTCAAGTGTGTGAATTTGGCTATTTATATGTGTGTGTGTGTGTGTGAGTGTACATATATATATATATATATATATATATATATAAAATACATCGGAGTCCATGGGATTTCAAATCATCAAGCATATTAATAAATAACATGTGATTTATCAACCTACGAAAAACATTCTCAATTTTCTTATATAAAATTTGGTAAAAATTTGTGTAACTTGTAATTAAATCAAATAGATACACTGTCTGACGATTTCACAATTTTATTGCTTGGTAACGTTTTGCAACTTAAAAGGATTGATCTATTGATGAAAATAATAAATTTGGAATATGCTCACATTAATTATAAATGAATCAAGTTTATTTTTGACATCCAAGATGGGTATAACTGTAAGTTGACTCCAAGCTCTCTAATACTATATAACATTTTGTGACAAATACTTTAAAAATATTAAGTACCCTAAAACTTTACGTAATTAAAAAATATTAGTTATTAATTAAACATTAGTTAATACTATTTATACAAGTTGTATTGCACAAGTGTAGTACAAACTGGGGAATCTTCGTGTTATTCTAAATGAATTAGTCTTTATTACACTGAAAAATAAGACTCAATAACACCGCCATTGTTGGGCCTTCCTTATGAATTGAGATGGCAGTTGAGCATTCTTGTCCGGTCCACCGACCATGGTGTTTTCCCGCTCAATTTCTTGGCGATGAAACTGTAATCTGGAAAAGGATCTTACTTTGTAGTTATGGAATCTGAAATTGTTAGACAACTTAAAAAAAAAAAGAATATAGACACATGAATAGCTTCGGAAGTACCGCCCTTAATCAACTGCAGGCTTGAGCCGTTCCAATTCCTACCTGGAGAAAAGGATAAATCCCGTAGTTTCTTAAATTAATTTCTTGGAACCATTCTGTAACATGTAAATCTTTGTGTGTCGTACTTGCGTGTGTGTCTGTTTCTGAATCGCTATGCTGCACACGGATTCTGATATCGGGTTTAATAGCTAAGCTCAAAATGTCAACTCCACAAGACGGACTCTTCAAATGCTGAGAAATCAAGGGGAATATCTTGCATGGAAGACTATGAAATTCTCAGACTCACCGAGGAAGCTCGAAAGAGACGGGTTGATCAGGAAGAGCGCGATTTGTCGATACTCGTTAGAGACAGAGAACAAGCACTTTGGAGTTGGACCCAGATTAAAATATATTTATATAAAATAATCAATAACAATGAGCTCAGCCTCGGCAGCTTGGAATTTGTGTATGGAAGTGGAAGCACGGCTTCTCACTCTGACGTTTTTACACTTGTCTTACTAGCTATTTGGCATCCACTTGTAACTGCCCAATGTATTCCAATCACTCAGGTTATTTTTCCCTCCCCCTTATATATATAAGCTTTGCGTTCTCACTTTTTACTATGGGTCATTTTGTGTTTGATGTTTGGTCTTACAGAGTACATACACAGAGGGTACCCAAATAAAGAATAAATAGATAGAATGGGTTGGGAGCATTGCTATGAACAAAAGTCACCCTGATATGGAGCTTTGGTGCTTGTTTCACTGCTCTTCCTCCGTCAACTATTCAACATTGCAATTGCAGGAAGTGGTTCACACAATGCGACGAGTTGATTGACGAGTCTTTAGGAAGAATCATATACCAAATACTTTTGATCTTTAAGGTACAAGTATCTGTTGCCTGTTCTTCTCTTTTCCGTTCCATATAAATTTCTCTTCCATAAGTTCTCTTCCCTTTTCAAATGTTTCTACATTTTGCTGGCATCAAACAAGTGAACAAGACTCGCGGCTAGGCTCTGACAAAAAAGCTCTCCTTATTTTCGCAACTTCCCATTATGAAGAAGAAACATAATGTGTAGAGAGGGCTTTCTTTTTTCTAATCTTATTTTCAATTAATGTTGAACTTTTCTTAATCTCTTTTGCAAGGTTTTAAGCTTTTTTAATGTTGTTTCTTAGCCGTTTCGTTTAATTTTCCCCAAAGACAGCAGCATAAGATTTGCTTAACAACCCGGGCCCTTGTTCTGTCCTCAAACTTGGGCATTGATCGTTGTGAGGAGTAGGACTCTGTTTACTCAGAGGACATATGCTACAAAGATGATTAATCTGGACATTTTTATGTTATTTATATGATATTATAAAACCTCGCTCTTACATTAGCTTGGGACTGATAAAGTTGAGCTTCTTTGTTAAAATTTTCTAGAGTCTCTCATAAGTTAGTTTCTGATTCTCTGTTATTGGTTTCCTAACTACGCTTTTGAGTCTTTAGAACCCTTCCTCTTCATACTACCGGGCGAGAAAGCCTTGAAGCGTTGGGTTATGAAGTTATCTTATTGTACCGTTGCTTTTGGTCTAAAAGGTTGGGTGATGTATGCATACAATCATAATTGATGGCAGACGGACTGACCTTGTCAG
This sequence comes from Dicorynia guianensis, assembly GCA_037013595.1. Taxonomy (NCBI): domain Eukaryota; kingdom Viridiplantae; phylum Streptophyta; class Magnoliopsida; order Fabales; family Fabaceae; genus Dicorynia; species Dicorynia guianensis. Next base: position 600,617 of record JASUAB010000009.1, read on the forward strand.
TTGATCTCAACAGGTTCCTCAGACTGCAAGTTTACAATTCGGACATGGATCTAGAGAGGTCAATTGAGGAGCGATTTTCCAAGCTGCATCCGTCCTTGCCAGTGAACACCAAAATTGGAATTGTGGGTGCCGGTCCAAGTGGCTTATCAGCTGCTTATGCACTAGCAGGGCTTGGTTATAATAATGTGACCGTCTTGGAGAAGTATCATACAGTTGGTGGCATGTGTGAATCAGTAGAAATTGAAGGTATATCTTGATAACACGCTCTATCATATTCTAGTTACTATGAATTTTGACTATATGTTATAAAAAATGTCCATACAGGGAAAATTTATGATCTGGGTGGCCAAGTTCTCGCTGCAAGCAGTGCTCCTGTCATCTTTCACTTGGCAAAAGAGACAGGGTCTGCACTAGAGGAATTGGACTCCCATAAGCTTGCCATTATTGACAGTTCCACTGGAGCATATGAAGATATTAAAGTTGCTGATGATTATGTATCTGTGATGTCACTTACATTGGAACTCCAAGTTAGTCTCGAATGTTAAACTGTTAATAGACCTGGACACAATTTATTCCTTAATTTTCTGGCTTGGAAGTTGGAAGTTGTTAATTTTAATTCTCTTTTTCTACTACTAACAGGAAAAGGCGAAGAATTCTGGTCGTATTGGGGTCCATGCTATTAGTGAAGTTGCTTCAGATTTAACTCCAGAATATCTTGAGCGCCATGGACTCAAATCTCTCCCCAAGTCTGTGGCTTATGGTTACACTGCTTCAGGATATGGGTTTATTCAAGACATGCCTTATGCATACCTTCATGAATTTACCCGAACATCTATGGCAGGGAAAATTCGACGTTTTAAAGGTGGATATACAAGTCTTTGGCAAAAGGTTGCTGAATCACTTCCTGTGAAGCTTCACTGCAAGACTGAAGTATTGGCAATCAGACGCAATTCTGATGGTGTCACTGTTACTATCAAGAGTTCTGATGAAGTAAAAACAATGAAATTTGATAAGATAATAATATCCGGTTCCTTTCCATTGAAGTATGGAAGAACTTACAGATCGTTGCCTTCAACTTGCACAGGTACATAAACTTCTAACTCCTCCACAATACACACTCACATATATGTTATTATTGTCGCTTCATCCTGCCAGACACCTAATGAAGTCTGTCTTGTGGCAGAGCAAGAAAGAGAAGTAATGGATACTAGTGACCTTGAAAAGGATTTGTTCAGCAAAGTTGAGACAAATGACTACTACACCACCGTTTTAAAGATTAAAGGGCTAGAACATCTTCCCGTCGGGTTTTATTATTTTAATGAATATATGGAAGATCCCAGCACAATTGGTTATCCAGTTGCAATGCAGAGATTTTACGCTGACACAAATATTTTCTTGTTTTGGTCTTATGGCAACTCAGTTGACATCATGGGACCAACTGTCACCAAGCTTGCGATCAACACAATAGAAGCCATTGGTGGAGCAGTTGAGAAGGTCATTCTTCAACGCCGTTTCAAGTATTTCCCTCATGTTGGTAGCCAAGGTATTTCAGTTAATTTTCAGTTTGTTTTCCTCTGCCAAGTAAGAATTCTGAACTCTAAAGTTATAATGCAGATATGAAAGATGGATTTTATGAAAAATTGGAATCAGAGCTTCAAGGTTCAAGGAATACTTACTATGTTGGTGGACTTATGGCATTTGAGCTTACGGAGAGAAATTCATCTTATGCCATGGCTCTGATCTGCAAGAACTTCGCAAATAGCAATGATTTGCCAACGTTTCCTTATACCAAGGTAATTTCGGATGCACATCTGAACTAAACATTGATTAGGAAAATTCAAGCTTTTATAGACCTTGGACAATCATGTTTTCAAAATAGAACTGCGCTTACTAGACATGTGTTATACGCAGAGTTTATTTCTCTTGCAAACGGAGCGCCAGAGACGGGAACCTAAAGAATTGGGCGAATTGCCAGGACTGCAATGGCCTAATTTGCCGACTTTGACTGGCTATTTGAAGTACTGGGGAACTCATTCAATCACTCAAAACAGAACTCTTTATACTTGGATCAATGAAGAAGGGAAATTGGTATGCCAGAGGACCTATGAAGAACTTGATTTAAATGCCTCCCTCATTTCTCAAAAGCTCTTGACAAACCAAAAGCCAGTTATCAAGCCTGGTGACAAGGTTCTCCTGGTCTATGTGCCCGGTCTGGATTTCGTTGATGCCTTCTTCGGATGCCTACGAGCTAAAGTCGTACCAGTCCCTGTCCTTCCCCCAGATCCCATGCAAAGGGGAGGACAGGCACTGATGAAGATAGAGAATATTGCTAAAACCTGCGGCATAGTAGCAATTTTATCAACTGTGGCTTATCACTCAGCAGTTCGCGCAGGTTCAGTGAAAAATCTAATCTCATTAACAGGAAAAAATGGGAAATCCTTAGCTCGATGGCCCAATCTTCCATGGCTGCATACTGATACTTGGATCAAGAACTCCAAGTGTCCGGTTTTGGAACTTCCAGCTGATCAATGCGAATCTCAGCCTGGTGATATTTGTTTCTTGCAATTTACTTCAGGTTCAACAGGTGATGCCAAAGGAGTCATGATAACTCATGGTGGGCTTGTTCACAACGTGAAGTTGATGCGAAGGAAATATAAGAGCACCTCGAGGACAATGCTTGTAAGTTGGCTTCCTCAGTATCATGACATGGGGCTTATTGGGGGACTTTTTACAACTCTTGTTAGTGGTGGATCTGCAGTTTTATTTTCCCCCATGACATTTATCAAGAAACCACTTTTATGGCTTGAAACTATCAGCAAGTATCAAGCAACTCATAGTGCTGGTCCTAACTTTGCTTTTGAGTTAGTGATTCGAAGACTGGAGTCTGAGAAGAATAAGCTTCAGAATTTAAACCTTTCATCGATAAATTTTCTTATGGTTGCTGCCGAGCCAGTGAGACAGAAGACTATGAAAAAATTTGTTGAGCTAACCAGTCCTTTCGGCTTATCTCAGAAGGTGATGGCTCCTGGATATGGCTTAGCAGAAAATTGTGTTTTTGTCAATTGTGCATATGGAGAAGGTAATCCTATCATTGTTGATTGGCAAGGAAGAGTTTGTTGTGGGTATATTCACCCAGAGGATACAGATGTTGACATCAGAATAGTCGATTCAGAGACAGGTGAAGAGCTTCAGGAAGAAGGAAAGGAGGGAGAAATCTGGATTAGCAGTCCAAGTGCAGGAATAGGGTACTGGGGAAGGGAAGAATTGAGTCGAAATACTTTCAGGAATGAGCTTCGGAATCATCCTGGACGTAGTTACACAAGAACTGGAGACTTGGGACGAATCATAGATCAGAAGCTGTTCATCACTGGAAGAATAAAGGATCTTATCATTGTTGCTGGAAGAAATATTTACTCAGCAGATGTTGAAAAGACAGTTGAGAGCTCAACTGAATTTCTTCGTCCAGGATGCTGTGCCGTTATTGGTGTTCCCGAGGAAGTTTTATCAGCGAAAGGGATTTCCGTTCCCGACGGCTCTGACGAGGTTGGCTTAGTCGTGATTGCAGAAGTAAGGGACGGTAAACCAGTGGGGAAAGATGTCATTGAGCAAATTCAGACACGTGTGGCAGCAGAACATGGAGTCAATGTCGCTTCAGTCAAGTTGGTCAAACCCAGAACCATAAGCAAAACAACATCAGGAAAAATCAAGAGATTTGAATGTCTCAAACAGTTTACCGATGGCACACTGGACTTGGTACCACAACCTCTTAGGGTTAAAAAATTGACACGATCATTCACTACAGGCACGTGTAGAGAAGGGAGAACACCCCGGCCCCAGTTAGTAAGAAGCACACCTCTTCCTAGTCTAAGAATCAGTAACAAGCAAATTCTGGAATTTTTGAAAGGGCTGGTTTCTGAGCAGTCTGGAATCCCAATCAACAACATCTCAGTCACGGACAGCCTGGCATCCTATGGACTTGATTCAGTTGGTGTGGTTAAAGCGACTCAAAAACTTTCAGATTTCCTGGGAGTGCCAGTTGCAGCCATAGATGTCTTCACTGCGTCCTGCATTCTTGATTTGGCCAACCTCTCAGAAAATCTTCTATTGAAATCTCAACCTCAACTCCCGAGCAATCCATCACATGTTCCAGAACCCGAGATTGATTCTACAGAAATGGTTGTGGATGTACCCAATTTTCGCCAATTGGGTATTCGTTTACTCCAGCTCTTAGCCCTTATTTATATTTCTCTCATGCTGGTCTCTCCTGCTTATCTATCTATCACTGCTTTTTCAAGTTTCATTCCAGGTATCAGTAAATCAGTAGATGAAATTCCCTGGTCAAATTATTTGGTGTCCTTGAGCTTTGCACCTCTTGCTTGGATCCTTTGCATTGTTTCTACTTGCATTTGCATCTCTTTGTTTGGTATCTCTTTCTTGAGGCCAAACTATGCGCTCACCCCTGAAATTTCAATATATTCAATGGATTTTGTCAAGTGGTGGGCACTCTATAAAACCCAAGAAATTTCTTCCAAAGTTCTGGCAATACATCTCAGAGGAACAGTGTTCCTAAAATACTGGTTTGAGATGCTTGGTGCAAGAATTGGATCCTCTGTTTATCTTGATACAGTTGACATCACAGACCCGTCTCTCGTTTCAATTGGAGATGAAGTTGTTATCGCTGAAGGGGCTTTGGTTCAAAGCCATGAGGTAAAGAATGGACTTCTAAGATTCCTTCCTATTAGAATCGGCAATTATTCTTCAATTGGCCCTTATGCTGTGATTCAAAAAGGGAGTATTATTATAGAAGGCACTGAGGTACAACCCCTGCAGAAGGTTGAAGGGGGCCAGCATTTGCTCAAGCCCGCTGAGTTTAATTATGTTGATAAGGTGAGTTCTAAGTTTCGGACCTTGCATATTTTTCAAGTAACTGAGCTTATATATGTATATATATAATGCGCATACAGATATTGATATACATATATAACACCATGTAATTAATTGAAAACTGCTACTGCATATGGGCGCATCTTCATCCTACCTTGCTCAAAACTTCCAGCATACCGTTTTAGTAGCTCCTGCCTCCTGGCATCACTCTCAAGTATTATGGGCATAGAATCTTAGATGACTTTTTCTTTTTTTTACTGGGTTCATACGAAAAAAGTAATGATCATCTCTACACTTTTTTTACATAATGTAGACATTTTTGTGCCTTCGTGGCATAGTTGTATTTTGCTAGCAATTGAACCTTGAACTGTGTTTACTAATATGTTTTCAATATTATTTCAGAATGTCTTGCTACCCGATTTTACCAGTCAAACACAATCTGATGTTATCTACCACTTTATGGGAATCTATCTAGTTGGCTTTCTCAGCTCCCTTGCAGCAGCTATTGTCTACTTGCTGTATATAAGGTTCTCCCAGAAGCCTCCGTCATTCCAACATTTTTCATTTGTTTGCATATGCGGGGCTTTCCACTGGATCCCATTTACCATTATTGCATATGCTACCATGTTGTCTGATGTCCCATCAAACCCCATCACCTTTACCGTGTTATTTTCCTGCGCCTACTTGATTCATGGTCTCATACTCAGCTCTATCACATGTGCTTTGAGTCGTCTCCTCATATCCAGTCAAAAGCAAACCCAGTTTAGAAATTGGCTACAACATCGAATGACTGTTGCCTGCCACCTTAGATTTGCAAAGCTTCTCTCAGGAACAGAGGCCTTCTGCATATATTTACGCCTTTTGGGTGCAAAAATTGGCAAGCATTGTTCCATTAGAGCCATCAACCCAGTTTCAAACCCAGAACTGATGTCGATTGGTGCTGGTGTCCATCTTGGTGATTTTAGCCGAATAATTACAGGGTTCCATTCTTCCAATGGGTATACTTGTGGAAAAATTGAGGTTCAGGATAATTCAGTTGTTGGGAGTCAGAGCTTAATTCTCCCTGGTTCTACTGTTCAAAAGAATGTCATTCTGGGTGCACTTTCAATAGCTCCGATGAATTCTACACTCCGAGAAGGTGGTGTGTACATTGGATCTCATACTCGAGTAGCAATCAGTAGCTCTGTAAATGCTTTGCATGAACGGATAGAGGAGATGGACGTGGCATACAAGAAAGTGGTTAGTAATTTGGCCGCAAATCTGGCTGCCACAACTCTAAATGCTAAAGCAAGATACTTTCATCGCATTGGTGTTGGCGGAAGGGGATACATGAAAATATATGACAAAATTGATGGTTTTCCGCAACACAAGATTTTTAGCCCAGGAAAGAGCTACCCTGTCATTGTCCGGCACAGTAATAGCTTGAGTGCTGATGATGATGCAAGGATTGACGCACGTGGTGCAGCTTTGAGAGTACTTTCAGATGGACCTATCTCTGACCATCCTCTCATTGACTTAACACTGAAAACGGGCAAGGCATTTTATGCTCGCACTATTGCAGATTTTGCAACTTGGCTTGTTTGTGGTCTTGCTGCAAGGGAGGAACTTGTCAAGACATTCCCACATGTACGTGAAGCAGTTTGGACTTCTCTTCGACAGGCTGACTCCTACACTAAATTGCATTACTACTCAAATATTTGTAGGTTCATCCGCTTCGCAGATGGACAGGAAATGTATGTGAAATTTAAGTTAAGGCCTTATGACAAAAGTATCAATGAGGATTCAGGTAAGGTGGAGCCAACTGGAATACTTCCACCAGAGACAGGTGCAATTCCTAGGGATGAAAATGATGCACGCCCTTTACTTTTTCTAGCTGATGACTTTCAGCAGCGTGTGAATTCTCCAGGTGGAGTCAGCTATGTTTTTCAGATGCAACTCCGACCAGTACCAGATGATCAAGCCACCCGTGATATTGTACTAGACTGCACCAAACCATGGGACGAGAACGAATTCCCATACGTTGATGTTGGAGAGATCAATATCAATCAAAATATTTCTATGGAAGAATCACAAAGGCTGGAATTTGATCCTTACCTCCGAAGCCAAGAGTTGGATGTCATTCGTGCTACTTCGTGCTCCCAAAGTGCTTCAATTGATCATGGTCGTTCATTGATCTATGACATTTGCCAGCATATCCGAAATGGGGAGCCACTCCCTGAGAGCTTGAGAATCTTTATAGAGCAATCTAACGTGAAGGTAGACCTGTCTAGTTGTCCTATGGCACCACCATTGCGTGAAAAACACTCACAAAAAGTGACCTTGACCAGAACCTGGTATCAGACCTTCTCGGCACTTTTCACTCAGCCATTGCTGCAAACACTTTCACCTTACGCCGTGGTGGGTTTATCAATTTTTGCTCCTTTAAACTGGGTTATTTACCTTAAAACTACCAAGAATCTCCCACTGCATTGGTTGCTTCCCCTGTTTTGGGTTTTCTCGGGTGCTCTGGCTGCATTGGCGTGTGTTCTAGCCAAATGGGTTCTTGTGGGAACGAAAAAAGCTGGTGAGACAGTGCCTATATGGAGTATAAGGGTAATTATGGATACCACATGGCAGGCCATTAGAACTTTGGCTGGAGATTATTTTATGGACATGACAAGTGGATCATTTTTGTTTGTGCTGTGGATGAAGCTGATGGGTGCGGACATAGAAATGGATCGTGCAGCTTACGTAGATAGCATGGGAGCTTTATTGAACCCTGAAATGGTGAAGATTGAAAAAGGGGGGTGTGTAGGAAGAGAAGCCTTGCTTTTTGGACATATATATGAAGGGGAAGGAGGGATGGTAAAGTTTGGAGAGATCAGAATTGGAGAAGATGGATTTGTGGGGAGTAGAGCAGTGGTCATGCCCGGTGTGCAAGTGGAAAATGACGGCAGTCTTAGTGCGCTCTCACTTGCCATGAAAGAAGAAATCGTTAGGTCAAAATAAAGGTGAAAGTAATGAAGCTTGTCCTTGTCATCGGTACAAAGACAAAAACACACTCACTCTGTTTTTTTTTTTCCAGTGTTAGTCTTTCAATAAATCACAATAGCAGTAGAAAAGATATGGAAATTGAATAATCTCTGATGTGATGATTTCTATTCTAATTATTCCTTAGTCTTACTACTTAAGCTATGCTCAAATAATACTTTTTACTAACGTATATCTTATGCACTGTACTAGGAAAATCTTAATCCTTTTAGTTTGGGAAAAGCCTCTGCTCTCCAAATTTGACAAATTTAATGCTGTTTCTCTTTTAGCCTCATTTCCTTATAGGAAGACCACGGCCGCGGGGAAGATTAAGCGGATTAGAGCATTTTCCATTTGTACTCTTCATATTTTACTTGCTTATCGCCCTATGGTCTATGCTGACCCAACCTCTGTCAAATGGTGGCCATCTTTTCCTTTTCTCGATCTTAACAATGAAAGAAAAAGGGGAGGGGATAGATTCCAACGAAACCAGTAGCACGAACGATGTGGCAGCCTCACACATCCTTGATTTCAGTTTTGATCAAAGCATTGACCAAATCTCTACTCCCCAGATCCCAAATTTACTTACAATATGGCATTTGGATGTGAATCTATAATGTTAACATAGCCGAGGCTTCATATTATAGGACCCTCCATGTAAATAAAAAATGTTTCTCTGTGGCTTTTAAATTCTACTATGAGCCACATAAATATTATTGACGCCCTCTAAGCTCATCGCAATTTGTAAAGCTAAAGCCATTGGAGCAACTGATTGGATGAATGGTAAAACTCTGCAACCTTGGGTTACCTTCATATTTTTCCGAATATCAATAAACTAGTTTGTGCATAACTTCAATCATATTTTTTAATCGTGTTTCAAGTGAAAGTCTAACTTTATCGACGCCACAATTGATCATGTCTTTAAACGAAAAATGTCAATAAAAAGTTGAAGATAATCAACATGTGAATTTAGAACTCTGCTTTCGAAAAGAATAAGACACAAACTTTTTGCATGCCAGAAAAGGAGAGTTTTATGTCATCACATGTATATTAGAATTTAATTAAAAAAGTTAAATTTACTTCTAATAGAAAAAGGGTAAATTTCTTTTTTGGGTTAGTACAAGAATTAAGAAAAGCGTAATTTTGGAGGAACACACTAACACTGATAGACGCGACGGAGGGGATCTTTGCCCCGCAAATGGTTCACTCCCCCGAGATGAATTTGTCTATATTTTCTATGTCTAGCCGCCGGGCGTTTCTCTTCTCTCTCTGTCTCTCTCTATCTCCAAAATCAAGCTTTGAACTTCCTGCCATTTCTGCTTGCAAAACCCTTTCTGGTTCTAATAGTTATTGGCGGATTCGCTCCTCTCTCTATCGTCATCTCTGTTAATCAAATTCAACATACAGAGAACGAATCGAAAAGCAAATAACGCGTAGTCTGTCTCTCCCTTCCTCATAGATGGGTGAAATCGATGAAATTGGAGCTGACGTCGGGTATGACGCTCATATTTTTCTTATGCCCAAATCTTCAATTTTCATTATTATTAAATATATAATCTATCACGTAAAATTTTTTTAATGTCTGGATGTAATTTGCCGGTTTTGTTTGTATCGATGGCATACTTTGGGCAATTGTACGTTTGCTCGCCGAGATTATCCAATAGAATTCGAACGGTTTGGAAGTTTTCTAATTTGATATAGGATATCGACGGCTGTGTAACAGCTATAAGTGTGATGATCAAATTTTGCCCAGGGATGTTATATGAAGCGGTGTTTGAGATCATCAAGGGTATGAATTTTGCTCAAATGAAAACAATGTTAGTTCTTTTTCCGGGCAAAGCCCATTACAGAAAAGTGATGAGCTTTTTAGTGTAAATTAAGTAGTTATGCTGATACAAATACTTAGAAGAGTTTGCATTTTACTTTACTTTGTTTGTAGTTATGATCATTTTGCTTATGCAAGTTCAGTTCTATATTATATTATTTTTCCCAGGCAAATTAAGATAACCATTTACGTTCAAATATCTCTAGGTTTGTGTTTCGATAATTTTTTTCTCAGCAGCCAGGCTGGCTGAGAGACATTGTTAATTTAATTGAATAGAGCACCTTCTAATTAATGGTGACACATTGAACTACAGTTCGGATATAGAGGTTGATGACATTAGATGTCAAGATATAGCCGAGAAAGATGTCAGTGATGAAGAGATTGATGCAGAAGAATTGGAGCAGCGGATGTGGAAGGATCGCATCAAGCTTAAAAGAATCAAGGAAAGACAGAAGCTTGCAGTGCAGCACGCTGCAGAGATGCAAAAGCCCAAGCAGACGACTGATCAAGCTCGCAGGAAGAAAATGTCCAGAGCACAAGATGGTATTCTTAAGTATATGTTGAAGCTTATGGAAGTCTGCAAAGCTCGCGGATTTGTATATGGAATCATTCCAGAAAAGGGTAAGCCAGTGAGTGGTGCTTCCGATAACATTAGAGCTTGGTGGAAAGAGAAGGTAAAGTTTGATAAGAATGGGCTGGCGGCCATAGCCAAGTATGAAGCTGAGTGTCATGCTCTGAGTGAGGCTGATAATAACCGGAATGGGAACTCTCACAGCGCTCTCCAAAATCTCCAAGATGCAACTCTTGGGTCACTTTTATCTTCATTGATGCAACATTGTGATCCTCCTCAGAGAAAGTACCCCTTGGAAAAAGGTATTTCTCCACCTTGGTGGCCAACTGGGAATGAAGATTGGTGGTTACAATTGGGTTTACCACAGGGTCAGAGTCCTCCTTATAAGAAGCCGCATGATTTGAAGAAGATGTGGAAAGTTGGAGTTTTAACTGCTGTGATAAAGCACATGTCACCGAATATTGCAAAAATTAGGAGGCATATCCGCCAGTCAAAGTGCTTGCAGGACAAGATGACAGCAAAGGAAAGTGCAATTTGGTTGGGAGTATTAAATCGAGAAGAAGCTCTCGTTAGGCAGCCTAGTAGCGATAACGGTACATCTGGAATAACTGATATGCCGCCTGGCGTTCCTGTCGAAAATAAGCTAGCTGCTGCTAGTAGTGATAGCAACTATGATGTTGATGGCGTTGATGATGGTGTTGGTTCTGTTTCTTCTAAAGAGGAGAAGAGAAATCAATCAACGGATGTTGAACCATCTGATAATTTATACAAGAACACTCCTAACTGTGCACAAGATAAAGAGCAAGCTGAGAAGCAACCCCGGAAGAAAAGACCCCGTTACAGGTCAAGCTCCACTGACAGATTACCTGCCCCATCTCACATTGAAAGTCTTCATGTTGAGACAAGAAGAAATCTGCTGAATATAAACCACGCTGAAACACAGGTAGTTGGACTCCAGATTCATGGAAGCATGCAGGGCAATGAGACAGATTCAGCTTTGAGACCTCCGGAAGAAGGTCTCGAGGTGCCAGCTCAACTACCATCATCTGAATATGATCAATACTCTTTGGTACATTCGAGCAACATGATTTCCACAGAAAGCATGTACATGAATGGAAAGCCATTGCATTATCCTGTGGTGCAAAACCCTGATATGCATCATGAAGCTACATATAGTGTTTTTAACTCCGCGGCAGGATATGGGCTCAGTCATGATGGGCAGCAGATGCAGACTGGAAACAGTGAACCAATTAGGCCAGAGAATGATACGGTCCCTATGCCAGCAGCACGCTTGAAAGGGGATGATATTACTGCGGGAGACTTGCCATATTACGTGAAAGACTCATTTCAAAATGAGCTAGATAGACCGATAGACCATCCTTTCCTTGGATCACCAATCAATAGCATGTCATTAGATTTTGGAGGATTCAACAGTCCATTCAATATTGAAGGTTTCTTGAGTGATGATGACATCATGCAGTACTTTGGGGCATAGGATATTGGATTGTAAGTGCTTTTCTTCTCTTGAACTATGCCTGATTTGACCGAGCATGTCATGACCCGTGTTTCTGTGTTTGTTTCATCCTTCCCCAGGAATTGCGAAATTGCATTGATTAATTGCTTAGATTGGCGAAGGTTCCCAGACTGGTGCTAATATATATGCAGTTTGAGGTTGAAAGTTATGACCTTAACGCTTGCAAGTTTAAAGAACAGGAAGAACAGAAGCATGAATTTTTGTGCAATAGGTTGCCCCTGTTTCATATATTTCAATAATTATGATTGGGGTTTCATGTACATGTATCAATTGGTTGGAGGGACAAATTGATGCGTCCCCTTTTATGGCCAATAATTGTATATATGGGTTTAGTAATTTAAATGCTGGAAGTAAAACTGAGTGATTGTTGTAATGCTGTCCTATTCTGTCTGAGGAACATTGGTACCCGAGGTTGACATATGCATTACTTTTATATATTCCCAACTCATGGAAGGAGGTCTTCCAACGATTATACTTGTAGAGAGGAGAAGAAAGTCTCACTAATTAATCACGTGTTGGCTTGTATTTAAAATTAAAATGGAAAATGAGGTATCACGAAGTCAAATCCATTGCACTGTAAGATGCAACATTAGAATAATAACTAATGTAATATTGCTCTACGTTGTTGATATAACGTTAAAAGGAAGTCAACAAAGTTTGGAGCCTGTGGCTTCCTGGCATAGAAGTTTGTCTCTGAAGGTTCGAGATCTGTTACGGAAGGTTGAACTTTTCTCTTTGTTCTTCTATCTTCTTTCCTTACACGTAGGGTTTCGGCCTCTTTATATTATCAAATAAAAAAAGAAGTCAATAAAATATGAGAGGGACCAGAGCAAGTAAAATCAAAAGGTTAAAATATATATAATTTCTTTCAAAGATTTCATGTATATGCATTTAATCCTGTATGCAATTAAAGGTAAAAATACATCTCCTTAAACTCTTATTAGATAGTAAATAACCCCTCTTATTACTCGTACTACTGTTGGCTTTTTAGTACAAGAATCATATGAAAATCACATCTCTAACAAAAATTCTAAAATTTATTAATCTGCACCCTACCTTCCAAAGCTTAAAACCCAACTTCAACAAAGAAAATAAAATTATGCAGTGTGAAGCTGTGATCATTAGAACAATTCAATCTCAGGTGAAAGAATCTACCGCAACTCAAAAACATAGTGTTCGGCTGCCGCATACGATTTTACTTCCTCTTCTTAATATATTCCATGAATTCCTTGAAGCGCGATTGTCCAAGCCCCTATGTAACTTGTCTTAAACTCGAGCCAGCATTTTGAAGCGCAAACATAGAGCCAAAGCAAACTACTTTAGCACGCCATATACAAAAACTATACACATAAAAGACACCGACTTTAAATTCAGCTCAGCCATATTCGTGTAGCACGGTGTTCTGTTTTCAGTTGTTTCCAATGTTTCTTTCTTCATTGCATAAATGGAATATTTCCTGAGAGAGAAAACGGAAGCAAGCTTCGGACCCTTTATTCTTAGAGAAAATGAATGATAAAAACAAATCATCCTCTGCAGTACAGTGTGTTTGGGTTCTAGGGCCAGTGATTGTAGGAGCGGGACCTTCTGGTCTAGCAGTAGCAGCGTGACTTAAAGAGAAAGGAGTGCCAAGTTTGATACCAGAGAGATCGAATTGCAGTGCTTCGTTGTGGCAGCTCAGGACCAATGGTCGCCTTCGCCTTCATTTGCCTAAGCAATTTTGCGAGCTTCCTCTTATGGGTTTCCCAAGTTCGTTTCTAACATAGCAACACATAGAGTACTTGGAAAGCTGTGCAGAGAGGTTTGATATTAGGCATTTAGGCCATGGTTCAATGAGACAGTGAAGCAGGCGGAGTTTGATGCCACGCTTGGGTTCTAGGCTTGTAGCACGTGGGAGTGTCAACAAGGCAGAGATGGCGACTGAGTATGTGTGCCGGTGGCTGATCGTGAGAGAATGCGGAGGCGGTGGTGCCTGACATTGAAGGAATGGGGTTCGGAGGGCCCATTAGAGACACAAGCTTGTGTAAAAGTGGAGAAGAGTTTAGAGGGAAGAAAGTTTCAATGGTGGGGTGTGGCAATTCAGGCATGGAAGGGTGCTTGGATCTTGGCAACCATAATGCCAGTCCTTCTCTTGTGGTCAGGGATACAGTAAGAACTCTTTCTGTTTTTCTTTTCTTTTTCTCTGTGGCTTCTTCTTTTCTCTCTCTGAGAATGGGTGTGAAGCAAAAAAAAACCCAGCTTCCGTAGTCCCTGTTCCACAAGGGTTATATTTGGGAATGGCATGTGATTGCTCTGTTAAAAAATTAACTAAATGAGTAATTAAAAGTTTAAAGAGGTAGCTTGTTACCTTATACTGTAAGGGGTTAAATCCGGGTTCTTGCATTTTAACCAAATTACAACTAACTAGAAGGAAGCATTGGCCGGTTGCAACACATAACCATCGTTGCAGGCTGCAAGAAGTGTGATCAACTGATCCACCCGAAATGATTGGACTCGGGCCCTATTTACGTGATTTGTCTCATTCTTGTCCCAAAATCTCTGACCAGGATTTTCTACTCACTCATCAATCATAGCTTGCCCGTTTCTGATATCGTATCACGCCGCCAACCTCCCTACCAGAAGCATGTTCGTCCGCTGCGACCCGACCACGGAATAGTGCCGAGCCGCGGGAAGGAAATGGAATGAAACTCAAACTGGTGACTTTACCCCTGCTTTCTTTTTCTGCTTGCGCGGTAATTTTGGGGTTATAGGGGGGATAAAACTGTAAATTGGATGGCATAACTCAGTTATTAACCCGCCTGGATGACCCGCTGTCCGTCTGTCGTACCCCAAAGGTGGAAAACATATTTTGCCCACCCCTATTCTCCCCCGTCTCTCTCGGCCATTAAGCACCATATCCTTCTAGGAAATTTCAAAAGGCTTCCTCATTTTCGGCCCAAAGAAGAGGAATAGCAAATTTCAAAAAAGATAAGAAAGGAAAGCCTCTTTTTTATGTTCTCCCACTCTGTCTAGGAGTAAGAAGAGTTGGCTGTTTGTGTCTCCAGCTCCAGAAAAAATGGCGGTCAAGAAAGATAACACTTGGGTTTTAAACGTTGCGATTTTAACATTGGCGCTTTCACTACCATTTGTTCAATCCTCTAGTTCCGGTGAGTTCATGGAAATCCCCCCGTCCGTTCTTTTTCTCTTTTCTTAAAATATCTCTGGTTGATTTCTCTGACGGTATGCTAGCTCGATATGCAGGTCTCCCTCTCGGAACAAACATGGCACCAAACAGGGCTACAACAAGAAGAATAAGCACTGAGGTATATACGTTAGATGATCATTACACGTTAAAAATAGAATAAAGGAGACAACTTTCTGCTTCTGCATTTTCAAACTTCCAACTCCCTCTCGCTGTCTGTTAACAAGAGGACCTAATTTGGAATATTCACGCTTATAGGTTGAGTGGTTTGGGAACCGCAGAGCAGAGGTAGAAGACTCAGCAAGGCAAGTCCCAACGGGACCTGATCCTCTTCATCACAACAACAATCCCACAGGCCCTTGAGCTCGAATGCTCTTCTCTATTCAAGTAAAGGGTTTAACCTTCATCTCTAATGGTCGGTCTCATTTATATACATCGGTTTTGTCTCTTTTTCCAGTCCCCTGCAGCTGCGGCACTTTTAATGCTTCAATATCGTGTAGTAATGTTTTTAGTTGAAGTTTTAGTAATTTAGAAGCTCTCTTCTTCTGAAATATGCTTTGCTTTGTAGTTTGTACAGAGGCAGAAAGAATTCTATATGGGGTTTTTTTGCCTGCTTATTTGCAATTCATTTCTTCCCATTGTGTTTCTTGTTCAAACAACCAATATTGGTGCTGGAAAAGTTTAAATGAACTAAGATCACTCTGTCCACTTCCTTTTCTGGGTTTTAGGCTGATTTAATTCGTAGGTTTGCTGGAGACATCCAAAGAAAAGAACCCAAGGGCGCAACTCATTGTCATTGTTGCCGTTTACACAAAATAGTGGAGAGATCACATGCAATATCGTACAATTGATTCAGTAATCTCAGTTGTATGATCCCTCTTAATCTTCGCCGCTTGTGGGGACCCTGCTTCTGAGCTATTCAATATTTCCCCCTTTCTGTTTTACAATACATGCTCTGATATTCTTAATCCAAATCACAAATATAACAACAACACATCATTTTGTTATTTTTTCTCTGGTTTCACGCCTCAGTCAATGTTATAGAGATGTTTTTGCTACAGAAAAATACTATAGATGCACTGTTCTCGGGGATGAAAGTCATTTTCTCAAGGGCAATGGAGAATGAAGTAATGGGTCAAACTGCAGACTAATAAAGAGAAAACCATGGGCATATATTTTGTGGATTTTTTTTATTTTTTC
Source organism: Dicorynia guianensis (assembly GCA_037013595.1). Taxonomy (NCBI): domain Eukaryota; kingdom Viridiplantae; phylum Streptophyta; class Magnoliopsida; order Fabales; family Fabaceae; genus Dicorynia; species Dicorynia guianensis. The sequence goes on from JASUAB010000009.1 coordinate 616,818, forward strand.
GGTGGGTATAACTATCAATTTGTAGTATTTGGATATGGGCCCTTCCCAAGTCGGCATCATTGAGCTTTCACCCGCTTCGTTTGCATGTGGCCTTCTACAGATTTCAGTAACAGACAAAAAGAAGTACATGGTGCACTTATGGTATGTTCGATGATCATTTTGACTACCGAATTTAGATATATATCAACTTGGCCAAATTTTGTACCGCCATTTTAATTTGTACATTTACTTCATCTTGATAAAATGATTGATTACAATACTTGTACAAAGTCCTTTAATAATTTTTTGAATTAAAAATTTAAAATATTTCTTAGTCAATAATTAAAAATTAATTTTTTTAAAATAAAAAAATTATGAAATTTGATATAATTTTTTTTATAAAATTTTTTTTATATATAATTTAAATTAAATTTAAAATAATGTATTTTAAAAAATTAATTATCTACTTATTATATTAAATTTTATTAATAAAATCATATAATATTTGAACTCTACCTTGGGAGCTAATTTACTTTTGTCTGAAAATAATGATGTAATAAGTACTTTATGAAATAAAAAAATAATATAAATATGTAATAAAAGATAGCATAAAAAATGGGACACATTAATGATCATATCGACCTAAAAAATTTTAAATTATTGTGAGTGTGTTTTATAAAAAAAATTAGAAAAGGTCATACAGGTAAACAGGGAATTCTAATTTTCTCCGTAATTAAGCGCTAAGCAGAGAGGAAAATATCCCTGGGGGGGGGGGGGGTGGTTTGGATTTTTTCAGAAAAATATCTCAGTCACTGACACCGTGTGCCCTTCGCGCTACGAAATGTTATATCTCCCCCTTGCCAAGCACTTTTAGTCGCCGGAGCTCTTCCCCCAGCCGAAGAACATGTCGTTAACCACAGCAGCTGCCACAGTCTCCGGCGGCGAAGCGCCTGAACATCTCTGTACGCCGACACTGGACATGGAGTCCCCCAGGCTCCTCCAGTCCATTTCCGAGCACGGAGGCTACGCTTACGTCAGCATGGCGGCTCTGGCCGCCGCCGGCGACTTTCGCGCCGCTGAAGCAGCTCGCGAGATGGCGTGGGAGCAGCTACACTCGGGGCCTTGGCACTCCGTCTTACCAGTGTGGCGTAACGCATACTCTATGGCATGCCTCCACGTTGCGAAGTATCATTACAACAATGGCCAGTTCAAGGAGGCCCTTAGAGCTTTAGATATGGGACTGATAATGGGAGGGATGCTTCTAAGGAGGGACCTGGACTCTGCTGTCGAGCAAGTATCGGAGAAGGCCAGGAACATTAGGGTTTCTGAAGAAAGCTATGTAGGTTTGGGAAAGTCCCGGCATCAACTTGTTGATCAGCAACTTAATGAGGCTGAGGTGAGGTCTGTCCCTCTGTTTTACTGATGGGTGTAATTTTTGACAATGTATAGCTCAAAACTAAAGATAAATTGCTTGATTACATTTTGAAACGCCATCTGAACATTAATGGCTGATTTGGATGATATGGTACTTCACTTGTAAAATTTGAGAGGGTTGATTAAAAGACATTAGCATAGCTTCAGCCCTTACTCAAACGTATGAAGGAGAGAATGATTTCAACCCGATCGCTTGCTGCCTTTGATTTGAAAGCTAATTTGAGCCTTCTTCTTTCAATAAAATTCGTTGTTTGTAATGAGAAGCTCGATTATGAGAGTTAACTTAATCGTCACTTGGTGCACTGCCGGTATAAGTCTGCTTGTAGAGTGAACAAGTGACATCATGGTAGGCCTACAATTAATTAAACACGAATTAAAATGGGAGACGCGTACTTAATCATTTCCTTTGGAAAAGAAAGCAATGTCTGAAAACTAATTGTAACAAAAATAACAGTAACTTTCAAACCCCCAAAAAATGTGAGATTGCTGAAGGATGCAAACGATATCACCATTGAATATGATGCAACATCAACACCAATATTGGAAATTTTACGTTTTCTTTTAAGTTCATCTCTGCTTCTGTTATACTTCTGGTGAAGTTGGATCGAGCTGAGATGGTGTTGCAAATTAACATGGCCCTTCTAATGTTTATATTATAGTTTTTACATTTGTAGGTGCTGCGACTTTTACCTGCCAAATCCCTTTCTTGTAAGATTGTGGTGAAGACATCCGCTCTATCATTGGAAAGGTTCTTGCAAGATTATTACTTGTCTGGTTCCCCGGTTATTATCAGTGATTGTATGTCTCACTGGCCAGCCAAGACAAAATGGAATGACATAGATTACTTGAAAAGAGTTGCTGGTGACCGCACAGTTCCAGTTGAGGTAATTACTTTAATAATCATATTTGTGATTGTTAATGGAGGCACCTCCTCTTCATCTCTTCCTTTCACCATAATCAAGGTAAGTAAAGAGTATACAGCAAATTGAGAGAGAGAGTGAGGGTCTTTTGTATGTAATATATTTACTGTTATTTAAATAGACAGACTTTGGAAGAAAAGGTTAAAGTTCAGCATGATTTATAGGTTGGGAAGAACTATTTATGTGTAGAGTGGAAGCAAGAGCTAATTACATTTTCAGAATTTCTTCTGCGGATAAAGTCCCATGGCTCTTCTTCTAGCGGTCCTACATATTTAGCTCAGCATCCATTATTTGATCAGGTAATTACTATTTCATTTTTTTTCCAGGCCCTTTTTGCCCTGTTATCTTGGCACTTAATTACTGGACTATTACTGATTCTTTCAGTTATTGATATGAATTATGATTTAGATAAAGGAGCTACGAAAAGATATTTGTATTCCTGACTACTGTTTTGCTGGCGGAGGGGAGCTAAGATCTCTCAATGCTTGGTTTGGTCCAGCTCAGACAGTAACACCATTACACCATGATCCACACCATAACATATTAGCCCAGGTAACCCAATTGTAGTACTCTGGAATGAACAATTACAAAACAGTGCTGCTTATGCAATTTTTGTTAATATTTTATTACGTTTGCCAATTAAGTCCAATAAACTATCACTAAAAGAAAGTGAGACCCATGTATTGGATGGTCTTCAAATTTAGCAATCCTGTAACTGTACTGCTTTCGTTCTCCTTAGTTAGAGTAGAATAGTATTATGATTCTAATTTTGCACATTCTTGATGAAGACTTTAATGACTATTTCCTCCATTATTTTTCACACAACGGCCATATTATGCAAATGATTGATGTGACCCGTGGATATGTTATTGCACATCCCCAAGACTTAGTGCTTCATCCATAATAATATAATTCAAGCCTAGAGCCACATATGCAAAGGATTATCACAATTCTGGCAATGTTATTGGGCATTTTCATGTCCTTTTACACCCTTCCTCCACTGATCCACCCCCATGACACTAACTTGGAGCATGTCTATATGGTTTTCTTTTTCTGTGCTGTTACTTTACATGTTGAATCCTTATCTAAGGAACCATTTCATAATTGAAGAGCTATAATGTATGTGACAATTTATTGTCTTCTTTCATATTTATTCTGCATCTTTATCTGAGGAACTTTACCCCTACTCTGAAACCATGCTTAGCAATTCCAGCCAGGTTTTTAGTATTTTTTTAACTATTTGGTTGTATAACTTTTGTCCTGTTTCTTACGCCTCTGCTGGAAGCCTTCCCCCATCACTGCATCCCCATTTGAATGGCCTAAGAGCTCTAGAATTATCTCATTAATGTAAATTTTCTATCTTTCTATTCTCTTTCATTTTTTTCCTTCCTTGTACTATCTTCTTGTGTCTCTCTGCATCTTGATCTGTTTTTCCACTGCTAACAGATTCATACTGGCAGTCAAGTGGTTTTATATGCCTTACGTGAACCTTTTTTGTTAACAAACTAGTAGATACCTTCTTAGATTTGTTATGAGAAAGGATCAATTGTTTACAAACGTTTCTTTTGCAATCTAGAACTCATTATTAACTAGACTAGCTGCTAATAGGATCTAGAATTCTCAAGACTAGTGGTCAACTGTTCATAGCATACTGAACAAATGTGGTGTTGGCTTCCATATGGGTTGTGGAACTGGTGAAGCTTACAAACCTGCTACATTGCAGAGTGGCACGTGGATATATGTGTGAGATACACAATCTGGTTCTGATTTGAAAAGAGAAACTTTGTTAAATTTTTGTAGCCTTGAAGATTGCGGTTGGCTTTCTTGTATTTTTCATTTATCTAAATGAGTAACTCCAGCACCGATAGTTCTCGTGTTCTCTGAAGTGTGAATATCGTAGATGAGGTGTGTTTTTTATTTATTATTTTATAATCTTTGTCTCCTTCTTGATTGGAAAATTATTGTATTTGAAGGTTGATCTAGATGCAATAGATGAAAGGAGGTTTCCTAAGGTGCAAAACTTAGACTTTGTAGACTGTATTTTAGAGGAAGGTGAAATGCTATATATTCCGCCAAAATGGTGGCACTATGTCCGGTCCGTAACTACCAGTTTCTCAGTTAGCTTTTGGTGGAGTGAAAGTGAAAGTTCAGCAGAATCGTGATGATGTACTACTTTCATGTTTAGCTCGCTCTCTTTTTTTTTTGGGAATGTAGAACTAAGCATATGGAAGATAGCAGCGCTGATATATATGCACCTACAATGACAAATTTGTGTAACAGCGACTGTATATCATCATGTACACAGACATCATTTTTGGCAATTGGCGCTAACATTATTGTAAGGAAATAGTGCGGCCGACAAAGGCTTACGGATTTATGCTAAAGTTTTGCTATGCATGTTATATCTCCTTAACAGACATGGTCGAGTATTTGTACGGATTACTTGCTCACAAACTTGTATGAGCTGATGCATCAATTTTTTCTTGGAAAATTCTAGTTTAGGTTAGTTAGTTAAACTTATTTATAGTTATGATCATAAATAAAAATATGAACGTTCACAGATAAAAGATATTAACTTATTTTAGTTGTAAATAGATTAATATTTAATAAAAATTAAGGGCTTGTTTGAATTTTATTTTCGAGAACAATTGTTTGTTTCCAAAAACAAAAGCACAGTAAGACCTGTTTGGATACTTACTCTCTAGTTAATAGTTTTCACAACTTATTTTGCATATTCTATTTTTAGAATAAAAAATTAGAAACACCTACAACAAGTTTTTATTTTCTCCTGTCTGTTTTTTTTTTTTTTTTAATAAAGGTGAGATGACTAGAACCCTTTAACAAGAGGAAGAGGGATGGGATATGGGGAAGGGGCGTACCCACGTAAAATCGAACCTACCTCCCATACTGAAAAATAAGCATGTGTGTCATGAAATTAGGATGCTCCCGGCTCTCCTGCCTGTTTTTAACTCAAAAACACGGAGAACGCTCTTGCCGAACAAATTTCATTAATGGCATAGTTGTAATTTTTGAAAAGTACATACAAACCACAGTGCATATCACCACTCTCTCCAGCTTCTTCCTCCACACTCTAACTGTGCTTTCCTGAGCCTCTCTCTCACTGGTTCAGACTCTTCAACCATGGATTTGCTCTCAATCTCTTCTTCTCACCCTTCTACTCCGCTTCCTTCTCGTAGGCTTTCTCATTTTCTTGCAAGACGGCCCCTTTCCTCATTCAACAGTCAAATTTTTAGGAAAAGGGGATTCTAATAAAGGAGAAAATGAATTTTAATGAGGTGAATTAGTAAAATTTGCAGTGACAATGTCTGAGGAGCAATGGAGGAGTGAAAGGGGGAAGAGAGAGACTAGATGGGAGAGATATCGCAGAGAATGGGAGAAGAGAAAGGCAATGCCATTGATGTCGCATCGTTTGATTAGGAAGAGAAGATTTTTAGGGAAAAGAGATAAGAAGGGGTGAATAAAAGAAAGATCTTTGATGAATAAAGTTTAGTATAATAAATAGAGAATTAAATTTTTTAAATGTAATATTTTTAATGTAAATTATGTGTATAAAAAAATTTATTAAAAAAAATATATTTATTTTAATGATTTTTTTATTTTAAAAGAAATTAAGGAAAACGGAGTTTACTCAATTAAAAAAAGAAAAACCTTTGTATCTACCAAAAAGAAAAAGGAAAACCTTTGAGGGAATGAGGCTGTTGACTGGTTAGCAGGATTGGCTGCAGGGTAAAACCTTTGTAGCTTTATGCGTTCTTCTCTTCCTGGCAAAAGGCTGGGATGGGGTTCGCACATCGCACTGTGCCGATAACTGATTGGCGCTTCGCAGTGTGCCATATCTGATTCGCACTTTGCAGTGTGCCTTTGCACAAAATCCAATTCGCAAGACAAAGGGCTGGCACTACGTAGTGTAACCAAACAAATTTTTTATTTTTGGTTTTTAAAATTTATTTTTACAATAAAATTTGTTAAATAAATTTTATTATATCTTTATTTTTAAAATAATTTTACTAAACATATTTTATTATATTTTTATTATAAAAAATGATTCTCAAAATTTCTTTTAAAAACAAAAAATTAAAACATTTTCAAATACACCCTCGGTCACTCTTTTTTTTTTTTTTTTGTTTCTTCGTTCTTGCACTATGGGGGACGAAAATATACTCATTTACAGATTACAGCCAACGATAATTCAATCTTTTACTTATGAATATTCTGATTTTTATTTTGCCCATTTCGATGATTTTTTATTCACTTAAGTTTTGCTCTGTACCTACTACCGTAACTAAGTTCTCATTCTCTCTTCCGCCCTTTTATATGAAAGGTTATGATATTGGTACATATTTAGATAGTATAAATAATATATAATTTCTTATAATTTTATTTTACTTTTTCTTTCATATTTAAAACTTCTCTCTGTGGAGATGCTACAATCAGTTCTTTATATTTCTCTGTCAGAATCATCACTATTCTTTCAACTTTAGACTCTTGAGATCTATCAATTGTTTGACCATTATTTTTTGTTATTTTGTAACTTCTGTCAGCAGAGTGATTCTCTGTAGTTTTATATATTTTTGGAGCCCCCTGACGTACTCGTCCGCAACTTCTGCTTGCTCACCACTCAGCACGAGCCATGGGTCTCTGGCTAAACTGCTTCACTGTCAACCACCGCTTTATCTCTCACTCAATAACCGCTTCATCTTCAGTCTCCTTCAGGTCTCTACCACCGCCGGTGTGGCCCTTACAACTTGTATCTTCATCGTTCAAGTTAGATGGCATCAGTGCGTCATCCTCGCCGCTGCGCAGCAGCTGCGTTTTTCTTCATGCGGCTTACAGCTCCGCTTACGCCGCCCACGGTGGAATCCACTAAAGATTCGACAAGAAATCTTTCTAGTGAAGAAAAGAAGAGAAGTATTTAAGAGCAACTGAGTGATAATCCCAGTGATACTGAAGCTCTTCGTCCTCTCATGGAAGCCAAGATCAGAGCTGGCAAACTTAATGAAGCAATTCAGGTTATAGACAGTTTGATTGAAGTTGAACCCAAAAGAGTTTAAGTGGCCACTGCTGAGGGCTCACATGTATGTTTATAACGCTGACTATCAATTGGCAAGAGAACGGGTTTGAAGATACTTTGAAGAAAGATCCAATCTCATCTGCATTCTTCCTTTGCAACGCAAGCAGAAAGACGAAACAAGAATATTATAATTTATTTATTTTTTATTAAATATTACACGTAACTGAAATAAGTTAATATTTTTAACTATATATGTTTATATTTTTATTTGCAGTTATAACTGTAAATAAGTTTAAGGAATTAACTTACATTGAAAATTTTCCTTTTTCTTGCTTTTAAAATTATTGGCAGGATATGATTTTATGAGGTAAATGCACATTAAAAAGTAGTTAATGTCTGATCTATGTAAAAAAATGTTGACTTTGTGAACCGATTTCATAATTTACAAAGAATTTTAGGTTATTAAATCTATTTCTGTTTAGTTGGTGATTTTTACATACATATGCATTGATTTATTATATAATTTTAGAAAACTGATATTTGTCCAACTTATATGTAGAATGATATTAACATACCAAAATAAAAATATAAAAGGTCATATTCTTCGTCAATTGCAATTTTTATAATAAAATATTATGAAATTCAAAACAAACGATAATCTCGAAATAAGCAAGAGCAATTGTTTGACTAGCTAAATGGATAGTGAAGCATGAAACAGAAACCAAATTATGGTGACTAGATGAAAACGAAGGTGGTCATTTTTGGATAATAAGTTATACTCTATATTATTCTCAATGCTCAAATTGTTAATCCAATTAAGGTACTGTTCCATTTCTACATTGAGCCTCGTTTCTTCTGCTTCATGATCGCTGCAGCAGATAAGAAGTCATCTAAGGCCTGGACAGAAGACCCTTTATAGCTATCCTCGTCTTTCACAGCATTCCTTAACATATCTCTGATGTAACAAGCTTGCTTTCTTATCTCCTTCCCTTTCTCCGCCACATCCATTACTAATTCAATTTTCGCTGCTATATCTTCATGCCCAACCTCGCACCTCTTGCCTCTAGCTGCCTCCACACAAACACCAACCTCTTCCTCCAATAACTTGCAATTAAAAAACTGCTCTGCCGCCATAGGCCACCCAAGAATTGGCACGCCATGACTAAGCGCTTCCAGCACCGAATTCCACCCGCAGTGACTCAAAAAAGCAGCCACGGCTTTGTGTGACAGAATTTCCACTTGGGGCGCCCAATCATGCACTATCAACCCTCTTTTTGACTCTTGAGTCCTCTCTAGAAATCCCTCTGGCAACCACTCTTCAGCTTTGAACTGTGAATTTTTGTCGAAACCAACTGGTGGACGAACAACCCCTATAAAATTCCTTTTTTATGTTTAGAGGGGTGTTGACTATGGTGACAGCGTAGTTTGTTCTTTATTCTATGTGAAGGGCTAATGCTAAGAAAGGGATAATATGGACTTGTGACTATGTTCTCATTTCTTTGTGCCATTGCTACTGAGATAAGATAATAGGGGAGGGGCAGGGGTGACACAAGAGGGTGCGGACTGCGAAGCAGGGAGCCTTGTTTAATCTAATCGACGATGATTGAGGAATCCCCTTGGTGGTCAAATTCTTGATTGGCTTTAATTAACCATAGAACAATTTGTAATTTACAAAATGCTTGCCTCAAAAACAAAAATATAAAATGGACTGTGATTGGTGAGTTGAGAAATATACACCTTTGAGAGAGACAAAAAGGTTATTGTCTTCAACTAAACTTTCGTTCATTCAATAAAGAAAACTTTCGTAGAGGAAAAAACAATAAAAATTTTGTCACACGTAAAGAACATTTGACAAAAGGGACGTTCCCCACCAACTTTACGCTGTGTAATACACCTTCTTTTTAATCTTGGGTAGATTAAGCTGTGAACAATTTTTTTTATCAGTAAATGAAGTGACATCTGTATTGTTGTAATAAGGCAAATTATAAAAAAAAATAGCATTTCTGTATATTATTTTGATAAAAAAAAATGTTAAAAAATACACATAGTACAACCTAAAATAACGATACTGTCACGAATTAAAGATTAAAGACATTAAATCTTATTTGATGCACATGATACCTTTTGCTAATGTTAAAAAAGGATATTTCTCTACCAACAGGCATTGGTCCTAACGAAAAAGGTTAAGTTTCACTTAAATATCTTATTTTAGATTTGAGAAAGTATGTATGCAGAAAATATCTTTAAAAAAATTTTCTCTAATTTAGACTTGACAATAATTTGAGTATAAATTAATTATAAATAAAAAAATTTAAATAAATTTATACTTTACGAATATCAGACAATTTAAGACAAAAAAAAAAAATACATCTCCGCAATTCTTTCAGACCTCAGAAACCCAAACCCAAGATTCGCAATTTTGAACAACGTTAGACTCTTAGTTTATGGGCTTATGTTGGGGAAAACAAAGTCTTTCCTTTTTTCCTAGCATCTTAAAAGCTTAGGAAGTTTCATGTACTTCTTGTACTCATATTTTGTTAGGGGATTATCAGGAAATCGATGAGACACACAGCAGACTTAGTGTTAAGTTTCATCTCCTTAAAGTGACGCTAAAAAATCTTAATTGAGCCATTTCACCCTCTCTTATTGATTGGTTTCCAAACTAGTCAAGAAGCACACTCAAATTTTTCTTCCTGTTATTTGCATGATTCTTTACTTTGAATAAATGGTTTATCTCCAGGTCGTACATGAAATTATCAGACAAGATTAGGTTGGAGTTTGGTCATATACGGACACTTCTGCCTCCGGTTATGTAAATGCATGCATCTATCTATTAACTACAATAATTTCCATGCTTCAATGGCAAGAAAAGTTTAAGTTTGTGGCTTACGCTTCCATACCTTCACCTACTCAATGACAGGGATGCAAATAGATTAAATCAATTTGAACCATTATTAAATCGTTACAGACTTCAATAGGAGATAGAGAAAAGAAAGGCAAAAATAGTGTGAACAAAGAAACCTATTTCATAATTTTACTTAGCCAGCAGATTTGTACCTGCAAAGAACTTTACACCTTAAGACCCTATCCTGAACATAGAACCCAGGCATCACCATGATCTTAACTCTGCTTGGACCATGTGACCTCTGCCTGTCCATAAACATATCTTCCATATAATGTGGATCAAAGCTTCTATTTTCTTCTACCCTTAAAATTCCCAATGGAGGGTCAAAAGAAAAGGCCAGCAAATGAAGCAACCATATGCATTTCGCAGCAACAAAGAATGCTTGAAGGAGCTGTTCAGGCCAAGGTCTTGTCCAATTTAGAGTAGTCATAATGCCGCTCATTTTCTGGTCACAGAACTTGCTAAATTCTTCACTGTAATACTTAGTTCCCTTTCTCAATACCTCGTTCCAGCTCAGATTTCTAAGGGCAACAAATGAAGAAAATTGTGCTTGGCGATCTTGTTGTGGATCGAAGAATTTTGGGCAGCCGTTCTTTTGGAAAACACAATTCTCGAAGTCTTGGTAGAGAGTTTGATTAATGAAAGCTTCAAAATGGCATAAAACTGCCTTTGAATACTTGGAATTCAGAGAAAGCTTATGCGGTTGAAGAAGCATATTCAAATTGTCCACTAAAGAATGATCAGTTTCTTCAATCTGGCTTATAAGGGTCTTACAGAATTGCTTCATTGATAATCTGGATTCGGATACTATCTGCAAGAAGCCCTCCACCATTGCTTCCTCAGTGACAGGCATCAAATTTTCTTCATTTCCATCAAATGATCTCCCTCTCTTGGGAAGATTATTTAGCTTTTCACAAAGTTGGGAATTTTTTGCCTGCATTGCCTGTCTTAAAGCTTCCTTCAGTTTTTCACAGTAACCCTCCAAGTACGACAGCTTTTGTTTAAGCTCGCCCAATGAAGATTTCATCTCAGAAACTTCCATTAAGGCAGCATCTCTGTTCTCTTTTGCTTCAATCATCTCCTTCTTCAATGTCTCAATCGACATTATTCCCAAATCCTTAAGAACCTGAGAAACTTCTTCTGATTCTGTTCTGTTTGGGGAAGTTTCATGTTTATGCTTCTTCTTCAACCGAGGAAACAACCATGAAATCACCCCTTTACTTTTGGGTTGTGATTGAACAGAAGAGTGAGAATCAGTGAGTGGGACAACAATATTGGAACTCCTGCTGTTCCTCGTATTCTCAAATTCGCTAGTTATGATTGCAGGCTTGCATCGATTGCAGGAAGATGCGGACTTGAAGTTCTCCAAACTGTTTCTCCTCCTGGACTTGAAGTAGTCATTTGGGGGTGATGTTTGAAGAACAGTGATTTGGTTCGCACAAGAACCAGTCACAGATTCTGTAGGGCATATATGGGATTCAAGATTGCCAAAACCAGAAGGAAATCCCTTTCTTGAAGTCGATTTCTTCTTGTAATCTGGTACAATGGTTTCTGTGCCTTTGTCTTCTTCTATCCCATCCTCATTCCAACTTCCTGATATTGTTCGGCTTTCCATTGGGTTTTGATGATACCCTGGCACTGGGTCATCTTCATAACTCTGTCAATGATTCTCACTTTTAGAAACTCAAGCTTCATTAAAATAAATATATAGCAGAGTAGCATCCATTAAAGAGATAAAAACCTGAGAACAACGAGAGATCAAGGAAAGGAGGAAAATGATTATAGTTTTCTGATGATAGGAGTGGGATAATAATTAACATAGTTGTGAAATTGATCAACCGATTCAGTTCATGAATTTTAGAACTTCCATAACAGGCAAAACAAAGCAAGAATCGTAAAATGTAAAGAAATCAAAACTCAATTCAAGCTTTTTGTTCTATTGAGGTTAAATAAAGGAAACACAGAAGAGCAAGGATTCAGGATACAACCGTCACAACAATGGCATCTATCCATTTAGATTAACCAGCTTCAGCAACTCTCGCTGGTATCAGCATTCAAGTGACAGGAGAATAATACAACAATGGGAAGCAGGCTTAGAAATTATTGCACATTCAAGAAAATTAGAATCTGTTATTGCATTTTAGCATGATGAATGGAAACAACAAATTCAGGCATACATACTCAAGCAACAGTGCTCTCCTACGTTGTACAAAAATAGTAGTGTTGATATGACATGGACAGATATTAGATACCCAGTTCAGAAAAGAAGACTAAGGTTGGAATCAAACTTGAATGAGAAAATTATCCTTACCGGAGTGAAAACAGGGTAATCTTGGGCAGAAAACTGAGAAACAGGGCGTGAAGCAGCGGAAGGAGATGGAAATCTAGCATTGGCTGGGCTATTTCCTTGCATTAGAGCGGCATGAAGAGCTCTCAGCTCCACTGCTTTGGCAATGGCGGTCTGGATTTCGTGTCTGCTTATTTCGGGGTTGCCATTGTTGCTGTCGTTGTTATGGTCTCGCAAAATCTGCGTGGGAGTAACAGATGCAGCCATGAAACAGAACAGAGGAAAGAACGAAGTAGAACATGTAAATTCCAGGAAGATAATTGTGTGCACTTGATATATCCTTGGTAAGGGAAAAGAACTAAACGGATGAACAAGTGGGCATCCAACGGTTGGATTTGATTCGCTTAGAAGATGACCGTATCTATGGTAGATTCTTGGAGAACCAGAAAATAGAATGAGAGATAAAGATTAAAGAGAATCACCTTAAATCCAAGGAGTTGTCTCTGTTTTGATAGGAAAATTTAATGGAACGAGGGCATGTGAAGAAGATAGAGAGAGAAAATGTTACTCTAGATTGGTTGGCATTAGCAGTGTAAAGCCAGTTTACCAATATGCCCATACATTCGAAAAATGACCGGAAAGCAACGTTGGGTGGTGGTACCACTGTGCACATGATTGCTTTAGTACAAACAGAAGAAGTACCATGCCACTATGTTCCACCTCCATATATCCATGTTCATGTTTTGGCCTTCAATTTGGGTTTTATTGTCAAAGAGGTGTTTCTTTAATACTCATTGATTCTTCGTGCGCAATCATCATAACAGATGGCACAACTATACTGAACTTTGTTCACGAAATCATCAAGTACTTCCATTGCCCCCAGTGAGGAGTTGGTGAGCACCCCAATTTATTTCGACGCCTCCTTTTTTCCATTTTTCATTCTCTACGGCAAAAACACGCCCTCGTGTAGTTACACCATTGCAGCGTATTATCAATTGTTGGACGGAATTTGGATATGATAAGATCACTTTTGTATGCAACTAGGTTTAGAATTCAATGGGAATTAAGTAGCTAACAGAGGCTTTACACCAGTACGATTGTTGCTTTTTAGATTTTGGCCATTGATCATATCTATAAAATTCCTTACGTATCAAGTGCTTCCCAAGTTGCATGACTACTTTATTGTTGATTCATAAAAATTTAATGTGAATGAAGATTATTCATTTTAAAATTAAGACATGTTAAAAAATTTTTAAAAAATATATATTATAATAAAATTTGAACTTAAATTTTATAAATAAGATAATATTACTAGCTGAATTAACCCTCGATCATGGTGATCACTTTCTTAGATCTGAATTTAAAATGTATCAATAAAGGGAAGGTTCCTTCTCTTGTTTATGTGCCAATGCACATACACTGTCGCAATAAGGCTGGTGGTCAAACTGTCCATGCAAATTTGGTGGTACGTGAATAAGGTTAAGTAAAACAAAAAAAGATAGAATTTTAAGATAATTTTAAAATAAATAAAAAAATTGAGATTCAAAATACTTAAACTTCGCTGCTAACTTCTGCTAATCCATGACTGTGCTGTCAGGGTTAAGTTTGTCCATTAAAAATATGGAAGAAGAAATATATGTAGCTGGGCAAGGAGCACTTTTTTTTGGGGGGCGAAAGGGGAAAAGAGAAGATTTTCCAAAACCTTCCCAAACACTTTTACAGACAACGAATCTTACAAGACAGCGTGCCACGGTGGGGACCAAATGGGCAAATTAGGGTCAGGCGTGAACGAGTTACTCTAATGAAGCAAGCAAAGGGTATTTTCGAAAACGGCGAATAATTTTTGGTTAGGGCGTGGCTTCCCTGTAATAAATAGAGATGAAATTCCACATAGGACAATGGATTTGCTTTACGAGGAATTGGTTGTTGCAGTGACAACTTTATTCATTAGAAAAGTCGTTGATTTTATATGGAAATTAAGGTCCATGAGCCAACCACCCAGAAAGTTAGTAAGATTTGTCAATCCCCACATGCAAGAAGAGTCTTATCTTGTTTACTTGCTACCATTACCGCACACCACTGCCTGAATCAAATTCTGGCATTATTTAAATCCAGTGTAAAGACAACAGAGCTGAAGCGTCTGGATATGGCTCAGGAAAGTCATAGCATTTGGTTTTGACTCCCGATAAACCATTGGAAGTGGTTAAGATGTGTTTATTCTTCTCCTAACCAACTACAGATTTGTTGTTCTCGCCAACTCGCAGAAAAATTGAGGTTCTTTCAGTATTATCCTTTCTAAACAACATTCTTTGATTTTTAGTTCTTTGTGTTACAAAATAGTGATTTTGTTTGCTTATTCATATATGTAATATGGATTGAGAAGTGTTAGGTGAATATTATTAATGAAAGAATAATAATATATATTATTTCATGTTCATAAATAATTATTTATTTATATTTTATAATTAATTTATTATCAATTATTAATTTATATTTTACTCAATAAAATACATCTTATATTTTTAAAAATTTAAATCCATATAAAATCTTAATTCATTATGAGACCCGGCATAATCAGCAAATAACATATGCCTAGGAATAGCTTTACAAATGTAATATTATACTTCATGGCGTAATATTTATTTTCACTTAATGAATTTCTTAAAAATTTTATTTAAAAATATAATATCAAATTTATAAATATTACAATTAAATTATATAATTTAATATATTTAATAACGGACTTAAGTTTTATAAACATTTTATGAACACACTTTAACCGACAAATGTTTTCTAAGATTTACACTACCTTTATGATCTTCAATAATTGAATCCACTTGCATTTAACCAATTGAAACGAGACTAATGTCCTTTGCCTTCTCTTAATCATTCAAATCAAGTACACACTTTTTATGCGATCATAGCTCCTACATGCTTAAATTTTGAAGTGAAATTGGCCCCTCTTTCAATGAATAGATAGAGACAGAAAAAATGGGACCGCTACGGTCCGGCACAGCCATGAAAGAAATGACACATTACACCAGAAATGGCGCTTAGCATTACCCAAGAACAAGTTCCATAAAAATCTTACTGCAGATACTATTCTGTTGCCTAGCCCAATGCCTTATCCTCTATTTTGTAACAAAAGCATGGAATTGTTCTCTGATTCCAGCTCTCTCTCTCTCTCTCGCTCTCTCTCTGTGAAGAATGCTCAGGTCTCTTTCATTTTCACTCACAGCTTATTCTGAAAGAAACACTCAAACAAGTGATTTCGGTTTTGTGTCTCTTTCTGGGTACCCTAAGCCAGAGGAATAAAGCAGGCAATAGCAGAGAAAACAACCAAACTAAGTACAACTTACAAGCAACAATACAGCAGGCGTGGTTCTCCTTCTTCTGAAAAATGACACGGAAAAAAAATGCACCTACTTCCCCATAATCATATTTTTATTTTGTGGTGAAAGTATCCCCATAATAAGATGTATAATGATACAGCGTTCTGAAACAAGACTTACCAAGTTAACGTTGAAACTTTAAAGTAGCTACGTTATACTTGCTGGCGGGTCACCTCGTATAATGTTTTGGATTTTGTCTTGTTTTGGTCGTCACATTCGTGCAATATTAGATTCCCAGTTCTTTAATCAATTGAACTCGGCCTGTCTTTATCCATTTTGAGTTCACTTTTAATTATATTTGTATAATAGTTATCTTATTTTATAAATTAAAATTTATAAACATTTTATTAAAAAATTTAAAATTTTTAATTTATTAAATTTCATAATCTAAACTAAAAAACACCTATCTAATTTAACAACTTATAAATTTTTTTAACCTTTTGAATTGCCTGCCAAAACATGTCTTGCTAAAAATAAACTCACAAAATTAAAATTTTTAAAAGTTATGTATTTAATTAATTTGGTAATTTAAATTATTTTAAGTATAATTTTATGAAATTCGTTAGAATTGTGGGCATATTAACATATCTGAAAGGATTTGATTAATATTAACTTTAATTTTAAAAAAAATTAAAATTAAAATTTTTAAAAATTTTGTATTTAATAAATTTAATAATTTAAATTATTACAAATATAAATTTTATCAAAATTCGTTAGAATTGTGGATGTTATACATATAAGGATGAAGTAATTAATTAATGACTAAAATCTTATTTTGACCCTTCACATATTAACAAACTTCTATTTTAATCATCTACTATTAAATTCTTTTAATTAAATCCTACACAAATAAATAAAAAATTTATTTTGATCTTTTATTATTAAATTTTTTTAATTAAATTTTTAAAAAATTAAAATTAAAATTAATTAAATTCTTATATTCATTATCACATAATGATATTAACATATTTAAAAGAATTTAATTGATATTAATTTTAATACTTAAAAAATTAATAATAATTTTTTTTAATTTATAAAATATCAAAATAAAATTTTTATCTTAATTAATTTATCCAGTCCAATTTTGAAAGGGCCTACTTCTTATTATTTGGTAGAGAACACGAACAAACTAGGCTCGTGGGACTGAGTAAAACCCAAACAAATGTTACGCGATAACAAAAGGGGCCCATAAGGTTGTAAATGAAATTGTAGCGCTTAATCCAATCAAAAAGTTGCTGCCTTAAGAGCCTAATCCTATTGGTTCAGTCACCATCCCACGGATTGCGATCCGAGTCCTCAATTTCGGAAAATCTTTTCCGTTCGCCATCATGACGATCTGAATTTTCTCTGACGGAAACACAATTTGAATTTCCCGCCTACATTCTCCTCCACTCTGCTATAAAGAGCCTACATTCACTTTCCTAATGTAAAATCCCGACTGAGCGAGCCACAAGAAGCACCAATTGGAATTACATACAAGTTTTCCCGGGGGCAAAAGAAAACCCTCTTCTCTCTGTTTCCATTATCTATCTCTCTTCACTGACATGGCACGAACCAAGCAAACTGCGCATAAATCAACCGGCGGTAAGCCACCGAGGAAGCAGCTGGCTACCAAAGCCGCCCAGAAATCGGCTCCGGCTACCTGAGGCGTGAAGAAGTCGCATAGGTTTAGGCCAGGAACGGTGGCTCTAAGGAAGATTCGAAAGTACCAGAAGAGCACGGAGCTTCTAATACGAAGGCTTCCTTTTCAGAGGCTGGTGAGAGAGATCGCGCAGGATTTCATGACTGATCTTCGCTTCCAGAGCAGTGCTGTGGCAGCTTTGCAGGAAGCAGCAGAGGCGTACCTGGTTGGTCTATTTGAAGACACGAATCTCTGTGCGGTTTACGCTAAGAGTCTCGCGATCATGCCTTAAGACGTCCAACTCGCTCGCAGAATTAGAGGCGAGAGGGCTTAATTGTAGGATTCTTCCTAAGATTAGAATCACAAAAGTACAAGTTACATCGCAGATCTGTTCCTTTTTCTTCTTTCTCCATAGTTTCCCTCGCTGTCTAAAGTGGAATTTAGCTCATGCAATTCAAATATCTAGGTTACTAATTTGATTCCTAGTATCTGGACCATATTCGTACAGTTCACTATCGCTGTCTTCTGGCGGCTTTATAATTTCCTGCTTTCACGTTGCGTATAGTGGTTCTTGTTAATTCTCTGGATCATTTTCTTTCCTTAGTTCTATGAGTTTTGTAAATCTTTGAGGCTCTGGTGTCTCTTTTTAGTTGGCTTGATGACTTGCAGAACGATATCTCTTTATTTGTTGGATCATTTTCAGTAAAGTTATGTTTACATCAATTACTAAGTATTCTCAAATTGACTATGGTAACGTATTTCTTTTTTAGAGCAGTCTACGTATACAGTTAGGTTTATGATTTTTTTTGTGTTTGTAGCCATTATGTGAGATACATTACTAGATTCATAATCGAGAAGGTAGAATGAAGGTATTAGGTGAAATTATTTGGTTCGGATAAACCATGAAACAGTGGAGGAACTTTCATTAAGAATGTTTCAGAAATTAAAAGTATGTTTATGGTGCTATAGACTATAGTACCAGATTTGTCTAATTAATAGATTGCAATGTTTTCTAATATGACTTTCAGGATTTACTCTCTTGCAATTATCCTCTACAGAAATTTGGATTTGATAATGTTCACAGGAATTCGAATACTAGGAAAATTGGGCTATGATGCTGTGTTGATTGGAATATATTTGTTAGTTGTGGTGGTTGATATTCATCTTTCAATTTATCAATACATTATTCCTCATAATTATATCTTTTATTATCATTATTATTTTTTGGGGGTGGGTTGCGGAGATAATAACTTTAGTCCTAATGTGAATAAATAAGTAGGATGTGATGAAAGATTAAATTTAGTTCTTACGTTCTCGCTTGAATGAATATGTGACTCATGATTCAAATTGTGGGCCTGTAGATGTGGTCTGTTAAGGAAGGGGAAAACGTTGAACTTGTTTGTGAAAGAAAGTTCAGGGAAAGATCATGCAGGAAGGGAATTAATTCTATGATTTCAATGATTACTGGTCAAAGCAAGGTGACTAAATTTGAAGCAATGTATAATAGGAGATGTTAATATGATTCCTTTTCGTTCCCATCTAATGTATTTATAGTTGGTATATTCCTTTAGTGATGTAATAGAACTGTTACCTACAGGTTGCTTATGGAATTTTGATTAAGCCTGAGGATCAGCGTTTTAACATTGATACAAATGATGTTATTGATTAATTGATTGCAGTGAATACCTAGATGATATATTCAGATTATGTTAAGTAACATAAGTATTTGTTAAAATATTATTGTATCTCATGTCAATATATTTTGTTATCGCTCTCCTTCAATTGATAGAACTTCTGATGTAGGATGGCAGCCAAGTTTCAGATTACATTGGCTCACAGCGTTAATGTAATGGAATGATGAGGTCAATTCTTTTGAACTGGCTGCTTGACGTCCATGGGAGATGTGAACTAGTGCCTGAGATCCTCTATCTTACCTTGAATATAAATGGTTGATACCTTTTCAGTGACATGTGTATCAAAGGAAGAACTTCAGCTACTTGGCATTGGTTCAATGCTAGTATGAACAGATTAGGTCCCCTCTGGTAGGAGCACTCTCTTGGTGTCATACATCATTAATTTCTCTGCTGGTGTCACTGGTATTTATTCTGTGGTTGAAATCGCAGGTTACGGACTTTGTTTGCATATCCTGTTATGCTCATACCAATCATCATTTCTTGAAATGGAGAAAGCCAATTCTTGAGAAGTTGGAATGGCAATTAACAGTTCCAACACCCGATGCCTTCTTCGTTAATCGATGCTCCCGTTCAGACTGATCAGCAGGTTACATTTTTATAGTTGTTACCGGCTTCTAGGTCCGATTCATGAATCAATGCTCGTAGCTAGCAGCGATTGCTTTTACTTGTCTTAATCATGTTTGTCTGTAGACGAAGTTGGTATTTTTCGTGGCTGTACTTAGTCTTATGGGTAATGAGATTATTTGTTTGTTAATGCCCTGCGATGTTAGCTGCAGCAGCAGTTTATGCTGCTCGGAGTCCTTTCAACTATAAAACGTTGGCCCCAGACAGGCTAAAGCTCAAAACAGATATTGTATTCCCTTGTTTTTCGCATTCAACTCGCGTAATATTGCAGTATTACATTAAATCGCTCAATGGGCACTGGTTTGTTCAGGGGGAAAGGGAAGGTGAATGATACATTTCAACTGATTGGAGTTGCTTGGCTTGTTGAGAGCTAAGGAGGAATTGTATGATACATTGATTAGAGTTTCCATTTATGTGTGACAGATTGTGCCAAGCTATTGGTCATCTTACACTCAGGCACGGCAGTGGTTCGGTAATTCTCTGGTGTAGAAAGACTCTACTGCTCTTTTATCCCCATCCATAGGTCTTCTATAGCCACAAAAATTTAGGGTGCGTTGAGTTTAGTTTTTGAAAATATATTTTTTAATTTAGATTTATTTTTAATGAAAATAATTTTTTTGAAAAATTTTTAGATGATAGAAAAAGTTTAATTTGTATTAGTTAAATTCTATTTTTAGAAAATGAAAACATTTTTAGTTTTAGTGTGTAGAGTTTGAAGGTTTTGGATTTAATATTTTAAAGTTTGAGATTTTGTGATTTAGAATTTTTAAATTTTAAAATTTAAGGTCGAAGGTTTGGCATTTGAAGTTGAAAAGTTAGGATTTAAGTTCCAAAATTTAAAGTTTATAATTTAGAATTTTGTAATTTCTATTTTGAGTTTTTAAGTTATGAAATTTAGGGTTCTAAAATTTAAATTTTAAGATATAAAATTTATATAATTATTTTAAAATTTTTAATTTTTTTAATATATATTTTTATTTTTAAAATTTTATATTAAAAACAATAAAGTTATCTTTTATTGCTTTTAAAATTTATTTTGTTTTAAAAATATTTTTATTATTTTTTATCAACAAATATAATTTTATTATTATTTTTTATATTTATTAAAAATAAAAATAAAAAATATGCAAATCAAATGTATTCTTAGATCATTAATGAAACAATCTTCACTTTTATTTTGTCCTTTTTTTAATTTATTATTTTGTTAGAAATGATCATACTTAGGAATTTTTTTTTCCGCTAGAGAATGTTATACTTAGAACTTAGAGGTAAAGAGCAAGGGAAGGAATTCAAACTAGGTATTTGATTCTTAGAAAAAGAACGCTAATGCCTCGGGTTAACAGCTTCTTTCAATTTTTATCGATCGTTTGGATGATATTTTTCTCTTTTTGCTTTTGGAAAACTGCATTTTTGCATAAAAATAACTTTTCCATAACAAAAATTGTCATTTCTAAATAAACGAAGCACTGAAAACTTGTTTTCATCTGGTTAAAATTTTTAACTTATTCAAAAGTACTTTTCAGCCTTCCCCGCTATCTAATATACAGGCATATTTTGAAATATTTATATTACTCCATCAATTACGCCCATAGTCTTGTCCCCATTTTTTCTTTTACACAAATAAATACGTTTTTGGCGTAGATTTTTCATAGAGAAATGTGAATTCCTAAATTTTTACTAAAAGATTCACGCGATATTAGATATTGTACTTTTATAGTTTAATTTATTTTATATGATAGATTTAATAATTTAAATTTTATTTTAAGATATTATTTAGGCAGTTTGCAATAACGACGAACGTGCAAAGAAAACTAAATCCCTTGGAGGATATATGTTAAAACAGATTTTTTTTTTTGTAAGTATCACCGATTTTTTCTGAATCATTGTTGGGACTTTAATAAAACTGATTTTCAAGATTTAAATTTATGACATTTGACATAAATTTCAATTTTAATTGTACTTTTTTTATACTGAATTAACACTTTGTTAATAGTTAAAATGGATTTAATACACCAGTAAATGAATAAGTATAAGACTTATACCGCGCGTGATGATGTCGAGACTTGTTTTAACGTGAAGAAAAAATCAGTTCGGCGGAGAAATTTTCAGTATTGACTTCTCTGAAACACTCAGTAAAATGATTTCTTCATATTACCTTACTAGAATAACGTACTATTTATGAAATCATATTAAGTATAACTTTTAAATACTAAATTTTAAATTTTAAGTAATAGCACTTAATATTCAATTTTGAAATAAAAATTTAAATATTAAATCATAAATTATAAGAAATTTAAACTTTAAATTATTGGGTCTCTCATCTTTAAAATAAAATTTAAAATTTTAATTCTAAGTAGGTAAACTTTAAACCCTAGCTCAAAATATAAAAAAAAAATCTCAATTTTTAAATTTAAAATTTATCATCATAAATATAAAATTTGATTGTTAAATTCTAAATTCTTAATATCAAATTAAAGATTATGATATTTTATATATTACAATTTTAAATTTTAATCATTAAAAATTTTGATTACTGACCACTAATATTAAAATTCTAATTTAAAATTTTAAAATTTAAAATCTTATATTTGAAATTGTAAATTTATTATCTTAAAATTTTTAATAATTAAAACTAAAATGTAAAACTTTAAATATAATCTTTAAACTCAATCAAGATTTTAAAATTTAATTTATTGGGCTCTAAATCTCTAATCATAATCATTAAATGTTAAATGCTATGATTATAAAATTATTAAATGTTAAATCTTAAAAATATAAAATTTTATATATTAAATTATAAGTTTTTAGTTTTTTTTAAATTCTAAAATTTTATGCTTAAAATATAATTAAATTTTTAAATGTTAAATTTTAAATCTTAAATTATAAGCATCAAAACTTAAAATTACAACTCTAAATTCTAAAATATCAAGTTTTAAATCTTAATATTTAAATCACTTACTTTAAATGTTTAAATTTTAAATTTTAAATCAAGAAATCTCAAAAACCTAAATACTTGACATAAAATCCCAAGTTCATTAATATGTAAATACTAAAAACTCTAAACTTCAAAACAATCATAAATACCCCTGAACTTCATTAGTTAAGGCTCTAATCACTAAAGCCTAACTAGTAAATGACTAACTTGAACGAGTAAATAATTGGGGTTTAAGTCGAGGAGCGCAATCTAATAGTGGGGCACTTGAATAATATTATGAAAAAACGTAAGTTCAAATATTTTTTACTGTGTAAAAATAATCATTCGAGTTTTCTGATACAACCGGAGGGAATCTTTTTCAACAAGATACGAACGCTAAATACAGTAATTAGATGCGTTGGTAGTAAGTCTTTTCCCCAAATCACCGTCGACATCAAATCAAATGCTACTGCTGAATAGTAGGGTCACGGATGTTAGACTGACAAAAGCTCAATATTTCTGATTCCAGCTCTGATGAAAATTCATAAAAATGTGAGGGTCATTCAGAAGCAATAGAAGTATACCCCAGTATACGATAACAATGAAGTCACAGATTGTCAGTTCATAGGATACTTTCAATGGATTCTAGCAAACAATTCATACATAGTCTCTTTATTATCAGCTGGTTAAGAAAAGAAAAATCAGGCATTCAGAAAACACGCTACAACACTAGGGGGGAGTAATTAACTTCAAAGTGCTGCCTTGCAGAGGGATGAGAGGGAAAAAGGTTACAGTTTGTGATAGGCCAGCTTCCAGAATTCATGCAGACTTTTTAATTTTTATAAAAATAAGGCTTCAAATTTATTCATGTGGCAAAAATCAGTACTGGGAATGCGCCAACTGAACTGAGAATAGATTTATAGTAACTAGAAACAACAGAAATGAGCAAGAAGAATAACCATACCTTCAAATGCCCACTCTTCTCTAGCAGTCAAGCCAACTCCAATGATGTTACATGTGAGGACATATATAAAAAGTAAACTAACCAGAATTATAAAGCTTACATATCTTACAAAAGATTCAACCACGAAGCCATGCGCAATAACACAACTATTCAGCTTACGGAATATTGGAAACAAAGCATCACATTCAGGACCTACCTTTTACAATTGTTATCATCCTGCAGTGGGTTACCTATTCCAAAACAGATGCAAATATCTCCGAGCGTTTAAGCTAGTCAGCACTTACCCGAGATAAGACGAGTAATCCAATCGAGCACACAAATAGATAAAACTAATCCAAGTGGCAGCACAACAGACAAAAAGGCGTTGTTTGAAACAAATGGAGAAGTTCAGAGTTCAGGAGCAAACATAATCTCATGTTCCTCTCGGTAACTAGTACATGATCCAAACAAAGCTACAATATGTGAACAATATCCGGAGGCATGTTGGTATAGGTATAAATAAAGTTGGTTCATGTTATTTAGTGCTTTTCGGGTGTGTTGGGCGTTTAGCCCCTTTATCATACCAGAAAGAAAAAAGAATTTTATTTAGAAGAGCATGGAATCAATTATTACAAATAGAACCAAAAAGTCATGCAAAGTTAAGCAAACCGGTTTTGTCACAAAATCAGTTCAAAAATGATATAATGGCAATACCAAACCTTTAAGAGAACATAAAAATTGAACGTCTACAGCTTAAAGAATTTAACTAAAGAGTTATTTAAATAGAAAGCAAAACTATAAATGTAAATGTGTAGAGGCATTTGATAAAAATAGTCTAACTCAAAAATTTTGATAAAGAAACCACCCAAGAATAAAGGTGTAAAAGTCGTCAAAAAATTGTAGTGTTACCTTTGAGCAGTACCCCATACTTATTCTCGTTTAGTATTGGCAAAACCTAGCAACTTCATGATTCAATTCCCAAATCATTTCATCAGGTGTTTGATGGAAAAAACAACTTAACTTTGATTCATTATGAAGTCGGCACATTATCAGCTGGACAATTACATTTAACATGATAGTTCAAGTCTCTTCAAAATGATAATTAAAATGCTAGATCCATTAAATTTCATTCTTTTCCCATCCTCGTGATGATTTACTTGTATATAATTATCAATATGATCTTATCTCCTAATACCCTTCTTGACTCAGTGATATGAAAGTCTATCACAGAGATGCATTCCCTGTTAAAAACAAAAATAAGCTATTTGTACAGAGAAATAATTATTGCCATGAACAATAGACAAAAACACAAAAGGAGCAAAGGAAGAAAGAAGGGAAACAACATTTTCTGTCCAAATTTTAAGACCTTGGCTGACTCACTTTATTATTTTCTTGTATGTGCCCAGGAAAACATCCAACAGTTAGTTGCTCTCTCCAAAGAACGTCACTATAAGTGCTCATTCAATGTTTTTCTCCCAAAACTTCAGTTCTGTCTCTGCACATACTAGTCAGAGCGCCAATTTTTCTCCACTTCCCATTATTCAATTGTTTCAAAAACCATTCTAGAATTTCCAACCACGATTAACAAAACCATAGTATGATTAAAATTTACTGCTAAAAACTATCATGCAACCATAAAAATGACATTAATTACTCTATTCATCATCCGAATCACATGACACTAAAAAAGAAGATAGACTTTCTAAATGGAATATGCTGGTCAATATTGGCCTTACATGCAAGTCGATTCATCAGTACAGCAAGCCCAATAGTTACAATTTAAATAAACCTTCAAATCATACAAACTTTCTAAACATCTAATTGAGAGTGAACGCACCTCAGAATAGGAAGGAATTAGCAAGCCATACGT
This sequence comes from Dicorynia guianensis, assembly GCA_037013595.1. NCBI lineage: Eukaryota > Viridiplantae > Streptophyta > Magnoliopsida > Fabales > Fabaceae > Dicorynia > Dicorynia guianensis. Next base: position 642,433 of record JASUAB010000009.1, read on the forward strand.
CTCTGGTCGATCATTAGCTCGAATCTTTCAAATCGCGCCTTTCATCCAAAATAACATAACAGAATCACAATAAATTACCAAAACTTTAATAAATCAATCAGAAAACTACAAATTAAAACGCCTATTTACCTAACAGGCTTGACGCACTCAATTGAGGCTTCGAATTGGACTACGTATCAGTCCATTTACCCGCTTAAACTTTCTTCGACCTTGAGAAATTGTAGATGCGAGACACAGATCATGAACATACTCCGCCTTTAGTTTCCAGGCATTATAATGACCCGGCGTGAAAGGGTCGGATCCTGGACTAAGCTGGACTGGATCTATGAACAGGTTTGAAGCCTTCCCGGATTTGTATTATGTAATTGGAGTTTCCAAGAGAACAAACAATGAAAGTCACGACAATAGAAAATTAAAACTATAAAACTAAATGTCATGCGACACATATAGAACAGCTTGATTAATCTTTGGAACACTTAAGAGGAATTACACGATCCTCTAGCAATGAAACAGATGGACTCCATTACAAAAAAGGAAACCCTAATAAGATTAATTTCTACATCACACCAAATCTAGGCTCTCTCACCCCTAATCCTACGAGCAAGCTGAATATCCTTAGGCATAATGGTAACCCTCTTGGCATGAATTGCACAGAGGTTAGTATCTTCGAACAAGCCAACCAGATAAGCTTCTGCAGCCTCTTGCAAAGCAGCCACAGCGCTGCTCTGGAAGCGAAGATCGGTCTTAAAATCTTGAGCAATCTCCCTCACCAGTCTCTGGAAAGGCAGCTTCCTGATCAGAAGCTCCGTACTCTTTTGGTACTTCCTGATCTCTCTCAGTGCCACCGTTCCCGGCCTGAATCGATGAGGCTTCTTCACTCCTCCGGTCGCCGGAGCCGACTTCCTAGCAGCCTTTGTGGCCAACTGCTTCCTTGGCGCCTTTCCTCCGGTGGACTTCCTAGCCGTCTGCTTCGTACGAGCCATTCCAGTCGGAAATGGAGCAACAAAAGAAGATTTCCTAGACTCTGCCTCAAGAAGAGAGCGATGAAAGATCTAGAATCAATGAATGTGCTTTAGCGATATGAGATTTGGCTAGTTTGAGGTGTATATATATGGGGAGATCGGGAAAAGTGAGGCGGGAAGTTTTAAAATTTTTTTATGGATTTGTGTGATGTTAAGTGCGCGGAAGCAGAAGCACGACCAAGGAGCAAGGAGAACCGTCGATAGCTATCCATTCGACGGTTGAAGTGCCTCCTTAACCGCGATCCGTGCCAATACCGAGCAACCAATAGTTTTAGTTTATTAAAAATGTTTGGCTGAACTTTGCCTTCCCAGTTGCCAGTCGTCAGATTTGCTTTAGGCCGTTGGAATGGGTTTCAAAAATACTGTGTTGGGCAGGCTACCATGTATTATGGACCACAATCCCCGGCCCCCTATGATAGTGACGGGCCAGTCTTTGCACTTGATGGAGCGCAGAACAAAATATGGGTAGAATACATAAAATATTAATTTCTATACACAATTTTCAGCCAAAAAAAAAAAAAAACCCCCCTCAATTTAGTCATGAATTTTCGATTATGAAACTTATTTCTCTAATTTATAGAAGTGTGCAGTCCAACCTCCTGAGTCCGGACCTATGTTTTTTTAACCCCGAATTGGCAAATAGACTATTTTTCTTTTAGTTCACCTTGTATAGCTCAACATCAACATACACGTGAATAACTTACTGCCACTCGATCCATGGAAGAGATGCAGAAAAATAGAATATTTCATTTTCCAAGCACACTCCATGTACTTGAAATGCACATTTTGAGGCATTGTTGTTATTCAAGCGTCCGCCGACTCAGCAAAACAGCAAGGGAGCGATCTCTTCAGATTGCAACACCAAGGAACAAAACAAAGGTGCTATTATTCACTCGCAGAAAATTAATACTGTTGGAATTTAATTCTTCTCAACTTATCGCTAGCGTTTAATTAGCTAAAAAACTTGTGTATACCGCTCTTGGTATCAATTGCTCTCATCTTTTTCGTGAGATTGTTATTTTACACTGTGAACCTTCTCTATGTTTTTTTTTTTTTTTTTTGGTGAACAGAATGGCTTAGACATTCACAGGTTACAAGCATGCCGCATCTGCAATCTGCAAACTAGTCATAGATTCTTATCTTCATACTGATTTTTATGAAGTCCATGCCTTTGTGCGTCTCATATCCAGAAAAAACAACTTCTAAGCCCATGCCACTGATTCCTATTTAGGAATCACAATGACAAAGTTGTACCGCAGGTAAAGGCAGGCCAGCCGTCTCACTCTCCAATCCATTTATATGCCAAAGAGAAAAATTTTGTTGTTTATCAAGTACACACATCATCTAAAACCAAACGACAAGAAAAGAATAACAAAGACCATACATTTCAATCTTCAAGAAACCAATTCTATATGCTACGCTTATTTTGCTATCTCTTGAACAAGCTAATGAAGGAAAGCGAACTCTTCACCCCCTCCCCCTATTCCCCATTTCCCACCAGACTTGAAGGTCTGTGTATTTTATATGTACAATAGCACAACAAGGTGGGAAAAAAGAAACAGAAATTAACGACTGGAAATGCATGTGTGAATATCATACCCAGCTGCTGGACAGGGAGAAGTCATGGAATCTGAAAGATAGATCCCCGGCTGTGTCCCTCTCAAGCCTGGTGAGCTCTGATCCCTCGCTGATGACTTGATTTGGATCAGATGCTTCTTGGGGCAATGGCAGTATTTGATTTTCATTTGGGTAGCGTGACAATTGAACTTCTGGATCTGGTGGCAATGGCAGGATGGAGGGAGACACAGCCGTAAATCTACTGATCCCTCCACTTGAAACCAATGCTCTGTCCCAAAGGAAGACATGCATGAGAATGGGAAATTTGGTGTGTCGGTGCAAGGACAGCTTCTGGCTGAGTGAAACAGTGTCATAACACCGGATGGCTCCTGTTGAAGAAACCATCCAAGGAAGGACTTTCTGATTTGAAACTCTTGAAACCACCAAGAGTCTTGAAGTATCTGTAGCTAATTTATACAGATTGCTGAGCCCTGACCGTGCAGCAGGTCCATTTTCGTGACCATCAATAACTGATGAGATGAAAATAAATCCCTGTTGTTTCCAAAAAATATATATTAGCATGAGGCCTTTAACCATATAAACCATTAACCATGAAAATGCATGCAAGATAACTAACAGAATGACCTCTTCAGTGCGACTAATGGCAAAACCAAGCTTTTCGTCCCCCTCTTTTAGTTTTATGTCAATGGAGAACTCTCCCCCAAGTGGAGCATACCATAGGCGAACTGCTCGGACAACACCGATGTCTACTCCATGATAATCCTCAAAGCCATAAAGGCTTGCATTTGCAAGGTTAGATAAGTCAGATAATGACCCTGCATTCACAGTGGAAGACGCTGTCTCTCCAGAGATCTGGCACACAATCATAAGAGAAACTCCACTTACAACTTGTCGAATGATACAACAAAAACCTAAATGGTGCCTCCACTAATGTCATATTAATAACTGTGTGCCGATTTCAAAGATCAGTAAGATGTATTGCGAGGAGGCAATTAACAATGACTGAACTTGAACTGGTTAGTGGGAATTAAGTATTATGTCACACCAAAATTAATCATTTCTTGTTGACCTTTGTAATGGTCTTCCTTTCTTTGAAGTGGGAATCTTAAATTATTGAAAGCATTGAAGGATCACCATAACAGAGGAATCGGATCTCCAATAGGAAGTTTACCTTCGTAAGTAGGGACTCCGTCTGGATGTTCATAAAGACAATGGGGGCCCCTGAGGCTTGAGCAGCATTAAGCCAGGCATTTGCCCTGGCTAGGGTGTCCTCTAGATCATTATAGCGCGAAGCTACCCGATCTGAAGCTTTTGGAAGTAGCAGTATGGAGAGAAAACTGCTAGAATTGGGAACTGGTAGCAACTCGTGCATCCTTCTCTCCCATGGATATGACACATATCCATCCTGAAGCCGAGTCCCAGTTAGTGCATTCACCATTCTAGTGGTCCTTGAAGCTGCAAGTACCATTTATATTTTCGACATTAGATAGAAGTGTTTCGAAAATAAAATAGACGATCAACATAAACAAGTCTTGGTTCCTTCCAAGCATATATTGCATCCAAATTTGCTGCCATGTTGACTTTAAAGTTTCATAAGTCAATAGTAATCTTGATTCTCACAAGACAAGACATTGGCCAATTGCTATTAATTTCCATATCTACTGATCCATTAAAAGGTAAATTCTAAACTTAAAACAAGCTTTATGATTCACAGTTATTCGAAAATCCGACATGACACATTTGCCACTTGAGATGTTAGAAAGCATTTTTGCAATACAACAGCTACACCAGATTCAAAAACATTAATCCACCAACAAGTTGCAGTAAACTGTAGGTTGTGGCCACTGACATCCTGTCTTCTTCTATCATAGATCTGTCCCAGAGTGCAAGGAGTCTGGGACATTCCAAACAAGTTACAGAATCAACCATTGCCAGTGGCTTTTGCTGAATACAAGTTTACTCTTATCATTTTTACATGGTATTACTAAACAAAGTCTTACTGCAGTGAAGCCACAAGTTTAAAAGTATGATGCTATGCTTGAAAGAAATCAAGAACTTACTTTCAAATATACAGGACAGAAACAGCATTAAAGAACTGACCACTGTTAAGATGGGTGTTTAACTTCGTGAGAAACACTAGTAGCGCACGTCATTTACATGTGTCCTCCTGTATGTATGCAAAGCCATTTTATCTCACATAAATTTGCGTGAGGTAGTGTTAATGTGACCATGCTATAAACTTAAGTGTATATATCAAACGTCAATTTGTGCGAATAGCGTGCCTTATGTTATGTATTTCAATGGTCAATTTCGTCTTCATATACATTGCGCTGTCGTAACTAGACTATTTATTACCATTTTGTATTAATATCTAGAGGGTCATAAGCAGCATCAATCACAAGTCGAAAATTTCTCTTTTGCTTTCAAAAAGAGGAGTCCAGTTTCATCGCTGAACGACATGCCGTCCTATCACCGCTATTTCCCTGCGACGACTGAGGTCAACTTCACAAAAAGAAACCATGAGCATCACGCACCATGGTGCCTATATTTAGAAAAAGCTCACAGCTTTCGCATGAGAAGTTGACGCTTCAACTAAACATCAGCCTGAGAGATTTTAGTCCCAAAACACACACACACACACACACACACACACCCCAAAAAAAGAAAAATCTAAGCTTCCAAAGAGTTTAAGTGCTGCCAGAAAAGATCCAAAAGTTCATATTAAGGAATTTAGTGAGAAGGGTTTTAGAGAATTTACATCCCTATTATTGCATTAAAAAAAAAAAAGAACTTATATTATTAGATGTGGTGTGAGAAATAAATCTTTATCTTACAACAAGTAAAATAATATGCTATTCATATCGGTTTGGAAAAATTTTTAAAAAATATTTATTGTTGAGAGATTTTGTTTCTTTTGTAAAATCAGGAGATTTGATTTAAAGAAAAAAAAAGGGAAATTTGGCTGACTGAGAAAACTAAGAGGGGATAGATCAAAAACACAATCAGTAGCAGTGCCTTGTTTTAAATGCATCCTAATCTTGAAAGTTTTATTTCTCGTCAACCAGGTTCCACATACATAGTACCACATTAAAAGCTTATATTAGTTAGCATTAAATTGTGACACCAATGATGTGCAAGTTGTTGAGTAAGCTAATATGTGTCAGCTTAGCACAGCAGCCAAAATACCATACGTATACCCTATTGTAATTTGCTTTAGGTAAAACCTATTATTGTATGCAAATTCATTTAGCCCTATATTGGCGTTTTAAATTTCTTCAACTGAGTCCACTTTTTCTAAATAGAAATTATTGCTCCGGCTAACATCATTCTTACAGTCCCTTGCGCACGTGTGAAAGCACGTCACGCCGTAATCTAGAAGGAACTAGGGGGAACAGCAGTGGCACTATGGGATTATATTTATCGCACGTTACAGTGCATTACTCTCATTAAAATATTAACTTGATCAAGCACGTAACTAATTTGACCCAAAAAAAGCGTAATAAAATAAAACGGTACCTTGCAGCTCGAAGCAGTCGGCCTCGGTCCGATCCAAGAACCCGACGACGTAATTCGGATCGCTAATGGACCTGAGGACGTACTGCTTCTTCCCGGATGAGTCATTGGGCACAATACAAGCCTGCAGCTCAGCGAACTCGTCGGGTCCCCGGCGGACCCGAACCAATATGGAGGTCTCTTTCTTCTTGTAGGAGTCCTGCAGGATTTTCTGGACCCCATTCTTGCCGTTCTTAAATGGAGCTTTGAATCGGATAAACGAGTTGGTGGAGCTGCCGAATCGAAGCTCCTCCACTATATCACCCGTCTGCAGCATATCCCTAGTCCATTCATCGGCTTTAGAGCTGCCTTTGATGCATTCGATGGATAGGACTTTGGGGTCGCGGGTGGGTGAGTCGGAGCTGCTCTGAGATGCTCGGTCCATGGTCATGTTGACACTCTTGTAACTTTCTATGCCACAGTTTTCATCGTATCATCATCAATATCATGTACGACAAAGCGTTTCAGAAAGATATTTAGATACACGGGAAAAAGAGCAATAGAGCAAACTGAAGATATTTCTTCTAATCAAGAAAGAGATAGTCTCGTTCCAGAAGGAGTAGGGGGAGGAATTGGTTTGCTGGTGTATCCGTACAATTACGGAACAGCAACTGGAAGAAGGTTGAAGTTGAGAAGATTGGTAAGTTGGAGAGGGAAAAGGGAGGTATAGAGGTGCTGGCCGAAATGATGAAAGATACTAGTGCTAGCAGACGCAATCAACAAGCAAAGTCAAATGAATTCAGGGCTTAATGGGAACCCGATTTCTGTGTTTTTTTCATTTACATAATATTTATTATTATATTATTATTATAAAAATATAACTAAGACTCGAAAAGCAATCTATCCTGTGTGGAAATGTATATGCCACGGGGGCGTTACCAACTTGGACCTGTATTATTTTAGATTAGATTCCCCAGTCCCCGTTACCGTCCAACGCCTTTCCCACTTTTTCTTTACCCTTTGATGAAGACAAAGGGTTGTCAATTGGGTTCGACATATTATTAAAGGATATAAACAGAATTATTTGTTAGTAATGAACCGGTACATCAAAATTACTTGTCTGGACTGTATGCAATGCACCTATTATTGGAATGCCGGTTTATCTAGGAATAGAAGTCCATCCATGTCAATTACCAAAAAAAAAGAAGGTCCATCCATGTCATATTAAAGTATTGCAAAGGGCTCGTCATCAAATCAACTAAAATGACCATTAAACCAATCGCTTCTGTCAACTAATTTGGTTGTCCCACGTCTATTACTGTTTCTTCTCAATTAAGGTTGAGTTGCTGTCGCCGTTATTTTCAATAAACATCTACGAGTGTGGAAAATCTAAGAAAACAAGAATATCAGAATTATTTTAGTAGAATGAATTTAATTCGAACTTGTAGCCAATGTTAGAAGTTCAAAGTTCCGGTTCGGATTCCAACCCAAAAAAAAAAGTTCCGATTCGGATGCCACGACCAACCATTTAACCTTGACTCGGAGATGTCTCCTTTCTCAAATTTGACCCCATCCTAACCTTTCTTTTGAAACTGCATCGCATTCGCTTTATCATTTAGGTTGAAAACCAAACACCAAAAAAACAAAACAAAACAAAATTTCTGTCTTCTTTGGTGCTTCACGTTGTTGAACTTGAACACTTGCTCAATATGAGTTTCATGAATCTGATCATTACGAACTTGACTACTGGGAACAGCAAGTGGGGCATACCACACTGCGGAGGGGAAAGGGGCTCTTGCGCCCACATGACCGAAGAATGGTACAAATATGAAGGCCCAATGGATGGAACCTTCTCAAGTGTTTGACCCAAATTGGATTGAAATGTCCATGGCTTCATCTTGGCGCGTGTTCCGCAGTATCCAATGATGTTGCAGATATGTGCGCCATGCGCGACTACCTTGATGCAAGGGAATGGGACCCCCTTCTGAACGCCGGCGCATTTTGGTCCATTATCAACGCGTCCGTCCCGCCTCCCTAAATTCATTAGAGTGCGAATAAAAATGTAATTTCCGTTAGATTTTTTTAGATAATTTTATTAAATTAAAATATATAGAATGTATGTTTAAAATATTAAATTAAACTATATAAAATTTTCTTACAATTAAACTTATTTATCAATAATTCTTTTATATTTTTAATGTTTTATAGGATCTCTTAAAATTTTAAAAATATTATAATATATTCCTTCATATATTTTTCATCTAATCAGTAATAAAAATTTAATAAAAAAATTATCAGACTCACGTTGATTGGTAAAAAATTCTTAAAATATCTGTAAAAATTAAAATTTATAAAAAATTATTTATAATTTATGAAAAGTTGAAAAGAGTAATTATAATTTATGTAAAAGTTAATGAATATATTAAAAAAATAATAAAATATAATAAAATTATTTGTCAAGTTAACTTAGGGTTTGATTACCTCTGTGGAGTTTTTATCACTGTTTGATTGAAAAATAAATAAAAATATATATTATTATTTTTTGTGAATTTAAAAAATTTTGTATAAAAATTAAAAATATAAAAAGAATTGTATATGACCTTAAGTATAAAAAGAATATGTGCATCTTAATCTTTTTATTGTTATTATGTAAAAAAATAATTTTTATTTAACATAAAAAATATTTGGTTAAATCTTTTTTAATAAAAAAATTTTTAACTTAATTTTATAATAAAATTAATTTGATATTATATTAATATTTTATTAACATATTATACTTTTTATTATAATAAGATAGTGCTATATAAAATTTTATAATTTAAAATATATATTATAAAAATTAAATAAATATAAAATTATAAAAATTTAATAAATATATTATATATTTTATATTATAAAATTAAATAAATATAATTTAAAATATATATTATAAAATTTTAATAAATATATTATATATTTTATACACTCATTTTTTATATGAAAAGTCGCACTCATCCTTTTATATATGCAAATGTACGTAAATATTTTGTATACGCCCTTGGTGAAAAAATATTGTCTTGTTGGTTATTCCGTTTGAAAAAATCTCTAGATTGATGATGTTAGAATAAAAGAGAAGCAAAATTAAGAAGCTAATGGTAGGATTCATGGCATAGGAATTAGAGCCACAATTTCTATTTGATGATTGCCTTCTCAGTAGGTTTAGGTTAAATTAAATATTGATGTAATTGTTAATTAAGGTTAGTAGTAAGGTGATTTTATTTATTTTATTAAAATTACATCAATATTAGAAGTTGAGTATTGGGTAGCGTTTAAAAAATTTGAGTTTGCTTGTTAAGAAGGGATTTAGAATATTATTGTGAGAACAGACTCCAAATAAGTCATTATGTTACTGACTATGTCGAGTAATGAGACTTAGGAGGCATATCTTCAATCTTGAATTTGAACTTCAATTAACAAAGCATGGAATGTAATTATTGTAAATGTTTATAGGGAAAACAATACTTATACACATTAGTTAGCTTAAAGTACTATTTCACAGAATATAGAGTTCTAGGTGCATCGAGTTGCTCCAACAGAATTACTGTCACAGCTATATGCAGATATTAATAATGTAACTAAGATTAAAATTATTATTTATTTTCGGTCCTTGGACTTTTATCCTATTTTTTGTTAAAAAAAAAAAAAAACCAACCATGTACCACGCTGGCGGAGACTTGATTAGTTATATACATGCCCAATTCGCACTGCTACATCTATTTTGATACTTCTTCTAACCCAATCCTTGTAGTCCAGTAGACTGGAGCGCATCAATTTGGGCCATTCTGTCAACTATCTTACCCAAACAAACACATGCAAACCGCCCTTTATCATGTGTGTGAGATCAAAGCCCATCAACTCCATTTTGATCCAAACCCTTTTCCTTTTATTCTATTCTATTCAGATCCCCCCCCCCCCTTTTTTTTTTTCCCGTTTTTTCAGAGGTTGTATGCAGATAATTTTATATTTCAGATATAATTGCATTTACACATATACAACAATAATATATAAAATCATTTTTTATCAAATAAAATCAATTACATAATTAAATATCATCATAAATTTTTATTTAAAATTAAATTTTTAAAAATATTAATAAATTAAATATTAATTATATATTTAAATATTATTTGTAATTATTCTTATGATTTTTTTATAAAATTAAAAATTATTTAATTAATTTATTTAATTAATATTTTTTATAATTTTTTTATATATATTAAATTACTGTAACTGAGTTACATTTATATATATATATATATATATATATGTATCCGGTCGGTCGTCACATCATGATGCTAATTGAAATACACTAATACAAGATTTCTTAATATAAGTATCCTTTATCAATCTTAGAGATTATTTTAAAAATATTTTTTTCATCATCAAACAAATCACAAAAATATTGAAATTTCCTTCAAATAAAAATGGAAGATAAATATGCGCAGATCTTGCAAATTTGAAGTCTCGAAGTGGAGCCGTAGTTGTTGTGTTTCCTCTATTTCTTGTTGTTTTGCATGTTCAATGGAAGCTTACAACTAACAAATAGAAAGGTTATTATGTCGGTAATTATGATTCGTTTATGTAACGAAGATATTTGCAAAGGCAAGGCACCCCATCCAAACCTGAAGCATTGAAAACGACTGTAATTAAAGAAAAATAATATTTACACACAATTTTTATGTATTATATATATATATAGATACAAATAAAAAAAAACATAAATTTTGTGAACCCATCAAATCGTAGTTGTAATGGGGCTCCTAATTAAAACTAGATGCTAGCAATTTCACGTTCTCGATCCCGCTGAGGTCCCTACTGCTAAAAGGTCATCTCCCTCGCTTTTCGCTCTGCACCTCCCAGTCTTCGTGACTGTGAGCTTCACTACAAATCTCCGTCGAGCTTCTAAACTCCTCTTTTTTATTATAAATGATTAATACATATTAAGTATTATATGGTGCACTTTTTGCCTACAGCAGCGTTCTGCCTTCCAAAAGAGTCCGCATATTTGCTTAACGTTTAGGGCAATTTTCGGCGTAATGATATGTATGCGCTTTTAGAGTGTTGTTTGTTTTACGAACTTTCACATAAAAATAGGAAAAGAGAGAATAAATGAGAGAGAAAGGAAGAAATGTAGCTAATGTGTAATTGGAAATGTGTAGATTTAACAAAACTCAATTTTTGCGTTGTGACATCATTTGTGACGTGGTCTTCACTTTAATAGACTTGGGTCCACTTGTAGCCCAATATCGATAGTGACTCATCCAGCGCTTGCAGCTGTGCCTTTTCTATCTGACTATTCCCTCGTGGCGGTTAGATCAACTCCCAGAATCCACTTTTATTTTCCTTCTGGCTATTTCCAACAATATTAAAAAGTGTTGGGATTTTTATATGAAAGATACTCATTAAAATAATAAATTTTTTAAATATTATATAATATTTTAAAATAATATTAAAAAAAATTAGAGCTATGCATTTACAATACGAAACTCTTATCATTTTTCTTCCTGGCTCGAAGTCACGGCAGATAGCTAGCCGGACGAGAAAAACAAATGAAGCAGCTGGGCAGTGAGAAAGTGACAGAACAAAACGCGAAGGATGATGGAAAATTGAAGAATTTAAAGATCATTATTATCCATTGTAACTCATTCCCATCGTAAGAAATTGACCCAAACAAGAGATTGTAATAATTTTAAACGCTCCTACAATAATATTTGTCCAAATTCCAATACGACAATGTTAACTTACTATTGCAAAAATTGACCCATATCATATCAGAGCGGTCGTGCGGGTAAAAATAAATAAATAAATAAATAAGTATGCTCGGCAGTAGCATGTAGGCCACTTGAGCTCAGCTGAAGGTACGCCTCCCAATAGATATAAGGTAGTATATGATTATCCTTCCCCAAAGAAATAGTTTCCACTTCTCATAATCAACTGGAAAATGTTGGGATTATATTTATAATTTTAATAATAAATTATGTCTGTAAATGTAGTTTATTTGTTTATTATTAAAAAATTAATTAAAAAATTAAAAATTAAATAAAAATTATAAATATAATTATAAATATAAGAATGTAAGTATAAAAATATTAAAATCAAACTTATTTTAATATTTTAGGAACTCAAAACCTTTTAAAAAAAAGTATACTCAGCATGTATAGGAATTTTCAAATAGGTAATTGATTCTTTTTTTTTTCAAGCAAAAAAGAAAGCACAACCACCGGTTCACCACCCATACAAATTATAGTTATAGAGATAAGAATCCCAAAAATGGAATAACAATAGCCGAATTTTCATATAATAAGACAATAAATAAATTAAGATCTTCACATAATAAAAAAATTAAATATAATTAAAATTTTCAATAAATCCAAATCATTACATATGAATTTATTCTTATTGAAAATTTGATAATAAAAAATCAAATAACTTAATGTATTACTATCACCTAACATTAATTATTCTTTTAAATTTTAAGAAACACAAACAAAGTTAAAATAACATATGCATATTTAATTAAAAATATAATAAGTATCTAATATTTTTAAAAATAATAATTAAATTTTTGACCTTTCTAAAATATAAAAGTTAGCAGAAAATAATTATAATTTGAATAAAATATTAATGAATCACGTAGAGGATAATTAAATAAAAAATTAATGTGAAAAATTACATTAAAAAAGATTGCAAATACCAAAAAGGTTTGAATTCTCAATTTAAAAAAGGTGAATCAAATTTATGATTTTAATATATTTTAAGGTTAATATAAATTTTTGAAAAATCTTTGAAACAAACATAAAAGAATTATATAATTTTTTATAAAATGTATGTAACCCTTTTTTTTTTTTAAAAAAATAAAGGCCTATATGAAAAGCTGGAAAATTTTGTATGGTATATATAGTATTTTAAGAACTTAGGGGGTCACCTGGCAGCCACCATGTTTCCTATGTGGTTTAATGTAAAACGAAACTAGCATACAAATATCCTCCATAATTACTGCAACATCAGTAGTCCATGCCAATGTCAAACTACAATTTTGTGCTCCATCCCCCTCAAAAGGCATAAATTTTTGTACAGACTCGTAGACGCGGCATCAAATTTGGATCTTAAAGTCGGCTTTTATGAAACCATTTTCTCCCCGTTCACAACCGCTGAAATAGTAGCCTACATATTTTATTTTTTCAGCGCAAAAGGAGAAGCCTGCATGCTTTAGTTTCGATCCTCTCATCCAATATTATTGCACATATGTACAAAATTAACTGAGTAAGTCCTATCCTCCCTCTTTCCCGTTATTGCTGCTGCTTGTGCGAGCACGTGCACTTGGCGTGACTCTCTGAAAGCGTCTGCACAAGCATGCATGAAGAATATGAGTAACTGAATAGGTAATGTTTCACAATGACATATTATAAATTGTAATAGTTGAGAACTGAGATGGGTCGGTTTGTAAGCATACCTGAACCTGCTTTTGAAGGTCTTTAATGTAGTCGACCGCCAAGTCTAACATGTCTGCTGTGTTTGTTTGCTGGAAAGGGAGAGAAAAACAAAATTGATACCTCACACCCTCCACATAGTACTTCACGAAAAAGAAGTTGAAGTAAAAAAATTTACCTTGTCCATGTTGGGGACGAGATCTTGTAGCTTCCTCATACGCTCACTTATTTTAGTTCTCCTAACCTGAAAGTATAAAACCATTATTCCATTCACCCAATTCTGGCTCTACATGGAATAAATACTGTACAAGTAAAAATTGGGAAACATTTGGCAAGAATAAATCATACCCTCTCTGCAATGCTTCTCGGGTGAGTGGCACAGCCTCGCTTGGCACGAATTTTACACGGAACAGAATCTGACAACTGCAGAAACTTCTCAATGGCTGCCATTTCCGCTGAAGTTTTTGGCAAACTTAAGTGATGAGCAAGAGGAGCACGAGGCTGGCTTCCAGCTGTTTCATTCTGATCAGTAACAACATCAGCTCCGTGACATATTTCATTGGCAAATTATACATAAGACGAAGGTCCATTAGTGTTGTACCTGAGTTTCAGCTGCATTTATATTAGAAAATGATTTTACATCATCATCATCTATATATCGTTTTAGACCATTGAAATTGTCAGACATGATTGCAGAATCATCCCAATGACCTGCAGGGAAACCTGGGATAAAATCATTATCATGGCTTTCAGCGAAAGCTTCACTGTCTGTATTATTTTCTCCATTGGTTTTATCCTCAATTTCAGCTATCGCTGACATTAAACCTGTCGAATAATTTGGTGGATTCTTCATCGTCATTGCTGGAGAAAAGTTTGCTTCTTCTCTAGCGTTATTACCGGCTCCAAAACCACCCATGCCTCTCATATTCGCATAGCCTGCCAATTAAGCTAGCATAGCGTCACTATGAAGACCTATTCATGAAGTAAAAAAATGAAGATTGAGATAAATTATAAATACAAAGCCTGAACAAGAACATATTGGTTATTACACCCAAGATAAGCTCAGGCACCTTCGTACTTAGCTTAAGATAGATTTCCCACCACGTTCTCCTTGAAATTCTTACAAGACCAGAGTATAATGGAATTTTCCTTTGCCGTTTTCCATCACTACGTTGCTCTAACTACAAATACTTATAAGAAAATTGAGCATACATAAAATTTAGTGACCACGCAGAAAATTATAAAATAAAAATATTTTCTAGAATAGCAAGTCTGAAGATATTTATGCCACGTAAAAGAAGTTATTGAAAATAGCACATGAGGAATTCATAGAAATTGCCGTTTATATTTTTTTAAATATGGACATGGAAATAGGGAAGAATAACAATCTCTTTGAAAAATTCTATTTGAGGAAAAAAAAAAAAAAAGATTGAAATTGGACATACCATGTTCAATGTTTATGTTGGACAATAGTCCCGCAGGTGAGCTACTATGCCTGATAAGATTAGAATTATTTGCACCACCCGTCTTCATCTGCGGCGACCGATTAATTCCCGTTGAATATCTTCCTTCCATACCTGAAGTCAATTTTTGATTTGGCAAGGGGGGTCGCGCTGAGCTTTGGTAAAAACTATGAGGAGCAGAGCCATAATTACTGATACTGTTATGCGACTGCTGGTGCTGGAGAACCACAGTTTCATTATTCATGGACGGCATAACCTGAGGAGCCAGCTGGTTAACCTCTTCCTTCACTGAAGAATTTTGTCGAACAGGTGAGAGGTTTTGAGCAAGTGGATCTTCTGAACCACCACCTCCAAAACCATTCATGAACCGTAAGAAAACTCGCTCTGTTTCGGGACTCGAAGGGCGATTGAAAATGTGCTCATAGAACTCCTTGTCAATGATATTCGTAAAATAGGAACTTGGTGCCGATCGGTACCTTGTCAAGCCAGAATTCATCTGCTGCTGGTGCTGATGGTTATGAAATATGGGAGGGTGCCGTTGAAGATCTGACTCCATTTTTATCTAGGACCTCTTCTATTCTATTCAGATTTGCTTGAAATAGAACGGAACCAAAGCTCTATCCTTTTCTGTTTTACGAATTTCCCCTACCTCCGCTTATCAGATCAACTTCGGAACAGCCCCAGAGAGCCTCTGTTTCTGTGAGCTTCAAAGAATTTTCCAGGTAAGTTCTGGGAAAATTTCTTCTTTGTGCAAGCGTTCAACCCAATATTTGTAGACGTTTTAGGCAGATCTAAAACTAATAAAGTAAACCCAAATCCAGATTATCCACTTGGATTCTAATAAATTGTGAAGTGTGGTGCAGCCAAAGCACAGCAGAGGCAGAAAGGGAGTAAACAGTGGTTAAGAAAAAAAGGATAAAGACAGCAAGAAAAAATACAACTAGTATCTTATCTCACTCAGCGTCAAAAGTCATCAAAGCTAACAACAGAACCCAGCTCTGTTTCTGAAAGTGAATGATTAAACTCAAAAGACAAGACTGGCTAGCAACAAAAGCAACAGCTGAGAATCAAAAGGAGATGATAGCAGAGCGCAAATGAACAGAACAAAAACAAACACACACCTCTATTTCTCTCCCTAATATTTTGTTTATCCCTCTCAATGTATTGTCAAGAGTGGTGGAGATGACAGTGGGTTCAAGGGAAGGAAAACGAAGATTTAAAAAAATTCAAAAAAAAAATCTTTCTCTAGGGTTGCAACCAATGAGAAATAAACACATCTATAAATCCAGGCCCTCTAAAATTTGAGATGTTTCCGGTTCCATTTACCAGAATGCCCTCGAAATAGTGGGACAAATATTTAGGGAAGAAACCGAGCAGAGGAACGTGACACAGGAGGGGTTCCGAAGGGGGAAATAACACATGTTTATCCTATTTTTAGAACTAAAGTTAGGTTTTGATTAAAAGGGTAGTATACGAGGTGAAATGACTTTGCTGCAACGCACCACACCGATGCGGCTGACGCACGACAGCGAGAAATGTATTTTTACTCAATATTCACACGCTATCAGTTCTACAGTTACGAGTGCATCTGGTGACATTACTAAAATATTATAAAATAAGTAATATGTTATTAAATTTTTAAGTATTATAATTTAATTATAAAATTTAATAAATTTAATAGTTTAAATTTTAATAAAAATATTTAAAAATTTTTAATTTATAAAAATAACGATAATATAGAATTACTGATTTAAGAATTATGTTTACTCACATCACAAATAAAAATGACTAATTCCTATTATTTTATATTTTGAGTGATTTTATTTTCATTGTTTTTTATTATTGTTTTCTTTTTTTTTATCATAATCATGATTTAATATAAAGAGTGAATTATTTAAAATTTTTTTTTATGATTCTTATATATATATATATATTTTAAACTTACATAACATTTTAATCTTTTAACATGAAATAATTTTAAATTAATTTTATTCACTGTCGCTCTAAACATAGTAAAGCCTGGGGCAATATTTTTTTTTTCTTTCTAGTACTATATCTTCAAATAAGTATTATCTTTATAAAGTCATTGTACTAAAACCTTTAGCAATTTTTACATAAATTTGGGTTTTATTTAATAAAAAATTAAAGATAAATGAAGTTTCACTAATAATGCTTTTCTTAAATCTTACAAAATTAATACAAAGGTTAAATTTGTTAAATTTTATAATTTAAATCATAAAATTTATTAAATAATAATTTAATTTTTTAAATAAAAATTTACAAAATTTAATTTTAAAAATGATATAACTATAAAAAATAAATCTGGCTGATTATGTTATAAAGTTGGACTGTAGATCATTTATGTGACCTGTGAACATTAGACTTTTCGTCGGTCTGCTGATTTGCAAAATGTTGGTAGATAGTTCCATCAAAAATTCAAAATCAGTTTAAATGAGTTAGACTGCTAGGGATTTAAAAAAAAAAAAAGTGTAAGGCTGTTATTTATAATTCTAATATATGAAAAACAAAATAAAAAAATAGAAGACAGCTCTCCCATTATTTATAAGAAATATGATGTCAAACTAGTTTAATTTTCTCAAAAGAAACAGAGGAGAAAAACGTCATTTCAGGTGTGGGATAAATAGTTTGCTTTTTCCTTTTTCATAGAATTCATAAGCTTCGAGTTGAAAGAAGTTCCGTCTTCTTTTTTTTTTTAATTATAAAATTGCGGCTACCATACGTGGGAGTTTTACTGTTAGTGGGAGAGAAAGGAGACATTTTCTATGTTGTACGCGGGGGACCAGAGGTGCCACGCGGAGCTTCTAGCGCCGAGATTTGTTAAAAAAGGGAAACCTTATGTGGACCCCAGGACTACGATCTTTTTGATAAGGCACATAAAGACAAAGGCTATCCCGATTTATTGGGGTACTCAGCTACGCTTTGAATTAATTACGATTGTATTGAATTATTAATAGCGATGACCCACACACTGCATCTATTATTTTATTGATAACACTTTATAAAATGTTCCAGAATTAAGATCAACTCTGCTTTCACAAGCCACTGCCAAACGAAACCAAACAAATTCCTATTCATGGCCATAGCTATGCCTACCCTGTAATTTTTTCTTATCTAACCGACAAATAAATGACAGAAAATACTAGTTTATTTATGGAAAGCTTACAAAATATAAATTTATTAAATTGAAATTGTAAAACTTATATAATAATATATTTTTTTATGTGAGATTTGTGTAATATTTAATTTATAGTAATCGATGAGCCAATAAATTATAGAGGATACCACTATAAAACTTCATTTAGGTAAATAATAACGGTTTTAGATGGTTTTTATTCAAGTTGGTTAGTGCATAACCCATTGATATGCAAATATTTTCTACCATTAATTAAAAGAAGGGTTTGAAGATCCAAGTAATTTGGAAGTAGACAAGCAGGTGGCGATGAGTTTTTTTCTCTCAATTTCTAAACTTAGATTGATATATAAAAGAAAAAAAAAGCGTATAAATTTTCTATAATAGAATGCAGTTGTCACTATTTTTTTCTTTTTTTGGGCCTTGGCAAAAACGGCATTAATGAATAAAAGATTGTCTAAAATAATCAAACAACAGGATTGCCAAATCTCTCCAGGGGTCCTTTTCATGATCAACTGAATTTTTAAAGATTGTTGAAATTGAGTGTAACCAGGACGCTGACGCACGTGTCATGTGGCATCAATTTATGATTCGTAGGTGATAACAGCCAAAGTTGTGGCCAACCAAGCAAACATTATAAAATATACTTTACAGCCTATCATACGATGCAATAAATCCCGATATACTATATATATTTTTTAAATAAATTTAAGATAAAGAAAATTTTAGTCTCAATATAAATTTATAAATTATTTATTAATACAATTTTTAAAATTAAATTAAAATTATATAATTATTATACATAAAAAAATTACTATAACTTTATTTACATTAAAATGCTGTGAAATATGTTTGAATGTGCCCTCTGCCACAAATCACTGGAGTCAAGGAAGGCGTGGTGAAAGGGGGCCGGTGGTCCCTAGTCGGGAAATTCTATACTGTGAAAATGCCACGAATTTGTTTGAAAAGTGATATTCTCAATACTTTACCTCATTTAATACACACACTTTTTTACATGGACTGTTATTTTTTTTCAATTTTGTAAATTAAGTAATAATTGAGTCAACTCCTTTATCTTGCCTTCTTCTTCCTCTTATTTATTGCGGCCTTTCGCGAAGGAAGTCTTCGTTGCTGTGCGAAACGTTTAAGAGTGAGTCAATTTTATATTTATAATTTTATTTATTTTTATATTTCTATTTTTTATTTTTTAAAAATTTTTAATTATACTCACGTTATCGAACGTGAGTACAGCATATTCATAAATACGTGAATATATAATTTTTACTCATTTAATAATATTTTTAAATATTTATAAAATTTAAAATAAAATATAATTTAATTTTAAAAATTTTAAAATCAATTTTTAAATAAAAATTAATTTATAAAATACAACACTTTAAAATTGCAGAGTCTAAGTGTAGGCCACGGCAAATAAATGAGAACCAGTAGGACCGGAAGTAGTTAGTCGAAAATGAAAAGGAATAGGAATTAGTACCTGTAACTTGCAAACTCTCTCGTCTTTGTTTGTGCCTCTTGTTACTTCTCGTTGACACCGGCAGGGAAGCCTTCCTTTATGGAAGGCCGCGATAACCCAAAAAAAAAAAAAGAAAAAAGATAAGAAACAAATTCGTGGCATTTTCATAGGAATAATTCCAAATACACTTTGATGAGTGAATACATCGTCTTTACGTTTAGATTGTGTGAGGTTTAGATGTGATGAATTTTTTTTTTTATTTTGTTAATATTTTTTATTTTTTATAATTTAATATATAAATTTAATTTTTTCATTTTATACTTTCCTTTTTTTAAAGTCCTTCCGTCTTAACGACAGAAAAATTCGATTACTTTCATCACTCCTTCTTTGAGTCCAGTTTCATGTTCAACAAATGCATGGAGGCGAGAGTTTAAAATATAAGTTTTAAAATTTTATTATTGTTTAATTTTTAATATATAAAATATATACTAGTAAATCTAATAAATTAAAATTATAAATTTAATAAATTTAAAAATTCATATTAAAAAATAATATGAGTATTATGCAATAAAAAAAGTTTAGAAATAGACGTTCCTTTTACAAAATCATGATTTGTATCATATGGCACGACTAAGATGATATATTAATTTAATATAAAAAAGTAAACATTGACCTTAACAAATATAGTTACATGAGCATCAGTTTATTATTATTATTATTATTATTATTTTATTTATTTTGATAAAAGTAAAAATAAAATTTATATTTTAGTCACCACCCCTTACCTTAACTACAGTTTTTAGTTTTTAAAATAGGCTTACATTATGTGAAAAGATCAAACATCAAATTTCACATTATCGCATCATATAATAGTATGCACAGATAAATAATAAAAGTTTTGCCTATATGTAATTTTTTAAAATATCCATTTTTTACTTATTTTTGACTTATTTCTATGCTCATATGCTATCAATTTGAAAAGCCTAGACCCATAACGGCCCATATTGATTTGGTCCAAGAGGCCCATATGATAACCCCGTGATATGTAAAGAAAACTAATGTCCCACGAACAATGAGCTTCTTTAAGCAACACAAGAATTAAGGACGTTAGATTTGTTTATTTACAGTTTAATTTAGTTTATTTACTAAACTTCAGAAAATTTAATAATTTAATTTTTAATAAAATATTTTTTGAAATTTAATATATAAGAATAATTTAATTACATAAGTAAAAATTCATATAAATTAATATTTTTATTTAATAAAATGTAAATTATTAAATTTATAATCTTAATTGTCTTATAATTTCATTTGCATGTAATATTCACAATATAAAATTTATAATATTAGATTTTATCATTTTTTTCTTTTTTGATGCAACGACAAGACTAGAAAGAGGCCAAACTAGACACTACTACAAGATAAATTGCAGTATCCAGATTTATCCTCTGCAATGACTCGTACTTAAATGGCTAGAGGTTGAAGAGAAGGTTATATGCTGAAGACCCACACTTCCGTACCTTTTTGCTAAAGTGTCGGCAGCTACAGTGGTATTCCTGTAAATTTGACAAAGCTTCACTTCCCAAGATTCAGAAAGCAAAGCTTTTACCACATCCACTAGATAGTTCTCTGGGTTCAACATTCCCCTTCTGCTGTTTTGGGAAAGGATTACAGCTTCCTGTGAATGCAATCACTTTATTAAAACCCATCTCCTTTGCATGACGCAAGCCTTTAATAATACCCCATAACTCAGCATCTATGGCTGAACAAGCCCCCAGACCAGATACAAAACCAGAGATAAAGGGCCTGTTTGATTTCTATTTCAGAGAATAGTTTTTTGTTTTCAAAAGCGACTAAAGCAGAAAACTTACTTGTTTCATCGTTTTTAATTTAATAATTATTAAAACATATTTCTTAGATGTTATTTTTAAAATAGAAAATTGAGAATAAGTTAGATAAGTTTTTATTTTGGGAATGGCCATTTTTACGGTGGCATTTTTATATATACTTATTAATGGCAGCCAGAGTCTTCGGGCTTAATGACATACTTGGTAGTCTTAAATTTGTTTATGCGCAAATTCGATTCCTCTTTATTCGTATCTCACTCCTACTAAAGAGTCATTTTTTATAAAAAAAAAAAAAATTCATTAATGGCATTAGAGTAATTAATCTGTCTTTTTCCCCTGGATGCTCTCTACCGTTGCGCCTTGCTTCCCTCTGCACGAGTAGATTGAAGCTCTTCAACAAGAGATTTCCTCAAAAGCTCTTCCGTTCGCTCCATATGCCTCTTCGTTCTCATATAAAGTTATCGTGGAATTCTAATTCACAAGCCGGTGATCCCCACCAATGATGCTAAACTTCATGACCTACATGTCATCATCCAGCTTGTCCAACCTCTCAATGCTAACTACGGCCGGCAAACCGCACATAACCACCACCTCACGGACACTTCCAATACCACCACCCTCAACCAACATGGTGCAATTTCTTACGGACTCTTGTAGGCTTGTGGGTGGTCAAAACGCCTAATTAGAAATCATACCAAAGGCAGGGGAGCATCTATGGGTTGGACCTAGCTGGAGCTGCACCGATGTGATCAAGCAATTTCTTTAAGAAAATTGTAAGCAAAGAAAATAGCTATTCAAACAATTTTTTTGTTTTATTACTCTAAAAGTTATTTTCAAGAACAATTTATCCAAATAAGTTTTGGTACATTTTTATTTTAAAAAAAATTATTCTTAAAATTAATTTACAAAATAATTTTAGAAAACAGAAAATAAAAAATACTTTCAAACAAGCCCAAAATCTCAATGTTATTCCTGAGTACTCCACCACAGACCGCAGTACCATACAAGGGGTGAACAGTGGCATCAACATTAATCTTAACCCATTCTTTCTGGGGAGGAGAACATCTGATAGAGCTGCTAGAAAGATTAGTAGTACATGACCAATGCACATGGAGGTTTGATCGGGCTTTTTGTATCTCTTTTGCCCTGATGATGATCTTGATAAAATTATCATTCTCCTGAGGAAAAGATATAGAGAGCCACACTCCAAAGATGAATTGCCAGTTAATATCATTATCCCTACCAAGTTGTTTCTTCAGATTAAGAGATAGCCAATCTTCTACATTCTTTGAGAAGAAAAGATTCCATTTTATAGGATTTAACGACCTGCGCCAAACTGCAGAAACATACTCATAGTCTCTGAGAGCATGTATAATAGTCTCTTCTGATTTTTGCATAAAGGACATCTATTATCAGAAGTAAGCATCAATCCACTTCTCTTGCTAATAGTGAAAAGTTTATTTTTGGCACAAAGCCATAAGAGTGCCTTGATTCTTTCAGGCCCTTTGAATTTCCAAATACATTTCCACACACTATTAGAAGTATCTTCACCTGTTCCACTCAACCATTGGTAGGCAGATTTTAGAGTGAACTCTCTTTTGGAAGTAAACCTCCATCTAAATTCATCTTCTCCTACTAGTGAAGATGGAGGCTGTACAGCAGCAATTTATTGCAAATGTCAAGGGGCAAAATATTCTCTAATTGTCTCCAATCCCAAGTACCATCTACTGTTACATATTCAATAACTTTCATATCACGTTCTTTCGGGGTTAAAGAACGGGTTGCATAACTGCTTAAGCAGTCAAGGGATTGGACCCATCTATCCTCCCAAAATTTCACCATAATTCCACTGACAACTTTCCAAGCCAAGCCATTTCTAACATCAACCCACATCTTAGAAATCCCTTTCCATAAAGGTGAAGCTTGGTTAGGATTCTTAATTTGAGGAATACCTTCCGTGTTACGTCGATATTTGGCTCTCAGAATTCTGGACATAAGGACTCCTTATTTTTGATCATGTTCCATCCAAGACTCATCATGAAAGCTTTATTCAGGATTTTTAGCTGTCTTAATCCTAGACCACCCACTGCCTTAGGAGTGCGCAGACTACTCCATTTTACATAATGAATTCTCTTCTTATCTGATGTTGTGCCCAAAGAAAATCACGACAATTTTTCTCTATTTAACACAAATACTTGTAGGAATAATTGCTGAATCAATTGTATACATGGGGAGACTTTGAATCACCAATTTGATGAGAGTAAGGCGGCCAGCCATAGATAGTGAGGAGGCTTTCTAACTTGACATTCTAGTGATAACTTTGTCAAGTATATGGGCATAAGTATTCTGATTGGGCCATTCATGATGGAGGGGCACTCCTAGATACTTGCCCAAGTCATAAGAAATTCAAAAATTCAAGACATGGGCTATTTCATGCCTCAGTGTCATTTATATTCCTAGAAAAACATATTTTTGACTTCTCTTGATTAACTTTGAGACCCGAGGCCCCACAGAACAATTGAAGACAATCTGACACCTCCCTACCTTGTTGAATGGATGCCTCTGCAGCTAAGATTATATCATCAGCAAAGAAAAGATGAGACACTTCAGGTCCACTCCTCCCAAACCGATACGGTTTCCATCTTTTCTCCTCTACCTTTCTATAAATCAGCTACCCAAACCTTTCCATACGGCAGACAAATAAATATGGGGATATTGGATCACCTAGAGGAAGCCTTCTTCTAAGAGCAAACTCTTCAATCTCCGTCCCATTCCATAACACTTTCATAGTAGCAATAGAAACACACTTCCATATCAAATAAATAAGAGATTGCTTAAAGCCCTTATCATGTTGAGCATCAATAAGGAAACCCCAGTCTAGCCTATCATGGCTTTTTCTAGATCTATTTTCATAGTCATGAAGCATTTTTTGCCTCTCACATTTTTGAAGCTATGGACTAATTCTTAAGCTACTATAATATTGACCTTCCCCTGACTTCTAGGAATGAAGCTGCATTGATTTGGGCTAATCAATTTGCTTATCAAAGGCTTAAGCCTATTTGTAATTAATTTTGTAACTCTCTTATACAAAACATTGCAGAGGCTTATAGGCCTAAAATGTTGAACTTTTTCAGGAGCTTCAATTTTTGGAATTAAGGAGATGAGGGTACCATTGTATTTTCTGATTTCATCTGAATTGGCAATAATGTCTTTAACTGTCCTGCAAACCACTTCATTAACTAAATGCCATTGAGATTGATAGAAGACTACATGAAAGCCGTCGGGGCCAAGTGCTTTAAAGCCTCCCATAGAAAAGATAACTTCCTTGATTTCATCATCAGTCACTGCCTTGTATAAAGAAAGGTGGTCCTCCTCGCCCAAGACAAGAAAATTTCCCTTTAAAGTCCACTCACATTCATTCTGTCTTTCTTCCATATAAAGTTTTAAAAAATAATTTACTGTCATATTTTTAAGAGCATCCTCCTCCCATATCCAATTCCTTTGATCATTTTTCAAAGCTTCTATTCTGTTTCTTTTCCTCCTAGTAAGAGTTGCTAAGTGGAAAATCTTTGTATTTCTATCATCAAAGCAAAGCCAATTAACTCTGGATTTTCGATACCAAAAAGATTCCTATTGCTCCAAAATTTGCTCATATTGTTTCCACAACAATTCTCTGAGTTAAGCTTTTAAAAACAGATTCTGCTCGATTCTGACCATTATCAATCCCTTGAAGTCTCTTTAATAGTCTGCGTTTACGCCTGAATATATTCCCAAAGACATTTTGGTTCCACGAAACTACGGCTTCCTGCACAGAAGATAGTTTGGACTTAAGATCACCCTTCTGACTTCACTGAACCCTTCATGAGAGGCCCATGCAGCAAGATAATGAAATGGCTTGGGCCCCTTTGTCTGTGTTTGCGCTACGTCTAACTTCAACAGAAGAGGAGTGTGGTCTGATTTTAGCCTTGGGAGGTGAATAGCCGAACTGTCAGGAAACATAAATTTCCAGTCAATATTTGCAACCATACGGTCAAGCCTCTCAGATATTCCATGCCATGTCCACGTAAATGTCTCCCCTTTGAATCCCAAGTCTCCGAGATTGCAAGACACGAGGCAATCACGAAAACGTTGGGTGCTTTCATAAGTAATAGGGGTTCCTCCATGTTTTTCCCAAGGGTGGAGCACACAATTAAAGTCTCCAGCAAGAGCCCATGGAAGATTGATACATTCATGCTGCAGAATTAATTTTGCCATAAAGCCTCCCTATCCGTTCTTCTCGGGCTGCCATAGCAATAGAGAAAGCCCATTGTTGATTTCTACCAAATTGCATTTTAAGGTGAACAACTTGTTTTTAAATTTCAATATCTTGCACATCCCAAGCATTTCCCATAAGCACCAAATGCCCCCTGAAAAATCATTAGCTTCACTCCAAAGCATCCCATCAAAGCTAAAGTTAGGCATGATCCTTTCCCTCTGCTTACTACTAATTCTGGTTTCCAGGAGAGCAATAAACCCACAAGTATGAGTTCTTCTTAAGTCTCTGATAATTCTCAAAAATATAGGTTTACCTGCACCACAACAATTCCACACAAGTATATTTTTCATGGTAGAAATGCTAAATAGAAATAATCAAAGAATATAGAACTCATTGTTATGAGGGATTGACCACCATTCTCCTTTCGGGCCTACCCCCGTCATCCACTACTTCTTGGGTCTCAGGCACTACTTTTGGTTCAAGTGGTTCCTTGCCTAAGTAGAGCATCGGCCAATATCCAGGGGTTTTGAAGGTTGAGTTCCCTCCATATTTTTGAAGATGGGCCCTTTGTAGAAACGGATTTATCATGCTCAATTTGCTTCAGCCATTTATGAAAGCTCATAATTTACTCATTTGTAAGGGCCTCAGTATAATATCATTGGGCCTCAATGGGTCCAGAGGTTCTTTCTATAGGGTTATGTGATAAGTTCCCTTTAATTGGCTTTCTGGCATTATTCCGAATAAAGGCTAAGTTACGTGGGCATTATCCCCAGGATCCAGGTCTACATAAAGATAATTTTCTCTAGTAATTTCCCAGGCATTTTCGTAGCTCAAGGTGTCTTTATTCCAAGGGAAAGGATGGGTTACATGCGTGGCCTTAAGACAAAATTTTTGAAAAATAAAAATTTAAAATTTAAAAAAATAAAAATTATAAATATAAAAATATAAAAATAAAATTACTCTTATTCTAAATTTTGGCCCTTTGTCCTTCGCATTAAATGCTGATCATCATTTCGACTTAAACGCTTCTTCTCAATTCCTGCCATGCCACCATTGTCATCATGATTTTGTATGATTTTGCTGGCGTTGGCCCGATTTTCCTCTGGGTTTTCTTCACCGGCAAGATTCTGAAGGACATCGAATTTTGTTGCTCGCCGTCCGTCCTCCTTACCCGAACTTTCTCAGGCAATATCTTTGCCTTGTTTTTTCCTCCCCTAATCTTGATTACGCAATCTCCTGTTTCTTTGAACAACCATGCAAGTGCCAAAGGAAGCGGCACCCTCTTCCACTGCATGACTTGTGGTCCCCTTTCCAGGGGCTGGGCCTCTAAACATTGCATCTCCTGATGCACTTGTTCTAATGTCACTAAAGGACAGACTTCTTGGTTGTGACCATACTTTCCACAACAGAAGCAAATAAGGTTCAAACCTTCATATTCAATCCTCTTCAGTGCGCCTCCCACCCCATACAAAGACTTCAAGGGTTTCTCCAAATCAACTTCAATGCATAACCCTGCATATCTTCCCCTACCTAACTTTGTTGTGGTTCTATCTACTTTTAAAACATTGCCAATCCCGTTTCCCACCGTCTCCAAAAAATACAGGTCGAAATATTCCAGAGCAAGGTCTGGAAGCCTCGCCCATACAGCCAGCTTCTGGAATTTAGCTTGATAGGGATTAAAATTTGGAATCCATTTTTGAATGGCTAGATAGTGATCAAAGAGGATCCAAGGACCCCCTTTTAGGACCATTGCCATATCCTCAGAGCTATCAAAAGTTACCAAAAAATAGTCATTTCCCATATCTACAACTGAGACTAGCCCATGTTTACCCCACAAGGAGGCTAATTTCTTCTTAATGAAACCCACACTTATCTTTCTCCCAAGCAACTTCACTATTAGAGTCTTCCTCCAAGGTCTTCTAATCGAAATTTCCCCTTTCAGTAAGCACAAAATTAGCGCAATCCGAATCTTCTCCTTCAATTAGAATGCCCCTGCCAAGTTCATACATGAGAGAATCAACAGGATCCTCCTCATCCTCTTCCGCTTCTTTGTCATGCTTCATTAACATATGTCGAAAAGAGAGCCTTTTCTCCACCTTCTCCTGAAGATCTTGTACCTCCATCCTCGTCTCCCATCTCTGTGGATTAGTGTTCTCTTCCGAAAATCCCATTGTACTAGTTTGGTTTTCTTCGTGCTTCTTCGAAGGAGATCTGTTTCTTCCGTAGAGAGAGAAGGAGATTCAGAGAATTGGTTCACATTCGCCATCTCTCTAAATTTTATCATTCTTGTAAATTAGACTGTCGGGACGAGAGATTCATCGTCAATGCTGTTAAATGTGAGAAAGGTAAAGAAGACGTGCTAACTGTATTCAGTGGTGGGCCATTCTTCGAATGATCTTTTAATTTGAAAATCTTGAACCCACAATTTCCATGAGGCCTCAGTCCACGTCGCTGCATCGGCCGGAAGTTTTACCAAGGCGCTGCTACAGGATCCGTATCAATCAATACGAATGAATAAAGAGGAAATCAACGCAGCCGGCAAACTGATAGCTCGTCTACCATAATTATTCTCCGTATTTAAATTTAGTATCTCTTATCTGCTACTAAAATTTTATAGACTTTTTTAATCATTTAAAAAAAAAATTCAACGCGAGGAAAAAACTTAATGTTATTTATACAAAAAAAATTTCATAAGTAATAAAATCTTTTTTAACTACATTTTAAAAAATTTTGAAAATTCATTATTTAATAATTAACGTTAAATATTATGGGAAATGCATGTTTGTAAATTTATCTATATATTAAATTAGTAATGACAAGAAAAATGTGTAACGTTGAGGAAGTATTTAAATTTGTTATACAAATACTTTTTACTTTGAAATGTAATGCGTAAATACTAGAATCCTTTCAAATACATGAGTCATACACTAGTAGACTAAATGTCCATTCCCTCTTGCCCGCATCTCTTCGCAATAATATCTTAATGGGGTCAAAGATAGCTTTCTGAGCAGGGGATGGGATATATGCCAAATTTGCAGTCAAATGGCTTTTTAATTAATTACTGTATGCAACAAATTATGGTTAATAAAGTGATAAAAGAATAAAAAAGCCAAACGAAGCATGTTTCTTGTTTGTACAGTTCGTCATCTCATCCGGTAACCAAATAGATTAATATATATATATATATATATATATATATATATATATATATCTCAAACGGAGACGTTGATTGAATTCTTCAATTATTACTTAGGAGACTTAAGGATCTTTTCTTCCAAAGTTTTCATAAGCAAATGTCAGCCTACAAAATCTAATCTAGTGTCACCGCCCAAGTTAATATCTTCGAAGAATTTCTCATGCATGTCGGCACGCTCGACAATCAAAATCCTTTACAGCAAAACCAGAATTAATGTTTAAAATAAGAAGGTGAACCACAAAACATTGCGTGACTCAAGGTTCATTATGTTGAATGCCATGTTTGTCGCATATGCATATAAACCATGTGTTCTCATAATTTTCCCAAGTCCCGCAATACATTGCCCCACATAGCATTTATATATAGCCCCTATATGTAGACAATGAGAATGGGGATTCCTCAGCTAATACATATAATTACGTAAATATAATTTCGAGGCTGACCCTGCATCTATTTGCATGTTCAAGTATCTACATTTAGGAAGCGTGGATTATCTATCATCCAGAAAGAATCAGGTGATTTTTTTCCCCCTTGAAGTGAAAAAAGAACGAGATGATTTAGACACAACTGTTGTATAAGTTTCGATTTTTTAGGTTATAGTGGACGCGTATGATTAATGGGGACCTCCAGATGATACGATAGCTGTGCTGATGTTGACTCAAGTTTGAGGTCTATTTCGGTGGGAGTGACAATGAAGGCGGGGCTACCAAGATTTCAAGAGATTTCCACCCATCTACGATAATACTTCCATTGCTTAATTTTCACAATCACGCCCTCTTTTTCTTTTGTGGCTAAGATTTTTGCAATAAAGTTGAGAGCAATTATATGTACTTCCTTTGCTGCATGTACTGAGAAACATATTTACTTCCCTTTGAGAAAGAAGGGCTGCATGTTTTGTTTTTCGGAAATTTTTCTTTCAATAAGTGGGTCTAACTTCTCACAAAATTATAATTGATTATTGTAAAATTTGTTGTCACAATTCATTCTATGGGGTGAATGAGGCCAAACTCTCATAAAATAAAACTTAATTGTAAAATTTATTAATTTTACAATTTAATTTATGAAATTAATTGATAATTTAAATTCTTTTAAATAATTCTTTAATATATAAGATTTAGTTTTGTCAAAATTGCAGTAATATTTATTTTTTGATTGTAGTTGTTTGCCAATTTGAGCGAGACGCTGAGAGCGAATAGGGATCGGTTGCCTCCGTCGTGTTTACCACTAGCAGTTAGCACGTGTGGACAGGTGCTTATTGGCAATTAATCATCTTACCTTAATAAATGGCATAATACTGGCTGGTTTAACGATTTGGTGAAATCTATATCGGAAAAGGAGTTTGTATGGCACCTAACAGTCAGGTTTTGTGCAAGATCTCAGAAACAAACAGAATAGTCCTTTCAATTTTATTCACAGTTTGTTTAATCACATAGTGGATTGTTCTTCTTCCCTAGAGCCAAGCATACGTATGATTTTGCGGATAAGGTCCTCTGGAACAATATTGGCCTTCCTCACTTTCTGGTCGGATTCTTCCTTTAAAATGAAAAAAAAAAAAAAAACACAACCTTAAATTACTGCCAACACTTGCTCCGGCAATAATTTAGGCAAGTTATATACTCATTTTGAATTCAAATTGTCTTTCAACTTTATTTCAAGTTTTAAAACGCTGAGGAAAAAAAAAAGGGGTACATCTCAAGTTTTCGGGATGTGCTACCAACTTATATTTTAATGGGGTAATTACAAGGACAGAAATTTGATGACAAATATCTATCAGAGCAAATATTAACTACTTTAATAAGAAGACAAGAAAAGGAGGAGGAGCACGTATCTTTACAAATCTACTCATAGTTTCTCGTTTGCCGGTACCTTCTTTTAACAATAAAAAATAAATGATGGGCCATTGTTACCAGTAAAGCTAATTTAATTTAATTATCATAGCACATAATATAAATTATTAAGTTTATTAAAATTTATATATTAAATTATATATTTGATGATTTTTTTTGCTTTCACAAATTTGCTGAGTAATATGTTTTATTTTGATACAAAGTATTTCTCTCACCCATCTGCAACATTAACGCAAGTGGGTCAGTTCTCGCCCTACAAAGGTCAGGCAATTGGATTGGTTAAAATGGACCGTTCATATTAGCTGTTCGGATCCCCCGTTTGAATCAACAGCATTGATTGCAGAGTTAGACTACCTCCTAAAAGACATACCACGTGAGGACAAAGATTCTAGTACATGTGGGTTCCTTACATCATAAGTAAATGATTATTAATAAAACAAAAATTAAATTATGCTAAATTTATAAATTATTGTATAATTAATAGTATATCTTATAACAATATTAATAAGTTTAATTTTTTGGTGTGATATTATATACTTTAATTTATCCTACACTTTGGAGGAGTATCTCGAGTTACTCTACAATGCTTACTACATATTACTTATGCTGGAGCCTGATGGAACATGACATGAACCTCTACAGTCCGAAGTAGTATCGAAGCTCACCCAGTTCATGCTCTCGACTTTAAGTCAGACCCAGGACTCGCTCCTAGCCACATGGGGCGCCGCATCTAATTGTTGGCCATGTTTCAGCCATCTCTTATAGTCAAAGACCGACTTCACATTCTTGATTCGCCAGTCCCCGCCTTTACAATCAAACAACTATAACTAAACGAGCTTTCATACTTGGTAATTTTTTTTTACTCTTTGGGTGTAAAAGATGAGAGTTGTAGTAATTAAGTTAAACGAAATGTGTGTTTGCTACGAGTTGATGATGTGGAGCTTTCGTTTTCAACGCAACCACCCTAATATCCCAAACTTTGAAATGGCCCTGCCGCGCTTCATTAGTTCTGGACCTTTCGCTAACCATGTGCGGGCTTCAAGTTACCTCGTGCTCTGTCTCACCCCTTGCTTCTTCTTCCAATCCCAACTGACCAAACTTTATCCTCTCCCATGTTCAGCTGTTCTCATCTATTATTATTGTTTTATCAAATTTCTGTATATAGATTCATACGTTTTATAAGTTTATAACAGTGCTCTATGCCAGTATCTTTCATGTAAGAGACCAAAACGAAAACATGTTGACCGGGTAGTCATAGAGTCCCCCAGTTGCGAACTGTGAGAGTGGGCAAAATCGTCAGACAACTTCAATTAGCCCTATAAATAATCACGTTGTCAGAGTCCCAAACTCCCATGCTCATGCACACGCAAGCTAGTTTTACCCCACAGCGTTAACTGGTATCACCGCCCGTCTCTACATTTTCACACAAAACCACCGCTGCACACCACAATAGAACCCCATAGGACAGCAAGAGAGTGAAGTTTAAACTCCTAAGTGTAACTCAGAATGAGTGGAGTTAGGTTTATAATAGTTTTGTTACTCGCCGTCGGTTCCGCCGTGAACTCTTGCCCGCCGTCGGACCTTGCTGCGCTGCTGGCCTTCAAGGCGCCGCTACATGAACCCTACTTTGGCATCTTCAACTCTTGGACAGGCGCCGACTGCTGTCACAACTGGTACGGTGTCAGCTGTGACCAGGAGTCCCGTCGCGTCGCTGACATCAACCTTCGCGGCGAGTCCCCTGACCCCATCTTCGAAAAGGCCCACCGCACCGGATACATGACCGGTTATATCTCGCCGGAAATTTGCAAGCTCACTCGACTCTCCAGCATCACCATCGCCGACTGGAAAGGAATCTCCGGCAACATCCCCCAGTGCATTTCCTCCTTGCCTTTCCTTCGCATCATTGATCTCATTGGAAACAAAATCTCCGGTCCAATTCCCCGTGACATCGGCAGGCTTCAACGGCTGACCGTTCTCAACGTCGCCGACAATCTCATCTCCGGGGGGATTCCGCCGTCACTGACCAACTTGTCTAGTTTGATGCACCTGGACCTCCGAAACAACCGAATCTATGGGCCGCTTCCACGAAGTTTTGGGAAGCTGAGGATGCTGAGCCGAGCTTTAATGAGTGGCAACCAGATTAGCGGGCCGATTCCGATTTCAATATCTGGAATTTATCGTCTAGCAGATCTGGATCTGTCTCGCAATCAAATATCGGGTGGCATCCCGGATGCCCTGGGTAGAATGGCGGTTCTGGCTACATTGAACCTGGATGGGAATAAGTTAACGGGAAGCATCCCGGCAAGCCTGTTCAACTCTGGAATCGCTGATTTGAACTTGAGCCGAAATACGTTGGAGGGCAATATACCGGACGTATTCGGGGCGAGATCTTATTTCACGGTGCTGGATTTATCCTATAACAATCTCAAGGGTCCAATCCCGAAATCAATAACATCTGCTTCTTACATCGGCCACTTGGATTTGAGTCACAATCATCTGTGCGGCCGCATCCCAACCGGCTCACCTTTTGATCATTTGGAAGCCTCCTCCTTCGTTTACAATGATTGCCTCTGTGGGAAGCCACTCAAACCTTGCTAATTAAAACACAAACCTCACCACGTGAACATGTTCTTACTATCCATTTTTTTACTAGCTATTCCTATTATTTTGTTTGAGAACAAGACATCTATGTATCTGTGTCTATTAATGACGGTGTTAAATACATATGGAAGCAAGGTTTCACATGCACGTTCTTTTGCAGTTTTGCATGAATTTGAGAACGAGGTATATATATGTTTGTGAGCCCGCAATTAACCTCTAAAATTGATTATTAACAAAAACTCGCTTCCAACTCCTAATATTTTATTTTTATAGCTACTAATTTATTAAAATGTTCATGTTCAATTGTTCATAATATTATCCGTACAGATTAGAGACAATTACTTTTAGTTTTAGCACACTCTTAGAGTTTTGGTTGTTCAATAATGTTTGTTCCACTTAGAAATAAATTTTCTATCCAACAAGATGATGGGGGACAAGAAAGTGTCAGTGATGAGTTCTCGATGACAGGAGTTCTTAATTCTCAATAATAATATGACAATTTTGAGTTGAATTTATTTTTATATTACGAAACACACATAGATGATGACGCACCCAAAAAAGAGAAGGAGAAACAGTGGATGTCGGAGCTTGGAATGGTCGAAGCAGAATGAGTGGATAAGAAAGAGCGGTGGAGATGCGAGGCTGCAGGCTTGAAGGAGTGGTGAGGAAATTACTGAACCGCGGCTGGAGCTGCAGCTCCGCATAAGTGCGATGAAGGAGTGGGGACCCACGATGATGGAAATCAATGTATATGTTTGCGTTTCTGCTTTTCTTTCTTTTTTTTTTTTTTCCTCATTGATCAGTTTGTCCAGCATCATTCTTTCGGGCCCTCAAAGCATAATTAAGTAGAAGGAAATGGCTCCAGAAATATTATTCTTTGAAGTCTGGTTACCCTTTTATTTCACCACTCTCTATTTTATACCTCATTGGCCATTCAAATAGGCTGATAGCGTTTCCAAAATAAATTCGGCACAGCCATTATCGCCGCAGTCCAATCAAACTATGTGGGACAGGAAATTTGGGCTCATCATGGTGGCTAGAGTGGCCCGATTAGGTCATCAATACGAGCTATTACTATTGGGCATGCACTTTATTTTTGGGCCTAGCCCATGTACTAGTGACATTTCAACATGAACTTCTCTTCTAGCGAAAAAAGAAAAGGAAAAAACCTGAGTGCTTGAATGGGATGTTTGTCGTGTTTTAGCCCTTTACCCCATCCAACCGAAGGCTGAACATAGCCAACCACTCTTTTGGTCCTTCTTGCACTTTGCTATCAACCATCTCCTTGAAGGCAACAATCCTACTCACCTTTTAGATCAGCTTATTGATGGCACTTACACTGATTCTGCTTGGCTGGAAAAAGCTCCCCTCACAAGTGCATTAAAGCTGTGTTTATGCCTAAGCCGGTGAGCTTCTAGCCCATATGCTGATCTGCCACCAATGTCCTTTTCTCTTGAACCAGGTCATAGGTTCGATTTTTGTCTTATTTCTCTTTTCTTAAAGCCCTAAGTATGATTCCTTGTAACAACAAAAAAAAGCTGTGTTTTTGCCTAAGAGAAATAATTTCCATCTGAATAAAGAATTTGAAAAAGAGAAGTGCCTACATTTAAGCAGTAGAGGTTAGCCATAGATAGACTTACAGTGCGGGCCACAAGAGAACCACCCTTTGCTTCTTTAGCCAGGATGTGGAAGAAAGATACTATCCAATATCCGTAAAAAGGATCCCTGCTCTGCTGCATCAGATGCTACGCACAACACAAAGTGCAATATCCTTGTGTCTTTTTAATGCAATAAGCAACACGCTTACTTGCCTAGCTTCAGCTGGAGATTTGAACATACCTGTATGCATTTGTGTAATCACACGGAAAACACGACCAATGAAGCTACCCCACCACCCACTCAGCCACCACAGTCGCCATCAAAATCTGCATTTACAAAATTCCAAGAGCCTTTATTTTTGTTCCTTCCTTGCTAAATGCACCCAGTCTCACGCAAGCTTAATTCCCCAGCAAATCAGATGCATGCATATCCATCACCGCCACCACCACATTCACATATTCACCCCAGCATTCCCTTGATTATAATATAAATATAATAGATTCATATTACTCTTTTTCGTTCTTATTCTTAGGGCCAAAATGGTCCACACAATTATATTCAACAATTCTATAAATAAAGCGGTTGCCAACGGAGTAACTACTCATATCTCATTACGCAAATGCTAACAAACACATTCAATGGGGGCAGTAGTGTTGCTTATCACAGTGGCTGCACTTCTTACTACCTCAGGCGTTGAGTCCTGCCCTTCCTTCGAATGGGCAGCCCTAATGGCGTTCAAGGCCGCCCTCAATGAGTCCCACCTTGGAATCTTCCATTCCTGGAGAGGCACCAACTGTTGCTATAAGTGGCACGGCATTACCTGCGACCCCACCTCTAGCCGCGTCGCCGGTATCAATCTCCGTGGCCTCGACATTCAAGACTACTCTCTCTTCAAACGCCCCCACGGCACCGGAGGATACATGTCCGGTTACATCTCCCCTTCCATCTGCAACCTCACTCACCTCTCCAGCATCACCATCTCCGACTGGAAGGGCATTTCCGGTACAATACCTCGCTGCATCACATCCTTGCCTTTCCTCCGAATCATTGATCTCTCCGGAAACATCCTCTCCGGCAAGATTCCCTGGGACATCGGGCGCCTCAACCAACTTACCATGCTCGACCTCGCAGACAATCATCTCTCCGGTAGGATCCCGAGGACGGTCGTTAACCTCTCTAGCTTGATGCAACTGGACCTTAGGAACAACGCCCTCGAGGGTCCCATTCCATGGGACTTTGGCAGGCTCACAATGCTGAGCCGGGCTTTACTGGGTCACAATCGGATCACTGGTCGGATACCCAAGTCGATATCGAAAATGAACCGTCTGGCGGATCTGGACCTGTCCCTGAATCGAATATCGGGGCCCATCCCGGAGTCACTGGGTAAATTGCCAGTTCTTGATACGCTGAAGCTAAAGTACAACAACATAACGGGAAGTATTCCCCGGAGTCTGCTTGGTTCCAGGATGAGCCTTTTAGATTTGAGCCGAAACGCTTTGCATGGCCATATACCCAACGTTTTTGGGGAAAACTCGTATTTTATAAATTTGGATTTATCGCACAATAAGTTGACGGGTTTAATAGCCGAATCTATGAGTTCGGCTATGTATATTGGACACTTGGATTTGAGCCACAACAATTTGTGTGGTCGAATTCCGAGTGGGTCACCTTTCGATCATCTTCAATCGTCATCGTTTGATTACAATAAGTGCCTTTGTGGGAAGCCCCTCCACTTGTGCAGAAAGAGATGAGTCGCTTCATTCGTTTGGGTTTGAGGATTGAGTTCATTTTCGTTGATTTGGGTTTGTGCTTGTTGAGGAAAGCAGAGGTTTCATGCATATTTCTCATGAGATTGATATATACAAGGTCTTGTAGCCGTCATTCTGTGTGTTTGATAGATACATTTATAGAATTTTTTTTTCTGAAAATACAACTTGTTGCCTTTTTTTTTTTTTTTCCTGTTTGAGTACTGAAAGTTGTAATATAATATGAATCTGGGGAAGGGGATAACAAACTCGATTTCTTCTACTTCAGCAAATCTTAAGTCCTCTTATTGCCTTTCAATGTATATTATATATTGAAAAAATGCATATTGTTTGGCGTGTGTTAAAATATGTCAATTTTTATTATTTAAGTAAACCTCAAGTCCTTTTATTGTCTTTTAATGTATATTATATATTCGAAAAAAATTAATATTGTTTGGTGTGTGTTAAAATATGTCAATTTTTATTATTTGAGTAAACCTCAAGTGCTCTTATTGTCTTTTAATGTATATTATATGTTAAAAAAAAATGAATATTGTTTGGTGTGTGTTAAAATATTAATTATCAGGTAGTATTTTTATAGTTAAAATGATTAATATTATATTAAATACCTGATAAAAAGAATATCTGAACTAAAATTTGAGTAATGACTATATTTGGGAAATAAAATTTATTCACTAGCTGAAATTGCTAAAATACGGGACACTGTTATGGGAAATCAAGACAGAGATCAGCGCGAAACCTCGTTTGCAAATGAAACACTCCCCTTCCCTAAACTAGTAATTATCCATAATCAGGAAAGGGGAAGGAAAATATTCCCATTGTTGTCAAGTAAACATAGCATTGAATCACTGGTATTTGAGCCATTGGACTCCTATTCGTTATTTCACATTTGTGGCTATGGCTATTAATTAGTAATGAGTTAAGCTTTCAAATAATTCATGCGAGTGGGGCATCGTCTACTGAAGAGAGTTTTTAATTTCTAAGAATATATAAAACAAAATTGAATGCTTTCAAATGTCACAGTCCAACCGATTCATACTGTATACTTGGCCAGACATACAAAGTTCTTTAGATGTGTGATCATCACATCCGAGAGCATTCTTCTTAACAGAAAGTTAAGAAATTTCAGAAGTTAAAGTATTGTCTTCTTCCCGTAACATTGATAACAATACCAAACCTTAATCAAATTTAGCTTAAGCACAATTAATTTCAAAGTTCAAAGCTTGGACTCTATCAGTCAGGACAGGGCATGATCAAATTTCTAAGATTATAATGTGATTCCATCACAAAAATAACTACTACCCATTGAAATCTGATTGCAAACATTTTTATCTTCTTTAGAAACACCTTTAATAAATATAGTCATACATTAACACCGCTTCTTTCCCTTATTTTTTATTTTTTAATAAAAATAAAATACGAAGAAATCAATTATTGTAGGTGCAGTTCTAATTGCTCTAAAGATTATTCGACCTTTATACTGTTTATCTCAACTCCCTCCATCAAGTGGAGGTATAAAATACTAGCATTAAGCTTGAATGTTGAAATAAACAGTGTAAGGCTCATCTCTGAAACTGTATAATGGCTCCAAAAGAAAATTCCTCTTTGCACCTTTAGCCACAAAGCTGATTGGATTATACCGACTCAATCCATTCCTTGCTGTAAAGCTTGCTGCTTGGTTGAAAGCAGCGTCAGAAGGTGACTTGCAACTGAGCTTCACACCTGCACCAGCTCTGGTGCCACCGTACACGAAGCAACCCTGATTGCTTTTGGATTCAAGGGATATGGTTTCGTTTTGTCCATTCAAACCCGCTGTCACTACAAAAAAAGAAGAGGGCCCACCACCTGAAGAATCTACAATGCGAAGAGGTTGTTCCACTCCTTGGTCCATCACGCGCATGCCGGGAAGATCATATGGTTCTAACATCACTGATTTGCCAATAGCATCTTTCAATGTTGAGAAATTTGAAGAAGACGCATCCACTAAAATAATTCTGTAGGTAGCATGAAGAGCGGATTCGGTGCCAGATTCAGGAAAGTTTTTCATGGTAATTGATTGATTTGAGTTTGTTAAAACAAACGTAGAGTCTGCAAAGTCTTGGCATAACGAAATTAGCTGACTATTGTAAGTGGAAGGGATTGGAGTAATCAAGTATGAAACGGATCCATTTGACCCAGCTTTAATGCCCCAATCACCAGTGGTATGACCGGCAAGAAGATATGGACCATAAAGTATTGCTTTAATAGAAGCATATTTAGACCTGTCATCTGAATTGTTTAAAACAGAATGTCAGCGATGCAAAATATATTTTTTCGTTAGAAATATGTTCAATGACAGAAGTATACAGGTCATTTGCACACAAGTTATCCCTTGAAAGCTACCTTTTATAGCCTCTGTTCTGAGATTAATGGGCAACTGAAGAGTCAACTTGTCACCAGCGCTCCATTTTCGGGTGATTGACAAAAAGTTTCCTACAGATCGACAACGTAAAAATCAATTTTTAAGTTTCAAGCGTTCGAGTTTTGCTGCGTGTCTCTAAAATTTGGAAACAGTCAAATGGACACACACATATCTTCTTTCCAATGAAAAAGGCAAGAACAGAGAGATTCACACCTGGGGCTG
Source organism: Dicorynia guianensis (assembly GCA_037013595.1). NCBI lineage: Eukaryota > Viridiplantae > Streptophyta > Magnoliopsida > Fabales > Fabaceae > Dicorynia > Dicorynia guianensis. The sequence continues at coordinate 681,816 of JASUAB010000009.1, forward strand.
GCAAAGATAAAGCCCCGTCATTTAAAACCACTTTGGCACCATCTAGATGTGTCCAAGTTGGGAGTCGGAAGTTCAATGTAGATGAAGTGCCGCCTGCCTGCAAGAGTAAATATATGAATGAAAAAATGGTTGCAAAAAAACAAAAATTGTTGGGGATCTTAGCCTGTTGGTTTCGGCAAACAAGTAAAAAAAAAAAAAATCATAAACCACACACATCTATCACCTGTCATCTGTAAAAACTGTATCTTGTCCATTATCTTTTAACTAATTTGTGTAGCGATCGAAATAGAATTTAGTAACTAGTTGCAATTGCAACTCAAGAAATTATGCTCAGTATCATAAAATCAACCCTTTTACCAGCTCAATATTCTCCATGATATAGTAGTTCTAAATCTCTACTATCATGTGCCAATCTTCAAGTTCTGTTAATAAAATGCAGTCGCTAAAGTTGAAATGCTAATAGAGTAAAAGTCATGCGAGATTAAGTGTCATTCATATCATTATGCTAGTGGTATAAGTATCTTTGTCATCGTTAGGAGGGATAAGGTGTGAAAGTAGCAAAGTGTGAGGAACAAAGAGACCAATGTCGGCCCCTATATAGCATTATAAGCATGTTTTGGCCAGAAGCTATCAAAATATAAATATGTGGCAACTTCAGATGTATAACACAGTGTAAGAGATACCTCATTGGGAGAAAATGTGAAAGTCACTCTTAAGTTAGGATCCCAGGAAGCAGCAGGAACTACTGTTTGATTAATCATAATGTTCCCAAATTTCCAATTAAACGAGCTTGATATGTATTGGATAATGTAAAGTGAAGGGTCTTGTCCTTCCTCTTCAAAATAGATAGAATCCCCCAATTTTGAGAACGATTCAATTCCTAAAGATGACAAGAGGAATAACAGAACAAACCATTTAAGAACTCAAGCATATGATGGAGTTCAGAATAAATATGGTAGAGTTAGATGCAACTAGGAAAATATGATATGAAAAGACATGCTCACCTGTTCCATAACAGCACCAGAATGAGTCAAACTTTGTTCCCCATTTATGAAAGGTGTTAGCCTTGGAAACCCCACGACCTTGTGGGAGCATATATATCATCACTCCAGGATCTGTTCCTCTTTGGATGCCTAACACACCATTTGTTAAAGCACGCTCATAGTAATCTGCGTATGACACCTCTTTGGTCCATCTAAATAGGTTGCGCGAAACCTAAGCAATCATTTCAAGTTTTGATGCTGAGATAAAGGAAACATTATATGGTAACCGATGACACAATATTATGCACAAACGTAAACTATCAAATTAAATAAAGTGTCCCTTTATAGCTTGCAAACCTTAAAGATAAAGAAAAATTTAATTGCCAAAACTTTTCATACACTTGTACACTTTCTCAAGTACACATTTTCAACTAACTAATGTTCAAGCATTCCATCATGAGCTAATTAAATGATTAATGGTTGGTTGCAGATGTACCTTCAACATGTTATAAGTTGTGCACGATTCTTCATTCTCTGTTGTTTGTAGTGTGCCTGCAATTCTTTTGGGATCGCGCCTACTCAAAATTGAAGTAGAGGATTTTAATTGAAAGAAGCACTTATCAACAAGAAGGGGAAAAAACACATCCTACTTGATGCCCTGGTAGTAAGTAGATATTCAATGGATGACTTAAAGTGGATGGGAAATAACTAAAGTTTAAAATGCTGGCATCTTAATACCAGAATTCACCGACTGAAGTTCCTCCAGTTGCATAGCTGTGAGAAGAGTTAACAAGGTCCATGAAAAATGTTCCAATTTCCTGCAACACCATAAAACAAGGACTGATTTAAAGACTTAAAAACATTGGTTATTACACATGTAATTCAAAGTTTAAATATTCGACAAACACAATCTAATATGGAAAAAACAAATTAGAACAAAAAGAAAAAAAACAAAGGCCATGAGTATTCAAGTAACATTCATAGTATGAAACTTTTAATTTTTAAAGGTAGATAAATGAAGACCAAAATCAGTTCATAATATTATTTTTCTAGCTTTTATAGTGCAAGCATGCTTCAGAAACTATAATGGATAGACTGCCTAAAGTTAGTGCTGTTTGAGACTGTTATAGCATATGACAACAAAAGTTATACTAGATGGTTGAGAAAACATCACAATTCATAAGTAAACTCTGCGGACAAATCACCTTATAAAGTGGATCGCCAGTGATTTCATACCGCATTTGAGATCCAACAACAATTGGTATATGTGTATTAACATGAAGATCAGCTATGTCATTTGCCTACATGCAAATGAGAGATTTAGGACTCTTGGGCTTGGTCAGAAATAAAAATAAATGATGACTAGAAAACAAGCACTAAGTTCCAATATCCAAAAGTCTATAATTCATAAAGGGGTGAGCAAAATATCATTAGCTATTAATGATATTCAGCCAGAGGAAACAATAAGATCTATATTTCACCAGAAATGAATCTAGATATATAAGCCAACAAATAGATTTACATTGAATTTTGTTGGTTCATATTGTATGCACTTTTAAGATATGTGCTTGCTTACTTGAAAGCTAATGAAAAATTGTAACTGCGATTAAAAATGCCTTTTTCTAAAGATGCTAATATTGCAACCTCCTGAAGCCAACAGCCACAACAAAATATGAAGTAATATGGATGTTAGGGTATACATATGGATGCTCAGTGTCTAAAATTATAAGGTGAACCTTCATACCTGTACTGCAAGCAACCCTAAAAAGCATGGCTTGTCAAACAGGTGAGCCAGCAATAAATGCTTTGCATCTCCCTGCATCATTAACAAGATATATTTTCTTCAGGACTGAAGTTTACTGCAGCCCATAGAAACAACGTTCTATGTTCATAAAAAATGTTAGTAAGCCAGTGCTTAGTAAGTCAAATTGGAATAAAATAAACCAACCTTTATCAAGTTCAGTGCATTGCATGTTGAGATGCAGCAGGTGAAGCAACAAGACGAGAGTAATATGGACTAGTTAACTTACCGTTATGCTGTATAACCTGTAAAGGACATCATTCATTCCCCCAGTTTCCTCATTCAGTGATTGATAGTGTCTATTTATACTGTACTTTGTAATTACACTCTGCACACGGTTGTAAAAATACTCAACCATCCATGTGATCATTTTTAAAGCTTGAGAATTTCCAGTTACGGTATGTTGATCCAACAGGCCACCCAATATCTGTCAAAGTCGATTAGTTGAAATCCCTTCAATGTTAAGGCCATAGGTATTTGCATAATCAGAAGCCACATGCAACTTTACCTTGTGAATGGTATAATAGGGAGCCCAAACCTTCCAAATAGCTTCAAAGCGATCAAAAAACTCAGGTGGAAATGCAGAGAGATATCCTGTACCAATTTTCTCCTGACAGGCAGAAAGATTGGCAACAAGAGCTGACATTTTCTCCTTCAGGCTATCATTGTGTGTGCTGGCCCACATTAGAGCGGATGCACTCAAATAATGACCTTCAAAATGTCAAAAGAAAACATTTTTAAATTAAGCACAAAAACTAAATTACATATGCTAAAAGCTGCAGCTGGAGGTAATTCACTTGCTAGATAGTAGAACACTAACAGCCCAAGGAAAATGGAACTTGCATGTGCGTTTCTGGACATCTGTCTGTGAGAGATATTTCCAAATAAGTTGCATGCATACGTCAAACCATGAAAAAGAGTACAGCACTTAACATACACTAAGTGTATGGAATCCTTTGAGACAAGCCTTACATCTAGAAGGCCATGCTTCAACGAACCATGAAAATTGTTTGAATGGTTAGGCGGAAAAAAAAATATTAAATTAATAAAAGATTCTGTAAAATGAAATGTCATTAATTTTATTAAGATAAATATCAATAATTTAATCTTCTCTCTGACTAAAAAGTAGCAAGCCAAAAGTAGGAAAATCATTACGAGAAAAGAAAAATTCATGTCCTTTTAATTCTAAGAATGAAAAGGCCCAATTATGGAGTCATTTTCCCAAAACAAAAAGTAATAGAAAACAATAATGCCAAGAACAGTCTGAGTCATTATGCTTATATTGGTGTTTGATAGCATTTAATCCTCGTCCTTGTACTAAAGAAGTTTAAGGTAGATAAACATGAGGAGCAGAGTATGATTAAAGGACATTAAACAGTAGGAAGAGTTAGACTGGTCAAAAACAAACATTAAATGATGAATGACATAAACTAACCAACAAAATGACCCCGAAGTTCACTGGTTGGGCCTTCCCACCCTCCATATGGTGTCCCAGGCGTTGGCAGACCAGCCGTCTTCCTAAAGCTCCAAAGCAAGCTGTCTACGTCTAACATCATAAGATACTCCAAATTGGTCCGCTGTGCCCGACCATGGATTGAATCTTCATGCAATCTAACATCATGCAGAGACACTTCTTTGAGAAAACCTTGCGGTGGCTGAAACACACCCATATTTTTAATTTTCCTATACATCATTGCCCAACCATGTTGGTCTTCTTCTTTCAATAACTTCCTTGGTAGCAAATTTGCCCAAGCGGAATCATCAGTTGGTGTCAAGTGATAATGTGACATCACCTCTGCCTTCCATGTTTCATTTTTGGATGTTAACAACAGGTACCGAAAAGTGTGTGATTGGGTAGGAGCATTAGTACACTCTTTGATACCCACGGCAGTACCACACCCACATAGTACGAAGACAACAAACGCCAACTGAAAGGCCTTCATCATCCTGAGAAATTCAGTTTTAAATTAACATTAAATTCAGTCGAAATGAATAGAAAAAGAATTAAAAAATTATACAGGAACGAAATGAAGCTCAAGATTAAGACCTTAATTGAATTATAAAGAAGGAGAAAGTTTAAAAGTACTAAAGATTAGTGGCATCCGCTCTCCAATTGAACCACCGAAAAGCAGAGGAGCCAAGTTCTAGCGAAGTAACAGAGCGAGGAACACAAACCCAGAAGGAGAGTGTCAGAGGACAAAGCTCGACTATTTAACAGTTATGAGAAGAGGGACAGGTGAGTGCCTATATAAATTCCCAGTACACAGCAAACAGCTTGTAGTGCAGCCAATGACGTCATGCTTAAAATCATCACGGGAAAGGTAAGGCTCGGAATGAAGTGAAGTTCCATTGTGAATAATATCTGTAACAGAAAATAGGAAACCGATGAGCATAAAAGAAAATTCAGAGAGAGAATGAGAGCGTCCACAAACGGATAAGTAAGACTCATGGATTAAGAATGGGTGAGATGAGTCACGGCCATCAAGGTTCAAGCTTGGCCGTGGACTTCCGAAAGGAGGTTGGGATTTAACCACTCTGAGCTGAGCTGTGAAGGCCAATTCAACGGTGGGCATTTATTTCTTTTTCCTTTGTTTAATCTTTTTTAATTTGGATAATAAATGTATGTGGGATGTAATAACTTATATAATGAAATTTTAATAAATAGGTAAACAGAACATTTTTAAGGAACAGGTTTGATTTCTTTCTCAATTTTTTTGTTGGTTTAAAGTACAAGGAACATGGTCAGATTTAATGAAAGGAAAAAGCAGTTTTTAGTTAACGAGAGTTATTAAAATTTTATAAAAATTTATTTGAGTTCTGAAATTTTAAATTTTATTATTTAATTTGTGATATTTAATAAATTTAATATTTAATTTAAATTTTGAATATGAATTTTTTCCTTTAATTTAAATTTTACTTAAATTTAATTTATAAAGTTTCATAAATTTAATGATATAAATTATTTTAAGTAAATTTTTAATAAAATTTAATTTATAAAAATAATAAAAATAAAAATGAAATCAGAAACCGATTATTTGAAAACAAAATGTTGGTGGTATTTATATTTTGATTGATTAAACTTATAGACCGCATATTTTGTTCCAATCAGCAAGGTCCCCTGCCTAAACAAGGAACCTCTTGGTATCAACATACACACACTATTTGTTGAATATAGTTCAAAAGAAGGGCAAAGAGTCAGAGAAAAAAATCATGTGAATCTAGAGTAAAACAAAAAATGGGCCCTCACATAATGGCACTTGTGCTTAATTAATTCGGAGCCATTCTGCGTGCGAATTGCAAAGTGTGACATTTTGCTGTCTTCATTCACAACAAAAATGTCCTGTTTTGATTTTTTTTTCTTTTGGTTTCCTTTTCTTTACCTGGCGGATCAATTGACTTATATGCCAAGTAACTAGTACCTGATCAAAACCTTAATCAAAGGAGATAGGATCAATCAATATTTAATGCATGATTGGCAGAGAAGGGAAGTTCGCCAAATTCAGAGAAACAGATTGACGTGAAAAACGACGGAGGTGATTACCAATAATGCTTCATTAATTAGTTCAAAACTGGGAGAGATGAATTTCCATATAAATGCTACAGTACAAGGACTCTATTGGCTAGCCAATTAAGCTGCAGGTTCCACAGATCCCAGTAAAAGGAATTCTGTTTGCAAAGCAACCTCGCTCTTCTTCATAAATGATGAATTTTCATTCAAGGAAAATGACGTTGATGATGATGATGAGGCTAAGCGAAAATGACTTGGTTTAGTTACTTATACGGCACTCGGAAAGCTGATTCAATACTTATAATTCATCAGTCTCACCTAACACTGCAAAGACATACTTTATTCAAGAAGCATATAGGCAGTGTCCAAACCTACCTCAAGTATGACTAGGTGACTGACCCCATGTGAGTGTAAGTATGAATTATGTCCAAAGGAAAAAACACAAGCAACTTCATTTATTTTCATAAATAGATTCAGTGGAGAAGTGGTGTGGAATGGGTAATTAACTTTGCTGAAGAATTAAGAATTAAGAATTCCTTGTCATAACTCATAATAAGTTGTGTCCTAGGTGTTTCCTTATTAAGATCCACCAATACGGCTTGGATTTCAAAGCAAGCAAGCAAAATGTTTGTCACACTAAATAGCTAGCCTGTCTAGGTTTACAGACTAAACTTGTGAATCCTATAAATCAATATTCCACATTAATTTTTACATTAAACCCATTTTAATAAAACTTAATTTCCCTTATCGAATGCTAATCTGCAGCAACTTTAATATCCTCTTTCGACAAGCATGGGGCAAGACGACAAACGTCATTCCCACCCGGACTATAGGGTTTTTTTTGGGCTCCTTAGACTAACTCCCCGCATCGTCCATCTATGCTCATGTTCTAGGTTTGCGCTATTATTCTTTGGTAGTTCCTAGGTCAAGCACGGTTACAGCCATGGGCTCACATGTTGATGGGGAGTATTGATGCCCAAAAATTAGTTGGGCCCATTGAAGATTTCTTAAGGCTTCAACGAAAAATGCTCTATTCGTTTATCTAACGGGCCCAACTCGTTCGTAGGCCTAAAGAAGCAATCTGAATGATAGTGGCGTCTGGGTAGCAAATTGCAACGGACGGGCACCAGATGCTCTGCTTACAGCAACAGGAAAAAATCAGTCCATTTTTCTTAAGTTGTGCGCCATGACTAAATGTGCTTCGACGGGTGCACTTGTTTGACGCTTCATTGGTGAAAAAAGATGCCATGGAATTATTGCAAGGACAATGTTCTCACTTGTAAAGCTACGTCTCAACCGCTGGTGGTCAAAAAAGCATAAAATTCATCCTAGATTGCGTGACTCCCATATTATGATCTTTGATTCTTCAAGTCCGTTGAACTCACCCGCTCACCTTTTCACAATTCTCCCAACTTATAGGTACAGCATTGAAACCCCCCCCCCCCCCCGCCCCCCCACTTACCTTTTCACCACGTAGGCTTTCCCATTCTCATCAAAGGCTCCACAGAGTTCTTCCTACTTATAGTTATACCAAATAAGTTACAGCAGCTTACCAACGATGTCATTTTGTATTGTGCATGCACTTCCCCCCGCTGTGCAAGTGCAACTGACAACATAGTAAATGACAAGCAACCAAATAATGGGCTAAAGACAAGACGAGGAGATCTAAAAGTGTGCTAGAGAAACGATACACACACAGTCCTGTAGCTTTTGTAGTTTTGTTGTTTGTTTAGGGAATGCAAAAACCATAAAAAGCAGGTAAGGGCCACGGAGCCCCTTCAAGCTGCTCTTAAACATCTTCCTTGCTAGATCCAATTGCTCTGTTGGGGAGAATCATACGGTAATGACTATGAAAGTGCAATGGGGGCAACTACCTTGATGAGGCAGCTAGGGGTAGATGACAAAAGGGTACAATTTGGTTTATTGTGGGGGGTGGGTCATCGTCCCTCGATGTCTTCTTCTCCATAAAAAACATCGCAGTTTATTTGGCCTAAAGTTGGCCGACACCTGGAATAGTTGCTCATGTTATTGCCTACTAGGAAACCATTCTTGCTTTTAGTCACTTCAGCCGAGCACAAGATTCCCCCGCATAATAGACAAGGGACGCTAACACTGGAGTCGGGAGTTGTTCCTAAGTTTTGGATCAATCTCTGCTCTCTACTTAATTAATTTGAGACTGAACAAGGCTGTTTTGGGTCAGATTTTCGCAGTCTTAAATAATCAGCAGCACGACCATATCCATGCAAGTTCTTATCCTTTTTGTTTCCTGAGTAAAATGAAATTAAAATAATATAATTACTATTGAATAACATGGTGGACCACATTTGCTTTGCCCTGAAAGGTAAGTTATACAGCTCCTGTACAAGTCACAGAATTGCATCAAAAAATGCTAACTAACATTTATTTCATGTATATTTTTAACCTTAAAATTTATTATGAGAGAGGTTATTCAATTACAATGTCAAAGTATTTACAGATTTCAATAAAATTTACAGTGGCGTATTATCAATCATAAGATAAAAAAATTTTGAATATAAATTTTATCAGCAAAATTAACCCGTCACCTATTTCATATATCTTAAAGTATCTCATCTTATGAAACATATCACTTACCTTTGTAAGCGATGGTTACAATTTCCTTGAGTTCCGAAGCGGACAAATTAGTTTCAAGCTATGGTTCTAAATTTAAACACTATTTATTACGGTCTTTTTAGGTTGCCTTGCTTTCTGTTTCTGGCGGGAAGCATGTTATCATTGCTTGGTGTGCAGCTATATGGATTGGTCCGATGACACTCCAAATTGTTTGAATTGTTATTAAATTATTATTAATAAATTATATAATTTAGTAAAGGTTTGCGGGCAATTATATACCCTACCGCGTAATTTTGGTACAATTTGTCCAGTAATCATAACAACACCTTTTCTTTTATTTTATAACGCCCAAGAATGAAAATTAACAACAACTTTTTCTTACTACCATCATCTACATTCCAAACCCCTCCCCATATTTTCTTACGAGCCAGTTTTCCGAGAAATAGCAGTTTAAATTGACCATAAACTTTGAGATAGAACTGGCTTCATCGGGTGTAAATAAAAGGATATATATAAACTTTAGCTGTTCATGATTAGGCATACAAGCTTACTTTGATACATCACCCCTCTTCACGGAACTAACAGTGCTATCATCATAAGATGGTGCTGGATTACTAGTTACAATTACTGCTCTTAATAATAGTTTCTTCTCAAAAGAGAGATGCCTTTCCTGCTTTACCCAAAGCTTCATAATTTCTTAATTGCCCAATGGGGCATCAAAACCCACTCAGTGCACTTTCAAGATGAAACCCAGAAAAAAAAGGGGTTTAAATTTGAAGTATCATATGGCTTTGGTGGTTAAATGAACTGTCCACAGAAATCAACCTGAGGTAAAACCTTTTAACATCTTTGATACCCAAAAATTTGCCATCAATGCACCTTGAATATCGCACTTGAGGCCTTTTCTTGCCCATTTTCTTACCGTCCAAACAATAATTACCATTTTGAATTCGAATAACATCGATCCATGCCGCGGTAGAAAACCCAACACGGGCATCTTCGGATGTTTGTATAAGTTTTATGAAATGTAAGAATAGGTAAATTTATTTAAATTTTTATTTTTCAAAGGAAAAAAAAAAGAATGTATAGAAATTGCAGCTGTCATCTCCGACCTTCCCAAGCTTTTTATCATCGGAAACTTACACAGCACCAATGAGAGATTATGCCCTGGCGTGGAGCGTATGTGAAGCTCATCATAAAGGTTTTAATGTATAAACAACCGTATTCTACAAATTCTTACGCCTAAACTTATACTTTTATACCAAACTAATTTCGGTAACGCCGTTTTCACGTCTTCCCGTTATTCTATGTACAGAGAAATTACAGGAGGGCGAAAAGAATAACTAACTTTAACGTGCCAGCCCCCACACTTGGCGTCAAAATTCTGCTAAAGAAATATTCCTCTCGTAGTCGGAAGACGGTGACGGTAACGGCGAAGGTGGGAACGACGGCGGCGATTTCAAGCTCTGAAAGTAATCTCTTATGTCCACCCCACCGGCATTTAGTTGCTCCGCGAAGTCTCCGTCGTCTCTTGACGGAATGAACGGCGGCCGCACTACGTCAGTCAGTAGGTCCCACCTGACCCCTCTGAAGAACTCGTGTTCCTTGATCTCTCTGGCGCCACGCACGTAACCCAGTCGTTTTGTGGGGTCCTTTTCCAACAACCGTCGGATCAGGTCCGTTAAGGCCGTCCTCTTCCCAATGAACTCTGGTTCTTTCACCAAAACGTTTCGAAAAGTTTCCTTCCGATTCTTCCCCTTGAACGGCGTGGTACCATATAACATCTCGTAAGTCAATATGCCCAAGGCCCACCAATCAACGGCGAACTCGTGACCGTCACCGCGGACAACCTCTGGTGATACGTACTCTTCCGTGCCGACGAACGAGTTAGAGCGTTCTCCGTTTGAGAAACTGGGTTTGCGTCGACTCACCGGGCTGACTCGGGCGGACTTGGCCTTCTTCAACCCTTTTTTGTTATGACTAATGTCCGGCGCGACAGGGATCCACCTTGTAAAATGACGGCGATGTTTGCGGCGTGTTTCCGGCGGCTTTTCTTCAAATGGCGCAGACAAAATAGCTGTTTTGATGGTTTTGGGCGTAAGCTCGCGCGAGAGATCGAAGTCCGTGAGGGTGACGTGACCCGAGTGCTGAATGAGGACATTCTCGGGCTTCAAATCGCGGTAGGCGATGCCCAAGTTATGGAGATGCTCGAGGGCGCAGAGGATCTCAGCCAAATAGAAGCGAATAACTGCAGGGGAGAAGACACGGTCGGTTTGACGGTAGCGAAGGACGTTGAGGTCACCACCAGGGCAGTAAGGGACGGCCCAGCCCATGAATTGATCAGACTCAAATGTGCCTAGAAGGGAAGGCAGGAATGGGTGGGACAAGCGGGTAAGGACCTGGATTTCCCAGCGGGCACGCCGGTCAGCGTCGAGCTTGGCGTGGAAGGAGGATTTCTCTACGACCTTGAGGGCGAAGGGGCAGCGGGTTGAGGGGTCCGCCAAGATGTCGTGGACGAGGAAGACGGTGCCCATGGCACCGTTACCCAGGACTTTGATTGCTTTGAGGTTATCAAGGTCTAGCTCCGGCGAGGGTGGAGTTGCTGTATCCATATCTCTCAGGTATGGAACGAAGCTTCTGTTGAGAGGCAACGAGAGATGGTTTCTATCGTTGGGAATCGGCTTTTATAGCATTTTCTTTTTGTTTTTGGGCCTGTATTAGTGGCAGTGATTATTATTTACTCCCTGTGTATAGGCTGAGTACCCGTATAAGGTATTTATCTAAAAAACCTGAGTATCCATGATTACAAGAATTAAATAAACAAAACACCATACCTAACTCTCCTTTGTAAAAGCAGTAAATCATGTTTGATGGTAGAGAGGTTGTGTCATTGATTATTGATTCAATTAATTAAATTATTAATATGAGAATTTCAAATTAGTTAAACTATAAATACACACCAAACAGAAATTGATTATGCAGAAGAGAAAGCAAATGAAAGGGGGGGCACACGTGTGAGACATGAAAGAAAAATAAACAGGATGTACGGTTGTCACATGGGAGCTCCCCTAATCTAAGGAGAATGTGAACGTGCACCCTGTTGGAATGTTGTCACCTTGTCACTTCTTAATCCATTGTTGCGCTGATTTGGCCTCACCCTTTGATGGATTACTAGTTTCCTTAGAAAATTATTTCATTCAATCATCAAAGCTGGCATCAGTATTGCACTAAGTTTAAATAATATATATACACCCATTTGACTTTTGATTAATAAGCTAGTTTAATGAATTAGATAGTTATAATTATTTGATTAAGAGCAAATTCCATGCCATTGCAGAAACTGCCAACTTAGTGGTAATACAGGTAGGAATCTTTTGTTTTGTGGTGCGACAATTCATGTTTGCGTTTTATCTATACATTGGAATGGTAGAGGGCATAAGAATTTGATGTGGTGAGGGGATGTTGATGGTCCATTTGGGGGACGGTCATGGAGTGATGGGTTTGATTGTCAAAAGTGTGGGCTTTATGCCAACATAAAAGATGTTAGAACAACTAAAACTATGGTTAAGATAGGAGTAAGTTATCGTTCTAGGGTCGACAAGTGGAGGACATCATGATTATGCTTCCTTTACCACATGAATTGACAATAAAGCTTTCGATTCCCAAATCTCCTACTTGAGAGTGTGAAGCTTTTAGGAGGTAATTAACTTAAATTTATATACTTTAGATAATGATACGTATTAAACAAATGATATCTTTATCAAATTGTTTTTCTTAATAACTAGTTGATAGAATGATGGGGAAATGTTAGAAATAATGGTGAGTTGGGTATGTTAGGTGATTGTGGCGGATCAGATTGTTGATAAAATTATTTACCAATTAGCAAAAGCTGTAGAAAAGGAATGTACAGAGATGCGTCAACTTAATTGGTGGTGGTGGTGGTTTCAATATTCCTATTCTCTTATATAATATTCCTGAGTGTCAATGCTTTTGTACTGTGCTACATAGATGATGACGATAATGACAATAATGGGATATGATTCCGAAGTGGGTTAACGCAACCTTTCATATATGGCTTAAGATGGAGATGCTTTTCTGGGTGTTGCAGCATATTTTTATGTACTTCAGACGTATGTGTACACTGTTTGTATATCAATATATGGATACCTTTGAGGAAATTCTTTTTATTCCACCTTCTATCTTTTTATCATTTAATTTTTATATTAAAAAAAAATTATGTTACATTATTTATTTTCATTAAAAGATTTTAAAAAAATACACAAAGAGATGATGAAATAAAATATAATTACAGTAACAATAATTTTTTAAGAGAAAGAGAATTGGATAAGGAATAGGATAAAAAACTCTTAAAAAAAGTTGGAAGCAAAGATATATTGACCATTACAGCCAATATAAATAAAAGGATATATATTAATTAGAGGATGGGTTTGGTTAATGGTTTCATGGATCACAGATTGAGATGTAACCACTCTGTGTGGGATTGTAAACAAGTGAGAAGCATGTATTGCAGTGCGGTCCTACTTGTAGCGCCGAATCTTGGTTCCCTGCCAGTACTCCTCCTGGCCTCCACCTTTATCATGTGTCAAAACCACACAAAATGTTATCATCAATGTTATGGGATTCTTTTCATTTTCTATTAAAGGATAAATGAATATAATTTTTTTTAATTTAATATATATGGATATAGATTTTTTCTTTTTCTTTTTTACAAGATGAGTGATAATAAACTACGTAACAATTAATACACATACGTTTGAACTTAAAATTATAAATAGATAATATCCGAAGACAGAAAATGTGTCATTATGTTATCAAAACTGTGCATAACGATGCAGATATCTAAGTACTTATAAGAAATTGTAGCTTTCTTATTTATATATTCATAGCCATTACACATGCAAAAGAATTTTGTAATGTACTTTTAACTTGTAGTAATTACAATCATCAACCAACTAAGGATCCTAATATATATTTTTTAATGTAAAATTTACTGGTTCACGATAGTTCTCATATTCAATTAATTACTTGACATTAGTTCCTGGTTCCTTTGGTAATGTATAATTAATTAATTTGAATGCATGTGAGTGGTGATCACGTGTCAATCTTGGGCGATTGATCAATACATAAATTAATATTGTAATGCCTGTATATAAATCAACATATAAGTCACAAATCTTTGATGATGTACAAGAATAATGATTTAATCTACATGTAACAGCTAGCTAGTGCATCATTATAAATTTATAATAATTTGTAAACTCCATTTGGTAGGATCGGGCTCTCACCACCTACTTTCTCTTCTTTTCTGGCCTAAAGGGCCACGTTATACACAACCGATTCCACTAGCTAACTATTTAATTTATTCCGGCATGTTCTCTGAATTCTATGAATAATCCCCCATCGTTGGCTTCTAATTCAAGTACCGTACCATAAAATTAGCAGAGAATAATCATCGTTTAAATACATTGGCAATAATACACTATATTAATTTGATAATACACAATGTATAATATTGGATAGTGTGGTGCCAATGTGCCACATACATTCCCTCAGAACATCGCTTTGAAGTTTAATTTTTAAATGTAGAGATATAGATGTTAATGGGCATCAATTAAAATAAAAGGGTAATTTTTTTTTTTGGGGTGAAATTCTGGTTATTTTTAGTTGATAGTTGAAAATTAATTCCTTTAAAATAGAGAGATCGCTCACACAAGTTTAATTTTTTTGAATAAAATATTTTTTTATACACATAACTTAAATCGTTAGAACAAGTAATTTCTTATTTATTTAACAAATATGCTAAAACCAAGTTGCTATATGATGGTGTAGGGCAAATTCTAGGCAGCTTAGCCCTACTAATTCCTATTATTTATCTCTTAAACTAAGGAAATGTTGTTGCAAACACAAAAAGTAATCAGATTACTATGTATGCCTCACTGACATAGCTAGTCTATTCTATTGGTTGAACATTTTGGTACCACCATGCATCTACCTTATGTAATTAAGGGAGGGGACTCTTTGGAAAGGGATCCCCATATGTTAGACCCCATATAATACAACTTTAGGTTACACAAAACCTTTATGTACAATTTTTCTTTATGGGAGCTTATGTTATTTTGGCCTATCCTTTCAGCTTATATACGCTAGAGACAGAGTTTCCCCACCCACATTTTTTTAAGGAAATGGCTCTATATATATTTCCTTTGAAGTTTCACCTTATGCGTTCCTGTCGGTCATCATTTGGTGGGAGAAAATATGAACTTCCACCAGAGCACAACTTAGAAATAAACTGTACTATACCTCCACCCATGTCAAAGTTTGCAACATATATGTACTTTAAAGAAAAAGCTCTTTTACACTTTGTTGATGCTCTTGTCGGCCATGATTCCACCCTCCAAAACAATTACTTTCTTTCCAATTTGAAAAATTCTGTGGATGAATAATCAAAGGGAAAGGGTAATGTTATTTTAATTACATTTACATTATAAATATCGTTCTTCATTTGCAATTTAATTAATTAGAAGGGTAAGTAATAAAACTACAACCAAATTAATATTTATAGATAAATATTATTCAAGATTCCTTGAGTAGCAATCAACGTCAAGTTTTTGTATTTTTCCCCCCTTCTTTTCTGTTAAAGCAACCTCAATGAAGCGTTTTCAGTAAACAATTTGTTGCCTTGTGTGGGCGTGTGTCAGCACATACAAACCCAAGCACGCCTCTGTGAGATGGGACAAACATTCATGCATGCATAGTCCACAGTCTTTATTCAGGAGCAAGAAATGGATGGCCTATATACGTTTATTATTATTATTATTGTTATTGTTGTTTTTGTTATTTTAGTGTATATATTTTAGGATGACTTGACCTGATTTCTTGTACAACTTATTTGGGTCAATCACACTTAGCTGAGAGCTCACTCTTTGATAGCCGATAGAGTGGGAAATCAAGCACTTATATATACCTTAGTTTATACTTTTGGTACGTTATTTGCATTTGTGCCTAAATGGGTGTACCATTTTAGTCTAAATGGACCCCACATCAATAATCCAATATCATAGGTTATATTATTACTCTTTTATTTTCAAATTTTGGTAAAAATTGCACACGGGAGTGTTATCATTACCCTTTACTCCAAGCATGTTTCTATTTTCCTTGTAGAAGGAAAAAATAGAAATCGAAGTCAGTTATTGTAGCATCATATCATATAGTTCTTTTTGAGGAGTGATGGTTGCATCCACCTGGATGCCTCAGCTGCAATTCCATAATGGTATTAAGTGGAGAAGAAGATTATCCATTGTATCTTGTTTATGTTCTGCCATAGCACTACTGCAAATGGGCGGAGATTGCTTTTCTTCTTGTATTCAGCTTTCTTTTCTTTTCTTTTCTTTATCTTTTGTGCTGGGGCAGGAAAATTGGGCTCTTAATTATTACTGTTATTATTGTGGGCATTGATGGCACAAACAAATTTCAAGTATACTATCATTACCGATCAGTTGGGGAGACTGGTAGCAGTTAAAAGCATAATGAGGGTAGCAAGCTAATGTATTTTATATTTGGCCAATTAATTATTATTGCATTATATAAACCAGAAATTACTAGTGCACTGTCATGTTAAGCTGTTGATTTGACAATAATTTGTATACAATTGATAAGTGTAAGAATTACATTGCAGAGATGCATGGAGTGGAAGTAAAGGAGAAGTTGAAGAAAAGAAATGGCATTTCTGTGTTAAGAAACAAATCAATAATGCTTTGAATTTAAGGTATATATATATATATATATATATATATATATATATTTGTGCCCAGTTGTAAGAAATGGTTTACTTGACACTCTTGTCCATCTGAAGCAATGAATATGCATAGGACGTACAATGTTGTTGTCCAATTATGTTAATTACTTTCCAGTGTCGTTGAGGTTTCCCTTTTGCTTTTTGGTTATTCAGGGGAATCTTGCTGATCAAAGAATTATGACTTGTGAGTGAAACTCAAATCCAAACTTTGAGTGAATAATGTTAACTGATGATGCATCTAAGGTTAAACCAACCTTGAGCCGAAGGAGAAATGAAATTGTTGGGCTGATCAATCTTCTATGGACCACATCATGATTCATATGGAGGGGGCAAGATCCTGATATGGACATATGGCTGTTGGGCAGTGGGCTCGTGCCCGTAGTTGCTCCAGGTCCCCATGGAACGTTCTTGGACAGAATTTTGGGGCCATCACTCTATCTTACAATTGTGTCTTCGACTAGGTTTATTCCAAGCCCAACTTACAATTGCCCATCCAACTCTTCAAACTCCGACTTCTATGTACTCCAAATCCCCCCACGACGGCACCTCGAATGGAAGTTGCTTTGCTTGTGTTGGGGAAATCTATTCTTTTTTTTATGTTGAAATAATTTTTAAATCTCTTTGTTCTATACGCACATATAGTATGTATAATTAAGTAATTTACACATGTAGGTGATCTACACATTTAAAATAGACAATTATTTTTTTGGTAATTAAAATAGATAATTATTTTATGGATTGAGGATTTATTTTCGTCATTCAATTTATTGTTTAGTAAGGTCAGCAGTGGGGCTTAAGGAACAACCCTAACCCTAGTTCTAAATGTTAGGGTTCAAATTAAGTTCATTATGCGCGCATACGCAACCCCTCCCACCAAACATAACACATCAGCCTTTTCCTGTGCTTCATTTCGAGGCGACACGAGCACTTTCCCGGCCTTTCCTCCCACCTCTTGGAAATTCTCAATTTTTTCTCTGGATCCTCGTGACCTCCTTTCTCCCCAAATACCCTCTTCCTTTCTATCTAATTACCCATATCTTCCTTTCTATCTAATCTAATTCACTCGTAAGCCAACACATTAATTATATGAACTAAGATTATTTTATTTGTATATGAATGAATGAAGAAAAGCATTCTCTTATTTTGTTTATCAAATACTAATTAGTTTTAAAATGACATTGTTATCGTCCATTTTTACCGAGTCTAAATGGGAGGCCAGAAGGGTATGAAAATCATTAAAGACTCTAGCATTCAACCACATAATTAATTAGTTTCAAACGGTGCATGACTTTTGATTCTCAGAAAATTAGAAAAGAAAATAAAAAGGGTGAACCAATAGATGGGTCCGCATTTATGAAGCCAAATTAAGGAATTACAACAAGAGATTTGAGTATTCGCACTAGTATCTATTGCATCCAATGTCAACATTGAATTTAGTTAACCCCTAAAAACATGGAAATTTAGGTTGAAACTTGAAAGGCCATCTAGGGTATTATCGTAATATCCAATAATATATTCGATATGATGGTCATACAGTGGTCAAAGTTCTACTTCTTTTTGTGTTTTTTAGCGAAGGCATGCAAACCGGATGATTGGCCCCCCGTGGCTGCAACTTTGAAAGCAAAAGACCAAAGAGAAACCGAAGCACAAAACGACAACCCACACGTGTCAGTCACATTCCTCTGAATTCTGCTGCAGAATCTGAAACGGCGTGAGAGCCTGCTTAAATGGTTGACCGTAAATGGCCGGTGGCGAATCAGCCATCAGGCCACCATGCACTCCTTCTTCCATTTCTCACTCTCTCTTCTCCCCCATTTTCCAAGGAAACATTAACACACTGCTAGAGAAACAGATTCTTCTTGTCATTTTGAGTTCCATTTTTCTACTTTTTTTTCTTTTCCGTTTTCCATTCCTATTTTCTTTATGATCATTGTATTCCCCTTGGCTAAAGTTTCAAATGGACAAAAGGGTTTTGGCCTTTTGCTTCCTTGCTTCCTTTCCTTTGTTTTGTTATTCATCAATCTGTTTGTGAGTTTTGGATTCAGGGATTTCACTGTTTGGAGGTTCCGCTTCTAGAGTGGAAAAAGTTGGAATCGAAGACAGCGAGAGACGTGGGGTTTTGCTCCCTTATTGCGGAGCACTTCAGTCAAACTAGTCTTTTGTTTATGTACAAGAATTTGGCGGGAACCGTGCGTCATCAACGATGACAGGTATTTGGAATTGTTTACTACTGGACTGTCATACCTTTCTTTTCCCCTTTTATTAACTAATAATATTTACCACCCGAATTTTCTAGCTTTAGTTTGGAACTTAGATTCTTCAGACCTGGGTCCAAGTGGGTATAGCTCTGCACTGCTCAGTTTGCTAAGTTTATAAAATGATAAGAGACATGGATTCACTGGCATCTCTTCAGACTAACTGATAAAGTGTCCTCAGATATTTGTTATGCTGACAACATATTTTAAAGGAATCGTTCTGTTCTGTAGCGGCGCTTCTACTCTTCTCTCTCACTTCATCTCCTTGAGTGAACATTTAAAAATACTAGTAGGATACATGCATGACATAAATGTGATCCATTCCTCAGAGCATATGACATTGAGTAATGAGAACGAACCCATATATTTAATTTTATCGCCCCTCCTCTCGTCTCCTCTGAAATTTCATCTTA
Organism: Dicorynia guianensis; assembly: GCA_037013595.1. Taxonomy (NCBI): domain Eukaryota; kingdom Viridiplantae; phylum Streptophyta; class Magnoliopsida; order Fabales; family Fabaceae; genus Dicorynia; species Dicorynia guianensis. Next base: position 701,184 of record JASUAB010000009.1, read on the forward strand.
TGTTATCTTATGGTGCGTGTAAACATATTTGTAACAGATCGAATGTCCTATGTTTATAGCAACATGTAGATGTTTTGTCCTAACTCAACTTGATACATGTATGATGTATCTTAGGCGTGGATAAAATACTTTCTATTAAATTTGTCGTGTGTCCACATGCATGATATATTTCTCATATTCTTAGATGTGTCGACGTATACGTGTGAGATAATGCTTAATTAGCAGAAAACTTCTTTTTGAATTGATAGATAAATATATGTATGAGCATAATACCATGTGTTTGCACATATATATATATATATATATATATATATTTATAGTTGCTGTAATTGCGGTAGTTTACGAGATCCAAGTGTAGTAGGCTTGTCCCACTACATGTCTAGTTGAATTAAATTACATGAGCTGGTGAGCAATAACTTTAACTACATATCAAGCTTAAACATTCCGTAAAATATGAGTTTCTTTGCCATGTTGTGTAATCATTTCATTCGGATAGATGGAGATACATTTGGTCAATAATGGTAAGAGAGGGCGAATCATCACTGAGATGAGATGGTTTGCAAGATCTTTAAATTTGTGTATCCTAGATTTGGGCCTAACAGGGTGAACCTCTCTATCAGCATTCAGCACAGAATACAAGCTTCTAGCCGGTCTGTATAAAACATGAACCTGAGCTTTTTATTTTTTGGTTCTATTTTTAATTGTAGGCTTTTGACGGGTGCGGAAACCGATTAGGCGGTCAACAGATTTCTACTTGGGGAACCAAACGAAATCCTTCAAATTATAATTTCTTAATCACCATTCAATTGAATCACGTTAATAAATTATTAGTATATATTAATATGGAAAAGAGCTTGGTCTCATTTTGAACAGGAGTAGTAATTCTTACTCTTTCTCTCTGTACTTTTAATATTTAATATGTCGGGTTTTTTTCTTATAATACAGCATGTCCGTACTCATGCATCTTTGACACATGCAGGACTCGGGGATCCACAAATTGGGTTTTTTCTCTGCTAGTAAATTTACCTATTTGGAGATTTTCTCCTTTCTAAATAAACTTGTGATCTTCTATAACTGATCTTCTTTCAGTCTCTTTTTGTTTTCCCTTTTTTTTTGGGATTTTTTGCTAGATCTTTAGTATTATCTTAGTTTGATTTTGATTTATTATAAAGCTAGAAGAGAGAGAGATATATATAGAGAAAGGTCGGTAGTCTAACTTTACGTAGAGTCGTCGATTTTGAGAGTGAGATGATTTGCAGAGTGTGGGAATGCTGGGCTTTCGGGAGTCATTATTTCACAGAACGAGGACGAGAGTTCCAATAAATCAAGTGGGTAGAGAGAGAGAGAGAGAAAGGGGAGGGGGTTGGATTTTTCCCAGTGGCAATGGTGAATTTGTCTCAGTACAAAGGCTCGAGGAGGAGAAGAGATACAGTTGTTAAGTCATAGTTTTAGTAACATGACACTCGTGTCCTTTATAATTTCCTATCACAGATAATATTATTTAATAATGATTGTAGGCAGATTAGATTGTAAGTTTGTTTTGTAGTGTTGGAAACCGGTGAAAAGAGAGTCAGAGTCTCCAAAAATGACCACTGCAAAAGGGGTGAGACAGTCTCTACAGCTCATATTATATAAAATCATTGTAGTATTAGACAGAGAGAGGAGAAGGTGGGGATGCACCTTAAATATTATGTGCCTTCTTCAAAATGTTTTCTTTTCAGCCCTTCCTCCTCCCTTCATCTTAAGCTTGATAGTTAAGAGGTGAAAGTTCAAAGGGTGAGAGAGAGAGAGAGAGAGAGAGAGAGAGCACACTCCTTTAAACCCTAGCTAGTCGGTACCCTGGGGTAAACCTATAACTGTCCATTCTCTTGTCATCACTTGCTTTTCAGTTTTTATGTTAATACTCTCCAATCTCCATGTCTGATCTCATTCGTTCTAAGTTTTAGATGCAGGTGATTAATTCTTGATCTCTTGAAGCATTTGCTGCAACCGTAAACGAACATGGGCTCGATGAACTCAAACAACTGGCTTTCCTTCCCTCTTTCTCCAACTCATTCTTCCTTACCAGCACATCTCCAAGCCACCCAATCCCATCAGTTTTCTCTTGGGTTAGTCAATGATAATATGGAAAACCCATTCCAAAATCATGGTAATACTCATCTCCAAATGTCCGTCTATTAATTTGGATGTGGGTCAATAAGGCCATATCTATCTATTTTCTTTTACATATATTGATGTTCTTTTTTACTTTAATCAACAGATTGGAGTCTGATTAATACTCACAGCAGCAATGAAGTTCCTAAGGTTGCAGATTTTCTAGGTGTGAGCAAGTCTGAGAACCAGTCAGATCTTGCAGCCTTTAATGAAATTCAGTCCAATGATTCAGATTATCTCTTTACAAACAATAGTCTCGTGCCGGTGCAGAACTCAGTAGTAGCCACATCTACCAACTACGAGTATCAAGAAAATGCTAATAGCAGTTTGCAATCATTGACATTATCTATGGGTAGTGGTAAGGATTCTACATGTGAAACCAGTGGTGACAATAGTACCAACACTGTTGAAGCTGCACCAAGAAGAACTTTGGATACCTTTGGGCAGAGAACATCAATTTATCGAGGTGTAACAAGGTGGGATAGTCATTATGTTTTATTGAACCAGTTCATTGAATAATCTATGCAGTATTGAAATTAACTGCTTTTGTATGTATTTTTGCAAAAAAATATAGACATAGATGGACAGGAAGATATGAAGCTCATCTTTGGGATAATAGCTGTAGAAGGGAAGGCCAATCAAGGAAAGGTCGCCAAGGTAAACTTAAATAGCTTCTAGGGTTTACTCCTTCTCTCCCTTAGAGAATTCATTATTTGAGAAATTTTGCTAACATTTGTTTTCTCCCCTTTGCATCTTCGTTCTCATCCTGTGATATCTTGCAGTCTACTTGGGTGAGTGTCTGTTTCTTTCAAATTACATTAATTTTTAACCCATTTGTAAGGAAAATCAGCAAGTATTTATGGGTCTCTTGCGTTTAATGTATGCCAGGTGGGTATGACAAAGAAGAGAAAGCAGCTAGAGCCTACGATTTAGCTGCATTAAAGTATTGGGGAACATCCACTACTACCAACTTTCCGGTAAGTTTTCATGTCTTTACTTTGTCGAGAGTTGCGGGATTTAGGTCAATCGAATGTCTTGCTGATTTCATGTGATGTTGCAGATCAGTAACTATGAGAAGGAATTGGAGGAAATGAAGCACATGACAAGACAAGAATTTGTCGCCTCCATAAGGAGGTAAGAGCTGGTTGGCATGTATATTAGTTAATAATAATAATAATAATTGCGATAGAATGCCGAAAGAAAAATATAGGTGCTCTAAAATTAAGAATCATTTTAGTAAATGAAGTCTAGAATTATATACGTACCAAACTTGCTAGCTACATTTTTATCCTATTGTTCAATATGCTCTCTTGTTGATAAATTTCAGAAAGAGCAGTGGATTCTCTAGGGGTGCATCAATGTATCGTGGTGTCACAAGGTACCAAATGTGGACAATTTTCTCTTTCCCAAGCTCTCATCTATTCACCACCATAATTTCTTTTCTCCCCCTTAGTTAAATGTACATTTGCTTGTAGGCATCATCAACATGGAAGATGGCAAGCACGGATTGGCAGAGTTGCTGGAAACAAAGATCTTTACTTGGGAACTTTTAGTATGCCATTTCTTTTAATCGATTCCATGCACACACATATTGGAATTTAAATTTAATTATCCCCAAAAGTTTAAATAAAAATTTGGTTCACATAAATTACCAGTTACTATTAATTAATCATCCTTCTATTTTCGAATCATACTTAATTACAGGCACTGAGGAGGAAGCTGCCGAAGCTTATGACATAGCGGCGATAAAGTTCAGAGGACTTAACGCGGTGACAAACTTTGATATGAACCGTTACGATGTGAAAGCCATTCTGGAAAGCAACACTCTCCCAATTGGAGGAGGTGCGGCTAAACGACTAAAGGAAGCTCAAGCTCTGGAATCTTCTAGAAAACGAGAAGAAATGATAGCACTTGGCTCAAGCTTTCAATATGGAGGGTCCAGCTCTAGCAGGCTGCAAGCTTACCCTTTATTGCAGCAGCAGTTCGATCAATCCCAACCTTTGCTAACCCTACAAAATCAGGAGATTTCTCAGTACTCTCAAGACCCTTCTTTTCATCAGAGTTATATCCAAACGCAGCTGCAGTTGCACCAGCAAAGTAGTTCTTATATTCATCAATCAGCACAAAATGCTCCGTTCTATAACAGCTACCTTCAGAGCCACCCAGCTTTGATTCATGGATTGATGAACATTGGGTCTTCTTCATCTGTGATAGAGAATAATGGTGGCGGGTCTAGTGGGAGTTATAGTGGAGGGTTTATGGGGAATGCGCTTGGAATAGCTTCGAATTCCACGTCGGGTAATGCAGTGGGATCGGCGGAGGAACTTGCGCTTGTTAAGGTTGATTTTGACATGCCTTCCGCGGGATATGGCGGCTGGTCGGCGGCGGACTCCATGCAGGGATCATCAAATGCTGGGGTTTTTACAATGTGGAATGACTGAAAGCTTAGGAGGGGAATAAAGAGGAGGGGTTCTAGCAAGCTAACGAGTATGGCACAGTCAGTTACCTTAACAACTTTATTGTTCTTTTTTTTCTTTAGAAAAAAAAATTATTCTCGCAAGTGCAAACAAGAGAAATAGGAGCTAATTTCCAATCGTACTGAACAAATCCAGCTGCTTTATTTGTTGTATCTTTCTAGCAAGCTGAATGACTTCGAGGCTTGTACTTTATCTAGGTCATTTGGTCAAGTGCTGACTATATTACTGCAGAACATGCAATATTCCAATGGGGGTCAGTCTTGCAAATATATGGGTGTGGAAACTAAGTTATTACCCAAATTTTGTACGCAGACGACTCATGATTCTTAACGGTTTAAATGATTTGAATTTCTCTGGAGGCTGAGGAGAAAAAAGTCATGCCCACTATTATGTGAAACGAAACTAAATATATGTTGCATATGTTTTTGAAAGGTATCCAGAACTGGCTCTTAATCAAAGAGTGAGTATTAGTTGGGCAACTATTTCTCTTGATCTTGAACTGATAATTAATAATCACTACTTATAAATACATCATCTCTTCTTTTAGGCTTTTAGTACATTTTTATCAATCTGTGTGTATGTATGTCACGTTCCTTGTCCATAGTGATAACTCATGAGGTGGGTGGTATGAGAGGCAGAACTAACCGGCTAAGTAAGGGAATGTATAAATTTGGATCCCTACTTTAACCATACTTAATTTTAATGACTTTTTCTCAATCTCTCCTTATTTTACAATTGAATTTATACCATAAGTGAGAAAAAATACATTTTAAAAAAATGAGTGAAATTAAAAAAATAACAAATTAAAAATGGACAAAGTTAGAGATCTCTATACGAAAGGTATCAATACTTTAATCTTAGAATAGTTAACCCACTATGTCTCACCCTAAACTTTAACTCAAAAAACAAAAAAATTGATTATCAAGCAGGGTGCTCCTCGTCCATGGCAACATATAATGTGGGCCAAGGTACCAGGACCACGTGTCAAGGTTCATGCAAGCGTTATTGCGGGCCTCACGGCCCAATAGAAAGCCCTACTTCCAAATATTCCTTGGATCGACCTATTCGCTTGCCACCTTGTTTTGCAAGCCAATAGCTAGCGTTGATCCTTGACTCGGGAGATGAGCTTTCTACTATTGACGTGCAGATCCTTTACTCTTTCTCCCTTCTCTCTCTCGACTTTCGAGAGTCTTTCTTGTCCCCTTCAGCGATATTCGGGTCTGCACTGATTCTGTGCGACAAATTTTCATTGCATCACCGCTCCGAGGTACGCTCTACTGTGTTGATGTTGCCTCAGTCTTTTTACTTCTATTGTCTGGCTCTTCATTTCATCTTTGCAATGCTCTGCTCGTGCCCCTTCCCCATTATCGTAATATATTATTTTCCGTAATTTGGAAAATTCCCCCAACTTGCGAATGAAATCCATGCAAATCGATGTCATTTCTTTTCCCCAGCTCGGACCTTGTTTGCGTAAGTAGATGGTAGTAGTCGGTCTTTCCATTTCAATTGACCCTCCTTGTTATTTCTGGCCTTGATTTTTCCACACTTTTTGAAAAAAATTTTTGGGTTGGCCAACGATTGATTTTGGGTGCATTCCTTCGGATCTCACGATGAAAAATTGATTTTGAACCAAATGAATTGATGGGCGTTTTACAAACCCCGAATTAAGGAATGGCTTATTAGGTATATTTAAGGTATTAATTGAATAGTTTCTAATTCATTCTTTGTTAACAAGGTTTTTCAAGTTTTTTTTTTTTTTTTGTGTTTAATATTTGCTTCTGAAGGAAATAATGCTTCAAACTAGAACATGCAATATTGCTTTCATGCTTTATTGGTGGCTCTGTTCTTGGTTGCCATATGCAGTGTGATTAGGCATTCTGTCAATGTTATCGTCCGTATGATTACAGAAATATAAGCTTTAAGCCACATTTTCATTTATTGACTGAATGTTTGCATGGAGTTGGGTTGCTCCAGCCCCGTCCCTCGTTGTTGTTATTCTGACTTCAGATGCTCGCCTGGTCATTATCTGTTTTCGTTTTGCTTAATCTTTACTCTGTTAGTAAGGCTAAATAAAATGAAATTTGTTGATTATATGAATGTTGTTTTAGAGGGAGAATAATTAGCATTATGGTTAAAGCATACACACAAGAATATATCTACAAGCACTCGTGGGAACGGGTAACATCTGCTTCTTGGCGCAAGTTTGCTGACCCGGAGAACAAGCGCATATTGTCCCATATTCTTCAAGTTGACACACTGAATCGAAGGCTTGACCCTCCAACTGGAAAGCTGTACACCACGCGAGCTATCGCTGTCCAATGTCCAGGACCATGGTTTGTCCACAAAATTATTGGTCAGGAAATTTGCCACTGCGTGGAATCAACCGTAGTGGATGCCCAGTCACGGTCGATGCAACTAAGTACTCGTAATATCAGCCTCCAGAAATTCATAGAAGTGGAGGAGAAGATCAGGTATGATCCCCATCCAGATAATCCAGGTGGGTGGACAATTTGCAAGCAAGAAACTTGCATCCGAATTAAGCCATTGTCAGCCCTGGCATCCATGGCTGAAAAGGTGGAGCAGCGATGTGTCGAGAAGTTCATTCAGAATAGTGCCAAGGGTAGAGAGGTTATGGAGAGAATCTGTAAATATCTTGAAGCAGAATCTGATGGGCTTGTTTTGTAAATCTGCCTTGATGGTTTCAAATTGAGGTTTAGGTTATTGTTCTTAGAATTATTAATTAATAAAAATGAGAAAACAAATTAAGAGTCGATACATGGAAGGTGAATCTTGGGTCGCTTCCCTTAGCGGAAAATGAATTTTGGATCCTTCTATTATGCTGATTATTGCAAAAGAAGTAATTGTTGGACAATTGCATATAATTGCATTTCCTGCTTACTCAGAATGATGTCAGAGAACTTGAAATGTCCTCTTCTTGTTTGGAATGTTAGTGTGTGCATCAAGCATTAGTGCAACTAGAAGTGAAGAATTGGTGGAGATTTGAATGACTCATCATCAGATTTCGAGGTGTTAGTAGCCTGATGTTCCTTTTGATTTGTTTGCCATAGTAGTTGAAATGCCATAATCTATGGGACGGAGCCGTAGTTTTCATTGAGAGACAGAAAACCTGTTAATGTGTCTTAAACTGCTCCAATTGTAGAGTAATTGGTTTGAGAGCTTTACAGCCATCAAATCACATCCAGCACCATGGCTGCAAACAAGAGCAAGAGCGTGCCGATAGTGCCAATACTTAATGTTATATAGTCAAGCTATTAAGACAATGTTTAAAAATAAACATCTAATAATTGACTAACCTGCTTAGATGTTGTTTAAGCAATAGTTTGGGAAGAATTACTTTGGTTTAAAATATGTTCAAATAATTTTGTCAGCAATCTTTTTCTATTTAAATTTTACCATTTTTATAAAATAATTATATTACAAGCATAATTGCTAATGAAATTGACTTAAATACTTTAAATAAATTAATTTTATAACAAATTTTTCCAAGATTTTTTTTATGAAGCTTTTTAACATCATTTTTTCTTCCAACATAAGAGCACTCCTGTTATCCTGTAAACTTGCAGCCATAAAAATTTGATCTTTAATGCGACCTCCACCTATTTTCATTCATTGTGGACTTAGCCTAGGACGCGATTCTAACAATGACCATGAAACCTCAAATTCTTCAAACAACAAACTCTGAAAAGCCTAGTACACGACCAACCCAAAAAAAAAAACACTCCAAAACGATTCTATAAATATTTATCAAGAAAAATAAATAGAGAACCATGCAACCATAATAATTTACAACGCTAACCACATTCTATGGATGCTTCTGAAATCATCTGTAAGTTGCACATGCCATTCTGACATGTACTTCTACAGATATGCTATATCAAACAGAATAGACGCATTACAAAGCTAACAACACCAACTTCCACCAAACCAGCATAGATTTAAAGACTTAAACACTGGGCCAACATATATATATATTTTCGCCAATCACATGAAATAGTCCTTCAAACAGCAGAGATGTCCTATGACTCCAAGTCCCCCACCACATACAACATCATAACAAGAACACCATTAAAACATGCAGGAAACTTGGGTCATCTCATGATGAAATTGAACATACATCATCCCAGGGCATGAAACTTCAATACACCAAATCTAGATTTTGTCAAGCTTCTCAGCCTTGACAACTGGGTTTGCTTTAGCTATGGCATCTCGTGCAGCAGTGCGGTAGTCATATGGGCAATTATGCTTGTCTGAGTAGCGATGTACAGCACAGAAAAAATTACCACATCGACAATTGAACCCTGTCAAACCAACTCGCTTATTGCAGCTACTGCAGCGTTTAGGACTATCCTTCAGCTTTGCCTCACCACTCTCCTCGGAGCCAGAAGCATATAAAGGTTTTGCAGATATAATATTAGGCTCTACTGAATTGACGCAGATATCCAAATTGGAAGCAACAACTAGTTCATTTCCGCTGCTGCTTGATGACCCATTCATAATATTCCCAATGGACGATGCTGCAAGCTTGGCCTGCTCCTGTTTCAGTATCATGTCTTTGTGGCACTTAGAACACATGTTCATGGTAGCTGCACTACCAAAAAATCCACAATTGTTAATGCACAATATAGGGCCCTCAGGCGGTGCTTGGCATCCAGTCTCGTCATGGTCCATCTTTTTTCAACTTTCCTGCAACAAGGAACCAAGTCACTAATTTAACAGCAGATATGTCACGTCACATCTGTAAATACCCTCTATCCTATGCATATGAACCAATGGTAATTGACACAAGGAAATAACCAAGAGATAGGTTCCTTGTTAATCTCTCCAAGCATAACTATGCAAGCTCACATAAAACTTAATTCTAGACAAAGGAAAAATGAAACTCTTTCCGAATACCAAAACTACTGAGACATGAAGAAAGAAATTATCATACGTTTAACATCACATCATTTAACCATTTACCAACATGTAAATACCAGTAGTCAAAACTACTGAGAGTCTGAGACATAAAGAAAGAAATTCCAAAGTAAGCCCAAAGGGATTAAAGTCTTGATCTTGAGTAACAGACAGGTCCACAAACTATACCCAGAATATTTATGTACATCATTCAGATAACATAATCCTGAATTCAAGCATCATATGAATACTTGCTGAAGACTCTCTGCACTGAAAATTTAATTAATTGATTGAAAAATTATTAAGGCATCATAGCATGTAAGAAAAGGACGAACACCTTCACGTTTTGCGAAATCTGCAAATAAGTATTTCCACCCAACTAAAAGCCAGATTCCTATAAATAATACAGTCAATTAAAACTAGACAATAACATTATGAACCAAAAAATAGTCCAGCATCCAAATTATTGCCAAACATAATCTAACCTGTTGACCAGGAAGAAAAAAAATCCGGGAAATAAAACCTTCAGGCCGATCTATCGGCTAAGAATCGCATCGGAAATGAATCCTGATTCACCAAAAGAAACAGCAAAATAAATGGTTGGCAATGACCGTAAATAATATATTGGCAGGTACAAAACGATGATATGATTATAAAAATTGAAAACAGATGATGAGATAAAGAAACCCTAACCCTAGTAGATTTGGGATCGAGAAGGAGAGAGAAAACAAAGGCGAGGACGGTGAGAGAGAAAAACAGATGCGTTTCTCTCTCTCACTCTCTCTCTCTCCTTATATTTAAAAGGCTTTCCTTCTCTGCCAACGAACGCTCTTTGCCGATTAGAGACGACGTGGGTAGTTATTATTGGCGGTGCGTGTTACGCTGACATTCCCAATTTGTCCCTTTCTGAAACAATATTAACAGGTCTACCAGTGTGTAAACGTCAACCTCGCTGGGTTCAGCAGCATGGCATAATGGTCCAATGGATAATTCCATTAAGTGCTTGGTTACGTTAAAAGTAGGATTTGGTATGGTGGAAGGTCAATCATGGTGAAACTGAAAACACCCCTCTTCCCTATGGTTTTTCAGCCAACATACTGCTCTAATCATTTCATTTTTTCCCCCTCAAAGTACTCTAACCTTTGTGGTTGAATTGAGGAATGGAGATAACAAGTCTTCTATGTGAAAACTAATTTTAACAACTGGTTCCCATTCTTCCTTTTTTAAATCATACATTAGAAGTGATGTTTTCATACATGCTTTTTTAAACCCCTCTTGATGCCTAAAGCATTGCTAAATATCAGTAATGTTCTGAACAGTTATAGGAATTTGAACTTTCTACCTAAGCTCGTGGAATATTAAGTAGATTAACATTGCACATGAACCTCGGTTGCATCAGCAGTAGTAATATGACCAATATCACTTTGCAAGATGTTTTCAAATTTAAACATTATAACTATATGATATGAGTGCAACACGATATTAGGAAGTGAACTTTTCAAGTATCCCAGCAAATCTTATCCCCTGCCCCAAAATGCATTACTCTGTTTTGGTGCTTCAAGTCTCTGCACGTTCTGTTCTACTCCAACAACTGATGGTATACCCAGTTGGCTTAAGTGCTCAGCTTGATAATGTTAATATCTAAAAATCTGGGTGAGTTGTTACTTTAAATGGTGTGATTTCCATTTTGAATTTGCTTTGAAATGATTGTTGGGCGCTAACGGGTTTCGTTCAATTGCCATTTTAGCTATTTGTTGGACGGCAAATTCGTTCAGCAATGCAATTAAGGCAGCAATTGCCAATTTTGATTTATTGGGAGATGACTGTTGAGAGATATTGGAAGTCTGCTGAGTAATTTAGTTAGTGACTTTTCAAATTTGTTTACACACTTCACTATGCAGCATTTAAAGAATCATTGGGAGGTTTAGAGACGCTGAAGATTGTTTTGATTTTATCGAAACAAGGAAAATAAAGAATGGTTAGAAGTGCAAATTCCTCATTTATACATTTTCTTTGTAGAGCTCTGCTTTGGCTACTAAGTACGCACAAAGGAGAACTCTGTTTTGCATTTCACCACCACAGAGAGAAGACTCTGCTTTTTTCAAAACAGCGAAGTAAATTAGATAATATATGCACACGGTAGATTGTCTTTGGTATATGAACATTAAGTGTCTCCTTTCTTCACAATCTAAGACAGTTGAATAGTTACATTATCTACCTTGTATTCACGCTTATGGTTTTGGTTGGATCATACAGGGCCATGAACATGAATGAACTCAATTGGGATTCTCCAGTTGGTGGGATTTAAGAGAAAATGGTTTTGGTTTGAGTTGTAATATTTCCTACTGCCATGCACGGTGTGAAGAAGAGCGGGTAAGTGTAAGTGTGTGAGTTGATCATTATCCTATAACAAACTAAAATAGCGATAATTTGCTGACGTGATCGCTCAATGACAATTAGCGCTTGCAAATAAACACACCAAACTGTGTAGCTTCATTAGATATGGTGAAATTAATTCCACTTATTCATCAACGCAATTACACAATCTAATTTTGCAAAATTAGGCTGGAACCATAATGGAACAACACGTTAATCAATCTATACAATATAGTTCGAGTTTGAATCTCCTCCTTCTCCAACCTTTGGGATCCATTGGGTGTATATATAGTGAAATTACTGCAAGAAAAGGGCGACGAAGGACAAGAGTGAAACTCCATCCAAGCAACCAACCATGGGCATGGTTGCGCTGCTGGAGGGTCCTAGGGCTGGTGCTGGGCGGCCTCAGGGGCGGGGGCCCAAAACTGCTAACATGGATGCGGCAGCATTGAGGACGGCACAGGAAATCTTCTTCATGTCCTTGGCGGGTGCGTGACCAGCAAGAAAAAAACTCAACTATTGAGTCTAGTCAAGGGAACTCGCCTTGCAAATGCTGGATATGAGACAATGGCAGTGAGACCTCTGCAGTCCTGGAGATCAAGATGGGGCGTATTTCTGTCTTCGCTGCCAACAGAAAAAGAAAAAAAAAAACCAATGTTTAGTCCCAGACTAGACATTTGTCGTTTTGTCTCTTATTCATGTCCCGCTAAAGTGCTGGGGCTGGCCCACCTTCCAGCCTTTCTCACAGTATGAAATTTGAGGGGCCTAAAACAATCACTTGAGGATGACATTTTCAAATGATTTCGACTGTCATATCTTCCCGACCTCTCTAGTGATGATAGCACCGGAGCCCAACCCAGTATAGCCGTTGAAGTCTGAAGTGACTGTTGAGAAGAGGAGATAACTGTTCTCCAGTGTGCGCTAGTCCTGCTACGGCCATTAAAGCAGAGAGACGTTGCCTTCTAAACTTATTAAACTCAATTAATATGATTTAGCTTAAATTTATTTTTAGTTTTTTCAGAATTATGTATAGGCTATAAATTGGGAGCTGGGAGCCATCTCTTCCGCATATCATTTTAATTTACACTCACAATAGCCCCCCCTTCGAGCTATCCATCGTCCATTCTTCCTCTATTTTCCAATCTCTTATCATCTCTCTTTAAAAATGGTGCACACTAGCATGAGCAGAGCAGCGTTCTTCGTGGTCTTCATTTCGGGGCTTTCGTTAGTTGCTAAGGTAAGGGCGCAAGATAGCAAGTTCACCTAAGGGTCGGCCCCAGCCCCAACCATGGACGCTTGAGCTGGATTTGTCGTGACTTATTCTGCAGACTCCTTTGTACCTCGCTATTCTTCCCTGTCATTGCCCTTCTCTGGCTGTGAATTTCCTAGACGCAAATCTTCATGGACATACTAACTGTATTATGATTTTATTTTCTAGATTCCATTATTTGATTCGTTAATTCTGTTTTTCTTAAAATTTGTGAGAGCGCCGGTGCAAACCCCAACCGTGGACACTAGAGTTTGATTTTTGGTGACTTATTCTGCAGGGCCTGCAACTTGCTACTCTTCCTTCTCATTGCCCTTCTCTGGCAATAAATTTCCAAGACGAAATTCTTCATGGACATACTGGCTGGTATTATGATTTTATTTTTTAAATTCCATTATCTGATTCTTTTAATTCTCTTTTTTCCTTTAAATATGTGGGAGGCCATTACAAGGACGATGGTCTTTGTCAGTGATAACTTTATTATTTTTTTTCCCCTTGCTGATGGCCTTTTTATTGTGCTCCTATTATCATATTCTATTCGCCCTAATTACTGGTTTGGGATTATTTACACCAGTTCTTGTGGAAAATAAGATGCGGTTCAAATTATTACAATTATTTATTATTTATGCATTATTTTAGGCCTTCTTGTTTTCTCCTATTCAATCTAGTAGTAGTTTCCCATGTTGTAACACAGTTCTTAGTTGTAAGTTACATGGTCTATGCAATTGCTTCTTTATGCAAAAGCTATTTGGCAGCACATTAGTGTTTTCGTATGGGGTGTTATTAGTCTTTGGGTAAGGTTTATAGGGTCTTAAGGTTTGAGGTATGGGTTATATAAGGTTTAGGGTTTGAGGATTATAGATTTAAGATTTAAGATATAGAATTTAAAATTTAAGATAAGAGAGCTAGTAAATCTAGGGTGTCTTTAATTTGTCTAGGGTATAGGGGCTAAGGGAGTCTAGGGCTTAGGGTTTTGGGGTCAGGGTTAGGGATTGGGGGATTCCAAGGCATAGGGGCTAAGGTCTCTTGATTTTAGGAGGTTCAAGGGGTCCAAGGTTAGGGGTTAGGGGGCATAAGGTCTAGGGGGTATGGGGTCTAAGATTAGGATCATGGGGTTCTAGGGTTTAATATCTGAGGGTTAAGAGTTTAAGTTGTTTGGGGTATAAGGTATAAGGGATTCTAGGTTCTCTCTAGTATCTAGGGAGTCTAGGGCTTAAGGTTTCAAGGGTCAAGGGGGCCAGGGTATAGGGGCATAAGGTCTAGGGGGTATAGGGTCTAGGGTAAGATCACGGGTTTCTAGGGTCTAAAGGAGTCTAGGTAAAGGGTATAAGGCATAGGGGTTAAGGGTTCAAGTTCTAAGGGATTTAAGGCTTAAGGTTTTAGGGTTAGGATTAAGCATTGGGAGGTTCCAAGGTATAAGGGCTAGGGTCTCTCGGTTTTAGGGGTCCAAGGGGTATAGGGTATAGGGGTTAGGAGGTATGAGGTCTAAGGTTAGGATCATGTGGTATAAGGTCTAGGTATAGGGGCTAAGGTCTGTCGATTTTAGGGGTCCAAGAGATCTAGGTTATAGCGTTTAGAGGGTAGCAGGTCTAGGGAGTATGGGGTTAAGATTATAGGGTTCTAGGGTGTGCAAATCACCCGACCCAAAGTAACCTAAACTTGGAACCTATTTAACAATATTTTAGTTAGTAATCTAGTTGATTTTTTTCTCCTACCTAATCCAAACTCAAACTGTGCACACCCTTAAGTCTACGAGCAAGATCAGGATACAAATAGATTAGGGTTTAGGGTTTAGGGGGTATAGGGGTTCTAGGGTTTTGGGTCTGAATTGGGGTACAAGGGGGCCAGGATTTAGGTTCTATGATCTATAGTGTCTAGGGGGGGCATAGGGTTTAGGGTTAGGATCAGGGGTTCTAGGGTTTAGGGTCTAAGGTCCAAATTGGAGTACAAGGGGGCTAGGATCTAAAGTCAAAGCTCTTTAGTGTCTAGGGGTTATGGGGTCTAAGGTCGAGATCGAGGTATAAGGGACTTAGGATCTAGGGTTGTTTAGGGGTTGAGGGTTTAAGATGTCAAAGGTAAGGGCTAAGGAAGTCTAAGGTCTCTAGGATTTTAGGGTTATTTTAGGGTTAAGGGTTTAAGATGTCTAATAGTTTCAGGTTTAAGGGGTCCAAGGGATAAGGGGTCTAGGATTAGGATTAAGTTACAAGGGGCCTAGGATATAGGGTTTAAGTTTAGCATTTAGGGTTAGGTTCTGAATTTTGGGTTTAGGGTTTAGGATATAATTTAAGATTTAGAGTTTAAGGTCAAGATTGTGGTATAAGGGGCCTAAGATGTAGGGTTTAAGTTTAAGGGTTGAGGGTTTAAGCTATCAAGGGTAAGGGTTAAGGGAGTCTAAGGTCTAGTATTTAGGGGTCTGGGGTTTAGAGTTTTGGCATATAGGGTCTTCGGTTGAGAGTAAGGGTTTTAGAGTTTAGAATCTAAGGTCAGGAATGGGGTACAATGGGGCTAGGATTTAGGGATTAAATTTTAAGGTTTACAAATTAAGAGGTGTTTACGATTTAGGGATAAGTTAGGGTTTAGGGGTTCCAAGGTATAAGGATTAAGGGTTTAAGGTGTTTGCCATATGGGGCTAAGAGAGTAAGGTCTCTAGTATCTAAGGGTCTAGGGTTTAACGTTTTGGGGTTAAGGTTAGGAATTAAGGAGTTCTAAGGTATAAGGGCTGGGGTTTAGGAGTCCAAGGGTTTCTAGGGTATAAAGGTTATATGGGGTCTAGGGATGTGATCAAGGGGTTTTAGGGTCTAGGGTTGTTTAAAAAGTTGGAGGATTAGGGTCTAGGGAGGATCTGGAGGATTAGGGTCTATGGTCCAAGAGGAGGGGTCTAGAGTCTAAGGTTGAGGTTTTACATTGAGGTGTCCATGTGGTCTGGGGTTTGGGTATAGGGATTGAGAAGTTAAGGTGTTTGGGGTATGGGGCTAAGAGAATCTAGGGTCTCTAATATCTAAGGGGTTAGGGGTTTAGCATTTTGGGGTTGAGGTTAGGGATTAGGGTCTAGGGTATAAAACTTAAGGAATATGGGGTCTAGGGATGTGATCGAGGGGTTCTAGGGTTTAGGATTTAAAGATCTACATTATAGGGTTAAAGGTATCTAGGGTTGTTTAGAAAGTTAGAGAGTCTAAGTTAGGTCCAAGTCTAGGATCTTTAAGGTTTAGGGCTGAAGATATGAGAGATTAGGGTCTATGGTCTAAAGGGAGAGTCTAGGATTGAGGTGTCTATATGATCTGGGGTTAGGAATTAAGGGGTTCTAAGGTCTAGAGTTTGAAGTTTTAGACTCTAGGGTTGGGGGTTAAGGTATTTAGAGTTTTTTTTTTTTGGGGGGGGGGGGGGTCTAGGGTCTAAGTGTCTATGGGATCCAAGGTCAAGAATCAAAGGCCATCCAAGATTTTTAGGGGCTTTAAGTTCTAGAGTGGGGGGAGTCTAAGGAGCTAAGTATGGGGGATATATGTTGGATTGGGTGTATATGCTAGGTGTATGTTGGATTGGATGTATATGTTTGGTGTCTATAAGGGGTATATATTGGGGGGTCTAGGTTTAGGGTTTAAGTTTAATTTAGGAATTTAGGGTCTCGAGATCCAAAGCCTGAAGTTTCATTGGGTTTTTGGGAGTTTAGGAGGTTGAGTCTATAGAGACTAGGAATGCCAAGAAATAGAAGACAAAATTGCCTAACATTTCTTTAATCTTAAGTGAAATACAATTGGGTAAGGTCTCACATTCAAAGCCCCCGTTTTATACAGCAAGAACTTGTTTCACAAAATACGGTTAGTTGGCATGTAGAATACGGCCACTTGGCACATACAATATGAATTTAAACAATTGTTCATCCTGAGTTTATTAAGTAAATAGCAATTGGCTACAATACGACCAATTGCTTTTGGTGGATTTTCAAATGGGATAGGCATTTTAAATGGATGCCTAGGTTATTATAGTTTAGAGCGAAATGAAAATGGCGTTTCTAGTTTGCATGTTCCAATAATGTCTTGAAAATTCTACAATAAGATTAGGTAGGTTGCTAACATTTCCATTTCCATATCACAAATTGTAACAAAAGATAACATGATTTTAGCAGTACAAAAAACATGCGATAGTTTCTTTACCACAAATTGTAAAGATGGCAATCAAAACAAAAGAATAACAAATAGTTAAAATCATGCCTTAGGCTTAACATCAGAGAAGGATGAAGGCATTATAATTTAGAGCGAAATGGATGCCTAGGTTATTATCGTTTAGAGCGAAATGAAAATGGCATTTCTAGTTTGCATGTTCCAATAATGTCTTGAAAATTCTACAATAAGATTAGGTAGGTTGCTAACATTTCCATTTCCATATCACAAATTGTAACAAAAGATAACATGATTTTAGCAGCACAAAAAACATGCGGTAGTTTCTTTACTACAAATTGTAAAGATGGCAATCAAAACAAAAGAATAACAAACAGTTAAAATCATGCCTTAGGCTTAACATCAGAGAGGGATGAAGGCATTATAATTAGTAGAACACCCTGTGCTTGCATATACTTCAACGGTAGCTTGGATCCCAAAATCATCTTTTCTGACGGGTTTGCTAGAAATACTGAGTTACAAACTTTAAATGCAGATTCCGTAGGAATACCCTACCTGCATCCAAACGTCAGAAAAGTATAATAAAACCAAGAACGACGCTCCCCCACAAAATTACTCCAAGTTCATAAGAGACCATAGACTCCGAAAAGATCTGCATCATAACAATCACATGCAATGAAGAAAAAGGCTTGTGTGACTTTAAACATAACAGTAAAATTGCACAGAGTGGCAACTTTTCAAATGTCAAGAGTGGCAACTTTTCAAATGTCAAGAGTGGCACCACTCTGTTAAAGTAAAAATTCAAGAATGAATAATTCATATGGAACAACTTCACCATCACATATGAGAAGTATTAAACCAAACATTCCATCTCTTTCACGGTAAGAGAGAAATATAAAACATCTATCCAACGCACCAAAAACACAATTTCTTATTTCAGTTATTCATAATTAATTTCACTACTGAAATAATTGTAAATGGACATCAAGAATTACCACCGAAGAATAATGCATTACAACAACAAAATAGAATGCCTAGTAAACAATCAAGTTTATCTGTGTTAATTTTCCTTTTCTTTTATCGCTCTCACTACTCTAATTATCGTCAGAAATGATCATACCGTAATTTAGTAACTGCATTAGATGAAAAATTTTTAAAATTGAGTGGTACCGTCCTTTTACGAGCTCTTGGCTACCACCTCTACCTCACCACCGGCCTCAATCATCTTCTCGGTCTTCTCAATGGCCGCAGCAACTGCTTTGGGCATATACTTCTCATCATGCTTTGCAAGTCTTTTATCCCCAATTCTATATTTTTCCCATTTTAGTATCCCTTTGCGTTCTCCTTCCATGTTATGGGCTTACTGAAATAGGAAAGCAGCCGATCACCCTTGAAAACCCAAACAATCATATTGTTTGTAGAAAAGCGTTGACATCAACAACGTAATTCTCACCAATGATTGTGCCACGGTTAGATATTTAATTTTTAAAGTTTTATTTATAAAATTTAATAAATTTAATGATTTAAATTTTTTTAAAATAAAAATTTTGTAAACTTTTCGTTGTAAGAATAAGTACTTTTAACACGTGAAAAGGTAATTAAAAAAGGCATAGATGCACGGTAAATTGGTTGGAATGAATGATTTAATCTTATTGCTTCTCTTTAAGGTATTATTGCAATTTTATAATTTGTGTTTGGTTGGGGCCCGGGGCATGAACCTTAAGAAATTTAAGGTTTATTGATTGAAACTGTATTGCGCCTTCTCTTTCCAAAGGGAGCTCTTCAATTGAATGTTTCAAAATTTTACATAAACAAGAAAACAATAATGCAACGTTGTAGTGGGGAGTAAAGATATCCATGTTCAAAATGAGGGGACAAAAGTTTTCAATCAACAAAAGGCGAATCTGATTAAAGTAAAGTAAAGAACAAGGAGAACCAAACCAAATTCCTCCTAACAACTTTAAAAGGGAAACCTCAGATTCAATTCAATTATAGATAGGCTAATCTAACACTGCTTATTAAAATATTATTAAGTATTTCATTCTGCAACACTGCATACTGTGTAGTTAATACCCATATTGGCTAGCTAGCTTCCAAATCATGCACTCAGATGTCAGCAAAAGACCCTGTTAATTTAGTAAGCATACCCATATCTAAGCTTCCTAGTTCACCATACTCTACTAAAACATTAATGTACCCTCATAAATTGGAGCAAGTCGGTTTGTCACCTGAAAATCAATCTTTACACGGTAAAAAAAGGCATGAATTTCTTTGCTTTCTCTACCACATTGCAATAATGACACTAATAAAATTATTAGTATTCTTGAACCCTACTTACCCCATTGCTAGCTAGCAATATCATTAACGTAAGACCTTTCTTCGCCATGTACATGTGGCAATGGTCCCCAAGTTTGTCACGTTCTTTGAAGCAATGGATAAGCACAGGAGAAACAAAGATAAATTATTTAAAAAGCCAAAACAATGTAAGCATTAAAAAAAGACAAAAAAAAACAAAATATCACCTCGCTTATCAATTATTAACATACAATATATAGTAATGGCATGCGTACGGCAAAACACTAATTAACTTAATTGTCTACGAGGTTCCATCACATCTCTCCTATTTACGCTGACAGTTTTGGTGCTGATTAGGGTTTGTTGTTACAGATTGACGTTACACAGGGTGCAATGGATAACAAGAAAGGAATCACATAATTAGTTATCGTTTTCATCACCCGTTTTCACTGTTGTGTTAAATCTGTAAAGTACAATAGTGCTATAGAAAAACCTCCCTATAACGGTCAAACACTGCCACTATCAACTACGCGATGGAGTCGAAGGGTAAAAGGAAGACAGATTTGCCAAAAGGCAAAAAGAAAGAGAGAAGCTGGAGACTGAAGGGAGCCCCGTTTGTATTGATTGGGCTCATCTGCGAAAACAGACTCAAGAGTAAAACCACGCTACATTTCCTACTCTGAACCCGTTGTACTTTGAAATGACATTTCAAGAAGCTCTGACCCTCTTTCTCTATGATGACTCTGGAGCCACAAAGCTGCGATCAAGATCCAACGGTAGTAAGACATTAGAAAATGCCTTTTGTTATGATTGCATTTCAACTTTTTTTTTCTTTCAATTTTCTTTTTTCAAAAATATCTTTTCTCCTGAAAAGCTAACCATTTTAAGAGAATCATTATGGTGATCAGTTTAAACGTAGTATTTGATCTGTCCATCATGTTGGACATAACAAAAGGAAGTAGCAGCATAGCATAAAGCTGACAGATGACAGGTTCAAAAGCTTCCTGCAACAGCATTTGCACATATAAACTATCTGCTATAGATCTTTTCCTTTATGTGAATGATGTGACCCGTACCGAGCATACATAACTTCCTTCCTTACTCAACCGTCATAGCAATTTAATGTAGAAATGAGCTTAATTTTGCTTTACTTACACGTGAGTTTCCTTGAAATCGGAATTACCAGGTAGTACAACACTGCAAGGGTGTTTTAACTTCTAATAATTATCCTCTAGAGCGGCTTTTGGCCCCTTTTTTTTTGGGTCCAACCTTTTGATTTGGTGTTAATTCCCGGTAATATTTGCTTTAGGACAGCCTTGGCTAGAACTGATGAATTATGAACTTTTGACCAGAGATTTTTATATTCACTCTCCCAATCCTAACGTCTTTCTTAAGCGAAGATTCTTTCGATATTGACAAGAGAATTCTCACATAGACCACTTTGAAACTTTGAATGTGATGCTAAAATATAGTACAACGCTTACGTTTCCTTGTGCGGATGTGTTAATGAGACGCAGAGAAAGAGATCTACCGAGAACAATAAGATAAATGAAAATTTACTCAATCTGAGAATGCATTACGAAGACATCCAGAGATGAGGGAGATGGGAGAAAATCTTTGATGAGTCATAGTAGTCTGAACCAATTAAGATTTTACTTCAAAAGATGAGAAAAAGCTCAATTGTCTTCATAGCTGGAAACATAATTATTAGTTAACTATATATATAGATATATATATATATATATATATATATATATATATATAAATGACTATCAGCATTCATTTTCTAATTGTTCAATTTCTGAGGCTGCGTCATCTTCTTGATCAAGACAGTCAATACCATAAGCTGTGTGGCCATTTCCAAATGCCTTAATATGATCTTTAAGAGATCTCTTGTGCTTGAAATCAGAGCCACAAGAGCAATACCAGAGCTTCCCACAGTTCTTCTCATGAGTTCTCCAGTCCCCT
Source organism: Dicorynia guianensis (assembly GCA_037013595.1). Lineage (NCBI taxonomy): Eukaryota > Viridiplantae > Streptophyta > Magnoliopsida > Fabales > Fabaceae > Dicorynia > Dicorynia guianensis. Next base: position 722,750 of record JASUAB010000009.1, read on the forward strand.
CTCACAGCAAATGCTTTGCAACATTTTCTGCACATGAAAGGCTTGATCCCATGCTTCCTCTTGTAGTGGGTTTGAAGGGTTCTGAAGTCTTTGAGTGGCTTTGCTCTTGGGTGGTCAATGTTGTTCTTGCATCCCGGTGCACAGCAGTAGCAAGGAAGCCTAAGCATCGCTGTTGGCTGCGTCCCCCTTAAAGATTCCGGCCCCTTTCTGTATTGAGATCCATGCCCCCACATATGCATCTGTAGATTCCAGTACCAATACCGTACGCATAAGGGGTAAAATAATCAATTAGTTAAATAGTTTAAAAATGCTATACTTGCACTTTTCTATTTATAATTTTAATCTATAATTTTTATTTATTTCATTTATTTTTCTTTTAAATTTTTTTATTTTAAAATATTTTTACTTAAATCACGTTAATAAATATGACTCAAACGTAAAGCTACAGATGTAGTCCCACCATTATTCTAAATACTCAAGTCTAGGGAAAAACTAACGAGTAAATCTTAGGAACCTATAGATCCATTTGGTCCTGGAGCCTCCGTGTGAAATTGCATTTACTTCAAACTCTTGGTTGCATGTAATTTTGTTTGGCTGGATTCTCAATCACTAGTAAAAGGCCACGTTTTCACCATATTTCATCGCCTATGGTACAAGATACAAGAAAAAGGTAACGGTATAGGGTGTCCTGATAAAGAAATGTAGGTCGTAAGCCCAACAAGGGAATAATATTTGTACGGTTATTTATATTCATTTAATGGTACCCTATGGGTTAGAATTTCATTCTATGCTGTGCACTTAAAAGTTAATTGATATTTTATGTCTCCTCTGGATCTCCATGTCGGAGCTCATTGTTCTTTAGTTTTTACTAGCTAGGTAAACCCTAGAGAAAGATCTTAACTTTTAGAGAAACGCCGAGTTCTAGCTGGTGCGTAAATTTGAAGGTACAAAGGGATAGCGATAAGAGGGATACACATTTGGACCAAGAACTATTCAATAATCTTTTCTAATTTTCTCAACAGCAAATTAAAGGAGTATATGGTAGAAGACTACAAGAACAATTTAATTAGTAGAAAAAGAAATAACTTCTGATGTTTCTTGGCCTAAATTTAAGAAGAAAAAATGGGAAGTTTACAGGAAGTTCTAAAGCAAATGATTTTTGTGATATCCTGAAAATTCAAATACCCATTAGGTAAAGGGAAACCCTAATATCCACACACACGAAAATCTCTTTCCTTTCAGAAATTGAAGCTAAGGCGATAGATCGATTACAAATTGAAATCAGACTAGAAATTACGGACGCAACCAAACGATAAAGATGAGGTTTTTCATTTCCAGCAAATTTCACAAAAGTAAGATCAGGGAGAAAGTAGGGAGTAGGAGAGCAGAGAAAAGGGAAAGGAAAGACATTCACTTTCTTTCTGATTGCTTTATTATTATTATTATCTTCATCATCATTATCATTATTATTATCAATTACTATTATTATTTCTCTCTCCACTCTTCAGAGAAGAAATTTTCAAGAAGATGGAAATCGACAAACCTGCATGTTGTTGTATCTGTTGAACGTCTTAAAACAAAGAGGGCATGAGAACTGTGTTGGACCAATCAGAATCTGAGCAGGGGTAGGGATCCAATAGTGACCCCCATTAATTCTGTTCGAGGGGTACCCAGAAGCTACAGTGGTATCTTCTTTGTCCGAAATCTCAGCGGAGTATAGATTGGAAGCTAAATCAGCTGGATTACTACTCGTGCTTGGAAGCCCTAAGTGTAAAGCCACCGTCACAGTTTCATCTTCCAAAGAGCTATACGAGATGCTTACTTCTTTCTCCTTGTTGTCCACTTCCATGGTACCGAAGGAAGATTCATCAGGATCTTCAAGTCTTCTTGCAGGACTTAGGTTAAGGAGAGGAAGGGCTTCTCTAAGAGGAGGAGAGGAGGGTGATGAGGCTTGGTACTGAGTAAAAGAGAAGCCACCAGTTGTGCAGTTGTGATGATAACTAGAAGGAATATAGAATGGTGGATTACTGGAGCAAGATGATGAAGAAGAGAAAAGGCATGAGGGTGAATTGAGGTCCAACCAACCATTGAAATCATTGGAGTAGAAGGGATGGGTCATGATGAGAAATGGCAATATGGAGAATGCTCGATTACAAAGGGTTAGGTTAACATAAGACTAGAGAGTAGAAAGAGAGGAAATTAATAAAGGGAGGGGAGCGTAGTGGACGGAGGCAGAGATAAAAGGTGAGCAAAAATCATGAAAAATATGAAAGAGTCAGAGTGAAGAGTTAAAAGATGTGTAGAAATCCAATGTAGGTAAAGCAAACCCAATAAAGTAAAAAGGCAGACAAGAAATCACTTGTCAAGTGCGACTAAACAATGAAGTGTAAGAACATCGAGAGTTTATATGAGAGCAATTTAAGTGAAATTTAGATAATCAAATTATTGATTGATGCTGATTATTGGCGGGGATTAAATAATATTAGGTATAAGACTTGATATGTTAATTTATATGATCATCACTTATTAACTCTATAGAATGGGAATTTGATTAATTCAATCATAGAATTATATATTAAATACTATTAATGATTTTGATATCAAATTTCATATATATTAAATAATTATAAAATTGTATGAACAAATTATTAATACATTTTATTATTTTAAATTATTGATATTCATTTTGAATATAGGTCTATGAAGTAAAAACTAATATTTAGTTAATATAAAATTTGAGAATATAATATATAATACAAAAGTTTAATATAATGATAATATGAGAAATATTTGTAGTACGTGGAAAAGCTTATGTGCTCTAACAATTTTTATGAAGAAAGAAAAAAAAATTATAAAAGAGTGTATAATAAATGTGCAAAAAATATTTGTACCATTAGTGCCACTCTGATAAAATATATAACTAAAACGATGTGAAGAGGCAGGCTGCGAAAAAGTGTGTTAAGTAGTGATGATGAGATTATCTTGGGACTTGAAAGAAGGTAAATATGAACAGTGGGAAAAGTCAATTGAAGATTAGGTACAAGAATTTTATAAGAAAATAATATCTTTTCAATGGCTCCACCTACCCATAAAAGGGAGGAAATAAGACCACTTGAAAGTGGTAATAGAATTTGTCTTTTAAAAGATAGAAGGAAGGTTTGATTTTCCCTTTCAAAAAACATATATTTCATTTGACAAAAGCTAAGGCTTAAGACAAAGTCGGTCGTTGGAGTTGAAGTCTTGAAGACTCACATTAGCGTAGCTCCCATTCACACTATAGGCAGAAACAAGAAAGTGCCTTATAGTCTTTTATCATCAGGGACAAACAATAAAGTTCAGGAAAAAATTTTAATTAAAAAAGAAAAGAAAAAGTAGACTTTTATTTTTTTTGGATAATAGACTTTTGTATTTTTTACAATAATAACTTGTTCACCCCTTTTTAAAAAAATAAAAAAAGAATATATAATTATCCGGGGGAAACACAACACAATCTGGTTGTTTGACACCCTTCGTTGTGGTGGTTTCGTCTCTTCCTCGGGAAACAACTATAATTTGGATGTAAATGAGCAAATGCTTTGGCCTGCACGTTCTGGTCGGCTTGGCCCCTCAAATGAAAGAGCAGAGACTGTGTCTGTGTCGCTGTCTCCGCTACTCACTGCGTTGCTTCCTTTCACCTCTTTTACGTGCAGCCTTCACTGTTCAATCTACCCTCTCTCTCTCTTTTGCTCGCACTTGGGATAACACTAACAGCTCTTTTGTGCTGTGGAACAATTTGGAGTTACTACAACTTAGCAATTATTTGGTCACAGGGCAAAATACTTGACCTAAATTCATACTACAAAATAGCTGACTGCAGCCTCTGACCTACATTGCCAACACCCTTTTGGCACCTATAATTCTTGCCAGCACCAATCAATAGCTACCTACGGTATTATTCCCTTTATTCTTAAATATTTAAGTAAAATGCGTATGGAAATTATTAGATTATTTTTATATTTTAAAAAAATTATTATCTTTATATTAAAATACCTTATTTATAACATAATTCAAATATAATAAAAGTTAAAAACATAAATGTTGAGAGATATTTTAGTGAGGATAGTTGAGAGAGAATTTACTTTGGTAAAAATTTAGTGAAAAGTGTGCAAAAAAAATTTTTTAATTGAGCATTCAGCAGAAAGTAAGACAGAGATAATATATTTCGATTGAATATTTATTTAAAAGTGAATAAAATAAAAATAAAATTAATAAAATTAATAAAACTATATTTTTAAAAAGTAACAATTAAAGTGAAAAAAAAAACTTTTCCAAAACATCAATTATTTAGTGACAGGGAGTGCATATATGCCTGCCTTAAATCCTTTAACTACAATTTCTGCACGTGATTGTGTCTTTGTCAGCAGATTGAATACAAAGTAGTATATGATTAAATTAGGACTCCCACCCCCTGTGAATGTAATCAACTTTACGGCACGAGTAAAAGGGAGATCACGAACAAAAAAAAAAAAAGGGAGATCACGACAACATATGGACTACGTGTTCTTTTCTTTTCTTTTCTTTCGTTCTTTTTGGTTTTTGAGGTACTATGTTAAATGGTGAATATTTGCGTGGTACAATTTACAGGATTGACATACTTTATGTGTTACTTCGAAAGAAGAATGGAGTCACTAACCAAAAGCTACGTTTTTTCTTTTTAAAAAAAAAAAATCATGAAGTTAGTTTTGTTTATTTTACTTAAGAAGATAGATGTTACATGCATGACATTGTATTTATAGTAATTTGTAACAAGTAATTACTAACAAGGCAAGGGCATGTTACCCAGAAGAAATAATATCCATGCTTTCATCTTTCGCCCGTTACCAAGGCAACAGGAACTTGTTGTGTACGTCGGAGGCATTTGCCCATTTCTTAAGTTGTCCCCAGTTAGTAATAGCATGTTCCTTCCTTTCCTTTTGTTTCCTTTCACTGTTTCAGTGCTTTGCCAATCGCCATCGCCATTTTCGGATCATTCATTCATATATACCTTTTCCTTTTCTATCATGAAGACGGTTGCTTCTGTCCCTTCAATTCGCAATGGTACATATGTAACGCTTTACAAAACAAAATTCTACTTATCGGGGCTTGAGTACGTAAATTTATAAAAGATTATCATGAAACGTATTATAATTAAGAATTTATTACCATATTACTATATGGTTCCATTATATGAACATATATTATTAGTAGTAATGCATTAAGAAATTTTAACTTTATTATATTTAATTCCTTATTGCCCTGGTACTTGCTATAATCCTCACTTCAAAACATGCAATCTAGTTGAGAACACGAGGCTGTGATAAATTGTTGGTGTGGGTGAAACACGTGCATAATGTCATCAACGAACATTTACAGAAGAGAATAGAGGAAGTACTACAGTGCTGCGTTTCCTCTGTTGGAGGTGCCAACTGCCAACCAAACTAGGATCGATGGAATGAGATTTTAGCCGCAGAATGGTTCAAGTTTCAAACACGATAGCTTCGTTAAAATAAAGTAGCTGGAAATATTAGCCTTAAAATCCTCAATGTTGACTATGGTTACAACCAACATCAAGGACTAAGCAAATATGCTTGTGGCATACGGTCTAGACAATGTTTGGGCCTACAAAATTCTTGTCCCCAAACTTCCAACATTACATTAAAAACAAAAAAAAAAAAAGCCTTTGCAGCGGTTCCGCGTCAGAAAACATGGAAAGGGTCAAAGAGAAGAGGCGACACGGCAATGAGACCAATGTCATTCTAAATTTGGCCAACGACCAATGTTCTTGTTTCAAGGACACATTGAAGAGAAGAAAAATGAGATGACAGTAGGCCATTTAATTGTTTAAAGGAAGAGAGGTATGGGAAGCAATTGAAACAAAGCATCAACTCAGCTGAATAACTTTTCAAAATTGATATACAAAAGCTTCAGGAATTTGGGAAAGCCTATGCAACTGCCACGCTACAAAAAAGAATCGGACTTATGAAACAATCAAGAAGTACTCGTCAATACTTTTCATCAGAGAGGCTGTTTTAGTTTCTATGACCAACTCCAAAATGAAACCTCTTATCTTGCTTGTCATTAAAGGCATATTCAAGACGCAAAGGTCCCAAAGGTGAATCCACACGGATGCCAAACCCATATCCATATCCGCTACCAGGCTTCAGCCTAGCTCCAGCAGGGTCACCTAATAATGTATATCAAAACAATAAAATAAGTGCTTCATCGAGGACAGGATAAATGTGGTCGGGAATAGTAAGACCCAACGGATTAGTGAGTTAAAATTGTTCACATAAGACATTGGACGTAATGTAATTAGAGGGGCCATAGCATGAAGATTAACCAAGCAAAGCCCCAGTTGCTTGTTAATGACTGCATGACTCAAGCAACTTTGTTGTCCACCTTAACTGTTACCGTCCGCCCACTTGGCTTTACATTCCAGGGCAAGTTGATCATGAGTGATCTCTTCGACAGTGTTCATTCTCACGGAATAAAAAACAAATGATTTAAATAAAAAAATAAGACAACAAAGCAAATAAAGACCTACCAGGGACAGTTGGGCCCGATCCAAGATCGGTTCCATAGTCAGAAAATATAACACCTTCTACTGGTCCAAACTGCAAAAGATGGTTAAAGGCACAGATCAATAAAAAGCTACCAACTTGCCAATAACAGATTCCAAGTCTGTTCCTAGTCTATCTTTTCATATCTTCTGTTTCTGAAGAGAAAAATGTCGAAATAGGAACCATCTTTCATGTTGTTTCACAGCCTCCCCGACAAAATATGTCAAATTTAGATCTTTTAGTCCCTCCTATACACCAAGGTGTCGCTATGAGAATTATCTGTTTAACCACTTTAGAGTAGTTGAAAACCAGTTCCATGTCATAACTATTAGGTTAAGCACCAGAAGGTACTAGAGCAGGAAGGAAAAATTTTGCTACAATTCATATACCAATGGGAAAGAAATTTCTCCAGAGCCAACAATGTACGACCGACCAGAGCCCACGGCACCTTCTTCATAGCCTCTCACGCTGTTTGTTCCTCCGATGGCAAATGCTTCATGTGGAGAGAAATTTCCCACCACATGACCACCAGACAGACTAACAGTCAAAACCAGCAAAATATATTAGATCACCTATTTTGGTTTCCTGTACATAACACAGCATTCCTTCTTTCTGGCTTTTCATAAGCGAGAGAGGGTTGGCAGGGAAGGGAGGGGGGAAGCAACAAATGTATTGCATACCTTAAAAGAAAGCGAGCAGGACCTATCTCAACACCTTTCCTGGCACGTGCATTCATCCTAGTAAAGGACAACCATTCAGGCGAAAAAGGCAGTCCCTGTTCCACGTTAAGGACAAACTGCAAAACCAAGCAAGCAATAATGAGGATCATAGAAGAGAAATTTATATTGAAGGGATGTAATCTGTACGTAACAAACCATAGAAGACCCATGGTCACCAGAACCAGTGTAAACAGTCTCAAATTTAGCAAGCAACATGTCATCATGGTTATTGCCACTACAAGGAAAAATGGACAAAACATTAGAAACAAGTATAAAGTATCAATGTAACATCTGCTTTTAGATTGCACACCTTGCAGTAAGAGGACTGCTGAAAAAATCCTTTATGATAGGATTCCCCTTTTCATCATGGACCCCAGCATGCTGGAGTTAAACAGATCATAAAACAAGAGATACAATTAATACACAGAAATGAACAGATTATAGTGACGCTAGTCATGTGAAAGCAGTAGCAGGAAAGTTGAAAAGATATTACAAAACACAAACCAGCTTACCAAAATTGTATATGAAATACCTGGAAAATAAGTCCAGCTGTTCCACTCCACTTTGGCCTGATTGGTCGACTGAATTCTATACCAGCTGTAACACGGCCAATGGTCAGGCTACTATTTTCAGGCTGGTTCCCATGAACAAGTGTTCCAGGGGTTCTTGAATTCTAAAAATGAGTTCATCAAATACTAGTTAACAATCATAATTTTTCATCATAAAAAACCAAGGCAGTTGGACTTCAAAAAAAAATTAGATTACCTGAACCATTAGTGTTCTAGACGTCCGTTTATCATCTCCTTGTATCCAAGGATCTGTGTAGTTTATACGAAATATTGAGTCAATCTGGCCCCTCTCTAAGGAAATATTAAGTTTCTGGTTCCTCCCAAAAACATTTCTATGAGAATAGGCAAAGCTGCAGTTGAAAGGTTCAATTGAGTTGACCAGATGTACGTAAACCAATTGTAGTCGGATCATTGGTAGCATATAACATGAACACAGGTATAAAGAATAAACAATTTTTACCAGTCAATAAGGGTAAAAGAGACAAAAGGACAAGATAAGCTGATGAGATACATTTCTAGGAGAAATTGAAGTCAATTAAAATTTCAATACAGCAGGTTCTATCTTTATGTGAAAAGATATACTGGGGATGGTGTGCTTACAGCTCAAAATGGCAAATATACAGAATTACCAATGTTGTTGACACTGTAAAGCGGTATGTGGAGTAAGCCGCCAAAGTAAAATACATGGAGAGGATAGGATGCCAAAGGACATAGCACACACTCATAACATCAACCATCATATGATAAGGCCAGTAGAGCTCACCTTCCAATGAGTCCTGACAGAGGGCCACTTGTAATCCTGTTAATGTAAATACCAAGTAAGATTATACACCAATGAAATTATTGCACATAAGCTTCATTGAAGTATGCTTTAGACTAGTATAACTTACCCACTTGAAATCCCACCACCAGCAGAAAATCCTCCACTAGGACGCTCCACTACATTCATTACCAAATCAACCTTACCAGTATCTATAACAAGGCAAAGAAACAAAATACATATGTGTCAACAATACCATGGATCTAACAGCGGAGGATAAGAACGAAAACAGGATACACAAATGAATGTGTTCACAGTTCAAGCATTCATATATTCCAGTTTGACAACATGAGTTGAGACTTGAGGTGTACTGAGGCATCATATACAAAACCTGACAGGTTGACAACACACAAACAGAGCAATTACAAAACCTAACAGGCTGACACCATGAGCAATTTCTTAATGGCATGTTCAGTATATAATCATTACCTGCTGGTTGAGGAATAATGCTAACATCTTCCATGATCCCCATAGTTAATACAGTCTCTACGTCTCTTTTTCCCTGAAGCATACTGTAGACCTAGAATTACAATTATAGATGGCACCAACGTCCTTATTAGTAAGTCTGTAAAAGTGGAATTTTGACACATAAAATTCATTCTATTTACCATGGTCTGCACAAAAATAAAATGTACAATGGTTTGTAACAAAGGCAGCAAATGCTAATTGACAACCTACTATGAGCTACAATTTGTCTTGATAATTCCAGAGCTAGGTCCAAGAAATACCTGCCCCTTCTTGGTTATAACTTGCCGGAGTATTGTCTCTGGCTTTGTCTTTCCTATTGCAGGCTCACCCCTGAAGATAGCCAAAAAGATATTAATATTACGTGTTAGTAGAAATTTATAAAATTATTTCGCAAGTACACTTGCATCTGCTTGTGTATACAGATGCACATAAATCAGATTGAAGGAATGTTCTTACGTCTTCCTGTCAAGAAACCGTATGGAGATATTATTGACTTCGGCTTCTGAAACTTCTAATCTTAAAATACCCCCGGAGAGAATCTCAACAGCTGAAACCTGTAGCGATGATTGGGGCAAGGGGGAGAGATGAAAAAGGACAATTCCAATTGTAAGTCTTGGCTGGACCACAAACCAAGCAAAATTGAAAGATAAATTAGTTTGAAACTCTAAGCGGCAAAGAGCACTGGAAATATCAAATGGATTAACATTGTGGATCCCCACCCATTTCACAGCAGGGAGGTTATATCACTAAACAAGAGATAAGGTCAATTTTACCATAGCAAACAGACCACGCTCCATGTACCAGCCATTAATGGAAGATATTGCTTCATCCAGCCGCCTAAGATTAATAACTTTCCCTGCACAACTTAATATATGATTTGAATGTAGTGAAGGTCTTAATAAGAACAAATAATCAGTATTATTTATACATACACATGACAAACAAGAAGAGAAGAGAACAAATTACCATATCCATCTCGAAAAGAATCCTCTAGAAACTTCACGGGAAGAACATTAGCTCCTTCACATAACAACCCTTGGAACTCTTGATTTGGTTCTACCTTATGCCACAACAAACCAGTACTATTTGCTTAAAGTTTAAAACGTTGCAAAGTAATAACAATAACAAAAAATGAGAATATTTCCAAGAATTTTAAAGTCACGAATTCACACCTCTTAAGCACTGTCAATATATGACTCTTACAGAGTGTAGCAAATAATCACCTCAAGAGAATACTTCTGATATTTCAAACGGCATTACTAGGTTCTTTCTAAGGCAGCTCAATGTACACTTCATAAACTACGAAGTTATCGCTTAATTTGATTTTTGGTGAAATTCTACTCAATTAACATCACCGTAATGCAATACCTGAAATACTAATCGGATACCATCACGCGTATCAACCGCAACCGGCATGCACGAGCAAAAATACCCACTATTAATAATGCGATGAACATCCTCTTGTACTTCTCGCACAGTGAGAGCTGAGTTGGGCCGGCAAGCTTTGAGAGCCTGCAATGCCTCCATCTCAAGGTCTTTTCTCTCAAGTTCCTCCCCATCCTTGTTTCTAACCAGCACCTCACTTATCAGCACCCTCTCTTCACTCTGGCGACTCGAGGAGTGCCCCTTCTGCTGAGTCTCCTTCCCCTCTGTTCCCGCCTGAGTCGACTCCACCAAAGATAAAGAAGCTGAACAAAGAATAGGAGAGGATCCTTTTAACGCCTTCTTGTCATCACTCCCGGTCCCAGACAAGGATAACGACGCTGAACACAAAAGAGAAGACTTCCCCAACGACGCTCTTTCCTCCACAACACTCTTGGGTCCAGTGGCGGAGTTTCTTTCCCGATAACCCAATACAGACCGAGACCGCAATTGAGCATTGCCAAGGTTAAATAGTCCCACTTTCGAACGAGTTCTGAACGATTCAATGAGCTGAGCAAATGAGTTTCTGGTATTCATAAACTGAGAAAGTAAGGTTTCGAAACGAAAGTTTGGGGATTTTGGAGGAAGAGGGATTTTAATGGAAGATGAAATGAAGCGGACATCGTCATTCCTAACCATTTTGATCGCGCTTCAGAGATACAAAGAAGCTTTCAATTTGAAGTTAGGAACTTGAGAATTTGAGAAGTCCCCAACTGAAGCTGCAGTGCATTTCCCTACACTCATTCATAAGAAGTTTTAACACTTGAAGTCTGCCAATTGCCAGGGATTCCGTCACCCGGGAGTTCGGAGACTCCCTGAGAACTCAGTTCAGGTACAGGCCCGGGTATATGGATTCGGACCACTTTCTATTTCCGCCTTTTGTTAAATGGGTCCCAGCCCAGAAAGCAAAAACAGAGAAAAGGGAGTCCCAAAGTTATGGGCCGGGTTTCAACATTAGAGAAATCAAAATTAAGCGAGTTTTCGGAACAGAATCAACAAAACTTCACTCAATCCCACGTAAATTTACTTTCTTTAATTACTTATTCTTGCTTCGCAAATTACCACCCACGCTTCCCCATTTTCCTGATTTGTCGTTATGAATAGAGCCGGGTATTCTTAAAGAAAAATCTCGATTTGATTACTAGAAATCAAAAAACATTATTTATAGATGCCAGAGAGAGATTTTGAGATAATATTTAAAATTTCTTTTATTATTTATTTATATAAACTTACTCTCAAATCAATAAAAAATTATATCACTATCATTTTTCTCCTTATTCCTCCATGCTTTTCCTTGTCTTTTTGCATCTTCTGCATTTTGCATTTTCTTAAACAGCTGTGCCTCCACTTCTCCACTGTTGCAGTCACATTGGTAGCTGTGTTTGTTTTATATTGACTGTGGTGCTGAAACTCCCTCCCAATTATGGGTTCTTGTTACGCCTGTCACTTTGAACAACCATCAATGGCCCAAGCCAATATGGAGGAGGAGGAGCCAATTTTAAGGAAGCCCATCTTGGGGTGGACAGATCAGCAGATACGTGGGTGAAAAAAGAGCGAAGCATGGTGTGAGTTTGTTAGGATAGTGGGCAGCGTATATTCTGGAAAGAGAGTGTTAATTACTTACCGAATTCATTTCCTTTCCTCATGTACTGGTACTTAAAAATAGGAGGTGAGTAGGAAAATGAGGTATCTGAGTAGAATTTTGGTAAAATTCCTTTTGGAATTCTCTTTGGGAGTTTGTGGGCACTCCAAAACCCATTGTGTTCGCTGCAGTTCTCTTGTCTGGATGCGATTCAATTGCAATCTTCTTGTTAAGCGAATAAGGGCCGAATTGATCAAACTCATCAATACTAGAGTGATGGGTTAGAAGAGGAATGTCACCACAGGGTTTGTTTGACTCCAGAATTCTATGGAAAATTGGTGATATCTTGTAATGAGTTTTCGTATATGTACAGTCTTAATTCACAAGGACAAAACCTTTACTTTATCTGCAATCCAACTTTGGGCGAGTTTCCAAGTCTTCCTCCTCCTCCAAGTGCGTGTCTGGGTTACTTTGCCTTTGGGTTTGATTCAAAGGATAAGCAATACAAAATCCTTTGATTGGTACTGAACTTGAACAAAGCAAAGGTAGAATTATTTAAAATTAATGTTAGGTTGTTCTCTTGAGGTATGGTTGACGAATGAGTATGGTATTAAGGAATCATAGACTCAAAAATTTGCCATTGACATTAATTGCTTTTGTGGACTGAGGCTTGAGGACAAGCACAGACAATTTGGTTTGGCGTTATGAGTGTAGCTAAAACGTGACTCTGATGCAAGAGCCCTGGAAAAAGGAGACGTGATATGATAAAAGAGAAAAAAAAAATTAAGTGTAATTATTATTTATTAATTTGAGTGTAATTATGCGTCCCAGGTACCAGTACCCGTTTGGGCCCCACCACCACTGGGTTGTTATTATGATGATCAGCACATTATATTGGACAGTAGCAACAACAAATTTGAAAGGAATCCACGTCCCTTGGATTGTCCGTATTTTGACACAGAAGGTTGATTGAACCATCCTTATATGGGCCTCAGCCACTTGGATATGATCGCCATGGAAGACTGCGTCCTTATCCATAGTACGAAACCAGTGCCAGCACTCCTCCTGGATTATGGCAGAGTGGATCCATATACCAAGTACCGGGCTTGCAACAAGGCTCCAATTTTGGCCTTCCCTCAACCACCGCCCCGACCTCGGATCCACTCACCTTTGGTTTATGAATACGTATGACACTTTGGTTATGAATCTGACCTACTGTTGATTTCTTATTAATTTTAAGGTTATATTTTATTTTAAATTCTTTATCTTTCTAAAGTTTTTGTCTCAAACATCTTCTGCTTTATTATATATGCTCATTACTCACTAGACATTAGATCAGCCTATTACATCTCCATCTCAAATATGAAAGTATGTACAATTTTGTGAATCTATCCCTATTTAAGATTTTGAACTAAGACAATATTGAGTGTTGAGTCCGTCCAAAATAAGTTCTTCACGTAAGGCATGGGGCTCTTGTGTGCATTAATTACTCTTTGTCCCTCATCACGAATTAAGCATTAAGCAGGAGCAGGATGCAATACCCTCGTTATCCTTAGCTGAATGCTTCAGAAACACACTGAAATTAATTTCTGTGATATGCAGCGTATACATACGGCTCAAATGACATGCGCTATTAACTAGTACTGAGGTCAGCCGCTGACAATTTAGAGGCCAATGTGGAGCAAAGTTTCATGGGTTTGTTTCGCTTAAAAGGGAACATTGATGGTGATTTTGGCTCTTGACTTTAGTGCCGTGAGTAGATGTCATCTCAGACAGCATAGTACATAAAAGCCTACTTGGCTTCTCGTGAGCTCATATGAATCCCAGGTGCTTTTAGTTGTCATGGGCTTGTTTTCTACCATATCTAGTATTACGAACAAAATCATATCGAAGTTGCCTGTATAAGCATTTTCTTGTAAGGTTGTACCTTTTTTGGTACACAATATACGTAGTTAAAGGATTTGAATTTTTTTTTTCTTTTTTAATTTTAATAATTTTTTTATTTTTTATAATTTAATGTATAAATTTTACTATTTTATCTTATTAATTTTGTATTCATCTCTATCTTACTACTATTATTCCATATATATAAATATCTTATCTTGAGCATTGTCTCTGTCAATATTTGATCATAAATTAGGCATATATCTCCAGTCTCATGAAATTGAGCTAAACATTTTATTAGCTCCCTTAGTCATTAGCTAAAACTACTAAATTTATGTCTGATTTATACTCACCACAAAATTCTCCACCCTCATAGTTACCATACTCGTGACTAATGAAACATCACCCAATGCAAGAGTTGATAAGCCTCGTATTTGGATATCATTATCAATTTGTCAATGGGAGATCCGATAGTTAAGCATGTTATTTAGAAATCATTATCAGATACTTATGCGAGCTTTGATAAAGATATCCAAATAACATGCCTACCAACGTAAATAGGACTATTTTGTGAACTACTCTCTAAAATTATTCTATCATGGAACCGTTTAAACTTTTAGGTAATTTTACACACAAATTGAAGTCTCTCATACTCTCTTCATTTTGTAAATTTTTTGTTAGAAAATAAAATAATAAATGGTGTAATTTATTATATTTTTTAAGTTGTCGAGGGAGAAGAAGATATATACTAAGAGTCTATCAATAAATAGTATCTTATTTCAGTGAATAAAATTAGTTACATAAATTAAATAATATTATTATATTTTATTATAAATTAAATTTTAAAAAGTATTATTTATTTAAAAAAATTTTTAAATAATTTTTGAATTATCTTTTTAAAACTTTTTATTGCTCTTTGTTATATTAAAAATTATTTGATCAATTTATTTTCATATAATACATAATCAAAATGGCAAAATTTCCAGTAATTGGGATATGTTTATCCGAGGCAACGGAATCAAAGGGCATGGCTTTTAATATCAATATTATAACGTTGGAGGCAGATTTTTTTGCCTTTTTTCAAAGAACGACAGAATGTGTATTAGGAGAGAGATGTAAAAAAATTAATAAAAAATAAGATTCATAATTTAGATTTAAAATTATCAAAATTAAAAAAATTAAAAAAATTTATTAATATAAAATTACAAGAAAATATAAAAATGGAAAAATATCATGTACTCTCTGTGATGCCAGCTCAACCAATTGGAACCATTTACTCATGCAATTAATCTGATAAATAAATGAGGGGTATAAGAGGAAATGAAGCAATTTTTGGTGGGAATCATAACTAGTCATCGATTCGAAAATTTAAAACCAAACTCCACTCCACGATATAAGCGACAACCTCCCCTCAGGCCACACCCTGCTCAAAACCGCTGCTCGGTGGCCGTCTATACTATGGTTTTGGAAACCACCCTTTAAAAACTGTAAGAGAAACCTGCAAAGCCAACGCATGCCACTCTAAAACTAGAAAATTTTCTTCTGGTTTTGTGTTTTTTTGCTTTTTCTCTACTCTGCGTCTTCACGTGCTCGTAGCCATTTCTAATCTACCGAAAACTGACAAGAAAACTGGTATCCTTCTCTTACAATTCAAATTCTTTGTGTTAGAAATTGAATACGTGCGCTTTTGTTAATTTGGCTTCTTAATTCAACTCGCGATCAAGCTTCGAGAATTGTGAAATATAGGGAGCTGAATTGGCCATGGAATCCGAGGCTCTTGGAGTTTTCTTCGACACATTGGTCTGGAGCTTGCGTGCTTATAATACGATGTTATAAACTTGAAGCGCTGTTAATTGTCACTAGGGTTGCTCCGATCATGACGTTGATCGGTTCCGGCCTCGGTTTGTTATGCTCAGTTTATTTAATTGGATGGTTTCTGACGTAGGAATTGGTTATCCCGAGTTTTTCACATTTCTGCAATCATTTTGGGGAAAGATGGGAGGGGTATGAGAGATAAGCAAACCACTGAATATGCTGGCTGAATCTGTTGTGGGTAACGGGAAAAAAAAGGGATGCGTCTCCTTTTGCAAGTTGAGATCTGTTTGTAATCAAATGCATTATTGAAAAATTTGTGACGAAGTGATATCCTGATCTAGTCAAAGATACTTTAAGTTTTCCTGTTAACGTGTTTATGTTCCTGTCTAAAGCTTAACAGCCCAGTGAAGCACTAAATAACATCTCATGCCCGATATTATATGTTAAACATTATAATATAGACAACTATTGGTTCTAGTTCACTTAATCAATAAGCAACTAAGGAGTTTGATTCTTTTCTCTTTCTATGCTTTATATTGCTTAGCTTAGTTCCAAGAGCATCCTAACTTCTATGGTTGCTAAATGCATGTTTTAATCAATTGTCTTGGCATCTTTGCTTTCTCTTTTTTTTCTGATCATATACATGAATGAACATATATTTTATTAATCTATATGGATCCTATAAAAGCCATGGATTATTTGATATTAATGGTACTCATAAATTCAAATTTTCTAGATAACACAACAGAGTAATGGAAGATTGAATGTATGGACATTTCATCTCATTGGTCTCATTCTTTTTGTAGGATCGACGAAGTCTCAGATTCAGGCTCCAAAAGTTGAAGCTAATGCGATGGATGATCTTAAGGTGCCTTTAATGCAGACTCCAGAAGATGCCACGGTCCTCACAGTTATACTTAGAATAAAAGATATCAAGTGTGCATCTTGTGTAAATTCTATAAAATCTGCGGTTAGAAATGTTAATGGTGTAAGCAGCATCATGGTGTCACCACTTGATGGCCAAGCTGCAATCAAATATGTGCCAAAGCTCATTAGTGTAAGTGAACCTTCAGAAATTATTAGAATTTAGTTTTTAGGAATTTTCACAAAAATTATCTCATCTTTCACCTGTTATTCGCTAAGGATTCCTTTGAATTCTGACGAAAGAATTATAACTGAAGTATACTTTTGATGATCAATTCCGGCGCATGTCTTCATATCATTTTTTTTTCTCTCTCAAACGCTACCTAAACTTCCTGCTGATTGAGTGGTCGTATTATTATTCTAGGCAATGAAAATAAAGGAAACCATAGAAGATGCAGGTTTTGAAGTTTGTGACCTCCAGGAGCAAGAAATATTAGTATGCCGAGTCAGGATTAAAGGAATGTCATGCACAAGCTGCTCTGAGTCTATTGAGCTTGCCCTTCAAACAGTTAATGGAGTGAAAAAGGCAGTGGTAGGTCTCGCTTTAGAAGAAGCGAAAGTGCACTTTGATTCTAACCTTACTGATGCCAACAAGATAATTGAAGCAATAGAAGATGCTGGCTTTGGAGCAGACCTCATTAGCTCTGGGAATGATGTGAACAAAGTGCATCTAAGACTTGAAGGAGTTGATTCTCCAGATGATGTAAATGTTATAATGTCGTCTCTTGAGTTAGCTGAAGGCGTGGATCATGTTGAAATGGACTTGTCAGAACATAAAGTTACAGTGAGCTATGATCCGGATGTTACAGGTCCAAGATCTCTTATACACTGCATCCAAGCTGCTAGCCAGAGCCCCAACAAATATTGGGCAACCATTTTCAACCCTTCAAGACAAAGAGAAAGAGGAAAGATGTATGAAATTCAGATTTATAAGAACCAATTCTTGTTCAGCTGCTTATTTTCTGTTCCTGTGTTCATATTTGCCATGGTGCTTCCCATGCTTCCTCCATACGGCAGCTGGTTAAACTACAAAATCTACAACATGCTCACGCTTGGAATGCTTTTAAGATGGATCCTTAGCACACCTGTGCAGTTTATAGTTGGCAAAAGGTATTACTATTAATTTATTTATTCAATACTAGTATTTTGTTGCTGTTACTATTCATTATCCTCAATATGGTTGATTTTATCTTTTCGATACAGAGATTGTCATAATCATTTTGATTTGGATATCATCTTAGGTTCTATGTGGGATCATATCATGCATTGAGGCGAGGATCTGCTAACATGGATGTTTTGGTTGCGCTAGGCACTAATGCTGCTTATTTTTACTCCATTTATATCATAATGAAAAGATTGACTTCAACTACATTCCAAGGGCAAGATTTCTTTGAGACTAGCTCCATGTTGATATCCTTTATTCTCCTAGGGAAATATTTGGAGGTTGTGGCTAAAGGGAAAACATCGGATGCTTTAGCAAAGCTGACACAGCTTGTTCCTGATAAAGCTTATTTGTTAGCACTTGATAATGACGGAAATGTCATCTCAGAGACTGAAATTGACACGCAACTTATACAAAGGAATGACATAATCAAGATAGTTCCTGGGGCCAAAATTCCTGTTGATGGTATTGTTATAAAAGGGCAAAGCTATGTTAATGAAAGTATGATCACAGGGGAGTCACGGCCTATTGATAAAAGTCCAGGAGACAAGGTATTATTCATAGATATGTCTCCTTGTTGTTAGTATAGGTTGATGCTACAAATTATTGTAACAGATGCAGTTCAATAATTTAACGGTGATCAAGACAAAATTATAAGTAAAGAAGGGCAGTGTTGGTGTTGTAGGATAAGGGTTCTGCGGAAGATAGGCGTATCAGAAAGCGTGTGTGTGAGAGAGAGTGGATGGACTATTGGTTATTACAGACTAAGTTTAATATATTTTTTGTTTTATTATTTATAATTACTATTATTATTATTTAATTTTCTTATATGTGCTGGACAGGTCATCGGTGGAACTATGAATGAGAATGGCTGCTTACTGGTTCGAGCCACACATGTTGGATCTGAGACCGCGCTTTCCCAAATTGTTCAGCTTGTGGAAGCTGCTCAACTTTCCAGAGCTCCGGTTCAAAAACTGGCTGACCATATTTCAAAGTTTTTTGTTGCCACAGTGAGTCTGTTACTTTTATTATGTAATAAGAACAAACAGAATTTTATCTTATCATGTGGAATCGATTATATAAATCAAATAGTATTATTGAATTTTATAAAAAATAAAATTTTTAAAAATATTATCTATCTAAATATCTTGTTAAATAATCTTTTTAAATATCTTTTTTGATCTTCTTCAATCTCTTTTTATCAGACAAAAAATTATTTGATTAATTTTTCTTTCCATAGATTTATTATAATTTTCTAATTTTATTCCCCTTTAATAATTAGGTTTTTATGTAAACGTAGCAGCATCTCTTTTGGGAGACTGTTCTTTTCCATGCTGATTATGGAGAAGAAAAATACATAAACCTCTGCATCGTTCTGCTTAAATGACAAAGAGATATTGCAGTGCAACTTTCTTTAGTGGGTGATCTTAGATGGGGTTCCTCTTTTTTCTTCCTTTTTTTTTTTTTGTTAACTGTAGGTTGTGACATTTGATAGATCATTTTATAACACGATAGGAATTCTGCCTCATATGGTGACAGTTCAAGACATACGTTATAACTTTTTGATAAATTTTGCTTACCTCATCATTTTGGTTATATGCTTATCTTATAGAACTGAAAGTGAAGGGATGATAGAATTATTGACATAAGCATTGTACCAATATATGATTTATGGGAAGTTGCTTAATTTGTGGTTGCATACTTAGGTGGTTGTTGCAGCATTCATAACCTGGATGGGGTGGTTTTTTCTTGGAGAAGCTGGTATTTACCCTAAACATTGGATACCGAAATCCATGGATGCATTTGAGCTTGCTATGCAGTTTGCTATTTCAGTTCTGGTTGTTGCGTGCCCATGTGCTCTGGGTCTAGCAACTCCAACAGCAGTCATGGTTGCTTCAGGTATAGGTGCTTCTCAAGGTGTGCTCATTAAGGGTGGTGATGCATTGGAAAAGGCACACAAGGTAATGGCACTTTTTTTACTATAACTTTATATCTCTACCTTTTAGGTTTAGTTTGTAAACCATGTCTACATTTGAAGATTGTACTACAGAACAGCTTACAAATTATCTTAAGGAGTGAACAATTACTTTTGTTATTGGTATAAATTGTTTGAGGCATGTTAAATGAAACTTACACAATCGTCCAAATGGTGCCTAAAACAGTTTATTATGGCATAATATTTGCACTGAGGTGTTGCATAATTTGACATGGCTGCTTCTTGGAACAATCTGGTTGTTTAAGTCCCCAAAGTAGCATATGTTCATATACAGTATGAAAATTGAAAATACGTAATAGCACTGTCGATTCTTTCCCATTGTTCATGCATTTATTAATTAATTGTAATCAAATCGGTAACGCTGTTATTTCCGTTTTTACTCGAACACAGTCATCATTTGTGATAAATAAGCTGCATCTCTGATGAAGTGAAAAAAAAAAAAAAAGTTATTCATGTCTTTCGCCGGCACTGACTTTGGCACAGCACAATGGTTGTGCTATCAGGCCACTGGGACTGCATTTTTATTGTGTTTAATTCTCTTATTAAAGGCTCATATTCTGTCGAGATGAAAGGCATTGTTTCACTTTCTTTCAGTTTCGTCTCTAACCTTGATTTTGGCATTCTAATCTAGTAAAATGTTACATTGGTTTTATATGCTGTGCTGCTACACATTCCTTATATTTTCACTATCCTGTTCAATTTGGGATCTTACTCATGGTTCTTCATGTAGGTAAACACTGTTGCGTTTGATAAGACAGGAACACTAACCGTTGGAGAACCAGCAGTTGTTAGTGCAGTGCTGTTTTCTGAATTTTCAATGGAGGAGTTATGTGACATGACAATTGCCGTGGAGGTATTTTTCTAAAAGTTACATATTGTACTTATTGGGAAATCGGAGTATGGGTTTAATTTTTTTCTCATCAACATATTGAGAGCATTGGTCAAAAAGGTATAGCAGTGTTTATTAGAACAAACGGAATTAAGTTTGAGCGTAGATACTTTGAATCTCATTTTGCAAAATGATTATCTGCATGTTATATTTTAATTCTCATAATATGTTTACCAAGATGAATTTAAAACAAAAAGAGTTATTTTCGCAATTTGAAATTTATGAAACGACGCTGAATTGTCAAATTTTGATTCCCCATTGTATGTAAACTAATTATTTCTCCAAATATTTAGGTCAATAGTGAACACCCATTAGCAAAAGCTGTTGTGGCGCATGCAAAGAGGCTTCGCCAGAAGTTTGGGTCGTCTACTGAGCAAGTCATAGATGTGAAGGACTTTGAGGTGCAGCTGGGAGCAGGGGTGATAGGAAGAGTTGGTGATAGAACTGTTTTAGTCGGGAACAAAAGACTCATGTACACTTGTAAAGTTCCAATATATCCCGAGGTTGAGAGGTACATTTCCGAAAATGAAGTTCTCGCTAGAACTTGTGTATTAGTTTCAATTGACGGAAATATTGCTGGAGCTTTCTCCGTGAGTGATCCTGTAAAGCCAGAGGCTAGGCGTGTCATATCTTTTCTCCACTCCATGGGCATCTCAAGCATTTTAGTGACTGGTGATAACTACGCTACTGCAACTGCTATTGCGAATGAAGTTGGTATCGACGAGGTCTTCGCGGAGACAGATCCACTGGGAAAGGCTGATAAGGTGAAGGACTTACAGGTAAGGCTTTTAAGCTATTTTGCAGTTGCACATACGAAATATGACTTTTTCGGTCTTGACGTGGATTTAATAATTTAATGGTGTAGTTGACAAAGCCTGGTTTGAAAATGCTTGGAGGCCTAATGTTTAAAGTCATCAGAATGAAAAAAAACACGTTTGGTCACTGTTTGTTGTCATGAGTGTGAAAACAGAGTAACTCTGATTTCAACTGAAACTGGGTTTTTTTGTTGTATCTAATTAATAATATTATAGTGTATGGATCGATAACACAGCGTGGTTGCAAAATGATGTATAGAAACAAGAAAAAATGGACCTTCAACTGAAAAAATGCTCGATCACTAATAGTTATGGAGTGTGAAAACAAGGTTACTGTCTGATTCCTTCAACTGAAACATGATGCAGATGAAAGGAATGGCTGTGGCAATGGTGGGTGATGGAATTAATGACTCACCGGCCCTTGTTGCTGCTGATGTCGGTATGGCAATTGGGGCTGGAACTGAGATAGCTATAGAAGCAGCTGATATAGTTCTTGTCAAAAGCAGCTTGGAAGATGTAATCACAGCAATAGACCTATCTAGAAAGACCATGTCTCGTATCCGGCTCAACTACATGTGGGCTCTTGGTTACAACATTCTTGGTATGCCAATTGCTGCAGGTGTGTTGTACCCCTTCACTGGAATCAGGTTGCCCCCTTGGCTAGCTGGTGCTTGCATGGCTGCTTCATCTCTTAGCGTGGTTTCATCATCTCTCTTGTTGCAGTTCTATAAGAAACCTTTGCAGGTGGATTCCTCTAAATGCCCTGCTTAAGCGCTCCAGTTTAATGGCCCAGCTAGTTTATTGATGTTCTTTTTCTTATTGTTTCGATTATGTTCACCAAGTAATGCTACCAGCAAACTTTTTGAGCCTGCACAAGCTCCATTTAATCTATTCGAATCACATCGACACCTATACAAGTGTGATCCACATCAAATGTTTTCAGAGAGGGGTGTGAGATTGTGCTTTTTCTCTTGCTTGTGTAATCGGCATTACTGGTCTGCCAAGTACTAATAAGTTTTCAAATTTTCAATATTGCTGAGTGCAATTCGCAGTAAGTAGGTCGCCATTTTAAGAGCACAATTTTGTTGCTGTGCTGTAGAAGATAAATTTGCATGAAATTATTTGGCCCCGCATATAGAAGTCTACTATGCGGTAAAGCTTATAAACCTCTTATTGCAATATACTATATATTTTTCCTTACTGTATTAAACATTTTTTAGAGAAAGTATTCGGGTACAAAACAAATTAATTTCAACTAGTTTCTTATGAACGGAAATAAAAATATAATGACAATTGAGGGACCAGTTTTGTCAAATTTAATTCCACCATAAGTCAAAATGAAGCGTTACCAGCGACATGCACGTTCACTTGAGTCTGTTTACTCTCTCCTTTATTGAGGAGAGAACCTGTAACATTGAGTAATGTTATTTTTTCGCTACGTTCGCTATGTTCGCTATGTCTCTTATGTGACAAAAATGAAAAATTGAAAAACGTAATGGGAGAAATGAAAAAAATGAGCGAGAATGAAAAAAGGACAGCGATTGTGCTTCATTTTTATTTGAGCTCTAGTCTTTCTCTTGACATTACTAAAGTATATGGCTCTCAAATGAGTATTTCTCTTATCAAGGTTTCTCTTTGGCAGCTTGCACTAGGAGCTGTAAATTCAGAAGTTCTTCTTGCTGCACTACCATGGAAATTTGGACATCAAAGTCTTCTCACGGCCCTTGAAGAGTCCCTCTGTCAACTTGAACTTCTTTCTATGGACCTTTGTTAGCTTTATTGGTTTATGCTTTAATGACCTTGTTAAATTACTCTTTTATTCTTTGTTCTTTCTTTCTTTTTCTTTTCTTTTCAATTGTAAAGTATTAATCAATTAAATTACACTTCTATTCTTTGTGTAATAGCTGAATTATAATATAGCGATAGCTAAAGTGTAATATCTGATAGTTAAAGTGTAACACTCAATAGCTAAAATATAACTTTCTTAGGTAAAAAGTATCATGCGCAAGATGAAATGTCTCCATCAAATTAAACGTTTACAAGGCTA
The DNA here is from genome assembly GCA_037013595.1 of Dicorynia guianensis. Lineage (NCBI taxonomy): Eukaryota > Viridiplantae > Streptophyta > Magnoliopsida > Fabales > Fabaceae > Dicorynia > Dicorynia guianensis. Next base: position 746,440 of record JASUAB010000009.1, read on the forward strand.
TAAGAAGGAGTTTTGACAAATTACATCCAAGAAAATAATTCATCGGTCATGAAATTTTATGTGCAATAGCCGAATTGCAACATGGCGATAGCTAAATTGCAACATGCCGATAGTTAAAGTGTAACGTGCGATAGTAAAGTGTAACACTCAATAGCCAAAATATAACTTTCTTAAGTAAACAGTATTATGTGCAAGATGAAATGTCTCTTTCAAATTAAATGTTTACAAGGCTATAGGAAAGAGTTTTGACAAATTGTATCCAAGAAAATCATTCATCAGTCATGAAATTTTATGTGCAATAGCCGAATTGTAACATGACGATAGCTAAATTGTAACATGCCAATAGTTAAAGTGTAACGTGCGATAGTAAAGTGTAACACTCAATAGCCAAAATGTAACTTTCTTAAGTAAAGAGTATTATGTACAAGATGAAATGTCTCCTTCAAATTTAACGTTTATAAGGCTATAGGAAAGAGTTTTGACAAATTGTATCCAAGAAAATAATTCATCGGTCATGAAATTTTATGTGCAATAGCCGAATTGCAACATAGCGATAGCTAAATTGTAACATGCCGATAGTTAAAGTGTAACGTGCGATAGGAAAGTGTAACACTCAATAGCCAAAATGTAACTTTCCTAAGTAAAGAGTATTATATGCAAGATGAAATGTCTCTTTCAAATTGGACGTTTACAAGGCTATAGGAAAGAGTTTTCACAAATTACATCTAAGAAAATAATTCATTGGTCATGAAATTTTATGTGCAATAGCCGAATTGTAATATAGCGATAGCTAAATTGTAACATGTCGATAGCTAAAGTGTTATAATTTAGCTATCACCATGTTGCAATTCGGCTATTGCATATAAAATTTCATGATCGATAAATTATTTTCTTGGATACAATTTGTCAAAACTCCTTCCTATAGCCTTGTAAACGTTCAATTTGAAAGAGACATTTCATCTTGCACATAATACTCTTTATTTAGGAAAGTTACATTTTGGCTATTGAGTATTACACTTTACTATTGCACGTTACAGTTTAACTATCAGCATGTTACAATTTAGCTATCGACATGTTGCAATTTGGCTATTGCACATAAAATTTCATGACTGATGAATTATTTTCTTAGATACAATTTATCAAAACTCTTTCCTTTAGCCTTGTAAACGTTAAATTTGAAGGAGACATTTCATCTTGCACATAATACTCTTTACTTAAGAAAGTTACATTTTGGCTATTGAGTGTTACACTTTACTATAGCACGTTACACTTTAACTATCGGTATATTACAATTTAGCTATCGCCATGTTGCAATTCGACTATTGCACATAAAATTTCATGACCGATGAATGATTTTCTTGGATATAATTTGTCAAAACTCTTTCCTATAGCCTTGTAAACGTTCAATTTGAAAGAGACATTTCATCTTGCACATAATACTCTTTACTTAAGAAAGTTATATTTTGGCTATTGAGTGTTACACTTTAACTATCAGCATGTTACAATTTAGCTATCGCTATGTTGCAATTTGGCTATTGCACATAAAATTTCATGATCGATGAATTATTTTTTTGGATGCAATTTGTCAAAACTCCTTCTTATAGCCTTATAAACGTTTAATTTGAAGGAGACATTTCATCTTGCGCATGATATTTTTTACCTAAGAAAGTTACATTTTATCTATTAAGTGTTACACTTTAGCTATCGCCATGTTATAATTCGGCTATTGCACAAAGAACAGAAATATAATTTAATTGATTAATACTTTATAATTAAAAAGAAAAGAAAAAGAAAGAAAGAACAAAGAATAGAAGAGTAATTTAACAAGGTCATTAAAGCATAAACCAATAAAGCTAACAAAGATCTATAAAAAGAAGTTCAAGTTGACAGAGGGACTCTTCAAGGGCCGTGAGAAGACTTTGATGCCCAAACTTCCATGGCAGTGCAGCAAGAAGAACTTCTGAATTTACAGCTCCTAGTGCAAGCTGCCAAAGGGAAACCTTAACAAGAGAAATAATCACTTGAGAGCCATATACTTTAACAATGTCAAGAGAAAAGTTAGAGCTCGAGTTTTAAAATAAAAATGAAACACAGTCGCTATCCCTTTTTTATTTTTGCTTTCTTTTTTATTTCTTCCGTTATATTTTTTAATTTTTTATTTTTATTACATAAAAATTATAACAAACATAATAAAAAAATAACGTAAAATCAGCATAACATTCAACCATGAAGGAAGTACATTCCCCGGTGGCGTCAGAGGTTCGTTGAATTCCACCACCTACCTACCCCTGCCCAGTTAATAAAAATAGCGACGCAAACTCCAAGACCCAAGATCGACCCATTTCTCTGTCTCTATTCCTCTCTCAGCTCCGACTTGCTAGGCTGCTACTCGTTTTCTTACTCGGTTGATCATCGATCATGTCAAGGTAAGCGCCAATGAGATCTTTAACTTATCGCACATGTAATCTTCTAAGTTTAGGTTGCAGTATGAACCAAGATCAAATTGAAATGCTTTTGTCGAGTACTCCACTCATCAGTTATTCTATTCAGGTCACAAATCCGAAAGACGAAGCTTGTTACGATTACTAGTTAATGTGATCATTTTTTACGAGAATTCTTTGTGTTGGGATCACCTTTTTTTTTTTTTTTTTTTAAATGCTGAGATGAAGCTAATGGAGAAAAAAGATTGGGTTTTTCCGATTACTTGGGAGTTTTGAGAATCCCAGAGAACTTTCAGTTCAGGTACACGCCCGGGTATATATGGATTCGGACCACTTTCTATCTCCTCCATTTGTTTAAAGGCAAAAACATAAAAGAGGGAGTCCGGGTTTCGATATTGCAGTAATCAAAATTGAGCAGGTTCTAGGAACAGAATCAACAAAATTTCACTCAATCCCACGTTGATTTACTTTCCTTAATTACTCTTTCTCGCTTCGCAAATTAGCACCCATGCTTCCCCGTTTTCCTGATTTCTCGTTATGAATAGAGATAGCTATTACTAAAGAAAAATCTTGATTTGATGACTAGAAATCATAAAATATTATTTATAGATGCCAGAGAAAGAGAGCCCCAAAAAAGTTCACTTCAGAGAAAACTAGTATATGTTTGAATTAAGGAACCAACTAGAAAAATATTTGCAAGCCAACCAAATGGTAATGTCAAAGAATTCTTGAAATGACATATTCATAGTGTAAGTTTTTAAAATTAATTAAATATATGAAATTTAATAAATAAATTTAAGTAAAAAGTAGTATAAAAATAAAATATAAAAAATATGAAAACAAAGAGACTGTAAATGGAAATAATCCTAAATTTTTGTGTCAAAGTCAAGGCGCATCGGCGGCAGACCTGCATCTTTTCTATATAAACACCATTCTTGAAGTTTAAGCACATAAGCAACCCTAGACCCCCTCAAATTGAACTCTTCTCCGACTCTCTAGTTTCCACAATTTCGTGATATTGACAAGTTTGCTCTAGTTCATCCTGCGAACATGGTATGTGGTGGCCATGTATATATTTAGTATTTGATTTTTATTTTCCATTAATTTTATTTCTCTTTTTCCTTTGAACATGAACACCTCAAAGGAGTCGTAATAATTGAAAATTCTGCGGTTTTGTGCAGATGCGTCCCAGGTATCGGTACCCGTATGGGCCATATCCTCACCCTCCACCACCGGGTTGTTATTATGATCATCGTCACATTATATTGGACAACAACAACAACATATTTGAAAGGAATCCATATCCCTTTGATGGTCCATATTTTGACAGAAGATTGGTTGAACCATGCCTATATGGGGCTCATCGACTTGGATATGATCGCTATGGAAGGCTGCGCCCTTATCCCTATTACGAGACCAGTGCCAGCACTCCTCCTGGATTCAGCTACCACGGCAGAGTGGATCCGTATACCAGCTACCGGGCATGCTACGAGGCTCCACTGTTGGCCTTCCCTCAACCACCACCCCGACCTCAGATCCACCCTTTTTATTTTCCGGATGTGATCAATGTTTGCACTATCATGTGACCCTATATATACCTACGCCACTACATTGCAGCTGACTGTAAGCTTCTAAAATTTATCAACTTTTTGCTTCATCAGTTACTCTTCACTATCTTATTGACTTGCGATATATATATATATATATATATATATGGACTTCCCGTATTACTTTTCCTTTATGCATATGTATGAAACTTTGGTTATGAGTCTGAACTGCTGATTTTCTTTGTTAATTTCAATGTTAATATGTGATCATATACCAAATTTCACTATTACTCTACAATTAGTAGTAAGGTCAGCAACCGACAATTTAGAGGCCAACGTGGAGCAAAGTTTCATGGGTTTGTTCCACTTAAAAGAAGGGTATGAATGATGGTGATTTGGCTCTTGAACTTAAGTGCCATGAGTTACCATCATCTCAGCGACAGAATAGTACATAAAACCTACTTGGCTTATCGTGAGCTCATATGTTATCCAAAGCGCTTATAGGTGTCATACACTTTTTTTTTTTTTGGGTACAATCATACACTTTTTTTCTACCATATATTGTATTACTAAAAAATTATATAGAAAATGACAACATAAGCACTCTCACTCTCTTGTACCTTGTTGGTGCATTACGTAGCTAGGCTGCTGCACCAAACAGATACATCTAATTCCCCGAGCAGTGTCTATCAGTACTTGATCTTGAATTAGGCAAATTTCTCCAGTCTCATGAATTGTGTCACTGACAATCATTGTCTTTGTATTTATTTTTTTTTCTCAGTTTTCCCAATGGGAAAATTGGGAAGGAATGCCCTGGACCATGAATGTTATATTTTTTTTCCATGGTTCCCTGCCGAGACAAATTTTGTGTGGTAGACGATAATGGCCTAACTAGGAAGAGTGGGCCAAACGATTACAATGAACAATAATCTCTGCACCGACAATAGGTGATTCTTTTCTTAATTTCTCAAAACCTGTTTCTCCCTGATTAACAATGTCAAATTCAAATCTTTACATTCATCGCAAAAGATTTTACTAACTCACTCACTCATTAGCTATAATTAACAATTTTATTATTCTTACAAATTAATAACAACATAAGTCTCATAAAAAAATATACATGGCATTCAATCAATTATATAAGAGAAATTGACAACTCACAAATATAATTAATTTGTTATAAGTATCACATGAATAAATTTAAGTAAGAATACAATTTCTCAAAACTAAACTCATCCGACATTTGGTAATGACACTAAATTATAAGTTGATAGCCGATGAGTCTTGACTTTAGCAGCATCCCTGATGGTCTCTTCGAACTTGTCCATGGGTTCGAATCCCCGTTTCTCTATCAAAATCGTCTGACTCCTGTATTAATTAAAAAAAAAATTATAAATTGATAAAAATTTTAAATTAAGTCTTAAATTTTAAATATAAAATAATTAAACATTATGTAAGATTGTTTTTCATCGTACTATTCTACATCTCCAAGACATATAAACACCAAGATTTTCATTTATTTTTTGTGGCTAAATTTTTTTATTTATTTTTAATACAATACAGAACCAAGACGGCAAGATTTTCAATATTTTGGGAGTTTGTTTGAGAGTCCAGTACGAGGCAACCAAAGCAAGGGGCGTGACTTTTCATCTGTAAAAAAATATAAAAAGGAACATCTACTTTTATGCCAAATTAGTCCTCGTTGATGCCGCGCGCAAGCGCCGCTTGGTTACCACTCGCTAGGACCTGAACTGTTTACCGATGCATTTAATCTCATTAATAAATGAGGGGTATAAGAGGAAATGAACCAATCTTTGGTGGGAATCATAAGTCGTTAGCGATTCGAAAATTTAAAAACGTAGACCACGCAGCAGTGTAAGCGACAAACTCCCCTTGACTCGCTGCCGCACCCTGCTCAAAACCGCTGCTCTAGTTTGGGAAGCCCTTCTAAAATTTTCAGAGAAACCTACAAAACCAACGTATGCCCCTCTACAATTTTGGAAACCCTAGAATTTTTCTTCTGGTTTTGTCCTTTTGGGCTTTTCTCTTCTCCCTGTCTTCACGTGCTCATAGCCATCTTTAATCTGCCGAAAATCGATAAGACAACCGGGATCCTTCTTTTAGAAATACAAGTTCTTTATGCTGGAAATTGAATACGTGCGCTTTTGTTTATTTGGCTCTTTGATTTAACCCGCGATCAAGGTTCGAGAATTGCGAAATATAGGGAGCTGGAGGGGGCCGACGGCGATAGAATCCGGGGCTCTTGAGTTTTCTTCGACTAATTGGTTTGTGTGCTTATAATATGAAGTTATAAACTTCAAGCGCTGTTAATTGTCACTGGGGTTGCTCCGATCATGCCGTTGATCGGTTTAGGCGTCAGTTTGTTATGTTTAGTTTTATTTAATTGAATGGTTTCTGATGTAGGAATTTGCTAGCCTGAGTTTTTCACAATTCTGAAATCATTTTGGGGAAAGAGGGCATGGGTTTGAGAGATAAGCAAACCACTGAATATGCGCCTCTTTTTGCAAGTTGAGTTCTGCTTGTTAATCAAATTCATTGTTGATAAATTTGTGATGAAAGGATATCCTGATCTAGTCAAAGACAGTTTAAGTTTTCCTGTTAACGTGTTTATGTTCCTGTCTAAAACTTAAACAGTCCAGCGAGGTACTAAAATAACATCTCATGCCCCATTTTATATTTCTATTAAGAATTGTAATATAGACACCTATTGGTTCTAGTTCACTTAACTCAATCTATAAGCAACTATGGAGTTAGATTCTTTTCTCTCTCTCTATGGTTTATTATGCTTAGAGTAGTTCCAAGAGCATCCTAGCTTCTATGATTGCTAAATGCATGTTTTAATCAATTGTCTTAGCGTCTTTGCTTTTTCTTTTTCTTTGTTTTCTTTTCTGATCATACTTGCATGAACATATATTTTGTTAACCTATATGGATCTTATAAAAGCCATGGACTGTTTGCTATTATTGGTACTGATAAATTCAATTATTCTAGATAACGAAACAGGGTAACGGAAGATTGAAGGTATCGACTGTTCATCTCATTAGTCTCATTCTTTATGTAGGATCAATGAAATCTTTTCAGGCTTCAGAAGTTGAAGCTAATGGGATGGGTGATCTTAAGATACCTCTACTGCAGACTCCAGAAGATGACACGGTCCGCACAGTTATACTTAAAATAAAAGATATCAAGTGTGCATCTTGTGTAAATTCTATAGAATCTGTGGTTAGAAATGTTAATGGTGTAAGCAGCATCATGGTTTCACCACTTGATGGCCAAGCTGCAATCAAATATGCGCCAAAGCTCATTAGTGTAAGTAAACCTTCAGAAATTATGAGAAAATAGTTTTTAGGAATTTTCACAAAAATTATATCATTTTTCACCTGTTATTGACTTAGGGTTCCTTTGAATTCTGACGAAAGAACTATAACTGAAACATACTTTTGATAATCAATTCCTGCTTATGTCTTCATATCAGATTTTTATTCTCTCTTTTACACATACCAAAACTTCCTGCTGATTGAGTGGTGATATATATGATAAAAATTTATTCTAGGCAATGACAATAAAGGAAACCATGGAAGGTGCAGGTTTTGAAGTTTGTGACCTCCAGGAGCAAGAAATATCAGTATGCCGAGTCAGGATTAAAGGAATGGCCTGCACAAGCTGCTCTGAGTCTGTTGAGCGTGCCCTTCAAATGGTTAATGGAGTGAAAAAGGCAGTGGTAGGTCTAGCTTTAGAAGAAGCAAAAGTGCACTTTGATTCTAGCCTTACTGATGCCAATAAGATAATTGAAGCAATAGAAGATGCTGGCTTTGGAGCAGACCTCATTAGCTCTGGGAATGATGTGAACAGAGTGCATCTACGACTTGAAGGAGTTGATTCTCAAGATGATGTAAATGTTATAATGTCATCTCTTGAGTTAGCTGAAGGTGTGGATCATGTTGAAATGGACTTGTCAGAACACAAAGTTACAGTGAGCTATGATCCAGATGTTACAGGTCCAAGATCTCTTATACACTGCATCCAAGCCGCTAGCCAAAGCCCCAATAAATATTGGGCAACCATTTTCAACCCTTCAAGACAAAGAGAAAGAGGAAAAATGTATGAAATTCAGATTTATAGGAACCAATTCTTGTTCAGCTGCTTATTTTCTGTTCCTGTGTTCATATTTGCCATGGTGCTTCCCATGCTTCCTCCATATGGCAACTGGTTAAACTACAAAATCTACAACATGCTCACGCTTGGAATGTTTTTAAGGTGGATCCTTAGCACGCCTGTGCAGTTTATAGTTGGCAAAAGGTATTACTATTTACTTATTTATTCAATACTAGGATTTTGTTGCTGTTACTATTCATTATCCACTAACCACAATATGATTGGTTTTATATTTGAGAAATATAGATTGTCATACTCATTTTGATTTGGATATCATCTTAGGTTCTATGTGGGATCATATCATGCATTGAGGCGAAGATCTGCTAACATGGATGTTTTGGTTGCGCTAGGCACTAATGCTGCTTATTTTTACTCCATTTATATCATAATGAAAAGATTGACTTCGGCTACATTTCAAGGACAAGATTTCTTTGAGACCAGCTCCATGTTGATATCCTTTATTCTCCTAGGGAAATATTTGGAGGTTGTGGCTAAAGGGAAAACATCAGATGCTTTGGCAAAGCTGACACAGCTTGTTCCTGATAAAGCATATTTGTTAGCACTTGATACTGACGGAGATGTCATCTCAGAGACAGAAATTGACACTCAACTTATACAAAGGAATGACATAATCAAGATTGTTCCTGGGGCCAAAATTCCTGTTGATGGTATTGTTATAAAGGGACAAAGCTATGTTAATGAAAGTATGATCACAGGGGAGTCAAGACCTATTGATAAAGGTCCAGGAGACAAGGTATTATTCATAGATATGTCTCCTTGTTGTTAGTATAAGATTATGTTCCAAATTACGATAACAGATGCTTGCAGTTCAAGAATTTAACAGTGATCAAGACAAAATTATAAGTAAAGAAGGGCAATGTTGGTGTTGAGGAAGATAGATGTATAAGAAAGTGTGTGTGAGAGAGAGAAAGTGGATGGATTATTAGTTATTACTGACTAAGTACAAAATATTACTATTGTTATTATTATTTTGTTTGGATTCTTTTCTTCGTAAGGAGGTTATACGAAAATGCCTGTTATCTTTGCCATTTCTGTTTTAACTTGTTACTTAATAATGTAAAGGTGGCATCATCAAGTGATGAAGGGCTTTTAATTTTTTTTTTATGTGTTGAACAGGTTATTGGTGGAACTATGAATGAGGATGGTTGCTTAGTGGTTCGAGCCACACATGTTGGATCTGAGACTGCACTTTCCCAAATTGTTCAGCTAGTGGAAGCTGCTCAACTTTCCAGAGCTCCGGTTCAAAAACTCGCTGACCATATTTCAAAGTTTTTTGTTCCTATAGTGAGTTTTTTCTTTTATTATAATTTTCTAGTCTTTATTCCCACCTTTAATAATTAGGCTATATGTAAACGTGGCAGCATATGTCTTTTGCGAAACTGATCTTTTCCAGCGGATTATGGAGAAGAAAAATACATAACGTCTGCATTGTTATGCTTAAATGACAAACAGATATTTCAGTGCAACTTTGTTTAGTGGATGATCTAAAAGGGGGTTCCTCCAATTTTTTTTCTTCCTAATTGTAGGTTGTGCCATTTGATAGATCATTCTATTCAATCACTATATTAACACGCTAGGAATTCTGCCTCATGTGGTGACCGTTCAAGAATACGTTATAACTTTCTGATAAATTTTGCTTGCCTTGTCTTCTTTTTGGTTATATGCTTATCTTGTAGAACTGAAAATGTAGGGATGATGGAGATCCTGCATTATCTCTTATTGACCTAAGCATTGCACCAATATATGATTTATGGGAAGTTGCTTAGTTTGTGGTTGCATACTCAGGTGGTTGTTGCAGCATTCGTAACCTGGATGGGATGGTTTTTTCCTGGAGAAGCTGGTATTTACCCTAAACATTGGATACCCAAAGCTATGAATGCATTTGAGCTTGCTTTGCAGTTTGCTATTTCAGTTCTGGTTGTTGCGTGCCCATGTGCTCTGGGTCTAGCAACACCAACAGCAGTCATGGTTGCTTCTGGGATAGGTGCTTCTCAAGGTGTGCTCATTAAGGGTGGTGATGCACTGGAAAAGGCACACAAGGTAATGGCGCTTTTTTTACTGTTACTTTACATCTCGACCTTTTAGGTTTAGTTTGTAAACCATGTTTACGTTTGAAGATTATACTAGAGTACGAAGTAAAATAGTTATTCATCTTTTCTTTCGCCAGTGCGGACTTTGGCACCGCACAATTGTTTTATCAGGCCACTGGGACTGCATTTTTATCAAACTTGATTCTTTCATTAAAGGACTATATTCTGCCAAGATCGAAGGCATTGTTTCACTGCATGTCGGTTTCGTCTTCCACTTTGAATATGGCATAATCTAGTAAAATGTTACATAGGTTTTATGTGCCGTGCTGCTACACATTCCTTACATTTTCACTGTTCTTTTTAATCTGGGATCTTACTTACGTTTCTTCATGCAGTTAAAAACTGTTGTATTTGATAAGACAGGAACACTAACAGTTGGAAAGCCAGCAGTAGTTAGTGCAGTGCTTTTTTCTGACTTTTCAATGGAGGAGTTATGTGACATGACAATTGCCGTGGAGGTATTTTTCTAGAAGTTACATACTGTACTTATTGTGAAATCGGAGTTTGGGTTTAGGCTTATTCTCATTTACATATTGTGAGCATTGGTCAAACAGGTGTTGTAGTGTATATGAGAAAAAACGGAATTAAGTTTGAGCGTAGGTACTTTGAATCAAATTTTGCAAAATCTTTTCTGCTTGGTTAGATTCGCAAGTGCTTGAATTTGTAACAGATATTATCTAATTCGAAATGAATTGCGCAGGATGATACCAATTTCTTTCATTTTATGTATGAGGATTTTTTTTTTCATTTAATTGTAGAGGTCGTTGGATTTTAATGTTGTATTTTAATTCTCATTATTTGTTTACCAAGATGAATTTAAAACAAAAAGATTGATTCTCACAATTTGGAAATTATGTAACGAGGCTGAATTTTCAGAATTTTTAATCCCCATAATATGTAATCTAATTATTTCTCCAAATATTTAGGCCAGTAGTGAGCACCCATTAGCGAAAGCTGTTGTGGCGCATGCAAAGAGGCTACGCCAGAAGTTTGGGTCCTCTAGTGAGCAAGTCATAGATGTGAATGACTTTGAGGTGCACCTGGGAGCTGGGGTGAGTGGAAGAGTTCATGATAGAACTGTTTTAGTTGGGAACAGGAGGCTTATGTATACTTGTAAAGTTCCAATATATCCCGAGGTTGAAAGGTACATTTCTGAAAATGAAGTTCTTGCTAGAACTTGTGTATTAGTTTCAATTGACGGAAATATTGCTGGAGCTTTCTCCGTGAGTGATCCTGTAAAGCCAGAAGCTAGGCGTGTCATATCTTTTCTCCACTCCATGGGCATCTCAAGCATTTTAGTGACTGGTGATAACTACGCTACCGCAACTGCTATTGCAAATGAAGTTGGGATCGATAAGGTCTTCGCTGAGACAGATCCACTGGGAAAGGCTGATAGGGTGAAAGACTTGCAGGTAAAGCTTTTAAGCTATTTTGCAGTCGCACATATGAAATATGACTGTTCCGGTCTTTACATGGATTTAATAATTTAATGGTGTAGTTGACAAAGCCTGGTTTGAAAATGCTTGGAGGCCTAATGTTAAAAGTCATATCAGAAAGAGAGGAAAAAAAAATATGTTTGGTCACTGTTCGTTGTCGTATGAGTGTGAAAACAGAGTAACTCTGATTTCAACTGAAACTGGGTTTTCTTAGTTGGATCTAATTACTAATATTATAGTGTATTGATCGATGACACAGCGTGATTACAAAATGATCCATAGAAACAATAAAAAATGGACCTTCAACTGAAAAAATGTTTGATTACTAGTAGTCATCATATGAACGTGAAAACAAGGTAACTGTCTGATTCCTTTAACTGAAACATGATGCAGATGAAAGGCATGGCTGTGGCAATGGTGGGTGATGGAATAAATGACTCACCAGCCCTTGTTGCTGCTGATGTCGGTATGGCAATTGGGGCTGGAACTGACATAGCTATAGAAGCAGCTGATATAGTTCTCGTCAAAAGCAGCTTGGAAGATGTAATCACAGTAATAGATCTATCCAGAAAGACCATGTCTCGTATCCGGCTCAATTACATGTGGGCTCTTGGTTACAACATTCTTGGTATGCCAATTGCTGCAGGTGTGTTGTACCCCTTCACTGGAATCAGGTTGCCCCCTTGGCTAGCTGGTGCTTGCATGGCTGCTTCATCTCTTAGTGTGGTTTCATCATCTCTCTTGTTGCAGTTCTATAAGAAACCTTTGCATGTGAATTCCTCTTGATACCCTGCTTGTGTGCTCCAGTTCAACCTGACGGAATAGTTAGTTTATTTATGTTCTTTATCTTATTGTATCGATTATGTTTACCAAGTAATGCTACCGACAGACTTTTGAGAAACAGAACACCCCCGCACAAGCTCCATTTAATCTATGCGAATCACATCAACACCCATACCAATGTGATCCTCACCAAATGTTTAAGAGAGAGGTGTGAGCTTGTGATTTTGCTCTTGTTAATTTTAGTCCAATGAAAAAATATAGAGGTTGATTAAAAATAATATTTAAAGATATTTTTAAAAAAAAAATTAATTAAATAATATTTTTAAAAATTTAATTTTGAGTAAAATTATATAATATGGTTTAATTTATATAATTAATTTTATTTTATAAGATAAGACTTTATTTATTATTATTGTATTTTTAAATTTCAATATTACAAAGTGCTCAAGTAGGTCGTCTCAATGTACTCTTGATAACTTTTAAAAAGATTATTGAAATTTATGATTATCAAATGTAGTAATTTATCTTTCAGTGCAAATTTTAGCACTTAGCTGTCAGCCCCGATGTGCAGCACACAAGACCTTGGCGACTGAATAGTAGGCTAAGTAAAACGAGGTCCACATCAGTATATTGTCTCTATAAAAAGTTGTTCTACTTGATCCACATTGTATAAATTTGTTGCAAATCTTTTGTGCTAAATAGCAAGGTTTAGAGTAAATTAATAATTGAGTTTTTGAATAATCTGTAAATATTTTATGTTCAAACTTTCATATAATCACGAATATCAATTGTAGAAAATTGCCTTTAGCAAGCACAAACATGCATCCAAAGCAACCCAATATACTAAACGCTTTTCTGCTAGAAAAAAAAAATACGAGTTCACAAAAAATTAAAAAAAAATCACATGACATAAATTAATTCAAAACTCTATTTTGTCAAAGAATTTCGGAATAGCAAACATATACCTAGTGAAATAAGTTAGCTGCCACACTAATGATGTAGCCTTTTTGGGGACCTGGTCAATAATAAACTTTCTATCCTTGAGTATGTGACTGTTTGGTCATATAACATCTTAAGAAAATGAGTGGGGCTACTTAAACATGATTTTTTTTGTATAAATTCTGCACAAAAGTTATTAGAGACTGTTTCCTAATAAATTAGAGATCGCTCCTTGATTAATTTTGTACAAACTTTATATAAAAAATCATGTGGAATAGCATTAACCACAATACATTAAAAATGAATGATTATACCACCCTAGATCCTTACATTTTTTTATTAATATGATATTTATAGTTGGAAATTTTAAAGTACCCATGATTTTCTATAACATGGGGCTGCAGTTTATAATCAAATTTTGTATAAATTTGTCAAAGTGTGATAACTCATTTAACATATTTATTTTTTTCTTTAAATTGTAGTACAGATTTGATCTCTATCTTTTTTTCTCTTCTTTTAAAAAATCATATCATAGCTCCTATGTAACCAAAAAAATCATGATCATACATATAGAACAGGGTGCATGCTAGTATGTGCAAAAATTGCCTCATCTCACATATTGTTTCCAAGCGCGTAACACTGGTTCCTCTTCCAACAGTAACTAGACTACAGAAATGTCTGGTTGTGATTGTATTATACAGGATCACCAAAACATTTGCAGAATCATTCACAAGATGACATTTATATCCTACGTAAAAGAGAGGGAAATGGATTGAGATGGCGTCAACTGTCAATTGCCTTTGTTTGTCATCTAATGGCCTTTTATGTTAGAGCTCCAAGAAGCATTTGACAAAGACAACCAAGATGAACATAATATATATATATATATATATATATGCTTCTTTGTTCAAATTTTATTATTTTTATAAATTCAATATTTATTTAAAAATTTATAAAATCACACAAATATCTTTTTTGCTGCGGAACTGAACATTATAGTTTGTACTCGTTATTTGTCACTAGCTCCACTCTGTTAGATTTAAAATGTTATTTGAATATAAAAAAAGTTTCTTGTTCTTATAGGGCTCTCCCACATGCCGGGAGGGGCAAAACCTGAAGTCAAAACCAAACGTTTCCAACGACAATCAAAAGCACTACACGTCGTCTTGAGTCTCTCCTTCTCGGTGGGACAGAATCTGTGAGATTCAACCATAAGTAAAGGAATGTAAATTCCCCGGTGGCGTCAGAGGCTAGTCGGATGCGACCTACCTACCCAGCGTCCAGTTACCAAGATAGCGATACTACTCGACACTCGCAGAGAAGACCCAAAGAACGACCCATTTCTCTGTCTCTCTTCGTCTCTCAGCTCCAACCCCGCCACTCGTTTTCTTACTCAATTGATCATCGATCATGTCAAGCTAAGCGCCAACGAGATCTTTAGCTTATCTCAATTGCAATCTTCTAAGTTTAGGTTCCGATATGAACGAATATCTGTTATGAGAAAATTTTCAATGCTTTTGTCGAGGGTTTCGATTTGTAATCATGGTATCTGTTATTTTATTCAGGTCACAAATCCGAAAGACGAGGCTAGTTATGATTACTATTTAATTTGATCAGTTTTTACGAGGATTCTGTGTGTTGTGATTACCTTCTTTTTTTACTCTGAGATGAAGTTAATCGAGGAAAAAGATTGGGTTTTTCACTTTTCTGGTGGTGTCAGGCTTAGTCAAGTGGGAGTATTTTTCTGGTGGGAGCCGTTCAAATTTTAGTTTTTGTTCTGAGTGCCTTCTGTCAGCAGCCGAAATTGAGAATTAGGGTTTTTCGATTTTGATTTAAGAATGAATAGTTCAGGCTTGGGAGGAGGGTTTTTGTCAGGTCCCGGTGGGGGGATTTTGGACCTGGAATCGCCATTTCATACACACCAACATACCCAGTTGGGCCATCCGTCAGCAACAAGTCAACACCACATAAATATGATGAGTGGTTTGGAAAATGATTCTCCAATTAGATTAATGGAAATGAAAGGCTCAAATGCAGCATTAAGTTTTGGAAAAGGAAAGGCAATCGCTCCTTCTAATTCCACCAACAGTAATGAATTGAGTGAGGAGGATGAGCCAAGTTATGCAGAAGATGGAGATTGCGAGAACATTGAAGGCAGGAAGAGCAAAAAGGGGTCTCCTTGGCATCGAATGAAGTGGACGGACAATATGGTTAGGCATCTTATAACAGTGGTGGCTTGTGTTGGTGACGATGGTACAGTTGATGGCTTGGACGGTCTTAAAAGGAAATCTGGAGTTTTACCGAAGAAGGGTAAGTGGAAAACCGTCTCCAAAATAATGATAAGTAAGGGTTGTCAAGTGTCGCCGCAGCAGTGTGAGGACAAGTTTAATGACTTGAATAAGAGATACAAAAAGTTAAATGATATACTTGGAAAGGGAACTAGTTGTGACGTGGTTGAGAATCCTGCATTGATGGACTTGATGCCCAACCTATCAGCGAAGGCCAAGGATGATGTTAGAAAGATTTTGAGCTCAAAACACTTGTTTTATAAGGAGATGTGTGCCTACCATAACGGGCAAAGGATACCCAATTGCCATGGAGTTGATTTAAAAGGTTATTCTCTGCAAAATAGGAGGGTATTAAGAGACAATAATTGCTCAGAGGAAGAACCCGAGGAGGACGATGAAAGTGACGATGATGAGTTAAATAATGAAGGTAATAATAATGCTCATGGGAATGGAGAGAGGATGGAGGAGTTCAGTGATAGAAAGAAATTAAGTGTGGAGGATGGCCAGTTCTGGTCACAATCTCTTGGGCTGGATAAATTTGAAGTTGAAATGGCAAAGATTTTTCAAGACCGCACAAAGTCATGGCAGGAACAAAGAGAGTGGATTAAGATCCAGATGTTGCAGCTACAAGAACAAAGAGTTGGCTACCAAGTTCAAGCTCTTGAGCTTGAAAAACAAAGGTTTAAGTGGCTAAGATACCGCAGAAAGAAGGACAGGGAGCTGGAGAGGATGAGGTTGGAGAATGAGAGGGTGAAATTAGAAATTGACCGCAGGGTCTTGCAACTGAAGCTGAAGGAACTTGAGACAGATTTTAGCAGGTCTGAGATGTCCATTGATTCTTCCTCTCTTGGAATCAACAGGCAGCAGGGGAGGGAACATATGAACCTGTTTAGGTAGCAGTAGCTACCGTTTGAGAAGGAGTTGTCATCATTGGTTACATAATGTATAAAATACTGCCCCTTAGTCTATTATGTTTCATAATGTGTCAAAACAGTTAGACTAACATAGCAGGTTACATTTATAGCATGGAATTGACCATGGAAATGAGTGTTATTTCTATTTATTCTGCAGCTTTCAGATATATGGTTGTGAAGTGAGTTCATTAGACATTTCCCCTTTGAATTTCACTTCTTTTCCCAATAATGTGATAACATATAAGATTATAGACTACTTTAACTAATCATAGAATAAATAAAGATGTATCAACTCATTGTGGAATATGAAGAGGTTTTTTACCCTAGTACAAGGTTCTTTCTGCCTCATTTGATACTTAAATGGGTGGCATGTGTGAATTTTCTTGTGATATGGATATGGGTAGATTTGCATCAAAGCACTTGAGCTAGGGTTTATTGTCTTCTTGTTTAAAGGACAACAGTTCTTGCAGTTCTTTTAGGCAATTTTTCTTTTCTGGAAAATTCACTTGAATAGTTTCTGCTGATGTGTGGTGATTTTATGGTACGTATATTACCAAATGCAAACTATATTCTACACGCCAAATGAATTGCAGCTTACTGCATGCATGACTCAATTTTTTTGGCTTTGCATGTTGAAGAAAAAACCCATGAAGGGTTTTGTCTTATTGGTACCTTTGGATTATTACAGATTTCTTTAGGAGAAGGTTTTATAGTCTTAAGTTTCTTATCTTAGTTTCCCTTGTCCGTTGCTGAACCATAATATTCATATTTGTTTGGATATTCCTTGGTTTTGCTTAAAATCTTACCTAGGGTTGTATTACTCATGCTCTTGATCTGGTTTTACGTATTTCCCTGGGTCAAGAGGCTATAATTTGCCTTTGTTTCTTTTCCTTTTTCTTTTCTGACCTAGTATTTGACTTACAGAATGATTTCTATTTACATATATATAGTTTTGACATTTTCGTCGTATACTCGAATATAATTGGACTTTCATGATCAAGGTAAGTTTTGCTCAATTTATATTTTAAACTTTTTGAGCATATATCTTGCACAAAGAATCTTTTTTTCTCCTATATTTTGTCAATTTCCTAAAATGTAAAACGGGTTTATTGGTGAGACCTGAGAAATTCATACAATTGTTTGGCCAAGTCTATTGTGCAAGCGTGTTACGGTGCAAAACCAAATATACGGGTTGAAAATATGAGAAAAAAAAAATATGAAACTGCAAACGTCTTTGTCGGGTTATCCCATGAAAGTAGCAGTTGAAAATGGAGCACAACCTAAGCTGTCCCAAGATCGCAGGATTGAAATTATTGACCAAATTAGTCCAACTTGGAAAGGTCACATGTCGTTAACTGAAATTTCTATGGAATGTTCCACGAGACTTTCTCTTCCATTCTTTTCAGTAGAGAAGGAACTTAATTATGCAGCATTTATTATCCGATTCCAAATTCAACCCGTTGATCCATCACTGCCAGAGATTTCTGCTTAACAAGCTTTGGACCCCTAATATTTATTCCACGGTAGTAATAGTTCATCTATCGGAAGTATAGGCAAACAGTATGAGATTGCCTCTTCAATAAAGGTTTCTACTTCTCTACGTCTCTCGGTTTTTGAAAGTCTTCTACTTCTTTAAACGCCTCTTCTCATTGTCTTCTTTTCTCTTCTCTCTTCACATACGGCAAGCAAAAGCCAAAGGTACGCACTCTCTGTGACGCTATCTTGCTGCAGAGAGCAGTTGGATCGGTTTCTGTTTTTCTGTATTTGTTTGTATATGCATTTTTGTTTGTATGTTCTGTAATAGTACCCATTACTTTCTTGATTCTTATGTATTGACAACTGCAAAGCCATTGGAGCGATATCACCACTCCATCAAATTGTCATATTTTTGGCCTTTAAACTCGTAGGGTTATACTTTTGGCTGTTTTATTCAGTTGGATCAAGTTTATTATTATCTGTTATGAAATTAAAGTCCCATATTTTGCTCATTTATGTTATTCTCTGTTTCCTACTAAGTCTTTTTCTTTTCACAGTTCTTACATGTCTTTCTTTTTTTTCCTTTTCTGTGGTGGAGTTCTGTGATAAAATAGCACACGATTCATTTAGATATGACTTGGTAGTTGCTGTGGGCAATGCCTGATTGTCATGTTATTTTTCTTGATGTCCTGGCATAAACAATTAGGTGTGGAAAATTAATATATAGACAGTGAACTGGGGAAATTCATGTGGTAATTTGCCAACTATCTTGGCATTGCCTTCAGTTATTTTCGTTGGTTCAGAATGGATCAGATTGGACTTCTATTTAATTTTTGTAACTTTTAATTGTTGCACTCAGGAGGTTTTGTTCCATTCTCGTCGACTTCAATGTGGAAAAGTAGGTATATTAGGGTTTCCCTCTTGGTTATTATTTGGACATAAAGTTAATTGAAGGCTGATAAATGATACATATGATGAGCTTGGATCCGGTTGTACTGGATTAAAATCGTTTTGCCATGCATATTTGATTTAGTTGGGTCATGGTTTCATGTTGTCATCAATACATGTATTGTGAAGGAGGGTTTCTTGAAAGTTTAGTAAATTGGCTGGAATACTTTTTCTAAATGAGCAAATTGTTCGTTAAAATGTTCGCAATAAATTTCACCAAAAAAAATGTTTGCAATAGAGTAGAGAATTAAACTCATTTGTTGAGACTTAAGATCCGATTGATGTATTGATAACTCTTTGACTGTTTTTACTACTCCTTCCAATTAGCTATTTAAATGACTGTCTGGAATTCAATGGTATTCTTTTAACTCTTAAATAAGTTCGCAATATAGCTTTTATACATGACTGCATTTCCATAAATTTCTGAACATAATTTAGTTTGATGCAATTTATAGGGGATTCAATTCCTAAGCAGTTATGGGTGATAGGCAGCCGCACCGAACAAGCACACACAAGTTTGCGAACCAGCTTCATCTTAGATCCAGCCTATTCCAACATGTTGCAACTCATTACGTAGGTTTGCAAAGGCCTGCTCTGTATCAACAGCAACCTGCATGCACAGATTATTCAAATGCAGGATTGCATCCATCTCCCGGCCCCATTAGAGAAAGGCTTTGCGAGCTTTATCACTGATTTGATGATGGATGGAGTTTCTGCTGCTGTGTCCAAGACTGCAGCTGCTCCTAATGAGTGTGTGAAGCTGTTAATTCAAAACCAAGATAAGATGATTAATGCTGGGTGGCTCTCTGAACCCTGTAAGGGCATTGGTGGCTGTTATGGCAGAACAATCAAAGATGAGGGATATGTTTCATTATGGAGAGGGAACACTGCTAATGTTATCCGCTACTTCCCTACTTAGCTTTGTCACTGCTCTGGTTCAAATACCCGTTTTCTTCCTTTTGGTCTCCTAGGTTTGTGCTTATTGATCTATCTAATTTTTCTCCAGGCTTTGAACTTTGCATTTAAAGACTACTTTAAGAGGCTATTTAACTTTAGGAAAGACCGCGATGGCTACTGGAAGTGGTTTGCAGGTAACTTGGCATCTGGTGGTGCTGCAGGCGCTTCTTCCTTGCTATTTGTGTAATCATTGGATAATGCTCGAACCCGCCTTGCTAATGATGCCAAGGCAGCAAAGAAGGGAGGAGAGAGGCAATTCAATGGTTTGGTTTACCGCGGCTTCAACATTTCTTGTGTTGGAATCGTTGTCTACCGGGGTTTGTACTCTGGAATGTATGCTTCGTTGAAGACAGTGGTTCTGGTAGGGAAGTTGCAGGTGAGGAATTGCTGTTCACTTTTAACTATCCCTGTCTTCATATCATTATTTTTTTTGGTCTAATTTTTAACCCCTTACTAATTTCTTTTCCTTTTTTTTCCATGGATAATTTCAGGATTGTTTCTTCGCTGGCTTTGCTCCGGGATGGCTCATCACCAGTGGTGCTGGCCTGGCGTCGCACCCTATTGACACTGTCCGTAGAAGAATGATGAATACATCCGGTGAAGCTGTCAGGTATAAGAGTTCTTACGATGCATTCTCTCAAATTCTAAAGCATGAGGGTGCAAAGTCACTCTTCAAAGGTGCAGGTGCAAACATCCTTCGCGCAGTTGCTGGTGCTGGTGTGCTTGCAGGTTATGACAAACTTCAAGTGCTTGTGTCGGGGAAGAAGTATGGTTCCGGCGGGGTTAATTCTTTGACATCATACCCTATACAGCAGCACTAATGAAAAATCAGAATCAGTCTCAGATATTTTTATTCTGGTGAATTGTTTCACTTAAGTAAAATTAGTTAGAGTATCTTAACAGCTAAATTTTGCCACTTTTTTTTGGGCAATCCTGATTACTTAAGTGGTTGCAATCTTAGTTGATGAGCTTTTTGACGTGTATGTTTATACTTTAGCTTTCTCTGACTTTCGCAAAGTTATGACTTCAATTTTAAGTAATAATTTAGTAAACTCTTTGTTAATAGAAGTTTGATATCCTTCCTCACTACTTACTGGTAGTGTAGTGTCTAATGCTTGAGTGGAGTTTAACAGCACGTTACGAAACGTCCTGAAGGAGGATCTTATTTCCAATTATTGACATTGTTTAGTTTTGTAGTTTTGTAAAGAAACAGCAAACCGCGAAAAGGATGAAAAATGAGTAAAAGAAAGCGATGGACAATGTCTTTTAGTTTTTTGGTTCTGCTGAGATGGACAATGTCTTCTGATCGTGGCCCATGTCCTGTAAACGGCAGCTGTCCTCCTGTTTTTGAACCAGTAATGGACATTTGGAAACAACCAAGTTTTGGTACTGGAGAGGACCATGACAAACCGAGTGTGTTATGGGCTCTTTAGTTATCGGTGTAGACAAAAAGAATGCCGCCAAGAGAATATAATGATACTTTTCGTCCTTCACTTCACTTGCACGCCAGCTTCTTGTTTCACTCTCAATCTCATCACTCGCTCTCCTCAATTATGACATTGCCTGCCCCTCTCACATGCTTGACAGCCTTTCCCATTTGTTCCTCTCAGACTTGTGCTTGCTTGCATTAACCCTTCATGCCCTGCGCGTATGCCTCATCCAACAGATTAAATTGAACCATCACAAAGCTTCGTGGCGGGCAACATTGTTAATACCAATAGCGACACTCCTTTCAATTTGTGATGTTCTAGTTAAAAGTAAGGTTGCCAATTTTTTTCGACTGAACTGTGAAGAATTCTCGACTTTGGTCAGATGACGGGAGGATTTTATCCCATGCGAGTAGAGATGAAGAGAAAAATTCTTTTCAGAGATCTTATGAATCCTCAAAATAAAAAATTGCTATAATACTCTTATACAATAATTAAATAATATATAATTTAAAAAATGAATTAGTAATTATATATAATTAAAGAATAAATAATCTTTATTTATTTATAAGTAAAAAATTTTATAATTTAAGATTCTATAAATATTTACTTTTTAGAAATATTGAAAATAAAAAAAAAATTTCTCTTTGTTTTTTTTAATTTTGGGCCTTGATTGAAAGGTGATTCCCAACGAACCTAAAGTGATACCAAATTCAGCGGGATGGTTTGGTTTGGTCACCCCTCTTCAACGACATTTATCATTCTGGATTCATTTTCTAAACATAGGCCAACAGCTAAGATTGTCGCCATCGAGAATCCATGGTTTTGGTGCTCTCCTTTGTGTGAAACCTCATTCAATGTTTGTTTTAGCATATTAGCTGAGCTGAGTTATTAATTTGGCTCTATCACCTTCATAATAAAAAATAATTCTGTAATTTTTATAAATTAAATTTCAATAAAATTTATTAAATTACATAAAATGAACTGCAATTCAAACCTACTAATTTTGTGACTTTATTCAAATCGACTGCATATATGAGCGTGTTATTTTCAATTTCAAGTTACTTGTCTAGTATGTGAAATTCATAAAATTTCACCCAAAAAACTGAAATTCATAAAAATACAGACATTTTCACAAAATAAAGTTGTCTACAGCCGCTGCAACTCACGAATAGGTCCCATTTTCAGCAAATTCAGTACTTAAACAACAAAATTCACAATATGATAGTTTGTTTGCAATTTTTTGGGTTGCGGACTGCGGAGAGAACAAGAAAAAAGGAAAAAGAGAAAATTGCAACGGTTGGAGAACAGGTGCGGTGCAGCTGATCAGGGTCTATCTAACGGAGTTGGCGTGTTCCTGAAACCACTGCGTAAAGCCACAGAGGGAGTGTAGAAAACCAGTGAGAGAGGGTGGGGAAGGGAGTTACAAAACTAAGGCATTCTTTTGAAAGCCATCCTCTTTCACATTTTCGTGCGTTCTTCCTCATTCTCAGACAGAGACAAGGTCTCGCTAAAGCGATCAATTTCGGTTCTTTAATTCCTTCTATTTACCTTTGGAACCAAATCGATCTTTTCTGCTCTTTATTCCCATCCGAACTTTTAGATGCTTATCGTTGTTGATCTTGACAAGTTTTTCTGGTTTTGATCCATTTATTTTCATTTTTTTTTGGCATTTTCCTTAGCAGGAATCCGCAACTCGAATCAAGGAAACTGCGAGATTTTTCTGCCTAGATTGGATGGTGCAGTTGATATGATTCTTTGTCGTTAGAGGGTGCTTCCGTGTAATGAGGTACTCTTTTGCTTTGCCGCTTGTTTGGTTGCCGGCAAACTACCGAGCGATAAATAACGAAATGGGGATTTGATTGATGACTCGTACATTTTCAGAGTGCTGCTTCAATTTCATAGATCGCCGATTCAAATGGAAGGACAATTTTTTTTTTCCCTTTCACTTCATTTGGAGTAGGACATCGAAGGTTTCTTTGTCTTCAAAAATAAATCAAACATATTAACTTTTCTTTGATCTTCTATTGCATTTTTGGAATGGACAAACATAACACATTTCACATGAACTTGCTAGAATTTAGACAAATTCGGTGCAAAACCGGCTAAATTATGTAAATTGTGGTCCTAATGCCTTTCTTTCTTGTCACCGTGAGCTGGTTTTGAAGTTCCTGATGGAAAATGCTTGATTTGGCATGTTGGGTGGTTCTTTCGTCTGAATGCATTGAATATAGTGCTTGAGATTGGTGAAAAATCAATTGGTAGATTTGGTAAACTCTTTCATCTTCATGCGATTCAACCAAATTTGGTTTCCATCCTTTATCTTGTGCATGAATTTCACCATAAATTTTATTTTATTTTTGGGTTTACAATTTAGAAGTAGCTGAATGGTATGAGAATGGATTTGTGTAAATTGCATCAATATTAGTTGATGAATCCGGATTGGTAATTCTGTGGGTTTGGGAACATCACATCTTTCACATTATATGTTGTGCTGAAACTTTAATATTTTGTTTTGTACTCCATTGCTTTTCCACTGATAATTGCTTTTGTATTTTGCTTAAAAGTCACTCTACAGATTAATTTTCTAACCGAAGGATCCAAGATGAGTTGGAACCCACATATGGAGGTCCATTACAACAACATTGGCTATCCCTATAGTACAGCAGGAAGCTTCATTGAATACTTTGAAGGTCTCACCTACGAACATGTCAATTTTATTTTTTCTGGTGCTTCTCATGTTCAGGTGCCTACAAAGAGATCATCTACATTTTATTTATAAATTATATACTCTGGATATGGAATGTTTTGCACTTGTCTTGTTTGCAACATAGATCTGTTGGGAATAATTTGCTAAGTTTGATATGTTGCTGGAACATACCGGTTCAATCTTTGAAACTATACACAGCCATCCCTATATGCATTTATATAAAGATGTCTGTTTCTTATTTTTATTTGCAAATTTTTTAAGCTCTTTTGTTAGGAATGGAAGGCTGATAGAAAAATTTGTAATACTCAAGTAAAAATGTATAAAAAATTCTCATTTATATATGCAGGAGAATTTATACCCATCAACTGCAAGTTTTTACAAGTTTGGACTATCTGAACCTGAGACTGCTTCATACTATCGACATGGTATTGGTCATAATTACGAGGTGAATCATCTTGAACCACAGATGGATGATTATAGATGGCCTTCAGAGAACTCATCAATAATCAATGAACGGACAGCAGCTGTAAGTACAGATTGGGGAGAAGGTGTAAACACTACCACCCGAGAGAATTCTATTGAATGTACGTTCTTGAGTTTCTTCTGGAGATAATTGTCCTAACATGCATAAGGCGTTTAGTCTAGCTGCAGAGCCACTGGTACCATTAAAGCAACAAAATGACTGTCCACCATATTACAATTAAAATTTGTTAATTTTGGGTGACTCTGTATACTATTTGGTTAGTTTTGTTGGTTCTCTGTGATTCAAACGTGTATATATTTCTTTAAAAATGCATCACAGCAGAACTCATACTCCTGTTGATGCACAGAGAGAAAGAGAAGTACTCATACTCCTGTTGGTGTGTGTGTGTGTGTGTGTGTGTGTGAGAGAGAGAGAGAGACTGTGTGACTGTGTGTAAAAAACAAGGATTCCCAAAGTATGTAGGACCCTTCACTGGCAAGTTTAAGTTTCTTCCTGGAGAGAAAAGCTGGTGGATTCTTCTATGGCCTTGATCCATCACAACCTCCATCTTCAGTGCTGTTATTTTGTACTTTTGATTTATACAATTCTGTCACTTTTCTTTCAGGTCCACGAAGACAACATAATTCCCATGACTATCAGGTGTTTGACTTTAAAAGTCCTGGTCCATAAAGTAATTACCTTCAGCACATTCGTTGGTGATGATGATCTATGCCATTTTTTTCTTAAAACTTTGCAGGTCATTTGGCAAGATAATATTGATCCTGACAACATGACCTACGAGGTTGGCCTTAAATTTCTTGCTTTTCTAATTTTATATTTCTTATTTAAAGTAAAGCTACTATATGTTTGATATCTTTGGAGCATAGGGTCAATCTTTTAGACTTGCATGATTGTCAATCTTGCAACTATTTGATTATGTGAACCTACTTTTACAACTCCTTGATTACTGTATCTTTGGTTATCTCATGCTTCACTCCTGTACAAGCTTTTCTTCCTTTTACAATTCAAAATGGAGATCGGATATAGTTACTTCAGAGGAATGTATTGCTATGCCAAATCATTTCATTAGATACCTGCAGTTCATTATAATTGCTTATATAATGCAGTTGGTAAAATGTATATTGTTGCATCTGATACTGGTGTCTTAATTCTCAGGAAGAAGAAAAATTCGTACAGAAACATTTTTGAGAGTTGTCTTATGGTGGTCACAATTAAGGAGCTTCCACTTTGATCATGGCTTAACAAATTGCTAAGTTGCTAGTAGATTAGTGTCTTTTTTAGGTAACTAAGCTTTACAGGTAATTACTGGAATTATGATAGGCAATAGAAGAAGTATTGATTCCAGTTCTTGAAAGCATGCTCTATTTTACCATTATGTCAAGTTATGCCTTCCCTTGCTAGAATTGAGTGGAGGAAGAGATCAAGGGTTGAGAGTCATGCCATTGTAAAAACAACCATGAGATCCCATATAAATTGAATCATTAGGGTATACTGTCTAATGGGGCTTCTAGTTCATTTGGTACCAAGACCACTGTGCTGCTTGTGCTGGGCAATCGTTGGGAGTTGGCTATGAGCATTAATTGGTTTTCAAAATCTCATCTTTTGCTCGTCCATTGTACCAGTTCATTCGCGTTTGACATAATTTGTGATTAGAAATGGAAAAAATAGTTTTGTTATCATTAGATGCTCTTGTAATATTTGCGCAACCCTGGTCACAAATTACTCTAGATCCTTGTTCATTAGTTGTCTCATGTTTGAATGTTTTTTTGAATTATGAATGTGTAGTTAAAGGTAGAATAATCTCAAAGCTTTGTAGTTACATGTGTACCATCTTTATAAGAAAAAGAAATGATAAAAATTGGAAGTATGGACAAAATTTGAGTTTTTTTTTTTTTACCTTTTGGCCTGTCAATAACATATTACTTTTTCAGGAATTACTTAATTTAGGCGAGGCAGTTGGGACTCAGAGCCGTGGTCTCTCCCAAGAACAGATCTCCTTGCTTCCAGTTTCAAAGTATAAGTGTGGGTTCTTTACGAAGAAAAAATCACAGGGTGAAAGGTAATATATGGTTTGGACCTTTTTCCCCTTCCCCTAATGTAATTTTTCTCTCTTTGTTGTTCGGTTATTGTTTTGATTCTTCTCCCAGTCTAGTTTTTGAAGTCCTTGCTTTTGACTTATTAGTTTGTCACTAGCTCTAGTGCTGCAATGTTGTGTGTTATAGCTTTGGTGGACTTTTATTTGTACCAGGTAACTAGATTAATTTGCACTTGAACTGTTGAAAGAACCACTGCAGGAAAACAGAGCATAGGTTTTAGCTAATATGAAAATATTAACGAGTGATCCACACCAGGCAGATAGATATCTGTGGACTTGTAATGGATTATTAAATTTATCATCATAATTTCCGTCACATACTTTATAAATGAGAACAAAATGTATAGACTCAACCGAATAGATAAGGTTAGGTAACTCAGTTCTAAGCTTTTGGGTGTGATTAAGTTTAGGGTTTGGGCCCTCCCTCCTCACCTTCTCTTCACTTCTATAAGCTGGAAAGGGCCAGCTTTATTACACTTTGTAACCCTTAGACATCTGTTTGTCGCATGCTTTAGAGTTGCCACTAGAAGTCTTTCCTTCTTGTATAATATTTAATGCGGTGGATTAAGCAACTGGATCATGTCTCCTCTTTCAGTCAATATGTTAATCTAACTTGTTTTCTTGTTTAGATGTGTGATTTGCCAAATGGAATACAAAAGAGGGGACAAGCGGATCATTTTACCGTGCAAACATGTCTATCATGTGGGTTGTGCGAACAGATGGCTTAGCATCAACAAGGCAAGTTATTTTGATACTTATAATGAACCCACAAGTTCTAGTATGGGCGTCTGCTGAAATAGCTTACTATTTTACTTTTGGGTTAATTGGTATGCTTATTCCTTTTCTTTTTCCAGGCGTGCCCCATATGTTACACAGAGGTCTTTGGTGACAAGTCGAAACACAAATAATCAACTGACGATCTAATAGAAGAGAGCTGCATACCTTTTGTTTCTCCCTGTGTTTGGGCATTTTTCATAGAATATATTTGTTTCCGTTTTCATAGTTCCATGAACCATCACGTTCAGTTTAGCAAAGTATAAAAGAGAGTTGTGGCGTGGATTATAGTGAGTTTAGAAGAATATGAATATGCTTCATGGCTGTATTGTAGAGGCTGGATAATGTTTTCTTTTTCGTATTTTTATACAAAGTGTGTTATGATTTCACGGACTTATTCTACCCAGCTGATACAGTATGGTACCTATATATATATTTTAATTTGACGAGTGACAAGAATTGCAGCATCGTGTGGCCACCACCATCTCGCTGCCAACAGCAGTTTGTGTTTGACGGAAATCTTTACTAACGTGGCCCCTGTGCTCAAGTTAGGTTTGTAGCTTCTTGAAGGGCATTGCGACAATCGATTATATATGGAGTAAAATAAACTGTCTATTTTTTTGTTAATATTGTTGAAAAAAAACCTGTTATCCGTGGCACTGATAAGTAAAATAAACTTTCTATTTGTTGTAAATATTATGAAAAATACCCGTGTTATCCCGGGCACTCATCATTGTTTTGCTTTTGTAAATAAACTTTCTATATTATGTTTTTGTCCAAAATCAAATCCTCCTACGCGTAGCTTAATTTTGAAGCCGACTAGTATAGATCGTGTTAAGTGCCTCTTAACTCGCAAAATAGGGTAGCTTACTTTGTAAGCCAGATACCCCGTTATATACGTATGCATAACATAACCACTCGTCAACTATCAAAGCTTCTGCAGCCAATTTTCAGGAGTAATAAAATTCACCTTTTCTTTGATCTTTAGTCTGAGAGATGGCCCACTTCCTGTTACTGCAATCCTATCCCGAATCCACAGTCCCCATGGCCAATAAGGTTTTGCTAGAATATGCGGTTAAGGGGTCAAACGTGGTAATATCTCCATTGTCATTCCAGGCTGGTCTAAGCTTCGTTGCTTTAGGATCCTCAGGCCCCACTCTGGAACAGTTTCTTCAGTTTCTGGGATCAAGCAGTGTAGGCGAGCTTCGTTCCCTATGCAAACAGACTGCTACCCTCACATTGCCAGTTCAAACTAGTGCTTTGAATTCTTTTGGAGCTCCGGTACTACTACAGTTTACTAATGCCACTTGGATTCACAAAGATTTTAACTTCAAGCCATCTTTTGAAGCCATTTTCAGAAATCTTTGTGGAGTTGAGTCCATAACGATTAACCATGGTGATCGGGTAATAACTAATTTTATTTTGTTTGTTCTTCCATTCGTAGTTTGGTTTTGAATTTGATAATTGTATTAGCTTGTATGTCATAATTTTATTTTAGTTAATACCAACCTTGAGCAAATTTTAATTGCTGGGATTGGAAGCAAGCTTAGGCACCAGCATAAACGAAAAATTTACGAGCCTGATTCTTAGGACGAAAAGGGCAAGAGACAAACCATGCTTTCTTTTTTTCATAAATGCTCCCTTTCTGTACTGAAAACAGGGAAACAATTTTTTTTTTTTTTTAACTGGTGGATAACAAAATTGTATTTTGTTGTGCAGGTTGATGAGATAATGGGTCAAATCAATCGGTGGGCTGCCAATGCTTCCAAAGGACTGATAACCCAGCTGCTCCCCCAGGATTCTCTGCCAAATAAACCAGCACTAGTTCTTGCGAATGCACTTTACTTTAAAGGGAAATGGGCTCAGGATTTTGACAAGTTCAGTTCACAGCAGAAAAATTTCAACCTCTTGAGTGGTGGGTGTGTCGCGGCCCCTTTCATGACCAGTAAACGAAGATCGCGCTTTGTCCGACAATTAAATGGCTTCAAGGTTCTTTCACTACCATACCAAAATGGCACTGACACCAGGGGATTCTCTATGCATATCTGTCTTCCCGATACCAGCAATGGGTTGCCAAATTTAATCCGATATCTCAATGACAACCCTGGATTCTTGACTAAATTAGATCTTCAGCTGCAGCCGGTGGAACTCAACGAATTTTGGGTTCCAAAATTCAAAATCTCATTCGATTTTGAAGCTTCACAGACCCTGAAAGAGATGGGACTAACACTGCCGTTCCAGGAATCCAACCAAGACTTCAATGAGATGGTGGTATCTCATAAAGGTTACCCTCTGTACCTTTCCAAGGTATTTCACAAAGCATATTTTGAAGTGGATGAGGAAGGAACAGATACTTCCCCTTTCACCACTACCGTATTCCAACGACCAAACAGTGGCACCCCACAGCGACCTTCAACTTCAAGTTTTGTTGCCGATCATCCTTTTTTCTTCATGATAAGGGAGGAGACTTCAAAGACTGTATTCTTCACCGGAGCTGTGCTGAACCCAGTGGCAAAGTTGGAGCCACCTTCCCCCGCCGGCTTCTTTACGAATCCCTTGTCCAATCCTCATCATATCCCCTCCATTCCAACTTCATCTTCCCCCTTCTCCGTTCCTACCTCCCAGCCTCCCATACTCTTCAAATTTGCCCAGTAGTTCCGCCGCCCATGTCTCTTGATAATCACTGCATTTTCCTCTACAAATTTTAGCTCTAGGAGAGACAACTCTGCCTACTTATAAATTGCAGTGTGGTTAATTGTAATAGCATTTTTTTTATAAATAATTTCAATCCTATGTCCAATCTTTTATCAGCTGTTTCAGGTTGCAATTAGATACATGTATTTCAGTGATATTACATACGGCGAACTTGCATTAATTAGTTATACATGTGCATGATGGGATAGTTTTCTTAGAGCATAATATTTCTGGGATCAAAATTTGGAATAGTGATTTCATGCTTAGGTTAACCCCATAATATGGTTGAACCAAGCTTGCATAATGCACAACGAAGCTTGAAGAATGACTCTGCAATCTCTATAGTGCACTTCCCCCATCTCACATGGGAGTATTTCAAGATGGATAATCTACATATATTTAAGCTTAGGTTGAACCAAGTGGAACGCAACCAATTCTGCCTCTCAATTTAAGTTCTCTATTGATATTGAACCTTTGCAGACTCTCAAAGAGATGGGCCCAACACAGCCTTGAGAATATATCTACATATATATATATATATATATATATATATATAGAGAGAGAGAGAGAGACACACACACACACACATATTTTTTCGTGTGGCTAATTCTATAGCCCTAGAATTAAGATTTATAATATATATGTATAATAATATTTAAATAAGAAGAATGGATAAATATTTTTAAATAATCTTAATTAATGATATAATTTCATAAATAATGATCTAATCAAATAAAAATGAATTTATTATTTATTTAAATAATTTATATTGATATATACCATAAATTTATACATGATAATCCTTAAGTTTATAAATTTTAAAAATTAACTTGAGTATTATATATATATATATATATATATCATATATATAATTGGCTAGATCATATCATATCTTTTACTATTCCATTTTTATTATTTACGTAAACTTTGGATTCTTTTAGTAGAGTATATTATTTTTTTAGTATTGTTATACTTATATTTTTATATTCACAATATTATTTACAATTCTCATCTTTTTTATTAAAATTTATTTTTTATTATTTTATATAATTTTTCAATATCTAAGATTGGACCACATAAAAGTGTATGCCTATCATTATTCTTATTTTTTATAGATAATATTTGATAGAATAAAAATAGGATAACATTAACAAATTTAAAGGCAAAATATAATAAATTCTTTATACTTTGAGTCATGTGTAAAAAATTCACATAGTTTCCATTGAAACAAATAATTCTTCACTTATCAAATGGTTCAAATTATTCCCTTTCATCAAGTCAACTGTTAAAAATTAATGTTAACTACTAATTGGCTCAAGTTTAAAACCCATTCAAATCTCATGGAACAACGAGAACACCAAGAATAGAACATTAGCCCCAACCTGAACTCCCTTGAAGAACAAAGAGCAGAAATCAACATTCGAATGGCCATATCTACGATAGAAACTAAAAGAAAGAAAAGAGGATACATCTGCTCATTTGTTTTCCTCTATCATTTATGAATTTGGTTGGAGAGAATTGAAATGATAGAAAAGAAAGAAAAAAGAAAAAATGTTTAAAGAGGGGGAAAATCCCTTTCGGTCTTTAAGATCGGCCATACCCAATTGAAACCTAGGTACCCCAGATGATCTGGCTAACCTCTTGACAATCTACCATCCGGCTTATCATAGACAACCAAGGTTACTGTCATTGTTACAAGAAAAGCATCATTCGCCTTCATGTGTTTCTACTACTTTTCCAGGTGGTTATTATGCTCAAATCTTGCATATTATATGGTCTTATATAATTATTAGACAATAAAAAAATGAGAAAAAAAAGAAATTAGTGGTTTTGGAATCGTCATACCTGAACCCCATTGAAAAACAAAGAGTAAACATCAACATTGACGATTCCAAATTTGAAACTCCATTCATAACGTAAGACAATTCTAAAACCAGCAATTTGTTTCTCTAATTCTTTTATTGTCCAATAATTATATAAGATTATATAACGTGCAAGATTTGAGTATTATAATTACCTAAAAAAGTAGAAGAAACATATGAAGGCCAATGATGCTTTTCTTATAACTATGACAAGAACCTTGGTCTTGTACGATAAACCGGATGATATACCGTCAAGAGATTGGCCAGATCATCTGGGGTCCCAGGTTTCAATTGGGTATGGCCCATCTTAAAGACTGAAGGAGATTTTCCCCTACTTTACACATGTCTTTCTTCTTTCTTTTCAATCATTTCCATTTACAACCAAATTCATAAATGATGGAGGAAAACAAATGAGCAGTTGTATCCTCTTTTCTTTCTTTTAGTGTCTATAATAGATATGGCCGTTTAAATGTTGATTTCTGCTCTTGTTCTTCAATGGGGTTTAGTTTGGGGTCAGTGTTATGCTCTTGGTGTTTTTCCTATTCCATGGGTTAAAATGGGTTTCCTATTTAGGATAATTGGTAGTTGACATTAATTTATAATCGTTGATTTTATGGAAAGGGAGATTTGCACCATTTGATAAGTGTAAGCAGGTTATTTATTTCAATTAAAACCATAGAAAAGTTTTTGGAGAAAGGACACTTTTAATCCTTTAACTGTTTTAAAAAAATAATTTAATTTTTTAATTTTTAAATTAAATAAATTTAATCTCTTTACAATTATAATTAAAATAATTTAGTCATTCTATAAATATAATTGAGATAATTTAGTCCCTTCATAAATGCAGTTGTAGCAATTTAGTCTCTCACTCCTATAATTTTCCTTTTCCAGCATTATATGATTAGTCTATACTGACTTAAATTTTATTTTTGCTATAAAAGTTTTAATATTCATCTTCTGGTGTGAAGTTATTTACTTTTTTGTTAAGTCTCAAGTTTTAATTTTATACATCTCTGTAACTCTTTTAATCTAAAAAAAAAAATTTACATAACAGTCATATCACATTCTAATAAAAAAATTAAGCTTAGGTTGCTATTGGTGAGTTATTATACTGAGAAAAGAGAATTTGACGAATGAGGGACTAAACTGCTTCAATTATAATTATAGAAGGGCTGAATTACTATTTTAAAAAAATTAAAGGACTAAAAACGATCTTTCTCCAAAAGTTTTCTATGTATGACACAAAGTGCACAAGATTTATTACATTTTGTCTTAAATTCAATGATATTAATTCTTTTAAATAAGGCTTTTTAAAATAAGATATTAAAGTTGAGCAATAAAAATTGTTAATTTATTCATATTTATTATTTG
This sequence comes from Dicorynia guianensis, assembly GCA_037013595.1. Taxonomy (NCBI): domain Eukaryota; kingdom Viridiplantae; phylum Streptophyta; class Magnoliopsida; order Fabales; family Fabaceae; genus Dicorynia; species Dicorynia guianensis. Next base: position 779,873 of record JASUAB010000009.1, read on the forward strand.
TCCATATACAACTTCTTCGTTATTTTTCTTCTCAAATAAAAAATAGAGGATATTTATACAAAAACAAAATACGTATACCAAAAATGAAAAGGAATGTTAAATATATATATATATATATATATTTTTATATATATTCAGTCTTTGTTTCTAAATCATTATATTTTATTATGAACATAATGTTGGTTTGGGCTCTCATCCCATCATAATCGGAATGTAAAATATATATATATATATATATATATATATATTTTTATATATATATTCAGTCTTTGTTTCTAAATCATTATATTTTATTATGAACATAATGTTGGTTTGGGCTCTCATCCCATCATAATCGGAATGTAATTCTATCCATGAAACTGTATAAGTAATTAACAAATGAATCATCACTGTTCCGTTCACATTGTAACAGAGAGAAGAATAAATCAACCGCGTAAGTGTGGCCTTTCATTGTAACAGAGAGAAGAATAAATCAACGGCGTAAGTGTGGTCTTTCTCTGACTTTTACGTTGCAAGAGAAATTTAATTAATTCATTATTCTTGTGGTTTTAAGTGAGACAAAACAATTTATTTAGACATTTTTATTAGAAACAACAACTCCTTCAAGAAACTCAACTATGTCCCAAGTCAACTTGTCCAGACCAATAAAAGAGTTGATAGTGTCTCCACTAAAAAAAATAAAAAAAAAATCATGAATGGACAATCAACGGATTTGGTCAAGAATAATAACCAATTCAAAAACTAATGTTTCTTTAAAAATTATCCATAAGAACCCGGAAATTATTTTAATTTACACAGTCTTTAAAAATTTGGTTTGATCCATGTAGTCGATCCTACCTAGTGAGAAAAGGCTCGATTTGTTATTGTTGTTGTTGTTGTTTAAAAATTTAGGAAATGATCCATTCTGTTCCCAAGATTCGTTTTCTCAACTTAGATGTAATTAACTTTAATTAGGTGTAACTATATAGTTAAGGTGTAAGCTAGTTCTGGAAAACAAAGTCTAGTTTTGGCATTGAGTATAGGCCTTTAGATCATTAAGTAGTTAAAACGCAACAAAGAAAAAACAAACTAAGCGTCCCTTTGGTTTGATGCTGCAAATTAACAGTGACGAAAGGAAAAAGATAAACCTGTAAAAGTGATTGACAAAGGCCTCATAAAATTTAATATTTTTCTTAATGAAGTTTTGTAATAAAAAAGAGACCGAAGCCAAAATCAGTATAGAAAATCACTAAGTCAATTATAAATGCAAGCAGACAAGTGAGGGAGACATAAATTTTTTTAGGAATTTGAGCTTAGCTTAAGTTGTCAAATTCAATCTTATTATTCCTCTCCTAACAGCAACTTGTAATCAAAACCCTGCAGACACCCTTGCTATTTTCCCATTCATGGGCAGGTTTACACGAGTAGATAGAAATAACAATAGGATTGTTACCAAAAAATAATAATAATAATAATAACAATAGGACAGTGGTAGCCTCCAATGAGAAATTCGATTAAAGGTTTCCCACTATCATACTGCAAGTAAGGTACTGATCACATCTTATTTACACGAGTTTTTCTATTATTATATCTCTTAATTTCATATAGTTCTCATTTTATAGAATTAAACTCTTAAATTTTACTAATTAAACTGTAAAATTTCATTAATTTAATGATTTCAAATGTAAGCATTTTATGTGTGCGAACAGCTTTTCTTTATTTTCACTCTCGTGCTGTCACTCAACAAGGTAATGATATATGTTTTTGACACAGCAAGACAGTACTGCATATAGAATCGTTATCAATGTTTCTGAGGTTAAACTTAGATGGCACGATCCTTGCGCGAACAAGAAAGAAATTAAGAGTAGAACATCCATTTGGTAAGCAAGGTTCTATTTACAGTTCTCTATTTGTCTTAATTAGATTAGACAAATCAGTAAGTATATATATGCTGTACTGTACTCTATATATATATATATATATATATATATATATATATGACCGGAGCAAATTGCGTTGAGCTCTGCAAATGACTGTGAAGTGTTATGATCAATCAAACAACAACAATAATAATAATTATGAAGCATGTAACAACCGAACTACCAGCAAGCTTAGGACCACTACTTCTCTGCAATATATTCAAGTTTTATGATAAAGTATATATGATGTCTGGGATTCGAGATAGAGAATGAACGTAAACTGAAACAAGCCCGGTATGCAAAACTTGCACTTGGCCAATGTAATTGGCCGCAACAGCTAGGCAATGTTGACTAATGTGGTTTATTTTGATCAAATTGGCAAATTCTAATTAAACATTGACATACACAAGAATGAAGAAAAAATGCACGTTAGGTAAGTAAGCAGTTTCTTATCGTTTTCCTTTCCTCAGTTGTGGTCCTCCTTTCTCGACTTCCCTTTGTTCTTCCCAAGGAATCTATTATTTATAAAATAAACTTTTGCTATGCCTGCTGCTTATTCTATTTCTTTTAACCCCTATTTTCTTATCTTCTCATTTTTTTTTTATTTTACAGAAAAAGAAAACAGTTAAGTAAAACAGATCCTTCACCAGGTTAATCCGCACCGTCAATTAGATGAGGGGGAGGATCTGTTGTTGATCAGTAGACCGCAACGGTTCCAGAAGGCAGAAAAAAAAACTGAAGTAAATTTTAAGGCCCAATATTAATGTGAAACAATATTACATGCATGCACTAAAAAGCATTAACTGAACATTTGGAATTGGGGAACCCACCTACCCAACTCTTACGCGGACATGATATCAAAGACTCAACTACCTGAAACAAATTTATATACGGATGAAGAATATCAAGGTTACGTGGGTCCAATAGTTATTAATAAAAACAATTAATGTAGGTGTTTACTGAGATACAGAGTAGATGTATGGGCCAAGTCTGAGTCTCATTATCTAGGAGAATTTTCTTCAATCATTTGTCACCAACCCCGTTACTTTGAAGCAGTTTATTCACCGACAACCTTTTTAGTGTATAAAATAAAACTTGAGTTGTTATGATCGAGAACTATCCGCCATTTGGAAGAAAGAGTCTCATTAGTCCTGTATGAAAAATAGGGATAACTTGCAGGCTAGTTAATTTGGCAAATATTGACTTTAATTGCGATCTGTTTCACATTATGTTATAGCTCATGATCATCTCATTCACTCGCAAAGGAAACAATCAGAGCTGTTATTTCTAACGCGCTTTCATAATATCTGGTCTAATCTAGCAAATACTTATTCAGCCATGCCCTCCCCAATTCTCTGCCTTGACTTTGTCTATGGCCTGTACGTATTTGGAAAATATTAGGTTTCCCATCATGGAAAAGCACGAACTCAAGTTGATATATAAAATGGTAGTATAAACAAACGGTGAGGCACATCAACCTTGAAACCAGTACATATTTTAAAGCATAAATCCAGGCTGTTAAGCATCGAGCAAAGTAAGTCTTCTCCGCCATTATTAATTGTTGGAGGCTGCGTACCACGCTATATAAAGGGTTATCATCCTCTGCTTTTTGCCAAGCAAGTATCAACAGTAGGTCTTCTAAGAAGAACCAGGGCTGCAAATACTGACAGAAGATGGGAGCATTAGCAGGGCCGAGGCAGTGGCCTCGACTCATCTACGCGGTGGCATTTTGCCTAATTGCTATCACTGCGGCTGCTGATGATGATAAGCCTTACTATGGAACCTACCCTCCTTACTATCCACACCCCTATCCCATTCCTTCTCCTCCAGAGCATGAAGAATACCCACCACCTTACCATCACAAAGTGCCTCCATATCTCTACAAATCTCCACCTCCGCCATCTCCATCACCACCTCCTCCTTATGTCTACAAATCCCCTCCACCTCCATCCCCATCTCCACCACCTCCTTACTACTATAAATCCCCTCCACCTCCATCTCCTTCACCTCCTCCACCTTATGTCTATAAGTCACCCCCACCTCCATCCCCCTCACCACCCCCTCCATATGTTTACAAGTCTCCACCTCCACCATCTCCATCACCTCCTCCACCCTATGTTTACAAATCACCACCCCCACCATCTCCTTCACCGCCACCTCCATATGTCTACAAGTCCCCACCTCCACCTTCTCCTTCACCTCCTCCACCCTACGTCTATAAATCGCCACCTCCTCCGTCTCCTTCACCACCTCCTCCATATGTCTATAAGTCTCCACCACCACCTTCTCCCTCACCTCCTCCACCGTATGTCTATAAATCACCACCCCCACCGTCTCCTTCACCACCTCCACCATATGTCTATAAGTCCCCACCTCCACCATCTCCTTCCCCTCCTCCACCCTATGTCTATAAATCACCACCACCCCCATCACCTTCACCTCCTCCTCCATATGTCTACAAGTCTCCACCCCCTCCATCTCCATCACCTCCTCCACCATATATCTACAAATCACCACCTCCTCCATCTCCATCTCCTCCCCCACCATATGTTTATAAATCACCACCACCTCCATCACCTTCACCACCCCCTCCCTATGTTTACAAGTCCCCACCCCCACCATCTCCTTCGCCACCCCCTCTCTATATCTATAAGTCTCCACCTCCACCATCCCCCTCTCCTCCTCCACCATATGTCTATAAATCACCACCACCACCATCTCCTTCACCACCTCCACCATATGTATACAAGTCACCACCTCCTCCTTCTCCTTCTCCACCTCCACCATATGTCTACAAGTCCCCACCACCCCCATCTCCCTCACCTCTTCCACCATACGTCTACAAATCACCACCACCTCCATCGCCTTCACCTCCTCCACCCTATGTTTACAAGTCCCCACCTCCTCCATCACCATCACCACCTCCTCCTTATTACCAACCGTACCTATACAACTCACCCCCTCCTCCTCCCAAAGGCTATTAAGCTTGCGCGCAGTTGATTCACCATTATGAATTGTTTCAATAAAAATCATTTTAAACATTGTTTTCGTTTATAATTAAGGCTTCGTGAATAATAGGGCATGGACTCAAACAGGTGTGCCTTACTGGGAATGTAGCCCTTGTGTCATTATGTATCAGTGCTAGGCATAATGAGGTGTTATTCATAAGTGTTTGAAGATTTTTTTATATAAAATCATTTGTATGTTTTAATTCGTTCTTGTCACCTGTTATTATCTAATTTCCTTCTTTGTATTATGATCTCGTCCAGATATCTGAATGGATAATACTATGCTTTTACCAAAAAAAAAAATGAAATTTAAACCATGATGTGAATTAAATAATATAAATTTATTGTCTCTATATATTTATGCATGAAATTATATGTAAAAATGAAGATTAGCCTCGTTTTGATCCCATCTAGTCATAAGGGGTCAACGAAAAAGGCGAAAAGCGCCAAACAATATGCAAGTACATTGAACAAATGGAACTGCTTAGTTTTGCAGGCGTTTTGACAGAAAAAAAAAAAAAGGAATAAAAACAGGCACGTAGTCTCTCCCTCTCTCTTGGACTGTCTGACATTGAATGTCCTGTCCTGAGGTTTGCAACTAATTGCATTCACTCTTTTGTAGTTGTAGTTGGATATATCTCTCTCTCCACGTGCATATATACTCTCGATTATTATACTATCAATGAGAGTCAAGCAGTCTTTATCTGACCTCATATTCCATCAGCTAAACTAAACTTGACTGTTGCTAAATTCACATGCATGCCTTTCACAAAGTATATCTTTCCTCTCAAATTTTTCATTTTCTTTTCCTCTCTCAAACTCAGTATCTTTTCTCTCTCCAACCTTGTGCACGAGAATGTAACATTTTTCAACTAAACTAACTTTGCATAGTTTTCATTGATTGACCCCAAATAACTCGCAACATTGATTGAATACATGACTTTAATTTGTGACTCACGTGTGCAACGCTAACACGGGAAGACAGTCTTTCTCCTTTCGTAGAGGGCATGCTGCTTACTACTCCATTGTAGTAATTCTAAATTACTGGTTGGTTTCAGATTCCTCTAAATGGACAGAGCAAGTAGTTGTTGAGGTGTGAGATTTTACCATTTCGATAATGAGAGACGAGCACATGCTCTAAGAAAAAATTAAGAGAGAGAATGGATTAAGTTTAAGAGAGAGAGTAATCTTGTGAAAATATGTGAAGGCTTCTTAAAGTATACTCCTATCATGTCTCTTCGGGCTCTAGCTAGCAGCTATGGCATGATAGCAAGACCACAATAAAAGGCTCTCTGTAAATCCTCAACTAAAATAAAAAGAACATAAATATTATTGCCCCATTTTTTTATTTACGCACCAAAATATAATTTATTTGTCCATATGCATCAACTCTCAGATACTTTCATATTTTGTGCAAAGAAAAATGTTGGTGTCAGAAGTGGGATTTGAACCCACGCCCTCTCACGAGGACCAGAACTTGAGTCTGGCGCCTTAGACCACTCGGCCATCCTGACTTTATGACCCCCCAGACCACACAAATAAAAATTATTACAAACAATAATCCCAAAACAAGAAAAAAATGTTCTGACTGCGGTTAGAAAGGCGTAACGAAATACGGACAGTGGGAATGATTATATATGATTCAGATAATAATGTTGCAAAGATCAACTTTATTTTTTTTCTTGTAAACTTTTCTTCAGTTGTTTAGTCTATATATATGATCACCTTTTTCCGAATAAAAACAAATAATTTACGTAGATTTAATTTGTATAACTACGTTTGTTCTAGTCTAATACAATGACTTACAGCTTACTTTTCACCAAAACAATGGCAATTAAAATGTAAAGAAAACGAGAAAAACTGAACGGTGTGGAATTTCTGGTTTCAACTTCTATCCTTATATTTAATGTTACCCACGCCAAAAAGAAAACCTTTTTTTTTAGTTCATTGAAAAGAGAAAACAAGCAAACTACAATATTACAGTCATTTTTAGTTGTGGATGGGGTTCAATGTAATGAATCATCACTTACGACGATGCTACGCAGATTAGAAGCACAAATTTAGTTAGTCTAATGTAGTCAGTAGAATATGAGAAAATCAGAACTATAAGCAGTCCCATTACAGTAATAAGTAGCCTTTCCCTCCAATCATTGCTTGAAATTTCAACATATAGAAGCCAAAAAAGAAAAGTAAGACTCCAAGACATACACACACAATCATAAGAACATAATTCCAAATGTAGTATACAACTTATATCTTACCAACCATTAAGTCTGATGTTTTGTCTTAATGCATGGTTCTAATATATCTATAGTTTATTTCAATAATTTTATTTTTACTTAATTTTTACAATATCAAATTTCAATTATTAAATTTATTAAATTTCAACATTAGGCCATTGAAAAATTCCCGCCATTCATAATCCTTAGGCCATTGAAAGGCAAATTACGAGACCATAAACCTGGTTTATTGTGCTGCCTTGGCACAATACATACCCCACAAAAAGATGCTAGGAATCCATCCTGTCTAATTCTTCTTCATGGTGAAAGGGGGAGCTTATCTAGTCATACTTTAAGGGTTGAAAACTTGATGTGGGGTTCTCTCTCTAACTATCTTGTATAAGTGTAATGGAGACACTTAATGTCTTGGCGTTCATTTGTCGATACGCTAAGCAAATAAAGTGAACAAGTGGACAGCCAGGACATCAAACACTGAGCTTGGGGTGAAAATCAGAGTTCACTAACGGAGAGATGAATTCATCTAAACAAGCCATCCGAATTCTTTCCGGAGTTGCTGGATTATCTAGACGAAACCAGTCATTACAACCCATTTCAGCTCTTGCAGCTCTGATGGCATCCTTGATGGCAAAGAATACAGCAGATGCTAAGAAAAATGGGGGCTCACCAACAGCTTTAGATGAATGGATGGCTTTAACATTTGGATGACCCTGTAAATTAGCACAAGTTATCAGGTAGCTAAGCTAGGTTTAAATATGGAAAGAATACGGTGCGCATAGGTGAAAGCTGAAGAGCTAGCAACCATCTTTCTTCATTTTTTTCTATTTGGGCCATTGACTTTGAGAAGTACCAAAACACAGTAGATTTGGTTCAAGAAATTTTTCAGATGACCCGTGCCACTATTTTGATGCTATAACAATAAATCACTACAAGGACAAATCTTACAAAGTGATGCAGACAGAAAATACGGATAAAGAAATCTGGCCGCAAATTTTTGAAATTAAAACCCAAACAGGCATGTTAACACAAACTATGAAGCAAATCACCCAAAAAGAGATGTTTGGGATTTCTTGACAACTGATGAACATTCTAATTATCTGAAGGAAGAAAGACAATGGCAACATTGTAAAATCATAATCTATTACCATTATACCCTATGTGAGGGGGCCCGCAGTGGGGCAGTAATCTATCCATTTCAATCTTGTGCAACGGACATCAACTACAACAGGTTATTCTATAGACGGAAAAAGATTTAGTTGCCCACTGCCCAGTTATTACAACTGAGACAATACTTCCTCATTTCCTAATATCATGTCTCTGTCTTCCTCACATTTTCTCATTTTGATCCAACCAATACTTGCATGAGATTATGATCATGACATTACCACGCCACAAGGCAAAGTAACACGATAGACTCACTACAATGTGCATCATCCGCTGCCCCCACCCATTGAATCCAAAACAGAAGAAATAAAAATTGTTCTGAATCATACCTTCAGAAGTGAGACGTTAAATTTCATGGGAACATCATTTACAGAAGGAATTTTATAAGTTCCAGGCCCACATGTGTAAAGACACCCAGGGGGGATCCATCTATGTGCTCTATCTCCCCATTTGAGTTCTTCTAGAGCTGCCCAACCCAAACCTTGAATAAAAGCTCCTTCGATCTGCAAAAAGGAACAGCAAGAACCAAATATAAATATATACAGCAGAAATTTATCATATGGGTTTTTACAAAAAGAAATTGTACTTGTTATAAAAATTTAAAAAAATATATAGAGGATTATTAATATTTTGCCCGAATAAGAAATACATCACTATCTTCTCCAAAAAACCGTTGAGTCTCATGACCCAAGTGTCTGGAAGTTTTGTGTAGACAGATACAATGTAATATGACAGACTAAACGTTTGGTAATAAAAGCCTGGCAAGTGTGGTCTTTTTGAAATTTACCTCACAATTTTATTTATAACAACCATTATTTTCTACTAATTAAATAATGTTTCGCAGTGTCTCTGGTCAGCTAGAGAGTCTAAAATATCACAAACCTTCACCATATGTACAATAAATTCAAATGATTACTGATGCCAAATATTGCGTGGACTGTATCTTAAAACAAAGATAGCGTCTACTATTAAGTTTAAGAAAGTAAGAAAATATTCTTTTCTTTAAATTCTCTCAATTCTGTTTCAGAGGATTTGTTGTCCTCTCCTTTATAATTTATTTCTTCCTCTTTAATAATAATTACACCAACAACAATTATAGTCATAAAAAACTAAAGAAGAAAAGAACCTGTCCAACATCTATTGCTGGATTCAGAGAATACCCAAGATCCAAAAATATGTTTGCAACCCTTGTGTGGAAATCTCCTGTCAAGGTGTCAATTTCCACCTCAGCAAATGCAGCCCCATAAGTGAAATACCTAAATGGTTTTCCTTTCCCAGTGCTCCAATCAAAGCCAATATCAGGTGTAATATGAAATCCATGGGCAGAAAGGTCAATTCGCTCTGCATAGCATGCACTAGCAAGCTAAAAACAATAAAAGCATGACAACATATTCAGAAGATAATGGTGCTTCTGATAGTAGAGAGAATATTAAAAGCAATAGAGAATTCAACAAAAGATTTTTTTTTTTTTTTTTTGGCCTTACCAGAAGAAATTTTGACCCAACCTATACAATAATCTTCAGAAAGATTCTACACATGGTACAGTATCATTCTTAGTTTCTTATAAAATAATCCTCAAGCTACTCCAATCACTTCAATTTGTGATTCATCATGTACAACATGTTCATATGAACAAACTAAACATCTTGAAATTTTTTTTTCATTGTTCAGAACTTTTTTTATTCAAGGATCTCAATTTCCTTAATTTGTAGGTAAAAAACCTAAAGAAAGCATACCCAAGCACATATCATCCCTCACTCGCTTCTGGACTGCTCTTGTGTATCAAATGTCAGATAAAAGAGGCTCTATAGATTGGGGAAACAATTTGCATATGTTGAGATACATTCCAATTTCAAACATTTAAACTATGAGGTGCCGAATCAAAAATGGTTTTTATCTCTAACACTGACTAAGTTGAAAGGCTTTCAACGAAATAGTGCTTTTTCAACTCTCTCAAAATGGAATCTACTCCAAACATATGATCGGGGCTTAACAGAAGAACTTTATGCCTTGGGCGACACACATACTACAATGGCAACATAGGATTACTACAACCTTGTGCTGAAATTTAATGTTAATGTGAGAATGGAAGCAGCAAGGTTCAAACTCCTGACCAGATTGTTTCAAAAGACTCAAAACCTAATGTCTGAGAAGCAAGTGTCACAAAAGCTTAAGCTTTTAGGCACTAACCCAGGAAGCATTGTTTCCTCTAACAGAATATTTCATTTAATTGTGTCTGTTCAAGCATAAATGCAGCACTTTTAGTTATCATTATCATAATCAGACAGAATAAGGATGTCACATCATAATGTACAAATTCAACCATGCCAAGGGCACCCAATCTAAAAGTGATAGTAATTTACACATAACTCCTTTGAAGGTAACAACAATACGATGTGCAAATTTTAATATTTGTTTGCTCAAGAAGATTACATTTTTCAGTTTTTCTCATACTGTAATTCATGTAAAAACAGCATTGATAAACACAAGGGTGTGAGTGAATAAAGAAATATATAACATTTGCTGGAATTCCCATTACATTGCAAATCCTATGATCTTTTCTCTCAACAGATAACCCAGACAAGATCCTAAACTTTATGACCAAGGTGTTCAGTATTCTGTCAGTGACATTTATTCTTTTTGCATTAATCACTCTACAGGAATCTATCTGAGCAAAAGAATGAAAATTGTATAGCAGCAAAACTTTCATAAGATACAAGACATGGTTGCATTACTCATTTATCATCTGAGTGGATAATTTTAGTGAGTAAGAAGCAAAGACTGTATATATGAGTACCTCGGCAAAAGAGCTGAAATTGTGTTTTGAAGCAATAGGGTCCATACGTGCCTTTATTTGCTCACATGCATCTAACACTGCTGCTCCATACATGTCAGAACTTGCAGAAGCTGCTGTTGGCGACGCATTAGGAACCTAATTTGGCGGCAAACATCAGGACATCATAATTATTTAGCCTTGAAACAAAAAAATTGGGAGATGTTTTGAAGAAAGAAAAATAATAGAGAAGGATAATTCAAATGAACCAAAAAGAATTGCAGGATTTTATATTATCAATAACTTATCCAGGTTGCATAAGGCATCAATCTCTTTGCTATGAACCAAAAAGAATTGTAGGAGCTGTAGTTTTCTCCATTTATTTAACTTTGTAGGCTGAGACTTTTGAAGCTATATAATTGTTTACCAAACGTATTATTTAATGATGATAGAAATTCATCTCATTATTTCGGCTAAGAAATGCATTTATCTAGAATTACCAACTTGAATTTGGAGTCCTAAACCCTGAATTTGACTTTGATATATTTTGTCCAAAAGAAACCCATGCAAAACTCATAACCATAAAGCATTATCACTTAGCAGCAAAAACAAAAGGGCAGAGGAGGGACAATATTAGTGTATTCATTTAGTATAATTTAAGAGACATTAATTTCCCAGAGGTAAAAAACAGAAACTTAGCAATGGCAGCTTCTTACCTTGTCAGTACTTGTGTCTGATATAAAGACAGAACTAAGGGGGACACCAAAAGCAGATGCAGCAATCTGGGCAACTTTTGTATGCAAACCTTGCCCCATTTCCACACCCCCATGGGTAACTAAAACAGTTCCATCTGTATAGACATGAACCAGAGCACCTGCCTACAGTTATTTAGAAAATATGAAGCAAATAAGTTATCTCAAAATCAAATCCTGAATAACTAGAAAATAATGGAATATAATACAAACAGACAAAAATTTGACAATTGAGAACCCCCAAACAAAATTTCAAGAAAAAGGGCATAATTCAAAAGAAAAGATTCATTACAAAAAGTACACCAAAACTAAAATCTAGAAGCGTTATTAACCAAGATATGTAAATAAATATTATATAACTCAAATGAACTTTTGAAACAAAAATTATAAGCTATAATGTGTGGCACTAAAACCAATTGATCATCTCGTAGCTTTAGAGAAATCCAGAACGGTATAGAGTGATTTGAACAAGTCATAGACTTAATTTTTTCACCTTGGAGAAGGCATGGTATATTTGTTAAAGCTTAAGAGTGCACCAAAGTAAGTGACATACTTGAAATGATCTTTAGAGAGCTAATACATAATAGCAGACAATAAAACAAAAAGGAAAAATGTTAATAAAAAATGAATGAGGTGACACATATATTAAATATCAGCTCTGGGCCTATCCCTAACAGTGACTAACCAGACTTATGCTAGATAAAGAGCAACTGCCACAAACCATGAAACAATTCCTGACAAGCTGCCTTTTATCCCTCTTTTGGCCTGGTATTCCTTCTCTTTTTATTTATTTATTTTTTAAATGAATTTGTCTGAGGGCCTGGACATCCTTGAAGTTCAGCTCATTACATAAATATTATAAATAGCCATCCCATTTCAACAACACATTTTAAAAGGTAATACAATAGAACTCAGATATTACCTGGTTCATTAGCTTTGCTGTAAAGGATATGCCAAACTTAGTTGGAACCATAGCAATGCCACGCTTCCTCCACCGGTTGTGACAATTAAATTGGTCAACTTCTTGACGAGCCTTTAAAAAGTCACATGATAGTTTAAGTTCATTCCATAGCTGGGCTAGTGTGCAGTTTTGAATTTGCTGACCATAATGCAATACAGATCCTTCCCCTTGAAAATTAATTTCCTGAGCAAAAACTTGGCTTAGGAAGTTTGAAAAGAAGATCCACCAAAACTGAGTGGTGGTAAATTCCATAGTACAATAAAGGAAAGACAATAAAAAAGAATTATACATCTCACCCTTATCTCTTCTGGGCTCTTCTTGAGTTCCACAGCAATCCTTTGAATCCAATTTTCAGTAATGAGCATACCTTGTGGACCACCAAATCCACGGAAAGCAGTGTTACTAGGCAAATTAGTGAAGCAAACCTTTCCCATGATCCTCATATTAGGTATTTCGTACACATTATCTGAGTGAAACATAGCACGCTCAAGAACAGCAAGAGAAAGATCCATTGAATTTCCAGCATTGTTATAGACTTCAAGATCCAGCGCAAGCACCTTCCCCTCATTTGTAAATCCAACCTAAATCCAATAATTTTATTATTCAACCACGTTAAAAATGAAGGGTGATATTATTGAACTGAAAGCAATTAGCAAAACTAATAAAAATATAAAAAAAATGAAGTGTGCAAGAAGTAAGGCTTATTTTAAGTGTTCTCCTGTCTGAGATTTTTTTCTAGCATTTAATTCCTCCAATAGTTTATGATTTGTCTCTTTTAGAAAGAAAGCAAGACATGGACCAAATGAATCATAAAATAAGAAAAGTAGACCGCCATAATCTTATCGATACCATTGTATAAAATATTACTCAGAAATATCTCATGCTCATCTTCTGGCCATACACTCAGAAGAGTAAAAACAATTGCCAGAGACAGAATACAAATGTTCTGTTTATAACACAATTTAAGAAAACCAGAGGTTGCTATATTTTTATTCTTTTTTTAAATAGTGTTGAGTATGTAGAAAATAAAAGTAACTGTAAAGTTACCTTATACTTCCCAAGAAAACTATGGCGTTGCCCAGTTATCATCATGTCTATATCTCGGTCTAGAGTAATTTTCACAGGCCGATTTAACAGATATGATGGAACTGAAGCCACAGCAGCGATAAAAGCTGATCTTGTCTCCTTTCCCCCAAATCCACCACCAATTCTCTTTGTTTTGCAAACTACTTTTGACATGGGAAGACAAAGAACATGAGAAACATATTTCTGGTGCTTTTGAGGGGCCTGCAAAAACACAAGGATATTCTTATATCATCGATAAGAGGGTGAGATAGAGCCACAAGATAACCAGCATACAGTAACTTAATCTTGGTAATGATAAGTAGATCAAGAATCAACAATTGCAACATTTTATAACAACTGTCTTTGAAGAAAAAATTCAATGGTAATATAGGTACTGCAGGAGCTGGAAGGAGCTGAACATAATGCACAGAACTTGAACCCTCTTCCTATCCCACCACTAAACAGTAACATCAATGAAAGACAAAACATACATCAGGTACAGCTTGGGAGAGTGCGAACCCAAGATACAATGTTAATCCACAAGATCCAGGCATTAATAGTTTTACATTTTCAAAACACTGCAGTAATAGAGTTATATGACATGGATTCAGCAAAAAGTTACAACTAGTTGCTAGACTTGCTATAAAGGTTATACACCTTGCACAATAGTAAAGCAAGAATGATGATCCTATGCAGCCAATAAAATACATGCAGTGGTTAGGAAAGTCTCACTAGACCAAGTTACCAAATTTCTTGGATCAATTTCTGAACGCTTAGAATGTACAGGTGATTCATGTGGTTCAATCATACATGGACTCACCTTTCCATTGAGAAATCAATAATATAAAAATAGCAAAATATTCCACACAACTTCTGATTCAAAAAGACAAATATACTTCAATTTGTAGGCGAATGACAAGATTGTACAACTTACTTGAGTGGAAGAAATCATATGAACTTCATTCCCACCATCCATTGTCCATATCAAACTGCTCTGCGGCTCCAAATAGAAGTGTTCCTGACCTCCTATCTGGACTTCCCCTTCAATTATCTTGTCACACTGGCCTGACTGAAAACAGTGATCAACATCACCTTTTCTCAACCACCTTTCTGTGTTAGGATGAAAACTCTTAGCATTGATGGCATCTTGAATTGACAGGATGGCTGGGAGTTCTTCATACTCAACATGAACTTTTCTTGCAGCTAGCTTTGCATTTTCATGTGTATCAGCAACAACTACTCCAACTACCTGAAATATATGTTTAAAACTCCAGCCGTTACAAGTGAATGATCACTGCCAATGTTAGACAACAGAAACAGAAGAACTCCCTTCTATCTAACTCTTCACGTTCAAAAATTGATATTTGATAAAAATCAGATCACAAACCAGACAGCTAAATATTTCATTCAGTAAGCTAGACTACCTGACCCACGCAAGTGACATATTCTGTAGCAAAAAGCTCCTCATCCACAACAACTGGTCCAATCATATTATCACCAGGTACATCACTCGCCAGAAATATGCCTGCAAATCCAGGTGAAGTCTTGGCCGCTGAATCATCAATATTAAGTATTCGGGCATGCGGTTTTCTACTCAACACTAAGGCTGCATGCAAACCATTAGAAGGCAATTGTGTGTCATCTGCATATTCTGCCTCTCCTGTAACCTGAATATAAGTTGTTATATGAACCATGTCAGCAGAAAGACATTATATTTAATGGTAATCAACTAATGAATAATTAATAATTAAATATAATTTGCTGAAAGGGACCAAATAAACCAAGCAACTAAGCAAGATCATATCAAAGTGAACTGAAAGCACGATCAATTGCAAGTAACAGAGGATTTAGGCAAGCAACATCTATACATCCTAGCAAGCATCATATTTACAACAGACTCATAAGATATGATAAGGATTAGCATATGAAACTCAAAGAAAATCCTTCTAATTTAAAAAATAAGAAGCCAACACAAAGGACTTCAGGAATGAAATTTGTTATTGTTGTATATAAAGCTAAAGTCTGTTTCCATTATCACAGTCCAAGAAGGCATCGGTCTCAACAACATGCTAATACATAAGAAAGATAGTGGGAAATAGTGAATATCACTAGCATAGAAGTTGTATATGATATGCAGAGATTGTGGAGACCAATATTTATACAGGTTCCTTCAAGATGTATCTCACTGTCACATACAAAGAGAAGTCCTGGCATGGTTTAAATAAACACCCCAAATTAAAGATAAGCATTAGTTTATGGGCCCTACATAATATCATATCTTTAGAAGTTACAGGGAATGCATGAAGAAGTAAAATGTATGTACACACTTAATTGATCATAAATTTACAAAACTTACGATAATCTGATGAGAAGTTTGTAATTGGTAATCTTGGGATGCAGTTTTACCATTAAAGTGCTTATACAAACCTGGAGCCTTGAAGATAGATGAACCTCAGGAGAACCCACAGATGTTCCATGTTTCATGATTTCATAATCCTGAGATCCTATAGATGGAGGACGGTGGACCGCGTGCACAGCAGATAGGTGTAATAATGGTACACACGCTTTGACATACTTCTCCCCATCCATTAAATAAGACACCCAGAGAAAAAATTTTAAGAAGAAACTTAATGTCAAAGATTTCCGAAACTCTACCATTCCACCAGGAGCATCTTCTTTGAGTGAAATATCCTTCTGTAAGGCATTCAATGAATTTTGCAACAGATCTTTGTCCCATGTCTTTCCAATAAGAAATTCATTGGTTTTTGTTGCAGAAAGAGTAAGTGGAGCCACCCCACCATAAACAATTGATGCATCAGCAACAACCCAATTTTCACACTGTTCCTGAAGATGTACACGCATTCCAGCATTTACAATTGCAATATCATCATCCCTTCTATGAGCCTGTTTAAACTCCTTCACAAATTCAAAGGCCCTGGTCCATGGCAAGAATACAGAGAGCAAGATTTCATTGCTTGCCAAATCCACCTTACGATAACCCAAAAAAAAATTTTCTGCCATTGTTGTCCTGATGTTTCCTTTGTGATCAATAATTCGAAATTTTGCTCTAGCTGCCATCCATAGAGGGTTCAAGTCTGATATTGGACTGGCAGTACATATATTTCCACCAACTGATGCAACATTTCTTATCTGTGTTCCAGCAAACCATTTCAGTTGCTCAATGAATGCCTTGCAAGACCATGTTTCATAAGCAGCTCGCTCAGTTATAACCTTTCTGAAAAAAATCAAGAGATCAGATAATCTAACTGCTGCACCAATCTCCAAGCCATCATCCTTTACATCCAAAGAAGTTAGTTCAGGCACATGCATTACAGAAATCAAAACCTGATACTGCATTCTCTTTAGTCTCATCTCAATTCCAACCTCAGTATTACCTACTAACAACTTTGCATCAGGATATTTGGCTTTTAAATCCAAAAGATGTCGAAGTTTTAGAGGCCGATACCACTTTAGCCCACCAAATCCAGTCAAGTTTAAGTAGGTCAGTTTCCTTAACAAAAGTTCAGGAGGAAAAATAAGTTCCTTTTCTGTATATTTGCTACCATCTATTTCACTATAAGATGTAGGTTTGTATATACTATCACTCACTGCACCTTTTCTGTCTTTATCTACATAATTTACATTGTTTGACTTACATGAACAGCGTTTGCCAGTTGATGGGCAAACAGAATCACCTTCTTGAAGGCTCATTGAAGAAACACCAGTATATAATATATCATTAGTTTTGGCAAAGATCCGGAATGCATCAAGAATTGGTCTGTAACCAGTGCATCGGCACAAGTTTCCGGCAAGGCATTCTTCAATTTGTTCTTCACTTGGTGGTATTTGACTAGATCTCAATAATGCATACATGGACATGACAAAACCAGGTGTACAAAATCCACATTGTGAGCCATGAGTGCGCGCCAATGATTCCTGAAGAGCTTATATGGGTCAGTTCTATCATCAAAAGATTCATTTTAACTTAAGGGGAAATAGCCTAAGTCTATGAAGACATTAAGCATCACAAGAAACAAATGGACCAGATATACAAAGGATACCCAAAACAAAGCAATCACTGAAAGAAATTAGTCTGAGCATGTATCACCTGGATAGGGTGCAACCCACGCTTGCAACTTCCCAATCCCTCCACTGTAATCACATGCATCCCTTCCACAGAATATAGAGGTGCTAAGCAAGCATTTATAGCATAGTGCCTATTAAAGAATTTCAAACCAAAAAGGTAAGTTTGTTGTCATGATAAAAGAGGAAATCATTTCACAAACAAGAGCAGGAGATAACCATAGCATGAGAAAAAAAACACTCACAAACACTTCCTCAGATTTCTATCATAATGAGAAACCATAACTGTGCAAGCTCCACAACCACCTTCACCGCATCCAAGTTTAGTCCCTGTCAGACCTATATCTTTATTACCAATAAAAGGGACAAAAGCGCTATTAGTTTTCATTCACCAAAGAGAAAATTTGAAAGGACCCCACCAAAATTAAGCACATAAGTAAAACAAAACAACAATGAAATGATTTTAACTTTTTATATTTAAGAAAAAGATCACATATGTTTCCCTTTTCTCCTTTTCCTTTTTATTATTGAGATATTGGACAATACAATTAACTAACAGATGGCATAAACTCAGAAATTAAAGCATTTGCTTTCAGGGAAGAACATGTAAACACAAAACTCTGCAAGAAGAATGAGGTCTTCAGTTTAAAAACAGTATAAACTTCATTTACAGAGAACCAACACTGTCATATCCAGAAGTAACTCGTGAACCTAAAGTTTCAACCAATTATACTGCAATTTTAAGATGATGATATCAATCACGAAGATACTTCAGTAAAATTACTTGATCATACATACCATATAAAGACAAAAATTTGGATAAGAACATGATTTATCACTCATAATACCTTTGAGGTGAATTAGGACTCATAGTCTCACTTCTTTCCCTGAATTTCTTATCAAGCAGTCTAAAACGGTTCTATCTCAAAACTTAAAACGAAACGAAACGAGAGAGAATTTCATAGAATTGTATTTTTAAATTTAAATCTCGCCCAATTTCCTCTTTCAAGGAAGCATGCGTTACAGAGACGGATGAGCACTACCTCTGAGATACTCAAGGAGGGTCAAGTGAGCCAAGCCATCTGGTAACACTCTACGAACTCCGTTCACATACAATATGGCGTCCTTTGACTCCTCCAGAATTCGTTCCGGGTCTTCGTCGTTCTTCAACGACCCCATCTCACTGGATGGTGCTTATGCTGTGACACTTTCTGCTAGTGTAACTGGTAATAGCCGTTGTATATGCAGAGCTCTGTTGAAGATGAAATGATAAGAATCCAGAATTCTTTGTATTTCTGACTTTGAACTTTGATACGAATCGAGATGATGTCGTCTGAGGCTGAAATGTGTCTCGTCGCCTTTTAGTTTTTATTATTTAATTTAATTTTAATGTTTTCCTAAAAAATTCTTATTTCACTATTTTTCTTGTATTCAATTACGCTTTCTTTACGACGCAATTAACATATATTGCTTAATATAAGATGATGTAATTGAATAAAGGCAACGTAATAAAGGTGAAAAAAAAAAAAGATATAGATATAATATTAAAATAAAAAATTAATGGATGAAAAAATTTTATAAAATATATTTTAATATGAATTAAAAATATAAAAAAAATTACTAAAATTAAAGATAATTTAAATCCAACATAACAACATCCTTTTCATAGAGTGGTAATATTTGTACATTGAAAAAGAATATTTGAACACAACGTTTAGAAAGAAATATCAGATAAAATGTAATATTTTCTTTTGAATGTAACCTATGAGAAGAGCTGGCAAAATAGGTTAGACCCAATTTGTCATGCATAAATTGTAAGGTGAGTTTAGATATTTATATATATATATATATATATATAACTCATTTAAATATTGATAAATTAATTCATCTTTCTTTAACTTGCAAATTAACTAGGTGTGGGACGGATTGGTTTATTGAATTTTGATTTGTAATCTAAAATTTAATAAAATTTAAATTTTATTATCCTTCACTATTCTCTCCTTTTTTATATGTACTATATCATTCTTTGTAATTATAATTGTATTAATTAATCAATGTTTTATTAATATTTTTTAATGCATGATACGTAATCATTTTTTTTTGTCATATGCAATTGTTTATATCATTTATAGTATGCAATAACTTTTACTTTCGCTTTAAGATTTATTTTAGAATGATACAATTGTAAAAGTTTTAAATCACCAATGTGCTAATTATTATTTATTATTAAGTTAAAAGTTATAATTAAAATTAAATAATTAAGTTAACCTGATTTCTATAATTATTATATATACTTGATTTATTAGATAAGACTTACATAATTTATAATTATATTATTTATAAAATATTTAAAATTTATATTTATGATTATTATTTAGAATATAATAATTTTATTATTTTGATATTAAATTTTATATTTATAATCATTTTTTTAAAAATTTTAAACAATTTATTTTGTTGGGCTACATAACTTACTATGATGAGATAGAGTGAGTTGAGATACCCACCTATCTCAATTAATAGTGGGTTAATATAGACTAGTCCGTTTTAACATTATTACCCCTTAGTATTGTCTTCATATGTACCAATAGATTTTGCCTTTCCATAAAGGTCACAAAAATGAAAAAGTGTAATAAATTATTGTCTAATGTTTTCTATAATAAAATTATTGTAAGGTTGTTAATTGTACATTTTAATCAATGAAATTTATAAATTCAATAATTAATATTTTAAATTATTTTACATAAATATTTAATAAAATTTAATTTATAAAAATAATATAAATGTTCTCAAATACCACAAAGATGGAAGCCAAAACAAGTGACTTTCTTTATGATAGTGATGGTTAATGGCAATGGCCTATCTTTGAACACCTTTTTCCAATGCAAGCTCTAATTCGTATAGCATCAATCATTCCTCCTCATAGTAATGCATGTGATGATTGAATTTCTTGATTCCCTTCTTTTGGTGGTACTTTCTCTATTAAATCTATATTCTTTTAGATTCATAGAAATTGTGTTACAAAAGGAAATAACGGAAAAAATACCTAATAGTGGCAAGGGTTAGAAAAAAAAAATTTATGACTTTTAAAAAGTAATTATTTTCTTACAAATGCTTGTAGACAGGAAAGAAATATGTCTACTTCTAACCAACATCTCTGCTGCTCTTGTAATTGGGAAGATAATTTACTTATGATAAGAGATTGCCCATCATCCCTTATGGTTTGGTCATCTTATAAACCCAACACAATGGCACAATTTCCTTTCAATGAACTTAAGTGATTGGGTGAATTGTAACTTGAAAAAAAGCTTCAATGGCAACCATGCTTATGACTGGCACATGATATGTGGAGTAACATGTTGGCTTATATGGCTCCATTGCAATGAAGTTGTGTTTAGACAAACTCACAATAATGCAAATGATATTATTAAACAATCCATGCGCATGTTTCACAATATCCAAGTGGCTAATTGCCTACTCAATTACCAGATTCTTCAAATGCAACCCAGGCAAGAGGTGTTAATTTCATGGTGTTTTCCCCCTGTTCATTGGTTTAAGCTTAACATAGATGGTTCGAGTAAGGATAGAGGTACTAGAATAGCATGTAAAGGTCTTATAAGAGATTCTTATAGGAGATGGATTGTTAGTTTCACTCACAATATTGGACTAGACACATCATTAGTAGCTAAACTTTGGGGCTTGACTATTGGTCTCGAATTGGCATGGCATAGTGGAGTTAGAAGGTTGGTGGTAGAATGTGATTTCATGATTGCAATTCATCACATCACTCAAGGCTGTTCTGAAAATCATCCATATTCAAATTTAGTCAAATATATCAACTTATGCAACAGCGTAGTTAGAATGTGATTATTCAATAAATCTTCTGTAAAGCAAATGGCATTGCTAATTGGTTAGCATCAAAAGGATATAAGCACACTGGCAATACTAGGATCTCTGTCTAACCCCCTAATGGAAGTGGCCCAATGCTTATTAGAGATCTAGCTGGAGTTGCTTATCATAGACATATTAGAATGTAACTATTTTTAGTTTGCTCCTTTCTGTTTACACCTTTCCATGTCATATTCAAAAAAAAAAAAAAGATGAAAGAGAAAAGATTCCCAAACAAAAAAGTTAAAATAAAAATTTCACAAATATGAAGATAGATGTGATAACTATTAAGTCTCACTAATTAAGTATTAAATAAATTTTAAGTAAAAATTTTATTTGTAAAAAACTTATAACAATTATAATTCCCAATGAAAAAATCTGTCACTGTTGTTTACTGTTTATAACTTGTACCGCACTGCATAAAGTTCCCATCCGCATTTCCAAGAAAAGTCCCCATACTAATGTTTTGCGCTGAAATAACATTTTTTTTCTCCGAGAATAAATTTTTTTTTTTAAAACTACATATGTACTTTCTTCTATTTTATTGCACGTAAATATTTTCTTATTAGTTTACTCATTTAACTCAACAAAAATGTTAAGCAAAATAGACACTTTCTCAAAAAATTTATGAAACAAAAAAATATCTAAGTTGATATCTACCTCCAAATTTTATTTAATATCAAAGAAGATAATATTTTAAATTTGTATAATATACCTTATTTACATAAATAAAGAATAATACATTAAAAGAATTATTGCTTTCCAGACATAGGACTTGATGCATGTTAAAAATAACTTAAAGAAGAAAGGATGCAATTAACATACATATATTTCATCTTTTTTAAAATGAATTAAAAATGAATTGAAGATTATAACTTATAAGTGTGATCGCTTTTGATAACATGAAATGTTTCTAAGATAGCTCTGTAAGGAGTTTTGGGACGATATTATTTCATTTGCCTACCTGTTTGATCGATATATGAGAAAAATATAAATATTAAATACTTTTTGTATGGATCTTCTTACTTGTTAAATTGTACAGCACAGAACAAAAATCACAAAGCTGCCTCAAATTTTGTTATGATTTTTTAAAATTTATCATAAAATTTCCTAAATTTTTCCTTCGAGGGTGTAGTTTTGAATTAGTAAGGAAAAGTATAATAACATGAAAGGAATGGAGAGCTCAAAGTATTTAACTATAAAAAATTATAATTTGGATTAGTTTATTAAATTTATTTATTTTAATAACTATAAATAAATATATATATATATATATATTTATTCAAATTTAAAAGTGTTAATTTATTTCATTTAAATTCAGTGTAATATTAATAATAAACTATATTATCTTTTTTTTCAATTTCTTTAAAAAAATATATAAAACTATATCATCTTCTTTATCTTTTTCATTTAATATATTTCTATAAAACTTATACAACAAAAAGACACAACAAAAACTTCAGAACAAATATGTAGCAAGACAGTTGACCTTCAATACAAACCTCCATTTCGTCCCCTTACTCTGAGGCCGTGAATAAGCTTCTAAAATGATGTCTCTGGGCCAGAACTAGACCCAGAAGAGCACCCCACATTTCTGCCTTGAAAACAGAAGAAAAGCATAACACCTGTGACAACCAGCAAGCTATGGTTTCGTTTCTCCACCACCAAAGAAACCAGCAAGCTACTAGCCAAATTACATCTTATCGGAGGAAACCCCAACCCTCATCATACACAAGATTAAATTCAAACCACTCCCAGTGAACTGCTCGCAAGAAATTATGGAAGTGCAGCGGCTCCGCCATAAGTGTATCTCTTTTGAACTTTTTTCTTTTTTATTTTCGTTTATGGGTAAAATAGAGAATAAAAATATTTAAAATTAATTATTAATTAAAATTGAATTTTTTTATTTATAATTTTAAAAATAAATAAATTTAACAAACTAAATGTAATTATACTTTTAAAAAAAATGTGAGGTCGTCAAATTGTATAATTAATCTTCACAGGTCTGTTCTTTTATTTTATTTTTTTGATGTCTGAATTGGGTTTTATCTAATTTGCAGTGTTCTTGGCATTGTATAATTAATCTTCACAGGTCTGTTCTTTTATTTTATTTTTTTGTAGTGATTTCCGTACACTTTGCATCATATTGATTTCGGTTGGTGTTTAGAGCTTTTAAAGGATGAATTGAGGTGGGTTTGTTTTGATTCAGGCTTCAATTGCAGTAAATTGCAAGAGTGGACTTACTATTTGCTCTTGTGATCGCTTGGGGAGATTCCACTTACAGCTTTGTTTAGGGAAAGACTAGACAATAAGCTCTTGAAACTTTTACCGATTTGCATGAGATTATTTTGAATTCTAGTAAGAGTTTGTAGCGACAACAATGGCGAATTCAACAAATTGTTGGCTAAGTAAGAAGAAGAAGGAGAATTAGGGTCATTTTAGTCTTTTGTTCATGATAATTTAAGATTTTGTCTGTAATTTAACAAAAAAATTAATAAAAAAGATCTTTTACACATTTTAATTAATTAAAAAAATTTTATATAAAATTTCAAAGTTTAAAAAAAAATTTTAAATCAATTTTTAATTCAAAAGACTTTTATGTATTTTAATTTTTTTAATTTAATATATAAACTTTTTTAATTTTTAATATTTTTCTTAATTTATATTTATCTCTTTCTTACTTTTCCCTAACTTTACCTCACAAAATTCTAGTTCCTTTTCAAAGTTTATTTGACTGTGCAAGTTAAATTTCTGTGCCTAGTTACATTCTGAGTGAAGTACAAGGCATATTAAAATTTTTTACTTCCATTAAGGTGTTGACATAATAAATATTATTTATATTTTAAGTTGAAAGATTTGAGATTAAATATCTAAACTTAATTCTTAAAGTTATACTTATTAAAAAATACTATTAGTAACTGATCTTATTTATAAATTTGTCTTACATTTAGTAATAGTATGAAAATATCACATAAAAAATCCCCAAAAAAAACAAAAGAATTCCCTGCTTTCATGGTTGAAGCTATGTTAAGTTATTTTGAAGTTCATTACTGGGCTACTCATTTGCTTATCTTCAGGTTGAAGGTGTCCAAGACATGGCAACTATGGCTGTGCCTACCATGGCTATGCCAGATGTCGATAAGCAAATTTAAACCCGTTTAGGTTCAATGAATAGAAAATTTCACATAAGCACATAGGGTTCTTGTATAACCTATGCTTAGAAATACTTATTTATTCATTGTCCAAAGGAATAACCTATGCTTGTTGACTACGAATAGATTGATGAGCGTTTAGATCTCTTTAAGCCGAGCAAGACAAGGAGCATGCCGAAGTAGTCTAAATTGTAAGCCACCTCTAGTAGTTGAAACTTGTGAACAGTCCATGGAGGAAACCTAAACCAAAAATCAGTGTAGAAACTTCTTCTGGCAACAACCTTCTCGTGACTGAATGTGTCAAAGGAGAATTTCCCATGGTACCTGCCAAATCCACTTCCACCAACTCCTCCAAATGGGAAGGTATCTGCCATGTACTGCAGAAAACGAAGACTCATTAACCCCAAGGGACAAGGTAAAAGTGTTTTTACAAGGAGTGAAAATATAATAAAAGGAATATGCAGGGAAAAGAATGAAATTTGACATTGCGTAAGTGGTTTGTTTTTATATTTCAGCCCCTTCTATTCCTCCCATTTTCATTCTACAGGATTCAAGAAATGGTTAATACTTGTAGCATGGCATCGTTGAATATAACACATCCAGATGAAGTTTCAGATGTCATTCGCCTCTGCAGAGTCTTGTTTTTGGTGAAGGCATAAATTGCAAGAGGTTTGGGCCTTGAGTCTATAAACGCGATACTATCTTCAATCTTCTCTAGCTGCAAAAACGGGAAAACCTTTTAGAAACGAAAACTGTACTAGGCTTAATTCAGGAGAAAGAGAAGTATGTGGTAAGGCTAATTAAGCACTTGATTTTTTCTTTTTAAGACTAACTGGAAATTTACTAAAACTTTCTTGTATATGTTATCTCACAGTAATTATTGGAAGCAGCGGGCCAAAGATTTCGTCTGTCATGATTGCTGATTCAAGTGGCGGATCCACCAAGATGGTTGGTTCAATAAATCTGCATGAAAATATTTTAGTTCAAGACCTTTGTTTGTTTTTCAACAAAGAAGATGGTCGTGTAAAAAAAAGACTGATATGCCCTATTTAGAGAAGAGTGAAGAACATTTTACAAATTCATGTGCTATATATGAACACTGATGCCAGCTATTAGGAAGAGAAAGAGAATTAAAACGGCAGAGAGCCAGAGAGTATTAGTTACAGGTTATCTTCGTCCATTGAACCACCAAAAACAACAGATTCTTGGACCCTTGGATCCTTGAGAAGATGCTTCAGTCTGGAGAAATGTTGTTTATTCACTATCCTCGCAACGGTGTTGGATTTTTTTGGGTTTTCTCCAAACATTTTCTTAATCCAGATCTTCAATAGTGCCACCTAAAGAAACCAAGCCACAGACGTAATAAAGAAACAGAGCTGTGTAATTGAAAGTTTGAAAGTTCTGTTCGATCTTCATACCAGCTTAGAAGTGAACTTTTTTTCTACAAGAATATAATCAATTGCTATGCATGCCTGACCAGCACAGGCCCCATATTTCGCCACGGTTATTCGTTTTACAGCCACCTTGCGTGGTTCAACAGGAAGAAAATTTCTAATTAGCAATTCGTTATTAGTATTCTGTTAATATTAAGAATCAATTACTTTAGAATTTAAATTAAAATTAAGATTTGCTTCTTCCTTTTCTTTAATTAAGATTGAATCTACCTCTGAGTCCCAAGAAGCTGAGAGGGAATCAACTACAGCAGGGCATTTTCCACCTAATTCCAAAGCCACAGGTGTCAGATGCTCCACAGCTGCGGCCATCACAATCCGACCCACCCTTGCACTTCCTGGCAATATCATTTTATATTAATTTGCATAATCTCAGCAATGGCTATGACAAAAGCCTACCGGTATACATGAGGTCAAAAATTAACAAGAAGTAAGTCGTTGATGATGATGATGACATTGAAGCAGAAGAAGAAAAGGTACAAAAGGCTTAAGTTGAGCATGTCTACAACGTACCTGTGAAGAAGATCTTGTCCCACCTTTGCTGCAGGAGTTGCTCGCCCGCTGCTGATCCACCTAGGATAACCTTAACGGCTTTGTCGTCCAAGTACGCTGGAAGTGCAGTGGCTAGAAGAGCAGAACAGGTAGGGGACAACTCGGAAGGCTTTAAAACAACACAATTTCCGGCAGCTACAGCTCCCATTAGTGGCTCCAAGCACAGTCCTTTTTTTTTTTTTCCCAAATTCTTGATCAGGGTTGAGGACAATTTTATTTTTTAAAAAAAAAAAAAAGACTTGAACTTCATTTTCTTTTGATACTGTAGATTGTGGGGATCTTACCGAAGGGAAAGTTCCAAGATGAAATTATGAGGACGAGACCAAGAGGCTCGGGAACAATTTCTGCGCTAGTAAGCACTGCTATTATTGGCAGCTTAGCCTATCAACAGCACATCGACCAAAAAATGTTGGCAGTGTCAGTCTATATATCTACAAAGTATAACATCTCAGACACGCATGATATTAATGTTTTCAAAACTCCCACAATTTCTTTGGCATTCTTTTAGTTTGAGCTCGTACAATCTTAAACAAAAGGCCTTTGACAATGAAGGCAGATAACATAATCTCACCTTTCTGCCTGCCATCCATTTTTTAAAATTCTTCAATGCAAAATTTAAGGACTTCATCAACGCTCCTACCTGCAAGAATATATTTTTAAGATTAAACACTATTCATACTATTTGCTAATACGGCAAAAATGTCCCACACGAATAAAAAGTGAATACTACCCATGAAGAATGTAAAGAAATGGGACGCACTCAAAATTTATACTTCTATCTACAAAATCATTCATATACTGTATTGTATAACAGAAGAAGGAACATATCAAACGCACCTCATCTCTAAAAGCCTCAACGTGATGTTTCCCTAAATCTTGCTTCAGGGCCTTCAATATTTCTTCATCTTTTTCCATGAGGAAACTACGCAACCCTTTTAGCTGTGATTCTCTCCAAGATGCTTCCTTAGTTTTTCCACTCCTGTGATACTCTCTCATATTGCTGAGGTCTCTCTCTAAAGGCCCTAACAACTCCATGGCGAAGATCAGATGCACGTTCTCACTTATCTGCGCATATATGGTATTTATATCTGTTCAACTAACCCATTCATCTTAGATTAAATGCATAATAAAAAAATTTGACTCTTCTTTTTTCATTAATATGTTTACTTTCACGTACAGTAACGCGCACACCCAGAAAATGCAGAGAATTATATAAAAAGGACCACAAGTATCTGTTAATTATCCACAATATGTAATTAATTATATATCCTAAAATTAATAACACATGCCACAATATATATGGTAACCATACTGATACTGCTTGGCTATATTTAATAGAATAATTTTATTGTATGCAGCGGTTAATTTTTTTATCAAATAACTAAGTATTATTAATTATTGAATAATTGTCAAAATCATTTTGAAATAAAATTTAATCTTTTTTATGACAAATTTAATTTCATTGGTCTCCTACTCATCCTGATTTAGAGTCATGCCATCTTGAACGAGACAAATATACACGTGTGTGTGTGTGTGTAGGTCCTAGCATGGTTCCGGCTTTGTTCATCATTCTTACTGTGTTCTTCATGGTTGGTTTTCTTTTTCGGTAATCAAAGGGCACATTTAACTATTTCCGTCCGTATTCAACTAAGAATTGTACCCCCTTTTAATTCAAGATATTTCTGTCTGCTGAATTAACATGAAATCTATTGAATGTTTCACCAGACCAAAATTGTTCGCTAAATCACAATAATTCTACAGCTAACAAACAGCAGCAACTAAAATATATAGCTTCCAGCCACTGTTTCTGATTTTGTGTTTGTGCCTTCATGATAGTTTTTCTTTTGGTTGCATCAAACGATTGCTAAATGAATAAATATTTGAAAATTAGAACATCAACTATTTCAACATTTTTCGCAAGAATCTTTTCTAAGATTCGAAGCCCTGCACATCAGCCCCTCAACTTCACCCGCGTCATTTTCTGCCGTCAATCACCTGCAAGTACGATCGATATATTCAACTGCTTTTTCTACCACAACCTCCATTGGTTGCAACTTAATTCAGTTATAATAGGGCACCCGTAATGGGCAGGGTGGATAGCAGGATAATGGTCATCAGCGTCTTGTCAGTATTAAATTCACGGTCCTCAATGCATATGACGTTGTCGCCCACCCATTTGCCGACGAATATTCATGAACATGGGAATTGAACGAGGGACCAGTTGAAGTCAAAGGCTAGGATTGATTAATGAGAGCTCTTTCGCATTGTTGTGCCCTAAACTTATCCATATCTCATCTTATGCTGAATTGTTACGCTAAAACGTAATCAATACGTCAACTACGGAGAATGTATGTGGTTTCTTTTCATTCTTAACATTATCATAATTAATAATCCGGAGGGTTTTGACCGATTGAGTCGTCTACTGGATGCCATAGTCAACAAGACAGGCTAGAGCTGCCACTGTTGCAAACGTACGAAATGACGGAAGACCTGCCGGTTGGCCTACAGTAATTAATTAATATTGGTGATGCCCACGACTGGCATATGTAACCACTATTGATATACGTTTGTAATCGGCAATGATATCTTATATTTTTGGATTTATAAATTTTTTATGTTTTTTAAAAATATAAGGTTGAACAATACATTTCAATAATTTAAAATATACTGTTCAACATTCAAATTAATAAATACGTAAAAAATTTGTGAATCAAAAAACATAAAAATAACAAAATTGTTTGTAATTGTGTGTACTGCAGTCTGCGGAGACATAGCCTTCATAAGGAGTTACAACCTTTTAGCTGTGATACTGATATATCTGTCATCACATATTTGTAATATTATAATACTATTTTTAATTAATCAAAAACTTATTATTGTTTCAATTGGTTTCTCAACTGTCTTTGGTAAGTTCTAACAAAGCACAAATTAATTTATTTTTGTTCTAAGCGTCTCACTATCAAGACACACATTATTTCAAGTAAATGAGTGCTTAAGTGAAAATGAGATGAGTTGGAAGATCAATTCAATAGAGACTCGAATATCAAGATGATATTAAGAGAAGAAATCCCTAAATTTAAAGGACACTAACCAGTTTTGTAATATATAACGACACCAACCAGTTTTGTAATATATAATTGTGCTTTTTTTTTACTGTCTATATATATTTCATATGCCACTAAATATCTGCAGAATGTCACAACTTTAAACCTTTGCGCTTATGTATCAAATTGTGTGATATTGAAGGCATGCATTGTAAGATGAATGATGCTTGTCTCCTTAAATTGGCTTGGAGAATTTGCCCAGATGATAAAGGGCTAAGAGCCAAGTTCTAAAAGGAAAATATGGACAGGGATCAATGGCCTAACAAAATTCCAAGTGAGGCCACTGATTCTATGCTCCGGAAATCTATTGTTGAAGTTTGTCTGGAGTTAACTAATAATGTTCAGTGGGAGATAAGAAGGGCAGTGAAATTAAATTCTAGTCAGACCCTTGGTTACCAAAACACAGAATTTCAATACAAGAAGCAACAAAACCAGTTCATGAAGATTTGAGAGAGGCTAGAGCCAAAGACTTGGTGCGGAACAAGGATTGGGATTGGGACTATTTAAATCACTTTCTTTCCCAAGACACAATCTCTAAAATTAAATCTGTTTTTCCTCCACAACAAGGGTTAGGGAAGGCTGTTCTCAATTGGCATAGCCTCTGATGGTGGTTTTTCAGTTCGCAATGCTTACTATACTCTTGCTAAAGATGATTGGCAGGAATCAAACAATCTCTGGAAAATTCCAGTGCCTCACCAAATTTGTACTTTCATTTGGCAGGTTGCTCATGAGAGGTTACTCACTAGAAGCATGACTTGCAAATGAAGTATAAACACCCAAATTTATTAGGTACCCAAAAAATAAAAGTAAATTCATAGGTGAGTTAAAAATTTTTTTTACTTATTTTTTGAATATTTTGTGTTTTAAAATAGGTAAAATAAAAAGATTTAAGAGTGTTTTCTTTGAATTTCTAGTGATAAACTTTAAAGTAATTTTGTTTAGAAAAAAGAAAAACAGAAAAGTTTCATTCCGGTTTTTCTTAAAAAAAAAAAAAAGTAGTTTTAATTAGAATGTAAAAATAAAAAAAGTTTTGGAAAAGAATTAGTTTTAAGTTTAAAATTTGTAAATTTTAAGAAAAATTTATGAGTGACATATTTTAATTTGAAAATTTTTTAAGAAAAATTAGAATTTTTAGAGTATTTTTAAAAACAAAATTGTTACAACTATGTTACACTCAATAGTACCCACTACCTATTAGCTCTTAATTCCCTGGATCTCTTCATTTCTACTCCAAATTTGTGGTTAAATGCCTCTCAAGCAGCAACCACTTAATGACTTTGTCATCCCAACTAATCTAATTAATCCGTTGAGATTTACTCCCACGACATCCTAAAAAAAGGAGGAAAAGAGGAGACAGTGCAATGTGGGTCCAAAAGCCAGCCACTCTCATGTAATGTAGACATAAAAGGGAGAGAGAGGTTGAAAGAACAAAAACACGGACGGACAGAAAGTTTTCATAGAGAGAAAACAAAGAGCTTACTGAGAGGGGAAGAAGCAAAGGGAACACTTGCATACTGACACTCACCTCACTCCACTTCTCTTATGCATCTTCGCTTAACTTAGACACAAGCTCATAGAGTTGACCCATGACACCCCTTTCTAATCACAAAAAAAACAAAAGAAGCTTCCTTCACCTCTTGAAAGCAAGTGTGGCCATTCTTCGTTGTTGGATTTTCGGTCAACATTTGAGGTAGGCTCTTTGACTCTCCTCTTTATTCTTGCATCTTATCCATAAGAAAGAAATTTTTGTGTAAGTGAGCTTTGAAAATATTGTTATTTGATGTGACCTTTGGTTGCTGTAAAACTTGGAACTCAATTTTTTGTTATTTTTAGAAAGAAGTTTCAGTTTGCTAGGAGAGTTTGAGATGAGAGAGAAATAGGATAATCTCTCTCAGTTCAATGGCATCATCGGTCCGGTGATACCGCTGATGGCGGAAGCTACCTTAGTTTACTGTTGACTACGGCCACGCCGAGTAGCAAGGGCATAACACCCCCTGCTACGTCGTCTTCCTATGCAAAGAGGAACACGATACTGTTTCAAAATTAAAAAGGTTTCCCTTATTTTTATTTTCTTTATTTTTATTTCTTTTATGTAATTATTAAAATAAAATAAATAATGGGTGTAACGTTAGTAAAACATGAACTATAATTGAGTTTAATAAAATTTTTATTTATTTTTAAAATTTTTTGGAGGTTGATTTGCCAAAGAATTTAAGAGTATTTTTTTAAACTTTTCATAGTAAACTTTTTATTTGCTTTTCTTTTAGATAAAAAATGTTGATTTAAAAAATAGGCATCACTTTAGTAAAAAGTAAGCCCATAGATAAATTTAGTAAATTTTTCTACTTAAGCCATGATTTTTCTAAAAATTTCTTTAATAAAGAGAATTTAAAAATATTTTTTATATCTTTTATGTGTAGTTATTTATATTTAAAAAATAAAATAAATAATAAAAAAAAATCCTTTACAACAGCTTGTACATTGCAGGGACGGATAGCGCAGTGGCAATCCGTGCAGCCCACCTCTCTTTTTAAAAAAATAAATTATTTAAAAATCAAAGGTGAAGTTGCAGCTCGCTGTGTACCACATTTTTGCTCTAGGTTAAATTTTGCTTCCCCTTTTAATTAAGCAAAAATAAATTAAATTAAGAATATTCTGAGACTAAGTTCTTTGTGCATTAGAGTATGATTAGCATGCTATATTTTTTAGTTAACTTCTTTTCTTGTTAAATTTGAGTTGTATTTTTTTTATTTATGTGTAACTTTTAATATGTGACATAAGTTAGTTTATTTTTATTTAATTAATTAGTTTATATTTATTTTGAATGACTGTAATAATAATTATAGATTTATTTTTTTATATATATAGATATTGTATACATTTAATTATGGACTCCAATAATCTAATTTAATTCAATAAAAGATTCCAAAGGCCTTCATGTTATGTAATACAAGATTTTAATAATCCTAAATAATATAAGAGTTCTAATAATTCTAAAAGAATAATCTGAGGAGGCTCTGATAGTTTATTTTCCAAACTTACCCCATTCAAACAATATATTGAAAAGGAAATATTACGCTATTTTTTTTAAAAAATCATTTTCATACAAACTTACCTTAGAAAATTAAAAAATTGAAGTAAAAATTTCTTTTCCTATAATTAGAAAAGGAAGAGCTTTTTCTCACTACAAACAAATATAAGTCTCATCTTAACGTTATCTTTATACTTAAGGGTAGTCTTATTTTTTAGAAGCTTGAAAACTTATCTAATAAAAGTTATGAAATTAGAGTGAAAGCATTTATTCTTATGACTTGAAAAAGATATAAAATTTTATACAGAGTTCACTTCTAAAGATTGGAGAGTCATTTCAATACTACCTATAAGTTTATAAATATTTCTTTTATATCAACTTTTTTGAAAATGGGGTGAAAGCCCCCTCTTTTATGTTTTGTAAATAATAAGTATGTTTTAAAAATCTCAATTCTAGAAGGATATTTGTAAATTATTAAATTACAAACAAAATAAGGTTCAAAATACTTTTTTAAATCAAAAAATAATCAAAATATTAATAAGATATTGAAAGAGTGTTTAAAATACTAACACTTCTTTTACATATAATTAACCTCTAAATTCTTTTACTGTAATGTAGACCATCATTTTTTTGATATTTAATTTCACCATTTTACTACTAAATTAGTGGTGACTTCAAATTTTCTATTTTTCAAACCTTTTTCAAAAATATCATATTTTTTTTATCGCCACTTTGCATGACATTGTGACACGGAGCAATGATGATTGTTCTTGCAGTTGGGGTAATCAAATTCTAGAGACAACTGTTGATGTTATTCTTGACTGCAGAGTGGCCCAACAAATATGGATCATGCTTGTGAGTCCTAGTGCTTTATCTAATTTTTATGGAGGCCCTTTATGAGAATGGATTGAGTAGAATATTAGAGCAAAATGGAAAGTGGAATGTGGCGTGGACAGTGGCGGCTTGGAAAATTTGGCAGTGGAACTTGGCCCAGAAATGGAGAGATTCTTATCAGAAATTATGTGAGGCAAATCGAAGAAGCTTACAAACAAGCCAATGATAAGCCGCAGGCTCAAAGGGAGGCTAGATTAATCCATTGGCAGTTTCCTCAAGAGCAATGGTTTGAGTTGAATATCGATTATGCCTGGAAAAACAATGGAGTTAGTGGCAGTGGCGGCCTAATAAGAGCTAATAGAGGGAATTGGATAGTGGGATTTTGTAGATCTTGTGGGCAATCCTCAGCCTTCAAATTAAAGCTGAATGCAGGACAATGTTTCAAGGTCTTCAGCTTGCAATAGAAAAAAAGGAATCAGACTCGCATGCATTAATACAGGCGGTTACCGGAAGAGATAACCAAAAAACTCCTATACCGGCAGCCATTTCTCAGATGATCAAATGCTTTGAAAAATTAATCTGAAAACACATATCTAGAGAGCAAAATGCGTGTGCCGACTGGATGGCCTCCAAGGGGGTCGCGTCACTTCCAGAACTCCTGTCTTCAATTCTGCTCCAACGGCTCTTAGGACTTTGTTGATGGTAGACACCATTTAAGTGTCTTTCTCTAGGAAAATTCTGGTGTAATCCTTTTCCTTGCCCCCTTTATTCGCACACACGCAAAAAAAAAAAAAAAAAAAACGCCATGCATGGCCTGATTCTTTGCTTTTGGTTTTATCGAAATTCCAGCTTATAAAAAAATTGAAACATATATAAAACTTATTGATTTACTTTAATATATCTGAAAATGCAGAGCTCCACATTTTCTTTTTTCTTTTCTTCTGTATTCCAAGGAAAACTTCTACGCTAATAAAAATTAAGAGTGCGAGAATTTTAAGATTCAAATTCTTTGAGGTTTGTTTTCATGATTAAAAATTAAAGGGATTGTAAACGGTTTAAGCTTGAAAGCCTATTTTTAATAATATACTAAGTGAATATGTATAGCTAACGTTCCCTCTCTCTCTCTCTCTCTCTCTCTCTCGCTTTTTTGTTTTGGATAGTAAGGGGGCACAGGACGTACGAAAACTATACACCACAAACTATACAGAAAAGCTACCCAGCAAAGTCTTCAAGCAGTATCTGATACGAATCATTACTTAGATTTAGGAGCACTGTGGAAAGTAGATTGGATAATCAAGAGGGAAGCCGTATGAGTGATTCCAGAACCAGTTTGCCAACCTGTTTCTTTTTCCCAGATCGTTCTCTTGCTATATATTTTCATTATTGTTCTGTAGTTTGTGTTGTGATTGTCTCAAATTTTCTGGTACCTTTGAAGTAATTCATGTCAAACCAAAAACAAAAAAAAAATTGTTTTAAGTTGCTGACAACTTATTGTCACATGTTGTGCATACATAACTATGCTTTTCATTGATATCAAATGTAAAAGGAAATTTCAATGGAAAATTATTAGTAGTATCACTTTGAAGCATATATGACAGGAGTATTTAGAACCTCACACCAACCTTTCAATTTGATTGATCTTTGAGGGGTGGATGCCTATGTTATTCGCAGCTAGAGAAAAAGAGAGAACTAAAGTAGGTATTAGCAAAACTTAAGCCAATTAGCAAGGGCAGTGGGGATACTGGCAGATGGAAGAAACCGGAAGAGGGTTGGATGAAGATTAATGTAGATGCGTCGGTGCCCAATAATAAGAGGTATGCTAAATGTGGAGGACTTATTAGAGACTCTAATGGGAATTTCAAACAGGGTTTTGTAGCGGTTATGGATCCTTGTTCTCCTCTTGAGGCTGAACTGAAGGCAATCCAATTAGCCTGGGAGCAGGGTGCTCAGAAGGCTCAATTAGAATAGGATTCTTTTGGAGGCGGTCCAGCTAGTGAATGGAGAGTGTGCCAGATGCATATTCATGTCACACACTTGGTGGAAATTATTCGAGGATGGCCAAATAAAGCTTGGGAGTTTCGTATCATACATGTGGGAAGACAAGCAAACCGAGCTGCAGACCTGATAGCTAAGCGACATAATGGAGTGCAGCAAGGATATCTGAGTTTCTGTGAGGAGCCTCTCTTTATTCGTAATATTTTAGAAGAAGACCGTGGGGAATCTTGGGTGTGATTGGGGTGAGGTTTGTTTAATTTATCAGCTGTACCAAAAAAAAAAAAAAAGATTTGATTGATCTATACAATAGCCCCAACAATGACCAAGCAACTATATGACAATGGAGACAATCAAACTAAGGATACACAAATTAGAGTTTGGCTATCATCGCATCAGATTTCTAACATTTTTGTATTGTGTTTCACACAACAACAAATAGAAATTGATCTCTACCTGCCGTATATGGTAAAGTTGTGTGAATAATTAAGTTGGAGTATCTTTTCCTTGCAAACTAAACCTAAAATTAATACTCAACACTAGGTAGATAAATAAACTTGTTCTTATTGGCTGCTCACTAGTCGCTAGTGAAAGGTGAAAGAAACTAATGGCACTCACCCGATAGCCAAACTTGTCTGCGTTTTGATAATCCCTTTAAGCCCAGCAAGACAAGGAGCAATCCGAGATAGTCATAATTGTAAGCCACCTCAAGTAGTTGAAACTTGTTAAGAGTCCATGGAGGATACCTGAACCAAAAATCAGTGAGGAAACTCCTCTTGACGATGGCCTTCTGGTGGCTGAATGTGTCAAAGGAGAACTTGCCATGGTACATGCCAAACCCGCTTTCACCAACTCCTCCAAATGGGAGGGTGTCCGCAGCATACTACCAAGAATAAAGATTCATATTTTATCCAAACGAACAGGAACACAATATAATTAAGATTTGAAAATGATCATTTTTCTAAAAACAAAAAAGAGCAGCATGTACTTGTACAATTGTATCATTGAATGTCACGCTCCCAGATGATGTTTCAGATATCATTCTTCTCTGCAATGTTTGGTTTTTGGTAAAGACATAGAGTGCAAGAGGCTTAGGCCTTGAGCTTATAAATTTAATACTATCTTCAATCTTCTCCAGCTGCAAATCATAAGCAGGGGGAAAGTATAATTGGAGCTTCACTTGGCGGGTTAGAGAAGAAGAGAAGCACATGAATAGGGTAACTAAGCACTTTGGCTAATTTTCTTGTCAAATATATTCATATGTATATCTTACAGTAATAATTGGAAGCAATGGGCCAAAGATTTCCTCTGCCATGATTGCTGATTCAAGTGGGGGATCGACCAATATTGTTGGTTCAATAAATCTGCATAAATTTTGCAGTGCAGTAGATTCAGATGCTTTGTAATGGAACAGTGGTGCTAGCAGCTAGCAGTTGAAAGGGCAGAGAGTATTAATTACAAGTTATCTTCGTCCATTGAGCCACCATACACCACGGATCTTTTGACCTTTGGTTCAGTAAGAAGATTCTTGAGTCTAAGGAAATGTTGTTTATTAACTATCCTCGCAATAGTGTTGGATTCTTTTGGATTTTCTCCGAACATTTTCTTGATCCAGACCTTCATCAATTCCACCTAAAGAAACCTCAAGAGTGAACATATATATTTACCTAAAAAGATCATAGAAACGCAGATCAGTGAAATTGATAAATTTAATTTTGTGCAAGAGACTCACCAGTTTTGAACTGAAACTCTTCTCTACGAGGATATAATCGATGGCTATGCATGCTTGACCAGCACATGTCCCAAATTTCCCAATAATAATTCGCTTCACAGCCACCTTGTTGATCAACAGCATGAAAAAAGAAAATAAAACTTATTATCGAAAAGGCAGTAACTAATCAAATTATTAATTGAAAATGGGATGGAATTACTTCTTTTTCTTTTTGTTTTTTACTTTCATTTTACAAATTCAGGTGTGATATGCACTAAGACTGAAGAGCCCACCTGTGTGTCCCAAGAAGATGAAAGGGAATCAACCACAACAGGGCATTTTCCACCCAACTCCATAGTCACAGGCGTGAGATGATTCGCAGCTGCAGACATCACTATCCGCCCCACACGTGCACTTCCTGGCAGTGTTTTTTGCAGAAGTAAAATGTTCAGCAATGGCCATGACAACGGCATACCAGTAAGACCAAAATGAAGTTTCGAACAAGAGTAATGAAAAGGCTGATAAATGATGATGTGTGCCTGTAAAGAAGATTTTCTCCCATCTTTGCTGCAGTAAATGTTCCGCAACTTCTGGTCCACCTTGGATAACTTTAATGGCTTTCTTGTCCAAGTAATTGGAAAGGCCAGAGGCTAGTAGAGAAGAACACGCAGGGGACAACTCTGAAGGCTTGAGGACCGCGGTGTTTCCAGCAGCTATTGCTCCTATTAACGGTTCCAAGGACAGTCCTGTGTGTTTTTATATATAATTGAAATTCCAAAATAAAAAGGGGGATTTAGCCTTGAACTTGATTTTGTTTCTATGTGTAGGCAGATGACGAGGGTAACTCACCAAAGGGAAAATTCCAAGATGAAATAATGAGGACCAGGCCGAGAGGCTCAGAAACAATTTCCGCGCTAGAGAGCAGTGCAATTTGTGGCAATTTAGCCTATCATCAAACCCCACGTAAAAATTTGCAGTCAGTCAATTTAGTATAATAATTCCCACGTGTGCTCATATTACCCTGCGAAATTGTTCTAAATTTCTTCCATAGGTGAACCTACATGTGCACAAGCTCTTCTTTTCTTGTCTTGCGATATAACAATTTTCCATGATTGAAGTTAGAAGTTTGAACATTTTCGTGTGGTAAACCAAACAATTAAACCTTGTGTACTATTTTTAACTTTATTTTACATACTTCTCTAAAGCTGGCCAGATCTCACCTTTTTGCTTGACATCCATTGTTTGAGAGACTTCAATGCAAAATTGATAGACTTAATCAACGTTCCGATCTGTGAGTAAGTGGATCAGCTTAGAATTAGAATATATATATATATATATATGTATATATGTGTGTGTGTGGTAGATTAGTAAAAAAAGAAATATGATAACTATGCAGTCTGATATGTACCCAAAAAAAAAAAAAACCATGCAGTTCGATACTAACAAATGTCCCACACAGAGACGCGCACGCCCATGACCAAATGAAGCTACGATACTTTTCTTATTATTTTAATAGCAGAAGACATACCTCGTCTCTAAAAGCCTCAACACGATGTTTCCCTAAATCTTGCATGAGGACCTGCAAGATTTCTTGCTCTTTTTCCGCGAGGAAACTACGCAATCCTTTAAGCTGTGATTCTCTCCAAGATGCTTCCTTCGTCTTTCCTTCCTCATAATACTCCCTCATATGCTTCAGATCTCTCTCAAAAGCTCTCATGCTCTCCATGGTGCTCTGAATCAATGCTTCTCTGCCGCTCTGCAACCGCTATTTATGTCTGTTCAATAATTCTATACTTTTTTTAAGTAAATATTTTTAAAAGTATTCCTACCTTATGAATACGAAATTAAAGCAATAACTTTCAACAAAAATAACTATAAACTTAAATTCATATTAATAAATTACCCCAGAAGTTCTAATACACAATCAACTTTAAAAGCTCCAATTTACGTCAGTACCAACTACCATCTTTGGAAACTGGTTAGCCTTCAAGATGGGGCTTGTAGGTACGACATGGGCTACTCCACAAGGTGCCAGATGGTCAACTTAAATGACGATAGTAATTAATTAATGCTCACAAATATTTAATCCGATACGTAATCAAACTTTAATGACCTGCTCACGTGAAATCTGATTTCTTTTAAGCACTAGTATTAGAAAAAAGAAAAGAAAATCTCCTCTTTGTGACAAACTTACAAATTTTGTATATAATTATAAGTAGCACGCGTGGGCTCTACCCACTTTTTGGAATCAAACTTGATCTTTATGGTTCACAGTTGGCAGATGAGGAGGAGCTGGAGTTTAAATCCACCATGAATGGTCATTTATACCAACGGCTAGAAAATGACGTACATTCAATTCAGAGTTTGTATAATGGCAAGCAAGAAGGATGATGTTTGCAGGGTCACCATAATTGGCTATCAAATGGGGTGGTTAAAACGTGAAGATGTCAATTTGCTTGTCTCCTTTCTTTATGAAATTAAGCACACATTGCGATCGGGGTTTGATATCAGTTGATAGAGATTGTCTTTCATTTCATAATAACTTGACAAGGATGGTTTGATTTCTAGGCTTCTGCTTCCACTCACAATTAGGTCAGGAGTTTTTCCCACTAGTGTAGCTAGCCACACTTTGATTTTTGGGCAGCAAATTATATGTGGTACACGTTGCCGCCGTTTGTTTTTCTTTTCTGGCAAATGATAGGATATAAACCAGTAAACCTCCCTTTCCACTTAAGTTAAGTATCTTGAAAATTAATAATCTTTACGGAAATAATAAACTCAAACTCACAAAAGTGGGTTGAATTTATTGGAAATTTTAAAATTTAATAATTTTAATGATCTAAACTATATTAATAAAATTTTTATGAAATTAATCAGTTTTGTAAGAATATAGGAATTGTAATCTTGGGAAAATGCAGTCCCGCTCCCGGGAATGGGAGAAGCATCGGACTCCAGCTTTAAAAAAAAGTCCGAGTTGATGATATTGGGAATGGATGAAATGGAGTCCACTGCTTTCCAGCCTTTAATCATACCAAACAACCATCTGCCACATCCATTGCAAGAGAAAACGACTAGCAACTAACCACATCTATTCTGCAAAAGAGACCGACCAGTTTTAAATTTCTAGACAGTTTGGCATCCATAAATGCCTACTGGTTAAAGAATCTATGGTGAGCGAGTAAAATGATAGTATAATGTTGGGGAAAGAATTTTCTGTAGTTTAAAGTGTACTTTACAAACTAAGTATGATATGATATGTAGAATAATTATATTATTCTTGTAAATAATTTAATAATTTATTTTCACGAATGAAAATTGTGGGGATAACATGAAAATAGCTACTTGACCCAGTTTTAGAGGATCTGCTGGGTGGCATCGGCCCAGCCACTCAACATTTAACCCAGCTACCCAGCATAAATGCGCTTAGCTACATGTTCTCTTCGGATAGAGGAGATTAGGTGCCGGTGGGGAAACATACATTTGACCACACAAATATTGGCCCGAGTTTTATAAAGATAGTAAATGATAACCATATTTTAATAATATTTATTTCGGAATTTATTTGTTGCAAGGAATACATGGAAGTGACAGAAAGCGAATGCATGGCACTGGCTGTTGTATGGTTTAACTTGCGGTTCTGCAAAAACAAGGATGAACTTCTCCACAAATGTTACCCACTCATCTTACATGATCAGTTAGAAAGAGAAGACAAAACTAAGCAAAACAAACAACTTCAATTTTAAATTCCACTGAAAATATTGCTTTTAATAAGTATAAATATATATATATATATGGAAATAGATAATAATTATTATATATAGTTATATACAAAGTTAAAAATGTGCTCTATTTTAAATGCCCAGAGGAAATATCAATTAATTTTTAGAAAATTCATTTGGATCAGACAGGCCATCGTGGGCCGGTGTTGGATGTAGAGAATCAACCATACATGCCGGGCCTTCTTCCAATTCAAGCCCAGAATTTCCCGTTAGAACCCTGTTTCTACCCTTCCATCAACTCGATGGATTCGGTGTTTGGAGAGCTCTGCTCCTCCAACCTCCTTATCGAACGCTGTTGTGTTGCTGAATCCACCTCGTTTTGTGGCGTCATTGTGCTGCGAGCGAGACCTTGATTCAGATATCTCAGAGTGAACTAACCTCCAGTATCCAGCTAGTCTCAAGGTAGCTCCTGCCCTGTTCAACAGCCTCCATATCTAAGACATCTTTCTTCCTTTTTCTCTTGTGATTTGTATATTCTTTTTGAACAAACAGTGTCTGATTGAATAAACTTTGCTATATTCCGTAATCTATCTGGTTACTATCTGGAGTAAGGCATAGCAGGGGACACTTCCAGACTCTTCCAATCTCTGGTTACAAAATATTCAGTAGCAAATTTGCATACTTTATGTTTCAACTTTTGATTCATTGAATCCATTTTTGTTGGACAGTCTGATACATAAAGATGGTGCAATATAACTTTAAGAAGATTACTGTGGTACCAAGTGGGAAGGATTTTGTTGACATCATACTGTCTCGCACTCAGCGTCAGACACCCACCGTTGTCCACAGCGGATATGCAATTTCTCGTCTCCGTCAATTTTATATGCGCACAGTGAAGTATACCCAACCAAATTTTCACGAAAAGCTCTCAACTATCATTGATGAGTTCCCTCGGCTTGATGACATTCGCTCGTTCCATATGTACTGTATAACAAAGAACTTGTACTTGGGCAAGTCAATACCGCAAGGAATCTTATTAGTAAGATTTCTAAAGACTATGTACAATTATTAAAGTATGGTGACTCGCTGTACCGATGCAAGTGTCTGAAGGTTGCTGCTCTTGGCCGCATGTGCACAGTGATTAAGAGAATTGGCCCTAGTCTGGCTTAGCTGGAACAGGTTAGACGACACATGGCTAGGCTCCCATCAATAGATCCTAATACCAGGACTATCTAGATATGTGGATACCCTAATGTTGGCAAGTACTCATTCATTAACAAAATTACCAGAGCTGATGTGGACGTGCAACCCTATGCTTTCACTACCAAGTCACTTTTTGTTGATCATACGGACTATAAATATCTTAGGTACCAAGTAATTGACACAACGTGGATTTTGATCGGCCTTTTGAAGATCGGAACGTTATTGAGATGTGCAGCATCACTGCTCTGGCACATCTGCGAGCTGCCATTTTGTTTTCCTTAGACATCTCTGGGTCTTGTGGTTATAGTTTGCACATCAGGCAGCTCTATTTCACAGCATTAAGTCTCTGTTTATGAACAAGCCATTAATTATAGTCTGCAACATGACTGACTTGCAACCTCTGGAGGGGATACCAGAGGAAGACATGAAGTTGGTCTTGGAAATGGAAGCTGAAGCCTTAAAAACTGTAGTTAATCGAGGAGGCGAGCCAACAAATCATGACAAAGTATTGTTGACTATGAGTACCTTGACTGAAGAGGGGGTTATTGCTGTAAAAAATGCAGCTTGTAAGAGGTTGTTGAATCAGAGGGTAGAGATAAAGATGAAGTCTAAAAAGATAAATGACTGCTTGAACAGGTTTCATTTTGCAGTGCCAAACCACGTGACCAGAAGGGAAGGCCACCTTGTATACCTCCAGCAGTTTTAGAAGCTAAGGCTGAGCAAGCAGCAGAGAAGGAAAAGAGAAAAACTAGAAAGGATTTGGAGAACGAGAATGGTGGGGCAGGTGTATACTCAGCTAACTTGAGAAAGAATTATATTTTGGCTGATGATGAATGGAAGGAAGATATACTGCCAGAAATTTTGGATGGACACAATGTGTATGATTTTGTTGATCCAGATATTCTACATAGGCTTGAAGAGTTGGAGAGGGAGGCAGGGCTAAGACAGGCAGAAGAGGTAGAAGACGATTTTGAGATAGATGAAATCCGGAACAGCAGGAAGCTTTAGCTGGGATCAGGAAAAAGAAACGCTTGCTCATCCAACAGCACAGAATTAAAAAGAGCACTGCAGAGAGTCGCCCCACCGTTCCAAGAAAGTTCGTTAAGGACAGGCAATTCACCGTAGAAAGAATGGGAAGGCAGCTGTCTGCATATGGGCTTAATCCAGCTCTGGCAATGGACAGAGCACGAAGCAAATCTTTCTCTAGGAGAGGTCGGAAAAGGGAAAGATCACCTGAAAGGGGAGGTCCTGATGGTGGTGATCTGAGGGATATAGACGATGACACGTCTAACAAGAAGCAGCGTATGAGGTCTAGATCACGGTCTAGGTCAGTGTCAAGCGCACCAACTGAAGTTGTACCTGGAGAGGGCTTCAAGGATTCTGCTCAAAAGGTTAAAGCAATGAAGCTTGCAAAGAAATCTGTCAAGAAGAGAAACAATGATGCTCTTC
This sequence comes from Dicorynia guianensis, assembly GCA_037013595.1. Lineage (NCBI taxonomy): Eukaryota > Viridiplantae > Streptophyta > Magnoliopsida > Fabales > Fabaceae > Dicorynia > Dicorynia guianensis. Next base: position 823,900 of record JASUAB010000009.1, read on the forward strand.
GTGGAGAAGCTGATAGAGTAATTCCTACTTTGAAGCCCAAGCACTTCTTTTCTGGGAAGCGCTCTATTGGAAAAACCCTAAGACGGTGAAATTGATAAAGTAAGTGATGGGCTATGCTATCTTATTATGACTTCTCTTTGCCTTATTGCCATGAATCATTACCGTCAATTGTGTAACATTCCCTTGTTTGCATTGACATCTTAATTGCCAATCACAGGCGGCGGATCCAAATTGAATTTCTCAGTAGTTGATTTACTTTTTCAGTCCTTCAAGAATCACTTATTTCAGATGTACATGTTATATGATCTCTGAAGATGGTTTTGGGTATTCTCAAGTTAAAAAAAATTTCTTGATTTTCTCTGCAGAGAAGGTTGATTTCTGCTTTTTGGAGACACTATCCTTACTTGTGGTTGCGAGGAATAATGTTCTTGCTACTTAGTTGTTTTGCTTGAGTTCCTTTTATAGAAATTGCGTCAAGGTTTTCCTTTATACCTATACTTGTCAAAACGGGCCGGCCCGCCCCGGCCCGCCCCGACCCGCAACAACCCACAATCTGACGGAGCGGGGCGGGCTGGCCCGCATAATTGGCGGGCTGGGATTTACCTAACTCAACCCGCCCCGCGGCGGGTTACGGGTTAGGCGGGCCAGTCCGCCAATAATTAAAAAAAATAAAAATTTTATTAAAAATTTAAATTTATGAATGATAGTAAATGAATAATTAAATTTAATACACTAATTTTAAAATAATTACAAATGAATACAATCAAATTTGCTTTTTAATAATATACCTAAAAGTATAACCTGAATTTAGCTTGTAATAAATTATAAAAACTTTGATTCTACTCATAAAATTGCTAATATATAATATTATTTTTTAGGCAAGGCTTCAATAATATTACTAACATACATGCACAATAAAACATGTGCTTACAAAGACATAAAGGTCATATTCCTATATGTGACAAAGTCTAACATTGATGTTGTTCAAAATAAACTACATGCTAATTGAAAATAGAGTTATGCTATTATACATTTATACCATTATTTCTATATATGCAATGCTTGAGTTTTACACCTTAAATTATGATAACATAAAAGCTGAACAACTCAATACAAATATAAAGATAATATTTTTTACTTCAAAAAATAATATATAAATATGATATTGATGATAGCTATGTAACAACACAAGTTTTATACTATCATCTAAATGATTCAGAATGAGTTGTTGCATAATATAATAATTTGTCTTCTCTTTAAACTCATCAATTTTTACTTACCTTTTAACTCGAAACCTTTTAAAAATTCTTTTGTCTCTACGGTCACCTATAAAATCATACATTATACATAAGATATTCAAAATATAAGAAAATTATATCTAAACTGTATGAGGATCCTGCCTAAATTACATAATTCAAATTGGAACCAAATGACAATCATTTGAATTGCCCTCCTCTTCCAATGCATATCCATTGATCTTGTTGTCATAATAGTATAACTTACAGTAATTTCTTAAAAGTTGAAACTATTTTAAATTATATATCATTTAAAAAAAATTAAAATTAAATTAAATTTATGCGGGTTCAAACCCGCGGATTGAACCCGCCCCAACCCGCATTGACCCGCGGGTTATGCGGGTGCGGGCTAATTTACCCGCGAATAAATGGGCCACCTATATAGTAACCCAACCCGCCCCTTATACATTGCGGGGCAGGCTGGCCCAGCGGGCCCAGCCCGTTTTGACATCTCTATACCTCTGCGCCTTTTTTTTTTTTTTTGGTCTCCCCCTGTGTTCTTGCAATTTTACACCTAGCTTTGTCAATTGTTTTCTTTTCTTTTTTTTTTTTTAGTTTTTGTTGGGAGGGAGGGGTGGTGGGGGGAGGAGAGACCAGTTATGAGCAAGCAACATGCGGTTTGAGATATTTTTAGCTGCGCTGCAAAGTGTATCATTTCTGTACTGGATAGTGTCGAGGCAAGTACTTCAGATGTATTGGCATTGCACTCATGAGGGCGTACATTAAAGGCCTTGTGCTTTTAAGTTGGAAATTTGTGGGCTCTGCTGTGCATGCCTTTCATTACTGGAGGCTTTCTATGTCCCATGTTAAATTAGAGTTTCTGTAATAAGCCTAAAACATGAAGGCTAGATTACACAAAACAGAACCATGAATGCATTTTATATTCAGGTTGAGGGTCTTCCCTATCTTCCCCGTTTTTGTATCTTCTTGTATTTTTACTTTTTGGGCTAAACAGCAATACTCTATAAAGCTATCGACGGCATTTCAGACAAGAAAATGTTACGGTATTCTTTCTTGTGGTAGTGTCTGTTGTTTAACGACACATAATGTTCAAATTGACAGTCGGCGGCTGGATGAGGATTACTACAAATTTGTGAGGAGTAATATTTAGCCGCAAATGCTATATAATTTTCTTTTTTCTGTTTTCAAATATATTAATATTCGAGAACAGAATCGCAAGATAACCAGGAAATTATTCAGACAAAGCTCTAACGAACGTAACTGAAGCCAGCTTCTTGCTTCTGTTTCAAAATCATACTTGAACACTCATAAAAAGAAATTTGTGAAACGCAATATTTTTTGCCGAGAGCAATAGTATACCTTAACTGTCTCCTATTTCCTATTTATTTAAAAAAAAAAATCATACTTGGTGAGGCCCTAAATTATTTGTTGCTTCTGTTTCAAATCATACTTGGAGACTCATAACAGGAAGGTGGCCCGAAATTATCATTGTCAACCAAATGGCGTTCGGGGAAGTTATGGGCTCGAATATTTCGTGACTGCTTGGTTCAAAACATTACCTGGAGAGGCACCGCATGATCATTCATCATTGTCCACCAAAGGACGACAGGGGAAGATGTTTGGGCTCAAATACTTCTAGGCAGAGACAACGGGGTGGTCATGGGTTGTTGGAATCCAAATGATCAGATCCAAATGAAACTGGCTGCTCTTTTTACTCATCTGAAACGAACCAAACATCTCCATAAATCCGATGTTTGCGGGTTGTCAGGTTTTTCAGGACAGGTTAAGCGGTTCTTCATACGACTCCTTCCTATCTTTACTGTAGTGAAGAAAAAACAAGCTGAGTGCGTGAGTGAAGGTGTAATGATTGTGGGCGAAAGGGTGGTGGAGCATTTGGTTGTGGAAGACTAGAAGTGAAGCCATTTTGTGGGGGTGGATGAATTCGCTAGAACTCCCTGTAATGAGTTTAAGATTGTGGGTTGGGGTTTTGTATGAGTTGAGCACGTATGTGATTTAGCTGCTTGGATGTGAAAGTAGGTATCAGAGGCTTCACCAGCATGCAATGAAAAGAAATGCTAAAGAGTTACATTATTTTTATAATTTTATTTATATTTAATTCTTATAATTAAAAATTTTTATTATTATATTTATTAAATTTCATAAATTTAATAACTTAAGTGTGAGCCCTTTCATAATAAAAGAATTTGGAGACTAATTTGACCTCCCAAATGGTATGTCTTTCTCTCTCAGGCATCTACAGGAAAACATGCTGTCTATCAGGTTTTTGGTTTTTTAGAATTAAGCTATTTTTTTTGGGCTTATTACTGGGACATTTTGGATATCCAGCGAAATTTTATGGTTAATGATATTTATTATTATTATTTTTTAATGATACAAAGAGGTCATAATCTGAGATAGGGAATAAGCAGGCCTGCAAACCGCTTGAGTTTCAAGGCTCGCGGCTTACTGATACTCACTTTTGTTCTTAGTCTAGGTCAGACGAGAACAGCCTGAGCTTAATCAATTAAATCTTCATAAAACAAATTCCTGCGCCAATATTTGGCGTCAGAGTTTAGACCTCGGCCCCTTCATTAGATAATAGAGGAAGCACAATACTTCATGGTTTTGAATTTTATACTTCTTCTCCTCTATATTCTTATCGATCTATAGCCTACTTTGCTTGAATTCCCTGTAAAAAATGCAGACTATCTCCCTTGCCCGCTTCTTTTATAAATTCTGCCTGAGCCTGACAGTACCCATCAACGTAATTATTCTCTTTTAACAAATTCTCCCTTTTTGTATCACTTTCTTTACAGCTGCTAAGCCTGCCACCGATGTTCAAAACATATACTCCTATTTTAAGGAGCTTTCATGCTGAAAGGAGAGCCTATCTTTGCTCAATAAAACCAGAGCTATAGAGGATCAATAATGATTTTCTATTCATTCCATATACTGTACTAACGCCATTGCCTTTTTCCATGTTTTTGTTGCCATTTTATATGAAAGGTGTATACTAAGAAAGTGCTCGTCAATCTTATATGCCCCTGTCTTTAAAGATTAAGCTGTTACTCTGGTGGTTGTAGTTCCTTGACTAGGTATGGAGCAGAAAGCTATAATTGGTAGGACCCGTCTCATCTAACTAAAGTCATGCTTGCTTATTTCCAAGGTTATCAAGACGGCCTGCATAGCTAAGCTTTGGCAAGACAACAGTACAGAGAAAGCATAGGAAAAGCCGACGCCTTTGAATTTCCCATGTCCTTCTAATTCTAGCTAGTAATATTGGATAGATGCATTTGGAAGCAAATCCAAACATGGGTTAAGTCATAATGTTCAAGTATATATTTAGCGATGCCAACCCTCTCCCCCTTCTCCAACTTAATTATACATACCCTTTTTTTCATTTCAAGTATTTAGGGCCCAAGGAGGCAATTGCAAGCAACTTCAAACATAGGTCAGTTCTTAACTTAAAGTCAATTTATGCATATTAATTCAGATGTTATGTATTGATTTGTGGACATGAATTTGTTCACTTACTCCCTAAAGGCTACTACAATTGTGATTCATCATTATATAATTGAAGTCAAAGCAATATGATGTGTGGGTAACGGAATAAAATTGGATTTCTGAGGTGGCCAAATGGTAAAATTTCTTCTTTCCCTTGTTTAAACTTTACCTATTCTACCTACACCCAAGCAAATCCTACATTGCCACATCCAAAGTTTCATGAGTACATGATTTGATTACTGATATATTATCATCTATGCCTCCCCCCTTACCCACTTGGTCGCTCTTGAAGGGTTCTAATTCATTAGATTGTCTGCTCTTCATTACTTTTTCTTGTACTGTCATTGAAACTTTTTAAAAATATCCTTTTTACCTTTTGGAGTTCGTAGAACTTGAAGGTGATTACAGTGAAAAAGAACAATCATAAAATGCATCTAGAAATATGACTAAGGAAAGGGGTATGTTTCGCGCGTCATAACACTTAAACATTCATTTTCAGGTCACCCATTATCCCTACTCAAATTGAGTGTCCTTCTATTAATACAGGAGATGTGCTTGGTTTCGCTACATTCCAAGTTAGTGCTGATACCATTTCTGAGCTTTTCATAGTTCTTCCAAGCATCCAATGCGGTTTTGATAAGTGTTTAGACTCTTGGCTCATCACTTTAACTACCACATGGCCTTTGTAGCAGAGTACCAGAATCTTATTTACACTTACGGAAAAGGTAGCCACATACTAGATTTTTTTGTGTGGTTTGGGGGTGGGGGGGAGAACTTGCTTCCAGTATTTGGTTTATCATTAGTAATTTAGTACGTCAGCAAAAAAATGTATTAAATACGTACCAAGAACAAAGTAGATGTTGAACTCTCCAAATCAGGGTTGTAATTCTGCGTAAGGAAACTGCAGAACTGTGCAATTGTTCATACATGTTGTCCTTGCTTTAAAAAGATGGCTCGAAAAGTCAAAGATTTGTTGCACCATTTCTTTCTTCCTTTTATAAGGTGATTCACCTTTGTTTGCAAAAGAATATGCATGACAAAAACAGAGAAGGCTAAAGTGCATCACTTTCTTCAATCACAATTCACTTTTCTCATTCTGTTATCTTTTATAGAATCACCAATCGTCTTCTAAATTTTGCATCTACCATATGTGTCAGTCAGCCATAGTCGGCAATCCACAACAATAGGAGTACCCTTCCTAAGCACTTGCTCGGATTCTCCTAGCTAGCTAGGCCTAACCAATTCCTTTTTTAAAGTTATAGCATAAACTTATAGCTAAATATATCGTAAAAAACCTATTTTTTCTTCTTCAAGCGGGGAAGTGAGATGTGGAAAGTAGCAAAAGTCTATGCAGAGTCATCACTCTCATATCGTCCAACGGCTGTGATTGATTCCAATATCATTTTATCATCACTACCATAGTAGAGCCTGGTGGATCATTTTTATACGAGATGCTGATAAACTATTAGAAGACCATATGTGGTCATATTTGGCATGAGGAATGCTTTTCTACCCACCATTCATTAAGAACGGGTTTAGCAATACATAAATTTATTTTTACATAATTTGTATTCAATAAAATTTAAATTATTAAATATTAAATTTTAGAAACTAATTTTAAAACTCAACTAATTTAAAAATTTATACAAAAATGTGAGCCGTTTATCAAAACAAATATAGGACGACATCTTTTCTGTTAGCAATACATTGACGTAGAAAAAACTCCAAACCTCTTCTATTGTCAATTTCAAAAGATGAGATATTTTTAGATCGAGGTTTATAAATATATATATATATATATATATATATATTGGAGTCTGATTTACTTTTTCTTTTTTAAAATTGGGGAAGCTCAAGCATGTGAGTCTTATGCCCATAAAATAAATCAATAATTACGGAAAATAGCCAAGGTGAGGTAGATGACATTGTTGTCATTATGTGCCGTCATGGCTTTATATATATATATATATATATATATATATATATATATATATATTTATATATATGTGTGTCTACTTCTGAATTATCTATGTATGAAGTCTATGTTCTGTAACTTCAACTACACGTGTCGGGGAAGAGAGGGCGAGATTATGTGAAGTCGAAGCAAATAACTTGGCTTCGTTATAAAACAAACTCGTATATATACAAAAATTTTCTGGCACCCTATGATTCATGTGTGATCATTACCTTGTGAATGAAGAAAAATGTAAAAAAGAAAAAGACGAAGGCCATGGAGTCAAAGACAAGACGACCCGCAATCTTTCTCAATCCCTCAGGTCCCTCTCCAAACCGTTTTCTACTAGACTCATCAACCAACCTCTCTCTTTCTCTCGCTCTTCCCTATTTTGTAAGCAAACCCCACAACCATCTCCATCATCATCATCATCATCATTATTATCATTATTCCCACCCCATGAAGCTTCTGCCTAATTAATATTGATTTTCACTTTCTATAAAATCCCTCTGATATCTACATCAAACCAGTTGAGGGAGGCAAAAAATTGCCCATCAGAAGAATACTGCGGGCGGGTACGGACCAGGAGGCTGTGCAATGAGGAAGCCCGAGGCCTCAGGAAAGAGCGACCCCAACAGCAGCAAGCTTAGAAAGGGATTGTGGTCACCGGAAGAAGATGACAAGCTCATGACCTACATGCTTAACAATGGACAAGGTTGTTGGAGTGATGTGGCCAGAAATGCTGGATTGCAAAGGTGCGGCAAAAGTTGTCGGCTTCGATGGATCAATTACTTGAGGCCTGATCTTAAACGAGGCGCATTCTCACCGCAGGAAGAGGGGCTTATCATTCATTTGCATTCCCTTCTTGGCAATAGGTTCATCTCCTTGCATCTTTTCTTACGTACTTCTCTATCCTATATTATATATATTTCTCTCAGGAATAAATTGATCATAAACAGTGCTCTATAGCAGATACACAGACAGTACATTAAATTGGATGGTTTTTAACTGTTCTTCCTCCTCTATACATATATGCAGTTCTTTTTTCCTCAGAGTAGAGCAATAGTGAGTGTTTGAAGGCCTAAAAATGAGTAGTATTTAACCATTTTAGAAGAGCTTTGTTTCATAAAAGTTCCAATGAAGCGGGCAAGAAAGTCTTTCTTTTATTTACACAAATAAGATTTTTCTCAAACTTGACCTAATTAAATATCCTATATATATACATATATATACACACACATGGCCAGCACTTCAAATAATGATAACTGCATAGACTTTAAGCACAAGTTGACAAAAAAAATTATATATTCTTGTATGATTTTATATATCGGACTACAGTAGAATGTAAAATTGGGGTTATATATATATATCATAACTTTACAAATTATTCTAACATGCCTCTCATTTACGAAGGATAGGAAAACTGAAAAGGACATTATTTAGGAACATGTAAATAGATATCACCCACCTTAATTAGTTATAATTTCCACTATATATTAATTAATGAAGCTGACTTCTTCATACACGTTTCACTTTGAAAGATGGTCTCAAATAGCGGCGCGCTTACCTGGGAGAACTGACAATGAAATCAAGAATTTTTGGAACTCAACGATAAAGAAAAGACTCAAGAACATGTCGTCCACAACCACAACCTCGCCAAACCGAAGCGAGTCTTCAATATCCGAGCCTAATAAAGACCACAACATGGGAGGATTTGTTTCTACGCAAGACCATCAACATGGCTTTATGACAATGTTCAATTCATCCCCATCACCACTAATGCAAGCCAGCACTGTTCTCAATAATATAATTGACAGATTGCCAATGCTCGAGCATGGACTAAACCTGCCGGCTTCTGGCGGATTCGTCAATGGTACAGGGCCATGCTTCACACAAAGTGGAGTGGTTGACAATGTTAGCGATGGGTTTTACTTAGAAACTGGAGTGTTTGGGAGTGTAAATTTGGGGGTAGAAGGGGATCTGTTTGTTCCTCCTCTAGAGAGTGTTAGCTCTACTACTGATAATCTGAAAGTGGAGAGTTCGAGTAATAGGGACGCTAACAATGTTAGTTACTCTGATGACATAAACAGTACTATCGTTAATAACTACGATAGCAACAACAACAGGGCTGAAAATAGAGGTAGGGTGGACAACTTATTTCAGCAGGAGTTAACTTTGGGAGAGTGGGACTTGGTGGAGTTGATGAAGGATGTCTCCTCCTTTCCCTTTCTTGATTTTTCAAGCTGATCAACAATAATCGCTCTTTCTTCCCTTTTCGGAACTTCCTGGGGATCCCAAATCTCTTGAACCCATTTGTTTGCCATACCCTATGCATCTTATCAAGCACTGTAGATCAATCTCCCCTTGTAATATTTGTATTCCTTTTGTCATCATATAACTAGAACGAGGAGCAAAACACTCGAAGATTAACACGTGGGTAGGTCTAAATAAAGGTCAAGCACATATAGATATGCCTGGGTATACACACTGGTAACCGTGTAATTAGTCGTGCAAGTTTGTGTATCATCATGCACTGTGTATTTAGTCACAATAATCTGTCATACTTTGTGAAGAAAAGATATGTGAATAATTATACACTACTATTTTTTTGGGTCAACTTTTGTGAAGATACAGATCATATTGGTATATATACCTTAATCCCTCTGAGATGTACAAAACAGTATTCGAATGAGAAATGTTATTGGAGACATGTTTGTGCTACTCTTCTGATGTATATCTAAATATATATCTTGCTCTTTTCCCATTGCCCACAAGTTTGAATGCCTTTAGATATGTTTTAGATGTACAAAATGTGTTTTAAAGAGTTATTATAAATTTTTCAACAAAGCTTTCAGTTTAATAAATTTAATAATTTTAATTACTTGAAGTGAGGATGTTATAAAAATAATAAAACTTTTTATAATGGATTAGTTAGCAGAATCAGCAAACAGGTACTTCGTCTGATTGCTACTATTGTATGGTGGATGTGCAGCATATTATATATTTATTAGTTATAAGCCAAATGGTTGAATTCTTAAAGTAATAATAACTTGAGCTTTGATTTCAAGTCTTGAAAGCTTAGCTGCATATAATCATTATATTGAGAAATGATCAGTGCCATAGTATATGAGATGTTAATCAAGTAGTGAATGTAAAGCAACTTCATATGAAATGATAAGGTGGCCACTATAATGAACAACAGAGATTGGTGACAGATATAAAGAAAGAGCAGTGCTTTTCCATATCATTTCTTAATTGAAATCTAACGTCCCATACCATAACTAACAGGTGTTATTTAATTATTTCATTTGAAAGTAGGTGGGCTGTGTCCATTTCTTTCATGAATAATGTTGCTTACATATTAAATATTATAAGAGTGTACAAACTCCATTGGGAACTTGTTCTTATTCTCGTTTTGAGCTGACATATGATGTACTCCTTATACTGGATGTTACGTATACACAACATTACTCTCCTCCAAAATTGAAACACTGTTGGCATTGGATGAGCATATATAGAGTCGAGTAGCCGAAAGCATCACTAGCTTACGCTTTGACCTGAGTAGCATGGGGCAATTGTCACTGCTTATGGACCTGAACCTGGGTCATCTATCCATGACCTGGATGAAGCTTGGGTGAAACTAAGTGGACGTTCGAACTGACTAATGTTGAAGAATCAGCGAATGAATTGTATTGTCATTCAGCCAATGCCCAAATCTGGTTCTGCTCTTTTTGTATTAGATCACCCCTTGGCCCATTTTGAAGCCTGTTTTTCTATTTTCTTATTTTAAAAAACGGGAAATTAAAGAAAAAATGGAGAGAGAGAGAAAATGGTTGACCAAAAATGTGACAAAGAGAAAAGTCAGAACACACAGAGAACAACAAGCCCAACCCATTCGTAAACGAGTAGGAAGCATAGTTCGGCTCTATATTGTCCAGAAGGCCCAACAAGAGCCCAACAAGCTTCCCAGTTAGCCCAGCCGCTGATGGACCTTTAAAAGGGTAAAAAAATTAGCTCGTCGCCTGAGAGATTCGAACTCTCGCGTGGAAACCCCATGTACTTAGCAGGCACACGCCTTAACCACTCGGCCAAAGCGACGGTTATTGTGGGCTGCTTTCTGTATTTAGGATATCGTGGTATCCAAGGTTCAATCACATTTTTCAAATTCTACTTAATTTCTTTTTTTTTAATAATTAATATATAATTTATACGTTTTATTTTTATTATTTTTTTAAATTTTACTTTCTCTTCAGTTGCATAATAACTGAATGTTAGAATCAACCCGAGTGAATATTCTATATATTGAACCAATAAACATAAATAATTATTTTGATAATATGAAATATCACACGAATTACTAATTTTAATTAGTTCAGTATAAAATTACATAGATACTTAACAATTTTTTTATAATTTCTTTTTTCCTTCAATTTAACTCCGTTGACACGAAACTCTTTTGGTACAGATAACAAAATAACAGCTGTCAACAAGGACATAAAATTCCAACTTGGGATTCGGCAATACAAAAAAGGTACGCCCATGAACGGATGGACTACTTTTATCTAATCTGATAATTCAAATTTTTAAACTCAGGGATGTCAGCAATATGAACTTATGGGTGCTTTTCATAATGTCACTTCCTCTGTTTTCAGAAGACGATAAAAGCACAGATATGACTTGTAGACCGCTAAATAGTTGCATCTTAACAACCACCAATATGTAAGAATTTTTGTAAACATACATTAAACTTCGAGTATGCCTTAACCTTGCCAAACTCACCTAAACTTAAACTTTTCTCTTTAAAAAAAAAGTAACTACCAATCCTTCTTTCCGAGTCCCTTTTCCCAAGCCTACTCTCTCAAATTCCGTTCGCCAACTTCGGAGCTATCAAATTTCACTAAGCTTAAACTCATTCAGAGTTTCACCAAAGAAAAAAACTCCTTCAGAGTAACGTCGCTACAAGTCCAGTGTCATCTATCAAACAGTTGTTGCCACTCACAAGATTTGTTTCGCATGTAGCACAAAATCGGAGAGATCCATCAGTCAGAGCTTCTGCTGCCAATGCTGCCGCTGTTGTTCTGCCTTCGCAGTCTGAGCCATGGGAGGGCTAGGAGCTAAAACCGTTAATGGCTTCAATTGCAACCGGCGTCATCCTCTGGTCCTTCCCTGTCCCTTCCGGTGTGTCAAGAAAAGCACGGCAGTTGCTATCGATTTTCATGGCCCCTCGTCGGAATGATCACTTAGCCACTGCCTCTTGGTGCTGTCGCTTTGATGGGCTTGAGCGCTTCCGTGGTCACCAACACTCTAACTTACGACGCTACTTTTTCTGCATTCGGCCACCAGATCCCCTGGCACATAGCTCTGGCATTCTTTTTCGCCAGAGGCTTCATCAAAACTGGCCTCGCCACCCGAATCGCTTACCACATTGTATCCCTCTCTGGTGGCTCCTTGTTAGGTTTAGGTTATAGCTTAGCGTTCAGCGAGGCCCTGCTAGCACCCGCTATTCCTTCACTTTCTGCCAGAGCGGGTGGCATTATTCTCCCATTAATCAAATTGCTATCCGTGGCTTGCGGTAGCAATGTCGGTGACGGAACGGAGACCAGATTGGGATCGTGGTTGTTTTTCACGTGCTTCCAAACATCGTTAATTTCGTCGGCGATGTTCTTGACCGCGATGGGGGCGAATCCCCTGTGTGCGACGCTGACGTATAACACCATCAAAACAACAATCGGATGGACGGATTGGGTGAACGCAGCAATTGTGCCGGGTTTGGTATGTTTAATTTTGGTGCCGTTGATCCTGTACGTGATTTACCCACCCACAATGAAGAACAGTGCTGATGCACCCAAGCTTGCGAGGGAAAAATAAAAAATTCTGGGGCCCGTGACTGGGAACGAAAAAAATAATGGCCGCTACTCTGCTTCTTACGGTACGAGCACGTCTCGTCCTCCTTTTACGTGATATTTGGTAAGCTGCAAGTTAAATGGTAATCAATTTTAATTAACAACTAATCTAAAACTTCCTTATTCTGAATATGGTGAAAAATCAGAGACATACGGCATTGGTCATTGGTGATTTTACTTTGTTTAGATTCCATGCATGTTGTACTTTTGTCTCTGCATTGAGGTTATCCCTAATGCTAAAAAAAATGGGATTCCGAGTTTTCTCGCTACGAGTATCTTCCCTGAATCCAACGGAAAAAGATATACCGACAATCTTCTACCTGTGCATCTTTTACTACTTTGTACAGCATTGGTGAAGGAACGGTTCTGATGAGAGAGAGAAGCAAATCAGCCATTTAAGTCTCTTTTGTCTATTTCTGATTGTATGATAAACATTTATATAAGAGTGTATATATATCAACACTCGGATCCAAATGGGTTACCTGGTAATGGTCGACACTTATAAAAACGTCAGCATCTTCGGTTCTTGCCTTTTTTAACGGCACTCGTTGGTACACCCAAGCTAGATTCCCTTTTCTCCTGAATCTGGAATCTTTCAATGTAATTGCCTGGACCACTTTTATGAGGTGGGTCTAGCCCGTCCGCATGCATTTGAGTCTAGCCCGTTCAATGGACCTCTACCCAACGGCCAGCCCCAGCAACAGCAAGTTCAAATGCATAAAAAGCAAACCAAGAGACCAAAAAAAAAAAAAAAGAAAAAGACCGTCAAGCATAAATCTTGCAGAATCAAGCATCCACTGTCAACCGCCACCCATTTCATTGGCTCACGTCTCTGAACAGCCAATCCACTTCACCAAAAGCAAAATACCCTTGTGAATAGTAGCTTTGTGCATTAGGTCGAGTTGGTTTAGTTTGTGAGAAAAAGACCGTCAAGTAACCTTAGGAATTGGCAACTGATCTTCTTTGGAAGAGGAACTATGGGCAATGCTTAAAGGATGACAGGTGGCTGGAAGATTGTGTTAAGAGTCAGATTCTCTTGACGCAATTGTCTGGTGCAAGGTACGATACAGGAAAATATGCACGTTCAGCAGCTGGTTGACATCATTCGGGAATGGGTCTTTCATGATTGGGAGATGATAATTCAGCAGGTGCATGGAGAAGCCAACCAAGTGGCAGATTTCTTTGCATTCAGATATCTGGAGCAAGATAATTCTCTGAAGATAATTCGTGATATTCCTTTAGAGATAAAATATGTGGTTCAGGAAGACAAAAATGGAATAGTCCGTTATAGGACTCGCGCGTAAGAAATTCTCATTGTTCTGTACTAAAAAAAAAAAAAAAGGGCAATCAAGTAAGATTAAACTAGGTTTAAAAAATTTGACTCAACTCTATTGAATTATGTATGGGTAGAGTTTAGATCTTTAGTGGTCAGGTGAGTTGAAGAGTTATACATATATTTTTGTAGTTAATATAAATTTTATTGTTAAAGAAATTTGACACTCATCTAATATAGAAATGGATTCTTTGCCTTAAAAAAATTTAAATGTAAAGAGACATAAGAAAGATAAATATAAAATTAAAAGAAAAAAATTAATAAGAAATACAAGATCTATAATATATTTTTTAAATATAAATTTAAATAAATAAATAAATAATTATTAAAATTAAAATTTAATAAAGACAAAAAAAATTTACTTTCCACCCAGTGTATATTTATAGACAGGTTATAAATAATTTGCTAACTTAACATCAAGTTAGATTTAAGAAAAAAAATCAGTTGAATTAAATTAAATTTGTTCAAATGTAATTGAATATATGTATAAGTCCGTTAATTGCAATCAAATTGACAGCTTTATCACGTGTTTTACTGTCAATTCATGTTTTGGATCTAATTAAAATTTTTAAAAAGTATATCTGCACATCTGACTAATATATATATTTATGGACAAATTACATATCGTGTTAGTATTTACTGGATAGATCATAAGCTACCTGCCCAACCTAATAAGGGAAATGGTGGTCACACGGCTTGTGTAACATTTTTAGAGAAAAATTAAAATAGAGTATATAAAATATGTGTATAAATTTTGTATATAATTTATCATTACTCTTAGTAAATAGTCACCTATTCAGAGTTCGCCACTTAATCCGTGGGACCCCACAGTTTCGGTGTGGGTATGGCCTGGGTTGGTGATTTGGTGGCTCGAAGGTCTATTGTACCTCCTCCCGCCTACTTTTCAATTTTTAGACGGACATTTCAATCTCAGGACGGCATTTACAAAGCACAAGCACAGAAGTCACCAAATCCTCAGCTAGAAACAAAGCCGCATATTCTAATCACAGTTTCCGCCGTACGCTCTAAATCCAACGGCTCTTAAATCTGTCCAACTTCCGTACAAATTTCCCTCCCTTCAGGCCTACCAGACCCCTCCTCCACCCTCAAAGCCTTCCATTGCCCTTCTCTGTTTCTCCGCATGGTGCCGCTCCTTTAAAGGCTGCCAGATCCGATCCAGCAGTCATGGCGTCCATAGCGCTAACCACCTCTTCTCCCACCCTTCCATCTCTCCGGTTACGTTCTTCTAAGCTCACCACAACAAAATCTCAACTATGCTACTCGAGTTTGGATTCGAATTCGTTGAATTCTGGTAGTTTTAGAGGCCTCAAACGTAACTGCTCTATTCCATCATTGAAATTCTCCAAGACCGGCTTCAATCTCAAACCCAATTGCAGATATCCTGGTGTTGTTGCCTCCGCTGCTGGAGCTTCTGTCACTCCACCAGCTTCAGCTCCGGCTCCACCTGCTCGGCCATGGCAGGGCGCCGCTATAAAACCTTTGTTGGCATCAATAGCGACGGGTGTCATACTCTGGTTTGTTCCAGTGCCTTCCGGGGTGTCCAAAAACGCGTGGCAACTGTTGGCGATATTCTTAGGCACCATCGTCGGCATTATTGCTCAGCCTTTGCCGCTAGGTGCTGTGGCTATATTGGGTTTGGGCGTTTCGGTTCTCACAAAAACCCTAACTTTCGCTGCAGCATTTTCAGGCTTCGGCGATCCCATACCGTGGCTAATTTGCCTTGCATTCTTCTTTGCCAGAGGATTTATCAAGACTGGCCTGGGCAATCGGATTGCTTATCAATTTGTATCTCTTTTTGGTAGCTCATCTTTAGGGTTAGGGTATAGTTTAGTTTTTAGCGAGGCCTTGTTGGCACCAGCTATTCCTTCGGTTTCAGCTAGAGCGGGGGGGATTTTTCTTCCGTTGGTGAAATCCCTATGTGTCGCTTGTGGTAGTAACGCGGGCGATGGAACTGAGAATAGACTAGGTTCGTGGTTAATGCTGACTTGCTTCCAAACTTCGGTGATTTCGTCGGCAATGTTTTTGACTGCAATGGCAGCAAATCCCTTATGTGTCACCCTGACTTCCAACGCCATCAACCAGACGATCGGGTGGTTAGACTGGGCGAAGGCGGCGATTGTTCCCGGTTTGGCGTCATTGATTTTGGTACCAGCCATTTTGTATGTCATCTACCCGCCAACAGTGAAAACCAGTCCGGATGCACCAAAGCTTGCTAGGGAGAAGTTGCAGAAGATGGGCCCAATGACATCAGATGAGAAGATAATGGCTGTCACTCTGTTTCTTACGGTATAAACTATAAAGATTTGATACTTTTATTCGTTCTTGCTCAAAATTTATTTTGCTAACTGATTAGTTCTAATCTACAAGCTAGTGATGCTATTATAATAGAAGCCTTGTAAAATTTACCTATAGCCATTATAAGATTGTCTATTTATAGCGACAGGTTAAGTGGACTATTTCCCATATGCATTTTAAAACTGTTATATTTGGATATATCTGATAGTAAACCTGTTATTCGGTAAACTATACGAATATATAAGTAGTTGATGGTTTTAGCGATGTGACATCCTTAGTTTGTCAATCACTCAAACGGCTGATGATTTGCTGGATTTAATAATTGCATTGGAAATTAATATTGCCAGCTGTGAGAATATTAATCCAAATGCAGAGTTGGTCCATGGGATACGTTTGGCTACTCATTTAAATACTTTTGCTTCTTCGATGTCATATTCTTTTTGTATCTATTACTAGAGAGTTAGAGGTATAAAATTTAGAAAGTAGTTGTGTAGTTGAGGAAGGTGATGTTAGTACTATTATGAGTATTTAATTTGTCCTGCTAGGCTGATTATAGAAATGATGTGCCATCGTGGTTTGGAGCAATTAGCTGGGCAAGTGAGCAGATATCAGTTGCGAAAAGTCATGTCAGTCTTTAAATTTTTGTGCTAAATTTAGTTGAAAATCCTACAATTATTTTCAACTTCTTATTAGTGGGTAAAGCTAATAATTCAGTAGCCGTGTTACTTTACACCTGGTGTCTTAACAAGTTGAGTACATATGTGGTACTTTATGTTCCTAAGTATCTTCAGTTGGTCTAGTAACACAACCTTTTTTCTGGTTCTATTTTATCAGGTGGGGCTTTGGATTTTCGGGGGGGTTCTTAATGTAGATGCCGTGACTGCTGCCATTCTTGGATTAGCAGTGCTTCTTGTCACAGGTGTTGTCACATGGAAGGAGTGCTTAGCTGAGGGAGTTGCCTGGGATACCCTCACATGGTTTGCTGCCCTCATTGCAATGGCTGGGTATCTTAACAAATATGGTCTCATTTCCTGGTTCAGTCAAACTGTAGTCAAGGTAAGCCTGTCTGCTACCTCTTCTCCCTCCTCTAGCTGATTTTTACTGTGCATGACTTATGATCTTCCTGATAATTCGTTTTTGAGTATATGGTGCCTATTATCTGGGACTTTTTTTTTTTTCCATCTTTTGCAGTTTTTTATTTCCTTCTGTGGGTTGCATGCATATTTCTTTTTGTTTATTTCTGTACCAGTTTTCTTTCTATTGTTATTCAACCAAAGATTATAGCCTTTTTCCCGTTCTTAATTATGCACAATCTAAATTAGCTTTCAACCAAACGTATAGGTCTATTTGAC
Organism: Dicorynia guianensis; assembly: GCA_037013595.1. Classification (NCBI taxonomy): domain Eukaryota; kingdom Viridiplantae; phylum Streptophyta; class Magnoliopsida; order Fabales; family Fabaceae; genus Dicorynia; species Dicorynia guianensis. The sequence continues at coordinate 841,518 of JASUAB010000009.1, forward strand.
GTACTCTGCTCTTTTATAAAATGTTCCATCTAGCATCTGCTTGACAGGGTATTTTCTCAAAGTGAAGGCTCCATTATGCATGTTATCTTTAGTTCTTTGCTTTGTTCGTACTTCTGAGTTTATCAAAACATTTCCATGTTCAAAGTATATGCTTCAATTGTCAAAAGTCCTTTTCCTCTGGAATGTGTATATGTTGCTGACATGTTTGATGTTTATCTACATGTCTCCACCTCTGGTTCAACGCCCTGAAAGTTTTTCAAGGACAACCAAGGCAATTGCATTGGATCTGCTTGAACTCAGCTCATTGTTAGCCAATTGTCACTTAAGAAACACTCTTCAGTTTATTAATATGGTTTCATTTTAACCTTCTCATTTAAAAGAAAATGGACATACTTTATCTAAGATTCCTGTTTCATGCATGAAAATTATATTTTAACAAGCCTTAAGGTTTGGGTCTTGTACTATTGCACATATGCCAGAAGATGCTGTGCAAAAAGAATAGGCGACATGAATTGCATGCTTATAAATTGAATTTGACAGGAAAATTACTGGGTAGTTTAGTCTATTCCTTCGTAGTTTTCATGAAATAATTTAGTTATGGTATTGTTTATGCAGTTTGTTGGTGGATTGGGTCTCTCTTGGCAACTATCTTTTGGCATTCTGGTTCTTCTCTACTTTTACTCACACTACTTCTTTGCAAGTGGAGCTGCTCACATCGGTGCCATGTTTACAGCATTCTTGTCTGTTGCTAGTGCTCTGGGCACTCCGCCATACTTTGGCGCCATGGTGCTGTCCTTCCTCTCAAACCTCATGGGTGGCCTTACTCACTATGGGATTGGGTCAGCACCTGTATTTTATGGCGCCAACTATGTTCCCCTTGCCAAATGGTGGGGCTATGGGTTCCTTATAAGTATTATTAACATTATTATCTGGCTTGGAGTAGGAGGAGCTTGGTGGAAGTTCATTGGCTTGTGGTAATAACGGTACCAGTTACAAAATCTTGCCGATCCCAAATTTCTAATTAATGATTTTTGTACACATTCAGGCACTATTCTCGTTAGTGTTAACAGTTTTATCAAACTGTTGACCTTTTTCTGATTCTTTCTAGAAATAATCTTCATGTGGTTTTGATGGAGAAATAGGTTGGGGACTTGTATACATTTGGTCAATTTAGTTCTGGAGTAGAACATTTATCTGATTTTTTGAAATGTAAGGAGGGCCTTCTATTCATGATATAGCGATAGTTGTATGCTTGAATGTGATTTTTTATCATTTTTTTGCTGGACAAGAAGTTTTCTTTTCATTTTATGTGTTATGTGGGAAGGCAAGAAAACGAAAGGTAATCGAAAGTTTGCATATCTGTAGTTGGAACAACTTCTTATCCCTCGATGAATTATTAACAGATTTTTCTGGATGGTGCTATTTCCGTCAAATGGATGCTCTGTACTCTTCGAAGTGGAAGTAGATAGCAAGAGCATCGGCAATTGCAATGACCGTCAGCTTTTACTTTTATCCTAATAATGAACCGACCCTGCAGAGACAAATCGCATAGTGATACTTGATGAATATGTGTCTTGATATGTTGCACTTTCCGTTGCACACTTGTTTTTCTCCAAGGTTTCTGATCAGATTTTTTTTTTTTTTTTAGCATATGATGTAGTTTGAACTTGAAAGAAGGGGCGGACAAAGGAGAGTTGAACCATATTGGTTGTCTCCAAAGGGACAGAATGTTTTTCTCCATGCTCACGTTATTGGAGAGTTGATTTATTTCTGATGTACGTAGTCCCGTAAAAGGTGACAAATTTATAGTCATAGATTAGAGGAGCAATGCTATTCCAAATGTCCGTCCAAATAATATTCACACACCCCTCACCTAATCTAACAAAATTTCTATCCAAATAAAATTCACACATCCCTCACCTTATCTAGCAAAGTAGTCCGCTCCTCATGGATTTGAATATTGTGATTTTGTTAGTTGATAAGTTTGGTAACTTTTTTATTTTTTTTATATTGCATTTAAATTTATATTATAAGTGAACAAATATAAAAAAATATCATAAAAAAAAAGATAAAAAAAGTTATAAAATAATATAAAGTCAGATCTAAATTCGGCCTGCCACAATGGACTGTGAGGATATGTTTATTTCATTTTTGGGCCAAGAATGAATGAACAACGCCCGTGACATAGTTGGGTACCTCAGTGGTTAGGTCGAGAATAGGCCCATGGCCTATGAGTGCCGCCCCATCTAGTACCTTTCTACTTTGTACTGATGGATCAGACGTAGAACAAAAGGAAGTTAACTTTTTTTCTTTTTTATATTAGAGGGAAGCAACTGCTAATTAGAACGCAAGTCGCAAACAGCGCTGAAATGCTTCTCCTGCGAAAGGATGGTACTTTCTGCATTTGTCTCGTACAGTTCTCTTGAACTATTGAACCTATTTTTATTATCAAACAGTTGTGGATTCAATCTGCAATGCTCATTGCGAAATGCAAATCGCTAAATTTTCTGAGTCCTTGTTTGTTATGCCAACGTGGCACGGCCCATATTCGTCACCCACAGTTTGGCAGCATCTCCATGGATAATTGCGTTTTGCAGGCTTAAGAAGTTCACAAAATGTTTGTAAGTGGTCTGCCGAAAATTAAAGGAGAACAATTTTAAGGAAATAAATGAATGATGCTGTATCGCTAAAGATGCCGTCTCTGTTTAGTAAAGATACAACGTACAGCAACTATTTTGCTACATAGTAGGCGGGGGCTGGGATCCACCACCTACAGGTCAAGGACCACTAAAGGTTGTAGTCAACATGGTTTGGCGGGTGTTAATCACCAAGGCATTACCGTGATTATTCTGGGGTAGGTAGCTGGATCTAGTAATTGACATATTGAATAGTGGTAGATACAGCGGTATAAATTGGTGTATAATCATTATTACTCTTTAGAAAAAAAGTTTTCGGGCTATGACCTGATTATCCTTAATTTTATAGGTAAAATTTAATTTTTTTAAGATATTATCAGATATTTAAATAATAAATTTTTTAAATAATTTTTTATATATATAAAATTTAAATTAAATATAAAATAATTTATTTAAAATAATTAAAAATTTTTTACTTAGACTAACTCATATTAATTAAAAAAAATAAGTTAAAGTTAAATTCATTTTATTCATGCATTATTAACTTGCATTTATTAATAATTAAAGTCGTGTGATTGTGTGTGATTTGTATTAATCAACGTGTCACAACACTATTTGCGATTCGAAGATTGCCTAAGTCTGATTACTTTCTCCCTCACTTTAAGCTAGAAAGATAGAGTAACGCTCACATTTAGTATGTATAATTAGTGCGTAAGGGGTGCTATGTCAATATTACTCATTCGCCAGTGAGCCGTAGCTCACATGGCATCAATGATGCACTCCCACGAACCCCGACTTGGGTTCGATTCCCCTTACCCTACACAAAAGCCTCCGGGCTCCCACTATCACCAATATTACTCATTCTTCTTTTTGGTAATATTTAAAGAATAATATTGATATTTACCCCTGATGCATTTGTCATGCATACTGGTCAATATGTACAATTAATATTATTTAAAAAAAATTATGTATGTATTTCTAATCATCTAAGAAAAATTTATTCACACTAAATAACACACATTTACCTTATATTTGGTTAGAGAGAAATGAAGAGAAGGAGAGAGGAGAAGAAAGATTTTAATCAAAATTCTTTATTTAGTTTAGATTTTTGGAGAGGAGGAGAGAGAAAATAAGGGATTCAAAATTTTTTCTCTCCTTATTTTATCTCTCATCCGAAGGTGAGAGAATTTGGAAGAAAAAGAAAGTTTATAAAAAATTTTGAATTGTAATAATCAAGTTACTTTAGTTATTTTTTTTAATTTTAAAGTTATCTATATTTTCATAATTTAATAATTATCTTTCTTTAAAAAAGTATAATAATAAATTACTTTCTAATTTAAAATTTTTATCCAAACAAAGGAAAGAAAAATAGGGATTATTTTCCCTCTCTTCTCCTCCTTCTTATCAAACCAAATAAGAAAACATTTTTTCCTTTCTTTCTCCTCCACTCCCTTCCCATTCCCTTCTTTCATTTGAACCAAACACTTCATTAAAGTGCACACAATTTAATCACAACCATTACTTTTTTTTTTTTAGGTGAACTCATGATATTGCTGAGATAAAATTTACTTTTTTTAATTAAATTTTTTTTATATATACAGTTTGAGTTGAATTCAAAATAATATATTTATAAAACTTTGTTATCTACCAACTATATCAGATCTTATTAATCACAACCATTATTTTTAAGTGTGCCTTACTTAGTACATATAAAAGTACTCCATTATCTATGCTCTATTATGAAAGAAGTCATAAAAATTTTATAAATGAATGCAAAAACTAAATCATTTGCTACTTAAAAAGCACGAATATCTTCATACATAAAAATGCCAAATGATCAAACGAACGAGCTCTCCAAAGGAGAGCCAGTGTGAGGGAGAGTTATAGCAAGGATTGAGTCAGACATATACGTAATTAAAAAGAGAATTATAGTAACGTATTTCGGCAATAAACGGAAGCCCATAAAAAGGTGCAGGAATGAATTAGAAATTCCGTAATGTTGTGAAGTTCGAAAAATAAAGTTACTTTAGTGTAGCTGAAAGGAAGGAAAGCGAAGGCGTATTGTTTCCTTTTTGAGTTCGTATGGACCGCACAATACGTTTTGATCTGATTGGTTTCCAAAAGCATAGATGCCCCATTATTGAACCGAGATCATTCTTATGCTCCCTTGTCTTTTTCCTGATCATGTGGTTTCCACTTAAAGAGTTGGGTATTGCAATCAAACAAAAGCTGAATTTTCTCCCTGACAACATTTTATTGTGTGAATATAAATTGTTCTATAATGCAGATACCCCCTTTCTTACCTTTTGCACGATCTGCTGCCTTTGAAACTGCACGTCGCCTACTAAGCTCATTTTAATATGCCCTTTATTTCAATTACAACCGCTTATTAAGAATCATTAAGCTCATATATGCTTTTAATTTTGGAAAATTTTGATTCATTGATTGACAATACTACAAGGTTTAACGATGTTACATTTTGATGTTGTAACCTTATTATGCACGCATCCACATTTCTCCTCAACAAAGAGATGTGCTGAATTGGTTGTGATGTCGGCGAAATAGGTTAGGGATACAAAACAAAAACAGTAATTGCAGTCCAATTTTCTACGCAACCCATTAAGGGTTGATTAATTTTCTCCCTCTTGAATCATTTGAACCACGATTTTTATAGTTGTATGTTCAACGTAGAGTAATGAGTTCCTCGAGCATGAACCATAACATCTACAAATTTCAGGTGCTCATGTATTTTTGAAGGAATAAAAGCCATGGCCAAAAAATATGTAGTAGATAAGGAAAAATAACTAAAATTCAATTTATATACTAAAGGGCGTAACATGAACTATTATCATAAAGCGTTGTTTTCTTTTTTTTTTTTATAAAATATTTTTATATTATTATTGAATATGAAAATAATTTTTATTTTAAAAAATTATAGATGATATTTTTTTAATAAAAATAATTTAAAACTCAAATCTACATACATTAATGTGAATTTATCTTTTAAAAAAAATACTATTCATAAATTTGATACTACAAAGTCTATTAAGAACCACTCTTTGATAATAGAAAGTACTTCCTTATGTAATTTTTGTACACTCAAATAAAGTGCGCTTAGCATTTGGATTATCATAACTAGCATTGAATAAATGGCTACAGCGAAATAATTAAATTATGAAAAGTTCGTGGAATTAGACAAGGGATTGGAATGCGCTTATCAGTCTCTCGAACGGTCATGTAACATACCGTTACCAGCACAACGTAGTATTCATTAGGTTTTTCTTTTCTTCTTTTTGTTGTTAATTTTGTTTCAGCGGTTTTCTATGGCGCTACTACGTTGAAGCTTCGGCGGTAGTAGGCGTCTGGACACTTGGCAGTCGTTAGCAAGCGTTAGCTGCCAGCCACTGCTGAAGCTATAGGCGGTTCTCTTGAATCTCATACTGCCACATGTTCCCGCGTTTCATGGCAAAGAAATGCTGATGAAGCAGCTTTTCATTGCAGGGCCCGCCATGACGTTTGTGATTGTCACACACATGATATGCTTTCTTGTCAGAAAAAATTATGCCTTCGTCAAGTTCAAACATTTCAGTTCTAGTACTCCACGTCCCGCACACTTGCACACATATATCGTGGGATTGGCACGTTCTTTTCTTGTTTGAGATTTTGCGTAAGTGACAGAGACTTGCTGCTTCTCGCTTGAAAATGGAGTTAAAGTGAGGGTGCTTGCTTTTGATGATGGGTATCTTCTTTGGGTTTCTAAGTTGAAATGTTTAAAGACGCTTGCATTTAATGGTTTTCTGCCTTTCCCAAAAAAAGCTAACATTCAACCAATATTTTGATTTCAGAGCTGAAATGTGCGAAAGTATACTATTTGATCTTCCAGAAACTTTCCCCCTTGCCTTGTTGAGATCAAAATTTCCGACTTTGCGTTTATACCTGGGGTGTTGGTTCATGTTTCAGCCCCATAGTCTGAGAACTAGTAAGAATCTTGAGGGCTTTGAAATTTGGCGGGTCTTTCTCTATGGACGCTGAGGTTTCAGTGCTGAAATGCCCAAATTTTCTTGGGCACCTTTTTTCTACTCAGACTGAAATTAAGTAGTCATTCAGTGTTGAAGTTTCATAGGTGAGGCAAGTCTCGAATAAAAGCTATTGTCAAAGCCTAGCAGACTTCCTTGCCAACTTTGCTCACTCCTGCCTCGGAGAAGTGAAGATCTTCCTCAGTCCACCCAATGGGTGCGGCTTGGTGGTCCAATTCGTGACATGATGGGATCGGTATCCCGAGACATATTAGAGTGTAGTCTTTGTTTTTCTTCCTATCGTATAAAAAACAAAGCTATTGTCCGGTGGAGTTTCTTTTGCGCTACGCATGTGAAAGTGAGGTACTTGTTTTCTTTTTCATTCTTCTTCGTCTCAACTTCCTATTTGGCTTTGTTCATTCTTTCTTTCTAATGGGTGTCGAAACTTTTCTAAAGCTATTAAAGTCTTTCCGATTGACAAAGTTGAGCTGAGATAGATTCTGTGTCAAAGCTGAGCTGGATATGTGCACCTCCCTTTTCAACTTTTTGTCACCGTTGATCACTAATTCTTGATATATATTCGATTTTGATTGGATTGTCCGACTGTTATTTTATCAAACAACTTGGAGAATATGTAGTTTTCTGAGCTCTAATTTTGATATCTCGGTATCGAAGCAAGCAATATCAATATAATGATTAATTCACTGGCAGGAATTGAAGCTCGTTGTCATTTCATTTTGGTTATGAGATGCCCTATAATTCTGCTTCCTATCAACAACTTCTAGCAGTTGCTCGGTTGGTATAAAAAAACAGTGACTTTGGCTTCTTAGAGATGGCCAGGAAAGACGGTCTATTTTCATGGGGAGACAGGAGGAGAATACCAATTTGCACTTTCTTTAAGGATGCCAGGTGTGCTATAATATCATCTCTGAAATATATTATGTTTGAAAGATACTAACTTGAGAAGCTAAACGAGTTAATCTCGTTTATTGAACATGAAACACATACTATTACTTGGCTTTATCTGTGAAACCCTTCATCTATTATATTTTAGTGATTTTAGTTCATGTCATGGTGATACCTTCACACTCCCACTGATAGCCTGAGGGCAGAGTGATGTGAGTTATTAAGAGGACAAAGAACGCTTGCGTGTGTAGCTTTGTGATGTTGCATTACCAACAAAGAATGTTCTCCTTTCTGTATATACTAGATGTAATTCTCGCTTTCTTATTTCTTAGCAGACTGGTTTTTAAATCAGACAATCTTGGCGGGGAAATATTGTCAATTGCGTTGCCCGCAGCACTGGCTTTGACGGCGGACCCTATTGCTTCTCTGATTGACACAGCATTCATTGGCCAAATAGGTATTTATTTTGATATTAGTATGAACATCTTTCCTCATCTAAGTCCGCCATCTGAAATAGTAGGTGGGCATATCTGTTCAAATTAGCAACTGTATCTTGTATCTGTGAGTCTTGTGATGCCCACAATTCGCATATTATCCAAGTTATATCTGTACGTTGAGTTTCCATTTTAATGACCATAGACAACAGAAACAACTTTGGTCATAATGAGAAACACAAACAATTTTGATCATAAGAAAATGACAGAAGGTCTTCTGACAAATGGTTGAAGTAGAATTAGTTCACTACAAATAAATAGCATTTATGGACAGATGATAAATTATTGTCAAAACACTTGACTACTGGAGAGGGAATATCCAAATGATCAACGCTAAATTATATGTTTCAGAATTAAATTATAGGTTTAACTTGGTCAGGGACACAGCTTCCGTTATCAAACTGAGCCCTGATGATTTGGATTTTCTTGTAATGCATCCACACAGGTCCGGTAGAGCTTGCTGCTGTTGGAGTTTCTATAGCTCTGTTCAATCAAGTATCAAAGATCGCGATATTCCCACTTGTTAGTGTCACAACCTCTTTTGTGGCTGAGGAAGATATCATTAGCGTTGCATTCCCTCCGGAAGAGGAGAATGAATGCCTGGAAGCAGGCCTAACTATGAATGGTGAAACCATAGAGTTCATACCACAAAGAGGTACCTTTCTCCCGTTATTATTTTTTAAGTCACGGTGGGTTGTGTTTTGGTCAGCTTTTCCTGGTTCTACTTATCCTTCGGAGTAACATTTTGTTACTCCGTAAGACTACCAATATATGGTATTTAAATTGGCACAGTTACACCCCTTCCATTTTTCTCGTTCAGATCCAGGTGGAAATGTTCACAACTCAGGTTTGGTTGTGGGCAGCTTTGATATCGATAAGGTTGAGCATAAGAGAAGGCACATTCCTTCAGCTTCAGCAGCACTTGTCATTGGTGGCATCCTTGGCCTCATTCAGACAATATTCCTCATATCTGCAGCAAAACCTCTATTGAGCTTTATGGGAGTAACTTCTGTAAGTACTTTTGGAAAAAAGACCGTAAAAATGTTGCTTTTTTGGCATTTCTGCATTTTTTTTACCTTGTTCTCCTAGTGATTAGTCCTTGTATCAGCATGTGATGATTACTAAATAATACTAAATATTTATGCAGGATTCCCCCATGCTAAACCCTGCACAGCAGTACCTAGCATTAAGGTCCCTAGGTGCTCCTGCTGTTCTTCTCTCATTAGCAATGCAGGGAGTGTTCCGAGGATTTAGAGACACTAAAACTCCTTTATATGCCACGGGTTTGTCTTAGTAGACTTAAATAGTTAGAGATCTAGTGTCACAATATATCTTGCTTCATTTGATTTTGATTATTCTTTCTCTGATGTAAAGCAGTGGCAGGGGATGTAATCAACATAGCACTAGATCCTCTATTCATGTTTGTATTCCGCCTGGGTGTCAGTGGGGCAGCCATTGCCCACGTCATATCTCAGTATGTTTTACTTAATTGCAACTTGAATGCATTCATTTAGTGATTTAAGTATGGATGAATCTGCAATTTCTTTATTCAATATTCTTGTAAGTAGCCTCTGATTTCCCTTTTCTTTTCCTTGTCTTTTTATCAAATTTACTGTCAATATAGGTACCTAATTTCAGTTATACTCTTGTGGAGGTTGATAAAACAAGTTGATCTCATACCTCCAAGCATCAAACATATGCAGTTTGATCGATTCCTTAAAAATGGTGAGGGTTTATTTCACTCGACCGAATGATCAACAAACGAAGGGAAAGAAGGGGGGGGGGGGGTGTAATTCTGTTTTCATAACCAGACTTGCTCTGTTCTTGTATTCCAGGTTTCCTACTTTTGATGAGAGTCATTGCTGTCACATTCTGTGTAACCCTGGCTGCATCATTAGCTGCACGTCAGGGATCAACATCCATGGCTGCATTTCAAGTCTGCCTGCAGGTTTGGTTAGCATCATCTCTTCTTGCCGATGGTCTGGCTGTTGCTGGGCAGGTTAGATATAAAAACTTTGTTCACTGGAATTCCCTACTATGTTGCTGCATGATGAATTGAACTTAAAGCATTGGATAAAGAATTATTGAACCTTGTATGAATTCTTTTTTCTTGTTTAATAAAATGTTGAGCTAACATCCAATGGACCACTTAACACACGGCAAAAACAACTAAGGGAAGTTTCCAATCCTAATCTTTGGTATGTCAATACTACCAAAGGTCTAGACATCTTTGAGGTGTCACAAATTGCATCCACTTGAGCAGTGTGGTTGATTGCAAAGACCTCCCTCAATTAAGAAACAAAATAAAAGACAGAAAGAGAAGAACAAAGGGAAAGTCAGGGAGCTCTCTTGGAAACCAATTGAACATTGTGATTACTCTAGAATTATTTTTATCTCTGTTACTTGTTCACGACATCTCTATTTGCTATTCTGGTTTCAGGCGATTCTTGCAGGTGCATTTGCTAATAAGGACTATGATAAGGCCACAGCAACTGCATCACGAGTATTGCAGGTGACATACAATGTTAGAAAAAAGTTCTTGTTCTACATGGGATAAGTTGTAAATGTAACCGACATTATATTGCAGGTGGGTTTGGTTCTGGGATTGGCACTTGCATTTATTCTTGGAACAGGGCTGCATTTTGGAGCTAAATTGTTTACAAGAGATGCTAATGTCCTGCACCTCATTAGCATTGGAATCCCGGTACTTCATTTGTATATAAATTAGAAGGAGAACGTAGGTATTCTACCTTTTCACTGTGGAACTCACATTCGTATGAAATCTTTTCAGTTCGTTGCCGCCACTCAACCCATCAATTCTTTGGCATTTGTATTTGATGGCATCAACTTTGGGGCATCTGATTTTGCTTTTTCAGCCTTCTCCATGGTTCTGGTGGCAATTGTCAGCATCATTTGTCTACTTATTCTGTCCTCTGCTGGCGGTTTCATTGGAATTTGGGTTGCTTTGACCATTTATATGAGTCTCAGAGCATTTGCTGGCTTCTTGAGGTAATAGTTCTGCCTTTTTGGTATAATAATGAACCTCTTGCGAACTAATAGAACTTTGACCAATAATTCACTCATATTGGCTATTTGCTCTCCTTTTCTTTAAATTGATCAGTGTCAAGACACTAGCAATTATTACAACAAAGTCACCTCAAGTGAATGAACTGATAAATGAACTACATTGATGCAGGATTGGAACGGGATCAGGGCCTTGGGAGTTTCTTAGGACCTGACTGCGCCGGGCACCATGATCACTGGTGTTGATATCTGGGCTTACCTTTCGTGGTCTTTCCTTGATATGGGAAAAGTTTTCCGGGGTTCCTTCAGATCAGAATATTGTGTATTCTTTTGATAGAACACACCCTTATTCCTGCTTGATTGGGCGTAATAGGCGCATTGGTTGAATAAACTACCCCTGCTTCTGAATGTGTATATACATCCCTGCAATCATACATTGATATACACACAGAAATGAAATGAAAAATAAGATCAAGCTCGCGTTTCTAACTATGCAACTACAAATATAATTTGCATAACCTTTATGAAAGTACAAGAAAGACTTCATGGAACAAGTAGCGCTGAACAAAGAGGCAAACCTCTTTCTGCGCGTTGCTAGTAATCAACGATGTAGAGAGAACCGGATTGGCTCATCATTCGGCAATTAAATATCTTTATTTATATAATAAAAGGGCAAATTGACATCCAATAGTATATATAATTTAGAAGATAAATAGATTACTCAACCATTAATACAATTGTACCAATGACAAAAGATGAATGAGAAAATAGAGTTACATTATGAGAAATTATATGTAATTTGTACTATCTAAGTATGTATAAATATCAGTTTTAGTAACAACATTGCAACTACTATTATCATTGCAAACCATAATTTCAAATTATTTTTTGAAATACGTATAAAGTGAATTGAAAGAGATGAATACTATAAAAAGATTGAAATAAAAAATAATGATTTTAGGGTGGTAGTTTGGCGAAAAATATAATTATAATCTTACCACAAAAATATTTTTTTAATAATAAAAGAGTGATAATTATTTAACATAAATAATATCTAAAATTTTATAAAAAATAATTAAATTTCTATGCACTATTAAAATTACTTCCTTATATTTTGTTCAAGTGATCATTAAGAGAGAGTTGGACTGTTGAAGCTTGAAATAATGAATTGTAAGATTTAGTTTATCAGAAAAAAATCTCACTGAAGGGCACTTTCGGCAACGCGGTCGTTTTTCATTGGCGGAGTGGCAGGGTTTGGCAACTGGGCACAGCCTGCCTTGTCACTTCTATAAACGCATCAGCCTCTCATTGTGCTTTGTTTCCCTCACAGTTGTCTCTCTTTCAGAACGCAATCTGTGTACCTGCGAACGAACCCTTGGATCTTCAAGTTGCTGGTACTTCCCTTCTGCTTTGGTTTATCTTGTCCCATCTATCAAATAACACGACCTCGCTGAATTTTTGCATTTGTTTATTGTTTTGAAGCAGGTTATTGCTCGGTTGGGGTTTCGGTGGTGGAATCGGAAGCTGTGCCGGAAATATTTAGGTATGTGATCTATCGTAAAGCTTCACTGTTGCATATCTCTCATTGCACGATTGGAAAACATTTCTGGAATTTATCTGCCTAGTTTTCTTATTTTTCATGGTTGTTTGGACCTGAATCCGCATTTGGTTTTTCACCACCCCGAAAGTCCTTGTTGTTCAGTCGGTACTTTAATTATGTTAGTTTCCGTCTTTTGTTGACAAGCGGTAAATTTTTTAACCTTTGTGATATTAAATTTGCTTCTGTCTTCTTGCTTGCCGTTTTCCGATAGACGTGGTATTATGTGCCTGAACAAGTTGTGATGTAATAAGCGATGACATAGGAAGGTGGTTAGTTCATGGTATAGGGAATTAGTAAATTCCGTTAATGTTTCTTTCAAGAGCCAGTCAGTGGCCACGCACATTTGCATTGTTTTGAGTCTTTTGACCTTCTGCCAGTTTGGATGAATTATGTACTGGCTGCTGAAAAGTTTCAGTTTCTTTACTTGTTAATGTTATGTTTATTAGCAAAGAAAAGGAGGGAAGAGGCAGGAGTGTGGTTATTTATCTGGTTCCTCTTCTCTACCAAATATACCTTATGTGCTTTCCATCATTTTCTTGATGTCCTTTATGTATAAACCATGTGCCATTTCTTTTATTATTTGTATTTACGTGCTGTCTCTATATTAGGTTTTATGCATGTTGGAGCTGAAGCCGCATTTCTAGATCAACATGGGATTTGATAACGAGTGCATAGTGAACATTCAATCTCTTGCTGGGGAATACTTTTGTCCTGTTTGTCGGTTGCTTGTCTATCCAAATGAAGCTTTGCAGGCACAATGTACTCATTTATACTGCAAGCCATGCTTGACATATACAGTGAGCACTACAAGGGCTTGCCCATATGATGGTTACTTAGTGACTGAGGCAGATTCCAAGGTTCTTTTTCTTCTTCTCACCCAAGGATGACCTCCCTTGTAATATGTCAATTTGCTATTTACTTATGCGTCTGTATAATTCCCAATTGCAGCCTCTTACAGAGTCAAATAAGACACTTGCTGAAACTATTGGAAAAATAGCAGTTCATTGTCTCTATCATAGGAGTGGATGCACATGGCAAGGATGTTTATCTGAGTGTATTTCTCATTGTTCTGGATGTGCTTTTGGCAATTCTCCTGTTGTTTGTAACAGGTGTGGGATCCAAATAGTGCACCGTCAAGTACAAGAACATGCTCAAAATTGTCCTGTGAGTGCTATAATTCAGTTTTTCTTCTCTAAATTGAAAATTAGAATCTCTTGTCACTATCTATTTTTGGCAGGCAGGTTCTTATGCTTGTTAATTGACAGGGTGTGCAAACTCAAATGCAACCAGCAGAGGCTACCCAGGATCCTTCGGCCAGCAGTGCTGCTGCTTCTACTGGTCAGGGCCAGACTGGTACTCAGGTAGGGGCAACGGCTTCTCAAGCTGCTAATTCTCAAGCTCTGGCTGCAACTACTACACCTGGGCAGGATTCAAATCAGTTATCAATCCCTACTTCTCAAACTCAACCTTTACCTCAGACTGTTGTTCAGCCAACTGCAGAGCAGTGGTATCAACAGCAGCAATATCAGCAATACTACCAACAGTACCCCGGATATGACCCATATCAACAGCAGTATCAACATTACTACCCCTATCAACAGGCTGTAGTTCCACAGTATCAGCAGCATGTGCAGGCTTATGGCCATCCCCAACCTCAATCACAGCCCCAGCCACAAGCCCAAACCCAAGCTCAGCTCCAACCTCAAGCACAGCCTCAGGTGCAGGGACAGTCTCAATCAATTCCACATGTTCAGCCCCCTGTTGTCCCACAATCTCAGAGCCAGATGCAAGTTAACCAACCACAGCAGATTCAACCTGCCATACAACCATATAGTCAGAATCAGTTACAGAGTCAGCCACCAGCCCATGGCCAAGCCGTTCCACAGTCACAGCCTTATCTGTATCCGCAAGCCCAACCTCATCCCATCCAACCTCAAGCCCAACAGCCTATACAATTGCCTCATTATCAGCAGCCTCATCCTCAGGTGCAAACAGTTCAGAATTATCCTGTTTCTCAAGCTCAAGTTCATCCACAATTGCTGACCCATGCTTCAGGACAACATCTTTCCCAGCACCAGATGCATGCTCTCCATCCCAACCAGCCTCAGATTCATTCGCAACAGCCCAACCAACCTTTGACTCCGAACCTTCAGCCCCAATTGCAGAGTACATCAGCACATGCAGTTACAGGCCATCACTCATATCCTCAACCTCAGCCACCCCAGAATATGCTTATGGGTGCTCCTCAACATCCCATAAATATGCATCCTCAAGCTGGTCCTCAACTGCAGTCTCAGCAACCTGTTCACATGCAGAACCAGTTTCCTCAGCAACCTTCAATGATGCGCCCACATCAACCTCATGCTATGTTTCCGAACCAGCAACAACCAGCTTTATTACCTTCACCTGTTCAGGGCCAAAGTATTCCTCATTCACAACAGCAGCCACTTTATGCTCATGCTCAACATCATGGCCAAATTAATCAAGGGCCCGTTATGCTGCCAGTTCAACAGCCATTGACTCAGCAGCCTTTAGTACAACAGCAGATGCCTATGTCATCTCATCTACGCCCCCAGGGTCCATCCCATCCTCTTCCTGAGCATACTCATACTTATCCACAGCCACAGGCAAATGTTGCATTATCACAGAAATCTCAGCACAATCAATCTCAAAAGGCTGTGGGTAGGCCCTTCATGCCCAATCATGCAGTACAATTGCAGCCACTTGCTCATGCTTCTAGCAGCATTCCGGTGAGACCAACAAATCCTGGTATCAGCCACCTGCCTGGAAGTCAGAATATGATGGTTGGGACCAATAATCAATTACATTGGTCTTCTGATTTACAGGCTAGGGCTTTGGAGCCAATTGAGAGACAAGGTGATGTTGCTGAGCAAAAAGCTGACTCTCCTTCTGCGAAATGTGGTAGTGGTGTTAAGGATTTGAAGAAAATGTCTGTATCAGCAACAGATATGAAATCTGTAAATTCTGAAACAGATCTGAGGCAGATTGAGGTTGGGAATAAGCAAAGAGGTGAAGATCCTCAGTCTTTGCAGACTTCAGGCACAAATGTTAATGCTCTAGAAAATGGTGATTCAGTGAAAAAGAATTTTGTGATGGATGAAGCTACTGAAAATTCGGGTGCTGTAGTATCTGGGGTTCTAAATGATACTGTTAATGCAGTCAAAGACAAGGAGATTCAAGATAGGCCTTTGCTGAAAAATTCTTCATCACTAGAGACTGCAATTTCTGAGTCACAGTCTGGCAAACTGCAGAAGGATGATGCTCGTACTCCACAACCTCTCATTAGTGCTGATAATGCCATGCCAATTGTTTCAACACCTGCTCTGGAGCAGTCTGGGAATTTGTCTCAGCTCTCCCGCACAACTCCCTATGCTGATCATGGCAGGCATCAACAACCAATGGTCAATTATGGACCTGCTTCTGTCCAGCAGAGGACTTCTGCTGCATCAGCATCACAATTACCACTCCCAGCAGTTCCGAATCAGCCACTCTCTGCAGGGCCTCCTTCATCTCAAGTCAGGAATTATGGACCTGCCCCTGCTCTTCATCCAGGACAATCGTTGAACCCGACAGTGTCTATGGCATCTTATGGGGTTGAACACACCCATCATGGTACACAAGGGCAAACCGTTCAACCTCAGTCTCTTGGAACTCCAGGACCTTTTAACCAAGGTTTTGCGCCCCCTTTCCATACTGGTGTGTCTAATTTGTCTCATATTGAATCTGCTGGAGGTGGTGCACTACCTCCAGCAGATATGCCTGGTGGAATGATAGCAAATTTACCACCACATCCCCCTGAAGGTCTGGGAGGTCAGCAACGCCCTACTAATATTGGTGCTGAAACTTATCCACATCAGAGGCCAGGCTACTTTAATGGTCCTGAAGGTTTTGGTTTGCAGGAACGAAGGTTCAAGCCCTTCCCAGTTACTGGGAAAAACAATATAGATAGAAGAGATACTGAAGATGATCTTAAGAAATTACCTAGGCCTTCTTTGGATGCTGAACCGATTTCTAAAGTTGGGGTTTATTCATTAGGTTCACATGATAGGGGTCCTCATGAATTTAACTATGATAGGGGTCCTCACGCTGTCTCAAGACTATTTCCTCCCCCTCATTTTCCAAATGAAGCTGGAGAGAGACGGATTGGTTTTCATGAGGACCCCTTAGTGAAATTAGATTCTGCTGGTCGTCCTGATTATCATGGACTAGGTCCTGGATATGGCCGACATCAAGTAGATGTTTCGACTCCAAGAAGTCCTGTTGGTGAATATGCTGAAATTCCTTCACAGAGATTTGGAGCCCTTCCTGGTGGTCTTGTTAGTAAGACAGGTATAGATGATTTTGATGGCAGAGATCCTCGTCATTTTGGTGACTCAGTTGGCACTTCATTTCGTGACAGTAGGTTCCCTCATTTGCCTAGCCATATGCATAGGGGTGAGTTTGAGGCTCCTGGTAGTTTACGAATGGGTGAACATCGTGGTGATTTCATTGGTTCAGATGGCTTTGCTGGCCATTTTCGAAGGGGTGAACATTTGGGTCCTCATTATTTGCCTAGACATTTGCAGTTGGGAGAACGTCTTGGTTTCGGTACCCATGCTAGTCACATGCGAGCAGCTGAACTTGGTGGTCCTCGAAGTTTTGAGTCTTTTATTAGAGGTAACAGGCCCCATCCACGGCTTGGTGAGCCAGGGTTTAGGAGCAGCTTTTCCCTTCAAGACTTTCCTAATGATGGTGGATTTTTACCAGTTAAGTGCTGATTAATCAAATGTTTTGTTGTGTTTTTTCTTATTCTTACTAAAAAGTTTTAAGTTTTTTCAGCGTTGAAGCTTTTTGATGAATGTTGAAGTTTTGGGGATATCATGTTCATTTGTTTGCAAATGGCTGCTATTTTCAGCATTTTGTGTAGGATGTAATATTGATATGTGAATTTATTATGGCCTTTATAAATGTTCCTATGTGTCTTTCAGGGAGAGACTGTGTCCTTTGACAAATTGAGGAAGAGGAAGGCAGGTAGCATGGGATGGTGCCGGATATGTAAAGTTGACTGTGAAACTGTTGAAGGCTTGGACTTGCATTCTCAAACTAGGGAGCACCAGAAGATGGCCATGGATATGGTTAAAAACATCAAACAGAATGCAAAAAAACAGAAATTGTGAGTTTTTTTACCTTGTAGATGTCATTTTGGATTCAATTCTGTTGCTTGATATTTTCAAAAATCTTTAGCATTTCCCTGGAAGATAAATCCTTTATTATTTTATAATGTTATTATCTCTTGTTTGTTGGAATACCCAGTGAACAATCATTGGTTGAAGATGGAAGCAAGTCACAGAATACTAGTTTTGAGGGTCATGGAAATAAGCATTGAGTGGTCACAATTTCCTACAACTCTACCTTTTGACTCTGTTGGGCACCTGTCATTAAAAGATGCTCCTGTGGTATTATTGCATTTAGCAATACTTGCCGTTTCATGCCTTTTTACTGCTTTCGAGGTGGTTTATGCTACTTCTGTCATTTCAGGTTGCTGCCATGTTAATGGAGATGGTTTTTTCAATCTGAAGTACTATGGCAGTTAAGTTTATCAGTTATTGAATTTGAAATCCATAATTTGAAACATGAATAATTATCTTGAGTTTGCTGTTATAGTTGACAGTTTCTATCATTTTGTTATGCTTATGATCTTTACATGTAATTGATAAGGTACAATTTTCTGTGGATGGCAATCTTGACTTATCTTAGAAGTACCCATTGATACTTTTGCATAAATGATAACTGAATATCCTAGTCCAGTTCGTCATGGGATTGACTGTCTATTGTTTCTTGATACAAAACTCCAGATGATTTGATATCTCGTGCTTTTATCTATAGCATGGAAATGGACAATTTATTAAAGAATGGGTTCTGGGTATCTGATAATGGAAGATCAAACTATTGCAGTACGTCAGCTTGCATAACTGATTATTGAGTTGAGTATTATTGTAATTCTTGGCTGTGGAACCCCACCGTGTAATCTGAATTTACTTAACAAAGTAATCTTAGGACAATAATAGGTACTGAAAATTTCATCAATCTCATGGGTTAGGAGGAAAGGTGTCGTTTACTGTGTTAGATTAGACTACTATTAGGTTGTGCTTTGTCATCTGAATTTACTTAAGACAGTAATCTTAGGATAATAATATGGACTGAAAATTTCATCAATTTATTGACAAATCCTTGGATTCTCATGTGTTAGGTGGAAAGGTGCCTTGTATTGTGTTAGATTAGACTACTTTTAGGATGTGCTTTCATAGATTTGTGAAAAGCTTTACTTAGTCTTGATCTAGATTGGAGCAAACAATTAGAGGAAAAATGGCTTTGATTTTTTATGCAAAATTGTCCATTTTTGGCTGCTATGAAGAAAAACATTGGTGTGGTTGAGTGTAGAAGGAGAAGAGTTTGTGCACTTAGTTTTGGCATTTCCTGTCACATTTGAACTATATGAACTATATTCCTTATCAATAGTTCAATACATTGGTGCAGTCTTGATCTAGGGAGAGGCGGTCTAATATGTTTGTTGAAGGGGATTCTAAATAGATTGTTGACTTGACCATATTGATATTTTTAAACATTGTGTTTAGTTATTAGTAGAGTTAAACCTTGTGAGTGATCCGAGATTACTGTTAATGAGCTGTCTTGGGCTTGGCAATGTGATCTGTAAGTTGGAGGGTCATGTGGTAAAGATCTGGTTGTGATGTTACAATTTCTGTAAGATTGGAGAAATATTTATTGAAACATTGAAAATGAAAATCAAAGCATCAAGTCTAGTTGACGAAATTGCTTTCCAGAAGAAAAAATATGCCTTTAGTGCTTTACTGTCTTTCTAAAAATTTGAGGCGCTTAACAGTGTTATAAGTTGTTTGAGCTTCTTAGGATGATGCAAGAGTTAACTTTTTTATTTGCGGTCAAATTTCTATTTTAATATTAGATTTTGAATTCAACCTGTCTTTTTTCCCTCTCTTTCTTTGGCGAAGCAGACAACCAGAAGACCAAAAGTTCAGTGGAAAAGTTTCCCTGGTCATTTTTGTTTTTGATATGGTAAGATTTTGTTAGTAGCCAAAATTACAACATTGTGCTAATTGCCTGAATTTGGTGACATCTCTGGGGATTTTCTGCTTGCCTTTATTAGTAGGGCATTGCATTTTTTTACTCAATAAATATGATGCATATTTTTCTAGAGGTCTACTTTTGTTGTTTTGTGGTGAACTTTGTAATTTCTAGTTCTATTCAGGGTTAAGTTTCAGGGGCTAGAAGGTTGAATGTTTATTGGCTATGTGGAACACAACATTATAGTACTTACCTAATTATCTGTTCACATTCAACTAGGTAGGAAAATAAGGATAGCTGTAGTGAATAATAGTTTTTCTAGATTTTAGCCCTGGGAAATTTAAATGACAGCTGAAACCTTGCAGCTCACAAATAGTGATGTAACATGGAGTATTAGGCTTAACTTAATAGTCTAATTTCATCTTTGGACTATTAGGATTGAACAAGGGCATGGAAGGCTTTCATAAGTTTTGCAGCATTTGTAAATTTAATATGATGTTTGCTTAAATTGACTACATTATCCCACTCATAATGCAATTTAAGTGGCGCCTGAATGTTGCTGGTAACAGCAGGTGTTGTGAGATTACTAGAAAACTTCATCTAAAGCATACATAAATTTCACATCCGAATCAATTTTTGTTTGATATTTGCTAAACTTGACCTCAAATCCATTGTTTTATGCAATGTAAGTACATCTGAATGTTGGTGGAAACAACTGATGCTTTAGATAACTTTTGGTATTTGTTTTAGTTAGAAAGTCTAATTTTCTTTCTGGACTGTTAGCAGTAGAGAGCTGGGGGCCTAAATTTGAGGTTTGCTTAAATTGGACTACAATGCAATTTTGAAAAAGACTTGAGGGAGAATTATTCAATAGATCTTCAGTCTGCTTTTAAATTTCTGGTTCTAGATATCCTAAATTATCCTAGATAATTTTAAAGGGTGGACAGTTGTAGTTTGAACGAACCATTGCTCTGGAGTTCACATCCTTGTCTCGAAGCAAGTTGTCATGATTGCTTTAGTTAATAAAATTTAGGGGCGCAATTGATTTGAGTTTAAACAATAACATTTTGGTTTACTTTGGTTTGCTCGAGTTGCGACATTTATCGGAGTTCAAACTAGACTTCAATAATGTTATATGATCTAGGCTTGCTAAAGTTGATAATAAATTGAGCTTTGTTTTAATTATATGCTATGTCTTAACAATAATTACCAATTACCAAAATTTTTAAATTTTCAAGTATTTAAGCATTACTTACAACAGGTAAGTTTCTTATACTTGTTATAGGCTAAATCTTCTAAGATATCCTTTTTTTAAAAAAAAAATATCGTTACGACTTTGATCAATAAGAATGGTACATATTTTACATTTAGTACGAAGGAACTTAGATTGATGTTAGAACAACAATTAAATGTACCTAGAAAATCTGTATAGGCATAAAATATTCTGTCTTCTTTATGATAGGAACATGTATATTTAATGAAGTTATTATATTCAAGACTTTAGCAACATGAAGACAATCATATAATTTGTAATTTATACATGTAGTCCCTATTTTTTTTGTGATGGTGATAATTGAAATAATTAAAAACTGTTTCCTTCTAATACTAGGTTCTTGAATTCTATTATTTCCTAGAATCTCTTGTTCCTAGTTAAAGGTTTATACCTTCTATCATACAATATTGGGGATCTCATCAAAGCTATGAGGTAGACGTGTTGTTGATTGGCGATTCTGGGCTTCAGTCTCTACCTTGTTCGTCATTGTGTTTTCATCAGGTTTGTGGGTTCCAATCTTAAATTTTATTTTAATATATTACTTTTTAACTTAAAATCACAACCTATCCCACAGGATTTATTGTTTTATATTGTCTATAAGTTGAACAACCTCCTGCTGTTGATTATTTTAGATATGCAGTCTAAATGTGCGATGTACTGAAGTTATTGTTTGTACCCCATAATGCTAATTCATATATTGGTAAACCAAGATTGCATAAGAGATGTTTCCTTGTAGTTGACATTTGAATCATCTCTGACTACTTCAAAAACAATTGTTTTCCTATTTATGTGGAAAACCACTCGTAACCTGCTTCTTAAGCCCTCAAACTAGGGATAGCCCCTAAAAAAATAGAAAAAGTGTAGTCCCACAACAAGTGGGTGATTAAATTGTCACAAACAGTAGCTTTGTTGTAGGATCTAATGGGTTCAGTTAGTGGCACCTAATATATTTAAGGTTAAAATATAAAAAACTTCCTTATACTTCGACACTCTGGCAAAAAATTCCCTGTACTTTTGATTGCATCAATTAACACTATTACACTTTCATATTAGAGCAATATAAACTCTCTGTTACAAATATATCCAAATTAATGGCACGCTAACTCATCTTCATCCATACCACCACCAAGGGCCAACAATCAGGGCTCAGCAGTTTCACATTGTTGGGAATTTCAAGGTTGTGCTCTCTCTCTTCTGTCGCCTCAGTCCCAAACCTCTTCAAGCCATTCATCAAGAATTCCCATGGCTCTCCGCTTGGTTATTCTAATAAGCCAGAGCCATTACAGTATGAATCAGGTCTCTGAAAAGATCATAGGAATTGGCTTCTACAAGTAGGGTGTCAGATAGGTTTCCATCAGATATTGTCAACTTAATCCTGTATTGGTTTCAGACAATAATGATATTGTCAACTTTGAAATGGCAGATGGTATTTTCCAAGGGTCAGATTTCACGAATATGAAAGATTGTCTTTCCTGCCAATATGTGCCCCTATTGACTTGCTTCAACTGTCGTCACAGCTCCAGCTAGTTGAGCCTCAGAGGCAATTGGGGCACTCTAACTCACATTACAGCTCGTGCTACAAATCCGTTTCACATTGTTGGACCTTGGTGGTGCCCCGACTGAGGAATTTGGAAGATGAGTTAGTGTGCTGTTAATTTGGATGGATTTCTAACGGAAGGCCTAAATTGCTTTAATGCGAAAGTGTAATAGTGTTAGTATAGCTTTTTTTTTTTTTGGCTAAAGTGTGAATTTTTTATATTTTAGCTTAAATTTAATGATCTAAATTCTTTGAAGGGAGTATTTAGTAAAATTTAACTTGTAGGAATAGCATGACTATAGAAAATAATAATTAGCCTTTAAGAAGAAATAAGTGTTGGAAGTATATGATAATGAAGCAGCCTACTTGTACTGATTATGTACCCTCTCAAAATAAGAGACAGAGTAAAGCATAAGCTATCTAATTAGTATCTCGTAGGACTAAAGAACTTTGGAAATAACTGAATAAGTGGAAGCAATCTACAGAAGAAAGATGAAAGATTCATCGGGAGCACTTCGAAAGTGTATGATTCAATATAGTAGACAATTGAGTTGAACTTTTAGATTAAGCAGATGGATTAGAACTTGTGGACATCAAGTACCATATGCATGTCTATATATATGAGTGCTGAGTGTAGCGATTGTGGTGCGAGAGGGAGAGAAAAATGATTATTAGCACCTATTTCATGATTCTCGTATACATTAAAGTCCTACATTTGTTTATCTAACTTCTGCTAATTTGGTAGTAGCAATCTCTGTTTAGGCCCCTGAAAAAGGTATGGCTGTTTTGGGATTGAGGTGGATGAGTTCTTTTGCCTTTTTTGCTACCTTGTTGGTGTGTCTGACTTGCTGCTGACTTTTTCAAGGTCAGTTTATGTAATTATGTTCTGTTGATTAAGTGTGATACGTGTAGAATTTTAGTATGTGTTTTCCCTCAACTTTCTTTCACTTTCTATTTCCTTCATGAATCGGATGTTTGACAATTTCCATTGTTTAGTAGTTGAGTTTTAAATTAGGATTAATTGGCATTGTGTGAATAAGTATTCCGTTAATATTCGTTGAAATCTGTTGGTATCGTAATACTTTCCCTCTCTCTTATCATATATATATATATATATAGAGGCCCTCACAGAGATGGCAGAAGCAGTCTGTAAGAAACCTTTAAAATGCTTGCGTAAGTTTTTGTACTAAAATGAATTATACGTGTACAAGAAGGCGATATTCAAGATATTTCTGAGCAAACTTTGAATTATGTTGGGGTGTACATGGTAGATAAAATTGATAGTCTTCTGTCTCGAATTGAGTGCACCTAAAATATCTGGTTGCAGGATTAAAAATGAGACTAGCTCTGTGACTAAGGTTATTGCTAAATTGGTCTAAAAAATAAGTCTCACATGACAATAATGAGATTGAGATGCCCTCACTTTGGTGACTCTCTGTATGTCTTTATTTTTGTAGTATTTTTTCTCTTACTTTTGGTGCTCTCTGTAGCTCTATTTTTGTAGTTTTTTTTCTTACTTTTAGCGTGGGTCCCACTACAAAATGAAGAAGTTTAGAAAAATTATCAAAGTCATAAAATTAGGAGGTTAAAAAAATTCAAATTTTGTCTTTTCGGAGACATCCGATTAAAAATTCAAATTTTATCTCGAATTGAGCATACCTCAAATATCTGGTTGGAAGATTAAAAACTTAGATACTGACAGTGGCGCTGTGAACCTGTTTGGGCGTCATTGTGTGTGAGATATTGTGTGTTAGATATCTGGTTCTAACATATTTGAGTGTGGTAACAATTTTTTGCAAGGGTTTAGTGATCCAGGATTCTTACCTGTATGGACTTCCTTCAGTTTAGCCTTCCGGGGCCATGTATCACTGGTGTGTTTGTGCCTGTGGGCTGTAGCCGAAATGAGTTAATTCCGCATTTGGCGTAATATTTTCTGAACGTAAACCAATGTAATGTACTAATGGTTACTGTGCAATATAATATGTTATTTATTCTGCTTCGTGCCCGTTTCTAGTTGATAACGCTTTTTATTTCTTTTGGGAATTGTTGATAACGTAAGGTTTCATAAATTTGTCTTGGCCGTTGATTTTTGAACTCTGCACATACTGTGAGTCTGTGAATGAACTCTCTCTTCTGTTTCATTTAATAATAGATCAACAACGAGAACGAAAGCATTCAACGTTATTGAGATCTTGAGAACGATAATGTTATCATTTCGTGCAGTACGTCATGTGTGGATGTATAACCGTGCCGAGAACTGGAATGGATGATTAATTAAAATGGCTCAAACGTTTATTAATGTTTAATCTGACAAAGTGAACCAAGGGTATATATGATAAAAACAAAAAATTACGCCTAAAAATTTGAAATTTAATTTTTATGGATGAAATAAGTCGTAAATTAAATTATGGTCATTTAGTCCCTTCCATTTCATGGAATGTATTCAGTGTTATTTTTATTTAAATTTAGATTTGGAATCTGTCGAACCAGTGGTACTAATTTTTAAATTGTTAATTTTTCATTTTTAGCATTGAATTAGTCAAGCTTCTTATACACCAAAATATTAGGAGACGTGTGCATATTTTTGTGCACTTTTTTTACTTAATTTATAAAATATTTATTATTAGGTAATACAGTAGGACTTATGTATTTCTGAATGAAGTTTCACACTATTCTGCAATAATAAATAAGTTTTTATTTTTACTTTAATATAATTCGAATTATGATTAAAAATTTTTGCCATTCCTAGTAACTTTTTTTTTTTTTAATTTTTTGGGTGACATGCGAGGGTAAATTTAATAATACTGAAAAATGTTGTTTTTGTGAAACAAACGCGCTCCATAACCGTTAAATGTTCAGTCGTCTTCCCATTCGGCAGTCGCCACCCGTCCTCCAGGAACCGTTTCGAAGAGAGAGAAGCATCCGTTATTGTTTAGGCAATGGCTACTGCTTTGGCTAATAGAGCTGCGTGTGTTCGAAACTCGAGCTTTAGATTCTCCTTCAGCTTCATTCGAAATCTCAGCGCTGCTTCTTCTTCATCTTCTTCTGGTGCTCAAAACCCTAGTCCTCCGAAGAAATCAAATCGGAGAAAGAAGAAGAACTTGTTCGAAGTGGCTCAGTTCTTACCGAATTGGGGAATCGGCTACCACATGGCCAAGACTCACTGGTCTGATGTTTCTTACGAAATCGCGAAAATCAATCTCTACAAGGTCTTTTCCTAACTTTAGATTTGAAACCTTATTCTTTACATTGTATTGTTCTGACGGCAATTTACTTTTTTGCTGTTTTTGAGAAATGTACTAATTGGAGCTTTGTTTTCGCTTGACTTCTTAGAGTTTCTTGACAGCCGAAATTGGCTCCCTTTGTTCATTCTTTGTCATGAATTTTATTTGGTTTTTCCAGGATGGAAGACATGGCAAGGCGTGGGGTATTGTTTATAAAAATGGTCAGTCTTACTCTTACAACTTCTTTTAGCAAAGTTCTTGACTTGTTTTGTTTTATCTCGTATGCGTTATTTCTCCCTTCCTGTTTCTTGCCTTATCATCTTGTGGCCGGGGTTATCATGCGGAGAATAGCACAATTTCGAAGATGTATTACTAAGATGTTGTTTCTAGACTCTCTACTTTTACATTTCTGGGTGGATTTGCAAGGAATTACTCTTCTTTGAAAGCAGCGGTTGTCACGGTCATGATGCATTGGTTTTTTTCAAAGAAATTTATAGGTTTAAAATGCCCTTTTGATAGCTGAATTATCTTAGCGGCCATTTAATATAAAGTTATTATGCCAATGGAATATAAAGTGCGGTGAAATCTCTCAGTAAGGGCTGGTGAGTTAAGTTTTATATTGATCAAACGTTGTTCGTTATTTTTCAGTGTTCTGAATTGAATTGGATGTGTTTCCATCAATCATGGTCTCTTAGGAAATATTGTTACCATATGATTTGTGGAAACTCAATAGACTCTCCACGCTCTTGTCTCTTTTTTGGGGATGTTGTTTGGAAGTATTTCATATAATGTCGTTGTGTTGGATATTGAATTTTCACTTATGAACTCGTAGTATTATTATTTATGGTATATTATTCATACTCTATTAATGTTACCATAGATTTTGCTTATTAAGAGATGAGTAAAACTCTGTGTGACAATTGTGCATTTGTTGTTTATTGTTTGTGGCAGTAGCTTTTTATACTAAATTCCTACAACTAAATACTTTTCGGCTATAATATTGTAATGGAAGCATTGTGTAAGTGCTAGAATAGTTTTTAGTTGTCGTTGTCTGGCTTACTTTAATATGATAGAACTTATTGCAGGCTTGCCAGCTGCTGATGCTCCAAAGAAAATTAGTGGAGTGCACAAGCGCTGTTGGAGGTACATCCCAAATATAGTAAAGTCATCAGAATACTTACCAAACTTGACAAGTTCAACTGACAATGGCCTAAAAGTTGAAAGCCAAGCTAGTTGATGCTTTCCGTTGACTTGAACTTCAGGATTGGCATTGTGCCTTGAGAATTAAGAGTTCCTTTCAAGTAGTTGTTTTCAATGTATTGCGAAGCGTATCCCATGCATTTATGTATGGTTCTTTTTTTCTTTTCTGAAATCAATTGAATCCTTGATTATGCAACATGTGCCGCGAGAGACTGAGCTTCATGGATTTAACATTTTCTTCATCATCTTTTGCTTTTCCTGATCAGTGCTGCCTTTGCCCTGTTATTTATGGTCTTGTGTAGTTCAGATTCAGCCGGTTGTCACTTGGCAATTCATAATGGATATCGACATGTCCAGCCCTAGAGTTTGGACTGATATTTATGTGTGTGAGGCTTATATGGATGGTCATTGTCTCTCATTTTATTGTCGGTTAATTAGTTTTAGTATATCTATCCAACATAATTGAAAAAAAAAAAAAATTCTATGCTATGTTTTCTGATTTATCCACCATGTTCCTCTACTGTTGTATCAGCCACTGTAGTCACAGGCCTTCTGTGCAGTATGCAATGGTGTATTGGCGTTGATACTGGAGAGCATTTTTGGCATATCTACTTTGCCACTTGCCAGGCATAGTATCATCGTTTCGGTGCAATGGTGCTGATTTACAAATTTAAGCACATTTCCGCACAATATAACTTAGCCGTTTGCAATGCAGTTTGAAAAATTAGAGAAGCATAAATAAACTTGATTAGAAGATACAATAATATTTCCCGAAGAACTTCAGCAATCTGAGATTCAAAGCATTCAAAAATACACCTATTACAGGAGATAATAGTTCGGTGCCAATGCAGAAGCTACAGGAAATTTACTTACAAGTTAGTGCTACTAAGTTTTCTCATTTTTTCTTTTTTCCTCTTCTCAGTTAAAGAAGGGAACAAAATCAAGTAAAACGTATACACTTTTCAATTTCTATGTTTTCTGGTTTCCAACGTTGTGCCGTCTTTAAGACTTTCCTGTGCATCATTGTCCATCCCAAGGCCGAAGAGGGCAGCTGCTTGAAGATACAATGCAGTGGGCCAGGTTGGAGAAACTGACTGGGCTTGCATTGCATCTCCAAGAGCTTCTTGGGGCATATCATTAATCAAGTAACATAAACATCGCCTGGCGTACACAGTTGGAGATATCATGGTTCCCCCATCGATGAACTACACAAAACAAGCATCAGCTATCTTGGCATGAAAACTGGGGGAAATTAGAATTTCAGTACTATCCAACATCTCCACCACGCAAGTACGATAGTAATTTAATATGCATGTCAATCTTATAATAAAAGATTCACCAACTCTTTTGCTTTTATATTAAAATTCAATAACTTATAGTTTCGAGAGTTAAACAAAAACATATAAGCATGAAAGAATGCCCCTAAAATTCAAATTTCAAAGGCTAACTAGTTATGTTCAAAGTATCGACCGTTTTACTCTCATCATTCACTCTTCTAATCAAATTCTATCATGCATAAGATTCAATCTAGTAAGGATGAATTAAGTCTTTAAATTTGACAAAGAGTAAATTACTTTGATGATTTTTCTTTTGGCTGCTGTCAGATTATATATTTTCAAGGCATCAAAGTTTGGAAGTCATTTTGGTGATCTTTACTGGATCCCAATTCCCTGCAATTCTAGCAGACTTACTTGTGTATAGCAGTCAATGGCTGTAGAGAAGTCCTTGGCATGAAACGCAGAATCTCCACGCTTCTTAGAATTCAGTGTTTCTTGTATTTGATTTGTCCACATTTGGAAGGAAAGCTGTCATCAGAAATATAAAAAAGGACACAGCCTTAAATATAATGTACAAGGTTAATAAAGCCAGGATGCTTGCTAAGAACAAAACAAGAATTAGCAGCCAATGCATCTTTGCTGTCCTATTGAATTACATTATTTTGAAAATCGACAATTTTAAGAAAGCAGACTTAAAATCACAAAATAGCAGTGCCACAAATTAAATCAAGATAGAAAATAAGTAGTAAAATTGTTTTGTACGTCAAAAATTAACGACACAATGATTTAAGCGATTAATAAACAGTGTCTTTTACCACAGTTCACAGCAATAACAAATTTCAGATGATGTTGAACAAATAAGATTGGTAATCATACCAAGAATACATAACAGTTCATCAAATTTTAACGCTCAAAGCAAGTAAGAAAACTGGGAAAAACATGCTATCAAATTAATTCAAGGAGAACACCAATGATATCGCACTATACTTCATAATTAATTCAAGAAGAACACCCCAGTATTTCATTTGTGTAGCCGGAGAAAGAAAGAATGGAATTCTCTTATTAAAAATAAGAAAATCTTTTGCATTCACTCATTAGAACTAGGCAAAAAAATTTGACAAAAACAATGATTTACCTCATTTGCAACTTCTTCATCATCCTTGTACCCCACCTTTTCCAAAATTTCATGCATTGCAGTGAGATCTTTTCTATAACAAGCTTCCCCAAAAGGTGTCAATGTAACAGTTTCCTTTGATGAGACACTCCCATCGGGTAAGCCCATCAGAACATATGATGGTACCTGCTAAATACCACCCAGTGTAAACCATATACATTCCTATGCTTCCATTGGACTTCGGTAATATGTACAAGTTGACCAAGTAGAATTTGATACTCAGATTGACTTGTGTGAGAAGAACAAAAAAGCAGGAAGGCAAGAAGGAAGAACATACCGAAGTGTCTTTCTGAAGAGGAGTAAAAGCGGTCACAAGTGACTTGGGATTGGGCCTCTCACGAGGTTCATATTGTAAACAACGCGAAGCTAATCTTACTAATTCAGTTCCATCATCATTTGAAATATGACCTTCCAAACACGAGTCCATCAGCATGAGAAAATTCTTGCCTCGTATAAGATCAAGTGCCTGCATGTAGAATAATTATTACAGCATTTGGGTAATATGTTAGAATCCTTTTAAGCCAAAACCATAATAATAAATGCTCAATGAGACACAATCATGTAGTTGCTAATCCTATCAATTTAAGCATTAAGTTTCCAAAATTAGTAAAGGTCAAAAATTAACTGAGCAAAGTACACCCTTGAAGAAAAAGGAAGAGAAGAAAATTGGAAGGGGGAAGCATACATGACTTGGTGGGATATGCTTGCCACTGAGAAGATCGAGCAAAAGGGTGCCAAAATTGTATACTACACTTTCTGGGGTGATTCTTCCTGAAAAAGTTAAACGTTAGTATTAGCTCACCTATGAAATTGAATAAAGTCAGAATGTTTGCAAGTGTATAAATGAAATATATATATATATATATATTTCCCAACATACCCGATAACATGCGTGAAAAAATGAAAACAACAACTTCAAAAGGATTTTTTAGAAGAGACAAAAATAAGAACATAATATGCCAATAAGAATGAAAGTTCCCATCTGACTAAATCTAACTGATGGGCACTGAAAGCTTTTTTCTCACAAAAGGAAAAAATTTTAAAAAAAAGAAAGAAAGTAAAGACACTTTAAAGTTTATCTAGCTTAGTTGCAGCAACACTGCCACCCTGCCATCCCAACACCCCGGGCAAAGGCAGTTCAAGATAAACAGTAAGATTATGTTGATCCTAAATGTTACCAGTCTTCAAATACTCCGGAGGGGTAAAAGCTAAATTTGTGCTATAGCTCTTGCCATCTCTGCTGTTCTTCATGAGTCCAAAACATGAGAGTCTAGGGTTGCCATCCTGGACGCCAAAGGCCAGTGATTCCATTGTAAGAAACAGTTTACAAAACATAAGGATTTAAATGAGGCAAAAACGTGGTCATAAAAGTTTAACTACCTGATCAAATAAAATTCTAACTACCTGATCAAATAAAATTCTATAAGCATTTAGATCATGGTACAATGCCCTTCCTCTACTGCTGCAGTATTCCAATGCTTGTGCTAAGTACAAGGCCACTCTCAGCCTCATTGTCCATTTCATGGGCTGGGTCTCCCCTAATAGAATATTTCAAACAAATCACAAACCAGGGGCTTAGAAAAAGAGAAGGTTTCACAATCTATATCTACAAAGTAGGAACAGAATTGAGAGCAGTTACTTTAATTTGTTCTAAACTTTTCTTCTATAGCAAAAGGCCTAATTTTTGTCAAATTATTTCCTGCGTCTGACATATCTCAAACTAATTTCATATTTTCTAAACAGCTTCCCTTATCTATTACCAATCACTAAAATTTTCTTTTCTCACAAATTGATTTCGAAGAAATGCAAGGTAGCCAAACAAAGCTATTTATTTGAAAAGCACTAATTTGCTTAATATATCAGAGCAATCAACAAAACCACTCATAATCAGTTCAATCAACCCCAATTGTAAGAACAACTTATATAAGAAATATAAAGGCATATTAAAATTAATAAAAGGAGTGAAAGCATACAATGAAAAAGATGCTTTGAGAGAGTTTCATTGGGCATAAACTCTGCAACGAGCAATCTCTCTTCCCCTTCGCAGCAACACCCAATTAAGTTAGCTAATCGCTCATTCCGAAGCTGCCCCGCTGCTCGTGCTTCGTCCTAAAATGTCCAACTAAACACATCAAACACAAACTAACTTCCAGCAATGATACCGTCCATATACTCGCATGATCAAACATACGGAACTCTAAGACATAAAATTGGGCATCGAAGAAAAAGCACGAACTAAGAATTGTCGAGAATCAGGCCAAGCCGATTTGTTGAAGCGCTTCACAGCGATCAACCTGTCATCTTCAAGCTTCCCTTTATAGACCACATTGGGAGCTCTTTCACCGTGCTCTGAGACAATGTTGTCCGATGAAAATCCGGAAGTGGCAATCCTTAGTTGATCCAAGCTGTACTCAGCGAACCCAGGCAAAGAATCCCTCTCATTCTTGTTCCCGTCATCTGTACCCATTTTACAAACCCAAAATTCTACCTTTTAAAACTCGAAATTCAAATTAAGGAATGCACTAAAACGGTTTAGCTTTGGTTTTTTTACCAACTCAGGTAGTGACTAATGAGAAAGCTCACCGTTATCAGACAAGTCGTGAAGATTTGATTTGATATTAGATGGCCACCAGCACAGAGAGAATTTGGAGCAACGAGCTCCCATTGGTGATAATGCAATCCACAACTAGCAAAAGAAAAAGTTCACAAAACAAAGCAATGAGACCGGCTCTTTGTTCTCGAATAGTTCTCTTCTCTCTTTCTTGCTTGTGTTATCACTTTCTGGAAGACTACAATGTAGAGTGAAAAAGAATAAGATGGAAAAGGAATGCAGAGAAGAGATATATGAGAAAGCGAAATTCGGCGGTGTTTGGGAAGAGAGTAAGTTGAGTGCGTAAAAAGAATCCTTTTTTGGGATCCAAAGGTTTGTGTTTGCTCTTATCAGTCACCCCCACCACCTCCTCATCATTCCCTCGCCCCTGCTTTTCCCTTTCCTCTGCACTCTTTCCTACCTCTTTTCTAGTACTGTTTCCTTTCCTTACTCTTTTTTAATTCTTCGTCTTTCAGTTCGACAATTCTACCAAGACATCCCACGCTTCCCTCTGACCCTACAACTGACAGTTTCGCCACGTGGTGCCACGCATTATTATATGGTTTTTCTGTATTCTGAATTTTTCGTTTTCACGTCCGTTCCAAAAGTTTTCCGTTTCATTTGCTTCAAAAGCTCTGCTTTCTGTCCCATCTACTTTGCAATGTTGTCCAAGTTGTGTGAATCTACTAATAATGATAGAGCCAATACTAGGAAATCACTGTCAATTACCAGTCAAATCATATCATCGCTTTCATATAATAAAGGGTTAAAGTCCAAGTAAAAGATTAAAACCGATAGAGTTAACATGCATGTTGTGCTCCAGTTTTAGGTAAAGTTGCATTAATAAATGGCTTAATGATTGTGCAGTCCTTTTCTTTATCTTCCTAAAGTTGAAGCTAAAAAAACTTCAAAGGGATATCATATCTGAGTATGAAAGCAAGATTTGAGGTCTGAATACCAGTTTTGCACAGTGAATACTAGAATGCATAGCCTTAATACAAGGTCAAATCATAATTGCAGAAAATCGCTTTTGCTGGGGATGAGCCTTTGGCTCATTGATCGGCACGGGTCTTACCCCTCTTCCCTCGTGGTTCAATCCACTCCCCATGCGCGTAATAAAAAAATTAAGGAAAATCACTTTTGTTTGAATGTTCAATTTTAGTCCCTTCATTTTTTTTTCTGACTTAAACCGATACCAATTTATCTAAATTTTTTAATTTACAATTAAATCGGACTCAAAAGGAGGAGAATTTTATAAGCGGTAAAACTTTCACGCACAAGACTTTCTGCATTTCTAAGACTTGAATCCTTAGTTTTTTATTGATAAAATTTTAATTGGTTTTGTCACTATGCCTTGATTGATGATCTTGATCACTGTCAGTTTTAATCGCTTGAATTTGAGATTTTTATATTATCCTGATTGGTTATAATCAATTCTGCTTGATTGCTTCAATTTTAAGTCTAGATTGATTATATTGGAATCCTATGATTCAGGAGGATGTGGATCGATTTAACCACAATGTTGTAAACCAAAATTAAACTAACCACAATCTATACAATTTTAAAATTCTATTAATTTTATAATTTTTTGTTTAATTAATATACTATAAAATTTATATTATTAAATTAATTAAATTTTACAAACATTCAATAAATCTGAATTGGTATAAATATTATATAAAATGCGAGACATGAAAGAAGACTTTCCCACAATTTCAAAGCAAATGTTTCATGTCTTCATTTCTTTAATATGAATTGCTAGGTTATACAGGAGAGAGAAATAGCTGTTGTACGCTCCAGGTTTGCAGCTTTGACTGCTGATTCTGCTATTACGATTGGGAACCGAAACAGTTTGTACAAAATTATTTGTGTTTGGGAACGCATATTGAGCGGGACTCACTTCAACATCAACGTCCTCTACAAAACAAGAGCCAGTTATCCTTTTCTCTTAGTTTTGGAGAAGGATCGATCCTCCCTACAAGTATGCATTCAAAATTAATATATCTCTTATGATTTTGGTAACCAAAAAAAAAAAAAAAAACCACTTTTTCTTATGACTGTTGAAACTATGATGACCGTTGGAGGGAAATGGGCTTTTGATATATAATGGAGGTCTTGGGGTCGACATGCCCGCGCTACCTGATGAAGGAAATCTTTAATAAAGTGGCTTTTCTCATTCTTGATCAACCTTTTTCCAGCTCACTTAGTTCACTACAACTCAACGGGGCCTATTTGCCATCATCCAGTGCACACATAGGAAGTTTGCACCTTACTTAGAGTCTCTAAATAGATATTTTCTTAGTAAATTAAACCCATTTGTCAAGCCACAAGATTAGCTTCGTACAATTCATAGTTATAATATAAATTTTCCCAAGATTTTAGCACAGACACAGAGGGTACTCTCGGGGATCTGCTAGGAAAATGTCCAACATGGGCTCAACCTGGAAAAATTTTGGATTTTGAATGAACGAACGAGGAATGGACCCCTCTATTTTATAATTATTGCGAGGGCAGGATTGCACCCAATCTGTCATTGTCAAATTAAAATTACGGACACTTTATCAGCAAAATGGCAGAGCAAAAAGCTAGCAACTTTTTCCACATCTGTTGCAGCAATACCCAGATTCTTGGTTTTCACCAAACAAGCCCGAAAGAAAGTGCACGTAGGACAATAATCTCTTGGGTTTACGCCTTTTGCATGTAATCTGAGTCTTTGGTATGAAAAAGGGAAGGACAGAGGAAATGTCATCTTATGAGCACAGATATAAAGTAGGAAAGGTAAAATAACAGTGGCTTTGATAGGAAAGGAAGAAAGGAATGCATGTGTTACAACAAATTCTGTCCCCTATTCCATGTTTCAATACCTTACGGAAAACAGAATGCGAGTTCTGTAAATAGAAAAGGCATCGAAAAGCAAAGAGTAGCAGTCACCGTGGGACATCGGACAAGAAGCATTATTCAATTGCATCATTGGCTCATGCTTGTATCAATTGGCTAAAAGGTCTATCAAGAGAAAGTAAGAGTATCTACTCGGACACTACAGTGGAAGTGTGTTGAATCAAGAGCAGATAGTAAGCGTCTTTATTATGGACGCTTTGCTTCTTTCTTTCCTTACTTACCTTGCGGCCCGTCCCCGTTCCCCTCGTCATTCTAGGAGCAGATAAACGAAAGAACAAAGAAAAAGCAAAAATAAATACGAAAAGCTACTTGTGTTGTAGACAAGCCATACAACTCATCACTTGCAAATTCGTTGGGCACTCCCAACATATGTAACTAACAGTTTTGCACCTATCAACCTATTCCTACATGGTTCACACAAGCTGGACTGGCTCATTAGTATGAGGCGAGTCTGGATGCCCTGTACCGAAATTCTCTTAACAAAATAGAGAAAACGTTGATAGGCAAACGATTGCAAGTAGAAAACCTGAAATTTTTCCATGTCCATGACTATTGTACTTCGATGGAAAGACATTCAAAAATGAAAATTCCAAGGATCACCACCTTTGCTTTCTTCAAATTTTCTGACCTTGCATCTATAAATATTAGAAGAGAAACTTTGAAAACCTGAAACACTGTTTTCCAAATTTCGATAGTAATACAAGTCAGTCTTATCAGCCTCACCTAACTAGAAAATATTATGATGCATCATAACTATCTTCAGCTTGTCCTGCATCCTATGTTCTGTTTACGATTAATTCTTATCCCAATCTTGATATTGGTTATTCATTTGTGTCCAGCATCCTTGCAGCAGAGTCTAAGCATTCTGAAACCCATCACAAGAAGCTCCCCAAAATACAAGCATTGTATGTAATGCTTATGGCATTGTCTTTCACAATCGTTCTGTAGTTTCTGGAGAATTTCCACCGAAAAATTTGAGGAACTGTTCTTTGTTCTTGCTATCTTTGCTGCTCACAGGAAGTACTGGTGTGGACAGGGGACTATTGGATCTGTCAGGCAATTCTGACAACGGACTAATTAAGTTATCACCTTAGAAGTAACATCATTGTCTTTGAAGTAACCAAAAAATGGGAGAAGGGGAGTAAAAGTGTCACTTTTTAGCTTGCAATAAGAACTGAAACATGATTAAGCCATCTGAAACAATGGACAAAGATCTATGGAAATGCTTACCTGATAATTTCCTGTCAACAAAAACTGCCACCATATTTAATGTGTACCTGCGTTTGAGTAAACAACGTAAATGGCTTTTAAGACATTATAATCCAGACAGTGCACTTGAAGTACTCAAACACTGCATTCAAAGTACAAATATCCTTCAATTACCATGCTACGACAATATCAACTGTTTAATGCTTGCGAGATGCTATAATAAGAAGGCTCTGAATTGTGGCAAGTAACCAAGCAAATTGCTTAATGTACCTGCAAGCTCAAGACAGAGAGTCTGAAGAAAGCTACAAATACATCTACTCACTCAGTACAAATTCAAACAATGCAGTAGTCCTGTATTTTTAAAAATTTCATTTCTAGCCGAACTGTACTAATTACTGAAAAAAAATTATCAATAAAATAATTTTTAAAAATGAACATAAACATGCAACAAGTAATTATATTTTACCTCGTAGCGCCATATTTTTTATATATGCGTACAAATATTGAGGAAAATATTATGTTTGATTTTTAAAATAGACAGCTGTACCTAATTGTAAAACAATTGTACAAGTTAGTATAAAGAAAATAGGAAAAGAGGCATGCTATATTCATCTTAATTAGGTGACTAAAGTCCTCTAATGTATCGAAACATCAGCAATTTCGTGATCTTGGAACAAATTATCTCACAGCAATGGTAGTTTGGACTAGAAAGTTGAGTAGAGCAGAATGTAATAATTCAAAGAACTTGAGAGACCTAAAAGTGTATATCATAAACTTAAGGTCTTAGAACATATTAGAATCTAATTTTTCCTTAAACTATCCTTCAAAAAGAAGATAGAATAACAAAAATACTGACGACAAAAGCTAATGTTATATCTAAAAAAAGCCACAAAAAATAACATAAAATAAAATGGCAATATTGGAAGAGATAAATATTGTGTGGAGTTCAGATATACAGCATCCCATATATCATCTTATATTATTATGATTGAAGGCTATCGTGAGGCAAAACTTAACTTCATAACATGAAATTAAAATACAAAGTGTAAAAAGGTTCAAGAAAAATGATATTTAGTTGGTTATTTCTCTGTAAATAAAATTTTCATGATGTATATTTTATCCTTCTAAGGAAAAGCGTCTTATTAAATACTGGCAAATATCAGTGCCTCTTGATCAAAAGATACATTAAACAACAAAAAAAATGTAGACTGTTTGCTCACTTTCCTAATTTAGTAGTTGGCATTCTATTTTCACCGACTTACGCTTCTGGACAAGATGACATTGTCTGAAGATACACTTTCATTCTCTCATCTTATCTGTGTTTCTAATAGTTGCCCATTGCTTGTAAAGCAACAAATCATCTGTAAAGTTTAAGATATTAGGTGTAGGCTCATAAATAAAATTTACATATAATACATCTGTTCACATGAAAATGCTTTTAAGTTTGAAGTATAGATAAAATGAAATACAAGTTTGCCAAACATTGTGCCAAAGTTTAATTTAATTATAAGCAATGAAGATTGGCAAGAATCAAATTCTTGACCACTTACTCACCAATATTTTGATACTATGTTAAGAAACTAACCATCCAAAAAACTAAAGCTGTTGTATAACCATTAATAGATTTTTTATCTCTAACACAATTAAAGGTGCCAACTTTAAGACCTACTTTTGAAGCAAACAATTTAGGTTTCAAAACCATTTTTAAACACATCTACTACTACTTTTATAGATACTACCTCATTGTAAAAAATGGTTTGACAAAAACTTGGCTCAGTGATCATGACATCTACAAACAAACAAAACTACAGATACACTAGATGTGTGGGTGCTTTGTAATATCCAAAAGAGAAACAAGTAGTTATCCATACCCTGAAAACAAGAGCACGTAAGAGCATATTAGCAATTACTATTTCCTATACAAGCCTGTAACACACAAAATTTTACTAGCTGAAGAATCCATTCTTGTACTTCCCAAAGATAGCAGTTGAAACAAACTTAAAAAGTTGAGCAGTTTACATGCCAAGGAAGAAGAGTAATCCCAGACAACAAATTGAATTAGTAAAACAATGATACTTACAACCAAATATGCAAGGACCCTGCACCATATCGGAGCAGTGTAGACTTTTTTAATCTGGAAGACAAAAGGATGAAAAGTCCACTGCAATAGAATTGACATCAAATTAGAAGCTGACAATCTCAAACAGGCTACACTTTTCAGAAGCTAGTTTTGTTTCCTGATGTAAACGTGTAATCAAGTTAAGATAGATGCAAACTCATGAACTGACAATTGCTTAAACCTTAACTTAAAAGGAAAAGAACAAAAAATCAATTGCATTAACAATACAACGGACAAACCAAGAGTTGACAATTTTGCATTTATAATACTCTTCCAAAAAGACAATTTGGATTACAAGAGGCTAACAAAGGAGATAATCAAATTGAATAAAAAAAAAGTGACATAGATTATGGACATGCTATAGTCAATCCCATGAACAATGCTGTAACTTCCCAAGAATAATGAAGCTGTTCATGTCAAAAACACTTCATATATATGTGTCCAGCAATACTGAAAAAGTAAACTTGTATTAAGGTTGCTTGGTTATGAAGCATATTGACAGACACAAGACATGAAAAACGACTTGAACATCAAGACACAAGAACATCCCAAGTTTGGACACGAACGTTTAGATGTCATTATATGTAAGTTAACAAGATTGTCTATTCACCCTGATGTCAGGACCATCATTACCTTCATACAATGCTACTAGGTTGACATCCCTCTTGAATCACTTATTAACACACTTTTAAAGCAAGTAACAGAAATTAAAAGTAAACAACAATTAAAACTGTTTTTACTCTAAATATATATGTGCAACAAAAATGTGTTCTGTACATGTTATGTGAGTTTCATGTGTGGCAGACAATATATTGAATCCTGCACACCACTCTTAAGAAGTTATCCATGCAATCAACACATCTAGAACTAAGGGTGCACATGGTAAGAGAGAAAAAGAGAAAAGGGAGAGAAAAATGTCTTGATACAATGGACTGAATCTCCATTTCTCCTATTGTCTCCTTTACCAAGCACATGGCAAAGTTTTAGAGGCTATTTTTCCAAGCAGTTATGCAATTGCATGTGATGATTGTCCTTAGCCAACCATATTGTGTCAAATTTATATGCATACACATTATCATCCGTACAATAAAGATATATGGAGGAGAGAAGGAAAAAATCTGGTATCGAAAGACAAACAATGAATAATTACTAATAAAAACAGAACCAAAGAAAGGTCTATTAATCCAGAGGTGACGGTTCAGCACAAGTTAATTTTCAGATATTTAAATTAACTAATTCAAATTTTTTTCAAAACAAAAATGAAAGACGAGTCACGTGAAGAAATATTGAAGCTTACCAAGACAATGGACAAAAAACTGAGGGCAAACAGAGCCTCCCTCATATAAGCTTTGTCTTGCCCAAGTTCCGAAGATGTGAAAAAAAGAAATCATACAGGTAAAAAGCCAGCATGATTCTATATCAAACTTCACACCAAGACACCTGAGAGTGGTAACCAATTGAAGAAGAAAGAAATCCAGCATCCTGTAGCACTGGTCCCGGTTGATGCAACTAG
The DNA here is from genome assembly GCA_037013595.1 of Dicorynia guianensis. Classification (NCBI taxonomy): domain Eukaryota; kingdom Viridiplantae; phylum Streptophyta; class Magnoliopsida; order Fabales; family Fabaceae; genus Dicorynia; species Dicorynia guianensis. Next base: position 881,309 of record JASUAB010000009.1, read on the forward strand.
TGAACGCCATGAGTAGCCACTGCATGAACATGCTGCAAATGGGAGCAATTCAATTCTTATAAGCAACAATACAACTTATATAATCATGTATATACTATGACAAAAGCAAACAAGCCTTTGACACTGGTACAATTACAAACTGTTTATATAGAATCGAAGAAAAATACCCAACTGTGTGTGAGCACAACTGGCATTGTTCATTGCATAGGACATTTTACATTTATATACATTATGCCTGCCAAAGAGAAATTTTCCATTAATTAGATGAGTAAGGTATAAGAAGACAATGATGGCAGGACCAGGTTAAGGCCCAAAATTTAAATGACTATATCTTAGGGAGAAGTAAGGTGAACCGAAAAAAGGGGCGAAAAAACACAAACGGTTGAAAAAAGAGAAAAAAGGGCTGCATTTTGAATGACGCAGCACCTCCCTGAAACAATTAGCATTAAGTATTGTGGTTCCCTGAGCCTTCATCTCACAATCAACTTACTCTGTTCAAGATGAAGTTAAAAGGCAAGCGATGAGAACTCCCATAGTTCAAGACTAAAGCGCAAGCAACAGACGTGCAACTTCTTAGACTGTTATACGTTACTTCTTGTTATATCAAGATTTTAAACAAATGAAAATAAAAGTATTAGATAATAATGATATAAATAATTTTTCTATGTATATATTTTTATATTTTTTTTTTCTTTTCTCAAATTTCTTGAGTATGCGCACCCTGCAGATACCTTCATCATTTTCCAATAATAATACACAGCTAAGACAAGTGTGCAGTAGATTTCATTAAATTCTGATTCGATATATTTCCTGCAACATGATACTGCCTGACAGCACTAAAGTTATATCTTCCAGTACACAGAAATACGAACAATGTTATTTCTACTTATTTCAACGTATTTGTGTATATGTTTCATTCATGCCTCTTTATTTTATTTTTTACTTTTTGAATCTTGTTATTTTCACGTTCAGTAGGTTACAAATTATTTACAATGATATATAAAACAAAATTATAAATAGTATATTTTAATATAAAATGTACTATTCATAATTTTATCTTATATATTGTTGTAGACAAATTATAAGTCACATAATATGACTATAAATTTATTATTCTTTTTCATCTGATTTTACTTTTTATTTTAAACTCTCACTTTTTTCTTACCTATATCATAACACGTGAGTGAAACATTAACATAACAACATGGGTGTGGACAGAACACTTTCGCAGAATTACAAGCGTTAACGTAAAGCACAGAATTACGAGAGTCAATGAAAGTGTACATATTGTATATGAATTATGAGCTGAACTGTGATAGACGCACTTAATAACAAGTACATTCTCGTTCCTTTTCATTTTTCTTTCATATTTTTTTCACATATTTTTATGTGAAAGAATATAACCACATTAAAAAATATATATATAAGACCATCATTTCTTTTGAGTTACCCAATTCCCATCAAATTGGATTTACGAGTATCTCCTGAAAGACAAACAATTTATTGTATACTTTATTTTGTACCGACATTATTCCCGTAAACGGCCACACAAGTCCTTCTTTACAAGGCTTAGGTGAAACCAACTTTGTAAAAGTGTTAACTTAATTTTTTTTTTCAGTAATATTCTGTACAAATAATAATCATACCTGCCAAGCAGGATCACTTACGCAATGGGCTAATATTAAAAGCAACATGCCCAGAGAACTTCTCAAATTCAGTCAGAAAAAGATCCTTTCAAAAATGCCGTTTGGTAAGCCCACATTGTGCCTGTGGGGCCTTTTCCATGATGCACTTGGAGGGCGCAAATAATTGGTAGATCCTTCTCTATTTCTCACGCATGAATGCCAGGAAACATCTGATAGGTTTGGCAACAGACTGAGCATGTCCATGTAAAGAGTTAGTCTAAGCCCAAATTTCAATTGGACACTACATCATATCGCCTTTAAAGGGAATAATATAACGGCCAGTGCGTTACCGCCCATGAGTACATGAATGGTTAAGAAGAGAAATAATGACAACTCTGCAATGCAGTAGCAGAAGCCATAATACTATTCACCCATGCTATACGCACTTTGATTGGTAGTGAGAGTAATCTCGTGGAAAACTTGAATACTTGATATTGCTTGTTTAGAGAGAGAAAAAAAAAAAAAAAAACACAATCACCCTCTTCTCAATATTATATTCTACCTTGCCATGACAAAATATCTTTCAACTGGTGAGCTATTTTATCTTTATGCAGCAGATAGGCATAACAGATACTGATTCAGATGAGTAAACGATTCCGTGCCGATTCCCCACATCGTCCACCTATACCCAAGGAGTCATGTCTTTACTGCATGTTAATTTTAGACCCTACCAACTGGAGACAGCGGTGGACATGAGACAAAACTTGCAGAAATATCCTCCAATTTATTGAAAGCCTTCATTTTATCACTCTGCACCGGTAGGATTTTTCCTTCAACTGAGTTTCTTGATGCAAAGAGCTCAGATGGCATCTTACCATCCACTAAAGCTATGCAAGTGGAGAATGCTGGCAAAAGTGAGAGTGAAGAATCAAAAGCAACTGAATATATTCCTTGCTTGAACGGTACTAAACTGAAAGCAGGCCGGTGCTCCTTTCCAGTCCCCTGTGATTAGCATACGAAGTTAGAAAACAAGATTTAACAATTACCCATACAATATGAAGTACCATCAACTTAAGCACAGATGGTACCTGAATGTAAAGCTCAAATTGATCCACTAAATAAGCTTCTGATGATTTTGATTTTCTACAGGCATGATCTTCATTTGCAAGAATTTTAAGTTCGCAACCCAAATCCCAACCACCACAGTCACAGGATCCACCTGATTTCCAGCGTTCAATCAGTGATGATGGTCCACCTTTACTTGGAAGACTATGAATCCCACTAGGAAGCACAACACTTGCATGAACAAGATGTTGACTATCATAATGGCAACTGCTTTGATGCACATCATTAATGAAACTGATAGCTTTGGGTATTTTGACAATAATAGCAGCTAGCTCATCATTTGGCTGATAATCAGTGGCCTGACCATCCCTTTGCCGGACCTTCACGGAAAACAATACATACTCTTTCACAGTGGAGTAGTCTCCGCGATTATAGCCAGGTAAATCATGGAAATGGGAATCAGAAACCGTCATTTGGGCAACAACATGGTGAATGTAATCAGAACCTTTGCTTTTGCCTGCCTGATTCATCCAACTTCCGTTCTTCTTCTTAACTTCCCTAAACGTGAAAAAGGTATAGATACAGCTGTTGTCATCTTTTCTTGAGGTACTTAACTTCTTCACCGTGGCTGCAAGAATGTTAGTGTTATTTTCAACTGCAAATGTGAACAGTGGCAGGCCATTCTTTACTGTAATTCTCAGAAGAGCTTGGATTGTTGTCGACGCATGGTTCTTGTCCTTCAGTAATTTATCAGTATGAATTGTGCTACAACCAACTCTGTGGTCCCTGTCTGAATTTTTCTCCAGCTGCAAAGTGGAATTTCCATTAGCTGACCTACAATGCTTATTTATCAACACTGTATCTTTCTGATATGAATCCATGAATTGACGGCAGTTTGCTGCCTTGGGCTTTAGTAATGGATCCAGCAACCTCCTTAAAGGGCTTGACCTGCTTCTACCAGCACCACCAGGTTTTCCACTGCCTGAAACATCTGAACTGCCAGAACCTCTCGCATTATCTGAATTAATTTTAGCAGCTGCTGCAGAGCTCTGATGTGGCACATGCACACCCTCTTTACAGCCAGAACTTTTGCTTAAGTAGCCCATGCTGATACTGAATCGCCGAAAAGGTGAAGCGCTTCTTGACTTTTGACATGTTACTTTCTGGTCTAGTCCCTGGGAAGTTCCACTTGCGGAAGATGTTGTGGCTATGGTTTGTTTTCTTTCTTCAGGTTTTATAGATCTGGATGGGCTCAATATTCTCAGTTTAGCAAATACGGGTGCTGAGAAAGTAGCTGCAGGAGTTTTGGTACTTTCTGAATCTACAGAATTGGAACCTTTCGCCTCAGAAGACTCACAGTAAACGTCATATGACAGTGGACAGGAGTGTGAACTGCGATAATTTGAATCTTTAAAGGAAAGTTCCTTTGGTTTGTCTTTAAAGCTCACCCCACTAGGATTTCCTAACTTCTCACCTAAGACTGTTCTTGTATCTGAAACTTCAGATTGACGATTCAGGGGCATATCCCTGGGTGAAAGAAAAACTACCTGTTTGCTTTTCCGAAGCACCCACTGTTCAACAGTATCCCTACTAAAATCTTGCAAAGTCTCCCCTCTTCTTTCCAATTCAGCAACTTGAGTACTCATTTCTAGCTTCGCACAAGATGCTGCCTGACAAATTTGGTCATCCGGCAAACTTACACTTTTCAAATCAATGTTTGAATCCAAATTTCTCTTGTTGCATGCTTCCATTCTACTATCAGGAAGGTTTTGGCAAAGATGCTCATCTGCTCTGACAAATTTGCTCTGTGCACTAATGTTACTGTGGCTATCTCTAAGATTTTGATAATTTCCAACTCTTTCTCCAGAGGATTTGACACCTTGGTCCTGGCCTAGCATTGGAGATGTCATAAAGTGCGATTGCAGTGATGGACGGCGTATAGTTCGGTGAAAAGGAGACCAGCTATGCCCTCTGCTAGATCGACCAGATAATCCATCAGTTGAAACAGAAGAGAAGGTATTACTAGTAGATGTTGAACTTCTGCTACTTCTATAAGGTATAGGTTTATGGCTGTACTGCCATTGTTCTAGCCGGGTCCAATCAAGGACACCAACATTTAAAACTTTCTCCTGAATGTTTTCTCCCCTCTCCAAATAACCTGGCAAATTTGACATGTACTTAACAAGCTCATCTTCTTCATTTGTCCTACTACATTTTTCTTGCTTTTGGTAATTCCTGCAAGATTTTAAGGTGCTGTTTTCCATACTTTTGGTAATTTCATGATGAAGATCAGCATATGAAAGGGCAAACTTCTCTGCGTTTAATCTGTCATATAGCTTTCTACTCATGTTGCTGGTAGGTTCCTGAAATTCGTTTGAGATTTGACAACTATTCTATGAGCAGCATGGATATTTTGGGCTCCAGCTATGGAATCAATCTTCCAACTTCTTGTCTTTGAGAGGGGTTGCAGTTAGGAGATTCCAACTATTTGTTTGTTCAGCTGCACAGCCAGTTTAAATTTATGAAATCAAGCTAAATGAATAATGTCTTATTTAGAAACTTCCAAAAAAATACCAAGTAGAGTGTCTTACATGAACAAAATAAATTCTCTTTCCTCTTGCTAATAACTATGCGAGCCAAACGCAAAACCAACAAGTTATATCACAGTAGCAGGAAAAATAGATTCATGGAATTAAACTAGAAGCGAGATAAATCTAGACAATTTTAACCCGCTTTCACTCTAATTTAGAGGACAAAAAGAATTATAAAATCCAATCAGGTAGGAAAGCCGAGATGTGGTAAGTGAGAAATGTTTCTACCACTAAAGCCCCTTTCCCAACTGCCCAATCCTATGTCCTTATAAAAAGTAGTGGGTCAGAGTTTTCGGCTGAAATATTGCTATTTGCATCCATACCTAATACATTGTCTTTCTTCATTCATTTGATCCCGTAATAGCATGTGAATGCGGTGACTTAATATCCACACAGCAGAATATGAGAAAATTTTCTGAAACGGTACGACAGATTGCAGTGATGCCTGAGTCAAGACAAACTGTAAGCAAGATAAATTAAGACGTTGAAATTGAAATCAGAGAAGCAAAGTAAAAGCTAATGCACAACTGGAAGTGGTCCACCAAAGATTGAAAACCAATTTTTGAAATAAAAAGGATAAAGCATAAGGAACTGTCCTGATTCGAATCAAAGTCCTCTGCCACAAATGAAGGAAGAGACAAAGGTCCCCAGCTATTCAAAAGCTCATAGCGCAATCATTTATCAAAATACTTAAAAGTAGGGCCTCGTTTGGTCTCGACCATGGAAAGAAACTAAAAAATATTACACATGCTAAAAGGAATCACGATTAAAAATCTTTTTTTCCCCCCTAACTCTCATCTTTCCCGACTGCGGATTACCAAAATTATCACCAGTTGAAGAACAAAAAATTAAAAGATAAAAATGAAAATCTCTCTCCCTTGCTCAGTAATGCAAATTCAGAGTTAAACAAACAAACACTCCCCGACGGGGAAATTGTCCAAGGCAACCAATCACAAAACTTTAATGGCGATTCTAATTTTTAAGGCTTCAGTGCAAAATGCAATCTTTCATAAGAAAGAAATCCTGGGAAAACGCATATACATAGAGCTCAAAATGCATACCAAAGACCCAGAGAAGAATGCAGAAGCGATAAGTGTGAATGAAGGGAAGCCGCTCTGGCTTGGAGATGAAGTAAAGAGTGTCGGTGCCGCAGCGGTTTAGCAAAACAACATGGAACGAAGATCGAAGACCAAGGCGAGCAAGCCCAGAAAGCAAATAAGATTAATAATGGCCTCGAAATCCCAACGCCTCACTTTTCTTCCTCAAACTCCAGAGCCGCAGAGAATATGACTATATGAGCAACAAGAAGACACGGAGTTTCAGACACGTACAGACAGAGTGAGAGTGAGGGAGATGCCGTGTTACCCTCAGGATAGAGTAGAGCCTGGGGCTGATTTGTCTTGCCAGAGTGTAGGTGCGGAGTAACTGGCAGTAACAGTCGAGTAAGAGCGAGGGAAAGGAGAGCTCATCGTTTTCATCGGACGGTCAAGAAAGCGGGATAGCCGGATATATAACCCGATGGTGACATCAGCAAGGCACGGAGACTAAGATCCCTGGCCCCACTTGAAGCGCTATTTTATAATTTTTATTGGCTTTGATTCTAAATTGATCTCCTCAAAAACTTTTGTTAAAATAAGTTTATATATAGTTTTGATTAAACGGTGGGCCTATTCGGGCAAGCTGAGTTACTGCCTTGGTGGGGTTGATTGGGACCGGTTTAAAGCGCAGAGACTCAGGACTTTTGAAATTGGTGTTGTCGTTTTGTGCTGTCTTGATTGCGGTCAATTAGATGTTTGTAGTTACCTCGAATCTCGTTTTCTTTCACTTGATGTTTTCCTGTATTGTAGTCTGATCGGGTTATTCTGCGACGTTGGCGTACGTTCGGTCACATGTGACTTCATTTTGGACATTAATCAGCACAAATACTAGCTCATCTCTGAAAGTACTTCACATGTTAGACATTGCCTATTGACTCTTCAGACTTTTTCGCCACAATTGTTGATAATTTTTATAAATATCTATCATAACGAGCTAATTCATTAGATATTTGTACGAGGTACCTAGTGTTACTTTGAGAGAAAAAAAAATGATTGTATTCGATTATGCATAGTATAGTATGCAGCCATGGTTGTACTCTTGTTTGGAGAGTGAAATGATGGAAAGTTATAACACCCTTTTTGATATTGGGCTCAACATCAAAGCTGTTACTTTCGAGCGCAAACCCAAAAGTGAATCAGAAAATGGGGGGAAAAAGATCCTTTTGAGCACAAACCCAAAAGTGATTCAAAGAATGGGGAGAAAAGATAAAGTAAATAAAAAAGATGATCCCAATAAGAATAAAATGTTGTACGATGAATAAGAAATGAGGGTTCAAAGCTAGACATTATTATTGCTGATGACACCAAAACTGTTATTATGCTATCTGCTTTGCTTAAATAACCACTTACCAATTAATATCACAATGCCACGAAATGTTCTGGAGAGCATGCCAAGTTCAACCAAGGTTCGTTGATTGGGCTTGGATTAGCCAAGACTGAAGGCTTTCTTTTAAAAGCAAGCCTAGGTTGGGCCTTTATTGCTTGGACCAATTAAAGTTTTTAAGCGGAGGGTGACCCGCATCAGGAATTCTGGAGGAGGCACCCCACGGCCCTCACCCAAAAGAAGAAGTCGGAAAAAGAAAAAGAGGAAAAAAGTGTCTCACTTTCCGGAACATTCGCCATTCGGCCCTCCGCGAAGCATACTAGCACAGTATCTCTGCATCAGTACCGTTGGGGTTGAGCTTCAACTTCTCATAAGATCTCACGAGATGCTAAGCTTGATCGGTTAAAGGCCACTATGAATCATGGGGTTCTCGTTATCACTGTTCCGAAGGAGGAACCCCTTAGGCCCAACGTCAGGATCACTGAGAAAGACGGCACTGGCTGAACATTTAACAACGAAAGCTTCGTAAAAGAGTTCAGCTATCAATCTATGATCAATATGCTGTCTCCATTGTCATATTTACTCTGTAATCAGTTGTGGTCTCATTCAACTTAGCAATAGAACATACAAATGAGCAAAACATGCATTTGCCAATTCAGGATGTTCGCTCGATCTGTGGGGACTAGCGTCTCATCTCGTGTTCCATGGAAATATAGCTTTTCAAATACACTACGAAGTTACGAACTAGTTTAGCAATTTCTCTCACTATGGACAAGCTGATGTCTCCCTTTCTCAGTTGCTCTTGAGATTTTTGCTCGAATAACTATTGCTTCCAATTGTTAATAAAATGACGTGTATTTACGCAACCGGATAGTTATATAGATCATGAAAACGAGACAAAGATAGATGATTCAGCTCTGAGCTGAAAAGGAATATACTAGCTATTCTGTTATTTCAACATCAACTTCAAAACAAATTTCTTACATCATCCGCACACTTTGTCCACACTCACAACAAAGCACAAAGCCACCAAAATTTACACATCATAAGCACACAGAAGAGGAGGTGATAGAGAAAATTACACACCCCAGATCATACAAGTATATAACTAAGAACAGAACCACTCGGCGTCTTCAACCAGAGATCTCAATGGCTTTTACATCGGGTTTCTTGACCTCCTCTTTGGGGACAGTTACAGTAAGAACCCCATTCTCCATGTAAGCTTTAATTTGATCCAGCTTCGCATTCTCTGGTAGCCTGAACCTCCTCAAGAACTTACCACTGCTGCGCGCCACCCGATGCCAAGTATCATTCTTGTCTTCCTTCTCTATGTTCCTCTCTCCGCTGATCTGAAGGACCCTGTCATCCTCAATCTCAACTTTCACTTCCTCCTTCTTCAGTCCCGGAACATCGGCCTTAAACACCTGTGCTTCTGGGCTCTCCTTCCAGTCAATCCGAGTGTTCACGAACGCCGAATTTTCCCCCGCGAAAGAAGTGAGAGAACTGGGGAAAGGAAAGTCCTTAAAAAGGTCCCAAACTTCCTGTGAGAAAGGATCGAAGATGCTGTTCCTCCGGCCAAAGAAACTTGGGATGAGCGACATTTCCCCAATCGTAAGTTCTAACGCACGCCGAAAGTTAGATGCTTTGAGTTTGCAGAATTTGTTATTGCTGTTTGTAGTCGCTTGTCTGATCTTTCCAATAATCAGCCGTGATATTGGTGTATTATTTATAGATTGATGATTACCAATCTAGTACTTTCGAGTTAATATTTTCTTGCGCCAATTCTGGAACGATGTCAGCCCAGAACATTCGAGAATGGCTTCCTAATGATATTGGCCTGTGAGCCCTGGTCTATCTGGGCTCTTTTTTTTTTTTCTCTCCTTTAGTTTAAAATTTATCAATTAATACTATTTGAATAAAAGTATTCTTATGTATTGTAAGGTTGCTAGGTAATAAATACACATAATAAGAAAATTATTGCCAGAAGTTTCATAATTTAATATAATTTATATTTTTTTAGTTTTATAAAAATTTAGGAAATTTTTATTCATAAAATTAACAAAATCATGATATTTTATGGAACCTAAGCCCTATAGAATTTATTGATTTAAACTAGCGGGAACTAGCATTGAGTTGTGTCATTTTGTTTATTAAAAAATTGGCAAGCTCAATTTTTTATATCCAAAGTCAATCTAAATTTTTAAAAATATTATTTAGTTAAAATTTCTTTTAATAATTTTTTCAAACATTTTCTTTAATCTTTTTTTACCTTTTATATTAATCTAAGTATCATTTTATCAACTTTTGTGAGCCATTGTCAAATCAGAAGAAATTACAGATAAAATGCTAATATGTTTTTTTTTTTGGGTGAATAAATGCTAATATGTTTTGCCGAAAATGTTTCTGCATATTGCACATACTTATCAAATATGCTGCTGGAGCCACAGTTGGGATCTGCTGCTGAGCTAAAAAGATCAGGGCCGGTTGGAGTACTGATATTCTGACCAAGAAAGGGGATGTGTTTACAAACATGTTAAGGCTTCTCTGCAACAAGTGGATTACTATGACTATTTTTACAAGAATAAACGTCCATTGCTGATAATATACGATTCAATTTATTAATTTCTTAAGACATGCAAGGCTGCAAGTTATGCAGTCTAATGTCTAGACCGTGGACAACTTTAGTTCTATGTGTATGTAGATAAGGGATAGAATACAATATAACCCTTATGAATTTGGACATTATCAAATCTCCACTCGCTAAGCATTTGGTTTCTCTGTTTTCACAGTGACAGTATATACTCTGCTAACTCATCCAAGTCATTGTGGGAGGAACCACCTTTCCTAGTGCAGAGTTCAACTTGCTCCTTCAGTTTCATTGCCCTCTGCCTCGCCTCTCTGCCTTCATCATCAACCATAAGCCTGTATACTGCTTCCTCTACTTTTCCCCTTTCAAAATCGTTGTCCCACTCTAATCCCACTCTCCATACTTGGCTCAAATACCTTGCATGCACCCTTTGGTCTCCAAAACCCGGTTGGCATATCATTGGGACCCCTTCAGAGATACTCTCAGTGGTTGAATTCCAACCACAGTGGCTCCAGAATCCCCCTACAGCTCTGTGTGCCAAAACGTCTTTCTGGGGTGCCCATTTGACAACGCAGCCTCTTTCCCCAACTGCTTCTTTAAAACCCTCTGGCAGTGACTCGTTGCATTCTAAGCCTCCAGTGGTCTTGGGTCGAATCACCCACAAGAATGGTTGTTTGCTGTTGGCCAGACCCCATGCCATTTCAGCTAGGTCTTATGCATCGAAGCTAACTATGCTTCCAAAACTCACATAAATAACAGAGTTAGTTGCCTGCTTATCAAGCCATGTCATGCAGCCAAAGTCTTCTTCAAGAAAACTACTGCTGAAGGCAGGAGCCATTGTGTGGAAGGGACCTATGGTGAAGAATGGAATTTGAATTTGTTGTTGGAGCTGTTTCAATGATGATCTTTCTAGAAAGTCAACGGTGTTCCAAATGAGTGCTGAGGATGACCTTGGGTCACTAGCTCTCGTTATCAATGGTAATATCGTTGTCTCGAAGTTCTCAAAATCATGAATGGGAAGATCCTTAAATCTGAGGGGATGAAGCTCAGGGATAGGCTCCGAGATCCTAGATTCTGCATACAGATTGGATGTTCCAAGTTAGACTAATGAATTTAATCTCACATCTACTCAGAATGACTGGTCAAATACAATTGATTTGCAGAACTAATTTAGTGTACAAATCCAAGACATCTACCAAATCGGGAAACTTCCAAAAGATAGTGGGATTTCTTTACCGCTCAATACGACAAAAATCTCAACCTATACACTTACCCACCATGTTTTTGTTTCTTTCATCCCCTTGATCATGAGTGATTTTTCAAGAATTAGATGGTGGACACATACCTTGGACCGGAATTTGTTCATCCTTCCGGAGATGGAGAATTGCGCTGTAGGTGGTGGTGTGTGCAGCGGAACTAGTTGGCAACATGATGCTGGGAAGCTTCAAATATTTAGCCACCTCCTCTGCAAAATACATCAGTCCATCATATATGATGCAAGCAATTTCACCATGAGGGTGGACTTGCTGGGTTTCCATCATCTGAAGCAGTGACTCCTGAAAAGGAAGCTTGCAACTGGTTTGAAGTTCAAAATAACATCAACGAAGTTGATGGAGGAGACTGCTCTTCGATCAGAATCAGATATGCCATCAGGCATGGCCAAGAAATTGAAATCTGGGTAATTGGATGGGTCAGGGAAATTGAATCGGGTGTGAGCAATGGTGATTGAGAAACCCCTGCAATGAATGATATTACCAAGTTGAAGCATAGGATTAATGTGTCCTTGAAACGGACACGGAACCAGCACCAATCTGCGCTGTCTCTGTTCTTCCCTTTCCATCTCTCCTCTGTTCTATGCTTTGTCTGAAAAACGACCAAAATTTCCAAGTATTAATCAATTATGGGGGATTGGGATGCCTGACTTTCATGACTCACTTTTCTGCAGGAATCCGGATATAGTTATGAGTTCCCCGGATTAGCCTGATCGTTTCACTCAAGATTTGTTATTTTAATGTAAAATGTTGACGTCAAAGGCAGGACTCCTCGTACATATATTCTCTGATACTTGACTTCCAAATTAGAATTCGGAAAAATCTAGTCGCGCAGTGTACAATGAGAAAAAAAATTAGAATGAAACGGCGGGTTTCCTCCAATTGCGTTTTACTTCAATTTCTTTTCTTATTGTACACTGTACCTACGAATTGGCAGGGACGAGTATCACCACTCCACATACTTGCACTTTCTTAACTAAAATGTCAAGAATTCACTTCTTAGTGAAATAATTAAAACGCACAAGAACACACTTATATATTTATTATGGATTATAGGCTTTACTACATAAAATGGTGCCATTTAAAATTTGCTATTATTTTTTAGTTCTTTTTATTATACCTAAAAAAAAGCTCATAATTTTTTATATACTTCTACAATAAACACCATGCAGCTTTCTTTTCTCTTGCCTCTTTACTCATTGTTGTCACTTTTGCACTTACCCTAACTTTTATTTGTTAGATTTCTTGTCATGTTTTGTGACTTACAGCTAAGGGAGAGGGAAGAAACAATTTTCCTATATTATTGAAAAAGTTAGAACAAAGCTTGCAGGTGGAAAATCAAATGTTTGTCCTTGGCAGGAAGAATAACATTGGTCAATTCTGTCATGGCATCTATGCCGGTTTTTAACATGCATGTGGAAAGACTCCCCAATTCAGTTTGAAGAGAATTGGAGAAAATTCAAATACCTTCCATTTGGGGTCATGAACAAAATCATAAAGAAGTGCATCCTATTGCATGGAACACTCTGCCAACCAAAATTGGTGGGGGGGGGGGGGGGGGTCTTGGAATCCGAAGTGCTCATCTCATGAACCAAGCTTGCTTGCTTAAATTATGTTGGAAAATTAGAAATGAAGAGCACCATCTATGGGTGGATGTTTTAAAAGGGAAGTACGGGCATCGAGCTCCATGGCTTGGAACTTTAATAAGAGTACTGACTCTAGCCAGTGGAGAGCAATTGTGGACCTTTGGCCTGTTATGTTATAGAATGTGGAATGGGAAGTTCATAATGGTGAAATTGTAAAATTCTGGCTGGACACATGGACTGGTGATATAGGGAATGTCTTCTATTAAAAGATCTTGACGCTTTGGATGAAGATATGAGAGAAATGACAGTAAATAAGTTAGCCACTAGAGATGAGGATCGGGACTGCGTTGCTCAAAAGAAATCTTGCGTGGCAAAGAGATATTAAAAATCCAAAATATTTTCCCTCCAAATAAATTGGCTAGTGAGGATCAGTTGAAATGGTTTCCGAATAAGAAGGGGCACTTTTGCATTAAAATCGGCTTATACAGCCTTGGCATATTCACGATAGGGAACAGATCATGCGAGACGGAGAAAGATTTGGAGTCTAAATGTGGCCCTTAGAATTAACACATTTATGTGGCAGCGGGGTACATGCAGCTTAGCAATTAGAATAGAATAGGAAAACGAGAACCCAGCTTGAACGATGTAGACAATTACTCCTAATTTAAATCAACTTGCTTGCTATTTGATCACTTATCTGTGTATCCTGCTTGCTTAAACAGAGTGAGTGAAAGAGACTGCTTCATATTTTATTTGCTTAATTTTTCTTTTATTTGCTTCAGCTGGCTGAACTATATTGCAGCACATATATTGATTTACCATTGCTAATAAAAGAAAAAAGAAATTCTCATTAGATGTTAAATATTAAATATTTATAAAGTTTAAAATAAATTATTAAATTTAATAATCTTATAATAAATTTGATAATTTAAATTTTTTAAATAAATATTTAATAAAATTCAATTTATAAAAATAATACGGCTATTAAAAAAAAAGCCTTTCAAACAAGATGTTTACATGTCCAATATCTTTGGCGAAGACATGCCCGAAATGTGGACTTTGAAGACATGCATGACTAGAGTCTATAACTAATATTAGTTTCTCCTATGTTTATATTATATGTCACCAACTTAAATAACTGAAATCAAACTATCCTTTGCAATTCCATTTTATTGTATGAGGAAAGATTTGACTTTCCTAAGAGTACTCTTAGTATAAGGGAGTACGTATTGGTAAAAAAACTAAAAGAGTAAATTATTTTAAATAGATAGATTCTTATACAATTGTTTATATTGTATATCAATTTACACAATTAATTTTGTATTAACAACACTTTTCTAATGTACATCCTGCACTTTAGATAAGCTCAATATGTCATTGAGAGAAATTCATGGAAGCCACATATAATTTATATCTATTATTTGATTTATTAAATCTTGCAATGTAATTTATAGAATTCAATAAATTTAATGATATAAATTTTATATTATGAGTATTGAGTAGAAATAAAATTGTAAAAATAATAAAATATTGTTAAAATGATAAAAAAAATAATATTTGAAAAAAATGGTTTTTGTCCGCTTTTAGTGAGATTGTTAATTTGTTTAAAATTTCTAGACACTCCTTTGTTTTTTAGCACAAATCCAGGTAATTTCCTGCTGCCAGTTGACGATTCATTGAACGCAATCTTATTCTAGTTACTTACTTTGGATATGACTTTTGTGGGGTTGGTTATGGCAAAATCTTATCAAATATGATTATCGTTTGTAAATAAAAAATGTCATTAAATATAGTATGGTCGTGAAAAGTATGAACAATTTGTAAGATTTCTAATCATATCCATCAATATATATTTAAAAAAAAAAGAAAAAACAGGAAAAGAGATATATGATATAATTGTTCATTTATTTTAATCATTAATTACATCAAATCCTATTCTCACATATTTCTAATGAATTAAATCATTTATGTTATTTTCATAAATATTTTGTTTTTAACTTTATATAATAACAACTTTTCTCATGATATAATAATAGAAAGAATAATCCACAAAAAGTTATAAATAATGCGGATGCCGTTATAGTTGAGTGGTTGACCCTGAAAGAGAAGGTTCTCTTCTGTAATTGAGATTCGCATGGCTGAAAAGCTGATTAGTGATGATGGAAAGGAATATTCTGTTATAGTTGAGTTGGTTGGTGCAATGGATGGATATTGGCATTGAGATAGTGGAGGGAGTATTACTCAGCAGAGTGTCTTCCCAACTAGCACACACCTCAACCAATCTTCTGTTTTGTTTTAGGTAACCACACCACATCTCAACCAATCTTCCAGGAGCTGTCAACTGTCTAAAAAATTCTATTCAGCCCACAACCCAACCCTTATGAAAATACAAAATCACATCACCAAACACAAAACTAAGCTGGAGTAGCCATTGGATTCCGTCATTGATTATTCTTCATTCTTCATCGTTGCAATTTGACGGCTCTGTACGGCTTAGTCTACTCTACGGAAGTGTTGGTCTTTAGTTGTCTTAACTCTTGGTTATGTCGAGCACTAGTGGTTTGGCCACACAAGTCCGCACCACATATATTTTTCTTCTGCGAAAAGAAGAGGGTGCAACATTAACCACCCACTGTCTTTGATTCTTCATTCTTCATGGATCGCACAACATTAATTAATTGTTATCTGCTTGGTTTAGAAGTTGTTCAACTGATGTGAGACTGCAGTTGTCTTGCTGCCTTCCCAATCTGTTTGCTTCACTTATTTTTGCGGGGAAGAACGGGAGCACGGGTATTTATACGCACCGAAGAAAGAGCATGCATATTCTTGCGTTTTCTGGAAGGGCCCTGCCCGTTCACGAAACTTAGCACCCAGAAAATTGTAGAGTTCTCGTTGACCGAGTTTCGGAGCTCCATCCTTAATAATATGAGTGTGCAACGATCAGAGTTCAAGTTAGGTTTGTACAACATGTCAACCGGGCTACATAATATTTGGTTGGAGAACTTTCTTATCCGCTATCAACCAAAAATAGAGTCTGATGAAGACTTTTGGGTTAGATTAATTTATAGTCGGATTACATTCGTGTAAACGAGTTGAATGATAACAAAAAACTCACAAGAGAGAGCTTCTCATTGTGTAGGTAGAGGCTGATACTTAAATTGGAGCAATCACAAGGAATTTCATTTGTAAGACATTTGAGTGGAGACTGAGGACTTAATAGCTAAGAGTGAGATTGATTATGTTACACAGAATTAGACCAATAAGCCCAACACCAAAAAAAAAAACGAAGAAAATAAACAAAGGAATCTATAAATTTCCTTGGCGTATGGAGTTATAAGAAATGAAGGCATGAGAGGTTGCTTCTCCTGAGTACGTCAACTCACCCATTCAGTTCACCACTTGTAGAAGCTAAATGAAATGCCTTAAGAGAGGGAAAATTTGAGAGGGTAGCAGTTTGGGAGGGTAATTTTGGAGGAACTAAATGCGGTTTTCAAGCAAAATGCCATAGGAGAGTGAAATATTGAAAGAGAGAAATAGGAGCATAGAGTGGTGGCGATGGGAATTATGTGCAAAAAGTTATCAGAGCTCTTCATCTATTCACTTCTAGGTCGTGGCAGCGGGTATACTTCAGAGACCTCCACGCTGCCCATCCTTCTTGAAGGATGCCGCCTAAACACCCCTTAATAAGACTATGATAGTCTGACATAGTCACACGGATGGGAAAGAAACATGGGAAAGAATTTTTACTAATATGAAATAATGTCATATAGGTGAAAAAGAGATAAAAGTAAAGTTCATAACTGAACATATAAACAGTTGGTCAGGTAATTTTTGATTTTGTATTGATTAACCCGTAACCTGACTATAAATAAATAGGCTAAAATCTGACTAAATTTCTTCTTTATTTAGATCGTAACTCACATATTTAACTCGGGTTGGGTCGAGTTCGATTGGGTATTTGTGCATTTCCGACAATTAATGGATGGGCTTCGCAGAATATGGCTCATTCAAAAAGTTAAAAAAAAATGGAACGATACCGTTGCATTATTAATTTATTTAACACTCAAAATTCAGAACCCCACAGATAGAAAACAACAGGAAACGGTGAGAAAGGAAGGACGCATTCGGCAACACAGCAGCAGCCACTAGTGACAGACAGAATGGAGAGAGCTAAGCCCGGAAAAAGTTCCTACTGAATGTACTAATATAATATATTTTTGCCCCACAAGTTTCTTATTTTCTTAAAAGGAATTATTATAATTCTAAATGATATATATGCACACATAAATAGAGTGAAAACTTAATCAAGCTATAATATATGTGAATTAAAAAATACAGAAGTATAGTTTGTATTTCTTAAGAGATTAATTGAGTGTGAAAATATATTGTTTTGATGAAGATGATTCCACCCTTACACTTTCGAATTTGAGTTGGGCTCTTTCTGCTTGATCAAATTAAAACTATATGTATTGAGACTATAAATAAATTATTTCTATAATTACGAAAAGATGATAAAGATGTGATTTGAATTTTGCATGTGTATGCATTTGCTTCCACAAACAAAACTTTCTGTATCTGTCCTTGTCTTTGTATAATCATTAGATGGTTTCTGCACCTTACCATACTATGGCTATACATCATATTTATTCTATATTTTCTTCTCTTTTTGACTTACTTTGGTCGAAGATCTTTACTTTTGAGCGTTTGGTCGTGTGTGTGTGTTTTTTTTCTGGGTTTGATCATGTGTTACTTTGTCCACAAAGAACATGTACATTTAAAGTTTAAAAATTTTCGAATTATTTTAATGGGTTTACAGGCTGATTTTTGCACCATGGTTTTATTTTTTCCTGCTTCCTCCTTCTGCCTGGCGAGTGGCAGTCATCAATCATGTATGAATGAGCGGACAGATTGCATGTAAGTCCCAAACTCTTTGGTACAAAACTACTGCAAGATATGACAAATGAGAAATGATTGATACACGCGTATCAATAATATAAGGTGTATATAATTAATTTGTATATAAAAAGTTAGTTTTTATTAATACATTATGACACATATATAAGGAGCAGTTTCTATTTTTGAATTGTACAAAAAAGCGCATTGGGTAACTAGCGTCGTTGATGACAAATATGGTCCAGCATAGGCAGAGGAAATTACACTGTGGAGAGATACTCTACCAACTCATTCAAGGCCTTGGAGGAAGAACCACCATCCCCCACAGCCTGTCTAATCTTATCCTTTAATTCCACTGCTTTCTGCCTCATCTCCTTCCCTTCTGGATTCACCATCAATCTTCTCACTGCGCTCTCTATCTCACCCCTTTCCATCTCATACGACCATTCTACTCCTACCCTCCATACATGGCTCAACAGCCTGGCATTCACGCTCTGATCCCCGAATTGCGGATGGCAAATCAGTGGCACCCCTTCCCACAAGCTTTCCAAGGTAGAATTCCACCCACAGTGGCTCCAAAACCCTCCCACTGCCTTGTGTGCCAATACCTCTTTCTGGGGTGCCCACTTTACTATGCAACCCCTTTCTGCCACAGCTTCTTTCACTTCTTCTGGCAATGACTCTACCCACTCCGAAACATTCATGTTAATTACCACGGGTCGTATAACCCAAAGGAAATGCTGCCTGCTATTGGCTAATCCCCAGGCCATCTCATTCAGTTCTTTCTCATTCCAGCAAGCCACGCTTCCCAAACTCACATACACCACTGAACCAGGGCTTTGCTTGTCAAGCCAAGCTATGCAGCTATAATCCTCTCTCAGAAAGCTAGTATTGGAGGAGGAATCACCTTGAGCAATATTAATCTTGTGTAAGGGGCCTATGCGGAAGAAAGGGACTTGGTAGAGACGTTTAAGCTGATCCAGTGATGGCCCTTCCATGCATTCCACTGTGTTCCAGATAACACCCGAATAAGATCTTATTGCAATTGTTTTACCCATTTGCTCTAACATAGCATCTGGATTTGGTAAATTAAAAATGGGCAAATCTCTGAATCGCAGAGGATAAAGTTCTGGCACCAACTCCCACGACCTAGAATCTGCATGCGACGTGTTACTCATTTTAGTCACTGTAGTCTTATATATTCTCTTATAAAAAAAAAAATAGTGATAAGTACCTCATAAAATCAATATTTATGTTAATAAATCTTAAAAGTTTATTGATTATGAAGAATCAATTAAGTGACTATATTTATATTTAATTAATATTTAATTTATTTAAGACCAACATTTTTAAAATTTTAAATATTAAAATTTTAATTATTAAACATTTAAACTATAAATTCTCAAATCATAAATTCTAAAATTTCAAATTCTAAATATCAAAATCGTTAACTTTAAACTATAAAACCTTAAATATGGTGTGACACTAAATTTTAAATTTTAAAATATTATACTCTAAACCTTAAATACTAAAATACAAATCTTAAAACTTATTTATTTTTGAATTTAAAATCTAAACTCTAAATTTTGAACATGACATGGCATTAATCCTAAACTCTAAAATCTTATATCTTAGACTTTAAAATTAGAAACCCTAAACCTAAACATAAAACCATAAATTTTAAGCTATAAACACAACATAGTATTAAATCCTTATATTTACAACACAAAACTCTAAAATTTTTTAATCCTAAACTCTAAACCAAAATCACAAACTTTAACTTTAAAACTTAAAACCTAAATTGTAAAAATTCAAATCTCACGACCGTCAAACTTTCTTAAGGTTTAACACTTTGTAATTTTAAATTTTAAGATTTAAGGATTATCAATTAATAGTTGTACTTGTAGATGTTAAGTTTTAATATTTTAATATTTAGAATTTAAGATATAGTATCTAAGAATTTAAGATTTAGTACTACATCATATTTAAAATTTTAAGATTTAAAATTTTGAATTATAAAATTTTAATGTTTAAACTTTAAAGTTTATAATACTTCAAGTTTAAAGATTTAAGATTTTATAAAATATAAAATTAACTGATCCTTCATAATATAAGTTTTAAAAGATCTTATCAATAATTTTTCCTTCTCTTATTCTCAAATTGTCTGTGCATAAAACAAAGGCAACAATAATAACGTAAAGCTACAAGAAGAAAGTGAACTGCACCTCAATTATATATTATTCACTTCAGATTCTAAAATTTGTGTTCTTATACAATTTCTCTTTCCTTTTTACAATAATACATATATATATATATGTATATGTATGTATGTATGTATGTATGTATGTATGTATGCATGTATGTATATGCACTGATACTTAATTATATTATTGGTAAAGATATATGGCGATATCTTAATATAACATATATGTACCTTTCAAAGGAAGGTAACCGTCCCGTTGTAGGTGAGCGGAAGCATGGTAAGCGAGTACATTGGTAGCACTGCTGGTTCGGAAGACTATACTTGGAAGATTAAGCTCTTTGGCCACAGAATCGGTGAAATACATCAACCCGTCATAGATGATGCCTGCGATTTTTTCATTCTCCTTCGTCAGCTGAAGCAGTAATTCCCTAAGCGGGGCTACGCAGTTGGTATTCAGAGTGGAAGTAATAGCCACAACATTCTTGGATGAGATCTGGGTATTGCATAAACCATCAGCGATTGGCACAAACAAGAAGTTAGGGTGGTTGGAAGGGCTGGGAAAATTGAATTGGGTGTGTGCCACGGTGATGGAGAACCCCTTTGAATGGAGGATGGTGGCCAGTTGAAGCATGGGAGTAATGTGGCCCTGTAAGGGAGGTGGGACCAGCAACAAGCGTCGGCTGCGGCTTTTTGGTTTTTGATTTTCCATCGATCTCCTCCTGATCTGACACAGGCTTGTCCGGCTGTTAAATAGGGGAGAAAATCACTGTAGGTCCTGCTTAAAAAGAACCTTTTATTCCCAGATGCATGCATCTGCCCTTGAGATGAAAAATATATATTAAAGTTACGACTCTCTCTCTATATATATAAAATAAACAAGTGATGGTAAGTAATTTTGTACAATATTTGTATTGAGTGCCCGCTCTTCTTGTCCTGCTCGTACATTTCTAGTTAAGAAATATGTTGGCAGCCCAAATATGGGGCATGTTTCTTTTTTTTTTTTATGAATAATAAGGGGCATATTTTAATTATCATATTAGTATTTCTATAAATTTTTACTATTTAATTTTGATAATACAAAATTTAAAATATTAAATCTCACTAAATTAATTGTAAGACCCACAATAATTAACAACTTCTAAGTTTTTATTACTCTTATAGCCTCGTAACAAGTTGTAGAAACGATATTTCTCATCTTATTATAGTCTGCTCACCAATCACCAGTCTTCATCTAAGATTGAGGTCAATGTCCTTCGTTTCAATCTTAATCAGCATCCATCTACACTTGTGCTTTCTGCTTGATTGATCATATTTGATTAAATAACCTTAAGATATATAGGGTTTGAAAATAACTCCAATCTAAGCGATGACCATTGAATGTTGACAGCAACCGATTCATGCTCAGTTGTTCTTTGAAACTTCTTTAGTCTCATATGTTAATCAACACCGACATTTGTAGCCTAGTTACCTAATCAATCAGCCAACCTGCTTGAATTCCACTGGCGTTGGTTGAATCGTGAGTGAAAAGCAAAGATTCAATAAAATAAAGATGACGCCTTGAAAGAAAAACATGCCCTATGGCTATGAGGCAAAACCGGTAAATTTTCTCAGTTTATTATAGCAGAGTTCCATCTTCGTGCAACAAAGGCTTAAACTCGATTACTTTCAAGGCCAAACCAATATTACTTTGAACAACAACACTATTTCCAAGCAACTTAAATTCACGCAATACTTACAAATCGTAACTGAGGTATAAAGGATCTTATCAAGTATCTTAACCCATACTCTACACAGTGGGACTAAAAATTAACGACATGTTGACTTTTGTAAGTGTTGTGTGAATTTAAGCACATAGGAGTAATTTTTTTCTACTTTAAAACACATCTTGTGCTACATTTGTGGACGAAGATTTGTAACAAGTCAAAAAAATGCAAGGGCGGAAAGGAAACTTTTACTCCACCCACGGTTTTTATCTCATTCTTCGGCATCCATAATTGAACAACAATTTAAGACGTAAGATTTGTTATGCGACATGTCTTTTGACTTTTGGGCCACTTACGGAATGGTTTACTAAGTTTTCTTGCCTGTAGGCGAGGAAGTCGCTGCCTTTGAAGTGATGGCACCAATGTAAAGATGGCAAGCCACCCATATCTTGAAATTTCCCTAATACAGCGTCATCCTGCCATCAATGGTTAGACTTGGTAGTACAGCTCCGAGCAATGATATACCTACACTCTCAAGGTATGCACATTTTCTACAATTATAAAGGGACAGATAGATCCTACTCATTTGCTTGTTTCTTGTTGTAGCTCATTAAGAGTGTAAGAATAGAGTTTTTTTGAACCTTTTCATGTTGAATGAAAGTAATATAAAGGAAAAAGATATCTCGATAATTTGTTCTTTTATTAAAAAAATTCATATTTTATAGTATAGATAATAAATTTAATATTAAACCCTATTTTAGTCGCTCATAAATGAAAGTTCTTTTATTTTGTTCATTCACTTTCTAAAGGTTTTGAGGTAGTTTTTTATAAATTGAAATCACTTTTAATCAAATCCTTTCGTTATATTATTGCTAATGATATTAAATTTTTTCTAATGTAACATATTAAATACTAATATGACATCCGCGTGTCAAACATTTTATCACATTAGCATATAATATGGCATCCATGTGTCATTTAACTTAACAAATGTTTGACATGTGGACACCACATCAGCAAAAAAATTTAATTTCGTTAATAGCAACATAACAGAGAGATTTGATTAGGATTAAATTTAATCTATAGAGAATCAAATTAGGAATTTTGAAAAGTGAGAGACCAAAATAGAAGAATTCTCATTTATGAGAGACTAAAATGGAGTTTTAGTTTAAATTTAATATTTTAAATTTTGTTATAAAATTAAATAAAAATAAAATTATAAAAATAATAATAATTTAATATAAATCAATGGATAATTCGGAAATGTTTGGCCCTTATAATTTATACCTTAATTCTTAGATTATGTGTAATAAAAGTTATATAAAAATAAAATAATAAAAATTTAAAAATTAATATAAATTAATGGACAATCCAAGAAGTTTTGACCCTTATAATTTATACCATAATTCTAAAGATTATGTCTAGAAAAATATAGCGTTTCCCCAACACCCTTCAAAATGCTCCCCAAAATATTTTGCAAGTCTTTATAATTAGGCTCAATTTTTAAGTGAGTTCTTACAGTTTAAATTTATCTCAGATGTCTTTATAATTTTTGTTACTTATGCCTTAACTCTCTACCGTTACCAAATATAATAAGATCGTTATCTATGTGCATATGTAATATGATAAATGCTACCTAAATGATGGACATGGCAAAAACTTTAAACACGTGGCATGACCCTTCTTCCTTACTTGTTTATCTATAAAACGAGTCATTTGATTTGCTTACAATATTACATAATAACCAAGCAGAAAGATCTAAGAAAAGGGAGGATAGGGAAGCTACTCTCGCCGGCATCTTGATCTCTAGATTAAGTGGCAAAGAGACTATGGTTTTGAGATCAAGATAAAAGGGGCAGCAGCTAGAGGTTACGGTTGAAGGGAACTTTTCTCTTCTATTGGTGTTGTCTTGGTGAGAGGAATGGGTTCTTGTTGAGATGGAGAAGGGGAAACTATAAGGGGCAAACATTTAATAGCCAAGATTCCTATGAAAGGAACCAAACCCAACAGAATTTTACATGTTCACATAATAGCATATTCAAGCAACACAATCAGAGTTCGTAATTAAGTTAGACTAAATTCTAGCAAATAAATTTCATTGAGTAAATGCCCTTGGCATTTTCAAGTAATGGCTGGTAAATAAAGGACTACAATCTTGCACTTGTTGCAGGCTCTAGTAGCAATATTGGTGTTGCCTATTTCCCACTTCCAAGTCTAGCCATGGCCACACTAAAACTGAAACTTCTTTTGCATATCTTGTTCAATTTGCCATTGCTACTCTTTCTCCTTAGGATTAATCTATTTGGAACTATTATTGCTAAAGGCATTAACTATGACACCTTAGGAAATAAACTGCCATTTAAGTGTGAAGGCATTGTGTTGGGGATTGATTTTATGGCACTTTAGGAAACTATTTCTGAGGGAAAGCAAGGGAGACAATGATTGTTGTGTTGGGTGTAGAGGGACAGTGATGGGTGTGGCTTCGATTTCATAGGCTCTGGTGGGTCAAATGACACTTTTCACAAATAAATGGGTAAGGGTGTTCAAGGTTTTTGCCACATCCATTTTTTAGGTGACATTTAACATATTATATATGCACATAAGTAATAGTATTATAATATTTTGTAATGGTATATATTTTTGACATAAACAACAAAAATTATAGGAACTCGTTAAGATAATTTTAAATTATAAAGATTTACTTGAAAATCAAACCTAACTATAAGAACCTGTAAAATAATTTAATTTTAATTTTTTATCAACAGTGACTCAAGTAACACTTTATCTTCTAATGTTGGACCTAGATCCTCTCTCATAAGAGTAGAGGAGGATAAGAGAAAAGAAGAGAGAAAATTAAGCGAAAAAAAGTGGGATTCACACATGAAATTATAGAGAAATAAAGAAAAACTCATCAAAGTCTTATAATAAGAAAGTCAAAGAATTTAAATTCTATAATGTACATTCTTTACTTTAGCTCAATTCTATGTCATGGTTTCTTTGTTGGAATGGGAAATATCATTCCACAAAGAGAAATTCATGGAAGGCGCACATAATTTATATAAATCTTTTGATATATTGAATTCTATAATTTAATTTATAAAATTTAATTATTTTAATAATTTAAATTTTATATTGTGAATATTAAATAAAAATAAAGTTAAAAATAATAAAAGTATTGTTAGAATGATAAAAAATTATTTTAAAAAAAAATGGTTGTTTTCAGTTCTTAATGAGATTGTTAATTTATTTGGAATTTCTAGACACTCCTTTATTTTTTAGCGCAAATTTAGGAAATTTCCTGTTGCCCGCTTACCATTCATTGAACCTAGTCTTATTCTATTTACTTTGGATATGACTTTTGTGGGTTTGACGGTAAAATCTTATCAAATATGATTATCATTTGCCAAAAAAAAAAAGTCATTAAATATAGTATGGTAGTGAAAAGTATGAACAATTTGTAAGATGCCTAATCATATCCACCAATATATATATATATATATATATATATATATATATATATATATTAAAGTGCCAAAACAGAAAAAGAGATATATGATATAATTGTTTATCTATTTTCATAAATTAAAATTTATAAAATTTTATTTATTATAATTTAATTATTAAAGGTATTAAGTTCTATTCTTATAAATTTAATTATGAAATACAATAAATTTAATAATTTATATTATTTTTATAAATATTTTATTTCTATCTTGATGTAAAAACAACTTTTCTAATGATACAATGACTTGAACGAATAGTGCACAAAAAGTTATTAATAATGTGGACTCCGTTATAGTCGAGTGGCTGACCCTGAAAGAGAAGGTTCTCTTCTATAATTGAGATTCGCATGGCTGAAAAGCTGATTGTGATGGGAAGGAATATTTGAAAACTAGAGTTGGTTGTTGCAATCGATGGGTATTAGGGTTGAGAGAGTGGAGGGAGTATTATTCAGCAGAGTGTCTTCCCAACTGGCACACACCTCAACCAATCTTCTGTTTTTGGTAACAACACATGAACCAATCTTTAAGGAGCAGTAGAGTCTGATGAATTCTATTCAGCCCACAATCCAACCCTTACAAAAATACAAAATCACATCACCAAACACAAAACTAAGCTGGAGTAGCCATTGGATTCCGCCACTGGTTTTTCCTCATTCTTCATTAATGCAATTTCCAGGAACAGAGTGCGCGCTGAGCAGAAACACCTCCGTACGGCTCAGTCTATTTTACTTGTCATCATTAAGTGTTGGTCTTCAGTTGTCTCAACTCTTGGTTATGTCGATCGCTAGTGGTTTGGCCACGCAAGTCCGCACCATATTTTTCTTGTCCACAAAAAAAGGGTGCAACGTTAACCACCCACTGTCATTGATTCTTCATTCTTCATGGATCGCCCAACATTAACATTGTAGCATGCATCTTTACATTCAGTTAGAAGTGCAAAAATTTATAACAACGGCTGAGAAAATAGGAGTAAATATGCCGAGCTGGGATTTGGGAGCGATGATATGCTAAGTAGCCTGAGTTATCTAGGGCAAAACCTTGGGCGCTATTGTTTCAATAGCCACAGGACTGACAACATGCGGGTCGATTTTGAGTGTCCAAAATTATTAGAAATTAAGTGTGTCCAAAATTAAAACCTCCTAGGGCGATGATATGATTTCAAGCGTGAGTTATCAGGGATGAGTTTTGTTAGCAGTTTTGCCTAACACCGAACCCGTAATTTAAATATCAAAGAACAACATAAATATGGAGAAGGATAAAACCCATATACTTGTTCTTTCAAGCTACAGTGTCCACGTTGTACGACGATTTTCCTAAACAGAGTATAAACAATGTTCTGACTACCTTTGAATCAGTTAGTTTACACAAGTATCATCCAGTCCATCAACGGACTGCATCAACAGACAACAACCAGAAAAACAGAGAATTGACAGTATCCTTAATAGTTATGTCAATCTTGCAGTATGCTTCCATCAATCAATAGATTACACGGCTTACATACAAACTAAGTTGCCGCAAAGACAGTTTCCAATGCAACACTGATAAATAATATGTCTTCTTTCTAAAGCCCAACTGAGCAACAATTCCATCTGAATGACAAACCCAAAGATGAGCATAAACAGCGAGATTTGAACAAAAACAAACACTATCAACAAGAAACCTCTTAGACTCCAAGAGAACAGTAAAGACTTACAAGAAGGACAGGAACTATCACCCATGGGGTAAATGAAAGTTAAAATGCTCAAGTATGAAGGTAATTGGCAGCCATCATAAGCTCCAGAGTTAATTCAGGTTCAATAGGAAACTCAGTCTCCTTCCCACTAACAAGAGCAACAACACACTCATGTCAACATACCCATTTTGTTTGGGTAAAAATGTCACTATAACCATCAAAGTAGAAAGAAAAGGGTAAGATAAGTTGAATTTAATTTAATATAGCTCTACGCAATATAACGATTTGCAAGCTTCGCGCACAAATTATAGCTGAATTTAATTTAATATTTATATTATAGATATTAAAGCAAAGGAGATAGACACATTAAAAAGCCATGTCTGCCAACCTTGCCATTTATTTATATCGAGAGTTAACATTCAGACAGAATCATTTTGCCCTTTCTTATTTGTCCTTCACTCAATTATGCCAATAAGTTAAAGTAACACAATTTAAAGGAAAAACCATTCAAAACCAACAAAAAAATCCAGTATACATTTAGGAGAATACATCATGAATACAGTTGTGGTACTATAAAAAGCAGAAAAGACCATGATAGATAAGAATGGAAGCGTAGGTATGAAATCAACATCAAAATTTATGTCACCGGGAGACAAATGAATAAAAGAAGTGCCAATCAATCAACGGTCAATCATTGACTTCACGCCTCTGTGATACAAGGACCTAGAGGCATCACAAGTCATATCAAACGATGTAATGGCTAAGATTAAATTCCACAAAACATTATCCACAACAACCCAAGTCAGGACTACAGCAAGCAATGAAAAAACCCATCATATAGTCTATTAACCATAGTTACCTGAACGTAGTATGATCTAGGTGCCAGTATTATCCATGGTACGTCACCAAGCAAAATATGTGGTACGTGGGGTAGGCTTAGTTGGTATGCTATTTTAACTTTTGGTACATTTAAAATTTTTACCTAATTCGTTCCTAATATTATCAATTAATGTCTTAATCAGTACAATTAAATTTATAAATTTCTGATTCTTAAGTTATAAAAAACCTATATAGCACAAAAGAATATGAAACAAAAGTAAGAACTTCAACAAGAAAATTTAAAATTTATTGGTTGTGTAATTCATTCATTAATGGTGGCTTACTCTCTCCCACATATTCAATTACTAATTTACCTTTCCAATACACTGTAACTATTCAAATCCTTGTTAATTTATATATCCATTATCCTTTCCAACACAATTATCTCTTACACCATTTCCTTACCAATTTTATCCCCTCTATTTAATGCTTGTAAATATTCAAATTCTCTCTACCACCCACCCCACTATCATCCGTTTAATCTATGTGGACTACCAATCGGTAGTAAATCTGTGAGCCACTATAGCCTCCCCAACCAGACCATCAAAATCAGTTTCCATCTCTTCTTTTTCTTGGGCAATGCTGATCAACTGAGCCCTCACTGCTTCAAGACTTACTGTTAGTCTATTCACTTCCCCCTTCAACGACGCAACCTCAGCTTTTCTCTCAGTTTTAACACTTTCAATCTCATTCTTCTCTCTATCAAACCAAAGTTACATTTCTACAAACTTTTTCAAAAAGAAAGGGAAAGAGTTGCTGGCATCTCAATCTGACTTCTACACTATGGGTCGCTCATTGCAATGATCCAGATTGTGTTCCACTATGAACTAGTGCGAAAATGAACCACAGATTTGAACACACAAACCAGACAGTGGTTTGGAAGGGTAGGGAGCAAACCTGTTAAGCATATGCCACTAACTCCAAAAGAACTAAAACACCAACACCTACCTTCGCGAAATCAGAAATAGTGCAACAAACAACGGTTAAATATTTGAAGTTTATTGGTAGTTTGTTCTACTTTTGGCATGGTGATAAATCATACATCAAATCAACAAAAGGATAAATTCTATTGTCACTGAAACAATTAATCAATTTCCCTAACCTTCCTTCTACACTTGAAGGTATTAGGTAGCCGCCAATATCCATTACACTTGTTGGCATAAAACATTTGACAAATTATATCCAATAACACGTCTCTAAGTAAACACCAGGATAAACAAGGGTACGAATCCTCCTAAAACATTAAAAATCTAACTGGCGACGTTTGAATAGCACAGGCAGTGCCTTACTTAGAAATTGATCCTAAATCTTTCTTTGCAGTAAATGAAAAGCAAACAGAATTTTTCGTGATTAATAAGGTTCACGAAATATATGAAATCCAGAATAAATCTTTCAAAGGTATATCCAATGTGATGAGCTCTTCGAAATAACAGATCAAAATGACAGACAACAACATATTTGAGACAAAAGCCCGTAAACTTCAGCCAGAACCAAACATAGATAAAATGATAATATAGACAAAGAAAGCGAGAAAAGAGTAAGAATAGAATTCAACACCTGGCAAATTGAAGGTGCCAATAAAAGTACTGGCAAATCTTCTCCAGAATGGTGGTGCTTATCTCGGGGAAAGTCACTTCCCCGAGCTGCCTTTCAGCGAAACTCCCTATCAACGAAACCCCTCCATCAGACAATTACATAAAATTTTCCATATTCATGCATCCACATACAGTTCATTTTATTTAACTTTCAAACTGAAACCCTAATTCTATCCTATATAAGAAAAACAAGGAACTGGTAAAAAGGATCTAAGAAATGAGAGACCTGGAGAGGTAAGCATGTTATGTATCGTCTGAGAAACCATAGCTGCTTCTTTATCGACCACAAATTCGAAACCCTCCGCACTAATTAGCTTCACAGTATCTTCCTTCCTCATCTTGTCTTGCTAAATTCTCCTTCCCTTCTCCCTCCGAATATCGTCGTTGAATGATAACCCAAGGCGATAGGAATTCGGATTTCTAACTGCCGACTAGTCAATGGAGCTGTTCCTGTTGTGGAATGGGCTTTTCCCATGTGATGTGAAGCCCGATATCACCAACCCAGGGAATAGGCCTGATTTTCTATTTTGGGCTTTTTATAGCCCAATATGAGCTTTGTTTGCTAAAGGAGTCTAGGCTGAAGCCTAGGTGTTATGCTACACTTGATAATAATTTAGTCAAAGTGTTTGTCAATATAAATTTAAGAATGGAGTTATATTTTTTTATAATTTTTATTTTAAAAAAATTAATTTTTTATTAAAAATAAAAAAATACTTTTAAAAATTCAAAAACAAAAGCATATTTGCAGTTAGTGAAAGCGCATGCTTATGATGAAGCATGCCTAATTAAAAAAATTCTCGAAACAAAGCTTTTATAAAATAATGAAAAGGATGAGATTCTTAATAGTATATTATAATACTCTCTGATGGGGTTAATCTTGTCTTTAGGATTTAGGCCAAGTTAAATTTTTTTAAAAAAATATATTTGGTTGAACTTGGAAAGCTAGGTTGTGACTTGTGATGGGTCACCTAACGGTGGATAGCTCCCTCCACGCCACTAAAAACGTTATCTCGGATGGGTCATGTAATTTTTAGAATTT
Organism: Dicorynia guianensis; assembly: GCA_037013595.1. Classification (NCBI taxonomy): domain Eukaryota; kingdom Viridiplantae; phylum Streptophyta; class Magnoliopsida; order Fabales; family Fabaceae; genus Dicorynia; species Dicorynia guianensis. Next base: position 911,942 of record JASUAB010000009.1, read on the forward strand.
TATTTTTGTTTAAATTTTATAATATAAAATTTAAATTATTATATTTCATAAAATTAACACATTACATTATTTATTGAGAAAAACGTGTTGCAAAAATTGTCTCATTTGTTCATTTTTATTTCAAAAATTGTATTAATTATTTTATGAAAGTTTAATAATATGATTAATTTAAAAGCCGTAGAAGCAATTGATAATTCAGGACATGTATTCATGATTAAAGAGATGAGTGGGAGTTGTAAAACAGCAAATCTGAATCCCGCGCTGAGGTGGCGCTGACTGTAGCAGGCCGTCGAGCGGGGACCGCAGCTTGATCCGAGACACGGAGAGAGGGAATCTGCATCCCTGGGTTCCTGACAACACAGCACTTGTTCCGTTCACCAACACGACACCGTTCCTCCTAATATTTTATTTAATTATATTATTCATCGTTATTTGTTTCCCTTTCCAGGTTCCAGCTACTATCTCAGTCATCGGTATTTCTCTATTATTGTTGGCCAATTTGGCCAAAGCACCAACCTGAGGACCGATCGCGCCTTCTTCGTTTTCTTCTTCTTCTTCTTCTTCTTCTTCATCTATCTTCTACTCTGAAAATCCCTGCGGTCTCGTTCAGTTACCTGAACCATTTCTGTCAAACTTCTTTAGCCAACTTAGTCAAAGAGTGAAGACTTTTGCTATCTCAATCCGCCTTGGGGTAAGTTCTTTTTCTTTAATTTCTTTCAGTTTCAGCTCATAGATCTGTTGTTATTTCATTTTATTTTACTTTTTCTGGTGCGAGTGTTCATGACCACTTGCCCAAGTGCAGTTGGATCTGAATATTCATTCGGGTTTGGGTCGGATCTGACAGGTTTGAGATATCGGAGAGGCCAAGGCTATGGTGCATAGGGTAGATCACGAGTATGACTATCTGTTCAAGATCGTTTTGATCGGCGACTCTGGTGTGGGCAAATCCAACATTCTTTCCAGGTTTACTCGTAATGAGTTTTGCTTGGACTCCAAATCTACTATTGGAGTTGAGTTCGCCACCAGGACTCTTCAGGTACCTCCCTCTTTCTTTGCTGATTCTTATTTGGTCCTTCTTTTTTCGATTGACTTAGTGTGTCTATGTGCCTCTAAGGATCATTCCGATTTAAGATTTCTGAATTTCGTCCTGTAGTTGTTACTGAGCTACTGAGCTTCAACTCCTAAATGCTATCGCATAAACAGATATGGAATTGCATCACGCACCTCTATTGGTTTCTATTTATAGTAAATAATATAATATTATCCCCCTTCATCGTTTTCCAACGTACTGAGGTTGGAAACTTACAACGGATAGATCCTATTCCAAGGAGTCCCGCACAATTGACTGTCACTAATAATTGATTTTAACTGCAACTACTGTGATCAAGTGGGGCAGGACTCCGATTCATGTTGGGTTCCGATGATTGACAAGGATAATGTTTAGCTCAATGTGAGTCTGTTTAGAGTAAATGAACCACAAAAGAACATAGCTGATCAAGATTTTCTGTTAGTATGTGCATCTCCCCAATTTGACCAGATAAGTAGCAGATGCCAGACTCCCGTGGCTTTCTGAAATGATGTGATATTTACCTTTAGTAAACTACTTTATAAGCACAAAGTACTTTCGAATGAGGAAGCCATAAAAAAGTTGAAGTCCGGACTTGGAGTAAAGGAAGAGGACTGCAAAATAAATTCGGACGGTATTCTTAGATAAATACCAAAGTATTATGAATGATTTGATGGACCATATGTAATGTGGAACAACAAATTATGAGATTGTGGATAAATAACTGACTGGGCTTTACTTGCTGATCTTGTTTTCAACGTGGATGGTTGAGTCTTTTAGGTTAGTGATGGTAGGTTACTATTGGCATCGTCTTTACATGAACCATTATAAAATACTCGCCTTAAACATTTGAAGGAAGTTGCTTTTGGGATAAGAATATCGTCTAGGCTCCTGGGAAAGAAACAAACAAAACCATAGAAAGCTTATTTGGTTAAGAGGTATCAGATAATATATATCCAAAACACTTGGTCTTAAGTGTTTCGTTATGTGTTTGCTAAAACTACATGGTGATATCGAGAGTCAATTGTTTCGTTCCTTTGAAGTTTCTTTCAAATATGATGATATAGAGATGTTTGATGAATCCTTTGTTTCTATTACTAATTGTATTTCTTAAACTTCCTCCTTTTTGCTTTTTCAACAGGTAGAAGGAAAGACTGTTAAAGCACAGATCTGGGACACAGCTGGTCAGGAACGGTACCGTGCCATTACCAGTGCTTATTATAGAGGGGCTGTTGGTGCTCTCCTTGTATATGACATAACTAAAAGGCAAACCTTTGAAAATGTCCAAAGGTGGCTGCGTGAATTGAGGGACCATGCAGATTCTAATATTGTTATAATGATGGCTGGAAATAAATCTGATTTGAACCATCTTAGGGCTGTGTCAGAGGATGATGGTCAAGCTTTGGCAGAGGGAGAAGGTCTCTCATTTCTTGAGACATCTGCACTGGAAGCAACTAACGTTGAGAAGGCATTCCAAACCATTTTGACAGAGATCTATCATATTGTAAGCAAAAAAGCGCTGGCAGCTCAGGAAGCCGCGTCTGGTATCTCAATTCCTGGCCAAGGAACCACAATCAATGTTGCCGATGCATCAGGGAATACAAGAGGCTGCTGTTCCACCTAATATGACATGTAAGGAAGGAAAAGAGTTGCTAGCCTACAGTTTTTTCCCGAATACTATTTTTTAGACCTCCTTTCTCTCCCTTCCCCAAACAACCCTCAAACTTTTTCTTCCTCATTTATGAGAGAGAAACATGTAGAGTAAATTTACTTCATTATGTTGCCATCATAAAGCATGTGAAATTTTTAAAAACGATAGTGTTGCTAGTTTCTTTGTATGATCTCTTCCATGTGATGGTAGTTTCTCGTGAATTGATGTAATAGATATACTGATATGTTTGATGATATATAGTATGGGCAATGGGAATTAACATGTCAGAGAAGCTATATAATATTCTACGTAGCTTCTGGCGTTTAGTTTTGTATTCTTTGTTGATGGATTCTTGTTATAAGGCAACTCATAAATTGGAATGTGTTTGAATGAATATGTAATAATCTGTAGTGCAGTCTCCGCCGAAACCTCGTAAACCTGCCAGCCTTTTCTGAAGGCGACATCAAGCGGCTAAAGAAGCAGGCGTTTCCTTATGATAAAATTTGATGAAAAATTATACTTTTACCTCTGTTTATTTTACAACTTGTAAGTAACTTTGTCCAAACTGGGAGAGAGAAAGGAATAAAGTGGGAGATTGAGAACAGGGTACATAAATAGTTTTATTATTTTTATAAATTTAATGTTATTAATTATTATTTAAAAAATTTAAATTATTAAATTTTATAAAATAATGAGATCTCAACATTTGCCGATTTGGTCATTTATAAATATGTAGTTATTTCTATTGTTAATGGTCCAACTTTTTCTAACAAATGAATAAGTAGAAAATGTGAACTCGAAGCACCAAGGCATATCAAATTGTATTCCTTTTACTTCTATATTTTTGCTTCTTACACATTTTTTATTTTATAAAATGATATTATTAAATTTATTAAACTTTATGAATTAAACAACAAAACTTAATTACTTTAATAATTTTTATATTAAATATAAATATTTTATTTCTACTGTTCTATATTACCTAATGGAAGAATAACTTTTCTCATCAAATTACAGCCACATAGTTAGTAGTTACATTTCTGTGTCTATGTTGTGAACAATATTTTGAGAGACGTGGTGTGCCTTTGTGAGAGGGTGGGACTCTTTGAAAAGGGTTCAGCACTTGTGTTCTTAGAAGTTCAAATGTCATAGAATGCACACTCTTCTACAGGCGACTGCGAGAGGTGTTATCTCAACTAAAATACCTGTTTGTCAGTGACTAACTGACCATCCTTTCCCATTTTTTTTTTTTGAAATATTTTTTCTTAATAAAAAAATTACTTTTTTTAAAATAGTAAAAATATCAAAATAAATAAATAAATTTTTATTATACATAAAATTTAAAATAATTTGGTTTAGATGTTCAAACCTTTAAGATCAACTCGCATAAATTTTTTTCTTTTAAATCAGATACTTTCTACGTGTTAATTAAAGCTTCGTATTTCCTACTTTTGTCTTGTCCTGATGAAGCCTCTTATTTATAGTGTAGAAAGAAATCTGGATCCATTTCGTGCCCCAACTTTGGGCCTGCCCATGCTAGTATGAACACACATGTGGCCCAAGGTTCTCAAAGCCTGGTCTATATACAAGGCCATTGCTTGCAAGAGATTGAAGTACTCGACAGAGGAAACCACGTAAGTTATCCAGGCGTGTTATCAATATTTTTCTACAGAACAAGTGAGAAGCAAATTTTCTTCGTTCACCGGAAAGCCCTAATCCCTCTTTCTCTTCGAATCTCCCTCACCCGCAGACGCTGAGCTATGGCGTTATCGAAAACGGCAGGTCCAGTTGCGGTGTCCCAGATTGCTTCTCAGCCGCAAAAGCTTCGATGGGGCGAGCTGGATGAAGACGATGGGGAGGATCTCGACTTTTTGCTTCCGCCGAGACAGGTGATAGGCCCTGACGAGAACGGTATAAAGAAGGTGATTGAGTACAAATTCAATGAGGAAGGAAACAAGGTAAAGATCACCACCACCACTCGCACTCGTAAGCTTGCTAACGCTCGCCTCAGTAAGCGAGCTGTTGAGAGGCGATCTTGGGCTAAGTTCGGCGATGCTCTTCACGAGGATGTTAGTAGCAGGCTCACCATGGTTTCCACCGAAGAGATACTCCTCGAGCGTCCTAGGGCTCATGGTTTGTTGCTGTCCCTTTGCCCTTGATTTTGTTTGGTGATGATATTATGTTCTTAGGTCAAATATCTGTTCAAGAAGGAATTCAGATTTAGATAGGTTGGTGTATGGATTTATGGGAGATTTATTATAGTTGAGATCAATATATATATATATATATATATATATATATATATGTATTCTTTTGAAATTATAGTTTTGTTTCAAGCAAATGTTGTAGTTAATTTGGAAAAATTCCTTTAGTAGGCTCTACCAATTTAACTGCAATGTTGCGAAGAAAAATGCTTCTTAGTTGTTGAAACAGTTAGTCAAGGATATACATAGTTACTCTCTTTCTTTTCAATTTATCTGAAACATTTGATACTTTATTTTTAGAGTAATGCTACTGTCACAATTTTGGCTGATGTGAGAACACTAAAGCCTGAAGTTTGGTAACTTTGATTGAGTAATAGAATCTGGTTATATATGTTTTTTAAAATACAATTTTAATCAATGCTGCTAGAATGTTTTTGTATTGATGAGTTCTGTTTCGTTGGTTAAATTTTTGACATGTCTCCTTTACATTGCTAAGAGCATGCAAATGTATTTACCATGAAGCATTTTTCCTCATTTAGATTTACGTGTATTAAAAATCTTCATAACGTGGTTGTAGCGTGGAAGCCATTTGTCCTATACTTAAATGGTATGCTTATGTGATTACCTTCACTGTGTAACATGTTTGTAATTTCACAGCATAACTTACTAGTTGCTGTTCTTTTCTTGGTGCGGAAAGGATTAGATGCATCCCAAGTGGTATCTTTGAGCATGTAAATTTATTTGTGAAGCCCTTGATTTCATGCTTCTGTGGTACTTACAAAGTTTTAGGCGTCTGAAAGTGATGACATTGTTTATGTGTGCTTTTGTTATAATTAAAATAATTGAAGTATATGTATATTCTGTCTAATTTTACTTTTCAATTCACATGTCTTATTCTTATGTCACATTTGCATAAATTTGCGCTATTTACAGATAATTTCTGTTAATTACCTTGACTTCAGACTGTGCTATATGTAAGATTTTCTTTAGGGAAGAACTTGTTGCATATTTGTATTTGTGCATGTAGGTGCAAATTTTACCTTGAACTGGATGTTTATAGGCTTTTTCTTACTAAAGGTAAAGTATGCCTGCCTCTTTGAGAAAGAAAAAGATGTTCCCGCAATCCTATTCTCACAAAATGTTCACACTACTAGGTACGAGCCTTAAGATCAGGTTTTTACAGTAAATTTAATGATATGCATTCTATTCTGTGAAAATTGTGTGGGAATAAAGATATCAGAATAGAGGAACTATTTTAAGAATTAGTGTATCATCACTAACTGTGCAATTGCTAACAGGTACCAAAGCTGAAGAACCAAAGGTTGTTGGAGAGCCATTGTCTCAAGTCCAGAAAGGTGCTGTTCTCATGCTCTGTAGGACCTGTGGGAAGAAGGGTGACCACTGGACTTCAAGGTGTCCTTACAAAGATCTTGCCCAGCCAGCTGATGTATTTACTGATAAGACTGGTGGATCTGAAGCTCCAACTGCTGCAAGTAAGGGAGCATATGTCCCTCCTGTTCTCAGACCGGGTGTAGAGAGACCTGGAGCGGACATGCGGCGTAGAAATGATGAAAATTCTGTAAGGGTTACCAACCTCTCAGAGGACACAAGAGAACCTGATTTGCTTGATCTGTTCCGCCCATTTGGTGCTGTGAGCAGAGTCTATGTTGCTGTTGATCAAAAGACTGGCATGAGCAGAGGATTTGGCTTTGTTAACTTCGTGAACAGAGAGGATGCGCAAAGAGCTATAAACAAACTCAATGGATATGGTTACGACAATCTCATTCTTAGGGTCGAGTGGGCCACCCCGAGGACGAACTAAGTAGAATGATGTTGCATCATGTTTTAAAATGGTGTTTTGAAGGTCTGTCGTTATCCAATTAGAGTTATGTATTTTCTACATCTTTTGAGATGTTTTATCTTTTCATGTCAAACTTTAATTCAAAATTTCTTGAAAATCGCTAGTATGGGAGTTTTAATTAAAAAATTCCCTAGTGCGGGAGTTGTTTATGATTACTTGGCTGACAAGAATTATTTTGCCCTCACTCCTATAGTTCAAGGCACCTGAAACTGTGACTAGTCACTCGAAGGATCCAATTCTAGTAAGTAGATTAGCCTGTTCGGTGATTGCATCCAAGACGGAGGTGTTTATTATTTTGCTTTTTGGGTGACAAGGTGTTCAACTCTGGGTTACTATTTTTAACAGAACTTATCGTGATCCTATTCAATAATGTTGTACGAGGATTGTGAACAATGTAGCCCGTGAAGGGTATGTTAATTTGATATCTGTTGAGATTAACTTGGATTATCTCAAAAATAGAACTAATTATTGAACTCTTTCCTGCTTGTTGCGTGATACCTAGTTGCGATATGTATGTATTTTTCTATTTGGTGTTGTCAGGTCAATAATAGGAGGACGCCGCTTGTTCTCTAGAATCTTTTTGTAATTCTTCCTTCGTGGGCTCCATGATTCACGTGCACACCTCGGCCTAAATAGAACTAAGGAAACACTGCATAAGGAAGGCTCTAATGGTGAAGGTTTCAGTAGTCTATGATTTCCTTTTACTAGTGTAATTGACTTCGAGCATAGTTTACATTTTTCATTCAAATCATCTACATGTGGAGTAAATTTTACTGATAATTACATTGTTTGAACCGCACAGTGTAACTGACCTCAAGCATAGTTTTATTTTCAATTTTTTATGTGAATCACCTAGCTAGCCAGAACCTTCTTTCAAAAAAATTATAAATTTTATTTTATTTTTAAAGCTTTTCATTATTTAGTTAATTGATATTTAGGTACATATTACTGTATAATCTATATTTTTTATGTTTAATTAATAGAACCAAATGGACGCGTCCCATTTACTATCATTATGACTACAATCGAATCATTTTATCAGAAACTGGTTGAAACGGTAATATTAAAGCCACGTTTTTATGTAAACATTAGTTACGTTTTTTTTTTTTTTAACTTTCAAAGATAAACGGTAAAAAATTACTGTTTATTTTTAATAATTTAAAAAAGAAAAAAGAGAAACATAGCTAAACGTGTGCCTGAGAGCGTAAGTATAGCGGCACCCTAGTTGAAATCGCAATGACGGCAAGCCATGGTGAGAGTTGAATGCATGGACCATGATTGATGATTGCAAAATGGACAGAAGGTCAGACAGATTTTGCAATGATGACGTGGACAGATTCAGCTCCTCTCGTCAGCACTCAGTTTTTATTTAAAATGGCCCAAGAGAGAAGAGCCCAGATTTCCCTTGTTACAGTCCGTCTCTCGTCGCCCGAGCTCTGGTCTTTGTTGTCTCTCCGCTCTGTGCTCTGTCTAATTCCTCTGTGGCCATTGTGAAGATCGTCTTTGTTTCTCAAGCAACCATGGCGTCCCTCCTCGAATCTGGTTGGCAGGTGCTGTCTTTTTTCCCAATTATTTATTTCCACTACTGCTTCACTCTTCTCGCTGTCTTCCTAGTTCCAGATTTGATTTCCTTTTATCCGCCATTGGAGTTAATCACACTTCTTGCCTTTCAGTCTGCCACGTAATTGCTCCCTGCCGATATTATGTTTGTTTTCGAGAAAGGATTTCATGTGCGCATTGGAATCAGGAACTCTGTAATTAGTCATTTCAAGTTCTCTTGTGCTGTAATTTTTGGGATTAAATTAGGTTTGTAATTTGGTACAATTAGGTTAGGTCTGCCGAAGATTATTGCGATAGTGGAAATAGATTTCACAGATAGGAAGCGGTGGTTGTGTGATAGTTAGCCTTCTTTGATAAGCTGGGTTGGAGCATACGCCTTGGGCTTAGTTTCCAATAGAAGTGGCACTTTGGTACTTGCATGGAGGGTCCTCGGAACTGCCCATTCTCACCGTCATCCTGATGACGTAATGAATGGTTTGCAAAATGCTGCATCACGCTCCATTCGGAATTTGAATTGCTGCTTTTTAAGTCATATCAACTTTATTGCTTTGGATCTATGTTGCTATTGAATTTGGGACTAAATCTATGTTGGAGATTTGAAACCTTATTTGATTTTACCATGACTATATTGGGCATTGAGATACTTATCTAAAACATGAGAAAAAAACTTATTGGGTGCGGGAGGGAGGGGGGGGGGGGGGCGGGGGGGAGAGAGGGGTGCAGGGGAGAAGGAAGAACAGTGAAAAACATCAAAGTAAGGCTTAGACCTGAATGTGCTGGCTGCTGAGTCATAACATTTAGCAGAGTTACATACCTTTTTTAATTTTAAATTTCGCATTTTCTTTCGGGATTCTAACACCATGTTAAGATCTTGTGGATAGTTTAGCTACGTAATTACCAGAAGTTGAAGACTGACAGGATTAGAATGTAATTGTCATTTTAGTGCTGGATTGTCCCTCAAGAACCAACTTTCCTAAAAATTTAAACTGTTAAGTAAAGACTTATAAATGGTTTATATCTTTAACATGTCCCCTTATATGAAAGTCCTTTGCGCTTAAAGTGCGGACAACCTATAGATCCACTAAATGTACACAGATTCACTAAATTTTATACTAAAATTCAACTTAATTTTTCCAAGAATGGGGGAGACAAAAATTGAATTCTTAACCATAGGCTCTAATACCAAATCAATAACCAACTCTTTTAAAAGTTTGAGTTGTTAGACAAAATTCATGAATGATTTTATATCTTTAACATTGTCAATCTTATCTTTACAGTAGTAAAGCATTGTATGCACAGCAAATTATGGTTTTGCATTTATCAAATTATGCAACCAGAATGTCATAAAGTAGATTACTTTTGTTTTTTTTTGGGTAGTCTGGTATTTATTATCAATTATTGTCTTCGGTGATGCAGTATTTGATCACACATTTCAGCGACTTTCAACTGGCCTGTCTGGGAAGTTTCTTTCTCCATGAAAGTGTTTTCTTCTTATCCGGCCTTCCTTTTATATGGCTCGAGAGGGCAGGATGGCTGAGCAAGTATAAAATTCAGGTTTGCCTATAGTTCTGCTTTATTGCTGTCTGTTAATTCTATCAGCTCTTCTATTGTTGTCCAAGCTAGAGACCAACTTCTTTATGCTGCTTTTTGTCCCTCCAAATTGTTTCTAGCAATTCATAATTGGAAGGACGTGATTCATGATTGAACTGTTCCATAGCTTGATCATATGTAAATGCATTTTGCTTTAATTTCTTACTGTCTTTCTTGGTCTTAAACCAATTCAATTGTGGCCTTTACAAGTGAAACTTATTGCACTTATTTCTCTGCTAAGTTTTTTATGCCTTATTACTGATCTACATGTCTTACAAGGCTAGGATCTTCAATTAATGCCTGTTAGTGTTTGAGACATGTGTGCTATACTTAAATAGTGCATATATTTAATGGCCCCCTGATGCCAGTAGGAATGATAAATGTTATCCATTCTCACGTCTAAATATCTACTAATCTTCTTTGAATAAGACCTGTGATCTTATGTAATCAAAATCTACTGTTGCTTCCACTGTCTGACATCTAGTATGTTGCTTATCAGTTCCCTTTTTCTTGGTCCTTTTCCTACTTTTGAACCCTCTAGTTTTTGGTTGGTGTGTAAGATTTACCATCGTTGCTAATGTTTGCTTCCATGTAGGCAAAAATGAACAGCCCTGTGGCCCAGGAGAAATGTATTATCCGCTTAGTGCTGTATCACTTTGGTGTCAATCTTCCTGTCATGATTTTTTCATATCCTGTCTTCAGACACATGGGCATGCGAAGTAGTCTTCCACTGCCGTCCTGGTACTTTCAGGTTTTTTAAGAACACTGACATCATTCTGGTGGACATATGAGCTTTGTCATTGGAGTTCTTCCTTTAAACATTTATAACACGTCTTTTCATTCAACTTACTTAGGAAAATCAATTTTGGCTCTGCAGGAATATAGTTTTAGCCCAAATAAGCTTTTACTTCATTTTGGAAGATTTTATATTCTACTGGGGACACAGGATATTGCACACAAAATGGTTGTACAAGCATGTACACAGCGTTCATCATGAGTAAGTGATACTTCTGCCGTGGTTCTTGGGTTTGATTTCAGAATAATATTATATAGTTATCTATGGACTGCTGTAGGGCTTTTTTGAAAGCTTAAACATGTTTCACTGGATTGTTTAAGGTATGCCACGCCATTTGGACTTACTTCTGAGTATGCTCATCCTGCTGAGATACTTTTCCTTGGATTTGCTACCATTTTTGGTCCTGCCATTACCGGGCCTCACTTGATGACTTTGTGGTTATGGATGGTTCTGAGAGTGCTGGAGACAGTTGAGGCACATTGTGGTTACCATTTTCCATGGAGTCTCTCAAACTTCTTACCTTTATATGGGGGGTGAGTGTCAAGCTCCTTCTCCTTCACTTGACACCAGCGTGGTGGTTTATGCTTCAATATGATCATTGTTGTTAAACTTTTGCATCCTCAATTTCAGAGCTGATTTTCATGACTATCATCACCGTTTGCTGTATACTAAGTCTGGAAATTACTCATCTACTTTTACTTACATGGATCGGTAAGTATTGGACACATTTTGGAGGAAGAACAAGCTTTTCTTTAGATTTAGGGGCTTATTCTGTGCGTGCATGCTCCATTTTTCTTCAATAGGCGATTCCTTGGATGGTCGACCAATTATACTGACAATGGCGTGATGATTGTTTGTCTGTCCTATTAGGATATTTGGAACTGATGTTGGTTACAGAAAATTGAAAGCATTGAAGAACGCAGCAGAAGACAATAGTGAGCCGAAGAAACGATGCTAGAGCAAATTTGTTGGAATATCTGGAAAGCTCAGAGAATGGACTCCCGGTGACGCCTGTAATGTTTGTGTTTAGTAGATGTTCTTGTCTACAGCGTGCAGAAGGCTCTCTTAGGACGTTGATGCCCTGTTATCTAGACAAATCAAGTAACATTGTTTCCAATTTTGTGATAAATTTTCCCCATTGTCCATCTAATCTCATTGACTCAAATTCTTTCTTGGGTTGTATGACTGCCTATTATTTTGCTTATTTAACCTGACCCAGTCGGAAGGAGTTAAAAGTTACAATTCAGATTGAAAAAAAAAAAATAGTGATGAAGAGGATTGAGAAAATTCTACTTAGCGCAATTTAAGTTGTTGTGAATCATTTTCACCGGAAGATAACAAAAAGTTGTTGGGATTCCTTAAATATGCGAACGGGCAGTCTGAAATTCTATCAAACTTAAGTCTAACCACTTAAATCTTGTAGCATAGATCCCATGCAGGGCAGGAATATCGTTGTCCTGCATAAACCTCCGAACGGGCCATGATCAGCTCTCTGGTGTCTAACCGATATTCTTGCTTAAAAACTTTAACCGGACTACCTGATCTTCAACACATGCGCCACCCTGAAACACCAAACAGCTCCTGATAATCCCCTGGAAGATGAGTAACCATCAAGCAGTTGCCCCAATAAGAGAGAATTACATTCCAGGATACTATGAACTCACACTAAACGGACTTCCCTGACATGGGTTCACCTTGATCTTCACGATTGCAGCGAAGATTGATTAAAATGAGAGACAAGAGACAACGTGTAACGGAGAACATATACGACTCTTCCCTCAAACTAAACTACTAAGAAGGTATGAGCTCAATCGCTCATCTGAGTTCGACTTCTACTGTCCCTGCTGTAAAGAAAAACTAATAGATTCAAACGATCTTTCTTCATAGGGCTTCTTTATCTGTTGAAGATCGTTATTACAGCATTTGCTTTTTCTGTTCACCTTCGGAAATTTCTAGACTGAAGTCATTCATTTATTTGATTTTCCATTCCAATAAGTTTACATGTGCACTTAGAGAACAGGCAGGGGACAAAATATTAGATATTAGAACCATTGCATATGACACATAATTTCTTATATCATTATTGAATCGATAATATGCCACAAAACACGTTACATGTTAGATGGATGCCAATCTGTCATTTTTCCCCCTCACTCAAAACAAATAGTAATATTTCCTCTCCTCCTGCAACTTCTTTTAATTGACCTTCCAAATCCTCTTTGGACAATATTCATGCATATTTAGACTTGTTTATAACCCATATTTCTCCAATAACCCATACAGAGTTGGCTATTCGTCTTCTTCAGCTAATAACCCGTGCATATTTGGCTAGTGAATTCATTATTTCTATATTTCTTAATTTCAATAATTTTATTTTGTTTTTATTTTACATTTAAACTTAATTTATAAATCTATTTTTCACTCACTAATTATTTCAATATCTCTCTGATTTGTCAAAAATGCCTTTCCCACAGAAAATCCCATTCCGTTTTGTTGACAGAAAGCATGCAAATGGGACATATCTATAGAAAACAAAGTGTGCTGATTAGATGGCTGCTAAAGGCTTAAAATCAAGCTCCTCCGGGTACTCATATTGTGCTCAATGCTCCAAGTGGGCTTGCCCCTCTTTTGATGACCGATCACATGGGAGCCTCTACTCCCAGATCTGTTGTAATGCAGTTTTCTTTTTCTGGGGCTTCGGGCCCCCTTTATTAAAAAAAAAACAATTGTCTAGAAAATTTCACTAAAAAGACATGAGAACCATATACACAATTCAGATGCAACTTGAAAGGAAATATCAAATGGAAAGCACTTTGCAAATTTTAACTTTAGAGTCTGGATGCATACACTTTGAAATATATGAGAGTGATTGAAAAGGGCATTAGCCAAAAAGAAAGTCAGAAATGGTAGCTGGCTCGACTTGGTCATCACAAATTTTTGGTTGTTGTAATGCAAAATCATCTCTCTTTTCCCAGTTTGGGAGTAAACCCAAGCTCCATACCCCAATGGTCTACTGCTCTAAAATTTAAAATTTAGAATATAATAATAATAATAATTGCAAAGAAAACGAATTATTAAAAAAAAATGCGAGGAAGTAGGGTCAATAACAGTTGTCGCAACTGGACTACGTGTCTCTCCTAAGATCCACCACCACAACACTAACGTTGTCAGTGGAGTGCCTGGCCAATGCCAGTTTCGTCAGCAACATAGCAGCGTCGGAGCACGCCTTGTCAGACACCTCCGAAGCAGCACCAACCTCCACCCCTGCCTCCAACTCCGTCATCGAGCTAGGCGGCGCGTAACATCTTCCCATTAGACACATACGCGCCACCCCACACGCCGTTTCATTAGATACCACGTCCCACAAACCATCACTCGCCAATATCAAACAATCGTCCCCCGCCGTCCGATCCGTTATCGTCACCTCTGGTTCGCAGCTCACGTACGGTTTCAAATAATTGTCACCTGCCACAATTACACACCCAACACCAAACCAAACAGATACGAAACCAAATCAATGTTTATAATAACCCAGACGAATTCAACCAAGTTTGTTCAGTTCAGCTTCTCTTTACTCACCTATGGCTCTAGACATGGCCAGCATTCCCAGCACCCGAGGACCATCCCAATATATGACCCGTCCGCCGGCTGCTTGGATCCGATTCAGCTCATCTGGACGATCCGGCTGTATTAAAGCACCCATCACAGCACAGCTAATTAGAACGACGGAGAGCATTTAAACCAAAAACAAAATAGAGAAAGAGATACAAAACACTTTATTCATTGTTCTTTTAACTTTGAACCCACAATATGCATGCTGAAAGTTTAAAAAACCAAGAAATCTGTGTGTGTGTGTGTGTGTATATATATATATATATATATATATATATATATTCATGAATCGAAGCTGACCTTGTGATCAGAGGAGAGAGGAATGGGTTTTCCGTCGCGGCATAGCACTGCCCTTGAATCACCGCAGTTGGCGACGATTATCTTGTCAGGTGTCAAAATTGCAACAACCGCTGTCGATCCAACGGCGTCGCATTCCGGCGATTGAAGCTCACACCTACAATTAGCTTGCAACACATTTGCATTGCAAGCGATGACCTCCTTATCCATTCGCGAGAAGCTTCGCTCCATCGCACCCTCCCAACGCATCAAGCACTCCTCCCTCTCTAGCTCTTCTTTCACCAGCCCATGTAACCGGTCCCTACACGTGGCCGCTACCTAAGAAACAAACAAAATCAAAATTAAACCTTATCTTTCATTTCAAGTCTCAGAAATCCCGGCAAGACAGAATTTTTAAGGTTTTATATCAAATCTCTCTTCCCGTTTCTCTCTACTGACTAATTACTAACTACTAATATAAAAATAATTGTTTTTGAGAACTAGCTCATACATGAGAGCAACCATGGCCATCGTAAACTCCGAAATAATGTAATTCCCCAGTGGTTAGACTATCTCGGCAAAACCATGGGTGAATAGCCACCGCATCCTCCATATCTCTTCGCCTTCCACACACGGATGCTACCCCAAACTTGGGGCACCCGCTGAGCAAAACTTGGGAGTCTACGGGTACCGTAAGGTTGAAAGGCAGACCCGAAGTTTGTTTCAAAAGGGTCTCTGATTTTCCGTTCTCAGACGTTACAAATACAAGCCCTTTCTCAATGTCAGCGGCGCAATTCTCGACAGCATTCTCGCACTCTCGAGACAACGATGTCGAACCAAGCTGCAACAGTTTCTGACGCTTCTCATCATTGTACGACTCCTTTGGGGCCACCCCTTCGACTACCTTGAACCGCCTTATTTCCATTCTCCTCCTCCTCGCTTCTCGCGAGCTTGGCTTGCACGCCGCCCCGCAGCATATCTCCGCCATTCCAATCTTCTCTCCCCACAAGGGAGAAATGTTTCAGTTTCAATTTAATCTAAGGAATTCATATCTGAACGCAAGTCTAAATCTTTGTCAATCAATCTCGAAGCTTTTGGGTGAAATTGATTAAAGGATGATGGGGAATTGCTAAGCATGAAGAAAAATAAAAGGAAATGGATCGCGCGCCATCATGTGTGAACTTTTAAAAGGACTCCGATGGAGTATGAACGGCCTTTTAGCGTAGGGACCTGTGCTGCTCAGCAGTTATTTTCTATTTGTTTTCTCTTTTATTTTACAAAATTTGTCTTGGTGTGGCCCCCTTCTTTCTCACCATTTTGGGCATTCCAGAGTGGCTCTCAGCCTAAACGAGCGCATCTCAACCGTTGGTTTTCCTTCCTCGGCTTTCCATGGCTTCTAATCGGAACACGTATAGTGGATGCATAGAATAGGAAGGTACGTGGGCCAATCAAGCTCCTACAACGAACGAGAGAAACATCCTTAGCTGACACGCATGTGGTCCTCCTGCCCATGGGCATGGCTCGTTTCAAAATTTCTCGAAGTAGAGTTGGTGCCACGTGTCCCCATCACAAAATATAAGACTTGAATTTGGGTTAGTAAAATCCCGACTTTATTCCTCTCGGCTCGCGTGGTCCAATCACAGCTCTCTACGTAGCGCATCTTGATTTTGACGTTCAGGTCCACCCGTCCACATCGTTGACGCTTATAGAATATCTAGGCAGAGAGGTCTGTTTGCCCCACGACACGTGTTTCAATCCCGGGCCCCCTTATTTACCCGACCCCGTTTGTTGAGACCGACACGTTTCAAGTTCAACTAAATGCTTTTAACAGCCATCCAACCATCTGAAAAAACAAATCTTTAAATTTCCAATTAAGGACACCGAAGTAGCAAAACATACTTTGCAACCGAACGCAGCGCAGAAGACTCAGCAAAGAAGAAAAATCAGAACAAAAGAATCTGCATTGTAAATCAGGGGAGGGATATGATTGACAAACTACAAGCTTCGTGTCACGGAGCGATTGGAAAACGTGTAAAAGAACAGATAGGACGGTACGGTAAGCGGGACCCAGTGATGAATTGGAATTGAGATCCGACTTTTTTGATTTTTTACTTTTACACCATTTTTTCTCATTTACCATAAAAATTTTATTATAAAATATTAAAATTACACAACAAAAGAGTTGGATCCAAATTGAAGAAACCGCACAGGGAGGTCCACGTGTACAATCAGTCTGGCCAGCAGTTGTACTATATCTGGTTCCTGATGTTGACAGAAGGCAAAAGTTAGTGCCACGTGACCAAAAAGTCAGGGTACGTGACAGTGTTTAGCAAAAAAACTAACCTAAGGAGGAGTAAAACTTTACTATGGTTACAATATTGCTAAAGGGGGTTTTGGTTACTGGACACCGGTACGGTCATCGTCGTCTTTCTTTAACGCTCCAAAACCCTATCCAGCTGGGACGTTCATTTACAGTAACACAGAACCTTTTGTTTTTTTCCTTTTCCTTTTCTCTTTTTCCAATACCTCACAGTCACAGGCTTCATATACGTAAGCTTATAGCTAGTCGTGGAAGTAGAAGGAAATATAGGACGCGTGGCGTCGGGAGTGAAGAGGGGGAAAGCGCGGGACACGTAAGAGGGGTTGCAGCGTCTGGAATGGTGAAAGGTTTGAGTTTGAGAGGGCACACGCGTAGAGGCTGAGGCTTGCATGCGCATGCTATTGCAAGCTAGCTAGCTGATGCTCTCTCTAACTTTGAAAGGTAAAGGCGGTCGCATGGGCGTGTAAATTTCAGGGCTGCATTTGCTCAACATTTGGCGTCTGGGGTGTTCCAACATGTAACGCATGCAGAAGACGCTTCTGCACAAAAGGACACGTACGTTGCTGAGAGTTATTGAAGTTTGGCCCTTTTCGCCTGAAACATGAATTCCGGCGGAGAAAAGTGGCAGCACATCGACCCTTTAGTTTTAGTTGTTTTCCAAAAGAAATCAATTAAATACTCTTGGAGCGTATATCACTTTATATTTAATTAATCAATTTTGATCTGCGTTGTTGGGTTCAATTTCCGTGAATAACAACGGTTTGATGTCATCCTTAAGCGGAAATCTGGTTGGAACGCCGATGGGTTGCACCAGGCTGACCATTATTCTTGGACGAGCTTTATGTTCACAAGAAGGAAGAAAAGTCGAAAATTTAATGATTTCTTACTTCATATGCCATGTGATCTTCCTTGAAACACAATCCTATTCATCATTTTACTTAATGGATGATACGTGTACTTGGTTATCACCGTATATGTCAGATCGAGAATATAAGAAACTGTTAAATTATATATATGTGCGCGCGCCATAAAATATAAGTTGAAGACAATGAATTTGATGGGCTAAGATTCATTTAGAATCGGACACGATATCCAATTAATTGAAGTTATGCAAGATGATCTGTTCTATGTAATTGTAATGAACTGGCTATCGAAAAAAAGCTATTTAGGGTTGTTTGGGCGCTTTTGTCTCAGCATAAAATGAATGCTTCTGTCAAAGAAGTGTTGATGGGCAAGTTTGAAATTGATGCCTCACTTGACACTTGCTACGCACTTGCATTAGGGTGTCAATTTCTGTTGGCTGCGGCTTGCACTCTGGGTTCAATCCGACCGTTAGAGTATTACACTAAACTAAGGTAAAAAAGATTCATAACAATATTAATCAGGGCTAAATAATAAGGAAGCACCGTTGCTTCTTTATGAAAGAGTAACGAGTCATTTAGTACCTTCAAATTTATTGAAAAAAAAATTGAAAAGAGTCGCAAGTCCTAAGTAGGGAAAAGAGGTCAATATAGTCAGATTCACCTGCTAAACTCAAGTCTCCATATCACCTCTATTTCAGTTGTATAAAAGTATAGTGCCAACCTGTGAATTAATTAGATTATATTTATTATACTTAAGAAAATGTTTATCAACTTTGTCTGCCTTAATTCGAAATGTTACAGCATAATTGATTTAGACAATTGCGTATCGTTCTGTTATATATATATATATATTCTATATGTGCACTTGATATACTTATTATATATGATTTATGCGAAAGGGAATATCTGCGTTTTTCTCAAAAGCATGATTATAAGTTGTGTCGAACGGGATAAGTTTTAGCAGTGTTCCTGGCCCAATAATTGGGATTGGTTTTGAAAAATTAAAATTGTCAATTAATCAGAATAAAATGGAATCTTCTGAGAAACTTCCACCTTGAAAGGTAGATTAATGGCTAATCAATCAGTGCCTTATACAAAAAAATTGCCTCGTCCATTCCTTAAAATTCTACCCTATTATCCCCCAATTCTCCAGAGTATCTCATTACGGACACTTATTTTAATCTTTAGCGAAACTAATATTGCCGGACATTGAACCTGAATTTAATTGCAGTACATAAGATCCTACCAGGAAGCTGCCTTAGGTAGGTATCTAGAATGGAGTAAATGCCTCTAAATGGCTTACGTAATTCATGGGATGAACATAAACAAGGGAAAACATGGGTGATGCTGACATGCGAAGGCTGGCAAAGAAGACGAACAAGAAAAAACAATGGAAGACGTCCCCACTCAGGCTCAGGTATTCCCACCACCGAAGGCAAGCAAAGTTTAATAATCCTGATAATTACATCACTGAATTCCATTAAATATTTTTTTAAAATAAATTTAAATAATTAAATTTATGAAATTACATAAATTAAACTAAAATATTTAATAAATTTATATCTTATATTAAATGTATGAGTTTAATAAATTTATTTTAGTAAAAGTTTAATTGGCACCCGAGGCAAGACGTGTTGATAGCTTCGTCGTGGCAATTACGTACCTATTTATACTATATAACATGGTGACAATCATCCTAAGCCTTTGACTATTAATTTACAATCTCCAATCTTCTTGGCTCGATACTGTGTCTTTTGCTGTTCATATTACTTTTTCTTTTGCTTTTACGATACGGGTATTGGTGAGCCCGATTAAAGCGATATTAAAAATTGATTAGCGTTAATCATGATCTGAGTCAAAGATTCCCTTGCGAATTGCACACCAGTATCAGACCGACACATGGGCCTTGCGTAACTGATATGACCAGTTATTGCCACTTTCCTCGCAAAAGCTCCACTGGTAGGTTTCCTAATGTTACCTAAACACTATTAGCCAATGTTGCCGTGGGGTGGAATGGACTTTCGTTTCATTGATAAACCCTACAAACTGATATGACATGCCAATCAATTGAATGGGTGTAACAATCAATTATGGGTGCAATAATCATTGATCGTGACCGTTTTCATTTCTTGACACGTCAATGTCTAATCATGTTTCTTTTCCAATACCATTTGCCGTTTAGCTGTTTCAAAAATGTTGTTACCTCAATACCGTTCCACCAAAAACTGTTACCGCAACGCTGTTTTAATGGTGGATAGGTTGTCTCTGTCAGCAGTTTTTTTTAGTATTTTAGTTTTAAAATAAAATAAACTCCTTCACCTTAGAATTTATAACTCTAAAAAAAATTATATGAAAATAAACGGATAAACCCCACAAAAAAAGATGATAATCTCTCCAATAGATTGGATGGCTCTGGGCCACGTATAGTCGAGATGTCGTTAGTGGGCTGTTATGTTAAGCTTGGAAGGCTAGAGAACGTAACCGGGCTTAATGCGCATCTTCATGGCCTTTTCTTAATTTGTCTACAGTTAATTACAACCATTCAGCAAAGGAAAATGAAAAAGAAAAACCTGTGATATTCTGGCTGCCAGAGCATGATTAGTTCAACTTAAACATGTTAAACTTTGAACTATATTTGGGTGGGGTGGCCACTTTGCTTCTTATTGATTAAACTGCAAGTTCTTTTTCTAATCGAGTTCTTGTTTACTTAGTTTTTTCTTTTTTTTTATGGGGAGAGCAGGGAAAATAACAGAAACTACATACAAACAGATTTAGGGGAAGCAACCCCAACAAGGTGCCTCATCAGAATCCCGCTGCAAACAGATGGAGGAGCAGAAAGATTGTAAGACCCAGCGAATGCCGATGAGACTGCGCAGCTAACCAATCAGCAACAGCATTACCTTCTCTAAAAATATGCCCAACACGCACTTCCCACTTCCGATTTAGCAAATCTCTAAGCGTTCAATTAATGGTCTGCAAGGATGGTCCTGTTGACAGCCATGAAGGACCAGGTTTATAGCAACTTGAGAATCACCCTCGACTTGCAGCTTTCGAAATCCATGATCCCATGCTACTTTCAACCCCGTAAACAAAACCCAAAGCTCAGCTAAAAGAACACTCCCTGATCCAATGTTTTGACAGAAGTCAACGCACAAGTTTCCCCTGCTATCCCGAACTACACCTCCACAGCCACCTTGGTTCCCATCATACTTAGTTCTTCTTTTCTTTGGTTTGGCTCTCTGCTTTATTATAAATTAAAAAAAAAAAAAAACCCAAATAATGAAATACTCGATAAAGACCACAACTCTTTTGGTTCTTAAGGCCGAGTAGCTGGCTATGAAGACGACGTTTATTCATTAAAGCATTACAATATTATAGGTGAGTTGATGATTTTATATATTTGACTTGTTTGTTGTTGTAGAAGTCAGGCTCAAGCCTCAGAGTCATAGCAAGCCATTGACTGTGAATCCTCCATCAACACAGATGATCTGTCCATTTATAAAAGAGGCTGCTGGTAAACACAGGAAAGCAACCAAGGAAGACACCTCCGTTGGCTCTCCCACTCGTCCAAGAGGAATTCTTGATAGAAAACCATCCAGAAGTTTTTCATCTTTGAGGTGCTGCAACGTATATATGTATAGTTGTTTACAAATCACTGCATGCTCTCACTGGAATCATTAAATTAAAAGCAGACTCTGTGAAAACAACATTCTGATAAATGAAAGGATAAAGATTAGATACCGCATCACCCAGTGGGGTTTTGATTGGCCCTGGTGTAACGCAATTAGTCCTTATACCGTCTTTGGCCCATTCACATGCCAAATTCTTCGTCAATTGGTTCATTCCTCCTGCTTGTATATATATATGAGTCAGTCTAGCTTCTTTTACAAATTAAATTTTATTAAATAAATATATTTTTTTACAAAATATTTTTGTATTTTATGATTGTAAGACTAATAACTGCTTATGAATTTGCATTTATCATTAATCCTAAGACATTTGGGGCTTGAAAACTCAAATCCATATTTGTTAAGTAGAGTCTTTTACGAAAGCTTAACGATGATTAATCATTGAATCAATCCTATAAATTAAATTTTATTAAATTACTACTTAAAATAATTTGAGTCACTCAAGTTTTACTGACCAAAAACCCAAAATTTTAACAACTTAAATCAGGCTTAGTAAGAGTTCAATTCCTCCCACTTGGTGAAAGGTAGGGATTCCAAAATGAATATGAAGTCCGTGCTCCAATATTATTGATAACACTGACACCCTCTTTCCTCCCCAAGAAATAAAAAATAACGAGAATATGCAGGAAATGTACCTTTGGTTGCGCTATATAGGGATCCTATGTTTACCGAAATGACACCAGCAATGGAGGATATGAAAACGATGCTTGCAGCTTCTGAAGCTTTTAGGAGAGGGTGAGCAAGTTGGCTGATGTGGTAAGCAGATTCCAGATTCGTACTAATCAGGAATAAGAAGTCCTCCGCTGTGTAGTCTACGGTCTGTTTCCGTATGTTTGTTCCCACATTGTTGACCTAATAAGGTCGCATGAAAATGATTAAAACATCAACAAGAAAAATTAAGTGGATAATTTTGCTGCTAAGCTTAATGATATGAATAAGGAAGTTATAAAATCTTCAGTTCTAACTTCTTTAACATGTAATCCAGCATTTATATATTGAGAAAAGGTGCAAGGAATGTTTGATTTCTCATGGAATATATTATTCTTTACTCACAAGGATGCTGAGTTTTCCATTAAAGACAGAAGAGACTCTAGTTATCAGCTCCTCTCTCTGGGCACGAGAAGCCATGTCACAAACCGAACCAGTAACTTGGTAACCCTTGGTGGCCCATTCATGTAAGCATTCTTTAAGCTCTGCTTCGTTCCTAGAGCAAGTGTGTACTCTTGCCCCTAGCTGTGCCAACTCCTCCACAATTGCAAACCTAATCGGTAAGAGTATAAATCAATATAACAATAAATGTCAAGAATCAATTTTCTTAACAGCACCGAGTTATTTTATAAAATCAACACACCCCCTCCAATGGCACAATCCTTGACCATTTCCTCATAAACAATTTTGTTATAGAAATTTTGATATATATATATATTATATCAAAAATCAACTCTTTTAAAAAATTAATTTGTTATGCAAAAGTAAAAGAATAATTCTTAATTCTAACAAGAGTTTTATTATATTTATATTCTTAAAATTATATATTAAAATATATACAGTAAGAAGTACATAAATTTTGTTAATAATTTTATAACTTTATTTAAATATTATATATTTTATAAAATAAACATAAAAAATATATATTATTTTCAATGTAAACATATAATTCCTCTTCTTACAATAATAAATACTGTTAAAAAAGTATATGCATATATACTTACCAATATATATATATAAACATACGGATGTTATGTTCACTAGCTACATATGATTGTTGATCATAAGTTGTTCCATCAAAGATCTTCTTCTAAGAATTTAAGCACAGAGTTTCATAAAGAAAATAAGCTGGATGAAGAACAAACAGAATGAAAAGAGAGAGAGATATACCCGATTCCTTTGGTTCCCCCAGTGATCAGAGCGGTCATTCCCTGAAGAGACCACCTGCTGCTTGTGTCAGCTTCAGCCATTTGAAGCTACTCTCTCTCTTCAACTAAAGGATTGAGGTAGCAGTAAGATATGCGACTCATTTAAAAACCCGATCTCGTAACATATATATAGGATCAGAGACTCGGAGTAATGTTGTC
This sequence comes from Dicorynia guianensis, assembly GCA_037013595.1. Lineage (NCBI taxonomy): Eukaryota > Viridiplantae > Streptophyta > Magnoliopsida > Fabales > Fabaceae > Dicorynia > Dicorynia guianensis. The sequence goes on from JASUAB010000009.1 coordinate 935,505, forward strand.
AACCCAATGGTATGTGCATAATAAATATATTACAATGAACAAAAACCAAAATGGTATTCTCTTATTGTAAATGTTCTTATCGTGAATTAAGGACTTTTCCAGATGACGCACTTTCCTAAGCCATGCTTTCTATTAATTTTCAACTGAGCAACTCAATTTGATCAGGTTACGGCTCCTTATGCGAGGCTGTCGGCTGAGGCATCGAGACCGAATAGTAGCTCACATTTATATCTTATGAGTCATGCTATTTGCGGAATTAATTTCAAATGAATTCCCCTTTTAATTTGATTAAAAATAAAATCATGAAAAATGGCTTAACAAATAGAATAAGGCTGCTTTCAATTTTTTTTATTTCTTTTAAAAAATAATTTAATTTTTAAATTTTTAAATTAAATAATTTAATTCCTTTATAAGTACGAGTAATTTAGTGTTTTACTTATTAAATTTTTTTTTCAGCATAACATTATTAATCAATAGTGACTTGAATTTTATTTTTATTTTAAAAGTTTTAACACTTTTGATATGAAGTTATCTATTTTTTTTGTTAAATTTTAAACTCTAATTTTGAGTATTTTAACAATTTTTTTAATTAAAAAATAAATTTATATAACAATCATATCATATTATAATAAAAAAAATAAAATTTAAGTTATTAACAATGAGTTATATCATATTCAAATAAAAATTTCGTAGATAAAGAATTAAATTATTTTAATTATAATAATAAAAAAAATTAAATTACTTAATTTAAAAATAAAAAAATTAAATTACTTTTTTAAAAAAAAAATTATCAAGAGTACCTTACTTCCTTAACAAATTAATATTTAAAGATTTAGAGTCAATATACATAATTTTGAAATTAAAGAATAATTTTAACTAGGAAAATTCAGTTTTTGTATTAGAATTTTTACTTAAATTTTATAATAAAAAAATTATTAAATTAATTAAGTTTCACTTGTAACACTCAGTATATCTAATTATATAAAAATAAAGAAAATATCTTTGCTAATACACTTATTTGCAAATCTAACACCATATTAATTTTTCCGCTTTGGAGATAGGGGAGAGTATCCTTGTTGGCATTTAAATAATAATTTTGTTAATTTTATAAATTAAATTTTATTAACTTTTTATTTAAAAATTAGAAATTATTAAATTTTATAAACTAAACTATTTAATAAATTTTATAATTTAATTTAATTTTATTACTATTTAGTATAATCCCGCTTTGTAAAGATAAATTTTCCTTAAAGAACACATCAAGCTTTTTTTTAATGATAATTATACATTTTAATGTTAAATTTCATGAAATGCTTTCCTTTTAAGAAATATGGATTAATTTTTCCACTCTTATAAATTAAAATTTTTAAAATCATCACTTAAAATAAATCTAAACCATCAAAACCAAACTCACACTACTAATCTAACCATATCATTTTGTGACAGAAGAAATTACAATTAACAAATTATTTAATATACATATAAAATTTGAAGTTATAATCCAAAATTTTGAATAGAATGAAGTCCAAAATAACAGAAGGGTGCCATTCCGCCACGATGACGGCCAATCCCCCAATTTTTGTAGACAGTATAGACTGCAATACAAGCTTTAAACCTAATAAAAAAATGTTAACAATAAAATAAGTAAATCTTGAACTTAGTAGTATCCAATTTACTTCACTAGCCAGTCAAGCCACGACTACAAACTGCATTGTAAATGTGGAGTTCGCTACAGCAGAATGATAATCAACAACTACGAGCACAATTACGGCCTATTCACCTGCCTATTTGACGTGCTGAGAGAGCCACCGGAAGCCTTCACCATATCCCATCTTTCGGACTATACTGCACATGAAAACCTCCAGAGGACGAAGAGTGGAGTCGGCCAGATTGACCTTGCCCTTGCCCTTGCCCGTAGTGAAATTAGTCAGGCCCATATGATAACGTAATTTATCCTGATGAGGCCGCGAAGGGTATGTCAATCTTGTTTCCCAAGATGAAGAGGGGTACATTTGCTAGGGACTCATCAGAAAGAAGAGCATCTAGCTCCCTCTTTCATTCTGCAAATCTCTCCTTATCGTAACCATCAACCAGGTAGACTACAGCATCCACCTACAAGATTAAAAATTCATAACAAACCCCCTTAATGCGAAGCTATTATTCTCCTGAAAGTGAGTCCTAATAGTTAATTAGTTGACACTTATAGCAGGAAAAAGCAGCCACCAAATACGCATAAGAGATTCATAATATGAAAGAACCATTCAGGAGCCAAAAGAACCATAAGGAAAAAGGATTCAAAAGAGAATTAGGAAATGTTAATAGTAGAAGTTATCACAAACCTATCTCACTACTATCTTCTGAGTAATAATCAAACTAAAGGAACGTGGCTTTTACCAACGAAGATTAGTAAGGTTTAAAGTATATTATTTGTAATGTTTAAGTTTGAATCTTTTTATCAGTAGTCTTATTTAGTAAGTAATTAGTAAGTATCACTGTAAATTTTTATAAAAGATTGTAATATACCTTCCCTTGAAATAGAGTAGCTTACTCTTCTCCCCTAAATTTTCCTTTCTCTCCAAAAAGGAATTTATTTTTCTCAACTCATCCAGCTAGTAACATATCTCTAACAGCCAACTTTTTGAGTGTCACTGGAACTTTCCTTTCTCTCCAAAAAGGAATTTGTTTTTCTCAACTCTTCCAGCTAGAATCATAAGCCAAGATGCTTGAACTTCCAAAAAAGGGTATCTTCAAAGATGAGCTTTATACAAGTTTTAGATCTTCAAGGCCTTTTCTTAATTTGTCTACATCAGTTAATTACAATCATTCAAGAAAGGAAAAAGAAAAAGAAAAACCTGTGATATTCTAGCTGCCAGAGCATGATTAGTTCAACTTAAACATGTTAAACCTTGAACTATATTTGGGTGAGGTAGCCGCTTTGCTTCTTATCGATTAAACTGCAAGTTCTTTCTCTAATCGAGTTCTTGTTTACTTAGTTTTTCTTTTTCTTTCAGAGAACAGGGAAAATAACAGAAACTACATACAAACAGATTTAGGGAAAGCCACCCCGACAAGCTGTCAGAACCCCCACTACAACCAGATCGAGGAGCAAGAAAGATTGTAAGACCCAGCGAATGCCGATGAGACTGCGCAGCTATCCAATCAGCAACACTATTAGCTTCACTAAAAATATGCCCAACACTATTGGCTTCGCATTAGTTAAAGCTGCAGCATTACGTTCACCGGTATTTGGAGATTCTCCTCCAAGTGATTTATTGCAGATTTCGTTTCCGAGGTCTGTTGTTGTGTAGTGCTTGTGTTTTAGGCTCTTTGGCCCTTTTCTCAACCAAAAAAAAAAAAAAAAAACAAAGCCCAACGCGCACTTCCCACTTCCGTTTTAATGGTCTGCAAGGATGGTCCTGTTGACAGCCCTGAAGGACCAGGTTTATAGCAACTTGAGAGTCACCCTCAACTTGCAGCTTTAAAAATCCATGATCCCATGCTATTTTCCACCCCGTAAACAAATCCCAAAGCTCAGCTAAAAGAACACTCCTTGATCCAATGTTTTGACAGTAGCCAACGCACCAGTTTCCCCTGCTATCCCGAACTACACCTCCACAGCCACCTTGGTTCCCACCATACATAGATGATCCATCATACTTAGTTCTTCTTTTCTTTGGTTTAGGCTCCCTGCTTTATTATAAATTAAAAAAAAAAAAAAAACCCAAATAATGAAATACTCAATAGAGACCACAACTCTTTTGGTTCTTAAGGCCGAGTAGCTGGCTATGAAGACGACGTTTATTCATTAAAGCATTACAATATTATAGGTGAGTTGATGATTTTATATATTTGACTTGTTTGTTGTTGTAGAAGTCAGGCTCAGGTCTCAGAGTCATAGCAAGCCACTGACTGTGAATCCTCCATCAACACAGATGATCTGTCCATTTATAAAAGAGGCTGCTGGCAAACACAGGAAAGCCACCAAGGAAGACACCTCCTTTGGCTCTCCCACTCGTCCAAGAGGAATTCTTGATAGAAAACCATCCAGAAGTTTTTCATCTTTGAGGTGCTGCAACGTATATATATATAGTTGTTTACAAATCACTGCATGCTCTCACTGGAATCAATAAATTAAAAGCAGACTCGGTGAAAACAACATTCTGATAAATGAAAGGATGAAAATTATAAACCGCATCACCCAGGGGGGTTTTGATTGGCCCTGGTGTAACGCAATTAGTCCTTATACCGTCTTTGGCCCATTCACATGCCAAATTCTTTGTCAATTGGTTCATTCCTCCTGTATATATATGAATCACTTTAGTTTTTTATGACAGGCGAAATTTTATTAAATATTTATTTAAAAAATTTTGAGTTACTAAATTTTATAGTCTAAAACTCAAAATTTAAATAACCTAAAATAAGTTTTGTAAAAATTTAGTTACTCTACATTTTCCTATATGAATATGAAGTCAGTGCTCCAATATTATTGATAATAGTAACACACTCTTTGCTCCCCAAGAAATAAAAAATGACGAGATTATGTAGATAAAGTACCTTTAGTTAAGCAACAAAAACAAAAAAAAGTACCTTTAGCTGTGCTATATATGGATCCTATGTTTAGTGAAACGACACCAGCAATGGAGGATATGAAAACGATGCTTAGAGCTTCTGGAGCTTTTAGGAGAGGATGCGAAATTTGGCTGATGTGGTAAGCAGATTCCAGATTCGTACTAATCAGGAATGAGAAGTCTTCTGGTGTGTAGTCTACGGTGTGTTTCCGTATGTTTGTTCCCACATTGTTGACCTAATAAGGCCGCACGAAAATGATTAAAACATCAACAAGAAAAATTAAGTGGATAATTTTGCTGCTTAAGCTTAATGATATGATTAAGGAATTTATAAAATCTTCAGTTCTAACTTCTTTAACTCGCAATCCAGCATTTATATATTAAGAAAAGGTGCAAGATATGCTTGATTTCTCATGGAATATATTATTCTTTACTCACAAGGATGCTGAGTTTTCCATTAAAGACAGAAGAGACTCTAGTTATCAGCTCCTTTCTCTGGGCACGAGAAGCCACGTCACAAACTGAACCAGTAACTTGATAACCCTTGGTGGCCCATTCATGTAAGCATTCATTAAGCTCTGCTTCGTTCCTAGAGCAAGTGTATACTCTTGCCCCTAGCTGTGCCAACTCCTCCACAATTGCAAATCTAATAGTAAATGTTAAAAATCAACTCATCTAAAAAGAACAGGAATTGTTTTATAAAACCAACACACTGATAACTAAGAATTGAATTCTTGACCATTTTATCATAAACTATTTTATTATAAAGAATAAGAATCTGATATTATATTAAGAACAGCTTAAACTGTGATAACTTCAACAATAAATTAATAAATACTTGGAAAAAAACCTGATGCTTATTTACTTAATTATGCATGCGTTAAAACGTGCACTAACTTAGCTCGTCACGATGTCTATATAAACATACAGATGTTACGTTCAGTAGCAACATATGATTGTTGGTAAGTTGTCCCATAACGATCTTCTAAGAATTCAAGCAGAGAGTTTCATAACGAAAGCTGGATGAAGAACGAACAGAATGAAAAGAGAGAGTTTTACCCGATTCCTTTGGTTCCCCCAGTGACCAGAGCGGTCATTCCCTGAAGAGACCACCTGCTGCTTCTGTCTGCTTCAGCCATTTGAAGCTCCTTTCGCTCTTCAACTTGATCTTAGCCAAAAGGCCGGGAAAGGCATTCCCTTCTCTCTTCAGCTAAATAATTGAGGTAGCAGTAAGATATGTGGCCCATATGAACACCCCATCTGGATGAGAGAATGCTATTATAACAGATATATTAAAATGAACAAAAATCAAATGGTATTCTCTTATAGCAAACTTTCTTGGCTGTGAAACGGACACCTTACTGGCATAGTAATTGCTACTAAAGTGCATTTGGTACATGAGATTCACTTTATTTTTTGAACTGTTATTACATTTGATCTATGAATCTTTTTATTTTAATGCATTTACTGAATCATAGTACACGCACTTCTCTTAGTCATCCTTTCTATTACTTTTCAATTGAGCAACTCAATTTTATCAAGTTACGGCTTTCTATGTGAGGCTGTCCGCTGAGGCATTATGGCCTGACAGTGGCTCAAAGTTATATCCTGGGTGACAAACCGGGATGCCCATCCAGTAATGTAAATATCACCATTAAACGAGGTGAAACGAGATAAAATTATGATAAATTAAAAAAATATTAATTTAATTTATAAATTAATATATTTTTACATATAAAAAAGTGAATCAATCTATTATTATCTTGTTTTGTTATTTTACATTGATTTGTAAATTAAACAGAATAAATTAATTTAGTTGCATTTATACAAATTATATATATGTGTGTGAACTTGCCCACACTTTATACAAGTTGGGACGATCTGGATTAACCTGTTTTGATAGGTCAACTTATGAGTCATGCTATTTGTAGAATTAATTTTAAATGAATTTTTCTTTTAATATGATTATAAATAAAACTCATGAAAATCATTAAACAAATTAATATTTATTAATTTATAATAAATATAGATAATTTGGAACTTAAAAGGACATTTTTAGCTAAGAAAATTAAGTTTTTTTAAATAAAAATTTTAGTTAATTCTCAGAGGAGGATAATGATTAAATTAATTATATTCTAAAAATTTATTTATAAAATACAATAAATATAACAATATAAATTTTGTTAACTAAATATTATTAAAAATTAAAAAAAAAACTATTTTAGCTAATACACTTATTTGAAAATCAACACCATATCATTTGAAGTTTGGGGAGACCATCTCCGTTGGCATTTAAATACATAATTTTGTTAATTTTATAAATTAAATTTTATTAAATATTTATTTAAAAATTTTAAATTATTCAATTTATTAAAAACTACAAGCTAAATTATAAAATTTAACAAAGTTTATAATCTAATCCAATTTTTTTATAATAATTATACATTTTAATATTAAATTTTTGAAATGTTTTCTTTCAATGAAATATGAACCAATCCTTCTATTCTTTCAAATTATAATTTATAAAAACCTCACTTTGAAAAATTTAAACCTTAAAACCAAGCTCACTTTATTAGTCCAACAATTTCCTTTTATGATAAAAGAAGTGACAACTACTAAGTTAGTTAATACATATGCAAAATATTAAATTAAAACCCAAGCTTCAACCCTATAAAAAAATATTAACAATATAATAAGTAAATTTTAAAATTAAGTAGTGTCCAATTTACATGACTAGCCACGTCTACAAACTACATTCTAAATGTGGTGTTTGCAAGCAGAATGATAATCAACAACTATGAGCACAATTACAGTCTGTTCGCTTCCCTATTTGATGTACTCAGAGAGCCACCTGAAGCCTTCGCCATATCCCATCTTTCGGACAATACTGCACATGAACACCTCCAGAGGACGAAGATTGGAGTCGGCCAGATTGACCTTCCCCTTGCCCGTAGTGAAATTGGTGAGGCCCATATGATAACGTAATTCATCCTCTGAGGCGGCAAAAGGTATGTCAATCTTGTTTCCCAAGATAAGGAAGGGTACATTTGCGAGGGACTCGTCAGAAAGAAGAGCATCTAGCTCCCTCTTTGATTCTGCAAATCCCTCCTTATCGTAAGCGTCAACCAGGTAGACTACAGCATCCACCTACAAGATTAAAAATTCATAACAAATTAAAGAGGAAGAAGCATGGACCTCCCATAATGCGAAGCTATCATTCTCCTGAAAGTGATTCCTAATAATTAGTTGACTTTCAGACGGAAAAGAGCAGCAAGAAAATAGGCATAAAAGATTCACAATATGAAAGTTTTAGATCTTAAGGGTCCAGTGAGAGGTGAAACTCATAGATAGTTTACATAATCAACCACATTTCTTCCTGTATTATGAATTGAAGTCCAAACAGCGGTAGTATTTATAGATGACTTAATAAAGTGAAATATAGACATGACAGACCAAGAGTAACAAATCAAGCGTGAAATCCTCTTTACTGCTTCTTAAACGATATGCAAATTTCTTCCTTCACAAATCAAAGGACAGCCCAGATTAGCTCACAGCAAACAGAGGGACCAACACAAGTTGCATTTGTTCAAATCCGCTTCGGTAGGAAAGGAACATGTATCTCGGAAACAACAGACAAACATGCTCAACTTATGTCTGTGAGTAAGACATAATTCCGCATCCAACCCAAACCAGTATCAAACAACAGGCTGCCCAAAACGACAGCGCACAAATGTGAGGCGATTGAGGTTATCAATTGTGCATCGATTGCTAATTTCATACTAAACCAACGATAAAACAAAATAGCATAATTAGAATATCGGTTTTCTCACAATGTGAAATTCTGCACTTGCACAGCTACATCAATCAAGTTTCCAAAACCAGTCAATTGTTCCGTAACTATAAAACTTAATAGACAATCCACAGACACACCTGGGCGTAATAGTCCCTCCAGACTCTGCGAGCAATTTGGTGCCCACCCAAATCAAAGGCCTTGAATTTAATGTTCCCGATACTCAATTCCTTCGAAGTCGGTTATTGAGTAGGTTGATGCTGAACTAATCTCTGCAAAACGGGGAAATAAATAGACCCCAAATATCAATATACGAATTAGTGCCTGATGTAGTTAAAAATGTAATATGTATTTGCCACGCACTAAACTAAGAGACACAAAGGAAGTTGGAACTAAGCAAACCCAAAAGCAAACAGTATTTGTACAAGAAGATACAACCTCATCTTTCAGCATGTGAAGAACCAACAGAAAGACAAAGAGAACAAAACACGAAAAAAGAGGTTTTTGTTCTTCGGTTTATTTTTCCCAAGATTTTCCGGGATTCAAAAGCGTGGGTACGATCCCCGAACTGAATTATTAGTTAAATGCACGGGGCAAGCTGACCGGAATAACCAGTTGTTGGTCAATAAATCCAGTTGCACACATCTGATTGGTTACTGAGCGTCTTAGGTGTCTTACAGCTTGGAATGTAGATGAAGGTAGTGGCAGTGACGCTGGCATCCGGGGACGCTTACGTGCAAGAAGTACGGAAACAACAAATTGCTTCAAAAAAATATAAAAATAAAACCAACCTGCATGTAAAGAGTAGAGAAACGATGTTAAGGCGTTTTTGAAACTATAGGGGCAAGGAATCGGAAAGAACGAGAACCAACTCCCCTATTTGGATGCTAGAAATAGAATAGGGTCATGAAGGAAATAGGACATGAGTTTTTTTTTTTCTCAAAGACTTAAATTGCCAAATTATTTGTCATAGTAAATTTTTAAAAAAGGATTTAAGTAGCATAGAATGATTATATTGACAATATTAGTGGCTAGTTTTACTAGTTACTATATATACCATAAATTTGTATTGTAATGGAGTGTACAAAAGCCAAAAAGAGATCAGGTGGAATGGCTTACGCTGAACTGACACGTGTAGGATTGGCTTTAAACTCCCTGTTGGGTTCTTTCTGGAAAGAAGCCATTTACTGACATCCCTACATCAATGTATATTAAGTATGATGATGCGGGAAGGCAAAGGAATGCCCCTAATGATGAAACTTCCTCTGGCTCTCCATCTCAAAGACGCCCAGGGAGAGGGGAGATAAGGAGTTGAAATTTAGAAAGCTTCAAGCACATATGAGTGGGACAACAACAGAGCTCATATTCTTGGCAATTTCTGTGATTTCTCATTCTGCTCAACTTATTATGCGCGCGTACTTATTTGAAACTTGATCAACGAAGGAGTTGTATAATTTATGTCAACCAACCAAGGAATCCTTCCTTGTTTAAGATTAGATCATAGAAGGCTTTTGGTCATTTAAAAGAAAAAAGCTACAATCAGATTTGTTTATCCAATACAGAAAAAGTATCAGCCAACACATTTAAGAGCAAAGCAAAGCTGAATCATGTACATTTCAACAGTGCCAACTAAGATTCACCACATAAAAGGGCACACTCAATTGGGTAATGACCAGCCAATAAGAGAGGCTCAGCCAAGAATATGGGAACAATGCAATGAAGCACTGGCCGCAAGTCGTGATTTACAAGAAACATAAGTAATAACAGGAATTAGAGGCCCAAGGGACACGACTGTCACAAAGTAATAACAGGAATTAGGTGTCCAAGGGACACGACTATCACAAAGAAATGCCAGAATCTGGTTACTTTTAGTAAACTCATATCATCGGGCTCTCAAGTCTTATCGACATCTCAGGCTCACCATGCCTAAGCCCAAGGCTTCCATACATACGAATGGTGGTTGAAGAGGAAAACTTGTAACAAGAAGACGGTATGGTGTATGCTTCAACTCCTAGTTGTGTGTTGGATAGAAACCGTTCACGGACATCCCTCCATCAATACATATAATCTGGCCAGTAATGTATGACGATGCAGGTAAGCAAAGGAATGCAACAACAGAAGAGACTTCTGTTGGATCTCCCAGGCGTCTAAGAGGAGTTCGAGAGTATACCTCATCCAAATAGTCTTTGTTGCTGAGCACCTAAAAGAAAAAGAAAAAGAGGGGGCGGGGAAAAATGTTAGATCCAGCTTCTATATTTTGTTATGTATTCACTTCACTCGTTCCGGCATTATGTCAATTACTGTAAGATTACGGATGTGCTTGTAGATGTGACAGTAGGAAGGTCAAAATCAGAAGAGTGAAATTTTACAAGGTATCTGTACACAAGTAGATAGATCCCTCATCTTCATTCCTCCAAATTCTCCTTCCTTTTTCAACTCCTACCAAGAACATCCAGAAATTTTAAAAGTACACAGCAAAACTCAGGCGGCAATGTTCTTATGCAGAGGATGGAAAAACCATGTTACTGATATTCAGTTATTCACATAAACTAATATGCACTTATGCAGCACCAACCTCAGGTCAGGTTATCACATCCAAACTAAAATGTAGGCAGTAATTAGGAAAGAAACTGTCCAATATGCATACTTCTCAGTTTGATTTTGGTGCCAAGAACATTGCAATGTGTGGCTGTGATTAGTAATTAATGACTAAGGATGGTTTTAGACTCTAGGTCACGATTCAGGATAATAGTATAAAATTGAGCATGACTTCTGGATGGTCTGAATATGCTATTAGAACAACCCCTTTTAAATGTAGCAAAAATGAGGGCTGATGACATGCTCGGACACCAGAAGGCAAAAGAAATCTACCAGCTCTTTGTTCCTGTCATATAGCAGAATTTTGCTTAAATTAGAGTTGCCATTCCAGGACACAACAAATTCATATTTTGGCCTGTTATGCAGGGACAGCAACAATGGTTGTGGGGATTTTGTGTCTGTTATCATAATTAAGTCATAGAGAAGGAAAGGTAACACCTCTGGATGATGCTTTATCAATCCAAGTAATGGTCACAGGATAAGGTGAAAGACACTTACGTGCTCCACCATTGAAGTTCTGATGTACCAAGGTGCCACCGCATTACTCCTTATATTGTCTTTGGCCCACTCACAAGCTAAATTTCTAGTAAGTTGATTAATCGCCCCTGTGAATCACAAAAATAGGCAAATCTGCAGAATAAGATAAAATCTTCAAGATCATTATATTTGTTAAGCAAGCCACAATACATAACTGGATAAGTGAATTACCTTTTGTTGCTCCTTGAACAGACATCGACTTCAGCGACATAAAACCAGACACAGATGAGATAAATACAACGCTTCCCCCACCTGATGCTTTCAGAAGTGGATATGCAAGTTGGCATATATGAAAGGTCGATCCTAAATTGGTCTCAATGAGATGGGAAAACTCCTCAGTTGAGAAGTCAACCATTGGTTTTCGAATGGTTGTACCTACATTGTTTATCTGTATATAAAAATAATAATGTTTAAACATAAATTAGAAATTAAAAAGAAAATATCATTTCATAGTGAAGTTCATTATTGTAAAATATATAAATTAGAAATACAAAGCTCAAATTCTTTGTATCTGACCAAAGAAGTTATCAGGCAATGCTAGTCAATATCAATTAACATCTCTGAATCAATGAACAGGACATAGTAGCATTGTTATGATACGATGACTTTCGGAAACAACTCCTGATCCCTCCATAAAATTATATGTCAATGTAAAATGCATTTCAAAACCAATCACTAACTGAAGTTTCTTACCCGAAGCAACAAGATTGATCAAGAAAAGGGCGAGAAAACATAAAATCAAGGATTACATCTAAAAAGCACCCTCAATTACATTTACACATTTAAGAAAAAGAAAGGAATACAAAAAATTAAAACAACAAGCAAAGCATTTAGTAATTATAACTTAATATCTACGCAATTTTAAACTAACTCCAAATGCCCCACTTCTCCGCATAAGTTATGGGCACCGTTGAAAGCGAAAAAAGGACCTTACAAGGATGTTAAGTTTCCCCTGGAAGACAGAGGAGACGGTCTCCATCAGCGCTACTCTTTGGTCTCGAATCGACAGATCACAGATTGACCCAGTAACCCCAAAACCCGAGTCATTCCAGTCCTTGAGGCACTTACTGAGCTCATATTCATTCCGAGCACATGTATGCACTTTAGCCCCAAATCCCACCAATTCCTGCACAATCTCGTACCTTTTCATAAACCAAATGCAAATTAACATGACAAGCTCAAAAAGTTCAGAAATTGAAGGAAACATGCGCATTACTATTGAGGTTTTCGTACCCGATTCCACGAGTTCCACCGGTGACGAGCGCTGTCATCCCGTCAAGAGACCACCTACTCTGTCTAGGGATACTATTTGAATGCAATATCGATTGGCTCCTAACAGGTCTAATGCAAGTGGTCTGTAAATTTCTAAGCTTGAAAGAGAAGTTCAAGTGAGAACCAGTACTGCATGGCAATGAAAAAAGAGTAGGATTCCCAACATTTGGGAGTGCGCAAAAAGAAGGCATTTTGTTCGAGTACCGAAACAGAAGAGAACGTTGAGTTTCCTGAGCCTGACGCGTTCAGTCGAAATGGAAGAAACGGTACCCTGAGCTCGAGAAATCACACAAACGGAAAATCAAGTCTTTTCTTTTTTGGTGAAGGGGTTAATCGCCCAACAAAAGAACACTGCAGAATAGAGGTACTACGCTTCCAGCAATTCCTTACGGCAAATCAAGTCTAATAGTCCCCTCCTTGTTTTCTTACGGTTCTCCGTGATTTCTTTCCCTCTTTCTTTCTCTCGCATTATATTAATTTTTTACAAAACATACAAAACAATACTTCCAACATAGGGAGATAGTTTATTACACATTTAATTTATTTAATTATTTTTTTAAAAATAAAAAAATATATAAAATAATTATTTAAAAATAAGGTTATTTTTAATTAATTTTTTATAAATTTAATTTTATCAATTAATTCTCTAAAAATAAAAATTACTCTAATTTAATTCATAAATCTTAATTTAAATTTTAAACTCTAAAATTATAAAATCATAAAAATCTTAATTCTTAAATCATAACTTCAAAATTTTAAAATCCTAAATCTGTAAATATTAAAATTTTAAAACCCTAAATTTACATCTTAAACTTTAAACTCTTAAATCTAAAATATTAAACTATAGATAGTAAAACTTAAATAAAAAAAATTATAAACTTTTAAATCATAAATCTTAAGCCTTAAATCATAAAATTCAAAAATCTTAAAATCTTAAATCTCTTATTGGGGTTTGGATACTTGATTATAATTTAACGTTTTGTTTAAGGATTTATGATTTAAGCCTATGATCTTAGGATTTAAACTTTTATGATTTTAATATTTAAAATTTTAAGATTTAAGAGTTGTGTTTAAGGATTATAGTTCAAGGTTTAAAATTTAAAGATTTATGATTTATGATTTTATCATTTAAGAATTATTATGGACCAAATTAGGTGGAATTTCTATTTTTGAGTAATCAATAAATAAAATTAAATTTATGATGCACTAATTTAAAAATAACTCTATATTTGAAGGATCATTTTATATGTTTTATCTATTTTTTAAAGATTAATTGAATAAATTAAATGTGTAAGAAACTAAAATGATTATGGCTTTATCTTTGATGGCTATTTTGCATGTTTTGTCCTAATTTTTAATATTTAATATCAAATAAAGAATAACACATATTAAAAAAATGTTTAATTTATCATTATATATGAAATTTATGTCTAATGTGGAAAGAATAATAACATTTTAATCTATTATTTGTATTAAGTGTATTTCAATAATCACAAACAGTATTTTAATATGACATAATATATATTGAGATAATCTTAAATTTTAGTTAAAATGTAGTTTGATAAACAAAACTCTCAAAACGCAAATAGTAAATTTATAATTATATAATTTGATTTCTGATAGAACAATGATATGATGAATTTTATATAATATGGAATTTAGAAAACTTCTAAATAATTGTTTAGAAGATATTAGAATAAAACAAATCAACGAGGCTGAGCAGGCACTTGAATGTTTGTAGAATTAGAATTGATAGATGACATTGGTTAAATAATTATATAATGGTGACAATAAATTCTCACTGTCAAGAAATGTTATAGAAGACATGCTGAGGCAGGGTTAGTATTATTGTCGCGCGAGATGGCGCCAGGAGGAAACGTTTCCTCTTTCCAGCTCCGACCTCTCTGGTTGTGCTTGTTTTCTTTCTGCGTATTGTATATTCATTGCCATCAAACCAAGTCAGTTTCAAAGTCGTAGTTTGGGACGGCAGAACACGAATGCGTAGTAAGCTATGTTTGACTCAAGACTAAGCAACTAGCAAACACCAATCAATATCGATAGAATGAGTTGGAGATGGAGTCATGGATTGGAGCCCCATTCCACAAATCTTATTTTGGATTTTCATTAATTATAATTAATTATTTGTGACCCGATTAATTGTAATTAAACTAGATGATATATCATCTAATTCTTTGATATCGCGCTAATCATAACAAAATTAAATCCCTTTGACACTAATTTGTGACATTAGACGCGGTGGAGGAAAAGCTACACGCCAGAATGCAAAAAGACGAGCTGTTCTCACATAATAAAAATAGAATTAACAATTAACGTTAAAACTCAAGACATGGGTAATAATCTGATCAAGTTTCTCTGTTCCGTAAGTTTGTTTTCAAAATATTTGGATTCTATAGAGATATATATTTTTTAATTTTGATAATTTTTTTATTTTTCTTACATTACTTTTCAATTTTTTCATTTATTTCTTTTATTTTATCTATAATTTTAGACCCATAACTCTTGAGATCCTAATCAGTTCTCAAAGGCTTAATTAGCCAATTTTTTGTCATTGACACGGCTACAGCTGTACCTGGGAGTTAATTACGTACATGTCATTCTTCTAGAAAGTAGAAGAGCAGGCCTTCCATCCGTCCCATCAAATCTCCATGTCTACATATATACACACCCACACACACGTAAAACCTACCAGCCACTACCATTCAGTTGACCATCTATCTTTCTTTATTTATCAGATACATTGAAACTAAAATGGAGAACTCAGATGAACAGCCTACAAAATCAGAAAACTCCACAGAGGAAAAAGGAGGAAGTAACGTGAGGTCCTATGAGTGCACCTTCTGCAAGAGAGGCTTCTCTAATGCACAAGCACTGGGAGGACACATGAACATCCACAGGAAAGACAAAGCCAAGCTCAAGCCATCTTCAAACGAAACTACGCATCCATCTATGGACACTCACAAGGTGTCTCCACCAAACTGGCCTTGGACGGAAGAAGCCCCCCGAGTTGTTGACATCAAGCAACTCCCACAACTTGCCGACAGGTCTGAAACTCAAAGGCCGGAAGGTTCCTTTCTTAGGGAAATTACTGTAGAGAAAGGTTTGTCCTCTGCCCAAGGTTCTTCATCGGAGTTAGACCTTGAACTAAGACTAGGGCCTGACCCACAGGACTCTTCAGCGGCAAAGGGTACCAGAAAATTCTTTTGAATTCAGTGCACAATAAATGAATATATACTCACCGATTACATTCATCCTTGTTTGAATTCTTTTGCTCACAATTTTTTCATCACCTGTGTGTCAACCCCTTTATTTAATTAATATGAAATTTGTTTTGTATTTATGTCACTCGTAGAATCTGCAGGATGTATATGGTTTTCAAGTTTACAACTTTACATTAAGCCTTCGAACTAACTTTCTTGCACTACATTCCAAGTAGGGCGATAGTTAAACGGAAATTTTCTTAATCATCTCAAAGCACATCAAAGTAGATACGGCATTAATGTATATTCAGCTTGCGCTTTCCTTCTACAGATTAGGGCCTTTTGGGTTTATAAATGATGGTATGTTGGAGAAGTTGCTTATAAATGATGAAACCACTAATTACAACACAAATTTCCACATTATATGACTGCGTGTCTCCTCCATGAGATGAGAACCAACAACCAAGTGAACTTTGCCTTGCCATCTACATTATATATATATATATATATATATATATATATATATATATATATATATATAACTTCTAAGGCTCAATCGACCATTTTATCATGGTATCTAAATTCAATTCAAGAACTCATCCTGCAATCTACTAATTTTTCCTTTCTTTTCCTATTTCTTAGTTCCGGATTTGTTCATGTATATGATATATATACATATATGTATATATATATATATATATATATATATATATATATCATTTACAAGAAAAATAACTCTGTATTGAAGCCTTCGATTTTTGTGAAAAGAACTTGGTTGCTATATTAATGGATATATATACTGCTTAATCGCATTCATTTAACTTTTTTTTTTGTTGGATATATTGAACTCAATATGAAAGTAGGATCTGGTTGAAAATATCATACCATCCATCATCAAAGCATATGGAATTTTTTTCGTTTTAAATATACTTCATAGATGCAATTTGATGCCAACATTGACCAATGTCCAAATGTCAGATTACAATATTCCGTCACAGTTTTGTCCGCAATAGATTTGTATCATCGTTTCCAGTGGCTGATATATAGGACAAGAGAGCAAAGCTGTCCAAAATGAGACAAACAGTAGCTAAAAGGGCGGTTTGTCTTCACTGAAACTTACAACGGTAAAGTAGTTGGACCTCGGTAGTTTTATAAACCAGCTTACAGATATTTTTTAGTTGCTGACAATTATAAGAGTAGAGAAATAGGGAGAAATTTTTTTCTTTTCTTTTCTTAATAATCTTATTGGAAGCTTTGAACCAGTGCAAGCACATAATTATCTAGCTTAAAATCACAGGACTTTACAAGACGTACCCATTCAACCAATTGATCTGAGTACCTCAACCCCAGAGGTTTACGCTTTGCAAGGTACATTAGTCAAACTAGTCATCGTCAACATAGAAAGTCTCTTGCTTGAACAGGCCGCCTAATACCTTCCTTACCTCCTTTGGCTTTTCTGTTTGCTTTGTTTTATCCTCCTTTGGATTACTAACAGCGCTCCTTGGCGTTGTTTGTTTAAGCACTGCCTTCTTAGGTGGCAGACTCCGAGCCTTGGCCTGTCCCCTTACAGTGGCCAGCTGCGCTTTTGGATTCTCTTCCTCCACATCAGGCTTCTGGATGGAAGTGGCAATCTGAGAGCTCAACTTTTGCCAGGAAAACCCTGCCCCCAAATCTTTTGCCCTGTTCAAGAGGCTTTCCATCGAAGCGCCAGCAGCCTCTGCCTTCTCTTGGGCTTCTACAGCTAGACTAGCAGCCCGAGCTTCTTGCTCTGAAAGCTTTTTCACCTCTTCTTCAAGCTTCTTTGCTGCTTCAGCAGCTTCACGGGCTTTTTTAGCCGCCACTCTTGCCTCTTCCTCTGCCTTAGCTTTCTCCAGCGCTTCTCTGTAGGCTTTCCTTCTGCCATCCTCAGGAATAGTGCTGTAAACAAACTTCTAATCAGACGTAAACACATGGCTATTCCTTAATCAGTAGCAACACAAAATTCACTGAATAGCCCACAGATGTAAAAAACAGAAGCACCTAGGTATATATGCTAGCAAATTCACCTGAAAAGTTCATCAATGGGCTTCAAAGGAGCTTTCGGATCTGTGTACACTTCCACAACCTGTTTGGGAGAAACAAACAGAATAGCAAAAAAGTAAACAAGTGAACAGCAAGTTTCAATCTCTTGGTTTTCAAATATGAATGGCCATGTTTATGTGAACTTATACTAATGCTATTTTTACTAACAAAATTTAACTAAATCCTCCCTTAAAAGAATTTATATCATTAAATTTATTAGTTTTATGTATTAAATTACGGAACACAACTAATCTAATAGCTCATACCAATTTTATGAATGTTAAGTAGGTTTCGAGGACTTTTTCATACTAGTATGCATAAGCTAGTACGTAAATGTAGAACTGGTACCTTGTTTTCTGCGACCACTGTGTTTGAGAAAACATCAGCCACTAGTGATGCAATCTTGGATTTTGCTACCTAACAATCACCAGTTTCTAAACAGTGTTATCTACAAAGGTGGAAATATGGACAGAACTTTAGGGAGAGGAATTAAGATACAATAAATTAGATATTATCGCATACATTACATTACTTTATAGTCGTTCGCAGCAGCGCTTCCTTCACCTAAGACGACCACATTATAGGAACTCTCCGGCGAGAAATCATCGGTTAAACTTGTTTTGATAAAGGTGTAACTGACGTCTGTCTGTATCACTTTCTGCAAGAACTCTTGTATGGTCAACGACCGTGAGAACAGGTTGTTGAAGAATGACGAGATGCCATCCAACACATTGTTAGTTGATGTGCCGGCGATGTTCCCGTCGTAGATAATAGCCACGTGGCTGACACCTGCCATCTGGGCAGCTTGGACTACTTGTAAGGCGTCTGAAGTGGAGACCTCCGCGGCTGGACCGTTCTCCGCGGGGCCAATTGTGACAACCACTTTGCTGGCATTACCTATTGCTTTGGCTATTGATTCTGCATTTTCGAAGGCAGATTCCACCGCGTTCAGACGCTTCGATTCTTCCTTTGATATGATCTGCAGTGGGACCAAAAGATACTCAACACATCAACATTTGTTTGTTTCTAGTTCTACTCAAATTATTATACTATTTGTTGGATTAAATTTGATGATCATAGCTTCGTTTTGCTTGTTCTATAAGTCACACATGCATGTCATATCATAACTGATAAAAACCCTTATCATAATAAACTAAATTCCTCAGGTACACTGCCCATAAATTCCTTGTTTTCCTGTAATTTTAATGGTTATTGGTGTAGGGGCCAAATTGATCATTGCTCTTTTTTAAAACAAGATGGAGCTGAGTGAATTCTGCGGTTTGCAAACTGATAACCTCACAGGAAAACAAGAGGGACTATTGTTGGATTTAATTAAAGAAATGGTCAATTTAAATGCAAACGTCCTCGACTTTTACTCGTTAAATCTGATCATTCTAATCAATACAGGTTCGGGTTGGTTTAGATTAATAAGCTGACCTTGTATTGAGCAGCAAGACGAGTCAATTCCTGTGCAGAACCAAGTTCCGGAACTCCAGCCCTGACGCTAAAACCTTCCCTCAGCAGAGTCTGCGCAATGCGAATACCAGCTTGCCCTGCCGCACCAGCAACAAACACTGTGGCTGGGTCCTTACGCCTTGGATTCCCAAATGTCAAACCTGGCGAAGAAGGGTTACTCACAACTGGGATCAACGAAGTCACATCAGGTATCTTCCCAAAGTTGAAACGAAAAGGGCTGGAATTGGCCGAGCCATCTGCTTGGCCTCCTCCTTCTTCTGAGGAAGAATCATCTCTGGGTTTGCCCTGCCGAAGTGGAGGGAAAGGTCCGCCAGACTTCTTGGCAAAGACTCTGAACCTGGGGTTCCCGAGGGTCAACCTCGAATGAGGTGTGGTTGTTAAGAGAGATGAATTAGAAGTGAAAATGGGAGCCATGGATGGACAGATAAGAGTTCCAGGGTGACCCTCGCTTTCAATTGGTGTATATCTGTGTGTGTATCTCTAGCTAAAGCAAGTACTCCACACTGTAGGCTTTCAACGTTCAATTTTGTTTGGACTAGCACGAGAATTATCTAGATTAAGAAGGCAATAGAAACATAGCGAATTGGATTGAGCCACGTAGTCAGAGTTTATCCAGTGCTGAAAAATCGAACACCAGACGTTCCAATAACACAGAAAATGACAATCCCCACACTCGCATCCCCCTGGTTTTGCCATTGTAACTGCCGGGTGACGCTATCAGCGGGGGAAAGTCGTTTTTCTCCTTTCGCTTTTATTATAAGGTTATTTCCTTGTTTAAAAGCTACACTTGGGAGAAAATCAGCTACCCATTCGGATCCAAATGAACATGTTGCGGCCGGCGGATGTGGTAGTAAGCCGTTCAGTTCTTAAGTATTCCATAGAGATAAAGATTTTACCCTTATAAATATAGATTAAATAGAACCAAACAAGAAAGGATGCAAAATAAATTTGCCATTTACTACGCATTATTCGTTATTTTCGATTCCCATAGCACCGCTTCCACGAAGACCTAATGCCACTTTAGAGAGGAACATGATTGATAGATACAGACTTTTAGCCATGCATCCAAGTCTTCGAATTCATTCCTTTACAACGCAATAAGAGCAAAAACTTCATGCATATTGGCGCCGTCGGCCCCATCCTCGGATAAAATGAGACCTCTAACGAAAAATTTGGCTCCTTTCTGTTTCATAAAACATGACATCGAAACATCAAATGAAAGGAACACCAAGAGTGTTCCAGATCTTGAATTAACTCAAACTATATTAACTACCCAAATATATTTATGTTCCAATAAAGACATATAGATGTAGAGATGCGAAGTCAGTCCACAAATTCACGTAAATATTAAATCAAAATGGCAACCTCCAGATTCAAGGCGGCGTTATCAAGAGTGAGACAACAAACAAGAAAGCATACCGAAATTCCAGCAACAAAAATCCATTATTAAGAAAGCAAAATATCCTAATTTCGTTCAGTACAGCCAAAACACACAGTTGAGACCTATTTGAATCCCATAAATTTAGTTTCACATGGAATTTGAATAGATTTGGAAACAGAATGTGATTCGTAGTCAGAATAATCAAGAATGTCAAGGATATCTAGGATGTGGAATCCAATTCCTGACATGATTATGAAAAGAACAGGATTTCTAAAACACTCCAGTACTGGTTTATAGCCAACACGGAAGTAAATCTAGAAAGAATCGCTACTCCCATCCAACCTTCTAGAAACACAAATGCCTCTCAAAACACAAAATCAGACAGGTCTTGAACCTACAATTTCTAGAAATTAGCTTAGAATCAAACCTTTCTTTGAGTGTGAGAGCCACACACACAGAAACCAGAATATAAAAATACACGGGGTCTATGCATTGCAACAGAGCAAGGAAGTCAAAGCTATTAAATTGCTCGACATGGAGCAAACAGAAACAATCACCAGAATTAAGTACATGCACAACATCTGTGCAATTTACAGCTGTATTAATATAGAGCCACCAAGAATTCAAGATAACATAGTCCAGGAAGAACTCTCAAGCTGCCAACCTTATAGAGAGCTTTGACCAATACACAATGAGAAAGGACTTCCCACATACAAGCAACAAATTACTGATCTAAAGACAAGGTTCTTCAAGAACAGCCTATAAAAATGGTAAAAGAATGGAACAATTCACCTCTATTAAGTTCAAATCGTAGATCTGCACATGGCCTGCTCACCCAAGTCATCTAGAGTTGTGACCTTGGCTGTCTTGTGGGTGATTGTGATCTATGCTGGTGGCGCAAAGGAGAAGGTGACTTATGGCGATATGGAGAATGCATCCTATGTCCCACAGGATAGAGTGATCTCTAATGTGAGCAAGATCTAGATCTTTGCCTTGAATAAGATGACCTCTGGCAGGAAGAAGGAGAACGCCAAGGTGAATACCTCCTAGGAGGAGAAATAGAATATCTTTGTGGGGGACGATGAATTCTTTCAGATGAAATTGAGCGTCCACATGCTTCTGGTGACCTGGATACACTCCTTGACCTGTGTCTATCCCAAAATAATATAAACTCATTTGATTTCTACAATATCACAAATCCAAACAAAATTCATGAATTTGTTCTTCCATGAGGAATACATGGGACAGGAAATGAATAAAAAATTCCATCAACTGACCCAGTTGCACATCAAATTCCAAATCAGAGTATGCTAATGTAAAGCAAAAGTGACATGGACAATTCACCTCAAAACAAACTAAACTAGCAAACATAAAAGCATGCCTTGAATAACTTCGAGAATTTGAAAATGATTTACTCATTGATCCAGAAGGTGAACGTCTGCCAAAGATAACAAATGCCATAAATAAATTAACATAAAACAAAGGAAATACATTGAAATGTGTTGGTCAGTAAATGTGTTACCGTTGAGGTGAAGTACAAACAGCAGGTAAACGAGGAGACCTAGAAACCCCGTAAGGGAAAATCAACGAAGAAGTTTGAAAGTGCCAAGTTGACTATCCTAATATCCAAAAAATAAATCTTAACACTGATGCCAAGTTTGTAGATAAATGCCTATGGTATCAAACTCCAAAAATGTAGCTTTCAACAGATCTAAGACAATGTCCCAAATATTAACATACAACAATGAATACAAATGACACAATAGAAAAACATAATGAACTAGAACAAGTCAATTCTCAGATAAAAAATTGAGAGTGCATCTGTGTCCAACTTTATGTTTTATGTTTTGACCCACTTCGAAACAAATATCATCACATAGTGCTAAACAATAAGGCAGTCCCAGATTTAACCTGTTCCTTGCTCTAACACCATTCCTCTTTCTCCGGTTCTTTCCCATCCTGAATGTAATCTCCTTTATCCCTGGGCTTCAGTGCTGGTTCTGAAGCAGTATCAGTATCCTTGGCATCAAATCCAATGTCCTACAGTAGTTTGAGGCAAAGGACATGAACCCAAATAATTGCAGAAACTAGCTGAGTACTATGAAAACAAAAGGCCACAATCGCAAGTTAAAACCAAAAACTCAGTTCAATATAATGCAACGCCAGCATGAATAGAGTAGTATTACCATTATCTTCAAACTCTCTTGCATGATCTCTCTACCTTCCTTCTCTTTTTTCCTCTGAATTTCACCGCTTAGCCCATCATTTTCAACCTAAACCAGCCATGGTATGCAAAATTGTCAGGAGGAACCAAAAAAAGAAGAAAAAATTAAGCCGTGAGAGAGTTTACTAAAAGCAGCATATCAAAACTGGATGCACCTTCTTTCTGATTTCTTCTTCTTTGGCATCCAAAAACTGCTGAGGAACACCACAGGCATTTTTTTGTGTACTAAGAAGAAGCGCGCAAAGCTCTTTCATGAATTTTCCAGTGTCTTTCTCCATAAATCCAGTAATGTGTATTTGGACCTCCTTCCCATTGACTTCCTGCATCGTTATAAATAAACAACGTGTATGACAAAAAGAAGTTTAAACATATACATGAACCCAAGACATTATCAGAAGTGAACATTAGAGCAAGGGAAAGCACAACAAATGCAGGCACATTAATAATAGGCCAATTTGAAGAACAAGTATAAAAAGTTCAAAACCTTAAAACAAATAGTCTTTAGATAAATAAAAGCGGTATGAGTTTAAAACAAATAAGGGACACAACTCAATATAAAACACCTATCGATATCCAAGACAACCTCACAAAAGAAACAAAATAGAAAATCCGGGAATACAAAAATGGCGACAGTATTAACAAGCAACAGTAAATACTAAGAACTAATAATTAACTGATCAACTACCTTACCATCCAGAAGACCGTGTATAAAGTTGATAAGCACTTCATCTTCGAACCCAAGAAGCTCAGTCACCCTTCTCGTGATCCATGGCTTTATTACTTCCATATTTACCTTTGTCATATCCACCCATAAACGGTTTTTCACGCATAATAAAAACGAAAGAGCTGATAAAAAAAGGCAATTAAATATACTACTAAAATTTATCAAGCACTTGTACATCCCTATACTCGGCCTTCTAACTCGCCGAACCAACTAGACTTGTTTGACATAAAAAACCTATCTAACTTAGTCGATAAAAACGTACCAGATGGTCCAATTCAGGCGCGAACTTCTGAGATTTCAACAACTTTACTTGCTTGTTCGAAAACCGAGTGTCTTGATCCGCAGATGTTCCCTACATACAAAATGTAGCACATATAGTTCGAAAGCAGAGCGATATGCACAAAGGACACTAATCCACGTAGACTAAACACAATGAAGATTATAAAAATTAACGGTTTCAACATCGATGATCTGAGTACTGTACAGGTAACTGAGCTAGGTTACAATATAGCGGCACAGAGAAAATAGAACTGTAAGATGTTGCTAACTTATTCGAAAGAATCCGCCTGACATTTTCTGATAACTAGGGTTTCTGGGGAGAGAAAAATGTGACAGAGATTATAAAATGAGAATATACGTGCGAAGAGAGAGCGAAATTCCGGAACAGCGCAGAATTCGCACCAGCAATCGATGGAGATGCCAAGAGGAAAAAGATAAAATGGGAGGGAAGTCGATGACGGGGGTTCTGAACGCTCTGACTCTAAGTTCTGTAGGCCGAGCGCTAACGTGTTACGTACACCTTCCTCAAGGAGCAGCGGTTGGGTTCTGGAGCTACACGAAGCATGCCCCGATTGAACACACACGATTAGGAAATTGAGCTCATCCTTAGCAGCTGCACAATTACTACTTTACCCTCATGATATAAGAAGGTAATTTTGCTTTTTTTAATAATCATATTGCCCCTCGTTTGGATGAGTGAATCTGGCCCGTCAACAGGACCAAGACGGGATCCAATGCCACCAATAAACGGCAAAGATGTAAATCGTACAACGACGTTTAGCCGGTGGGTCGGGGCGGGGGCATCATTGCACATATGGAGCTTTGTCCTAACTAAAACTCCAATGGCTACGCGCTGAAGCACAGCGCCATCTGCCTGAGCTATTTCCAAAAGGATACGAGAAAGATCAGGATCCAGCAGATTTCGACACGTGGACCCATGCTTATAATCGGATGCAAACCTATTTATATTCCACTCTTTATTCTGTGTTTCTGGTCCGCCTTAACCCTCTTCTCTTTCTCTGTCCGCCGTTTTCTTCAGCTCTCACTCCCCAGCATCGCAAACCCTAAGCACCCTTCTGCAACCCTCCCAATTGTCCATGCTCGATCTCTCTTACTGAAGTATCTCTTCAATTTCTCGGGGAAACCTTTCCGAATCGGTGTTGAAGGAGGATAATTGGGAGATACGCGGAGCTTCGGAATAATCGGTGATGGCCGCTTCCACCACGAGCCACGTCTATATCCAGGTAATCGAGGATGTCATGAATAAGGTTCGTGACGAGTTCATCAACAACGGTGGTCCCGGGGAGGAAGTTCTGAAGGAGCTTCAAGCTGTAATTTGTCTTCTATTCTCATGACTCTCTTGTTTTTCGATTTCCCTTGTTCCTTTTGATGTATTGATAATATTATTGTATACAATGCGTGGTGTTTTTTTTTTCTTTTTAGAAATTTGCAAGGATTTCGTTTGGAGGATATTATCTTTCTCAGCTGGTTAAATTAGGGCTTGGATCCGATCATGCATTGGTTTCTGCTTAGGTTATGGCTTTTCAATTTTAGATGCAGCTTCATGTTGTCGTGATTAATTTTTAATTGAAAATTTATTTAGACGTGGGAAACAAAGATGATCCAAGCCAGTGTTGTTCTCGGTCCCATAGATAGGTCCACTGCGGCCAAGCCAACGCCTGGTGGTCCAATCACTCCAGTTCATGATCTAAATGTCCCATATGAGGGGACTGAGGAGTATGAAACTCCCACAGCCGAAATGCTTTTTCCCCCTGTGAGTTTCGAGACCCTTTTTATGAATTTACAATCAAGGTCATCCTTTCATATAACACTTTCAGAGTTAAAATATTGAATTGTGGGTATGGACTTTTGATAATACAGACGCCATTGCAAACGCCAATTCAAACCCCTTTACCAGGAACTGTTGATAATTCTTTGTATAACATTCCTACCGGACCTAGTGACTACCCATCTTCTGGAAATGATTCTGGAGGAAATACTGAGACGAAAGGTGGAAGACCTGGCCCATACATGGTAATTTCATTTTTTTGGTTGATCACTCTTTCTAGCAGATAACTTGTACGTATTTTGTTTTCTTCAGATATCAAATAATCTGCATGCCGCTGTTTTAGTTTCTCAAATGGCATTCTACATGCGGCCACTGTTCTTAAATCTTCTTCATGGAACTTTTCCCTTCAATTGTGTACAATAATCTTGTTTATGTTTTTCGGACAGCAACCTCCTTCTTCCTGGATGAACCAGAGGCCTTCACTTGATGTCAATGTTGGTGAGTCCCATTTTAATTTGGAACATAGTGTAACATTAATGGCTTTGCAGTAATGATGGTGTGTATTACTCTAGCTTATGTGGAAGGGCGGGATGAAGTGGACAGAGGAACTTCTAATCAACCTCTCACACAGGTAAGCAAGTCAGCGAGGTTTTTCAGAAGAATGTATGTGATCTAATTTGAAGAGTGCTTGTGGTAGAGTTCTATTTAAGAAGTCAGAGAATAAATTTTCTTTCTTGTTGCCAAAAGTTATATGGATTTCTGTCCAGAATGTGTACTTTCACCATCAGCTTTAGATATTATTGACATTTGAGAAACATCCAGGACTTCTTCACAATGTCCTCAGGAAAGCGAAAACGTGAAGATTTTGCTTCACAATATAATGCCAGTGGGTATATACCTCAGCAAGATGGAGCTGGAGATGCTGCATCTGGAGTTTTCGAAATTGAGGTATGGTCTTTCTTCCTATTAGCTGACATCAATTGAAAATTTTAGATATTTATATCAGCATGTTGCTTGCATATCACTTGAGTAGTTTTAAAATGATGTTTATTGTCAAAGAATTGATATCTATGCTGCTCATAAGTAGGCGTGAAAGATATGCATCCAGGTTTGGTTTGTGACAGGATTGGTCTTTAGTCATTGTTCCATGACTTGTTGTTTGAGGTTGTTTAGAGTTGTCTATTGTTGGGTGGGTAAAAGAAGCCAGCTTTCAATTCTTTTCAGGGCCATGGGTTAAAGCAATTAAATTTTTTCAGGAACTATGCTAAGCATTTGGCTATTAATTGCATATTTTCTCTCCAGTGGGTCCTTATTGCCTGCATTGCATTTGTGACAAAAAGGAGGAAAAAATTATTCAATCACTTATGTAAACTTCGCCTTTTTATTTTTTGAGTTGGGTGAATACAGTTAACTAAAAGTACTAACTGTGATGTGGGCCTTTTTTTTGTATTACATAGGTAACCTTCATTATTTTAAATAAAATAGGTTTGACATGCTTGACACTTTTTTAGAAGACATCAACTTGTTTTAATGACACTATATAGGGCAGTAGGAATGCTATGGGCTACGGTATATAGTTGATAAATGGAACTTGGCCTTTTTCATTTTATGGACTTTTAGTTCTAGTACTTGCCTACATGGAGTATTCATGTATTTTCTGTTTTGAAAGAAGATCATCTAAATCGCAAGATACACTTTAAAAAGTAAAATTTGAAGTGGATAACCATTTATGGAAAAAACCAACAGCTTAGATTTTTTTTCTTTTTTTAACTTAAAAGCAATTATATAATGATTTATGGATTTTGTGAGAACCCACTTCCTTTTGATTTTCTTATCAATAGTTACCCCACTTCCATTTCACTTTCTAATGTGCATGTTGCACTGTAAAGGAGCCAAATTTGTCTGTTGCCTTTACAGTGCTTGCGCTTTGATGTAAATCTTTGCTTGGATTCTTGGACTAGGTGCTTCTATAGTAAAGTGAGCACTTTCAACAGCTTATTAATGAGAAAAGACTAGTAGATGAAACCAGACCTCCAGAGTCTTTGCAGAACCATATGACCAAGCTCAATTATTTTACTTGAAAACTTGGCTTGTGGGCATGCATCAGATTTCATGGACTAGGTCGGATCTTCAACCATTGAATCGCAAGTTATTAACAGTTCAATTGGTAAAGATGGTTGTGCCTTGTATATTGTTATATGGGGATATTAAGCTACAAATTGGGACATTGTTAAGAGGAAAGGATTTCATCTTGTGGGAATATTTTTTAGTAACATGGGGAGGAGTATTAACATGTATAAAGTTAGCTCTGGTCACTAGCCTGTACAGTTGTACAAGTTGTGGCCATTGCATTGTGTATGTCATCTCACCATTCTCCTCACATTCTAGACAATCTTATTCTAATTAGAGGCACTTCGTCTTTCCTTTCCCCCTTTTTCTTGGGGTAAGCAGGGGATGGTGGAGGCAAAAGAGAGAGAAAGACCATTTGAGTGAATATTTATAAGTTATTAAATCCCTTATGACTAAGTGGGGCCATGGCTTATGTACAACATTTAAGAATAAGAAATAAAGAAGAAAAGGAAACAACTATATTCCAATAGCTCCTCAAGCTGGAGCGTATATGTCATGCACCAAGCTTATTACAAATGAAACTAGAGTGTAAAGGGTTAACAAGGGCCAAAAAAGATGCAAAAAGAAAGTTGGGAAGAACTAGGTTGCAGACGGTTGCACTGAGCAGAAATGCACTGAAGATTGCGGTGTGCACATGGTGGTTTACGGCAATGAGCTTCCAGGGTAAGGCTGACTAGAGCCTTCTTATTCCAATGGTGGTCGGTGTCTCAAAATGACCACCAAAAGTACAAGACCAGAGAACATTATTGTATATACCAAAATCGCATCTGGTTATCTTCCAAAAATGGGTGGTGTGAGGACATCTTTGAAACTTGTTAGAACATAGTCATGTACATTAATAACAGACTTGGTCAGTGAGTTAGTCATCTATACAAACTATAAGGCTTCTTTACTGGGAACTCATGAACCTTAGTACTGAAAGTTGTAGGTATCATTCTCCAATTTTGGGTCATTTGTTTGAATTTACTTTGTTACTAGGTCAAATCCCTTCACATGGAATCTTTTGATCTTCAACTCTACTTATGGGGATGATTCTCCACTCCATATTTTATTTTTTCTTGGCTTGCCTGATTTCTGGAGTGCTGCATAATTAGACTTTTGATGGAAGGAAACTGCACACACAACATTATATCAAGCTTGAAGTTCAAGGTCCTTACATGGAATCATACTGAAATTTTAGATTGGGCAAAGTAAATGTTTAAATACAGGTCGTGACAGAAGGTTAAACTCAATATTAACTTGGCAGACACCAGAGTGTCGTGTTCTTTTGTAAACGAATCCATGTACATGGGAAGCATATTATTTTTAAAAGGGGGTATAGGTAGCAGATTTGGTGGTGGGCCTAATCCAATAGCAGATTTGGTGGGGGGCCTAATCTAATTCCTAAACTGTGCTAATGATCACTGTATAATTGTTGCTAAAAGTTAATAGTTTTCCTCTGGTGGTTCAGTCTTTTCAAGAACTTAGTAGTTTAGCTCTGTTATTTGATATTCAGTTTTGTTTTTCACTCACACACACACACACACATATATACACACAAATAGATTTTTTCTTCTATCTACTGTTTGTGCCTCCTTACCATCTTTTGTTCTTATTAACATCATCACTTTTTGTTGTTAGAGCTTGATATGTCCACAATTTTTTGCATTATTGCTTGTCTAATCCAAGTGTGGTAAGTATAAACTTACTGTGAAACATATTAGATTGTCTTTCTCAACAACCTATCATGTGAAACCATTATCTCACCTGCCTGCAGTATGGATATGTTCAGATGGCCAAACAGTATAGATTGCAAGTTCACAACCTGCTTTCCCAGCCCAATGATTGTGCATCATTCAAAGTGCACATATGGTCGTATGCATGCATGTATTTCTATCTGTGTTGGTTTGTTGTTGTACTTGGTTGATGGAAAGGTTTATTCATCCATTGAATAGTTCAACATTTATCTTTCAGGTATATGGAGGTAGCATCTCTGTTGATGCACGTCACACCACTTCTAAAGGAAAAATGTCAGCACATTTGAAGATGCCAGCTTCAAGGATTCCTCAACTTGATGGACCAATCCCTTATGATGATGATGTGCTTTCTACTCCAAATGTGAGTATTGATGTTTCCCTTTTTGTTGTGTATGCATACAAGGTCGTAATGGATATTTCTCTATTGCTCTTTCCTGAACATGCGCAGTGCAGTGTCTAAATTGTCTTATATATTTATTTTTCTGTTGATTACCTTGCACCTAATGGTGCTTCGGTTATATTCTGCTGATTGATTCACTGACTTGTCTACAGGTTGAAGTGATCACTTGGTGATTTATTTTTTTCTGGTTTTGTTTCTTTATTTAGGAAAGGGATCTTTAAATATGTCTCTTCAGAAGTATATCATAGTGTAATGCACTCACTTTTTTATGGGTGCCTGTATCATTCCAGTGTAAAAATGAGCCAGCTTTTTCCCTGGATCATTATTGTGTAACTCGGAACTTATAACTATGGTTCTTAAGAAAGACATGACATTTTAAGTAGTTGCTTATTTTTAGTCAAGCTGGTATTTGTCCCAACATACACATCTGGAACCTGAACTAGTTGATATCTAATTATTCGATGAATTTGAGATTGGTAATATATTTGGCCCTAGTGGTCACCTGGAAACTTCAAGATGTTATATGGTTGGATGGCAGTGTCCCTAGTTCAATTGTTCTGTTGGAATAGTGCATTAAGTATGATTTGCAGAATTTTGAGTAATCCCCTCCTGCCAAACAAATTGTAATAATATTAAATAATGTTTACTGTGTGTATGACTGCTGACAGTTTTCTCACCACATCTTGCATTCCACCATCTTCCTGGTTTCATTTTACGTTGCAGATATACAATTATGGGGGAGTGTTCACTGAAGACTACAATATTGCAAATACACCAGCTCCTTCCGGTAAATTATGGGCATGGATATGTTACTTAATATTTTGAATGAGACATATGTGGCTCATCATATATGCAATTATCCATAACTTTAATGATACATGATTAATTTTCTTAATTATTAGAAGTACCAGCAAGCACTCCCGCACTTGTTGCTCAAAATGAGGCTAGAGACGATGATGATGATGAGCCACCACTAAATGAAAATGATGATGATGATTTGGATGATGTGGATCAAGGAGAGGATCAAAATACACAGCATCTTGTGTTGGCCCAGTTTGACAAGGTAACAACCTCACCCCTCTAACTTCTGTGACATATATGTTGGGTGCTATATAGTAGTTTGAAATAGTTGGTAGTTGATGTTATTTTCATTTTTTTTATGCCTTGAGTTATTAGTTGAATGTTGGAAACCCTCTTTTGAGACTTAATAGTTTTCTTACTACAAATGTAGGTGACGCGTACCAAGAGCAGGTGGAAATGTACACTAAAGGATGGCATCATGCACATAAACAATAAGGACATTCTCTTCAATAAGGTGTGTTGATCTTGAATGAAAACCAATATTGATCTTAATTCCTCGATTCTCAAGTTATCAATTTGTGTTCTTACACTGTATGCTCTTCTGCAGGCAACAGGAGAATTTGACTTCTGATTTTGTTGGGGATTGATCACTTTTAGTGGGAGTGGTTTGGTGAGCATGATTCAGAAGTGTCATTGAGTGTTTATTAATCTTTCTTTGATTATAATTATTAAGTGAAAGCTTGAGGAAATGAGACATCCTTAATACTTTCGAGACTGGTATTGATGTTGGCCTGTTGTACATAAAGGATGAGCATTTTTGGCCTTTTACATGTACGGGTACTCTGAGGATTACCTGAAGTTTACCACTTGCCAAGTGGGATATATATGTAGCTCCATTAGCTCTGTATACTTGAACATTTGGTTAATTTAAGAATTGCATTGTACGATAATGATAGATTTTTTTTTTCTAGGCTTTTGGGTCTCTTGACTCGCTTGGTAAGCTTTTGGGAACTCATACAAAGGGTCAGAGGCACAGTTTATCCATCTGTATAGCGCAAAATGCTATTCCGTAGACTTTGTTAGTCCAAAAAAGCAAAGTAGAGCTCTGAATTTGTAGTCAAAAAAATATTAGATGTTAAATTCTAATTTTGACATATTAATATGAACACGAATATATTAATAGATGTAGGATTGGTTTTTGGTATTTAAATTGTAGGGGCGACTTTCCTATTAAAAAATTCTTAATCATTCTATAATCATTTACAAATATATCACTACATACAATTTACAAAAGTGTGCTTTTAGGTTATTTAGTAAATTATTTCAATCATTTTGTTTTTTGGGTGTTTTTTACATAAACTCTCTTTATTCAAAATTTACAGTAATTTTCTTGTATTTAATAAAAGTGTTAAATATAAATTTAATTTGTTATGAATTGTTTAAGATATTTTTAATTAAAAATAAATTTATTATAACTTATAAAAAATATTTTTATTAATTGAGTATTATTTTTTAAAAAAATTCATGTTTAATTGTCTAAAAAAATCTCATATAAGTTATTTTAATTTTATAATTTGTGAATGTTATTTATAAACACAGAAAAGAATATTAGAAACATATTTTTGAATATTTTGTATAAAATATTAAAAAAATATTATAAATATGTTTTTAGTATTTTATAAAATATTTATGAATCATAAAAATTTTACATTAGACTATTATAAAATGTAAAGTTGTTAAAAATAGAAGAATTATAAAAGCATAAAATAAAAAAATATTAAAGTAATTTTTTTCCAATTTAAAATAAAAGAAACCAACTAGGAGGTGCAGCATGTTCTTGAAAGCACAGGTACGCAGAAGGTGAAATCGACGGAGAAAGAGAGAAGGAGGCTACATAAACTACGCGTCTAGTTTTTATTTTCCTTCAAAGCTAAAACGACGGTATCAGCAAGCCTTATCAACCATCAACACATGCAAGGGAATGCATTTATAAGTGAACCAATTCTTCAATGATGTTTGTGAATTTCTACAAACAAAGGGTGAGGAAATAGCTAAAGCTCATTCCCTCCTGAAGAAACGCCCGCAACTAAAAAACAAAACCAAAGCTTACCATGATCCTAACTGCCACTATACATTCCGGAGACACGATAAAAGGACAAACAGAAAGAGCATAATCATTTGTGACTTTTACTGGGCCTGGTCGACAATAACACATTGCTTTCTGAGCGAACTGAACAAAGATGAAGGCTCTGGTAATGGGACCATAGCTGGATGTTGCCACCCGTTGCTGGTCATGGACGATGAACGAGTTATCTCATTGCTTCGACGCTCGTTATTGCTAATCTCTGGCATTCGAGTTTCTGTCGTTTCTGGCAATTGCTGTGGGGATAGGATGAGAGGAGATAATAAAGGAATTGCCTTTGAAGCCTCAGTGGAAGAGGCAAAAGGGTTGGTGGGGCGGCCTTTAAAGACTTCATCAAGCTCAAGAGATGCCGGGGCATGCTCCTGTAGCCTTGTGCGGTTTTCCCCTGCTTTGGCCCTGTTTTCCCTCTTCATGAAGTTGGCTTTGTTCTCCATAGCTGGAATGAATGAATGTCTGGGATTTGATTAATTTGCAGGAAACTGTGTCCCCTCGAACGTGTACATAATAATTTGCAATCACTCACCGCCTGCATCCAAATGCAGTTGTAGAAATTTAAAACTAATGGTTGAGAAGAAGACAGAGGGGTAGTCGACTTGACAATCCCATGGAAGCGGAAAAGAGTGGTCCTGCTATGGTGGTTTGACGTCAGATAAGGAAAGATACTGCTCCATAAGAACTAATTTTAACGGTTTTAAGTTACCAGCAAAGAGATGCAACGCTTGGTTGGTTAATAACTTTTGTAGGAGAGCTTGTTTCTAGACTGAATGCCAAAACCCGTTATTTGCCCATTCAAAGCTTTTCTGATTATAGAAGGTTCTTTCCGTGAGAATAGGAAAAGAGAATGCGAATGCCTGTTATGCTTACCTGGCTTGGCCTTAATACTACACCAGTCAGTGCAGTCACTATTAAATTCAACTTTTTAAGCAAGTCTGTCTCACAATATTAGAATTGATATGCTACTCTCTGTTATATTATTGGAGTGATGCTATTTACACATAATTTTCTTTTTTTTTTTTGGTACAATATTTACACATAATTTATTTACATAAAATTTGTACACAAATTATTAGGTGCTGCTGTCTAATTAATTTTGTATAAACTTTGTGTAGAAAATTACATATAAATAATATTTTTTTCTATTATCTTTTAGTCACATCTTTTTGTAAAAATACAGGACATAACTATTGAATATAAAATGAGAAAATAACAACATAATACCCTGATATATAAGTAATTTCCCTAATAAATTGTCAAATATTTAAAATATAAAACCACAAATGCAATAAGGTAGAATTATACGTGACTTCATCTTAATATAAGAAAGCACGAAAGGTAGTCTAAGATAAAGCTGTCAAGGAACTGATTCCCCTTGCCGTGCTGCCTCATAGTTTGCTGCCATAATTCCCCCTCTGTTCAATTTCTAGTGCTCTCTGTCAAACCCGCTACATCACCGGACAAAGGCAATCAAAAGTTTTGGGCCTTTACTCTGACATTAATCCCCGCCTGTTTTCATACTATAGCAACGATTATTTTGCTCCCAGCTGCGTCATTACTCGATTTTCTCCCCTTCCTTGGGTTGCAGGCTCATATTCTACGCGAGGACTCAAAAGCTGCATATCTCATCAAAGTTTTGTGCTTATAATCTAATTTTCTTTCTTCGTTCTTAGGACGTACTGGGTGAGAGAGAAAATAGCCACTGGAGGTAAACTGCTTACATGCTAACAAAGCCCAGTCAATATCAAGCTTTGCCAACCAATGCGAAAGAGAATAGAAAACTCACAAACGAAAGACCACAGACTGAATTTCAATTAGGCTTTGGGTTAAGTGCATAACATATTCGAAGCATTTATTGTTTTGTTTGCTAGAATTTGAGAGCAGAATATGCCTTTTTTTCTTTCTTCAAAATTTTAGCAGTCTTATATCTAAGGATAGGCCACGAATCAAAGATTTAGCAGCTACTTCTCTCAAAGAGCAAATTAGGCACACCAATTGCTAATTTAGGACTAAAACTTTGTTTTTAGAGCAGGACAGGACCTGCTAATGTACAGAAATTATGCCGTAATGAATATGTTGAAATTACCTTCTTTCATAGTCAGAAAAGGATCAATCCAAGCTTAATGACACAGCAACCACGGCAAATATTGAAACGTATTAGCTCCCGCTATACTTGTGTCTATTAATTAGCAACTCCTTTCAAAATTGTAAGTTTGTTATTTGGGCACGATATTGGTGCCACCTCCAATGTTACGATTTCATTGCAAATAATATTATGTACAATCATTTTATTCCTATATTTTTGTTCTTACACAATTTTTATTTAACAAAATCTTAATCATTAAATCACACATGTTTTCAGAATAGAAGCATCTTTTCTGTTTTAAATACTGATTAACTTTTATTTCATCAACATCATAAATACATTATTATCTCCCTGATATGATTCTGCAGTCACCTAACCTTGGTGTTATAACTGGGCTCTCAACCTTTCAGCCACTCAACGTGGATTTGTAGCATAATTTCTGTGTCATTATCAGAGAACTTCTTGTATAGTTATAAAAAATTTGTCTATGTCTATATTAATTTTCATCTCGTGACATCAAACATAGGTCAGTGCTTCCCTGTATGGGGCTCCTTCCGGTTCTCTTCTTGCGTAGTGATAGCGGATGTCCTTATTTATTTTATTCAAAATCTTGAAGTGACCCCTGAAACTAGCACTGTATAACCCCATTGCCGTATATTTTGGTGAGTATGTCGCCTTGTGTAGATATTCAGTGTGGCATTTGATGTTCATGGTCATGTTGTATCACGACAATGAGATTTGAGGTCAATGACAAATACAATGAAATTATAAATTTGCCCAGAGTATTGGTTTTGATGTTCATGACTGTTTTGCACCATTCATGACAAAGCTTTACAATTTTATAAACAGTAAATTTTTCATAGTGTACAGGGCATACACAGTTTATTCCATACAAACTAAAGTTTACAAAATTACGGGAAGAGATCTTTCGATCTGCTTATTGGATACATGCAGAAAGGGGGGGGGGGGGAGCGGAATAGATACATACACAAATATGCAGGGAAGAAGATTTCCAGCACAAACTTTCAATTGGTTTGAAGAATTCTGCCATGGTTTTCTTCCTGAACAACTGCAAATGTAGAATGACACGAGATATGAGTGTCTGCAGTGACAATAATTCATATGGAAAAAAATTTATGCTTTTAAATCTAAAAATTATATTACAGGGAAGCATTCTAGTGCACATGGTTAGTGTTTTTAAAGGAAACGGAAACAGAGCAAGGGGGAAATGAATTGGTACTTTACCTTCTGGAGCGTTGGTAGATAGTGGGATTTCAGATGAAGGGCGTGTGATAGGGGTTTTGACTGCTTGTTGTGATGGTTCATCATTTCTGAGCAAAGAAGTCACAGCTTCTCTTACCTTCTCTATCACCCCCGCATCACCAGGGGTTCTCCTGGGACTCATTGCTTCAGATATCACCTGAGACAGAGCTTTCTCATCTTCCCCTGGCTCAAATTTATTCATCAGATACTCTTTCACTGAAACCCCCTTGTCCCATATTTGGTCAGTGGGGCTGTAGTTCTTCCCACTCAGTGAAGCAGCTGAGGAAGATGAAGTTTGTGGAGTCACTAGAGCTGATGAAGTTCGGGGAGCCTTTGCGGCAGCTGAAGAAGATTGCGGGACCATCCTGGCAGGAGGGGTTAAAGAAGCTTTACTATCTACCGGGGCTGAGGACATTGAAATTTGATGCTCTGCGGGTTTGGAAACAGAGAGGCCTTGAATTTTTGAGGAAAGGGATTGGACTGCATCGGATCCTGTGCCATAAGCTGGTGTCAGTTTCTCAGCTACGGTTGCAGTCATTGTCTTGTTTGAAGCAGAATGACTAATAATTGTAGGCTGAATTGTTCTCTTGGACTTGGGAGGACTAAGTGGCTTTACTCGATCTTGTTCAACACCCGGTTTGACTGTACCTGACAAAACATGCTTCTCAGAGATTACCGGAGTTGCTCTTGGATGCTGCCTTGCATTTTCTTTGTATCCCTCAGGTGCCAGCTCCGATTCATACACTAAAATATAGAATAGACACTTCAATACTACCCTATTGGAAATGCAAAAATGTCTAATGTAAAGAAAGAAAGCACAAATCTTTTTATGCAAATGATCAAGGGCCTTCAATGATATTACTCGGGGCTCCTAGGTATTCAGCATCTTCTTCTTCTTCTTCCTCCTCATCTTCTAGGCTAACACCCCATGAGGGAGTGATGTTCCCATCCTCGTGTTTTTTCTTGCTCAGACTGTGGCGCAATTTCTTGGCCTTCTCCTTCACTTTCATGAGAACTGATTTCTTCTGATGGTGGCCATGATCTTCTTCCAGGTCATGGTGCCTCAGCCTGTCGAAAGGGGCGGAAGGGGAAGAGCACGAGGAGGTTGGTGACACCTTAGAGGCTTCATTTCCTGTACATTAAGGAACAAACTAAAATGAGAATATGATTTTACACCTTTGCCTGATTACCACAATACAAAAAACGTTAAAACTTAGCCTAAAGCCATGAAAAAGTTCCATATATCTTGGGAAGGGATTACCTCGGAGCAGTTGTTCCACGGTAGGAGTTTTAGAAATATCAACATGTCTGTGCACACGTTCCAGTTGAGCCATTTCTGGGTTTCTGTAAAATGGCAATTTGCCTCAACATCTGAGTAACTCTGCGGCTCTTATATTTGTTCTTTTTATTGGTTGATAGGCAGAAATTTAGCACCAAATATGAAAGGTGCTCAACAACTGCGTCCGCGCTTCTTGCACTGCGCATAATTACGAGTCAAATGCACCGATTGAGACCCACCTATGGGCTCCCGTCCTACACGTGGAGATGCAAGATGACTAGCAAATTTGTCTCCTGCTGAAACTGAACCCCACAAATATGTACTTCCTGTAATAGTAATTTGACCAGGCCCGGGATAACAAATACGCACCTCAACTGCAAGTTTGACTAAAACTAGCTCAACTAAAAATATACCAACTATTTCAAAACATGCCTATTCTTTTCTTGGGCCCAAAATACATGGATTGCAAAATCCTATATAATAGATTAAAATGATGTTTATCTAAACTATGTGTGTGGCATAAAACTAAAGGATTAAATAGGTAGTAATAAAAAGCTCTACTTATAATTTGAAATAGAGCTTTTTAACTGGATCTAAAATTTAAGAAGAGAAATTCCAAAAAAAAATTTAGGAAAAGCATATATTGGTTGGCAAAAGAAAATCACAATACCAAAAAGAAAGTTCTACCATTGTATGTGAATTTATCAAACCCCGTAATAGTCACATAAAATTCATAACAATAATGATAAAAGAAAACAATGCTTGAGAGCAAGTTTTTGTACGAACCCAATTCATTGGCCCCAACCAGAAGGTTAATTACTTTCGGGAAATCTACTCCTACAAAATAGATTATTACGGATTCTGTAAAGAATTTGTAGTAGTTAAGTATGTGAAAGTAGCATGATTCAATTATTTAAGTAGCCTCTTTCTACCGAACAAATTTTTTTTACCATGTAAGAGCAAACAGTAACACGGTAGATGTGGTCGACTCGACTTGAAGTTGACGTAGCCCAGGGCCAAGGCAACGCGTGTGGGCATAAAGCCCCTCCTAAGTCCAACTCAAGCCCGCCTCCAAAGTGCTTGCTGGGTGACGGTGAGTCCTGGGTTCTTACTGATTAGTTAGATTTTGCATATTTGGGTGAAAATAGAAGAAAAGAAAACCCGTCAAAAACCCTTATCTGCTGCCGCTGTTACTGCGACACAACCATGTCCTCCTTCGCTGCTTCCAACCACCTAAGCGCCACGCTATCCGCCCCTCTCCCTCGTCGCCGGAGCATTCTCACCCGACCCTCTTCTGTCAAATGCCAGCAATCTTCTTCCCAGGACCCGGAATTATCTAAGTCTACGCTCTTCAAAGCCCTGTCAAAAACCCTCGGTGTCTCATCAGCCGCCGCCTTCCTCTTGAGCAGTACCCCGCTTCGCTCCTTCCTTCCCAATGGATCCGGGGATTTTGGCGTCGGAGTTGGTGGTGGTGATGGGCTTGGCGGTGGTGGAGGCAGAGATTGGTTTGGCGGCAATGGAGGGGATGGGGATGGAGGATTTTGGTCCAGACTTTTCTCGCCGGCGGCAGCTATTGCCGACGAATCCCCGTCTCAGGAGTGGGATTCTCATGGGCTCCCCGCCAACATTGTGGTTCAGCTCAATAAGCTCAGTGGTTTCAAAAAATATAAAATTTCAGAGATTTTATTTTTCGATCGGAGGAGGTGGACAAAAGTAGGCACTGAAGATTCCTTCTTTGAGATGGTTTCACTGCGGCCTGGTGGTATATACACTAAGGCCCAGCTTCAGAAGGAGCTTGAAACTCTTGCAACATGTGGGATGTTCGAGAAGGTTGATATGGAAGGGAAAACTAACCCCGATGGAACAATTGGGATTACAATATCCTTCACCGAGAGTACATGGCAGTCGGCTGATAGGTTCCGCTGCATCAATGTGGGTTTGATGCCACAGTCGAAGCCAATTGAGATGGATGCTGATATGACTGATAAGGAGAAGATGGAGTACTTTATGAACCAAGAAAAAGATTACAAGAGGCGAATTGAGAGGGCAAGACCGTGTCTTTTGCCAATGCCTGTACATATGGAGATTCTGCAGATGCTGAGAGACCAAGGGAAGGTGAGCGCCAGGTTGCTGCAGAGGATTAGGGACAGAGTCCAGAAGTGGTACCATGATGAAGGCTATGCATGCGCCCAGGTGGTTAATTTTGGAAATCTGAATACCAAGGAGGTTGTCTGTGAGGTCGTTGAAGGGGATATCACCCAACTGGTCATCCAATTTCAGGATAAGCTTGGCAATGTTGTTGAGGGTAACACTCAAATTCCTGTGATACAAAGGGAACTGCCCAAACAGGTACGTACAGCTTTGTTACATTAAAAGTTCGGGAGGCATTCTTTTTGTTTCTTGGACAACAAGTGGTTGTTACTTTCAAAAATGAAATATTTCTGAACAAGTTTGATTGACGATTCTATTCCCATGAACGATTTTCCTACCAACATGCCACGCACAACAAATAGGGTTTGATTGACTCGCATTATAGGGTGTTAAGTGATTATCTTTTATGCTTGGCTTCTGTTTTTTAACTTGTTCATTAGTTAAGATATTTACTCCGTGGATGTTTGTATTGATTTGACAGCTTCGCCCAGGTTACACTTTTAACATTGAAGCAGGGAAGCAAGCTTTGAGAAACATAAATTCCCTTGCTTTGTTTTCGAACATTGAGGTAAATCCACGGCCTGATGAGAAGAATGAGGGAGGCATCATTGTTGAAATTAAGCTTAAAGAGTTAGAACAGAAGACAGCTGAAGTCAGTACGGAGTGGAGTGTTGTCCCTGGGCGAGGAGGACGCCCCACTTTGGTATTCATATCAGATTAAATAAGCATTACAGTTCAACAAACGTTAAATTTTTGTTTGCTCAATTAAACTAATTGTTGTTTATTCACTATTTTTATAGGCTTCCTTGCAGCCAGGAGGAACTGTTACTTTTGAACACAGGAATCTGCAAGGACTAAACAGATCTATTATGGGTTCTGTAACAACTAGCAATTTCCTCAACCCTCAGGTAGTCTTTCTATTAATTTTTATTTAATTTGTTCTAGGCACAGTTTCGTGTTTTGATGTAGGCATATTATCATAACTGCCTGTCATATTTTGCCTCAGGATGATCTTGCTTTTAAGCTTGAGTATGCGCACCCATATTTGGATGGTGTATACAATCCTCGCAACTGTACTCTTCGTGTAAGCTGCTTCAACAGCCGTAAGTTGAGTCCTGTATTTACTGGGGGGCCTGGGGTGGATGAAGTTCCTCCGATATGGGTTGATCGTGCTGGCGTTAAAGCCAATATCACTGAGGTAATTTTACTGGTTCTTTTACAAAAGTCTTGACAATTTGGGCGACTGATAGAGTTCCATTCTTTTTATATTAATTGTTATTTCTTGTGTGCTAAGCAGAATTTCACACGTCAGAGTAAATTCACTTATGGAATTGTGATGGAAGAGATAACAACTCGTGATGAAAGCAGTCATATCTGTGCACATGGTCAAAGAGTATTGCCAAGTGGAGGAATTAGTGCTGATGGACCTCCAACCACCCTCAGTGGTACTGGCATTGATCGGATGGCATTCTTACAAGCAAATATTACCCGGGATAACACAAAGTTTGTGAATGGAGCCGTCGTTGGAGACAGAAATGTGTTCCAGGTGACGATCTCATGATACTCATCATGCATTCATTGCTTTTGATATCTTACAAATGGATGCACTGTGCTTCCTTACTTTTATTGTTGATTTTGGTAGTAATTACATAAATATTAGAATAACATTTTAAAAAAGTCCACCTCTGAAAGACATTGCCATTAGTAGTTGTGCTAATTTAAATCAAGAATGGTTATATAAAAGCTTAATTAACAAGAGAAAAGTTGTAGGATAATTGAATTCCAGATCGAAGCGATAGATTTGTTTAATAAATGGAAATTTTACTGAACAATTCTCCATGCATTCTAGATGATATTTTTATAGTGCAGCTAATCTTTTGATGTTAATTAATAGGAACTATTTGTGATACTAAGGCTGGTAAACTGATGCTTCTCCTGCAGTTAGGAGGAGGAAACGATATTCTTGAGACGAAACAATTTTTTATTTTGGGTTAGAGATGGAAGCAATATGGGAATAAGTGCTTTGGAATGACGAGTAAATGCTATATCTTCTAGATAGTTAATAGGAGATTTTAGTCACAATTCTTATCTCCGTCTTATTGAATTTAGAGAATGCCATGTTTTCATATTTTATAGCCGCAGATTAATAATACTTGAAAGTAGCATTCCAATTTTTGTTGGTTTTTGGAGGACTGAACTGGAATTGCACCCATTTGTGAAAAACTAAATGAATGTTGTGCCTACTTATGTTTGTCTAAGTTTTGAAACTAGTCAACTCGGAGTACTTTCAAGGGCAAGATATTGGTGTTTCTAAATTCGCAGCTTTCAGCATGCTATCTCTGTTATCCACTAATATAGTTTTGTCCTATTTGAATTGCAGCTTGACCAAGGCCTTGGCATTGGCAGCAAGTTCCCGTTCTTTAACCGCCACCAGCTAACTCTAACGCGATTTGTACCATTGATGCAAGTGGAGGAAGGGGCTGGTAAACCACCACCACCAGTGCTTGTCCTCCATGGCCACTATGGTGGTTGTGTAGGGGACCTTCCAAGCTACGATGCTTTTACTCTCGGGGGTCCCTACTCTGTAAGGGGTTACAACATGGGTGAGATTGGTGCAGCTAGAAACATCCTTGAGGTAGGAATGCCTGGAAGCATGTTATGATTCTCTATATATGTCATTCACCATCATGAAGAGAGAGATTTCATGTGGTTAATTCTCCTCATGCGCATATTATGCTGTGACTTGGAAACTATCTGATTTTTTTTTTTTTTCAGCTTGCAGCCGAGTTACGGATACCTATCAAAGGTACACACGTGTACGCTTTTGCAGAACATGGCAATGATCTAGGAAGTTCAAAGGATGTGAAAGGAAATCCAACAGAAGTATATAGGCGAATGGGCAGTGGGTCGTCTTATGGTGTTGGTCTCAAGCTCGGCTTAGTGAGAGCTGAATATGCCGTTGATCATAA
Organism: Dicorynia guianensis; assembly: GCA_037013595.1. Taxonomy (NCBI): domain Eukaryota; kingdom Viridiplantae; phylum Streptophyta; class Magnoliopsida; order Fabales; family Fabaceae; genus Dicorynia; species Dicorynia guianensis. The sequence goes on from JASUAB010000009.1 coordinate 978,374, forward strand.
CTCAGGAACCGGTGCTATATTTTTCCGTTTTGGAGAGAGATTTTGAGATGCAAACGAGTCATCAAACTATATTGCCGAGTAGGTTTTGTTCTTTTTGGTTTGCGGAAAAACTCATGAAGTCAGTTATTGATGATTGGGCAAAGTAGTTTATCGGTTGCTTAAATATACTTGTAGAGGACGTCGTGCTGGTACTGAATTGGGGTTTTTCTCTCTTTCGCCCTAGAAAATGGTATAGGGTTCTGTTCGGATGTTGAGATGACAATTTTTCTGCCAACTTGAGATGTATTTACTGTTTACTATTTGTTCATTTTCTGCAACTAGTGATGAATGTCCAATCCATACTATATCAACTACATGCTTCCAAAAACTAGTTTCATTCTGATGGAGTTTCGGCGGTCTTATCTCAAATAGTCATCCGCGCGCCCAGCGTCCATGGGCCTTTTGTCTTTAGCCCGGGCTTAAAGCAGATATTCTTTGTTTATGATAATTTTATCAAGCATTCATTAAAAAAAAAAAAATAAATTATTAAATTTATATCGGCATTGTGAAATTATTTTTCCTTCCTTGTTTTGCTAGCGGCCGGCGCCTTCGTATTCGGTTCCGTTTTCCCGCGTCCGCAAAAGTAGTCATGCGCGCTCTCTTTAGAGGAACAGCGTTTGTTAAGAGCCCCATACGAAATCTCATTAGCTGTCGTTGCTTTCGATCAGAATCCGATCTCTATGCTGAAATAATCGAGAATTACTCTCGTCATCGAGCAGTAAACTGGGGGAAGAGACTTCACGCCCACCTAATCATTAATGGCTTCGTTCGTTTGACCCTTATTGCATCCAAGCTAATAGCGTTTTACACTCTGTGTGGGAAGCTGTCCCTTGCACGAACACTGTTCGACAAAATTCCCGCAACAAATATTCGCCGCTGGATCGCTTTTATTGGGACCTGTGCTCGGTGCGGCTTCTATGAGGAGGCTCTGGGTTTGTTCTCTGAGATGCAAACGGAAGGACTCAAGCCCAACCAATTTGTGATTCCAAGCGTTCTTAAAGCTTGTGGGCACGTCTGCGATCGAAAGACGGGAGAGAATTTACATAGCATAATTTTGAAATGTTCATTGGAACATGATGCTTTTGTGAGCAGTGCGATGATTGATATGTACTCTAAATGCGGAAGAGTTGAAGAAGGTCGGAGAGTGTTTGATGAAATGGCTGAGAAAGATTTGGTGGCTCTGAATGCTGTTGTTTCTGGCTATGCCCAACAAGGGCTTGCCAAGGACGCACTGGTTTTGGTGGAGAGCATGAAATCGTTGGGTATGAAGCCTAATGTGGTGACTTGGAATCCGTTGATTGCTGGATTTTCACAAAAAGGTGACCAAGCAATGGTCTATGAGCTTTTCAAGTTGATGATTGCCGATGGGATTGAGCCTGATGTGATATCCTGGACTTCTATTATATCTGGTTTTGTGCATAATTTTCGTAATGAGGAGGCGTTTGGAATATTCAAACAAATGTTGAGCCATGGGCTCTGCCCCACTCCGGCTACTATCAGTACCCTTCTACCTGCTTGTGCTACTGCAGCAGAAGTGAGGCATGGGAAAGAGCTTCATGGCTACGCTTTGGTAATTGGTGTCGAGGAAGATTTATATGTAAGAAGTGCCCTGGTTGACATGTATGCAAAGTGTGGTTTCATATCAGCAGCAAGGAAAATTTTTTATGCGATGCCAGAGAAGAACACAGTTACATGGAACTCTATGATTTTTGGTTTTGCAAATCATGGGTATTGCGAGGAAGCCTTTCAGCTTTTCAATCAGATGAAGGAAGGTGGAGGCAAGCTTGATCACCTGACATTCACGGCAGTCCTCACTGCGTGTAGCCATGCTGGAGATATCGAACTTGGTGAACGTCTATTCAAGATCATGCAAGAAATTTACGATATTGAGCCGCGATTGGAGCATTACGCATGCATGGTTGATCTTCTTGGTCGAGCTGGAAGAGTCAATGAAGCATATAGCATGATCAAGACAATGCCAATTGAACCTGATCTATTTGTTTGGGGTGCATTACTGGCTGCTTGTAGAAATCATGGGAACGTGGATCTTGCAGAAGTGGCCTCTAAACATTTGTTAGAACTAGAACCTGAGAGTGTAGGGAACCCTCTTTTGTTATCAAGTCTATATGCCGATGCTGGAAAATGGGGAAAGGTAGAGAGTTTGAAGAAATTGATGAAGAGGAAGAAGCTGAGGAAGTTTCCAGGGTGCAGTTGGATAGATACTCAGAAATATAAATTATAATGATGGGCGGGTAAATGATTCTGGCTTGAGATTCTTTAATAGTTGCTACATATTCCGTCGCTATAGGTCTAGCGTAAGAGTCCTTGCTGCTTCCAATTAGCAAGGATTGCGGATCTCTACAAATCCGATAAAAGGAGGTTGTTTGACAGGTTTTGGTACTCCTTTCCTTTAGCATGTGTCACTGGACCTAAAGAATTTACCAGGGGTGTTACAAGTTAAACCAAGCCGAATACTGGTTAATTTAAGTTTTACTCATTTATTATATAAATTTTAAGTTTGGCTCGTTAATTATAGAGTTTTAATTTTTTTTTTTAACTCAGCTTATTTAATAAACGAATTTGTTCACAAAAACTCATTTAATTTTAATATTTTTAAATTAAATTCAAATAAATTAATTTAAAAATATAATGAATAAAGGAATATAAAATAAATTATTCTATTATACAAAATATAAGAATTATAATAATAAAATATTTATTCAATTTCATTTTTATTACTTTATTTGTAAACAAGTCATTTGTAAACTATCTAAAGTATAATATTAAAAATTTCAAGCTCAACTTAGTTAATAAATAAACATGTAACCATACTGAAACTTATTTAATATATAAATGAGTTTAAATTAAATTTTAAATTAAACAAATTCAAATAATTTATAAATAACACAATTCATTTAGATGATAAAATATACATATGCCGGCGGCCTTAAAGAAGCAATCTTAAAAGGTATGTATTTTCATTGTCGACAAACACTAGAACGGGGGCTTAAGCAGCACGTGGTGCCGATTCTCTCATCGCACACTGCAACGAATGAAGCATCATGTAATGAAATATAACTTTGGGGTGGGGGGGACTTTTTTAAGCATATGATGTCATTTAATTTACCTATCACTGGTAACTTTCTTCGTTCTCCAAGAAAGTTCATCTTTTCCAGTGAAAAGGACTTCTGGTCCACGGTCCATTAAATAATTTCAGGATAAGAATTTCTGCCAAAACCTTAAACTTTTTCATACATTGTTCGTGAATCCTAATCCACTACACTAATAGCCATTTGCTCCTTCTTCATGATTCACGCTCCGTTATTCCGGTAAAAAATCGAATGTGGCCATTGAGTGCTTATCTTTTTTTTTTTTGGTACAGCATTGAGTGCTTTTCTTTTCTATCAATTTTGGTATCCTTTAATTGACCACCAACCAGCTATACTCCTCATGCTTTAAATCTTTTGGACATTCAACTCTCAAACATGTAAACGATTCTCCAATCTTAAACCTTATCCACATAATGAAGAGGGCACAAAAGAGCATAAAAGAGAGAATACGGTTAAGGGGAAAAAAAAGTTAAGACTTACGAACTGAAAAGGTCAAATGTCCCAAAACTTTTCAGTTCTACCATTTAATGTGCGTCAAATAATCAAATACAATATAATGAGGGTAAGCTCTGCATGAGCATCATTACTGCATCACGTAAACAGTCTGGCCAAGAATCCCCATCCCTCCCCAAAAGGAGAAGGAAAAAAATCCATGCATGTGAAGTCCAGGGCCAACAGTAGAGCTACTTCTAAAACTTTTAATGACCATTAGTTAAAATTTTTAATCTACAAAAGAAGCATAATATACGGTAAACATCAGTTTTCTGCAATCATAAAACAGGAAGTCTGAAAACATCAAAATACAATCAATTAACGGCAAACATTATAATCGTAAAGACTCAGAGAAATGCTGATGTAAATTTAAAGGTTGATAAACATACCTATGCTAAAAAAAAATAAAATAAAAGTGTCACATGAAGTTCCAATGAACCATATATTCTACATTAAACAGCAGAGAACACAATCATATATCATAAGATTTGTCAACCAGAGAGCCTAGAACTCATTATGCATCAGAACATTTAAAAAAAATTGAGAGAATGTGCAAATCCATTTAATGGTGCTCCTACTACAATCATAAGAGAAAACATAAATATATTGCATCATTTCAGAGAGATAAATAACTTATCGAATGTATAATAAATGATATTGTGGAGGACAGCATCAGTGAACCACCAATTACCAATCATTTCCTTTATGTTGATCGTATTATCATTCACTCCCTCATTATCTTGCATACAACCACAATAAACATAAACCTACTAATTGCTCATCTTACTTCTTAAGTAATATGCCATTTCAACAAGGAAATAAGAAACAGAGCAAGAGATTTGCTTGCTGCAACATATCATATAAATGTGAAAGAGAGTCTATCATTATTAGCTATAAAATTTTAGATAGGAATGAGTTACTGTAACCATAGTGTACCTGAAGAAGATATTACTCAACTAAAAGCCACCTCAATCAATCATAAGTAAATTCTGTTGATGTTATGTTATTTGGAAAAAAAAACAAATAAAAAAAAAAGAAGTAGTAGAAGAAGAAGAAGATAAACTGCACATGTTAGAATTGGATATTAAACTGAATTATTATTCCAATTGAATCACTACAGAGGTGGATTGATAATCAATCAGGCCCGTATTGTTTTGTCCCATATACGACACGGTCACATATCGTGCTATCCATGATAAAGGGATGGGCAAGACTGCATGATGAAGACATTTGAATAATACTCACCTTTGCTCAGTGGACAATATTCTGGTAGTTCATTTATCATTAGGAGCGACATGAGGGAATGGTACAACCGAAGCATACTTGTTACCAGACCAATCCCTTTGCTGCAACATGTTATATGCATGGGAATCGAACCCATGATAGCCTGCTGCGCCACCCGGATTAGCCACCGGCATTCCTATGTGAGCATGACCATGACCATGACCATGACCATGACCGTGTGGCATCCCAAGTAATGGCATTGGCATCATAGGCGGTGGATATGGCATCGGAATCGGAACCGGCATATGTCCATTTCCATGGGAATGCCCACTCCCACCAGACTCGTGTAAACTCTGCGGCACAGGCGTGGAAGCGAATAGCTGGTCCGACGATGAGGGACCTTCGTTGGAGAGCCCCTGCATTCTCTTCAAGTAAAGGCGATATTTCTGCAGATGGCTCGCCACATTTTCTCGGGTCAACCCCTCCACATTCATCAATTGCATAATTGTCTTCGGCACCGCGTTCTTGATTCCTAGATGAGCCACCACATCTACAAATCGCTTGTGTAACTGCGGGGTCCAGACCAAACGAGGCCTCTTCAAGGTCCGAGCAGACGGATCATCGGTCGAATTCTCAGTCCGCAAAGCCGAATCAGCTTCTTCTGCGCAATCAATCTTCCTGAGTTTCCTGGAATCGGACCCTGAACCGTCTCGATCAGTCTCTTCTTCCCCTTCCACCACCACCGGGTCCCGACTCCCGTCATCGTAGAACGACTTGAAATTGTTGGACGAAAAGGCCAGAGAACTTCCGCCGCGAAGACTCGATAGAGTATTTCGCGAGGCACGATTGACGTCGAGGAGTGTCCGGCTGGGCTCCGGCGAGATGCTAAAGGCCGAGGCGAGTTCCGGAGGGATCAAGGGCTGAGACAGAGGAGTCAGATCATCGGCGCTGGGAAGACCTAACTCCCACTCGAGGACCCGCTCGTCATCATCGGCACCATCGTCGGCAGCACCGCCTTCGTAGTCGGTCATCTTGACCTCCTCCCCCATTAATAACCGCCGGAAAAAGCAGGGCAGTGTGATTCTCAGAGAAAGGCAGCGTGAGTAGTTGAAGTGTTAACGTTCGGGATACGTGTTCTAGATTGGATCATATCTGAAACGGTTTCGCTATTGGATCGAAAGTCAAGAGAGGAAATGGGATGAACAAGTAAAAGGGCAGAAACAATCTTGTTTGTAGATATTTCGCCAGATTCGGCGGTGAGTGTTTGGGCAACGAGAAAGTGAGAGGAAAATTCATAATTTTTCTAATTATTAATTTTAAAAATTAAAAACACACGAAAAGTGCAATATCTGATCCCATATCGATCTTGTAATGGTGCCAACGTGGACGACTAAGCTAGATATTTTTGATCCACTAAATATCTATATATTCCTTCTGTCCATTCACTGCCTTACTCGCCAACTAAGCTTACCTCCACTCGCCGATCGTGTGAGCCACGTGTCTGTTTTCCCAATAAGAAACCGCCGTGTCAGACGTCTCTTGGTCCTCGCGATGACGAAGGCGAAATGACTGGTATATCCATTTCTGTGGTTCGTGGAGATGGCGTGTAGCCGTGGAGAGTTACCACGTTATAAAAGTGAATACACTTTTTAAGGGTTTTTAGTAATTTTGATGTTAGCTTCTTTTCCTATAATGGTGTTAGAAGAGTGAAAAACAGAAAAAGAGAAAAAGAATAAATAAAAAAATAGGAGAGGGTGAGTGTTGGTAAACAGCTGGAGAGAAGACGTCAACGTGGGCAATTTCTGAACGGAACAGCAAACGAAAAGCGGCAGGCAATGGGGCATCCGCAAGCAAGTTGATGGTGTTGGTGGCTCACAAGGCATCGTTTTGGATGCTGAATCATGCGGCGGAGAATCCTAAGACGTCAAAACTATTTTCCAGTAATTTGATCCTCCCTGTTTTTGCTTTCATATTAAATTCTTGCCTTAGTAAAGAAATACAGACAAACAAAGTAGGGCCTACAAGTTAGAGATAGTTCTACTTCAAGTTGCAAACAATTATTTATGGTTTGAGAGGTCAACCACTAAGTTGTTTGTTCGTAGTATTTCAGAAACTAGTTGTAACCCTTTATAAAAAAATTTACGTGTTCCAAATGTGAAATCAGTAAGTAAACGAGATGGGTAAAAAGCTGTTTAATAACCCATTGAGGAACATAGATAAGGAATGAAATGATCTACAAATAAATAAATTTAAGGGGGAGTATAGTCAACCAGCATTGAAGATGGCACACGGGCACATGGCCAACACCAGCGCAGGATCCTGTGTTGGGCCTCAAATTCTCTGCAACTTAATTACAATGAACTCCATGACCCAAATTGCATTTGTCAAGGCGACCAATGAAAACACACAGATCACAAAAACTGGCCCAGGGGTAGGCCACTGTGACAAGAGGAAAAACAAAAGACCGAAAAAAGCGTTGCCACGGTGCCAAGCGGATGAGCCATGGTAACCACATTTGCATACACTTCTCCCAAAATTGAAACTCTCTCTTCTAGTTTGTGGCCCAAGTCTTGCTTTTCTCTGAAAACCCGTCCATCTTGGCCATCTAACTAGCACACATTATCCCATTTAGAAGGCCATCATTTTTCACGCTCATTTTACGTAATTTCTCAATCAAGTAACAAACTTGGGAGAATTCGCGCTGCTCCTGAAGATGGTGCCCCTTTGGAATTTGCACAGCAAATGGTCTCCACCGGCGATGATGGGGTGTCTAGCGTAATTTCAGTTCTTCTCTTCGTTGCGTTCGTTGGTTGCTATGTATTCTGGGACGTGGTTGGTTGCTAAAATGGGACAGGTGATCTATTTAGGAGTGACAGATTTTCTACAGAAATTCGAGAAAGAAGAATCAGCCAATAAGGGCAAGAAGAAGAAAAAGGTCAGAGCTAGAGCAGGACCTAGAGGATTTGGGCAGAAGATTGATGAAGACGAGGACGATGGCTAGGAAAGGAATAGGATGCCATTTTTTTCAAACGGGCTCCCCGTTAATTTGTGAGCAAATTGCTTGTATTGACAATTTGACATCCCTTTCAGAGCAACTCAGTGTTCCCTATATACACAGAAACAAGTGAATTAATCAAACTATAGAAACGAAACAAAGCATTTGGTACGATATCAGATTCACCCTGTCAGAATAATTGGAATTTCTTCCAATGGTTTCTCAATTTCTATGCTATTCATATCAAATGGGTTTGGAAAGCAGGGTGCACTTAAAAAACGTAAAATATTACTAGATTATTTTTTCACGAAAATATTAATTATGTAAATTGTTGTAAAATATAAGAGTTTATTATAATTTATAAATTTAAAATAATCTTCAGTGTTTTTTTATAAATAATTATTTATTTATATTTTATTCTTTAAAATACAACAAACACTTTAAAAATTTTCAATACATCAGCTGATTATTCACACATGAAAGTTTCTTTTTATGATGCAAGTTTTTAGCGAATCGTTTCTTTTTGCTAAGAAGAGGTGAAACTAAGCTAAAACCATTTCAGGAGCTACCAACAAATAAGGGGATCAAACGCTGGATATGAACCCCTACCCTTGGGGCTAGATAGGATGGTTACTTTGTTACGCATTACTTCATGGAAATTTTTCCCCAAGTACATTCAAAAAGAACAACTTATTTGTTTATTTGTTGATACTACCCTTTGTTCAAAATTCTAAATGAGTATTTCTTAAATTTATTGTTAAGCTGCAATGAAATCAATCAATAATTGCCTCCCGATGGGGTGTCATGAGATCTATAATTATCAAGTGCCGTAATTCCAAACTAGAGATTTAGATGTTTACGTTCATGGTTTCATTAAATCTTGTAATATGTTGACAACTGTAGTACTTAGCATACTTAAAGTCTCTAAACGTGTGGTCTAATTGAGATCGGATTTATTCAGCCAGAAAAAGACAATATTCATTTTAATGAAACTCAAAACTTTTCACCCTTCACTTTATTTTCATGAACATCTCTTTATTCTTCTCCTCTTTATGCTAAATTTAATGAACCTATAATGACTGCCCTTTTGCAATATATATATATATATATATTTTATGACATTTTGTTAAAGAAACTCCGTATGGCTATCACAAGACACAGTAAAAGCAAACTCGAACAAAAATTGTGCTTTGTAAAGGAAAAGAAGTCAACAACCATACATGAATGAAAAATCCTGCTCTCACCTAAACATGAACAGCTCTCCACAATGCAACATTTTGTACAGTCGCGTCAACTTACAAACTACCTCGCCACTTTATAATTTTTACACCCTTAAAAGACTTGTATAGTCATTTTATCTCCTCTGCAGGGGCATCAGGTGTATTAAACATCTGAACCTCATCTCGCTTAAATTCTATGTATGAACTTAAAACTACAAAATGTACAATTCTTCAGTACAACCGACAACTTTATTTCCAATCGGCTACTACTTATCTCGACAGATAAGCTCTAGATGCGAGAGAGAGAGAGAGAGAGAGAGAGAGAGAGAGAGAGAGAGAGAGAGGAGGGGGCAGAGGAGGAAGCTCACACTAGCCTCAGTTAGCTGTACAAACAACATTCTTTTTTCTATGCCCACCTAAGCAGGATGAGGAGACTGAGCAGCAATTCTCCTTTCTGCAAGAAATTAGATGACCGATTGGCAAGCCACATTTAAAACTTAGCATATGATAACTCAACATAAATCTTGCAACACAAGACTTGTAGTGGTGCAGTCAGTGGCAAGAAAATGCATTGGTGCTAATGTGTACATCGTAAATGAATAATTGATATGCACACTATTTTTTCCACAACCTGTACACAAATGGCCATGTGGCAGTATCTGAATTGAAGTGACCCACCAGAATTGATTTCAAGTAGGGCCTCTTAAATTCAGATACTGCCATGCAGCAGTTTGTGTTTGTGCACAAGTTATTAACAAAAAGTATTGTCTATATCATTCCTCATACTATATAAGTGTATATGCATTCATATAAAATAGAACCTAAACCGTACATATGGATGCAGAAATATAGGGAATCACAGAACGAAAGAGTACCTCCAGCAGCAACAAGTTTCTCTACACGTGCAACAATATGCTTTCCATAAGTGTACTTCTTCAATGCATTCAAATGAACCTTAATTCGTGAAAGAATCAGCTCACGTTGCTGGTCATCACAAGTCTCCAGCACCTTTTGTACAACATAGTTTGCAAATTGATCTTTCATCATCGCCTGTACATTTAGAAACTATTTTAGTGGTTTGAAAAATTTATTAAGAGAAGAAAAGATCACTGCAAGATTGACGAACCGGTACCAATTTCATCCGAGACAAAGCTGGGCACGGGAATTAATTTAACTGAAGCATGCACAATACTGAGAATTACAATTTAGCGATAGATTTATTGGGGGAAAAAAAAAGTAGTCCTCTCCTCAACCAAAACAATTTAGGTGTCAAAAATTCAACACTAAAGATCTAAGGTACTTCGTTTTTTGTTCAAACATCAATATATTTGGTTCCACTGAGGTTATTTTGTAAAGAAAAGGTCACGAACTTTCAGTAAGAGCATTATATACCATGCTCAAAGTCAAAAAATAGAGAAATCCTAATTTTGGCAAGAATGAGTTATGCACCAAGATCATCGATACTCTAGCTTCCCCAATATTCTAGACAAATACCATGTCATGGTTATCATGAACCTATTTGGGCAAATTTTATTTTTTATGCCTCTATCCACGATTATTTGCACAAAGTTGGAGACCAAGAACAAAACAGCTCTATTCATCTATCATGTAATCACTTCATCAGGAAGTTACACCTGAACTTATGTCAAGAAGATATTCAACACATAAGTGAAACAAACACCCAAATTCCAGTTCATGCAATAGGCTCACAAATAACGACATCATTTGTGCTTCTATTACGATGTTGCTGATCTTAAAAGAAATGCATCTAAACCCCCAGAGACTCCTGAGTCCTCAATCAATTGATGATGGGAAAAGACAAGGTTAACCTTTGAGACAAATTGAATTTAGAAAAGCATATCTGCATTCTAATCTGCCTCAAAGAAAAGGGGAGGATTTAAATAAATATTTTTTTAAAAAGAAAGTTCCGAAAGACCTGAAGAGGCTCATTTTCATCAGTGGAGCCAAGCATCTCATTCACTAGTAATTGGCGTTCAGAAGGACCTCCAAAGGTCAAACATTTCTCCACAACATTGGAGGCAAACTTCTGTTGACTCATTTGAACTATCTTGCCGGCTAATTCTTTTATAATAGCTGAACGCTCATGAGGCTTCCCGTGTTCCAGTACATGCTGTTATTAAAGGGAAAAGGAGAAAGCAAAACAAGAGATTAGCTCACGAGTATGAAGAAATGCTACATAGATATCAGAGCAGGCGATACCAAACATTATCATGTCTCGTAGTACTTGCAAGAACAAACCTTGGATGGCATATTATAAGCTTAAAGCAACTTAAACTCATGTTGTAAATAAAGCAACAGAAGGCTAGATTGCAGCACAGAATATACATGCAAGAATTCATGCTCCATTGAACCCCAGAAAACATGAGAATTCTAAAAGCATACTTCCACTTCTATGGTAAAATTTGCAGCAATGACCAACCAAAGTGTAAGTAACCAAAAGAAGTTATGAACCTGAACAACATAGTTGCCATACTGATCTTGAGCTAGCATGCTAACAGCTTCCAAAATCTCATCCATAACTTTTTGCTGTGTTTTAGGATCTTTACAGTGCTCCAGTACCCTCTACATTGTTAAAAGGAGTGCCAATATATGACCATGTACTTAAGTGTATGAAAAGAGTAAAAAAAAGCAGTTAAGAAATCCTACCTGTATCACCCGGCATCCATATGGATGGGTCGAAAGGATCACAACTTGATCATAAAAAGTAGAGACAATAAAGTGGAGCGCATCTTCAGGGACACATTCAATACACTTCTGAATGACATGATTACCATTCTGATCACGTACACAGCGCATTACATTGCCATCAAGCTCTTGCACCATTTTTATCTTCTGATCCAAATCAACAACTTCTATGGCCTAATGAGGGACATATAATAGGAAGAAAAAAGGAAGAGATATTGAGTACAATTATGTATAGAGAGAGCCATACTTAGACATATCAACTTCTGGTACCCAAAGTTGTTAATACCTTCTGGATCACCCGGCAACCATACATTTGAAGACTAAGTGTCAGTACATGACCCAAAAGCTTGTTGGCTAATTCTCGTCTCTGGGATACAAGTCCGTGTTCAAAAAACTGCAAGGTACCAACTATTGCTCAAACAAGATCCAGGAAAGAGAATTAACAGAATATACATTGGCAACATAGAAAGAGCAAAAATTACCTTTTGAACCACATAATTACCAAAGACATCAGTCATTAAAGCAAGAGCATGTGGCATGATTTCCCGATAAACCATGTTTTTTTCTTCTGTAGTTGCTGTTTCAAGCTTTTGTTGAATAAAACGGCTCCCATATTGATCCGCACTGCCCATGAGAACATATTTATTGACTTTAGTTCAACAGGATGGCAAAATAAAATGAAGCATTCAAAGACTAAAAGGAAAAGAAATACCTGAACTCAACAACATGACCAGCAATTTCTGAGAGCTCAAAACACTTGGTCTTATTGCTTTTGAACTCTTCCAACAGAGAAGAAGCAAAGCTTTCATCCATGTTACATCCAGCATCTAGGTGCCAAGGTCCCATAACACCCCCAGCTAAATTCCTTATCCCAGAAGCAAAACGCATGTCGTTGTGCCTAATAGGACTGCCAGATCCAACTGGAGAAGTGGATACAACAGAGTTTGCCATTGGACTTCCCGGGTAAGACAAGCCAACACCATATGCAGGATTTCCATAATAACCATGAAGATTGGAGCCACCTGATTTACCACTCAGTGGAACATTGTACTGTGACTTCTGAGGTGAGAACAGAGCACCAAGATAAGCTTTCTGAAGCTCAAGCAGATTCATATATGAATTGCCTAAGTAGTTTCTGTCCGCAGAGGGGTCATTAAGAGCAGCAAGTTGTGCTGCAGCATACTCAGATGTCCTTAAGTACTGAAGATACATGGGGTCAACAAAAGGTGCCTGAAGAGTACCACCAGCAATTTGATTTCCCATTCTACCCAGATTATGGGCATCAGATGGAGCAGCAGCTCCAGAAGCCAAACCACCTCCAAGAATTCTTGAGTCCATTCCAGGTGCAGCCATCGCTGATGCTGCAGCAACATTTTCAAAGAGGGGCGGCAGATTACCAGTGCCAAGTTGGTTAGCCATCAAGGATGCCAATGCTGGATTCCCAGCATACCCGCTCAGGCCATAGTTAGTATATGATGAATTTGTACCATCTAAAGCTTGGTACTGAGCAGGTAGACTAACTCCACCACTAAAGGGGGAGGTAGGAGATCCCTTGAAATATGAATTATTGGAAGGAACAGAAGTCTTTTGTAGCTCAACTTGCCTATCCAAAGAAGAATTGTTAACGTCAGACCCACTCCCACCGCTCTTACCTGAATCAGAGTAAGACGTTTTCTGCAAGTGCCCTGATTCAGACTTCTTTAAATATGCATGTTGCTTGACATGATCCTGACTACCTCGCAAACCAAAAAGATATCTCTGGTGATTATCAACATCTGACTCAACCTGTGATGGCAAATGGTTATCACCATCTAAAACACCATCAGCTGTCAAGTTCATGCCAGACAATGCAGCCACGATGTCTGCAGATTCATTGAGGCCTGATGAAACACTATTATATGCGTCTGGACTGTTAATACCTCTCTTCTCAGCGGCAGCAACTCTCCCCCCTCCAATAGGTGTAAGGCATGGACTGGGAGCCCGAGCAACAAGTTGGGGATCAGGAGTGGTGCTTCTTGACAAGGAAGATCCCAGTGCAGCAGCATAAGTGTATGAAGATGGTGGGCCTATATTGTGGCCTGCAGATGATCCCTGAACATTGGATCCAGATCTTAAAGCATCAGTAATTGTAGAATCATGGTGTAAATGAGCCAGCTCTGCTTCAGCAGAATTTATGATATCAACATTTTCATCAAAAGCATTACGGCTAGCTGGACGAGAAGGATGACCTGTTACAGAGGTGTTACGCCCCAAATCATCCTGTACCATTCATAGTTACGAACATCATGTTAGAGAAAATAAAAAGGATACAAATATAAGGAAATAAAAGAAACAGATCAAACTAAATACACTATAAAGGCCAACACCTCATAGTAGTAAGAAATGTAAGTTTTGCTAAAAGATAGAACTCTCTATAATAGAGACGAAGATCAAACTACAATGTTTACAAACATGCTAAATTGTATTATCCTTCGAAACTGTTTGATGTAAATCCCACACCTCTGGGTTATTACAGCCATGTTAGCAAAATTATTCAACTTGTATGTGATCTGAAAGGCTTTACTGTTAATGCAACAAATCAACTAGAAAAAGCAAGGCGCAGTATCATCAACACCCATTTTTCAGATCAACTCCAGATAAAAAGTTTTGCTCCCGTATTGGCATTTTCCAACACCATAAGCACTAGACACAACATCATAGAGGCAAATTTAATTCTATGATGTGCCATTTAGTGTTTTCACTTTGATCATTGACACAAAAAAAATAGTGAACTGAAGATGGCTGCACTAAGATCAAAAAGGAAAGAATGAGAGAGCGCAGGTGTTAGAGATCTATGAGTTAACTAACAGCCTCCACTTTAAAATTGAAAAGTAAAACACAGTGAAAGAAGCAGACCACCTGAAATATTTCAGCAAGACTCTTTTGTTTGCTTCCTAGTCCTAAACCTGGCAGACCAATCAGTCCATCACCACCCCACTCAGCCAAACCTCGTAGTTTTTCATTATCCACCTCACTCTCTTGTTTTCTCAAGTTAAAACCTGGTGGAGTCGAGAACAATGATCTACCACCATTATCGTCAGCCCTATTAACTTTTCTTCTATCTCCAATTCCACCCAGCGCTGAAGCTCCACCTTTTAGTCTTTGTGCAAATCTCCAATCCTCCTTTGATAGCAATGGAGGTGGAAGTCGAGGGTTCAAATTCACATTCGAGTAATAATATGAAAGATAAGCTGGATCAGACCTAAGCTCTTCCTCGGATGCAAACCCATTTCCATTTTTAGTCCCGGAAAACTCAGAAAAGCCGGCAGCAGCAGCACCGCCACCAAATAAACCTCCAACTGCACTCAAAGAACCCTCGACAGTCGGAGGGGCTGATCCACTTCTATACAAATTGAGTTCGCGTTCACGATCATCAGCCTCCTGTCGACGCTGCTCGCGGAGCAACATCCCAATCTCCTTCTCCAATTCATCTCCGAAAGACCCTTCGTTACCGCCAAGCATCGGTCTTCTTCCCAATTCAGACAACATTCTCAAAAACACCAATCGATCATCAGACTTTTAACAGCTCCAACTAAATGTCAACCTAACATAGTTAAAACTGCTGACTACCCAGAACCAATAATCAAACTCTGAACCCTAAAACAACCTCAAAATTTGAACTTTTCCCATCAACCAGCCTAATCCCATATTTACAACTTGAGAAATGCTCACTTTCAGCTTCTGGAAAAAGCTATCGTCGTGAAAATTGCACCGAAGAAATTTTGGAGCTGAAATGAAAATACCCGACCAATCATCCAGAAACGATATTGCAAGATATAATTAACCATTTCCTGAATTGGTACCCATAATTATTGATAACAATTTCCTGAGGCGAGTTTTTCAATCAAATATCTACAAGTAGGATTGCAATCACAGAAGTAACGCGATAAAGTGTGGCAAGAAAAACAGAAAAAAAAAAATAGTGAACTGAGGGTTGCTGCACTAAGATCAAAAAGGAAAGAATGAGAGAGCGCGGGTGTTAGGGATCAATCCGGCGGCGATTGGTTCTTACAAGAACCCTTAGGGTTTTGTTCCATTGCGAGGTGGATTAAATACAGTGATAGCAAACCAATTTATTTGGGTTTTCTTTTTAAATTTCCGTAAGTTTCCATTTTCTCAATCTCGGAAATATCCAAAATTTTTAATTTATTTCCTGAAAATTAGGGGTAATTGACCAAGTGATAACCGACTGATGTAAGTGGCATTGCCAGTAGAGGGAGAGATTGCTGTTTTTTTTCCTCGTGTTCCGAAAGAAGAATCTGTGGCCGGCTGACACGTCGGCTTATTAGATTCGCTGGTTGAGTAAAATATGGCAAAGTACAGTGATATTTGCGCCAGTTAAAATTTCTCATCTGCCCACCACTCTCAGTTTTCTTTTACTTTCACCTTCTAATCTTTTAGCAAGATGTTCCACTTGTTATTTCCGGCATTGTAACTTACTGTTCTTTAGTTGCAGTTTTAGTCTTTTCCCCTATGCTAGACCTGGCAGATTCTAGGTATTCTCTATTGTTAAATATTCCAAAAAAAATTCTTGTTTTTCTGAAACTTCCTACCCTTTTGGTTTATTTTTTATATAAATTTTCGTATCCATTACTGAGAAAAACAACTAAATTCAAAGGCTAGGTGGGCAATTATTGACTTGGAAGTCTCTAACTTGTCATTAATTTAACAGAAACTTGTTGACCTTTAGTAACGTATAGTTAAGTGGACGTAAATGGGGTCACCCAAAGAAGAGGCCATCAATTGGGTGGCATTAAAAACAATACTGTGATAACAGTGCTTATAGTTATAAGTTTAGGTGTACATCTACTTTTCGTAGTAAATGAGAATTTGTCTGTTTCTGGAAGTATGGCAATTTGGCTTTATATCTACTTCCTGTCCTCAAGATTCCAATATATATTGCATTTAAAACTCGTGAAATAAATTTCAAATCCTCCAACATTTGCTGATTTCAGGAACTTTATGACAACCTCATGATACTTCACTGTTTTTCTCTCATGCTTCAACTTCAGCTTAAAGAAACCTACAGAACCAACAAAAAATGAAGTTACCCAAACAAAGAATCCAAAATTTATGTCGGAACTTAGCAGAGGCTCACTGTCAGTGGACAGTGAGTCCCTTATCTCATCTGGTAGTGCTTTTCTGACGGTGTAAAAATGATCCTCATTCCTCAAGTGTAAAATTCTTTCATAAACGGTAAAAAAATAAAAGGTGGGTATATGCTTGATGCCTGTAGCAGGCCTATAAGAGCATTGCAAGGAATACTTTACTGTTCACCAACACTTATATACTCCATCTACGCCATGCTCTGCATGGAAGCAACTTCTGTATATGATCGCGCACTTTCCCTTTTCATAGTGGGGATGTGGCGGCCCGCTTATTGATGATAAACGTTCCTAGCTCCACGTACAAATGCACCCAGTTACGTTTTTTCTTACTAGTAGCATTCGTATTACGCACAAGACAGTTTCATAGTATGTAGGTGCATCTTTAATCATCATTATCGGGAACAAAATGGGTTATCCATGAGTGGTCGGTGAAAAAAGAGAAAGAATTTGGAGGAAATATCGGTGCTCGACGTAGGCAAGAGCTCACCCCATCAGATAAGTATAGTTTCGGCGTCACACTTTATCACGTCAAACGTCACTGTTTATAAAGTTTGTTTATTCCTTTTTGGTGGCTATAAAGTTTGTTTATTTTTATTGTTGTCCTTGTTTTTAATGTGATATTTTAATATAAATTTAACAATTTTAAAAAAATCACCCCCTCTCAACCCAACTAAAGGTTTTTGCGCAATGAAAAATTTTAATGCTTAAAGAAGTTAGGATTGGCTACCAGCAGCAAGTACGAGAACGGGTCCTATCTTTTGTTCTATTGGGTGCAAGGCGTTCAGATCCATGTGGTAATCTTGATCAGCTATGGCCCAATTATGAAGACGCGTAAAGTGGGCCGTTATCAATATCAATTAGAGGCTTTAATGAACAACTCTGAAAAGGTTGACGAGAGCGTCAAAGCCTATTCCTTCCTTGTTGTCTTTAATGACAGCCCCAAAGGTGTAATTTTCGTAAGTGTAACCATCCATAATCTGTATAAATATATAAAGCAATGATCTTCGATGACTTTATACATATGTTGACATCGTCAATTTGGTGTGCTCAACGCGTCCCATTACTGATCTGATATATCCACCCGATCCCACCTTAAGGCTTAAGCTTATCAAGTGTATGATATTTTATGGTAGATTGCTTATATTTCTTATACTTTTGCAAATATTTTGGTGAATTCTTTATTATGCAACAAACAAATAAAAATATATAACTTTTTTGTAGCCCATATATAGAATGTTTATATATGTAATAATATTTGAATTTAATTAACTTTATTATAATTTTAAATAAGGTCAATTAATTTTGAATAGGTATAAATTATTAAAACATGTTATATATATTATTACTCTAATATAAAATAATTTTGTTACTTTTATAAATTAAATTTTATTAAATATTTATTTAAAAAATTTAAATATTAAACATAATAAATTTTATATATTAAATTATAAATCCACAAATTCAACGTTTCAAACTTTGTAAATGTTTGATAATATATTAGTGTTTCCTTTTAAAACAAAATATATTTATATAAATATATAAATAAGAGTAAAAAATTATTATATTATTTTTATAAATTAAATATTATAATTAATTATTTAAAAATTTAAAAAATTAAATTTATTAAACTTTATACATTTAATTATAAAATTTAATACACAATAATTTTTTTAATATTTATTATAAAAATTGGTGAGAGTTAATTTTTGAAAGGGAAAATAGATGGCGCGTGGTGGTGGGACCATGATTGATTAAACGATCGTGGGGCCTGGACTACAGTTGTCAGCTGATACTTGTTAATGTGCGGACCAGCTAGACCACCACACCGACGGCCTTGGCTTGTCTGGTTCAAGGAATTCCTCGCCGGTGAAACGGCAACAAGATCCTCGGGCGATTATTTGAATTTCAAAATCGGCGTCTCTCGCATCCAATCTACAGTCAACACCTTTAGTCTTTGGTCTCGACATCACATCTTACGCGCCTACTTGAATAAAATTATTTCAACTTTGCACCTTTAATTCCACGTTTAAACTGTAGCTGAGACGCGTGGGCGACACGCCAACGCTTCTTTTGCGCTTCCCGTTGTGTGCCTTAGATAAACGCTCTAGCCTTCAGCTCCCATTAGCAGATTCATACCTCCTCTTTCTTTTCGTCCCCCTTCGAGCGCCGGTCAACTCCTTCTGAAGTCTGGATCTTGAAGACCATGGACTTGCATATGCCGTCCCCAACGGCACCGTATTGGTGCCACAGGTGCACCCGCTTCGTTCGCCTCTTACCCCACGACAACATCGCTTGCCCACACTGCGAAAGTGGCTTCGTCGAAGAGATCGATACCAACCCTTCATCGGACGATCATCTCAGCCCATTTCAAGCTGCGGCGATGTCCATGTTTGCCGATGCCGGTCAAAATTCTCATAATTTAAGGAGACAAGGGTTCCGCCGAAGACGCCGTCACGCAGCTAGCCGATCTCCCTTTAACCCGGTAATTGTTCTCCGGGGTCCCACCGACGGTGTGGACGGGGAGGATGGTGGTGATCATGAGAGGAGTAGCTTCGAGTTGTACTATGATGACGGAGATGGCTCCGGTCTCCGACCGTTGCCACCGACCATGTCGGAGTTATTGCTAGGGTCAGGCTTCGATCGTTTACTGGAGCAGTTTTCCCAGATCGAAATTAATGGTTTTGGGCGGCCGGAGAATCCGCCGGCTTCTAAGGCGGCCGTAGAATCAATGCCGACTATTGAAATTGTGGACACCCATGTGAGTAGCGATGCGCACTGTGCGGTGTGCAAAGAACCGTTTGTGCTTG
Organism: Dicorynia guianensis; assembly: GCA_037013595.1. Lineage (NCBI taxonomy): Eukaryota > Viridiplantae > Streptophyta > Magnoliopsida > Fabales > Fabaceae > Dicorynia > Dicorynia guianensis. The sequence continues at coordinate 998,114 of JASUAB010000009.1, forward strand.
GTTCGGAGGCGCGTGAAATGCCCTGCAAGCACATTTACCATTCAGACTGCATTCTCCCGTGGCTTTCAATGCGCAATTCTTGTCCTGTGTGCCGCCACGAGTTGCCTTCGGATCAAAATCCATTGGAGAGTAGAGTATCAGGGCAATTTGATGATGAAACGGTAGGATTAACGATATGGAGGTTACCAGGTGGGGGCTTTGCTGTTGGAAGGTTTTCTGGCGGTCGCAGAGCTGGTGAGAGTCACTTACCTGTTGTATACACAGAAATGGATGGTGTGCTCAATACAAATGGGGCTCCTAGAAGAATTTCCAGGGTAGTGAGAAGCAGCAGAGTTAACGAAAGTCGGGGTCTTGGCAGAGTTGTCCGCAATTTCTTCTCATTCTTCGGGAGGCTTCGGTCTAGAACAACTTCAACTTCAACTTCATTATCGTCTTCATATTCTAGTTCTGAGCATGGGTCCATGAGTCGAAGCCATAGCCAATCGAGTTCAATATTCAGTGGGTTCTGGCGGAGGCGTAACAGAACGTGGGTCGTAGAAGATTGAATGAGGAGGACAAGGCAATCTTAGAAAGAAAACTGTTATTTAGATCCTACAATTTCAATTAAGAGATTCTTACTGTAAATAGCATAGAACTATCAACTATAGGAGTTTAATTTTCCGTCTATGCGACTTGTCAAAGACTTTGAACCGTGTGAGAACTGCGTCTCGCCATTTGATTCAAAGTTTTGCAATTGGAGCCAAGTTTTGATTGTTCTGCCGAAATGGTAGCTGAGAATGCGATTTTGCGCTTGAAAACTGATAAAGGTTGTTGCTAGCAAACAAAAATTTGCTTCTTTGCTACTTGGCTGTGGCAGTAGCAGTAGCAGTAGCAGTGGACAGGGCGAACATTGAAAATGAATTAGGGATGCTTATTTACTGTGTTCTAAATTATTGATTCATTCAATTAATGTTCTTTTTTGTTACATATGCTTTGTAAGCATTCTTTTTCAAGATTACGTTTCTATGGTCTGCCTCTCAACTACAAGCATTATGTTCTGACAATCTGCTGATATATTCCTCTCCTTTATTTTGTTTATTCTGTTGGAATTGATTGGGGGAGGACATGTTAGGTGTTGATTACAATCTGACTCAAACAGCAGCAAATTGATTATGTAGTTCGTTAATCTCCCCGAGCTCCTCTTAATTGTCTCCTATGTTTAGCTCAAACAAAATCAAATCTTTACGCCCGTATGCATGGCTTGCAGTCTATTCTTGGAGCTGTTGTTGCTCATAAAGAATTTGCGTTTTATGTTGGACACTTGGACTTCAACTCCTAGCCAAGATAAATAATTAGTTGTTGGAATATTGGTCATGCTGGCTTCGTTTGATAGCGCTGTGTTATCATGCGTTTCCTTGAATTCCTTCCTTTTTCTCCTTTTCCCCTCGGCAATTTAATCATGATACTGGTTGCCATTTGCCAAAAGACAAAAAACAAAGGTTCTTTTTCCTCTTCCCATGACTTTCCTCTTTATGCTTTGACATACATGGGTGTGGATCCTAATCTCCTTAGCTTGTGTGACAACTCCTAAGCAGTGCTGTGGATTACATAAGGATCCGACCCTTAGTGCTTTACCATAGTCTAGTTATCCGATTGAGGCTGTATAACTACATGCTGTGAGTTCACATTGCCGAAAAGGTTACCTAAAAGTACTCGGGTTACACATTTTATCGATTGATCTCGTGGCATTGAATTCTGCAACTGTCTCGCTCTTGAACTCAGGTATTCAATTCTGCATTTTGGCACGCCTAGTTCAGCCAACTAACATTAGAGCTTTCTCTGTCACCCTACTTTGCCATCTTTGACCGAGAAAGCAAACAGCACTTCAGTTGCGAATTTATCGTCGCACTTCCTATACCCGTTTGCTCTGTGACAGTCAATTCGGCCATCACATTAAAGATGTTCTAGTTTTGTGGTTATAGTGTTTTCGACAAACATGACTCCGCCATAGCTTAAGCGGTTTGGTATTTAGGGACAAGCAAATAACGTGGCAATAAGAATTCCTTGCACAGACACGTACACAGACTTATGTAGGCAGGGAAACGGCAAACCAGCTGCTCCTCTGCTGCTTCCAAATGTTGGCGCAGTGGGAAAATGGTACTACCATGGCCAGCTGGTTATGCACTTGCATTCGACGATTCTTCTTTTGCGTGTTAAGGTCAAATGGGTCTTCGCCACGAATTTATGAGCAATTGTGTAAATCGATACCTAAAATAATCGTCATATTTGGCAACAATGAATATTAAAAAATAATAAAAATAATACATTTACACTTATTTAGAAATAATAGAAATTGTCGGTGTATTCATCATCAAAGACAAAGGACGTAAAAATATTTCACTAAAAAATTAAGGTTTGGTCATCAAATACCAAAGTTATCTTAACCATTATATAAATTCAAGGACGTAACACACAATCTTAGGATTAGGTGTTGGTAGGATGAACATGGACAAAGCCACATATTTATAGGATGACATGGAATCCATAAAACAATATTTACGCGTAAAAAGCAGAGTTATGCTTTATAAACATAGTTGTCTTGTAAAAACACTAAAACTGGAAAAGTGGAACACGGGAAATAAAAGGAAAGATTTCCTTCCAAAAAAGAAAAAAAGGAGATAAAAAACAAAAGACTGTCCCCGGCGCTGCCCAAAAAAGGGAAAACAACGATTTCCACCGAGCGAGCTGTCATTTTGGGCGCTTGAATCGGACGGCGTAGGTATAGCTTGTTGCATGCGAAGAGAGCGTGGCAGCGGTTCGATTGGGAGCAAGTCGACGCGTCAGCTCGTAAACTCCAGACTCCTCCCGATTTTAATTACGCCAAGAAAATATAAATAAATCTTGAGAATATTTTTGATGAATTCTAAAATTAACAGGAAATTTCCATTTATAACCATAAGCCAACAGTTGGGACGGGAGGTGCATTGTCGCCACCTGCAACGCCGAAAGCAACAGAGCAGCCAGACAGTTCAAGATCTATTCACTCTCGCGCAACTCCATCTTCGGAAAGAGACCATCAGAATTGATCGATTTGTAAGTCGTTTTTTCCAATTTCTGCTTTATAATGTGTTCGTATGCCGTGAAAACTAGAATCATCGGGAAGCGTAAAGCAAACGAAAAGCGAAATGTCAGAATGCATTCCACTTTCTGTTCTCGTTTCTATAATATGATCGTCTCATGATCGGATTCAGCTTGATGAATTCTTTAAAATGCGGGTTTCACCTTGTGGTTGCTGGTGTAATTTTTCCTAATTGATGATGATTGCCGTGCTTGCTTTCTTGCTTTGGCTATTGCTATTACTTTTCAGCATAGTCCTCAATTTCTAGAAAATTGGCTTTCTCACATGCTTGTTAGAGTTTAAATGCGTCGTTTCTTGGTACTGTATGCATCAATATGCAAATGCATCTTCGTTCTGTACCAAAGTGTTGTGTCGCAGAATTGATTTTGCCCCTTCCTAAGATTTCGCCATATATTAGTTAGTTTTAGAGATTATTATTTTATTTCTCAGTTCCACCTCTGCTATGATACTAAATACTTTTTCAATTGTGCAGTTTTGGCCATGTATTAGATTCCCAATGACTGTTCTAAGTCTTCGGCTGTTTAGCACTCCAAACGGAGGATTAATACTATGTTAAATCACGAGTCATGGCTTCAAAAACAAAATTCATTCACTTTTATTGATTAAAAAATGAAAAAAAAGAACTCCATTTCATCATCTTTCTTAAGCTATAAATCTGACCTTTAAAAGTGTTAATTTTTCAATTTAACATCACACGGAATGATAAGCAAAGGCAAAGCAATGTGACTAAACTTATGATTTATTTGTAAAAGGTTTAGTCACTCAGATATGGCATCAACATATGCAATCTTATTCTTAACATAGTAGCTACAAAAAGCAAGCATCTTTACACCACGTTTTGGTGATTCATATGTGCAACAACTTGCAGGTACTTCGTTGTAAATTGTTGGCTGAAAGTCTCTTTGCAATTATGAGTTTCGTTTTCCGAGGCAGTAGAGGAGATATGGAAAGTGGATTTTCAGAATATGTTCCCGAAAGAACGGCAATGGTATTCTTGCTTCAATGCTGTTTTCGTGCATGATTATTAGTCTTTGCTCTGCGTAACTCAAATTATGCATATGGATCATTGAATTATAGTACTCAAGCGGGTTTTTCTTTTTTCCCTTCCTCCTATCAGCGTCTTCATCCAGCCCGACCAGTTAATAGCAATTCTCTGGCCTTTCTTATTACAGGTAAAGTAATAACCTCTGTATCTAATGCTTTGCTAATTCATTGGAATAGACTTTTAAATGTATCTGACATGTTTACTTGGCAGTTATTTTGCTATTTATGATACTGAACTCGCCTCAGATATCACATTATTTTCTGGTAAGCAATCGCTTAGCATTTAATGTGGACATGCTCGCGGTTTTAGTAGTACTTCTCATCCACATAATGATTAAAAGGATAACCTTTGGTACATATGCTTGCAGCTCTGGCTTGTGCTGGCTGTCTTTGTGATGGCCACAAGCCTGAGGATGTATGCAACTTGTCAACAACTTCAAGCTCAAGCCAGGGCGCATGCTGCAGCAGCCACTGGGTTGCTTGGCCCTACTGAATTACGACTTCGTGTGCCCCCATCAATAGCAATTGCAACAAGAGGCCGGTTGCAGGGACTTAGACTTCAGCTCGCCCTTCTTGATCGTGAATTTGATGAGCTAGGTATTATGATTCTAAATTGCACTTTTGGCATGTGATTTTGTTTCTTCTAAGATGAAGGTTTATGTAGCTCTCTTTCTGCACAAACCTGCGTATCATTATTCTTAAGCTTTTGTCTTCGTTCTGTGGCAGATTATGATACTTTGAGAGCTTTGGACTCTGATAGTGCTTCTAGTACTCCTTCAATGTCTGAGGAAGAGATAAATGCCTTACCTGTTCACACATATAAAGTTGCAGTCCCAACAAAGTGAGTTGTGGTGAATTCTTATTGTGAGACAACAAGTGGATGGGCTCCTTTTTCTGTTTGTGTGTCAGTGGTTTTATTTTTCCCTCCTTTCTGAAGAAGGGTGGTTGGGGGGTCAGTCCATTCTGATTTATTATTATCCTTAGGAGGAACTTATTGGTGAATTGTTGATGGTGGTGGGTGGATTTGAAGTCTTGATCTTTGGTTTAAGGAAATCATGGACTTATCTTTTTCTGGATAGAACTGGCATACTTTGGTGACGCTGCTTAGTTTGACTTTCCCTGGTGATTTTTTTATTGATGCAACGTATTGTTATTGATTTTTTTTCTGGAAAAAACTTTTGGTATATGGTTTTAAAAACCATATGTGGTGGCTCAAGTTGAAAAATAAGATTTGGCACCAACTGCCAACATTTTTTTTTTTTGGTTTTGTTTAAAAAATATGCAAAAGCAACATATTCAGTGGGTGATAAAATGAGGATCTTGAAAGATTAGTTGATGTGTGTTGCTTGAGAGTTGATTATTGATGAGTCTTTATAAGTGAGAGAAGGAGGCTATGTTGTTTAAGGATTATCAGGAAAGAGTATTTGTCATAAGCTTTGACATAAGCATCTCAAAGTCTGTTTCTTTTCTATATCAAAGTATTTGGATTCTCAAATCAGATTGCGAGACTTTGTTTTTCCATATTGGTGTGTCAATGCATATGTAAAAAAGTGCTAAATGTTGACAATGTTTTGACACAAAATTGGTTTTTTAATAGGGATGGCTCAGCAAGGTATGCCTCCTCTTCAGGTGCAACCGAGGTAGAGATCTTTGTTCCGCTATTGCTGTCTCTCTTTTAGTTTGCATTATGCACTGATGGTGGTCTTTGTGATGTTATTGCCTTGTAGAATTTTCAGTAAGAAGGCAGGCAACATACTTTAAACTTCTGAATATAGAAATTTGCATCTGGCGCCATTCTGTCCATGAATCAAGAGCAGACACTTTTTAGCATACACTTGCATGTGGGAAAATAATGATACATTTTTTAATTCTACATTTCCATGTTCAGTGTCATATTTGTAGCTTGCCTTTTCAAACTGATCCCTAGTCTTGAAATTAGTTTCTGCTGTTGGTTCAGAGCCTTGCAAACTATACTTGTTGGTAGTTGCAAATTATAAACCAGGCCTTGGTTAAATTCTGTTTGAGGAAGCATTTTGTAGCTTCAAAACATGACATAGCTGAATAGAAAATTTTCTTTATAGTGCTGGCTTTTTTTGGTTGGATGGGACCTATTTCTGTAGGTTTAGATATCAATTTATACATAAAGCGCCTAGGAATTAGTGACATTTTAGGTGCTCAGATAAGATTAAACGAAACGCACTGTCCTGGAACTTTCAATACTGAAGCCAAAATGATTCCTTGAAGCCTAAGCCTAACAAACCAACTCAAGAAATTTAGCTAGGTTCATATTGTGTCAGTTTTTAACACTCGGAAGTGAATTGCAACGTCCGTTGTTATATTTGGGTCTTCAGTATGAAGGTTTCATTAACTCCAAAAGAATAAGAGAGACAAAAATATGTTGAAGAAAACATAAAATTAAAGTATTCCTTTTCCCTGTGCTGCCGGCTGGTAGTCCAGAATTCTGGCATGAATCCTTAGATATCTTTGGCAATCTTCTTGCATATAGAATGCAATTTTCTGACGATTATACTTAACTTTATTGTGACGTCTTTTCAATTGATATGCTTCTGAAAGAACTTTACATCTTGCACTGTGATATTTCTCCTGCTTCTTGATTAAGTTGATGGAATCATTGTGTGATTAAATTGACTGTCTTGCTTACTTTTCACGAATGTTTCTTTTCCAATTTTTTTGAGCAGATTAAAGAAGAGGCAGGAGAATCAGAGGTCATGGGTCCAGAAGATGAGCTGACATGTACTATATGCTTGGAGCAAGTTAACAGGGGAGAGCTTGTTCGTAGCTTGCCATGCCTGCATCAGGTTCATGCTCTGCCCACCTTTTTCTTTTTTCAACTTTCTTCTCTATCTATTAGTAATTGCGACTAGAACGTGTCTCTTTAGATATCAAGTTTATTTTGAGAAAATTCAATGCTATCTCCATGTAGTTATTTTCACTGCATTAAAGTTAATCGTGGCTGCAAAGAGTGGTTATATTTCTGACCAAATTACTTCTTCGTTTTCTTTATTTTCACCCAGTTTCATGCCAACTGCATCGATCCATGGCTTCGGCAACAAGGGACATGCCCTGTGTGTAAATTTAGGATGGGGTCGGGATGGCAGGGAAACACAGAAATAGAGTCGGATGGTTCAGATATTGTGTAGCATTCTTCACAAGCAGCTGTAAATCGCATGATGTCATGAGCTATATACTTCTGTATATATGTATACTGCACTGGGCTTTACCCTGAGGCGGGCTTATGAAGAATGAAATCTATGTTTAGTTATTAGTCATTCCACATAATAAAGGTCTTATTCCATTGTAGTCTCCATCTTCTAGCACACGCAAGTTTACTGCTGTGTCATCAATCTGCAGGCTTGAACTTATAATCGAATAGTTGTGTACCAAACGGCCATTTTGTTTTCAAATCGAAGTGAGCTGTGGAAGTCTGTATGTCTTAAAACTATATAAAAATGGTTCACTTCCATCAGAGTGATGTATGGTAGCTGTTGGTGAGAAGAGAGCAGTCTTAACGGTAATATGAGCACGATGGTGGTTATGATAGGAGTGGACTGGGGACACAAGTATACGTGTGGAAATGATGGTATCGATTTTGTAAGCTATGCTTCCTTCAATTTTATCTTTTAAATTGAAAAATTATGACCAACTGTCCAAGAGATCAGGCGTAGATGCAGAGCATTAATCGCCGTCTACCTATGTCGTTGTCTCCTTAGTACGCAAGAAAGACGACACATTCTTGTAAACTTAATTATATTACAGTTAATTGAATAAGCTTATTAAAATGATTATAAAATGTCCTCCATTAGTGTAGTACAAATCCTTCAATCTAAACCCTGCAAAGTCAAAATTGTACTACAAATGGCTAACATTGTACTATATCATGCATATGAAGTTCCGGCAATCAACCGATTCATCAACACGTTATTAACTAACAACTAAGCATCTTCATAATCCATACAGCGGCTAACGAGAGATTTCCATGGCTATCGTTGCACCGGCTTCCTCCAAAGCCCTCAAGTCAACGCTTCTAGTTCTGTGTCTCATAGCCTTGCGCTTGTTTTCGATCAAGGCGCATGGGGACAATCACGACGAGAGCCCAGGGGACGGGGGAAATTTGCATTCCAAGGGTCTCATCTTAGTGAAGATATGGTGTCTGATCATTTTACTGTTCAGCACTTTCGCAGGTGGCGTCTCCCCTTACTTCTTCCGCTGGAACGAGTCATTTCTATTGTTGGGAACTCAATTCGCAGGTGGGGTTTTCTTGGGCACCTCTTTGATGCATTTCTTGAGTGATTCCAATCAGACCTTTGGCGATCTCACCACCAAAACCTACCCTTTCGGTTTCATGCTGGCCGCTGCTGGATACCTTCTCACCATGCTTGGTGACTGCGTGGTAGCCTTCGTTACCAGCAATAGCCAGAGGGAAGTCAGAGTGCTGGAACTTGAGGGAGGAACGACGCCCCAGGAGCAAACCAAGGCCCTAGACATGGACGTGAACTCTGCTTTCATGAAGACTTCGTCTGTGGGTGACACCATTCTGCTGATCCTCGCCTTGTGTTTCCATTCGGTTTTTGAGGGAATTGCTGTTGGAGTTGCAGGTATTTCATTCATCCAAGAAAAAAACAAAAAACTTTGACATTTTCATGTTGATTTTCGTTGACTAGTATTTTTTACTACATAGAAATATTGATAAGCTTGTGTCTACAAAAAATTCAGGTAGTAAGGGGGAAGCATGGAGGAACTTGTGGACAATATCATTGCACAAGATATTTGCAGCCATTGCTATGGGGATTGCTTTGCTTAGGATGTTACCCAAGAGACCCTTTGTTACCACGGCGGCGTATTCCTTGGCCTTTGCCATATCTAGTCCCATTGGAGTGGGGATCGGCATTGCTATTGACGCCACAACACAAGGACACACCGCAGATTGGATCTATGCTATCTCTATGGGTCTTGCTTGTGGAGTTTTCATCTATGTTGCTATCAATCATTTGATATCCAAAGGCTTCAAGCCGCTGAGGCAGAGCCCTTTTGACACTCCATGGTTTAAGTTTCTCGCCGTGCTTTTTGGGGTGGCTGTTATAGCAGTTGTCATGATCTGGGACTGATGCTCTAGTTTCAATTTGGGTTCTTCGATGTTCTACTTTTATCATTAATATGAAGTGGTGATCATCATCTTACTATGTTGCCAAAGTCGGACTTACTAGCTTCGCATGTTCTAGTAATTTCTTAGGGTTTATATATGTTGCTCCACCAATATATATATATCTATAGATATATATGTGTATGTGTGCACGCGTGTGTGCGTATATACCTATTTATATATATATACACCTTCACACGGACAAAAAGTCATACTTCCAATTCCCTCTTATTTGTTGTTCCTTAATTACATGAAGTTGACAAAGTTGCTTCAATCATTGATCCATAGGTTAAAGAAAGAGGACTTGTATCTCATTCCGCACGTCACAAGCACATTGAGCTATGAATAATTTAAGATGTGTTTTGTGGTTAATTCCTTTTCTTTCTGAACAGAAATATTACGAATAAACTATATATATAGATCGTTTTTGCCACTTGTCAAAATGCTTCCAAAAGTATTCTCCTAGAAATTAGACTAGAATTGATCACAAATAGTTGATATCGCTTATTTTTCTTTCTCCAGCCACAAAATTTGAGCAGATGTAATGGGAACTTGCTAGCGGTCTTGCTCATAGGGAAAGTGAAGATGGAAGGGATGAAAGGAAACTTGTCTCGTGAGTAGGAGTACATATTTACATCTTTCTCATTCTCTTTCATCGTCTAATACCTGTCTACCACTAAGGTGGCGTAACTATGTAAACATATTAGGAAAAAGTTTCTTCCACTGTATGGGAGGAAATAAGTTGTCAAAAAATTCTATTTATGCATTTAAAATTTTTAATTTTTTAATTAAATTTATAAGTTACAATAAAATTAATAGTTTAAATTTTTTAAAATGAGTATTTAATAAAATTTAGCATGTAAGAATAACAAAAATGAAGATATAGTGAGAAAAGTGTCGTTGAAATCAATCCCATTGCTAGTTTATAATTATGATATGGGTTCGTTACGGCCAATAGCTATGTTAGGCGTTCTAATTGTAACAGCTGGGGTGTTACCCTTGCAATTTCGAAATGTGAAAGGCTAAGATGTATATACAGCAGCTCCACTTTGATCTTTCAAAAATAAATTCAATGGTTCTAATCTTAGCTTGCTTAAAACTTTCAACATCAATATACTGAAAACAGCAAGGCACATTCAAATAAAATTGCATGTAGGAATAGATGGTAATTAGTTGATCGAAAAGATAATATTAAAATTAACGAGTCCATTAAGAAGATCAGATGTTTTCTTCTGGAGGAATGAATGTCTTGATTAAATCAATATATTAAGTTTAGACAACGGAGGAAGTTTTCTACGACAAATATATATGCCACTTGGGGCTGTACACCTTAATGAATGGCCACATTTAATTGGAGAGATGAACTAATACCTAATAATTGCTAGCTTAGCTCCCATGTTTAGAATGACTTTGAGAAAGATATTATGCATTAACTTGGCATTGCTTTAATCAGTTCATAGATTGTTTTCAATGCTGCTTTAATTAGTTTGTCTTCGTGCTTAATCATCGGGATTTAAGCCTGTACTTAACGAGACATCGTAAATGTCAATGTTTCCTTCCTTCTCTTTCTTTTCTCGCCTAAAAGAAAGAGGTGGGTCAAATGTCCTTCTCCTTCTCTAGCTCTGACTCACTTACTTGAAGGTACTGTTGTGGTTGAGAAGGGTGCCATCACCAACCAGGCAGAGACCCCCTTTTAGGTCTTTCATGAAAACGAGATGACAAATGTGGGTTATGTCGAAAAGAGTTTTTTCCAAGAGAATTGGGAAACTTGTGGACTTTAGCAGTCTGACATGCCTTGGTTTACAAGTTTTAACGGCTACCTTTACTTACTACAATATGTTCTGATTTTTCTTCTGAATAGGCAACATTACCACAGAGATGGAGCCATCTAAGGCCATGGTAATTACGAAAGTATTTGCCCAAAGTTTTTAGTTGTCGATTATGACCACAGGTTTACTTTCCCATCAACCATGAAAAGCTCGCAAATAAACGTCCTGCAAACTTGTCAGCCACTTGGGTTTCTGGTTTCACTTGCAAGTACGTAGTCAAAAATTAATAAATTTACTGGAAGGGGATTTGAGTAGGGCATATAATTACCGAATAAAACAAAGAAAAGGATATCTGTTTGGGCATATTCGTCCAGGCACATGGGATGGAAACTTGTAATTTGGGATTAAGGGGGTTGTAGGGCAGGTATTTAGGACAAACAATAAAAAATAACGTTAATGACACTCCAAACTGTAAGAAGTTATATGGGACCGTGCAAAGTAGGTAAAAATGTATTCTTTCTGAATTCTCTTTTCGCATGCTTCGTTTGGAAACTTGAAAATTAATTTGACATACCTATTCGACCAAACACTAGTTTATGATTTCTATATAAGCAAGTCTCGTAGTTTCCTGTGACCAATCCAGGGAACAAACAGGCCAGTCCGAGCTAGGTTTCCCACTGATACCCAGAAACACTTGAGCACAAGAAAATGACTGCCTCTCTTCCTTCATCGTCGACATTTTTGGTGGCTTTCCTCTTTGCTACGAGCATTCTTTGGACCATTCCTGAGGCTACTCTGGCTACTTCTAAGCCTGAAAGCATTACAAGGCACTATAAGTTCGATGTACGCATTACAAACTTGTTTTGAAAGTTTTTGTGTGTCTGTATGTGTTAAAAGCACTACTTAAACATGTATCGAACTTTGATTATTTCTGCAGGTAAGGTTGACAAACGTTACCAGGCTGTGCCACACAAAGAGCATGGTTACCGTTAATGGGAAATTCCCTGGGCCTCGTGTCATTGCTAGAGAAGGAGACAGATTATTGGTTCAGGTGGTCAATCATGTTCCAAATAATATCAGCATGCACTGGTATGAGAAATGATTTTCTTTCACTAATTTCGTGCTAATTATTTTTAACTTCTAAGTACGAGCCAATGCAATTAATGATCATGAGCATATCTATGTAATTACTATGGATTTTGAATTCTATATGTAAATGTCGTTGCATGCAATAATTATATAGATATGGATTAATGTTTTGGCTAAGTACATCCTCTTGTCAATCGAGAATAATATATGGTACGTGTGGATGACGAACAAACAGGCATGGAGTGAGACAACTTCGCAGTGGATGGTCGGATGGGCCATCGTACATAACTCAATGCCCCATTCAAAGTGGTCAGAGTTATGTGTACAACTTCACCATTGTTGGCCAAAGAGGAACTCTCTTCTGGCATGCTCACATCTCCTGGTTAAGGGCCACAATGTATGGACCCCTTGTTATCCTCCCTTGGCGCAACGAATCTTACCCATTTGCCAAACCCTACAAGGAAGTTCCCATCATCTTTGGTATAAATCAATTCATCATCAATTACTAATACTCATTCTAATTTACACAAGACTATTTTTTTTTTGTAAAAGAAAGTTGTTTCTTGAAAGAAAAACCCGGTTGGTTTGAATACAGGAGAGTGGTGGAATGTTGATCCTGAAGCTGTTATTGCCCAAGCTCTGCAGACAGGAGGTGGCCCAAATGTCTCCGATGCCTACACTATTAACGGACTTCCTGGACCCCTCTACAATTGCTCCAGCAAAGGTACAAAGATCCAGTACACATCAAACCCGCACATGAACAGTGAACACACAACTGAACCCCCCAAAAAATATAATTTTTATTCATTTATAACATAAAATAACTATAGATTTTCTCAATCAATTAATATCATTATAATAAATCATTTGCACATGTTAGTAACCACACTGCTGTAAGTTTTGTGATGAGGACTAATAATAATTATATTTAGTAGGAAATAAAAAATTATTATATTTAGTAATGAAAGTTGGCTAAATTTGGTATGGTGCTGCATGGTGAAGACACGTACAGGTTAAAGGTGAAACCAGGGAAGACATATCTTCTCCGCTTGATTAACGCCGCACTCAATGAGGAACTGTTTTTCAGCATAGCTAACCACAGTTTGATCGTGGTTGAAGCGGATGCAACTTATGTGAAACCCTTCGAGTCCAGTATCATCGTCATAGGACCAGGACAAACCACAAATGTCCTTCTGAACACAAAAAATCCGTCCCCAAATGCTACTTTCTTCATGCTGGCCAGGCCATATTTCACGGGAATGGGTACCTTCGATAATTCCACACTGGCCGCCATTCTAGAATACGACAACCCATCCACTACTCTCAAACGTCGTCCGCTGTCGAAACCCAGTCTTCCGGCCATCAACGCCACTTCCTTCGTCGCCAATTTCAGTTCCAGATTCCGTAGTTTGAACAGTGCTAAGTACCCTGCCAACGTACCCCAAACTGTGGACAAGAGATTTTTCTTCACCATAGGCCTTGGGACCAGCCCCTGCCCTGTAAATCAAACCTGTCAAGGACCTAATAATAGAACAAAATTCGAGGCTTCCATTAATAATGTATCTTTTGCTCTGCCTTCAGTAGCAATTCTGCAACAACATTTCTTTGGGCAGGCTAATAATGGTATTTACACTACTGACTTCCCAATTTTCCCCCTGCGACCATTTAACTATACGGGGACTCCACCAAACAACACCATGGTTAGCAACGGAACCAAGGCGGTGGTGATACCATATAACACCAGTGTGGAGGTGGTGTTGCAGGACACAAGCATCTTGGGAGCTGAGAGCCACCCATTGCATCTTCATGGGTTCAATTTCTTCGTTGTGGGTCAAGGTTTTGGCAACTTCAATCCTAATACAGACCCTACCAAATTTAATCTTGTTGATCCAGTTGAAAGGAACACTGTTGGTGTGCCTTCTGGTGGTTGGGTTGCAATACGTTTCCTCGCTGATAACCCAGGTAACTTCTATTTACTTTGTTGCCACTACCAGAAATTAATTAAGAAAACAAAAAAAAAAGATTGCAAAGTATCAATCAGCACCATCACCTCAACTGGTATCAAGTTGGCCTCTCATAGTTGGAGGCAAGCTTGATTTTTTTGCTTCTAAAAAAATATGCACTCAACAAAGCTAAATTGACTCAAGTTTTTACAGGCAAACAAAAAAAAAAAAAATGGGCACCATCCAAATTAATGCATGTTATGTTACTAAAACAGGTGTTTGGTTGATGCACTGTCACTTTGATGTCCACCTGAGTTGGGGGTTGAGGATGGCATGGATAGTCCAAGATGGGAAGCTCCCTGATCAGAAGCTGCCCCCTCCTCCGGCTGATCTTCCCAAGTGTTGACTTTGGCCCTTTGGCTGGTGCTCTTAGCATCTCACTCTGCCAATTTTACCCCTAAATTATGAATTCTCCGACATTTTTTTTCACTTGCTTTTATGAGAGTATGAAAAAGGCAGCACTGGCAATCAATTTTTCTTTTAATCTCAGTTGGATAAGATCTTGTTGTATCACCCACCTTTTCTGAACAGACTTTCCGGGGAGGGGACGCATCACTTTTGTTTAAATAAATACATGTTGATCTAAATACACTAGTGTTTTTTTCTTTTGGTTGAACAAAATACACTGGTATTTGCACTAGCTTGGACGTAGGTACTCAGCAATAAGCCTTATTGGAATGCGTCGCACTAACATTCAAAATCAACCTTATATCATATGAAACAATATACCTTTAATTTACTGCAAAATTGCAAAGCTTCCGTTACTTAAACAAAAAATAAAGTAAAATAAAATAAATGGTTCATCCGAGTGTATGTTAAGAACTAGTAACCTCTAGTTTATGAAACAATTAAGGAGTGTATATAATCGCATAGGAAAATTAAGTTCTCATTTTTTATAACCAAAATCTCATAATAGAATAAAACAGTCATTGAATTAATTTGATTTCATAGTTTATAAAATCTAATAAATTTAATTATATAAATTTTTAAAATAAAAATTATATAAAAACAAAGAAATTATATTATATATCTTTTATTTTTTGGGTTAGGTGAATTATTTATCTTGAATAGCGTTTTGCTTACTCTTACCCTGTTAAAATTGCCTCACTCTAAATCCCCAATTCATTGGGATAAACTCGGAAAGGCTTCATAATGGTAGAGGAGACCCAACATGTGAAATATGAGAATGCTGTATTCATAGTGTTCAAGTTGTTGATTAATGTCGGCGTTTTCTTCCGTTGAATCAGGTAATTAATTGAATTTGAATAACAAACAGTTTAGATGGCGAGTGAGGACACATCATGGAAATAGAAAGATTCCGACGTTTGTAGTCATGCTACCACCAAATTCATAAATGGCTGGCACCTAAGCTCCCAGGCCTCAGAGTCAGAGGTGATCTAACTTCGAATTTGCAAATTTTCCATTTTTAAGGGAGTCAGTAGCTTCGACTGAGACTGGCTTAAAAAAAAACCAACCAAAGTAGACTAATTGAGGAATGAGGAGTAAGAAAACAGGAAAGAAAGGGAGGGAAAAGAAAAAGAAAAGGAAAAACTGAGGTCCTGTAAGTTGGAACATTATTTTCAAGTAGACACCCCCAATTATCTGAGATTTGTTTCTTAATAGGGAAAAGTAGAAGGAATGTGGCTTGTATTTTCAATGCAGATCCAAATACTATTATTTTGGAAACTTGAAGCAGATGAAGAGAATCTCTCTCTGCTCCACCAAAAAGTTTAACGTACACACACAGAGTGAGGGAGACACATCGAACAAAAGACAGAATAAAAGAGAGACGAGATTCAGCACATTTCAGGATATATTCTTGACCAAAAGCAAGAGGAAGTTTTGGTAGTTCTTGTTGGATAAGAAACCCAATGCAGAAAGAAGATTAAAATTGGAATCTAGTTGAGATATATGTATTTTCAGCAATGTGTAAACTTTATAACTCACCTTAGCTAATTGGTAATTACAATCGAATCGATGATATTCCAAAAAAAAAAAAAGGGGGATCTCCTGTTGATCAGAAAGCAAAATATTGTCCAAGTTGCCAGTGAACCCATTAAAGCTGAACAGGGGATCTGTGCAACAGACATGCTGTGCTGTCTGGTACCCTCAAGAATCGCCATGCTTGTGCCAGCAAACTAACATGGCAACACACCGTCTCATGATGTAAAACCTGGCTTTCTGTTCCTTAGCTAAATTGGTGCATTTGCGACCGATGGAGGGGTTCTTTTGTGAAAAGCTTCTAGGAAGATTACATTTGGAAGAAGAGGAACTCTTTTGGGATACGCTCCTGAGGAGGGGGGAGTTTGAAGAAGCACTTCTTGTTGAGCAACTCCTTGAGAAAAATGACTTGGTGGAGTTGGAGGTGAATGCCTGGCTGCCTGATCCCGAATCCTTCTTTGCTACCTTCCACTTTTCATCCATGAGAAACAGAGCAACTATTGCAGTTAGAACTGGCTACAGACACACAGTGCCTAACCCTTAGAGTGTCGGAAAGGCGAATCTGATAAGAGGAGAAAAAAAGGTTAATTCTAGTAGGACTGGCAAGTGTATATATAAGGGTTTCGTGAAGAGATCATTAATGCTTCCTAAGTATATATATATATACACACACACTTGCTTAAGTATTGTAAAATATAATTAAAAATAAATATATAAATTATTTACAGAGTCTATAGAATAGGTTTCAAAAACCAGATGAACCAACATTTTTTAGAAAAATGTCTATAAAATTGTAAAAATTAATTAAAAATATCATATCAATGTCTTGTATTTGCTTCTCATTCATGTATCCGTCACATAAAGTCATATAGAACATTAACATTTTGAAGGTTAATCTTATCAGTTATATAAACGAAGTATATAGTACAAGGGTCATTAAATAGTGTAGAAAACAGGCACATTTGTTTGACTGTAGTGTGAACCTGCTTCGGCTTGGTTGGGATATGGAAAGTGATAATTTTATGCTTTCTATTGATGCAAGTGGATTTGAGGCTGATACGCGAACCTCTGTCCATTTCAATGGTCTCGGATAAGCTCTGATTCTTTTGGAGACACAACCCTACCTTGCACGGTTCCAAAATGGCAAGTCACTCATCACGTATCGTCCCTATCGTTCCCTTTAGACAGACGTTAGCTGGTTCGCATGTGGAGGGTTGTGCGTCCAAGTTTTATCTTTGTAGAATGGGCGATGTTTAAGTGACTTCACAAGACTTAACCTCAATTTGCCTAAGATGCTCTTTCCCGCAGCAGAAACTGTGCACATGGATGAACGAACCCCTGACATTGCTCTAGTCAAAAACAGTGTTTGAATTAGAAGCCTTAAACGACAGGATAAGAGAATTAAATTCATCAATCACATCGTATTCGTATGAACATGACTGTTGTTTGTCAATACTCGCTGATCAAATGGCAGACTAGAAAAAATTTATGATACGATGCAAATGATGACTATAAATCCTTTAATAATCGTTTCTCCACACTCTCTGCTTTTTATTCTAAAGCAATATCATTTGATGGAAGATAATTTATTGGCAAGTGGCTGATACGGTCAATCTAGCGATCACTACAATAATATGGCACTTTTACTCCTGTTTTCCGTCATGGATTCGGTGCTGAAGCATCTTTTTTTTCCTTTTTACCTTTGAATTTGTTCCCACAAAATTCCATGTTCTAGGGTTATCCCTACGGTTCTGGTGTTGGGTTTCTACTCTGTAGTAATAGAATTGAAAAAGGAATAGTTTTGGCAAAGTTTGTGCTAAACAACTTGGGTAAACTTTAAATAAGGCATTAACCTATAAAACCTACAAGTCCTGTTAATTTGGTTACCATCAAAACCGCTGGTGAGCATATGCTTGGATTCTAGAATACCGTTATTACTGTATTCATATACAAATTGGAGGCCTGGATTCATATGCACATGGCAACTATGAAGACTAGGGCAGTAGTCAGAATTGAGGCTATAAATCCAGATTTCAAAATTTCTCAATCTGAAAGCATTCTCTGAATTTAATATTTCAAAGAAAATAGCCTGCTGAACTCACCATGTGAAAGAATATTGATTTGTGTTATTTTTCTTTCTGTACTATATTTTAATGAAATTTGCCGCTCTGAGTACTGCAGTTATATATTTAATTTCATGATTGTTAAATCAACCAAGGAAAAAAAATTGATCCTAATCAATAAAAGTTATAAGTGATGCTCAGAAGGAATCTCATGATTTGGAAAGAAACCTTCGTTATGAAGATTATTTGACTGGTCAAAAAATTTCACCAAGCACATGCATGTAAGCATTATATCTAGTAATCATAATCAGTGCAAAAAGTAGATAGAGCATAATTTCAGTCAATGTGAAACAGTCTAGAATTGTATTGACGGTGCATATTATGCATGCTTCAACTTTATTTAAAAAGAAAACTTATTGGAGTGCTTGACTGGCATGCACACCAGGTAAAAATCGAGGCCATGATGCTTTTTCTGAGGGCTGTGTCGCTCTCAGCATCACACATTTACTGGAGTCGTAAAATTTTGAGGCACCAAGAAAATGCGGCCAAGTTATTTAAAAGCAGAGATTAGGAAGAATCAAGTTAATTGGACCAGGACTTATGATTGGTCAAAAGATGACGTGGATGGTCAAACATCATGTCACGTGGTATGTTGTGATAGTTATGAATTACAGCTCTGTAGCTATATATGTATATATTTAAGAAATCTTACTACGGAGGTGTTTTTGGGTTTTCACAATTTTGCCGGCCATGTTGGTTAGGGAGTCCCACATGCGGCCATGTGAGCTGCACAAGGGATGGTCAGGGGGGGGGGTGGGAGCATTTGCCTCTAAGTTGTGGATACCCTTTTATTCTCTAAACATCGACCATATATACACTGTTCCATGAGTTAGACGCTCAACCAGCAGGGCAACCCAAACCATATCCCTCTTTGCTCGCTTTGTGATCCATTGCCTACTCATGAGCTTAACCCAGTTTTTTTCTTTCCAAATAAAAACAGAGGTGGAACAGTGGAAAAAAGGCTGGTGTTTTGACAGCCGAAACCAAGGAGAATATTTTAATTGGGAAGAGACATATCCTGAAGGGATGACGTTAAAATTTGGGAGATGTTCTTTGAACAGTGACCAGTAAACAGAGGGAATGGCCACCACTCCAAGCTTCAATCCAGAAAAAGAGAACAGGAGCCATTGCGGGTTGACCTGCGCTTTACGAAAATCAGTCAAACTTGTCAAATGTCAAGTTAGTAATTATTGGGTGGGCAGCCAGCCAGATCAGATCAGGATGCAATTAACTGGGTTTCAGCTCTAAATATTGTCGGGCTTTTCATGTGGCTTGTTTGGATCCTTTTCACGAGTAATGCTCGTTACGTAAACAATTAAAACATTGCATTAGAGAAACAGATAATCTATTTCCACCAGCATAGTCGGCAGCATCTGAGTGCATATGTGCAGAAGCTGAGGTGGGTCCAACTCTACTAACATGCTGCCAACTCAGCTGGTGTAAATAAATGTGATGTGTTAACATTACTATCTTTTCACGGCCACCACCACCTCCTTGGAGACACTTGCAGTGCAACATATATATTTGCGCATGTATGGTATGTTTCTTAACATTGGTGATACATTCACGTTTCTCTACTGTATCGGCTTCAGATGACAGCATATTCATTCATCTTCCGTTTGTTGGATGCCTGCGTAGTTTCATATGCAAGCAAGATGGTACTATATATAGATTGTGTTATATACATTTAACTTTTTTTTATGGTACAATCTACATTAAATCATATATTACTTTCACAAAATTTCCCTCATGATAGACTGCTGCCAATGAAATTCATGGGACTAGGAACTAGCTATTATATCTAATTCTAAATTAGACAATGATTGTTTCTTAACACTATATTTCTAATTCCTAAGTCTAAGTGGAAATATGATTAGCAGCCCAGCCCATATCTAGCAGGTTCACCTAGATTCTAAATTAACAAAAAGTTTCAGCATCGATCATAAAAGTCACATAAAGCTGAGCCAAACCTTGATAAACAATTTATTCTGCTTTGGCCGGGAGCCGAGGTCATCATAAATTGATATATAGGTTCAACACACAAAACCGAGGCATCTTCTAATCGATGGTCTTGTATCAGGTTTTCTGCACATAAAGCGTAGAGTCCATCCTTACCATATGTTTCCCTTTGTATTTTAATCAAGTTCTTCAAACATATTTCTAATTTCTAAGCATCCCATCCAAAATAACATGCCCACTACTCGTCCTCCAAATAAAGATACCAGCTTGGATGTTCTGCCAACTTTCCAAATGCCCTTCTTGTGTTTTTTTGGTGAATTGATTAATGTGGAGTGACACTATCTTGCTTACACGAAGAGCCAAAGACGGTGTTTCAATAGTTTATATATATAAAGCGAATCTTGAATTCTTAATTTAAATAATGAGATAAGGACCTAAAGAAGATAGCTTTTTCTCTTTGTTGAACTAGCGAGAATGTGTTTCCCGGCTGACACCTTGGTGATTTTGGGTATTCTGTCGTGCCACTATCTAAAAATCGCCGAGTGATGAGATTTTCAGTACTCTAATAACTGAAACTGAGAGACTAGACCAAAATGATATAGAAAGGGAGTAATCAATTCTTTGTAATTAAAGGATGCACTGGACAGTAACAGATGTTTTTTCAGTCTACTCTTGACGTAATTAATCATTGAGGGCTGGTTGCTAGCTGACTAGCCTTGCAGTTTTCTAGCTAGTAACTGAAGGAAACTAGTAGAATCCTACCTTGTTGAAATCTCTATTTTAATTTCTGCATCCAGTCCTCTAGCCAGTTAGCAAACAAAACCATGCAAGTTGCGGGACAGGTATGAAGATTATGAAGTATAGTGAATGAAACTCAGGGATAATTACAATATATATGTTCATTAAAATAGAATAATTAAGAGTCAAGATCGGTTACCTTGATCTTTCAGAATGCATAATTCCCAGTTTGATCGGATCGGAAACTCAATGTAAGAGAATAGCCATATATTTGCCGATGGAGCATCATCAAGATTCCCGTTAAGTTCAAAGGGAACTAACAGAGTAAACCAAAAAAATAGGTCACCCAAGAAGCCCTAAGCAGTAGTGTGAATCTTGATGATGCTGCAGCCGCAGACACTGATTGGTCTTTTGACACATCTTCCACCATGATTTGAACATATAAGAATATATATAATCAGAAACCCTGACCCCACAAGATAAGGATATATTACAAGAAAAGGCAAAGAGAAGAGATCAAAATGAATAATAAAAGCATAAATGAACATGGAACATATTATGTGTATTAAAGCTAGTTAATCAATCCGCCGGACTAAACAATAGTTCAGCCACGTATAATAAAATTCTTTCTTGCCTGACCAAACCTCCCATCCCGGGCGACAAGGCTTTTAACCGGCACCGTGTAGGTTGCTAGCAGACTGGGATTTTTGGGATGAATGAAAAACCACTAAAAGGAAAATTTTTTTTTTTAAAAAAAAAGGATAAGGATGGTTTAAGACTGGAGGGCACAGAAGCAAGTGCAGTAGCACATGTGGTGGGCGAATGCGCGATGGCTGTAGCAGTGATTCCTGAGACGCCATGTAGTTTTGGTTTTGGGCTTTGGCTACAAATATTATTTCACTAACTGGGAATTAATTGGGAATTTGGGAATCCTCGTGTCCCGGATATCAGTCATGGGAAGTGAAACAGATGATTCAATGTGAAGGCTGCGGATTAGAACTGATTCCCACTTTCGACCCCTTTGCTCCATCGCCATGCCTATATATGTGTATTTATTCTTAAAATCGCGAAGCCTTCTTGCGGACTTATGGTGGGTGTGCATCAGTGTATGTGACTTCGGAGCCATCCATGATGGACGCACTCTTCCCAATTACCATTTAACTATTTCGAGCTCCCACGTTGTGTACCTTTATATATGACCCAGACCCACTACACCTCTTGTTATGGTTTTATTATAACTAAATAAATTTAATAAACACTATTTCCTGATAAACATCTATTATAATATAACTCAGTCTTTGTTGCCTACTAATTAATTAGTTTATAGGTTACCATACTTGGCCGGCATTGTCTTTGCTTGAAAGTATAAATTGAGAGTTCTCCCGAATCTAAAACTCATTACCAACCACACACGATTGTTTAAAACATATGATGCGCAATTGAATAGGACGTTTCTTCTGCAAAATTGCAACATTACATAGGAGTATGACGCTTTCTTAAATTAGCCAACTGCGTTGACAACAGAAATGAGGACAAATTATCGTTCCTTTTATATACAGGACATATGACCAACCGACTGTTGGTTGTAAATTCCTTCCTGTTCAGTGGTACTGTCTACTAATCTTCACCCTTCAGGCTCAGCCAGATCATGATTCTATTTAGCAACAGCGACACAACGTGCGGGCTAACGTGCAAAGGTAAAGACACATCATGAAGCTAATTGCTTTTTGGCTATTGGCCACTGTAATATGCCAACAAGGGAAGTAGGGAACACGTTTTAGGTAATGGAATCAAATTGGTAACATGGGATAATAGATCATAATTGGGAGATTAGCCACTTGATCAACCACTATAACATTAGGATGGGCTTACTCTACCCTGACGGAGGGCCCATGCAAAGAGGGCCATTTAGCCCAATTAAGTTGGTGTTCCAGCCACCGCCCCACCACAACACCCAAGAACAATTACTCGTACCCCATAAAACTATATATTTTTTTAATTTGAAAACAAACTGTGTTCAAGCTCACCATGTTATTAAATGAAATATATTAGTAAAAAATTTAAATTGCGGAATGGCTGCCGAGGAGACAACAGAAATTTGAGGGAGAATAATTCAAACATGGAGCAGATGAGAAATGTACAAATTCACAGCCAACTTTACTAGTCTGACCAAAAAAAGCTACAAAGTCAAGTTACAATAGCAAGTGGCAACCTTAGTTAGCCATATATGATCACGTAACTACACCCAAACTGAAATATATGCAATCACTATTCTTTCCCGAAAAGATTCTTGACCGGTCAGCCGTGCAAAAGAAGATACCAGAAACTCAACCAGATTGATCACTTAGCAACTAAGTAACTATATATTTTAACTGTTAAGCACAAGCTTGGCGGCTTGGAGTTGGAGCCATTGGAAAGAAAAGCTGCTCAAGATCAGGAGGCCGGAAGTACCCATTCTTTGGTGGCTGTCGTTTCTTCCCAAATGAAAACGGCTTCTTCTTTGGCGGAGGCGGGGGCACCAACGCTGCGGGAATCCGGCACTCCCACCGCTCCGGCGTTGAACAACCCTCTGCTCTCTCCCAGTTCTCTTGCCCTTTGCTCATCACCTCCTCCACGCCCTCCATCCTTTTAACTAAAGGACGTCATAGTATGAGGAGTTACTATGGACGAAACAAGAGGCACAAAGTGGAAGAATAAGGAATTAATAGTAGAAAACAAAGAAGAGGGAAGGCTCTGTATTTATAAAGCAAAGTGGAAGATGACTGGTGAGTGGCGAGTATGTAGCCACCTCTATCCGCTTGCCAATTTTATTCCGCACTATTATAACTAAGAAAACAAATCAAAACGCCAACCGCGTGGCTTGTTCTGGAAAGCGGTAGGGGCTTACAGAATTTTGTGGTTATGATAGAGACAGCTAAGCAGGTTTTCTTTATACGTGGCACTAATACGTTCAGCTTCGATCTATGTGGAGACGGCACGTGGCCTCTCTCGCCCTACTCTTTAAAATTTTGAAATTAGCGCTAAACCAGACCAAGGGTTGGAGAAACGCGGGAAACGTGTGTTTTATTAGGAAATTAAAATTTTTTATTTTTTATTTTTATTTTATAAAATTTAATAGATAAAATTTATTTTTTTAATCAAAAAATTTATATCACTTTTATTAAAATATTTACTTTAATAGATCACGTATAATAATTAAAAAATTTTATTAATAATTTTATAATTTTTTTAAATTTAAAGATAAATATTATATATTTTATAAAATAATATAAAAAATATATTTTTTTATTTAAAAATTTTAAGATTTATTATACTTATATTTTTAAAATTATATATAATTAAAATAAATAAATTTTATTAATAATTTTATAATTTTATTTTAATTTAAAAATAAATATTATATACTTTCTAAAATAACATAAAAAATATATATTATTTTCAATATAAATATATAACTTTCCCAAAATCTACATCACTCTTTGCTAATTTGTCCAACCTTATCCATCCCTTTATTGCCCTGTTCTCTCCGGATCCGGTTTTCTGCGTTTATAACAGAGGAAGTTTCCCTTAGTTGCTCTTTTCTCTTCGGATCCGGTTACTCTGCGTTTATAGCAAAGGAAATTTAAATAGATATAAAATTAAAAAATATAAATTTTATTTATTAAATTTTAAATAAAAATAAAAATTATTAAAATTAAAAAAATATAAATTTTAAATCCGTTTTCTTCGATCAAAGTTTATTTTTAAATTTTCGGTTTCCAGTCATGTACGAAAATTGGAACCTGTACTCATGGGAGATCATACTTGGTGATAGCGGATCCCACCAGCATGATATGGGCTACTAAATCAGAACTTATGGGCCCTCCGATTCATAGATCGTGGTCTCATCAACATATTGAATGGACCCAAAAAGAATCATATATGTTTCCGTAGCCCATTAAGATCGGCTTAGCTTATGCATGTTGTTTGGCGACCATGATTAGAACATGAAGGAAGGTACGAGAGTTTGTGTATAATTGCATTTTTTATGTGTTTATTTATCTTCTGATTTATGAATTGATGCCTTGTACCTATGCATGCTTCGAAAAAATTATGAAATATGCTCATGAGATTAGATATACATCCTCTATATCTTGTTTTTGAAAGTCAGGGTCATTTTCACGCAATCTCAATTACCAATTTTCTTTAGAGGATTGCCACGTATGTATACTGACTAAGCCAGCCCATAACTCAAGTTTCTAATTTTCTTTCTTCTATCTTCCTATCTCTTCTCCCAAGCCAGTCTCAGTATCACAAGCTGCAACTCCCTCAATATACAAATAGGAATGCACGGTGATACGTCAATCCTGGAAACTTTGATCTCTTTGGCAATTTGCAAGTGCAGTCAATGCTGGTATTAATATTCACTTTCGATCCACTTAACCCTCCCATAACCTATTTTCACCTTTTGCTTCACCGTCCTCGGAAAGAATCATCGTCCCAAAGCCTTTCCAGAAAGAAACCAAGCTTTACGCAAAAACATGGAAAAATAAGGGAAAACACGGTGGCTGTCGTTTCTTCCCACAGAAAATTAATTGGTGATGCACTTGAAAATAGGGTGTAAATCGGTTTGGTTTAGATATATTTTATCTCTGAACCAAACCGAGTTGATTTAATAGATTTGCCACAAAATCAATCTAATTCATCTAATTAAATTTTTCAAAATCGAATCGATTTACATTATATTGGATTCGTGTGGATTAGATTGGTTGGATTGAATTTCACCCAAAAAAAAATTTTTGCGAGTTTTTTTTCTAAATAAAAAAGCATACAAACTAAATTAAATTATACAAAATCTCATTTAAAAGAAATCATATCTCTGTATTCAACATAGAAACTAGAAACTTCGAAAATATGCATTTAACAAGACAATCAAAATATACCCGTTACAATATAAAAACTGCAGAAACCACAAAAATAAGCTTAAGGAAGTTTAGAAATGTCCACTCCAATCAAAATATAAGAAGTGGGAAGATCGTATCTCTATATTTTACTAAGCCAGAATGACTTTACGAACAAATTGAAAACACCCACATGACAGCATGATCTGTTACGAAACTTAAAAAACTATATATTAAATAAGAATGGATTTAGTTTGGTTTTATTCTATTTTTTTAAGATCACCATCCAGCAACGATTAAATCAGTTTTCACAAAATTTTATTCAAGTTATATACTTATTTAATTAGTTTTAATCAACTTTTTTCAATTACTGAATTAGTTTTGATCGGTTTTAATTGAATTTGGATCAAATCGATTCTTTTGATCGTCAAAGAGGGTGGTGAAACAGACGCAAGGAAACCATGGATCGATGGAGGACAGAAAATATTTATATATAAAAATGAAAGTTATCGATCTACATCCATGATATCACTGTCCCAAATTCATATTCTGAAGCTGACAAATGGAATTCCATTTTCTTGAGCAGAGCAACCAAAGGTTGCTCACTGTCATATATCATGCATGCACACTGTCATATATCATGCATGCACTTCAGACTTTCGGATTCCGATGTTGATCACGAAGCCGTCAGCAAAATAGTAGCAAATTTCTACTGCCAGGTATTGCTCCACCATTAGGGTGTACTGGAATACAATGTATATCTGCCATAGCTACCTAATAAATTTCTTACACGTGTGCTCCGTCACAATCAATATCACGCAGATCCTGAATGAAACTAGCCACGTGGATACATATATTGCCGTCCACTGCTTCACATGCCTCTTTGCAAACTCCCCCTTTAGAGTTCCGTCGTGTTTAGATTTTCTTGCGGCCGCCCCCGTTGAATTGCCGCCCATTCCTTACGCTTATAACTTATGACCTTTTCATGCCTGTCTGCCCTTTATAACTATCCTATCTTATATTTATTGTATTGCAAAGGAAAGTGATCAATTATATCATTTATTTTTATAAAAAATATAATTAATTATAATGTGAGTAAGTAAAAAAAAGAATGATAGTATAATAACATATAAATATTAATTCACTTTCTCAATCACTTACAAACTAAAAATTTAATTATATTAATGATTTATGACTTTAATTACATCTTTATAATTTTAAAAACATTAAAGAGTATGATATTTAAAGACTAGAACTCGATTTTAAACATAGAGCAATAAAGTCTGGAGAGATTAATTATTAAAAAAAAACACAAGGTAAAAATTAAAAATTATTTTCAATTGATGAAAGTAATTTATCTTTATTTATACTACCATACATTTTAATTTTAATTAAAAAGCATACTTTTTTTTTTTTTTTTTGCAAGGGGACACGCACCCCTCGACGATGTAATTAGAACTGAGAAATGTTACCGACAAAAGTCACAAGAGAGAGGGCCAAAGTCCGAAACGCTGGACACGAGGGTGTCTTCCAGACAATGCAGAGAAAAAAGGCAAGTCCTAAGTTTGAGATGTAAGTGGCGCAAAATGGGAAGCGAATAGCAACCGGGAATAGGTGGCCGTGGCGCCGCCCAAAGTACGTGGAAAGTCTAAGGAGGGGCACTTGCTTCAAAACTGGTGCAAACGACATAATAATCCACGAGAAGTGGTTGGGGAACTGGCTCTGGCTGGTTAACTTACTACTGTAGCTGCAACCCCCGGAGTCAGCAATCGGCGTAGCGGCTGGTTTGACGTTCAAGTATGCATGCTTAGGTAATCACGTCGTATAGGCCAACGCAAACTTGTCCTTTTACGATTCATTGGTGTTTTTTTTTTCTCCAATATTTAATTCGGAAAAAACAATTTCAGTTGTGTGTAATCATTTTGATTTGCGGAGTAACCGTTCCAAAATTCTGAAAGAAAATTTAACACAATAAAAAAGTACCGCTATATGAAAGATGTGGCTAGCTATCTTCAAATTCTTTCTTTGTTGTTTGAAATTGCAAGGTCTTTCAGGCTTCCTTGGCTATCTTTGATATACTAATTTGGTCAATATCTAGTTAGTTAACTGCTGACTAAAAAAGAAGTGTGTTTGCCTCTATAGACATGACTTCAGTTAATCTATTTTGCTTCTTTATAATAAGTTGAGCTTTAGCTGCTGGAGCTTCATAGCTATTTTAACAATTTCACTACATATACTATATATATATATATATATATATATATATATTTCATTTCTCACATTCCAAAAAAAAAATTTCAAAAAAGAGAGGAAGCAAAATCACAAAAAGAGAAAAAGGTGAGAGTAAATTTTGATGGTCGGTCGGAAAACATGGCGAGTAGTGAGATGTGACGGGAGAAGGGCGGAGTCAAAGTTGATATTAAACAAAACAGAAAAGGCAGAGATGGTATGTTACGTAACTAAACATGGGAATTATTTTCTAATCCAAAAAAAAAAAAACATGGGAATTATTTCGGCGCACGAAAACAATGCCCAAAACCAGCGGAGGCACATGCGTTGTAAAGGCAATGCAGGCGCGGAAGGGTACGTGGCAGCCATCTGATCGAAACTACCACAAGGGAAGAAGGTTGTGTCCTTTCATCTTAGGGGACAGCCTTGCGCTTTTGCCTAATTTGGCACAATTATGAAGGAAAAAGAAAATGGAATTACCTCATAAAACCCAGGATTTATGGCTTGGACTTGGAATCATCACACGCTTAAGCACCAGCTCACATGCTGCCGATGCCGGGAAAAAAATCGCTGCCTTTGCTTGCGCTGCGGGGCCTCCCTCACTCCTGGCCCTCTGACCCTCGCTCCTGACCACCACCAATCTGAGTTAATCAAATCAAGGAGCCCTTCTTCTTCCTCGAACAGTAACCTCAGGATTCGGGGTAACGCCCCTTAACGTGCGTACGCGTCACTCGCTTCCTGCTTCACGTAATAATAACGGTATTATATAGGTTTACGATCAGCAAATTTCTCCAGTAGAATTTCAAATTAAACTATAAACGGTGTATAAAATTGAGATTTGAAAATAAGGTTAGTAAGTAGCAGGATGTGAACAAAACAGGCCAAGTGGGAAAATGAGAGTTTGGGGCTCCACCATAAAAGCCACTGATTGAAGGTGTAGTTAAAGGACTGGTGAGTGGTGACGCCTGTCGCAAAACCCCACCCTGCACCCGGACCATCCACTCTATAAACGGAAATAATAGGGCTCCGTCGATGGAGCCACGCTTGGCGATGTTTGTTGACGTGGTTTCAGTAAAATTTTTTAAAAAATATAAAATAATTTAAAAATAAATATAAATTATAAATAAATTATAAATATAAATATATAAAAATAAACTCTATAAAATCCCCCACCATCATCACCTTACTCCCACGCCAACATCTTCTACAGTATCACTAACTACTGCAATTTTGAGTCTCTGCCACCTTGCCTAGCATAGGTTTCCCGCACTATCAATCTCTCCATTCCCCTGTAGACCCACATCATGCAGCTTTTCACATCAGCTACTTTCTCTTCTCAGCATCTCCCTTCCCTCTGCCTCTTCCTCCTGATATCACTCCTGGCCTCTTCTTTGTTGCTTGTTCGTCGTTTCCTCCAATGGCCCCGCCCCAAAGACAAACGCTTGCCCCCTGGTTCCATGGGTTGGCCCTTCATTGGAGAGACCCTCAAGCTCTATACTGAGAACCCAAACTACTTCTTCTCAAACAGGCAAAAACGGTACGTGTATTAGCTGAGCTCACAAACCCATAAACAGCAAATTTTAGTTAGATCTATATATAGAATATATGTTTCTTTTTCTATAGAAAAAGAATCTTGAATTGTACGTAGGTACGGTGATATCTTCAAGACCCACATATTGGGATGTCCTTGTGTGATGATTTCTAGCCCACAGGCAGCGAAAGCTGTGCTGGTGAGTGAAGCACATCTGTTTAAGCCAACATATCCCCCAAGCAAAGAGAAAATGATTGGGCCAGAGGCTGTTTTCTTCCAGCAGGGTGCCTATCACTCCATGCTCAAGAAGTTAGTTCAAGCCTCGTTTCTTCCCTCTGCCATTAAAAATTCAGTCTCGAAGGTTGAGCAAATTGTCCTCAAACTGCTCCCAACTTGGAACAACAAAACCGTCAACACCTTACAAGAGATGAAGAGGGTACGTTACAACACATGTAATACTATCTCTGTATGTGTCGGTTACTGACAATGTTAATAAAACCATTTTCTATCGACTATTGTGTTTGTCTCTCTACATTAAGTAATTGTTAGCTACGAATCTCAACAATTGCTGTATTCCTTGTTTTTATTTTTATTTGCTATGGTTGGTTTTTAGTATGCTTTCGAGGTAGCTGTCATTTCGGCCATTGGTGAAAAGGAGGAGCTGGAAATGGAAGAAATCAAAAAGTGGTATCGGCGCTTAGAGAAGGGGTACAATTCCCTGCCTTTAGATCTACCTGGAACTTCTTATCGCAAAGCGATGAAGGTAATTCTAATCTTTATTTATTATAATATTTGTGTGTGTTGGATTTTTGTTCTCTCTGTGCACTGCAATGCGCATTCGCCTGTATCAAGGTAGTGAAAGACATGTGGAATATTATGATTATGCATTTCAATTTTGGAAGTAATTGATAGGGTACGATGAACTAATTTATTTTCAGCAACTACTTACCACATAAAAGCAGGCAAGGAGGCTTCTGAATGAAAGCATAAGGAGGTTAATACATAAAAGAAAGGAAAGCAAGAAGCATGGAGGAGGAGGGTTATTGGGAGTTATGTTGCGAGCCAGAAGTGAAAAAGTATACCAGCTCACCGATTCTCAGATTGCCGATAATCTCATAGGCGTCATCTTTGCTGCCCATGATACCACTGCCAGTGCTTTAACATGGGTTCTCAAGTACTTGCACGATAATGCCAATCTCCTCGATGCTGTCATCGTAATAGTTCCCTACTAAAATTTTCTGTGTCTTGCTTATCTGAGGTATCATTATGTCTCTTTTCCTTTGCTTAAGTTTGCATTTACTCATTGGCATTGATTCAAATGTTTAAGAATGAGCAAGAGGGAATTAGAAGCAAACTCGCTGAAGAAGATCGAGGCCTTAAGTGGGATGATACCAGGCGCATGCCGTTCACTGGCCGGGTTTGTGAATTTATCTTATTATTCATTAGTTCCTGTTTATATAAACAATGCCGATAGAAAGGCTGTAATGGGGTTGTAATGAAAATGAGATTCAGGTAATCCAGGAAACTCTAAGAAGTGCCAGCATACTGTCATTCACATTTAGAGAAGCTGTGCGAGATGTTGAACTTGAAGGTTACTTAATTCCTAAAGGTTGGAAGGTGCTTCCTCTCTTCAGAAGCATTCATCACTGTGCCGATTTCTTCCCTCATCCCGAGAAGTTCGACCCTTCCAGATTCGAGGTAACATTCCCATTAATTTCCCCAGCTAACGTTTACCTCCAAACACGCACACAATATTAATAAATAATTAAGATTGATAAATAATTAAGGTTTAGTGAGAAAGGGGAAAAGCTAGAAAGGGCTGATAGTTAGAAGAGTTATTTTCACACTATTATTGGGTGAATAAAACGTTCATATTTACTGTAAAAATTTTGAATCAGTTGAATCTCATGATTTATATAATTTGTGTAACTCAATAATTTAATAATTTAAATTTTATAAAATAAAAATTATTTTATTAAATAAAAATTATTTTATTAAATAAAAATTATGTGAAAATAAACATATGACAATAGAGTTACTATATATTTATCTTGAATTATGGGACACATAAGGTTGTGGATGGATGGATGGATTATGTGATTGGTGAAGTCTTTCATTTGCTATGAATCTTCCCCTACATATGTGATAGTGTTGCGGGAATCTTTCTACCATTCAGAGCACGTGATTTAATTTTGTGGCCTAGTACATTTCATCCTTTTTGTTCAGCAATATATAGTAGCAAGCTAGTCCTAAGAAATTCAGCAACGAGATTTGGGTTTAGTATTGTTTATGTGACGCTGCAGGTGCCACCGACACCAAATACGTACATGCCATTTGGTAATGGAGTCCACTCTTGTCCAGGCAGTGAGCTGGCTAAGCTTGAGGTACTCGTCCTCCTCCACCACCTCACCATTTCTTACAGGTAGTTATCTATTTCTTCATATTTAATTATCTAAAACATACTTAGTTTAGATGGGTCCTCTACCGCTGCATAATGTTGATCTTTTGTGAACTTTTTGCAAAAGTAGTTTGCCTACTATTCTAGATTTTAGTTGACTGCCAAGATTGATGAATGATAGGTCCTAATCATGTTCCTGAGGCTTTGGAAGTGGTCCTTCTTTTCGTTGAAGTGTAGCTTAGTCGTACAGTACTAGCTAGTATAGCTACTGAACAAGAACAACTGGGCACTGATGATCTCACAAGCATCAAGTTGTTAGACCTAAATGTTTTGTACGAATATCTACATCTTAAACATGCATTGTTGCCAAGCGTATTTAAGAGACTATTGCATGATAAGTATGAAATCTCGTTATATGAAGAACTTTGTTGATCATTCATCTGAGGTAAAATGATACAGATATTAAAAGCCCCAGACAATTATTTTTTGGTCCCCCATTTGAAATTTCGCCTTCTCTCTAATCATATATATATATATATAAACAGACATCACTATCGAGGATTCTTTTATATAATGACTTCATGTGTTCGAAGGGGGACGAACCGCAGTAAAATTAGTCCACGCCATTTGCCAGCTGCCAAGTGTTGATCAAGTGGCATAAACACATGGATGTGAAAACTAAGACAAACACCATGACATGGTAGCCGTCAAAATTTCAACCGGCAAAGTTTTACTCGGCACCACACGAACCACATCATATTTAACATTGTCGTCATTAGAGATATTCATTTAAAACGTGACCCACCCACTCATTTTATTCCCAACCTCTGAATTTGCTTGCTTCAAATGTTAGTCTCATGATATTAGAATATGCTTGTCACCTGCTAAAGTCCATCAGACTAGATGGATATTTTGTCACTTGATGGACTTCACGGGTCAATGTGAAACATGCCTATAGTTGATTGAGGAACTCTACAATTTTGTTGTTCTGATAAAGTGATCATTCAAAACAAGGTATAGACTAGGAAGATTTGCCAAAAGCGTCAACTTCTGAAAGTTCTGTCAAATTTTGTACTCATCCTCTTTTGATGGTTGCTTTAGGTGGCAAGTGGTGGGAGATGAAGATGGTATACAGTATGGTCCTTTTCCGGTGCCAAAACACGGATTGCCAGTGAAGATAACTTCAAGAAACAAGACATCCTCCTGAAATTGCAGAGTTCAGGCTTGAGCGTTGACACCATGACTGATATATATATATATATATATATATATATATTTATTTATTTATTTATTTATTTAAATTTTCATTTTCTCTCTTTGCCGTAGAGAGTTCTCTGCTCCCAACATAGAAGCCTTTTTGGGATGGATTTAGCGCTAATTCGATTCAAGTGCATTCATGGTAAATCTGAGTAAACTAAATATTTGTGCAAAAAAGCATATTTAAATAATAAATTACGTGGGAAAAAGATGCAATTGCAGCATATGTGAATCGGCAATGAAGCTGGTCACTCTTGCGGATCGAATGTGAGTGGTTTTGAATGTGGATCAAGTAGCTTTCTGCTACTTCCAGTTTCTGATGTAAAAGACATTTAACTGTGTTAACCTGGGCCAAATTTTGATGGAGTCCAGACCCACCAGAAAGAGGGGCGAGGAGCAGTGCGCGAGGCATGAGTGGGTAGTTGATGCCATAGTTCCACGTGGATAGTGTCTCAGCACCCAAATGCAACTACGTGGCTAACTGGCCATGTCGTATAGGATTTGTTGCCAGCAGAGATCGTAGACAAAACCTATTAAATGTTGACTATCCTTAGAAAATGAAGACAAAAAACCTAAGATGTTAGTAATATCTCTCCTGTCAATCCAAGAAAAGAGTTGTTGTTAACGAAACTCAATTATCCACAAACGTGTTTTATGGACACAAATCATTGTCTACTTATTTTCTGATAAGATGATCTGCTCTGTCTCATATAAACATTCATGATAGGCAATGAAAGAGACATGAGCTTAACACTTAGCAGTAATCATTTTTGTAGTTTTTTGGATTAATTATATATGATCTTCAATAATTTTAATAAATTATCAATAAGGTGTAGGTGTACTAAAAATTTATTATAAGTTAGAATTTAAGTTAAATATTTGAGTTTAAATCCTAAAAATCATTTTAACAAAGACAAAATCATTTAATTTTAAGTTTTAACAGATCAAATTTCATAATATTTTATAAGTAAATAATTTTAATAAATTTTTTCACATGAGCACAATTCTTACAATCCGCCAATCATCTATCTTGAGTGCATCAGAAATGAAATAATAGTACCAATTGGGCCACGCATGCATTTATATGATGATGATTGACGCTTTAAAAGAAAAGGGTTTGGAATATGCACTGTGATAAGTCTAGTTTTCAATACAAGGATGAATGGTAAAAAATAATGAGGACTAAAGCCTCATTAAATTCTTTGATGATTAAGACTAAAAAATGTCATCAAATCAAAAAGGGCAAAGGCAAGGGACCCGAATAAACTTAAATTTCAAATGCTATTTTTCTGATGCCCTTTGTTGTTCACTAAACCATCACTGTTCTGTTTTTACGTGAACATACAATACAGTTTGAACAGCATGGCACAGATTGTACAGGTTGTCAATGGATCCTCAAAAAAATTTGCTCTTTCCATCTTGATACAAATCCACAGTCAATAAGTTTTACCTGAAAAAGTGACATAGGACGCACACACACACACACATATATATATATATATATATATATATGTATAGGACACATTGAATTACAAAAAGAAATATATTTAGTGAAACTTGCAAAATCTATTCTCATTTAATATTCACAAAATTAATATGAAATGTCCAATCTATTAACCTATAGTTTAAATTTTAATAGTCTAAATTATTTTAAATATAAATTTTATGAATTTTAATTTGTAAAAATGTAAAACTGTATCATATTTTCTGATCAGTCAAGCAAAGCATCATAATGGCTATGCTTGGTATTCTGAGTACGGATGACATGAGCAAAGTAGAGGCAGTTCCCTCTAGCCAGATTTTTTGGGCCGTCAAGTGCGCATTTGGTGGTGACAAACAGTGTATGATCACCCAAATCATCAACCTTCACAAATCGAGGGTCACTGCTCATGTCTGTGTAAGTTGATATTGAACTACCTTATGTCCAAATGAAAAAGTTGATATTGAACAGCCTTGAAAACCCAATTATAAATCTCCAGATGCAGGACTTGCCAAAACAAAGCTAACATCATTATTCAATATGAAAAGAATTTCCCAGGTTCCAACAAGAGTATCGATGAGAAGAATAAGATTGTTGCTGGCCCTTGGGGAGGTAGGATGTTCGAGATCATAAACTAATATGGAGTTCAACTCTCTATCATTTGTGTTAAAAAACAGATTTCGCATAAAAGATTTCTACTTCCCGAAAAGTTTATATTCATATCCTTCTCCGCATCTTAGGATAATGCAGGACTTATCAGCTAGCCTACAATAAGCAAGGTAGCCATCATCAAAAACCATTATCAATCCCTTCCCTGAATTTACACATAGCTTGCTCCATCCAAATAGAGGTCTTTTGGGTAATATAGTTTTTGATCTTTCAGCCTGAAATACCTAGGATCCATCTCGGTGCTGATTTTGGGTGGAAAGAGCATAAGCACTGGCAACCCATGGAAAGCAGGGCAGTGCTTGTAGGCAACCGCATAAGCAACAGAAGTTTGCCAAGAAGTGCATCTGCATCAACTCAGAGGTAATTGGCCCGATCGGAGTAACTTTTTTAGAATCAAATATGTCATCAGGGAGACAAGGGCTACTGCTCTTGTTTTCTCCTCCTGGAGCTGGTGAGTTTGAAGATGACATAACCAGACTCTAATGACAAGATTAAAACTCATCAATTAGCTAATTGACTTACTTTGTATATAGAATCAACACTAGCATTCAAGATTCTTTTCAAAAAATAGTTTCGCAAGTATAGGTATAACATAAATACAAAGTTAACAAAAAAGTGAATTAAAGGTTTTATCAACTTTCACAAATTGCTGCTCTTAATTTCTTTTCCATCATAACATTGAATTGCTATATCAAACATGGGAATCTTAAATACTCACATACATATCTACTGCCTTTGTATTTTATATCCATGTATCAAAGATGCACTAGTGTACCAAATACCTCCTCAAACACCAGTAAAATTTATGAAGACAACTAAGAGACATAGCATACATGCATAAAAGAGATCCAATAAAATTGTCCATAGAAAAGTTTTAGTTGATATAAAAGAAATTTTTATCAACGAACAAATAGAAGTCACAACTCTCGTACACAAAAAACAGTGGTTGAAGATGATTTACTGTTGGTAACTAAAGGAAGCAGCTAACACAAACACCAATAATCTAAAATTACCAAATTAATCACAGAATCAGTGGCACAAGACAGAATAAGCGTAGGACTTGCTGTACACAAAATTAGCAGACTTTAGATACAGGTAAGCAGTGGAAACGCCATTGGGAGATTATACCAGGGCTTCTTCCCTACTACCAAACTGCATCCTGTACCCTCTTTCCCTTCCGCCATTCATCAAATCATAAATATACAAAAACAAAAAATTTTCTGAAATTTTAAGTCTCCTATTTATAAGTAGGACAAAACACATAAAATGGTCATTCAAAAGAGGTAGTCATGTTCATTTTAATCAAAATAAATAAGACATGAAATAATCTCAAAAAAATAAGATGATATCTAATTTAGTTTCTTATAAATTTAATTTCATCAATTAATTCTTTAAAAATAAAAGTCACTTCTCCAATTTAATCCTTAAATCTTAACCTAAACTTAAATCTAAAACCTCAAATTCTAAAATTATATAAACTCTTAATTCCCGAACATAAACTGACTGAGCATCAAACTGAGGCAAGTATCGGTCCCATCTGGGTTACTCCATGGTTATGCGGACACAACTAATTTGGCCGGCTTAAGAGACATAAAATGTTGGACAATTTCAATTTTCATGAAAAAAATTTCAACTTCAAAAAAGATTAATCCTAAAACCTTTTTTACATGCTCCAGAGCCCGCGTGCGCACATAGAACTCAATCCAGAAATTTGTAGGTTTCCCATAGGTATGCAGTCAGATTTATATTGAAAAACAATATTAGCAACCTTGAAAAAAAAAATCATTGGATGCAAATCAGTTGTCAGGACTTAGCTACTATGATAGCGTATATGTAAAGATATACATAATTTCGAGTGGCATTTAACAGTTAATGCAGATTGCACAAGCCTACTTGATCATAAATCAAAATAAGAGACGCCCAAAATTCTGAAAGAGCTCAATTGCGAAATGAACCAAAACACAGTTTGATACGAGTGAGTTTTGAAGCGTGCGTTTTATACAATGTGGTGTGCCTTTTTATTTCTTGTGTAAGCTTTTAGAGTTAACGGAAGGATGTAGTTTTGTATGGATGTCTATTAAACTGTTGAAATAGCCAGTTAGACATGATTGGAAGTGGCTTTGTTATGGGCACCTTTTCCTTTACTATTCACTATTTTAGGAGAGTCGTCCTAAAATGTACCTTAGAAGCCAATCCCGCATGAGATTGTTGGAGAATTTCCCCCCAAGCACTTGCCACTGATAGGCGAAGAGCATGGAAATTGTACTGAATGAACCAAATGGGTTTAGTTAATTCATAGCCGATCCGGTCCAATCCAAACATTCATCAATTTGCCCGGATAGACATATACCGGTCCTACAAATTTTCAGCCACCTTCTGAACCATAAGAGGGGGTTATGGCCCAAAAATTTGATACATGATAAAATTTAATTTTAACTCCTCAAACTTTTTGAATACCTCTTTGACCCCAATCATGAAGATATTTTCTACAGAAAACTTGTTTTGGGTAATTTTCTGCGGGAAAATTTAATATCGATATTTACCAAATTCTTTTGGATAGCTAATCCAACAAATATATCCGCCGATTCTTTATCAGACGGATCGGTGGGCGGGTGGGTGCCGTGTTTGCCAAGTTCGTAAGAAATCCAAGTCAAAGGTCCGTTATAAATACCACAACCAAACACAACTTTAAGCCTGATTCTCATTTCCATCTCATATTTCTTTGGCCCAACCTAAGGGCACCCCTGCTCAAACTAAAATCATCTTTTGTCCTGTATTCTGCGTGGATTGAATGCTCATTAACAAAATCTATTTTCTTTTTCTCTAGATCTGTTTGTTTTCCTTTTGCGTAAATTTTACGAATCCTATCCGGTCTGTGTCTGTTGTCTGCGGAAGACCTTCGAAGGATGATTTTTTCAAGGATTGGTCGCTCGTTGTCGCGTTCTTCACGTGCTAGAGTGAGATTTCTATCCTCTGTTTCGGTGATTCTGTTCAACTTTCATACTTAATTTAAGTGCAGTATAATAGGAAAGGAATTCACTATATTTTTGTTGTTTCGATGCTTTGGATGATAGAATCTGCTGTCCGGTGACGGGAGATGGGCAATCGTGAATGAATACCTTTTGAGAGTGCCAAAAACAAACGCCTATGCCGGTGGAGGGGAAGGGGGGTTAGGGATTTTGAGGGGTTATGTAACTTCGTCTGGATCTTGTAAAGGATTCCTTTCCAATTTGTCTGATTTTAAATATGTTGCTGCCAACCCTAGACTACATCGGCTCTTTTCTAGTGAAGCGCCAAAGAAGAAGAGTAAGAAATTCCTGTTTGTTTGCCCTCGTTGCCTTACAATATGTTTATGATAACGATATTGTTTCTGCGTCTTATAGCCCCTGAACTGAAGTCGTCCTACTTATGTTGACTACTGCGCTTCAGTTTTCTGTTCTAATCATTCCTCATTCTTGGCAGACTATGAGAATTTCTACCCTAAGGGGAAGAAGGAAATTCCAAAAGGAAACGATCAAAAGTCGGAATCTAAAGGTAACTCTATGAAGTTTAGCTGTATCCGTCTATTTTCTTATAGAAGTAAACTTTTTGACATTGGTGGTTATAACAAAATGAGAAACGCGCCAGGATGCTTTTTCTACCATTGACATCTTCTTCAGTTATTGTTTAGAACCAATAGTTGCTTCAGCATGCTTTTAGTTGTTATGAATACTTGAGGTAGTAAAAAATATCTTTAGCGGCTTTATTTAAGGCATCATTTGCTGTTGGTCTATATATGTTCACTGTCAGTTTGGAATTGAAGGAGTGGAACAGGGAGTGAAGTTGGTTCATTAAGCTTGTTTGTGTGTAGGCCAGACTTCCTTAGAGACAGGCTTTTCTTAATTGCTATTGATCTACATGAACTTATTTATGATGGCAAATGGAGACCAAGTAGGATTTCTCTTGCTTAGGACCTCTTTGTGTTTGGATGAGAAGGACCAGATCTACCACTTTCAACTATATCTGTAATGTAGGCGGGAGCTTTTGGCATTTTGTTTCCATTTCCAGAAAAATACTTTCTCCCTTCTTTTGAATTTTGAAATATGCAGCACGTTGCTTGACTCTAGTTTGATTGCTATGAGCTTATGACTTAATTTTGGATATCTCTTTCTCTCTTTGGTAGTGCATTGATCGTGTATCTGCATTCCATTTCATTTCTTGCAATAGAAGGGTTGCTTTCGTACAATCTTAGCACTTAATATTTCTTTTGGATTTCAGATGATTCAAACACAAATGCAGATGAGCGTGGAAATTTTCAAGAAACTTTTGTTAAGCAATTTCAAAATTTAATCACCCCTCTGTTGGTGATTGGGCTATTTCTATCCTCTTTATCTTTTGGTCCTCCTGAACAACAACAGGTGAGCATAACTTAAATCAAAGCACCAGGGTCACTGTGGTTATCAAATTGTTTTTGTATGATTGTGTTATATGTATGAAAAATTTCTTTCTATGTCATATAAGTGCAATGTGAATGGCTTTAAATGCATTGTGCCTCAGCTATACTTCATTTTGTTCATAACTGATATTTTTCCTGAAGCTTTGAAGCTTTCTGACTAATAGATATAGTCCAAGTCTATTAGTACTATTACAATCTGCTATTGGTAGAGTCCAAGAGATGAATGGCTCTTGTGTCACTTGCTATT
Source organism: Dicorynia guianensis (assembly GCA_037013595.1). Classification (NCBI taxonomy): domain Eukaryota; kingdom Viridiplantae; phylum Streptophyta; class Magnoliopsida; order Fabales; family Fabaceae; genus Dicorynia; species Dicorynia guianensis. The sequence continues at coordinate 1,038,185 of JASUAB010000009.1, forward strand.
AGTAGAGTCCAGGATAAATTTCAGTTTATTTAGCTCCAGTTATTGGTAAGTTTCAGTCTATATATTTTATGAATAACTCGCAGAAATTAATAAAGGTAAGTAGTCAAACCCTTTGTTAGCCTTTGTTTGGAACTCTAGAAGTGTCTTTTTTTACTTCTTATTTGTTCAAGGGGTGTCTTTGCACGATAATGGGTTACAAACACAACCACGTGACTACTACAATAGGATGCCTGTTTATTTGTATTTTTCCATTTATGTTTCATTTGAATGGTTTCTTAATTCTTTTTATAATTATCTTCTTAATGACATAGTCCAGCATATTGTTTTTTGCAGATTAGTTTCCAGGAGTTTAAAAATAAGCTTTTGGAACCAGGATTAGTGGACCGTATTGTTGTTTCAAATAAGTCAGTAGCCAAAATATATGTGAGGAGCTCTCCCCATAACCAAACAGATGATGTTGTCCAAGGGCCTGTGCCTGCAAAGGGAACTGGTGGCCAATACAAATATTATTTTAATATTGGAAGCGTTGAGTCTTTTGAGGAGAAGTTAGAGGAAGCACAGGAAACATTGGGAATTGACCCCCATGATTATGTTCCCGTTACATATGTCTCTGAAATGGTATGGTACCAGGAATTAATGAGATTTGCTCCAACCCTGTTGCTTTTGGGATCTCTTTTGTACATGGGAAGGAGAATGCAAGGTGGACTTGGTGTTGGAGGTGGTGGTGGTGGTAAGGGTGCCCGTGGAATATTCAACATAGGGAAAGCCCACGTTACTAAAGTTGATAAAAATGCCAAAAACAAGGTTAGTATTATTTATTTCTATAGATTAGATAGCAGTTGTTTGTTGCTTTCAGTTTTTTATAGTATGTTACCCAACTCCATTCTTGTCTCTTTTACTAATTATTGTTAAATTTATGAGGGAGAAGGTGTGGTGCATTAGTTAGCAATAATTTCATTCAAGTGGCAATCTTTTTTCACATTTATTCTTGTCTGTTCAGGTCTTTTTTAAAGATGTCGCCGGCTGTGATGAGGCAAAGGAAGAAATCATGGAGTTTGTTCACTTCCTTAAGAACCCAAAGAAATATGAAGAACTGGGAGCCAAAATTCCCAAAGGCGCTCTTCTGGTAGGCCCTCCAGGCACAGGAAAAACCCTTTTAGCAAAAGCAACAGCAGGGGAATCTGATGTGCCATTTCTCTCTATATCTGGTTCTGATTTCATGGAGATGTTTGTTGGTGTTGGACCATCCAGGGTGAGGAACTTGTTCCAAGAAGCAAGGCAGTGTGCTCCCAGTATAATCTTTATTGATGAGATTGATGCAATTGGCCGGGCAAGGGGTCGTGGTGGTTTCTCAGGTGCGAATGATGAGCGTGAAAGTACTTTAAATCAACTGTTGGTGGAGATGGATGGTTTTGGAACTACCTCTGGGGTGGTGGTGCTTGCTGGCACAAATAGGCCTGATATTTTAGACAAAGCTCTACTTAGGCCTGGACGATTTGACCGCCAGATTAGTATTGATAAACCTGATATTAAAGGCCGTGAACAGATATTTCAGATCTACCTGAAAAAAATCAAGCTTGATCAAGAGCCTTCTTATTATTCTCAAAGGCTCGCAGCCCTCACTCCTGGATTTGCTGGAGCAGACATTGCAAATGTTTGCAATGAAGCTGCTCTAATTGCTGCAAGAAGTGGGGGATCACAAGTGACAATGGAACATTTTGAGGCAGCTATTGATAGGATCATTGGTGGCTTGGAGAAGAAGAACAAGGTAATTATTTTTCACTATTTGGAATGTTTGGGAAAGTGGAGCTTATTGGAGACACCCTTAGCCAGTTCACAATTTACATTGTGGACTGGAATGGTGTCTCCATTTACATGTTGAGTTTTACTTAGACAAAACAGATAGAAATAGGCAATCAAATTTTTGTATAATCAATGACATATATTTTGTTGTATTGTGGACTGGAATGGTGTCTCCATTTATATGTTGAGTTTTACTTAGACAAAACAGATAGAAATAGGCAATCAAATTTTTGTATAATCAATGACATATATTTTGTTGTACGATATTTACTTGCTCATAATTTATGTCGACTTTACTGATAATTTTTTTTTTTTTAAAAAAAAAAGCCACAGATTTCCTAACATGTGTACTTATTTATATTTCATGACATTCAATTTATGAAAATTTAATAGTATCCCATTTTCATATTTAAATATAATATAGTCTTTGCAGTTTGCACCCAAAGTCCTTCTGTCATATACACTTTAGCCTTAGATAATATCATCAGATTTCTCATGGAGGTTGTATACCTGTTTGATTCTCTAATTCTAAGTAGCCCCAACCATGCATTTTTAAGAAAAGGAAACACTTTCATCTTCTGAAGTGCATGACAAAGAAACCTATCTGTCCAAAGTTGACCTAAATGGGTTAAGTTAATATAAGAAGTAGCTTCTTAAAATTCTGTTGTTTTTGTTTTTGAGAGTATGTGGAACTTGTATGCAAGTAATGCTTGATACCTTAGGCTCATATGCTAAGAGCTCATGGTGGTGCTTATTGCTTGCAATGAATTGTAGATCTTGAGGTTCTGATTGGAACTCCCCCTCTTCTTTCTTCATTAACTAGAGAGCTTTTGAACATCTATGTTTCTCAACCAGGTAATAAGCAAGCTGGAAAGGCGTACTGTTGCTTACCATGAATCAGGCCATGCTGTTGCAGGCTGGTTCTTGGAACATGCTGAACCCTTGTTGAAAGTAACTATAGTTCCTCGGGGTACTGCTGCTCTAGGGTTTGCCCAGTATGTTCCAAATGAGAACCTTCTTATGACAAAGGAGCAGCTTTTTGATGTGACTTGTATGACCCTTGGTGGTCGGGCTTCTGAGCAGGTAGTTTCAGAATTTCTATCGTTAATTGCCTTTTTCTCTTTTATATCTTTTTGTTGGATGACTGGTGTGATCTTCCATGCAAAGAAATAATCAAAATGTTTTGGTGCTCTTCTGGTTTTTTATATGATATAATCATTACTGCTTTGTGTCTTTGTTGTTTTCATTTGAAATTTACAACCTTCAAAGCCAACATGACGTAGGAAACTGGGTGGAAATGCGAACTTGGAAGAACTTAATAGAAACAACTGTACTTGTGCTTTTCAACCACGATGCTAATGGTTTTTTTCCCTCTAACTGCAGGTTCTCCTGGGGAAGATTTCAACAGGAGCACAAAATGACTTGGAAAAAGTGACTAAGATGACATATGCCCAAGTAGCAGTGTATGGTTTTAGCGACAAAGTGGGTCTCCTTTCTTTCCCTCAAAGGGATGACACATTTGAGATGATGAAACCATATAGCAGCAAAACTGCTGCTATCATTGATACTGAAGTGCGAGAATGGGTAGGCAAAGCATATGAACGTACTGTACAGCTGATTGAGGAACACAAGGAGCAAGTGGCTCAAATTGCAGAGTTGTTGCTTGAAAAAGAAGTACTTCACCAGGATGACTTGGTTCGAGTGTTGGGTGAGAGGCCATTCCAGTCTAGTGAAGTCACCAATTACGATAGATTTAAGCAAGGTTTTCAAGCGGAGGATGAAAAGATCGAAGAAAGCCCTGTCAATGGGCCTGAGGAGGATGGTGGGTCATCACCACCTTTAGAGCCTCAGGTTGTTCCCGCATAGTGAATAGGTTCTGATTGAAAACTGTACATGAATTTATTTGTTCGTCGATTCCCATATATGGACAAAAGTTGTATTGTAACTATTTATGCAAAATGATTCTATCCGAATTTTTCTTTTATGGACATAAGTCACCTAAAACTTTCCATTCTGTTGCGACCCACTTACACTGCGGAATGCATGTACTTCTGTGGCTGCTTGACCTATCAAATCTCGTTTCAGTTTCTTATGAATCTGTCCTGTGTTAAGGTGTTCAATTTGAGGGATTAAGATTCTCTGTCTTCCTTTCAAACCGGTAGAGTGAGGGAAAGACAAAAAAAAATTTTTAAAAAAATTGTTTTTCTCTTATTTTTGTGGGAAGAATCCAGTGAATTTTTATTTTCAAAGAGACGGATTTAAATTTTACAATTTTCTGTATTTTTGTTTAATAATTTTTTATTTTTTTATAATTATGAATTTTTTTTAATTTTATATCTTTTTGTATTTTACTTTTTTCAGCGGACAAAGGATCTCAGTCCCCAATTTGAGCTATACACGCACACGCTGGTGATCTACTGATCTAGCTATATACGTGACTATCCGATGTTAAAGTTTTTCATCACTGCGTTTGTGTAACAGGTTTGGCAAGATGTGAAAGAAGTTGCAGACTTCGTTGGATGAATTACCTGCGGCCAAAATTTAAACATGAGAACTACACCCAAAAAGAAGAGGAAAATAAACTTCAAATTACATCAATAATTTGGGAGCAAGTATGAGTTTGCTACGTTTTTTGAAGAAAGTGGAAACACAGCTCTGCTCACATGGATAGCAGCTAAGCAAACACGAAAGAGTGAGCGTAGTCTTGGCAAGTTACGTAGAAAAGAATACGATGGTCTCTCAGCTATATTTCTGAACACCCCCGCCCCCCGGGCTCCCCCCTCCCCGGCTTGACAATTGCGATTTATATTGGAGGGTTCTCCAAATGCTTCGCTTTACAGACTAAGATGGTTCGTGAAATGCTTGACAATTAAGTACAAAATAAGTTGGGGTTTTGATGGCCTAGCAGAACAAAGATGAGTTTCGAGAAATTGGGGAAAGAGGGTTGAGCAGCCCTCATGTGTGTGGGTGAAGAAATTTGTTTTAGTAAGTGATTTGGACGGCAGGTTAAACGTGTTTAACTTATTATAATGTCAAAGTGTAAGATCTTAATTATTACAATTAAAATTATAGATAATTTTTGCAGAAGGACTAAATGTGGAAGGATTTTTTATATTTTAGTCGCATATTTATTATTTGATTTGTATATATGAAAAACAAAAATAGTAGCTAAAAACTTTCACACTCATGTGACATGTAATATTGCCTTCAATTATAGTAGTGTAAGTTTGATTTCTCTCTTTATTTTTCACTCCACACAATATTATATGTAATCAAAAAATAAAAATAATGAGAGTTGATAATCTATCTTAAGTCTTATATTAAAAACGTGTTAGAAGTTGCTCAAAAAAAAAAAAAAAGCGTGTTAGAAGTTATGGTAGATATTCATTAGAAATTTTGTTTTAAACAAGCCAGATTCTTCATTATAGGTTGTTATAAACGCGTGGCATTTGAATAATACAGCTGAAAGTATCATGAGCAGGTTTATTACCACAGAAAAAAAAAAAAAAAACTATCATTGGTGACATCAGGAACAAGTTTCTGCATAAAATAATGTCAAGTTCTTTTTGGCATGTATTGTTCCTATTCTGCTATTCACACCCGAAAGCCGTCGTGCACCTTAACCCTCAATACTTGACTTTTAACAGACATTTATTATGTTCATACCTGTAATATGCAGGTGATTTTTATATAATGTTCCTACCTATATGATCAAATTTACACCATTAACCCTCAATACTTGCCTTTTAACAAGCACTTTTAATTTCTCTCTTCCCGTGCAGCTATTCTTCGACGACAGCATTCCATGAAAATGCATGATTTTTGTGTAAAAAATAAATTTACAATGAACTACAGTCATCAAAACAATCTTATAAAATCTCCACATGTGTGGAACAAATAATTTAATAAAATAGTCAACACGTAAAAAAAAAAAAAAAAAGACTTTTATATGTATATGTGTGTGGGAAGACTTGTATGAGCATTATTTTTCAGGGCAAAAAAAAAAAAGCAAAAGGAAAGAGGCGGCTTGCAGAAAAAACTTAAGCTGAAAGGAAGAGCGTGTCAAGAAGTGATTGGCCCACGTGGTGAAAGTCTAAACATTCAGTTTTCTTCCTTGTATCTAGATCTTCAACCCAACTGCACCAATGACGTCGTCTCTCTCTGACGAGCGACGACTCAATCTCAATCGCTTTCAACCAACGCGTCCCTTTCTATTTAAACCCCTCTTCCTTGCTCTTTTTTCTTAATCCTTCTGTCATTTTGTGATCTCGCTTTATCTCTCAGTGATTGCAACCAAGTGGTCTGGTCAGCTTCTAGATTTTTAACTTCATCATTCCATTTGCTTGCCTTTTTTTTTTTTTTCATTTTTTTTCTGTTTTCTGTTTTCAGCCATTGCTGATCCTTAAGCAATCTTCTGGATTGAGTCTGTGTTCTCTAGAGACTTGAGTTGTTTATTTTCTGCATCTGGTTTTTCTTACTTACTCTTTCTTTCCTTTTTTTGGGGATAAATCCTCGGGTTTCTCTTCCTGCATTACTTGTTTAGGCGTTCATGTTCATCATTGTTCTGCAATCTTAAATTTCGTTTTGGATATTCTTATGTATTCTTGTGAATTTATACCCAAATTTGAATTATGAGTTCTCTAGCGTTATTTGTAGTATGAGTTCTTCAGGCTACATCGATTCCGTTTGTTCTTATTTCATATTTATTGCTTTATCAATTGTTTTATTTCCAGTCTGCTCAATTTGAAATGGAAAACGGGCATGAGTATCAGGATGTTTCGAAGGCGAAATATGATTGCCTTTTGTTTGGTAAGCATTGTTGATGAATTGTTTCATGTTACATCTTATATTTTTGGGCCGATTTATATAGAACTTGTTTTCTTTCCTGCCAGATCTTGATGACACCCTTTATCCATTCAGTTCGGGATTGTCTGCACATGTGACCAAAAATATTCAAGGTAATGAATTTACCATTTTCGTATTTTAAATATGTTGAGGCGTGGATGTCTGTCTCGTTTTGAAACTGAAGTTATCATTCTTTATCGGATGTGTTGAATAGAATACATGCTTCAAAAGCTTGGGATAGAGGAGATTAAAGTTCCCGAATTGTGCCTTTCATTGTATAAAACTTATGGGACGACAATGGCTGGTCTCAGGGTATGATTCATTTGGCTAGCCTTTCAATCAATTGTATTTAACCGTTCTTTGATTAACTAATCACTCATCTTGTCTATTTTCTTCTAGCCGGGCAATTGGCTATGACTTTGACTACGACGACTTTCATAGGTAATTTTCTTTTTCTATTTTTTTAAATTTGTTTTTCAGCCTTTTTTGTCAAGTTGAAAACTATTTGAATTGCCCACCTAAAAGTACTTTATTCAACAGTTTTGTTCATGGGAGATTGCCGTATAATCTGCTGAAACCTGATCCTGTTCTTAGGGGTATTTTGCTAAGCCTGCCTGTTCGGAGAGTTGTAAGTTCTTTAGTGACGTCAGGCACCCTGTTTTGTTATTGTTTTTAATGGTGAAAATAGAGTTTGTTTAATTTGGAAGTTTATTTCAGCATGATATATTCCTTTCTTTCATTTCCAGGTTTTTACAAACTCGGACATGGCCCATGCGGTTAGAGCGCTTCAGAGGCTTGGACTGGAGGACTGCTTTGAAAGAATTATATGCTTCGAGACTCTGAATCCTTCCCACAACGCCAATACTCCTGATGTTAAAGATGGCAGCGAATCCAGGCCAAGTACCACAACAAGTGAAGGAGTTTTTGACTTTTTTGAGTACATGGGCCAGTCTGTTTCTGATGTGGTGCTTCCAACAACTCCTGTTGTCTGTAAACCATTTGAAGATGCATTTGAAAAGGTTTTCAAGATGGCAAATATTGACCCTCAACGAACAGTAAGACTGTGAATCCTTCCCTCAATAATAGTTAATTTATAGGTTTTCGGTACTTCTCTGCTCCGATTACCCGTGACAAGGATTTGCAATTTGTATCTGTTATAATATACTAATAATTATCATTCTCTTTGCATTTACTTGGACTTTACAACCTGAAAGTGACTGTTGCCTCTTTTATAATTCTGATTGATATATTTTTGTAAGAAATGATTTTTTTTAATGGCTTTTCCCAGTTGTTCTTCGATGACAGTGTTCGCAATTTAGCGACTGGGAAACACTTGGGCCTGCACACAGTCTTGGTTAGTACTCGCTCATTGTTGCTGATATACGAAACAAGTACTCGTAGCAATTCTTAGGTGCCCTTTGGATGTGTTAATGGGAATTTAGATATTTTATATTCTAGTTTGCGATACAGTAAAGTTGAATGAAACTTTGAAATAACTTGAAAAGGTATAAGCTGATTTAATGTCTCACATCATTTGATCATTATAAATATCACCAAATAGAAGGGAAGTTAGTTTTTCCTATGACTTTTTTTTGCTCAAAATAATTAATGTAACGGTGTGATTATCAATGTCTAATGCAACACGGATGCAGGTGGGTAGCTCCCATAGAACTACAGGAGCGGATCATGCCTTAGGGAGCATCCATAATATGAGGGACGCATTTCCAGAGCTTTGGGAAGCCGGTGAGAAGCCTGAAAGCGTCAACCACTCGAGAAAGGTTGCAATTGAAACATCAGTAATAGCTTAGGTTAGAAGTCCACTTGTTGCCTAATGCCTCATACGGTCTTGACCCCTGTTTGTATGATCAATACTGTCGTCATTAGAATCCGATAAATCTATGTACGAGTGTAATTTAGTCTTTGCGGGGAAGGCGATTAGATCCGATAGCTAGAAAGAATTTAGGGAAGCACATTGTGTTCATTGCTTCTCTTGTTAATAATAATAATTCTGCAGTACTTTTCAAGACAAAATTTTTGTATGTTATGTTCAGTAAAGCAATACGACGAAAATAGCGACATTTGGCATAGGAATTACAATTCAGCGATTTTACGCTTGATTTGGTTCCTAGTGACAGGAATTTCCCCGTTTTACGGTCAAAACTTCTGATTCTAAGGAACGCGACTGCCTCACCGTAGAATTTAGTGCATTTTTTAGAGTAAGTGCTATTTGTGTAGCACGAAATCACTTGCACAGGTTGTAGAACTGAAACTAATGTGCATGTTACCTGTTATATTTGAGAGATAAGCATAAGGACACACCAGACCATTTCTAAAAGACAGTGTAATAATGATAAATCTGTTCAAAGGTTTTATTATAAATATTATAAAAGAAGGGAGGAGGAGCAAACAGTTTGACAAGCTAGCAGATACTAATACTCATCAAAACTGCAAGCCATAACAGTGAAATACAAAATCTGTTCCCAAAGCTAGCCAGTGGCGTAAATTTCAAAATAAAAAATCAAGATATAACGCTGGCCGAGACCCCTTCCTTATATAAGACTCTATCCAGAAGGAAACAGAGCGTCACACAGGGACTTAGAGATTGTGGTGTTTCTATTGTCCTTATTTGGGTCTTGGAGGTGTTTCTGGGACTAACTTTAAAGCACAAAGAGCCAGATATGGCTTTCAGCGCGGTTGTTTCGCAGGAACTTGAAGGTAGAACAACAACCAACGCACTCCTTTTTAAACGTGATCAAAATCTCAGATTCAATTTGACGAATTTTTCGGCTTTATTCATCAAGTGATTGACATATTATCAATTCAATTTTTAAATGAAAAATTTTATCTAAATTAAAAAAATATGGAATTAACTATCACTTTCCCAAAAATTGTAGGACTAAAAGCGCTTTCTGATTTATACTTCTCTGCTTTTTATGTTGTAACAACCATCAGCTATTATGACATCTTCCTCAGGATTTCGCATAATATTATGTAGAATGCATCTAGATCATAAGATTTTGACGGCGCTGTGTTTTTTGAACGTAGTCGGGTTTTCTAGAGGGGTATTAGATGGCAATTATCCCTCTTTTTCATACAATGAGACAAGAAAGAAAACATACCCTTGATTGGTTTCTCCCCATATAGAAATTGGTTGCGCAACAAAGGAAATGTTATGCCAGCAAAGTGACAAACTGAGTGTTAGTATCTAAAGATTAGACTCGATGGAAAAAGTAATTTTAGAAAACATTAAAAAAAAAAGAAAAAAATACATATTACCTCCTTATACTTTATATGAAGTACAGAAAACCTACTTGTATTTTCAAATGAGCAAAATTAGACCTTACACTTTGTAAGATGTGCAAGAAAGCCCCATCCGTCTAAAGCTGTTTGATATTCAGTTAAAGAGCAATACTGAAAGTCGTTTTCTCTCAAATTCGGTGACTCATTCCAGCCATCTCAGCAATACCACTAGCGATGTCATTGATTGGATCAAATGCAACAATGGCCAATCCAATGGCAATAGTACTCAGCATCCCTAGTGTCGCAAATGCTATACCATACATGGCAGCAAAGCTGAAACTAACAAATATGCTGACTGCAATGGCAAAAATAGGAATAATGACAGACTTTTATCCCAAGGTAAGGCCATAAATAACATTAGTAGCAGCACCAATCCTGCAAGAGTCAGCAACATCTTGCACAAGGTTGAGATGGCAGACAGAAAGAGTTAAAGTCAAGGCAGCAGCAAAAGATGAAGAAAGGTAGAAGTGCAAAATGCTGCTTACCTATCCGCATTGCTGCTATAACACTTAGTTACAAATTCATTAATAAGCCTTGCCCACAGACTAACAAACGCACAAAAATAGCTGCCTGCAAACCAAGATCAACCCCATGAGTCCTTCTTTTTCAACTTTGGGGAGCGGCGAAGCGTTTCTCTTTTGAAGAAAAGGAAAACAGCAGCAGTAAGGATTTGTTTTTCTTCCCATGGACGACTTTCCGTTTTGCTCTTTAACAGAAAATCAAACGGCTTCAGACGGATGGGACTTTCTTGCACATCCTACAAAGTGTAAGGTCTTATTTTACTTATTTGAAAATGTAAGTAGGTTTTCTGCACATCATATAAAATATAAGGAAGTAACATGTATTTTTACCAAAAAAAAAAAGATCTCCCATTCTTGCAATTGTCTAAGCAGGTTTCCAACAGGAAAATGCATGAGTAATACGCCCTTTCCATCCCTGCAAAACCCACTTGCCATCTTCATCGACTACAAAATCCTTATGATATTCCGTCTTCACCATATGTTTTGCTCTGTTCAAGAGTTCAGGGTCAAAACGGAGTTGTTTGAACCCAGCTCTCAGGTTCCTAACCTGCCACTGCTTGTAGGTCTCTGGCCGTTCAACCCTCTCTGCCCCCTCACACGCTATAGCATTAATGGCATCCCATCCAAATAAACCCTTCTCAAACATCAGCCTATGCGGATCTTCACGAGGCACGTTGGCCTCAAACATATCAAACAATGCTGAGAAGTGGAACAACGCTTCCTTGAACCGAGTGAGGAAGAATGGTGCATTATATGTGCCATTGACTATCCCATGAATGAAGATATTTGGATTGATCTTCCTGATCAACCTTAAGACAGCATCTCTGGGACAGTTCGCCGCCACAGTTTCGTCAGGCAGGTTCTTCAATCGGTACACACAGTTGACAACGGTGATCTCAGTCCTGTCAATTTTGAGATCCTCAAGTTGGATAGTTTCCCATTTCTGTGCCAGGCAATTGTATTCAAAAGGCACACGAAATTTCCTGCAATAATTTGCCAAGCGCCGCCCTGTCTCCTCAACCCTTTCTGCAGGCCGAAACCCTGATTGAGGAAAGTCAATTCCTGTTACACGAAGCTTGGGAGGGCCACCCAGTCTTTCTGAAAGACGTTGGATAAGGCAAGGCCACTGAAAACCGTAGCAAATGCCAAAATCAATAACGTGAAGGCTGCTTTCATTTCCCACAAGGTTCAGAATCGTTCGGTTAGCCAGGATATTTGACATCCTCTGGAAAGGAGATGCCGTGACATATAGTTTGTAAGCTTTTAACATATCTGCAGCCGTTGTCCCATCGAAACCTAGGCGAGTATATGATGGCGATCCAGCAGCCAATCGCGTCTCAAGGCCATTGGCAAAGTAATAAGCTAGACGTTGGATTCCATCACCAAAAGGAGAAGAGTGCTGCCTAATGTGCTTGAGCATATCATTTGCAGACCTTTGATCATAGCTTGCCACAGCCTGTGCACATTGAGTTAGCATGGTCCACAAATCTACCGTTGTCCCCTTGCTAGCCCCTTTCTTTGAACGTGCTGACTTTGCGTTAGATCCTCCAGAGTCAGCATTCGGCTGGTACTTGCCACTTTGTAATGGTTCACGACCAGCACAAAACATGGATGCACCTTTTCCACCCTGACATAGCATCAGCATCTCATCAAGCATATCTGATAGGTCTGAATCGTCGACATAGATGGCTGAAAGTTTGCTGCCTCTCCCCTCTTCTTCATCTGCAGCATCATCCAACTCATGACTTCTCTTCTCCCCTGGTACTCTGGGTGCTGAATTATGCATCACAAGCTCTTGACTCTGGAACAGGTTGGCCTGGGAGTGAATGATATCCCGGGTTCCATCTCGAAATTGGCCAGTAGCTTGGGTTTCTCTAATTGGATCAAGAGCTAAATATGGAACTTCATGAGTGTCTTCTGGTGAAACAACTAGAGAACTTTGTAGGAAAGAAGATTCAAAATCAGCAGTACCGTTAACGCAATCGAATTCACTAGAATTATCAGTAGTATAGCTGCTATTGCTCTCAAAACTAGCAGTACTACCAAAATTATCCACTGGGCTATCAATGTTTTTATCACGGAAACAACCAGGGATTTGATGGGGCGATGAAGGATAATTACGACCAAGCACATCATAGAATGATTTTTCCGCAGCCTGAAGTGCTAAGCAATCCTGCAACATACAGGGTTTGCGCTCCAAATCATCTTCTTCATCCATGAGAATGTCACTAATGTATCTCAGTATGCTATTGGAATATTTGTTACTCTCCGTAGATTTCCCATTTGAGCTTGTGCCAGAGGAAAGACGAGAATCACTGGGAGATTCTAAACTAGTCGGAGAGGAAGACGAGTCAACGGATTTATCATCGAAATTAAACCCTTTTACTGGGTTCTCATTTGAAGACAGCGAAATAGGACCATTCTCAAATTTAAATCCGTTTAAGGAACCAGGATCATTTTCGAGAAGGGCGTCCATAGAGATCATATTCCAGGCAAAGAACAGAACCAGACCAAGAAACTTGATTATAAAAGAGAACTAGCTGAATATTTATATCTATATAAGGAGTTCTAGCTGCAAAGAATATTGACAGAGATTATATTCTGAAACTTGGTCCGACAAGGGAATGAAAGACTTTCCAGGACAGAATAGATCAAATAATGATATGTTGAACAAAGTGAGAAATACCCAAGAAGGAGCAAAGATTCAGTAATCTAAATACAGCCCCTAGGCCTTTGTACAGTTAGTGTGATATACATAAAGATTGAAGATGACTAAACAGAGTGAACAAATGAATATAGACCAGAAATTGAAGCTTATTGCTGATAAACTAGAAGTGGTTGCAGAGTACCTCACAGAATTGGACTATTCGAGTGAAGGGTAACAGCAGCGATTCAATGATTAGGGATCATACCTGTTTTTAAAGGAACTATGCCTGTGACGGAACTTTCTAGGAAGGTGATTAAGGTGAGACAAGGTGAGCCGCCATAGTATTATAATAGACAATCCATGGTCACTGTCACTCACATGGGAGATGAGATCAAGGACGCAGGGGTGGTCAATGAGATGGCCTGGTAGTCAAAAGTGCGCACGTAGCAAAAGAAAAAGGACTCTTGATCATCAAGACACAGTCCACACCCAACATTAAATTCTGAATGCAGTGTGAATGCATTCAACCCATACAGGCATATAGGAGGAATCAAGTTGGCAGCAACATCTTACCTTACTTGGCCACAAATGATTAAATTATTTGCAGGAAACTATTATAAGAGAGAAAAAAAAATTCAAACCAACCTTTTTTTAATCAATATGAATAGCTTATTCAACAGCTTTATGTATAAAAATTATGGTTTTTGAACATGTGTTTAAAATTTTACAGTGCTTGTTGTAAAGTGAGATCCATCCAGATACACACCCTTAATCCAATTTAATGTCTGCAATAAAATTTCAGCACCATACACAGCTTGACTAATCCTGCCAGCAGTGGTCCTTTTGACTAGAGTTTTATATATCAAGGGGGCTTACTAGGAATCAAGTATTAAATCTACTAGGTTTTGATGATAAGAATATTCTGGTTCCTGATAAAATTCCAGCTTATATTGTCAGTGTTATTTCCATTATTTAGACAAATAATCTGCTTCCCAGATATTTCAATTGCAACACTGATGATCCATTGAAGCAGTCGCTGCAAGAGATAAACAAACTTCTTCCAAAGAAATAACTCAGTAAATTGAAAAATAAGATATTGTCAAGATATGAAGACTAATCTCTTTGCATCTCAGATTTGGCTGTCTAGGTCTCATTTATACCCAAGTTAACATACTAACCTGTAGTCTCTCTTTGAATTTTCACTGTTTTTTTATGAACAGAAAACTTAAATTTCGGTAAAATAAGCAAGAAGAAGCCACCCAAACAAAGGCATTTATCAAATGAAACCTGCCTGCTAGTCGGTAACACGCATCTCAAAATATCTTGCTCTAACATACCACTGTTTAGGCGTCTAAGAAGATTGGGACATTAGACAAGTTGATGATGGCAATTTGAACTTCACATCAGTAATGACTTTTAACAATAAATTATCCCCTCTCTCATCCTCTGCACAGGAAACTTCATTCTTTCCCACCATGTGCAGTAAACTAATATTAGCACTTCAGGTTACAATATTATGGCCTAACGAAGTTCTTACCAAATGTCAAAAATCCCCTGCTCATGAAATACGTGTCGGCATCGATCCTAGTGGCCACTTTGGACCTGTCTTTGTCGAAAACCCCACCTTCGGTGAGTATTGCTCATTGGCGTAACCCCTGGAACAAGGGTAAAGGCATCCCTAATCATGTTCATTAGACTAAGACAGCCCCAAATCACGTGGAGATGGCGGCTGCCCCGGGGCGAGGGGACCACTGTTGGGCGAGGGCTAATACTAAATACATGTAAAATTATTTTATACATAATGAGTTGGAATACATTTTTTTAATATATTTCTTTCTCTCTTGTAATGAACTCAAGTTTTCTCTTTTACTATAACTCATCACACATAATTACTGTATGTGTATTTAGTATTAGTAGAGGTGAGAGATTGTTATTGAAACATGCCCAGTCATACGGCCAAAATATGGCCTTGATAATTGATGAATAATATTATAATATAGAAAACTCAATTTGGACTTTGGAGAGAACACGATATTTGGGTCTTTGTTCATGTCTGTTCAATTATTTGGATTGGACCTTTAATTGCTCCAATCAGTTTAATATATAGATATGCCTACCGTTATGCGTCTCTCTCTCGCATCAATAGTTACATTAGTAATTTTGAAGACAGATCGAGAATGACTGTATGTTATGTACATGCCCCATGAAACCAAAACGTGTCGTCCGACACAATCATCAATGTAGTAAAAATATCCATCATGGTGGGTCGGGGGAAAGAGACCTTTCAATAAGAAATGGAAGCGTACCGAAGAAACAAAACGCGTAGCAAAGACAAGAAAAGCAAATCATAGAAATAGAACCCTCCACATTTGTATTTCCCAACAGCTTCCCTTCCTATGCTTTGGCTCTTGCTAAGCGAGCCTGCTACAGTGCGCTATCTGATAGAGATTGGGATTTCCCAACAGCTTCCATCCCTATGCTTTTTTTTTTGTTAACAAACGAGAATCGAATCGAGGAACCGAAGAAATTTTCTTTCGGAATTGACCACTAAGAACACATCGTTATTTACAACTCCGTCCCTGTGCCTTAGCTTTTCCTAAAATAGGGAAGGGATCTTATCCAAAAGTTGTGCCTCTTTCTTTGTCATATGAATGGTTGTTTATTAGCTGTTTACCTGATTCCTGGTGTAAATCGTGACTTGTTAAATGAAAGAATATACGTGGGATTTTCATCTACAGAATTAAAGAACTATAGGTGTGGTCATTCGTTTTCACCATGGCTTGTAGCGGAACTGGCTTGGCAGGTAAACGGGACTCTGGAGTACTGTAAGCCATAGCAGCCCGTAGAGGTGCCCCTTTTTTTTCGGGAATTGGCCTTTGGCAGTGTTATTGAGGATCAGGAGGATTAGGATCCTTTGTGGTAAAGAAAAAAGATTTTAAGAATGAAAAAGAGAAAAATAATAAGAAAAAAATAAATTTTATTTATTAAATTAAAAAAAAATAAAAAAATTATTAAAATTAAAAATCTAAATTCTTACTTGAAGATACTGTTAGCACAGTAATTAGTGCCCCGTCTTTGTTTTAAAGTTCAGCCTTTGAAATCTAGCAGAGTGCATCAACATGTAATACAATAATTATGAATTTAGATGTTCAAGAAATGTATTTTATTTTATAAAATATAAGTAAATAATTATTAATTAAAAAATTAATAATAAAAATTAATATATAATATTTATAAATAAATAATAATTTATAAATTTAAAATAATTTATATTATTAATTTTTTATTAATATTTTTTTATTTATATTTTATTTTGTAAAATGCATTCTCAAGTAACTCAATTCAATAATTTTAGGTAAGTGCATTTGGCATTTGCTCGGATTCAATTCAGCCTTGCTGTATATAACGGCATAGTTCTGTGAATGTTTAGATGACAATGTCCAATGGCCCTGGGAGCAGAGTTTCAAGCTTGATATACATCTCCCAGAGGAAATTACTATATATTGCTTGGATGAAATTGCTTCATTCGAGCCCGTTGAGATGGGATGATTATGTACAATTATGTTTGAGACAGAAATGCTGTACGTTTATCAATTATGTTAGTTTTTTTTTTTTTTTATCAATCTTCACGTGTAGATATGTGGTCGTTGGTTTTTGACTATAATAACAATCACAAATTGCAGAAAAAGAAGAAATTATCCAGTGGATCAAATTTCAGGCCATATATCATTAAGATGCTGAGTGGATGAAATATCATAGATGGAACCAACAAACAAGAATTATCACAGTAAAACTAACTGAAGTAATTGTCCAATTCAAATCAATCACAACCCGTCAAACCAGTAGCTATGTGTGCAGGAATATTTCGCCAATTTATTCCTTAGGTACGAAGTGCCTAATTCCAAATACAAACTGTCCATCATCAACACAAGTTGGTCAGAAAGAAAAGATACAATCTAAAAGAACATTTTGATGGCGAAAAATGGGGCAAGCACGTTAAAAGAGCAGTCCTGCTTCAATACGTCCCCCTTGTCATAAAAGAAGTCGCGTTACATTCTCAAGTCCCCACTTTATCGGAAACTTTCTGCCATAAAATTATCAATAAATGCATTAGGGGATCCATAACTCTAACAAAACTCGACAATCCTTCAGGATAATTTACAGAGGAATTCGTTGAGAAGCTGGGAAAAATTCACAGCTCTTGAAGGTTAAGTAAATTGCGTATGCGGGTATACCATGACCTGAAACCATGAAAAATATCAAAATAAGCTTCTCCATTACATGATGCATACTGGATTAACTAAAGTACGGCCAAGTATAAGTAGTTATGACTCAACTTTAACAAAGGGAAAAGGAGGAGATACAAAATTGAAAAGAGCAGAAATCAATGCATAATTCTTAAAAATATACCTTCACTCGAGGTATGAGTGGGACAGAAGTCCAGGCTCCAGTAACCCCTAATTATGCTGGCACCCAACAAGTGGAAGCGTATAAAATGCGGCCCTTCCAGCCCTGAAGCATCCAGTTGTTGTCTTCATCAATGACAAAGTCGCGGTGGTACCCTGCTTTTAACTTTGCCCTAAATTTGGCCATTAGCTCCTTATTCAGTGGGAGCTGCCTGAAACCAGCCCTTACGTTTCTAACTTGCCATTTTTTGTATGTCTCAGGCCTCTCAACTCTCTCGAAACCTTCACATGCTACAACATTCATAGCCTCGCGACCAAGAACCTCTTTCTCACTCAGCAACCTCCATTCATTTTCACGGGGTATAAGAGTATCATACATATCATGCATTGCAGAAAAATGGAACAGTGCCTCCCTGAACCGTGTGACAAAGAAAGGGGCATTGTACGATCCATTAACAATGGATTGAACAAAAATATCTGGATTCATCTTCCTGATTAACTTCAGAACTGCATTCCTAGGACTGTTCGCTTCAATTGTCTCATCAAGTATATTCTTAAACCTCATCAGACAATTCACAGCAAGCAGCTCATTGCTCTCAATCTTAAGGTCTTTAATTCCGATGGATTCCCAGTTTGGTGACGCTATGGCTTTATACTCAAAGGGAACTTTGAAACGCTTGCAATAGTTAGCCAAGCGACGACCAGTCTCCTCAATTCTGTCTGCTGGACGAAAGCCAGGTTGGGGAAATTCTATCCCCGTAATGCGTAGCTTGGGAGGCCCACCAGTCCTCTGTGACAGGAACTTGATAAGTATCGGCCACTGAAAACCATATAGAATACCAAAATCGATAATATGAAGGGTTTCTGCCTTGTCAGCTGCTTTCATGATCATTTTATTTGCAAAGAAAAGTGAAAACTTCTTGAAAGGGCAGGCAGACATTAGAACTTGGTAAGCTTTCAAGATATCAGAAGCAGAGATCGTCTTGGAGGTCAGAGAGGAATAAAATAGTTGGGTTCCAGTACCATTGCCAACCAAGCGTGCCTCAAGGCCATTAGCAAAGTAATGAGCCAACCTTTGTGATGCATCCCCAAAGGGAGATGAATGCTGCCTAATTTGCTTCAGTAGTTCATTAGCAGTCCTGCTGTCATTGGCAGACACAGCTTGTGCACATAACATCAGAAGAGTCCTCAAGTCCACAGTTTCCTTCTTCCTGCCTTGTTTCTTCGAGCGAGTCTTCCCTAACTCAGATGAATTTCGCTGTTCACTTGGCAGTATGGCTTTGACTGATTCATTCTGAAGGCTTTTGTGTTCAGCACATAATGGAACATTTTCAACACTAAGCAACACTCGATCAAACATATCTGAAATTTCACTCTCATCAGCATAGATTGCTGACTGCTTGTTACTTCGCTCCTCTTCAGTATCACTACCTTCACGCTCATGATTCTTTCTACTCTTGAACCCTTGTGAATTTTCCCTAACATCTTTCTCCATGTTGATTACAGCCTTTTCACTTTGAGCCTCCCCCTCTGACTCCACAGAAACTGTGTCGCTCTCAATCCCAGTGGTAAGTCGAGTACTTTGGGGAAGAAATTTGCGAGCTTCCTCCAACCCTCTCTTAAACTGCGAGACTGATTCTGCGTCACTAAAGATATTTTGAGCCAAGAGCTTGGTGATAGAAGAATCCAAATCCAACAGTCCATCACTGATATTAGTTAATCCATCACTAATACTAGCTGAAGTATTTGAAGGTTGAGAGGGCTTCTGAGAAATGGAATACGAATCAAGCTGGAAAGCATAATCAGGTACAGAAATAGGGGTATCCCGTGAAGAGGGCTTCAACTCATGAGAATTGCCGTGATATGGAAGATCTACTGAATTGTTGGTGCTGGTGCCGGAACTTGTGCTGCTACCGTTGTTGCTGCCACACTCAATACTAGTTCCAGAGCAATTACCATCTGGGCTCTCAAGATTTTGATGAATGTCGAGGGAGTGATGATCGGGGGAAAGAGGGTCTTTCTCTTTAAGAGCATCATAGAATGAATTCTCCGTGACCTGCAGACTCAATGGATCATAAAACATGGATGGCTTCTGTTCTAAGTTCTCTTCCATAAGAATCTGACTTATGTACGTGACAGTTTCTGAAAAGTCAGTGTCTTCCATGGAGGGATCCGTTACCGATGTTATCGTTGCAGGCTGAACATCAAACACACCTTCCCCTTCTACAGGGGTCACTATTGTCCATGCTGAAGTAAAGCGCTCTCCTTCAGATTCAACGTTTACGCTTGTATGCGGAGCAAAACTGAGCGGGTCCGCATCATGTTGATAAAAAGGATCACTCGTGAAACTCAGAAGGCTTCGATATTGTTCATCGAGTTCCCAGTCGTTTGACAGATTTAGTAATTCATTTAAGTCGTAGCTGACGGTGCCGTCATCAATACCGTAGCCGTTTATGGAACCAGGACTTGAAGCAAAGTTTGGATCCATAAATCCAGAGCTAGCGGTAGAAGTAGACCCAGAAGCAGGAAATCGCAGTTACTAACAAATTACTTGGTAGATCCTAATCTGTTCAATGGACGAGAAAAAAAAAAAGAAAAAACAAATGGGTGCAAAATGAGAAAGATAGACCAGACCAAAGACCAACAAGGAAGAGGGAACTAACGAATAAACAGAACAAAAAATGCATACTTTGTAATAAATTGTAGAAAAGATCGAAGGAACTAACCTAAAAAGATTCAATCAGGGACAAAGCCATGAACCATAGGACTAGCAGATGGAAGTCCAGAATGAAACACAGACGAAACAAGAATTATGGGATGCTGGGCTTCTCTTTGTGTATGCAGCCGCGGCTGCTCCATTGACTAGTACTAACCAGATATGAATACTATGAAATTGAGGCAAATTAATAAGTTTGACTTCCATTCCTTCCCATGTTTTTTCTTTTTTGGTGAAAGATTCCTTCCCATGTTATTAATCACGGAAAATCAGAAAGAAGAAGACAACAAAAGATGAAAGAAAATGATTTGGACATCCACTGTATCACCAACAGATTTTTAAGCACCTTTTTTTTTTTGGTGGTTGAACAAGCGTGTCTTTTCTTGTCTTATCTTATGAACTCACAAACCCAATAATTTGATATTTATATTTCTGACCCATTCAATGTAAAGACTTTTCTTTTAATTAGATAGCGAATTGGCATTGTTTTCCTTACGTTATTAAATCAACATTCATTGAATCTTGAGGAGCAAGTCTGCATGTGATATTCATTCGTTTTTCCCTTTTTTTATTTTTCCCAGATTTGAATTTTCAAAGTTTGAAACTTGAACGTAAGTCTTTTATATTAATAAAAGATATGGCGATGGGGATTAAATAAATTAATTATAAATAGGGAATAGGGATAATATGCACAACAACGTCTCCTTCAATCTACTATTTTTTATTTTTATTGGATTGTAGTTTGGTATTATGTTTATGACTGGGTGGGTCTAGGATGACACAGACCGTCGATTGATCATACCAAGCATATATCGCACTCATTCTTAAAAAATTGAATCCATTAAACTCCTCTCTATTTCCATCAATGGCAAACTCCGCTGTGTACAACATTGAAGGATCATGGAGGCTGTGCTATCTGTTAAAGGAAAAAAATTTCTCACATAATAAATTTTACACCTTTTTTAAAATTTTTCACATTTAATTATATAAATGATTGATTTTATAATTTATTATGTAAAATTTAATAATTTAAATTTTATTAAGTAAAAATTATATAAAAATAAAGGTATAAGAATAGATAAAATTGTTAGACAAATGAATCATATATGAGAAGTTGAGATTCAATTCACCATAGTTATTTATTTCTTTATTTTTGGTAACATAACTATATTTGTTTTGAAATTTCAACCATTGTTAGAAACTAAGATCATATATATTATTAGACTCGGATAAAGTTCTTCAGATCACCAAAAACGTCACATATTGAAAAAGATTTTTTTTTCATGTTTTTCACTAATTATTTATAACATTCATGTAACGTCTCTTGGCTTTGAACTCCCTATTAAAACCTCAGGCGATCAATTCTGGGGTAATGCAGTTACCTTGGCAATGGGATTTCATCTAGGATAATTAAAAACCTGTCATTGATCAATGACTTACCTCCAGTCCATTAAAACAGAAAATACATGGATTAGGAAAATAAGCTAGGAAGTCAATATTAGCCAACACACTATCAACGATCAACTAGAATCCTTTACTTCTATAATAAATGCGTTCCCAGCTCCCATTTGCTCTCACTTTAGGAGTTGACTAATAGCTTGCTGTATTTTCAAGAACAGCTACATGTTCAGTATCTGTCATATTTATTGAAAGTGCCCGTGGGATAATGAAAGATTGAAAGTCCACGGCTCTGCCCTTCCTAAGGGCTGTTTCCTAGCGCGCTCCATTTTTTAAGGAAGAACAAGGAAGCTCAAATTATCAATGAACGTTACATATATCTAAAGATTAAAAGGACATCGTTAGGCAGGATCCTAGAAACCTAACATCTCAGAATCCTGCGGGTTACGCCTGCCTAACAGAAGGAGTCTCAACAGATATACATCGATAATATCATTCATAAATCACTGTATTATACACACACCTAATTACCAAAAATTCTAGGCACTACGTGGACCATGCCATTGTATTTGGAGGAGGTCAGCTTCAAGATGTCAAACAAAAAAACTTAAGAAAAGTTTAAGTTTGCCATATTCCTGAATGGACCATGTCTCTCTTATGAAGTCCTTAAAACACTTCTCTTGACTACCCATGGTGGCTAGCTGAGGAAGATACCTTGTCAAGTCCTATGCTGCAACCCAACAGGAGGAAGCATAAACAATTCGGCCCTTCCAACCTTGAAGCATCCAGTTGCCATCTTCATTGAGTATGAAATCACTGTGGTACACATCCCTCAACTTGCCCCTTAATTTGTTAACGAGATTGTGATCCAAGGGCAGCTGCCTAAGCCCAGCCCTCAAGCTCCGAACCTGCCATTGCTTGTATGTCTCGGGCCTCTCAACTCTCTCAGAACCCTCACAAGCTATGATATTCATTACCTCCCGCCCAAAGAACTCCTTCTCAAACATCAACCTCATTGGATCTTCACAAGCAACATTAGTGTCAAGCATATCAAACATTGAAGAGTAGTGGAAGAGAGCCTCCCGGAACCGTGTTACAAAGAAGGGTGCATTATAGCACCCATTGACAATAGCATGTATAAATATATCAGGATTTGCCTTCCTAACTAAATTTAAAACAGTATCCCTTGGGCTTTGCAACACAACTGTCTCATCAAGCAGATTCTTAAATCGAACCAGACAATTCACAGCTAGAATTTCATTTTTCTTTATCTTGAGGTCCTCAATTTTAATGGTTTCCCATTTCTGTGCAATGGCATTATACTCAAACGGAACCTTGAAGCGCTCACAATACCTTGCCAGGCGACGTCCTGTCTCCTGGACGCTGTCTGCTGGCCTGAAACCCGGTTGTGGGAGATCTATCCCTGTGATACGTAGCTTGGGTGGTCCACCAGTTCGTTTTGAGAGACGATAGATGAGGGCAGGCCACTGGAAGCCATAACGAATACCAAAATCTACAATATGAAGTGTTTCGACCTCCTTAGCTAGATGCAAAATTGCATGGTTTGCAAAGATGATTGCAAGCTTTTTGAAGGGGCAAGCTGAAATATACATTTGGTAAGCTTTTAACATGTCGGCAGCTGAAGTTCTTTTGGAGGATAAAGCAGTATAAATCTGTGTACCAGTTCCAGCCAGGCGGGATTCAAGGGCATTAGCAAAGCAATGGGCCAACCTCTGAGTACCATCACCAAGTGACGATGAATGCTGCCTAATTTGCTTTACTAACTCATTAGCAGTCACACGATCATCATAGGAAACAGCTTGTGCACATAGAATTAATAGTGTCCTCAGATCCACAACTTCCTTTTTATTGCTTTGTTTTCTAGCACGGGACTTGCCACCACCAGACTTGTTTGGTTCTTCATTATGCTGCACACTCATGTCTGGTCCATTCTGGGGGTTGTCTTCGCAAATACAGATAGGTGGTGCCTCTTTTCCCCACCCTGGACCAAGCAGTATGTTATCAAATAATTCTGATAGCTCACTATCGTCCATGTAAACTGCTGACTGCTTGTTGCTTCTCCCATCTTCTAAAGCTGCCAAATCTTCCCGCTCATGATTCTTCCTTCCTTTTGCCTCAGGCGGCAAGTGCTCCCTTTCATCTTTCTGTGTCTTAATAGCCACCTGTGGAGCCTTCTGAAAGAAAGGAGAAAAAGTGTTGTTCTCCAGATCAATAATCATTTGATTATCCTTCGGAAGAAACTTACTGGCCTCCTCTACACCTTTTTCAAATTGCAATACAGACTCACTCTTGCTAAGCAAGGTAGAATCTAAAATCTCAGTGATTGAAGCCCCCATGAACCTATTATTACTACTATTAGTGAAGCTGCTCATATTATTCATGGAAGATTGCGCATGGGATGTTGAAGTGGACTGAAAAACAAAATTAGTGGGAAAAGTGTTTTGCAGTATAGAAGGCTTGTGCTCTGCAAGATCAACATTACTCCGCTGGGACTCAACCGAGCGGCTAGTATTAGTACCATAACTGCCACTGCTACTATTATCACTGAAATTATCAGATAGATTGTCATCTGGGCTCTCAACAATGTGATAGTTGTGTAAATGAGATTGGGAAGAGGAGGAAGGGTACTTCTCACCAATAACCTCGTACAGTGATTTCTCAGCGGCTTGGAGTGCCAAGGAATCGTGGAACATACAGGGCTTCTCCTCCATATGCTCTTCCATAAGCATTTGGTTTATGTAACGAAGGACAGTGCCAGAGAAGTCATTCTCATCCAAAGGGGAGTCTTCATCCGTACTAGTGGTAGATAGGGAGGCAGGATTTGCAGCATAATATGGATCAGGTGGAAGAAACGGGCTATCCATGAATTCCAAGTTGATGGATTGGTCGGTGGATTTAAATCCATTTATGGGGTTTGGAAACTGATCTATATTGAGCATAATGGGGGCTTGGTTGAATTCTCCGTTGATGTAATTGGACTTTAAATACGGATCCATGCCGGTGTAGTAATTCCGAAAGAACTCACCTTTTCTAAAATTAAAGAAAAATAACTTGTGTTACACCACAGAAACCAAAATCTTAAACAAGTTGTTTCACTAGGCTGGTTCAAACAGCCAAAATTAAACAACAACAAAATTTGGGAACTCTAAAACCCAAGAAATGGAAGAATTACGAGTAAAACAAAAGTGAAAATGATAGTATAAGGGAATTCATGGATTTTCCATACCTGAAGGAAAAAAGTACGAGACTTTAGACTTGAGGAAGAGGGGAACACCACAATAAGCAGCGGCTGATTCAGTGCATTCTTTAATCTATCGATAAATCTGAATAAAAAAGAGTAGCTTTTCTTTTTTTTTTTCTTTTTTTTTTTTTTTTTTTGCATAACTCGCGAATTTTCCAGGAGCAAGACCCAAGAGGAATAGTCATTGCCTTGGGAATCTGGGACCAAATATCTTATCTGGTCCGCATCTCTCGTCCTGGAGACCTACAACTGGCAGATGCGACGCGCAACAGAGGAGCTCAACTTCAAGTTTCGGCCTTGGCCCTTGGACCAACAATTGGGGAGCCGTGGGTCCGGAATACGGACCTGGACTTTGGACGCTTAATGGTCAAATTTTTCATGTTTTGCTGATGCATCGCATTCATTTGCATAAGAGGTGAGTATTGGATGGGATGATTTAGGTTAGAATAAAATTTTTTTAATTTGATTAAATTTAATTTTTTATTTAGTTAATTTAATTACAATTAAAATAATTTTTTAAATCAAAATTTTTAAGTTGTAATAGCTCAATTTTATATAGTTGAGTTAATTCGGATTAGGATGAATCAAAAAGTAGATGACTGAGGATGGTCAAACGTGAGGCGAGCGAAGACGAGTTGAAAAGGTTCAGTCGACTATTAGGACTCAAAGTCTCGAATTGTGATAACTAGATAAGAAAAGGACTGAGACGGCTTATACGAGGTAAAGGGGTCGGCATCGACTATTAGAAACGATGAGACAACGGACGAAACTTGTCTCTCACAAGAAAGGAAGTCGAGAGACAAAGGAAGACCAAAGAGCGGCACTGAAGTGGTGAAGCTGTCAAAAAAAGATTTAAGACAAGTTACAAAACGAAGTCATTTTGTAGCACCACAAAAGAAACATATATTATCTATAAAATGATATCATTTTGTAGCAACATAAAAAATATATATACATAATTTTTGTTGGGTTACAGTGACAACCCAATGAGGAAGAGGAAAAAATCTAGTCTCACCTAATTTATCTCATTTTAAATTAAAATATTATATTATATTTATTTTACCCCATCTTAACTTAGTCTAATTTTTTTTTTTTTTTTACAATTTAAGGCGAGTTAAAATAGTTTTACCTAAGTTGATACCCACCCTTAATTCACAACACAAAAATCAAAATTTGCCTGATGTCTTTGTAATCTTAGTTTACCGTCATCATCTATTCTGCAACACGTTTACTTTAGTAAGTTGTTTTTAGTATTTTTAGATAGGTATTTTGTTTTCTCAATTTAATGAGTGGTTCGTTAATAAAAAAAAAGATAAAATTAGATAAATTTTTAATTTAAAGAATATCTAGTCTTGAGTATTCTGAAAGTATCGAAAATTTTTTCATGGATGAGAGGCTTGATGATATAATAATATATGCATTTGGAGCAAGTAATGGACTAACGTTGATGCTGTATTATTCTACTTTCTTGCATTGATTGAAAAGGAAGACATTTGGACAGTGGGAGGGATGAGATTGCATTCAACTTTGGGACTACTGCCAAGGAAGACTATTACTGATCTTAGTGAATACAAGAAGAAAAGCATTCTCACTTGTCTCTTGAAGTTTTCCTATTTGATTCCGACAATTCATTAATTAATCCTACAATCCAAATTTTGTAAAGTAAGTATCTAATAAAGTTTAATTTGTAATAATAGTATAACTGTTTGTTAATTCATCACTAACCCATGTTTTTTCAATTCAAGGGAACCAGTTAGATTTCGTTTGATGATGCTGATATAAAGATGGAGAGGCGCAATGCTGGCCCCTTGCCCCTTGAGGTTAGGGAGGCACATGAATTTTGTAAAATATTCTGGACCCCACGTGTTTTGCAGTGGTGGGACTGAGTTTTGGGAATTTAGATTTTTTTAATTTAATAATTTTTTTATTTTAATTTAAAATTTATCATATATAATTTATTTTTTTATTATTTTCTATTTTAATTTTATATCTATCTCACTTTAAAATTTCTTTACCCCAATAAATATAAAATTTGGTACTATATAGCTTTGTATGAGTCCCAACACAGATTGGGAGTAGTTTATTGCGGCAGATTGACCCTCTATTTATGATAGGATAGAACCATTCACTATTATCAATATGGTTGGGCATGCATCCACTGAAAATATGCTGATTATAATGGGGCTTGACTATCATGTTACTTGCAACCAATAACGTTGGTAGTTCACATATGAAAGTTTGTAATAATCAAAGAAAACAACAAAAACAAAAACAGTTTTCTATACTGATGTCTCCTCCAGAAAATAGAACAAGGCGGCTGCTAACTTGTCGTTCATACAAAACAAAAACAGTGTCCTTTCGCCCGTCCATTAATGCTGCTTTATTCTGGTCAATTTCCCCGGCGGTCGGCATACAAATTGTTTGTTTGGATGAGGACGGTGAACTAGTGAACGGAGAGTCTCCACGTTCATTTCCTACAAGACAGAATAGAAACAGAGTTGAGATGAACTGCTGCATTAGGCCTTGCGCTATTGATGCACATGACCCCTGTATTGAAAGAGAGACCCTGTAGGAACCTCTCCCGAGGCAAGGGACGTCGCGCAGCAGCTGGGCTTTTTAAGGTTGAAAACGAAACCAGACAGGGAGGAAATTCTGAGTTCTATTGTCCAATTGGGCTAGGCCTAAAGGAGCTGAATTTGCTGATCTTCAGACTCTCATTTGAAAGCCCATTTTCACCAATGATTGGAAGAAAACAAGGAACGAACTGGATCTGGCAAGTATTCAAACTTCTAACTTAGGAAGAGGGATAATCTAACTGGCCAAGACTCAATATTATGTATAATTATATTCACCAAAAAATATATATTATGTATAATTGTATGTCTTCTAAAAGTCCATCCCTCAACCCCAAATAGTTATATTGCTGGAATTTTCAATTATACGAGATTTTACTGGTGGCCGAAAAGGTTAACAAATATTTTGCACTATTTTTTCACCGAAGAGAAAAAGAGAGTGGGTGTCCGGGTGAGAAATTATTGTCTTTCGTACAAAGAATCTTAAGACATTCTTAAAAATTGATTCTCAGATGAAAATGGAGGATTCTCATAAAATATTAGAATTTGATATTTGATATCTATGTGAAAGGGGTGAGAATTCTTGACTTTTAACTCTTAAAAATGTAAGAATTATTTAAAAAAATTATACTATTCTTAAATTTCAAAACTTAAAATTTTTAAATCTTAAATTTTAAGTTCTAAATTCAAAACTCAAATTTAAAATTCTAAATTCTAAATTTTGAACTTTAAACTCTAAATTTTATACCACAATATCTTAAACCTCAAATTTTAAAATATTAAATTTTAAATTATAAAGTACTAAACTTAAAATTCTATACTCTAAATGTCAAATCTCAATATTCTAAATCTTAGATTCAAAATCTTAAAACTTATTATGCTTAAAGGTATTTTTGAAAAATAGAATAAGATTCATAAAAGTATTAATATTCAACCAAACATAAGAATCATAGATTCTCATAAAAATTTATTGATATTCTCATGACAAAACAAACAAAAAGTATACATTTGTGAGACTCTTATTTTTATTTATAAGATTTCTAAAATAATAATTTGACATCAGAACACACAATAATGAAAATTAATAATTCTCCTTATCAGAAAAAGAGAAAAGATTAATACAAATTATAAAAATGTATAAATTTATGTGTGTGAGTCAACTATTATATATCAATTTTAAAAAGAACATTAATATAATCTAATCCAAATTATATACAGTTTTATAATATAAAAATATATAATGTGAATTATTATGAAAAATTAATTGAGGGTTGTGGCAATGCTCAGTGGAGAAACCACCAAGTGCATGAAGGATCATTGCAGTCGGCTTAAATTCAAAATTTTGAACCACACATTGAACAAAAGGGCATATGATTTCTGGGCACTTGTATATGAAAGTAGCAAAGGACTGATATAAGGGGAGCCATCGGCCACAAACTTTATCCTGGATCAGTCCAAATACGCCCCGTCATTGCTCTTACATTATTGAACTTCAGTGAAGAATTAGACAACCAATCGATGCCATGGCCACAAGACCAGACAGCATCTTCTTATCCTTATCCAAAATTAACGTTTTATAAACCTCAGACTTAATAACAAATCATGCATGAAAACTCAGTGACGAGGATACAGTACAGATAGCTTTTCTTTTTCAACGAACGAGATGGGTATCACCACCGATAAGATACCGACAGGTGGAATAGAACTTTTGTGAGGGGCCCATTTAATCAATTTTCTGTACATTAGAGTCCCCTTCGTTAATGTGTAGCAGCAGATCGTTCAGATTTGCAAACTTGAGTATTTCATTAGTTATGAAAGAGATGGATCGTAGATGCGTATGATATATTGTGAATTTTCTTTTACTCTTGCAGCGGTTTGAATTCTGTCGTTTGTCCTCTGCATGTGACGATGGATGCATAAATTATAAAATTCTGATAAATAATCTTTTTTAAAAAAGATGGCCTACACTAATGATTGTTTTGGACCGGCCAACTAGGTTTCCATCTTGAACCTTGAATTTACAGATAAACATGTTGGTTTCTTTGAGTTGTATATTCGCAATAAAAGTTATCATCTTCAACCACGTGAATACACTTGTCTCTCTAATGCCAGACCTACATTAGTTGTTTCTCCTTTTTCTGGTTGTTTGGTGTTTGACATGGCCGCATGGCACAAGTTGTAGACAGCTTTGCCTGCTTCAACTTCAAGTGCCTTAACTAAAAGAGAGTAGTTTGGTAAAGCTAGATTATTATTATTATTATTATTATTACAAAATGGAAAAAGCGATGTCAAAAAAAAAATACAAAATGGAAAAAGCAACAAACTTGCAGTTTCATATAATCGTTTGACGTTATAAGTGGAAACTAACAAATATTTACGTAGAAAACTTGCATTTATTGAAAAAGAAAGAAAGGCAAGTTGAAAGCATGAGAATGTGTTAACAAAGCTCTTTATTGCATGAACAATTTACAAGTAGCAGCCTCTCTGCGCCAAGGAAGAACCGTGGCGTGAGGAAAAGAGAATAATTTACATAAATTCTCTCGAGGCTTCACTTTCTTAGTTGTCATCACTTTTTTACAGAAAGGGATAAACAGAGAATTCATAATTACAAAAAAAATGATAATCTAATAACAAAAGTCAGAAACCTAAGCACCCATTAGATCTCCAAAGCTACGTGCTGCAGCCATACTCTTGTTAAACGAGAAAGCAGGTCTCGGGCTGCTGCTTGACCTGTTGCTTAGACTGCAGCTGGGACCAGTATGCGTGGGCAGTTAGGACCCTGTCCAAAAGTTCTTGGGGAACAGGCTCTCCCCTCCTTTGCTGAGGAGATATTCTTGCCGTGTGCACCAGCGTTTTCCATTTATCCTGCTCAATCCCAAACCCAAATCACATGCCAACGCTTTATCTAATATGCGTGCCATGTAAGGAAACTAGCACCATACAAATCAAAGTATTCTTGCTCCCCACCCCACCAAAAGAAAATCTATATTACATTTACAGATCAGGTTAAGAGCATCAGGTAATGAAAATATGCAGCTGAAGTCGTGAAGGTAAGTATTAAAAGATTCTTTGAGGTGCAAGGCAACGGAGAGTAATTATAGTAACAAGTAACTACTTCCCTTGACACAACATGTCAAATGTTCTCATTTTAAAGCTAAACGAGCAAGAAGAACGCATGTTACCCATCAACCTCTAGCGTGACTTCTCATTCACAGTCCATTATAGGCACACAGAAAAGCAAAAAAGCACGAAGTAATCATATCGAACTAAAATGGTTCATATAAGTTGCAATTTCTTTGCACAACGGGTCCCAAAGGATTGTACCTTCAAATCCACATAAGTCCGATGCTTTGCACTATCAAAAGCACAGAGTTTGATATCACGCCACCTGAAATTTTACAGACACAAATAATAATGCTAAGGAATTGGCATTAAAATAACAGAATATAAGCATCTGTCCCAATACTTCAGTGCAGCATAGCTACACTAAAGTGGCAGAGAGTAAACACGCAATTAAACAAATTTACCTTCCAGTTCCCAATTTTTCAACTGCCTGAACCAGTGCTTCCACTTCAGCAACAGAAAAAGGCCTACGAATTCTGCGCTGCATAATCTCAGATCGTTTCGACTTCTGGTGCACAGGTAAAACAGCTAGTGCCTCCATACCCATTTCAGGGAAAGTAACCAATGCTTTGCAATCTGTCGTACTTTTATCAACAGATATGTGGTTGACAGGTGAAGGTGCTGAATCATGATCACTTTCAACAAGGTTACCCGAACTGGTTACTTGATGCTCAGTTAGCATTACAGAACTCCCCTGAGTCCTCTTATGAACTACAGCTACACTGGAAGAATACCTGGATGATAATTATAGAAAGATAGGCTCAATTGATACTGGAATTAACAATAGATATTCAATGCTACATATACATCTCCAATGCAAAAAATAAATTCAAAAGAAGTGCTCTGGCAATAGATTGCAGTTTAGATATACAGGAAAATTAAAGGAAGACCCCAGTTCCTGCCATCATGTATACTGCGACACCCATGACCTCATTTGAGAGTTGTACATTACCTTGTCAGAGGCTGAGGCATGTCCACATGAGTTACATGGGGGGACTCTACAGCATCGATTGGAGGGAGGCTTTGTGTGGAATTCGGCTCCAGGGTAAATCCCAAAGCATCCAGCTGGTTATCATGAGAAATTCCCGTCTGAAGCAGAGTTTTATTGTCATCTCTAACCTTCTTTCCCTGAAGAATGACACCAACATGTAATCCGCCTCCAAGTATAGCTGTCACTGCCTCCATCACTGTCCTCTGCAGAACAAGCCATATTGTCAGACTTGCAGCACAGCTCATTTGGAGAGACCAACAATGATCATATCATATGATACAAGAAACATGCAAATTGAAAAAAGATCATGCAAATGACTTGATAGAGGTCATCCTTCATTAACATCTTGATAGAGGGGAGGATGACTTATGTAGAATTCAGAACAGGAGTTTATTACACCTTCAAAGACCCAACGGTTGCTGTTTCTGGAATCTCAATAAAAAGCTCTGGCACTCTAAATGACTTGATCCTAAGCTTCACTGATTAAAAGAAGACATCTTCATATAAGAACCCCTTTGAAGACATCAGTCAATTCAAAGAGTACATAAAGAACTACTTCCTAATCTTCTCATACCATGAGAATCTTTAGATTGTATTGCAGTGTGTTGACATGCTAACGAAGGTAACATTCCAAGGTCTGCATCAAAAAAATAGAATTTATTGAGCAAGAGACTCCCCAAACAATGAAACTCAGGTGAAGCAAAATCAATTTAACAAAGGCGGAAGCCATTTAGGAAAAAACCTCCACACATCCTGTGAGATGAACAAGTAGCATCTTGATTCATGCATTTCTCTGGGGAATAACTAGTCCCATGACTTCTGATATATCGATCAGAATTTGAAACAGAGCTACGGGCAAAAAGCTTCCTCTTTTTGAAAGGAATATTCATTTGAGATCTTTGATGCTTAAAAAAATTCTTCCTACTTTGGCATATAGTCTTCAAATTTCCATCTAAAGTAAAGATAATTCCAATTCAAAAACAATTTACTAAACAAGGAAAGAAGCATGAAGGGTAAAGTAACATCTAACAAGAAACAGTAAATTCGACCACAAGCATTCACTCACCACTATTAGAGAATGTGTCATCCTTTGATTCTAGAGCAACTTTCCAATATTTAGAAGCCAATATTTTCCTTATTCTTCTGGCACCTATATGGGTCATTGGCCTAAAGGGCTTTGTTTTGGTACTAGGGTGAGTACACCTGAAAAAGTTTTCGTCATCATCTCTACTAACTACTGGTGCATTGTCACAACCTTCGGACAATGAGCTACAAGGAATGTTGTCATCAAACCCAGACAACTTGGCATTGCTACCCAAACTAATCAATGCAGGAGGTTTTTCATCCAATGGATCCTCCAAACTGCGTATCTGAGTACCAGAACCAATAGTCACCTTCCCAATCTTATGCAGCTCATCCTTTACTTTACTTATATCACCAGCAAACTTGCAACCACCAAACTCTGCACATCCTAGGGAACCCAATTCAACTTTCCTAGCAAAATTTTCCATTTCGTGATGGCTTTTGCTATCAACCAGCTTCTCAGCAACAAACCTCGCTGAGCAATTAGAACTTGCTACTATAGAAGCAACGCCTGAATGGCCATCAATTTCTGGACGTGGAAGTTGTTTCAAACTACAATATTGATCACATGCTTGTGAAGAAAGATCAGAGGAGCATGTTCTGTCACAACTTCCTTCATCAGAAAGCTCAGCTTTCAATGGTTTATTTGCATCCTGGCACTCTTCCTTAACAAATCCATACTGATCCTTTTGTGTTGATGTATCAATAGAAGTGGTTGAAGTCTTTTTCTCCTGCAACAACTTGCCAGCGACAGTTGCCAATAAGTCAAATGCACACAATTTATTGTCCTCCATTCTTCTCTGACATGTAGCCCTCCTCTGGGAGACATAAAAAGAAATAAATCACATTGTTTCTCATCAGAAAATCCATAAGTACAAAGACAATAAAAATCATCAACCCCAGATAAGAAGCAGCAAGTATTTACCCTAGCTGATTGGGTAGCTCGGGGTGTAACTGGCACCTGATAGCCATTAAATCCATACTCTAACCTCTTCTGTGACACCATATCTCAGGAATCATGCCAAATTGGATGGATCAACCACAAAAAACCAGCAATCCAAGACCCATTATCTGTTAAACATGCACTCGCCTGCTGCTGAACCTCACAAATCTCAATTTGAAAGCCTGAAAAACAGTGATGGCTTAGCAACATTATAATGTACTAGTAGGAATAAATGATATATGTCTAATACTATGCTTATGCTATTATAATAAGTGTTGAATGAGAAAGCAGCAATTCAAGAAGAAAAAAAGCAAATACCGTGGTAAAATTTTCATCAGGAATTGAGTACATATCGAACCAATGGAAGCCAGAAACATATCAAGGTTTCTAAAGAAAAATTGATACTGTTACATCCAATTGCCAGAACCAGATTTAGATAAAGTAGCCAGTTCTAAAAAAAAAAATCATCCACAAGTGAAAAATTCTAAAATAACAAAACTCCGACTGCATGTTCAGGCCTCTAATCCAAATTACAAGGTAACCATTTTCATGTAACCAAATTGAACCTTCACAGTTCACACAATCCCACTTGATACCTTGAGGAAGCCAATTCTGTCACCTCCATGGATCTTTGGACATTGATAATAAAAACAACCAAAAAATATATTTATTTAGCAAATGAGAAAATCCAGTGCACAAGTATCTCATAACACTTGCACAAATGGTCACGAAGGACTCTATAATGAACAAATATTCGGATGAACGTAAAAAGTTTTACAAAAGCTGATATTAAGATGTAGTTTCGCGCAATTAAACCCCATACCACAACGGTTTCTGAAAACCCCAGACGTAAATTAAAAGGAACAAAAAAAGACATAACTGTGTGCTAAACAAGAAAGAATGGAGGAAGGATCGAGGAACGAAATTCAAATTCCAGACAAGTTCATGCGAAGAGAAGTAAGCCAAATTCCAACCCTGATGAATGCATGAGATCTAAAATCTGTTAAGAAGATCGATCACAGAAAATAATCAAAGCGAAAACACAGTATTTTTTGCATTTTAAAGAGAAAAAATTAAAGAAAAAAGCTTTCAAACTCCATCGTCCTCTCATAATTCAGGATAATTATGTTAAAACAGTCCCTTACACAAAAAGATGCAGTTGTCGAGAATCATTTCACCCCAAAACTTGAACTAATTGGTGCAAGCCAGGAATTAACGGGAACCGAAAATTTGAGAGCAAATCATCACAGCCTAAATTCTGAAATAAAAAAATGAACATATCACAAGCAAACGACCAATGGAGGCCGGAAACAGAGAAGTGGAAGCAGAAACATGAAAAGACTCAATTAATTCTAAAATATGTAAGGCCTGATCGGAACTGAAAAATCGGCAGTCGGAATCACGAAACAGTCCCGGCAAAAAAGCGCATGTCATAGTTCAATTTTCTTCCGGTAGCAATCAAAAGCACTGTTATAGAAAACGCCATCCCACTCCT
This sequence comes from Dicorynia guianensis, assembly GCA_037013595.1. Taxonomy (NCBI): domain Eukaryota; kingdom Viridiplantae; phylum Streptophyta; class Magnoliopsida; order Fabales; family Fabaceae; genus Dicorynia; species Dicorynia guianensis. Next base: position 1,073,291 of record JASUAB010000009.1, read on the forward strand.
ACGAATAAACCCGGCAGTAAAACAAAACGAAACTTTCCATCATATGTTAGAGAGGAAGTAAAAAAACAACCAAAAGTTGCACATACTCACCTCTTGTCACAGATTGTCATCCAAAGATCCAAACTTTAACCCGGATAAGCGAAATTCGGCATATTTTTTGAATGTTCAGGCAAATGTCAGATCGGGGAATTGTCAGAGAATTCAAAGCGAAAAAACAACCAGCACTAGCTTTCTACCACAGAAACAGTTTCTTTCATGTTCTAACACATACTCGTTTTCCAGAATAAACACTTGGCTTTAGACGCGACCAATTTCATTTTTTCTGGTTTGTTTTTCTGTGATTTACAAAAAAAAAAAAAATGGAATGCCCTCCTTGATCACCAAAACCCCCTGAAAGTCACTCGACCTTTGCTTAAACCCCAATTCCTTATACCATTGACCGCATATAACCGGACCTATCGGTGATTGCACGGAGGTCAACCGGATATAGAAGGTGAATGGAAAAGCACATAAAGACCGGTTCAGCGCAATTGGGTGACCCACTAGACTCGAATGCGCGATCGGATGGTGCCACGTGAATTGGGTTTAGTTTGTGTGGCTGCTTCTGGTCCACTAATGGCGAAAACCTTGGGTCGCTAAGAAAAACAATTATAATTTTGATATTATTTTCAGGCTTAGGAAACTCACTGAGATAGGCTTTTTCCTTTTTGTTTTAAATGGTCAACAGTGTCAATGCAGGTTATGTATTGCTAAGGGTACCCCTACTGTACCGTGCTTACAGACAGATGACGACCGAACCCACTCTCATCTGATGTTTGGCTCTGTACAATTTGGCCAAAGCTTAGCTTAACCTGCTCTCGCCATCATTGGGGGTGAGCCTCCAAAATACTCTGCTTTCTACTTTCTGACCAGATAGTGAATGCATTTTGGAATGGAACGACAACGCGTGTTGCATGGGTTGTTATTGGAGTGGTAGCAATTAATGTTGGAAATGAAAACATATAATAGAGGCCAATGAGTTACGTGGTAGCTAGCTAGCACGTGGCCATACATACAACTGTTAATTTAATTTAATGTTGGGTAGCTTGTTATGTGATAGACAAATATCCACCAGATCTAGTGTGTAGTCTTGGCAATTTCCTCCGTAAACCAAGGTTTTCTTTTTTAGAAATAGAAAGTTTTGAATGCAGTTTTGCAGGTCATGGGGTATGTAAATGTAGGATCAAGGATTGAAATCGGAATCCTAGCTGGCAAACGAAGAGGTCCCTATTAGTTACGTTTTATTTTCTTAATTAGGGGAATCAGCATTAGGAATAACGTTGACAGAGAGGTTACTACGCTACGCGGCCGGTATGTATAACGGCGTTAAGTTGAGGAATAGGAGGTGGGGTTGTGTGGTGTGGACGGTGGTAAGAGAGGGAGAGGACAAAAGAGATTAGACAGTTAAAAGCGTCAAACAGATACAAGAGAGAGACAGTATAACCACCCCCACCCCATCTTCAACGATTCATGATTCTTACCAAATTGAATAGAAAGAGGTGGCAAGCCTAGGACAAATTTGGAAAAACGGGGTGGGGGTGGGGTAGTCACAGTTATTAGCCAACCCCACGTAAATTAAGGGTCAGCCGCCATATATTTGTAGACCTCCATGCCGCCATTGCCAACGGCAAGTTAGTCGCCCCTGTAGTAATAATCAACAACCAATACATCACACTCCGTTAATTAGCTTGAATCAACTTTCAGTTAGTGTGGTGTTGCCTAGGTAGCTGTATGTAATTAGGATCTATCAACAAAGAAGGTTTACCAAAAACAATGAATTAAAAGCATTGTTTTTAACTACCCATTTTCGTTGGAAGGTGGCGATGGCGATGGGGCATGGGGCACATAATTAGGAGCAGCAGCTGATGGTGAGTATATATGTGAGGTTGGGAGCCTGCACTGCAAGCTGCTGGCTGGCCCACTGCTAGAGCTTAGAAATAGAGCGTGTTTGGCCACTTTAAATTATTCCCAACCCAAAGGAATCCTCCCCAAGAAGGCTGGAAAAAGTGTTGCATTTTTGTCTTTACCAAATGCAGACATCTGGGTGACGCACTGGCTGAAATCATTTGAGTACTAATATTGGTATAAATTTAGATTATAAAAATTTTATATACTTTCTCGTATATTTTTTTTATTTTTCTCTCTAAAATATTTTTATATCAACATGTAGCTAGAGCGTAACTTAGCCTGAACATTTTCCAATCACTTACACAAAAAACTCTTCCCAACTAATACAGTTCCATTATTTAGTTTCAAGAAAAAAAAAATACACTTAAGCAGCAAGGCCAACTCAGAGACATGAAAATGCTTTGTTGCTCACCATTCTCGATCACCCTTGCTCTGTCTGAAGTGGACCCGCCGGCTTGTGCGTCGCATTCACAATCACATGCTTGATTAATAGGCTAGGTTGAGAGCAACAGGGATCGCAATTTGGAATAACAGCAGGGAGTATAAAATTGGCTAATTCTAATTTCACAAAAAGGAATAGGAAAGAAAGAAAGTGGGATTTGTAAGGCAACAAGGGTGGAGTAGGAGGAAGATTGAAGGTCACGTAATTTGAACAGAGTTTACTTGACGTAAAAGCCACATTCAGATCTCACCCAACGGGAAAAAAGGTGTGTGCGTAGTAGATATGGTTTATTGCGAATAAATTGTTTAGTGAGGGAGGCCTTTTGCAGGATTCTCTTCTCACCAACCTTTCAATCAGACTTGAAAAACTGCAAACAAAAAATATATATTTTGTTAGAATATTTTATTGGATTAATTAACTTGTAATTGATCGTAACTAAATGAATATGCTCCTTGCCATTTGCATTCAATGAATAGCAAAGGTGATTAAAAAGGTGGTGGCATATTCTTTATCCTAACTAGCTGTTTATAGGGCACCTGGGAAATGAAGAAGGCAATTTTGACCTGTGTCTGATCTGGCAAGGGATGCAGATTTTAGAGTCGTCCGATTTAGATTCTATTCATGTGAATTATGATTTTACGGTTCCATCATCGATTTAATTTCAATAGGTGAATGTGCATAAAAGTAAGTTGGCATGTGTGATAAATGAAACATGATTCGGATCTGTCTCATGTTGCAGGCCCCTATCACCGATTTTCTTTCTCCTCTTTATATATTTTTGTTGACCAGTTACAGCATATAATGAAAGACCCCAGCAAATGGGATGTTTCCCATTGGTAAGAGCTGGGGGAACACAGACAAACAAGTGCATCAATGGATGCCACCACTAACCACTAGTTGTGAACTCTGCAATAAGTTCTACTACAGAGAACTTAGAAAGCAAATGGTTTCCGAAATTACTATTTTTATAATTTTATTTTTATTTAATTTTTTTAATATAAAGTACAAATTATTAAATTTAATAAAAATAACACGTCACATTATTAATTATGAAGAAGGTGAGACATTTTAAGTGGGCATAGTATTTTTCATTGATTTGATGTCAACTTCCTCACAGCCTTCTGTCTGTTTGGGAGTAGATCCATGGAGCCTCCATGGATCTCCACTGGGAACCATTGAGGTGGGCTCATCAAGTTAGTATGGGCCGAATAAAAAAGAAGTTGGGCTCAAGGGGTTGATTTGGAAGTCGCTTCCATTATGTTTGAGACAGACCCTTGATAAAACCCCAGAAGGCAGACTAGAGATTACACGTGTTTGTTTACCAAGTTTAGGGGCGAACTCGTGTACGTTTGAAAAGCTTCAACCGATACCCATCAAATCTCTGTAAGCATTGATAAGGTATTGATATGCTATCCTTTTTCATAACTATATCATGTATTCAGTTACAATTTTTTTTTTTTACTGTATAAGTGAATAACGTGATTAATGTGTAACTAATACAAAATTAAATAATAAAAAAAATTATATAACAAGACCCCTGTTAGAGACCCACAATAGATCCCACGTAACGCCCCCCATAGTTGTGTGCTTAACTTTTGCATTGTATCTATGCAGGAGGATCACATCAAGATTAATGAAGGTAGAATTATAAACTTTAGTGAACAATATACACAAGCCAACAAACAACTGATTTCTTCCAAGTATTGAATAAAATGTTACCAAACCACCTCCAAAAAAAAGAACAAAAAAAAAAAAAAGTAGAAAGAAAATAGAGCTACCTCATTCGGTGGACAAATTATCGTACTGCCATGGATTGAATTCAATTGACTTGACATCAGCATCGTCGATACTGCCGGAGTTATCTATGGCAGCCCGATGTTCAGTGTATCTACCATTATATTGGTAGATTTCCAAATCACCCCAAGGAGTAGATGTCACTTCTTCAGTTAAATCGAACCACCTTGGTGTGAAGCTATGCCCTTTGGCCTCCCGGGCTCTCTTTTCGGCACGCTGCCTCTCCTCCAAACTGGAAGCGAAAAAACACAACATGCACACCTTACAATACAACCTCGCAGCATCTCTCTGGCTAAACCCAAGCCTTCCCAGCTTTCCTTTACCAAGAAAAAAATTTTGGGGCACGAGGGACAGAAGAAAGGGGGGAAAAAAGACCTCCTGTTTATTTATTATCCTCGCCCAAATTATGTTAAAAAAATTTTGTCAATAATTATAGAAGAGAATGAAAACTATTGATTGTATTGTATTTCCTCTAGACTACTTCAACAATTTTACAGGAGCAGGGGGACGGTAAAGGAATGAAAGAGAAGGAAAGTGACCTGCTCTTTTCGGCACCAGCTTTGGATAAATCACCCATCTCAAGTGCGTATCTATCTGGGCGTAGGCGAGAGTCTGATGCCAACAACTTTTTGGGGCTAGTGTCAAAGCTATTTATTTTATGTGCAAAATAGGTATACTGGAATTTATCATTCTCTGGTACATCAGCAACATGCCAAACCTGCAAAAGAAAGATTACAGAAGAAATGCCAATGAGCGCTAGCTTTTAATTTTAAGTCTTGGTATTTGGGGAATGAAATTCCCACAACACAATTCCCACTTAAAGTTCACATTATTAGGTGTAAACTTTCAGATTTACTTGGTGCCACAGTTCATTCTGTGGAGTCCAGTATAGATTCTATCTTATAAGGATTAAGAGGGAATACAACTTTGGGAATGTGAGATTCTTAGTATTTTCACCTTTAAACCGAAAAACCTAATAAATTTAAAGGAGTAAATTTTGTCTTATGAAACTTAAGTGGGAATAAAGTAATGAAAATAGTAAGACTAGTATTTTCACCGCTGAATATCAACATAATAAGTTTTCACAAAAGCAAAAATACTTGTATGTCAAATTCTTTTGGTAGAGAAGGCCGCATAGGAAGGGGGATGGATGCTTATTATTCACATGGGTCTACGACTCCACGTATTTTGATCCTCTGAAAATTGCAGGATCGCAAGTAAAATGGAGCCTTCACCAGTTTCTATGAGTATCTGCTACCAAGCATGTCAGAATGGGTATTTGTATTGCCGTCAGAGAGACCATAAAAGACAGCAAGAATCCCAATTTCTTTTACAATGTGATCCAGCAGAAATTATATTTACTTACGGTTTGGGCCTCTAGCCCCTAATGTTACACACAAAAAAGAAAAAGATAGTGATATTGTTTATAGTAATACTGAAGCTCAAAAGCAATTCACCTCTTTCAATTCTGTGTCTGGAAGAGGCTCTCCTTCCATATCACAAGGTTGGTAACTCATTGACTCATTCCACCTCCCAGTAATTAATATTTTAGGCTCCTCAGCAGCATTATAAACATACCCATCCACTTCATAGCGACCAGCTCTGCAACATGCTCAGGTTTCAGTATGACAAGTAGACAACAATATCAGGAAACAAGCAAACCACAATAAGGGATATAACTAAGGATGTATAAAATAGTGATAAGAAGAGACCAAAAGTTTTACAATAACTTCAATCATCTCGATTTTAACAAGCACAAAATGGCACGTAACTAGATGACCAAAACTAACAGTCTAACAGTCACATAGGAACAGTTAACATACCCAAACCATCCACAAGGTTGAAAGTATAGTACAGCTTTGTCTCCGGTAGTCAAATTTGTCATTATCATTTCCCCTGGAGAATCAACCCAAGTCCGGCCAAATATTAAATTGTTAACCTTTGTAGGAGGTGGTACCAAATCCAAGACTACACCATCCCTCTTGAGGGTAACACGTGTCCTGCAAACAATGATCCACAAACTGATCAATACTACTAGTTAGCAAATGACAGCAAAACAAAAAAATTAAAGTCGCAATTTTGTTGAGAACAAAAAAAATCGAATTAAGACAAGATTTACTGCACAACCATACACCACTAGATAGGCTGGATTTAATAAAATCAGTTTGTCCTGTCTCTTCAAGAAACTAAAAAGGGCAATTCTGTAGGTATATATTCAGAGTTCTATATGCTGAACAATGCTTTATAATTAGATAAAAACAAGCATTCCACATATGTATAAAACAACATTAAAATGTCTCTGCCCTGCTATAAAATACTTGCAACCTTTTCTATTCAACATGAATAAAAAAAAAGCTTTCAAGAGCACAGAGATGAGGAGTAAACTCTTCCAGTTAGTATATGGCATGTAAGTGCAACAATGGGAAGAATACAAGCTATATAACAACAAAAATATAATGAAAAAATACGGTAATTTACTATACAAATGTAACACTTTGATCACCTTCCAACAGGGTAAACATCAAGAGAGTTTCCCAAAAACTTAGTTTTTAACTTCGAAGTCACATCATATGTAAAATGCTCATTCTCAGCATGCCCAGCACTCATTGGAGGATGATGACTCACCTGAAGAAAAAGAGAAAGGAAAAAAAAAAAAGAATAAAAAACCAAGATCAGGGGCAAGTTCAGGGAGTACACTCTAGACAAATGGAAGTCCATAAACTTACTACTGAAAGCATGAAAAGGATGTGAGAAATTGTTCCAAATGTTGGCATATATAACAATAGAAACAATAACAAAAGACAAGGAAGGAGAGTTCCATGAGAATCACATGCTTCAAAGATACCTGTTCTGCAAGAAAAGTAATTCCACCATGGTTAGCCATTTCATAGGTCTCTCCTAGAATGGGATTAAAAGGCTTCCAGGTTCGTTGGTATGCATAGTACACAGATATAGCCCATGATGCTGTGAATGGTACATAAGTTACAATAGAATATTAATAATCAGAAAACAAAAGCATAAGTAACATAGTTATTTTTAAGTAATAACACAAACAAGAACCACAACCAAAAACCCTGGCTTATAAAATTTGGGGTCAATAATGTAAATGCTTGATCAGAACTAGTCGAATTAACTGTAGGTGTATAAACAAAAAGTTTAAGAGAAATGTTAGGGAAGGGAAGAAAATAACTCACTGGCATACACCAACCTCATGTAAGGATCCTCGCATTCATCTGCCTGATCCAGCAAGTAGGAGTACTCCATCAACTAGTTCATGCAAAAGTTCAGTTAAATGACAGTACATGCAGAATAAACAAGACAAACATTGAAAATAAAAATTTAAAATTATGCAAACCTCTGCCATTTTCTGAAGCATAGTCATTGGTTCAAAAATAAGAACAGGTAGTGTCACCATTGATGTTACGTCTGAACCTATATATTTGTGCATCATCTTCCAGTAACTATCTCTTTCCTTTTCACAAGAGCCAAAAACGGGAAAGGCTTTCAACATATATGTACGAGGCATATGCCAAAGAAAAATAAAAAAACGAAATGAACAAAAAAAATTGCAGCATTTCTTAAATGTTAAAACAAATTGCAGGTACTATGCAATAATGACAAAAGAAATGAAAGAAAATGGCACACCAGATTCACATCATACAATAAACAAAGAAAATAAGCACCTCCTGTTTCCATCTTCCTCTCTGAGCTTCCTCCTCTGCATCATCTTTACCTCCCTCAGGATTTATGACTTCTACACCTTCATATCCTAGCAACCTATAATTAAAGAAGAACCATATACATAAGCCTACATTCTTAAACAGGCATTACTTTACACACATTAAGCAAAGAAAGCAAGAGAGATAGAGGGGGAAAAAGCCAAGTGTTGCAACCTAGGAAGTTTGCAACTTGGAAATTAACACATGAATACAGATTATTGATGGACGAATGATTTGATCATACCTGATAGGTTTCACCAGTTTGGCGTTGAGAGCTATGAAACACAAACAGAGACATGGAGTAACAAAATGCAGAGGAAAAATAATGATGTTGGAGAACGGGCATATAAAAATACAGTTAAACTTTTCTCCCAACCATTGTGATCATTATAGAACTACCTCTCCTTCTGGGGATGCTAATAGATACATCTTTTCGTTGAGATAATAATTACAGCATAGTATCAACATGTCTTTACTGTTTAATAGCTAAAATCTTTTTTTTTTTCACTTGAAAATGTATGCTTAACTATATACTGACGATTTACCATACCATTCTTCTATCAATGCCAAATTCTTTATTGCGCACTTGAACACCACCTCTAAGTGGAATGTATGTGCAACCCAGGTGACGCTGAAGCATATGGTATGGACTAATAATTGGAATCAGATATGCAACAGGGTATATGAACTGTTTACTGATCACACTCCTAGGCAAGGTGAACTTGATTCCAGCTCCAAGTTATTCTCAAAAACTGATAGGCAGTTCATATACGCATATCAAGGGACACCGTGAAATCAGGGCTTTTAGAATACACATATCTAAGTAAGTAAGGGAAAGAAAAATGGGCATAAGGGTATTACTCGCATCAATTTCCAAACTAATGATATCAATATGAATTGTTGTAAGGGGAAGAAATGATGAGAAGCAACGCGATAAATAAGCACATTACGCATACAAATAAGACTGTATAAATATTACTCTGGATAAGGCAATTCAGTGATAAGTTTACAGATACTTTTGTTCATTTGACGTCAATAAAGGAAAGATAAAGTACCCATTGACAGATCGGTGCATAGCGTTGCTGAACATGGACAAGCCAGAAGACATGGCAGCGAAGAAGCCCTTGCTTTCGTTCTTCTTGGGGCTACCCATCTCTCCCCAAAACCCTAATTCACCAATCAAGGAAACTGTAGAGCATCAAGGACCACAGGAGGCGAAATTGACGCGCAGAAATGGCAATGGTTCCTCAACACTGCTCTTCAGAAGCAAATCCAACTGGACAGAAAGAAATGAAAAACCGTGACGATAATCAACGTAATCTTATTATATGTTCTATATGAATACACAAAATTTTAATATATATAAAATATGACGAGTGGTAAGATGTGCGATTTGGTAAGCTGAGAGGTGGAATGACTTGGCGGTTTTGCTTCGTTTCGAGCATGCTTGTCTTCCACTGTTTCTATGTTTATAGGTTAAAGTCACACTCGCTTCATTGTGGCGCGTGGGCAAACTGATCCTAACACTGTAGTTGTGTTGTGCCAACGTGTTGCTCACGATACTGAGTTTTCAGTGGGACTAACGATCCTGCTGCACGCACGAGCACAGACAGCTCGGCGGGAGAATGGAGCTCAACATCTGGGTTGGGCTACCCGGATCCGGTCCATTTTAGGCGGATGACTGGTTCCTAGTGCTTACAATTACATAGCCGAAGGTCAACAGGCAAGCATTGAAGTTTCCGCCCAAAGCCTAGAACACGGCGACGCACATGCGTTCCACCCCTTGCAAATTTTATTGAGAAAGTTTTTTTTTTAATTGAAAAGTTTATTTTTATATTTCAAATTATATATAATCTCTATATTTAATAATATAAATTTTATTTTATAAAAATTAAATAAAAATAAATTTATAAAAATTTTATGTTATAAAAAAATAATAATAATAGTTTAATATTGTGTGAGAGTGTTTCCACTGGGTTTGGGTGTGTGGAGTTACAGGGCACAGCAACGCAGCCAGGGACCTCATTGTGCCGTCGATACAGATCTAAATCCAAAACGTTGCAATTTTTTATTACTCAATTCGCACTGACTCTCTCGCAGCTCATGGTGTTTTTGATTCCAATCCAATCGCGTCTTTTCTGCTTCCTACCAAAGCCCTAACGTGCTCTGATCTCCACTGTGCCCTGATCGACCAAATTACCGAGCTATTACTTGGGTATCCGTTTCGAAAATCGAGACTTTTTATGAAGTTGTTAGTTTTCAATTAATCTTGTATCCCGAAATTTTCTTTCTGCTGGCGTAATTATTAGTATCTGACTATGAAAGAAGGAAAGTCTGCCAAATTAAATCATCAACAGCAGCACCAGAATGGTCATCTCTCTCCCTCCAAATTCGCCAAATTGCTTGATCCTGAGGCTTCCTGGGATAAGGTTTGCCCCTTAGTTCTTTGTTCCGGCATGTCTAATGTTTATTTTTTTGTTTTTCTTAATGCTTTCTTCTCTGTTGAGTCATTCCTTGTTCCAATCCAACATGAACCTGATTGTCGACAAGTTTGCATAAAAATTGGAAAAATATGACTAGCGAATTGAAATGCTAGATTTTGCTCTGTTGATGCTCATTTAGTGTTGGAGTAATGCTTATGGGAAACTTTGTTTTTTTTTACTCTGCAACAGAAACTAATGAAGCTTGGTAGTATTATGTTCTCGGATTCGTTAATAGTATTATGTTAAGAACCATATAAATCTGCATTGACATTAGTAATCACACTTTTACCTTTATTCTGTTGGTCTATCCAGTAACTGAGTTGACCACTAACAACCTTTTCTCTCTTTTCTTCCTCACCACCAAACAGGATCAACTGGGAGACGTATTGCATTGGATTCGACAAGTGCTCGGCCTTGTATGTGGACTACTTTGGGGTGCCGTACCATTGGTTGGGGGATTCTGGTTTATCCTGTAAGTTGATGTGTTTGTTTATTTCAATATGTTCATCTCCATATTGTAACGATTATGACATTTCCAGAAACGTAGTTCTTACCTTAATTTTCTTATTTCCCGATGTTGATTGTTTTGTGTCTACAACCGGTAACTAATGCATGATGAAACACTTTCTTGTGAATTTCGATTATGTCAAAAAGACTAGAACGGCAGCAGATGTAATTATTGGAGTACATGCTAGTATGACGCAGGATTAACTTCCGATCTCAATATTTGCATGAGATAAGGAAGTAGATATATGTAAGATTAGAGAATAGATGGCACTGCCACATTGGCAAGATAGCTGTTTCACTAATGATTACGATCAAATGGAAAAGAAAAAGAAAAGAAAAAACAGTGCAAGAATGAGAACTTGATGTATGAGCTTGTAAATTGATGGTAGGGGCTTAAGGGTTGATAAGAAGTTACAAGATTTGTGATAATACTATAGCTTTTATTGATCAAAACTTGTTTACACGCAGGACATTTAGTGAGTGGGATTTGACATAAACTAAGTAAAAGTGGTGGATGCTTTTTATATTATAAGCTGCTGCTCTGGAGATGAAATTTCTAAAAAATGTCTTACTGTGCTGAGGTCTATAATGTTCCAGTGCAAGATACACTTGACAAATAGTGGTGGTGGCCTCTTAGGCGACATCACATCTTTTAGCATTTCATGTTCTTGTTCTGTATATTTATCGATTCAGTCTGTTCTTATTTGTAAAGGTTGGATATTATTCTGTTGTCATTTTAAGATAAATTTCTGATAGCTTGTTGAAATCACATTTATATTAATGGAGGGCAAGTTGCACAGATCATGTATTATATGAGTTTTGATGAATAATTGATGCTTTCCTAGGTATTGACTTCGTCGGGCTGAATTTCCAATCTCATCTTGCTTCTGTAACACTAGCCTAGTAGTATTTGATAGGCCTTGTAACATTGATCACATTGTTAACAATCTGATCATCCTTTTTTGATCCTAACTCGATGTTTATTTTTTTGTAACTGTTGGTTTTGTTGCAGTTTTTTGGCCTTATCCTCTGGAATCATATATGGTTATTACACATTAATATTAAAGGTAGATGAAGAAGAGTTTGGCGGTCATGGAGCCCTTCTGCAAGAGGGGCTTTTTGCTTCGATAACTCTGTTCCTTGTAATTCGCTATCTTTGTCATTAGACTCACTACTCTGTGAATTTTGAACTTTCTTTTTACGTAAAACAAGAGAATACGGCGCCTGAATGGTTCTTTAATCTTACCTCTCTCTTCACATTTGTGCAGCTTTCCTGGATTCTAGTCTACAGTTTAGCACACTTCTGAGTTTCTGGGCATCGGAAGTTTTTGCTTATATCTCCAGCAGTCGGTGACATTTAAAAGATTTTACCTGATGACATGACAGACCATGGGTGCCCTGAAACAATGTGAGATATCTTTCAAGTCAGTTGTCTGCTTTACTTCTATGATTGTAAACTGTTTGATTTGCAGAGCATGAACATCAGAACATGCTAGCTTCTGCTTTCCATGGTAAATACCTGTTTTTAATTCAGCATTTCTTAATGACCACCACGTGTTGTAGCAAATTCTGGACCGCATAATTGATGACAATCAAAATTCGGTTTTGTTGGATCCTGAAATAAAAGGTGCTTGCAAGCATGATTTTGAGGGAAAATTATACGATTGCCAAAGTTGCCTTCCGCTTTGTCTTAGATATTCAAGTGATATATATAGAAGTCTGCGTGTCTCACCATTTTTTTCACAGAAATGGGTGAACCTTTTTGTTTAATGAATTTTACCTAACTGTGGCTGTTAGGAGAGTGATATTATGGCAGGAGATTCGGGTTGCACCCGCATATCAACTAATTGTTTGAGTGATGTGATGTACTCATGCTCATGGGGGCGGCTAAGCGATTTGAGCATTGCTATTTCTATTATCGAAATTTTATAAAAATATTTAAAAATTTAGATTATTATATTTATTTAATTTTATAAACTAAATTATGAACAACATAGAATGTGACGGTGTTCATAAATTATGTGAGCCATTATGCTCTCATCTTACATGAACGCACCTTTTTCCGAAGCAATTTATGGGGGCACATCCCCTTCCGTTCGAAGCACGTTAATCTGTAATTTGCAAATTTTTCGTGGTATTTAGTGCCTGTTTGAATTGTCTTACTATTGCGAGAGGCCGAAAGCACGAAATTCGCGTATTTTCCAGCCCGCTCTGCTGTTGAGAATTGATATGAACAGGAACGAATAAACACTTTTAGCAAGCAGTTTGAAATCAAATTCCTATCTAATGGTTTATATATGTATGAATCAAGTAAGATACGCTCAACTTGGACTAATAAAGTACAAGATACAGTGGGACACAATACTGTAATCCAATAAATATCGAACACAAATCTTGGAAAATCATCAAAGACCTTTGCCTTAAAGGAAATATCTTGCTTCTTTTTCATTTTTTTTTTCAAATTCTCTCAAATTAGAGGAGGGAAGAACAGTAAGGGTTTCAAATGGGAACAAACATTATGCAATAATGGCCAATTTATCACCAGTATTAGTTTAATCTAACACTACTCCCAAAATGCTTTAGGGGAGCAGAGCTCATTACTGGAAATAAACTAGTTCGTTTTCAACTTGCTGTTTCCCATATCTGAATAATAATAATCATAATAATCTTAATTGTGATAATAAACTAATGAATAGCGTATCTTAGTCGTGGTAAAAGAGAGTCAACAATACTGGCAATAAAGTCAATAGTTGGGGAGATAGTGCTGTCGTTACAAGAGTTTCTACAAGACTAAATAGATAACCACAGGTATAGAATTTTTAGAAATTATTTACTGTCCCTTCTATAAAACCACTACACTAACACGGAATTGAATCAAAGAAATTAGTTGTCTATCCATTATCATGTAGATACTTATTCTTTGAGAACTTGTTACAAGTTGGCTTTAAGCAAAACTGTTTTAGAAAAAGAATTATGAATACAAAAGAAGTTGGTAATATTCTGATCTTACTATATACAATCTTGGAAGTCACAAAAGCTGGGAAGAAATTTACAGCCATCTTTGGCGCCGGGATTTGCCTCTTACCGAAACAAGGTAAATACGCCCATAAACCCAATGTCTTCCTTGTGTTGAAACCGATTGCTGCAAAATGAAACCACCACGGTCCATGCATAAATGCAAAATGCTAAATGATTTTTTTCAATTCTCTTATTCCCATAAACTTAATATCTTAAACCTCACTTAAAACAATCTAAGTTATTAAATTCATTAGACCTCGTAATTCAGACTATAAAATCTAAGTAATTTTAATGACTATTCTCTTTATTTATTGGGCTTACGTGAAATGACGAAAATCTCTTTACCATTTGTTTTCTGGGGTCCGGAGGGGACGGCGGAATGCGAGAGTAAGAAAATTTTTCCACCAGCATGGCGTCATAAAAAAAATTCAAGGTTGCGTTTTTAAATTATTTCACTCAGGAAATAAGAATCAAATAACAGTCCAAATTTCTGACACACGGCCTATATGCAAGAAATTAAAATCCATGTACTATACCCCAACTTTAGTGCGAAATTCTAATAGGGATTCGCACACAAGACAATCTGCTCTGAGAGGTGGGTCGTTAGTCCTATCCATTCTCACAAATGCAAAGACCTGAAAGAAAATGAAGTGGAGTTAAATCTTTGTCCAGATGAACAAGACCAAATGAAAACTAAAAACTTCGCAATTTATGCATGCAATGCAATGACTGACCTCTGCTCCACAATTTGGACATGCACCCATTAGTGCCACCAAATCATTCCTCCACAAGCCTTGAAGCACCTTAACTGTAAAAATGGGCAGTTAACAAGAGGCAGATACAGAAGCCGTAAGTGACAATGCACGAACGATTATATTCTATTTTTAAGTTCCTGAAAATTCTTCTATTAACTAATTGAACTAAATAAAGGATTTATCATTTGAGCCATTGTACTGGAGCAAGAATTTGAAATTTCAAAACTTCAGATGCATATGCAAGATGAAGAATAATGCCAGATAATAAATTTTACCTGAAGCAGATGCAACTGGATATCCAACGACAAAACCTAAGCCATGAAGAAAATGCTATTCACCATGGCCAGATATTACAGGCCGGATGCTTGATTGCCATGTCATAATACTGAATTGGATGCATTTTGATAAATGATGGTGGTAGTGTATAATATCGGCCCAATGCATGCTTAAGTGCCAACTGCTAGGAACAGGATCCACATACTCGCTAATGCAAAAACCATAGAGAGGTCTACCTGCCCTACAACCAGGTCTCTCAATATTCAAGCAGAGGGTATAAGTGAGGAACCTGAGCATTCTAACCACGTAAATAAGTAAATATTTCGTCAAACATGCATAACTTACAAATATTCAATAGAAATTCATCATATCAGTTATGACACATATGTATAATATTTTTAGCCACAGGAAGAGCCAGAAAGTGGAAGTTCACCGTCACCAGTACATTTCTTAAATTGTTTAGCACATCAAGCAACCTAAATATAGGAGCTTATTAAGCATCATTGTTGAATCACAGCCACAGCATGCACAGATAAGTCAATCTCAACTTCTGAAGAAAATTACCTCAGCATCAGCAAATGTTGTTTGCCTCCTAATACTGCAACGGGGATATTTGGCAACTGACTTTGAACCATACCATCGTAGCTTTAACTGTTTCAGTAATTTATTTTATGTAAATATACTTCATATAAAAAAATATATTGATGTATGCTATTTCGTGACGGTGGATACCTCTATTCTGTCAAACATGTCATCAACTATCAAAGGTTCACCACTGTAATATGCAGCCCGTGCCTATTGCAAAAAGCAAATATACCCAGCATGCGAAATTTCTTGTTATTGCCATATAATAAAAATGGTGCTTACGCCAAATAAAAGGGTGAAAAACACAAAGGAATACAAAGATAGAGGAAAGATCCCATTCTCGTTGTATGCTGAAGTAATATCTATTCATTCATAAGTGAATTGCAGCAATCTAATTAGCCCTTTCACATGCATGATGGCAGGCATAGGTACATCAGATTTTTTACTCTTCTAATCTTTATCTCCTTTACAATTTAACTAGGTGTATCTCACATTTTCCCCTGTTCCCTTTTTATACATTGTCCCTTCTATCTTAACTCGGGGAGTGCATAAGACTAGTTTAGACTATAGAGTGACACTACTGTGAGAATCTATTCCCACAAATATGAACCGAGAACATGATAAAATATCACAATCCTCTTTCAGTAATACAAAAGACTATACATTTGGCAATTCACATATGTGAATAAATTCCCCCTTTGGATATATGAACACACTTCTTCTGCACACGATCCACCAGAAATTTAATCTCGATTGCATAGACAAAGTTCAGTTTCTTAAATAATTTAACCTCGCGTAAGTGAGAAAGCTGTGAAATCCTGTCGCTACAACCCCTAAAATTTGACGAGCTCAACTAAATTGTCAAGTGCTATACTAGTTTTTCAAATTAAATGTCAATATATTAATGACCGCGGGAAAAGTTGAAAATTACTTGGCTATAAAGAGCTTCAAGGGTCTCTTTACCAGCGGTTTCTAAGGGCCCAACGTATATGTAGTAAGGTCCCTCGATGCGCTCATCCCACGTGGCGGAAACTTCATTGCTCTTGGCAGAAATCCGAACCGAGAAGGAATCTCCGGTGCGGTTGTTTCTGGGTGATTTAATGACGGTGGATCGAACAAAGTTCGATGCGAAGGACGTGCTCGCGCCGGCCATGAACCGCCAAACCGCTGTCCCTGTTGATTTGTGGAGTGCTGTGGTCAGAAACTATATAAATTGCGGTTAGAAATGTTACGTAACGTTAGAGGAGGAGTTACCGACCACAAAACAAACAGCTATCTATTTTTTTAAAATTACATAATAATATGTATAATAAAAAATAAATAAATTTTATTAAGAATTTTATAATTTTATTTAAATTTAAAAATAAATATTATATATTTTATAAAATAACATAATAATATATATTATTTTTAATATAATTATATCATTTCTCTAAAACAAAAGTTTAATTCTAGTAAGGGAGATGGGAAAATGTATTTTTTTTGGATTTAGTATAAAATGATGGTATTTTCTTTTTTTAATAAAAAGGAAAGAATTTTAATTATAAGTTAATTTTTTATTATATCTTTTAATATATTTTTTCTTTTAAACTAAAATTTACCTTTATCTAATTTTTTATTTATTTTAAAATCACAAATTTTTATTATATAATCATTTTATTTAAAAGAAAAATTAAAAATTAAGAATAAGAAATGCGATATAACCGGATTAAGATCATTTTAATGAGTTAATATAGCTGTTAGAAATATAGATAATTTAAAAATTAAAAAATATAATTAAAGATAATTTAATCATTGTACTTTAAAATTTTTAATAATTTTTTTCTTTAAAAGTTTTTATTTTAAAAAAAGATAAAATAAAAAATTTAAATGCTTAATTTTTTTTCTTTCTACTCCTCTAAAATTTTAAACTAAATAAAAAATTTTAACTAAAATTCCTCTACCCCATTTTACTTTAGCCAAACATTGGATAAACAGTCAAATACACCAGTACCAAATTGGACAAAATTACCCTTTTGCGATTCTGATTGATTTTGACGAATAAGTTTATACTTAGGCTCTTAAACATACATATATATTACACTTTTAAGTAAGATAAAATTAAAAAAAGATATTTAATTAAAATATACTATTTATAATTTTATTTTATTTAAAAATATAATATATATATATATATATATATGTGTCTAAAAGTGTAACAATGGCAGTTCTCCGTTTTGGCCCGTTATTATCTGGTTGGCCCCGCCGATATTTGAGGTAACGCCGTAACCTGATTGGTCGTGATTTCGCATAGACAAAAATTGATCACTGGAGTAACGATAGTGCCGGAAGTCAAGACAAACGAGCGCAGCAGTTCCACAAGGGAAGAAGTGCAGTGGGAACACTGTTAAGGAAGTAAAAAACAAAACCAGAGTCCACCAAAACTAGAACTGCGTTTGCCGGGAGTCGAACCCGGGTCTATTGCTTGGAAGGCAATTATCCTAACCGTTGGACTACAAACGCTCTCGCTGCTGAGTCGGTAGAAGTTACTGACCATGATCCTAAGAAACCAACCACAGCTTCCCTTGGATTAAAAATTTGAAACCCTCTCAGTTCTGCTGTGAGCGGATATAGATAGACTTGCATGAACTTTCAACTTTGATGTTTGCTGCATTAGCGAAAAAAAGAAAAGGGAAACAAGATTACGCACCTTCTTATTCTTATTTCTAACTCTTTTAATTCTCTCATAATTTGTACTTAGCATGGTCATCATACTACTTTCGATTTATGTTCACCTTCTGTCCTAGACAAAGTCGCTTTGCAATTTATTCCGCAGAACTGAAACTATTATGCTCTGGATTTCTGAATTCTAGGCTTCATTTATCTGCTCTTTCAATGACTCCCTTAATTGTAATGAACAGAGAAAGTATCTTGTATTGAGCATAACCAAGAAAACTGGGATGCCCCCAGCCCATATTGAATTAAAAATAGACCTCCATCAATAAATTCAGGCAACTAATACGGATTAGATCTATGAAACTTTGAAATGGTGGGTTTGTTATATAAATGCTGTGAAGGAAACTCTACAGGTTTGGAAAATTGGAGTGAGCTTTCTAATAAAAGATTACCTTCAGATTTACTAACTTGATGGTCCTTTGGCTTTTGCTAATTTTTTAACTTAACTTCACAGTTGAATTTTCTAAATTTTTTCTTCTTTTGTACAGCTCGAATTGGGTTGCTGTATGTGACATCGGTTTTGGAGGAAGTCTGTTACCTGCTCTCTTCATGCAGTCATCTCTGTTGGTGCCTCTGGTGCGCTATTTGGCTTAGCGGGAGTCATGCTGTCAGAGCTCCAAACAAATTGGACAATGTATGCTAACAAGGTGATTAAATATGTTATAGTTACTGGTACTTCATAATAAATAATATGTTCTTTGTCTATGTGCCACCACCAACTTATAGTTTCTTTTCGATCACATTTTTTGGTTGTTGTGCAGTGCGCTGCTGACTCTTCTTGTCATTATTATAACCAATTTAGCTGTTGGAATTCTTCCACAAGTGGACAATTTTGCTCATATCAGAGGATTTCTTTCTCGATTTGTCTTTTTGATTTGCCCTTAGTTCAAATGGGTTAGCCTGAGAAATTCACATACTTGCCATGCTGCACAGTCTGTGAAATCTAAGCACAAACCTTATCTGTATTGTGAGTAATCTATTTCATACTTCTCATTGCTGGGTAAGTTTTATATCGTAATCTTTTCCTTTTATTTTTTTTTCCTTTGTTATTTTTTAATTTTTGAAATGTCAAATTTTGTTTTGTTAGGTGCCTCATTTGATTGCAGTCATATGTGTAGGGAGTACTTACGATTAGGACTTGATACTTCGTTGCAAACTCCTTGCATTGCATAGAATGAAAGTTGGTAATGGAATAGACTTCTTTTCCGGCTTCTATGCGGGTTTTTGCTGTTTGGACTGTCAACTCGGAAAGTTGGATTATCTTGATAGAATGACAACTGGCTTGGTTCTGCTCTTACGAGGTGTTAATTTAAACGATCAGTGCCCGTGGTATCACTATCTAAGTTGTGTCCCTACCTCAAAGTGGAGCTGCAAACCGCAACAAATTTATCGTGAGGTGAGTGATTTTGCTACTCCTTTTTTTGTGTACTTGCAATTCGTGCGGCTCCCTAGAGCTGTAAGCTCTGATGATAAATTGAATGTATACTCGTCTCCTCCCTCCCCTTTGGTTGACAGTTTGGACTCTTGCAACATAAGGTGCAAGTATATTGTTTTATGAAAACTGAGTGACAGAATTTATATATATAATAGACTCGAAATCATTGTTTCATGCATGTACTCAAGCTTACCAGTCAACTGGTGGTCTGAGAATATAGTTTCGATGCCAAACTTACAGATGTTTTAATGCTTGACTAGTGACAATTTGAAACTCTAAGTCTGGAGATTATTCTGCTATGTTATTGTCTGTTCTCTAAGGGGTTGCTATACTATTTTTTTTTTTTTCTGCTACTCTATCATGTATTTAGTCACATTGTCTTGTAAAAGTGGATGACGTGACCGACAATCTTCTCTTCTTACGTGACTGAATACAAGGTGACACTTGAAAAAGGGTAATATAACATGGCCTGCTCTCTAAAATACTTCTGATACGAAGATTTCTGCTGCGATGTTGCTGTCAACCGACCTAAATCGGAAACCAACTTAACTAGACATTCTTGAGCAATGGGAGAAGTGACATTTATCCACAGTCAAGTGATAGCAGTTCCCAGACTCAGCAGCTATGTTCTCGGCTTTGTAGTAGCTACACACTCACATACAGGAGATTATACGGCATTGATTGATGCGACGCTTTTTAAGTTGTGCATACGATTTGTTTTTACCGCAGAGAAGTTCCTTTCTTCTGGATTAGCAGTGTTTCGATGTTGTTATCGCCATCATCAGTATATTCTAGTTGTTGATACCGCCTCCTCTTAGTTATGAATTACCATGTTCTATTATTTTTGTAGTGGGCGAGGGCCGAGGGGGAATTGTGGAAGCTATATAAACTTGAAGTAGCGAAATAACTATTAAAAATATATAGGAAGTGCCGTCCAAAGGATTGATTTATGTGCGAAATTCCTTTAGATTCTTAGTTGAGTGGATGATCGCGGTTACGAGTCTATATTTGATTATTTATTATTATTATTATTATTATTATTATTATTATTATGATGTGGGGATATATCAAACAATATTTTCAATTAATAATGTATCAAATCCTGGGTAGTATACAGTGTAAAATCTGAGAAGACGATAGAGTGGAGAGAATGTGATAGAAGTCTGAGATACGGTATGAAGTTAGTCTGACATTACTCATTAGATAGAAGCGGAGGGAAAAGAGAGCAAGTAAGAGAAATTGGCAGAGGTTGCAAAGTTCCTGGTTAATGCCTTGAGATGAAGATGGGAAATGCTGTGATCAAGTTTTCACCGGCTTGCTGACACAAAGAGAACTCTGTTCAGCGATTCAGAACTCTCCTCTAATCCCTACAGTAATGGAGACCCACCTTGGGGTTCGTTTTTAAGTGGTAATCTGACGCATTACCTAAATATTTCTACAGTTAGGCCATCAATTCTGAGGGTGAAAACAGGAGCATCAATGCAATGCCTTTAGCTTTGTCATGATAACTTGTTGGATGACTTATTTCCACAATCTTATTCAAGTATTTTACCAGTTTGCTATGCCCTGTCAATTTTGTATACTTCCCCTCTTCAAATCAGAACAAGGGTAGATCCAGATTTTGTGGCCACGCTACGGCGTTTTATAAGGGGTAGTTAATTCGGTTGTTGAGGTTGTTGGTACTGCATATGCTTGAGTATAGCAAAACTACAAAGAAGGAAGTTGCTTGCTTTGTTAGCCGAGGCAAAAAAGAGAAATAAACGAAAGGCAAAGGCAATGTGAGGGAACTGGTATCGCATTAGAGCAAGAAAGCTTTTGAGATATATGATGGCAAGTTGCTTGCTTGAGAAAATTGAACTTCTCCACGAAGCAAGCGTAAAAGTTGTGTCTGTTAATTCGTTGGCATGCCGATGGCAGAATCCCCACTGATATTGGATCAAAGGTTCTAGCAAAAATGGTCCAACGTTGAAAGCAGGGCAAAGCTTTTGAAGACAGCATGCTTGCTCACGTCTCTACGTCTCCTCATCTGCCTCATGTAGGGTTGTGAAATGTACTGGCGGACCGATTTCGTCCTGGCCCAATATGGTTACAAACAAATTGGTATTTGGCATGCAATAAAATACTTTCAAATAGTGTGTATTCTAAATTGAACAAAGAACAAAAGTTTGCAATCCTAATTGCAACGGCCCATAATTAAAAAAAAATTTACTAAATGATAATTTTGAAAATAACTAAAAATCTTAAATTTTTTCTTTTCTTTCTCCTCCTTTCTTTCTCCGTCCACCCTCCTCTTTTCTTCTCCCCACTTCACTGCTTGAATCACTTCATAACTCCATAAGTTCAAATAGTATATAACCATATAAATTGACTTTGAACATAATGTTAAACTTAAAGTAAATTATATATTTAATTAAATATAAATTTATATGTTATAAAGTCATTATAAAATATATATATATATTTATTACTTATATACTTAAATTTTTTTAATCTAAATAATTAAAAATAATTTTTTAAAAAAATTATGCAATCTTAAATCAAGTTGATCCTGTTAAAAAAAAGTCAAACTTTTGAATTTAATTCTTAATTTTTTATTCACTTTTAAATGGAGCCGATAATTCGAGCTAAAATAAACCGTTATTACTGCACCATAATTTTTGCATCATAAAAATTTTATCCTCCGATACTTTATAGAAATGAGTTCAATTTTTTAAGCAAGCTTGGCCATCTGACATGAGCAGTAAAAGTGATTGGAATCATCTCTCTCCCCATACCTTTTTCCTTTTGATTGAATTGCAAATTGCCATTGCAACGCCTCTGCTCTCCTCGATCATTAGCTGATCCTTTCAGTTATACCACATAGATAGAGAGGGATGGGGCATCCACTCAAATTTACATCCATCTAATAATTATCTCAAGCATGAACGAGCCACATTGGCAATGTTGGTGATAATCACGTATTAATTTAATTATAATGGTGGATAATTCCATCCATAATACTGCGTGAGTTATGCAAGCATGCATTCCTTTTTTCGTTTAGCGCGTAAGGAGTTTGTCTACTTGCCTGACAGGCTTGTCCGCTCTTTAGTCAAAACTGCCAGTGTCTCCCCCAGTCCCTATCCATTCATCCCCGATTGCAGGACTTTGCTCCAGAGAAAACCAAAGTCTCATAGGCTTTTGTAACTAAAAACTTCAACAAGGCCATAATGTGGTCTTTTATTGCATCCCCACACAAACTAGCTACCATTATCTCAGTCCCTGACCCGTTGGGGAATTCACTCTACAAGCCAATCTAGCAGTCCCCTTTTCTTTGTTTCGTCCTTGGGTGTAAAGTATTATTCTTGGGCAAGCCCTAGAATTTGGACGAATTAGATGCACTCGTGACTCTATTTTATATATAAGATAAGAAGATCACATGGAGAGAAGGATTATAGACAAGGATGCGAATGGATGGATTTAAGAACTAAATATTTGGTGGGCAGCACACCAACTTGTCCGCATTGCCAAAGGATTTTCCTGCCCACATGCCAGTGATTGCGTGTTGTCTATCTTTGATCTCAATTCTCACCGCATGCAATCTTTAGACTCTTGTATGTTCTTGCAAACCAAAGTCAGTCATCACTTCCTCTGTTTTGTGACAAAGCATGTGATACTGCAGAGCCACCGCATTCACACCACAGCAAGGCTGGAATGTGGTTTAGATACAGAGAGATAATATTTCAATTAAATCACATTTTTGTCCAAATTTGTTTAAACATATTTTCACATACCTGCGTGCTTATGGAAGATGTTGAATGTCGACAGCTGTAGCTATCTAATTTAATAAGATTATTTTGATGTATGCATAGAGTTAGAGAAAAAGAAAGCAGAGTCACCGTCTATGCAAAGAAGGGCAATGTTTTTAAGCAGTCTACTTCAATTATTTCAAAGTCCCTAGTCCAACCTGCAAACCCAGAGTAAACTGCAGCTGGTCTTCAATGACCAAAGAAAAAGCATGCCCAATATACAATGACCCCAAGAATCATGCCTAGATCGGGGGCACTGCAGCCACCATTTTGTTAGTCTGAACATTTTAACTATCATGGTTGTTGTTGAAAGAGTCATCAAAGTTCTCTTTTTTACTTTCTTTTTTTTTTTTTTGGTTTTAAAAAAAAAAAGTCATGCAACAAAGAATTGTGAAAAGCTTAGTCAGCAAAAGAGACGGGTAATATACAGCTGTGTAAATCTCCCCTTAATGAAACATGTAATGAACTCAGTTCCACGCCAATCCAATTCATCAGTTGGACTTCTAGCGACGTATATGGCAGCAGATTAGGAGTCAACTTCCTAGGTCCTAAACCATTTGCTCGTCTATTCAACCAATCATGTTTTCTCATGTTGGTCAAAGTTTCTTTTAACTATGCTACGTCTAGCTTGTGTCATCTCTAGGTATTGTTTTCTGCAGTTCATTTTATATTCATATACTATTGTTCTTATGTCGTGGAGTATGCGTTTGTGTACGACTGACAGATCCAAACAGAAACGCCATAAAGAACTGCTCTTCTGGTTTAAAAAACAGGTTAATTAGGAAGATATTCGTTAAGAAGAAAACCCAGATGAGTAACCACAAAAAGAAATGGATGTGTCAACACATGTGTTTACAAAATACTTGGTGGCTCGGTAACATATCCACCCTCTATAACGTTCCAAAGGCATATAATACTATAATGGGTAATATGTAATCCGAAGCATTATAGATGTAATTGGTAATGATTTGCAGATAGACGTATTTACTTTAAAAGATAATACGAACAAGAGAAATGGTGAGGTTTAGCATGTGATTTGGTTGAGATGGCCATGTATCAAGGAATGTTTTTTTGTTGGTAAGCATACATTGGATTCACACTAACTAATCTCTGAAATAACATGTTCAGTGTTGATCATCTTCAAACAGATGTCAGTGTAGATGAAGAGGACTGCCAATTGCCAAAGGCCAGAAGAGCAGGAAAGAGAAAAAGAAGAAGAACATTACTTCCGCGACAGCTGAAATCTAATGGCGACTGGGTAGCACGCTCTAATCAGAGACTAGGATGAACTTTGAGTGAGGGTGGTCCAGCATGCACCAAATCCTAAAGACCCCACATCAGAGAATTAGGGGTTACGCGTAGCATCTATTTTGGAATGGCCTTGGCCAGCGGTGTGGGACGCACATGGGAGGGAGATTCATTCGCTGATGTGACCACCCCACCACCAAAGTCACCACCCAACGTACTCTTATTTTATTTTCACCTCATTGCCTCATCATTATATTTGCACATGACCTAACCTGATTATTGCATTCATACAATTTGAATTTAAGCCCATGCATCTTGTCCCTCTATATTTTGGTAACACAGCCATTTGAATGTGTCCCATTCGAAAAGAAGATTGCAGATCCAAGTGGCGTGAACCATTTGTAAACACCCAACTAGGTCCTCAATACAGTTTTATTTAGTGTTTCTCAATAAATGGTAATGGAGGCCTTGCAGATTAAGCCACTGGGTTTGTATATGATATTAATCTTCCCACATACACGACAAATTATGAGATCTGAAACTGGACAAGAAAAGATATTTCATTAGCCACTGCATTCATACAATTTGAGAATTCAAATGGAACTAAATGCTTATCTAGTTCTTAAGTTTAAAGAGGGAAAAATGGCGGTAAGGGGGGCTACTCATATGAATGCAACTTTCCCCAACCCCATGCATGCCAAACTGGAGCTTTTTCTGTTTCACTTAAAATTTGCTCTTTTGGCTTAGACTCCAAAATTTCCCTGCTTTTCATGTGATCTGTTTGATGTATGTTGACAAAATCAATGAGAAGTTTCCCATGACTCAATCATCTTAAACACAATTATACAGAGACAAATCTGAAGC
Source organism: Dicorynia guianensis (assembly GCA_037013595.1). Classification (NCBI taxonomy): domain Eukaryota; kingdom Viridiplantae; phylum Streptophyta; class Magnoliopsida; order Fabales; family Fabaceae; genus Dicorynia; species Dicorynia guianensis. The sequence goes on from JASUAB010000009.1 coordinate 1,098,864, forward strand.
TGGTCATCCATCATCATCTTTTGGGGCATCCAATGTAGCCAACTTACATTCCAATTTATTTATCATTCTTTTCCATAGTAAAAAGCATCAGTGCATCTATCCCATATATCCCTTCTCTATATCTAGACTAGACTTCTAGAAGCAGCAATATTAAAATACATATTTTATATAAAATGAAAGGCCTATTGCCATTGGCCAAAGGGCTGTGTCCGTAACGGGCAAAGTTAGGTGAGAGATAATATGTAATGTAGAAGATGGATGAGACATGCGTAAATGGCAATCAGCTGGTAAAGTGAAGAAAGAGTTGGTTGGAGCCATGAAGCTTCATAGACTGACTGTTTTTGCGCGTGTTGCTCGGGAGATAGATAGAGAGAGACAGAAGTTGCAATGTGCATGTGAATCTCCATGGCGGCCCACTTACAGTTAAAGGCCACTGGGACCGGCCTCTAAGGACCGCTAATTACGGTGACTACGGAAGGGACCCACCACCCACGTTGGATGCTCGACCCCCTCCGTGTCGTGTCGCTGGATTTCCTTTGCTTCGCTTCGCTTCGCCTCGCCTCTTTCGTCTGGGCTGAGCACCGTCATCAAAACTCCGTATCCATTTGGCACCCTCAGGCTGGACTTTTATTGTCTCCCTCTCACTGTCACAGCCCATACAATTAAATCGATATAAAATCATTTTTATGGGCCCTCTTACCGTCCTCTAATCACAGCCGCTCATCACGCTCACCCGTCTGACTCAAATAAAGCTTAGCTCACTTTCTCTTCGTCTTACCTCCTTTTAACTCCACTTTGATTTTCTTTCCTTTTTTCTTTAGCTTTTATGTTAATCACCTATTTAAGTATCTCATTTGTGCTATGGCATTAACTGTTATCTTTGAAGCTGTTTTACCTTCAGTACTTGAGTTTGAATCTAAAATCCTATACTTTTCACTAATTACGACTCTTTTCGTTAAAAAAAAAAAAAAAAAACCTCGCTTTTGCTCATCCGAGTCAGTATTAGTCCACATCACAGTCCACAAACTAGCCCTTCTCTTACTTTCCCACTTATAACCCGGTGTGCTTTATGTTATCACTCAACTTAACAGTAGACTCCGGGGGCGTTTTCGCCCATCGAATAGTCACCAACAGTAAAGTTGTGATGTGAATACCCTAAGCATTTGGTTCATTTATTGGTCCTTTTTCCACATTAACTTCCTTATATTAGTTTCTGTTTTTATTTGAGTTTTTTTTTTTATTTACGTATACTAATATTGGGTTGGTGTGAAGCAGAGAAAACACAGAAAATTTTTTTCATAAAATAAAAGTAATTAAAGAAAAAAGAAAAAGAATATCTTAACACTTGCATCTGAGAGCGTGTAAGTAGTACGCTCCAACAAATCACGGATTAATGGGTTGCCGCGTAGAATTGGGCTTGGGCCTGAATACTAGTCGTAGGTGGTGTGTTTTACGCGCAGCCAAATCAGAGTAGGAGTGGTAAGAATAATATTGATTTTTGGATGGAGTTCGAATAATATTTTAGTATACACAAAAGGAAGCATTGAATAACGATGGATAAGTTTTAAAATTCCAAATGATGCCCCTGCAGCGCTTCTCCAGGCCTCCTCCATAAGTACCACCCTCTCCCCCACTAGCCAGTTGCCTCTCATCTCCAATTCTCCCTTTATTTTCATTTGTTTCTGATATTTGTTTTCTAGTGTTAACACAACCAAAAAACAATGGCTGTATCTAATTTGGCCTGCATTGCGTTTCTTATCTCATTAGTGTGGACGGCTGACGCTAGAATTCCCGGGGTTTACTCCGGGGGTGCTTGGCAAACTGCGCATGCTACCTTCTACGGAGGAGCTGATGCTTCCGGCACTATGGGTCTGCAATCCAATTCTCTTTTGATTTCCTATGTTTTTAGGAGTTTCCAACATAATGTGACATGGAAATTTTACCAAATATGCCTCATGAACTCTCTTTCCTGCGTTTTCTGCTTCCCCTGTTTTTGTGTGAGCCAGTTCTGAACTTAATTGCATTGTTTGGTGCACAGGTGGAGCGTGTGGGTATGGGAACCTCTACAGCCAAGGATACGGGGTGAACACTGCGGCATTGAGTACTGCACTGTTCAACAGTGGACTGAGCTGCGGTGCTTGTTTTGAGATTAAGTGTGCAAATGACAGACAATTTTGCCACTCGGGCAGCCCATCTATCTTTGTGACAGCCACGAACTTCTGCCCGCCCAACTACGCTCTTCCAAACGACAATGGCGGCTGGTGCAACCCTCCTCGCCCACATTTTGACCTTGCGATGCCCATGTTCCTAAAGATTGCCGAGTACCGGGCCGGTATTGTCCCAGTTGCATATCGTCGGTACGACATTTTCTAATTTCTAGTCACCAGTCGTTAGCTTTTGCCTGAGCTGACCTGATTTATCTGGTTTATGATTTTTTGACCGGCAAGGGTGATACTACTTGATAGTTAGATTCCAATGACGTTTAACTATTATTTTAGCGTTGAAAATTCTACATAGAATGTGGCGTATTAGACTCAGTTAAACAAAACCTGCATTTTTTTACCCTAGCTATTCCGTAGTTCATAGTTCATAAATCCGTAAATAATAACAAAGTAAAAATAGGTAGTGAATGAATTCTTGAAGGTCATGGTGCTATAAACATCCGCACACTACATCGTGGGTTCTGGCTCCTTGGGTCAGATTCTGTCTCTGTGAGTGGGACTTTTGGGTGGGGGGCTTCATTGCTTTTTGTCAGAAAATGGGTTTCCTTATGTCAATTCACCAAAAAGCCCATCATGTTGTCCAAAATCTGCAAACGGAACCTGCGAACTGTGGCTGACGTAACTTTTCCTCTGATCAGCAACCTAGTTATGACATTCTGTTATGGAAGGGTTCAGTGTTTGACTCTTTGAAACTTGAGAGTGTTAGTTATGCTTACCCACTAGGGATAATAATGCTTTGCTTCCCGCTGATGACGTTTTCGTTTTGCACATTTTTATCTGAGAAATGATATGCAAACGTTCTTAGAGCTACAAAAATCCTATGTCTCTTAAAAATATAATAATTTAAATAAATTATTTTAATTACTTTATTAACAAATATAACATAATTATAAATATAACAGCATAGCTCTATCAGTGTTCTTTTTATCCCTTCGGACGATTTTTAGTCCACTTTCGGCAGTTTTCTAATTTCCCTTTATCCATCACATTCACTTCACAGGCATAGTGTGTAAGCATAAAAGGACATCCCCCCTTCATTTTATTGAATTCTTGGAACACTAAATAGCCATAACGGTATAGCCAATCATTTTTTAATGACTAAAAAATATTAGAGAATGTGTTGTATTCTATTGTGTCCGGTCGTGGCTTGAATTTCCGTTGCCATAACGAAACGGGAAACGCGGTACAAGCTCCAACATAGTCCCTGTAAGTCCCAGACTCGATGATCGATGAGAATGGGAAAAAGGTTTATGTGTCTGATATGTGGAGTCACGCGGTGCCCTACCCCGAAATCGAGAAACGGAAATCACGGCCCAGAGTCCAGACCCAGATTTAATGCTGGTGGGAATGAAATTACCAAAGTAGCCTAACTCTTTTTCCTGTATTTACGCAGGGTGCCATGCAGAAAGCACGGTGGGATCAGGTTCACCATCAACGGCTTCCGTTATTTCAACTTGGTTTTGATCACCAACGTCGCGGGTGCCGGGGATATCGTGCGCGTTTACGTGAAGGGATCTAGGACTGGTTGGCTGCCGATGAGCCGGAACTGGGGTCAAAACTGGCAGTCAAACGCAGTGTTGGTGGGCCAGTCCTTGTCCTTCAGGGTCACAGGCAGCGACAGACGCACCTCCACCACCTGGAACATAGTCCCACCCAATTGGCAATTCGGTCAAACTTTTACTGGAAAGAATTTTCGAGTCTGACGACACTCATTTGAAAAACAAAAATTTAATTTTTAAAAACACAAAACCCAATTTTTAAGTTTCCCGCCAATTTCTATTTCCAGCTGTACCTTAGTTGGCGCCCATTTTCATATGGTATGGTTTTTTGACTGGATGTTTGGAGGCTGTGAAGAGATTCGCAAGAAAGGAAGAAAGAAAAAAGGGAGTGAAATTGGGGAGAGATTTTGGTGGGTAAAGAAGGGTAAAGGGTGGGGGGAGTGAAAAGTAGTTATTGACTTTTGGGATGGGTGGGTGTAATAATAGTGCGTGCGTGGGGTGGTTTTACTTTTGCAAGGAAGAGTGTAACTGTGAAAGGCGAAACCAAAAAGCAAAGATATAGTGGGAATGCTGAAGCGGCTAAGTAAGCAAAGTGGTAGCCCGCAGCTAGTTAGCGTTATTTACAGAATCATGATGATGATCTATAATATATAGTTCCGTGTATCTAAGGAAGTGTGTTTGTGCTTAACTTACAGTTCTATTGGAAAAGTATCTGGCTTGTTACATACCCCAACATGCATTCATTGGTTCTCTCCCCTCTTTCCATTTCTGCTTTTCTTTTTGCGTGGGGCTCTTTTGTATCAATTGTCAGAACTAATTTGTACGTGACAGAGATGTTGTCCTGGGCAATGAATGTGCAACATAACATTCTCAACTACTGCTGCAGAAAAGAAAATAAATGAAATAGTTAAAGCTGAACAGTGAGGCTTAACTTGTTACTTGATTCCAAGGGAATTGCAGCAAATAGGCCTTGAGGATTGTCAAAGCCAAGTTCCTCTGCAGCAAATAGGCCTTGAGGATTGTCAAAGCCAAGTTCCTCTCCTAAACGAACCAATAGTTATGCAGGTTCACGGTCAACTATGGACCTGGAGTTTGAATGATCTTCTGAAACTCTCAAAAGCTGTGAACTTCATTTGTCGTTTTCTATCGAATCTTCCCCTGTTGGAAACTTAAAAGAACGTTCCCATTTGTGTGCATAATTCTTTAGGTTCAGGCCTTACATCTTTTAACTACTTAGGCAAAGGATAATTTCCCATATTTCTTTTTTATCCCAATTTCTTTCCCTCTGATACGTGTTGGGAGAAAACTGAAAATCAACAAGAAGAAATGGTGAACAAATGGAAAAAAGGACAAGGAGTAAATGATTGCCGCACTAGTTTCAGGTGAAACCAATTAAGTCACATCAACGCATTTGGGTTTAAATGAAGATGGACATGCGATGGGAGGGTGGGGTTGGAACCTGGAAATTGTTAATGCTCTCCAATAGCCACACCACGACGAGGAAGCTGAGTTGTTGCCCAGCTTGCTCCCATTCATCTTTTAACTGATGGATGGGCCAAATAACTTCGGATACCTAATCTACCACCTCTGCGTAAAAAAAGAGAAAAACAAAGCAGTACCTTGGATACCTTTGGTAGTAGAATTTCCTGCCTCTATCAACCAAAAGGAAAATAAAAACAAAGAATTTTTTGCCTCTTTTTTCATATTATGGAAAGACGACTTCTTGGTGGGAATGTGTGTTCCCGTGGTGATAGTGAATGAAAAAGGGCTCAAATCCTTGTAATTTGTATCGCCTCCTATCCCATGTTACCGCACAAGCAATATTTTGTTGATTTTAACCCCTAGTCCATTCATTCAATTATATTATTACTTTTCATAAAGTATTTGTCTTTTATTCGTGAAAAAAATTTATAAAATTTTTGCTTAAAAAATTTAAATTATAAAATTTACAAGATGTGTCATTTGTAAGAATTTAGTCAATTCTTTATAAGTGCACAAATAGTTTTCCTTGTCTTTATTAGTAAAAAAAAAAATCTACCAATAAATCAATTATTACATTTTTATAAATAATAATTTTATAATAAAATGTATTGAATCTTTTAGTTTAATCAATAAAATTAATAATTTAAATGTTTATATAAAATATTTAATAAATTAAATTTATAAATATAATATAATGATTATTGGTAATTTTTTTCTGAAATACTGCTATCAGGCCGAAACAGGGCCTTAGTTTGTTTGGTGGATTTTGCCCAATGAAATTTGATTCAGTCCACAATCTTTTAGATACTTCCCACGATCTAGTCGGGTGTCAGCCCATAGCAGAGCCCAAGATTTGTTTTCGTGGAGGAAAGCAACTGCTTCCCTTTCCTTTTTTTGGTGTGGGTACAAAAGGGGGGCTAAACGCCCAACACAAAGAAAGAAAAGACTACAACAAGCTAGCTAAACCTCTATCTACACACCCCCCCAAGGTCCACACCAAAGAGTAAACCCAGCCCATGGGTCATTGTTCTATATAAATCTTAAGGCCTTTATCCTCAGAGACTGCTTCGTTTTCTTATTTTAGAAGAAAAGAACAAACCAACTTTCATTTTCATTTATTCTTCGGCGTCCATTTTCCAAGCGCGGCCCTTGAAGTAGAAACGTTCTATGGCGCATCCTTCAATATTTCATCTTTTTCATCAATCATGCACTGCATGCACCACTCATGTTTTAATATCTATTATACTATGTCAGGTATGGCTGCCAATAATAGTCAATATCTTTATTTTGTAACTATATAAAAAAAAAAGGAAAAAACGCACCATGGCGCATCCTTCGTCATCAACCATGATCTTAAAATGATGCCAACCTGCATTTGGCATGTTCTTCTCCAATAATGAAAAATGGTGCAAGGCCTTCTCTGATGCATTCCCGTACCCTTCCCTTTCTTTGATCGCACCATAGAATGGTTTGATGCCTATCCGTCCCATCCCGATGGGGCCCGCAGCGGATTCGCTGTATAATTTCAAGTCCTGCCCTCCCATAATTTGTAGATATTCAAATAAATTTTAGACCAAAAACAAAAACAAGTGGAGAATGAGATTAGTTCAAAGGAGAAAAAAGGACGTGAATGACATACTTTTTTCACCAGCTTACGAAGTTCTTGCAATTTATCGAAAAATTCTCTGCCTTCCATCGTAAGGCTTTGATTGACTCTCTCGATCTTCCGAATTTCCTCTTCTTTAGCCTTCCATTGTTGTTCCATTTCCCTAATTAATTTCCTGTCCATCTCACCATGACCGCACTGATCTCCAACCTTTTTTAGTTTTCTCGGCAAGTAGTTCCCTTCGCACGCTTCCTTTTCCATTCTCTTCTCCCGTTGTTCTTCGACTCCATTTTCTTTCTTAGCTGAATGAGTCTCTTTCTATATTTCTCATTTTTCCTCCGTAGAAAAGGAACCATTGCTAACACAACATCAACCACAGAGGAAAACAAAAAGAAATTGTGAACTGATCGATCGACTAAAAGAATTGATTGAGAGAGAGTATAATCTTACGTACCAATTGATCTTCCGTCAGTCTCAAAGCAATCTCAAGAGCCTTCTCCGTGCTCGGCTGTAATGAGATTTGAAGTCTGGACAATCCTGATCAAAGCAGACCTGATAATTTCATAATGAAAATCAACATTCTAGTCAATTCAGAAAGCTAGGCGTCTCAATCCGACTTATTGCCGAAAGCGTTTGATAACCCCAGATGAAATTCGATGCGTTGCATTCAACTCTCAGGCCTGTACGCCACGCCTGTTCATAATAAATTATTCTCTTCTTAGTTTTATATTTAAAGAAAAAAAAATAAACAGAATGTCAAGGCACACGCTAAAAATGTACACAAAACAATGTTCAATATTAAATTGCAAAATACACCGACCTTCAAATTAATGAACTGCGTAGAGTGACCAATTTACAAAGAAGGATTTTTTTTTTTCTTCAGTTGCAGCTCAAATTGTAGCACGGGCTTCTTGATGTATAAAAACACGATGGAGATACTTTAGGAATTATTGACAGTTTATAGTATGTTTTAAAAGAATCATGAGGATCATGATAGAGTTTCTGGATATAAAGGATAAGGTAATGTTTAAATATCTAATTCTGAACAAACTGGTCATCAGTTATCCCAAAAACGAAGTTTCTGGATATATATGATTAGTGGCAGTATCGGTTACATACATACATAATTTTGTTCTTCTGTCAAAGGTCTTGCTTGTTCTAAAGGTCTAAACTACTAGTCACGTGTCCCTCTCCGTCTCACGAACTTATTTACATACAAACACACTTTCTTGTACGCAAAGCCCGTGAGACAGAGGGAAAGGTAGCATGTCTGGAGTGTGGGTTTTTGACAAGAATGGTGTCGCAAGGCTTATAAGCAACCCAACCAGGGAATCCTTCGAGCAAACCCGGCCACCGTATCCTGGCACCGCCACCGCCCCCGGTGCTCGACCCAGAGTCCTGGTCTACCTCCCTGACAACCAGGTCATCCGCTCCCACTCTGAACTCGAGCAACGACTGGCTCAACTCGGATGGACTCGCTATTTCAACTCCAATAACCCTCACCTAATCCAGTTCCACCGATCGGACACGTCCAACCACCTAATCTCCCTCCCCAAAAATTTCGCACACCTCAAGCACTTCCACATGTACGACATCGTCGTTAAGAACCGCTATTTCTTCCAAGTTCGCGACCCCACCCTTTAATGCATTGCTGTCTTCAATTTTTCTTGTACCTTCATTCGTGAATTATAAACATCGTATACGTCAATTTAAGCCCACAACTTCTAGGCCATGCATTTCGCTCCAATTATCTTCATCATTGCTTGTCGTTCCGTGGTAATTGATGTGATGTTACGTACGTATGTATTTATTAGCCCAGTCATGCATCTCAGTTTATGCTTACTGTTGCGCTTCTACCAAATTGAAAAGGAAAATGAAATTATCTCTTAGGTTCCTAGTTATTGTGTCCTTCTGAGTAAGATTAGGGGGATTTCCATGCTTTTTTCTTCTTCTTTTTTTATATCTATTGTGTCCTTCTTTCTTTCTTTCGTTATTATTATGTGTTTTATAAATATTAGCAATGCAGAATTGGAATGTAAAAGGTTGCGAGTTTGTCAGTGTTGCCTTCATTTTTCACTGTAAATTCATATATAAAAACAGATGAATCTTCCAAATCATTCTCCATCTATCTTGGTATCACATACGTATATATGCCGGAGATCTGCGCATCCTGCTATATAATATAACTCGGGTCTGTCCGATAAACCATCTCGTTTTGGTGAGGGATGAAACCTAACTGGCTTCTGAACCAGCCAGTTGGTATTGAACCAGTGGCGCAGTCGTAAATATGTAAATGATTGGAGTCCTGTGGTGGAATTGCGTATAGCAAGGATTTGATTTGGACGCCATGCGTATGGTCTGCTTTGGGTAATAGTCAAGCCGGCTGACGAGTGACGATCACCAGTAGTGGTAAAAGGCTGAAATGAGATGCAGCAGAAGATGGTATCCATCTAACCGCAACATACTGCCTCGTCATGGTACTTTTGCGCCATCAATCGTTGATATCATTGAATCAGAGCGTGTCATTCTCGGTCTAAAAAGTCTACTGGGAGTCTGCTCCATCGTAGATATAGGGCTAGAGACATAGAGCTAGGCAGTAGGGTTCATGGTTGTGAAGAACCGACGGGTATTAGCGTGTTGCGCATCATTGTTTATGATACTTTATGGCTTAAAAGGGTCAAACAGAATCGGCTACTGGGCAGAGAAATGATATTGAGTGGTCCCCATGTTTTTAATAAAAGGATAATAAGGCATTGGGGAGTTGCTTTCTCTGGGGTGGGCTAGGTGGGATGGGAGGATGTGGGAAATGAGAGAGACTTGCAGCTGCAATAGTACGAAACGGAGAAAGTGGAGAGAATCAGAGCTCTCGATTTGACACAACAGGACGAGAGGCCCATGCAAGGTGGCACTGCCATCGACGTCGTACGCAAGATTTGTCCTCTCATCTCATATCCTTCCTTCATTTTTTGTTTTTTGGTATGGGTATCCTTCCTTCTTTCCTGATTCATCAATAATCGTACCACTTGCGCGATCATGCCTATGCCGCGCTGGTGCTTAATTTTTTCTTTTAAGTCTGCTTTCTTACCTTCGTCCGCCGCTTTCCGCCTCCACAACTCTCCTATCACATCAGAACTCTCTCCTGCTTCTCTTGGCTTTTATACGACATCCATTTTCTTTACCCAACAAAAATAACCCGTTGCTAACTTCCTCATGCCACTCAAGGGGAAGGCGGAGGGAGACCAGACTTAGATTTTTACCCGACAGTTAGTGATTTTTTATTTTTGATTATATGAAACTATATTTTTATAAATTATTTTATTTAATTTTATATTTTTCGGAATTGCTATTTGCTACTCATGACATATCCGTTGGATCGTGGACACACCTGGGGGCTAGGTTTGAGAAAACAAACGCAACTGGTAACTTTAGTTACCATTTACTCTTTGGCTTCTCAGTTAGAACTTAGAAGTAGGAAGGCTACTTTGTTAGGTCGATGCTTGCCTTGTATTACTATCGTTCAATACGTACAAATCTTTATCCAACACCATAAGACGGGACCCATGAACAAAAAAATATCAAGAAGAAACATTTGAAGAAGAAATGTGACTAAAGTTGAAGTAAGATTAAGTAAACAGTTTGTGGATTCTTATAGCAGAGGTTGTTCAAAACATTGATTTACCATTTCTCCTGCATTCCTTCCCAGTGTAAATACTGGCATTTTGAGGAAGAAAGGCTACACGACCAACCACAGCTAGCATGCGTAGCAATCATTGTATGATATATGTGGGAGTGAGCATCAATCAGTGGAAATGATGTGGAAGGAAGCAGTGTAGATTACTTGAAGTAGGCGTCACGTACCATTATCATACATATACTGCAATCAATTATTGGTGTTATGGATTGGAATCAAATTTTGGTTCACTGCTAGCTTCATCTCCCAAAATGCTGCGTGATTCAGGTCAATGGTCCTTTGCATTTGGTGGATCCCAGCAATAATGCCGCTGCTTCTGCCTCTTCCTTCTCATTTCTAATTGTATTTTGTAAGAGTACTTCATCCTGCAATTTTTTTTTTTTTTTTTTGGGGAAGCTTCACCCTGCAAATTTAAGACAACATACGAATACCATATTCGTAAGTTTAAGTCTGATACATTAAAGATATAAAATGGAGCAATTCATTTATACCAGTCATTTAATTCTTTAGGTCTCAATTTAATGAAAGTTTTATAAAGTTAGTTATTTAAATTTTTTTAAAAGCTTATAAAATTATATTTGTGAAAATTATATCACAATAAATTAAAAGAGTGGATGTGTGGATGCGAATTACATTTGTAGGGCAATGGCCATTTCAATGTTAATCGACCTTCAATGCCATGCGTAAAGCAACAACACACCTAACATGCCTATAATATAAGCAAAAAAATTACATATATTATTGTTTTATTTTATTTATATTATAATTTACGTGACATTATACATTGTATCTTATTTATTTCACAAAACATGTACATGGATTTCTTAATTTTACAATTTAAAAAAATAGAAGCCAAAAATTTAATGAAAAAATGAGGGGTCCTTCTTAATTTTTTTTTTAAAAAATATAAAAAAATTATCAAAATAAAAAGATCAAAATTTCATATCAATACAAATTTAGATTGTAAACGAAAGAAAAAAAAATAGTATTAAAAAAGAATAAAAGAAAAAATTAAAATTATATGTTAAATTATAAAAAAATAAAAAATTATAAAAATTTTCAAAAATCTAAATTTCATATTATATACATTTAGATAATGTTAAAGAAAAAAAAAAAGAATACATGTTTTTGAACTCATTAGTTTGAAATTCTGAAAAACACGCATCATCAATTACAGCAAATCATAATTCGTCTCCTTTATCTTCTCAATCAATGTCTAATTTGGATGTTATCCTGACAAAAAAAATATATACATGAAAATATAAGATTATCAAACAAAATGACTGAAATCCTCTTTCAGCTGCCACGGGGCCCCATAAAGATGTGTGTTGAAATGGTAAATACCTGAATATCCCGAACAGAGGTGCCCCTGCAGGTTGCAGTGGAGGCAAGAAGATGAGGAAAAGGGACAAGAAAAGTAGGCTTTTCTTGTCCCCTGACCAATTAGAATGGCCGCCTCAGTTTTCGAATACCAAAGGATGCCACCCTCACAACTCACTAGTCCCCAGTCCTAACAATGGTATACTAAGTCATGATCTAGTTGCTCCAACATCTCTCACCCGTTTCTTGTCAATCTCTTTTTTTCCCACGTGACTGCAATGAAGTGCTTCCATTTCTCAAATGGAGACTCACGAGACGACCGAGACGGCGTCGTCTCCAGGGCTTCCAAACTCTCCTGGGCTCGCTCTCTCAGCGTCGCTTCCACCACCCTAGGCACCCGCAGCTCTGAGTTTGACACCCATTCTACTGACTTCTCCGATACATTTGCCTTCCATGACTTCTTGTCCCAGAGGCGAGCTAATAATCTGCGCGTCTTTTCCTTCCCCGACCTTAAATCCGCTACTCGTGGCTTCAGCAGAGCGCACTTAATTGGGGAGGGAGGATTTGGTTGTGTCTACAAAGGCCTCATCAGCTTTCCCGACCACGATTCCAAGATGGAGGTCGCAATCAAGCAGTTGAATCGGAATGGACAACAGGCAAGCTATTTTTTTCTTTTATGCCTCTGTCTTCCTTCTTTACTTTTTACTCTCAATTACTCTATCAACTTGAATTTACGGTCAGTCGTGCCAAATTAACGTAATATTTGGTTTTTTCATTAGTGTCTTACAATAATCCTATTTTCCAGATTATACTTATATCCATTACAGGAAACTAATTAAGCCCGAGTATTGCTTTGGTAATTTTAATTTTCAACCAGAATTCTGGAAAAAAAAATTCATCGTACTTACTCACCTTTGGTGAAATTTTAATGACTTTTTGCTGTTCACTCGAATGGGGGAGTATCTTATTTGAAATAAGCATTTAGAATCACACGCGCCAAATTTTTTGAGGTGCAATTTATGGGGATCCCCCTCTTTTGCATTTCTAGTTTTCAGGGGTATAAGGAGTGGATTAACGAAGTGAACTTGTTGGGTGTAATCAAGCATCCAAATCTTGTCACGTTAGTGGGGTATTGCGCAGAAGATGATGAAAGAGGAATTCAACGACTTTTAGTCTATGAGCTTATGCGAAATAAAAGCTTGGAAGACCATCTTTTGGCTCGGGTACCAACAACACTGACATGGATGGCAAGATTGAAAATTGCTCAAGACGCGGCCCGTGGTTTGGCTTACCTGCATGAAGAAATGGATTTTCAGGTACAGAATCGGACATCAATTCTGGTGCTTGATATGATTGGTTACAGTACAACATAATGTGCTTTTTACGGAATCACCTGCTTAGTTCTACTGTTGTTAAACCTGTATGATTTTTATTGATAGGCTCTAATAAAATGAGTTTCGAAGTACACTATGAATTGTTACTCAAGTAGATTAAAGATTCAAATTGTTTTTGGTTTTTTCCTATAACTGTACTTTAAGAATAATACACTGATTGAGTACTTGTTTCTTAAAAATCCTCTTGGCATTTGAATATTGGTTTAGGAACTGGACCCAATGTCCCTTTAAAGTTTTTCCTAAGACTCTGTACTAATCAAACTGTAGATGGTTTCTACACTGGATGTCTTATAAAGCATTCTTCATTAGCTTCATCTGGAAAGCACTGTTGTATAAACACAATTTATGATTCGCTTTCTAATTGGTGCAGTTAATATTTCGGGATTTTAAGACATCCAACATCCTGCTGGATGAGGATTTCAATGCAAAGCTTTCTGATTTTGGACTTGCTAGGCAAGGACCCTCGGAAGGATTTGGCCATGTTTCAACATCAGTAAGAAACTGTCTATGTTCTGGAGCAAATTGATTACATTGCGCTTTTAAAGATGTCCTTGGTCGAGATTTGTTAATAGTGTATGATAACATGTGAATAATTACCTCTCTGGAAGCTAATCTGGAGCAGATTAGGAAACTTTCATCCTTATTATTGTTAAACAAGTGCAATGTTCGAGGTCATAATTATGGTCTCAATCTTTGCTTTGTTTGAGATTCTACTATTCTGCTTGCATTTTAAATAAATGACTTGTTTTCTCTGCACAAAGGTTGTGGGCACTATTGGTTATGCTGCACCAGAGTATGTTCACACTGGTAGGCTGACTGCCAAGAGTGATGTCTGGAGCTATGGTGTAGTTCTTTATGAGCTTATCACAGGGAGGCGAGCATTAGAGAGAAACCTGCCAAGAAATGAACAAAAGCTTCTGGAGTGGGTAAGACCTTATGTTTCTGATCCTAGGAAGTTCCACCTTATTGTAGACCCACGACTTGAAGGACAGTATTGCATGAAATCGGCTCAAAAACTAGCGGTATTAGCAAACAAATGCCTCATGAAGCAGCCAAAGTCCCGTCCTAAAATGAGTGAGGTGGTTGAGATCCTTGGAAACATTATTAATGAGACTGTTTCTCAGGATGAACACATCCCTCAAGCAGTTGTACAGACTGGAGAAGAAAAAGAAATTAAGTTACAAGTAGAAGACACTGAACATGAACCAGCTAAACGCGGGAATAATTATTTGAAGAAGGTTTTTGACTTCAGAGAAACGGTCAGCTTAAGAAACAAGTCTATTGGACGGTTGGATTGGAAAAATTGGGCGCCTGGGCTGGTGAGAACTTGGTGATAAGCCATTCTGCAAAGCAAAATCTACCGCTAATGTGTCCGCTAGTAGCAGTGTTTAGGTGATCACATAGTATTCAGCTGGTGAATCAAACATTGTCAGGCACAGTTACCTGACTACTCTGATATATCCAATTATGCATTAATAGTTGTATATACGAGTTATGAAGAAAGCCACCTTTATACGGTTATTTGGCTTCTCTCGGGGGCACATTTTAGGCGTTGAGCTTCAAACTCTTATTCCTTTTCACTTCTTTTACCCTTTCTGGCAAAATGATTTGATATATGGATCTGTCTTGCGGTTTGCCTTTTTGATTTCTGTTGCGTAATCTCGAATTTGTGGAAGTTTGAGAGATGAAGGGTTTGCACGAGGACCAAACCGGCAAATGCAAGGCAGACTTCAAAATAGTATTTTATAAAAAGTAAAATAAAATAAATCAAAAAGCAATAAGGTTGGTAATGTTGATGTCCCACGGACAAACAAATTTCAGAAAGCATGGATGCGGGCGAATCAACCAAGATTTCGTCGGTTATACAGTGGCTAAAGTAGTCCAGCACCTAGTCATGTTTTCCGCAGATACCCTATTGGCAAGCGATCGGCCGAGACTGTCGCAGGCTACAGCACAAGTTTAGAAATTAGAACCCTAACTGGTACTGGGTGGATGTCTACGTAGTTCCATCTTGCCGGGTTATGTGTTTGTCGTGAGTGCAAGTAACACTACCAGACGAAAAACTAACAGTGCAAATACAATCCCATTTCGCAGACTTCATGTGCAATATGGCAATCATTTTTCTTTTTTAATTTTGTATCATTTAAAAGTCTTTAAAAAAAATGTTTTAGTTATGATAGAGGATTGAAAATGAGTTTAGTGATCATTTGGATTGTGTTTTAGATTGTTGTTATTCTTATGCATTTTTGCCTAATAGAGATACGTTGTGGTTATGATAGAAGAAATTTATGAATTTACATAAAAAATTGTTTTGTACGATAATATGAATTCAGCTTTTGCTCGTGTCTTAGCCATTCAGGATAGAGGATTAGTTGTACTTGTACCACTTTAAATTTCTAAAATGGAAACCTTATGTCAAAAAAATGAGTTAAATAATAGGAAACCAAAGTGGATAGTACATCCACGGAGTGCGTCCTAAACTGAATTAAGTGACCATGAGTACCATTACCAAGAGTTTTCTCCTCCATTTCCGCTCCATATAGATTTAATAAAATACTAATTGAATTTTTTTCTCTTTCTTTTCGGGGGCGGAGGTCTGGTTTCAGGAAGGGAGAATAACAGGAAACGCAGCTGTAACGTCACTTTGATGTTGCACTAAAAGAAAACGCTATGGTTGCTATGGGCCCGTTAGGCAAATTCCTTCGGCCCCAATATTGCAACACGCACTGATTGAACTCTTGACTCCCGATTGAATGAGTTCTTGTGGTTATGGTCATCAAGAAGAACGTGCCATATTATTAATTAATGTATATTATTTTCAAAATTCTCAAAATCTTATTTGTTGATCAATAAGCCAAATTGTAATGGATCGTGTACTAATACTTCAAAAAAAAAAAAAAAAAACCACTGATGTCCTAAACACGGATCTCGCTCTGCTAATGATATTAGAGCTAGAATTTCATCCATAATCGCAGGTCCTGCGTAAGATTGACAGCAGAGCATACAATAAGAAGGAAACAATTAATCCGCATTTCAATATCTTTCATAAGGTCCAAGGACGCACATCCCAACCAATTGTTACAAAAATAGATGCAAACTCCATCTCCAAATTTTATTTTCAGGGAATGTGAATAAAAATTTAAATAAAAAAAGGATTAGGAAATAGAAGCACCCGAGTACAGAAGCAAAAAGAGATAACTACACTCATCATACAAAAATACTTGATTTACATGTTGCCTTCCCAGCTATTTTAAATAGTTACAAGCACTCAAGAACCCGGAATTCAACAATGTCGTTGAGATTAGCGATCTCACTCACCCAGATATGCCTGAGACTGAGAGAAGTTTGACTTTGAAGATATTAGCTGAAATACAAATATGTACAGTCTATCAGATGACATATGGGCGTTGCTTGAGTTCATGGCATCGGTAACCAAATCATTTGATGATTTTCTTGCAACAGGAGACATTTAGTTTTAAGTGTGGAGGTTGGGAATGTGAAGTCAAGTATAAAGAGGGGCAGCAGAGGGCCGGGGATAAGCTGTGAGAGTCCTAGCATGATCAGCACTCCTCCTACGAGCACGGGATCCATTGGTAGAAGGGTTTCTAGTTCCTACACTTACATTGGGAACCTGCACCTCCTCCAAAGCTTTAACAACCTCAGCCATGTTTGGCCTGAACTTGGATTCGGTGGATAGGCATCGCAAAGCAAGGTTAGCTGCCTTGTAGGCTTCATCTATTGAATACTGGCCTTCAAGCCGGTTGTCCAGTACCCGGAAAACCTTGCGTTTGTTAGCCAAGTAGGGCTTAGCCCATTCCACCAAATTGTGTTGTCCAGATGGTCTATTCTTGTCAACTGCACGCCTGCCTGATAACATCTCCAGTAGGACAACTCCAAAACTATAGACATCGCTCTTGGCAGTTAGGTGACCTACAGTAAGAAAGGTTTGATTTATATACTAAGATGCAAACATGTAGAATCTTGAATCAAAACGGGCTTAAATAAAATGTGACATTAATGGTTCAGCAACATGAACCCAACAATACCAGTGGCTAGATATTCAGGGGCTGCATATCCATAGGTTCCAATTACCCTAGTGGAGACATGACTTTTGTCACCTGTTGGACCATCCTTGGCCAGCCCAAAATCAGAAAGTTTTGCATTGTAATTCTGTGATCAAATGAATTTTTGTCAGATATGCAATCAGAATATTACCATGAATTCGTCAAACCTAAATCTTTTTTTTTCCCCCTAAAAAGATTAAAAAGCCACATACTGAATCCAGTAAGACATTTGAAGTTTTAAAATCACGATATATCACTTTTGTCTCGGCACTATGAAGAAACGCAAGCCCTTTGGCAGCACCAAGAGCAACCTTCAAACGAAGGCTCCAAGAAAGAGGTTGAAAATAAGAGCCTCCTGTAACAACAATATCGTGGATGTTAAAACACAATTCTCAAGTTCAACTATGTGAAAAGAAGGGGTAGGAGTAACTCACTCCTGAACAAATGATTTTCCAAGCTGCCTCGAGGCATAAACTCGTAGACCAGAAGGCGATGTTCATCCTCAAGACAATACCCAATCAATTTTACTAGATGAGGGTGAGAAAGCTGTCCAAGATAATTCACTTCAGCCTAAAAGAGAAAATATAACACAGTAAGGCCATATTTTATAGTTGTCGCTGAAAACAGACTACTGTAGTTTCTCAACCATTACAATTCTTGTTTGGTGAGCATATATCAAGTCCAATTTTTTTTTTTTTTAATGCATGAGTCAACATAGAAATCCTAATGGGTTTAAAATGTAGCGTCGTAAACTATTTCAGTTTATCTCAGAACAGGAACGCGGATAAGAAAAGGCAGCTTTAGATTTGCTTTCTTTTTTTTTTGGTGATGTAGATTTGCCTCTTAAATTATTATCCATACCTTGCCTATAATGTAGAAATGTTTGAAAGAGGCAGCGTTTGCTTTTTAGCATGAGCAAAAGATTCAAAAGAGTACACACTGAACTCACCAACCACTCTCTGTGACCTTGGAAACCATCTTGATTAAGTCTTTTCACAGCAACAACAATGCCAGTGCCAGGTTTGGCAGGAGTCAATGAATGCTCATCCATCCACCCCTTGAAAACTGATCCAAAGCCACCTTCTCCTAGCACACTATCAGGACGGAAATTTCTGGTGGCCATCTTAAGTTCTGCTAAAGTAAAGCTCTTTAAATTGGATGACTGCAAGATCTCACCCTCACTCCGAGGAGTCTGAGGCACTGAGACTGTTGAGACCTTGCTACTTGTGCTGCTGAGATCATTTCCTTCTGTGCTCACATGTTTTGAATTGAACCCTGAAAAAGTTAATAATACTACAACAATCAATCACTCATTCTTAAACAAAATCTCTAAGTTACAAAATGATTCGGATCATATTGGTCCATTTGTGGAGAAACCATTTAAAGCCCCTAGTGTTAAGACTTGAAGACTACCACTAGATACAGTGACTGAGTATTTTTCAATATATTGGGAGAAGATGATGTAGCATGAAAACACGGTATAATGATCGTTTAAAGATCAAAATTGAGATATCAACGTGAACCAATTTCTTCCCATGTGTCTACTAACCAAACGGAACCGGCACAGCGAAGACTGATTTGCAATTTAAAAACATTAATTAAATGGATGAGTAACAAAAGTTTGCCGGGGCAAAGCTAAACACTTCTCCTAATCAAAATTCTCCGTCGGGTCTCTGAAAGCAAAGCAGAAAAAGAAAGAGCTCGTTTTGGGTGAAATCTGAGTTTGAAAGTGAACATTTAAGCAAGGCAATAGATTATTACGAGAGGAAATATTCATATTACAATCACGTCAATTTAAACGCATTACATTAGGGGTCGTAGCAAAGACTAGAGCAAGTCAAATCAGGAATACCTGTGTTACATGGGCTCTCAGCTTTAATTTGGGCACTCAAACAAACTCCCATACCCGAAACAACTCTAATTCTTTTGATCCTTCTTACCTATAGATCAAAAAAGGCAGAGCACATAAGGTCCAGAGATCATGATAAATAAATCAAACACAGAAATAGACGAAAGATCTGTGGTTAAAAAGGCGACTCTTTTACTAAGGCAGTATAATTTGGCTTCATCCGAATTGAGAATGACAAAAGAAAGCTCACGAATTGATCGATTTAAAATCTAAGCCAATGGTTATTAGTTGTAAGAAAGGAATAGTAACACTAATAAAATAAAGGAAAGCGTACAAATTCCGGTTGCCAACTTGTTTGAAGTGAATCAGACGCAAAACCGAAAGATAGGAGAAAGAAGGGTGGGGAGGGGGGGGGGGGAATACCCAGAGAGAAAAATAGAGCGAGAGAGAGGAGAGATGGATGTTGAGGAGAGCCCGGTGTCGTGGTGCCGAGAAACTGCGCAGACAGTGAGAGACTATTCAAAAGGTTAAGCAAGTTGACCACGTTTGAGCAAAAAGCTTGGATGGATTAGTAAAGACAGAGAGCTGAAAGGGACGAAGGAAGGTGGGGGCGGAGTTGCATTAATGGTGGAATGGACCCGCTTGGGCTGGATGGGATGGTACGCTCTTTTGAAGCTGCAAATCCCTTGCCTCCACTCTACAGTGTGTGTGTATATATATATATATATATATTTCCACCCTCCCCCCACTGTCACTGCTGGCTCATGGTCTCATTCGTCTTTATAGAATAGAGTCCACAGTCGAGACTCAACAGTCAAGTCAGAGCAGATAAGTGTGCATAAGGTTGCAACCATTCTCAGCCGTTGGATTTAGTTACGACTCGTCTATTCGTGGATAAGCTTCATGGTGGCTGGCATTGGCTTGGCTGAGCTGCTTTCGATTACATGTAGAATTAGGAGTCACATTTGTCACTTGGACTTGGACCCAACTCTTGACGCCACAATTGAAGGAACACGCCCATCTTTTCTTCTTAATTAATTAATTAATTAATAACTTCACTGGGGATTTTTATAAATTAGAGTTCAACTTCAAAGTCAGACAAAATGTGTTTTTTTTTTTTGGTTACAAATCATTATTATGTGCTTATCAAAGGAATAAATAATAATAATAATAATAATTCTTGGCTTCAACAATGTGAGAATGTATTCTTCAGGACGTCTCAATCATCAATATTAACATAACCCCACTTTTACTTATTTATACATTTTAAATGCCATCATATTTGATTATATAATTAATAGGTGGAATACCATATCTTCAATCAAATGATCTTTGGGTTGAACCCTTCAATATTCAACTAGCAAGATATTTGCAAAAGACAACTAATTTATTTGCATATTTTTGTCCGCGTGATAATTAACTAATTATATAAATATAAATATAAATATATATGCCATTTGCAAATTCATAGAACTGAGGAATACAACCACATGAACGCTCATGAAGAGGGTCCAACCAGAAGCAAGTTGGATTGTGGCATGGCCGCCACTTCAGATGCAGCCACAGTTTTCGCGGGACCGTTGCAGCTGCAATGACGTTTAGGTTCATGTAATATTTATGATTAATGATATACATATATAATAATTTTATATATGCTTTATATATTTTTATATTTTTTAATTTTTTATATATATATAAATCGTGTACACCTGTAATTTACATGTAGCTTTTCCTAATTTCTATGAATTTTTTTTCTTTTTATAAGTAAATGTATGTCATCCTTGGAGTTCGTACATCTTATTAATTTCCTATGGATATATACGACTTCCTAGATGTGGATTACACATCTCTGTCCCGCGATGCCAATAAACTTTGGAAACAAGATCCCAAAATCCGTTTGTAGCCATTCACATCACGGTGATTCCGCACCCGTTTTTCAAGCTATGCCAGTGACAGTAAACTTTTCTAAAAATACATTTTTTCAATAAGTATTATTTTTTAAGTATATTTTTTTAATAAACACCTTATTAATAAGTATTTTTTAAAATATTTTTAAATTTTAAATATTAAATTTATTAAAAAATATTTTTTATTTTATAAATACTTTAATGCTGCTAGCTGGAACATGCTAAGAAACAAAACAATACCACAAAAATTTTATTTTGGGAGCATCATCTAGGCAGAAAAAGATTTATTTGGTGAGAGATCTCAGATTGAGAAGTTTTCATAACGTAAATAAGACATTGCTCATGAAGGTTGGATAGGGATTAATTAAAAATAAAGATGCTCTTTGGAGTAAAATTTTGTGGTCAAGATAATTTTCCTCAAATATATAAAAAGAAATGAGCTTCAAATCTTTAAAATAAAATTTACTTACAGAAATGCCTTGTTTGGAGTGTAGGCAGAGGTACAAAAATTAAAGTCTAGACTAATAACTAGTTGAATGGAGTGGAATTACTGGATAAATATGCTTTATCTCCCTTTTTCTCATGAATAAAAAGAAAAAATTATAAAGTTTCTTGATAATAATAACCACTAGAACTGGCAAATTATTAAAAATTTATTTCTAAGGGAGATATGTGATATTATTGCTAGGACCACTTCTCCAAACCCATCTTATGGAGATGATGCTTATAAATGGAAGTTTTCTCAACAGGAGAGCTAATGGTCTAATAAGCTCATGCTTGGTTGAGTGGACATGATGATTATTAAAAGCAAGATATTTAGGAGTTGATCTGGAGAGCTAAATTCCTAAAAAGATTTAAAACTCTTCTATGAATATGTGCTAAATAAAAGTTACTTACAAATAGTCAAAGAAAGAAGATGGATATTACAGATGTAAATGTTTACTCAATTTGTCATTAATAAAGTGAAACAGTTCTTTATGCTATTCGAAACTGTAAGAGAATAATGAATATATGAAAAGAATATTACATCCTAAATTTTGGACAATTTTTTTCATTCCAAATGCCTGATTGAATTGCTACCAATCTAAAAAAACATTATGGAAAGGAGTAAGATCTTGACTGAAAGGTGTTATTTAGGGTAACAATCTATACTATTTGGAATTAGCTTAATGAAATCATCTTTAATAAGAAAGATTCTAAGGATCAAGAAGTTATTATGAGGATTCTGATTCATGCAAAGAATATTCAAACAGCAAAAGACTCATGGATTCTAAATCAAAGAAAAAATGTGGCCATAAATTACAGAAAGAACAATGGGAGCGTCCTCCAAGTAATTAGTTCAAATTAAATGTTGATGGGACTATCATTTGAATGTCTGGAAAGGCAGCTTGTGATGGGGTTCTAAGAGATGTAGAGGGAAATTATTTAGTTGGATTTGCTTGCGGTCTTGAATTTTGCTCACCTTTGGAAGCAGAGTTATGGGCCTTACTTCATGGCTTATGGACCACTTAGGATTATGAAGTGTGAAAGATGATTTTAGAATCTGACTCTCTTCAAGCCATTAGTTTGATTCACAGGAATAAGACTAGAACTGGCCAAGAGAAAGGGATTTTAGAGCAGATAAGAAGTTGGCTCAACAAGCAATGGGAAGTAAAGCTAAATTTTATTAGCAGACAGGGAAATATGTAGCTGACACAGTGGCAAAGAGATATAGGCTTTCGTCAAGTTTGATGTAGAATTTTCAAGTGCCTTCATAGGAAATCACTCAATAACTAGAGGATGACAAACTGGGATGAATAACCCCAAAAGAGATGTTCAATTAATTGTTTTTGTCTTCTGTTCTTTTCATTGTACCAAAAAAAAAAACTGTCTTGTCTTGATCATAAGCCACATTTCTTATAGGCATTGCTGGCAGACCTTGGAATGAAATCCATGCCCTGCCCATGTTGTTGTGGTTCATTTCTACAATGCTACATCATGTTTGGATAATATGCTTGTTTGTTCTTTGCCTGGTTAACTATTGAGTTACAATAATCAATATCAATTTTCTTTTTTGAACAAAATTTATACACATCACTTTAATTTTGAATTATTTCTAAATATATTCTCTAAATTATAAAAATTAATAAATATATCCTTTCAACTATCATAATACTATAAACATAATCTTTTAATTATTAGAATAATATAAATATATATTTTTTATTTATCTATTATTAAATGTTAATAATCATATAACTTGTATGTGATTATTAATATATATTTTATTTTTTTATTGATTATTTAGATAAACTCACGTTAAGAAAAAATATAAAATTATTGTAATTCAGTGAATTGATTTCTAATTTTTTGTTTTATTTTTTTTCTTCTTTTAAAATAAATATTCTTACTTTAATTATAGCATATGGTGATTTTTTTTTCATGAATTAGTGATACAAGTCCTATAATCTTGTATAATTACTATCTTACAATCTTCTAGAATAATATAATATTAAAATATATGAATAAAAAAGTATATTTATATTATTTTAATAATTAAAAAGTTATATTGATTGAGTTTTACAATTGATGAGTGTAATCGGAAACAGCGTAAGATTGAAGAGATGTATATATTTTTCTTTCTTTTATTTTCTTATAGGATAAGTAATTAAACCCAAACGTAAAACTACATAGAGGTCAAAGTAAGTCTTTTGTTTCTCTTGAAATTTTCAAGAATTTTATATATATTATTAAAAATTTTAAATTTTTTAAATTTAATAATTTCTAAAATTTTGTAAAATTTGATATACTACTGACAATGTTTTAAATTTTTTCAAACAAGTCATTATGTTAACTATTTATGTGATCTTTTATTTTTAAAATAATATTTAAAATTTTAAAATTATCCTATCTCTCTTAAATTAACAAAAAAAATTATTTAAATAATCAACCTAAAAAATCCACTCAAAAGTCAACACTTACCTACTAAAAAAGGAATACTCAACAAATTATTCAACTTATCTCAAAATTTACATTCACACGTAACACACTTTATATATATAGAGATGAATATATAAAATTTACCTTAAAATATCATCTTAATTCATTTAAAATTATATTTACAAAATTTACTCTTACACTATACATAAAAATGAATTAAAATATTATTTAAGTATCATTTAGTTTTAATTTATTTAATATGTATATATTATGTAATAATTTAAACTTTTTTTATCTTATAATAACTAATTTCAGTCCTAACTCCGTCCTTGAATAAACCATCTGACACACTAAATTTTTAAATTTAAATCTATAATACCGAAAAAGAAAAAGTCTAAAATAATATCATATATCTCTATATCATTAAAGTGCCAACAATGAACAACCACGTATTATCACTAGAAGATGTTTGGCGTAAGCAAAATGTTGTGTGGCTGGATCCACTTTCCCATACACCAGCGTACATAGGATAAGAACATGCCAAGCATTCTGAAATAGCTGCCCAACTTTTCCATGTCCGTAGTTAAATGCCAACCAGCACATCGAATAGTCAATTTAATTAAAACAAAGGCAATCTTTCGGAAAGAAAGAACCCATCACCATTCGCATGTGACTATTATGATTTCAATGGAGCTTAGATCATTTTGTAGGAAAGTGGGAAGATATAATCGGAAAAAGTGAGGGCATTGATTGAGGAGTTGTCCTGCACTTTGATTCTTCTCTTCAATTTTTTAGTCAGCTTTTTATTTCTTTGGCCCACAAATATAAGAACGATAAAGACAGCAACGCAAATATGAGGTTCGAAAAGCATGAATGCATTCCTTTCCAGATTATGCAAATCTGGATCTGTGAACCAAACAACGCCCGTGACTGAAAAAGCTTACAAATTTGGAAGGCATAACCAATTCGGCTAAAACCAAATGGGGTAAATCCAGAATTTCACTTTTTGGTTTTGCGTGGCTGAGTTAATGACGTAACCAATCTTCCTCCACACAATGATTCCAGAGATAAGATGGAACCTCAACCGCAGGATCTGCATACTTTTCCCATTAATGCTGCACGAACAGCGTCGAGAAAGTTTGTAGAAGGAATTTGGGGCTAGGAATCACAATACATATGTAAAAACTTGATTGACAATAAACGGTCTCGTTCATCTTGACTCTGACCATGGACATGTGTCTCTTTGCTTATGGCTTTGGGCCTTATAAATTATTTAATTAATTTGAGTAATATAATTGCTTATAATGGCCAGGTTTGAAGGGAGACCGTTCATTACTTTCTAAGCTAAAAACAGTACAATGGGAATAAAGAAAAAAATAAATGAGCGTAAGTCAAGGGGTTGGCCAAATTTGTCCACATGCGAACAGGAATGATGGGTGCTCATGGACCCTTTTCCGTACACTTCTCCCCTTATCTGCGGCACTTGAATATTTTATATTTTCACAAATAGTGCATTGTAGAAGATATTTTTTCTATAGTACTTTTTTAAAGATTTGAAATCTATAACATTATTGTTAAATCTTCTTTAAGCGCAATTAATTTTTAAGTGAATTCAAAAAAAAAAATTTAAATTAATACTTTGTTGGTCATTCTATTTATATAATGAGTATTATTTACTTTATTATCATTGAAATAGAGGTATTTACTTTTGAATAAAATATCAATAATTAAAAGTTAATTTTTTAAAATAAAACATTAACAAAATAAATATTATTTTTAATAAAAATTTTTAATATACATAATTTAAATTAAATTTAAAATAATATATTTAAAAATTTTAATTATTTACTAACTATATAAACCCTTATTAATTGAAACAGATATTTATTGTTTGCCACCTGATTATCCTGTTGATTTTTCGTTTGGTAATAATACAAAAGAAACAAAAGAAAAGGAATGTACGTGATCTTGAGCCCTGAGTCTCTTAGTACTATACATTTAATACTTCAACAACACTAGGTTTATTTCAAAACCTAAAAAAGTTTTCTCTTCTCCAAGTAAATCAACAAAAAATAAAAAACTCAAGCTCAAAACCTCATTCTCTATAATAGGTAAATTTAAGTTTATTTGTTGATACACGATAATCTTTTTGCAGTTAAGCCAGTAACCCTTTCCTCTGGCCTAAGCACGACAGCCTCTTGGTTCTCCCCAATCATAGGCTTGTACCAGGTAGCCACACTCTGAAACTTAATAAAAGTGGCTGATATTATTCAAAATTGAGGCCTACAGAACGTTCAAATGGAATTGAGGTCTACAAATACAACATGCTGCAATGAGGTGCATGCGCATCTGACCGACGCCAGTGCATGCGCTTGCTTATTCAATCAATTCCCAATTTCAGGCGACAGTGAACAGTGAACAGTGACCATTGACCATGAGCAAATATAACGACGAAGCAGGGAAATTACAGTCAACTATAACTACTAATGCGTTCCACATTATCTACCCACCAAATGTTAGGAGGGTAACAACACTGTTTCTGCACATAAAAACTTGATGTCTAGCAAAAACTCATTTCATCACAACAACGGATGAGATCAAAGAAAATCTTATTCATTCAGTACATGTGCTAACCAAACACAGGTCTCAAGGATCGGTCATAAAGCAAAGAACAGCTTGTCAGATAGGAAAACCCGAAGCAGCTTCAAAGGAAGTATATATCAGTTCCCAACTAAGAATTTCAATTCTTCTTCACAGTCGCAGATTTGATGATGTCAATGAACTCCGGCTATTTACACATAGTAGAGAAGTCAGTTACAGAAAAAGTACGGTACAAAAAGAAAAGTACCAACAAAAAATGGCAGAAAAAATAACTATTAATAATGATAATAATAATCACCTTCAAAGAAGCACCACCAACCAAAAAGCCATCAACATCTGGCTGCCCTGCCAATTCTTTGCAGTTCGCTCCATTAACAGAACCTGCAGTTAATATGTGGTACTTGCTATATTAGAAAATCATTATAAGCAATTATCAAACCCAACTTAAAAAATCCGACATGCTTTCCTTCTTTAGCTTTTTCTAAGGAGTAAGGGCATAGCGCCTATTCTTCCACATCTCACTAACCATCTGCTGCAAATAATGTAAAAGGGCAAGTGGCGAGGGCAAAAGGGTCTACCTCCATAGATGATTCTGACAGATGCAGCTACTTCAGCACTGACATTGTTATGAATCCATTTCCTCAATTCAGCATGTACCTAGACCAAACATCCAACATAAACTGTCAGGACAACTCAGCATACAACATCTACTTCTACAGAAAATACAAGAACAGGCGATTAGATGGCTGAAAATAGAGAGACATCAACAGCCTAATTGGGTTAGACCAAAGAGAAGAAAATTTTCCGAGACGGCTATACAAAACCCAAAAAGGAGCAAAAGAAACATGACAAGTGAACTTAAGAATCACTTTTTGATGTTTGAAGCATAATTTTAATTATAACCAAGAATTGAATTCTAGAACAAAATTGATTTACACATTGTAGCAAAAAAAAAAAAAAATCACAAAAAGCAAGTGTTGGAAATGAAAAGATAGGCCGGCTTACCTCTTGGGCCTGAGCAGGAGTTGCAACCTTCCCTGTCCCAATGGCCCAAACGGGCTCATAGGCCAAAACAACATTACCCCAACTTGTTATTTTAGCTGCAAACGTATTAAAAGTCAGCAAAGATATAGATTGCCAAAAAATAGTAACGAAGTAAGGATTGAATCAGCTAACACAAATAGAAACATATTCCAAACATGTCCTCCATAAAGCATTTGCAAGAACAGCTTGAGCATCTTTTAGAAAAGACACACAACGGTGGCAATGACTGAAGAATGTTCATCCTCATTAAATGAAGGAAAAAAAGTACCAGCAATTGCTTTAGTTTGTTCAGCAACAACAGCCACTGTTGAACCAGCTTCACGCTGTTCAAGAGTCTCTCCAATGCATGCAATAACTTTTAGACCTTGTGAAAGTGCGTAAGCAACTTTATCTCCTACAAACTGCAGTAGACGGTGCACAAATATAATCAGTAAATGTTAAACTTGGTTGTTAATGCTAGTTGTTCTACAGAGTATGATTTTAATAAAGCCTAACACAAAGTGAACAACTGACCATATAAGAAAATATACCAAAGACGATTGACCACTTTGTACCTCATTTGATTCGTTTAAAAGCGCCCTTCGTTCAGAATGGCCAAGAATGACCCAAGGGACTTCCAAATTAACAAGCATTTCAGCACTGAAGACACAGACATCAAAACCACGTCAAAACTAAACAAAGAAAATGAAAAGAAAGCAAGACACAAGACTCTCGGAGTACACGTATTAACTAGGCCAATGGAAGGTTGAGAGATCCTGAATAGCGAAACCAACTCATAAATGGAAAATCAACCAACAACATAGGCAAAGCATCAATGTCAAATGAATGAAAAAACCAACTCATACCATACCTGACCTCTCCGGTAAAAGCACCACCTTTGCGAACCCAACAGTTTTGAGCGGCAACATGGAAGTCAGACCGCAATAAACTTTTAACAACGGGAAGAAAAACAAAGGGAGGGCTCACAACAACTTCTGCAAAAAAAGAAAAACGTGTTCATCAGCATCATAATAATAATAATAATAATAATAACAATAATGATGATGATTATAAAAATAGAAGATTGTAAATCTAGATTATATGTTAGCAGCAAAATAACAGCCATTGCTTGACAGCCACTCTATCTTCATTGAAAAAATTTTGGCCCCAACAGATAAAAAATTTTACAATATAAAACACAATGGTAATGGCATATTGAAAGGCATGCAGAAAATTTTAAAAATAAAGAGAAGGGAAATAATCCTCGGAAGAGGCAAATGCAAAAACAACCTGCATGCGATCATAAATCCTGTAAAAATGCCATCGAGTGCAGGAATTTTGCTTAGGTACTGAGTAGTTTCATTGGCGGCACCAAGAAAGAGAAAATTTGCTAGAAACAAATGCCGGTATAATCATAATCCTAAAACGAACAGAATTATGACTTTGTTGCAGTCTATAATTTTGTGATTGAAATCGCCAGACCAGAGTGTGGTCCAATTTAAAGTGGAACTCCAGGATTGCTAAGTACAGAATAAAGTGTGCTGAGTATAAATCTTGCTTAACGTTAAATATAAAGGATCCCACAGAAGCTCTGTAAGACTCACCCACAACATCTTCCCCAGGGACTTGAGCTTCATTCAAAGTGGTGACGATCTTCTTCACCTCCTCAGTGGTCCCGTTCTGCAACAAAGTCAACAGAAAGTATCAGTTATGCATCCGTTTTAAAAGATTGTGTAATTTAACCGCATAAATATTATGGGCAATAAGAACAGATTCATAAACAAGTTATATCAGACAATGGGGAACGCGTGACATTTTTTTAAGCAGAAAGCATCAACGATGCAGTGCAGGTGCTTACGGCTATCTAATTTGTGCATATGCTAATGGGAGAAGGGCCTCCGATCCCAACGGTGTGACAACTAAGTAATTGTTTGGTTGGGCCAAAACAAATATCCCAAATCTAGAGATCATATCATCGCAGATAAAATCAGAAACCAGAAACAAACCCAAATTCAGCATCGGTGCTCCGATTCAGGAGCGCATTCACAGACAGTTAGGAACCATCATCAAAATTGATAGTAAATTAGTGTCAAATTTCATCGAGATTCAAAGAATTAAAGATTTAAAAGAGAACCCAAAAATAGAAACATACGCATTTCCAGTTGCCACCGACGCAGAATTTCCTGCCCATGTTTAGTTTTTCTGTAGATTCCAACGAAACACTCACAAACCACAGCCGATGTTATATGACTGTCGAAACTGCGCTAATCACCCTTTGTACTGCGAAATACCCGAATATGCCCTAGGGTTCTTTACTTTTTTTCTTTTTTTTTTTTTCCTTTATTGACTTGTTACATGATAGTGAAAATGTATGCGAATAAATACTGATGTGTTGGACGTAATTACTCATATGATGCTTTTCGCTGAGTTCCATATCAAAGAATTCTAAATTTCTCAAAAACACAGTTTCCCATCTTACATCATTAATCTTGTAATAAGGTATCGTTTTATACAAAAAAAATCATCAGTGATTGAAGATTGACGTTAATTTATTAAAAGTTTTATGAACGATGAACAAAACGAAAGGGGCTTGTAAAAATGTTATTTTAGATTTAATAATTATTTATTTTATATAATGATATTCTAAAAGTCTTAAAACACATAGATGCAGGAAAAGAAAAGCAACCGAAAGTTTTCCATTTATTATGGCTAAGAGTACGTCTCTTCCAATGTGTTTTCGTGGAGTTGCTTTGTGTGTGTACGTTGGAGTAGGGCGTTTGGATGAGATAAGTTTTTGGTTGAATTTGTACAGAAAAAGACTTGGCTGAAATGCATGCTAGCCCGTGGCCTCCTACTATTCACAAATTAGACGCAACAAGAAGGGTTTTGTGGCTATGGAAAAACTCATTTATTTATTTTTATAGGCTTCGACTTATCTAGTATATAATATAAATGGTTCGGGCAGGAAGCAAGCAAAACGCTGTGGTCACCTAAATTCATTGACATTTATCTTTTGCTAATTAGAATTTTCATCCTTCGAGATTTTTTATTTTCGGATGTTTTGGCCCATGGAATCGTAAGATCTCGACCACTCCAGTTTTTGGCCCATGGATTTGGAGCACGAGATCCCAACTCTACAGTAGTAAGAGATCATAGACAACCACGTATGCGGCAGCCCACAGAAAGAAAAAATCTACTCTTAGATTGGTTGTTGTTACGTTGAATTTCCGGATGTTAGCTTGGATGACAAAGTTGCGCCCAGGATCCATAAAATAGAAGAAGTAAGGTGCCCCTGTAATGTCGTCTTCCTCTTTGGCAACAAGTTAAGAAATTATTTTTTAAATTTTATTCTTATCTAATTTTATGACATAATTTAAATTATTAAATTAATTAAATCTTATAAATTAAATTATAAAACTTAACAAATTCATATATCATATTATTTAATTATAAAAAAATAAAAATATTATTCAGAGAATAGTATTTTTTCATCAAGTTATATTCTCCTTTCCAACTCTTCCGTTTGTGCCTGGAGGCTAAAATAAAAGTTTTACTAACAGGTTTTATTATACTCCACATCTTTAAGAGTATAAATTTTATATATTTTTTCATATTTTTATTTTTTTCTTTTTAATTTATATATATATATATATATATAATACATAAAATTACTTACGCATAATATTTTTTTTCCTAACTATCAGCAACTTGCAATGCCAACCCTGCCAATAGGACACAGGCTTATCAAACGCAGCTAAAACTCCCTGCTTAAGTGTTACTACCACACAGCACAAACTAATGTTTAACCCATTTTTCAGTAGTAACCCCAGCCTCGATTTTCGCTTCTCAGATTATCCCGATCTATCTTCAGGATAAAATAATTGATACCAATCAGAGGGAAGGACTAACCAGATGCCTAATGATACTGAGGATATGAATCCTTTGCTACAAAGGCAGAAGACTATAAATAAAATATAAGAATAAATTTTAATAAAAAATAATAAATAAAAACAAAATTTATATAATAAATTATAAAATATTACTAAAATTAAAAAAAAAAATCAAAGAATCTAAATCTTAATACTGAACTCTAACGTATAAAGGACAAACAACAAAGGTACAACGGCAGTATGTTTGAAAGGGAAAAAAAAATTGAAAAAACAAGCAAAAGGTTTAGCTGTGAAAAAAGAAAATTATGCATCACGTTTGGAAAGCAGAGTGGTTGCATGACTTCAAACTTATTTATCAGGAATTCTTGGGTACATATATCATGGAATTCAAGCCTCTAATGCTTCTAATCTTTCACCAGCAAAACTAAAATTGAAAAAGAAAATCTCTAAATATGAAATAGAAGATTTCCCAGCCAAAGATGTTAGTTCACATCAATCCTGTGTTGCAGCTCCTTGGTTGAGCTCGGCAAACCTCATGCCAACACGCATAGAATGCTTCAGAAACTTCTCTGCACATCTTTGAACACAGCTTTCCTCCTGCTTTTGCAGCGATTTATGCTTAAAAGTGTCAACACAATCATTAAAGCATCTCTCTACCAGCGAATTATACATTCTCAAACTGCAATTAAGTAATCATAATCAGGCCTCCATATAACACCAAGCAAAGAGTCAACTACAGGAGTAAATTATATGATTGAAATAGCACCTTCATTAAGGTAACCTACAAGTCCTCATCAAGGATTAATTTATTGTCCTGTTATATCAATAGTCATAGAAACGCAGGCATGAATTACTTATGTATGTGTGTGTATGTGTATATCAGTGTGAAAAGCCTTATTCAGCATACGAGAGTTAAATCATATGAATTTAATATCTCCTCATTAATCCAAATAATGTATTTATGACAAAAATCACTTCAAAATGTTGCAAAGAAAATTCTCATTAAGAGATATGTTCCTATGCAATTATTGGTAAGTGTCGTTGAAGTATCATATCGGATTAGTATCCGATTCGATACGGCAGTGAAGTTAAAAACCTGTTAAGGAAATGCTGTTCCCAAAACGTCCAGAGGCACCATGCACATGCTACTGCCCTGGTTTATAGGAGAACTTCAGTCTGGCTTCACAGGACCAGAACCCCAACAAATGAGACCAGTTGTGTTACTCATGAGTTACAAAGTACTTTGAAGCCCCGGAAAATGAAAATGGATTCACATCTTCTTCTTATACATACAGTAATTCTATTACTGGAACAGACAGAAACATCCAATAATATCAAAACACAATCTTAGGCACATTTTACGAATCAGGGCAAAAAAAGCATGACAAGGGATTTCTACTAAAAGAGTCGAATCCCAAATAATTCAATTACCGAATAGAAAGGCATTGACAGGCAATAGACACATGAATGTTCAAAAGGGTAAACAAATAGGAAGATTTGTTTATGAGAATTCAGGGACCTGTCGCGGATTTGGAGCTGGTCGATCATGGCGGACATTCTGAGCTTATCTTGCTCTGGAAGCGAATCCAGATCTCCTAGCATACTCTTGTCCATAGTTGACCCACCAATTAATCACCGTAATATCTTTCCGCTCGGTGGCTGTGCAGCGCTAGGTCTCTACGACTCAGGGAACACGGCCACTGCTACGGTAAACAAAACCCTAAATCTCGTGGATCGCTAGACTGAAGTAGGCACTAAACCGAAGTAATAAAACGACATCGTTCGTCCTCCCATCATAGGCGTGCGCATCTGATTTTCTCATGTGCCGTGGGAGAATCTTCACCGTTAAAAGAATTGACAAAGAACACGAAAGCCCAAAGTGGAAAAAATACAAAAGAAATTCTGTCGTCTATTCTTAGATGTTAAATTTTATAAAAATTTTATTTAAAATAATTTATTAAATCTACAATAATATAATCTTGTGTAAATTGATTTATTTAGGAAAGATAATACCTACCCTATATGTGTAGTGAATTAAACGATGTAGTGAAAGAATGCAATGATATATACAGGAGATGGCCAGTGGTCAGTGGCTAAGATAAAAAAGAAGTATTGATATTCGTATAAATTAAAGTATTATAAATAATATATTATTTTAATTTATTTTTTTACATTTTTTTCTCTACTAAAGAGTTTCTTTCTGCACTTAGATCGAGTCACATTCCTCAGACAAAAGGATGCTAGATTGCCACTGTCCTACATAGTGGAAATGAAATTGAGTGTTTTTTGTGCAGGTGTACAGCAAAACATTGTGTCTTTGAAAAGATAAAACACTATTCTCAAACAGTCTTTCTTATTATCGATGTCTCAATCTCAACCATTATAGAGAAGGGAACAATATACAATCTCAATTGTCATCTGTAAGCTAAAATTCGTACAAAACAACCATTTACATTTCTTACATGAAAATCACGCCCAAAAACTTCATGTCTAAAGCTATATGACATCTACCTAGACAATCTTAACATGCAGACCGATATACATATTGGCATAGAATCCCTGGCTATTCTTCATCTTGCTGACAGAACCAATTCCCTGTGTCGTCCGCAGGAAGAAATTGACAAGGAACTAAGGCCCTGGCATCATTTCATGCTGTTGTTTAGGAAGCAGATGTGGTGCAGCAGAGACAGGTGGTTGAGGATCATATCATGTTTCACTGGCATTTTCTCCTACCTTCAAAATTATCCTGGCACTTGAAAATCACTCGTGTGATTTAAGGCAGAGTGTGCGCTTCCAGTTCTGGGGCTGAAGAATTTCCTGCACACTATGATGTTGCTTGAACTTACCAAGCACCAGCTTCAAATTAACCATTGATGATCTGCTCTTACAAATATCATGAGAAAATGACTTCATCTAACAGATCTTCCATAATCATCTCCTCTAGTTCAAGTGCCACATACTCCTCTTCCCATTGGAGGTTCATCCAGCCAGTATTTTTTGCCAAATCGCGGCCCACAACATCGTCCAATGTCTGATCTAGTTCTGGCCTCAAACTTAGATATGAGTTAACTCTAACCCAGATTTCCTTTAGAAGCTGGTGCCCCTTAAGCATTGGATGCAGGCGGCTGTTGAAGGAGAAGGGCCTCGGGAAGTAGGTTGTTGATCTCTCATTAATTTCGAGGAGCACCTCGTTAACTACATTAAATATAAGCTGGTGATCAAGGTGGTTGCTAACCTCTCCTGTGCAACATTCAATTTCCTGGTGCAAAGAATCCTCCAAATCCTTGAATAAGGAAGGCTTCAGTGGCTGGTCTATTGTGCACCACATTTCATTATGCTCATTTTCCATGAAGCCCGAATATTCAAGAATGTCTTTCACATATTTAAAATTGGGATCTTTTTCTGCATCTGGATCAATGAGAGCAAAATAATAGTCACGACTGTTGTTTGTGTCTTTTGCTGTTGCACTTGCATTTCTGCTGCCTGGAGACCCTGGCAAAGAATATATGTTTTCAGTATTTGGTAAATCCGTCTCCAATTCATCAATGCTGGAGCCTCTGGTATTCGTCGTACCTGGTATGATTTGGCCGAAACGATTACCAATTAGTTGAAAGCATAGTGATTCTATTAGGAGATGAATGAACTATAATACTTCTTTCAATGAATTGTTTTTAATATGATGCCAGGTCATTAATGATAAAGGAATTCCATGACGGCATGGCAACTCAAAGAAAATGTTTGTCAATGTTATGCATAATGACATTCATTTATTACCTTCTGCATGGCTGGTTGTAATGTCTTCCAAGCTAGTTTCAAGAACTTCCATTACATCCTTGCCAGCATGGATAGTCAAATCTATTTCCTCTTTTTCGCGGGCAAAACTTCCATTTACCACCGCTTGCTTATGTATGCCCTCCCTTTTATGGTCACTGGTAATTCCCTCATTTTCTTCAGCAATTATACCAAATGAAGGATTGGTATTCACATTCTTGGCTCTGCCTTCTTCCACTTCTCGAGTTTCAGTCTCTTTAATAGGATCCAGTTGTTTGTCTTTATTTACAGATAGACTCACTGCTTTTCGTTGAACAATAATATCAGTTTCATCATTTCTGTTATGATCCACAGAATTTCTTGCTGAAGCCACTGCATCATTTGCATCACAAAATGCTTCATGTAGAATGAAGCCCAAAGACTCAAGATTAGGCAGAGACATATTCCTTCTGGTCAACTTTGGAGCATGCTCACTTATTTGAATCTTATCGTCATTAGTCAATTTTATGCTTTTGGACATTGCGTTATGCCACTTGATGTCTCTGCCAAAGCTTTGCTCAAACAAATGAGTATATCTATCCAGTGAATCATTTAGAGAGGGGGTTCTTCTCATGGAGGGAAATTTATGCTCGTTAATATTATTATCAACAACCTTAGTCTGATCGTCTGAGCTTCTGTTTTCTACATACACTGCAGTCATGCCATCCTCCAAACTCTGTGACACCTCTTTCCCAATTTTAGGGAACCTACTTTTAGTAGTTATGTTGTGGATTGCTTCAACAGAAGTTTGGTAACCATTCTTTGTGAATTCCAAGAGAGCATGTTTTAGCTTCTGCTTAATAACTTTGAAACGATGAAGAACCAGTTGATTCCAGCCTTTGTGATTTAATCCTTGAGAAGTCCTTACAGATGAAAAGCCTGGTTTTTGTTCTGTGGCATTGTCCATGCTATGATCACTCACTAAGGGCACTGACTTCATATATGAAATTTCTTTCCCAAATTTGGATGCAGACATCTTTGGTGGTTGAGTACCAGCAAGCAATTTTTCCCCCTTGGGAAAAGCCCAAATTTCATTCCGCTTGTGTTCAAGAGAACTAGAACCAAAGCTACTCTTTTGTGAAGAAGTAGCTAAAGGAAATGACCCTGATTTTGTCAATCTTGCTTCGGTGTTGGAAGCCTGCTTGAAGTTTTTTCTGCCAACATCTAGTTCTCGCAAAAATTTCAGGAGTAAATCCTTCTCCACCCTAAATAATTCCAAAACATCAGCATGCTCCTTGAAATTATTAGAAACGTCTCTGTTAAGCCCTACTTCCATATCCTTCTCTTTCTTCATAGAAAGTGCATACTCACTAATGGCCAGTTTCTGCCTTGAGTAGTCTATGGCATCCATGGTACCATATGCTTTGAACTGGACAGAATTATCCGAAGAGTCTAAATGGTATATTGAATCAACTTGCGGCAGCTGTGGTCTAGCATTGGAGCTCGAGGGCCGCTCTTCAGAGTTTTCTTGTTTAGACACATGTAATCCTTTCTTGCGACCTCTGGGAAGACTTTTGGCAGTAGCACTCACGTTTTTGCTATGTTGCCTAACCTGCGGTGTATTAGATCTAATTACAGTCAGTGTATTGCCAGTCATGAATTGTTCAAAAAACATAAACTGCATCTATGTATCCTGAAGCAGATAAACATTTTGAACTCACCAGGAGTGGTTCTACATCTGCATCCCCAGACTGTTGGTCATCACTAATACCATAGCTGTGCATAATGGCTTTCTTCTCATCTGCAGAGTTATAGAGCTTGTTGAATTTAGCCATGAAAAAAATGCCAGAATTTCAGCACAGCCAGGGATTCTGGTGCTTTTCTTGAACCAAATGAAATTACCATCTTTCCATGATTATTAATTATTCTTTTTAGCGGTTTTCTACCGTATGGTAATTAGGAATACCGCATTGAAGTCCTTCAATGTTATATATATCATTGACATATGCATTTTTGCAGATTTACCCAGAAGGTTTGTTCTCTGATTCTGTCTGAACATAATTAGTGCATAGATTTTGTAATTTGAGGCGTAATTTTATATTTATTCAAATTCCAAACCCTCTGAATACTGTTAAACTAGGAATAGCAGTTATTCATATATCAGTAGAGAAGTTGACCAAACTCTAAAGAACAATGATCAAAACAAAAAGGATGTGAAATTAGATTGCTTACATCTGGCATGTCTTCTTGAGTGATGCTTTTTGTGGGGAAACACCTTTTTGACGTTATGATAGCGAAGAATTTGAAGCATGCCCCACATGCATCCTGGATTATTGTCCTGAAATTGAACGGTGGGTTGCACGGGAGAAAGTAAGTGCTTTACCATGTTAAGCACAGGTTATCTACTGTAGTTTTAAAATTCACTCAGGTGATAATCAATATCTGCCACTAGGCCTTGTCCTGCGGAACCCTGACAGATCATAAACAAAAGAAGGAATATGTTAAAGAAAAGGAAAACACCCATTATCACCAAAATTCTTTCTTAATTTTGATTATCGGACATGGGTTTTGAGTTTTTTTCCCCCGAATTTCTTATCATTTATTGCAGAAAAAGGTCCTCTGACATTGTTCTTCAATCTTTATTAGAAATGAAGGAATAGTAAACAAAAAAACAGAAAAGCCATTTGGTACTCTAAACGAGATTTCAAGCCCGGCCATCAGTTATTTTCATAGAACATCATTGGTTGCAGCTCTTGGCAGATACTAATAACGACATACTGAAAATAATTATTGTCATCAAATTATGAAGAAGAGTTAACAAGAAGTAATCTGGACAGGAGAAAGCAGGAAATATATGAAGTTATGAACAGAGGCTCCTGGTATTGAACTAGTAGAAGACAAAAGAACGTACTGCTAAATGTCAAATTCAAGTTGCAGTTTCGTCAAAAAGGAGTTGGGCTATGTTGTAAACACTGCAAAAAAAATAGCCAGTAACGTGATATATAGATAAGCTAATTATTTGAGAAATTATAGTTTTATGCTTCGTTTCAAACGGTACCATAACAGAAGGTGCTTCAACGTTTTTAATAGAAGTTATTAACAATTTAAGCCAAGTGAAAAAACAGCAATGAATGGAATTGCAACCTCCTAACAACGAAGACAGAAAAGCAGGTTTTGTTATTGTCGCAGAGTGCCACTTGGCCAAAGTCCCTGGGTAACGGCGAGGTCTGAAGCAGGTGATCAGAAGTAGCAAGAAGCATAAAACGAACAACTTCTGCGACCACTTCAAGACATGTCAATAATGAAGGTATATTATTGCTGCGTACACGCGAGAAGAAGAGGAAGAATCTGTACCTTGGAAGGTTAGTTATGTGAGTCCTCTTCCTGGGTTCCAGAAATATGGAGGCTAATAGCATTTCGCTCGCCTGCCAAAGCTGGTCTTCTCTCAGTCTGACTCGGACCAGAGATACAAAGAAAGTCTATAAAAGTAAGCTAAGGCATAAAGCAATCAAGGACCACCACCAAGTTGATTACATTTATTATATGAAAATTAAATACAGAGGGCCAGGGTTTCGGAACTACAGCTTTATTAGGGGACCAAACCAATTCATAAGATAAGAGGTCATTTTAGCAGTGGTGACGTTTAGCAGTTACAAGCAGGGTTCTTCAACCACCTTACCAAAAGAGAAATGGATATTTTAAATTAAATCGGGTTTGGAAGCAGGAATAGCTAGCTAATCAGGATGGTGTCAGAATCTCACAGGTTGCGGTATTATACTGCTTTTTAAAATATAGATAGAAAACGATCAAGAATTGAAGATTTTCTATAGGAAAACAACCAGGTGTTGGCTTTTGGCTGCCAACAATTCATAAGAGCATACAAAAGAATAGATGTTTTTCAGTAAGAAACAAATGATAGGGGTATCAACAACCATGGTGTCCATGTACTACTTTGCAAACAAGGTGTGGTAGAAGTGGTAAAAGCAAAAGTCGACAATGTAGGCGACGTGTCCAAGATAGGTTCGCAAGGGCAGAAAAGTTGACCCTAAGAACACATGACCCAAAATGCTTGAATTCAATTCAACCATGCTCTCTTAATATGTGCGTCTAGAATGAAAATAGTAACCCATAAAAGAAGTTCGTGCGTTGACGTTGCACGTTAAACCTTTGACTCACTAACCGCATTCCGCATAAATTATTATGATTTTCTCCAAGTTGAGTGTTATATGATGAAGGGAAATTTTCACTGAAATTTCGACGTCCAATTATGCATGTCTTTGTCACAATTGTTGTTAAAAATTAGTGGGCCCGCCATCATAAATCATCGGACGGTTACAAATGCTTCCCTGGTTGCATTCTGTGCAGTACTTGTGCTGTCTAGCTGTTTCTTTAAAGATTGTCCGCAGTCTCAGCGGAATTAATCAACTTTCTAGGATAGGCCGCTCCGTAAGGACCAAGACAACATTTGAATACGTCAACCATTAACTACTTTGACCGGCAACATAGTCCCCTGTCCTCAGCCCTTCTCGTTTGGTATATCACTACGGAATGTGTACTTGAAGTTTGAGGTCTGGCCCTATAATGGATTCTCTCCATTTTTTATTTTTTCTTTCTTGGGTCATGAAAATGAATTCCACAATGTAGTTAGAACTTCGGATAGAAGGAAAAAAAAAAAAAGAAGGAAAAACACATGTCTAGGTAGTAGAACTTACAACGTGATGGAGCTATGGAGGTCGTTGGTGTATGATATGGAATCGGGATTCACTCAATTCTATCGGCAAACTATCTCAAAGAATTTTAAGATGCAACTAACTTTCTGCTAACTTTTTGTTGGTGTCTAATTATTTTTTATTTATCTTTTTATTTCATATTCAATTTTAATTTTTTTCATAATTTTAGTTTTTAATTTATTTTTATCTTTTTTCTTATTACATTACCTTATCACCTTATTTCCTTCCATGAAGTCAGACAATTTTATTCTGTATGATATGATGATGTCGTTTTTAACTCTTTTCTTGGTTTCCCTGTTCCATGGAGATTTTTTTTATATATATTTTCGAAAAGGTCATGACGTTGAAATTTGGCTTTGGGTCCCAGGGGTCCGAAATTGAACGGGCATTCTCAGGTTTCTACATAATCGGCCCATCATCTGTAGTGAGCCCATTGCCTAGGCCTTTCCATTAAAATGAAAGGCCGTGATCCAGTGTAATTTTTAGAACGTATTACGCGAGACATTATCTGTGGGCCCAAACTATTCACATTGTTATTTTAGGTGACATATTTAGTAATAATATCAGTTTCTACCCCCAAAAAACAAATAATATCATTAACAATAATATTGTTCTTTTAATTGTCTTAAATAATGTACTACATGGGATAAGGATCTTTTGATGATGGGATTCTAATTTTAGGTAAAATTTAAAGATTAAAATTTTTTTTTAATAATGGATACTATATCTTTCTCACATTAATTTTTTAATGTTTTTCTTTTTTTTTTTTTTATCTATTACACGCTAACTTTGATAATTAATGTTACATGAAATAATTGAAAAATGTAGGAGCACTAAATTCTCATATAAGGGGGATTATGAGATTTTGTAGGTTTCATAATTCATCTTGTAAGATTTAATTAATTTTAATTCAAGTTTTTTAAGTAAAACTTTTATAAAAGAATTTTGTTATCTTATTCTTTATATTTTTACTCCATCCTATAAGCGTCATATTACAAAGAAATATTATTAGTCACGCTATTTATTTTTGTAAAAAAATATGGTTGAATATATGAATGTGTAATGAAATAAAAAAAATAAAATAAAATATTATTTTTTTATAAGATGATATTAAAATAAGAAAAAAATAATAAAATAGAAAAAGTAAGATAACAAGTCTCTTTGTCAAATTATATTGGTATGAATAACATCACCGTGAAATAATATGTTATTCTTTCTTTGGGCCTGGAAGACCTTGTTAAACGAGAACTATTAAAGCTAAAAGGTTAGGACCGAAAAGATGTCTAAATGAGAGGTGTTGGATCACTACCTGAGATAGTTTTGTAAATGAAAGGGCATGAAATCACAGATCTCAAACGCAAAGGGACGCCATTGTCAAATTTGTGTGGATGGCATAGAATTGGGAGTGAGACAAAGGGATAAGGGGTTGCAAGTAAGGCAGGGCGCGTGATGGTGCCTCTGCTGCATGCTGACGGCTAATGACAGTGACAAGGACAATGACCATGGTGCCTATTACTGCTTCTCAATTTTCTGATTATCAGTCAAACCTCACGCGATTGTGTTTGCTCAATGGCTGGCACTCTCTGTTCACACAAATATGAAATATCTTCCCTTGGACTTTTACCTCATTCTTCTTCTCTACTCTATCCCATCCTCCTTTTTAACCCTATCCTTTGTGTCTGGCATATTGTACAGTTAAAATACTTGACTTTGAATGCCATACATTCCCTTTGCCGGTTGAATAGGAATTATTCTTGCATATCTCTTTCTCTGCCTTCACAACCTTAATAATTTTGTAATAAAAGTGGCAAAGAAAGTGCAAACTGTTCTTCCATTACTGGCCAGCACTTTCAGAACCGGTCAGCATGTTTTATGTTGCCTTTTCGCTGCCAAAGACAGATCCACTTCTAGTTTCTATAATCATATAGTGTATAAAGACCTAAGTAGTAATTGATACATGGAGGCATAATGGCTGAAGTGGAGAGCATTAGGAATGATACCAATTGGTGTGGGCAGAGCAAAAAGGTCCACGAGGTAATAAGAGATATGGCACTAACCTGATTAAAAAAAAAAATCAGAACATCGGTAATGGTTCAGGTTTGAAATTGCATCAAGTGGAAACATTTTATAATTGTACATGATAATATTAAAGTGAAGTCAAGTTTAAGGATCCAAAGCTAGATATTCTAATAATTATTATTACCATTATTCTTTTCATCAAGCAACTGAGTCAATGCATTAGTCCCCATCATGTTTCTTCCAGAGACGTTTAAAGAAAAAGAAGCTAATGCAATTCTGCTTCAAAAACCGTAGTTTGAATGCGCAGGATTCAAATTAAAAAAATGGGTATTTAGTTCAGGTAGTCATGGAAGATTGTATGCACAGATTGTAACAATATCCTTATCTAAATAAATGTAAACTGCCACTGAAGTAAATGAATTGGCAAATAGAGGGTGGTAAATGTTGAATAACAAAGTGGGCAACTGAATTTGATTAGGGTAAAATATGATATGATGGAATGGTTAGGCAGGCGTTGATAAAATGACAA
Source organism: Dicorynia guianensis (assembly GCA_037013595.1). Taxonomy (NCBI): domain Eukaryota; kingdom Viridiplantae; phylum Streptophyta; class Magnoliopsida; order Fabales; family Fabaceae; genus Dicorynia; species Dicorynia guianensis. The sequence continues at coordinate 1,141,359 of JASUAB010000009.1, forward strand.
AAGGTGCAAACGGGTAGGTGGGTCATGCAAATAGATTGTGGAGATGGTGGCTTAGAAGGTCTCGCCACTTGCAAATAATGAATGATGGTCGCTTTGAATTCTCACTCCTTATATTATTGAGAAACTGGAAATTGGGCTCTCCATTGTTTATTCACAATAACAACCCAGTTGCTTAAAATATAATCATTTGATCGCGCCCATTTTTTTGCATTATAAAATTGTTGGAGATTGTTCTCCACCCACCATTTATTTTGTTCTCTTTTTTTTTTTTTTTTTCCTTTGGGATGTGGTGTTGGAATACAATCAAACGCCTAAAAACCATTATCTTTGTCTGATGAAAAGGCACGCTGGTTTTAATTTTCAAAGTGTTATATTTGTTTATTACTTATCCGAATTCTTTCATTTGGGTGTCTATATAAATTTAAAAATATAATAAGACAGATACATACATAAAATTAAAAGAGTTGACATATTAACCGAAAATTTGAGATTTATAAGCAGGAATTTATATTTGTACATTTTATTTCGCCTAACATCACTAAAATTAGATCATTTTCAAAATTAGAAATCCAAAATCCTACTTTCTACTTATGACCTTTGTGATAAGAAGAGTATATATTTGGTAATGTTATCTTGAGTGGATTCTTACCCTTTTATAAATTATTAGCTTTGAAAAAAAGTTATTACCACATTAAATACAAGAATAAAGTATTAACACTTAAAATTAGAATTATTGAAATAGTTGACTTTTATAATTTAGTAATATAATAAATTTAATAACTTTGATATTATAAAAATAAAAAATTATAAGAGAATAAAAATTTAAAAATGGAGTAACTGTTAGTCTAATACATAGGACAATGTGTGTAGATATATACATAGCAGTTTAACAACATTTTGTTTTTATATCTAATATAAAACCAACTTTTCTCTTCTCAATTTTATGTATAATCGGTTAAGCAATTCTGGCTGTCCCATTGTACAGGATGGAAACACAAGATCGCATCAAAACAGACGTAGCTGTGAAGAATATTGTCATCATGGCACGCGGTTTTTGGTATTATCTTAAACAATTGTCTTTACCTAATTAATGAATTCCAGACCCGATCACCCTTTGGCTTTCTCACAATTATTCAAAAGGTTTTAGCAGCTAGCTCTTATAGGGAATCATTGTTTTGACTTTTTATTTTTCTTCCCAACTTTAGAACTCTTTATTAATTAACAAAAAATTTTTATTTTGACGATTGTTAATAAAATTGTTTAATTCTCTCTCTCACTATATATATATATATATATATATGTAATGTTTTTACACAAAGAATGATGTGGAAAGAGAGAGTATTTCAAAAGGCCCTTAATGAAGGAATTGTTTTGACAGATAAATTGTTTGACTATGTAAAGTAAACATAATGGGGTAATAAAGCATTAGAAGCCAATCACAAAAGATTTCTTGCTTAATTAGTTTTTTGATGGGAAGCAGCTTTCGTTTCAACTCTTAATTAAAGAAGAGCAAAGTCAACAAAAGTAATGTCCTGTAACTATGTATTCATTGCTCAAATTACTATATTACCTAAAAACTCAGACACTGTACTGCTACTAAATTAGCAAGTAATGGAACACCCCCCCCCCCCCACCATGTATAACACATCCAATAATAACCATACCACTCGTTTTTCTCTCTTTCCGAATTCAAACAAAAAGCCACAAATTCTTTTTGGGAGACGAGTGAAGCCCAAGTTTTGCTCAAATTGGCAATCAGCGGAGGCTTTGGCCGGTCAACCCTTGCCTTCGTCAACACCCTCCACTACATCCGACGGTGATTATGCCACGCTTTTCATGGTCAAATTTTTTTTTCTCGGTTTTGACTTTTCGAAGCTTACCCAGAATTTAGTATGACCTTCAAGTTTTCACCCTCTTGTTCTCCCAAACACGACTCTCTGTTTTCCGCGTGGATGCACGTTGAAATCAGCCACGGCATACTCTCGACGTAGTCCGACGGATTTGTCCACTTGTCGTGGAGCGTGGAATCCACGATCCTAAAAGAAGGGAACTGGCGAATAACGCATACTATTAAATACGGACATAGACCTTTGAGTTTTACTCAAGCCTGACTTTTGTCAACGCCTTCCATAAAAAATCAGAAATAATTATTGATCGAGAAAACTCTTGTTTTCTCATTTCGAAAACCTTTATTCCAAAGTCAACGCCTCTCTCTCTCACACACGCCCCGCTGCCTCCACATCTTCTCAGCGCCAGCTTCTCCTTTTCTTACCCTCTCCTTCTCTCTCTACCGATGCCTATCTAGACTAAACGGCCATGAACACTCCATTGTAGTTAGCTTACTATTTGCTTCAGTTTTTTTTCCATCTTTGAATTGAAATGGGTAACGGTTTAGGGAAGCTAACTGTGTGCTTCACCGGAAAGGGAGGTGGTCGCCGGAAGCAGGATATATCCATCTTGATAACCGAGCCTTTAGACGAGGGATTTGGCCATTCGTTCTGTTATGTCCCGTCTCGGTTATCATCGTCCAAAGTCCACTCCGAGGAGACCACCACCTTCCGAGCAATCTCCGGCGCATCTGTGAGCGCTAACACATCAACTCCTCTATCCACAGCCTTTGTTGATGTGTACTCCTATGGCAGTATTGATAGAGCTGCAGCTTTTGAGAGTTCAACTTCTTTTGCTTCGCTTCCTCTGCAACCAATCCCAAGAAATCTCATGAATTCCGGTCCCTTTTCGGGAAATCTTGGCGGAATACCGGAGTCGGGTCCCCTTGAAAGAGGATTCTTATCGGGCCCAATCGAACGTGGATTTATGTCGGGTCCTCTCGATCGCGGCCTGTTTTCTGGGCCTCTCGATCATGGCCTGTTTTCGGGTCCGATGGAAAAGGGTAGCTCCGATCAATTTCAGAGAAGCTTTTCTCATGGGGGTTTCGCATTTAGACCCAGAACGCGGAAGGGCCGATGGATTCAAGTTCTTCAGAGGGCTATATCGAAGACCTTATCTCGGGGACAAAACTCGATTGTTGCTCCAATTAAAGGGGTCCCCACGGTGAAAGAACCGGAATGGATTATTGGGCCGGAGAAACCCAATGAGAATTTGACTCTCAGTAGTGTGAATTTCAGTAGCGATGGTAGTATAGAAGACGATGATTCTATGGAAATTCAAAACCTTCAATGGGCTCAAGGGAAAGCAGGGGAGGACCGGGTTCATGTTGTGGTATCAGAGGAACGTGGCTGGGTTTTCGTTGGAATTTACGACGGTTTCAATGGTCCTGATGCTCCCGATTACCTTCTATCAAATCTTTACGCCGCCGTGCATAAAGAATTGAAGGGATTATTGTGGGATGACGGGTGTGAACCCGCCGCTGCCCCTGATTCCTCCGCCCTTCAACCAGGGAATCCTAATTTAGAAACGGAAGATTCGTTACTGAGCAGCGATAGCGATGTTGGGAAGGACAGGTTGGTAGATGCTTGCTCCCCGTGTGTTGAGCTAGAGAATCATCCGTGCGCAAGTGGGGAAGCGAATTTTGAACCGACTGTGAAGAGAAAGCGAGGTATGAATTCTAAGAGCAAGTACAAAGGGGCAGCGAAGAAATGGGAGGAGAATCAGAGAAGGTGGAAGTGTGAATGGGATCGTGAAAGAGTAGAACTTGATAGAAGATTAAAAGAGCAACTAAATCGATCTGGGTCTTGTGGTACCAGCACAATTAATCATTCAGATGTATTAGAAGCTCTTTCGCAAGCTTTGAGGAAAACTGAGGAGGCCTATTTGGATATTGCAGATAAGATGGTTATGGAAAATCCTGAGCTAGCGTTAATGGGTTCATGTGTTCTTGTGATGCTAATGAAGGGGGAGGATGTTTATGTAATGAATGTAGGTGACAGTAGAGCTGTATTAGCTCAAAAGGCACAGCCTGATTATTGGCTTGGGAAAATCCGGCAGGACTTGGAGAGGATCAATGAAGAAACAATGCATGATCTTGAATCATCTGACCGTGATATAACAAGCTTGGTTCCCAGTCTAAGTACGTTTCAGCTTACCAAGGATCACAGTACCAATGTGGAAGAGGTAAGTTGTACAGCTCATTTTGAATGTTTTTATCACACTGGCATTTTTAATTTTGCCAATTTGATTTAAAAAATGTCTAATTTTCTTTTCAGGAAGTCCAGAGAATTAAAAAAGAACACCCAGATGATGCTTGTGCATTGCTAAATGATCGTGTTAAGGGATCTCTGAAGGTTACCCGAGCATTTGGTGCTGGATTCCTCAAACAGGTTCTTATCTATTATAAATTATACCTAAATGCTACTACTATACAGTTATCTGTAGCATGGCTGGTTTAGTTGTATTGGATTTGGATCCCACGTTATGTGAATCAAATGTCAAGGAATTTGGCAATAGGATGCCACATTTGTAATGCTTTACATATGCTAGCATGATTATGCCTCTTGTACATTTCTTTGTTACTAGCATTTAGCAGTTAGCACATAGGAGTTCATGAAACCAGTATGCCTAACACCAGGATGTTCACTGCTACTGCTATTATGAGCTGTGATACTGTAAACATGAATCCAGTTGTGAATACCTTAAAATGACTCAGAAACCTGTCTTGATTCCAAATTACATTGAAGCTGAGCAGTGATTTCTAAATGATAATTTTGCGAAGCTTCTTGGTTATAAAAAGATAACTAAATATAAGAAAAGGAACACTGGAAATATCTCTAATTTTGTTTTTCTTTTATTCTTCTACAAAACCAAACAATATTCTTCATTATCTTATTAATGGATTTCTATTAAACATTTGCAGCCAAAGTGGAACAATGCACTTCTGGAGATGTTTAGAATAGACTACGTAGGAACTTCCCCATACATCACCTGCCTCCCATATTTAAAGCACCACAGATTGAGTCCAATGGACAAATTTTTGATTCTATCCTCCGATGGGCTTTACCAATACTTAACAAACGAAGAAGCTGTGGCTGAAGTTGAGCTTTTCATCACTTTGCAACCTGAGGGTGACCCGGCACAGCATTTGGTTGAAGAAGTGCTATTTCGTGCTGCGAAGAAAGCTGGTATTGTTAAATTTTTCATTAAAAAAAAACCTAAATTATTCTTTTAGAAACTGAAAGGATTAGGTTCCACTAATTCTTATGCCTTGTTGGCATGCAGGTTTGGACTTTCATGAGTTGCTCGAAATACCACAGGGTGATAGGCGTCGTTACCATGATGATGTTTCCATCATTGTTATTTCTTTGGAGGGAAGGATATGGAGATCCTGCGTATAAGTATAGTGAAAACCACGGAGTATATATATATATTTAGAGAGAGACAGAGAGATGTACCGCCGAAAGTTGAGGCGCTTTCTTTTTTCAGTTTTTTTTACTCCCCGTCACCTTTTGTAAAATAGCACTTAAGCTCTGGGACAGTACCTGAGTTTAGTTGTGCAATTTACTGAGTGGTGAGGAATGTAAAGTTGTAAAAGCAGGATATTTGTTGATTATAACTCAAAGGAATTGTAATTTTTCTAACAAAAGTTATACCTTGTAGAGCTTTATTGTAGTGCATTGGCACCTTCCATCACTATCTGCATTTCTGTTTGGCATATGGCAGTGCTAGTCTTCAAGGCATCAGCATCTCTTTTATTTTCAAAGTCTAAACGATTCAATAGATGTTCCAAATAAAAAAATGACTTTGATTGGCTAATCGAGGTTTTGTGTCTGCCTTTTCAAGCTGGGGAGGAACAAACTCTATTTGCAATAAGGCTCCTAAGCATTATTTTTAACTATATTCTTTCAGCAACACAACCTTTTTCTCTTTCACTTACTCCTTTCCCCTTCGAATGTCCAACTGAGAATAGATTCCTTCTTCCTTTTCTAGAAAAATGATAGCAGTATTTCGTACCCGCTACGCAGTACAACAAAATCAACTTCGGAATTTGGATGATGACCCCAGCTCTGATTGTTCTCAATGCTTTTGGAGGGTTGACTATTTCATGAACAGTGAGTCTCAGTGTCGCTTGCAAGTGTCAAAGTTAATCAAAACTGAAGGTCAGTAATATAGCTGATGTCGATTCAAGTGCTCTCATTCAGGCAGTTACCAAGGGAGTAAGGAAAACGCGTTCATTATCAAAGCCATATGTCGGTTGCTTGGTGATTTTGAAGAAATAAGGGTTAACCATATTTACAGGGAACAGAATATCTGTGCAGATTGGATAGCGTCAAAAGGGATCTTGGCTCCTCCAGGCAACCACATAATGCAGGAAGTTCCAGCAGAGCTTAAGGTGCCGTTGATGGCTGACACAATGCATGTGTCTTTCCCTTAAAAAATTCTAGTGTAGTTTCTTTCTCTTTTGGGGTTTTGGTCCCCTTTGTATGACCCAAAAAAAAAAAAAGTGTTGTAGCTGATGTCTGATGAAATCAACCTAGCACCTCGAGCAGCAGTCCATATTGTTTTGTGAAAAATAGCAAAAACCGATCCATTTTCAGCCCAAAGAGGAAAAAGGTTGTTTTGTGATCACCTAATGGTGATTAGTATTTAGTAATATTGTTCTACTGGAAATATAGAATTCATGCGTACTATATTTGAGGGGCACGTGGCGGACCAATAGCGTCTTCCTATGATACAATTTAATTTCTCTCAACTACCGGCTACAATTTAACTTGGAATTAAATGCATCTAAAAGAAAAATGGAATTAATTGCACTCGGGCCAGCAAAGTTGGGTATCAGGTACATCAATTGAACATCTGTCACTTTGTCACAAAATTTGAAGCCGGGAATTCAGATTCAGTAATGCTCTGCTCTGCTAATCTAACCCGTCACAACCATAAAGTTTCTTTTTTTTATTTTTTAAAATATAATTTTATAATGTGAGACTCTTAAGTGAAATATATATAAAATTATTTCAAAATCAAATTTATTGCACCATAGATTTTGAAGACGACATATGTCCACAAGCCCCAAGGTTCGTGCAATCATAAGGTTTCATTGATAGAATAGACCAAAATTTGGGAACCAAAAAAGGAAAGAACAAAAAGTGAGGGAATTTTATTGCTCTGTACTTGCAGATAAAGCCCATGCCAGAGACAAAACTCCAGATAGTAAAATCAACGACTGTACAGGTTTTGATGGGCCAAGTCGAGGATAGTGAACCCTGATTCATAAGCCCAAAATATTTGCACGGAAATTGCCAGTGAACACCTGCAGATTGTGACAAGAAGAAAATAAAAGGAACCAAGGAAGTACCCGGCAGATGTAGTTGGGCTAACGTTTCGGTTGTCAATCTTTGGGCTGCCAAATTTTGGATCTCGGAAAGTCTGGGGTGGGTACGAGCACGCTTAACTAACATTACTTTTTAAATCTTTTAGATGTGGACATTTGGGTTTGCATTGTGGATGCGGAAGAAATGTGTCCATCCACAAATCCGTGTAGAAATAGAAAAAACATTACCAAGAAGCGAATGAAGTGCGACTGAATTCCAAGATGCTGTCGCTGAGGAAACCAGGGCTGAAAGTGGGCGAAATTTCCCATGTTTGGACAGTGGAATTGGTGATAGTTCATTGATTATGACCTCTTATATTACAACTTCTCCGTATCATTCCCACTTCATGCTTTTGGTTTCCCAGTTCCATTGCTTCCTCCAAAATTATCTGTTGGATTTGTAATTGCTAACCAATCACACTTATTTGTCAGCTACATATCCATAGCCTATAACTGAGAATTGACATTTCTACCAACCCATTTGGCAGCAATGCCTTTGTCCATAGTTTGGGTTTGAACGGAATTTCTTATGCTTAACTCTCTTAAACTGAAATTCTATTTTTTGGGGCATTGGAGGATCAGAAAGCATAAACAAGAAATTCTACAGTGACGCCACCCCTATAAAAAAAAAGAAAACAAAAAAATTACGTGGCATGCCAAATTGAAAACCATGGCTCTTACCGCAATTTCAGAGAGTTTTTGTCAGGCACTCCCTTATTTCTTGTAATGCCGTCCACTTATCTGGAAGGAGCAAAAATTTGTCTGGAATTTGTAATAAACCATTTCAAAATTCAAACCGAAACACCGGCTGTCCCAAGTGATGACCTCAGAGATGTTGACTTTGCATAGCCACGCTTTTCTGCGTTTACAATTTCAAAGTTTCAAACAATGGGTTAAAAAAAGATCATAAAAACAAAGGACTAATTGGCAAAATACCATTGGCATGTTTTGATTTTATAATTCACAAAATTGTCCGTTGCATTCTTGTCATGTCTTACAGTCATAGTGTATAAATCCTGCCACTGCATTCTTTTTTACTAATTACATCTACCTCTTGAAGCGCCAGTGTGTTAGAAAGATAGTTACTACAGATTAGGTATTGTATTTATTGTATCATTGGATTAGTTGTGACCTCTGCTCATTCCAACTCAACACACCTCCGTGAAACTGATTCGGAACAAAGTTTAGAAATGTCCATTCATCTGTTGAACAAAGACAACAGCAGCAAAATGGGCTCGCCCTTATTCCGTGAATTCAAAAGGCAAGCTTCCTTCTTCCTCAAGGAGAAACTCAAGACTGCTAGATTAGCTCTCACCGATGTTACCCCTGCAGAACTGTAAGCTTGTCACTTTTGTTGATTTGATCAGGAGATTTTTATGACTTGACTTGATTACTGATAGATACATCTCAATCTGTTTCATAACCTAGACTAGCTCTTGGCTTGGTGGTGGATCTGAGAATTCTTTTTTATTATACGGTCTTTTGATATTTTCAGGATGACAGAAGAGGCTACAAATGGAAATCCCTGGGCCCCAGACTCCCCAACACTTAGATCAATTTCAAGGGCAGCTTTTGAGCTAGATGATTATCATAGGATTGTAGAGATTCTGCACAAAAGGTTTCTGGCTCTTGCTTTGTTACCTTCATGTAAGCTTTTCTAAATTTTTAATTGTAATCATGATTCAATGATTGCCATAATTTGAAAGCAGACTTGTTAAATTTGAAAAGAAGAACTGGAGGGCCTCTTACAACTCTCTGATTGTGCTTGAACACCTACTGACTCACGGACCAGAAAGTGTTGCAGAGGAATTTCAGAGTGACAGAGACGCAATTAGTCAGATGAAAAGCTTTCAGTATATTGATGACAGAGGGTATATAATTGTGTAATTTAAAAATCTCAAATTCCTTCCTTATACATTTTTTTGTTGTTTTTGCCGCTGGCACTCAATTTTGAAGATAATTGAGTACTTGCAGGTTCAACTGGGGCCTAACAGTCCGAAAGAAAGCGGAACGAATACTGAAACTACTGGAAGAAAGACCACTTCTTAAGGAAGAGAGAGACCGAGCCAGGAAGCTGTCCAGAGAGATTCAAGGTTTTGGGAGTTTCTGCCAACGGTCAACTCCAGCACAAGGCATTCTACAAGAAACATCATCGTCAACAGTGTTTGGCCGATGTAACTCTGACTTCAACAACCATGAAAATCAGGAAAACCAGTCCTCTTACTCAAACAAATGTCTGAATAGAGAAGCTGTGAGATCGCCTAGCCCTCAAGGTGGAATTTTCAAGTCCAATGGTAAAGTAGAAATTGAGAACTGCCAGGATGGTTTGGGTAACGCCCAGATGCTTCAGAAATCTGAAACGAGTTCAAAAGAAAACATGGCTCCTAACAAGGAGTGTCACCTATGGAACTTGCAGGGGGAGTCCAACCCACTTTTGGATTGTAGCATAGAGGACTCTGGGCGTGGTGTAGTTAAGTTCATAGATGAAGATGATCACCCCTTCAATTCAACGGAAAAGCATGCCACTGCTTCCATGCTTCCTGCCAGACAGGGAATTCTACTAGGCTGTTGAAGCAATGAATACATTTAACTGAAGGCAACAGCGCGTTTGCAAAGTTTATATATTTCCCTGTAGAAAGACCAAAGGTTTTGCTAAATTTGTATTCATGTATGTGGATGGATACCCTTTTGTTCCTCCTCAAACTTATCGCCAACGGTTACGGTTTGTTGCTGAGCATTGAGCAACGAACACAGATATTGGATTCCATATTTTATTTTAATCAGAGCAGAGATCGACCTATATCAGCTGAAACGACAATTACGTAACTGGTACAAGGCATTTAGAAGGCCTATCTAGTATGTAAGGACCACTCTGCTAATAAACAGCAAAACCAGGTCAATAGAGCGCACCAAAATAAAAAAAAAAAAAAATCAGTTCATTTTACTAGGGCAATTAGTGCTTGATTCAGACGATGGCAACTAATTTATTTTTGCGCGGTAAAGGTTTCAGTAAGTCATACCAAAAAAAAAAAAAAGGGTAACAAAAACCTGAAACTATTGCGAGTGATTAGATTTGTAAATACTATAGAGTGACGTTTTTTTTTCTAATTCCATTCATGAGAATAGAGGAATTGAAGTCATAATACAGATTACAGCAGTTTGCTGTTTCGGCAATTCATGTACTACAACATTAAAACATCTGAAACTCTTCTCCGTTAAAATTTCTATAAGCTATCCACAGTTCAATTAGGTTCTCTAATTCAGAATAGCATTCAGAATAGGTTCTCTAATTGCAATTCTGAATTTCCAATAGGTCAGGTTGGATGTATCTGACTGATTCAGTACAAGCAGATACAACAGCAAAACAACTCACCCTATATCATTAAATGGCCTACAATGATGAAGCTGGGAGGCAAAACTAGCATATACAGTCACTTGCTACATAAATATGGTGATAGAATTTCAGGCTTTGCAGAGCCAGTCATGGATTGCAAGTCGAAGTGCGTGATTGGGAGTGAGATGCAGGTGACTCAATTTTAAATTAGTCATTGGCGAAGTTTCATGCCCTTTTTCCAACCATTCACGTATTGCTTCCCCTTCATAAGTAAATCCGTCTGCTGCTATCTGAGGATCATGCATTATTTCCTGAAAACGAATACACTATACATTAGCCATGTAAAAAACAACAAAATACCTTCATCTTATGGAAGAAAAAGAAGGGGCGTTTCAACAAAGCTTAGCTCAAGGAACACCCAAGTTTGTATAGTTTTCCCGCAGCCAAGTCACAATAACGGCAGAGAAAGTAACTAGCAGCCAGGTTGACAGCTGGTTAGATTTTAGTTTTATATAACAACTTGATAATCCTGGTCAAAATTGGTCAATAGCTACTTGGTCCTTACTAGCATTTGTTGGTTGATCAGCCATAAAAAGATCTAGTCCTAGTAACACCATTGAACTTAGTTATATTACATTGAAAAGAAAAGCAGTAGTGACCTGAAGGATGGGACACAAGAAAAAAGAAGGCACAGGTCGCTCTTCTGAAACATGCAACTGCTCCAATTCTCTCACCAAAGTAGGTGTTAGCTCTGGTCTGTCTCTGCCATTTTGCTGACAGCATTGCAGTCCCAGTTCAACCAATCGTGTTGCCAAAGCTGTAGGCCATTCTCCAGCTGATAAATCCAAAATCGATGACAGTTTTCCACATGCAACTGCCTTGCGTACTTCACCTGCTAATCCAACAGGAGTCCTACCAGTGAGGAGTTGTAAAATGATGAGCCCAAAAGAGTAAATATCAGACTTGGGCGTTAATATTCCAGTTCTTTGAAACTCGGGATCTTTATATGTAAAAGCGCCCTTTGGCTCAGTGCTCAAGTGAAAACTAGGACGGTGAAGTGAATCCTCAGTCACAAGCCTGCAGAACCCAAATTCAGATATCTTGCAACTAAGCTCAGAATCAAGAAGCACAGCTTCAAGCTTCAGATCACCGTGTACAATAGCTTCAGGTTTAGAAGAGTGTAAAAAGCAGAGAGCACTAGCAATTTCAGCAATCATCCGTGCCCGGGTATTCCATGTCAAAGGGGACATGTTACTTTTTCGTAATAGGTGGTCTTGAAGGCTCCCATTGGGCAAATACTCGTATACAAGCGACCAGGCTTCAGGGCAAACTCCAAGCAAAGTCAACAAATGAGGGTGCTGGAGACTACCAAGAACTTGAACCTGTACACGAGGATAATGATGGGTTGGATCAAATAAACACAACAAATGCTAGCAAGTCTTGCCAAGAAGGAGGAAATAAAGGGAAGAAAAACTAAGGAAAAAAAAAAAAAGAAAAACTCAACCAACTTATTCGGGTTTATCCTTTGAGGGAAATTACAGATCAGAAATGAGGAAGCTACAAGTACATCCTTTCCAGATTACAGCATCCAAGTATGTCCGTGGCCAAAACCCCTACCCCACTAACACCAGTTTTGGAAAAACATCCAATTGATTATGGTCATGGAGAAGAACCTGTAGATCTGTTCTCATTGATACAACCATCCTAAATGAGGAAAGATATAAAAAAAAACAATTGCAAGTTCAAGGTTTTAGTTGGAATGAGGAAAGAAAAAAAAATCTAAGTCCGAGGTTTTACCATTTTAGTTCCATAGATTTTGTATCAATATATGACAAACATCATTCAATGTAAAAGGAAAAGAACAGAACGTATGAGTGTGTTGTTCCCAACTAATATAATTCCCTGCAGTTTGGAATACACACTTGAAGGACTCCTCGATGCTTCTAAAGTCCTTTACGACCTCTCATGTTTGTTTCTTCGTGCCACACCTCCACATCACTAGAAGAATGGGATTTTGTCCACAAAAGCAGTTAACATAAAAGGTAAAAAAAATACAGCACTATAATGTAATTTACAGCTAGAACTTTATTAAAAAAAGAAAAAAGAGCATGGTTGTGTGAACTTTTGAAGGTCCATCACTGCCTTGTGTTTAAGCTATTGAAGGCATCTAAAGCTACGCAAAGGATATAGAAAATTCGCAGGATTGCATATAGTGCAGCTTAAGTGTTTATAAGTAAGTTGACATAGTGGCTAGCCTTATTATCTTCAAAGTTTTCTTTAAGAGATGAGTAAGGGTTGTCCCTATTGTGAACTCACTTATTAGACAAAAACCAATAGCCTAGAAAAAGCACTGATTCCAAGTCTGATCCTCTCAATCCTTAGAGCATTTAAGCTAACTAATTTTAAAAGCAGGACAACTACAGGGAACTGACCTCTTGATAAAACTCTGCTGGTACTTGCATGTTATGTGAATGCAGCTTCCTTATAGCAACAGTTCTACCCAACATTTCTCCCTTATAAATACAACCATATCCTCCCTGCGCAATTTTAAAGCTCTCAGAAAAATTGCACGTGGCATTCTGAAGATCTGAAAATGAAAATTCTGCTAATTCAGGTAATTCTTCAGCAATCCCAATGACCCCATTACAGAGTGCAGCTCCAACTTGTCCACGACTTTTCCATCGCTCAAGCCAGCGAAGGGCTTCCATTTTCTGCCTCCTAATCTGCTGCTTTTCATGCCACAGGGTTGAGATTGATGCTTGAATTAGTGATAGTTCTTCTGTAGCTTCATCTTGCCTACGACTTGAATCCTGTGCACGACTGTCTAGGAGGGCAATATTTCTCATGATCCTCTGTAGCTCACTTACAATTTCTTCACTCTCATCCAATAGCTTTTGTTGTTCCTCCACCGTAGCTCTCAGTGCATCCTCTGCTGCCTTTTTAAGCTTTAATTCATGTGCATGGGCAGATTCAAACAAATTGACCTGGAACAAAGAATTCATACAGAAGGTTAAAATGAAATTCATGAGATTCAGAAATGGATTGTACAAACACATTCATATAATCTTTCATAACTAATCCACCAATATGCAGAAAATCATACAACATTATGTTCAAGAAATTTAAACAACATATTGTGAAAGTCAGCGTGTATTTGAGCAACCAATTCATAAATCATAGTGTTGCTTCCCAGCTCTTTTCAACTTTTCTGACTTGAACATGTTAAGCTACAAAACCCTGTTTGCAGAATACTAGTAATTTATAGATGGCTTCTATCTTTCAATTTAATTTTTTATTACAATATTTTAAATACGTTAGGAAGGCATATTAAATACCTTATAACAAGCAACACTTCAGCTGGCGAGTATCCTTGTAATAACCAAAAATTGCATAAGCTTCTTAGCTAACAAAAGTCCTCTATGATGTACATTTCTTATGTTATCATACATACCTTTCTGATGGCTTCTATAGCTTCTGCTTCTAACTGTTTGCACTTTAATAGCTCTGCGATAGCCTCCCCGGCCACTGCCTCAGCTTCTATTTTGGCTTCAGTAAGTTGACTATCAGCTCTTTCTTCCTCAACTACTGAACATGTATCAATAGAATTTTTGTGGGAAGAATGACTGCCAATTGAGGATGATTTGGATGAAGAAATTGCTTCTATTTCATGGATTTCTCCCTGAACCAATCTACCAGTTTCAGTACTGATTGTTGCTCTTGCAGAATCTGGTCGAATACATTCTGACTGAAATAATTCATTCTCACCATATTGAAATGATCTAGATCTCAAGCTTTCCATGGCTGCAATCTCAGGTTGATCACATGAAGACCTTGAACAAGGACTTTCAGTAGCTTCCCTAGTCCAAATGTGTTTACCTTTGTAGATAAACCATATTTCACAGAAAGGGGGAGCCTTTCTGGCAGCATAATTTGCTTTCTTGGAATTCCTTTTCACCTTCATGCAACTGCATTTTTGCATCATAATTGTATAAGAGGAGAGATTTCATCATCCCTTTATGACAGAAAAAGGTAGAGAAAACAAATGACTCTAGCAGATTGTTATGCTCCAAGTTATCAGAGGAACACACAACCAAATTTGTCAGTAAGAAACAATAGACATAAGGATAAAATGTACTAGACAATTTAGAAAATAACATAAGAATTTGCCAATCCATTGGAATCTGTCCACTTAATTGGAATAAACAAGGAAATGATCTATGTTCAACGCAAACTAACCAAGCAATCTTATACAGGCATAATTATGCTAACTTACATAAGAAATGAAAGGAAGAGGATCCATTTAATGCGTTTATTACGTATTTACTCACACAATAGCTCCATAGTATGCTGTGACAAGGAAATTATAAACGAAACAGACTCACAGAAGGTCCCCCCCCCCCCCCCCTCCTCTTCTCTTCTCTCCCCCCATTGAGGAAAGGAAAAGTAACTTATGCTAATTCCAAAGAACTTTTGTTTCGACTTTCAAGTATCAAATAAAAATATGATATCTATTAAAAATTTTATTATCAAGAATCACTTACTTTTCTGGTACTGCTCCTATAACAAGATTTGTAATACCATGCCTTATAACCGAATCAACAATCCCTCTCTGGATTTGGTCTGCTTCAGTTATGACAATGCTTGCCTTAACCTGCGAAGAGATTACTTTAACAATGATAATAGGTAGCAGATTTGTTACAAAAATTGGACTATCTCTACAAGGAGAGAACTTTAATATACCTCATTTCAAGTTATAACTATTCACATTTTTGGAAGCAGAAAACACTAAAACAGAATGATAATTACGGAACAAATTAGGATTTAAAAGGTCTATCTGAAAGCAGTATGAAGTCTTTTTTCTCTTTAGAACAAGATCAAAGTCATCATTGCATTCAATAACATTTTGATTCAGATGTTGCCCATATTGTAAAAATCAGCAGCCAAGAAACCTGATATGACGTCACCAGACACAGAACAATGAGGAAAAAGCTCGAAAAACAACCCAGAATTCTCAACTGCAGCGAATATAAATATGCAAAGATGTGTCTACCTTAGCTGCACGGCAAATGCTCAAGTAATGTTCCAAAATCCTCATAGTCCGTTCTTTCTCCTCTCTTCTAAAAGCAGATACGACTGCCGGATTTGCTTGGGTTGCTGGCAATTTTCCCACTGCTCAAGATATAGAAATATTAATTCATAGTGCGTGGAAAATTTGCAATAAATAAGATACTAGGTTTAATTTGTGAACCTTAGACTTTCATAATTAAATTGAGAAAAATAAGCGGAATTGCTATAAGATTGTTTTGTGTGTATTCGAAATCTAGAAAAACTATATGTTCGAAACAAAGAAAAGTCAATAAAAATTCAATTCAATCATAGTTACAATTCAAGAAACTTCATAAGAACACGCTGGGAACAGCAGGGTCGGCCCCCTCAGACTTACATAGAGTAGGGATCACAGAGGAAGGTTGATGAACATGAAGAATGCAAATTTCTGTGTTCCTAAACCGGCTGAAAGTCCATTGAAGCAAAGTTACAGCTTTTTCAACCGATTTTCCAACGGCTACGTGAACCTTTTCAGCACATTTTTCCATAGCCTCGGGGACTAGAGAAGTCGCCAAGCCGTGAAAGCCAAAGGGTGGAGTCGACGGCGGGGAGAACCCACAAAAGGCGTCTCCGGTGGCTACATGCTGAGGAGGATGTGTAGGGCTCAAAAGCTCCATCTTTTGGGATTATCAATCCCGAAGAAGAAAAGAAGTGGGACACGAGCAGTGTGGTTAGGAATGGAAATTTTAACATGGAGTTGGATTTTCCGGGAGTATTCCTTCTTTCTTCCAAACGGGAAGGCTTGACTTTTGCACTGACTCGAGTTGTATGACTATGATGCGGTAAAATTGTTTGGCTTCCAAACACGACGAAAAGACATTACAATTACGAAAATAAAACAAAACCGAGGTAAAGCCCAAGAAACCACAGTAGATTAGTATGGAAGCAAAAGATCATATCAAAAAGAAATGTTACTAACTCACCCCCGGTAACAACGACACGTAGTTTTTACACGCTTTCGCACTTGGGTGTACCGATTCCTACAACCAAAAAGAAATAATAGTTTATTGCTGATGGTAAAAGAGACGTACGCCTTTAGCCGTAAGTCTATCACAGCTCTGGCTTTAAAATTTATAAGAATCATTTTTTTTAAATTCAAAAATTCTTTTTATTGATAATTAAAAATTAATTTTTTTAAAATAAAAAAATCATTAAAATAAATAAAAAAAATTTTAATAAATTTTTTTTATACATATGATTTAAATTAAATTTAAAGTAATATATTTAAAAAATTTAATTATTTACTAAATGTGTCAAATTTTATTAATTATATGAATCATTTTTATTGTATATTATAAAATAAAAATTTATTTAAAATAAACTACTACACCAATATAATAATTGAAAACTTTTTATTTTTGTTATTTTAATATTTTTATTTTAGAATGTTAAAAATATTATAATATAAAAATTAAATTTAAAAATAAGGTGAAATTTAATTATAGAAGTCAAATTTAAATTTTAATATTTTATTTTTGTATTATTTCAAAAATACTTTCTCAATTAGTAGTTAAAAAATTAATTTTTTAAAATATAAAAATTATCAAAATAAATAATTTTTTAAATAAATTTTTTTATACACACTACTTAAGATTAAATTTAAAATAATACATTTAAAATTTTAAATATTTGTAATCTCTACCAAAATTGTGTTATATTCTCAATGTCTTTGTCACGTGGGTTTGCCTCCACACTGATGTCCCTTTAAAAGGATGCGCTAATTATACGGTGGAGAAGAAAAGCAAAAATTTCGCTTCATTTAATGTCTAATATCATGATTAAACAAATGGAAATTTCGTTGGTATATCAGTCTGTTACGGTAATAGCTAAAAAAAGAAAGTAAGGAAATGACTAACAATCAATCATATATCTGTGGACTACAAAAGATATTTTGATTGAATAGGGTTCAGAGGGAATTTTTGCCATACTGCGTTTTGAAATTTTATATCATAATGAACAAATACACAGCTTTGATTTAGAGGCGTTCCTTTTAAAGCAAGATCTGTAAATTAAGGATGCAAGACGGAAGCGCAGCTGCAACCAATGGATTGGAGATCGTGCGTCGGGTGTTTTTTCTTGCTATCCTATCCTTACGTTACATTATTCAATAGTGACTAAGTATATAAATAAATAATATAATAATAATATAAAAATAATATAATAATTTTTAATTTAAAATTATGAGAAAAATAAAATAAATATTTATTTTTATTTTCGGTGAAACTGATTTTTTTTGTTATAATTCTTTCATGTCTATGTTTCACCTTATGGAATTTGGATATGACTTTTAGAATTTTAAAGATGAGTAACAAAAACATAGTGCTTTTTATTTTAATTTTTATTTTTTAAGGTTACGTTTTTAAATCACTTTTTGAAATTACTTCTTTAATTAATCTTTTAACTGTTACGTGATTTTTTTAGCTAAGAGTTGGAGGGCTGTAACTATTGAGACATAGGAAAAAAATTATAAAATTAACTAAAAAATATCAATAAATATTAATATCTGTTCTTTCAATTTATATAAAACCACCACAATCACGTAATTTCAGGACTGGGTATCCATATTTTGTAGGAGTTGGATAATCTATTTTTATTATTTTAAATTTTAATTATTATTTATTTATAATTTATATTAAAATATATTTTATAAATTTTATTTTTATTCTTTTATATCTCTCACCACTTTCCATTCTCCCCAGAATAGTGACCTTCCTTGCCAGCTTCTCGCGCAGTGGACCAGTCAATCAAAAACGCGTCTAATGTGATTATGTATATTTTCTTTCTCTCGATGTTGGTAGTGTCGAGGATCTAGTATTTTTTTTTTCAAAAACAGTAGAGAATATTTTTTTTATAAAAATATGAAGTAAAAGAAAAAATTTGGAGAATATTATAAAAAAATAATCTTTAATTTAACCTTCTTGAAGGTCCTCTATTTTTTTTTTTTTTTTAAAAAAAGAAAGGATCAGATCGGGGTGCAGAAATTGCCATGTCTAAATGACTTATAATTGTGTGATTTATCCCAGCGACACGTGGACCAAACTAGTCCTAGAAGTTGCTTGCGTCATCAATTTGGGAAGAACCAGAATAAAAAGTAAAAAGCCCGTGCACGGACGAAGATGGTCTTAAAATTTTGCATTGAAATATAAGCAGCAATTGTATCAGACTGAGTTATGGTTTAGATTATTAAAGAGAATTTGCTTGTTTACAAGTTACAACTTACAATCACAAATCTCAACCAATTCAGTTGAGATGTCCATTCTCATAAGAACTCTATCATTTGGATTAGGCATTAGGTGGCCAACAACAAGATAGCAGATAAAAGAATTTTAAAGGTTGCATTGAAAGAGCTTGAACAGCACACATTGTCAAATCAACGCTAGAAATTATTGAGGACATTGATCCGACCAGGGATTAATTAGCATATGGACAAGCAAAATGCATTAATGAATTGAACGGCATTGATTTAACATTGGAGATCAACTGTTCAACAATTGCTAATGGCAAAACCAAAAATTAAAAAAAAAAATGAAAGAATCAAACTCTGCTGGCAGCTGCTCTCCTCTCCCAGTTCACCATTTTAACAACACTAACATTTCAAGAGGAACTGTCAATCCTTGCAAGGTGCAATTGCATTGCCAAACGAGGACATTATATTTCCACGAAACCGCCCTGCAGAGTTTAAAAGCATTTCCTGTGTACAATTGAAGGACCAGACTCATCGTACTCTGCTTTAGCAATCCACATCTGCATTTCAAACATCAGTATCCTGTTATTAGTATTGCTAATAAATCAAACCATATCAAAACTTCATTACAGGGCGTGTATAACGGTATGACGATGTAACTGGCAGTTTATCAATCATATCAAAATTAAAAGAAATCTTGAGTGGTTTTTAAATTACAATTCCTGTGAGTAAAGGTGCCAAGTGCCAACAGCCTTATAATTGATGTAACTAGCAATCTATCCAGTTCAGTAGGAAAATTAGATCATAGAATAAAAACTAGGACTGGAAAGAAAACTTATATAATACTAAAGCACGCTATTACTAGCCGAAGATTAGCACACGCACAATGTCCCGGGCACGCAGTTGCTCTGAAGTGTACCAGGCATCGCGCATATGAAATTCATTAATCTCACAAAACAAATTATCACCATCAAATGAACAATTACCTGTTGGAAAGTGCTTAGAGAAGCCAGGATAGAGCCACCAATCCAGACACTGTACTTTCTCTCTGGTGGAGCAACCACCTTGATCTTCATGCTGCTTGGGGCCAAAGCACTGATTTCCTTGCTCATTCTGTCGGCAATACCAGGGAACATCGTAGATCCACCGCTAAGGACTATGTTTCCATACAAGTCCTTTCTGATATCAACATCACACTTCATGATAGAATTGTATGTGGTCTCATGAATGCCTGCAGCTTCCATTCCAATCATGGATGGCTGGAAGAGGACTTCAGGACATCGGAAACGCTCAGCACCAATGGTGATGACCTGTCCATCAGGCAACTCATAGCTCTTCTCAACAGCAGAGCTTGTTTTAGCAGTTTCAAGCTCTTGCTCATAATCAAGTGCAATATAAGCCAGCTTTTCCTTCACGTCCCTTACAATTTCACGCTCGGCTGTTGTGGTGAAGGAATATCCACGCTCAGTTAGAATTTTCATCAGGGCATCAGTGAGGTCACGCCCTGCTAAATCAAGACGGAGGATGGCATGTGGGAGGGCATAGCCCTCATAAATGGGGACAGTATGGCTGACACCATCTCCAGAGTCCAGAACAATACCTGCACAAATCAATCTAACATGCTTCAAACCAGCATAATTAAACTACCTCAAACATATCAACTCAGTTACTTGTCAGACTAAGAAAGATTAAAAGCTTTCAATGACAATCAATATAGCATGCGGCATGCCATTGTCACAAAGAAATTGCACCGACGGATGTCAAATTCGATGTCTTAAAATATCCTTTCTGTTATCTCTACTTTTGCAAACTGAACCCTTGAGAGCATCGTCAAAATGTTTACACGTCTTGATTTAAAAGGCAGTTCAGCAATCTTAGATTGTAAGCAAAACTGCAACAGAATATGTTCCATAAACAAGAAAATGACTAACCCGTTGTACGGCCACTGGCATAGAGGGATAGGACAGCTTGGATGGCAACATACATAGCAGGTGTGTTGAAGGTCTCAAACATAATTTGGGTCATTTTCTCCCGATTTGCCTTTGGGTTAAGAGGTGCTTCAGTAAGTAGAACTGGGTGCTCCTCTGGGGCCACACGGAGTTCATTGTAGAAGGTGTGATGCCAGATCTTCTCCATGTCATCCCAGTTACTCACAATACCATGCTCAATGGGATATTTCAGGGTTAAAATACCACGCTTGGACTGAGCTTCATCCCCAACATATGCATCTTTCTGGCCCATTCCAACCATCACACCAGTGTGACGTGGACGACCAACAATGCTGGGAAACACAGCCCTCGGAGCATCATCTCCAGCGAATCCAGCCTAGGAGTTGCATTGCAGAAGAGCCATAGTAAATTAGTAGAAATTGGATGATATAGACCATTCGCATATATACCTAAGATACATGCACAAGATACTAGCCAATCATTTTTGCTAATAACATTTGGGAATTAAAACATCCTCCTAATATACCTTAACCATTCCAGTCCCATTGTCGCAGACGAGCGGTTGAATGTCTTCAGTGTCTGCCATTTTCTGTCACACAGCCTGGACAAAGTATACAATTCCGCTCAGAACATGAGGACCAAAGAACTAGATTTTAGAAAAAATAAATACGTAGCGTGCTTGGACATTTTGAACATAGTCAGATAAAAGCTACAACTGATTCCATTTTCAAGGGATCGTATCATATTCATAACGGAGACAGTAAATCCTCCTATATAGAAAACAGACTATTTATGTTGGCTTCTTATTAAAAAAGCAGTGGTGTCAGAGCTAGGTTCTTATATTCACATATATTATGTTATTTAACAAAATAATAAAATGATTCGTTTTATTTTAATCTTTTTTACCAGGACTTAATCCTTCATGTGGACAACCAAACATAGAACAATCATTTCTCTTAAAAAAGCAGCAATCTCTAAACCTATGATTGTAATCGGAAAATGAAAAGAAAAATTGATGATATTGCTTTAATTGGAAACCAGAAACAATGTAAACTTCTTAGAATTCGAATGCGTATAGCATAACGTTTAGAGATTCTAAAAATACAGCATTAGCAAGAAGGCGCGGAACCATAATACTAATAAAGGGACAGAAAACGATATTCAGATGACATTAAATGCAAGCAATGACATTGATGTTTCAGAAGCGAGAAAGAAACCATAGGAAATGGAGAATAAAATTTGAAATTTCCAAGCAACATTTGGTGGAGGTAAAAGAAATGCAAGAGAGAAGCGGGAATCACCTGAAGATTCTCTAGAAATGGTGTGAAAGAGAGAGAGGATTCTCCGATCTCAGCTGCCCGCGCTCAGTGTTCAAAACTGATAGCCCAAATGAAACCTCGCCTTCAATTCATTTGCGTTTTAAATTGAAGCCTTCGCCTCCGCGACGTACATGTATGGGGATAATTAAAACGAAATTCAAGTTGCTCGCGACGCGTGTCGTTTCGATCTGATGCTCCGAGGATGCAGGCTGTTTTGTTAAACGTGCGGTAGAAGTTGTATTCTACCCCACTGCCACTGCTTTCTGAGCCAATTATTTCCCTCTTCTCGCTTACCATTGCTCTCTCTTACCATGCCTATGTTATCTCATTCGCCAACAAAACAAAATGGCCAAAGCTTTGGACCAAGTGCATCATAAAGCCCTTGAACTTCACTTGGCTATGACCAAAAAATAAAAGTCAAAAGTTCACTTCTAATTCACAAACAAAATCTGACAAAAAGAATTAAGAAAAGCCAAAAATATATATCTATATAGGAAAGTGCTTTATCAGGTAAAGACATCAACCGGTGGCTCATAAAATATAATGGGAGTCTTTTTAATAATATAAATTTTTTAAATAACATTTTATAAATTTTAATTTATAATAATAAATCGATTTCATCCAATTACAATTGGATTAAATCGAACTATCCAAAATGAAATTTTTGGAAAACCAATTCAATTAGTTTGGTTCTTGAAATGATTATTTTAAAAATCTGACAAAAATGGAATCAAGCAAAATCCCTTTAATTATATACAATTTTCTTTTTAATTTGTATTTAACCTTAGTATAAACCGATTTGGTTGATAACGGTTACTTTAATATAATGATGTGTATGATTCTAACGTTAGATAATATTTTAATTTATTGATTAAATAAATATTTATAAAGATATTAAATAAGGAAATTTTTTTTAAAAAAATTTATTGTTAAAACTGAACTAACCAATTCAATTTAAACTGATACAATTAAATTTAGGTCAATTTAATTCTGACTAAATTACTCAGATAGATGATTCAAACCGAACCAATGCGCACATATGTCAAGGTTTTTTTTTTGTTTTTTGGTATCCCACATATGTCAAGGTTGGTAACTGTGTCGCGTCCCAAGGGACTGACACAGGTATGGCCCAGTTAATAACCATAAAGAATAAATTCAGATCCGTTGACTTGACCGGTACGAATGGATGGCCCGCTTAGGGCCTTAGGCCAAGTAAGCGCATGTTAATGCATGTTCCCCAACTTGTCTCTGCCAACGGTGAAGAACATCCAACTGTGGGCCAAACGTTTTACGATCTCCTTATTCCTTACTGGACTTGACATTCTCGGTATCAGGCCCAGCCTATATAACTTCTAAGTATTATCATTTTACACTTTTTGCACATCTCTTACAACTAAATGATGCAGTGGATTTATCAGTTGAATATCATAAATTTTAATAATTTAAATATTATATTATAAAAATTAAGTAAAAAAATTATAATATAAACAGAATTTTTAATTAAGCATATAATATAATAAATTAAAGAATATAATCAGCCCATGTAAAGATTTGAGAATTTGAACAGCATTTTTTTTGTAGGTCCTATGTGCATCAGATAAAGTGAGGGGCGGGAAAGTAGGAAAAATGGATGAAGATATAGAGAGAGAGAGAGAGAGAGAGTGGGAGGAGAGGAGGGCTGAAATTTGTGATATTTGCAGGAAGAGATGATTGTTAGGGATGGGGACACGATTATGAGAGATGGGAAGCAAAATCATTAAGCATGAGCATGGGATGCAATTATGTCCCGTGAGAGTGTGTGTTGCGTGCTCTCTTGACTTTTATCTATTTATTATAAATATACTTGGTCCTCTGGCTAGCTACCCCACATTATCATGCCTCTCTCTTCCTTTTCACGCATAACTCGGACACAATTTGCACTCTATTCTGCACTTGATGTTTTTTTGGTATAAAAAAAGGGAGTGACAGGATATACAAGTAGTCTAAACGAGGGTGGGTTTACAATGGTATCGCCTATTGATACATGGAAATCTGCTAGTTCAAATTGTATTAAACTGGAAACAAGAAAGTCGCCCTGAGTGGTCCTCAAGATATATACGACACTTTATAACGTCGGAAGATGTGGGGAAATCCAGGCAATCCAGTTGGGTCGACATCTACTCTGTGCACGTTAATTCATGTTGTCATCTTCATCTCGATCCCAGACATGGAAACGACATACATGTAGCATGCAAACACATGAGAAAAAGGACCCAACTTGCTAAAAGACAAGTTACACAACAACTTACCCAGTATCTATGTGGGAAATGGGAACTGGGAAGTAAATAACTCCTTTTTCTCTGTTTCTTTTTGTTTGTTCCCTAAGTATCCCCCAAAAAACGAAACTTACCTAATCTCTAACTTCCCCACAGTAGTTCACACATAGTCCATCTTCAACTTGGGAATCCTAGGTCCAAGAAAGATCTTCTAGTGCTTTGGCCAATTATAAGAAAATGGCCTGCGGTAGGACCCCTTTGCAAAATCCACCTGCTTGCTTGATAGGACCTATAATACAGCCAAAGCAGAGCTTAGATTTCAATTGAATAATGGGATTTTACTTCAGAGTTCACTCTTTAGTTTAGTTATAAAATTAGCAATTGAATGATGGGATTTAGCTCAGGATTAAGTTAACGGTGTAATTACTTGACCAATTGTTTAATAAATTGATTTTCAACTGGTTTCCCCGATTTTCTCAATTAAATGTTTCATAAAAAAAAAGATCTAAAAATCTATAAAACGGTTCCATTAATTTGTCCAACCACCACCCACAATAAGTAGTTTGGGTTGGGAATTTTTTTACCAAATGCAAATCGTCTATATATATTATAGTCATTTGCCTTTATCTAGACGCGTTGACAGGCTTATTCAATTAAGCAAGTTTGGATACGCGGCTTATCTTATCTATTAGCCTATGATTGTTATTTGATTTCTAAAAGATTGAAAAAAAGAAAAAATTGGTTGAAAAGGAACGCAATTGTTTAGGTTGCAGTCAAGTCCAAAACATAATCAAAATCCGTGTGTAAGAGTGCAATGATATTGTTGGGGACATGGCTAATTTGTTGCTAACAACTTAAATCAATCAGAGACAACTTCTATAATCCACCACTCCAAACAGAGGAACATCATGGATGCGCCAAAACAGGGTTGAGGAGCATGCTGTATTTGCATCCGCCAACAGCCAAATGTCTTTTAGCGAGCCAAATTTACACCCCCCCCCCTTTCCCCCCCAATTATCATAGGGAACTTTCTGCACACAAGGTATTGGCAAAGTTTCCTTTTGTCGCCGGTGAAAAGCACATTTCACATGTTACTATACGTAGCACAACTTTTTTTATTTAATTTTTATAATATATAATTTAAATTATTAAATTTATTAAATTATACAAATTAAATTATAATATTTAAAAAATTAAAACATTAAAAAAAAACTGTGAATTTTCCTATTATATACTAGGCTAGAAGAATAAAAAGACGAGGTTTTATTTGATTATTATATCATTTAAAAATAAAAATGGTCAGAATTATATGGAGTAGCAACAAGTAGTATGCACGTCAAAATCAGATGGTTTTCCTTGTAGTGAGCCACGTGCATAGGATGCATCAGAGTCTGTGGAAATCAGAGAAAAAGCGATTGCTTGAACGAGATTTTATTATGGTTAGTTAATGGCTGACTCGCATAGAGAAAATCCCCGCCCACCCTTATTTTGCTCTTTAGTGAAGCGCTTATAGAGAGAGAGTTGTGTTTGTTTGCATAATTGCATTGGATCCTTCGCCGAAGGGGGTTTCAATTCAATTTCAAGGCCTCTCCACCTTATCACTTTCTCTCTCTCTCTCGTATGTCATAGGCACATACATATGAAGAACGTCTGCAGAGCTAAAATCCAAACGAAGTTGAGAGAATCTCTTAAAATACACCGATGGTGATTTATTTATGTTCATGGTACACCGAATCCTCATCCACCTTCTCCCTTTTTCTCTCTTCTTCCATTCTAGCGTTCTAAGTCTGGCTCTAAATATCTACCCTTGAATTTCCGCGTTCCTTCTCCTCTCCTCTTGTTTATTTTCTCCATTTCTATTTACGATCGATCCATAGCTCACTTTCTTGATTAATTCTTTCCTAAATGTTATTTGACTTCGAGTTTTTTTGCTTCATGAGTGGGTCAAATTTCGAAATGTTTCTCTCAGAGAAAGATCCGAACGACAAGGGATTTGACTTGGTGGTAAGACCCACCTTAGAATTCCACCATGAGGAGTGCCAAGCTTCAAAACCAGAAGATGATCACGAGCGTAGTACTCTCGAACAACGAGTGCAAGAGCGTGACCAAGAAGAAGATAAAGATCAAGAGCAATGCAATAATATTGTTTCAGAGTCAGCTGGTTTGAAGATAAAAATTCCTTCCCACGAGGACCTTGAGGAAAGAGACAAAGACGAGCAGAATGACGGGTTCAAGACTCCAACATCTTTGGGTCACAAAATCCCGGTGATCCTGCAATGCCCGCCCGCACCCAGAAAGCCCAAAGCAGTTGCATCCGCCAAACGAAAATTGTGTCGTCGACCCCTTTTTCTTGATCTGTCCAAAGAGATGGAATCAATATTGTTTCCCACTCCGACTGTGGAAGACGTTGAGAGTAAAATAACTAAGAAAGTCAAACAAGCTGGGAATGATGGTGATCAATGGGGTTGAGAGGCTACTGAGCCATATGGTGTTATAATTTTTTCCCTAGATGGGTTGTAGAAACTTTTTTTGTAAGTTGGCATCCTAAGAATTTTATTTCTCTTCTCTGATACATGCTCTCAGGTTTTCACAGTGCTCCCTTTGTAATTTCTTTTTGTTTTTCCTTTGCTACGTTATTATTTGATTATTGAGGATTAAAGATGATGAATTGGAACTAAACCCAAATCTGAATCCGAACCAATTTCGAAGATGAAAGGGAAAAGTTTTGTATGACATATGATTCCTTGTTAACCTTAAGGCAAGCTTTGGATGAGGAGGTGGTGGTCGTTTTAGTGTTTTGTTAGAGAAGGACTTAGGATTCTAACTGACCTCCGTCCCTGGGCAGATTCACACATGACTGTTATACTTCTCTTTCATAATTATGGGGAGGGCATTGACTTTGTTGTATCAGAAAGAAAAATGATCAGAATTCAGGAAAGAAAATGGGTAGCATTGACTATGAAGGAAGCAAACATGCCCTCCATATGTCCCTCGTTTTTATATTCCCTTTGGATGACAAAGAAAATGTTTCCTTCTATATGGGCGAAGCTTACACTTAACTCACCTGCAGAAAGAAAATATTTAAAAATATATATAAAAATTTATATATTATTTATATATTTTAATTTATACAAATATTAATTTCACATAAGCATTAAAAACAGTAACAGAGCCATCGCTAACTTCAAGGCCGTCCTTTTACAAGGACCACGTTCCCGGCACCCTCCTTTATTGCTTCCACAATAGTAAACTTTTTATGTTCTCAGAACAAGAACCAACCACGGCCATTGTGGAAAGACTTAATCGCCTTATATTGGTTCAATCTGGATTCTAATATTACAAATAATTTATTAAAGAAAAAGCTCTGGAACAATATAGAGTGATTTATCATGGGATTGTATGAGAATGTATCGTTGCCTAAGAGGATTGTTAAACTACTTTTTTTTTTTTTTCCATTCCTTCTTTGCGGGTGTTCATAACAAGAAGTGCAACTTAGCTTAGTAGAAAAAGGGAAATAGTAACGCATGCGGGATGGTGTACTCAAATATTGCAACAATTAAAGGGAACGAATTGAAACAAGCACTGAACTGGAGAAATCGTTTTTAGCAACAGTGCTACTAGTTCCATATAATCTCTATTTTACAAAGTTTATGCCATTAAATTTATTAATTTATACAAACTAAATTATTTTAGCCAATAAATTTAAAAGTTTACAATTTGCATGAACTGTAATTATGTTAGCCTTACGTGAATTTAGCAGATGACAATAAAAGGAGATAATGCGAGGGAGATGGTTTTGGGCTAGACTTGGCAGCAGATAAGGTTCTAGAGCATAATGGGTACTACTTGACGATATATCAACTCAGGTCACCACCTCGAAGTTCAACCCAGAGGCCCAGAGTAACAATAGCCCATGCTTTATACATACTGCGTGGCTGACAAGAGTCTTCTTTTGAAATCGTTTTCTGCCACAATCATTTTATTTCATCGAAGGAAAGATGATGCGTCATGGCCTGTGAGCTCCAAAACCCATGACTGGATCGGCCATCCTGGCGGGTATGCCTTCATTGTGGGACAATTCCCTGCAGTCGCACCAGGGCTAGCAGGGTGCTGCACTGCAGTGTTCAATTCAAAGCCCTGCCGCCCTGTCACTAGCTTGCGTTTTATTCTTCTCTGCTTGGGGCTGGCATTTATCCAAACGGCCCATAACAGAGTCCTGATAGTGACCAACAAAAAAAACAGACAATGCGAGAGCCGAAGACGCCGAACTGGCAAATTGCAATTGAATCTTAGCCAAGAAAATGAAGTAGCGATAACATTGTAATAACTGACAAGCATTTCAAAACAAAGAAAATCACGTTGACTACCACCTTTTGCAATTAGCAACTCAGAGCTTTACCGTTTCTTTTGTTTTTGGGATTACACTCTTCACACAGTATTACATTCACACAACATTACACCTACGATTAGATTAACAAAAATATATGTGTCAATATCAAATAAACGTTTTTCTACACATTTATATAAGTATCATTATTTTTATATATATTTTTATTTAATTCTTATAGCATATAATATGCGCCATTAAATTTAATGAAACAACCAAACATTAAAAATTTTTAAAATTTAATTTTAATTGAAACCACTATCTCAATGAATCAAAAAAATTGTTTTCCTCAATTAGAAGTTAGAACCCAACATCTATCATGTTAGTTTAGATAGTATGGTCAAAAGAATTGTTTGTAATGTTTAAATTAAAATTTTTTTATAAATAATTTTTAAATATTATTGTGGGTTTTTATTAAGACGTGTAAAATATTTTAATTTTAAAATAAAATAATTTTCTTTTACCTTAAAATGTATTATTTAAAAAAAAAAGTGAGAACCCAGCAAATATTTTCTCCAAATCCAAGTCGTTTAAGGCCAAAAATGTGAAAAAACTATACACAGCTGGGCTTTGAGAGCATCAGCGAGACTTCTTCATTTTAGAAAGTGACTTTGGAGTACGGACATATTTTTGACGGGGAAATGATGTTTTCTACATCATTATTTTTATGTATTCAGTGACGTCTTAGTGGCTGAATTTGTTTTTTTATTTTAAATTTTAATTAAAATTTATTTAAATAATTAAATTTAAAATATAATAAAAAACATAAAAAAAAGTAACGTAGAAGTAGCAGCGTTCTTTTTGACGCTCTGTGGCTGTCTTTCTAGCATGGTCCAAAGCGATTTCCGCTTCCACTTTTCATGGGATCCTTTTCTCAATGCCTTGCTGAGCCATCATTTTTTCATTTTTATACATTGATAGGATACTTTCTAAAACAATTTTGTTTATTATTATTATTAATAAAATATTTTATATTTCTTTTGAATTCAAATATAATAATACGAAAACACCTTGACCGCTTATATTGAATTCCCTCGTCCTCGAATTTCCAGAAATTTGTTTCTTTTTCATTTTAGATTAATTAATAACCTCTATCATATACTGCCCCTGAACAAAAAAAAAAAAAAAGGTCTTAAATTCAAAATTCAACTTTTGATAAAAACAAGTGCTGTTGTGTATGAGGAGAGCTTGTGGGCTTCCAAGTTGCACCTATGCCTGGTATTGTTTGCATCATAATAAAATGTTATACCAAAAATGATTTCTGATTCCTGTTTTTCCGTTTTTTACTTCTCTGAGGGTTCCAATGTTCCTTGCTGAATTGTGTAATTAGTTATCTTTTGTAATATTAAATGAAAACAAATTTCCATATAATTTACGTTATATTAATGAATTTACTGGAGAGTAATGAGAATGAATAGTGAAAGCAATGAATGCTGGAACAGGGGCAGGGCAGTCATTTCAAAGGACGGTTTCTGAACCAACCTTCATTTAGTATAGAAACACAATGATTATGTTCTTTGCTTCTGGTCAACAGAACCAAAGAAAAAGCCGAGGATGGCTCTTGCAAATGATAAGCACACTCACTCACCATGTCACTCTTTTTGGCCCTTTCCTTCTTGCTCTCTTGCATAAAAGCGTTTGTTCTCAGACAAAGGTTCTGCCGAGGGCCCTCCAAGCAGAGTTACCATCTTTCACCGCGATTCGCTATAATCCATCAAAATTTCAGTTTCTGTGCAAAGCACAGAAGGACGGATACATGACCACTCCTCCAGTCCTATCTGACACCTGAGGTGGCCTTCTGCAGCAAGGGCTCAACATATCCAACAATGAACATGGCTCAACAGGTGTTTTTTTGACTTCTCCTATTGGTTTTTGGATTTTTCCTCGTGAGCTCTTCTCGGGATCGATTTAACGTTGTTACTCCGCTGTTAATTTCAATGGTGGGCCGGTTTTTTTTTTTCTTATAATAATTTCTGATTTTGGGGGTCTACATTTGATCGCTACGTTGTTGTTTCCTTTGATTCTTATCTTCTCTTGTCAAGTACGAAGTTGGAGGTTTCTGAACCTATTTCTCTCCGATTGATTTGATGCTAGGATGAGGGCTCGCCCCTGGATTACAGCCACTAAATGCGGGGATTGCCTTGGCTAGAGACCGTGATAATTCTGGCCCTATGTCACTTAGCATTATACGCTCTGGCTCACCATCTTCCTCCACAGTTTCTTCGTCAGATTTAGACACAGAGGTCAGTAAAAAGTACTAGAATTTAAGGTAATTTTTTGGTTCAGAAAACCCATGTGCCCCTCTAGTCTGTTCCCAGTTATGTGCCCGCATTAGCGAAAGAGGTCATGTGACATACTGACGCCATTATCCATTAGACTATATCTCCATATTCGTCTATTTGAAGTCGTCTTTAACCGCTAGTGCTTGTTTCCCTGATCACTCCGGTTGTGAATGGCCTTTAATAATATAATAATTTTTGGATGGATTTTTTGGTTTTCTACTTCACTCTAAAATTTTCATATTACAAAAAAGACTATATGCTACATAATTCATTTTAACATAATAATTTTTTAATAGAGAATAATTAGATTAAGACGGGTATGATTGAAAATTTCTTTCTGAATAACTGTATTGTTTAAACTTACGAGCACGGATTGAATCTTTTACTTTTATTTTTTCAAGTTTATGATTTTTTATGAATTTTTAATTTATATTAAAATATATTTTATAAATCTTTTTTTTTTTTCTTTTAATTTTATACAATCTTTCTACTTATCCCAATCGTACAAGCACACAGAGCCTACCTGTCACTCTGTGCTCAAACTGACGAAGGCGAACTTCAAGAAGAAAGCGTGGGTTGAGAGTTGAGACCTAATGCAAGACCCTAGGGTGCCTCGGCAAAGTTGTGTCTAGTTCAGAAAAATGAAAACAGGGAGGACTATAATGATTCAATGATGTAATCTATAAATTAGGAAGGACATGGGGCTTAAGTCCCCTTTAATCACAAAAAAAATAATTAAGGAAATGAAAACACACTCATTTGGCCAACTATTTTTTGCCTTTCTTGGACAATTGAGAGTTAATTTAGGGTCTTTGTTGGAAAACATGCCTAAGAAGATGAGCGAATGAATAAAAAAAATTAAAATATATGAAATTCTTTTTCCTTTTAAAAGGTGCAGCCACATTGCTTGAGAATAATGTTGCTTGCATAAGAATGCGCAATGCTACAGTAGGAAACGGTCTCTAACTAATTTTGTTTAATAATTATGTTATAATATAAGAAAAACCTAAACGTAAGAAAATCGTTGTCACTGATAATTTTACATGCCCCTGTTGCGATGTTGTCTTTGTAGTTTATATTTCAAACTCTTAAATTTTGTTGATATAAATGTTATCGAAATGATTTGAACTTAAGTCATTTTATAATATTACTTAAATATCTCACTACCATACCATACCAGATGAGGTGCTTCTCTCCATTGTCAACTATGTTAATGCTTTAGTTTCTAATATTGTGCCTTTTTTCCTGTTCCCTTTTATTCAGTCTACAGGGTCGTTTTTCCCCGATAAGAGTACCACGCTTGGGAGCCTTATAGGCGTGTCTAGCATTTTAGAGCTATCAAGAAGATCATTCAGAGGAGTGAAATCAGAAGTTTTGACCAGTAAGAAGGGCAACAAGAAATCCAATTCCAGCAATGGATACAAACGAAATAAAGAAACAAACTGAAAGCCAACTAATCTGTACCTTAAAAAATCACTTCACTTTCACAATAAAACATCTCAGTTAATGGCCTCCCAAACGTGTAAAGTCACAAAAACCTATAATTTAATTAATATTAGTAAACATGCTGGGATATATTTTCAAAATGTTGACTGCATTTTTTGTAGAATTAGATCCTCTATCTTTTTTTTTGTTTTTTTAAAGACAAAAAGCTTTCTACTTACTTAAGAATATTTAAAAAAAATTAACTTTAATTTAGCTTTCTTCTCACCTCTACCTTTTCTAAAAATAAAGGTAAAAGATCCTAATTCACTTTTTTTGTACAGTTGGGATAGAGAAATCAGTCTTTATATATGTTTATTATAATGCACTAATAAAATCTTATCTCTGTACACCAATTATGCAGTGTGTATCAATTCCTTTTTTTTTCTTTTTTAAGTTTCTAATATTTGTTGAGATATGGTAGTAGGTGGCATGTGTCCTTGACATTTTTGTGCAGATGGTTATTATTCTCAAAATGAGAACAGTGAGCCAAGACCAAAGCCGGGGACCGACAGATTCGTTGGACCAACCAAGAATATGAACCTGTATGTCTGCACTTAGTTTTCTCTTCACATCACACTGTCTTCCAAACCTGATGAGAATATTTTGTTTTAAATCAAGAAACTGGTCTAATTCCGCAGCCTCGGGAGAGTTCAAACTAGAGAAATTTCCATAGAATGCCTTGCTGCCCCTATGCGATCAACGCACCACTTAAAAATTTGCTTATCGTATCCGACACGTTCCCATCTAGTTTCATGTGAATCTTCAACCCCTCCGAATGGACCAAATTTGAAGGTTAATTACGAGATTCTTATACATTCCCATTTTATTTACAGTGAGTCCCCATGTGTTCGCAGATATTTTCCAACGCAATTTGGTTGCAGATAATTTTCATATTGATTTTCTGTTTCTATTTTTCCAATTCAAATGTCTTTGATTTTATTTCCTCGTATCAAAACTACAACCAAAAGACAACCCACCAACAAAAGTAAATAATATGCGAACACACTCTTTTCACGTATCTTTTACTAATTACTAAATAATATAAATTTACACATCTTATAATTTAATTTTTTTACTTAAATTGTTTACATCTTAATATAATATATAAACCTCCTTTCTTTTTTATTTAAAAAACAGAGTATTTTGACATTTTCTTTCACTGTCCTTTCCTTGATGTGTTTTGGCTGAAAAGGGCAAATATGCATCCAGATGTTCACGGTTCTTAATTAAAGCAGCTCGGTGGTTCTCGCATATCTAATTACATTTTCAGCTGAGTTGCAACTACTACGATTGCAAGTTGAAACGTAGCCCTCAGAGAACGAGTCACACCTCGCAGCAGAGACAACAGATACATCTTTACTGCCTATGCAATGTATGCATAACATAACGTCTCTCTCATCTCTCTCTCTCTCTCTCTCTCTCTCTCTCTCTCTCTCTCTCTCTCTATCTTCTCTTTTTTTCTCTTTTCCAACTGTTTCCCTCGAGATAGTTTCTGGAGCTAAACAAATTCCCACCAAAACCGAGTTGGTAATGGTGCCCGCTTAGAACTATTCCACCAAACACAAGATTTGGATTAAGGCTATTCAGTCATTGGATCAATGCTGATTCCACGTGTCAATAACATGTTAGATCGCGTGTGACTTTGTCTGCATACCAACTCGAAGGATGCAACTCTGGGATCCTGACATATGAGATCGTCTGATACGCATTATAAAGGATCCTATTTTTATAGAAGTGCACAAATTATTCAACCAAGAGAAAGACATGATCACATGACAAGCATCAGCAGGCCATGTCCTTCTCTTCCGTATTTTATTGCTCATTTTGGTATACGAAATAATTTCAAATAATACATCTTAGAAGAGTAAACTGACTACTCTCCTCCATCATAATCATATAGTTGTAATAAAAAGCGCGTGCTGTGTGAAATAGAAGCCCACTCTATATCCTTGTGGCCTTCCGGTTACTCTCCTAACAGCCTTCAATGGGGCAGGAACCAACTAATCCTAAATTCTAGTTTTGAGAAAAAAGAATTTCTCACTTTACAGATGCCCAAAATAATCGATGCAGGCGATGATTCTTCATACTCAAGCAATAATATTACAACATGACATACCCGTACAACCACACCTGGTACCTAACCCGCTAATTCAACTCACTTTGCTTCTCTTTCAAATCTACATAATGGGTTTCTATCTATACTTGCTACTACCACAAGCACCAGCCGTCACTGTTTATCAACCCATTCATTTTCATCAGCAATCCTGCCAGAGCTGCGGCCACCCAACTTTCCAAATGAACCCACCGTGGTTAGTCCCTTGAAGCTGCTGCTACCGCTCTCGTTCAAGTTTCGGGATCTCCTTGACTTGCTTAGCTTGGAAGAACTGATATCACTAGCATCTCGATCAGTGTCATCATGACTTTCCAGCTTCACAACCACCAGTCTATCTATGCTGCTTCGGCAAAATGGGCAAACTGGTGGGGTGAAACTAGCAGTAGTAGGATTGGGCTTCTTGTGGCAACAGAGAGTTAGTGTGCATTGCGCACACATCTGGTGGCCACAGCCCTGAACTTCAATTGTGCATACCTGCTCAAAGCAGATGCAGCATAATTCTGTCTCACTAGCCTGCATTATTTTAGATGCCACAAATGAGGTATAGCGATCGAGCAAAAAGTGAGTGTTTCTCTCACTAGGTTGTAAATCTCAGGGAGAAAGATTTTAAACTTGCCCAAAATATGAACATTTTAGTCCTGAACCAGCTGTCATAGACCTGCTCCATTGCATTTGTGTAATTGTCTTATAGGAGATGAATCACTAAAGTTACACATCAGTGCGATTTGTCCACTAAGTTGGATAGCTTAAATTGATCAAAATTAGGAACTCCTCATTTTTTATGTTAAAAAGAAACTGAAATCTTTCTACGTTTAAAATACAAAGTAAGTCACTCAACTTTAATTTGTTGGCTTCCTACTACAAATTTACTCAACTGTCAGGAACATTAGTTTCTAATTCTGATTGTATTCAAATGCAAATCTGAGAAAGCTCAAGCAATTGGCATAAATGGAGAGGGGGACAGTTTACCTCCGAGATACTGTCATCAGCCACACCATCAGAATGTGATGGAGATGGCAGAGAGTAAGCACTCCCCTTTAATATGTTTTTCTCCCTTTCCCTGCTTGCAGCCATCAAGGCCTGCTCTAATAAAGCTTTAGCCTCCGGATTAAGCTCACTGATGAACTTCAAAGGTGATGGCCAGACAAGAGGCTCTGCAGATGTAGGATTTAGCAACGCTGCACATGCTCCATGTCGGTGCTTCAGAGCAACTACATATGGTATCCGCCTGCATCAACGCACCATACAGCATGAAGCAATTCCAGGGAATTCTGATAATTAAACTTGAATAACAGAAGAGTAGAGGAATCTTATGAGTCTATGCTGAATAAAATGATTAGATCGTTACACAAGCTGAGCTGCTACCTAAAGCTTAAAAGTTGCAGTTGGAAGGAGGGTCCATCAAAATATTCCAAACAAGTGACGAAATTATAAGATTATAGGTTTTCTTAAAGGCTAGCAATTTGATATTTAGGTCATATGAAATAAGCCCATTATCCAATAAGCTACATATATTTAGCAGTCAAGTGTCTACAGATGCCAACAATTTGCATTGAGAAAGCCTAATATACCCAGATGCATCACGTTGAAGACGATCTGCACCCCATGCCAACAGTTCTCGGATGCAATCCAAAGATCCTCCTCTAGCTGCAAGATGAAGAGGAGTGCTCCCAGGACAGCTGCAAAGAGCAATCGATCAATCCACCAAATAAAAGAAATAAATAATATTCAAGGATACGATGAGAACTTTGACTGCTAATTACCCATATCTTCCTGTTGAAGCACAGACAAGAGCTCCATTGTCTAAAAGAATATGCACACATTCAGGTCGTCTTTGGCGGGCTGCCAAGTGCAATGGCGTAGCTCCCCTACCATCTCTTATATTCACAAACCGGGCAAATCCCCTGCAATCAATTCAAATAAAAACTATCATCAGAAACCAACAACCTAAATCGATTCGGGATCAAATTGATAATTAAACAGAATAGGACCAACCAAGAAGCAGCCACTGGACTAGATTGAGCAGCAGATAGAATTGCTTTAAGGCAAGAAGAATGGCCATAGTAGGCAACATAGTGCAAACAGGTTCTTCCGTTCAGCGTATCAAACATCAATACCTGAGAATTTTTTTTTTTAAGATTATTTGATAGCCAAAAAATAGAACAGTGGAATATGCTATACGGTATTTTACATACATTAGCTCCCGCTTCAAGGAGTTTTTCCACACAGGCGATCTTTCCGTGCATTGCTGCCAACATAAGTGGAGTCTGAAGCGTTCACAAAGATGAAGTGAGGCAACACGATGAAGTTGCTAAAATCTTACATTCATTCCAAAAGATGAGGCAAATTGGAAATAATAGGTAGGACTTACCTGCTTTTGCCGATTCAAAACATCTGGATTAACAGATCCATCTAAAAGCATAGATAGAATCTGCTACTCGCCCAAAAGCCATAAAACCCATCAATCAATACCCAGAAAATGTAAGGAAAGACATTTATTATCGGCCTCAAAGCGAAAATCCAAAGAGAGACCCAGCGAATCATTACCCAATCGACTAAGTAATTGAATGAAATAGCGAGATAAGAAGAACCCACCTCGATCTGGCCATTAGCAGCAGCAATATGAAGAACAGAGTGGCGATCGTAGACAGTAGCGTGGTGTATGAGAGTTGGGTCTCTGGCTATAAGAGTTGTAACAGTTAGAAGGTCACCATGCTGAACGGCACTGAATAGGCCATTTTCATGGTTGCCTCTGCAGCTCAGTCCCTGACCCATCCCCTTTCGTTCCTATTCTAGCGGTGGTGGTCGGGGTCCCGGAGAGGCGCTTCACCTCTACTCTTTCCTATACCACCTTCCCCAAAGAAGGTGGCCTGGCTTGCCACAGGTTATAAATAAGCTTCACATTTAAGTCGTAGTCGGGGACTTCGGAGACGACAGTGATGAGGTAGAGAGGATATCTGGGGAGAGAGATGTACGGAAAAATATTAACAATATAAAGTGTATATTTTAGACAACGAATATTCATTTTAATGCAAATATTGACATAAAATTATAAATTTGAGAGACATTAAAATTTTAATGTGAAAAATTTTAATATAAAAAAATTATGAAATTTAGTTTAGTAACAATTTTTACTAATCAAAATTAGTAAATACATTAAGAAATAAAAAAATCTAATCTATAAATATTTTAATTCAGTCAATAAAAAAAATTCATATAACTTAGAATAATATATTAAAATTTTATCAAAAATTGAATAAAATACACTTTAAAAAACAAAATTTCTTCTATCTTCTATCTTTCGCACGAGTTAAAAACCTCTCCTCTCGTGGTCTTCTTCCTCTGTTCCATGCCACGCATAAAGTTTTATAACCTTTTCCTTTCTTTTAGAAATGATAGTCTTATTATTTTTTTCACATTCTTTTTATATAAAAGAGTTTTTTTTAATAATTAAAACTCAAATTTTTTACTTAGTCAACAGTGAACCTTCGCTTGAGAGTGACCCATTTAACATGAGAAGAGAGGCATGTACCCGGGACGAAAATGAGAGAGAGGGCGCGTGGATATGGTAGCTGACCGTGTCAGTAATGGGCAGTTACTGAAACAGAGTTGGGGCAGCAGTCAGATTCCCCCCCTCAAAAGGTTAGGTTCCAGTAGGCATGAACCCACAATCGGTGGATTTATTCATTCTACCTT
Organism: Dicorynia guianensis; assembly: GCA_037013595.1. Lineage (NCBI taxonomy): Eukaryota > Viridiplantae > Streptophyta > Magnoliopsida > Fabales > Fabaceae > Dicorynia > Dicorynia guianensis. The sequence continues at coordinate 1,179,730 of JASUAB010000009.1, forward strand.
CACTTCCAGTCATCAACGGTTGATATTGTAAGTTTCTGATACATTCGACCCAGGAATACGCGGACTTTATACGTTCCTCCACCTCCAGTCATCCAGTCATAACGTCTATTGGTGCTCGTGAAACTTGGAATACTCAGACTTTATACGGTGTGTTTAAAAGTGTCTTTAATAAAAAATGGCAATTCGAAAGATTATAAAAGAGCAATGTCATTTATTATTTGTTAAGTGTAGTATTTTATTATTATAACTTATATCTTATAAAAATTATTTTATTTTTTAAATTTTATAATTTAACAAATTTAATATTTTCCTTAATTTTATGAGATTTTAGTTTTTTTAACTATTTTTTTGTTTGTGGACGTGTTTTTTTTAAATTAAAATAATAATAATAATAATATAGTAAATAGGAAAAATGGGTTGGATACCATTTTCTTGTACCATAAAACTGACGTTTAAGATTGTGAATACGACTGCACAATACTTACATTACATATTTTGGTAGAATTATTTTAGCTAATTGAAGCCTACGTCTCTTTCTCTGTGTTTCTCCCAAAATACAAAATGTCAAGTACAATCCAACACGCTGAACAACATGTCATTCACTTAGTTGTGAAGTCCATGTTATGTAATTGCACACAACGGTTCTACATGCTCCTCTTTTATCATACCGTATGAAGCAATTTGTATTTTGTTGGGAATTGAACAAGTCAAAAAGATCAAAATCGACTTAACCAAAATTCAGATTCAAACCAGGCTCAACGCGTTTACAGTTTGAATAGAGTTATTCCCGATTTGCTATTTTTTATTTACTAGTACGCTTAACTTTAAGGTAAGAATAAGACCATTGTTGAAGAAAAGCATAGTATTCTCGTCTAAAGAGCAGCCATTCTTTGCATGACTGTGAACTAGCAATAACATGTACATGGGTTATTATAAGGTCAGCCGTTGACCACCCAGCACCTTTTGATAAACTTGATACGTTCAGCATATAAATTATAAAATTAGTTACCTCTTATTCCAAAAAAAAAAAAAATTAGTTACATCATATCTGCACGCTTAGCCTTTTTCTACCTCCTAGCTCGCTCCATGTCATGCTGCACTCGCATCAGAATTCTTTTTCCCTTACTAAACACGTATACTATGCTTTCAACTTTATTACTTAGTCTTTCCTTTCATAGTGGGGAAGCCATTGCTTGGAAGAAACAACCCCTCGATCCCAGATATACTTGGGAAGGAAACTTTGACAAGGTTATCAAAGCCCCACAACCCTCCCAATAACATTAGCACCCCTCCCTACACTTTTAGCGATCGCCAGGCTTCAATCAACACATGACATCGCCTTCCAAATTAGTCTTTATGATGAACTTACGGTCGCTTTCCATCGTATTTTTTCGTTGTGCTATCAACAATCCTCTCTGTTGTTCCCATGTATCTTTCATCTTTTTTGATTTTTTTTGTTTTGATGAATATACTGGCACCGCGCTCATATTCATTCAATAACCAAAAAGTATCGGATGCGCCATCCCTGTTTACAGTAAAAGCTATCTCATCACCACCTATGTTCCACCACTCGTTGCTACTTTTTTTTTTATGCTGTTGAATTGGCCAATGATTTAGCGAAATTATTATATCTGGAATCTCTTTATTTTATTAATAATTTTAAATTATTAAATTAATTAAATCACAAAATTCAAACCAACAAAACTCTTTTGTGAGATTTTAGTTTACATTGGAGAACTTTATCCTATTATGTATGCCTCAAATATTGACTAGCGATCATGTTATCCTAGCGAGTTTCCATGACCAACTGCAGACCCGAAAATGTCACCTAATATACATCACGAGCCCAAGATGCAAGCCCATACTAGACACTTTGGCAGCAGCATCATCTGAACCCATGTATATGTGGATAGACAAAAAAGAAACAACATTTGTACCCCACGATAGTTGCTAGCCCAGTGATGAAATGCCCCACTTTCATCCACAGGACCCTCCTCTGACCCAACCGCCCCGTTTCCTTCCAAAAACAAAACAAAGAGGACCGGGTGTTCTAGCATGGAAGTTCGATTGATCCAACTCCTTCTCTTGGTCCTCGCTAACTCGGTTCCTTCCCTCTGCTTCTGCCGAAAAAGAAAAACGGGGAATAGATGCCAATGTCGGATGTAGGTGGTAGAAGGTTAGAGCAGACGGCCATAATTCTTATCTCCACGAATAATTAAAGGAACGCAAAGATGGATGGAGGAGACATGATCATAGACGGGCCATGAAGAAACCGTAACTCTGTTTTACTCGATCATTGTGTCCTATTTATTTATTTTTACAATTTTGACAGGATCCAGAAACCTCCTCCCAGCAATATATATATATATATATATATATATATATATATATATATATATATATATATAGGGTATGCATTCAACTTCAGTTTCAAGGTAGCCAAATCAAGCAAAATCCCTTTCAATGGTGTGTACACATTAAAAAACCGCAGAGCTCAAATCCTCAATTGAAGCTCGCAAAAATGTCGCTGATTCCAAGCACTGGGTGGGCGAAAAACTAACATTTTCGACCCGTTTTCTTCGGAGAACCACTTTGAAGGTTTTTTCTCCTCTTCCTCACTCACCAATTTGCCTGCATCAGCACGCTAAACCTCTGCCTTTGCGAACACAAGGATTGATTGGAAGGAGACGCCAGAAGCTCACATATTCAAAGCTGACCTTCCTGGTTTGAAGAAGGAGGAACTGAAGGCGGAGATAGAAGAGGCATAATCCTCCAAATCAGTGGAGAGAGGAGCAAAGAGCAAGAAGAGAAGGATGACAAATGGCACCGCATGATGAGGAGCAGTGGCAAGTTCCTGCGCAGGTTCAGGCTGCCAGAAAATGCCAAAATGAATCAAATCAAAGCGAGCTAGGAGAAAGGGGTGCCCACTGTAACTATTCCTAGAACGAAGGAGAAGCGGGCTGAGATCAAGGAAATTCAGATATCTGGTCAATCATTAAGTCAAAGCCATTGAATTCAACATATCAAGTCAAAGCTCTGGGCTTTAACATATCAAGTCAAAGTCGTTGAATTCAGCGCCCAAACATCCTCAAGGCTAATAGGGTTATGTTATGTTTTAAATAAAAATTTATAAATTAAATTTTATTTAAAATAATTTAAATTATTAAATTGATGATTAAGATATATTTATTTTTTATATTTTTATTAATATACATTTAATTTTTTATTTTTTAAAAAATAATAATATACTATTTTAAACTTTAGTAACATTAAATTACTTCCTTTTATTAATTTTAATTACAGTAACTTTTTAACTGAATTGTCACGTGACAATCTGAGAGCTCTAAAATTAAAACTCTCGTCGAGTTCCCTTGATCACCAATACCTCGTTCAGCTCACCTCCCGCTGCTCACTGAAAACCCAGGAATCAACGCTAGCTCCTCAAACCTTGCCGACGGATGCAGTCCAAGAGCCACTTCGCAAGGTCCTAGCTGAAAAGCACTCCGCTATCGAAGCTCAAGGGAATGCTATCCGTGCGCTTAAAGCCGTCGCTGCCTCCAAGCCTGAAATTGATGCCACCGTTGAAGCCCTCAACGGCTTGAAGCTGGAGAAGTCTTCGATAGAGAGACAGGTCCAGGCATGCATTAGTGTTACCGGCGATGATACATCCCTTAATGAGGAAGCATTCCGTCAACTCAAGCAATGGTTAACACCCTTGAGCGGCGTTTATTTTACGTTCCCTTCTTTTAGATTCACAGTCGCGTTGCTGGCTTTTACAATTTTGGATCTACCAAGAGCAGATAGAATTGCTTTAAGGCAAGACGATTGGCCATAGCAGGCAGCATAGTGCAAACAGGTTCTTCCGTTAAGTGTATCAAACATCAATACCTTAAGATTATTTGATAGTCCAGACAGTCGAATATGCCATACGGGAATTTTAAATATATTAGCTCCCGCTTCAAGGAGTTTTTCCACAAACGCGATCTTTCCCTGCATTGCTTCCAACATAAGTGGAGTCTGAAGCATTCACAAAGAAGAAGTTAGGTAACACATTGAAGTAGATAAAATTTTACATGCATTCCAAAACATGAGGTAAATTAGAAATAATAGGCTAGAGTTACCGGCTTTTGCCGATTCAAAACATCTGGATTAACAGATTCATCTAAAAGCATTGATAGAATCTGCTACTCGCCCAAAGCCATAACCCATTAATCAATACCCAGAAACTGTAAGGATAGACAGTTATTATCGGCCTAAAAGCGAAAATCCAACTAGAGACAGACCGATTCATTAAGCAGCTGACAAAGTAATAAGCCTCCAAAAATTTAATGAAGTAGCAAGTGAACCCACCACGATCTGGCCACCAGCAGCATATGAAGAGCAGAGTGGCGAACGTAGACAGTAGCGTGGTGTATGAGGGTTGGGTCTCTGGCTCAGAGAATTGTGACAGTTTGAAGATCCCAAGCTGAACGGCACTGAATAGGCCATTTTCATGGTTGCCTCTGCAGCTCAGTCCCTGACCCATCTCCTTTCCCTCTTATTCTGGCTGTGGTGGTCGGGGTCCTGTAGAGAGGTGCTTCACCTCTACCCTTCCCTACGTCACCTTTCCCAGAAGGTGGCCTGGATTACCGAAGGTTATAAATATTTAAGTCCTCTCCTCTTCTCTACGTCTCCAAAGTCAGTCGCATGGTGATGCGATCAATTTATATATGAAAAATGTTGGGCGTCTCTTTGGGCGCCCGGGGGAGAAAAAAGAGTGATTATGTAAAACTTTGTACAGTCTGTGAGCATTGTGACTGTTTATGCAATTTAAGGAGAAGTCGTTGCACTAAACAGCAAACACCAAACCTAGCTACAGGTATGTTAGCTGTCCTAACGGCGTGTCGCATGCGACTGAACTACCTCTGACAATGTTTCGGCTACGGGCCTGGGCCCCCAAGGGCCCTGGAGCTGGGAGTCACGTGGATGCGACGGTGGCCGAACATGATCCCAGATTTTGCTCAATATGGGCCCCAGACTCCCGGCTTCAGATTCGTTATCATTTATATTTTGATTAATATTACTAGACGCTATCTACCATAAAAAAAAAAATATTCCTAGACGCGGGACCCATCTCGCGAGTGCTGTACCTGCGCTGGCTTATCAACACTTCAAGCCGAGCCCAGCTGAGTTGATCATCGTTCGCTCAGTTCAAAATCTCGTAGACCAACCTTGCGGTCTGTCTCCTGTGAACCCTCCCTCCCGCCATCGCTTACCCACCACGAGTTGGATGTGGGGCCACAAGATCTGATACGCAAGCATTTTCGCCAGACTGGTAGCTATGGACGTTCAGAAAAAGCCGTCCCTCAAGTACGTGTATGGCCATGATTTACCTTAGCTATGGAAGGTCAAACCATTCAGTTTGACTATTTATGCCACGGCCCCACACGAGTAATGTTATAGAGTTGCGTTGATTAAAATGTTATATAATTTTTTGAAAAATATTACACAACTTTTTAACGTAACTATAAGAGAATGTATTAGACCTTTCTATCATTATTCACCCACACTGTTTGGTTGGCCGTCCTGGCAAATTGCTTGAAAGCAGCCAACCGTCCACGTGCTGTTCACAATCTTGTTACTTCATCAACATTAATTCAATCTGCTTCTTTGGCTCAAAACATTATATTCAACAATAATAATGAAAAAGAAAACAAAAGGATCAGTCACTAATGAGACGGACCAGTGCCCCACTTGCAGAGGGCACTTTGTTTAACCAGAAAGGGATTGCATGCAGTACTTCCAGTGTCGTCTTTATGCGTGTAATTGCTGCAATTCATGTCACCATGCATGGTCTTCTTGCCTACAATTGTTACATGTATCTAGAATTAGCACTGACCAGTTCTCATGATTAATTTTGGGTGGAGAAGCTCATGATTTTGTACAATTGCCTGATAACCGAATGGTGACGCTTACATGCCTTGCAAACATCAATTAGGCTTATAATTTGCGGGCTGCTCATTTCTTAAGGGTCAGCAGTGAGCACAAAGAAATGCAAGGTGTTGGACCATTAAATTCCAAACTAGTTATTTTTTTATTGAAAATATTTTAATTTAAAAATCAAACTTAAAAAAATAATTTTAAATTTCATTATTTGAATCAAGTTCAAATTCACTTATTATTTAATTTTAAGAAAAAAGAACTATTGGACTTCAAGCAATTTAAAATCATTCAAATATTTTTTCATTCTTTTCCAAAAAAATCGTTCAAGTAAATAGTTAAAATATATATTTATACGTTGTTATTATTTTTGTTGAAAATTAATGATATTCTTAATTACCCCAATTTGATATAAACGAGTTCACATTTCACAATGCAGATTGCAGGGTATTAGATGATTAATTGTTTATTAATGATGACAACGTAGCCAAGTGAAATAAAGGGAATTGTTTGAGAGAATTAGAGTATGTATGTGGAGCCAAGAGATTTTTTTTTTCTTTAAAATTTTGTTAGGGTAGAGGAAGCCAAGAGAATTAGAGTAAATGGCTTGCAACCATAAATAAGAACTTAAGCCTCAGCCAACTGATGGGAGCTAGTAAGTTTGTGGTGGGAAAGCCTTAAAATTGACAGTAATCCACTTGATTGCTTCGTCAGTGATTCAGTCTTCCGACAGTCATTGGGTTCCAACTCTGCTTCACCTTCTTCTACCCCTTTACTCAACTTCCTTTAGTTTAACCGAATTAACCGCCCGAAGCCGCCCACCCAGCCACGCCCACGGCTACACAAGTCTTCAACCTTGTGCCCTTGGCATTCCTGTATCTATAGATCCTCCATTGTTATAGATCAATCGAATATTAGGAGAATAAAAGATATAAATATGAGACAGTAAAAGTAATGAAGAAAATAATAAATTTTACAAATAGTTTTTTTTTTAATAATTTATACAATTTAACTAAAATAAATAAAATTACGAATACCAGCAACTGGATTCAAATCCGGCGTTCATAGTTGGTTGTTGCTACGCAAAGTTAGCATTTCGCACAACTATCCTATGACCCACCTAGTCTCAGTTGCCTGCCAACCCAACCTCAGTTAGCTCACTCAGCCTCAGCCGCGCCGCAAGAGCAAAGCAAGTCTTTTGCGCGTGGGGCTCACTCCCCTGTTTCTCTAGTCGCTCTTTCTCTTTCTCCAAGAAACGTTCTGTCTGAAAATTGCCTCGTTGACTACAGAGTAGAACAGCAATCCCAATTTGCGCCAATCTTTGCAGTAGAACTAAAAGATTTGGAGCAACGTTATCTGTTAATTCACCGGGGGTAGTGTTCTGTTCAGTTCGGTGAAGTCAAACGCTGGGGCATAGTCAGATCTGATAGTAGAGGCAGCCATGGAGGACGAAAAAGCAGCCTTAGCACACAGCTTGATTGGCTTGGTGAATGACATAGCCGCGATCTCAGATTACAGGTGCACGGTCAAGAAGCAATACTGCAATTTGGCGAGAAGGCTGAAACTGTTGACCCCAATGTTCGAAGAAATTAGGGACAGCAAAGAGGCAATCCCTGAGGGTACTTCAAAAGCTTTGGTTTCCTTGAAGGAAGCTCTCGAATCCGCGAGGGAACTTCTCAGATTCGGGAGTGAAGCGAGCAAGATTTACATGGTCTGTGCGTATTATTCGATTCCTTCGCATTTCCTACTCCTTGTTTGATAAATAGGTCATCCGACTGATTTTTCTTCTATTAGTTGCATTTGTATATATTCCAGTTACTTTATGTTCGTGTCTGTTTGGTGGGGAGAAAATGGCGCAAAGCGAATGAAATTACACCAAAATTTTAGTTGTGCTTTCTCCATAGAGCTATTTCTAAAGCAGCCAAATTTGGGTTTCTTCTTTTCTCTGCGATAGTGTGTGCTCACAACTACATCCTTCATAAAAAATTGGAAAAACCTGCTACCCTGAAACTGTGGCTCGTAATATAATTCAGTGATGACTAGTTAGCTGTTGCTGGGTAGGAGTGTAATCCACGTGAAGGATGCAAATTGCTTCTCAAAAAATTTAGTGCAAATTCTTGGTTATCTGATCCGTATAACTTTCGAAAGATATCTGTTGCTCTTTATTATTCTTTTCTTATAAACAATAAATTTAGTTTTTTCTGGGTAGGTCGGATTGCCTAATTATAAATTTTTATATAAAATTAAATTTTTAAAAATATTATTTAATGAAATATAACTTTTAATCATCTCTTTAAATATTTTTTGTTATCTTTCTTTATATATTTTTTTATAAATTAAATACTATTTGATCAACCTTTTGTTGATACTTATTATGATCTTTTTGTACATAACCAATATATTATAATCGAATTTCTATTATTTTCTTCTTAATAGACACCATTTTAACTCTCTTCCGAATACCTTTATTATTCTTTTCTTATATCTTAGAATAAAATTGTTATAGCTGAGATATCCAGATTTTAGTATCTTTCGTCTAACTACAAATTAATCAGTGAAGTCTTTCGCCTTCTTTGCCCCAGATTAATATTCTTATATTACTTTGTTTTTAAATTCAATGTAGAATATCTTCCTTTTTTTTCTTTCCTCGAGGAAGTCTGTTTCAGTCCAGCTTGTTTATGACATTTTTATCGGCCCTTTTAATTTATGTTCGTCTCCTTAAGTTCTGTGTTCTTGGTTGCACTTAAATAAGCCAGTTGAATGTTGCCTTGATGATTGTTAACTTTTATGGATGCTCCAGTTAAACTGGGCATTAAATAATGATTTCACGATACTTTAAAATTGTAAAGAGTGGGGAAAAAAAAATGAGGAGCTGGTATAGTATTTGTGTGTTTGAGGGTGTCTGCAGAAGCTAAGTCTCTTAGAGACTTGATACCATTTGTTATACTGGGTTCCAAATAGGTTTCTTCATGTGTTCCTGGGTATCAAAGCAGAAGAATCTTTTCTAAAGAAACCTTTGGTGCTACATTATATACCTGTAGGAACTTGACTTAAGGAATATGTGTACCATTTTTCTTTCTTCACATTCGAGTTATTTATAATGCTTCAAAGAGGAAATTCAAAGATGGTATTGCTAGCACATGCAATCAGGCACTCACATGCACATATTCAGTGAGAAAGGGAGATGTCTGAATGCAGTGAATTTGTGACAGCTAAAAGACTATACTGACAGGTATTGCATGGGAGCTAGGTGGAATTTTAGTGTACCAAACATTTCAGTGCTGTTAAGGAACAGGAATGGCACTCTTCCTTGCATTTAGCCCTCCCTAAACTGGCGAATGTGGGTTCTAGAACTTCTCTTATGTAGCTATGTTGGGAAATCTGAAGTAAGGTAATCATGCACCTGGTGATCTTGGTTGTGAAGATTACATATGCTTTAGCTAATATTTGGAAAATTCTAAGTAAGGAGCACTAGAGAGAAGGTTGAAACTTAATAAGCAAATGGAGGGTAAGGGTATGTGCCTTACATAGTATCCTACGTTTTTCACATTCCTGAATTTATGGATAGAATATAACAGTTGACCTGTAAAACTTTGTTCAAGCCATTAATCTTATTATGTGTTCTCAAAAGTAAATATCATGAGGTTCCAGACCTTTATTTTCTCCATTAAGGATTTCGGTGGAAGGAGAAAGTTCCAGACTGGAGGGTGACAAGTGATAATTTCAATCTTGAAATTTTTGGTTGATATGATATAGTCTGTGATTAATCTTTTGGTTTGAATTTATCTGAATATTAACCCAGGCCACTTGTTGTTCAAAGTCTTTATCATTGGAAGGTAGGAGCATATCATATACGCCTGCTTTTGCACATTAAAATTGAAGCATATTTGACTGTCGTCTGTACAGATATATTCTATGGACAACTACAACAACAACAACAAAAAAGCATAACCTTATTTGACTATATGAGGTTGATTACATGAATCAAACGGCACTTTTGAATTCTATCTAAAACTATGTTTGCTGAAATGCCATTTAATTAAAAATTCCTTTTAATAACTTCTTCAAGTGTCTACCTTTTTTCATTGGATTAAAAACCATTTGATTGATTTTTCTATGAACAACTGTTCAAGGAAAACTACAACTTGTTAAGAAATTTGTATAGGTGTAGAACTTCTCCTTGCAATGTTCAAATGAATACAGGTTTATGAAAATTACTATTTCAAATCCTAATACTGTTTAATTGAATATTGATAATTATGTTGTTTTCATGTCGTCAGAATCTTGGTTCACTTACATATTTATATGAATGATTCTCAATTTTTAGTCTTGTTTTCCACCTTGGTTACTTTCCCACTTCTATTTACAGTTAATTTCTTCCATGATATGTCTGGATATCAAATTATGGAAACATGTTCTGAAGAGCATGATATTTACTGCCTTAGATGATGCTTCAATTGACTTAAGTCACTTCTTTCAGTTTGCTCTCGCAACCGTTATTGTTCTTATTGCAGGTCCTAGAGAGGGACCAGATTATAAATAAATTCAATGAGGTGACAGCTCATTTGGAACAAGCCTTGAGTGGAATTTCCTTAGATATACTTGACATATCAGATGAAGTTAAGGAGCAGGTACCGATTCATCATTTGACATATCTGGTGTCATTATTTTTTGAGTGTGTTTCTTAAGGGCTTCAATATTAAGTTTCCTTTTTGTTTTAAAGCTCATTATTCATTTACTTGTTCTGTATCACTTTTAGCTATTATTCTTAAGATTTTGATTATTGTGTGCATGCACCACAATAATCTTACTTGCTATCATTTTTGAAGTTGCAAAATTTGATCTACTATGGCCTTTCTGGTTCCTTGTTCAAAATAGAATGGACTGAGTACCACTGTAGTGCTTCTTAAAGTTATCTCTATCTATAATATATTTTTTGTGGTTATCTTTATGCATAATATTTTACTATTTTACTTTTTTTTTTTTAATAAATTTTAACTTTTCTTATTATTCCAGGCTGAGCTTGTTCTTGCCCAGTTCAGAAGAGCCAAAGGTAGGGTTGACACACCCGATATTGAGTTGCATGAAGATCTTTTATCCCTGTACAACAAGAGCAGTGATGCAGCAATAGATCCAGCTGTTTTAAAGAGATCAGCGGAAAAATTGCAATTGTTGGGAATAGCTGATCTTACCCAAGAGTCACTAGCTTTGCATGAGATGGTGGCAGCAAGTGGTGGGGATCCAGGGGCAAGCATTGAGAAGATGTCAATGTTATTGAAGAAAATAAAGGATTATGTGCAAACAGAAAGACTAGACACAAATGACAATTTAGTGGGAAAAGGCCTTTCTTCAAGTTGCAGCGGACAAGGGACAATTGAAAAAATTCATCAGGCCCCTGTTATCCCTGATGATTTTCGTTGTCCAATATCCCTAGAATTGATGAAGGATCCTGTCATTGTTTCAACAGGACAGGTATGTGGATTATGAAATATTAATTACAATGTTTTTATGCCAAACAGCGGTAACGAATTTTATTCATAATCCGGAGAAGTTCAGATACAGTGTAGTGAGTTATTATCCTTCTTGTCTCCCTAATTTGAAGTTCTTCCTGACTGTCTCCTTCCCTTTGTCTGCTTGACAGTAAAATTGCAGCAAACGGCACTGCGCTCTTGAACAATTCTTTTAAGTTATCTGATTCATTTCTGATATTGCTTCCCTTAGAAGAAATTGAGCTACATGACTTGGACAAGTCATGGCATGGAGAGTTGCTTGCTATATTGATGAATTTCCTTGGAAGACTAGTTTTGGTTAAATTTGAAATGTAGTTGCAATATAATTTGGAAGCTTTTACTGATAACACCTCCTTAACCGATAAATATGTAATATGATTGCCTTTGGTGTTTCCAGTTCGGACCTCTTAACAGTTTACCCCTGCTGCTGAGCTAATTTGCTTACGTCTGTCAAGTTATCAATAAAGCGTGTTGTCTTGTCTGCAGACCTATGAGCGTTCTTGCATTGAAAAGTGGTTGGAAGCAGGGCATGTCACCTGTCCAAAAACACAGCAGATCCTCAATAGCACTGTTCTCACACCTAACTATGTATTACGGAGCCTCATAGCTCAATGGTGTGAAGCCAACGGCATAGAACCTCCAAAACCTCCCAGCAGTTCTCGACTTAGTATATCAGTCTCTGCCTGTTCACCAGCTGAGCGCAGTAAGATTGAAAATCTTCTCCGGAAGCTTACATCTGGCACTGCTGAAGACCAGAGATCAGCTGCTGGTGAGATCCGCCTTCTTGCAAAGCGCAATACAGATAACCGTGTAGCCATAGCTGAAGCTGGTGCAATACCTCTACTTGTTGGCCTCCTCTCCACGACTGACTCCCGCACTCAAGAGCATGTTGTGACAGCACTTCTTAATCTTTCAATATGTGAGAATAACAAAGGAAGTATCATATCTTTTGGGGCAGTTCCTGGTATAGTTCATGTGCTCAAGAAGGGCAGCATGGAAGCACGGGAAAATGCGGCAGCAACTCTTTTCAGCCTTTCAGTCATAGATGAAAATAAGATTATAATTGGTTCGTCGGGAGCCATCCCACCACTGGTGACGCTACTTAGTGAGGGTACCCAAAGGGGCAAGAAAGATGCTGCAACAGCACTCTTCAATCTGTGCATTTACCAGGGTAACAAGGGAAAGGCGGTGAGGGCTGGTGTTGTTCCCACACTTATGCGACTGCTGACAGAACCTGGTGGGGGAATGATGGATGAGGCATTGGCCATTTTAGCAATATTGGCTAGCCATCCTGAAGGGAAGGTCGCAATTGGTGCTGCAGAGGCAGTGCCTGTTTTGGTAGAGGTTATTGGGAATGGATCCCCAAGGAACAAAGAGAATGCAGCTGCCGTTTTAGTGCACCTTTGTTCTGGAGATCAACAATATCTAGCCCAGGCCCAGGAACTTGGAGTGATGGGTCCGTTGTTGGATTTGGCTCAAAATGGTACGGACAGAGGGAAAAGAAAGGCAGCACAGCTGCTAGAGCGTATGAACAGGTTCCTTGAGCAGAATCAGCTGCAGGAAGTTCAAATACAAACTGAACTTCAAGCTCTAAACCTGGATACACAACCGCCTTCTATTAGTAACCTTGTTGATAGATAAAGATTTTGTTACTTTTTGTATCATCTGTTGTTCATTATGTTTCTTGTGTTTTTTTGAAGTGTTGAAAGAGGCGGCCTTTTGGAGGTAAAGGGTGCAAGATCACCTGCCCTCTGTCAAGTTACTCATTTGTTGTATGGGGATACAGAGAAAGGGGGGACAGGAGAATTCAAGAAAATAGTGAGATGTTTCTGACGTGGAAAATGTATGATTGTAACATGTACTACCGTAATCATCCTCAGATTTTAATGAAGGGATGTTTCATGTAATCAAATTGAATCATATGATGTCAATTTGCGCCATGTAGATAACTATATACAAGAAGTAAAATTGCCATCTACCTATGTTAAAGTCTTGGAAAAAGACAGCCTCAGCTACGGAGGCCAATGAAAGCTGTCTTTCGACTCTTTTCCTAAGTTATATCTGACATTCTGATTCCTCGTGGACTAACAAAACAGATGGCCTAATTGGCATTCCTGTTTGCAACTTGGTTTCCAGGGCTTTCTCGAAGCGGTGCCGTTGGCGTTGTGGGTCAGGTTACCTTCTTTGTCTTTTTCCTGTTTTAAAAAAAGTTCTTTGGGCCTTTAATTTATTAGTTGATTGGACCACATTTTCCTGCTGAGCGACGTTCACCATTCAAGCCTTTTAATCATTATCACTTTGTTTCATTTAATATTTTTTGCGTTTTTCTCAAATGGTTAATTAAGTTTATTTTTCACCCAAAAAGATATTTAAGTTTGATTATAATTGCCATAGCATCGCAATCTTCATTTATTATAATTGTAGTATCGTAACAACAATTAGTATATATGGAGATTTTTAAATCTTAAGAAGTCAGCGTAGTAATTAAACTATTTAAATATTTAATTCTAAAAACCATCAACGAATATTTTACAAGTTATATGTCATTTTCATTCGTGATATAAATTAAATATATGTTGATTTGCATTAAAAGATATTTGCTCACAAACTTAAGATTTATATTGTAGAAAAAGATTTAATAAGGTGTTGATGCAGTTGTCTATACTCCAAGTTAAGAGATTTGAGGTCAAATATTTAAGTTAAGTCTTAGAGTCTTACTTATTAAGAGGGACTATCAACAATTAATCTCAAATATAAATTAATCTCATATCTAATAAGAATATAGAAATATTGTATGAAAAGCTTATTTAGTGGTGTAGAGATACAGTGTGATATTGTCTACAAAAGTAGAAGAGTTAAAATTATATATTTAGTTAAGTGCTTCACATGTAAGTATCCTCAGCTAACCATTTTGACGACCCTCTCCGATTACTTGTAAAATGTCTCAATTCTAACTTTGTATTCATATGCAATGATAATTTCATGAAAAGCATATTTTTGTAAGTCGGAATTTTCCAAGTTAAATGATCGGTAGATAGATTAGTGGTTGAAATCTTGAAGTATGAGATGGTAGAAACTACGAGACAACAAATTGACTAAAAGTTGATATGAGCAGGTGGACCTTTTTCAACGTTGAGATAATTCAGCAACATTAAAACTCACGTACAGTTATGAAATGAGAAACATTGGGTAACAAGCCTCTTCTGCTACGTACTTTCATCTCATTTCTCTCCCAATTCACATTTTAGTTAGACCTAAACATACATGCACGTTAATGACGAACGATCTAAACTCTGCAACAACGGCCAAAAAAAAACTCTGTAACGGTCCCTGGCTCTGCCATATGCCATCATCAATGGGTGGAAAGTAGGTCCCACGCATCTGTAAAATGAAGAAGGAAGGCAAAGTCTGGAAGACGAAGGTGAAAAAGAATAGGAAGATGCAAATGAAGCAGAGTAATGGAAAGTAAGACAAAGAAAGCGAACCAAAGGACCCTTTGCCCTCTTGCCACCGATATATATCATGCCTAGATCCAAACCATCAACGGCGTAGGTTTGCCCATTTATCCTTAAAAGCACTGTTCAAAGACAGAGTCACAAGTGACAAGGGTATTTCACACCAGTTCATGGAGCATGCATGAATTTCCGAGCCTTTCGTTGATTCGTACCAGCTCATCTCTGCAAATTTTAACCCACACTGCTCTTTAATTACTTCTTTCCTTTCAACTCTCACAGCATTTCTTCTCTGAGACCCACATACACCGACATTTTTGGAATCAGGGGTAGCCGTTTGCTGCCTACGTCCCAAGGCTAGCTGACGACATAGAGACAGAGAGAGAACCTTTGTCTGTGTTGGTCTCTGCTGGGTTTCTTGCTTTATTCGTTCTTGAAAGGTAGCAGCTAGCATTGGTCCTTACAAAAGTTATTCTCTCCGCTCAATATTGATGCCTTTTTCTTTTTTCATTCATTAGTTCCTGGGGGATTATAATAATAAAGTTGGTAATTATTAGTGCGAAAGATCTGTGTTTTGATCCATCTTTAAAGGGCATGATAATTACGCTAAAGACAGAATGCGTGTGCGAAATGAGCAAGAAATGTTGAAAAGATGTCTCCCTCTTATTTTGACCATATTTAGAACCTTTTTCTTTTCTTTTCAAATTTCTAGTGCATATAATTATCTTGGCCCAAAAGAAATTTCATAATTAACAATTGGTGTGTTTCATGCATCACTCTGCTAAGGAAGTTCTAGAATACTCACCCACTTGAGTTTGGTCCAATATAGAATTGCATGGTTTTGAGTGGGATTTTGGCGTCTTCTTAAAATAGTTCCATTCTCACTCCACTTTCAAACTCAAATCCAACAAATATGTACGTCCCATCTTTTGAATGAAAATCTAACCTGATTATTGCAACATCATGCCTATTGACTCTTACATTGACTGATGTAGATTGTAGAATATATATATATATATAATCTCTGTACGTTCTCCCTCTCTTTTCCCTTCTTCTCTCTTCACTCACGTTTCCCCTTCGTGGGATAGAGTATTAATAGGGTAGGTAAAACACTGAAATTCAAAACCCAGAAAAACTAACCCAACGATAGAGGAATCTGCTAACAGTAGGAGGCTACAAGAGCTTCCTTGAAATTCTAACAAAATATATGAAATGCAATTGAGTAAAAGGGATTGCTGGCTAGGATATTAAATGAATGTCGCACCCAAGTTTCCGAGATGTTCACTTTCATGAAAGAAAGAGTGTGCAGAACTTGATAGCAAATTCTGGCAAAGGCTGACTCATGTAATCACAAGATTAAAGAGAGAGAGAGAGAGAGATCGATAAGAAGAGGAAGGAAATTAGAGTGACTTGCAATGCACAATTAACCAGTCTTCTGAAAATGGGAGTCAAGTTACCTATATGATCTCATTTAATGAAAAACGAGAATATCTATATGTGTGTATATATATGTCCAGAATTGAAGCGGCAAGATATAAGAAAAATGTTCAAGCTTGAATTTTTAGCGAAATCTTCCCGAGAAAAATAGTCACGCTAAAAGCTAAAGTGGAGTATGGCTCATTCTTTAGTAGTGTACCACTTTTCTTCTTTCCCGATGACTTCGCTTTATTGTGGTGATCATCGTATGTGCGCGAAACTGGCGCACTGGTATGATGTTATCGTGAAGAAGCACTAAGGAGGAGTCGTGGGTCTCTATCGAGATGTGATCACAACGTCAGATAGCTAGAAAACACATAGAACATTACATGCACACAGTGTTATACAAAACAAGCTCATATAGTGCACACATTAAGCAAGAGACTCGATCTTGTGAAACATAAACAAATCAATGACAGCAAAGACAAAAAAGGATTAAGATGGAATTCTACTATGCCTGCGTTAATTTCTGTCAAGTCCGCGGACTGAGCTTTTTAACCATCTACTAGTGGAACTTGGGAGTCAAGGTGTTCAGATGAACATCCTTTTCATGTAAGATTTTGTTTGGTCCCATGCATCAAAGTAAGATGGTGAAGTAATAATTGAGGGTTGAAGCAAATTAAGGAAGGAGTAATATACTACTTCACCGTGCTGTATGGTCAAAGTTACAATAGATGGGTAGTGGAAGAAGAGGCAAGCCCTGATAAATCAGTACTCCATGAATAGTATTGGTTAGTTTCTGAGATACTCAGTGGCGATCTTGACAAGTTTAGGGCTCCGACTCCATTGTCTTCCAATTTAACTGGAGGCAGCTGAGTAACCCTAGAATTTGTTGCTACGCTTCCAACTCCAAGTGGGCCATCCCCAACCAAACCGGACGCCGCTTCTACACTTTCACTTTGGAATGGGTATGAACCACCATCTGGACTAGCTGACTCAAAGGTACCATTCAAGAAAGGAAATTGCTGCAGGCGCCACTGATCCACTCCTCCTCCTCCACCACCACTACCAGCAGCAGATAGAATAGTACTTGAATTGCCTCCGATATGATACCCCGTAGAATCACTCTGTGCTTGGATATTACGCAAGTTGAGGCCCACGTTTCCCACATCATAGCGGCTCAGATTCTGTAAAGAGGCCATGAAAGGCATGCTAGGTGGCTGCGGCAGTTGACCAATTAGCTCGGCTGTGTTGCTAGCTGAGGGCACTGCACTTGTGGAGTTGGCAAGGCTCTGCTTGTAGTTTGCTGCCGGAGATTTGGAGCGGCTCCTTTTGTTCTTCTTGTTCCTACGGCAACCACCACCCACGGGTACATTCCTAAGAGCACCCCCACTTGTCCAGTAACGCCGACATGTCTTGCAGAAGTGCCGGGGTTGTGACAGGCTGTAGTTATTGAAGTAGCAAAATTTAGTGTTAGTGGATTCGCACCGTGGACACTTTAGAGCTGCCTCCGGCGGCGGTATCTTGGCTAGCCGGGCTCGATCAGCCATCGAACCTGGCCTACTTGAGCCTGCGCCGCCTCCCACATGAATTGCTTGTGGGGGCAGTGGCGGAAGCAGCTGAGGGCTTTCAGTACCATTTGCTTGATGATGATGATTTGATTGCTGCAAAACAAGAGAAGCACCAAAAATTAAACCAAAGAGAAGAATTAATTCAAGTATAAGGAAGACAAAGATCGGTATATTCAAGAAGATATTACAAAGGAATTGGAATAATAATCTTTTTGTACCAAATTTGCTTTTTACGGTTCAGAAGCTGTGGCTGAAATTTGAGTAAAACCATACCTGCTGCCAATTGGGAGGATCTAAATAGACTGGAATAGAAGGGAAAACCATGGTGTTTGATCTTTTACGTTTTTTTTTTCCTTTTAATAAAGTTTGATGGTGGAGAATCAGACGAACGGAATACCAGAGCCAAGAAAGAAAGGGAAAAAAAGCATTAAAGAGGAGGAGGGAGGGAGGAAAGCAAAGAAGAGGCTTTTGTTTACTTTGCTCTTATTCTCTCATTCTCATCTCTTTTTGTTTTATTATATTTAGGGTTTTAAGTGGACGAAGTTTCTTAACCTATAAGCTTTTTTTTTTGATGCGGTGGTCTGTAAATATTTTCATAAAAGAGGATAGTGGCTCCCATGCATGGAAGAGATTGCAAAAAGATTATGATGACACCGTATGTGGCAAAAGTTAATTATCACTGTCTATTCCTGTGCAATGGTGGGATCAGCTCACGGAATCAATGGATTTAAGCTAGCTTAACCATGGAGATGACAGGCTCACATGCCCTATACCATTATTAATTTAATAAAACAAAAGTGGAGACAAAAAGATGAAAAATTCTATTATATATATATATATATATATCTACACACACACACGTACGCACACTTCTTTAAACCCTTGGTTAATTGAACAGTACTTCCTACTTCTGTACATGCTATTACAAGGGACAAGAAGAGTAATAGATTGGGAGAAAATGGAAAGTAGGTGAAATAATTTCCTGACTCTTGAGTTAAAAAGGAGGTAGGCAGACAAAATCCAAATACACTTACACATGCCTGGAATGGCAGTCTTTCAATTATTGAACAATATATTGACGATGTCTTGATGGCATATATACTTTTAGCTGCTTCCTATTAATTGAATATATTTGATGGAGGACCAACAATGTATTGAAGTAGTAGAAGTTTGTTGATTTTAAATAAATTTTAGTAGCTAATACACAGGGATTTGAATCTAAGAGAAAATTTTTGTTGAGAAAGAAAAAATTGTTATTGTTCCAATATTCAAACAGTTGTCACTTGGTTACCATTGTGTCATTAAAAAGAAAATGCAGATTGGCAATCCATCAAACGGCCATGCATGCCTGGCGCTTAATTAATTAGATGTATAGCAGCAATATATCAAGTGCAACTATGAGTTATGTGATAGTTGATAGTTGATACAGTTATTTCCTAAACTCGTATTTCTCACCATTCCGATTGCCCTTACATAACCAAACAGGAAAGTATAGATTAATTTTGAGTGAATAAACCGCAATAAGATAATAAGTAAAGAAATATGGTTAAACACAACTAAAACAGAAATAAAAGTGAAAGGGGAAAAAGAATAGTTCACAACTATCTATAAATTGTAATTATGTGTTAGATATTATATAATTGACGCTTGTCTTTGATTGCTTTACTTTTTGTATACTTAGCACCAGTAAATTCGAGGCTTAAAGTTGTGGTCAGATCCTTTTTGGGCACAGCACCTACACTTATGACATCAATGCATGGAATGCTATGTTTATCCAACTTTATCGTCAATATTTTTTTATAAGTAGCCAGACAAAATCTTCTAGCTGCCTCTTTACTTTAATGCTTCAATAATAGTTCAAATTAAGGACGGCCGATTTAGTTAAGGTTTCCCTTACGTTTATTTTGCTTTTGCTTTTCCCTGTTGAGGCCCTTTGTTTTTTCCGGTGCTTTTCCCTAGATGTGGTAGAGAGAAAAACAACATATTCTTTTTGTAAGGGGAGCAGAGTCACACTCGGATTCAGACCGGGTGAGTAGGGACTCGGGAATGAATTGCAAAACTATCGTTTCTTTAGCGATAAGAAATCTTGATCTTCTGCTAAGCTTCACCTCTTTTCGTATAGCTTTCAGTGTTAGAACCCAGCGGTTGTACGTACCCCGGTTGCAGTATCGACTTACTAATTAAAAAAAAGGCTGTGGTCAAGCAGAAAAGCAAGCTGCGAAGGCAAAATGAGTGGCCTTAATCGCTGGATGGATTAAACATTTGGGTTATAATTTTTAGTAAACAAAATTCTGAGAAAGAGCGAATGAACTGGTTTCTTATTAATTATGATACTATTCGGTAATTACAAGAGAGAATTCGAATTTTGAAATCTCATCTGTTATATTTATGATACTAATATTAACAGAAAGATATTTAGAATTTCCTCGAATTCAAAATTGAATTATCCTTACTTCAAGTTCACAAAAAATGATTGAGGAACTAATTAAAGGACTAATCAGTCTCGAGTTCTAGAAAAAATTATACGGCAGAAGTTAAGGGCGGAATTGAAGCAAGATGTACGTGTATAAAAGGAGTAGTGTTATTTTGTGCAATGGGCGGCCGCAGTGCATGGGAATGGTGTGGGGTGGTGGGCTCAGATTGCCGCGTTATGTGCAGTGAGTGCTATGCACACATGCAGGCAGCCTCTGCCAATTAACATCAATCATTTTGTCATCAGATGCTCGCGGTCGGGAATCCTTACTTCCACGTCACCCCTTGGCGGGTCCCATTCCAATCCCCACTTTCCTTACATCTATCTACCCCACTGCTGCTTCAATCATGTGGACGGTGGAAACCAACAAACGCCAATCGCCCAATCGCCTATGCTCCACTATCTATACACTTGCCATGCAACTTCCTCTCTTCTTACTTCTTGTTTTTTGTTTTTTTAAGAAAAAAATCCATCTCCAATAACCATATCAACGCTTTGTGCTTTCATTTTCTAAGAAATGGACTAAGTAATTTCCTTTTAACCTTTTTCCTTATCAAAGAATCTATCATTTTACAAGCTTAAGTAATTAGATAAAAATTTAAAGTATAATTTTTATTTTATATCTCTAAATAAGTCCTCTCACATAAATTTTTTTTGGTGTTCGCATTTTAAATCACTTAATTATAAAAGCTAAATAATAATTCATTGTCCTACAAATTTAACCTTTTAGATGTATTAAAATAATTTTTTAATTTATATGTCTAACACCCACATCCAATATCAATATTGCGTAAAGCATTTATTTTGATGAAATAAAAAATACAAATAAAAAAAGAATCAACTAGAAAGAAGAATGTCAATAGTGTGTTCCTTTCTTAGTTTGCTTTTCATGGTAGGAAACGGAAGTAAAAGCGCAAGTTCATGGTATCCGTGCTCGAATGGAATTGTAGTGGAATATAGCGCATGCAACTTACACAAAATCGAGACTTCTTACGAATTTAATGTGCATTATACTTCATGGAATGAATTTCGTCCCCTAATGAGTTGAAATGTCAAGTAGAGACGTAAAGCATTTAGCTTTCCTTTCTTTAGTAAAGACGAACTTATTATCACTTTTAACTGAAACAATTTCTTTGTCCATTATTAAAGAAAGTGATGAAAAGGATATATGTATGTTGACCACATCCATATCCGTTTATATATAATTGAACATGCAACGCCATATCCCACAATGCTTTATATACTCAGCCAAACACACATTTGTCATGACCCGATTCATTTGCTGAATATTTAGGAACAACACGCGGAAAAATAAGCACACATTTGAATATAATGGACGATGGATCAGGCTGGGATCCTGGTGTTTTCGTTTTACTGTTGGTGACTTTAGATGATATAATAAAGAACATAAATAATGTTTTTTACCAAAAAAAAAAGAACATAAATAATGTTTATCTTTTAACGCGGATGATTGTAACTTTATAACGGTTTAAAGGGTGCAAGATTGGAGGAGAGAGTTGGTGGTGTTGGAATCTAATTCCCTATCTGTTTTGACAGGATACTGCTTTTTGCTCATTTTCATGCCAAAAGCTTACGGCTTCATTTTGGTTGGAAAGGCACCACAACTACAGCTTTAGCCCTGCATTCACTTATCCTCTCTCTTGCCTTCTCTCTCTACTCGCAAGCACATACATAGAGAGAGAGAGAGAGAGAGAGAGAGACTAGGAGTAGTACAAAGGCAGCCATGCACGTGCATGAGAAATACAGATCAGAAAAAGATGATGAGAGCCGGACCCACTTGCACTGCATGAATGAATGCATCCCAGTCGTGAGGGGATCAAGTGCGGGTAATGCTCATTCACCATAACCTATACATTCATGTTAATTAATTTTATTTTTAAAAAGATAATTACTGTTTTCTCGTTATAAAATTTTATAAACTATAAAATAACTAATCTCAATAATGTATTAATTAATACAAACCAAATTGAAAAACATTAAAAGGTCTTTAGAATTTTGAGATTTATAATTTAGTTTATAAAATTTAATAAATTTAATATTTTTAAATTTTTAAATAAATATTTAATAATATTTAATTTATATTAATAGCATACCTCATTTAAATTTGTGTTATGAAACGGGTCAGAAAGCATGGTTTCCCCGAACGGTTTCTACGTACCAAAACCCCCATGTCCATGTCTGTGAGTCTGACTTTGTGCCTCATGGGCCGCAATTACTTAATCATGCAATGCAATCAGTAATACGCGACCCCCTTTGCTTATTAATTTTATCACTTACCCTCAACCACATATTCATATAATATCTATTCTATAATTATGCCATGAATGGCCAAACTTCTTGTCATTATTGCACATGCACCTGGCATTCTACAAATAGATTCCATACCCTCACCTTTTCTTTCGCCTCGCTTTCCAGCTTACAACCCCTAATCGCATAATAATCCCAAGAAAATTCCCCAAATTATATACCTTCGTCAACAATATCAGAGCAATTTCTAAAGCAGATTCCCCTAGACAATTAGCGGCGTCTATCCAGTACCTTAATTTCGTCCTCAACTTTAGTAAAGATAGAAAACCCAATACTGGATTAATCTAGAAACATCTAATAAGTAATGACTGTAGTTTTAATCGCACTTGCTCACATCTTAACGCATGGTACATTTTTCTTATAAAAAATACAATTTTTGGGCTTACCAGGAAAAGAAAAACAGAAATGAAAGGGTCACGTTTGTAGAACAATGTGTATATTTATGTTTTTAAATATTCAAAGTGTCGAAATGTTAAACACATAATTTTATTTTTATTTATTTTATTTTAAACAATAAATATAATTAGAAACATAACTATAAAAATATAAAATTAACATTGTTAAAAAAAATAATTATAAATATTTTAAAATTTTTTATTTCCCATTTGTTAGTAGAACAGAATTAGCTATCATTGTTCTGTCATGTCTTATTAATTGCACATAATTTATCAATCATTTCGGCTGTACTAGCGCTCGCAAATCTCCAGTGTGGGCCCAGTTGGGGGCTCCGATACTTAATCACATTTACATAAATCAAGCATTACAAGCTCACAATCTCGCATGGACTAGTGGACCAGAATCTAATCAAACGAATGGATGTGGCCCATTACCTCGGTGAGTTGCGAGCCAACTTCAAACGGAAATACAGACAAGCAACACGTACGATTCCTGTAACCGTATGTTCGGGGGCATACGCAGTACTAAAGACGAGGAGCGGAACAAAAATACCGCCAAATTGAAGTGAATACACAAACGGAAACCAACACTCTAGGAGTTCGAATAGGATTACTCTTTACCGTCAAAGCCGTACTCCAAGTCGAATTAGCTGCACTGAATTGCTTATAATGTAATTCTAAAGGCAGCAACATCTTGTGAGAGAGTAAATTGAACTCTCCACTGCTCAAACCAAAATTGAAATTGATTCTTTGACTGAGGGAATTGATTTCTATTCCACTATGGACAGGGCGAGATTCGAGGAGTTAAACATGGGACCTCTTCCGGAAATGCGCCTGTGGAGAAATGCTTAAGGAATGCCAACATGGACGAGTCCAGTGTCCATGAAGTTGTTGTTGGTGGGTCATCCAGGATTCCCAATTAGGCACAGCAGCTTCTACAGGAGTTCTTCGACGTGGAACAACTCTGCAAGAGTATCAACAATGATGAAGCTTTTGCTTATGAAGCAGCAGTAAAAACTGCTATTTTGAGTGGTGAAGGTAATGAGAAGGTGCAGGACTTGCTTCTATTCGACGTTGCGCGCCGCTTGAACTAGGGCTTGCTGCTGGAGGTGTTATGACCATGCTTATCAAAGGAACACAGCCATTCTGACAAAGAAAGAACAAGTTTTCTCGATCTACTCCGGTAACCAACTGGGTGTGTTAATTCAGGTGTACGAGGGTGAGAGAACAAGGACAAGCGACAACTACTTATTGGGTAAATTGGAGCTGTCAGGGATCCCTCCAGCTCCAAGGGGTGTTCCTCAGATCAATGTCTGCTTTGATATTGATGCAAATGGTATCTGAACCTGTCTGCAGAGGACATAAAAAAAAAAAGATTCCACAAGAAGAAAGTACAGGCAAAGAATGCACTTGAGAATTATGCCTACAATATGAGGTATACGGTGAGGGATGAAGAGGTTGGGCCGAAGGCTCGAAGCTCAACCCAGCTGACAAGAAGAAATTTGAGGACTCTCTGGAAGACAGCATTCGATGGCAGCACAGCAACCAGCTTGCAGAAGCTGATGAGTTTGGGGATAAAATGAAAGAACTTGAGAGACTATGCAATCCAATAATCGCTAAAATGTACCAAGGTGCAGGTGCGGATGCGGGTGGTTGGTTTCATACACAATGTCACAATGATGCACATGGACATGCACCTCCGGCTGGAGGAAGTGGAGCCGGATCCAAAATGACCAACCTAACCTGCCCTACGATCATGCATGTAGCTTGGGCCAGCCATTATAAATGATCCAATCCTTCCAGTGATGTAGGTTGACCCAGTCTTTAGCGGACTTGATGCCCAAACCAATCATTCCATGGGCTTGTTCCTGTTAACTGAACTTCCTTGTCAAGAGTTACGTATAAGGTAGAGTAAATGACTTATCCTTCACGTATAAGGTAGAGTAAATGACTTATCCTTCATTTCCTTTTCGTCATGCTTTTCAAAATCAAGATGTTTACACTTTTCGTTGAGAAAGAAACTTCAACGAAAATGTTTTAGTCACAGTGTATGTATGGTTGATGTATGAGTGACGAGGAATAAATTATTTTGTGAACCGAATTTTTGGCAATTAGTTTCCTTGAGCCTCTTATAAATGTATCTGGGGCTTTAACCCTTTTCAAAGGCAACCGCACCAGTGGATGAGAGGCACAGCATTCTAGAACTAGAAGCCTATATTGTGGACCCTAGACTTGATTAGTTAAGCTCATTTTCATCTTCTAATGTCTTCTCTTATATTTATATACTAAGTTCAATCTTTTTCGCAATTAATAAGGGTCAACTCTTAACAATCACTTTTTTGTTTCACACATGGGTCCTAAATAATAATCTGATATCAAGTTAAATTTTACCATAGAAAAAGGTTAAAGATGAAACCGACCACTTGATTAAAACTAAGACTATATAACCTAGGATACTGATTACTTGAGTTTACTACTACTCGCTCTATCCTCTAGCAGCTGGGATAGAGATAGACTCCTAATCAAGGTAATAAGCCACATAGAATACCAAAATGATTAAACTACTTATAAATGCTTTATATAGATAAGCTGCTTTTGCTAGCCAAGCCCTGATACAGCTTATACGTAACCTATGTCTATAACATTGTAATAGTTCTTAACACTAGATCTTCTTGTTGAATGGGGATTATAATACAACACTTCAAATACACAGCTCAAGCCCATAATTGCAACTTGAGCAATAAATTCAATAAATATAACCCAAAAAGGGAATGAAAAGGTGCTCAAGAGAGAAATATCAGTTTAATAATCTGCAAGTGTGTGTGTGTTTTAGTGGATGATCTTTCTGGCATTCCAACGGATCAGCCAGAAAAGAAGACGGGCGCCAAGTTGGCTCGTCAACATCGTTCATATCAAATCCACAACTACAAGATTGATATTTGCGGGGAAGGAAAGACTACAGAACGCACAAGAAGATGAGAAAAATGATAAAATAACAAAAATAATAAATCGCCCCCCAAATATTTATTTGTTTTCCTAATATTTATTGATGGCGCGTTTCTGGTTCAAGCCAAACAACCAATTTGAAAGTGGGCCCAAGAAATTGACTCCCAGCTCAGGACCACAACTACTGGGTCTGGGTCTGCCCGTTTTCACATGGAACCATGCTCAATTGCCAATTTTCCAGCTATTACGGAACCATTCTTCTTCCTAAATATATAGCCATTTGATATTGACACTGCTTACTCGAATTCTGATCGTTACGTTGGCAATGACTAGAAGAGAGCTGCTTATACTTTTCTATGTTATAAGCTGTTAATTTGGTATTCTACCATTTTTAAATTTCAAAAGCAGGAGCCACAGTCCTTTTTGGGTTGGGGCAACTTTCGGCCGATTCGCGTGATTACAACGACATTTCTTGTTGTTTAGGTA
This sequence comes from Dicorynia guianensis, assembly GCA_037013595.1. Lineage (NCBI taxonomy): Eukaryota > Viridiplantae > Streptophyta > Magnoliopsida > Fabales > Fabaceae > Dicorynia > Dicorynia guianensis. Next base: position 1,206,226 of record JASUAB010000009.1, read on the forward strand.
AAAGTTCATAGACACCGTAACCTATTCGCGACACGCACCGTTTTCAACTTTGTCACTTTATATTGACCGCGACATCCTCTGGAGGCTGTTTCTTGTTTACAATTAATTCTCCAACAAACAGTCTCATTTTGGTGCTTGCATTGTTAAACAAGTTTCAGGGTTGATTTGTCATACAATAAGCAACTCATGGATTAACAAAGTCAAAAAAAACAAGTCCCATCTTCTCAGGTGAGATAGTGGGTTTAAGTAATGGAAAACTGGAAAGGAAAAAGGTGGAATTCTTGAAAAAGGTTGGGAGCAGTTTTCAGCTATATATCATTTGATTCCAAACCCATTATCTGTAAACCACTTTGCTAAACACGTTAGTATGAAACATTACACTCCAAACGTTTTGTTCACAAAGCAGATTCAACATTACGACTCCACCATGTGAAAACTGCCATGGAAGCTAGAACAAGCTCCCACGTTTTATATTATCCTTTAAAATTTTTGGAGGTCACTGTTCATAATTGGTAACCAAGTGTGAGTTAGCACTCTGAAATAAAACAAACGACACAGCTAGGTGCATATGACCAGCTAGCCTGCGCATGCCAGGATAGTAATGTAGACAGAAGTGCGCAAAATGATTGAGGGAGTGTCTGAAAGACTGAATCATTGAGGAATGAGGCCTAAAATTAAGGAAATTGGAAGGAAACAATCATCATTCAAATGAATGATTTATCTGGTTAAGGCCACAGCAAACATGGTGAATGCCCAAAAACACATTGCCTCAATAAGTATTTACTCGAAAACCAGCATCTTAATATCCATTTTGCTGACATTATTAGTTTGCTTTTAGATTGTTGGCATAACCTACGCAAATTTTGCAGCAGATTGACTACTGTAATCATTCCAAAGCACAGAGAATAGATACGGGAAAAAAAATCATCCAAATACTTTGTAAAAATATCAGAAATTAGTAGAGAGGTGATCTAGAAAAATTGACAAATGGGGAAAAAAATATATTAACAGATGCCTGCTTTTTGTTCATGGAAATCTAATGCACCATGGACGCCTTCTCAAATGGTCTGAATGTTGTAGGAGAAGATGCCAACGGAAGTACCTGCGATGAACTCGAAGGAAATTGTGGCAGATGTTGTTGAAGCTCTTTCTGCTCTTTGTCTTTGCTATGAATGAGCCTGAGAAATGAACCATCTTTATCGGCTGCCACCATTGTCGAATTAGAAGAATCTTTAACTTCAGATTCTGAAACTGAATCACAATTCTTCTTTGCCTTTTTCTGAGCTTCCTCAATCAATCTTCTATACAATTTCTCCTCCGCATCCCTCAGGAACTTAAATTTAGGAGGTGGTGAAGATCTAAATCTGTTGAGCTCTGATTCTGTTGATGATTCAAAGAGAGGATTGAATCCTTGATGCTTATAAGAGTCGAGAGGATTCAAAGGAGACTTCAATGGAGAAGAAGCCACAGGGGTAAGGAATGGGTTATCAATTGCCGGCATAAGTTCACTCAAGCTCGTTGTTCTTGACCCTTTTCTGCTCCTGTCACCCCTGGATTTCGCGTCTTCGGACTCCAAATCTTCCTTGGTTTCCTCTTTGATTGTGAAGAGAAATCTTGGTGGGCCAGCCAAATTGTGCAGCCTCATTAGCTCTGACTCTACGCCTTCTTCTCCAGAGGTCTTCAGCAGCACATCATTACCAGTCCCCAACTCCAAATCTGGTTCATGGCTCTTCGTTTGTGGGTCTCCGGTCACACTCCCTGGAGTGGTGGCGGTATGCAATGAAGAAAGTGTTTTCCGGCAAACCCGATAAAACAGTCCTTTTACATAATTGCTTTGATCATTTTCAATTTCTGAGTGGGTTCTTTTCTTCTTCCACCAAAACAAATAGTAAAGCTCTGCAACCAGAGCTAATAGAAGGCACCCAAAGACAAGGCTTAAACCAATACCTAACCCACAGAAAGACATCACCTTTGCAGGAAATTCACATCTTCATATCAAATTACCAATAGGAAATCAACCTTTTAGCTGGAAACTCTGTATTCAACCCAATTTGTAGCACAGAAACACTCCAAAAAAGATTCAAATTAAGGTGATTGAAACTTTGAAAGATATGAACTTTACAAGAGAAGTGATAGAAAATATAGATATTCGTAGTTTTTACGGAAAACTGTTGTCAGACACTAAAAAACCACAAGAGGAAGGACCATGCTGCTTCTAGTGATGGCATATGCTTTCAATTATGGAACTCACGTTCTAGGGATAGTATTATATATTTGCCCCAAACAGACGCTTACCAATGGGCCCCTAGTGGAAAATTCTTCCGGGCACAGGCTGGTCTTACCTCCAAACATATGACCAACGCGGAATCCCAGAACCACATAACTTGCTTGGCTTTAAATTCATACCTTCTGTGGGGCTGAAAAAGTGAGATAAGAAGGGAGCGCTTGTGTCATTGACCGTGTGGCAAATCCTTGTACAATGTGGGTAAAGTGTATGAATGGTTTATGGTTGGAGAGCAGCTCACATGGGCTTGCTAAAGCGCGTGTGATTTCTCATAATCTTTTATCAATATAAACAAAAAATCAAAAGAAAACGGTGACTTAATTAGAGTGGATTCGAATAATACATGACTAAGCGAAAGGTTAAAAGAAGAAAATTTATCTGTAATAAAATATTACAAATAAGGAGTATTCATTGCATCAGCCACTAGGAGGTCAACCCACGTAATCTAATAGGTTATAGGACTCGGCCGGCCAACGAACACAGCCGCACCCATTAGAATTTTGCTGGGCTTTGATGATGGAATCGAAATGAAACAGACCATCTGCTAACATGAGGCGCACAACTTTTGTTTTTTCTTTTTTAACTTAACAATAAAAAAACTTTGTATCAATTTTTGAGTGTCCGAATCCTTTTCTTTTTGCCTTCTCACACTTTCCTGCTACTTATATTTCTTTTTGTTCTCTGGCGGAAAAATGTATTTGTAAATTGTACTGCTATTTTGAAGTGACAAATGTAAATTGCACTGTTTTTTTGGGTCCAAATTGTAAGAATTGGGTTAATTCCTCATTTCTTGGCATTAAAGTACATAATCACACGGGATCAAGCCTAAGTCTTACCACGATATTATCCAAATTTACCACTATTAACATACATATCAATTTTTTTTTTTCCTGATTTTCAAAGTGTAATTGACACTGTGAGCTTTGTTCCCAGTCACAACCAGCCCAAGTTTACCTGGAAGCCCTTGAGATTAGCATCGGGCTCGCACTGCTTGGAAGCTTTCGTTCTGGCCCGGAAATAGGTGTACATGTATGGGCTGTCTAGTGCCTGAACAGGGCCTCTCTTCGTGATTCTACTTTAAGAAAATTGGATCATAGATGCATTTCATGCTCTCAAAAAATAAAATTAGAACGTTTATTTTTTGTATTTTGATTTGAAGAATTAATTTTCCAGGATCTATTCTAAAAACAAAACCAAAGAAAGTAACCAAAATTATAACTTTTATAGCGGTAACGATTCCATTGAGTAAGCAAATACATATATAATTTTTAAGTAAATTATACTAGACATCTTTTTGATATAAAATTTTTAAGTAAATTACTTTAATTTATTTTTATTAAATATTTAATTAATTCTTACAAGAATAACTTTAAAAATAAAAAATTATTAACAAATTTTTAATGTTTATACATTAATCTTTTTAAACGACAAATAATTAAAATAATCTTGTATATAACTCTTAACATGCATTAAAATCCTTGAAAGATCTGCTCGCCAATAGGACATTGGAGAGAAAATTTCCGTCTTAAATTTCTCGCTGTTCTTTTCCAACAAGACAAGATCCCCAAATGCAGGGATCAAACTAATCGTTTCTTGAATATTGGCCATCTATGAACCGAGCGCGGCAATGAACACTCACGAAAGGAACGACAAATATATATATATATATATATATATGTATATGTATGCCAAGCTATATAACAAAAAGAAAACAAAATCTTATTACAGTATTAAGATAAATTTTTGACAAAACTACGAAGATTAACGGCGTGTCGCTGATGTTCACGGCTGCACGTTGGTTAATTCGCCAATAAAGAATAATTTATCGGCACTCTGTCAAGACGCTTGTCCTGAAGAGAAAAAAAGAATCGAAGGGGGGTCGATTTCCGGAATATCTATCTTCTTTATAAGTCAGGAGAAAGGCTCCAGAAAAATGTATCCTCCGGCGAAGAAACACCAGAACCACAATAAAACATTTGACCTGACAGACCAGCAACAAACTTACATTTATGGTTGGACAGAAAAATTAGGAGTAGAACCTACTAAAAACTACTTATATATCCCGAATGGGACACAGCAAAAACCAAACAAGGAATTTATTCCATATTCAACTAGTTCTTCTTCTTAATCCACCTCCTCAATCTTGGGCCCTGCACCGCTGCCACTACCAGCTGATGGACCATCCTCGTCCATGGCTCCTCCCGTATCACCACCACCACCTTGGTACATCCTAGCAATGATGGGGTTGCAAATACTCTCCAGCTCCTTCATCTTGTCCTCAAATTCGTCCGCCTCAGCAAGCTGGTTTCCTTCGAGCCAATGGATAGCCTGCTCAATTGCATCTTCAATCTTCTTCTTATCATCAGCCGGCAACTTGGAAGCAATCTTGTCATCCTTGATAGTGTTCCTCATATTATATGCATAATTCTCCAGTGCATTTTTGGCCTCCACTTTCTTTTTATGTTCCTCGTCCTCGGCTTTATACTTCTCAGCCTCCTGCACCATCTTCTCAATCTCCTCCTTGGAAAGCCTGCCCTTGTCATTGGTAATTGTAATCTTGTTCTTCTGTCCAGTGGTTTTGTCCTCCGCCGAAACATTTAAAATACCGTTTGCATCAATATCGAAGCAAACATTGATTTGTGGGACACCCCTTGGAGCAGGTGGAATACCTGATAGCTCGAACTTACCTAGTAAGTTGTTATCACGAGTCCTTGTACGCTCACCCTCATAGACTTGGATCAACACACCGGGCTGGTTATCAGAGTAGGTTGAGAACACCTGCTCCTTCTTGGTAGGAATGGTTGTATTCCTAGGAATCAACACAGTCATGACACCTCCGGCCGTTTCCAAACCAAGGGACAGAGGAGTAACATCCAGCAACAAAAGGTCCTGTACTTTCTCATTACCCTCCCCACTAAGAATGGCTGCCTGGACAGCAGCACCATAGGCAACAGCCTCGTCGGGGTTAATGCTCTTGCAAAGCTCCTTTCCATTGAAGAAGTCTTGCAACAATTGTTGAACCTTGGGAATCCTAGTAGAACCACCAACAAGAACAGCATCGTGCACGCTGCTCTTATCCATCTTAGCATCCCTCAAACATTTCTCTACAGGCTCCATACACTTCCTGAAGAGATCCATGTTGAGCTCTTCAAACCGAGCGCGGGTGATGGTAGTGTAGAAGTCAATACCTTCATAGAGGGAATCAATCTCAATGGTAGTTTGAGCAGTAGATGAGAGAGTCCTCTTTGCCCTCTCACATGCAGTTCTCAACCTCCTCAATGCTCTGGGATTTCCACTGATATCTTTTTTGTGTTTCCTCTTGAATTCCTGAACAAAATGGTTCACCATTCTGTTATCAAAATCCTCACCACCCAAGTGCGTGTCACCAGCTGTTGCTTTCACCTCGAAAATACCCTCTTCAATGGTGAGAAGGGAAACGTCGAATGTCCCGCCGCCAAGATCAAAAATGAGAACGTTCTTTTCACCAGCGCTGCCGGCTTTCTTGTCAAGTCCATAAGCAATGGCGGCAGCTGTAGGCTCATTAATTATACGCATTACATTGAGCCCCGCAATGACACCAGCATCCTTTGTAGCTTGACGCTGTGAGTCATTGAAGTAAGCGGGCACAGTAACAACAGCATTCTTCACGGTAGAACCAAGATAGGCCTCAGCTATCTCCTTCATCTTTATAAGAACCATAGAAGAAATCTCTTCTGCAGCAAATTGCTTCTCCTCACCCTTGTATGTGACTACAATCATGGGCTTGTCACCAGGGCCAGCAATCACCTTGAACGGCCACAATTTCATGTCACTTTGCACCGAAGGATCACTGAAACGCCTTCCGATCAAACGCTTAGCATCTGCGATCACAAAACAGCGCAACAGACTCAGAAAAGCATTCCTTTGGCTTTCACAAAATAATTGGCACTTGAAATTAATAAATTTTCTCATGTTTTTCTCGATCAAATTTTCTATTTACATGTCTTAAAACAACGATAACTTCTTAATTCCAAAGCACTGGTCAAACCAATTTACAGAATGAACCAAGCGGTAAGAGAAGCTTTCAACCGCAAATCAGCTAAAGAGACAAAAAAATGAAAAAACACACATATATAGATTCAGACTTGCTATCCTCCTCAGTTATTAACTTTTCAATTAAGAAAATCATTAGAACAAGTTAGTTAGTGCAAGTAAAGTAATAAGTTGACTAGCCAGGTATCGTTGCCAATTCGGATTGCATTCAGCAAGCACGCATTTTCAATCGAGAGTAGACTAGAGAAGGCACGCATTTTGAAACAACTTAGAGACTCAGAAGTCTGTGTAAGCCGATTTCTGAGTCACTCTTATATGAACAAGACGCAGAATACTACATAACAAACATCAGCGAGACATATAATAATTCCAGAAAATTACGGTCTTAATACTAGATAAATAGATCATTAAGGAACTTACCGAAAACAGTGTTGGTTGGGTTCATAGCGACCTGGTTCTTGGCTGCATCCCCGATCAAACGCTCGGTATCAGTGAAAGCCACATAAGATGGGGTCGTCCTGTTACCTTGGTCGTTGGCTATGATTTCAACACGATCATGCTGCCAAACACCAACACAAGAATAGGTTGTCCCCAAATCAATTCCAATCGCCGGACCGTCACCTTTCCCCGCCATACTCTAACAGAGTTCCGCAGATATATCAGAATATAACAGAAATCTAATCTAATTCGCTCTCAGAAGCAGACCACTCAGATACAATTTTAGAAGAGAGAACTTTAAACCACCACAATTTCCTGAGTACAATTGTGGAGCTCAGAGAAGGCACCTTCCTTATAAAGAAGTTTCAATTCTGGAAGGTTCGATCTATGGCCTGTGAACCGTCCGATCTAAGATACAGACGGCAGAGATGCATTTCTCAATATAATTGGAAGATAGTGGGTGTCATCCTGTTTTCAGCTCTCCAGGTGATTCGAGAATTTTCTAATTCCGTGTCCACGGTGGAATAAAATGCATTCCACGCGCTCAGAAAAATCTTGACCGTCCATGGATGGCGAAGTCTTTACCGTTTCCCCCGAGCGATTAGCTGGTGCGAACATTGTGGACGATTGGAATCACTTATTTTCTTAAGCGCTTCCAAAAGCACCCGATTGGACCCCAACACAATGTAAAACAGTAAAAAGCATGAAAAGCAAAGCACTTTTTTAATTTACTTTTCTGGCTGCTTTCAAGTGATTAGTCTATCGTGCTGAGATTCAAAAATCTTACGGTTCTCCACTGTCTAAGTGACACTTTCATCCCACACCTTCCCCATTGATTTAACTGTAGTTCATCCGTTAAATTTCGTCTCGTCGCCGAGTCACCCAGCTAAAGTAATCCCTTATACAAATTTTTGTCAAAAGTGTATTTTGTTTTGGTTTTTTCAATTAACCATTTTGTGACAGCTATATTCCAATCTAAAAAAGTATCTAAATTTTATCTTATTTATCAATGTTTTAATTTATAAGATCAATTATACTATCTCGTGGTTTTTCTTTAGTATCATTTTGATGCCTATGACTTAAATATTAAATTTTTGAGAATTTTTTTTACCTTTTTTATTTCACACATTAAAATTTACAAAATATCAATTAATAAAGTTTAATTTATTATTTTTATTAAATTTCATAAATTAAACTATAAATTTATCAATTTTAACAATTCATACATATTTTGAATTTAGATTTTATGACATTTTCCTTTAATAATTTTAATAACTTTCTTTTAATCCTCTTATTATGTATTTCTCTTTTTTTTATTTCTTTTTATCTTAAGATAAAGGATCTTTATCCACATATTTTATATACTGTATATTTTGTGAACTTTTTATTTTCATATTTTTTATATAACCTATTTTTAACTAATTTTAATTTTTTCAATTGCAATTTTTTGAGAGAGGTGAGAGAGCACATGAAAAATATAATAAAATATTTTATTTATAGAAAGTCCACTCATAAGGACAAAAGAAATTATAAAAAAAATTTATTATTTTATAATTTTATTTTAATCACTAAATTTATTAATTGTGTAATTTAATCATTATTATAAAGTCAAAATTGTTAAGTAAGAATAATTTCTTGATAAGTCAGAATATGTTATATGTTTGTGTTTTTCTTTTATTTCTTCGTAAAAATTCAGTAATTCCATTCATAAATATGTAAGGACTTATCACCGTCTCCAGATAAAATTTGACAGATGATGCGAGCCAACCAATGCATGCCACATCATGGTCCAAAGAACCGAAGATAAGCCAACGCAGCATAACGAACGTAAGGGGAACATGGTTTGTTCCCGGTAGTAAGATGCGCGGCTGTAGTAGCCAACGAATTGACAAGAAAAGAAAGATGAAAAAGAAAGTAGCATTTCAATCTGCCCGCAATGACCATAGAGTCCCTAATCCTATGACGTGTTGCTCATTCGTTGACTGAGAAAAAAAGATCTAACTAGACTCGTCCATGCGCCTTCATCGATTCATTTCGCTCGCAAAAAATACGGATAATCGGGAAATGTTCTAACCTCGCTGCCAAACCAAACCTTCCTCATCCCCCTTCTCCCATTCGTGTCATGAGAAGCTGAACTGTTTCTGTCTCATACCCTTTGAGCTTCTCATCCATGGCGAAAACATTAATTTCGTCGCCATCATTCATCGGCACCCCACTTCCTTCAATCTCTCGCCACGGTGTTCACACTTTTCCCCACCGTAAGTTAGCCAGCACCAGAGTTAAATTCAGCTTCCACGAAATTCCCCCAACTCACTCTATCAGCTTTTCATTTGATTTCAACGAGATTGCTACTAGAGCTGAAGGCCTTTTTTACACACTTGCTGACGCAGCGGTTGCTGCGGATTCAGGAGCTGGTGAAGCAGCATCGACCTCGGCTGATGTTGCTGTCCAGAAAAACGGAGGGTGGTTCAGTTTTATCTCCGAGGGCATGGAATTTGTTCTCAAGGTACTCTTTAAAGAACCTGCTTAAGTAGGATAATTTTTATTTTAGTTATGATGGGGTAATCAGCTAATTATGTGATGTTCAAAATAGTAGACAATTAAGATTGGGCTATAGTTATGTGATTGTTCCATATGTTTAGCGGCGAAATCAATTAACTTATTCTCAAGGTGGTGTAAAGTAAATATATAATTTTACAAGACAATGGGTTTTAAGAATATGTAATTCTAGCAAGTCCTGAAATGTTGTTGTGCAGGGAAAGTGTTTGCATTTAAGATGTAAAATTAAATTGAGTAAATGAAGATGGTCGGTGGCAATTATTGCAATTTTTTTTATGAAACCTTGCGCGCCGAAACATTTGCTTGTTCTTTTGCAGGTATTTGTGTTTCAGATGTGAAATCATAGATTGATGTTTCGTTTTCAGGTGTTAAAGGATGGCCTTAATGCTGTGCATGTGCCTTATTCGTACGGATTTGCTATTATTTTGCTCACTGTTATTGTAAAAGTTGCTACACTTCCCTTGACAAAGCAACAGGTTGGTACAAATTATAGCACTTTCAAGAGCCAATCATAACATTAAAAAATGTTTCAATTTTCCTAAAACTGTTTAATTATGTACATCGTGTTGATTGAAATATAGTTTCCTCTAAAAGTAATTGAAATATTTCATTCTACAATGCTTGATACGCTTTTTTCTTGAAAACAATATGAATAATCCATAGTTGAATTTGAACTTGAATTATGTGGGTGAATCATATATGCTTCACTTGATTGCATTATATTTAGTTGTTGATTTTATTAAATATGTAGGTTGAATCAACCCTGGCAATGCAAAATCTTCAACCAAAAATTAAGGCTATCCAAGAAAGATACGCTGGAAATCAGGTGAGGGATGTTGTTCGTTGTGTGAACCTAATAAAGCTTCCATTTTGATTTCAAACAAATAGTGTTTTTCTTTTACCATAAACCAAGGCAAAATTCCTTCTAAAACTATTCATTTTGTTGTCCTCCTTTAAGGAAAGAATACAACTTGAGACGTCAAGGCTATATAGGCAGGCTGGGGTTAACCCATTGGCAGGTATTTTTAATGTCACTATCACTTCTCTCTTCTTCTCCTTCTCGCTGCTGGTTACATATATAATGCCTTAGCATGTAACGTTAATGGGCTCATAGATAATTAAACATCAGTGGCCGTGGTATGTGACAACTATAGAAGATGAAGTAGTGGTTATTATATAAACAAAATTTTACATTATTTTCTTCTATATATCTGTATTGACTTCCGGTCTTTCTTATAATATCAGCACCATCAACGTTGTCAGAATTTGATACATTTTCTAAATGCACAGATTCTCTACTTGTACTACAACTGTTAGTATGTTACATTTCCTTTGTTTACACATGTAGGTTGTTTACCAACTTTGGCTACAATTCCCGTCTGGATAGGTCTCTACCAAGCTTTATCAAATGTGGCAAATGAGGTAATCAATTTTAGTAGAGATTTTGAGGGCGAAATATGCACAGAAATTTCGAATGATGCTGATTTTTGGAAAAATAATTCAACTTGAAGGGACTGTTAACTGAAGGTTTCTTTTGGATCCCCTCTCTGGGTGGTCCTACTACCATTGCTGCTCGACAGAATGGATATGGAATTTCATGGCTTTTCCCATTTGTGGTAAGAATATTTTTCCCTTCATGGGTGAAAAAATGATTTGCAATTGGTTCTTCTTTTCATTTATATCTTGTAATATCTTATTCCTAGATGTGGTTCATGAAACCATATGTTTTAAATATGTTATGATGTCTATTAAATGTGGTGATAATAGTTCTGGTTGGTTGTCCGGGGTTCTGTTCTCAACAAGTTTAATCATCTGGCCTTCCTCCTTAAGCAATTTATCAATATGCAATATTAGCAGTCACTTTCCTTAGATTTTGGAGAACACTGAGTCATTATATACTTAATTTATTTTTTTTCCTTTGGGTGAAAATTCTCTCAAAAAGCAAGGCCAATGATACATGGCTTAGCAACCAGTAGAGAAAAATGGCTGATCTGTGAATATTGGAAGATTAGGTTTGTTCCAATCATGTGACCTTGGTAGTTTCTGTTTGTATGGATTATGGCATTTTTGTGTGTTAAGCATTGACTGGTCTGTAGTACGTGCTCCCCCTAATGAGAATGCACACTGTACAATAATGATAAAGTCAGATGCATTTTTGGGAAAGAAGTGACTTAGTTTCTGTCTGGAGTTTTTACTTATCTACCATACCATAACACAAATTTTGTCATGCAGGATGGCCATCCTCCATTGGGTTGGCATGACACTGCAGCATATCTTGTCTTACCAATCCTTCTTGTTGTTTCTCAATATGTTTCAATGGAAATCATGAAACCTCCCCAGGTAAACATTTCCTTCTTCTGTTTAAGTGTTTTTTTACAAGAGAGCCCTAAATGACTTATTTTGACAGACTGATGACCCAGCTCAAAAGAATACACTTCTTGTTTTCAAGTTTCTTCCACTTATGATTGGTTACTTCTCACTGTCTGTCCCGTCAGGACTAACAATTTACTGGTTAGTTTTCCACAAACTATATTTTTATCCTTTCTAGTCAATAAACCTTTTTTATAATTTCCAATAACTAATAATCTTGTAACTGTATATCTCTTCTAGTCCCTCTCTACACTCTCTCCATAGAAATTGTGCAACTCTCTATTGGTCGCAACCCATGATATCAAATATGAATTTGTTGGTATGAAGAAACACGTCTCTGATATGCCTAATTGATGCTACGAAAACTCAAACAATATGTTTAAGAGTTTAAATCCTTTTTGAAAGAAAGATTAGCATATTTGTTTAAGGGAATAATTTAAAAGTTTTGGCACCGTATGAAGTAAGTACTTTGTATATCTAGACTTTCCGATTACTGAGCATACATATGTTCATGATGTACAAAACTGTGCTGGTTGGATTTGGTAGATGGTTGTGACAATATTATTTGTGAGCCAAGAACTAATAAAATCTTAGGAGATTGAAGCCTGTTATGAGTCTTTTGCCTGGACTAGATATCCCCCTTCCCTTTCTCCAGCGATTCACCCAAGAGAAAGCTGCAATAGCCTAAATACTCATTTCTTGTTTCTTGTATTAGGTTTACCAATAATGTCCTAAGCACGGCACAACAAGTATGGTTGCGCAAATTAGGAGGTGCAAAGCCTGTTGTGAATGAAAATGCAAGTGGAATTATAACTGCTGGACGTGCTAAACGATCGGCTTCCCAGCCAGCAAGAGCTGGTGAGAGGTAAGTGTTGTATAGTATATAACGCAGACCAAACGATTCTGCTTCTTCAAAAGTTTTGTTATTTATAAATTGTTGTACAGGTTCAAGCAGTTCAAAGAAGAGGAGAAAAAGAAGTTAAGCAAGGCACTATCAGCAGAAGAGGTTCAACCTCTGTCTTCCGCTGCTGATTCTGATGATGGTTCAGATGATGAAAGTAGTGACAAGGTAAATACTCAACTTTTAGATTATTGTGTTAGAAGTATAATTTCATGAAGCTGCCTCTAAATCTAACAGTTTGTTGTGAGTACAATTATGTTTCCTGAGATATGAAGCAGTCCTGCACAATCTGCATGGTTGAATATTGCAAGAAATCCCTTAATCAATTCAATGTTATTATTAGATGTGGAACAACTTATGTCTATTCTTAATTTTTAAACATGTCAAAGAAGACACGAGGTTCATCTAAATTCATGTTTTTATATTCAAGTGAAAATGATCTTTTGTGTGACCATAGGAAGGATGTCTTAATATTCTTTGCATGATGCAATTTAATGTCGTGTGCAGTTAGTGCGTAAGTCCTTGATATATTTATCCTCAGATCCTATTATTTCCATGAGTGATCACCAATGATGGAAACCCAAGACTTGAAAGTTTGTCATCTTTTCTGTCTGACACTGCATGTAACTGTTCTGCTTAGGCTGAGACATTGAATTGAAACCAAACAAACGTGCGGGATGTTGAGAACAATTTCTATGTAGTTATATATAGCTGATTGTATAATTTCTCATGCAATATTTTACTAGAGAAGCCCAGGTATTGTATTATATCCTTCGTTACTCACAGATTGAAAGGTACAGTGTTACATTGCATTGCTTTGCTACTTCTAAAAAAGTTTAGATTTGAATATTTACTTCACAAACACATTTGCTGCTTGCCAAATTTGCTTCATAATTATTGTATGCCACTTTTTTGTCGTGTTGTTGATCCTACCTTTGCTCCATTTGAATGATAGTTCTTTAAAGTAAAATGGTGTATCTGAATATAGTTCTTGAACCATATCTTAGCATGTAGATTTGTGGAGTTGATAACCTGCTTATAAGCTACCATTCTTCTTGATTTACAGTGTTTTATCAATTATGACATTATATTTTGAGACGGAAATTAGAAATTTTCATTTTGATCCCTTTACCTAAAATTCTCAGTCATTCAATTATTACAGGGTCAGGAAAATGCAGAAGAAACATATGCTTCTACAGTTGGTAAAGGGGTTCCGAGTTATTCTAAGCAAAGAAGAAGCAAGCGCTCAAAGCGGAAGCGTGCTGTATAAAAGGACGGCATACAATTCTTAGTTTAGAGCGAGTCTTGTATATCTCAACAGATTGTATCTTAGCCTTCTATGCCATTTCTGGGTTGGTTCATTCAATTGAATATGTAGTTTAATCCGGAAAACGTTTCTGTTTCGCTAAACATTCGCATGGTAGCAGAAGCAATTTTGTGGCATATTTGTAATGGCTTGCAACCATAAAACTTCTCGCCGTTAAATAGAATGGATTACATGGTAGAGAAATAAGGCCAGCTGTTGATGTTCCAGCAGTCCTGACTCAGAAGATATCGTCACATCAAACTATGAATTTTATGTTAACAGCGGTTGTTAATGTCAAGACCCAGGTAGAAGGACGATGATTCCTTTTAGAATAAATCAAGCTAAATGCATGAATTTATAACTGTGTTGGAAAGCTGTAAAATCACTGTCTCTACTAGTACTACCCGTTTTGCCAACTAATACGAACCTTCAGATTTCAAAGTTAGGGAAAATGCTGGGGATACGTCAGTATCCCCACGCCTTGGGCCACGTCTGAGGCAAAATCATTAAAATATGAAATATAAAAATTTGAAAAGAAAAATAAAAAATAAAGATGAAAGATGTGGATGAAGTTGTAAGTGTAAGGATGTAGAAATAGCATTGTTCTCGCGTGATGTTAAACGCCAGTGAAATGCGTGGAAACTTGGTGAGCGGTGAGTAAATGGCTTGTAAATTACAAATATTCAATTAAATCCCATTTTGTACAAACACAATGCTCCCAGAACAGAATTTTCAGTCTACGTGAACCCAGTGATTTCCTATGACTCTAGAAATAGTCACTGATGCCGAAGCGGTGTGTCCATCTCTTTTATTTTCCAGACGCTGGGCGGTGGTTCCCTGCGGGGTTTGGCCCTGATGGGCTTTTGCGAGTCTTCTTTTCTTCAACCTGTGATTATCATCATTGGGATCACATTATGCCACATAAATAATTCAAATGCAATGATTAGTACCAAAAATACACAAGAGAATGAGAAACGTAGAATTTTTATTGTAACTCTCCAATCAGTACGGAGTCAACTGACCGATGCGGGTATGCCACTATGTTCAGAATGCGGCATTGAGCCGGGTTGTACGGTTCTGAGCTTAAAATGAACTGTTGAGCAGGAATAGAGGAGTGTGAGATACAGTTATTTGCAGTAACCATTGCATATTCAGCTACCTTGAGCTGTCTCTGTTTTTCTAACAAGATGAAGAGACAGGAAAAAATGACACTTTAGCATGTGAGTATTGTTTAGTAGACGCAAAATAGCTCAGACTTCAGAGGTATACCCATAAAATTTTGGCTTACCTGATTGAATAGCTTTAACATTAGCGGTGAGGTGATCGACTGGGGAAGCTACAAGTATCAGGCATGCGAAGAGAAGACAGATGAGAATTTGTCTTCTCATCTTTGCCATGCTTCTAATGAATGGATAGTTTTGCTCTTAATGGGGTATGTCACAGGTATGATGCAGTTTTTATGTGCTACATCTTTTGGTATATAATCATAACCAAACTTGAATTTAATGTCAGAATGTTTGTTAAAACATGCTCGGGAATCCTATGCCATTATATACTGGCTTGATAAGATTGAGAATCTAGATTTATCCTCATTATGGATTGACTTCTTATCTGCTATCATTTCTCAGTTACCATTGCTTCCATGATAAATTCACAAGTTCTAGCTATTATAATTGCCTTGAGTGCTTACACATGCTGTCGGCGTGGGACCCGCCAATTCAAACAGTTTTGTAATTATCTCAATTAAATTTTATTTAAAAAAATTAAATTATTAAATTTAATAATATTTATAAATTAAACTATAAATTTTAAATATTTAACTACTGACATCCATTGTTAGTAGAGCAATCTTTTTCCAATTCTAATTGGATATTTGCCTCTCCTTTGCAAAATTAGCTTTACAAGTTACGAGTTCTATCAAAGGCAAAATCACCTGTACGGTGACCATAAGGGGATAGCAACATTGCAACTGTTAGCAAAATTACCCGCACTTCACCAAAAATAAGATCGTTATAGGATTTCCTTTAATTTTTGTTACCCGTTCAAATACAATGAAACTGACGGGGGCGCTCTAGCAAGCATGATACACAGACTGACTTATGTGAGGCATGAAGAAAAACTTTTTACTCATGAAGTCAAGTGCTGTCATGATTGCGTTTATTACAATTGAATTAAACCCCTCACCGAAAAACTAATGTCAACTTTTCACGGCAGCGGCAGAGAAGGGAACTAGTGTCTCGCCCATAAGATTAGGAAGGCGGTCGGCTTGTGAAACCATTTCATTCTTGGTCCCATGTCTTGGGTGGAATCGGCATGGGGCTTGGTGTGGCTTCTGTTTTTTTTTTTTGGGTCCAACCTCTCTCCCTTCCTCGACGGTGTAAGCTCTCTGCTCCGCTTATTATCGGCAACCGAGAATAATTGGGCCACCCAATTGAGCCAGGGGAGGCTAGGCCAAAAAAATAGCAGAATGGGCTGTTCTATAATCTGTATGGCTTGACAGTTGCACTGAACTATTTGAGCCGTTTCAAGATGTATTAAGGCACGAATCTCTTAACACGAGGAATCAACAAACTGTGAATATAATCTGATTATCCAGTAGCAGCGAGGAAAGCTTGATAGCACGAAATTTTACACCCAAATGCTGTATAAGCCGTTGGATATTTAAGTAGCTTTCCCTGGTTCCCACAACAACCAGCTATCTTATGGTTGTAAGTTGTAACAATTTGATAATTCTTATGGGAGTTGAGTTAATTAAGCTGAAATGGTAAGAAGCAATTTACCAAAACCACTTGAAGCGGCCGATCACAATCGATATTTTGATTATGCACCTCTCTATAAGGGCAAGAAGTTCCATAAGGCTTATATTGGTATTGATATCATAGTTGTGGTGTTTTAATAGAATGAGCATTTATTTCATGAATAATAAATTTTAATACTATTAATAATCTGAGTGTGATTTTTTTTTCATAGTTTAGTTTCTCACAATAAAAATATTGTCAAAATATTTTTTTAAATTATAATCTCAAAGAAAAATACTATGGGATTATTAGTTTTTAAAAAAGAAAAATGTTATATAATTTTACGCAGCTTTTGTAGGAAAAGAAAAAAAAATTTCCTTAAACTTTTTGGAAATAAGAGTGTCCCGTTTTTTGTACGTAAGTTTTGAATTAATTAAATTTTATAATTTAATTTAATCAATTTTTATAGTTTAATTATTTAAAATTTTTAAAATAAAAATTTAAACAATAATAAAAATATGAGAATAAATAAATTGTTATAAAAAATAATAAAAATTAATTTCTATTTTAGTAATTATATGTGAATTATAAAAAAATATATTTATAAATAATTAATTAATTATATATTATTATAATTTAATTTATAAATTTAATAAATATATTTATTTAAATTTTATAATTTAATTTATAATAATTATATCAAAATAAAATTACACAGACTGTTGCTGAGATTGGAGAATGATGAACCATAAATAGGCTTTACTTCCGTTGAAAAAACAGCCCTTGGCCCCATCTGATGAATAGTCCTTTCCGGTGCCTACTATTACCGCAACTTGCTAACGTGGCAAACTTTTACAGGATGCTACAGGATCGTAAGAAAATGAACTCGTAGAGAATAAGAACTTCCACTTGCATCCCCGGACGCACAGGTCGGGAGCAGTGCTAGACTTACGTTGCTTTAGTAACGTATGCTACGTTTTACAACGTAAGCTACATTTTATAATTATTAATGATATATTTAAAAAAAAAAATAATAAAAAAATCAGATTTTATGTACGTATCAACGTAATAAGTAACAATTGTAGCTCCAGGGACGTATATGCATCATTGCTCCAGGTCAGAACCCGCATTTAAAACAGTTTCTCTATCTAGAAATGATCAAAGTGTCGGCTTTGGGAGTTCTCTGTGTCTTCTCTCTCTTCGAAAAATCTCAGTGTCTCCTTTTTCTTTCGCCGGAGCTCATTTCGTCTATCTCTATTATTTCATGGCGTCCCAAGCTAGCCTTCTCCTCCAAAAGCAGCTCAAAGGTAGGGGAGGCTCAAATTTCATATCTTTGCTACTCTATCGCTTTATGGCCTGGAAAATCTGTATTGATTTGTTGAAAGTCACGATGGGTTTCGCGTGGAATTTCCGCGATGTTTTAATGGTCCTTTTTTGGGTTGCAGATCTTTGCAAAAACCCTGTGGACGGGTTCTCCGCGGGTTTGGTAGATGAAAGCAACATATTTGAATGGAGTGTCACGATAATTGGACCTCCCGATACTCTTTAGTAAGCTCATATGATTTTTCTTTTTCTGAAAAAAATTAATGTGATTTTCATCTGTTAGTTGAAATTTGAGATTTGTTTAACATATGCAGTTATAATTCTATGATTGTGTATTTGGGGTTAACTTCAGGGGCGGGTTTTGGCTTTCCGGAAGCTCGCATATTTAATTACCTATTGGAGCTCTTCAATTTTCTTTTTGACTGCTGATAGCTTTAACATTAATGATATTGTTTCCCCTTTATCGTAATCGTGATGAATTTCAGGTAGTGGTAGCATAAGCCCCTTGCTTTCGTTGATCTATTCAATTTTGAAATTCCATGGGAAATGAGGTAAAAAATAAATAAATAAAAGAGAATTATTGGAGCTTTAAGGTATCCATCATAGTCTCGACCTTAGTGGTCTTCAGATGGTTAGTAGAAAGAAAGGATAATGATCAAAAATGATATTGGTAGACAAGATGAAAGGATGTTAGATTCTATTGCTTATAAATGCAAACTCCTAGGTTGCAAAAGAAGATACCTTCCAATTGACCGACGATGTTGAAAACTCTTGGAATTGGTCCCCAGTTGCACCTGATTGTCCTAATTTCTAGGCTCTGTTTTTGTTCAAGTCTTAGAAAGTGCTCTAAATTATAACTTTATCCTCTAATCGGATTATGTCTGCTGGTTCCTATATGTATTCTTTTTATGTTCTATGTAGCATCTAAATTCTACTAAGTGTTTTGCTTGATACATTGTATTTCTGTAGTGAGGGTGGCTTTTTCAATGCTATCATGAGTTTCCCATCCAATTACCCAAATAGTCCGCCAACAGTCAAATTCACATCAGAGATATGGCACCCCAATGGTTGTTTTTTCTAATTTGTCATTTTGATCTGATTAAAACAAAATGAAATTAACTTATGTTGCTGTTAAATATGCAGTATATCCTGATGGGCGGGTTTGCATATCAATTCTTCATCCTCCTGGTGAGGATCCAAATGGTTATGAGCTTGCGAGTGAGCGCTGGACGCCTGTTCATACAGTATGTGAAAATATAAAACTATAAGCGTAGTTTTCTCTTGAATATGACTTCCTAATGAATTGTTAGTTTGGCTTTAATATTTCTTTCCAAATCAGCTTAGTGCTAAAAATTTGAGCTTGTGCACGCTAAGTTACTGCATAATGTGTAAACATGTGCTAGAAAGCTAACCAAATGATGTAGTTATTTTACTAATTTTCATCATGATCTGGTTGTTTACAGTACATGTACATTCAATTACAATCCAGGGGAGGTTCACATGTCAATTTCTTATGCATTATTGGAATCACATTTCATGGCAAGTTTAGATATCGTGGTATAATGGAGCTCTCCATAATATGCATATCTCCTCCCCTTGGCAGTTGGCTTCCTCTCCCTACCCTCTTAACCAAAATGAAGAAAAAGAGGAAGATTATATCCGTACTATAAATCAAGAAAGTTCTGTTGGACTTTTATTAAAAAAGAAAATATATTCTTTTCTTATTTTATAAAGTTGATATTACAAGTCCCATTTGCCACCCCTAATGCTGGAGATAAGTGTATTTTAACATTAGCTGCTCTAGTATATGTGCTCTTTTTTTCTTTTTTGATAATTGAGTTACGACATTTTTATGTGTAATATGTGGTTGAAGCTAACCATGTGATGGAATTTTCTACTGATCTTTGTCATTTGGTTTACTTGTTTGAATTATATGCACAATCTGGAGTAGATTTGTGTGTGAATATTCTCATTTATTTTCTGTTTCATATTTAGGTAGATCAAGTAGTTATGGCAGAGTGGAGCTCTCCATCATATGTATCTTTTAGAGTAAAAGTGGAGAAGAAAAAAAAAATGTTATTATTAAAGTAGATGTTACAAGCAATAATCTGGGAGGAGAATTTCATACTCATCTTTGTAAATAGTCGCTCAATATCGTTAAACTGAAATGCTTATAAGCTATTTCAGTTTTTCAAGATTGTGATGGCCTAAAAGAGCTATAAAGTAGAAGTCTAAAGTTGAAGCGAGAGCTGTCCAGCATCATTTATCGAATTGAAATAGCTAACAATGTTTGTAAAGACTAGTAATATTTAATGCATTAAAACTAATCTGGAGTATTAAAAATTTCAAGGTTGGTTTGCCATTATTAACTGTGCTGGATGCCCTTGGGAAATGGTATGCCACATCTTGTCCACCCCTAGTGATTTTGTATTTCAATTACTTGTGAAGCTATTCGCTACCTACTTATGCATGAGTATTATATATGTTAACTTGCAGGTAGAGAGTATAGTATTGAGCATCATATCCATGCTTTCTGGTCCTAATGATGAATCTCCTGCAAATGTTGAAGCCGCAGTAAGTTTGACCATTTTTCGTATTTACATAATTGTTTCTACAACACCTCCCCCTCTCATGTTACTTCTTATGTTTTGCATTCTAGATATCATTGTCTTCTTTTGTTTATTTTAAGTGCCATAGAAGGAAAAATAAAAACAGATATAAAACATTACATGGAAGTTTGGAAACTATTACTTAACTTCTAATTAAATTGTCTATTTGTCCTTGGATAGCTTTTGTCCTGTATGTGCGTGTCTATTATGACTCAATAAAATTAGATCCACTAGAAAGTGTTTGTTAACTTAAAACGGTAAGTAATTTAGTTTTTTATTCATTCTGATAGCTTTCTTGACATCTTGCACGACGCAATTAGAGAATTTGGCATGTATTATCTGTTTTTGTTTGGGTTAGCAGAGGATTGATCCAGGTCCTTTATTGTAATGGCCAACACCTGCTTACTGGAAATCCACATAGTTGTTCCTATTTCTTAATATTGTTAATGTTTGAACTGTCTTGCTTGGAATTACAAAGTGCTTAAATCTTGAGAGTCTGAATGTTCATTTGTGGTTGTTCTGAGACCCCATGTTGTGATCTCTTATTGCAGAAAGAGTGGAGAGAGAGGAGGGATGAATTCAAGAAAAAGGTTAGCCGCTGTGTGAGGAAGTCACAAGAAATGTTGTGATTCATCGCCAACACCTCATACCACTTTTTTGAACTGGAGAACATATGTAATGGATTGGTTCACCTGTTTCTGGTTGATCCGTGTAGAATGCCATTGCAAGTTGTCAACATCCATCTTTCTGCAGTTCCGTTTTGTTTCTGCTCAACGTGGCCACATGTCATGACTTGGAAATTGTATTCAAAGTGATTTGGCTAGTGTTTGGTGACTAGTTTATTGAAAATTTACTTTGTTCATTTGCCTATCCTTATTGTCAAAAGTTTAGCGCCAAGTTTTGCCATTGCCTGTGGTTATTTTCATTTTGCCTATTTGAGCTCCCTCTCAAGCTAAGTTTGTTTCCGGCCCGGATGAATTCGTTTGGTTAGAATACAAGTTACATATACTTGTTTGCTCTCTGTAGAGTTGAATAGCAGCGACTAGTAATAACGCAGCAGGAAACTAAAATACTAATATAGTAAATAGTCTAAATTAAGTTGAATGTGTAACATCATTTTTTTATTTTAAGTTGTAATCAGTCAATCTCTAAACGTAGATAAATCACGTTTCCAGATCCCTTCTCTCTCTACTAAACTCTCTTTTTGGTTGGGCTGAGTAATTGAACTTTCATATGTGGGGGCGGAGTTTTTTTTTTTTTTGGGTGATAGATGAAGTTTTTTATTATATATATATATATATATATATATATATATATATAAGAGGTTAAAATAGGTTATGAATGGGGCCTGGACTTCGGTTTTATTGTATGGATTTTTTTTTTGAAACATCACAAGATTTAATTCTCAATGAAATTTAAAGTTGAATAGTTTTATTTCTTTCCATAAAAATAGTTTTCAAAATTTGAAATCAGAAATTTAACTTAAATTTTGTATGAATTTTCATCCAAATTACTTGGTGAGAATTGATTTTTGGAATATATAATTACTACTAATAACAACCTAAGTATAACTTATGCATAAATTTTTGTTGTACCAAAGTAGGGGAAGTGGGATTTGAACCTGCACCTTTGTAGATTCTGTTAACACCATGTGCCCCTGAACCCAAAGGCTCTTAACGTTGGACCATGACTTTATTTGGAAGAACATCATGACTGAAGGAGGTAGCAACATTAGTAGCCTCTCTTCCTCAAGCTCCAAGAGGTATAGAAGTGGGAGTCATTCTTCTACTGATTCTACGGTAAGACTTATAGATGATTTTGGCATTCAATTTGATTTTATAAATTAATGTCTCTTGAATGGTTAATTTTATCAAAATTCATGGTCAATTATTGTAACTAATCAAATTTGTGGGGTTGCCTTGACAGATACCAAAATTTGGTGAATGGGATGAAAATGACCCAGGAGTAGGGGTGGGCATTGGACCGGGTCAAACCGTTCCAACCCGCCCCAAACCGTAAAAAAAAAAAAATTGGACCGGGTTAAAATGGGGTAAAATAAATATCATGTAATATTTTGGCTTAAGATGGGGTAAATTGGGTGGGGCTGGATTTTGATCCCCTCCCCATTGGGTTGCCGCGGGTACCCAACAAAATTTACATATATATATATATATATATATATATTTTCAATTCTTATGCTATATATATATATATATTTTGAATTCTGATATTATAAAATAGCGTCGTTTTGTAAAATGATGTCATTTTCTAGCTTGTCTTAAAACTAGAGGTGGACATTGGTTCGGGTCAAACCATTTTAACTTGCTTCAAACTATAAAAAAGAAAATTTAGACTAAGTTAAGATGGGGTAAAATAAATATAATATTTTAGTTTAAGATGGGATAAATTAGATGAGGCTAAATTTTTGCTCTCTCTCCATTGGATTGCTGTGGCAACCCAACAAAAATTACATATATATATATATATTTTCTACTACTATAAAATGACGTTTCGTAGCTTACCCTAAATCTTTCTCAAGTAGCTCTACAACTCCAATGCCACTTCTCTGTCCTCTCTTGTCCCTCAACTCCCTCTTTTGCGAGCGACGAGTTTCGTCCATTGTCTCATCGTCTCTGACAGTCAATGCTGACCACCCTACCTCATTTGAGTTATCTTAGTCCCTCTCTTGTCTAGTAATCACACTTTGAGACTTTGAGTCCTTAATAGTTGACTGAACCTTGCTAACTCGCCCCCGCTCGCCTCACGTCTGGCCATTCCCAAGCCTTCACTCTTCGGCCCATCCTAACCCAAACTAACCCACCCAAATGAAACTGAGTTATTCCAGCCCAAAAATCTTAGTTTGAAGGATCATTTTGGTTGGGGTTGGACTAACTAAATGAGGGATTGGGTTCAAACAGATTGAAAAAATTTTGCCCCAACCTAAACTGCCCCACCTAATGTCTACCCCTACTTAAAACTTCTACAAGCACAAGCAGGCAAGAGGCAGCTCAACTTCAGCAAACCAACACCACTCCTCCCTCCCTCGTCTCGAACCCTTGCTCCCTCGACTCCCTCTCTCACGAGCTACAAGTCTCGTTCATTGTCTCGTCGTTTTCAACAGTCAACGTTAATCCCTTACCTCCTCCCACCTTGTCTTGACTCGCCTCTTCTCATTTTGTCTCATCTCTTGTCTAATCATCATACTTCGATACTTTGGGTCTTCAATAGTCGATTGAACCTCATCCCCGTTCCACCGCTCGCCTCACATTTGTTTGTCCCCATCCTAACCCAAACTAACCCACCCAAGTAAAACCGAACCATTCCAACCCAAGAATGTTGGTTTGAAGAATTTTTTGGCTGGGGTTGGACTAACTTAATAAAAGATTGGGTTCAACTGGGTTGAGAGAATTTTGCCCCAACCCAAACCGCCCCACCCAATGCCCACCCCTACCCAGGAGAATGGTTTAGTGAGAGATTCGAAAGATATAAAAACGAAAATAAATCGAGTTTGGTATCTTTCCCAATGATAATAATATGGCTGCAAAACCAAACAAGTGTGAAAAAAATTCAAAATCAACGTGGAAGACCTTTCTCTAAATTTACTAAGGTAATTTTTTATTTTTATTTAATTTTTATTTAGAAATATTAAGTGAGAGATCGATTTCTAATCCCACCATTATAATGCAAATTCTTACCATGTTATGCAGTACTTTTGCGGTTTGTTATTAATCAAAAGTAGGTGAATATATATGGAGTTCCTGTTGATTTCAGGTTGGAGACTTTCGTTTCAAATGTTGAAAGCGTAGTTTTATACGTTTATTGTTCATGGGATATTTTTATTTAGAATCTTAAATGTTGCTATATATATTTTATTTATTGTTCATCTGGGCATCATCATGGGAGTCAATATAAGCCTTCTGTTGGCATTATTAGGGATGCATTTGAGCATTATTACATCTTTTATACAGAGGAGTACCTAGCGGGATATCCTTATATATAATAATAATAATAATAATAAGATCGGCCAGCAGTCCAACAATGATTAACCTTTTCACTTCGTTATAGTTTTAAGACCATCGACTCATTAAAGCAAGGTACAGATGATAATTCCCTACGTTGGAATATTGATTAACCTATTGACGTTGCCCCACATAATTTGTAATTCTTGTATAGACAAATATTCATACTGTTGGAAGTGTTTCGTATTTTCTGGAAAATAACTTCTCAGTTCTCACTACTTCTGGAACTTCACTGGTTGCTTAATCGGTAACTAATTAGCATGATGATTTTGTTCATAGTCCTCGATAAGGCAACTTATCGTCTTCTAGAGCCTCTGGTAGCAATCACTTTGGCAACAATGGTACCATGCCAGACTAGCCACTGCCAGAATTCACCATAAAAATTTCAGAAATTTGCGAGTCGCGAACCTCACCGGGTTGTTGCTAGTTGATTTATGAGCACGTTCAAATTGGAGAATCAAAAACCACTTTCTCCCTTCACACTTCATACCAATCTGGTATCCGCAGGATATTAGCAACATAATACTATCATATATAAAGGATTTGTCAGAAAAAAGGGCAAATTCTAGTCTCTTTTGAAAGCAGTAAAATTCGGTTTTTAACAGAGAGATTTTATTGCAGCCTTCATCGAGTACTGTATATATGGATCCATCCCACCGTAAAGACAACAAGCATTTTATTCTTGCCTATTTTAGAGATACACGCCATTACATAGCCGTGCCCATAGGATGAGATGATTGATATACGAGAATCTGTTCTTATTTTGGTGGGTTCACGTTGCTTCCCATCCTCACCACGATGCCGTCTATATCTCTGACATACCCCACCTTCTGGCCCCACTCCTTTTCCTCTGGCTGGCTCACCGCTACAGCTCCGTTCTCCACCGCCCTCTACTCCAAAACAATAGACAAAATGCCAGTTACTAATGAATATGATTTGCCTAACACATACTCTGTCTATATTAATGATAAAACATATTATATATAAATCATCGGTAAATATCAATGATCAAATCTAATAGATAAGGGAAATGATTTTGTTACAACTCCTATTTTACAAAAGCTTCATACATCTAATAATGTAACTTGTTGAATATTTATTGATAATAAATTTAATAATTTAGATAATATATTACAAAATTAAACGAAAGTAAAATTATAAAAATAAAGAACCTTGTAGGCATCTTCAACGTCAGGATAATCAAAACACAACTCGACCGGTTGTCTTTCTCGAACGTTATGAGGGGTCTGCACCACGCCGGTCAGATCATCGGTTTCGTGCTGGCGCAATGGAGTGAAAGCTATTGTGGTCTGCCCACTTTCCAACTCTCCCCACCTGAAACAATGAATTACGTTTGTCATTGCAAGCAAATGCTTTGTTTCATCACCATTAATTCATACCTGCGGGATTCGTCTAAGCGACGAACGGTGTAGCCGAATGCTTTGGCATAGAAAGCCACCGATTTGGCTACGTCTTTAACATAAACCACCGTGTACGCAAACGCCGGGCTTGGATTTGACGCCATTGATGGACTTGATTTGTAATTTTTGTTAGGCAGTTAAGGTTGTGAGCTTCTGATTTCCATCCTCGAAATCCTTCTGCCGAGCGGATAAAATTAGGATGATCACTTTACGTGGCTTTTTATCAAGAGTTGCACTTGGACTTCATGCCCGTGCTCAGGCACGCTCACTCTTGCCTGGCTAGGCACCCTTTTTATTTGGGAAAAGCTCCGTCCACATAAAATATATCTATAATTATTAGAAGTGGTGTTGGTAGTTTTCTGTTTAACGTGTAATTTACTTGACCTAGTCTTTAGGATATTTTACTGATTTGTTGCATGAATGTTGGAGTTTGTTATGGTAGAATTTTCTGTTTGTCAGTTGACCAGTTTCTTAGGACTTAGTGGCTTAGTGGCTGAGCAGTTAATGGCTGAGTGGTTAGTGGCTTGGTGGTTTGTTATTTTAATTTAGTGCATGTTACCGTTAACAGAAGCTCTATATAAAGAGCTCAATAGTTGTAAGTCTAGAATGAGTGGCAGCAGATTGAATAAAGACAAGCTTTATTCTCCATTTGTTTACTTTTATTACAGAGCAGTTTTTGTAACAGTGGTATCAGAGCCACGTTAGATAGAGTAGTGCAGCAGTAGTCTTTTATTGTTTTTGCAGCAGCAAGACAATGTCAAACGACACTTTTGTTCAACCTGCTATTCCTCGCTTTGATGGTCATTATGATCATTGGAGCATGCTGATGGAGAATTTTCTAAGATCCAAGGAGTACTGGCAAGTTGTCTCTGAAGGAATCATTGAACCAGCAGTTGGTGTGATCATGACAGATGCACAAAGAACTGAACAAGAAGGGAGATGGCTGAAGGATCTGAAGGCAAAGAATTATCTTTTCCAAGCCATTGATCGTTCTATCTTGGAAACCATTCTTTCCAAGGACACCTCAAAGCAGATTTGGGATTCTATGAAGAAGAAATTTCAAGGATCAGCAAGGACAAAGAGGCAGCAGCTTCAAGCACTTCGTTCAGAGTTTGAATTGCTCCGAATGAAATCTGGGGAATCTGTTTCTGAATTTTTCTCAAGGAAAATGGCTATTATCAACAAGATGCGTGTTCATGGTGAGAAGATGGAGGATGTGACAGTAATTGAGAAAATTCTTCGATCAATGACACCAAAGTTTAATTATGTGGTTTGTTCAATTGAAGAATCAAAGGACCTTGATCTTCTTTCAATTGATGAACTGCAAGGTTCATTGTTGGTTCATGAGCAAAAAATGAATCAGCAAGATAAAGAAGAGCAAGCATTGAAGGCCTCATCAGAAAATCACTCTACAGCAAGCAGAGGACGTGGTAGAGGTAGAGGTCGAGGCAAAGCTGGTTGAGAAAGTAATGATCGAAGAAACCAATACCACCAGCCCCAAGAAAATGAATCTCAAAGAAGAAGAGGACGTGGAGGCAACCACTCAACAACTAATAGAGCAAAGTCAGCAGACAAGTCCAATATAGAATGCTTCAGGTGTCACAGGTATGGTCATTATCAATCAGAATGTCGAACTAACTTGAACAAGCAAAGTGCAGAAAGGACTAACTTTGCAGAAAAAGAAGAAGAAGTGTCTCTTTTGTTGATGTGTTCTATGAAGGAGGAAACTCAACAAAACATGTGGTATTTAGACACTGGGTGCAGCAACCACATGTGTGGAGATAAGAAGGCATTCTCTAATTTGGATGAATTGTTTCGCAGTTTTGTTAAGTTTGGTAATGATTCTACCATTTCTGTTATGGGGAAAGGACAGGTAACTATCCAAACTAGAAGAAATATCACCTGTACTATCTCTGATGTCTATTTTGTGCCAGATTTAAGAACCAACTTGCTGAGTGTGGGTCAGCTGCAAGAAAAGGGATATGAAATCTCAATAAAAAATTGAGTATGTCGAATCCTAGATGCAAAGACGGGTTTGATTGCTCAAGTTAACATGACGAAGAATCGTATGTTCCCACTTTATCTCCATAGCATTACTCACTCATGTTTTTTAGCAAAGTTGAAAGATAATGCATGGCTATGGCATTTTCGCTATGGTCATCTAAACTTTTGAGGATTAAAGACTTTACAGCAGAAAAATATGGTGATTGGTCTTCCTAAAATTACAGCTCCCTCTGAAGTGTGTGAACATTGTGTTGCTAGCAAACAACATCGAAGTCAGTTTCCACAAGGAAAATCATGGAGAGCAAAAAAGGCTTTGGAGTTGGTTCACTCTGATATATGTGGGCCAATAAATCCATCTTCTAATGGAGGTAAAAGATACATAATTACCTTCATTGATGATTACACTCGGAAAACATGGGTTTATTTTTTGCAGGAAAAGTCTGAAGCTTTTGCAGCCTTTAAAACTTTTAAAGTGCTTGTTGAGAAAGAAGTCAGCAGTCCCATAAAAATTCTTCGCACTGATCGTGGAGGGGAGTACAATTCACAAGAATTTTCAAATTTTTGTGAAACTCAT
Source organism: Dicorynia guianensis (assembly GCA_037013595.1). Lineage (NCBI taxonomy): Eukaryota > Viridiplantae > Streptophyta > Magnoliopsida > Fabales > Fabaceae > Dicorynia > Dicorynia guianensis. The sequence continues at coordinate 1,234,804 of JASUAB010000009.1, forward strand.
GGAATCAAGAGGCAACTAACAGCAGCTTACACGCCTCAACAAAATGGAGTTTGTGAGAGGAAAAATTGCACTATCATGAATATGGTTCGAAGCCTTTTGTCAAGAAGTGCAGTCCCGAAAGTTTTTTTGGCCTGAAGCAGTCAATTGGAGCATTCATATTTTGAACAGAAGTCCCACTCTTGCTGTTCAGAATATGACACTAGAAGAAGCATGGAGCAGACGAAGACCAAATGTAGATCATTTCAGAATTTTTGGGTGTATTGCTTATGCCCATATTTCAGATGAGAAGAGGAGAAAGCTAGATGACAAGGGAGAAAAATGCATTTTTCTTGGTGTTAGTGATCAATCCAAAGCCTATAAACTTTACAATCCTAACACTAAGAAAATCATTATCAGCCGAGATGTTGTTTTTAATGAAGAGAACTTCTGGGAATGGAACAATGATGGCTTTAGACAACAAATTCCTACTGATTTTGATGGAGAAAATGAAGATGACAAGCAACAGCCAATGGAGAATGAACAACAAGAAGTTCCAGCAGCTGCACAAGAAGAGGGGAGACCTCAACGTGTTAAAAGAAGGCCTGCATGGATGGCTGATTATGAGGTAACAGGAATTGACCAATTTGAGGACCCTCTTACTCATTTCGCTTTGTTTTCAGATTGTGATCCTACCACCTTTGATGTGGCTGTCAAAGATTCAAAATGGAGAAAGGCAATGGATGAAGAAATTGCAGCAATTGAAAGAAATAATACTTGGGAGTTAACTGAGCTTCCAAAAGGGAACAAGACAATTGGAGTCAAGTGGGTGTACAAGACAAAATTGAATGAAAAAGGCGAAGTTAACAAGTACAAGGCACGTTTAGTAGCCAAAGGTTATAAGCAAGAGCTTGGAGTGGATTACAAAGAAGTTTTTGCCCCGGTTGCACGACTTGATACTGTCAGATTGGTGATTGCTTTAGCAGCTCAAAACTCTTGGCCTATCTTCCAGTTGGATGTAAAATCAGCTTTCTTACATGGAGAATTGGATGAACAGGTATTTGTTGATCAACCTCCTGGTTATGTTAAGATTGGAGAAAAGCATAAGGTGTATAAATTAAACAAGGCATTATATGGACTAAAACAAGCTCCAAGAGCTTGGTATAGTCGTATAGATGCTTATTTTTCTAAGGAGGGTTTTAAGAAATGTCCACATGAACATACACTTTTTACAAAAATTGGAGCTGATGGTAAAATGCTCATTGTTTGTTTATATGTGGATGACTTAATCTATACTGGAAATGATAGTGCCATGTTTGAAAGCTTTAAAAAATCCATGATGGTAGAATTTGATATGACTGATCTTGGTATGATGCATTATTTTCTTGGAATCGAAGTAGTGCAAACAGCTGGTGGGATTTTTATATCTCAAAAGAAGTATGTCCAAGAAATTCTAGACAAATTTCAAATGCAGAACTATAATTCTGCTAGTACACCAGCTGAGGTAAATCTAAAACTTAGCAAAGATTCTGGAGGAAGGAGGGTTGACAGCACCCTTTACAAGCAAATGGTGGGAAGCTTGATGTATTTAACAGCCACAAGACCAGATGTTATGCATGCTGTAAGTCTTATTAGTAGGTACATGGAAAGCCCAAGGGAGATGCATCTTCTAGCTGCAAAAAGAATATTTTGTTACTTACAAGGAACCTGCAGTTATGGTCTATTCTACAAGAAAGGTGAGAAATCTGATTTGTTTGGGTTTACAGATAGTGACTATGCAGGAGATTCAGATGATAGAAAGAGCACATCTGGTTATGTATTCATGTTGGGGTCAGGAGCAGTATCATGGTCTTCAAGGAAGCAATCAATTGTGACTTTATCAACTACAGAAGCTGAATTTGTAGCAGCAGCAGCATGTGCTTGTCAAGCAATTTGGTTACGGAAGATTCTTCAAGAAATTCATTTCAAGCAGATTGGCACCACTGCCATTTATTGTGACAGCAGTTCAGCAATAAAGCTGTCCAAAAATCCTGTTCTACATGGAAGAAACAAACATATTGATGTGAAGTTTCACTTCTTAAGAGATCTTACAAAGGATTGTATAATTGAGCTCATCTATTGTAGAAGTGAAGATCAGATTGCTGATATATTTACCAAGTCTCTCAAGTTGGCATCATTTGTAAAGCTTAGGAGATTACTTGGTGTCTGCACTTTGGAAGATCAAGTTTGAAAGGGGTGTCTTGTAATTACTTAAACTGACTGTTTGACAACTTTCAGTTTAAGGGAGGGATTGTTGGTAGTTTTCTGTTTAACGTGTAATTTACTTGACCTAGTCTTTAGGATATTTTACTGATTTGTTGCATGAATGTTGGAGTTTGTTATGGTAGAATTTTCTGTTTGTCAATTGACCAATTTCTTAGGACTTAGTGGCTTAGTGGCTGAGTGCTTAGTGGCTGAGCAGTTAATGGCTGAGTGGTTAGTGGCTTGGTGGTTTGTTATTTTAATTTAGTGCATGTTACCGTTAACAGAAGCTCTATATAAAGAGCTCAATAGTTGTAAGTCTAGAATGAGTGGCAGCAGATTGAATAAAGACAAGCTTTATTCTCCATTTGTTTACTTTTATTACAGAGCAGTTTTTGTAACAGGGAACAACTAAATAAGACAAAAAATTTGATGTGTCAATCTGTGCTCCATTTTCACACTGACCACTCAAGAGGCTTACTAGGAGAGAACAACCAGAGTAGGGAAAAAATGATGTGTCAACCTTTGGTGCTTTATCCTCTTCGATTTCACACTCTGAACCGACTCAAACTTTTAATTTCTGGGTGTTTCGGTCTGCAATTCATTTCCACCGCATCGTTGGAGGGCGGATGTCAAGGATTAGATCTATTTTCTCAGGTCTTGTTAATGAAACTGAAGAAAATTAGTTGGCTTCAGCATGCGTGGTTTCCTGCAACTGTGAGACTGAGCTGGTATTGGTTGCATTAAATGTTTTCTGTTAGCTACAAGGCATTCTATATTACCGCAGACGAAATATTTCAGTAAGAGTGGACATGTGAACTCGTTTGTGTTGTTTACAAGACTTTCATTTATGATCAATTCAAATTTCTTTTTCCCCATTGGTTGTAGCAAGTGGCAGTTTATATTTTCCATTATATCAACTCAGCACACACCTGATAAATTGATAAGGAGTCACTGCCATTTTCTTCCGTTATCTTCATCCCTATTCGTTTGTGTTATTTCCCCTTTCATTTTTAGTGCCATTTCTCCCACAACTCTCGCGACCCTTCACTCAAATGAGTCACTGCCATTTCAATCCTCCCTCTCTGTGATTCTTCTAATACCCCAACTCCAAGTTTTCAGGTACACATGGTTCTAACGCCTGCTTTATTCACTTGGCTTTTTTTGTTTGGATGATGAGAATATTTTAGCGAGATCAGTTGCTGTAATCCAAAAGTTGGAAGCTTTAAGTGAGCCTTCAGCAATTTAAGAATTTTGAGCTTAATTTTTGTTTCTTTTGTTATTTATCCAAATTTACGATCTCCAATCTTTATGATCAGAAACTGCGACGTTCTCATTTTGTTTCTCTATATGCTGAAACTAAGAACATCAAGTGAAACATGATTACCGGATGACAGATAGCAACAGGAGTCTAACAACATAAAACAAGCAAGTTACTTACAACTGCATATCTAGGTCTTTTTCATTTTTCTTTCAATGGGTTTAAATTAGATTTTATGGAAAGTTTAACATCATCTATATTGTTGGAACAGATTTTGTCTAATGCCTAATATAGTTATATATTTAGGGTGTTACTTTGGGTTGATGAGTGATTTGTAAATAGCAACATTAATTCATCATTTGGATATCAATGTCATCATTTGATGTTTGTTCACATAAATCCTGAACTGAATGCACTTGGGGAGACAATTAGCACACTCAAGTTTGCTGAGAGGGTATCATCCATTGAACTTGTGGCTGCGCAATCTATTAAATAAACGGGTGAAATTCAATAGCTGAAAGAAGAGGTTTGGTTCTTGGTTATGTCTGGTGCAATCTTGCAAGTAATATTTGACAACTATAACATTTTATGGATATCAAAGCTCAAAATGGCATTGGAGAGGAAGGACACTGAATTGCAGTAATGGAAAGCTGAAAATGCTCGGAACAACGTATAATTTCAAAAACCAAGAGTTGCGTCACTTTTTCGTTTGCCAAATATGGTAACAATGACAACATGAAGCTTCATAATTGTCAACGACCCATTTTTTATGAGATCAGCCTCAACGTGGGTATTTTTCTATGACCTTGTTTTTTATAATTTTTGGGAACAGCAAAAGTTGAAATATGAAATTAAAAAAATTAATTTTCTTCAATATTTTTTCAGCAATTAACCAGAAACAAAAGAAGAGTGAACGAGAAGAGCAAGCCATGAGAGACGAATTGTTCCGCGGCTATGGTTCAAAAATGGCATGGGTTGCCGGCGATGGGAGAGGGGACTGAGAAAGGAAGGGCTCTCTTGGGCAAAGGGTTTCAAGCCGCATTATCAATAATTTTTTACTTCTATAACATGCCATGTATGCAAATAATAATAGTATTATAGAGGAGAAACTTACGTCATAAATAACAAAAGTTACAAGGATTTATTAAAATAATTTTAAATTATAAAAATATATTTAAAAATTAAATGAATTATAAAAGTTGACAAAATAATTTAACCTTTATAATATTATAACAACACATATTATTTATTTGCCACCGCTTGAACCCCACAAATTCTATGCTACTAATTTCTATAATAGTGACATGCTTTTTATATAAGAATAGCAAAACTTTTTTTTAATAAGAATTTGACAAAATGAATCTAAAATTCTCAACAGCATATGATTACTACTGCACCATATGCCAGCTACACACTTACACTGCTTGGCAGAATTCTTAGTCCAGCGCACCAAGCTAAAGGATAAAGCCATTAAGATAATTGTATGTAAAAACGAAATAATATCATTTAATATAATAACTAATATTTAAACTTTAGACAACTATTTAAATAAAAATTAAATTGAGACTCCTATTTCAGACAGAGATAAGAAAAAAAATCAGGGCTCTCTGTGGCCATAAGCTATGTATCAGGCTGCAGGGAAGCAACATTCAGAGTTGCCAATGTAAAGGCACATGGGACGGTGATAGGATCTGTGTATGGATGGGTTTGTTTTCACCAGTTTCTTCAGCGAAGCCGGACAGCTGGTGGAATTTCTGCGGTGATTGGAGCCGTAATGATACTGGGTAGGAAAAATTTGGGCCACCAAGTGAATTTGCTATAGCAAGAATTATCCAAACCTTCGTCGGGGTATCTTGTTCAATCCCTGTGAATCTTCTATTCATGCCCAAGAGAGCTTCTACGTGGGCAAAAATTGAGCTCTCAAGTCTAGGCACACTTCACGATCATTCGCTCGTTGAGTCTTGTGGCAGAGAAAACGGACTTGGATAACATAAAAAATTGAAAAATTCAATTGAACGAGCTGAAGAAGTTCATTGCAGAAGCTCAAGTAGAACCCAATTTCTGGTTTTTGCCATTTACTAGTGCTTGCTGTGGTAAGCTTTTGGAGTCATTGTCAAAATTTGTGGATCTATTGCAATTTGGAGCTCAAGCATTGATGTTCCTCGAACAAGAATTCCAAAGCAAAGGGTCCTTGGAAAGAAGCAGTGAATGTTCTAGAACGTGACCTTAGACACGTGAAGGAATTAATTTGCCCATCAATAAAAAGCTTTGAGGAAATTTCTGGGATGAAATCGCTCCGATGTCTAGAGAAGGAGCTTGAGAAGAATAACATCTCTTCTGATCTCGAATCGGGAAAGTCAGCAAACTCTGACATTTGCATGGTTTCTGGTTTTGGCGAAGATGAGATAGAAAAAACCATGTTATAATTGTTAAAAGTCCACCCCATGTCAGCACCCAACCTCTTTTCGGTGGCAGCCAACTTTGAAAAGAAGCAAAGGCAAGTTTGAATGCAAGCTGGCTGCAGAGAAGTTTTTCAATTTTGGTGGACAGCTGAAATTTGTACAGTCCCAACATTTCCCTATAAATAGATGCCTCATTCAGCACAAGGAGCATAAGCAAGAGAAGCAAGAGGAGAGCCAAAGAGAAAGGCTCAAGTCTTAAGTAGAGAAAATAAGGCTAAAGCCAAGTGTAAGTGGTAAGCCTTTGAGAGAAATTTTATTTCTCTAAGAGTGTGAGATAAAAGAGAGTCTGAGTAATTCCCAATTGAGTGAGGGTGTGGGTATACACCAAAAATATTGGGTGTCATCTCTAGAGGGTCTCACTGAGTGCCACTATAATTTTAGTATCACTTGAAAGAGAGTAAAGTGTGTTGTAAGGATATTTGTAATTATCCTTATTATAGTGGAATATTTTCTCGGAGCTTGTCCCGTGGTTTTTCCCTCAATATTGGAGGGTTTTCCACGTTAAATATTTGTGCCTCTTGTATTTATTTTTCTGCTTAAATTTTGTTGTGCATAATTTATTTGCATAGTGGGAAAAAGTGATCTTGAGGTGCTTCCGCTTTTATCAAGCCTCTGATGTATTTTCCCAACAAGTGGTATCAGAGCCTCTGGTTATATTGTTGAAATTTATTTTGCAATTTATATTGGCTGGTTATACCGCCTCTGGCCTGGCTAAGCCGCCAAATTTGTTTTCTCTGTAATTGGCAGGTTTTACCGCCTAATTTATTTGTCTCACAAATTGTTGGCTTATATCAGATGGAGGTCAATACAAGCAGAATGATTAGCTTGAACGGCACCAACTATCACATATGGAGAGGAAAAATGAAAGATCTCCTTTATGTGAAAAGTTGGCACTTACCAGTGTTTGCTTTAGAAAAGCCTGAATCAAAAACCGATGATCAGTGGGCATTTGAAAATGTCCAGGTGTGCAGCTTTATTCGGCAGTGGGTGGATGACAACGTGCTCAACCACATTAATGATGAAACAAATGCCAAGACGTTATGGGAGAAACTTGAATCTCTGTACGCAAGAAAGACTGGCAATAACAAGCTCTTCTTGATTAAGAAGATGATAAAGTTACACTACAAAGAAGATAGCTCTATCTCCGATCATTTAAATGAATTTCAAGGAGTCTTACAACAGTTATCTTCCATGGGTGTAAAGTTTGAAGATGAGATTCAAGCTCTTTGGCTGCTCGGTACTCTACCAGACTCTTGGGAGACATTCAGAATGTCACTTTGCAACTCCGCTCCTGATGGCGTAGTGACGATGGAACATGTTAAAAGTGCTGTCTTAAACGAAGAGATGAGAAAAAGATCTCAAGCTTCGTCTTCACAACCTGATATTCTTGTCACCGATGATAGGGGGAGAAGCAATAGTAGAGGTCTGAAAGGCAGAGACAAAAGCCGGAGCAAATCTAAGCCCAGATCCAAAAATATGGAGTGTCACTATTGTGGCAAGTTGGGGCATTTTAAAAGGCAGTGTTTCAAATACAAGAAAGACAAGAAAAATGGCAACACTGAGGAAGAGAAGAAAGATCAGGTTGCTACTGCCGAACTGGTCATTGTTTGTGACGAAGAGGTAATTAATTTTGCCTGTCACGAAACAAGTTGGGTCGTGGATAGTGGAGCTTCATTACATGTTACATCGAACAGGGAGCTCTTCTCATCTTATACACCCGGTAATTTTGGGGTGTTAAAGATGGGTAATAATGGTTTCTCAAATGTTGCCGGCATGGGAGATATCCACTTAGAGACCAACAGAGGAGCAAAGCTGATTCTCAAGGATGTTAGGCATGTGCCTGATATCCGTTTCAACTTAATCTCAGTAAAGAAGCTAGATGATGAAGGTTACTTCAATACCTTTGGTAATGGGCAATGGAAGCTTACTAAAGGTTCATTGGTTGTGGCTCGAGGAGAGAAGAGCCCAAGCTTGTATCTAACACAAGCTAAAATTTCTGGTGACTTCATCAACACAATGGATGATGAAAAGACAGCTGAGATGTGGCACAGAAGACTTAGCCACATAAGTGAGAAGGGACTCAATTGCTTGGTCAGGAAAAACCTACTCTCAGGTATAAAGAGCACGAACTTGAAGAAATGTGCTCATTGCATGGCCGGAAAGCAGAACAGAGTTGCCTTCAAGAGTCACTTTCCTTCAAGGCAATCGGATTTGTTAGAATTGGTGCACTCCGATGTTTGCGGTCCCTTGAAGGTAAAGTCCTTTAGCGGTGGACTTTATTTTGTGACATTCATTGATGATCATTCAAGGAAACTTTGGGCTTATGTCTTAAAGACCAAAGATCAAGTCCTTGATGTTTTCAAACAGTTTCATGCATCTGTTGAAAGGGAGACTGGAAAGAAGCTGAAGTGTATTCGCACAGACAATGGTGGCGAATACTGTGGTCCTTTTGATGAATACTGCAGAAAGATGGGCATTAAGCATCAGAAAACGCCTCCAAAGACTCCACAATTAAATGGTCTAGCTGAAAGGATGAACCGGACCTTACTAGAGAGAGTCAGATGTTTGCTTTCAGAAGCAAAGTTGCCAAAGTACTTTTGGGGGGAGGCTTTGCTCACAGCAGTATATGTGATTAATCTATCTCCAGCGGTTGCTCTAAATGGTGATGTACCAAACAAAGTTTGGTATGACAGAGAAGTCTCTTATGATCACCTGCGAGTTTTCGGATGCAAGGCGTTTGTTCACATTCCGAAGGATGAAAGATCAAAGCTTGATGCTAAGACACGACAATGCATCTTTGTCGGTTATGGTCTTGATGAATTTGGCTATAGGTTATATGACCCGATTGAGAAGAAACTGATTCGAAGTCGAGATGTAGCATTCATTGAAGACCAAACCATTGATGATATAGAAAAAGTTGAAAAGAAAGTGTCTGGTGGCAGTGACGGCTTGGTTGATCTAGATCCAGTTCCTATGGTGAACTTGCCTGATCCAGTCAATGATGATACTCAAGGTGGGGAACAGATTAATGACCAACCAAGGGCGGATAATGCTGGAAATGATGATGAAGTTGTTGAGCAGGGGGAGCAACCCCCTCCACTGCCGCTCAGAAGAACAGAGAGAGAGCGGCATCCATCAACTAGGTACCCAAGTTCTGAGTATATCCTCCTTACTGATGAGGGGGAGCCAGAAGATTTTGAAGAAGCACAAACTCATAAGGATAAAGCCCAGTGGCTGACAGCTATGCAAGACGAGATGGATTCCTTGCAGAAAAATGATACTTATGAGCTTGTGGAACTTCCAGAAGGCAGAAAAGCCTTAAAGAACAAGTGGGTGTTCAAGCTTAAGAGAGATTGCAACAAGCTGGTGAAGTATAAAGCTCGCTTAGTTGTGAAAGGTTTTGGACAAAAGCGAGGAATCGATTTTGATGAGATTTTCTCTCCAGTTGTCAAGATTAGCTCAATTAGAGCTATACTAGGTCTGACAGCCAGCTTAGATCTAGAGCTTGAACAGTTAGATGTGAAAACTGCATTCCTTCATGGTGATTTGGAGGAAGAGATCTACATGGTTCAACCAGAAGGGTTTGAAGAGAAAGGGAATGAGCACATGGTCTGTAGATTGAAAAAGAGCCTGTATGGATTAAAGCAGGCTCCAAGGCAGTGGAATAAGAAATTTGACTCCTTCATGATGAGTCATAGTTATACCAGAACTGATACAGACCATTGTGTATACTTTAAAACATTTCCTTATGACAAATTCATTATTCTCTCGTTATATGTAGATGACATGTTGATTGTGGGGCAGGACACAAAGATGATTGGTGATTTGAAAAAGGAGTTGTCAAAGGCATTTGACATGAAAGATCTTGGACCAGCAAGGCAAATTCTGGGAATGCAGATTTTGCGAGACCGAAAAGCTAGAAAGCTATGGTTGTCACAGGAAAAGTATGTGGAGCGGGTCCTGGAAAGATTCAACATGCAAAGTGCTAAGCCAGTTAGCACGCCGTTGGCCAATCACTTTAAACTCAGTAGGAAAAGTTGTCCCACTGGTGAAAAAGAAGAAGAAGACATGGCTAAGATTCCTTACTCCTCTGCAGTTGGGAGTTTGATGTATGCCATGGTCTGTACCCGTCCTGACATTGCTCACGCAGTAGGAGTAGTCAGCAGGTTTCTTTCCAACCCAGGTAAAGATCATTGGGAAGCTGTAAAGTGGATCTTAAGATATCTCAGAGGCAGTTCAAAATTGTGCTTGTGTTTTGGTATGTCAGAACCAATTTTGAAGGGTTATGCAGATGCAGATATGGCAGGTGACCTGGATAGTAGAAAATCTATTTCAGGATTCTTGTTTACTTTTGCAGGGGGAGCTGTATCATGGCAGTCTAAATTGCAAAAGTGTGTTGCCTTATCTACAACTGAGGCAGAATACATTGCCATGACCGAGGCAGGAAAAGAGATGCTTTGGTTGACTAGACTTCTTCAGCAATTGGGAATAATGCAGCAAAGGTCTGTGATTTACTGTGATAGTCAAAGTGCTCTTGATTTGAGTAAAAATACGATGTACCACTCACGTACAAAGCACATTGATGTGAGATATCATTGGCTGCGATTAGCAGTAGAAGAACAACAGTTCCAGCTTGAAAAGATTCACACTAATAACAATCCTGCTGATATGATGACAAAAGTCGTAACTCGAGAGAAGCTTCAAACTTGTGCCAGGTTGGCTGGCATAAATTCTATTTGATGGCATTTAGGATTATTCTTCCTTCCTCATGGGCTGGAGGGGGAGAATTGTTAAAAGTCCACCCCATGTCAGCACCCAACCTCTTTTCGGTGGCAGCCAACTTTGAAAAGAAGCAAAGGCAAGTTTGAATGCAAGCTGGCTGCAGAGAAGTTTTTCAATTTTGGTGGACAGCTGAAATTTGTACAGTCCCAACATTTCCCTATAAATAGATGCCTCATTCAGCACAAGGAGCATAAGCAAGAGAAGCAAGAGGAGAGCCAAAGAGAAAGGCTCAAGTCTTAAGTAGAGAAAATAAGGCTAAAGCCAAGTGTAAGTGGTAAGCCTTTGAGAGAAATTTTATTTCTCTAAGAGTGTGAGATAAAAGAGAGTCTGAGTAATTCCCAATTGAGTGAGGGTGTGGGTATACACCAAAAATATTGGGTGTCATCTCTAGAGGGTCTCACTGAGTGCCACTATAATTTTAGTATCACTTGAAAGAGAGTAAAGTGTGTTGTAAGGATATTTGTAATTATCCTTATTATAGTGGAATATTTTCTCGGAGCTTGTCCCGTGGTTTTTCCCTCAATATTGGAGGGTTTTCCACGTTAAATATTTGTGCCTCTTGTATTTATTTTTCTGCTTAAATTTTGTTGTGCATAATTTATTTGCATAGTGGGAAAAAGTGATCTTGAGGTGCTTCCGCTTTTATCAAGCCTCTGATGTATTTTCCCAACAGTTATTACATATGCAACACTCAAGAAGTGTTGTTGATCGTGTGCAGGATGTTGAAGGTAAGCAGGAGCTAAAGAGCCACGTTATTCTGAGTTTGAGCGCTTTCGGGTTCTGTTTAGGTGCATTTATGCGAGAGACAAAGGAGACTGAAGCGGCGGCATCAAAGGAGCTTGTTCGATGGGAGAATCCTCACAGCGAGACTAATTTATATGAGATATCTTCTATGCTACGCGCTTTATACAACTGAAACTTGAATTTATGCCAATTTATTTTAAAGGCCACTAGTGAACGACACCCCTTTAATTGCAAATTTGCAATTTTCAGTGATTATCAACCTTCACCATCTGTTCTATCTCATTATAACCATTGAATCACACACTCACTTGTATGATCTCTTTTTCCATGCAGCCAAAGCATGCCCTTTGATCTCAAGCACAAAACCAATACGGTGCTATCTCTTTAAAGCCGAATTTTGAGATTCACACTAGATTTCCTCGCAAAATGGTTTTCACACGAACGATCAGTTGTAGACTTTGGTTCAATCTTAACGAGATGACTCATGGCTAAGTGTTGAACTGCTGTGGCCGAAACTTCTTAATCAAGATTTGAGGGTGCCCAATTGCTCGTTAACTATCTAGGTGGCATTCGTGGTGTGTTACAAATTGTTTTTGATGGGAATAATCAGCGAGAACGTCAGAAAGAGAGAAAATAGTGGGAAAGAAGATAATTTTCTTCATTTTTTCCTGTAGATCTGCGAATTTGAGACACTTTCATTCTGATTTCTAAGTTTTGATTTGTTTTAACATGGTTATATGATGAAAAAATGTTAGGTGTGCACTTGACAGGTACATGGGTATCCCTTTAACTATTTTAACTGCATCATGTGATATTAATTATACGTTTCCCGGGTGATGGTGGAAAATCAATATTGATGGTTCTGCCAACGCTTGCCCGGGTGATGCAGGATGTGGAGGCTTGTTAAGGGATAGTGCAGGTAGATGGGGCGCAGCCTTCTCTCACTACGTTGGCATCACCAGTGCAATACAAGCTGAACTTTGGGGCATCTTGTTGGGTCTCACGTATTCAGGGAATAAAGAAATTAGAAGATTATTGGTTGAATGTGACTCAAATGTTGTTATTTCCATGATCAACCGAACCGACATAGCTCATCAGAAGAACCTCATGGTGGCCCAGAAAAGTGCATGGCTTCATAAAGATTGGCATGTACAGTTTGTTACTACTTATAGAGAGGGTAATTCTTGCGCTGACTGGCTGGCAAAAGAGGGAGTCAGACATGGGTATAACTTTCAATGTTTTGAGCAAATTCCTATGGGCATGATGCTTGTATGAGGCCCATTTTCAGGGGATCACAATGCCATGAACTGTGGTTTGCTTTTAGTTTTCTTTTTTTTTTTTGGACGTTTAGCCCCGTACTTGTACAAAAAAAAATTATACGTTTCCAAAACTCATTGAGTAAAGTGTACATAATCTAACTGCTTACTTAAGTTAAAGGCGTTTTATACCCTACCAAAAGAATGGCGTTTTATATTTTTAACAAAAAGCGACTTCCTAGTATTTTTATTTATTGTTGAATTATAATACTTGGCTTATAATGCAAATTAAAAACATATTTTTGTAAATTAGTCAAAATTATTTGTGAAATTTTAATATGGAAGACATGATCAATAAACAATGTTTAGGAAAAAAAAAAAAAAAACAATGGTAGATCTTTTACAAAGAAGGGGACGCTCTCAGATCCACGGCATTCGATGGATGGTCTTGTCCAGAGTCACCTCCTCGTCAAGCGTGGGTCCATAAAACACTTATCCAACAACCGTGGCAACTCCGAAGTACGTAATCTACTAGTACAGGCAAATCACGCTTCTGCACCAGCGTACTCTGTTTCATGTCTAATTAGCTCCGCTACGGAGAAAGGAGAGACGATTTCCAAAGTCAAACACATAACCTTGCCTTATAGTCTCTACCAAAACCTTGCCTTATAATTTCTACCAAATGCGTATTCTTTACGCTTAACTACTCAACTCTCTTTAATCCTGTTGTATCCTCCTCAAATTTACCTCTTTTAAAAGCTCAAATTTGTGCATCCCAAAACCAACTTCACTAAAATCCCTATTATATATTTTCTACACCAAGTGGGTAATTAACCATTTCAAAAGCAATACGAGATTCAATTTTTGGTTTGTTGAGTGTTTACTTTATTAAAAAGTTTGGTAATATTCCCCGTTTTTGTTGTCGTCGCCGTTGCCTAGGAGCTTTCATGATGGCCTTCAACTTTCCGTGAATTTGAAGGCTCCGAAGTTGAATTATTTGTTATCTTAATTTTTAATTGGGCAACTTCTTTTTTTTTTTTTTTCTTTTTTGTCTACGTTTGGTGAGAGAATTTTCAATTTCTGGATCTTATTCTTCTATAAAATGGATCTCTGAGTGGCTTGCTTGGATCAGAACTGTGGTTTGAGATTTAGGTTGGTCTTTGTTAAAGCTCGCCATCAGGTCCATTCCCGGCTCTCTTTGCCGCTGTCCCTTTCTCTGCTCTTTTGCTTCTTTGTTTACGATTGAATTTGTAGTCACTTCCCCCTCCTTCCGGGCCACCGGCTCTGTATGCATTAGATTTTGAAGCCACAGGACTAAGTTGAAATGAATGAAAGAAATTGACTGTTCAAAATTTTGTGCAGGAATTGAACTTCGAAGGTGTTGACAATGGCAACGAGTTCTTCTAATGGAGACGACCAAAAATCAACAAAGCCACCCCCGTTGCCATCTCCCTTGCGTTTTTCCAAGTTCTTTCAGGTGAACCGCAGCTTAGCAGTTTCATGCTACATTTTGTCTTTCTGATTGTTGCCTGTTTTGTTTTTGCATCATGTCATGGGGATTTCATATGAATTCAATTATGTTTTAATGTTCTTACCTTTTTGCTATGTGTAACTTTTAAAATTGATACAATGCTATTCGATCATGACCTATAAAATGACAAAGTAGTCTATGACCATGATGCTGACATTATTTCTTAGAATGATTCATCTAATGTGCTTCTATGCTTCCCATTTTTGCTTTTGGTATTAAATATTTATATATTTGCTCATGTGACTAATATCATGATAAAATATTTGACCGGCTGAATGCGGTTTATTAGCAATTTATGAAATCCTCTAGTAAATCCAAATATCTCATGATGATTGGAGCATGAATAGCCGATTATCTCAATGTTTAATAATGTGGAGGGTGGATCGTGCGCATATTTGTGTTTTGTACTCTGAATTGAGGCAATGCGCCTACTTCTTAACGCATGATTGCATACTTATTTTTCTTTCATCCTATTAATCTTACTAACAAGAGAGGCGGTAAAGAAAACCAGGAATGAATTGAATTGTTTTCTTCAGGATGATATTAGATTAACCAATCATGATCTGTTGCCAGATCAATGCAATTATGCATTTTTGACTACTATAACTCCCTTTGCCCGTTCTCTTACACAACTATGGTTCAGATGTCTGCATTTTGGATATGTGTATATGACTTCATATTCCTTCTCGTGATTGAAATATTGTCTGTGATTATCATAAGGATACTATTGCCTGTATAACTCATTTAATATGTCTCTCTCTCTCTCTCTCTCTCTCTCTCTCTCTCTCTCTCTCTCTCTCTGTGTTTTCCTTTAAAAAAATCCAAGATTTCTTGTCATACTGATATTTCTTTCATCCTGACAACAGTCCAATATGAGAATTCTGGTCACTGGAGGAGCAGGATTCATTGGTTCTCACCTAGTTGACAGATTGATGGGAAATGAAAAAAACGAGGTTAGCATGTCTACTATCTCTCTGTTCATAGTCATTGAGTTCATTAATGATTGAACAGAATTTATATACAAATTTAACACCTTAATTTCTCCAGTGCAATAATATTTTGGTAAAGCATGTGACAGTAATTTTGTCTACTCAGGTAATTGTTGTTGATAACTTTTTCACTGGTTCCAAGGACAACCTTAGAAAATGGATTGGTCATCCAAGATTTGAGCTAATCCGTCATGGTACATTTTTATCTTTTTCTTCATTTCAATTGTTTATTGACTGACATTGTTGTGGGTGACAAGCAATTGAGGTTAAAATTATTATTATGGCACAATATTAAGCCACATATTAAACTGACCAGTATTTGAACCATTTCTTGTTAAATTATTATAGATCAGTTGGCTTTGTGATATTGTACTCACACAACATAAATGATGATAGTGTACTGTGCACTGAGTTTTCTGTGTTTTGCATTACGCCATTACCTTTAGTTTTTTTTTTTTAAAATTTTTATTTTTAATTTTCAATGAATCATGGATATTAACATGCTTGTCTTTTTTCTGGTGTGTCTTGTATAGATGTCACGGAGCAATTATTGGTTGAGGTTGATCAGATCTACCATCTAGCATGCCCTGCGTCACCAATTTTCTACAAATACAATCCTGTGAAGGTGATGTTTATAGAGACTTCTTTTCTATTTTCTATAATTTACTGTATTCTCACCACGTATACAGATTTACCACCAACTGTCTAAGACTTCAAGTTTCATTGTTTGCTCACCGTAGGCTGGTCCTATACAAAGGGAACTTGAAACCCCATTTCTTATCCCCACTTTCTCTCCTCTTCCTCCTCTACAATGTTAATTGCTTATATCTCCAATAATTAGAAAGTGTTGATAAGCTGCTTTCTTGTCATTGGTTGAAAGTACTATCTGTCTACTGAACCTTGGAAGACTATCTAACAGTTAAGGAAATAACTTTACAGACAATAAAGACAAATGTGATTGGAACACTGAATATGCTTGGGCTTGCAAAGCGAGTGGGAGCAAGGTTGGTACAATTTACTTATCCAGTTTTTACTTTTATATAATAATCTCAACTGATACCATCAGTTGATTTTACCAAGTTGTGATTTTATTTTTGTTCTTTTGACAGGATTTTGCTTACATCTACTTCAGAAGTATATGGGGATCCTCTTGTGCATCCCCAACCGGAGAGCTATTGGGGCAATGTTAACCCTATTGGTAAATGCTTATTAATTTTATCTGTGGCATCTTTTCTATAGTTGTCTACTCAAATTAAGTGGAGTTTGTTGGAATGCATAGAACTGAAACAAATACCTCATGTTTAGTTTGTTCAATTCAAGGAGGTTTATCATTTAACTACATATTTAGTGGACAAACATGATATTTAGTAAAGAACATAAAAGCTAAAAGCAAATGCTCTCTCTGAATCATATTGATAAAGCCAATGTTATTCATATATTTCCCAGCCTGTGGGGAGGAGGATTTGCTTTAAAGATATGCCTTCTCTGTTATTTAAGATATTTTCCCTTTCCAAAGGGTAAAAGAAAGAAACTTTCATTATTCCAAATAAGTTGTGGCTTCTTTTACCAAAAAGATTAAGTTTCAGCATCAAGATATGAGCTGCTTCTGTATATTTTACTTTCCTCCTGACTTCCTTGATGATCTAGTCTAATCTAAAAGTGTGCCCACACCAGGAGTTCGGAGTTGCTATGATGAGGGGAAGCGTGTTGCAGAAACTTTGATGTTTGATTATCATAGGCAGCATGGAATCGGTAATGTCTTGTGTTCTTTTCTTTGTTAGTATCTGCCCATTGTTTGAAAGTAATGCTATTTTAAGTTTTCCTTTGTTATCAACATTGTGAGATGTTTATCTCCATCACAGAAATACGCATTGCCAGAATCTTCAACACATATGGGCCACGCATGAATATTGATGATGGGCGTGTTGTCAGCAACTTTATTGCTCAAGCACTCCGGTAAGTCCCTAAAATTTACAATGTTTTGAAGAGGTTGAATATGCTGATAAATTATTTGCTTGGCTTGTTTATATCACAAGAAAACATTGGTGCATGTCTACTACCTAATAAATAACTTAATCTATTCTTACAGAAATAATTGATTATTCAGGCTGTTTAACAATATGAATGTGTTTGATGAGCATGTTGTTTTATTTGCCAGGTCAATTATGAATCATTGATTTAGATACCTTGACTTAGTTGACTAATCTAATAACCTTTTTTTCTGTTGTTTCCCTTTTTCCAAATATCTGTTGCTTCTCACACGATCTTCTGTGTGTTGTAGTGGTGAACCCCTTACTGTCCAACTTCCAGGAACACAAACTCGCAGTTTCTGCTATGTCTCTGACATGGTATATATGACGCACCTTTCACATTTGTGTTTTGTTGCCCCGATTTACTAGTGGTGATTTGACTATAGTTATTTGTTTAAAATCTATCAGGTTGATGGCCTTATTCGTCTCATGGAAGGGGAACACACTGGTCCAATCAACCTTGGGAACCCAGGTTCCAATATCAACTGTTTAGCCTTTGTGCACTGACGTTTCTGTTAATTACTAATTGTAGTCTATTACTTTGTTCTTTCAGGAGAATTTACGATGATTGAACTTGCTGAGACAGTGAAGGAGGTCAGTTACAAACCATTTTTATTCTTTTCTGATGTGATCAACCTTCTTGGCGGTTCTCTGGTTATACTCTGTTGTCATTTTCTAAGCATAAGTTATCACACAGAAGGTTTAAAAAATAGTTTGTATGTTCAACATGTGGTTAACGAAATACATCTGGATTCAGCTATATGGTATGGTAATGGAGTTCTTGGTGAAATATTTGATATAAATTAACGCTTTGCTGGTGCTTTTGCAGCTTATTAATCCGGGTGTGGAGATAAATATGGTGGAGAACACTCCTGATGATCCACGACAGAGAAAACCAGACATATCAAAAGCAAAGGAATTGCTGAACTGGGAACCAAAGGTCAAGTTGCGGGACGGCCTTCCCCTTATGGAAGAGGATTTTCGTCTTAGGCTTGGGGTTGCTAAAAAAATTTAACTTCTCTGTGTCCCGTCACTACCTGTCTTGATGGATATTGGATCACAACCGGAATGGCTCTGCCAGATTTCAAGCTTTTCCATTTTCACATAGTTATGTTGCTTTTGTATTGTGTAACTAGACACGAACTTCTTGTCATGTTTTGTCCCTTCCACCTGCCTTCTTGTCTTCTTATCGGCCATGGAAATTGGAATAGAGAGCCGGGGAGCAAAAAGCCTGGGAAAACTAGAGATTAGGAGTGCCATCTTGTTCTACAGTTGTTAAAATTGATTGTCCGTCTAAGTTTTCCCGTTGGAATGATTATTTTGATTTGAGATTTCTTATTAAATAAACCAGATCCAGTTCTCTTTTAGCTTTCCTTCCGCGTAGTGTTTTTGTGGCAGGCTTATCTGATCCTTGATTTGCACTCCATTCCCATTTGTGCTTTGTATTCGTTACATGTCATTAGTACATCATAAAAGTAATTTTTTTTTTGGTTTTACCATAAAAATAATTTTTATATTTTTCTCCAATACAGTCAAGATTGTTCTTCTTGTCTGAAGGTGGCTGACTAGCTAGCTAACGCGAATGCCGATTTGAGGGCTAGGGCGAAAAATCACACCAGAGCAGGAATCCGGTGGTTTTTCTTTCGTTAACGTTTTTGTGGGTCAAGCACGGCAAGTGGTACGACTCCAAATAAATATTTAAGTTCTACGTCGTCAACTGCCGCCGCGGCTCCGCATTGTCCTCTCCAAGACTTTCTCCAGCCAGAGCCTAGAGGTGGTACAAATAACCTCAGGATCAGTTTCTTTTGGTATTAACTGAAGAAATTTTAAAAAGAGATAAATATAAAATTTTAAAAATAATAAAAATTATATTTTATTTATTAAATTTTAAAAATAAATAAAAAAATATTAAAATTAAAATTAAAAAATCTAAATTAATGACACGGACAGATTGAGCGTCGCTCCCTCACCGTTTTGCAAAATTACGTGAGCTGGTTTTCGATGTGTTTGACAGGATGACAAGCCATCAAAAAATTGAAATAAACAAAAAGATGAATATTAGGAAAAATTAATAATTCTTCAAAATGTTAAATTTAAAACCAATTCTTCTAAATATAGATTCTAAAGATACTTGCCAATTTTACACTTTATAATCACTCAGAATGTGTGAGTCCTGCAAAGTTCAATTTAAGGATATAAATAAAATGAGTTATTTGTAAATTTTTGAGTTTGTCTTGTTTCAAACTTAATTTAGATTTATTTTCATATTAAATACATAAACTTAAATATTGTTAATTTGTTAGGGTCTAGTTTATTAAATGGGTTGAATTTAAAATTTCTAAAATTCTTATACTGGCTAACTTTTTTTAATCCTTTGAGAAATTAGGCAAAACAAAGATTTCGTATGATTATTTCACAATATTATCTCATTACGCTGGAGGATAACTTTGACCATAGGTTGTGACAATTACTTAAGGAGTATATAAGATATAGTATTTCTGACGGAAATTATTCAATTAAGAAATAATGAATTAAAGGAGTGATTAATGATGATAAAAAATAATTACTAAATTGATTTTATCAATGTCTTATTTAATTAATTATGTCACTTGATAAGATAGATTTATATCCTTTGCCTTTTAATCAATTTTAAAGTGATTTTTTACTTTTATTATGTACTAGACTGATATATTCAGTGATAAATGAGAAGAGAAAGTAACGCTCTAAAATTCTAAGGGAAGTCAGACATTCAAATCCCTGGATTACACGCATTGGTGCGAACTGAGTGAGGGCTGTCTAAGAGACAACCTCGGATGAGTTGCGCCGTGTTTCATTCCGATGGGGTCTCGTCCAATCCAATGTCCAGGTTTTCTTCCAATTCAACAAAATGTGGGTCCACGAAACTCTCCTCAACACAGATGGCAGCCCCCGAAACACGTAAACTTGTGCTGACAACTCATGCAGCAAGCATATTCCGTTTCGTCTCTAACGGGCTGAGGAATTCTTCTTCGTGAGAGATTGTATTTCACTCACATTTGGACTTGATCTCTACCCCACAAAGGAGTTTTTATAGGCTCAACTTCCTTAACTATTACACATCTATCCCTGACACCGGTGTCACTTACACCCCTCCCCTCCAATCACTCAGTCATTGATTAATTTCGAATCTCACCCCTATATATTTCCAAAATTTGTCTAACCTATAAACTCTATTCTACGATTCCATTTGATCGGTTAGGTAATTAACTACTTATGTAGAGATACAGAGGATTCAATTATGTTGCCATTCTGCATGTTTGCTTCATTATAATATTAGTTTGGAGCGATCTCCATTACTGTTGTCGTTGGCCTTTCATTATGGCCTTCAGTTTTCCGTGAGTTTGAAGGACTAGAAATTGAACTGTTTGTTAGGAGTATTTATATTCAAATATTTGGCAAGGTCTAGTCTTGTATTTTTCCTTCCTAATTTAGCTTTTGGTGGATGAATTTTCAAATTTTGGATCTGTCGTGTCTATAAATTGATACATGATCATGGAGTTAAGATCAGGAGGGTGCTTAGGGTTTTGTGTCAGTCCTTTCTGAAGCTCTTGTTAAGGTGCATCACCTGCTCTGTCTCCATGCGTCTCTGTATTTCTTACGCGGCATGCCCGTCTCTGTCTCTCCCATCACCGCCCCAGTTGACCATCTTATTAATAAATTTGAAGCAGAGGATTTGATCTGTGAAAATACTGATTACCCATCTAATTTCAATGTGCAGGACTCAATATTAGAGAGACAGATTTTGACCGATTGGAAATTTGGGCAGGAATTGAATTTCACAGGTCCTGACAATGGCCGCGGATTCTTCTAATGGAGATAACCAAACACCATCTAAGCCGCCTCCTTTGCCATCTCCCTTGCGCTTTTCCAAATTCTTTCAGGTGAACTACTTTCGCATCTTCTAAATTCTTAAATAGCAGCATTGCTGTTCCCGATATCGGTTATGTGTTGTTTGGATCATGTTATATGAATTCTTGTATGTTAATTTGATATAGCACCATTTGATCAGGATTTATTAAGAGAGGGAGTTTCTAAACTGCAGATGGCATAATGCCCGCATTATTTCATAAAATGGTTGTGCGTTATTAGCATTTTGCCGTTTTTTTCCTCTCGATTTGAATATTTTTGTTTCTTGATCATGTGTCTAACACTGTCGTTTTGCTGTTTATGAGTAAAATCATCCTGCAAATCTGTAGAATTTATTTGTACTGGGAACACAGAACTGAAACTTAAGAAAATTGAAGAAGGTGACTAATTTAGTGAGTAATTTGTAATATTCTGCGATCCGGACCATGATCTGGGAACTAGTTCAGGGGATGAGAGAGGTTGGAGTAAATCTAGTAACTAAGGCTTTGCGGGGAAAAATTAACAAAGGGTAAAAGTAGATCTGTTTTCTTTTTATGGGAGTACACGGAGTCATCTATCGAACAGAAACTTTTGCCTATCTTACATTCTTTAGCACATTTATGGCTCTGATGTATGCGTTCATAAATATATGTGAGTCCTTCATTTGTTGATTAAAAATTATCTGTAATTGTGAATAGGACTTTTGTCAGAATCATTTCTATGATCACCATTTTTTCCCATAATATATTGTCTCACAAATATTTCTTTCGTTCTTGAAAATAGTCCAATATGAGAATATTGGTTACAGGAGGAGCTGGATTCATTGGGTCTCACCTTGTTGACAGGTTGATGGAAAGTGAAAAGAATGAGGTTAGCATGTTATCTGTGTGAAAGTCTTCATGTTCGTTAGTAATTTGTCAGTTTCTATGCAGATGTTATAGCCAACTATTATCGTATATATGACAAAATCTCAGTACAGCATGTAGATTTAAAAGTGAGTTGATAAAGTACTGTAACCATAACTGTGTCAATATCAGGTAATTGTTGCCGATAACTATTTCACTGGATCCAAGGACAACCTCAAAAAATGGATTGGTCATCCAAGATTTGAGCTTATTCGTCATGGTATGGTCTCATCCTTTGCTCTAGCAATATATCCTTGCCCTTAAAATAGGAAGTTATATTCTATTCTTCTTGTCTAATTTAGTAGTATGTGTTTGACCTCTTAAATCTATTTTGTAAGCTGATTTCATTTAAATACTGTGAAGGATGTAACTAGCATAAGCTTTGCGGTTATCACACTGGAAATTGAAACAACTGATATTTCAGTTTTTCTTAATTTACCACTGTTTTGATTGTCTGTACTCAGGGGTTCATGATGCTTTCTTGTGTGCTTAACTGTGTTCCACATTGCCTTTAAATCTGTCTGTAAATGAGTAATGCTGGTGTGAATTATCATTTTGATCCCTTTGTAGATGTGACGGAGCCTTTGTTGATTGAGGTTGATCAGATCTACCATCTTGCATGCCCTGCTTCTCCTATATTCTACAAATACAATCCAGTGAAGGTAGTGTTGACTGTTTTTTTTTTTTTTCTCTGTACTTTTTATCACCTGCCTTGTACTTGCCGCATAAACATATTTATGTTGATTGATGAAAAATTTTCTTTCTGGGTACATGGCTTTCTCTCTACTTTCTGCTGGTCAAATGCAAAAGGAGCTTGATAGTTATCTTTCTCCCTTCCCTTGAAGTATATTGGTTCAGTGCATACTGCTATATTCTGTTAATATACATACGTTTAGCTTCTGCCATGCACCATAGGTTGACACTTGAAAGTTCTGTCTCTCTAGTAGACCTTGAGAAACTATCTAACTTGACAATCATTTTGCAGACCATAAAGACAAATGTGATTGGCACCCTGAACATGCTTGGGCTAGCAAAGCGCGTTGGAGCAAGGTTGGGACATGTATGGTTTTCTTATTAAAATGAAAGCCATTTTTATTACTATAGTTGGTCTTAATAAGTAATTATTTAATTGGCAGGATTTTGCTTACCTCAACGTCAGAGGTATATGGGGATCCTCTTGTGCATCCACAACCTGAAAGTTATTGGGGCAATGTTAATCCCATTGGTACATGCTTATCTCAGTCTCAACTTGTATCTTTGGCACCTTAATTGGAATTCTTGGTGTTGCTATGACTATGAACCTCAATTTAGTACTGATTCTCGTAATATATGAACTGTGGAGACCTATTTTGCTATCCAATCTGTGTACTATACACTGGCTTATTGTTCATTACAAATTGGATAGCCGGTTATAAACTGAGGATGCCCCAATCACTAAATACATTCTGTTTAGATTATTTTGACAAACTTTCCCCGGTTAAGCATCTCTTGGTGTTGATACATATTCCATCCCCACACTCCTCTTGGCTTTTTCCATTTGTCTCTCCTAGTATTTTGACCATTTTGAGCAAAATTTTCTCCCTAAATTTATATCATGTGAGACGTCAATGGTCAACTGTCAATGCAAAATAATTTCTTTCAGCCATATTTTGAGGATATAGTCTAAGAAATTTTATAATATATCCATAACAGGAGTTCGGAGCTGCTATGATGAGGGGAAGCGTGTGGCTGAGACTTTGATGTTTGATTATCATAGGCAGCATGGAATAGGTAGATTTTTGTCTAATATTTTCCTCGTTATTGGTTCTCATTATTTGTTGGTATGACTGGTTGAAGTCTTTCTGTATTGTTTAACTCTGAGGTTCTTCTATCTTGTCACCACAGAAATACGCATTGCAAGAATCTTTAACACATATGGGCCACGCATGAATATTGATGATGGGCGTGTTGTCAGCAACTTCATTGCTCAAGCCGTTCGGTAAATACTTAAAATTTTTTCTGGTACAATGTATATGCTGTAGTGCTGATATTTCTGCATGGCATTGGCTTGTATATATCTACAGAAAACATTTTTACCCTTTCATTTTATAAATAACGCTATCTGTTCTAACTTCTAAAGTTATCAGTTGGACATTGAGGTCTTATAACAGTATGCTTGTGCTTAATGAACATGCTATTTGCTTACTACGTCAATTTTTTTGGTTATATTAATGCCTCCTTTTTGTTGTCTCCTGCTTTGATTTTTTTTTTTTTTCCCCACTCTGCATTTCTAATTTGATGCCTTTATCTTTTACTTTTCACCTAAAATTTTGTACTTTACAGTGGTGAATCCTTGACCGTCCAATCTCCAGGAACACAAACTCGTAGTTTCTGCTATGTTTCAGACCTGGTACATATAATAAATATTTCCCATTTTTCTTTTTCTTTCAATGAATTACTAGTGGTAATCTGACTAAGGTAATTCTACACCGACACCCTAATTCTCACACTCAATTCTCATATCTTAGGTCTGTGTCATTAAATTTGGTGGATCTCACATAGTTTGGGGTCCATCTGATCTAATGACATAAAGGTGTGAGGCTTGAGTGTAAAAATTAGGATATGGGACAAATGTTTTCCAATCTGACCACCATTATATGCTTGAAATCTCTAAGGTTGCTGGCCTTGTCCGTCTCATGGAAGGACCGCACACTGGGCCAATCAACCTTGGAAATCCAGGTAAATGTCTACTGCTAGGCTTTAACAGATATTTTCCTCTTCATTTACTTATTTCTTTATGTTTACTTTTTCAGGTGAATTTACAATGCTTGAACTTGCTGAGACGGTGAAGGAGGTAAAGTTATATCGAAGTCATTCCCCGCTCCTTGCTTGGTTCGCTCTTATTTTTCATGTTAAGCTTAAGCTATAAATAGTAGATTCGGAAGGAACTCTTCCATACAATTTATGGATCTCTAACTTTCTCTGAGAGTGTCAAATGCAATATGCAGTTAATGATTTACGTATGAATTAACTACTAAGTTACTGGTGAAACATTTCGAGTTAATAACGAATTTTTGGCGGGCGGTTTTGCAGCTTATTAATCCAGCTGCGGAGCTAAAGATGGTGGACAACACTCCTGATGATCCTCGACAGAGGAAACCAGACATAACAAAAGCAAAAGAATTGCTGGGCTGGGAACCAAAGGTCAAGTTGCGCGATGGCCTCCCTTTTATGGAACAGGATTTCCGTACGAGGCTTGGGGTTGCCAAAACGAATTAATTTCTTTTCCTCCTTCATGTTCTTTTCAAAATAGATAAGTGGGATGAGTGTTCATTTAACCGATTTTCCATTTTTATTTTACGAGACTGAGGAAATTGTCTTATTACTCTAGTCGCAGATCTCTTTCTCCTGTTGATAGAAACACTGCAGCGCCAGCTTGTCACTCCAAATTTTGTCAGTAGAACTATTTTGAGTTGAAATATCTTATTAGGCCAGTCCCTTCTAGTTCTCTTTTCCAATTTCTTCACACAAACATGTTTGCTCTTCTGGGAGTCTGAGTTCGTATTTTAGTTTCCTTCTATGAGCACGTACACCTACTCCAACCATTTGAGTTCACTATTCACGTTTGAAGGGGATGACTTTGCGTGACTTTCAGAACAATTGTGCTGGCTACCAATCGTCGAATATCTGAATGGCTTATTTTCCCCAATATTATGCCTTCGAAAGAGGATGAACGTCAGATTAGACATCCCGTTAAAATCATCATAACCAAAATTTTTATAAAATCTATTGCAAACAAAATTAGGCTAAAGAATGATTGTCAAGAACAAAGCATGGTTAAAGCATTCATCTCTTGTTTGTTATTACAGTCAAGTCACGGTTTCATAGACAAACTGATTTATCCCATTCTAACTTTCTACACCAGCCATAAGAAAAAAACAGAGATTTGGGATAATCATATTCACACCTCAAGTGGAACACAGTTATCGTTCGCCAGAACCCAAAAATTTCTCTCATTTCTTTACGCTGCTATGCTTTTCCGTCACAGCTTCAATGTTGACTATTACGCGCCCATGTGAATAGCCACAATTGCTCTTTTTTTTGGTCATGCCAATAGCCACTTGTAACAACAGCCTTTTCCTCCAATTAATCCAAACTCAGGAAATAAGATAGACCTTTACTTCCAAATCGCTGGCTCAAGATCTTCAAGTTGGGATGACCCGAACCTAATTTTAATGGGCATTTTTTGAAAACAGACTAAGGCCGTCTTCTTCCTTTCATTTACTATATTTATGTAGTAACATAAATTTAGTTCTTCCTCTCCTTTGGTGTGATCAAACATTGACATTGTCATTCATGTTCGTTGTATTTTCCCCATTTGATTGGCCCTCCTGAATTATAATAAAGGTACGTCATCCTGGCTAAAATCATATCCGAGTATCAAAGAATATATAATACGACATGAACAGCTCCCCCTTAAGCTGTGAGGCGCAATAAATTAAATCCATTATTATTGAAAAACAACTCAGTTCTACGATGGGGGATTATCCCTCGCTCGCAAAAAAGTCAAAGCAATAACACTAACAACAGCAACCGAAGCACTAGTGCACGGCCCTCATCATCTGGGCTCTGGGCCACTGCAAGGGACTCGGAACACCACATTTGCTCCCCCATGGGAAAACCTATTTAGCGGCCTTGAGAGTAACTAACAAAACTGACCACCAATTTCCCGCCACGTCTCATCACAGTGCTTTCTCGATTGCTGGCGTGGACTTTTCAGTCCCCAGGCCAGGCCACCATGACAACAACTACCTACCCGCCCTCACTGACTGTCAGGGTCCCAGCACTTGCATCTCTCTTCAACTCTTTCTTTCAAGTTTCATCACCTCCTCAAGGTTCCTGATCTTTTCATACCAGTAGGGGAGCTCACCAAACTGTACACCGCAAGTTTCGGGTGCCAAATCGGGATTTGGCTTTTTCAGCCGGTACTCGCCGGTTCCGGTATGGGAGTGCCGAGCGACGACGATGTCGTTCAAATTCAGAAAGGGAAGAGGCCGGGTGAGCCTTGCATCATCACTGTCAATTGTCCTGGCAAGACGGGCCTTGGCTGCGACATTTGCAGAATCATTCTTGATTTTGGGCTGTACATTAGTAAAGGAGGTATACACTTTACGATTCATCTTCCATTTTGTATTTTAGGAGTCGATTTCTATTGTCAGTTCTGGATTATGCGGAGCTTGCTTTATGACGTTTCAAATTTTCTAGTTGTTACAAAATCATTTGACAGATTATGCTATTTCAAATTCAATAGACTTCGGTCCCATTTGAGACTCATCTTCCTTTTTATTTTCTATATTCTTGCCGAACTCGGCAGCCAATGTGTTTTCTCTCTCTTTCATATTTTGAATGCCACAAGTATATATAACATGTTACGTTTTCTCCCTCATTAGTAAAGGCGCCATTATTAGGAGTTCGTGCTAAAAAATTTAATTTAATCATTTTGGTCTTTGTGATGCAACTAATTAGGCCTATACTTGATTTTTATTTTAATTAATTAAAGTCTAAGGTATCACTGCAAAGTTTGGCCGCTTGATGTTGAGTAATATATATGTGCCTTTAACTTCTATATTATGTGCCTAGCTGATGCTGATCACTATATTCCGCTCTATACTCCAGATATTTCAACTGATGGCATATGGTGCTACATAGTATTGTGGGTGGTTCCACATTCTGCATTGCTTTCTATGACATGGTCTAACCTGAAAGATCGCCTCCAGGCAATTTGCCCACCATGTTCGGCCTCTTATTATTTCCACCAGCCGCCGACAAGATCTTCTCCTGTTTATCTATTGAAGTTCTGTTGCCTTGATCGAAAAGGATTATTACATGGTAACAAAATTCCTCTTTATTTCGAAAAGATTTTTCATATTATATGTTTTTATAAGTGAGTTTTATGCTTATGCTGCTATTGCTACCTTATTAGATGTTACGCAAGTCCTCTGTGAGCTTGAACTTTCTATTCAAAAGGTGAAAGTGACAACAATGCCAGATGGCTGCGTCTTGGACCTCTTTTTCATAACAGATAACATGTTAGTATCCATCCTGGATTTCACTTTTTTTTTGGTGCGAGAATTACTGCGTATAGAATGTCAATTTTGCTTCTTAATGCTATGGGGAGGTTAGTTAATAAGGACGATGGAATCTCAACCTTTTTTTAACGTACATAACTTGAAAATAAGAAGCTATTTGCTTCAGACCCTTTAATATTAGGACTTCCCCTAGCTATAGCAAATCTGGTGCCATATAGTTCTTATTACATCATTTACTCTAATTTGGACCGACTTCCCTAATAGTATTCTGCCTTTAACTCTACGTCAACAGTCCCTTTTAGTTTTTTTTCTTCCCGATTCCTGTTGATTTCTTATAGCCTTATCTCTATATAGTTTGGCTTCCAACACCTATGGTTGTGGCTATAGAAACTACCCTTTTTGGCCTATATAGTGCATTCTTCAGTCTGCAATATGGGTGGTTGACACCTTAACATGTTATCCTCCTGTACCTGCCTTATTAATTTCCCTTGAGGCTTGCTGGATGGGATGACTTACATCCAATCAAGAGGCAACGATTCATGCTCAATCTTCATGCCAATGCTGTTGTTCTCCAAGACTACTGTGGGAAAGTATCTTTGTGACAATTTCTAAAACACTTGAGAAGATTAATAAGAAATGTCGTTGAGTGGACACTACATGTTGTTATTGGCTTATCTAATTTAAAAACAATGGTATGGTTCGATCAAATGCGCTTATATCAAGTCCAACTTTTGTTACTTGTGGAGTACTGATGTTTATTTTTAATTAGCTCTTGATTCATTTTTTTTCTAGGGAACTTTTGCACACAAAAAACCGACAAGATGAGACGTGTGAAAGATTGCATTCTGTTCTGAGAGACTTGTGTACCATCTGTGAACTTCAGTTAGCTGGTCCTGAGTATGAACATAATCAGGGTGTCTCTTCTCTGTCTCCTGTCGTATCTGAGGAGCTATTTAGATGTGAGTTATCAGATAATGAAGTTCGTTCTCAAGCTCTTAGCCCAGACATGACGAAGTTGATGAAAATCAATGTAGCAGTTGACAATTCGTTGAGCCCAGCTCATACCTTACTTCAAATACACTGTGCTGATAACAAGGGTCTCCTTTATGATATAATGAGAACTTTAAAAGACATGAATATCAAGGTATGGCTTTCCTACTTACGCAAGTTATTTGTAACATTGTACATCTGGCAGCTGCTGATCCCATTTCCATTTAATTACATTGTACTTGAAAGATTTCAGCTTCATTGGTCCAATGGAGCTGTCTGTTTAGGGATGTCATGTGTCATTATTATTATTCAGTTGATTCAAGTTGTAGTGCTCTAAGCTGCAGGTTCAATCACTTGATTTGGATCCACAGTTCACCCCCAATATAGAAACAGCTTAATGACAGTTTCACTATCAAATTGAAACCAACTGAAGGAAATTGACTGAATTCATCACATGTTTGTTGGTTCTTTAATCATGTTATTCAATCAACTTTGGGTGGGAAAAACCAAAATTATGTCATGATGATGACACTTTTTGTTTTATGATATTTTCGTATTATGGAATTTTTCGATTTCCACTGGAAGGGAAAATTTTGTGGTGCAAATTGCTGAAGCGTTTTTCATATATCATCAACAAGTCAAGTGAATATTTGATCAAAATTAATATTAAATAAAAACTGTATTCCAAATGCACTTCTGGTTTTCGTTTTAAGTAAGACAAGTTTTGATTTGCCCTGTCAACAACATTCTAGCAGTTTGCTGACACTTTTGAATTTTTCTTCTCAGATTTCATATGGCCGATTCTCACCAAATTCCATGGGGTATCGTGATCTAGATCTGTTTATTCAGCAGAAAGATGGGAAAAAGATTGTGGATCCCGAGAAACAGAGTGCGCTCTGTTCACGTTTGAAACTGGAAATGCTTCATCCTTTGCGAGTTATCATTGCTAGCCGAGGGCCAGATACTGAACTATTGGTTGCAAATCCAGTTGAGCTATCTATAAAGGGAAGACCCCGGGTTTTTTATGATGTCACATTTGCTCTCAAAAGACTTGGAATTTGCATTTTCTCGGTATGAAATCTAGCAATGTGACAGAGCAGATCTATAACATTTTATATGCTACAAGCCTACAACTACATTTCAAATTGAATACTAAATATATGAGGAAACAAAATTTATATTTGTAGCCTAGTTCCTTCTATAAATATAATGTCAATCCCTTCTATATAGCAGCAGTATGGGGAGGTCTACATGTCTATTGCACCAATTCGAGAAAATTTTGCAATCAATATAACAATTGTTTTTTATGCTTATGGGGGCAGAGGGTCATCTACGTATCTTTTGTTTGTTAGCATAGCAAAACTCAAATACGAGATCTCATAACAGGTATCTTCCTTTTTGATATAGGCTGAAATAGGAAGGCATTCTGCGTCAGAGCGTGAATGGGAGGTCTACAGATTTCTTTTGGATGAGGACTGCGAGTTTCAACTATCAGGTTTTTTTGCTAGAAATCAGATTGTGGATAGAGTTAGAAGAACGTTGATGGGCTGGTAAGTAGATTGATTTTTTTTCCTGGAAATTAGTTTTCACCCTTTTGAGTGCGTTTTCTTTTTTCTTCATTTTTAAATCTCTATCTTGTGAGAGCACTAGATCCTTGTTATTAACATAACCAATATGTGGTATCTGGTTCTGGTTACAATGGAGGTCATGTATCATTGATTTTCTTTTTGTTTTGAGAGCACTAGATTCTTGTTATCTTTTATGTTTGTACTATCCTATCACTTGGTTTGTAGAGTTTAAGAGAATGAATTTCATGCCAAAAGATGCTATAGCTCTATTGTCTGGTTGTCACATTATGATAGAAAGCACAGTCCGCAAGAGACGACAGGTACATTACGGTTGCATGTTACAACGAGAAAGGAGCCCCAGGATTCTAGTATTCCAAATATTGGCAGTTCTCAATACCTAAGTTGTTCCTATTGGGCGATTTGCTAGGGGATATTTCTTCAGGTGTGATGGCTGATCCCTGTCATTCCGTCGAACCCCACTTTTCTGAGTTGAACAAAAGTCATCGTATCTCTACGCTAATGCTCGCGCATGCTTGCCACCATTGTTCCATTAAACGCCCTTTTTTCTTTGGGTTAACCTGACTATCTGAGAGTCGGTAGAGTATTCAGAGTACACTAATGAGGGTTTAATCAAATTATGTGAGAAAAATAAAATCAACTCCGGCCTCTGTTGCCCGGGAAGTATAACCCCGACATCCGAATAAAAGAATATAATACAAAGAGGCTATATACTGCGAAATCTGATCTATTCGTATCAATAAACCAGGTTGTCCAATGTCCAAAGACTCCTAACAACATGCATATATCCTGAATACAGTGCGACTCCTTCAGCGCAATTCCTTCCCGCCAGCTTGTTTCTTTTCAAAACTCTTCTCAAACCAAACGATTCTCATCATCACCAAACCGAGTGAGCATGTGGAAAATCGGTGCTCTCCCTGCACTGAACACTCCATCAAGAGGCCAAACACTTATCTCCACTTTGTCCTTTTCCTCGATAGATACATTCGAATTGATTTCCTGCGCTGTTTCCTTAAGATCTTGGAAGATGTCGAGGCTATGTCTGGATCGGAGCCAGGGCTAGGGTTTGTGCTAGATTCCTGTTGATTTATCGTTCCTTCTTCTCAATTCTCAACGGCTGTTTGAGAAGCTTCGATCGGGAATGACCGGAGCCAATTCATCGCCCCGAAGCTCCGCTTTTCTCGACACTCTCTCTCAAGCGATCCAGAAGAAGCTCAGAGGGTTCGTTATCTTGCATATTGTTGACCGTTTTGGTAGCTTTTCTGTGTTTCGATGGCCAGAAACTGTAGGAAGTTAAACTAAGATTGCTTGTCCTCAAGGCTCGAGTTTGCGCGGGATCCCTGTTGCTTTGTAGTTGCTTCCTCTAAATTCTCAAAGGTTGTTCGAGAAGCTTCCATCGGAAATGATTGGAGTTGATTCTCGCCCCCGAAGCTCCGCTTATGTTGACGCTCCCTCTCAAATGATCCAGAAGAAGATCAGCAGGTTCGTTATCTTGCATGAAAGTCTTCCTAGCTTTTATGTGGTTGGATGTTGAGAATATGTAGGAATGAAACTGAGATTGCTGGTCAGGCGATCCAATAGGAGCTCCAGCGGGTTCGTTATCTTGCTTTTTTTTTTTTTTTCTTTGAAAGTTTTCCTAATTTGTCTGTGTTGGATGTGGAGAAAATGTAGGAAATGAAAATAAGGTTGGTTGTCTCTGGAGCTAGGGTTTGCGTGGGATTCCTGTTGCTTTATCGTTGCGTTCTCCCCATCCTCAAAGGCTTATAAAGAACCTTCCATCGGAAATGACCAGAGCTGATTCATCCCGAAGCTCTGTTTATCTCGATGCTCTCGCCCAAGGGATCTAGAAGAAGCTCCAACTGGTTGTTATCTTGCATATTCTGTTTTCCTAGCATTTCTGTGTTTGAATGTCGAGAAAATGTAACTAAGATTGCTTGTCTTCTATGGTCCGTTTAACAGCATGTTGCTTCTTGGCCTATGCTTTTGATCTTTTAGATAATATATCACCTCATGCTTGAACTTCAAATCTCTTCGTTTTCACTTTTCTCGGTGGAAGTAGTGAAATTATTTGTTGTTCAGATCTTAATATCTCCACGAATATGCAATTGCACGAGTTGCTTTTGTCTCAACTAATTATTAATTCAAATAGTCGTTTCATTTCAACTTATTATTTTCCTTGAAGAATCTGTGTGAATTTATATTGTGGCAAACTTATGTATGATCGGATTGTTGCAGGCAATAGCTAATTTGCCACAGAGCTATTTGCAGACATGGATTTAAAAGTTGATGACTGAGGCAAAGGTGAGTCACAAACGGTAGATGACGAGAAGATTGAGAACAAAGCAGCATGTTTTTCATTGTCTATCTGCACATTGATGCGTAGTCAGAGGCTGTCTTCTGTTCTTAAATTCTAGTGATTCTTACAGGACTACTATTGTCTGCCTTATCAATTACAAAATTTCATGTGGCAACTTGTAGTTCGACCCGTCCTTGCTTAAAATGACATGTTTTTAAGCAGTCAACTATCATATGTATAATTAAGAAAATAATAGTTGAAAACATATGTAAGACCATTTCTTGCTAGCATAAATAGCTGGTCTAATAAGGTGCTCTTTGACTGCTAGAGTAAAGATTAACCTAGTCAAATGAGGAAGATGTGGAACTTTGGTTACTATAATCTGTCAAGAACTTTTTCTTTTCTTACGCACACGTGTTCTCTGTCATTTGCAAAACAGGATCACGAAGGTACGAGAACAGATTTAAGTTTCAGCGAGGAAGATGTAATGTCTCCTGCAGAGGTTATTGTTGATGGTCCGTTATCTTTCTACCTTCTACGATGTGCTTGCTGATATTTTTGTACTATTGCCTATTTGCAGCCTATCATTGAATTGTTTATCCAACTATGGAGCCAGTCATTTGCTTCATATAGTTTTGCCCTCCTGTTCCACAAATGCGTATGTGAGGATGCATTTAATATATTGTTTCGTCGCTTTCTTTAATTTCTCTTTATTTTCTTTAAATGAATGAGTTACTCAAGCATTTTACAAGTCTAGTTTCTATTTTTAATTTAGATCTAAAAAGGCACTGGATATTGTCATTTTCATCACGGTTATCATGCCTTAATGAAACTGGAAGTTAATTCAAACAATAAGTATTTCCATTTGAATAATGGTTAACATGATTATCATAAGTAGAAGTTTTGCCCTTATGATGTTGTTGCATCGGAATTTTACTTATCTAAATTTGGAACTTACTTTCATTGTACAACTCTAAGTAGAGGTTCTGCGAGGATAACTAGTACTGCTTACCAAAATAAAAAACTAGTACTATACGGTCTAAATTTGGGAGATATTTTGTTTTTTTTTTTTTCCTAATAAGGTTAATCTTCTTGGGCATTAGTTGTGTGCCTCCTTATCTTTCTAATTACCTCTTAATTCTCCAACAAATGTTCAAAAATAAATCCAAAATTAAATTCTATGTATGTAATCATATGCAGGTGAATAATAATAACCTGCTCCTTTTTTTTTTTTTTTGACTGGGAATAATAATAACCTGCTCGAGATAGACTTATTGTAGTAATGTCTATATCCATATTTTTCATGCACATTATATATTATATGTGCTGTTGTACAATTAACTGTTGTGGCTCCGACATGTGCCTACTTGTTTATAGGTAATGGTTTTTATTGAGTCTAATTTGTAAGTTTACATGTATGTCATTTCATGCTTAATTGTGGTATGTAGTTCGAATAAAATTCATCAATAAGATTAGCAATAGCTTTTAGTTAGCACCCAATTCATTTTTCCTTGTAGCTTTTTGATGTATTGTGCAATGACTACTTCCAGCCCTTTCGTAGTTATTTAAAGTTCTTAGCTTGAAAATCCAGAAGTGCTCCTCCATTATTCATCTGCTCTGGTTCAAGGTGCCAAAAATGTATTTTGGTGTAATTACAAACTGTTATAAAAGAAATTACTTGGTTGTGTTGGCTAAAGCTTTGCGATTGACGCTGATCTGAGCTTGCAAAACTTGAATTTAGATTGACTAGCATTTATGGGTTACGTTCGTGTACAATTTTATATCTTATGGTTGGACAAAGATATAACCTGTCTATGGATTAAGTTGACAATGTAACTTTCTTTCATTTCCTTATCAATGTCTAATTGGAAAAAGTAAAATACGTGTCTGCACTTCATCCTTTTTACTTTAATTTCTTATTCCAAATTTTAGTTGGCGTCAGTTTGTTCTCTACTTTAAGTCAATTTCTAATCATCTTTCCTATTCCAACTCGATAACAAATTAACAATCTATCCAAGAGAACATCTCCACAGGCTGGAACCTCTGCAGTAATTCCAAGTTCATATATCTAATTGTGAGATGATTTTGCAATAAAAATTTTGGTCATGCACAGGATTGATATTCAAACTAACACCTTCATATTTTCTTTTCCCCAATGTATATGTATTTTTCTTGTTCTTCCCTTGAGTTCAGTATCTTCTGGAAGATGTTGCATGGAATCACACTCGATTGAATAAAATTACTGTGCAGGTTAGGTGACCCTTTTATGTCTGTATAGTTGTTTCCTTGATCGACATGGGCACTTTTAGTTTGTAAAGAATTATTTTATTCCTACATTAAATTCGCAGGCTCAACAAGAAATGAGATAGTCATATCTTGACCTGACATAGTTCTGATCATTCTTTTGATCAAGGTCATTGCTCAGGCACGGAAATGACAATGACAACGAGTATGAGATCAACAACTTCTATGAAGTTTCACTTCTCCTGGCAGAGCCCATTCGTCATGCCGCCTGGGAAGCATTAGATTTACTTTTCATTGTAAGTATACATTTTCGTTGACTCAGAAATTGCAAGAGCTTCTCTTCAACAATATGGTATAGCTAATGAATTTTATACTCATCATTCTTTTATTTGACAAATTATACTCATCATTCTTCAATGACACTAATTATTGGAAACTATAGCCTTTTAATTGATTTGGCAATGCTGATATTAATATATTAATGCCATCACACATGTTGGTCGATTCCCTCGGCATCTTGCTAGTCTGTTCTTCAGATAACCATATCCATGGTATTGGCCTTCCTGTTAGAAATTTGATTTCTTGCGTGAAGACGATTTTTTGAACATGAAACCAACATTTACCATTGAAAGCCATTACATTTAGCATTTTTTTCCAACACGAATTAGTGCCTTAACCCCCTGAATTCGTGCGTGTGCCATTTAATGTCTATGGTATAAAAATCCCTGTTATCTATGATTAGTTCACTATTTCGTATGCAACATAAGCAACTTATGTGCATAGAACCTAAACCGCATTTGACGCAGACGAACGTTTATTTATAGTTAAAGTGGTTATTTTAATTGTAAGTCATTTAAAACTTGTTAATTTAACTATCATTATTTATTGTGAATTTATAACAAAAGGTAATAAAATGTGAGTTTTTTCTTTATATTACTCTTTTATATAGCATTGTAATCTTCATAATATTGAAGTTTTAGGATTCAAGATTTTAATTTATGATTTTAGACTTGTAAAATTTATTTTTAGGTTTAGTATTTAGGGATTGAGAATTTTAAAGTTTAGTATTAAAACTTTGAATTGTAAAATGTAAGATTTTAGGTTTTGGAACTTTGAGCATCCGGTTTAGAATTTAGGACCTTTTAGTTTGAGTTTTAGGGATTGGGTTTATATATTAGGATTTATAATTTTAAAATTTTAAACTTTTAAGTTTTAAAATTTAAGATATATTTTAGGAATCAAGATTTGAGGTTAAAATTTTTTTTTCTAGGTTTAAGCTGTAAGTTGTGCAGTTTAGATAGTTATTGAGATTTTGTTTATTTTAGAATTTTTAGGTTTTAGTATCAGAATTTTTGAATATATATTATTTTAGAATTTAAAGTTTAAATTAAAATTTTAGGGTTCTATTTAGAATTTTGATGATTTAAGCTTGAGTTTTAGGGTTCAAACTTTGATATTTTAAGGTCAAGATTTTTAACTTTAATTTTAAGTTTAAATTTTTAAAATTTAAATTTTAAATTTTAAATTTTAATTTAAAATTTTAAAATATACGAAGGCTTAAACTAATCTTAAATTGTTAGTTTTAACATTAAATTTTAAGTTTTGATCGGTAATGTCTGGAATTTTAGGCTTTAAAAGTGTTATACTTGAGGTTTAAAACTTAAATGTAAGAATTAAGAAGATTTAAGATTTTAAAATTTATTATTTAAAATCTAAATTTTGGAACCATTAGACCTTAGAGTTTTCTTAAAATGATTTTAAGTTTTATTATTTAAAATTTATGTTTAGAATTATAAGATTTAAAATTATAATTCAGTGTTTAATATTTAGATAATTATAGGTTCAAGATTTAATTCTTTTTTATTTAACATTTATAATCTAGTATTTTATATTCTAAAATTTTAGATTTTGGAGGTTGTAATATTTAGGGATTTGAATTTTTTTTTCTCTTTATAATTTTATATAAGTCTTTTTTTATTATTATCTTTTTATTTTATATTTTTTTCTTTTACTTATCGACAAACAACCATAATCCAATGTTTAGAGGATTTAAAAATTTAAGTTAAGTATAAGAGATAAAAAGATTTATAATTTTAAAATTTAAAGTTTATAATTTAGATCTTAAAGAATTAAATTAATGATTAAAATTTTAAAATTTATTATTTTTAAAATGATGTGCATCGGTGTTTAAAATTTTAGAGGTGTAATGTTCGTATGCTCAAAATAAAAATTTTATAATTGATTTGAAAACTTTTGATATTGGATTTCGTTGAGTATTCAAGTTTGTGGCCTATGTCGTTCGGCCTAAGATCCCTCCAAAATAATATATAAAAAGATAACCCTCCTCCTCCAGTACCCGCTATCTATGAGTGAGTAACATAGTTATTTGATAAACGGCTTATTTAATCTACGGCTGACGCGATCATCATGATCTGCCCTATGCAAATGACTTCTTTCCTTGAGAAGGTAATTACTTTACTAGAAAAAATTAAGTTTTAAAACTTACAATTTACTTTCCAAAAATAAATTTCCTTACAACTGTTTAAAATTTACACAAAAAAAGTACATTCCTAAAAAAATTAATAAATTTTTATAATTATGTTCTTTTAACGGAAACATTTTTGACGCAATATCAGAATCAGGAATTTATCTTTCTCGAGAACATAACGAAACTACATGATCATACCCAACGAGAATTAAGCAATACATGTTGCAGCAGAAAGTGTGGCACTTCTTTAATTTGCATAGCGACAATTAAACTGTAAAGCTAATAGTGCTAGGACTCACATCCCAGTTTCAATGCGATAACACTGAATCCCACTAGGTAGAACTTTAAATAGGGGATTACTTGCCCGGTTACTGATGCCACAATCAGCACAACAGCTTAGAACTTCGAAAGTAGATAGCGGATTACCTGCCTGGTAACTCCTGCCACAAAGCATAACAATTTTTTTCTATGCTATGACCAAGTCAACCGAACTCACCTATTGAAGGAGAAAACATTGCACCAGATTCCAATCGGCCCAAGTGCACAAACCCATTCAAAACTCATCACCTTTCACCTAAGCCAGGTATAACATTTATAAAATGCCGTACAATGAATTTATGTTCACCAGCGCCAGTAACATCAACAGCCACTGTGAACGGCATTAATGCAAGCACTTTCAATCCTCTCACCTTCCCAACGCCCTCTTTTAAGTCAAAGAAAGTGAACAGGGTTCTCAACATGAACAACAAAACCTGAATGCAGCCTGAGTCTACGTAACATCAACACTAACCCCTGAAACATCCCTAACCAGGAAGGCTCTCAATATCTTCATCTGTTGACCTGTTCTTATCTTGACCAGTGCACTGGACCAGTGAAGTCAAGTTGAACAGATAATAGATTCCATCTCACTAGATAACATGCCAAAATTACCAAAAAGTTAACCTCTAAAACATGTAAGCGCAGCTAAAGATAAGACTGATTAGCTAAACATCAATTAGAAAAAATTAGAAAATTATGATAACCAGAGATCACATAATACCTTTTCTTTTTTTTTGTTTTTTTTTTTTGGGGGGGGGGGGGGGTGACTACGGGGAAGCAGGAGTAGTGAATCTACCTTATTTGAAGATTCCACTGTTTAACCAAAACACAAAGCAGCTGTGGGTGAATTCTGCAGCCTCCAGCATTTTGCAGCGAATGCTTTCTTTGTGCATGGCCAGATAAGATCATACTCCCCACTTCAACAACTCACTTGATGACAAAATAGAAATGATTACAGCTAAGTCAAAGCTTGAATGCAGATTACATGTTGACTTCTGTTTGTTAACCCAGATTTCATAACCAAAGATAAAAAATATTTGATTACCAAAGCCCAAACTCCATATATCAAGTCTAACAGTTTTCACTATAGATTTAGAAGCAACCCTTCCCCTTCCCCTAAAAGGTTGGTGTGCCACAAAGATACATAAATAGGCAGTGTTTCATGACCATGCACCCAACAACCACAGATGTAACAGTAAGAAAAGAGAACACAGGAGATGTCTTCAGTTTATTTGCATTGCCTCTGCATAATACTTATCCAAATCAGCATCAAGATCTTCTGCAGATACCTTTTCACCACGACCTCTTCCCCGTCCTCGGGCCCTTCGCATGCCACGCCCTCTACCTCCTCCACCTCGTAGCCTTCCTAATGCCCCAACTCTCCCTTCTCCACTGCTCAAAAGAATATCAAAACAAGTACAATCAGCAATTACAACAAAAATAATCTTCTTGCTTTACAATACACTACATGTCTAGAGATATAAGAAAACTAAGTCAGATTAATTCCAAATCCAAGACCAACTATGGGTCTGTTAGGAATCTGTTTTTTTTTTTTTTAAATAAATTTTTAAAACAAAATTGGAAACATGTTTTACAAACAAAAGTATGAATAAAACTTGTTTGGATGAAGTATTTTAAAAATAAAAGAACAAATTCATTGGGAACAAGAATACTTGTTTTATTGATTTGGATGCAGCATATTCTGAGAAGATGTCTTCTTTGATGGGTACATGATACACAAACTTCAGGAGAGAAAAGATTGCCTCTGGTGATGTGGTTCAGAATACCGTGGAAAGGGGGCAGTATTTAGTTAGCCCTGTTCCACAGGAGTTGGAGGAAGATGGATGGGAAAAAATAAAAAAAAAACCAAATAAGGTTGGACCACGCGGAAGTCAGAAAAATATGGCATTCGAGGTTGAGATAGTGGACGGAAAAAGCTGTTTCTCTGATGTGGTTGACACAGCAGTAGGAGGAAGAGGGAAGATGAAAGCAAACAAGAAAATGCATTTTATTTACCAAATTGCTATAAATGAATTAGCACTGTTCCACTTATTTACAATCTTGCCACCGTGAAAACAACTTTGAAAAAACAAAAACAAGTATTATCTATTCTTGTTTTCCTTTTTAAAAACAACCTTTTAAGGAATAGATTCTAAATACTAAAAACAAAACATATTCCAAATAAGTTTTATTATTTTAAAAACAAAAGAGTTCTTAAAAACGGTAAACAAACAGTCCATATGTCCTCAAGTTAATATTTTAAAACCCAGACTAATCCACAAACTGCTTTGGAAGGTGGGTCATGGTCAGACTAGTACAATTGATTGAACCAAAACTGAATGATGTCATAAATATAATTTTTATATTAAATAATATTTACTTAGCTGTTTCAAAAATCTGAGATGTTATTAAAATATTCATTCACTTATTTTTGTCAAATTAAGATAGATTTTAATTCAACCAAGCATACGTTTCATAAAAAAATATGAATTTAATAGCCATTCTCATAACCATATTTGGTTTTTTCTTTTTTTTCCACCCACTTAAAGCCTCTATGTGAAATTGAGACAATGAATTTTGTAATTGTATAAGATTTTATATATTTTTTATTTTTTTGCTAACTAGCTGATTCAGTAAAATTGAGACTGGTTCAACTGGTCAACTGGTTTCATGTGTCAAACCAGACCGGTTCCATGGCTGGTCACCAGTTTAACTGGTCGGACCAGCCAATCTGGTCTGGTTTTTAAAATATTGCTTCAAAAGCAAAGTAAACAACTACCTTTTACAAAAACTATGAACATATAACCTCCTTGCGTTCAATCATCCTTCAGCAATTGTAACAAGGAACCGATATAAGTATTTAAGACCATGCAAATATGTAATTATGAACAATGTCGACATAACATGCTCTTACATATTTGAATTTATATTTTTATAACTTGAGATATCAATGTTCAGGCCTACAACATCCACAGTCACTTCACAAAACACGTTAATAGTATATTCATCTCAATGAAGGGCAAGTTATTAACAACTGCTTTAATATGAACCAATACCTCAAGAAATGTGGAGAGATTAGTGAGTAATTGACTAAGAAAATTCAAAATCTCCACACGCTTTCAATTCACCCATTCTAAAGACTAGAAAATAATTGCACCAAAAAAGCAAAACCAATAGCCATCATCAGAAACTGCAATTCATTCAAATTATGCAGCTAGCTCAAAAACGGGAGGGGGGAAAAAACCAAATTACATGTAGTAATAAAGGCTCCAAAAACCATGATCATAACATCCAAAATACCCAGCCATCCCAAGCAGAATATAACATGCAGTATTGTCTAACAACATCAAAAATCAGATCAAGAAGGAGGAGATCAATAAGGCCAAATTCAGTAATGAAGTGCATACCTTCGAGGAACTCCATTTAAATTTCCTATAGCTCCATTCACAGCAGGAGCCACAGCCGGTGTTGCAATATTTGTTCCCACAATCTCTATCTTCATTGGTTTCCCATCAAGTTGAACATTGTTGTATCTCTTTACTGCAGCTACAGCATCAGCCCGCCTCAAGAAGACAACTTCTGCTGTACCCTATGAAAAAGAGTTTTTCTAAACTACAGCAGGACACAGAATTGATCAGAAGCACCAAATTATACCAGCTCGACAAGATACCTTCGATCTTCCACTCCGGTCATAATGAACTGTATGTCGTTTCAGGTCACCAACTTCAGAAAACAATTCCTGCAATTATAAAACAGATATGTTTTAAAAAAAAATGAAACATTAAACTGCTGTAAGAGCTTAAGATTCAAAAAATTAATCAAAATAGGATGATATATAATACAGAACTACAAAAAAGTTACAAATATAGCAAATAATAACACAAACACAAGAACATAATCAATAAGATGTACAAAACTTGCCACTCTTATCTCAGTGGAAAACTTTCTACCGGATGCAATTTAATCAAACACATTTATTGGCT
Organism: Dicorynia guianensis; assembly: GCA_037013595.1. Classification (NCBI taxonomy): domain Eukaryota; kingdom Viridiplantae; phylum Streptophyta; class Magnoliopsida; order Fabales; family Fabaceae; genus Dicorynia; species Dicorynia guianensis. The sequence continues at coordinate 1,276,839 of JASUAB010000009.1, forward strand.
TAAATGTTTAAATTTCTTATCTCCATTTGACTGAAAAACTGTAACAACTATCCAGAATTCTACTATTTTGCAGTTGTTGGGGTTTGTATGTCACTGGTAGTGTTGGAATGACATCAACAAATCAATAGCATGTCAAAGCACCAATGGCAAGTGGCTTAAAATTTTCCGACGTAAGAATACTACTATAACACCGAACAAGAACAAACATAAACTCTAATCAACTATCTCCAGTGAAATTTCTTCAGCATTCATCGAAATCATAAAATGATGCATTCTATGAAACAGGCACTATCTACAATTAAGACACAATTCTTTAAATACTACCAGTAACTTGTCATCATCAGTCATATAAGAATCAATGATGACGTTCGAGACTATGCCAATTCAAAAACCGAACGCAAGTCAGATCCAAGACTTATGCAAAGAGTTATGAGAATTGAGAGGGAACTTCATATTATTTTTTCTAATGGATAGACACATATACTGAGAAGTGTTAAAAATAAAAAGTACCTTAATATCTTCGTTCGAAACGCCGTAATCCAAATTAGATATGTAGAGCTTGGTCCCTGTTTCTATGGAAGACGCGCGACCAACTTGAGCAGGGTACGCTGCCGCTGCCTGATCTGCGTACATATCGTGCTGCCATGTCGTCTCCGGTGCCTAAAGGCCGCACAGAGGAACGAAGCTTGTGAGAGAAATTCTGACGGTATCTAACGCCATAATGGATCAAATCCAACAAACACGGCTTCGAAACGTTGCACCGATTCTTATTGAAAGCATTTGAATTGGATAAATCAATTGAAATAGATGAAATTGAGATACCTGAACAGCTGGATACGGTGCGGCACGATTGGCGGCACGATTAGGGAAGCGGCGAGCAGGGCCGGGTCCAGATCCTCGGCCACGTCCTCTTAATTTGCCGGATCCAGACTTCTTGTTGCTCTTGATTATGTCGTCAAGAGTCATATCCAGAGCTGCAGACATGGTTATTTACCTTTACCTTGAACGCAAGGAAACCCTAAGGCAAAGATGGCGACGGAGAGAAACAGATAAGGAACAAACGGAAACAGATCTGGAGTGAAGGAGAGGCGGTTATCAGTGAAAAAACAAAGACAGGGCGAAGGAGGAACTTAGGGTTTCCTCGAAGAAGAGAGAATGAATAACGGATGTGCAGGGGTTGAGAACAAGGACACGGTCTCAGAAGAAACATGTGAACTGGCGGTTCGTCTAATTGATGGAAACAGATGTTGTTTTGTCCCTCGCGCAATGGGGTGGCGTCGTCGCGTAGTTGGTTATCACGTCACTTAAACACACTGAAGGTCTCGGGTTCGAGTCCGGGCGACGCCATTTTCCAATATTTTGACTTAAACTAATTCAAAATTTGGTTAAAATACAAAAATGTTCTTACATTTTCAATTAAAAATGTAAATATACTCTGTTTTTTTTTCAAAGGAGTAAAAATGTAAGAAATTTTTATATTTTTGCTTTAAAGTTTAAATTATAGCCATGTTGAACAATTGAGACCCAATATTTTTTTGAAAAATATATGGTAACAAATGTAAAACTCTAATCTTTTTTATAACACAGGAGGCCTAACTCACTCATTAGACACATGCAATATTTTATGTTTAAATTTAATTTTAAAAAATTTAAAAATAATAACAAGTATTATTAAATGGGTAAAACTATTAACACAAATGTTCATTTCAACGATTTTTTTTTTATTTTAAAAAAAAGTATTTTCAACTATTGACTAAAAATATCTTAAATTTTACTTAAAAAAATAATACTTTCTCTTATAATTTATAATAAATTATGCAGTTAATTATTTAATTAAGAGTAACTTCTTTCCAACTTGCATAACGATTTAGAAAGAATTTTTTTAAAAGATAAAATATTTCATATGCTCTTCAAAAACATTCATTACAATTTCGATCTCTATCCATTAAAATGAAAAACTATGTTCCCATTTAAAATTTATTCCTTCTAAAATGATACCTCCTAAAATCACTCATTTCATTCGATCGGAAAAGCATTACTATTGTGAGTTGCTTCTCACACACTTTTTTTTTTTTTTTTCTATATATATTGGGGAGGGGATTGAACCATGGAGAGGGGGTGGGGAGTTTGGCCTGATATTACTTATGCCAAGCTCAGTTGGCCGCACACTTTTCTTTTAAGTAATAAATAAATGTTCACATGTTTTTTTTTTTTCAATTAACTAAAATAATTTTTTTATTGTTTTAAAATAAAATTTGTAAAAATATTATTAAAATAAATAAATTAATTAAATCCTAATAAATTTACCCCTACACATGCAATTTTGCAAAACGTTTGTCAAAATTGAAAGCGGGAAATCGAAATTTAGCCGGAAAGAATACAAAAATTAATTTAATCATATTCTAACTCTCAAATGTAAAGGCGTTGTAGACTCGCATTCCATTGATTGGTCCATTTCAAACCACACGGATTGCTAATGAATAACCAATAACCGTTGATAAAATGTAATCCAACGTCCACGTTCCACGGAGTCACCGTTTGTGCAGTCCGAAGATCTATAAAATGGTGCCGACGCAACTCGCAACACCTATCACCATCTTGCTTCCGCACATTATTAATCGCTGCACATCACAGTCTGAACCAAAATCTAGGGTCGTTTGACGGCGAGTGGTTCCAATGGATACGCCCGGAAAGGTGAAGAAGGGTGCTGGAGGAAGAAGAGGAGGGGGCCCGAAGAAGAAGCCCGTTTCTAGGTCTGTGAAGGCTGGTCTTCAATTTCCTGTGGGAAGAATTGGGCGATATCTGAAAAAAGGAAGATACTCCCAGCGTGTTGGAACTGGAGCTCCAGTCTACTTGGCTGCTGTTCTTGAGTATTTAGCTGCTGAGGTGTCCCACCTCTTCCAGCTTCCATTTTCATTTACCTCTAAATCTATACCTTGATATTAGCATATACTGAATCATTGGGTGCTGAGAGTAATTTTGGGATTTGAAATTTCTATATTCTTGGTACAGTTTGGGTGGTGAGAGTAGGGAAGAGATTAATTCTTGAAATGAGATTGTCATATTTATTTCGTTGGTTCCGATTAGAGTTTCTATACTCGATTCCAATTAGATCTGCGTGTGGATGTAGGTGCTTGAACTGGCTGGAAATGCAGCTCGGGATAACAAGAAGAACAGGATTATACCAAGACACGTTCTGCTTGCAGTGAGGAATGACGAAGAGCTTGGAAAATTACTTGCTGGGGTCACAATTGCCCATGGTGGTGTGCTACCCAACATCAACCCTGTGCTATTGCCAAAGAAGACCGATAAGGCCACCAAAGAGCCGAAGTCTCCCTCTAAAGCCTCCAAGTCTCCTAAGAAAGCTTAAATGATCGTAGTTTTAGGTGATTTCTCTCGATTTATCGTTTGTCTGCGTTTAGGACTGTGCTGCAAGAAAAGCTATTGGTGCCATTCCAAATGCTGTAAATCTAATCTTATTCTCTTCTTATTAGGATATTCACTCCATGAATGTAAACAACTTGTTTTCTGTCACTCGTGGAAAGTGGACTGTAACTCCTATGGGTGTTCAAGCGGAAGATTGACTTGTTTTATTACTTGTAATGCAATTCAGAAAATGAGAAATTACCCATTTTGAAGCACCCCAGTTCTGCACGCTCTGTTCAATTGTCAAATTAATGAAACTTTAAAGACTATTTGATGAGGTGAAGCTTACATTCAAGGTCCATTTTTTCAACCATTCCCTTAGAATATGTATGTAAGCATTGAGCAGTACAATCTGTTCATAGTTGCTTTAATAATGGTCACCAAGGAACCATAGAAAACCATGTTCGAGAGGAAAGGAAGTTCCAGTGAACATAATTCAAATAATGAAGCTCCAAAGAATAGTTTTACGAGTTGAATCTTGTTCATAATTCAAATATAATTAGCGATTCAGTTAGCATGGCTGCAATTAGTTAGCAAATTGGTCTGTTCTTTTGTTTGCAAGGAAATATAATGTGTTGGGATTTGACAATTAAATGTTATCTTGTTAAAATGTGCGAAGCCCATGGTGGTTCATGAGGGAAATATAATGTATTTGTTTTAGTTTGTAAAAAATAGAGATTGTAGATATAAGAAGGTTAAGATAGATCAGTGAATATATAAAAAAAAATAAAATTTAAAATGATTATATTTGAGAGAATTGATATAAAAAAATAATAAAAATTTAATTACAGTGTATTGAATATATATAAAAAAAAATTATGAGAAGTAGAGATGAAAAAAATTAATTAAATAATTTTTAATTTTATGAGAAGGCATAAAAAAATTTTAAAAAATATTTTTAAAATTAATTAAAAGAAATTTTTAATTAAATAATAATTTTAAAAATTTAATTTTAAATAAAAATTTATAATAATATTTAATTTATATAATCAATTTAATTTAATAAAAAAAATTTATATGTTATTAATATTATTATTTTTTTTTATCCCTCCCGTTGCAAAGGTTGAAAGTAGACTTGCACAAATCTTTTGCTGGATCATGTGATGGTTCCGTTGGTTTCGGATTCAGAATAACAACTGCCCAACTCACATAATGTTGAAAATTTGAAGAACTTAAGTATCTAACATGACTTAAAGTCGAAACAAAGAGGCAGCGACAAGAATAGTTCCATGTGAAAGGTCCCGAATCACTTAGACTTGGTGTCGTTTTTCGTAGCTCTCCGTGTTATTGTGGATGGCCGTGTGGCTTTAAACAGAATATTAAACGGTTTGTCGTTTCCAATCCCATAGAGGCAGGCTTTCCCTGCTTCTGGAGCAAAATGATAGCTGGGAGACCGCAGTTATGCGAAACAGGTGCAATGGGAAGATGCTGTGCTGCTCGTTTTTTCCAGAGATATCCCTTGGCCCGAATACTATTCGCCCGCGATTCCTCCACCAAATTGTTCGTTAAAGGTCCTCTTCCGACTTTTTCCATTTTTTTTTTGGTTGAGACTTTTTCCATCTTTACTTTGCTCATTTTGCACAGCATTCATTGATTGCATCTTGTCTGGGTTCCCTGCATTACAACACTTGCTTGCTTCCTTTTTTAATCTATTTCTGAATTTTGAACCTGACCTTAAGTTTCAATTGGGAGTGCAGGGCTTTCCTTTGATACTAACGAAACTGTTCTGGGAGATGCTTTTGGGCATCGTGGTGAAATCCTAGAAGGTAATCTATTCTAAATAGGAAATTAGGAATGGATTATTATCCTTGGATCTAGTCTGATTGCCTATGTTTTCCGTGCACACTTAGCTTTGACACTTTTGCAGTGAAAGTTATATGTGATCGCGTGAGTGGGAAATCAAAAGGGTATGGTTTCGTGCGCTTCACTTCTGAAACGGCAGCCGAAAGAGCTCTCAAAGAAATGGATCGTCAGGTATTTGATGTAAATTCATGTGCCTAAATCAGCCTTATCATGTGAGAGTTTTACCCATTTATTATTACTTTCATTACACCAAACACTTTTTCCATGTTCCTTACCCAGCTAGTCGATGGCAGATGTATCCGCGTGCGTTATGCAAACAAAGAGTAGCACTGAATTTCATGTTAAGTAAGGGATGATCTCACCTTTTGGATGGATTAATGCAAGTTCTTCACCTTGACTGACAAATCTGCAGTCAGTCTCCCGATCTAGAATTTGCTTTGCGATACGTTTCTTCGTATTTGTCATACACTCGTACTGTTTTGCTTGCAGACGAAAGCAGATTTTTTTGTTTACTTCTGCCAAGAGAAATTATTAATTTGAGGCTTAATAGTCAACAATTTCATCCAGGTGCTTCAGACGAGATTATATTTTCTGTTGCAGTTAGTACATTATAATTCATGTGTTTGATTTGGGGGGCAATTTTGAAAGAAAAGAAAATACTATGGAACTCGTAAAATGAAAAAATCCCACACAATTTTTTAAACTTTTATCACTAGAAAATCACATCCTTTTAATGAAATGATAGTGTAGATTTGTATTTTCCCACCATAAGTATTGTATTAAATTCTTTTTTAATCACTCTAAATTTCAAAATACTTTAATATAATTAACAAACGCTACTAAACATTTTCCATGCAAAAAATCTTGAATTGAGTAAATATTCCCTACAACATATAAGGTCTGAAATCCAGTTATGCATCTAACGGCTTCCCTCCAAAATGTGGAGAAGGTCGATCTCTGTGGGACACTCTTAAACCTCTAAGTATTTCAAGCACAAATTAAGGGCCGGAAAAAGATCAGACCGAGGAGCTTTGAGCATCAATACAGTGCATGTCGATCAGGTGTGACTCGATCGCGAAAAGATATCAGATGCGCTTATTTCATGGAACAAACAGAACACCAAAATATCAAGAGGCGCCATATTCTCCAGGTTTAATAGCTTTGGCAGGTTCCACGAAAATCAGCCTTCCATCAACTATCTGCATCATGTATGAAAGATGATTAGGAGGGCATTACCTGGAGCACGGTTTTTGAGTGGCGTTGCACCACTTCTGGCGGCAACGAAATGAAGCGGTGTTTAAGGGGGTCGACCCTAGGGAACGGGACCCTATGTTGAAGATTTTAACCATGGCAAAAGACGTTTAACGTTCAAAAAGTTCTACAATCTTACAGGAGTCCTATAAAAAGGGTGCAGCAGATAGGATGGGATTGTCCTCAGAATGCACGGCACAAAATAAACGTTGTTGGCCCATGAAGGAAAACACCCTTCGACGGCCACATGAGGAGGATTAATATAAATGTGATGGGTGATTTTATCTCTGGTTTTCTAAGGAAGTTGGGCGCTGCTTAGTTTTAGAATCTGAGCTTTGGGAGATTATCCACGGTATGCAGTTTCCTTGGGAAGCGGGTATAAAGAAGCTTTGCCTGGAAACACATTCTAAAATGGCTGCAGGGTTGATCAATGAGGATTACAGGCAGAATTACCATGTGAAGCATTTAGTGCGTGTGGCTAGAACCTGGTTAAACAAGGAGTGGGATGTCAAAGTTATGCATGTGTGCAGAGAAGGCAATAGAGCTGCGGATGTTCTAGCCAAGAATGCAGTAATAAAGGACAGCAATGGATTATCTTCTCAGAGGCACCTTTGGAGATTTTACAGATTCTTAAGGAAGATAGGGAAGGAGTTTCTTTCCCTAGAGAGTTGTAGTTTTGTTATAGTTGCTTGTGTAGCCAAATATATATATATATATATATATATATATGTATTTAAGATGATTAATTTATTGCAGGCAGTTCAAACTTCAATTTTAGAAAACACGAGATGCCATGTAAAAATGATTGATCAGATCCCTGGCAATGTATAATTATCTTAATATTTTGGTGTAAAGCAATGAAAACTCATAACATATGAGCAACTTATGCAACTAAACAAAGGTATAGAAGCCATGTAAATATACTTGTTCCATGTATGTGCTGCACTACTAACTAAAAGAAAGAATCTAACACAGTCTATTTCTATCAAGAGAAAAGAAAGAGAGAAGCATAAATCAGGGATTTCCTTTACATGAGTACATATCAATCGAGAATATTAATGAAAAAGATAACATTATTATTAAATGTTTAAAAACCAGGACACAGTGCATACAAATAAACATTAGAGACTGCAAAACAGCATAGAATTCTGACAGATACAAGGGACCCATAGTTATTTGTCATTGGTCATTTTTCTTGTGCTATACTGAATATGCTACCCAACATTTTGTTCCATCAAACAAAATAAATGTTAAAGTTTGTCTATTAGGTTCTATTCCACTCACTAATAGATAGATAAACAGGATTACCCTGCCATTCATGGCTTTCATAGCCTTCTCCGCTTCAATTTCTGACTCATATGAGACAAAACCAAACCCTTTGGGCCTTTGAGTTTTGGGGTCCTTAACTAAACTAGCTGCAAATGCAAAATTTGAGAAATAAGCCAGCAATTTGTGTGGGTGTAAGCGATACTTGAGAAAATAATTTAAGAGAGGGACGGCACCTTCAGTAACCACTCCAAATGGAGAGAACAACTTCTTCAAGTGGTCATTTGTAGTGTACGAAGATAGTCCTGGTAAATAAGCCAATAATTACAAAGATTAGGATTTTCCAAATATTCTACAATACAGAAATCCAGTAGAGAAAGTGGGTAGGGGAAGGGGAAAGGGTAGAGAGAGGGAGTGAACTGCTAACAAAGAGCCTGGTCCCGATTCTTTGGGCCATCTCAACTTTCCTCTTCGAATGGAACTCTATTCTGTGCATAGTTATACATGAAAAGTGTGGTTAGAACATTGGCCCCTTCAGGAAGAAAATTATTTTTCCAATTATGAATAGGAATATGTTGACCCAAACGAAAGAAGTTAATAAGACGAATGTGCATAAAAAGAATCAAAAAGATTTAAGCATGACTTTGTTTGAAGAACTTTCAAACAAAAACTGTAAGAATATGTCTCAGTTATAGTGCACTTTTACAAAGAGGCTTTGCAATGTGACAGTATCCATATAAAAATCATACAACTACCTTCCAAATAAATGACCTCAAGTTCATAAAATATATGTATTTACGTTAACAATCAAGCTTGAATTATGAAAACATAAATTGTCTGTTATGCTTTCACCTTCAAGACGATGGTTCCAGAAGCAGATCGAATTAGCGTTTAAGAATCTCAAACTGTATCCCTTTGAGTGATTGAATAATAATGCAACAATATTTGGTTCCGCCCAATGGAAAGGATAAATTAAACTGCCTTATTACACCCACATTAGAGTATCTGAGCTAAAATAAGTTGAAGTTAAAACTCAGCAGGCCCATAATCTTTTCTTAGCGCTGTTAATGCTTCAATATAAAATGCACATGTGAAGCTAATTAACTGACTGAATTTAACAGCTTGTAATATATTAATTTAATCACGCCGGATAATATTAGAAGGTTTGCTCAGAGTAACCTCATTGATAGAAAAACGTTGAATAAGTACAGGATAAATAGAACACAAAGTTTCAGTCGTAAACACCATTCTTTCACCACCACAAATTAATAACAGGAAAGCTCACAACAACCATTACAAAAACAGAAACAAACCGTCGCAGCAGCTAAAGGTTAAAGGCACAGCACAGATTTGAAAGAAAAGAGAAAGTTGAAATTTTAAGGTGTACCTCGTATAAAGCCACAGCGAGCGAACTCTATGACGCTATTTTTTCTGGTCTCCCCTTTCTCTCTCTAGCGGCCAACGCATAAATCTTTCAGATTTCTCTGCCTCTTCTGCCCCCAGTGCAAGCTTCTTTCTTCTCGCACTCGCTCTCCACCCACGAAGAGTGCATACCCCCAACTATTCCAGAAGGTTCTGGAGGAGTATAAGGCCGCCTATGGCAGCAAAGAACACAACGCAGTGACCTGCTTGGTCTTGGTTTTATAGGAGTATTTATCTTTTATTTAAGATAAAGGCATATATTTTATTTTAAATTAATAATTATTTACTGATAAATTTAATAAATATATATATATCTTTTAAAAGAAAAAGTAAGAAATATATAAGACTAAGTCTCCGTATGAAAAAATTGTAGTTCAAAGGTTAAACACCTTTAAAAAAAAGAAGCACCTAATATATATATAATTCAAAAAATATATTTTATTTTATAAAATATAATAAAAATTATTATATAATTTAAATAAATAATAAGTAATTATAAATACAAATAATTTATATAGTAATCTTTTATTAATAATTATTTATTTATATTTAATTTTATAAAATATATTTCTCATTTTAAAAAATTTTAATTTTTTATCAAATGTTGGAACCGAATCTTTCTAATCATGTATTAAAAAATAAGAATCTTGTAACTTTTTCTAACTTTTGCAAAGGTAGGCCGTCATGGATTCTTTCTCAAAAAAAGAGTATGCCCTCGGGGCATTGTATTCTCTCTCATTAATATAGAAAAAATATATATATAAAATTAAAAAATAGTTACACATGAAATTATAAAAATATGAAAAAATTATTGAAAAAATCTAAATACACGAATCTCACATTGAGGTCCGCAGTTGCAAAGCTTCAGAGAGACCCGACTTTATGCTTCGGGTTCAGCTCATACTTTCCATCGTTTACCCGAATAGAAAAGATTATATACATTGGATCAAGCCGCGCGTAACGGAGATATTTCCATCGTTTGGGCACCTGGAATTATTTTCCAACACACAGAGAGACAACACGTGGCACATTAAAATATAGCGCCTACAATATACACCGCGAGTCAGCAAGTAACAATACGACGCCTGACCGAAAAGTGAAGATGCTTGCCAGATTACCTCATTATTTTAAGTTTCACCCATTGCTTGATTTATACGAAGGTAGATAACCCAAAAACCAAAGACTACGGAGTTGACACCCTTCAAACAAAAGGATAATATTCAACCAAAAAAAAATACAAAAGGATAATAATTATAAACTATCAAAAAATAAAAGTGTTTAGAGAAAGCTATAATTCGATCAACTAATCCATTTACCAGATAGATGGAAGTCGCAATACCAACAATATACGGTCCTATACCACTAATTCTGCCATACACAAAAGGATCAACCAGATCCAAATTCTTCAATTACAGACCAGAAAATAAAAACATCTAATTCAAACCTAAAGTTACGCCTAATTGATACTAAAGGCTTGGAACCCAGCTGCCCAGCAAACAACCCACTACACCAGAAGATTTTTTAAGAACTAGTGAACTTGGTTACCGCCTTGGTTCCCTCAGAGACTGCATGCTTAGCCAGCTCTCCAGGCAACACGAGTCTCACTGCAGTCTGGATCTCCCTCGAAGTAATTGTAGGCTTCTTGTTATAGCGAGCCAGCCTGGAGGCTTCCTGGGCAAGTTTCTCGAAGATATCGTTGATAAAGCTGTTCATGATTCCCATGGCCTTACTGGAGATCCCAATGTCAGGGTGGACTTGCTTCAGGACCTTGAAGATGTAGATCTTGTAGGTCTCGATGCTCTTCTTGCTCCTCTTCTTCTTCTTGTCGCCGGCGGCCGCGGCGCCCTCCTTCGGGAGTTTCTTTCCGGCCTTGGGCTTCTTCTCGGCCGGCGGCGCCTTCTCAGCAACCGTTGATTTCTTCTCTTCGGCGGGCTTCTTCTCGGCGGGCTTTTTTTCGGCCTTGGGTGCCATTAGGAACTGAAAATCAGGGAATCTGTGAAAGGGTAGGGTTTGAGTGATTCAACAGGAAGGGCGAGACTGCAATGAAAACTGAATTGTTGAGTTTCAGATAGGACTTGGAATGGTTAATATATAAAAGGACGGTAGCATTCTTATTGGCTACTGGGTTTTCACGCGGATCGCTGACTTGGATAGTCTTTCAAGTGGTTTTGTCTGACATCAAGTCCATGGACGGTTAGGATGCATTGGTGATGTTTGAAAGAGTGCGGATCGATGAGTTGGCTTCTGCCATGTGCATCGATGCGCATTTTGAGGGATATTAAGACATTAAGTACCAGTGCGCAATCAACTGTAAAATTACTCATCAGCTCGCGCGGTTAGCTTTGCAATGAAGCGGAGGCAACACTAATTTCAGTTTGGGCGACAAATTTTTCGATGATTTTAAAAATATTTATGTATAATTTATGTATAAAATTATTTAAAGTAGAGAACGATTAATTAAAATAAAAATAAAAATAACTTATCAAAATAAACTCATTTATACAAAATTATATGTGAAAAATAATTGTAAAATATTATTACTGTTTTTTAACATTACAATGGGAGCATTACCTAATTTTTATACGAACTGTGATTAGAGCTCGCCCCCAAGAGACGGGGCAAGTTATACTTTTTTTCACTTGTAACCTGACTTATCTTATTTAATCTTTAAGTCATAAAAATATATTGATTCAAGTAAGGGCAAAATAAAGATTTTTTTAGGAGGCCAAAATTAAAGGTCATAAAATAGGAAAAATTTAAATTATCTTATAATATATGTGTATTAAATAAATTATAGTCAGATGATACTTAAATGCATCCTAAATCATTTTTATGTATAGTGCTAAATAATTTTATGAATGGAGTTTTGACGACATTTTAAGATGAATTTTATGAATTTATTTTTATGTATAGAATGTATCAAGTATGAACATAGAAAAGAGATTTGGAATGGATCAGCTAACTTATTGAGTACTTAATTTAGCAAGTTGGGCGTTGTCTTTCAAGTGAATTTTTTTCCACAAATTACTTACTTATATAATTTTTCTTTGTTATTGAAAGAAGGAAGTATTTTATAAAATTTCAAAATTTTAAAAGTTATTTTATAAATTAAAAATTAGATAAAACATGTAATATAAAAACTTATTTAATAAAGTTTAAAACTATTATAAGTAATACACCAAAATTTTATAAAATTTAAAGAAGAGTTGAATTAAAAAAATTTTAAATTCTAAATAATATACATAAGATTCTCAAAAGTTAACAGAGATCACGATCCACTTACAATCTCCATATAATTTTGCCTCTAAACTCGAGAGCCTGCCCGTTCTGTCTTGTCATAAGTGATGAATTTAATTAGTATTTTGTGATTTATTAAATTGTGAATTAATTTATTTTATCTTATTTAATTATAAATCATCATTGAATTTAAGTTAATCAGCTCATTTTGACAGCTATAATTATCAAAATTTTAGTAGAATGAGCAGTTTTATTAATTTGAATTATTTGGTGATTAATATGTTGTTTTATAATAAGTGTTTTCAAATTTTTACATTTATACGCAACGGCGAGAAATGAAGGATTTAAGCATGCGAGCCTCTCGGGATACTACGTCAATCATTAAACAACGAACAATAGATTTAAATTTAATATTCAAATTCGAATCTAACAATAACATCTTATAATTTATTTGATGAATTTGTTTAAGGCGGGATAATTGTATTATTAACAAATTCTATAAAGCTCACGTTCTTAAAATTACTTTAAATTCTCTTTTATTTTATATTTCTTAAATATATATTCTATATTTTTAAAATAGACACTAACTTTTTTATATTTTATAAATTTATTACACAAAACTTAATTATTATAAATTGTCAAAAAATTATTAATTAAATAATAAAATTTTCTTTTGTCAAACTTTATATTTGGTCCCGAATTAGTCTCAAGCAAATATTTTTAATTTATAATATTGTTCAAATAATAAAAAATATTTAAAATGTGTTTATTCTGTGCAAAACATTATAAAAAAATGTTTTTAGTATTTTTTGTATTTTCCAAAAAATTTATAAATTATAAAAAAATTTACATGATATCATTTGTATAAATGGGACAAAATATAAATTTTAAAAGAAAAAATTATTCTACTTAAGTAATAAGGATTTTTTAATAAAATATAATAATTGTGACAGTTTATATTTATATAAAGTGTGTTTATAAAATACAATAAAAATTCGTATATGTTTTAAAAATAAATGAAAGTTTGTGTGAAAAATATAAAATTAAAAAATTTAAGTAATTTACTCTTTATTTTTTTTCTTAACTTTCTTGCCCTTTTGTCAATATGATAAGTTTGATGTTATTCAGGACAGTACTATCTTGGTCTTTTTTTTTTTCTCTTAAAATTTTTAATTTGCTTTTTTTTTTTTTGTGATAGTAAGAGCCTGAGACTTTATGTAGGGTAAAGAGATTTAAATCCAAAATTTGTAGGACTGCATCACTTACGCTGTGTAAGTTACGGCTCACTGGCTCTCAATTTGCTTTTGTTTGTGGATGATAAGACGATAGAAAGAATGAAAATTTACAGTGGATGGGCAGGAAATTAGGAGTGAAATGCATACCCAATTGTTTAGGAACTATTATGGTTTCCGTTGTGGCCAACCAAAGCAACCAGAGGAAGGTTAGGCCGCGGCCCGTGAGCTAAAGCTTCATGGTTTCCGGTTATTTTGGGCCTTTGTGTTGTGCCTCTCGCAGACCACACACACCCGAGACGAGATGGACAATGTGTGAACCCCTCTGTACGATCTTTTATATTTTTTACTTTTTAATTTTAATCATTTTTATATTTTATTATACATTTTAATTTTTTTTCTCTCTTATAAATTTCCAGAAAATATATTTTTTTTTCTCACATTTTATCCCGTTGATAAGCAACAACTAGAAATCCATTTTTCCCCTACGAGTTTCCAAATTTGGCAGTGAACCCCTTATTGCATGCTTACTCAGATTTTATACTACTAACTCACCTTAATAATTTTAAATATAAAATTTCATCACCAAATTTTAAATTAAAGTTTGTATTGATAGTTAAGAGAGCTGCACTTTGATTTTCTGCTTCGTTATAATGCTATTATATATACAGCTGAGAAACCAATGGGAGTAAACAATTTATGGTTTTGTTATGTTTAAATTTTTCTTGAGTAGATTAGAACAAAGAGGAAAATAGGAACGGCAGCCTTACTAAAAGTACGAAGTACGAAGTACAAATTTGTACCAAAAACTGTGAGAACAGCTAGGAAGTGTACTAGCCAATAAAACGTTGAGCCATTTTCACAGGTCATTGGCGGGCAACGATTTGCGCTAAGCACAAACCACAGTTATTGCTAAGCTTGTGGTCATTTCCAGAAATTCAAACTCTCCATTAACTTTCTATTTGCTAAGCTCGTAATAATTTCCAGAAATTCAATCTCTGCATTAACTTTATTTATTACTAGCAATAGAAGATAAAGCAGAGAATAATCGAAGAGGGGCGCATATTACTGGAATAAAACGGCTCTCATGATCACGGCAATACAGGCTTCGAACATAGCATCGCTCTAATAAACTACGTTGTTCTTGACAGTTTCTGAAATTCCAGAACAAATCCATAATATGACAATATTGTTCTTGACAGCTTCTTACGTTCCAGAACGAATCAACAAGATAAAGCAGACAATAATCGAAGAGGGGCGCATATTAACGAAATAAAATGGCTCTCATCATCACAACAATGTAGGTTTGGGATATAGTATCGCTCTAACAAACTACATTGTTCTTGACAGCTTCTGAAATTCCAGAGCGAATCACTAATATAACACTTCTCAAATGCAACCAAATTTGACAATAAGAAGGGTATATTATAGAGGATACAAGAGCTAAGAATCTCGGGGAGCAACAATAATCTTCTAGTATAGTTTCAAGGAGCTGCGTACATATAGAAAATAGCTGAAAATTAAAATCGTTTCTTTCTTCTTAAAATACATAGGTTGAGATCAGCTAGGATCATCTGCCTCATCTTGTTCCTATAGATAGAGTGCCAAAGGATCTTCCGTTGCCCAAATGAACGAACAAGTCGAAAGACTTGCGGTTGTCATTGATTGATTTGGTTGGTCTCGGCCTCTTTATCACCATCATCCTCGTTTTGGCCATCGTTGATCTCGCAACTGCATGCTCTGGCTGCCATCAGAGTTTTCATGGTGGAGCTGCAGTTGAACACCTAACTAGCCAATTACAGAGGCTAGAGAATATGGATAAATGAGTCCTCGAAGAGAGTAAGGGAAGGAGAGTTTCCCGAGCTTTAAGGAAGAAGACGTTCCCTTTTTTTTTTTTTCTCCTGTTGTTGGTGCGGTGGGGGGAGGGGATCTTCTAAGTATATGCCTCGAGCATTAACTTGCTTTCCCATTATTTTCCCGTATGGTTTTAGCATCTTTTCCATGAATTAATATAATTATATTGTTCAACGTGGATTTACCTGAAGATCCCAGTTGTTTGTTAAACTTCTACTTTTTTGAAACAAAAAAAGAAGATCCTGTAATTTCAACTCTTGGAAATTAATTTTTTTTCTTTGTGCTTTGCAATTGCCATGTCATCCTGCTACAACCTATAAGGAGTTTGCTACCAGAAAGAGGATAACATCACCATTCAAACCTCAGAAGCAGAAAGAGGACAAAATGAAAGTAAAACATGGGTCCTCTTAAAACATTGAATTTCCTTGCTAACTAGACGGGTGGGGATAGTTGCTATGCTCATAGATACCAGTTGAATAGCTTCACATAGGATAGCTGGTGAATTCAATTACCAAAAATCTATGAATAAGCATGAAAAGCAATAATGAAATCTTTGTAATAAAGCCCCACAGTCCGGCTTCGGAATTTAAAATCAACTACCAACTTAAGCAGGTAAAATGATGTTGAAGGGGATTGTTCAGAAGTCATCATTCCAAAGGTGCATGATGGACAATACTGGTTAATTGCAATCATCATCCAAGATAGCAACGCTCACCAGTAGACTATCCTTGGTAGTCATTTGAAACTAAGGATGATAACTTTGTAGCCCACAATCTTGCAGATTAATAGGCATGCTTAATAAATCACCTAGGGCCCATGCCCACCCACATACAGCCCTTTCTTTTTGCAGGATGCCAGGATGGGTCTGGTCCGGTTCCTCTTTTCTTAAAGTTTGTCAATCTTTTTCTCTCAGCCAGGATAAAAATAATCGCAGAAAATTTAGATCATCAAAATCGCCTACTGTGGCCTAAATTAGTTTCTCATTTGCAACTTGCCTGCCCAAGAATGCGATGCCAATGTTGCTGCGAGGAGAACAAAACGGAACCCTAGTTGCATGAATTAAACAAGTGGTAAGTAGAGGAAGTTAACAAAGATCAGGTAGTCTAACTACGATACTTTCTAATTTACACATAATTAGAGACAATCCAATCTGATGCCAAACTTCATAGTTCAATGCTACCTATTTTTATAATTGGTGGAGTTGAAACATGAATAAATCATATCACCTTTGCGATT
Organism: Dicorynia guianensis; assembly: GCA_037013595.1. Taxonomy (NCBI): domain Eukaryota; kingdom Viridiplantae; phylum Streptophyta; class Magnoliopsida; order Fabales; family Fabaceae; genus Dicorynia; species Dicorynia guianensis. The sequence goes on from JASUAB010000009.1 coordinate 1,293,566, forward strand.
AATCTTAAGTTGATTCGCACAAGCCATTAAGCCTGGCGAATTAATTGGAATAGTAGAAATACAAAAGGGCAAGGAAGATTTATGCTTTTATGAAGTTGCACATTTGGGAATACTGTTGACGAGCTCCTACTTAATGACAGTCAATAATATGTATATTTAGCATAATTAGTAGATAGTTAAATTTTTTAAACATGTTATATAAATTTTGAATATAAAAAAATCTTTATTAAAAGATGTAAAATTTGTTTTAATGATTTTTATACTTAAAAAAAATTAATGTGTAACTAGCTATCAGGGAATATCAAAGTTCAAAAAAAAAAAAAAAAATATGAACACAAGTGTTCGTTTTGAGAAGCGAGGTAGGCACCTAACACGAATAAGTTACCAGTTTTGAGATAAAATATATAGATATGGCCCAACAGATTCGTGGACAGCTGGACACTGAGTGCGAATATACATGCCTTTCAATTTTGGTTGCCCTTGTGCTCCGACCAACCAGTTAAAGTGGGGGAAGAAGACTAATGATATATAAATCTATCTATCTATATATATATATAAATCATATATTATAAATATAATTGCCGTTTTTTAACTATATTCAATTTCACTTTTATAACAGGCGATAAAGAATCTGTCGCTGTGAATAGGAGATATAAATTACAAAATTGGCAAATGAAATCTATACTGCATGGTGCGACAACAATTGGCTAGTTGTTCGCATGTCAGGTGAAAGTGGGTGAAATAATAAAGTGATTGACTTGGGGCTAAAACAAAACCATGGAATCCAATCATTGAGAGCGCTATGGTGGGAGACATTCATAAAACAATTCAAGAAATTAAGAGCATGTAATACTGAAGCAAGTCATTCATGTTATAAGGTTAAAACCGATTTAGAACATAGCTGTAATGTTCTAAACTTTTATGTCATGAAGGACTATTCGCTGTCTTATTTTGTCTTATGTACTTTTTCCTATCGAAGAACAATAATCATAAGTACTCTTCTGTTTCTGTAGAATAATAATCATAACTACTCTTCTGTTTTTGTTCAATTCTTTTATACGCAAGTGAAACAACAGATTAGAGATTCCTTAATACGGAAGAAATATGAACTGGTCTTGATGTAGGCATGGTCCTAGTTTCGGCAAGATTGTTTGGTCTTTACGTCCTCCCTGATCTAGTCACTAGTTGTCTGAGATTTCATCAAAGTCCGGCTCCAACACTAGAGTTATTCTTATGCCTCACCTTCGTGCTGTTCCTTTAGCCGCATGGTTAAAGGAACGTTGATAGAGTTGTATATTTTGTTTATACTTTTTTGATAGATTTTTTTGTTAATTATTTAATAAAAATTAGATTTGTATATATTACGAGATAAATTATTCATTGGGTCAATCATTGTCTTCAGAAAGGCGCACAAAGAACGCCAGTCATCTACGGCCACCTTCTTTATCTCTGATCCATCGACCACTATTTAAAGGACGCGTGGGATCATTCTGCTGTAATCTAAGATGGATTCGTATTAATTATTTCTTTTGAAAATTTCGGAGCTGGATTGGCTGTGGCAAACGTCAATCTTTAAGTTAGGATCTTCGTCCCCTCCCTTCTCAGTAATAGTTTCATAGTACTTAGGGAGAGCCGCTACCGTGCGCACTTGAGCCGTATGCGCACCGCAGGAAGAGGTGAAAAGGGGAGACAAAGTGCGCACTTTAGACACCCACTATAGTCGGTGGAGCTTCAAACGCTGAAGGTTGTAAACACCTCCAGCTTTGTGTCGTATCGGAAATTCAAAAACGAAAACACTGCTTTCTGTCCAAGTCTCCATGGTCCTCCATTTGTGAGCTCTGGAGATCCCTCTCTCTCCCATCTACCTTTTGCATTTCCGATCTGGTGCCCATCTCTTCCTTTTACTGTCATGCATTTCATTCATGTCTTGTAAGGAGAAACATGAAAAATGATTTATGGGCATTGCTCTTTTTGGATTTTTACGCAGAGAGAAATACCATAATCGTCAGTGTTGCAAATAGATTAACTGATTGATAATAAGTTGATGGCCGCTCCACCGGCAAGAGCTCGCGCAGATTATGATTACCTCATAAAGCTTCTATTGATCGGCGATAGTGGTCAGTGACTCCTCCTTGCCCCTCGACCTCCTTTCTGTTCTCTTAAAATGCTGTCGATGCGGATGATTTTTTTAAACCCGAAAATGTCGGATTTGGAGTCTGAGTCAAATGTGGCATTATTTTAATGTATAATATGTTGCATCTTTTACGATCTAGTTTGATTGAGCATTTGGATTGTTGTTTCTAATGCATTTATGGTGTTAGCTGTGCAATTGCAAATTCTTTTTTATCTTAAACTGACATTGTTTGGCAAATTTGAGGTTATCATATCATACAATTTAAGTTGAACTTCTCTGTAATCTAATAACGTGTTCGATTCAAAGCACTGAATTAACTATATTTATCCTCAAACAATCTGGTTTCTTTTTGAGGATACATGTGACATTTGGGCTTTTTCTTTTCGTTTTTGTTCTTAAATTATTTTCTCTTATAAAAAGATTTTGGCAGTGATTATTGTTTTCATCAACTCATTTTTGTGGCTGATTGGTAATTTAACAGAAATCATCGATCTGTCTGATCGTTTGCTGCAATATGATAGTACCCTTGTTTCCTTAGTGGCTTCTTTCAGTAACGAATATGAGAAGCATAATACTGTCAGAGAAATCACAATAAGGCAACATGATAATCAAGGTGCTTTGGCATATTAAGTTTTCTGAATTAGCATAAATCTCTTATGTTACACACTTTTGCAGGTGTTGGAAAGAGTTGCATTCTTCTGCGTTTCTCGGACGGTTCTTTCACTACTAGTTTTATCACTACCATAGGGTGCGTTTTTATCAAGTTAAGAGTTTAACTGCATTGTCTTTTTTGTCAGAAGTTTCTCTAACATCACACGGTCTATCTTCATAATGTAGTATTGATTTCAAGATAAGAACCATTGAGCTTGATGGCAAACGGATCAAACTCCAAATTTGGGATACTGCAGGTCAGGAGCGGTTTCGAACGATTACAACTGGTAAGTTTTCTGGCTCTCACGGGTGCTATCACCTTGCTTTCAAAGTCGAGAAAGGCAGAATATAAAAAGGAGGAAGAATATGGAGAAAAAGATTGAGAGAATATCGAGAGAAGAGAAAAAGGACACTGAGAGGAAGTACTAGATGATAATAGGCAGTCTGCACTTTAAAAATTCAGTTAATTAAAATAAAAAATTAAATCTCAAAATTTTTGTCCTGTACTCATGCCTAATTACCCTCACATTCCTTGCTTGGATCCTCATCGCTTAAGTTCCGAACCTTGTAGAATTTATAGGCCTTAAAGTTGGCAGCATTTTCCTTGTGGATTTATATCTCAATTAATGTTAGTTCAATTGTTGATGTAAAGATCACTGGTGATCACTCATTTTAGTTTTGTAAGATACTAAGATCAACTGTTACCGGAGGTATCTATAGTTTTGGTGTATCATGAAATATCTGTCCTTATCAGTCCAAAGTGCAACACCGGATACGGTTTCATTGATGCTTTTCTAGAGTTCTTATCTTTCAGTTTTTAGTTTTTTTATTTTTATTTTTACGCTTTATTTTATTTTTAATAATAAAAGCCTTTTAGACTCTTCGCACCAATGAGTGTGTCTATTAAGTAGGTCATTCCGTGTTATAGAACCTTGACAAAAATCATTCTTCCATTTTTCCAGCTTACTATCGTGGAGCTATGGGCATATTGCTAGTCTATGATGTTACAGATGAATCATCTTTTAACAGTAAAGTTCCCATCTCTTGCTTCAGATACTGTGCTCTTCTCTTTACAGGCTTTTCCTTTTTGGAATATTCACTCTGGTTGTGCCATTTTCAGATATCAGGAATTGGATTCGCAACATTGAACAACATGCGTCAGACAATGTTAACAAAATACTGGTGGGGAACAAAGCTGACATGGATGAGAGCAAAAGGGTATGCGAACTTTGTTTGCAATTTGTTTGAAATGAAACCTCAGCTCCTTCGTCACCCCCAGTCATCACCCCAACCCGATTTTATCATTTATGAGCATCAATGCCATGACTCAAACCTAACACTTCTCTCAAACACCAATCCTAACCACTGAGGTACTGGGCTAAGCCCCAAGTGGCTTAAAATATGACCCATTTACTTTCAATTACTCATGGCTTGAATTGCATCATTATGGATGTCTGAGAATCCATGTGGCTGGACAAATTACAAGATCACGATGTAAGACTTAGTATATGAAACATCAAATACACATTATTTTTGGGAATGGGTGAGGAGTTAAGTTCTGATTAGAGCTTACCCGTTGAATTAGTAACATCTGGGAGCCTCCAGCTCTGTGTGTCAATGTCAAATTTGCACTTTTGGTGATCACATGTCTCTGTCTTTCCTTTTAGGCTGTACCTACGTCCAAGGGTCAAGCATTGGCTGATGAGTATGGAATCAAATTCTTTGAAACTGTAAGTGATGCATAGTTGAGGATGTGGAATTCCCCTGAAGTTCTTTATAACTATGCACTGAAAGTTTTTGTGTCGCAGAGCGCAAAGACAAATCTAAATGTAGAGGAAGTTTTCTTCTCGATTGCGAGAGATATAAAACAAAGGCTTACTGACACTGACTCGAGGGCAGAGGTACTCGAAGTTCTAGAATATGTTATGAACTCTCTCAAGTATAATGTCTCACCATATTTTCATTGCAGCCTGCAACAATCAAAATGGACCGAGACCAGACGGCAGGTGCTGGGCAGGATGCACAAAAATCAGCTTGTTGTGGTTGAGGAAAATTATTTCTAATTGGAGGAGACACGTTCGACCAAGAACAAAGAAGGAAGCAGGAGAATACTACTTGCATGACGATGATTTGTGCTTTACAGATTCCGTTGTCATTTTTTAAGATTTTCCATCCGGAAAGTAATTTTTTTACTTTTCATAAGTTGTATTAGTCCGAAGCTAGATGTGATTATGTGGCGAATGTTTGTCTAACTGCCCCATATGTTGTTTGTCTGCAACGTGTTTCGTTGATGATTTATTTGTCCAATGTATAAACGCACTGATCGCTTGTGGTGTTTTCTTGAGTCTGCAAAGCAAAGCATCTAGTATGATTCAACATGCAGGTTATGGCCTTTTCTTTTTTTTTTTTAACAAATGCAGTAGTGATTATTTGAATTTTTGTCTTTTTTAAATACCATTTAAATCCCTCATTACTAGACCACCATTAACATATTCACCCTTTGTTCTTGCCGAAATTATTAATCCTTATACCTGAGATTTTACAATTACCGAAGATGCATGAATTAAATTCTGCTTCGCATTAACATATGTCTGGTTTAGTTCGAAAATGGTCAAACGCGTCACATGCTGGAAATTAGTTCAGAGAGAATACAATTCATTGTCGTCACCTCGTTTATTTATTTTATATTTTGTCTGGCTGTTCGGTCTGAGCACAAAGTATTCTCTACTTTCTAAGCAAGGATGCAGTTCTGGATTCTGATATTTGTTCTGAATTTCATAGAAGTGCAATGTTATAAAAGAATGCAGTTATCTTCATGCAGAAAATATATATTCAAAATATAAAATTTTAAAATATTATATAATATTTTAAAAAATGTGAAAATAATATTAGAATTACATAACTCTGAAGAGAATGTACAGCCAACAATGCCAAAGCTCCGGCTCCACATGAAAGATAGATGCTTCCTTTGAACAACAAATGGCACTGGACCCAAAAAAGGGCTATCTTATGAACCGAACAGAAAATGTTCATCCTCCAATGAACACGGTTCCTGCTGTTGATCCAATTTTGAGTTGCACCAGGCGGAGGGAAGGGGTGCCGGGAGGACCCATAGCCCTCAACATTGAAACACTGTTTATTATTAAAAAATTTTAAAGATTTTTAATTTCATTCTCTTAAATTTTAAAAATTTTCATTTATATCATAAAAAATTTTTAATATTATCTCAAATTTTGTAAAATTTTATATATAACTTGTAGTAATTTTAAAAATTTTAAGTAATTTCTTATATATTTTATGTAAATTATTTTAAAATTTTAAAGTAATCTTTAAATATTTTAAAATTACAAAAAAAACCATATTTTTATTGCATATATCAATTAACGAGTTACATAATTATGTGTATCAATTGACCCCCTGAAAAATAATCTGCCTCCGCCCAAGTTGCACAATCATGACATGACAATTATCCACAAATTAAGTCAGCGCACATTATACTACAATTCAAGTGTTCCTTGAACAAGAGCTTTCTCCGTAATCTCCTGGTAATTCTTCGAGCATCAAAGCAGCAACTCTCACTAATTTGTACAAAGACTAACAATAAGCATTCATTCTTCTAACTGAGGGCATTAAAGTACACAATTTAGTGAAGATTGCAGAGACAGAAAGAATATATCTAACTATGCACACTAGAGAGTCCAACCAAGATTACATTTGGACAATAGCTAGAGACTTACAGGTCTAGTTTTTCCTTTCCATAAATTCGCTGAAGCTCACGTGTTGCTGCTTGAAATGATTCTGAATGGAGTTGGAAAGAGTAAACAAAATAAGTTAGATACCAAACAACATAAAAGGTTTTCTATGCACGTGTGCATGTGTTCTTGTGTAAACAGACCGTGCGAATTTGTTTACCTTTCCAAATGCGAAATGCTTTCTGATTAATTGGTGCACCAAAAACTGTTTGAATTGTGTCAAACAGCAAACTTTCAGGGGTACTCCTCAATTCCTGTACTATCTGATAAATGGTCTTCCCATTCTCAAAGTAAATGTGATTGTTTGGGTGCTTTGTTTTGCAACCCGCATGTCTCTCAAACTCGTAAGCATTCAAAACCTGACAACATAAAACCGCCATTTGAGTCATAACCTATCAGAATTTGATAAGCTGGAAAACAATAACTGAGGTGTTTGGTCAGATAATCAGTGGATTACTAACCTTGGTATGATTACATGACTGACAACTACAAAGATAGCCAGAACCTTTTATAATTCCACGAAGTTCCTTTATTCAAGCAGGAACATAACCATGAGTTATTATATAGCACTTCAAAATTCAAATAAAATGAGAGGAAAGAAGAAGACAAGAAAAACCTAAATATACCTCTCGAGCCACAGAAACATACTTTACGGGAACACCATCAAGCATACCAGTGGATATCAAGCTTCTAACATTAGACGGAAAGCTGTTTGGAGCTTCTTTCCTTGATGCTTTAAATTCGGGCTTATTCTTGGACACATATTCAGGGTTTAGTTTAGATACCTGAGGAGTAACAACAACTGCATTGGAATTTGACGCATCCAACTGTTTTTCATGAGCTGCCGTTGATATTTGAACCGAAGATTGATTATATAATGAATTATAGTCCCCAGCAGGCCCTTCCACAGGTAGAATATCCTGTTCATCTGGGAAACCACCAAAAGAAATTATACTCTTGTCCTGTCTATTATATGAATCACCAACTGATACGACATTGTCATGTCCTTTACCATAGGGGGCACCCGATGATTTTATATGGACATCCCCTCGATTGTAGGTGAGTCCCATTAAGGTCACATCACCCTCCTTATCAAAGGCTTGCCCATTTGATACAGATCTTGCCTCAACTTCCCCATTATATGCCTGATGTAAATCACCATCACTCTGCCTATCAAAATGTTGTCCCTCTGGAGCTTGTCCACCATCAAAATCCTTAACCTGATTTATTTTGACTTTTTTTATTCCAGTAAAGCTTAGACATGCATCAGAATCTTCCGCAGAGTGAGATATAGACAAGCCAAAAGATGCATCTTCTCCATATTGGTTGCTGATCATCTTTGTTCTCAGATTGGAATCATCAAAAGTGGTACCCTTTTCAGATGAATTGACTGACCTAGAGTCAGACCCAAATAACCGGCCAATAAATTGGTTGGGGATTGAGTGAAAAGTAGGATTGTTCTCCCAAGGGGAAAAATTTGCATTTGAAATTCCTGAACTTGATCTTACATTTGCATCTTCCACTGCTTGTTTCTTGTTTGGAAAATATTCTACTTCAGCAGCATCAACAAACCACTGATGAGATCGCTTTGGTTCAATTTTGGAAGGATTATCAAATGCTGTCCCTCCATCATTTAATTGTCCAGTACCCTTTACCATCCAAAATCCCTTGTTTTGAAAAGACTGCAGCAAATAAAATTCAAATATGCTTGACATGACAAAGGAAACGAGATTAATTTGATATACGCTAACAAATAAGCAAAGTTCAACTAACTATACCTATGAAAACTGTACCAAATTAGAAACCATGATGTTTACCCCCTTCTTTCATTCAATCAAACTCTATCATAATGAAATTTTTCAACCTATAGAGTGATATATTACTTGTCTCCATCATGAAAAAAACACCGGAGGAGTTCTCTAATGAAATTTTGTAACCTACTGATTTCATGTAAGCCTCATATCCTTAATTTGCATATTTCATAAACACTGTGGCCAGAAGCTATATGAAAATGATAAGTGAGTCGGTTTAATTAATTCTAATGTTGACGCAAAGACCAAAGCACTGAGAATGCTTGAAACTGTATATCATACTAAGAACAACTTACTATAGCTGAGAAGTATACTAGGGAATTGGAAGACTGAAAATGCGCAGGTCATACAAGTTCTTGATACCAGCAAAGAGTATGCTTGACAACGGACACCTTTCACAATTGGCAATAAATAGCATATTTTTGTACAGAAATCTAGGATCAACCACTGAATGTGTGACACGACAAACACCACCAAATATCCTACGGAAGCGTATTCTACCTAATAAATTCCTTTAAAAACATAAGTATTTATGTTTTAAATTTCTCTGTGTGCGGTTCCATATATATGTGTCCCGTGTCACAAATCCATGTTCATGCTTCATGGCCCTCAAACACTTTCCCAAAAGAAAGAGAATGCATGAATATCTCTTTGCTTCCAAGAAGAAACACACCAACAGAAGCACTTCGCTACACTCACTATCCAATGTGTGATTGCACATAATGAGCTCCTTATTAATGAAGTAAAACACGTACAATTAAAAAAGGAATAACGGAAAAGAAAGAAAGATTGAACGAAGCAAGTAAATACCATTTCTTTCTACTTTTGCAGGTACAAATTACTCCTGAGTCCTCCGTGACTTTCTGATCGACTCCAGGCGATAAGTTCTTGACTTCCCAAAGTAGTGTTTCTGGGCTTGATAATCTCAATTCTCAAAACAACTCCTGCACTAAGAGTAAACCCCTTCAATTGCGGCGACACGGTCACATGCTGTCTAGGTCAGTCAGCAAACAACGTAGAAAAATGAATTGGAAGTAAACGACGGGTCAGGCCATTATAAGAATTAAGAAGACAGACTACTTACATTATAGGGAAAGAAGAAAAAAACCACCTTTCAACTCAGAAATTTACCAAATAAAATTTCTAGAGAGTAGAAATTCAGGTTCGCCAGCTAAAGTTGAAGTCAACAATAGCCACTGATACTCGTGCTCATGAATTGCGAGTAAACAAAAAACCTTAATTATGGAAGCTTGGGGAAGAAACTCGCGATCCGTACCCTCGACGATAGCCTGAAATCTGACAGGAGGGTTTTCCTGACACCGGCGCACAAGGAAACTTCCGGTGAAGCCACACCAACAGTGAGCGCAGACCTCTTTGAGGGGGAGAAAGAGAGAAGATATCTGTACGGTGCCCGAAGAGCACTAGATCCTTACTCGGTGAAAGGATGAAAGATAGAATGAACCTGAAATAAGCACAAGTCACGGTTGCGCTTGCTTTTGACGTACACGTGTGAGATTAAATAAATCTAGACCGTTGATTGGTGGAGCAACTTTATGAACATCCAATTTTGTCTTTTCAGTTTCATCAGGGTAAGAGAATCCGAACGGGGGTGGCTGCCAATGGCCGAAGACCTCAACACGTGTCACTATTCAGGTGGGCGTACGGTAAGAGGCAGAATTGTTTATTTATTTGGTTAGTTTCAGAATTGTTTATTTGTATTCAAAGCCAATGTCTTTGTTACAAGTGTAATATGAGGTCACGAGGTGTAGTTATAGAAAGGGTGATTGATTGATTGATATTAAAATGTTGATGGTACGGGCTTGGGAGCCACAGGATTGGTGGGGCCTGAGGTGTTGGAGCTTGGAACTGAAATATGAAGCGATTAGGAGACAAATCAATGACCCAGCTCCTCACAAATCTGGTTGAGAATTCAAAGGAACAATGATACTCTCTTAAGACTCTTACTTTAGTTGCTTGTGTAAGAGATGACAGTCAATTCAATATTTTAAATTGAGACTTTTCATGAACCAGATAATTGGTTTGAATTTATTTTTTTTTATTTTATATATCTTAAATATGATCACTTATAATTCAAAAAGAAAATTTAATATTTTAAATTAAGAAATTTCGTTTTAAGACTGCTTATTGCTTAATGCATACTGGTGGGTAGATAATATCTATAACTCTTGCAGATTATTGCAAGTGCTTATAATTATTTAGTAATTGATAAAAAAAATATGTAAGAAAATATAATCTAAGCTTTGTAAAACGATGCAGAAGTTGGAGTTTGACGTGTTCATTCAAAAATAAATAAAATTGATTTAATATGTTCAGTATACAGTAACAATTTTAAAAATATTAGTATTCAGTTATTTTAGTCAATTATTAAAACAATAATTAATCTGTTGGAACCAATATAATTTTAAAACTCTTAAATAAAATGAAAGAAGTGTTCATACTTATATCAAATACTAATTAATATCTTTGCGATTTTTATTTGGACTTGTTAGCTGCAAAAAACTAAAACATGAACTTGTTTGAGAAAACAAAGTGAAATAACTTGTATTTTGTAATTCCATTTTGTTGATTAAATAGTATGGAGTCATTGAATGCGTAAATCAGAAAAGCAGCCCAACGAGTCGGAAAAGACTTCAAAAAACCAAAGCAAGAAAAGGTTATACATGTAAGTTTTTTGCGCCCCATATATACTTATGCAGGATTGCTAATTGCCTTTGAAGGTGTATCCTTGGTTTCTCCTGAACTCAAATGAAGTCCCAAATGTTGATTTCTAGAGAATCCAATTCAAATGTATTCGTGGCCAAAAGAAAGTTCAGATTTCACTGGAAGCACCTCGAATAGCATTGACGGGAAGAAGGTAAACTTTTCAATTTTTTCGCTCTTGGTGTTGGAACAAGATAGCTAGGTTATCTCCTATTGAATAGTATCCTAGATTTTTCACTAATAAAACTGAATAAATAAAAACCTGAAAAATAAATTTAAAAAAAAAAGACCACGTGTTATTAAAGAATGGTAAATGGTGCAAATAGAGGGAGAGGGTATGTGAAATTGTAAATTTTTAAGCGGTTCCAGTATTATAACGTTGGGTATTTTTGATTGTTCCGAAACTTTTATATTGTGAGTGGTTGAGAGAAGAACACCTATATAATTTGAATATAACCAGTTAATCTAGATCAAATGATCTCAGTACTATAGGAATTAATTTTAGGTGCCAGAAACGATTCTGACTTGCGATCCAAACGAGCTTGACTATTGTAAAATCGATTTTGATATTAACATCAAAACATAAATAAATATTTATATAATCAATTTTGTTGGCATTAATTATTTTCAACTCGATTTTATCCAAAGTTATTTCTATTCAGTCTTACCCCAAATTATATTCACTTGTGTGTATCTGCAATATTACAATTCAGGGATGCTTCATTATGTCAAAACTCAATAACATGTCTTCCATAAGAAGTTTCAAGTTTAGGAGATCGTATATAAAAAAAATGTGAAGGGGACTGCATACGTACGAATCTGTGTGGGAGATCTGGATCGTCATGATAAACGAAAATACAGAAAAAAATCTAGCCAGAAAATTTCCAGCTACAAAGTTGTACTCATATCTTTCAGTAATCAAATAAAACAATTAACGACGGGTGTCCTTAAGTTGAGCTTCAAATCATTCTCCCAAGGCGTCAAGTTCAAGTCCAAGCCTAGACAGATCCTTTTATTATTGGGTTTGTTCAAGATCGGCAAGGTCTCCTGCACGGCATGGCTCACGAAACTGTCATTAGTGGCAGCTCTATGCTTCCTCATGTGCCCTCCCAGCGCCTGTCCAATCGCGAATTCAACCCCACAGATCGGGCACGGGTGCATCTTAGTGGAACTGGGTAACTGGCAGGAAAGGTCTGCACTCAATAGCTTTGGCTTCTTGTGACTGGCTCTGTGGCCTCCAAGGGCCTGAAAAGAAGAGAACTCTCTGTTGCAAGTCTTGCACTTGAAAGCACCGCCCCCTAACTCTCTGGATGGCTTAGCTGCACCAACTTTTGATAATAACATCAAACAATTCGCCATGTCTATGCACATCTCTATCTCCCCCTCGTCTCTGCCTCTCTTCATGGCTGCGTTTGATTGAATGGTGTTTGAATCTGAGTCAGTGTAAGAAATTGGTGTGGCGGATGGATAGCATGGAATGGAAGGAATAGAGGACGCTACTTATAGAGTTCAACAAGCGTAAGCTGTATGACTCGGAACTTGGAAGTGACGACGATATTGAGCTTCCAGAATTGCCCTTACTTTTGCTTGGTAATTAAGAAAGAAACGTTGGTGCTATTGGATTGTAAATAGCATGAAGTTGAGAGGCGATAGGACTTTTCTTGCTGGACGCTACTCAATAAGCCCGCGTGACCGCGTATTCGAGGGTGAATGGGAATGTCAGCTGGAAGTATCAGCCGTGTAACTATGCTTAGTGCTGTTATCTCAAACTTTGCAATCGAATGTTAATGCCAGATGCACGCGGAGCGCGTCATCCGCACGAAAATGGTTATTATGCACTCTTAAGTACGCAAATAGTAATTTGCATAGGACGCTTTCAGAACTTTTTTATCTAAGTAAATGCGAACAAATTCTTAACACAAATTCAAAATTATTTATTTGTGGTAGAATGAAAATCGTTTCACATTGCACAAATCTTGTCTCCAGAAGCAGTGTGTTCATGTGTCTTTAGGTCTATGAATTTGTGGTTTAATCTCTATTTATTTCTTTTCTTCTTTAGATCTGTAGATTTCTTATATAACTAGACAGTTTCAAATATTTGACATGTCAACATATCTCCTCAGTACAATATCCTAATATTTCTTTCATCACAAAAATATTATTAAATTTAAAGTATATTATTTTAACCTTTACTCTATTTTATATATTGTATATAAATTTTTTTATTTTTAAAATTTATACTAATTTTTTTTATATTTTATAAATGTATTACAGATAAATTTATTATTAAAAATACTCTTAATTGAATAATAAATTTGATATATTTTTTTAAAATTTATGTTTAATTCTTTCTACAAAAATGATTTCAAATAAATCATTTTATAATGTGTATTTTTTCCTAAAATATAAAAAATAAAAATATATTTTATTTTGGAATGTTTTGCATAAAATATAAAAATATTATTACAAACATACTTTTCATATTTTTTACATAGTTTATAAAAAATTTATAAATAATAAAAAGATATATAAAACTATTTTTGTAAAGAGATAAAATATGAAATTTAAAAAAATTTTATATTGTTGAATTAAATATATTTTTAATAATTTATAACAAATTAAATTTATGTATAATATTTTTATAAAATATAAAAAATATTATTATAAGTTTTAAAATAAAAATTATAAAAAGTGTAAAAATAAAAGAAATATTAAAATAATTTACTCTTAATTTTAACAAGAAAAACGTTTGTAATACGAAATGAGGAAGAGATTATAGCGTGTGTAAACTAATATGAAGCAGAGCGCGTGGTAGCTTATAAACCCAGACGAGTATGAAAGCGATGACGCAGGGAAGTAATTCAGCAGTGAGAAAAACAGCGCTACGCTGTCGAAGTTTCGGCACAAGGCGAGGCAGAAGAAAAGCAAACGTGCCTCACTGGCACTCCTCTTGGGCGCTTTCTTACCAGAAATTAAGCCTACGCGGTTCTATCTGTGGGTGAATTGTGAACTTTCCTATTTTCACAAAGAGCTGTTGTTTGATTCGGGTCGGCCTGTACTACTTTTGAATTGGTTCTGATCTAAATTCGATCTGGCTTAGAAAAATTTGGACTTTTTTGGATAAAAGTTGTGAATCTAATTTTAATTTTATAAATTATAGATTATAGATTAAAATAAATTTATTATACAAATAAATTTTGTTAGCTGAATTTAAATATAAATATAAATTAAAATTAAATTCTAAATTTTAACCTAAATTAAATTACATAATTTATATATTTAAATCTTTTTGTATAATACAAAAATCATATATTAATTTAAAAAAAAGAAATATGAAAAGAATCAAATACGTAACAAAATTTGAAAAAAAGATGTTAAGATATCACGTGAATTATTACTCGTTAGCATATATTTATATTTATTTAGTTGTTATAAATTAATAAATTATATGTTAATAATTATTAGATGAAACCATAATATTCATTGAAAAGAGGATGAAACCCCTTCCACCTATAATATTAACATGAATTATATTTATTCATAATAATACGAAGACGGAGGTTTTTAACTGCTAAATTATCAAAATCTCTCATTATTAAACTATATTTATTTAAAAATTTAATAGTAAAGTTTGCACTTTAGACTTTCAGAAGCACTGTATAATGTTGCTAGTGATTAGCGGAGCTTTCAGGTATATGAATCCGGTTTTCTTTTGATATGCTTATCTTGACATGTCTTTTCCCAACTGGCCAAGGCTCTTCGTTTTCATGGTAGATTGTTGAACTGGCGGGGAAAAAACTAACTTCCAATAAAAGTTATAAAAGCAATATCCACTAACGGTCACAACTGCATATGATTCAGAGGGTGCTCGATGAGCCTGTAATTTGTGTTGAGAAAAGCAACAAAACTAAGCAAGATGGTTGGTACAATGATTGGCTTCGTAAAAACACAGGATAAAAGAGAGCAGCCACATTGATTGAAAGAAATGTTTCCGTTTCTTAATACATGGCATACTTTATAAGGAATAAAATATTATTAATAAAAAACAGTAACCCAATTTGTTAGAGAGTAAAAATAGGTGTCATATAGCTTTTCTGAATTTAAAATAATTTACTTTTAATTTTTAATATATGAATAATTATTTTTCTGAATTAAAAATACTAAATCTTTAAAAAGAAAAAAGTCCACTTGCTACTTTTGGACCAGCAAATAAAGTCCAGTTGCAGCCTGTACGTCGTTGTAGAAGGGACTCAATGGAATTAGTTGAGTAGAATATGTGGTTTTAGAAAATGGAGTATGCTTACCTGGTAGTTTTGTTTCATTTCCCTTGTAGATCCAAAAAAAATAGAGTGGGGTATTAATCAAACTAATGGAATTTCTTTTTGAAATCATCAAACTAAATGAAATTAAATGGTCCGTTAGTGATTGTGTCATAGCCACACGCAACGACTAAAATTGGTCGGGGGCGGGCCACATCCACGCACGTGTTTCCCATTGGGTAAAGTCTAGTCGGGTCGCGGCGCCCAACATTCTGGATGGTTACGGCGAAGCATCTCCATAAATTCATCGTAGATATCATCCCTAGTCAGTCTGACTCTTACGTCAAAATAAGAAGGGCTTTTAGTAATTTAAAGACGAGTCCTCCGGAAGACCCAAACGCAGAATTAATGCAAACAAATTTTTAAAAGATAGTGGGCTAGAGTTAGCAAATTGCCATTTCACATTGATTCCAACTATTTTTTTTTAACTAGAAATAAGAGATAGTTAGACTAAATTACTCGTCTCAAGAGGAAACATTATGCTTTGTTTTTTATTTTTTTTTTAAAAAAGAGTCAGGTCTTGAATTCTATCTCAGTCAGAAACGAGCTTATTCGATCAACCATTAAACTAACTTTTTGAAAACACTAGTTTCCTTCTTTCGTTTTGGTACTCTACCAACCTGTTTTCGCATGCATTTTTTTTTTCTTATATAACTATTTTATTATTATATTAGTATATAGAGCACATGAGAAACGCAACGTCTTTCAATTATGCTAAAACCACCATATATCTTCGATATGGGAGGCTAACTATGACTTATTGCCCTCACTTGGTGACCCTAAAGAATAAAAAATTAGAGTCATTCCTCGCCCAAAAAACAATTCATTGATGCAATAATGGTTGCTTCAATCATGTAACAGCAGCAGAAAGAGCAAAACAAGTTGCTTTTCCTTGCCATTCTTCAATTCTACATTTTATCAGTTTGCACAATTAGGTTTCATTCTCGGTTGTTGTCATCACTTCCATCGTCCTGAACTGTCATGTCTTTTGTTGGAACTAAACTGTAATTACTTCCGAAACAAGGATCATAATGTTGGAATCCTGCAAATATTTGATTATTTTTGTCGATCGTTCAGTATTACTATGAGCCAGCCACTAGACGGAAGTTTCAGTCACTACAGTCTGTACGGAGATACCCATCAGAAGAGATGAGAGAAGTTCTTACAACTGAGAGAGTGAAATTGGAAAATGGAAACACAGTGAGTTCCGCTCTACAGCTAACTTCATATCCATGTCTCTTGGGCTAATTGATACAGTTGTAAGTTGTTTCATGTTCATATCAATTGCAAATGTGCTTCTTTGATCTTTGGAAAGACAAAAAATCAGTTTAAATACTCAAACAGAAGTAGGAGAGAAAAAGATGAGGGCCATATCTCCACTCACAATACCAAGATTGCTGCAGATGCAGGTCGGGGTTCAAAGCAAGTGTGGTGCGGCTGGTGCCTCTTTGTTTAAACTACCTAATGATTGGATTGTTGGGCAGAAGTATCAAAAATGCTGGAGTCATAGACGGGTTACTTAACTGACTTTATTTAACCAAACATTTTAATATCTGGGATACGTTTTGCTTGATAGCTGACTCTGCCAAAACTTTGATATTATTTGTTTTAACTGGATCCTCATTGAAAGTGGAAATGTGGCATAGTTGGAAGCAGTAAATCACACGCACTTACATATTGTAATTAATGAAGTGTAAGAGCATGTAGACTTGTGCGTTGATGTGATCTGATCTTTTCAAACGTTGAAATATGCTACATTTAATCATTTTATGAGGACTTATATCGAGCCAGGGACTGGACAGCGGTTCCGTTCCTTGAGAGCTGTTGAGAGATATCCGCACGGAAAGAGTTGCAAGTCCAGTCGCACCCAAGGTCTCAAAAAGGTAAGCAGTGTGAGATCAACATATTTTTTGCATTGTTATTCA
Organism: Dicorynia guianensis; assembly: GCA_037013595.1. Lineage (NCBI taxonomy): Eukaryota > Viridiplantae > Streptophyta > Magnoliopsida > Fabales > Fabaceae > Dicorynia > Dicorynia guianensis. Next base: position 1,310,879 of record JASUAB010000009.1, read on the forward strand.
CTGTATAAATTATGCTATTTTTTTCAGCCATTGCTGACTTTTGGCTATGAAAACCAAAGTGCTCCTGGTGAGAACGCTCCTAGTAAATGCTCCGCTGTTTCTGAAGGCGATGGAATTACTCTAGAAGCACTGAAATTTGCTGTTCAATCTACCGTGAGTTTCAAAACTGCAGACCTTACAATGGAGCAGGGACTGATTGCACATTCAGTGTAACCTATTATATTTCTTTTTAAGTGCTGTGTTGAATCAAAGAAATGTTAGTTTCAATTATTATTATTTTATTTCTGATAAAGCTTTTAATTATCTATAATTTCAAATAAATATTAATTATCTTAGCTATTACTTAAGAGTCAATGTTGGATCAAAATTTTTATCTAAATAAGAATTATTCTTAATTTAGAGGACATCTTTCTTTTTTCCTTTTTTTTTTTTTTTTCTAATTTCTCACTATCAGTGTAGAATTTCTACAGTATTTTTGGATCATTCTAATGTTATCTTCCTTGTCCAATTGTCTTTGGCAATTACTGTTCGCGAACCACTGGAGTCCACGAGTAATGTTAATACAAACACAATTCTTTTATCTTTTTCTTTCCGTATAACTTATACTCTGTTTTTGCCTGATTAAAAGTATTTCTCGATAGCGGGCCACGTCACAAGTTCACTTACTACACAACATATTTAACATGTCAGTGAGGAGTCTCACTATCAGTACAATTTTACCTCCCTTAATTTTTATAATACAAAACTTTATTATTGAATTTATTAATCTTATAAACTGAATTATAAAACACAAAAAAACCAATCCTTATGAGCATTGCATTAAGTAAAACTCAAGGTGTAAGGGTTCATTCCCCATCCTTAAATTCCTCAATCCCACCTCCATTCTTTGTTTTTGATTGGGTTTTGTTTCTAAGGTTTTATTTCTTACTATTTTTAAGATCAACAGCAACTAGAGACAAGAAAATTTATCAAAGTGAATGAATAATAAATTTATGATGGAGAAAGAAAACCGGCAGAATAATTATGACAGTGATTTATGATGCAGGAACCAAATTTCCAAGTTCAAGATCTTTGCAGTTTGCACATAGACTACTGCAAGTCTAAAATCTACTAAGCGATGTATGTTAACTTGATTTTATCAGTCACATGATCCTCAACCATAATTTGGTAAACCCGCAATGTTCACCCAGTAATGCACTACCATAATAATTTACAGTTAAAAAATAGGCAGAAGAAAACTGAATCTTTATATATTATGCGAAATCTTTACTTAGAAACTCTCAGATATCCAGATACAGTCTTGAGCTACGAACCACCAGTAACAAACAAAGAATCATGGAGGCATTCTTCCAGTCAAGTAGAGAGATAGTTTGTCTCTTAGTGAGACTCCCTTTACGTCAACAGATCCACAAATCAGTTGATGGTAACCTGAGTCATGGTTGTGAGACAAAGGTAGATCATCCAGCACTTCATCTTCCATATCAATAACAATGTTGTGAAGTAGGCAGCAAACAAGAATGATCCTTGGCAGCCTGTGCTTGTCAGGTCTCCACATCACTCCTTGAATTATTCTCCACATCTCCTTTAGCCTTGCCAGTGCCCTCTGTGCCACCATCCGGGTTGCAAAATGCCGTTTATTAAACTCTGCTTTTGGCTCTGGAAGTTCTTTCCCTTCGTAGGGAATAACGAGGTAAGGTAATAGAGGATAGCCTGAATCCCCAATTATATATTCCCTAATTTCTGAGCCTTCAGGGAGCTGTAATGCCTTCCCATTTAACCTCTCTCCTTGATCACAAAGTTTGTAGAAATTTGAGCTCTCAAAGACCAGCCATTCCTCCATTTTACCTGGCCAGCCTGTCACTATGTCTCTGAACCTCATGTCAGGATCCACTATTGCCTGCAAGACCATGCTATGATTCTTCGCATGATCAAGCCACACATTACTAGCAGGTTCGGAGGCAGGTAAGCACATCATGATATGAGTAGCATCAATAACACCACAGCAATTGGGGAGGCCTCTTACTTTCTCAAATTTGGATTTGATTGCTACCATTTCTGCTTCAGTACAAGGCCATTGCAGGTGCTGAAGCCCCCTTACTTCCATGGATTCAACGAATCGCCAAGTAACTTGCGATACAGTTGAGTGGTTAAGCCCAAATAGATCCCCAATAGTGACTAGTGACTCACCAGATCCCAGTCTTCTCAATGCGACAGCTACCATATCATAGAAAGACATTGCCTTGCCATTTGTAAACACAAAATGTGCAGATTTTGCCATCATATCATTCTTAACAAGTGAACATATATATTCAAAGGTCTTTCTGGAGATCTTAAAAACAGATTCGAAGTTATCCAATCCCTTTGATGGAGGCTGCTGAAGACCTGCTAAGTAACACAAGTCACCAAATGCAGACAAGGCAGGAAAAAAATTGTTTTGAATTATCTTTCTGGTCTAGCAGGAATTATCTTGCTGAAGACCTGCTAAGCACAGAGAATCTCCTTCCTTCACCATCTCTAAAAGAGGAGAGGAAGAGGATGGATCTAATCTTATGACTATCACATCCAGAAAATTAAGAACATACAAATAATGAGGGAGGGAACAGGCCAGAAATATTGCTTGAGACTTAAAACGAAGAAGAATCATCCTGACCTAATTGAGAATGATAAAGTTTCTTCAGTCAAGCAATATATATATATATATATATATATATTTGCTATGAAGTCAAGTAATATATTACTTCACACACAGATTACATCTGTACATATCTGTTTCATTGTATGTACATACAATGAAACGGATATGTACAGATATATGCATATGACCACAACTCCTCACTACGAAGGAGACTGGCTATAAACATTAGAATTTTCCAGCAAGAAATGCCAGAACTTGATTCACACCAACATAATAAGATTCACGGCAATAGATATTTACACAAAATTGTGGAAGATACAGGTAACAAAGAACAAAAACAGCAACCAAATTATTATTAGGGCTCAAGATAATAGTGTGCCTGAGCTCAAACTAAGATTTTTAATGATCTTAATATTACTGTGAAACACTTTGTTTGGTCCAGACTTGTATAAGCAGTATTGTATCCATACCATGTTTCTAGCAAGTAACAAGATGATTGTAATACACTGTAATTCCACAACCTAATTATCTGTCACCGTCAGTAACCTAATATATTCTAAAACTTTAAAGCAACCCATTCAATCTCGGATCTGCATCTTGAAACAACCTGAACAGTCTGGAATTCTTCTAATAAGTTATAATGAGCCAGAAGCATGAGAAATGGATAAAGATCACAAAAACACCAAATATCTGATATTGGCTAATACACCAAAGAAATCAGATTTTAATCATCAAATAATATACAATGGAGTTATTTGTTAAATTTTTTCAATTACGTAAGTGGGGGCTAGGGATCTTTCTTTTTGCCCTCAAACCAGTTTATCCTAAAAGATGTTCTCCTTGCCAAGATTTATGTGTTGGGTGTTGCCCGTACAAGCACCAAGCTGCTTAGTTATAACCTACTTATTCGTACATTTCTACATATACTTCACTAACCTTTTGTATCATTTTGTCTATACTAAATAGCTTCTTGGCATAAATGTGCTTCCCCTCCAAATTCCATGATTTTCTCATGGTTTGAAGGACTATACTTTTCAAGAAGACAGCAAATTATATCTACAATGATAGATTCCTCAATGTTACTCAATCTTAATTGGTAATTATCTTTTTAAGCAATCAATGTGTATTAACCAAAAAAAAAAAAAGAATGCCAACTGGAAACATGAAATAGAACCATTTGAGTCAACCATTGATCTGAAATGGCATTTCAAATCTCTTTAAAAATCACAAAGAAAAACAAAATTACTTGCTATTTGAATGATGGTGGCAACTTTCTCAAGTAGCAGAAGATTGAATTGAATATCAAGTTATAGAGGGTTTCAGGAAATGTGGTTTGATAATGTGCCATATGCTGATCATAAATCACAGAGACGAATTGTTTTAAGACATAAAGAGGACAAACCTATATTATCTAAGAGTATTTTAACTAGAAACATGCAAACGTAAAATAGATAAGGTACAATTAATTGGAAAATGCAAATAATTGTTCTCCTCCAGCAGCATGTGCCTAGTCAGTATGCTCAATCAAAAATGAAATTTGATTATTGTTATTTATTAACATTCTAAATTTCTAATCATATAAACGCACAAATGTTTAACTTAAAAGTGTAGCATTTTACATGAACACAACACAAATAAACTTTTCACAGACAGCTGCATATAAAATGAACCAAGAACTGAAAGTACTGGCTCCCATATCAGATTATTAAATTAAATGAATAGGGTTTGTAGCACTTGGCAACTAACTAAGAACTATACACTAAGCACCACACCTTGAGACTAGAAAATTAAATCAAGGCTGTAAAACTAGAAACAGAAAAAAGAAACCCCCTTGCTATGACCAATCTGATCTGGTCTGCTACAATCAGCAACTTTCTTTTCCGTTTTAAACAATCTATTGGCGGCACGGAAGTCAACATCTCTACTCCATTATAAATATTCCCAAATTAAGAGTAATTAAGCATTTCAGATCTTGGCTGCTGACTGCCCTTTCCTTTTGGAATCAAAGAAAAGAAACTCTCCTTGATACAAGAATTTGCGGGAACAGTCTAATGAATAGACCTAAACTGTCTAAGATGGAATTAAAGCAACCAAATGAGTTAAGGTTAACTTGCAGATAGAAATCTGGGCAAAATTGCATGCGCAACTTGCTTATTTCAGTATTCCACAGTCTATAGGCAGGAGCTCTAATGCATGGAAGGCAGAACTGCAATAAGCCAATGCACGACAGATCTTGTGCACTAACTTCTATATAACATAGTTTTTCAATTGTGATATCAGAACTTGGAGGTCAAATAACAAAAATCAATTTTTTTTAAAAAAAACAGTGCATCTTATATGGTGATCAACATTTGTTTAATTCGTAATAAGTTAAAAGGATTAACATATCTAAACATTGCATGTGTCCATATGTTTTCTTTTATATATTCAAAAAGATAAAATCAAAATTAAATGGCCTAAAAACTTAAACAAAGGCCTAATTTTCATTTGACATAGAACAGAAAGCTCAGACAGTCGACAATCATCATTTAGTACCAAGAAAAGGTATCATTCTCCCTTGGATTTTAGGTGTACGCCCATAATGTACTGTATGGTACAGGAACTTTTCTGGGCTTCATCATAAAGCTATGCTATATATTATTAAACATTTCTACATAGGAGACAAAACACGATCAGAATGACAGGAAACATTAGAGTCAAATTAGGGATCCTAGCTTCTGTAACAATTTGCATTTGCGTAACTTAGCATAGAACTTCAACAACAAAAGAAACAAAGCAGTGCTATAATTATGTAAATATAGAAGTGAAAACCAATGCACCAATCATACCAAAAATCATCGGTGAAAGCAATATCAAACATAAACAAAGAGCAAATATAAAGGGAATTGGGTATAGTGAAACTATCAGAAGTCAAAAGTGAGTTACCATTAATCCGCTTTGAGAACTCATCCCACCGATCCACAGGCCCCTCTTTCTCTGGCGACCCAGAAGCAGAACCATTTTCGTCATGCTTCTTCTCTGGTTTTCTTCTCTTTTTTAATCCTCTTATAGGACCCATCAGCCACAACAAGTCAATCGAATCAATACACGGAAATCTACCTGCTTCGAAAAACCAATATTTGTGGGGCAGAAAACTCAACTAGAATTTACAGGGAAAGAGAAAATAAAATAATAAAAAGAACATTTATCGGTTATAGAATGACACTTACCATAAACCTCAGAGAATGATGGGCAGTGACACACCAACAAGTACTTAGACTAGGGATATGGTCAGTTGCAGAGTGTCAATGGCAGTGCATAAGGCGTTGTTGTTTAAAGCATGCAACTGAGGGAACTGCGCAGGTAACTCATGGAAAATCCAAGCAACACATGTGGGCTGGTTTTGGTTTAAGACAATGTGGCAAGACAAGTGAAGGGCATGGATATCGGTCCTTTGGCCGAGAGAGAGTATCGCTATCTCACTCTATATTAGATTTCAGTGGGAGAGAGACGCGTACCCTTAGAGCTTTGCCTAATTTAGCTGTAGTGTTTCCTCTTATTAGGAATACATAAAACTAATTTTCTTTGGAAAGAATCAAATTTTTTTTCCTGCTGGAATGTTTATAGAATTGACCGATATTTTGTATCAAAATAAACAAAAAAAAAAACTTATATTTAGGGTCATGCCTCGTCAAAAATTACAATTTACAGGTCACCACCTCTCATCTTACACAAATGATTTCTGGAAAGGAAGCAAGTGGTGGTACGATTTCCTTCTACAAGGCAATAACTCAACCCATTGGAAAATGTCGTGGCTTTTCTTTGATTTGAAACCACCAAATTTTTGATAGATTGCAGCCGCCATTATAAAAGAAAAGTTTACAACCACATCGCCCGTGGTTTTTGTTCCGTAATCCCGACTAACAAGCATTAGTTATTTCACTTTAGAAATTACGAATTTAAATCACGTTTAGAGCGAGGGAGATAAGATTAACGTAAAAATACTGGCCTGTTGTTTGGCGTTCATACGATGCAAAGTAAAAGCTGTGCTCATTTAGAAATATTGGTATAAAAGTATTTACTTTGCAAGCATGATGACTACATCTATTTCACTCTTCTTAGTAAGGCACGGAACTATGAATTTATTAAAGATAATGTTTAATTTAAATTGTAAAATATGGAGCATAATAAAAAGTGATAAATCAAAAAGGTAAACTCATAAATTGAAGTGGTGATTGCGATTCAAATGAAAAAGGAAGCGAAAAGATAAGAAGCAACATTCAAAATGATAAAAGGGAAAAAGGAGCCTGCATTGGAGTTTCGCGTAAAGAAAGAAGAGATAATTTTATTAGGTAGCAAGTGATGAGCGTGTTAGATCCAGCTTTTGTCGTCAACATATGTAATTGAATGAGAAGTTATTTGGTAAATACATAGAGAAGCATGGTCAACTTGTATCAGTTCATTAACTGTATTTCTGACTGGAAGACGGCTGTCCTAACTTGTCAAAGCAGAAAAATTGCGTCGAATACAGCTCAGTTCAATTTCTACCCTTGACGTAATGCGTTCCACAACGCTTACTTCCATTTTCTACTCTGCCTTTGGTGCAAACGCTTTATCTTCTTTTTTTTCCTTCAAGTCGTATTCTTTTTATTTACTGCAGCAATTTTTTTCCGCTGCATTTTTCTTATATTATCAAAGTCAATAATGTAATGGATAGTAGTTTTGTCTGTGGGTAATGCAATTCATCGAAGAAACTGTTCAACGTTTGCTGGCATTTGCAGATACCAACAAATCATTTATCAAAGCCCGAAAAGTACCAAATCGTATCGCATTTTGCCCCTCGGGCCAGTGATTCCTGTCCTGAGATGAGGCCCAATAAACTCCAACCAAAACAATTGTCCAAGTCATCCAAATTTAGTTACGACCCAAAACAAGCTTTATCCACACAAAGGCCAAGAAACAAATGCCCACAATTGAATGCTTGATGGGCACTAAACAAAGACCCAAAATGATAAGAAATAAACACATCAATAAAAAAGCATTAGAAGCAGGTTTGCTAAAGCCTAAACAGAGTTTAGTCCACAAATAATTGGTTATCTGGGACTTTTGTCTTTCTCTAATAGATACATTGGTTATCTAAGATTACAGTTCTGTAGTGTTTTGAGCTGTGAGGTGTTTGATGTCTATCATTTCATCATATTCCAGTAAAGGTGTTGTAATCAATGTCAATAACTTAATTACTTCTTGCCTGCATATATATAATATAAAGAATCATGAACGATGCAATGCCCGTCAAACAAGAAATGCGCATGTCACACTCTTTTGGTTGCTACGCTCTATAATACTAGTAAATATCACATTGCTCGTAATCACCAAAAAAAATAATATCACATTGCCCGTCGGTTTGTAGTTTACATTCTTACAGTGCCTGCGTAAGGACCCAAAACCCATTGCTTAAGATCACATGTGCGCTTAAACCTAAGGAAGCCAAAGGCCCAAAGCAGAAATCTCACTTGCCACGTTTCAAAGTCACAGCGTTAACTGTAACAGAGGCTATGAGTTAAGCGATTCCGGCAATCAAAGCCACAAGAAGGCAATCTATTCCATTAAACAACAGCTAGTACAAACAAATACTGACAACTGGCAAAAACCTTCAAAATGAAATGAAGAATCAAACAAGCTTTGAACTAGCTACTTTCTTCATCATATAGCTAATCCTCCTTTTTTCTCCTCAACTTATGTGCCCACCTTGCCGTGACTTGCAACGCTCAATGCCAATGCCACCTAATTTTCCTATCTTTATCGATATCATACATTCTTCTGCATTGCTCAACTTTTCACTTTTCTAAGGTCTTGTTCTCGGCTATTTGGTACAAACTACGTCTCACATGGCTTCGTTTTGTTCCGACTATCGTCTTATCGTTGTACTCCAATGCTTTTGCTCCCTTATTGACTACTGCTAACATTCATGCAAGCACCCACTTCTTTCTTTGCTGGCATTGTCTTAGACTTCCCTGGTATGCACTTCGCCCGCACACCATCTCCTTGCTCGATGATTTGCAACTGGGAACTGCTGCAGCAGCAGACCATAAAAACCAAAAATTTAGACTACTTACGTCAAGAAAGCAATTCCTCTCATCACCATCTAAAACGAAAATCACCATATAATTGTAATGATATAGACTTACAGACAGTTCCAATATCACTCTTAAAGAAGAAAACGCAATTGCACATACTGAAATATCACCGTTGCAGATTTTTTCCAGCTTCTCAAGAATTCGTGCTATATAAGTTTGTGATTACTACAAAGCCTCTTTTACTCTCTCTTTACGTTTGTGAGAGGAAGAAGCGTTTGTGAGAAAGAAAAATATTGAAACGCACCGATCACAGTTTTAATTTTTTTTCCTCTCACAAATATGCAAAGAGAGCATAGAGAGGCATTGAAGCAAAAGTATTTCTCTTATATAATATTACTATTGATGGCAGTCCCGCAGCTTACAGGACTCACGAAATTAAATTATTATCAACAATCGGCACTTTTTACAGCTGCACCCCATTTGGCAGAAGCTGACCAGGATAACAGTACTTGAATTACAGAGTATAATTAAGTCACCGAACCTTGGTACCAGATCTACTGGGAGAAGCACCAAGGTCAACTATCAATATATTTAGAGCAATGCTACAAAACGCATGGTACGTAGCTAGCTGGCCCTTTGTCCAAATAGTACGAATCCCATGCCAAATTGCAGAGCAGGGCATCAAGGCTAACAGAGAGAAGTAACAAATTTTGAGGTATGATACACATGCGATATCATAAGTATCTTTTTTATAATATTCTTTGCTTATATTTTTTTACTTAAATGATTATACCTATTTTGCTTAAAATAAATTTATACAAACATCATTTTTCAAAATTTTCTGAGCCAGATTCCTGAGAAACACTACGCTGCTAAGGGAAGATGAGAGAGAACGTACATTTCAAATCAGTCCTTAGTCCCCACCATACATCGCTTCTGAAGTGGCCAAGTCCGTTCAATTATGATTCGTTTGGTCGCACTTTTGGCCTTAGGGAATGTAAATGGGGACTGCGTCATGCTTTCAGCCAAAACAAGGAAGGGGAGAATGGGGACGACATAGACAACATCCGGAGACTTAGGGACGCTGCCTATGTATAGACAATTATGGATGAATACACTTTCCCTTTATATTTTTATTTCGTATAAAATATATTTTTTAAATAATTTATTTTAATTTTATTTTTATTCCTCATTTAAATCATTCTTAACTTTTAAAATTAAAAAAAAAAAATCTCAATCCTAACCGTTGAGGCTTATTAGTTAACTCACCTCCTTCTCCCGTCATAACTTTTTTTATATTAAATAATTATTATTTTATAAAATTTAAATTATTAAATTTTTTAAATCTTAAACATATAGGAACATTTTTCTGTATTACTTAATGCTCTAAATTAGGAACTCTTCGTTTTCTTTCTTGTTTTTGCTGCAAACCTTAAACATCTTATTTACAAGATAAGCAAATAATCAATAAAGGGGGAATAACAACATTCATTCATGCCTACTGTAGAAGTATACTATAAGGATTATTCCCAACATAATTTAAAGTATATGGTTATGATATTCATATTTCACATGGCAAAATAATATTATTTTATATTCTACTTCTAACACTTTTTTAGATGTCCTCAATCTCAAGATGCTAACTATATCTTAGAAGGATTAACATATAGATATGCTTACCATAACTCATATTTCTTTAATAAAACCTATGCCCCTAAAACTGTTAGAACGTCAAAACTCTACAGTCTCCAATGTTGCTAAGGACTTGGCAGGCACACAAACTCAAACTTTGAATCGAGAACACTAAACTTAATTCTCACCAGTAGATGGGCAACACATTACGTACCTATCGGCATTGAAAGAAGATGACCTCTTTAAGGCAGGAATCTCCGCCTTGTTGGCCTCGATCAAGCTTCCGCTAAAATACTCCTTATCTTCCAATCTCACCCCGCTCAAATCCGGAATTTCTATCGATGTCTCCCGCTCCTTACCGGCTTGATTCCCTGCTCCGCGGGGCAACCTCGCCTTGTAGTGTCCGATCATTGAGAATCCTTGATCTTTAAGAGACGTGGACCCACAATCTTTGAAAGAAATTGAACCACACGATAAAAATTGGAGAAGAACCGACGATGCTTTCATCCTTCCACCTGAATAGTTCTCAGCCGTAAAATTTGCACAATGTTCCTTATTGGCGCCCGAAGAGCACAATGCGAGTCGTCCATCTGCGTTCATCAGAGTCTCCAGTGTTTCCGGGCTCGAATCCGACGGTGGAGGTGAAATTTCTTCCCTGCTCAGCTCCGTACTCGGATTAAGGCAATTTACCTGCGGGACCCGCTTTCCCTCCAATTCTTCAATTTCTTTCTCCTCTCTAATGGCCCTCCTTCGCCTTCGCTTATCGTCCGTCTGAGTCGACGCTTCGGCGGCGACTTTCCCTGCTGTGTCACGGAACGATTCAGACTTGTACACTCTGTACTCTTGCAGGTCTATGGAGCTCCACGATTGATTGCGCCTCCTCGTGCTAACTGGAAAATCAGAATCATCCTCAGGCTTGCGAGTTTCTTCCGGAGGCCTGAGAGATCGCGAGGACGTCGTTTCAGAAGGCCTCGGAGAGGAATAATGATCGAGAATCTCCGATCCTTTGAGAATGTACTCTTGCCCTTGCGTAGGGTAGATGAAATCGTTCTCTGACAAGTCGTGCCAAACAAAGCCGTTCTTGTAGTTCCTGAAAGAATGATAAAAAACATATGGAGGAACTAAACAATGAACGCTTCTGAATTTCACCATTGTTATATGTAAAAGCTTAAATGACGGAGACGGTACCGTTTAGCAGACCAGGAGTACATGCTAGCCATGCCTTTCCCTCGGAGGAGGTTCAAGCGGTTTATTACATCTGCAACAGAAAATTATTAAAATAAATTGTTTAAGCTCTGTTTAGTTCTAAGATGTACTATTAATGGAAATGAAATTTGAATTTGTAGCTGCCATGACTGATTGAAGTAGGTAATAAGGGGAGAAAGAAAAGTATAGTTTAGTTTGTGCATTACCTCTTAGGTAGAGTCCTTGAGGTGAGGAGAGAGGGACTTCCATGAAATGAGGGTGCTCAAGCTGGCCATTCCTGGTAAGATAGTAAACGACAGAGACCTTTTTCTCGGTTTTGGGCTTAGATTCAGTCCAGACTTTGTTTCTCTCTGGACTGGTTTCTCTGTCTTTCCATTTGTTCGGGATTTGGAGGTCCGTTATTTTTCCTCTGGAAGTGGCCGCCATTTCTCTCTACATGATGAAGAACACAGAGTAAACAGGACATATGAGAAAATGAAATTGAATGATCAGAACAAGAAAATAAGTAGAGGGAAAGGGATGGAAAGTGATGTACCAAGGCGGGAAAACAGAAAGACAAATGAGAGTTGGAGTAGAGCCGGAGTGAGAGAAGGGTGTAAGTTTAAGAGGACTACGGAATTTGAAGACTTTACTAAGAAGAAGAGGAAGTTGTGGGGAAATGTGAAACGGGAGAAGAGATTCGAAATGAGATGCGGCAGACAACAGGTACCAAACAAAACATGACTGTTTGGGTTTCAGAACAGGCGGTCCTGTGATTGTATTAGACGCATAAAGCAGAACGCCGTCGTAAGAGCCTTGTCCCGGCTTACTTTTGGCCTTTTCAGCTCTTCATATTCAGCCAAGGAAAATACCAGCAATTACTTTTTTTTCTCTTATTAGGCGGACGACGATGAAGTTAGTACAAAAGAATGCGATTTATTCCTCGGTTGTGGACTTACAAAATTGACATCAGAGGCACAAAATCTTTGGAAGCAAAGATATTTGTGCAAGATAATTACATCCAGTAATATAATTCGTATATTACAAACAACAGCCAATCGTATCAATGCAGTGTTAGCAAAACAAGTCCACGTAACTTTTCTTTGTTCTTTATTTTTGTGTAAAATCAAATTTCAACAACTTTTCTAGAAAGTTCAAACCATTTTATGCTGGGTTGACTTCTCAGACTACCGTCTACATAATCTTCCGCACCTAACATTGACTATATTGCGTTCATGGCGTTATGACTATGTGAACTCCGAACTGCGAACGTTCAAACCTTGAAGAAACAACGCCAGGAGCCCACTAGCTGAAATTGGCCACATGGACCCGCGACCACGTGGCTTCTGTTTCTATCTTCTTAATGCCCCTCTTCACAATCCATAAAATATGCTTCAATGTCGAAGAGGCGGACCCGACACTCGAGAGATGGCAGTTAAAATGTATTTATCTGAACGGAAATTTAGAAAAAAAAACTAATTAAACCTAAAATAAATATTGTTTTGAAATTTTTTTGTCATTTTAATTATTATTTCTTTAAATTAAGGTAATATTGATATTTTTTAATTTTGATTTTATCATAACCACTAATTTTATTCAATATTTAGTTAGATTAATTTTTAAAATTAATTTTTTATAAAATAATATGAGAAAATAAAAAATTTAAAATTATTTAATAATTTTTAAATTCTTATACGTTAACATTAAAAGACAAATATTTTAAATCAAAGAAAAAAGAATACTTCGCTAAAGGAAGGTCCCCATCAGTAGATCAGCAGACAGTGAACGGCCATATCTCTGTTAGGCAGGAGCTCACAGGTTCTCATGATCCTAATGGCTGATCGGACGGTCGTCGTTTTCCCAAGGACAAGATACGCCGATTATGAGGTGGGACGGCGTACAATTGAGATGGCCCCACTAAAGCATATGGATCTCTGACATTTACGACGAGGAGCGGACTTTGAGAATGTCTAATAAAATAATATTCAAATGTTTTTTATGAGGATATATAAAATTGAATCGGTCGGTTGGTCCAAGTTCTCGGCGTGACAGTGCAAAGGTTCAAACGAAACCCCTATAGGCACAAAGATGGAGGCACATGCATTACTCACAAAGCCCACAAGCATAGGGCCCAATGTTATGCACGAGGCAGGCCTTGCCGTCTCCCTTTCCCAACAGAACTTCGCGTTCCCGCCTACAGACCCAAGTGTACCAATTTCATGTTTGTCATATACTTTCGTTATTGGAGTCCTAATTACAAATTTTTAGATTTTCATAACTTTAGATGAAATTTAGAAAATAAAAAATAAATTTTATTTGTAAATTTTATTATTTTATAACTAATTTTTTACTTCACTTAATTTTGTAGTAAGAGATAGCCAAAAAAAAATTAATGACTTTATGATTTTGTTATTTTTATAAATAAAAGTTTATAAAATTATTATTATTTTTAGATTAAATTATAAAATTTAATTAATTTAATGACAATTATTTTATTTATGAGTATTTAATATTTTATTTAATACTCTCACGTTAAGTGAGACTCATTACACGATATACCTAACTAAAGGAAGGCAACGTGCACAGCAACTTTGACTCAGGTCAGAAGGCCGAATCTAACGGAGAGAGCCAAGAGCCAAAGATGATAGAAATAATGGTTGGTGGGAGGGGTATCTGACGCTCAGGGCATGAGACTGTAAGGGCCGCCACTTGGTCGGCTAGGAAAAGGAATCATTATATGGATGACTTAAAAACCTCTTATAAGCGGTTGTGTTTGATCTTGCGTTTGTGGATGCCAAAGTGCTTAACCATCAGTACCCACCCCCTACAGTTCCCAACCAAATCTGTTGCTTGTGAGAACTGACGGATAGTTATACGACATGATCAGGAATCATACTGGCAGAAAGTTTTGCATGAACCAGATACATGTCCTAAGGGTCCCATCCAACAGCAGCTTGCTCAGAAATCAGAATCCCATTCTCCTAAGAAGATAGTGTATAACAATTAACGAAACCGTTTGACCAAATCTACCTTCTAGATTTTAGGCACATCATCTGTGCCATACAAGGGGAAAATTGATCTGCTTTTTTTTTTCCTCTAATTTTTTAATTTTTGCTAGATTCTCCGTCGTGATGCACATCACAAAAATATTCCATCTCGGAGGGTTTTATTCTTGAAAAATCATATCCTCTCTTGTAGGGCCACTCTTTTTCTTCGTGCATGTTCTTAATTGACGATTGAGTTTTTGGGATAGTACAAGAATCTGTTTTATTTCATTTTTTCCATTTATTAGATTTAGAAATTGATCTTAATATTGTTTTTTTAAATTAAAACTCAACTTTTTTAATTTAAAATTTTATATTTTATAGCTTAAAACTAAAATTGTAATTTTATATTGTTTTACAAATTGAAGAATAATGAAGATTTAAAAAATGCTCTTTTTAATTTTTGTTTGAGATCTTAAAATTCTGATTTTAAAGATATATAAATGATGAGAATTGGCACTATCTATAATCTTTCACACCGGATCATTTTCTAACCAACAGTATCGAAATATCACCGCCATGGTCACAATGTCAAATTATCATTATCATTAAACTATTATCTTGGTCTATCGTATTAGATCATCACTATTATTAAAAAAACAAATCCTTTTATTTTTCTTCAATTGAAAATGTTGAGATATGTTTTTGAGACACAGGGACCTACCTCAAATGGGCATGATAAGTTGCGTGTGCTATCCACTAAGAACGGCGATTGGATCATGCTTTCCATTATATTCCAAATTGCAGCTCTAATACACCACTAAGCAAGAGGGTGACGTCAGAGTTATATGCAGCCTCCGGGTGTCCTTCATCGTTCTAGGAACCGTCGGAATGGAGTCGTAGTGCCGAGTGATCTACTTCATGTTTGAATGCTCATCATGACACGCGAGACCTAAACTTGTGGAACGAGGAGAGTATACAAAGACACATGGAATTCCGATTCCGACCAAAACAACGTTAGTAAAATGTCAGAAAAGGTGGGTTTTAAGTTTTTTTTGCTTTATTTAAAAAATCAATGGCTCTAAACATAAAAACGGGAACACAAATGATTTCATTATGAAAAATATTTCAAAATTTGTCCTGTAATTTTATGACACTGAACCTGTCACTCGAGCATTAATTATGAGCAATCTCATTGCAAAAATGGATTCCCAACAAAAAAGACAAATTTCTTAAACAAATGGCATGATACTGTATGATTTATTTGGCAAAAATGTGGGTGTATGTATATATATATATATATATATATATATATATATATATTAAATTTTAAATAAATTATAAGTATATCTGTCAACTACAACAGTTAACAGTACATCATTTTACCTATCAAAACAAGATAAATTTATTTGTTTTTTCTATTTGTCCTTATATATCATTAGTCATATAACTTAAATGGTTAAAATATACATAATACTCTTGTACTTAAAATTATTTATAAATAATCTTTTTATACTTTTAATTTTTGTATAAAATCTCTTAAACTCATAAAATATTATAATATACCCCTCTATTCATTTTTTAATCCAAAACAATGACAGCAAAATAAAAAAAGTGGTTACACTCTAAGATGACCAATGAAAAATTTTTAAAATGTCCCTCCAAAAATGAAATTCTTGAGAGTTATTTCCAATTGATGAAAAATTGAATAGGGTTGATTGTAACTTATGTAAAAGCTAAAGAGAGTTTACTGATACTATCAATAAAATATATAGGGTTATTTGCATTGGTCAACTTATGGTTTGACCACTTTTTTGAAATTTTTATCATTATTTGAACAAAAAAAAATAAAAAAGAGAGAGTACATTATAATATTTTGTGAGTTTAAGAACATTCTATATAAAAATTAAAAATATAAAAAAATTATTTACAAACGATCTTAAGTACAAAATAATTTTATACATTTTACCGAATTTGAATTAAATAAACACGATTTATCACTATATTTTGCCTTTAACAATTAACAATTAGAAAAGTTCAAAAGAATCGGCAATGTGTAATATATTAAATAAAATATAATTAACTCTAACATTCTAACATTTTTCATTAGAAGAGAGAGTGTTCATGGATCAACGTATAAATAGAATTATTGAGTATTATTATACCAATGGGAAGAATACAACGAAAACTAAGGAGAATAAAATAAGAAAAAAAGGTTAAATGAAGTCATTAGCAAAACATCACTAAAAATGTATTTAAATATAATCTACTGAAATAAATGAAACATAGAGAACTCACTAATTAGAATTTAATAAAGAAAATATTAGGAACAAGTTAAATATGTGTTTGTACATTAAGAATAAACGATCTTTTATTAGGACTCTTAGACATCTTTTATTTTCTTTACTTTCTATGCAAGTTTTTTTTTTTTAAATCTAAATTTATTTAAATAGTCAATTAAAAATATTATATATATTAATAATTATGTAAAAGTCACATGATTGTTGATATATAATAGGAGATAGACAAAATAAGTGTATTTATATCATTCTAATAATTAAAAAAAATATTTACATTGTTCTAATAATTAAAAAGATATACTTATTAATTTTATAATTGAGAGATATATTTATAATCAATTTAAAGTTGAAAGAATATATATAAATATTTTTTAAAATGATACGGTCTGTTTATGTATTTAGAATTGGAAACTTTTATTATAACAGCTAATTTTAGTAAAACTGACTATGAACCTTCCATTAAATGAAAAAAAAAAAAGAAAATCACAATTGCACATGGTTATATTAAGAGGCTCTCTGTTGATTTAGCTAAAAATACTCAGCAGTCACACTTGATCGTACAGAATTATTTAACATAATAAATACGAATCTTTTGAAATATAATTTTCTTGTGATGTTGAACTGCGTTCGGCATCAAAACATTTGCAAGTTAAGCTCGTATGTCATGCGTCCGAGGTCCCTGAACATTATTAAGCATTAAAAAAACCAATGTATACATTTATCTCTGAAAAAATGAAAATAAATGAAAGCATGGGCTTTAGAGTTGATGGTCAGAAGACTCAGAACTGCCTTACCAAAAAGCCATGAACATGACAAGTTTCATACGGCTCCCTCGGGCTTCTTTTATGAATATTTGAAACATTGTTAGACCAATTGCGGGGGCAGAGAAAGACTAAGACATCACGCTGCTGTTTGGTGGTGGATCGAGATGGCGACACAATATATGGTGCTGGCCGCCGTTTTGTCTTTGTCTTTGATTCGTTAATAATTATTTTAAACTTACTAGTTTGATAAGAGATGAGTTGTAACTCAGACAAAAACAACAATTTGGAAGGGAAGAAAAATCAATAAAATTACATTATAAAAGAAGGCATATCTCTGATCGTTACACAATAGAATCGATTGAGAGTAAAATAAGCTTCAAGTTTTTCTTTCTTAGAAAAGGGAGGGCAGAACATATAAAAACATTTAACTCCGCACTTTCTTTCAATTATTTGCTGCTACTTGATGGTCAAACGCGTTTAATCCGATTCAAAATCTGAATCACAAGAAATGGCTTTAACCCAAATATTTCCTGTTTTCTATTTATGTTCTATGACGAATGGTAAGGCAACATCAACTACCCGATGTTTCTACGAAACTTCATATTTTAGACAATCACTTTGCAGTACAATCCTTTCATATGCAGTACACCCGCTAAAAAAAGTAGATTCTACACCATAGGAACACTTTGTTTATAAAAAAAAAAATCTGCCCATTATATCATATTCCAATTCTTCGTTCCGCATGTCACCATGATGTCTTGACTTAACCAGCTCTTCACACGTGTTCCTATGGTTGCAATTCTTAAGCACAAATATGTTCCAACCTTTAGCAAACACCCATCGAAGCAGGTACGAATTGAAAGGAGAGTGCAAAGATAAAAACCAAAGTCCTCTTGGCTCTAGAGATTTTTTTAAAAAAAAAAAAAATTAGATTCCGATTGTTAGAATCATCAAAGTTGATCTGCCTCTCCACTGATCACTAGTGGCCTCCCAAATTAAATGGCAAGAGAAAAATGGCAACTTTCTGTTCAAAGTCTTTATAATAAAGTGCTAGGAGTTTAACTAATCAGTTGCAACCAAACAGCAGACTAAAAGATTACCTTTGAGTGGCAGCCACTAGTTGAATGGCGAGAGAATAATATGCTCCTGCAAATAAGAAATGACAGCCTTATTATGGTAAACCAATCAAATCATGGAAAAGACACGCGGCACCATCCAAAAGTCTTGTTGGTTTCACTCTTTTCTTATTTTGGTATAAATAAAAATTAAATTTATTAAATTGAGTATACAAAATTTTTAAAAATTTTAATATAAAATATAAAATTTATTAAATTTTACAATATAAACTATAAAATTTAATAATTTAATCATTTATCTGAAACTTTGTAAAACTTAATTTACAAAAATAAAAATAATGTGTATTTTCTTCCACCACTACCTAAAGAGTGCAAGCTGCAAACAGCAGAACCAAAAGGAACAAGACTTTAAGTCTTTTTCTTCATCGAGATTAGAAAAAGCTAACACTAAATAACATTATCATGCCCCATTTTATATTACCGTTCCATCAAAATATTTGAAGACGATACCCTTAGATACACTGTGATATAGCGTTCCTGTTCAAGTCATAAGTGATTGGACAATCCATGTCTCTGGGCCACGTACATAGAAAATAGAAAAGCATCGCAATCGGGGACCAATAATCTTTGCACTACACGAGAACGGAGGGAAAGGGGGGGGGGGGGGGGGACTATAATGTGAGCTGGTTTTCATTTAGAAGAAAATGCATGGGACCACCTGCCATTAACTTTAAATAAAAATTTTAAGTAGAAAGAAAAATCGAGAAGATAATATTAGGTGGTCTGTCCACATAATGGTGGCATCCACGTCACCGATTACGTCTAATTCCTTCAATCATTCGTTAAGCGGGTATTAGATGCATATTACTTTTGTTTCACGTCACTTATTATTATATAGATTTCATATGTGGATGTACGGTCATTTATGCATAAATATAAAATATTACACCTAAGAATATGGGAGTGATATGAAAAAATTTATTATTTTGCACCCTTCTTTATTCGTATTCGTTTTGTAGTTTGTACGCTGCTTGATACGGTCCTAACATCACTATTCACTTCGAGTTTAGTGGTGCTAAGTAAGGGTAAACACAGGCGAATGATGCATTACTCCACTCCGCATATCTACTTATCACGTTCCTCATTCAATTCTCTTGCACGTTACCCTCATAGCTGTCGAATCACACACAAGCTGGCCTGTTAAATGAATTCTGTTATATACATTGAATCCAGTGGGTGCCTAGTTTTCAGTCCACTTGTTTTCAGAATTGGAATTTTATAGTTTTTAATTTTAAAAATTAAGGGTATTTTAAGTAAGAAAAATAGAAACAATATAAACATAAAAAAAATTAGTGAAAAAAGTTAAGACTTATCTTTTAAATATTTATATAAAATAAATAATTAATTATTAAAGGAAAAAAATTAGGATATCCAATTTTTTGTTTTGGACCCTTCTAGAATTATGCACATTAAAAGCCACCAGAGAATCGCACGAAGCTGAAACTATTGACAATGACAATTTAAATTTAGGATTTTATAATAATATTCTCATTTAACTTATTTAATTTAATATTTTCATTCTTTGTTTTCAACTTTTCCATTTTTATTTATCTGTCTCTCATAGCTTCCCAACACATCATTGATATTTCTCTTTTGATAGTACTGTTAACTTTAACTAAGAAGTCAACAATTGTCTACAATCACAAATAATAATAAACACACGCTTAAACAATTTAACTTTCAAATTCCTAAATGACTTGGCCATGTGTTAGAAAAAGAAAATAAAAAGGAACCCACACATGTTTTGTTACCTTAAACAATGACAATATAAATGTCTAGACTTAATACTATCTGTATAATTACCTAGATTTTTCATCGTGAGCCGACGCCTAATATCTTAGAATTGTTTTCACGAATGCTTCATGTACATACTTTTTCCTTCCATGCATCTAATGACTTTCCACATTTTAAACTAAGCAAACAGAATATTCCATAGTGGCTTAGTCGCTATTTTTTGCTAGTAATTTCATGTCACAATTCCGTTGTCTATATTCTATAAGCTACGTTCCTCACACTGCTAGCTATATGTTGTCACTTGAGCAAAACATGGAAGCTGTCCTATTTCCTAGCAAAACACGGGAGCCCATCTAGGTTTTCTTATGAAAGGAAAGACCTAAATTAGCCCGACATGGTTCCCGCCTACATCTGCCGGGGGCAGCGGCACCGCACAAACTTCTGCGACCTTTATTTAGGGCGAATGTCAATTTACTTTGCTTTATCAAATAAATATATGGGAGCAATGTCTCTCTCCATTCTCATTATAATAAGAGAGGAAAGATTAACTGTAAAGCATCTTTTATGACATCTTCCTATTCTCCACTTTTAAAGTTTTGTCAGCTTCTACTTTCTCTTTTAGCTTCTATCCCGGCCCTTAAAGTCAAGGGACGCAACAGTCATTTCTCCAAAATTAGTGAGAAAGAAGAACCAATTATTTCACTGACATATTTTCCTCCACCCATTCAAGATCGACCTATCTTTTTCTCTTTTTTTTTCTCTAAGTTTTCCACTTATATACCTCTTTAGTCAGTCTAGTGCTCCACATGACAGTAAATAAGATAATCTGGTTATTTTTGGGGATGAGCCTTGGCTCAAGTGGTCAATTTGGGTTTGTCATCCCCTCTTCCTAAGTTGGATCCCCTCCCCACCCAAATGTACCAAAATAAAAAAGATATTCTGGTTGCTTTCAAGAAGGATTAGTAAACTCCGTACCAAAAAAAAAAAAAAAAGGATTAGTAAACCCTGTTTACAAAGTGATTCCTGCACTCATGTTCGAGTCATATTTGAGCCAGCTAGAACAAAGTCCATCTCCTGGAATCGTAGATATTGTCTAATTAATTAGAAAATCTGTATTATAAATTGCTACTGCACCAACCATAACTGTGCTTGTGAAGTGCTCAAGACAGTAAACAATTATAATCAAGCAGTCAGTATGGGTGCAGAGAAAAATAATCCTGAAACTCACATTCGCAGATTGATCTATTACTCTGATTATTTCTGATTATTCCTTTATAATGGCTGAAGTCAGCTTTGGACATTGACCATACCCAATGACTTAATTAGCATGCGTGCACCACATCCACGAGTGCTGGGTATGCAACATTTCTTATTAAAATACTAGCAAAGACAGTCACATAGCATGTATAAATATTGCTAGTGTATGCTAAGATTCCCGGAAGGCGGTGAGTGGTAAAAGTTCCCTTGTAAGAAAATATTCGAGAGAGTGGCTTAAGAAAACAGATAAAAATGGTTCAACAAGAACTACGAAAAGGTCCCTGGACAGAACAGGAGGACTACAAATTGGTAACCTTTGTTGGCTTGTTTGGAGACCGCAGATGGGATTTTATTGCTAAGGTATCAGGTTTGAAGGTGGCGGGAGAATAAGTATGCTTATTTGAGCATGATGGATTATGGAAGAAACAGCCTTTAACCACCTAACTTTGTTGTAGGTTTGAATAGAACAGGTAAGAGTTGCAGGTTACGGTGGGTTAATTACCTGCATCCGGGTCTCAAACGAGGCAAGATGACACCCCAAGAAGAGCGCCTCGTGCTGGAGCTTCACTCAAAGTGGGGAAATAGGTTTGACAACATACAGAAAGCTGCTGACTAAAAATTTTTTGTCATGTCTTTTATTAGTAGCTTTATTTAATATTATCACACAATTTATTTCGTTTCTTACTGATTGATGAAGCTTTCAATAATAATCATATGCAGATGGTCAAGAATTGCTCGCAAACTACCAGGACGCACAGACAATGAGATCAAGAATTATTGGAGAACTCACATGAGGAAAAAGGCTCAGGAGAAAAAGCGGGCAGCCACTCCATCCCCAACTTCTAGCTGCCATTCCTCACTATCATCAAATAACCATATCGTGGACGCACATCCTTCCAAAGAGACTGGGGAAGAAAGCTTTTATGATACAGGAGGGCCTAACATGATAGCCTCAACAGAATTAAAGACAGGAAAAGAACAAGAAGGTGAACAGGGGTACTCCATGGATGATATTTGGAAAGATATTGCTCTGTCAGAAGAGAACATCCTGCAGCCAGTCTATGACGGGCACAGTGAGGAGGGCTGCAACTTTTCTTGTCCTCCAATACCTTCACCATGGGAGTATTCTTCAGACTCGCCATGGGTGATGGATGAAGAAGAAAGTAAGATGTTTCTCCCCGTAAGTGACCAATTTTTTTCTTGGTATGAAAAAGGGAGAGCATTTCTAACTGGCTAATCAGGATTTTTTTATTTAACAATTTGTTCATATGCAAGCACTCTCTGTCCTAAGGAAGTCTAACCTGTACAACATAGTTCCTGTAAGCTTTTGGCGTGGTTCTCTTTAGTGTGACACAGCTGTAATCCCCTCATGCATGACGGTAGTCTATGTCAAATGTCAGTGCTTTTACTTTCAGCAAAAAAAAAAAAGAAGAAGAAGAAGAAAGGATTATCTCCAAAAAAGCTCCAACAGGGAGGTCGATCGTGTGTTCTGAATGTAAAATATCAAGCACCTGTTTACATGAAGTTTTAATTTGATCTAGACACCTATCAATGTACCTCTTTTTCTTTCTTTAAATTAGTATCTATGCATATATAATCTATAAAGCTTTCCAATCACAATCAGAAAAAATGCACAAGATGAAGATCTGCAGAACATGTACACAGGCGCATTATGCATGTATAAAATAAATTTTCCTGTGTAGGGTACTGGAATTGATGATCAAGTGCTTTATCCCCCTCCCAGTCTTGTCTCTGTTGTACTTTTTTCCTTTAGGTAGAAACAGTTCTCTTTACCACAATTTTCTCCAATCTTAATGTAACAAGAATGTAAAAACTAAACAACTGTCTAATGTAAAACTTATAATCAATAATGCAAACCTATGGCATGCTTCTTTTGTTCCTTGTACAACCTGTAGTATGCCTGAAGTTGTACAAGAGACGGGGAGGGTAGGTACTTTCGGTATGGTGCAGGAATTCATTTGAACTAGTTTACAGGGACCCATTTTTCACCAAACCATCACATGAAAGTAAGTTTTTCAGAGTTCTGATCCTTTGTCACACACCATCTTGAACAATATGAATACCAATAATTGCAAACCCAGTCTGTTCCCTTTCCCTATGAAAATTTGTTAATATACTCAAATCATTCAACCCTTTAAATGTTGTAGAAATGCCAACAACTGACATAAACTATTCTTATATACAGATGTGTAGCTATGTCCGAATTTAAAGAATTTGGTTTAAGTCTTACTTCTCTGGAACTCAAACAACTTCATGTGGGAATTACAAGTAGTTGGTAATATCAATACATTGTTAGATTGGCTCGTTTCTTGTTGGAACAGTTACAATAATGACAATTAAGTCACGAGTGCATAGGTAGCTGCACCCAAAGGACCGTCATTCTGCCGTTCAAAAGAGTGAGCTGTAGCATGAAAACTTCTCCTCTTAGCTGTACAATTTGTAAACCCGGACCTTGCTTACAACTTATTTCTTCTTAACCGTTACATATATAGATATACAAACAAACAGAGAGACGGACATTTGTACAAACATCTATGCTACAACAGATTGACATGCAAGAAAACAAGAAGAGAGTTTGTTACTCAAATTGATCCAAACACCACCAAATCTGATTCGCCTTTTTTGACAGGTAAAACTATAATAATGGAAAGCACATTTAATTGCTGTTTCAGATCAAGACTATTTCCCGAGCACTCATTTCTTACCATATATATTATATATGAAGAATTCAGAGATTGACAAATTACTTCGACAAGCTTCTACAGTGTTCTACACCAGCATTTGAATTCTGAATGAAGAATCTGCATATTTACAAGAATAAGCATTCTCCAAATACCAGAGTCCTAAGTAAATTGCAGGTAACAAATTAAGACATGAAGTACCTGATACAAAACTCTCATTGCATGAACACAACAAAACAATCGGAATCTGCATTCATAAAAAAGTTATATTAAATCTTAGAGAAAATAGAACAAAAACAGATTCTAGAGAGAATGTCAAAACGATTTAGAAAGACCATGGAAAAGTATCCAAATCCAGACCTCTTTTCTTTTTTTTTTGATAAGTCCAAATCCAGACCTCCTTGATCGATGGAGATGGAGTAAAATTGCTTCAGTATGGAAGAAAAGGTGCTTCGGAACGGATCAAATATTAATCTATTTACTCGCCAGTCAAAGGGACATCGTTTGCGAGATGTAGAACTGGAACTGGAAGTTGAATAATCTGTATTCATGGGGAGGAAGGGGTCAGCAATGGTCGGGTAGTTTTAAGAAAAAAGTTGACTGGGTAGGATTATCCAAACATATATGCGTGCCGGATTTGGTTTGCATGATTGTCAGGATATGCATGTGCTTTTACGATTAGTCTAGGAGTCTTTCGCTCGTTCATTAACTGAGTTCTCCCGGCCTTGTACATTGTTTTTGCAAAGTTGAAAATTCTAAAATTCCACCGTTTACCACCTTTTCAGTCAACTTGTCTAAGTGACGGCCACAATTTGAATTTTTATAAAATTTTGAGAGAAAAATTAGTTCCATTAAAACATATTTATAAATATATTAAAAATTAATTAGGATATGTTAAATTTATAAATTTTATATATTTAAATTATATAATTAATAAATTTAATAATTTAAATTTTTTAAAGTAAAATTTTTAACATTTTAATTTATAAAAATCTAAAGACTTAGGTTTTGATTTTTTTTGTTTTTATTTTTAATAAAAATAGAAAATAGTAATAAAAGTACGTTTATTTGTAAAAAGTGAATATGTTTTTATTGAAAATATTTTTTAAAATGAAATAAATTTTAAAAATAATAAAAAGATATTTTTATTGTCTTTTTTTATAAAATTTTAAAAATTAAAAATATAAATTAAAAATACAATAATAATTTTAAAATTACTACATAATCCTTAAACCTTAAGTTTTAAAATCTTAAATTTCAAAATCTTAAAATTTTAAATTTTAAATTCTTAAATTTTAAACCCTAAAATTTATTATCAAAATAAAACTTTAAATACTAAATTTTAAATTTTAAAATTTTATATTCTGAACTCTAAATCTCTAAAACTTTAAATTATTATCTTAAAATTATAAACCCTAAAATTTTAAAAGTTTAAAATATAAACTTTCAATCCCAAACCCTAAATTTTAAAATTTTAAAATTTTAAAATCTTAAATACTAGAGCCTAAAACTTCTAAACTCTAAAACCCAAAATCTTAAATCTCAAATCTCAAAATACTCAATTGTAAAATGTTAAAATCTCAAATCTTAAATTCTAAATTTTAAACTTTAAAATCTAAATCATAAATTTTAAATCCTAAAACTTAAATTTTAAACCTTAAACTAAATGTATTTTTATTTTTTAAAAATAGAATTTGACTAATGTAAACTAAATATTTATATTTTTTAAAAAAAATTATTTTTAATAAAAATAAATCTAAATAGAAAATAGAAAATATTTTTATAAACCAAACACAACCTTAAATTTTAATATTAAATTTTGCCAATCAAAAACACAGTGGTATGACTTGCCATTATACAAAAAACAGTAACTATTTTTTAGAAATCTTATATGAAATTGTCAAGTTGATATCTTTTAATTTAATTTTAAAAAAATAAGCTACTATTTTATAACATACTTTTGATATTGAATTTGAAAAAGAAAAGTAAAAAATAACTCATATACTATAAATAGACTTTGAAATCTTCACAAGGAAAAAAAATACTAAACTTAAAAAATTTACCAGAGAAAAAAATTTAACATGCAATTTGATTTTAACATTTGTCAAACTCCAAAGCGAAGTTTATAAGGACAAATTTGAGACTCTTCAATTATAATATTTCTAATTTAAATAGAAGAAAAACGTTGAGATCTTTATTTCTTTCAGAGTCAATTCTCCAAGAAAGATATGTATTTCTTAGGAAAAATTACACAGGTTTACTTCACATTTTATTCTCTTGTATTCTCTCTGTATTTTTGGCCTAATAATGAACTTTGGCACATTTTGCCCTGGTCAATTCAATTTTAATTAGTAATCCCAATTATTCAAAATCCCCTTCTATTATAACTAAAGCATAAATAAATTTTTCTAAAATAATATTGTTTTACGCTTAATGTATCAAGCATGAGTAATTTAATTTGATTGTTATTGATAATTGAAAATATATAATATGAATTTGATAAATGGGTAAGTTAAGAATGTGAGACTTATCCCTTCCCCTTGATTTAGCAACCCCACCTCCAAACTCTCAACTTTCTGAGAAATTATTTTTTAAAATATTTAATTGTATGTTTACAAAATATATACAATATATAATTTTTATATATAAATTATTATAAAATAACACAAGTGTAGTTTAAAGAAATTAAAATTTTCAAGTGTCAATGAATTTTTGTCTCATTAAAAAAAAAAAAAAATCAAGTGCCAATCATGAAATAAAAAGTGTCAATTTTTAATGTTAGCTCTGCAATAGTAAAATGACCAAATTAGCCAAAGTTGTAAGAGAAGACTGATCAATTGAATGAGTAATTATATAATTGAGTAAATTATACTAATTTCTTTTAAAATATTTAATTATTATACTTAATTCTATTCTTACTTAAATATAATATTTTATTTTATTTATTTAAATATTAATTAAAAATATATATTTAATATTAATAAAATATTTATAAAAAGAATATTAAATTATTATTTTAATCTAATATTATTTAAAAATTATATTTTAATTTAATTAACTATTTTGAATAATTAATATTTTGATAAATTATATTTTTTAATTAAATAATTATATTTATTATAAAGTATAAATTTAACAATATGTATGATTATGAAAAAAAATTTAGTACAAATATAAAAGCATATTAGGATGAGTTTAGTTAAGAAAAAAATATAAAGCATAATTAATTTTACTTTTTATTAATTAAACTCATCCTAAAATGTCTCTATATTTATACTAAATTTTTTTTATAATCATATATATTGTTAAATTTATATTTTATAATAAATATAATTATTTGATTAAAAAATATAATTTATTAAAATATTAATTATTTAAAATGATTAATTAAATTAAAGTATATTTTTAAATAAAATTACACTAAAATATTGATTTAATATTTTTGTGAATATTTTATTAATATTAAGTATATTTTTTTAATTAATATTTAAATAAATAAATTAGAGTGTCATATTTAAATAAAAATGAGGTGAAGTGTCATAATCAAATATCTCAAAAAATATATAATTATATAAATATGCTTAACGCATAAACCCTCTGTAAAAAGTCATTGTGCAACTCGCGCGCTGTTATAAGTGGCTGAGTTCCAACGGTCAGAGTGAGTTATCTTATCACGTTCACAATGCCTCGTTTGTCCGCGCTCTATCTTCTTGCTTACAACAGTATTCAAGCCATTGGATGGTATCTCTCAGATTCTGTGTTCAAAATTTTGCAATTGCACTCCTTATCATCTCTCTGATGCCTTTAATGTGTATTTTTTCTTGTGACAGGACGGTTTCCCTCGCTCGGATTTTGGCCAGTCTTCTGTCCACTCGCTCTGTCAATGGAGCTTACACTTCTGCCGGCCACCTAATTAGTGAGATGATTCTTCACTTTTGGCTTTCAATCTCCTTTAGTGCTTCTAAATGCGAACAAAACAGTAGGAGCGAGGGAAGAATACGATGTCTAAGCGGAGAATTTGAGCCCCTGTACGGAAAGGAACAATTAGTTATTTAGTTATTCACCAATGAATATATTAGATTTAGTTGGGTTTAATTATCGATGACGAGTTCTGGGCGTATGCTGAAATTCCCTTATAAGGGTATCTGTAAATGGAAAATAGAGACGAGAATTAAATTAGGAAGGAATGAAATTGTTTTAAATTGCACCTGTCAACGCCTTACTGCAATGATTGAAAGTTAATTTCGTCTCTCTTGTTTGGTATTATTAAAGTAAGATAGAATTTGTGAATGTAAATGGTGGCCACACCATTTTAAATTTCCTCTTCATTTTTTCCCAGTTTATTATAAAGTGAGCATGCTATTAAATTCATCCCTCATTTTCAACTGTATATTTACACTTCTTCCATTCATTCTTAAAAATAACACTTTATGGCAAGGTGAATTACATTTTAAGATATGTTTTATATTTTCTGTTTGAGTGCAATTGCTCAAAGTTTGAGCAATGGTTTAATTTAACTTATCACTGGCATCATTTAATTGGTCTACTTCACTATCTTATTGAAGGTTTTCTGCAATGTGCTGCATTCTTGGAAGTCGTTCACGGAGCCGTTGGTAAGTTACTTCAGTGGTTGCCTTCTTATTAGAATATAATTAAATCTCTGATATGTATTTTAATACATAACCTTTTGGAATTCTAGGTATTGTGCCAAGTGGAGCATTGCTTCCTTTGATGCAATGGGGAGGAAGGACCCACTTTCTGCTTGCTGTTATTCAGAAACTTCATGAGGTTCTATACTTATTCTTGATTCCTTGCCTTGGAAATCGTTTAACCAATACAAAACTAAATCCATAATTTATACTTGTTTCGTGGATATAATTTTCTGATGCACTTCTTCCATTTAAAGCTCTTTTGCGACTTTAAACAGCTATTGTTTGTGTGGTGATCAACAATTAATCTCTGATGACAACTCACAGGTTTTATGCTGTATGTTTCCTATAGGTCCAGGAGTTGCCATCAGTTTTTATCACTTTTTTTGCATGGAGCATAAGTGAGGTAATTTGTTAATTGAATAGAAGCAATTTATCTTATTTAGTACTTACTGCCATGATCTTATTTCACAGAGTTTAGGAACCTTTCCTATTATATATGAGTAACCAGAACATTCAAAGGTATGCTTTGTTACATACACTTGTATTTATCAGAGAAAATAGATATGTTAATGAGAATTTCTACGATATCTTTAGCAGCAATAATGAAAAAAATTAGGTCATAAGCATGAACTGTATTAAGAATAATGGACAGTTAAAGATATTATTTTCAAAATTTTGGGCATAATTTACAGTTCTTCATATAGTTTTACATTTTGCATTTCATTTCTACGTCAATGCATCAAAACCTTCGCTTTGCCTGTTTTGTATTAGATATTGTCTATAGCATAATAGTGAATTTCCTGTTGTTTATTTGAAGAGATTATTGAGTTATATGTAGCAGGGTGGTTAGAGTAGCTATTTTTTTCTTGTATGACACTTAATGGTTGTTAAATTTGCAATCCATGATAATTATGGCATAAACAAATATAACATGACCATTATTTGTGCTTTAATCTTTGAGATGCAGATAATTAGATATTCACATTATGCTTTCAATTGCATAGGAAGTTGTCCTTTTTGGATCACTTATCTCAGGTTTCTTCCTTTCTTTCTTCTAATATGTTCTGATGTTTGTTAAACTTGTGTACATGAATTTAGTGCAAAATACCAGATTAAAAAGTTCTATGACAGTAGTAGAATATGATTTTCAAGTTTTAGTGTGATGCTTTTATCTTTTGATTAGGTACACTGCATTTATTCTGCTGTATCCTTTGGGAATCGGTCCTGGTGAAAGTGAGTCCATATTTTTTGTCCCTGTATTTAAATTATTTGCAATAGATAGTGCCATCATGTACCTAGCATGATGTCACTTTTTCTTTAGTAGTGCAACTGATTAGTCCTTACTCTGCAGTGTGGCTCATGTACCAAGCACTTCCATTTATAAAAAGGAAGAACCTCTATGCAGATATCTTTTCAGGCTTCCCATTCAGTTATTATGATTTCCTCAAGGCAAGATTCTCATTTAGTTTATATCAGTTAGAATATTCCGTTAACTGCCTGAAGGATGAGTCTTTTCTTTCAAGCCAACTCTACCTCTTTTCTGCAGGCCATGCTAGTCAATAGGTGTTAGAATGTGTTTCCTGCACTGTAATACTAACTCCTTTAAATCTAGTTATTCATAAATGTTACAACCCTCAAACTCAATTGAAGCTGGTACTGGGCATTTGTTATTATGGATTTACTTGGTTCTCCTAGTGTACATTAGATTTTTATTTATTGGACTTTCTACCATAAACCAAAAATGAGAAAAGATTAGTAGTATAGAAATAGTTGTACCAATATTCAGTACATATGCTACGGACTTCACATAGCACATCGAACTGGTTTTCTATATGCCCTCACTTTTCTTCAATTCAATTATTGTCTGTTTGTAATTATCTGCTTTAGTAAATTGTTTATAAATTAATTTTTACTCGAAATCTCTGGATCAGGTTGTACTTCTATTTTACCCATTCCTTTGGTTGAAGCTTTACCTGCATTTATTCAAGCAACGGCAAGCAAAACTTCATAAACCCCATGAGAAGAAGAGATCATGAAGAGCATAACTGTTGGTTATCAATATGCTATTGAGCAACGCACCTTATAAGGTGATTCTTTTGAAAATTGAGATGATAACATTCTGTATGTGGCACTCGTGACAATTGCCATTCTGAAGTTCAGATGCATCTAATTCGTATTTTGCCGTTGACTCAGTGCAAAATAGCTGATTTTCCGATTACTGTCTCACGATAATAAGAAAGACGGTTGTATTCTGTACTAGAGTAGAGTTTCTTACGCTCAGATTATTTATTGGACTGGATTACAGAGTAATTCTGCCAGATCCAGTTATGTTTATCACTGACATTTTAGATTATTTAAAGTTCACTCATAGTTCTAAAACATGGCATTCAAAGTTGCTTAATAATGTTTTGGATTTTAGGTTATGTAATAATACATCATTAGTCTTTCTTAGTAGTTTGATGTATAATGCAATCTTTGGTCTTTGTCACGCGGAGCAACTTTCTCTGTCAAACTCTGTATGTTAGAACTGTTGAATCAATTTAGCAGAGCTGAAATTGGCTAAAATCTTTTTATGTTGATCACAGAAACATTAATTGATAAGTCGTCTCATGAAACAGGACAAAGTTCACAGGAGTCAACAATTAAGAACAAGGAAGTGCAATAACAGAAAGGAGCACCATCATCTGAAGCCAAAGAAACCCACCCCACTTTAAATTTGGTGGGGAGTATAGCTCTTAATAGTCCGTGGTGGGAAGCTGTTCATGGGTGTTTGGGGTGATGAAGAAGATATCATAAACGACGGCTGCAATGGCAGAACCAATGAGTGGGCCAAGCCAGTAGACCCAGTGGTTATCCCATGTCCAGCTGACAACTGCAGGTCCAAAAGAGACTGCTGGGTTCATGGATGCACCATCAAAGGCACCACCGGCCAAGATGTTGGCACCTACAATGAAACCAATTGCAATTGGGGCGATTATCCCAATGTCACCCTTCTTTGGGTCCACAGCAGTTGCGTACACGGTGTAAACCAAACCAAAAGTCATCACGATCTCAAAGACGACTGCGTTCCATGCACCCACCCCAGAAGAGAGTGAGAATGCGGATGTTTCCTGTAGTGCACATAAAAAGGTAAAACTTGCATTTCAGCACAAAAGAATAGGAAAAGGAGAAGAAAATAAGGTTTCAATAATCTCTTTGAGTATATTATTAGTTTTACCAATCCACCAGTGGCAAATTTGAGGAGCAAGCAAGCAACCACAGAACCAAGCAACTGGGCAATCCAGTACAAAATGCTTCTTAGGAGGGTGATGTGCCCACCAACAAAGGCACCGAATGTAACAGCAGGATTGACATGTCCGCCCGAAATGTTGGCACCTACGGAGACTGCAACAAACAATGCGAATGCATGCGCCACTGATGCTGCCACTAGCCCAGCAGGTGTTGCTGAACCATTGTTTGTGAGCTTGTCTGCCAACAAAAAACATGATATAATGTAGACCGTACTTCTATGTCAACCATTAATTAATATCTTTCTTTCCGAAGAGAAAAAATTTAAAACTAAATGGATATGAACCAATTTTAAAGAGTTAGATTAGGTCCCTACTAAATGCCATGCCGGAGCCTTCCCCGGCAAAGACAAAGATGAGCGTTGAGATGAACTCGGCTAGGGCAGCCTTAAGAGCACCGGCTTGGCTGAATTCCGAGGCATTTCCGATGGCAATTTTAAAAATCGGCATCTTTGGCTTTACTTTGAGATTTGAAGCTTAGGATGCTCAAAATTCTGGTTTTGCTCTGTCCAGCTTCTTGTCTTTGTTCCACCTGTGCTCGGGTGCCGCTTTATATACAAGACTCTACAGTTAACGTGCTTTAAACAGGCACGAGGAAAATGAAACATTTTCAAAAAGGCCGGTTGGCATTTTTCCTTTGCCACCCGTCAGTTGTCGGGAAGATATAAAAATCGGGCCTCCGGTTTGTTCCGGTGAAGCCACGTGGCGGTGTGATGTGGTATGATGCGGCAGGAACGGAAGGAATTGAGCAACAATCACCGACTATTTGTGGTGGCGGGCCAATCTGTTATTGTCCCAGCTTTTGGACAGAACCGACATCTGGATTGTTTTAGTTGGCGATGATGTGGTCCGGGCTTCGGCCTCGGGGTTTAGTTGTGCTGGTGCCGGGGATTGAATGTCTTGCCAACAAGTTTAATTAGTACCATCACCATTTGCTTAGTGGAGATGATTAAGGGTCATGATCCCACAAATCATGATCGTAGTTTTCTGAAGTAAACGACACATTCTGGAAGCTAAGGCCTGGACCACGGGAGACCAGACACTGAGCGACACTTATTACTTGAGCTCTGCTATTTATCTGTTTTTAAAATTCTTGTCAAATTATATATAGTAAAAAAATAAATAAATTTTATTTAAATTTCAGAATAAATATTATATATTTTATAAGATATGTAAAATATATATATTATTTTAAATATAAACATATTATTTTTTTATTAGCTAAAAAAATGAAGTATATTCTTACGCAAACATTTAAATTTTTTATTTTTATTATTTTAGAATTCTAATAATTTTTATTAATTTTTTAAACTTATTTTAGATATATTATATTTTTTTTGGTTAATATTTTTAATTATTGTATTTTTTATTTCTATATATTTTACAAAATTATTTCTTTTACGAGAGGCTAAATTTTTGAATATTATAATTTAATTTATAAAATATAATAAATTTAATAATTCAAAATTCTGTAAATAAATAATTTAATAAAATTAATTTGATAGATATCCTTTATTATTTCTACTATAGGGTGAGGAGTATGATGACTAAGTTGCTCACCGTGGACTTCTATTGGATAATGTTTAACTATAAGATTAAACCTCCTGCAATTCTCATAGTTCTCATAAAAAAGTTATTAAATTTTTACTTAAAAAATTTAAATCAATAAATTTAACAAATTTTACTGACTATAATCTGTAGTTTATAAGAGTTTAGGACTTTCACGTGAGAGTATTTGTACTCTAAGATTAATCCCCAAAACATGGTTCTCAGATAGGAATTAGGTGAAGAGCACTATGAAATTGTTACGTTTGTGGTGTTACAGAAGAGACGAAGCAATCACTCCGTGTTAAACAAGTTCAAACGATTCGATACAAATTAAGAAATTAAAGTGGGTAACGTAGGGAGAAGGTGCGCATGGTAGGCTAGATTGAAATACTCAAGCATCAGTTGTAATCATGAATTAAACTGGTCCTGCAATTTGCATATAAATATAATTTCTTGGTTTATCAGTTAAATATGAGCCCCTAATCTAATATATAATTGCTATTCATATGCATTTATCCAAGAATGTGGTGGGTCAAGAGCCAGAGCCACAAGTTTTTTTCAAAGAATTATGCCACATTGCCTTCCCCGCATTCTATTAATTTTGAAGTTTCTCTGCGTCTTTATTTGTTTATTTAGGACGGCTCGAACCACAAATACTTGAAACCAATTTGCCTTTTCTTTTGTTTTGATATATGGATTAGAATAAGCCTCCAGGAAGAGCTCCGGTCCAGTAGATGAGACTAAATTAAATCAACATATTTTGTGGAGTTCAGACAAACGTGGTTAGGAGGGGAAGAATTCCAGTAAAGACCATCGTAAAGGTTGGGAATCACAACAATGAACTTGTTGAGTGTTATTAATCCAGCTATGTGAGGCTTGAAATGCTCCATGATATTTCCCTCTTTCACAGTCTTATCCTTTTCTCTAGGCCAAACGGGAGTCATGCTAGATGCCATTGCTCGTCTTGGGTACTCCCCTTCTTATCTGTCAATATCTCTCCTTTTAGCTTTGCCCATTGCCCTCTAGCCCTCAGAATTCTCACTTTGTATCCATAAACAGAGTTGTTGATTTCTTTCAGTTTTCCATTTGTCAATGTTAAGTATCGTTAGTGGATTCCTCAGGGAGAGAAGAACAACCCTCTGCAATTGAAGATACTCTTTCTGTGCTAATTAAATTGAGTGCTTAGAAAGGTAATCCTTGCATTAAAAACAATCTTTGGTTCAAGACCGCCTACAATCAAACAATGATAAATTTCCTATGCTTCACCAAAAAAGTAATTTTTCGAACGGAATGAATTAGTTAACTTATTTGCTACTGAATTGACTGCTTATAAGATTCAATTTAAGAATACAAAAACCCCTAATTTGGCTTTCCACCGCCTTCAAGTCATAGAAACACGAGGCTTCAACAGAAGAGACGAGCAGCCCATTTGCAAGGGATTTGTTAACTTGTAAGCTCCGATTTTGCGTACATACTGCCAAAGATCCTAAAGATGCGATCTATAAAGCATCAGATCGAGATACAATGGCGTGCAAAGTCTATAAATCGAGAAGCAGCGCATACTAGAGGAACACGAAGGCTATCATGTATCATTGTCAAATTCTGGCTCCTGTACCTTTGAAGAAAATTCAACTTGAAATGGGCACGTCTCTAATGGTTCTAGGAAACAATGGAGCAAACATACAATAAGACATCAGAAATGGTTCTCAAACATCCAACATTGCTCATGAGAGAACTGAGTTTCAAGGACGCTATAAAGTCTATAACCCTGAACTAGCATGCCATCAAGCTCCAGTAGGCTCAAAAATACAATATTAAGCATTCACTTATTTTCCCTAAGGTAATGGCTGCAAACAAGTGTAACACTATGCCAAAAGGAGGCAGTTCAAGTATGACAGTAATCACATGAAGTAATCAAAAAGTGAATATAATAGATTCTGCACTGCTTAATATGAATTTTTTTAAAGCAAGTTTTTGTAATGACTAAAGAGCCAATACTGAAATTGGAAACTGGAGAGTATCTGGAACATCTCTCAACCGTTATTACAATCCATTAAACCAAGACAAGCAAACATCTTTCAACACTGACTACGAAGTGCAAAGCTGGGGACGCTCATTGCCATTCATAAATCACCTGAAATATATAGGTAGAAGGTAATGCCATATTAACAGTATACATAATATGCATGCCAAAGTCATAATACTAAAAATTAAATGACGCTACATAAAATTAAAGACCAAACAATCAAATAATATATTTTCATTTTACAAGCAGAAAGTAAGTTGAAACACCTTCTATTATGCACATAAAATTTATTGAGTAGATTTAATTTATGTAAATTACAGTTATACAATTTTCAAGTCTAAGCTCATTTAAATCTAGTATATCTTCAACTTAGGCTTCGATGACATGGGCTTGCTCTGCTAAATGAGCCAAGCCTAGCAGCTCATGAAGGCTCATTTAATAAAGCAGCTGAGCATGATGCCACCAGTATATGGCTCAAATTATCTCGTTCAAAGCACTACTTCCTTTGCAATTCATAGCACTTGCCAAAGAAAGGATCATGTCTTCTCTCAACGTGTGACATCATATGACAAGATCTCCCAAAATTTCTATTAATTTTATACCAGGAGCACGCCATGATCACTGTATATTAAGACTTTATCCTACTTTGACTTTGTGTTTTATTGGTGACAGTAGTTTACTTTGTATTAATTAATTTGCAGTCGTGAACTTGAAAACTAAATGCTTACTCATTATATTAGATCAAAATTAGAGTTGATAAGTGCTATCACACTTTTACTACATCACACATTTATGAAATAAAGGTGCAATGAGACTGAGGTAGAACCTAGAGAGAGTGACAGACATACTAACACCCAAACAAAATCCCTGAAATAGAGTTTTGTAACATTCACATAAATACCATGTTCAGTATTGAATTATCAAATGATAAAACAACATTTGTTTATATATAAGACTAACCTAGCACAAAGTTGAACAATGCCTGTATCCTAAATGCTCTAATGTATCAAAATTTTCAACTATTATGTCCCCTTTTCTTTTTCTGTCTTCTTTTTTTTTTTTTTTTTTTTTTTTAAGTTTCTTCTTTCATACAGCGCACTATTTCCATTTTGGTACAAATTTCAAGGCTTCCTTCTACTCCACCGCCTGCACACAACAAAATATGAACAACCAAAACAACAATTGAAAATTTAGAACTATCAATTTCTGATAAATGAATAAAAATAGAATACCAGATAAATCGACTACGCTCTTCTTAGTTATAATCTCAACTTTCAACAATCAGAAACAGGAAGCCACAACAAAAAAGCTAATAACCAGAATGGCCGATGAAAAAAAAAAAAAATTCTAGGGTTTGGTAAGCGGATCATTACTTCCTGTTATGCTCCTGGACGAAGCGTGAGTTTTTAGCATCTTCCTCTGCGAAAAAATATTGAAAAAAAGAAAGTAGGCTGTAACAAAGATCAAGGCTTCGAAATAACAACAAATAAGCTAAAATGATGGCCGAAGAGACAGATCGATGAAGCCTTACCACTAAGACCAAGGGAGAACTTGGTGATTAAGGTTCCGGTAATGGCGAATCCCACAAGGAACGGCCAGTTCCGATTCCATTCTCGCTTGAAGAAAACAGGCCACGGATCGAACTTCCTCATCCCTCACGCCTATGCCGTCTTTGCACTGACTCGCTCGCTCTCCTCGTTGCAGTGGCGCAATTCGTAGACTGCAAGTACTTTGTGATGGCTACAGGCTCCGCTCCCCCCTCCAACGAATCACGCTATGTCCTCGCGCACACAACGGGCTCCCCCGGCCCACCCAATCTAATAAGAGGGTGGTTTAGGGTTGATCAGTTACTTAGGCCTCAATGGACTACTGTGGTTTTATCATACGCACAAACAAAGCCCACAATGCTGATCATATAACTAAAACAGAATATATTTTGAGAATTGCCATGCTTTTACTTTTTTTTTATAACACTCCTTATATTTTTTTAATTCTATCGTTTTTTTAAATTTTCAGTTATAGTTACTTATAAAAACAGATAATGGGATTAATATATTTATAAGTAAATACAAGATATATTTCATTATAAATAGAGAGTAAAAAAATAAGAAATAACATAACAAGATCTAAAAATAAATGGAGTAAGGATACTATTAGTCCTTCTACTTTTCTAAAAGAGTAATTAATTTCTCAACTTTTAAGTTAGATAATTTAATTATTTATAATTATAATTAAAATAATTTAATTCTTTATTTATTAGATTCTCTTTTTTTGATATGATATGATTTATTAATAGTAACATAAATTTTTTTTTTATTATAATATGATATGACTATTATGTAAACTTATTTTTTAATTAAAACAGTTACAAAGATGTACAAAATTAGGACTTGAGATTTGACAAAAAAATAGATAATTTTATGTTAGAGAAAGAGAATTAAGAATTTAAAAGTAAAAATGAAGTTTAAATCATCACCGACTAACTATGTTAGGAAAATCTTATAGGTGAGTGATTAAATTACTTTAATTATATTTGTGGAAGGATTAAATTATCCTAATTATAATTAAAAATAGAACAAACTCCTAATTTAAAAGTTAAGAGATTAAATTATTTTTTCAAAAAAGTAAAGAGATCAAAAATACTCTAACTCTAAAAATAAATGTATAATTTAAATAAGAACAATATACATAGAAAGTTGAAGTATTTTGCTTAAACATATAACGAAAATATTGATAGGAGAAAAACTAGCCCTGAACAAGAAGAAAGACAGAGTGATAAGAAAAAGTAAAGAAATCATATTCAAAATCAGAGCAATATGTTCCTTTAAAAAAAAATAAAGAGCAATATATTGATTATTATTTCTCCATGTCACAATTAGTAATTGATTATAATCATATGAATTAATGATGATGACATTTGATTGATTGTAATTTATTGTGATTGGTAATTATAATTTGTAATTAAAATAATTAATTTGTTATTACTAGAGCTAGTTCTTAACATAATATATATAATAATTCTTCTATTATAGAACATAATTAATTACTTGATAGAGCTATTATGAGAATTCCATAAATCCCAATAAATGATAATATGATTTTTATTAATATATTTTGCACAATATATGCTGATATGATTTCATGTAGGTGTCTATTGGACAACACGCAAGTGATGACATGGCGCTTACATGAATAGTTTAGAAGTCTCTTGAATTATGTACATACTTGTAGATGTGTAGAATTCTTTAGGTCAGTGTAGAGAATTCTAAAAAGCCTTGTATTATGCAAATATCTAAATATTTTGAAACAAGGTTCTAGAAAGCCTTTCTTCACCATAAGATCAAACTGATCTCTCATTTGTAACCATCAAGCAATTGTAAGCATTCAAATACCTGCAAGCTTCCTTCTAGACCTATTCCTTACAAAAAAAGAAAAAAGAAAAAAGAAAAAATCTTGCATCTAGACCAATACAATTTCAATTCACTCAAGTTCTCTTCAAACCTTCCTAATCACTTGTTCTTTGTCTACTCTTAAGGGTTTAGCTGATTTAGCTAAAGATCAAGAGGTGATTAAGCTGAGGCCAACACGGACTCATCTTGATCACCTCTTGATCAAAGAAAAACTTGGATCATATATATGTTATATAGCATTAGAAAATACTAGACGATCACAAAAATTTGAAAGTCTCAACTAATAATTATTACCATAAATTACAAATAAAAATAATTGACTAAATAGTGGACTAGTATTAGGTAAAAACCAAATCTTCATTAAAGAACAATAATTTGACACCGTAAGCAGTGCAAATTAAATCCTATCCAATCGAATAAATGAGTGCTAAAGAATTAATATTTGATTCATCAAATGGATACAAGCGTATGACACTCAAAAAATCCACTAATACTAGCAGCGCAAAACTTAATCAATAATTTTGGGACAATTAGGTCAAGTTGCCATAAATAAACCGAAGCTTGCAAGTGGACCAATAGCCTTTATATCACATTGACCCAAATTTTTTTATTTTAAAAATTAAAAAAAAAAACAGAGTGATGGAAAAAACAAAGAAACAACATTTAAAATCAGACTAATATGTTTTTTTTAGGTTCAAAAAGCAATAAGTTGATTATTATTTCTCCACATCACAATTAGTAATTGACTATAATCATACAAATTAATTATGATGATATTTAATTGATTGTAATCACAATTTAATTGATATAACTACAATTATATTTGATTGATTGGAATCACAATTTATTGTGACGGGTAATTATAATTTGTAATTAAGATAATTGATTTGTAATTAGTAGAATGAGTTCTTGGCACAATATAAATTATAATCCTTCTATTATAGAACATAATTAATTGCTCATTAGAGCTATTATGAGAATTTGATAAATCCCAATAGATGAGAATATGATTTCTTCATATATTCAGCATAATATATGTTAATATGATTTTACGCAGGAGTTTATTAGGCAGCGCATAAGCAATGGCATGGTGCTTTCATGGACAATCTAATAGTTTTCTGAATCACATACATACTTGTAGAATTGTGTAGAGTTTTCTAGGATAATGTAGAGAATTCTAGAAAGTCTTGTGTTATATAAATATCTAGATATTTTGAATTGAGGTTATAAAAAGCCTCTCTTCCCAGTAGGATCAAATTGATTTCCACCATCCATTGAGACGGTGGAAGCCTATATATAGGGGTGGAAGTCTCATTTATAATCATCCAACTGATTGTAAACATTCAAATACTTGTAAGCTTCCTTTTAGAGTAATATAATATTTACTCGCTCAAATTCTCTTCAAGCTTTTCTATTCACTTGTTCTTTGTCTACTCTTGAGGGTTTGGTTGACTTTGATAAAGATTAAGAGGTGAACAAACTAAGGTCTTAAAGAAAAATGTAGACCATATGTATATTAGACGGTATTAAAAAATATTAAACAATCACAAAAATTTAAAAATTTCAATTAATAATTATTATCATAAATTACAAATAAAAGAATTGACAAATAGTGGATTATTATTACCCAAGTCTTTTTCTCAAGTCCAACTTAAATGTATTTGTGTTCTACCCACTAAAGCAATCTTAAGTATTATTGAGTTTAATAATTTGTCACATAATTTATTCGCTGTAGATTCTTTTATTGATGTTATTTCTTTGGAAGATTTTTCAAATATCAACATTATTGACTTCAACAATGTTGGTTATATCAATCAACCATTGTTTCAAGACTACAATTGCTTTGCTTCCCCTGCTTTGATCTCTGCAGAGAAGCTAAAGTCTGATCCTGCAACTGTAGTAATTGATGTTCTTGTCAAAGGAAAAGCTTTCCCTCAAAAGGGAAAGCTTATGCAAGCTCTAATTGAAACTGGCACATTACCTCAGACACTACTCCTCATTACCGCCCCCCTTTACGCTTGGCGCAATCCACCTCCTTTGCAACCTATCAAAGTTACATCATTTGCCATCAAAGATTCTCAAACCCCGATTTAGTCCCGTTGCAAATTGGTGAACTTTGCTAATAGCCTTTCTGGTCCAACGAGCAATGCTTGCCAATGTGCTTCAAATGCTTCAATGAAATTTTAATTTCAGTTATAATTGAAAATGTTGGAAGTTTGAACTTTTTAAAAAAATCCAAAATTTAATGTTAATACAATAATTTACTTTTTTTTACCCTAATTTTAATTTTTTTTCTTTCAAAAATTCAATGTTGAGATTTTTTTTGTTATTACCAATTCAAGCCACTTATGGAATTGACAAATAAACTGATGATTCAGAAGTAACTTTCTTTGAGAATATTTTTAAATTGCCTTTTAAAATATGTGAATGTAACTTTGATGTTGTCTATACCGGTCGTGTTCTTTCACCAAGACACATGCGTACGAAATCCTTAATATTATCCCGCCAGTGTGCTTACAAGGTGGTGCCTGGCGGTACAACGGGCTCACCCGGCCCACCCAATCTAACAAAAGGATAGACTTTTGGGTTGATCAATTCCTGGGGCCTCGATGGACAACTATGGGCTTATCACAAACAAACAAAGCCCATAATGCTGATCATATAAATTGTCGAGCTATTATTTTTTTATAACACTTCTTATTTTTTTTATTCTATCACTTTTTTATTTATTCAGTCACATTTTTATAAAAAATCACATAATTAACATATTTTGATTAAATATAAAATATATTTTATTATGAATTAAAATTAAAAAATAAAAAATAACATATTAAGATCCAAAAATAAATATAATATAAAAAGAACAATATACATAAAAAGTTGAAGTTTTTTGCTTATACATATGATGAAAATATTGACACGTGAAAAAACAGCCCCAAAATAAGAAAAAAGACAGAATAATGGGAAAAAACAAAGAGACAGTATTCAAAATCAGATCAATACGTTCCTTTAAAAAAAAGTAATAAGTTGATTATTATTTCTTCACGTCATAATTAGTAATTGATTGTAATCGGATCACTTAATTATTATTAATTATAATATTTTTTATTGATTGATTGTAATCATAAATTAATAAATATAAATATAATTACATTTGATTAGTGGTAATCATAATTTATTATTGGTAATTATAATTTATAATTAAGATAATTTATTTATAATTAGTATAATTAATTCTTGACACAATATATATAATAATCCTTTTATTATATAACATACAAAAATTAATTACTCATTGGAGCTATTATAAGAATTCCATAAATCCCAAGAAATGAGAAATTGATTTCTGTTGATATATTTGGCAATACCCCTTGATGGCCTCTTTTACTTTTCCATCATCTTATTCAAAAAGTCAGGCAAAGTCGTCCCAATCTCGTGGAAGAGATTATTAATGGAGCGTTTGGTCTGCGATGTGAATACGTGATTCCTTACTCTCTGTACTTTCCAATCAATTATGCTATGTCAGACTGGCCATACACTCATGACTAATGAAGCGCCTAAAATCATTCCGGTTGAAATGATTTTGTAGAAAGAACCATATTTGACTTCTGCTAACCCAGCCTAAGATTTTCTCCCCTTTTCCCTCCATTCCCTTCTTTCCTTCCTCTTCTTCCTTTTTCTTTAATTTTTCATGCTTGCCCTACTTGCTATTTTTTTTCCCGATAAGCATCTTTTCAACTTTCAAACTAATGTTATACTTGATCATAAATAAACAGCAACGAATCAAACTCTTGATCCTCTTTTCTCTGCCGTCAAACCACCTACTCATTTACCAACTTGTCTCCTCTGCTGAGGAGCCTTCTTTCTGCTGGCTACCTCTCCTGCAAGAATTTATCTCCTCATCATTTATCTATATCTCTGTTCAAATGTCGGACTTGCTTTTTCTCTTTTAAAGGCCTTTTATCGATCCAGAGCTCAGATATTTTTTAATCTTCTCCCTTTCTTCCCTATTCAGTCAAACTCAAACCAAACTCCAACCACCTTTTCTTCTCGATTGGTGATACGACCATTGAAAATATAGAGAAAAACATTGATATGCGTTACCGATCTAGCTAGTGTAAGTATCCTATGTGAAGCTAATCATTCCTCAATTATACCAGGAACATGCGCCTAGAGTACATGGATTGATGGCATCACATTTTTGGCTATAACAATTACAACCCTCCTTTAAGCATCCAACAACTTTATTGTTCAATTAAACCATAACGGTTTTATTTTTCTTTTTGATTAAAAAGTTTAGATTGAGCAGGCAAGCCATATTACATGTTTATGAAAACTTATAATAATATTTATATATTATGTAACAAGAGAAATTATTAATAAATGGATTTCAATTTTTTAATTCACCTACACACAACGTGTACGCCACAATGACAGAAATTCAGGTGAAGCTTCTGTTTAATGCGTGCCAAATATTTGAGTCTTTAATGCAAGTTCAACGAAGCTTTTGTTCTGCAGGCCGCAACGGCAAGTCGGAGTCATTAGTTCGCATTTCTTGCTCAATGGAGTATATAATATTTCTATATTTCTTATTTTTGCTTGCTCACGTCATTGTGTCTACGATATCAGACACACGCTGTCTATTGTACAAAACTACCCATTGAAGAGTGAATCATACGGCAAAAAGCCGAGGAAAAGTTTGCTGGATATGGACTCAAGGGTCAGAAAATTTTGTCATCAAATCATAACCTAAATTAGACCAATACCGAAGAATGGAATTCTGCGAATATGTGCTCGTTAGCTCTTGTTTGATTCCCTTTCTATATAACAAATGTGGGAAAGAAAAAAGAAAAAAAAAAAAAGAATGCTATAATTTAGTGCCATTGCACGGTTCTGACTCATTTTTTGGTAGAGTGATTTGTGACGCAGAGCACACATAATTAACAAGACCAAAGACAGCATAGACCCAACAGCAGCCAACGTTGAATAAAACAATGCACATTGATGGATAAAGTAAATAGGAACGGGCTCACACCACTAGCACTTTGCTTCCTTCTACGGTCTTTGGCAATACCGTTGGTAGACTGCTTAACTCACAGGCTAAGCACCAAAACGACCACGCACCCAGCTATGACCTGATGGAAAAAATCAAAAAGCCCTCTTCAACTTGTCAAACAATTTGCTCGCAGACTGGGTCATGTGCAACCTACCTACCGGCTACGGTACTAGCGGTCTAGCATATTTGCATGTGCCTTCCCATTCGGTGCGCGCAACAAATGTCGTACAACGAGGGGCATGCGAAGGCTCGTGTGT
This sequence comes from Dicorynia guianensis, assembly GCA_037013595.1. Taxonomy (NCBI): domain Eukaryota; kingdom Viridiplantae; phylum Streptophyta; class Magnoliopsida; order Fabales; family Fabaceae; genus Dicorynia; species Dicorynia guianensis. Next base: position 1,355,500 of record JASUAB010000009.1, read on the forward strand.
GAGACCTTGCTGACTGGGTTTAGCCACACGTGTCTCAACCTCGGCGTCGGCGGCCCCCACACATGACTTCTACCGAACCGCCATGTGCGCTTCCGCATATGGACAATCTCATAGGCCCGCTGCTACAGTTGAGAAGCCCCAACTTCTGATAAGACACGCCACTTGCTTAATCTGATCAGGTTATTAATGTGAAACGGATGCAAGAGGCTGTGGTATGTGACGCGTGAACTACGTACAAATGCACTGGAGCTGAGGGAAAATATTCCTTTAACATAAGGACACGTGGCACCGTCTAATTATGGGCAGACCATTTGAGTAAAGAAAATTGTAGGGCTACTAATTAACATATATTTATTAAATATAAAAATTAAAAATAACAAAAATAAATAAAATAATAATTATAAATAAAATTATAAATATAAAAAATATGATTATAAAAATATTGTTTAAATAAATAAGAATATATTCTTAACTGTATAAATTTTATATATCTTTTCATATTTTTTATATATATTTTTTTTACTAAGTGAACAGTCGACAGGTAAAGTCGTTACCCGTTTATGAGTTAAAGAGATAAAACTCCCAATGGTCTCTACTTTTTTGGACCGTTCTTCAACCACAATTACAAGGATGCCCCTGAATGCGGTTGCACTCTATATCCATAGCCCATAGGTTTGTATGCTTTTCCACAAACATTTAGCTACAAATCCTCATCTACCGCGTCTCTAGTAACGAAAATATAAACGTTAAATAATAATAAATATACACGATATTTTATTATACTGATTATACATATTTTTCTTTTTTCTTTTTTTACTTAAATTTTTTACTATCAACACATAAAAGGGGCAAGCGCTCCCTTTATATATTAACATAATTTTTCATAAATGTTCGTGGTTATTTAGTTTACTCCACTAGTTGGTATGGCAAACTATGTATATCTTTGTTATTCTTTGGTAAATTATCATAGTCATTGTTTAAAATTAAATGATGAATTTAAAAAAAAAATTTACCCACTTCATTTTTGCATCAATAATAATATATTTATATTTTAACATCTAAAATACACCTTATACTTTAGAATAGGCATAGGCTTCAGTATTAATAATGTATTACTACTAACAAGTATGCGGTTGATGAGGCGTTTTGGTCTGCCATTACACCATAAGATTGTTATATAAGTGCAGTGTGGACCTTTGAAGGTGCCCAATTGATAAATTAAACAAATATTAAAGAATGCTTATGCATAATTACACTCTAATGCATGTTCTGAGGTGCTAAATACATTGTACATTGTATTAAGAATGTAGTGTGAGTTTTAATTTAAAGCAACGTTTGTCGTATGCAAGCCATATTTTAAATTTGGTGACCTTTGTACTTTTCACTCAACCAAGAATCACAAATATTTTACTCATTTTAAATACTTGGTGAGTTTTGATTATGGTACTACGACAGAAGCACTATCAAATTTTAAATCACTGCCTAGTTGTGTACGCTTCATGCATGTAAGTTCCCACCTGGATTAAGGAACTGTAGGACACAATCTAAAACATCGCTATTGATATAATTAAAAAAAAAAAATCATTAGATTACAACTAAAGTGGTTTGCTTCTTTTTGTTCTCATAGAAACAATACTAACATCTTTGTATGCTGAAATGCCAAAAAAGATGACAGTGTGCCGAATCAGCATGTCGGGAATAAAGAAAGAAAATATTGTAGCTTTTCCAACCAAATTCTTCATCGGCTTTGTTAGAACTCAGGACGAGGTTGTCTGATGCTGGCGTTGTGCTTATGAAAACCATAAAATATGAATAATGTGCTAAAAGCAAAAATTGGTAGATAGCAGTAGGAAGTCGAAGCAAATCAATTCTCAAAGTGACATGTTTATAGGGAGACTTTAGAAAGATCCCAAAAAAAAACGGTGAAAAAGAAGCTAGATAATATGCAATAAGCCAACCTTCAACTGCGAACCAAGTTTGCTTGCTATGTTTGACCTTTCAAAACGTGGCGACGACAACGGGTCGGTTCTCCGTTTCTTGTTCTTTTTCTCAACATGAAGTCATACATAAACATATAATTTGTGCACATAGATGGAAAAGTATAATTACTGACGAATATATAATAATGGGATAAGAAATACATGCCAAGTCAACCGTTACATGGTTGAGTTGAGTTCAGTTTTCTTGGGCAGTTCACAACGCAATCTAGGATAGCTCTAGGGAGATAATTTTAACAATTGGATCCATCACATTCTTATAAACATTCATCATAGCCTCAAAATTTTTTTTATTTATTTGTTTAGAAGATTATATTAAAATATCCTATGCATGAATTTGGCAGTTTATAGGCAAAATATGACATGCCCACATGCATCAAATCCAGACTTTTAACACGCAACTGCATCTACATCTACTTTATCCTAAAGTTTGAACGTTCAACATTGATGTAACCTCCTTCACACATTCATTAACCCATAGGTTTGAGGTACATTACTTTTTCAAAATACACATGAAATATCTTTTATATATATATATATATATATATAGATATATATATAAAACTTTGTTTGATGAAATCCTTTTTTCAATTAAAGATCTAAAAAAATTAAACAACTCATTAATTAGAATTTAGAGATTAAGCCTCAAAAGTAAAAAAAAAAAAAGTATTGGTGAAGAATAATAAAGTACAAAGCTTTGTGTCTTAAAGAAAGACGTAGACTAATATATATATATATATATATATATTAGATGACACAAGAGAATACTAAATGATTATAATAAAAAAAATAATATATAAAATTTTATCTATTAGTTAACTTTAATTACATAAATTAAATAATATTATTAAATTTTATCAAAAACTAAATTCAAAACATCAAACAATCACAAAAATTTTAAAATCTCAATTAGTAATTATTAACATAAATTAAAAATAAAAATAATTAACTAAATAGTGGAATAGTTTTAAGAAAAAACCAAATCTTTATTAAAGAACAAAAATCTGGTACATTTATACGCATCACAACTAAACGAGTGCTGAAGAATTAATTTTTGATATATCAAATGGATACAAGGGTATGATACTCTAACACTGTCATGAATAAATGACGACTTGTAATTGATCACTGCAAAAGGCAGCAAAGGGCGAAGATCGATCAATAATTTTGGGGTATTTATGTCAAGATGCTACATATAGATATACTAAAGCGTAAAAGCAGATCAGGTAGACTCAATATCACACTCACTCAAATTCCTTTATTTTGAAAATGAAAATATTAGTGTTTAAAATTTTTGATGATGAGGGATTATATAAGGAAGGAAAATTTAATCCCATTAACTCATTGACCAGAGACAGAAAATAATAGCACAAGAGCGAGGCAGGATTTTCTTTTAAGCAAGAATACGGTTCCTGAAAAGAAGGGGAGAGTTTTCAGGCATTCTAATAATCATTCCAATTGTTAAAAATTACAAAGGAAAAGACGAGATTGGAATCTCCCACTTTTTCTACGAGGAAGGTTTTGGGCATTTCTGAATTTTCATTAATTGGGACGTGGTTCAGTGGATGGGTGAAAAAGCAGCCACCTTCTCCGACTCTGCGTCTCTTCCCTTTGTCTTATACGCCTCAACCTTTTTTTGTCTATAAATACGAGGTAGCCCACACATTTGTTTACCTCCCCTAATACTCTGTTTTTAACATTTTTTTTTCTTATATCCTCTTGTGCTCTCTCGCACAACAGTGTTCAAGAAAAGCATGGAGCACCTGGGTTACATATGTGATTATCAGGAGGTCGAGGTGGGTCATTGCATATCTCATTTCATCTCACTCATGCCTAATACTCTGTTTTTTACATTTTTCTGTTTATCTTCGTTCTAATTATCAATTGATTATGCATTTAAACCTTCACCCTTCACTTAAAATTCTCAGTTTTGATGATTACTGTTTTTTTTTTTAAATGACATTTTCATTCACGGTTGCTCCGCTTTTCTTTTTGTTTCCCTGTTCTATGATTGCCATCCTTTATGCGAGTTTAGTTGTTCAGATTGTGTGCCTCCATTTTCGTTCACTTACATATGTAGAGGAGTGAGAGCTTGAGCTATTATTGCTTGCTGCCTTTGTAGTAACCAGGCATTTTTTTTTTTCTTATTTTTGCAAGTCAAGAACTTTCTGCCTTCAGATTCCATTTCTCCAACACTCATTGTTTATTGTGTCCCATTTTTTAATTTGGTTAGATGAATAATAGACTGACAACGGATTATGGACTTATTCTTCCTCTCAGAAATTGGCTGGTACTCTGTTTTTTCAATCCTAAAGAACCGACTTCTTCTGCTATCGAAGTTTTACAATTGCTCTACCATAAAAGAAAAATTGTAAAATTTTTCTACATAGATGATTCGAACATTTTGTTTGAGCAAGTATGCCTCGCGTAACATGTAATTCTGTCCTTCTGCGCACAGAATTTGTGTTTGCGTTTTTTTTGGAGTGAATTTGTTTGTGCTTTAGCCTTCTCTCTACGGACTGAAAGTTGACCACGTTTTCCTCCTATTTTGTTTCCTATCATTTTTCTTCCTATAAGTAGTGTGATTTTTTTTCTTGTTGTATACGATACTATCATTTTTCTTCCTATAAGTAGTGTGATTTTTTTTCTTGTTGTATACGATAGGTTTCACCATTGACCCACTTATCCCGAAATTTGGTTTCATTTTTTGAAATATAAATATAACCATATTAATATTTGTCTAAAAAAATCGTTTTTTGTCATGGGCTTTATTGGTATTCTCTATTTCTTCCTCATAAATCCTAACTTTGAAACAGTTGGTGAACCGATTGCAAATGAGACCTAACCTCATGCCAATGAGAATTTACGAAAAACCAAAGCAAAGGCGAGGTCAAAGTCTTTTTAAGGCCAATGGCATCAGTCTGGATATTGATTTTTGTGTCCACACATTATTTTGTCTGTATTTAACACTGCTCAATATTCGGCTCCACTTTCACTCCGTAACGTGCACTCACAGTTTATGATCACGTGTGTTTGCGTTACTGCATTCTAAAGTGGTTCCATGGCTTCCATTTCATGACTTTTTTTGTTCACCATTAATTAGAGATTGACATTCCTGTTCTGATTTTCTAGGATGTTGATGAGTTGAAGCAGAAGCTTATGTATACTAATATTGAACTAGAAGCGGTCAAGCTTTTTAAACTGGATCTACTTAATCTCCTCAAGATTGCTTACCAAGAGAGAGATGAAGCAAGGAAACAGCTTCATAAACTTCAGAACAATCTCGTATCTTCGACCACAACCCAGTTGCCCAAGTCTTTTTCTGAAGCCCAGTTCGAAAGCCTTCTTGTTCTACCCACTAAAGTAAACTCAAGCATCACTGAATCCAACAGTCTCTCCCATGGTTCATCCCCTGTAGATTCCTTTATTGATGCTGTTTCTTCGCCAGATTTTTTAAGCATCAACGTTGTTGACTCCTACAACGTGGCTTATGTCAATCAACCACTGGTGCAAGACAATAATTGTTCTGCTTCCCCTGCTTTGGTCTCTGCACAGAAGCCAAAGTGTGATCCTGCAACTATAGTAATCGATGCTCTTGTCAAAGGAAAAGCTTTGCCTCAAAAGGGGAAGCTTTTGCAAGCTGTGATGGAAGCTGGTCCATTACTTCAGACACTCCTAGTTGCGGGGCCCCTTCCCAGTTGGCGCAATCCACCTCCTCTGCAACCCATCAAGGTTCCACCGTTTACGATCAAAGATTCTGAAATCCCTATTTCGTCCTCAATTCCTGCTGCGATTTCATGCTATACTCCTCAAACTTGTTCTGCTTCTATTGTGAACTTTGCTTGTAGCCCTTCTGGTCCATCAAGCAATGCTTGGCAATCTGCTTCAAATGCTAGTGTCAACAACCAAGTGTACTCAAGCAAGCGACAAAGGCTTCAATGACTTCGATAAATTTTACTTCCCTTCCTCCCCTGTTCTTCCGTAAAAGTACCCCCTATCTGTAAATGGAGTTCAAAGATTGGTGTAAATGGCATACCCTGGTTTTGTTTGATTTTTGAGGGCCTTAGCTTGCCTTCTTTAAGTTCAGTTATAGTTGAAAATTGTAGTCCTTCTTGAACTTGAAGTTTAGATAATCCAAAATTTTATATTTAATATAATAATTTACTATTTTTTTACGCTAATTTTAGTTTATTTTTTCTTTGGAAAATCCAATGTTGGGAATTTCTTTTTGTTATTATCAATTCATGCTACTTGTGGAAGTGACGAATGAACTGGTGATTAAGAAGTAAATTTCTTTGGGAATATTTTTTAGACTGCCTTTTAATTCTCTTACAAAATATGTGAATGTAACTTTGATGTTGTCTATACTGGTCTTGTTTTGTCACCAATACAAATGCGCATGAAAATCCTTAATATTATCCCCGACCAGTGTCCTTACATGGTGGTACTACTTTGGTTTGAACGTTCTGTACAATTACCTACATCGTCTTCTAGTAAAGCTGCCCATCAATTTATTGTCATCCTTTGCAAATTGGGTGTAACCTTTCATAACTTTCGTGATCATTCTGATGAGAGCATGTCTCCTAATTCCGCGGGGTCTAACGTGTCTGTAGACTATTCAGATTGGAATGCATCGGCGATTTCTTCATTTGTTCTATTCTGCCTCATCTTCCTTATACTGGGTTACTATAACCTATGGAAGCGTCTCTTTCGTGGAAATTATGGTAGAAATTCCGCTAGAAACCAGGTTCAAAGGCTACTTCTTGATGAATCCAATACTGATGATCCTTCTCTACAGTCTCAAAGCCGCAGACTAGACTTCTCTGTCGTGCACTCTCTTCCCATATCTCAGTTCAAGAAAAAAGAGGTAGAACAGAAGCCAATTAACGTAGACTGTGCAATTTGTTTGGGTGAGTTTGAAGAAGGGGAATGGCTGAAACACCTTCCTAGCTGCACTCATGTCTTCCATGTTTCCTGCATTGACATATGGTTTCAGTCTCACTCAAGTTGTCCGCTTTGCAGATCTCATGTCAACCTTGACTGTTCCATATCTACCTACACATTGCTAGAGACTTTAAGGAGGGAAGATTTTTCACAAGAAAGAGCCGCACATTTCCAATCCATTCGCTCTGAAATATTACAGAATTTGGCCACTAGACAACAAACTTCTAGCTCCAGACTTCCGGTTGATCAGCCTTAAATTTCTATAATAATTTTTACCTTTCTCTAAACATGATTGGTTGTTTTTTCAGTTTACTGTTTTTGCGAGGTGATAGGGAGGGATGGGCATTAGGTTGGGGAGGAGCCTGGAAAGAGACTTACTGAAATGTATAAGCTCTATAATAAGCCGCCTCCGAAACCCATTGTGAAAGCATGAGGAGTGATGCAATTAATACTAAATGATAGTACATAGAAACAAGTTGCTAACCTAACAGCTAAAGGAACCTCCTCCATCGGAAAATTATACATTGATCGATTTAGTTGCATCAGAATTAATATTTTGGTAGTCCAGTGTTGAAAAACTTACTATTGAATCATGTACCTCTATTGTCCTCGTAGCTTCTAAATTACTGCATTTATGTTTCTTCCTGCAAATCACGAGGGCTGAACTCATACGTACTTTCTGTGATGAATGCATTACTAATGGCGTTAGCATACCTACTTTGAGTTGTACTTTGTGAGGAATGCATGGCTCAGTTAAAACAAAGGACCAAGTCCGTCTATCCTAAATGCGTATAAAGAATGATGGCGCATATCTTGGTGCACCGGAACATTTGGCAATTCTTATTCTCTATTTCAGATCCTCAGTAATAAGAAAAAGGGAAATAAACAAGGTTCGCATTATCAAGGGCCTACGGAGTAATTAGTTGCAGCTTTTACAATTCATTCAAACAACAAAAATATGAGTTTTAAGCAAAATCCAAGTTTCCCAAGTCGACTCATTCCCCTTCCTTAGGAAGGAGTTACCTAATTACGCCACTTGAGATTAACTCAAGTGGTGGTAGAGTTGCGCCTCACCCCTCAATTCCCAAGATCGATCACCTCCCCAACAATGTATCAAACAAAAAAAGTTACGTAATTACTAAATTAGGAAAATGATGATGCGCTTATTATGCCCAACAATTTTTAGTAATATTTCCACTAAAAATTGTAACCCAAAGTCTACTTCATGTCAATTGAACCAGAAGACAACTACTAATAAACAAACCACAAAATATAGAACTTCAAAACACTTCCAAAAGTCTCCGGTTAATGATAGCCATGAAACTGCCTAACATCTGAGATATAGAAATTGCCCTCAGGTGAAGTCATGCTACAACTTAGATAATTCCAATCTTGTTTGCTACATCTAAGGCATCATAATCAGGAGTCAACCTGACATAGGCCTTCTTGGTGCCATCGGGCCTGCAACAGAATAACTCAGTTTTAGAAGAAAATGCAGCACTACAAATGTGTGATAAGAATGTAAATAGCACAAAGCCAATCGATTCCCCATTAACACAAGTCATTGTTGTCTGACGCAAACATTTAAAGAATTCCTAACCAATCAAGTAAAAAATACAGATTATACAACCCAAAGTTATTTCTCAAAGTGAACCTGTCAACCTTACACCATGTGTTCCAAATTATTTTTCTCATCACCAGTAACATTGCAACACAATGATCAATCCGGAGGCCCATATTTTCACAACAGATCAGAAAATTTAAAGAGCAGAACTGCCACAAGATTTCAGAATATCTCTGATGTCACATATCAACAGACAGACCTTGGCAGGGAATGGGAAAAATATGAAGTTCACTACTCGAGTCTTGACATTAGAAACAGTGAGCTAATAGTATTATTATTCATGCATAATAAAAGCTCACCTGATCAAGGTATTTACTTTCTTGGCCTGAATGTCGTACATTTTTTTCACTGCATCCTTGATCTTCTTTTTATCAGCGCGTATGTCAACAATAAAAACCAAAGTGTTGTTATCTTCAATTTTCTTCATTGCCGACTCAGTAGTGAGAGGATATTTCAGAATTTGATAATGATCAAGCTTATTCCTTGGTGGAGCACTAATGCGAGGGTATTTAGGATTCCTATCCTTTTTCAATGTCTTTGGTCGATGAAATGTGACAGATGTTCGGATTTTTTTGGCCTTCTTCTTGAATGTAGGACCTGACTTGACTGCTTTAGCAGCTTTCAAGGCCTGTGTCTTAGGATCAACCTTCTTCGAACTATCAACTATAAAAACAACTTGATCTAGTCACGCACAAGAAGATCAAGAACCAACTATTGTTTAAAGAATAAGATCGTTCAAGCAATTTTGGGAGAGTAAATGATAGATTGCAGTACTAAAACACATGTTAAGGAAGTACAGACACAGAAAGTTAGAGAACAATCATGCAAACAATACAAGAATGTATAAAAATGCAGGTATTTTGACAGATTAGTTAAACAACCAGAAAAAGCAGAATTTTGTGAATATTATCAATCGATCTAATGTTTCAAGTCTACGTATACAGAATGAACAATACTGACAGAAAAATGCACTCAAGCTTTGCCATCAACTGATACCTCAAAATAACAAAACCCCATGATGTAGTTATCTAGTTATAACATTACATTAAACAACAAATGGTTGAAGATTTCCTTCGTCTGATCAATCATGCAGTACCAACAACAAATATAGTCATGTTTGATTTTTTTTCCTTACTACCTCGAAAAAAAATGATTCCAGTAAAAATGGTGCATTAAGCTAAGAATAAATCACTAGGTTCTCCTGCCAACAGAGAAGGATGCGCAAAGAAGTGAATCTCCATCAAGAAGATAAAAAATCTGACCAGGTTAATGGTCATCAAAAGTGACAATTTTAACCGAAATGACTAGTAAGAGCAGGAGAGACAGTTCCGTGAGCTCAGTAGTTGGTATAGTTCATTTCTGATGGTTCATTAATGATTTTACAGCACTAATTCATAATATTCATCCCACCCTCACTTTCCACGGAGAGGACGCATTAAACAAATTAAAGGGCAAAAATGCACATCAAATCTGATAAATCACCGCTAAAACTAAAATATAGCCACACATTAATCATGCCAAGTATACAAAACTTTTAAATACATAAATTCATGGAAAGTCTCTCCTCTCTTGCAGCAATTGGTTTACAGTTTTCCTCAGCTGAATTAGAAAATTGCGGAAACAAAAAGAATACAGCAACATGATGGAGCATTCGTTGAACAGTAAAAAGGATATTACCTTTAGCCGGAGCCATTGAGTTGCCGAAAAAGGAAACCCTACCAGTTAAATCTTCCTCAAACCCTGAAAGAAAAGTAAAATGGAACAATTAACCAGTCGAAGCTCCAAACCGGGAATATAATAATTAAGTCTAGTGCGGCTTCAAATCGACCACCAACGAGACACGGAATCCCAAACACTGTGGACGGAGCTATGCAGTAGAATGCAGACCTGGGCGTGGAAGAAGCAGCGTCTCTGTGCGTGTCTAGGGTTTGGGAGGAGGAGGAGGAATTAGCAGGTATTATATAGGGATGTGAGTGAAATTACCACATTATCCATACATGGCTGATTATCGGAGGTCGTTTTCAATTTCATACAAGTAGTTTCTACTTGGGACGAGGGTGCAATCGTACTAGCGACACTGAGGGTTACAGATTGATGAACGGGTTAAGGGCTGGCCCAGTACGTCCACTCTGAGGATGAAAACCGACAAAATGGGCCGATAATAAGCCCACAAATCAAAATGCAAAACAATGCTATTTAGTGTATTGTATTGGACTAGCCTCTTCTAAATTACTTTACATGATCAAATACATTACTTTTAATCTTTAATATAATTAAAAATTAAGATAAAGACACCTCATTTAATCAATCAATCCATATCATTTTTTTAATTTCAATTTAGCTTAAATAAATTCTTAACATTTTCTTTTGCAAAAACTAATCAATCCCATGAATTTTTAGAAAAAAAAGCAACATCATTCTCTCTGTTTTTTTCAGAAAAATAATCTTCGATACAGGCAAATTTTGATTAAAAATTGAACAAAAATTTATAACAACGCTATATTTTTCAGAAAGAGTGTCCCATATATGCTACAAACATTTTACCGAAACTTGAGTTTAAGAAGAAAATGAGGTGAGACTTCTCAAAATGGTAGCTCTTGCTCATACCCTTGGAACACGTGGGAGCAATTTCAAGTTTAAATGTTTGTCAATATTATGAATTAGCATATGATCTCCGCAAGCTCTGGAAATATTCTTAAAATGCATAAAAGTAACTAATATTGAACCAGCAGCTTCAAATCCTTCAATATTTCTGTGTGTGGGCTAATTAAAGGTATAATAGTATATTTTACAGAAGAATTTATTCTGGTATTGCATTTGCGGCTGTTTGAGTAGCAAACTGAATACAACATTCAGGGATGAATTCATGCCCTTAATTTTTTTTATTGTTGCATAAAAGGCTGCCGTATTTCTTTGTATTGACCATATGTTATCTGAAATTTCATTCTCTAGCGGGTCATGGTCATTTACAATTGGATTGATGAAGCCAGCTAAAGGCCCTTGTATATCAGATCCATAAACATGACCCATTTTGGTTCGTTTTGTTTCCAGGTACCTCTTGTTTTCCTCTGTGATTGGTGTCAAGACAGGAACTCGCCCTATCACTGCCAAACCATATCCCCTCTGGCCAATGAACTTAGCTGGGTTATTAGTCATCAGCCGCATAGTTCGAACTCCTATATCCCTCAGAATCTGTAAACTTCAATTTTTAACGTTAGTAGCAACTAGTAATGTAATCACAGGAATATAATCCTCAATAGAAAGATAACTCTGTTTAACACTTTGATTTGGAGTTTTTAGGTTCTAATCTCATTGTGCCACCCATTTTCAGATGGAAAAGAGAGAGAGCATCCCAAAATGATGCATATTGATGAAACTGACCTGGGCTCCAATTCCATACTCACGAGCATCAACAGCTAACCCAAGTTCTATGTTTGCCTGGACCGTGTCGTGACCTTGATCCTGCAAATTATAGGCTTTAAGTTTGTGACCAAGTCCAATGCCCCTTCCTTCATGACCTCGAAGATAGACAACTACTCCCCTGCCAGCTTCTTCAATCAACTGCATTGCCAAATCCAATTGGTTTCCACAGTCACATCGAGCTGATCCAAATATATCCCCAGTTAAACATTCCGAGTGCACACGTACTAAAACATCTTGCCCATCTCTTATATCTCCCTTGGTACATTCAGAGGAGAACAAAGAATACCTCAGTAGAATTGTAGAGAAGATGAATGCTGTATGGATTTCACTGTAATAACACATTCTTACCTTTACCACAGCTACATGTTCAGTTCCATCCAGCTTAGAGCGGTAGCCATATGCAAGAAACTGACCCCATTTTGTAGGCAAGCGTGAGACAGTAGTTCTTTCCACCAATTTTTCGCGCTTTCTCCGGTATCTTGAAGCAGCATATATATATAAAATAAGGCCATTAAATGGGCATGAATTATATGATTAGCTTGTAAATCAGACTGATATAATGTATAAGGAATCAAAGTTTTCGTTTCTCAAAAGCGGTGATCAAACCAATTACCTTATCAGATCAGTTATGGAAACAATTGGTATGCTGTGTTCCAATGCTAACTTTTTAAGATTGGATAAAGATGCCATAGAACCATCATACTCATCAACAAGAGCTGAAAGAACAGAAACCGGCCGCAAGCCAGCCAGTGTAACTAAATCCACAGAAGCCTCAGTATGACCTGCCCTTCTAAGAACCCCGCCATTTCTGTATTTAAGGGGAAAAACATGGCCCGGCCTTCTGAAGTCTTCTGAGTTGGACTCTGGAGATGATAGAGCCTGAACTGTCTTTGCTCTATCTGCAGCTGATACGCCTGTGGAAGAGCCAAACTTTGCATCCTACACAGACAAGTAACAGACCTTTACTTTCTTAATTAGTCCCCCTAAACTTTAATTTATGTAGCAATTTGTGATATAGTTTGTTTTATAAGGCTTGCTAGTGAAAAATAATCTTCATTCCTTTAATACTATGAAACATACCACTGTGATAGTGAAAGTTGGGGCAGAAGAACACTCATCTTCGGTTTCTGGTAGCATTAGAGGGAGCTTTAGTCTTTGAAGATCTTCCTCTTTCATGGCAACAGAGACAATCCCTGATCCGTGCTTAATCATGAACGCCACATCTTTGGGACTAGATAGAGATGCCGCCATTACAATATTTCCTTCAATATGCCCATTTTCATCTTCGACCACGATCACAAACTAAAAAAAGTTGCACCAGTTGACTTAATGGTCCACCATTTGTAAAGCGCTTATTGAAATATGCAAAACCACTACAAATAATTGTTTTTAGATCATTCAACAAACATGATAGATGCACGTTTCTTTGTATCCTATTGACGATTTGACGAGGCAGTGTGCTAACTTCCACATAAGATACACAATGACATTAGAAATTCTGCCATAGCAATACAATCTCCAAGCTACACTGTTTTGGACACGACATATTTGACAGACAATATTGTGCAAGACTGCAACCGTAAAACCAACCTTTCCTTGGCGTAATGCATTAAGGGCCTGCTCAATGGAAGAGTACCCCTTAGAGGGGCGGTCTGGATCACCTTCAGCATCACTGACAAAGAAATCAGTGGTTTCTGAAGTGATTTCAGCGTCTAATGTTCCAAATGGTGCTGTAGCAGACTCATCATAGGCACCTAAGATAGACCCATTCTCATGTCGCTTCAAATTACTATCATCAGATAGGTTTCCTGCTCCAACTGCAGATACCCCAAGAGCACAATAAGCATAATTTGACAATCTGTTCTTCCATGGGCCGATTCTAGTACTAGGAATTCTCGCAAAAGAGCGATGCAAGCTGCCACAGAATGGTAGAACCCATGGTAATACGCTTCAAAATTTGCTCTCAAACACTGAGAAGACACCAATCATGCCACAAACAAAATGACATTACCTTGAGCCGATGATGATATGGGAAATCAAGGGGCAAGGAAATGATGCAGAGTCCATGGTAATACGCTTCAAAATTTGCTCTCAAACACTGAGAAAACATACAACTTCGTGTACGTAATTCATTTCAGCAGCTCCAAAATTTTTTCATGTTACGTGCAGCATGGTAGAACCAATATTAAGTATCCACCTCTAGTTGTGGATGTGTTTGCGTAAGGAACCGTTATCCAACATAATATACTGGTGATGTGGCAACATGTACGGAGGCTCTGGACCTCAAACTCAACAAGTGGCGCGGTATTGTATCTTTGATTACCCACCACCACAGGTAATTTGTCCATTCTTTCTCTGTTCTTTGGCCGTTTGCTTTGCTCCATCTTGATTCTTATTGGTCCAACAAATGAAATACATCCAATGATCCAAATCCATTGTGAAGTTGTATGATCCGGGCTGGGTTTTGATGATCCAGTTTTGAATTGAAAACGACGCGTCGTTGTTGCTAACTGACGCAATTGAAGTTGAACTCGCACCCGAAGTTAGGCTTTGACAAAAATGGGGGCCCAACAGTCAAAGAAAGAACAGTCCAAATCCGAGTACCGTTGCCCCCTTCTCTGGAGGGAGGGAGCTGACGTGCAAGCCCAAATGCTTTTTCTCAATCTCGCAGAACAGCGACTGAGAAAAAGGTGCCGGAGAAAGCGAGACGCCTGAGGCCAATCTCTTTCTGTGTGTATGTTCCCTGTTCTCTAACAAAGTCCGACGCTGCTCTATCAGTCCAACATTTACACTTTCATGGAAAGTGTTGCCCCGTGTGTTCGATCGCCAAGCTTAGGGTCCCATATTAACTTGTCAGCTCCCGTTCCGCTGTAGAACCGGCCATACATTACTGGCAATAATCGTCCTGGCGACGCTGGTTTCGTCTATTCTCTGTGTATGTCTCCCTCGGGCCATGGCGGAATCAACCCCTTCTCTTGCAGCTGAATGGAGAGACAACAGGATATGGAAAGGGATATTTGCGGTCACTGGAATCATGGTTACCCTCGTTACCTACGGTGTCTTGCAGGTTCCTTTTTTAAATATTCTCTCATTCTTTTCTTGCCCTTTATTAGGATCGCTTTATCCCGCCCTAAGTAATTTTGATGCATGGTTTTAATTCAAGAGTTTTTTTTTTTCCTTACACAGAAATGCAAATTTTTTTGGATTTGAATCACAATATTGTAGTTTTTAAACCGATAGGATTTGCATACATAAAGGCTGTTCGTCTAGAATTTGAATGTTTTAGGACATTTCATTGTCTAGGTTTAAGATTATAGTTAGTCGTATCGGTTCTCTCTCTTTATTCTTTGGGAGCCTGTAAAGCTTGAACCTTCAGTAGCGACTGTAATCAGTCCGTCTGTGCAAGTCTTTCTTGCCAAGTTCTCAAAAAGTAGGAGATCAAAGCGCCAAAGCTGGTGTTATATGAATGCATAACTAATGAAATAATTATCGGTAAAATAATTATTAATGGGAAAGAAATAGCATAAGCAAAGCATTTAAAGGTTCAATTACAATTGCCTATTGGTAAAAGAATGCTGTAGTATCTCTTGATAATTGTTTGGCCGTCAAGTTTCACAAAAGTTAGACTAAAATTGTACTTATACTTCTATTTAGAATGTTTTCATCTAGCATGGAGCTTATTCTCATCTAGTTCATCAAAATATTATCAACAACCCTCTGGTAGACTGGTCGTCCAACATATTTTCAGTGAATTTATGAATATATGTTTCTTCCAGGAAAAAATCATGCGAGTCCCATATGGAGCGGACAAGGAGTACTTTAAATATTCACTCTTTCTTGTTTTCTGCAACCGAATCATGACATCTGCTGTTTCTGCAGGCGCTTTACTGGTAAGTAGTTGGTTATCACAGACTTTGCAGTTTTTGGGTAGCAATCTGCATTTCTTTTGATCTCATTCTATTTTTCTTAAAGGCAAGTAATAAAGCATTGGATCCAGTAGCTCCCATTTATAAGTATTGCCTTGTGTCAATATCAAACATACTGACAACAACTTGCCAGTATGAGGTAAGCGACATACTTTTTATGTATATAGTGTAATTTGATGTGAACATGCTATTATTATTATTGATAATTTGCTGCTAAATATGATTTATTGAATTATCGCATTTTTTGCTTAGGCCCTGAAATATGTCAGCTTCCCTGTTCAGACTCTTGCAAAATGTGCTAAAATGATACCAGTTATGGTAAGTCAAACTTTGAATTATTTATTGTCATTTGTCATGTTTACTGTACCCATTTAGACATAATTTCTTTTATGATGAGAATTAAGATTACTGGCTCAGTGCTTTTTTTATTATTATTATATTCTCAGTCTCTGGTTTTGGTCACATTTCGTTGATTTGTATGTGCATTTTTATCTTCTCAGATCTCAGTACCATCCGCTTCTATTAATGAAGAATAGTAGTAATGGCTATGTGTGTTCTAACACACAGAATACTTCATGCTCTTTCTCTCTCTTTCTTTCTCCAAGCACTTGTTGAAATTTCCATAATTAGTTGTGCCTTTATTCTGAAAGGTTTATGTTCTTGGAGGTTCAATAATCTAACTTAGATCTTAGAATTTTACATAAGATCTTAGAATCTTTAAATTATTCAAGTGGCCTGAAAAATTGGTTGAATATGGCTTTCAATTTGGTCAAATATGTTCCCCCAACTGCCCCCCTTCCATCCCCAAAAATGGCAATGTTGTGTTAGTATATTATCGTGTTTTAGTATCTTCTTAACTCCATATATTGCGCTTCATCATGAATTTTTTGTGTCAAATCTTATGGTTAATCATTATACCTCTGGGTTATTTCTTCCATGCTATGATGTGGCAATCCATTGCTTATGATTGTTATATATATCCTGCTCATCTTGTGTGATGAATGTTTTACTCTTGATTTTGCATGTTATGCAGGTCTGGGGTACTATCATAATGCAGAAGAGATATAAGGGACATGATTATTTATTTGCTCTTTTAGTGACCCTTGGCTGCTCTGTATTTATCCTATATCCGGTACTTCTTGGCCATTGACTCTAATCTCTCTCTCTTTCTCACACACACACACATTACTATTTCTCTATTCTCTGTGTGTGCTCATTCTCTTATATAGATCTGACAATAAATGCTTGTATGCTACCATATTAGCTGTCTTAAGTGATGAATTTTTAATGTGGGATATGTTATTTCTTTTGGTAGTAAAAGAAGAATCTTATCCATAACATAAGAAAAAAATGTACGTGAGTGAGGATACTTGTATCCTTTAAACAGGAAGGCTCTTGAATCACTGTTTCAAGATGGAAACACTGTATCATAAGGCTCTTGAACTACCATGAGTCAGTATAAAAATATTACTAAAAGATGATGAGACAAACATCAATCAGTTGCCAAACGGAACACTAGGCTCTGAAGTCTGGCTCTTAAAGATTCTGGGATTCCAATTCTTACTATCACTAATGAAGAGTTGTTTCTAGATTCTCGTAATGCTTTGTATTCTTTTCAACTAAAGACTGAATTTCAAGCTCAAAAGTCCAAGCATCAGTTACTACTCATGTTTGATGGCAGTTCTTTTTTTTTTTTTTTTAACAATATGATACAGATAATAAAAAAAAGTAAAGGAATGGTTGATATTAGAATAACTGAACCGAATTTGTTTATTACAATTCCTGACATTTTGTGAGTGTGATAACTTAATATGCAACTCAAGAACCACAGGGGGAGAGAGAGAAAGAGAGACATTTAAGCAATTGAGTAATTAATTCTAAATATGTTGACTTGCAATTCTAACAAGAAAATCTGCTAATTGTGACTGATATGCCACTTTCTTTGACACATACTATCTTGCTCATGTTCCATATAGTAAGGATAATAACACAAATATTATTGTTTTCTTACTTTCTTGGTTTATCATGCAATTAATGATGTACATTAACTTGAAGAAACTAGCAACCTTCTGTATTTAGCTAAAATTTTACTTGTGTGTTTTCATTGTAGGCAGGAACTGACATGAGTCCATACAGTAAAGGAAGGGAAAATACCGTTTGGGGTGTTCTACTAATGATTGGCTATCTTGGGTATGACAGCAAAGCTTATCACCTCTTATTGTGAAGAGCCATTTTACTTATTAGATTAGATGTTTTAAAAAACAAATCCAAACATCAATGCTTTCCTTACTCATTATGACACAGAAGGTTTTTTTTTTGTCAAACTATGGTCCCTGTTGGTGCAAGTTTAGCTTACCTACCTAATAATTTCAATTTTTCCTCCACATATAGTTTTCATTTTCCCTGAATTGTTATGAGCATACAACGTAATCATTTTAAACTATGTTTTGTTGGTTTGAGTGGTACTGGATATTTGACACAGCATATTATCATCAAGAACTCATTTTGTGACTCTGCTGTTTTTACTTTGTTCCAGATTCTTAAATGCGCATATTAATATCTTTATTACTAATTTTATGCTTTTAACAATTTATAAGAAGTTATAATTAAAAGTGAAATAAATACAACTCTTTCATTGAATCAGATATGGTTTGTTTCTTTAATAGGTTTGATGGCTTTACAAGCACATTCCAAGATAAGCTGTTTAAAGGCTATGACATGGAGATACATAATCAGATATTCTACACTACACTGTGTTCTTGTATCCTTAGCCTGTCAGGTAGGTTCAAAGGTTTGACATTAAAGTTTTATGTTAAACATTTTGTTTCTGTGATACACATCTTGTCCAATTTATAAGCGAAGATCTTTTGCCATGGTGGTTTAGGAAGGTGTATAGTGGATTGAATTGCTTCAAAGTTCTGGATGTTGTTTGGAAAAATATGTATCCTGCTCCTGAAGAGATCAAGATAAAGTTATTCTCTACAATAGCAACAATATGGAATTTTTTTCTGATCTACTGCTGAACCCCAAGGATTTCAATTGAGAATATCTGTGCTAGCAGTTTACCAAAAATTCTTAAGTAGGTCCAGGAGTATGTGGTCGACTGGTATTCTGATTTTGTGAATCATTCTTCTAAACTTCTGATCTGAATAGTTCTTCTTTTTTCCTTTTTTTTTTTTTTTTTGAAACAGCAATTTCTTGGTTTATATACATACATATATATATATATATATATATACATATTTTGGTGCTCTTGGTCTATATATTTAATTCTTTGCTTCTTCTGGTTCAGTATTCTTTCTTTTCCAGCTTCATGGTTGGCCTACTCATTCTTTTCACATTTGATTTTTCTTTTTTTTATTTAGGTCTTGTCTTACAAGGACATTTAATTCCAGCGGTAGAGTTTGTTTATCGCCATAATGATTGTTTCCTTGACATAGCATTGCTTTCAACTGTAAGCAAACTTCCCCCTTCTGTTATAAATTTTATAGTGCAAAACTGATAATGTTTTCTCTTTTTCTATTTGTTTTAGTCAATATTTGGAAATATATATAGTCCTTAGTATAAGTGTCTTTTCCCTTAGTAAAACTAATCTTCCCCCTTTTCTTCATCTTCCTTTTCACTTAAGAAATTCTCTGTAATTTTGAGTTTTACAGGTTGCAACTGCTAGTCAATTTTTTATTTCCTACACAATTCGCACTTTTGGTGCTCTAACATTTGCCACTATAATGACCACACGACAGGTAAATACCACATAGAAATAATTTTTCATTATCCTTACATTATACATTTCATCATTGTCATATTTTTAATTATTGTAGTTGGTAAGCATTATGCTGTCATGCGTGTGGTTTTCCCATCCTCTCAGCGGGGAACAGTGGATTGGAGCTGTAAGACTCGTTTACCTCTTTCTAAACTTTTAATGAATGTTAAAAAAAATAAAAAATAAAAAAATCTAACTTTGCTACATGTTAGGTCATTGTCTTTGGTTCCCTGTATGCAAAAAGCTTCATGAGGAAAGCACCTCAAAAGACCTTGTCGTCAGAACCTACACAGAATGGAAATTCTAACAATATGAAGGAGAACCCGTGATTGAGCTCAGTGTCTTTGCTGACCTGGTATCTGTAGCTATCCGTAGCTGTGAGGCGGCTTCAGTTTTAGGTTGAGAGCTGCACATTCAAGATCTCAGGTCATATATAAAGGATAAGACGGGTGCTTTAACATAAACCAGACAATAGCGGTTGTGGCTAGATTCTCAGATTATTGGTTTCACCAGCATAACAGAGAACTAATGCCAGTTACAGACCGACTAATGCCAAAAGAAAGATTTGTAGGGGAGATCAATTTGACATCCTGACGCCAAAAGAAAGATTTATAATCTGAAATATGTATAAGGGTTTACTCAAGCAAAGTTGTGTTTTTGGTTTAGTTTCCGGAATGAGTAAAAGGAAGAAAAGGTGGAAGACTTGTGGTAATTGCCGGGGCAACTCATTCACTTTATATCACGATATAATTATAATTTTTTCCGTGTTAAGATTTTTTTCCTAATTATTGTTCCTTGCCATGGGTAATTCACATTGTTTGGAGAATTATTGGGTTCATTTTCGGCTGACTGTTCTGTTCGTTTTCCAATTATAATTTTTTTTTGTTGGGGACATCGTTTTCCAATTATTAATCCTGCAAAATCTACATCTAACTTGAACTGAATGTGCCTGTTAGGCTCGCTGCATGCCATTTCCATGTCTGCTTAGTTCCATTTAATCTAATGCACAGACTTCATGGGGGCGGCATGTGCAAGGGATTAGGGAAGCCTTTCTTTAATACTTACTATTGTTCAAACGAACCAAAATATTTACTAACTCTAAGTTATGTTTGGATTTTAAATTATTTCAAAATTTTTTTTACCATTAATTATCCGGAATTGTTATTTATTTATTTTTTCACAGTTCCCTTCAAATTAAACCGAACTTCTCAGCATATTGGCATCATCGCGATGTTCCTAATAATTTGAAAATACTCGTTTCGTACAAGACACTTCCAAGTCCTAAACATTTTTCCCGATAGCCCATGGTTCTTGCTGATATCATACACTATCTCTGCCTGAGTCGTTCTTCGCTTCCTCCTTAACTTTACTATTTCAAACCCCACCACCCCCCTCATCCTCTTTCCCTTTGCCAATACACTGTACTCTTTCCATCAAGCAGTCTTTGTTCTTATCACCCATCTCATATGAAATCCCTTCACATCATATTTCTGGAAAGGTGAAAATTGTTTGCACACATTAGCAGCCATGTCTTCTTGACACTTGCCCACCCATAAGCAAGCTCATGTGTGACATTAACGAGACATGGAGACTAGGGGAGCTGCAGTGAAGATGAATAAAAGGTTGCAGCAGGTAGTAAAAGAATGACTGTAGCCATAGAAGTATCGTAAAATTCATTCAGACCGCAACACGAAAATTCTGTTTGAATTCCATAACACTCTCATGACACCTAACTTTGTTTCAGCCTCCGCAAATGAGGAGCCAGTGGCTTCAGATGGGTAGGGTAGCGCCAACCCTTTATCAGCCTTTAGCTCACAAATATCAACAACACAGATCTCTAACTCCTCCAAGCTCTTTCCGTACCACTTACCATGCACCTGAAACACTTTCCCTTTACCAATCTCCTCCCCTCGCGCATCAACAAGCACTACATACTGACCTGCCTTGCACTGAACAAATTCTGTAGAACCAACATCAACAAATTCAGCTAGTGAAGGCTCAGGATTATCACCAGAAGCTATTCTTGCGAGACTTAGAAGATCTTTTCTTGCATTTGATGCATCACTTGGACTGTCAGGTGAGTCACATGACCCAAGTACTGGCACTCTTTGCTTGTCCAGGACTGGATTGTCAACATCTGCTGTTGTTCGAACATCCCTGGCAGTGCGGGCTAGCCTAGCCTTTCGATTATTCAACCTGTTACGACAAATATAAAAACAAGAATTTCCATGACAAATCAGACCAGCCAAAAATAAATTGACAAATATATGCAAATGATTAATATATCGCAGGTGTAAAAGACCAAGTAAAGTGTAAAGTATTTGAAAATATTCAAAACAAGTATTTTTAAAGAAACTGATACATTTCCCCCTCACATGGGCGCCTACAATGCTTTCATTGATCAGATGCTTATTTCTTGACACATTTAAGATTGGTAAGAAAAAAGAAACATGAGAAAGAATATCCAAACCTAAGAACGCCGTTTCAGCAGCTAACTTGACCAAGATACTGCTATAATTTGATAAACACGAAAGAACTTGTGATATGCCTCAATACTAGATTTTTTGCAAAATCATCCTTTTGGACAAAGATAAGATCTATAAATTCCTACAGATTTGCACACCGGTTGTGCCCTTTGTTTCGTTTCTTCTCCTCTTCATTTTTATTGGGGGAAGGAGAGAAGAGGCCTAATCTTTGAACATTATCCAAATCAATCATAAGTTTTAGTAATCCTAACAACTAAAAGGAGCATGAAAAATGAGAAGAGAGCTTATCAAACTACATGAAGATAAAGCTATGTCAAAAGAAGTATCCTCACCAATTTTTAAGTTGTGAAGATGTAACCTCAGAACCCTGGAAAACATAATGCAGACAAGTCTCAGGGAAAATATGAAAAAGAAAATATAAGTTATATGAGTAGAGTTGCATTGGACATACATGAAGACTTAATTTATCAGCCCATGATTGTAGTGAAGCTGCATTTCGTTGCATATCAGGCTCATCCAAGAGTGCCCTCTCAATCAGCATCACCTGTTTATCATTCATTATAGTTCGCTTTCGCTTTCTCCTCTGTACAATTTCAACCTTTTCATCCTCTAGGTTTTCTGCCACTCCAACTTTTTTTACATGCTCACTTGATTTTGAGAGCTCACCATTGTCCACATGATCAATGGCATTCTTTTCTATTGCAGAACTAGAATCTAAACCACTTGTTTCCACATTCTGAGCATCCTTCTCCATATCTCTTGCACCCCCAGATGCAGTCTTAACAGAGATAACTTTATCTTCAACCTGATCTTGCCTATTAAGGTCACCTTGATTTATGTCTTCAGCTCTGGTATTTATTTGGTTTATGTCTGGAAAAGCAGAATTCTCTGACATTCCTTCATTTAAGTTACCAATCTTCTTACTAAGATCAGCAGGTTCCTTTTTCAATGAAGGTGATGAGCACCCCCCTGCACTTTGAGCCTCCTACAGGGAATCAAACTTTCACTTTTTAAGTCGCTATCTCAGGGACAAGCTACATTTGAGAATTGGCTAACGTTGTTCTTCCATGATAAACGAAACTGCCTACTTCTAAGGTAAAATCAATTTCATATAGCATTTTCATTGGCATCCCCAGCTCCAGATTTGACAAATATTCTATGAAACAAGAAGCCAACACATGCAGACAAAAACTAACTTCTAGCACATACCTGATAATGATCATTAATGTTGAGTTTAGAAAACTTATCCCAAGATAATGACTCCTCGATCTTGCTATCCTGAGTTTCTCCAGCAGAAAATTTCAACACATTTAAAACAAAATAAATAAGTGGAGGAAAAAAAGACCACTATAATAAAAAATGGAAAATCATGAACAAAACAAACAACATTAACTGCTCAGACTAAGGGACAAAGATTTACCTGAATGCGATTTTCTCCAAATCCAGCAGAAGCAATGAGTGATTGTAATTGGCCAAAAAACACCCTGCAAAGTGCAAACCATTTAAATATAAAAGTTATTTACCTAAATATGGCAGCACAAAGTTGGATCTCCATGAAAACATGAACTAAATATTACATCGTAATTGTATGTTTATTTTAAGGTTATAGGTTTTGAGGCTCAAAAGAATAAGAAATAAATGCTTGTATGCTTAACATGAGAGTAGGGTTCATAAGCAACATGGCAGCAAACAAAATGAAAACAAGAAGACATGGATATAAAATATAATAAATTTGAATTTTTCCAAAACGCACTTACATTGTGATCAAACAAAACTGAACTTTCAAAAAATAACTGTTTTCATCACAAAATATCAAATAGATGTAAAGAACAAGTATAAAAGTGGCATATAAACCATAATCGTAAGAGTCTATTAAAAGTAGCATAAATGATCAGCAAGGCTTTCTCTTTAACCTACAATGAGATCTCCTTATTGCCACTAAAGAGCATGTTGCTTAATAATAACCATCTAATTAATAAGCATGAAACTATCTTGCAGAATGAAGACTGCACTTAAAACCTTGAAACCCCCTAAATACAAGGCAATCTCATATACAAAATCGATACACTTTCCATCTTCTTCAAATTGCCCTTTCCCACACACACCCCCAAGTTTTTAAACGATTTACTTTTCCATAAATGCTCTTAGAATATCAATATCCTCCAGGAAACAAAAAAGACCTTTGATTACAAAAAATGCAAGAAGCTATATGTGTGCTCTTCCTCAACGAGCATCGATCAAGGCAAACAAGTGGAATAAGGAGCTCCCAAAATATGCTTCAATGCTTATGCAAGATGCATTGTATTATGACTAATAGATGATCTCCCAATGAAACAAACATATTTGAAAATTTCATCGCGCTCCAGTCAACCTTAAAAGAGAATTAGGAGGGAGAAACTAACCTTAAAAGATGCACATCCTCCTCGTTTAAAAAGTTTGGAATCAAAGATTCTGCATGACTTAACAATGAGCCTACACAAGAAAGTTACATGTACGAAGTTAATAATACATAAATAATATTTCTGTTAAGAAAAAAAGTTAGAACAATCATTACGGAGGTTCTTGCAAGCAGTGGTGGCTTTAGGAGCATCGGAAGGAAAAGAAAACTTTGGCAACAAGTGAGATAGATCCATTTGCAAGCACTCCAGGACCTTGAGAACAAAGAGGTTCCTCTCCTGCTCTGGGGATTAAAATAAAAGAACTGATTAATGATATGAGAAGAGTTATATGGCTATAGCAATCAAACTAGTCCTAAAATTCTGCAGAACATAGGCAAAGAACCAACCTTCACATATGTTGGGAACAAAGCAGTGAAGATTTGCAATGACTTTCACAAATAATGATGTCCTTTGATGTGCATAAGAAGCCTGAGGCATGCTGCTATGAATCAGGTTGAATTCCAAATTTTTTGCGTGCAGTAGATCAATAGTTGAACTATTATCCAAAATCCATCCAACTGCAGCAAATATATCATACTCAAGAGATGCATCCTCCTCCTTCTCAGGGAGACTAGATGAACACCAACAGGATAAAAAATCTCCATGGGAGAGTGAAAATATTGCTGTCAGAACTTTAGTCTGGAGCCACATGCAAAGCACACAGTCAATTTCTCACATGCAGAACGTGTAATTTTAGACAAAATAAAGAAAATGCAGATAATGCATTAATTACATTTTAATGTGAAAAAAAAGAGGTAAGTTTACTTAAGGTTTGAGCATTTATCATGAATCAAGTTTTGTGCATTATCAAAGAACAAAGCTAGCCCCAAAAATCAGGAGTGGAGTAAATAATGATAACTTACAAAACAAATTGTCATGTAAGATCGAAAGTTTGAATCATCAGAGAAGATGTCAGCTAAACGCATTGCATTCAGCTGTAAAAATCCTGTTGGATAACTTTTGTCAGAAGTGATATGTCCAGGATCTCTACCAAAAGCAGTCTTCAATAAGTCAAAAACCTACATCATAAAAACCATATCGTAAAACTAGAGCCTGATATTAGAAGCATAAGAAAGACTGCGTATAATGCCCGCAGGTTGATATAGAAGTTAAATTCAAATTACAGGTACAAATGCTTTCTGCAGACCACCATGGCACAAGATCAATTTAAAGTTTTGCAGAAGATTTTCTACTTCTACTCAATAAGCCATATTATTGCTGCAATACTCAGAAATCTAACCTTTGTGGATCAGTAACAGACCCACAGATAAAAGTGAAATGATCAAAGCAGGACAAATGTTAATTAGATAAAAGTAAATAACTTTCAGGCAATAATGCCCATTTAACCAATTATCAGGAAAAGCCCACTAACATAAGAAGGCCCTTAATCTTCAACAGTTTGCATTATAATACCAGATGAAAACTAACCCCTAATGCAACAGATTTAGCCAAATCTAAACTCTGTGATGAGCTAGCGACTTCATCAAGATAGGAAATGCTTTCTGCTTCGCACAAACTCAGCAGCTGCAGATGGGAGTAGTGACAGAATTAATAATAACAGTAATATATGCAATTTTATAAAATTGATTACATTTAAAAGCAGCGATTTATAGAAGATATTGCCATGTTACTCACAATGGATAGTATTTTAGCTTTCAGCCTAGATATAGCCGCCATAATCGAAGTTGGAAAAGATGGTTGAATGTCTATTTTCAAGATGGATTGTGCCAGAAAAAGAATGCTGCCCTTTCCACATAGTTCCTGCAATTGAATAAAAAAAATATAAACAGTTCATATATGTATTTATAAAGCATAATTTCTCAAATCAATTAACTTAGTGAATGCAATGACATTAAAGCATCTCTATAGAGGCTATGTTGCACGTTAGCTAGTTTGACACATGAATTCCTTGAACCCTCACTTCTCCCATTAATTATCCATCCTTACTGGATCAACGTAGTAGCCTGCATGTAAGAGATTGGGTAGCCACGAAACAGGGTGCCAAAAAAATACAGGGAAAAAGTGGTAGATGGAATAGAAGGTAAAATTTTTGGATGTATAAATAACAGCTGCAACAGAGATTCTGAAACTTCAAATTTTTCAAGTTGGAGAGGAAAGTCCAGTATCTATTTTGGACATCATCATGGGTATAGTGGATATCTGTCCCATATGAGAAATAAGAAGGGTTTTGTTGCAGAGTATTAGAAAATATTTTAATCAGATATATTTAACCAGAATCCTCAATCTTCACCTTTCTAAGGTAGAAAGATAAAGTCCTTTACTGATGCTCTGATAAACTAAAATAAAATCAAGGAGAAAAGTAAGTATAAGGTTCAACAAAAATGGAGAATATGAGGTAAAAAATACATTAGAAAAGATTCAAGTTGGTTCTATTCACAGAGGATATCCAAGCAAATTTAGAGGGAAAGGCAACTAGCAGTGGCAGGCTACAGCTTCTTTGTGTAAAGCTACATTAGTATTGTCATAAGATGAGTCAAACAGAAAAACTATAATATAAAAAGAAAATAAAAAAAAAAACAATTCACAAAAAAATTCAATTGTGATGCCAGAGAAGAGTCAAGCTGCTCAGACAGCAGAGAAGGAGATCTGAAAGCATTAAGAGAATCAATATAAAATGCTTTTCCATTGACGCCATTTTGGCTCAGAGAAATAGAAAATCTTGAAGGAGTGTAAAGATACAAGCATAGAACAAGTTCCTTTCTTACAACGGTATATATTTAGGTCATTTTAACTTTAAGAGGAATTTGGTGTGACTGCGTTATAGAGCTCTTGTATTTTGATACATATTGTGAACCGAGAGAGACACAGAAAATACAACCAGACTTCTATCTTATAATATTCAATGAGTAACATAGAGGGGTAGACAGACAGACAAACAACTGTATAAATTATATAATAACATGTTCCAGAGTCTCAGGATAACTTCATTATCTTCAAAACCAAATAGCCCTCATTTCTTATCTAATTTTTTCAAAAACTACACACCTAGTCCTATACCAATTTAGAGATCCATAAAGGCACCTTATTTTTGAGCAGGCGCTCTTTAAATGATTTCTGTTGGCATAAGAACTGAAGAAACTGCAGGGAAGCCTCACACTGCTGGCAGAGATAATAAACTACACGTTCAGCAGTCACATTTGATTCCACTGAAAAATCTGTATAGTAAGCTGACAGTGTAATCTCAAGACACCTAACAACCATGCGAACTGATCCAAAAGATGCATCGATAAATATGTCAACCTATTACAAAGAGCTTCAAGATTAGCCAATGCATAGATTTATTATCAAAATGTAACATTAAGATGTACCAAGACATAGAGATCATATCTATAACGTTTTAACTTAAAAAAATACAACCAAAAGCCTGGAAAACAATTTCAGGTGCAAGAAACAAGTGGATAAAAAGAAAAGCTACTTAAATTGACATCATGTCATTAGGAGGGTAAAAAAGCATTATACTTTTTTAGGATTTTTTTTTTTTGGAGAGGGGGGGGGGGGGGGGAGGCGGGGGAGTATGTGAGTTTGACAGGTTTGAGAGTTAAGAAAATTGACTATAGTTTAAGCATGATAAAATCATTCTATCACAAGTGATGATAATGGACCTAACAGAATTGTAATTTATATCCAACAAGTAAAACATAGAGCAAAAACGAACTAGTACCTTAGGGTGCGCAAGCAATACATGAACGAGATCTTGCCACTGTGTCGATATAAACCCTGTTAATAGATGTAAGTTGCATGCTACAAGAGCCGAATGCACAAGGTACATTAGACTGAACCCATGGTTTTCCTACAACATGATTGCAAACTTTAATACAGATAACCAGTATAGATATTAAACTGCAAAAACAAGAATTCAAGAAAACCTGTCTGTAACCACCGAGAACAATTAGTGTGTAGAAAACCAAGTCAATCAGCTGTTCCAACACTTTCACATCATCTAGCAAAACCTTTAGTCAAATTCCAAATGCAAAAAACAGACATCAGACAACTATTAGTGTTATTATTACTCTTCAAATTTGAAAATAAATATATATGATTAACCACAACATGTCAATATGTCTGCAAACAACCAAAATGTAAAGAAGATAGTGAACAACTTCTATAAAACTCTACCAGGTTTATGTATGAGTTTGAATGTCTAAATATGCTATGTGTTGGTGCTAACAATAAAGATCCTAAATGTGATAAGAAATTATGAGTACGTTGACTCCCTTACCACTACTTTTTAGCAAACAGATAGGGTATCACTTTCCCATCCTGCTTTATCTCTAAAGATAGAATGGCCCAACCCAACAACCCAAATAGTTGCTAGCTAACAAATCAACATTTGATAGACCACAAATGTTGTTTCAAACAAATGAAGAATTTCCAAGACATCTATCTTCAACACTTTGATAACAAGTAGTCGCCACACCAGAAAATAAGCACAAAAAGAGACAAGAAAAGCAGGAAAAGATATATGTTAATTGGCATTACTATATTAACCTGCTCGAGTTTAGGGTGCCGAGGAGCTAAATCACACAAGGAATGCAAGAGACGAATACCACATAACAAGTATCTGAACAAGGATTCATCTCTATCAGAAGAGATTAGCACTGCAGTAAGGTGCAATGGAAGAAATCCTGCCAGCTTGTCCATATCAATCTGTACGAAAACACAATTAGATACAGCAAAAATAATTATAGAACAGCATAATGATCTTGAGCATGAGAAGACCTTCATCAGTGATCCTTTTTCATTATGGTAGTGAATAGTAAAGTTATCAGAGTCCCTCAATAATTTATTAAGTTCCTGAGAGCTAAGTCCATGTAACTCCTTCACTGCTGATATTAAGTCAATTGCCTGTTCAAGTAAATAAATAGAACTTATTCATGTCCCTTCCACAGAAAAGGGGGGTGGGGGGGAGGGGTCAAGAGAGAGTCACAAGAATCCAAGTCACAACTATACTTGCCTGCGCAGCACTGCTTGAAGGTTCTTCTTTAGCATGCCTCATTCTTGAAAATTAGTATGAAGACAGAAGAAGCAGAAACTGAGAAAGATGCATTGAGAACATAAGAGACTCATACATAGCGCAAGTAATCAGTATTCACGACTTGCAATTATAAAATAATTACTAATTTTCACTTTGAGATAAGAAACAGCTAGCTTATGTCCAAACCATTTTAAAGGCCTGTAAACTGATGCCAGACAGTTGCACCAAGAATGAGCTAGTGTTTTAAAGGCAAAATGTATTATACAAAGCTCAAGCATTTAATCTTCTTCCAACTGATGGGTATTGCACAGTCACCAAATCAAACTTAGCTTCCTTTCTCGAAGGAAACAGGTCTACATTACAAGTAATCTCAAAATAAGGAACTGAAGTTCATTTTACAGAGCCATGGATCATGAAGTATTACTTACCTAGCAACAAAAATAATCAGGAAATAATATTTTAAACTAACCATGTCCAATTTTCACCTTCAAAGTTTTGGCTACAGACTACTTCTCTAAAAGAAAATATTTGCTTGCTCACTAATCCACTGTCCTCAAGTAAATTCAGAAAATCACGCTTGTCACAGTCTACTAAATTAGAAAAGGATGGGTTAGACTGTACTGTCAATCCAGATTCATTACTAGGTTCAATCCAACCAAGAACTACTCCACCATTGTTGCCACGAACAATCATAATGCTTGTCTTCAATGTTAGAATGCAACTTTCCATTGCATGATACTCTCATGTCCAATTCAGAAGAAGTAGACAGAAAAAGAAAGGGAGGTAAGAAATCAAAGTTTAATAGCTGACTGTTACAACTGAGACAACTAAACCTAACAAAACATTACACATTTACAGTTTGACCAAAAAAGTTGATCCCTTCTAACCTACTCCATGTTAGCTATAAAGCCATATAGTATATAATTCAAAAATAACATATAATGCCACATGAAGACATTTTTATATCAAACTACTACAACAACTTCTAGGGAAAGTCTGTAGCTATCAATTCATTCTCAGAATATTTGGCATTTATTTAAGTGACTTATGCTTGCCTAAATATATGGAAAGTCATCATAATTTTGAGCAAGGCACTAAGGATATAATGTTTAGTATGTAAAAAAAAAAATTACACTCATCTAATACTGCGGAAATTGCTGTAACTTACCATTAATAAGAATCAGCTGGATACCGCTACCATTTGCCCCTTTTGGGATATCGATAATATTAATATGATGCACTTATGAAATATGAATATAATTGGTTCAGACTTCAAAATATAGATTATATAGAGTCTGCTATTTCGCTTTCCGTGAAACCACCAAAAAGGTCATATGCCAACATTCCCACCTCTAGCACACATTGATGCCCTCACCAGAGTATCCTTACCCAGCAGATTATTTAAAAAAGTCTTCTTTTTATTGCAATAATGGAAGATCTCATACCAAAAACTCATAATTCTTACCAGTGTTAGCTAATTCACAAGACCCAACAAAATCATGATTAAGAATTAAAGATCACACAATCCCAACCACGGAACTTTCACAAATTGGTTCATTTCATACGAAACGTACTAACCCTAGTTTTAAAAAAAATGGCAACTTAGAGGCCAACAAGGGTAGAATTTAGATCTGGATGCCAAAGCTACCTTGTTTGTTCACAGTACCTGCCTGTATTGTTGCGCAGCCAACTTAGTATAAAGGGAAAGAGAGGGAGTCACCGCCTCTGGGGGTGGGGGAGAGAGGGAGAGAGAGAGGTTAGTCCAATTGAGCCTGCCTAATGCGAAAGTCTTATCAACATTTCCAGTACCCAGTATTCTTTACCATTTACCCGTGCTGACATAGACCTAGTAAACAGAACATTCCAGTAAGTTAGAATTTTAAATTAAACAATAGCTAATGTTGATTATTTCTATTAGTCCTAACTTGTGGACTTTGTGTATCTAATAACTTGCCTGAGTCTCTTGAACTTTTAATAACGTAATCAACCAAAAATTATAGACTTTACCTTTTAGCAAAACTTCATATAGATTGATCCTATGTGACCTCATATACTATTCCAGCTAACTCTAATCCATCCTAATGTGCACCACACGAAGAGTCATACCCATTTCTCTACCTTTTGATGCAGAATAAAGCAGCATGAACTTAGTTGTATGGCTTCTTTCATATTAATTTTTATTAAAAAAGAAAAAAAAGCTATTACTACAAAATTTGGGAGAAAAGTCACTTCTCATCTTTACATCAACATCTTCAATATCCAAATGCAGGATAAGTTACATCCATATGCAGTTAATAAGACATATCCTAACCCTAATCTTATGATGCGGTGCCACATGACAAAATCACATAAAAGAGTATTCTCAATTTCCTTCGGGAATAAGCAAAAATCTATTCATAATTTCTTAGAATCTCTCATCACTTAATTATTCACCATAATAGTGTATCCTAGTCATGTACTTATTTAAATTGCATTTTGTGGCAACTATTATCTTGGTTTTTCAATGGACATTGCAATTAATTATCAAATTTTACTTTAAAATAACATAAGTAAATTAAATCAAATTTTGATTAAAATATTATTTCAATAATTATGGCAATTATTGACTGAACAAAACAAGCTACCTCTTAGAAATGGCATCAATAGGAATATGTCTGAATTCTCCCCTTGTTCATAATGTAGCCTAGTTCTCACTTCTCAAGTAAATTAATTATCTATAAAAGAAAGATCCTAACATACATTTCTATCACTTAATATTGAAATATCTTCCAATTTCCCCCCTTCCCCATCTTTGCAAGCTCCCACTTTGATCTCCCTAATATCTGAAACCTTCGCTTCCTCTCTACAGTTTCTCCTCATCTCCATAATTCTTCAAATCATACTAGCCAAACTGTTGAAACACGTTGTGGTACAAAGTAGCGGCAGCGTTTCTCAGAGCTATATGATAATCCCTACCTATAAGGCAAGGGGAAATAAATCTTGCATGGTCGCACTAGCAAAATTTATAATTAAGAAAAAACGTATCACTAAAATTAGCCACAAACAAAGAGGAAACTCTAAGCCAGTTAGTACAGAAAGACTGAGCATAGAGGAGAGAGATATTCTGAGTGAGATTGAACCTGGAGTGTCGTGGCCGACGGTGACAGCAGCGGCGAGTGGCTGCCACGGAAAAGAGGGGACAACTGGTAAGTGAATAAGAGAATCCACAAAAGGAAGGTTTCAGTTTGAAGTGAATGACGCGTAGTTGTTGCGGGTAAGGCGTTGTAGTAGAGGCCGGCGACAAGGAGGTGGGAGGGCAAAAGCTTACTTAGCGACCTGTGCTTCAGATTGACACTCGCTGTAATTAGATGCGAACCCGTTTGGACGGGGAAATAACTCGGAGAGCCCAGTTTAAGGGGCCCTTGACTGATAAAAATTTAAACTATTTTAAAAACACCCCACGAAAATAACTTGTTTGCGGAACTAAAAAGTTAAAAACTGACATACTTAAAAAAAAAGAAGAAGTTAATTACCGAAAAACAAAGTTAACTTACGTCTGTTGTCATATAATTCTTATTTTATATAATTTAAATTATTAAATTTTATAAATGTAATATAAAATTTAACTAATTTAATAATTTTTATATTAAAATGGTAAATAATTTATGTTCACAATAAATATATGAATGACCCTTCTGAAAAGTTAAATGTGCATCCTAAAAATAATGGATGTTTAAAAAATATATATTTGGTGAAAACAATCTCAATATTTTACTTTGAAAAACAAAAGATTCATTAAATGGTATTAGATCTCCATTTCTGCAATTTAATACGTGTGATGTAGTAAAATTAATTATCTAAATTTTTTGAATATTTATTATAAATTTTAATTTATAAAAATAGAAAAATTATTTTACTTGATATGATATAATATCATCATATAATTTTAAATAATGATCCTTAATTAGTGTAATATACTAAAGAACATTTTAATGAAATAGAATAAGTGATACTTACTTTTTATTTAATAATATATATGTGATTACCAAAAAAATAATAATATATATGTAAAATAATATATCAAACATTATATTTTTATAAATTTCATCTTATAAAAAATTATTTGCTGATGTAAAACTTAATTTTGATTTTACTTCTTTTTCTAATCTTATAAAGTCAGTTATATTTGTCTAAACTAAACAACTCATTACACCATAAGATGGCCAAAGAGCACACTGCAGAACACAATATACTTAAGAGAACTGAAGAAGCTTTAATGTGATCAAGAGGTGCGCTGAAGTTTTAATTATTTCGATTTATTTCGGAGTTGACATTAGGCATCAAAATGTGGGTTCAAAATATTTGTGCTGCAGCAAGTCTCCTGCTGTCTCACTGCAACATCGTATGATGTAATTGCAGTTTATATTTGCTAGTTTAGTGTTTAAAATCCAGGAATCGTGGTGTGTTGTCGCGTCTGACAACTTGGCAACTTTGAATTGTAATTGAGCCGTGAAATCGGCTGACCAAATGCGATTGTATCAAAAATGTTTAGATTGTTTTATATTAAAAAAACTTAATTCTAATTTCATAGGTTATATGTTTAACTGGGAAGTCTCTTGCGTTAACCTACGGGATAGTCTTGAATTTATTTTTAATTTTAAAATAATTTATATATTTAATTATTAATAAAATATAAATTTATAAGATATAAAATTATATTAAAAAATATATTAATTATTTATGTAATTAAATTTTATTTGAATATATATAATTAAAAATATTTTAAAGAAAATTTTAAAAATATTTATACAATTTGAAGTCAATTCAGTCTCGAATCAATTCAATTTCAAGAATAAAAAATTTCAAAACTTTTAAAACTAATTTTTTAAACTTAACTTTTAATTTTTTATTTTAATTTCAAATTTCAAATTCCTTGCAAAAATCAACAACTCTAATCGTTAGGAATATTCCCCTATCATGCAATCATGCTATTTTCACCACTAGGTACAATTTTGTATTAGATAAGAACTTAAAGAACATAAAAGGAATTTCTATAAATTATATTTACTAAACATAAAGTTTAATGGTAAAATACTATCACTTGGTACATATAAACAATGATATACATAAACATAAGATCTTCATTTTGATTATACATATTTTTATATTTTTTCTCTATTTTTTCATTTCTCAAAACTCTATGTTATGCTTCCTACCTACACAAAACATTTCCATATATATATATATATATATATATTTGGTGAGAGTATGGCAAGACTTTTTCATAATGTTACGGATCCTTTGCATAAAAACAGGGATAGTAAAGAAACGAAGAGAAAAAATAAAAGAAAAATAATTTAAAATTTATATATTAAATTATAAAAATAAAAAAATTTAAATCCTTGTCATTGATACCACTCCAAGAGCTGAGTGGAAATGATGCAGCTTCCTAATGGCAATGCTGCCATCTGTAAACTTGTTTTTTTCTCCTCTTCTTTTTCCTCACAGGCTTCAGCCCTCGTCATCGGATGGGTTGAACAGACTTTTAGTGCGCTTTGTAGAGCGGACCCTTTTATTTTATTCGGCTTTTCGATGAAGTACTAATTAGTTGAAGGAATAATTGTTCTAAAAGCATAATTTCATCTTGAACTGTCATGGTTAATGATTTTTTTGGTGATTCTATAATATTGGTCGTTTAAGTATAATCCTCTTGCATTATTCGGTTATTAAAAACTAATCTTTCTGTTGAAATTCGGAACACGTCGGTCTTGGAGTGGATGGGGACTCTATCGGGCTCACCCTTTCACAGTACTATTCCGACCTGGCGCTAAGTCCGAATCTTATTGTAACAGTTAAGCGGGATTCGGATGCGTTCTTGAGAGTCTGGGGTCTATATACACACTGACCGTCGCGGTTGTTTCACGTATTTGGGTTTGATAATCTGAGAAGAAAGGGAAAAGAAAAAAAATGGAGCTTGATCTTTCTCCCCAATTGGCTAAGAAGGTGTACGGAGGCGATGGGGGGGCGTATTATGCCTGGTCTCCATCTGAGCTTCCCATGTTACGCGAAGGCAACATTGGTGCGGCCAAGCTAGCCCTTGAGAAGAATGGATTCGCTCTTCCCCGATACTCTGATTCTTCCAAGGTTGCTTACGTTCTTCAAGGTAAATTCTATTATTGCCGTTTTTTACAAAAAGAATCGGATTCTTCTACTACTTTTTCGATCTGGGCGTCTGTGTGCATGATCTTGAGTACCTGAATTGTCTATTTCTTCGATATCCAGGATTTTTTTTTTCTTTTTCAGTTCTATTTTTATTTACGTGATTCAATTTGTTACTCATTGTGAGGATAGGGTTTATGAATCAAATAGCTGGATCCTTTGAAATCGAGAGATAAAATAGTTTGATGCATTGGGAATAAGACTCAAGTTTATTGGGTCTTCATAGTTTCTACGATTATGATATAGCAAGCATGCCATCATAGATTGTGTTGGATATATTTGACATTTCGCTGCTTTGATATGTGTATTGGGATCCTGGAATTGATGTTGGTTTTCAATGGCAGTATCCTCCCCTGAGCATAAGAAATTAGGGCGAATTCCTTATTTCTGCTTTTAACATATTGTGATCAACAACGTTAATATTAAGTAGTTTAACAGTTCAACTGTTTGATGTGATTCCTATTTAATATTAAGTAATTCTATTTTCCAGATATTTAATATTAAGCAGTTCTGTTTTCTTTTATCATTGCTGAATTTTGTTTCAGGTAGTGGAGTTGCTGGAATTGTACTCCCCGAATCAGAAGAAAAGGTCCTTGCAATTAAGAAGGGTGATGCCATAGCCCTTCCTTTTGGTGTTGTGACTTGGTGGTTTAATAAGGAAGACACTGAGTTGGTTGTTCTTTTCCTGGGGGACACTTCAAAAGCTCACAAAGCTGGTGAATTTACTGATTTTTTCCTGACTGGTTCTAATGGAATCTTCACGGGCTTCTCCACTGAGTTTGTGAGCAGGGCCTGGGACTTACCAGAGAATGATGTTAAGACTCTTGTCGGGAACCAATCTGGCAAAGGCATCGTGAAACTTGCAGGAAACATCAACCTTCCGGAGCCAAATCAGGAACATCGCAAGGGTATGGCACTGAACTGTGAAGAGGCTCCATTGGATGTTGATATCAAGAATGGTGGAAGGGTTGTGGTCCTGAACACTAAAAATCTTCCTTTGGTTGGTGATGTTGGGCTTGGAGCTGATCTTGTTAGGTTGGATGGAAGCGCAATGTGCTCCCCA
Source organism: Dicorynia guianensis (assembly GCA_037013595.1). Taxonomy (NCBI): domain Eukaryota; kingdom Viridiplantae; phylum Streptophyta; class Magnoliopsida; order Fabales; family Fabaceae; genus Dicorynia; species Dicorynia guianensis. The sequence goes on from JASUAB010000009.1 coordinate 1,392,358, forward strand.
GGATTCTCCTGCGACTCTGCCTTACAGGTTACTTACATAGTCAGGGGAAGTGGCCGAGTTCAGGTTGTCGGTGTTGATGGTCAAAGAGTTCTGGAGACAACTGTGAAAGCTGGAAACCTGTTCATTGTGCCTAGGTTTTTTGTAGTCTCAAAGATTGGTGATCCTGAGGGAATGGAGTGGTTCTCAATCATCACCACCCCTAAGTAAGTCTTCAACCATATATTTAAATTAAATTCTGTTTGCTGCTCGGATAATTTTTTGGATATCTTCTCCCCTCCATTTTTGTGTTTCTTGGTGTTTACAAAGCCCTCCTGATCAACATATAGTATTTCTTACAAACATAAAGAAGAATCTTAATGCAATACTCTTTTGATTTATGTCAAAAGTGAGCTGATTCTGATTTCTGACTGTAAATGTTGTCTGGCAGTCCAATATTTACCCACTTGGCTGGAAGTTCTTCAGTGTGGAAGGCATTATCTCCCACCGTTCTGCAGGCTGCGTTCAACGTAGATCCAGGGGTTGAGCAACAGTTCCGTTCAAAGAGGACTGCTGATGCCATTTTCTTTCCACCATCAAAGTAGATATGAAAGAGTAGATTCACCCCCGTACCTTCTCCCCTTATATCAGCATGCTGTGCTTTAGGAACTTCGGAATAATATTCTCCAGTTGTGAGACTTATTTGCAGCAATATTTTTTTTTTTTAATTAACACTCCCTTTGGAAACATTGGAACATGGGTTTCATCAGCCGGTCGGTTGGAAATTTGTTAGGCACTCGCTTAGAAAATTGATGGGCCGATTCTAAGAGCCCAAGGCAGCCTGCCTTCAATGTGATGCGGATGGACATGAATTGGGCACACAGACACGAAGAACCAGGAAAGGTCCTAAAAGTTGTAGCACTAAGTAGGTCAAAATTAAAAAAAAAAACACTTTATTTACATAGTAAGGCCTACTAACTATATTCACAAGTCTAACTCTTTTTCTTACTGTGCCAAAAAAAAGTTTTAACTTTTTTATCCACACATATTGATTGCATAATTGACTGAGAGTGAGAAGGCAAGAAACTAGTGAGTTAGCATCAGTTCGGTTAACTTAAAAAATGGACAACGCGATCTGAGTATTTCAATTAAAATTTAATCATTTTGGTTTGACTAATATTTTCTTCATCCAAGAAGGGTTTTTTTTTTTTTTCGGCCCCAAGGATTTGATTTAATAATTGATGGGATGAGTTTGTCTTTGATAGGGTTCGAGTTTGTAAACGTGGGACTTGACTCCTAAAAATTGAAAATGAGAAAATGAATCCTTCTAAAAAATAAAAATGAGAAAATAATGCACAATATTCTTTATAAAAAATAGTGGTGTCACCTAATTTACTCCCATTTTTACTTAAAAAACAGGGATTTTCTTGAAATAATAGGAAGAAGGGTTGACGCTAACACAATTATTCGTAACTCAGATGTTCTTGAAGCCCAATGTGGAAAACTATTGGGCCTTATAAAGTTGAGTAAGGGCCAGGAATTAGGAAAATTAGGCATATATTAGTGACAATTGAAAATTTGACGATGTTTGGGTCGAAGTATCGCGGTACGAGCAGCTGCAACCAAGTACATCATCATTGGTCATAAAATATAAATCATAAGAAAAAGTTTGTCCCACAAACTTTGATTATTAAATCTATATTGAATGATTTTATAGTCATTTAATTATTAAATTTTATAATTTATTAATTTATATTTTTAAATAAAAAATTAATAAAATTTTATTTATAAAAATAAATAAATCATAAATTATAAGATGAGTTTTCGGATAAGGCCTGTAAATTATTTGTCTTGAAAAACCGAGTCAACTTTTTCTTCTGAACCGGTTGTAGTTAAGCAGGTCGTTTAGACCAACTGCGCTTGGCACTTCATTTCCGCACACAATAAATGTCCATGGCATCATCAGAAGTCGCTGGAATCACTCACTCTTCATGAAAAAATTTATAAGAGTTGTCTGTGAACCCCATTTAAATTCTTGTTGGGAGTCTAAAATATTTGACAATATTATGAAAAGTATTCATCTCTTGATTCAGAAAATCAAAAGATACATTAAATTTATGAAAAAATATTAATAAGAAATTAATAGCTGTTAGCTTTACTTCCAAGTCATACATTGGTAGCGTGTCTCGCCATAAAGGTTATTGTATATTTCAAAGTAGAGTTTGTTAGACGGGGGAAAAAGTGAGGAAGATGGCAATTTTTTTTTTTTTAAAAAAAAAATAGTCATGGGTCCTATATTTTACCTTTACCTACCCAACTAAGCTAGCCGCAAGGTTGACGGGTTCCCCTTATTATTGAGGTGTAAGCTTCTTTCAAGTTTCTTCCCTCGTCCTACCATCTGACATGGAAATAAACGTTAAACCAATTAGAGACATACCATTCCGAATTGCTGACGAATTTTGGAGGGAGTTTGATTAACCCATTATTCATTTGATTGTTACCAAACTCTCTCTCTCTCTGTATATATATATATATAGAGAGAGAGAGAGAGAGAGAGAGAGAGAGAGAGAGAGAGAGAGAGAGGAAAGCTAGCCATCGGGGATCACGAAAAAATTATAAAATAAATTAGAGACAGTAGATTTATTTAATTTTATAATTAAATATTTATAGTTTAATAAATTTAATCATTTAAATTTTTTAAATAAATATTTTATAAGATTTAATTTGTATATATATATATATATATATATATATGTATATATATGACAAACTTGCAAGTAAATGTTATTTTTGTTACAAAACTTGTATGGTAGACCCAGTCATTGTTATTGTCGCGCGTCAAAATATATAACAAGCGCCTTTCTTTGCAAAAGCTAAGTAGGCATAAATACATATATACAAACAAATAATTACTCTCAGCATTTTATAAGCTAACGGGCACATAGAAACTGAAACTAACAAAATCACCAACCCAAAGCAAAAGGAGAGTCTACACCAAAAAAAAAAAAAAAGCAAAAGGAGGCAGAAGGGGTCTGTATCATCATGTGAACAGAGATACAACCTTTTGCAGTTAATGGATTCCATTGTCTCCCTTTAGATTTACACCATGCTATTGATATTCAATTAAAGGTAGGATTGCTGTTATTTTTGTTATAAAATTTTATTTTATTTTACTGGCTAATTAAATCTCATTTAAAATTATTCTTACTAAAAAAGATTTATTATTTACAACTATCATCTAGAAAAAAATTAACTTTCTATCTAGAAGATAAAGAAATATCCTTAAAGGAATTCTAAAAATAAAAACATTCACTAATTGTGTTGCATCCGGTAGATACACACGTTGCACTTGTTAAAATATTTATACCATTATTATGAATGTGATTGGCATGGATTATACACCACTTCAAATGTATCCAGCATTGTATATCTAAAAAAACATATTTTAGGGCTGTACTATTATCTTCACTGGGGGTAACATAATAACCAGTCAAAAGTTGATAGATTAGCCAAAGGAAGAGCACATATGCGCATGTAAACAAAAGCTAAATCTAAGGGAAAAAATGTTCATAACCCAAAGAAAGAGCTCATTGCTAAATTTGGACCTACCAAAACCGCGGCCAGACCATTCCATAGCCAAACGCCGCAACATGTGATCTTATATGGAGGATCACGTTGAGGAAAAAAATAAAATCAGTATAAATTACATATTATCAAATATTTATTTAAAAATTTAAATTATTAATTTTATTAATACACAAATTAAATTGTATGAACATTAAATAGCAAGTCCTTGCTTTTCCAAAATAATACTCGATATAACTATTTAGCGGTCAATTAAGTTGTTACGCAAGGTGGGGCCACTTGTTGACGGCAACGCTAGTCGATGCAGTATAAAGCCAGACGCAATTCGCAACGAAGCCATATCATTCCAACTTCGCAACGCACTCTTTTCTCCATTTCCCCATTAAGCCAACATGATCTCTCAGCTCCTCTTTTTGGCTCTCCTCCTTCTCCTTTCAGCCTTCTTTCTCCAATACCTCTCCTTCAAGAGATACAGTGATCGCTCAAAACCCAGGCTCAATCTTCCACCGGGTCCCCGGGCATTACCCATAATCGGGCATCTTCACCTCCTAAGCCCGCTCGTGCACCAAGCCTTCCGGGACCTCTCGACCCGTTATGGGTCTCTCGTGTACCTTCGACTGGGTAATGTCCCATTCGTTGTGACCAGTAATCCAGAGATGGCAAAAGAGCTTCTCAAGACAAACGAACTCACGTATTCCTCTCGTAAAATGTCCAGTGCCATAAACATGGTCACCTATCACAACGCTACCTTTGCCTTTGCCCCTTATGACACTTACTGGAAGTTCATGAAAAAACTCAGCACAACCGAACTCTTGGGTAACCGAACCATTAGACAGTTCCTACCAGTTCGGACCCAGGCAATCCACAAGTTCATTCAGACCCTGGTGGATAAATCCGTGGCCAGGGACAGCGTGAACCTCACTGTAGAATTGTTGAAGCTTTCCAACGACATAATCTCGCAGATGATGCTAAGCATCAAGAGCTCCGGGTCGGATGCCCAGGCAGAGGAGGCCAGGAATCTGGTTCGCGAGGTGACACAGATTTTCGGGGAATTTAATGTCTCGGATTTCATAGGATTTTGCAAGAACTTGGACTTCCAGGGATTCAAGAAGAGGGCCCTGAATATACACAGGAGGTATGATGCTTTCTTAGAAAAGATCATCTCCGATCGCGAGGAACAGAGAAGGAAACAAAAGGCTAGCGTGGCAGAGAATGGTAAGGATGAAGAAGAGAGAGTGAGGGACTTTCTCGACATTTTGCTGGATGCTTCGGAGGACAAGAACTGCGAGATCACGATATCTAGAAACCACATAAAATCATTGATTCTGGTGAGTAGTACATTTTGAATATTACGTTTGATTACTATGTTTTGAAGAGTTTCTAGATTCCCCAGAATTACCAAATTAACTCGCACACGTACATCCATGCAGAAATCGGTAAAAACTAAGAAAGTTCTCCAATCGTACTACTAAAGTAGTTAGAGAACTTCGACTTTTTAATTTTCTCAAGTAAATATTAAAAATTCCAAGATCCGGCCTAATTTGCTGATCATTATTTTTTCACTTATTTCTGTCAAACTTGGACACTTCTTAAAAAGGAAGCACGTTTTTGATAATAAAAGTTTGGTTCACTCCGATTTTAACGTGAAAATCAGTTTGGCTGAAAATTCACATTGGCATGGCATGTACATCGATTTTGGACCTTAGTTCTTACATTCTTTTCATTTTTTTGGAAATCAGGATTACTTCACAGCAGCTACCGATACGACGGCCATCTCAGTAGAATGGGCAATTGCAGAGCTGATTAACAGTCCAAGAGTGCTAAAGAAAGCACAAGAGGAGGTAGACAGAATAACTGAGAACAAAAGATTGGTACGTGAAGCAGACAGTGGAGACCTTCCATATATCCAAGCCATCATAAAAGAAACATTGAGGCTTCACCCACCAATAACCATGGTTACCAGGAAGGGAATCCAAGACTGCGTGGTGAATGGGTACTTAATCCCAAAGGGTGTCATAATCTCCGTTAACGTTTGGGCCATGGGAAGGGATCCTAAGATTTGGGAGAACCCATTAGAATTTAAACCGGAGAGGTTCTTGGAGGGCGAAGGGAGAACCATAGATACTAAAGGCCATCACTTTGAGTTGTTGCCTTTTGGTACTGGAAGGAGAGGTTGCCCGGGCATGCCCTTGGCCATGCAAGAATTGCCCGCCATCATTGGTGCTCTGATTCAATGCTTCCAATGGAAGGTGCTTGATTCTGAGGGCAAAATCATGGGCGATGCTAAAAGGGTTGACATGGCTGAAAGGCCAGGATTGACTGCTCCCAGAGCCAACGATCTTGTTTGCATTCCAGTTGCACGTGTCAACCCGACGCCTTTCCTTCGAGTGTAACCTAGTGTCTATGCAGGGCGTGTAATACAGAAGCAGTACTATACTACTATTGGGGAAGCTGGGTCTAATTTTTTAGATAGCAAATGACGATAAGTTGGTGGTTTATAAAAAATATTTTTATTTTTGTACTTGATCTGTTCCCAAAAGCTAATGAATGAACGTATTCTATTTTTTCTCCACTTCGGATGGATTTTACCTTGTAAAAAGAGACTGCGCAATGGGTGCTCCACCCTCTCCAATATCTGAATGAAGTTAAAGCAATTTCAAATTGGTGAATGTCACGATGAAAAATTCTGCTTCACTCTATAACGTTTGTTAAAATTATATGTGTCGGAAGGGTTTGATGAAAAAGGTTAAATTTTAGCTATTTAAGGAGAAAGAAAGATATATACTCCAACGATTTTTTTAATATAATTGACGATATCTTTTAGTCTTAACTTAATATTAAGTTAGTATTTAATTAGGGAAGAAAAAAAAGTGAGAATGGTCCCAGAAAAGAAATGAAAGAAATAATAAGCATTTATAGGAAATTAATAAAAAAGTTGTAAGTACTGGGAAACTTGTCATAAGTCTTTGGGACAACTCACTTTTCTGAAGTTGGTTGTGAGGAGAACTCGTTCTTAGAAGCTGGTTGTAATAAATAAAGTGTTTAAAGCCTCCTCAGATATTTTTAATGTGGACTGAATAAATTATGAATATATATATCACCATTTTACAGTTAGAAGACTGGATGGCATAGGCGTCATTACTAATTAATAAAATATTTTCAGAAGACCCACTCTAAAAAAACTAGTTGTTGAGAGAGAAGTTTATAACCTTATAAGCCCATGCACTCAAACATTTTATATTAAATAATATAAAATTGAATGGATATTAACAAAAACACCTCTCTGAAATTGTTATCCTGCAGGGGAAACTTTCTCACTTAATGTATATTAAATATAAAATATATTAAGTTTTATAATTTAGTATATAAAATTTGTAATAAATATTATTATTTAATTTATTTTAATTTTTAAATAAATATTTAATAAATTAAATATAGTTTGTAAGCAAAACTTTATAAAAGTGACTGATAGTGTCGTATCATATTTTCGTAAATATTATAGTTTTTGGTCCAGTAAATGTCTACATTAAAAGATTGATAAATAAACATAACTAAACAGTTTAAACAGGAAATTTGTTTAATGTTTTTTTAATTGATATTTATTGACGCGGTTTGATTATATATAATATATAGTTGAATACCTTGCTATGCCAGTAACGGCACGACATGAGTCCTTTCCCTACCGCCGAGATATTTCTCAGTTTGACAAATGAATTGAACACTAAGTATTATCTTAGCTTAAAATCTAAATTAAAAATTATTTGTAATTAAATAATATAAATAATATATATAAATATATATATTTGAGTAGAAAATATACGTATGCAGCATTGAACTTTTTTTTTCTGTATTCTCTGTACACTTATTAGTATTATTAGGCAAATACAGGCCGGAGCTAGAAAAATGGGAGGGAGGCTTGGTACTCTTTAAACTTAAAAATTCTCATATATATATATATATATATATTAAAAAATTAATATTTTTAATTTAATCCCTTGTGAATTTTGCAAAATATCTTTTAGTCTTTTTAAATTTTGAAAATTTTTATATATATAAAAAAAAATTTCAAATACTTTCCTCTTAAACTTTTGTAAAATGATATGTATAAACTGTAACAATTTTAAAAATTTTTAGATAACACATTATATATCTTATTAAATTTTTCAAAATTTTTGAAATGACATTTGAATATTTTAAAATCATAAAAAAAATTCTTCCTCTTTGCTATGTGTTGTAAAAATCATATTTATTTCAAAAGGTTTATATCTTTTAAAAGATTTTTACTATCTATTATGTATAGGTTTTAAAAAATTTTTACTACTTAATTTTTTTTCTTATAACAATCATGTTTTCTAACATTTATTTTTGATTTATTTTTCAATTTAATTTCTTATTAAATTCTTTCTTTAAACACTTATTAATGCCGCCAACGTTTTATATACCCAACAGCCATATGTTTTAGCTTCATTTAACTGCCAAATGCTTTGTTATCCTTCTTGATAACATCTTCTATATTGGTTTTCTTATAACGGACACATTTACAATTCTACCAACATCTGAACATCTCCTTTTAAACTTATTAAACCATCATTCGTTCTTTTTCTGTTAAAAGGTTTTTATTATTCTATTAATTATTTTATTCATATAGTTCTTTGATCAAATAATTTCAATATGTTTCCAATGTCTTTTCTTTTTGTTTCAATACCAATGGCTCTTATGTTCTTCTCCTATATAAAAGGTGTATTAATGACGGAGTGAAATTTTGTATTATGATAATTCTATTTAGTATTAGCGTAAAGAAGGTATATTATGTTATACTATTTTTTTTTTTTCTATTTGTTAGAATACTATTTATATATATTTTATTATTTTTATTAATTTTATTTCCTAATTATGAGTGTACATAATAAAAAATTAATTAAATTTTAAAAGGTTGTTGCGTTGAAATTATTTGTACATGATAAAATAATTTTTAAAAATAAATATTCTTATAATACACCGCAGATTATAAATTTAAAATCTGCATATAACTTGTCCAACACTATATACATCTATTAACAAATAATATATAATAATATGTATAATTTTAATTTTCTCTCGAGTAAAATCTTGACTCGGTCCAAGGCAAACATTTTTCAAAAATATACATTAGGAGACGGGCGTTTAGATTACTTCATGAATAATATTAAATTATTAATAATGTAAATCTGACATTTACAAAAGCTAGTGTAAGAAATAATAAAGGTAATATGAAAAGTAACGTAAAGGAGAGTTGGTGTGAAAAACAACGAGACTGTTGAGTCATAACGGTCTTCAACGCATGATAATGGAAATTAAGAAGGATATATCAACGAACTTACCCCGTAGCGGCTATATATCATAAGCAATATACATGTTCACATCTGTTCGAAGTTCTGAGTAGCCAGCCAAATGGGACGTGTAGGAAATGCATTTTTTTTTTTTTTCCCAAAAGCAACGCAATTGCAGTTCTGCTGCATCTTATGACCCAGTTTTTTTTGTTTGGATTTCTAAACCTTTTTTTTTATTTTAATAATTTTTATTTATCTTTTTATTAATAATTAAATTTTATTTTAAAAATTTATTTTTTAAAAATTTTTAATCCTCTTTTTTTTTTTATATATATTTTTCTTGCTGCGCCCTCAAATTGAACTCTCACAAATCAGTGTGATCATGGTCGCCGGTTTTGGGGTCAGAAGACTCACAACGCGGAGATTCTGCGAAACTCTCTACCGTGTCCCTCGTGCTAAAGTTACGGCCCGTTGGTTTCCAAAAAATAGAACTTGTGTTTACATGGGCGGACTGTCTCTGAGGGGTTGACCGAAATTTCCTTCAAAAGACTTGTGGTTGACCTAAGTAATCTTAGCCTGTAGTACGTGAAGGAAGAAGACACATAGAAAAACCATAAGAAATTAGGGGGGCAAAATAGGCAGAGAGTATTCAGACCGCATATGACCTTAATTAGAACTAAATACATTCGTTAATTTTTTCTTTTGGATACAAAGGAAAAACAAGAAAACAAACAGAAGCTAAAGTCTAATAAATCTGGGATAGGCAGCTCTCATCAAATCTCTTAGGAGTAACAACCCACACCTACTTGGAGGATGAAGATAAGATCTGACACCTTAATGTCGAGAATAAGCTGCATTTGCCAATCAATCTGCTACCCCATTTGCCTCCTATAAATGTGGCCAACCCTTAGAGTCCAAGGTTAGTTGAGCAACCGCCGAATACATTAATTACTATGAAAACCATAGAGCGCACACATGCATTATAATGTTTGAGCAGGCTGGAGGCCTATGGTTACTGATGTACCACGTCTCAGGTGGTACTAGCCGTAGGTGGCTTGCGGGAGTACGTAACGATTCATTTTACAACCCCATTATTTTTTAAAGTGTTTTTAATGACCAAAAACGTGGATAATGGGGTCAAATAAACGCTGGAAAGAAAGCTTGCAAGGCCAAAGTGTGTTCAAAGTAATCTTTTGGGTCATAAAGTATGAGAGTTGAACCGTTGAAATAGAGAGCTGATTTGGCCACGTAAAGTTTGGACTTTGTACAGTCACATTGAAACGGTGACGTATATAGAAGTAGGTGGCTTCAAAGTCTCTATAATTATTAATTTATAGAAAAGTATGATTATGATTAGGACAATTTGGCCACGTAAAGTTTGGACTTTGGACAGTCACATTGAAACGGTGACGTATATAGAAGTAGGTGGCTTCAAAGTCTCTATAATTATTATTTTATAGAAAAGTATGATTATGATTAGGACAATCTGTTCAATCTACGACATGTATTAAGAGTCACATATATTTATTTGTCAACCAAAATGGGTTCTTTTCTAAATTGATTTAAATGTTGTTGACTAGTTACCCATTTCAAAGAAATTGTTAGGGAGATCTTTAGGATTAGAATTTATAGCACTATCTATTTTTAAAGAAATTAAATCCATTTAAATTAAAAGACTCAAATGACTAATGTCTCGAATAGAGATACTTTTTAGTTTCTTTAGAAAAAAAAAAAGAAATTGCTGGATGTAATTAAATCAAAATAAGAAAGTTAGTTAATGGTCAATTGTATTTGATATTGCAATGATTCAACCTCTTTTTGTTGAGAATAAAGCTGTGTTTATATTAATCGGAAGAAAAAAAAGCTGGCAAAGCCGTATAGTTTGTGGAGAAAAATCTGATCAAATTATAAAATGTTGAATATTATAGACATGCTGCGTTGATAAGTGATGGTCTGATTTATATAAAAGTATACAATACTCTTGATGATATATTTGTCTTTTGTCAAAATTATTTTGGATATCAATTTTTTTGTCAAACTTTCTCATCAATATATGTGGTAGTTAGTTATATAAAAGGTGCGTTTATTAGGTTTGTTTCACGCAGGATGTTAATAAAAAATGAGCGCTGTTAATTTTATATTGATATTTTTACGTTTCAGTTTATGTCTGAAATTTAATTATTAAAATAAATTTTAATTAAAATTTTAAAAAAATAGAATATGATGAAAAAAATGATGTAAAAACATCATTTTCCTAAAAAATGAGGAGGTTGACGTACATTTGGTAAGCAGTTGTCGTCAAGTTGACGTTGTGTAGCCTTGTCTTGTGAACTTTGACCTTAAGTACATATACTAGTGTTTTATATTTCCCCTTCATTGTTCTCAATATTTTAGGTAGACGTCTATATCTATCCCTGTAACGATGTTGATCCAATTAAACCGATCAATTTACATACCCACACACACACACACTGACACACACATATATCTATATATATATATATATATATATATATATATATATATATATATATACGTATATTCTTGTTGGTCCAACAGCTCGGGGCCTATATATTTATATCTTCATTTGAAATTCCAGTTTGAAATTATTAACGCTTATGCATATATGTATATATAGTGGCACCAACATGAGATTTGCTATGCTATTAGTACTCTTTTTGCAATATCCCTTCTTATATTTAGTCGTACATGTAAGGAATACTATCAAGGCCAACATATTCAGTTCTAACTACAACATTTTGTAAAATGCACCTCTTGCCATTTTCCTCTTCTCCTTTCCAATGACTTGACAACACTCAGCTACATTTTTAATTTTTTATGGTAAACTTTCCGTATGATTTGCTAGAGTAATGACTTAAATATATAAACAAATCCAGAAAATCGACCCCACAAATTTCCTTTATCTATATGTGTTTTTTATATATGTGAGAATGGGCATAATTTCTGTGTTCAACGTTAGGACCACTGCTCATGCATGGTTTGAATGGAAATTTCTGTTTGCTCTGCCGGAGTTCAAAGATATATGTCCGCGTATGACCAGCAGCAAAAGAAGGGTGGACGGTTACCACATATGACACACGGCTACAGTGATTGAGAACCGAGGGGTGGAAATGGTCGTGGGTCTACATCCATAACATTATTGTCCGTTTAAGGTTGGTAGGAGTGGACTTCTACAAAAGCATTGGATGGAACGGAGAAGCGTCTTATATGCAAAGCCATGCTCTTAAAATTTCACAAAAACATTAGGTCTTCGAATCTTCGTCGCCATGCCGCTGTTTGTGGTCATAGACTCACAACTCACTGCCCTTCAAATTACTGTTGAACTTCGGTTTGAGGGGCAGAATCAATTCTAACCAACCGGGTGTCAAGTAGGCACAAATTTATTTGATTCATTCACCAAAAAAAACACATTGTTTGATTCATTTCAATTCCAGTTGCAATTACACTTCTGTTGGCAAATTTCGGCCCATTGCAACAGACACAGACCAAGAAAGCCCAAAGCCTAGTGATGCGTAAAAGTAGGCTTTGGGTTCCTGAGGGCCTAGCTTCTCAAGCCTGTATTTGGGCCTGTCTGCATCTGTTACTAGAACTGCCCAATTCGAGGTTCAGTAACTGTAATCCAACGGGCCATAAATCTGTTTATCCACATACACAAAAATTCATCAAATTTGTAAAATTTTATAAGTGATAACTTATATTTTCAGAAAAAAAAAAAGATTTTTAAAAATTCCTCGAGCATCCCATCTGTACATAAAATAAAGTATCGTGCGATGTACTGATACTTAATTGTTCTGATTCTCCTTGGGACCAGATTTTGATTTTGAATAAATTTGTAAGCTCTCGGTCCCGCTTAAATGATTTTTTCAAGAGCAGAAGCTGCTAATCCAATAAGAGCGATTTCGTTGCCCCATTACACCGATCAAACCCTGTCACTGCCAGTTCGCGCACTCCATACGGATAAACCTCGACCGAAAAACCGCCATGAACGACCTCAAAGAGCAACTTCAAGATCTCGCAAGCGCATACCTTTCGTCACAAAAATTAAAGAGGTGCGAGACCCCGAAGAAGCCTTGTCTCTTTTTGACGAGTACAGGAAACAAGGTTTCAGGCACGATTACCCCTCCTATGCGGCATTACTCTACAAACTGGCTCGTTCTAGAAAGTTTGAAGCCGTTGAAACTATTCTTACACATATTCAAGACAGAGGCATACACTGCAAAGAGACCATTTTCATTGCTCTGTTGCAGCATTATGGTAAAGCCTTGCATTCAGAAAAGGCTGTCGAACTTTTTCATAGAATGCCTCAGTTCAATTGCGTCCGCTCATTGCAGTCCTTCAACACACTTCTTAATATTCTGGTTGATGATGATCGGCTTACCGTAGCGAATGATCTTTTCGTTCGATCATATAAGATGGGTCTTCGTCCAAACACAATTTCGTTTAATATAATAATCAAGGGGTGTCTGGCGAAAGATGAGTGGGGAAGAGCATGTGAGGTGTTTGACGAAATGCTGGAAAAGAAAGTGCAGCCGAGTGTCGTGACTTATAATAGTCTTATTGGGTTTTTGTCTAGGAAGGGAGATTTGAGTAAAGCAATGGCTTTGCTTGAGGACATGACTCAGAAACGGAAATACCCAAATGAGATAACCTATGCACTGTTGATGGAAGGTTTGTGCTCTTCAGACAGGTATGAGGAAGCAAAGAAACTGATGTTTGATATGGCATATCGGGGGTGTAAACCTCGGCTAGTCAATTTTGCTGTTTTAATGACTGATCTTGGAAAGAGAGGGAAGCTTGAGGAGGCGAAATCTTTACTTCATGAGATGAGAAAAAGGAGATTTAAACCAGATGTTGTAATCTACAATATATTAATAAATTATTTTTGCAGGCAAGGTAAGACAGTGGAAGCTTACAAGGTCTTAATTGAAATGCAGATTGAGGGTTGTGAGCCAAATGCCGCTACATACAGGATGATGGTTGATGGTTTCTGTCGGACCAGGGATTTTGAAGCAGGTCTGAATATTTTGAATGCAATGCTAACAAGTAGACATTGCCCCCGTTCAGAAACATTTAATTGGTTGGTTGTGGGCCTGTTGCACTCTGGGAAGATTGATGGTGCTTGCTTTGTTTTGGAAGAGATGGAGAAGAGAAATATGCAACTTGGTTTTGAAAGTTGGGAAACTATAGTGAACTATGCTTGTGGTGAATACAAAGATGCACGTGGGCTTATGGCTGAACTCACAGAGCCACAGCATTAGGTAAAGGAGCAATCATTTAGATCCATCCTGGTAATTTTTTTCTCTGTTCCAGTATATCATTTTGAATGCCCTTCCTCATCTACTTGCATTTATTTACACTGAGGTGGCGGCCTTTACTTGCTAAAAAGTTCCAGCCCTGGGTAGGGATGATAATACTCATTTGAATGGGAAAAAAAAATAGGTCTCAATGTGTTGATGCTTGCTGAGATATGAATTCTATTCCTGTCCATTAGTTGGATTCAATAATGACTTGTAGAAAGCTGAAAGATTGAGTCCAACGTGTTTGCAACCAAGTCTCAGACTCTTCTGTCAGTATCCCTCTTCTCTGTATCGCCTTTTAAATTAAACTACGAGATTTTCATGGAATTGTAATTAGTATTAATTAGAAGCGAGGGTAGACTGAAGATGGTCGAGGAAGTGCTGTAGGCTTTAGTTGTACGTGCTTCTGTCTAGAAACACCATACGGTTACTGTATAGCGACAGCAGAGAATGCCTTGGAAACAATTTTGGATTGGGATTCTTTTCAGCAGGCAATGTGGTTTGGGTTGCGCCCGAGTTTGTATGTATCTCGGGGTAATTATTCTCTTGGAATAAATCATCTAATCCTTCGTTATCATTATGATTGAGACATTCATTGTGTGATTCTTTTGGTACGCAGATTTTTTATTTTTTTCGGCGCTCTGTTTATTTCTAACTAATACATCGAGAACTATGGGAGTTGATAATTGAGATCAGGAATCACCTACTCCTCTCATCTACTCCATCATTTCATTCTATTTGGATTTTAGCATTCTCAGTATTTATACCTGTCCTGATAAGCCTTCATCTCATCATAGCATAACTTTCTCGTAACATAAAGATACTCCCAGAACTCCCAGAGCTATTCATCGTTCTGTCAAGCTCATGGCTCGCCTTGAATCTATTTCTATGCCCCTGAAGACCATCATCTTTCTACTGTTAATAGCCCTCGCAATCACTTCCACTACATCAACTCGTATCCTTGCCGAACTAGAAACACCCGTCGCAGAACCAGAGGAACCTGATTCTGCTGAATCTCCTGCTTCCAGTGTCCCTCCAGTGGTGACTGCTGCCCCGGCTGCTGTGGCCGGTGCTATAGTGGCCAACGCTGATTCCCACCACTCACTATCCTTTTTCATGCATGACGTTCTTGGTGGATCAAACCCCACTGCGAGAGCTGTAACCGGAGTTGTTACAAATCCTGCTCTGAACGCTCAAGTTGCCTTTGCCAAGCCTAATGGAGCAAGCCTTCCTCTGAACAACGGCGTTCCTCAGAACAATAACAACGATGGAATTCTTAACAACAATAACCTTCCGTTCCTGACTGGCCTCAGTGGAAGCACAGGGAATGTGAACACAAACAATGGGAACAACGTAGTCAACGGTGGGGTTGGATTCCCAGTCACAAATACGAATCGGCTTCCCGAAGGAATGACCCTGCAACAATTAATGTTTGGGACAATGACGGTTTTTGATGATGAACTAACAGAAGGGCATGAATTGGGGTCAGGTTTGGTAGGGAAGGCACAGGGATTTTATCTAGCAAGTGCAGTTGACGGAACCAGCCAAGTTATGGCTTTCACGGCACAATTTAAGGAGAATGGGTATGCCGATAGTCTCAGCTTCTTGGGTGTGCACCGAACTCAGGTGTCGGAATCCCAACTTGCTGTAATTGGAGGCACCGGAAAGTATGTTAATGCTCAGGGATATGCTATTGTTAAGACGTTTCCGGTTAATGGCCAGCAACATAACACCGATGGAGTAGAGACTCTAGTGCAGATCACGGTGTATCTCGCGTACTAGTGCCTCACATCGAACGCGGCCATTGTTGAGCTGCAGCTATCATTATCTCATCTATTGTATGTGACAGTGTGAACATATATATTGTACTGATAAAAACCAATGTTATGATTTCAACGGAAGTTTGTTCCACTCTTGTCTTGTTAATTCAGCATGAAATAGAGAAATCACAAGTCCACCACTGCTCATTGTACTTCATATTTATGCATGACTGAAATCTTTGAGAAGTTTCATATATACGTTCAGATTTTTCTGAACATTAAAAAATATAATAATAAATATGAATTGTGAAAGAAGGTTCAGGACCAGAGTATGCATCACCTTCTTGGCAGGCAACCATGAAGCAAAGAAACTTTAAGAGCCTTTAAATTTGTAAACTACAGTAAATGCTTGAACGAGTTACAAAATTTGTGAAAAGAAATTTCAAATTCTTTGCTCCGATTAGTGGAGAAACTTCTTTAAAAAATATTTACACATTACAGAATACGATTTATAGTATACACTATTTGCGGAAGAATAAGATGACAGGCAGCTGATACTTGGCACCTTTAAGTTGACCTACTTAGTACTCCATTGGAAGTTATATTAAAGAGAAGGAAAAGTTTTCTACGGGAGAAAACTACACCCAAAATTGGATTATTTATATTTTATGTATTTTTTAATTTAAATGATTTTATTTTTATTTATCTCTTAAATTTAATTTATGATCATATTTTTTTAATTATCTTATAATTTCCTTTAAAACTACCCTCCATCTCTCTCATATTTTGATTCTTTGCAATGCACGAGATTTATATGTATTAAATCCTTACAAAGTTATAGTATAGTTATATATATATTGAATTTCATACTTTAGTTGTATAGTTGAGTAAATTTAATAACTTATATTTTTTTAAATGAGTATTTAGTAAGATTAAATTTATAAGAATATTATTAATGAAAAGAGAATATGTTTAGAGTTTCTAAATTTCTCATTGGGTGCTAAACCAGAATTTTGGATTTTCAGGGAGGAACGTACACAAGCAAGAGAATATAAGTGAAAAGATTTTTTAGGAATACTGTGTAAAAGGAAAAGGTTTAAATTGAGTTCGAGGCATCCAT
This sequence comes from Dicorynia guianensis, assembly GCA_037013595.1. Lineage (NCBI taxonomy): Eukaryota > Viridiplantae > Streptophyta > Magnoliopsida > Fabales > Fabaceae > Dicorynia > Dicorynia guianensis. The sequence continues at coordinate 1,409,426 of JASUAB010000009.1, forward strand.
ATCTACTTGTAGAATCTCATGAAAAGAATCTCGAATGATTGATTTTGGTTTCCATCAGTTAAATTGGCCTTGCTTCACTGAATGCTATCGTTTGCCTCTATCATCGTCATACAGTGCATGTTCCTTTTTTATATGAGCATCGCACTTCTTCAATTAATTTCGTAGAATGATTTGCCTAATAATTTGACGTGCTTCACAATCTGTTTGTTTTTATATAATTTTTTTAAAAAAGATGATCCTCGTGCTACTGATCTATATAACCCAATCGTCATCCTTCATGGTGGAGAAGACCATTAAAACCCATTATACTGAAAATCAAAAGCCACGAGAAGATGTTCAGTCACATAAATTGTATATCTATTAGTTAATGGATAAAATTTCCTTACAAAAGAAAAAAAACAAAAAGGTTTACACTTTTCTTGGTTAACTAGTAACTACAGACTAAGGTAAACAGTAATCTGACGAAGTACTTGGTTGCCATTAGTTGTGCCTTGATGGGGTAATTCTGGTGTCTCAATTTTGGCATAACCTCTTGCATTGTCATATTTTCCAGTTCCTCCAACTACAGCAATATAAGATTCAGGCGCAGCCGTCCGATGCACCCCAAAGAAACTGATAGTATCCTCCTCCATTTGATTTTCGCTATTAAACAACGCTGTAAATGCCATAGTTTGGCTACTTCCGTCCAACGAGCTAGCCAAATGAAATCCCTGCGCTTTACCAACAACTGATGACCCCAATTCCTGCCCTTCTGTAATTTCATCGTCAATAACCGTTATTCTTCCAAACAAAAGCTTGTCCAGTGTGGCTCCTGCCGGAAGCTGACCCTGGGTCACATATGGAAGTGAGTTCTTATCAAAATTAACTTTGTTTTTGCCTATGTTTTTTATCACAGTGCTTGTGGTTGCGCCATTTGTGATGGAATTGCCATTAATGTTAGTGGCATCAACAAGTGGTATGCCACCTTTAATGGGGAAGACTCTATTATTGGGTTTTGAGAAAGGGGGTTTGCTGAATTGGGTGTTGGCTATAATCCCAGCCACAATTCTTTCTGAAGGAGCTGTGCCACCTAAAATGTCGTGCATGAAGAAGGTGAACTGAGATTGTTGGGTTGAAGCCACAGAGGGCGTTGCAACTGCTGGCGCATCTGAATTGGGCACCTCGGGTTCGTGATTGGTTGGGGGTTGGGCACCCTGCTCAGTGAGGAGTACTCCTTCTGTTTTGGCGCATCTTGTTAAGGAGATGGCTAAGAGGGAGAGTTGGAATATGGATTTCAGAGCAATAAAGGTAAATGGGAGCTTTTTGGCCATTTAGGCTTGTGTGTGCTGGCTAGCCATGATTCACCGAGTAAAACTACCTGGTGTGGCGTGGCTGTGGAAGAAGGATTAATTTGTAAGCTTGATTTATATTGTATACAGAGGGAGGGACTTTAGAACTAGGAAAGTGGGGCAGATAATAAATGAGAATGAGATCACTGGACTAATTGGAGTTGTTACAGCGTGTGGTGCTAGTCAATGGATGATTTTTCAAAATTTCGTCAGCTCTCAAAGTGGAGTGGCTATTGTGATATCGCTAATTCTGCAACCTGCAATGCTTATGCATTCTTCTAAAATCTTGTGTACTGCAAAAGGGGTCCTTTTATCATTTTTCATATTAATAGCACGATAATTTTAGAAAAAGACAAATATAAATCTGAGATAAGTAAAAAAAATAATAAATTCTAATTACAAAATATAACTAAAGTCACCAACACCACAGATATTCATCAACATAAAAATATCGTATTTATATATTTTTATATATACATTCAGTTATAACTGAATTTATATCTATTGTTTTATTTTAATTAAAATATATTATTTTATTTAAATTTTAAAAATATAACTCAAATATTATAATAAATTATAATAAATAACATAAGAATAATATCTGCTTTTCTTTTTTTTTTCTCGCTCTCTTTGATATTGGATCCCATATGGGCCGTAAGACCTTCGTTGAAACTGAACAATATAGCCCATTGAGAAGAATATCCTTCCCCACATCCAACAGACAATTTGCTGCGGCTCAAACGATGTAATCGGACAACGTCACTTTCTCGCAAACCAAAAGAACAACTAGCGAAGATATATAACATGCCCAATGGGCCGATGCCCTGTTGTCTGTGTACCAAAGAGAACACAACGTAACACGAAAAAGAATATAGAGAAGGAATACAAAAATAAAGTCATAAGAAAAACTCTTGAATAACTAGAAAACTCAGCCTTGGCTTACAAAGAGGGGCAACAAAGTTAAAAAGCTCAGTCTTCCGGTTTGTCCAATGGAGATGGGAACTAAAAAGCATTATAAAAAAATTATTGTTACTATGTGAAATTATGAAAATAATAATAATTTATGAATCGTTATTTTTATAAATTTTATGATTTAGTTTATAAAATTAATAAATTTAATAATTTAAAATTTATTTTATAATAATTAAATAAAAAATAAACATAACATCTCTCATAATAAAATTATTTGAGAAATTCTTGACAACATATACAAACAGGTATATATGTAAAATTGGGAGTAGATAAAAACAAGAAACATAGTTGTCCTTTTGTTTTTGTTAAGGTTCAAATGGTGGCCAAGTGGGGGTGGAGTTTGTGATAATTTAAATGCTCTCTTTCGCTTACTGCGTCCCAAAGTTCACAGGATTGCCGTTAATTTGAGAAGGCTCTATAGAATGTTCAAAACTGATCTAATCTACAGTTTTTAAATTATAAAAATATTTATCGGTGTCTCCTAAAGGAGAAGAACCAAACAAAAACCATTAGATCACATGTAGATATGGAAATGATTATGATTTTTCATTCTTACCCCTTTTCCTAAAGCTATCATTTTCAGCTTCCATCTTCACCAAAATATCATTTTCAACTACCATTCTTTCTTGTTTGATTGCATATTATTCTTCTAGTTCTTGGGACTGTGCCAGTTCCAGGAATGACACTAATCCAGCAAGTGTATTTGCTTTTTCAACTTTTGGTATTTTGCTTTCCAGCCGTCCAATATTTAGTCAAAGGAATTAAAGCTAACCAAAAGAAAGCAAATTAAATATTTCATATAGAAATGGATACAAACAATTTCTTTACCTCCACATTTACTGATGGAAATTATTCCAAAAGTCCCTATTGTCTCATTAATTAATTGGTTAAAAATAAAATAGAAATTACTAAACTAAGAAGGAAAGCGAAGAAAACAGAAGACATGAAGAAGCAGCCCCACCATGCCATCATGAAGTAACTCTGTAAAATAGGACATCGACAGAAGAACAAGAGTGACGCATCCAAAATTGGGACTTGTCAATTAACTCATACTGTATTGAGCTTCTTAAATTGCAAAACATGCAGTACCGTCTCCTACAATAATAGCGCCGCAAGAGAATGCAAGGCACCATATATCATTAACGAAGCATCATCGCTGATTAAATGATTAAAATGATATTATTGGTTAAGCTATAATTGTTTGGAGTAGGAAGGGTAGGCCACCATCTGACTTGTGACTGTCAGGGCAGAAACCATTGGGCACTGGGCTTGTGACCCACCACCAGCAGGCCTTGAGTGCTGTCTGCAGCATTGCCTCGCATGCATTTCATTGTCTCCCCAAATCATCTTACAGCGCGGCTATCATATTCAAGTGCAAAAAACTAGTGCATTCAGTAGCTGCGGGAGGTTCTCATGCTGCTCTGGGTGTTTGATAAGATTCCTCTCCTTAATTCTGGTCAATGTGAATAGCAAGCAGCTCACTGGTTACTGGTCAGATTCAAAACAACGGTTCATTTTTCCAATTGAGTCAAGTCTTGAACAGGGGATAATCAGGACTTGTTTTCAAACTTGGACAGTATCTGTTGCCTTTTTAACATTTGAGATGATCATCACCATAACCAGCGAGGAATGTGGGTTAAAAGGTTTTGGACTCGCACACTTTTCGGTTTTTCCCAACCCTTTTTCATAAGCAGGGAAGCAATGACCCACAAGCAGGTGGGTCTCATATGAGCATGCAGGAATGAACAAGAAAACATTGGCAGATCTAAAGTTGCCAGCCTAAGAACGTGTCTTAAAAGTGAAATTCAGAGAAAAAGAAGTTTCAATATTACACCCATCAAACCAAAGGATTTCCCATTTACAGGACAAAAATTAAGCTTATTATTAAGTCATTAAACTTCTAATCATACAGACACTAAACCAGACACATGTTTCAAACTTGATTAGAAAACAGCGAACAAGAGACAGAGTTACATATATTAGCAACTCATATTGACCATGGAGACGATGGCATCGACGATGATGACAGTGACGAGGATGACGATGTTGAAGATGGCCATAGCTCTGCGTTCTTCACCTTGGAGACACTCGCCAGTACACCCAATGGTGTCACATCTCCGATGATTGTCACTTTCTTTTTCTCCGTATCTATGCTAAATGATGTCACTCCTACATTGAATTACCCAAACAAATATTTCAACCTAAATTCTAAGGCATGAAACTAAGTAGAAAATCCCACAAACTTGCTTTTCTTGAGAATATATCACCATTACTTCCATTAGAGTGTAAACATTACGAATGTACCACTATTTTAAATTCATTATCGAATTGATTAACTAATTTTGAGCACTTCATATATGCTCAAGAATATATATATATATATATATATATATATATATATATATATATGTGTATAGATCATAACTGACCTTCCATTTTTGAAATATGTTTTCTGACTTTTCCTTCACACCCCTTGCAGTGCAATGATACCCTCAAAACCACAACCTGTGAAATTTCAAACATAAGACGAATTTTAGCTATTAAAAGTTATACACTTGACTCACATGCACTATAATGTCGGAACAAAACATCCTTCTTTACTTGTAACGAAAAAATAATACAAAGAAAATGAAATAAGGAAACAAGATTAGATTGAATATACCTGGTTTTTGAAGGGTGCCGAAGGAGACCTTAGAACAGGCAAATCATCTTTGCTCTTAATGTCTTGCTTTGGTGCGGGCTGAGCAGGAATCATTGCTGGGATTTGAATTTGATCAGACTGTGATACCCAGTCGATGAAGGGCGCGTCACTGAGGAGATATCTCCTTGATGAACCAGTAGTATGACTATAAAGGTCGCTAACTTCCACAGAGCTTTTTCTTCGTACCTCACCGTTTTGCTTATCCGCCGAACTCTTTCTGTACTTCTCAAAATAAGGCCTAGGATCAATGGGCAAATGAGATGAACATGGGACATGATGCTGCCTTTTCCTTCGGTCATGGCCATAAGTTTTGGCGTTTCCGCGTGCCAGACAACGCTGGCTCATGCTAGAGACAATTGCAGTGGAAGCAGGGGAAGAACATGACATATCCATTCCTTTCATGGTTATTGTGAATGGATTTGATTTTGGTGGGTATTTTGCTTGATTGGTGAATTGTTATAGACTAGACTCACTAGTTTTTATGCAGAAACTAAATCCCAAAGAGAGCAACAGAAATTTCCTCCTCATGAGGCCAACCAAACAGCTTTTTAAACTTAGTGTATCAGAGGGGGAGGGAAACGAAAAAATAGCATTAGGTCCCACTGGAAAGTAATGGGTAATGTAATGATGCCTTAGAAGATATGTGATTACTCTGAATCTTAAAAGTATTTTATTTTATCTGTTATTTTTATAAAATAAATCTTATTAAATAATTATTTAAAAAATTATGATTTATTAAACTTATTCAATTATAATAAACTGAACTGTCAAATTTTATGACAATTTGATAATCCTACTTATATGGAATTACCTTTATTCTTTATCTATCACAGTTATTTTTCTCCTTCATATTATTATTTATTATCTTATTCAATTGCAGGGGGTTAAGAGGTCTCATCTTTGCTGTGCAATGATTACTAGCAGTAGTTGTAGAATTAAGAAAGCGTTTTGAGATACCAACTACCTTCTATTATTGACGCATCATTGTTTTTCTCTGGGCTCAGTTCTGCAATTTGGGGGTCTCCTGACTCTATTTGCATTAATTAATAGCAGTAGTACTTCTTTTCCATGTTTTGGGATGCAGTGGGTGGGTTTTTCTGCGCAGTGCATGTGGATGTGGATGGTTAGCAATCTGTCGCTTTGGATGGTGCATTTTCAGCATAACAAGTTATTTAGTAGCTTGAATTTATTACCTTTCTCCTCTTTAATAGTTATCTCTTTAACAAATAAGGAATCTTGTGCTAAAATTTTGGGATTGCTTGATCAGAGAGGACAAATAATAGGTCAAAGGGTCGGTGGACTGCACAAGGTTCAAACAAAATCAAAAGAAAAAGGAATTAGTAATTAATTTAAGTAAGAAAAAATATTGACTTCAACCACAGCGCAAGAAATTGTTTGTCAGTCGGCCATGCATGCCTAACGAAAGTTGCAGCTTCTCTGCTTCCCCAAAATATGATTCAAACTTGGTGGAAGAGACTTGAGAGCGGAAACCTGCATGCCATCAAGTTTCACATTATCTTGTTGTTCACTTTCTATCAGCCTCTTTTTATGAGAAATTGATTAATAGTAAACTCTTTATTTTGTTTTTCCAAATATATTACTCATAATTTATTATAAACTATCAAACTTCTCTTTATTAAATCAAATTAGAGGTTTGTAAACTTTTTTTCACTACGCATTTTCTTTTTAATTCTTCAAAAGATATTTTTTCTTTTGATTTGTTTTTGTTGTTGTATTTTCCCCTCCCTCTTTTAAAATGCAACTATGAAAGAAACCCGAGGTACTCTAATGGACGCGTGAGAACATGCATGGTGGGTCCAACTCCGAACCCCCTTTCAAATCACTTTGTCTAAGAAGTTCTGGAAGTTTGATATTTAGAAGTACAATCATCCAGTTCATTATGACTGTGTAACCTTCATGGTATAACCAACTACTCCAAACCTTTTGAAGCTGTTTTTTCTTTTGATAAAAAAGGTCCTTTGGGCACTGTTGGTGGACGTATACCACGTGTGTGTATCTGAATTCCTTAGTTTTGGAGTCCAAAACCATATTGTAAAGCAGAGGTAAAGATAAAATTCTTAAATTTAAGAAATAGTAAAGATAAAAAATTTAAATCCCATATATGTTAGATAATCATAGGGTTTACGGGTCCTAAAATCATATCTAACAAGTAGCAATCTGCTTGTAATAAGTATTTTTAACTGAAATGTTTGCAGATGCATCAAACTTGGCTTTTTCTCTTACTTTGTGTGGCCCAATGAACGCACTCCTCTGGCTTGTGCTCAAGTAAACTAATCCACTCACAGAAATCAAACAAGCCTGCTATTCTGCTAAAGCCTGTAAGTTTTAATTCTTTTATGAATATTGTTCCTAATAATACACAAAAGTACTGAGGATACGAAGGAGTGCACATGGATTCTCGTTCAAGTGTGGGTGCCAATGTACAACCCGCCTCTCTTTGATTGTGGAGTCCTTTTTTCCAGCATCGCTTTAAAGCCTTTATCTGATCCTTAATACAAGACGCAGCTTTCGCTGTGCGAAAAAGTGGGTCTCCTTCAGTGGCTCAGACTATGAGTTTTGTAAATTATCATGCGTTTAAAGATGTGGGTCTTTGATCAGTGCAAGGACCAAGGGCCTTTTTTCCCTGTCATTAAACTTCTGTGCCCTCTCTCTTTTTCTCTTCTTTCTTTGTTATGTTCTTTAATTGCCTAGTCTTTAGCATAAATTAGTCCATAACTCATGGACCGCACTTCTCTGTTGTTTCATTCATAAATTTGTCTAGTTATCCCCGTCAGAGGACAACGTTAGCAGGAGAGTGCAGAAAAGACACTGAAGTTGCCTTTAAGGTTCTGGTTTATAAGGGTGCTCACAGGTCAATTGCCTTCCATCATACACAACTGATTGGTGATGTTGCAGAGGACACATGTTGATCTTTATCTCTGAATGTGCCAAATTGCATAGTTTACTTTCTGCAACAGTGCTCTCTACGGAGGATTTTTCTCAACGTATTTGAAACGTACATCAAATTAAGCGTCAAACGTAAAAAAGATTGAGGCTCGAAAAGAGGGTTCACGTACGCAAATACAGAATCAAAGTGGACTCCCTCCATACATAGCCTTTCTCTTGTTTCTTCTTTCCACCTGAAACATTCCAAAGATCACAAATAGATCAAATCTAGAAAGCATTGCTCACCTGTTCTCTCTTGCAGGATAGTCATTATGCAATAACACAATCTTTAATCAGTAAATGCCGAGATTAAAGTGATAACGAGAATCTAACTACTCCTTTTTTTCGACAAAAGCTGTGGGGTAAGGTTATTCCATTTCGAACGACAGTTTAAAATAGTATTCTTAGATCGACTAACAAGAGAGATTGGCAGAAGAATTTAAAATTAATTTAACTCTAATTATTCTTGGCTGTCATTGTAATATATGTCTAGCCGATCATGTAAATTTTTATTTTGACCGTTCCTTTTATTATGCTAGCTGGCTAGTGTTCACCTTATCTTATCCAAAATTATATATACACAAGTATCTTTATGTAGATAGAAAGGAAAAGTGCGGTGAATCTTTTGGATAGATCCGCAAGAAATGCCTCTGAGTTAACTAAAATATTTTACCAGCTGCATTCGTTTGATTGCACTTTGTGCAACATTCAGAATCACACACCCTAACTTTGTTCTACTGCTATTTCCTAAGTAATACTTGTGTTGATCATGTCCGGTTAAAGGATCATATTGGCCAGTATCATAGGCGCGGTTGCTGCAAGTTCAATTTTTTTGACGCCGCAAAGCCACCTAAGCCTAAGCTGTTGAGTTTTTTGTCTTTTTGGTAACAAGGATGGTATAGATTCAAACTTAAGATGTCCTGTAATCTTATGTATCAGCCCTGGCTATTAGAAAGATCCAAGGAAAGAAGCCAAATGCCACGTCAGAACCCATTTCTTTGGATTTTCATGTACATGATCAGCATAATCTCCTTGCATCTGTGTATTGTTTAAAATATGGAGAAATAAAAATCGAAGTTCACTAAAAAAAAAAAAAACGAAGATGACAGAAAACCAACTACGGCTGAGAGGGAATAAAAAACGAAGTATACATAACACATGAGAATTCATGTCCACTTTTTGACCAATCTCAAATAACACGAATCTTATAGTCCTGAGGTCACTTGCTAACCAAATACTGTCTAGCCTGATTCAGGCTGTGTATGGAGAAGACATTTTTAAAAGAAGATTGTTCAGCAATTTTAATTCTTTAAAATATTAGTGTCTCCATTACCAACTGAAAAGATATTTTAAAGCAATAACTGAAGTAAAACTTGGAAGTTTATTTTCTACTAATAAATCCCATCAATTTTCTGTTTTACAGCAGGCCATCCACTAAATTGGTCATGGACCAAAAAGTTTAATAAATTGGGCTGATCTTATTCTTGATTTCCTAATAGGGCTTTGGATCATTGACCCAAAAAGAAACGAGGATTCGATCAGCCGGATACGAACCCTTGCTTAGTTGTATAGATTTGAGTTCAGCGAGATTAGGGTTTTGGGTAGAGGAATCAGCGAGCTAGGGTTTCAGTTTTCGCAATGGGTAAGAAGAAACAACTACGCAATATTGCAATTTAACATGAATTTTATAGTTCGGATTTTGATTTTTCTATCTCTTGAATCTGGGTTCGTTTCCAATTGCTTAAAGCGCGGATTAAGGTGCACGAGCTGAGGAACAAAACAAAAGCAGAGCTTTTGAGCCAATTGAAGGATCTCAAAGCAGAACTTGCTCTCCTTCGGGTTGCTAAGGTCACTGGTGGAGCCCCCAACAAGCTCTCCAAAATGTACTCTCTCTGGCTCTGTTTTACTCATTTGAACTGATAATAGACGGAATTAGTGGAGTGTTTTTCAAATTTCAATTACATTCAATGGATTAACTTTGTTTCTTTTCCAAAAACTTGTATGGATGCAGTAAGGTGGTTAGGCTTTCAATAGCGCAGGTGTTGACGGTGATTTCCCAGAAACAAAAAGCAGCATTGAGGGAAGCTTACAAGAACAAGAGGCACCTGCCTTTGGATCTGCGTTCCAAGAAGACCAGAGCTATCAGAAGGAGGCTCACCAAGCACCAGGTTCGTTGCCTCTCCTCTATTTATTTATCGATTTGGTTAAATTTCCGATAATAAATGTATATTTCATGAAATGTGGGAAGTTGCTCTAAATTGCTTAATTCATATGAGCTCCACACATTACGGTATGTTGGGTAAGAGTGAACATGGAAAGAGTGGAGGGGAAATTGATTTGAAATTAGGCAGTGTAACTAGATATGATATGTTGAACTTTTCATTCAGTTTTCCCTTATCATTACAATTAAGCACCCCTTAGGTCTTTCTTGGCTTTGAATTGTGCTGAAATTCTGAAAGCGAGATTGATTTTGATCTGCTTTGTTTGTCATTGTGATGGATGGAAGCTTTTCTTAAGCTAACCTTTTAACTTACCCAAAAATGTCTAAATTCATAGAAATTGTGGGATTAGCACATATACTGAGCTGGAGACATAATTGGATAATGAATTAATTTTGATCTTGGAATGTAATTTTCATTTTAATGCTCACTAAAAGGGGAGAAAATTACAGGTGGCATCTGAATATGATTTTACTGAGAAAATTACTGGTTGTATTGACTTCAGGTTAACCAATATCAACTTCTAGATGGAAGGCTTAAGAGTCAGTAGATAATATGACTGGGAAGGCTTGTTGTAATTAATTAGATATGACCATTCTTCCTATGTAACAATGCTTACACACTAGAGCATTCACTGAGGAACTGGGGTATCTTTTTGATGAGATCTGTAGAACTCGTGCATACTAATTAAGCTCTTTACCTGCTTTAATTTTTGGTACATTAGTGTAACTTTCCCTGAATTAATATGCTTTGTGTTTCATCCAGGCATCTTTGAAGACAGAGCGTGAGAAAAAGAAAGAAGTGTACTTTCCAATGAGAAAATATGCAGTTAAGGTGTAATTTTGGTTCATGTCTGGATTATTTTTTCGGTTGTCACTCTTTATTCGCTGTTTGACCGATAATGTATAAATTTTTGTGGCTGCTAAAGTTTCATTTTGCTTTTTTCCAATTGTAATCGTTATGAAATCAGGGATAGTTGTCACGTGCACCCCACGGGTCTATTTGCCTCTTTCACAATACCATATGCGTCTTCTCATATGATTGGAGTAATACATAAAGAAATCACTCCTGTAAACATGTTTCCAGACGTGACACACGAAGATCGGATCAAAATACACTGAACTACCTTCTCTTGGGTTTGCTCGTAAAGCCATCATACGGAAAAAATATCAGAAGTCAATTTAAATCAAACTGAATTATTATTTTTTAGGTTAAGTTCAAATTAAATTCTAATGTAGTAGTCATTCATATTTTTAAAAAACTTGACATCTACAATATTTTGACGTAGATACTCCCCGTTTCTTTATTTTAACAAAAATTTTATTTAAAAAAATTAAAACTAAAACTTACTAAATTTTATAAATGAACCAATATCTCACCTCATATTTGGTGAGATTTGTGTTGATGATTTTTAATGGAGTTGAGATATTTACACACCTTTCTTTGTTGACATATAATTGTTATATAAATCAATTTCAACTTCCAGATGATATGGATTTTATACCATCTGACAACTAAGATTGATTTATGTGATAATTATGTGTCAAAAAATATTGGAGAAACATTTCTCTTTAGGACCTATTATACGTAACGGTTGATATTAACTTATGTGACAATTATATGTTAGGAAGGATGTGCGAAAAACATCTCTCTGGAAAATATTTCTCCTGGTTTTGGTTTTTCTTGGGTTATACATATCATTAATCATTCCTGACAGCTGGATAATATATGTTCGGGTAAACCGCACATAAGTTTATGGGCTTATGTTACTAGACAGGCATGGGCTGGGTTGGAAACATCGAACAGTGGCCTGCGCGTTTTAAATTACCGAGAATCGAATTTGAGGATTCGGAGGTGGGGAAAATTCTTACACCAACCTCAACTGGCAACACAGCTTTTAATCGATGAGAAAATGGATGGAATGCTAAAAAAGAGAGGAAAATAGGTGGATAATTTTTAGGCACCGGCGCAGCCGCCCCCGCCCACTGGCTCGATGCTTTCACAGTGAAGACTCATTCTTTCTCCCACGCGTCTTCGTTCGTTTCACACCTCATAACAGAAGTTTCTAGTTGTCTTTCTTTTGTCTCTTTCATTTTTAAGGCAATTATATGAACTGGAGTCTAAACGAGTTAAATGTAAAAACAGTGACACTTTCGGAACTGAAGTCTCTTTCATTTCCACCATCCGAACGGTTTCGTTTTGGGATTGAAGCTCCGTTTCAGTTATTCACAAACAAGGAGTCAAGGTCTCATCTTGATACCAGCATCGCTTTCGGAACTTTAAGCCACGGACACTCTCAATTTGTCGTTAAAGTCTGCGGGAGACGCGGCGGAGCTGTTTCCTTGCAAATGCAAACAAGAACACCGTATAAGCGTGTATGCCGGTTAGAGAAGAGTAAAGCTAAGTTAAGGGGTGTGAAAAAAATTGGATGAAACTAGTTTAACTCAACTCAAATTAGAAAAAAAAAAATTAATTTGGGTTCAGATGAAGTAAAATGATTATATTATAATATTTTAATTTAATATAAATTATTTTAAATGATGTTTGGTTTAAAATTTTTTACTTATAAATTATCATGATAACTCAATAAATGTATATATATATATATTATTTATTTATTTTTTTAATATTATTCTTTATTTTGTTGTGTGTATATCTCTTGATTTTTTTCTTTTTTTCTTTGTTTGGAGCCGTGGGTGGTGAATGGAAAAATTTATATTGGATTATTTGCATTGAGGCACATTAAGTAGGTGTGCTTCTAATTTTTACTTTTTACTTTCATATCTAACCTTCTTAGTTGAATTTATTATTTTGTACTGTATTGTGAGTTTTTTTATTGTTCTATTATAAATTAATTATAATTTTGAGTTATTAAAATAGTAATATAAAATTTGACCAAGTACATATTTATTGTAATATTTTATATAAAATATAGTTATTAACCATACATTCTGTAAATAAGAAAAATTAGATCTATTTATATGATTATAGATTGTAACAAAAAAATATTTAATTTTAGTCAAAATTATTTATTTTTTAGATGAAATGTAAATTTATCTCTCTTTCTGATTTAGACATAGTTATTTAGAAATAATGTTTGACCAAAAAGATAAGTGATTAATGACTATAATTTTTTTGTTCTAAATGAAGTTATTTATACATTAAACTCTTAAATATGTATGATAACTTAATATATTTCGTTAGAGGTTAACAATAATTACTTAATTGAATAATTATTTTTGTTTATTAACTAATAGTAGTTATTCAATTTTAAAATTAAACTAAATAAATAAGTGATTATTGATCTTTATTATCTATTTAGAGATATTATAAAATATAAATGCAACAACTCAAATGATTACTTTGTAAAAAAATAAATTAAAAAAAATAAGATAAATCTAAATATGTTGATTGAGTTGATCATTCTCTTTTAATTTAACTTAATTTTTAATAATAAATTTTAATCTATCATAATATAAACCAATTCAATTAAACAAAATTAAATTATTTAAATTTAAAAATTTTGATTTAAAAAATAATTTTAACTGAAATTGAAGGGTTAAGTTTAAACAAATTAAAATAAATTTTCACAACTCAGTTGGTCCCACTCAATCCCGACTCTTAGCTAAGTCGATTAAGTCTGTTAGCTCAGATGAACTAAGAAAGAGTTAGTTCTAAGTAACTGTGACACGTGTCATTGAGTCATTTGAGTCACTAGTCCATAAATGTAATAGTCTGAAATTGTTTTTTTTTAAATGAGAAAGAACCATACATAAGACATATTTAGAATAAGAAGCAGCGAACTTACAACCGAGTTCTTTGGGAATAAACAGTATGTCAGTGGAGCCAAATGCTCACCGGCTAGTCTGAAATTGTTTTGAATCAATGAAATCGTTATTCAGTCTTTCATTTCTTTCTTGCTTACATCTTTGAGTGTTCAGATTTCTTTTTAGGCGCGGAAGCAGCCGCCCACACCCACTGGCTCGATGCTTTCACAGTGAACACTCATTCTCTCTCCGGAACGCCTTCGTTCGTTTCACACCTCATAACAGAAGTTTCTTGTTGTCTTTCTTTAGTCTCTTTCATTTTCAAGGCAGTTATGTGAACTGGACTCTAAAAGAGTTAAATGCAAAAACAGTGACACTTTCGGAACTGAAGTCTCTTTCATTTCAACCATCCGAGCGGCTTCGTTTTGGGATTGAAGTTCCATTTCAGTTATTCACAAACAAGAAATCAAGGTCTCATCTTGATACCAGCATCGCTTTTGGAACTTTAAGCTACGGACACTCTCAATTTGTCGTTAATGTCTGCAGGAGACGCGGTGGGGCTGTTCCTTGCAAATGCAAACAAGAATACCGTATAAGCGTGCCTGCCAGCTAGAGAAGAGTAAAGCTGAGTCGTTTGAGTCTGTTAGCTCAGCGGAACGAAGAAGGAGTTAGTTCTAATTAACTCAGATACGGGTCATTGAGTCATTGGAGTCACTAGTCTATAAATGTAATTGTCTGAAATTGTTTTGAATCAATGAAATCGTTATTCAGTCTTTCATTTCTTTCTTGTTTACATCTATGAGTGTTAAGATTTCTTTCTCTGCCAATAGCTTCTAGACCCTTCCTTTCTGGACGGCAAACGCAGACCTTTCGTTTCGAAATAAACGCGGCAGTAGTAGTCTCTATAATAATGATAATAAGATCAATATAACTTTCACACCCTTTTTATAGATGGATTTTAAAAAGAAAATAGAAATAATGTGGTTCGCTGCAATATAATAAAATTAATTTCAATTTTAATAAACATTCTGCCCATTTTTAGTCTTGGAAAAGCTTTTATTTTACTGTTGAACGAAAATGTTTTCTCAAATCATTTCATCTGTCCCAATTCAAAGAAAAATGGCATTCTTCTTTCTTATTTTCTTGGACCCGTTTGATGATTTTTTTTTTTTTTTTTATACTTATGGATATGGATAATGGCAGCCTGCGACTTCAAGTCTGTCATTGGAATTGTACAATATATAAAAAGGTAATAATCAAATTGCATGAATGAACTATTGAATTGTTAGTTGCGATTCCAATTATAATTTATTTACAAGTTCGGTAGACGTTGAATTTACAATAAAGTTTTAAAAGTTAAATACGTGCGTATCAAGACATACAAAAAGCTGTGTGGATCTAATTCTTAAGGACAATTATGAAATATACCACAAAAACTAAAAAATATATAAGGAGGAAGAAACACGCCTAAAAAATAATAGCCGTGAATGACTTTCTTAGACAAAAGAATGGACATAATGCCATAAGAGGCCAAAGGGATGCGGGTACATTGTCAAAAACAAGTGGGACATGGGGATGATGTAATTAATTTGAGGGACACCGTCCCAATTGCCCTCTTCAATCTGCATATGTAGTCAAAAGCAAACATCATCCATCAATGAGATCATGACAAGATTGGAAGACAGATTATTCAATCGTCAGATTGTATGGCCAAAGCCCGTGAGGTTTCCAAGAAGCCAACGAGCCCACGATGCGACTGAGTCCAGGCCACGCATTTGCCGATCCCTTATTGCCTTTTTCTTCCCTCTTTAAGTTGATCACTTCAAACTTAAACTTCAAGTTTTATAGTCAGCGCAAAACGCTACCATGCATGCGTTCAGTATCTACGTCATCTTTCTCTGTCTAAATTGTCTTTTTAATCTCTTTAATATTTTTTAAGGATCAAGACTCAAATTTAAAAGGAAAAAAATAATAAAATTAAATTTTTATTATTTGAGTTAAGTTTAAATTTCTGTCTCTTTAAAATTTAATATTAGTTGTTATCATTTCTAATTTTCCACCAACTTAATCAGCAAAATTAGATCGTGTGGCTAGGAACTGTAGATTGTCATAAACATTCTTGCGATAAGTTTAATAACTAATGAGCTATGTCAATGACTTATATATAGCTAATTATTTGAACAATCGAAAGCTTTAAATACACGCCAAAACAACTTGTTCAAAAGATAATGTATAAAGAATAATCAAGTAGGCCATTTATATATATTGAACCAAATTATAGCAGAAATTTAATTTATAAATGGACTTCTTTTAATATGTATTGAATTCAGTATATGTTATAAAATGTGTTTGTGTATTTCAAAAGGTCTATTTAATTTTATCTCATTTCAAAAAACAAGTCTTCCATTGCTCAAGTTTTACTTGTTCTTGAGCTTTATATACATGCAGAAACTTGTTTATGGGTTAGTGAATTAGAAATTGATAGGTCCTGAGTTTAGGCGCATGAGTTGGCGGATTTGCCCTCCTACACCTGAGGATACGTGTAGGTCTAGGTTTTTTTAACAATATGAAAAACAAAAGAAAATATAAAGACAAAAAAAAAAAGAAGAAAGTGCCTCAAACTAGTAGTTGATGCTTTTGTTTGATGTGATCAAAGTGCGAGAAACGATAAGTATAAGACGCCGACAAGGGTTGGTATTTGAGTGTAATCAGCGATTATTATTAAGACATATATTGAACTAATAAAATGTTAAGACTAACAACAGTAAGTTGGTTGTGTTTTAAACGAATTTAGTGTTAATGTATATAAATTTAAATTTTAAAAAAATTCATGTTAAAAAGATAATATTATTTATAATTTTTTTTGAATTAAAATAAAAATTAATCTTACATATATATATATATAGAGACAGAGAGAGAGAGAGAGAGAGAGAGTAGCCAAAGGAATAATATATAGCAGTAGATTAGCCAAACAAATATATTTAGAAATGGCTTATTAGGTTGACGACAGCTATGCGGTACGCAGTTTGAGACAGAATCACAATAAACTGGCAAAGTTAGTGCAGTTTGCGAAACAGGGTGTCCTAATGCCACAAAGCTCAGCAAGGGAGATATGAAAAAGACCATTTAATTAACGCAGTTACCATCATTATATAATAACAGCCAAAAATAACCAGCCAAAGGGACGAACACAACGAAGCAGAGGTAAACACAAAGCACAGAAGAGTGGAAATGAAAGGTCAGCAAAAAATTGGGTTCAAAATTAATTAAAATATGCAGACAGATGGCAATATGCTAACTAGTAATTCACTTTTCATGTCGCCATTTTACCTTTTGGTTGACACTTTGACGTGGTGATTCTGATCTTTTCAATTAATTCGTTGACTTTTTCATTTATTGTGGTGCAGCTTGATTCAATATTTTAGTAAAAGTAGTAGCAGTTAGTTCGATAAAATTAATGCATTTGACTATTCTTTTGACCACTTAACCTTTCCCCGATGTTGCTTGGTCCAGTATTTTGGTTTCGGTAATAGTTAACATTATGATTAATCGTTGCCGTCCAGCCTTTTTCTCCGCCAAGCAGAAAGTCACTGTTTGATGTACATTTTCACGTTTGATTACAAGATGTAGCACAAATCAATGGTTGTCTAGTTAATTTACATATATTTTTCCATATTTTAATTATTACAGGGTCTTACATGGGGTTGTTTGCATGCATAAGAGAGAATGACTGAATCTTGAATAAGACAGTAAACCTACCCAGAGGGGGGCAGAAATGGATATTCCGGTGTTCAAAATCCGTAATCATTACAATAATAATAAATGCGATCATTAATTATGCTTAAAATCAAGACAAGCCACTATCTTTGACCTCTGAATTTCTTGTATTTTTTATTTTTTAATTTTGATAATTTTTTGTTTCATGTCTAAATTTTATTCAAATTTTTTTATTAATCATAACTTAAAATTATTTTAATCGCTAAATAATAGGGATAATTAATTCGTTATTGATATCTCATAGACAAGGGCACAGAGACCGATCTTAAGCAGCCAAACAGTTGACACTGTAAGGGAACTGAATGCATTGTTTAATTAATTTTTTTAATAATTTTTATAATCTTTTAAGTTTATAATTTATAAATTTTTTTTATATTTTATTTATTTTATTTTTACATTATTTACTTTAACCTTTCATATATGATATGTTAAGAAAAATTTTATATAAAAAATAATTAAATTATTTTATATTTATTATTTTTAATTATTATTTTATAATTTAATTATATAAATAAGTTTTTAATTTTATTTTATTCATATAACTAACTTATTTAATAAAATAAAATTATATTTATTATTATAATTAAATTAATTTAAATAATTAATAAAAATATGAAGCCCATAATTATTAACATTTAACTACAATAAATAAATAAATATATTTATATTATTTTAATAATTAAAAATATATATTTATAAATTTTTATAATTAATAAAAAATATTTATAAACCACATAAAGTTAAAGTTAAAGAAAATAATTATAATCAATAGTATAATTAATAGATAATTTAATGTTTTAAATATATTTTTATAGATTTAATTTGAATTATGTGTATAAAAAATTTTAATTAAAAAAATTATTTTGACTATTTTATATTTTAAAAATAATTAAATTAAAATAAAATTATTTCATATTTATTTATATATGAGGGAAGACTAAGTCTCATTTCTACGGTTCTGAGCATTATTTTACTTCACGCAACGCTTTATGGTGGCCGCTGGCCCCCATGCTGTCTTCTTGTTCTTCCAGAAAATACGTACATGCTTTATTGAGGAGAGCAGGCCCTACGCCAAATTCAATCTATGCAAGGTGAGCTTTAAGTGCAAACTCGCCCCAATGAGGGCATCCGGAATTAACAGCACATTATTTATTCGCTTCTTATACATATTCTTTTTTTTTTTTTTGGAACAGAAACTTATACCATATTCTGGTATTCTAGGATCAATTGATGTCGTTTAATATTTCAATCAACTGGCTTTTACGTCTTGTTTGTTTCTAGCGGACAATGTTATTGTGCCAATCCCTCTAATTCCCGTCCGAACAAATTATCCTTTTCTTGTTTTAAGTGCTGTTTTTATTGTAAATGTTAAATGAATTTTCTTTTCATTATGTGATTATATGCAGAATAAAAATAAAGAAATAAGATTGGAAAATTATTTGGAAGGCAAATTCCGCCATCTACCATTTCAGATTGGCAGTTCATGATCAACTCTACCCTAATAAGATTGTCTAATACCTTTCTTTGTGAACCACTCCACTTAGGCGTCTAAAGCAGCAGAAAGAAAAGTAAGTGGTGACCTTTTCTACGGCGTATTGTCTTCACTCTCCGGTCCCCACCTTACGCTGATACCGTCCTCCCAACCCAGTGGTGAAATGGTCAACCATTTGCTGTCTTAACTGCCGCTCCAGCTCCCACCACTTCCATAAATACCTCTCTTCACCCCCTCATCCTCTCGAGCAACTCCAAACAACAGAGTGATTCTTCCAAAGCTACTTCTTTTTCCACTGAGAAGCTCAACCCAACATATTCAATCTGACAGAAGAGAAGCCGAAACGGAAATTGATACAGTTTGATACTGATTAATTTGCTGCTCAACAAATGCCCAAGAAAGGAATGAGAAGCATCTTCTTGAAACCTTCACCTCCACCCTCACCTTCAGCGTCATTGCCACCTGCCTCACCTCGCCAGAACTTCAACGACGCATTAATGGAAGAAAACATTGAAACTGCTCAGTCCCTCATAGCCAAATGGGATTCTGACCAGTCTTCTTACGTCAGGATCGCTCCTCTTTTCAACGGCAACCGCCAAGAAGCCAAACAGTACATCCACGCTGTCAAGGGCTTGCAATCTGCCATGCAGTACCTCGTCGCACAGGAATCCTCCTCCGACAAGCTCGTGCAGGCTCAAATGTTAATGCAAGTTGCCATGAAGAGGCTCGAGAAGGAGTTCTATCAGATTTTAAGGGCCAGCAGGGACTGTTTGGATCCCGAATCGGTTTCGAGCCGCTCCTCGACGGATCAGAGAACCAGCGTTTCCGATTATGACGACGATTATTCCGAGGATGAGTTTGGTGCAGCCGGTGATTCGATTTCAGAGACAGCTAGAGTGTCCCTAGTTTCCATGGCGGATTTGACAGCAATTGCTGACTGTATGATTTCGTCTGGTTATGGCAAAGAGTGTGTCAAAATTTACAAAATTACGAGAAAATCGATCGTAGATGAGGCACTTTACCGTCTCGGAGCGGAGAGGTTGAGCTTCTCTCAGGTCCAGAAAATGGATTGGGATGTGCTAGATTTGAAAATTAAGACCTGGTTGAATGCCGTCAAAGTTGCCGTCAGAACTCTATTTTATGGGGAGCGAATTCTCTGTGATCACGTCTTCGCCACTTCAGAGAAAATCACAGAATCGTGTTTCGCTGAGATTTGTAAGGACGATGCGATGTTTCTGTTTGAATTCCCAGAACTGGTGGCAAAAAGCAAGAAAACCCCCGAGAAATTATTCAGGATACTGGACTTGTACGAAGCTATCTCCGATAATTGGACTCAAATCGAGTCCATCTTCTCGTTCGAGTCAATCGCTGTCGTGCGATCACAGGCCATTACTTCTCTAGTCAAGCTCGGCGAGGCCGTTAGGACGATGCTTTCTGACTTTGAATCGGCGATTCAGAAGGACTCCTCCAAGAAACCAGTGCCCGGTGGTGGTGTCCACCCACTCACGCGTTACGTCATGAACTACATCACATTCCTTACCGATTACAGCGGCATACTCGCCGATATCGTCGCCGATTGGCCATTGACATTGCAATCTCCGTTACCGGAGTCTTACTTCCTAAGTCCAGATCACGAGGACAACACATCGTCGGAGATTTCGGTGCGGCTCGCATGGCTGGTGCTCGTTCTTCTCTGCAAACTTGACGGCAAAGCCGAGCTGTACAAGGACGTGGCACTTTCGTACCTATTCCTCGCAAATAACCTCCAATACGTCGTCGTTAAGGTCCGCACATCCAATCTTAGCTACCTTCTTGGCGAGGAGTGGTTGGAAAAGCACGAAACGAAGGTCAAAGAGTATGTCTCCAAGTACAAACTCATGGGGTGGAGTAAAGTTTTGTCGTCGCTGCCCGAAAATCCGATGGCAGAGATGACCCCGGAGCAAGCGATGGCCTGCTTCAAGAATTTTAATGCCGCATTCCTAGAAGCATACCGAAAACAATCATGGTGGATCGTATCCGACCCTAAACTGCGAGACGAAATCAAAGTTTCGATCGCATCGAAGATGGTTTCGAGGTACCGGGAATTCTACGAGAAGTACCGGGTCGGGTTAATGAGAGAAGTGGGGTCGGAATCGGTTCTGAGATATTCACCGGATGACTTAGGGAATTACCTGTCCGACATTTTGTATGGGATGGGGGATTCGGGTAGCGTTTCCTCCCACTCTTCGTCGTCATCTCATCGTTCTAATCGTCGGTGAAGTGGAAGCACAAGCCGGCCGAAGATCACGCCATGGCCCACCTTGTGTTTTTCGTCTGATGACAAAAACGACAAGGAAACGGCCCAAAGAAAACAGGGATTTCATAAGTGTATAGGATTTTCGTGTTTCGATATGTGTACAGTACTACACAGTGCGGCGGGAACGAGGATTGAGAACTGTTGAGGGAAATAGATTTTTCTTTTTGAGCTAAGTGAATCTGAGAGATGTATAAACACAAAAAGATTGATTTTT
This sequence comes from Dicorynia guianensis, assembly GCA_037013595.1. NCBI lineage: Eukaryota > Viridiplantae > Streptophyta > Magnoliopsida > Fabales > Fabaceae > Dicorynia > Dicorynia guianensis. The sequence continues at coordinate 1,431,138 of JASUAB010000009.1, forward strand.
TTATATATTAATTTGAAAACATTTTTTTATTCTCTGCAATCTTCCTCTCAATAGTTGTTGTTAATACTAATTACTTTGTTATAAAGTATGAGTTTTTTATTTATTGATTTATTTATTTTTAAAAGAATAACTATTGTTATAATTGTGGCATTCCAGTTAAGTTGTAACAAAACTAACTTTTTTAGATATAATAATAATAATAATAAGAATAATAATAAATGAACCTTTTTTTACGATAAATTTGTGGTGCTTGCATGGGGCAATTTCACATTCGCTGTGTTCGGAAATTTAGCTACAAGCATTTGCTTTGCGTTCGTGGGTATAGAAAATGCCAACAATTATTTCTTAATTTGGTTGTTGTGTTTATCACTGTAATAATTAGTGGGTAAGCATTTAATTATCACATATGTATAAGAGTTCAAGCTTAATTAGAATAATGGTCCATCTTTTCTTATCCTCCAACAATTTTTTAATGTGAAAAAATGTTTCTTGAATGTCAACAAAGACCAAAAAACTAATGTTGTAAAAATTTATTCCCTTATCTAATTTTTTTCTCTTTAGATCCTTTCCTTGAAAGATTTTTTTTTTTTTGGAAGACTTCATTACGTTTTGTTTTGTCGTGCCTCGAAGACGTCATATCAGATGAAAGGAATTCCAGACGCTCTAAAATTTTTCGGCCCTCAACTGCCCTTATTCTTCAAAATGTGGGGAAAGAAGAGCCGTACAGACCTGGGCTAGAACATTGTTTGGGCTGTCAGACACATTTCCCAACTGGGTTCTTATAACAATACATTAAATTACATTAAGCCCGGGTGATCATTGCAGCTAAAAAAAGCTAAGTTCTACCCTATAGTTGAAGTTTTAATTTTATAGTATTTTATTTTTACAAAATAAACTTTATAAAAATTTTATTTATAAAAAATTATACCATTAAATTATTAGAAATTTTGAAACTCAACAAATATAATAATTTTTATTAATTTCAGTGAGTATTTTGTTAAAATGAGCCTGTGGAATTGCTTTTCCCTTAATTTGAAGCTTTGTTTGGAATGAGTGATTTTAGGGGAAAATGCAGGCAACTTCGTCTTCGCACTTTAACTAGTACTCTTCAAAAGTTATGAAAAAAGTGAGGAGGCAAACATGGTATAATGCTAGAACCCCTAGCTCGTAAAAATCTTAAAACCACATGTTTCTCATTCTCACTCGTTCCAATTAATTCACAATATAGAAGACAGTGGAAAATCACATTATATATACCTTTTCCTCCATTCTCATTTATAGCAAGGGTACACCGCTCTTGTGATATGGTTGTAGTAAGAAAATATCATAAAAGGTTTTTTTTTTCTTTTTTTGTTGGGGGGGAGGGGGTTCCTTTTGTAGTCCCACTACCGGTTGGGACAGGTTTCTGGCCCGCTTCTTGTGTCAGAGTAAACACAATGGACCACTCCACCATTTTTGTAGCTTTCTTATTGAAAGCCGAAAGCTGTTCTCATTTTAATTTCTTCTTTCTTTCCTTCACGCCAAAGCTGTCACCATGTTGATACAACATGTCCCGTGCTGCATTTGCAGCTCAAACCATATCCCGGCGACTCAATGTCAGCATTCATACATGTTAAAGTTGCGTCAATGGTTTAAGTTGTCACGAGCTATTTTCTATTTGTGAAGAGTTTTATATTGAAACGATATTACAGAGAAGTTTCCAGAAAAAAAAAAAAAAGGAAGTATGAAATTAAGTTGTGTCTAACAATCGGCTATAGTATCAAATTAAAGCCTCCACTGTTTTGTCACCAAAAGCAAATTCTACAACAAGATAGGAGAACTTCAAAGTTGATCCTTTTAACTTAAAAAGAAAAGGGGGAAATTTCTTGGGTTTTTTTTTTTTTTTTTTGTGAAAAGATAATTAATGTAACAACCATACAGTAGCTGATTGGGTGTTATCAGATTTATCACGGATTCTAAGCTTTTTTGAAGGTGCACATGCATCGAAACTAAGAAATTATTGACTAAGTGGATCTCCAACGTGAGATCACTAGATCTTATAATCTGAGACCTCATCCTTATCATTCTGAAGACTTGAACTCAAATTGAAGATTCACCCAAATTTAATTTAGACTGGTCTATCACATGGTGAGATATTTTTAAGCAATTTGGGATCAAGTCAAATGTAGATTGATGTATGCATAAAACTAAGCCACCCTTTCCCATTCATGACAGACAAGGACTTGCCAACTTAAAGAGAAAAGAAGTTTGGTGAATTGAATGAAGCTTGGTAAGACGTCGATTTTTGTTTTTAGAAAATAAATCCATGTATATTTTGAGTAAGTATCTACGATGGCTAAATAATATTTGAAGCCTTGACCTGAAAGGCATGGTGCTAGCCCCCATAGATCTAGTTCAAGAAGTAAAAGCGGTTTGTTGTATTTTGACACAGAAGGATGAAAGGGTAAAGAGTGACTTTTTCCTTGTTGACAATGGGAACACAAGAAATCTTTATTGACTTTTGCAAAAAATGTTACACATTTGAAGTACTTTGGATACAATGAGATGATTAGGATGTCATAATCTTGGATGCCATAATTGGAACTTGTCTAGGTTTACTTGAGGCACAGAATTTATACTAGAGCTTAAGGCTTCTTTATAGGACTTTTGGATTGAACTCTGAGTTCTGTTAGTAGAGAAATTATACTTCAGTGTAGAGAGATTAATTTGGTAGAGCCCTTTGTCTAGTACACCTCTGAGAATAACTTCCTTGGTCACTTGATCCTTTACAAGACAATAAGAGTCATAAAATTCAAACATTACATTATTATCATCATAGAACTGGGAAACTGATAGAAGGTTTTGGTTATTTTTAGTACATGCAGAATATGTTTTAGCTAACAGTTTTTATTATTTTTGGTATTGATAATTGAGTGACCAACATGTGAGATATTGAGACCATGTCCATTACTCATGTGCACTTTATTCTTACCTTGATATTCAACACCAATGTTCAGGTTTCTAAACTCATTTGTGATGTGATTGGTTGCTCCAGAATCAAGATACCATCGAGAATCTTCTATGATTTTTGGTGTTGCTACTATTGCTACTACATTAGCTGAGCTTCTATAATTGTTGTTGTACTGGGAGTTAATTTCTCTGTGTTGTAATACTATCCAGGTTCAAGAGTAAACAAAATATCAAACATTTTGTGGCATTTGTGGATACTGTGTCTAGTCTTTCCACATAATTAACATTGAGGCTTTGTGTTGTTCCATGATTTTCTTCCTTCGCCTCTTCCTCTGAAACTATTTGCACTTCCATAGCCTTGACCACCGTACCTCTTATGATTCTGATCATTATATCCTTTTCCCCTATTTGAATTTCCTCTTTATGTTGCAAGATTGACTGATATTGAAGATTCTATTGTTGAATTGTTCTGCATATTTCTTGATTTTGCATTTAGTAAAGGAGACACTATAGCCTTTCATGATGGTAGGTTCTATAGTGTAAAGATGGATGTAACAATTGCATCATATTCCGTACCTAATCTAGCCAACGCAATTTGCACCAATTTAGATTCATTTATCATACACTCACAAGATTGTAATACATTCCATAGATTCTTGATCTTGGTAAGATAATCTCTCATGCTTAGATTTTCTTTCCTTACAATTTGCAGTTGTTGCCTATACTATAATATTTTTGCAATAGATTGTGAAGAAAAATATTCTTGAATTGTTTTCTATAGTTCTTTTGAACTTCCATAGCCCACAAGATTTGGCAAGATTGAAGAACTTATAGATGATAGGATCCATGATTTTAACAGTTGATCTTGCTTTTCATACGCCAAAAATTCTTGAAATTCAGCAGGAGGAACTTCCTTACTACCATTGATATATGGCTTAAACACATGACCTCGAAGTGTTGATAAGACTTGTTACTTCCAAACAAGAAAATTTTCTTTTTCAAGTTTCACTATCAAACTTTGGAGGTTCGGATATATTACTGTGATGATTGAACTACTTTCTGCCATTATTGATTGATTTGGTGCTCTGATACCATCATAAGATTTGTACTAGAATAGACTTGAATAGAAATGAATGAAAATATCAAAGTAGGAATATCAATGATAATAAGATTGAGAATAGTATTTTCTATTTTCAGATGCTTAGGTAGTACAACAAGTAACTATTTATGGGCGACTTATCCTCACACTTGTACACGTGTTTCTTTCTGTTATAACTGATTCAACTACTTAACGCCTACTCAACTAACTACTACTAACTCAGTTAACCCACTACTACATGCATACATACTGTAACAATGATCAACACTTTCACATCACCCCTCTCTCTAATAATTGTTTAGATTGGATGCCTGCATTATAATTTGACTTCAACTCATGGTTGACACTTTAATTTAATCCAAAGGCTACATTTTCCCATTATGTGGTGGTATTCTATCTTCAAGGAAAAAGGAAAGTCTATGCATAGTGATTGTGAACATGCATGATTCTTGTCAACTGAGTACAAGTTGCGTGGGTCATGTCTATATATTGTGATGAAGTAAGTGGACTTCTCTAATCAGCTATTGATTTTTACCATAGTTCCATATAAAGTTTAATGTCTATATTGCCCATACAAAACAAGCCAACAAATATAATATATTTATAACTAAATTCCAAATATATAAATATATATTTATAGCTCGATTGTATATTAACTATTGGGGTAAGATCTGTTATTTTGTTAATATTAATATATTTTTTTGAAATATAAAAAAAATTATAATATAGAAATCGAATTTGAAGAGAAAAAAAATAAGAAGACCGGTTTAACTATTTGAGCCAAGTTCAAGTCCATTAATATCAATATAATTAAATCAAGAGTAATTCTTGTTAGTGAAGAATAGCTCATTATAATTTACATCAAATCCATGCATAAACCAATATCAGACAACGTAACATCAATGGACTAACTTGAATGGCTTGCACACGTCAAAATGTTGACTATAGAGTGACTTGGCAAAATTATTTGTACGTAATATTTGGCTGTCAAATGACAACTAAAAGCTTAAAAACAAGCAATGCTTGGTCGATAAGGGAGAGAGTTAAGATTAGAGTCATTTTCATATTAACAACTTGCAATCTCAATTCAATCCATAATTAGTACCCTACATGCGCAAATATGAGTGCTAGTGAAGTATTCATGTTATAAACCCACCATGACCATATGTTAGGGGTGTCGGGTTTGAAAAAAAAGTTGGCCAAATTATATTAAATTTGTTTAAAATTTTGATTTGAACTTAATCAAACATGGATCAAGTTTCACATCTTCTTGTAGCCAATTTTGATTTTAAGTCGGGTTTGAGTTATATTTAAAAAATATATACTCACCGATGTGTGTATATATATGTGTGTGTGTATATATATGCACACACACAAATAAATCACGAATGAAATTTGATTTTTATGGGATTGATCCGATTTTGGATGAATTTCAAATAATTTGCACACCTTAGGTCTTAACCAATCCATGCTAATTGTACGTATGTGAAGTTTTCAAAAGTAACCGTCACTTTCATGCTGATATATGTGCAGTTTTCAAGCCACGAATACCCTTAGGCCTTAGCCAATCCATGCATAAGTATTATAACGATGCGCATACAAACTTATTACTCCATACAATCGCACCTTATTTGCTCTTTATCAAAAGGGATACAGTCCAGTCTTACATATCCTGTCTCTGACATTTCCATCCTGGCATCTAATATGCATAATGGGTAATGACCTAACCAAATTTTAATACTTCGTACTCGCACAAGGTTGTTAGTTTGTATATACAAACAAATCAACCATATTTTCATGCTAGTCTTTATTGTAAGGCTTCCGAGAAATTTGAATATGTAATGACCTAACCAAATTTTAATACTTGGTACTCGCACAAGGTTGTTGGTTCCCATTTGCTTCCCCTTCTAGGCACAAATATTTGACAACTGGGCTAATTTTATATAATATAATCACTGTATATATACAGAAGGATTTTAAGATTGATTTCGGGTCTTCCCCGATCGATCTACCATACTTCATTTTTCTTAAATGTAGACCGCATTCGGTAAGCTACTAACTGTGAACTATAATGACCCCTTTTATTTTATTTAAGAATGATTCTGCTACATTTGCATTCTCCTCAAAGCGTAAGCTAGCCGGCGGTAGTAATATAATTCACCCCTATTGATCTCGATCATTTGAAGAAGAATGTTAGATGTTATTGGTGGGTGCCAATTTTGGAGACTTCGGGGCAGGAACCTCTCGCTCACACATGCCTAAGGTGTGCCCACTTCTTGCTTAATTTGTTTACTGTAATAAAAGGTTGACACGAAAGTTTGAAAGGGATTGGTTTGGTGGGAGTTGGGACAACTGACTTTGGTTCTCACTTTTAGCAGCCTCTTACCTTATTTCACATGCCCAACACATTACTCTTCTCCTTCAGTTCCTTACTTATATAGTACTACTCTGTTTGAAATTCTAAGCCCACAAAACTCTCTCTCTTTCTCTCGTCTTCCTTTTCTTCTCTTCTTCTCTCTACAATGGAGTTCCTCACTTTACTTTATGTTGTTACAATATTGTACTTGGGTTTTCTGATCTGGAAGATCTTTGATCAGAGAAGGGACCAAGAGTGCTACATATTGGACTACCAATGCTTTAAGCCAACCGATGATAGAATGCTTGACACGGAGTTCTGTGGGAAGCTCATTAAGAGGTCCGAGAGCTTGGGTCTCAATGAGTACAAGTTCCTTCTCAAAGCCATTGTCAGCTCCGGCATTGGGGAGCAAACTTATGGCCCAAGAAACGTCTTATCCGGCCGCGAGGCCAACCCAACATTGATGGATGGGATCTCAGAAATGGAAGAGTTCTTCCATGATAGCATTGCCAAGCTCTTGGCCAGGTCAGGCATTTCTCCCTCGGAGATCGATGTGCTTGTGGTTAACGTCTCTATGTTGGCGGCCGTTCCTTCTTTATCTTCTCGAATCATTAACCATTACAAATTGAGGGACAACGTGAAGGCTTACAACCTCACTGGCATGGGTTGCAGTGCTAGCCTTATTTCTTTGGACATTATAAAGAACATTTTCAAGTACCAAAAGAACAAGTACGCTCTTTTGGTGACTTCTGAGTCTCTCAGTCCGAATTGGTATAATGGTAATGACAGATCGATGATTCTTGCCAATTGTTTGTTCCGTTCCGGTGGGTGTGCCGTTCTTCTGACAAATAAAAGGTCTTTGAAGCAAAAGGCTATGTTGAAATTGAAGTGCTTGGTGAGGACCCATCATGGGGCTAGAGAAGAAGCCTATAGTTGCTGCGTCCAAAGGGAAGATGACCAAGGTAGGCTTGGGTTTCACCTGGGGAAATCTCTCCCGAAGGCAGCTACAAGAGCATTCATCGATAATTTAAGGGTAATCTCGCCGAAGATCTTGCCAATGATGGAGTTGCTAAGGTTCGTGGTTGTGTACCTAATTAAAAAGCTCAACAAAAGTAATTCCCCAAAGTCAGCAGGTGGGTTCACCAGATCCCCATTGAATTTTAAAGCAGGGGTTGATCATTTTTGCCTACACACAGGGGGAAAGGCTGTGATTGATGGCATCGGGATGAGCTTGGATCTCAGTGAATATGATCTGGAGCCGGCGAGGATGACTCTGCACCGTTTTGGGAACACATCGGCTAGTAGCCTGTGGTATGTGCTAGGGTACATGGAGGCCAAGAAGAGGCTCAAGAAAGGTGACAGATTGTTCATGATAAGCTTTGGTGCTGGTTTTAAATGCAACAGCTGTTTGTGGGAGGTAATGAGGGATCTGGGCGGTGCCAATGTGTGGGGTGACTGCATTGATGACTATCCACCAGTGTCCTTGGCCAACCCATTCATGCAGAAGTATAGTTGGATAAACAACGTTGAGGATCCAACCACCGTTGAACTCCCAGATTTTCTCAAGTAAGGTCAATCTCTGATGTTACAAAAAGCTTTTAAAGAAGGGCAAACTCTGAATTGCATTTGGATTACATTTTCTGTACACTATAAAATTATTATTGTTATTGTTATTATTGTTCAACCCCTCTCAAGGGTTCATTACCCAATAAGGCTTGCTGCTTCGAAGACGACTGAAGTGTGCCACACTGTTACAAGGGTATTACGGCTTCCTTTCTCTGGCTTTTCTTGTTTAAAGTGGTTTATGGTACGTAATGCTTTTCATTATTCGTTAGAAGATTAAGATAATAAAAAAAAAAAACACTCGTACTTTTTCTTTTCTTTTTTTTATACCCATGAGTTTGCTATGAACTGATGGGACAAAATTTGCTGGGTCTAGCTTGTATTTTTATTTTCTCAATATACAGTTTCACCCTTTTGTTAAATAATAGCACTTAAATTTTACATCCTAGCCAATTGTTGATTTCCACCTGATTATGGGAATTTATCTGTCATTTATGTGATGTCATGAATTTAACGTTGTAGTGAGGGGAACTCAGGCTATGGTCTACTTGATTGCACTTCTATCAGGTTGCTGAAGTATATAACTAGCAGAGATTGCAGCTTTACCTTTTTGAAACCATGTTTAATAAGCCTACTTTCACTATTAATAAATATATGCACCTGTCATGTATACTTTATATATATATATATATATATATATATATATATATATATATATATCATGGAAATCCAACCAGGAGATGGGGTAAGAGTGGGAGAGGTTCCATCACTGAACTGTCGAAAGAGACCCTGCCATGTACACTTTCAAAAGCAAGAAACTTGACGAGCTGGAGCCAAGTTCAGCTGAATTTATTATCACACTTCTTATTTCATACAAGTGATAAAATGGATAAAACATTCATTTAATAGTATAGTTTCTTCTTTCAACAAGTATTAATCTTCCACCCACATGTCAAAATTCTTCAAAAATAATTTTTCATCTAACTATCATGATTTTTTTGATTAATCAACGAAATAGTGAGTTTTGATTTAAAAAAAAAAATTCATAAAATCAAACGCTGTACCGAGTAGGTAGCATCAATACCTGGTTTAAAACAGAAAGACGTCAAAATATTCAAGAGCATTAACAAAATGGTCCACCAATATAAAATTTAAAAGAAAAATTTCAGAACTTGATCAATTGTAACAGTCCAAGAAAATTATGCCAAACATAGTGCCCCAAGACAAGTAGGACGCAAGAAGCAAAACAATGAGGTAGTGTGCTCAGTCAAAGTACGGGGCGTGGCATCATAAACACCCATGAATTATAAGGAAAACGCTCGTAGTCATTCCTAGTAATGAAACAGAGCAGAGGTCTTATAAAAGAAGAAAGAAGAAGAAGAGAGAGAACAGGGTGAGAGCACTGCTCCTTGTCCATAAATCGCCTTTTACTAGTAAACGCAGTATATTCACTGAATTGGGTTAAGAAACATTCACGTATGGAAGAATCAGGGCATGGAGCCCAGCACCGCTGGACAGTTCAGCTGCAACTGGATTCAACAGACATGCATTAAATTTTTTAACATCATCCCAAAATTTACGGCCTACGCCATCAACCCCTTAAATTACAGGCTGTTTTAATACTCATTTCTGAATTCTGAGATGGGGCTGGACTGTAAATTTGAGTTTTGCAATTACAATAAATACACAAACTAATCAATGGACCTATCAATAGGTTTACAGCAAATCTTTGTTTCTGCTTAACCGAAAAATTAATAGAGAACGTGCTCCGGTCGGTTTAGGGCCACTTTAAAGTGTTCAATCACAACTCTTTCTGGTTGTGAACCCGACGGACATGTAGGATTTGATTTCCTACGTAGCCTGTATGGTCCCCGTTAGGTGAGGGGGCGAGAGACGAGATGGTGATGAGCCGAACTTACTAATTTAATAGCCGAAAGAAAAGAGAATGATGAAATGAAATTTTCCATACATTGGCAGTTTGGCACGTAGCCTGTAAGTAGGAAGAAAATGAGAACAAAATAAAGCAGAATTGATTTCTGTCAGAAAAGGGAAAATGAAAAGAAAAAGGAAGAAGATATAATAAAGGTGGTGGCATGAGTCATACAATTAGTTCAGCATTTGCAAAAGCCACCAACAACATAATAAATGTTTGCAAGCGAAAGCAACTTCCTAGCCAGTCCCGGCTGGCCAAAGCCTAGAAATGTGATCTCAATAAAGGCTCTCTGGGGATCTGGTGGATTCAGATCATCTCAACAGGGAGCCTACTTCTCGCATTATCATCAACTTTGCATTATTCACCGAATATTTGGGTATGAAAAGAAAGAAACCCAACCCAACCCCGCTTTAGTTCCAAGAAAACAAATAGGAAATGCAGACAAACATCAGAGTGTCCTGCGAGACAAAATTTGCATAAACTAAACTTTTATATATTCTTTGTATTGGGCCCTTTTCTGGTTGCTTATCTTTGAGGTCATGTTCTTGCCAAAGACAAAATTTTATTGAATCAAATTGTAAGATCAATAGATTCCAAGGCCTACAATAAGTTTGAGGTCATGTTAAGCCGCATTAGCGCGCAGAGTGGGGCATGCGATATTTGTTTTGGAGTTGAATTTAGGCAAATACATATTTTCACGTAGAACGCTGTCACGCACTGTCAGACATCATGTGGAGGAAATAAATTGCTGGTTTACACGTCCACTGCGATTGCTCCTTCTGCTGCTGATATTTTAAAGATCTTAATTTCTAAAACAAACGGGCCCTGCCCAGTACACATATCATCATCGGTATCCAATTCTTCCTATTATACAAAATACATATACCCATGAGCATACCACTACAACCACCAACAACATCAACTTCAATCACAACTCCAAGAATACGACCGGGAACATGGGCTCCTAACCAAGGCCATGTTCTTACAACAATGAAGAAATTTGGTGGAAAAGAGATGAATATCAAGCGATGCCACAACTAATGAATAGCTTTGTTTGTTGATCTTTGTGTTGTTTTCACATCGTCTCGGTGGTTGGGACCCCAAGGAAGGGAAAAGAATAACACCTCACATTCAATGCCCACCGGCGGAGCAGACAGCCTTTTATGTGTCCTTAACCGACCACTTTATAGAAATCACTAATAGGGGTAAATAAGGGTAATATTCAATAATTCTGATTGTATTCTGTATAAATGCAATTTTATTTAATAATCAATTAAAATTTTACAAAAATATGAATAAAGTGTGCCATTTTATTTCTTATCATTGATGCATACTACTTTATTAATAAACCATTTTATGTGGTTCTGTAGCTTCTGTTAAAAAGTCTTCGGGTATAAAATAAAATTCCCATGTCTTTTTTCAATAAAGGATTACTTGAGTTTTATATGTTGAAACGTGAGATTTAATAAATTAAATAATTTAAATTTTATTAAGTGATAATTATATTATTTTATTTTATTGATATTATTTTGTAATGAGAATAATAATTAGTAAAATTGATGAAAATGTCAATTATTAATGATTAAATATGTTATATTAATAATATCACTTAATATATAAGAAATATTGAATGATTTCTCGTGACAACAGGAGAGTTATTATGTATATAATATTTTTATTTTTATATTCTTATATTTACACTCTTATCTATATTTATTATCTTCTTTATTTTTTTTTAAATTTTTTAAATTTATTTTTAATAAAAATATATTGAACTAAGTCGACATAGCCTTACCAACGTAGAAGCATCATTTTCCTTATGTATATGGCCCCAGAGGAGACGGAGTTCCGGTCAACAAAGGCAGAGGGAGAGAGAGATGCCCTGAATAGAGAGAGACAAAGACCCAAATGGAGAGGGTCCTACAATGCCCATATGTATTACATTTGCCCAATCCAAAATCTCTCGTGGATCGCGTTCTAGGCTTTTTTTGTCAACTTCGTGCGTTCATGTTTGAGACAACTTCGACAAATAACTTGATCGCAACATAATAATTAGTAAAATTGATGAAAATGTCAATTATTAATGATTAAATGTTATATTAATAATATCACTTAATATATAAGAAATATTGAATGATTTCTCATGACAACAGGGGGCTATTATATATATAATATTTTTATTTTTATATATTTATATTTATTATTATTTATATATTTTTTAATATTTTATTTTTTTAATAAAAATATATTAAACTACATCTAAGTAACTTTACCAACGTAGGACTATCATTTTGGACTACCATTTTCCTTATGTATATGGCCAGAGGAGACGGGGTTCCGGTCAACAAAGGCCAGATGGAGAGAGAGATGCCCGGAATAGAGAGAGACAAAGGCCCAAATGGATTGGGTCCTACAATGCCCAGATGTATTACATTTGCCCAATTCCAAAATCTCTCGTGGATCGCGTTCCAGGCTTTTTTTGTCAACTTCGTGCGTTCATGTTTGAGACAACTTCGACAAATAACTTGATCGCAACATAGGGCACATGTCCTAGGGGGGAAAGGTACGTTCACAATCGCAAGCGTAATAGGTTCTTTTTCATAGCTACGGGCTTATAGCCCATTACCCTTGAGCAAAACTTCCATCCAGCCCGTGACTTTGCACGGGCGCCATTCCAATGGAGAAGGAACGAACTGGTGCGAATTCCATTGATCCTCTCTCCTTCAAGCTTATGCTCTCCTGTCCCTCTGGTTTTTCACCCTCTCAGGTTCTTTCAACTGCGAATGGCCTTTTGTTTTTCATTGTACCGCTGAAATTCGTCTTGCTTAAGTGTAATTTAGGAATGATCATGTGCTTGTCTTGTTTGCTTTAAGGTTTCTGTGGCGTTCAGTGACGCCTACGATCGGATTCCCCACGCCGATGTCGACTTGGAGAATACAATATCTGAGGTCGGTTGCATACGCTCCTTTAAGCTTACGTTCATTATTTTTGCTGCTTTCATTAAACGCATCGTAAATTTTTGCAGAACCGAGATGCTTTTCCTTTCTTTTCATGCTTATTTTCTGTAACTTTTGTCTAGATATGGGAGCAAAGGATTCATAAAAACAAATCACTGTACAATGGAAAGAAGTTCAGAGTATGTGACTATACGAACCTTCTTTGACGCGTGATTCCTTCAGTTTTTTGCTTTGTAGCGTAGAAGTTTTGCTTATTAATACATGCTTGGCATTTTGGTCACATATAATCAGATGAACTATAGGAAAATGCTGATTCGTTAACTCTTCATTGATATTAGAAAGGAATTAATAATACTGCTGCTCAGAACATACGTGATATATCCCTTGCTATTATGGAATCCATTTACTTATGGTTTTTCTCAAGAAATTTCTCTAAGACAGTGTTCTATTACTTTTGCTTGCAACATCACAGTACGGTGGATTTATGTTGCATGGTGAAGGTGGATCTGACCATGAGCCTCGTGTATGCCTCCACCTTGGTTTGACTGATTATAGGTCTATTATCTCTCTTTATCTCAAAAGCTACCTCCATTTTCTCAACTTGCAAGTCTGTGGATACGATAAAGTAAATAGCATAGTTTGTGATGTTAAAAGGATGATAATTAAATTCTGTAATCTTCTGTAATATTGACGTGTTGTTATTTGCTTGTATATTTTGTTGATCTTAGTGTTATTTATTGTCAATGTTCATGTCCTTGGCTCCTTATATGTATTCATCTTTTATAAGAAAACAAAAGAGGCATCAAGTCATATATCGTAATATCAATTGGAAACTTTTCTATTTGAAGTTACATTTGAACGTAAGGGTGGTATTGGGTTCCACAAGCATGTGGATGATATGTTACAACTATTCATATTGCTAAAAGAAAGATCTCTTCTCATTGGAGTGGAAAAGTTTGATGATTGATGCAAATAGCAGTAAGACTAAAATAGACTTGTTATTTGAAATTCTTTTAGCAATGTACACGAGTGTTCAGCTAACATGCCAATTGTAAAAGTTTCACACAATTTACCTCTTTTCTGTTTATTAAGCATTCAGTTTGTTTCAAATCAGTTGTCTATTGATCTGAAATATGGTTTATGTAAGCAAAGCATAATATAATGTATTTTATTGTCATTCTTTCCTTTTATATAATTTTTATCGATGTTCCTTTCATCTATTTAAAACTATCGGTTAAACTTGTTTTCAGGGCTTTTGTGGGGACAAATTTGAGTCCTTTGTGGGAAAGGTACCTGGTTCCATCAGAAGGTATCATCCTATTGTTAAAACAACTCTTCTCTTTGATTGAAGTATTAGTCTTACAGAGACCCTGTGATTTTATAATTTTAGGTTCTGTATATTATGGGAATGTGTGATCTAACTTACTGACATGAGACTGTTTAGTGGAACGTGACTTGTGAACTGTTCTGAAATTATGATTTGTACCAAGCCCAAGTTGCTTGGCTTTGATATGCAATAATACATGATCAGGAAGGGGTGAAAGGGATGAAGGGTGAGTCAATGAATTTATGATGCGATGCATCTGATGCAGTATCACATCCGTTTTAATCACCCTTCTAGGACCCAGTGGACTCACCCTGTATGTTTGTAATTGTTGTATGATGATATGTTGCCCCACTCTGGCCAAGTGGAGTATTCATTGCTGAGATCACTAGCACAGTAGCACCACCACCACCTCAGCACCATATAGCAGCTCACCAATATAACCTATTTTACTCTGATAACTGGACTTTGGTTGATGTGATAAATAGTGTCCCTGTAGACTGCCTCGGTCTAAGCTTATAGTGCTCCCACAAAAATTGAAATCAGAATCACCAGTCAATTGGTAACTAGTTAAATCGTGCTTAGCACCTTTGTGTCTAATTGGAATGTGATTTTGGTGCATGGTAATGATTATTTGGTCATTGAAGATTGAATATAAAAGGGAAAGAGAATGTAAAGGCGTTGCATCTTTCACCTTGAAACAAGGGAATTGTTGTTTCTTGCTAAGGTGCCTGTGTTCTGTAAGATGACGGCCTATTCTTTTGTTGTAAGAAGACAGAGAAACTCACTTATAACTAGTGTATGTAGGCAGTCAGTGCATTCAGTTGGATGCTTTCTAAATTAGCACTTACCTGCGATTTTTATGTCACTTTGGGATGTGAAGTATTAAGTAGTAGATTGATGCAATTGCTTTAATTAGAAAACTTAACCATAAATTGATCAATAATGGATGAAATCATGTGAAACTATAATTACAAAGCCTTTTTGTTGCCTCTGCCTCTTCCCCCTTTTTCCTTTCTTATCCTTTTATTTGATGATTATCGATTTGTATTAATCTTTTGCTTATTTTTACTCTCAGATGATTCTGTTCTTTGTCAGCATACTGCCAGTCCACTGGGAAACGGTGCAATAGTGGAGACTGTTGACCAGAGGATACTTGTGTTACAACGAAGTACTAATGTTGGTGAATTTCCTGGACATTTTGTTTTCCCAGGAGGTCATCCTGAGGTATACAATAGAGGTGTAAAAATTTTGAATCCTTTCTATGGCTGCTATTTAGTAGTATACTAGTACTTTCCGCCCCTAATTTAGTAGCTTTATGTTGATCTATCATCGAGCCAATTAATTTAATGATCTATTACTGGGTGCGGATTTTGTTGATATTGACAGCCTCATGAAATTGGGATTGCATCCCATCAGTATGGGAAGGAGTTAACGGAGTCTATTAACAATGACGTTTCACGGGAGATGTTTGATAGCATTGTTCGTGAAGTAGTAGAAGAAATCGGAGTCCCAGCCTCATCTCTTGTAAGTTGCATTCTTAGTTTGAATATGAATATGAATATGGTATAGGGTTGGCTACTTTTTACCTTTCAAATGAGTGGACTTCAGAAGTACTGTAAGATGTTAGCTATGCTAGACATCATGATTCATTTTTCTGATTCCCTTTATACACCTTCTGTTTTCTGACTTTTTTTTTTACTATATAAATTTCAAGATTATATTGCTATTCTCCTGTCTCTTTTCCTTTGATTTGTAGGTTGGATGGCCAAATATTTTCTCTTGGGGCTTGGGATTAGATGGTTTGAAAGACTAAACGTTTAATCGTCATCTTTTGATTGTTATGTAGAGCGTCCCAGCTTTCATTGGTATATCTCGCAGGGAATTAAATGTGAGACCAGCTGCATTTTTCTTCATCAAGTGTAGTCTTGACTCTAAGGAAATTCAACGGTTCTATTCTGGTGCACAAGACAGCTATGAGTCAACTCAGCTGTATGCTGTTCCAATGGTAAATCTACGGCTTGTCTGTCTAATTTTGTGTTGGTATGATAATATGCTTGCTTTATTATCAATTTTCTTTTTGGGTTGCTACAAAATTAGAGCTTCTGCATTACTTTGGTAGTAACATTAATAATAGTCGCAGATGTAGTGAATTGTGATGCTTGTGGGTTGTCAATATGTTTTGATATGACAGAAAGCCCTTCACAATGACTACGGGGACAGATGAGGCCTGTTTATGAGATGTGATATAGTATCATGATGATGATGACATAGCTACTTGTTTAGGCAATGACTCTGTTTGGAGTAGACTGTAGAGTTCTTGGTCATACTTCCATTTCTAGGTCTTGGCAGGATTTACATGTGTAAATATATTAATTATTTCAGAGCTTGGTAGTTATGGTGTTACTAAAATTTCAATTTGATTAATTTAATGCCTAGACTTTAATTAAACCCTCAACCAGGTTCACTAGTCATTGTCATTGGCTTGTGTAATAATAGTTGATGATTGATTTATCTATCCAGTTGTTTGCACCTTAGAACTAGTACTCACTGGTTTTGTATATGTCAGATCGATTTAGAAAACATGACTTCTAGAATGCCTGGCTGTCATCGAGGTGGATTTGCTCTCTATAAATTGATGGTTGATACCATGAAGAATATTTGATGGAAGTTTGTGAGGGCTCACGGTTCAGGCATTGATGTTATATTACAATTTACATGGCTTCAAATTTCTTCTCTGTGGAGTTTACTTGATGCTGAGTTGAACCTTCCTCTCACCACCTGAAGAAAAGGAAACAAACATAATTTGACATGTAGCTAGAATCTTTCGCTGAAATTGTCTGCGGGTGTTTCTCCCATTACAATTGATTATGCTATACAAATGCTTGTGTTCTATTCATGCCCAAATTAAATTTGGAAAAAAAAAAAAGCCAGTCTAGTGTTGTATTTATGGTATACTTTAACAAAATTGAATAGAATTACCTAGTATTAGCATTAGTAATATATTCTTCAATATCATGCCAGCAATTTTTTTTTAATTATTTTTAAGTGACTTCTTATTGATTTCTCTGTTGAACAGGCCTTTGTGTGCATATATATATATATATATATATATATATATATATATATATATATATATCAACTGATCGTTTTCATTAGTAAGCGTGTCATTCATATTTATGTGGTTTTTCACTTTCAGCGCCCGCACACACACACACAAATTTAGTAAGTCCAATTAGTGAGAGCCTCATTCACTCCCCCACCCCCAAAATAAATAAATAAATAAATGGGTCAAAATTGCCTCTTTTTTAGGCATATCATCCTCTGAATTCTACATGCCGCATGTAGATTGACATTTTTTCATAGTGCGAGGGATATATTAATTTACATACAGCTCCGCCTTTTCTTTCTCGAGGAAATGGAGGAAAGAAGACTGGTGTTCCTTTTATTTTTAATTTATACCTTTTTATTTTCTTCAAAATAGAAAGGGCAGCACTTTAGACGTGAATAATTTGCAGTCTTAAATATCTGGAAACATGTTCCAAACTAGTACAGGAACATCTATTTATAATTTTCTACATCGATTGTTAGTTTTGATTTGCCCAAGCTATTTTATGTTGGAAGTGATTTATGACTTGATTTAGCATATATCCATTTGTGATAGTTGAAACACATTGGACCTTCCCTTACGTTTTAACAAAAAATATGTGGAAAGTTGGTTTAAAATTTCAAATGGAACGCTTGTCTATGTCTATGCAACTGGACTGGCAAGTACGATGTGAGCTTACAAAATTAAATGTTACAGTTAACATAGAGTGGGTGTTGAGAGTGATACTTATACCTGTTGCGAGGCTCTACATTTGTTGCGATGTGATCTATAGATTAATTGGCCTTGAAATAAAGCCCCCCAAAATTAATCTTATTAAATCATATTGAAAATTATGGCACTGTTTGAACTTTCACTATATTCAAATCGTTTTACTGATACTTATGACAACTATTTCCTTTTGTGATTATTGAGTTTGACAATAATTATTTTAAGTGATATAATATTAAATTAGAAGTAATATAGTTTAACATGCAAGTGTTGATCATGGAAAGGATTTTTTGTGACCTTTGCCATATGCAACTTGACTATTATTTCTTCTTATAATTTTGTTTTTTAGTAGTCACGGCTACTGTGGAACTTTCAGCTGCTTCCACGTTGAGACTAGATGGATTTATGGAGATTAACGGTGAAGCCAATGAGGAAGAATGTAAATGTAACGGTGATATGAGGCTTATGAACTGTTATTAACTCAATATTTGCTATTCACTATATGCTGCCGAGGTCTCTCTATTAAGAGCTGCTGACGCTAGTTTTTTTTTATGCCTGCTCCCTGAATCAATTAGCTTCTAAACGTAGTTTTTTTTTTTTTTTTTTTCTGTGGACAATCCAAAAATATAGCTGTGATAATTGGTCCTTTTGTTTGTATTAGCAATTGATTGTACCAAACGTGTGGTGTATTCTGCGTCATGGTTGGACTAAATTATCTCGAAGTTTGATTGATAGTTTAAGGCAGAATTTGTCTACACATGAAACCTATCACAAGGTCGATTGCTCACTTTGCCATTAATACATTTACACCAAAAATTGATTGTGCTGGATGAGAGGCGCATTCGATCTGGTATGATCTGAGTATTACCGTTATATTCACTGCAAACCCTGAGAGCTTCGCTCATCGTTCTAGACAGCACTGATGTATCAAAGAACTCTTTAGCTGGACCCATGTTCCATCTGGGTGTGAGACTAGGAATAGTAGCAGTCATATTCACTACCTTATCCCATATACCAGACATTGCTTTGATATGAAGCCTCATTTGCTGTTTTAGTCAATGGTCCACAACTGAAACAAAAATTGTTTGTCAAGACAATTAGAAATGTATTTTTACTGCAAACCAAATTCTAAATATGCTCTCTGATAGTATAGCATGCCACTGTATATTATAATATACAGGTTCCTATTGGGACTGACTGCAACAATGTTAAGGCACAGTATCTGCAGGCTGCAGCATCTGCCATCGACCAATGGATGGGTTATGATGTTGGGTGATTCACACGCGGTCTGCAGTACCCACGTGCACTGGATGTTTCCTTATTTTTATTTTTTTTTTGTTTCACTTAACCTTTGTTTGTTGTTGACAAATACGTGTACTCTTTGCTAGGTTCTGACGAGATAAGGTTAGAATTAACCTCAAGAAAAAGGTTAGCCGGCGGTCTTATTTGGATTGTTGTTCGGATGCCTGCGCTCCATGTGGGTGTGAGGTTTCTTGTTTTATCACTTAGTTTAGTGTATACCTTTCTTGAACCCTAATTTATATTTCTTGACCTTCTTGGCAAATTTTTCAGGATTAATATATGGGAAGCATCGAAATCAGGACCATAACAAATATTGCGTTTTGCTCCTTTTTCTTGTTAATAGGAAGCATCTTTTCCTGATTTCTTCAATGCGAAGCACCTGCCAGTCGCTACTCATCCCCTTCTGCCCATGTTATTCCTTTTCCTCTTTTTCTTTTTAGCTTTGCCGAGAGAAAGAGAAGAACAGTAAAAGTACTTTCTTCTTGCATTGTAAAAACTAAGCTTCTAATTATCGAGTATGAGTCCCGATAAGGTAGATATTTTGAATGTAGTGACAAGATATAAACGTAAATCTTCGTGTTGGCAAGTCATTGGTCAACGTGTACTATTCGATTGTTAATAATTCGTCACAAGAGGAAACGGAAGGGGCCGGAGGTAAAGTTAGTGATTCTCTTCCACAATCTTCAATGAAAGTGACATACTAATAGGGTCTAAGTTGTATTACTGTATTTGTTTTTCAATGTGGGGTCTGATTAGTGGTTTCCGTTCACACGCATAAACAGTGGAAGGTAATACTGGTTTTGACCGTTACTGGGAAGCCGTGATATTTTCATATTCTTACATCAACGTGTTTGTTATGCTTCTTTTTATTTTATTTTTTATTAAAATGAAATAAAAAATAAAATAAAATATTTTATTTTTTATTTCATTTAAAGTATATAAATTATATTAATTTAAACATATAACTTTATCTTTTCTCGTTACCGAGCCTCTTATTTGCGGCTTTGGATTAGTGGTATGATTGGGATCTTGTTGGGAGCCACCCGTATTCAGACTGATCCATTACCTGTACAATATTTTTATTCATAAACATTACATAAGAATTATAATTTTTATACAACTTTTATCAATTTATATCAGCATTAGTTAGTCATTAAATTTGTAAAAGTCACTTATCAATTTTATGAAAGATTTGAATTCCTATATAATATTTATGCAAAAAATATTGTACAAATTACTCATCTATTTATGCATCATTGATAAGAATGTAGTAGCCGATCCCCATCTGGGCATGACACATGCTGCTGACATGAGTATAATATGGATGCCTTGACCATGAAATGTACATCATCTCTCTAAATTGATGTAACACGGCGAACCATGACAATGACATGTTCCACACTACCAAAAGTCAATGAGCTCTATCGCCCAAAGTCTTGAAAGATATAGGTAAACTCTGATAGTGAGTCGTAGTTCACATTATGAGTTTGATATCCTATTATTCAGTTAATATATGACTTTTATCTTATAAAAAAAAAAAAAGGTAAACTCTCAGTCACGGATTAACTATTTGTCACACCATAAACGCTACAAATTCGACGTCGTCACTCCTCCGTCAAGCAGCTTCTAGAAAATTTTCATCATACTCCCGTTAGTTCCAATTATTTCACCGTCTTTGTCTTCATGATTTCCGCCTTTTGCCGGTGCTCTCCCATTAGGACTATGGAAATTCTTTGACTTTTATTTTTCCTTATTTTGTTGGGACACAGCTACGCATTTTTGTTGTGAAAAGCAATGATCGTAATTAAAAAGAAAAATGATTTCGTTCAAAAAAAAAAAACAAAAAGATTTTAGTCTCATAGGACATGTAGTATGCATGACATCATCAATGATAATAATTCTAGTGCATGCACATTAAAGTGGGTTATGGCATGTTCGGAAATTTAGATTATATACTTACGATTTAAAAACAACATGAATTGAAGTTATAAAACTACTAATAGAAAATATTAAAAGTTTAATTTTTATAAAAGACATATTTTACGTTATTTTTAAAATAACTTTCTCACATTTACATAAATTGTTTAACACATTATAAAAATTTTATATAACTATGATCTGAATTACATTTTGACAAGGCCAGTTCAATTTAGTCACAAGACGATTATTTGAAATTTGTGTTGAAACATTAGAATATTGAAATCTATCACTAACAAATATTTATCACAAACTGGTCAAGTAGTTTAAAATCACTTTAAGAGGCAATATATCATGAATAATGAATATTGAGAAATATCAGCCACAAGACAAGGTCACTCAAATTTCAATGCAATAATTTAGTGGTTATTAACTAAAATATTCTCAATGTAACAACTGATTTGAGAATTTAATTTTTGACAGATATTTTTATTAAGAACTTCTTCTTTAAAAATCTGTAAAATTAATTTTTATTCATTTAAAAATAAGTGCAAAAAGATACAAATACATTATAATGTCAGAAAATATTATACTTAAATTTATATTTTTATATATTTTATTTAAAATCAATCTTAAATAATATATTGTAAAAATTTATAAATTTAAAAATATAAATATAACGTTAGTCATAATCTCTGGGGAATTTCGAGTTAGAGATTCTTGGCGGATTATGAGGCGATATTCTGTGAGATGAAGCTTTGATGCAATCTTATATGGCCAGTTTTTGGTCGTTTCGGCAGCGGAGATATTAACAACAGTGATCGTTAGCATCCGTTAAATGGATAAAATCATACGCGTTTTTCAGTGTGTGTCGGACCACCCAAATTGCTTCGGAGCATCCAGCGCCTGTGATATCGCGTATCCTGCACGCGCAGTACATGTCGACTTGTTATGACTGAAAATTGCGGCGCCATTATTAAGGGAAAATTTTTATTTTTTTAACTGAATAAAACAATTATGCACGGCTCCACAAGGGCCTTTTAAAACGAGGTGGGTCTGCCACTTGGGACGTCAATCCAAAACCGAGCACTAGCGGTCCACTCCTGTGGGCCCTATCGATGCGTCCCCTACTATTCCTCTCACTCGTTAGCTGACTGTTTGGTCCGGCGATTTCTGCAAAATAAACATTTTTAAATATAAAAGGAATTTTTGAAAGAAAAAGATAAAAAATAATGATACACATAAGATTTATAAT
The DNA here is from genome assembly GCA_037013595.1 of Dicorynia guianensis. NCBI lineage: Eukaryota > Viridiplantae > Streptophyta > Magnoliopsida > Fabales > Fabaceae > Dicorynia > Dicorynia guianensis. The sequence goes on from JASUAB010000009.1 coordinate 1,453,610, forward strand.
TTTTTTAAAGAGAAAAAAATAGTTAAAATAACGAGCTCTTAAATAAAGCAGGGCATCTCCGTCAAATAATAATAATAATAATAATAATAATTAATAAAGCAGGGCGTCGACAGAAAAAAAGGGTTTCCGTCTAGCGATGGCATGCACTCGCGCCAGTAGAGTAAAAATGCAATTGCGCGTGGTTCTGTTATTTCCGTTTGTCTTTCATTGGCCACCACTACTGGTTTTGACTCCCTTCCACATATTTTTTTTTATTTTCATATTCTTTTCCGGTTTTAAACCCGCCATAATCACCACCTTTGCAAAAGTGCCTCCTTTGTTGGCGAGAAGATGATGGTGCAGCGTATATGAGCTCTGCCTCTGATTTTAGATTGTTGCTTACATGTGGGTTTCGTGTTTTATTTCTTGATATCGTATTTTTATTCCTTTCTTATTGTCTCTTCCTTCAAATCTATTTTGGGTTCTCTCAGATTTTACTTTGCACCTTATAATTTCTCGATCCCGATTATTCGTTACAGGGTGTCTTGACGAGCCTATGGCTCCCTAAAAGTTGCTCTCAATTCTCAATCATGGCCGTCATGGTGGTAGATGCAGCACTGCAAAAGGAGGTTCTTCCTTCAAACTCAGGTCAATTTCAACAACCTTTCTCTTTGCTTTCTTTTTTTTCTTTTTTGTTCTTAGCTCCTTGATTTTCACAAATTCTTTTTCTGGGTGAAACCGAATATGAATTTTGGTTTTTGTAAATTTAGTTTCGTGGAAAATGCAACCGAAAAATATCTAAATGGAAAGCTTTTTACCAGATTTTTTTTTGTCTCACCAGGGCGTTGATTTCGAAGGCAGGCAGAAGAATCAGAAATTTCCAACAAACATGAGTGATAACATATAAAACTCCAAGATTGTGTATATTTTATCTTTTGGGCATGCCACAAAAATGTGGATGTTCTTCCCCCTTCAGTTGCCTCAAGGAGATAATAATTATTTCGAATGAAAAATGCTAGCATTGATCTGGGTTTTTGCCGGAAGGAAGAAAAGAGGTTCTGCTATATTAATTAAAATTAACAGAGAGGGATTGTCTAGGTAGGTGAGTCCAATGGCGACACCGGCTGTGCAGCAGCCTCAAGCTGCGCATTCAAGCACCCCAAGGAAAAAAATGACAAAACAGTTGACAGGAAAGAGGGATGATACTCGCTTGCACTCTGCGGCAAGAGCCGGAAATCTGGCTGTGCTGAAGGAGATCCTTTCTAATACTGAACAGCCTGAACTGAATGAATTATTGGCAAAGCAAAATCAAGCTGGAGAAACGGCCCTTTATGTTGCTGCTGAATATGGTTATATTAATGTGGTTAGGGAGATGATTCAATATTACGATCTTGCCGATGCTGGAATTAAAGCCAGAAACGGTTTTGATGCATTTCACATCGCTGCCAAACAAGGGGACATAGGTAATATTATCTTCATTGTAGCTTTTCTGCTTGTGCGTCGTGGTATCATGTGACTTTAGAGAAATCTCAAAAGTGCTTCTCCTGTTGCAGATGTATTGAAGATTCTTATGGAGGCTCATCCTGAATTGTCAATGACTGTGGATCCGTCCAACACTACGGCTTTGCACACAGCCGCAACACAAGGGCATATTGAGATAGTGAATTTTTTGTTGGAAGCAGGAAGTAGCCTGGCAACCATTGCTAGAAGTAATGGGAAAACTGCCTTGCATTCTGCAGCCAGAAATGGACATTTGGAGGTTGTGAAAGCGCTCCTAGAGAAGGAACCCGGGGTTGCAACAAGGACCGATAAGAAGGGCCAGACAGCACTTCACATGGCAGTCAAGGGGCAGGGTCTTGAGGTGGTTGAAGAGTTGATTAAAGCCGCTCCCTCATCAATAAACATGGTTGATACCAAGGGAAACACGGCATTGCATATAGCAAGCAGGAAGGGCAGGGCTCAGGTAAACTAGACTATGTTTGCCTTGATTCTGCTTAATTCACGCTAAAATTTGTGGAATAAATTAACAAGTTCTGACTCCATTGCTGTCTTGCAGTGCTAAGATCACAAATTATAGATGTAAATCGTGATTTGGATTACCACCCATGTTCTGAATAAATGCGTTCTATTTTTTTTCATTGAAATCTCTATTATTGTCTGGTTTGACAGTGCTTTTGTAGTAACCAGTGACTGCCAGCGGCTAATTTGATTCTCTCAGATTATTGAAGTTACTGTGTCCTCGTGTTTTGTTAATAAAAACTGGGAATAATCTCCTACTAATCTGACATTGAAGGAAGTGAAAGTCCAAAACTTTCATATTTAACCAGTCTACTGACAGTTGGATTGAGATCTGATTTAGAGTTGCCGGGGGTGACTTAGCTAATTGGTCTCTTGAACTGTTAAAAGTCTTGCGGATCATGTGATTCTGATGTTTATCCTTCATACCACAAAATGAAAGAACCTATGTATGCATTTTTATAGTATCTTAGATGCCCTACTTCTATGTCTGACGAATCTTATTTTTTAGCCGGACAATTTTTTTCTTTGTTATAATGGTTTACATATTCCAAGTACAGATCTTAAGTAGCTGATCTCTAGGTCTGATGGTAATGCAGATTTGCTCTAACATCTATACTCTGAAGGCGACTTGCTACCATAGTGTTTATGCTATTTTTTGGTTGATAGGGACAATCTTCAACAAGTTTGGCTACTAGAAGGAGGTTGAAAAAACAAGGAGCTTTTTGAGAAGATCATGAACTAACTTTTGTTGCCTAGAATCTTAAATTATATCATTTTCCAGTAACAATGATGAATTAGTCATGACAATAACAGGGTTGTTAGAACTTCAAAGATAGTATTCTAGAATCCAGATACAAATCAATCAAAACCCACTTTGATCATCTCAATCTATCTGTTCAAATCAAATTATTCACAACTTGCTTTAATGCAACTAAACTGCCGGCATAAAGTTATTTTTAGATGAAGGAAGCAAATCTAATAGGAAAAAATACACTAAGATCTGTTTTACTATTCTTGTCCCCTGCTAGAAGTGAGCTCAGGGGAGAAGCTGATATATTTCAATTTCGGTTTATGCAGATTGTTAGGTTGCTTCTTGACAAGGGAGAAACAGATAAACTGGCCATTAACAGATCTGGTGAAACAGCACTTGACACTGCTGAGAAAACTGGGAACGCTGATGTTAAAGCCATTCTGCAGGAAGAAGGTGTTCCGAGTGCCAGAAACTTAAAGCCTCAGGCCACAGCTAGTGCAGCCCGTGAGCTAAAACAAACTGTGAGTGACATAAAGCACGAGGTCCATAACCAATTGGAACACACTCGCCAAACCAGAAAACGTGTTCAAGGCATTGCCAAACGTCTCAACAAAATGCATGCAGAAGGACTCAACAATGCAATAAACTCCACAACTGTGGTGGCTGTCCTGATTGCCACAGTTGCCTTTGCAGCTATTTTCACAGTCCCTGGCCAATATGTTGATGATCCAGACAACGTTCCTCCAGGGCTCTCCCTTGGTGAAGCAAATATAGCCCCACAGGTTCCATTTATCATTTTCTTTGTGTTTGATTCCGTTGCCCTCTTCATTTCTCTGGCCGTTGTGGTGGTGCAAACATCGGTTGTGGTTATAGAAAGCAAAGCGAAGAAGCAGATGATGGCCATCATTAACAAGCTAATGTGGTTAGCTTGTGTACTCATTTCCGTGGCCTTCTTGGCATTGTCATTTGTGGTGGTGGGGGAGCATGAGAAATGGCTGGCAATTGGGGTGACTATTATAGGGACAACTATAATGGCTACAACCTTGGGCACTATGTCTTACTGGGTCATTAGGCATCGCATTGAGGCCTCAAATTTGAGGAGCATTCGTAAATCTTCATTGGGAAGCAGGTCCAGGTCTTTTACAGTGTCGGTCATGTCAGATTCTGAGCTACTAAACAATGAGTATAAGAAATTGTATGCGATTTAAAGGTTCCTAAAGTCTATGCTTCTCAGTCACCTATCTCTCCATCCTTTTTAAAGCATCCGGCTTGATGGATCTATATCCAACTAAAGTGAAACTATCAAATGTATATCTCCACAGTTGGCAGATGTTCTCGATCAATCAGTACAATTTTTTTGTTTTCATTCATTGAACCAAGAAAGTCAGGCCTTTTTTTTTCCTCAATCAAACAATCAAAAGTTGACATCGATCGGTGGGAGAAAACTAGGGAAAGCTTAGTTGTATGCTTTTTGGTACAAGCGTGCTTATCCAGACAGTAAATGACCTCTTCAGGCAGACTACAGCGTTAAATCAGTGTCCCACTTCTAAGTGGTTTTTTTTGTTAGTTTGGTTGTTTTGGCATGCCTAACGCTTTCCAAAGACTGTTTTGAGTAGGTTCTTTTCGAAAAAAGTTATATCAACATTACTAAGCTTACGTTTATTCCACATCTGTGAGATGAGAGTATAAAATTGTAGGGCAGGAAGTTAAAAGCAGAAGGCAAAAATGTTTTAAAAGTGAGGCCATATTTCCAGCATAGAAAAAACGTGAACTTAACAATGTTGGTATAATACCTCTCAATTTTTTTATGTAGAGGTTAATAGTAAAAGGTGCAACTAATAAAGGATTGTGTTCAGTAAACTGAAGTTGGTTCAGTTAATAATGATTAAAGGATTTTGCTTGTAAAAATTAAGTTTAAATTTTTATTAATAATATTTTTAATAAATAATTTATAAATATTATTGTGAGATTTTATTAGAATTTATTATATGCATTATCTTAAAATAATGAAATCTCTTTTTGTTTTTTTTTTTTTTAAAAAAAAAGATTACGTTTGATGCCAGTGGTAATTTTACAGAACGTTTTGTATCTTCGTGTTGGAAGAACCAACTAAAGCATGAACAATTCTAAACTTCTATTGTACACATTCACTTCTAATTTTGAGCTCTATATTCATATATCGAAAGGATAACCGCATCTCTGCTTGAGCGGATCCTCTATAATCTTTTTGGACTATAAAAATAATTTTTTATAGTTAAAATACAAATAAATTCCAGGGCTGTTTAAGTGATTTTATTTTATTAAAATAACAGCTTCCAATAAATTTTGACGAAAAAAATTGTTATTTTCCTTCCTTTCAACCCCTCTCTCTCTAAAACAGTTTTATCTTTCTGATTGCAGCATATAGTTAATAGTCTCTTTCCTACCTTTGCCATCTATAAAAAATAAAAAAAGAAAAAATAAATTATATTAACTCCCCTTGAAATATTTAATTATGACACTCTACTCTATTCTTATTCAAATATTACACTCTATCCCATTTTTACTCAAATATTATACTTTACCTCATTTACTCAAATATTAATTAAAAAAAATATATCTAAATATTAACAAAATATTCGTAAAAAGAATATTAAATTAACATTTTACTTAAAAATTATACTTTTACTCAATTAACCATTTTAAATAACTAATATCTTGACAAACTATGTATTTTTAATCAAATAATTATATTTATTGCAAGATATAAATTTAACAATGTATGTAATTATGAAAAAAAATTTAGTACATAGAGGCATTTTGGGAATGAGTTTAATTAGGAAACAAAATATAAAATATAATTGGTCTCATTTTTTGCTAACTAAATTCATCCCAAGATGCCTCTATTTTTGTACTAAATTTTTTTTCTTATAATCACACACATTATTAAATTTATAAATTATAATAAATGTAACTATTTGATTAAAAATATATAATTTGTCAAGATATTAGTTATTTAAAATGATTAATTGAGTTAAAATATAATTTTTAAATAAAATTAGAGTAAAATATTAATTTAATATTTTTTTATGAATATTCTATTAATATTTAGATATATTTTTTTAATTAATATATGAGTAAATGAGGTAAAGTGTAATATTTGAGTAAGAATAAAGTAGAGTATAATATTTAAATAAGAATAAAATAAAATGTCATAATCAAATATTTTAAAAAAAATTAATATAATTTACTAAAAAAAAAAAAAGAAAACTGTTACAGCTGTGGAGGCGTGCAGCGTTGCTGAATTTTCCAATTTTTACGGGCCTCAGTATGTAAAGAATCGGGCCTGATATATATTTTTTAAGCTGGCCCAACCATAAATCATTTGCATGGCTAAGCCCAGAAATTGTCCAGAGAACCGGTCTCTCTGTTTCCATGTTCCAGCTCATCCTTACGAAACACTGAACAACATTTCCGAGATCAAAACGCAAAATTGGATTGAAAATTTTCGGAAAAGCAAACAGTAAACACAGCATTCTCTCTGTGCGTCTCTGTGTGTATAATCGAAATATGGATGACGAATTGGTTCAGTTGCAGCGACAATTCGAGTTCGCACAGCAAGCGAAGTCGAGCATTCGTTTATCGGAGCGAAACGTAGTTGAATTAGTCCAGAAACTGCAGGAGCTCCAAATCATCGATTTCGAGCTTCCTCACACTGTCTCTGGCAAAGAATACATCACTCCTGTACGCTCTCTCTCTTCCGCTGTCATATTTCTCTCAGTATCGTTGTTCCTCCAATGATTATTTGGAACAAGCTTTCAAATATGGAAGTTCTCAAGCAGTTTCCTATTTAATGTAAGACTATTGATCGGTAGAAAAAAAATTGAAGAGAAATGAACAAAGTCTTTTCATACACTCCGCCATTTTAGGTTTTCCCGCTCGCAATTACATTTCATTTCAACCACGTTTAGGATGATTAATTATTTTCTTTTCATTTCTGTGTAATAATTAATTTTTGACATGTTTTATAATCCATTTAATGAATTGGTGCGAATAATACGATAATTCAAGCGGTTAGGATCAACTGTAAAATTTTATACATCAACATTTATATCCTTAAAATATTCTAAAATTTTATACATCAACATTTTCCTTAATAAACTTAAAACTATCGGATTACCCAATTCCACTCCTCGTTGTGTGTTTGGTAAAATATTTTTTGAAAAGGCGAGTAGGTCAACGAAAGAGACCAGATATACCTACACGCAGGCCATAGTGTCATTCATTCCACTTGTCTTTCCAGATGTCAACATCCCTCCCTCCGTTTCTGTAGTTTTAGAGTTATTATTTTCTTATTTCTTTTTAATTATTTTTTACATTAAGATAATATTAATTTTTCTTTTTTATTTGTACCTTTATTTAAATTCACAATCTTTATTAAATGTAACAAAAACTGCACCTAAACGACAGATATTTTAGAAAAAGAAGTAATTTTTTTTATATCAAGATAATTCAATGATTTTCTTAGTTTTTATAATTCTTTTAAAACATATTTGAAAAGGAATAGATTATTAATTTTGAGGTGATTATGACTAAATAATCCATTTGAATTTTTTTAAAAGAAATTTTGAGAACTTATGAAGTAAAATGACACTTGAATGAGTTGATCTTTAGTGTTACCGAGCACACAAATTTTCTGTTTTTCTTCATGAATAATAAACGAAAAGAAAAATGAAATAAAAACTAACAAGAAAATTTCTCATATCATCAATATCTTTAAGTTGCCCCATATGTGCTTGACGATAAGTCACTTATTGATCTATCAAATGGATCGGATTTTGACGAGATAAGATTACCCTTCAATACTCAATACAGTGTATCTTTAAAAATTCTTACAAATGTTTCCCCTGAAACGAAGGCTCTTAGTTCTTACTCTTACCGTTGTTAACAGGCATAAGCCGCAGACCGCAGTACAATAGTAGGGTAGTTATTACACCGCCGGCCGGACTTTGCCCTCCCATTTCCAGACTTCAAGGACATTCATACTTACAAAGTGGGCGAAATAAAGTGCTATTTACACAGATTACTGACATATTGTATACTATTAGAGGAGCTCAATCTTTAAATTTGATACGATTTTATGTTAGAATAAAAATACTTTCTTTAAGAATATTCTTACTTAATAAAGAATTGTTGTTAAATTTCATACGTAAAATTAAATGAATTGAATAATTTAAATTTTTAAATAAAATATTATTTATAAAATAACTTGTTTTTTAAGTTTTTCCCAATGAAACAGCCATCTGTTACTCTTCCTCTGAAGACCATTTTAAGTTTTTAACAGCAATAAATCTTTACCAGATCCTAAATTATATCGCTTTAATTCGAGTTACCTACTTACCCCTCTATTGATTCATTATTTAATTTTTTTTTTCTAATGGGGGAAATGAAATTCGTCGATTATGGTTTCGCCTCCAAAACCAGCTCCAGTCGATATTTTTATGTTGCCCCAACCTTTTGAGTTTTGACCCTGTTTCCGCCAATTCTCCTTTTTTTCTTTTTCAATATATTATTGCAAAAGAATAATATATTATTGCATAAGAATCTGCGAATATGTCAGTAGCTAAGGTTGTCATCAACTTTATTACAGCTTGTGCTTAGCTGCATTCGTGCTTAGCTGCATTCGTGCTGAACATGCGTTTCTTCTTCTGATATCATTATTCGCATTGAATTGCTTCCAAATATAACAAGTTCAGTTCAGCTTATTCTCGATTGGGCTTTGCATATTTGCGCGTTTCTGGTTCTGGTGGTCGAGCACTGGAGTATTAAAGGTTCCATGTTTCATCTTCCTTCTTCCTCTGTCAGTTATATTTCGGTGTTTTTGACTTGCATGGTTCTGTGATTCATAAGTCGAAGTTCATAATTGTTTTCCTGCTTTTACCACAGTTCCAGAATTGAATTGCAAAGCTGCAAATAGAAAAATAACAGAAAATGCAATACATATCTCTGGTATTCCTTTAATTTCTAGATGCCATGATGATGGATTGTAGAAAATTTGGCTACTTTATCTGGGCCTTCTCAATTTTTCCCTTCGTGTGCTTGTCTGCCAAATTCAATCCTGTCGACAATTACCTCATAGACTGTGGATCCTCTGCCAATACTTCGGTTGGTGACCGCGATTTCGCGGCTGATAAGTTTTATAAGAATCTCATTTCAACCCAGCGGGAAATTCTTGCCAATACCTCTTCAAATTCGACTACTTCCTTTGCTGATTCGCCCCTCTATCAGACAGCAAGAATCTTCACTGGATCATCAAAGTACACATTTTCAATCCACCAGAAGGGGAGACATTGGATCCGTCTTTATTTCTACCCATTTACTTATGAAAGCTACAATTTAAGCACTGCAAATTTTGCTGTTACCACCCAAAATAATATCCTTCTTAGTAACTTCAGCGTGCAGAAAAATCCTGTTATGAAGGAATACTCTGTGAATGTGACCACAGACACCCTTGCGATCACTTTTACCCCTTCCAATAATTCCATTGCTTTTTTGAATGCCATTGAAGTTGTTTCGGTTCCTGATGGCCTCATTATTGATGATGCTCGTACCCTTAATCCATCAGGGAGTTACTCTGGGTTGTTGACACAGTCGCTGGAGACAGTTTGGAGGGTTAACATGGGTGGTCCAATTGTTTCCTTTAAAAATGACACCCTTTATCGAACTTGGGTGACAGATTGGAGCTTCCTAGTACAACCTAACCTGGCCACTAATGTCACTAACATTGGTGCTGTTAAGTATATACAAGGCGGAGCTACAGAAAATACTGCTCCTCCTGCTGTCTATGGCACTCTTACAGAGATGAACTCCAAAAATGAACCTCGTAGTAATTTCAATGTGACCTGGCAATTTGATGTGGATCCTGGATTTCAGTACCTTTTTCGACTTCATTTCTGTGATATAGTGAGTAAAAGCCTCCACGAACTATACTTCAACGTTTACATCAACTCCTGGTCGGCTGCTAATGGTATTGATCTCAGTACCGAACTTAATAATAATTTGGCTGCTCCACTCTTTATGGATTTTGTTACACCCTCAATTGGCAGCGATAAGATTCGTGTAAGTATTGGCCCTTCTACTCTACATCCTGATTACCCCAATGCAATTTTGAATGGGCTGGAGATCATGAAAATGAACAATTCTGTGGGGAGTCTCAGTGCAGCAACAGCTTTGATAAATACTTCGGGTTCAAAATCAAAGAAGAAAGTTGGCATGATAGTAGGTGTGAGTCTCGCGGCATTCAGTGCAGCGGTCTTGGCTGGAGTTTTATTTGTACTGTGCAGAAACAAAAGACGGCTGGCACAAGGTCAGTCAAAGACATGGTTTCCCTTTTCCATCAATGATAGAACTTCCCACACCATGGGAAGAAACTATTCTAATGGGACAACGGCAAGTGCTGCTTCAAATTTTGGGTATCGCATCCCTTTTGCAGCTGTTCAGGAGGCAACAAACAATTTTGATGAGAGCTGCGTTATTGGATTAGGTGGTTTTGGGAAGGTCTACAAGGGAGTGTTAAGTGATGGCACTGAAGTGGCAGTTAAGAGGGGAAATCCACGGTCCCAGCAGGGGCTTGCTGAGTTCCGAACTGAAATTGAAATGCTGTCTCAGTTCCGCCATCGCCATCTGGTGTCATTAATTGGGTATTGTGATGAAAAGAATGAAATGATTTTAATATATGAATATATGAAGAAGGGAACCCTCAAGAGTCATCTCTATGGTTCAGGTCTGCCAATCTTAGGTTGGAAGGAGAGACTTGAAATTTGCATTGGAGCAGCCAGAGGACTCCATTACCTTCACACTGGCTATGCTAAAGCGGTTATTCACCGTGATGTGAAGTCTGCAAATATCCTCCTTGATGAGAACCTCATGGCTAAAGTTGCTGATTTTGGGCTGTCAAAGACTGGACCTGAAATTGATCAGACGCATGTGAGCACAGCCGTCAAAGGGAGTTTTGGATACCTTGATCCAGAGTATTTCAGAAGGCAACAATTAACAGAAAAGTCGGATGTGTATTCATTTGGGGTAGTTTTGTTTGAGGTTCTTTGTGCAAGACCTGTCATAGATCCATCCCTTCCTAGGGAAATGGTGAACTTGGCAGAATGGGCAATGAACTGGCAGAAAAGAGGGCAACTGGAACAAATAATAGACCAAGCACTTGCGGGAAAAATCAGACCAGATTCTCTCAGAAAGTTTGGAGAAACTGCTGAAAAATGCTTGGCCGACTTTGGTGTTGACAGGCCTCCTATGGGAGATGTGTTGTGGAATCTGGAGTATGCTCTGCAACTTCAAGAGGCAGTTATTCAAGGTGATCCTGAAGAAAACAGTACCAATATGATTGAACTTTCCCCACAGGTCAACAATTTCAATCACGATGCAAGTGTTTCTACTGCACAGTTTGACGCTTCAAGTGTGAATGATCTGTCTGGTGTTTCTATGAGCCGGCTATTCTCACAACTGGTGAAGTCTGAAGGGAGGTGATTTTGGAGACCCTAGATTCTATGTTCTGTATAAGACAGCTTTCTATCATTTTGTTACTTTGTCTTACCATCATTCATGGATAAGACATAGTTTAAATTATACAATTTAAATGTCCAACTGATATAGGTGAGATGAGACATACATTTTGTCTATCGTGAATTACAGTTCTCCATACCATTATGAGCACTAGCCCAATATAAACCAATCACCACTATTTAGGCCATCCTTAACTTTCACAATTAGATAGTATAGATACCGTCTTAATTGTCTTACTATAATTTTCGTTCATGGAAACTAGTTTTCTTTTTGATATAATAACAAAAATCAATTGGCAAGAGCACAATTCAATTTGAAGTCAGAAAAATTGTTCTAACATCGCAATACAGTACCACGGATAAATTATAGAACTGCCAGGAGAAGTAGACTACAACACATTAATCTAATTACTAATTTCCTATACTACCAATGCCAAAGTACCACCAAGAAACCACCGTACCCAATTCTTGCCATTTTTCTTGACAGCAAGACTTTCCCACATCCAGGAAACTGTTAATTGTCCGCAGCAATAAAGCATAAAATAGAAAAACCCTAACCCCCAAATCCGTATAGAGTCCTCCCCTGCCTCTTGAGAGCGTACACCACGTCCATTGCAGTAACAGTCTTCCTCCTAGCATGCTCTGTGTAGGTGACAGCATCACGTATCACGTTCTCCAGGAAGATCTTGAGAACTCCGCGAGTCTCTTCATAGATGAGACCACTTATACGCTTCACTCCACCCCTGCGAGCCAGACGCCGAATCGCTGGCTTCGTGATTCCCTGAATGTTATCCCTCAACACCTTACGATGACGCTTCGCTCCTCCCTTACCCAGTCCCTTGCCTCCCTTTCCACGCCCAGACATCTTGCTTTGAATCCCAGCTACAATCAATCCAAATCTACACCGCAAAATTCAAGTAGACCGAGAAGAAGATCAGTAACTAAGGATCGAAATGAATGAGTAGAGAAAGAAGACAAGAAGAAAGTATTGAAATAGTACCTGGAGCTGCTAAAGACTGAGCCGAGACACTAGGCAATTTGTGGTCATTTATAGCAGGTGGTGGGATTGAGGCGATTGGGTGTGTCTGGATGATGTTTTTGCGTAACAGGTTTTGGACCGTCCATGAATTTCTATGTACATTTCAGATGAGAGATAGGGCTGTGTGCGGATCGATGACGTGGATGAATCAGTCAATACAATAGCGCTAGTAACTCGCTCTTTGTTACCAAAAAAAAAGAAAACCCGCGCTTTTCATTGTTGTTTCAAAAATTTGGTGCCATGGCTCCGCCCGCAACGCCGAATCTCATTCGTCTGAATCTCATAATGGATGCCGCCAATTAGCGAGTGAAATATTATATTTTTAAATTCAAATAAAATTTGATAGAGAATGGTAGAAAGAAAAAAAAAATCTTATTAGGTTTGGTATAAAAGGAGGGGTAAGGAGAAAAATATTTTTTTTTCTTATTTGGTTAATAGGAAAAAAATTTTAATTAAAAAGTAATGTATTATACTCTTTTAAAAAAATATAATTGTTAGATTATAAAAATAAGAATAATTTTTAAATTTAAAAAAATAATTAAAAATAACTTAATAATCATAATTTAAAATTTTTAATAAATTGTTTCTTTAAATACTCTCATATTTGAAAGAGAGAAAAAATAAAAATAAAAAAAATTTTAAACTCCTTATTTTCTCTCTCCACCCCACCATTCTTCTCCAATTAAATAGTAAGCTAATTTTTATCAACTTTTGCTTTGGTAATACTAATGAGAAATATAGAGTATGTTGGCAGTTTTCACAATATGTCGATTCCCTTTCAAATAGAAATAAAATGAGAGAGAATAAATTAAAGAGATAAAGATAAAAACTAACTCTTAACATATCCAATGTCACTTACATATAACAAAGCTCTTGGTATATATGCAATTAAAAGAAGTGTATATATATTTTTAAGTTCACTTATTTTGACAAAACTAACAGAATTCAATTACATGAAGCAAAAGAATAAGAGTTTGACGGGTCCTTTTTTTTACTTACATATATATTCCCTTATTTGATTAGAAGCAATTAAGAAACAAGGAATGGAGAGCTTGTTAAATAGTTTGTAAATGAAAAAAAAAAAAAAAGAAGTCTCATATTGAAAAGATTTATAAATATTAAAGATTATATAAATAATAATAGATAGGTAAAGTTAAAATATAATATATAGATCACAACTTATAATATAACTTAAATTAATTATTAAAATAAATATATTTAAAAATCTTTGATAGGCAATTAAAACATTTTAGGGTCTTGAGTTAAAAAAAAGAAAATAAATAAAATTAACTTTTAATTTTATTACCATTATTTAAAAAATAACTGTTATAATAAACAGTCATATCTATTAAAAATTGATAATTGAAAATAAATAGTTATATTTGTTAAAGATAAAAAATTATGTCTATTATGAACAGACAGACATGTTTGTCAAAATTTGATAAATACACTATTCAAAAGTGGCTTCTCGTATCTATATATTAGAAATTTCAAATTAATTTCAATACAGACATTCATTTTCTTTAAAAAAAAATTTTATAGGCTTTGTTGTATCTTAAGATAACTTACTTTTGATACAAAATTAATATTATACTCAAGATAGTATAATTCCATGCCACAAAGTCATATTTTGTTGTCTTCATATATATTTTTTCTAACATTTTTAGTGTAATATTACAATATGAAGATTGTTGGTTATTTTGATATCAAAATACAAGATTCAATGAAACTGAATCAATTTGATGGCACAAATTTCATAAAATAAAAGAACAAGATGAAATTCTTAATCAGCACCTTAAAGGTCTTCTATGTTTTGGACCAAAATCTATCAGCTATTACTGTACCAACTATAAAAAGTTCAGATAATGCATGAAACTGAACGCAAAAACATGAGGATGATGAATTGGTATGTCATGGTCACATTCTAAATTCATTTATTGATTGTCTCTATAATATTTACTCAAATCTGACTTCACTAAGAGATATTTGAAATATTTTAAAAGTTAAATATCAATTTAAAAAGAAAGGTACTAACAAATTTTTTATTTTAAATTACTTTGATTTCAAAATATCTGATAACATATTTGTCATGGATCAAGTCCATGAATTACAAATTTTAGTTTTTAGATTGAGGGATTTAGAGATCATTGTTCCTGATACTCTTCAAATAGGAGCAATTCTATCTAAATTGACTCTTTTTTGGAATGGGTATAGGAAAAAAATATTGCATTCACCTGAAAACTTTATTCTTGAACATTTTCAAACCCATTTGCAAATTGAGTTTGAAACTCGAATCAGAGATGAAAGGTTTCAGAAAACATTTATAACTATAAAAGAGAATTCATAAAAGGTGAATGCAATTGGAAAATTTAGAAACAACAAATTTGAAAGCAAGTTTGTAGGGAAAAATCAGGACAAACTTAAGGTCCAAAAAAAATGAGGTTTTAAGGAAAATAAAAAAAAAAAGGTCTGCTTTCACTGTGGCAAGAAAGGTCACTACATTAAAAAATGTAGTTACAAAAAATTTAACCTTGCTAATTTGAAAAATGGAAACACTTTTAAAAAAAAGTCAAACTAGCCAACTTATTGGCAGATGAAGAGAAAAAGCTTGCAACAATGGTTACCAATATACAAATTGGAATGGTGACTAAATTAAACATGACTATTATATAAAGAAACATGAATTAGTTCCTTGATTCAAGTGTAATTATTCACGTGTATAATGACATAGCTCACTTCAAAACTCACAATAATTTGAAAGAATAAAGTGAAGTGCTGATGGGAATCACAATCGTGCTAAGGTGTTTGGAAAAAGATTTGTTATGTTAAATTTCACTTCTGGGTAGAAACTTATCCTATTTAATGTTTATCATATTCTTGATGTTAAAAGGAACTTAGTTTCAACAAGTATACTTTATAAAAAGGGCTTTAAAATTGTCTCAGAGTCAAATAAAGTTGTAATATCTAAGAGAGGATTATTTATAAGCAAGGGATACTCTCTTGATGTCATGTTTAAATTAAGTGTGAATGAAATAAATAATATTTCTGATTATATTGATTCTTCTTCTTTATGGCATGCTAAGTTAGGACATTTAAATTATACAATGTTTAAATATATGTTAAGTAATAGTTACATAATTACAATCATTCATAATGATAAATGTGAAATTCATGTTGAAGCAAAAATAGCAAGAAAATATTTTCCTAAAGTAGAATGTAACACACAAATCTTAGATTTAATTCATTCTTATATTTGTGAAATGAATGGTAAATTAACTAAAGAGAGAAGAGATATTTTATTATATTTATTGATAATTATTCTTAATTTTTATATGTATATTTGTTAAGAACAAAAGATGAGATTTTTGATAGATTTAAGAAATTTAAGTTAATAGTAAAGAATCAAAAAGAAAAAAAATTAAAATACTTCAAAGTAATAAAAGTGAAGAATATTTCTCTACAAAATTTAATAAATTCTATAAAGAAAATGAAATAATCGATATAAAAATTACCTTTTTTACACCCCAATAGAATGGACTAGCAAAAAGAAAAAATAGTACTCTAGTTGATATGGTAAATGTTATGCTATCAAATGATAAATTACCATATAACTTATGGGATAGAGCTTTACTTACTACTTACTACATTCACAATAAAATTCTTTCAAAGAAAACTTATAAATTACCATATGAAGTTTTCAATGAAAGAAAACAAAATTTAAATTATTTTAAAGCCTAGGATGTGTTGCTTTTTATAAACTATTTGATTCTTAAAGAAATAAACTAGGACCAAGAGAGATCAAAAGTATTTTTGTTGGTTATGCATAAAATCAAGGCATATAGATTACTTAATTTAGGGATTAATGTTATTATAAAATCTATTTGCATTGAATTTTTCATGTTAGATCAAATTGAGATGAACTTGAAAATAATGACCCTAGAAATTATATGGATGAAACATAATCTGACATACATTAAAATAATTTTAATTTTTTTTATTTTCTTGCTAATGATAAGAGAAAATTTTTGAATAAACCATCTTAACTAAAAAAAAAAAAATTCAAAGGGCAAGGATAAAAAAATGTCTTAATCTTAATTTCATTACCTTTTTGGTTGAAGGAAGTAAAAATAGAGTTATTAAAGAGATGAAGATACTATTAAACATTGAAATTGACCCAACACTTATAAAGAAGCAATGGCTTCTAAAGATGAAGCTTTCTAGAAGGAAACTATAAATGATGAAATGGATTCAATAATATCTAATAATACATGGATTTTGGTTAATTTACCTCTTAGTTCAAAACCTATTGGTAACAAATGAGTTTTTTTTTTTTTTAAAAAAATATAATTCTGATGGTACATTACTAACCTTTAAAACAAGACTAGTCTCAAAAGGTTTTACACAAAAAAAGGATTTAAATTATTTTAATACATATACTCCAATTACTAGAATAACATCCATCAGAGTACTTTTTGCATTAGCATCTATATATAAATTGCATGTATATCAAATAGATGTTAAAATAGCATTTTTACATGGTGAGTTAAAAGAGAAAGTTTACATGCACTAACTTAAAGAATTTGTTGTTCCTGAAAATGAACATAAAATATGCAAACTTGTAAAATCTTTGTATAGTCTTAAACAAGTTCCTAAATAATGAAACGAAAAGTTTGAAAAGAAAACTTTATCTTTGAATTTTAGAAATAATACTACTGAGAAGTGTATTTATTTTAAGTTTATAAAAGAATATGGAGTTATAATTAATTTCTATGTTAATAATATACTTATATTTGGTTTCAATATGCATGGCATAAATGAAACTAAAATGTTTCTTACCTCAAAATTTAAAATGAAATATCTTAATAAGGCAGATATAATTTTGAATATTAAAGTTACTAAGTATGATCATGAGTTTAGTTTAAGTCAAACTCTTAAATAGAGAATATTTTGAGCAAATTTGAATATCTCAAAATAAGAGAGTATAGTAGCCGGCAAGCGAATAGCTCGCCTAACATCACTGCTCTCAATCCCCAAACCTAATCAAGGTTTGATCCCAATATCCCCCTTTCCCTTAACAAAAGCCTATAGGCTCCCATCTTAATCAAAAAAAAAAAAAAATAAGAGAGTATAGTATTCTATATGATAATAGTGTAAAACTTGTGAAAAATAATAGTAGACGTATAAAATAATTAAAGTATGCTAGTGTTATAAGAAGCTTAATGTATGTAATGCATTGTACAAGACTAGATATTACTTTTACTGTATGCAAGTTGTCAAGATTTATAAATAATCCTAGTACAGAACATTAGAAAGCAGTTAAAAAAGTATTTGGCTACCTTAATAGTACTGCAAACCTAAAATTATCTTATTTAGATTTTTTTGCTATACTAAAGGGTTATTTAAATGCAAGTTAGATAACAAAAGCTGGTGAAAGTATAGCAATTACAAGTTAGATATTTATACTAAATGAAGATGCAATATGTTGGGCATCAAAGAAACAAACTTGCCATGCTCATTCTACTATGGAGGCAAAATTTATCGCTTTAGCCGCTGCAAGAAAGGAAGTTGCATGGTTAAGAAATATGTTATTTGAAATTGAGTTGTAGCCACAACCAATGCCACCTATTTCCATACACTGTGATAGTAAGCCTACAATGTCTTGCACTTTTAGTAACATGTATAATGGAAAGTCAAGACATATTAGTGTAAGGCATGATTATATTAAAGAATTGATATCAAATGATACCATTTCAATTCTCTATGTAAAATCAGCAAATAATTTGGCTGATCCTTTTATTAAATCCTTACTAAGAGATATGGTGTGGAAGATAACACGTAGTATGAAACTAAACTAAACCCTCAAGACACTAATGATGAAAACCCAACTTTAAATTATTAAACTGATAATTATTAAAGTTTAATGGATAACAAAAAGTCATTAATAAGTATCTATTTTAACACTAATTAAGAGGAGTCTCATATGAAATTTAAGGTTAGTGTTCACTGTTACTTTGGAGAGGTTGAGAATAACTCTTAATTGAGTTGATTAAAGATTGTCTATAGTAATAGGGACAATGAAATAAACTCCACCTATGTGAATATGGAATAATGCCGCTTCAACAAAGATTTAATGGGTTTTACCTTAAGAAATATTCACAAAAATTGGGATTGCTTAGCACATGGTCATTTAAATAGTGTTAAGATACTAAAAACCTCTTTGGAGAATCTTAATAAATTTGGTGTGTGTGATATCTTTGATCCTATAAGTAAGGAGTCTTTATTTAATCTTTGGACACTAGGTACTTTAATAGCATCCGTAGATACTTAACACTAGTTTAAAGGTTTAAATATGAAAGGTACCTTCTTATATGCACTATATTTATTACAAATAAATTGATTTACAAACTAGTGGGAGAATGTTAAATAGTTCGTAAATGAAAAAAAAAAGGAAGTCCCCCATTAGAAAGAATTATAAATATTAAAGGTTATATAAATTGCAATAAATGATTAAAGTTCAAATATAATATATGAATCACAACTTATAATATAGCCTAAATTAAATTGTTACATCAAAGAATTTAAAAATTTTTGATGGACATTGAGTTAAAAAAGGAAAATGAATAAAATTAACTTTAAATTTTATTGTCATTATTTAAAAAATAACCATTACAATTATATCTGTTGGGCATTGACAGATAGTTATATTTATTGAAAATAGAGAATTATGTTTGTTATGAATAAATATACATGTGTATTAAAATTTGATAAATATAATTATTTAAATGTATTTTTGTATGTCTATAAATTAAGAATTTTAAATTAATTTCAATATAAATATTCACTTTTTCTAAAAAGAGTTTTTATAAACTTTATTATCTCTTAAGATAATTTAGTTTTTATACAAAAGTAATGCAATATAATTTTGTGCTACAAAGTCATATTTTATTATTTTCATATATACTTTTTCTAACAAGGTTTACTTCTAAGTTATGAGTTGTGAAAAGTATTGATTGTTGAGTCTTAATTAGGGATGACAATTTGTTCCAGTTTGAAAGAAAATTCTTTTCACCCCGGGTTCCCCACGAGAAACAGGGATCGGAGAAAATTGTTTTCACGCTCCGGTTCAAAGCAGTGGTTCCAAGAGTTGGGGAGTAGGGAACCACTCCCTGTTTCCGTACGGCCCCATTGCCACTTCTGATCTTGATGGATTGCCCTCTGCTTTTTGTGCTGCCATTAAGAATTTGTGTGGAATAAGCTGGTTTGTGTACTTATTTTGGTGAAGGCGTATGAGCTCGTACCGTAAAATTAAGTTACCTTGAGGATTGATAAGTCATAATATATAGATTTGTAGGCAATTTTTGAGTAGGATACAGTCAAACATGTCTATTGTCTGGACAAACCTGCTCTCGATCAGTTATTTTTTTTGGATCTGTCATCTGTTATGCCTATATGCCAACCAGCCCACTCGAACTGCTTACTTGTTATTTGGTCCTTAGTTGCTGTATATGCTTTATCGTTCTGTGGAGTGTGGAATAATGCCTTCCTCTTGGTGGCTCTAAAACCTGAAATTTGGGTGCCGTCAGAAACCTCTAAGTATGTGTAATTTGCCATTCGCTTATGCAGCATGCGATAATGATGGTGATATATCTTCTATATGTGACGGAGAACAGTTCTGGATTCTTCTTACTGATATATGACTTGACTTGAATACTGATTTTGTGTTGCCAGCTGTGACAATTTTTCTGAGCAATATTTACCAAAAAGAGCTGCTGCAGCTTTCAATTTATATGAAAAAATAACGACTCCAACAAATGGCAAAGAATTAGAACTCAAATGTGTCAAGCATTTATTGTGACTTGCGAACCAGTCCTGGTGCGGAAAGGCTTTTGACTAAGGAACTCTGCACAGACCATTCTCTTAATTTGATGGATGGATTTATTTTGAGTTCATGATTAAATATTGTCAGCAAAATTTGTTTGAATCAGTTTAAGGAAACAGCTTCAGCTTATTTTTATATACTCAAAGTTGCAAATTTGAAAATTACGTCAATTACAGTTTGTATGCCATATTAATAAGGGAGAAAAGAAAGTTCCAAGATTGATGAACTACTCAAGTAGCATGTTTATCTAAACTGCATTTATCATATGAAAGCATGGGTTGAATGATTTTCTATTCTTTTTTTAAAATTATATTTGAACATACTTTGTGAATACTTACTTCATTTGATTTACAATAATTATTATTTTAAAATTTTTTTATTATTTTTAATTATCATTATTTTAAAATCAAAATAATATTAATTATTTTTATCATTTTTTTCTTATCAAATTAAATGTTTGATTAAGTAAATATTTTTAAAAACAATATTTTATAAAATAAAAAAATGATCACTTTTAAAATTTCTAATCGTTTTATTAACTTTTATGCATCTTATATAAATTACGTATATTATGAACTAGGACAATTATTTAGGTCTTTTTTATTCTACTGGTGACTTGTGAGTTAAGGCTCGCTAACTTTTTACGGTGATTTATGAATCTCCGAACTTGCTTACTTTCATAACTGTTCATCACTGCAATGATTGGTCCTCTTTTTGTACTGCATCCATTGATGCAACATGTAAAGCTATGCCTTATCTTCGGTAGGGTTCTAACTAAAACGCGCCTTTCCTGAAAGGAGGAAACCACTTTGCACTTTGCAGTATCAATTTTTTTTTTTTTTCATGTGGAAAAAAAAAAGCCTCTATGAGTGAAACATGACATTTTTCTCTTCATCTCCTGTTCTAACTAATTATGGACTTAGTTCTATCTGATATGCTGCCCGCTGTGTAACCATCAAAAGACTGAAATTTAAAATAATAGTTTTCAAATGGAAGCAGCAGATCTCCCCATCCTCCATCGAAGTTTTGTTCTCAATTCTGCCGGGCATACTCTGAATAGCAGTGTCTTGTTTATTTGGACGTAAAACTGGCGAAAGGGAGTGAGTTCCCAATCCCTTGCCCATGCCCAACACAAAACCAAAAACAAAGAACATAAATTAATGTTTTCGAAGATGAAGAATGGAGGCTTCCAACAACTTGCTGGGCCCTATTGTGGATATTGCTCGCCATGTGCTGTTAAATTTCTTTAGTTACTAATATACATCGTTTTCATGCTTTTTCCTTAGGCAACATGTATGCTAGCTGAACCGTGTTGTGATAGCCTGGGTTTTAAAAGCGGCCCCCATCCTCTTTTCCCATAATCAACTAGAGTCATCATCATTAACAAAGCCTTTTCCAACCTTGTTGGTGTTCCATTCATACATAGCTCCTAGATCATTCTCAAGCCACCCCATCATTCCTCGGTCCTACGGTAATTTATTTATGAGTAAAAGTCATCCTACTCACCGAGGGAATATCAAATTTTGGTGAGTTTTATAATTTTATTTGTGGGTGTAAAAGCTATAATGACATTTTTCATTAATCAAAATTAAGAATAGAACCTTAATTTATTTTAACAAAATGATGTCCAAATTAGATTTACCTGAATGCTTTAAAAGCTTTAGCACTAAATATATTAATCATGATCAAAACTTTGTTAGACTACGCTTTAGCAGTCTAGCTACGTGCAAAAAAAAAATGAAATCAAACAGTTAATGGATTTAACTTTTAATCTTTCTTTGCACTTTTCTGGATTAATAAAAGCCGCCCACAAACCTAGTGGCTAACATACCGCCGGCCGACAAAGACGAATAGGGCCGTCCTCCCCACCTTTGATTGTTTACCCAGAAGCTATAGCCTTTAGCTCTATGAGGAAAATCATGGATTCAAACTCTCATCATACTTGGACTACTATATTATAATGGTGATTTAATCCTCTTCACAACTTGTTTCGGTAACTTGTGCGAATGTTACACAATGATTAGTGAAAAGTAGAAAACAAAGCTTTTCTTTTTTTAAGATTACTTTAAAGAAAGCATTCCATAAGTTGGCAATATGAAAACAGGAAGTTGCGTTGCATGCTAGAAGATAATAATTACCGCAATGCTTTAAAATATATAGTTACGTAAATATAAGTTTGCCAACAAAAATTAAAATGCATAATTTAAATGTTTATTTTTTGCCAAATTAAGGTATTATCGAACTCTGAAGTTTTGTTTGGTGAGGCTTGTTCTGGGTTCGGACTTTCGGTACTTGATAGCGGAAACTTGAAATTTGTGAGCCTGAAACAGAATCGAGATAACTTCAAACTGAAATAATCGCATCTTCTTGTGACTTTCAAACTACTGCTGGGTGTGTTAATTACAATCCCACTAAGGTTCTTACTTCTCGCATCTGTGATCTATGTCGGCTGATCTAAAACGACGCGAAAAGACTTGATTTTGACTTCTTCTGTTCAGTTCAGCCAAAGTGCATAATCCAGCGCTCCAACCTGCTAAGCACTTGGCCTGCGCCTCTCCAATCTTGATCGCTTTTAGTCCTTTTCAGAGCATTAGCAACTCCAAATAATTCTATCTTCATGGTTGCGGAGTGCAGAGGGCCAATTCCAATGTTGTCCACGCAAGGAAGTCAAAAGTTGACAGAGCCACTCTCCCATAACAAGACCCATGTGGAACGGGCAATGGTCTAGAAGCCTGATTTCCCCCACACCTTACGCTGCTCATGTGGCGTTAAAGAGTGCTGGGTTCTTGTCAAATGAAAAGCCTTTATTGGCTGAACTTAAGACAAATACATTGATGTCCCAATTTCACTTGTAAAGAAATGATGGGTACATCACTCCCTTAGTGCAAATGACGGTCACCATCAACATTTCACCTCTCATCTTTTATAGGATGCTACCCTCCATATTTGATATTAGCTATATATATATATATATTCATAGTTTAATAAAACTTAATAAATTCAACACCCCAAAATAAAATTTTTTAAAATATATACAAATAAATTTTAATGCAACTAATTTTTTCTATATTACATTGATTTAACTCAAACAAAAGAGGTGCATTTGTTTGAATTTTGAGTGTGCTATAAGCACTGATACTCAATTCGCAAAATATTAACTTCCTATCTTCACAGACTGATAAAACGAAAAAAGGAAGTTTAATATGGATTATAAATACATCATATATATAGAAATCGCAAGTACAATTGCTAGCTAAAGGTTTGACTGAATAACGCATTGCTGCTAGCAGAAGCCGAGCTTATAAAAAGATAAAGGGCAGCCAAAAACTTCACCCTAAAGTCTAAAAATTGCACATGGCCACATGATCCGTGACTCAAAATAACTATATTTACATCATCTACTCTGATCAAAAGGGCACCACAATACTTAAAAGAGAAAGCAAACAAATTAGCCAGCTAGAGCTCAGCATGCTCTTATTCTAATACATCAGACCAAAGGGAGGATTGCCTTGGGGGTCCGGAACGAGATTTGCAGCAACCAAATTATCAAAGAAATTGACCCAATTTTCATCTTCCTCATCTTCTTCCTCTCCACCACCGACGTGGCTCCACTCAGTTGGAGGGTTCTTATAAATTTCATCATTCCTAGCAAAACGGCCTCTGATGCGTGGCCTGCTGTCCGCCAACGTCTTCCTGCAAGCATACTGATCCCCAGAACAATAACAAGTTAAAATGTATATTTTTAATGTGATTTCATCATGACTGAATAGTATAGTGGTGGACCACTAGAGCTATGGTACAGTATGTTGGAGAGCAATACGAAGGATAGGCTGGATAGCTCATCACATGATCACATCCCCTGAGTGATCCTTTTGTTTTAAGATTTTGACAGTAAAGGGGTTACTAGTAACCTCAGAAAAAAAGTCAATTCTGTTAACAATTACATTCTTGAAATCACAATCATGTACAATTTTTTTATCTTTGATACGTCCAGCAGGGTAGTTTCGTGGTAAGACTATGGGGAACAAATTCTGCTCCTCCTGTCATATTGATGAATATGCCACTTATTTTTTTTTTTTTCAACCAGGATTGGTCAAACAGATGATCTTTTTACTATATATTTTTACTTCAATCTTGAATACGATTTCAACGAGAGTTCATGAAGCAAATATCAAAGGGTGGCATGGATTTTAAGTTGAGAGTGCTTTCCCCCTTCACACAAAGTTTTGTCCCCCATTGGTGGGTTGTGGTTCTTTTTAATTTCTCACCTCATTTTTTTATTCCCACCCCCTCCCCTAAAAAAAA
The DNA here is from genome assembly GCA_037013595.1 of Dicorynia guianensis. NCBI lineage: Eukaryota > Viridiplantae > Streptophyta > Magnoliopsida > Fabales > Fabaceae > Dicorynia > Dicorynia guianensis. The sequence goes on from JASUAB010000009.1 coordinate 1,478,134, forward strand.
AAAAAGGAAAAAAAAAATTCACTCCATATTATTACAGATACATTTCTCTGGGTGTATTGAAGCCTAACGAAGGTTTATATTCACAAAAAACGTTAACAGAATAAAATAAAAAAGGTACCATAAGATTGAAGGGAATAGACTAATTAAACCTTAATTTTCTTGTTGAAGTTCCTCTGATTTCTCTTGCTTCTGTATCTCTCAATCCTCACCTTCTTCTCCTCCGGGCTATAACGACAGGCTCTGCTCATTCCTTCTATGATCATGCTACTTTCGCTTGACAGTGGACTATCTGACTGATGATTATGCTGCAAAACGTTAATCCTCTGCACCAACATGAAAAAAATAAAAAATAATGAATTATTCATACTAAAAAATAAAGATAAATTGTAAAAAAAAATCATTATAAATACTATCAACTTAAATTTTACAAGCGAACTTATATTAAAATTTTAATTATGCGTACAGAGAGCTCATCTTGAATAGGCTAATGCCTAAAGGCTGTGAGAGTAGAGAGAACAGCATAAGCTGAGGGGCAGCTAATCATGCTACTTATAAGCATACGGCAAATTGAAGTTTGGCACGTATTTAAGTGTTTAACCTGCAAATCACCAGCACTGTAAACTCTCCGCACAGGACCGTCCTCCGAGTCAAGCAACTCGGCAAATAGCGTAGAAACGGGGTGGTGGACCCCGGTCTTCTGTAGTGAATGGCTGCTAACGCTCCTCTGCAACAAACTAGGGCGTTGAGCCCCGTAACTCGCCAGAGAACTCGGTGACCCATAGCTGCTGCAACCGCTGCTGCAACTATTGTGGCTCACCTCCGAGTTGAGTTGTGAGAGAGTGTCCTGCATCGAGTCGAAATCGTTGAGGGCGAATTGGTCGGGCATGAGGGGGAACAGAGAAGTGGAGTGCATTGGTGGTGCTGGGGGCGGGGGTGGTGGCGTGGCCACATCTAGCGACGGCAAATAGCAGAGGAACTCGGCGGCGCGTGAGAATGCGGTGTTTGAGTGTGCATACATGGCGCGTGTTGTTGTGGGATCGACGAGGTGTGTCAACTGTCGAGTGTGATTAATCCAAGACAGGAAGCGGTTAATGGAAATGGAAGCGAGTGAATGAATGAATATGAACGGCAGGGAGCGAAGTATTTATGAGAGACCACAGAGACAGAGTCACAGGCAGAAAAAAAGACTAAAGAGAGAGAAAGTGTAGAGAAAGGAGATGGGACGCGATCTGGAGGATGACGTGGACGATGACGTCATACTTGTTAGTAGAGAAGAAAGCGTTGACCTGTGTATTTCAACTCAGTCTCATATCGGACGAGTCGTTGGCCCCATGTAACCAGGAGTACTCCATAGTCCATAGTTCATACTTAACGATGCCTCTGGGAAGCATTGGTTTGTTTCCGCTACATTTCTTTCTTTTTATATTTTTCAAAAATTTTGATTTACATTTTTTAAACTAATATCACCTTACAGGTATCAACCAGCCAGTGGCCTACGCAAAAGAATTTTAAAAAAATTTGCAAAAAATTAAAAAAAAAAATTTGAAAGAGGTAGGGAGAGCTGGTCAAGTTGCCACCTGACAAATTTGCAGCACAACTTTTATATAGGTTAAATTATTTTACTACGTTTTATAATTAGTTCAAAATTTTAAATAAATTTTTATAATTTAAAATTATATAAATAAATTTTTGTATTTATCGTTTTTGTTTTAAGCTTTTGGCTTTATTTTTTGTTATAATGTTGTATGAAAATGTTTCACATAACTAATGTAAATAATTACTTAAAATTCAAATAAATTTTTATAATTTAAGATAATAATATCAAAATTTCTCTAATAATTATAAAAATTTGTTTATAATTAACTATGTAAAATATTTTTATATAATATTATAATAAAAATTATAAAACTTAAAAATTACACCTAACTATAAGCAGTTGCTAAATAAATTAACCTTTTACAACGTCCTGTCCAGAAAGGACAAACATAATTATTTAATGTGGATGATCTATCGGAAACATTGAACGCAGTTTCAACCTTCCATTAGGCTTTGTCTTTTGATTTGGTCTTAATTTATTCTTATTTAAGTAATGGGTACGGTTTCTAAGCAAGTCTTCTGGTACATTATGATTTTGTCGGTAAGACAATGAACGTAAAAATGTATAAATATTGATGACTAAAATTAGCTTGGTAAACCGACTAGATGAATTTCTGTACAACTATTTGTATTAATCACCACAGAAATGGGTTTGGTTATTCTTAAATTTGAACATTGGGTATCAAATGATAAGAGACACAAAATCGATCGCTTTGGAATTTGTTGTCGTACGTTTATATATAGCATAGTATAGATTTATCTTGTAATCACATTTACTCTCTATGAAAAAAGAAAAGGACAGATGGTGTTCTGGAAAGTGGTCCTGAGTCTCCAGACCCCAAAAAAGATTTTGGAAATCTGGGGTTGGGGTGAATGCCGAGCCTAATTAGGCTTGAGAGAGCAGCAGACATGATCGAAAAGGTGAAGGCTTGCTCTTGCTGTCACGAGATGTTCCTTGAACTCTCTTCAATCATTCTTGAAAACCAATTCGAAGTTCAGTACGGTCTCAAAATAGTCACAGATGGGACGAAGTTGAAGGACTAGCTAGCACTTTCCTACGTGCTCCTAAGTTTGTGCCAATATGTGTTACCTTCTAAAGCCTATCAAATCGTCATTCGTTCGTACACAACCAACTTGCATGGTATTAGACCCCACCACTTAATCCCCGCAGACAATGTACGTGCTAATTTTGAACCCTCAATCATCATTAGGTCGAGAAATGTCTCTAGTTAGGCTGTTAGGGCAGAATTAGAACTAGGATCCAGGACTTTCGGCACTCTTCACCGAGAGAATTATTATAAGCACAACAAATATCCTGCTAGTGTATACAGCAACGTTGTTGCAAAAACAAGAAAGCTCATAACTAAAAAATGATCTCAACTTTCAGAGAGGGAAGCACATGTGCGGACTGGCTCGCGAATTTGGCTGCAAGAGAAGATAAGGGCCAGCAAAATATCCCAACTGTTCCCAATGGAATTAGCACCCTGTTTCAAGCCGATCTGTTTGTAGTAATGAGGACTCGTGTTAGCTCTGTTTTCCAGTTTGTTGTTGTTTTTCTTGGGCGTTTAGCCCCTATATATACCCAAAGAAAAAAAAAATGATCTCAACTTTGTTTGTTACCTACTTTATTCAAATTCCCCATAATAATTAATTAATTATTATATAGCCCATTGAAATAAGCGTTATTGATTTATTATACCTTAGCCATGTTTGCAATCTGGAAAATGAAAAACTTAACACTCACACTTTTCCATGTGAATTTTTATTTCTGTTAAGTCTTTAATTTATGAAATTTTAATTTATAAAATTTAATAAAACTTAATAATTTAATTTTTTTTATAAAAATAAAATAAAATAAAATTATAAAAATAATAATACTCAACTTTTATTCACTCTCAAGCTTTAACCCATTGTATATTGGGCTAGTACTGGAAATAACATTCTTATGTCTCAAATTGGGCTAAGTGACTCTTCAATTTTAGGTGAAGCTCTTTACTCTCGATTTTGGTGTCGAGCTCAAAGGCGTTCATCAAAATGAGAACGAGCCAAAGTTTGAAGAACTTGGGTTCCTGATATAAAGTGGTGGCACAAGTAGAAGTTTGATGGTTGACTATAACCCTTTCTTTTATGATATACACATTGAAAAATTGCTCTCAAATTGATTTTTATGAAAGAACGAAAGAAGGGGGACCCCGGCAGCATCTTCAATCAAAGTAGGTCCAATGGAATCGTCTTCATATCACTTCAAAAAGTAGCATGGGTTTCGTTGAAAAAATAAAGGTAATCAATTGCCACAAAGAAATGCACAAACAGGTACAAAAAGTAACTAACTTGCTCTCAAACGTCCAGAACCGGTTGGTCAACAACTGGGTCGAGCCCAGCCAGAGCCAATTGGCAATGACGTTTGGACCTGTGGTTCGGGAACAATCCGATTGTGCAGTTACAGCAATTGATTGCGTTTTGTGGGTGCCATGCTTGATGGTACACCACCTTCGATATATCTCTGTCACCACTTACCTGCGCACTGCATAATCATCTTAATTTTCTCAGAGCTGCTCCCGTTGAGCACATGCAACCCCTTTAAATTTTGACCTTTTGTTTTTGCATAATGGTAAAATGAGGGTTTGGTTGGTATTACTTGAAGTCATTGAATTCAAATGGCAAAACGTTGAAACAAGAAAAGGACGGTATCTTTGAGAATCCAACGTGTGGCAGCAAGGTAGGAATAATGCATGCCTAAAATCCTACCTCGCAATAATGTGGTATAGTTCCTTGTGTGGAACACGGGCAAATATGGAGTGGGGCTTTTGCTTAGATGGAAAGTTGAACCCTTTGCCAACCAACAGAAGACAACGAAACTGGCCGTGGCCCAACAAGGCCCCATGTAGATTGCAGATTCTTTGTGGCTGCATGAACAGTTTCTCCACTACCATCACTCGCATTTTGACCTTCTTGCAACTCTGCTGTATATCAGTTCCAATTCGCTACCCTTTGATTTAGATTGACGACGATATGTCATTATACAATTACACAAATATTGTAGTTGCAATTCATTTCAGTGCCTTGTATAGATGACTTTCTATTTGTGGGAAAGCATTGCATAAACCCACATTGATTAACACCATTTTCAGCCCAAATAAGTAGAACCCAGTGGCGCCAAGTTAGAAAATAATTGAGGGAGAAGGAGGAAGGGGTTGTTCCCATTTCCCCACCTCTGACATCAACCCAAGTCTGGGCTAACTGAATATGATTCGATTAGGTTTGAATCCATTCAACTTGGTTTTGATGGGTTTTTGACAAAGTCTAATCTCAAAAGGATTACGAATCAGAAACCAAGCTAATCACTGTCAAATCAGCGATTTAATCTTCAAAACATTTTGCAAATTATACTGCTTCAGTCTCATCACTCAATAATTACGAATTGATTAATCCACTTTTCAGAAATATGATTCATCTTTCTGTTTTCTGTTTTCTGTTTTATTTAATTTCTTCAGTCCCATTATTTTCTTGAATTTTATGCATTGGAACCAACCTAAGAATGCATTTTGGAGAAATAGTGGTACAGAATAAAAGAGGAGAAATAGTAACATCAGAAATAGGGAGGAACAATGCATGCACATGTAAAATATATGGAGTTCATTATGTCAAGTCCTTACAACAGGATATGTGCTTCTTTTGTTCCAAATTGTCATCATGGAATATAGATAGATACCTTTGTCACCAATAAGTGGTTTGCTTAAATGTCTACTCCAATGATTGAGACTGAGGGAAAAGATCGAAGAGAGAGCAAGAGAAGATAGAAAGTGATGGATCGAAGAAAAGGGAGAAAATAATGAGCAAACCAGTTTTAACATGTCATCTCTGTTGCAATCCCCTTCTCGCTTGTCATAAATTTGTAATTGCAAGGGTTTACATTATTATCTTGGTGGCAATGGAATGAAGTCTAATCCAAACTTATCTCCTCGGGTTGTCGATACACTATTGGCAATACCATTCACAAGGTGCCTCAAATTTAATCTTTGCCCACATTTTGAAAAAGATCAATATTGATTAGACTTGTCAATAGTTGGAACTCAACGGGTTTTCATAGCTTCCCCCCTTTAAACTACCTATGCTACACAAAATAGGATTGACAAGCATAAATTATCTCAAAAATTTTAAACGACGTTTTTAGATTAATTTTATATATTAACTTGAGGTCCTTTTCATATATAAGTGCATATTCATCTAAACCAAAAAAATAAGAAACTGGCTGAATAGACTTTTTTATTAAATGGAAAAAGGAATTGATAGGATATATAGATATCATTGCCTTCATTCAGGATATGTATGAGAAGGGGTCAACTCAACATTACTTCTCCAAAAGATAGTTTTCTCCAAAAGATAGTTAGGCTTCAATTTACCAATTATAAGACAGCGTTGTGGAATGTGGAGTCAAAAAGGAACTTGGTTGGCACTTAATGCGTTGATTACAATCACACTTTGCAGCTACGGATCGCTGCATACAATACAACATGTATAGGTGAGGTGCTGTCATTGTGACCAATACTGGCTTTATTCTTAGTTTCACAATTAATAATTTTTTCCCAATAGTAATCATCGATAAACGTCGATTTTGACAACCAGATTTCAGATTCTTTTCGCATCTTTACTTTTAAGTTCTCAGTTTCAATCATTTCATCAACCAGAGTAAACAGAACGTACCCAGGGGAGCCTTATCCTAGGTGTGACAGCTACCCATGTTTTCTCTGTTCCTGATCCCAACGGTAGAGGGAGCAAATTATTATCAGATCGAAACAAGCAAGATTCCTCTCATCTCTTGGCGTTATCATCTGAAGTTGATACGTAGAGAACATGTTCATGAGGGGAGACTTCACTAATTTCCAACACAGTTTAGTGGTGGCTGTGTTTTGCACTGATTACTTGGAGGCAGAGGAATTTCAGTTTCACCTGTTGGAGGAATGAACTTTGATATTTCATAATCCTTGTTGCCTTCACATATGAAGTGAATCGTTTCCTTTGTTTTTCTGTTATGTACATCCATTCTGGCAGACATGCCTGAATCCCAAACAGCAATAGAATCACGGTTGTGATTGTTGAGTGGAAAGTGTTCGTGGTTGGAGAGAATCTCTGTATGATGCTTCTTGCTCCGTGAGTTCCTTTTCCTTTCCAGTATTAAAGCAGTAGATCTATACATCATTTGTTTCTGTTACAATATCTAGGGTACTGTGACTCGTGTTGGAAACTTAAACAATAATAACCAATCTCGCTATTCTTAGAATAAATTTTATTTAAAAATATAAATAATTAACATAAAAATATATAATTTATTAAATTCATTAAATTTTATAAATTACATTATAAAATCCACCCACAACACTGTTAGTGGGATTTTCATCCCACAACTTTTTCCATAAAAACCGCATGAGAATTTAGAAGGCATGGCAACCTTAACGATATTATTGGGGTTACGGTTTGATTGGGCCAGCATATAATCCAATTCAACCCAATAAAAAGCGGATTAAGGTACTTAAAAGTAATTGTTTGATGGGCCCAAACGTTTCCCATAAAAACACGCCCACTTTCTTTAAGTTCATCAGTCTCTATTTTCTCAACTTTAATACTGTATGATAAAAATATAGTGAATTTATAGTAATCAAGATGAGATGCACATGGACACCTCGTTCCTAGCTAGATGCCCACTGTCAACATGATGCCAATCACAAGTCCAAATGTTCCCTTCTTACTTAGAATCGAAATTCTAACTCTAAATATATTGTTTGAAATATTGATAATTTTTCCACTGATCCCTCAGCCGAGCAACTGCAGTAGGTCCAGATTTTGCAACATTTACTCCCTTTGGGCTTGTGATGTTTCTACCGTGGCGGACGAAGTTCGAAAGAATAAGAAAATAGTTTTTCCACTTGGAACTCTCGGATCAGATCCTTATCCTTTCTCAATCCAAAGAAAATCCAATTTACCTTAGCTCCTCTGGGTTAGGTTTGGTAGAAGAGTAAGAGTAGCTTTGATGTTGCTGTGCGAACAAATTACTCTTAGTCTGGCAGCCATTGGGTTCCATTTGACAGTAACTGTAGATAGCCTTTTCCCTTGGAGTGCATCTCAACTTATATATAATGCCATCGAGCTTTAGCTATTTCCTCAAACCAAGCCTTGATCGTTCTTTAGAAATTCCATCAAATCCTATTTCTCGTACACCTCAGCCCCAGTAACCTCTTGGCTTCCCAAACATGTCTATCTTTCGACAATACACCTATGATGACTCATTCGAACAAGTCTTCATCAGTGGCAAACTTTTGAAGGAATACCAAATTGCTCTGACCTTCGCTAGAGATTATGACGAGAACGATGAACCCACCAATGGAATGTTCAAACCCTTTTGGGACCTAACAGAAGTCACCCCCGCAGCAATCGCTCAGCTTAAGAAGAATAACCCCGGTGTGGCTATCAAAGTGTACATTTGCATTGGCAACCGTGGTAGCCAATACCCCTTTCATCCCTCTGACCCCATATCGTGGATTGCCAATGCCACCAAATCGCTCACAAGCATCATAAAAAACCCAGATTATGATATACGTGTGGATGGCATTGATGTTTTCTACGAGCACATCGAGACCGAACCGATTGTATTCGTGAAGTGCGTGGGCCTGTTAATCAAGAACCTGAAGGAGGCTCAAGTTATCAAATTCGCTTCGATATCTCCATCGGCTGCTCTCAACCAAAATTACTACTTTCCCTTGTACCACGATTTCAGCAACTTCATCGACTGGGTCGATTACCAGTTCCAAAATGAGCTTGCTCCCATCCCCACACCTACTATTTTGGTGCAAAGCTACAACAAACTAGCCACCATCTTTTACCCCAGAAGGAAACTCTTTGCCGGCTACAGTGCCGAGAACGAGGACTGGGCTGAGCTTTCACCAATTGTGTTCTTTCTGGGAGGCTCGGAGATCCTGAAGACAAAAGGTCCTGGGATTTCCATTCTGTACCATAATTTCGGGTCAGTGCAACCTTAAACTTGCGTCCTTTGAGCATCCACATCAACCTGAAACCTATATATTGGTTTCCTAGCAAAAATAATAATTAGAAGAAAAATAAAAACCTTCCATGGGTACATGGCGAGCTAGTCGGCATCCTAGAGGTTGCATTCCTGCCATGGCGCCATGCTAGCTAGTCTGCTACAGATTATATATACTTTAAAAAAAGACGACCTACGGTGCTTTCGTAGTCTGCAATACATCATTCTAAGTAAATTAAATAAGGCTTCAGTCCATTTGCTTTATTGCTGTCCATTTACTATCAAATTTGCTTGCTATGAGTCAAATGGTAAGTGCATACCTAAGTAATTTATTTCATAATTAATTATAATGTCTCGGATTAATCCCTAGCAAAAGACACGCAGCATAGCTGAATTATAGATCATAACAAAATATATACGGCATAATTTCTAGTTGGGACTAGCCAAAAGGGCTTGTGACTGCTTCTCATAGCTGAAACCGTTTGCCTTGGAGTCATCAGCCGACCATACAAAGATACCATGAAGCTTTTGCTGACTTTTGAGCGTTTGGCAGGCAGTGAAGAATCCATTCTCTGGTGACAACCCACCGCTCCCATCACTAATAAAGCTCACTAAGACCTTTCCACCATTGTAATTTGAGCTTTGGCGGTTGAAATAGTCGATAAACTGAGACACACTAGTGCTCTTGTCATATGCATAAAACTGGAAATTGACATAATCTATGAGCGGCCCATAACTCTTCCACAAGGCCAAGTAGTGGCTCTGCACATCACTATTATCAAATGGAGCAATAGAGGCAAAACTGATGACCCCATTGCTCTTGAGGGTTTTAATTAACTGTCCAATGCACTCAGCAAAAGTATCTGGGTCTGCTTTGAAATGCTCATAGTCAATGTCGATTCCATCCAAATTGTTTTCTCTGATGATATTTGTGAGTGAAGAAACTGCGTTAGAAACCCAGGAATCAACCGAAGATGGGTTGAAGTAAGCAGGGTCGCTTCTAACGCTGTCACCTCCGAGACTCAGTGCTACCTTGACATTTGAGTTCTCACTTTTGATGGAAGAAACTTGGGAGGGGCTAAGATTCTCAGCATCCCAGAAAACGTTGAATTTTCCATTGGTGGGAGAAGGGGAAGCTGATGTATCGTAGTCTATAGCGAAAGACAGAAGGAAGTGGAAATCAACATTTGAGTTAATAGGGACATCCGAGAATTTCACATTCTTAAACTCAGCTCCTATGTATTCTCTGAATAAGTTTGAATTCGAGGGAGCTGCTTGGGTTGATGTAAGAAAAAGTAAAGCTTGGAGGATGAAAAGGGTAAAGGAGAGCTTGGCAAGTTCCATGTCTTTCTTCTAAGGGAAGCTAGAAATCAGAAGCTGCTATGAGTAATTGGTGCAGAGCTTAGATGAGCATATATATATAATGGAAGGATAGTGGAAACAGGACATTTGCTAAATTTATTAACCAACTAGGCAGCAAGCATCTAACGAAGCACATGTCCATTTCCAAATAAAACCAACTAATCTGCGTTAGAATATTCTTGTCTTTGCTGAAAAATATTAACATTCACGAGCCTTATTGAATTGTCCAGCAACTACTTTTGAATGTGGACTATTCCACGCGGAATTCGTAGTCTAATTCCTACATATATGCCTAACACACATGAAAGTATAAATCTATTGAAATTCTCAAAGGTTGATAATTTTATGTGTAGAAATGTGCAGTCCATACACATAAAATGATCAAAACTCATAAATAAAAACGAAAAAAGTAAAAATAAAACAAATTGCTTGCGTCATGTAAAGTCTAAGGACTTCACTTGTTTACTTAAAAGCCATTAATTCATTAAGAGAAAGAAGTAATTATGTAAAATTAATAAATTTTATATTTTCATGTAAAGTTCCCGTGAAAGAACTTTACGTGATAATATCATTTCTGAATCAAGATCTACGCGCGTATAAAGATGCCCAGTAATCCAGAAGAGAGACATTAGACGCGACTTAGCAACAATAAAGGGTCAACGATGCAAGCTGTGGATAAGGATAATGATGGGCTATGTTAATAGTTTTATGTGTTGGATAATGTTTGAGATGTGGTTTAAGATGTAATTTAAAATATAATTATTAAAATATAATAAATAAATAAAAATAAATAAATAAATTATAATTATAATTATGAATAAAATTATAAATATATAAATAAAAATATCATGTGAATAATTGGTTAGGTAGCCAAGAAGTCTTGATTGGGACTGCGCCTCTGCAATTGATTGTCCTGGAAGGAAAAACGTCACGATTGACCTGTCAACTGTGTCAAGTTTCGTGCTAGGATTGGATTCTTAATTTTTAATTTTAAAAAGATAGAAGTGATAATAGATATAAAAAGAAAATATAAAAAATTAATAAAAATAAACTTACAATTTAAATATTTATAAAAATTAAAAATTAAGAACACAACCCAGCTTGGTTTACCGGCGGAAATATCTGCCGCATTAGGTGGTGTGCCGCTGTGAACAATTCACGTGGCTTAATTTTTAAGTTTAACTGAACAATTATTGCAACAAAAAAAAATGAACAAATATTTTTTTTATATATATTTAAGCTTTTTCTATGTATTTGTCTGTCTCCGCGTATAATTTCATTCACAAATTTTTTATTGGCTCTTTTATTGACAAATTTTTTACGTACATTTTAGTTTTTTGGGCAAAGATGTTTTTATTTTATTAAATTTATTTTTATTTAATTTTTTAATATAAAATTTAAATTATTAAATTTAATTTTATACATTAAATTATAAAATTTAACAAATAAATATACCATAATATACATTATAAAATTAAGTGGCACAATTATCGTGAGATATATATTTTTTTTAATAACTTAATGAGTCTTTTAAGTAGGTAGACTTATATAAAGGAAAAATGAAATAAAATTTATACACACAAATTTAAAAAGAAATATTATACATCAAGTGAACTGATCCACACCGATAGATATTTTTTCCTTTTGATAGTGACGGTAAGGGCGTTGGAAAACAGCATTAACCCAATGGACTGAGAATTCCGTGATGATCCAAGCAAACAAGAATCAATAGGCCGGAAAGTAATCACTTGAGATCCCCACCAAAACTAATCACTTGGGACCATCTCGACACCTAAAGGCTCAACCCAACTAAATCATGTTCGTCTCCCACAGGAAAATGTTCACCCAAACTCTTTTGATAGTTTTATGGGAAAATTTTCCTGCCAGAAGCGATTTGGGTGTTACGTTGATGACACAAATTGCTGCCAGAGATTTGGATTCTCAAATTTTATTACTTCTTAATTATAAGGACTTTCTTTTGTATCATTTCATATTTCTTTTTATGAGTTGAGAGTTGAAAAATTCATTAGAACCCAGCTTTGCTAATGAAGTTTCTTTGCTGCCGAAAGTGCTGGTTGAACTCACTTCTATGTACAATGCCATCCGGCCGTGCCTATGTTTCATCGAGCTTTTCCGATATACCTGACTCCTTGACGTAAAAAAATTTCTAAATTTTGATTGTTGTTGATTGTAATTTTATTTTGTTAAAATAATTTAAATATTAAAATTTTTATTGAAGTTAAATCTCTTTTTATTTTCTATAACTATTTATTTATTGTAATTTTTTTATTAAAATTATTTAATATGTAAATAAGTAAAAGGTGAGACAAACTCATCTCAACATGTATACACATAGACTCATTTAAAAAAAAATTTTATTTTTTTAATGAAGATTGTTTAATAAGAATTTATACGTCAAATAACTGTAACAATAGGATGAAGACAAATATCTTATACTTAATTAATTGTTTTTATTTATGCGTTTTTAAGATAATATATATTCAATTAAAATTTCTTACACTCAATTCAACAACGCCTCTGGAGATCCCAACCAATCCCCACTTCACTTCCCACGGTCTGCCTCCGTCAATTTCGCTGTCCTGTCAACTATCTACACGCAAGCTTCATTCGAAAGATGTGCCATTGTGGAAACGATTCGCTGGTGGCTTCATAAGGATTGGGAGGTCAAAGTTCAATGTCGCCACACAAGCAAATAGGGCAGCGGATTGGATGGCCAGAAGAGGAACCAAGGCTGTTCACGATTTGATAATTAATACGCTGTTCCAGAGAACCTGCAACGTATTTTGCAGGAGGACACGTATACAGTTCGTGCTGTTATTTAGGCTGTGTTGTCGGTTTTTTCATTTGTACCCAAAAAAAAAAAAAAATGTGCCATTGTGCCAATCAATCCAAAAGTTCCACTTCATTCTGGCTTCTGCCAATGACAATGGTACAATGGATGACCCCACCAATGGAAACTTGATCCCCCTATTGGGACCCAACCTTGGATGACAAAACAAATGCCGAGATCAAGAACAAAATATCCACAAGATCAGGTCAGAATGCTTGTGAGCATTCAACCCTTCCTATAAACTGGTATGTATTACGAATGCCACCTATTCCCTCACAAAATGCCATAGGGTCGCTTTGAAAGAACCTCAAGCAGGCTTATAATCAACCGCTGTATGTGGGCCTATGATACTCTATCAGCCCAGTTTTACCCCAAGCAAAACCTGCTGGCGGGCTTCAGCGCTGATCAGATTGACAAGTGAAAAGATTACACCGAATGTCTTCTTTGAGAAATGCAAGATGCTCCTCAAAGTGATCAAACTTTTTGGAATCTTCATTTGGGACGCTACGGGCTCCGTCTACTCTGCTTTCCGCTACGAACAATATGCCCAGAACTTGCTGGCTGGGGAAATTCCACTCTGAAATCTTATGCCCAGAATTGTGCCTTAATTTTTTTTAATTCCTTTTCTTTTGTGTTTGTCAAGCTTTGTCATTTGTTCTCTACAGCACTAGACTGGACTATTATCACTTAAATTTGAGGCCCAAAAAAGAACTCTTAAAATGGAAACAAATCTTCTCTTAGAAACGAAATGTAAATCCAGTGTACGAAAAGTCAAATAGCGCAGAAAATTCGGTTATTGGTAAGACTGTACAGTAAAACTCATCCCTGAAGCCACTAGGTACGAGGGGTTTGTGGTAGTATTACACGATAATTTACGTTTTACAAGTACAATTTCCCACACATAATCATTATAATTAATGTTATTATTATCTATTGGAATTGAAAAGCCCTCGATTTTTCTTTTTCATGCATAAAGAATAATATTTCTGTGCATATCACAGCATCAGAACTGTTTCATGAAGATAGCTACCCAAAATCTGCTGATGAGTAATACAGATTCTAGTTGTGTCTCTGTAGGTGAGTTAGAGGAAAGGCCGTGCTTAAAGGGCTGGTGTTTGATTGCTTCCCACCAACTAACAGCATGCCTTGCGTAACTAGGACTTCGAATCTCACTAGTTGCATCCTTTCTGGGGGCAGAACAAACACCTCCGGACCCTTTTGGTGTCCAGTGCAGAAATTGGAGCAGAAGCAGAGCACAGTAAGCACACACAATTTCAAAGCGAAAAGGAAGGATCAGAACATCTTCAGTCTTCGTGCGTGATGTCAGAGATTGGGGTCACCCGTTGAGGAAGATACAAAGAGTGAAGTAAAGCATACGTCGCATGGACATGGGTATGTGCCCAGGATCCAGTAGTTCTCAGGAGTGTGGTAAGAAAATCTTTGGCATTGCTGATGCAAAGGGATTTTCAAATATCCTCTTTTAATTCAGAGTTTGAAAGAATTCTGTGAACTAAAAAAGAGGTAAACATTGATCATCCAATGGCTTCGATGCCACGTGGATTGGAGTAGGGTGCAAAAGTGAGCCCCAAGAACGATTGATGTTTCACCAAAACAAAGCCTTTATGGTGATTCAATCTCAGCTAAACAATACAATATTGATCAACTGTGACACATCATCTAAATTCGTGGAAATTAGAATAGCTTTTTGTGGTAAAAAATTGAACCATATGCAATTGCTTCGTAATTTTGAATGTAATCATTTTTTTGCGTTGGCAGTATTATTAAATTTTTTTTCCTCTAAGTAATTACGACTTACAAAGTGACAACATAATATGTCAAATTCCTAAGGATGCATTAAATTTTTATAAAATAACATTTAATTAAACATATAAGGGAATTTTATTTGTGTATACAGAGAGCTTGTCGCCATTCACTTATGAGGCTGTTACAGTGTAGCTCACCACAAATCCATTGGAAGCTGTAATAATTATTAGCTAGACAAATTGAGTAATTAATAACTTCTTGTTTGCTTTTAAAACAGAAACTTAGCACGTACGATAATCCCAAATCTACATTATATACAGAGTAAGTAATTTAAGAACTATCTTCAAATAAAAAAGAAAAAAAGGAAAAGAATGGTCAATAACCCAAATAAGGCTTAAGCAACTAAACACACAGAGACATCGACCCCAAAAGGCACGACCAAAATTTCAAAAGTAACCGGATTCTGTCATATACTTGTTCAACTGAACTAGAAGTAAAACTTTGAGGATTCTTCAGAGATAACTTTGGCTGCATATTGTCCTAAAATTCTTCTTTTTGGGACAAACAGTGGGGTTTTTGATCTTAATAAAGTTCCTTTCAGTCTAAAATCTTTATTTTCCTAGTTTAAAGTTTAAACCATTATTTTCATACTCTAATTGCTGCAAACCATATATGGCAGATATCATTTTCATCCTCCATTGATGAGGTATTAAAAAAAAACTGTAACTCTGGCTTGTAAAGGAAACAATTAAATCATATACCTAAACTAATATAACTAATTACCGTAAAATTGTAGAGAGACCAATAAAAATCAAAACATAAGCATAGTTATAGCTTAGGATGCTGTCTTGCTTGGAATCAGAATCTACTAAGGAAAAAGAACAGAACAGATAAGAAGTGGAAGCCTAGGCTGGAAGGAAAAGGAATTACACAAAGCAGCCGGCATGTGCCTTCTCGCATCTGTCATCATCAGGTGGGGTAACTTCACCACCACACTAATCCCCACTTTGTGTCTTTCTTTTCTTTAACCATCATAGCCTTCCTTTTCTATCTATCTTCTTTTATCAAGCCTTCTTTTAACCATATATCCTCGAGTATCAATTGGTATGTATTTTAAACTAGGAGGCCTTCTGTTCTATCATTCTATATTTCTCATCATAATTTGTATACTTTTTTTCTTCATAAGAGGACAAGGATAACGAATATTTACACTTTGAGACTTTAATTAATTTTTTGAAGATTAACATACTTGTATATATATAACATCATTTTTTTTTTTTCTTTACGTGGGGGTTAGGATTCTCTGAGGTATGAAACAAATTGAAGTTAATTAGCAATGGGTCCCTCTCGCATGCTATTGGGGGCACCTTCCCTTAATAATAGGAACCCTGACCTTGATCCTCACTTAATTCTTAAACCCACACAAAAATTTTAAATAAACACGCACAAGCACCTACTCCTTAAAATAGTGCTCTTATTTAGTAGATTTCTAGATTGGAGAGAGAGAGAGATAAATAGATTAATTTTAATAATTAATATAAATTAATTTAAGTAAAAAGAATCAGATATTTTAAATATGTGATTATAGATTTAATTTAAATTTGTGTAAAAAATATTTATTTTAAAATTTTTTTATTAAAATCTTTAAAAAGATTAATTTCTATCGAATAAAAAATACTTATATGAAAACAAAGAACGGTAGGAGACGCTGCCTTCTTCCGTTTCAAATTTTTTCAAAGATCATCTTTAATTAGGCCTTTGTCCTTCTTATAACGGTCGGGTGTTACGAAAACGGACCATCTTGACGCCGTTATCCTCACCATTACCCCTGTCAATTGCCGTCCTTTATTTTCAAACGCCGAGCAACGCCCTCCTTTTTCCATTTTCTCTCAGTTTCTTTTATTTTACTCTATCCGCCCCTCATTTTCTTGTAGCTCTTGAGCAACACACTCCATCCGCTCTCTGTCTTCTTTCCAGCGGTCTCTCTCTTATAGTATTAACCTTTAAATAATATAATCGTCAACAGTTGGTTCTACTATCTCTGACTTGACGATCTCTACGTCCAAGCTTCTGGAATCGCTGCCATTGCATTGCTTACTGGAAATGCCATTTTAACACTAGAAGCTCTTGTGATTGTGAAGGCTAGCAAATTCGTTTTACTGTAAGTTCCGATTTCAATTCCAGTATTTTTCTTCAATTTCATCTCGGATTTCCTGCTTCCGAATTCCGATTTTTCATTCTCGATCCGCACACTTCGAATCACCATTTTCATTTTCCTGTCATTATAGCATTCTCTATTTAATTGCTCTTTCTCTCTCACAAACACACACATACATACAAATGGTGGATCACACCAGAGATGATTTATAAAATTAAGAAAGGTTTTCCACTGATCAGGATTGGTTCATTGTGCTTTAAACTGTTTCAGCAGAAAGGTTGGTGAGATTGGAACTTGGAAGCGCAGTGTAGTGCAATGGAGTCGTCTCAGCAGAGAAGAGGAGGGTTGGTATCACTATCACCGTCGCAGACTCCGCGCTCGACCGATAAGGCAGGGCGCGATCTGCGATCTGCGGATTCTAATTCTAGTAGCCATAAGTATGATAAAGAAAAGGGCGTCAATGTGCAGGTTCTTGTTCGTTGCAGGCAAGTCAAATTTACTCCGAGTTGAGTTGAGTTGCCGAGTTGATTGAGTCTATGTTCGACTTCTAAATTTGGATAATTGGTTTGATTATTGCAGACCGTTGAGTGAGGATGAAATGAGGCTAAATACACCGGTTGTGATTTCATGTAACGAGGGTAGAAGGGAAGTTTCGGCGGTTCAAAATATAGCCAATAAGCAGATCGATAGAACCTTTGGGTTTGACAAGGTTTTGTGAATTTTGTCTTTTGTATTAGTATTTTCTTCTTTGAGGTTTCCTATCTAGATACTTTGTTTGACCACAGCAAGTGCGCCAAAAAAATGATTGCAAATATATGATTTTGTTTTTCATGCCGCTATCAGAAACTATAGCTTTTTCAAGCGAATGGTTCCTGTTATGGAGACTCCTTCTAGGTTTGATAATCTTATGGATTCTGCATTTAGGTTTATCAGTTTCGACAGTTAAATTTTGATTCCATTTTTTCTATCCACTTCCTTGCCTCTTAACTTACTCATTTTCTGTTAATTAACTTCAGTTGCCCCATGCAGCAATCATAATTTTGATTTGTTTGGTACAGGTGTTTGGTCCTACTTCTCAGCAGAAAGAACTATATGACCAGGCAGTGTCTCCTATCGTAAATGAAGTACTCGAGGGCTATAACTGTACAATCTTTGCATATGGTCAGACCGGAACTGGGAAGACATATACAATGGAAGGGAGCGCAAGAAAGAAGGTTCATCTTTTCTCCTGCTTGACTATGTGTGCTTCTAATTGCTTTGTGATAAATCCACCACTTTTTTTTTTTTCTTTAATATTATTCCTTTTGTAGAATGGAGAATTTCCAAGTGATGCTGGTGTCATTCCAAGAGCTGTCAAACAAATATTTGATATATTAGAAGCTCAGCATGCCGAGTATAACATGAAAGTCACATTTCTAGAGCTTTACAATGAGGAGATAACAGATCTTTTGGCCCCTGACGAAACTTCAAAATTTGTAGATGACAAATCTAAGAAACCTATAGCTCTTATGGAGGATGGGAAGGGGGGTGTTTTTGTCAGAGGTTTGGAAGAAGAGATTGTCTGCACGGCAAATGAAATTTACAAGATATTGGAAAAAGGTTCTGCAAAAAGGCGTACAGCAGAGACTCTTCTTAATAAACAAAGCAGCCGCTCTCACTCAATTTTTTCTATCACAATTCACATCAAGGAGTGTACTCCAGAGGGTGAAGAAATGATTAAATGTGGGAAGTTAAATCTTGTTGACCTTGCTGGCTCTGAGAATATTTCACGTTCTGGTGCAAGAGAGGTATCAAATAACTATGCCAGCTTTGGTTAGGCCAATCTATATTACTAATTTACTACGGATATGTTTTGGAATAATATGACAGCCTTGTTTGTTTTTATATACATTATGGCACACTAAATGTTTCGCCTAGGTAGAAGGTTATTGATAGTATGAAATAGTTTTATCCCTTCACTATATCTTGGCACATCAGGAGGTTATGCTTTTCATTACCGGCCTTATCTCTGCGTAATTCTGTAGCATTTGTCTGAACAAAATACAATACCATTGCTCTTGACTGAAAAGAAACTATACCATTGCTCTTAACTGAAAAGAAACTATGGCAGGGTAGAGCAAGGGAAGCTGGGGAGATAAACAAAAGCTTGCTCACACTTGGTCGAGTGATTAATGCTCTGGTTGAGCACTCAGGTCATGTTCCATATAGGTATGGGTAGCTGCAATATATCTAGTTGATTCTCATTGGTGGTTATCTTTATAAACCCGGAGGGAAATTTTAGTTTTAACATATTTTTTTGTATATCAGGGACAGTAAATTAACAAGACTGTTGAGAGATTCCTTGGGTGGTAAAACCAAAACATGCATTATTGCCACAATATCACCTTCCATTCATTGTCTGGAAGAAACCCTAAGTACCTTGGATTATGCACACCGTGCCAAAAATATCAAGAACAAACCAGAGGTGAGTTTCTTTGCTGCCCCTTCTCTTTGGTCACTCTTACGCTTTTTTATTTTTGTGATAAAAAATTACAGTTGCACTTTCTGCAATGAAACATATCTAATAGTCTGAAGTTTTATTATTCTTTCAGATCAATCAGAAGATGATGAAATCTGCACTCATCAAAGATTTGTATTCTGAAATTGACAGACTGAAGCAAGGTTGTACACTGTTTCCAGCTTTATAGTTTCTGTTTCTTAATTTGCACCTTTCTTCTCTTATTAAAGTGAGGAAGAAAAGAAGCGTGGTGATAAAGTGGTTTTCCTTTGACGGTTCAGTGGTATTTTTTTTAAAAATTTTTATGTCACGCAGAGGTGTATGCTGCAAGAGAGAAGAATGGAATCTATATACCACGTGACCGTTATCTTCATGAAGAAGCAGAGAAGAAGGTTTTTTTTTTTTTTTTTTTCCTGTGTTCTGATATGGATTGGAGATAATGCTATAACTATCAAGCTTCTAATTCTTTTTCAATATTCCCTAGGCAATGGCTGAAAAGATAGAACGCATGGAACTCGAGGCAGAGTCTAAGGATAAGGTATATTCTGTCATCGTTTATTTCCCTATAGTTCTTATAATTTCTTATGTATTGAAACATATATGTCATGACTTTTGAGCAGCAACTGGTGGAGCTTCAAGAACTTTACAATTCTCAGCAACTTTTGACTGATGAATTAAGTGATAAACTTGAAAAAACTGAGGTAAGAAGATAAGGAGAGGTGGTCTCACCTAATTGCTTCATTCTTCCTGCTCTGAACTTCTAATCTTTCAAGATTAAACTTACCCCTAGCATCTGTAACCTCAGAAATGTCTGGAAGAAACTGAACAGTCATTGTTCGATCTTGAGGAAAGGCACAAACAAGCAAATGCAACAATCAAGGAAAAGGAGTTTCTGATATTAAATCTTCTGAAATCTGGTTAGTAAAGTGCAATATTACTGTTTGATCTGTGTCAAGTTCCTGTTTTTGGTATTCCATCTATACTTATTTTGGAGCTTGATAGTTCAAGAATTTTGTTCATATCATCTTACTGCATCATTTAATTAGAGTCCATACTTCATTAACTGTTTTAGTACTTCATTTTCCTTATCCCCTTCAATTGTTCATGCCTTTCCCAGAGAAAGCACTTGTGGAGCGAGCTATTGAGCTACGAGCAGAGCTTGAGAATGCTGCATCAGATGTGTCAAGCTTGTTTGCTAAAATTGGTCAGTATTACTCTCTAGTAGCTATTTTTTTTCCTTTTCGTTTTCTATTTTTTGTGGGGAGTCAGTGGGAGGGGGTCTATTTGCCTTTGACACTGGAGATATGTTTATTTATAAATTGCCCTTTCCAATGTTAGAGCGAAAGGATAAAATTGAAGATGGAAATAGAATTCTTATCCAGAAATTCCAGTCTCAGTTAGCTCAACAACTTGAAGTTTTGCACAAGACAGTTGCAGCATCTGTAATGCAACAAGAGCAGCAACTGAAAGCCATGGAGGAGGATATGCTATCTTTTGTATCAACCAAGGCAGAGGTGAGGCTTCTAAGAAGGCAATTATGTTTGTTATTAAGCCTAAATTAAATCAGACTTCCGAACTTTGTTATTTTGGTATGCTTCTGAAGGCTACTGAAGAACTTCGCCAGAGGGTAGGAAAATTAAAAAACATGTATGGTTCTGGCACTAAAGCTTTGGATAATTTAGCTGAGGAGCTTAAAGGAAATAATCAGTTAACATTTGAAGGCTTAGATTCTGAAGTAGTCAAGCATTCATCTGCTTTGGAAGATGTAAGTGTTTCTTATTTTTTATAAAGTAATTCCACTTTAGCTTTCTTGCTGTGTTTTTAACTTAGTTTTTTCACTTTAGCTCTTCAAAGGAATTGCCCTAGAAGCTGACTCATTGCTTAGCGATCTTCAAAGTATTCTCCACAAGCAAGCGGCCAAGTTAACTGCATATGCACATCAACAACGAGAGGTGAGTGATTTTTAGTTTATTGGGTAAACCTCTGAGTTAAAGGTGCTGAATTTTCTACTATTGCATTTAGGCACATACCAGAGCAGTGGAGACTACACGTGCAGTATCTAAAATAACAGTGAACTTCTTTGAGACATTAGACATGCATGCATTCAATCTGACCCAAATTGTAGAAGAAGCACAAGTTGTCAACGACCAGAAATTGTATGAACTTGAAAAGAAGTTTGAGGTGATTGTAGTCCTTTTCTTTTTAAAAGAATTGCACGGATTATAGTTTAGGATCAATAACCCGTTTCATCTTTTAACCTTGATAATTCTCATCCTTTACTGTGTTTAGGAATGTACAGCTAAGGAAGAAAGGCAACTAATAGAGAAAGTGGCAGAAATGCTAGCAAGTTCAAATACAAGAAAGAAAAAACTGGTAGCTATTGCTTTCCAATGTGCTGAGTTTTTATGTTTCCTGTAATGTCTTCCATGGCTACCTGAATGTGCATGTTCTTATGGTAAAAGAATAATAACAAACTAAAAATAAAGAATGTGCATGTTCTTAACACTCGTTTACTTGTTCTGTAGGTTCAAATGGCGGTTAATGATCTTCGAGAGAGTGCAAACGGTAGAACTAGTAAACTGCGCCAAGAAACATTAACCATGCAGGATTCCACTTCTTCTGTCAAAGCGGAATGGAGAGTTCACATGGAAAAAACAGAATCCAACTACCACGAGGATACTTCTGCTGTAGAATCTGGAAAGACGGACCTTGAGGAGGTTCTTCATAACTGGTATTGTTTTGCTAAGTGGATGCATACTTGTGCCTGTGTTCTATTCTCTCCCTTATACCAAACTTTAATATGGACAAACCACTGCAGCCTCAACAAGGCGAAAGTAGGTGCACTACAATGGAGAAATGCTCAAGAGTCTCTGCTCAGTCTAGAAAAGAGAAATGCCGCTTCTGTTGATACTATTGTTAGGTAGGTTTTAGATTCCCTGTCACAAACAAAAGTAGTCATACTTTGAAGTTTACTTATAATAAGTGTATTTATGGTTAGGGGAGGAATGGAAGCTAATCAAGTCCTGCGTGCTCGATTCTCAAATGCTCTGTCAACTACACTTGAAGATGCAGAAATAGCAAACAAGGATATCAATTCATCTATTGATCGTCAGTATTTAGACTCAATACCCATGTTTTAAAATAGTCTTGATAGGTCGAATCATGAAAATATTGATTGACAAGTTAAAACATTTTGTAGATTCATTACAACTTGACCATGATGCTTGTGGGAATCTAAATTCTATGATCATCCCATGCTGTGGCGATTTAAGAGAACTGAAGGGTGGCCATTACCACAAGATTGTAGAGATTACTGAAAATGCTGGGAACTGTCTTCTCAATGAATACATGGTGAGTGAGACTTCAAGTAGTATCTTTGTATGGCATGTATAAAATGTTAGTTTGTTTTAATTGATGACTAGGCTTATAAGCTAGAGAGTTAAAAGACATCTCTAAGACTTGGAAAATTAAGAATAATGTTTTTTGCACAAAGATTTTGTGTACAAAGATTACAAGCAACTTATATCTTTATAAAACTGATTTAATAACTTTCATAAAATTCATGACTAATTACTACTAACATAAGTTGTAGAATAAAAAAATATATAGTTACTCATCAATTTTATGAAAATTATAAGTCACGCATAATTTTTATGAATAAGACTTTTTGTGCAAATAGCATTATTCAATAATTAACCACCCTCCTCTCCACAGCCAAGTAGTTTGGAGAAGCACCTGTTGTTAGCATGTCTAATGAGTGTCTATTTTCTTTCAAGTACAGCGCTTTCGGTGCTAGGTATTGTCATCTGCGACTCCTATGGCGGACAAGGAAATGGATGTTATTCTTATTTACTGTACTTTAATTTTTTTGAGTTAATTTCTAACGTTTTTAAATGGCATACAGGTGGATGAACCATCTTGTTCAACGCCAAGAAAAAGACCCTTCAATTTACCCAGCGTTTCATCCATAGAAGAACTAGGAACCACATCATTTGAGGAACTGTTGAAGTCATACTGGGATGCAAAATCACCAAAACAAGCAAACGGAGATGTTAAGTGCATTGGGGGATATGAGGCTACTCAATCAGTAAGAGATTCCAGAGTTCCACTCACCGCTATTAACTAGGGGAGTTGAAACTGTGTAAATACTAGCATATGGCTCAAATATGTATTTTTATTTCATCGCATATTCATTTTATTTTATTTTATTTTATTTTATTTTTTGGAAAGAGAGAAAAGGGAAATTTTCTAGAGGCTGGAATATGTACAAGGTCGCGCTTCTTTTCTTCCCGTATCATTTTTCAGTTATTTTGCATACACAAGCGCATGGCATTGGTCTATCGATGATTTAGTTGAAAAGAGAAATGATAAATGTAAAAAAGAACGGTGTTCAACATATGTACGTTCTTTCATAAAAAATAGTATTCTTGTAATTTCATCTAAATTTTAGGACATAATTTTAATTATCTTTATTAAAAAATATACTTTATACATCTTTTCTTTGTATATTTATCATTCTCAGCTGAGAAATAGGACAGGTAATGATGTAATACGATCTCGGCGTGTTAGTACTGAACTAGGCGTTCCTTTTGTCTTAATTTATTTCCGGGGCAGGTGACTAGTGTCTGGTATACAAGTAACAATTATGCAAGCCGAAAGGACATTTACCAAAGGTGATGTCACATTTGTATCCATATTGATATTTACAGAGGATGCCGCCAAATTCACGTCTTGAATTCAGTAGCATAAGGCTATTACTATCTCCTGCAGCATACAAAATCTCCTTAAAAATTAACTTCCAAGTCAAACTCAGTCATTAATATGGAAATAGCCAAAATGGCAAAAATGACTCAACTGAAAAGTGCCGAGCTTTTCAGTAATTCCAGAAGCCAAAAGGATGTCAGTGAACAAAAAAGTAAGGGAATCCAATTTTACTCTGCATATGTTTTATCCCCTCTAAGGAGATAGTGTGAACCAGCGTTTACACATGGGCAGGACAGAACGAGAGACAAAAAGGAAACTCGCAGAAAACACTATCGGCTGTACGATCACAGCTCCTGCCCAGCCTACTCTAGTTATACATAAAACATCCAATGTTCCTCCATATGGCTAACATTTGCCTTGGATCTGAGTCGACCATTTGACTCGAGCCAATTCCATGTGTTGTATTCTTTGGCTAGAGGGCACAAGCGTAGATATAGAAATGCTGGTATCATGATCTTAACTAAACCATATATACACATATCAAATAAGAATATTGTGATGCAATACAACAACGCCAGATTCAGCTCCTCGATCCATCTCATTGTACACAAAGGAACTATACTAGACATCTTAGATATTGGGACCCAACTATATTATTTATGCAATATAAAGCCATAAAGACATCACATCCACCTAATCTAACCAACTTCCGTTATCTTCAATAAGATCACATTCTATTCTATAATTCCAAATAAAATCAATATACAAAGATACTGCACCTGCAATATTTACAAGCACAGCTAAACAAGAATGATTGGGCTCTTGAATGCAGGTGGATAAAAGCCTGCAGAAGGACAATTTAACTTTGTATAAGTCACAAGTATAATTCAGGCACAATTTTCAAATGCAGTAAGACACTAAAAGATAAATAACACATTCTATTCTGCCACCCCCCTCTCTTCTTTCCTTTTCTCATTCTCCTCTCACCAAACAAACACTTCTGTCTAAATACCACCACAAAGCAAAATCTAGGAATTCTTAAATCAACAGGGCACGGGCACAATTAAAAGATAATAAGACCAGAAAAACAATGCCATAAACACAGGACACATGACATATAACATGCATCCAACCATGAGAGTGCAACCGCAATAAGTATACTGCAACAATGATGTTAAGAACTACCTCAGTCACAATAAGCTTGCACTTAATAGTTCTACAGGCTGCTCTCTCCCAAAGGATTCATCATCAAATTCTTCATTTGTGGAATTTTCTTGACAAAGCAATTTATTCTCTCGAGTAGCATTTAAAGCAAGAGAATCCCAAACTCCCTGACAGACATTGCCTTGTTCAGACGCACGATTGTCATCAGCATTGTCCTCCTCTGCATTCAGCCTCACATCATTAGACACTAGTTCCAGTCCCTTATCATCTTCAATGCATGATGGCTCCACATTGAGATCTGAACACAAATCATATCCACTTTGCTCCACAGTCCCATGATAAGCAACAGTGACTGTTCCTTGATCAGATTGATCTGCAGCATCCTTTTTCTGCCTCTTCCATTTCTTTGTGGATGAAGTGCCATCATCCTCAAAATCCTCCTCTTCTCTTTCTCTATGTAAATAAACCCACAATTTCCTTTCCCCATCAAATTGAACACAAGGATCTCGCTCATAATGCAATCTATCCAAGGCCCCACTAACTACTTGGTTAATTTGTGCATCAGAAACATCTTCAACAATGTATTGAGAATCTCTAATTAATGTACAAACATCAGCTCTGGTGCCGATACTTCCAGGCAGCCTGGCAGCTGCATCTCTGACGAGACAAAGAATTGTAACATGTGGCGGTCGATCACGTTTCAACATAAAATGATCTCGGGCTTTTGAAGTTGGCTTACCACCACACCTTCTCAGTGGTGCCACAATAGATTTTTTACCGTCAGCTGCAGTATAAGAGAAGGCTCTGTCAGGAATTGAGTACCTGAGAACTTCCTCCTTACGGAAATAAGCTCTCACTTCCTCAGAACTTGGACTTATGGTGTTAAGACTCTTTTGAGCTCTAAGGTCTCTAAACCTCTCTTTTTCATCAAGGTTTACCTGCATCAATGCCAAAGGTGGTGCAGGAAGGCTTCCTATTTGTTGAAGTGTTTCTTGACCACATTTCAGCCAATTGGCAAAGGAGTCAACCAACTTGACAAGCATCTTATGAGGTAAACCCCAAGCTTCAGGAGACGTCACCTCCTCAATGCTATCGTGATCAGATGAACTATGAGTAACTGGGCCAGTCCATGACCAACTTCTTGTAGATTTTTCATATACTGATAGCACCTTCCATCCCTTTGCTCCTAATGGAGCTGTTTTCGAGGAGAAAATCTTCAGAACTCCTCTAAGCAAATCCTGAAGAGGTTCCTGTGTCTCAAGAATACAAGGATCACCAGGATTTGATCTAACACGACTAACAATCTCCTGGATAGTAAGAGAAGGCACACTCAGTTGGCCAGAATGCTCGCCACAGGCAGATATCTTCTCATTAGAAAGAACACCATTGCCACTGCCACCCCGTGCTTTGTTCTGCTCTTCTCTAGGTTTTCCCACCTCTAAACTATCTTCTTGAAGTGGGGTAATCATTGCCATACGGACTGCCGAAAGAAGATGTATGATGGAAAATGAGAATCCAGTATGAACAGTAGGCGTGATCAGAGTAAATGGTTTCTTCTGTGGCTTGGTTTCCAGCTCCATATCAGCTGTTCGGCCTGTTCCTATAGGTGGCTCAGAATTTTCCATATCTGAACTAACTGTGTCAACCTCCATTTTTCTCTTCAACTTTCTTGTCAAGGAAGTCGAATCATCCTTCTGGGGGAGAAAGTTAGACAGAAGATTGGCATCTTCATCTCTTCCATCCAGATCTGCCAAGTCATCCTTCACTTTACGCTTCTTCGTTACTGAGTTGCAACCCAGTAATGGAGCCTCAGATCTTTCACGTTGATTGCCCATAAATGCATCATATTTCTGCCCCTTTCTCCCAAACCTACTCTGTCCAATTCCATTATCATCCACCAGTAACCGTGTTTGAAGTGAGTCATCTTCCTCATCACCAACATAACCATGCAAGTTTTTTGACCTGAGAATGGAATGATCAACGCCAGTTCTCCCTTTCTTTTTTTGATCAGAATTATATGCAGTTAATGAGGGCATTTCTAACCTGTCAACAGGATCTCCTCTCATTCGGCCATTCTTTCCTAGCTTGTAGACTTCTATCCAATCATCATCACCATCATTAAGCTTATCTGAGCCCGAGGGATAGATCTCATCCAAAAGTTTACCAGCCGGATCATGCAAAGGGCCACCATTGTGCATTTTACCCTTATGCTTTGCTTTTGGACGGTAACTTTCTACACCAGTCGCATGTCCCTGCTCTCCAAACCCGCCCATCTTTTTGGATTGGATTATTGCATGTTTCTTCTTATCTTTCTTACCAACTTTTGCCTTCTTAGGATCTGGGTGAGACTTCAATGATGTCATGCGAGAATTATCAGTAGCACCCATCGGGTTAACAAATTTGCTCTGCAACAAAGG
Source organism: Dicorynia guianensis (assembly GCA_037013595.1). Lineage (NCBI taxonomy): Eukaryota > Viridiplantae > Streptophyta > Magnoliopsida > Fabales > Fabaceae > Dicorynia > Dicorynia guianensis. Next base: position 1,505,683 of record JASUAB010000009.1, read on the forward strand.
ATTGGCATCCTTGTCATCATTCAAGTGCTCTGATGAGTCTGACTCAGTTTCTTCATTTCTTAGAAGTATTCTGTTACCCCTCAAAGCCACTGTATCTTGTCCTCCACTCTGTATAAAAGTCCCTCTGATCTTCTCTTGCAATGATTTTCTTCTGAAATCAGAGGGTAAGAGTCTATCATCCATCTGTGGTGAGGAAGATCTATAAGCTGTGCAACTGAGATCTGCTGACTCTCTCCCAGTTTTCCATTTCTTGCTCCTCAAATTCCAATCATCATATTTAAATGATGAATCCATAGCAAATTCATCTCCTGGTGTTTTATTGTTGTAGAAATGTTCATTATGATTGGATGAATCAATCAGCTTTCCTTTAAGTTGTAAGTGGGAGCCACGGAATTTAGACTTCATCTGATCCCCAACTACAAATTGTGGTACATTTTCAGGATGCTTAGCCTTTCTAGAAAAATCATAGGAACCTCTCATAGAAGAAGGCTTTGCAGTGAACAATTTCATATCTGCAGACTGATTTGCATTCCTAGAGTACACGCGTAAATCAGACTTTGAAGATGAAGAGAGACCCATGAAACAGTCAGTATCTGTTTCTTCACCTCTCAAAATGTCATGTCTCTTTCCCACTCTGAGAACACCAGACTTGTCAATCATATTGTTACGCGATACATTTCTATCTTGTTGGGCACCCAGCCCATATGTCATTTCCTCAGTAATATTACCATTCCTCAGCTGATCCCTCATCCTAGGCATGGACCCTGGTTCATACCCCACTGACTTATTCTGTCGAGGAAGAGCAGTTGCTAAACCATTTTGCCCAGAATTCATATCCAAGTCATGGTAGACTGAAGACAAGTGGTCTGTCAGAGAGTCCTTGGCTGAAGGTGTCTTCATACCAGCCAACTTGAGTATACCCTTAGGGTTTTGCTTTCCAAACTTTTCTGGTTCCATAACCATTGATCGTCCTTGTGGTTGGAACTCAAAACTGGAACCTGCCCCATGTGGATGACGACCCAACTTCGGGACAATTTTTCTATCCTTGTTCTTTCTACTCCAGACACCTTCACCAGACTCTTCATCTGATGTATCAACCTCCAAATCTTCCATCTTCTCATACATCAAACTCTTTTGGCTTCTCATAATGTTCAAAACACGAAGCCTTTCTTCAATACTGTATTCCCTACACTTAAGCCAAGCATCTCTTATCTGACAAAGATTGTTAACCATGTTGTTCTGATGCTTTCGCAATAGATGATAGTGTTGACGCTTCTGGAAAAAACTCAAACCACCCCTGTAAAGGGCAACTCTTGGCTCACACAAACCACCCTTCAGCATATCAAACAACTTGTTAATGGGACTCCCAAAATGGAGGTTGCAACCAGTAAAAATCTCTTTCAAGGTTCCAACAAAAGCCTCTTGGTCCATATCAGGCAGGTACTTGGTAAGTTCAAAGCGTTCTTCCTCACTCAAGCACTCATTCCACACATCCACCGATAGTATATCTTCAAGACCAGGGAGATCGTATAACTCCAAAGGAATGCTGCAAGTTTGATTCCCGATTTGACAAAACTCAGCCCCAGTTTCACCCAATTCTAGCAAATCAAAGTCGTCTGACCCTGCCCCAGAATCAGCATCATCAAACTCATCATCATCATCAGATTCCAGGGCTGAGTTACGCCGCTGAAGCTCATCCTCATCACTAGACATACTCTCCCTACTTCGGGACGAAAACTCCGCATCAAGCCTGGACACCTTAAAGTTGTTCTTCTCAATTGCCATGGAAAACAACACCAAACTGCCGCCAAAAAATCTTCCCCAAAGAACTACACTTCCAATGATCCAATTTCAAATATTTGAATCCCGCCGAATAAATCTCAATGGAAACCCTAACATAAGCAACAGCCACAATTAAAACTGACTAAACAATCACGACTTTTAGAAAACAATTAAAACCACGGAGACAATACAGAATTAAAGAATAAAAACATGAAATCCAACTAATTTCAGAAAACATCAGAAAGAAAGACAAGAAGCGAAACACGAGCGTCGAATACCTCAATCGCAGCAGGAAAAGCCCCAGGGATAAAATTCAGGAGCGAAACACGAATACTCGTCCATGGTAGATTGATGAAGAGACGAGAGTTTTATGCTTCCGCAGTGCAATAGAGAATGAGGTGCCGTGGTGACTCTGGAATCTCAGAAACCCTAGGTAGACAAGGCGGTGAAATTATATGGAGAAATAAAAGGGTGAGGCAGAAAGGAAGGTCGCAGGGGATGAAGAAGACGAAGATGACGTGGACGGAGACTGGCCGCCTGATTGGAAGGCAGAGTAATGAAGCGAAAAGACAAAAGAGGCCAAACAGAGGAGGAGAGGAGAGAGAAAGAGGGGGAGATGGGATGAACGCAGAGGTAGAGAAAGAAAAGTGCGAAAAAGGGTCGGGTGTTAGAAAGAGAAAGAAGACGAGAGAGATAGAAGGTGACTGACTGACTGGGCGAGGCGAGTGAGCCGAGAGTTCGTTGCGACTCGATCTGGGCCTACACCCGCTCGCATATCCTGACCGTTAGATTCCGCTGGTCCGAGCCAGATTAACTGCCAAAGCCTGGTGGCATACTCATCCGATGTCGTTGCATCCTGTTTCTTACTTCCTTTCAGTTTTTTTTTTTTAAATGTTATTGTTCCTCATCCATATTGGCATTGGTGCTGAAACCAACGGAAACATTGCTGTCAACTGCAAAATGCTGCACCGTCAATTTTGCGGTGGTAAGTCGGTAACTGGTCTGCTCGTTAATTTTTTAAAGATTACTTGTAGTTAATTATTAATTTATTTTACTAAAATATAAAAAAATATGTTTTCTATCTAAAAAATTTATATTTGAAGTAATTAATTTTGCGAATTTTTCTTTGTTATAAATCTATAAAAGTGTTAAGGGTAAGTAGATAACGCATTAAAAAATGTGTTAAGAATAACTTAAACCCAACTGTTAAATTAGCAAATAATTAGTTTTACTCCAAAGTACAATGGCGCAGAATAGAATGAGGGGCCATAAACAAGAAAAGGAAGGATTTAAATTTTGTGTATTTTATTTTTTTAAAATATAAGTTAATAATTATTAAAAAAAGTTAATTATTTAAAATGTTATAAAATATAAATAAATAAATAATAATTTATAAAATTAAAATAGTTTATATCATTAATGTTATTATTAATAATTATTTATTTATATTTTATAAAATAAAATTTACACTTTAAAAATGTTAATTAAAAAAAGAAAAAGATATGTAATATGGTTGATATATTCTAACCCAAATATTGTTATATGTGCAATTTTTATATTTATAGCATGTGCACAATTATATAAAATATTTAATCTAAAAATTTGCTATTGCTTATACTTTTTTTAAATAATTAAAAAGATCGTACAAGTAATTTAACTCATCTATTTTTATAGGATTGAGATTCTTTATTGTAAAGGTAGATGATTTTAAAAGTGAGAGAGGAAAAAAATTAAAAGAGAAAAAAAGTAATAAGAAAAAAAAAATTAAATTTTACTTATTAAATTTTAAAAAAGTAAAAAAAGGCCAAAATAAAAGAAAAAAGTCAAAAAATTTAAATCTTTTTTTATAAAGTACAACTTACTAAGATTTTGATTAAATTTATTAAATTTTTTATATTAAATTAAATTATTAAACTGATGGATCTAATAGCTTATTTAATTATTTAGTGAAAATTAACTTTTTCTAATTATCAGATAATTTAAGTACAACGACTCCATTATCAATCATAATATAAGTGAACGACTATGATTATCAATAATCTGGATTACCTTAAATTAATTCTCCAACAATAATATTCACTCTAAAGTCGATGAAAAAACGAAAAGAAATCTAGAGACAGCGGGGTGGGAGCAAACTATACCAAATGCAAGTTGAGCAATGGATTTACAGGGGGAAATTTCCCAAGAAAAATGGGACTATTCTGTTTACGGGGGAGCCCACAGTCCATAACTAAAGAAGAAAATCTTCTGGGACAAAGAGGATTGGTAAGGCGAAGAGTGATTGCTGAATGTGCAATTGTACAAACTCAACAGCCTTAGTTCACAATTCAGGCAGACTAGCTGTTACTCAGTTACATCCAGTAACTGCCGGAGCATGATATTATTGAAAGACCGATTTTTTATTGTATAAAATTTTATAATTTATTTAAAATCAATTTTAAATCGTAAGTTTTATAAAAAAAACATATATATAAACACGATAACTCTGGTTATTTTTGCTGAATACATGGCTAACTAATTCCTGAGACTACTAAGTTAAGCTGCAGATTAAGCAGCTTTGTCGTCTCTAATGGCTACGCCTCCCTTCAGGTAATCAATCACGGTCTCCAAGCTCATTGCTATTTGCAGACAGAGTATTCTTGTAATGCATCTCCTCGGCCTCCTAGATATATGTCCTCCACTTCTCCACAAACTTCTTATGTCCTCCTCACCCATACATATTTTCCTCCTTCCCATTGCGCTTGGAGGCTTGAGCCCCGTCAATTTCATTCTATGGCACACCAATAAGTTAATGAGAAATAGCAGGCAAACTAAATTCTAGAAACAAAATCATGTAGCCTTAGATTCATAAAAGAGACTTTTAACAAGCATGTGATAGTTATTACATATCAACAACAACATCAATTAAAATGTTCTTTGTTGATATGGGGTAATAATTAGTTACTGCTCAGCAAAGGGCAGAGGTGTGGTCATTTTTGAGTGTCTGCAAGAGATTATTCTGAGTCTCAAGGTTAGGTTCAAACACAAACATGCCAATATTGAAGTATGGAGGAAGGATAGAAAATCTAAATGGAATTTCACTGCAGAATATCCCAAACTTGAAGGAGATTATAGTAGGTTCCTTCACCTAAAATTTCAGCATTCTGCTAGTTACCGTAGGGATGATAAATTTGTATATGTTGTCCATGCCATCAGAAATAACGGCCCCGCAAAATTAACTCTTGGTCCATCAACGAACGTACTAATGATTCATCAAAACTTGACACTATTCAAATCATGGAGTTGCTTGTAAATGGCGAATCACGAAACCAAAAGCAGAGTATCGGAATACTCCATTGAGATAGAAGGACTTGAGCCCTTAGTTTCTGATCTTTAACATTTTCTTTTTATTCCCCTCCTCCCCCCCCCCCCCCCCCCACTACTATTGGGTGACTAATCTGTGGCAAAGCCAACTTATCACTATGCAACACCATGTTGGTCATCTTTAACTATTGACTACATGTTATATTTTGCTGATGTCTCTGTATTTTATCGACTTAATTCTACGCTTACCAAAACCCTGCAAAATCTCTGCCAAAAATTCAACCTTATATTAGATACTCTATCGTTTTCACAAGTAGAACTTCAGAGCATTGCAACTATTATCAATTCACAATTGTAATAATTTAAAAAGGCGAAAATAGACAAGTGCAAAGTAAAGCGAAGTCATACTTGGAATGCTCTGGAGCGGCAGTTATTAACTACTGTTTTGGTTAATCTCTTATCCAGTAAGCCGTTGAGGTTGGTCTCTTTGCTTGGTAGAAAATTGCATCGATTGGGGTTTCCCTACTCTTCATCTATGATGTTGTCTTCTGTAGAAAATATCAAAAAATTAGCAACTACTACTTTGAAGTGACTGCTTGGCTAAACTCCAGTTTCGTTTTGCTTTGTTACTAAGGAGAACGGTTGAGAGAGGTACGTGGACAACGACTTTTCATGCTGCATTTGTAATGACTATGGCTAAAGGATTGCCATATATGTGATTAAGAAATGCAACGTTAAGGGCCAATTAATTACGTGCTTCTCTATTCAGTTAATTACGAAAGTTGCTTGTCCTCTGATGTCAACTATAATCAATGTAAGCATGTGAGACATGCAATTAACACTTAGTGTACGTTGCTTTAACACCACTCTTGATTGATGTGTTGTTCCTCAGATTTCAACTATACTATGTAGAGTCTTGTTAGTTTTACAACTTGTTTCTCACAATAAATAATTTAAATTATTAAATTTCACAAATTAAATTGTGAAATTTAATTAATACACCACATTTTTCAAGTATAAGAAAAGTGAAATAAGAATAGTATTTTTCTATTAAGTATATTAGTTGTTGCGCATGCATGAAAGTGCTTTAAAATCAAGAATACCATGGACAAGCTTGATATGTTAGCATAAAGAGAAGGTAATTGTGAAGAGGAAGGTGGTCAAACAAAACTGTCTTTGAAACCACTCTAAAGTTGGTCTAACAACTGACCTCGCTTAAAAAATCCAGCCATGAGGCTCTTTAGTTTTTGCTTCTTTGGAAACTGGAGATATCTGCGTCACCTAATCAACCAAACGCCTTTCCTCATCCCTATATAAATACAATGCCACTAAGCTCCAATGTACCCAGCACCTGGAGAGCAGTTGCAGAATCCCCTCAAGTCTCTCTGATAGTGGCTGACAACCTTCTCCAGGAAGGGAGACGAAAATGGGTGTTTCTTGCCTCTTGTCATTTGCATTCCCAGCACTCTTCTCGATTATTGCCCTGTGCACCATTCCCGAGATTGCACTGGCGGGTGTCACCAGGCACTACCATTTTGATGTACGTCTGATTTTGTTTTTCATAGCCTATGTTTTTAATAATTTTTGGAGGTTTCTCTGACGGTTTTGTTTGTGCTGTACTATAGATCAAGCTGCAAAATGTAACCCGTTTATGCCACACTAAGCGCATTGTGACAGTGAATGGCAAGTTCCCTGGGCCTCGCATTGTGGCAAGAGAGGGTGATCGCCTTCTCGTCAAAGTGGTTAACCATGTACAAAACAACATATCCATTCACTGGTAATGTGCTTTTTGTTTGGTAAACTTTAAAGCAACTTTGCCACTTTGGGCAATTTTGATGTCAATGTGTTTTTCACTTGAGACAGGCATGGCATTCGACAGCTTCAAACAGGGTGGGCCGATGGGCCTGCATACGTGACCCAGTGTCCCATTCAAACGGGCCAATCCTATGTGTACAACTATACCATTGTCGGACAGAGAGGCACCCTGTTTTGGCATGCCCACATATCATGGTTAAGAGCCACTGTTTATGGTCCCATCATCATCCTTCCCAAACATGGCGTTCCCTACCCATTTGCCAAACCTTACAAGGAAGTTCCCATCGTATTTGGTAATTAGTTGATCATATTGGGGACTAAAATTTCAATATTTTATGCGCTATCTCTCTATTTGTACTATCTGTATGGATTCACTTCATATAAACATTTTTTAACATTCCGTAAAGTATAACAAATAAATTAAAACAATCAATTTTATTGTGCTTGTAGTTCTTATAAATTGATTTGAATTTTCTGCCGGCCGCTAATTTATATATCGGGTTTTAATATTGCACTATCTTGTTCTATTTTCAAATTCAGGAGAATGGTGGAATGTAGATCCTGAGGCAGTTATCAGTCAAGCCCTGCAAACAGGTGGAGGGCCAAACGTGTCTGACGCCTTTACCATTAATGGACTTCCAGGGCCATTGTATAATTGTTCTGCCAAAGGTACCAATTTTCTAGTGAAAACTTAGAAACATGATTACTTGAAGATGAGCTAGTTTCGCAATGCAATTACAGAAAGGTCCCGGTGAGAGAGATCGCTTTAAACTAGATAATTGTTATGGCTTCAATCAAACATCTTTTAATTCTTTGTGAGTGGTGACTTTGGCAGATACATTCAAGCTGAAAGTAAGGCCGGGGAAGACTTACCTTCTCCGGTTGATCAACGCTGCACTGAATGACGAGCTGTTCTTCAGTATTGCAAACCACACAGTTACAGTTGTTGAAGCAGACGCTGTTTATGTTAAGCCATTTGAGACTAATACAATTCTCATTGCCCCTGGACAGACCACAAACCTTCTTCTCAAGACCAAAACCCACATCCCCAAAGCCACATTCCTCATGACTGCTAGACCTTATGTGACTGGCCTTGGCACTTTTGACAACTCCACAGTCGCCGGCATCCTAGAATATGAGCTCCCATCAAATACACCTACTTCAGCAGCCTCAATTAAGAAGCTTCCACTCTTCAAACCTGTTCTCCCAGCTCTCAATGACACTGCTTTTGCTACCAGTTTCACTAACAAACTTCGTAGCTTAGCAAATCCGCAATTCCCAGCTAATGTCCCCCAAAATGTGGATAAGCGCTTTTTCTTCACGGTAGGCCTTGGAACAAACCCCTGTCAACACAACCAGACCTGCCAAGGGCCTAATGGAACAATGTTTGCAGCTTCTATTAACAACATATCTTTTGCACTCCCATCCACCGCACTCCTTCAATCCCATTTCTTTGGGCAATCCCACGGAGTTTACACAGCCGACTTCCCAAACACGCCCTTAATACCGTTCAACTACACTGGCACCCCACCAAACAATACTATGGTCAGCAATGGGACAAAGTCAGTGGTTCTTCCTTTTAACACAAGTGTGGAGCTTGTCGTGCAGGACACTAGCATTCTTGGAGCTGAAAGCCATCCCCTGCACTTGCATGGATTTAACTTCTTCGTTGTTGGTCAAGGCTTTCGAAACTTCGACCCAAATAAAGACCCAGCAAATTTTAATCTGGTTGATCCTATTGAAAGAAACACTGTAGGAGTGCCATCGGGAGGGTGGGTAGCCATTCGTTTCCAAGCTGATAATCCAGGTTAGTGAAGAGGAGTGATCACTTATGTATATATTCTTTACTAGCTTGATCCTGTATTGCTTTGCCTCTTCTAATTTTGGCTACTTTGTTAACTTTCACTCTCATAACTTCAAGTGATATAAACAGAGTGACGGAGACACGCATAACATGGCATTGAAACATACAGTGATCAATAAGGATTGTTTCGCTTTTATTTCCCATCATTCTTCTTTCAGATAATGCCAAGGCACATTAGAGTACTTTTGCTTTGTGGCATTAACATTACGTAACTCAAATTAGCTGATTTTAGAAACTTGAATAATTATGTCACTGTGTCTTCAGGGGTATGGTTCATGCATTGTCACCTGGAGATTCACGCTAGCTGGGGTTTGAAGATGGCTTGGGTTGTTTTAGATGGAAAGCTCCCCAATCAGAAGCTACTTCCGCCACCAGCAGATCTTCCCAAGTGTTAGACCCTCTCTAGCTCACACGAGTCCCAACATGCCTTTTAGCCACGCTGCAATTATTCTTTCACCTTCTTCCCATTTGGCATTGGCCAATCGATTTTCAATAATTATATAGTTAATCCATCAGAGTTTCAACAGAAAGATTAGGCCCTTTTTTGGTCCTTCTTTTGTCTGTATGTAACAGAGATATTTTATGATGTCACGAGTTTGTAATATTCTTCCATTTCAATTAGAAATCTTTGCTTTTCCCCAACATACAATTGTCTCTCCTCAATATTCACTTTTAGAACAAACTTTTGGAACGTACAAGTAATTTAGTAAAAAGCAAACCAATTAGTGTTGAAAAATTATGTGAATTTGAGGTAACATTTGTTCTTAAAAATTATTTTATTATTTTTTAGTTATAAAAGTGTTAAACACAATAATCTCTAAAATTTAATAGATTCTTCTAATTATATATACTTATTATCAAAAGATAAGATTAACAAAAATAGTATAATAATATATATAAGTAATAAGCTAACAAATAGAAAAAATTATTTTATCCCATAACACAGATTAGGTGCTCATACAAGTACCACTTAAGAAGAAAATAGTTTGTAGATAACACAAGTTTTATATATATATATATATATATATATATATTTAGCACATCATTTCCTAAGGCTTTTATAGATAAAATAATTAGATGTTAGAGATAAAAAGACAAGAATCATTAATAGCAATCAACTCTATAAATAATTATTATTAATAAAATAATAATTATATGATTGTTATAAAATATGAGTTAATTATAATAAATATGGAGAGAGCCTTTAATTGAAAAAAGGAAGATATCATAGCAAAAAAAAAAAAAAAAGAGAAAAAAAGGAAGATATGGCTGTTAAAACATAAAAGAAACGATAGTAGATTTTAAATGACATTAATATGTGGCTGATTAAGAATAAAGTAAATTAATCAGTTTTAATAAATAAATGAAACCTTTTAAAATATTTTTACAAAATTCAACATCTCTTACTAAGATTCCAATCTGTCATCACTACTGATTCCGGCCACAGAAATTAGCCAAACAAAAATGCTGCAGGCAACCAAGCATTGATCCAAATGGAGAGATCCACTATGTAGCTATTGCTTCGTTGCCGTCCAAAGTATACGCGGCTTCTCAGTCAAACTAAGACCAGATTTAATATGGATTACTCAAGAGTTATTTGAATCATATCAACTGAGATATAAAATATTATTCCTAACTTCCATCTAATTTAATACACTTTTGGGATGATTGACGTTCAAACATGTTTTTAGAATTTTTATAATCAGGTAATAAAGAGTTTAATATTTTTTATTATTTAAAATTAAAAATTGTTTATATTTTAAGCTAAAAAAAGAGACTTTCAAGTATCTCCACCTAAGTTGAGGAGAACAACTATACTTGTAAGAAGCAGAAAGTTAAAATTAAGATGATCAATTAAAATGTGCAAGGGATCTTGAGCTCCCAGTAGTTGCGCTAACCGGCCAACAGAATGAATTCTAGAGTGCTTAAACCATTGACCCACGATAAGATTTCGACCAACAGCAAGTGTTAATGTTATGATGCCAAAAGCAATGAGACGTTTAAAGATCCATTTTTTCAAGATTACAACGCCTCACATAATAGTAAAATAACATTATTCTCCTGAACCAATCCAGACAACTGCACAGAAACAAATGCTTTGTTAAGAAGTAGTTGTCAAACCCATATTCACTATTATAAATACCACTTACAACAATCGGTTCTTCACTCAACAACAATCATGGATTCAGTTAAGCTCTCTGCATCTCTTGTTTTTCAAGTTGTCTTCGCCGGAATTACGCTGATCCTTGCAGCCCCATCAAAGTCAAGGCTCTTCAGAGAATACATAGGAGCTGAAGGCACCAATGTTACCTTTTCTAATGTACCCATCCATCCCAGTCTTGAATTCCACTTTATTCTCTCATTTGCTATTGACTATACAAACTCAACTCCCTGTCCATCCCCAACCAATGGTGACTTTAAAGCCTATTGGGACACAGAAAACCTCAGTCCTTTTCATGTTTCTTCCATTAAGTCCCACCATCCAAATGTCAAAGTAGCCTTAAGTCTTGGAGGTGATACCATAGGCAATAATTCGAAAGTATATTTCCAGCCTACTTCAGTCAACTCTTGGGTTCGAAACGCAATTTATTCTCTAACCCAAATCATACAACAATATCAATTGGACGGGATTGATATTGATTATGAACACTTCCATGCAGATCCTGACACATTCGCTGAGTGCATAGGGAGGCTCCTCTTCTACCTAAAACAAAACAAGATTGTCTCCTTTGCTTCTATAGCACCATATGAGGACAGAGCTGTTCAATCACATTACTTGGCTCTATGGAGAAAATATGGGCATCTCATAGACTATGTCAATTTTCAGTTTTATGCCTATGATGAGGGAACAACTATTGCTCAGTTCATTAATTTTTATGAGGAACAAAGCGCCAATTACAGAGGAGGCAAGGTATTGGTGAGCTTTGGAACAGATAATAGTGGGGGTTTATCTCCAGAACATGGGTTCTTTGAGGCATGTAGCAGTCTTTCACGGGAGGGGAAACTTCATGGCATCTTTATTTGGTCTGCCGATGACTCCATGAAGTTTAAGTTCCGTTATGAGAAGCAATCACAAACCTTTTTGGCTTGCACAAATTAATCTTGCCATCCTCCTCCCTCTGAAAGAACACACATGCTGCAGGCCTGTACACATGGGTTTCTTGCTAATCAGTACGGACATGCATCAATTGAGGCATATCAACAAAGCAGAAAGTAGAGTTATTTAGCAATACCAATGATAATCTATGTTACTTCAAAGAGCATTAGTTTTTACTTTTCTTTCATCTATTTTCTCTGCTAATTATCATAAAGCACCTTTATACAAGGTTTTATATATGTGGTGAACTGGAGCAAATGCATGGACTAAGGGCTGAATCTGTATTGAAGCCAGCCTTCAGAAACTATATTTTAATGCCATGTTGAGAACGCGATTTGATTTGATCTTATTCAATTAGCAAAAATATAATTGAAGGTGGATTCAAGTTTACCAGATAAGAAATATAAAAAAGAGAAGAAGATGAGCTGCTAAGGGGCTTTTGTTTAGTTTTCTGTTTTAGACTTTGAATGCTAACCCCTCTGTTCCTAATGATGACACAAGGATCTCAGTACAAAAGAAAATGATATTTAGAGAACTGTTTTGGATAATTTTTTTCACTTTTTCTTTTTCTTTATCTTTTGATTAAAGAGTATGCAGTGTAGTTCTATTATAAGGTCAAAATGTAAATGCACTGCATAACAGAAATCTAGTCTTGGTGCTGAGAAATGAGTAGTATTGAATGATTTGTTGCTAGTTCTCCTGCATTCTCTTAATTTGTCAAGCCTACCATACAAACCCTTGTGTTTGTCTGGTAGAACATGGGAATGACTGTGGTCTTTAACTGGTTATCATCTTTTGTGTTTGTAAAGAACAAAATCTTAGTTAGCATGGCTGCTATCCTTTGATTGGGTTTGTGTTATGTAAAAGCCAAATGGCTGCTAGTCCCTTTGGGTTAGTCTTCTGAACTCACAGAAATAAATGACTTAACTCTAGATTTGTTCAAGAAATTTAGCTAAGATGTACTTAACTCTAGATTTGTTCAAGAAATTTAGCTAAGATTTAGTGATCGACAGATGGAGTTAAAAATTTTATGCTCTTGATAACCCTTGGCAAGAACAGCTGAAGATTATACAACACAAGTACAAGCATCTTTACACAACAACACACATTGACATAAACTTTATTCTTCATGTCGTCTACTAATATAACTTGATGAGGCAGCTGCAATTTCTTAGTGTATCTTTTCTTACATTAACAGGCTACTACAGCATTTATCATTTTCCTTGCTTTGTAATCTGATTCAAACCCAAGAGCAACATAATTAAAATCCAGCAAGCTTTCTTGTGCAGCTAAGATGGCATCAAGCCATCAAGAAAGCATTGCTTTGCCTCGTTCGACTCTTTTTCTGGGGTAGAATCTATGGAAAGAGCTTGGGAGTACGAATTAACTGGGGCTCACAATCTCATCAATACTTAAGGCAATGCAGCAGCCTTAAGTACAACTTCGAGTTTTGTCGCATCATCCGAAAGGTTCACTGCAATTGGCCGACTGAAGTACAAAGAAAGAAATTAACTACCACTCATTCGTCAAGTGCTACTCAAACTTTTGATTAGGCATACTTAGATCAAACCCAATTTTGAAATTTAGAACCTAAAGTTGGAACAGTAACTAGATTACACTCACATTCCCCATTCAAAGTATTAAAATTACCATGAGACAAGATATTCCAACTTCTTTTGAAGGAAGGAAGAAGCATCACCAGGTGACCCATTAAAAGGCTCTAAACTGAAAACCTCTGTAGTCAATGAAAGTGCTGCTGCAATAGCAATAGCAGATGATCCACGGACCAGTCCCGATAACTACTATCCTGCTATTGTAGTTTAGTCGTTGGTTTTTCCTCGCCCTTTGTTCACCAAAAACAAAAAAAATGCCTGTTCCCGATGATGGAACTAACATGGAACGATATCTCTGCCACTGGCCAAACCTCAAAGTCAAGGCCCAAGGAGAAACAAACGGTGAATAAGTTTAATCTTGACAACATCTCGGGTCGGGAAAGTTACGTACAAAAGTCATAGTTTTCATCCCCGCTTAGGTTCTGATTACATATTTTTCTATATAAATCCATACCATAAAAATGAGGTTGAGAAGGTCGTGCGTTTACAGTTTATTTAATATTTTGATATTTTTTTAAATTTAGTGGTATAAGTTTGATTCTTACTTTTTATTTCTATTATGCTTTTTGTGTTAAAAAAAAGGGTTTGACAATATATATATCTTATTTATTTTATAATATAAATAAAAACATTGTCCTCACCGAAAAAATAAAAACATAGTAAAATTTACCCGAGAGGATAATATAAGCAAAAATAGCAGGATCCATCAAGCTGACCGCAGAATCAGGCACTGAATAGTGAATCATATCCAACGGAAACGATGTTTTCTTCTTCTGCTCGTCTTTGAGGGGTTTCCCTCTCACGATGACAACCAAATCCAAACAACTCAAAGTTGATGCTGAGTCTTTCTGGGCTTGGAATGGAAGCCATGGTAAGAGCAACAAGAAGAATGACGAAAACCAATTCTCAATGACCAAATTCCTCCCAACCAAACAACACAAAGCACAGCAATTAGTGTTGGGGCCTGGATTTGGTGCTGGGATTGGATGCGGTGCGGGTATCGGCTTCGGTTTGGTTGGAGGATTTGGGTATGGCGGTTGGCCGTGGAACCATCTGCGCCTTGCTTTTGGTGTCGGAATGGGTTGTGGGGTCGGTTTCGGATTCGGGTTCGGACAAGGAATTGGGTATAATTTTGATCTGGGGTCTCGTAAGTCAAGCAAATCAAAGCAAAAGTTTTCAGACTCCAACAAGACGATTGTAATTCAGATATGATTTCATTCTTCGTAGGTTCAATTTTGTTTTCAGTTCGTTTCCATTATCATTATGATTTTTTACCCAGTTTTTTGGTCGAGAGTTGGATGACACTTTTCAATCTTGAGTTCTGTTTTGATTACTACATACTGCAACAAATCAGCAAAGATGCATAATTCAACCGATAAATTACTGGAAAATGGTAATATCAATGATGCCTACAAAGTGTCATTTTTCTGCGTGCATCACCTGTTTGACAATATCAACCAATAGAGCAGTAACAAGTTGAGCTTTTTAGAAATTCATTAAGACTATTTCAATAACAGAAATCAAGTAGCATATAAAGCCAAAGTTTAGTCAGTCCTTGGAAACAATACTAGTTGGAGAAAAATCCAGAGACAAACAACCAAATCAACGTATATCATGAATTAAATAATCAGTCTAGTTAGCCTGTTAATTGGAACAATAACCAAAAAAATCCAAATAATATTTGGTATCAATGTGTCAATAATGATGCTGAAATCTCAACTGCTTCCTTGCGTTTATGCAATTGAAAAACCGAGCTTAAAGCAGGCCGTAGTCGTCATTTGCCCATCTTTATGTACTGGCCGTGGGAGAGCTTGCTTAATGCTTAGTTGCTCCATATTGTATATCTTGAGAAGGATAAATATTAGTCTGCAAAGCAGGATAGTAGTTATAAGGTTGCATTGGTTGCACACCTCCATGGTAATAGTATACTGAAGAATTTGTGTTATTTTCAGCTTTATCCTCCTGCAGCATATGGAAGTTAGGATCATCATTAATAGCAGGATAGCAATTATCAGGCTGCATTAACTGCACACCTCCATTGTAATAGCATACTGAAGAATTTGAGTTATTTTCAGCTTTAAACTCCTTCAGCATGTACAAGTTAGGATCATTATTAAAAGCACCATTATTCAGTTCAATACTATTGGTGTAAATGTTGTTGCCCAGGGTGGGAACCCCGATTGAAACTTGGTTAGTAGTCCAATCCGCAATCCCATTATTCTTCGCTATCAAATGGTCATAGTTTGGATCCAAGTGGTGAAGCATTTGGCATTCAGGATCCTCATCAAGTTGAATCGGGTAAGCTCCTAGCTGGTTATTTCCACATATAAGTAGTGCTGTAGGCATAGACAAAACTTGACTTTCGGACTTGTGCGCGAAATTCAGATGGCTTTGACTCGTAGCAGCCCAGGAAGTATCGACTGCCTTTGGTTCATGCATTAGCAAAGGCAATGTTTTCAACATATTGATTCTTTCATCAATTGCTTTAAGCTTATTATACAATGAATTGATTTGCTCCTGCAGCTCCTCCTCTGTTAGACTATCAAAACTATCATCCCAAATTGGATACAACATCCTTTGGATCGTTTGATTCACCTTGCTAGTTTCAGCTACAACTTTGCTTTTCTTATCCTTGAGAAACTTGCAGATGTCGTAGTTGGTGGGAGGATTTATAGCACTCTTGATTTTGTACTTTTGGAGGATGCGGTGCACCTCTGTGTGGTCATTGGGCCACATCTCTGCTGGTTCATTTGGCTGATTTTGAACAATCACACAAATATCGGCATTGTTATTAAAAGCAAGGGTTGATTACTGAAATTAGCAAAGACCAAAGAAAAAATTGTTCTCACATATATTTACGTGGGAGTATATTTTTTCAAATAACTAAAGGGTTTATTAAATTAAAACAAACTGCCTTTTCTTTTTTTCTTTTTTTTTTTGGGTACAAGTAAACTGCCTTTTCTAATCACATATGTGATTCTCAATCCTATGGATGTAAAATCCAAAATAAAAAGACATTAAATGCAACTTTCAAAAGCATTGTCTAGAAACCCAGAAGTTAATTAAGGTGCGTGGGTAACGAGCTGATAGCTAAAATATTACATAGCTAATAATTAATATACATGCTTTTGAAATTGCAGAGACCCATTTTCTTGTCTGAATACAATTCAACCTAATAGACAAATGAGATTGCAAAGATCCATTTTTCTAACACTTACATATACACAAAAAATTGGTCAGACAGCATGAGTATTAAGAAAGCCTTGAAATATTAATGGCAACTAGTCCAGCTTAATCAATACATGTTAAGCAAATGGAATTCGACTGGGGCAATATTAATGGCACTTACTTTATGTGGCCCTAGAAGTGTTTTGTTTACCTTTTTCCATTCTTTGTTTATGCTAATAAGCTTCAATACCTTTGCCTAGTAAATCATTCGTGTATTTTGAATTTTTCTCAATTAATTAATATACATGCTTTTGATTATAAATTTCTTGTATGAATAAAATAAAAATCTAATAAACAAATGGAATTGCAAAAAGCCTTGAAACCTCAAACGAAATGCAACAAAGTAGTGCTTTGCCTTCTTAGTCTTTTCTTTTCCACAGAAAATTTCTAAGGTTAAAAACAGCATAAACTTCCGGTATTCCTTATCATCAAGCCAATTTATGTGAGATGACCATTCAATGAAAATAAAATCGTAAAATCCAACGTCGATGATGATAGAATTCTCAGCTTGTGCTTAGACAACCCAATCAAAAGCAAAGAAGGCAGCACAAAAACACAAAAAAGATAATGAAAAACCAAAACAAAACAAAACGTGAATGATATAGCAATAGGAAGCAATTACCTTAATTTCAATGGCTTCTCTAAAATCCTTGGTACGAGATCCAATGCAGAAGAGAGGAAGAAAGTACCTTAACTTTCAATGGCTTCTCTAAAATTCCTGGTATGAGATTCAATACAGAGGTAATTTGAGGGTAGCCTAGAATTGAATTTATAGAGTAAATTGAGCGGTGACATTATTAAGAAAAAAATTGTCTATTTTTTTAGGAAACTTGATCCCAATCTTCCATAATTAAGGAACCAATCCTCTGACTTGATTTGATTTGTGTATCTTTGGTCACAAGTAAGAGGATCTGTTGACGAGAGAAGAAATTCAATCTCATATTAGCCCTTACAGTGAGATTTTGCCTCATTAATTATCGGGATAATGGTACTCTGAAGTGTCTATAGAACACCGAGTTTTGGGTCCAACGATTATTGGTAAATTGCCCAACCAATATTGTCTGTGAAATTATTTGTTTGGGCTTGATTCAGATATGACACTAATCTTTATCTTTTGAACCGTCTACTTGTTTTATTTTAATTGCAAATTATTTTTAATTTATTCAACACGAATTGTTTAGTCTTTGGGCAAATCAGTTGAGCTTCTATGACCAAAAAAAAGAAAAAAAAAATTGCTGAGAGTAATGTAATTCGAGTATGTTTGGCAAGTTACAAGCGATATGTTGCTTATACATATATCTGCCCACCTTTTGCTTTATTGATTTAATATAAAAATATGGTTAATGCAAGTGACAGTTAATTATAAACAGTGGGTGCCAAGTGGCGTGTGTGATCTGTGAAAAGTATAGACGTGAATTTGTTATTTATAGAAGTGAGTGGCGTTGTCTCGATTTTAGCCTGCGCAGTAACCATCCATTGGATTGTTATGAACAGCTCGCAAACATCATAATGTGATTACTTCTCTTCTCTCAAACGGATTACGATTGAATTTTCTTAATATACAATTGAACAGATTCTCGCAAACATAATAATGTGGTTTCTAACTTGGCACACACTGTTTGAACGCCCACCAATTTCTAGGTATCTCAAAACCTAAGGCCAAGGATCACCCATGAGATACCACTAAACTTCACAGCCGGAAAAGGTGCGGTAAAAAGAAGAAAGAGTTGAAGTAGGGGAAGTAGAGCAGGTAAGAGAAGAATAATCAAGAAGCTTAGAATCATTTATGGCAAATTTTACAACATCACAATCAGAAAGGGAAAACAAGAAACGCTTTTTTCCATTTTTAATCCCCGTAAAAGATATACTCACGTTTTTATCTTTACATTTACTAACAAAGGATAAATAATAATTTTTACTGTTTATCCTTTGTATTTTCTAAAATTAAAAAAAGTAATAAGTGTAGAAACAAGACCGTGGCTATATCAACACTCTTTAATCCCCATTACCCTTGGATTGTTCGACGTTACAAAGCTTTCACCTATGTTCAGGTGACAACAAGTAAAGGGCAAAAAAAGGTAAATCCACACGGAATAAAGTGGGGAGGGAAAACCAGAAGTGGAATATTAAATGTCACTTATGTACAAATCAGATTCATTTTTTTTTTTTTTCTTGTTTAGGTCCTTTTCAGCTTGGGTAATCGCACACGGTTATTTGGAACTGTGAATTATCCTGCTCCGCCGAATACTGTCTGATGAAAGCTCTTCTCCACCAAATCTCAAATGCCTTCTGAATATTAGGACAGTCATCTCCTTTATTTAAAAATCGATCAAACCAATCGAGCAACAGAGTCTGCTGTTGGAGTAAAGGCAATGTAAGTATAGTTTGGCTTAATCCGTCTTCAACTAGTTTCTTATCAACAGCTCTAGATGCTCTCCTCATCCATCCGAAGTCTTCATATAGAGCTTCTAGCCACGTTGACAATAAGGAAAATCGAGTTTCTTTTGGCACCAATATGTATCCCCTTCCAATGGCAATACAAAGCTGTGCTGTGATTCTACTGATCTCATGGCGATAAATGGTAGGAATTTTTGAATGAAGCATTGCAAGTTCTTTCTGATCTGCCCATAATTTCACAAAGTCCTCACCCATGTTTTTGCCAATCAAAATGTCAACAATCCACTGTATATTGTCAGCTTCACGAGCTATTTCACTCATCAAAACCCCTCGATCTTGCCTCTCGTCTGTGCTAGTCGCTTCAGATAAGCATAGGACAAGAGAACTAATACATCTATGGCAAAGATGATACAGCGTCTCTTTAGAGACATCTATTCTGCTACTACCATTAGATGCATCTTCTTTAAGCAATCGAGATATCAGAGTTTTCATTTCCCTGCGAGCTTTGTCATCTTTTGCTTGTAGAACACCAGTCAGCATGTTCATGACAATGTCATCAGCGCTTGCAGTGGTAGATGGGTCAGATGATACTCTATGAAGAACTTTAGTTTCAGAGTCATGGAGGTGGAGATGACATAACTGGGAGATGACCTCCTCCTCTTCATCTTCAGACCAAGGAACAGCTTCCAAATACTCCAAGCATGACACAACCCCATGGTCAAACATGATAGCTGCTGACACCTAAAGCCAATAAAGAATATAAACTAATATGTAAGTCACTGCAGTAAGAAGAACAGTAAGGATAATGCTTATAATTCAACAAAAGCACAAGAAAGACTGGCCCGCTAAAGAGAATATAGGATCCCCAACATGCTCCTTGCGCATCTGTTATTTTATGGCCCAAAAAAATATGTTATGCTGGATCTTCTAGCCTCCAGTAAAGTGTAAAGTCGGATGTGAACAAACGGATGGAAAATATTGGACCGTGACTTCCTAGTTTGGCATGTTTTGGAAATTTAGTGCACCAAATTAATAATGAATTAATGAGAGGCTCTATCACATCCTGACAAGTCCTGGATCCAGGGTGAAGTCCAGATGTTATCAGAATTTAGACATCCACCACATTTTTCCCAAAGGGAAATTAGTCAGGATGTTCAAGTCGATTAGCTGTTTGCATGTACTGATCTAAGCCTATCAAGACTAACCGACCTCACCATATGTAATTGTTCCATTGTTCACCTGGAAATCACAAACAGTATACTATTCCAAAATCAACGTACTGAATCCAAAACCAACCTAGATTTTCCAATTATTAAGCATATGAAGAATAATACCTTGAGCAAACTCAAGACTTTAGAAACCCCCTCACCCATCAACCTCCTCTTCAAATCCTCAGAGTACATCAATACCACAGTTTCTACATACACCTCCACATCGTCGCAATCACTGATCTCCACCGAGTGCGAAACCCCACGATCAAGTTGGAGTTTCTCAGCGAAAAACCGGCTCTTCTCGGCAAGAACGCTCTTGTGCACGTCCATGGAAACCTTAAAGCCATCCTTTGCAATTACCGTAAGTCTCACATCGCCAATTCCCCACCAATTAGGGTCTCGAAACGGTGCTGCATCCAGAAGCTTCGACACCCGATCTTGCAGCTCGCGGCGCTTGTCATCGGAGAGCTTCGGTTCGAGGTGTTGCTTTTCAGACATCATTTCGTAGAGGGTTTGGCTCTGGCTCGGGTTGGGGCGAGTCTGAATCTGATTTTGAGTTGATGGCGAGAAAGGGGGTGGAGGAGAAGAGAGGGTCTTGGAGGGTGAGGATGAGGGCGAGTAAACCATAGAGATGGTTCGGGATGGTGAAAAAGATAGCGCCGGGTCTGATATGAAACCCTGCTTTATCATTGCTGATACCTCTCTGGATTTGATAGCATTTTCACCCGCCATTGAAGCTCTGCGGGAACGAGCGCGCTCTCCCGCTCGCAAATCTGCAGAGCGTGAAGTGCAAATGCAAAAACCCAATACTGAGATTTCAACGGTAGAAAATTGATTAGATGGGAATTGAAAATTTCCAGAAACTGTAGATGATTGAACTCGTCAATTAGCAGAGAAAGTAGTTTTTTCTTCCTCAGAAAGGGGAGAGTGAATAGAAAAAAGAAATGAAGAAACAAAGAGGGGAGGGAAGAAGAGAGAATCCAAGAAGAGTGTCAGAGTACAGTCAGCAATGGATGCAGTGTTAAGTAGAGCGACAGTAGTGGGAGGACGGCGCGTGTGACCCTCTGAGACAAGGGGAATGGTCTCGGACTCAATAATTAGAAATAAAAATACCAACCCACCATGCAAAAGGAACTGTTTCGCTGTACAAGTGTGACGGAGGGAAGTCAGATTATTACTCGCACGTGCACACACCTGCCTTCCAAAGGACTTGATTGATAATTTGATGGACTCATGTAACTCTGTTTGCAGCCATTTTCATTGCAATCCCTTGTTAATATCAAATGAATTGTTGTCACTAATGACTAACCTATACCTTTAGTGGTGTTTCTTCTTCTACTCCGATGGGTCAAAGTCACATCTTTGGCTTTGATAGGTAAAATTGTAAATGCCTTTGTCAATGGGAGGAAACTTTGCCCTTTGATTGACATTCTGTTGTTAAAATTTCTGTCATTTTTGAAAAAAAAAAATGCTGGATATCCTTTTTGGGTATTAGAGAAGCGCTTTTTGCTTTTCTCTGGATTCGATCCAGTACAGTTTACTGCTTGGTGCATACACCGACCCACGATGGTCCCAACCCTGGGAGATAACATCAACTTTAAATGTCACAAAGTCTCAAAATTTGTTGTAGATCTCTATTATATAGCTCATATAACTTCGTGAAAAGATTAGGAAAGAGAATATGATCAAATTATAACCCAAACTTTGATGTCCAGTAGGTTCAGTAAATCACGTTGCTCATTCCAAGGTGGGTCAAATATTATCGAATTTAGACATGCTAAAGTTTAGCAAAGGAAAAGTTGCATGGTGGAAATAAGGAGGTGCGTAAACCAAAAGCATCACAACGTTACATATCAGGCACAGAAGAGGAGGAGGAAAACAGAGGGAAATGTATAATGACAAAAATTATACAGCTCCAGTAGACGAATTAGATTATATACATGGAATTCACACCATTCATAACGAAGCATATGAGAAACAACCTTGATTGTGCCTAATAGCATCAGCCTTGGCCAGCAAAAACTGAAGCAAGGAATGAAACACAAGTGAAATGAAATTATACACTCTTCACGAAGGCAAGGAATTCCATCTAGTGTTTCTTGAATGAGACATAGCTTTCATAGTCAAACCTTCAGAACAAAAGAACAATCATTGGTTGCTACATAACCACACACACAAACACAGAGAGAGAGAGAGAGAGAGAGAGAGAGAGTAAGACCTTTCAGAAAACATTTGTCTGTAGATCCTCCATTCCAGGATCTACATCTTTTGCTTCCTTTCCATCTTCATCAGTTGTCCCGAAAAGAGGAGCATCAAGCTTTGGAGGAGTCTGGTAAGATATCGTTGTTTTACTAATCAGACAGTCAATAACAGAATATGATACTAGAGGGAAATGGGTATAACATCTTGGTAATATGGAAGCAAAGTGCTGAAGTTTTCTGCGTTACCATGCAACGGACTAGGGCCCAATTGACACCTCGGAAGAATGGGTGACGCTTAATTTCATTTGCTCCTTCCTGTGAACCCAATCTGGTTTTGGGATCTCTATGCAACAAATGGTACATCAACTGCCTTGCATGCAGACTTACCTGCATTAAGACTGAATGTATATTAGCACAAGATTATCATGCATTTTGTATCTGCAGATCTGCATATAACTTCAAACTCAAGTCTGAATAAATGAAACTTCATAAGAATTTCAAGTGTGCATTGGCTGCCGTCCATAATTAAAGGGTTCTTGCTGGGAAGGCTATGTACATAATACATTAATATGGGATCGCACATGTAAGAATTTCAATTTCTTTATTCTGCAGACTATAGAGCATCCTCAAACATGAAAAACCTATAACTAGCTTCATCAGCTACATCCCGTAGAATAGAAGTATACATTTGCTAACTTATTACCACAATCAAAACCTATGCCATAGCAAAGCAAAAGTTGTAAGCGTTATATGTGGACAATAAGTTGCATCAAGAGGAGAAACTCACCGGTCTACTTTTGGGAAATTTTAGATCCTTGTGAAGAATATTTCCAAATGTTTTTTGCCTTGTCTTTCCCCTAAATGGTGTATACCCATAGAGCATCTCAAATAGAAGAATACCTACATGGAGCAATGCATTTCATTTAATAATAAAAATGCCTTCACTTTTCTTTTCTTATTTTATATAACTGAATCCAAAAATTAATTCAATTTTCTTCTCTTATTAAATTTAAAAATTACCAAGAGCCCACCAATCTACAGCACTAGTATGGCCGGAACCAGTTATAATCTCCTACAAAAGTATTAAATTGTCAATCACAACACAAACATTAAGAAAAGCATATAAATTAAACTGGTTCTGATAACATGAATGCATGATCCTCTATGTCAACAAAGATCCCCACCCAACTCCTTGAAGAAATAAATAAATAAATAATAAAATAATCTCCTCTAATAATATTAATAATCTGATTAATTAGCAAGCTAATATATGATCAAGAATCATTGGCCAGACAAACTATAAGTATTCTCTTTCTTTTAAGACAATATACACATGCATCATCTGTATACTAACAGGTGCAGTCACCGTAAAACAAGCATCCGAACCATGCTTATCTCGAATTATTAAAGTTTTAGTTTCTGAATAACAAAATTTCTTAAAATGTCCAGAAATCACAAACCGGGGCTATGTACTCTTCTGTGCCAACGAAAGAATTCGACGCTCTCATGGGTTCAGCCAGAAATATTGGGGCCTGCTGACCTTTCTGTTGTTTTTTCCGATGTTTTTTCTTTTCATTAGTAGCTGGAATTAGAAGCTGCAAAGAGTGCAATCAGACAGATACAAATTGATTCAGTAGTCCGAGTTAAAAATTATTGCTTCTGATTTTATTACAAACTAAGGTGTCCTTGTCAGCAATATACCTGGGGTTTGCAAGATGTTATACACGATAAATCAAAATCTGTCAGAGAAACATGTCCACTGCTCTGGAGTAACACATTTTCTGGCTTCAAATCCCGATAGATTACCCCTGTACATTACAAATAAGTTATCTGGCAATATTTCTTGGCAAGTGCTGAGTTTTACTATAAAATAGGTTCATGTAACTGTTACTAGTCCGTGGCTGCGCCTGATAATTTAAAAGAAGATTAAAATTACAGTACATCTATAGATGATTCCAGCCAGGCAAATTTATTGAAACGTCTTCAAAACATTGTGTCAATTAAACATTTTCCAAGTTGCAAGACAGTCTCATCAATCAAAAGAAAAGGTTATCATCTAATATTGATGCATATAAATATCAATGGTCAATGAATGCCCACCTTGACAATGAAGATACTCCAGTGCAACTACTACCTCAGCTGCATAAAACCTAATAGCATCAAGAATTTTTGCAGGTCAGTTAGAGGAAGGTATAGAAACACAAGTCGCAGGCACAGTTGAAGAATGATCATTTTCAAGGAAAAAGAACGATATTCCTACATTTGCTTTCAATAGAACACGGCTAAACCGCGGATTCTGAGTAAGAATGTCTCCGATCGTAAAGGAAAAACAACTCAGACTACTAGGGCCATAAAACTGGAACAAATTTTACTGGCATACACTTGATCAAAGTAGAACATATGCATCAAATCACTTAGATCCTCTATACCATCCTCCGTCCCTTGTCCCCCAAATTTTGATTGTCTTCAAATCCTCAACTTGTGATATATAGGTGTTTGTGTATGTGTGTGATACAACTATGCTTTCATTAACAATGTAATATACCTCACCGCATCTTCTTTGAGAACCTTTGTTGGCTGTCGGTCCAGAAGTAGGAACAGTTCTCCACCCGGACAGTAATCAGTTATCAGGCAAACATGTGTCTTGGTCTGCAAATTAGTTGTCACAAATACATAAATTAGTAACGCATCCATGTAACATCCTCCAGTAACTTCTAAATTAAATGTTATAGGAAATAAAGGCATCAAAAGGGCAAGACAGAGAATATTAAAAGTAAATACTGTGAATACAAAGGCTGAATCATACTAGATCCTCATGCTCCTGCCAGTTCCTCTACTAATTAATATCAATAATTATGCGTTCTGAGAGTAACACTAGAGTTTCTAACCTGAAAGGAAGCATATAGCGCAGGAAGAAAAGGGTGGTCCAACATGTCAAGGATCTCTCTCTCCGCGCAAGCTCTATGCACCTGTAAAATGTGTAGAAACGCCATCCTATTATGACAGGTAGAAAATGCCGCCATAATTTAATTTGAAGGTAATTAGAAACATACCTGCTGACCCAGATATACTCATGTCAAATACCTACCAAGCCTAAGTCTAAATTTATTATTATTATTGTTGTTGTTGTTTTTTGCCTGTAGGTAGAGGAAGCTAGTATACCAGTTGGGGTAATTTCGGGAGGGGAATCATGCTTCGTACCCCGCCTTTGGTTGGGGTGCTCGATACCACTGTGCTAAATGCCCGTGGCTAAGCCTACAGATAGTTATAAAAACTAATACTATGGAGTATTTAGTGCAATTAATAAGTGAAAATTCATAATGGACTTTAATTCAGAAATTGTATTTGATCTGCGTTACTAAAAGGCAACTAGAATGAAGCTACATTGTATAGAAGAACTACCACACAAACATGCCTAAACGGAAGGAGGTGGCACGTAAAAAGGAAGATATAGACATTTTAGCTGATGGTGTATGCTGTAGCACCTTGTTACGATTGAGCATAACACTCTTATCCATAGCCTTCATGGCAAAATAATGACCAGTTCCACATAGCTCCACAAGATGCACACTGGAAGACAGCAAAAAGTCATAAAATAGTTTTCAGTGTTTAAGAAGCTTTTATTGGAGAAATTACAGAGCAGAAAATCCAATGGAGAAATTCTCATTAAGATTCTAAATTTGAGCTCTCCTGAATTTTCAGCTAATTAGAGACACATTCATCTACTATTCTCTTACCTATGCAGAAAATTCATAAAAATCTTACTGGTTAAAAATCATCCATCTATACTTATGGGAATCTGGGATCTTTTACTTGTTTGGTACTGGTTAGAAGTACCATCTATACAACTTGTAAAATTAACACACGTAAAAGTTAGAAAATATAAGGACGAGGGAGAAAAAAACCTGCCAGTATCTCCAGATCCCAAAGGTTTTATTGGCCTAAAATGCTTTAAGCCTATCTGTTCTCCACTATCTAAAATCTGCAAAACCAAGGTTTAATAAGCAATTGGCGAAACATGGATGATATTGAAGAAGTGGTTCAGAAAAATATCCAAATAAATACATAAGGCTATATGGAACACTGAAGAATCTACTATCATATCATGTCATGATTAGCAACTCAATAACAACAATAAATGAAAGTGTCAACTGCAGAGCACATAAATAATTGTAGATAGGATTATGATCGCTTCCTAGAAATCTAAGGAAACTACAGAAGATGAAGACCGTAAGAGCACAGATGTCAAATGAACCATGAAAAAATTTTATCACATCTGCCAATATTTTAGCACATTTATGACCATACCTTGAACAAGTAATTCCTGAATCTTCTATTAGTTAAAAGCAATACCAAGAAAGGCGAGAGTACATTAAACACTTTTAAACACAGCAGTACAACCTTCTGGATAGCTATCCAAGCAGGGTCATCTTTCCTATGAGGTTTGGGGTGGACCACTTTTGAATGCTTCATCCATAAATCATCTGGTTTCTGCATAGCCAGAATATTATGTTACAAAGAGAAGTTAAAAGCTCTTCAGAAGACAAAGATGACCAAGAGACATTACCAAATTGGCATCTGGAAGTTCTCTCACTGCCTCATCAACATTTTCTGCAGTTTGTTTGACCTGAGGGTGGATAGTAAACAGAGTTGTTATGGCTCGAAGGAAATATGTAAATACGTTGACATCCAAACGATAATTCAAAATCTGAAAATATGTTCTATTAATTAAGCACTTAGAGAGTGGCCAACAAACCAATTGTTCTCCTTCCTTTGCAGTATCTTCAGCAATACTGTTTTTAAGAGGCTCCACATGCTGACTACCATCAAGTTGAACCCCAATAAAATACTGTACTTCTCCCTGTTAAAGAAAAATAGGAAAAAGAAAAAGGGTTAAATATGAGGATGTATGTCTCTTTTTGTTTTTGTTAAATTTATGATAAATGGAATATGATTAAGCACCTTAAAATTAAATTTATATGCCAAGATAGGAAAAGATATGACAGTTTCACTAGATTACTATCAAATTGTACCTTTTGATCACGCATAGGTTGCAGATGAAACAGGTTCCAGAACTTTTTGCCTGAGTTGAGCACAGAATTGTTCATCAACAAGCGGAATAATTATGGTAACATTATTGAGCCCCTCAATGTTAAATAGCTTTCTCCTTTGCTGGCTAAGAGAAGTATTGTAAAGCAGAGATACATATAAAAATATTGTGGACTTTTTTTCTATCTACTGCAAGTCATTGTTAAACACAAGACGATGAAGATATTATCGCGTCTTTGTTTCTTTTTAAACAGAAAACTATTTTGTGACGTTAGGTATCCTGTAAGATTGTTATATCATTTTGAAGTCAATTAGATATGCATTATGTAATAGGGTTATTCATGTGATCTCTAAAAAATTCCAATCTTTAATAATACTTCCAATTTTAGTGGAATTTCATGAAGAATATCAGGTAAGCATACCACTCTTTGTATAATTAATTAGCTGCACGGTAACTTCTGTTTGGCTGTCAATTGCCTCTCTAATTTTCCTCACAGTAGCTGGATCAGTTTCAGGTCCTTGCAGAAACCTAAAATCACCAGACATTATAAAAGATAGATAGAAATGAATTTCAATGTTATTTAAACATCTTAAAGATCATTTCCAGTTATATCAATCTTAATTCAAGTGTGTCAGTAGCCTCCACTTGGAATTAGTATGCTTGACATTTAATAATTTTAGAGTTTAGTTTTCTGAATATTTTGGTGATTTTGTTTTGTATATATACTGTATGCTAATGATTACACTCTTTTTCCTGGAAATTTCCATTAATCCTTCATGGAAGCATGTACACTGTAAAAAATGAGGCCAGCAGTGAAGTTGGGAACACTAATTTAAAAGATACCAGGTGAAATGCAACTACATTTAGATTTTTGTGAAGTATGATATACACACACACACGAGCCGCAGTGTTTTGATATTCATTTGCAAGCTAATGAAAGTTAAATTTAAAGCATACCTGCAATTTCTTCCTAATATTTCTTCACGGCTGTACTCAGTAAGCTCAAGGAAGCTATCAGATGCAAAGATCTGAAAAACCAAATTCAAATGTTACCCTTTTTGACACCTTCATCTCCGTTAAACAAATTCAACACAGAAGCAACATTGTCAGTGCAAAATAATTGTTTCTGTGAAATCTCACTATTGGATTGTCTGGCAGTCTTGGATCGGTAATGACAAAGTTCTTCTCAATACGTTCAAGTGTAGTAGCAAGATCAAGGCCCTTTCGCTTTTCCCTCTGCGTTACTTTGTCATCAAAACTATCAGGCCTCTCATCGTCTTCATCCTCAGAGCTGTCCTCAACAACTTCGTTCTCCAAGCTTTCATCATTGGACTGACTTTTTCTGATGAACCTGAAGCATAGAAAGATAACGTTGACATAGAGGATCTCACATTAAGTTAAAAAAACAAAAAAACAAAACTGAGCTAAATATATAAAAAGAGTTTTTTTTAACATTATTTGATGAGAAATACCATACCCCATGAAAGAACGACGTCGGAGATTTTTCTGCTTCGTCTCAGGCTGCTCACTGATCCGCTGCATTGAATTTCTATGTTCCCCATGTGATTTCCGTCTAAATGATGCCACACTCTCTGATTTTCTCCTTGACAAATTTTCTGCTCTCTCTTCTTCTTCATTACCTACTGATTTTTTTATCGGATGGTTTCCTGATTCACTGAGTGCCCGGGGCCGCTTCATGGCCTCCATCAGCTCAGAAACTGAAGTAACAGCCTTCTCTTTCTGACGGGCTGCAATGCACAAGTTGTTAGTATCGTCAAGAAAGCAGAAGATGACCAGAAATTCTTTCCATTTTTGCCCACTAGTTCGTTGATGCTAGTTTTGGACATTAATCAGTCCTACAACATTGACCCAAAAAAGAATCTCATGTTTAATTTAGATTTCCTTTGTTAAACTGATGCAGAATGTTTATCATTTTGATGTATACCAATTGGATTCATCCTCACTAGTCATGCCACTGCCATACTTATGACAGACAGAATCAAAGCGATCTACTTTAGTACAGAAATCTTCTGGATATCAGTCATGTTTCATTAATCTTGTCAAAGCTTAGGATTTAGGAAAAATGTCCAACACTTCCATAGGACCGTTAACAGTTCTCTATGATGCCGCAAATTATGTGTGTGATATATAAGTAACATATCTAAATCCATATCCCTTGTAAATAGCTTAGATGTTATCGCTCTTCTTGTAAACATAAGGTGATAGATATACTCTTATGAATTACGTGGCTTTTGTCGGAGTGTCACTGACCTTACAGGTTTTTGCAAAGATACACCTTCTGAAGATCCTGTGTCTCAAGTATGGCCTACTTTGTGTTTATTTTTTTCAAAAGTTCTATAATTGAATTATTTTCTTGTCATCAAAGTTTCACGTTATAGTTTTTAGTAGCTAATGATCAGCAACACAAGCCATTTTATTTGGTTATTCCTTATTGGATTTCAAAAAAGATCTCATGAGACGATTTTCCTTCAGACAACAGAAAAGTTATAGATAATAGTTGTGTCGAAATAGTATAAGATGATGCGTCCAATACCATCATATCGAATTAAGGACTCGGGCAATCCATTGGGACGTAGCATCTTATCCTTGGACCCCTCGGTATGCTTGCTAACCTCCACTTGCATTCTGTCAGAATCATCCAGACAAAGAAAAGACATTGGGGTAAGTATCCCACAGTACATTCACTTAATAATTATGAGTTATACTATTCACACAATTTTATTTTATTTAACTTTTATAATATATAATTTAAATTATTAAATTTATTAAATTATACAAAATAATTTATAAATACAACAGATGTCATATCATTTTTTATAAAAATTGTATGACAATTATTTAATAATATATATGCAAATATTTATTTTTTAGATCACTAGTATGAATATTGGGATGTTATCATATTATGATTCATGAATCTTTGGTAAATTAACCAAAGCAAAGGTGCCTATTTTGTAGAGCCAACAACTTTTTGTTGAACAAGGAGTGGGATAGTTTAATGGTCACGTGATTTAATATAGGGTTGAATAAACTTAGTTTTGAGCTGTTCTTCAACTATCTTATATTATTGAAAATTGATATATATATATATAGAGAGAGAGAGAGAGAGAAACCTATGTTGACATAATTTGATATTACCAAAACTCCTGTTAAAACAAAACCTTTGGCAATAAAATTCTGTATAGTCTTTCGATTACATCAAGGTCCACATGCAATCAATGTCAAGGTTTGAATCTTAGCCAGCAGCCAGAGACAAAGATGTAAAGAGAGAGGTCCCTTTGGCCCCGAATATGAAAATAGCATGTATCCATCCACAACCTCATAGGCTCAATAATTGGATTCTCCATTAATCCACTAAACCCAGCAATCTTATGTACTTTCACCATCAGTTTTGGGGCAATCTCCATGTAAAGCCTATTCCCCTTTGAATTTTACACATAATGGCAATCGCCTTCGCCAGCTAAAGGGGAAAGAATTATATATGTTAAAATGAGCATAATTGGCATAAAGACAAGGATTTTCTTAGAGTACAACACACAGGCAATTTTCACTGAAGAAAATCATAACTGAGTGGCCATTATCATGGGTCAGGGTGAAATTCAACCCGCTCTTATCTTAAATTATGTATCAAACATCTTA
This sequence comes from Dicorynia guianensis, assembly GCA_037013595.1. Taxonomy (NCBI): domain Eukaryota; kingdom Viridiplantae; phylum Streptophyta; class Magnoliopsida; order Fabales; family Fabaceae; genus Dicorynia; species Dicorynia guianensis. The sequence goes on from JASUAB010000009.1 coordinate 1,536,904, forward strand.
TGTGCACTGTCAATTATTGTGATTACACATGTCCCAATCATCTCTCAAATCACACATAATAAATATAATTTTATTTATTGTATGTTATAATATTATAATAATTAAATAGGAAAAATACTTTCTCAATTTAAATATGCTTGAAGTAGTATTTATAATGATAAAGTATATGATAACACAATTTATGAGAAAATCTGAGCTAACCCGATAAATTTGAGAACTTTGCCATCGTCGTCCTTGATGGGTGCAATGGTGAGAAGGTTCCAAAATGGGGTCCCATCCTTCTTGAAATTGAGTAGTCTTCCACAGTAACTCGTCCCTGCCTGCAACGCTTCCCTTATCTTTGCCACGTCCTCCGGATCCGTACCCGCTCCCTGTAAAAAACGACTGATCCCCACCCCGACCCGCAATTAAAATTCGTTCTTAACTTTACCGTTATTACAGTTAAGAGGAACGTATAGTTTTCCTACATTAATTAAATTTATTAAAAATAATATTATTCTTACATAATTTTAAATATATCATTTTTATATAATTATATAAAAATTTAAATATTATAAATTTCATACAATTTACAGACCCATACATAATTACATAAAATAATATATTTAAAATCGTGTGAAAATTTGTATGAAAAAATATTCAGTACCAGTTCCTTCCAATGACCTCCTTGGATGTATAACCCGTCATCTTAAAGAATCCGGCACTCGCATACATGATCGGGTAATCCGGTTTGGTAGCGTCCGAAACCACAAAAGTTTGTTGGAACGTCGACAAAGCGTCTTTCAAGTCCTCGGAAACCCTTGGAATTCCTCGAAATTCTCTAAAGCCGTCGTCCAAGGAGTCGCCGGAACTTCTCACCGAGTTGTTCGAGTTCCTTCTGGAAGAATTCGCTAGTTTAGCACCCGGTTCCTCCCCGCCGGAGTTCCTAACGGACACGCCTTGTGGCTTTCCGGTCTCATTATCTGTTTTCAGCACCAAACCCCACTCGGCGGCTCTCTGCGCTGCCGTGTCTAATGCTTCCGTGACCGGTGATTTTTGAGGCGGCTCCTTGCGTTCGCTGAGAACGGCGGAAAGGGTCTGTTGGGCGTGCGGTGGTGACGATTGGGTGGGTAAGTCGGAGTTCTTGAGGGCCATCCATGAAGTGCTGGTGACACCATCGGCTAGATTTGAATGAAGGGGTTCTGGCTCGTTGCTGCTGCGCGGGTCTATCCAGCTTTTCCACTTGGGCTGCGAACGGAACGGGGAGCTGGTTGGCTGTTCGGCTGAGTAGGAAGAAGGGTTGAAAACTTCGAGCGAGCCCCGAGGGTCTCTGGGAAATGGCGGTATCAATGATGATTGCTTTGGCGATTTACCTGACTGCTCCATCGCTCTCTGCAGCGCAATATATCTCATCAGAATAGGACTTTCAATAGAATTATGGGCAAAAGAGTTGTCTGATGACTGAAACTTAACTGATAGGCAAAAAGATCAAATTTTTATGTCATCTCTGTTCATATTAATCATTCTGCCCTTGATTCCCGAAAAAAAAAAAATCATTCTGCCCTACACATACTTCAATCAGATTTTGAATTTCAGTGAGAAAAATAAATTTGGATAAAGAATTTACTGAAGAATTCATGATAAGTTTGTCACATGTGTACTTCAAGCGGAGCTATGGTCTCGTCAAACCAACTCAACCTTGCACTGGGGACAAATAGTGGGGTAGTATTAGTAAATATAACGGGGACTCTGGAGTGTGGAGAGTGATGGTGTTGGTGTGGGATGGGATGGGATGGGAAACAACTAAACAAGAGACGAAACTTAATACAGGGTATAGATGAGTTGGCTGGGGTTTATGTAGTCATTTCAACTTTGCTCATCGAACTAAATTTTAGTTGGGCACTGCAAGAAAATTGAGCGGCTCACATTTTGCAGGGTAGTTTTGTCCAGTGGAGTGGCAGTGGGATCAGCTTAGGAGGCAATGATTAATACATTCAAAGAGAGACTAAGACAATGTCTGAACTCTGGACTGTCTGCTAAATATGGCAGGCTGTCTTCGAGGGCGAGAGAAATGATCAGAATAGAAGAACACTGAATACGTACTATAAAGAAATCGGGGAAGCAAATTGTCTGCCATAGTTAATGGAAGCTTTGCATGCTTAACTGCTTATGAATACTCCTCATCGTAGGAAAGGAAAACTTGACTACGACCAAATTAAAGTCAAGGCGATTGTTAGCAAGTACGTATAAAACAAATTAATAAGATGCCCTCCCTATACTTAATATATAGAAATCACCAGAGGCTAATGTATGATCAGACTTAGTATGTACCTCAAGCAGTGCTGACGCTGCTGAATGAGGAAACTGGAACTTGGAAGGAAAAGGGAAATGACGCGAAGATGATGTTCTAGAAATGACTTTTAATGGCAGAAAGACAGGGAGCAAACATACATAGTGGAATTTTTGTCGAAAAGGTTTGGCTTTCCATCCCTGTGCACCTGAATTTCACATGACTCTTACATGTAATCCCATACCCTCCTCGTCACTCTAAAAGTAATCATTTGAGACGGAGAAATTGCAGAATGCAGAAACCTTGTGTATTAGTAGTTTCTTTTATCTGCTGCTTTCTAAACTCTTACCTACAATGACTTCTTACTGCTCTCTCCAATTGACAGTCTGGATATGGGTTGGCAAGCAAAAAGAAAAGCAACAAAAGCAGACAATTATGCGTGCGTACGTCTTCTCAGGCACGTTGATCTTTGCAGGCTCTCTCGACCAGTTGCTCGCAGGACAATACTGTCTGTGATTGTGTCTGCGTAGTGGAATTATGGCTAGCTGAAAATATATAAAAACAAAAAGAAATGGTGAGTATCTAACAGTTTCAGGGACTGAAAGATAATGAAAAATTAGTGAATCTAATGGTCACAAGTAGGGGCTTAGGAAGCCGACGCGTGACACCAGGTTGGCTGATGCTGAAACGAAACATAACCACAAATAATCACCCATAGGATGGGAATGGAGGATGGTGTATGCCGAGTTGATGCGGTTGCTGGTGCTACAATGACTGGAAGTGAAGTAGCTTTCTTAGATCAACTTGTTCAACTTCTTGATGTGAAGGATACCTCATGCTTAGGATAACTTATTACGATGAATTCTCCCAAACCATAGAGGACATGGAACTCTCTGCTTTTTTTTTTTTTTCCTTGGATAGTGTGAGATTTACAGACACAAAATTTTCGTGTCCGCCATAGTATGAGAATAGCGTTGCTGAACTTAGCACAAACATGAAAGTATTTCCAAGTATAAATTGAGACATGACAAGGAAAAAAAAAAAAGAAAAATTGCTCTAAACATATTGTAAAGTGGACATTATAGGTGCAATATTATTATTTTTATAGTATTATTTTTAATTTTCACAATATAAAATTTAAATTATTAAATTTATTTAATTTTATATCTTAAACTATAAAATTTATAAAAATTAATAACGACTTGATTGCAAGGGAGAAGAATGAGAGCAACATTTCCTTCGTACGATTAAATTTCAAAATAAAGTTTTTATTTGTGATATTAAACTCCCTTTAGAATATGTTAGGTCTATCTGATTTATATCTCAGTCTTATTTTTTAAACTCCTTTGATAAATTTTCTTGACTTTTTGCCGTAAAAGTAAGAGACTGTAAATAAGAAAATTTAGTAAAAAATAAAATTTATATATTAAATTATAAAAAAAATTAAAATCATTACTGAAATAACAAAAAATTAAAACATCTATATTCCCCAATTTGACGTTTTCATTTTCAGGTGAATAGGTGGGTGTTATTGTTCACGTGCCATCTACCTTAAATTACAAGATTTCAAGCAAGGTAAAAATGAAGATGAAAATCAGCCTTGTAAAACAAAAAAGGAGGAGAAAAGGTCTGTGGGAGCCCAGGAAACTGACGAAAAGGAAAGGTAATGAGATGGCAGTGTATGGAGACTAGCGAGTAGAGAGTGGCCCAGATGCTGTAGGTCCCGTAAGCCATGTGAACTGCTTCACGTCTGGAAATTATCTAATCCGTTTGCTCACGGATGGTCAAGGGAGGGTCACATCAGATCCTCAGCCTGTTTGCCACGTGGGCAAGTATGGCGATGGACCGCGACTGCTTCCTACATTTTAGATAGCTTGGAAACTGAAAGCGTGTCTGTCGCTGCTCTAATCGCTCTCGGCTTTACCAATTACCACTAACGTGTTCCTTCCCATAAGAATCATGGGCTCTCCTTGGGTTAATTGTTCTATTCATCTCATCATCTCGAAATGAATTCTTCATTGTTAAAAATTTATAATATTTTATTATATTTAAAAAATAATATTCTCAAATATTATTGGTGATAATATTTATTTATCACTTATTTTCTTAATAATTTTTGAATTTTTTTTCTAATATTATCGAGTGCTATTTTTCCTCAACCATATGGGATCCAATCCCATGATCTTCCTTCCGGTACTTGCTATCATTAATTGGTCTTTTGTGGACAAGATCTTCCCATTAGAATCCCTTCTGATTCTACTGGCCCATTACCCATTATCAACTTTCCAAAATGACCACAAAAAGACAAAAGAAAAAAAAAATGAAACCATCAATATTGTGCAAATGTTAATGGGAAATGGTTAGAATTTGAGTAGTTTTTCTCACATTTGGCTATTTTATTCTCCCAATTTCACTCATGTTTGTGATATGAACTGTTATGCTTCTAAGGTTAGAGAAATGATCCTCTCATAAAATAATAATCACAAAAATATTATTTAATTAATTAATATTATTAAATTTATAAAATTGTATAATTTAATAAATTTAATAATTACAGCACCCGTAAGTTTGTATTAGCTAGGGCTGATTAAGAGGGACTAAATGAACAAAGAAGGGAAAGAAAGAAAAGTGTCTCTCGCGTCTTAGCCCCGGCCTCCAAGTCGATCAGATGGGAGCAATAGCGAGGACTGTCACTATATATGAATCTGAAAAAATAAAAGATATCAAAGCTTTCGAATAAAATACCGGGACCGCGTTCACCATGTTCGGAACTTCGGAGGAGTGCGTTGGTGATTGTAAAAGCTTCAACCCGCCGGCGCCGGGTAGGTGCCTACACGTGAAAGAGACAGAAGGCGAGAGATAAGAGAGACAGAGACCGAGATCGAACAACGATATATAAAGGAAAGAATGCTTCAGGAGAGACGAGAAGAAAAAAAGAACAATTCATGCAGGAAACGGACTCGCCGGAGGTGGCCGGCGAAGCTCTAACGACGACAAAATGAAATAAAAAAGCGTTAGATCATCTGGTGCTTTCGTGCTGCCTTGCGCCACTACACCCGACGCTTTCGGTATGGATTTTGATGTGAACAAAAAAAAATTAGAGGAAATTATGTTAACGTTTTCATATTTTATTTTTATTATACAATTTCTTAATAATTTCTAAGAAGATTAAAAATTTTTAAAATTAGTTTTCTAAAATTTTATAAATGTTTTAAATTAATTATTGATATATCTTTATTATTCTATATTAATAAAATTAAGTTTTAAAATAAAAAAATATGGATCAATTATATAAAAATAAATAATGTATATATTTAATTTTTTATTAATATTGGAATATTATAAATTTTAAGTATTTTTAATTATATAGATAAATTTGTTTATATCCTCTTGGATATGAAATTTTTAATAACTTACTATTTTAGATTAATTTTTTAATAATTTAATTAAAAATATATTTTTAACATGAAAAATTACAATTCTTTTTTGTAAAGGATATTTATATAAATTTAGAAAACGTCTTTAAATAATGAGTATAAAATACAGGAGAAACTACTCAAAATATATTTTTGTGGTAAAGAGTTTGAAATTTTAATATTTAAGTAATATCTTCTTTTGTGTGAGATGGTCCAATCTAAAGCGAACGTACTTACCAACACCTCATGCAATAAACAGGAGATGTTGGGTATGTAGTTGCATAATTTAGTGTATAAAATTTTATATAGTTAATAATTTAATTTTTTAAATAAATATTTAATGAAATTTAATTTATAAAATTACATAAATGCATTTTAAATGTTCAAGTTCAAGTCTCAAAAGAATGGATAAATGTCCTCAACTTTTGGTTAACAGCACCATGGATGTCAAGTAAACGATAGATTAAAAATATTTTTTAATTATAAAATTAGTAAAAATAATATTTATAAATCAAATATAAACATAAATATAAAAAAAATCAAAATATAAAATATAAAATGTAGATTATCCAAATCTCAAAAAATAGAGGCAATTTCGTTTGTCTACGGCTCATTCCGGGCCATCCAATATGAGCCAGGCTACTACCCTAAGGGTTGATCGGGGCTACCCACTGCCATGCAATTTCAACCCTGCTTCCATGTTAACCGCATTCAACTTCGCTTCCTGCCATAACAAACTTCTGGTAGAAGCACAAAAACCAAAACGAAACAAAACACTCTTTCTCCATACATATGATCCGAATAGTCCTCAGGGCAACCACCAACGGAAGACCCTGGAAAAGAAAATCTCGATCACCTAGGAACCAAATGCACTCTTCCCAGCATCGCTTGCTCCAGACAGGCTCCAGAAGCATCATCATTTGGTTCATCCTAATCATGCTCATGCTCTACTTCCTCTATTCTTCCAACACTCTCCTGACCAACAACCAGAAAAACTGTTCCACCCATTTAGATGCGAAGAAACACCTTCAGATGGCAAATATATCTTTAAGGTCCTCAAATATCATTGAAAATGAAAAGAAGAAAGAGGATGACAAAGTGCACGAAGACGAAGAAGAAAAACCTCCAGGAGTTCGACTACCCTCTGAAGAGTTATATCGGAGACAGGACACGGAGATCAAACACATTGTTTTTGGGATAGCTGCTTCGTCCAATTTGTGGAATATCAGAAAAGAATACATAAAGATATGGTGGCAACCTGGGGTAACTAGAGGGGTAGTGTGGTTGGATGAAAAAGTGAACACTACAAGAAACGAGGGGCTGCCCGAGATTCAAATTTCTGGGGACACAACGAAATTCAAGTACACGAATATTCAGGGGCAGAGATCTGCATTGAGGATTTCGAGGGTGGTAACAGAGACATTGAAGCTTGGGATGGAGGATGTGAGATGGTTTGTGATGGGAGATGACGACACAGTGTTTGTGGTGGACAATGTGGTCAGAATCCTTTCCAAGTACGATCACAGGTATTTCTATTATATTGGTAGCACATCGGAGAGTCATGTTCAGAATATACACTTCTCATATGCCATGGCATATGGTGGCGGTGGATTTGCCATAAGCTATCCATTAGCGAAGGAGCTGGCAAAGATGCAGGATCGTTGTATACAGCGATACCCGGCTTTATATGGCAGTGATGACAGAATCCACGCTTGCATGGCTGAGCTAGGGGTGCCACTAACCAAAGAAGCTGGGTTTCACCAGGTAATTACTAATTAACACTGGCATTTCATGTCAGATAATATAACCAGGAAAGCTAATCTTATATGATTTCATGTCAAATAAATTTGTTTGCTAATGCAGTATGATGTGTATGGAGACCTATTAGGCCTTCTGGGGGCACATCCTGTAGCCCCACTAGTGACATTGCACCATCTTGATGTCGTAGAACCAATATTACCACGGATGACCCGAGTTCAAGCCCTACAGCGCCTAATGGAATCTGTCAAGCTGGACTCAGCCAGCATAATGCAACAATCAATCTGCTATGACAAGAACAGACATTGGTCCGTCACTGTTTCATGGGGCTTCGTGGTTCAAATTTTGAGGGGGATAATGTCCCCCAGAGAATTAGAGATGCCATCACGAACCTTTCTTAATTGGTATAGAAGAGCTGATTACACTGCATATGCATTCAACACAAGGCCTGTTAGCAAACACCCCTGTCAAAAACCGTTCGTTTACTATATGAGCAAGTCTCATTATGATCCATCCCGGAAACAAATTATTGGTACTTATGCTCGTACGGATGACCAAGTTCCTAAATGCCGATGGAAAATGGAATCGCCAGAGAAAATCGATTCCGTCATAGTTTTGAAAAGACCAGATCCTCTCCGCTGGAAAAAGGTAGGGGATACTCACAAGCACACAGACAGACAGTACTACGTTTTGCTCCGATTCATTGTTTGCTATTGGAAAGAGTTACATTTTTGTTTTTGTTAATATATTCAAGAACATGATTTCAACAGAAAAGTCTCTCTTCTTTTGAATTGCGCACTCAAAGAAGCAAAATCATCACTCAACACAATAATTTAAACTTGTTAAACAGTCCTAACATCTAATTGAATTCTTACTGACTAGATCAAAAACTTTTTTGCAGTCACCAAGAAGGGATTGCTGTAGAATTCTGCCATCACGCAAAGGCTCAACTATGTACCTATGGGTAGGCAATTGTCGAGAAGGTGAAGTTAGCGAGTTATAGCACTGACAAGGTACATATTGTTTAAATTACCTGTTTAACATTCTTGTTTCCGAAAGATTTCAATACACAAAGGAATAAACGAGTCCTCAAGGTGGAAATCGAGCTTTGGTTTATTTACCTGAATCTTAAGGCTACGATTCGACCAGCAAGTCCACAGAATACAAATGGAACTATTGTCACTAATCATGAAATAACAAGCTGCAGATATGTCATCTTCTGCGTTCCACTATGTAAATGCAACAAAGCATATCAACAGTAGTAGTTGTCTTTGAATGTATTGTATGTAGCAAGTTCATCATTCTTAACCAAATGTAACAGAGGATACCAAATTTCATACTTTCTTATGAAGCATAGATTCAGATACTATTTCTATCTTCTCTAATAAAAGTTTCAAATTTATCTGAAGGGAGTTGACTGGAAAGTACTATAATGCGTCACTCAGCTTCGGTCCCTTTTTCTACTTACAGAAGAGAATTCTTTTTCAATTAGGGGTACTCATCAGCAGGTAAGTTTTATTGCCGCTTGATACATTTTGAGGAATTGAGGGAATTGGTGTTGCAGCCACTGCCAGTATGGTGAGATCAAAGCGAGTATTGTTAGGTAGTGGTGTATGAATCGGACGTATGGCTGTAATTCTACCACCCTTGATAATCAAATTCACTGTTTTCAAAAGTTCAAGCAAATTAGGATAGAAGATGTATCTAGCAAATCAAAGTTAATTCCACATGAACACATTTTCTGAAAGGCTATATATTTTCTGAACACAAGAGTTTAAATGAAATTACTGACAATAAGATTTAACTCAGCATCATTCAGCAGGCAAACAGTAGTAAATCCCACGCATCAGGATATACTATTGGTATTCATATAACAAAAAAACTTTACAACGCCATGAAAACCTGTAATTTATTTACTTTTCTCCAAAGCTACTGAGGCATTTCGTTCTATCAGGGTTTCTACTTGATAAGTACACTAATGTTGCATATTAGACTTCACCATTTCCTCTTTCTCTTCATATTCCTCAGTTTGTATCGAGCAAAAATATGACCCCACAGGAAACATAAATCCCAAGAACTCAATCGCAAATAGAAGTGGCAAAGGATGATTTGCATTGGAACGGAAATTCATGTTCGGTTCAGCAGTCAAGAAATACAACCTGTTGCACAAGAATAACACTGGCGAACAGCAATTGAAGCATTATAAGAGAAAGAGTTACCGCAAATGAAGAAAACCCAAATCTTGAACCTAACAGTCAGGGATGTTACTGATTCGCGTGCATAATTTGACTTTAACAAAAAGACTAGTAAGAGAGATGGCAGATTGAAACAAGAAAAGCAAAAGTTACGAAACAAAAGAACCAAAAAAGAAGTATGAGGTGACCAAACAATGTTTTCTTGAAATGATTCAATTTGATACCTGGAGAAGAGAACCACCAGAGTATGAAGAGGCATAGCAGCACAATCACAGGGATTGCATGAATCCACTTTCGCATGGATCGTGACCGGAAAATTTCCCTCTTTCCGTTGGTGCTCCGCGGATCGTAAAGAGGCAGGTCCTCCAAATCATCATCGTCGTTCTTTCTCCGCATTGGCTGAGGCTGCTCTGCATCTGCAACATTGATGGCTCTGCGCTCGCGCTCGCCAGAACTGCGAGAAGCTGAGCTTGAAGATCTCTGCTGCATTTGGATGCGTGAGGGACACAGACAAACAGAAACGCAGAGAGAGAACAAGGAGCAGTGAGAATGAATCTTGGGTTTTTGCTCTGAAAGAATTGAAGCTGGTCAAGTTACGGGCCGAAACTGGGGAAACTCTATTCAAGTAGTTCAGAGGCTTCGGACCGCTGTTCTGGTTCGTTAGGACGCTTAACAACTTTTGGGCGGGAATGTCTTAACACGTGCCACGCACGTGAGCTGTAATGATTGGTCACGGCTTGAGGGTTTCGTAATACAGCGAACCAGAAGGCAACGAGTTTTTGGCTGGATTTGCGTTGTGAGTCGATTTTGCCCATCTTTTTCTTATTTTCCAAAACTCCAATAGCAACATACCATTTTGTTAACAACGTGTACCTTGTCCCGTTTGGTTCTTCGTTGAAAACCTGAGATCTGTAATTTCTTCCAAACCCTGTCTTGGCAACAATAACTCATGCTAGCTTTCAATATAAAAGCTTTCATATTAAAACTGATGTGGGCTGCTAATGAGTCCAGGCTGAACTACAAAGGGACATTCTTTGCGAACAATTTCCTTTGCAAGCAAATAACACATCCAGGAAAGGGAGACATTCTGTGCATACACTTGGAATTAACTTAATAAAAAGAAGATTAAGATGAAAGTAGTCATTTTTTATTATAATTGAGGCTGCACTCTATCGAATGAGAAAAAGAAGATTCCTACAGAGGGAAACCTTAAATCTTAAGTACAAGAAAGCCAGCTCACATGTACACTAAGGGGAGAAACTAACTGGAAGAAAATTTTCTTCTATGTGAAAGACTAGGATTGACAAAAGCACCAGTTATCTCATATGAAGCAAAAATGGATAACTAGGCACATTACATATGAACAGCCAAAACCACTGTGATTCCTTAGTCTGTAGATCTGTCTGTCTCAGACCCATTATCAACATTATGTCTATGATCATCATCCCTTCTTAATCTAGGAGAAGACGGGCTCCTTTTGGAGTTTTGTACTTGATGGGGATCATATTTCTGGGAAGCAAGGTAATTTAAGGCTGTAACCACATCAGCTATGACAGGCCGCATATTAGGCTGCTCTTGAACACACATAGCAGCAATAGCCAGAGCTTGGTACAAACCTCTAACAGGATATTGACCTTCAAGCAATGGGTCAACCATTTGTGAGAATTTTTTCCGGTCTTTGAATAAGGGCCTTGCCTGCAAACAGATTCACGTGTATCAAACTTATGAGGTCATATTTGGAACATGGAGAATGATTTTTATCAGATCACACAACTACATCTCAAGAAGTTAGATAAAAGATCAGCAGCATCCAACATCGAAGCTTTTTTCTCTATAATGATCTATCATTGATATTAAATGAGTTCTGAGTACCAACAAAGAGAAAAACTATGTTTTCGGAATGCTCGTGTTTCTGAGTCAATGAGGATGACAAAAGAGTATCAATTCATTAACCTAGGAACTGAAAATTCTTCACTGAAGTTAAACCTGATTATTGATGAAGTTTTAAAGTGAAAAATGCATGGGCAAACAATTTAATCAGCTTGCTATAAGAAAAAGTCCACTTCACAACTTCACAGCAGTTAACAAAAGAATTTAACATAAAAGTAGGCTGGTCCACTCTTCTACAGTTGAGAAGTCTAAGTACACTTCTTAGAAATCCTACAGTATTAAACCCTCCTACTTGTGTACAACTGACTGCCAAGTCCCAACAATAATGCTGAGCTACAGTCAGATATTCCACAGTTACCAACATACCACATAACGTTAAAGTAGTTCATATGAGCTAATTCAAGCCCAACCAAAACTACAAGCACAGTCAGCCACAACATTTTGAAAATGCCTACAAAACTGCATCAACAAACAAGGATTCCACCAGTAAAGCTAAGTAAAAGAGCATTGACATACCCATGCAACCAGATTTTGTTCTCTGCCACATTTTGTATGATCAATTGCTTTCCTGCCTGTGATAAGCTCCAAAAGAACAACCCCAAAGCTGTAGATATCTGACTTGAATGTCAGCTGCCCAGTCATTGCATAATCTGGAGCACAATAACCATAGGTGCCCATAACCCTTGTTGAAACATGGGTCTTATCACCGCTTGGTCCTACTTTGGCCAAGCCAAAATCCGATAACTTGGGATGATATCCCTCACCTAGCAAAATGTTCGAGCATTTCAGGTCACGGTATATGACAGGGGGCTTCATTTTATCATGCAAATACTCCAAGCCGCTAGCTGCACCAGCTGCTATTCTCATTCTTGTGTTCCAATCAAGTGCTTTTCTACCAGGTGGAAGATCTAGAGGAAAGGGAGAGACATATAGAGAAAAGCCAATGTGTTGAGGAATGCAGCTGAAAGTATATCCTATCGGAAGAAAAATAACATATTAGGATTATAGTATATACCATGCAAATGATTCTCCAAAGATCCTAATGGCATGTACTCATAAACCAACAGCCTTTGCTCTCCCTCAGCACAAAACCCAATCAACTTAACCAGATTAGGGTGGTCTGCCAGACTCAGTGTCAACACTTCTACAACAAATTCCCGAATCCCTTGAAGTCCATTGGGGTCAAGTTGCTTTATAGCTACAACCTACACAAACAATAGCAAAAGTTAATCTCACCACAAAATGACTGAAACCATAAGTTTGTAAACTAACATGATGCCATAGGAAAGAGAACAAATGCAACACACAAGAAGAGCTGAATCAATACCGAAAAGATATCAACTAATAAAAGAGCTCGATTGAATTTAACACTTAAATAAGTTCATCTTGGTTAATTTCTGAAGTAACCTGGTTTATTCCCTCCAGGCGCCCCTTGTAAACTTTCCCAAACCCTCCTTCACCCAAAAAGCAATCCGACCTAAAATTTTCCGTTGCAGCAGCAAGTTCATCAAACGTGAATGTTTGTGCCTGGTTACCGTTAGCTTTGCCATCCTTGGAAACATCCTCTTTCAAATTTAAATTCTTCACATCCAAAGAAAGTTGATCATCCTTGGAAACAGCTTCCTTCTTTCCATTAACATTCAAATCAACTTGGACCTTATCTACAACACATATATATATTACACGTGAGGGAGAGCAATTAGACAAACGACATCAAGGGAAGCAAGGTGCGAGAAAACGCCAGAAGAAATTATAAACAATCCGAGGTGACTGCAAAATCCACAGCCATCAAAAGTTAAAACCAAACAAAGCACAAAATGACAAGCCGCACTTTGGATTATGATCGGGCCTTTCTGACCGCGCAAACAACTAAAAGAAAACACGAAAGAAGCATAGGTAATTTATGCCTTACAAATGGAACAATTTACATATAAATTTCATCGTATAATTTCTGGGAGAGAAATAGCAGGAGATGCACAGAATTCCTGAAGCTGTTTGAAGAAAACGTTACCACCACCACAATAATTAATTTTGGTATAGAACACAAATCAAACAAAAACCAATATCACAAATTTTGTTCATTTGCTGCGAAAATTTATTAAAAAAAACCACATCGAAACAAAACATAAGGATTTAACAGTTTGCCTCGAAGAAATGATGAAATTTCGTTAGACATAAAATCTGAACGCCGCGAAAAGAATGAACTTTCATCAGTATAGGGACACCTATATCCAGAAATTTCAGAAAAGCCACTCCTAAAAAAAAAATGAAAAATAAGAATTAAGATGATCAGAATGTACGCCTATGATTTTGCTGTGGTCAACTAAAATGCATTCCATCTGAATATTCAAGGAAGTTGAATCAACTCAAGATCATCGGCAGAATTTACCCGCAGCAGTGAGATTGTTCGGCTTCTTGTTCTGACTATAGTTGTTGCTCTGCGATTCTTTTCTTAATTTTCCGGTGCAACAAAAACAACCCATGTTTGCTCCCAGTCTTAGCTACAACACCAAGAGAATTGAGTCCAGAACACAGACACCAAACATGAAAAACAACACAGGAAAATGAGTGTCACAAACTGAGAGACAGAGAGAGGAGAGAGAAGAGACTGGGAGAGGCCGTCTATGTCCTTGGCGTTCTTTGGGGCTTTATTATTTTGTGAGGGCATATGAGGTGGGCGTCAATAACAGAAAATTGTTTTCTAGTCACCAATCAGAAGAAGCCACGAAAAAGACAAGCGGAGTTTTTTGTCATTTCGAAATACAGAGATGTAATCACCTGCAGAGGTGGCTGCATTTCCCAAGAGCCTTACCGGCCCCGCATGTAATATCTCCTAATCGTTCATCAAACACTGCTTAGCTGGCGTGGCGTTTATTATTGCCGTTCAGCGATTTGGTGCGAGCTGGTTCGCAACAGATATTTGTCCTTCGTAATAACCCGCCGGTGGCGCACAAATCACATAAACGCCCCTCGCCCCGTCCGATTCTTCCCAAAACGTGGTTTTAAAAACAAAAAAAGGTCAACGTCTCGAACAATTCACCCAGGCCCATCTGATGACGTGTGGCGCGGCACCCACTTTCCTACGCGTAGCGCACTTAAGGCATCTTCAGTTTCGAGCTTTCCCACGCCAACGGTGATCCACGAGTTCAACCTAGGCCGCCGAAACGGAGCCGAGGCGCGTCAAGCGAATATCAGCCAACTAAATAATTACTTACGTTAGGGGTTTAACTTTCAAGTGGGCTTGGCCGCACTTTATCATCGCTCAGATCAACATTCTTTGCTAACTTGATAAGAAATTATTATTGATAAAAAATTAATAATTATAAATATTTTAAATTTATAAATTATGATTTATTTAATAATATCTAATAATAATTATATTTTTAATTTTTTATTATTAATTATTTATTTATATTTTTAAAGTATATTTTATATTTTAAAATTTTTAATTTTAAATAAGAGAAAAATATAAAATTAAAAATATTAAAATTTAAATTTAAAAAATAAAATTTAATCTAAATTAAAAATAAATAATATTTTATAAAATTAAAAAATAATAAAAATAACATATTCAAATTTATATTCATAACTTACCGAATATCTGTATTTATTGTTACGTACGTTAGAACGTGATGAAGAGTACAGTTGTTATGAATAATACTATATTTATAATTTTTTTTTAATTTTTTAATTTTATTTTTTAATAATTTTATCTTAATTTAGATCAAAATCATAGCTCAAAATGTGAGGATACGTATATACCTCATCATTTTTCATTGCTATAAATAGTAAGAGAATTTTTGGAAGCACAATAGGATGTCAGCATTAAATGATACGTCTTCGGACGTCTTGGCGTGCAATTTTACCTTTCAACCATTAAGAACAGAAAGATCTAGGTCTTTATGTTTTTCTTCTTTTAAAAATGAGTAATAAATATTAATATTTAAGAATTAAAAAGATATTTTGAATATTACAAAATAAATTTTGATATAAATTATTACTATTTCAACAATATAAAGTTGATATAGATAATAAATATCTACGTCTCTTCAACATAAAAGTTATTTATTTTAATAATTTTATTTTTTAAAAATTAATTTCTTAATTATTAACTGAAAAGATATCTAAAATAATTAAAAAGAATTACTGCCGTTTCACTTCCTATATACAATATTAAAATCTGTATTCCATTTTGCATGGTTAATGCAAATTTATGACTGAGCGCTTTAATGATAATTACTATAAACAACTTAGTTTAACTAAAATGTTTGAGTTAGGTGAAAATTTTGTCTAAAACAGTCTAAATTTGAATTGTAACAATTGCTTTTTAATAACAATCTCTTTATATATTTAATTTAATAAATCAACAATAAATACTTTAGTCTAATATATAGATATATATATATATATATTAAAAATTACTTCAAAAATATTTGAACTTAATTTAAATAGTCAAATTTAACTTTGTTGTCTCTCTTTTCATATTATAATTTTTCTAATATTTCATAAAAAACAAAAAATACTTCAAATGATAAGTTTGAATGATTTCAAAAATTCATCAAGTAAAACATTATTAAAAAAGTGTAATTTTACAAATAAATGGAATGTTAAATTGACTTAAATGGTAATTTTATTATAAATTTATTAGATCTCATAATTTAATACATGAAATCTAACAAAATAAATAATTTAAATATTTTTAAATAAATATTTAATAAAGTTAATTTAAAATATAATATGATGGTTATCCAAAAGCATATCCCTATCAATGCCTAGAACTTTAAACATTTGTTTACTTAGTCCTTACCCACATCAATCAATATTCAAATTTCTAACCCACTCCAAATCTCTGAGCTATGCATGATGGATAAATTGATTTTTTGTTATTGCAAATGTTAATTGATGTAGAACAAGATAGATTTAACTATATGTTATGCATTATTTAATTCTTTTAAAATTTATTAGAAATTAAAATTATTAAAAATTTATCATTTTAAAAATTTATTATTTATTTATCTTCAGATTATCCTCTTTCCATAAAATAATGAGATTTTAATTAGTTTAAAATTTTTATTTAATTATATTTCAATTATAATAAAATTAAAATTTAATGTCTATTTAAGGAGTTATTTTCATTTTCAACAATTAAACTTTGATATTGAATTTGATTATTCAGAAAATATAACCTTGTGTGTTTTAGTTTTTATTTCCATTTTATATCATTATAACAAATAAAAATATTTATAAAGAAATAACATAATTCATGTTATAATTATTTTTTTTGGGTGAATAATTCTTGTTGTAATTGTGTAGAGCAAGACAATTTTAAGCTAAAGCAATGATTTAGATATGTTTATGAGAATGTAATGATCAAGACAATAAACAAAACCAACGTTTGTTTGACCAAAACTAAGAAAACCACAAACCAGTGCACAAAATAGCAGCAACCAGCAAGCAAGGGCTGTCTTATAAATAATACTGTTTTTTTTATATTTTTATATTTATAATTTATTCATAATTTTTATTTTTATTTTTTATTTTTTTATTCTTTAAATTTTTTTATATTTTTAAAAAAATTTTATTTAAATCTCATCAACAAACATAGTTCAAATGTGATTCTAGCAACGGAGAGCCATATCATTTCCGTCTCATAAACTACGTGTGCTGCTGTCTATTCACGCGGCATTAATCAGCTAATGGTCGGCGCACTTAAACAGCAGAGAATGACGCTAGGGTTGATCTAGAAACTTCCACTGTTCAAGCATTAGCCACAAAGTAAAGGAAAAATGTAGTGACAACGATAAGCTTCGGCTAAGAATAATGACTTTAGAAAATGGAAAGCAGGAATGGGGAGAAATAAAGGGGAAATTAATGTTGCATAGTCCACTTGTTTCGACAACAGCCAAACCATGTTACTTAGAATAATGTTGGGATTTTTTATTATAAGATAAGAAATCAAAAGTAAGAGTAGGGTTATGGAAAAAGACAGCCGGAAAAAGATTGGTAGTTGATATTGGTACGCATTCAACTGTTCTCAAGTATCAGATATTGCAATAGTTTCGAACATGATCAATGCTAAAAGACATGTAAGATGACATTATCCATACACATGTCACCAAATTTAAGGTCAAGTCTTTCAGGTTTGGAAATTGTTGATGAGCAATATATACAATTATATTATATGTGCGAATGCCATCTTTAATTTATTTACCTTGGAGCTTTTACTAGAGATTATGGATAATAATACCATTTTGGACATAGACATATAGTTATGGTATAAAAAATATTTTAAATATAATTTATCGATATAAGTTTAAGTCTAAAATTATTTTTATTTAAAAATTTTGATAATTTTTTTTAAAGAAGATTAAATTTGTATCGGCATAAATAATGATATTATTATAGAAAATAAGAATTTTTTTTTGAAAAATTCAAATAAAAAACTTTCCATCCACACCACAATCCACTACCCAAACAAAAAAAATCAAATAATATGATTGTTCTCTTCAAATACTTTTAAATAAACCATGGAAAGTGATAAAAAAATGTTTAAATATATATAATTCACTAATAACAAATTTTTTATGAATTAATTGATGCTGTATTGGATTTGTTACAATTACACCTTGTAAGGGGTTTTGATTATGAATGCAGTTAAGTATATGATGCAAAGTGTTTCTTTCTACATGCTGGGTAAAAAAAAAAAAAAACTGCAGTTTAATTAATAGTAAAGATGAATTAGTGGTAATGATTTTATAAATTTTTCAAGCACAAAATTATTAAACTTAGTTTGATTTGGATATAAAGTTGGATATCAGTTGATTATACTGGTAGTTAGGTGGATTTTCCACTTTTATAAAAAGAGGTATTTTTTTAATATGATTTATAAGACATTGTGTCCACCAAGAGGTGACTTGTGAAATATGCTGATTGGGAAGCTAATTATGTATTCAGCAAAGCATGATTGGTGACTAATAGATGAAGGGAAATGCTGTATGATTAAAGTTGGATATACCAACTTTTATAATTTGGTTTTTTGGCTACTAAACTAATAAAGGATATTCCCACTTGGACCACTTACCTAGGCTGCCCATATCCTTCCCTTCCTAGTTGCTTCTAGAGTGTATCTCCGTCCCACAAATAATTCTTAGGGGACAAACCCACTCTCCCAAACCCTAATTTCCCAGTAAAGGGAAGCGCCTCTACTGATTTATGGTAATTTCAAGTGGACTGCTACATAGGAAAGGGAAATATTTACACCCATTAAGTTGCATGTCAGAGCTTAGGTAACCTAATTTATTTAAACTTTAAGCATATTGAACAAGAATTCGGATACCAACGGTGCTAGTTATAATGAGCTCAGATTCAAATTTCAACCTTTTTGCAGTTATTACACCACTCATTCAAGTCTTTCTTCAACGTCTGGAACTTAATACAATACTCAATAGAATCATGATTTTGCAGCTTACCAACTTTCTTTTTTTTGTTTTTTTTTTTTTTTTTTTTTGTTGGGGGAATGAAAAATTCCACATCCACTTTAGCGATCAACCCCCAAAAGTGGAGATTCAGCCATAAGCAGAAGTCTGAGCTTTTGCCTTCTGCGTACATTGTGCTTGTTTTGTTAACAGATTCTCCACCATTGCTTGAATGGTGGAGCCAATTTGAAGAATTTTGGAAGTAGGGGCATGTGCACCACCATGAACGGTATGGACGGAGTCAAAAAGGCACTGTTGCGCCATATCGAAGATGACTTCCCTTTGCGCTTTTTACGCCTTCTGTGCCAATTCCCATAGCATTATACCTCCCTAAGAAACTTCCGTGGGCCCATGCATGAGCAAACTGAATTTGGTGGATTCTCAGGAAGTTCGCTCGCGTGTGTACGCTAATCTTCATGCCTATAAAATCTATGTCCTATAAGCTGCCGTGGGAAAAAAAGATGTTTATGACAACTGGAACTAGGCTGTAAGGACCTTTAAGACTCCGGCTGCTGTTATTTAGATTGTCTTAACTTTTTTTATTTTGATAATTTTTTTCATTTTTTATTTTATACTGTGCGAATTATATTTTTTGTTTATATTTATCTCCTTTGCACATTTTTTTTTAAAAAAAATGTTATAAAATCCCAATCCTAACTTCAAACTTTGTATGGGTAGGCATGCGGTAGCCGCGGGGGGGGGGGGGGGGGGGGGTTGAAAGAATATGGCTAGGTACTATCGCCTATTAGGACGGCTGTACAACCCGGAGGCAGTCTGGTCTGTCTTTAAGGACGTTACCCCAACCCGTGGTCCCCTGTCCTTCAACGAATCCAATTAGCGTCTGCAGACCGCAACCATCTCTATTTATCAATATTCTAATCCACAAACATGAAAATAAAATAAAAAAAGAAGAGGCCAAGGATGTTTCCTCCCAACCAACAGTGTCGATGTTCAAGTGGTGGCACGCGATGGTTGGTATTGGTTGAACATGGGGAAACCGAAAGTTCAATCTCCAACTCAGCATTGCAGCCGAACCAGAAACCCAGCTATCAGAACTATAACTATAGTGAAACAGTGTTTCCAATTTCTGGTCAAGCTTCATCCTAACTAATGTCACAATAACCGTGTGTGTGGAGTAATGATGGTAACCCATTATTATGGACTCATACTATTTAGACTTTGATGAAATGTGACAATTTTGATTGAGTGATGATATATTCACGCTTTTCCATAGTATTCGGATCCTATGCTCTCTCACATTAGCAATTTTTTTTTAATCTTCCATAAATGCTTGTATATTTATTATACTGTTTTGTTATGTAAAACCATAATTTTCTTTTGATTTGTGTTCAACTAACCCACAAGCCCTGAAAGAATTATGATACGGCAGGTGTACTATAACTTCAAATGTTAGCTAACTATCATCATTCTTTGGGAAATGTTAGTCTTACGAAAAAAAAAAAACATTTTCACCATATATAATGTAAAATGTTTGATGTATTAAATTTTTTTATGAAATTTAATAATTTAAATTATTTTAAGATTTTTATCAAATTTATTTTATAGAAATAGATAGATTATTGTTCCTTGAATGAGAATTGGAGGAAGAGAGACATGTCCAAAGTTATTTTTATTCTCCTCTCTTGAATACATTTACCAACCAAGCAGTTTGAGGGTACTGGGTAAATATCACATGAACGAGTCTCTCTTAGCTTTTTTTAATCACACAGGTACTGACACATTTGGTAAGAAAATTAAAGGTGGGACAAGAAAATAAATTTCCATGAGGAAGTTAACCTATTTAGAAGCAACCGCTCTCAAGGGCCAGTTGAAGTTTTAAGTTCATACCCATCATGCAATCTACAGTATATTTGTCTTGAAGTTTCAAAATAGTTAAATGTTTGTTTTCACACGGTGGAAGTTCGTACTCACAGTGACAGATTTGTCAATCACAAGCCTTCAAGGACCAGTTGAAGTTTTAAGTTCATACGAATCATACCCATTAATGCAATCCACAGTATATTTGTCTTGAAGTTTCAAAGTAGTTAAACGTTTTTTTCACACGGTGTAAGTTCGTACTCAGAGTGACAGATTCGTCTAGCACAAGCCTCCAAGCATCTTCGTAGAAGCACGAGTACAAAGCCAATTTGATAAACCAATGCTAGAGGCAGTAGTCAGCATCTAGGCTGGTGTCACTGTGAAACATCACTAGAATTACCCAGAGAGCAGACTATTGCCCTGCCCCTGCGTGTGCATTTTTTCCGGCTGTAGTATCGAACCTGAAAAAAGATAAAAAGGACAAGCAACAATATTGAAGCAAGATAAATTTAGGTCAGCGTACTAAGTTAGCGTGCGCTCATGAATGATAAAAATCATGTGACTGGCTCAAATATTAGTGAACAATTAAATCATACTGGAGTACGGAGGTAGAAGGCATCTTAATTTAGATTAAGCTAAAAACATTTTGACCAAAGAACTGACAACATTGAAATTTGACAATATGCAGTATGGAGAGTAGAAAGAACACAAGGCGCAATAAAGATAGGGTCAAGTGTAATACACTATTTCACTATGTTACTTTCATATAAGTAAATTTTATATTAATTTCCATACTAGCGGGATCTCACTATCTCAGTATGCTATCAATTCAGATGTAGTGGCATTTATGAGAACAATATGAGCAGGTTATGACAGGTTCTGTGTAACTAAACTGACAAAATTAGTATGCTCTGGAAGAAATTCAGAGCAATATCCATTAAGCAAACATATGACAGGCCTAAGAAAAGATAGATTACCCTCTTTTCAAAGCATCTCTCTTTTCTCTTTTCACGAAATTTGGTCAATGCAGCCTTTCTCAATGCAATTCGTCCTTCATCTGCTCCATTTCCACTGGTTTTCATGTCGATGCTACCAACTCCACTGCTCCCAGCTACCAAATTGCGGCTTTCCACATTTATCATTCTAATTGTCATGGTGGAGCTGCTTCCGTTTTGTCCATAGTTCCCATGATCACTATCAGCTGCACTTCCATCCACACTATAGTTTGCAGCACTACTTTCTGCAGACCCTCTAAGCACATTTGATGAAAAACATTGCTGGGTAAGTAGGTAAATTTGGTTGAGTTTTTCAATATAATCTGAATGGTGCTCTAATTTAGCAGTGGGGCCAATATGACTATGATCTTTAAGCTGACAATAATTGTGCTCGACTTGTAACTCATGTTCAAAGCCTCCAAATTGTGCTTTAACGGTTTCTACATTTCCTGCTTGGGCAGATATTGTCTTCTGATGTAAAGAATTACTATCGTTCTGCACAGTTTGGAGTGCAGAAGAACTAAAAGACCCAATGCCTGTCAGAGGCTCTGACTGCTTCTTGTCAAAAGCTTCTGATTTTGTGCTAAGATATATATTTGTTGAGGCTATGTCTTTGATGTTGTTCATCCCATTAGACTGTTGATTTAGAGTGTCATTTGAATGAGTTGGAAAATTATGTGTTATCTCTGTATTCTGTGCAACTGAGCTATTATCTCCACAGCTTCCTACATTTCCTGTTTCAGCCTGATACAAGCACAGATAACAATCTTAATCCTTCACAAAAATATCAAGTGCCTGCTGTATAGGGACCATAGTTAATTACCTGATTAGTAGAAGATGCAGTGTTGTATCTGCAAAATAAAGAAAAGAGGGTTTTCTTAAATGTTATTAACTAATAATTCATCTACTATTTCATCCAGTATAAGCTATTTATGCTTGCGAATATCCTCTTACTTTGAGAATGCTGACAGATCTAAATGTCTCAAAACATTCCGTTCATCACCTGCCACATCTTTAGCATCTTCTACTCCTCCCCGCCTCTTCAAAGTTAGTTCAAGAGACGGATGTTGTTTAGAGTAACAACTTGCTTTCCTTAGTGAGATACCAGAAAAGCCATCGGGAGTGTTTAACTCTCTACTTTCAGCCTGTGGACTGCTGCTATCAGTAACTGCATTGAGAACATTCAAAGCCTGGTTTTCATGTGTTCTGGACTAATTACTGCAGTATACCAGTTGTCCATTTACACAGACATTACTGGATCCTTTATTAAGTTGCTTGCGATCTACATTAGAGACCTTATTTGTCCTTTTATCCATTGGATTGGTAGACAACTCCTTCATTGGATGTCCTAGTTTCACGTTCACAGCTATTCCCATACCCAAGTCTTTGCCCATTGCAACATCATCTGGAAAGTAAATTCATATTTTATGAGGGTGAAAATTCCAAACAAAGATACTTACGGTAAAGGAATAATACTGAGTTCCATGTTGGTCACTTTGTTCATGGCACTCTTTTTCTGTTGCATGCACCCACATACAGCTAATTTTTTCAGGCTTTGTATGCATTACTTGGACACGTGCCATCAGGAGCACCAACCAGTTGTTTATGAGGTGAAGCTATACGAGGACTTCCAGCTTCTGCTGGACATTTAGTCCATGAACTCTACATATAATTTACAGGAATTCAGATACATTTTTTCATTTAAAAATTATGTGATGTTGAAGTGGAGTGACATAGCTATGAAACAAATAATTGGGGTAACAACATGCCATAATTATGCAATCTACCGTTTCTCTCACAATAACAGCCATGAATAGATTTGACACACTGGCCCAATATACAGCTGCTACATCTAGTTTTGCCTTTATCAGATAGGAAAATAAATATTGCATGAGGCAAATTCAAAGGAGTATATTAAATATACTTCATGAGCTCTGTGCATTAGAGTGCCATTTCCATTGTCGCTTCCATCTAGAATACTCAAGTCTAGCCTTCCAAAGTCATTCTCATCGCTGTAATTGTTTTCAGATGCATCATTACTTCTTGACTTCGCAGATTTTCTGGTGTGTGTCCCACTTTCACTCCCACTAGACTAAGGAAAAGTATTAATCCAAATTGAGGAGAAAAACATTAATTAATTATTGAAGAATGAACTAGATAGGTAAGTTTATAAGGAAAAGATCCATCAAAAGCAATATAAACTATGATGAATCTGGATAAGCCATATCAATTCATGCCTAGTGCTGCATATAGGCATAAATCTCTATATTAAAGAAGCTTCAACTATGCTAGAAGGGAAATAGTGAAGCAAGCATGTTTGCTCATCTCCTCAATTAAATCAAACATCACTGGGAGCCAACATCTACATTTGTTTGAGTACATGTTTAAAACAGAAATGTAAAGCAACTCACGCTTTGGCATCTTCTCCCAACGTGCTGCCAAAGGTTTTTAAGTTCATTCCTCCAAATAAGTTTCACCAAAAAATAAACTGCACCCTCCAATAAACACTTAAAGACTATACCCATAGAATCACTAGATGACATCACTCTGTCCATATCAACATGTGGAGTAAAACAACACACCGGAACAAATGAGCAATAATTGTGGAAAAAATATACTTACGTATGACACAAGGTATTATTTTGGAATGGCACTTACTAATTACAGGGATATTCTTGAGAGTTTTGTGGCTCATAATCTTGCTCAAAAGACCTATTCCAGATAACAAAGGCATAGCTACCTCTGTTAGAATGAGCTCAATTTGTTTGCCTGGCTCTTCCAAGATTTTCCCAGCTTGAAGACCATTGGAAACTGCAGTGACTGTAAAGAAAAGATGAAGAAATTAGGTTTCAAAGGTTTTCACTTTCATTATTTAACCACCTACTTGAGGGGGAAGATTAGGTTTTCCATCACAATAAATCAAATTAAAGGGTGCAAATAAAACCATCCTAAGCCAAAATCTGACTTTTATAAACAAATTTATTTGCAACAAACAACATATTCAGATAATCAAACCAATGCATAAGACATAGGTGCATTTCACAAGCTCCAGATTGATAGATTTCAAATATGTCAGACAGAGGGTACTCCCTCCAACATCCATTGAATATGTTTATAGAATTTGATCCCTAAATTACAAAATTTTAATACAACAACTCTCTTAAACTATAATGGATGCGAAACTAATTTATACTTATGGTTGAAATTCCAACCTCAATTTTGTGAGTGAAAAGCAAAAAATGCGGCAACATTTTTTTCAAGTAATTTATAGATTGAATCGCTACAGGAATTTAAATCCAGCTTTTATAGTATAATTTTGCATTTATATCATATTGGCAGGAGCAGTTGCACATAGAAAGAAATAGATTCAGTCGTTATGCATAGTCAACCACAATTAAAGACAATACTAATTACCTTCACAGCTACAGTTTCGCAACAGAGCACTCACAAGATGCCGTGTGGAATCTTCATCTTCCACCAGAAGAACATTTATTGATTTTAAAGGAAGAAACCTCTCCCAGTGTATCAGTGGCCCTTGAGGTGGTTGTTGCAATATCTGCAAGCTCTCATGGATTTGAATCACCCCCCCCCCCCGACACTGTTTACATCTCCAGTTATTTTATTAAATCGTGTGTCAACTTCAGCAGATGAACCAGAGCCTCGTTCCACAATAACAACTCCATGATTGAGTCTCTTTCTCTCAGAAAACATATGATTTAGATCCGCCAGTCCTCTTTGCCCAACATTAATGTTCATTGGAGCACCCACCATCAATTGATTACACCTTTTTATCTGGACTAATGATATTTTGGATTTCACTCTTTATTTAATAATTTATTTTATTTTATAAACATTAAATAAATAAAATTGTGATAATTAAAACTCTCATAGTGCTTAATTAATTATCATAATGTCGCTCCCGTTCTCCCGTACGTAATCAGATAATAAATTAAAAAAAAAGTATAAATTATTTATATAAAAAAATAAAAAATATATAATTTATTGATGTAATTTATTTATATAATTTATTTATACAGGTACCATTACCTATTACCTATTAATTAAATAGCTATTAAACATTGCTTTGCGCCGTTGCGCCGGAGCGTGGAGGGAAAACAAACGACGCCGTTGAAATGATTTATAAAGGAAAGTGGGGGACCGCGGTTGTCAGCTCTGAGCAGAGTGCGGTTCGGTGTCCGCCTGGCGTATTCGCAAAGAGAGAGATCGAGAAACACACTGAAAGTACCGATGGAATTGCTGCGAACAGCGGCTCTGAAAGTTCACAGAGGACCATGTTCCGTCTTCAACCTGTCACAGAGGCTAGTCCATAGCGCCCAAACCCTAGGCACGCGAGCATTTTCCTCCGCAGTATCGCCGCCGTCCAAGGCTGTTGTATACGAGCTCCATGGACCACCTGACACCGTCACTAGGTTGAACTTAGCTCCGATATCTATTTGCTTACGAATGTTAAACTTTAATTTCCTATTCGTTCGAGTTAGATATATTTTTCTTTGCAGAGTGATAGACCTGCCACCTGTTGAAGTGAAAGAAAATGATGTGTGTGTCAAGATGCTAGCTGCTCCTATCAATCCCTCCGATATCAATAGGATAGAAGGTTCGTATCTCTGTGTTGGATTGAGTTTTAGAGAGGAAAGGTTTGAATAGGAATAATTTGTGCCTGTTGGAATTGGAAGCCTAATGTGGATGATCGTATTGTAGGTGTGTATCCTGTGAGGCCACAACTGCCAGCAATTGGTGGTTATGAAGGCGTAGGAGAGGTGCATTCGGTTGGCTCTGCAGTTGAAGGTCTCTCTCCCGGTGATTGGGTTATTCCTTCTCCACCCTCTTTTGGTGCGTCCCCTTTTTTATTGGTTTCAGTATTTGATCTTTGGTAAATATGAAATCCTATTTGCACACCACCACTTTCACACCTACTTTTACACTTCTCCATAATTTTGCCTGTGACTTTGTTATTCTGCATTGATAACTGTTCAAATGTGTTGGTTACTTAACCTTCAAATTGTTATTAAAAAAAAAAAAAGTTACCATAACAGAATTATAACTTACTGGCATGCAAAGCATAAGTTATTACTTAGTAGCTACCGCAGGAGAGGTGTGAATATAGTGGTGTGCAAATAGCACCATTCTTTGTAAATATAGTTATTTTTCTCTAAGTTGTACCTTAACATGTATTATTTATATTTCCTTTATATTCTGTGTATGCCTGCATGCGTGTTTGTGTGCATCTGGAAGACTGGAACAAGATTTTGTTCATTTTACAGCACGCTGTAGTTTTGTAATGGAAAATGCAATGCACAAAGCTTGAGTTGGCCTGTTAAATTGAGCTTCAATGCAGGAGGAGAATAGTCAAAAACTCATTAACTTGTGAGATTTGAGCATTTAAGCAACTATGAGTATGAAGTATGAAGACGACAATCTGCAACATATGCCTGGTTCAATTAAAAAAAAAAAAAATGTATGCACAAGAAATTGGTGAAAATTTGCATATTGCATGTCAAGGCAATTTGAAAATTAATTCCTCTGGCACAGGGACATGGCAGACATATATTGTCAAAGATCAGAAAGCGTGGCACAAAATTAATAAGGATGTGCCCATGGAATATGCAGCAACAATTACTGTCAATCCTTGGACTGCTCTACGAATGCTTGAAGACTATACTACTTTGAACTCAGGCGATGCAATTAGATACAAATGCAATAATTTTTCTTTAGCGAATTGATTCATTTATGCCTGCCTGAACTTTGTAAATCTGGGCATCAACAGGAGATGCTATTGTGCAAAACGGAGCCACAAGCATGGTTGGGCAGTGCGTCATTCAAATTGCACTATCTCGTGGCATTCACACCATAAATATAATAAGGAACAGGTGCTGATTCAAAGGTTGATTGAAAATTATTCTAATCCTGTAGACATCCATTGATCAAGCTCTACAGTATGGATTAGTATAAAGAATATTGTGTGTTCATTGTAGTAATGATCTCTTTTATCAAACCCAAGAAAGAGGGGAAAAATATGAAAAAAAAAAAATGTAGTAGC
Source organism: Dicorynia guianensis (assembly GCA_037013595.1). NCBI lineage: Eukaryota > Viridiplantae > Streptophyta > Magnoliopsida > Fabales > Fabaceae > Dicorynia > Dicorynia guianensis. The sequence goes on from JASUAB010000009.1 coordinate 1,564,778, forward strand.
ATTCTCTCACTCCCTTTTGTCCCTTCTAGTAGACAAATATATTTATGGAGAATCTTATTTTTGCATGCCTAATCCTTCCTGCAGGGCTGGGATTGATGAAGTAAAGGAAAGACTTAAGAAATTGGGCGCTGATGAAGTCTTTACTGAGAGCCAATTAGAAGTGAAGAATGTCAAGAGTCTTCTGGTACCTTTTTGACTTATCCTCGTCAATGTGGCCTATAGTAAGGGATGGATGCCAATTTTTTAGTTAGTTGGTAGACTTGTTAATAGTTTTAGTTATTACCTTGTTTTCCCCCGTGAAAGCAGGCATATGTTTCTACCTGTGGAGAATCTGCACATGCCTTCTTTAGACTAATAATGTGCTTGGTAGGATGAACAATGGAAGAAGAGGAGGTGGAAGGGCCAAAATATGAATAAGTATCTGACTATGTCTATATGCATTCCTCCCTACTCTTTCATTCATTTTCACTCCTACCAAGTACACCCTAACACCAAGGCAATAGACAAATCTTATATATGCTGCTGCTGTATATATTACTGCTTTGTAGAATATTGTCTTAATTGAATTTAAATCTCATTGACGTGGTAGGGTGATATACCTGAACCTGCACTAGGATTTAACTGTATTGGTGGCAATGCTGCTTCTCTAGTTCTCAAATTTTTGAGGTATGACATGGCATGTTGAGTATTGCAAATTTCTGAACTATGAACGCTATTATCATTTTTGTGAAGTTGTAATAAATTTATGCCTTGCAGACAGGGAGGAACTATGGTGACATATGGAGGAATGTCTAAAAAACCTATTACTGTGTCAACTTCATCCTTCATATTTAAGGTCAGGCTCCGATTGCCAATCCTTTTCTTCTCTGTCCTATTTGATTACTGTGTTTGTTAATCAAAGATCACAGTTTTTAGAGTTCAAAATTTTGATATATCTGGTTTGTGATAACGGGTTTGAGTCATAAAAGATTAATTAACTAGGGAGCTTGCTTGCACCTTCACAAATCGATTGGACAGGGCACTAGTTTTAAGTGGTTAAAATTAAGAAAGAAGAAAGATTAAGTTCATAAAATATTTGGACATGGGTTTTTGAAAATTGATGATGTTTAGTTATATATGCCATGTCTGATTGTACAGAACTTAAGGTTTAACAATACTAGTGGAGTAGTCCAGGCCACTTTTAATCTGGGTTTCTTATAAGAGTTTTCAAGATCAAGTTTAGGCCAGGAAAGCTTGAGTGTACAAACTTGCTCATCAGTCAACATTTTTAGCTTATAATATCTCAGGGAGGCTTGAGCACCCAGTTATATGTTTGCAGAAGAATGAATTATAGATATTTAATTGTTCTCTCCGAGAGATCTCTGAGCATCCAAGTCAGTTTGATCATCACAGCTGGTAATTAATTGGATACTTTTTATTATGTTAAGTTCTGTCTTGTAAATAATGAAAATGATTAGAGGGCTTTAGTGAAAATAGGTCATCGTACTAGAGTTTTTGTCTTCATGTAATTTTGTGATTCTGCATTGTCGTGGCTTTGCTTATTAAAGGCTTCTAGAGATGTAGAAATTTGGATGCCCGAATATAAGTATGAAATTAGCCAACAGAACTCCACTTGCCAACTTGGATAATTAAAATCAATTCTTTGTTCCTAAAGAGAATGAAATACAGAAATGAGTCTGAACACTTTGTTTGACATTAACGTTTAATATTAAAATAACATCTTTAAAATCATACATATTTGAAGCAATCGAAATAGAAAATGAGTGAAAAAATGGCTAGACTAAATAGTTTTGTTGGACCATGAGTCTTGAGTACACTTACTGTCATAACTTGTTTAGGCTACTACATATTTGCAGGAGCTTTCCTTGAGGGGATTCTGGTTGCAGAGGTGGATGGCCACGGATAGAGCTGGACAGAGCAGAATAATGATAGATAGCCTTTTGGGTCTTGTACGAGATGGAAAGTTGAAATATGAGTACGCCTTCTGCCTGTTAAAGATTAGATAAAAGGGGGTTGGGGGTAGAATCTTGTGAAGAACAAATTGCTCATGAACTTATGGATTTTAATGTCCATGCATATAACTGTTAGCATTCTGTTTTTCATTGGCTTGACATATTTATTTATTTTGCTTACCCTCTTTGCAGGATGGAACTGGTTCCCTTTGACGATTTCAAAACAGCATTGGATAAGGCTCTTGGCAAACATGGGAGCCAACTTAAGCAAGTGATCAAATTCTAACCATTTAGTAGGATACCAGGTAAAGAAGGGGGCAGTGCAGGGGTAATGTATGTGTGATTTTTGTTTACCACTGAACTTGTAAATTTCCATTTGCAAAGAATAGGACTACGGACTACTGTTAATTTGCAAATAAATTTGTTTTCTCGTGGCTTTACGTCTACCTGAAATGATCAAAATATGATGCAGCTCTTTTCTTAACATGAGCGACAGCAAATAACAAATTCATTTTTCGCCCAAATGGAATTTTTCCTAGGATGTAAACCTGTTACCTGAGGCTATTGGAAGAATAAATGATGGTAAATTTAATGCATTATATGACAGGCCGGTAGCTTTCAAATATATGATTTCCTTAGAAACATTTTTCTGGAAGAATCAAGGCTTCCGTCACTTAAAGCAGCAGGGAGCTACGAGGAACATTCCTTTGTCAAAATGTAGTCCACAGCTTCTTCCACGGTGTCAACAACCTGCAGTAATAAGTCATATTTCTTCCGCTGTGTCATAAAGATCCCAACTTCATTAAATCTCCCATCACTTCACAAAAAATTTTATGTTTAGTTATTAGAATTTAATAAAATTAATAAAATTTAATTTATAAAATAATAAAATTATTTGAAACAAAAGCCTTAAATTGTGAAAAGGCCATATTCCTCCATCTAAGTTTCACTTGTGCAAGAAAATAGTTTGTCTCCACGACCGCCCATTTCGTATCTAAGAACAAAGAGGTATAAATTGTTTTGGAAACAGTATTTTCACTAAAAAGATTGTACAAAATTATCATAAAAAATATTACAAAGTATTAAATCAGTTGTGTTTTATAATTTATTTTATAAAATTTAATAATTTAAATTTTTATAAAATTCAATTTATAAAAAGAAAAGACTAAAATTTTTTCAACAATCTTCTAAAGAAACAAGAAAGCGAAATTACCAGATCAGCTGGAAACTTGTTATGATTTTCCTTTCCCTTGTAAACGCCAGTTCTCGTGAGAATAGAAAACCAAGGACGCCCGGTCTGAAATGCAACATATACAATTATACATTCGCGGTATCACTTTTCAGCAGAGCCGCAGAGGACAATGAATCACAACTGTGAAATCCCAAGAGTCATACCTGCCGTGCGCCTTTAATGTCAACTGCAGGATTATCTCCAATCATGTAAAGTGATCTGAAACATTGATCATTTTTATGATGTGTATCACAGAGAGCATGACAAAGTGGTAGCACATGCTGTTGTAATACATTTTCTGCACTCTTGAATACCGATGGATGTGGTTTGCCGAAACATGTGTAATCCAGGGCAGTAGGATGAATTCTGCAAGGAGTACATTCTATAATTAGAAATTTAGGTTCTTAGTAACCTAAATGTGAACTAAAGCTGTACCATGGTACTAAACTAATTCAGCTTTGCTCTTGATCACTGGTGATTTCAACTTATTGTTCAATAACTAGGCCTCGTATCTCTCTCTAGGGCCCTCATCTCTTTCTAGTACACTGCAGCTGGAGCTAATTTTAAATGTTGGAATTTGTTTTTACCATAAAATGCATCTGTTAAAGACTTACGGTCTTCATTTAAAGAACAAAAACAAGAGAAGAACCATCTACACTTAGATTGGCAGGCTTACCTATTGAAGATGGATTCTAATGCAATCCTGAAAGCTCCCATGCCAAGCCGTTCAGAAGGAAAAGCAGTCTACCTTCAGTGGCACCTCGTCAGTAAGTACAGATTATAAAACGGTTCTGAACAATCTCTTATCTTTATGCAAGTAGTATCTTAAGCAAACGTAGACTTGCCTGGTATTCAAGGTCATCATTTGCAAAATATAAATGTGGCTGTGGTCCCGTATTTCTTCCAGGAAGACCTCCGGTTCTTAAGATGTCACAGAGAACCTGAACAATAATAGAATACATAAGATAATAGAGTACGCAAGTATCAAACCCAAAAGATTGAATTTTAGTTAATCATCATCTCTCACTTAATATGCAGGAAAAAGAAAAAAAGAAACTTCACAAAAGTAAGCCATGAAATTTTACTGACCTGTATGTCCCTGCTCCAATCAACAGGGTCACTAACTACGAATGCTGCTTGAACGCTTTCAGAGCAGACATTATTTCTGGAAGCACTCTCCTTAAATTTCAGACTCCGATCAGCAACCACCTTGGTTGTCCATTTCTTGAATGGTGCCAGTGGATCAATATTATCAAAGCACAATGCATATTCATCAATTGAAAGAACGTTTCTGAAAATCAACAAAGAACAAAATAATGAGAAATTACTCAACATTTTCATGAACATCAGATAAGCCAATTATTGTTGAAACCTTACTTAAAACCATATTCAGACATCACTGCAGCAGGTTCCCCTTTTCCCACAGCAACAATGAGTTCATTCTTAAATCTGTAAATTAAAAATATGTTAGGACATACAAAGAGACGATGTTGATATTCTCAATAAAGAAACTATTGGCACATGACTTCAGACTCATTGTTTTCATACAATCACCACTTCGGTGACTGCAATCTGTAGACATAAAAGAGCCAATTTACACCAAATTTAACACACATTTGATATTAGATACAATCATAATGGGGTCTAGATGGATCAAAGAACACAAGGGTTGTGCTCATGGTATGAACCACTATCATGCATTAACACTTCCAATCAGGTTATGATACAAATTAATAACTTAATATAGATTTCAAAACATGTGGAATAATGTGTTTTTACAGTAAATTTTCAAATTTTCTTTTAATAAAGCATACCAAAGGGTACTATAGAATATAAACTCAGAATTGTGTTCTTGAAACTTCAAGGTTGTTCTTAACACAGGCTTGTTCACACACATATAACATCTACACCTATAATACAAGATCCTGAACTGTACACTAATTCAGTATATTACATTTATACACACCTAGAATTCAGTTAAGACGCATACCTATTGACCAACTGTCTAAATGGTGTATGGCCCTGTAAAACCTGCATGAGGATCACATTGATAACAGTTGGTCAAGGACAAAATGAGAAGCGAATTCAGGGAAGTGATGAAAAAGATGGTCACTTTTGACATTAGAGACAGACATGCATGCAGCAAACAGACCAGTGAATAGATATAGAACCGTACATGTAAATAATCAATAATATACAAGGGAAAAGTGAGAGAAGAAGAGTGGTTAATGTCGATTTCTACATATTTTTACAATACCTGAGAAGGTGAGACATTTACGCCCAAGAGTTGACTTAGGTCAGAGGCTCTTTTAGATTCACGAAAACCACCACCTGTATCAGAAATACATTCACATCAAAATAAGCGGTGCATATATAACACTAAACATTCGTCTGGTAGAACTGCTTTCTCAGCCTTATAAACATCATTTTTTTAATATGTATATCAGCGATTAATGATATACAATATCCACAATACAAAAGTAGTTGACGAGATTTATGCGAGTTTAGTGAATAAATAACTGTGGATAGAGGTTTGTACATTCTAATTACGATTCACAATAATTGGATGAAATTTTCCCAATTCATTCCAACAGATATGAACAACATTAATTAGCTATGGCCACTAAATATTGTACAGGATGAGGCTATGAAACCGGAACAACTCACCGTTTGTCAAGAAAATGTACGGGATTATCAGTCTTCCTGGCCACATAAACAGATTAACAAGTAGATCAGTTCATGATAGCGATTCAGTGTCTAGAACCGAAAACTGAATTCCTAAAAAGAAATTAGAGAATATGAAAACAAGCAACTGGTGATTACGATATGGCGGAAGCGGAACCGGAAATTGTGTACCTGCGTCGTCGTATAGTCTCCTTAGGGCTCCAGGAGAGCCACCAACGGGGGTGTTTCCTAGCAGAATGACACCATCGATGTCAAACGCAATGCCGAATGAAGGCCTGCTAGAGCAAGAGTTGAAACCAAATCAGATTTGAATGTTGCGTACGATCAATTTAGAAGAGACTAAAAGATGAGGTTTCTCCAACCGTTCGGATCGCGAAGAAAGCTGAGCGAATGAGCGTGAAATTAAAGAGGAAACCGCGGTTGGCTTTCTGCTTTGGCTCTGCCAAGTTTTTGTGAAGATCCGGAAGCTCATCTTTTTAGTCTTAGTGTTAGAGAACAAGTGAGAGCTCAGGATTCAGGAAAGATCAAGCACAAGCAACAGACACGAGCGCTTTCGCGAGACCGTTACCGCTCAATCTTTCTGGGGTGTGGCGGCGACTGGCGCCCACTAAAATCGCGAGGGATTGGCTTCCACCGGTTGGTATCCCCATTTTCTTTTATTAAATTTCATATACTAAAAAAGTCTCCTGTAACTTTAAAGAAATTAAGTCTATTTCTTTTTCTTTCTTTATCCTTCAACCTTTTCTATTATATTTTAATGGAATTACATTTTAGCTGCTTTTTTTTTTTTGGTGAAAAGTTTTAACTGGTTGATTACAGAAATAACATACAGCTTTCATGGTGAGCTGCTACATAGATAAAATAGGGGAGGTGTTACGCCGTTGGGTTACATTTCTTTTATAAAATAAAATAAGTATATAAAATGATTCGTTTTATATCTTAATATTTAAATTAAATTATTGTTACTCAATAAATATAACCATTCATATAAATTTAAGAAGTGAGGTTGTCATTTTTCATAAAATAGTGAGCATTAGTATACTTAACGCAGCTTAAGAAAATGCAGCCAGTACAATTAAAGAAGACAAATGAGAAAAAGTGTTGATAGATTTACGTTAATAAATATATATTTGTTTATATTTTGTATTTTTTTAAAAAAATTAAAGTGTGAATAATATATGTTGTTTATATTTTAATTTTTTTAAAAAATATATGTAATATTTATACTTTAATTTTTTAAAAAATATAAAAACACATATGTTTGCCAGTCGTATGCATAGAATTACCCACGAGGAAAGCATCGTTCCACTCATTTGTCTTCTTTTGTTGTACCCTTAAAGCTGCGGAACTAGCTTTCTGTAACATGGGCACATGCCACATACACTTTTTCTTATTATATAATTTCTTTAAAATGTTGAAATAGACTTAATTTTTTTACACATCAACATTTACTCAGATAATTTTACTCTTAAGGTTATCTTATTACATAATTTATATATTCACATATTTATAATTATTGATTAAATATGTAAATTTCACTTCTTATTAAATTAATAATTATGAATATATAAATGTGTGAATTATATGATAGAATATATATTGTGCAATAATAAAATGTGTATATAACATTATTAAATAAAAGTTATAGGGTACAAACAGCATTTAAGTCCTCGCTCAGGGCTGCATACTGTAAACTGTGATCCGTCATGTGCAATTTGGCATGTTTTATGTCATACCCTTATCCGTGAATTGGATTTTCACTTATTACTGTAACAGCCAGCGAGCAGGTCCATGTACATTTAATACCTTGTCCGCGGCAAGCGTGTTATATAACCTTCTTCATATTCAAGCCATCACTCCATCCTTTCCCTTTCATAGTCTCTCATGTTTCTTTCATTTTCTTTCTGCTTTGGTTCAGTCTTTTTCTCCTTCTATACATCCTCCACGTATCTCCTCTGCTGACGCTTACAATCTACTAGAAGGGCAATTTTAAGAGTCATGGCAGAGAAGGCAGAGAATAAGGTGAAGAATAGACAGGGTCGTGGTTTTATAGGGAGAGTTTTCAAACTCAAAAGGTATATGCTGAGAGTTTTCAAACTCAGAAGGTATACGCTGAGAAAATCCTACGTTCATGCCCTACCCCTGAAGCCTAGCAAATATGTACAGAGTGAACAGAGCAAAATTGAATCCAATAGGGCCTCAATTCATGAATCCAAGGCATCCCGAGAACTGAACTCGAACCAAAAACCGGCCAGAAAGAGTACCTCTTGGAGACCTTCAGATAATGCAAGAAGCTCAACAACATCATCCTCTGGCAATATACTTGTAAATAACAGCCCAAGAATCAGTAACAAGAATCTGGAATGTGTTGCTAAGAATACAGCGTTGAACTATATGCTTAATTCTTACAATGCAGCCGTCATGGGCAATATCGTGAGGAAGAACAGTGATAGGCTTGCCCAGTCCCCTAGTCCAAGTGATAAGCTTGCCCAGTCTCCAAGTCCAAGGAACAGAGTGGACCCTGAGGTATTGAAGTCCATGGGAAATGAAATATACAAGCAGGGGAGATTTGAAGAGGCTTTGGGTTTGTATGACCAAGCCATTGCTGTTGATTCTAGTAAGGCAACGTATCGTTTCAATAAGAGCGCAACTTTAATGAGCTTAGGCCGGCTTCTGGAAGCAATTGTTGAGTGTGAGGAAGCTATTAGGCTGGAACCTTCTTATGACAAAGCGCATCATCGTTTGGCAAAGATATATCTCAGGTAAGTAATGAATTACTAGTATGCTTCATTAATTTGCCAAAGGCTTGAAATAGAAAACAAAATGATGGTTGGAGTTTGGGTTATGATGCAGTTCTTTTTTGTTTATTAGCTTTCCTTATAGAATTGAGAATTCTAATGCAGATTGGGAGAGGCAGAGAAGGCTCTGAACTGCAATCACACAACCCCATATCCTGATTCAGCTCTCGATTTCCAAGCTCAGGCCCTTCAGAACCACCTTGACAAATGCATTACAGCTCGGAAAGTCAATGAGTGGAACGTTGTACTAAAGGAAACACAATCTGCTATGTCATTAGGTGCTGATTCAGCTCCACAGGTTTGTTTCTTTTGTTTCACATGGAATCTGTGTATCAACACCATAAGATCAATTAGCTCGTTATGCCTTGTGCTGATTTAGAAATAATTATGTATTTAGCTCTATGCTCTACAAACGGAAGCCTTACTGAAGCTGATGAGACATCAAGAGGCTTATGCCACCCACGAGAAAAGGCCAAAATTTGGACTCAATTGGTGTATCAAGTTATTTGGCCCAACTGGAAGTGCTTACTTGTTGATGGTAGGCGCGCAGGTTTACCTGGCCGCTTGCAGGTTGGTTAAAGTGTCTTATTTTGATCATGTTTGATAATTATAAAGAGCATTAACTAAAAAAATAAATAACCATATAGAAAGGCTTAATCAGGATACTTATTGCTAAGACTTTTAACTTCCCTCTTGCTTTTTCTGCCTTATAATAAAAATTTGGGGCAATTTTATTGGAAAAAGATATTCCCACAACTTCTTTATGACAATAAGCTCACAACATTGGCTGAGTGCCTTCAGATTCAATAAATTTTAATAATGTATATTTGATATTATAAAAATAAAATAATAAAAATAATGAAACTCAACTTTATTTAACTGACTTTAATGCGTTGTGATTTTACTAATTAAAGAGTGAGATATGATAACTTTGATGCTTAGTCTCTGCATAGCAGCACCGTCAATTAATATTCTATTAACATCAAAGCAAATTGAGAGCTTTGTGTTGCTGTCTTCATAATTAATTATAACTGCTGTTGCAGTTTCTGATTCTAGTTAGGAATGGATCCCAAGTTGACACGTATTTTGTGGTTTGACAGGTTTGAGGATGCAGTAACATCAGCTCAGCAAGCAGCTAATCTTGATCCAAGCAATAAAGAGGTCAATGCAGTGGTAAGGAGGGCCAGAGCAGTGGCATCAGCAAGAATGAGTGGTAACTTGATTTTCAAGGCACCGAAATTCACTGAAGCATGTGCCGTACACAACGAAGGACTAGAGCACGATCCACACAACTCAATTCTGCCATGCAACATTGCAGCATGTCGGTCTAAGTTAGGTCAATTCGAGAAAGCAATTGAAGACTGTAATGCAGCCCCTACAGTTCAGCCTAGTTACAGCAAAGCCAGATTAGGGGGGGCAGATTGCAATGCCGAGCACAATTTGAGGTGGATATTGAAGACTACCCCCACTTAGCGAAGTCAGAAGGTGTCAGCTCCATCCCAGCCTTCAAAATATACAAGGACGGATCAAGGGTGAAAGAAATTCCAGGCAACAACCACGAGTTGTTAGAAAGATCAATCAAATTGTACAGCAGCTGAAGATTATTCGAACGAGAACATCGTGCAGGACCTGTGGACAAGTGCAGGATTCCCATTTGTATCTGCAGTTTTCTGGCCTTGCTTATAAGGCAGAGGAAACTAAAGAGGAAGCATAGCGTCATTGTATATCCGATGGACACGTTTATAGGAGAAGGAATTCTTTGTGTTAGTGGTTGATTCTTTCCAAGTCATTGCAATGTTTGAGCAGTCCTTGATTTTTCAAACCCCTTTGCTTTGGTGTTGCTTTATTAGCGTTCCTGTTCTTTTCATTTTGGTTTTTCAAGCTTCAAAGCCCAAACATTCAAACATACTCTGGTTAGATTCTGGCAGCCTCTGACGGGTTATCACCGTCATATTACTTGATAACTAGTAAGAATAATGGGACTCGAACGAACAGCGTAGGAGTAGGAGGTCTTAGATAAAGGGCCCAAAGATTCTTCGACTTCCTCTCAAATGTAGGCGGGTCATTGCCCCCCATCTGTTATGTGGCACAAGTCCTCCTATTATTATTAAAAAATTACAGTTTTGTTATATTTATAAATTAAATTTTATTAAATATTTATTTAAAAAATATAAATTATTAAATTTATTAAATTTAATAAACTAAATTTTAAGATATCTAAATTTAATAGTTTACAAAACTTTTTGAAAGGGTTTAGCAACTCCCATTTAGTTGGAGCAATTTTTTCTAAAAAGAATATTCAAAATGTGTTTTACAAAAATTATACTTAGATTAAACATTAGAAAAATAACATTTTGCTCTGATTAGTAAATTTGCTATTCATGAGTTCAAAGCTAATTATTTTTCTTTTCACATTGCCAGTTATTGTGAGAATGTTAGTTACGATGTAATGTTTTATGGGTTCGTTAGGGTAATTTTTCAGGTTCAATTTGGAAACAACAAATTCCAAGGCCAGCTGCATTTTCTATATTGGAATTTGGAAAATTGGAAGAGAAGGTTGTCAGGAAGCAGCGATAAATAATCAGGAAACAGACGGTGCAAAGGAGGCTAATTCCCCATAAGGCCGTAACTGTGTCGTGTGTGTCTGTCTCTGCTTAAATATCAGTCCCTCCTTGCTCTATGTGAAATTAGTACAGAACGTATGAAAAAGATAATCTGTTCATATCATTTGTTTTGGTATCTAGCAATATAAATAATTCGATTCCGCATCGAAATCTCTCCAATAATCATCAAACAGTAAATACTATATCAACTCGGCAGCTATCAAAGGCCCCCTAAAATAATGTAGAAGTAACAACTTCAATCCTGTAAGACAAGTAATAACAGAATTACTACTCTATTAGCACCAAAACAATTCCACTATATTCTGATTTATCTTGAACAAGCACTTCTGTATTACCATATTTGTATTTATACAATGAGAAGTCATGCACAAGCTTGAAGCCTTGGAGGGCATATAGTCACATACCCCTCGTTTTAAGTACGTCAATCGAAAAAGCTTCGCGGGTACCAGAATCCCAAAGAAAATAAGGGGGAAGAAAGAAAGAAAATGAGAAGAACCTTGTCCACTCAAGACAATGAGAGAAACCATCTCCCTCGTCACACCGATTATATAGAATACAGGGTCATCTAATACAACAGATGCACCACTATCCCACCCAACTTCAAATTTGTTTTATAAACTGTTGGAGTCTGTCAAACCACTTTACAACCCAACTCCAAACCCGTCTTAATTCTATAGAACCAAACATCGAAAACAAAAAGACCACTTTGTAGAGACTATTCCAGCATCTCATCTGCATAAAAGTTAAGAGACTCCCTCCATATAAGCTCCTTTATATCTTCTTCATTCAGAGCAGTCTGTTCGAAGTCAAAGAAGAAAGGAGATTGGCAAGTGGGCTCCTCGTTGATCTCATGAAGACTTGACATATAAGGGTGATTCAACGCTTCCTCAACTATGCAAAGCATAAACTAAAACATTCAAACTGCTTTCCAGCAAATAAATGACAAAAGATAAAATAAATTATTAAAACTAAAGAGTCATACCACTTATGCGTTTGGACGGATCGAAAACCAACATCTTCTCTGCAAGGTCAATTGCCAATGGTGACACGTCAGGAAACTTCAGCGCAAATGGTTGCTTTTCTACATGTGGGAGCTGCTTAACATATTTCTTTGCATTATCGCTTCTGAGGAATCCAAGATCTGATTCAGTTGGTGAACCTAGTAACTGTATTTGGGGAATACTTATGAGAAGTCGGTTCATCAAGACTCTAATGTTTGAAATCTTCCTATTAACATCTACTTAAAAGAACTGCCAATTTAACAAGCCACCAGTATCCAAGAGACAAGATAAATACCTCAGTTATAAGCGCCAACTGCTGAACATAATCTTTACCAGGAAATAGAGGTTCCCTTCTAATTATTTCCATCAAAATACAACCAACCGACCATATATCAATAGCTGCAGTATACTCTGAACAGTTCAGGAGCAATTCAGGGGCCCTGTACCAACGAGTCACAACATATTCTGTCATGAAGTCTGTCTCAGAGGTTGTTCTTGCAAGACCAAAGTCACAAATTTTCAGATCACAGTTTGCATTTAGACGCAGGTTGCTTGGTTTTAGATCTCGGTGCAGAACATTTGCAGAGTGTACGTACTTCAATCCTCTCAACAGCTGATATAGGAAATACTGCAATGACATATAACATACTCTTCAAACTTTGTTCCATCACAATTTCCTAAATACAAATAGGATCTCCACATTCAAACTACATTGACATTTTAACTTTGATAGTAAGCTATAACTATATACTATCTTGTCAGTTCTTACAAATAAAGGCCATATACTATATGTCCTCAGGCAACCATCAACAGCAATAAAATTATACGCAGAGGAGACACCGCATAGCTTGACCAATTTCTATTGCACAGCAGTACCTTCAAGAGAGTATTAGTTTAACTAGGCTACTAAGGCTAGGAAATTGAATTGAATTAGTAATAGGTTTCTGAGGTCACTTAGATTACGGTTGCAAATGAGAAGTGAAAACTTGTAGTAATTTGTTATTTTCCAGCATTTTCACAGAAGGTTAAGAAAAAACTGGATGAGATGAATTCATATAACATGTACTTTTTTCAACATTATCACTCCAAAGGACTTTGTGTTGCCTATCTTGTTCATAGAATAAGCACTGCTTTGCAACAAGCTAAAGCATATTACTTACCTGACAGTGCTCATCTGTCAGAGCTTGGCTAGAACGTATAATCTGATGAAGGTCAGTATCCATCAATTCATATACAAGATACACATCATTGAACTTCTCCCTCTCTGGTGGCCTTATTATGTCTTTAATTTTGATTATCTGCAAAACAACATTGCAGAGCATTATGTATTGTGCATAGCGCATGTAGGGCAGGCCAGCGCCAACAACCACAAAACTGTTTCCTTAACAGATCATGCAACTAATTATCAGAAATTACTATAATGCAAAGCATTGTCTCTACATAGACTGAGAAACTAGCTATGACAAGGTTGCAACAAAATTGGGAAAAGGGAAGTATAATCTGGTGGCATAGAGTAAAACAAAATGTGTAATACATAAAATCAATGTATACATTCTCATGATCCATATGGGAAAGAAGTTTAATTTCTCGAAGAGTCCTCTTTGCATCAATCCTGTTGTCAAATGCATTGCCAATTTTCTTAATTGCAACTTCTTCCCTTGTCTCCGAATTCGTTGCACAGCTGCAACAAGAAATCATAGTCACCAGCTCTACTCAGAAAAACAATCAACACGTTTACAAACTATAACCAGGAAATGCTTAAGGGTGTGCGGGGGTAGGAGTGAAAATGAATAGGTGCAAAATGAAGGAGCTAAAATTGACACGACATTTGTGTACAATATAAGTCTTAAAGCTTCCCTTATTTTCATTCCAACATTTTCAACCTTCCCAATTACACTCCTACCAAGTACACCCGTAGAGTCCATACATATATAAATGCAGTAGAAGCGACGGGAAACTTCTTAAAGAAGTTCTACCTTGCAATTTCTAGACACGAATTGATAAACAATTGACACAGGAAGGCACACTAGCACTAAAAGTATCAAGCTACTTGAGTTATACCCGTTTCTGTATTCACTTTTACAATCATCATTGCTTGGACGCGCAGAAATCAACTGTTTTAGTAGCTATATACCTTTACTAATCAATCAAGAACAGCGGCATGTTACGAATTTAAACGAAGGTAGAACCCTAGGTTGGCAACTTTGTTAAAGCTAACACGGGACATAGTGGCAACGGTTCACTTGAACAGGATTCACATCCAACTCAGGATTTTCTTCAATTTTTAGATTGGATTCTATACTGTTATCGGGACAGACGGGGGCTGTTGACTACTTAATATAAATGTATCATTCTTTGTCTAGGTTAGAGTTCAATAGAATGGCAGATTTCTGGACTATAATGGCATTTTAAACAAAAATAAACAAAGGCATAAAGAGAAGGATACCAAACCAAAAAGAGTGCTACTAGAGCTGAGATTCTAATTTCTGAAAAAGAAATGAGTATACGAGATACCAGACGATGCCGTATGCGCCGCGTCCGATGGGCTGTATAGGGGGAACGTACTTGGCATAGACCTCGAAAAGGTTGCCCAAAACGTTGTACCTCACGTACTTCCCCCCGTAAATGGGAATCCCCTTCCCCTTGATCTCCGCAGATTCAACATTTTCCATCTCTCGGCGAAGGAAAAAGTGATCACGGCTTTCTCGGAGAGAAATTTCACAAGACAAGGACGAGTCTTAAAGGGGGAAGTTGAAGGTGTAGGGACTACAAAGAAAGAAAGGTCGGGCCATTTCGGCATTTGGCAGACGACGATGGGTTACCCACCTTGGCTTTTGGAGAGGACAGAAAGGGAGTCAGCATTCTGCTTTTGAAATTCAAACGTCAGAATCTACAGTAGAGTAGACCCATGGGATTGACTATGACTCAATGTGAAATGGGCCAAAACTACAGAAATCTCCAATCAAAAACCTGCGATTTTCCTCCCTTGAAAGATTAACAAAAGTACAAAACCCAAAGACGAATATCTGTGGTCTTGGACTGCTGCAAGGACAACCAAGCTAAGGGCTCAAAAATTAGCCATGAGCTCCGTACCAGTTTGGCCCACAACAGTCCATCCTGATGCAAACGACCACTATCACAACTCTATTCAATTTCTAGACATCGAATGTATGGGCTATATTGGGCTCAAAACATTGTAACCCAACTTTCAAATGTCGAAATCTGTTCATAAAGATTTGTGAACATATCAGATCAAAAAGATATAATACAAATCACAGTAATATAGGAACTGGTCTGGCTTTTTCAAAATAATGTTTCATATAGTTTGTTAAAAATTATATTTTCATAATTATTTATGTACCATCAGTATACAATTTTATTTAAACTAAGGATAAAATAAAATAAAAATTAAATATAACTTACTCAACAAAGTATTTTTATTTAAATTCTTCTAGTTTATTTTTGAAATCTTGGTTATGAATAAATTAGGGGGGTTGACCGACCAGAATAAATGGGGGGGTTGACCTACAAATTGTGCTGCCAACATGGAATAAATTAGGGGGGGTTGACCGACCATTTGTGCTGCCAACATGTATACTTGCACCGCGAAAGTCAAGAAAGTCCAAATTTTGTAGCTTCCGTAGTTTGTTTTGTAAGAAGAAATCTAAAGACACGAAAAGTCACTGACCTCATCATCGAGTAAACACATGCCTAACGTATGCTTGGCTTACTTGCCTAACACTCACGAAAGGGGAAAGAAAAAACCCAATTGCTTGGTTTGGAAGAAATAGAGTATAATAAGATACTACTTCTACTATTATTATAAATTAAATTTTATTAAATATTTATTTAAAAATTAAATTATTAAATTTACTAAACCTAAATAATCAAACTACAACCCTCTCATCTTTTGACTACTCCCACATCTAGAAGAGAAATAAGCTTTAAAGGAAGTAGAAGTCATTAGCACGTGGGGGAGGAGAGTTGATGGCTGCAATAGACATTGTGCATTATGGTGCGGTTGTGGACACAGTTGACATTCAATTCACACCCTAAGTACCAGGAATTTTCTGCATCTGACTTGAGTGGACATAGTTGCTTCATGTGAGGATAAGTGTTGGGATTGGGAGGGGAAAGTCAGAGGCTAGCTGGCGAGACATTTGGCCCATGATAGCCACTTTATTAGAAGCTGATTTTTTCCCCAGCTGGGTGTGTAAGTTCTCGGTGTTTGCTAACAAGCAGTAGGCAAATAGAACACGTCCGAGGACGAAGGAGTATACATTTGTATAAATATTCAATTTAAGCGTCTTTTATGTGCTCAGACATAATTAATTTTGTTAGTGTTTTCATTCATCCATTTTAAATAATCAACTGTAGGAGTAATTGGCAATTACTACCAAAAAAAATTACTCTATGGACTTAATAACATTGATATGTTAAATAGTTTCTCGTTTTGTGATGTTTCATAAAGTCAGTACCCACCCGCCCACAAACATCAACCAGATTCGCACGAAAAGTGACGCGCATAGTGCACGGAAAATGAAGATTACAGAAAGAAATCAGATTCCGATCTCCGCGATGAGAGTTGATTGATAGGCTGATGCGTTCCTGACAATCTGGACAGGGACATGTTGTGTCAGTTGTAGACACACCAACGTAGTAAAGTAATTCCACTTCGTCAAAAAGCTTACCCATAATAAATTTTGAATAAGATAAATTTTACTGTAAAATTTAATATATTAATAATATAAATTTTATAAAATAAATTTAATTAAATATCTAAATTTAATTTTTAAAAGTTATCTTTGTTAAAAAAAATAAAATTATTTAATTCTAATCTTAATAAAAATAAAACTTTATGATGCTTCACAAAAAATTGTGTAACAATAATAAAGTATCTTTTTTAACTTATAAAGTGGAAATTATCATTTTTGTTATTAATTATTTTATATAAAAATAATAAATTATTTAATACATATAAAAAATTCTCCTTATTGAATTCAAAATTTTAAAAACAAACACTCCTAAACAAATTGGGTAAGCATTGCATGATGAAGATGTCAGCCTGTCATCAACTTTACTTTCATGCTTATGTTATATTGTGAGACAATCATTCAAAACAATATCAACAAGAAGGAGTTATTGTCAAAGAATAGTGGGAGCAAATAGCCTATAAGACTGATTTGTGAAATATAAAAAATGGTTTAAATTTTTTATATAATATTTTTAAAATTTTAATTTCTGAAAATAAAGTTATTGTATAACAATTACGAACAAGAAAAGAGAAGCACTAATCCAAGTTGTTTTTCTACTTTACTAGCACTGTATTTAAGCTTTACAACTATGAATTCCCAGCTTTGAACCTACATTACACCTCAATCGTTTTATAAATGACTATTGTGCAGATGTTACAGCTTCATGGTAAACAAAATATTCTAACTTACTGAGTTTGCTAAACAGAATGAACCTCGGGGGAAAAAATTGAGTTTGTTGCTTACATGTCTCAACAAATAATATATATATATATATATATATATATATATAGCAGTGTTAAACATACAAAAAGAAGGAAAGATAAATTCATCGCTTTATCATTATTTTCTTCAAGTAGAGTGTGTAGATTTATCATTTTTGATATATACATATATATATATATATATTGCGTTGAGAATCACGAACCGCTTGAGCAAGCAAGACTTTAATGCACAACCAGCTGGAGATAGCTTTATCATTTTGATTCTATGATCCAGAAGGGGGGAAAGTTTAGTTAATTATGTGATCCATGGTCGCCCCAAGATGCTCCGATGTCCAATCTTCTTTATGCCTGCACGTGATAAGCACACACAATACTATATTATATATATGTATATAACTAATTCAAATGAGAATCTCACCAACTTAAACTAAACGTAAAAGTTTTAGTTGGTTTTAAGGTGATTAAAATTGGGTTACATTGAACAAGGCGTTGGCGATCTGAAATCAAAACTTTGAGTTCAAATTTTAAAATTATTTTTGTTGGAAACAACAGATATTATTAACAATTAATTTTTAACATAAATTAGTCTTTCGGTAAATTGTGATATTAGAATATTATGTCAAAAAAAAAATATTAGATTTTCATATTGATTGTCAAAAAAGTAAGAGAAACATTTGGTGCGAGAATCCATTTGCGGGCACTCGTCATTTTCACTCTTTTTCCTGACTAAAACAATGACAATGATTAGTGGAACCTTCACAAAGCTCGTTTCGGAGCTTGCATCTGGGCTTGTTATTCATGTATGAATCCATTGGTAAATCATATTTTATATATGATTTTTGGGGAAAAAGACGCTAACACCTTTTTTATCTATATAGTATTTAAAATTTTAAAGTTTTAAAATGATTTACAGCACATTGAGAAAGGCGTAAAGATGGAATTTAATGTGACAAATGGCTCAATCTGGATAGACCCTATCTGCCTACCTTTTTTTTCCAAAGGTGACTCTCACTGTGCTTTCGAAGCAAGCAATCTTTGCGATCAAAAAGGACGAAGAAATTCAAAAGGCATCAAGATTTTCCTAGATGGCATCCCTGTTTGGGCTGATCATAATTAAGCCGAAAATGATAGGGTCATATTGTTAAATTTATGTTCTTTCTATAATTTACTCTGTCTCTTCTATTTTTATGTTTTTTTTTATGTAATTCGTCACTATTCTTCTATTACAATAATAATGACTAATTGTAAAAAACAGTGGATTTAATCACATAAATATAACACCACTCTAATTAAGCCAAACTATCACTAATGGTATCTTGACAGCAAGACAATAATGAGTTTAGAATTCAAATGGCCTGACGAATTCAAAAAGCCGGCTCCCCTTTGGTCAATCAGGCATCGGTTCTTTGCTTTTCACAGATGTGTCGTCGGCGCAAGAAAAACCAGATAATAACTAAAGCGTAGATGGTTAAGTTACTTATTCTTTATGCTCCAAAATATTCATGGATTAAGATTAAGATATAAGAATTAAAAAAATTATTAAATAATTTTAAAAATTATTTATATTTTAACTTATTTTTATATAAAATTTAAAATAAGATAAAAAAAATTTAAATATTTAACAAAAATAATAGTTATAATAAAAATAAAATTATAAAATAATAATAAATATTAAAATAAATTATATTTATATTTTTTTAAATTATTTAAATATGACACATCACCTAACTTTTACTCAAATGGCACTCCATTCAACTATTTAAATAATTATTACTTTAAAATTATAACTATTTTGAAAGGTCACCTTGATTGACAGCTCTTTATAAAATGAATTGAACTGTTAAATTGAAAAGAACTTTCTTTCTTATTCTCTTTGAATAAAACTTGTCTTAACTTCAAAAGAGTTTATGAGCAGATATGTTTTGTAAATTTCTAGGTGTTTATGATAATTTCAAAATAATTTACCTTTAACCTTAGGATAAGTAGTGGGGCAAATACTACATTAAAATACAATGTAATTTTATACACGATGAGGCATAATTTGATTTAATTCTTCATCTTTAAAATAAATTTGATTCAATTCATCATGTGGTTGTTGTCTTCCAACAGCAACTTTATGTCAGATTGAGCTCACCCACAGCTCATAGAGGTCCAGAGTTATGCAGATCTAGTGGCCTAGAAAGCTACCAAAGCAGACTTTGTTTTTGAGAGATTTTTATCTCCCTTGTTTTGAAGTAGAATTATCTCTGTTTTGCTCGCACTGCTCAGCTTCATTTCATTAGAGATGCTTGATAGATCACTTTGAATCAGCTTAAACAACCAAAATTACTCGTTCATCCCTCAAAATCTCAAAAACATAGTAGTTAACAAGGAGAATGAGCTAGAATCAAAAATAAACTGCAAATATCATTTACAATAATCATGGGTAGACAGACAACAGGGCCTCTGCAAAATTCCATATTCAGAATCGATATACTGAACATTCCATCGAAATTCTATCTTTTTCTTTCCTTCTTCTAACTACTTCCCCACAATTTCAGCAGAAAAAAAAAAAATTAAGTATGAAGATTAAAAAATAGTAAGATTACAAGCCCAGTTAACAGACCCTGCATAGGTAGACACCGTCAAAAGTTGCAAATTTTTTATCCTCCG
The DNA here is from genome assembly GCA_037013595.1 of Dicorynia guianensis. Lineage (NCBI taxonomy): Eukaryota > Viridiplantae > Streptophyta > Magnoliopsida > Fabales > Fabaceae > Dicorynia > Dicorynia guianensis. Next base: position 1,585,197 of record JASUAB010000009.1, read on the forward strand.
GAAGCATGAACCGGATTACGCATCTGAGTTATACCCACTTGGGATTGGTGGCGTCGTAGACGGGGAGCTGAGAGGAGCTCCGTCCTCTCCGTTCTTCCTTCTATTCCCACCACCAGAAGACGCGAACGCCGTCGCGGAATTGACGATAGTCTTCAATATCTTGATTTTGATTTGCCCTCTTCTTGGTGGAAGTGTTTGTTTGGGTTTGTTGTTCGATTTGGCTTCCACAGGGTCCATTGCAGCGAATTGGGAACGAAGAATTGAAAGCTGAGAAGAAAAGACTACGACTAGAGTACAAATTGAACTTTGCTGAGTCTCTCGGGGTAAGAGAAAGAGATCAACTTTGAAGAAGCAGATGGAAATGAAATAAAACGAGAGAGAGAGAGCGGTGACAATCTGGGATGTGGGATCTCAGGGTGCTTGAGTCAGTGAAGCAAAGAAGCCGGAGTGCCGTCAATTATAAAGGCATCGAGGGAGCGAGCCGGGCACTAAGACTCAGTAACTTGGCCTCGAAGATTGATTGGGTCGCCGGACAAACAACTCGGTATCTAAGATTGGATACTGGGTTCGGGTGGGTTTAACTACAAAGTATCCAACAACCAAATCCACTTATTTCGGGCGCGTGCACTGACAAACAAGTTGTGATCAGTGTTACATGTTTGAACCGCTATAATAACGCCATAAATGTGGAAGCGTACGTAACAAAAATGCCTTGAATATATATATATATATTGGTATAGACCTTGAATATTGTTATCACCTCAAAATGCTACATACTTAATGCAATGTATCAAATATCATATACAGTTTAAGTTGACAATTTGAACAAATGAAAAATGAGAAGAACCTTCCAAGATCGTAAGCCAACTCTTTTGACAGAAACGAACTTTGCACCTCACTAAAAATTTAAAAAAAAAAAAAATTGAGTGCGTAATAACAATATAGAGTTAAAAAATAATAAGGAAATTATATAAATTTTCTCATGTTCAAGCAACATGCAGATAAATATATGTTTAAACGTCGAGCCAAATAAAGGGAAAAAGTAGAGCACATTCACCGACCGTGGAAGAATTGATGACCGTGTTCTGAGCGAGAAACCAGTTGACAGTAAGAAGTCTGTCTAGCGAAAGCAGCCGGCCCCCAGACCTTTGTTTGTTTTCTGATTTTATGCTCTGTTCTTGGAATGTTTAATTAATATGGTCAAAATGGGTCCTTAGACTATACCATTCTGTGGTGGCTTGGTAAATTAAAAAAATGTTTAAAAATTTACTCTCAATCATTTTTGATACAACATATTTAGAAGATTTAAAACTTTTTCTTTTAATGATTTTTTAATTTAATAAATAAAACTTATTTTTTATTATTTTTTTCTTAATTTTATATCTACCTTTTTCTAAAATTTCTAACCCAATCCCTATACTAAAAGCCTCAACTCTCAAATAAAAATAGTGGAGTTATCTCTAATAAAATTTGCACATTAAATCTGTTAAATAAATAGTGCAGTTCTCTTTATCTGCAGCATATTGAAAAATTAGCCTAAATGAAATGACAAAAGTGGATATTCTACACTGCAGCAAATAAAAATACCAATCATATATAAGTGAATTAATGTATCAGTCCCGGAAAGTGAATGAAGTATTGTGTTAGCTATTGCAATTACCAAGAGAAGGCCAGCATGCTGCCAAAAGGTTGAGGGACACCCATCCTCATAATTACTTCTGTTGTTGCATAACTTGCATTCATTTAAGTCCATTGGCCAGGGAAAATTTAGACGGTCCCAAATCCCAATCCAAAAGCATCAAATTAAATGAGCAGCATCTGATCTAAGATTTGGATAAGATGCCCAGAGGCTTAATCGAATTAGGAAGCTAGCTATATTATGAAAAGGTCTTATTTTACACTTTGGAGATACAATAAACTATCTAGAGCGAAAAATAATCTATAATTAATAATTGCAGTTCATCTAGGGCTCTGTTTTAATTGCAATTCATTGAAATAATTTTAGCACTATTAGAAATTTAAAAAAAAAAGAAAAAAAGCAGATGACCCAGATAAACCAAGTTGGCATCCCCTAGAGACGGTGATGGCTCTTAAGTCATCAGTTTTCAGAAACCTAGGCAGCCAAAAATAGTTGGACACGTTATCATAGTAACCGAACCGTGACAAAGTTGATTTCATTGAAGAACTTTCTTAACAATTGATATGCAAAGCGCATTTTGATATGGGGCGAGCAGGAGCAATTTAATAAGGTGGGGCCCAAAGGTTGCGGAAGGGCATCTTGAATGATTTGGTGCATGAAAAGACAAAAGAAGGGTCCGAGATGAAAAAAGGGCAAAAAAAGAAAAAGTTCAATGCGTGTGAAAGGAATAAAGTAATAGTGCTTAAAGACAGTGACCTCGCTCATACCTGAATATGCATATACTTGCACAATCCAAGCATGGATGGTGCAGTTCAATGGCGACATCTTCAAGCAATCATATAACCGTATAAGTGGGCCGAAGAGAGTCTCGCGATGATTCAATTGGAGAGGACATGGTTGGTTCCGCTGCCACTCCAGGCATCGCCCTAGTCTTCGCCGTCATCCAAAGAGGATGCACATGTCTTCGCCGTTGTCGGAAGTGGAGACACAGGGTGGGGACTTACAATGGTCAACGAATGAAATGTGACGGATGCTGAGACTGATAGTAGAAAACATTAGGCATGATTCATCTTCTTCTAATGGGCAAAAATAGCGGCTAATTTGTCTTAATTTATGAGTTAAATGAGACAGATTAATTTATTTATTTTTAAAAGAATTATACATAAATAAAATCACATCACCTTTTGAGCAGAATAGGACGCATGAACATGATAAATTAAATTCGTTTTGAAAGCTCTATGTTTTAATTAAGCTAATTTAAAGATTGGTCATTGAAAGAATGAATTTGCTGACCAAAAGATGCATGTGACAACCTGAGTTATTAAAAGCACAAAGAAAAAGGGTTTGTGAGAGTGTTACAGGACCTTTATCAGCCATCGACCCATTTTGTTGTTTAAAAGTGCCACAACGTTCCCTCCAAATAAAAAAAGTGCTCATCTTTATTAAAGTGTCGTTGAACGTTTCTGGGCGCTGTCCTCCCCACTTGACAAAAAAATTAGGACAAAATGCATTAAGGGCTTGTTTGGAATTTACTCCTGAAAATAATTTTATGTTTTTGAAAATAAAAGAATACAAGAATTTATTTGGAATGATGTATTTTGTTTTAAATTTTGAAAAATTGATTCTGAAATCTTTGTTCTAAAAGTAGGAAAATAACAATTGGGAAATGTTTTCGTTCTCTAAAAGATATTTTCATAGTGGTATGAAAGTAAACAAGTGGCTTCATTAATAGTGATGTAATAAATAGTTAGATTTCTTATTGACAAAATTGTAAAATACTAAATTTAGCTTTTTCATTTCAACCAATCATTTATTGTTTCATTTGTCTCTTTTCTCTTACACAATAATCTTTCAAGAAAAAAAATAATAAAATAGTTAACTCACTTTCAAACAAACTTTTTATCTTTCTGTTCGTAGAATTATTTTTAAAATATTCTATTTAAACAGATTTTATTGTATTTTTATTCTTAGAAATAATTCTAAAAATTTTCCTTTAAAATAAGTTTTAGAAATAAAAAAACGAAAATACGTCCAAAATTTTCCTCCACTTTAGATTAGGGGCAAGAATTTTCTTAAGATTTTAATTAAAACAAATCATCCTCTACATTTCATAAATGATGTAATTTACCCTATTTTGTGAAATCAAGGATTAATGCATACGCTGACCATGACGAAGCATCCAATTCGACCCAGATGAATTACATCTTTCCCCCAAATCAGAGCCACTCCTGACCCCCAATTCTGTAACTTGAGAATGAACCCAGATGAATAGGGGTGGATTAAGGGTCTATTGTATGTTCAGAAGATAACAGAAGTTGTGGAGAAGAATATGCTGAAGAAGAAAAGAAGAATCACGGGATGAGGAATTGAAATGGGAATATCGGATTCTTCTCTTCAGTTTCTGTTGCGAAAGAAAAAAAAATGCAGATCAATGGATGTATGAGATTTCTTCTTTTGGTAAAGCAAAGGCAGAGGTTGAAAGGGTAAGATGAAGAGGTGTGGATACATTGGGATTTTTGCTTGTGTCTAGTCCTGTTTCGGTGGTCAGAGGCAAAAAGAGGCTTCAGTGTAGGCTTCAATGAAAAAGATGCTGAGAGTGGGGGTGAATTGGGATTAATTGCCTCTGTTACTCTTGGAGCCGTGGGGTTTATAAGGAGATGAAATGGGAGTCCATGGCGTCAATGGGGTTCTGCGATTTTTGCTTAAGTGTGAGAGCATGGCAGCTGGATTAATGGGAGATGGGGCGTGAATGGGAGCAGATGGGTTGGGTTGGGTGCTTCATCATGGTTAACATTTACATTAACTATTGACTTTATAGAATAGGTAAATTGCACTATTTTTAAAGTGTTGTCACAATTAAAATTATCGAAATTTTTTGCACGTGAAGTGTAGGAAAATTTTATACAGTTTATCTTAAAAACTACTACATGAGTTTTCTTGTTTAACGAGAGGGATACAATGGTAAGAGTCGAAGTTATGAACCTTTTTATATGTAAATGATAGTTATGGGTCTCACTAATTATTTATCAAAGATAATATGAAATATTAAATTTATTAATTTTTATAATTTAAATGGTATTAAGTTATGTGATTTAATAAAATTAATAATTTAGATTATTTAACATTTTTTATAAGATTTCTTTTATAAAAATAAAAAAAAACTATTTTCTATTTATATGAAGTGGCTTTTTTCGTGTCAATTAATAATTCTTTTGTTTAAACAAATAGAAAAGAATTTTTAGTTGATGGTAGAAAATTCCCTCTTACACCTATATACAATTTGGTGTGTACAAGATAAGAGACAAAATAATAGAGTATAAAGCAAACCCACCGCCCAAGGAAGAATAGATGGGGATAGGTTGCCATGAAAAATGTCATCAAGCAAAGACATACCCTACAGATCAACAGCAGTGGTTTTCTGTTATAGTACAGTATTGAGACCGACTTAGCCGCTGTAGAAGAGTTTTGTTATTAGTAAGATTTTGGAAGTACATTTGTGGGTACAATGAGAGAGAGAACGGAAGGTAAAATGGTCCCTCTCTCTTATTATACCTACAAGTATACCTCTAAAATTGTACCCCTAACCATTTTCCCCAGAATGATTGCTCATAGTGGTACAATATGGTAGCAAAAAGTGGTGAGAACGAGACATATGACAGAATGATCAGAGAAAAAAGAGCTCAAACTGGTTCTGTCTTTATTGGACATATTCTTCATCAAAATGTGAAAGAGAGGAAAAGAGAGAAACAGAGAGAACGTCAGGGCTCGGGATTCGGGAGTGTTTGAATCAGGGAAGCAGTAGAGCATGAGTGCCCTCGATTAAAAAGAAAAAAACTCTTGTTAAATATTTGCAAAAATTTACTGAGATTTTTAAATTTTCAATTATTTATTTTTTATAATTTAATTAATAAAATTTAAATTTTAATATTTTTAAATTTTTAAATAAATATCTAATAAATTTGATAATAGCAAAACTACAATGATAAAAGGCATCGGGGAAGTAAGCCGAGCACTTAGTTTAAGACTCACTAAATTGGCCTCAAAGATTGATTGAGTCGTCTGGACAAGTAACTCGGCATCCAAGACGGAACAGTGGGTTCGGGTGGTTTTCACGACAAAGTATCATCCAACATATATGGAACCAAATCCACTTAGTACGGGCACGTGTTAGATCACTGAAAACAAGGTGTGACAAGTGATTACATGTTTGGACCACTGTAATAACGCCATAAATAGAAACGTATGTAACTATCATAATCACCATGAATATTCTTGTTACTTAAAATTGCAACTATCTTTATTGTAAATTATTTATCATTTAAAGTTAATATATTAAAATAAAAAAGATTATTAAATAATTTTGAGTATTTTTCATTTTTTAAATTACTTTTAAAGAAACTAAAAATTAGTTAAATATTTAATAAAGATAATAATTGTAGAAAAATAAAAATAAAATAAATTAATTAATGTTACTTAAATTGAAAAAATGAAAGATAAGAGTTTAAAATGATAATTATTATAAACAATAAAAATACATATTAAATAGTGCCGGTTATATCAAATATTATATACAATTTAAGTTGACAATTTGCACCAAAATAAAAAAGTGAGAAGAAGCTTCCAACATCGTTAGCCACCTCCTTCGACAGAAAGGAGCAATGAATGCCATATAAAGTTAAAAAAACAATAAGGGGATTATATGAATGTTCTCATGTTTAAGCACCATGCAGATAAACATATGTTAAACGATTTGGACCAAAAAATGGAAAGTAGAACGAGTCCACCGGCCGTGGAAGAATGGATGCCCTCGTTCTGATCGAAAAACCGGTTGACTGCAAAAACTATCGTCGACTGTTTGTTCACTGGTGTAATGCTCCATTCTTGGGAATGTTTAACTAAAGCTGCTTTACAGATCGTTCATTAAAAGAATGAATATCTTGACGAAAAGATGCATGTGACAAAGTGAGTTATGAAAACCAAATACAGTACTATGTAAATAAATAATATGTTAATGTGTTTCTTGTGTGGATACGATGTAGTAAATAAATAAGTAAAAGTCTTAAAGATTTATACTTTGTCAGCTTTAAATTAAAGCATTTTACATTATTGTGCGAATAGTATTATTCCTTTAAATAGTCCAACCTCCCCAAAATAAGACATTCCATAGCATATAAAATTCTCTTTCAAATTTTAGAAATTGTACAAGGACAAGAGATGTGAGAGGATAACACCGTGTAGTACACGAAGACGCGTATATCATAATCTTTCATGTGAACATTAGGAAAACAAAAATCAAGAAAGCGAGACGGGGACTTACAAGAAAAAGCTCAGGTGGATAAATAAATAATTAATTCTTTTGTTTAAACAAATAGAAAAGAATTTATAGTTGGTAATAGAAAATCCCCTCTTAAACCTATATAAAATTTTTGGTGTCCAAAAAATTACGGACAAAATCAACGATAGAGTATAAAGCACGCCCACCGCCCCAGGAAAAAAAGTGCTGGTTGACCATAAGAAATGTCGTCTCAAGCAAGGACAAATCCTACAGATCAACATATAGCAGTGGTTTCTCTTTTAGAGCAGTGTTGAAAACAACTTAGCCGCCCCCAGAATGATAGTTCATGGCAGGTTGGATAAGGTAGCAAAAAGAGGTGAGAAAGACTTACGCAAGAATAGTCAAAAAGAGCTCACCCTCGTTCTCCCTTTATTGGACATATTCACGATCAAAAGGTACCTTACCCTCATTTCATATTATGGTAGCGTTTCTGTCTGGGGTTTGCCCACCTGACCCAAAGTTAATAATTATTTATGGGAAGCTAACAATCCCATTACTCGAAGGGCCAAGTGCTTTTCTCTATCACCACCCAAGCAGAAAGCGTTAAATAGAATATATTTGCTCTCATTCTTACCAGATATATTAATTTGAACTTTTGAAGGGCCTATATCTTACAGAAGGATTATGATCTATATATCTTCTTTTTTATATTTATGCTGACCACATCTTCCATTGATTACCAAACAAAATGAACTTTATCTTCTCTGACGCAATGCGTCCCGGCAGCATTAGTTTTTTTCTTATCTTAAATGCAATTTGGCAAGCCATGTTATATATTGGATACAATTTTGTTTTTCTCATATACTAATCTTACTAAATACCTTTTTTAAAAAATTTTTTAAAGTATCTTTTTACTTCTGTTATTAATTTTCATTTGAAACGAGAGTTGTGTAATTAAACATTTACTAATATGACTAACTCTAAACTCAAACATTTGACTTAAAGTTTGAAAGAAATCAGTTTACTACTACATCAATACTATATTAATAATTTTACAAAGTATTCATTAAAAAAATTTAAATTATAAAATTTATTGTAAATCTACAAATTTAATAGTTCACAAACAGTTTATGAACTATTAATAATTTTAATTTAATGGAGCTTCTTTTCTCTATTGGATATGGTATGCGAACTTTTTGCATATATGGTGCAAAACCAAACCCTACACCATCCTAAGATTGTAGTTCTTTTTTCATTATGTTATAATGAAACTGAATATTGCGTTAACCATGGTGATCATAATAGTGGAAGCAGCTTTCATATTAAACAAAACTCGCTAGTCTATTTTCTCTTTGGCAGGGACCACAAGCTTTCAACGCGTAAAGATTCATGTATCCCAGTTTTGGTTATGTAGTTACAGTGTACCTGTCAATTTCAATGGGACCTTAGCAGCAAATACAAGTATATGCAGATGATAGATTTATGAAGAGTGCTCGCTTAAAAGCATCAAGCTTATATCCCATGATCCAGTCATAATTTCACATATGTCACTGTCTTTTGCCTTCCAACCTGAATACAGACTTTCCCTATGCAATGGGCTTATTCTGACTGCTGCGGCACAGTAGATAAGGAAACTTTGAAATTCATGAATTAAGTTAGAGCTCTTCCGGCACTCTCCATACTTAGGGATGAGGATTCTTTATTAATCAGAGAAAGATAAATAAAAATTACCAAAGTTAATAAAACTAAAGGTGAAATCCAAATCCTCACTGTCACCAGTTTCGTAAGAACTGTATTTTCGATTGCAACCGAAAACTCTTTGATGTCCTTGTAGTGGGACCGTCAGAGTCAGTGGGAAGCAGATGCCTCGAGAATTGAATAAAGCGCGTTGCATACCAGGAGTGTTCAATTCTTGCATTTGGATATCCTGCTGGGAACTGTGTATTGTATCGTCCAACACTCCCGAAAGCAAAGAATCACATCACATGGTTCTTTTCGGTAGAACTAGGATTTGTAGGCATTTTAAGGCACAAAGCAGCATGTCCGGTTAATAACGTACTCAGTTATGCCCGCAGCCAAATACAGAAAATCTCGATTGATATAAAATATACAAAGAAAGAGGTCAAATTTTGAAGTGGTCCGCTGTCTGAGACTCTGAAACATCAAATTAAGTATCAATTGGAGATGAACATAGGAAAGGATTTGGGGCATATATAGCTAAAATATTCTGGGAGGAAATGTTTGTCAAGAGTTTAAAAATATGAGCTAAACAATCGTCACATTCATCACCTCCATAGTCCATTTCTCCAATGAAGAACAGGAAAACAAATGAAAATTTTGAAGTCAAATGAGCCTAAACTCGCACCCTTATAATATTTGCACTGGTAATGAAAAGCAAACACAATAATTGTATTAATTTTCATTAAACTTGTACGAAACATTACGTAGGAAATTAACAAAGGAAGAGTGTAAGGAAAACTTATGCCTAATACAGATTACCACCTCCGGTTATGCTATCTTCTCTCTAAAACATGCGAAAACAACACTACCAGAGGTGGAGTTCCGATTCCAGGAAGATTAACTACATACCAGACAACAGGTACAACAACAATAACGGAGCAAATAACAGTCCTGCTTCACCGGCCAAAACATTGGTTTTGCAGGATTTTATTCACGACCCATGCTTGATTTCTTCTAATATTTAAGCGTAAGAGGTTAAACGATGCAGATTACTTAACATATACACCATACCAGCTTTCGTCTGCTTTAAAAGGAACAGACTTTTGCTGGTTTTTTTATACTATTGCTTTTTCGTACTGATATAATTTGAAAGAGATCCACCAGGAGCCGCAGTTACGGAACTGAGGGAGTATGATGGTGACATAGTGGATGAAGGCTATTATCCACTTGATCAAGTTTAGGAGACATCCTAGTTGCCTTCGGAGTTGTAGGCGCTTGCTGGTGGCGTGGAAGAAGCAGAGCCCCCGCTGACGCCGCCGCCATTTCCAGTAATCTTTCCGAGCGATTCTCCAGCCTTTGAGACAGTTGAGACCAGAGACTTGACAAAGCCGTCAAAAATTTTAGCTTTGATCTGGCCTCTTCTTGGGGGAAAGTTTGTTTGCTTCTTCTGAGGAGTGGAAGAAGTGCTCGCCATTCTGTATATTTGAGATCTGTGAAGAAGAAGAAGAAGAAGAAGAAACAAAGAACAAGTATAGCCCCTGTCTATGTGTAGGATACAAATAATGGACAAATATAAAAAAAAACAAAAAAAAGCTTTATAATACTGGGAATTGAAACTTTGGATCACCTGAGAAAAAGGAACAAGATGAACAAACAAGCAGCCTCTGTGACTCTTTCCCCGATAAGAGTAGGAAAGGGAGGCTGGAGAAAGGGAAGAAAGAAGAAGGAAGAAGGAAGAAGGGGGAGGGGGGAAGGGGGAAGGGAAGAGGATTGAGACTATAGATAAAGGAGAGAATTAGAGCTGCGAGACGATCGAAAATAGGTATAAATAGGAAGCAGAATTCAGGGGACCCATTAAGATAACTGAGGAAATTTCCCTCGGGTTTCATTCGCTTATCAAGAGAGGGTTAGAGGAAGAGCAAACTAGCCTTAAACTTCTGTGTAGATCACGGCCACCAATTGGGTGTCCACACCCATTTAACAGGGTCAAGTTCTTCTAGATGGAATAGAACCTGGAGTGCATATCCCTAGTCTGAAGAAAAAAGGTCACAGTAAAGCAAAAAGGACAGAAAAAGGGTGGAGATGGTAATTAGCAACATGTCGATACTTCAATAATTTGCTTTTACATTTAAAATTTTTATAAAATTTACACAGTAAATATTCATAACTGTTAATTTACTGTGCAAATTTTACTCACATAATTAATGAAATGTTGTTAATATTTAATATGTGAATTTTGTTAAATTATTAGGTGTGAAAATAACATCACTTTACTAACAGCTTTATTAGCTGTGAGGATGAGGTGTCATTTGGAAGTCTTGTGTAAATAGCTTAACTCATGCTGAAAATGTAGCTCCAAACATTAATACCCATTTAAAAAAGCTTCAAAAATTAAGATTCAGGGTTATGTAAATATATTCCATTCTAAGATACAAATTAAGGCGGGTCTCGGAAGCATACGAAGAAACGTTTCTACATTTCCAGTTTCCCCAGAGTTGCCTCGTAATCACCGCTCAGGTTCTCCGTTACAGGTTCAATTGAAAGATTCACATCTAGAATTAGAAAGCTAAACAACAGCCAGTCACCAAAATAAACGTACGGCGGCTACAGCCCCACAAAAAGATAATGAAGAACAAGAAAAGTGCAATTTGATTATGACTATTCTTCATTAAAACAAAGATTATGACTATTCTTATATTTGAGCAGTCTTTTTTTTTTTTGGTAATTTATATTGAAGCGGTCTTAATTAACTTCATCCGAGAAATACGTACAATTAATTAACAAACCAATGGCTGAACAAAAAAGAAAAAACCATTAAGAGTTATGAGTTACAGGAAATTCCGAGGGTTATCACTTTATTATTCTCGGTGTATATGCATTTTTAATTGATCAACTTTTTGGTACTGTCAATTGATCAAATTTAATTTCTTAATGTTTGATCAATAAGATGCGGTGTGCTTTGCTACCAGCATGTTTGGGTCCTAGACCTGGTCCAGCGCAACATGTTCGTCGTATAGGGCCACCAGTGCACGAAGCCCGTTGTTCCCTTGTGAGTCATGGGCTGAAGCTTTGCGTTTCCGCCTATTTGCACTTTATTATATCGTGAAAAAAAAAACTGTTCTTTTGAAAAAAATAATATGATTGGTATTGCGAGCTTTAAAATAAAAAAAAAATATTCGACTAGAATTCAGATTTCAAAACAAAGAATTAGACACGCATGCCCTTAACAACGCCACATTTCCCATCAAATAATCACGATTTCAAATGAGTGGTGCTCTTCTACGTTTTTTATGTTTTTTTTAAATATAAAAAATAAATAATAAAAATTATTATTTATCTTTCATTTTTAAAAAAAATATAATGAATATAAATAGATAAATATAAATATATCTTTTTCGATTTCAAATTATCACCCAAAGAGCGCCGAACACTGATAGAACTACCCTTTACAATTATGCTTCGTTCATTAACAAAACAGTCAAACGATTCGTTTAAATTGTTATGTTTTTACCTGCTTTTGGTGGGAGACGCCAGCGGCAAAAAGGCGGAGGAGGGAAAAATGGCGAGCAAGCTCATCAACTGGATGGCGTTGCCGATGTGGATCGCCAACATCTTCGCGGTATCTAACATCATCACCGCCGAGGTAACTAATCACGCCATTGAGATTCGTTTCCTATTTCCCCCTCAACTCTAAATTTCATGTTCGTTCAGAGAATCAGGACGTGATTATCTGTCTGTTTTGGATAATTCGCCCTTAGCTTTGTCGAATTCCAGTTGCCTATCATCTGAAACTTCTTTGTTCATGTGCATTTCGAATCTGATTTTAATATCTATTATTTCGTTGCGCGTTCAAAATTCCAAACATGCCTCAAGCCGTTGATTCGCAGAGTCTTTTTCCAAATTAGCCATAATCTTTGTTTTGCATCTGATGTGAGGAGTTCGTATGTTCCGTAGTTAAGTTTTCTTTACGCATTTCTTTTCGATTTCTTTCCGTATTCGCTAAAAAGTACGGTGGATTTTTTCTTCTTGCTTTTTGTCTTTGTATTTATCTACCTATCTATCTATTTATGTATTTATTTATTTGTGCGTTGGTAAGACAGGATACGTTATCGCTCACTGAATTTGAGTCGATGGAAGTGCTGGACGTTGGGTTGGCAGAAGTAGCATCTGCAAAAACTAGCGAAGTTGTTTGTCCACCTTGTCAAATTGTAGTTATCCATTCTCTTTTTCCTTGAAGATTGCCATTTTTCCACCTTTTTGAGGTTTCCTAGAATTGATCGCTTTCACTTGTGCTGCTAGGCTTTACTTCTGAGGGAGTAGCGAGTACGAAATGAGTGCTTGGCTGATCATCTTCCTACTCGTTTGAAAGGATTAGGTGAGGCCTTGTGTGGTGGTATACCATTTAGTGTTTTGACAGAGTTGGTTGGTCCGGCAGGAATCGGCAAGACACAGATATAATAGTTTAGTAATATGTTAAATCTATCATTCTTCTTGTCAGATATATTGCAGTTGTGTATCTCTGCGGGAATATCTTCATCGTCTGCCTTAAACATGGTGGACTAGATAGATGTACACATAGGGTCCATTTATTTGATTATTTTCTTAGTTTAAATTGGAAGTTGGCGGCTGGATAGCCAGTATGTCCATTTATGCCTTTTAAGTATAAGGTCTTGCCTTTCTTCTTCAGCCATCTTTATGGAAAAAGCTTATTTTAAATTGGCATTCTTTGAAGGACTCACATGTTTGATTCACATTCATTCTAATTGTGTTTGTTTTCATATGTAATGTAACAGGAAAATTTGTTCTCATATGTATTGCAGGCAAGTTCTTTTTTTTTTCCATATAAAATTAGAGGTGTACAATTATGTTGTAGAAGAGACCAAATAGCAAATCTAACTTGAGATATCAGAAGTAAAAGGATTTTCAAAGCAATTGTGAAGCTTTTGGCATTGATTATGAATGATGTACTATTATGATTTTTACAAATGCTAGTCAAAATTGTAAATATTCTTGCCAGAGCTTCCTGGATGACTCGTGTAGAAATCATGTTTCTATAAAAATCTTATTCCTCTCTCTTTTTCAGAGAAATATAATGTTAATATCAGGTTATATGATGGTTATTGACTAATTGCTTCTTATAATTTTGTACTACTTCCTTCCCTTTTTATCTAATTTGGGTCAAAATGACTAACATCCTACTCTTTAATATTTATTCAGGTTAGATCGAAAGCTATTCTGATTGCAGAAGATGTGATATATAGTTTTGTTTTGATGGAATATTGATTGATTGTTCTTTTCAGGGAACATGATTACGGGATTTTTAGACAACAAGCTTTGGGTTGGCATATCTCTTTCATCAAGTAAGAACCATGTCATTTTAACTGTTACACTTAAAAGATATTTCACAAAAGTTTCTTCCTTGACATGGTTTTGATCATCTAGGCCACTTGCTGAATTTTTAAGAATTCCAGTTGTAGTGACAAAGCAAGTAAGATCTCAAGTTGGTGATGAAGCTTGGCTGTATCCCTTTCAAGGTACGATGGCAACATTAAGTTTTAAAGGCTTTTAATTTTGACATATTAACACATTATTGTATTTTCTAAGCTGCATAGAGACGCACAGAAAAAAGAAAAAATCCTGCTACATATGATTATCATCTTGTTGCTGCTTTGGGAATCAACTGGGCTCATGCTGTGACCATCTGTCTTGTACTTGAAGCTAAATCAGGTTTGTTATGCGCTGTTTTAATTAAAATTATGACTAAGCAAATAGATTTTATGATTCATTTTCTTGTAACAAAGGTTTTTGTTGATTGTATATGGCATTCTGGATCAGAGATGTGATTATATTCCATGCTTGTATTTAGCTGTCAAAACAAAAAACACTAATTGAATGTATCTATAATTTAATAACAAGTTTTGTTGTGCTTGCTGTCTTCGCTTCCATATTCATTTGAACCAGAAGATAAAAATGAGAAATTAATACGTATAGTCTATTATTTGCCATCCTTCTAGTTGTGAAATATGAATTTAGTTAAATAACTTCCAATAATTGTTCCCATTTGTAAAGAAAATTCCGATGATTTGTGCTTAGTGTTAGCGACATTGAAAAATGTCCAGTGTGTAAAGTTTTAACCACCATTTTTGGTGATATAACAATTACATGTCTCTGTATTATGGATTGTCACAAGGTTAAAGGTCTATTAAGTTAGCAAAATATCCCATATCACCACCTCTGGCTTTCTGTTTTAATGCAACTTCGTCAAGGATAATTCTGCTGGATGATGATGGGATGGAGCTAAGTGGGCTGGAAATAAATACTATCCGCATCCAAGGTCTGTCACTGAGCTTTCTTGCTGGTTGGTCTAAGTTATTAAGACAAACTTGGAAAATTGAAGCTGGTGCACGTCTGGTAGGTGGCGCCCGTTATAAATTTTGCGCTGTTTTTTGTGAGCATGAATGCATAATCATTGTGGGCAAAGACGAAAAGTCTTTGTACAGGTTGAGTTTTATACAGTTAAATGTGCCAAACTTGTTGCTCCTTCGATTGAGTGAAAAAAAATTCAGTGACTGGCGAAAGTATTACCCAAGTTCGTTTCCTCGAAATTATGGGATTACTTTCCCTCAAAGTAATGCAACCTTGTTTGATATACTTTCATTTCTGGGGTTTCTTTTTATGTTTTCCTTTATATTCAATATATTAATATCAAATTTTAACTTATTAAATTTCAACTTCTGATGAAAAATATGCAGGCCAAAATGCTTTGTTCAAATTTGATGGGGAAATTAGGTAGCTGTGATCAGTCATATCTGCTTTTGTCAATTATACGGGATGCCATAGCACATAATTACCTATTTCGTGTGTTCATCATATTCATCCTCTGAAGAGACATGAGTTGGGATCTCCTATTCAGCAATCCATGGTCTTTCAGATGTTCTTAGGTTAGTCGATGTTAAATATTTCTGGCTTGCTTGAGAGGTATATTTTTCTAGCCTTTCATAGTTGAGCAATGAGCATTCCATATATAATTCCTTTCAGTTTAATGTATAACATATTAGGCAGTGATGTTGGAGCTCTCTCGCAAGAGGATGAATGTTTCGAATCATATCACTTTATATTCAGATGAAACTGTTGTCTTCATATTTGGTAGATGATTTATAGCAGTTTCTTTACTTAGGAGGTAATTCACGATAGCGTAGTCAAAAGAACTCAAAACTGGTCCAAGCCTATGGGCTAGTGAATCTAGCCCGCTCAAAAGTATGGGTTGGGGTCAATAAAGTGCAAGCCCATCTTAATGCGGCCTTAATTAGCCTGACTTATTTAGCCCACAGTCAGCCCCCCTACCCCCCTTCTCTCTCTCATCAATTCTAAAGATAGTTATTATTAACAACCAACCACTGGCAATAACCAGCCTAAAAAAATACATAAAACGGGTACACAATCCATAAGAATTCGAAGGAATAAAATTTCCCTAAATATTTTGGATAATGATTTTGGTTCTGCTGAGATGTACATATGGGAGTTCCTTCAACTTCTCTTTAATTTATACGTACCTAACCTGGAAAATTTTATGTACAAATTCAAACTACCAAGATATTGGTATCCTTCAGTATTCAGCCAGATGTTTGGAACTTAGAATTCTTCCACGAGTCACCATCACACGAACGAAATCTTTTTCTAGGGCCAAAAATTTCCTGCATCAAACATGTTTCAATTCTCATTCTGTGTGTGTGGACATTACTTCATGCTCATGTATTGTACTTTTAAATAAGCTGTTAATTTATGTGCCTAGAGATTATCAAACGGAAGTTGCCTCCAAGTTGATAGTAAATTAACATGTTGCTTTATATGCCCAAATCTAAATTAGCAATTAGCACATAGATCAATAGGCTGATTGTGGCTTCACTGCGATGAATCGAGATTCATAGCCTTAAGGGGTTGTCTCCTCGGTTTCTAGTTCCAATAAGCTGGATTATTTCAAATATGCAAAATTGTACTGTAATATAGACCATTCTTGTTTCGCTTACATTATATGTCTCATTTCGAGTGGCCATAATTTGGAAGCCATACCTGTTGGGTAATCGGTTTGGCGTTTTGTTTCAAATTATATATGGATCAGAACTTGACTTTTTACGTAATTCCACTTCACTATTACCATTCGAATCATGCAGAATGTTATCTTAATTTTTTAATTAAAATGTAAGATATGCTTGATCTTGGGCCATAATAAGGTAATGGCATATGTTCCTTGCGCATACATTTCAGTGATGAGTACAGTTGACACGTGCAATTGTGAAGATCGAAGGCCATCTAGTTTAAGTCTGCAGATATCAAGCTCCTAAATGCATAACCCAAGAAGATAATGACTTTATAGTAAAAGGTACAGCATGTGATTGTCGATTAGATCAAAGTTTTATATCTTCCTTGCATCCTAAACCTTAATATCTTAGGAATTCTTTTGTTTCTGCATCATGACAAGTCTACATTTAAGATTATCTATTTTGATTCAGATTTTCAACAAGAACATCTTAACATGCACTCCAACCAGATTCGATTTACCAGTCCTTTTGTTTTAAAGAACCGAGGGAAAGTTTTTGAATCATAAAAAACATAGAAATACTGTGGACTCTGTTGCTTGTCCTTTGCCCAAGAAAAGGACATATGAAAGGTACCGCCTTCTAGCACTGGTATCTTAATTGAGATAAAGTAGTGAAGTACTGCTCACAAGAAGCCAAAGATTCCACTAGATTTTAAGGCTTCTTTCTCTCTTTAGTAATATTGTATCATATGATTTCTTTTGGACAAATTTGGCATCTTTATCTTTCTCTGTTTAATTTATTTGTTAGTATAGCTGTTTTAGCTATGTGGAACGTGAATCATCTACCACGCGAAACAGCCAACTTGAATAGAATAAAGAATAGGCGAATTATTTCCATACCTTGTCTCATATTATGTCTTTGAATCTTATACGATCAACGTTAGTTGTAATAAAGTAATACTCATGATTCTGTTCTGATGGCTGCTCGGCTTTTGTTTACTTATAAACCTGGCATCTTAATTTCCTCGAAATATTATGCTCTTGATCAAATATTTGAAAGGCATGACAGCCTCATTTACCTTTTTTTAATATTTTCTAGTGGCATCACATTTGGTGGGCATGATCAACAGGGCACCGTGCTTTTTCTTTGGCTTGTTGCCATATTTCGGCGTGTTTACTTGGAAATGCTCGTATTCTTGATGAAATATGATTTGTTCTTGATCTGTCATTTTGCGCTTGATAATTATTTTTGTCCAGATGCATTTCCCTTAGATGTGTTCATAATAACCGGATCATTATTGCCGTACTCTCTGTCTATTGGGTTCGAATTAAGGTTGAGATGCCTTTATTTTTTAATTCTATTTTCTTTGTTTAGATTCACATGCCTAAATTTGAGGTCGGCCCTTGGTTGTTCGTTTATTGAATTTGTAACTTGGGCTGTGGGATGCTCTGACTTTAGGGGATTCCTAGAGTTATAGACCTGGTAGTACTTTTATAACGTGATCCATGTGAGCTTCAACTTTACTAGATGACCCCAATTATTTTGAGAAGCTATCCAGCAAAGTTCTAGACTTCATGAAATAAGTGGTCTTGATGTACGTTTACAGATCGTACACTGACACTACAACCAAGACGAATGAACAGTATTTTTACTGTTTATCCTCTTTCATACAGAAAATAAAAATACACTTAAAAAACGTACCCCTACTATTTCTGCAATAAAATTTTAGAACGCCCTTTTGTATGTTTACGTTCTTTTAGGTTCAAATTTGATATTTATAATTTATATTTAAGTTTTTTTATAATATCATCTAAACTGTTCGTGATTAGTTTGCATCTAATGGCTTTGATGTTTGTATTTTTGTTTTTAAAACATAATTTTTGATTGTTGATTGTGTAACAAATGTTTGACTGCAAAGTTTTAAAATTTAACTGTAACTCTAGTAATATTAAAGTAAAGAATGAGTTTTTTTATAGACAAAATGATTTAACTAAATACAATAAAAATATTATATTATTGGATATATTTGAACCATAATAAGAGTTGGCAACGAGCGTGTGGTGTGCTAGGTTTCTGCAAATAATGATATTTACGAAGGAATCAAGTGTCATTAGTATTTTTAATGAACAAGAAAAGAATGATAATTATTACCTAAAAATGGACAAATTTTGAACTCGAGATGCAGACTTATTCTTTTATATGTGTTTCTTACCTAAAAGGATCTTGCCGTTATGTTAGATAAGTAAATCCATTACTTCTATGTTAGAAATGGAGATCACTGCGGTAAACACAGTTGTTAGAAGAATTGGTCTTTTAAATGAACAGGTCCTTTGATTTCCCCTTTAGTCCTTTCCGACTTATTCTAATGTAACTATTAGAAGCCCAGAACTATTATTCATGTAACCGGATCGGTGCTGTAAATGGAACAATTATACCTTTGGTAGTTAAAATAAATTGGCTTCAAGTAAATGAAATAATTGAAATTCTTAAGATGCCACTGGGACATCAAGGTTTAGTGCTGGGTGTGCTTGCATTTAGCTTTCCGTAGTTCTTGCTGTCTTCCTTTTGGGACTCGGCCCTGCTATATATTCCTTTTTCTTTTTCATCAGTAAATTTTGACGCTTGAACGAAACCATAAAAGGTAAGCATTACGACGATCGAGACACTCGAAATCCTTTATCTGCGGTATAATAATTGTGTTATTATATTATGGATAAAATATATAAAATATATAAAATTTATTTTTATTTAATAAGTAATAAAAAATAGAAGCCAGACTTGACCAAATTAATCTTCTATCTCTGAAATATATATACATATAAAAATAAGTGAAGTGTGCGAACTACTTCACACGTCAACCCTAAAATGGAATCATCGTAAGGAATGGTCCATGTGCTGTTAAAGAAACAATTTCACTACATGATTCTTAGACCAATAATTGCGGCTAAGGAGAGGAGCGGAAAAGAGAATAAAATAATAGCAATAATTTTATTGAACAGTACGAAATATGGAAACTTTGACAAAACGACGGGATAAGATATTGGCGGACGACTTTCCCTGAATGGAGAAGGAGCATCCACGTCACCCTAGGCTTGAACCTCGTACATCTTGCCGACAACGTACCTCTCGAAAAGTAAAAGAAAACCTAACTACCTTTTCCATTTATAATTTAACCATATTGTAGTATAATATTCTTGGAAAGCAAGCTCTTCTGTTTCATCTAAACTGTAACGTCTAGATGCGATTAACCCCTTGTTGTTTAGGACTTCAGAATCTTGCAACTTCTGTTCACACTTTTTTATGAACTACTAAAAATTTAGAATTGTCTTCTTTCTTTTATTTTTTTTATACGAAGTGTTAGTTTGGCTTGGGGAAAAGACCTTTTTACACATTGACACGAATTTTTTTAACAATTAATTTTTTCTTTTTTTTTTTATGATACAATTAATTTTTTCTCAAACAACATCCTATCATCACTTGCCTAAATTTTCAATTAACAATCACAATTACACAATATTTACATCAATTACTTACCTCAATAATAATAACTTCTTTGGTGAATAAAAAAAAGTTTTTTTAATATTTTTAAATACTAGTAATTTTTATACAACAATTTAAACTTAAAACTACTGTAACTTACTAAAATTATTAATAAACACAATTTTAAAAACCAATAATTTCCTATTTCTTGATATTCCCTTTCTTCAAAGGTGCCTCAATTTTTTTAAATTAAACTTATAATTAAAGTGGCTTTTACACATTCGTTGAGGCAAATACTTATTATTAAGTAAAAAAAATGTAATTAATAATATAAAACATCAAAGAAAAATTAATCAGCACTATTACATGACATAATTAATGTAATATATTAATTCAATAATAAATTATTATTCGTATTTTTCATTAATATAGTTTTATAAATAATAATTTATTAATAATTATATATAACACACATATAGTCTCAACTTGCCGAGATGGAACAGTACCCATACCAGCATGTAGGAGTTGAACGCCCAAAACCAAATATGGAAGTACAGGGCGCGTTATGGGTGTGCAACTGGCACAGGGGAACACCGAGGTTTTGTTGTTCACACAGTGGGGCCCCCATTCCAAAAGCATTTCTGTACGAATGCTGTTATTGGTATAAATTTTTTTCATATAATTTTTTATATATTTTTTCTTTTTTTTTTATACATAAAGAGAACGCAACCTCCCACGTACCTTTTTATTTTTTCTTTATGTACCACACAATCTACTCCCAGCCATTGGGCAAGTGCCATTTCCTCAAAAAATATCCTCATTATTTTATCTTTAATATCGCTACTCACGTAACTTTTTTAATTAAAAATTTATATTTAATTATATAAGTTAATAGATTTATAAAATTTAATAATATAAATTCAAAATTATAAAAAAAGAAATAAAAATAAATCTATAAAAATAACGAAATTCTTTTACCTTTACCATACCAAACCAATCAAGAATTTTGTATTTATCGCAAACCTCCACTTTGCGCCAAAACGACTCGACAATTTGTTAATCATCCATATCTACGCTTCCCTCAACGTCCCCACTGATAGCCATGCTTTTGGGCTTTTTCTAACTGCTGTAACACCATGCAAACTGTCGAATCTCAAGGTTTTGGCTATGGAGGGATCAGAGAGATCTTCAGTGACTGATAAATTACATAATTGCGATGGAAGTTTCCCGAGAAAATCGCTGAAGTTGCTTGCAATTCTAAAAGAAAGATAAACAAGTTATCTTGTAATTCTAAAGGAGAGATAAACAAGTTATCTATTTTCCATGATTTGTTTTTTATTTAAATGAATAGTATATATAATATTATTTATAATGAAATTTATTTTTTATTTATTTTATCAATTAATCTATTTTTTTTTTTTATCTAATATTACGATGCTATTTTTTCTCAACACGGCATGGAAAGCAGATTTTTTTTATAAGGCGAATAGCAATTTATGTCGTTTGCGCGCAGACTCCGGCAATTATGGTTTACAAAAATATCCAACGGTTGCCTTCCCCAAAGGAAACCCCACCAATCTGAACCGTCGGATGACCAGCTTTGACATACGCAAACTTGAGCAAGGAAGTGGAGGAAATTAAGTGGCGACCATTTGGCAATTGGTGTCTAAAAAGGGACACGTGTCCCGTGGTTATTGTTTAGGCAATAGAGATAAAAGCGGAAATTGATTTTTTATTTTTTTGGTTGAACTTGATTTTCTAATATATCGAGGAGGGTGGAAACTTTTAGAAGTGGACCGGGACGAGCTTGTGCGACCGGCTATAACCCGTTTGGAGGTCAAATGAAAGGGGCAGGGTTGAGTGGTTGGGTCCCAATGGTCGAGTTACCCGAATTGGAAAACGAAGTTTACCCAAAAGATTTTATGGGAGAGGGGATTTACCTTAAGAGGAAGTATTAATTGTGCGACTAACAAAAGCATTATATTCTCTATCACCCCGCTTCTTCTTGCCCTGGTGGGGGGTATTGGGTGTTGGCCATTTTAGATCCTTGCTGGAGGAAAGTTCATGAAAGAGAGGTGGGACCTGGAGCAGCTTTCACCAATTATCATCTTCTATGATTGCACAAGACACATCTTTACTGTTTTTAATAAGTTAAAATGTATAAAATTTTTTAAAATTTTAAATTGATTGTAAATAATTTTTTAAATTTTAAAATTTTATAATTAATTCTCTTACATTATAAAACATATACAAAAAATATTTTTATTAGATTGTCTATTAAAATATGAATAAAATTTTTTTTTTCTTGATCAACATTAAATTGATTAAAAAAAAAAAAAGATAAAAATGACCCTTATCAATATGAAAAAGTCCCACTCACCCACTCAATAGGAGCTCCAAATAATGCCCATTAACCCAAGCTTCTAACCCACAATTTCTTCCGTCTTTTCAAACTAACCACCCCTAATTAGCTTAACTCCGGCATGTTCTCGATGGAGTTAAGAAAATCCTAGTTAGCCTGACAATAGTAACAAAGAATTGTATCTTAGAAACCAATAAGGTCAATTGCAAAACCCTAGCTTTACAATTTTAAAAATTAGCAATTTGTCCCAAACCACAAATTCAACGTAAAACAATCCAACACATATTGCTCTGACTCTTGTAAGCTGTTAGCAAGTAGTGAGGCAATTTCAGCTCAGATCAGCAGCAGCAGGTGAAGGAGCTTGACTTACTAAAACTAGAATCAAAAAATTGGAGAAGGCCCAAAGTAATGCGGTGGATCTTAGATGTGCATCTAATGGAGCTGATTAGGAATTGGGCGAGCAAGACAGTAATATTGGGGTAGTTAATTTGAAAGAAGAGAGATACCAGGGGTTAAAAACATGGGTTAATAGGAGGGTTAACGGGCATTGTTTGGAGCTACTATTAAGTGGGTGATAGGACTTTTTTTATATTGGTAAGGGTTATTTTTATTTTTTTTTATCAATTTGAAATTTAAATAAAGAAAAAAATTTCTATCATATCTTAACAGAAAATTTAATAAAAATATTTTTTTACATATTTTTTGTAATTCAAACAATTTAAATATAAAATTTAAAAATTTAAAAAAATTATTTACAGTTGACTTAAAGTTTAGCCTTTTTAATATGAAAGGTCACTTAACCATCCGCGTTTCTCATTCAATGCTATATTTAATCATTATATTTGACAAGCAACGGCTGCTAACAATATTCTACTTCATATTAGGGTGTGCAATAAGTTTCGCCAAATCAAATTTGAAAAAATAAATAATATAGTTAAAATTTTCTACAAAAAAATAGTTAAAATTAAGTTTAAAAATTTAATTTAAAACTAATCAATCATATGCACAAATTCAACTTAAATTATCATGTTTATAAATTATACATTGGATCTTGACAAATTGATTAAGTTTGAATTAATTTTTATAAAAATATATGATTCATAACTCACTCAACATATCACAAATTGAGTTAATTTTGCGTAAATTTGTCAGGTCTAAGTCAGATGTACTTTTTTTTACACATCCGTACTTGATAATCAACCACTCATTTAGTTTTTTTTTTTTTTTTGTGTAATACTTGCATTTCAAAAAATCTCTAATAGATATTTCCATCCAAATTCTATACTATTTGTGAACTTTCAAGTGTTGTCGGAAGGTGGACGAAAATTAAATAGGGATGATGTGAGAATAGTTTTTGCATAACAAATGTTTGATATTTTGTATGTGTAAGTTCTTTTATCAATTAAATTTTATAATTTAGTACGTTGGATATAATTATTTAATAATTTAAATTTTGTTAAATAAAAATTATATAAGAATAAAAATATTAAAATAAAAAAAATTAAAAGTTAAATAAAGATACCTTTAAAATTTCTCAAAAGTTCAAGTATATATTCAAAAAAATGATAATTTTACTTAAAGGAAATTATTAATAGTTTAAATTATTAAATTAATTAAATATTATACTTTAATATATAAGATTGAATAAATATAATTATATAAATAAAAAAATTAAAAAAAAGTCAAATCTGTGGTTCATGAAGATAGAATAGATTTTCTGACTGCTATAGCATTATTTATGTAAACAAAAAGTCGTTTTCAAATCATTAAATGATTTTTGCCAGCACATAGATCTTTCTAACATATAGATAGTAATTAAACAACCCTTATTTTTTATTCAAAATAATTAATAGCTGCACAAATCAACAATATAAAATATTAAGAAAAAGTTGGTTTAAATACCATTAGAAATCAATATAAAAAGACAAAGGGGAACCCCACCCCGGGCGGGGGGGTTGAATTGATACTCAACTAAAAACACCCAGCTACTACAAAATTGTATCTTAAGCTAAACCTGATTTATCAAAAGCAACACAGATGACGGCACACAGAATCCAACACCCACTCAACATGTTTATTGCTCGACTCCATACATACAACTTTTTTCCTTTCATCAACTTTATTTTGTGCTTCAAGCAACAGTGCTGCAACTCAACTCTACTAAACTATTCAAGTCCCTCCATCCTAAGAAATATTAGTATATTATTATTCTTTTCTTATAATAAAAGAAATAATAAAATACTTAATAAATTTAAGCTTAACTTTTGAAAAAGAGAGAGCTCAAGGTTAAGTAGGTTCTCGATGTAACATTAAAATGACAACTATAATATTAATATGGTGTTAATATAAGATAAGTTAATTTCATCATAATCTTATGATAAAGGTTCAAATTTGTAATTATTTTTATCAAAAAAATGTAATTATATAATTTTCGTTTCAAATAAAATTTAGTCCTTATCCTATACTAATTAAGAGATATCTTTAAGGAAAAAAAAAATAAAGGTACCAGCTATAATCATTCTTTTCTGTTTGCACTTGTGCCAAGTGTGAGTAGAAAGCAAAGCTTGCAGCTTTGACACCACTCTAAACAAGATGCAATCAATCTAAAGTTGCTGAATTAGGTAAACATTACAACTGATTCCTCTAATTATTCCCATCATAGAAATTGAAGCCCATGATAGCTATGGAATCCATGGATAAGTCGTTTTCCCCTTTTAGGAAAATGGGAATATGCACGTGCCAAACATGTATTAAACAGGCGTCAACATTCTAGGAAATGGCATGCAACACATTGTCGTTGGATGGAAAGTGAGGGTGACTTTGAGCAACTTGGTTATTGGCAGATCCACATCACTGTCATTACTGCTATAGTCATTTTGTCCTAAGACAACAGAGAAAAGTCACAAAACAGGGGAAGCTAGAGCTCTTTAGAATCCAGTGATCATGAGAAATGGCAAAAGTGGAAAAGGCAACAACTGGGGCATGTGATTGATAAGGAAGGAAACCAAGGAGCTGGATCAAACCCCATAAGACATATCTAGCTGTTCTCTAGATTTTGATGTTTCCTATGAAAGGGAACCATGATTAAATGATGCCCATGCGGGGTGGGTGGATCCGAAACTACCCTCAATATTCAAAATTTGCGACGATTTTTTTTTTTTTTAGGAGCCAAGTGGTAAACTCTGTTCCCAGTAAACTGATTGACTGCTTGGTTAACAATATTTGGTGCGGCCATTGTGGTCATGCTTGGTGATCGAGGACCCAATAACCTAATACAAAGCGTTTTTTTTTTAAGGCATATTTTACAATTTTATTATTTTTATAAATAAAATTTTATTAAATATTTATTTAAAAAGTTTTAAATTATTAAATTTATTATATTATATAAACTAAATTATGAGTCTAAAATTTAAAAAATCTATATGAGTTTTATGATATTTTAATTTTTTATCAAGCAAAAGGATTTTTTTTCCCCGTATTTTATGCTTCTTTTTCATGCATGTCGGTGAACAAGAGGGAAAATGAAAGAGGAAGAGAAGTTTAGCACATGACCTTTGTGTAGATTTTCTATGACTTGTAGTTATAGGGGCGGCTACAACTATGAGTGATTCCTAGGCGTTAAGATTTTCTTTCAAAAAAGGAGAGATTCCTTGAACTCCCCGCCAAACCCCCTTAAAACCTTAGTCATCTATATTTTTTTAAATAATCGAAGTAAACAGCACCACTCTACCCGGTGCCAGATGATGCGCAATTTGTGTGGCTTTCTGCCTATTGTGTGTATATATTTATTTGGTACATAAATTATATATTTTATATTTATTGTTTTTATTATATATGAACATAAAATGAATATTCATTTACATGTATCAATAATATTTCTCTCATGAAAAATAGGTTCTTAGGTTAGATACGTCCTTCAGAAAATCATGTATCATGAATTCCTACGGTGAGTTATTAGGCAAAGCCACAACCAGCGCGTGGCTTGTCACAGTCAAAATTGGATCCTTATTTATTTATTTTTTTTAAATTTAATAACGAGGGAGATAGAAAAAAAATAAAAATTTAATGAAAAGAAATAACGAAAGTTGCTCTCTGACATCTCTGTTCTTTAATTTTATCTAAAATTACTAAATCAAAAAAATTCATGATGAATAAATCACGTCCCTCAAAATTTGACCACCCCCTACTCATCTTTTACAAGTCAGATACAGATCATTTAAATTTTTGAACATTCGTGCCTAAATTTATGAGAGAATTTCAATAGAATTTAAAAGCGCTCGGCTGGTACAACCACTCGTACAAACTCCATTTATAGTTAAAGAACCATATAAAATAGAAATGATCTGTCTCAAATCCGAATGACAAATAAGGAATGCATAGTAAATATATTTCTTTTTGGTACAGCACAGTAAATATTCACCTAAAATAGAACACCCAAAAAAAGGATGACTGTAACTACCAGCAGACATCCAAACAGCCGGAGGAAAGAATGAGCACGTGTTGCTCGTGTTTGGGGAATTGGGACGGCTAGGGCATTTTGGGAATTCTAAATTCGGAGTGGGCCTCTACCCGGACGAAAGTGTTATATTCCGTCCGTCCTCATTCGTCGTCTCGTGTTCTCATTCCAATTGTTTTCTAACAACAAATATTTTTTTACTTGATAGAATATCTTTTATATTATAAATAATGGATATTTAAATGTTTATTTTTTATTTAAGTATGTACTAAAAATAAAATATAAAAGTAATAATATTTTTTAAAAAATTTAGAAACAAAAGTATGAAAGAACAAAAGTTTCGTTAAAAAATTTTTTATACCAAATAAATGCAAAATTTAGTCTGACTTACAAGGGAGTGTTAAGTTGTAATAATTTAAATATTTGAAATAAATATTTGATAAAATTTATTTTAAAATAATAAAATTAGAAAAATGTTGGGATGCTTTATAAAAAGTGATAAGATCTTTTGTATTTAATTTTTTTAAAGATATAAAATTAAAAAAATTATATAAAATTTATAAAATATATTTTAATATAAATTAAAAATAAATAAATAAAATAAAATAAAGAAAAATATACAAATCCTACAAAGAGTGCAAAGGGTAGTTGGGGCAGCAGGTGCTCCACAGCTGTCATAGTTGGGGATCTTGGCAGTCAACAACGTGGAACGTTATGACCCGCTCATTATCTGTCAAACCATTCTGAAGCCGAAGGGCCGCTCTCATACGCGGCCTGAAAAGTGAACACACCAAAACTAACGCAGTCGACGATGGTATGATGGTAAAAAATATCAAAATATTTGTAAGTAATTAATATACCTCTACATATTGGATTGATGTTTGAAACAAAATGGGTCAAATTATAAAAAATAAATAAATAAATAATTATTTATTTATATTTTATAATAATTATTTTTTATGAAACATAATTTATATTAATAAATAATAATTAAATATTTATAAAATAATGTATAAATTATAAAATATATAATTTAATATATAAAATTTAATTATTTTAAAACTTTAAAATAAATATATAATTTATAAAAATAACAAGAGAGAACAGTGAAAGGTCCATCACGATGAGATAACCAAAACGGTCCATTCATGACTGAATTTATCTAACGGTTAGGATCTGAGGTTGCAACAAGGTTCTCTTATTGTTTGAACCAGCAACTGGCCGAGGAGATCCAGGGCTGGCTGTCCAAAAAATGGCGGGTTGAAGTTCGTCACGTTCAACGAAGAGTAACCACTGACCAGGCTGAGGCTGCTGACAAGTTAGCAAAACTGGGCAGAAGGCCTGCAAGTCACTTGCTCGTTCTCAACAATAATAATATTTATATATTAAAATTTTGTACTCCAATTATATCATTTTTCATATTCCTATTTCATTTTTATTTCTTTCTTAAATATTTATCTCTGTACATACTCCGTTTATATACAGCAAACATTTATTGTTCTCAATGATGTCCCATCACACGTAAAAGAACTCTCCAATGAGATATGTTTGGTAGAAACGATGGGGTAGTCACATGTTTTGGTTACGTAGATAAATGTGATTTAATTTTTAATATTTAAAAAATATATAAAAAACAAATATAATAAATAAAAATTATAAATATAATAGTGCTATATCTTAGGGTGTCATCTTCAGCAGCTTATTTAGTTTTGTCTTCTTGTGTTTTGATTTTTCCTGTATTTAAAAAAAAAAGAAAAAGGTTTTCTTATTGTCGCACTCAAGTAGCCTCATTAAATGGGGGAAAAGAAGCGTCAACAACTGGATGTGATTTGGGTATAATCCCGACCGCTGGATGGAACTCATCTTTGTAGGGGACCAACAGCACAAGATAACAAAAGCGATAAACGTGAATGTGCGATATAAGGCATACTATAGTCTGCGCAACGGGACCAACGTGATTTGACTCCCACATCGACGCACCCCATACGTCTCTCCGAAGCGCATGGCCAAACCCAACTCATACCCCTCCAATTCAATTCTATTGCTATAAGCCTCCCCAGATGCTTATCCAGTTTGGAAAAAATAATCTCCGCATCAATTTTTTTTTAATATTTTATGTGTAAGCGTTTAAATTTTATATTATAAAAATTAAATAAAAATAAAAATATAAGTATACTTGTGGATGTGAGAAAATAATTAATAAATAAATAAATAAATATTCAAATAATAAATAATAAAATTTTTTTATTACAACAAAATAATAATATAACTTATAAAAATTAAAAAAATAAAATTTAAATCATAACACAAGTTAAAAAAAAAAAAAAAAAACATTTGCGAGCCACTTAGAACCATCTAACCCGCGGGCAAAGAATTTATGTTTGCCTTAAAGGGGTGTGCTGCTTACTGCCGTAATGAGCCATGGATCCTTAGTTATTCTACCAAAATGGAGTAGTTGTGACAAGAAACGAAATGACAAGCGAATGGACCCATCGTATTAATTGCAAAGCAGAAAACATTGGAATAACAACTTGATAATTACATCTCATTGTGACGCACACTTTCACGCTGCAACCAAGAATCTCAGTCTTGCAACGTAAATAAAATAAATAAATAATTTTGTGTTGATTGCATTTTATTTGCGCAAGTTGTTCTAATTTATTTTGATCGAGTCACGCACGTAATGCCTTCCTCCCGTAAACCAAATCGGAACCGATAAATTAATACTACGATTCAACAAAAAAACAAATTCATTTTGCGTATGCTCTATAATGACTGCCACTAAAATTTTTCAAACGTTTGATGGGATATATATATATATATATTATAGAATCGTATTATTCTCATATCACATCTTATAAATAATTATTAATTTTATATATTAATAATTATAAATATAAAAATAAAAATTATCTATCAAAATTTGAATGTAAAAGTAAAATTACTCTACATGATATAAAACATTTTAGTCCACTGCTAACATGATTGACTTTAAAGATCCATGTTGGATGTTGGATGATATAAAACATGGATAACTCATAGATGCTCATGTACTTTGAAGGTTTAGTTAATATGTCTATAATTAATGAGATTATATTTTTTTATGTGGGGCAATGGAGTTTCTAGTTACTCAACTTTTTTAAATATAATTTTATCACTTATTTTCTAATTTAAATAAATTTATTTTTTGAAATTTTAATTGACACATACTCATTTTTAACTTGCACCTCTATTTTTTTATTTAATTAAAACTTCATGTGATAAAATAATGTTTTATGAAAAAGGTTTTGCTTTATTTATCACATAATAAACATGTGGGTTATTTTTTTATTTGCTTCGTTAAATTTTTTTAAATATTATAAAAATCAATCCACATACTTATCATATATCATATAATAAATACAGTAAAAAAACTTGTCCTCCTCATAACACTGCTTAATCGCATTAGTGTTTATTTAAATAAAAAATAAAAAATCAATTAGTCATAAATAATTATTTGTTAATTGAATTTTTTTTAAAAATAAATTTATTTAAATTAAAAGATTGGAAAGGAAATTATACTTTTAAACAAGTTGAAAGATTAAAAACGGTTAATTCATTTAATAGAAAAAAGATTTGACATGCACCGTTCAAACACTAATAACTAATATGATGATTTTTTTTTTTTTTAAAGCATGATGAATGTTTGTTTTTAAATGTACTGTTTCTTATCAATATTTTTCTAAATTTAAAAAATCGTTTTTTTTTTTTCTATGTGAAGACTTCCATGCATCCCTCACTTTCCAGTGATATGCTCTATCATATAAAAGGAGCAAGGTAAGTGAATATTAAAAAGAAAAGAAAAAAAAGTGGAGAAACAACCCGCAATTAAAACAAAATTACGGAACAACGTTAACAAAATTTAGTTTTTTATTTTTATAAATTAAATCATTCAAAAATTTTATTTAGCAATAAAATTTATTAAATCTATAAAATTTAATATATCTAATAATTATAAATAATTTTCATAAGAATTTTACGGAGACTTTTGTAAAAATATCTTAGACTCAAAAGAATTGTTAAGAGTTGAAAAAAAAAAAAAACCCTAATTTAATCTCTGTATTTATGAGTTGGATGATTAAGATTTTATGAGTTGAATGAATAAAAATAATAAAATAATTTCTATATTAATAATCTGAATTTTTTCTTATCATTATTTGATCAACTTGATTCATATTAATTATTTTTTCTTTTTTGAAAAGAAAAATAGGAGATTATACTAAGAATTAAGGCACTTAAGAACATCCATCCTTGAGGGCCAAAGAGACAAAATTCCTTCTGACTTAGTACTTGTGTTTCTCAATCCATGAACCATTTGAGGTATGAGGATATGGATATCTTTATTTTTATTTTTAATTTTTATATTTAAATAATTTACAAATTTATTTGTAATTAATTAATTATTTTATTTTATTTTTTAATATTAATCTTTTTCAATTTTTTTGGGACTTTGAATCCGAACATTAATCAATTAATAACTGTACAGCTAATGTTACCCTTTAACTTTGTTCATCTAATAAATGAGTCAAAATTAGTGTATTTAGCAAAACACGCATTTAAGACAAAATCCTATTCACACACAAAGGTGCGAAACTGGGCCGTTACTAGAAAACGGCTGCTTCGGTCTATGAGACCGCCACACTGTGATCAAGAAAAATCTCCTTCACAATATCAATGACCGGTGACTGAACCAACCGGTTTCCACGATGAGAGAGAAAATGTTTATATATTCCATCTCCTCTTAAAATGGGTCTGAAGTGTTCCTTCACACGTCCCATCTCTTTCTCTTCTTTTTTCTCTCCCTGTTATGGAATCCGATAGTCGGCGTAGCTCTCGCTTCCGACGCTGAACTCGTAACCCGGGAAGTGACAAATGCGACTTTGCTAGCTTCCTCTGCTTCCCTCTCGCACCTCGTTCTGTGAGCTTCCTCGTCCTGTGTCGGCCGCCGGAAACCTTCTCCGGCCGATTGGAATACTCTGAAAGAGCTTCTTTTGGTTCTGTCTACCTCTGGTTTTCTTTTCTTATTTTGCATTATCATTGTTCTTGGAAGCTCTCTTTACTGCTTCTCTCCTTTTTTCCCTCTAACTCTACTTCCTGTTCCTCAGTCTATTCCTTCGAATATCGTTCATCTTCAACTTTTTCTTAAATTAGCTGTATTTGATTGTTTTTTGATCGGATCGATTGTCCAGTCTGATTGGAACAAATTCACTGGTGATGTTGAGTCGAAGATAGTTGACAATTTGGACTAACAATAAAGTGCATAATTAAAAGAGGATTACGAAATCAGAGTTTTCCCGAAGATTAAGCGCCATGTTAGATCTTAATCTCAATGTGGGTTCGACCGATTCGACTCAGAACGATGACTCGGTTATGCTCCTTGACAAGTTTCCTGAAGCTTCCGGGAATCAAATGGCGGAATCCGGGACCTCCAATTCCTCCATCGTCAATGCTGACGGCTCCAGCAATGGAGGAGGTGATGACGACTCCTGTTCTACACGCGCCGGCGATGTCTTCACCTTTAATTTCGATATCCTTAAGGTGGAAGGCGGGAGCGACGTCGCAACCAAAGAGCTATTCCCGGTGAGCGGAGCAAAAGGAGAGGGCGGCGAGTCTGCCAATTGTCAGGGGCAGTCTTCGTCGTCCTTCCCGTCGAGGAAAGGGCGGATGGATCTCTCATTCGATCATCAAGGTGGGAACGGAGAAATGAAGACGATTCAGGTTGAGCAACAACCTCAACCGCAGGTGAAGAAGAGCAGGAGGGGCCCAAGGTCTCGGAGCTCGCAGTACAGAGGGGTCACCTTCTACAGGAGGACTGGAAGATGGGAATCGCACATCTGGTTGGTAATTTTGTATGAATTCAGCTTCTTATGTAAATTTTAGGCGTGTCTATTCTTCATGTGGGTTGCTTTTCCGTTTATTTAGTTCCTGTAGTTCTGTTGTTGCTTG
Source organism: Dicorynia guianensis (assembly GCA_037013595.1). Taxonomy (NCBI): domain Eukaryota; kingdom Viridiplantae; phylum Streptophyta; class Magnoliopsida; order Fabales; family Fabaceae; genus Dicorynia; species Dicorynia guianensis. The sequence goes on from JASUAB010000009.1 coordinate 1,618,113, forward strand.
AATATCATCTATTTATTTCTCTTTTGATTTGATGATTTGGTTAATTTGTCTTGTCTAGTCTTCTCCTATTATGCGTTTATCTTAGTATATATGGTAAATGAAATAATCAACTGTGAAATTGGATCTTGGTAATATCTGGTTGAATTCCAACTGACCTGTTTTCTGTTTCTTTGTTTTTTGGCTCCCCTTTGTGATTATATGCTGTAGGGATTGCGGGAAACAAGTTTATTTGGGTATGGTTTTGATGTTATGAAATGTATTCTACGGTTTACTATTTTTGGCATGTTTTGACGAAATTGGAATTGGGCTTGTAGGTGGATTTGACACCGCACATGCTGCTGCTAGGTAAATTTTTGCGCATATTTAAAATTACTTCCTCGTAAATCTAGAGCCAGTCCTCCTTTTGTTTCTGAGAATTTGATTGTTGTCCTCCTCAATTAAATTGGAATTTTGAAAATTTAGAGCCTATGATCGAGCTGCTATTAAGTTCAGGGGAGTTGATGCTGACATCAATTTCAATCTTAGCGATTACGAGGAGGATCTTAAGCAGGTTGGAAAAGGAAAAAGCTCTTGATAAATATGAATCTAAATGGTGTTTGTAAATGGTCATTTACAATTTTCTTTATCATGGACAGATGAAGAATCTGACCAAAGAGGAATTTGTGCACATACTTCGTCGCCAGAGTACTGGATTCTCAAGGGGGAGTTCAAAATACCGAGGAGTAACACTGCACAAATGCGGCCGTTGGGAAGCTCGAATGGGACAATTCCTCGGCAAAAAGTGAGGACCAATTTTAAAGAAATTGTAGTAGTTGACTGTTGTGATTTTAGGTATTATCGGCTATTAGTGTGCAACGAGAATTGGTTTCAGATTAGTTCGTAATGGGCTTTTCACTTTCGCCGTGTTTTGGAAACCATATCTATGATGCCTGTTTCAAAGAAACGATTGGCAAATGTCTTTTCATTATGGAGATTGCCATGCTTCCATGCAGGTATATATATCTTGGGCTATTCGACAACGAAGTAGAAGCTGCAAGGTCCTTATGATACATGAATTACATTCTCTAACTGCATTGAATTTATTACCCTGAATTATAAAGCTCTTGAGGCTTTCATCCGACATGTGTCTCCCTTTTGGTTTTCTGGAAATCAGGGCTTATGATAAGGCAGCTCTCAAATGCAATGGAAGGGAAGCTGTTACTAACTTTGAGCCAAGTACATATGAAGGGGAGATGAATTCTGAGGCCATTAATGAAGGTAATACGTCATAGCAAAGATCTTGCACTTATATACTTCATTTTCAAGTGATTATCACTGTTAAAAAGATGTTCTTTCTGTGAACTGGGATCTGTATATGTTTTAACACAGATGGCAGTCACAATCTTGACCTTAATTTGGCCATAGCAACCCCAGGCAATGGTCCCGGTGAAAGCAGTGGACATCTTCAATTGCAGTCTCTCGCTTACAACATGCATGCCAGAAGAAATTCAAGGGTATAGTTGAATTGACGTCATGGTTTAATGTTTATGTGAGATTTCTTGCCAGAAGAAGCAAAGATTGATACTATACTTATGCTCACATACTAGTTCCATTCAACCCATTATTAACGTGGTAGCTCATGCCTGTTGAAGGGATTTTAATTTGGAAGCAGTGTTCATTTTTGGCCTTTGCAGATCCACCTGTAGCTACTTACAATGTTTTTCCCCCTTGACGTTTTTGAAACATTTAGTCTATGGTATTGTTTCAGGACTTATTAAGTCCTAACAAACATTGACATCCTACTAAGTATTATAACAAGGTTGTGTTTTCTTTATATGCAGATGGAGACTAACATTGATTCAGTAATTGGTGATACATCTTTGAAAAGGCTGGTAGTAACTGAAGAGCGTCCTTCTATATGGAATGGGATATGTCCTAGTTTCTTTCCCAATGAGGTGAATTTCACTGTCTGATATCTAATTTAGGAAACTGAGTTTTTTTTTTTCTAGCTATAATGAAAAAATTTTGACTTTTGAATTTGATACTAAAGACAATAGAAGTGGACTTTTATGTTCAAGAATCCTCTCTCTTGACTTTTTCTTTTAAACTTTTGGTGCAATTTCATATTATGTTATATGTTGATGTTCAACATCATTCAAATTTTTTTTTTCCCAAATGTGAGTACCGTACTAGTAGTGGTTACTCCATGGTTATGTCCTTCGATTTATTTTTGGTACGAGTCCATGACTATCTTCGGATCATGCATAGATGCACTCAAAGTAATTGACTATAATATTAATATTTTCAAATAAGAGAAGATGACTAACAGAGCCTAGCACATAGCACTAGGATAAGATTTCCACTGAGAGTTCTGTGCTGCATTCATTCTTTTATCAGGCTTTATGCAGAGGAATCTTTGGGTGAAGCAAATATCGTGCATTTAGTAGGAAGATGTTTTAATAACCTCTCACTAAAAGAATTGTTAAAATATTTTGCAGGAAAGAGCTGAGAGAATCAGCATAGGTCCTTCACAAGGACTCCCCAACTGGGCGTGGCAAACGCATGGTCAGGTCACCGCCACCCCAGTACAGCCGTTCTCTGCTGCAGCATCATCAGGATTCTCAATTTCAGCTACACTTCCGTCGACTGCCATCTTTCAAACAAAATCCAAGAACTCGCTCCCCCAGAGTCTCTGTTTTACTTCATCCAGCGCAGCTGGCGGCAACACATCTCAATATTATTACCAGATGAAGTCGCCGCAGGCACCACCACCCTAGCCTATATTTGTGTACTGATCGAAGGCAAAGCCGTAAAATGGGTTGCCTTCAAAATTCTTTGTATAATTCAGTTACTGATTGATATATACTGTGATTTGACATCTGAATCTGATCTGTGCTTCTCTGGCTAAACCATCATGCACCGTGTTAAACACATACAGAAGAAAATGATGAATTCCGTATGCAGTGTGTACTAGTTATCCTCCATAACGGCTTACAGATTCGTCTATCAATTTGGAATTATATCAACCTTGCTCACGCTTCTAAGAAAGTAGTAGGAAGCGAAAGAAATTTTAGTATTTTCCATGGTTAATTGACTTCAGAACATTATATTTACAAACTATTTTTTATTTTGGTAATCTCTCCCACGGGCTCTGAGCTTCCACGCCCTCCATCGAGATTTGAAAAGATTACAAGTTAGGATCACATCAGCGGGTAAAGTTTTTACAAAATTAGATTTCTGCACTGTTGTGTTAGTGTTTAAAAATGATATATCCACGTTTTAAATTTATATTTAGCTTATGTTTTGTATGTAACTTTAATTTTAAAAAAACTATTTTTTTATTTTTATCTTTAATCTCTTTTATTTTTATTTTTCTTTTATGTGAATACAATTATAAGTGAAAGATTGTGGTATAACAAATAAAAATGATATGCCTACATTTTAAACTTACATTTAAGTCATTTTGTGTGTAATTTTAGCTTTTAAAAAAAATTACTTTTATTCTTATTTCTAACTCCTTTTATTTTTATTTCTCTTTTACATAAATATAATTGTAGATATAACACGATTTAATTAGTGTTAGTATGCTTTTCCTCTTTTCCTGGGAGAATAAACGAGACTTGGGTGAATGAAAAGGACTGGTTAATATGTGACGAAAATGAGGGCCAAGCTTTCTATTTGGGAGATAATTAAAGATGCATTTGATATGACCAGAGCGCCTAATTCATATGGTCACAAGTGATGTTCCAATCCTCAAACCTTCGGGTTTGATCCTGTATTTTCTTATCTTTAACCCAGTCATTAAATTTATTGTATAGCAAAAAAAAAAGTGCATTGGATATAATTTTTTTTTTCCCATTGTTTCGGTCAACCTCATGTTTAAACACAACCTAAGAGGCCAAAGATATATACTTTAAGCAACCCCTTGCCCCTTTTTTTTGAAAAAAAAAAGAAAAAAACCGATCAGTTAATGTCGTTACCGGGGCGACCCGTCAGACCAAAGTGAAAAGAAGAAAAGGAGGTGTGTGATGAGTGATGAGTGATGAGATGAGTGAACGGTGGCATGCGGGTGGTCATTGCATGCAGTTATGTTTAAGTTAGATGCGATGGTGCTCGTAGCTTGCAGCAGCATATATAGGCATAGCATTATTGAAAGCTACAATAAGAGATTAGATGATGGATGATCATCCCAGACCAAACCTATGAAAACGGATATGTATAACTGTTGATGTGGTATCTTTGCTCTTTTGTAGCGTCAGATCAACGATCAATCAATCAGAATAGAGTCTATTTCCTTATTTTATGTGGGTAGGGGAGAGTGGGGGCCTGCGCTTCTTTTTGTCTTTCTCCTACCAGCTTCTAATTAGTGAGGTCCTCTTGAGTAAATTTTGGGTATCGTGCAAAGAGTTCGGCTTGATCTCGACAATTCACCATGTTATCTTAATACCTTGCCCGAAAGCCAGATGGAAGGATAAATAGAGACAGAGGAAAAAAAGAATAGGCAGAGACCAGAAGGAGCCTTTGTTTATATAAATATAGGATTGAGCTTACTTTATATGGTAAAATATTCTGATTTTAATCCCTAGTATAAGTAAAGTTTGGCATCAATTCACATCATTTAATAAACATTCATTTTTATTTTATTTTAACTTAATAATAAAACCTTCTTCCACTATCTCCTTCCTTAGTCTCCTATGCTTCCTGTAAATTTTTAGTTAGCCCAAAGAAAAGAACTCCATTTTTCCTTCAGTGTGACTGTTATCTGTATTGTAACCCATGTTAAAGTCAGTTGTTAAAAGAAAAAGATGAATTTCCATTTGCTTGTGCTGGTTATTTTTCCCATGGCTCTGCATCTTGAGTGAATGAACAATTATGAGTTCTACTGAAAGAAAGCATGAAATGTCTTGATGATATATTTTCATTAAATAATGGGTATCGATTTTAGTTTTCAATGTAATTAAAAGTTGAGATTATGTAAAATATTTTAGGGGAGTATAATCTATTAATATGACAAATATCTTGAGTCTTATGCTTTTTCAATTTTAATTTTTTGTAGCTAATTAGTATGAGAAACATCATTGGTGTCCATACTTGTCAACGTTTTTGGAGTCAAATGAGAACCAGAATTATCAACTTGAGACGGAAGCTAGCAATTCTTCAATCCTAAAATTATCCCATAAATACATAGCCTTTCCAATTTATTTTAATGTATTAAAGGGTGCTGGCGTATCCCCGTTCTCATAAATTGCACATCCCCACTAGTCGTTATCAGATTTCAACATGAAATCTCCACGGTATCCAATGTTCAACCATCAGAAATCCCCTTGACGGGTTTTCAATAACTAAAGCTGTCATGGTTGCAAGATCATCATAATTCAGTGATAGTGATGGTAATGGTGTAGGAAACCCTAACTTGGCTCATACATGGATGCAACAATATAACAGTTGAGATTTAAGTACGCATTAAGTAGTCGAGTCTTATCATTTGACAAATACTTTGCTTGCTATCAATATGTGCTGAACCAAAATTTCAGTGAATGATCACTGCTAAGGTCCCCAAAAGGTCGAATAGATGTGGCATAGCACATGCTACAACCTAAGCTAAAACCTACTACCAAACAAATCAAAGTTCACAACTTTAATTTTGGATGTGCATTTCTTTTAAGAGACATTCTTTTTCAATTGTGAATAAAAGATTAACCCTATCTACCAAAAAAAAAAAAAGATGAACTCCTTTTCAATTGTTCAAGAAAAAATTATCAAAGTTTGACGTGAGGTAGCTAGATCTGACATTGGTTTGGCAGAATGCTGCAATCCTATTGCTTTATCAACTTTTCACTGGCTATCCATAATTGGGCTAAGCTGCTGAGTTGTCTGAACTCTAAAGGGTGAAATTGGAGATCAAGTGTGGAGTGTAGTGGAAACATCATCAATGTTGCTCCATATAAAAGGAGATAGAATTGTTTGGCTGGTGTATTTAATATGAGGAAGGGAAGACAGGGGCTCAACTCAAATGCAGCCACTTGAATACGTTCCTTCCTACCAAAAACTAATTGACAAGATGCATAAAGTTGTAGCTTCGGTAGGGAGTGGAGAAGACAATATCATTGTCCACCACTTCAATATTAAAATACTTCTAAAAACATGTGGTTCCCAACAATACAACTCGACGGTTGGCAACGACTAAGGTTTTCTGAATTATTTTTAAACTTTTTCTTCAGGATGGTATATCTCTTTTAGTTTTGAAAACATTATTCTCAAAGTTATTGTTAAATAGTCATAAATTTATTAAATTTATAATTTAATTTATAAAACTTTAAAATTTTTAAATAAATTTTATTACTTCTACATTTATTTTGTGATTACCAACGCCAACCAACCATTTAGTGTAGCTGACTTTTCTGTATAAATTTGTATTTCAAGTGGTTATTTAAATTTTAAATCTAATCTTAATTTTAATGAATATAAGATAATTATGGGATATAATAACATTCTAATTAAATTAATAATGACTAATCAAAATAATTATTATATATAAAATTTATGCAGTTAAATTATTACTCTAGTAAACGCCCCTTGGGTATGTAAGAATAGATGCCATGGAAACAGTGTCTGGGTGATCTGTTTTAAGATGAGTAGGCAGCAACGCCGGAGAGGATAAGTAACGAAGCAAACGAAAAAGAAAAATAAGTACATGGAAACAGTAGAGTAGATGTCTGTCATCCAATCGCCGCTTGAAAGCTCGATGCTGCTATCTGAAATAATGTGGTAGCTATTTCGGACGTCTTCTATTCAGCTCACAATAATGGTAGCTCTCTCTCTCTCTCTCTCTCTCTCTCTCTCTCTCTCTCTCTCTACGTGTTGCTGTAAAGTCAATAGAACAATAAAATGAACATGTGCATTATATCCACTTTGAAGCGTTCCCATTGCCATGACAGTGTTAGACCACACCAACACCACAAAAATCTATACAGGTGGCCGATGAAGCATTAAATGCCTCATCACATCTGACAAGCATCAAATAAAGATGACCCACATTTCAACCAAAAACAAAAAAAATAAGATGACCCACTCAGACGAAGAACTGCAACCTACTGTATACCGGGATGGTAGCTTAGGGTTGGGCCTTTTTATTGTAAAATAACGGAAAAAATATAAATTATTAAAAAAATTTAAAAATTTAAAATTTATATACTAAATGTGATAATTTAGATAGAGTAATACTTATTAAGATTAATGAGTAAAAATTAAGAAAGTTATTAAATAATTATAAATATTTTTTTAGATTTATTTTATGAAAAACTTAAAAAATATAAGAGAAAAAATTTAAATAGACATTTAATAGAGATAATTAATGTTGTTTTAATTTTAAAAAGTAATAATTAAAAATTTCCAAAGTAACAAATGTTTTAAATCAGAAAAAATAATTTGTCTATAAATATTATATTAAAATATTTTTAAGTGATTTAAATGTAATAATTAAAAAAATAAAATTTTCAAAAATTTTCATCTAATTTACTTCAAAAATACTTTAAGATAGAATTTATGCCTAAATCATTATTTATTTAAGTACGATTACTCGCCCAAACATGACTGCGCAGTCGGCTCTGTTTAGGTGAGAAAGAGTAGATGACACGCTCCTTTAAACTAAGTTAAATTCAGAACTAGAAAAGGAAAGCAAAGGCTTGCTTTGATGAAACTAAACTCTGGCTACTTTGTCATATAATCAGTGGTTCTCCGCTTCTCCCAAAAACATTTATGAATATTTCTTTATGTTAAAAATATATTTAACTAAATTGTCAATATTCTTTTAAATATTTAATGATATAATGATTTAATTGTTATTTTAGGTCGCTTATTCAAAACTTTAAATTTAAACATGAGATTATATATATATATATATTAAATAATGTATCACATTTCTAGTTATAAAAAAGTTATTACTTTATTCTTTTGATACACTTAACATGCTTTTATTTTGATTTATAAGTGACATGAGGGATCCAAAGCATCCCCTTCCATTTTGTGAAAATTACATAACTCACACTAAGCGAGACTCTATTTTGCCTCCAACAATTCTTGAAAAGCCTTAAGCATCTCAAACGGAGCCTCCGAGCGTATCATTACCTAATTTCCCAAGCCAAACAACACACATACGATTTTGGTGGCTAAAACATGTACTTTATTTATTTACATTTTTGCAAATAACTAGCAGTCCAAAACTCGTCGAGGTCGTCTTTCTTACATCCCTTTATCGCCAACAGGCGTAGCTTAAAAATGCCACCTGCTCACAAGACGGGAATATTATTATTCTGCCCTCTGTTTATCTAGTGCAATTGCGAATACTAGCAATGAGAAGACTATCTCTTTCCCGTCCACTCACAAATTTTTAAAGAATAAAAATATTATATAAACCTGAAAAATTATACACAATTCACGTAAACTTAATTTATACTTACAACAATACTCAAAAGAAGTCTGCGTGTGCTATTGGTTTAATTGATTTCACATGTAAGTTATTGATTACAATTCTTCTACATCAGTTTAACATTCAACTTCAATTTAAATCACAATTTCAAACGCAAATACAATGCCTCGATACATTCCGCCATTCAATCCCTCAATGTAATGCTCCTAAAAGGATTCAAAGTAATGACCAAAAATAAATAACACAATAATGCACCCTAGTAGTTCCCTTCTATTATATTTGTCAAGCACCCACCAATTTGAAACCCCGCACAAGCATATCATCAAATCCTGAAGGCAGTGTCAAGACTGTTCTTAAAAAAATAAAATTATGAATGATAATAACACCTCCATTACAAACGATCTCCAAGACTATGAACTTACATATTCATACAGGTGCTAGACGCAAGCCGTTTAGTGTGACAAATTCCTCATACACAGTAACTGGGGGCAAATTGTACATAAAATCCCATAACTCAGCACAAAGAAATTAAATGACAAATTGGGTGAAAGGAAACTCAAATGTATAAAACCTTATCTAGATAAACCAACTCTGAAACAACCAGTGGACAACAATGACTATTAACGCCCTCTAGATTATCTCAAAACTCAAACTAACAAAGTGAATACAGCCATGCATAAATCATACTGTAACATGGGTTACTACAGACCAGCTGATTGAAGTCTTGAGTTCGCTGTCATAATAGAGCAAATGCAGAGCTGATCATTAATGAAACAACTAAAAATGCACAACCTAAAAAAGCTAATAATCTGAATAAAAAACCACAAATAGCGAAAAGTATTAGGCTCAATCTTGCTGCGGACATTAAAATTATCTGCCGAGCAAAGTCTTGAAGAAAAAAAAGAAAAGGAACATATATATAACTTAAAACTTCAATCAATACCAGAAGGGCTAGCTCTGCCTAGCTAGCAAGAGTATTACATTAGAGGGACCTTTTCCATAAAAAAAGAGGGATATATGTCATACCCCATTGAATTGCAGACATACCAAGACCTAAAGCCGCATTGAATTTTTCCCATTAAACCTCTTTTATCTAGGAAGGTGGTTAAACAAAAATGAAAGTCAAAGTATCAATAGAGACAGAAATTCATCTAATAAAAAGTGAATCAACCACTAGTTTTTCTGCTCCGTACTTCCAAGAGAAAATACTCAACAACGAGCCACATGCCAGTTGCATGGCAATAGCAATCAAGACTAATATCTGGACACTCCAGCACAGCCCACTTCTGTAAATCAACATCAAAGGAAAAAAAGGGGAGAATTGAATAAATACTTATGATACCAAAGGTGATCAGTAATGTCATATTCTCAGGAGAAAATAAAAGCCATTTCACCTTTGTTTTTGAGGGCTGGTGGGCGTTTGTATTGAAAAACATTCATGCACATCTTATGGACAATGCCAATAAACCAATTAAAACATAAATATAGTTCAGTGATTACCAGCTGCCGCTAGAAACCACTTTTCTTGGGAGTTATGACATCTAGTAGCCCAATAGACCAGTCATGAGTCAGTCCCATCACCTTCAGCAGTGCAACAAAATTGTGTTCCTCCATCTTCATTTCTGTATTGGCATTGTCATGGCCAACCATATGTAAGATAACATAGCCAAAAAAGTCACATCCCATATGTTCTATTGTACAGATCCCCAGAATTTGGCATCCGATACTTTGAATCATCATATCCTGCATAAAGCTTGTTATATCCAAGCCTTTCATTTCTCAGGAGCTCAGCCACACCTAGACTATTTCCACTCTGAACCTCGTTCCACCCATCCCATTGGCCATTTGACAAAACCGGATTTCTAGACTGCTGTAGGGACAACTGAGGAAAAGGGGCCAAGTTACTGACTTGCGATTGATCTAACCTTGAAGAAATGCCATAAGAATCACCAAGCTGAGAAAAAGTATTCCCAAGTTCAGAAAATCTGAGGTTTTGCTGTGGTGAGAGAGATCTTTGCATCAATAATTGAAGTCTGGCTTCATTTTCAAAGTAATTTAATTGTGGAGGCAAATTTGATCTCATGTCCAATCCTGGGCTGTTTAGAGCACCTTGAAGTCTCCCCCTACCAACTGCTAAAATAGCAGGATCCATAAATTCTATATCCCTGGCTCCACCAATATTTCCAGTTGTGGGTGTTTGTAACGAATTTCTCAGTAAGGATGAAGGATCAAGCAATGAATTCCCTGTCAAGTCAACAACAACCACTATTAACCATAATACCAATATACAAACATGCATGTCAAGAAAACATAAAGTAACTAACCAGATATGGAGTCAAAAGTCTGTTCCACTCTTTCGTGAGAAGAAAAACCTGGTGGTGGTGGTCTGCTTGGAACTGAAAACCCAGGCGGGGCTGAAATTTGAGCTCTCGAAACAGCTGTAAATAATTATAACAGAACAGTATCAGCTGCAAATAAAAATAATAAGCCAGCAAATGTATAACCATTGCTAGACCTTTGAATTTTACTCGAAAAAGATTCTCCAAAGTAAGGGGTGCACTTTAATTCACTGTAAAATGTGAGGCAAATCACCATTGATAAAAAAAACTTATGGGGTAGATTGTTATTAAGTATAGGCAAGTAGATAACAATTCATTGATCTGAGATAAATCTAGAGATTTTCTCATCAATGGTTACCCACTCTTCTACTCTTCTGAGGAGTCAAATCCTACAAGAGGTGGCTGGGTAGTCCAGCAACAGTTTCAGAAGCTGTTATGCTACTATAACTTCAGTGAAATAAAACTCATTCACGACCAATGGTCTAAAAAACACTCATAATTAATATATGCATCACTCATAATTAATATACTCTCTCTCCCTCTCTCACATTCTCATTAGTTCATTACCAGGCAAGGTTTATGTAGTCAAACACAACCTCCTACAGCACTCCAGAAGAAATGATTGGGTCACAAACAAAACACAGCAACAAAAGTAGAGAAAATGATGTAAGGCACAAATTTCAAAGTAGCCAAGAAAAGGTATCTCAGAATTTCATACTTTGTACAAACAAACAAACAAATAAAAAGAACTTAATTTGACATGACATTTTATTCAACAAGTAAGATGGCACACAAACTTAAGGATGGTATTGACAACAGTAGCTACCAATAATAAGAAATGCAACCATTAAAAATTATATAAGTTGAACCAACCCACATAAAGGAAGCTCCTCATACTCACCAGAAAGCTTATTAGAAACAACAAATTGACCACTGCCTGAATTTTCAGATTCCTCAAGACTACTGGTAGGGAAACCATTTACAATACCCAACTTATCCATATACCAGTCTCTTTCTGCAATATCCTGGACGAGTGAGTGGCTGTTCGACACTTGCTTACCAACACCATAAGATGAATGTACATCAAATGTTGGGAATTTGGATTCATCCTGCCTTGCAAAAGAGAATCTTGATTGATTGTTATTTTGCACTTTCCAGGAGCTAGAACTTTTTAATATGCCAGGCTGGTTATCAGTATTATCACCCAACAATTTAGCCAGGTTCTGAGGTGATGTTAATGAGTCATCCCACGCATCAAAGTCCATGGACAATATATTTGAGATTATACTACTCTCACCCTTATCCAAAGCAGCTTCACTTCCAGCATTAACTGCTTCACTAACAAATTTTCCAATGCATTGATCGTTTCCTCCACCTTGAACCAAGAAAGGCTGTTCAGCAGCTCTGTTCAAACCATACGAGCTACTGCTAACCAGTTTCTCAGGTAAACCATTACTTAATATGCTAGATGCATGTAATAGAAAATCATCCCCAACATTATCATCTGTAGATATAGAACCAGCATTTACAGCAGTACAAGGTTCAGCAAACTGCAGGCTATTAGGACTAGAATGGTTTGAGACATGAAGGAAACTTGCTGACTTTAGCAAGTAAGGTGTACGACAAACAACTTCTGGATCCTTGAGTCTTTGATTATCAAAAAATGTTATATCATCTTCCACTTCACTGGCGGTTGATTCAGCTTTGGCTTGTGAATCCAATTTCCAATCACACTGTTCCCTCAAAACACACACCTCTTTCTCTGATGTAGCAGCGTTATCAGGTACAGTTGTGTTCAATGCATCCCCAGCATTATGCTGCTCAGATCCTTGCACTTGAGGACATTTAACATAGACATAATCAGTGCAGGGGCTATTAGGTCTAGCTGTATCATGGGGTTCATTTCGGACATTTCCATCTATGTTAATTGAAGACAAATCGGAGCACAAGTTCCGAATCACTTCATTGGTAGCACTAATTACTTCCCCAGGACCAGAGCTGCTTGGCTGCCCAGCAATGTCAATAGAACTGGTTGCATTTGCTGAACTACAACTGCCTCTATCACTATCTCGGGATACTGGTAGAGAAGAGAGGCTGTTCAAATTCACAGGAGAAACTTCAGAAATCGCAGGTTTTTCACCCACATTACTAAGGTTGTCCATACTATTGTATTGTTTAACTGATTTCTTATCATGACTTCCATCACTTGATGGTGGCCGTTTTGTTGCATCACTAGGCATTGCAGAATTCTTAATTGTGCCTGCAACAGCTGAAGACAAGGCTAGTGTACTACTGGCTGGATCAGGTTTCGGCTTGGATGGTCCATTTGGACACAATATCCCTCCAGCAGGGGCTTGACAATTTGTAGCTCGTATGCCCCTAGCAAAAACAACAAAATTGAGGGGGGCTGGAAGTAGTTACTTTAAACAACTCAACCTTCAAGCTAAACATATAAAGATACATACCATGCAGCAGCAGCAGGAAGAGTGATAGATCTCCCGGAACTTCCATTAGGAGGTGAATCTCTAATAATATTAGTACAATTCTGCAAAAAAAAGAAAAAAGTTAGTACACCTTCAAGTTCAGCTGCCCAGTGCATGAATCACACTTTGCTAGAAGTATACCCAATCTGATAAAAGCAACTAAAGATCATATGGGGGCACAATGATTTAATAGCAATATTTTGAGGGCTGGGATTAATAAAAGGAACGGGATTCAAGGGAATGTAAAAATAGGTCTTACACTTGAAGAATTTTTCACAATAGGTTTTGCTGCCGAATTATTCATGCAATCATCCATTGGAGGTGGCAATATATTCCCTGACCGCCGTTGCATATTGTTTGCAGCACCAGTAATTTGTTGAACTCGACTTCTTTAAAACAAGAGAGCAAGTGAATAGACCACTAAATGAAAAGAACTACATGCAGTTCAAGCAGACATTAAGGAAAAGCATAGATTTTGCAAACACAGACAAAAAACACAACTCTGACTCATGCAAAACTGCAAAACAATCTGAATGCTTTAAAATCCAATTCTGAAATCTCAAATAAAATAAAAAATAAAAAATAAAAAAAAGATCTAAGCAATGGTAGACTAGTGGCTACCATGTGGTTAAAAAAACCACCTTCCTCGCGGAAAAATTATAATACAAGAGACAAGTTCCAAACTGAAATAACTTATTATCAAAACAATCAATCAACATAAATCATTACAGGTAGGTTGTACCACCCTGTGCTTTTCCAAATTCCCATTCACCACTTCTCTTGGATTATCGAACGGTTAAAATCCCAATGATAAGAATTCTAACCAATAAACCAGAGTTAATAAGATAATTCCATATGTGCTTCAGCAGATACAAAATTTCATCTTTGAAGCACATGTACTTGTGTTTTAAAAAAATGCAGGTAAGTCAACACGTCTTAAAGATCCTGTAGCCCAGCCAGAATGCTTAAAAGAGGTAGGGACAGGAAATATTAGATCTCTTAGTTGTACTTATATTCAAAAGATAAAACGTAAGTAATATCCTTAATTCTCCAATAACAAATAGGAATTCAGTCACCCATTTTGGACATAAGTAAAATATTTAACCATAAATATTCTCATATGAAAATTCATAATTGAGAATAGTACCTTGTGTATGCTGAAATTATTTCATCTTTTGTGAAACTATCCTCTTGAGAGCCAATCTCATGCAGATATAAGCACTCAGGATTGCTGCAAGGCTGGTCACAACAATCTCTCAACTTAAAGATATATAATTAACTCAAGCACAAATTAAAAAAATCTATATAGACAAAATTAATTTACTTACCACGTTTCGAAGCCATGCATGACAATACTTTGTGGTTCCAAAACAAGCCCTTCAAATATACAAACCAACAACATAAGTAGCTTATAAGCAGGAACATCCCACACATAGAAGGTTGCAACATATGCCAATATGAGTACCTTAAAGGTCTAGCCTCCAAGACAAACCCATGTACATTCTGAATACAACGAATTGCTTCTTCTTCCTTTGAGTAAGTAATATATCTGAAACAAAAACTTTCCTTAAGAACTGCCCCATCAATACATTGTGACAAACTCCATTCTCATAATTTCCCAATTGAAGCCTGCGTGCTATATATTTATTTAGCATTATAATTTCCCTTAACCCACAAAAAAAAAAAATTCAGTGAAGCCTTTTTGTTAGTCTTTTCTTCTCTTTCACACTATCATAACAGAGAAACATTCAACAAGCAAAAACTATAAATGACATTAAGTACCTTTTTCAACTCAATCATAACAAAAAACAGTGGAAGGTCTACCACGAACATCTAGCTATCAAAAGTATAATGTCATTTAGGAAAAAGCTAAAATGCAAGGTTGATGAAATATAAACTTACACACTACATGTATTGTTGGGAAACTGTTGAATGACACCAGCTGCTGTCCGAGACATTGAAACTTTCAAGACCTTCCCATACTGACCAAAATACTCTCGCCGCTGGAGAAGCTGCATAAACAGCGATAAAAATAAAAATTGACAGTAGAAAACAATAAATAGACAGAAACAAAAGATATAAACAAGATGAAAATGGTCAGGTACTCAAGAGAGAAGAGGTAAAGAAAGCTTTTTTACATCTTCATCTGCCAGATTCAGAGGCAACCCAACTATGTATACAAGGTTCCGCTGAATCACTCGTACACTGTTGAGTTGCTTCCTTCCTTCAGATGATTTTGATTTTGCTTTCTGGTTCTTCATCTTTCTGTCCATATTAATTTCAGCCACCATTCTACAGAGCAAATACAAACATTTAGAAATTACAGGAAGAAAAAACCTATAAAGGCGATGCTATATTTCAAGCATACAGTAATACACTGATAATAGAATAACCTCTCACAGTTTGCAGCCATCCCAACAATCTTTTCCTTGTCATAAGGAGCACGACATGCGGGACATCGCCCCTCTGAGTCATCCTTCTCAGCCATGTCCATTATGTGATGCCAACACCAAACACATATCTACAATCAAGGAGAAATAAAATTATAAAGATGATTAAGACAACTACTGACCATTATTAGGAAGTTAACAGGAAACAATCCAACTAATACTAGAAAGCATGAACGATAACCGAACATTCATCTGATGACACAAAGTATGCTGGTTGAAAAAACAATTGGACCACGAAGGGTAAATATAGTGTTGATTAGGACTAATTCATGACTTCATGTGACAGGGTAAGGACAGATGCACTGTAAGCCTTATGAAATAGCAAATGGTACAAGATCCAAAGAAACCTCAACTAGACAAAAATGGCTGAATTGACATGGAAAATAATTGAGTAAAGTTGCATTTGCTTCTACAACAGATTAGTCAGCCAAAACATCACATAACAAGAACAGAAACAAACCTCATAACCACATTTGCATGGCTTCAACTGCTGATCTGTTAGATCCATCTCTTCTGCACAGAGAGGACAAGTCCTTTCTGCTTCGTCACTCATGATTGCCCTAAAGGGAAATTCAATAAAGCACAAACACAGACATGCTCAGCACACAAAATTCAAATCCAGGGGCCTAAGACTATAGCAACAAACAATCAAAACAAAACACTCTTAGTAACAATCAAATACCCACAAGGGTTCATACTTGAAATACATTATACATAACCAACTTAAACTGAAATTTTCATTTAACCGTTTGGAAAAGAAAAGGAGGGAATGCCCATGCCAGGCCAACTCCAAAAAAAATATATTTTGACAATAAAATGTTACTTATTTCCTTGTAAACCTAGTTGTTCATGAAAATCAACTGTGAGAAAACCCACAACAAAACAACAACTGTGACAGTACGAAAAATCAGCCACCCCTCGAAACAACAATTTAGTGACGAGGTTCACAGACTCCTAACAGTGTACCACACCCACTTCATATAAATCCGTGATCAACAGGATAACGGGATAAAAGGCATTAGAGAATAAGCAAATTCCTACACATAAATACCAATAGCAACAGTTGCAAACTACAACCACATTACAAAGCTTTGATTCTTATATTTCCATCCCATTAAGACCCGACACTGTTTTCACTCTGGAAGCATCTAATCACCATGAGTACAAATCAAAGTTTCCCGAACAAAATTCAAGAGAATTAAAGTAGGTCGTTTCTGAGATACAACAGATCAGCTAGACGATCTATCAGAATATAAAATCAGATAAACAAAAGGATAATAATTAGACAATCGAAGACCTAATCGGCCAGTAACAAATTCGAAATCCTACATGAAACAAAAATCAAAAAGATAAACTGGCTTCTAAAGATATAGATTAAAGACAAAAATAAAACAAATTCCAGCTGAAAAATATCAGAATGATGATAAAAATTATAACATAATCTATCAATTAGGGATCTAAAAAAATTTGAATTCAGTTGAGAAATTGAGGTCACAGATTGGAACTCCATAGCTTACAGTTGAGAGATCGAGAAGAAGACGAGGCTGTGAGGAGGAGATTGATTGAGAAGCGCACGATAACGAAGACGCAGAGAGAGAGGGCGAAAAAGACCAAAGGGTAAGGGAGACAGAGAAAACCACAAGGCCCCTTTAAAAGAGAGAGAAGGCTTTGTTTGGATGGGCCGTTTTGGCTGCTGCTGCTGCTCTCTCCGTGCGTCGCTGTCGTTTAAGTAGCATAGACCTCCGCTTAATACCCCCTTTTTTTTTTGGTACAATAGAAAGACTGCACAAGTAACACAAACACAAAATTACACACGAGTAAACTCCATCTCCGCTTAATAGCCTTTGATGTCACTTTAATTACTGGAATGTGCCCTATCAGCCCTGTCTCACACTTGATTGATGATTCTCTCCGTTCCGTCTGGTGGAGCTACAGAGGTGCGTTCAACTATTCGAGTCATTGGGTGCTTTCCGGTACACGTATTCTTTATTCTCTATGTGGTGCCTCAGATATTTGACACGTCGTTATTCCTTTTAATCCCACAGATGTGAGCGCTTAAGAAGTCCTTTTTGTCAGCACATTTAATAGAGCTGTAAAAATGGCCTGAAGTTGCCCTTGTAAGGATCATGATAAGTTCACGTATATATAATTTAAAGGGGTGGATTGACATATTTTTATATATAAAAATATATTAATTTATAATATATTATACCTTACCTTATATGAAAGATAAATTAAATTAATATTTTGTATCCATCCAACACCACTTAATTATAAGCCTTTACAACCCTAACCCACTTTGTCACCTGCAACATTTAGTAACTATAAAGCAGTTTAATAAACAAAAATTACTTTGATAAACTCATGCAATGACACAACTCATATATCAATGGATTTTTTTAAAATAATCAATGGATGGGGAGAGTTAAAGAACATGAATTGAAGAAGACGACTTGATTATCATTGAATTGTGAATGGCTATATATAGCCTCTCTAATACACACACGCTAACCACATAATATAGCAACCATCCTAACTAATTTGCTGACATGGCATAACAGAAATCCAAGTACCACAATACCCTAATGACATGGCATAAACATATGCTAGCTCATCAGATTTGACTTTCATTAATCCTATCATCCCCCTAAACTTAAGGTGTCCTTAGAGACTCCCGTAAGTTTGCTAACCAAGTCTGTAAAGCGTGCACTTGAGAGGGGCCTAGTGAGAATGTTTGCAGTTTGCTTGAAGGAGGGCAGGTGATGAACTTGAATTTGATTCAAAGCAACCTTGTCTCTTTTTTTTGTTTTTTTTTTTTTGGGTGTTTTGAGAACAAACAAAACAACATTAGCTTAAAGGGCAGACGTCATTACATCTGTCTATATCTACAAGCAAAATGAGACCCCTTGAAAGGTAATTGATAGTTACATAATTAATTACTCAATCCAACATATTTGATGCAATAAAGTCAGCTATCATGTTTACTTTTCTGTTTATATGCTGTTGATGGATTTTCCAATCTTTGTTACTCTAACTCCGAATGAGCTCCACCAAAATTTTCAATTAAAGATTCTTATTAGAGTCTTCCTCGACTAACTCCACTGCCACTCTAGAATCTGACTTGATCATGACCTTTTTATGGCCCTTTTCTTAGGCAAGTTTCATGCCCTCAATAATGGCCTAAAGTTCAACCTCCAAAGCCAAACAATTCCTCACCTTGTCTTTAACAAAGAATAAATTCAACTCAACATGTTTTGTCCGAGTATGCAATAAAGGTTGTGGGACAAGTGAACCATGCTGAGATTATTACAGTAAACAATTGGGGGAACTTGAAGAGGCAAGCTAAGTTCTGAAAATAGGGATTAAACCCATGTAACCTCAGTTACCACATTAGCAATTCTTCTATATTCCACCTTTGTACTAGAGTGTAAAATAATATGTTGTTTCTTGGAGGACCAAACAATTAAATTGTCACCTAAATAAACATAGTGGCCAGAGGTTGACTTTCGATCATTAGGATCGAAAGCCTAGTCAGCATCGCAGTAAGTATAAGGCGAGTGACATTAGTTTTCTAAAGATGAAGACCTTGAGAAATAGTACTAGTAAGAAATCTGAGGATCCATTGGACTAATATCTAGTGCACTTCAAGAGAATTTTAGAGAAACTGACTAACTTTATTGAGCAAGAATGCAATATCAAGCCGAGTATTGCGAATATACTAAAGAGCACCCATTGTGGAACAATAGAAAAAAGGATCATGAACTGGATTGCTGCCATAGGCTAGTAGTCGTGTTCCTACTACCATAGGTGAGGTAACCGGTTTAACATATTGCATCTTTGCTTGAGCAAGGAAATCAATGATGTACTTAGATTGTGTCAAGACTAAATTTCCATTAGAGAACTTGTTCACTTCAATGCCTAAGAAATAGTGAAGGTGTTCGAGATCTTTGAGTGGGAACTAAGCATGTAATTGTTGAATAAGAATTTGAATAGCAATAGATGAAGAACTAGTCATTATGATGTCATCAACATAGACAAGAACCAATAATTGTTCTTTAGCAATAGTCTTAATGAATAAGGATGTGTCACATTTTATTAATAAAAACCCCAAACCATGAAGATTTGATGCTAACTTCTAAAACCAAGCCCTTGGTGCATGTTTCAGACCATATAAAATTTTTTTGAACTTCGAAACCAATGCTAGATGAATGGAAATGAAACTGAGAGGTTAGAACATAAAGACATCATAAAGGTCACCTTTTAGGAAGGCATTGTTTATGTCAACCTAATGCAACTCATATCCTCTAGATAAGACTATTGTGAGCATTACTTGAATTGTGATAGGCTTGACTATAGGACTAAAATTTTAGTAAAATCAACTCCCTCCTATTGGTGATAGCCCTTAGCGTTAAACCAAGCTTTGTGCTTCAAAACTGACCCACTAGGATTGTGTTTGAGTTTGTAAAACCATTTGTAGCCAATGACATGCTTACCAGGTGGTAAAGCAACTAGCCCTCATGTCTTATTGTTAAGAAGTGCTTCATACTCATCCTCCATAGATGCTTTCCAAGTTGTTGAGAAAAAGCTTTAGTTACTGAGGTCTGTTCAAGTGTAGTAGTGTACACCTTTGGTTTAAAAACACTACTCTTACTTTTGGTGCAAATAGGATGAACACTTTTGGAAGGAACAAACTATGGAAGAGAATTAATAGGAACACTTGCATACAGTCGTTGTGCTCAGGCAAATTGTCAGTGCAAATAAATTCATGACAAGTAATGTTATGTAAGGGAGAATTTGTACTATGCTTTTGTAAATGATTCTTAGACAAAGGAATTAGTGAGGACAAGGAAAGTGGGAAGGTGAAATAGAAGGTGAGGCTAGGATATGAACTGAAATAGAACCTGCATGAGAAATTGTTGGTGAGGTAATAGAGAAGGAAAGGCAGGGAAAACAAGTCTTATTGAACTGAGCATCTTTTAAGATGTATAACCTTCCTAAGGGACCAGGACATTTGTAGCCTTTATGCTGAGAACTATACCTAAGAAAGATGCAAGGCACAGATTTGTATCGAAATTTGGTGGAATTGTATGGCCTTAGATTAGGAAAGCACTGACACCCAAAAACTCTAAGAAACTTGTAATCAGGTTTCACCTAAAATAAAACCTTAAATGGGGATTTATGTTGTAAGGTATGAGTAAGAAGCCTATTATTGATGTAGGTTGCAGTTTGAAAAGCTTCTTCCCAGAACCTTAAAAGTAAGGATGCTTTATGGAGAAGAGCTAATTCCATTTTTGTCAAATGCCTATACTTTCTTTCTACAACTCCATTCTAATGATGGGTATGGGGACAGGACAACCTATGGTGTATTCCTTGAGATTGAAGGTATTTGGAAAGGGTTCGAAATTCATAACCCTAATCAGATTGAAAAGTCTTAATTTTACAACTTAATTGTAACTTAGCTTGTTTTTGGAAGTGTATGAAGGCCTGGAAGGCATGAGACTTTTGAGTAAGTGGATAAAGTCGTGTATAACGGCTATATGCATCAATGAAAACTAGAAAATATCGATGACAATTATTGGATAATGTTGAGGATGGACCCTATTGATGTAAGTGTACTGATTGGAGTGGAGCATTGTATATAGTTTTAAAAGATGGAGTACATAATCTGTATAATTTGGCCATTAAACAAGAATCATAGAAAGAGAAATCACTTTTATAGGAATTTGAAAGATTACAAGCTATTAGATCATGATGTATTGCATCCTTAGATGCATGTCCAAATCTAAAATGCCATAAATCAAAAAAGAAACTAGAATTTTGTGAAGCAGACATGTATGTATAGTTGATTTGTTGAGATTTGGAGTCTTGAGGCTAAGACATAGATGGTGGCGTTAGTCTGAGATCATCAAAGAAGTAAAGACCATTTTTAATGGAACCTTTTAGAAGTATTGCTTTGGTGTCCTATGATTTCACATAACAAACATTAGGATGAAATTCAAAAGAGATAAAATTGTCTTTGGTGAATTTGGATACACTAATGAGATTTTTGGTAATCAAAGGCACATGAAAAAGTGAATTTAGAGACAAGGATTTATTAGTTATGTCATGAATCTGAGAATAACTTGCATGAGAGACAGACAAACCTTCTCCATTACCTATGATTACTTGATCATGCCCTCCATAAGGTTTCTTGACTACCAAATTCTCAACTGAATGTGTGAGATGGTTTGTGGCACCTAAATTAGGATACCATCCCTGATGAGGAGTTTTTTCTGCATTTGTTACTACATGTGTAGTCACTAGTGCTTTAACTCCATATACTAATTGTCAAACTTAAGAGCCTTGTTAGTTAACATTGCTTGCATAAGAGGTCTTTCATGAAAATTTCTAGTATGGAAGTTGGAAAAACCTTGATTGCTACTTTGATTATTGTAGTTCCTGAGCTGAGAGTTATTTGAATATCTCTTATAGGTTGGTCCTCCTCCATAATAGTTTTCTCCAAATCTAAAATAATAGTACCATGCCAAATGGCTAACTCTACCACAAACTTGACATGTTTCACTAGACTTAGGCCCTTAACGGGCCCTAGCTCTACCTCTAAGCACATAACCTCCTTTATAACTACCTCTCTAATTACCATTAAAATTGTTAAAACCTCCACTGTTGACATTGTTTCTTTAAGCATTTCCTTATGATTGTGTGTAACACAGTTGTTCTTTAGTTTCAGTTAGTGAGAATTGATTACTACTGTTAATTTTTTAATTTTTATCATTCACAGTACAGGTGCTAAGATTTGTATAGATTAAATCCATCTCTTTTATGCTACATTCCAGCCTAGTTTCCTAAGTCAACAACAAAGTTTCCACTTTTTCTACAATATATAAGTAAATTTTTGTCATAATTGAGAAAATAAAAGGATCATACTCAGTGGACAGTCCATCTAATATAGTCTCAATATGATCAGAAGAACTAATCAGACTTCCAACTGATGTAAGAAGATCAATAGTATTCTTGATTTTTAATAAATATTTAGTGATAGATGTGCACCTTTTTTGATATTTTGTAGTTGACCTTGCAATTGCTACACCTTAGCTTTTGTCTGTGAGGCAAAATGCACCTTAACTCTCTCCCAAATTTCATGTGAAGTAGCACATCCAACCATCCTTGAAAGCATAAACTCAGTCATTGAAGACAAAAGTTAGGACATAAGTAACTGATTTTGTTTCTCTCATTCTCGATACTCTAGATTCACCTTTTTGTTCTTTTGATCATTCTCATTAACAAATTTCAAATGAGCTAAGGAAGACACTATGTATTTGTGAAGATCGTAACCTTTAATTGCAAAGACGATCTGTTGTTTTCAAAGAAGTTCATTAAGTCAAGCTTGATTGGAATGTTGTGAGTAAAAGTGATCAGAGAATTATTTGTTGAAGTTGATTCATGGCCATTAATGGCATTTGAGAAATTGACTCAACCATTCACAATAGTTTTGATACCAAGTTAAAGAACATGAATTGAAAAAGAAGACTACTTCATTATCATTGAACTGTGAGTGGCTATATGTAACCTATGTGATACATAAACACTAACCAGATGACATAGCAACCATCCTAACTAATCTGCTGGCATGGCATAACAAAAAATGTAGGTACCACAATACCCTGGTGACATGGCACAGAGGTTTACGCTAGCTTATTAGACTTGACTTTCACTAATTCTATTAAGGAGGAAAATTAAAGAAAAGGGTCTTTAGGATTTAGATTTTCTGTTTTTATTATTTTTTAATTTTAGTAATTTTTATTAACTTGTTTAGTTTATATTAAAATATATTTTTTAAATCATATTTTTTACTATTTTTAAAATTTTTTTTATCTATCTATCTATCTCTTACTTTATATATGCCTTTGAAACTTCAAAGGCACATGATTTGAATCCACTCTATTGCCTTGCCTTTGACAATGATTATAACTTAGAGAACGAGAATGGCTTTACACCAATGATTTAAAACCAAAAATATTTTTCCTTTATGACATATTATATTTAATTTTAGATTATGATAAATAGTTTTCTACATAAATCAATACAGAATCAACGAATTTATTCTTAGCCATGTAATAAACTACACCTTTAAAATGAGTACACCTTTATTATTTTCGTTTTGATAAATAATAATTAAGATTTTAAATTTGACCAATTAATCGACATAAAACTTTTATTGTGACGATCAAAACAAAACTTTAAACACAATATTGGATTTTTTTTAACAATTATATTTAAACGCATACTTTATGTGAACTTCAACAATGATAATTGCAAAATAATAGAAAATTTTAAGTTAAAAATTGTATGATATCAATCATATTATATTGATAATTTATAAAATAATGATTGCAAATTGTGTAAAAAGATATTTTAAAAATATAGTTTATAACTTCTAAACGATGTGAATTAATAAAAAACGATTGTCAACTACAAATTTTATAAATAGTCAAAACAAAATAAAATAACTTAAGAAAGTAAAATTTATTTTTGTTATAACTAGTCTTTATACACATACATTTGCATGTGAAGTTAAAAATTAATAATAAAATAATATAAACCTTTTTAGAAAAATTAATTATTTTTATATCCAATATTTAATACAATAAACAAATACTAAAAATTTAAATAGAACGAGAGGGAAAATAATATGTTTAGACAATACTTTTTTAAAAGATATTTGTTATATTTTTAATTAAAATAATTGGTTACATTCAATATTTATAAGAATAATATCTGTTATTATAATTATGTAAATTCAATTATGTTGTTTTACATGCTCTAATCCTGTGCCCAAAATCTCTTACCTAAATTCTATTTAGATGTTAAATGTAATTGAGTACATTGCTTTAATTTTATTTAGGGTTTTCTTGAATAACCCTATTTACCTAAACCCCCTCCGATTATCTTACCTAAAACCAAGAAATGTACTTAGTTAAATTAAGGTATATTTTAATTCAACAAAGCTTGTATTTCACGAAAATTA
The DNA here is from genome assembly GCA_037013595.1 of Dicorynia guianensis. NCBI lineage: Eukaryota > Viridiplantae > Streptophyta > Magnoliopsida > Fabales > Fabaceae > Dicorynia > Dicorynia guianensis. Next base: position 1,642,817 of record JASUAB010000009.1, read on the forward strand.
TGAATGTTATTGTCATTCTCATAATTATACTTGATTTTTTTTCTTTTTTTTATTCATTTAAAGATTTTATGTGTGATTGAGAAAATAAAATTCATAATTATATAAAACTTTTTTTTTTATTTTTTGATGAACTAGGCCTGATTAACCAAATTTAATCAGTTCAATTGATCTATTAATATAGTGTGCTAAGCCGATCTATTTCATGACTAGTCAGACCAATTGATCGAATTTCATTTTTAAAATATTGACTTTTTTCTTTCAAATTTATCATTAATTTAAAAAGGTGTTTATTTTAAGATTAAATTGATCTCCAAACTGATATTCGTTCAGTTAACGAATGATTAATCACATCAGCACTAACTAATTATAAGAAACTATACGGTGGACCGACATCTATAATTTAAGTTTACGTATTAGATTGAGAATGACATCTCATTTTACAACTATTAAATAAAAATAAAAGCTTACACTTAAATCACACTAGCCCAACTTCTTTTATCTATCTTCCAATTAGATGTTGAGTCTGATAAAGATATGATTTTCGATTAAATTGGTTGATCCGTGCCTAGTTCAAAAGCTGAGTTATAAGTACGGGAGAACATTTTTTACTAGAAGAAATTATTAATCATATAAAAATTAAATAAATATATAAATATTTTATGTATTATGAACATATTTTTAATTTAATTTCTACAAATTACATTAAGAAGAATGTTTATATTTATTTTACACTAATCTAACTACTTTTTTTTTCACTTTTTTAGAAAATATAATCCTACTTAATATGAGTTACAATAATTTCATAAAATAAAAACTAATTGTTAAACTCTTAAGTTTGACAATTAAATATATAAATTATATAAATTTAAATATAGAAATTTTCAAATAATTTTGGACTAAATTTTAGTTTATGAAAGAAGATTGACTTTTTTTTAAATTAAAATGTTAATTTAGATAAAAATTTAATTATTTGTTACAAGTATATAAAAAATTTAGTTACTCCTATAATTTTATTTTCATAACATATAATTATAAAAAATAAAAAAAAACTAATGAAAATAATATTTTTCATATAAAACTCTATGTTCACGTGTATACTCATCTAGCCGTCAATCAGCCATCAGCACAAGATCTGATACATCCAACGGCTCACGGTAAACTACTAGAACTTTCCTGCTTCGCAGCCCCTATATCTTCCTCTAACCATTTAAGTCCTGGCTCGTGGTCTGCTCGTGCCTATCACTACGTCTCAAGACTCTCTCAACGGTTTCACTCAGCTCCCAAGGTTGGTTCACTCTGCCCATTGTCGCCGGTATCCTGCAAATATAATTTCATTCAACCTAATTCGTGGTCTTCGCATTGTAGTTATTCATTTTCCTTGGAATTACTAACCTTATACTAGTATTTCATTAACAGTTCTTAGATCTGCATTTTATTTGAGTTCATAGATCTGGGGAATATGAATCATGATTTATAGGACTGGTCTTTGGCTATGGATTTTGTAGAATCGTAGCCATGGGCAAATCTTACCCAACTGTGAGCCCCGATTACCAGCAGGCCGTTGACAAGGCCAAGAAGAAGCTCAGGGGCTTGATCGCTGAGAAGAACTGCGCTCCGATCATGCTCCGATTGGCGTACGTTTCTGCTCTTTTGTAAAACTTAGAACTCATTTGCACGATCAGTGTTTTGCGTGGTTGCGCTTAGTTGATTGCTGATAATTTGTGGTTTGACCTTTTTTTTTTCTAATAGATGGCACTCGGCTGGGACCTATGATGTGAAGACGAAGACTGGTGGTCCCTTCGGAACTATCAATCATCCAGCTGAACTTGCCCACGGAGCTAATAATGGTCTTGATATTGCTGTTAGGCTATTGGAGCCCATCAAGGAGCAGTTCCCTATTTTGACTTACGCTGATTTCTACCAGGTAAGGAATTCATCGATTTTCATCCACGTTGATCCTAATCCTTATTCTGAAGCTCTGATAGTTTTAATTGATTGTAAATTTTGTTATTGTTTGTTTTAGTTTTTTTTTTTTTTTTTTTTTTAAAAATATTTTTCCGTACGCTTATATTTTGTCGCGTAAAAACAGTTGGCTGGGGTTGTTGCTGTGGAGGTCACCGGTGGGCCTGAAATTCCTTTCCATCCTGGAAGAGAGGTATATCTACTTCTTTTCTACCCCATTTATGAATATTTTTCTCTTGGTGTTTCATTTGGGTGACCATAGCACTTCATTTATCTGGTGCACTATTTAGATTTGAACTATATTATGAATATGGATATGCATTGCGATAATTTACTCCTACTGTGCTTGCCTGCAAGTGATTCTCATTCGTCCTAAGTTGGAGAGGTTCTTTGCTAACGTTTGTTTCACTTTTACCTGCTATGGTGCGGATGTGTACATTTAGGTTTAGATGTAGCTCTCATACATACTGACATTCATATTAAACAACATTAGTTTTCGTTTTGATTCTGCTTGTGGAACTGTCCACAATTTTAGTTGATCATTGTACAATTGCATTAATTGACTTGGAGTAGTATTTGTGTTGTGCCACAACAATATAGTTGTGCATAAAGTGCACTCCTACATCGCTGGTGTCACAACTGTGTTACCATAAAACAGTTTGGTTAATATAATTTGATTTGGTGAACATTAGTTTTGAAGCTAATTTTGGTTTTTTCTTCTTACTAGGACAAGCCTGAGCCACCTCCCGAGGGTCGCTTACCTGATGCAACAAAGGGTACTTAAGTTCTGTTTTAAAGAGTGGAAAAATGCAAATATTGTTGATTTAGAGGGCTATTAACCTGCGTAATCACTGCAGGTTCTGATCATCTGAGGGATGTGTTTGGCCATATGGGCCTTAGCGATCAGGATATTGTTGCTCTTTCTGGTGGTCACACCCTTGTAAGTTCATAACTTACTCTTATGATATTTGTTTTAGATACATTGCATCGTGTCTATTATGATTGTGAGGATATCTACTTCATTTATGAATGTGGCTAGCTAAAAGTTTAATTCTTATCCTATCTACAGCTCTTAGTTCTTATCCGCAATTTATTTTTCAGGGAAGGTGCCACAATGAGCGTTCTGGATTTGAGGGTCCCTGGACTTCCAACCCTCTCATTTTTGACAATTCATACTTCAAGTGAGTTTGTCCTGCATAGTCACATGATCCTTTGCTTATTCCCATTTGTATTGTGTAAATTCTAATAATGTCTCTATACTAGGGAGCTCTTGAGTGGTGAGAAGGAAGGCCTTCTGCAGTTGCCATCTGACAAGGCACTTCTGAGTGATCCTGTATTCCGCCCTCTTGTTGACAAATATGCTGCGGTGTGTAGATCTAGCATGTTTTCTGCATTAAAATGATTTGGAAAATACGGAACATGAGATAATGTTTTCGCTATCAAAGTACTCATATTTGCCGATTTGTCACTAATTTCAGGATGAGGATGCTTTCTTTGCTGATTATGCCGAGGCCCATCTAAAACTTTCTGAGCTTGGGTAAGTCTGACGAGTTTGGCTATCATTTTTGGTTATTTTAGGTTTATGATGCTGCTTTCCAGAGTGGAAATTTTCCATTACCCATCAGGAGCTGACTATTTAGATATTGCTAAAACTCTGCAGCTTTGCTGAAGCCTAAGCAACTGGACAAAGAAGGATCTCGAGGAGGCACCTGTGCGCTCCATCTGTTTTCCTTATTATTATCGGACATGCTTTCTATGGTAAATGCGGTTGTTCAGTCTGTGGGGTTGTTTTTGGTTGTATTTGTGATGGCATGGACTTGGGGTTGCTTTCTTCGTGTACATGCTCTTCAACTATTTTTAGTGGTTATTATGCCCCTCTATTTTGGAACTATCATCACCGTCGCGATTGGAGAAATTCCCAGTCCCTCTATCCTCTATTATAAAAAAATGAAACAAAAAATTTTCACCTAAATCACAGGTCTAGCACTTTTTAAGTGTTTGTCAAAATTATTTTGCAAGGTTAATTTAAAAAATAATTTTGCTATACAGCTGTCAAGCTGAGGTTGTAGCTTTACCTGATTGTGTTCTAATCGACCCAATCATTGGCGTTTTTGTGATCTTGTAGTAACAATTTCGTGTGAACCACAAAGAGGGCATGTCTCTGCTATGACTGGGGTACGGGTAGATGTTTAGCTTGCATGGTAACGAAAATGATCAAAAAGCATGTTTGGTATTGACTTCTTAATGGGAATGGCTAGTCGTTGGGATTCACCTATCTCTAAGTGAGATAATTGTGGGATAATTTGGTTTAATGGAATCTAGGAGTAGGATGATGAAACAAGAATAGGAATGAGAAATTTTTGAAAATATTTGGAGTTACAGTTTTGGATTAAGAATTCATATTTTTATGACGATGTGGATTTCAATAAATTATTTGAAGTTTTTTAAGCCGGAAAGGAATTTTTATTTTGTCGGTGATGGAATGGGTAATTTTCTACAAAATGGTCATAATAAGTTACCTATCTTCGTGTTGGGTTTTTCTTACAAGGGAAAACAGGAACAATATAAATCATCCGCAATGAACTCATCATTGTATATGGCACTTTAATGTCGAGATTTAACGGCGCTTTTCATCATTGGTAAAGTGAGTCAGTGGGGATGAGGTGTCTTTGCCGTTGAGATAGAAAAATTAAAAAAATAAATATAAAATTATAAAAATAAAGGAATAGAATTAATGTGTTAAATTATAAAAAAAATTAAAATTTTTTTTTTTTAAAAAAAAAAGATGAGAATCCACGATGCCAAATGTGTTGAGAAAATTGGACCAGTAATAATTAGCATAGCTGGTGCCTAGTGGCGTTGTTTGTTGACCGGGTGCTTTTAAAGCTTCGCGGCCTGTAACCTGGTCCTGTGCTTTGAACCACAATCAGTTTTACTACCAAAATTGACTTGTACGTATGTCAAGTCACCCACGTGCTTTCAAACTAACATGAATCACACAAACTGATAATCCTATTTTATTTGGTCGTTCTAGGCCGTTCGAGTCGCATGTCTTTTCTCATACGTGTCTGAAATTTGATGCAATGGAGACTTGACGCGCTTGAACTGGCTTCATTCTGAGCTAGGACTCTTTCATTCATGTCTAATTTCTCTACAATGCCATCAGCAAAGGAATATTAGTGGAAGTCGGGAGCGGTGCCAAAGTCAATTCAGACCTTATCTTCTGCATATTTTCATTTTTGGTACAATTTATGTATGTATATATATATCTTCTAGAATTAATATGGCATTAAGATAATATTTGACGGCCAAATATTTAAATGTTCTTAATATTATTCATAAAATTCTAAACTCTTGCATTTAGTTGTTTAACAGAACATCTTAAAAAAAATTATTACTCTCACATTCAAACATGTAATTATTTAATTTAATATCTTTAAAAAAATATTATTTCCATAAAATATAAAAATAACTAACAAGACAGAAATTATTTAATATTTAAATTTTATCATACATAAAATTTAATAAATTTAATAATTTAAATTTTTTAAATAAATATATTAATAATAAAAAAATAAAATTTTATCTTATTAAATAGAATTAATTATATGAATGAATTAAAATTTAAAAATATTTAGTTAAAAATTTCTTTTAATTATTTTTAAAATTTTTTTATCATTATTGATTAAATTAAAAATTATTTAATTAAATTTTTTCGTTAATAGCTTTAGTTACAAAAGATTTAATAAATTTTAATTTTTAAAATAACAGAATTCATCTTAAAAGTGTGGATGATAATAGCAATATACCAGACAAAAAAGGACAGATTTTCGAAGACGGATGGAAAGTAAACAAAGAATCACAGATCATCTTTGTGTCTGTCTTTGTTTATTTGTCATTTATCGGTAAATCTATCATTGTAGTTTCTAAACTTGAACGGCGATTTTGTTATTTATCATTTCCCATTTGCCTATTAAGCGTCCTATACTTCATTTACAAGCCGTAGAGCAAAAATGCACATTTTATTGATAACAATAACAGTTACATGAACGATGCTACAAGACAAAATTTGCCTGCTATCATTTTAATATCTCATGTATATATACGATCGATGTGGTAATTGCTTTGACTTTTGTTTTACGTAGGAAAAAAAAAAAAAAGACATTTTTTTATAACTAAGATGGATGGACAGCAGTTGAAATAATTGAACAAATTAGGACCGTGGATGAGAGGCGGCTACAATCTGAGCCCTCCAATTCGCTTCCAAACGCGTTGCTCGCTTTTCTCCGCCGCGCTTTCGCCTCTTCTTCCACGCATCTACTCGGAACTCTAATCGCAAGACGAAACACACTCTCTCCTGCCATGACATTTAAAATCTTCGCAAGCTTATTCAACAGGCCACTTGTTCTTCCTTCTTTAAACAATTTCTAGGGAGAGAAACTACAGCTTGAAAGTAGTTGACAGAGAAAACAGAGCCAGACCGTCCCGCAGAGATAAAAGCTCTTTGTGAGTGAAGAAGAAAATGGCTGATCCTAACACTATCAACGATTTCCCGGCTGTTCCGACGCACGGCGGACAATACATTCAGTACAACATATTCGGTAACCTATTCGAGGTTACCGCCAAGTACCGGCCACCGATCATGCCTATTGGTCGCGGCGCCTATGGCATCGTCTGGTAATCCTTCATCTATCGATAATTGCCTTACCTATTGCTTCGTTTTTGTTCTCAATATATTGGATTTTATGAGAGTTCAATCGTTAGACTGTGTTAGTTTAACTGCGATCTGCATAGTTGGTTTGGTTGATGTCGTGTTTATGTAATTTTGAAGCTCGCTGTTGAATTCGGAGACTAACGAGATGGTTGCTGTTAAGAAGATAGCGAACGCTTTCGACAATCACATGGATGCTAAGCGTACTCTTCGTGAGATTAAGCTTCTTGGCCATTTGGATCATGAAAATGTGAGTGTCTGCTTTCCCAATTCAAATTTGATGTCATAAACAAATTCATGGTTGCAACTTGCGTGTATCATAATCATGGTGTCCGGTATTATTTACGGGGACACGTAAAACAAAAGTTTCCTGTTTCTTTTTTCTTTTTCTGTAGAAGTTAATGAGTTTTCAGAACATTAAACTACTTTTGAGGAAGATTGGAACGATATGGATGTCCATGAAATGAAATACGGTGGGAACGAATTTCCCGGCAAGCATTTACATTGAATTAATAACAGAGTCAAATCATCTCCTGTATGTTTTCAAAAAGTCATCTCCTATATGGTTGACAATGGTTGACTATGACTTTCTGATTTGACGAACCCATGAAGACCTGGGAAATGGGAATATATAAACATTTTACTTGCTCTATTTGAGAAAATGGGTGCCTAGATAGTAAACTGGGCGAATTCCTTACAAGGTTTTAAAGTTACAAAACATATATACCCCTTTTTCATTTGTTTTTGGTTTTGGAGTATGATTTCTAAAATCTGCGTATGATTTACAGGTAATTGGTTTAAGAGATGTGATGCCACCACCCTTGCGTAGAGAGTTTAACGATGTCTACATAGCCATGGAACTGATGGATACTGATCTTCACCACATCATCCGCTCCAATCAAAATTTGTCAGAGGAGCACTGCCAGGTAATGCTTCATACTAATTCTTGTGTTCTAGTAGCGTAATTGTCTTCTCTACATGTGAAGTTTTTGTTTTTGACTGTTGAATTGATAACTTTTTGGATGCTCTTGCAGTACTTCTTGTATCAGATTCTTCGTGGACTGAAGTATATACATTCTGCAAATATCATCCATAGAGATTTGAAACCAAGCAACTTGTTGCTGAATGCAAATTGTGATTTGAAGATATGTGATTTTGGGCTTGCGCGGCCAACTTTGGAAAACGATTTCATGACAGAATATGTTGTAACAAGATGGTATAGGGCTCCTGAGTTATTGTTGAACTCCTCAGATTACACCTCTGCCATAGATGTGTGGTCTGTGGGTTGCATTTTTATGGAGCTTATGAATAAAAAGCCTTTGTTTCCAGGCAAAGATCATGTGCATCAGATGCGCCTATTGACTGAGGTGAGATGGGAAAACATAATTTGAGAATCATATTGATATTTCAAGCCATCTAAAAATATTGAATATTATTATGAGTTTACTCGTAGAAAGTAATTCTGGTAGATGTTGGCTTACACTTGTTCTTATTTATAGCTTCTTGGAACTCCAACTGAGGCGGACCTTGGGTTGGTTAAGAACGAGGATGCAAGAAGATATATCCGACAGCTTCCTCAATATCCTCGTCAACCATTAGCCAGGGTTTTCCCCCATGTTCATACCTCAGCCATTGATCTTATTGACAGAATGTTGACGATTGACCCCACTAAAAGAATCACAGGTAATTTTTCATCCCTTGTCAGTCATTCACGCTTGTCTTGCTAAATACAAAATCATGTAGGCTCATTTGGAAGAGGGCCAGGGGAAATAGTTAGTTTTGATACTGCTTCTAAATCCAATGTAGTAAGCATGCCGTTGCAGGGTCCTAATTGCGCATGATGTTTGACTTTAGCATACAATGAGTGAGTCAATTAACCAGAAGATAAGAAGAAACTGACAGTTTGTTAGGCACTGTTACAGTATAATATATAGTTCAACTGCATTAGATTCACTCTATAATAGTAATCACTAAGCTATTTATTGTATAAATTGGGGTAAATATCAATTCACTTTGTTCAATTATGGGCAGTTGAAGACGCATTAGCGCATCCATACCTTGCAAAACTGCATGATGTAGCTGATGAACCAGTCTGCCCAGCGCCATTCTCATTTGATTTTGAGCAACAGCCATTGGAAGAAGTGCAAATAAAAGACATGATCTACAAGGAGGCATTGGCATTTAATCCAGAGTATGCATAAAGCAAAAATCACAAGAAGATTTGAAATTTCGAACAAATTTTTCATTACGAAGTTCACTGCAGTGAAGTTTACAAGAAGTATAGGTTTTGCTAGGTAGATATCTTAATTTCCACGCGGATCAAACTTCCTAAGTAATTCCGTTTTATTTGTGTGACTAAGGTACACTTAATGCTTTTGCACTTAAAGACTTCCCATTTGTTTGTACAATATCTCCCGTGTAATGGTACAAATCCCCCAAGAATCGCTGTACCCTGTATTCTTGAGTTTTTTTTTTTTTTTTTATTACTTTGGGCTGACGCTCTGTTTTCTAGGTTACCTCAACGCATATTTGGCTTAAATTATTTGTATTGTAAATGGAAAATTATATATGGATGTTTTTTACCTCACATTTGTATTTTTATGTTTTGATTACGTTTTTAATGTGATTAAATTTAAAAAATAAAACTATTATTTTATTTTTTTCTCTTTTTTTATTTTTTTATTTTTGTCTCTTTAAACGTAAATTAATATAAATTTTCTTAATTTTATATCAAAAATTAATTTGTAAGAGAAAATTTATGAATTCATATATATAATATTTAAGATAATCTCCTTGATTCTATTTTAAAGGTTAATTTATAAAAAAAAAATTTATGAACTCATATATATAATACTTAAAATTTCTCTATTTTATTAATATGAAATTTGATCATTAACAAAACGTAAAACTAACAACGTTAGAATAACACAACCGATTGTAAATTTTTGCTCTCTGGATATTCAGCTTTTCAGCTATATACTCAATGTACTCGAGGACGAAGGATCACTGTGGTTTGCAGGTGCCAAGCCTCCCCGAACTTCGAATCTATAACAGGCACAACTCGGTCAATTGTTAACCCTTCTTCCATACCTTTTGTTTCTTATGTCATATCAAACATTTTGACTATTACGCTTATTATCTTAGTTCATAGTTTGTTAGTTTATAATTTGAACTTGCTAAAATGATCAGGCCGCTGCCAGTTGTGTCGTGTGGTTCAGCAAGTCTGATGCATTACCTGTCAGAAGAATTAATCATAAATCTACTGGGGTGCTACTGTAATCTTGTGGCTTTCCTTTCACATGGTTAATGGGCCAAGAACCAGGAGGACTTGCATAACATTTTCTGTTGAAAAAATTTAGTGAGTTTGCTTTTTGAAAATGTTTTAATTTAAATTTATTTTCATTGTAAATAATTTATTTTTAAAATTTTCTGACAAATTTTCATTGCTTTGTCTACAAGAGGATTTTTATTTAGATAACGAATACGCCACGCAAATAATTTTTTAGTAGAAATATATGAATAATTCATACGATAAAATGTGTATTATTTTCGTTTCAAAATTTATAAAAATATAAATAAAATGGGTTGCATTTATATTATTTTTATATTTTTAGTTATTTTAATTAATGGTGATTTGAGTTTGGTTCACAAAATTCTTGCTTATGGACTTAAATTTATGGACACTAATTTCTCCGGGATATTTGATAAACAAATTAAGATATTGATATCCTTACGTTGGTGAAAAACGTGGCTCCTAATCTAATTATTTAAAATAAATAAAAAATTAAAAAAATTTTAAATAAAAAAAATAAAAATTGTAGATAATATTATAGATATAAATATATATGTATAGCAGTGCTAAAAAATTATGGCTTCTCACCTTGGACCCCACTTTAAGAACTGTTTGGTAGATTTTTCATGCCTCTCCGACCGCAGAGTGATGTGAATATTGGCAATTGGCACAAAGAATCTCGGAGTGTTGACTAAATCAAGGTGGGATTCACACTTCCACAGATAGTTGTAAGGCAATCAATCAATTATGTATCCGTTCTAGATAATTATCATATGAAAAAAGCTGGTATTACAAAATTTCTAAATACATTATTGTTATAAAATATGTGATAATTAATAATTATGTAAGTTTCTCATGCAAGATCCATATTTATTAACTATTTTGCAGCACTATCATCGCTTTTATTACATGGGTGCATGCGGTTTACCAGAAATTATAAAGATCTTTTCTTTCAACTATAAATATTTCAATTATTAAATTTATTAAATTAAATTATAAATTTCATTATAAAATTATGAAATTTATTTAATTTGTAAAATTTGCTTAATCTCATGAGTTCTATTTTTTATAATATATAAACATGCATAGATAAAATTTTTAAAAAAAAAAGAAAAAAAAACTATAAAGGTGGTTATAAACAGAAATGATAGTTTTATATTTAAATCTTATATTTTGTATCCATATTCCTTATATCAAAAAATAAAGATAAAAATAAAAAATAAAAAAATATTTTTTAAAACATTAAAATAATAAAAACATAAATAAAATTATAAATTTAAAATGTTAGAATATCAAAACTCGCTGTAAAAAGCAACTTTTGAGTTTTGAAACAGGTTAAGCAGGTAAGCTGCAACTATGGATGGAGAGGGCCCAAAATGAGTTATAGACAGCAGCAAACGAGGCGGATGAATGACTTGTCCCTTCATTACAGGCCTTTCCCTCGATTTTTCTGCCACACTCGCTTTATGAATCTGGATCCTCTATTTTTCTTTAAGTTTAATAATTTTTATTTATTTTTAATTTATAATAAAATATATTTCATAAATTTTAATTTTTTATTAATTTTATATACTTTTTTTACTTTTCTTTATTACAAAAATAAAAGATTTAGTTCCCCCACTCTAAAAGCCCCCAAAATCTCTCCAATGAATTGGAGTAGGAGACTTGTTCAATGTGCTTTGCATGGCAATTTCAGCCCTGGTCGGATCAAAAAGGCTCAGGATAGCTCACAGGCTCCGCTTACTGGGGCAATTCATACTTAGAGTAGACATGTCCGCTTTTTGATTGTTTTCGCAATTAGTTTTTTTTTTTTTGACATAAAAAAGTCAAAATTTTTATATATAAGGAGGAAAAATAAAGGAGCCGTGAGTATTTACTCTGGTGACATAAATGTTGGTCTTTTCTGAATTTAACTGTGAGTTTGATTCTCATTTTTTATTTTTTTAAAATTATTTAGATTTATGTAATACAAAAAAGACAATAAAAGATAAATTTAAAAATTAAATCTATTTTTTATAACTTAAAAATCGGTAATTATGTCATAAAACTATAAGACTTCAAGTTGTTTTCACAATTAGCTTTATTTGGAATGGAGAAGCATTTCATTTTTCAGGAGCAGTTGTATTTTATCACCAACAATTTTCACGGTTATTCCCAAGCATATAAACTACTATGATCTCTTTAGTTATAACGATCGCTTATTATTTGAGCACAAATTACGACTTGGTAGCCAGATGGCATTTATTGTAGGAGAATGAATAATAGAAAAATGTTAAATGTACAGTAGAAAACTGAATAATAAATGTACAACATTTCATAACACAATGACAATACTGTAATTTTTTTAACTATTGAGTTTAAAGTGTAAATTTATTTGTGAGCAGAAGTAAACTAGCCCTTCATAAATCTAACACTGTTCTAAATAATACGTATTGGATGTTAGTCCTAATCGGGGGTCACCAACTTTGGTTATTACTTAGTATGTTACAGCTTGCACAAGTATCAAACGAAAAATATAATCATATTTTTTAAACTTTATATTGTTTATAAGTATATTATTTTAATTAAAAAATTAATAAACATATTTTTTTATTATTAAAATAATAAAAATAAATTTTTTATTTATATATTTTAATAGTACCTTATTCTAAAAGATAGTCATGTAATAATTTTGAACCATTTAAAATAAAGAATATATTTTATATAATAAAATATAAATAAATAATTATTAACAAAAAATTAATATAATTAATTTTTTTATTAATAATTTATTTTATAAAATATATTCTTTACTTTAAATAATCTCAATATCTAACACACGAAAAGCCACCATAATTACAGTGGATTATGTATAGAAGTTTGTAACAAGTTGTTTACCACTTGTTTCTATAACATTTATGTCATATAGCTAATAGTTTTTAGGAAAATATTATGCATACGTTTTCGTCATTACGTTTTAGCTACGTCCCATCCTTCTTTTACTCTTTTGCTGTTTTGTTATTTTGTCGTTTTGTTTTGTTCGTTGCTCTTTATCTCTAATCTCTCTCCTATGTAGCTGCAGCGTAGATATTGTAGTGTAGATATAGCATCGTTATAATTTTTAATAGATAACTGTCATATTAAAGTTATGGATCCTAATCCTATAAGTATGTACCTGCAACTTACTACTAATAACAGCACTCTTTAACATTTTTATCGAGTTTTAGTATATTTTTAAAGATATAAATTTTATATATTTTTTAAAATTTTTATTTTTTTAATTTATTTTTACACATATAAATATATAATACACAAAATTACATTAATATATCTATTTTCATTTTTCATGCCTCCCCGATTGAGAATGATGTGACTCTAGGCAATTGGCACAAAGAATCTTGGAGTGTTGTCTAAATCAAGGTGAGGTTCGTACTTCCACAGATAATTGGAAGGCAATTGAACACAACAATTCAATCAATTATTCATTTCCGTTCTAGATAATTATCATATGGGAAAAGCTGGTAATACAAAATTTTGTAATATATCATTGTCATAAAATTTGTGACCATTATTAATCATGTGAATTTCACATAGGACTTCCCATAAGATATAGCTAATAATTTGTAGCATATAACTGTCATATTATTGCAGCATTCACATTCATGTTTCAATTCTTATTATCAAACTTTGCTGCCATTAACAAGAAGTAAGAGGTGTAGTAAAAAATTCTAAAATTACAGTTTATAATATCTCTAATTAATGTTACTAAATTTTTCATATCTTTTGTTTCGTTGGCTTGAAATTTATGGTTAGCAAAGAAAGGGGTGTAGCTGTCACTGGGCTGCAACTCCTCAGAACTTTTAGACTAGAAGAAAATTTTCATTTTATTTTAGAGTCTTATTATGATTTGGAAACATACTAGTAACAAAATCTATGCATATATACTTCTCCCCATTATTATTCCCTATATAGAATTAAAAGGTTGTTCCTACTGAAGCCACGACGCCAAGTTCTCATTCGAGCTAGCTCTTCGAACCTCTACGGGTTTTGCACGAAGTAATTGATGATAAGTCTCGCTAATGACTGTAGTGTTAAATGTTATTTAAGTACCAACCTGGAAATTGAGGACACCATTAATTCTCTTAGTTAATACTGTTGTAAGTGAGCCGATCTAAGATAGGTTTAATGGTGAAAAATAATAAAGATAAAATATTTTAAAAAATAATAAAGATAATAAAATAATTGACACAAGAAATTAGTTTAATTTTTAACCTGTGACAAAAAAGATAACCAATTTATGAACGAAATAAATAAATTATATAAAATGAATAATGCACTCTCAACCTGTACTTTAAATATACCTAAAATATTTTAATATTTTTTTCACTTATGTTTATACAGCATTTATTAATAAGCTTATTAGAAGCTTTGCAGAACACACATATTTAACTTGAGTATTCTCTGATTACTTGTATTCACTCTTTTCTTCTGCTTCCAATATGACCAAATGGTTAGTTTTCTTTCGGATACCCAAATGGTTGGTCTTTATAAGCAATTCGATGCCTTGCATTTATGGCATGGTAGTTGAGAAGAAACCCAATATCAGCATGAGAATTTTGTCTAAGACCATAGCCTCGACCGGCATATTGCATAAGAAGAGGAAAAGAGGAGGTGCAACAGGAAAATATGTAAGTTCTCCCATGGTGAAAAACATTTCACCATACATTTATGAGTGGCACATCAATTCAAGCCACACACAAGAGATACTCTTTACCTAATTGTGAGTTTGTCGGCCATGAAGATTTTATAAATAATTTTCCTTTCAAATCGGAACAAGCATATAAAATGCATTAAGGAATATTTAGCAGCTTAAATAGAAAGGTAGCACGGGAACTGATTTATGCACATTTTAAAATGCCCACAAAAACACCAAGTTTGATTTTTGAAACCAGCTAAGCCGCAATAATGGATGGAGCTCACTCATCACTTAAAGGAACCCAAATGTTGAGTGATGGGAGCAAACGGGGCGGTTGGATAACTTTTCCCTTCGTCACTGGTCTCTCTCTCTCTCTCTCCGTGCCTCACCTAATATTCAGTCAGAGTTATTGGACACACTCAACTCAGTGCGTGCACTTATTTCTTACGTGCTTATGGGAACCCTTTTAGATGATATTAAATTTGTATTGTTAATAGCAGGGGCAGTGTTGGGCTTGTCACTTGCAAGCTCGGGAATGATGGAAAATGTGATTGTATATCTTATACGGGAGTTCAATATTAAGAGTATTGCTGCTGCTCAGATAGCAAACGGGGTTAACGGTTGCACTAGTCTATTTCCTGTTGTTTGGGCAATCATCGCTTTTTCTTTCTTTAGCTCTTTTGCTGTTGCCTCCATTTCGTCCTGTGTTTCTTTGCTGGCAATTGTCTCTATATCTTGACATGATTACACTCTCTTCTATTTCTGGATTTGATAGATGTGATGATTTGAATTTTGTTGCAGGGCACGATTCTCTTAATCTTGACGGCAACACTGAGTTCATTGAGGCCCCACCACCGCAACGATGGATCAAAGTTGTGCAAACCCCCTACGGGACTCCAATATGCTGCTCTGTTTGTGGGTTTAGCGCTAACAGCAATTGGGTTTGGAGGCACACGCTTCACTATTGCAGCAATGGGAGCAAACCAATCCGATAAGCTAGCGGATCAAGCAATCTTCTTTAACTGGTTCTTTTTAGCCTTGCATGTCGGCTCTGTGGTAAGCATGACGGGCATTTTCTACATTGAGGGTGAGGTGAGTTGGGCGTTGGTGTTGCTAACTTCATTGCTTTAGCCATTCTTTTACTTGACCATCGGTTCTATCTCCTTGATAAGCCACAAGGAAGCCCTTTTGTGGATATAGCTCGTGTTCTTGTTGCAGCTGTTCGTAAATGGAAGTGCCAGCTTTCTTCCAGCTTAAAGGATTACTACGGTGGCCATGATAAGATTCCAGCGATGGAAGTGGATGCAGTATTGGGAAAAAGATTAAGGTACAAATGAAGTTGAGTTACTGTCATTTGCATTCCATATTGACATTTAGAATAAATTACTTCAACTTTTTATTTTATTTTATATTTATTATACATGCTTCCTTCTATTTTCAAAATATACACCAACATTCCTTATATTTTTTAAGTACTCTATACTTAAATTTAAATTATTGAAAATATTTTTTAAGTGATAAATTTGTTATAACTTATTAAAAATACTCTTATTAATTTAGTAATAAATTTTTTTATCTTAGATTTCATGTTTTATTTTTTCTGCAAAAATAATTTCATGTAAATTTTATTATAATTAATAAATATTTTTATAAAATATAGTAAAATATTAAAAAAATATATTTTTTATTTTTCGCATAAAATATAAAAAAATACTACCGCGGAGGTGCCACAGCCACGCCACTTAGATGCGCACTAAGAACAAGGCAATTTAAAATTCAGAATTAAATTGAATTCTTTCTCATTTGGATTGTCAAAAACGACTTTTGTTCTTACTTTTTCATTTGGTTTCTTACAGTGGCAGTGCCTCTGATGTTTGTGCTGCTCGTGACCTTATCTCACCTCCGTCGATCTGTTTCTGTAATAATTGGGTTTTTGACTTTTTGCAAAGGAAAGTGATTGTCATTCAAAGATGTAACGTTGATAGAATTTGTATCTTTTTGCTTTTGAGGATCCGTGAGTACAAATTTAATTTAATTCTGAATATTAAAATTCAGAATAAAATTGAATTCTTTTCATTTACTGTTGAGGAATTGTATTCGCACTGTTAATACGAAAGAGGTAAGGATTCCAATTCGAAGAGTATGAGTTGTGAAGTGCCATGGCAGTGCTTGATGTGCCAATGGGCACACCTCTTTTTCTTGATGTAATGATGGAAACATCAGCTGGCCGAGTAAGCTTTAAGACTATAAAATTGTACTGTTTAATTGTATTGAAAATGATTTATGTATGAGTACTTAACGTGGAAAATGACTTCGAGCTTTTTTTATATGAAAATATGTTGTCCTATGCCAATGCAGGTTCTTCAACAGAGCAGCACTAGTAATTGACGGAGACATTGAATTAGATGGCTCAATTGCAAAGCCATGGAGGTTATGCAGCGTGCAACAAGTAAAAGATTTTAAAACTCTCGTTGGGGTCCTTCCTCTTTGGTCTACGAGTATATTCCTAAGTACTCCCATAGCGATACAAACCAGCTTGGCAATCTTCCGGCTCTAACTATGGCCCGTCATCTACGATCCCATTTTAAAATCCCAGCTGGGTCCATTTCTGTTGTAGTCTTAATATCCACAGCCATTGCTCTCCCCCCGTGTTGACAGGGTGCTATTTCCGGCATGGCAGACGTTGATTGGTAAATCTTTGACGCTTTCCAACGAATAGGAGTAGGACATGTGTTCAACGTGCTGGGCATGGCAATTTCAGCATTAGTTGAATCGAAGAGGCTGAAGCTCACAGCCAACAGCTCCAAGAGCAGCCCAACCTCACAGTGGCCATGTCTGCTTTGTGGCTGTTTCCACAACTCATTCTGGTTGGCATTGGAGTAGCATTTCATTTTCCATAGCATTCTACTACCGACAATTTCCTGAGCCACTACCGAGCACATCAACTGCTATGATATCTTTGATTATGGGGATTGGTTTTTACTTGAGCACAGCCTTAATTGATCTAGTTCGTAGGGCTACCGGCTGGTTACCAGATGACATAAATTATGGGAGGGTTGACAATGTGTACTGGATGTTAGTTGTGTTAGGGGGATCAACTTGGGCTATTATTTGGCATGTTCTTCCTTGTACCAGAGAGTTTGAAGGACAGGTCTCCACCTGCATGTGTTATTTTACAGTCTAGAAATTAAAGTTTTGAGGACGGCTCCATGGAGATTGGGAAAATTTGGCAAGACGCTGTGATTGTTAAGGTACGAGTTTAATCGACTATTTCTTTCCTGTTCATTATGTACTGGAATGATTGGTGTATTTGGTACAATCAAATGGTCCAGTCGTTTGATTTTTATTTATAAAATTATAAATAAAATGGGTTGTTTTTATTTATTTTTTAGTTATTTTAATTAATAGTGATCCAAGCTTGGTTCACAAAATCCCTGGTTATAGACTTTACGGCTGTGGATCCATAGATTTTTCATGCCTCCCCGACTGCTGAGTGATGTGACTCTTGGCAATTAGCGCAAAAAATCTCGGACTGTTGTCTAAATGGAGGTGGGACTCACGCTTCCACAGATAATTCGAAGACAATTGAAGACGGCAATTCAATCAATTCTGTCATATCCGTTCTAGATAATTATTGTACGGGCGCACGCGGTCGGCCATGAATTGTAGAAATCTTTTCCTCCAACTTCCTATTAATATTTCTATACAGAGAATTATTATTAAAAAATTTTTATTTAAAAATATTTAAAAAATTAAATTTATTAAATTTTTATAAAATAAATTATAAGACTCGCTTAATATTACTAGCATTCGAGCACTTTTTTCATAATATATTTATATAGATGAAAATTAAAAAAAAAAAAAGCGCATACATGAAGGCGGCTATAAGAGGCCACTTTTGAGTTTCGAAACATGCAAAGCACTTAAGCTGCAACAATGGATGGAGAAGGCCCAAATTTGAGTTATAGCAGCAGACGAGGCGGATGGATAACTTTTCCCTTCATCACAGGTCTCTCCCTAGATTTTTCTGCCACACTCACTCTATGCAGTGATCTTTATCAAGCTTATAAATTAAGAGCCCTAATTAAGTTAGTGTTTGTATTGTCAAGCAGGGACAGTGGCGACACTGACACTAGCAGGATCAGGACTTCTGGGTAACCTAATTGTTTATCTTATGAGGGAATTCAATATAAAGAGCATTACTGCTGCTCAGATTACAAACGTGGTCACCGGCAGCTACAATTTATTTCCAGTGATTGGAGCAATCATCGCCGACTCTTTCTTTGGCTCTTTCATTATTGCCTTGGTTTCTTCTTGTGTTTCTTTGCTGGTAACTATCTCCCGATCTGGACTCTACCACCATCGTGGGCATGCATCCCTGCTTATATTTTCTCTCTCATATACAATTTGTTTTTCTCTCATACTCATTGTTTTAATGGGCTGAGTCATGCAGGTGTTCATTTGATATATTTGATTGCCATGATTTTCTTAATGGAATTAGATAGTGTTAGCTGATTACTTCCTCTTATGCGTGTAAGAATGGCTTTATGATGATGTTCCTCTCATGCTCGCATACCAAGTCATACATATTAAGGAGTTAACGTATAAAAACTCTATGTCATCATACGATTACCCAAATTCTTTAAGTAACTTCGTTCTTGGTTTTTAAAACTATTGATAGATAAATGTAACCAATAACAACAGAAAATATGCAAGAGCTGGACATATGTTGCACTGACAACATATAGATAACAGAAACCAAAGACACTAAGTTGCAGTTGGGAGGATGTAATAAATGGAAGATATTAATATTTTTTAAGAATTGTGTAAACTTAGTGAGGGCGAGTTAGGAGTTTTATTCAAGGGGGTTAAGATATGTTATAAGATAGAAAAAAAAGTTTAAATCATCACATAATATACACATATTAAACATATTAAACTTAAATGATACTTAATAATACTTTGATTTTACTCTATGTGTACTGTTAGAGTATGCTTTGAGAATAGAATTTTGGTTGACTTAAAATAACTTTTCAAGGTGAGTTTTTAAAATTTGTCTTACATAGACTCTGTTATGTGTGAACTACGAAATAAGGTTTGAGGTGGATTAGATAACTTGTTAAATATTTTTTTGACTAAAATATATAGAAATTTTCTAAATTTTAAGTCAATTTCAAAAAATTTTTTAAACTTTAAAATTTTGTAAATAACCCTCCTGAATTATAAAAAAATGTGTAAAAAGACACACACGTTAGAATTTTTGTTAAGGTATGAACAGAAACCCTTTCTCCTCGGTTAAATATCAAATTGACTAAGAAAAAATGACGAAAATAACCTTGAGTGAAACGAAAAAAACTCACCCACCTAAAAATGAAGTTTGATAATGCATAGTTGATTGTTTCTAGATTTCTACAGGTTTCATTGTTCTTTGAGACGAGGTCAAAAGTCCACCTAGGTCTGATGAAAACAAGGTCCAAACTTAGAATAGTCAGTATTATAGGAATGAACCAATAGTTGTCGTTGCTCTGGAACACTCTAATTTTAAGAAGCAGAGTGCTACAAGCTCGAGAATTAGTGAAAAGCCATTGCTTTTGCTCCTGCCCCCTCATTTCTCAAATTCTCATCCTTGATCTTCAGCTTTGCTTTCAAATCTTTGGAAAATTTCTTGAAAAATTTATCCATCACTTTATTTCTGTGACTCTTTCCCCCAACATTCAGCTTTGCCCTGAAATCCTTAGAGAATTTTCCAGAAATCTTAGCAAGTTCATCTAAAGGGGAAGCCTGCAAAGCACTAAATGTCGGAGACAAAGGTAAAACTGAAGCCACTTGCATTCTTTCAAAAATCACAAGCTTGAAGATCTCAACAATGGCTCTTTTCATTTCATAGTATGACATTGAAGTGTGAAGAAGATATCGCTGTTATAATGTGTGGTTCATTTTCAAATCAATTGGGTTTTATTAAGGTGGTTGGGTTATGGAGGCAAGGAAGAAAGGTGAGAAGTTAGAAGTTGTGAACTATGATTAAGATAGCAATAATCTATTAACAACTCTAATGCAAGCTCTATTAACAGGTCTAGCTCTAAATTAGGTTCCAAAAGATTTTCAACCAACTTGGGTAAAGGTAGAAATGGAGAATTGGAAGGTTTTGGTAGCCCTAAAGTGGAGGATAAGTTAAAGGAAAATGTTATGCTGCCTTCTCCAATCCCATGGCGATTGAGATAAGGAAAAATGCTAATGAAAGAAAAAATTAATGCTTTTGCCCAATACAATTCATTGCCTCCAATGGAGGAATCTAAATTCAGTAAGATGGAGTCTCACTCTATAACTGTAATGCCCCAAACTTTATGTTCTTCAAGATTAAATTTTGTATCTTCTTCACCAAAATTGATTCCTTCACCATCTCTAAAAACCCCAAAGGAGTTATATCCTTTACCTTTATTTTCACCAAAATCACTAGCCAAGAGTGTAGAGGATTTGATGAGAAAAAAAGGATTTTACAAGTCTTCTCCTCTCTATTATTTGGATGTTTGAAAAGAGGATATGGTTTAGGTGTTTAAAGCCCAGGCAAAGTATTGAGTTATAAGGCTAATGTTTAGATCTTTATTTATGGGTGGGTAAGTTTTTTCCATTTCACTTAAGGTTATTTTTGTCATTTTTCCTTAGTCAA
Organism: Dicorynia guianensis; assembly: GCA_037013595.1. Classification (NCBI taxonomy): domain Eukaryota; kingdom Viridiplantae; phylum Streptophyta; class Magnoliopsida; order Fabales; family Fabaceae; genus Dicorynia; species Dicorynia guianensis. Next base: position 1,664,124 of record JASUAB010000009.1, read on the forward strand.
TTTAGGGTTTGACTAAAGAGAAAGGGTTTCCATCTATACTTTAATGGAAACTATAATGGATGTGCCTTTTTACACATTTTTTATTGTTTAAAAGAGTTATTTGTAAAATTTTAAAGTTTAAAAAAAAAATTTTAAATTGATTTAAAATTTATTGAGATTGTGTATATATTAACTTATTTTTTTATGGGTAAGGTATTCATTTTGAGTGAGTTTTTATGTGGATTATTTACTAATATAGTTTCCTTTTGTTGATTTGGGAGAATTCAAGTCTTTTATAAAATTTGAAGGTTTTAAAGGTTGTTATAAAAATTTAAAAATTAAATAAAATAGGTAACATAAAAAACTTATTTAAAAAAGTTTAAAATTATTGTAGGCAATATATAAAATTTTACAAAATTTCAATAGGGGTCAAATTAAAATGTTTTAAAATTTTTTAATAATATATATGAGATTGTCAAAAGTTCAGTAATGTCAAAGGACACTCTGGCATCCACTCAATTCTACTCCTGAACTTAGTGGAAGAACACAATAATACCTATTAATGTAAAGTAGAGAGATACAAAAAAAAAATATTGAAGTCAAAAAAATAAGAAATGTAAAAAATTCAAATTTCTTTTGATATGTTATGAGTGTGTAATAAAATAACATTAAACTTTCTTGTATGTATGTTATCACCCTCCTCCCTGTCTTCGGATTGCGCTTATGTATGATGCTTTAGGTATACTTGTTTGTATAATGTTAATTGCATGTAATTTTATTACATAAGAATTGTCAAATACATTGAAAGAGAATGGTTATTAATTGAACTTATACAATTATTATACAATAAAACTACGTGTAAGTAGCATCAGTCTACTTCATTGCCTGAATGATTGTAGCTGCACTCATCTGTCTTGTTTAATACTCTTCCAGTTTTTCCCAAAAAGAAAACAGCCTTATGCAGACTTTATGTAAACCTTTAACACATAAGCAGCATTATTCTATCTATTAGAGTTTTGAAATGGCCAATGGAGATGATAATATTTTCTCTTACTCACAAAAACAAACTATGAAATTACAACGACCATTTCAGGGCGCAATCCTATTTACATTGACTGCAGCACTGAATTCCTTGAGGCCTCGACCCTGTAACAATGGATCAAAGTTTTGCGAACCCCCTTCAGGATTCCAATACGCTGTTCTATACGTGGGCATAGCGCTAGCAGCAATAGGGATTGGAGGAACACGTTTCACTGTTGCAACATTAGGAGCAAACCAATTTGATAAGCCAGAGCATCAAGAGATCTTCTTCAACTGGTTCTTTTTCACTCTATACACAGCCTCTGTGGTAGGCATCACTGGCCTTGTCTACATCGAGGATAAAGTGGCTTGGGCATTGGGGTTTGGCCTATGTGGTGTGGCTGACTTGATTGGTGTATCCACTTTCTTACTGGGGTATCCATTTTATCGCCCCGATAATCCACAAGGAAGCCCATTTTTGGATCTGGCTCGTGTTCTAGTTGCTAGCATCCGTAAATGGAAATCCCAGCTCTCTCCCAGAGCAGAGGATTACTACCGTGGTCACGATGGGGTGCTTCCTGGACCTGGAAGACGATTACGGTAACAAACTGAGTTTATTGTGGTTCACATTATATATTTCTCAATTTAAGTCCCTTAATTTATTTATATGTTAAAATGACTTCTCTATGCTGCCCAAGTGGACTAGATTCTGTTACTGTTTTAGTGTGTATATTCTTTCTTTGCTTGCTTCCTTGATACGTAACCACAGTAGTTTCTGTCCTCGTTAGCCAAACACTATCGCTCTTGATGTTTCTTATCAGAAAGAAAGAAGAAATGTCGCCGAAGTTGCATTGCATCCGTACTTACCTCTTATCTTTTCGAGATAATAGAAATTATGCATGTGACTCCCCCCGCCCCGGAGGCATTTTGGTAGGTAAAAACTTTCACAAGGCTATGAAACATGCCAAAGGTAGAGTGAGTACCAGTAGAATGCCAATATAAAGGGAATGTAGAATACTAGGGAATCCAAGATAAGATCCCTACATTTTTAGATTTTCCATGTATTTTTAAGTATTTTTAATTATTTTTAAGTATATACAATACCAAGCTTGAGAATATTAAACTTCGGTTGTACGATATTTATTATTGAAGATCAGGTATATAACATATTGATGAGAAAATGTTATTGAATAGAGATTCTTTAACTTTTAATTTTTTAAGTTAAGAATAAAGTAAGTAAGAGATACTAATAAAATTAAGATAAAAAATTAATTAAAATAAAATACAATTCAAAATTTAAATATTTGTATAAAATAAAGATAAATAAAGAAAAAGTTAATAAAATTAAAAACTAAAAAAAAATAAGAAATTCAATTCTAATACTATCATAGTAAACTAAACAAACCTCAATATTACCCAACCCAAAGAGAAAGAAGCAAAATCTTTTGATTTAGATTTATATTCATAATGACATATTCTGGTCTTAAAATAGGATAGCATCTTCTTCTTTTAAACTATTTCTTTTTTATAAAAAAAAGAAAAGATTTATATCATTCTTCTGGTGAAAAACGGCTGTCCTTTTCGACACCATCATTCTCTGTCACCATACCTGACCAACAAGCAGAGTGCATTTTTTTCTAATACATTGGTGAAAGCTGTTCCCAAGACAAATTGTCGTGGTGGCAGTAGAACACTGCACTGCACGATGGGTCATAGTCTCTGCTGTATCGGGTACGAGTTAGTGGCTGTACTTGTTAAACCGGGCCATGCAAAGGTGGGTGAACTTTTTGCCTTACTGGTTTTGTGTTTGGTTTTGCTAACGAAACTTTCCTAATCTTCATAGTAAGAAAAATAATCTGAATCTACAGTTTGTTTTCTTTAAAACATTTTTAAAGGGGGACACACTTGTTCAAGCAAGGAACATGAGGAAACAGGGAAAATGGACATATTTGTTATTTTAAAATTTGAAGGGAGGGGAACATTTAGTTTTTAGATTATTAACGTAGTGCTGCACCGTGAAATGCAGGTTTTTCAACCGTGCAGCTCTCATAATTAATGGAGACCTTGCATCAGATGGCTCAATTTTAAAATCATGGAGGCTATGTACGGTTCAACAAGTTGAAGATTTTAAAACTCTTACTGGAATCCTCCCATTGTGGTCTACAAGTATATTCCTTTCTACTCCAATAGCAATCCAGACCAGCGTGACAATCCTTCAAGCTTTAACCATGGACTGTCATCTAGGGTCTCATTTTCAATTTCCAGCTGGGTCTATTAGTGTTGTAGTCCTATTGTCCACCTCCATTTCTCTCACCCTCGTGGACAGGGTGCTATATCCTGCATGTCATAAGTTAATTGGTAAATCTCCAACACCTCTCCAACGAATTGGAGTAGGACACTTGTTCAATGTGCTTGGCATGGTAATTTCAGCCCTGGTTGAATCAAAAAGGCTCAAGATAGCCCACAGACACCACTTACTGGAGCAATTCAAACCCACAGTAGCCATGTCTGCTCTTTGGTTGTTTCCACAATTAGCTCTAGTTGGAATTGGAGAAGCGTTTCATTTTCCAGGACAGATTGCATTCTATTACCAACAATTTCCACAGTCACTCCGGAGCACATCAACCGCTATGATCTCCCTGGTTATAGGGATTGCTTATTATTTGAGCACAGCCTTAATTGATCTAGTTCGTAGCATTACAAGTTGGTTACCAGATGACATTAATTATGGGAGAGTTGATAATATGTACTGGATGTTAGTCCTGTTGGGGGTCACGAACTTTGGGTATTACTTAGTATGTTCCAGCTTGTACAAGTATCAAAAAGTTTAATTTCCTTTTTTTTTTTTTGGGGGAGGGGGGGTGGGTTTGGTGGTTTGTTCTGTTTGTAACAGGCGATCCAGAAGCCATAATGGCAACAGGTTTGAATTGGACCGGAACTATAAAATGAAAGTGTGCTACAGCATTTACACCCAAAGTATAGGTGACTTCTTGTACATGTGGAATGAAGTAAGATCAAATCTGGGTGAGAATGGGGAAGGAAAACCAGACCAGCCATAGGAGCTATGGCTCACCCTATAGCTAATAATTTTTTACATATAGCTGTTATATTATTGTAACATTCACACTCATGTTTTCACTTATAACTTTGCTGTCATTTACAAGAGGCAGAGGTTTAGTAGAAAATCTAAAAATACAGTCTACAATATGTCTAATTAATGTTACTAGATTTTTTCATATCTTTTGTTTTGTTGATTTGCAACTTATGATTGGCAAAGAGAGAAGTGTGCTTGCATTTAATAAAGTTGTCACTGTGCTGCAGGTCCTCAGAAACATTATGCTAAAAACGAAAATCTCTTCTTGTTCCGGAGTCTTACTATGATTTGGAAACATACTGGTAACAAAATCTAGGCATATATACTTTTCCCCATCATTATTCTCTATATAGAATTAAAAGGTTCTTCCTACTGAAGCCACGACGCCAAATTCTCATTCGAGCTAGCTCTTCGAACCTCTACGGGTTTTGCACGAAGTAATTGATGAGAAGTCTCGCTACTCACTGTAGTGTTAAATTCTCTTAGCTGATACTCTTTACCTAATCGTGAGGGATTATATATATGTCGACTTGCTTTGTCGGCCGTGAAGATTTTATAAATAACATTCCTTTCAAATCGGGACAAGCACATAAAATGCAGGAAGGAATATTTAGGCTTAAATAGTAAGGTAGGAACTGGTTTATGGACATTTTAAAGTGCCCACAGAAACACAAAGTTTGATTTTTGAAACCAGTTAAGCTGCAACGATGGATGGAGCTCACTCATCACTCAGAGAAACCCAAATGTTGAGTTCTGGGAGCAAACGAGACGGTTGGATAACATTTCCCTTCATCATTGGTTTCTATCTCTCTCCGCCTCACCTAATATTCAGTCAGAGTTATTGGACACGCTCAACTCAGTGCATGCACTTGTTTTGTTCAATGCTTGTGGGAACCCCTTTAGATGAGATAAATTTGTTTCGTTAATTGCAGGGGCAGCGTTGGGCTTGTCACTTGCAAGCTCGGGAATGATGGAAAATGTGATTGTATACCTTATACGGGAGTTCAATATAAAGAGCATTGCTGCTGCTCAGATAGCAAACGTGGTTAGCGGCTGCACTAGTCTATTTCCTGTTGTTTGGGCAATCATCGCTGGTTGTTTCATCGGCTGTTTCGCTGTTGCCTCCATTTCTTCCTTTGCCTCTTTGCTGGCAGCAAGGTTTCTCTATATCATGACATGATCAAACTCCTTTGGCAGGCATATTTCGGGGTTTGATGGATGTGATGGTCTGAATTTTGTCGCAGGGCACGGTTCTCTTGTTCTTGACCGCAACACTGAATTCACTGAGGCCCCATCTCTGCAATGATGGATCAAAGTTGTGCAACCCACCTAAGGGACTCCAATATGCTGCTCTGTATGTAAATTTAGCGCTAACAGCAATTGGATTTGGAGGCACACGCTTCACTACTGCAGCAATGGGAGCAAACCAATTCGATAAGCCAGCAGATCAAGGAATCTTCTTTTAACTGGTTCTTTTTCGCTATGCATGTCGGCTCTGTTGTGAGCATGAGAGGCATTTTCTACATTGAGGGTGAGGTGAGTTGGCCGTTCTGTTTTGGGCTCTATGCTGTCACAAATTTCATTCCTCTAGCCATTCTTTTACGGGGTCATCGGTTCCTTCCTGACAAGCCACAAGGAAGCCCTTTTGTGAATCTGGCTTGTGTTCTTGTTGCGGCTGTTCGTAAATGGGAAGTGCCAGCCCTCTTCCAGTGTAGAGGATTACAACGGTGGTCATAATAGGATTCCAGCGGTGGGAGTGGATGCAATATTAGGAAAAAGTTCAAGGTACAAATGAAGTTGAGTTACCGTCATTTGCATTCCATATTGACATTAAGATTAAAACACTTCAATTTTATTTTATTTTACACTTACTACACACTTATTTTTATTTTCAAAATATATACCAATATTCCTTGTGTTTTATAAATACTTTACACATTAAATTATTAAAAATATCTTTAGTTGAGTTATAAATTTATTATAACTAATTAAAAATATATTTTTTAATTTAGTAATAAAATTTTTTTCTCTTAAAATTTATGTTTAATACTTATACAAAAATAATCTTAAATAAATCTTGTTATAATTTATACATATTTTATAAAATACAAAAAATTAAAATTATATATATTTTTTATTTTTATATAAAATATAGAATAATACTACACATATATTTAATATTTTTATATTTTTAAAAATTATAAATTATAAAAAATTTAGATGAGGAGAAGGAACATAAAGTTTGAAAAAATTTTTACTATTTAACTAATAATATTTTTAATAATTTATAATAAATTAAGTTATGTGTAACGTATTTATAAAATCTAACAAAAAATTAGTATAAATTTTAAAAATAAATTAAAAATTATTAATATTTTTTATATTATTTATTGTCATACTCAATGCGTCTTATTATTTATCTTTATTTTTCAGATCATGGAAATGTTATACGCCACCTTAAAAAATTAGTTACTCCATCCATCCTATGAGAAGAGGGAAAAAGCTACACTTCCATTTTTAAAATTACATGTGTGCTACAATTAAGGATAGACTGAATAGAGTTAAACTTTGACTCTATTTGCTTTCTCTCTTATTGTGAGAGGAGTTATGAATATAAATGCATGGATATACCAAGACTTAGAAAGGAGCATCTTTCCAGAAAGATTTCGTGTGCAAGTGCAACTGCCACGCCACTTACAAACGCACTGACGAAAAAGGCAATTTAAAGTTCAGAATTAAATTGAATTCTTTTTCATTTGGATTCTGGCAATAATCCGAAGTGTTCACACCATGAGTCAATAACGACTTTTGCTTTCTCTCTTTCATTTGGTTTCTTGCGGTGGCAGCACCCCTGACGTTTGTGGTGCTCTTGACCATATCTCACCTCTGTCGATCTCTTTTTGTACTCAAATGGTTTTCGACTTTCTGCAAAGGAAAGTGATTGTCGCTCAAAGATGTAAAGTATGTGAAATGAAGAGAATTTGTATCTTTTTGCTGTTGAGGATCCGTGAGTACAAATTCAATTTAATTCTGAATATTAAAATTTCGAATTAAATTGAATTCTTTTCATTTACTGTTGAGGAATTGTATTCGCACTGTTAATATGAAAGAGGTAAGGATTCCAATTCGAAGAGTATGAGTTGTGAAGTGCCATGGCAGTGCTTGAAGTGCCAATGGGCACACTACTTTTTCTTGGTGTAATGATGGAAGCATGAGCTATAGAATCAAGCTTTAAGACAATAAAATAGTACTGTTTTACTTTATTGAAAATGATTTATATATGGTAGTCAGGGGGAAAATGTTTTTGAGCTTTATTTATGTTAAAAATATGTTGTCTTATACTAGTGCAGGTTCTTCAACCGAGCAGCACTGATAATTGATGGAGACTTTGAATCATATGGCTCAATAGCAAAGCCATGGAGGTTATGCAGCGTGCAACAAGTAAAAGATTTTAAAACTCTTATTGGGGTCCTTCCTCTCTGGTCTACGAGTATATTCCTGAGTACTCCCATAGCGATCCAAACCAGCTTGGCAATCCTTCAGGCTCTAACTATGGACCGTCATCTAGGATCCCATTTTAAAATCCCAGCTGGGTCCATTTCTGTTGTAGTCGTAATATCCACAGCCATTGCTCTTCCCCTTGTTGACAGGGTGCTATTTCCTGCATGGCATACGTTGATTGGTAAATCTTCGATGCCTCTCCAACGGATAGGAGTAGGACATGTGTTCAACGTGCTGGGCATGGCAGTTGCAGCATTAGTTGAATCGAAGAGGCTGAAGACAGCTCACAGCCAACAGCTCCAAGAGCAGCCCAATCTCACGGTGGCCATGTCTGCTTTGTGGCTGTTTCCACAACTCATTCTGGTTGGCATTGGAGCAGCATTCCATTTTGCGGGACAAGTAGCATTCTACTACCAACAATTTCCTGTGTCACTACGGAGCACATCAGCTGCTATTATATCTCTGATTATGGGGATTGGTTTTTACTTGAGCACAGCCTTAATTGATCTAGTTCTTAGGGCTATTGGTTGGTTACCGGATGACATAAATTATGGGAAGTTAGACAATATGTACTGGATGTTAGTTGTGTTAGGGGGTATCAACTAGGGCTATTATTTGGTATGTCTACCTTGTACAAGTATCAGAGAGTCTGAAGGACAGGTCTCCAGCTGCATGTGTTACTGTCTAGAAATTAAACTTTTGATGACGGCTCCATGGAGATTGGGAAAACATGGCAAGACGCTGCAGTTCTGCTCTTCTGCATGGACCACTGACAACTGTCTTTCAGTCCTACGACGATTGCCTCTAAGCATAGACAGCTCCAAAGGGTTCAAAACACCTAACAAATTCAACAGTAGTTAAAACATTTCTCTATATATACACAATTTATGGGGTGAGGGAGGGAGGGAAAAGGAGAATGCTTTCTTCAGTAAAGAAAGCTCGATCCCATGCAAAGCTCTAATTGCATCCACTCCCTTTCTTCTTCCTGTTCATCTGCTGGGGCGCCACACTAAGCTCTGGACCTCTGGTGCTTCCTGTTTATTTCAATTCAAGTTCTCTCTGCACCGACCATGTCCTCTGCAGGTCACATTGATCCATAGATTTGCGGTCCAGTTATAAAGGAAAAAAGAGAATAAAATCGAAACAAAGAAGCGAAATTATGGCCGTTTGAATCATAAAATATACATTTCATAAAATGGAAAATAAAATTCAAGTCAAAGGTACCACTCACTTCTCAACTCATGTCTTTATTGTTGATGCTGTACATTTACAATAAACTCTAATTATTCAGTTGCAAACTCTCTCATTTTTACCCCTTTTTTATTTTGGGCCCATGGTACTTTCGTTAATTGGCCGAGCATCATTTTTTTTGGTCAATGACTTTTTTTTCCTCCGATACAAATGAATCAAATGCCGAACAAACGTAAACGTCGGCCTATCTGTTACAAGTGGGTTCTAACTTCTAATATTTTGGTTCACAATTTTGCAAAATGTGCAGTCCTGAACGCCTTTGCCACTCGGGTCCATGTGTAATTGTCAGTCTAAATAGCAAGCGGTTGGAAGAAGCAGACGGACAACAAAACCAGCTAAGCGAAGCCTCAGGATTAACCCTTTCAGATTCAATGTTCCAACAAAACAGAGAACCCACCTATTTACTACCAAAGGGCCAGGCCGAGCACGGAAAAGCACGCATCTCAAGTTCTCAACCCCACCCAGTTTCTCTGTAAATACCCATCCTTCCCCTCACCTCCCAATTCATCACACTCATCAACTGCTTCAGTCACAATTTCTCAGACACTTTGCGGTCAAAGGACAGGACAAGAGAGAGAATCAACATGGAGGCAATGCAATCCTGGGTTTCAGAACACAAGCTCAGTAGCATTGGGGCGCGCTCTGGACCTCTGGAATGGGTGCACAACTACTGGTTTATCCACGCAAAAGGTCTCCAATTAGGCCAAGTCTAAGGCTTATTCATGCCAGATTGCACGCACAGGCGTTGACACTGGCAGTGATGTTTGGTGCGGCAGTGTACTACTACTATGAGATTGTGCTGGTGAGCAAAAAGCACAGGCGGAGACTGCTGATTCCAACGTCACCTAGAATTGTTTACATCAATGGGAGCTCCTCACTCCTAAGTTTCGTTAGTATAAAAACAAGATTCTCTATTATTGAATTTTTTATTTAGCAAATAAATTATATAAATGTAGTTTTACTTATAAAAGTCCGTCTATTATTTGAACCATTTAGAAGGATTTTATTGTTATGCATGGCTTACATGAAAAACTATTAACAGTCAAGCATCCTTTGGAATAAAACTTGGGAAGAAAATAAAAAAAAAAACTTCTCTTTTTAACATTGACCTTAATTCTTAGGTAGACAAACAGAAAGAAAACATGAATTCTTATTATCATACTGCATACCTGGTAATCTACTTTATTTTGGTAGATGGTGATGATTAATTTCATTCAGTAGGAAAAAGACTTCCAATTTTATCGGATGTTCAACGCCCAAACAAATGAAAAGGGAGTTGCCGTCTGATGTTTGGCAGTCTAGCAGCGAAACAAGCCGAAAATAAGCTATCATAATTTCAAAAAACAATTTTTACTCTGTGATTTGTATAAACAACATTAAAATTTCAAACTTTTTTAAAATAAATTCGGAGATATGCAATGCAGCCGGCTTTGCAACTGAGTTTTTTTATATAATAATTCAAACATAGTAGTTACAATAACAAAATTGTACCTACGTTAATAATTACTTTATATATTAAAAAAAAAAACCTTTACTACTTCTGAAACAAAATTAATATCACAATATACCCCATCATGATGGGATGAAATATGAGACTTATCAATCACCGGTGCGGGGATTACATATTCAAATAGTCTTTCAAGAATTCGAACAAAGCCGCCATAATGACAAGACAGACATGATATAATCATTTCTTATTCCGATCCTACGTTTGATGTTTTTCCAAATTGACGTATTATTCTGAGAAAAAAAGTAGTAATTATTAATAAACTTAATAAATTTAATTTTTTAAGTATATATTTATCATGAAATTATACAACTGGGCAATGAATGCTCATAGTTCCTTCACAAACTCAACAAGGATGGCAATATGGCATTATTCAACTTCTGTATATGATTGAGTGATCCTTACAAATAAAATAGGGAATCCGTAACTTGACTAATCATTACAAGAAAATTTCAGAGAAAAAGGTTACGTTTCCCAGCAAAACCCATGCTACCTGAGTGTATATGCGTATCCCAAACCAAAAATAATAGCTAGACTAAGATAGATTCCCACATCCTCTTTACAAAAATTAGTTTAAACATCCCCCTCACCTCTTCCCGTTTACTACTCTAAGAAAAAAAGAAAAAAAAAAAAACACTACCTGTAATTGTTCTGTGACAGACGCCTTCCATGACTGTTGCCAGTAATCATATACACCAGCATAGTCACTGGAACACCAGTCAAAAAAATTTTGTTGCTAGGTCAATATCAAGCAGCATAACGTCAAGCAAACCCAACGTCCACAAGGACCACAACCCCCAAATTGAACTCCAATAAATTCTCATTTTGTGCTCTTTCTGATTATGTGAATGGTGCCACAACTCACTGTATATTCTTTGCCAAGAAACCAAGACAAACATGACAGAATCAATCATCATCCTCCGTCAGGGAGGCAAAGGAAAAAGGTCTGAACTTGTAGCCATCACCATGATAGAATTTACTTTGAAATTCTACCCAGTGAAGACGCAGGGCGTGAAGAAAAGCACTAAGGGTTTCCATTATGAGTAGTACAAAGGCAGTTGCAAAGGCAAAAACAGCTAGCCCCACTAACCGAATCACAAGATTGTCATACCTGGTAGTTGTAATTAGCAATGGCATTAATGGATAAAGAATGTGAAAGTAAAAAAAAAAATAAATAAATATAATAAGGAATGCAAACATGACAGATGGGTGTGCACGGATAATTCTGAAAACTAAAATATTAAAAGCCAAAATCCTAAAAGAGGATTTTCAATGCACCTGTGAACTAATGTCTGATTTATGTCTGAGATTACAACAAAGTTATGTATGAATTACCTGCTTTGCTGTATTCTCACAATTCATAATCATGGTCCACCCAGATGCCACACTCATCTAAACTACGAGTTGGCTCATGCAATACACGTTAGAAATAGCAACACTGAAATTATTTTATCAGCCAGAATTTTAAGCTGATTCCACCAATAAAATGAACCACACAGCCCTTACCATATTATCTTTAAATAAACTACCCTAGACCATAAAAATATCTTTAGTAAACTATTCCTCAATTTTAGGGGAAAAAAACATAAAGCCTTGTTCCTAACTATCATCAATATCAATGCTCATTCCATACTTTTTTTTTTTAATCACTACAGCAAAGCTACGTGCAAAGAACAAGTTTGATCCATGCTATATAACCAACCTCTCATAATCTCATGAAGAGATGTTAATGTTACCCAAACTAAACATGTCAAAATGGTAGTTGAATATAAAAAAGAAGGGAAGTGATTCAATCGTTAAAATTCATATTTTGTACGTATCTCACACAAGTCTGACATTTTGTTAATTTCATGTTTCCCATGATTAAAATACCTCAACATTATCACTATATTTGGATTCCTCTGTGCCAAAAGATCAAGCGAATTAGGTCCCTAATGTCTGCGGTCACACTCTGTGGACTTTTATATTAACACTTCTTCTGCTTTATGAAAATCATTCTTAATTTAGCATTGCATAACGTCCAGGATTAAAAATATGTCAACTAAGGGATGCACAACAAAATAAGGGGCTGAAAGAACATAAATGTACACCAACTGAGAGGATTAATTAAACTCACCCCCAAGCAAGAAGGAGAACTTTCTCGTAAAAGACAGTAGAAAGCTCTGAGTGCGCCAAGCTGCAATTGTAGTAACAAATATCAACCAAATAACAAAAGTCTAGAGAAGGAAATTTGTGATGCAGAAAAATCATGGTTGAACAAACCTTAATGCCCAAAGTCGAAGATATGATGCTGTATTTGAAACTGCACCTAAAACAAACTCAATGGAGTGGATCATTTGATGAACAAAAACCTCACTGAAATTGAATTCCTCTTGGTGTTGCCTGGCAGATTCTGGTTCCACATCAAGATCCAGCTCAGAGGTATTAAGCATACCATAAGTGCGTCCTTGGAATCTCTGTAAGATATCATCAGGACTCAAGATTGTTAACTTCTTAAAATCCTCAAGCCCAGCCTCCTTAGTTGGTAGTTGTCAATAAAACAGACAATTGTAGCCAAACAAATTGTCTGCATAGCTGATATAAAGTTGTAATTGCTCTAAAATCTAAGAATCCAACGAATATTGATCTTTTGATGTTTCTCCTGAAGAGTTGAGGTTCAGGGACCTCATGGAAAAACCCACAATTATAAAGGGGAAACTCAAAACCAACAAGCATACCTAGGTACACATATGTACATGTAATAGAGAGGTGTGGTGAATAAAATATCCATTGTCAAGTAAGAAATGCCATATGCAAGGCAGGCAAAGGTGATACCTCTGTGTGGAGTTTCTTCAGCATAAAAGGTTTTGGAAAGAGCATCCACGGAACTGCAATTAGAGCCAACAGCAATAACACCATCTGCATGTGATGACCAGTAATTCAGAATGATAAAAACCAGGAAATTGAATGAATTGAAACAATGAAGAAAAGAATCAGAATCATACTTGAAGAGGCCTTTGGCCCCAGAACAACTGATTCTCACCAAGATTGTCAGTGGGGCTTAAAAACATGTAAATCATTACATGATAGAGATCTGCCTGAGATCCAGTACACCACTTAACAACAATGAGAAGGGAGAGATACCCAAATAGACTATTAAGGAAAATCATCTGTGGCAAAAACTGGTACCTAAAAGCAAACACAGTGAATAAGTTGTAACATTCTACAAAAGTTAGCAGAGTGATAGGTACAGGTGCCAGACAGAAGAAAGACCTTATATCAAGTGATCTCCCAAAGAAACGTGCATTAAAGTAACTTAATATAATTCCTAAGTTCATCTGTACCACTCCCAATAGAATAGACATCTTCATCTTGAGAGAATTCAGAAAAGCCAATTCAGATCGACTTCCACGCCAGCTGGGATCCACACCAAATGGGTATGGATCACGGTATTTAACTAAGCCAGTAGTATGTGCGTCCCTGGTCAGATATGGAGAAAAAATGAAAAATCACACATTAACGAAGATTAAATGTTGCCAAAGAAAATTTCTAAAATGTGCATGACCAAGATATATGCCCAATAGTAGAACAATTTATAAGGGAGAATATAATCAGACAGAGCAAAAAAACAGTACAACTGTGCAAGAAATGCCAATCAAATTATCCCTTGTAATAAGGTAATATTAAGTTAATAATTTTACGTAAATGTGAGTCAATTAAAACAAGCAGCACCAAAGTTTTTATTATCGACATCAATACTTGCCAAAGGTCAGATGACAATACAGTGACAGATACAATTTGGGAATTCCCAATTGAGAAAAAAAAAAATATTAAGATAACATATAATAAAATCTTTCAATGGTGTTCAATGAAATCCATCGTTATATATAGCTATTAAGGCAACTCTCTTAGAACCATCAGCAAACACATTGATGACATCAAACTACGATCCTACCCATGATGTGGCAGCAGTCCACAACTTACAAGTGGAGTAATAAGTTGAATTGACCTTGTATTTTAACAATTAATTTGATTAAATGATTACCCCAAGGTTGCTAATAATGCTCACCTGGAAGCAGTGGAGAAGGCGTACAAGTCATGCTCACATCAAATAGGATGTACAACAACAACAATTAAGGTGGAAGTTCTAACAGTTAGTTTTTACATGTACATGTCAACTCAAAATATTAAAATGGCAGACATAAGACATCAAACAATTCTGGACAATAGTATAATAGCTGCTCAACTAGAACCAAGATTAGAGGCTGAAAAAAGATAAATAGAGCACACCTGCATGAAGTGTCTCGGCATTTGTAAGCAGACCCACCAAAAATGCGAAAAGGAACAGAGAAGAATTCATTGTAGATAAGACCACAATATATTGAAAACAGTGACATCAAAAGAAGCACATAACGCCCACCAAACAGCATCTCCATAAAGCTTCCAAGCCTCTGGTAGAAAGTAGATAGAGCTATTAGGCACTTAAATGCAATACAAAGAGCATTTAACCAAAAAACTGCAATTGAAAAGCTTGGCTCACAACATTCTTTGACCAGCAATTATGATGACCTCTGTCAACTAAGATGGACAAAAAAGAATTTACGAAATTGGGATATTTCAAAAAAGTTTATTTACCAAAGATAGACCATAATATATACCCCAAGCACATTATGATTGTTTTTGCAGTAAATCCTTCCATTTTTAGTTTAAATATAGCATAACTAGAATGAAATTACCTGGGTGCTGAGCTTACTTTCATGTGCTATAAGAACTAATGCTCCCACCAACAGGCAAATCCCATGACCCCAGTCCCCAAACATCACTGCAAAAAGAAACGGGAATGTAATCACTGTGTAAACTGCAGGATTTGCTTCTTGGTACCTTGCAACCCTGCCAATTAAATGCGATCATCAGAATTCTTATCAGTATTTGTGGCTACAAACTTCTGAAGTAACAGCTTATAGGCCCAATAGTTTATTTCAGCCTTGATACACCCCTTGAGTCAATCTAAGGATACAACCTCCATCATTATTAAAGCAAACATATAACTGCAATATCATACAGCTTAACAACTGAGGACCTTTTACAACCTCTTATAAAATATTCAAAATAACAACAAAACATAGATGCAGAATACAGGTGGTAAAGGACCTATCCTTTCAATTTTGGTGTCTGTGTTCCCAAAGGTTCACTCTTCCAAATGTACAGATAAATTTGTGAAGTACTGCTAAGGTTAAAAACTTTCCCTCTTCATCCCCAAAATGTAAAGATATGTTTACCTTCATCCACCTACTCAGGCTAATACCACTTTGAGACAATTCAATTTGTTTACTTCATTTTGAGATGAATAGAATACTATTTCCAGAATATGTACTCAAGAATTTAAAAAATCAATTTCATCTTACTGCAATTTAACCTTCCAAACAATTGGCTCTCCACCTAACACTCTTGACAACATTTCTCCTACTTGCTCAGTAAACTATACTATCTGAAAAATAAACGTGCCACCAAGAATCAAGTTATCTAAATTTTATGTAAACCAACCACACATTTATCAGTTCATTGACATACATCTAGTACATTGCCATAAATTTTTAACTTCAAAACATTGAAGCATTCATATCACTACTGAAAACAGTAGATGTTAGGCTCACAGCTCACCCATATGCATCAACGATTTCCTGATATGCGTTTGTGAAACGGTTGGCTCTAAAATATGTTGGCGGTGATTCCACTGCTTCCACAGGATGAAATATTATACCAACTTGAGAATTGCTATCATAAGTTGCACGTTGCAGTGCCTCCTGAATCTGTCAACTCATTAGATACAATCACTTTATTAGAAAAAATTTAAATTAAAAATAGATTTCCAACTCTTAAAAAATATTAAATAGAAGCACTTAGCAAGGATCAAATAAAACTGGGACTATAAATGATAACCTTTGCTTTTGCAAATATAGGGCACCAGCCCTCTCCAACAAGACATTTCTTGGTGACATCAAAATTTAGCATGTTCAGTGTATCATACACAGCCTTCTCTCTTCTTACCTAGGACAAGAAGGTAAGCATGAGAGCTATTAGTTCACAAAAAACGATACATTACTTGCATACAGTGATCTGCTGTTGGCACAGCTTTGTAGCTTCAGCACAAGGAACAAGCAAATCTCAGAAAACAAGAAATAGAGAAGCTACATCCTACCATATTCATCCATTTTACGAGATGACCCCCCAAGGAAGCAAGGGCCTTATTCCGATGCCTAATTCCAGCATCCAAAGTTGCCTCCAAGTCAGCAAGACGTGATGAAACCTGTCACCAATAATAAACTTTTCAAGTGCAAATAATATCGTTTTCATAAGTACAGTAAATAACAATGACATATTACGCAACATCAAGTACATATTGGATAAGGCACAGTTGACTTCAATTGAATGTACTGCTGAACTTATATATTAACTGGAAACTACTCCATAGCCCCAATTGCTGATAAAGACCAAAAGAAGGTGTACATGCTGCAAAAGTAAAGAGAATCTAACAAAAGTCTCTTAGATTGTAGAACAAGTCCCCTAAATACTTTGTTTTACAATCAGTACCAAATGTTGCTAAGAAAAGAAGGATCAAGGAGATCCGTGAATAAGTATGATGAGAATTTCCTCAAACTGTTTTTTTCCCACTCAAACTGCATATAAAAATTAGCCCAATCTTATCTAGAGAACACTTTGCCCCTCTGCATGATATACTGGATCATATTCAGAACATAAAAAAAAGTCCAGCATAATTGAAGAGGCCAGAAATTTAACTTAAGATTTCAAAAGAAAGATGGTCAACCTCCTTATGATCATACTTACCTCCCTAGTTATTTGCCTCTGTTTACTTATATCTTCAGGAACAGGGTAGCAATTTGCACCAAACGCCTCACAGATTTTCAGAATCTTTGTTCTTGCCTGCTCCCCAGAGAAAAACACTACAAACACTGTTTTCTCAATCTGAAAAAACAGTTCAGGAGCCTGCGTCATCACACATATAGAAAATACATTGATGGAAAATGAAACAAATTGAAAACAGGATAGGCCACAACTCACAATAATAACAAGTTGAACAACTTATCAACATCACAGATAACAAAATAACTATAACCAAATAATCAGCCTTTTTAAAATTAAAAAGAATGAAGAAAACCATCTCAGTTGAAACAGGATCCATGATTTGCTCATCAGCCGGTGCTTGATTGAAAAGCATATTGCCTCTTGTAGCACGAAAAAGCATCCTTTCAAACCTAAGGACCTTGGATTTACAAATTATCCCACTGATAAATCTCAAACCAGATTGATTTGATGGCCCAGGCCTCATTTCCTGTAAAATTACCAATTTGTTATAGCAAAAATAATTGATGAAACAAATATAAAAACTTGTAACAGCATTCACACTATTCATATAAAAATCAAGGGTTTTATTAGGAAACCTGTTCCAGCAAAGATGCTGTCTCAACATAGTCATCATTTGAGTATACATTCTCCTCCAATTCTCTCTCCTCTGAAACAGCATGGCTATGACTCGACACAAGAAAACCAAATGCCTGCCCACAAAAATAATATCATACATAAATGAGAGAATATAGGAAGAATTTTTTTGCATTAATTGAATAGGATAGCATTATATTAAGAGCAAAGCACTGTACTAATATAAATTACATTAAAATCAGTATTAGAAGAAAACATGTGAATCAAAGAAAACAAACAATGCTATGTTGTGATAAAAAAAAAAAAAACAGAATCTGCCAACTGAACTCAAATTGGATAAACCAATGTAACCAAAACATACAGGAGCAAAACAACACCTCCATTACTTAAAATTAACAGAGAAAATGGTCACCACAAAAGGCCAATAAAAATACCTTTTGCAATACAATCTTGAACTCCAGGAGCTCGTTATATGACTGATGTAGTTTCTCACTATTAGAGTTCATTTCAATAAGCTCATGTTCATGCTCAGCAAGTTGTATCTGGTATAAGAGATATCCAACAGATAACATATATAATCAGAATAAAATAGTAAAAGATCCCCATACATAATAGTCTAGCAATTTGCTATTTGCTAAGCACCAATTAATGTTATAGCATCGACTTCATGCTGACAGTCTGGCACCATATAACTTGAACGCAAAATCTAGGACACTAATCATATCTACATGGAGAGATGAAGAAGAGAAGGTAAAATAGAAAGGGACCTCTAGTTCTTCCAACTCAATATCTGGTTGCAAGACAGGAAGAGGAGAAGACATAAGACCAGCTTTATTGATTTGATCCTTGAAGAATCGTAGCTTTCTTGACATTTCTGCACATCGCTTTACCTGCCAAAAAACAAATGCAGTTATAATCAGGAAAAAAGTCAATTCAGATATCAGACAGTATTATCAGAGTCAGGAATGTTGAAAATAGATAACAGTATGCTCAGTGACTTCAGTTCAATAATAAACTAAGTGTTAACCTTATAAATTCAATTGGCCAAAATTCAAAAAATATAGAACATCATAACTGCAAATTCTTTTCCAGAGTTGAGCCTACTTCTTCTAGACTTTAAAAATTAAAATTTGAGGACTAGGTTGAATGTGATTTACATTAAGCAGGCTATATTACTGATTAGTATTTAAGAGCTCATATACATGGTCCCAACTACAGAGATGACATCCACATATTACCTGATTAACAAATGTCCGTTGGAAGGGGCTTTTATCAGCATTTAACTGCAAAATAGATACAAATGTCATAAGAAATGCAATAATTAAAGATTATAGAAGAATTTTATGCAACCACACCAGAATTTTTTAAAGGCCAACCCTAATACGAAAGAAAAAAACCAACAAATTTCAGATATTTTCTAGCACACCTATGAAGTTCCCACCAAAATTATCTTACTAGTTACTTCAGAAAGAGGGACAGGCCGGACAGCATTAAACATTCCATATTTCTATTGCAAAGTTATATATATCTGTGTTTGTGTGCGTATTTATGTACGTGGGAATTCAAACAAAACTCCCACTTTTGTATTTCATCATATTCAAATAATGCACAGTCAAGTTTCTAGATCCAGGAAGAGCTACAGCTACTAAGACATATACCAAATTTCACATCTTAAGTGTATAGTTCCCCGCAAATTCTTACTCATGTGGTAACACATAATGACAGCAACTACTATTGCCTTCTTATACCAATCTGAGGGAGATACTAGTGGCATAAAAGATATAATAATAAATAAAAATAACAATAATCCTCAACATAAATAGACCTATAAGACATGGCTGATGAATATGCTGAAACATAAGCCAGACTGTTTCGTCCTGAATAACCAATGTAATTTACCGTCATCAAAAGTTGCACCTTACACATTGTCACCAGATCTGACTTCAAAAGAAACCAAACAAATTCATAAAAGTAGCCTTCTGAACTACATGGATGTAGATGTAACAGAGATGCAAGGCTATAAACAGAAAGCAGCGACCTAGTTGATTGGTAATCAAACTGCAGTCATCATTTATGAACCGCTGAGACAATACATTAATTACCTTCAATAAGGATGGAAAATCTCCATAGATTGAGAAAATAATGGTCAAACATAATTTAGCTGTCCTGGTTACGAGTGATAACCAACATGAAACTTGAGCAAACCATATTGCAATTAATTCGAAGTCTTAAACCATGATTAGGTTCAAGATCAGAAGAATTTCAACATAAAAAACACATTAAACTGTTGAAACAATTTGCATGAGCTATTTTCATGAAAGGTTCAAACAATTTAATCATCCACATTACAAACAACAGTTATCAACAAAGCCACACACAAACACTGGATTCCATGATTTACATTTTACATTGAATTCTGCAATGCTACAACCTCATCATATCTCCAGGCTCGCTGTCAACTTAACTGAAACCAATACAACCGTCCACACCAGAAAACACAAAAACTTGATACTCAGTTCGAACAACACCTCAAACTCCAGAACTAAATACCTTAAATTTTCTTTCGCATTAGCGAAGAAGAAAGTAAGAAACACAATGAATAAAAGGCGCCAAAAATGGCACAATTTATAGGAAGCAAGCTCGGATCTGAGTATGAACTTACGTCCCGGAATTGGAGGAGACCGAGTTCGCCGATGTAAGAGATGGCTCGGTGAGCGGACTCGAAAGGGAGGATGAGTTGAACGAAGGTCATCTTCTCGGAGCGCATTAGATCCATTGGCGGCAACTTGTCAATGAACTGTTCCATTTTCGCGGGAAACATAGAGGAAATGGATCTGAGCGTCAGATCTGAAACCGTCTCCTGCGCGGGCTTTTGCGTGCGAGCCTCCGAGTGTGGCTTTTGGGTTGCTAATTTGGAGCCCTCGGAGACTCTGGTTTCAGTTTCGAGGCAACTGCCATTAGAACAGGAAAATTCAGAGTTTTAAAAGGCCTGATGGGACCAATATTAAAAATCCCTTTGCTGGTGAAGCCATAGTCCACCTTACTGTAATTGGATTCGATGGCTGATGCTCTGACTTTTAAACGTGGAGAATTAACCAATTGCATCGGCGAATGTGTTTTATTGCGGATTTCGCAAGCTAAATCGCTCTTCTTTTTACATTTGGTCTCGTATTTGAATTCTTTTCCTGTTTTATTTTATTACACAGATATTATGAGTTGCCCCCACGAACGCGTGTACATGAATAAAAATTCTTTGAAGAAGTCATAAAGAGGAAAAAAAAAAGAAACGAAGAAAGTATCAATTTATTTAAACATTTGCGCAAATAATACTTTTTCATAAAAAATTGTTCTCTTGATAAAAATAATAAAACATCCATTATGCATGTGTATCAAGAATCAAGATCCTAAGCATTTAAATCTCAACAAAAAAAAAGTCAAGTCTGATTTTAAGAATTGATTTTATCTGAAAATTCTAGATTTATTGGTCTCAAAGTCTGAAAAACTCCTTTATTTTAGCCTTCAAATGCGATGGTCCCATGCTGGTGTCTCGTGCCCACTACGGAGCCACTTCGGTGCCGTTAGATTTTCGATTAAGACATGGTGAATGGAAGTTCTAAATGCTCTAAAAGAGAGGATAAAACTATTAATTTCTTCTTGATTAAATGGCCTGTCAACGCTCTACTGAGTAGTAAGTTTCATCACAGTCGGGTTAGTTTGATTAAATCCAAAATCACACGAAACCATTAAGTGCTTGGCAAGAGGCCATTGCCACCTTAATCGGTAAATGGCTATTTGGGTCACCTCATTTTGCAAATCTGCCAATTCGCTGACAAATTTATTTCGCCATTTTGCAACAAAAATAAAGATCACGTATGATGTGGATGCAATTGAGGAATAAATTTTTTGCAGGACATCACCGAAATAATTAATTTGTTGAGAATGTAATTGCATATAAGGAATAAATTATTCTTTAAATTTTGCCATTTAAATGGTAAGATTTAATAAATGTTAGAGTAAACTACATTAAACTCTTTTGAGATATTTAATTATGACATTCCACTCTATTGTTACTTAAATATAATACTCTATCCTATTTATTCAAATGTTAATTAAAAAAATATACATAATATTAATAAAATATTCATAAAAAAATATTAAATTAATATTTTAATTTAATTTAAACTAAAAATTATACTTTAACTCAGTTAATTATTTTAAATAATTAATATTTTCATAAATTATATTTTTTAATCAAATAATTATATTTATTATAAGTAATAAATTTAATAATGTATATGATTATAAGAAAAAAATTTAGTACAAATATAAAGACATCTTGAGGTAAGTTTAGTTAGTAAAAAATAAGACTAATTATGCTCTATATTTTTTTCTCACTAAACTTAACTCCAATATACCTCTATGTTTATACTAAATTTTTTTCTCATAATCACACACATAGTTAAATTTACACTTTACAATAAATATAATTATTTAATTAAAAAATATAATTTATTAAGATATTAGTTATTTAAAATAATTAACTGAGTCAAAATATAATTTTAAATAAAACTAGAATGAATTTTAATTTAATATTCTTTTTTTAAATATTTTATTAATATTTAAGTATATTCTTTTAATTAATATTTGAATAAATAAGATAAATTGTTATATTTAAATAAGAATAAGATAGAATGTCATAATCAAATATCTTAAGGGAGGTTAATGTAATTTATTCTAAATGTTATAATTTAAATTTTATAAAACAAAAATTGTGTAAAGATAAAAAATATATAAATAGATGGATTGAATCATATACGTGATTTTGTGCGGAATTTAGTTGCTTGCGGAGTCTCAGCGCCTGAATTACGGGGGATCATCACAGATTCGCGGGTCTATCTTTGGCTAAAGAGAATAGGAATAGATTGTGTGCACCATCAACCCTGCAAGATTATCCCGCGCGAAGATACCCCAATTAAAATTTCCATCACCACCACTTTAGCGCACTCGCACAGCAGAAGAAAACGTGCGTTCCTTTCTCAGTACAGAATTGTTTGATTTGTTTTGACTTAAAGGCACAAAGAATACTTCATCCCCACACAGGCAGCAACTCTTCGTAATCTTGAAACATTACAGTGAAAGAACTAGAACAGAGAAGAAAGAGGAGACGAGATATCTGAACCAAAACATGGATCATTCAAGTACCCATCAAAATTTTTGGAAGCTTGTACATCCAATAAAATTTTCTACGTTTATTTCTATTGACAAAATGCAAGCTCTATATATCCACGAGCATGATTTAACAATCGGAAGAACTACGCCGCACATGAAAGTTACTATATCCACGAGTCCAGCATCAACATAACCAGTATGAGGAATAAAATCAGAAAGCTAAATAAATTTGTGAGAATAAGCGAAGTAAGCACTATGTCAGACATTCAATACAGTTACATGCAAACATATCTGAGTAACCAGATGATATTCCCTACTAGATCAAAAATCTTGACTTCATTTGTGTTAGATAGTTAGCAACCATCCAGTCAGTTCAACAATTCTGAAATTGAGGCATAACATTATGATAATATATAATAATAGCAGGCAACAACATAAACGAAAGGATTGAGCATATTTGCGCGTGTTTGGGTGGGAGATAAAGGAAGAGGGGAGGGGGGGGGGGGGTTGCCTTAGTGGAAGTTTAGAAGATCCTTACATCTTTATGAAAAATAAAGGTGGCATTGATCTACTTCTTTTCATTAACTTCCTACATTGATTTGATACAGAATTTTCTTGCCAATAATGAGAAGTGGCCTAACAATTATGATATAAACGACATCCTCAATCCTCTCAATACTAGTGTCTTGACACACATTCCACTTTTTTATTTTATAAGCATTGAGAAGGTAAAAAAAAGAATAGTTTTATAACTTTCAATAACTACCCATTAACCTTAACTTCCTATAATTAAGGATAAGTCTTACATGATCAGAAGAAAACAAGACACCAGGAGAAAGTTTTGGCATCATAATAGTATGGAAGTATAGAAGTGGATACAAATGGCATAGTTAGACCTGACAATAAACACTATCCTTGCCAATCTTGGCAATCCTCTGCCCTGCTATGCTCCTTATATATTATAGAAAGGACAAAGGTTGAGTAAGAGATAGAGCCTTTCGAGCAGCATTAAGCTTTGGCCATACTTCCTGATGCTTTGTCCATTTGCTGAGGCTTGTCATTTACGGAGGCACATATTGCTGTTTTAGACCCAGTTTGGAACCAAAAGCCATAACACCTCAAGAATTTGGGATAAGGCCTTTCATTTTCTTTAAGACCAACGATGCTGTTCCTAATTGACATCATTTTCTGACAGCCATATTGCATGTAATGGGTTTTATAATAAACTTTAAAATGAAAAAACCAACGTAAGGGGAGTTTAATTAAGTATACATGTGCATGACACCTTAAGAAAAATTCTAGGGTTTAGTCCTCTCCATCAAAATAGACAACTGATGCAGAATCCGGCGAAGGCTTAAATGAGATGTAAGCCAGCAATCTCATACTCACTAGAGCAATGATGGAGAAAGGTCCATGCACATTAAAATAACAATCATAACAATAACTATAATTCTAAAACTGGAGGTTTATAAGATTCAGCAAGCTTGCTAAACTAATCCCTGGGGCTATTAATCAGTTAAGAATTCTCACCTCTTCTGGAGATCATTTATGTCATGCTAGTCCACTGGATAACTCCATAGCACTCGCAAGAATGTGGCAAACTCCTGTAAAATGTATTGTTTCATAGTGTGTCAACTCGTGGATAACCCTTTCAATATGCTATGTAAGATTAAATTTAAGCATACCTTTAGATGCCTTAGGGCATTTTGTGCACTCTGATCAGCCATTGACGATTCAAAATCCACATAGAAAAGATAATCAAAGTACCTTTATATGATAATAATAATAATAATAATAATAATAATCAGCATTCAGTTCAGCAATATAGTAATTACTTTAGCAAGATAATATTTTAGCCAATGTAATTCTTATAATGATTGATGTGAGTTAAAAGATGCACATAAAAGTTTTCTAAGAAAAGCCAAATTGTAGCCATGACTTTCAGTAATTATACTTGGGAAACCCGTTGTTGTTATCATCAGATGCTCGTAAAGGTTGCTTCCGCAATGGATGGCTTTCAATCTGTTGGAAACAAACCAATAATACAATAAGAACATCTAAAATGTAACTTCAGCAAAAGATATAGCAATTGGAATCAAGAATACCCCAGACCTTTGTAAGGTTAATTTGACGCAGAGCAAAAACAGCAAGTGCCTTAAAAAGCACCCTAGGGCCCTCCTCTAAAGAAAAAACAATGCTTGTCTGTGAATTTAACACCACAATCAACATCAATATTCAGTTCCCATAAGTTGGTAAGAGTCCAACCAACAAAATGAGGTGGCATATGTGTATTCCATAGGGTAATTGCAGCCAATAGTTCTGAGTTTGAGGGTACCTTCAATGGCCTATCTGTTCCTGGAATTATAGGTTCTCGTGCTAGCATTAGGAATCGAGTGACATTATCACTATCATCCTGCCAATAAGTCCATGAGTGATCAACTTTATGTTACCATGAACTACCAACCATGTGAATTAGAACATTGAAAACCTTGGATCCCGGCCTGAATGTCTTGGGCAAGTATCTCTAGGCCATAGATCTTTGCAGCAGCAGAAATAACAACTGCTCCTGCATCTTGTAATTTGTGGAAAGCAACGTACTATAAATTGTAAATACATTAGGATGAGCGATATTGATTAATTGATTAATAAGTATATAGTAGCAGCAAAAAATAAATTTCACTTCTTTATTCCAACATGCAACAATTTATTTTTTCAAGAGATAATAAAAATTAGAATGTGACCCAGGCTGACTTCTTTAAAAACTAAAGGCAGTATATTACAGACATCAAACATATAAAATGCTCTAAAATTAGAAGGAGAGTAACACAATTCTTAACTACAAAATAGCGTACAGTTCCAACAATGCCATGATCATGGTACCTAAAAAAAAAAAAGCAACCAATAAAATTTATCATTCTCCCTCTTCATGAACAAACACCTGGAATGATACCAGAAAACAGTGCCCCTTTAAATCTAGGCTTACCTTTGCTGCAGCAGCTGTGTTATTGACTGCTTCTCTAACCAATCCCAACCTTGTCAATGTGTACTCACATTGAGCAAGAGCCTACAATATGGCCAGTGCTGGATAAGTTTGTAATAATTGGAGGAAAGTAAGGTATTAAATGTTAACAACACACCTGTGGATGACTAAGAACCCGCTTCAAATCTTCAAGTTTAACACCATGGTTGGCCATCAGACAGTGGTGGACTGCATATTTTACTTCTCCTACTATATGCAAACTGTGCCGGAGTAAAAGTTCATAATTTCTGTGGATGCTCCCACCTAAAGAATTCTCAATTGGTAAAACTGCTCTGTCCACAAGCCACCTTTCAACAGCCTTGAGAGGGGAAACCAAGCAAGAGAAGTTAAGAGAATAAAAAATTTGAATTAACTGAACCATCATAAGCAAAGAATAAACAGAGACTAAGAACCAAAATGTACGAGCTATTTCCACTAATGAGAGCAATTACGCATAACAACATTACTTCAGACCAAGAAAGTATGTCACATAAGAGCGACGCATTAGTTTCCTGATAGTGCTACAATTAACAGGTAAAAGATATTATTAGAAATCATTCAGTTGCTTAGCAATCCTTGAGTCACTACTTAGAAAATGTCTGATGAGTGTGCAGCTTTTGCACTTCCATCTCTTCTAATATCCCAAGGTGAGGAAAAGCAATACTAGCAGTAACGGTGACTAAACTCTCTCTCAGTTTGTCAGCATTATACGCATTTCAGGGCCTTGAATTTAAATTTCAAGACATAAGCCTATATGACAAAAACCAATGAGGCTTCAAGCGTTCAACTACCGGTCTTGCACTTATCTTTGTGAAATACTAAATTAGCAGCAATAATGAGTGTAAATGGAACAATTAAAAGATATAACTGATAGTTATTTCCAGGTCAAGTTTGAGCTATAAAAGCTAGTATAATTCTTAATAATAAAGTAAAGGAACAAAACCAATGATAACATCATACTAAGTGTGAACAAGTTCAACCACCACATAATCAATGGCAAAGGATGATAAACTTTTACTTCAAAAGCAGTGTGAAATTGTTCGCAAGGCACTGCTTCACAATTTGGGTAGGCCTTGTGTGCGGCTGACTCACTGTAAGCGCCACGAACCCCCTGAAAGTGCAATTTTAATTTATTTTGAAAAAGGATTTTAATACTACTAATCACGTGGAAAGAAAGAAGGGAAATTTTGTTGAAGGCCAAGTCCAAAGTTCGCAATTATAATAGTGGAAGACCTGGTTTGCAACACGCAGGGGGGAACCATCTGAAACTGAACCAGAGAACTGAGTTGAAGACAAAGGCCCTGAAATGAATGGCAAAGAACTAATTGAATTGTCATAACCAAAACCGTACCCATAAAAATGAGGGAACAAAAAAATCGTACGCGGAAGGGCAGGTGGATCACTAGAGACGACGTCGCTTGGGAAGTCATCGGGGGTTCTTTGCAATTCTAGAGCCTGGGCGTTGTTCTTGTTTAGGTCGTTGTCTTTCCGTAATGAAGCCCGAAGGACAAGGTTACGATAGCTCTTTGGAAGAGATTCGTGAGGTTTGACGGAGTTTAGCGGCGCGATATCTGATGGTGGAGATTGACGGACGGTGTGGTGGGGAAGATGAAGAATTCGAGATGCTGCCATGGAAGCCGCCATTGTAGCTGTTAGCTTCGGCGCCATCAGTATGGACGAAGTACCAAAAACCGTTTCGTTTGTTAAACGAAGTCATGATTTCCCAAATCCGTTTTCGCGGTTCTCGGGACCGGCTTCTGCAAGCCGTGGGCCGTGGCCAAGCACCCAAATTTTATTTTAATATTAATTATTAATTTATTTGTTTATTCATTCATTAAACATAATTTTATTAAATTTTTATTAAAAATTATATTATTAAATATATTATATTTTAAAATTAAAATTAAAATTTTAATAAATTTAATAAAAATTAATAATTTTATAAATATTTGATATTTACATATCAAATAAAATATTTTTACTAAAATAATAATGAAACAATTATCTATTTATGGTTTATTTTAAGTTTTGTAGCTTCAAGTTTTAGAATATGCATTTAGATTTTTTAACTTTTTTATAAATAAAATATATTAAATTCTTTTACAATTTAGGCTATATATAAAAAAAATTTTATAATATCAATTGAGATAAATTATTTTTTATATTTCAAAAATTATGTAAATTATTTTTATATACATTAAATTACTCTAAAGTATCTTTATATATCTTAAAATACTCTCAAATTATCTTTAAATTTTTTTAATTTACTGTATGTGAAGTAATTTATATAATTTTTAAAATATTGAGAGTGATTTATCTCAATTAATACAATAAAAAAATTTTATACATGACTTAAAGTATTTAAAAGTTTAATATATTTTATCCTTTTATTTTAAAAATTAAATTAAAACTTAAATAAATTTAATAAATTTATAAATATTTAACATTCCCTTATTAAATAAAATATTTTTACTCAAATAATAATGAAACATTTATCTATTTATGGTTTATTTTAAGTTTTGCAGCTTTATATTTAAGAGTATGCACTTAAATTTTTTAACTTTTTTTATTGATTATAGTGACTTTGTTTTATAACTTTGTAATTAATATGTGAGTCTCATATTTTTTTTCTTATTTATTTTTATTTTTATATTTATATTTCCCTAGCTATCCTGTGTTGTAACAACAAAATATTTTAATTTTCAAGACTATGTACCAATAATAGGAGTTTTTTTTTTATGACTTTTATAATTTTTTTCTAATTTTTTTTATAATTGAATGTGTAAATTTTATTTTTTTAATTTTAATTTTAATTTTGTGTCTTTTTCTATCTTACTCTACCCTCTTGTGACCCAACAATTGGATAATGGAAAAAAGTATTAAAAAAAAAAGATTCACCCACAAATTTTTGTGAGATATTAAGTTTGGTTAATTTGTTCAATAGTTTATAAGATTTAATAAATATAATTATTTCTAAATTTTAAATAATATTTTAATAAATTTTAATTTATAAAAATATAAGGGTTGAAAATATAATGATATTAAGGAAAATCATATTATACTTTACGTAAACTAAACTAGAAAATCTCATGAATCTCATGTTTGCGATGCATTGCATGATAAACTTTATGTAGGATTTGTGCTACGATTTTGTATACTTTAAATAAAAGCTGTTGACCATTTAAGTGTAATACTTCTAATCTCATTATCACGGAAAATGGAATCCTCATTAAGGAAAATTATTTTTCACTAGATATATAATTAGAGTTGTTAATTCATTGAATTTTCCAATATAATTTGTAAATATTAATAAATTTAATAATTTAAATTTATAAATAAATATTTAATAAAATTTAATTTATAAAAATAAGATAATTAAATTATCACCCACATCAATCACGAGCAATTTTACCTTGTGTTGGGCATGAGAATATTTTTTTTTTGTTGGGGGCTCCCGTATGAAGATGAGCTCCTAAAAACGATTGGCCAAGTAGGGCTGGCAGGCTAGCATGGAAGTCCATTACTCTAATAGCTCTATGAATGACGGACCCATGACTAATGACTTGAAAGAACTACTGAGGCCCATGGAATGGTGATCGAGGAATATGAAATAGAAAGGTAAATATAAAAAATGTTTAATTGTCCACAGCACATATGGTCTCGTTTTTTTTTTTTTTAATGTTAGTAGGGATAAATTATTCTCATACTATTAATTAGGGTGTCAATGGTATGTGTGGGATCTTAAAAGGGGACAGATAAAAGTCCATTCAGAAAATTATCTTTTAAAGTCTACCATAATAATATCTTCTAAGAAAGGCTACTCAAGTAGTTTTTGGGGTGACAAAATTTTTTTTAACGAGAATTGCTCAACCAAAACAAGACAATTAGTTATGCGGTAAAATTCGATCTTGCCTTTAGTCAGAAACGAATCATCCCACAAGGCAGCTGAACCAACCTACCGAGGCCACATGGCCTCATTGTAACTGCAAAAGTTGGTAATCAAAGTGTCAATGAGCAAGACCCCAAATGTCGTTGCCAATCCGAGCGTAATCCAATGAATGTCAGCTGTATGACTATATTTAATGGTAAATAATAATATAACAAGCAAGTGGAGCATCCAAAATCTGAACCAAGATTTCGAAAACCAGTGATTAAGATGCTTACATGTTTTTGTATGCATTTTGCTTGACATTCCCCGAGCTTTTTCAAAATTCTCGTTTAAAGTATTGTCAAATTGATAGACAATCCACGCATGCTAGCTCACAAATTTTGAACTCGCCACGAACAAAACAAACCCAATAAACAAATTATTGCTGGGTAACTTCGACCGACAAACATATATTATACATTTTTTTAAAGGCCCTTAGGCTATTAATTATTTATTGGTATTAATATTTTGACAATTGTACTCTAATCAAATCCTCCACTCAGTAAAACTATTGGTGCGTGTTGTCGATTGGTCATCACGGTGTGGATGGAAAACTTAATCATGAAGAATAGTTCCTTTCTGTTTCTTTCCTTAACTATGCCATTTCCTCTTGCACCCGGTAATTTTGTA
Source organism: Dicorynia guianensis (assembly GCA_037013595.1). NCBI lineage: Eukaryota > Viridiplantae > Streptophyta > Magnoliopsida > Fabales > Fabaceae > Dicorynia > Dicorynia guianensis. The sequence goes on from JASUAB010000009.1 coordinate 1,694,659, forward strand.
CTCATCTGGCTTGGGTAGCAATCTTGGAACAAAGTTGATTCCAAATGGGTAGTAGTTGGGAAAAATCAGCCTAACGATATGATTGATGTTTAGTTCGAATTCCACATAATGAATCATAGATGATTAAAAGTCCAGAATTTGTTAGAATGATAACACAAATTATTTCATATTGTAAGATTAAGGATGAATTAAAAATAATTAAAGACAAAAATTGATACAAAATGAATGATGTAATAATATATTTGTATTATATGGTGAGCAAGTTGTGTTTGTTATGTGGTGTATTAATTTAATAATAAATTATTATTTATATAATTTTTATTATTTATATTTATAATATCATATAAATAATAATTTATTTAATTAATGTAAGGCATGAATTATGGTAATTGCGGTGAAAGTGCATTGATCACGTTGGGGAATGTGGGTTGCGTTAGCGAAACGAAACCAGAGTGGAGCCTAGGGCCATGACTAACGGAAATCTGGTTTGGTTTGCATTTGTGTAATGACTATGACGTCCTTGTTTGGAGTATTCAATTCATGATTTCCCACTTCTGGGATCGGACAAACCACCAATTCGTTACGAAGACCTGAACCATGACGTGTCCCCTGGTTACCTCACGAGAACTGAATACTGAATGGCTAAGGATAGATTATATCCTTTGATAAATCACGAGCGAAATCCAGCCCAACATCCCCGCGGATTAGGATAGATTATATCCTTTGCTTCACAGGGGAGGAGAACTTAGTGGGGCCCCACTTAAAGCCCACTAAGGCCTCCAAGATTTGACACAGCTGGGGCTACTGTCTATGTCCACTGCTATTACTGCTCTTTGTTCTTTCCTCGTAAACTGCAATATTCGTCCACAGCCGCATTTCTTCTGCCACGTGTTCCTATACATCTGGCATCATCTCTACGGGCCCACCTCACACCGACCAGATCGCTGTTTTGCTTTGCTTCGATCCCGACCGCCCTCGTCGCCACTGTCCCTTTCCTCGTCCCGCGGTTTTGGTTTCAAACGTATACCATCCTACGTTCACACTCAACACACAAAATGATAGGGCGTAAAATAATAAAAAATTATTATTAAAATTGTTTCACTTTCATCGTTTTGCGACAGAATTATAGAAATAAAAAAGAACTCCAACTTGCGCGGAGTCTGAAGCATTATATGGACATTAATTTTCTTCATTTGTTTTCCTAAAAAGCTTCAAAATTGAGTTATCACTTTTGATGATATGCTCATGATTTTGTTTTGTCCAAGTCATTCAATGGAACACTTGGGATGTTAAACACCAACAGGTTGATCAAATAATGGCCCTTTCTTAAAGCCATCAGAACCTCAACGTAATTAGGGACGCATAAAAGTTCATTGGCAATGCAGATTAATGGGCTTGTTAAGTCACTTTTATCAAAACACATTTTCAAGTGGTTTTTAACCAAAACTGCTTCAAGTCAATCGTATTCTGTTTTGTGTGATTGCTAGCTGCTCCCTGTCAAACTTAATAAACTACACTTTCCTCGCATGATTCATCTTTTTTGCTCCGAAGTTTTCAATATTTACATCTGGCTTCTTTCTTTTCTTCTTGTTTATTCTTCTGAAATCCAACAGATGATTAATCTTAAACCCGGCAAGCGCACAAAACTCGATGAGATATCAACCTCAACCATGCATACAGACAAAGATTCTGTGGAATAAAGAAGTGAGAAGTGGGAACGCCGGATTCTTTTCTTCACTGAAATGCCAGTACAAACAACATCACCGTATCAGTTGTGTGCCTTAGGATGTTGGGCACAGTTTCCCATCATTTACTTTAACTTTTTTTTTTGTTTCCTTTGACTGATATAATTTGACCAGTCAACCAACATGACCGATCCCTATGACATTCATGCTCATGACCCCAACTACAATCCGTGGCCCACCACATATTATTTCTGCACCCTCCAATCTTTGATCAACTTGTCCTCTCATGACATGCATGATCAAATACATGTTATTTATTCACCCAAAAAAAAAGACATGTTATTTAATATTTTATCCCCATTAGAATTGATGTTCACTTTGAATAAGGGAATTTAGGGCACATAGGGTGCAACCAAAGCAAAATTTAGGATCCAAAGGATATCAGTGGAATCAATCATTGTTTGCCAATTATTTTCCACATCTCCAAAAGATGAAGACAGTTTAAATCATAGCTAGTAACCTAGTTTTAGCTTTTCTTGCCAGCCACTCTATCATTCCTGCTCTAGAAGTGGTAATGGCCATTAGACACCCAATTTAGGAAATCAAACTGTCGGCACGTAGTTACATGGAGCCTATGGTTTTAACTCTTTTTTTTTTAATTAACCTAAAATCATCTTGATATCAATGTAGCATGATCACTCTTGGTAGACAGCATGTTCAAATATATGATCCAATCAATTGTAACTAAAGAAGTAAGTAAGCAAGAGGGAAAGAATATGTAGGCGATAAATCATTCAAATTTAGGCTTGAAAATTTGTTTGCAATTATGGCGGCCTGTTAAGTTTTCTCTAAGTTTGGATCAAAGAAGGAGTCCAAAGATACAGATGGCTTGTGGAAAAAGAGGAGTATTTTTCCTAACCGCTAAGCGACAAAGTGCCATGAGTGAGGGATAATCAGACTAACCTGGGGATCAAATTTAACAAGAAAACTAAATTAGTAAATTCCCTTCTGCATTGGCAATCAATGGTATCTGTGTTATAATCATTTCGACACCATATTTCTGGCTCAGTAAAAGCGATGATGAGTCTGTCGTTTTACTAAATTTTTGTCAGATAGTAGAGTTGAAAAAGAGAGGAACAGTCGTGCACTGTTTCCTCTCTGATTAAATATTTGAGTTGAGTTATAGGTATAGTGAAGTAGCTCTTTTTTGGTTTTCGTTCACATAACTATTAAAATTTGCAATTGTAACTTGTAAGAGATTGAATACTTGAATATCATTTACTCTTAGGAAAATTTTGTTCCTTCATGGAATTCTCACAACAGAAGATGATAGAATCCTTTTAATGGAGGAGGCATTAACTGTTGCTAGATAAGAGCGGTGCTAAGACAAAATACCAAGAAAATGTAACTTGGTATATTTGGTGCTGTTTCAAAGTTCAGCTTTCTTTCGAGTTTTACGTAGAGGACATCATTCATCGATCTAAGTTATTAAAAAAAGTCGTTGTTCATCTAATTTTTCTGTAGAGAAAGGATTTGTATTGAACTGACTCTAATGGGAAATGATGTCTGTGGAACGACAACGAAAGCAAACCCGATGTGTTTCAATAAGTGGAAGTTGAGTAAGACAAGTCACTATACAGAGATAATTATTGATCACAAGAGGGACCACAGCACCCAAAGGGCCAAGACCAAGACCCAAAACAAGTAAAGCGAATAGACTGATGAGTGATGAGTGGTGAGGTAGGTAGCCATGAAAATGAGTATGAGGCAACGTGTTACATGAAAAACGATAAAACACAGCGAATGGAGGGCAACAGTGAATACCGAGCGTGTGTGAGTGTGCATTAAGTGAATGAATGAATGAACCAAAAGATGAAGAGATGAAGATCCTCTGTGCCACTGTCAATGGTGTCCCCCTGCCTGTCCCTTAACCATTATTACCTGTCCACATCATCCGAACATTCAACAAACGACGGCAATCGTTCCATCAATTAATATCTCAAAATGCTTGTTCCCCGGGTCCCACTTGTCTGGTGATAATAAATCCCAGCAACATCTACATTTGTACACCCCTCTTCTTAGACCACATCTGTGTTTTTCTTTGCCTCCAAGAAATATTTTATTTTAGTTAAAAAATAGTGAATGGCGGATGATAGGCAATGTAAAATTAAAATATACATATATATATGAAGAGACGACGACTCGAGGTTTGAGTTTGGGCGTGAGAAACATCGCAGTGGTTTTGGGGCGATGAATTGGTGCGGTGGAGTAGAAGGGGAGAAGTGGTGAATGCGTGGGGACCTCTTGGCGCTTTGGCCTGGCCAGGCCAAGACGGGTATGTGACGGTGGGGCCCGCTAATAGTGACCTCCACGCAAGAGAGGGACCCACGAGAAGAGAAAGAGAGAGAGACGGAGTTCCCTCTAGTTCTCATGAAACTGTTGCAGAGAGCAGATTTGGGTAGAAGGACTCGAATTTTCTTAACGCTTTCTCTGCGTGCAAGCCAACCTCATCGATCATCTCGTACGACAAAACCCATCATTACCCTCTCTCTCTCTCTCCATCCCTATCTTTCTCTCTCTTCCCTCTCTCTTTTCGGATTGCTTTATATATCTGAACTGTGGTTTTGTCATCTCACTCTGCATGACTCCTTAAACCATCACCCTAAACTTATCTTTGCCCGCTGTCCGTACGCTTCCCTCCCTTTCTTTTCTTTTTTCTCTAGTACTATACAAAACACACAAACGCACTACCACAATCACATAGCAAAAGCTCATCTTTCAAACTGAGGAGCTGCTTACTTGACTGTATGGATGGATCCTTCAAGTGGACAACGCCAGGTAGGATGACTGGTCTCTCTAACAAGCATGCTTTCTGTGCCTTTCCTCTTTTCTTCAATGGTTTATTACGTTAGGGCCTGATTATGATTTTGGGATGTGGGAGAACTACGAGCTATTTGGAAAGATGAATGAACTTCTCAAACAGAAAAAAGATTAAGAATGAATTTTTTTAATTGTTTTTCATGTAATTCTTCGGAAGAAGTAATGGCAACTATGCCATTCAAATTTTTCCTTATCAAACCAGACACGTTATAGTTGGTATTAGCAATTGATCTCTCTCCAGGCTGGGAAATTAGGGCAAAGTTTCCCATATTTATCTTGTTGAACCATTCTGACTTTCTGAGCTTCAACGAAGTACACAAGTTGGAAATGAAATTTCTTTCTATTTTTTTGGGAGAGATTTTTGTTTTTCTTTTTTTTTTTCCTGAAGAATTCAAAGAGCAATCTCATTCTCCCTTTTTTCTTTTACTTCTTTAACTTTCCCCTTCTGAACATTTGTGTTCATAGTTCTAAAATTTAGCTGCCAAAAAAAAAAAAAGGTTTTAAACCATTTGGGATTTCATGCTCACCAATACTTGCCATTGGATTTTTTTGTCAATCTCACAGCAAATGTCTAGCCAGTCACTGGAGAACATGTTAGCATGCTCAAAAGCACAGCAAGAGAGGAAGCCAAGGCCTCAGCCGGAACAAGCCCTGAAATGCCCGAGATGTGACTCCACCAACACCAAATTCTGTTACTACAACAATTACAGTCTCTCTCAGCCAAGATATTTCTGCAAATCTTGCAGGAGATATTGGACCAAAGGAGGGACACTAAGGAATGTTCCAGTGGGTGGAGGGTGCAGGAAGAATAAGAGGTCATCATCTGCAACATCCAAGAGAGCTCAAGATCAAGCACTCACACCCAATACCAACCCACTCACTACCCTTCCTCCATTATCTTATGACTCCAGTGACCTTACCCTTGCATTAGCCAGGCTACAAAAGCAATCATGTGGGCAATTGGGCTTTGATGACCATGACCTTTCAATTTTGGGGCATCCCACAAGCACCCATTGTGATATTCTTGGCAATCACGGCATGAATCCCTCATCCACAAACTCTGGATTTTTAGATGCACTTAGAAGTGGGTTCCTCGAGACCCAAAATAATCTTCAGAATCTGTACTATGGATATGGAAATGGGGACAACGGAGAGTTGGATACTGGCAACAGTGCTCGTGGGGTTGGGGTTAGTGGGGAGATGATGCTGCCTAATTATGATCAAGAAATGAGTAATGCCACAACTCAAGCAGTGACGGTCACTACCATGAAGCAAGAATTGTGCAATGCCATAGAACAAAGCGAAAATAGAGTCTTATGGGGTTTCCCCTGGCAACTCAATGGAGACACCAACATGGGTGAACTTGATTCAGGAAGAGCAAGTTGGAATGGTCTCACATCATCTTGGCACGGGCTTCTCAATAGTCCCCTAATGTAGACACTGTGCTTTACCATTCCACCACGAGAAGAATCAGAAGGCAATGGTTTCCTCTCATGTTTGACTAAAATAGTATCAAGTTGTAAACTTTCAATCATCTTGAGTTTTGAATTACTAGAGACTTGATTCACTTGAATCATCTCTTCTCTTACTTGTTTGTTTTTTTTTTTCGATCACTTAAAATGTCAAATTTTTTTTGTATCTTTTGTTTATTGGTTAATAGACTAGTGAAATTTTCAGATTTGTTTGCTAAACAAGTCAAGGGAGTTGGATAGAAGTAGATAAAGCCTCATTTTCCTTATTTGACAGACGGAAGAGAGAGAGGCGGGATGACTGTGATGTTTCATAGTTTAGTGCAATCTGAGTCTGAACTCTCTGAACAGTAAGAATCAAATTTTGAGGACCATTGGGTTTTGAATTGTTGTTGGTGGTTTCAATATATTCTGCCATGATTGCTTCTTATTTTGATGAGGTACAGCATCTTGTACCAAAGTACATTACTATTAAATGGAAATAGTTACCATACGAGTACGGTAATGGTGGGAATGAGAGAATTTCTCGCGTCCTTCGGCATTAGAAATTTCAGTGAAGCATGAGCGCCAACTTCAGGAAGGATTTTGTCTCCCTTGGCAGACCAAATCCAAGTTAGGATTTTTTTAACCAGAGATAAGTTGAGATAATGCGGAGGTTGAATAATTTAATTGTTTTTAGTAGAAATTCAATTTGGAATTGAGCGTGGGAAAACGGTCAAAAATCAGTTTGAACATTATTTCAATTTGCCTCCCAAACTAATCACAGACAACAGCATTTGCTTTATCATGATTTGGATCTTTTTTTTTTTTTTTAAAAAAGTATTCATCGGCGAGAGAGAATGGCCAGCTCCTCGCTGTCGTTTTCAAATTGTCGCTCTCTTTATGAATATGAAAGCCCCCTAGAATAGCAGCTGTATAGCATTGAGGAACTCGTTAGCATTCTGAAGGTTACAGTTTTGCCCTTGCAAGAAGGCTACCGGGATTAATGGAGGAATGACCTTTATCTGATTCAGTTTAAGCAACAATATTTTTTAATATAAAGTTTTTTTAAAGGATATTTATTAATATAAATTTAATTTTATTAAATATTTATAAATTATTTTAAATAAACATTTTATAAAATTTAATTTATAAAAATAATATGACTAAAATATTACCTACTTCTTTTTGAGTCTTGCCGCCGGATTAAATTAAAAAGCAAGCAAAGCAAGTATAACGCCAGGGTCTAATTAGGTATGGGCGTAAACGACAATGAAATAGCCATCCCTCCTTGCGCTACCGGCAAATATGAATAGTTTTAGACACTTGGAGCGAAAGAAAGAACTTTGGAAAGAAAGAAGGTTTTCAGGGTTTTATCCATTTAATCTTTTTTAATTCTAAGCAATAAATGAAGTTTGATTTTTTTTTTTTTTCCTGGAACCTTAGTTTCTTCAGATTAAAATATCCTGCCCAAGATCTTTCTTTTGTTTTTCATTTTTCGAAAAACCTATGGAGCTTGAGAAGTTGAAAACTAAACTGCAACCGCAACTTCAATGGGTCCAGTGGGTCTTCTTATTTTTCTCTAGGAAAGCAGGGTGCAAAAATACAGGAGCAACGGGTTTTCAAAGTTAGTGGCAAATTGGCCGCTGGTGGGAGCGTGGCTCCGCCACTGAACGACAACCTTTTTCTTTTTAAATAGAAATTTAAACTGAAGATATAACGATTACCTGGCAGCAACGACTAATATGATTGAAAACGATATAATACTCAGCAGTTCGTTCAATAAACTGACATTGAAATTTGGAAGTAAACTTTCCTTATAGGTCCAGACGTATAAGTTGCAACATAGCAAGTTCCACTTTAACATCAGGCACCTAAGTTACTAAATAGGTACAAAACGATGAAGATGAGAATCACGCTCAACTCCTAAGAAAAAACAGATACCGACTACCAATGAAATAGTTCATGACCTTGGCTTCTCCTTCTTCTCTTTGAAGAGTGCCAGAAGAGACACCCCTGATACCTTAACAACCTTGAACCGGACTCCAGGAATATCTCCAACAGCATGCCCTTTCCGGCCAAATCCTGCAATTAGCACCTCATCCTGCATTACAGACAACAAACATCCACATCTTAAGCCTAGGATAAACATAATTACTCTCTCCCTCCTATTCATTTTATCAAGGAAAACTTACATTTTCTTCAATATAGTTTAAGCAACCATCGTTTGGCACAAAGGCTGCAATTTTCTTCCCATTCTTAATTAACTGTACTCGAGCACATTTTCTAATAGCAGAGTTTGGCTGCTTAGCCTCAATCCCACTGTGAAAGCCACTCAGTCAAACATTAGTAAGAAGCCATATCAAATCAAAAGAAAGAAATCTAGGGGGTTAGGCTAACATTTTTTCAAGAACAATGCCTTTAGCATGCGAGGATCCAGCAAATGGCTTCTTCCACTCATTCCCAAGATGGGATTTCTTGTATGACTTGTCGGCCCACCTCTGCCTTCTTCGGTGGGACCTCAACTTGCGAGCAGCTCCCATTCCACGTGTTTTCCTGAATAAGAGAAAAGTGGCAGCAGCTATAAATTTAGCCATATCTTTAATAAAATTAAGAAAAGCACAAAACACATGGCACATACGAGAAAGTACAGATATCTAAACTTACGAACATAGAAATGTCAGTTTACGACTTAAAATTGGATAATAAAAATTACATAACCAGTAGTTGTATATATTGAGGCAACTTATGAACTATTAATGGAAGAAAACTGTTAGATTATTAATAAGTTGTGTAATTCCATCCCACTTTCTCCATATACAATAATAATAGGCATTAAAGACCATAACACACAAAAAGGGGTCTGAAACATGAGACTCCGATTGTCACCGGTTTCAAAAAATAATAAAAATCTCTGGCAACTAAAACACAATATAGATAAATGTAAAGCAATCTTTAGCGATGCAATTATACTAAAGAACTAAATTCTCGGCACAATTATGCAGCTTCCAATTATGAATTACAAGGACCAGTTAAGAAAAGGAAGTCAGTATTTCTAGCACGGCGTTTGCTTTGGTTGTTCATTGTTTAAAACTCAATTTACAAGTAGAATCATCAAAGAATTTTCAGAACATTCCCCATTTTTCTTAACCATGTGCTCGAAACACAAACCGTAGAAGTGATTTACGAATCCCATTAAAAGTGATGCAATTTGCACATCGTCACATAAATTGAATCGCAAATCAGTTAAATTTTAAATTAATATAATTATAGACAAGTTTCATACAAAAAACTCATGCGCAAATAATAGGAATCCTTATATTTTAAATTCCAACCAGATCCTAAAAGAAGAGTTTTCACACCTTTTCTGTTAGGAACCACATATAAATTCGAAAGGTGGTTCCTATCGTCAAATTGGAGCGGAGCATGCAAGAACAATATTAGAGCAAAAGTGAATCGAGAACTGAACTAGAATTCGATCGGATAAAGTGGACACTATCAGTTCTATCAACATCTAAATCTTTCTATAGCTTAAAGAACGATGAACATTGAATTGAATCACAATAGACGGCGCATTTGCATACGTAAATTTTCCGGAAGAGATTCTCAACGAAGCCAACATAGAGGGAAAACAAATAACACTTTGAAGGGAAACTCACCCCATGGTGACGACGGCAACGAGCTAACGAGCTGTTCTGGTTAGTCTGAACCTTACCGAAAGGTGAGAAGGAGCTGCTTATGCCACCACTAGCTAATGAAATTGGAAACCCTAAATATCAAATCTCTACAGACGTTTCCAATTTTTAATTTTTTTGGTTATTTGGGCTCACCGCGTTCTTTTGGGCTTTGATCGGGCATCTCAAGCCACGGGCTAGCTCTGATCTGTGAACCGCCCTTGTCCAATTACAATAATATTGAACGATCTTATTTTTTATATGATTTAATCGAATTTAAAATAATTTTAATATTTTTATATTGATTATTATTATTACGAAAGAGAGCTGAAGAGTCAAGACTCTTTTCCATCTTTATTTCAGTTTACCAAAATTTTGAAAAATAATCTCCATTTTGAGTTTGTTAAACATTTACAAGAATTTGATTGCTTTCAAATAATTAATAGAAAATTTATATTTTCTAATATCTTAATCTATACCTCTTTCCACTATCCATAAATTTTAATATTTAAATTTTTTTTCTACGTACAGATTAAAGAAGTATAAGAACTTCAATGTTCGTACTTTTTATTATCAATTACTACCATTTATTAGATGAATTATATGATTTTATACAATATTTAAAGGTTCAAAATAAAAAAAAAAAGAAATTAGGCCAACTATGAACTTTTACGAAGTAAAACTAAACAGGCATAGCAAAAACATCTATATTGTCATACAACATAACTTTTTTCAGCGACAACAAAAGGGATAAGCCAGTAAATGTCCAAATTCCAACCCAAAATTTTTAAGCAAAAAACCCCAAATAACAAGGGGTGTCACTCCATCTGAACTTTGCTAATTGCTATTCTCAAACTTGCAGTGTCCAAGAAGTACTAAATCATCAATAAAGGAAAACGAACTCCCGCTAAAGGTTACATCATTCATTTAAAGGGGAAATAACCTATCCTTGCGAATTATAATTCATTTCTTGTGTTCAAGAGATAGAGAGAGGGGAGCAGACGATTACGCAAAAAGCTTCAGATCATTCCACAACCCACCGCCACCTTTCCAAGCATTGCTCACAAACAGTTTCTGATCAGCAGAAAAATTCACAGTGCAAGGAGCAGGGCAGTAATCATACATTAACTGCAAAACATACATTAGTAATAACTTTGAAGGACTACATATTTAACCTGCCTCATAAATCAGAGAATGACTATTTTTGTGGCTTCTTCCACAAGACCCCAATTTTCTTCAGCATGTTGCCATTTTTCTTCCTCTGAAAATCGTCATCAATATCTTCAGAATAAGGTGAACACTTCCCCATGACAGAATTATAGTTGCCGTCCAAAGACACACTTCGCTCTGTCAGCTGCCCATTGTTTCCAGCTGAAAGCATAGCAGCAGCAGCCTCTGCTGCCTTCCTCCACTGATCAGTCTGTACCTTGAGTCTTCTTAATTCTGCTTCCATTTCTGAGTTCGCTGCTTGTGCTGCTTCTAGCTGCTCGGTGACTCTTGCTGCCTTCCGATTGCTCCTATCTGCCTCCTCCATCACAATCCCAAGTTTCATGAGAGCCTCGTGTTCAGCAGCCTTTGCTGCCTCTACTTCTGATGCCACTTCCTCTCTCACTTTTCCACCATCCATAAACCTTTTCTTGATTTCCACCTTCAGTGTTTCATTCTCTTCTGTTATACTTTGTAATGTTGTCTCCTTGTCCATCAGATCAGCTTTTAATTCAGCCACACATTCCTCTAATCTTTTAAGTTCCTTTTGAAACTCATGCTCTCTTTGGGATGAGAGGCTCTTTTCAAGCCTCAAATTCAAGCCCTCATTCTCCTCCACAATACCCTGCAACTCAGTTTCCTTATCCATTAAATTTGACTTCAAGTCTTCGATATCAGCTCTCCTTTTCTTAAGTTCAATCTGTAGCTCAGATTCCCTCTGGCTTGATTCTAATTTTATCTGCTCCATCAACTCATAGACATTCCTAAGCTGCACCATGCTACGGATCTGTTCTTCTTGGTACTTAATCTCAGCATTTTCTAAAGCATATTTGAGTCGTTCTACCTCAGACTTCAGAGAACAAATTTCTGCATCAATCTGATTTCTATTTTCTCCCTTTTTCAAATGTTCAGGTTCCTGCTCAGGGTTATGATCATCTGCAAGATTTTCAGAATGGCTGCATTTATTATTGACAACGTCGACCTCAAGCTTGCTTACAAGTGCTTCTAGTGAGTTCACCCGTGCTCTCGACTGGTCTAACTCAAAAGCAATGGAATTGTAGCCTTCTACAGCTCTTGCAGTATCAGCCCTTAAAAACTCCACAGTTCTTTCTGCAGCCTCAAGTTGTTGCAAAGTTTCACTAACCAAACCGAGGGCCCAACCTTCTGATTCTTTACAATCACTGAGCTGGTTCTTCATGTTCTCCACAAGAGAAAGAGTTTCTGCCAAGTTTTGTTTCAGGTTTAGTAGTTCCACATCTGCTGATTCCGCATGTTGGGTTTGTGCATTCTCACAATTAGCTACCAATTCAAGTTGGATCTTAAGCTGCTGAATTTCATTCATGGCAGTGGCCAGGGCTGCAGAATCGACTGAGAGCTGCTTTTGGGCAACCTCGAGATTAGATTGCCATGCCCTATCATGTTCTTCTGTAATTTTCTGGAGCTCAATAACATGAGCCTCATCAGAAGCAGAGAACTCCAGAAGCTGTTTTTGATAGTCTTCAAGTTTTGCAGATAGGGCTAGCAGTTTCCCTTTGGACTCCTCTGCTTCTTGCTGAGCTTGTTTTTTGCATGATTCGGATAAGCTGAGCTGGTCCCTCACCACCTTCAATTCTTCCTTGAGCTGAGAAACCAGAGATTCCAATTCGGATATTCTGCTAGGGCGCTTCCTCTGAAGATAGAGAAATATAAAAATAATTTAGAATTCTAAAAAAATTCCAAGCCTGAATTGATCTGGTCAGTACAAAATAACAAATACTTTCAAGTTTTAAGCTTGATTACTAAAATTAAAGTAGAATAGAATACAAAAAAAGATAGAAGAAAAAGGATAAGACAAAGGCTTAGAAAGAGATAAAGATAAAGATAAGCTATCCCAAGTCTCCCATTCACGGAGCAATTTACAAGTATAGAAAACCAATGAACACTTTATTATATGGCAGTCCAAAAACTTGTGCTAAACCTACTCTCCCTAAAGATTTCAATACACTTAAATGTTCAAGAACAGAGTCCTTTAAGAAGCCACTTCATACTCTGCCTAAAGCAAATGTCCACTAATTGAAGAGTTTGTTGACATGTATTGTTTGACCAACTCAAAATCAACAGACTCTCGATAACTAGAAAACTTGTTGTGAAAGCAGATTTGTATATATTTTAAGAAAATAACAACAAAAATAATAAGTGGAAATAGTTTAAACATGAAAACACCAATCAAGAGTTAAATTTTAACTTGAAACTAGAAAGAAATCCTATATTAACCTCAGTATACTATGATTCATATTTCCTAGGTTGCAAAACCACAAGTATATGCTTCCCATTACCTCAGGAATTGGGCTTCTGGGAGATCTGCGCTCAGTAACTTTGGGGCTTCTCTCTTTTGATATTTTATTAGCTTGATTTGAAGAAGATGCAGAGTCAGTCTCTACCGCAGCTGGCCTGAGTTGGCGTGCAGCGCGAGGAGAGACCTTTTGAGACACTTCAGAGGAACCACTTCTGAAATTAGAATAAGAAAAACAATCATGTAAGAAAGCAAATCCTTTGGGGAAATGGAAATCCATAACTCTTTGATTCTAGCAATAAAGAGCAGCATTGTTGAAGTTAATGTCCTGTCTTGCCATAAAAAGCAATATTCTCAAATCACCTAAACTTGCCAACCCATTACCGCAGCCAAACCATCATTGCTGACAAACTTCAAATAAAACGTGCTACTTGGATTCAAAATCAGCACTGTCAGATACTACTACTGGAAAGAGTACTATCACTGTTAGAACAATTACACAGTAAGTTACAAATAGAAAGTCCTGTAATTATACATCAAGGGTCACCAACTTAATAAAAAATTGAATTAGTAATTCAAAAATGTCAAATTCCAGGAACAATTTAGAGAATGAATCTTTTTGAAACGATGTGATAAAATTTGAGATGTCAAATCACTGCTAGTTGTGCCAAAAATTGTTCCATATAAACAACTCTTCCCTTTTAAAATCTTAACAGCCTTTTATCTTACGGTACAGTCATTTGGGAGTAAGTGCAACTGCCCCGGGTCCCAATCTCCCATTCCACAGTTAGACGAAAGGTGAGGCTTCTAATGAAACGCTTATAAACCAAAAGAGATAAAGATTAATAGGAAATGATTAGGCTTAGCCATAGATAAGCTGCCTTTCCAAAAACAAATCAACCGAGAAAGAAGGAAATGGGAAAAAAGAAAAAAAAAGAAAACACGAGAGGACAGCGTGCCTTCTGTAAATGATGAGATGCAAAAAGCAACTCAATGGTAATGATTTGAGACTCTTACCATCCGAAATGATTTTCCACATAGTTTGATGGAGAAGGTGGCATCAACTCAATGGTAAATTTGACATGTACAGGTAAGGAAATTTACAAAGGAAGCAAACAATTGCTGCAGCTTCAGCTAACTTCAAACTAGAGCCACTGCAGACTGCAGTGCAACAAAGTTCTATATAGCTTATGCAATACGGCTTTCCTGCTTGAGCATAGTTCTTTTCAGAATTAGTAAACGGCGTTGAATATAAGGGAAATATCACCCATGTCGAGGAAAACTATCCCGTTGATTTAGCCTTTTTAGCGTCTTCGATTCTTTGAATAACCAAAGAAACCATTTAGTCTAAACAAAGCAAAGCACAGGAGCAAACATTTCAAGATTACCTTGTCTTGGAGTTGGGTGTCTGCATGGTTTAACTGCCTTGTACCCAGGAAACTGATACGCGTTTAATGATTTGGACCTCAGCACTTGAATGCTCCCTGACCCACAACGACTGTCTTATATCAAAAAATATCACAAACTGAGACAAGGGAATCCAATGTGATAAGAAGTTGCGAACAAATAAATGAGTTCATGCAGGAAGGGTGCTGCACTCCTTGTCATAACGCATGAAGCCATAAATGCAGAATATTTGGTAACTGTGATCTTCAATATTCACTTTTCAGTGCTAAAAACTCCTTTTCCCAATTTTTACCATACTATACGTAAAAAGATAGATCACCTAAATTGCATCAATCGAGAAAATATATATAGAGGGGAGCGTGATGGGTCCCACTTTAAAATCATTATAGAAAATATAAGTCAAGTAGATTTGTATGAACATGCCAAACTCCACATAAGGCAAATTTTCTATCTTCCTACCAACTGCAGATATGATAAGCTCTTTCAGGCTAACATTCACAGGATTATGGTCAGGAGGGGCCTACAACTAGAACAAACAGAGAGGATGAAATTACACAGGTACCCGACATCCCCAAATGAAACAATTAAATGACCAATCTACCCATGTGTGGCAGTTGAATCCCAAACAAGTGAAATGACCATTTCCGTCATTACAAATGCAAATATCTGAATCTCCAATTTTGCCGTGAAAGAAGGTCAGTGCCCATCCAATTAGTGCCATGGGTTTGAAATTGTATTAACACAGTTGAACATCTTTACCTAATTAAAGCCCCTGAAACCTTCTGATCCTGTATGCCCAAACGCCAAAGCCAAATTACTTGACTCTAATGCATTGACATTTTCCCACAAATTTTCAACGAGGAAACAAACAAGATAATTTTATAGACAAGTGATTCTAAGTGTCTAAGAGACGTGCTCTATGCCTGCAATATGTTAAAACATTGTTCTCTGAACAGAGAAAGGCCGACGAAAAACGAAAAAGTTCTCGAGAATCACTTCATACAAGGAATTTTTTTTTTAAAAAAAAAAGAAAAAGAGGCATCAGATCTACAGCAAACGAGAAAGCATCGGCAAGGACGTCAATATCAGCAACAGAAGCAGGTGATGAAAGACCATCTTTTGAGATTAAAAATGAGAGAAAAGGAGCCACTATATACAGAAAATAGTAATTAAATCACTAAAAAAAGGGTGAAAGAGAAACAAACAAACCAAAAGAGTACATTATGGAATCGACCTTTTTTAATATATGTTCGAATTGCTTTTTAAAAAGTCTGTAAAAATCAAAAGCTGTGTAATCTTCCAGCTCCTGAACACCAACAAGGTATACCATAGTATCAGTTTCAGAACACGAGATATTGCTAAAAAAGAAAGGCAAAAAGAGCTTGAAAAGATGCATCATTGCGTTTCCATAAATATTTCATAATTTAAATATTAAAATTATTTAGTGCAGAAACAGAGGGGTAAAAAATCTTCATTTTGCAAGAAAATCTGGAAAAAGAAAGGACAAACTTTTAACCTCCAGGTTCAAGGGAGCCTACTGAATCACCTTTCTCAGCTAGAAGATATTGTTTTCCTTATGCCCACCTGAACAAGACGAAATGTAAGGCTGCAGCAAACTAGTAATGTAGACAGAGTTTTCTTCCTTTATCCTTTTTTCTCCCACATTTTCCCAGAAGGCAAACATTAATGTAAAACAAGAATGAGCTCTTACTCTTACCTTTACCTTTACCTTCAGCGAATGCGTTTCCAAGAAGAGAGTTTCTGAGCTTGTGAATAGAACTCAGAGGTTATGTATTGTATGTTTGTTGGGTTTTCTGCTGGTCCAGTTTTCGGGTAACTGGTCTGGAATCGCTCAGTTTGTGTCTCTGCTTTTTGGTTCTTTAGAAAGAGGGCAATAGGGAGTATATGAGCAAGTGTGGAGAGAGCGAGAAAGAAGGAAGCTGCGAGCCCGAGAGAGCGACAGTGTAAGTAGAGTACAGATTTGTCGTTTCACACCGATTAAATTGGTTTGAAGTAGCAATCTGCGTCCGCTTACCGCATTGGATGTGATATTCATTCCTTTTTAATTTACTATTTGTTTTGGCCTTTGGCCTACCACCATAGCGCTCTTGGGATTGACGATAGTAAACGTCGCTCCGTCTTTTTTTTTTTTATGACAGTAACTTAAATTTGAGTTTATTTAATGTTTCTTTTTGGACTTATCTCCGCGTGGCTGCTTCTAATGGACCCAGTTTTTACCTTAATCGTTTTGGAATTCGGCCACCGTTTATGGCCCCTAAAAGAAAAGATGAATCTTCAATCGACATAAATGTTTCTTTATAATTGGGTCTTATTCCACAATGGCATCTGGGTCTCGTTTGCTGAAGCTCTGGGCTCTTCCGGTGTGATTCTACAGTCTTGCTCACTCATATCGCCATTCTGGCTCAGACGAGGCCCATATTGGATTGTTACTCGTAAAAAACTGTGGACTGCAATACAATAATTCATTTATTTTTATAAATCAATGTGATAAAAATTTTACTTTAAAAAATATAAATTATTAAATTTATTATAAAACTAATCTTAATTAATAATTGAAACTAAATGTTTTAAAAATAAAAATTACATTATAAAATATATTAAATCTCATAATTTAATTGTTGAGTCTAATAAATTTAAAAATAAAAAATTTTATATAAATCTAATTATAAAATTTAGTAAATCTATCCATTCAAATTAATTTTTATAAACAATTTATTCTTGGAACAACTTTTCACCAAGTACAAGTCTGGCCGTGAAGTCGGGGGAACTTTATCAAAGTACCATGCAACGCTGACTTTTCGCCGAATATTTTGCATGTCTAACATGAAGAAACTTTTGTATGAAAGCTGCAAACTGAAATTTTTTCCGACCTACAGGGATGTTGTAAACACAACCATTCTTTTAATATATGATGGCGTCCAGCGCATTCAAAATCATCGCAAAAAATACATTCATGTAAAATGAGATTTAGCTCCATACCGTAGGTGATGTAAATTACCAGTGTGGCTTAACTCCCTGTCCCTGAAAGAGGGCAAGCACCGACTTTTGCTGGATTCCTTTGCATGTCCAGCATGTGTTACCTGCCACCGCGGCTATAACCGTTCCTGCCCCACTCTCTCTATCTCTCTCTCTTTTTTTTTGGGCTGGGTTGTGACTCCCAAGCACGCACCAGGACAAAAAACGATGCCCTTTCGGTGTTTCAGTTTAAGAGTAATAAATTGGCTTCGCATTCAGCAAACTGGAGTTCAAAGTGTTCATGAGCGATCGAGCTGGACAAGACAAATTCCACTGCTCTATTCTCTATGTTAAAGATCGATGGCCAATCAGAATTCAGTGCGGCATAGAAGCTCAGAAAAATGAACAAAAGCGGTAGACGGGAGAGAGAACAAGATGGCTGGGAACTGGAGAATATTTCTACTTGAGCCTTGGTCAATACCCAATTTTAGAAACATGTGCAAAACTACATGGTTGGGCTCACATGGACCCAAATGCTTGCTCCACAATCTATGAAAGTTTTAAATTTCCACTTGCCTTAGCTACAACCCTTTTCTAGTGGAGTATCCAAACGCGTATTACTAACTTCACTCAATGGTAAATGTTCCCGCAAGTAACGCAACGTCGCAAAAAACAAACTGTTAAACAGCAAAGCATAAACCAATCAACTACGAGCAATGGGCCTTTCCGTGTGTCGGAAAGCAAAGGTTACTTCGGTCGTTGAATATAATGGACACGTGTCAAAATCACAGCGAGTTCTCATTTTTTATGTACGCTCACCCAGGCCATACAATAAATAAATATAGGTAGCGGCATCCCCATCCAACAAACTCATACTGTTATCATTGGCATTGCTCCAGTTTGAGAGTGCATAAAAGATTCAACCTTTCCAGAGGAAGAAGCAGCAGAAGAATCAGTTACAGAAAATCAAAGATGAGAGCTAGCAACCACTTGGTTGGTCTACTAAACTTCTTGACCTTCTTGCTCTCGATTCCAATCCTAGCGGGTGGGATATGGCTGGGCGGCAGAGCAAACAACACAGACTGCCTCAAGTTCCTTCAGTGGCCGTTGATCGTCATCGGAGTCTGCATCATGGTAATCTCTTTGGCTGGTTTTGCCGGCGCGTGTTACCGCAACACCTTCTTGATGGGGCTCTACCTCTTCGTCATGTTCTTCATCATCGCCGCGCTTATCGGCTTCATAATCTTCGCCTACGCGGTCACGGACAAAGGCTCGGGCCGGGAAGTAGCCAACCGGGCTTATTTGGATTATTACCTGCAGGACTTCTCGGGTTGGCTGGAGGAGCGTGTAGCGAGTGATAGCTACTGGGGGAAGATCAGCTCCTGTATTAGGGACTCTAAGGTCTGCAGTAAAACGGGTAGAACTGTTGGCGGGGTGCCTGAAACTGCTGACATGTTCTACCTCAGAAAGCTAAGCCCTGTCGAGGTATGTTCTAGTGCAACCCATTTCTTTTCATTTTTCCTACTTTCTAGCTATGAGGCTATATATTTTTGTTAAGATAAATTTAGATTGCAAATTTCGTACTCAGCCTTTCAAAGTTGTTGGGGCCTTAGAAGTACCAAAGTCTGAAATCTTTAGATATTTCTGTTATTTTTTATTTATTATATTTTTCTTAAAAATTTTAGTATAGTGCTTGTAAATAAATAGAGTATGGGTGGGGTAGGAAGAACTTAAATGAAGTGCAGGCGATCGTCGATTAGGTAGATCTGAACAATGCTGTAGATCTCTGTAACTGCAAGGAACCTTGCGGCACGTGGGGTGATGGGTTGACCTCTCAAGCCTCGAAGTTTCTGGCTGGTGGACCAATGAAATGCAATGAATGTTAACAGAGAGAGGCTTAAAAATTAAAAAAATTAAATATATATAGTAATTGACCTCATCCGAAGACTGAAGTAGAATATAAACATTAATTTAAATAAAATTTTTATTTTTATAAATTAATATTTATTGAATATTTATTTAAAAATTTAATTATTAAATTTATTAAGTTATATTTTGAAATAAAACCTAAAAAAATTAAGAGTCAAACTTAAATGCTTTTTATATATAGGAGGGATGTTTTCTTAACTTAAATGCTTAAATATGTCGTCATCACATGATTTGACTTGATTTTTACGGATTTTTCAACAGATTTAATTATAGAGTTTCTCTTATCTGTAAATTAAAATTTATAAAATTTTACTTAAAAAATTTAAATGATTAAATTTAAAAAATTTTATAAATTAAATTCTAAAATTTAATTAATTTTAATTATTTATATATATTTTATAAAATGTTAATAATCAATCTCTTTTTAAGTGACACTAGCATTTCCCTACGTTAAAAAGTGTTGGTATATATTGCCAATTGATTGTAAGACATCTGGAATATATTTTTATTACCAAAAAATATTTTTTTTATTATTATAAACCATCATGTAGAGATTTATAATAGTGATGTATTGAGGCTGGACCCCATGAAGCAATGGCGACACAGCTGACGAGCGATATTTTATCTCATTTGGGAAGTTTCTAGGACTGGAGGACCAGCAGTGATATCCCAAAATTAAACTAATGTCGAAAAAAATTTAGAAAATGATAATATTACAGAATTGTTGATATTCTATTGTCACAAAATTTTAGAATATTGAAATATACAAATCTTGTAACTGTAACACCATTGGTGGCATCTGCCACGGACCTTTGCTATCTTTCTCCGAAAATTCATCTTTGCCGAGTCTATGAACAAATATTTCTATAACTTTTGTTAGTTTTGTTGTGGCTTAATTATACAATGACATCTTGTTTTCTCCATTCGGCAGTGGCAAACATGATATAACTTAATAGCTTTCGCTTTCTGCTTTAAACAAGGCTCCCCACAAGTTTTTAAAAGAATATATGTTTCTCTACGATACAGTTAGAACTTTGAAGCGTTGGGTAGCCTTTTATGCTTTTGTCTTTTTCATGTTATCTTTTAGAAGAGCTGCCCCTTTTCTCTTTTGTCTGCTGGTACCTAGTATGTATGAGAGCCTGGAAAGACGACATCATTAAAGATTGTAACCTTAACCAAGATTTTCATTTTTCTTGTGTTGCTTCTTCCACTGTTGGCTAGCTTTTCTAATATAGAGCTGTTTGAGATATTAAGGTCTCATGGTAATTCATAGCAGTGATATAGAGAATATGTTATCTTAAAGTCAATGGGTTTATGATTTTAGTTGTTGACTATAACCACAATGATTTATTTTGGTTGCACGAGTTAATTGCTTTGTAACTCAGCCTTTGTTTTTACTGGACCAGAGCTACAGACTAACTGGTCGTTCCAATGATTTTTTTTTAATTTAATTTGAAACTGTTTTATAAATTTAATTTTTTTATTTTATATTTATTTCTTTTTTACTACATTCTTTTTCTTTAAATTCAAAAATAAGAAATCTTGATCCCATATTTGTTATATCTTACGTACAAGGCGTGTTGCTTTAATTGGTAAATAATAAGAATTCTAGCAATTTGGCCTTAGCACCAACCACCTCCCACCAAAGTAGGCTGGTCAGCAACGTGGCCCTTATTACCAACCATTTCCATCCCATGTTACTTGCAATATAATCATGCCCAAAACTGTGTGCTCTAACTATTTTATTATTTCTATTTTTGCTTTCTGAAACGGAGCATCTCAACGTTTGGTGGCACGCCATATATAACAATTTTCCAAAACACGAAATATTCGGAACACTGCTCTTAGAACCGCCACTTACAACATGTCCTTTTGGTCTATATATGCAGTCTGGGTGCTGCAAACCCCCTACAGAGTGTGGCTACTTGTATCAAAACGAGACAGTGTGGAACCCGGGAGGGGTTCTGGTGGGGACCAACCCAGACTGCACCAGGTGGAGCAATGACCAGCAGCAGCTATGTTATGACTGTGATTCCTGCAAGGCTGGTGTGCTAGCTAGCCTCAAGCAGAGCTGGAGGAAGGTGTCTGTGATCAACATTATTGTGATGATCATCCTTGTAATTGTTTACATCATTGCTTATGCAGCATTCAGGAACAACCGCAGGATCGATAACGATGAACCCTCCGGTGAAGCAAGGATGACAAAGGCACAACCTAGCAGAATTCATTTTTAGCTCCAAATATTTGGAACCCAAATTAAGTTTACCAGTTGTCAAATATCTCATAATCTCTGATCACCCAAAAAAAAAATGGCATAATCTCAGGGTTTTGGTTTTATTATTCCATATTAGGTTGCTCTTATGGTTTTATATCAAACGCTTGGTGACTTGAATTTGGTTTTATTTTGAAAGGGCTTCATGTATTTGTAGTATTATTTACAGAGGGAAGGTTAGCCGTAAAAACTTTATTTTTCCTTGGAAGAAAAAACTCATTTTGTAATTTTATATATATGGAAAAATTAAGTACTGATAGCTAGCTCTGCAAATGAGGACAGGATCGGATTCAGTTGTAGCTAATGCTAATTGGTTTTATATTCTCAAATTTTGCAAATTCCTGCAATTGGTTAAGTTGACAATTCAGAATGAGGTTGATATTCTACGAAGAAAGACTAAAATGAAAGTTCACTTATTAACAATGGTAAAGCTTAGAGCTTTCTGCCTGTTAAATTTGCAAATTGCTAAGAGCAAATCATATAATCTCTGTAGCTGCTCACAAGCACAACTTTAAAGCACCAACCTAAACAAAATCCCCGAAACCGCCACTAAGGGAATAAAATATTGAAACTTGAAAGGAGAACGGCTTCAAGTTACCACAACAAAACAGCACGATCCTTCTAACCCCCAGAGGAAAAGTATACAAAAGATCAGACAAGTAGCACTTTTGCTTAATTTTATGATAATATTTGGATAAAATAGGGTTGATCCAACCAGAATCCCAAAAGACATGAACCAAAGTTTTAAAAAAAAAAAATGATCACGAAATCAAATTAGAACAATTTTTTGAAGATCAACTCGGAGAACTGAGCGGCTAACAACCCAAAGCTAAACAAAATGATGTACTCCACGAACTCTCCGAAGTTATCTGTGCCATAAAACTGGTGGCATTTTTTTAGAGTCCATCTTGTGATTATGCGCTCGTCAACAGTATATCTTTCCAAACAGGATACAGATTCATCCCCGCTGCTGTTCTTGTTGATGTGAGGAACCAATAAAGTTTTAGCTTTACTCCCGCATAACCAAGTCACGCCCTGAAAATCAGGCCATGCTCTTACCAGTGTTCCATACTGAGCATTATCATCATCATCATCATCATCATCTGCTGATGAAACAAGCACAACATACTCAGAATGGATCAGTGCTGGATGATGACGGCATGCAACAAAGTCCACAGACTTCACACCGTAACGTGCTCCTGATTTGACCACCCAATTTTTCATCCGAAGATGGGAGTAAGCCTTGAACACACAGGTGAAGTTTTCATTCCTTGATTTCATGTGATGCCATAACTCTTTATCATTTGGGAGACTAACGTCGTCGCTTTCAATCCTGAGGCATTCCAAGGCATGGCATAGATAGATGGCTTCCTCCAACCCTAACTCAACTGCGTGCTTGCCTTTGTCAACTACGCCAAAGCATGCACGGTTAAACAGCTTAAGTAGATGAGTCTGATTTGCTCCCAGTTCTATTGGTACACTTTGACCACAGTCAGAGAACGATCCAATAGCATCTGATTCAAGCAGAGAAGACTGAAGCTGGGCTACCATTGCTGACATGGGTTTTTTTTATTGCTTTAGCATTTGCTTCTTCGCCTTTTTATCTTGGTGCCATTTAGTCTACAAAATTAATAAAGGTTAAATTATTCTGTGAGTTCCTATAATTATATCTAATTTTTAAGTAAATTTTTATAATTTAAAATTATTTCGACAGATTCTTATAATTTTTGTTATTTATGTTTCAAATTTTTATTATCACAAAATGTTATAACACTATTACTTATATTATATGTGATAAGTTAAATGTCACCTAAACTGTCACATAAAAAAATCTTATTGATATGCCTCTCCTTTGTCTTTAACCTTTTTTTGTCTTCATAGCCTCCTCTTCCTTATTGTTTTTGGTCCTATATTCACAAGCATTTTCTACATACACATCGCCTCAAACTCGAGGCAAGGTACTTAAGTAAAACCTAACCCTTTTCGCTAGGACCAACACTTGTTGGTCCACGTCTTCTTTATTCACCCAAGCTTTTGACCCATGTTCTTTTACCTCTTTCCTTATGAAAATTGACAAAACCACCATCAGAATCAAAATCCCCAAAAATCTTCCGACCCATCTTCTTCCCCAAATCCACCCTCCATTCTGTGCCTATGTGCTCCAAACATTCCATAGCCTTGCTTAGCTATATATGTAGAATTGGAGCTATGGGGGACAATGTGGATGGTCTTAGCCAATCGCTTAGGGAGCTGGGCCATATAGGTCAAGCCATAGGTGAAGACTTTGCATGGCATATGAGCAACATGCAAACTTGGGCTAGTGCAACTCTCACCAACTAGAGCACTTGTCTTGATGGCTTTGTTGGTGCTTGCATGGATGAAAATGTGATGGCTGCCATTAGATGCTTGGTCATTGATGTTTCTCAAGCCACCAATAATGCACTTGCTTTGGTTAATCGCTTTGCTTCAAGGCACTGAATTGGTGAAGAAGGAAGAGGCAGCCATAAAGAGGGAGAAGGTTAGAAACAAAGGGAATGCTACATAAGTAAGAATTTTTTATGTGACTGTTTATGTGATAATTTGGGTGACATTTAACGTATCACATATATATATATATATAAGTCATAATATTATAACATTTTATAACAGTAGAGACTTAAAACATAAATAGTAAAAATTATAAAAATTTGTTGAGGCAATTTTAAACGGGAAAAACCTACTTAAAAATTGTGTATAATTATAGGAAGTGCCAAAATAATTTTTAACCTTTAATAACAATTGCTTATGCCTATATACAATAGAAGAATATGGCAAGGGACAAAAGCATAGTATTTGAGAAGAGAAAGAAACACTTTCAACGAATCAAAAACCAAGTTTTGGTGTGGCTTGTTTTATAGGCAACGGTGTTACGGGAGTTCAAGTCATCATAATTGTGAAGTGATTGGACTTCTTGGCTGTGCTGGAGAGATAGGTTTTATAGTTGGAAGATAAATATAATTAGGAACTAAGAGCCCGTGAGCATCAGCTCTAGTGGCATAGATGCTGGACTTCCCCGAACTCAACCGTAAGTTCGATACCCGCCTTCTACCTTCCCAAAATCATCTAAACTCATGTAATACTAAAAAAAATAATAATTAGGAACTAAGAATTTGAGAAGAGAGTTATGATTCCTATTTCTATTCATCTTATAATTTTATTTTTATTTAATTTTCATAATAAAAATTTTAAAATATTAAATTTATTAAATTTCATAAATTAACTTCTATAACTTTATAAAATACACAAAAAAAACCATTAAGCAGATTTTAAGTTATGAGAAAAGATTTTTTTCCTATGAGTCATATCTCTAAAGTAACCACCAAAAGTTCTCAAGTTCGTAAACTACATAGGTTGGGTTAAAAAGTAATAAAGCTTTTACGATATATTGTGAAATAATTGAATGAAATTATATTGGAGTGTGGAGTTGAAATGCAAGTCAACATTCATTCAAAAGGTTAAGTTGTTAATTACAAAAAAAAAAGAATGTTAAGTCGCTGTGGGTTAGTCCGTCAAACTGCAAAGGTCAAATTTGGCTTTACAACGCCTAACCTGTACAAAAAGGGTTGGGCCCAGCCCAATCTGGCTTGTTTTTGTCTGCTTAGCAAGTAGCTAGCCCATGTTTGACACAGAAGGGAGAAAAAGTAATAGTGTTTCCTTTCTTGGTTTGGATGGATAGAGTTGGAAAGTGCCAAAAAATACCCAAACCTCAAAACTGAAATCAAAACTTCAGTAATTTTTCAATACGAAAAACTCCGTTGATAGTGTAATATAATAAGTGAATGAATCAATTATGCATTGTGCTCGATCAAACTTAGTCTACGCGCGGCCGATGATGTCTTTCTGAGAAAGGAGCGGATCAGAAGGAAAGGTCCAAAGAAGTATATCGATTGTTGCAGGCGGGACAAATAGCCTTTTCCTGGGCTTTATATTAACAACGTGCAACTTGACAGATTGCTTGGATGCTGACACGGTTTGGTCATCAACTTCCTCACACACCGCGCACGCACTAGCGTAGCGTCCAACACCCCAACATCGAAGCTGGTGGGAGGTGGCCTGGGTTATCTCTTTTTTGTTGTCTTTTTCAGACCGAGGCCATAATCACATAGACTTATCATCGTCCATCGGATGAGCCAGAGCCCGTTATAAGTAAGCCCATTTCAGAACGTTGGTGTTCAAATAACCCTAAAAGCCCTAACAACCCGCCTTAACTGTTATACACAGAACAGAGTGCTACGGAGATTGATGCAGAATGGGTATGGGGTATTGCATTAGCCATTTCAATCAACTTTCGCTGCCTTTGCGGGTGCATTCCGCTTCAATACTCTCTTCCTCTAAACGCTGTTACTCAATTCCCAACGCCTTAAACCCCGGCAAGTTGGGGGCAAAGAAGAATTTCGCTTCCATTTGCTTCCGGCCATGGCTTTCCCCGCTCGCCAATTATGCGGACTCGGGGGTTCGGTGTTCTCGGAGAGTGCGGGAGGTATCTGCAACTGCTACTTCTATTGCGATCCCCACGGTTGAAGATGCGACCATAGCAACATCAAAGGTGGGGAAAAGAACGGACTTGAAGAAGATTTTGATACTGGGTGCTGGACCTATTGTAATAGGCCAAGCATGCGAGTTTGATTACTCGGGGACGCAAGCTTGTAAAGTACTCAGAGAAGAGGGATATGAGGTGATTCTAATAAATTCGAATCCGGCAACGATAATGACTGATCCCGGTATGGCTGATAAGACCTACATTACACCGATGACGCCGGAATTGGTTGAGCAAGTTCTGGAAAAGGAGCGTCCAGATGCTCTGTTACCAACAATGGGCGGGCAGACTGCGCTAAATCTTGCCGTGGCATTGTCTGAGAGTGGTGCTTTAGAAAAGTATGGGGTTGAGTTGATTGGAGCGAAGCTTGAGGCAATTAAGAAAGCGGAGGATAGAGATTTGTTTAAACAGGCGATGAAGAATATTGGGATTAAGACTCCCCCTTCTGGAATTGGCCGGACACTCGATGAGTGTATCAAAATCGCTAATGAGATTGGCGAATTTCCTTTGATTATAAGGCCAGCCTACACTTTGGGCGGAACAGGAGGTGGGATTGCATATAACAAGGAAGAATTTGAGGAAATTTGTAAGGGTGGGCTTGCAGCTAGCAGGACTAGTCAAGTTTTAATTGAGAAGTCTCTGTTGGGTTGGAAAGAGTATGAGCTTGAGGTTATGAGAGACTTGGCAGACAATGTGGTTATTATTTGTTCTATTGAGAATATTGATCCGATGGGAGTTCATACCGGAGATTCTATCACTGTTGCACCAGCACAAACTTTGACTGATAAAGAGTATCAGCGTCTTCGGGATTACTCAATTGCTATAATAAGAGAAATTGGGGTGGAATGTGGGGGCTCTAATGTGCAGTTTGCTGTCAATCCAGAAGATGGTGAGGTGATGGTCATTGAGATGAACCCAAGAGTGTCTAGGTCATCGGCACTGGCATCAAAGGCAACTGGATTTCCAATAGCAAAAATGGCAGCAAAGTTATCTGTAGGCTATTCATTGGATCAAATCCCAAATGACATTACAAAAAAGACACCGGCTAGTTTTGAGCCCTCTATAGATTATGTGGTTACAAAGGTAAGTAATTAATGAATACTGCCATAATTCATCATTTATATACGAACAAAGATTATTGTGGTTAAAGGTTTCCAAATGTAGTGCGATAAAAATTCAAAAAGGAACTATATATATACTTATGCCATCAAGACCTCCCTTAAGCAATTATTGTTGTTTTATTTTCCTCTCTCATACTATGTCTTCACTACAGGGCTCTGTACTTTCTTCTTTCTTTTGTTCTTTTTGTTTTTGAGTTGAAATTCAATAAAACTCACTGTTCTCTTCGTTCCAATTATTGTGTTAATGGGTCAAGATATATCATTCTTGTCACCAATCGTTATAATTTATTATTCTCTCTTTCTTTTTTTATTATAACCTGTTTTAAACATTTTATTTACTTTGTTGCAGATTCCTCGGTTTACCTTTGAAAAGTTTCCTGGTTCTCAGCCAATACTGACAACGCAGATGAAGTCAGTTGGTGAGGCAATGGCTGTAGGGCGTACATTCCAAGAGTCCTTTCAAAAAGCAGTAAGGTCTTTAGAATATGGCTACTCTGGGTGGGGTTGTGCACATGTGAAGGAATTGGACTTGGATTGGGAGGAATTGAAGTATAGTCTCCGAGTTCCTAACCCGGATCGCATCCATGCTGTATATGCTGCATTGAAGAAAGGGATGAAAATTGATGATATTTATGAGCTGAGTTACATTGATAAATGGTTTCTTGTGCAGCTCAAGGAGTTAGTTGACGTGGAAAATTTCTTGCTTTCTCATGATTTATCTTATTTGACGAAGGCT
This sequence comes from Dicorynia guianensis, assembly GCA_037013595.1. Classification (NCBI taxonomy): domain Eukaryota; kingdom Viridiplantae; phylum Streptophyta; class Magnoliopsida; order Fabales; family Fabaceae; genus Dicorynia; species Dicorynia guianensis. Next base: position 1,722,841 of record JASUAB010000009.1, read on the forward strand.
GACTTCTATGAGGTGAAGAAAAGAGGATTCAGTGACAAACAAATAGCATTTGCAACTAAATCAACTGAGAAGGAAGTCCGATTCAGGCGGCTATCTATGGGAGTTACACCAGCCTATAAGCGAGTAGATACTTGTGCTGCAGAGTTTGAGGCAAATACTCCTTATATGTACTCTTCTTATGACTTTGAGTGTGAATCAGCTCCCACTCAAAGAAAGAAGGTCTTAATTTTGGGCGGAGGACCTAATAGAATAGGTCAAGGGATTGAGTTTGACTATTGTTGTTGTCATGCATCCTTTGCCCTTCAGGTTTGTTTCCTTATTACCTGAATTAGATTTCAATTAATTAATCATTTATGCACCACTTGCTGTGGATTTGTTTGTGAATGACCAGTTAAGGAGGAAATTGATTAACTTTTCAGTACCTGTCTCTCCTTTCTACCTTTTAGCAACTTTAAAAGTGTGAACCGCATGACATCATAGCCTCTCTGAAACTAAGCCTTCTATGATGGAATTCTAAATTTAAATATGCTTGTAGCGTACCTATTATACCAGTTTGGTATGTGCTTTAAGTTTAACATGACAGACTAGTCATTGCTCTACTTTGCACTTCTACATGAACAGAACTTTACTCTTATTTTATGATTTGGTCAGCTAGTTGGTTTCTTGATTGTTTTAACATTTGCTTAAACTTTTCTAATATATTATTTTTTCTTTATAGGAAGCAGGATATGAGACAATCATGGTAAATTCAAATCCTGAGACAGTCTCCACAGATTATGATACTAGTGATCGACTGTACTTTGAGCCTTTGACAGTGGAAGATGTTTTGAACATTATTGATTTGGAAAAGCCTGAAGGTATAATTGTACAATTTGGAGGTCAAACTCCACTGAAGTTGGCTCTGCCTATTCAGCAATATTTGGATGAGCACAAGCCAGCGTGTGCCCACGGGGTTGGTAATGTATGCATTTGGGGTACATCTCCTGATTCCATAGATGCTGCTGAGGATAGAGAGAGGTTCAATGTGATTCTTGATAAATTAAAGATTGATCAGCCAAAAGGAGGAATTGCCCGGAGTGAACCAGATGCACTTGCTATTGCAGCAGAAATTGGATATCCAGTTGTTGTTCGCCCTTCCTATGTTTTGGGAGGTCGGGCAATGGAGATTGTACACAGTGATGATAAACTCGTTACTTACCTTGAAAATGCTGTTGAGGTGGATCCAGAACGTCCTGTGTTAATTGACAAGTATTTATCAGATGCCACCGAGGTTGATGTTGATGCACTTGCTGATTCACATGGTAATGTGGTTATTGGTGGGATCATGGAGCACATTGAACAGGCTGGGGTCCACTCTGGTGACTCTGCCTGCACAATTCCTACAAGAACCATTTCATCTTCTTGCTTGGAGACAATCAGGTCATGGACTAAAAAATTGGCCAAACAACTTAATGTCTGTGGGCTCATGAACTGTCAGTATGCAATTACTCCATCTGGGGATGTATTTTTGCTTGAGGCCAACCCTCGAGCTTCCCGTACAGTCCCATTTGTATCAAAAGCAATTGGGCAGCCGTTGGCTAAATATGCTTCCCTTGTAATGTCTGGAAAGTCTCTTTTCGATATAAATTTTACAAAAGAGGTTATTCCTAAATATGTGTCAGTCAAGGAAGCTGTTCTTCCTTTTGCAAAGTTTCCAGGCTGTGATGTGCTTCTAAGCCCTGAGATGCGTAGTACTGGTGAAGTTATGGGTATTGACCCTTGGTATAAAGCTGCATTTGCTAAGGCTCAAATTTCTGCTGGCCAAAAGTTGCCACTTTCTGGTACACTTTTCCTTAGCTTGAATGACTTAACAAAGCCTCACCTTGAGAAGATAGCAAAAGCTTTTGTTAATATTGGATTCAAGATTGTTGCAACTTCTGGAACAGCTCATGCTCTTGCATTAGCCAAAATCCCAGCTGAACGAGTGCTGAAGATGCATGAAGGGAGGCCACATGCTGGTGACATGATTGCCAATGGAGATATCCAGTTGATGGTAATAACCAGTTCAGGTGACGCACTTGATCAAATGGATGGCCTGGCTCTGAGAAGGATGGCTTTGGATTACACGGTTCCCATTGTAACGACAGTTAATGGAGCTCTAGCTACTGCTGAAGCAATTGAGAGCTTGAAGTCCAATACTATCAAAATGATTCCTCTTCAGGACTTCTTTGATGATGAGTTTAAAGAGTGAGATAAAAACTCTAAACAGCCTTTCTGAGCTTGTACTACTTGCTAGATTTGGGAGAGTGGCAGATAAGTTTGAATTGGATGCTTTAATTTGTAGAGTAAGAGTGACCGAAGAGATATGAAAGGTCATGTAGTCTACGTCCTGACTCCTGAGAAAGCACTAGTGATTTTGGACAAAAATTTTTGCAGTGTGTTGGATTCCCACTACTATAATCATTCTAAGTTGTTTAATATTGCAACTTAAATTGGATGACACTTGATATCTCCAAATTATTTAGACATCCATGATGAGGCTGTTGCAGCATCTGACATCTCAAACAACGGACTTCCCTGGCACATGTTTGCCAACTTTAAGCTAAGTATAATTCTGTTAAGTATCTGCTGATTCTGCTTGTCCCAAAATTGGGCCACGTGGGTCCGTGGGTTGAGCTCCAAAAACAGATCTAGAAGACAGTGAGGCCCTGTTTCAGCCGTGACGCTGCTCCCTCTTGACCTCTCAATCATATGTAATCCACGTAGTTTTTTGTATGTATTGCAGAAAGACGGCTTGTGTACCAGTTGCAATCGGCTTACATATCCTTAGATACTAGATACATATATATTGTACTCCAAAACTTCGGTATTTCAGGACGCAACAGGCAATATCCATGAGCGTTTTGCTCCTAGCCACTTAAATCTTAGTCCTTATAAATGAATAATTCTATGCGCATGATAACTGAGTTGCAATGTTCTTATATGTGGCATAGGAAGCATGACAGAGCATCTCAATCTATAGAAGTGGTTCCTTACATGCCAGTACCAGATGGCATAAAGTAAAGGCAACATTACATTTCAGCAGTCCACGATTGAATACTTGGTACTAAAGTATGGCAGAACAACTCACACATGTGCTAAATGTCGATTGCAAATGTCAATAATGGATCAATGATGGTGTAAGTGTGGCTGTAACGTTGCTCTGAACCTCGAATATTTCATAGTTTATTCAATATGATTTTCTCTTTAATTTTTGCCAAAGAGGATATATGGAGAGAGAGGAATACAATTAAGCAAGAAAATGTCCCCTCAGTAAGACCTATCTACTTCAATATTTATCATAAAAGTTATTTTGATTATTATTATTCGATGAAAATGTTTATGCTTAATAATATGAGTTTTTAAATTAAATAGGCTTTACTAATAAACTTGATAAATTTAAATTATTAAATAAAAATTATATAAAAAAAAAACGAAGGACATTGCTCTATTATCAATTATACCAAAAATCAAAGAAAATAGGCATTCTATTCTATATCCATTGCATTGCATAAACAATTATTTCTTGCAGTAAATAGCCTTAAACTTTCAACCATAGACTCCAAACGATATTGTCAACAATATTATATACCTGGTTTCCACCCACTTACATGTTTTCTGAGTGCTTACCTGGGGGAGCCTTAGGTCACCTAAAGAACTCTCAGCGGTCTGAGGGCGAAGCGGAACTGATTGGAAGGTCTCTCCATCTACCCCTAACCGCGTGGACCTAATCTCATTCCTTAAGCTTCTAGAGCATAATGAATTTGGAAGCAGAGCTGAAACTCTAGTCTACGATGACAACTTGCGGCCATTATAAATTGAGCTTTTATTAATAGTCTTGAAATTCTTTGACAATATTTTACTGCTATTAATTTCTCAATGGGTCATGATCCATACGGTGCCCAACTCAGTTGTGTGTCAAAAAGCTCAATAATTTATCAACCAAGGCTTTGAAATGGGAAGTTTTGGTCAAGTCTAAAGAATGTTTTGATCAGGGTCCTCGTCCCACAACCAGGTGCCCTGTCCTGCACGGTTTAGCATTTCAGCCAATCTTGTATACTTGATCAAACTCAGACCAAACGAGAGGACTCGTGGAATTTGCATTTATTAAGTGTGCAAAAGAAAAGGCTTAGGATGACCCAATGCCGGAAGGCACCCATCCCTTAGAATCTTAATAATTGCACTTAGAATTTATAAGGACACTGGACTCAAATGATATCATGTACAAGTACGACCATTCAACATGATTTCTGAAATTGCTTGCATGGCAGGACAAGTGATGAATGCCAAGTAGGGACCCCTCAACAATAAGTTCAAACTGGCACTTCTAATTTTGACTGGTTTCAGATGCAACATTCATTTACAGCATTTGTAAATTTAGTTAGGATATTTCGCTCTAGTTATCTTTGTAATGATCATCTGTGACCATTCTGGGAAAGGGGACACGATATCAGGAAGTCATGCTACCAGACTGATCTATTTTTTTGCTTTTTCCTGTTTCTTTTTTAGTGCCATAGTGGTCCGAAGGGAAGGACCCCTACATTTTTTTTTTGGTAAAGTACAAATAAAACAACAAATATTACATTAGAAATTCTGTTCGAGCATTATCTTCCATCATCAACGTAATGATCTCCTGCGGTGATTCATGCAGAATAACTTGATCATGCTCTGGAAAACCAAATTTAGCTGCGAGAGCATCTGCCACTTTGTTAGCTTCTCGATAAATGTCTTATCTGGATTAAATCAAACTTCTTCATCCATCTGCTGGCTGTATGGAACAATTCCTGCATGTATGTATCTCTGTGATTTTGCCCTTGAATTAGGTTAATCGGTCAGATTCAATAAATTATTTGTTTATTTTCCAAACTCCAAGCTAATTGAAGGCCCTCAATAACTGCCTTTGTTTCAGCTTCTAAAACAGTGAAGGACCCCTACTTTAAGGATTAAAAAAAAGGCAAAAGGAGAGTCATAAAAAGTGAGTTTATTAAATTCTCATTAAAATAATGTGTGAAATTAGATCCGTTAAATTCTGTTAGATTTTTCAAAATAATAATTTAGTAAAGTTATATTTGAAAGATAGCAGAAAAAAAACATTTTTAGCTATAAATTACCCTATAAAGGCCATTTTGGAGTTTTAACTCAACAGTACTTGAGTCTGTCAAATATAAAGGATGCAAGTAAGTTTGATCCCTTCCCCTAATTAACAATATCTAATTAATGAAAAATCAGAGTTGCTTTGTGTTTACACATACAGCTTCTTCGCCAAAAATGTGAACATGGTTTAAGTGGAATGACTTCGATGTAGTGGGAGTAAGTGGTAGAGTGGAGTTGGCTAATGTTCTTCTTTTCTTAAGGTCCACACGCTAAAGACTCTTTGAGAGGGCTCGAGAGCAATTGGGGAGGGAAAATATTACGAACTACAAAGGTCCAACTACTTCCATCACAAAGTTGAAAGATGAAAGATTTTCCGAGTTGTGGAAAACTTGGGCACTTAAGCATTTAGAGATAAGCTATATAGAACCCCCAAAACTAAAATAATAGTTTTGAGAACTTTATATCCAAAACAACGTTGCATATATAATAGAATAATAACGTTGTAATATTGATTAATATATAGTGTCTTCATGATTTGAAAGGTCGCAGCTGTTAATTACGGCAGCTCAAGACTTTGAAAGGTCGCAGCTGTTAATTACGGCAGCTCAAGACTTTGATTGATTACGGGTTTTCTTTTCTTACTTCATGTGCCCAACGAGCTGACCAGCTCTCCACCTCCCTTGCCCCACCTTGTGGCCTATGAGCTCTCTCTCACACACAAAGATATTTATGTGCCTAGTGTGCAAACACACGCTTATAGGGTCTCTGTGAATAAATGGAAGCATCATTAGGTGGCGGTTTAAGTGAGTAGAAACATAGCATTGTCTCACTGGTGACTGCAACCCCAATAACTCTTAATCCAAACAAACCGTTCCTAACTCATCTGTCTGAACGTGTGCCACTTGGTATCCAAGCAGAACGTCCTGCCAATTAGTAGTCTTAGTGTGGACCATTTTGATGTTGGCCTTGCTAGAATATTAACCACCACTAGGAAGTGGCTATAATATACTATTTCAGATTGAAACGGGATAATGGAATGTGTTAAGCAGATTAAGGAGGTAAAAACATAGTTATTTAGCTGGTTGCGTATCACAATTCTAAAGAAGCGAATCAGTTTCTAAGATATTATTTAATAATAAAAAATTAATAAAATACCTGAATATAAAGATTTAGAACACTAAACCTAATTCCTAACCCATGGAACGTGAAGATTTGAAAGAATCTGTTAATTGGGGGTGAGAACTTCAGTCTTTCATGTCTACTTCTTAGTTCGAATTCAATTACAAATTCAAAATGACCCAAATTAAACCAAAGATTTTTCCGAAGCAGAGGATACCTTTGGATTTTGCTTTGTCATCTGGGACTGCTACATATTGTGTTGTCTATTGTGACATAATTTAAATGGAATGAGGAAAAAAGCCAAAACAAACAAAAGGGGACGATGAGTAATTGGATAAGGTCTAATCTGCATAACCTTATTTTGTACGTAAATTGGTTTGGGCAAGATCAACTAGAGTGAATAATTAGCAGTTGCTGTGTTTTAAAGCATGCTAATTAGAGTATGACTTTTTGGGTTTTCGGGATGAAATTATGCTATGACTTAAGTCCAAGAAAGCTGGAGTGTGAGAAAGATATGGCGCTGGATCTAAGGCTTCTGTTTCCTATCAGGATTTGGGAAAGGGACTTCAGTTGGAAAAGTTAGGCAAACCAAACCACACAAATTTATGTGGAAAATAAAATACTGGGAGTGATTTGTATGAATAGATTAGTATGTATTTTTCTTTCAATCGTGCATTGAAGTAAAAGGGGGAAAACAAATTGAATAGAAGAATGTGTGTACAAAACAGGGGTTTTTCAAACTAGGGAAGAGTTTTCGTACAATCAGCCAAAAAAGCGTCACAATCCACAACACCTAACGAAGAAGTGGGAAAACACCGCGAGCAGCCACGTTATTTTAACGAAATTCAACGGTGACATCACTTTTCTTAATTAATACCGGATTCTGCTTTCCTATAAAACCCCATGCTTTGGCTTTCAAACAAACCCCACCTCACCCTTCCTCTCAGTTTGTGTCTCTCAAACGCAGAGCCAAACGCAAAAAGAAAAAGCCACAATTCAGGTAGCTAGAGCTAAGAAGCATGGAGTGCAGTGACACAAACACCCCCACTTCCTCTTCCATTGTTTCTCACTCTCCTACTTCCTCATCGTCTCCTTCTCCTTCTCCTTCTCCACCTCCATCTCTAGCTCCACAAATTGTGGTTAGTCCCTGCGCCGCCTGCAAAATTTTGAGACGCAGATGTGCCGAGAAATGTGTGTTGGCACCCTACTTCCCTCCCACTGAGCCTGCCAAGTTCACCATTGCCCACCGAGTCTTCGGCGCCAGCAACATCATTAAGTTCTTGCAGGTAGTTACACCATAATCAACCCTATAAAATCTTAGTTTACCAACATATCTTTTCATTTTTCTTTTCAACCTTTATCAGTTTTCCCACTTTTTCTTGGCTCTGCATTTTTTCATTTATGCAGAGTTGTTAGCAGAATTGCAATTGTTTATCTATCATTATTTTGGGAGAGTGAAAATGACATACTTATCGACACATGTAATGTAAGATCCAAAGTAGTTAGCTAGGAATTCGTAGGAGCCTCTTTGTCGGGCAGCGGATCCCTGTACTACACACCGTTCAGCAGCCTCGACAAAGATGTCCCAATAGTATGAGTGCCGTGCCCAGAGGGTCAAATCAAATAGAGGATCAAAGACAAGTCTAGATTTGAATACATAGAGGCTGCCCAATTTTAAATGTTCCCCTCTTACTTCGACAGCGACGACAATATCCAAAAAACTCAAATAATTTAAGTAACCAGTGAACAAGAAAAGTAAACATGTGGTGCTTTGAGAGTTTCTCCAAGTGAGGGTCCTCCTTTCTTTTTGGTCAAGCAGAGCAGACATTGGGCGATACAGAGCCCAGTACTGTGGTGTTATAATGATTCAGACATATTGCATTTTCAACGACCTACTTCTAACGAATACCTAATGATGCCCCTCCTTATAGCTACTTTAGACTATTTAGCTATAAAAACATACAGAAATAGCTAGATCCATCTGTCCTGACCAAAATGAATAATAAAGAAAATAGTGGGAATTTCTTTAGGATTATAACCCCATAAACTTTTTGCCTTTCTAAAGGTTAGATGGCTATGCGTTTCGTTACTTAAACTTATCTTGTTTTGCTTGACTTTTCAGGAACTTCCGGAGTCTCAAAGAGCTGATGCAGTGAGCAGCATGGTTTACGAGGCTAGTGCAAGAATAAGAGACCCAGTATATGGCTGTGCGGGTGCAATTTGCCAGCTCCAAAAGCAAGTCACTGAACTCCAAGCACAATTAGCCAAAGCACAGGCGGAGCTTGTAAACATGCAATTCCAGCATGCCAATCTCGCGGCTCTACTTTGCATGGAAATGGCACAGACCCCACAGACATCATCACCACAACAATCAGTGGACAATTTCATTTCAAGTCCTCCCTACAGCAGCAGCTATCAAAGTAATCTGAACTTCTTTGAGGAAAGCGCTAGCCTAAACTCATTGTGGGAGCCTCTTTGGACATGAAGAACCAGGACTATAAATTACCGATACCATATAGAGCCATTTGAAAATCTTTCCGATGACATTCTCCTAAGGAGAAGTTGAAGGAATCAATAAAAGTACCTTACGTGCTATCAACTAGCTAGGAAATTATTATTATATATATAATTAGGTCAATTCCCTGTAAGAGGAAAAAATTGGAGGAAAGAGCAGACTAATCTGGGATGCAATCTCTTTGTGAAAGTTAGGCAAAGTTGATTATGGGTCTCGCATCATCATCCATAAAATGGTCGATGGTCTTTTTATTTCCTTCGTGTATTTTCTACGATATTGGAGAAAAGAAACGATGTTCTGTCGCTGATTTTTTGAATCCTAAACACCTTTTTGGTCACCTACTATTATCATTCAAAAAATTGATGTTTCCCGAATGCTTAATTCCTTGTCAAAGTAGCTTTTGACCATATCCTGGCGTTGGATTCGTTATCGTTCTAGCCTTCTAGAAGAACCCAATTTTTTCATTTGTAGGTTGTGTTAGTTAATTATAATCGCTAGGCAACATCAAGATGGAAGACTAAGCAACAACCCAGTAATTAATGGCTTCAATATGTGACATAGAAAAAAGTCTAAGAAGATGGTAAGATCAAGCTGTTGTAACATTCCCATGGTAATATATGATGAAGACAACAAGGATTGATCCAGCAAATTTCAAAAGAAGCCCTTTAATTAAGTGAACTCAATCAACAAGGGGCAAACTACAATGACAAAATCTTCTGCTTGACTTTAGTTACCAACAAACTGAAATTCTTTTTTTCTTTTATGAAATAAGTTTTAAGTAAAAAGAAATTACCTAATTTCAAAGTTATGATATGTCATATGTCTTGATAAAAGTTTATAATACTATTTATAACTAATGAAAATTATTAGTAAATACATTTGAACATAAACTTTATTAGTAAAATACTTCAAATTTTTATTACTTGAATCTTTTAGCACCAAAATCCACATTTTAAAAGCTTAATCATGAGATTTCTAATTAACCATTGTGCACAGCTGTAATGCAAATAATTACTTATCGTTTTAAAGAATTAATTGGGCAACCATACGACCTTAGCTTTAGATCACTTTGACCACTTAGCAGCCAACGGTGGTCTTGTACGGTTATGCTTGGAGTCTCCATAGAAATAGTGAGCCTATGATCATCAAAACACGTGCTTGTGTAGAATTAGCCATGCATAGTTTCTTTGGGGATAGTTCGTATTTCCTATTTCATCTTCTTTCTTTTAAGTTTAAATCATATTATATATAAAAATATATATATAATTAAACATTTTTTTATAAAAAATTATAATTATTTTTAAAATAATATAACTATTATATATTAAATAAGATAAAAAATAAAATAATATATTTTACCTTTTATCTCATTTTAATAAAACAAATTTAAAAAAATATAACAAAAACATTCCTCTAAAAGTGTAGAAATATCATGGCTCCACTTTTTATGTAATGAATCAAAGATGGTATCCGACTCCCTTAAACGCGTTTTTCGGCCTCATTCAAATCACGTGCTTCCCATGAGCGTTGATCTCAAGCAACCCAACCACACTTTGTCACTTGTCGGCAACTCATCCATCGATGTCTCTCTTTCTCTTCTCCCTCCTTAATTTCTCATGGACAAAACATTAGTGTCTCAACCCAACACGCCATTGTTTTCTATGCGCCAAGGGAGGCACAATTGTTTTTTATTGACTCAAATATTGTTGCTTTGCGTAGAGTGACATCATAATATCGTGACCTATATTTATTGTAAACCTCATTTTCTTATTTTCCCATTAGAAATAATATCCTTTCGCCGTCATTTCTTGATGACTTAAAATAAAAACAGTGCCAAAGGTAAATTAGAATTTTCATTTGGGAGAATGATCACGTCGACTTTTATTTGAAGGCATGGATACTTAAAATTCAAGAATAATATGGATTTTTTGTACAAAATGTGGCTTTTTGGTTGAGAAGAAGAGTGTATTTTGTGGACTTTCAGATTTTAACTTTCTTTTGGTCCTTACATCTACAGTTTATCCATCCTCCATTTTCCTTATTTCCTCTAACTCCGGTTTTGTCCTTCTCTAGAGTGGCGTGATTAACCCATCTAAGTCAAGATGATTTTCATATAAGTGCTTTTAATTTTTGATATCTTCCATGTTCTCATCGCTCTTATGTTTTTAGAGACAATTTCTATGTCTTTCCTAATTTCTTCCGCACATGAATTTGCTTGCACAGTGGCGTGAACTGTAAGAACATAGAAGAAACATGTTAACAATATGGTAATGTGTTGAATCAAACAAAATAGCGTTCATGCTATCCAATTTCTCGGGGATTTTCGTTAGCAATATTGTTCACCGAAACACAGTAGTTCCCCACGTGTACGTACTCCAACACTGATGCCTAATTCGGCTTCTTCTTCTTCAACTACTGGAACGTGATCATTGTTTTTCCATATTCCAAAAATGTGGGCTACCTTTGTACACAATATGAAGAAAGCTGCTTTTAACAGGGCACAGCATTGGGTAATTAAACAGCAAAGGTTCTGTGATGGAAAACGCAGTGTTCATAATCAATTTAACCTATTTTATATATAAGATAGTTGGATCATTAATTATCTAATGACATTGTGCTTGAGTCCCTTGTAAGTCAGCAGTTAACAGTAAGTTGAAGGCGCGACCAATATAATTTCTTTATGATTTATCAGGGACAGAAGAATGAGGAGCTGGTAGTACGTGCTGTGGCGAGTGTTGATCAATCCACATCGCTAGTGGCATTAGGTTGAGCTTTGTCTGATGCGCATAGTGGAAAAAGGTTTTAAAAGCCAAGGTGCATGCCACGGAATTGCTTTTCTGGCATGAGACAACATGTGGAGGTGAAGTTGCTCCATGGTATGGCGCCAAAATGTCCTCTACAAAATATCTATAACAGAAGTTCATATATATATATATATATATATATATATATATATATATTTAGAGTAAATTACACTAACCTCCCTTGAGGTATTTACTTATGACACTCCACCTCATTCTTACTCAAATATGACACTCTACCCCATTTACTCAAATATTAATTAAAAAAATATATTTAATATTAATAAAATATTTACAAAAAGAACATTAAATCAATATTTTAATCTAATTTTATTTAAAAAATATATTTTATTTCAGTTAACTATTTTAAATAATTAATATTTTGATAAATTATATTTTTTTAATCAAATAATTATATTTATTACAAAGTATAAATTTAATAATATATATGATTATGAAAAAGAATTTAGTATAAATATAAAAGCATATTGGAGATGGGTTAAGTTAAGAAAAAAATATAAAGCATAATTGATCTTATTTTTTACTAACTAAACTCATCCTAAGATGCCTCTATATTTATACTAAATTTTTTTTCATAATTATATATATTGTTAAATTTATACTTTGTAATATATATAATTATTTGATTAAAAAAATATAATTTATCAAAATATTAATTATTTAAAATAATTAACTGAATTAAAGTATAATTTTTAAATAAAATTAGACTAAAATATTAATTTAATATTTTTTTTATAAATATTTTATTAATATTAAGTATATTTTTTTAATTAATATTTAAATAAATGAGATGGAGTGTTATATTTAAATAAAAATAAAATAAAATAAAATATTATAATCAAATAATTTTAAAAAAATTATTGTAATTTACTCATATATTTATATACATAGAGAGAGAGAAAAAAAGTTCTGGGAAGTGGGAACTAGAAAAGACGCTGTTTTTGAAACTGTGTTGAGTCCTCTGCCTAGCAATCAGATAATGCCATACGTAGACTACCAACAGGAACCTTTTCTTTGCTTTTTCTTTGTTTCTTTCCGACGTGGTAGCTAGCTTTCTACATCCATGATCTATCTTGATCTTCGTCCTGCATTTTTTCTAAAGCCGTTAGTTGTGGCCGCGGATTTAGAATTATTTTATTTTTATATTTTTATATTTATAATTTTCAGTCACAACCTTTATTTCTTTTATTTAATATTTTTTAAAATTAAATTTTTTTTTTAAAGTCATAGGCGTGATTACGTGCATCGTTTCTGGCGGATTTGTACCTGCAGAGTGCAGCACTATTAATATATTTACTACCCACTTTCTGTATTAATGCGCAGTCTGTGCCGGTAAAATCCTTTTACATATGCATGGTATGGATGATGAAGTGAAACCGACACCACCATAAATCATGTTGACTTACTACTCGCGTAGCTTTTCATGCCCCGTCAGCTTTTATTTTATTTTTTTCCTTTTAGATAATTGAGATCAGCATATCATCATCGCAAGTCGGTGCAATTATTTCTTCTGCTTTTTTATTTTTTAAAAGAAGTTGGGTTTTGGACGTCGTTTTGTGCAATTCTGCTATTAATTCTTACTGAATTTTGTTGAGTATTCCTTCTTTCTATGAGAAAAGAGTTCCCTTCCTTTCTCTGAGAGAAGAGTCTATACGTACGATTACGTGGAGACTCTTTTTCCTTTTCTGTAAGCGCTGTGTTCAAATCAAATTTGTTTACTGAAGAAAGATAGCACTTCTAGTCGTAGCAAGCTCCATCCGAGGATAACTTCGATTCAGATCGAGATGCCAGTCTGAAAATCTGAATATTTTTTTCCTAAAAACGCTGCATGTTAGTACAAAAACAATGTTTTTATTTGACTTGCTTTACGATGGGTTTGTTAATAATGTTTTGTAGTTTGTAGATATCAGTTGAAGAAATTAGTACTCAGAAATTGACACCGTCTAAAAAATCTGCACTGGGTTCATTTTTCTTATTACGGACTTAATAACTAATAAAGAGCGTGTGCATACCAATTAAGAGAAATACCATTGACAAAGTTGTCTGTTTGAAAAGGACCCCCAGCCTACGAGTGCGACCACTGGGAGTGGACGATGATCCCCACACATGTATGACTGACCATTTGTAGTCCTTCGTCTCTCCGCATCAACCTCGAGCATCTAGAAGGTAATTGCCGGAGTCTAATAAACTAATGCAGTGCCGGTCAGATTCTATGGAATTAAAACCACTTAAACCTCTGAATTATTTGCCCTTCTACTCTGAGTCTTTCGGACTCTAACATCAAACATTTTTGGTGGTAGCAAAGCTTAGAATTGTCAATTAAAACAGTCAACACTGCTGGTCTGAGCAAAACTGGCATGTGCCTATTTTTTTTTTGAATTTCTGTATATGCAAAGTGAGTCGGCAAGGTATATCAAGTTAACACGTTTCGACACGATATTGAATTGCCGCTTTCCTCCGAGCTGGAATATAGGGTTAAATTCTTCGCTTTCTGGTTATTTTCCAAGCCATTTTGTGTTGTTATGCTGAAGAATAATGTCATATACTCTCATTGCTGGGCCCCTAACGCTTGGCCGTCTGCTTTTGCATTTTCTCTCTTCTCTTTTGGAGCATCAAAAGGCGGTTGGTTGAATCTTATTTTATTCTAGAAATGGCAAGAATTAGACCGAAAATTTCTTTTCTTCAAAGTTCAGACAGGACTTTTATAGCGTATGATTACTATCTTTTGTCCCTTTTTTACCTCCATTATTGTTGACCAAGTTTCACCCAACAACCGTGAAGAGAAAATTCAGTAAGCCATTTGCGCTGCCCCCAACCATAGCGGAGGTTATTTTATCCAGGATATTACTTATGCCTTGAATTAAAAGACCATGAGCTAATGGGCTTGAACCTATCAGCCACAAATATGGGACAGCCCAGAATAGTCGGTCAGGCTTGCAAACCCAGATTTTTTTTCCACTTTCCTTCCAATACTGCATAGTAAGCGTGAAGTTTTATCTCAAACGTGGCCCATATATATCTTTCAGATCCCCACTGCAGCGGATGCAGAGCGTCATCAATCGGCTTTCCTTTCTTTTGTTTGGGGTTCGGTATAATTTTATTTTATTTAGTAATTATAATATAAAATTTAAATTATTAAATTTATTCAATTTTATAAAATGAATATATTGCACCATTTTATTATAACAATGGTGTGACAAATTTTTGTTTTTGGGTACAATGATGGGGTTAAAACACCCAACGCAACCAGAAAACAAACTAGAAACACACCACAGATTGCGGCTGAGAGACACCAAGCATATCAACTTGGTATAACAGCATTATACCCGTTGGCATCAGTTCAAAACCTTGAAAGTTCTGGCCATCCTCCACCCCCTTATTAGCTAGCCAATCTGCATGGCGTGACAAAATAAAGGAAGGAGTATATTTTTCTTTGTTTTGACCCATATGCAACAAATAATGGGTTCTCCCACTATGATCTATGCCTTATAAGCCAATTACTTTGTTGGGTCTGATTCTAAAAGTGCGATCCACTAGTTCTCTTCCAAAAGCCCATTACTTTAATACCCATCCATTGCTTGATGGCAGTGGTGCTTCGATAGCTGGGTGGTCAGATATCAACGAGGCAGATTGGTTAATTTGTTTTGAATAATTTTTTATTCTATCAAAATGTGGGACCACATATTTAAAGTGAGAAGTTAATAAATATAAAAATAAAAAATAAAAAATAATAGTATATATTAAATTATAAAAAAAATTATTAAAATCAATGAAAAAGGACAAAACTCTGTTTGGTTTTAATTTTCTATAGATTTTGCTATTTTTCTCGTACACGAATGGTTATTTCAATTTTTATATATTATTTATCTGAAGCCGAAGCCTGACTAATTTATCAGCAAAAGAAAATAAATTAATATGAAAAAGGACCAACTGGTAATTGCACAATTGCCCTTCTCGTAGACTTAGAGTGAAAGTAGTGCCCGCTGACTGGTGAACCGTGAGATGGACTCCTCGCCCGACTTTCAGTTCTTGCTATCGGAGCAACGCCGAGAGCTCATGGCGGCAGAAGGAATGGAGTCCGACTTCGACTTAGCCTTCCGTCTCCAAATTCAAGAGGCCCTCGCTGCCTCCCTTGCTTTGCAGCCCGGTTCTTCCTCCGTTCACGAAGAATCCCAAATCCCAAAGAAGGACGATGTTTTAAAGGTCACTACCCTCCAGTCGGAGGAACTGGCGAAACTGGAGCAAGAAATCAAGGACCGCGAGCAGAGTGAGATTGAAACGCGCAAGATGAGTGAGGATCTCTGCCGTCGGATACACGATCAGAAGGTCGCGACGGAGATTCTCAAGATCCCTGAGGATGATTGGAAAGAATGGGGTGACGAATTCGAGAAACCCTTCGGCGAGGGTTGCTCGAGCTCGATTGTGGAGAGCGACGAAGATGCTATTTTTAGACTGTACTTCAAAGGATTGGTTAGCGAGGAGTTGATTGGAGATGAAAAGACTGTTTTGGCGGGGATTGGGATTGCGATTTGTGACCCTAGTGACAATGTGATATTCAAAGTGAGCAAACCACTGGTAGTGGTTGGAAACGCAATGAGTAAGAATGCTGCTGAGGCTAAGGCCTTAATCGAAGCTCTCAATGCTGCTATTGGACTGGGCTTAAAGCGTGTTACTTATTATTGCGATTATTATCCACTCTACCAATTTGTGAGTCTGTGTTCCTTTTTGTCAATGGATTTGAATTATCATTTATATTCTTGTTTCATTCAAATCAGAATGTACTTGGTATTGGCATAGAAGATAATATCACGCGCACAACTTCACCGTTTTAATAGCCGTCCTGCTGCGAAAAATAGTATGTTAGGTGCTCTAATGCTATCATGCATGATTCAAGCAGGTCTGAAAGGTCAAAATTTGTGCTTGGTAATCTGTATGCGTGATTTTTATTTCAAATTTGAAGATTTTTCTTTGGAGAAACTGTAATAAGAATTGTGATTTTCTGAACAAGAACTTTCCAGTGCTATAGTTGCAGGGCAATGTGTTCTAGGATCCTTATATTGAGTACCGTGTGAATATATATATATATGTTGCTTGATGGTTTTAGTTTAGATAGTGAGATTCTCGCATAATTTTACCCTTTTGTTATGGAGGTTGTCACTTCCCAATATCTTGTTTTTTTGGTCAGGTAAGCAGAAAGTGGACTGCAAAACAACGGAAGGTTGCAATGCTAGTTAATCAGGTGACTCTGCTTCAAAGAAAATTTACATACTGCAATGCAAAGCTTGTGGCAAGACAAGATGTCAAGTTCGCATTTAAGTTTGCAAAAGATGCAATTACATCTCAGATCGCAAAGCCTGCTGAATCTAGCTCTAGAAAGCATCTCAGCGAGACTTGTGTTATATGTTTGGAGGATACTGATGTCAGTCACATTTTTTCAGTTGATGGCTGTCAACACCGGTATTGCTTTTCTTGCATGAGACAACATGTGGAGGTGAAGTTGCTCCATGGTATGGTGCCAAAATGTCCTCATGAAGGATGCAATTCTGAGCTTCTCATCGACAGCTGCAGGAAATTCTTGACTCATAAATTAATCGAGACCATGCAGCAACGAATAAAGGAAGCTTCAATTCCTGTTACTGAGAAAATTTACTGCCCTTATCGAACATGTTCTGCATTAATGTCAAAAACAGAGGTTTTAGAGTACTCTAGAGGGATTCTTGGCGAGTCTGAGCAATCAGGACCCAAGAAATGCATAAAATGTCACGGTCTCTTCTGTTTTAGCTGCAAGGTCCCTTGGCATAGTGGCATCACATGTTCTACTTACAAAAGGTTAAATCCTAATCCACCTGCTGAAGATGTGAAGCTGAAGTCTCTGGCGACGAGGAGTCTGTGGCGACAGTGTGTAAAGTGCAACCATATGATTGAACTTGCTGAAGGCTGCTATCACATGACTTGCAGGTACTCTACTTACCATTACTTTAGATTATTATTTTTTCACAAAGAGCAAGTTATCATAGGTCTCAGCGGACGTAATTGTTAGCGATTACCGAGTGACATGTTATGGGAAGCAAGAATGGTTGGACGGGTTATGTGGAGATTGGCACGTGGAATCTTTCAATCTTTATTATTATTTTCTTAAGCTAAAATAAAAGAAAAATTGAGTGTAAGGATAACTGAAACTTGAGAAAATGCATGCAAAGTTGATACACATATGACATTGTTCAGGAAAATCTTGTTTTGATTGTAATGTGCATCTCAAACACAAGTGGGAAAATTATCCTCTAAAATGTGGAGTAGATAATCATAGATGAAAATATCAATAGTTTAAATTGTTGTAAAGTATGAGCAATTATACTTTAAATTTTAGATTTAAAGTAATCCACTCCTTTGATTTTCTTGTTATTGGCTGTGTACGTCTTTGTAAAGTGCATCTTTCACTTTAGAAGAGTCAAATCTACACAAGTAAGGTTGGTTTCTATTTTTTATAATGACAAGATGGGGAAAAAGGCAGGGTTAATTAGAAGATAGAAATAATTGATGGGAATAGACATCTCTGTAATATTTGAATCGGGAAATTAAATCTGATTTCCAGCGTAAGAAACCTGAAATGCGCTGTTAGCTTTTCGGGTCACTCTATCATTTAAAGATTAGTGTTCCATTGTGGGGAAGTAAGTTGTAGTGTTCAATTGGTAATATCTGTAATGTGAAGTAATGATATGTTGGCTCATTTTAAGTCCATTTTAGTTCATGTTATCATCAACCATACCGTTTCCTTACATTCCTGTGTGATTATAGATGTGGTTACGAATTTTGCTATAATTGTGGAGCTGAATGGAAGAATAAAAAAGCAACATGTACTTGTCCACTCTGGGATGAGGACAATATTTGGGTGGAGGATCACGAGAGGGACTCGGAAGTAGAGGTTGAAGATGAGGATGATTATTATGACTCTGATTCTGACGATTATGATCATTTTTACTAAGCTGTCCCTTTCCTCTTTAGCCTATTAACCCCTCTCCAATTTGTAGATTTTGGGGGATAATACTCATATTATAAATTGTTAGAAGTAAACTTGATTGGTCTTTTGGCACAATTGTATAAAGCGTTGTCTCTTTTTACTTTCCACGTTTATGGTGGAGTGAATTTTCTTTTTCTTTTTTTACTCTTGAGCGTAGTTTGCATTTCATTAGAAGTTTTACTCTTGATAAAAGGTACCATTTTGATTATATATACTTTTTTTCGAAATATTTAAGTCATCACGCTTCTCCAGAAAAAAAAAAATTATCACGCTTCGGTTTCTAATGTTTGTTAATAATTTAGTTAATATTATATTAAAAATAATAATAAATTTACGATTTTATATTTTTATATTTTTATAACTATTAATTTAAAATTAATTTAAAATTGATTATCTGGGAACAATTATATAGGAAATATAGATATAAAAATATTAGTTAATGTTAAAAAAATACTCTAAACTACTTTTAAATATAAATTTAAATTTTTGAACCTTTTTTTACTAATTTTAATGATTTTATCTCTGCATGATATAGTATATGATTTTTTATTATTTTTTTAATTTTCTTTCATTCTCTTATAATATCTTCTATTTACATAAGGAATCCATTTCTCGTCTAAAGGAGTTCTGGTTCTCCTATTTACTCAAATATTTCAACTTTCCACCAGCATTGTTCATGTAAAAAGTGGTTAATTTTTAAAAATAAATTAGTAATTTAAATAGCAAATTCCAAATAATCAAGAAGCAACTATTAATAAATGTTTGACATAATAATAATTAATTATATTTAAAAAAATTTAATTTAAATTAAATTTAAACGGTTCTATTGAAACAGACAAAATTAACTAATTTTAAGTCTCAAAGATTAGTTTTACATTCAAAACATATAAAAATACCCGCAAACAAATAAAAAAGACCAGCATTTGGGGACTAATTTTGTTTATAAACGTAAAATTAGCAAGTCTCGAATGATTACTAGAATGTTCATTTACACATTGGCTAGTGGGCCCCCCTGTCCCACAAACGAAAGGTAAAGAGGTCGACCAGACACTCGAGGTTGCACGACTTATCGTTTTCACGTCTCCGTTGGGCTTCGGCAACAATACGCTCGTGTAGATAATAAAAGCGAAACTGCATGCAACAGAATATCCATTAAATTCGTTCGGCCATTTTATCGTATTATCGTGTACAACAGTACTTTTATTATTGTACAATTCTTTTAATAGAAATATATTATTAAATTTATTAAATATTTATAACAATAAGATTATGAAAATAATTTTTAGCTTGGATAATTCTATACTCGTGAATGGATTCATTATTAGTGTAAATTGAAAAATTTAATAAATTTTAGATATTAAATTTAATAATTAAAATTTTTTAAATGAAATATTTATAAATTTTAATAGGTGATTGGAGATAATATAAAATTTTAAATATAAAATTTATTATATTTTATATATTAAATTATAAAACTCAAAAAATTCAAAATTAACATCACAGGGAATTGTTTCTTTGGATTGAGTTTCTTATCTCCATTATTTAATTTTTGTTAACTTTTATTTTTATCTTTCTTATTACATCCTACCTCTAGATAGCCAAAGCAAAGAATCTGATCCCTGGTGGTTATATTCCTTCCATTCTAAAAGAATTGTTGTTTTAAATTTTTTTATTTTCTAATTATTATTTTCTTTAAATTAAAATAAATTTTATATTTTAATTTTTTTATTATAATTATTATCTTTATAAAATATCTAATTAAATTTATATCTCTTTTTGTTTTAAGGCTTTATAAAATATATAATAACAATAAAAATAAAACCTTATCTCATTAAATAAAATTAACTATATAAATTAAATATTATCATAAAATTATATCAAAGACTAAATTTTTAAAAATATTATTCAATTAAATATCTCTTTTAATAATTTCTTTAAATATTTTTTTATTAGTTTAAAAATTATTTTATCAATATTTTTTACTTAAACTTTTTGTAATTTTCTTTTCACATGCCTAAATAACGTAATCGAGTTTCTGTTATTTTTTTTAATAAATATTACATTTATTCTTTTTAAAATATAATCATTCTAAATTTTATTTTTTTTGTATACATTCATATATTTTTTTATTTTTATCCCTACTACCTCATTTTTTACTTATGTTAATTTTTTAAAATTTAGCACCAACTGTTTAATAGATTGGTAAAAATTTTTTTTAAATGTATTAGATATTTTATGATCATGAATAGATTCTAAGATATTTTTTTATTTTATCTATCTAATTTAAATTTTATATGTGAGATCTTATCAATTTTTTTATTATTTTATAAAATTAATTTAAAATATTAAAATTTGAATATTTAAATATTTGTAGTATATTATATTTTTAAATTTTTATCTATAAATTATTATGTTTTATAAAATATGATATTAAAATAATTTTTTTTAAAAATTATTTGATAAATTTATTAATTCTTATGATTTAACTTTAAACAATAATTTGTTTTTTTAAAAAACAACAAATATTTTGCATGGGTGAAAGTATGTGATAATGATAATATATAATTAAAATAAAAAGACATATACGACAAGTGTTTCGCACTTTCGCAGAGCCGGATGCGAAAGTAGAGATTTCGCTGGCTTCTCTAGCGCCCTTAGTTGTTCTTGCCGAAGCGTCAATAGCAGCACAGCTTGACAACACCGAGCATGGCGAATTTTCCTGAAGAAGACGAACTCAAAATCCTACTTTCCGAGCAAAGTAAAGAGTTCATGACGGCTAAAACCCTAGACTCGGATTCGGACCTAGCTTTCGAACTACAAATGCAAGAAGCGGTTAATGTTACAAAAATTGCTCTGTAATAAAAGTAAACAAGTGCAGAATAAAGCTTGTCTTTATTCAATCTGCTGCTACTCATAACAGACTTACAACTATTGAGCTCTTTATATAGAGCTTCTGTTAACGGTAACATGCACTAAATTAAAATAACAAACCACCAAGCCACTAACCACTCAGCCATTAACTGCTCAGCCACTAAGCACTCAGCCATTAACTGCTCAGCCACTAAGCACTCAGCCACTAAGTCCTAAGAAAGTGGTCAACTGACAAACAGAAAATTCTACCATAACAAACTCCAACATTCATGCAACAAATCAGTAAAATATCCTAAAGACTAGGTCAAGTAAATTACACATTAAACAGAAAACTACCAACAATCCCTCCCTTAAACTGAAAGTTGTCAAACAGTCAGTTTAAGTAATTACAAGACACCCCTTTCAAACTTGATCTTCCAAAGTGCAGACACCAAGCAATCTCCTAAGCTTTACAAATGATGCCAACTTGAGAGACTTGGTAAATATATCAGCAATCTGATCTTCACTTCTACAATAGATGAGCTCAATTATACAATCCTTTGTAAGATCTCTTAGGAAGTGAAACTTTACATCAATATGTTTGCTTCTTCCATGTAGAACAGGATTTTTGGACAGCTTTATTGCTGAACTGCTGTCACAATAAATGGCAGTGGAACCAATCTGCTTGAAATGAATTTCTTGAAGAATCTTCCGTAACCAAATTGCTTGACAAGCACATGCTGCTGCTGCTACAAATTCAGCTTCTGTAGTTGATAAAGTCACAATTGATTGCTTCCTTGAAGACCATGATACTGCTCCTGACCCCAACATGAATACATAACTAGATGTGCTCTTTCTATCATCTGAATCTCCTGCATAGTCACTGTCTGTAAACCCAAACAAATCAGATTTTTCACCTTTCTTGTAGAATAGACCATAACTGCAGGTCCCTTGTAAGTAACGGAAAATTCTTTTTGCAGCTAGAAGATGCATCTCCCTTGGGTTTTCCATGTACCTACTGATAAGACTTACAGCATGCATAACATCTGGTCTGGTGGCTGTTAAATACATCAAGCTTCCCACCATTTGCTTGTAAAGGGTGCTGTCAACCCCCCTTCCTTCAGGATCTTTGCTAAGTTTCAGATTAACCTCAGCTGGTGTACTAGCAGAATTACATTTCTGCATTTGAAACCTTTCTAGAATTTCTTGAACATACTTCTTTTGAGATATAAAAATCCCACCAGCTGTTTGCACTACTTCGATTCCAAGAAAATAATGCATCATACCAAGATCAGTCATATCAAATTCTATCATCATGGATTTTTTAAAGCTTTCAAACATAGCACTATCATTTCCAGTATAGATTAAGTCATCCACATATAAACAAACAATGAGCATTTTACCATCAGCTCCAATTTTTGTAAAAAGTGTATGTTCATGTGGACATTTCTTAAAACCCACCTTAGAAAAATAAGCATCTATACGACTATACCAAGCTCTTGGAGCTTGTTTTAGTCCATATAATGCCTTGTTTAATTTATACACCTTATGCTCTTCTCCAATCTTAACATAACCAGGAGGTTGATCAACAAATACCTGTTCATCCAATTCTCCATGTAAGAAAGCTGATTTTACATCTAACTGGAAGATAGGCCAGGAGTTTTGAGCTGCCAAAGCAATCAACAATCTGACAGTATCAAGTCGTGCAACCGGGGCAAAAACTTCTTTGTAATCCACTCCAAGCTCTTGCTTATAACCTTTGGCTACTAAACGTACCATGTACTTGTCAACTTCGCCTTTTTCATTCAATTTTGTCTTGTACACCCATTTGACTCCAATTGTCTTGCTCTCTTTTGGAAGCTCAGTTAACTCCCAAGTATGATTTCTTTCAATTGCTGCAATTTCTTCATCCATTGCCTTTCTCCATTTTGAATCTTTGACAGCCATATCAAAGGTGGTAGAATCACAGTCTGAAAACAAAGCAAAATGAGTAAGAGGGTCCTCAAATTGGTCAATTCCTGTTACCTCATAATCAGCCATCCATGCAGGCCTTCTTCTAACACGTTGAGGTCTCCCCTCTTCTAGTGCAGCTGCTGGAACTTCTTGTTGTTCATTCTCCATTGGCTGTTGCTTGTCATCTTCATTTTCTCCATCAAAATCAGTAGGAATTTGTTGTCCAAAGCCATCATTGTTCCATTCTCAGAAGTTCTCTTCATTAAAAACAACATCTCGGCTGACAATGATTTTCTTGGTGTTAGGATTGTAAAGTTTATAGGCTTTGTATTGATCACTAACACAAAAAAAAATGCATTTTTCTCCCTTGTCATCTAGCTTTCTCCTCTTCTCATCTGAAATATGGGCATAGGCAATACATCCAAAAATTCTGAAATGATCTACATTTGGTCTTCGTCCACTCCATGCTTCTTCTGGTGTCATATTCTGAACAGCAAGAGTGGGACTTCTGTTCAAAATATGAATGCTCCAATTGACCACTTCAGGCCAAAAAACTTTCGGGACAAATCAGTAAAATATCCTAAAAACTAGGTCAAGTAAATTACACATTAAACAGAAAACTACCAACAGTTAATGCCTCTCTCGCTTCCCAACCCTCCGCTACGTCATCTTCCCCGCCACAAGGTGCTTCTTTCTCTCTGGAAGATGAAGTTGGCGGCTCGCGGAATTTGGCAGTGACGCTTATGCTGGAAGACCTACAGCGGGTTACGCAAGAGCTGAAGGATCACGAACAATGCCAAGCGGAAATGCGAAAGATGAGGGAAGATCTGGACCGTCGGGTTTTCGATCAGGTTTTCGCTAGAGACATTCTGAATATACCCGAGAATGAGTGGAAAAAGTACGGTGACAATTACCACAGACCCTATCACGCGGGTGGAGCGTCGTCATCTTCTTCGTTTCCGAGCCCTTCTCTCAAAACAGAGTGTTTCCGAGTGTACTTCAAGGGTTTGGTGAGCGAAGAGTGGGTTAGGGGTACGAGGGTTGTTGTGGCTGCGGCTGGGATTGCCATTTGTGATTCGAGGGATTATCTGATTTTTGAAGTGAAGAAGCCTCTTAAAGTGTGGGAAACGAGTGGTGTGATGCTGGACAGTGAAGGTGCTGGTCTGCATGCTTTGATTGACGGTCTTGATAAAGCTCTTAGGTTGGGATTACAAAGGGTCACCTTTTTCTGCGATGACTATATGCTTTACCAATATGTAAGTCATAGTAACTTTTTCTGCATTTGTCCAGAGAAAATATGTAGGCTGTCGTTGCTTAAGACAATATTTGATGAGAAAGAGGAGAAAAGGGGAAAAAAAATTGTTAATTGCGCAAATTTTTAAGATGGTTAAACTGCAAAATAGTACTATTACTTGTCCGATATCACTTGTATCGATTTGGTGATAAATTCAACACTACATATACGATGAATACTCATACCTGAGGCAGTATCTCATTTTTTCTTAACTAGGTTTATGTTTATTGACGTTAAAATTTAGTGTTTACTATATAGACGATTGTATATAGAAGTTCAAATTTATTCTCTTGCAGCTCTTGTGAGTTACATGTCATTAGTAAGCGTCACTTTATGAAAATTTCCTTGTGGCTTCCTTATGGTGTGTTTTATGTATAATTGTCTTGCTTACAACTATTGCTCAACAATTAATGATCTATCCATATGCTTTTACTGCTTGTAAACACTAGTAGCCATTAAGGTTGGTGGTTGACAATATTTCATGAACAGGTTACGGGCAGATTGCCAGCAAGCCATAGAATTTTTTGTGGCCTGGTTAATAAGGTGTCTGATCTTCAAAAAAAATTTGTATGTTGTGTACCATCTCTTGTTACAAGAAATGACATCAAATATGCTTTGAAATCTGCAAGAGACGCGATAGTGTCTCAAATCACCTGGTCTGCAGAAACTGATAATGGCTTGAGCTTGAAGGAGACTTGTGTAATTTGCTTTGAAGACGTTGATGTTGATAAAATGTTTTCAGTGGATAAATGCCTCCATCGATATTGTTTTTCTTGTATGAAACAGCATGTGGAGGTGAAGCTGCTTAATGGGATGATGGCAAAGTGCCCTCATGATGGTTGTAAAACTGAGGTGGATGTCAATAGCTGCAAAAAATTTCTAGCTCCAGAATTGTTTGAAGTCATTGTCCAGCGTATCAAGGAATCCAATATTCCTTTTACGGATAAAGTGTATTGCCCATTTCCTAAGTGTTCAGCATTAATGTCAAAGCATGAGGTCTTAGCGTACACTAAGACTACATATGTTGGAGCTGAACAATGTGGAGCCAGGAAATGTTTGAATTGTCGTCTATTTTTTTGCATCAATTGCAGGGTTCCTTGGCAATACAATATGACCTGCAGTGACTATAAAAGATCAAAGCCTTATCTTCAAGCAGAAGATGCCATGCTGAAGTCTCTTGCTACTAGGAAACTATGGCGGCAGTGTGTCAAGTGCAATCACATGGTTGAACTATCTGAAGGTTGCTATCATATTACCTGCAGGTATTTGATTCCTCCCTCCTTAGGTCTTTTAGTATCTTACAGATTGAAAAGGAACTGAAATATAGGCAGCATTATTTTTGAAAGAAGTTGAATAAGATGTAATGTTTTGATGTCCTGCTTGATGCAACAAAATAGAAGTTGAACAAGATATACCCATGTGTGGTTAGGGTGAAAATGACTTGATTGAAAATGAGAAGTTATATATTGATTTTCTGTAAAGTCAACCAGCCGTCACTCTGTAAAACCTGCGAACATTTAATGACCTAAGAATTGGCAACATCTTTATTGGAACTCGTGTGCTTACATTGTTTTTCTCGGTTCCTTCTAATGAATTCCTCTGTATTTCTTCTTCTTCTCCCTTCCTTTCTTCCTTTCTTCTTTATTCCTAAATTGTGCTCATCTTTCTTTGTGTTGAATGACTAAACATTTAGATATATTTTGATTATTGTGATTTGGTAGAATTCCTCATCAGTCAATTTCATTTCTTAGTTTGCCTCTTTTTCCATTGCTTTTGTAGATGTGGCTATGAATTTTGCTACACATGTGGAGCAGAGTGGAATAACAAGAAAGCAACATGCTCATGTCCGATCTGGGATGAGCGGAACATAATACATGATCAACGTCGAAGATGATTATTGCTGTGGCTATCCCCTCCCCCCTTCTTACCCTTCCACAAATCTCTAAAGGAGTGCTCCTCTGTGTCCAGAACTTGGTTGAAAGCTTAAAAACTGCTGTTAGTAATCTTTTACAGACGAGTTTTAGTTTTGGCGGGACAGACAATTAAAATTGTGCCAATAGACTTGACAGTTGACTATGAAATAGTGTATATTTTTCTCATGTCATAAAGTTGCATTTAGAAAGGCTATTCGAATTATCAGTGAGATTTTTAGCAAGGGTTAGCAGGAATTGTTGTTCAATATCTCTGGGGAGTGGTGCTGGACTTGATTCGTGGGATTGATGTCATCCTTCTACTTTACATAACACAATTGCGGCGCATGCTGTCAGTATGTGGGGGATTTTGTTCTTCGTGGGCCATGGGTGTGCAGCATTTTTAAAAAATAGTGCAAATAAGTCAATTGCTGGGTTAAGAGAATGAAAACAAGAAATAGTAATTACTCTTTATAGACTAGGTGTGTCCAAATCTGTGTCTGTCACAATTCTGGTTCCATCGGGATTATTATGGAAGAATTTAATTTTGCTGGGTCCACCATGACTCGTTGAATATAGATGCATGCAGTTGTAGATAACGAGGTTCACACTCGAAGTTGGATATTATATATTTGTTTTTGTGCCAC
The DNA here is from genome assembly GCA_037013595.1 of Dicorynia guianensis. Classification (NCBI taxonomy): domain Eukaryota; kingdom Viridiplantae; phylum Streptophyta; class Magnoliopsida; order Fabales; family Fabaceae; genus Dicorynia; species Dicorynia guianensis. The sequence continues at coordinate 1,750,081 of JASUAB010000009.1, forward strand.
TCCGAATACTATTGGACTCATTTCCTCTATCCAATCGCTCAGACAATATTCATAAGAGGACAGAAAAGGATTTGAGCTGATGTGTATGTTTGTCTGTGATGACTAATCAATTATAGAATTTGATCAAGATAGCGGCAGATTTCCTGTTGATATAACTATATGCTTATAGGGTCTTTCACTTTTTCTTGCCAGGCATCATGACACTGTCATTCAAATCTGTGGCTAATGCACAGAGGGATTAGCCAAATCTTTAATGCATTAGCTGGGTTCAGCTTTCAGGGGTGTAACTACCTTTCCGCGCATCTCAAACTCATAAGCTTTATAATTTTGTCTTTGTTTGATTTTGTTGCATTACGTGGCCATAGCCTATGGTCCGGATCGATGGCCACCAACTCAAAATTCGTTACTTAGCAATATAAATCTCTGCCAATAATTTAGCACAATGTTTTAGTTGGATTATAAGTAACTATAATTAACCATAAAAGCCATAAGGTATGATCAACACCTGTTGTTAGACTATTACGTGAATTCTTTATACTAAATTAAATATAATTTTTGACATTAAACTTTAAATAAAAAAGAAAAAAAGATATATAAATTATATGTATTTAAAATGAAATTAAAAAAATCCCAAATTTTCTTTCGGAGGTTGACGTGGCAGACGCGTGCGCTACTATCGAGGGCAGTGGAGAGAATCCAGCCAACTGCTGATGGCCGTTATCATCACCCCCCCCCCCCCCCCGGGGGGATCCTATACACGACACACACCGCCACCAATCCACTACCAGTCTACCAGCCTCTGCCGTCTCTCGGCGTAAGGAGCTTTCTACACGTGGCCGATATTGATCGTCCATCTGCGCCAGCGAGTCAGCGCCGTTCTCCCGGAAGCACCTCGTCGCTGTCTCTCGCATTCGCTGCTCTCCCTATTGACTCCAATGTCCAAAGCCAAAAAATGGAAACTTTTCCCTTTTCACCGAAAATCGTAAAGAAAAACGAAAAGGAGGTTCTACAAGGAAAGCTTGGTGTGGAGAAACGAAAGAGCATTTTATTTAAGAACAAAAATAGAGTAATGGCAAATGATGGTTGGACCAGGCAATACTTTATATTTGCTTGGCCCACGTCCCTGTCCAAACCTCCAAAAGGCACGGGTTATTTTCTAACCCACCCTTTTTCTTCGTCATTTCTTTCTTTGGGGTTATTTCTTTGTCAACATTTTAGACCTCAAATTCTCGTTTTCCTTTCTAACTCTTCTGCTTCACAAGCACGGTACCACAACCACACTCTCAGTTTATGCCCCCTTTCTCATTTTACTTTGAGATTCGAAGATTCTAGTTTTCTTTCCATCTATTGGATTTGATATTCATCTCTATACCATATTTTCTAGGCCAATCTGCAGTTGTTTGCTGCCATCGTTGTTGTGTGTTGGTATGGAATGAATGTGGCTCTTTGATCTCCGTAAAGGGTGGGTGAATTTGAGTTGAAGGGTCTGGCGGACGATCCCGCCGAAGCATCGTACGCAGGACCTGCTGCTGCCAGTATGAATTCGCCAGAAGGCAATGCAAGGGAGTCGGTGAGGTTGAAGGAATGTATCACGGAGTTCATGAAAGGTGCGGTGGAGATGACGGTGGAATTGGGGAAAGGGTGTAGAGATATAGTGAAGCAGAGCTTCGTAAATGAGGATTCGTATTTAGTGAGGAAGTTTGGAAGCAATTCATGCATTGCCAAGAGAATCAGTGGGCCCTGCCAAAGGTTGTTTGGTAAATTGAGTTTCTTCAACCAGTACTTACCGGAGGATAAGGATCCGCTGCACGCATGGTCGGTGATATTTTCCGTTTCATTACTTGCCTTCGCGGGTAAAGTTCATAATCTTCATTCCCCCTTGCTCTTTGGGGTTTGGGGATACAGAGAGTGACATGAGGATTGCTCAGTCACTTGGTGGGGGAAGGGGAACTATAATGGATCTGAAGAATTTAGATACATAGAATTTTTTAGTGGGATTTGAGGAGCAAGGGAGGAAGATAAGGACCTTTTCTGGGGGGAATTGGTAAAATGTTGTGGCTAACCTAAAATATAAAAAAATGAGCCAAAAGCAATCAGAGTTGGAGGATAGGTTGTAAAGTAGATTTCTTCATTGCAAATTCTTGTATTTATATTGATGCGAAGGAATTTATTTCTCAATTTGTTGATACAGATAAACGAAGGATATAAGCTGTAGGTGAAATTAAAAAGCAAACAGAACTGGCACGAAGAACTTTTATTAAGTTTTAAAATTAAATTTACATTTGCATTTCCATAAATTGGTGATTAAAGGTTATTGTTCAAGTAATAACAGAAAGCTGGAATCTCCAAAATTGAACAACCTAGTCTCATTGTTTAATTCTTGATAAGGCTTCTTTATTCCAGTTATTCTGGGACCATAACTTTCTGCCTCAGATGTGTGTTTTTAGTCCTCAGAATTGTTTGTTGAAGTTACTGCATAAATACAATATCTTTGTTGCTGACCTTGTGGATGACATGATTGATTTAATTTGCAGCCTTGTATGTAAATTTTGAAAATGATCCATCCACCCCATCGACGAAGCAAGTATTTGTGCATCCTCCTAGTGCTAACCGCATAGTGCTTCCAGACGGTAGAGACATGGCATATAAGGAGCGAGGTGTTTCAGCTGACAAAGCTAGATTTTCAATAATTGCTCCTCATAGTTTTCTTTCCTCCCGGTTTGCAGGTTGTTTTTAAGTGTTTAGCTTAAGTGTTAGTAGTAGTTTAAGTTAAACTGTGCCCACCTATGGTTAATGCCAAAGAGAATTTTTCACATTCGATATCATCTGCAAAATTAGGAATACCCGGAGTTAAAGATTCACTTCTAGAAGAATTTGGCATTCGGTTGCTGACATATGATCTTCCTGGTTTTGGTGAGAGTGATCCCCATCCCAACAGAAATTTGGAATCCTCAGCAGCAGATATGTCATTTCTAGCAGATGCTCTCGGTGTTAACAAGTTCTGGGTTGTTGGCTACTCAAGTGGAAGCATGCATGCTTGGGCTGCACTTAGATACATTCCTGATAGACTTGCAGGTGTTAATATTTATTTTATCAGTCTAGTCCTCTGTTCTGTCTATTTCTATGCAAACAGTCTTTTGGATCAGCCTGTCTTGATGGGAAAACTTGGAGCTTTAATTTAATAATTAGTCAGTTTCTTGTTCATTCATTTTCTAAAAATAACAATGATCATATATCTATGTTTCATTGTGCTCGGGTTCATTTCATTTAAGGCTATTATTCTCCCTCTCCCTTCAAATACACTTGAACAACTTGTTTAAAGTCAAAATACATTTAAAATTATGACTCAGTAGATTTATCATCTTTTGGGCTTGTACTCATCTGGTTAGAATGGGCATTATTTGTAAATTACCTGTTGTTATATCTATTTATATCTATATCTATGTCTATATCTATATCTACATATATTGCTTTCTTGGTCACATCACAGAATGAGTTTTTCCAGAGAGAATAAGCATCTATATTAACATGTCATGCATATTGGTCCTAACATGTCAAGTACTAACATACAGGTGCAGCCATGTTTGCTCCCATGGTGAATCCATATGATCCTCTCATGACGAAGGAAGAGAGACGAAGAACTTGGGATATATGGACACGAAAAAGGAAATTCATGTACTTTTTAGCTCGAAGATTTCCTAGATTTCTTACTTTCTTTTATCGGCAAAGTTTCTTGTCAGGAAAGCATGGTCAGATCGATAGGTGGCTTTCATTATCTCTGGGAAAGAGGGTGAGGAAAATTTTGGTGGTTGCCTTTTGTCTGTGTAGAAACATGTACAATTTGACATCTATATGGCTTAAGAAGTTTAATCTTTCTATGTGATGTCCGCTTTTTCTTTCACTAATATCTCAGTAAGTTGGTTTAAGCATTAATGTTGCAACAGATTACTAATAAGATTCTGGAAGGAATCTGTAGAGAATGTATGGAATGTAAATGGGCCTTGTGTGATGGCTGAAAATTTTTGGCATGTTCAAATGTTATTCAGTTCTGCACTTGTGGTTCTCATATGTATATATGACCAGCTATTTTTTTGGAACTAACAGCAATATGACCAGCTAAACGTGGCTTGAAATCACAAGCCCAAGCTCACCAAGCAATCTGATTCTATGTTATGCATTTTCTTTTAATTTCAACTACAGATTCTGAGGGTGTATGTATATCAAGAGTTTTTTATATCTTACCACATGCCCTCATTGAAGATCTTAATGTCCTTTCAGGATAAAGCACTAATGGAAGATCCGATTTATGAGGAATTCTGGCAAAGGGATGTGGAAGAATCAATTAGGCAAGGAAATGTGAAACCCTTTGTGGAGGAAACTGCTTTGCAGGTCTCAAATTGGGGTTTCAGCCTTGCAGACCTCAAGTTGCAGAAGCGAAAACGAGGTAATGATGTGTTCAGTTGGCTTAAGTCAATATTGATTGAAGTTCAGGAGGAGTATGTCGGCTTTCTTGGCCCAATACATATATGGCAGGTTAGTGCATCTCTGTCTTGATCCCCCCGCTGACTTACCTTCGCCCAGAGGAAAATGGTCATTTACATGAAATTTTGAATCATATATAATTAAATACATATATATTCATTCTTGAAAATCATCCAATGCATTGGATTAAAAAAAAAAAAGAAAATCATTAAATGCAAATTTAACTTTGCAATCCTACATATGGTTATTACTCAGACTTTTTTTTTTTTAGTTTCTATCTAATTGTTTGAGATGCTTTTATAGAAAAAATTTTCTTGAACTTTTGCAGCCCTGTGTCAATATGTTATGCCCAATATTATTATTGTGCCTGCTTGTTTTATCTGAACTGCATTCTTGGACTTCTCGTAATTTCCTAGCAATTGAGCATATTATTTCATATTAGACTCAAGCCATATGGGAAGCAATTAATGGCTACATACATTGAAACTAGGGAAAAGAAAGTTCTTCTTAACTCTCGCCTATACTAATTAATTGTTTGTTGGGTCTTACTCTTATTTCTGCTGCTATCTTGCTGTATCTGTGCTCTTAACATATGTTGAAACGACGTATACCTCCTTTCTAAGAAGGATTTTCAGCCAGAAAGAATGAAAGATTGCATTTTTCACCATGAATACGCGAGGTAGACACTTTTGGTATTATTTCTTGTGGTATCTGCTTCCCATGAAATATATGATACTTGAATAAATGTCAAGCTATGCATTGGTTCCTGCATAGTAATCAAGTAATTAGGAAAAAAAGTATAGTTATTTGCTCTAATGCAATGTTGACCAATATATCGCTGTTAAACTATTTCATGTTGACAGGGAATGGATGATAAAGTGGTTCCCCCAACGATGACTGATTTTGTGCATCGTATCCTCCCTGGAGCTGCAGTACATAAACTCCCATACGAAGGCCATTTTACCTATATCTACTTTTGTGATGAATGCCACAGACAGATATTCACTACACTTTTTGGAACCCCACAGGGCCCACTCAGCATTTCTGTACAAGCAGATCAAACTACCATAGAACTGCTAGAAGTCAAGATTGAACAGGAGGAAGTCGAAACAGGTGATTCAACCACAAATTAAAGGTGCACATACATAATATGTTACACTGCCTATTTTCTTTTCCCATCTCTCTTGCTGAACATCACAATTTACGATGTATATACCATATAGTTTTGCTTCATCACCAATGGGGCATTATAACAAAGAAGAATAAAATCAGCTTTTGACCTTGCTTGTGGGCTGTTGAACTACTCTGTCCTTCAAAAATGTTTAGTTGCGTTACTGAGAACCCCCACAGCCTCATCCCTCCCTCTTCTTCCCAACTTATAAAGGACACTATCAGTTGGTGGTACTCAAATATGATGCAGCAACTAAAATTCTGTATAACGGCATCATAAATATGACAAGATGCATACTTTTGTCTCCTTTTATGGTTCATTATGCAAGGTGCGAGCAATGGTGCAGCAAATTGTTGAAGTTAAAAACTACTACTTATACGTCATTTACACATTAACTATTTAGGCAGAAATAATAGAATTACGTCTTTCGATGTATGTTTTTTATATAACTAGATATTTATTTTTTATACAACTATTTTTTTGAGATCAGTTTTAAATAGGTTATAAATTTTTATATAATTTAAACTTGGTTTCAAATTGTGAATTATACAAAAAATATAAACTTAAGGTGTATAGGTCTAACAACAATCCTATTTATGTTGCTGTGTCTGATTTGAGTACAGGTGGCCCTTACCCAATTTTTTTTCTTTTAAATTCATATCATCCCCTGGGTAGTTTGTTAGTATGTAAGTTTGTAAGCGTGTTTACTCGTGGACAGCCAAACATAGAGAAGCAAAAATTTGCTACATCAGCTAAACGTGATTCGGCTACTATATAGTCGGTTTTCTCTGTCGCACCAATCTGGCTCTAATTGTCGTAGAGATAAATTGGTTTGAATCAACCTAGATAAGCGATAATTAGTTCAATCCAAAAACAACTCACCCTAATCTTACAAAAAAAGAAAGGCAAAGAAACATCTTCTTCTTAAACCAATTAAAAACATCATCTTCTCTCGGTGAGTCTCGGATAACTACATCATTAAAAAAAAAAAAAAAAGATGCAAGCACAGTGTCTTACATTAAGCAAAATTGCAAGGTCCTATGTTTAGTAAAAGCCATAATTATCTACACAGCTAAATTCTAAGGGGTGTTTGTATAATTAAGTGTACATTCAGTTAGGGAAAGAAGGAGTAATAGCTAAATTCTGAATCACTTAAATTTTTGCAATTAACTCATATTTACATAGACTAATGATGACTTTTTTCACACAAACTATAAATATAAAATTCTGAATCCTTTTTATTTAAGAAGAAAATACAAGTAAATAAATTGCAAAATGCCAACAAAATAGAACTGGATAGATAAAAAAAAAGGAATAAAGAAAAATGCTTTTGGTGACTTGCGGGGAATTAACCGTCTAATCGTCTAGCCCCACGACCTACGTCTTCACCGGCTCTCCGTTATACAAGCAACTCACACAACGCAGCTAACTAAGGAGAGTGCCGCGTGTGCTCCGCGAAATTATCTCACTCACTCTTTTTCCATGCAAGGCAAGCTCCCCTTATATTTATATATGACCGTCATCGCAGGCTATACTAATTGAGTGTCCGCATGGCAGAGGATCCTCTGCGCTCTTTCTCATTCTCTTCCCTGTGCCCTTCCTTCTACTTCGCCTTCCTCGACCTGGAAATATAGAACGTTCCTTTTCCTTCGCTTTGCACAGTCCCACAGGACCTGGAATCAGTGCAGTCCATTTTGGAGGAGGGCATAGATTTATATTGTTATGATATTGTTATAAAAAAAGGTTAGAGCAAATGTTTCTTGTGATCCCTGGCTGTCACATTTGTCTTGGTAGCCTTCTTTGTTGCCATGGTTATATTCTACATATACTCTGATAAAGCTGGGAAGTTATCGGTTATATGTATTTATACTCGTGGGAAGCTTTTATAATAACAACATCTGCAAGCAGTGCATAAGAAACATCAGAACAAAAGGAGAAGGGGCAAAAGACATTAACGTGATACTTTTTTTTCTTTTTATTGGGTTGTGCTCCAGAGTTTGTAGTTCCTGAAGTTGTTTCATTCTTTGAGCAATACATTGTTTCTAGCTTATCTAAATGGTCGTTTCAGCATAATGTTCTGTTAATTGCTATGGTTCTGTTGAGCTAGCTTTTTTTTAAAAAAAAAAACAAAATCTGTCTAGCCTTTTGCTCTCTTATTTAAAGTAATATGTTTTGACTTGGTTCTTTATCATCAAAGTAATCAGATTAAAATCTGTACGAATATAAGAAACTTTTGGTTTTACATATTTTTATGCAAATGTATAGGAAATCAGCCTCATCCTTCTTTGCTGCTTATGATGCCTCATGTGAAGAGCGTACTGCAACACCTGTCGTAAGGCTCTTGAAGGAATTGCAGAAATATCTGTAACGGTTATGGTTTATAAATTAGCATCATTCAAGCAAGTCGGTATTTGCGTCTAATGCCTTGCACTTGAAGGTGTTATATCATGTTAGATGTTACTTGGTTAAAAGCTTATTTGAAAATTTGTATCCTAGAAATCATTAAGTCTTTACTTTAGCCACGGTGGCTTAAGAAAATAAAAAGAGATTTTGTTGGCTTTGCATGGAAAATTGGAAGAATTCCTTGAGAGATATATGATGCATGGATGTGCACTTTAAATGTTGTTCATTCAATTACACTGACAATTATTGTTTCTGCCTGTTACTTGCTGCGAATGTCATATTTTTCCACTACACTCTGAGGACTGCTTTGCCACCACTTATACCACAAACTCTGTAGTTGCTATGCGTATCACCAAAATGATAAGGTGTATCGACTGCTCAGTCTCCAACTTTCACTTCTAGCACAGACTAGCAATATATCTCGTGTCATCATCCTGTGGCTTAATGACTAGTACTTTTAGCAAAATCTTCTGAATTAAATTATTACTTATTTGTGTGTTTTGAATATTATTTATTGTCTTGAAATGAGGTGTGCTTATAATTATCATTTGCATGTTGTTGTGATATCTATTCCATCCAACTTTGATATGTTGATTGAAGGATTTCTCTTTCTTCCATTTGTAGGCTCAATTGGCAATCTTGTTCCATTAGATAAGTTAGTCTTCAAATTCAATGCGTATCTATATGCAGTCATGCATTTTACTAAATGCAGGTTCAAAAGATCATATAAAACCCCAAGGTGAAATCTTAGAGGGTCTTGTGGATCGTATTGTAAGTCATGAGAGCTCAAAACATATGGAAAAAGTTCTAAACGAATTTCCTCTTCCTCCGGCTGATGGAGGTATGTTTCTTGAGTTTTTTTTTTGTATCTTGTGTGCCTGTCATGGTCACACAGTCATCTAAATACAAATACAAGCAGACAAGCATACATCTATACCATACTAATTTTACACAAATCAATGACTTTTTGTAGGATGAATAGATTACAAAATTCACTATTGCATTGAAAGTTCGCATCATCAATATTATACTCATAAAGTTTAACTATCCATATATCCTAAAATTAACAATATTAATTTTAAAGTAATATACTTTTGAAGGGAGTATTGATCACATACTTATAGTTGTCCAAATGTTACAAAATTTGGCATGCAAGATAATTCTTAGAATTTGAGGGTCAGGTTGAGCAGAATCACTTTGTATATGGAGTTATTAGATGTGTAAGTGTGTTAAGTCTTAAAATGGTGCCAATGGATCCTGACTTTAGGCATGCAAGTATCATCTTTACTTAAGGTAGAATAATTAGATATGCCAAAACTTAGCATCAGAGAACCAATGCTCAAGCAAAAATACCTCAAAGTCAGATTTCGTTTTGAAGCAAAGAAGGGAAATTTTTCTGATGTAATAACTGAATGTCCCCTCCTCAATTTCCCAGCCCACTTCCTTGACTTCATAGGTGCTAGTCAAATTACAAGATGCAACTAGAATGGTATGTAACTTTTCCTTTTGCTTCAGTTGGCCTAGACTTGGGACCAGGCCTCAAGGAAATTTGTGCAGCAAATAGGTCTGATGAAAAACAGGTATGGAATAAAAAAGTCGTACTATTGCATTTACTGAGGTGGTTTTTGAGGTGCTTGTGATATTATTATGTGTTTTGGAACGCTTCTGCAGCAAATAAACGCACTTATTGAGAGTGTTGGCAGTTCTTTTTGTCCTAATTACTCAGATTGGTTTGGGACTGGTACTGCTAATTCTCATTCAAGAAATGCAGATAGATCTGTTCTTTATAAGTTTTTACAACCCCACCCAGCAGATTATTCAACTAAAAAATTGCAAGTTAGTCTAAACTCTTTCAAATCATAATCTTTCTCATGGCTATTTGTTCAAGTTCACCATTGTAACTTCCACGTACTTAATATCATTCATATGTGGTTCATGTGACCTGGCTTTTAGTAAATTACTAAATCACTTTGTTCATGTCTTTTTTCTTATAAAATTCAATGAACAAAGTTGTGACTGATAGTATCTTTTCTAGTCTTTTTTTAAGTAGCTATTATTTCTTTTTTTTTATTAAACTTCCTAGATGTGTGGTTGAAAGCATCTTACTTTGCTAGTATTATGACATTTTCATTAAATTTTCCCTTGCAGTTTATGTTGCCTCATTTTTATTTAAATGAAACAAGTCTTTGGTTTCAGTTGATAGTGATAGCTTTGATGATCAGGAAATCATTAGGTTGATGAGGGAAAAACGCTTCCCTGCTGCATTCAAATGTTATCATAACTTTAATAAAGTTGATGCCATATCAACTGACAACCTTCTCTACAAAATGGTCATTCATGTACGCAGCGATTCTGCTTTTCGACAACACCAAAGAGAGATGAGGTTTTCTATAAATATGATTTTCTCCCTGATAAAAGAGTTTTAGTCATAACCTGTTCATTGATTTATAACATACATGCCTTTTGTAACTCATGAGTTGCGAAATGTTTGGCATTTTCAGGCATAAACCAGGATTGTGGCCACTATATAGAGTTGCTTTTTTTTGTTTGTTTGGCTCTTTAAAATAGTCTACTTATGTGTTTTGGAACTGGTTCACTGCTGGGAAACCATCAATTATGTTGTTAACTTGTCATCTATGTGTAGAGGTCCATGTTATATGTTTACAAGTTGGAAGTCCATTCAAGAGGTGTAAATAATTGTATACAGGAATATGTCTATGACAAATTGAATCTCCATGAATTGTAGGCCATTGAATTTTGAATAAAGAAAGGGGGAATTAAAATATTTATTGACCGGGGCAAATATAATTTGAAAGTTGTGACCAATAAAAAGATTTCAAGCAAGTGTCACATATTCAAAAGCATTTTTTAGGAAATTTGCTACCACCAAAATATAAAACAAAATATAAAAGCTCCTTTATAAAAATTTGACCCTTAGGCATGAGGCATATTGTATTGAAATCTACAAAATTTCCTGTTAACTCCTACTGTATTATAAAAGTTTCTCTTGTCTTAATATTTTTCCAGGATTTTTTGTTGATATCAATTTATACAAGGCAAACAAGGAAACAGCCAATGAAATTTCTAAGGAGAAAGACAATGTGATTGAAAATGGTAGCACCAGCTCTGGAAAAGATGACTTAGCTTATGAAGACGCAAATTTAATGGTCAAATTGGAATTTCTTACATATATGGTATACATCCTTGCACAAAATCTCTAGCAAATTGCACTAATCAGGTCATAAGGCTGTTGGATACATATAAATTTGGTAACATGTGGCTGCAGTGCATGTCTTTTGTTTACAACTACTTTTCAGAAAATATCTTTGTTTTTATATTTATTGTGGTAAAAGTTTATTTAGTGCCACCAGCGTAGCTTTTATGCCTTGTCTCGGTGACCATTTTATTATGCAATCTGCCAATGTCTAGCTGATGATACCTTCAGCTCTAGGACTTAGAAGAGAAACAGAAAGCAGAGTGTTAAGGAGCTAGCTGTCCTATTTTGTTTTCCAGCTTAGAAAGTCGTTTTCCCAACCAAATATTTTCTTATCCTTGTGTTTTAAGGAATTTTGCAAGAAGAGAGGGGGACGATAACTGAAAGTTGATATCGAAGAACCTGAGCATGTGCACATAAATCATTTCCATCACATCTGTGACAAATGCTCCCTGAATTTCTGGTTTTCACATCTGCAACAGGTGGCCCTGTGAGGAATTCTCACCGGCTCATTTAATCTTGAGACAAATATAGGTCTACTTTATTAACTTTTTATTAGGAATATCTGCTTCCTTAAGTTAAACATCAACTTCTTGCCTTGACTAAAGAACAAGAGATAAAAAGATATAGGGTGGGACTAAAGAGGGAGAGAGCCGAACCACTGTTGATTGATTATTGGTTTATTCCTAAAATTTGTTTGCTTATTAAATGTTATGCACATCCACTTGTCATATACTATGGCATCTAAACTGAAAAAATTGTGAAGTCTCCAGTCCTCCTGGTGGAAGATATGAGAAATATAGTTTGTTAGTGCTTTTTGTTCTGCTGTAACCTGTCATAATTGCTCCAGATTTACTTTTAAACTTTACCTTGTTTCAATGTGTTTTTCTCTCATTACAAACCATGGCTAAGTAGCCAGTAATTATCATCTTGATACTATCTGCTTCTTTTCTTGTTTCTTTTGGTTATTTATTCTTATTCGGATCTCTGTCCCAGTTGCGAACCTTTCTGATTCAAAATGGCTTGTCAATTCTGTTTAAAGAAGGCTCAGCTGCATACAAGGCTTATTACTTGAGGTAAGTTCTGTGTAGGTTGTAACTGATACCATAAGTCTAATTCCTAGAGAATGACGTTTACGGTGTTTTTCACTTTGCTTTATTTTCTTGATGAATTGAACAATATATTATCGCCTGATTGTGTAATTTGTTTTCATTAAAATATTTCAGTGTTAAGTTCATCTCTATGATATTTAACTGGTGAATCTAAAAATTTTGTGTTCTCCTTTTTATTTATTTCTGGATTGGGGATAAAGATTAATGTGTGAGTTTACATTATCTGCTCTTGCTACTTTCTTAATTGTATTCAATTATTAGTACATGATGTGCATTACTAAATTCTCTCTCTGTACTATTAGCTTATCTCTGCATTAATATCAGAACAATAGTTAAATACATAACACTTTGCATTCATCATAGTAATTAGTTTTGCTACATGCACGTGGTTGCTAAGAGGTAGATCTGTATTACCAGGGCAGTATGTTAGGGCTTGATAAGCTTCATAAGGCATAAGGGAATGGGCAGTAACTGTCAGACTTTCTGACAATAAGGCTTCTTCAATTGTAAACTTTGCATAATGTTACCAGATGTGCATGAGGAAACTAAAAGTCTAATGCATTGTTTGATTTGATGAATGTTTGTGCTACAGAACAAAGTACCTTTTTGTAAAATAACCAAAAAAAGTGATAATTTTTAACATAAATATAAAACAATGTGGCCATTATTAGAGAAGTCAAGTTAAGGAGAAGAAAAAGTGATAAGTTAGGTTAAAGAAAATATACGTATGGTTGCCTAATTTTTTAATTTTATCCTAATTATTTAGTTACATAAATAAACCCATATCTCTTATTATTTTGTTAAAAAAATATGCAAACGCAATAAGAACTTGTTTTAAATTTTTGGAGCAAAATATGCAGATGGAGAATTGCTCAGAGTTCATCGATTAACAGTAGACAACTGTTGTATTTCACAACATTTCATCCATCTGTAACTTAACTTCCATAAACATGATTATACTTCTCTGGTCTAGTTCAGTCACTTCCAAGGCATATTGCTGTACATAGCTGCATCAAGTGTTCTTGATTTTGCACATGCACTCACACACTACATATATATGGCCCTTTTTTAAATTTCATTGACTCTTGGTGCAATGGAAAAGCTGCCAATTAATGATTGATATAGAATGGCTGGGGGATGGAGATGTGTTATCTGTGCTGCTTTATTGTGCTGGAGCAAAATGGTCATATTCTTGAGAACATTTAGGCAATTCCAGAGCCTATTGATTTTATACTATTTTAATGAGGGTAACATTGGTACCTTGGATCAAATTCTATTTCAAAAAATGCTATGAGTGAAATTCAGACTTAATTGACAAGAATGTTGATGTGGAGCACCTTTTGCTTTAATAAGTCTACAGAACTTTGTACTTTTATTTTGTGATAGACACTCAACTTTGGGGAAATTCCCCCCCCCCCCTCCCCAACAACCTCCCCTGTTTTTTTCCAGGAATACCTGGTTGTGCTAAGTCTGCCCTTTGCAAAGAGTTGTTAACTGCCCAAGGAGGACTTGGAGATGATCGACCAGTTCCTAGTCTCATGGGTGACCTAATTAAAGGTAAATTTTCCCCAAATGGCATGTTAGAAATGATGCCTGTTAATTTGCAAATGTGTCATGGTCAGGCTTGAAATCTACATGACGATTGCCTGTAATTCATTGTCCCTGTCTGCATAAGTGGTAATCTGTAAAGAAAGGAAATGATTGAAATTAATGTGTTAATCTTGTTGATATCACAGTTTCACGGTTATACCTTCTTGTGAGATTGGGTTTCATGTGGCTGTGGTGAAAGTTAAGATATTTCTATCAAGTTGATTCTAATCAGGTAACTGATATTTAATTCTGTGGCATATCAAAAGGAAAATATTGGCAGAAAGTGGCCGATGAACGCAGAAAGAAACCAAATTCCATAATGCTTGCTGACAAGAATGCGCCAAATGAAGAAGTTTGGAGACAGGTTAATCCTTTATCTATTAACATGTTATGGCATATTGGATTCATATATTTCCTTTTTCTCTTTCACTATTCCCTTTGATTTATATTTAAATAATACCTTTGGGTAGGGAAAATGAAGGAATTATTTAATCTTTTGTGACAGTGGACTACAGGTTAAAGAGGGACTTCTTCCCTTGTTTGTTAATTTTAGACATGGTTTACTATTAGTTGACATCCTTCTCTTTATGATAGCATTGAAATATTTAGTTATTTACTTGATTACGAATGAAAATTTTACAAGGAATGCCATCAACTCATGAAATTGAACAAATTAAAGTAGATTTATGGTTGACAATAAAATTATATAAGAAATATGTTTAGTGATTGGAATTTTATTTCTTCAGTATACTAATTTCTTATCCCAGTTAGTATGTTGTGTTCTCCTTGTGTAACAAGGATGGTGTAGTGACATAACAGCCTGTAATGCTGATGTAAGTTAGCTTAATGAACAAGGAAATATATCTGTTTCTTTGAGTTGCCACTTATAACCATGGCATTCTGATATGAACAGATTTTAGTTATAAATTTGACTCAAAAGCAATCACTTATTTCTTATTTGTTAAACTTAATCTACTATATATTCTTTCATATTTTTTATAACGTTTCTACATTTCCCCCCTTCAGCTTGTAGATTATCTACTTATCCATATTGTTATGCATTGGACCAAGTTCCACTTGTGAAATATGCAGATAGAAGAAATGTGTCACTGAACCAGAGCTTCTGCTGTTCCAGTTGTGCCTGAATCAAAAGGTTATATATTCTTGAGAATTTTTAAATATTTGTATTGACAATATACATTGGTTTGGTTTTTTAACATAATTTTAGGACTCTGTATCTTTATCACCACATAAAACATGTGAAAGCAATTGCATGCCTTCTTTGCAAGATGAACTGGATCACACAGTAACTTGACCAACTTGAATTTTTATGTTGCTTTAAAGTATAAGGGAAAAATAAATGCTTCTTATTTGTTTTTGTCATGATAAGAAGCAACTTTCACTCTTTTGGCATGTGATGTCTCATTGTAATGATAGACCAAACTACTTTAGTTTCACATTTCCTCTCAATGTGTTCCTCTTTGTCTTCAATTGTGCAGGAACCGATTCAAATCCATTTTCCCTTGATGCATTAGCTGTTTTCATGTTCCATGTACTGCAACGAGTCAATCATCCAGTACATTTTGTATTGAACTCTCCATATGCTGATTATCTTCCACTAACTCTTTTGAATACTTCAAAATTCTCAAGGGAAATCTTGACAAAGCATCTCCAAATGCTGGTTACGTGCTGCTAATGTTTTATCACCTTTATGAGGGCAAGGTGTGGTGTTACTTTCATTGTTACTCCATTTTGTGGGTAGTTCATTCCAATTTTTTCTAATTTATTTTTGTCAATGCTTTTCAGAGTGGCAAAGAGTTTGAGGGTCAATTAATTGACTGTTTTGGCTCTATTGTCAAAATGCCATTGTTAAAATCAGACAGGTTGTCATGTTAATACCATTATTAGTACTTAATTCTTTGTATATGAATCATTTTCTTTTCTTTTTTTTTAATGACATTCCAGACTTTCCATTAGTGTTGATGAATTTTGTTCCACTTAAATAATAAAATGTTAAATACTGCTTCCAACCTAGGAATCCTTACTTTTGACATGTTTTGGTAAAGATGTGCCAATACTTTGTTCTGAGATGAGTTTAGGGTGTATTCCTCTGTAATATGAAAAACATAGTGAAGATGAAATAAATACTTTCACTGGCAAGGGAACGATGCAGATGAGATTATTAAATATGACTAACTAGAGTTGTACACTTTCTTAGGAATGATTTTTTGTATGAAGAGCCATTTCTTGTTATGAGAGTGTAACACAAGGGGTCTTTTATGTAGTTTTGGAACTCAAGGAGTCCACCTGTGTCAGATACTAACCAAACATTTGTTTTTAGAAAACTAGTAAAACTATTATTAAACCAGGGAGTACAATGGAATAGCACAGAGATTGATGGTCTCTTAAGCTGAGCCTGGACAAGGGCTGCTAAAAACCTGGTTAGTAGCCTGAACAGAAGAAAGCCAATTGTTGTGAATATACTCATCTGGTTCCGATTGTCCATACTAGCACAGTTTCAAAGATACAAATTGTGTCTTCCAATGATAAAAAAAGATCTTTCAATTGATAAATTTTGTAGTACTATTTTTTCTTTATGCACTGGGAGGATATAATTCTCTGCCATGGTCCACATTCCATAGTGTGTCATGTTTGGCTACAGTGATTTGCTTTCTATCTTTTTTGTGTCCCATTCTTTCAATGAAATTAATTTGTCTCCAGAAAAATTACCATATTGTGGAGTATCTTGGGGAGCATTGGATCTGGGTACCCAAATTTAGAAGCCTTTTTCTCTATATGCATTTAGGATTTGGGAGACATCAAGATGTTTTTTAATTGTGCACTTTTTTGGGACTGTTGTGTATCTGGCATGAACATGATGTGAAATTTGTTAATCAGCATTCTTTTTCTGTTCGTCTATTATCGGATAGGCTTCTATTTTTAGCTTGGGGATTCTTCAAGGGGGTTCCTCTCATATATGGGCCCTCTTAAGCTATATTTTTTTCCTCTTTTCCCTTTGCTTTTTTTCTTCTGTTTACCAATTTTCATTCCTATTTAATGGTACAGTTGCACTGTTTAATGACTATCTACAACTGTGACTGCAGTCTCTTATGTCTGCCTTCTGTTATTCATTTTGAAGTTTTGCTTTGAAATTGCTTGTGTTATTATCACATAACCAGATCACAATATCATACTACATAGAGAAAACAGGGGAACACTCTGAAAAGAATATATTCATATGTCCTCTCATTAACATTACTTTTGCTGTGTTTTTCCCATTTGCAGGAATTACGTTCCTGAATCAGTGCAGTCCATTTTGGAGGAGGGCATAGATTTTTACAAGCTTCATAGTAAGAGACATGGAAGGTCAGTGTTATGAAGTTTCACCTGCATTCTATGAAAATTATTATGCCTTTGAATTTTCTGTATCAAAATTTGAACCTGGTGCATAGTGCATATTAGTGGCTTTTAGCATTTGTGAATTATTTTTTATCTATATATATTAAGTAGAAGTTAAGTTGTTGCTTGGAATGGAATACCTGTATCATCTACTTCTCCCTCCTCTGATATTAAATGGATAGAATATACAGATGCATTTAGTCTGGCAATGAATTTAAAAATATCCTGACTTGCTTTCAGTATGAAAAATGCATGATGTTGCATGAAGTTAAAATAGAACTTTCATAGAAATTGTAAAACTGTAGCTACCTATCAGTACTTTAGAAATCTTCACTATTGTCACGTTTTGAGTTCTGACTATTCTTTTTCAAGCTGCAGCAAAGAATTAAATATTTGCTTGTATCTTGAACCAAAGCCTCAGTCTTCAATCTTCAATCGTTAATCAATTGTAGTTTTTGATTTTGAAGTCTTGTGGTTTCTTCTGCAGGTTTTTCAGATTGTAAAACTAAGTGTATATAACACTTCACCTGGAGTTCTCCTACAGATAATTGCGCTACAAGCACTATTTTTCCATCCTTTGGTAGTCATTTAGCCGTGACTGCAAGTATAACCAAGCTTAACATCTCTTCTATTTCTACTTGATAGATTGCAATAGGTTCACTCCAACTTGTTTATTGTAGCTCCTTTGTCTATGAGATGTTTATGTAAACTGAGTAGATAACAGTCTTAAATTGATCATTATTGTAATAGATTAGATTCTACCAAGGGATCCTACACCAAGGAATGGACCAATTGGGAGAAACAATTACGAGAGTTTCTTTTTGGAAACGCTGGGAGTATCTTCATTCTATACAGGTAAGTATATCCGCCACATTTCCTCATTACAATCTAAGTAATTAGAGTTCCCTTTTGTACTGTAATCAACTGCAATCATCTAACAATTGATAACATTGGTTTTGACTAGGCTATGCTAGTGTTGCTTTTAAATCCACAAATGTACTTTAAACTGACCTTCTTTTGCCCTTGCTTGTCTGCAGGTTCCTTTTGAGTTTGCTGTTAAGCAAGTCTTTGAACAATTAAGGAACATTGCAAAGGGAGATTACACGCCACCAGAGACTGAGAAGAGGAAATTTGGAACCATTGTTTTTGCCGCCCTCAGTCTACCAGTTAAAGAAACTCAAGGTGTCCTCAATAATGTAAGTGAATATTCTGTTATTCTTGTCATCTTCCATTCTCTTTATTCAGTAAGTTAATTGAATACAAAGCTATCCCTTTTTATTTATAGCCATCACTCCTGAAAACTAACTTTGCTTTAATTTTTGTCTAGAAGTTGCTTGTATGGCTGTTTTCTACTAAAATTTGGGTCTAAATCATGGGCTGATATGCTAAAGGTCTGTGTAAATCACTTTCTGTTAATTGTTTCTTTCCATATAGACAAAAGTAAATATAAACACTGTTCAAATATACTCTTTTAGTGGCTATACCTAATACCGAGTTTATATCAATTAAAAGATGTCTTATTGCTTCCAGTGAACTAAGGGACTTGACCAACCGTATGATCATAACATTCTTGTCATGTATATAGAAATTATGTGTAAGTTCTAAAGTATAGGTGGCAAGCGTCCTTCTTGATTTAACCTTCCGTTTGACTTCCATCTTTAGGGAGAAACATTAGTCATACCTTAACAGCATCATTTTCTTTTGTCTATATGATCTTCCTTTTGTTGTTTAAACACAGAATAAATGTACCATGTGGATTTCACTTATGCACACCAGAGGCATGGGCAAAGTACTCTATGCAGTTATACCCTGCTTCCCCTGCCACTTAACTTTTCGCTGTATGCACTATAACACAGTACAAAATGCCCCTCTTTCTGTTTGTGCATGCGCAAAAACATGTGCTTATGCATACAAACAATTTACGGATTTGCAACAATATAATTTTATATGCTGTTAGCGGAGAATAATCCAAAGATTGAAGCAAACTCAAAGACAATCATTTAGAGAATCTTAATTGAGCTCATGTGACTCTTGCCCACAAGAGAAGTCATTGTGTCAAAGCTGTAGCTAATTATGGCCTCTTCCTGCATAAAACAGTCCCAGTAGAATTGACAGCACTTCTCTTCTCAGATAAAATGGCTGCCTTTGAAGCTTGTCCCGGTTCAGTGGAAGGTGAGAAAATAGTGTCAAAAAATGCATGGCCTCATCTTACCTTGTGGACTGCAGAAGGGTTAACCGCAAAGGAAGCCAACATGTTACTGCAACTGCTTGCCGAGGGGAAACCAAGCCGGATTGACTTCAGTCCTCCTATCACAATTTCTGGCACAGTGGAGTTTTATTAAATCATTTTTGCTATTTTATTTTTTCCTAACAATTAATAACACAATTAGGAAAGAAAAACATTATTATTCATTGCTTATGCTGTGTGTGGGTCCGACGTTATCAGAGAATGGTGAAGATGATGGAGAAAATTTTTGTAGGAGCGAGCATTTTCTCCTGAGAAATTGTGTATGTATAGGCTGTTTAATAAGCAAACGTACTGACGCTGAGGTGTTTGTATAACCCAGTTCTCATCTGGGTCAATTAAAGATTTACTTAATCATCTCCCTATTTTGGATCAACTAGGAAATGTGAATTCGAAATTAAAGTTTTTATGATTTGACTGACTTGGGACTCGGAAGATTGGTACTTCCCTCAAATTAAAATGTTGAGTGTCATAGAAATCGAGATTCGCATGTTTTCTTGTGTTCTGGTGGTCAAAATATTTTTTAAAAGAATAGGTTTAATTGTACTTTTTCACTAAGAATTATGTAATGCCCCGAAATTAAAAATAAATGAGAACTTTTACTTCAAGCAAAATTATGTTGGTATGATATATTTATTTTCTGATCATGAATTGAGTTTTACGGCTCAAGTAGATTAAATTAATCATTAAAAAAAAGCATTGGTCTAAACATTGAGCTTTTAATATTATTTATAATTTTTCATAAAATAAAAGATTAAGGAAAATTGTTTTCATCTTTGACAAATACTATTTGTACTAATTTAGCGTTGTATCTTTGTTAATTGTCATAAAGCTATTGTGCTGTGGTTGCTACTGCTTCGTAATATTAGAATTGGTAGCTTTGATTTTTAAAATAAATGAGCGTTTGATCTTATCTAATTGTGACTTACAAGACAATATTCAACAAAACCAGGAATACAGCAATAGTCATCTTCCCTAACTTATCAAGAACAGCCTACAGGAGTAGGTAGGTGATCGAAAGGGTAGAGCGAACACGCTCACTGTTTTATACAAGGGAAAGGGAATCCAGCGTGTAAATTTTTCTTGACATAGGAAGCATTGCATGTTCAAAACTTAAAAGCAGATGGCATCTCCAATGTTCCAATTTATTGATAACATCCATAATTATACTTGCTGAGAATGTTAACAATGATATTTTGCTAATACAAAAGTAACAACCCATGGCTACAACAACGAATTTTAATACATAAATATATTCTGGAGCCCCAGAGAAGCAGGAAAAAAAGAGAGAGAGAAACACTGTCCACATATTTTCTAGCTTACCTTTTTGCTGGAATTGTCGCTCGTAAGGGCCACGGTCTTCTTAGTATCATTGTAAGCAGGACAGACTGAAGAAAATTGACAGAACCGACATTTCCAGCGCTCGTCCTCTGGAGCGTAAGTGGCTTCTTGCTCTCCAAGCCAAAACTCGAGACAATACCTAATTTGGTTCTTTAGCCAGTCAGGATCATATGTGAATTTATCTTCACCAAGCAATGAATGATCTTTCTGGAATTCATATCTGCCACAGAGAAAACAAATAGATGTCTTCGTTAGAAACCACATAAAGGTTCACTTCACAAGGTGGAGTATGAATATCAGTCGATTCAGTCCCACACAGAATTGTGCAACCCAACTGCTTCCCATTGTGACTTAAGAGTCTGAGTGTGATTTATCACCATTCCAAAATTTTGGAGAACTTGGCTGCTATTAGATTATAAGCCATGGGGGCGTTTCAACTTTTAAGGCGCCCCACCCAACTGGGCACAGGGGATGAATAAATGGGAAAGGCGAGTGAGTAAAGGCCTTGTCAAGGAGAATTGGCTATAGTTAGTCAAGTCCACTGGATATATGGAAGTTGCATTATAAATATTCTTTCAGGAGAGCCATTACTAACTGCAATTCTTCTTGTTCACACTCATACTCCGTCTATTTTCATTTCATTTTCAAGAAATTAATGAAACGTACCAAAAGGCTTGATGCAGAAGATGTTTCTACAATTACAATCATTATAATCCACAGTAACTTCGGCTATCATCACATACGTACAATTGGAACTTACAAATCTGTACTGAAACATTCTATATTTACCTCAATAGGAGCTGGTCATGAGCAGGGGCCAGCATCCTACATGTATTTTTGTAATATCTCACCATATCATCAAGGGTCTGCATTCGCCAATATAAATAATAAAGAATTGTAAAAGCATGCCTAAGAAATTAGTCAACTGAAACTTTTTCAGTAGAGTACTATTGATCATTGCACAATCATGCACTAACTCATCAAAACACGAAAATGTCTTTTCAGGGGAAACACCAATTGTCACCCAAACATGAGATCAAATCAAGCTGCGCCCTAGTTGAGCACAACAAAAGAATTACAGTTTCTTAATCCTTAGTTTATTAATAAAATGTATAAATTAATCAAAACCAGAAAGTAATACAATGATCGAGGGAACATCAGGAAATTAAACACCTGATCTTCTCAACTCACCAAGGCAGAGAATCCAGAGTCAGCGCTTGTCATTCTCAGATCTTCACATAACGTATGTTGACAATTTAAGCCAAAAAAATCAAAGAACTTTTCAGAAGGGAAGTTGTAAGCAACTATATTGTCCCACAAATACTTGTAACACATTAATTGAAGCCTGCCCAAAAAAATAAGCGCACATCATAATTAAATCAAATGCATTAGTGCGTAATGCCCCACCCCATGGTATGACATAAAATGCCAGCAGAATTCGAACCTTCCATTTCTTTGTTGTGGTTCAGCTGGAAGAGTATCTCGAGTTCGAGTCTTCGTATCAATTATTATCGGATTGTAAGAATTTTCTGTCTGTGGCATCCTAATCTCATCAATCACTCCCACCATCCATATACCTTCTGCAAAGCCTATTCTGGTATCAAAATTCAAAAGCAAGAAAAGTCCATTATATACATCAGATGCTAAATTTCAATGCAACTAAACAAATCTTTATAGCTTTCATATGGCCAAGACCAAATAATACTGAATAAATCATTTTACTTATTGTTTGCTGACTTCTTCTACCCTAAATGAAGTACTCTCTCGAAAGAGCATGGTCACACAACGTTACGTTCAAATCCAACTTCAATGAAAATAAAAATAACCACCATTGCACAAATACATAACTCAACCAAACAAATCAAGACTCAGATATGTCATGGTGCTTTAATACAATAACACAGGGTGCACACATACTATACACAGACAGACACAAGCAACCAAAACCCAATCACCACTGCCATGAGTCATCCAAACCTGATTAAAGTACAAGAAACTGAGTCCCGAGGATGGACTCATATAATAACTGCTAACTTACATTGGCAGTTCACGAGTTAATCCTTCAAACATTAATTGATTGACGCCATTTATAAAATTAACAAGCTTCAGGGCCCAATAATCTTCACGTGATTTTACCTTCACCACCACCCGTTTAATAACCTGCACATGAACATAATCAGCACAAATCGACCTGCGTAAGGGGTTAGCAAACAGGTTCAATTTATCATAAAATGCTAACAAACTCATAGCAAGGAAACGAATACAAAATGAACTATGGGCATCTAACTTATCAAAAACTTTGACAGGTACTCATGTTGTACTGTTAGCAATGCATCTCTCTCAAAATAGTTCACAGCCCAACTTTAGAGAACAGAATAACCTCCCAATCACATCTGATGTTTTTTGAGCCAAATCATAAAAAGCTTAGGTTTGATGTTCAAATCCAGGGTAGATAAATAGTCAATCCACCAGATGACAGCATATCCAAAAGAATAGTTGCAGATTAAACTATCCAACATTGGACAACGTTCAACAGCTTGATTAAGTGGTAATACGTAATAAGACCTCGACTTTTGAACGAAAAAAAGCTGACCGAATTATCGAAAACAGAAAGAATAGCTAACTCAAGTTTATATTAGTGAATAAGTTTACACGCGACTTGTGAAAGGACATGGAAGATATATCAAGTAAGAAATTCAAGTCATCAGGATTCCAGATAATACCTCTTCTTCAAGTTCCACGTGTCGAGCAAGACCAGTTCTCATAGCTTGAGTGCTCTTCCGTCCTCCAAAACAGAGATCAAATTCCATTTGTTTTTGGCACCATTCCTAACATAACATTTAATGAACCAAGTTAAGACAATCGTGACCCATTTCCCCTACATAGACAAATCACCGCACAGCATTAATAACCATACATTTTTAATTTAAAGTATTTTGTAAGTATGAACGCAAAAAGTTGACACCAAATGCGACTGCATATAGTAAGTTAGTAAAATTACACAAATTGATAACTAATACTCATAGGTCAATTTAATCAAGAAGAAAATAAATCTACTCTTGAAGGCTGAAGCATGTAGTCTAGCTAGCCTAAGAATGTGTAGCCTTGAGACAAAAGAGCCAAATGACTTAATATCAATAGATTCCCAAAAAGGAAGAAAACACAAATTATACTTCCTCATCTCATAACCCACTCCACACACCCACCTTCCCAAAAAACAATAAAGAAAAGAAATTTCATACCGTTTTAGTAAGATCAGTGACAGACAAGCCCCTCTTCTTCCTAAAACGGCGAAGAAATGACTCCGCCACTGTGCTTTTCTTCTGGGTAGTCACCAAATTGCCGGAATCCTCAATGTCAGGTTCAGTACGCCTTGAAAACCTCCTCTTGGACAGGACTGTAAGTGAAAGGATGGATTGGCCGTTTCTATGAAAGTAAGAGGAACCAGAGGGTGAGGGTATTGCAGGGAGAGCAGAAAAAGAGACAGAAGAACGAGCAGAAGCTAAAGCAGCTTCAATGAGAGCCATTTCTTCATCGCTGACAATTTCGATCGGAATCTCGGAAATATTATTATTATTCTTGTTAAGCGGCAAGTCGGAGGGTATTTCGGCCATGTGACCCGACCTAGCAGGTTCGTGGTGAAATGACCGTTAGAGTCGCCGCGGTTGAGGGTGGCGGTCGTGGAGTCATGCACGACAGGGCGGATTGTTTCGCACGTATCCCAGGACCAAGGAGCAAGCGGATCCCATTTGAATTCCCAAACTCCCGTATTTTAAATTGTATAAACGCTTATTTTTAGTCAAAATTATTTTAGAAAAATAACGCTGAAACTAGTAACGCCCAACAAAATGGATAAATATATGCCCATCCAAAAAAAAAAAATTGGATAAATATATAAGTCCCAATGGCATTAGGAAAATAATAAAATAAATAAAAAGGAATAAATTCACCCAAAAAAAAAAGAATCCCATGCTATCTGCAGAAGAGGAGTTAACAACCTAATACGACTAATTTCCAAGTTTTATTTGAGATTAAAACAAAAGCTCAAGATTGAACTCATAAAAATTATCTTAATATAGTATTTATTAGAACTGATTATAAAAACAGCTGCAAAAAATAAAATTTAACCTATATTAAGCTCTTTTATAATATGTGAAGCGTTATTTTATTTTGTACAATTTATTTTTACCATAAGTTATTTAATTTCTAAATAAATTGATACAGTATTGATGATACTTAATACATTAAATAATTTGAAAATGTTTTTTTTATTATCGCCACTGGATGACACGAGTCACACACTATTTTTTTTTTTTTTTAGAATGCAATAACAAAAGGTATTAATGGGTGATTAAAAATTTTCCGTGCAGACTTTGTCTAAAGGGAAGGTCCTTCGTCTGTGGCTAAACCATAATTAGCCAGCGAACCCCCCAGATTCTACCTGCACGGCACGTGTTTTCCTGAATTCTCTGAATTCTCTGCCTTCTCTCTTCATAAGCCCATCCCATCGTCCCTCAGACTGCAAGCGAAATCAATCATTCAGCAAGCAAGAGAGCGGGGACTAATATTTCTGTAAGAAACAATGGGAAATAGAGATACCCTTTTGATCCTGCTCCTTGTTCTGTTGTGTCATGGAGTGGCTATGACAATGGAGTTCGTTGAAGACGAAAATTGGAGGAGAGAGAGAAGAGAGACCACATCCACATAGATCAGAGTCAGACGACTGGTTCTTGTTGCATCACTCCAAGCATGTAGTTAAGACTGGATGCAGGGTAGATGGGAGTGCTCAAAAGCTATGGTGAAGATTATGGAGAGGTCCATGCACATTGGCTTCATTACTATGGAACCAAGGTCCCTCTTCATTCCTCAGTACCTTGACTCCAGTTTGGTCCTGTTCATCCACAAAGGTATCTCAATCTCTCTCTCTTTTCTCTGTCCATTATTCAATTTCTATATTTTCCTCTTCATTGTCTGAAGTTTCATTTTACTCGGTAAGTTACGTAAGAAACAAGAAAGAGAAGAAAATGTCAAAGCATTATCAAATTTGAATCCTAGGAGTACTCTGTTTATTATTTGGGAAATCATTAAAGCAACAGAGGTGGAGAAATTTTAGAATCTTGAAAATGACATGAAAACTGATCACGTATATTGATTGCAGGGGAAGCAAAAGAGGGATTCATTTACAAAGATGAACTGACAGAAAGGCATTTGAAAAACGGGGATGTGTTTATAATTCCAGCTGGTTCTACGTTCTACCTGGTGAATACAGTAGAGAGTCAGAGACTTCACATCATCTGCAGTATTGACCCATCTGAGAGCTTGGGCGTTGGTCTATTCCACGTACAAGCATCATCCCTGAATTCTTGCTGTATCGCAAAAATGACCTATTGTTTACAAAAATATTTTTCTTTTTCTTATCAAACAAATGGCTTCTCAGACTAATCTCAGTAGCTACAGTCAATTGTTCGCGATGGTGTTTCACATTCTTGTGTTTTATTGGGTTCTGTAGTCCTACATTGGGGGAGGAACCTATCCAGCTTCAGTACTTTCTGGGTTCAATCCAAAAATTCTTGAAACCGCATTTAATGTAAGCTAATAACCTCATAACTTATAGCATAATAGAAGCAGGTTTACAGAACACTGACAAATTCTTCATCGTTGTACAGGCGTCAAGGGCTGAGCTAAGGAAATTCTTCACCAGGCAACAAGAGGGTCCAATTGTGTTCGTGGGTGATTCACTTTCCCCGACCCTATGACCAAATTCCTTCTGCTGAAAGAGGACAGTCTACAACATCTCAAGAAAATGGTGGAAGACCAAGAAGATTTTGAGGAAGAAGACGAGCAAGCACCTTGGTCATGGAGGAAGCTCTTGGAATCTGTATTTGGAAATGAGAACAGGAAAACCAGAGAGAAGTGTACCGGTAAATCCCCTAACTCTAACAACCTGTACGACAGAAAACCTGACTTCAGAAGCAGGTACGGTTGGAGCATCGCTTTGGATGACTCCGACTACTCCCCACTCAAAAGCTCTGGCATTGGCGTTTATCTCGTTAATCTTACTGCGGTAAGCCCAAAAGAAGGTAGTTATATTATTGGCTATGGAACTCTGTAAAGTCTCAATCTTTTTCATTTCAATTCTATGCACATCTATGGCGGTGATCGATGATGGCAACCCATATGAATCCAAGAGCAACGGACTATGGCATAGTGTTGAGTGGCTCTGGTAGAATTCAGATTGTGTTCCCAAATGGAAGCTCTGCATTGCACGCTGGAATCGGCGAAGGTGATGTCTTCTTTGTGCCAAGATTCTTCCCATTCTCTCAAATCGCATCTACAATCGGCTCGCTGGAGTTATTTGGGTTCACCACCTCGGCGAGGAAGAATAGGCCACAGTTTCTGGTGGGTGCTAAGTCGCTGATTCGGACCTTGATGGGGTCTGAGCTGGCAGCTGCATTTGGGGTGAGCGAGGACACCATGCGTCTTGTGGCTCGTGCTCAGCGTGAGGCTATAATACTACCCACTGCCAATTCTGCACCGAGAGACGGCAAGAAGAAGGAAGAGAAGGTGGAGATCCTGC
Organism: Dicorynia guianensis; assembly: GCA_037013595.1. Taxonomy (NCBI): domain Eukaryota; kingdom Viridiplantae; phylum Streptophyta; class Magnoliopsida; order Fabales; family Fabaceae; genus Dicorynia; species Dicorynia guianensis. Next base: position 1,777,615 of record JASUAB010000009.1, read on the forward strand.
CATAGGTTACTAAAAGCTTTAGGAATTAGATGATAATGGGTTTTTTTTAGATCGCTGGAATTTGGAAACACAGTTCAGTAGTGAGAATAAATTGGAATCAAGTTTGTAACTTGTAAGAGTCGTAGATAGCTACAAGCTATTCGGTCTGATTTGATGTTGTATATTTGTTTTCGTTTTGCCGTTGTTTAGAGGTTTGTTCGAGACTTTTCCTGAGTTGTGAATAAAATCTACTACTCCGTCCATTGAATTGGTGCAGCTCTGGCTTCCCTTCCTTTTCCTGCTGGTGGTGCTGGATATAAATTTATATAAAGCACTGGCTAGAAAGGACTTGAAACTTTGCTTATTGCATGCAATATTAAGAGGCATTTTTTTAAGTTAAAATTTAAGAAGTATGTTTTGCTGAATTGGAAGTTGTCAACTTGTTAAGGATTGTTGTCAACTTAGAATAAAGAGAACTGATAAAGATCTGCTGTCAATTTTTTTAAAAGGAAATGGATGCCTTGTCATCTTTGATGATAAAGTAAATCAAGCAAAATTCAGTCCTTGGCACTCAGTGAAATACGATTGTGATATTTGGATTTGCTATTGAATGTGATTTTCTGCTATGACTTCTAGTTTTCATCATTTATTGATAGAGAAAGATTGCGGGCATAATTAGACATTACAGGAATCTATGTCATTGAGAGATAATTCTAGCAATACCTAGCAGAATATTACCACCTCTTGTGATGTCAGTCTAATGACAGTTTCTTGTGCTTTTAGTTTGGTATGAACAGCACAACAGTTATAGGATATGCCAATGTATTAGTCATTTGCTCAGTGGTTAAGTTATAACATAATTTGTTTGCATAACTATCAATAGTTGTGCACATAATCCTCCCCTTTTTCCAATTTGTAAGTTACTAGATTTTTTTTTTACAAAGTATAAGAAAACTTTTATTTTATTATAAAATACAACACATTTGTTTATAAATTTATATTTTAAAATTTAATATGTTATAATAATAATAAATAAAATCTTATCATATTATATAGAATCAGTTATATTTAATTAAGACAATTGGCCATTAGAATTTGGCACTACCGTGCTGGTTTTCCTGGGATCAACGCAATAAGGAGATTTTTAACAACTACCATTTACACATAAAACAGGCCAAGCATGCAATTAACAGACTTATTCTTAACTGGCAGTTTACTCTGGAGCATATTAAAGTTACAGGAAGTAACTCACGCCAACGCCGAGCAAAGCTTATTCACTGGAGTTTTCCTCCTAATCAATGGCATAAAATTAATGTTGATGGGTCAGTAATTGTTATGGCAGAGAGAGGATGGCAAGTCAAATTAAAAATTTGTAAAATATAATTTTAAAAAAGAGAAAAAATATATAAATATTTAATGAATTTTATTAAATAAAATTTAGTTATAATACTAAAATTTAGATTAAATAATTGATTTTAAAAATAATTATTTTATACAATATCCAAAAAAACATAAATGATAAAAATTTTATAATTTTAAAATTATCATAACTTCTTTTATACAGTATTTAACTATAATTATAATTATAATTTTGTTTAAAAAAAATTTGGGTCAAACCCCAAGAGTAATTATGAGATCCAATCTTGCTGCTTCTGGAGGGGTAATTAGAAATGATGCTGGTAAATGGATATTGGGATTCTGTTTTAATATAGGGAGTGCCAATGTTCTCACTGCAGAACTTTGTGGCATTATCACTAGTTTAAAGCTTGCCTGGGAGCATGGGATTCGGCGCGTTATGCTTGAAACTGACTCCTTGCTGGCAACTCAACTGGTTAAAAATGGGTGTGACTAGCACCACCCTTGTGCTTCTTTGGTTCAACAGGCACGGAGGTTTTTGGCTCAGCAATGAGACGTGCAATTCAATTATATATATCGTGACGCGAATGGTCTAGCAGATTGGTTAGCAGGGGAATCTCATAAGCGTGGCCATGGCCTCACTGTGTTCACTGATCCACCCACCTCTAGGATGTGAGGTGTTGTTGTTGAGAGATCTATCTAGTAGGAGTGGACATTGAATCGGGTTAAACCGTTTCAACCCGTCCCAAACCGTAAAAAAAAAAAAAATTTAGACTGGGTTAAAATGAGGTAAAATAAATATTATGAAATATTTTGGCTTAAGATGAAGTAAATTGGGTGGGGCTGGATTTGTATCCTCTTTACATTGGGTTGCCACAGGTACCCAACAAAATTTATATATATATATATTTTTTCAATTCTTATGCTATATATATATATATATATTTTCTGAATTTTGATATTATAAAATAGCATCATTTTACAAAATGATATCATTTTTTAGCTTGTCCTAAAACTTCTACAAGCACAAGCAGGCAAGAGGCAGCTCAACTTCAGCAAACCAACACCACTTTTCCCTCCCTCGTCTCGAACCCTCGGTCCCTCGACTCCTTCTCTCACGAGCTACAAGTCTCGTTTGTTGTTTCGTCGTTTCCAACAGTCAACGCTAATCCTTACTTCCTCCCACCTTATCTTGACTCGCCTTTTCTCATTTTAACTCATCTCTTGTCTAATCATCACACTTTAACACTTTGGGTCTTCAATAGTCGATCGAATTTCATCCTCATTCCATTGCTCGCCTCATGTTCATTCGTCCCCATCCTAACCCAAATTAATCCACCTAAGTGAAATCGAACCATTTCAACTCAAGAATGCTGGTTTAAAGAATTTTTTGGTTGGAGTTGGACTAACTTAATAAAAGATTAGATTCAACCGAGTTGAGCGAATTTTGTCCCAACCTAAACCGTCCTACCCAATGTTCACCCCTACTATCTGGTGCGGCGATGCCACGTCTTGTTCTGTGTAACTTGTTTAATTTTTTTTATTTAAAAAATTAATTATATAAATTAAATAATAATTTTTATAAAAATATTTAATATGTTAAATTATTAAAATTATCTTTTTTATTTAAAAGTTCTTATATTTACTTTAAAATGAGGTAAATATTTTGAAATTATCTAAGATAAAAATAAAATGTAACTAGTAAACTCTCCTCTCGTATTTTATTTTAATATTTATTTTCATGGTTATATAATCATTATATTATTATGTTCTTAAGGAGGTCTTCTAACTAGTTTTCGGTGCTGTACGGTACCGAACAGATCTTGGCACGAGCCAGATTGCGAAGATCCGCCATGAGAAACCACCGCGCTTCCCTTCTTCCACTATCATGTTTCATTCTCCTCAGTTTACTTCTTCGCGCTCAATCCGAGGTTATAACCTTAACGGCTGAGACATTCTCCGATAAGGTGCATCTTCCTTAAGAAAACCTAGCTCAATTTCTTGTGTTCCGATCGGCCGTTTAATAAAAAAAAAAAATAGTATTTGAAGAAAAAATCCTCCCTTTTTGTACTTCTATTGCTTAATTTTGCCCGAGTAGTCAAATTTAGTTTATGTTCAACTGTTACTGTTTTCCTTACGTTGAAAATTTGTTATCGATATTTGATTTTCTGTTTCTTTAATTACTTTTCCCGTCTTTTTCTTTCAGTTAAATGGAACTTTTTTTAAATAAATGTCCTAGTGGCAGTTTATTGCTGTTTGCCTATGTAAATGTATGCTGGGTTAGAAGTTCTTGAAGACTATAAAAGATTAAGATTGATTTGTGCCTGCTCCAGTATTTTTTTTTTTTTTTGGGGGGGGGGGGGTGGGGGGGAGGACTTTCGTTTATTTAGCACTAGATTTTATTTCGCACATTATTTGTTATAATCTGATTTGTCAACCAAGTTTGTTTTCTGTTCTGTTTAGATCAAGGAGAAAGACACTGCATGGTTTGTAAAGTTCTGTGTTCCGTGGTGCAAACATTGGTAATCAGTTCTTCAATCTATTCTTCAATAAGCTAGGCTTGATTTTGAACCTGCTGTTTCAGCTGTTTGCTAACTTGTGATGTTAACAATGGTTTTTAGTAAGAACTTAGGATCATTGTGGGATGACTTGGGGAAGGCAATGGAAGGAGAAGATGAAATAGAGATTGGCGAAGTTGATTGTGGCACGAACAAACCAGTATGTAGCAAAGTTGATATTCATTCATATCCAACTTTTAAGGTCTTTTATGATGGGGAAGAAGTTGCCAAATATCAAGGTGAGGAGATTTTTCTCTTTGTTCATAAGAAGATCAGTTTCATAGATTTCACTTCTCCTCTAACTGTTATTGTTCTTTAATTGGTACTCATATCCCTGAATTTATTTATTTATTTTTTCACTTTGAATGAACATAACCACTTATGACTGGTTGGTGTTTCATGTTTGCTGATATCCCTTGATTATGGTGTATTGTAATGCTTGAGGGTGGCTTGTATTCTCACATTGCATGTGAAATATTGGAGTCTGGTCCAATATGACTAAGATTTGAGTATAAATTCAGGGATTTAAAACCGTATTTGGTTAGATTTCGTCATTGCCTATTGCAATTATTTAAGTCGCAAGTAGTTGAGGGGATAGAAACTTTTGTGAAGTATCAGATAGTCATTCGTTTAATTTAAGCTTTATGGCTGAAGGAAGGAAAACACCTTTGCTGTTGAGGAGAAGCAAATCATTATCTTTTGATCATTGATCAATATCTGGTTTATTCTCTCTGCTTCCCCGTACCAAAGTTAAGGGGGAAGTTGAATGATCTAATCTTGTATTTGCATGGTGTGCGAATTATCAGGTTCAAGGGATGTTGAGTCACTGAAAACCTTTGTTTTGGAAGAAGCTGAAAAAGCAGCGGCAAAAGCGCAACCTGACGGTGATAAAGAATTGTAATAAATGTTGAGGTATACTACCAAGATCCCCTCATCTGGTGTGTTATCTTTCAGTTCTTCTTCCCAAGTCTTTCTACCTGTACTGCATAAGGACTTAAAAAGCTTGGACGATGGGGTTACGAAGGTCACAGTTTGGCAGCCATCTTTCATTGTGTTTTACCTCTGGAGTTGTCAAAAGACAGCTCCGTTTTTATATGATGTTGCAATTGACTGATAATTGCATCTTGTTCCGTCATTACTAGGAGTACAAGCAGCTCTTTCCTGCAGCTGATATCCGTTTCAGATTAGTGATCACCTTCGGTTCAGGTCGAGATTAGCAAGGATGCATTCTGCTCTGTTTTGATTGGCATTTATTTATTCGACTACGTAGTTTGGACTTTAGAACTAATGTTGTATACTATCACATTCTGTTTCATCATTACAGTTTACAAAACGGATAACACTGTTCTCGATAGTTCAATTTTGAATATCAATGGTGATAGGTTGAGATTTATGGGGGCCACGCTTGCTTGATCTTGATCTTTTCTTTTTTTATCCTTCTGTCTTTTGAATGCACATCAATTTTTATTTTTGTATAACCTGCAATCATGACCAAAACAAAAAATGTTATTCCATTTCATTTGAGCATTGCTATTTACAAATGAGTTGATGTATTAGGTATGTATAATATATTATTAAATTTATTAAGTTTGTATTAAGAATGTATAATATATTATTAAATTTATTAAATCTTACAAATTAAATTGTGAGATTCAAGTAATAATGATATATGTGAGATTCAATTAACAATGGTATATTGTATATATATTTTGTTTGCTGATCTCTTGTCCATTCAACAGAAATTAGAAACAGGCTAATTTAGCCCCTTAGATTATCATGGTGCACAAATATGTCAAGAACAAATCAGAATTTGTTTTAGTAACTACTCATTATTGGTCAGCCCTAGACATCTATCTTTCAGCGCACTTTATCCTTTACTTTGGCCTTAGTCCATCTTAAAATAACTGCCGTCTCCAATGATTTGTATTCTGTATGAGGCAAAAATTACGAGTAGTCTGCTACGGAGATGAGGCAGCAATAAGAAGAGAATGAAACCTGAAGCAACTCCAATTCGCTTTTTCAATTCAAATTACAAGCGGGTGTTACCTTTTGGTTTAGGGCCCTTAGGCTGATGCATTTTTGGCCGAATTTGTCTCCCTGCTTTACATTGCGTTGCCCGTCTCCTGGTGGTTTCAAGCAAATTGAAGTCTTTTTGCGAGGGGAATGCGGATGCAAGCTTTCATTCATGTAGGTCTTCTGGCAGGGAGAATTCTTGTATGCACCAGATACTGCTGGAGGTGGAGGCTAGTCTTGGTCTTGAACTCAAGAAAACAGTGACCACTGGCCGGCATCATATCATCAATCATACTGAAGAAATCACCAAGTCGGATCATTTCAATCTGATTCCATTAGAAGAGTACGCTAGAGATGACTAAACAATCAGATTAGAAAAGAGGGAAGCCAAGAGAGAAAAAGTGAACACTCAAGTTAGTCACTTCATTGCCATGCAAGGCATAGTATAATTACATACATGAATCTCACAACAACAGTTCCAGTGGAAGGGCATATATACATATTAGGAACTGCAAAATATAACCAAGATAAAGATGTAATTACACAAGAAGGGAAACCTAAACCAACCTACCTCAGCTTCCAAGTTGCTTTCCTTGAGCCATTTTGAAACGATGAATTCTCTTTAGGCATATGCAAGGTCACCTACGCAGGAGAAAGGACGCAGCAGCCTGGCCCCGGCCTCTCTTGCAATGCTAGGATGGATGCAAGCAACAGCGTCATCTCTCCTGCGTAGCAAACCTTCCTATGCCATAACTCTCTTCTTCAGTCTTCACCATCTCACTGCTCCTTGGATTCTAGACCAGGCAGCCAACCCATAATATATAGAATAGAATTGCTTTAATTTTTTATTCGTTTATGCTGATTCGCAGCCAAGTGGGATTCTCCCATAATATGGTATTAAATTATAACCATAAGGGTACGCAATATTAGCTGAACAGTCATTTGTTGCATTATTGGTGCTTGCATATGCCAATCCTGATGAGGTCATTGCTCAGACGTCAGCTGCTGCCGTTTTGCCACTCCACTCTTTCATTTCATCAAATCCGGTTTAGCGGTATGACACTGGCAAGCGCATTTTCATCAAAGGTGTCCATATGCATTGCATATTTCACCTGCACTTTTTCATTTTTGTCAAACGGGACCCTAGGTAATTATAGGACGTGCATTTATTTTTTCTCAGATAGGGTGTACACTTATTTTTATGAAAATAGTGGCTTTATTCTCATATTAATTTTATTTTATAAATTTAAATAATTAAATTTATTAAATTTTATAAATTAAATTATTATATACAATCAATTTAACAATTCTTATATTTAATACGAGTATTTTATTTTTATATTTAATGTGAGAATTGATTTTTTTCTTATAAAAAAATAAATTTAATTATTAATAAAACTCAAAGGAACTCACATTATATGAAGAAAAAAAAAATTTTAGTTCACATATTATATCACAACCTATTATCTTTTGTGAGTGAATAATTAAAAATAAATAACTATAACTAATGAAGAATTTATTTTATAATATTATTGGTAAATAATATGTAGTTGCTAAATCTTAATAATTAATGGATTAATATTTCAAGAGTCTTCAATCATTTAAACTACTAGAGATAAGAGACAGAGCCTGTAAGTGTTGTGACTCCATTTCTTGTTTCCTCATATCCCTTTTGCTCTTGGACTAATAAGGAATAAAAATGAATGCGGGTGCTTCTTAGTCGCGGATTTGTTAGCCTTTGGGGGAGATGGATTTGGCACGAAAGGGTTACTTGCCTTAGGAACAAGAAGTTCATAAAAGAGATTAACTAGCCCAACGAGCGCGCGCGAACAGATGTCTTTCAAGCAGCGGTGCGTGCACATGCCATAATGCTTAGCTTTATTCTGCCTTGGAATATGCCATTGTTGCAGAATTTTCTATATGGAAAAAATGCAGAATGACAATAACAGCAATGGCAAGGTTCGGGTTTTTTTTTTTTGGTAAACAATAGGGCTTACACCCCAAAGGAAACAGACACCAAGTTATACAATAACAGATCTATAAGACAACACGTGGATGGTATCAGCTAACAAAATAAACTCCACTTGCTTGGGCACGTTGAGAACAATGTGGGTTCCTGGGGATGCCTCAATTCCTTCGCTTGCTAACCAGTCCGCAGATTGGTTTTGTTCCCGATAAACGTGTTGAATCTTTACCTCTTTTATTCTTTTCAACAACTCAGAGATAGCCTGAATAAGTGGTCATTATGTGTGCTCTGATTTTGAAGTACTGTTGTTAAACTTCTATTATCACTTTCAAGGATGATTTTATCGTAGTCCAACTCTTGAACAAGTTTTATCCTATCAACGCCCCCCAGCATTCAGCTTGAAAAACACTACAGTCGCCACAAGCTGTGTAATAGCCTCTGATCCATCTTCCTTGAGCATCTCGAATTATTCCCCGCGGCCACTTTTCCCATTTGCTCTCTTCGCACCATCTGAATTTATTTTGCACCATCCATGTGGTGGAGTTGTCCGGTGCACAGCAACTTCTATTTTCTTGGGAATTTTGTTAACATCCATTCATACGCTTCCTTCGCTTCTGTTGAATATCTTTTGATCAATTTAATAGCATTCTGAGGCCATCTAAAATTAGGGTCGTGTATGGCGATGTTTCGCCATCTCCAGATGCTCCAGCAAGCAATTGCCCAAACAGCATTCCTTTGATTTGCCAACCAAAGCACCTTTGTACGATAGCTGCCTCACGTCCTTTGGTGCCTGGTTCTCTTCCTCATCAGGTCCAATCTCGTCGTGATCGTAGATGATGAGTCCTGATTTCGAACCTTCGAATTCGTCAGCTTTCCTCTTCCCTTTCTGGACGAAGCAGGTCTTCCTCTTCCTCTGAGCAGTGATCAGCAATAGTGTGGTCGTGGTTGTTCTTGGAGCAAAGCTTTTCGGTGCTTGCTCAGGGTTGCTCTCGTGGTTCTGTACGTGACTACTTTTTCTTGCTAATGCAAAGGTTTGGTTTGCTGGGTGTTCAACCCACTTCATGACTCTGACGGAGACATGCATGCAATTAAGGATTTTTAAAGCTATTGGTACAATCTCGCCTACCAGTCTATGATTTCAGAGTGGCCTAAGTTTTTTTAGTCCATTCCTGACTCTGGGTATTCGTATATAAACTAAAGGAGTATACATAGTATATAATTTTTTATATTTTTCGCTTACATTTTTTCACTCTTAAAAAATTTTGTTTCGAGGGGAAAGGACGATCCCCATGTACTAACATCCTGGCTCCCTGTGATTCCTCCTATGGATCACTTCAAAATTAAGGAAGCAGAGTATGAACCTAAGTTTTTTTAGCCCACATCAATTTGTGAATAGATTGTAGATACTTGACAATGCACTGAATAGACGCACATTTTATCCAATTGGTCATCAAAACTACTGGCCAACGCTTGAGGGACCAACCTTAATCCCCAATCCCAATATAGTTTGACCTAAAAGTGGACCCAAATCCATCCCCATTCACAAGGAGATGGATTGAAGATAATCCAGGCGACCATCCGATTGTAGTATGTGTCATGTTGTTGATCATAACATGAAGTCTTGTCCCACGAGGCAATAGTCATGGGGCAGGACCATCCAATTAATGATAGTTTATGAGCAATTGTTGTGATTATACCTAATGTATTGTATTTTGTATTGCATGCATAGTATATGAACATTACGTATATATAAATTATTCAACTGATATTATTTAGGGAGTTGTTATACTTTGAAAATTTTGAAAAACGTTAAAAACGTATACATTTTTAATGTAACCATAGTATTACTCTATTATTTATATGTGTTTACTTTAATGTTTCATATTATTGTTTATTTGACCATATACATATTTTTTGAATGCGGGACTATTAAATTAATGTAGTATTAAACTTACACAATTTTTACTTACGTGTTTAGTATACGCAAAAGAGGATATGAACAGTGTTACTGTTGATCTCTTCTCTTACACATAAGCAAAAGTCTCGTAAGAGTAACATTTTCGATCAAATTATATCTTACTTGCTCGTTGGAAGTGACCGGGAGACTCATTCCTACTAAAGATCATGAGGTGGGAAGCTGCAGTTATATAAGCTAAAAATTGTGGCTTCAATTTACAGTGTCATAGCACCAAAACCACAATTTGGATTCACGATTTCAATGCACTGAGACCGTGATTTGAAGTTGCGGTTTAGTGCACTAAAACTATCTTGATTTCTGTGCACGCAAATAGATTATGGATTAAAGTTTGTACTGAAACTGTGACTTGGAGTAATGTTTTGAGTGCTCACTCTAACTCCAAGTCACCATTTCAATGCACTTAAATAGACCATGAGTTGAGATTTATGTAGCAATTGCAACTCCAAATCACAATTTCAGTACTGATACCATAATTTTAAAGTTTCAGTTGACTAACTACAAAAATAAATGTATTGGTGTGGATATAGTGGCATTTTTTTCCTCTCTTAAGGAAAATAGTTTCAAAAACAAGTCATTAACCTTACAAAAAAAATAAAAAAAACTCATTAAAGTAATTTTTTTAAAAATATATCCCTTTTAAAATAATATTATATTTGTATATATTTATATTTATATTTATTATTTTTATCTTTTATTTTATTTTTAAATTTTTTATTTTTATTTTTTAAAAATTTTATTTTAAATCACATCTTAAATATAATTTAAAATATAAAATTATAATGTAAGACTACTAATGTAACCTAGCATTACTCTTTTTTTTGATTCGTAACCATAGCATCACTCTTTACATTAATATTATTTTCAAACTGATCCGTGTACCATAAATGCTAGGTGGATAGGACACGACAGACGTCACAGAAATGCTCCCATAATAACCCTTTCCATTTTCCAGTTTATTTCTCTGTCCTTTCCCTTCCAAGAAGAGTCAAAATGCAGTCCATGTTTAAACTCCGAGCCGCTCACGGTGTCCCTCTGTGTCTTTCAGGAATTACCCACCGTCTTTCTCTTTCTAAGGGGTATTATCTCTTGTTGAATTCAACCCTTGTGATCTCTGGTCTAACTGCTTTTTACTTTCTTTTCTAATTTTCTTTACTTTGGTGGTGTAGGATGGCAGATCATGACCGCAGGAGGCAGGCTATGAGGGGCCAAAGATCACTTGCCAGAGAGGCTCTGCATGCAAATCAAGAAACGGGTACCCTGAGAAACTTGGAAACAGATTTTGTAGATGGAGATCTGGATGGGATCATGCATGATGATCTGTTTCTCACTCACCTGGCTTGAACAGCAAAAGCAGCATAATATTCTCACCAAAATCCCCACTAATCGTCAAAATTTTTTGTTATGCTTTAATATTTAACTTGGTTATTCCCATTTGACTCCTCTTTGTTTTGCTCTATTCCGATTTTATTTTCTTTAAATTATGTGCACCCTTTTCTTTTCTGCTTCTGTTCTTGTGAAGAATTCTTCTCCACATGGTATAATATCCCCGCCGCAACATATTATAGACACAAATATGACTTCCAAACAGTAAGGTTCAAGTGTTCAAGCTCTTGATCCTGGCTCTAGGTCCCTTAACCAACTCCATCACTTGCTGTTATTCCATTCTGACATATATTTATGGGTAAAATACATTTTATCCGCTTGGACTACATTTCGTGTAACACTTTCAGTACATCAGCTTCATAATACTGCGATAAACCCCTTAAAATTTGGTTTACTACCTCAATTAACAGTGACGGAAACCTAAATTGCACCCTGTCTTACTGGTTCTCTGCAGCTTCTACCTTCATGTTCCCTCATTACTTTCTCTTTCTGCAGGTGGTAGGTAATTTATAGAGCACTCATAGTCTTTGCAGGAAAAGCAAATACATACCCTAGTTAAAGCAAGAAACTGAGTTTGAAGGCACGCGGAACAGTTATATTTAAACTTTTAAGGATAAGGGAGAGAGAGCATACAGGCGAATCCACCTTGGTTTTCGATTGTTACATCTTAGAGGCATTTTATATTCACAGTCAAGCTAGTTTCATTGTAGATATTCTAAGTTGTCTACACAGGAAATATGTGCTCATTTTCTTCAATTCAGCGATAGCTCCATTCACCCAAATTCTGTGTTTCCATTCAGGTCGTCCCTTACAAGGTCAAGGCATATTCACATTTGATTTGGTTTGTTTATAGCCACTGTGGGTTTTCTTTTGCACAAATGATATATAGCGAGTTTGCTCAATATCAGATTTATTCATTCAAGCAAAGGCCTCATTCAACAACCAAATTCACTGGTCTCCAAGTTTAGGCAAGAGGAAGTAGGCATCTTTAACAATTAGCAAAGCTTACTATTCGGTTAGATTTTAGCGCTAAGAGGCATGGGAAATTATTGGGCAGCTTGAAGAAACTAATAATGAGTCTCCTTTCGATTTCTTTTCGTATTGTTCAGCCCACATACAATGAAGATGGGGTGGAAGATGAGAGGGTGTCTAAATTATATTAAGTGATCAACGCATGGGTTGTAAATTACAAGGTTAACGCCCATTTGGAAGCAACTTTTGCCTCTGTTTTTCAGACATTGGCCAGAGGAAGTTGGTCTCAAATGAAAGTACGGGTGAATTAACTGGAGATTTAATATTTTAATAGTGATCCAAACTTAAGGGAGTTTTAAGTCTAGCATTTTTAAGTTCTATTAGAAATATTACATGAGTATACTTTAGGGGCCTAAAATGCATTTCAAACCAAAAAGAAGAAAAGATGACAAAGGAAACCTAAGAAAAAGGAATTTGCCTATGAGACTGAGTTTTGGGTAAGTCGGTAGTGCAATCTGACGAGGAAACAGTTATATTCCCCCGTTAAGTTTTCCTAAAAAAAGGCATATTTCTGCTTGCATAATATCATGCCACTGATAATTAATTTACATAATATTAGAAAATGAATTTGACTAACAAGACCTGGGAAACATGGAGAGAAATAAGAACGAAAATATGTAAACATCATAAAGTTCTATCTGCAATTAACCATTGGATTTTTTGAGAGACTTCTCGAGTTGAATAAAAAACTTGTAACTACATATCGTATAAATTTCAAAATTACTGTATTTTTTTCCCTGGTGTGGCAGAGAACAGACAAGCTGCAACCATCTTACACAACGTTTACAACATTATTCTTCCACAATTTGGCTTTAATCAAAAGCTCATCGCAAGGTCATCTGTCAAAATTGATCACAAACAATGCAACGTCTGCATCGGAGGATTGCCTAAGCACCATAAAATAACTAATTTGGTCTCGTGTAGCAGAGACTACGAGGCGGGAATCTTATCAAACTCGAGTGGCAAAAAAAGGAATGCTTGGTTCCATGTTTTCATCAGGCTTGGTGTTGTGTGACGGAATCAATATCTCAACATAAGCCAAGAGGCAGATCTTGTACAAACCTTGGCCTTGCATCACCAATCTTCCAGGATTTCGCTTTCATCAAAAGCCTACTGTAAGGCCAATTGTCAATCATGATTTAGATTTGTTTTTTGTTAAAAAAAAAAAAATTCATATGTCGATGATCCACAAAAATGGACAGTATGGCCATATCTTTTTCTATTCCTCTCTCAGAGAACACGAAGAGATTATTTTGTTGTTCTTCATATTTTATTTTACAAAAATGTAACTTCTCCAAATTACTTTCAAAAGGTTTTGGTTTTATTAGAAACTCTGTCAAATGCGTCTTGAAGAACTCCAGCATTCAGTTTCCCTTTTTGTACCTTGGGATTTTTTAGAATCTATTCCCCCTAATGTGACAGAGAATACAAGGCAGGATCAGGAATCAACCTTTCCATTACAATTTTTCTTCCCACTTTCATGAAAAGCACATTCTAAGGCCAATTCTCAATCTTGATCAAGAACACATCAACTTTGCCAGATCAAGAACACCAGTCACTTTTCCAGCAATGTGAGGAAATTGACTTTTAAGCATCATAACTTAATCATCTGGTCACCATGGTACTTTATAATGACCTCATAGATAAAATATCCAGACTAAGTAGTAGAAGTACCTCAGAAGCTGAAATAATGGATCCATACTTAAGATACTTAACAGCAATCTTTTGACCTAAAAGTCAACCATCTTCCTTGAAGGTCCTTCACAGGCATGTGTACGCAGGAAGATGGATGGATGTCATGCCTTTTATAGAGCTGGAGGGTAATTTCCCAACTACAAAAGAAATTTTCTATGGGTTCTAGGTTGTGACAACTATGCTGCTTATCAGGAGTCATGCCATATAGATCCAGGACTTCACACAAAGTATTCAGCCAAGGTTAGTTTACCTTTCAAAAGGTAGATTAGTTTTCAGATGAATTGAGCAGCAACAGACTTCATGTTTTCACCAGACCTTGCTAGGAAATACTCTGGGATTCTGGAATATGGCTGTGCGTGTCAGAAAAATCAAATAATTCCACTTGATACAAACGTAACTCTAAATAATGTTAGAGTTACACACTTATACTTACACATTTTCTACAAATCACCATTTGACATAAGTGTTTTATGAGTTTCAAAATTTTGCACCATTTGACACTAGTGTTTTATAGGTATTTATACAAAATATGTAAATATAAGAGTGTACGCTTAACATTACTCTGTAACCCCTAAAGCTTCTTAGTTGTAAGGGAAGGTTTACACAGGAAATTAAGAAAAGTCACATCAAGATACATCAGCATACATCTGTTGAGTACTTTAACAAGGGTATGGTCATATATGGCATCGCATACTTCCACAGTTGGAGAAGAAAAGACCTTACATGCCAAAGCTGTTCTTAAAATTAAGTAGGACTTATTTGCTTCTTACTTCTTTCTCATTAATGTTAGAAAACACCAAGAACTTATTTTGTGATTCTGTTTCAATTTTACTATATAGAGATAAAACTAATGCAAATTTGTCTCAAAAATTTCTAAAGCTTTTCACAAATTGACAAAATTGTCCTTAAGAACTTCAATATTCAGTTTATTTGCAATAAAAGCGGAGATATTATATTTTAGAATAATAATACCCAAACAAAACAGCCTAGAAAGAAGTTTCATCCATTTAAAAGACATTATAACATGATTTTAGGCACGTAGCTAGTAGATATAACTCTTGCTTCACAGAATATAGAATTAATTGAATATAATGATAAGTGAACGGTAGCTTCACATACCTGAATCAATTCTGGTAACTGAACTCCCATAGTCATCTTCAAGCACATAAGAAAGCTTCCTGTAAACATGCCCATCCACAAGGTCCTTCTCTTGTAACTCCTGCAATAACCTAAGGGCCTCCTGAACTCTTCCTCGTCTACATATCTCATCAATTACAGTCCTATATGTGATAAAGTCAACCGACCTCTGCTTTTCAATCATCTCCCAAAGATAATTTACTGCCTCTTCAATCTCTCCACCAAGTGCTAAAGCATTGACAAGCGAATTATAAGATTTACTACTTGCGTTGAATCCTTTGGCCTTCATTTCGTGACATAATTCTTTGGCATTCTTTGTTCTGCCTTGGGCACACAACCCATGAATCAAGTAATCATAGGTAAATGAGTTGGGCTTGCAATCGTAAACCAAACCCATTTGATGGAATATCCTCAGTGCATCGTTAACATGAAGCGAAAGCACATAACCTTTTATCATTGAATTCAGCGAAAATATATCAGGTTCTATCCCGTCATTGACCATTTGCTTAAACAGACATCTAATAGTCTCCATATACATATGATTTATGTAAGAGTTGCTTCCTCTACTCAACAGTGCTGCAAAAAGAAGATTATAGGTTCTAATAGAAGGCCTGCAATTTATATTTTTACAACTTTTCATGTGCTTGAATATATTGACAGCTCTGGTCAATTTACGAGCTTCAGTGAAATAATATATAATGGTATTGTAAAGAGCCTCTGAACCAACAAATGGAACTGCAAGCACTTGATTGACAATGTCATCCATTTCTTGGATCATTTTTGCAGCACCAAGCTTCTTTATGGTGATATGATAGGTGGATACATCATGCCTATACCGAGGCTGTTGCGATGCCCAGTTATATAGCTCCAAACAAACTAAAGGATCTTCTTGAAGAGTAATTACATTGCAGAGTTCTTCCGAGGTGAACCTCGGGGGAAGTTGGGACAAGGCCGATTGAAATTGGGCTTGGTCTAGAGTAGGCTTGCAAGCTTTTAATAATCTTTTACGAGCTCTTCTTCTATAGGATCTAGAAGGAATCTTAGTTGAATAATGAGAAGAAAAGCAAATGCCTGCAGATAGGCCCGATAAGATCCTATAAGAGATTTGGAAAGAGGGATCAACTTTCGGGGTCTGATAGAAGGTTCTCATCATATTTGATTTTTGCACAAGGGAATCATTGAGCGCAGCTGATACATGAAATTTCTGCCAAAACGAGTTCGCAGAGCATAGAGGATCCCAACAATTCTTTCTCGAGCAGCTACCATGTTTCAAGCAATTTCTACCAAAAGAATACATTTTTTCGCTGCTAAACTAAGTGGGTTGCGTTGCTTACCAACAAAACCGGAAATTCCCCTAAAGCTCGACGCGGAGCAGCTTGCTGGAATTGAACTTCTGAGGGAGTATGAGCGTGTACGGCTGCAACCTACACAAATCAACTCTAATACGAGGAACTAAGCGATCAATTTTAACCAAAAACAAAAGATGCAAGGGTATTTCGGTAAATAGATAAATATGGTTTATATCCAACAAAATTCGCATATTTGGAACCTATAACTCTATCCATTCCGCCACGACCTAGCCGTCACACGCCTTCCGTCCCAAAACCACTTCTTAAACCCCTAACCCGTGGTTCTAGTTCTACTCGTTCGTCTTGCCGTTCACCTCCTGGGAACTCGCTTTCGGATTCTTGGAAGGTGAGTTGCATGCTCCAGTTTCCTGCTTCCGCTTGCAATTTCTCTCGTTCTGTCTTCCTTTTCTTTTATTTTTATTTTTCTTCTAATTTCTTAGTTTTTGACTTTTTTTGTGATGGGCAAATCTATTTTTTTTTCTGGTTGATTCGTTGAAAAATATTGGTTTTTTACAAGTATGAATGAAGGAGGTTTATTTGTTATTCGTTTTTTTTCTTGCGAATGTAACTGTAGTTGGCTTTGGCGAGCCAAGTCGTATGGAAGTTTCATGTTTGATGTAGAGAACCTTTCTCGCCTATTTTTCGAACGGAATATCATGCGTTTGTTAGCTATCCTCTCTAAGTTTGTTTCCAGCTATAATTTTTTTGGAGGCTAGTTTTCTTGCCCATACGGAGTTTAAGCTAATTTCCATTTCGGTTATCTGGATTAAGGTTTTATTAGACTAATGTATGATGACTTACGTTGGTTTGAGATCTCAAGCTTTGTTTCGTCTCGATTTGATTTATTGGGTTTCCTTTTCATATGTGCAATTTTTGCAAGTGTTGCTCTTGCCTTCTCCGATGAATGTTAAATTGGGGTTATGACATCCTTGTTTGTGTCTATGAAAATCAGAAGCTCTGATATAGTGTAGTTGAACCAGTTCTCCTTTGTTTTCAGTCCCAAGAACATGATAAAAGCACATTCTTAGTTGCTTGGGGCATTTGGTTTTTATTTTAAACATTGGGTTTTAATATTTAGAATGTGCAACTGCTTTTTATACCGATTATTGTTGAAGCTTTTACACCTTCGACGAAAGGTAAACTCTAAATAGTAATATAAAAAGTATTGTTTTATTGGCGTTCTCTTCCTTGTCAAATCAAATATTTTGTACATGGAATTTTTGCGCTCTATATTATGTTATTGTCGATTATGTTTACGTTATACTTGCAATTGAGTTAAGAATTTAGAGTTACGGGCTCCAATTTTCCCAAATGGTTCTTAGTTGTTTCCTTCCCCAACTAAAAGACAAAGCATTCTTCATAGTTTTGAGCATTGCAATTTTTAACTCAGTAAATCCTGTTTACTATTAAATAATCTTGGTGTTAATTAATTTTACGTATCTTTTATGGTTTTGTCTTCTCTAACACCGGTGTGGCAATGGTTTTGTGCTTTGTGTCTCACTCCAATATAATGCTATGCTCTGCCTCTTGATCATGTAACAATATTGCCTGGGCATAATCTGGTGTATTTGGTTTATTTTTCACAAGTAATTGATTCTGCTTTCCTGCTCCCAGTTAATCTTTGCACATTGTATTTATTCCGTGAAGTATTCTGCAATTGATAAATGAGCATACGATGATTAATGACGAAATTGATACTGGCAAGCTTGTTTTGGTCTAAAATGAATTCTCTTTAATGTTTGTGTAGGTTAAATGGGGGTTCTCAATAAAGAACCGCAATTGATAAATGACGATACTATAGTTGATGACAAATATGAAGATCTGAATGGGGAAATAGCAACATCTGAATCAGAATCAGATTCAGATTCAGAAGAAGATGATGTGAAATTGACTGAACCATCAAAAAATGCAATACATAACAGGAATGGTCTCCTTGATAAGCTTGGAGACATCAGCTGGCCAGAAGATGTGGAATGGATGCACAAGCTCTCTATTGATATTGATCAAGAGCAAGAGGTGGATGTTAATGATGATTTGGCACGAGAACTTGCTTTTTACACACAAGCATTGGAGGGAACTAGGCATGCCTTTGAGAAGCTTCAATCAATAGGTCTCCCTTTTCTGAGACCTGCGGACTATTATGCAGAAATGGTGAAGACAGATGCTCACATGGAAAAGGTGAAAGGTCGGCTTTTATCAGAGAAGCGGAAGATGGAAGAGGCTGAAGAGCGAAGAAAGGCCAGGGAGGCCAAGAGATTGGCCAAAGAGGTTCAGGCCCAGAAACTGAAAGAAAGGGCTAAGCAGAAGAAGGAGGAGATTGATTCAGTTAAGAAGTGGAGGAAGCAGAGGCAACAGAGTGGGTTTTCTGGCAGTGCCAATGATGCAGATATTAATTTGGACTTTGAGGATGGAAAAGTATTTGAGAGGTCAAATAAGAAAAGGCCAGGGGTGTCCCCAGGTGATCGGTCAGGAGGGAAGGCAAGGCAAGCTTTTGGAAAAGGAAGGAAACAAAAGAATCGGGACTTCAAAAGTTCCAAATTTGGTTTTGGAGGCAAGAAGGGAATGAAGAAGCAAAATACAGCCGACACCACATTTGATTTGAGAGCATTCAACAAGGGCGACGGCCCCAGAAATAAGAAGAGGAAGAGGTAATTACAACTTTGATTTGTTTTCTGAGAAGGGGATGTCATGCAATCATGCAATGGCAATAGCCTGGGAAATTTTATTTACTCTGTAATTTCATGTTTTCAGGAAAGGCTACTTGTAACCTTTTGAGCTATATTAATGGTTCTAAATTCTAATATATCTTGACTTCTAGCTTTGATGCTCTATTCTATGATATATTCACTTTATGTTGTCCGTTGATTATTAAGAGACAAACCGTGTTGATTTGCTGGTCTTTTGACTAGAATATGAGAGCTTTTTCTCTGATTTTAGCTTCACAAAGGCTGTAACATACATTTTCTGATTGTTTACAAATATTATGGCTATTTTTTATTCGTTGTATTATACCCATTTGTTTGTAATTGTCGGTTCAACAAGTTTAAACTAAATAAAAAGGGCAAAAATATTTAAAAAATCCTTCCCACTTTGTGCCTATTGTCAGAAGATTCGTCGGGTTTAATTTAGCTTAGCGGCTTGGATTTTGTTAATTTATCCCTTCTAACCACATCTTGTTGAGCTTCTTACACGCATACCTTTAGACTTGCACACGCGTATACCCTAAACTCTAAAATAGCACGCAAGAGTATAATTCATCAATTATTTGATCATTTGATGGCAAAATCATCACCCAAATTTCATTGCACATTCACCACCATGACGTCAATGTAAACAAAATCAATAAAGAGCGATTATGATGCCATGTAAAAGAGAAACTCAAAAATGAAATTAAATTCTCGTAGCTTTCTTAAATTGCTGAACCACCACTGCCGTGAAATAGATATGAAGCTAACAACCGTAAAATTTATTAAAAAACAAATACACATCAAGTAAGTTCAATTTAAATCCAGATGACTGTCTAACCAAAAAAAAAAAAATCCAGATGACTGTTTCATATCCATTTAAGGCAATCCCGAGATATGTTGGAAAGTTCTATCGAAGTTATACGACCGCAAGCCAGCTACCATGATCCTACAGCGCCCACTGTCGGATTCTTGAAAGCAGAGAACTCCCAGTAAGTTTTCAATGAGAATGGCGGGAAAACAGTTGCCCCCACTTCAGTAATCCTAGCTATCTGCGATTTCAACTTTAAAGAATTACTAAAATTCATACCATCAATTCAATTTTAAAGAATATTGGGAATAAGGAATCAAACCATAACGAAGCAGAGTCACTTAGTTCAGATCCAGGCATCAAATACATACGACAGAAAGAATACAATGAATGTTCAAACATTTCCCCAGATTTACCATCCTCAACATTCCCAACTCACGTAGTATAGAAAATGAATTTCAGAAGTTTCCACACTCAAGACTTGGAATCCAAGATAAGAATTAAGATGCATTGCAGCTGGCTGTCATAATGACCGCCAAGACCCTACAGAATGGGCTCAAAAATATTTAAAAAAATATACTCTTTCTTCACTCAAAGATAAATTACAGTTGATCAAGGTACAAAATGACAAACTCAACAGATCCTTACAAACAAGGCAAGCAGAGAGAAACCTATCTGGAAAGTGGAAACCGATAAAAATAGCTATTTTCAAGGTGTTCTCACTGCCCCATGTCTTGCAGATAACTTATCATTCATAACATCCTCTCTTTTAAAGTTGTATGATAGGGTAATAAGCATCATTACTAACACTAAGCTTAAGCATCTATTTTGAGACCTTAATTTAATTCACAACACATCCACCGGAAGGAAACACAAATTTGAAACCAATCACTACATTATATCACATTGTCGTTTTTGCTCTTTGCTCCCAGCACAGTATTTTTAAGGTAAAGCCATCAATTCTCAGATGGTCAAGATTGTACGTGAAGTTATGTTTAACTGAGCCTGCCAAAATTAATCATTCTACTTATGCCAAAAAATAATGATCGCTGATCCTGAGTTCTTTCACAGAAGTCCAATCAAGCTCTCCAGGAGAACTGCTAACATTATCAACCTTTTAAGCTAAGTACAAATTAGAACAAATAAAAATCCAACCCCAGGTAGACAAGGTCACATAAAGACCTAGGAACCATGTGACCTACTGCTTAGCAGCTAAAAGCCAACTAATGGAACTGTCTTACAAATGCTTAGGCATTTGCCATAATATGACTGGTGGGGTCAAATGTTATATCTTAAACTTCTAAATAATTGTGGTTTTATGACCAGAAGTGAAGGAAATAATTGAGAGAACTAAAGAGAATGAACTAGCTAAACCCCAGGAATAATGCCATAATTCAATTAAACCCACCCCCTTCCAGAAATTTCATTGATAATCCCAGACTAATTAAATTTTCAACTGTGTAAAAAAAAGTCAAACAAGACAATTTGCCTTGTTTGTGACATGTAAAATGTACGGTAAATGAAAGCTCTAATAACCCACATAGATCAGGAAAAAGTTTTGGTATCAAATGAACCTATTTCAGGCCTAAGTATGTCACCTGGTCACTAGCCATTGCAGCATGCTTGAGCCAAGCAAAGGTGTGCCATTAAAAACTATAGGTTTAGAAGAATAATTAGAATTTTCACTTATACTATCATTTTAAAAATTTCAGTTCCAAAGTGTATGCTCTTGGTAAATGATATGGTCTTCATAAAAGAGTCAAGAGAGGATGCTATTTCTAATCTAGAAGTGTGAAAAGAGGCTTTGAAATGAAAGAATTTTCATTTAAACAGGAGCAATACGAAGTATATGGAAAACAAGTTTGGTACAGAGGCGACCTAGTAATAATTGAGAGGTAAAAATTGAAGAGCACATTATATCACAAGTATCAAGGTTTCAATATCTTAAATTGATTTTACAAAGTGATAGAGCGATTGATAGGATATCATACATAGAATACAAGTTGGGTGATTGAAATGAAAAAACATCTCGAGAGTCATTTGCGATTGCAAAATACCTAGTAAACTTAAAAGAAAAGTTTTATTGAACTATTATAAGACCAGTTATGTTATACAATAACAAGTAATAGGCTTTGAAGGACAAATGAGCAAAAAATAAAGGTAACAGAAATGAGAATGTTGAAAATGATGAATGGACATACAAAAAAAGACAAGATTCTAAATGATTGTATTTAGGAGAAAGTTGGTATTACACCTGTTGAGGAGAAAATGACGAAAACTCGATTATGCTAGTTTGAGTATGTGCAAAGAAGGCTACTAGAGGCTTCAGTAATAAAGGTTAATAAAATGGTTTTTAACCCAAAAAAGAGAGATTGAAAAAGATAAAAAATGACACTTTGAAAGATTATTAAAAGGAATCTTTTGTTAAATGAAAATTTTGAAAACTTGATTTCTAATAAAAGCCAATGGCATCATTTTGTTAAATGAAAATTTCTAATAATTTAGATACTTAGTAAGAGTAGAAGGGGAAAATGAGCAAGACCTGAATCTTGTTAACAGCAGATCTATCACGATATAAAAGCACACGCATGCATTTTTCCAATAACTTCACCCCTTCTTCAAAAGTCAAATTTTCATGCCATTCATCACGGAGAATGGGCCTTGCAAGATGATTTCCAAGCCCAGTTGCTACATGGTTGTCTTCAAAATTAATGCCAATCATGCTGACCTATATAAAATCCACAAGGACAAAAACTGAATAAACTTGCTGAAAAACTCACTATGGAACCAAATAACAAGACAGACTAACCCATACCATGCCAAGGTACTTCTGGCCATTTTTCACACCGCCAAGTACAAGGGAATTCCACAATGGATTGAACTTGTTACGCCTATTATACATCACACGAGTTAAATAGTTGTGAACCTCCTTAGGCCCCAGAGAATTGCCGTCATCCCACATATCGTCATAAAGGCTAGCAAGAAAAACCCAAAACCAATCGTTACCAGGAATACTGAAATTTCAAATCCAAAAGCTTTTGCAGAGGGGTCAAGGAGAGAGGTGAGCACATGCAGATGTATTCCTTCCCTTGATGTTTGATTCAAAATTAAATACATAAGCCAAGCAAAGGAAACAAACAAATGCATAACTTCTATGGTTCTATCATGTGACATAGCCAGGGCTTACATAAGCTCATCAAGGTAGCGCAGAATTTCCTGAAAATCACTTATTTCACCACTAGCACCAAGAAGAGAATGTTTTCCAATAGGCTTCAAACGCTCAATGCTCTTGTATCGAAGGGTAGATCCATATGAACCTACCAATGCAACCACCATTGACATGAGATGCCGAGTAAGGCCATTAATGTAAAATTTTGAACTATATGGAGCTGACACAATTATGATAACAGAACGCATTTACTAAAAACAGCAGTTCTAAGAAAAAACAATTTATTCATGTAAGAGAAAGCCTCTGGAAAATAATGTCTATATATATTAGGTTAAGATGACATACAAATTGTCATTTTGGAATGAAAACATAAGTAAAGCATAATGGAAATTAGGCAATGTCTACTTATAACAGAGATGAGTAGCCACAATAACTCAGATAACTAAACTACAAGAGTCAACAAGAAGTAGGTACAGTTTATTTATTGCTATAGAATTAAAATTATATAAAACAACCCAACCATACAATTTCTTCGGATAAGCTGAAATTGACACAATACAATTCAACACCTCGATATTAGGGATGACAAAGAAAGTAAGAAACTCTAATGCTCAGATTTTCGGCAGCCGAGTGCTCATCATACATCCAAGTGCATGGTTAAGATGAAACATAGTATAAATAGATTTACTATTTCAGGAAAAAAAGAATCCAATAACCAATAGGAGTAGCAACTAACCTCCCATATCAGCAGCCATGAGAATTCCATCTTTGTATTTGATGGCGACCACAGAGGATCCAGTCACATACGGGTACCTACAAAATGAAAACAAAATTTAATTTTTTCGCTCTCCTCAATTAAAACAAAATTTGCACATGCATAAATCCGGGTTAAAATGAAAATCAATTTGCTCTGGTTCAGCACTGCACAAACCCTAAATGCTGTAGATAAAACAGATACAGACGAACACAATAATAAAGAAGGCAGAGAGGAAACATACAGAGTTCTCTCTGTTTCAGCTACGGAGCCCATAATGCTGGTGATGCTTCTGTGTAGAATTGCAGGGAATAGTGAGACTTCTATTGATGGAGCGACTTTTTCTCGTTTAGACGAAGATCCGAGACTCGAAGAAAACTTTGATAAGTCGTGGCCTTTACCCATTGTTCAAGAAAACGGGATTTAGTCCGAGAAAGAGATGTTGCGGGTAGATTCGACCCGCTTTAGCCCAAATCTCTAAGTTTGGGTCAAGCCTTTCTTGAAATTATTGGGCTGTCATGAAATACCCAATGCCGACCTGCAATTCTTGTTCCGGCAGCTCGATCTCACGTCACCTTTTTTTTTTTTTTTTCACTAGAGATATTTTCATTGGAAGTGTGAATTATTTGGATTTCTCAATTCAAGTGAGACAGGTAGAGTAGTTAAAGTCCTAATCTCAGAAATGGCTCCAAAAATGGAACCTACAACTTGTTAAGGAATTTTAGGGCACATGCTCCAACCATTATACTAATATCATGGAATTGGCCTCACTTCACTCTTTTAATACCATATTATAACTATTTTTTGAAAGTACTTTCCATGTGGTAGATAAGTTTAAACTTGATTCTAATTTTTTTTTCCAATTTTTACCATCTTCAATCTAATTTCGTTACATCATATAATTTTTTTATGATTTATATAATAATGTTTTAATTATAAGCTACAAAGTGTAAAATAGTGATACAAGTTCTGAATGATTTAAAAAACATTTTAGATACAATAGTACAAACTTAAAAGTTAAAAATAATATCATAGAAATGTACTTAGAATAACAATTATATAGCTCCCAATTTTTTTTTTTGGTGGGGTTAGCTCCCAATTTTTTAATTTCCAATATAGCTCCGAACTTAAAACATAAATAACTATCACAATTTTATTATTTGACATAAATTTTTAATTATTTTGGTGAATGGATTTTGTTTTTGTTCTATTTAATTTAATAAGATAAGAAAAACTATTACTTGAGCTCAGCTGCTTGGCTCTATAACACGTTAAGACTAAGGGCAGAGTGACAAAGCAAATATGTCTTCCATGCAAATTGCACTTGAGCGCACCGAAACGTAACCCGGACCTGTTTCCGTAAAAAAAACCGGATTGGATAATCGGCGTTAGGTCCGAACCCAGCTAGTGCAGAGTGTTTATGGCTGGGTCTCGGTCAAATAGAAGCGTAAACCAGCGGACAGAGGCGAGCAGAAAGGCGGCCTAAGCTTTCAATACCCTATTTGTCACCGTCTATTTCCAGTTTGCTTCGAAGACCACGATTTCGATTTTGTTTCTATGGTCGGTCCTTTATAATTTGAGCTCAAATTTCCCCCAACGCCGATTGCAATGATCAATTGTGGGCTTTAGTTCGATTTCAGCCTAGCAATTCGGCCGATTGCTCTTGTTTTACTTTGTTTCTTCGATTAGACCGATTTCTTTTTGGGGCAGCACGCGCTAGCTTTCATGTCTTTGCTTTCCGGTTTTTCGGGTTGTTCCTGCTGAAGATTCCGTACTAGAGACTGAAAATGGATTTGGTAACTAGTTGCAAGGTTTGCCCTTGACTTAATCTGCTCTTTGGTTTCACAATTTTGCTGTATAATTGAGGTTTTAAAATTTTGCTGGGGTTTCCAATCGTCTAGTTAGAGAGATACTTATTGAACGTTGTTTCTGATGAAATCTTTGTAATCGTGGAACTTATGAATTTTACTGGTCGGGTCAAAGTAGCTTTATACAATAGCACGTTATGTCAACTGGTATCGGAGAATGTCACTCCTATGACGCTTGGTGTCGAAGACTCGAAAGTTAGTTCAGTTAAAAGTTTTGATTGAGCAGTGCCTAATCGAATGGGTTTGCTTGGCTACCTGTCGGTTGTAAATTGTGTTGGCTTAGTGGCTACTTTAAAAAAATAAAAATAAATAAATAAAAATAAATAAAAAAAACAAAACATACACACACACACAATTAATGAAGAAGACATGTTTAATGTTGTGGGTTATTGGTAGTATAAGGTTTGCTAAGGAAATTGCATTTTTCTTTTCAATTAGACATAAAACGGACTGGTGAATGACCTTTTTACAGGTGAGCTATAGATAGTGCGCCATTAGTTTTCATTAGTTTTGTTTACCTAACACTAATTCATTGTTTGCCAAGGTTTTGTATAAGTCGGTTCTTATTCAAGTCTCCCAAATCATTCCTGCCTGGAATCATGTTATAACTCCTTTTGTTGATGGTCAATACTTTGTGGACTACATATGAGATCTTTCTAGTTCATTACAACTTGCAGTGTCATACTGTGATTTGGAAAGCATTGTAAATGGTTAACAGATCAGAACACGTGTTTATTATTGCATTACTTCTTCTGCAAATTGAGTGGCATATAGTCCTTTGGTTTTGTGCAATGAGATGTTTAAGCACTGAGTATGCTGTTTTACTTTACTGACCTAGGGACATTTGTTGCAGGAAAAATTGAACTATTTTCGTATAAAAGAGCTCAAAGATGTGCTCACCCAGTTAGGTCTTTCAAAGCAAGGAAAAAAGCAGGTGAGATATGAACATTTGGCTTATTCTGCCATTGTTCTGCTTTTCTGGGAGACCTCAATGCTAGTATGGATGTGCAATCAGAGTGGTATCTGCATGAGTAATGTTTCTAATTGGTTATGAGTTTCCTCTGTGTATTCTTGATTTTTTACTCCTTTTTTCCATATTCCAGCTTGGTTATTTGCGATTTGAATAACTGAATTTAAATCCAATATGGCTTATACTCATCTGAGTAATTGCAAGTGTTAAAATGGATGGATTTAGTCAATCTATGGGACATGTTTCTGTTATGGTGATGTAATTTTCTGCTGTCATGGGTATAATGAAGTTGGGTTGTAGCCTCTGTCTATGTAGTTAAACTCTTAATGCATACATTTATGTATTAATCTATAACTTCATGTGCCATCCTTTTTGGAGTGTTGGGATGACTTAATGATTTCGATGCTCTATTTATCTTCTGTAGGATCTTGTTGATCGGATATCAGCCATTCTCTCTGATGATCAAGGTAAGATTTTTTAAATCTTACTTTTTTCTTGCTTGCTACAAGACTTAACCTTTGGATGTATGATCTCTTGTGTTCTGTATTATTTTCAATATGTCTCTGTTTGGGTTGGGATGAATTCAGTGTATTGATAGTTGAACCATATCTGCATGTGGAAAGGTCCAGAGAATTGAATGGAGTTATCAATTGAATGTTTAAAAGTTTGAATGTAGAAATGCTGTAAAGATCATATTCTATTTCATAGTTACAATATTTAACTTTCTTTGTAGGTAGGAAGGATTGAAGATTTTTTGTTGAGCTGATTCTTTTGGATCTGAGGCTGTGTGTGCGCCTAAATTTCCTTTCTTTTAGTCATGGTCTAAGCTATAATTTTCTTGGCATAGCATATTTTTGGTATGTTGGAAGAGTAGACAAACTGATTTCCACATTTTATATTTAATAATAGGGAATTGGAATCTTCAAATTATTTGTGCATTTAACATTTATTTTCATGATAACTAAATGTGAAAGTTTTTTGGGCTTTCTCCTCTCACCCTTTTTCATTCTGGAAACTAAGCAAAATTGTTGTCTTCTCCCTAGTTTCGAAAATGTTGGCTAAGAAGAATGCTGTTGGAAAAGAACAGGTGGCAAAATTAGTGGAAGACACATATAGGTTAGTGTTTGAAAAGAAAATGTAATTTATTATGTATTTTCTTCTCAAATCAATTCACTTATATGTTATGGTAATTTACTTTAACATCCAATTTAGGTTGATGATACTGTTCCATATGTGCTGGTATCTCTTGGCTTTACTACTCTTTCCTTCTTGATGTTGTGCATCATTCATTTGCCCAGGAAAATGCAGATAGCTGGGGCCCCTGATCTTGCTTCAAAAGGACAGGGTGTCTCAGATAGTAGTAATGTGAAGATTAAAGGTGAAATTGATGATTCTTTTCAGCCAGATACAAAGATTCGCTGTCTCTGTGGGAGTTTATTGGAAACTGAGCATATGATCAAGGTCTAATGTTCAATATGTTTCTTCTTTCTTCAATTCTTTAATTTTTAAAATTTTTATGCATTTGTACATGTACACATGATTTGTTTAATGTTTGACCACTGAAGTGTACATTTTATGTCCCTTTTTTTCTTGGTGATGTTTGGCTATTCATTTTATTAAGATGTTCAATACAGTGTATATATTTGATATTTATGGCATTCTTTATTATTTGATTGCAGTGTGAGGATCCGAGGTGTCCTGTGCGGCAACACATTGGTTGTGTTATAATTCCAGAGAAACCTATGGAAGGCATCCCAGCAGTTCCTGATTTATTTTATTGTGTAATCTGTCGACTCGCTCGTGCTGACCCGTAGGTCCTTCCCTGTTATTTTAGCTATAAAATTTTTGGGAGGAGTATAATTGATTGTTTGGAAGTTTTTTCATCTTTAGTGCTCAATATGTTAACAGTAAACTTCAGGGGCCTTTATGTGTGGTAATGCATATGAAAGGGCTTCTGTGGTGGAAATGTTTTCTTGTAAGTTCCAGTTTGTTGGTGATACTATCACATCCTCTATCTGTGCTGTGTGCTTGGTTATTTGTTGTAAGATGGTATCATGTTGCACTGTTGCATATAGTGCTGTGTTGAGTGTGTTTTTGTGTGTTGGTGGTGGGCTTTTTTTTTTTGTTTTTGTTGGGGGGGGGGGGGGGTGGGGGCGAGGGATTCATAGTTGCAGTTATGTACTCAAGTTGTATGTGTTTATTACTGTATGATAACAGCATTATATCTTTGTGTTTTAGTTATAAGTGAATAATCTTAGCAATGTTTGGACGGGTGGGAAGGAAGGGCAAGGGAAGGAATGGAATGTTAAGTGCAATAAAAATTTGTTTGGAAGATTTTTAGGTATAAGAGTGGAATGGCAACAGAGGTTATCCAAAGCCCTCCTTGCCTCCGCAAATCTTAACCCTTGTAATTGGGGGTTCTAGAATGAAACGGGAGGGTTTCACACCCTTCACTAAGTAAACATCTAAGTTTCTAACAATACAAATATACATGCACATGCCCGTCCTTTTTGATCCTTGCCTCTCCATTCCATTATGGGCCGCTATCTCTCCTTCCCTCCTTTTATTTATGGCATGCATAGTGTTTACTTTTTGGCCATACAGATCTTAATTGTTTAGTGACCATGCTTTTACAAAAGAAGTTAGAGATGAAATTCTGCATAGATGTTTACTTCTCTTACACATTGGAGCCTGGTAATGTAAAACATTGAATTTTATTTATTAAGTATTATTTGCTACTTGTTACTTAATTTGATTTGTTGGTACCATTTGTTACCATGTCAATCTCGGGGAACCACTTACATAACCAAGTTTTTTTCAGAATAGAAGTTGGATGAAATAACTAACTGTATTCTGGCAGCCTTGATTGGTGGAACATTTAATTTACAGTTATTGACTTTTCAAGTGCGTATCGTCTAAAACTTTTGGAGCAGATGGAGTGTGGAGTTTTATAAAATGTGTAAACTTTCATGATTTCATCATATTTGTTGTTTGACTAATTTCTGGTTCAGGGTGCTTGACAAAAGGTCATCTTTTTGTGTTTCTAATATTCTTTGTATGTTAAATAATTAGCTTGTTTAGATGGATTTCAAAGTTATATGTAATAATAAGCAGTTGATTCAAGGTGCTAGTGTCATGTAAAATGGATGCATGATCATGTTATTGAATGGTGATATGGGAATGATACTTGTAAAATGGCTAGTTGATAATCATTTAGGATGGATGAATGCAGAAATATGCTAAATTTTGGTGGTCGTATGTTTTGTAGTGTCACTGATATGCCTCGATGTGTTAGATCCATTCTGTAAGGGTGTTATGATGCTTTTTTTTTTTTTTTTTTTTTCCTTTCTTTTTCTTTTTTCATTCATTTCAAAGTTTGGGTTGTAATGTTATGTTGTATGCTAAGTTCATTAAATTTTCCTTTAAATGATATATTCTCCCATAACTTGTATAGATGTTATTTCACTTGTATGATCTGTAATTTCATATTCTACCGTACCTCACGTAAAATGTTCTGTTTTATATATTAGGTTTTGGTTTTCAGAGTCCCATCCTTTGTTTCCTGTGAAGCTAACCGCAGACAATATTCCAACTGAGGGGTGAGTACATAGTTCGTATAGGCAATTTGTAGCTTTGATTTGTTGAAGTTAGACGAGTGTGTAATTAGGTTGTTTATTTTACTTTTGAAACAAAATTAATCCTGTTTATTTGCTGTATGGTTTGGAATTTAAAAATATCATTTTGCGTCCTAATGTTTTAATATCATTGTATGATTCTGGTTAGAGCAGAGTCAAGAAACTGAACTCAACACACCTTTTCTTTTCTTCTTTCTTTTTTTTTTTTTTTTTTTTTTGGGGGGGGGAGGGGTTTTGTGTGTGCGTGTGTGGGTGGGTGGATGTTGGTTGGGGTAGGAGTGTCTATTGTACATATGAGAACAAGTTGCTTTCTGTATATATTCACCTAACAATCATTTTTTGTGATTTTCATCTATCATGATGTTAATGCTATATACTATTTAGTGTCTTGTAAATTTAGTTTGATTGGGAGTTTACTTTCTTTGAAGTGGAGTTTCTTTAAGTTCATCTTTGGCTGGCAGAGCTTACCCTCTTAACTGATGATTTCCCTCTTAATAATTATCTTGAATTTTTAAGAAGCAAACATTTATCTACATTTATTATTCTTGATATTTGCTGTGGCTGTGTTTTGATTGGCTTGACCTCATGCCTGTTTAAACTATTTAGAACCAACCCAGTTCAGAGTGTGGACAGAACATTTTCATTGACAAGAGCAGACAAGGACTTAGTGTCGAAACCAGAATATGATGTTCAGGTTGGTTTGGTTCTTCAGTGCTAGTAGATTAACATCTGACATTCTATATGGTGAGTTTGTTGATTTAAGCCAAAATGACATTATGTGTAGGCTTGGTGTATGCTTCTGAATGACAAGGTTCCATTCAGGATGCAATGGCCACAATATACAGAACTACAGGTCAATGGTATGGTTATATAATTCATTTTTCTCCAACCACTCTCTCTGGGTTGCTTTTGAGAATTATCTTTCATTCTTTAT
Organism: Dicorynia guianensis; assembly: GCA_037013595.1. Lineage (NCBI taxonomy): Eukaryota > Viridiplantae > Streptophyta > Magnoliopsida > Fabales > Fabaceae > Dicorynia > Dicorynia guianensis. Next base: position 1,808,886 of record JASUAB010000009.1, read on the forward strand.
GTACAATTTTAGTTTTCCTCTGATCTATCTATCTTTATTATTAGACTAAAACCCTATTTTGGTCCCTCAAAGATGAACAAACTTCTATTTTAGTCCCTCACTGTTAAATTTTTCTATTTTGGTCCTCCAGAGATCAATTAACTTCTATTTTAGTCTTTTACTGTTAAATTTTTCTATTTTGGTCCTCCAGAGATTGAAATTGATATCAATCAAGTCCCTCAATTAGGATGATTGCTAACAAGGTCAAAATTGCTGACGTGTCATGATGATGTGGCGGAATTTGTTGACGTGTTATGCTGACGTGGCGGAATTTGGATGACGTGGCATGTTGACTAGGCAAAAGTTGCTGACGTGGCAGTGTATTAGCTGACGTGTCATGATGACGTGGCTGAATTTGGCTGATGTGGCATGCTGATGTCAGCAGCCACGTCAGCCAGTTTTGCCACGTCAGCATGACACGTCAGCAATTTTGACCTTGTTAGCAATCATCCTAATTGAAGGACTTGATTGATATCAATTTCAATCTCTAGAGGACCAAAATAGAAAAATTTAACAGTGAGGGACTAAAATAGAAGTTAATTAATCTCTGGAGGACCAAAATAAAAAAATTTAACAGTGAGGGACTAAAATAGAAGTTTATTCATCTTTGAGGGACCAAAATAGAGTTTTACTCTTATTATTATGATGACAGAACCCCCTCACAATACAAAGCTATTGTAAAAAGTAGGGAATTATAGTGGGTGGTTACTTGAGACCATGAATTTTTTATCCTCGATTTAAAAAAAAAAAAAGAATGCATGGATTGACAGACATGTAGTGTGTCAAGATGCTAGTATATGTAATTTAGAATCAGTGCCTCATTTTTTATGTAGAAAATCAAAGATTTGTTGAAATTTCCACTTTCATCAATTTAACCATGGGCATACAGGTGTACATGTTCGTGCAATTAACAGACCTGGTTCACAACTGCTTGGGGCAAATGGACGTGATGATGGTGCACTTGTAAGATTATTGTCATCTATGGTTTTACCTATCTAAGTTCATGAGCTCCAGATGTGTTTGGGTGCTGCTTTCAGTTTGATTCTTTTAGCAGATTCTCAGATTCTTTTTATGTTGCTTTATTCAATTTCTTATTTTATTTTCCTTTGTCAGATAACACAGTACACAAAAGACGGAGTTAATAAGATTTACTTAACAGGGTGTGATGCTCGCATTTTCTGTTTAGGGGTTCGTATTGTAAAAAGGCGGAGCATGCAGCAGGTAACTTGCATCCTAGATTTGGTTAATTTCTAAGCTCAAAATATTAATTGACTGTTGGTTTTATAAATCATGTCTACTGGTATTAGAATAATATTTTAATGTACAGATGATGGCTATGTATTACTGCTAACCATCTGTCAGTGTCATATAGCTGCTGTTAAATTATTGAGTATCTGTTATTTAGATCTTAGACATGATTCCAAAAGAATCAGATGGTGAGCATCTTGAAGTTGCCCTTGCACGTGTCTGTCGTTGCATTGGTGGTGGAAATACAGCAGATAATGCTGACGGCGACAGTGATTTGGAAGTTGTTTCAGATACTTTTAGTATTAACCTTCGTTGTCCGGTAAGGCTTTCATGTCTCGGATCGTTGTATTAATGCCTGAAGTGTGTTGAAGCTTAAGCGTCACTAAACAGGATATATTTTTTCTGTCCGCATTGGGGGCATATTTGTAAAATTATAGATGAGTGGTTCACGAATGAAGATTGCTGGAAGATTTAAACCTTGTGTTCACATGGGTTGTTTTGATCTTGAAGTTTTTGTGGAAATGAACGAACATTCAAGGAAGGTCAGTTTCTTACTAAATGATGCATGATTTGTTTGATCCCTTGTGTGGTGATTTTCTACTAACGAAGAATCTTTTTTTTTTTTTTTGTGTGTTTCTGCAGTGGCAATGCCCCATATGTCTCAAAAACTATGCGTTGGAGAATATTATTATTGACCCTTATTTTAATCGTATTACATCTCTGGTGGTCCTTTTTCTTTAATCCTCATTTCTCTTCAAAATGCTTCAATTTGATGAACCAGTAGTTATAATTTTAGAATGATTTTTTTGGCACAGATGAGAGATTCTGGTGAAGATGTTACGGAGGTTGAGGTGAAGCCTGATGGTTCTTGGCGTGTCAAATTTAAGAGTGATAATGAACGCTGTGATCTCGGGAATCTTGCCCAATGGCATTCTCCAGACGGATCACTCTGTGTTTCTACTGATGCAGAAGCAGAAACAATGAAGCAGATCAAACAGGAAGTTGTTTCAGAAAGTCCTGCTGGTTTAAAGCTTGGCATCAGGAAGAATCACAATGGAGTTTGGGAAGTTAGCAAACCTGAGGACACAAACACCTCTTCAGATAATAGATTGAAGGAGCTCTTTGGAAATCCTGAACGGGTTGTTATTCCAATGAGCAGCGATGCCACTGGAAGCGGTCCGGATGGTGATGATCCTAGCGTGAATCAAGGTGGGGGGGGCCATATTGATTTCTCAACAAACAATGAAATTGAGATGAATTCTGTGTCTTTCAATAATGTTGATTCAATTTTTGGATTTATGGAGCCTAACCATTCTGCTCCAGTGAGGGAAGTTATTGTTCTCAGTGATTCTGAAGATGATAATGACATTTTGATATACAAGAATAATCAGGTTGACGCTGGAGTAGTTGATTATTCTGTGGCTCCACCAGTAATTTCTGATTCATGTGCTGAAGATTCCACCCTTGCAGGAAACTTGGGTCTTTTTCCCAATGACGATGAGTTTGGGATTTGGGGAACACAGACAGGTGGCTTCCAATTATTCAATTCTGATGCGGATGTGTCTGATGCGTTGGTCCATTTGCAGCATGGTCCCATCAATTGCTCCACATCCATGAATGGTTATGCATTGGCCCCAGATACTTCTTTGGGAGCTGGTACTCTAATCCCAGATTCTTCTGCTGGTCGTTCTGATACTGATTTAAATGGTGGTTTAGTTGACAATCCATTGGCATTTACTGGTGATGATCCCTCGCTTCAGATTTTTCTCCCCACCAGACCCGCAGAATCATCAGTGCAGCATGAGTTGAGAGATCAAGCTGATGTGTCTAATGGTGTCTGCAATGAGGATTGGATTTCTCTTAGACTTGGAGGGGGTGCCAGTGTCAATAACGGCGAGTCCACCACTCCAAATGGGTTGAATTCTGGGCAGCAAATTCCTTCCGGAGAAGGTGCCACAGATACTTTGGCTGATACTGGTTTGTTACGTTCCTGAACTCAAATTATGAATTCATTGTTAATCTCATTTATTCAGTGCAACTTAGTATATTTTTGGCTCTCTTTATGCTCCTCTCTGCCTCTGCCTCTGCCTCTTCCGCTACCCCTATTTTTGTACTTATTTCCCCTTTACTGCTTGCATTCACGTGATTTTATTCATATGCTAAGTCTATGTTAGCAATAGCATGTTATAGTGATCACAATAGCGTATAACACTAGACTAGAACTCTTTGCACTACGTTACAGCCATAGTATAATGCAGTTCATATAGTGCAGTATAGTGTGCGTTACAGTGCGCTACGCATCCTCAACGCTAAGAAACAAATATAAGGGCTGGACCTATTTGGTTCAATTTCTTCATTCCAAACCTTTCCCCGCACCTTAAGTTGCATAGTATTTGTTACTTGGAACATTGAATTTTGATTGCAAGTGAAGTTGCTTAATGCTTGTCATATATTTTGAAGGTATTTTTTATATATTGTTATTTGGGATTGTATTATATATAGAAAAATATATATTTATATATGTGATATAATTACGCTATTGTTCAAATAGTGGTGTGCAATGTTATATGCAATGTCACAATGACCCCAAGTATTATAAGTATGTTACTTGCAATCAACAATTATGTGCTAAGTTATTTAGCACTTAGTTATAAGTCAGCAAACCCACATTGATGATACAACTTTTTTCTGTTTATTTTCTTAGCTAATTATTCCTCCTTATGCAGCTGCTTTGCTTCTTGGTATAAATGATGTTAGATTTGACAAGGCAAGTCGGCAAAGATCAGATAGCCCTTTCTCATTTCCCCGCCAAAAACGTTCAGTAAGGCCCCGCTTGTATTTTTCTAGTGATTCAGATTCAGAGTAGAGGTATAAAACACCTGGTGTCCGAACTTTGGGTGCTCTTAGTACCACATTTTGTATCTATATAGTGAAGGAAGTTGACAGGCAGTTTTAGTCCTGGTGAAATGGAAGTTAATGGGATCTGAGGCATCTCTGGCCGCTACGAAGTTTACCCTGCTGAAATGCTTGCTCCTGCAGGGTATCATTTCCCTATCAGTAGAGATGTTGGCTGTAAAGATTCTCAATTCATTATGCTTCATATCTAAGTTGCCCCTCGGACACGTGTTGACAGGTCAGGCGCAAGCTATTCTTTCCCTCAATTTTCAATGAGGATATGCTGGTATAGTGCTAGGACGTTGTACAGAAGACGGTCATTCAAATATTTTAGTTCAAACTTTTTAATGTGGTGGGGAGTTCCCCTTAGCAATATAATATCTGGCATTTTTGTCTCATCTGAGAGAAAATAACCTGTAAATGTTAAGCCTGATTTGATAATTATAGTAAAATAGAATGTCTTTTTTTTTAATTTGAATGGGTAACTTTGCCAGGATATTTTGTGTCTGCTTTTAGCATCGTGGTTTATAATTTACTCAAGTAGATGCCCAATTTTGTAATATTTGGTTTTCAATTATCGGTTTTGGTACTAAGTGCCTTTTTTGGATAGTGCTTTGTGGAGGGGGTTGTGATGAAGATATCTCACCTGTCCTTTCACCATCTCTGAATGTAGTACGTCCATGTGGTTTTTCGTGGTTTCTTTTTGTAGTAGTTCGATATTTACAGATTTTATTAATATTAAATACTAATATCTACTGCCATTTATCTTTTTTTTTTTTTCTGTTTTTGGTGGATCGGTGGCTGGTGCGGGTGGAGGGGTGGGTTTGAGAAAGCCCACAGGCACAGCTCAGGTTATCAGTACTTGACTCTGTTCGAGCCCCAAGTGGTGTTTATGTAATAAATGCTGGATATTATGACGCTTGGTAATATTATCCCACACACTAAGTATGTGGGTTTAGGTTTTGGAAGACATGATTTACTCTTGAAGCTTGAAGTTATTTCCAGTTTGTATGGAGTAAAATGGGGAACGTTTTCAAATTGAGCTTACGTGGGGAAAGATGGAATAAGTTATGAATAAGAAGCACTATGAAATTATGAATTCCTGAATTTATGAATAAGAACCGGATAGTTAAAAGGAAACTTATGGCCAGCGCCCACCGTGGGGCGTGAACACACGACCGCAAGGTTAAAGAGCCTAGTCCTCTACTGACTGTCGCCATATAATTCCAGGTACTAAATTTACGTGGGTGCCACTGGTAGCCATGTCCTCTCACAACTATAATAAAGAGAAGACCATTCAGATTTTAGAGAGGAAAAATTCATTGATCATTAGACTAGTCCAGTGATAATGCGGTTCCTCAACGCAAAAAATAAGCTCCCATGGTGTATAATCTTCATGGAAATGGTAAACAGATCTTCCACCATTTCGTTGGGAAAAACAATCCATGAATGCTGGGAATAATTTTTTTTTTTTCTTCTTTTGGAACCGACAGAATAGCATGGCAAAGAGAATAAGTACTATGTAGATTCTGCATATTGTCTCTATAATTTTTCACATTCTTTCTGTCCACTTTCTCTCATAAATTATTTTTCTCCCTAGTTGTCCGGTGGCTGTGTGCAACCATCATTTTGCAAGAGAACAGACAAGACTCAATTAGAACCTGAGGAAAGTAACAATTGACTCACTACCAACACAACATGAAAAACTGCCGAAATAAAAGAAAGCGTCGGCCATTCAACTATGAAATAAGAGAGTGGATTATCCTCGGCAGCCTGGACGCACAGGCCGCAGGGGATAAATTGGTCCGGCTCATTCTGAACTACAATTTTGTTCTGGTTTCAGAGCGGAAGGTTCAATTGCATATTTGATTCAGATTCTTGCCAGCCCGCACAGCCCTAAAATTGGGGAAATTTCCTCTACACAAGTTGCGTACTAGAAGAAAATGGTATTTACGAGACCTCTAGCACAAATTTTATTACTTTGTGGAATAGTTAATCACCAATAAAAAAACTCCAACACATGCTCGTGTTCTCTTCTATTCAGTTATCATCTTTTAGCAGGCAATTTTTGCAGAGCGTACCACTATCATCCACGAGATATGAACAATTTCTTTGTGTTTGATTTGCTTCTATCACGTCACGCTAATTAAAGTGCACTATTGCTGGCTCTTCAACGTTCGTCCGCGCAGACGCACACAAGGGATCAGATCACATACAGCTTTGTATCTAACGCAACAGTTATAATTACTTGGGAAACCTCCATCAATATTCCAAGCACACATAATACAGAGCTCTCAAATGCGATGATGGCTTATTACATATTGCTTAGCACATTATAGTGCCCTTATCCAGCAAGTTTAGGCTGCTTAATCGTCAGTCTTTCCGGCGCTGACGCAATTTTTTTTCTTTGGGCTTACGATAACATTACCATATGCAGGTAGATATAATTTTATTGCATAGAAACAGGCCAAACCATACTCTAGACACCCCTGATTAACCCCTAACAACTGTTGGAGAACAATCTGGCTGGCCCACTGAAGAAGACTTTGAGGCTTCCATTGTCACTGGTGCCTGCTCCAAACAGCTGTGTGTATCATCATTGATCATCCCAATGGTCATCTTCTCAACTTCTTCTTGGGTATATATATGGATTTTGGATACCACATTGCAGAACTCCCTGCAGCCAGAATAAATTAAACACCTTTTAAGTATATACCATAGACAAGTTACATAGGTATTAGGCTTCTATCCTATCAGTTCAGGTAATGGCCATGCTAACAGACAGAAAGGTGGCAAAGCAATTCAACAAAGGGTAATGCTACTTATACCATTTTTCCTTCACAAAATGTGTACAAACTGCTATTGTGGCTGTATCTGAACTCTCTGCCTTGCCTACAGTTTTTTTGTCAGACTCAGATGCAGCTACATTGGCAGTTTCTTCATAATTTGTGGACAAAGGTTGTATAGATAACATTACTCTTTAGGAAATCTTAATTCCAGGAAGATGGGGTACTTACATCCAAGGGTCATCCCCCACAACCATGATGTCATATTCACTATCGGTGTACAAGACCCTCCACCCTTTATTAGGATCACTCAGAAGGCCTTCCATGCCAAATAGTCGCTCTAGTTCACTCAGCAGGTCATCGTAGCCACTCAGTCTTGAGAGATCAATGGCTCTTCCAACTAAGCTGCCTTGCTTGTGAACCTTCATTCAGTGTATGTTACATGGGTGGGCAAAACGTCAAAGGTAGAGAAATAGGGCATATCATAATATAACTCTGTTGCTATCATCGCTCACCTTTGTGCGACTCCTTTTAGCAGAGTTCTGTAAATTCTGACTTGTAGTTTCCCCAGACAAGGGAAACCCGAATAGTTTACAGGCATTAACTTTCCCCTTGAAACTCTCATCTCTAGGAAGCCTCACAGTAGCCCTCAAAGCAGTAGCAGAAATATTGTCCTGCAGCTTCTGCTCATTTGGGAGATCTGACCGCCCAATTTCATTTCTCATTGTCCCAGTTTGAGCTGCAGGTGTAGTAAATGCAATATTCTCCCTCTGGAAATTAGTAGGTTTAGAGCACAACATGCTAGCTTGACCAGCTTTGTGAATGTCACCATAAGGAAAATATGCAGTTTGAAGGACTTCTGATCCTAAAGAGTGAAAGTTGGGTTTGGGTGCCTGATGAAGGTTGAAAGTTGTGCAACTGACATTGGGTTTACCCAAAGCACCAAGGTTAAAATCAACTTTTCCTGTCAGTGATTTCAATGGACATATTTCTTGACCTTGCAAGACCCTCGGAAATTTGTTAGTTTCCGCAAAGCCTGTGTAACCAGAAAGGTGAACCCTCGTATGCTCAGCAGCATTAGTCCTTCTTACTCCGGTTGATGCAAGATTTGGATGACTTGGAGAACTCATCTCAAAATCTGGCCAGTTGGTTACTGTGTCACATCCATAGAATAGTGACACAAAACCTGAATTTTCTTGACCTTGCAAGACCTTGGGTGACCTTACAGACTCCTCAAAGTCCACAAATCCACTGCCTCCTGCTGTTACCCCATCAACACAATAGCCAAGAGTGAATTAAAGAGAAGTAAAAAGTTTATACAACATCATACATTTCCGCATTAGGAACCATACCAGTGATGAGGTGACCAGGTGAGGCAGTATGTAGACCTGTCCGCAGTTTCTTCAGTCTTGGGGATTGAAGGCTCAAGGGCGGGAAGGAAACAGAAGGATCAATCTCCCAAGGAGAAACTCGTTCTTGATGGTTCATTACAATATCGTCATCCCATCTGACCTGTTGGATGTCACAGAAGCTTAATCAGGAGGTTGACCCCACGATGAAAAGGGGAGGTAGGTGTTAACAATCCCAAACAGGTTTAATGATCCTTAATCCTTAAATGTTTAAGAAATCATAAACATTTTGAGTTAATATAATTTGTCAGAACAAACATCGTAATGATTACAAGCAAAGTGCAAATGTACCATCAAGCACCTCCATTTTGATGTAGGCCATCTATAGGGATCTAAATCACCCATTCCAGTCACTATACCGCCACTACACCTGCATGATAGGAAAGACAATATTATAAGCCTCACAAAAAAATCTAAGGAAGATGTAGGTAAAAAATTATAACTATGTCGTAATTGACCTTCTTTCCGGAGACTCATCCATCTCAAATTTCATTTTGAATCTTGTTCCAATGGTCACAAGATTCTTGATGCTTTTGACATATCTTTGGTAGGGCACAACAAATTCTGCATGACTCGCTCTGTTAGCAAATTCAAACACATTACAAATTCATCAGCCAAGTCATATGCCAGTCTTGACCAATTTGCAAGCGTCAGAAAGCAAATTAAAAGATTAATATCCACAGAACATTAATAACTTCCTGCTGCACTGAACATGTGAAAGTTTCCAAACAGGAATGAGGAGACATATACCTTTGTAGAACAGTTTATTCTTCAATTTTCTCAATTTGAGTCCAATGAGAGTCACCAATATACAGTAACTGGCAACTTCCTCAAAGATTATGATTACATTTTTCAGGCTGTCAAAGCACTTAGAACAGTCATTTGCTATGAACATGTCTGATAATATAGTCTTAACCCTCTCTTATGGGGAAAGAAAATTCTCCCTAGCAGGAAAGCCCACTTTCAAGCCCTAGGCAGTTCAGCCCGATGTTTCCCTGTTGTCTGTTTCCACTTTGAAAAACATGCACTAAGGCACATTATATGTGATATTCACCACGAGGCAAGACATAGATTAGTAAACCAGATATCAACCACCAAAGTGGAAGTAAAATTCATTCATTAACTCCTCTGTATCAAACACACAAGTTACATCAGATTCCACTTTAGGAAATTTTCAGAAATAAACCAAAGGCCTCATTCCAGGTATTATATATTTCTGCCCTCAGACATATCATAAATTGTGTCTTGGATAGTTCTCTATTCTCCTTTCCAAATCATCACATATTCTGACTAGAAATCTTCTATATTCGTCTAGTTTTTTGTACTTTACATTCTTGGTCATTTCTTTGCATAAGAGATAGTTCTTTAATCCCAGCAGTCCATAAGGCATCGGCTCCTTACTAATTTACACAATTCACAGCATATGTAGAACCATAAATGCACACACCACACCATTAGACAATTTCAGTTATTTTCCATTTGCATTGCATATGATATCACAGTCAAACTAAATCCACTCAACAAATGCTTTGGGGCCTGGGGCGGTGTTTTAGGTGTTACATTCAGTTGATTGATGGAGATAAATTGGCTGATAAAGCTCAGTCATTCATCATGCTTAACATTTTTCCCTTTCTTAGTGAGCACAGAGCATCTTAAGGGGAATTTGTCTGTCTGTCATTAACGGCTACATCAGATTGGAAGTATATTGGACTGCTGTGAGACATCAGTAAACATATAGGCAAAAGAAACATCTCTATCACACCATTTAGCACTTCTCAATGAGAACAAATGATGTCACCAGGCAAACATTCAACCTGAAACCTCTACATGTATTCACGTGGTTTTTGCTAATTCCCCATGTCAACTTATCACTCTTAGTCTGTTGATTACAAATTGACAGACAAGCAGGCAGGGTATTTTGCAAAATTAAAATAAATTCATGATGTTCGTTGTTGGATTAATGTATGCCAAGTTAAAGTCTTCATGGCATAAATGAGACTGATAGAAATAAATGGAAACGTTAAAATCAAAATATAAGGTCAAATAATAGCCCTGTGAACTTCATATATTTTGCAAAGCAAGTAGATATGCTAAAATAATAGTTAGTACCTCGGACTGTAGAAAACATGAAACATGCTCTTGGTGGATACAGCATTTGCCACTGAAGAAAGCAAATTGGGAAAGCAATTTTGGTTGCTAACAATTGATTCAGGAAGACCATTTCTAGGTCTAACAGCTCTTCTGATTCCCAATCTCAATTCTCCATTCTCGCCCCTACAAAGGCATTTATAAGCAGTGAGGCATCTAAAAGGTACTAGAATGAGAGACTCTTGGCTATTCTTCCAAAGAGACTGGACAGTAGAAATTTCATGTTTGATTCAAACAGCATTCAAAGACTCTGTGTATTTTTATTCATTTTATATGGTTAAGTAATTTTTTTTTTTGACACCTTTTGCTAGTTTGGCACTTCATATCACCAAGATAGTGAAATTCTGTAATAATAATACCTGACAATAAACATTATTAACTACATATTCAATTATTTTAATATCTCAGTTGTTAATTACTTTCTGTCCAAGAATGGAAACATAACATCTATTGCAAGAACATTTCAAAAAATGTCAAATGCATAGTTATTAAAACCACATTGCCTCCTTAAAATCCCAGTTTAACAAATATACATATATACCTTAGAAAAAGCACTGCATCACCGGAAACAAGATTCTTCTGGCTAACAAATATACTCCAGCCAGTAGTGAGCAAATGCCGTCTTGGCTGACCTGAAAATTCATAAGGGTGCCTTCGTTTCTTTGTCAATTAATGAAAGCTACACTATGTTACTCTATCTAAATTACCTCGGTAAATATGACGAAATTTCCACTCCACTCCATGCAGGTCTTTTGCAACAAGCTCTTGAGAGGGTCTCTGCTGGTTATAGTCCTGCAGTGAAGAAATTCATCGCCTTAACGGAGACTATACAGTCATAATTTACAAATGATATCATCTTGGAAATGATAAGTGAAACTGAGAGCAACAATCGTACCAAAGGAGGAAAACAGTCTTCAGCAGCTCTACGAGGAACAGAGAACCCTCCGTGGGTGCTGGTATCAGAAGCTGTAAGCGTTTTGCAGAACATGTGAGGGGTTGATGTTGTGGGTGACCCTCCATGTCCCTCCTCATCCGCTCCCAATTCCTGTAGCTCTTTGCCCTCCATGTGTATCCCTGCCAACTGAAGACGACCCAAGATTCAGACTTTGTAAGATGAGGTGAGCGAGCAATGGTGCATAATTTGACATCAACACCTTGAAATCATTAAAATTCAAGCTATTTCACCTAAATTTTAAGAAAGAATGATATCCAAAGCATTAAGAATCCAATGATTTACGTATAATATAGATAACGTAAACTAAAACCAACCTCTTCCAGGGGAAGCAAAGTAACCTGTGTATAAACCTCATCATTCTCCTTATTGGCCTGTTCCAGGAATGGACAATTGGACAAACAATATAAAACCTAAACTATTATATCCAAAGATTACATGTGCGTAAAGGGGTTAGTGGCAGCAAATATAAAATTAAAACAGTAACGATTCAATCTCAGAGTAGAATTTAGCACTCACAAGAAGCTGGACATTGACAACCCTGCAAAAGATCTGTGGTTGAAGATCATAAGTGGGTATGGGCATCTCCATGGGTGAGAAAGGAGAGAAAGAGGCCAACTGTTCTAAGTGACCTTGTGGGAAATAGACCACCGCATTTCCTTTCTTCGGCAGGGAGGTGAGGGGGCCAGCACAAGCATGCCAAAGCTCCAAATAAGAAGAAGACACACGAGCTGAAGACGAAGTAGAAGATGAAGAAGTTGAAGAGGATAAATTACAAAGAGAAGCTCCTTTATCAAAGTCCCCATTAGACACTGCACTCTTCTCAACCTCAGTTACTGCATGGTTCAGATCAATTTCCATGAAAACCCGGTATGAGACTCAATGGCAGTACAAACAAGTAAACCAACACAAACAGAATACCAAAACTTAAAAGGAGGCAACCAGAGTGACCAAGTGAATAAAAGGAACTCTAGAAAGCGAAAACTATAGAAAATTGGAAATGAGGTCAAATCATATAAAGCAATTCATGTTTGGATGGACACCACAAAGCTGATACAGGAGAGGAGTGGAATGAGATGAACAGAAAACAACAAGAAAGTCATGTTCGGAGGGATACCCTAAGGGTCTAAAAGATGACAAGCTGGAGGAAAAAGAGTATCAAATAATAACAAGAAATTCAAAGTATGATTCCTCCCCCATTTGCAGGCACTGAGAAGAGGGAGCAGAAGCAGCAGACATAGACAATTGCATAGGAAGCACAGAAACAAAAGGCAAGAAAAGGCAATGTGGTAGTGGCTTTTGGACTTGGACTGTTAGAGATAGAGTGAGAAAGAGAAAGAAAGAGAAACTGCGTTGGGTGGGGGGGACAGGCTAAGACAGTACAGAACCAGCACTCCCCCACCCTCTTCTCCCTCGCTTTGCATTGGCTTTATCTTTTCTACCCCTTTATTAATAATTTTCTTTCACTGTGAGGGAAGGCCCTCCACCAAGACAAAAGGGGGGGTTTTGATTCAACTGAGGTACAAATCTACCACTTTCTTTTTCTCTTCTTATTTTTCATTTGCCCCTAAGCAATCAGTAGAAAGCTTTTACCTTTTGTCAATTTGCAATTCATAATCATGAACAAGGTAATTTCAAACAGAAACTATCAGACAAAACTTAACCCACAATTTAACTCTAGCCAAGATGATGAAGAACAAAGGGTAATGTGTAATATGTAAAATTCAATGTCTAATTAGGTAAAAGATAATGTTCAGTAAAATTTGTAAAGGACCTCAATTAAGCTGCATTCGTTTGAGTTGAGGGGAGCAGTATAAATCAGAGAGAGCTACAGCATTTCAATAAATTGAAAGGAAAATGAGAAAAAGAGGGAGGGGCTGTGTTAAAGTAGAGGTTTTTGCAGCAACTATCGTGGGCGTGTTGTTTAGTTGTTAGGACTCTCAGTGGCTCAGAGATCCCTCTCATCAGTCTGCCCTTTTACATATATCACGTCTCATCATACCCTTTTCTCTTATGAATTTTTTTAGGGATCATGTTTAACTGCACTCGCGCGCGCGAGCTTTATTCATTAAATTACCATTAATTAATAATAAAATAAGTAATTATTTAAAAATAATTATCTTTCAAAAAGTCCTTTATACTATGAATAATAACTTTTATTTTTGCATTAACAAAAATAATTATTCCAGTGAACATGAATATAATAATAAAATAATTTTTAAAAAAATAAAAACACTAAACAACAGCAATTCATGTTGCAATAATTTTTAATTAAATTTTCAACAAAAATATGATTTACACATGATATATATATATATATATATTATGTAAATTATATTGATAAGTTTTAAAATTGAGGTCTTACCCAACTAGAGCGTTATCGATTTCGTTAGTTATCAGTAGCAACCCTTAAATTTTATTAACTGAAGTTATGTTAGTTTTTTTGTGTTTTTTATTTCTTAAAATTAGAGATCTTATGACATATAATATATTTAAAAAATAATAGATAAAAGAGTGGTTGGAGAGCCCCCGCGATGGAGGAGCAAGTGGATTAGGTTATGACAGTGTTTCTGAGCAGTTCTGCAGGGAAAGTGATACAATCGGGTGGCCTGCGCCTTTGGCGCTCCCCGCCAGACCACCACATACATTCTTCTCTCTCTAACCTCGATGTCCCTGACGTCGTTTGCCCTCGAATTTCCACCTATTTACCAAAACAACCCTCACTTTGTCTCATACATAACGGGGACAATGACAAGGCGCACAAAGCGGCTTCCCTGTTTGACTGCTCCAGTTTCATCGCAGCCCTTTCTGGTTCTCGTTAGGGGCAGTTAAGACACCAAAACGCGACGTTTCAATGTTAGCGAGCGAGGTCTGTGTTCCAAATGGGTATTCTTAGCTTGTATGTACGTATTATACAGAGCTACTATATTTGTTAGCTTTTGCTCAAAAATGCTTCGCATGGCAGAGTTCTCCACTGAGTCTTTGAAATAAAAAGCCAACAATGCCCAATCAAAACATTGCCGTTTTGATACATTTGTTCTCGTGTATGCTAGCTCTCTTATTTGTCCTTTAAACGCTTGTAGAGGTACTAGTTTCAAAATGCATTAACAGATTAACCTCCCTTATTTGCACATGCCTGCCTGCAAATGGATACTATGTAGACATGCAAGAGGATATGGACATCACAAAAGGTTTGTCTGTCCTCGTGCTAAAGTCATGCAAGTTTCATAAAAAGTTGGTTTGGTCCACATCAAAAGTGGGGTTAATTCACTCAAAATTTGGGATCAAAACTGTATATTTCTTTTCCGGCATGCCAAAATATGAGGTGAAAAAAAGCACATTGATTTGCTTTATTATGTGTGAACGACAAGAAGTATCTGCACTTTTTACGTGAATCAAATTCTCTACTAAAATAATTACTATGTTAGTCCAAACAAGTTGGTGTAATTTAAAAAATAAAAAATAGGATAGGTCTTGTGAAGAATTCAGGTTGGGTTTGATCAACAGCTATGGCTGACACTAATAAGTAGTGAGACAAAAAGGATAGTTATATTAACTCCTCTTAGGCGGAGTTTGCAAAAGGGAGGGAGTGAATAGAGGATAGAGTAGACGTCAAGTCAAAATTCCACCTTCAATTGTGTAAGTGGGTCGATTGGAGCAACTTTAAGGAATCTTTTCTGTCTTGCTGCTTTGATGAATGATGGTAACTCACTTTCCTGTAACATTTTCCTCCTTGGTTTAGATTAAATTTACTACACTCTTACTCCTAACTGATTCGCTTCTCGACCTATTTCATTCAATTTACTGGTTTCTCTGTATTTTTATCTAAGAGAAAGAACAACTTTCTTTTAACAGATATTTAATTACAAAGTTGAGTCCTAAGTTGGCCAGATGTTTATATTTTTAAAAATAAGTTTTTGCAAAATTTCAATTTAAGTTATTAATTTATTAAATTTTATAACTTAACTCCTAAAATGAATAGAGGAAGGCATAATACATTGCTTGACTATTTTGTCACTTCCATATGGTGAAAGAAGCTTTACTCAGTCATTTGGTCACTTTTTTTTTTTGTTTTTTTTAACGAAAATTAAGAAGTTTATCCCACTCACCTTGAAATTGCACGTGGGCAGTAAAATTGCTTTTGTTTTTCCTCCATCGTTTTCTTTGAACTGTTTTGCCCAGTAGAAATCTAGGTAACACTGTGACAGACATGGACATTTCACACCCATTCATTGTAATGACTTTTATCAAAGGCACAGCACAAGTGTCTATGCATTACAACGAGAGAGAGGATGCATGTTTTGTCTTTGTGTGCGCTTATGTTATAAACAACAGCACTGGCAACCAAAGACACAGCTATAAAGTGTCATGTTGGATGAATGGACACTAATCACCAGTCACTAGTAATCGCCATGAAGTGAAAAAGAAATAAGACAACCGCCCTCGATGCTCATGCTGCTTACTTTTCTTCAGTTTCCACTCACTGCACCAAAACCCCTTATCTTTCTCTCTCGCTTTACTTTAATCATGCAACGTGTTTTTGTCTGTTGGGTTGATTTTGTTTTTGCTTCTTCGCAATCAGCAGCTTTCCCTGTGTCTTTCAGTCTTATTAATCGCCCGCATTCATCGTACGCTTCATCATACGTCCATGTCTCCCTTCGTCCCCGTCTTTCCATACAACAACGACCCTACTCGCATCTCCCCCAAACCCAACCCAAAGTCGTTGTCCTCTGCATGATTATTTACTTTGAGTAAGATTCGAAAACAAACATTGATCAAGATTGTATAGATCATGGACTGATCTATGATTGTTGGTTAAAGACGAAGTAATGGTAGTACTTGATAACATTGAATCTGTGTGGCTGTAAAGTTCATTTTCTTTTATGTAGAACTTTGTGTGTGTATATATATATATATAATCAACAAAATTGATTTGAGTGAAAAGAGTTGAAATATTTTAAATAAATTATTTTAAATTTTATTTAAATCTTATATATAAGAAAATTTGAAATAAATTTTTACTTATATGGTTGATCGTATTTTGAAAAACTAATCTATTAAAAAAACTCTAAAAAATCTTTTAAAAAAAAACTTCATATATATAATCCTATACTTATCATTTTCTCTATTCTTACAAATTTAATCTTAAATGCAAAGATATCATTTCAAATATTTTAAGTCACTAAATTTATTAGCCTGCAAGCTTAATCAAGTGAAAAGCTTTCAACTTTTCTCTAAACCTAATGGGTGGCAAAGTGTAAAACCAGTGGTATAGTTTTGTAGATAAAAAACCCTAGACCAGGCGAGGATGGGTGGATGCTCTAGGTGGGTCGTGAGAGTGTAAAGAAGCTTGTGTGGCTTGCTAAAGATGCCCTATAGTTTGCTTAGTTCCAAAAAATAAGCGCTGGTGGGTCCAGAATAGGAGACAAATGGTATCCCCATGCTTGATACTGACCTGCAAATAGGGTGTGACAGGCACAAACAGGTGCTTTCCTCAAAGTTGAGCTTGGACGAAACATGAAGAAAGAAAAAAGGTAGGGCCGGTCATGATCTGTTTTAGATATTGCTAATTTCAGCGAACATAATTATGGATGAGAGATTTAATGGGATTAGGCCTTAGATATGGTTCAAGAGCTTTCATCATCACTAATATCCTAATGAGCTTATCTTAACCAAACTGGCCCTACGTCATCCCCTTCTTTTTAACTAGAACATGTTTGAACACTCCTAATGGTTTTTTTTATTCTCATAATACATATTCATATGGTAGCATTTATTCCCGTCTGTAGAATCGTGTTTATTATTGATCTCTGAACATTTAGACTTGAAAAAATTTAAACTTACATTTATCAAATTACGTTCCTTTTAAGAATTCAAAAATAAGTTGACCAATTAAACCAATTTTTAGTGTTAAATAGTCCTAATGTTAGGTTGAGTGAATTTGGTACTACCTGCATGTAAACGGTGTAGGTTTCTATAGCATGAATAAGTCATCTATGACCCTTCAAATTTTACTGATAATAATTGCACATAATCACTCTTGTTTTGGGAACAAGACAGGTAGAAGATTCAGACCATTATACTACAAGCACTGGAGCATATAATGGAAGGGAAGCATTGAAGTCTTCCATTTTCTCCTTTACATGTTAACTAAACCAAGAAACAAACCAGCCCATGTAATGGATCTGCTATGTTCCAGACGAAAAAAGCGAACAGTGACCCTTTTCCAGTGGCTATTGCTGGGCAAAGATAAAGAGAGCATGAGTTACAATGCTTTTCAAAAAAAAAAAACTTTAACGGTACAAGTACTCTGAGAGGGTGGTTAGAACATCAGCTTCCAAGGGTTTAAAACCATCTTATCGGTACCGGACATATAGGTCTGATGCCAAACATTAATCACTGTCCACGTTTGGGTCATAACCCTCTTCAACCAGCAAAATTGTACTGCCTTGAATGGACCTTTTTGTTTTTGTCCACCAAGTTGACCAACACTACATATAATTAGAGGTTATGACAATAACATCAAATCAAACCGTCTATTAAATACAGTAAACTCTGCTTTATAACTTTTGCTCCTTAATGCTAATGTTATGATTTCAATTTTTTTTAAAGATATTTCTTATTTTTAGTCAGAAACTAATATTAACACTTATACTCATTAAAATATATGGACAGTTAATTAGTGCAATTCTTTTCTTTTTCTATATAATAACAATTATAAACATGATAAAGGAAGCATTATTAAATTTAAATTTATTAAATCTTGTAAATTAATATTAATTAAATTTATAAAGTTTTATAGTTTAACTTTTAAAATTTAATAAATTTAATAATTTTTTAAATAAAAATTTAATAAATTTTTATTTATAAGAATAATATAATTATATGATAATTTTAATATTATTATAATTTTATTTTTATTTCATTTTAATAATATAAAAATTTAAGTCATTAAATTTTATAAAATTTAATAAATTAATATGTTATATCATTTAATTATAAAAAATACGAAAAGACAGAGACATCTTTCGACCGTTTATAAATTTGATTTCAAATTGGTTTTGGTTGATGGTGTGTGGATGGACAAACTGTGGTTGGTAATCTGTCTTTTCCATCAATTAGTCAGGGGCGGCAGGTAGGTAACCTGTTAAATGCGATCAGCGCATCGTAGGCCACAAATGTTGGTCTAAGTGGGTCAACGTGTTGCAGAAATTCGGCTACTTAGTACAATTTTTGACTTCATCTGCCAAATGGGCTCAATATGTTCTGGATCATTTCTAAGTATGTGGGCATCAAATCCTAACCTTTGTCGGACGTTGTGCTGCACCATACAGTTGGGCTCGATTTTAGTAATTTGCCCCAAAAGGGTTAGGGTGCGTCATTCAAAATAGTTTTCCATTTTAACAAATAAATTTTTATTTAAAAATTTAAATTATAAGATGAAACGCATCTATCAAGATCAAACCAATAAAACATCAATTAATAAGGCAAAAAATAAGATTTAAGTTCAAGCCTTATAGGGAGTAGTATTATCAGTATAGTTCATTAGAGTACTCTAAGATATTGTACTCCTAACATATTTCTCTTATAATTGTACTTGTTAAAAAAAATTATTAATTATCAATGTCAAATATGAATTAATTTATGAGAGTATGATGTGAAAAAATTAAAAGAAAAACCCAAATGGTATTGATTGGTTGAATAAAAAGACCAAAAAACAAGGGTTGCACACAAATGGTGAAAGTGAAAAATAATGCACAAGAAGAGCACCCAGGTTTAGATTGGAGCAAAATAAGATTATAAACATTCAGAAAATAGGACAAAGGGAAGATAGAATGGGATGAACTAAGTATTCTAGTAAACTGTGCATTGTGTTCATGTTCCCAAAGTTTGAGTTGTAGAGCTGTCTTCCTCTATTTCTTGCACCGTTGACGAATGAATAGCCAAGTTGGGTTCAACTTTTGAAGAGTTCTGCTCTTCCTGGAGTTGGCTTGTAATGTTGTCGAGCATATCAGCAAGAGTGGGTTGTCTATAAGTTAAACGCGAAGTAGAATGCGGTAAATCCAAGCTTCTGTTGCTGCCCGACGTAGCAGACAGCTCATAAGCCCACTCAGATTGTGAACGTTGCATAGAGTGCTTTTGCTGCTTTTGCCTCTCTCTTACTTCCGCATGCCATTGCTTAATAACGTTCGCTGTTCGCTCCTTTAGCATTGAACTTCTTCTGAACTGTGATCCCATCTACATACAAATAACAATAACATTTGGTTCTGTGATTATATAATTTAATATTTATACTGGCAAGTCTAACCCAAGTAAACGCAGGCTTAGAAATACCTGGGTTACCAGAGCATAGAGAGGAAGAGTGATGTAGCTGCATAAAACTTGGACAACCACCCTAAAAACATCACGAGAAATCATACTAATACTAAATACCCACAAAAGTATATTAGATCATTAGATGTTTAAATAATAAATTTTTTTATGTCTTATAAATTAAATTATATAATTATCTTTTACAATCGCTCTATTTTATGTTTCCCACCTTTGTGTGGGAAACAAAATACTATATTTATATCGGAGGTGTGTGTGTAGCACATAGGAAGCAAAAGGCACCCAAAACAGATTATCTGTTCAATTGATTATTAAGACACCGCTCCCCACACGCACATTAACAAAATAAGAGGAAGAATATGGAGCATTTGTACTTACGCTAGTATCACCCTTAATGTAATGAGCTCGATGTGTTCATGATAGCAAGACTTCATTCCAAATTCTAACTGAGATATGAAAACACCAAGAGAAAAAATTGGTAACAGATTTCAGCTTATTACTGGTTTTCAATTTGGAAGTAATGAAACAGGAAATTTCAGGTCTGGACTCCGGAGAGTGACCAATATTAAGGTAGCATGTGTTTATCTCTCTATTTTTGCTTTCTCCTCCCACGGTGCTCTAAAGAACATGTGGCCTCTATTTTTGAATTTTAAAGGTAAATAATGTAATAAGAGAGAAATAAATATAAAATTAAGATAAAAAATTAATGAGAGAAAAAAATGAAATTTATAAAATATATTATAATATAAAATAATAAATAAATAAAAAATATCAAAATTAAAAATTATATAAAAGTAGAGAATCTAAATTTGTAATTATATGAGTTAAAGAAAGAAAACAATACCGTGACCCAAATGAAGAAAGCCACCTCAAATGCATTCTAGCAAAATGAAAGGCAGTCAATATTTAATATTTGTTCATTAGTTACGGAGATATATGAATTAAATGAGATAATTGTAACGTACCAGAAAGAGAGTAAAGTGTATAAGAGTTAAAACGTGTTTTGGGTAACCAAACCAGAAGAAATTGTCATTTGGCTGCACCAATGGGGTTCCTTTAGTTATATCATTCTGATTTTTATGTTGAAGAGCCATCTCTGCTACTATCATTTCCATCTTGGTTCCAACAACTAGCACTAGCTGCAAACCCCAAATGCCTAAGAAACTTAATTACAAGTGCCATTTCCTTGGTACTATTGGTCTGAGATCAATTTAAACCATACCACTAATGGAAGAAATGATACCCAGAGGTATAAATGCCAACCTGCAAATGGATTGAACAATTTGGAACATAAATTCATTTCTTAAAGAGACTAATTAGATAATTAACTAAGGCCATCAAGTATGCGTGCATGCTCACCATGCACGTCCAGAAGCACGAAAATAACGACGACAAACCACATATAAGGCCTGCCCACCATTATTCAGAGAAATCGGAAATATCAGTTTGAAAATGAAATAAACAGGGAATAAAAAATTTAAAAAAAAAGACAATAATAATAAAGTTTCAGACTCAACCTGATGCCAACTACAACTTTGAAGTCATGTTCTAGTGAACGTGCTATGTACTTTTGGAAATCGAAAGAGTGATAATTGCTTGACAAATGAGCCTACAATCACAGTGGATACAGTGATTACAAACAGCCAGATTATATTGATTAAAATTAGAAGACTTGGTAAGGAAAACCAAACAGTGATAACTAACCGTGATAAACCCATGGCGTAGAGTAAGGTAGTCAACTTTTGCCACTGACTGAAAGAACTGCCGGAAGAAGCATTTCTAATCCATTTTAAGAAAGGCCAGAATGAGATATGTTAAAAGAGGGAAAACAAAGATTGTTATGTCGCAGACTTGCAGTGATTACATTAATGGAAATAATGAAAAGGAAAATAATACAAGAAACGAACTCACGGCCCACAATTGAAGTGATGTACGTGTACAAGAGCTTGTGTGTCGACGTCCAAACGTTGTTTGTCTTGTAAGTCTGAATCGATTAGGATCTAAATTGGAGAATCACCAACAAAAAAAGGCTCATTATTTTCATTTGATATATATATAGATGTTAAGCAGTTCGAATCAGTTCGGTTAGAAGCCATATTGACATCAAATGAAGTAATCCAACAATCTGTTTTAAGCTCAGAAGAAACAGTGTGTATACAACCAGGGTGCCTTTTTCCTCCATTTCACTTTTCTCATTCTAGTGGCCACTTTTTTTAACCCTTCCATTTCAATCGGACTGAACATCATTAAATGCTTAAGTACAAGTGGTTGATACTTAATAGATTCTGGTCGGTGAGGAGTCTACTGCCATACCAAAACGATTAAGACCAGAAAATGCTACTTAAAAAAATTTGAATACAAGAAAACGATAAAGTCCGCCCATATCTATTGCAATGTCTAAATTCCCTTTTGCTATTTTAAATTCTCGTATTAAAATTTTCCCTACTAAATATGTTTCTATTATAGGAAAAAATGGAAATTTTCTAAACTTTGCTATCCCCTTCAAGGTTTTGCTAGCTCAAAAAAAATTGAGGAATGCTAGTTAACTAGATTATGGAGCGTAACAAATATTCCACAAACAAGTGGCTGGTAAGGCAAAAGGGGAGCAAGTGGGAAGCAAGATCAAGTATTTACCATTGGCAACTTGGTATTCTACAGTTTGAGTTTCTTTCTCCCAAGATTTCCAGCGCCTCATCTTCAAACAAAACAAGATTCAATTCCCATTATAAGAAAGTATAAAAAAGAATAAGACAGAAGATAATGGCATGGATGAAATTAGAAAGTAAATTTGTCAAATTAATATAAAATCTTAAAAACTGCTTAGATGTGAATCCTATACTTGTGGATTTATATATAAAATTTGAGGTCAAGATATTGTTCCAAGATTGTGGGAAGTCCACTCTGTATCAAAGCAAATGAAAAACGAAATGTACCTACCTTAGCTCTCCCCAAAGCCATGGTGAGAACGCTGTAAACTATCTGTATAACAGCCAAAACAAAGATGAAAATGCTAAGCTGATTGATACCTTTCTCTGAGATTAAAGAGGTCTTTCCCTGAAAACCAAAAAGATGAAAATTCTTATACATGAAAGTTAGAGCTTAGTATGAACATGTGGTAACTAAGCAATCATGATCAAGTGTACCTGGGATTGGCAATGATCAACCCCACTAATACCGTTATGGGCTGCTTCCCGTTTTGTTTTTGCCTTGATTTGATCCTTGAACGAATCTTTAATCGGCAAGTTCTGAGGTGTGCTTAAAGGCATGTGCTCTGCTGCTAGTGCCAGTGCTTTGATGGTTTTGGCTGCTATCGGTTTATGACAAGGGAGCATGGAGTATGCTATTTGTGTGGGTACGCAAATTCTGGCAATGGGCTTTTGAACCGCTGTCAATAAGAGTGACATTAATCCTAACAGCATCAATACTGCAAAACAACAACAAAAATAAGGGGGAAATTAGTTTCATATTCTCAATTGATATAAGGACTACCCTTCCCAATGATCCAATCAAAATAGTTCTTATGAAGCATGGTTTAAGGACACAAAGCTCTTGCTAATTGCTCTATGCTACCTGATTTAAGCTTTTGCACAGCTTCAAATAATGATGTCTGTCTACGCCTTGTTAGCCACTGCAAACACAATAAAAATTGCAACTTCGGATCCAGTTAGATGCTCAAAAAAAAAATCATAATACTTCATTCTTAGCAGTTCATTGCACAAGTTTGCACAATAGATCTGTTTTGCTCTGCTTTACTGATGGACAACATTGAAACAGGGTAAGCTTCTTCTAAGTTCTAACATACAAAAAGGTACAGATCCTCTTTAGATGTGCATTTGCCTTCCTTTTCTTAAAGAAAAAAACTTACATTGCAACCAAGATGGATCAAATGCTCGATGAAAATTGAGATGCAGATGATAACGAAGCAAACACTAGCCAAAGCCCAAGTGGGTGTGTCTTGCAGAGAGCGAGAACTGGTCCCCATTGTTTTGCCTACTTGCTGAGGGGAAACACATTCATGAAGGAGAAGAACCAGTTTCTAATTAAAAACTAAGGTAGCCTGGAGTAGAAATTCTTGTTCATTTCTCAAATTCTACTCTGACTTGTAAGCATTCAAGTCTACTTAGCAACTTGCAGCCAATGAAGGAACTGTGCATGCGTTGAAAAGGTCTACTTTGTGAGGTTTAAGTTATAAAGACATGGGAGTTAGCTAGTACCATTTTGGATGCAAGTCTGCTGTCAGTGGAGTATGGACCATTTGTTCCAGGAAATTATAGTCTGCTACTACTGACTTTTCTGCAAGTCCTTTTCTTTTAATCCTTGAATCAGATTTAGAGGGCATTCATGAATTGGCGATATTTAGAATGTGTTTGAATTAAAACTGCTAGGAATGGCTCACCCAAGAGAGAAAAGGACATTGTGAATCTAATTAAACCTAAATTTTGTAACTGATTATGGCAGATATTGATGGCAAAGATATTTTACGTGAACAATCTGCAACAGTCCAGAGGAGGTTGCTGTTGATGAAACACTGTTACTTTTTTTATTCCAAATTCCAATATTCAGAACATAAGCCAACTTTATTATTTTTATTGTTGATGTGAGGGTGGTGCCCACTATCTCCAACCAACATTCGGATGGAAGTCTATTTATTTAATCTGAGAAAATGGTATCCTTGTGTCAAAATCCAAACCTCTTTTATATTCTAAAATTAACATCTAGTCCCAATTTCAAACATGTTGGGCATTTGGTCTAGTGGTATGATTCTCGCTTAGGGTGCGAGTGGTCCCGAGTTCAATTCTCGGAATGCCCCACTCAGTTTATGTTTTTATTTCATCCTTCCTTCTTGCTTCTCTTTCCTGTTCCAACCATATGAGCCACACAAGCTTGATTCGCGTCATGGAACCAGATTAAATTAAAAATGAACAAAGACAATCCCCACATTGTTGCTAAATCAAACTACAAACAAACACTAAGTCACTAACTGAATGCTCTGAGAAAACTGGTAAATTCACTCTGCTTCAGTTGTAACTTCAATTTTCGGGATGCATCCCCCAGACCAATGCCATTTTCTATGCATAGAGCAGATGTCTCAGTGCCTGGGTCCACTACTCCAGCATTGCTTTCAACCTACAACAATCCATACCAAAGAGCAACTTCTCTCCATTCCTTCTGCTCTGATAGATACCCATGTCTTGATAGATACTTTTTAAGCTCGATCCGTAGGTTCCTAATCGGCTATCCAACAGGCCAAATATAATAAAACATAAGTAAGTATTCATATAAAGGAACTTGTAAAACTAATTTTTTTTCTTTTTATTTTTTATGTGAAAAAATGAAAGATAGTAAGGTTATATCACTACTCTATATATGTAGATATATCACAACTTTAATTTCACAAAGGAAGGCAAGAAATTAATAATCAAAGATACAATCAAACTCCTACTTTAATCAAGGTCAATTTAGACCCATAATTACCTAAGCGCACCCCTTAATAGTATAAAATTAATTTCAAACCATAACAATAAAACTCCCACATTCTTAATAAACATAGAGACATATTCTAATTTACTTAAAATAAATGCATAACAACTTGTAATTTCTTAGAAGGGAGATTAAGTGGAAAGCTCCACCCTTAACCCAATCAATTACCTCTATTGAATTTTCAATTTAACCGATAAAAGTTCAATCTCTTGACAGGCAGAACTGTCCATAGAATTAACCTTTCTCAAAGGATCATTTTTTATAATATTGATTAAAGATTGCAAAATTTGGCGAACCCAACACTATAAGTTGAATATATCGCTGTGAACGAGAAAACAGAAATAACTTGATTAGAAAACACAAACCTCGGCCTCGGATTCAAATGCAAGCCTGAAAAAGTCAACGGCCACAAAGTGCTTGCTCACAGACTCTGCCAACTTGATCTGAGCAACCCAATAAGACGAGGTCTCAAGTCTATCAAACCGGCATTTGCTACAGTGCACCGCAGTATGGTATGGAGTGGCTGGCACTTTAGATTTGGTTTTTAAAAGGGGAGTTTGGGCCCCCACAGAATCATTCTCCTCAGAATTCTTTGATGTTTTTTCTGTCAGCCGTTGCAGGAAGGTATCGCTTTTCTTATTCAATCTGAGATTGAAATTTTCTGAGGATTTCTTATCGATCGCCTCTGTTACAAGCCTCGCCGTAGTATCGATTGAAGCGGGTTGAATTGCTACCCGGGTTGATTTAAGTTGCCTCTGTGGAACACCAACTTTTGGTTTGGCAATAGTCTTCTCTGTTGTAAATTTTTCTGGGATATTTGTGTTTCTAGGGATACCAAAAACACGCTTTCGTCTGAAAGCAGAGCAGTGAAATGGAGCAAGTTCTAGCAGAGAAAAATCAATGGAAATGTGGAGTGGGTCTAATGAAAAATAATGATAAATAAAGATATTACCTGCAAATTTGGGGTTCACCCATCACCAATTTGGATTGTTGGTTGACGTTTGGGTTGGATTTTGGTCTTGAATTGTTGGATTTATCTATCAAGTGAAGCAATTTGCAATGACTAATTAATGAGTAGTTGGCATTAAAGCAAAATGTGAGAATGAAGGACAGGAATAACATAAACGAAAATTTATACCTGGAAATGGCGTGGCATGAGCATCCATGCAAGAATGGTTTCTTCAATTTCGTCGTATGCCCCTTGCCAAAAAGAAATGGCAGTTGCCAGTTGGTAAACTTTTGAATACAAAAGGGCGGGAACAGGTTCCCTCACGGGTTGCTTGGCTAAATTGATAGTTATATGTTCATTAGGATGCCTTTATATTTGAATTTGATATTTTTAAATGATTCAATATCACGTATCTTATTTTAACATTTCGTACATATCATATCATATACATGTATATGTAAACACTTAGATGAATAAAGTAATGATAGTTATACAAAATAACACTCTATACTCTTTACATATATTTTTATATCTTTAATTCTTTTTTTCTTTCTTAAATTTAAATTATTTTTCCTCCAAATTTTTTTCTATTAGTATAAACTTTGTACATAGTGTCTATTACAACTATCATTAAGATAGCCAATCACTTTATACATTTCTTCATAGTATTAGAGCTTAAGGTTTAAACAAATGTTTTTTTTTATGACTATCAACTTTTCTTTTACTTCCTTCCTTAGAGTCTTGAATGAAGGGGATTATCTCCTTAAAATATGAGACACACGATTAATACAAAATGGTGTATCCCCATTAAATAAGGTGGACTCTACTCTACACCCACAGAGTTTTCATTTTGAGTGAGATTCACCACATTTAATAAGAGCCACGTCATTCTGTGTCAATAGTGTTTCTCATTCTATGAAAAGAGCATTTTTTATCTTCAATTACACCTTTCAACTAAAATCCAACCTATCTATCCCAAGTAATAATTAATATCTTATTAACCTTCTCAAGTTTATCAATGTGAAAAGAAATCTCTTTTCTTCTTTTTCCTGCTTTTAAAATTCCCATATTATCCAAGGCATGCAAACCTTTTTTTTGGTACAACCATGCACTAGTTCGAACTAAAAGGAACGGCGATGGGTTCTTGTCTACCTTCATGATGATGTAGCATTAGTTGACCCAACTTGTTTTGAGTTTCAACATCGACGCTTACAGAGATGCATGCATGCATTGAAATTTTAGTTTCGGTTCAGCATCCGAACTGACGGGTACGCAGTCTGCAGCTTTGGTCTGGCACTTTAAAATCAGGTGCCGTATTATAATCATGTTCCAAGACCAGGACTTGGTCAATGTACACCTTCATTTATCTTTTGCTCTAAAAGCTGTCAACTTGTGCTTGCCTTTTCAAGAGGAGCAATGTTATTTTTACATTTTTACACTTATAACTTCATCCACACCTTTCATCTTTATCATTTATTTTTCTTTTTAAATTTTTATACTTCATATTTTAATGGTTTTGCCTTGGGCCACGTCTAAGACGTAACCCAAGGCGTGGGGATACTGATGTATCCCCAGCATTTTCCTTTTAAGAGGGAACTTCGGGGTCTACTATGCATGTTGACATTATCATAGTTGGCATATCATGTGATGTACCAAATGACAGAATAATTTTTCGCCAAGCTGTGGGAAGAAAAAAAAGATGACGACTGCCTCTGGATTCTGGAAGATCACAGAGATGGTGACCTTTTTTACCCGCTTGTTTCACGACGAATTTCGGTACCCTTTGTGTTGGATCAGTGAGCTGTGTCAAAGCGTAAATATTTCGAAGCTTACAAGTCGGAACCCTGTTCCCATCAGTCTTCATATGCGTACGTGGAGCACGTTTCTACAAATCTCTGCTTGTACTAGAAACCTGCTTCTAAGCACTATTTTCTTATGACTTCCATGACCAACAAACCGTCGTATCTGTCTTTCCTTTTTTCTTTTTTCTTTTCGTACATATCACGTACATGGACGTCATTGAAGAGACACATTGTACTGTTAAATGTTTCAATCTTATGTCAATTTCAAGGTTGAAAATGATATATTAAGAATTTATTCCAAGGAGATGGTAAATCACAGAAATAAATGTTCATATTATTATAATTGTGAATTTCTTCTTTCGAAAATATATTTTTTTATATCTACATAATTCCCAATATACATATTTGTCACAGTTTTTCCTTTTCAAAGTGTTATCTGCCAATAGAAAAGTTTCTTGTAACACAGCTGCTTAGATCTTCCGATCCAGAGAATGATGTGCACGAATTTTGAAAAAAAAAAGTTATATGTACGCTATTTTTATGTATTATACACATGTATAAAATAAAATTAAAAAAATATAAAAATTTTATATTTTTAAAAATATACCCATAATATGCCTTTGTCAAAAACTAGCCTGCTAGCACTTTATTGTTTGTTTGAAGACATCAACAATAGACATCTTCAACCAAATAAATTAAGAGAAAATACCAAGTTTCAGTGCTATTATTATTATTATTATTATTTAGAACGAACCAGTTTCAGTCTTTGAATAGCACCATAGATATGAATTAGGTCTTTGAAAAATCATCGACATTACTTGGGTTTTCTTAAAACAATTGTCATCACCTAATAATTCAACTCTCCAAAATAACATCAACTGAGGATTTGATTATTTATAATTAATTACCATTAATTAATCAACCTAACTATTAAAATATAAAATTAATCTTAAATTTTTACTTAACAACTTAAATTTTTAAGATAATTAATTATTTAACATATATCAAAATTGTCAAAAATTTTATCATTATTATCTCATTTCTTAAATAAAATTAAATTTTTACATAAAATTTAATAAATTTATATATATAAGAAGACGTATTAAAATATAAAACTAACTTACACATACAATTAACAGTTGAGATGATTCTTTGACACTAACTAATATCAAGAATGTTTTCTAAGAATAAAATTAGATATTTACTTATAAATTAATATTCTGACACTCCAAGCGGCAAACTCATAAAGAATCGTGTCCAATTTCCCTTCCCGAATTAAAAATACTAAAACAGATTATTGGAATGAACTTTAAGAACACATACTGCTTTAATTTAATTGAAAAAAAAAATCAGTGTGAGTTATTTATAGTAAATTAAATTAAAACTGATAATTATGTCTCCAATCAATATATTAATAATACAGAAGATCATAACGATGAGTGCCGTACATGTAGAGTACTTTTTGTCGAATATATGACGGGTGATTACCGCCAGCCCGAAACGAGGCTTGCGCAATCTGTAAGCCAAAACCCCGCGATGGTGTCCATGTGTCATGCTAGCCGCTATGGTTCCATGGGATTGGCTTCATCAACACATTAACTCTCTCATACACAGTAACTCCGTATATTGTTTTATACTCTCATCTTTCTTCTCTCTTTTTTAATTTTTTTTTATGTTCACATCAACACCTTATAAAAACGTACTACATTTTCCTTAAGTCTTGACCATCACGGCCACGTGCTTTGACGCATCAAACTCTCAAGTTCGGTGAACGTGGGCGTGCACTTTCAGTCCTCCTTTTACCTTTCATTTGGCTTCCCGGGACCAGACAGCTTAATTAGCTTCGAAATAGTCTAAAACAACAGTGATGGGTAGCCCTGATGGAAAGTGGTTTTGAAATTAGAGAAATATTTTTGTTTTTAACCTGATGTGAAATTCTGAAAGTAATATTAATTTATTAATTTTTATAAATTTTATCATTTAATTTATAAAATTTAATAAATTTAATTATTTAAATTTTATGTTATAAAAATTAAATAAAAATAATATTATATAAATTATAAAATGATTGAAATCAATAGATGAAGGGATGTGCAATTTAACCTTTTTTTTATATATTTTTTATAATTTTTATTTCATAAAATATAAATAATTAAATTTATTGTATCTTATAAATTAAATTGTGAAATTTAATAAATCTCGTATATTACTAATAATTGAGAGGATGTGTGAATTCTTGTTAATTTGGTAAGTTTTCTCTGTAATTTAAAAGGGGGAATTGAGTGTCTATCAATTTGGGTGCTCTAACTTCATATGCATGCATGCAACTAAGATTCAGAAGAGAACTGAAGCAAAAATATGTAAGAGGAAGAGTAACTTTTTTTTTTTTTCCTGATCGCGAGGAAGAGTACCTATAGAGAAACATGCTTCCGCAAAGACCAAAAAATAGAATGAGATAACCGAGGGGGGCACATTCACTTCAGATATCAATAAGCGTAATGCAATTTTAGTTTTTATAATTTTACACAGATTTCATATGTAAAATTATAATAATATGTGCAAATTAATATATAATAACATTATAATAATACATAAAAGTAATATAACTTACAACAAATTTTATAATAACATAAATTATAAAATGTTATTTTTGTATAAATTATAAGACATAATTATAAATTTTACTAATTTTATATATTATTATAATACGTGTAAAATTATATAAACCCAAATAAGCACGAGTGTTACTCCACTGATAAACGTAAGCTTTATGATTAAGGCGGCGAACGAATCGTTTGTAGTGTGGGACGTGCATCTCTTCCCAGCGGCTGCGATGCAAGACACGTCAGTCCAATCCCAAAACGTGCACCCCTTCCCAATACAACAACAAACAGAAATTAATACAATTTTATTAATTAATTAATTTCTTTATATTTGGAAAGTCAAGAGCACACGCACCACAAATTGATATCTTCCTCGTTTAACCCGAGGAAGTCAAAAGTGATGCGCGCCGCCATTCCACCTTTATAATTTTCTTTGTAGAAATATTGAAGTGAAAGATTTATGAAGAAAATCATGTAAGAAAAGTTTTTATATATAATAATAATAATAATATATGCCCCTGATCATTAGTACATGTCGAACACCTAACATCTCATAACAATTTATGCATTGTCCAATCTGGGCTCTTCCTTTGTCTCGTTCATTTTCGAACTTCAATTAAAACTGGCAGCATAAGTTTTATTGGTAGCAGAGTAAGAGCAGGCATGGCAGGAGGAAGCGAAGGAAGATCCTTAGAAGAAACGCCTACATGGGCCGTGGCTGCTGTTTGTTTTGTTTTGATCTCAATTTCCATAATCATCGAGCATATCATCCATCTCATTGGAAAGGTATACGTATATATACCATTACATGTATTTTGCTTCATGAAATTTACATGAATTGTGAATTTACGTACGTGTACTGGCTTGGCATACTGAAATTCTTAATTGCATTCTGTTCGTGTGTGCTGTGTGAGCAGTGGTTGAAGAAGAAGCACAAAAGAGCTCTCTATGAGTCACTTGAAAAGATCAAATCAGGTTAGGGCTACAGCCCCGTGAAATTAACATGATTATAACAACCGGCGTCTCAATTAAATGTTTGGTTGTTTAACAATAAATTATCATAAAGCTAGTCTTGTAGAATTTATTTGGTTCAATTTGGGTTGGTGCAGAGCTTATGTTATTGGGCTTTATATCGTTGCTTCTAACGGTAGGACGAGGTCTAATCTCAAGAATATGTGTATCAATGGAAGTTGAAAGCACATGGCTCCCTTGCAGCGAGAAAGAAGAGGAACAAGACTCATCAGACTCACAATCAGAAGAACATGTATCCAATGGCCGGAGATTGCTGGCAGCGTTCATTGGTTCCGCCACGGCAAATCCCCGG
This sequence comes from Dicorynia guianensis, assembly GCA_037013595.1. Classification (NCBI taxonomy): domain Eukaryota; kingdom Viridiplantae; phylum Streptophyta; class Magnoliopsida; order Fabales; family Fabaceae; genus Dicorynia; species Dicorynia guianensis. Next base: position 1,840,853 of record JASUAB010000009.1, read on the forward strand.
CGTGTTTTGGCGGCGGGAGGAACCGACAAATGTGCAGCCCAGGTACGTAGGACGATCTGTTATTGATTTCATCATATGCATATACGAATATTCTAAAATTTAAATTTTTCGTTTGACAGTAATACTCTAGCTTGGGAATCAAATGCCCTTTTTGGTTTATATTATATATATATATATATATATATATATATATATATTTCATATGCTTTTCTATTAAGCTGTGGTTTCGTATTTTTCTAATAATATATAAAAAACAACGTGCAGGGTAAAGTTCCGTTGGTGTCATCGGAGGGCATTCATCAACTGCATATATTTATCTTCATGCTGGGTGTTTTTCATGTCCTTTATTGCGCACTCACTCTTGCTCTGGGTAGAGCAAAGGTAAACTCACTTTCCGCGAATTCATTACCTCTCTCCCTTTGTCTATATATATCTTCGAGTGACTCTGTATGCATTGCAACTTGCAACCATGGCTGGGTTGATAGATGAGAAGGTGGAAGCGATGGGAGAAGGAGACACAAACAGCTGAGTACCAATTCTCTCACGGTTAGTTGTCCCTACATATGATCCAATATATGTTGCCGAAGGTGAATGGAAACTGATGTATATAAGTGCATTGTGTTGTGTTTGTAATAGCACAGATCCTGAACGGTTCAGATTTGCAAGGGACACGTCCTTTGGGAGAAGGCATTTGAGTTTCTGGACCAAAAATCCTGTTCTTATTTGGATTGTAAGCCAACATTTTTCATTTAATTAACAACTCTTTACTTAAGACAACTCATTTCATTTAACTAACATCTTCGTTTTTGTTACGGATGAATACACGTCGATCTAAGATTTTCTAGAAAGTATCTCTATAAATCGCAACTGATCTGAAATGAGACAAAAAAACATAAATAAAGAGCAAAAAGTAAAAAACAAACAGAAAGAAAGGCATCCACTTGAGTTAGCCTCAAGTGGTGCCAAGTTCACCCTCCTTCTTAAAAGTCCTAAGTTCGATCCACCTTCTTCAATGTGCCAAATGTAAGTCAACAAGAATTAATGAAAGGGTCGACAGTAGTCGTCCACCCACGATTGTCTGCCTAACTACCTGTCCTGCTACTTTGGGAGCTCGACCTGGACCTTCCTAAAGCAATTTATAGTTCATACTATTTGAAATTTTTTATTAATTAAGCTATAAATATAAAAATTCACCTTGAGAGATTTTTTGCTTTTTTGCTGGTGGAGTGGGCGTACGTATTCACCAGAGCTTCTTTTTTTTTTTGGTAATAAAGTTTTTTTTCGAGTATTGTTGGTTGACTAAGTTCTCTCTGCTTGTTTTGCTTATATTGCAGGTTTGTTTCTTCAGACAGTTCGTGAGGTCAGTTCCTAAAGTGGATTACTTGACCTTGAGACATGGATTTATCATGGTAATTGATTTTCCTACTCTCTAAAAAAATATGAAAATACCATCATACTATTTTGTTATTATAAGTTTCATTTGTAGAAAACATATATTGAACAAAATAAATTGGTTAATTTATCAGGCACATTTGGCACCGCAAACTCATCAGAAATTTAATTTCCAAAAATATATCAAAAGATCTTTGGAAGAGGATTTCAAAGTTGTTGTAGGAATCAGGTTTGTACTTCATATATATATATATATATATATATATATCATTTGAGTCGTACTCTGTAAAATATAAAGCCATTTTTAAATTAATTAAGTCATTATTTGTTTTATACGCATTTAAAATTAACCTTTTTTTCCCTCCTCTGTTCAGTCCTCCAATCTGGTTCTTCGCTGTGCTGGTTCTCCTGTTTAACACTGATGGTAAGAAGAAAATACAAAGCAAAAACATACTTCACTTTTGAAATTCCTTTATTTCCCCAGAAGAGAAAATTCCTGGTAATAATAAAAATGAACAGTATGTTGGCTGATTATCATCTTTACTTACAGTGCATATGTCATTTATGTATGGACAGGGTGGTATTCTTATCTGTGGCTGCCATTCTTTCCTTTGATTGTGAGTACAATGCCTTAATTAATTATCGCCGTATGATACATATAGTTTCTTCTTCTAATGCGTCCAAAGTGATAAGTTCACAATAATTGGATGTATGAGTGCAGATCATCCTATTAGTTGGAACCAAGCTACAAGTGATCATAACCAAAATGGGTCTCAGATTTACACAAAGAGGAGAAGTTCTCAAGGGTGTGCCAGTGGTGCAGCCTGGGGATGACCTCTTCTGGTTTAGCCGACCGTGCCTCACTCTCTACCTCATCAACTTTGTGCTCTTTCTGGTACTTTTGTACCCAACTGATCATTTTGTTTTATTTTAATTTCCTTATTTACTGATTCCTTATATTTTAATATTTCTATGGCCATTATTATCTTCTTCCAAACAGAATGCTTTCCAGCTCGCCTTCGTCGCATGGACTACGGTAAGTTCTATCCAAATAAATTCCATCTAATATTGCTTCTGCTTTGGTCCTTACGTAGGACTTGAAATTTCATAAAATGACGCAAAAAAGTATAAATCGTCAACACTTAATAGTGCATTCAATGTCTGAATAAATGCAAGCACGCAAACGCACGCCATAGGCAAAGTAATAATCAACGATAAAATGGTATGACTGTAATATTCTTTCAAAAGTTATAAAGCTTAATAGGTCATTAATGGTATCTGATGAATTGAAGTTCAATGTTTTTTTTTTCTTATTTTATTTTGGGCAGGTCCAATTTGGGTCAAATTCCTGTTTTCGCTATCGTATTGAGGAACTTGTTATCAGAATCTCAATGGGGTGAGTCTCATTTCATTTTTTTAATGCATATATAAGAAAGGATCAAATCTTAAAAGGGAAGAGAAAAATTTCAAATTGATTATTGAGCTGAAGGTTCAACCCCTCATTTCATTATCCCGTATATAATTTTACGATCAGTTTGATTACTGATACCTTTACATATTAAAGATTACGATTTTTTATGCCTTAAAAAAGATAAATGGTGAAACGCACCATTTCTTTTTCGACATAAGCTCGTAGATTATGTAAGGACGTAAATATATAATTTTTCGCCAGTATTTGAGTCGATCTATAGAATTGCAGACATTAATTAACGTTGTTGACTTGGTCAGTGTGCTCATCCAAATCCTTTGCAGCTACGTCACCCTACCTCTCTATGCTCTCGTCACACAGGTACGTTATAATATGAATACCAAATGTATGAAAAGTCGTAGCCGAAAATATAAATATATATATTATTGATTTTATAATGTGTGTAAGGACAGATGGGTTCCACCATGAAGCCAACCATTTTCAACGAAAGAGTAGCAGCAGCTTTGCGGAACTGGCACCATATGGCTAAGACGCGCGTTAAACACAACCGCGGGAGCGTGCCGTCGCTATCAGTCACCCCAATGTCGAGTAGACCTGCCACCCCGACCCACCACCACTTGTCTCCGGTTCATCTCTTACGCTACTACCGCACCGTATTGGACAGCGTACCCACATCTCCTAGAAGACCCAGCAACTTTGACGCTGACCCTGATGATCGTCACTACGGCTCCGATTCTCCCTCTCCTTCCCACAACCCCCATGCATCCTCATCTCATTATCATCACTTCCACCAACTCCAAATGGGCTACTTGGGCCGTGATACGGAAGTTAGTGAGCCCAGCTCCATTCACTTTCAAGGTCCAAGCCCAACTCAGACCCAACATGCCATTGATATCGGACACAGCAAAGAATTCTCATTTGACAAAAGGACTACAAGGCCCTGAACAACAATCATCACAGATTGTGACCATGCTGACCGCAAGTGCAGTTGGCCGGGGAACATGTTATCCTAGCATAACCCCCTGCATAGGTGTTGTTTCATATTGAAAATATTGGAGGGGCCCAGAAGGTTAAAATGAATAGTGAGAGGCTTTTATTTTTTTTTTCATTGAATATTTCGGTTCATCTCTCTATGTATAAAGTGGTACAGCAAAGACAAGCCAGAGCCCATAGAGAACTGGGAAGCTTGAACACTTGCCAAGTTGACATGTCTTGCCACGTTTATATGTACAAATTTGCCTCAGGAGTTATAAAAAATATCTTAATAATTAGTTACTAAAAATGGACAAAATAATAAAGGAAGTCTTCAACTAAATTATACAATATTCGAGATTTTTGGGAGACAATTAATTATTTTTTACTAAATTTACGAAGACGAAGACCAACATGTATTTTGGCTATGTGATGGTTGGATTCATTGATAAGAGAAGTTATGTAGTTCTCAATTATGCTGTAAAATAAATACGATGCTTCTAAATCATTCTACTTCTTGTGGATAAGCAAAATATTTGGTGAAATTCCCCCATAAGCAATTTCTACACAAATCAGTAGGAAACTATTTTAAATAACACAAAACTTCGTTTTTTTATTACACCATTGTTTAGTCTTTTACCCGGTTTATTCTCTCCTTGCTTTCTTTCTATTCCCATCTGCTCTGATTCTCTCCCACCCTCTCTCCCTTCCTGATCTTCGTTCCCTGTTCTGCCACCATGGCTAGAGGCGCGTCTCAATCTCAGTCCACAACTTCCACCACCAACCGACCATCTGTCATGGCTCCGCGTGGCTCCGCCGCTGCCACAGCCGGCATGCGCCGCCGCCGTCTCGGCGGGGGCGGTGGAAACAGCTCCAGCAACGTCGGAGCCGGCTCGGGCGCCGGAAGCAACATGCTGAGGTTCTACACCGACGATGCTCCTGGCCTGAAGATTTCGCCCACCGTTGTTCTCGTCATGAGCCTCTGCTTCATTGGTTTCGTCACGGCTCTGCACGTTTTCGGCAAGCTCTACCGCTATCGATCTGGCGGCGGCGTTTGATTTCTTCACTGAGAATCTGATGACATGGCCTCTGATCCACTTGATTCGGAGTTCTGATCCTTGCCCGAAGCATAATTTTCGGTATTTGAAAGATGCGTTCTGCATTTTTCTTTTGGTTGCTTCTTTCTTTGTAAAATTTCCGGTTTAATTAGACTTCCTTTATGGTTTATGTTGTAATGATTGGATCTTGCTACTGCTGAAGGAAGTCAATGTTGGCCTTTCTCTGAAAATGCATACCATTTTTCAATTAATTTTGGTGCCCGAAATTCTCGAAGGATCGCTACGATAAGTCGTCATTTGCGTTCCTTCATCTTGTTTCTCTTTAATCTAAATTTCATTAAAGCTTTTTATTCTGAAATAGTGAAACTTTTCTTTGCCAACATAAAAAGTAAAATCTGCATACAGAGAAAAAAAAAAAAAAGAATAAACTTTAACCACGATTGACTTTTAGTTCAGTACAGCTGAAATGGCCAACTGCCATTAGAAGATGTAGGTATTCATTACTTGATTGTTAAAACGAGAGATTCTTTTTTCCCAATCTCATTGCTTCCATACAATTTGTTCACCATTGTAAGCCGTGGCCTGATAAATTTCGGGGGAAAGATCTCGTTTTCTGAACAAGAAATTAGTGCGAATTGTCCAAGCTGGGTGCTTGCCTTCGATTCATGTCCATTGAACAAAAGGGTTGAAAGACTGTTTTCTGCTTGTAAAGTTGACATATATTCGGGATGTGCACAGAGACACTCTAGTAGCTCGATGTTTATGAAATTTAGGTCGCAGGTCTTTCAAGGTTTTCCTTATGCTCAGTTGCTGGTTTAAGGTTGCCGCTAAGGATAGGTGTTTCGCTCCATTCTTACTGTTTTATGGTTAAGGTTCATTAAACCCTCGCATCCACCGAGCACAAAAGATAGAAGTAGCAGTACAAAGTAACTCTGATATCAGACCATTACATGTTGGGGAACCGGCTAGCAGACAACGGTGGCTCAAGATGCCCTCAAAGGTTCAAATCCGTGTTCATATCCGGCAAGCGTCGAATCTAGATTCTTCAAAGTTTAAAATAAAATTTTAGTATTTCATGAGTTTTCATCCTTGGAGCAAGAAATGTACAAATTTTTTTAAAACTATTTTTGATGATATGTATTGAACAACTTTACTTACTTTAATTAAATTTTCCTAATAATATCTAAAATTAAGTCATACAATGAATAAGATGTTTTCATAATTAGGAAATAAAGATATAAAATTATTAAAAGGATTAAGAGAAGGAAAAGGTGAAAGTGGGAAATGAGAAGCGGAACAGAACAATGAAATCCGGGGAAATTAAGGGAAACGATTGGAGCAAAAGAGGGAGTTGCTACCCGGGAAAAACGACGTTTAGAGCACGATAGAAATGCCACGCTACTGTCCGGCATCACTGATAGCGTTCTCTGCGCTCCACGCCTCGTTTGGAAGATGGTAGAATGCACAGTGGCAATGCCAGAAACAGAGAGGAAAATTAATGACGTTCTCTCTCAACATCCACCTTTATCAGTTACAATTTCGCCCAATTTTCCCTTGCAAGAAATTGAAGAGGAAAAATGACCATCATCGACATTCTCTTCCGAGTTGATGCGATATGCCAGAAATACGACAAATATGACATTGATAAGCAGCGGGAGCGCAATGCTTATGGTGATGATGCCTTTGCTCGCCTCTACGCTGCAGTTGAAAGTACCATTCAAGGCGCCCTCAGTGTTCGATTCTCTTCCCTCCATAAAATCATTTCGTGTTGTCGTTACTTTGTTATTCCCTTTGTTTTTTGCCGGGAGAAACTGACGAATTGTGTAAAAACGTTTGGATCTTTACGCTTGAACTGCATGGAAAAAATTAGCAACTATTCATTTCCCTGTCTTCGAATTTACGCGAACTCTAAAGAAGCACCCTTTCGCTAGCACAACCGAATTATATCTCCCGGGTGTATAAATGGGATTAAGTGGAAACAGAGTATATGACGTCGAGAAACTAGAACGGTTTTTAAATTTGAACTGCTCGTTTTAATGCAGAAATTTGAGTTAGCTTCTAAGGAGAAGAACAGGGCAGCTGCTGTGGCATTGCATGCAGAAGTTCGTCGCACCAAGGGTCGACTCATGGACGAAGTTCCTAAACTGCGCAAATTGGTGCAGAAGAAGGTGAATCTTATCTGAGATTTATATATAAGCTCCAATGTTTAAATGTATATTTAAATTTCTTGGCCTTTCACTGTATAATTTGTTACTGGCGTTCTCTTTCTGTTTCACTATTAGCTTTATAAAGTATTCTAGGTTAAGACCGCTAGATCCACAGAATTTTAATGGACTCTGTCTGCTGCTTTACATTCTCTCTTGCACAGTTAGGCTTTATGGTATTACTAGTTAGTGGTTACCCAGAGCGCTTTTGTTCATCAAACCAGCTGCAGTTGAAAGACAAATTGATTTACTGTGATACTCTGGCTTGTTCACTACTCTGTCTTCTGGCTCTATTGTTCGCTTCACTTTTATTACCATTCTTCACTTTACTTCATTTTGGGATATATTTATTGCAATTCCATTAATATGTCAACAATGAATTAGAGGACTGGAAGTAATTTTGGGTTAAATCTTAGACATCTCCATCTTTGGAATTTAAAAGGAAATATGGGTTAGACAAGTATTTTATGTATCTGCCGAAGGAGACGAAGAAGTGGATGGAGGATAGATGACTGACAGCAAGTCTAGAAAGATATGAATTTGTCTCTGATTATGCTATAATTTGTTTGCTATCTTATACTGGAATATCTGTGAGAGTGCCTTCTTGTGTTAGGCAATCTATCAACGTAATATACTTCTTATAAATTGCAACTAATGCTTATTAAGTTTCTCTGAAAAATGGGAAGGTTTTGTTTGTCTCAAGTTTGATTTGTGTCTTGGGAATGTTATCTTCTACCAGCTATGATTAAGGTTATGATGAATTTGTGATTCTAATACTATCAGTAACAGGTGAAGGGTCTAACAAATGAAGAAATAGCCATTCGTAATGATCTGGTTCTGGCATTGCCAGAAAGGATCCAAGCAATACCAGATGGTACTGTTGCTGCAGCCAATCAAATTGGAGGAGGGGCAGCTACAACATCTTATCAGTACATCAAGTTTGACTCACCAGGTGATCAGTATTGCTGATACTAAATACAATTGATTGCTTTCGTTTGAATTAATTTTAATATAAGTTGTCCCTTTCAGTTTCAGTGCCAGATGGAGATATTAATAGTGACTATTTCTATCAAAGTGAGGAATCAAGTCAGTTCAGGAATGAGTATGAAATGCGAAAAATGAAACAGGCACATAACATTCCCATTAAATTTCAATTGCCTTGGTGTCTATGCTAATGATGGAAGGGCTTAAGGTTTTTGATTCATTTGTGGCATTTGAGCTGATCTGCGGTCTTTGATTTGGTTTGGGTACAGGATGAAGGACTTGATATCATATCAGAAGGACTGGATACGTTGAAAAATTTGGCCCAAGATATGAACGAGGTTGGTTGGTGTGCATTTAGCTCAGTTTAGCATCAATTATTTGGATATGTTAGAATTTTAAGAGGATAATATTTTGCATTTTCTACAACATTCAGGAAATGGATCGGCAAGTTCCATTAATGGATGAAATTGATACGAAGGTAAGAAAGTTCTATATGCATTTCCCTTGTTTTTTAATTTCTTACTTCTGCTGCATTAGCTGCTTTTGAATAGATGATTTATTGAAATAATATTGCAAGTATGTCATAAATGCATTACATGTTGCTTCTTGGATGATTATACAGGTTGATAGAGCAACCACTGATGTTAAAAATACTAACTTGAGGTTGAAGCAAACCCTCACTGAGGTAATTGACACGATTAATTATACTCTCCTTTGCAAGAAAGACAGCAAGGGTTTTAATGAACTGCAAATTTTGAATCCTTTTCAGGTGAGGTCTAGTCGAAATTTCTGCATTGACATCATTCTGCTGTGCGTTCTTCTTGGCATTGTTAGCTATATATACAAGTATGTTCTATACTTTTGTTGTATAAATGTACTTGCTCTGTAATTGACATGCTTTCACCGTTTACGCCATGCAAACCAGCTGCCTGAATAGTACACTTTCTGAACGTAAATATCACTGAATTAATTTGGGTAGTCTTCAAAACTATACCAAAAGCAAGACGCAAGCTCTGTAAATAGATATGCTTTGCATGTTCTTCATAATGTCCATGTATCTTTATCTCTTTCAGGTGTGTCAGAGAGAGTTTAAATCATCAATCTACTTCCAGCATTGCATATCTTTTGCTGGAGGCATAAACTCTTTTCTGCTGTATCAGTATTCAATTGAAATTAAAGAACGTATCTCTGATCACTAAAACATTTAATATATAACAGCACTTAGACATCTTTAGTCTCTCTTGGTCATAATAATACATTAAAATAGTTTTGATACGTTGATTATTATATTTTTTGCTAATTCTGTACATAAAATATTTTCTCTTCCTCGCAGTATACTGAGGAATTGATCTCAAATGCTTTGCTCTTCTTGTGCCAAGGTATCACATTCTAAGACTGTCTGAGGGCTTGCTATGTAACTTTCTAATATCCCGAATTCATTTCTTTTCTGTAAATTTTTTCATACTGTATTGTTATTCAGCTAGTAAAGGATGGCTACATAATATTTTACCAATGTGCTTTGCCCTTCTATGATGGATCAATGTATCGCTGGGATATGTCATAGCTCGTTCTTTTAAGAATCTTTGCTTGAATATATATTTTCCCTTAAACGACTAGCCTAGCATGCATGATTTTCTGTATGTTTATTATGCCACCTAAGTTCAGATGATTTATGCTGGTTCAATTCCAAATTGTGTGCATTGGAAGGGTGTTCTTGAAAGTTGTACATGATAATTACAAATAAAATGTATACTTTAAGATAGTTATGACGTAATCACGCAAGTCCTTTGGGTTGGAGGAATATGAATTGTGCTTAGCAGCATAAGATTCTAGTTTGAGGTGACATAGTGCGCCTTCAAGAATGAAATACAATTATGTTGATGAGAATCCGAGCTAGTTCTTTCCACCCAAAGAAATAACAAATACAAAAACAAAGGGGACCAACTGATAAGCTTGCTTTGGCCATGTCATTATCCATATTATTCCCAAGGAATCTGATGAATGTAGGAAAAGTTCTACGAGTAGTTATCGCCCCTTGTTGCAGGTAGGAGGTAGCAATAATTAATAATTTAACTAGGCATAAAGAAACAGAGCAATGATTGACTTGTTAACTTGGAGGCTTATTCTCGTAGGAATTACTTATACGTTTTAGAATCCCCGAACTCTGCCTGTGAAGAGCGGGATCATTGACTGTTTTATGACTACAGTCACTTCACCATTGATCAGCACATCTACCTGTATAGGCTAGTTCATGCAGTGGTGCGAGGTCTGGTGTACACAGATTGACAGCGTCATCTCGAGAAAGATTTTGGTTATGGCAGTTGATATCACTATTAGTCAACACATTTACCAGGAAGATCGTACAGATTCTAGTCACTAGATTTTCTTTTCAGTGGATCCAAATAACCGTCCAAAAAACGAACTTTATTTGAGAATTCCCTTTGTTGAAACCATCTTCATACACTGAAGTAAGATTGTTGCCTTTGCTGCCTCTAAAGCTCAGACTTGAAATGTTCTCAATGGGAGGTACAGGGTGACCAGCCAGAATAGAGGCTAAGAACCGTTCGTCCTTGTATTGATTATCTGTCATCATGCCAGCTCCAGTGTGGGTGTTTGTTGGGTCTTCCTCAAACCTTGGTAGATTTGCCAGTGTGTTTGGTCCCGTGTGATTCTCTTGATTTTCGCTTGTATTCTTGGTTGAGTAGACTGTATGTCGAACCCGACATGGTACGCAGTCATCCAACTGTAACAACCAGAGGCATGCTTCTCAGTGCATCTAATTCAAGTACTATTGATAAGATATATTACGATAACAAAAACGCCGGCGAAGAATAGTATGAATCCAGAAAGGGGGGCATGTAACCAAGCAAAAGAATGATCTTAGGATTTGTTTTTATGCTATAATCTTTGTTGCCGGCCTGTCATAGATTATTCATCTTAACTGGAACCACTTATTTTCTTATTAACAAACAGGAAGTAAACTGTGTGAATACACACTCGCATGGAACCTTTCAACCTGAAGGGTTTGCTGGATGTGTAAAGTAATCTATATTCATTCATAATCCAGTCTGTCTTGGTTCCCTTCGGAGGCCGACCAGAATAAAAAGCCAGAGCTTTCTTTACTCTATATGCTTTGATCCACAAGAAGTGAGAATTTGCTTGTCAGTTCTTGTTGCCTTCCAATATCTTGAAGCTGCTGCTCTGTATGGTCTGAATCCATTTGGGTACTTCCTGTCTCTGGGGCTAAAGAAATACTATTCTTCCTCCCCAAACAAAGCTTTCTCTGCACATTTACAACCAAAAAAAGAAGATGAAACAAGATTCTTTTCTCTTAAGTATATATAACAATAAAGAAGACAAACTAAAAAAAAAAATACGAGGAGTGGACGGTGCAAAACATACTGGGTAGCTCCCATGGGTTATACTTGTAGAGATCTATTTCAGCAACGAGGGAAGCTGGAAGTGGACGTGAACTGATTTTGTTTTGCAAGTGATGTACTATGAGTTCCTCATCAGACGGATGGAACCTGAAACCAGGTGGAAGCGTGTAGTTACAGCCAGTTTGATCTCCCTCCATTACACAAGAATACTATGTTTTTGAAAAAGAGACCAAAAGAATCAATTAGCGTCGATAGATTTGGCTAACTGTAATTAAGAAAGCAAAGCTTCATCTGCATTTATGGTTCATCTAGTTTCATGCAGAAGCTGGCACTATGGAAAGCCAATTTGTGGCATTTAAAAAATTTAGGGAAGAAGACACAAAACAAACCCATTTGGCTTCACTCTTTGAATGCGCCTTCACCTGCGTACTTGCCACTTACCCATCAGACATTTTCATCATTAGCTGCTTGACACCTATCAATACGGTACACAGTAGTATACTTCTAAGTAGGCATTGAAATTGATGTGTCATTTTCACGTCCAAAGCAAAGCAAAACAATGGCTGGAAAGAAGCTTGGACGATAGAGTACCAGAGAACCATTTTCATAGCCTGGAGGTCAACTGAAATATCCCTACTTCCTAAGCAGAGAAAGCAGCTTTAGCTTTTGGAACCTATCTGTCAGAACACTCAGAACCGATACGCATACTCACGTTGAGAAACCTACTTGCAACCGATTTAGGTTAAGGAAATTGTTGGGATATGTTGATAATTTCATGTGTTGGGTTATGTTTTTGATGTAATTTAATATATATTTATTGAAATTAAAAATTAAAAGAAAATAAATAAAATAATAATTATAAATAAATTTATAAATATAAAAATATTGTCTAAATTATCACATTTTATGGATGAATGAAGTGGTCGAATCCAAGGACGATTTTAGTCGTCCATCATCAAGCTTTTCTGGTTACGAAGCAGCAGAGGGACGTGTGAACTACTAACTACTAAATGGTAAGCGCCAACTTTTGGCAAAGTTCCTAGCCTCCCGTAGTCTAACACTTACTTAAATATTTTGCTAATAATTTTTTAGTTTTTACATCTCACAAATTAAAATTTATAAAAATTTTATTTAACAAATTAAATTATAAAATTCAATAGATATAATACCTCATGAGTCTTATCTAACAATTTTTTAGTTCTTTATATACTACACTTCCAAATGTTGATGTAAAAATAAAATAAAATGACACCCCAAAATTGTTCCTTCCTTGTACTAGTTCTTTGATTTAGGCCTTCCTATTTTGTGTTCGTGGATCTGTGGGTTGAACTTAGGTGGCTGACCCACTTGGAGAGTTGGACCAAATTCCTGGGGCAGAAAGTAATTGGAGGCCAAGAACTTCTGATACATATGTTATCCTCTGTTTGGTGTTTCCTTACCCAACAAGAAGAATAATCATCATAATAATTTTTATCATTGTTAAGAAAATCATAACCAGCGAACAGAGTAGTACTCCTCTCAAGAAAGTCACGGGCTCACAGCTTCGACACATATATTTTAGTCTTTTCAGTTCTAAAAAGTTAAAATTTATAAAAAAAATCACTTAAAAGAATTTATAAAATTATTAAATTTATTAAATCTCATAATTAATAAATCAAAGACTCTATTTTTTTTTATAAACCTTTTGTTACTCACTTTGTATAAAAAATCCTTTTAATTAGAAGAAATATTTAAACATTAAAATTTATGAGAGTTTTATAATCCAATACAAAGAATTAACTTTTTCCTATACATTTTGAAGTGCTGATAAAAAGTTGAAGCAGGGTTCACTTGCTATTCAAGTAAAAGGTGAAAGTGAAAGAAAAACAATATTATGTTGAAGATGACTTTTGTACCACCATTTTAACCTTTCATGAGAGAGAGAGAGAGAGAGAGAGAAGGGGGGGTTTTAAAGGTGCTAAGTGGCTCCTCCCCTCCCTCTTCGCATCCTTAGGTACAATGCAAGTGGAAAGCTACGTTGATTTGCTTTCCACGTAATTATATTATGGTTCGTACGTATTGAACAGGGTGTGCATGCACGTGAATCTTCATCCAAATCAAAATTCAAACCAAACAAAGAATTGTTTAGGGATTGCTATCCCAAGTTACCAGCATTAACACATTAATCAATACATTACATGGCCAATAAAACAAAAACAAGTTAGTCAATGGATCTTTAAAGATATATAATATATAGTGTTTGAGATGTCATTTGAAGCATATTGTGGGAAACCCCATCTATTCAGTGGATGGAATGTCGGGTCTTTAATTTGGAGAATCATTGCATGAAATAAAGTCCCAACTCCGAAGTAAAATATAAAACCTTCTTAGAAAAAGAGGGCAAAGCAATGTGACATAAGGCATATGGAGAAGAAGATGACTTAAAGAAAATGCTTAATCTCATGCCCTTTGAGTGGAGGATACGAACGTTGAAGCCAAAAGGCTGTTCAATACAATATCTATAGCTATTTGTTCAAAGCAGTGTCAAATGGTCATATTAATTATCTTTTTTTTCTTTGAAATACTAAAAGAGTTACAATATGAAATTGAATCTAGGAGAAAGAGGACAACAAAGTTGGATTTGACCACTTAAGCCAAGTTCAAGTTATAATATAGTCATATTAATTATCTTGTGACAAATACTAGGTATGTAGCCCTCCCATTATTGGTTACTTCTTAATTACTTATCCTCCACTAAATAAATATAACAGTCTACAATATATTTTGTGAAGATTTAATATCTCACTTTTTGTGACACTAACATTTCTGTATTTAATATTTATATATATATATATATATATATATATATTCTCCAAAACACACATATATAATAATCACATAATGAATTAAATTAAGGGCTATATATATTATATATAGGTATGATTGAGCACCTATGTTCATGTGGAATTAATGAAAAGCCTTATGTCACATGGGGTAGCAATACAGATAGCTAAAGTACGATAAGATTTTTAATTTAATTTTTATCTACAAACATTTTTAGGTAATTTATGTAGAAGTTCATATAATAAAACAAAAAAAAATCATAGTTTAGTCATATATAAAAGTAAAGAATGTAAGACTAATTAATTAATCCAAATCAAATTGAAGAAGCTATCAACAAGGGGGAAAAAGAAAAGAAGAAAAATAAGCTAGTAACATGGGTTCTCAGCATGTTTGTCAGTATATATTAATATCTATACACCATATATAGATAAAGCCATCATCAAGGCAAATAATCATAAATTAACTTTAATTTGAGCTTAAAAACCCTATCTAAAAGAGGGAACAAATTGCCTATTTGAAAACTTTGGTGGGGTAACTTCGTTTTCACGGACTTGATTGATTTAGGTATGCCCCATATGAACTAGGTCAAGACAGTTTTCCATCTTGGATGGGTTTGGCCAGAAAAATGTAGTTGAGCATTGTCGTTCCGTTTCAAGCAGCAACAAGGGGAGAAAAAGGAGGTGAGTGGAAACCGGAATAACCGGATGAACAAACAAGAATCTGAATAAAAAAACTTCCAAAGGAACACGTCCTTATCATATTTATAAAATATCAGCAAGGAAAAGGAAGATCGAGCAGGCGCTTTTGTATTATTAAAGGAAAACAGAAGGCAATGGGGACAGAGAAAGCATTATTTTAGACAGGAAAAATTCCAAGCCATTGAAAATTTGAAATTGACTTCCAACAAGAGCAGTGTCCAAAAAAAAAATATCATTGAAAAGTTCTATTTAGGAAGAGAACGATACTTTCATCGCTTTTTCTTTACTTAATTCTTATATGTTTTTATGTGTTCTATTGATTTTTTAGATCTTACTGTCATTTCGTGATAAATTATCTCCGACTGTTTCGGGGGAGACGACTTCCCTTTTCCATTTCATCATCACGAGGTCATGTATGTAGAGGCTACAGGCCTTCGTTTCCTCCGCAAGATTTAGTCTCAGATTTAACTCAAATCATAGTCAAAGATAGAAATGCCGATAGCTATCAACGTTCAATATTGATACAATAGAATCGTTTTCTTTCAAATCAAACCTACGTTCACGTCAATTTTTCTTTAGGCATCGTCTTTATTTATTAATTTGGTGGGTGGTCCTCTCCCCAAAAATTATATAATAATAATAATAATAATAATAAGATGCACGTTAAAGTGCAAACCATAAGCATATGGTAATGGGATCAACTAACTTGTTAGTTTAGGTGATATTGAGGTTAGGCTTTGAAAATTAAGCAGGGTTGCTGTAGATGACGCAAAACTGTGACTGGATTTGTTGAGTCAAGGAGGACGACGATGTTGTAGGACCGACTCAACTCAGTGATTAAGGGGTTCAAACTTGTTGAGTCAAGGAGGACAACGACGCTTACAGGGCGGAGTGAACTCGGTGATTGAGGGATCTTTTTTGTGAATCTTTCTATTTTATATATTTTTATTTAATAAAATTTAATTGATAGACAATTATCCTTTGATTTTGTGAGAATTAAAGGAAGATTTTGTGGTGCCAACAGAATTTTCTTTTTCTGATATGAAAAGTGGAAACATCTAGTGCAAGTGTGCAAGTGTGCAAGTGTCACGTTTTGATATCCAGTAATGCGGGGCAGTGGCAGTGGGCACATTCACCAGTTCGAGGAGAGAGGAGGGGAAGACGAATTTCTGGAGAAATGTGAAGCAATAGAAATAGAGAGAGAAATTAATAGAGATTAGAGGGTGTGGTTTTGGGAGGCGGCCCGACACATGAAGCGGTTCCAGTCATCTCTTGTCTTTGTATTATCAACCTCTCTCTCTCTCTCTCTCTCTCGTAGTCATAGGTGCAGTAAAGATAGGCACTGCCTCTTTCTGACAGACTGACAGCCTTTTTGTGGGCTCCACACTCGCAACCAGAGCCAGTGAGGGCTCACGGACGGCACCTCCTCTCATCTCTCTCTGTCTCTCTCCATCTTTTCATTAGATTTATGGTCCTAATACAATTATTCCGTAATCATTTTTACCCTCCCTCATCCTCTTTCATGGCTCGTAACTGTCTCCAAACCCTCCTACCTTTCTTTCTTCTTGCATTTATATTTTATCTCGCTAAGTATTATATTGGTAAAAATTTTTGTTATGTTATAATTTTTTTATCTAATTTTTATAATTTAAATTTTACATTATTAAATTTTACTCATCTAACAATCATTATCATTAGATATAAATATTTTATAACCAAAAAATTATGAGATTAATTTTTTCCTTAAACTAATGCTCAATCTAGACGTTGAATCACAAGTTGAAAGATCAAATTATCCATCACAGTCTGTACCAAAAAATAATTATCCTTAACAATTAGAGTATTGTTATTTTTATGTAAAAGAAATATATTAAAGTTATAATTTTTAAAAATATTATCTAATATTTTAAAAGATATATAAAAAATATATTAAAACTATACATATCAAATGCATAGTTCTATTATTTTTTCACAATTCCGTGTTCTCAGTTCATTTACTTAGTAGATTTACACTGCTGCTTGGCTATTATATATAGAGAGAGAAAGGGAAAGAGATAGAGACAGTGTGTGGGCACTCTTTATGAGTCTATGGCTGACTGATGACTTCCAGAGCAGCCGTGTTGGGTGAGGAGAGGAGAGAAAGGGAAATATTCTCTTCTCTCAGATCTCATTTTCCGTCCCCATTTGATTTTTCTTGACGTCCATCAAACTCAACACTACTTGTGCAGTCCGCGCGGTTCACATGTATGATGTAATCCCAAGTTCAAGTTCTTATAACATTTAGTGCCTTATTTTTCCTTACCTTAAAATATCAAGTGAAAAAAGAAAATCATGGTTTTGAATTTTCCAGGATATAATCTTTTCCCCGCAGCAGCAACAGCGGCAGAGCGTTTTGTTTTTATGTAGTTTCGGTAGTGCTTCATATCTGCTTCGAGCTTTCGAGCAAGTACTTTTGGTTCGCTACCCCGTTTAGGACACACCCACTTTAGCTCCTCAAATTTCGGTTCAAAGATGATGTCTGAAGATTCCCTTTCTGTTCCTTCCACTGCTCTCGGAGCCTTAGACCCTGCAGACTCAAACCCTAACCCTAACCCTAATTCAATCCCAGTCAAGAAGAGGAGAAACCTACCCGGAACACCAGGCAAGTTCTTCTGTTTTCAATCCCCTACTATCAAAATTTTGGTCCATTATTTCAATATTTTAATTCATTTGATGAAAAATTAAGCAGATCCAGATGCAGAAGTGATAGCTCTATCGCCCAAGTCACTAATGGCGACAAACCGTTTCATTTGCGAAATCTGCAACAAGGGTTTCCAAAGGGACCAGAACTTGCAGCTTCATCGCCGTGGACACAATCTGCCATGGAAACTGAGGCAAAGAACCAACAAGGAAGTGCGGAAGAAGGTGTACGTGTGCCCCGAGAAGAGCTGCGTGCACCATGACCCTTCCAGAGCCCTTGGAGACCTGACAGGGATAAAAAAACACTTCAGCCGGAAGCACGGTGAGAAGAAGTGGAAGTGCGAAAGATGTTCCAAGAAATACGCAGTTCAGTCCGATTGGAAAGCCCATAGCAAGATATGCGGTAGTCGTGAGTACAAATGTGATTGTGGCACACTCTTCTCCAGGTACATGATGTAATATACATTTATGGACACGACACACCATTAATAACCTTAAATTTATTGCTTATGGTTGCTGGAAATTTAAGAAACTCTCTTCTTGTCTCCCCTATGATTTTTTTGTCGAAGAATTTCATCAAATGTTTAATTAAACGTGCATTAACCGAATTTGAGAATACGTGATTACAAATATTGAGTAATAAATGATGGTTTTTCATATAATATATTCATGTGCTTATTTCATACGGGACAAATTATCAGGAAGGACAGCTTCCTAACACATAAAGCATTCTGCGATGCCTTGGCGGAAGAAAGCACGAGGACGACATCTCCAGTTCCAGCAGCATATACTAACTTCAAAAGTGATTTGATTAACGGGGCAAATTTTAATTTCCCTCAAGCACCGAGAATAATGCCTCAGATCTTACCTGCGGCTGGGTTTCATCCAGAATTTGGTGGATCAGAAGTTCAGTTGGGGAGTACTTTTGGGGATGCAGATCATAATGTGCCGCAGAAGCTGCGGGTGCCACTCTTCCTGAACCAGGCCAATCTTCCTCAACTTAATAACCCCCTGAGCGTTGCAAGCAATTCTACGAATAGCGGAAGCAGCTTGCCTGATTTAGTGCAAACGATGAACATTTTTGGGTCATCATCGTCACAGTCGCAGTGGCTGAACAACCGGTACTCCGAGGCAGCATCATTTACAAGTGCCAATATTAATGTCTCTCTGCCACATGGACTTAAGCAAGAGCAAGAAGAAAACAAATTAGGACCAGGGAACTTGTCCCCTAGCGGGACCTCTTTGTATTCTGGTAGTAACCATCAGATTCAGAACCCGGCTCACATGTCAGCCACTGCACTCTTGCAGAGAGCGACCCAAATGGGATCTACAAGGAGCAATGATAGCGTCTTTGCCTACATGGGCTCAACTCTCTCCAGCATGTCCTGCCCCAACAAAAATTTTAATGAGGTTCAGAATTATTGCAAGCAAGCCAATCAAATTGAAAATTTCAACCTGTTAATGAATAATTCCCAGGTACCATCCTCCAATCTTGGAGTTGGAAGTGGTATTTTATTGAATGATTCAAACTCGGGCTCGTTTGTGACAGCCACGAAGTATTTGGATGCTATGGTAATTCCGGTGGATGAAGGGGGGCAAAACCGACCTGGAATTACTGACAAGCGGAAGCTGCATACCAGCTCAAATGAAAAGGAGCTTGGTTTAACGAGAGACTTTCTAGGCGTTGGTGGTGCTCATGACAGAATGAGCAGACCCTTGTTGCAGCACGAACTAGCGAAGTTCAATGTAATAGGCTCCCACCCATGGACACGAGCAAGTACGTACGGTGGCTGAATGGCTCAGTTCCAATTCACCGAGTATATCTAATTTCTCACCTTGGGAAAATAGGTAGATAAGTTGCACGTATGATATATATATAGCTAGCATTTTGGCAGCAACACATAATTGAATACGGAACAATTAATGAGAGATGCATAGATGCCGAGTTGGACCGAGCAAGGAAGCCAGTTGACTCGGACACGACGGCACAGAGATAGAAAGATCTCGTGAGGGAGGTGGGGGCCACTGCATGTTGGAAGAGACTGAACAATAACCTAAAAGATCAGTCCAAAACACAGAGCGCGCAGTGCAACGTTAGGGGCCCTCCTCCATCGGCATCTCCATGCATATGTAGGAGCAGCAGTAGCATCAGTAATAACAGCAGTTGCAGTTGTAGTAAAAATTTTCCCCTAGCTAGCCTTTGCCTTGATCTATCTCTAACCTTTAAAAAATAGAGGTTTGCAGTGTTATAATACCTAGCTGCTGTGACCTTTTTCTTGTTTCTTCTCAGTGGCATGGCCTTTCAACTATTGAGGCCGTGAATGTTTTCCACCCGTACTGGAATAAAATACAGTGCTAATTGCACCTAAACCTTTTTATTGATTTATGTCTCTGTTATGGCCACTGACGTGCTAAATACAGTAAGCTCATAAAGCTTTTTTGGGCGGCATCACGGTATGGTGTGAAATCATTGTATTTGTAAAATTTGGACCCAGAGGTCGAAGCTGAATAGAATTTCGATTTCTATGTAAACTATGGAAAAAAGATAAAATTAAATACTAAAATTAGTATTTTAATTTTATTTAAAAAAATAGATAACTAATTTTACTTACCTAAATGTAGCAAATCAATCTACTATCTCATATTAAATTTTATGAGATATTTATAATAGTTGTAAGCAAATTTAAATAGTACACATTGGGGCATTCACCTCAGCTTGTTAATATGTTGCTTGTATTGTTTAAAATTATTATTTTTTCTTTAGATAACAAAAAATTTAAATGGGTTTAGTTTTGATTCGTCACTAAGGATAGGGTATACTCCAGGCCCAAAGGATGTTTACAAAAATTCTTACAAATCACCTACTAACATGGTAATTCATTATGAGAAATCAAACCTTGACTAGCAAAATCAAAACCCTTTCTCTTTTGACATCGGAGCCAACTTATGTTGGCTATTCGAAATCATTATTAATTGAAAGTAAAGAAAACTTTCAACTGATAGGATGTCATAGTTTTAATGAGTTGATGTTAAATTTTGTGTGTATGAAAAAAACATTTTATTAAGAGAAATAAAGTTTATTTTGACAATTTTTATACTTCAAAAAATTACTCTCCAACTTTTTACTAGAAGATATCGTGAGTTAAAAAAATATGAATTTTGCCCTGCTACTAATTGCGGATACAAACGTACATACATGCAGAATACATATATATATATATATTTATTTATTTATAGCGACTATATGGCTCGAGAAGTTTCAAAGGACAGAGCTAGTTGTTCGTCCATATGCACTATTTGTTGCTTCAGTCTCCAATGTATATTGGTCTCTGTATACAAAGTCATTTCTCTGAATTATTTTATCATTTTTTGATTTCACTTCGAAAGAGACCTGAAACAAAACAATCATATGATTTGTGGTCATCTCAATATATAAGACAAGGCTAAAAAAATTGATCCATGATTTTACTAAATTTAAAGGGCACAACTTCCGGCAAGAAATAACCATTATTGTCAATAATTAAAAAAAAGTACAGCGCATTTTTTTACAAGAAAAATTCACAACTTATCAAGTTGAAAAAAGGAAAAAAAAATCATTGATGAATTGATGATTATTCACGAGCACTCAGCGAGTCGAACCTGACCGTCGATTCCAGGACAAACCAAACATCACAACAAAAATATTGGATCCACTTGTATATTTCTGCTTTCAGAACATGGCTCCACCCATAAATGCCATTCCAACAGCAAGAGGTACCATCCACATTACCTTTGCCTTGGAACCTGCAGAACTGTCCACGCTTCCAGCACCATCGCCGTTGTCGTTATCACCAGCACCGCTTTCGTCATCTGCGGATGATGACTTTGTTTTATCACCTGACTTTGGCGAATCTACATTTCCCGCCGCCAGCGCCGGTGCCGGAGCCTTGGCCTTGGACTTAGGAAGGACGAAGTCAAGTGGAAGCAGCACCTTGTCCACCTGGTAAATGGCAAGCTTGTTGTCCGAATACACGGTGCCTGTAACGGTAGCGTTAACGGCACCGGTGGTCATGCTGACCTGGCTGCCGCCGTAAGTGGTGACGTTAAGTTGCAGCCTTGATGGGTCGTCTCCGGCCTGGGTCTGAACCGGGTTGGTGAGGGTATCAAAGTTCGAGATAGAAATGAAGGAGGAAATAGTGTGGAACTGTAAAAGCTCCACCTTTTGCCTGTCGTTGAGAGAGTTGAGGAACCCTGCTTTTAGTTTGCCAAAGGCACTGTCCTCCGGGGCGAAAATCGTCAATCCACTTGAGCTCGATGTAATGAGTTGTGAGTTAAGTTGGTTGATTAATTGGGTTGTCTTCAATAGGCGGATAAGAACGGAGAATCTCTTGGCCTTGGTAAGGATTTGGACAATGTCGATGCTAGGGCGTTTTGGGACGACGGTTGATGTAGGGGCCGCATTGGGTGACGAAGGCACCAGTGGAACAGTACTCATCCCCGGAGATGCGGCGGGCACAACGGCAGGTGGCGCGGCAAGTGGAGCCGCAGGAGGTGATTGGGGTAATGCCGGGGTTGGGGGAGATGCTGATACTACCGGGGCCTGAACTGGTGACAGCTGGGCTGAAGCGATGCTCGTGGCACATAAGAAGGTGAAAAGTAGTAGGACTGAAGCAGGGAAGAGAGATTGTTGGATCATCATTTTGGTGTCTGAATCAGAAGGCTGTGGTTAATTGTTGAGGAGAAAAGGGGATTGTGGAGATGCTTTAGGAAGTAGAAGGCTAAGTGATTCGGTTGCTTACTTGAGCACTACTTGCTATGTCAATGTGTGTTTTGCTGTGAGGGAAAAAGGGAGAAGGGGATGCTTTTTATTGTGGCTGCGAGAAAATGATAGATAGGTGCAAGGTTTTGTTAGAAATAGATGCTTGATTCTGAGAATGTATCTCCTTACCAATAATGGAGAGGTGGTGTATCATTGATGATAAGGGGTGAGAGTTTTGGAAGGGAAAGATTAGTACTGAGAACCCAATTCAACAAAAAAACTGAATTGTTCACGTATGAAACTATTTTGCTTTCACATCATTGGTTACAATCACTTGGATACATGTACAATCAAGATGTCATTTGAAAGGTGGCGATTCTGTATAAAGGTTGAGTATTTCCATCAATCGGGAGATGGGAAGTAACCAAAATTGTTTATATTTAGTGTGGCGTTATCTGACAGAAGTTTTGTAGAAGATTGAGGAACATCTCACCTGAGACCCGCCCCATACACTCTCACCGTCCTAATATCACCGCATTAATTAAAGACTTGTGATTGATCCATTGAGGTCTTCAATTCTGCTATATTTTGATTAATGATATTCCATTGATAACATGTTGCTTGTGCCATATTTGTAGGGCTCTTAAATTGCAAGCATGCCTATAAAGAGATATAATTAATATATCAACAGCATCTTTAAGGAATTAAACTGAATTTCCCATGTAGGTAGAAGACGGTTTGAATTCACCTTCTCAAAAAAGAATAATATATTTATATGTAAATTTTACACATAAACTATTCACATTTTCACATTTTTTCTTTTCGCTCTTTCTCTTTTTAAAAGTGTTTATTTCTACAAACATAGAAAACGTGCTTATTGCGTAAAACTGACATTTTTTTCTTAAAAAAAAAAGTTAAATAGCTTTTACTTAGAAAAGTCAAATTGATTCTTCTATCTAAAAATAAAAGTAAACTGAAGTGATGATGTGCAGTTCCCTTTAATATCTTTCTATGTGCTTTTTATTTAGATTAAGCAAAAATTAAAAAAAAAAAAGATCAACAAAAAGTTAGGCTGTCTAATTTGAGTTCTTGTATACCCGAACAAAAGATAAAATTACGTTTTCTAATTCTACTT
The DNA here is from genome assembly GCA_037013595.1 of Dicorynia guianensis. Classification (NCBI taxonomy): domain Eukaryota; kingdom Viridiplantae; phylum Streptophyta; class Magnoliopsida; order Fabales; family Fabaceae; genus Dicorynia; species Dicorynia guianensis. The sequence continues at coordinate 1,864,345 of JASUAB010000009.1, forward strand.
TAGTGTTTTTTAGATTTAAAACTTAAATGAGGATTAATAAGTATGCTTTTTCATCTTTAGTTTTGACATGCTTTCGTTGGTTTTAATTACCTTGTACCTTATCCCATCATGTCAGGCATGTAGCTACATCCAAATCTCACGTGATGGATCTCACAGACCAGAAATATCTCACAGGATACTCTCATTCCTGCGGTTTGGCGTGAACTTGTCATCAAACGAATATAACATCGGCATATTAGTTTTTTTTTAGTACATGTGGGGTGGGGTAGGATCAAACTTGGATAGATAAAGGGAGGAAAATGCAGGTTGACCATGCGGGTTATGGCTCATCCCATCCACAAATTAGTTTTAACATAAACATTATTCTCACGATTCTAGATTCACATATTTGTCACATTTAATAATATAAGTGTTTTGATCAATTAAATTTTATAATTTAATTTATGATATAATAAATTTAATAATTTAAATTTTATAAAATAAAAATTATTATGAAATTAAAATTACGAAAATAATAACAACGTAATTTTACAATAATTTCTCCCTTGTCCCCTCTCACACCCTGTCCCCTCTCAATCTTACTCAGGAAGGTCCATGTTGTACAACCAGAGTTATAGTGTGCAACAGGCTGGGTAACTCGAAAAACACAATTGGCAAGCACCAAGCACCCACCCCATCCGCTAAGAAAAACAAGAACAAAAAAGGAATAGTGGTGAATTCACTGAATTCTGTGTAGTTTATGCCATTCCCACCTCGTAATAAAAAGAAGTTGAAAGTCAAACTTCTAAGAATTTAAGCTTTTCATTAACTGCAGATCAAAGAAATTCTGTTAATTACTTGTTCAGAATACACAAAGGTAGCACATAACTCTTTATTAGAGTAAATTTTTTATAGATAAATAGGCAAACATCTCATACAATACCTTTATGTCCTAATCCTCTAATAAACACACCAGTGCTCCCTCTTTCCTTTCTTACCATAACTTAAAATTTATAACACTCTTTGAATACCATTACTAGCATAGCAGGTAGACCGATAGTAATTTTAATCCTATTCAGGTTTATATTGTCAATACTGCAACGAAAACAGCTCCAAGAGACACCCACATTCCATATACGCCGATGCTTCCTGTGCCGGAGCCCTCCCCAGTGGGAACAACTTGCGAAGAGTCAGAGGAATCTGTGTCTGAGGATGATGGCTTCTCCTTATCAGGTTTAGGCGCCTTCGCTGCTGCAAGCGAGGGTGCCAGTGCTAGAGCAGGTGCTGCTGCTGGTGTCTTAGCGGCGAGGAAGTCCAAAGGAAGAAGCACCTTCCCAACCTTATAAATGGCAACTCGCTTATCCGTATATACAATGCCAGTGATTGTGGTATTAACCACCCCGGTTGAAATGTTCACACTGCCACCGTAACTGATCACATTCAATGGTGCTTTGCTAGGGTTAACGCCCGCCAGTGTCCGCACCGGGTTGGTTAGAGTGTCAAAGTTTGAGCTACTGACATAATCAGCAAGAACGTGGAACTGTAACAGCTCCAGCTTCTGCCCATCAGACAGGGTGTTGAGGAACCCTGGCTTGAGTTCAGAAAAGGCACTGTCATCTGGTGCTAGAATGGTTAAGCCACCAGACTTTGTGGCTAAAAGCTGTGAATTGAGTTGATTAATTAATTGGGTGGTTTTCATCAGCCGGATTAGAACGTTGAAGGACTTGGCCTGCCTTAAGATTCCGATGATGTCAGTGGCTGGAGTTTCAGGGGCAGCGTCGGAAGGTGGCTGAGGTAATGTGGGGACTAAGGCTGCTGCTGGGGCTGCAGTTGGAGGAGCAGGGGTAGGTTTTACTGGGGCCAAAGCCGGCGATAACTGGGCTAATGTGTTCGTAGAAAAGAAGAGAGATGTTAGAAGCGCTAGTGCAAAGGACAAAAAGGATTGCTTCATCGTCATTCTTGTGGTTGTTGAATGACAAGTAGGGCTCTGGTGAATTAGGGAAAGAATGCAAATGATAGGAATTTAATTGTACAGGCAATGAGCGGTTGATGCGTTGGAGATATGAGGGAGAGGGCTTATATTGAGGCCATGAGAGAATGACAGGTAGGTGAAAGGTTTGGTTATAAAACCTTAAATATGATTTGCGAACGCAAATGTTGTTATGTGGCAAGGTAATTAAGGTGGTGCATCAACAAGATGGAAAGAGTGAGAGAGATGTGGCCGATGGAGCTGTTAGATTTTACATGAAAAGGCAGAGGAAACAGAGCCAGAGGCAGAGCCCATTTCGTTTGGAGCAAATATCCAAGGCATTCATTACTAATCTTGCAGGTGCCAGTGCGAATGGCAACTACCCATCTTGTGTCTCAATTCTTACACATTATTACGTCACCAATTACATTAAATTTAATAGATTAACACTCATGCATTTCGCTTTATTTTGTATAGAGTATATTCTGCATTCTAAAGGATTCTTTCCTTCTTTAAACTGTTTATAATTCACTCTGATCATCTACACTCCCATGAATTTTACTAATATAAAAATACCGATGCATATTTTTAATACATTTTAAAAAATATATCATTGACACATTGTAATATAAAAATCAATAGAAATAATTTAAATATATTGATGTCCTGAGCTCGTACAAAGAAATAATTCACTTAAGTCACCCGTTTTACATTAATTTGAAACCTCATTTTACAAGAATTCTGCTCTCTTATTTGAAGGAAAATTATGTTTGCGCCAAATGATATCTTTACAATATATTAGTTCTGTACGTATAAAAACAAATAAAAATAATAAAAAATTAAAAATATATTTAAAATTATTGTGTACATACATAATTACTCTATTTCAAAGGGTTAATCTCTGCTATTAAATAGCCTTATCAAAATTTTAGTTGGTATAAACGACTTAAGAAATCAAAGAAAGGGAGTGTGTAATGTGGTATGATAGCGTGCCTTAATTAACCACAATTTATTTTTTCACCAAAACAAGAAAAACCACATTGTTTTTAAAAGGGGTTAGATCAGATGAATCCTAGTTAGATTTTATTAAGTTATGATTTTTAATAAATTTAATAATTTTAATTTTTTAATAAAAATTGTATAAAAATAAAAAATACAAATATAAACAAGTTATTGATAACCTATTCAGAGTGCTTTTCAAATTTATTTATATATTCAATAAATAAATTTAAATACTATTATAAACTCATCTGATAGACAAATTTAATATATTTAATATTTAATTTGTAATAAAAATCATAATCCATAATTACAATATGATATAAATTAGCGATTGATAAAACTACTTATGAATTGTATCCTTTTTAAATTTTTATTTAAATGATTTTTTTGGTACAGTATTTAAAATGTTTTTATTGTAAAAGTTTACATAAACTTTATTCGTATTTACGTTTTTGTTTAAATAGAAGTGTAATTTTCTTGGTGAAATTACATAGAAGTGTATTACTTACAAAGAAATAGTTCCGCTACACTCCCGTCTCACGTAATGATGCACAAATATATGGACATTCATTCACATGAGTAAGCTATGCAACTTGCTACTCGGGGCGACGCTTGAGAGCCCCGGGAGCGAGCTACCGTTTTGGACCCTGCCCGTAGAAGGATTAATTTAATATCATGTGGGCCATTGGCCCACGTATCCACGTATCAGATATTAAACTGATAACAACAAATACTACATTGGATCTTAGCCGAAAGGCCGAGAAAGGTATCCTGCAATTATCGATCACTGTAACCTCTAATGTCACCTATTTTTCCCACCGAATAAAATTTTTCCGATCAAAAGGTATTAATATCTCTTAACCAAAACAATAATTCAAGGTTTTCGAAGATTTGAAGTAGAGAAGGTTAGCCATACAAATCTCCAATTTCCTTGAGGCTGTTAGGCACTAGACTTTGTAGCAGTGACTTATCAACCTGAGTTTGACCCTACCATCTTACAATCTTTCCTCTCAACCAAGAGACATAATGAGCTGCAGATCTTCTAATACCACAATAACCCCTGAGGATGTTTTTAAGTATTTGATGGATTGTGACCATAGACACTTAAAGACAACTCATTGCAGTAAAAACATGTTTTCTAACCTGAACAAGAGAGTAAAAAGAATGTCTTGGCATGTCCCTTGTCCCTCGTCCTAACTGCCATAAAAGTTAAGCAGAAGATTTGGATGTACTACACATAATAACTTATTTCATTACAAGAAAACTCAACCACGAAAAAGCTTCATAGAGCTCACTCTCAGAGTACTCTTTCTACACCAATCCGTAAATTCAAATTCCAGAAAAGAAAAAGACATAAAAAAAATAAACTTCAGCTGGCAATGTCTTCTTCAAGTCTAACGCATCATCACTGCCACGAAAGCAAATCCAAGGGATACCCACATTCCATGCACGTTGATTCTTACAGCACCAGAGTCATCCTCAGTGGGAACGACTTGCGAAGACTCTGTGGAATCTGAGTCTGATGATGATGGCTTCTCTTTATCAGGTTTAGGCGCCTTCGCTGCTGCAAGTGAGGGTGCCGGTGCTAGAGCAGGTGCTGCTGCTGGTGTCTTAGCGGCAAAGAAGTCCAAAGGAAGAAGCACCTTCCCAACCTTATAAATGGCAACACGCTTATCCGTATATATAATGCCAGTGATTGTGGTATTAACCGCTCCTGTTGAAATGTTCACACTGCCACCGTAACTAATCACATTCAGTGGTGCTTTGCTGGGGTTAACACCGGCCAGTGTCCGCACCGGGTTAGTTACAGTGTCAAAGTTTGAGCTACTGACATAATCAGCCAGGACGTGGAACTGTAACAGCTCCAGCTTCTGCCCATCAGAGACAGTGTTGAGGAACCCTGGCTTGAGTTCTGAGAAGGCACTGTCATCTGGTGCTAGAATGGTTAAGCCACCAGACTTTGTGGCTAAAAGCTGTGAATTGAGTTGATTTATTAACTGGGTGGTTTTCATCAGCCGGATTAGGACGTTGAATGATTTGGCCTGCCTTAAGATTCCGATGATGTCAGTGGCTGGAGTTTCAGGGGCAGCGTCGGAAGGTGGCTGAGGTAATGTAGGGACTAACGCTGCTGCTGGGGCTGCAGCTGGTGGAGCAGGGGTTGGTTTTACTGGGGCCAAAGCCGGCGATAACTGGGCTAATGTTTTCGTTGAAATGAAGAGAGAAATTAGTAGTACTAGTGAGGAGGACAAAAGAGATTGCTTCATCGTCATTTTTGAAAATACCGGCTAGAGAGAGCTTCTGTGCTACTGTAAAAAATTGCAAATGATAGGAATTGAACTTAGAATGAGTGTTTGATTCATTGGAGATATAGAAAGAGGGTTTATATTGGGGGTAAAAGAAAATGGCAGGTAGATGAAAGGTTTGGTTATAAGAGCGTAAACTGTGATTTGTTAACGTATATCTTGTTACCTGCTAGGAGATTTAGGTGTTGCATCAAAGGAGATGGAAACCGGTACGAAATAACTTGGCCGATGGAGCAGTAAGCCCCTATTTGAAAAGACAGGGGAAACAGAGTGAAAAGCAGAACTCAAATTGGATGTGGGAGAATAGTGGAGTTAGATGCTAGAATGCGTTGTGATATCTCGTATCTAGATAGAAGATCAAGGAGGAGCATCAATGAAGACAGAAGTGACAGAGAAAACGACCTGGCCGATGTAGCAAATGGATTTTACTTGAGAAGCTGGGAATACAGAGTGGTAGCTGAATTGAATGTGGACAAATTAAAAAATTAAATGCGTGAACGTATTTCTCTCACCTTATGATCAATCATCAGTCTAGTCTCCTTATAGATCAAACAAAAACTCATAATTGGGACCCATTTCACCAGCTTCTGCTTTTGTTCTGATTCCGTTTTACAATTACCAAATATCTGCCCTGTTTTACTTTGTTGGGAATAAGTGAACTCTCTTGAACTGCACATCTTAAAATCCTAATAAATAGAAAAAGTAATTCAGGAAAGAGAACAAAGGAATATTTATGGAGTGAGAAACTACTTTAAATCAAACTCAAACAGTGAAAATACATTGCATGCTTTAAAAATTCAAGGGTATACCTAACCCAGAAGCAAATGCAAATAATTTTCATCTTTATCAAACCAATAGGATTGATAAATCTGCAAAAGTGTTTCAATATTTGTAAATATCAGTGGACCGAAGAGGATGATTGCTTCCTAAAATCTGCAGCGAGGAATATATTTGGAAATGTGAGCAATGCAGAGCTTGTCCTTGCTTCTGCAATTAGATTCAAATTCACCAACTGGTAGAGTAGAATTCCAATTTCAAGCTTAATATTACCTGACAGATGGTTAATTTTTCCTTGTTAGCCATCTAGCATTGATTTGAATTAATACAAAGGAGCATGATCAATGAATGAAGTCATTCATTAGTTACAATTTAGGTCTTCTAAAATTCAAACAAAATCTCTCTACACCGATATAGACTAACAGCTGTCGCAGTGCCAATGTAAAGACAACCTATTGTTACATTTGATCCCTGCTTCTGTGTTTTGATAATTTTTGGGGCAATTTTCAACTTTTATATGATAAAATCCATCATTGTAAGGATTACACAAATTGACGGTAGTTCACTTCCTCTCCTCAGATAAATTAGATGTAGATTCTAAGATGGCCCTGTTGCTCTTTCTTCTTCTCTCATTATGTATTTCTCTTTTTTATTCAGTTTTTTTTTTCCCTTTTCTCACATTTTTGATAGTGTCAATTTCTATATTACTTGACTTGCCTACTGAAAGCATGAAAGCAAAGTCCCAAGTCCCAAAACTAGTAATTAAGTTTTAAAAAAAAAAATTGTGTTCCAAGCATAGGAATTGAATAGCATAAAATTACTCAAAAACAAATCATATTCTTTACGAGAAAACAAAAAAATCACGTAAAGATTCATATCCTCTTCATGCCCCAATACATTTGAAGTCCAGAGAACCAAGACACGACCAAATTACTTGTAATTAAAAGATAAAAATAAATAAAATAATGGCGCGCTTGTTTACGAAATTCGACTGCAGTTGGCAATTAGATCGTCATCAACTCCTTATTGTTGCAAGTGCAACTAAAGCTACTCCAATCAGAGACATGAACGTTGTTCCTTGAGCCATGTTTAAACTGATTGCACCAGAGTTATCCTTGGCAGTTGTGTCGTCCTGATCGTCACCGTCATCAGCAGATGATTTTTCTTTAGCAGCTTTCGGCGCCTTCGCCAGAGCGGGAGCTGCAGCTGGAGCCTTTGGTTGAAACAAGTCCAGAGGAAGAAGCACCTTGTCAAGACGATATATGGCAAGCGACTTATCCGAGTAGACAATGCCTGTGATAGTGGCGTTCACCACCCCTGTTGTAAAGTTCACACTGTTACCATAACTGGTCACGTCAAGTCTCAACCTTGTGGGGTTAACACCGGCCACTGTCTGCACCGGGTTACTCAATGAATCGAAATTGTTGCTAGCAACATAAGCGGGTAGGATGTGGAACTGTATAAGCTCAATCTTTTGATCATCATTCAGAGAATTGAGGAACCCTGCTTTGAGTTGTGCGAAAGCACCGTCAGTTGGTGCAAGAATGGTTAAGCCTCCATCCTTTGAATTTATGAGCTGTGAATTGACATTGTCCATGATTTGAGTGGATTTCAGCAGCCGGAGTAGGACGGAGAATTCTTTGGCTTTCTTCAGAATTTTGGTGATGTCCTGAGGGGCAGAGCCTGAGTCTGGAGACTGAGGTAATGTGGGGACTAATGGTTTCGGCGCTGCAGCCGGTGAAGCAGGGGCAGGTTTGGCAGGAGCTGGTTTGGGGGCATTGGGAGCTGCAGCAGGTGGCTGAGCTAAAGTGGTAGTAGAATACAAGGAAGAAAATAGTAGAAGTGACAAGGTGAACAGAGCTTGTTTCATCTCCATGCTGGTAATTGAGAGGCTGTTTGGTGTAGATGGCTTTGATGCTTCTGGAAGAATTATATGATTGGAATTGTTGTTAAAATGAGTGTTTGGTGAGTGGGAGGTGAGGATGAGAGGGATTATATAGATGCTAAGGGTATGATAGGTAGGTAAAGTGTTACTGGAAAACTTATAGTTTCGTCTTGTGAGGTTATGTCTCATCCGTCATGGAGATTAAGGATCTTTTAGTTTAATTATCGGCACCATTTATAGGAAAATAATACCTTTTACATATCCGGATTAATATAAAGTTCATATTTGGTGAAATGCAATGGATAAATGACCATGACAGACAGCTTTCTGATATTGAAGTGCAAAGAATGTGGCTTTGTAAAGGGATAAAACAGAGGAATCCCTGAAGTATATCAAGGAACTACTGTACATAATTGTAACAAATCTAACGGTGATGAATCATAAGAAAGAGGTGGAGACGATTGACAATTTGCGAACAATCGAAATATATTCATGCATTTTATCCGTTTTTGTGACTGCTCTTATTTGGATTGGAATTCCACCCACTCTGACATTGCATACTTTGGAATTCCATTTCCAGAGTGGTATTAGTGGAGATGAGCATAGTTTTTCTTTTTCCCATGCTAAATCTATAGCATTTCGTTCGGGTTTTGATAAATAACAAATTATATCCCTAATATCATCATTAAAAGGACTACAAAGGAATCCAAAATTGAAGACAACATTTAATCGTTTGTTGCACTTTAGTAAATAGGTAATATGCAGAAATGGACCTTTCTAACTGACAGACTAGATATATGAAATTTAACACTAAATATAGAGTTGTTTGTGAGGATTGTCGTTTAGGTGGTACTTGCACTTACAAAGTCACAATCTTTTATGTGGTTGTTTGATAGCAAGCATGAATATCAACCATATTGTCAAAAACTAAAAGTTTTTAAACCATGTCATTTTAAAAATGATTTGTTAAAACTAGTATAGTATTATATTCATTCATCAAAACAGAATAGCAAAGAAGTACGAAGAGGATACCAAATTGACTTACTTTCAAATTGATCACTAGTTCAGATCTTCATTAGTGTAAAGACCGCGAGTGAATAATCACCATTAAAAAAAACTTCAGAGCAAATCTCACAAATTTATAAGCTATGGTCATGTTGCTTATACTAGATAGAAAATTTAAACTGCCGTCATTTTTCACCATTCAATTATTAACTTCACCAGATATCAAAGCAACCGGACACTGACATATTTTGTTTTGTTTATTTCTCTTATATCACATGTCATTAGACCGAATTAATCTTCATTGGAAATAGGTAGAGCGGTAAACTATGTTACATTTGATGCCTAGTTGTGTGATGTTGTCTGTTTTTGCTGATATCTGGAGGGTATCTGAAATTTCAAATGCTAAATGGCTTCTAAATGGGTGAATTACTCAGATACTCGGCTGCTTTCTTTATTTCTTGTTTATCCCGAATTTTATGATTTTATCAACCATTTTTTAATCTCATTAATTTTACATAGAAAACTAGAATAATGCTGCCAGTTGAACTGTGCCTTCCCTTAATGCCTTCCCCTGTCCTAATTACCAACAAAAAGGCCAGTCATTGATGTTTAGGTTGGATGAATGAAGCTGACATGCGGTGTTCAGTGATCAGTGTATACAATTCAAAAGCATATATTCAAGCAAAATAATCAATTTTATTAAAACAAAAGAAGGAAATACACGTGGCAAGGATTCACAACGTCGCATACCCCTCAAACAAGACCTTTTCCTACTCAATACATACAAAATCCAGGAAAAAGAAAAACCTCGAAAGTAAACTGACAAAAACAGAGCACTTGTTCCAAAATTCTAGTCCAGTTGTCAAATGGGTCTTGTTCAAATCATTACAGCGGCGGTAAAAATTAAAGTGACCCCAAGGGACACCAATGCTGTTCCTTGAATGCTAATTAAACCGACGGTGCCAGAGCTGTCCTTCGTTGTCTCGTCCTGATCATCTGCTACAGGTGCGTTCTCCTTTTCAGCTTTAGGCGCCTTTGCCAGAGCCGGTGCCGAAGCTGGAGACTTAGGATGTAAGAAGTCCGAAGGAATAAGCACCTTGTCTACATGATATATGGCAAGCTTTTTATACTTGTAGACAATACCTGTGACGGTGGCATTTACCACCCCTGATGTGATATTCACACTGTTCCCATAAGCGGACACATCTAGCTGATACCCATTGGGACTATCACCGGCAAGTGTACTCACCGGGTTGGACAGAGAATCAAAATTTGAGCTTGAAACGTAAATGGGGAAAACGTGGAACTGTACTAGCTTGATTTTTTGAATATCAGTCAGAGAGTTGAGGTACCCTGCTTTGAGTTCTGAGAAGGCACCATCGTCCGGTGCAAGCATGGTTCAGCCACCTGATTTTGTAGTTATGAGCTCTGCATTGACTTGATTAATTATTTGGGTGGTTTTCAGCAAACGAATTAGTACGCTGAAGGATTTGGCCTTCCTGAGGATTTTGATTATGTCATCACCGGCAGAATCATCTCCAGAAGCAGAAGGTGACTACGGCAATGCAGGGACTGATGGTGTTGCTGGGGCTCCTACCGGTGCTACAGGGGCAGGTTTTGCTGGGGCTTCAGGGGCTGCTGCAGGAGTCAATGTGGCTAAAGTGGTGGTAGAATACAAGGAGAAAAATAGAAAGAGAAATGAGAAGGAGAAAAATAGAGCTTTCTTCATCTTCCTGTTTGGTAATTGGAGACTCTAATATGGCTTGTAATGAAACTCGTATAGCATTTTTTATGCAGCGTCTACCTTGTGACTTCAAACGAAACAAACTGCATCACAATCGTCTCTTGGCTTAGCTCTTGCACCAGTCACGACTGATCCAGTACACATTCCGTGAGGTGGAATTGTACTGGTGCAGACCTGTTCCTGACTATAACATCTACAGTAACCTATTTTTCGCACTGAATACAATCTTTCGGATCAAAAGGTTTTAATATCTCTGACCAAAAATATAATTTAATGTCCCCAAAGATTTGGAATTTTGCTCTACTGGTTTGTGCATAGTTAAATCAGGCTGCAAAACAAGCTAATCTCTTCTCAGCAAAGCAGGGCTGGTACTTTTGGCCAGTGAAACATGCTAAATTAAAGGAGACTTTTATCAATGACTCCTGTACTTAAACAAGAGTCCTGTGCTATAATTTAAATCCTCTACAGCGGTAAACATCTTAATGTGTCTTTCATTAGATGGGATTAAAGATTGAGATTCTGTCACACCAAGATACTTTTTTAAACACGGTGAAAAAATGAATTTCCTTTTCACATTACTCTAATGATGACTACAAAGAATTAAGTTTGTGGCCAAATCTTTAGATTAAATTACATCTAAGGATACAGGGTGTGGATTTCTTCTTGGGTTGTGTGATGCCAAGTGTTGGGATATACGATCTACCCTTAAATTGACCAAAACTCCCATTTCTAACTTTGTGGCTGCCAAGGCGTAGACGTTAGTAACAGCCTCAAAATTTGTTTCACATTCAGCACAGCGCCTGAGGACAGGGATCAGAAGTGAAAGGCTGAAAGCAACACAATTTCATTAAAGCGCATTGCTCGCACCCGATTGAGTTCTCACTCATTTTTCCCTGTATTTGCAAGCAAAAAGCAGTAACTACCGCAGTCAAATCTCCTTCTCAACTACCTTTATCTGCCTTGATGCACCACCTTAATCACCATCACAGAATGGATATACACTCACAAAGCACAACTATAGGTTAATATCATAACTAAACATTTTACCTAACGATTATTCACTTAGCTACTATAAAATGTTCTCTCCACACACCCCAACACATCAAATTCACTTTTCATAACAATTACTAATTTATCACTTGCCTTCCTAAACCATCAAGGCAATCTATAGTCTCCAATTACCAAACAGTAACATGAAGCAAACTCTATTTTTCTCCTTGTATTTCACCACCACTTTAGCTGCGCTGACTCCTGCAGCAGCCCCCAAAGCCACAGTAAAACCTGCCCCTGCTGCACCAGCAGTAGCCCCAGCGAAACCATTAGTCCCCGCATTGCCGCGGTCACCTTCTGCTTCTGGAGTTGATTCTTCCGCTGATGACATAATCAAAATCCTCAGGAAGGCTAAATCCTTCAGCGTCCTAATCCGGCTGCTGAAAACCACCCAAATAATTAACCAAGTCAATGCAGAGCTCATAACTACAAAATCAGGTGGCTTAACCATTCTTGCACCAGACGATGGTGCCTTTTCAGAACTCAAAGCAGGGTACCTCAACTCTCTGACTGATGGTCAAAAAATCAAGCTAGTACAGTTCCACGTTCTCCCCATTTACGTTTCAAGCTCAAATTTTGATTCTTTGTCCAACCCGGTGCGGACACTGGCCGGTGATAGCCCCAGTGGCTATCAGCTGGACGTGTCTGCTTATGGAAACAGCGTGAATATAACATCAGGGGTCGTAAATGCCACGATCACAGGCGTTGTCTACACCGACAATAAGCTTGCCATATATCATGTGGACAAGGTGCTTATTCCTTCGGATTTCTTACACCCTAAGCCTGCAGCTCCAGCACCAGCTCTGGCGAGGGCGCGGGCGCCTAAAGCTGAAAAGGAGAACGCACCTGCCGCAGATGATCAGGATGTGACAACGAAGGACATCTCTAGCGCCATCAGTTTAATTACCATTCAAGGAACTACGTTGGTGTCCCTTGGGGTTACTTTAGTTTTTGCCGCCACAGCAATGATTTGAGCAAGAACCATTTGACAGATGGACTAGAATTTTAGAACAAGTGCTTTGTTTTTGTCAATTTTGCAATCGAGTTTCTTTCTTTTTATTTTTCTGGGTTTTGTATGTATGGCGCAGGAAAAGGCATTGTTTGAGGGGTCTGTGAAGTTGCGAACTCTTGCCATGGGTGTTTCCTTCTTCGTTTTAATAAAATTGATTGTTTTGCTTGAAATATGCATTATGCACTGATGACTGAACCCTGCCTGTCAGCTTCTTTAATCCAACCTAAACATCAATGACTGGCTTTTTTTTGGTAGTTGGGACAGGGGAAGGCATTCATGGTCATACGTACAGAGCAGGAAAGACAATTCTTCTGGTAGCATAATTCCAGTTTTCTATGTAAAATCGATGAGATTATAAAATAGCTGATGAAATTATAATAGTCAGGATAAACAAGAAATAAAGAAAGCGACAGAGTAGTCTGAGTACATTTTATAATTCACCCCTATGGAAGCCATATAGTATGTGAAATTTCAGATACCTTCCAAATAGAAGCAAAAACAGATAAAATCACACAAATATGCATCAAACGTAACAAGAGGCAGTCCTTGCCATGAGCATAAACCGCTCTATATTATTTCAAATGAAGATTAATTCGGTCTGATGAAATATAAGAGATATATCAGTGTCCTGTTACTTCGATATCTGTGCAGTTACTGACACAATGTTGAAAAATAACGGCTGTTTAAATTTTCCACGTGGTATAAGCAACATAACCGACCATAACTTATAAATGTGTGAGAATTACTCAAATTTTTTTTATGGTGATTATTTAAGTACGGTCTATACACTGGAGAAGATCTAAACTAGATATCAATTTGAAAGTAGGTCAAATTGGTATTCTCTTAATACTTCTAAGCTATTGTGGTTTGATGAATGTTTTGATAATACGCACTAGTTTTAACAAATCATTTTTAAAATGTCAGCATATGTACTGACACCCATTGTATCCTTAATATTTTCCATTTCAAAGTCCCGAATTTAAATTCAAAATTTTTTGTATATTAAGTGATTTATCTTGCCTTCTATCACAAAAATATATATACGATTTTAACATAACCCGTTTAAAACTTCTAGCTTTTGACAATATAGTTGATATTCATGCTTGCTATCAAATAAGCACATAAAAGATTGTGACTTTGTAAATGCAGGTTCCACATAAACGACAACCCTCACAAACAATATTTGTAGATTGAGAAATGAGAAGCAATATTTAGTGTTAAATTTCTTAAAACTAGTCTTTTAGAGAAAAAAAAAAGTCAAGTCCCTACATATACAGCAGCCAAATCTCCCTCTCAATGGCCTTTGTCAGCCTTGATTCGCCACCTTGATCACCATGACAGAATAGATGTAGGTTAATATCATAAAGCACAACTACAGGTTAATATCTACATATACCGTCATACAAAGCACAACTATAGGTTAATGTCATAACTAAACATTTTACCTACCTATCATTCACTTGGCCACTATAAAATGCACTCTCCTCCACACACCCCAACACATCAAACACATCTTAACAATTACTAGCTTATCACTTGCCTTCTTCCAAAACCATCAAGCCAATCTAGAGTCTCTAATTTCCAAACAGAAAGATGAAGTGAGCTCTATTTTTCTCCTTCTCATTCCTCTTGACATTTTTCTCCTTGAAGTCCTCCACCACTTTAGCTGCACTGACTCCTGCAACAGCCCCTATTGCCCCAGCAAAACCTGCCTCCTAAGCGCCGGCAGCAGCCCCAGCAAAACCGTTAGTCCCCGCTTCCGCTGATGACATAATCAAAATCCTCAGGAAGGCCGAATCCTTCAGCGTCCTAATACGGCTGCTAAAAACCACCCAAATAATTAACCAAGTCAATGCAGAGCTCAAACTACAAAATCAGGTGGCTTAACCATTCTTGCACCAGACGATGGTGCCTTCTCAGAACTCAAAGCAGGGTACATCAACTCTCTGACTGATATTCAAAAAATAAAGCTAGTACAGATCCACGTTCTCCCCATTTACGTTTCAAGCTCAAATTTTGATGCTTTATCCAACCCAGTGAACACGTTGGCCAGTGATAACCCAAATGGGTATCAGTTAGATGTGTCTGCTTATGGAAACAGTGTGAATATCACATCAGGGGTGGTAAATGCCACCATCACAGGCATTGTCTACACGGATAATAAGCTTGCCATATATCCTGTGGACAAGGTGCTTATTCCTTCGGACTTCTCACACCCTAAGTCTTCAGCTCCGGCACCAGCTCTGGCGAAGGCACCTAAAGCTGAAAAGGAGAACGCACCTGCAGTAGATGATCAGGACGAGATAACGAAGGACAGCTCTGGCGCCATGATTTAACTGGTATTCAAGGAACAACGTTGGTTTTCCTTGGGGTTACTTTAGTTTTTGCCGCCACAGCAACGTTTTGAACAAGAACCATTTGACAGGTGGACTAGTAATTTTGCTGTGTCTTCCTTCTCTGGACTTTAAATGTATTGGGGTATGAAGAGGATGTGAACCGTTGAGTGATTTTCTTGTTTTCTTGTAAGAAATCATGATTTGTTTTCGAGTGATTTTGTGCTATTCAAATCCTACGCTTGGAACACAATCTATGTGTCCATCCAATTTATCACTTAATTATTGTTTTTAGGACTTGGGACATGGAAAGGATTTCATGCTTCCATTGAGGAAAGTCAAGTAATATACACACACACGCGTCTCAATCAACAAGACTACTAAAAAAGTGAGGAAAGAGTGAAAAACTGAATAGAAAATCAAGAAAAAAGGGAAATAAATAATCAGTGGAGGAAAAAAGAGCAATGGGGTACATGTTAGAATTTACATCTAAATTATCTTACGGAGAGGAAGAGAATTACTACCATTGTCAGCTTACAATAGGTTGTCTTTCTAGCTGGCTAAGAAGGAAAAATTATCCGTCAGCTGATATTCAGCTTGAATGGGAATTCTACTCTGCCGCTTGGTGGAGTTTGAATCTAACTGCATCAGCTTAGACATCATTCGTAAAATAGACGAATTGAATGAATAAATTTGTACCTATTTGTATCAACTGCTCCTCTTTCCTACCACCCTTGTAAGTAAGCTTTTTTTAACATCATTTTATAGCAGCTTTTAGATGTCTTTTTGAGTTCTCTGTAAAGCTCTGTATTGCTCAAATTTCCAATTTGATTTCTCACTCCAGATTTTAGAAAGCAGTTATCCACTTTCGTCCACCGATATCTACAAATATGGAAACACTTATGCTGATTAAGTTTGATTCAAAGTAATTTCTGAATTGATTCTGGGGTAGGTATACCCTGGAATTTTAAAGCACACAGCATATTTCACTGTTTAAGTTTGATTGAAAGTAATTTCACATTTAATAAAAGATTTCTTCTTTTATCTTTATTGAATAGCTTTTTCCTATTTATTAGGATTCTATAGGATGTGTCAGTTCAAGAGAGTTTACTTGTTCCCAACAAAGTAAAACCAGGGCAAATATTTGGTGACTGTAAAACAGGGTATTAAAACAATAGCAGAAGCATGTGAAATGGACCCCAAATATGAGTTTTTGTCCGAATTGTAAGGGGAACCAGATTGATAATTGATCATAAGGTGAAAGCAACACGTTCACGCACCCTTCTTCATTTTTTTAAATTTGCCCAACATTCAAATCAGTTACCACTCTGTTTTCCCTGCTTCTTAAGATAATCCATTTGCTACATCGGCCAAGTCATTTTCTCTGTCACTTCTTTCTTCATTGATGCTCCTCCTTAATCTTCTATCCAGAATACGACAAATACGCTCACAACGCATTCTAGCATATAACGTCATTCTTTTCCCGCATCCAATTTGAGCCCTGCTTCTCCCTCTGTTTCCCCTGTCTTTTCAAACATGGGCTTACTGCTCCATCAGCCAACTCTATTCCAGCTCCTTTGATGCAACACCTAAATCTCCTAGTGGGTAACAATATATTATATATCCGTTCACAAATCACAATTTAAGTTTTTATATCCAAACCTTTCACCTACCTGTCATTTTCTCTTGCCTCCAATATAAGCCTCTCTCCATATCTCCAGTGAATGAATTATTCATTGCAAGTTCAATTACAATAATTTGCATTCTTTTACTGTAGCACAAAAGCTCTTTCTAGGCTGCAGTTAAAAAAATAACGATGAAGCAATCTCTTTTGCCCTTCTCACTAGCACATACTAATTTCTCTCTTCTTTTCAACGAAAAAATTAGCCCAAATATCGCCAGCTTTGGCCCCAGTAAAACCCACCCCTGCTCCACCAGCGACAGCGCCAGCAACAGCTTTAGTCCCCACATTACCTCAGCCACCGTCTGACGCTGCCCCTGACACTCCAGCCACTAAACATCATCGGAATCTTAAGGCAGGCCAAATCCTTCAATGTCCTGATCGGGCTGTTGAAAACCACCCAGTTAATTAATCAAATCAATTCACGGCTTTTAGCCACAAAGTCTGGTGGCTTAACCATCCTAGCACCAGATGACAGTGCCTTTTCAGAACTCAATCCAGGGTTCCTCAATACTCTGTCTGATGGGCAGAAGCTGGAGCTGTTACAGTTCCACGTTCTTGCTGATTATGTCAGTAGCTCAAACTTTGACACTCTAACCAATCCGATGCGGACACTGGCCGGTGTTAACCCCAGTAAAGCACCACTGAATGTGATCAGTTACGGTGGCAATGTGAACATTTCAACAGGGGCGGTTAATACCACAATCACTGGCATTATATATACGGATAAGTGTGTCGCCATTTATAAGGTTGGCAAGGTGCTTCTTCCTTTGGACTTCTTTGCTGCGAAGACGCCAGCAGCATCACCTGCTCTAGCACCGGCACCGTCACTTGCAGCAGCGAAGGCGCCTAAACCTGATAAGGAGAAGCCATCGTCCTCAGATTCAAATTTCACAGACTCTTCGCAAGTTGTTCCCACAGAGAATGACTCTGGTGCAGTGAGAATCAACGTGTATGGAATGTGGGTATCCCTTGGAATTGCTTTTGTGGCAGCGATGATGCGTTAAACTTGAAGAAGACATATTTGCCAACCGAATCTGATTTTTTTGTCATTTTTTTTTCTGGAATTTGAATTTATATTGGTGTAGGAACTAGGAAGAGTACTCTGAGGGTGAGCTCTATGGTTGTGTTTTCTTGCAATGAAATGACTTAAGTTAATTTATATACTACATCCAAATCTACTGCTTAGTTTCTATGGGAGTTAGGACGACGGATAAGGGACATGCCAAGACATTCTTTTTACTCTCTGGTTCAAGTCAGAAAACATGTCTATACTGGAATGAGTTGTCTTTACATGTCTATGTTCACAATCCATCAAATTCTTAAAAGAGATCCGCTACTTTTTGGTCGTTGTAATATTAGAAGATTTCCAGTTCATTATTCATCTTGGTTAAGTGGAAAGATTCTTATATAATAGGGTCAAACTCAGGTTGACAAGGGTCAGTAACGCTATATTCATATCCTTCTCAGCATCAATGATAGTGCAGGATTTGTCAGCAAGCCTAAAGTAACAAGGTAATTACCAGATATAGCTGCCACAAGAAAATCCGGGGAATCTCGTCCTGGCTAGGCCTTCGTTATTTAAATTGAATGAAAGCAATTTTAAGAAATGCGGATGGGTTATCTGTGATGGCAGCATCACTCTGATATCTTAAACTGGATTCCAGAAGAAGCATATATTGGGAAGAATGGGGATTAGTTAAAGGATCGTCTTAGCGTGAAGTGGAGATAAAAGAGCAAAATCACACGAGCAAAATGCTTGATCAAATATCTGCTGGAATTTCGAATACAACTAAGCAAACTTCTGTCTCGTTTTTACTTGAAATTCTTTAATTGCAACCTGTAAGAGTACACAAAATTCTGATAATACAAAAGATATCAACTTTTTTCTTGTAGGGAAGGAAGATCTAGTACACAGAAGAAAAGCTTCAAAAATCGCATATAATTTCACCCCAAACTGACTTGATTCGTAAGAAGGAAGAAAGGTAAAAACATAAAAGAAAACAATTATTTAAAGAGCACTACAAAATGTTGATCATTTCCCTTCAATCCAACCCAGTGCGCAGAAAAGTATACACAACAACATTGGAACCCAGTTGGTACCTTCATCTTCAAGCTTCAATCGTCACAATGATAATGCTACTGCAGCAATTCCAACGGGCAACCACATCCCAAGCCTGTCTTTCAAACTCATAGCAGCAGAGTCATCATCTGCCGGACCTGCAGAGCCCTCTGCGGATTTCTTCTTAGAAGTCTTTGGCTTTGACGGCGCCGGTGCTGGTGCTGGAGGCTTAGGCACAAAGAAGTCCCGAGGAAGAAGCACCTTGTCCACTTGATAAACCGCTAGC
Source organism: Dicorynia guianensis (assembly GCA_037013595.1). NCBI lineage: Eukaryota > Viridiplantae > Streptophyta > Magnoliopsida > Fabales > Fabaceae > Dicorynia > Dicorynia guianensis. The sequence continues at coordinate 1,883,433 of JASUAB010000009.1, forward strand.
TGATTATCAGAATAAACAGTGCCACTAACTGTTGTGTTAACAATGCCGGTTGTCATGTTCACTTGGTTCCCTGAACCGGTCACGTTCAATGCCAATCTATCTGGATTCTCGCCAGCTTGTGTTCTCACTGGGTTGCTCAAAGTATCAAAATTTGACAGCGCAACAAATGTGGGTAGCATGTGGAATTGGATGAGCTCATTTTTTTGTTGATCATTAAGGGAATTGAGGAACCCAGGTTTGAGGCTTGAGAAGGCATTATCATTAGGTGCAAAGACTGTTATGCCACCGTTTGAATTCAAGAGTTGGGAATTGATCTGGTTATCCACTTGGGTGGTCTTTAACAGACGAATTAGAGTGGTGAATCCTCCAGCCTTTTTAAGGATTCGGATTATGTCTGTGGGGGCTGATGATGGTGACGGTGCAGGGGCCGCCGCAGGCGACTGGGCTGAAGTGGTGGAGGAATGGCAGAGGACCACTAGAAGAAGTGTGAGGGAGAAGAAGAGGTGTTTCATGATCACCGTGTTGTGTTTGTTGACCAGGAATGGTGATATTGGAAGACTGGTCCTTGGTGTAAGTGTTTGATGTGTGGGTGATGGAAGGAGGAGGATTTATTGAGGCTTGGTATGAGGTTATGTTTATAGTTAGGTGAAATGTTAAACTAGGAAATATCAGTTGTTAGCATATTCGCTTATACATCAATGAAAGGTGGTGCGTCAAGGGAGTCTGAGAGACAAAGAGAGGTTTTACTATAGTAGCCAGATGGGTTTTGCTTGGGAAGGCAGAAAAACAGTGAGATATGGAGTGGGTGTGTTGGGGGCAAATAAAGATAGCATGATTGCGTAGCATTCACTTGTAATTGTTCTGAAATAGCAAAAATCAAGTGCTTGCAGCAATCTTACGGAACAAGTCCCTTATTTTCTTTTGCAAGAGCATGTTTGATGATAATTTTTGAGTTGGCTTCCCTGGATCAACCTCGTGGATGTTAGCCTCTCACCTACGATGCACTGCTAGCTACTTCCTCGGCGTTGATTACCAGTGGGTCATCTCTTCTGATCGTATATTGACATCCATTTTTTTTTCCTTTTTCCCTTCGTCTTTCCTCTCTACTTGGGGAGGAGGGTTTTGAATATCATGTAACAGCTTTTTTCTTTAGCCGAGAGAAAATTTCCTCATTGTCCTGACTTTTGAGTCATGTTCATTACTATCTAGAGCTTTTAAGTTACAGTGGAAAACAAAATCAGAAGCCACCTCGGCAATTGGAAAGAATGTAGATTTGAATATGTACACATCCCCTAACCAGGCGAGAAACCACGTTTTTATTTTTATAACTGGGTTTATGTTTTATTACAAGACAAAAATTATAGAATGTATGTAAATGTACTGCATAGTTTTTATCTTGTAATAAAATATAAACACAATTATAAAAATAAGAATATGAATATAGAATTATTCGCGAGAAATTATACACCGGGTGTGCTAAATTCTACAACCAAAAAGAAATAATGGATGAAACGGTACGTTCCACCCCTTATTTTGTTTCTAGTTGTAGAAAAGACTTGCGGCTAGGTCTATCACAGCTCAACTAGGCCGTAGTAAGTGAAGAGTGGATGTGAGAAATCCACGAGTAAAGAACATTTTTTTCTTTTTTTTTATAAACATGTCTTAACACTGACTCGATCTTTCCCTGATCGAACATTGGATGAGACTGATTTATAGAACCTGTACTTGTTATTATTATTTTTTTACTGTTTTGGCTATGGATGCCATTGATAGAACATTTAGTTGATCATCTGCGGCGGTGGTATGAGCGGTTAGGAAGTCCAATTCAAGTTATAGCTGTACCCAGCGAACGGAAAAGAAAAATTTGAATGCTTTAAAAGATAAAATATATTTTAAAATAAAATATAAAAAATTATTAATTAAAAAATTAATAATTATTATTATTTAATAAATTTTAAATTATAATCTCTTTATTTATATTTAATAATAATTATAATCATTAATTTTTTAATTAATAATTATTTATTTATATTTTATATTTTAAAATACACTTTATACTTTAAAAAATCTTAATTTCAAATAGAGATAGCCGATAGCCATCAATATAAACATTTAACAATACGGGATCAAGATCCCCCTCGTGCTGGATTTGAGTCAATACTAGATTTAGAACGTGCAAAAACTGGTACACAGGGACTCCATCTAATTGGAAAAAATTAAAAAGCAAAGAAAAGAAACACAATCTTGTCTTGTGCTTTCCATTACAAACGCGATAACTCGATGCCTTCACTTGCTGTCTCAGTGACAAAAAGTACAAATGAAAAAAAAAAAAAATACAGAGGAAACAAGTCATCACACATAATAGGAAGGGCTAATAAGTTTCCAACGCAATGTTTCTAGAGGAAATCTAAAACTCAAACGCGCCTGAGGTGGTCACAGATGAAGAAAAATTGGCTGCTCCAACAAAAATAATGATGCTTCAGATCTGCATCTTCCAATCTCACTGACGTTACCAAATGCTGTTCAAGAACTTAAAGTAGAAATAGCTTGAGACACAAAATACTAAATAACCGAAAGAAGCGCAGCATGCGATGGGATTTTTTAATAAGGTAGACGTGAAAGTGTTCACACATGACTGGAGCATCATATCTCTGCATCCTGATACACACATCTAGAAAGAACCATGCAAGCATCCTCCCCTTGAAGACCACTAATTCCCTGCTGTGCAGCTGGAGGAGGATACTAATTTGTACACATGACGCATGCAACATTACAACAGAAACTACGAACCAAGATACACTCTCATTTGAGAATGAGAAAGCGAATCATGCATTCTTTGTGCTGAACAGTAGTTTATTAGTGATAGTAGGCAGCAAAAAGACTGTACAGCCTACAAAGCATACATATGTGATCAAGATAGTTTCTACGGATACTAGGGAGGAAAAAAATGGAATTTCTAACATCAGCAAACCAATGGAGCTCATTTTTAAAATTATAGGAAACTATTGATTCCATCCTGTAATTAGTCATTCTAAACTTTTCAGTCAGGACTAAAATCTCTACATTATTCATACCGGCAAGAAAAAACAGAAAGAACAATAATCAGTATCCATTATACTATACCAGATTTTCCGCACAAGAATAAAAATGACAGCTGCAGAATGTTACCAAAGCACATCGAATTTGACAAACATTGAGGACACCAGTAAAATAAATTGTCACAAATTCCAATATCATTGATAGGATTCAGATCAATGACCAGTAAGCCAATGAATCAGCAATGTCTCCTATGAAATTTACATTGAAGTCAATCTCAATGATTCGAAGTCACCGTAAAAATGCATTTTACCATCTGGCTACGAATCCATTATATAAAATGTATAGTCTATCCCTCACCATTACACATGATTCTCATATGCAAAACATGACAATATTAGATATATTATATCGTTAGATTCTCCACTAGCATGCTTTACAATTTCTAACCTCCTCCATTCCCACCTGAATTTCTCTCTCCTAACGCTTCCTCAGCTTTTAGTTTCTCGGGAACAAAATCTGAACAAGCAAAAGCAACATAAACAGCATTGTTAAATAGCGGCAGGTAAATGCAAAGAAAGTTAAACATCCAATAGGGATTGCACTACAACAGAAATAAGAAATTACCTGAAAGAAAGTCGTATCTCCTCTGCTTACTAACAACAGATGCTGAAAAGAAAAACAGGAACCTTATCAGTAATTTGGTAATATCTCTCAATGCTCATGCACACAAACATACAAATTTGCACAATTTCCTGTATTAAATGAATATAATAGTAACATTTCTACCACACATTTGAGCCTTACATCTGTAGTAATTCTAAAGGTGGTTAATATTTTAGGGTTTAAAACAACCATTTATCAGTTTTGAGCTTCAAAACTGACCCACGTTCTTCTCAGTTTTGAGCAACGGCAGACACTAGAAAACATGTGCCAGTTTCCAGTGTTCCTTGGCAAAGATGAAGCTGAATGACTTTACTGTGCTGCTAAACCTAATATCAGTTTCAATTTTCTTAAATAGTTGCCCAAAAAGAAGTTTCCAGAACCCAGTAATGATGATAAATCCATGTTTACAACCGAATATGGCTTTCCCTGATTATATGGTTCAGTGTACCTAAAGTTGCAGATATGCAGGGGGGTGCAAGAAAGAATAGGAGAGGCCATGACATTCACTCATCACTAGATGAAAGAAAAAGTAAAATAAACAATCTAACACACAGTTTCTTAAACCACATTATTTGGAAAAAAAACAAATGTTTATTATTGTTGGATTGATATGGGACAACTAAGAGATAAACTATGAGATCCAGTAAGGGATTAGTATGATATTTCCTACCCAAAGACAAACTATCATAAAAGCATAAAAAAAATTTAACGAGTTTGAGAATTTATAACCGAGACGAGTAAATGTTTTTAATACAGAAGTAGATAGTACGTATGGCAAGTCCTTCATTCAACTCACACAGAGTTTCAAATATGTCAGCATCAATATAAAGGACAACTACAGTTTAGAACAATTCAACAGAGATTGTGGACTCCTATGAACGCTCAAGAGCAAGAGAGGGAGATTACATAGGTGCTTGTAACCAAGAGATTTTTTACGGTCCCGAACAGAACAAGCATAAGCATCCTGTGCAAATTGTTGAAGGAACTTCTCCTGCACCCAACCAGGAAAGGCAATCAGGGAGGGCCAACAAAATGTTAAATTTAGTGATAAACAGAGAGAAATATAACAGAAAGGTACCGTCGCTATGTTGATCACAAGTATAGCTTCCTCAGAAACCCGTAAATCAGGGTCTTCGCCCCTAATCATTTTTCTAATACGCTTCATCGGGAACTTATTCGTTTTGGCGCCTTCTTTCTCTTCAACTTCGTCTTCATCTTCGTCATCATCATGCTTACGTTTGCCTTTCTTGCGTTTCGTTCCGCTGGTTCTACCGTTTGTGATCTCCGTATTATATTCTTCACGTACTTGCTCTACTTCTTCCTGGGACTCCGTGCTCCAAGACGGAACAACTAGAACTTTATGGCCCTTCACATTCCCATTGCTCAGTTTATTCTTCTCGTTTTTCTTCTTCTCCACCACCTTATTATTCCTCTTCTGTTCCTTCTCCTCCTCCTCCTCCTTATTTTTCTTCAAGTCCTCCACTTCCTTTCTCGGTTTACTGCCTTTACTAACTGCTCTCGAGCTTTCTCCATCTTTGCTTTTCTTTTCTGTTTTCGAATTTTTGGAGGAGGTCATCGATTAGAAAGTGCGTCCTAGTCCGAACGAAAAGGGTTTCCGTGCGAAGGGATGCCGGAAAGCCTGGGACGACGTCGCCGGAGCTTAAGGGTATGCCATTTGTATACGTATAATGGGTATGCTGGGCCGTTTTGGGGCACGCTTGGAGACATGGGCCTATTCTTGGATTGGGCTCTACTTTGCATAAGCGGGTGAAAAGTACCTAAACACGTTGTCCAAAGATAAGCCCATTTCAAACATTAGACGTTTTAATGCATACTATTATTTTTTAATTTGGTACTCGACAGATCCTTTACAATTCATGCCTTTGTTTACTTATTTTTTTTAATAATTCTCTGAAAAAAAATGTGATTGAGCCTTCCATCACAAATTATTAGTCAAAACGCATTTTAGATAAGGAGTCTCTAATGTTGGCATAATTATTGATTGATCCCAAAAAAAAAAAAAAAGACTTAGAGCTTTTTTAATACTTGCTCCACTAATATTGATCTATTTTAAGACTGGAAATATTTTGATACGGATACGCATTCTAAGAATCTGGAACATAATTAATTAATTTTTAAGAACATAATTGCATTGAATCTGATATTGATAAAGCCTTCATCTTCATCACTGCTCCTCACCATCCTAAGCTAGATCAATGTGACTGAGAACCGAAAATTTGGTCATTGCTGGGTGCAGCTAAGCAGATAAGGTCAATTTTCTTGTAGTATTATATGATTTGCAGGATGCTCTGTGTGTGAAAATAAAAATTGGTGTTTGGTAGGTTGTGGAAATTTTAATCTGTTCGGCCCGCACTTACAGATATGTCAACAAATTTGTTTGATTTGGTTTAAAGTGGGAGTTTCAATGCCTTTAGTTGTTTTATCTATATATACCAGGCTATTCCCTGTCTTAACTTCTTGTCATTGTTCCTCATCTCTTTTCCACGGTCAATAATGCGAGCTTTTCCTGCTGGTACATTGGTGTTCATGACAATTCATGAATAATCAATCCGGCAAAGTAAAGAGAAAAAGAAGAAGCGGTGATTGGCATATATTTGTGGGCAGGTTGACTAGCTAAGGTTGCATTTATGGAGCAGGTTTAGGTGGCACCGCCCAAAATCTTGATTCTCTAGAAGATTTTCTTTTTGAATATTTAAAGTTTAGTGAGAAAAGAAATGATCTCACCTTAAGATTAAAACGTGATCCTAATTGGCGAAGAAATTTGAATTTAAATCTCATAAATTAAATATTTTAAACTTGATCAGTTAAATTAACTCGTCAAAATTCTCTAGAAGGTAAAACAAAAGGAGGCAGCAGGCCAGCCGAAGCACCAGGGTCAAGATGCTTAATGATAGTGTCATACTTTGGTTTCGCCGATTGCGTGCTGCTGATTGTGACATGGAGAGCAATTCTCCCAAGCCATCCTCCATTTGCTATGGACGAGTTTCCTCTTTGCGTTGCTATCATCGACCCCACTTCTTTTCCTTTCTTTAAAACGAGTGAAGAAGGTGTCGGATAGGCCGCATGTGATGTTTGCATGAGATGATAGCTACCAGCTTGGAAAGAAACATTAATCAATGATGGGAGTTTTTTGCCGTCACAAAGAAAATAAATACAAAATGAATTAATCGAAATCGTTCTTAGTCACTCATGGTTTCTTTTAGCTTCTTTGGAAAGTTACAAGACAAGAGGTGGCAACTGGCAGGCCTAAAGAGAGCAGAGCATGAGTGGATGAATGATGAACCTACCGACCAACAGGGATTTCAAAGGGATCTCCACTCACCAATCTGCGTTTTGAATGACCCAACCATCCCAACCCCAAGCGATGGACTACCAATATTTGGTGCAGAGACAATAAAGCAAGAGAGAACGATCAGTCCAACCCCAAAGTGCCAACCTGCCACTCCCCATGTTGCTAACTTCAATGACATGAAAAAGGGCACTAAATACTAACTTGATTGACTTTTAACGTACAACACATGACACTATAGAGATAAAGAACGTAGTTATGTCATTCTTTTTTTTTTTTTTTAATGAATTAAGTATTCTCATTAGATGTACAATTTTTTAAGTTCTTTCATTTAGATTGTTTAATTTCTTTTAGAAGGAGTAATGTTATAAATTTTTAATTTAAAATTTTTTTTATAAATTAAATTTATAATTGTTAAATAATCATATTTACATTAATTGTGTTAATTTCTTAAAATTATAGTCATGTTATTCTAATTTTATAAAATATTTATTTAAAAATATTTAAATATTTATATTTATTAAATTCTAAATTAAATTATAAGATTTACAAATTTAACAGTTTACAATTGAGTTGATGAGAAATCCATGACCTCATTTACATGAGTATCATTTTCCTATAATAATTTGTTTTTAGGTGACTTGTAAAAAATAAAAAAAAAATCTAATTTCACAAGCTCACATAGTATGGCTCTTTATGAGCCATACTTGAATTTTCATGTATGAAAATAGCGGGACTCTGGTCATAATCAGTGAATATGTCATGATTCTTTTGACCAATTACTCCATTGGAAGTCATCTCTTCAAGTTATGATTATTGAATCGATTATTATTAAATAGATAGCAACACACGGATCCAGTTTGCGTAGCAAGGAAAAAAGGAAGAATGGCCGATCAAACTAACCCATTTGGGATAAAATTTCAGAGGAAAATAAGAAAAAGGAAGCACTCCCTTGTCATTTAGGTACGGCAGATGTGCATGCAAATCAATGACACTAAGTTGAGTCATTGACTCTGCGTGTTACACACATCTGCTGGTGGAGAAAGCCTCATCGTGCTTACGGTACCCATTACAGATTTACAGTAAAAAAGAATAAAAAAAGATATCATTATGTCTGGTGCAGTGTAATATGGTCTGATCTGGTTGTCGGCGATTGAATGGCAGAAGATAACATGAATACTAGCAACTGCACGCGCTCACTTACACCGCCATTGGACTGGTTGTTTCATCCACTAGGACTAGATTGCCAGCTAGCTCTTTCCATGAACAAGATTAAATTAATGTTGGCTCAAAAAATTGTGTATATTAAAATTTCCATTATGATTGTGGTCCTGATCATTACCCAGGCCCTCTAATTCGCGAGTGGCCATGGTTGCTTATCTCTTTCCCGAGATTTCTCTTGGTCAAATTTCAGAATTTCCCGACCTTTTTTGCAGACACAAAAATAAAAATCGAACAATCTTAACATCAATGTGAATGAAATAGAATTGCAGTTCAGCTGAATGCTGCAACCTTATCTGTTTTTTAAGCCATTTTTGTGCTTGAAATTGGAGGCTTGCAGCTGAATGCTAAAACCTTAAAGCAACAAAATTTCTGTCTTTCCTTGAACTTTGGCTTTTGTCGCGCCTTAGTGCAGATCTAGCTTCACATTTTATGGTAAACTTTTTAATCCAATGCCAACAAAAGTAATAACCCGTGCACCACCTACCCGAGTCCATGACTATCCTTTTCTCTGTTTTCAGTCCTCGCCACCGCAATGGCTGACAAAAAAATGGGGAAGACCACTATTTCCTCTGTGCTCCAAAACACACCTGATCCTTCCGCTTCCATCCTCTGCTATAAAATGCCTACTGCCGTCTCATTGCCAAACAAAACAAAAGATAAAAGTGAACCACAAAACAGTGACTCAAACCGAGTGAGCTCTGAAGCAGTAAGCTCTGGTCGAAGAAGACAACAAAAGGAGCAAAGGAAGACGACGATGACGCTGACAGGCTTTGCCTTATAAGATATTATAAGAGTTGGCGTGTTCTTTCCTGAGTAGAACTGTAGAATAGCTTTGCTTAGCTTAGCTCTGCTTGTCTCCCGTTTTGATTCCCTTCCCACTCTCCAAGTTTACACATTTTCAATTACTTTATTTCCGTGTTCTGTTGAATATGTTCTCAAAGCGGCCAAGCAACGGCATTTGGATTAACATTTGTACGCATTTGTAAAAGAAACAGAAGCAGTAATAGATAAACGCTAAGCATTCTTTAGGGAAAGCAAGATTGTCTTAAGAAAGCAACCCATTGTTACTGTTTCCTAGAGCCAATTTTGCCACTTGCTTCAAGAAATCTGCTGTTGCAAAAGCCTGGCCTTTTAAATAAGAGAAGCAAAGGGAACCATTCTCTCGTGGTGGGTTTGGTTTTTGTTTCTGGAACCCAAAAAAGCGATGAGAGCAACGCAGATTCTGTTCCTTTTATTTTGGTTCCTCGGCATTTTGGCCCATACCTCGTTTTGTGCCAATGTGACGTACGACAACCGAGCGTTGGTCATCGACGGCAACCGCCGGGTCTTGATCTCGGGTTCTATTCATTACCCTCGTAGTACTCCAGAGGTCACTCTCTGTCTATATCTGTTTGTATTTCGCGCGCTTGGGATGCGTGCCTTCTGATTGTGTGTCTTCAAACTTACTTAAAATGGGGTGAATACCGTGAATTTGTTTGTTGCAGATGTGGCCGGACCTTATTCAGAAATCAAAAGATGGAGGATTGGATGTGATTGAGACATATGTTTTCTGGAACATGCACGAACCAGTTCGGGGCCAGGTTCTGTTATCGTTTTCATATTCCTCTGGCTAACAGTGTTTCATGAAGGAGACTAAAGGCCCATGTAGCTTTTCACTAGAAGAAGATGCTACTCAACTGACTTGTTTTTCATTGTTTAATTGAAACATAATTGGTGACCATGCTTTAGCAAGCTAATGATTAATTTGATATTTTGCAGTATGATTTTGAAGGCAGGAACGACTTGGTCAAATTTGTGAAGACGGTAGCAGCAGCGGGTCTATACGTGCATCTCCGGATTGGTCCATACGTATGCGCTGAATGGAACTATGGGTAAAGTTCGGTTCTGCCTTCCTAATATTTTCCAGCGACGTTCATAACTAATCGCGGGCTTTAAACTCTTGAACAGTGGCTTTCCTCTCTGGTTGCATTTTATTCCGGGAATTCAGTTCCGGACTGATAATGAACCATTCAAGGTAATTGTTTTGCCCCTCTACTCTTATGTCGCTGCTGCTTCGTACTGTATAGTGCGGTTGGATTGGTCTCTGACAACAAACTCAACTTTCAGACAGAAATGCAGCGGTTCACTGCTAAGATTGTGGATATGATGAAGCAAGAGAATCTCTATGCATCTCAGGGAGGACCTATTATTTTATCTCAGGTTATTCTCGTTCTATATATGGCCGCCTATGTCATTTCAAGAAAAAAATATTGACTTCCAGAGATGGAAGCGTATTCATATTGTTATGTAGTGATCTCAATGGTCCTGTACATATTTGTTATTAATATGAGAATATTATGCACTTTCTAAGGCCAGATTGAAAATGAGTATGGCAACATTGATGGGGCCTATGGTGCTGCGGCTAAAGCCTACATCAACTGGGCAGCAACAATGGCTACATCTCTTGATACAGGGGTCCCCTGGGTCATGTGCCAGCAATCAGATGCTCCTGATCCAATTGTAAGTTTTCTCCTTCCAACTGTTCACAGCAAGTCTTCTCTGCTGTATGTTCTACTAGATTGTCTTTTTTCATGAATAGAGCAATCATGCTATGCTGCCGATTTCTTGCTTGATTAATTTATTAATTACTTACAGATTAACACTTGCAATGGATTTTACTGCGATCAGTTCACACCAAACTCTAATAAGAAACCAAAAATGTGGACTGAGAATTGGAGTGGATGGTCAGCATTCTTTTCTCTATAAAACAGTTTGTTATTTGAATAAATTCTATTCCCGAAAATTGTGTATCTCCTTTCTCATGTTACAAGTTTTTTTCTCCCTTGCATCATCTTGAATTCTTGAAATATTTGGAATTGTAGGTTTCTTTCATTTGGGGGTGCTGTGCCTTACAGACCTGTGGAAGATCTTGCATTTGCAGTGGCACGCTTTTTCCAGCGTGGAGGAACATTTCAAAATTATTATATGGTAATGCAACCATGCGTGAAATTTGAAGTTCATTATTCTATGCTACTTGAAGAAATTCAGCCCCAAGTACAAGAAACGGAGTGAACTGATACCGCAATTTTTTTGGTTACTTGCTCTGAAACAGTACCATGGCGGGACCAACTTTGGCCGGACATCTGGTGGACCTTTCATTTCTACAAGTTATGATTATGATGCACCAATTGATGAGTATGGTGTGTAATCTTTCTACCTTCCATGATCAGTCTAAACTTGATGCAGAATAAAATTTTCATGTTCATTGCATATTTATTGTTGACGTTGTAGACATGACTATTAAACTGCCAGTTGTCAGTTAAAAGCAACCTGACTTCCATGGGCAATCAACAAGATATATAAACTGTCTCGCATGCGTAGCTGATGTGCTCATTTTATTTGCTGAAGAGAAGAAGGTAGTCTTATGTATGGGGATCTAAATTTTGTTTTAACTGTCTGATGCAGGAATTATTAGACAGCCAAAGTGGGGCCACCTGAGAGATGTGCATAAGGCCATAAAACTTTGTCAAGAAGCATTGGTAGCCACTGATCCCACAATTACATCTCTTGGTCCAAATTTAGAGGTATCAATTATCTTTATTAAACTTTCATCCTTGTTAATAAAACTTGCTCATGCTCCATGTATGTAAATTGAATTTCTAGATAAACTACGTCAGGGCCCAAAATTCTCAATTTTATTAAAATTGCAAACTTCTGTCCATTGAAATGCCATGTAAAGAGTGGATTTTCACATAATTACCCGTTGCCATTAGGGGTCACTATCACCGGTTTCTCTGGTTCCATTTCCTTCACAAAGTTCCTGAGACTGCTGCTTTATGCTGATACCAGTCTTTCTTTTCTGCACTGACACTTCTGTTATATGCTTTATGAAGGATTAATCTTTATTTTATTTTACACCTTTTACTATATAAACCCAGGCTGCAGTTTACAAGGCAGGATCTGTATGTGCTGCCTTTCTTGCCAATGTGGGCACTACATCTGATGCAACAGTGAATTTCAGTGGCAATTCATATCGCTTGCCTGCATGGTCTGTGAGCATTTTACCAGACTGTAAGAATGTGGTGCTTAATACTGCCAAGGTTTGCCTCATCAATACCCATTTCATGTTTATCTCGCTTCATTAATGTCTGGTCCTCTGACTACAAATGTGATGGTGATTACTTTTCCTGATAAAAATATAAACTTATATTGGCTGGAGTTCCTTTAGAAAGTTAACATATTATTTTGTAATTAATCTGTTTACAGTGAAGATCTTCGATCATGTCCAAGAGAAAAGTAGCATAAATTAAAATTTCTAACTTTCTGTATGACAGATCAATTCTGCATCTATGATTTCAAGCTTCACAAGTGAATCTTTAAATGAAGATACTGGTTCTTCAGAAAACTCTAGCTCAGGATGGAGTTGGATAAGTGAACCAGTGGGTATTTCTAAGACTGATGCATTCACAAAAGTCGGATTGCTGGAGCAAATAAATACAACAGCTGATAGAAGTGACTATTTGTGGTACTCTTTAAGGTATACGGAACTCTCTGTTTAGGACAGCTTTCTTCTGACCTATAATTCTCTTCTCCATAATAACATTTTTCTGGTAATTTTGTTGGCAGCATTGATCTGAAAGATGATCCTGGTTCTCAAACTGTCCTTCACATTGAATCACTTGGTCACGCCCTTCATGCTTTTATCAACGGGAAGCTTGCAGGTATTTAAATTAAAGCAATGAGAATTGATGATATGTCCAAATAGCCTCGCATTTATGATTCATATGTTCTTCCTATTTATGTTCAATGTTCTATGCAAGTTGCCAGAAAAGTTATCTGGTGGCTCTACCTTCCAGCTAAACCTGGCCATTGATTTTGATCATGCAACTTAAACATAGTATTTGCCAGTTAATATTAGAAACATTTTGAAATATGTCACCAAACCCAACTTTCAATAAATGTCTGGAAGAAGGAACAGCGATTTTAAAGACTATGGTAACTTGTTTCCTTTCTTATTACTCAAAATTTGGTTCCCTTTAAGGATGTAGCGAAAATAAAATTACAAGAATTTAATGGTTGTAGCTTTCTAAAATGTTCAGAGAAATTTTCTCTCTTTTGATGTTTTAAGGCTTCCATGAATTAACAATGCTGGTCCATGATATTCTGGTATACTTCCAGGGAGTGGAACAGGCAACAGTAATAAAGCTAAGGTGACCGCTGACATCCCTGTCACGCTTGTGGCTGGAAAGAACACAATTGATCTCCTCAGTTTGACCGTGGGACTTCAGGTTTAGTCTTTCTGATTTTAACAAATCTAAGCATTCAGAACAGAGAAAACTACGGTTGGCATTTGCATTGGCTTGTTATTTTTAATGTGCATTATATAGCTTTATCATTGAGTCATTCCTTGTTTGTATATCAGTAATTTGAAACTTACTTTTGCACATCAGAACTATGGAGCTTTCTTTGACACATGGGGTGCTGGGATCACTGGTCCAGTAACATTGAAAGGCTTGAAAAATGGGAATACGCTTGATCTCTCATCTCAACAGTGGACATATCAGGTTAGTCTCAGCTTAATAAAAATGCCTACTCCTTTCTTTATTTTTTTTCTGAAATAGTCACCTGCAAGTAAAAAAAAAAAAAAGCTTTTTTGGCAAGAAGGAAGAGGGGGAGAGAAACCCCTCCGGTGCTTTATTTGTAGCAACATTCTGTTTGAAGTCTGAGGATGCACTCTTTATTGTCATGAGTGCAGGTTGGACTCAAAGGTGACGAATTAGGCCTGTCTAGTGGAAGTTCTGGACAATGGAATTCACAATCTACCTTACCTAAGAAGCAACCATTGATTTGGTACAAGGTGATCTTTTTAATTATTTTCTTGTTTCTCTGGTAATTTGAAGAAATTAGAATTATAGAAGACAGGAGAACTGAAAGCGGTAAATTACTAAATCAAACAATTGTACCATGGCTATTCTCTTTCAGAGAACAACGTGAACTGGCAACTTTTGTATCCAAAACAGAAACAATACTGCAAATAATTATTTCCTAATAAATTCACATTAAATAGTTAGTATAAGCACTATTAATTATCCAGATATATTGAACTTTGAGAATATGACCTGCCCATGTTAAATCACGTGCTTGCTTATGATTCTGGCTTCTCATAATATCTGACCAGAAAAATGATTTCCTGTATTCCTTTCTATGCACAAAGAGTCGAAGATCAGTCCCTTCATTAGAAACAACCATTGGCATCTACTAGTAGCTTCTAAGCTTTTCTTACCTATGGTATCATTCTTGACCTGTTTGATTCCCTCAATCTTGGTCTTTGGTATGGATTTCTTCAACATTATTGTCTAATTGATAAAGAAACACATTATGTATGTCACTTGCCAGTATTTAATTTACAAACGAAAGAATAAAACCTTTTATGAGTTCAATTATGAAGTTTATATTTTTACTCAGCACAGTGTTTGCATCTGCTGTCTTCAACTTGCTATGGCATTCTATTATGACAGTTAAGGGTGTTGGATATAAAACCAATACTTTGGCCTCCATTTAAGGGCTTAAATTTTTGAGATGATTGGTTCTTAATATAATATCAGAGTCTCTATAATCAAATGATCAAAAATTCAATTTTTGTTACATCCTTCTTCTTTCTAATTAAAAAACTTGAAGCTCCACACACCAAGCCTAAAGAACTGTTGTATGAAGGGACATGTTGGATACAAAACTTATTCTTGTTCCTCCACCTAAGAGTTTAAGTTTTTAGAATAGTTGATTCCTTGACAAATGGAATGATATACAATAAATGTTTTGGGACAAACTAATAGTGGTGCTTGTTGAATCAGACAAATTTTATTTCTCCCTCTGGCACAACTCCAGTTGCAATTGACTTCACGGGGATGGGGAAAGGTGAGGCTTGGGTGAATGGACAAAGCATTGGGCGATACTGGCCTACATATGTCTCTTCAAATGGTGGTTGCACAGACACATGCAATTACAGAGGGCCTTATAGTTCATCCAAATGTCTCAAGAATTGTGGAAAACCATCACAGACATTGTAAGTGTATAAGACTCTAAATGAGAATGATTCAAAATAATTCTAAATTCCTGATATTGAGTCAATGATCCTGCAGATACCATGTACCGCGCTCGTGGTTGCAGCCAAATGGCAACACTCTTGTATTGTTTGAGGAAGATGGAGGTGATCCAACTCAGATATCGTTTGCTACGAAACAGATAGAGAGCTTGTGTTCACATGTCTCGGAGTCTCACCTGCCTCCTGTAGACTTGTGGAATTCAGATACCGAATCAGGAAGAAAAGTAGGACCTGTACTCTCGCTCGAGTGCCCTTATCCTAATCAGGTTATCTCATCCATTAAATTTGCAAGCTTTGGAACACCTCGCGGGACTTGTGGGAACTTTAACCATGGCCGCTGCAGCAGCGCCAGTGCTCTATCCATTGTACAGAAGGTGTTATCTAGCCTACTCTTTTATCAGAAATCTGTATTTCTTCTCTTATACCTTCAATATTTTTCACTTGCAACAGTTCATACTAACTCAAATGAAACTTTTAACAGGCCTGTATTGGATCAAGCAGTTGTAGTATTGGAGTGTCGATGGATAAGTTCGGGGATCCATGCACAGGAGTGACAAAGAGTTTAGCAGTTGAAGCTGCTTGTACGTAGACATGTTGCTTCCAGTCTTCACAAGCTTGGATTTGCTGAAGAACAGTGTCCAAGTGTCTAGTTGAAGGTGATACATTGATTAGCCGAAGTAAAACGCAATTCTAGTAGTTAACCAAGGAAAAATGTAAAATAAATCATTCAGTGTAACTTGCCGAAAAATGAATGGAAGAAAAGTTGTATTGGTCTTTTATTCTCGGAAGGTTGGTTCCTAATTAACTTAAAGTGATCCCGGTATATAATATGAGAAAGCCGGCCAGTGAAACTCCAGGGGACTCTTAAAAAAGTAAGATAAGTGACACAATTTAATTTGTATGGGAATATAAGGAGAATTCCACCAAAAATAAAAAATAAAAAACGAAAGAATTCCTGATATGCGATTCAAACAAGACATATGGGAGGATCAGTCAGAATATGATCAAGAGTTTTATTTTCTTATCTAGTATTCATATCCACCTGCACTCTCACACACCGTAATGCATTTTTTTGGCTGTTGAGTTCATCTTCAATATGTTTTTCTACTTTGTGTCATAGATTTGTAAATTGACTTGAAATTTATTCAGTTGATCAATAGTCGTTTACTATGATCCTCAAACCGGCGGAGGACCTTTGGAATACTAGTTTGTCCTGCTATACTTAAAAAAATTAGGCCCCTTTCTAACGGATGGAACCTTCCGTTATTGTGGAATAAGTGAGATATTATTATTAAGATACGAATATCAAAAATTGGTTCTTGACATATGAAGTCACAGTAAGTATATAAGAAAATGATGATCATGGGCAACATTTTAGGCCCTTATTTGTGTGGGATACAATACGGAGGTCGAAACTGAAATACAGGCATATAAACAATTCGTTCACAAAGAAAAGCTACTTTTTATGATTGCTATCAGTATTGAGCAAGTCCTTCGTCGGTGGCAAACCCAGTTGGCCTCTGGAACCTGCAGTCCCTGCAGGAAGTTGAAAACAGAGAAGGAGTCCGGTACCTATCCTCCCCTCCCATTATTGGCATAGGAACCCCCCTTTTCACGGGGCTAACATAGCCTGGCCTGTAGGTCTTACCCAAAACTCCTTCAACAAACTCTGAAAGGTTTTTGAACCTGAACTGTGTCTCCAAATGAGCAAAAGCATCATTTGCTGGCAATTGGTAATTGTGAACCCTGTTTTCTTGCTCTGTAATGGGTCTCACCTTAATGTCCATTTCCAACAAACCCGAAACGGTCACTCTCACACTGTTGGCATCATCGGTTCTTTCCACAACCACTTCTCTTTCCTCCCCATTAGCCCTCCATTCAGCTTCTCCATCAGTGGGAACGCTCACTGTTTCACCATCCCACTTCACTATAAGAGCATCGACATTGTCGTTCCAGTCAGATACTCTGTTCGCTGCTATAACAAGAGTGTGTTTGTCAAACAGCACAGCCAGGGCTTGGACCCATGTGAAGTCACGAGTCCTTCCTTTGGGTCGAGTTCCAATGAAATGGGCATTAATTTGGAGGCTGTCATCGGAGACGATGGCAAAGTTTCCTCCTTTAGCTCCATGGAAGTAGAACATCACACCGTCACCCCCAACAAAGCGAGGATCGTAGCAGAGGGAACCATACCCATTACAGTTGGGTCTCCTAACTGCCAAACATAGAATCAAATTTTGAGTTCAAAACTGATTATTAAAGCTGCATTTGGATCGGTAAAACAGAAAGATCTTCAAAAAGCTTCTGTTTTTTACAATTCTCCTTGTCAATTGCAAAATGATTTATCGAAAACTAAAGTTGTTTTGACAAGAAAATCATGTCATAGCGTGCAAAAGGTATGAACTTACACTTGCAAGTGGCTTCGCATTTGCTGCTACAGTCCATGAAGCATCCCTTCTGCTTCTTGTTCTTCTTGGGCTTCCTCTGTGAGCACTCGGCGGGACACACAAGGGTCTTGAAGTGACAATGCCCTCGGGCTCGGCAGAAAGCTCGTTCTTGTCCTGATGGCAGAGGTGCCAACATATTATAATTCGTTGATGCAGCATCTGTTGATTTCTTCTTTGACTTTTTCTCTTTTTCCTTTCCTTTGTTCTTGTCGCCATTGTCTTCATCCTGGCCCTTTTCATTGCCTTTGCCATTCTCGTCACCGTTCCCTTCGCCATTACCATTACCCTTGCCATTGCCGTTACCGTTTCCGTTATCGTTATTCTTGCCTTGACCTTGAGCGACTGCGGCTTCCATAGCGATCAGTAAGATGAAGAAAGCCACCAAAATGCTCGACTTTCTTATAGCCATCTCGTAATCAGTTATTCAATTCTAGGCTGGATTTGTTTCTTTCCTCCACTTTGATGGTTTTCAACTACTTCAATGACAGAGAAGAGGTTGAAAGAGCAGGCTGCAAAAGGGAGTATTTATAGAGCATCGTGGTGCGCAAATTGTCCCAGGAGTTCGCCTTAAGCTTTGTTGGTATCCTTCTTCCTCTAAATAAACAGATGTGAAACAGCTCCATATCGATTATTGTATGGAGTATTGAACGGGTTTGGCTCTCTTTTACACACAGGCCTTCCTTAAAAACTTGCAATTTTGCTTGCTTGATGGTGGACTTCGAATGCCATTTTGAAGTCCCAATTTGATTGTCAAGTTATCACAGCACGAGTTAACTTGCAGTTTACACAGTTAACTCTGCTTTTAGGCCACGAGCCAGATGGCTTTGCATGTTCGTTGCCGCAAATAGAGCTCCGGAGAACACTTGCAACTGAAGGGTACTAGCTCAATGGTTTCATAATAAAAGATTAGAAATATATAAGCCAATTGATTCCCGGGCTTGCAATGAGCCTCGAATTCTGGAACCCTTCAATGCAGAGAGAGGCATAAACTTTTTTTCCTAGGTTTCCACGATACTCGTCATCGTTCTGGTTACGTAAAATTTACAATGCAACTGCAGGTTTAGATCTTGGCAAGCTTTCATCCATGGTTTTTTATTAAGACAATGCGCGTTGACCATTTAACGTAAGTCAGCGGTCGATGCACCACCATTTTGTCGGTCACAGAAGCAGAGAAGCTCATCGTGTTCCCCTTTCCATCTATTTTATCATTGAATCACACTATTTTAGCCCCTTTTTTTTTTTGTAAAATTTTAGAAAATTAAAAAAATGTTATTTAGTAAAATCATATTCTATTTTTAAATTAAAATATTAAAAAGTTTCCGTTTTCTTTATGTTTAGATATATGAAAACCATGTATATGATTTATTATTTCAACATGAATATTTTCTCATGATAACTTCTTTCCAAAGAATGTCATTTCATTTATGATAATGAAGTGGAGCAAGAGTTTTCGACACGAAAGAGCTATAATTAATACTGTATTAATTGCATTCAGTATTCCATGTAATTGATTATTCTATTTTTTTTTTTCTAATACTTGTATGGCAACCTTTCTCAGCGTGCTAGATTGCCTTCCAATTAAGTGTAACGTGTAACTAAAAAATATGAATTTTATATCATTTTAGACTTTGGACAGCCACTTCTTTAATTCCGAAGCATTTGTGTGTGTCTTTAGACATGAAATACTTTAAAATAAATGAAAACTAAATAAGAATAATGTTTAAATTAATTAAACTTATAAAATTAAAATTATTTATCATTAAATGTTCCATAATGAATAGAAAAGAATATTACTATTTTTATAAAATAAATTTATTATATTAAAATTAATAATTGAATAATTTTAATAATAATTATTAAAATGATTAATTATTGTAATAAATATAGATACGTATCACCATTACAAAACAGATAATTAAAAAATTATTTAATTAAAATATACTAAACAAATAAACAGAATTAAAATTTATCACCATGAAAAACTATCGCTTAAAAATAAAAGTTAAAGAATTAAAATATATTAAAAATAAATAAAATTTTTAATATTTTATCTTTTTAAAATACCAAAAAATTAAATAAGAAAATAATCTTCAAATTTACATAATGCTAACTTTATTTTAAGAAATTAAAATTTTATATGATTAAATGATCCATATAATTGATAATCAGATAAATTCAATAATTGATAGCTAAAATGTATTTATTACTACAATAAATATGAATACATATCTCTATTATAAAAAAATAATTAAAATATAAAGCTATGTAACTAACATATACTTAAAATAAAATAGTTATACTATTTTTATAAACAATTTTTATTATACGCTCATTTAAAAGATTATAGATTATAAAATTTATTAAATTTTATTAATTGAGTTATAAAACTCAACAAATCTTATGATAAAATTATTTTTTATAACAATTTATTAGTTCACTTATTTATGTGACTACACTTTAATAAAAAAGAATAAAATTAAAATGCATCGACATTCAATGCTTTAAAATAAACAAAAAGTAATATTGTAAGCAATATGCGAACTTAAATGATGTTAGCTAAATTCATGGAATTAAAATTTTCTATTATCAAATGTTGCAAAATAAATGGAAAAACACAAAATAAAGTCACTATTATAATAATATTATTAAAGGTAATTTTTCGTGATTAAAATGCGAGTAGGTGTTCTCTTTCATTTTATCATTCTTTGTTATTTTTTGTCTTAAAATATGCCATTGATGATGTGATTAGTAGCAATAAAAAAACGTGCATATTGAAATTTTTTTGTTTTAAATCCTGGTGGCCACATGCTGATTTGCAGATGTCATTGTTGTAAACAATTATAAGCTTTGGTCTTTCACCATTTTTCTTTTCCTTTCAGTTAAATAAATTTTGATTAATTTTGTAGCAAAACCAAAATATCTATCTATCTATATATATATATATATATATAAGATTTATCCCTTTTGCTTAAATAATGCAATATAACTAAATTTTGAACTTATGTTTATAATTTGTTGTGCCATAATTATTCAGAGAGATTTATTTGATTGAATTACTTTTTCTTCTTTTAAGTTTGGGTATTTATTTTTTCATACCCTCTATGCTCATTTTAGCACTTCAATAATATAAACAATGTATGATTTTCTTAAAAATTATGTTGCATTTTTATTTTATTTTTATTTCAATATTATTATTATCTGTGCATGGCACAGATGCTAGCTAGTTACATGGAAAACACTTAATGATATACTATAAGTACATAATTTTTTTTGCGTCTTAATTTTTTAACTTTTAATTTAAATAAATTAATTATTTTAAAAATAAATTTAATCTCTTATATTGTTAGAACTAAAAATTTTTTCCATACTTTTTTTTTTTGGTTACAAAGCGGTCATACTTAGGACATACGGGGATAGGGGAAAGGATAGATTCGAACCAGCAACGTGGTTCAGGGAAACCCACAGGTATGCCACATGAGCTGAGGCTCATCGGCCCATACTTTTATAACATAACATCTTTCCCTTCCAAACTCAACCTAGTCACGCCACTAACATTAGATCCACAGGTTTATCTATCATTCGCGTAATATGTTACAAAATTTTGTAACACGAAAATGCTACAAAATTTCTATAAACGTCTGATTCGGTAGACTCGTGCGAGTCCGAACGAATCCCACCACTCCCTGCCACAGAAATTCTGTTGACTGAGATTTTTCCAATAACTAATAAGTGCGGATTGCATATAGGAGCAGCTGTGTGCTGTGCGCGGAGTCTCAAGGCTGTATTTCCACGCACCATTCCAGTATAATCCCTCGCTCCTTCGTCGGGCGCTGTTCCAGAATATTTATTTCCTTTTTTTTTTTTTTTGTGCTCTCTCTTCCTTTCCTCCGAATGTGCCTAAAATTTTAAATTGCTACGATGCCCTCCTTTGCTGCACACTTTCACAGACTCCATCTTTTTTTCTTTAATTTCATTGCATTGCCCCAGTTTTGATCTCTTCTCATATTCCCAATCCACTTCTCCTATCTAGGGTTTTTGGATTACGGTATTTCGTTTCAATTTCGCATTCGGAATCTGAATTCGAATAGGCTTCGGTTCAGTTTTTGTGGTGATTGCAGTTTTCACGATCGAATTTGGAGTTAGGGTTTTGAATCTTGCTCCAAAGTTCGTCGTCTATTTGTGTTGGAATTTCAGGCATCTGGAGCTGGGGAGACAGGGTTCTTCCTGTTTGTCATTCTCGCCGAGAAAAAGAGGTAACGGAACCGACATTCACTATAAAGATTTCTAGACAGCGAGTCGAATACATATGTCGTTGTCGTTTGTGCTTGAAGGCGTCTAATGGTTCTATAATTCAGCTAGTTTTTTCAACTTGATGGATTATTTTATTGACGGGAGACTTTTTTCTCTCTACCCGTTCCTGATAATCGAAAAGGTCAACGTGTCGTAGGTGGGCGCCCTGCAACAGTTGTTATAAACTGGAGGTATCACAATGTTGGGTACGAATCGTAGTGCGTTTAGTAACTCTAGCCCCTTTCTTCACCTAGCTGAATGGCATCCTTTAGAATAACACCGTTTACTAGGGCTTGAAGCCCTTTCCTCCTTCTGAAATCAGGTAAGCATCTTCACATCAAGAAGCATGTGCTATATCATTTAATGCATGCAATATCGGAAATCAATTCAATAAAACTTTCATCCATTTGATGAGACAATTGCTTTGAAAATTATTTCAGGTTCAGCAGAGAGCATAGTTATTAGGTATCTGCTTTGGCCGTTTGAGCTGAGTTTGATTCATTTTACGTGTACTGCAGATATGTGATTTACTTACTTCTCTTTGGTGTAACAACATGTTCTTTTACAGATTTTCATTCAAAGAAGTTTTTTCAGCAGAGAGATACATCGAAGGATTTAAGTTCCCAGCTCCAAATGTTCAAAAAGAGTTTTTCTTTTGCCAAAGTGATGGGATGCTGTGGTTGCTTCGAGTTCATCAGAAAACTTAGGCGTCAAAAGGCTAAGGCTGGAATCAACAATCATCTCTCTCAGGAGCTGCTGTTGGATGAAGACATAGAAGATGAAGATAATTCATATAATGGCGAGATTACTAGCACTAGTAGTGGAGATGATAGTGAAGTGCAAACTCGTGCCAAACGTTCAGAAGAAATTTTGAAGTTGATAGAAGAGAGTGGTATGATTTGTAGGCAATTTCCTGTCAAGGAAACTAACAAAGTTGTTCGCACGGAGGTAATTGTCGAATTAGATTTTATCGTAAGGGTGTTTTTGATGTATAGTGTACTATCAAGACTGGGATGGCTGGTGGTATTTGAAACGTGAATAAATTTTGGTTAAACCGAGCCAATAGTGTTTTGAGTGCTTTAGGGTATGTTTGGAAATGTTATTCCAATTGTGTGTGGTTATCTTGTAAAAATTGATGATTTTTTTTTAGTACTTTGAACTGGGATTTTTGGGCAATACGTGAGATTTATTTAATATGGATGAAAAAGTATTTTGGTCATATAATAATGAACTGTTACATGTCAAGGGAAGTTTGAGTTATATAAAAAAAGGGAAGTTTTGGTTTAGTTTATTGATACTATTTTCACCAGTTTGTTGCCTTGATACTTTATTCTCTATTTCTTCATTTGTAATTTTGAGTTTCTACTATTGATATCTAGTAATCAATCTTGGTGTTGAAATTTATTTCAGTTAAGTAGTTCATTTTGTGCCTTGTCCATAAATATTGCTTACGTCAATGTTTCTGTGCTATATAGATTTTTTTTTTAATTGGCCTGCATTGAGGCAAAATTTTTCTATCTTATTGAGTCGCATCTGTCAATAGTTTTATTTTATTATATTGCCCTTTCAGGATGAAAATGGGAACAAGATGGTAAACGAGTACATCCGTGAGTATAAGATTGGTTCTGGTAGCTATGGGAAAGTGGTAAGCATAGTGTACATGGTATTATGCTGTATTTCTTTTTGGTGAAAGCAGATTTTTGTGGGAACCTTTTTTTACATGCATGGCAGGTTCTATACCGAAGTCTTGTGGATGGAAAGCACTATGCAATTAAGGTAGGGACTCTTCTAGGTGTGGTAGGGCAATAAATTATTGAATGGTAGTAAATAAGGACATGATTTTTATATTAGAGGAGCTGCACTGAGTTGTCACTGTTTTCGATAACAAGGAAGTGGGACCTATGTAATTAGTTGGGTAATTTGTATGGCTGGGAGAGAAACTTGTGTTTACTTTCTTCTTGGTTTAGTATTCTGAGACCAAAATGTGCTTCTTTGCCATAATGGTTCTGTACTTCTTAACAGAACCAAAAAAAAAAAAAATGGATAATAGAGATATAAAATCATGCTACTAAGCACCTTGAAAGACTCACTAACACATATACATACAATGATACTTCGCAGCTAACATCACAGTTGGTCAGCTTTTTGAGTTTAAATCTTTTGAACCGCAGGCCTTTCACAAGTCTCATTTGCTGAAGCTTCGTGTTGCACCCTCAGAGACTGCCATGACGGATGTTCTGCGTGAGGTATATATTTTTGTTGTATCTTTGATTTGTACAGAGACTGCTAGAAAATGTGAGAAAATTGTGAATATGTCTAGTTTTATAAAATATCTTGCTTTATATTCTACTGGGCACAGCTTTCTTTGGCAGTTAGCCTCTGCGTACAAGAATGGAAAATACCACTTAATGTGGTTCTGTTTGTACTTTGTACTATAGCATGAAATTGGGTCATCTTTAGAAAATAGAAACATGTTTTACTTGTTTGTATTGATTATGATATGTAACATTTGTTTACTCAAAGGGCACAAATGCTTTCAGGTACTCATTATGAAAATGCTGGAACATCCTAATATAGTCAATCTCATCGAGGTGATTGATGACCCAGAGTCAGATCACTTCTACATGGGTACTCAACTAGTTTCTTCCTCCTGGTTTTGTTATTGATCGATTACTTTAGCTATAAGATGTTTTTATATGTTCTGCAGCCTTAACTTTGAATAAAACCCTTTCCAAAGTCCTATGCTTGACTGGTGATTTTTCTTGCACAGTACTTGAATATGTAGAAGGCAAATGGGTTTGCGAGGGCTCAGGTCCTCCCTGTGGCTTAGGCGAAGAGACTGCTAGGAAATACCTGCGTGATATAGTTTCAGGACTAAGATATCTGCATGCTCATGTATTATCTCCCAACCAATCTGTGATTATTATTGATACAGAATTCCTCTCTTATGCCTTCCGTGATGTGCTTATTGTTGCCGTAGTCTATGTTACTTTGGTAGCATCTAAATTATTGTCACTTTAGTTCTAAGATTTAGGTGATTTGCAGTTATGCTTCCTTTGATTTCTTTCAAATTTTAATAATCGAAAATAGTGTCTTAGATATAAGATTGTGCGGGGACCAGTTCCATCATTGACTTTTGGGTTGAGATTTGTGAATTCTGCTAGTACTGCGATGTGCACACTTTCAGTCACAAAACCAATTTCATAATTGGCTTTCAAAGCTGTTACTCCCGTGACATATCTTTAATCACAGCTTTTAAAATTTTGCATTGTCCTTCGTATTGTAATGAATTTAATAACTATAGTAAACAATGTTGGAACTTCTTAGTGGGAGAATTTATACTATTGTTACACATTATTATGCTCATTATATTAGTTTGTATGTGAAATTGTTGATCGTAAAGTTCAAGCCTAAAGTCTGCAAGATTTGTTCTGCAAATCAATGGAAATACATGATATTAAATGTAGATGCTAAATACAAATTAAGCTCTCGTAAATTTACATTTTTATATCTACATGCTCAGGTTTATCTTTAAGTCATATGCTTCGAAATAGTTTGTCTATGTTCCTATGGTGACTCTCCTGGGTTTCTTTTGACATGCAGAATATAGTGCATGGGGATATTAAACCTGATAATCTGTTAGTTACTCGTCATGGTACAGTAAAGATAGGGGATTTCAGTGTCAGCCAGGCTTTTGAGGTAATGTAATTAGAAATCTTAATCATAAATAAGATATACATGAAACATATGAAAGCTGATGAGTGCACTGTCTCTGAAATAATCTTATGTGTGAAGCATCAAACGTCCAAGTTGTAATATTTTATCTCATTTGGTTTCCATTTGATTTTGTGTAAATTTTCACTGATAATCACTAATGTGCTTTCATGTCAGTTATGCATGCTTTATTCTTCTCATGTTATACCTGTTCAAACGAGGTGCAAACCGTGCAATGGTATGGGTAACCTGGCACAAGTATGGAATGATGTTCCTGGAATATTTTCAAAATGCTCACATGGGGCCATATTCTCGATTATCATTCCAAAGTTACCAGCCCACCCAAATTGTGATATTTTGTACGGAATAACTTTTTTAAGAAATATAGAAGGCCCCTTCCCCTTCAAAAGATTACAAAAAAAAATCAACTTTTGTGATTCTGGCTCCAGTTGTGAAAAGACTGCTGATTTGGCTGGACCACCTGTGAAAAATGTCTAGCTGATTTTGAAGGTGGGGTGCAGGAGGTTGTAACTTTTTTCAAAGGAGTAATCAGTCATATAGTATTATGTTCTACTTGATGCTTTTAACATCCTCACTGAGCTGCGCATTCAACCCATGCGCTTACACTTCAGAGAAATGTTGTTCTATTATACTATTTGAGTTGACATTACACAAGTACTAGGATATGTCCTAGTTACTGATATGGAGGCTGTATTTGGGTCATTGTGTAGGATGATAATGATGAGCTTCGTCGATCACCTGGTACTCCTGTTTTCACAGCACCAGAATGTTGTTTAGGTCAGAATTCTTTTTTGAAGGTTGTATTGTGACTTTGCTGTATGCGGGCGGCAGTCCACGAAAGTAATGTTCTTATTGTAGTTTTGTTTTGTCTGGTGATAATTTTTTTATCAGGTCTTACTTATCATGGTAAAGCTGCAGACACATGGGCAGTAGGAGTTACTTTGTACTGTATGATATTGGGTCAATACCCGTTTCTTGGAGATACACTTCAAGATACATATGACCAAGTAAGAAATAAATATATATATATATATATATATACATACATTTTTTTATCTCCAAACTTATACTCTGCCTTCGTGTTCCATGTTTTCACCGCGTCATAAAAATCTCAGCATATTGTTTCCCCTTATGCAGATAGTCAATAATCCTATAGTACTTCCAGATGATTTAAACCCTCAGTTAAAGAACTTACTAGAAGGACTACTTCGCAAAGGTATATGACACACAACCTGTTCATTATTTCCAGTTCAAAGGATGCCGAGTGTCAATTTGCGAATGTCTGTCCGTCCCCTTCAAGAGATGTGGGGGGAGGGTTGTCTTACGAGTTCTCAATTTGGCTTTTTTTTTTGGCAGACCCCAGACTAAGGATGACATTGGGTGATGTTGCGGAACATAGCTGGATTATTGGAGATGATGGGCCAATTCCTGAGTACCCGTGTTGGTGCCAACGCAAGAGCTTGGAGAGGGAAGTCATTGATAGGAGCAATATACTTGATTAACCTATACTGATTGATATATTTTGGGTTGGATTTGTTATGTACAGCGAAGACCCCCACGCCCCTCCCCTTTGTCCCTTTTGACTCTACGGAGGTGTGTAATGATTAGAGGTAGTATTCAAGGCGTTCAAGGGAATATGGCTTATTCTGGTGATTAGTTGTAATGAACAGGAGAAAATATTTGTTCGTTTGTGTTGAGGAAGAATTGTTGTCTAGAGACCTGTGGGTTGTCATGCTTACAAAGGTCTTGTCCCTGGCTTTTCATTCATACAATGAGTTTTGAGGTGAAGTATGTAATTGAAGATATCGGTTATTCTCCGTTGCCTTGTTATTAATGGTTGTAATTATTATTGTAATTTTATTTTCATTTAGTCTTTGTAATACCATTTGAATTGTTAAATTTAGTTTTATTAATAATTTTATTATTTAATTTATAAAATATAATATATAAATTATTAAATTATATTGTAAAATTTAACTGGTTGAAAAGAAACATCATTAAGTGAATTTTTATTTTTGGTGAATATCATTAAGTGAATCCTTTGTTAACTTGAAAAGAAACAGCATTTTGCTTTTATTAATAACCATTTTTAATAAAGCTTCGGATCCACACTCGATGCTTAAACTTCCGGTCTTTCGTTATCAAAATTAATTAAATTGGTAAGGTACCGTGGCCTTCTAAATTAGTACCAAAGGCGCACTCTTGCCGCCCTATCACATCGTTACTTACATCCCCGTGTGAAACCAGATATGCCAGTCCCGCCGCCATTAAATTTCGACCTCTGCTATTTCTATGTATCTAATACATTTTAAAGTTACAAATCATAAAAATATTGCATAATATTTTAAAAAATATGTAAAAAGATATATCCATTAGAAGTAGGCACCTCCTCTATCAATTTTTCTAAATGTCAAGCTTCATTGGCGCAGACAAAGTGTAACCTTCCATTGCATCTGTTTCAGGGCTTCGTAGACATCGACGCTGCTATCACTGACGCCCTTTTTGGATACGTATCCTTCTTAGCCTTTTCCTTTTCATTGGTAAACCGGAAGCAATGAGCACAAACTACTTTTGTGGCATTGATTCGGGGAGCTAGAATTAGACCTACTTTTTCTGCGAGTAAAGACCGAGGGAGGGGGTGACGGGGGAAAAAGTTTTCGTTCTATAAGAGTATTCAATTTTTGTATTTGAAATGAAAATATCCTTCATTTTTTGGGTTTTTTAATTTGTGAATAGTCATATATTTTTTATTTTAAAAAATAAATATTCTTATAGGATTGAAAATTTTATGTCACGAGGAGCCCTGTCCCCTCAACTTTAAAAAATCTTATATATTAAAAAATTTTTAATTTTTTAATTTAACTCTTCATGAATTTTGGAAATTTTTATTTATATTATAAAAATGTTTAATTTAATCTTTTAAATTTTATACATAACTTATAACAGTTAAAATTTTTATATATTTTATTGAAATTATTGATCTTTAAATATTTTATAATTATTAAAATAACTCGTTTTTTTTATTGTGTGTATTAATTAACAAATAATATATGACAGTCCATGCATCAGTCGAACCCTCTCAAAAGTAAATCTGGCTCCGCGCCTGCGTGTGAGAAGCCCCAACTCTAAAGGTGGTCGTCACCATTATTATAGCGGGATAAAGTTCTTGTTCTACGTTGCATAAGTTTGGTCCTTGTTTTCGCAAATGCGCTGCATCCATGTCAAGTCTCGATCAACCACGGAAACAGACAAAAATTGGGGTGGATTTTGGCTGTATTATCATCACCCAGCTGGCCAAAGGAAAAAAATATATATATAGTCTGTGATAAGGTAAAAATGTTGAAAATTTTGAATTATTGGATGACTGTATTTGACTTTAAGCTAGCCAAATTTGATGGTTGAAGACTTTTCTGATAGATATATATAATTTACATTCCGATGACAATAAAATCTTACCTTCGTTTGTAAAATTGGTTTCCCCGTTTTGACTTGCAAGTCCATTCCAAGTTCTTTTAACAAACTATCAAAATTCTGCACGTCTCTCTCTCTCTCTCCGTGGCCAACGCATGAGATGACCTATTCCTGGAGGAAAATGGGCATTTGGGGATAAAGTAAAACGTGCATGTTGGTCACAAGGAAAGTAAAGCAGATGCCCATGCAACAGGTCACGTCTCCTTCAGCGGATGGACAGCAATTTACGATTTCAAGAGCTTCCCTTCTTTTTAAGATTCATACGGCACCAATCCTCGTCAACAGCACACAAGTTGTAGCTGAACTTTATTGATTTTTCAGAAGCCCTTATCCATTTTCTCGGACAAACCTCAAACCATTCGCAACACGTAAATTAAGGGTTTGAGAGAAAAGTAAAATAGAACCAAAAACATACGCAGTTTTGGCCATTTAAATGTTGTCAAAATATACAGGATTACCCTTTGAACGAAGGGAAAGACAGAGAGAATCCCTTCTGATTTTTTTTAATAATATAATAATATTTAAATTTAATAAAGGCAGTTGGTGGTGGTGGAATAGAGCATAGAAGGGGCAAGAAATGATCTGGATTCTGGTTTTTATTGAGGTGAGAGTACAGAAAAGAGAAGGGATCACGTCAAGCAGGGAGCGACAGCGCAGATTACCCACATCCTTTGTCAGTCAGCCGACTCTGAACAAAACCCACTTGGATCTTCTGACTCATGCACAGAATAAGAGTTCTATTTAGTTTCGTTTATTGTTATGTTAGATGCTACTTGTGGGACAACCAATGTTATGAAGAGCAATACCAAATTAAACTGCACGTGGTCAATTCCAATTGGTCAACCGTCCATTTTGAAGAATTTACAAGTTCTACTTCGTTATTTCCCATTTGATCTCTTGAATTTTTTTTAAAAAATTTTTATGATTTTATAAAAGGATAGAAAAAAATCAGGGATCGGTATCCTTCCCTTCCCTCTTTCTTCCTTCTATGTACTATTGATGAATAATCAATTAAGGCAGTTGATAATGGTGGCATCAAAGGTTGAATGGGTTTGAGGACTTTGCAGTATGTCGGGTCAGAGTCAATGTTTAAGAATTTGCTAGACTATGTTAATCTGGTTGAAAACCTAATCCTCACCACCGCAAAATACGTGCGCCTTTTCCAATATTACAATCATGAGACCTGGTTTTGTGTCCCTTCATCACTTTCAATCTTATAATTTCCAAGTTATTACAAATCACCAGCCAACCTCATATTGACTGTTTTAATTTCAAAATAAAAAAAAATTAAATTGAGTTTGGGTATGTAAAAAAAAAAAAATCACTAGAGAGGTTCTAATAAAAAAAAATTGATTATCAAATAATTTTTAGTTTCATAAAAAGAGATAAAAAAAAATTAAAACAAATATTTTGAGAAGTTATTAAAAGTAATATTTAATTAAACGATATTTTAAAAAAACTTAATTTTAAATAGATTAATAATATTGTTTAATTTATATAACTAACCTTACAAAATTGGATGAGACTCATATCTATTGTTGTTGTTGTTGTATATTATTACAAAAGGAAGTGCTTGTCTCATAAAAAACCAAGATATTAGATTTTCACAAAATACAATGTGGAATATATTATAAGTTTCACATCTATTTTACAAATAATTAAGAAATGGTATTTAAATTTAAAATACTCTCTTATTTTTGAATTAAACTCTCTTCTCAACTTAAGTGTTAATAGAATGTTAATTATCTAAATTTTTCAAGTGATATTTTTGTTAGATTTAAGAATGGAGGGACTACTTTAGAAAATGTGAAAGATAAGAAGCTTTTGAGGTGGGCAAGTGGCACAACGAAGGCTGTTTGGCTCTATCTTTTAAAATAAGAAAAGAGTTATGTTATTCATATATACATTAAATATAATAATATCTTATTTTATTTAACTTAATTGCATTTTAATATGCACTAACAAATACATAAACAACATGTTTTCCTAAAGAAAAGTATTAGGTTCTGTTCCATCTTTTGATGTTGGTGTTGGAGTTACTGATTCTCTGCCTTTTCACGTTGGCAGACATATCATCATCAGAATATATATAAATGGAGAATATGTATGGAATTTTATGTTATGGTCATCTTTGTATGTTTCTGCCCATATATGCTTCCTTTTTATTTATTAAAACTACTTCGGTAAAGTGAGTGATCTTACACGCTGTTGACACGTCGCTAATTTAGGATTAAAGCGCAGCGTTTTGTTCGCACAATCAAAGGCTAGATGGGGAAATAAAACAGGTGCCTAATTTTTGTGAAAAAGAAAAAATGAGAAAGGAAGTAGTACACAACTTTCCCACGAAAGATAGAGACCTAAGTTATTCTCAAATCACAAAGTTTTGTCGGGCATGCTCCACCACATTATTGGTTATAATGTGCTGTTTACATAGCCTTTTAAGCATTGGAAAAAGCAGTTAACAAAATAGGTCCCTATTAAATTGTCATTAATAAAATTAAAAATTCTTAATTTAGAAAATTTAATAAATTTAATTATATAATTTATTTTAATTAAATTCTTGTTTTTAAGAACAATAATAAAAAATATTTTCTCATTTAATTTAAGTTAAACAAAAAGTTAGCAATTGAAATTTATATTTAAAATTAATTGATTGAAATAAATATAATGTTTAGAATGATTTGGGTGGTCATAACTCCCTGTACTTTTATCTTTTTTTTTTTTGGGTACGAGTTAGTACTTGTACTTACTGGCTACCAGGCCTTTATGTACTTCTTTATGAATCATTATTAATTTCTATTTTTTTTCTTTTAACTTGTTGAGTAAGTGACCGGAAAAGAAAGGAGGTAGTGACATATCAACTTCTTTTGGGCTGCATTGATTGGCTCCAGCTGGCTCCTGGTACGAAGGGCGAGCCCACAGGATTGCAGCAGAAAGGTGAAAGCTAAGATAGATACCCCTGCGCCTGCGGTAAGTACATGTCTGTAACTTTTGTCCGAAAGAGTAGTAAACGCCGCCACTTTGATGTGAGTGTGTCAACCCATCACTTGCCGTTACCTGCCGTCAACTGCTTTATCATCACCTCTTTCTTTATTTAGAAAGTACGAATTTCATGAAAATCTTTTTCTTTTTTTTGATCAACTTTATTTTATATAATTTTTATGATCAACGTCCTTTTTCTTTCCTAACATAATTCAAAACTCAGTACTCATGCGAAGAAGCAACTCTAAGTTTAATTTTTATTCCTCAATTATTTCATTTTTTCAATTAATTCAAATCTGTTTCTCAAAAAAAAAAAAATCAAAACTTTTCATAATAATATCAAAAAAAATATATACAAAAAGAAACCTGTTTTTCTTTTTTTAAAAAAGAGAAAACGACAAATAAGTAAGGAGCATAGCAACTTATGTACACTTTTTAGTTCTTTTCTTAACTTTGCAAACGAATTTAAAATATGTAATAAAAAATAGATGTAAAATTAAATAAAATAATAAATTTTATATATTAAATTCAAAAAAATAAAAAAATTAAGAAATTAATAAGAAGATGCAAATTTATTTATATTTTTATTTATCTGTGAAATGATTTTTTTATATTTCTAAACAAAGTTAAGTTGACCCGTAGTCAATACGTGTCCAGATGTTAACAAATACATAGCGTGAGGGACCAAAACACTTTAAGGTGTAATTTGCCTTAGGTTGGGGGCACTTGTTTTTAATAAAACCAACTTTTCTACTCTCATGTTTCAACTTTTCTACTCTAATGTTTCAAGAAATAATTGCGAAAAATTCTTTGAGGCCATATAAAAATTGTATAAGCGAAGAAAAAAGTAGGATTAGTTTTTTGCTTTGTCAATTTTATGTAAGCCCCATTACATAAAATTATATACTTTTAGCTAAAGTATATGAAATTCTTTGTACTTTTATCTTGTTGCAAAAATTTCTTACATTTTTAATTATAATAATAAACATATTATATTTTAAAATTATAATAATTTACCTATTATGTTAAATTATTATTCAAAGTTTAATGGAATACATAACTTTTTATTAAAAATTGAAATTTCTTTTATATATTTTTGTTAATAAAATAAAATTTTATACAGTCACTCGTTAAGATCACACTTAAGTAAAGATTTTTAATAATGAAAATTTATTTATAATTGTATAATTTTGACACTTATAATTTTTAAAGAAATTATTTTTAAAATTTAATATATCTAATTTTATTTGATGAGAGAAGTTTTAATTTTTAGTAAAGAATCATATATTTCATTAAGATTTAGATGATTCTTTAACAAAGAAAGTAAGTTGCTATAATTTTAAAGTATAATGTATTTATTATTATAATTAAAAATATAAAAAAAATTATAATAAAATAAAAGTGTAAGAAAATTTTATATATTTTAGCTCATATATTTTTTAAAGAATAATCACTTTATCACGGGAGAGTTGTAATTTTACAAATGTTTGTGTACCAAAAATTATTCTTATTTTTATTTTTATTGCGTATTGTGCCAACTTGGCATTGATTTTATGAAACATTTATGTAATGTTGGTGTCAATTTATATACAGTGAATGTTCAATCTTTTAAAATATATTTTATAGAATAAAATATAATTATTCATTTTAAATAATTAAAAGTTAAAATAATATATTATTTTAAGAAAAAATCTCATGTCATCATATAAATAATTACTCATAACTTTTAAGCGTAAAAAATTGAGAAAAAAAGGAATCTTTTTTTTTTTTATAGTATGAGAATCTATTTGTCTCAACTTTTATATGAAAGAATAGGGCTGTACCTATATATTTATAAATATATTTTTTAATTAATATATAGGGAAAAAAACTTTGCCATAGTACCAATAGCATGTTATTAATAATTAATTTAACGTGTAAAAGGAAAATATAAAAAAAAAAAACCGAAAGGAAACAAGGAAGGAAAAAGTCAAGACTCGAAATACACTGAAACGTAGGGTCACTGCTGCAAACTTTGCACATTTTATCAGTTCTATAAGACTACAACTCATAGTACCTCACTCTTTTCCTGTTCCAAAGTTAAAGCCCACTTTCACCGTTCGCTCCAGTCCCCCCTTTCCGACAGCATGTTTTGACGGCACGTTAACCGTCGAACCATTCGGCGGCCCGATATCTGAGATCCGACTGTCCTTCGCGCTTTCCGGTACGCCCGCATTTATTCTTGCGCTCATTCACACTTCTGAAAATTGAACTATTTTTCTTTGATTTGGATCCGAATCCGTTTACTGTTCCGTGAATTGGATCAGAGCAAACGCTTCCTCTCAAATTGGTTTACTCTGTATTTTACCGTTATGAGCAAAGTTGTTCCCTTTATTGTTCAGTAATTAATGTTAATTTCTTGTGTTTCGTGAATTTTGCAGATATTCTGTCTTGGTAGCTAACAAGCAGATAAGGAAAATTTCTGGGATTTCTCGCTAATTGGCTGGTATCACCAGAAATTTTAAATCTTTATCGCTGATTCATTTGATGTTGTGCTCCTTTATATTGATCAGAGATGATGATTTCCCCCGTAAATGTACAAATAGGAAGAACTCCCGTAAAGGGATGAGTTTAATTGTAAGGTAATTACAGATTCCTAACCAAAGTTGCTAAATTGATGGAAAGGATACATAGATAGAGATTGCTTGCTTACATATACTGGGATACACTTTATGGCGGCAAAGTAAAGAATTGTGACATAGTAATAGTGGTCTTTGATTTTGCCGCCGTCGAAGGTTACTTTTCATGTGCTATGGTTTAGTTGGGATTAACTAAACGTTTCATGACATGAAAGACGGAATTCGTTTGGATTGTGCGATGCAGGAGGATGAAAAGAGAGTGAAAAAAGTTTTGAAAATGCATACAAGGGAAGGAGTGAATGATGGTCGTTCCAGTATTGGACCAAATGATTCGCTTCTTCCTGGTCTTATTGATGATGTTGCGCTGAATTGTCTTGCTTGGGTTAGTAGATCTGATTATGCTTCACTATCATGTATAAATAAAACGTACAATCAGCTTATTAAAAGTGGGTATTTAGATGGGTTGAGGAAACAGTTAGGACTTGTGGAGCATTGGGTTTATTTGGTGTGCGATCCAAGGGGATGGGTGGCATTTAACCCCATGAAACAGAAATGGATGGCATTACCTAAGATACCTTGTGACGAGTGTTTTAACCATGCAGACAAAGAGTCCTTGGCTGTGGGCTGTGAATTACTGGTTTTCGGTCGGGAATTGTTGGAATTTGCTATTTGGAAGTATAGCTTGATTTATAGGGGTTGGGTGAAATGTCAGGGGATGAATCATCCTCGCTGTTTGTTTGGATCTGGTAGTCTTGGTTCAATTGCCATTGTTGCAGGTGGAAGTGATATGTTTGGAAATGTTCTAAAATCAGCCGAGTTGTATGACTCTTCATCAGGTAGATGGGAGCTGTTACCAAACATGCACACTCCACGTAGATTGTGCTCTGGATTTTTTATGGATGGCAAATTCTATGTGATTGGTGGAATGTCAAGTCCTACTGTTTCATTGACCTGTGGAGAGGAGTTTGATCTTCAGACAAGAAATTGGCGGAAAATAGAAGGTATGTATCCATACGTTAACGGGGCTGCTCAGGCACCTCCACTTGTAGCAGTTGTGGATAACCAGTTATACGCAGTTGAGCATCTAACCAACATGGTGAAGAAATATGACAAGCAAAAGAACACCTGGGATGAATTGGGAAGGCTTCCAGTCCGGGCTGATTCTTCTAATGGCTGGGGCCTGGCTTTCAAGGCTTGCGGAGAGCAACTTCTGGTTGTGGGTGGTCAAAGAGGTCCAGAAGGTGAAGCTATTGTGCTTAATTCGTGGTTTCCTAAGTCGGGGGTCAAGAATGGCACCTTGGATTGGCAGATTCTTGGTGTGAAGGAGCATGTTGGGGTGTTCGTGTACAATTGTGCTGTTATGGGTTGTTGAGATGCTTTTAGATTTACTTAACAGAAGAAGCTGGTGTTCACAATCTGACTTAACCATGAAGGGGGCTTCTGTGTGCATTCACCTCATTTACTGAGTTAATTGTTGCTGGGATAGATTTCTCTAGCTGAGAATTTGTTTTCTTTTGTTTTCTTCTCTCTCTCTATTTTTTTTTTTTTAAACATGGTTTACTTGGATGTGTTTCTCACTTTCATGATCTATCATTTTTATTTGCTTCTGAGATTATCAGATTACCAAGTAGGCTCACACCAATATGTTCTCTGTCAGCTTTTTCTTTTTATAAACTAGTCAGCTATGTAAACAATAAATCCAGTAGTTTTATTGTTTCTTGATTTGATGCCTTTGTTGTTTGCTGCTCCCGTCCTGTATGATATCTTTGTCAAAATTTATGTCCAGTCTTCACGCCTAGAGAAATATTTTATTATGCAAGCATCCCTGCAGTCAATTGTCTCATCAGTTGGAGGCATGTGCCTTGGATTGATGCTCCAGTTTTCATACTGGTTAATTTGTTTCAAGGATCAACCGTCATACCTGGCTCAAAATTAAGACGTCATATGATTTCTCTGGCCTAGTCTAAGGCAAGGGTCTTAAATTATTTGAGGTCGTGGTCCTTCTGGTGTTCTATGATGTTTAAGAAAAATGAGGTCCCCTCAGGTCTATGTTATTATACGCCTCCCTTCCTGTATTAAGATCTGGTGTTTATTCCTGTTTATGTGTTGCTGTATGTACATCTTTAACAATATGACCTAGAAAAGATTTCTGCTCCTTGATCAGAAAATTCAATGGGACCACTCCTAATTTCCTCCATCAGGTTCCTATTTCTGCTGCGATTGTAAACCTTGTGTATTGGAAATGCCTCGCTGTCCATAAATTTAACTTAACTCTGTCAAGATACGTTAGGATTTTTTTTTGATATTTTATAAATACAATTTTTATTTAAAAATTTTAAACTAATTAAATTTGTAAAATCTCATAAATTAAATTATGTGAATCTATAAAATTAAATTTACTTTTTATCGGGTTTGGGGAATGGTACTTAGTGTTATTACATTAGTTCAGTCTGACCAGTTTTTTTTTCATTAAGCACATTTACCTATTAAGCAAACTTACCCACACCAATATCATTGATGGAGCTTTATTATTGGTTTGCACCATTTAGTATGCTCTGCTTATATTGTGCAAAAAGGAAAGAAGTAAAATAATGCGTTTTACTTATTGTTTTCACAAAATATATGCAACACATAAAAATATTGCGTACAAGTCATATTTTTCTGATAAGAAGCTTGAGCAGAATATTTAACAACGTTTCCCTTTGACGAACATGCTTGTAAATCATTCGTGTAAGAAGGGTTGGTGCAATGGTAAGTATGTGATTGCTGGGGTATGCTTCGATATTCTTTTTCTCCCTCACGGGACAATGTTCTTGGGCATTAAAATAGACGTGAACGGAAACTCCAGCTAGCAATTCTGTTACTGGACAAAATGCGCCGCTGAAACGAATGTACTGGTCACTGTTTCCATTATGTTACGTGTAACTTTTGTTCTGAAAATGACTGATGCATCTATTCTTTGCCAGACTACGATATACACCAATTCAGGGACAGGGGACTGGCCAGGCAGTCTAGCAATTTAGCAGGATTAAAATGCGAAGCATCTGCCAAAAAGGAATGGAATGCTGAACCATCCAATCAATATATCTTCAAGTTTTCATACTTATCGTTCCTAATTTTATTATACTGATTCAAAATTAGTTTAAGCTTTAATATTGCTTGATTATCTGGCTTTGGCGTATTGCTAAATGGGTATATGCTTACTGAAGATTGTGATGGCAGTGATATCAAGTTTATTCACACCTACCATGATGGGAATTTAATTTAAATTTGCCGCTTGGGGATTAGATCCCTTCTGCCCGGTGAGATGATAGGGCCACTTGCTGTTGGTTTCCTTTCCAGTTTGGGCTTCTTTGCCCAGGTGTAGCTCCCCATTTGTGGGGGCAAACAATTATAAGAATTCAGAAGATTGGGGTGAAAAGATTGCAGTTTAAGCTACTAGACGCAATAACCGAATTTCGTTGCGTATGTTTAGTTGAAGTTTTTTTGGACACACGTCAGTGTCAGATATTGTTGGTATGAGCTAGTGTGTAAATGGTGTCCAATATTACTCTATGACATGGCAGAACAGAAAGTGGGGTTTAGCTCTGCTGCCATTTCTCTATGACGTGGCAGGACAGACACGGGTTTAGCTCTGCTTCATTGTGCTCTCTGCCTACAAAACAGGAAAGATTAGTAGCCACACATATTCCAATATTAACTGCTCCGGCCAATGCCAAGCACCATAGCCACCAGAACGGGAGAATATAACTATTACTCAAACTAAACACAAGTTAAAAGATCTAACCCAACACCATGGCTTCGCCTTCATATGACAAAAGAGCTGCTCAAACTCAAGTTCTGGAATCCCACCCAAGGGGACAAATAAAGCATCTAAACAACAACAGTCTAGCTAATAAAACCTTGACACAGAATAACAAATTATGTAGTCTTTAGGTATGTATTCAAAGCCCAAATAAAAACCCACATTAGCATAAGAAAGTTAAACATGAGAACTGCTCGACGGTGTTTATGGGAAAACCACTTCAGCTGCGGGAGGTACATATTCTTTCAGAGCGTCAACAAACCACTTAGTAATATCACGACGCGAGTTTCGAACCTCGTTCTTGACATCAGCTGACCTTCCCTCAAAATGTGATGAGACAGGATCAAAAGTAATCCTCGTAAGATGAGGAGCATTCTCAAATATGTAGGTAAGCAGCTCAATCTGACTGGAGTCTCTTCTATATCCACTCACTTCCAACTCCTTCAGGCTCTGGAACTCACGTTTCAGATCCGCCTCGTATTCTTCCAGGGGTCGATTTGAGAGTTTGTAGCAGGAAAACTGCAATATCATATAAAAAAAAAAACTAAATTATAAGACCAAGTTACTGCCTTATCTTTAATTAATCTGAACCTAGGAATGTGTATATAATGAGTTTGAACATTTACATAAAAAACGTAAAATATAATGTAGTTAGATTTTAACGTAGAACTGATAAGTAATAAAGAATCAATAATTCTTTATACCAAAAAAAGAGATAATGATAAGTCTTTATCTCCCCAAATATTTAATTACATACTGTTTTTATTACATATACTATATAACTGCAATATTATAATCAGTATGTTCAAATAATAATTATTCTCAGTTTTCATATTTTGAAATGTCATGTAATTTTTCTATTTTAAAATGTAACAAGTGAAGGCAATTTCAAATATCTGATGAAATGATAATTTAAATTGCATATATTTAACAATAAAATTTTAAGAAGGTAATGAGAGCATTTGCCCCCATAAGCTCTAGCGTGGGTCCATCCCTGACTTAATCTCATTTAAGCTTGTAATAAGCATATGGAGAATAGAGATAGTAGATAATCGTTTACCTCCACTTTGAGCACACATATTGAAGGAAATGCCCTCAGTAAAGGAACAGCACGAGTGAGTAGATCACTTCCATCTCCGTGAAGAATATGCAGCTCCAAATGCTTCACATTAACAAACTCAGGCAGGTTTTGATGAACAGCCTGAGAGTAGCACATAAGATGAAAAGACATAAATAGATACAAAATGGCTGGTTAAGTAAATGAATATATCAATCTGGCTTAGGCTTACTAACCATATCTGTTGCATGCATTTCCAACCTGAGAGCATGCAGTTGACAGAGTAACCCAATATATTCAACATTCTCGCACATGGCGCTTTCCACCATTCTAGAATGTACACCCCCAAAGGATGCTTCCACCAGGCTTGGGATGCATTTAAAGAAAATCTCCCCACATAGACCATGGAATGTGAAAGACACCAGATTCACAGCAGAAATTTCGAGAAATAGCATGTTGCTTTCCACCAACTCCAGATGCTTCGACCTCAGAGATTTTCCAGAGACTCTGAGGCGTAGCAGCCGATGGGAAGCTCTGACAGATAATGTCTCAAGAGATGGACAATAACGTAAAACTTGTTCAAGCACCGGTCCACTCACGTCCACTGAAGCCAAACGCATGACTTTGAGGGACATGAATTTAGTACCGTCTGATTCTGATGCAGATAACAGTCCTGAGGGTACAACATTGCGGATGCTTTCACTTATCTCCAGGAAAATATCTGTGTAGTTGTAAGGGAAATCCAACTCCAGCATTTGAACATTCTTCTGAGAAGCAAAGATTAGCCAATCAACTAGCTTGGAAGGATTACCCATATCCATACAGATTCTCAGTCCTTCCATTTTTGGACTTCGCAGTGATTTCATCACTTGTTCCACATGATTCGTGAAACTCTGCCATTCCGAGAGAACAAGCCAACTTTTTCTCAGAGGCCCATTGTGTCGTCGTCGCAAGTGATACATTTTAAGGGAATGATCAAATTGCAGGACCCCAAAGAAATATGTCCACTGATATCTCCATCTGTTTGAGAGGACGCTAGTTCTGGCCGCTTCTTTAATTGTCAACCGAGACAAAACGTTGGCAAGGATTTCATCTGGCAATTTACTAATCCTGTCCTTACCCATTATGTTCTCTGTGTTGTTTGACCATTAGACCAAATTCAAGTTTTGGCATAAAGAAATCAAACGCAAGAGCATTGATAAAAGGAAAAAAAATCAAGTCATCTTGTAAACAACACGATCAATTCCTTGGTATCAGTTCTTGTCTATGAAGTGAGATCCATGCCTATACAGAGCGTTCCAGTGTTACATTGTAATGGATGGCATCAGTTTTAGGCTTGAAATTTAAACAGTTTATTATATATCGTGATATATAAGTTTGATGTAATTATTAAGAGTAAGAATGTCATAAATGAAACTCCTAAAGACCATAATTCTATGTCAAGAATTAGTTGTGGATGACAATTTAGCCATGAAAGATTTAGGTAATTTACAATAGTCTTAAATTCATACATTTATGCCGTTATTTATAAAATAAATAAATAAATGCTAGAATCACTAAATGATATTGAAATTAGGGATGTGTGTAAAATAATACTGACTTGTTTAAAAATTAAATATTTATTTAAAAAATTAAATTATTAAATTATAAGACTTAACAAATTTTATGATCCATGTTGATTAAAGGAGCAAATTGTCTCACATATTGTGGAAAACAAATCTCTAATGTAAAAAATTTGGATCAAAGTGATATATTCATATTTTGTAAGATTTTTAATCCAATCATATATATATGAACCAAGTGATGGGTGATATTTTCTTTGAATCGAATCTAACTCGAACTAATTATATAAAATACATATATAATCTATTAATTTAACAAAAAATAATTAATTTAAACTTGACTCATATATATAATCAGTCAGTTTAAATAAAGTTTTCAAACCTAATTTTATTTAACCCAACTAACTTTATACCCCTAATCTGAACCGTACACACATCTGATTCTAACCATTATGTTCGATAGTTTATTTCGAATATTAAAAATAGACATCCCGATGTCTAACAATATTTTCAGATATATAGAGTATTGATTTTGACTTTTGTTTAAAAATAACCAATTGAATAGCCCTAATTTCTCTAGCACCAAGAATCTCTCAAATATGAGATTAAATTCGCCCTGCGGTGGCCATAATTCAAAGCAATATTTATGCTTAGCTATTGCAAACTAGATCCATTAGAAAAATTATTATTGACTAATGACCTAATTAACAACTTCCACAAATATATATATATATATATATATATATATAAAAGAAAGGAGTGCTGTTATTATTATAAATGAATTCTGCACAAATTGCATATAATCTCTTATATGTAAATAATAATTTTATTTTATTTCAAAAATATAAATCTTCTCTGTACTTACACTGTTTGACCCATAATAATAAGTTGAAAAATAATAAAAAAAAAATAAGCCATTGCGGCCAACCACGCCACTATCCCCCTCCCATCAACATCCCTCCCTCTATATGTGAAAATTATTATTCTTACGCATTAAGATTTATTAAAACTTTCCATAAAATAAAGAAGAAAGCTTTTACATCAGAACAGCATAAAAAAAACCAGATCAAACAAAACAAAAGAGTACAAATCACTTTAAAAACAAAGTAAAAGTGGATAGAGATTTTACCTCTTAAAAACTCTTCAAATATTGAAGGCTCTTGTCCCTCCAAGCTAGGTTAAAAAAAAGAGAAAATACATTAGAAAGTAAGAATGATTGATCTAGCAAAGCAAACTACGGAGACAAGAAAGGAGGATGAAGAAGAAAGGCATAAGTTGAAATGTTCCTAAGGGTCATATATATAAACCTTAATTCATATATGTAATATATCATTAAATTTTTTCTATATACAATAAATTATAAAATCTCGGTGTATTAAAAGGAGTAAACAACTTACACCTAGTATGTATCCCATGCATTGCACGCAATATTTTAATATAATAAAATTAAATTTTAAATTGGTAATTTTGAGAATTAACTTCTGAATATTAACTCTATTTTAAATTATTTATAAAAAGGTTAACTCTAAGAAGTGCCAATAAAGTTATGTAATTTATTTTTACACTAAATTGTCCAATCGAATATATACATGAATAATTTGCTAGTTATAACTTGTTATTTTATTTATTTATTTATTGATTTTAAGTATAAATGCAATTAAAAAGATTTCAATCTAAGTTTTTTTTTTTTTGGCAATACAACTTAAATTCTTCATTATTAAAACACATCTAATGACTTTTGATTTATTTAAATATATCTAATGGTGAAATAAAAAATTTAGTATAAAATGAGTCACAAGTAAACTATTGATGCCATTAATTAAATAAATATATATAAAAAATTAAACAATTTTACTATTTTAATAAATTAAATTTTATTAAATACTTATTTAAAAAATTAAGCGTTAATACTATTGAATCTCATAAATTAAAACATGAGACCTATCGGTTTTAAAAAATTTAAGGCCATTTAGACTAGATAGAATCAGCTGACTTTGTATTTGCGAAATATAACTAACTTTTCATTAATCTCAACCATTCAAATTAATCCACAGTTAGATTTTGCCCATATATATAGGATGTTTATTTTTCCTTTGTTAGTCGTGTTTCTTTTTCTCTGGCACTTGGGTGCAAGCACGAAGAAGAGAAATGCGGCTCACCAAAAACAAAAAAAATTCCTATACACATGGTCAAAATTTAACCGTATATTAATTTAAAAAGTTGAGATTAATTAGAAATTAATCTAACTTTGTAAATCCGAAGTCTACAGATCTTTGTCCCATCTGGTCACCTTACCCATTTACCAAGATTTGGACTTGGACTTGCGCCATGCAATAAA
Source organism: Dicorynia guianensis (assembly GCA_037013595.1). Classification (NCBI taxonomy): domain Eukaryota; kingdom Viridiplantae; phylum Streptophyta; class Magnoliopsida; order Fabales; family Fabaceae; genus Dicorynia; species Dicorynia guianensis. The sequence goes on from JASUAB010000009.1 coordinate 1,927,052, forward strand.
TTTTTCAGGTAGTCATTGGATGTAGATCACTTAATGTTGACTCCGAAAATTGGTGGTTTAATTTGTGAGAAAAAAAGCATACAATTAATAAAAAAATAATAAAACCTATAATTAAAAAATATTATATAATCTCTAAATTTTATTTTAAATTAATAAAATAAAAAATTTTAACGTCCGATTATTCTTATCCATGGTCACTGCTGTTATCGGTAGCACCCTTGAAGTTTGTGACACTATCGAACTAATAATACAAAGACTAATCCTATTTCTTTCTCATCTTAAACTCTCTGAAAACTAAACCTTTTATCTATTTTTCTTTTTAAAATAGGAAATAAGCTTTAAGTCTTATAACAACTAAATGCAAGATCAACTAACAATATATTTAAAGCTCATTGACACAAATTTCTTTATCATGGATAAGATGCAAAAATAAAGAAAAATGTCAAAAAGCCTACCTCAAATGCTAACCTAAAATCCAAAATAGAGAGTAACAACACTTATTTTCAAACAGTGATGAAAGCCTCGTTGTGTGATTAGGAAGCGGTGTCATGGCTCAACTCATGAGCTTGTTCCTAAGTGAAGATAGATGAGAAGTGGAGTGAAAGTGAGTGTCAGTGTGCAAGTTTTTCTTTTGCTTCTTTCCCTCTTAGAATGCTCTCCGTTTTCTCTCTGTAAAAACTTTTCTATGCCTTCATGTGTCTGTACCTCTTTGTAAAGGTTCTCCGTCTCCTCCCCTGTCCGTGTGTCTCCATTCCTCTCCCTTTTGTATCCGCATTCATGAGTGGCTGGTTTTCGGACCATCATTGCATCGGCTCTCCTTTTTCTCCTTTTTCCGTATACTATGGGAAGAAATCTCCATGGGTTAATGGCACTAGTTGGGATGACAAACTCATTAAATGGCTACAGTCAGAAAAGCAATTAATCATAGATTTAGAGTTGAAATAAGGCTCCAGAAATCTAAGAAATTAAGAGTTGATAGACAGTTGTTGCGAGAGTGAGATAGTAGATAGTATTTGAGTGTAATATACAGGTAACAATTTTATTCTGTAAAATACTTTATTTTATTTTTTAAAAATTTTTTCAAACCAAAATATATCACTCATAAATTTTTTCTTAAAATTTATAAATTTTAAAATTAAAACTAATTTTTTTTCAAAACTTTTTTTTTTATTTTTACATTCTAATCAAAACTTCTTTTTTTTTTAAGAAAACCTGAAATGCAATTTTTTTTAAATAAAATTACATAAAAGTTTATTATTAAAAGACTTAAAAAAATATTTTTGAATCCTTTAACTCTATCTATTTTAAAATATAAAATATTTTAAAAATAAATAAAAAATTTTAAATTCATCTAAGAATTTATTTTTATTTTTTGAATACTGAACAAATTTAAATATCTATATCACCTACACTAACTTGTGTTGGTACAGCTAAGATCGATTGACACCGATTTTAACATAATTTCATATCAATAAAATAATATTTTATATGATGAAATTTTACAAAATTAACTATTAAATTGAAATTTATATAATGTATATTGTATGAAAAAGGTATCATTAATTTAAGATTATTTGATTTCATTGATATTTTAAAATAATGTAAAATATATTTTAAAATTTTTTCAAATATTTAAAAAATTATAATATAACAATTAAATTAAAAAAATAATAAAATTAAATTTTATTAATTAAATCAAATTTTATTAATTAAATCAAATTTTAAATCTCAAAATATTTTACTAATTTAAGAAAAAATCTCAATGTATTTTAAATCTTGCGAGTACCAAAAATGATAATAATTCACTTTCTTCATGCCTGACGTACTTTCAACGTAGAAAAACCAAAGTTTTAAAACTGAAATTCTTGAAAACAAAACAAAAAAAATTGAAATTCGATTAACTTTCTGTTTAATAATTGTCACTGTAGCATGATGGAGTAGCTCTGTACAAAAGGTACTTAGCTTCGCTGACTAATACTGAATTGACACGTATAATACAGATCCTCTGACGAAAGATGAGACTGAATTCAGAAGAGAGAGAAAGAGTAAAAGTGTCAGATTATGAGTACCTCTCGTGAAATACTTTCACGTCTCGTGCTGCTCTCGTTACTTTCCCTTGCACGTGAAGCTCAAGACTTTTGGTTCGGCAAGAATTCAGGGAGAGGAGAGGAGGAACAAAATGGGGAATATCGGAAGCAGCCGCAGAGGCCGCCGCAGGCGTCGGAGCCATCCCCCTCTTCAGCCTCCGCAGCCCGAAATCACTGCAAACGAATACGTCTATACCGCTGCCGCACCCGACCCTACTCAAAACACTGTTGCGCCTGTGTATCAGCAGTACCCTAGATACTACCCGCGATCATCCGTCGTGCCGGGTCCAAATTCACAGCCTGATCACGCTGGCGGAGTCCAACCTGCCCCCGTCACGGGAAATCTGGTTGATGGGCCTCTCCCCTGTGGACCTATTTCGCCTCCAGTTCCATCTCACGTTGATCATGCGAAAGCAGTAACAATAAGGATCGATGTGAATATCAAGAAGGAGACACTTCGGATTGAACCTGATCAAGATAACCCTGGAAATTTTCTTGTAGCTTTCACCTTTGATGCCACTGCACCTGGAAGGTACCCCTCCGCCTTGATACTTTCATAGATTTTTGGCTGTAGCATAAATAGAATTCACCGAATATTTTTGAATCAAAACCAAAAATAAAATTTAAGCAAGTTGACAGGTTTATATTAATAGGGAGAAAGATAATACAGGTATGAATTACCTGTAATGATTAATGATTAAATTGAATTCTGTACGTCTGAACCGTATGTCCCTTTTCCGCTTTGGATTGTTTCATACTTTTTTCTCATGGAGTTTCCCCTGTTTCTTTGCATGCCTATTATTATATAGAACTAACTCTTTTTTGAGAAGTTTATGTTCTAGCTTATGTACTTCATATATTACGGATGACAAGCAAATCTTTTGTGGCTAAAGCAAGTAGATTGAGCTAAGATTGTGAGTGTCCTCTGGTTATAATGCTTCGTAACTCTTCTACGAAAATTGGAGCAATTGTATTTTTCCTTATTTTTGTTGAATAAAATTGGTTTTTGTTTAACAGCCCTCCTATTGAAACTGTTGTATTCTTCCATCCATTAATTCTGTCGACATCTTAAAGCTAGCATATAATGCATAGAAGTTGATCAGTGAATGATCTCAGGCTAAAACGGTTACATTTCTCTTCTTTTCTGCAACAGCATCACGACTATGTTTTTTGGCAAGGAAACTGTAGATGGTACGCTTATAGCAGTAAAGGAAAGCTTGCTTAAACAAGTCTCAATGCCGTTTCAGCAAGGTCTATGTCAGAATTTTAGACAACCTTCTGGAACTGGGATTGACTTCTCATTGTTGGAGGAGAGAGGGCTAACAGAAGGTGATATAGAAGTATATCCTCTTGTGTTGAAGGCTGATGCACAGCCAGTAAACCACCATGAAAGTGCTGGACACCCAGTATCTAATTGTCAAATTACTCTTGCAAATTTTGAGAGGAGAGAAAAAGGTGAATATGAGGTCCGAGTAATGAAGCAGATCCTCTGGGTTAATGGGAAGAGGTATCAACTGCAGGAAATATATGGCATTGCCAATGCAAGTGATGGTGAATTTGATGGCCGTGAGTCCGGAGGTGAATGTGTTATTTGCCTGACACAACCTCGAGACATAACTGTTCTCCCTTGCCGACACATGGTACCTTCTATCTTTAGATTAACCTTTTACACCTTCCTTTATGTTATTGTTGTAGTTTTAGTGTGATTGATGGTTAGTTACTAGTTGTTTTACCTATTTATATACAGACGATGGTTAATAGTAGGCCTAAGAATCACACTTTCAGCAGCTTACTAGAATTCTCAGTTCAAGGGAGTAAAGCTATGAGCTATGTTGCGTATGAATATTAGCTTAGAAATTCATTCGAAGGCTTATATGTAATGCTTGGTTGAGCTTGTTGTAGCTTAAAAATTCTGAATATGCTGGATCTGTTACCTAGTTTGGCTCATTATACTTTTATTGTCTGGGTGCAGTGCATGTGCAGCGGCTGCGCCCAGCTTCTAAGGTCAGATAACTGCCCAATATGTCGACATCCGGTTGAGCGGCTCCTGGAAATTAAGGTGAATAATGGGTGTGGTAATCCATGATGATCTGCATCAAATAGAGTGTAAGTTTTCCTTTCCTAGTGTCCTGTACTTTAAAATCAGGATGTAAACTTTGGCCACAACTTGTAGCAGCCGTCCCTTGCTTCAATGCTGCCTATGGATGTTGCAGTTAAAATGGCACTGGCCATATATACAAGTAAATGAAATTTCTTGATTGTTGTAAATTCAAATTTGTTTTGTACATAGTTATAGATTAACACCCCTCACCAAAAAAAAAAAAAAAAATACTGAAACTTCTAAAAACGTCTCAGATTATACAAAAAATGTATACATATATATATATATATATATTTATGCAAGAATCATCGTTCTTTTTACAGTACTCCGTTGTAGATGGATGGTTCATTTGATCAAGTTACAGACAATATACAGTAATATCTTTTGCAGGCTCGTCACTGTTCAAAAACAAGATTTTATGCCCCAAGAGGAATTGAAAATTCATGAATTGTTTCCCAAAATTAGTTTATTTTCTTATTCTTTTCCTCACTCTCTATTGGGGAGCTGGATTGACTGGTTGTATGACTACCAAAACAAAGTTAATCCTAACTCTGATCTGCTTCTGAGAGGCAACCCTAAGTGGCATGATACTAGCTGCTGGCTGCACTTCTACTATTCTCTCTATGGGACTTTTCACCTATTCTCCACAGATTCGTCAACGTCTATCAAATATAATTCTTTAAAACATCAGTGCTCGAGAACTGCCTACTGGACAAAGCAGCCAATTTCGATATCGATTCGAAAAATAGGAAACTAAAGCGATTCTTTTCTCTCCGTTCAATTCAGGTGATATGATTGTCTAGGGGGCACAACTTGTCTTGAAAACTGCAACGTTTGTAGAGCAGCAATCTGGAGTGACATTATATCTGTCAACCAGAAGAACAAATACCCAGAATATAAATCTCTAACTTACCTCTACGCCTGAATACGGGGAACTAGAAGATCAACAGCGCTCTATTAACAGAATTCTAAATTCTAACTGAAACATCTTTCCTCCATCATTAAGAAGCTGTACGTTTTGGCCTGCACCTAGCCAATGGTTTATACATATACCAAAAAACAGTCTCAAAAGTATTGTTACAGACATGGTATCTTATGTAATTTTTATCTAGTAAGTTATTTTTCATTTCCTTTTTCTGTTGGTAGAGATTTTTCATTTCCTTTTATTAAATATCAATCTGACTTTATGAAAATTATTTAAAATACCATGATTATTATATTATGTTATTTATTTTTGTAAAAATTGAGAGATTCTAAGCACCAAAAAAAAAATGAGAGATTCCGCCATTGTAAACGGCCCAACTGTCCCTGCAACACTGCGATCTCCTTGCATCCATTATGGAAAACCAGCCTCTGTTCGTGCTTCGGGCGCCATGATGGCTCCTGTAGTCATGGCAGTGCGTGCCGCTACGCGCACGGCGAAAGGGAGCTTCGCCCTCGCCCGTTGAAAACCGAGGCAAGCGAGAAATGCAGTGTTTCGGAGGGAGTTATGATGACTGAGGTTGTGGTTGATGATGCCGATGCCAATGGCAATGACGGTTATAATCTGGCATTTGGCAAATGCTTAGTACATTTACCAAGGAAGTGGAGCTCAGGCAATTTGAGGAATTTTCTCAATGAGGAGGCAAGCCGCTTTAGAGTTCCACTAACATTCATTCATATTTGAAATTTGTTTTATGCCAAATTGTTTTTTCCTTCCGTGTTTTCTCTAAGACGTACTTGGGTATTGAAAAAATTGTGGGAAAACACAAACGACATTTCTGTAAATGTGCGTCGATTGAAACTGAACTTCTTCCCCGAAGTAAAGGCGGTCCTGGCTAATTGGAGCTATTTGTAACTGTTGGTGTCGAATTAATCGATTGTCATTAATCTTTTGCATGCGAAAAGCAGGATAAGCAACATAAGGGGGGGTTTGATTTCGGTGCCGTCTTAATGAAGACGTGCAATTGCCAATTAAGGTTGTTGCTGTACCTGTAATTACATATTGCAAAGTCTTCTAGCCTATTTTCTCCCAAGGAAAAACTCTTAGTTGTTCTTCAGGTGCAGCCCGGATGCCTTTTTTGTTTCTTCTTTTTATAATTGGGTGATACAGTAGAAGCTATAATTGCTAATCATTTATAGAACTAGCAGTTACTTAAATTATAATGCTTTTGGCAGTTGGGCGATGGCCTAAAATTTGTCTTTATAGTTGTTTCTTTTTGTTGCTGCTCTGTTTATTGGTGTCTTATGATTGTTGTTCGTGGAACTTCACACTTTGGTATGGGATAGATAAAGCAAACATCATGCAGTATCTATCGAACATAGGAACGCTGAGACTAATGGCATAACAAATTCTAGATTTATGTGTGAAAAGGTGAGATTAGAAACTTTGATTTACAACTCTGGTTGAACTTCGTAATGGCCCCTGGCAAGAAATTAGAGGAGAAATTTTTAGTTGGTATCACATCACCCGGCACTGGGAAAACTTATCACTGATGAAATTCTTTTTATTTGATTTGACTGGTTGACTTGTAAGTAATATTGTGACTTTCGCATGCTGAGTAATAACATGGGGCATCAGGCAGAGGACGTGATGGGATCACTTTTAAGGGAGTACCTAACTGTGCCGAAGAAACAAGTTGATGTTCCTAATATTTCTGCAAGTGGAAATGAAAGAGTGCTATTGAGCAGATTCAAATTGAATTGCTATATATGATACATGATTAAAATTTGATGTTAACTCACTTACAAGTCTGATCCTTTCAGTTTTGTTTCCTCTCTAAGTAATGGTCATTTTGTCTTCAATGTCATACAATGAAAGAGAGTGCTATTGTGCAGGAAGTGTTTTTTATGCTTTGTGACCCCTACTGCAGTACTGCATCAGGCCTTGTTTCTTAAGTTTTTACTGTGTTCTCCACATGTTTCACCTGATTGTTGGTCGTTTGATAGATTCTCAATTAATTCAGGACACTTTTTTTATGTTCTACTGGCTGGTGGATGGGGCCGCTTATTAGTTTCTTAACTAGCACACCATGGCTGGTGGAGTTTGAGCCGTAATATGATTTCCCTTGCGCAGCACATATAATGTAGCCTTATCTGTATCTTGTCTTTTTTTCTGGGATTATATAGCTTGATCACTGCTCGAAAGTTATCCAAGTTTATCTAAATTGTCATCATCCTCTTTTTCAAATGGGGTCTTACTGCTTTTGACATGGTGCGTGGCCAAACAAGCCCCGGCACTCCAGCTAGGCCATGTTTTGGAATTTATTTGGTTTACTGTGTGAATCCACTTCACCTTTGAGCCGACAGAACAACCGGTACCGTCAACAAGTTGTGGTTTTGAATTAGCATTTGGCAGTGTGTTACGTCAAACTGTTATGGATCACTAGAAATTGTTGAAGATGAGTCACACACTACACTTTGCTTGACTGGAATTAGTGGTCTTGAATGCTATTTCAATTTTTATAGAAAAAGATCTGCTGCTCCCACCCACTAACTCTTTTTTCAATTTCTGTTACTAATAAAGTGGGAGCTTTCTGCGGGGAAATCAGAGACGGGTCTTCCATCTTGTCGACAAATGGACCAGTGGAGCAGGACGTTCCTTTCCACGCCGCACTTTGGAGGTCGGTAGTGTTGTCATTATCAATTAATTATCAAAATTGTCTGGCTTAAACATTCATGTCAATTGGGTTTTCCTCGCCTGCTCCAACCTAAGCAGCTTCCATGCAATATCATCATTATATTAAATTTGACGAACGGGAATTTTTGTAATTCTTTTCTCAAATACTCTAGTACACTATGCTTTCCTTTTTCTTTTCTGTTTGGTTTCAAGCACTCTTTTTCGTTTAGTGTTTCTTTTTGAATTTTGACCCTCCTACAACGTCGGTAGAAGCCATTCCCACTTTCAAGCGTCTATGGTCACGATGAGCTTCGTCCCACTATAAGTTTTGACTCTCCTTTTGGTGACTGAATCATGATGACTTTATTATATCTGCCTTTGGTCATTGTTTCACCGCCTTGGGAGTGCAAAAACCCTTCCCTCTCTGCCCTGCTCTTTGTGATAATGAAATAAATTGCGTGGGTTCAGCAAGCATAGAGAAATCAAGAAACAAACTTATCCATTGGCATTTGGGAATGAAGAGCATTTATAGCAGCCATGACATCTCAACCATCCAACCTCGCTATATCCTTGTCATAACCATCCGTTGTAATGGTGGCCCATAATCATTTCTCGTACCTAAAATGAAAGTTGTCCAAATGGGAATCGCCATATCTAACTAGTCATAAACAGATTCATGAAGTTTTAATCCTGTTGGACTCGTAAACTTCATATGTGACCCATTGCATGTGAGGCGTCTTTGTCACGCCATTGAACATAACGAAAGCTTGTTTGCCATGATTTGCAAGGCTTTTTCAAGAAACACAGCTAATGGGTCTAAAACACTTTCATTTCCTCGCATCAAAACCACAAGTCTAATAAGGCATCTCACCGCAAAAGCAAAAGCACAGGTCTTGATTAAATTTCTTAATAATCCTTACAAGGTCATCATCTTCTCGGAATATATGTAAAACCCACTATTGCTGCTTTAATTCAAAATCATATGAAGCAAGGAAAGCAATATGATACAAACGGTAGGGAGGGGGATCTTTTGACTTCTTTAGAAGATAAAGTAAAAGAAATATAGAAAGAGAGTTAAAAAATTAAAAATTTATAAATTAAATTTAGATATAAAATAGAAATATGTAAATAAAAATATTAAATTTTAAAAAAGGAACTTTTCCCCACCTCACGTTTCTTTCATTATTTTAATGATGCATGCATACAGTAAATAAAAAGTAAAACATAAGAATAGCAATTTTTTATTTTTATAAATTAAAATTTATAAAAAAAATTATTATTAAATTTATAAAATTTTATAGAATCAATTGTATCATAAATCTAATAATATTTCATTTATTTTATAAAAATTTAATAAATTAAACTCAAATTTTTTCCACCCAAATAATTTTTTTCTTAAGCCTAACCCGTATATACTTTTATTACAAAGTAGAGTCTTTATTTATAAGACATGGGTGCAATTAGTTCAGAGTGAACAATTATACATATTGGGGGTAAGTCATACCTAACATGGTTAGTTTGTATTTTCCTCTTTTCTTTCCATTTAGGTTCGATCCTATCCCACTACATATATAAAAAAACCAGCTATACACAATATTTAAAAAGACTATGTCAATAGCTAGAAATAATAAAAGAAGAAAGGAGAGTATGTCAATATATGCGTTATGTGGGGTTGAACACTTTGCTTTTCCTTTTCTTTTTCCTAAAAGATCTGAAATTGGTTTCTTTATCCGCTTTTCTATGTTCTTTCAGCTGGCGCTTGGCACTTGCTTCTTTTGATAATGCAGGGACAAACTCAAATCCATTTAGTGTTACCTACGGTGGCTGCACAGTGGCCACGTTAATGATTATCGTTCAATGCCGTTACAGCAGTTGCACAAAAACTTCGTCAAACCCCTTATTTCGAGTTCAGAGTTATTTTATTGACTATTCACAAATTCTACCCAAAATAAATTAATTTTTTATTTAAAAAGAAGTAAGAAAAAAAAACGTCTTTTTGAATAAAACCCTTCATTTTGTTGCTCCATTTGTAGTTAGTAATCTAATCTGTTTCGCCAGATAAACAATTATTGCACAACAAACCGTCTTAAAAATAGCTTTTTTTATATGTATTAGAAGAATAAATACACAAAAAATTCAGTTGATTAGTTTTGATTTATTGTTGAGAGCCATGATCACTTTATCTCCTTCATTCACAATCTAACTATTTACAATTTTAACTTAAAAACTTTTTTTTTTTTAAATAAACTCTTCCCTCTTAACCATTAGGATATTAATTTTTAGGACGTGACCATTGAAACATTTCTTAAAAAGAATAATTTCCATAATCTATGCTTTTCATACATGTGTTTGAAAAAAATTAATTAAATTCTATTTAAATGTATAAAAGACGCAGCATTTTTGTACCCTTATGGTAAAACCGTACAGGTTGAATAATGGAGGATTTATACTTATTCCTACAATTATTAACAGTTAGCTTACAACGAGAATAAAAATTTAGAGTAAATTACACTAACTTCCCTTGAGGTATTTGATTATAATACTCCACTCCATTCTTACTCAAATATGACACTCCACCCCATTTACTCAAATATTAATTAAAAAAATATATTTAATATTAATAAAATATTCATAAAAAGAATATTAAATCAATATTTTAATCTAATTTTATTTAAAAATTATACTTTAATTCAGTTAATCATTTTAAATAATTAATATTTTGATAAATTATATTTTTTTAATCAAATAATTATATATATTACAAAGTATAAATTTAACAATATATATGATTATGAAAAAAAATTTAATATAAATACAGAGGCATCTTAGGATGAGTTTAGCTAGTAAAAAATAAGATCAATTATGCTTTATATTTTTTTTTTAACTAAACCCATCCCCAATATACTTTTATTTTTGTACTAAATTCTTTTTCATAATTATACATATTGTTAAATTTATATTTTGTAATAAATATAATTATTTGATTAAAAAAATATAATTTATCAAAATATTAATTATTTAAAATGGTTAACTGAATTAAAATATATTTTTTAAATAAAATTAGACTAAAACATTAATTTAATATTCTTTTTGTAAATATTTTATTAATATTAAATATATTTTTTTAATTAATATTTGAGTAAATGGGGTGGAGTGTCATATTTGAGTAAAAATGGGGTGGAGTGTCATAATCAAATACCTCAAGGGAGATTAGTGTAATTTACTCAAAAATTTATGTTTTTCTACGCTAGTAGTTTGTGTTTGTTCCGTTTGCTGTTTAGGCTGAGAACAAACGACAGTTATTTGATGTCAAAAAAGAAAAAAGAACAACCTGTTACTTCACAATAATTGCGTGAATCAAAAGGGTATCGGTGAATAATTCTCAAAGTCAGGCACAAAATATGGAAGCTGTGTCAGTCACAGTGAGTGAGTGAGTTACCTTTCACACCAGAACCAATCATCCAACTTGGAAGTGGGAACTGGGAGTGGGAAGGCAGAGCTAGGTGTGAACTGAACGGAAGCTTCCTCCTTTTGTAGTTTTTACCATTTTTCTTTTTTCCTTTCTCTCTTCCTGTTTTTCTTATTCCTTCTTTTATATATCCTTGTAGTGGGAAATTGGGACGAGATTTTTATTTATAGAAGTTGGAAAAAGCATCTAAATTTATCCAGGCAACTGGGCAAATTTAGTAAAACCCAAATAGACGTCCGGAGTCCGCGCGCACTGAAGATTGAAGAAGTGTATGTAGGAGTAAGAGTGGCAGTAGGCCAGGCTCCCCACCACCCCGTGCCATAAATGTGACAGCTTCGTCATTTTCATGATCATACGCCTCAAGAACCCATTTATACCTCTCTCTCCCTTCCTCTGTCTCTGTCATCTCCGTCTCTTTCTGTTTATGCGTGCGCTCGAGGGTGCGTTTGTTTGGCTAAATTAATAGCACTTAGCAATAAGCAAGTGGTATGGGTAAGATTGGTGCCTGCAAGGACTGAACTTTGTTTGCTGTTTCGGTTGCACTGCAAATTTGAAGTTGTGGGTTTGCTTTTTCTGGACAAAATGAGTACTGAGGAAGAGCCTGCCAGTGAGAAACATGATGTGGTTTCGTGCAAAAGAACAGTTTCTCTTCCAGTTCAGAAGGTACTCGGGTTTTAAATTGCTGCTTCTTCTTCAACTTGTTCTTCTTTCTCTGTTTAGCTTCCCCTTTTGACTCAGGACTTGGGTTGGGTCTGGTCTGTTTTAAGGAGTAATTTATATACAGCTCGGAACATACTACTTTTTGAAAATCAGTCTATGTATTTTGTTTTCGCCTTGTTTTTTATGCTTTGGTTTGGTTTTGGTGACGATTAGTTTAGACGGAGATTTTCAAACCTGTCTCACAAAAACATTTGCTGTTAGTGCAATTGTTTGGACGAATTCTATCAAATTGCTTGGCTAAACACTCGAACTGATTGTTCTGGTCTTATAGTTTTACTTCTCAATGTTGATAGTCCGGTCACATGGTGATATATATGATTCTTTGGTGCCCTGAATATGTTGTAAGTTGTAAATATGGTAGCTAGACACTGAAATTTGTTGTATTTGTGCTCTACATCACTTATTTACCAATTCAGTATTGTATCCATAGGTTAATGATCCAATGGGGATAACTGAAGAATCCACACATGTTCATCATTGGAAGCGACAGAATCTTGTCCTCGAGATACCCCCAAGAACAGCAGAAGAGTCTTCTCAGGATTTTGTTGCAATCAAGGTGCCGCTGACACCAAGTCCCACTCCCACACCCAAAAGAGTGAACTTTCTTGTGACTTCTCGCTCTGTTGATGCCCCAACTAATAATTCTCCAGGGCCTTCTTCATCAAGAGGCAAATCATCCATAAGAAGTATCTTACCAAAATTGAGCTTCATATATCGAACATCATCAGATAGTGAAAAGGCTCCTACTGCAGCTCCAGAAAGTTCACCTTCAGGCCCTCGAGAAAAGCCTTCCATCGCAAGATCATTTTCCCTATCTAAGATATTTACTCCTAGGATTAAGAGAACGTCTTCATTACCGGTTGATGATATTGCACATTCAAACTCAGAGTCTACTCAAGTTGGAACTGTCGGTGGTTCTCTACATGTAAGATTTCAAGCAATGCAGGTCCATTATTATTATTATTTTTTTTTGAGGATTAGTGCAGGCTTAATTTATGATTGACTCTTTTTAATATATAAATAACTGGCATCTTGACTTTTCCTTAATAATTGAGTAGGACATATAAATTTCTTAACTTTGAACCGGATGCTTCCTGAAGGCCCTCTTACTAGCGTTCCTTCTGATATTCATTTTCCATTGAGTTTTATAGCATAAAATTAGATTTTGCATTGCTTTTAGTTATTACTTCCTTTTTGCAGAGAAGAGAGGCCCGGGGAAAGATAGCTCGCTCTCTGTCAGTGCCTGTCAACCATAAAGAAAAAAACCTAAGGAGAATGGATTCATTTTACCGCGTCATTCCTTCCACCCCTCGAGTGAGGGAAGGAATTGAATTGTCAACCGCAACCCCAACAAAGGATAATGGTACTTCATTATTAAAACGGCATTTCGACTAATGAAAGATGATAGAATTTTATATATTGTAAACCTCTGAAAAGACTCTCTGGACCAACACAGTTATGAGTTGGCAAGCATTAGTAGTATTAACAGTTAGGCAAATATTGACAGAGTAATTAAGAATGCTTGCAAAAGAGTAAAGACAGATTTAAGTACATTCTCCCTGTGTATCAGATCGCTAAGAATTCTCGAAACTTCCTATCTTTATAATCTTTCAATGGATAATATATTGGCACTTAAAATAGGCAAACTTTAGAACTTCACCCTTAGGTTTGTTAGTTAATTTATAATTTTGAAGCATTACTTGTTTTCAACCCTATCTGTGGGCAATGACTTTTCTTCGAAGTCTTTCTTGCTTCAGAAAGCAATGATGCTAATGGTGAAGATATAGCCGAAGAAGAGGCTGTGTGTAGAATCTGTATGGTTGATCTATGTGAAGGAGGTGAGACCTTCAAGATGGAATGCAGCTGCAAAGGTGAACTTGCTCTGGCGCACCAAGAATGTGCTATAAAGTGGTTTAGCATCAAGGGTAACAAAAACTGTGATGTGTGCAAGGAGGAGGTTCGAAACCTACCTGTTACTCTCTTACGGATCCAAAGTGTTCGGGCTCGAAATTTTGGAGCAAGTAGGTCTCAGCAGGAAGATGAAAATGGATACAGGCATGTGAAAATATGTTACTGTTATACACGTATAACTAGTTACCAGTATCTGGCAAATAACAATATGCTTCAATCAGGAGTTAAAGTGATATTGTAGAATCTTATGGTCACCAATCCTTCCCAACTTATTTCAAGAATCTTACAAAGATCCATCTTTTCATAATCACAGACTACCATCCATGACAGTATAAGATTTGGGGCAAACCAGTTTACTATCATGCCTCAAATTGAAGTAATGAACTCAAATGCTAACTCAGTTTTTATTATAGATTTTTAGACATCCTGATATAATGTAACATGAACAAGTTGTGACACTTTCTTAACTATCAAGTTATTGATTTCCATACTTCAAGTAATCTTACAACATTTTAAAGTTGATATTTTTAATTGGATATCTGCAGCTAATAAATAACTGGAATAGTGTTCTTATGATTTTGTTGATAGTTTCTTCAGGTCACACTTTTAATTTTCTGCTTAATTTAATAGGGTTTGGCAGGAAGTACCAGTGCTTATCATTATCAGCATGCTTGCCTATTTCTGTTTTCTTGAGCAGTTATTGGTAAGAACAACAATCCACTCAGATCTGTCAAAGTTATAATTTTGTAGAACCTCAATTATTTGACTCTTTGCAGGTTGGAAAAATGGGAACTGGTGCAATTGCCATATCTCTTCCATTTTCCTGTGTACTGGGTTTACTCTCCTCGATGACATCATCAACTATGGGTGGGCTTTGTCATATCCTTGAGATATATTTTTAGCATACTTTTCTGGAGACCTCTTCATAGTTTGTAATGGTGCATGCATAACTAAAACTTATTCAATGACGATTTATAAAACTTTGAATTGTCTGGAATGATTTGGCTATTGCTGATCATTAATGCCATTGGATGTAGTTTTTGTCAGTTAGTAGTATTGGACGGTTCATATTCACGAGACTTTTTCTTTTTTGTTAGGTTCATGAATACTTAGTTGGGTTATTGCATAGCTTGTTTGTGTGGATCCTAACTTTTTGAACTTTTTGTCCAGTGAAGAGCAGGTTCGTCTGGATCTACGCATCTGTCCAGTTTGCTCTGGTGGTTCTCTTTGCGCATATATTTTACTCCTTGGTAATAGCTGTCCAGTTTGCTCTCGTAGATTCTTGTTAGCTGTGTGTTTTACCTGAAACTGAGATTTTAATAATATCATGTATAAAATAATAGTCAAATCTCAAATGCATAAAAATGGTACTAAATTATTGTCATTTCAAAATGAGCTTGTTTTACCCATAGGCTCTAGTAGATTAGATTACATGGTACAAAAAAAGTTTGTTCTCTCAGTATAGATTTTGGCGCAAGAATTTTGAGCAAAAGCAGCCATATAGATTCCTGTTTGATTCTGGCATAGGTCTGGTTTATGCATGTCTAGATCCCACGGGCCAGTCATGCATGTATAATTGCCAAAGATGGATGTGCAGTTTTTTGTTGGAATGGCGATGTGCAGTTTTTGTTGAATGACTATTGCATCTTCCTGAATTTGTAATGGCATGATTGACCGGTTATGGATGTATGTGTTGTGTACAAAACCCCTTCTTTGAGAATGACTGGCGCACTGACTTAATTGTCACCTTCAGGTTCATGTACAAGCAGTTCTGTCAATCCTTCTTGCAACATTTGCTGGGTTTGGTGTGGTCATGAGTGGGAGTTCTATTCTTGTGGAGTACTTTCGATGGAGAAGAAGATGGGAGGAGCAGCATCACGGTCCTCAAACGATGAGAGAAGCAGTACAATACCCTATAACTGTAAATATGCCGCGTTCAGACCCTCCTAATCACAGCCAAACTGTGGTGCAAAATCAACAAAACTGAAGTCACTGCTAAATTGATGTCTGCCTGGCTTCTCTCATATCTTCGAGAGGCATATTTGAAAGGGCATAGCTGGCTACTTTTCTTTCAGGATGCGGCAAAAGTTATAGTATAGCGTAACTAAACGCTGGTGGTATCATAATACTTCACATCTACGCAGCAGTTTAATGTACAGCTCATGCTGCAATAATAGGGTGACTTGAAATATAACTTCTCTTGCTGTACAAAATTCTGCTATATGTTTGTACTAGGCTTTTCAGCGCATTCAAACTATAGGAGGCTTTTACCTTCTTTTTTTGTAGTCTTTGGTGAGAGAGATAAGGATTGAGGAAATTTGGTTGTGACATTATTGGGATTGTTAATGAGTATCTTGTATGTTTATGGGCCAATGGCAGATGTAATGGATGTAATTCGAGATGGAGCTTTGTGCCTTCCATAGTTCCATTCTAGGATCACGAGCAACAGAGCTAGTCTTCTATATTTACTTTGTCTTTCACGTCACATAGAAAGCCTTCATATATTATAAAAAATCATTATTATTAACATCTATCTGCCAAATATCCAAATATCAAATAACTATATGAGATTTAGAAAGGTCCTTAGATTATTGATTGAATCGTTGATGCTTCTGATATATAACAATTATGATCATTCAATAAAGGAGGGAATGCTTCTATTTTGATACATCCAACAAGAGTAATTGAGCAACTACCATATGGTTGTCGAATTATAAGCACGATGAAGTATCTTATACTGCTGGCTACTGGTCGGACTATTGGAACTAAGCATTCAGCATTGCCTTTGACTAAGAACACATGTTGTAAGATTGATGTAGGAAAGGACAACAGGCTAACAGCTTCCTTCTTTGGTCAGTTTGGTTTGGAAGTGGTTGATTGTTACTCCCACGTTAGACTTCTATTAGGTGCATACTCTCCATTGGTTACACAAGATCGTGGCTCTCGTGCCATTACAACACCTCCCACCCAAGAGGAAGTTAGGTCATGTCTACCAAGTTTCTTGTGTTGCATGAGATTATTCTGGCTTTGATAGTTTCCACGCAGCGGTGCAGGGTTTTTCTTTTCTAGTGGCTGCTTATCTCCCTTTTTTTTTTTGGATAGAGTACAATAGATAAGACAAAATTACATCAGAATATTCCTATCCGAGATGTCTTCCTCAAGGAACCCCATTATCTCCAACGGCGGCTCATTCAAGATCATCTGAGTATTCATACCCAAAGCGAATGCTGAAGCCAGAGCATGTGATAAGTGATAATAATTGTTTCTCTAAAGAAGATGTATAAAAATTAATAAAATAATTAAATATGTTAATATTAAAAGAAATTTGCTTTTCTAACCAAAATACACTTTTCCAAAAAAAAAAAATCGAACAACAAAAGTTAACAATTAAAAAGAATTAAATATTAAAAAAATGAAATCTTGCTTTTTAGAAAAATAATAATTAAAGAACATTTTTTTAAAAAAGATAATTATTCCTGTGTCTGGTTCAGGGTTTAAGAAGAGGGAGGAATATTTTGTTATTTTTGAGAACATTTAATGACTTTTTATTTCTCATGCAAATACCTTAAAATGACAAATATTATAAATCAGAAGAGTATCAAACTGAGTGAGTGGTTTTTATTTTTGTAGCAAGTGACCTATTTTTTAAGTTTAGTAACAGCTGTGACCTGTCACCAATAGTAACAGCCCTCGCTATAAAATGGTATGTGCATGAAGAACATATTAAAGAATATTTATTCCAGTTAATTCATTTTAATTTTCAAACTTTTATTTCATCTAGCCCAATAATAAATGCATTTTAATATTTTTTTCACAAAGAGAATATATTAAAGTGCATTTATGACACTTAATTTATTTTTAATTTTTAAGTTTTTCTTACACCTAACCCACTGGTAAATGAGTAATACTCCGACTGTAAAAAAAAAGAAGTCACTAAATAATTTTAGTACTCTATAAGAGAGAAATAAATTTAATTAAACATTTAATATAAACTGTGGTTCTAGTAAGAATAAAATTAAAAAGAATAATTTATATTGTTTTAGTTTTGAAAAAGTGTCAATTATTATCTCTGTTCCAAAGTAACATTCGTTTGGGAAATTTTTTCTTCGAACTAAAGTGTCACTTTTTTAAAATTAAAGTTTCATTAATTTTTTCTTTTAATTTTATCTTTATTCCCATTAAATGCACAGTTAATAAAGAATTTGATAACATTTACCTTGTTGACTTTAAGCATATTTAAATTCTTTTATGAGAATGGTGTTTTGGCAAAGAAATGAATTTTTTAATAGACACTTCAATTATTTTCTTAAGTTTTGTATATTTTTTTAAAAGACATTATTTAAGAACAAAGATAGTAAAAAAAATATCTCAAAATTTATCTTATTGAGTTTTAATATATTTAAGTTCTTTCATCAGAAGGATGTTTTGGTAAAGAAATGAATTTATTAATATTAAGATACTTTAATTATTTTCTTAATTTTTTATATCTTTCTTAAAAAGGCATTATTTAAGAATAGAAGAATTAAAAGAATTAAAGATTCTAAAACCATAATTAATTTAAACTAAAAGATATATAAAACTAAATACTAGTCTCAGTTAATATATTATAATACATCATTTTTAATTATGTATTATATAATCATTATACAATGCATTGAGAGGTAAGTAACATTTCTTCTAGGAAATGTAATTTAAATACATTATTATTTGTGCAGATATAAAATGCAGTATCACTTTATCTCTGTCCGGAAAGATTCCTAGCCAACAGTACGGAATCTTTATTTTTTAGTACACTGCTTCCTTGAATATCTCATTTTCTTTCAATTTGCATTCTATCAGCCTGATGCGTTTTAAATCTTTAAAATATTATATAATATTTTTAAAATATTACATGATATTTTGAAAAATATGTAAAATAATATATTACAACTAATTCCAACGTCATTTCTCGTCTGTCGCAGGAGGCCCTTGAGCGTGTGTTCGTGCCTGCTTTGCAACAAACGATGAATAATATTGGTTAAGGCCTTCCCTTTCATTAATCTCAGCATCGCCTTTGGGTAATTGGCGAAATCGGTCAAAATCAGATGTCTCTGATTCTTCTTCGACTATCAGTTATTGTCCTCTAGATCCTTTCCCTTTCACTCTCGCTCATTGTGCCCCTTACATTAACTCCTTCACTTCATGCCCAAAATCACTTGCTCCAGGTCAAGCACAAACGCCAACTTTTGAGTTTTGTTGTTCAACTTCAATTAAACAGCTCTGGTTGACATTTTAAGTAGAAATCTTTTTTTTTTGTTTTTGGAAAAAGAATTTTTTTCTGGGAAGTGGAGTTGAAAATTTTAAACAAGCAGAACAATATTGACTATGTATTTTACAGACAGGGGGTTGGATTCGAAGTTCTAGGCTGTAGACAAATTGAAATTTGTTTTCAAATTGATGAATGGTTATTGTTTCACCGATTTTTTTTTTCTATTTTCTTTTTGATTTCGATGTAAATTGAAAACCGCAACGTTTGCCCGCAAGATGCTGTCTTGGTTTTTGTTACAGTTGAACGCATAATTTTCTTGGCAAGTTAACGGTCTGTTGCCAACTGGTTTATTTGAATTCCAATCTGTGATTGAGGCGAGTTGTTTTGCCTGAACAATGGCTACTGGAGCTGTACCAACTTCATTTTCTACTGTCAAGAGTAGAGATTCTAGTCTTGGATTTGCAAAAAGTATGGATTTTGTCAGAATTTCGAATTTTAAGACAATAAAAACTGCAAGGATAAAGGTCTCAGCTATAAGGAACTCAAACCCTCGCCAGGATATCGCCGAACTTCAACCCGCCTCAGAAGGAAGCCCTCTTTTAGGTACAATATCTATGATGCTTTTTCTTTTGTCCTTCCTTCACCCAATTATTTGGATCAACGGAAATAATGAAGATAACCCTTTCTATGCCTCTAATATAAAATTAATATTTAGGTGTTTCTACTATGGTGGTTATTTTAGATTCACCTGATGCATGGATAATTATTTGAATGAAGTTCCTAGGCAAAAGTATTGCGAATCTTTACACAAAACTGTCAGGAGGAAAACAAGGACGGTGATGGTTGGTAACGTGGCTATTGGCAGTGAGCATCCTATAAGAATTCAGACAATGACCACTTCTGACACTAAGGATGTTGCTGGAACAGTTGAGCAGGTTATACTAGTGCTGTTCTGCTTTGTGTTTAAAGCACAAGTTTCTGTCCAATTTGCACTGCTATCCGTTTCTTTTATGTTTTCTTCCCCTTATTTTGACTTATTGGTTTAGCAGTTTTGTTAATTTATCTGGTTTCTATTGGTAGGTGATGAAAATTGCAGACAAAGGAGCTGATATTGTGCGGATAACAGTTCAAGGGAAGAAAGAAGCAGATGCATGTTTTGAGATTAAAAACTCTCTTGTGCAAAAAAAGTAAGTATTATTTATTGAAAACTATATTGGGCGTTAGCTGATGGATTGAGCCCATGTAAAATATGTGTGTGCGTGTGTTTAACTGTGTTGTTGTGTGCCTATGTCCAGCTACAACATTCCTTTGGTGGCTGATATTCACTTTGCCCCTTCTGTTGCTTTGCGAGTTGCTGAATGCTTTGACAAGATCCGTGTCAACCCTGGGAATTTTGGTAAGCATCCTTCAACATTTCTTATTCTTGTTTTGTTTTCCTTTCCTATTTTTCTTCTTTTAAGTGTTGACATATATTCTGATTCAAAGAGGTGGTCTCCTGCAGCTGATAGACGGGCTCAATTTGAGAAACTAGAGTACTCAGAAGAAGACTATCAGAAAGAACTTGAGCATATTGAACAGGTGAAACTGCCCATCTGTTATGTACTTATTCTCAACCTCAAAATTTCTATAAGTGTATGCTACTTTATAAGCCCTTCAATTTAGTTCACTCATCTATCATCTATGCCTCTTTATCGTGAAGATTTGGGAACAAATTTACACATTACATTGTTGATGTTTAAAATTTTTTTGAAAAGGATATTCCTGAAATGGATGTGGATTTCTGTATCATTCTGCTTTATAAAATTCTTTCTATATCCTTTGCTTGTCTTCCTGATTTTTTTTTTTCCTTGAATGCTATCAATTATTATGTTATCCCCAAGCTGAATGATTGTCTGAAGAAGGTCCTAATGAACAGAAAATTAGCAACATTTTAAGGAAGAACCATAACTTTTGTCAGTGTATTTTCTTCTCCTGTGAACCGTATGCACTTATTGACATATTTAACATATTTAAAGCTTTAAATGCCAGGTTTTTACACCCTTGGTTGAGAAATGTAAGAAGTATGGGAGAGCAATTCGAATTGGGACAAACCATGGCAGTCTCTCAGATCGTATAATGAGCTACTATGGAGATTCTCCTAGGGGAATGGTGAGCAGTTCTTTCTCCTTTTATTGTGCGACATGTCTTTTGTACATTTGTTTGTCTCCCTCAGATACAGCATTGTCCTTCTTAGTAAGGAATTAAGTGTTCATTGGACAGGTTGAATCTGCTTTTGAATTTGCAAGGATATGCCAAAAGTTGGACTTTCACAATTTTGTCTTTTCTATGAAAGCAAGCAACCCAGTTGTCATGGTCCAGGCATATCGTTTACTTGTAGCTGAAATGTATGTTCAAGGCTGGGATTATCCATTGCACCTAGGAGTTACTGAAGCTGGGGAAGGTGAGGATGGGCGGATGAAGTCTGCAATTGGAATTGGTACTCTTCTTCAGGTATGCAAATAGGTGATGAGAAATGATACTCACACTAAGACGTTTTAACAAAAACCTTGCAAAATCCCTGTATGACCATTATATCTATTAGGTTTTACAGTTAAATTTAATGGTTTGGATTTTCTAAGTGAAAATTTTGTAAAATTCAATTCATGAGAATAGAGGGACTGACAGTTGCATACCATATGGATATTCATCCATCCCTATGTATGGATTAATTTGTCATCTTAAAGCCTTGTTTTATGAGCAGGATGGATTGGGTGATACAATTAGGGTTTCTCTCACAGAACCACCAGAGAAGGAAATAGATCCCTGCAGAAGGTTGGCCAACCTTGGTATGAGAGCAGCTGAACTCCAGCAAGGGGTGGTATGATTCAAAATAATGCTTCTGTTGGACGTGTCTAAGTTGTCTTACTTTAAAAATTCTGAAAAACTAATGAACTTACTCCTGACGGCACGACTTCCAGGCACCTTTTGAAGAAAAGCAGAGACATTATTTAGACTTCCAGCGCCGATCTGGTCAACTGCCAGTTCAAAAAGAGGTTAGATTATACACTTCATGTAATTCTTTCTATCTGCACTGCCCATACATACAACAGATAATTAACTCTTCATCTTAGTACAGGGTGAGGAGGTAGATTTTAGAGGTGTCCTGCACCGGGATGGTTCTGTTCTCATATCAGTCTCCTTAGATCAGTTAAAGGTAACATTCGGATGTCACTTCGCCTGTTCTCTCTTCTGCATGTTGACTGGCCGTCTCTCTCTATTTGTGTGCATCTCATTCTCATTCTCTTCTTTTGTTAGAAGGTAAAGACTGAAGTGGCATGTCATTCTGAAAACTTCCTTTCTCTTTTTTTTTTCCCCTGATTTTTGCAGATGCCAGAGCTCCTATACAAGTCACTTGCCACCAAACTTGTCGTTGGCATGCCATTTAAGGTTTTTCTTTCTATATTTTTATTGGATGAAAATCTATGCTGTGTTAATTCTTGTTTATTTGCATAAGTTACCAATATAGTTGGCTCTATAAACATAGGATCTGGCAACAGTAGACTCAATCTTATTGTGGGAACTTCCTCCAGCAGATGACGGTGATGCTGTAAGATCCCTTGCTTTGGCTGCATGAGCAACGTTAACTCTAAATAGAAATGTTTATTAGTTCTACCATATCATTCTTCAAACCAATTGCTCATTGTCAGCTCGTGACAGTTGGAATTTTTTCTTTTCCTCTGTTTGGTATTGTGATCAGCGGCTAGCACTCAAAAGGCTGATAGAGACAAGCATGGGCGTTATAACTCCCTTATCAGAGCAGCTAACAAAGCCATTACCCAATGCCATGGTTATGGTAAACCTCAAGGAACTATCTACTGGTGCTCACAAGCTTTTACCAGAAGGTGCCACTTAGCCTGTGCTTTTCTGTTTTTAGGTTCCAAGTAGATTGCATAGACCTCCCTTGTGGTTTGATGGCATTTCATAGATATTCCTTATTCCCAAAATTTCACAGACCTCACTTACTTTGAATTTTAGCATATGATAAAGAGATATTTATGTTATATTAAAATTAAATAAAGAGAGGTCTGTGTAAATTGGTAAGACATGTAATTCACTATAATAACATCTTCTCTTGCATCCTCCACCTCCCCTGCCCCCCTCCCCCCCCCCCCCCCAAAAAAAAAACCCTTGTTATTATTATTTAAAGTTGATATCTGATGTCATGTCAACTGGTGACCTCTCAGGCACTCACTTGGTTGTGTCGGTACATGGTGATGAGCCTTATGAAGAACTGGAAATCCTCAAAGGCATTGATGCTACTATGGTTCTCCACAACGTACCTTATACCAAAGACAAAGTTAGTAGGGTGCATGCAGCAAGGAGGTGAGAATGTTACTCATGATTAATTATTTGTTGCACCAATCTGGCATGCCATATTTAATTGTTTGACTTAATTTAAATCAAATTGATGAATAAAAATTTAACATTGTTCTAAGCTGCAAGCAAATGGGATTCAGTTATTCAGATAATGTATGCCTTACATGGCCCTCGTTTGCTGAAAATCTGTTTCTAATACAAAGGGATTCAATGTATGTATAAAAATTATAGAATATAGGTTTGGATATCATGAGATTGTAAACAAGAAGCAAAGTTAATGCTGAATATTGCTTATTGGTTTATGCCTTTACAGAAATGACTGAGGGTGCATTTTCCTTAGATGACAGGCTGAAAATCCTAGAACTGCTGTTCTAGGTTGCACTTAGTCTTCATTGCAACTTCATATTATTTCTATTTAATTTCTTATATGCTAATTCTACAAAATTAATCTTTACTGGGAGAATTATTGTTATACTGATATCTTATATTGGCACTAGACTGTTTGAGTATCTGGCAGACAATTCTTTGAACTTCCCAGTTATTCACCACATTCAGTTTCCAAATGGGACTCACAGGTATTTTAAATGTGGTGTGTTGTGCTTAAGATGCAAGAAAAATGTAGTCCTGGTGAAACCTAATTAGTTTCACTGCAGGGACGACTTAGTGATTGGTGCTGGTACCAATGCTGGAGCCCTTCTGGTTGATGGGCTTGGAGATGGTGTTCTTTTAGAAGCACCGGACAAGGATTTTGATTTTCTTAGGAATACATCTTTCAACTTGCTGCAAGGTTGCAGAATGAGAAATACAAAGACAGTATGTATTATAATCATGCACAAGGAGACCTAAAATGGATTAAAGAAGTAATAGTTTTGATATATACTTGTGTGTCTAAATTCTGTTGCAGGAGTACGTGTCATGCCCATCCTGTGGCAGAACTTTGTTTGATCTTCAAGAAATAAGTGCTGAAATACGGGAGAAGACATCACACCTGCCTGGTGTTTCGGTAATCACCTCATCCTTTGCCCTTAGTTGTGAGAACATGCACCTTACAACGTAAATTGCTTCTCCGACAAATTAACAACTGGGAAGATGAGTAATCAATTACCACTCCATTGTGTGATAATTTCTTTGTCCTGCATCAGATTGCAATCATGGGTTGCATTGTAAATGGACCGGGCGAGATGGCTGATGCAGACTTTGGGTATGTTGGAGGCGCTCCAGGAAAGATTGATCTCTATGTTGGGAAGGTAACATACTTTCGTGTATATTGAAACTCACATAAATAAAATCAAAGGTATCTTCAATAAATAAAAATTGGTAGATACCAGCATTATGCGTGGATTACAAAAGCATAACAACCGGGAGAATTATTTGGTTTCTGTTCCAACAAATCATGATCACAACTCCGCTCTCAACTTGCCTTACTAAACGAAGTTTGATGGTAAGTTTAATCGTATTACAGACTGTGGTAAAGCGTGGGATTGCAATGGAGCATGCAACCGATGCGTTGATCGAGCTAATAAAAGAACACGGACGCTGGATAGATCCTCCTGCTGAAGAGTAAGACTATAGTCAGACAGATATCAAGGGGGTTCTTTTTGTGAGAAGCAGAATAAGGTTTCTTATTGTCTCCTCATGATTTGAGCCTGATAGCAATGCGGTTGGGGGGCCCCGCATTATGTAGACCACAGATATTGCTCACATGAATCATGATCAATAGCAATAAAATAGCAGATTCCCTGGTGTAAGACATTTACTTACCTTTTGATATATCTATCGATCAAGCTGTATTTCCATTTATATCGACAATCAATCAGGTCTGCGCCTTGGAGTAAGAGTTTGCTTTAAAATATTGTACAGTTAGGTCTCTGTTGGCATGTTACCGCTGTGGGACTGTTTCATAATACACAGAATATTGATATCGAACTTAATAATACTCTAATTAGCATCTGACGGGTAATTTGCTTGATTCTTGCTTATGTGACATCAGATGCTTGCTTGCCGAAAATGAAAGATTATATCTTACGTATCATCTTATTAATGGCCCTGCAATGATGTGTGTAAACATTAATTTTATACACAGATTATACGCAGTTTTTCATTCACACTTCATTTTCTCTTCTTTTATCAAAATATTTGAATCAACAAGTAAAGGGAGCGGTGCATATAACATATAATATTTGTACATTTCTCTTGCATGTGCATGCATATACATACGTACATATATACATAAATAAATACATATATATATAATATAGAAAGCTCTATTATATGTATATTTTTAAAATTATGTATCAAATTATATATAATAAAAAATAAATAAATTTTATTAATAATTTTATAATTTAATTTAAATTTAAAAATAAATATTTTATATTTTATAAAATAATATTAAAAAACATATATAATTCTTAAGATAAAGGTAATATTTCTCGCGCATATATACATATATATATATATATATTTTTTTTAACACTTTCCTTAATAGCCTGCTGTAACTGCTGACACTCGCAACGCGCGCAGGTCCTCCCCATTCGCTCCATGTAAATGACAAATTCTTTTGTCCAGATGAAAGCGAGGCTATGACAATACAATATTTGTCTTGTTGGGTCATCTAGATTTCTACAGCTATAATATCACATGCATCGACCCACCCCAAATTCACGACTAAACATTATCCCTTCCAACATACTTCAGCCAGACATTGGAACAATAACAAAAACGAAGCTGGTTCAGATTCAAAAGAGAATTCAGATTTCAGTTTTTTTAAACTAAATTGACGTTACAGATATACTGTTTATGTCACAATCGGATCCAAATAGTGAGATTAGAAGATGAAAGATTTACTCTGAAATTCAAAGCCAATCATAAAGGAAATAAACACACAATAATTGCCTGAAAAGCTAATACCATTTAAAACGAAAGAAACGGTTGTACAATAACATTAGAAATGTGTTGCCCGTTATAAAGAATGTAGAATTTAATTGAATCGGACATATGTGGTGAATGTAGCATGGAAAAGAAAAGAAAAGTAAGAGTATAACCTCAGGCAATAAGTGAGTAAATACCAAATATAGGAGCCTTCTACAGAACTTCTCTCCTTGCTGCGTTTCCGTACTGAGACCGCCGGATATTTTGCTGGCGCTTCTTGTATACCAAACCAGCCAATCCAACCACAAAAGCCGCCCCAATCACTCCAACTACTATACCTGCCTTCTTGCCCCCACTCACTCCGCCGGATGAATCATCCCCTTTCTCTGCCTCATCGACCACACCATTGTGGCTAATTGCGCCGCTATCTGCCGGCGCTGGAGATGGAGACGAACCAGGACTAGAATTGTCCGGAAGAGGGGCGGGAGGCGATGAAGCCAAGGGCGAACTCGCCGGAGCATGATCCGGCGCGTGGACTGTAGGGGAAGAGGCAGGCGCAGGAGATGAAGGAGAAGGAGAGTCGGCGCCAGAATGCGGCGACGGAGCCGGTGAGTTCTGCGGCGGATCTGCGGAGAGAGTGATGTGGACTAACAGAGAAAGCAGGAAGAAGAGAAGGAAGGTGGATTTGGGAGAATCCGCCATGGCAGAGAAAATCGGCGATAGGAATGCGGAGAGTGAATGAACGGTGTTATCGGGGGGAAAGGTTGAATCGAAAAAAGTGGATCTGAAAATGCAGCCACGAAGAAAGACGAGGAGTCAGAGAGAAAGTGTTGGACGAAAAGCAAGCAGATCTGGATTCTGGACGGGGGAGCGGGAGGGATATAAAATGCAAAGGCGGTTAAAGAAAGAGATGAGACCTCAGGGTGTGTAGACAAAAAGTGGGACCCACTCAGCTGTCGAAAACTCGAAATGTACGTAAAGGCGGCGCGATTAAGAAGGGGAAGGAAAGTAGTGGCTGTTCCTTGCATTGCAAGAGAAAGGAAAGGGCGAAATGGGGCATGGGAATAGTGGATATGAAACCTAAACCAAGAATGGCGAGGGAGGGTGGGACTTGTGAGTGATTAATTGGGATTAATTATTTTAATTGGAGCTGTAAATATCAACATAAACAGATTCTTTTTTGCATTAAAGAAAAGATCAAAAACTTAATTGCGGTTGGTTGTATCGTAGTTGTCCTAATAATGTCGAATGAGAATCGAAAGGGAAATATAGGGGCGTCACGAAAATGAAATGAGCACAGCAGTTGTAGAACGTGTTTCTCATGTTTACGCACAAATGACCCTTCATACCCTAAATCCCACGTCCCATTCATGGCAATCAATTAAAACAAATTCAATTTAATAAAATAAAGACAGAAAGCTCTCTTTACCCAAAAAAAAAAGGCTCAACACTTTTTTCTTTTTCTTCATTTTTTAATTATAACAAATTTTTTAATATATAAAAAAATTTATTTAATACAAGTAAAAACTTTAATTAAAACCTTAAATTTTAAGAGAAAAAAAGGACTCCAACCAAAACAACATGCGGTGCGCCATTAAGGTAATGGGCCTTTTTTTCTTGGGCCATGTTAGATTCACGGTATACCTCTACACAAACTTGTGTAGAGGTAGCGCTCCTTAGAAATTTTTTTTTTTTTTTTAACAATAATACTTATACACATTCAATCCGTATATATTTTATAATTTTTTACATTTTTAATTTTTTTCTCTTTTAAATTAAAGTTTTTTTTGTCCACCATTTTTATATCTATATGTATAATTTGGGTGAAAAGTCTGCGAATATATATATTTTTTCATTATTTTAAATTTTTTTTTTTTTTTACTTTCTTATCTCGTGAAGAGCGACCCTTTATATATATCCTTTCTCTTGATGTTTAACTTGCACATTTAGCAAAAATATTATTTATACGTGTTTGGAATGTAGATAAAAAAAATAATATAGAAATATATATAATCACTGTACATACAATCATTATACAACATTTATATATACAAATACCATTACGCTACTTTTGGTGCCCTATGACAACTCCAAAGTACACGCAAAGTTTATTACAATTTTAAAGCTATTAGCCTATTACATATGGTGCCTCTCCTTCCACCAAGGCGAACCCCAGGCAGCTTGTTCGCCGTCTTTCTTTCTTCTTAGTCCTTTTAATACCTTTTCTTGCGTAGGGGAGAGGAGAAACTGAATTAGAGTTTTCCCCGTAGTCACTGTCCTCATTCGTGTGAATCCTACATCTTTATAAACTCTCAGTTCATCCTTAAGCTATTGCTACTCTGACTCCTTGGCATGAGAACTCCGGGCTTTTGGGGTTGAGGGTGGTTTCTGGAGCTTGAATGGGATTGATCCATGTTTTTTGAGGAACTCATAAAAGGCCACCACTGTACGATTGTATCACCAGTAATCTGCACACACCAAGGAATTATATTAGACTATTTAAGTCATGTGCAGATCTAGGGTGGCTAAATACAGAAAATATGTACAAAGGTTTAACATCCACATACAGGGTCAAAACTCTTGTTTCCAGCTGGGAAGAAGAGAAGAGTGGGGAGTCCATCAGCCTGCAAAATGAACATAAACATTTATCAATATATTCTCGAATCTTATCATGACTCGGTACCCATCATGCATAAACAAAAAACATAAGAACTTCAAGTGCCATGCCCTTGAAAAATGCAAAACTTCAGTTGGACCCAAATACCATTCAATTGATAATAGCTATAGCAGTTTACAGAAGCCATATACTAGTAAAATCTAGTCAGAACTTGGATTTACCTTCGCCCTGGGATGCTCATTTGTAGTTCCATCCATCTTGGCTATCAGAATAGACTCAATGCCACGCAGATGTTTTGCAAGCTTATTGTATATTGGTTCCAGAGCTTGGCAAGGCCACACCAAGGTGCATAAATCTAGTTTTATCACAAACATTTGATTAAGCTAAACAGAAAATAGAGTGAAATATTGCTTTGGTAACTAGTGGGTCAGAATTGCACCTCAAGAATAACATCCTTGGACACGTCCAAGACAATTTCATCAAAATTAATCCCAACCACTATTCACATCACCATCATTCTGCCTCAAGTTAAGAAACATGCCAGGGCCGAATACAACATGTTTGGTGAAGGGAAAATAACATAATTTACACTTTCAGGAACTGGATCAAACTTGAAGTAAGGTTTAAGCTTGTCTTCAAGGAAATCTTCACCAAATGCCTGAGATGAGATAAGGAGAAAAGATTTTTGGGAACAATCTTGCTTCCACAAATTACCAAAACAGTGTAGAAATAATTGATGCACATTCCAAACCATGCACCAGAATGAACAGAAAGAAAAGCTGTTGGCAGGGGACAGGGTCGTGAGAAGGAGAGAGGTGCACCTTAATTTTGTCAACGGTCACCTCTCTAACATGCACAAATTTCTTCCCAGCATCATTTCCTGTATATGTGAGTACCCACATTCAAATTATAAATTAAATTTCAAAATCTAAGGATGTAATATATTATGACTCACCCATCACCTGCTTAAATGGAACTTGAAAAAGTAAAATACGGAGGGGAGAGATAATATTACTTTGGGGGCATTCCCCGTGATACCAAAATAATCTGAAACTGGCTTTCCAACATCTTAGTTATCCATTTCCACGTATACAAAGATCAGCTACACCAGATAGTTGTGAATAACAATTTAATAATTGTCCAAATTCAAAGACAATTTGTGGAGTGGGGTGAGCAAACAATTGAAAACTCATGTTCCATTTTTTAAGCTAAGCGTGGAATTTAAGGTAATTCTTTCTTAACTTTTGTCATAATAACTTGGGGCTACTATGAGCAAAATGCAGCTAAAACAGAAAGGAAGGAAGGATTTCAGATATCAGTACTCAACAGAAACCATAAGCTAAACTATGATGATTTCACAAACAAAGGCTGAGTTTATTAAATATAAGTGGGGCACACTAAAAAAGTTGCATCTGACATTAATGGCTAAATTCTATTTCTCCCATACTTTCCCAATCTAATTTCAAGACCTGCTCAACAGTAGCTACACCATCCACCCAAATTTTCATGAACAACATCATTCTGAACCTATATTATTTGCACTATTTGTGAAATAAAACTCATAAATTTGCTATCCAGATAAAGAGTGCTATGACAACGAGTGTCAAATATAGCCGGTATGTAAGTATAGCCTGTAAGTATGTATACCTTTCCTTTGAAAAAATTAGCTGCTTCTTGAAATACTGGGATAAACTTCCCTGAATCATTTGAAGTTGCAAACAGCAACAGCTAAAAACAAAGTTACAAAAACACACATCAATGTCAGTAGATAGTTATGATCTCATTTCCCAAGAATATTTCCTCTTAGATTGACAATGTAAAAAGATACAGATATATTCACCAATTACCTGTTTCTTGATTAAACTTTAAAAAATTGATGGGGCACTTTCTCTTGTAAAAGTTGTAACCAAAGAAAGCTTGTTGGAGAATACAAAGTCTGCTATTGTAGATTTTTTAAATTCGCCATCTGAAAAGAAAGGACAAAAATATATTAAGTTTCCTTGAGAAAACACTAGATTTTCATGCAAAAAAAGAGAAGAATAAGAAAGGAAGCACACCAAATTTGCTCAATTTCTCCTCATCTCTCTTGAGCAGGACAAAGCATAACATTGGAATCAATATGGAAAGGCTTTGCCACGTCAGGATTCACAATTTGATAAAAACTGACATCATCCTCAAGTCTTGAGGCAGCAGCTAGCTCCTCACTCTCAGACCCTGTATATGATTGCAGGATATGACAACCAACAATTTCATTGATTTTAATCATTGCAGCTACCTGGATCAAACCTATCAGTTTAATCCAAGGAATCAACAAAGGAAAGAGGTCCTTTACATTCCGAATTTGTCAATTCCAACAAGGAGAAATTTGCAAATCGATTGCACAATACAACAGTGTGTCTTACTGAATAATTTTGAACAAAATGCATAAGATATAAAATCACCTTAGCATCATGAATACGTAATCATAAGATTACAAGCAAATTTGAAATGGTCATCTTAGTACAACAAATACCACCAATTCCACTAACAAATTTACAGACAATTAATAACCGTTATCTGAAAATTTTAAATGTGGCATATATAAAATCAAAATATACAACTAGCGAAGACCAATAATTCCATACAAGAAATTTGAATACATACCACCAGAGAGTTGAGGAAGCCCAAAACAACTTTGCTTTCAGAGGTCAATATACGTTCAGCCTCATCCACTGTTGTTATGATGTATATACCGCGTCCTATCTTCTTCTTAAATCCAGGTCACAATAGCATCTCTGCATGGTAACAAAGAAGTCAGTTTCATTAAAAGCAAGACCTTGCATTTAATTGCAGAAGTAACAACACTTTCAAGTCGGTTGATAGTTGCAAAGAATGTGTACACTGTTGCAGGGAAATTTGAACTGCGCAGAGGAGAGAAGGAAGTTCCGTTTTATCATTACTGCCATAAAAAAAATAAAAATTTTCAATCATTGCCGTTGAAAGAACTAACGAGTATTGGGCAATGAAATGAAGAAAAGCCCAATTTCAAAATTTCTTCCCCAGTCCTCTGGCAAAACCATGCAAATCCTAGAAAGTAAAAGCAGACAGCAAAATTCGAGTCAAATTGATCAGACTTACCAGGTCGGCTGGTCCTCTGGCCAGTGTAAGGCTTGTGAACTCCATCCATGAAAAAGTAAACAGTGGGGAATCCCTGAACATTGTACTCCTGTGCCAATTCATTCTCCTCCGTGGCATCCACCATAGCCAAGACCACATTCTCGGCCTTCAGCTCAGTCGCAGCCGCGGTGTACTCCGGCGCCAAAGCCTGGCAGTGACCACAGCAGGGGGCGTAGAATTCCCCCATGACAAACCGGTTATTCTTCACAACGTCGCTGAAATTTCTCTCCTTCAATACGACAACATCTTTGTCATCCCCCTCGGGCTCTTTGTAAGCGTCAGGATTTGCCTCGGACTCGTCGAAGCCGGAGAAGTCCTCGAGATCATCGTCGTCGACAGCACCATCGTCAAACTAACCCGGATATGGGTAATGGTTGCAGTAATTGTGTGGAGTGGAGCTGTCATCAGCCTCTTCGAGAAAACTGAGATCTTCGTCGTCATCATTTACGAGAGTCTTGCATAAAGTGTGAGAGCGGGAGGAGAGAAGCATAAGAGTAGTGACAAAAACGACAACGACGTTTCGACGTAGCATTTTGGAGGGAGTTTAAGGGACACGCCCGTGTGTGTTCTAATTGCCGGAATTGGGAAGTGAAGGAGAGGGAGATCCATGTCACTGTGTGTTGTGTTTCTAGTGTGAGCAAAATACGTATGACTGGAAGTCTGGAATCCTAATCCTCTTTTCCTTACACGACGCCATTTGTATGGCTTACTAAAACCAAAGTTAGATCAGTCAAATTTTGGCCTCATAGGAGCTTTTATCATGAGAAAATTTTGTCCCGATTAAAAACTTGTAAATTTAATGAATTATATATTTTTTGGAGTATTGTAATTTAATTTAATTTAATAAATTTAATAATTTAAAATTTTTTATATAAACATTTAATTAAAATCAGTAACATGATTCTTTCTCCATAATCAATTTAACTCTTTTTTTTTTTGGGATGATTTATTTATTTCCAATAATGTTTGTACAAATGGATAACAAAAAAGTTGTTCGTTGATAAAGCGCAAGGCTTATTTGAAGAGCTCGCTCCCAAGAGTGACGACACCAATCTCCTCACTGATTTGAGAATGCAAAGGACCTAAATCTGCTAGAATCCGCTGCAGCACTTGCACAATCTGCCCCATTGATGGCCTTCTATAACTCACATCTACACATAGCAACGCCAACTCCATCACTCGTCTGGCAGCATGCCTTTCATGGCCTCGTAGCGTTACGTCAACAAATTTGTCCAAGTCATTGCTATATTTAGCCTTTCAAAACAAAAATACCACCATTATGCAGATAGTCAGATACCCAAATTACATGGAGTCCTTTTAAGTCTGAGAGCGTGTTAAGTATGGTGTACCTGAATTACTAGATTATCCTCGGAGTTTGACAGGTTTCTGTTATATGCTTCATGGCCACTAATCAACTCTAGTAAGAACACCCCAAAACTATACACATCACTCTTCTCCGAAAAGTTTTGTGATAAATTTAACCTTTAAAAACATTTACAAAAATCAATAAGGAGTAAAAAGAATAATATTCCTTGCACATGTTAAAATTATATAATATGTGCACAATATGAATATAGAATTATAAAGTATCACTTCACCCATCAAAACATCATTTAATGAAAATTTCTGATGACTCTGTGTATATACATTGTGTAATTTCAATATGTGCAAATAGTATTAAAAAGAGTTCCATTCTTGAAAGATGAGTTCATTGCGTACTCTGGGTCAAGAAAGCAGTCTATATTTGAAGATGGGCCAGCCTGGTCAGCATTGGCTTGCATTTTGCAGAATCCATAATTAGACACCTTGGCAGTGAAATCTCCATCCACAAGAACATTTCTAGTTCTGAAATGTGCGTGCATCATAGGGGAAACCAAATTATGAAGATGTTCCATTCCTGTTACAAGGTATATCCTTTGAATGCTGAAAGTTAAAAAGGGTAGCCAACTTGATTTACATAGGATTGGGGTTACCTTTGGACGCGCCCAAAGCAATGGACAACCTTCGCCGCATGTCCAATTTTCCAATAGGCAGACCTTCACTGTCTGCATAAAAGTTAGCGTTTATTCAAAAAGATGAGAGAGTGAAGACAGACTAAGATTTAACTCAAAAAGATAGACAGACAGAGTACCATATAAGTGATTCCCTGCATTTCCATTAGGGAGATGTTCACACACAAGTAACTGTTGATAGCTATCTTCGTAATAACCTATAAGCTTGACAAGATGGTTGTGGTGGATGCGAGCTATCTGCTTCACCTGTCACCAACCATAAAAGGAGAACACCACGCTTGTAACTTGCTAAGAAACTTTAGTGATTCTGAACAAAAATTTCCCTTATTCTAAATGAATAAGAGATCCAGGCAGCATAATTGTAGCAACACCAAGCAAACCAAAAGAGATTGCAGTAATTCATGATTTACCGAAGTGTTGAGATCCTGAATCAGGGGAAATAAGCGCCTTTTTATAGCTACAATGGATCCATCCTGAAGCAAACCCTTGTAAACCAAACCAAATCTACCCTCACCTATGACATTAATTTGACTGAAATTTTGCGTAGCTTGTTCTAGTTCCAAAAGTGTAAACTGCCTGATGTAATGCGTATCATATGGAGGGAGACCAACATTATCGAAGGTCTTGTCTCTTCCCAATTCAACTGTCAAAAATAAGAAGAAATATCGTAATGGTTACTAATGGAATAATATAACGAATAAGAACTCAGGGAATATGTATCCACTATACTAAAGAGCTCAACTTAACTTACCAGCCGGACATGGCACAGAAGAAGCAGTCTCAGATGTTTGCCTTATCAATCTTCTAACACGCATTAAGTAGATATAGACAATCAGCACGATGACAATCACTACTAAGGCAGCAACAACAACACCACCAACAATGGCACCAACCCTTTTTCCTCCCGGTCTGCTATCTTGAGCTTCTTGCAATGTTGTAAGGGTTGGAACGTCATTATTCCCATCTATCTTTGCTGCTAACCCCCTGTATCTCAGTTACAGATTTATTGTCATTCTCATTATTACATTTCAAAGTTTCAAACAAAACATTTGAAGCAAACGGTAGCATTTTCAATATGGTGGGAGTATATTTGCAAGGAAGGCATGGTAGTTAACTAATTATTGCTGTTTTCTACAAAATTCCAGCATGGTAAATCTATCATAATGGTTAGTTAACACAGACAGAAATCAAATTGTAGATTGTCTCAATGTTCTACTCAATCCAAAATTTACATGCCCGCCGCACGCACAAACACTAAATTGTGAGAGACAGAGAAAAGGGGCTTACAGAGAAAAAGCACCTGGATCTTTCAGTTCATAGCAATTATGACATGCCAATTGCCCTTGGCATGGATATTTGGTAATGCTACATCTGAATTGCTGTGGATCGCTAAACGAACTCTTGAAAGTGAACAAAGCTTGAGCTGCAGTAAACAAAGAGTAGGTGTAACTAGCCAATGCATGTCCACCTTATTAACATACTCATGAGTGATATGAGCATTTTCAAACAGATTATACTCAAGTTTACATAAAGTGGCTCACCCATGAATTATGCAGTTATGCACTTTTTGCATGCCTTTTGAAACTAATGATCTAACATAAGGAGGAACTGGTACTTGCAGTAGAAAAATAAAAAGGCAGATGAAAAAGGAGAAGTATACATATAACTGATTACCCAAAAAAGAAGAAGAACAAGAAGGGCACTGGACGGTATGGTGACAAGACAGAACAATTCAAAACCTATTGTGTCTGATTTTGAAACTGTGGTCCAGTTGAGAACTCTTGACCAAGTCCATCTAGACTACGTCAGGCTAATTTAAAGCTTGCACATGGAAATACCAATCCAGCAACTGAATATTAAAGAACTGAGCTCAAAGGGTATGACAAATTCAACCCTTACCACTGTTTGTGCTAGAAGTTGCAAATATGTTTTGTTATAGGAAACCTATTAATGAGTGCGACTGTGTGAGAGACAAAAACAATTAACACAAGCTCACCGTATAATTTGTTGTTGGCTTTGTTGGGGTACAAAAGTTGAATCAGGATAAGTAGAGGCAACTGTTGCCACCAGAGCAATCGCATTGTCAACAAGAATCACCCCATGAACTACTGAACTCCGCAGCAAGCCTTCAAATTGCTGTTTCGCGTTATTGGAAGTAAGACATCAAACCAACTTCTAAAATAGACCTAATTCGCCCCTTGATGGTTTTTTTGGAAGAAAAAAGAACTTCAAACAGATGAGAAAGTTCGTTTTTTCCTCTTTGTTCAAGAAACATGGTATGTTGTTGTTGTTGTTGTTCAAGAAACATGGTATGTTAAGCAATTTAAGCAATTTAAGGGTCGACAGGCAACAAATCTGGAACATGAACAAATAACAAAAGAATAATAATAACAAGCAATACAATAATGAAAATACCAGGAGGGTCTTAATGCGACAACGACAATCAAATTGATTGAAACTTGAAAGCAGTACTCCAAAAAATAGGGCAATTTTCATGGGATATGCAGCTTAACCAGAAAATCAATAGAGAAGAAGTTCTAACAAGAGTGGAGAGTAAACTGCTTTTTATAATGGTGAGAATTTAGAAGATCAACCGAACTCACGTTGGCCATGCTTGCTTCGGGAGTAAGCTGCATTGTTACCGAGGAGCTAGAAGAATACTATACGAGAAGTCAGTATTTATTAGAGACAAAGTGCTTAAGAAGGAGAGACTCTACACCGCGCTCTAGCATCCCAAAAAACCAAACAGACGACTTTCCTTGACCAAATTCCAGCTAAGAAAGGCTCTTAAACGCTCTAAACAGGTGGTCTTTATTGAAGTGGACAGGTGAACTGCTGTGGTTTTCTTTTGAACGCCCTTAAACCCACAAAATCCCCATCCCAGACAGAGAAGTCAAATTACAAATCCCAAAAGATTCCCCAGGAATCTCTTATACCTGTTTTCCCATAGGGAATTGCCTGCCAGAACATACACATACTTAGGGAAATGATTTCCAACCATAGAAACTTGTTCAACTTGCCAAATTCAAAACTTGAGAGGGAAGAAGAAATAAAATAAAATAAAATTGCAAGTTCCAGAAACTGCTGAATTCTCTGCTAAAGTAAATCAGAAGAATAAGTTTAGTATGACTTTTACAACATCGTTGTACTGCAACCAAAGGTTTAAAGAAACAGTGATGATTCTGAGTAAGAGTAAGATTAACAAGAAAAGGCAAGAACATTATACAATGGTTGTATGTGGGGGTGAGCCCATGGAATTTTAGATCCATGGATGGAGTAAGTTCAAAGAGTTAGCCAGTACAGTACAACATTAGAAAGTGGCAAATTAAAACGAGATATTGCAGATTTTGTCTTGAACTGCTCTTGGGAGTTGTGATTCCAAGGAAAAGTCATCCATTTTGCAGGACTCATGGTAAGATTTTATAACTACTTGGCATAAGAAATACAGCAAGAGCAGAGAGAGAGAGAGAGAGTTTGTACATATATTTATATCTGTCCGACCACTGCTAATGTTGATGAACAGAATCAGCAAAGATAAAATTAATACCTCTTTCTTCTTTTCGGGGTAGAAGGAAGCAGGACCACATAGCCAATATGTACAAATGATGACGCAGAACAACCTCTCTCATTCATGTCTTGAACTTTTGAAGGGAGACGGTTCTTTCAGCCAAACCGTTGTCTGTTGCGAGCAGTAGCAATGTTTGAACTCCTCTCTAGCTTTCACATGTCGCTGGAAGGAGCCATCGTATAAATGCACTTTATTACTCCGACTTTACATGATTGGGTAGCTCCAAATTAAGAAAAAAAATTGAGCCCAACTCTCTTATTCAAATAAGGATATATGTAATTTCATTAATT
The DNA here is from genome assembly GCA_037013595.1 of Dicorynia guianensis. Classification (NCBI taxonomy): domain Eukaryota; kingdom Viridiplantae; phylum Streptophyta; class Magnoliopsida; order Fabales; family Fabaceae; genus Dicorynia; species Dicorynia guianensis. Next base: position 1,965,056 of record JASUAB010000009.1, read on the forward strand.
TTAATCTTAATTCTTTAATTAGAGAGTGATACTTAATCAAGATTTTGAACTAAAAAGATATTGAGTGTTCGGTCTCAAAGTCCGATTCCAAACACCATCTTAGACATGGCACCCAAATGAATAATTCTTATGAGAATTGTTGTGTCCAAATTTTTTTGGGTTGCAATCAAGCAACAAGTGGCATGACTATTGTAAACAAAGCAAAAGCCAGATTCCCATCTTAATCCATGAGATTGATGGATGGATGAATGATCATACAATTTCTCTGCTTCCTGTTTTTGTATTTTTTCCCATTTCTTGTTAGTTGAGAAATATGTGGATGTAGAGGCGTCTAATGACAAAGTAGGAATACGGATGCACGTATGCATGCTAAAAAGTGATAAGATGATTGAGAAGCCAGCATGCGAAGAAAATTGAATATGACTAGAAAGATCCTAATCGAAAAGGATCGGCCGTGGGAGTTTTAATTTGGTTTCAATTTTCAAAGTACTTGCCCTGCCGAGGCAAAGAACAGAACTGAAGGAGCGGGGACCATTAGACAAATTCTGTACAGCACAAGAGAAAAGGTCACATGAGAGATGCCAGACCCCTTCTGCCATAATGCTCAAAAAGGCTCCTCTGTTTTGCAGTACAGGTGCCTTCTAGGCTTCTGCCGGCCCAAGGCACGTGCTTCCTCTCCCTCTTTCTCAACTCTCACCTACGGATAACCATGTTAAGACTTTGACATGGAAAGGAAAACAGTATAAACACACACAGATGAAATACAGACACAGATAAGAAATAGTATGCTATTTATTTATTAAATAAAAGTTTTTATAAAATTTAAATTTTGAGAATAGATGTATATATTTTTCTTACCCCAATAACAATGAGATATTTCTTTAATTATTTCTGAATTCAATCTATTGGGCCGTAAACTTGAAATTTTTTTTTACATGGGAAAATATGGGTTCGCGAGCTTCAATTTCATTATTAATTTAAGAGCCCAGATGGGTGCTTCCTACTGCCAGTCCAATAAGCTGCTCGACCAAAAACAAAATCAGGCCCTAAATTGAAAATTTCCAGTTCACGACGTCGTTTAAGCAGTCTAGCCTTTGCAGAAACGAACGAAATTCCGTTCTGGATCGGAAATTTCTGCATAGGCTCCTCTGGACGAATTCCGGTGAGTTCTGTGCTTCTGTCGGTGCAACTGAAAAACTTAGCCAATCCCAGGGAAAACAAAATCGATCCCATATAAAGGATGATCAGTATTCTTGCCCAGGTATTACTTTTATATCAATTCTCTGTTTGTTCTTCAAATCTTTTTAATAATTTTCAATTAAAATTGGTACTAGTTTTTTTAATTTTCCTTTCTCTTATCCTCTGTTTCTCGCAAAGGAGCGGATACTTGGAGCTACACTGGGAACCCTATTTACAGGGGTGGTCGTATACGAGCAACGCAGATACATCTACAGTTCCATTTCGGATACCCAATCCCAGTTACCTCACCATTCTCAGGTTAACACAACATCTTTCGTTTTTCTTCTATATTTGATTCGTGAACTCACGGTTACAACTAGTTATAGGTCTTTGATGTCTATCATGTTTCAATTTATTGCAATATTGGGCCAAAACGGTTAAACGGGCATTCATGAGATGGGTTTTGTGCTTAATATAGATAAATTGACTATGTCTGATTTTGTATTCATAATTTAAGTATTTTGGGTTTGATTTCGATTTTCGAAATGAATTGATTGAAGAATTGTTGCAAGTTTAGGCAGTGGTGAACTTGATGATGGTAAACCTTGCACCTGCACATGCAAATTGTAAAAGAACCCACTTTATGTAATCGTTCTGTTGCTAAATTTTTGTATAAACCCATCGTACCTTTTTTTCTGTTTGTGTGCGGCTGTGAGGTACTGAAATCGAGATGTATGCTCAAATTTTTCATTGGTCATTGCTCTATTGTATGTATTGCGATTGTGTATTTTGTAAGGGTTTGCCAAAGTGGTTCATTGGGATTGTGGAGAAATACTATCTTCGTTGCAACTTGCAATAGCTTAAAACTTTGATGGAGTCACCTTATCGCTAGCATGTGTAGGCAGTTGGCTACAAGGGCACAGTTCAACAGAATGAACCTGAATGGAAATGTTTTTGGGTTTGATTATAAACTTGTTCACTCCAGAATGATTTATGAAAATTTCCTCACATATCTCATTGTTAGGGAAGAAAAATTGAATGTTACTCAATTTTGCCCTTTGTGAAGTTTCCTGGGACTTGATATAATAATAGTTACGATGCAAATAATTTTGTGTGGTTTGTTGTTAAACAAAGCTGAATATATATGCATTCTACTCGAGCATTGAGAGGTGTGCGCTGTGTTTGTTTGCCTTTGTTGTCAAACTTATAAATATAGTGTAAAGTGTTAAAACCAAACTCACTCTTATGCTCCCCTCCACTGTAAACTTCCGTGTCTGTTATGAATGACTCTTATGGATGGAAGGGTCGCCATCTGATTCGAAGGCCACAGGCCTGAGCAGCGGTAACTCAAATCAATTAAAATGCACTTGTTCTATTATCTAGTATTTTCCTTTGAGTTGTAAATTCCTAATTTGCTTAGCTACTTTTAAATTTTAACCTCACCTATGATGCTTTATTAGGTTAGAGAACCCATATTTGGGAAGAAATCACGTACAGAATTTGCACATTTATGGAACAAAACGGTGGATCGGACATTTGGACCTTTGATAGAGGCTCTCAGCTCACGAGGATGGTAGATATGTTTTGAGTGATTTTTATACTTATGTGTCAGCGTTTGTGATTCGAAGACAGGCGATTCCTTGGCCTTATATTCATCTTTGCATTCCGAATTGTTAAATGGACATCCCCATGGGACAGTGCGGAGGACTTTTGAGGACCTTTGTTATGTTTTCTGCAATATATGCATGAAGATACCTTATTTTCCATCTATTCAATGCTACAATGTTTTGTGTAGTAGAACTTGGTTTTTCTGTCTGAACGATTCACACATTGGTTTGCGCTGTGTTAAAGGCAAAGCATTCCTTTGTTTGGACAGTTCTTACCTTCAAGTTTTAAGAGAATAAAGCAACATTAAGATATCACGAATGAAGTGAAGCATGAGTTAAGAAATTGGACAGAATTTACCATTACCACAATTTTGGCTAATGTAAGAGAATAAGACCACTAAGGTCATGCAACCTCAGTGCTGGTTCAGGTGCTTTAAATCGAGATATTATGATTTGGAAATCAGATATTGAGCTGCAAAATAACGATGTGCATATACTTTTTTCTGTGGGCTTCTTTTCTGGTGCGGATATTCAAATTCATCTAATTTTTTTATTTGGTAGTAAATTAGACACTAGGGAGAATTTGTGCAGATAATAAATGTTGGTGAATTTATGTGTACTATGCAACTTAGCGGACTATGTTAGAGAAGTTCTTTTTTTCTTTAGATTGCTCTAAAGTATTTTCTTAATAGACAATTAAGCAACTAATTCATGATAAAAGTACTTTCATAACTTATGAGAAGCCACTTAAAGTGTTTGTTTGGTAGTTTGTTCTCGCTGATAGGCCTCAAAATTGGTCAAACATGAGGAGGAAGCACGCTAATAAACATATCCATAGATGCTCATATGGTCGAAGTTCTCTACTCATTATTCTTTTTTTGTTTTTTTTCAGAACCTGCTTTTCTTTTGGGTATCCGCTGTAAGTCATCTTAATATAGTTTATGACTAACTAGGAAACACAGTTGAAAAGCTTGACACTTACAATTGTGGTACAGAAATGTTTTGTTCACATTTATGGATTTATAATTCATCCATATTCTATGACATGGGTGGATCAGGAATGTAAACACAGAGCATAAGAAAAAGGCGAGATGAAATGTGACTTTAGAAGTGTGAGAATAACATTACTCTTGTCCAAGAACATACAAATATATCACTATTACAAACATAGATACAAATCAAATGCGAGAAACGTAGGCAACTACAAGCATGACGCAAGAAAGTGAGATATGACTGAAGAAAGGATTTGGAGGGCAGGGTGTGTGTTCCCTGTTCTAAGTTGAGATTTCTAAGTGCTTTCTACCATTAAGCTTCAGGTTGAACAATTTTGGCTCGATTAATGTTAGCACGGCGTGTGACCCTTACATGGTAGACACCCATTGCTAAAAGCACGGCAAAAGCAACACCAATGACAATGCCGCCTACTCCTCCCGCTCCCAATTGCTTCCTACCTTTCTGGCCAGTCGATGCTCTGCTTTCATCAATTTGACTGGCATCAACTTGAGCTGCCAGAGGCAGGGGTGAACATTTGGATGCAGCACATGGATCTCGGGACTCAGGCTTTCGTACATTTGGATGGAAGAAGTTATACGCAGATGGTGGAAATGCCACAGGGTTCTCGTAAACTAGCCCATGAGGGGCTCTTTCTTGGGCAGTAACAACCGAGAGAAGTGCTATAGAAAAGAGGAAGAGCGGTGAGAAACCAATGAGAGTCATGTTTGTCATTTTGTTTTTGTGTGGAAATCACTTGAAAGCAACAAAGGCAGCAATTTATAAGTTTGTGGGTGGGTTGGACTGGCTCTTATAAGGTCTGAGAAAGCGGTTGTTACTTGGACTAGAATTTTTGTGTTGGAAAGGGAGACTAATCAAGGGGAACAGAATAATGGTTTTTTGCTTTCAGCCGCCCCCTACATGGGACTATCTGCAAGTCCCAAACTGCCCTGGGTTCATCATTAATCATTGTGTTCAGATCAACAACTTAAGATGGTTGCAGTGGAGAAAGTATAATGGAGCAGTTCAAGGGCACCATTGTCATGTAGCTCCTTGTCACAGTCTATTGCTTATTTTGTCATATGGGTCGTATGGACGTGGCTCTAAGAATGATGTTTTTACTCGAGAGGCTTCTGCTATCATGGTTTAAGTACTTGAGTAAGTAAGGACAAAGGGATCAAATCATTAGATCATTAAATAACCATCCACACTCAACAATCAATATATTAATCATCTCTACTTAATACCCTTCTCTGTAGTAATACATCTAACAAAATGACTCATTCCCCTCACGCTCTCATATACACATGAAGTAATAAATGGAAATTTTGTGGGATGTTGATCAATTACTAACATGATGAGGAAGTTTGTGCTTTGCTTTCTCGCTACGTGGAAAAGCAATTGAAGCATGAGGTTGGCTTAGCTTAAAGGGCCAGCAAAGGGCATATAACTTAAGTATTGAGAATTGTGAGTAATTATAATGGGTAGTAAGCAGTGTTTGGCCTGCCCCCTCCCACATTATTGCAAAAGGCACAAAGCGCATGAAAGAGGCAATGGCAATAAGTTGCTTGCTCCCACTCAGCCACACTCTTACGTATTAAGAATCATATCAGGCTTCATACTTTTTCCATCTTCTGCTTATTTCGATTCTCATGTCTTCCTCTGTTTTCTTTGACATTGCCATCCCAGACTCTAATAGTGGACCACCAACCCAGTCACGAGTGCTTTTATATGCATGGTCCATGACCAATGCATGAGGGAGCCATAATTATTTTTTGAGAAATATTGTTCCTCTAACGTGTTAACAGGATAGGAGAGTCACAATAACTCACCAGTTGGTAATTTTTGAGTCATACAAATTAGAAGATGAAATTCAATAAATTTAAAATTTTATATTATAAAAATTAAATAATAATAATAAAATTATAAAAATGACGAATTTTTTTTCTCTGGTTAACATTTTTTTAAACCCTTTTGGATCTCCTCTCTGAAAGTATATCCCCCTGGGTCGTCTGTAAGCCAAAGAAGAACCGGGCCTCAGCCTATAGCAACCGTCTACCCTCCGTTGGAAATTCATACACCAAACAAAGTGGTCCAGGCAGTAGAATTGGCCAAAGGCCTATCCTTGTGTGTGTTAGCCCGATGTATCAGAAAGGGAAAAAGAAGTCTCAGCCCATATTTTCTGTTTTTCTAGAGGCTTCTGTAAACATGGACGGCTTCCTAGGAATTCAGCACTATGAATGCTTCCATTACTCTATATTTTATGCTACCATGATCTTATCTTATTAATTTTTCTAGCGTATACTTATGGTCCACTAAAAAGAAAACATATTCTCTTTTGCTTCTAAGTTACTTAAGCACCACTTCATGAACAAGAAATAAAATTTAAATGTAAACTCTTACTAACAATTAACAAACAAATGATTATTCTAAACTGATCCATCACCTCAGCCCTGGAAATACGCTTTGAAATAAGAGAATGTGCGGAAACCCTCGACTCAATTTCTTCTTATCTTATCTTTTTCTTTTTCTTCTATTTTTCAAGAAAATTAAGGGACTTTCTTTGGAGAAAAGAAATCATGACATTGAGTCCAAACATCTTTTCTGTAAAATTGCATTATTATCCCTAAACCACCATATATTTTGACATCAAAATCTGTTGTCAGCAGAGTGTATTCTAACATAAATACCATAAACTCCCATTTGAACCCTTTTCTTAAATGTTTTGATATTTCTAGTTGGAAAATGATAAATTTACGTCACTTCACCTACACTTTTATTTACGCTCTTATGTAATTGAGAAGGCTGAGTTTTGAAAATGTGAAAAGCAATCAGAATACATTCTTTTTTTGTTTTTAAGTTTTGAAACGTATCTTAAGCATAACGATAAAGACATAACAGTAACAACAACACTCTTCTAGTGTGACAAGTTTCATAATAAATAGCCAAATCATAAAGAAAAAGCATTAATAAACAACTTCAACAATATTAATAATATCTAACATAAATGATAAATAATTAAAATTTTAAAATATATTATTTTAAATTTAATTCAAATTATATATAAAAAATTTATTAAAAAAATTATACTTATTGTACTAATTTTTATCTCAATAAAAATTAAGATTTAATTATTAATTAATAAATATCTTGATCATATTTAAAAAAAATTATTTAAAAAAAAAAAAAGGAGGAAGCAGCCTTAACAATGAAAGCCGTTTCATTGTCACTCTGTTCTCACCTCTCCCACAGTACCTCACTCTCCAATAATTCAAAGTGTTAACTTTGCCTATCAAACAGCTAAACTGCACCTAACGTGTAGTACAGAAAATGGCCAAAAACGTAAAAGAAAAAATAGTCGTGATAAGATAGATTAATTAACTCACTAAATTATATATGAAGTGAGGGGTGCAAACTTCAAACGCAAGAAACCCCGACCCATCCACCTAACCTGTTTACTTTTTCTCCCATCTAGGTTATATTGTCCACAGCAACTACCAATAAAGATTAAAAAATTCTAAAGCATGTTGTCACGTCCAAGAACCACCACCACAAGAGCCACCTCAGATAATAATCTTTATAAAGTGGCAGCTTTTTGAGTACAATATGGTAATTATAATTGTGCTGCTAAGCTCATCCATCATTACTCATTTGCATTAGTTTAATGCTTTAGGATAAGCATCCTAGCAGAAGCCAATTACCAATTACCAGCGAGGATTTATGTCAAAAAGTAAAACAGAGCATCTTGGGTAAAACAGTGCATCTTTCTCTTTTTTTGGAGAGAGGGGTGGGGGGTTGGGGGACAATGGGCGGATTTGAAGGTTCACGAAGCTTGCAGTTATGGTTAAAGTTTGCAGCATAATTCATCAGTAGAAGTACGAAAATCTGTCCATTGCAAAGGATCATGTCATTTTCAGCTGTCAAGCCTAGGATGGAAGATGATACCACAACCAATTCCAAAGGATGAGAGAAAACCAGAAGCAACTTTAGGTACCCATTCAAGCTGGCATGTTTTAGCCAAAAAAGAAGCTTGCTTGCGTCTTCGAAATTCTAAATTCTTACGGGGAAGATATATACTTCTGTTAATTCTGACCTACTAAAATTTATAAAAGTTTTATTTAAATATATTATTATTAAATTTCATATACTAGATTATAAAACCAAACTACACCTTTTCCCCGTAAACCAAACTATACCCTTATAATTTGGGAACTGAAGGATCATGAACACAGGGAATAGCCAAGTTTTTATGTGGAAAATAGATTAATACACCACTGGTGAAGAAATAAGGAGTAAAATGAAAGATGACTAAGCATGCACATAGTAATTAGAAGCAAAGACATGAGGAATAATAATACAGGGAAATGAAAAGGAAAGGGAAGGACATAAGCATGTTTATATACAATTTCACGGTCCTTGGTAGTTTTTCGGCCTTTTCATTTGAATCCCCCAAGCAAGCTTGGAAGGAAGAGGGAAAACACCGAAAGGGGATCCGCAACCGACTCTCACTCCTCAACATGAAACTGTTATTCTTTCGGGAAACACCATACGTAGTCTTGTTGGGTAAATCATAATTGACAGGTACACAGAGCTTAAGCGTTGCTCCTGAAGGATCCAAGAGCTTTAATGGCTGCAGCTCTAAGAATGTACTGGTGGTAGATTGCAGCCGCAAAAGCTCCAATAAATGGTCCAACCCAGAAAATCCACTGCCAGCCACAAATAAGTAGATTATATGAAAACTTTTATAATCCTTGCTCAAAAAGAAACAAGAAAAGTCGACAAGAAATTATAGATGGAATATGGACTTACATGATCATCCCAGATGTTGTCTTTGTTGTAGATTACAGCTGCTCCAAAACTCCTTGCTGGGTTAATGCCGGTACCAGTGACTGGGATTGTAGCCAAATGAACCATGAACACAGCAAATCCAATGGGTAGTGGTGCCAACACCTTTTTATTTCAACCAAAAGAAAAGGGGAAAAAAAAAGAAGCATGAGATTAAGAGCAATTGCTCAACATAGTAATTAGTTAACAAATCTAAAAAAACAAGCATGGGTATGATCAGGTGCTTACTGGAACATGGGAATCCCTTGCGTTCCTCTTGGGATCAGTGGCGGAGAAGACAGTGTAAACGAGGACGAAGGTGCCGATGATCTCAGCACCCAAAGCGGTACCCTTGTTGTAGCCAGGTTGCACGAAGTTAGCCCCCCCTCCGTAGTTGTCGTAGTAAGCTTTCTGGAAGCCCTTGGCCAATCCGGTACCGCAGATTGCACCAGCGCACTGAGCTACCATGTAGAGGAACGCCCTGACTAGCGATACCTTTCGCCCCACGAACAACCCGAATGTGACAGCCGGGTTGATGTGTCCTCCTGCGCACAACAACTCATGATTTTAATTGGAATCACCTAAATCATAAATCCTCACCACATATTCATAGTTAGTGAAGTGGTTTGTTAGGAAGAGAATATATAATCATGTAGGAAGGGTGAAGTAGAACCGTACCAGATATACCGGCGGTGCAGTAAACAAGGATGAAGATCATGCCGCCAAAGGCCCAAGCAATACCCAAAATGCCAACCCCATCACACTGGGTACCACCTTTGGTACCGTCAATCTGGCTTTTGTAGCCAATAATAGTTAAGACGGTTATGTAAAGGAAAAGAAGGGTTGCTATGAACTCAGCAATAAGAGCTCTGTGGAAGGACCACTTTGAGAGCTCCTCCGCATCAAATAACGGCGCCGGAGGTGGGTCATGGTAGTCTTTGGCTGAGTATTCTCCTTGCTCTGCAACCTCAACGTCCTTCGCCATCTGAGATACAGTGAAGAGCAGTATAAGACGAGTGGATGAGTGCAGCAGTCCTGAGTTGAGCTGTGTACTAATTTGTTGATGGCTTGGGAATTGAGTGGAAAGGGGGGTATTTAAGGAACCAGAGAAAGAGAGAGAGTGTGCAAATTAGTCAATTAATTAATGCTAGCTTTTGTACGTATATCGCAACAATGACATGATTAACATAATTTTTTCGCCGCCCATATTAATTTGGGTTGCGAGGCCCCACACCTTCCCTTCCAACGGCTCATGGTCACTCACAGTTCCTCATTGCTTTCGCCTTCTCTCTCTCTCTCTCTAAAATTCTAGATAATGTTAAGCTGTTTCTATGGCCCAAGGTGACCTAAAAGGTTCCCATCATGTAACGGCTACATGTAGAAAATTGTAATGCAATTGCAAAGCCAGAGGAGCAAGCAGCTAAGCAGTGTTGATGATTTGGGGTTTGCAAAGACCATGGTTCCTCCATCCTGTCTTTGTGGTCGTGCCCAGTGAACCCAAATTATAGCACTTGGATAGCCATGGTAACCCAGAAATTGATATGAAAGAATCTGGGAAGTGGATTCCATGTACCAGAAAACCGAGGTAGCCATTTGAATTGTGTAGCCTGATAGTTCCTAGTTTTGATTGGCTGAATTTAACCCTGAATTACATTTAATCACGTTGGCAGTTATTTTTTGTCAAAGTTTGGAGGCATCAAAGTTAGTGGGCAGAAAATATTTGAATAAAGAATAGGGCGAGATTAAGAAATAATATCCTGTAAAATAAAAGAAAATGATGAATCATGATTTTGGGTATTCAGTAATTGTTAATAGGAATTGAATAAAGAGAGAAGGTAGTTGTTATCTTTGTTGGATGACGAAGGCAATGCCAGATGTAACTTATCTGGACGCATCTAAAACCAAATGCGTTTTGAACGTATGGGGGGCTCCATTGGGTTATTATCCTCACAACAATTATGAGTAATTAACCATAACATGAATCAAATTTATTACACCAATTCATATCATCACTATTCCGAACCTGATTGGCAATCCTGTCTTAAAATTATATTATATAATGCTCATGATTCTGTTGCTGTCTTATTTTGATGGACTCTTTAGGACAAAAGAAATTTTAAAATTAATGGATTAGTTCAGCTAATAAAATTTAAAAGTATTTTTATTAAAACTTATAATATACTATAATAACCAATTCTTTTACCCTAAATCCTTTGTCTACAAGAAAACATCCGTATGCTCTTTATTTTAACCGACATAGTTTTGTCCAAGTCATTAAGGTGTACAATTTCTTCCCAGGCATTGGGAGTGGAACGGTAGAACTTGTGTACATGCATGACCCTACCCTCCCACATAAACAAATTGATCACCTCGTTAACTAAAAGGCGAAGCTTTAAACTTTAATAAACCCAATAATTATTAGAATAACAAACAATAGTTAGTGGAATACTGTGGTCAAAATTAATTATAGTATGTAGTGATAGATGACAGGCTGAGTAGTTAATAGCATGGGACTAAAATTGTCAGTCTTCTTTACAGAGTAGCTGGTATTACAAATACAATATGTCTTGGTCTTTATTTTCCAACTACCCTCATAACATGGACCATATATACGCTGATTATGATGAGAAATTTAGCCAAAAAGAAAGAAAAAATAATTAAATGATTAAGAGAATTGACAGGCATAGCCGCCCCCACCTCCCCTCCTCTAATTTCAGTCCATGTTTTAGCCCTTTTTCTAATATTATGATGTGGATGATTTGAGAATGTGAGCGAAACGTCGTGCCAATTTAGTTTTCATATGCCAAGTCCGATATTATGGCTGAGAACGCACCATGTGTTGAAAGCCAAGTTCATGATGAATATAAAAATCTTGTATTTGGCATTAAAAGTTGAGAATGACTTTTCACTTCTTTGGTCGGTGCCTTCCTTGCACGTTTTCTATTGAAAATGCATAATTAAAATTTAGAATAATATTATTTATATATTTTTATATTTATATTTTTAATTATAATTTTTATTTTTTATTTAATTTTTTATATTTATTTTTAATAAATCTATATTCAACCACATAAAAAACATGGCTGAATGTATCACCACAAAAATATAACTATAACATTTTCGTAAAATTCGTGCCTCACAACATTCGTGTCTTCATATAAAACACCAATTCTGTTTTGGATCAATATTTATATTTATATTTATATTTATATTTATTTTTTATTTTTTATAAATTTTTAAATTTATTTTTAATAAATATATATTGAACCTACCAATATAGGCTACCATTTTCCGTCTTCGACTAACGATTTCTTCATTAAACCCATGTCATGCTGTCACCCTCCGAAAATAACAGCCATATTCTGCTGAACATCTGCAACTTCGCTGAGATATAGGTGTTACTCATTTATTGGAAGGTCATTCCCAAGAATTTTGTTATTCCCCCACATAAGAAAAGTTATGAATTCTCACGATTTCTGTATAAGACTTAGGCAGAGAGATTTTTGTCACTGTGGATTTGATTGACTTGACCCATGTCTATCGCACAATGAATTATTTTGTGACTTTCCTTGGGTAAATAGAAATTTTTTCATACTTTATAATAGGTTAGACAATTCAACTATGCATCATATCAGAGACGACCACCTCTATAAAACGAATCGTCTTTGATAATTACCATCTGCCACTACAGATGTTCTAAGTAACGTCTCCCTATTCATTTTTCGGAACATGGACGCAAGACATGGCTATTGGCTACCCCTAGAAGCAAAACCTTTACCCCTTACAAAATGTACGATATACATCCCCTGCCCTAACAAAAGCCAACGACGCAAAATCACAAGTCGTTAATATCATCGTCTTCACAATCGAACTCTTCAGCTTTTTCTTCCAATATGGTCTCTAGCTTGGGAGTGCTGAAGGACCTCAAAGGAAAATCAAGCAGGGTAGGTGCAACCTCGATCCAAGGCTTCATGGTGTGTCTGAGTTCCTTCGCCATTGCAATTTGCATGGAAATAAGAATCGAATAATGGCTTCAGCAGTGTGTGCTGATGATATCAGCAAGTATATATTAATAATGGCTATCAGCTGGGCTGGAAGGTTAAGGTTATCTATCTCCAGGTCTCTCTCTGAGTCTCCGAATGAAACACAGAGAGAGAGGCAGAATGGGAAATGGGGCTAGTTCAGACGCTAACAAACAAATTCTTTGGGAGATTATTAAGAAAAGGGATACTGATTGAACAAGCAACGGCACCAAGCGGAAGTATAAGTAGTAGTAGTTGGGCATGGCTTGGAAACTGAAAACCAAGAGGAATCCTCGGAACCAACGAAGGCTGTGAAGCCGACGGAGGGTAATAAGCAAAACCACGTGGACGATAAGTGTAGGTATGGCTTCGAAACCAGGGAAGAAAGATGTTTATTCGTCCGAGGTAACGGTAGCAACACGAAACACGTGGACAACAATAACTACGATCAATATCGGACACCAACCCTGCCGATAAATAGGCGGATAAGATATAATCTCTCCGCACCGCAACTACTACGTAATATTAGGTCACCCTAGTATTTGGGCCTCTACGTGCTCTGTTTCGAACCCGCCTAAAACACAGGAAAAGTGAATTGGGCCTACACTCTCTTGCCACAGGGACAAGTATTATTTCCACAAGCAACCAAAGTTCAAGTAAGGACTATAAATAACACAGAAGATTTTTGGGAACTGGAATGCAACTTTGGCCCAACCTTCGTATAAAAATAATTCAGCAACAACAAAAACCCACAAGCCAAAAAGTAAGAACACTTTCATCATTCTATTTCCCCACCTAAACTATTGATTTACCTCCATCAAAGTTGGACCGGCTGACTGTTAAAGTACGCACACAATTTGTCCACTTCCACAAAACTACTGCTTCTACAATCTATATAAATATGACACAATTCCTTTAGGGAGGCTGTTGTCCTTAAATGCACAACCAGTGCCTTGAGTATTCATATAATATAATTAAATTCTTTTAAGATATACCAGCAACTATTATTTTGATTGCAAGGGCCTATGTCATGATAATGTTAAGCTCCATATCACTTTCGGTACACGAGTAAACAATGGCATACAATAAAGCAGTATGGATCTTTCCCAAATGATGAGTCAAAAGCAGCATACCAAATTACATGACCGACCAATAACCAATACATATTAATGATCCTGCAAACGACTTTAGAGATAGCCTCAAAGGGCCCCTAGATTCTATAACGAAGAACTGCACTAATTCAAAACCCTTAATCACATGTCAGAAATGTACATCAAATAATACTTTATGTATGCATAGAAAATTAAGCATTTTCCAAAGCCCCTGACTCTAGCAAGCAGATAGCTTACTTTCGCCTCTATTAGAGGGTCACATCTACATAGGAACAAGAACAAAATTGAGGAAGAATTAAATTGGTTTTATGATTGTAGAGTTTTTGATCTGTCACTTAAAAGGTAGGCTTCGGAAAAGAGCGTAGAAAATGGGTAAGAGGATGAATCAATATAAAACAAACAGTCCCAACAGTGATCAACAAAAGACTAGTTACGAAAAACAAATGTGGACTTTTAACCAAAGTTAGCTTTAATCATGCAAGTCTATAATCAAAAGCAGAGAGTTAAAACACATTCTACTTCAAGGATGGCACTCAGAACATAGTGTCCCGTCTAAGCATCTCCCAACAAACTTGACCCAGGGATACATTAAAGACACACGACATTGAAATCACTCGTCAACGCGCAGCCCTAATCTAATGGGCATCTGTGCACACCCAAAAAAAGCTATGGTCAATCCAATACATCACCCTCCAGTTTCGCTCACATTAATAAGGACATGCCATTAGTCCTAAAGGCCATTGGACATGGTTCCAAACTTCCATTAACCTATGAGACAAATAGCACCTCCATCGCTAGCAAAAAGCATAAAGTGATGGAAGGTGAAGTACAAGAAAATTCCTGCGACATGTATGTGTACAATTATAGCTGAATTCTAATCAGAAACTCAGGTAAACTACCGACTATATCAAGCACAATCTGATTCACAAGTTATCCTCGTAACACAGAAAAGGCTCATCAGTAAGAAAATAAAGTAAACACACGATGACTATACTATCCATTTGATACTCTAATCACGAAAATAGAAACAAAATTATAACGAAATAAATAATCATCCTTGTAAGCTTCCAATCATCAAAATTATCAAGAAAAAAGTAATTCAAATTTAGCATAACCTTCGTTAATTCCTTAAATTTTATATAAAACAGCGCTAATTAAACCAAAAAAGGACCTCTAGTCCTGAGGGATTTCAATATCTCCGTCAGTTATCTCCTGCTGCAAGTCCTTGGGGTCCTTCCCGTCCACCGTGCACCCAATAGATACGCAAGTCCCGAGGATCTCCTTCACAGTCCCACTGAGGTCCTTGGCCATTGACCTGGGCCTCATGACTTTGGCGATCTCGATTACATCATCGAGGGATATATTGCCATTGTGTTTTATGTTCTTAGTCTTCTTGCGGTCCCGTTCGGGTTCTTTCAAGGCCTTGATAACCAGCGCAGCTGCGGATGGAACCACCGACACCTTAGCCTGACGGTTCTGGACCGTGAGCTTGACGGTGACCCGCAATCCTTTCCACTCCTTAGCAGTCTCTTTGGCAATATCTTCTCCTATCTTCTTGGGAGAGAGACCAAGTGGACCGATCTTGGGGGCGAGTGAACTCGCGGCACCGACCTCGCCGCCAGTGACTCGGACGAAGACATCGACGACTTGTGAAGGGTCGAATTTCGGCGGCATTGTTACTGATTCTAACAGCTGCAGCTAGGGCTTCAGGGAAGATGAAGCGAGTAGGGAGATAATATATTACGGTAGGGTTTTGCTATGGCTTTAACCGAAATGTCTGTCTTAACACTAAGCCAAAGCCCGGAATCGAACAGGAGGTGGTGTTTTAAGTGTAAAAGGGCAGGGTGCTTTTGTGAATTGGCCTAAAGCCCATTTTGGCACTGGTGTTTTGGACATATTGCTTTAACCATTACAGCCTAGTTATGACCCATGGATAGCGAAGTCCTTGTTGTATCCAATTTCAAAAGTGAAAAGCCCAATCCAACAATGGACTGGGCACTTCTTAGTAAGGTCATCGGGCAAGTTCATGATTTATTGCATAAAATAAACCCCAAAAAATATCAGAAAATGTCATATAATAGTAGCATGTGATAGGCCAAAAAATTTTCAGTCCTACATGAATAAATATTCATTTTACTTAAAATAACGGTATATTTCTTTTTCTAATTAAAAAATTAATTTTTTAAATTTTTTAAAATAAAATTTATATAAAAATAAAAATATCGGTACAGATAATGGAGGAGACGCATCTTGAAACTGGAAGAGACAGCTTGTAGGGATGGTGCGGCGATTATGTTGATGATATGTGGGAATTGGGATAAAGCATCGGGGGTTTTTTTTTTTGGTGCAGTCATCGCGGGGTTCACTGCTAGTTCCAAAACGTAACTATCAGAGAGCATAATAATGGTAATGCTGGTGCCCCCTCCGCATATAGCACATAGGTAGCTACAAATCAAAGTAAAAAGCAGAGGGGCGATTATCTATAGGCTGTAATGTTGCTGGTGAAGGGAGCCCCACCCAGCCTCTCAGTGGCATCTATGATGTGCATATCTATGTCCACATTTCATTTTCTGAGACTAACGCAGCAGGCAAAGAGGCAAACTGGCCAGCAAGCTTGTTAACCTGATTTAGCTAGGCATATAGCATTAGGCAGCTTTATTTGAAACCCGCGCATCTCGCTCATCATCTTATAATATGCCATGGAAAACAAAGAAAAGCAATCAACCCCACCTCATATCGTACCCAAATTACGTTTGTGAAAGTGCTATATGGAATATGACTTGAATATGTGAAATAAAGTATAATTTGCAGCCGATAAAGCTGATCAAATCCATATAATAAAAGAAATCAAAGAATGCCCATCATGCAGTAAGAGGAAGCCTTACAAGGCTCCCACTAGTTATCTCTCTTAAAACCAAGAATCTCACTTTGAAGTTATCAAGTTTGTTTTCCCATAAGCAAGTTAATATATAAATAATTTGCCTTTGGCTTTTTTCTTATAAATATAAAACTATAATGCTATTCCTTCGAAATAGCCCACATGATTCCAGCTTTCGTCCCCTCCTCACTTAATTTTTGATACTCAACTTTCTATTAAATAAAGATTATATGAAATTAAATATGAGAATAAAGAAACTCCAAGTCAGTAACCAAAGGATGCAATGCATTTTGGCCTTTTACGAGTTGTTGATTTCTTAGGCGGCATGCAAGTCCAAAGAAACAGAACTACTTGCATAAGTGCTGCCTCTCACGTGAGCTTTCAATAATGACCAACCCCGATTGGTTCTCAGTTATATGCGCGTTTGTTAGGTATTCAAAGTTATGGACAAGGGACATCAATTCTAAAGTGCAAAATCCATGAAACTGTTTACTTTCACGACCGGTGGGAGGGATGGTTTGGAAAACAACACATGAGGAAAAGCACCAGTGAATTTGGCTACTTTCTTCCTGTACATTCTCGGTGTTATCTTTATTTTTCATTATTCCTTTTGGGCTAACACATATTAACACGCTTACCAACAACGCCTCTCTTCACATGGGGAATCCATTTGACGCTTCTCCCTCCATCTACTTGTCACTATCTTCAACAACTTCACACTCCAACCACAGCTCTACCACTTAATCAGAATCAAGAATATTATATTGAATACTCTCATAAACAATACAATAATATGCTTCAAATACCATTTTTCTTTTTTCAAAAATAATAACAAATTATTTTTTTATTTTTCTCTTTTTCTTTTTTATTTTTTCTCTAAAGAAATGAAAAAAATTAAAAAAAGAGTAATGTCGCTTTCATTCATAAAGCGTGAAGTTTCCTCTACCCTTCAACGGAATTCATTAACTCCACACGGCGTAAAGCAGCCCCAACTTATGCTTTAATCACGATAATTTCAAACAATAAATTAGGGTGATTGTCGCGTGTCGCATTTGAGAGGACAACATCAGGTCGGTACCAGCTGGCAGGAGCAACTGTACGCTAGATCCGAGCGTGGGGCCTACTTCACGAGATCTTACGGCCCCTTCCCTCCTACGAAATAATGTCATGCCACGTTCTTCTAGCCCGACACGTGTTGTCATCCTAGATCATCTAAACAGGACCACTTTTGTCCTCTTTCGTGGAACCAGGCCAGCTGAACGCAACCTCCTCTCCGCGTCGCAACAAAATGCCAATCAATTCTTCTCGTAAGAGACAAAATTGTTTTCCTAAACTGCCCTCCACCGCTGTACAGCGCTCATTTACGAACCCCTTTAAATTTTAGCACACCTGGCGCTCTACCGCGGTGTGAACACTATTCTACATTATACGTGTCGAGTCAATGTTTTGGCAGTTGATAAAAGTATACGGACCTACTTTCCGAGAACCGCAGTCGTTTCTCGTTATGAACCGCGATTAATAAGGAAAAAGATGTGGTTTTTTCAGTTAGAATGGATAAAGTAGGTAGGTGACACATTTACATTTCAAATTACACTTTACACCTTGGGAGACTGTATACCAATATGCACTCAATTAGGAACTATCATTCAAATAATTCTACTATTATTTTAATTCATAAGACTTTATAAAATTATAATATCCTCTAAATTTGGTTTTGCTCGTTAATTGTCAAAATCAGTACATACTTTTTTAGAGAGAAATGGGGAAGCAATTTCCACAAGTCTGTGACGTGGAAAAAGAGAAAATCTGGCGCGGGGTTATATATATGTTCATGAAAGTGGGGTGCTTCTGGTAATTTCGTACACATGAAGTTACTGAGCATGAATAAGGCTGAGAAAGGAAGAGAGAGGAGAGGGAGCCTTATCCATAATGCAATCCAACTATTTCTTTGTTTGATTTTTTGAAAAAATTAAAAGGAACCCAAACTTTATAAAAGCATATCAAGGAATGGTCGTTGAAGAACCAAAACAAAGTAGGCAACCCATTGACACATACCCAAGAAACGCACACAGATGAAGAGAATCGGAAACTCCGCGGATACAAGAACCAAAAAGATCTGTGTGTCTTTTCATCAAATCTGAAACTCCAACTGAAATGGCGACCAGTAAGGGCTACATCGCTAGACCAACGTACCGCTTCCTCCCCGGGGACAGAGACTCCCCAACCACGGCTTCCGATTCCGCCTTTGAATTTGACGAGTCCGACATATACAACTCAGGCCGCGCCAACTCGCCTGAGTTCCGAAAGCCCGTTCATGGCTCTCGCGTGGCCATAAAGCAAACCTCCTCGAAGCTAGCGGAGTCCGGGGGCCGAGTCGCCGCCGGGGGAACTCCGGCGTCGCTACCGGTGAACATTCCTGACTGGTCGAAGATCCTTGGAGACGAGTACAGAGAGAATAGGAGACAGGACAGCATGGACGATGACGACGCCGAGAGCGACGACGGTTGTGGTGGAGGTGGGAGGGTGCCCCCGCATGAGTTTCTGGCGAGGACGAGGATGGCTTCCTTATCGGTTCACGAAGGCGTGGGGAGGACCCTGAAAGGGCGGGATCTCCGTAGGGTCCGGAATGCGATCTGGGCCAAAACCGGGTTCCAAGACTAGCGACGGCGTCTGCGTCTAGTCGCAGAACAGAACCCTAGAAGGAATACCAACGAACAAACCCGATTACAATGACAAAAATCAAGGATTTTTTTTCTTAGATTTTTATCTTTTCACTTCGAAAAAATTTCTAAATTGGCAGGCTTCTGTTTTTGCAATTTTTGCGGAGTCCTCCTGTAGTTTTTGGCGATCATCACTGATGAGATGTTGAGTTGAAAAAGATCAAATTTTAACGCCCATATTTATTCGGATTCTTAATTTGTAGTACTCGAATTTCAGACTTTGAATTGAAGATGCTATTAGTGACAGTTTTGTTATCATTATTTATCTTGCTGGTGAATCCAACTGCAATGATTTCAGTTTAAGACTCACATCTGCTCTCAGTTTTTGGTAGAACATCCATTTGCAGGACAAGAATGGAGATCAAAATCTAAGATGGTGGGGCCATAACTGCAGTAGAAAAGACCTGGTAGTTCAATGATTGGTGGGGTTTTGGATTTGATGTGGTTGGGTTTAGGTCCGAAACCAAAGGCAACGGCTATAATCCTAAACGACAAAACGACCTCTTCAACTAATGGACAAATCGCAAACGCCATTTTCTGGGTAGAATTTGTCAATTTCATTGTAACAAAAATCTTGTCAAATAATATAACGAGAAAATGCCTTTGAATTTGCCAATGGCATTCTTCATACTTAAGTTCCAACTGTCTTCCAATGTCAGCTTCTCTCCCTAGGTTACTAGGCTACCGCCCAATCTTTGTTGGATCATAGGCTACTTGAACTTTATTATTTAAATCTGTGGGAGTTGGAAGCTGGAATTTAGTTGGAAGGACTGGAACTGATGCCCTCCAACTTTGGCACTGGCTTAACACCCGTAAAGGAATACTTACTAGAAGTACAAAATACATATTTGTAAGCACCGGCGAAACGCATGCACACCCGGACTTGGCGAATTGGATAAAGTACAGACAATGCAGTACTTAACTTTTATCAGAAACTGATTTGTTGCATTTTAGGACAGACTGCTTTATGGCTAGCAGAAATACCTCCTTACATTGATGACCTGGGATGACTAGCTAAGGACAGTCTCGTCATTGTATAATTTTTCTGCGCAACATAAACTGCTAAACGACAAATATAGGAGTAGAAATTGCATTGGCGGGAAGTGTGTTGCGCGATCTGCCACCAAATGAAACAAAAATATGCGGAACCGATTTTCCTTTCTATGACGGAACCGTTAGATCCCCGGCCCAACTAATATAAAGAAAAAGAATAAATTGCACTTCAAATTTTAATTCTTCTCAATGGAATTGAATATTATTTTTATTTAAAAATTTTGATAAAATTTTAAATTTAAGTAATTTGACATATTATTTAACATATACTTATAAAAATAAATTTTAAAAATAATAAAAAATAAATTATAAGAATCATAAGTACTAATAATTATGCTTTAATATATTTAAAATTTTTTAATATATAAGATCATTAAATAATTATTCATTTAATATATTTAATTATTTATTTAATTTATTTAAGGTCAAAATTCATAAAATTTTATATGAAAAAAATATAACACTTTAAATTTTAAAATTTAAAATCTTAAAAATAACATACCATTAAAATCTAAAATTTAAAATACTTAATTTTAAACTTCTATATTAAAATCTTAATAACTTAAATCCTAGAACGTTAAAATTAAACCCATAAATATACAAATTTTAAATTTTTAAATCTAAAGTGAAATAGTATATTAAACCCTAAACTTTAAAACAAACTCTTTTAAATCTTATATCTTAAACCATAAATACTAAACTTTAAAATCTTAAACTTAAAATCTTAAAATCTCTAATAGTAAACATGATATTAAATCCTAAATACTAAAATTTGAAACTTAAAATCTTAAAACACTAAATTAAATAAAGTTTAAGTATTTAAAATTTATAATTTTACAGTTTAAAGTTCAGGATTTAAATTTTCTTTTAGGTTTTTTGATTTGGACCTATAGTTTAGCTTTTAAGATTTATAGATAAAGATATAATGTCATGTCGTATTTAGGGTGTAAGATTTTGTATTTTTGGGTTATGAGGTTTTATGTTTAGAATTTAATATTTAGGATTATAGAGTTTACTATTTAATAAAATATTATGTTTAAAGTTTAGGCTTAAGATTTAAGATTTTGAATTTAATATTTTAAATTTTATTATTTAGTATTTTAAAATTTAGAGTTTATGAACTTCATCCTTAAAATGATTAATTATTTAATTAAACATATTAAATTAGTAGTCATTAATGGATGCTTTATAATAATTTTTTTAAGAATTTTTAATATCAATATTAGTTGCATGAGATTTTTATAGCTAATTTCTATTTTTAAGTTAAATTTCAAAAAACATATGTAAAAATTATGTCGAATTATTTGCAAAAAATATTTTGTTAAAGTTCTTAAATAAAAGTTGACCAATACAATCAAATTAAAGTAGAATGTAAGTTTTGAATAAAAATATACATAATTTATATTAAACTTAGAATAATATGCTTAAAAAATTTAACTATTTATTAATTGAACAAAACTTTGTTAGTGAATAGAATACAATTTACTCAAAAACCAATGCCACTTGTACAATATTTTTATCATATTTTTCACAAGTAAATAATATAATATATTAAACAATTGAAACTAGTAAATTAAATGATATAAATTATGTATTATAAATAGTCAATAAGAATAAATTATAAAAGTAACAGAATTCTTATATAAATATTAAAAAATTCAACTTTACTAAATTTTTATACCAATTATTTACAAATAATTACTATATATTAATGTATTAAATTTTATAATTTAATTTTTAAATTTTAAAAGTTTAAAATTTTTTAAATAAATATTTAATAACCCTCCGTTTATGAAAATAATATGGCTTATAAATCTTCTAAAGTGGACTGAAGGCGGTCATGACCCATCTCTACTAAAATCCAAACGCTAAAACCCAAAGATAAGAAGCTTATTCTATTATTGGTTCTACAATTGCGACCCACAGGTCAGAGATTTCTACCTTAAATAGCCCAGCTAAAAAGAGTTAACCCGGCCCTACTCCTACGCACCCGGATCAACCCGGATTCTGGATGCACCCATCGCCCACCTACTGGTCTGAGACGCTCGGACTCAGCCAAGCAACTCCAGCGACTGGCAGCCGAAGATTTCAGGTTCGCAAATTCGTTTCTCTCTCCGATTAGAACATTTGCGGATCAATCTGAAACCCTACTTTTGCTTTCAGACAATACAACAAAATTTCTAGCTGATGCCCTCAGATAAAAGTTCTTCCACCTCCGGCAGCGACCATGACCTCGACCCTATGCCTCAATCTATCGAGGAACAATTCGCTTCGGTGACATTCACCCAGTCCGACGGTGAACCCTCGGCGCATCAAGAAACGAACGGCGTAGTTGGTGGATCTGTTAATCATACCTCTCAATTTCCAATTCAGGAACAGGTTCAGTTGACTTCAGTAGCTGCTGATGAGGTCGGAGAGGTTGGGGAGTCTTCTGAACACGGTGTTTTGTGGGCGAGGAGCGTTGTTTCGGAGATCGAAATGGATGGCCCGCCCAGCCCTAGTAGTAGTGGGTATGCTGGTGAAAGGGGTAGTAGCTCTACCACCAGCGTGTCGACAATTGACGAGGTGGTTGAAACCGAGATAGAGGAGGTGAGGAGTGGTGATTTCGTCAACGGGATCCCTGATTCCCAGACGTCGTGGCTTCCGGGGAAAAGACATGTGGACGAGGTATACATTGGCGAGATAATTATTTTGAAAGTTTTCTGAATAAGTGATAATTTAGTAAGTGATTGGATAACTTGCATGCATGTTAGCGGTTAGTGTAACTCAGCTGCATTCACGGCAGGCGCTAATTTCCTTTTTATTTTTCCATATTGAGAGGTCCAGGTCGTTATTCATATTAACAACCGATTGTGTTTTCACGCAGCTAAGTTGAGTAAAAATTGCTATATATTCTGATGATAATTCACATATCTACATCTATGGTTAACTTTATATCAAGTTCATCAAATTGCAATAATGACTGGCCATCAGCGAAAACCTCTGTCTGAAACGTATGTCTCATTATTGACAATGGATATAAAATTTGAGGAGTTTCATTATCAAGTATTTTCATGGAGAATTGGGACAAAGAAAATTTGAAATTTTCCATGCAACTAACTATTATTTCGAAGAGATTCATGGTTTGGTATCACTCAGTACAACGAACAAGTGTTTTAGGAATGATATTAAATTTGTGGTGGAAAAATGGAATGAATTTATAAATGCATTCTCCTGTATTCGTTGATTGCTTCCTATTATACAACAAAAGAACTTTAGGTTTTCTGATTTACATATTAATTTTTACTCTCATGCCTAAGTGACAGCACAGTATCTGTGAAGATGCCTGTAATATCATACTCTGTTTGATTAATGAAAAAAGTGCAGGATGATGCTTCCATATCATGGAGGAAAAGGAAGAAGCATTTTTTGGTTCTGAGTCATTCTGGCAAACCAATATATTCTAGGTTAGTGTCTTGCAACTCCTTACATGACTTGCCTCCGTTTTTAGGACTGCAGCCTTACACATCACATCCAATTTCAATCTTTGATTGCCTTCCAGATATGGAGATGAACACAAGCTTGCAGGGTTTTCAGCAACTTTGCAAGCAATCATTTCCTTTGTGGAGAACGGGTATATGGCTTGTCATTTTTCTAGTTAGTTATAAATTGATTGTTCCTACTTACAACAATATGCCTAATTTTTTTCCAAAAAAAAAAATTCATTGTTTAATTTGCTAGGAAAATGCTAACATTTTCTGTATATTTTCAGGGGTGACCGTGTCAAATTGGTGAGAGCCGGAAAGCATCAGGTCTGATCATTTGTTTATATATATTGAAAAGTTAGTTTCTGATTGATGTGAGCACTTTGTTCTTTTGTTTAAACAAATTTAATTGGGCATTACTTCTTTGAATGCCAACACTTAGAGCCCTGATATTTTCTCTGTTAATCCAAAGCCACAGACAATTACATTTGGGCGTTATTTTCTTTGAATGTCAACAGTTAAAGCCCCAATAAATTATTTCACTTTATTTTTAGACCAATTTAAAGCCATATTTAAAGTCCTTGCTTAATATTAAAATGTAAGTGACACATTGACTATCTCTTTTGCTTTTTGGTTGGTAAGCTGCTCATCTTATGTAAGTATTGCTTAAGGGAAAGAGGCAATAATCTGTTATGTCTTTCTGGCGGGATGCAATACTACAGCGAGGTGAAATCTTAGTTTGAACTTTTGGTGCAGGTGGTTTTTCTTGTGAAAGGACCAATTTACTTAGTTTGCATCAGCTGCACAGAAGAACCTTATGAGTCATTAAGGGGTCAGCTGGAACTTATTTATGGTCAGGTACTATTGAGTTGCTCTCATTAAAGTTCTGGACTCTTGTGCTTGCTTGACTGTGCTTGCCTTTTCTTCTTCTATACTTCTTTAAATCACTATTGTGCCGTTCTCTCAGTCATTCAGATTAAAATTTTTTTTATTGTGATAGTTATATGATACTGCCCTGATGTTGACACATATGCAGATGATTGTTATATTGACAAAGTCAGTTAATAGATGTTTCGAGAAGAATCCAAAGTTTGATATGACACCTTTGCTTGGAGGAACGGACATTGTCTTCTCTTCTCTAATCCATTCCTTCAGCTGGTTTGCTTCTCCACTCCTTGCAATGCCTAGTTATATTGTAGCAAAGGAAGAAAGATTTCTTCTATGGGATGGTGGTGCTTTAGTTGCATTTTCTTTGGTCTTCTCTGGATTTTGTTGGATTGGGGAATGAAATTGTTTGTTTCTTTAGTGTTCTGGATTTTCCTGTATCTTATTGTCAATATCAGTAGTAAATGTTGTTTTTGGTCTGATCATGTCAGGAATCCAGCTACATTTCTTCATGCCTATACATGTCTTCCTCTTGCTTATGCAACAAGACAAGCTGCAGGTGCGATCTTGCAAGATGTTGCTGATTCAGGTGTTCTGTTTGCAATACTAATGTGCAGGCACAAGGTTTGCCCTCTACTTAAATTCCTTTCACATATATATTTACATACAATAACACATTGAAGGTTGAATGCAGGTAATCAGCCTTGTCGGTGCTCAGAAGGCTTCCCTTCATCCAGACGATATGTTGCTGCTGGCCAACTTTGTTATGTCATCAGAATCCTTTAGGCAAGTAGAACTGGCAAAATTTTATTTTGCAACTAGCATATGGCAGGTGGTTTGATGGTATAATTTGATCTTCCTTCATCAAAGTTTTAGCTTGTTGTTCATTTTGGAAAATGAAGTTGTAAGCATGCTGTCGTTTCTTTAGATATAGTTTTATTTATTGAAAGTTGAGATTTAAATGTAGAAACTTTTCTAAAGCACCTGCAGTTAGTAGGAATTAAATCGTGTTTACTAATACAATGACCATCATTTTAGGGTTATGAGAAATTGATCATATTACCATGGTTCATTGCTTCATTCTTATTTAGTTATAGCTTCTTGCTAGTATTTAATCTTGCTAAATTCCCAATGTTTTTGAACTTAGAAATTGTGAAACAAACAATAATGGAATAGATTTCTTGGTTTTGTTATATCTTGTGCACTCTCTCACTCTATATTGTGGGCTTTATGCAGGACATCAGAATCATTTTCTCCAGTTTGCTTGCCAAGATTTAATCCTTTGGCATTTATGTATGCTTATATCCACTATTTTGATGTGAGTGAGATTTGGCCGCCTTTTCCATTGGCACATTTGTGACAAGCCTTATATGTAGCACATCAATGACATGCATATTTGTGGCAGGATGACACATACTTGATGTTGCTAACCACTAGTTCAGATGCCTTCTATCATCTTAAGGATTGCAGGTAAACGATGATTTAATAATCTGGCTAGTACTATTGTTAAAGTTGGGGCATATACTGTAAGTTTGCTGATAAAGCCACAAAGGAAAGTTTGTTTTTGCATAAACTACATGATTTTTTTAACAAGAGGAGGAAAAACGTAAGGGTACAAAGCAAGAGATTTTACCTCTCCACGTAGCAATCCTATTTCATGCAGGGTTCAGAACTTTGCCTGTAAATTTATAGGATTCGTATCGAAATGGTCCTTTTGAAGTCAAATGTACTCAGTGAAGTTCAGAGGTCCTTGCTAGATGGTGGGATGCATGTTGAGGATCTGCCTGTTGACACCTTGCCTCGTTCTGGATCATCTCCTCATTTGGGCCAGCATAGGCTTCCAACAGATTCTCTTGAAAGATTGAGGGAACCTTATTTTGGCATCGGTGGTCCTGCTGGGTTGTGGCATTTTATATACCGCAGTATATTTCTGGATCAATATGTTTCTTCAGAGTTCTCACCACCAATTAGCAGTCCTACGCAGCAAAAAAGGTTGTAACTTTTTTAGTTGCATTGTCCACTTTTATGTCTCTCCACACTGCTATATTTTCCCCTTATGTTTCTTGTCGGTGGCATAACCAGCTTCCATTTCTGCAGACTATATAGAGCTTACCAGAAACTTTTTGCATCCATGCATGACAAAGGGATTGGGCCACACAAAACTCAATTTAGAAGAGATGAAAACTACGGTAATATATATTGTAGTTAATAGTTAATGTGCATCCAAGATATGTATGTATACTTTTGTGTCCCACCTATAGTTATGAGCTGATGCAACTCCTCTATGTCAAATCTTGAAAATTCACCTTCTTCTAATGTTGTTGTGTATGGGGGAAAAGTAGACATTTTTTTTTTCTTTATGTTTGGAAATCATTTCTTAATTTTAAGCCTCCCTGGTTGTTATGGAAAAGATGAACATTCTGGTTGATCAACTTTGCGTGCCATTAAGCAGTATTAGTGGCATCACCTTGCAGATATATTGAACTACCCATGCATATTATTGTGTAAGGCAACTAAAATTTTTTATCATGATAGTCTTCTGGCCCTTAATGAGCGTGATACTTAGTTGCATATATATGTTAGTTGCTATGAAATATAATCTGCCTTTATATTTAGATGCTTAATTGGACTCCAGCGATATTAATAGATAATTTTTATGTGGCAGTTCTTCTCTGTTGGGTGACGCAGGATTTTGAGCTTTATGCAGCCTTTGATCCCCTTGCAGACAAGGTATTAATTTTGCTTGTCTATAAGATTTCTTATTTATTTTATCCTATATTAATAAGAGTTTAATTGTGACCGAACGTCAACTTAAATTGGTAAACAAGAAATTGTCGTGTCATTATAGTAACTAGAGTATTTCGCATGCAGTATAAGCTTTTAACAGTTTTTTAAAGGGGTGGCACTCTGTGGTTCGCCAATGGTGATTGTAGCACTTATTGTTCATCAAAATTAAAAAATCTGATATAAAAGTTTTTCAGGTTTGAAATCCTTTTGTATCTTCTCATGTTACAGTGATATTATTTTTAGTTTGGGATAATCTACTCCCACAATTCCAATCTTACATAAATGTGTGAGTCTTGAAATCTGTTAAGTTCTACAACTCAATTTGTAAAGATGTAGATTTTATGTTATGAAGATTAATTAGGAATAAAGTTGTAGAAATAGTAAAATTTTTTAGTGTTTCTTACCGTAGCAACTTGCTGTACTTGATTAAAAATTTGTGCTTTGATTTATTTCTCTGCTGGTAAAGAGGGTGGGGTGTGTGGGGTGATTAAGGAAGAATCCATGGTAAGAGTTGAAAATTTTGTTTTTTTACTGACTCTTGTTTATTAAATCTGACTATTATTGCATTTTGAGTATATGCAGGCCTTGGCAATAAAGACATGCAACCGGGTTTGTCAATGGGTTAAAGATGTCGAAAATGAAATATTTTTGCTAGGAGCTAGCCCTTTTTCATGGTGATTTGCTAGAATATTTTGTATACTGTACTATAAAAGATTACATAATAAAATTTCTATAAAATCAATTCTTTCTTTGGTGTGGGTGGGGGGCTATCTAGTTTTTTAAGGGGGAGAAAATGCTGTAAGATTATTGTATTAGGAATTTGTCACCAAAGTTTCACACCAACAACATTTCCCGTTGTCAAACGTAAGAGCAGTCAACTCAAATGAACAACGATGGTGTAAGAATGATTTTTTTGGCTTCAGTTAACCTTACATTTGAATTAAAACTTGCCTTGGATTTACTGATGATCGATTCAACGAGCTGGTGAGTAGTTTGATTATGTAGTTGTTAAAAGGTAATATATATATATATATATATTTGTTCAAGAAAGGTAATATATTTTTGAATTGAGCCAAATTGAACATTTTAATCTTGAATGCTCTTTTTTTGTTTTAAACTTAAGATTAAACAGATGAAATAAGTATTGGCTCGGAATTAAAATTCACAATGTATATAATGGAGTAAAGCAGGGATGTGCTAAGATTCAATCCAACACCTGTGACCTACAACTTACTATTCAAAGCTACATTCGTATCACAAGAAAATGTTGCCATTCAGATGTGATCTGTCTCGTTTTGGGGACATTTTCCTGGTCAAACTGAAGTTGCTAAACAAGCGAGTGAGGGAGCTGAAGATGTTACAAATGATTTGGTGACTTCCATGTTTCGATTTCGGGAACATGGTGGCGTGAGTGAATTTTAATTAATAGAAATATCTAATTTCTTTTCTCAAACGCAAAAATAAATATATAAAGGGGAATGCTTAGCATATAATTTCTTGTTCCCTAGTGTGTGTGTGTGTGTGTGGGGAGGGGGGGTGACCATAGACACTCGGCAATGGACGAACAACACTGTTGTGCTGCAAATGATTTGGGCACTTGAGAGTGTCTTAGTAGTGCATCGTTACTAAGGAGCATTTGTAGTAGCTGCAATTGTGTTATGCTTACATCCACTTTTAATTCATCTTTGTTCCCTGTTGATTTGTTCTCTCGCACAAAACTCTCACACTCCTTCAAACACTTAATATTGAATGGGAACGGAGGCCAACCATAAAACAAAGATATATAGTTTGCTTCAATAAGAAATGTTTTATTTCTTTCTTCCTTCTGTTGTATATAGTTCATGATCCATCCATGATTTCATCCCACATAATAGTTTCCTTTTCTTTTGGGGACTTGGAACAGAACCAGAGAAAAGAACATAGTACAATAAAAACTATATATCATGAAACATTTTAAAATTTGAGAAATTGTAAAAGACAGAAACTTGCAACGGCAAATGATGCTCCATTTAATGTATGGACACCAATAATGATAAGGTGCCTTCAATTTAGTTGGGTGGGAAAATAAACCCAAAAAAAAAAATAAAAAAGAAAAGCCTTTTTGCTCCATTCATTGACGTTGGGTGGCCATCTTCATTGTGGATTCGGTGGCTCCAATTTGTCAAAAGCACCACTAAAGTCGTTCGTGGCATTTTGGTGATTTTGGGAGTCAAACTTCACAGATTTCGGAGATTAAAAAAGCTTGCTCCCCACTTAACTCCTCCATGATAATGAAACCTAGTGCTTTTAATAATCGCGCGAAATGACCATCCCAACCCTCCCGCCCCCGCATGGCGTCAACCGCAGTTTGGTAATTGCACATTGCCGATGTTGGAGATAGCGCGGTGTTCTGACTAGGCCAACGTTGCCATTGAATCATGTCAATCCCTATCGTTTACAAAGGGGGTGGAGGCCACCACACAATTCATATTCAACACAAATAAAAGCCACACCATAATCATCTCACTAATTTACATCACCTCGCTTGTTACGGCAACTTGACTCCTTCCCTCGCTTCCCCTTCCATTATTTAGGCCTTTTATCAAAAAAGTAACTCCCTCTTTTACTGTTTCACTATCCCAATAACTTCCTTCCCAACCACTTGCCGCTATTCACATTTTATAATATAAATCAATTTATTCCCAAAAATAAAATATTTTTTAGTTTGTAGATAAACCGTGATTGGTGAGAGTTTCAAATATCTGGCGTTGACAGAGATTAGTAAACTAAGCATTTTCCTTTCTCAGACCCAATAATTTAGGCATTCCATTATTTTTTTATAGTTTATTAATTTTTATAAATTAAATATTGTAAAAATTTTATTTCAGAAAATAAATCATTAAATTTAATATATTAATATATAATTTTAACAAGTCCGATTTTATGAGACTTTGAATTATGAATTCTAATTAATTTAAACATTCATACTATTAAAGTAAGAGTATTTCATAAGAAAACTTCTTAAATACAGTAATTTAGGCTATTTTTATAATTATTCTTAATTATTATTTATAATATAAAATTTATCATATTAAATATATATAATCTCATAAATTAAAATATAAAATTTAACATATTTAAAGGATTATACAAAAAAATATTAACTATTAAGTAAAATTAAAAATACATAATTTTTTTTTAAAATTTAAGGTATTCTTTAAATAAAAATTAAAAATTAATCTCTTTTAAAATAAAAAATTATTAAAATAAATATAATCTTTTTCAATAAATTTTTTTATATATAATATAAATTTAATTTAAAATAATATATTTTAAAAAATTTAATTATTTACAATTATATCTAACCTTACGAATAAAATATATAAATTTTGGTCTCAAACCTAGAAGTACCAGACAAAAACCTCTTACAATTAAATCAATTGCATTAATTTTATTGTATAATGGTTTTTTAATCAACTAAAAAGAAAAAAAGGAGACATAAACAAAATATAGAAAATCTAGGAAAAGATCACATCCATGCAGCCTAACGTTAAGTTGACTCCCAGCAGCAAAGCAATAAATAAGTTTCTAATAAAATAATGTTCCCGGAAAAGAAAACTCCACTAGAAAATTACTCCTCCTTTCTCTCTCTTCTTCCCACACTTTACTCCTATTACCCTTCTCCTTCTCTCCCTTCCTCTCTCTGCTGCACAAGCACACCCTCCTTCCTCTTCCTAAACTCCTCTCATTTCTGCACAAGTAAACCTTAGAGACCTTGATCTTACCGCGGATAATTCTCCTGAAGCACGAGATAGGGGAAAGCCGGGACCTTTATCACCCGGCTTGACTCGAAAACAAGCTGATCCGATCTGGCTCCGCCCACCATTTCTCCAAGCAAACCACTTTCTTGAGGGGGAAAGTGCGGAGCTTACGGAGTAGAAATGTACAAGAACCAGCTGCAAGAGCTGGCCCAAAGAAGCTGCTTCAACCTCCCTTCCTACACGTGCATTAGGGAAGGTCCTGATCACGCGCCGAGGTTCAAGGCGACGGTTAATTTTAACGGCGAGATCTTCGAGAGCCCTCACTACTGCTCTACTCTTCGTCAAGCGGAGCACTCTGCAGCTGAGGTTGCGCTCAATTCACTTTCTAACCGTGGGCCCTCCCACTCGCTGGCCGCTAGGATCCTGGTGAGTTTCTTATCATTTCTCTCTATCAATGGCGGTTCCAAATTCTGATGCTTCAAGTTTTGTTTTGTTTTGGTTTTTTTTTTTTTTTTTTGAAATTCTCATTAACTTGATAAGGGACAAATTAGGGAGAAACAAAATGCTCTTTGCTAACACGCGCGTGGTGCTTTGTGCTCTCCTCCTTTCCTTCATTTTCCTCTGTGCCGTGTTTACTGAACTGCTTCGTTTATTATCGGCGCTGGTCGCCGGTGACTTCGCGGTCTTGTTTCGCCCGAACATGGGTCGTGTGGGTGTGTTATGAAATTACCGAAATGCCCTCAGTATTGTTTGATCCTGGCAGCGGGATATTCTGACCAGCCGACCAATGCAAAATCTTTGTCAATGCTAAGAAAGTAGAAACAGTGTGAACTTGGAACATTCGGAGGAAAGCCTCAGGGGCTACCTACTCGGTTTTGTTTGTATGGTTTGTTTAATGCTTTGATTGGTTGTCCAAAAAACTAAGGGGTTAAAATTA
Source organism: Dicorynia guianensis (assembly GCA_037013595.1). Classification (NCBI taxonomy): domain Eukaryota; kingdom Viridiplantae; phylum Streptophyta; class Magnoliopsida; order Fabales; family Fabaceae; genus Dicorynia; species Dicorynia guianensis. Next base: position 1,997,254 of record JASUAB010000009.1, read on the forward strand.
TAATCGCTTAATTATTAGTGGGTACTACGATAATACAGCTTGGTAGATCAGTAACAATTGTTTGTTGCAACTCAGCAGTTGCTTCGGATATTTGCATCTGGATATCAATTGATTTTTCTTTTTATGTGAATCCGATGATTGTGTTGATCCATCAAAGGGCCTATATTGCTTTAAAATGCTGAGAGTCCGTGGGATCCTTGCTTACGGTTGGTGCACTTATGTATGGTATAATTGCCAACAAGTTTATAAATAGGCCTGTTAATATGTAAGAGAAATAACAGAAGTTTGTGTTTATGCCCTGTTAATATTACCGGTCATATTTCAACTTGTAAATCTATGCTGTAGTGCTGCTTCTTTATTACTGCCAATTTTTTTTTAGTTATTTGATGTTAAAGTAAGAGACAAATGTTGCAGGTGAGTCTAGATACGTTGTCGTGCCAATAATTTCCCAAATTGAAGGGAAGATGTAGTTTTGGACCTAAAAGTCTTGTGAATTTCGTAGGTGATGCTGGTCTTTATCAGAAATCAATATGAAAAGATCATAAGCTTTGTTTTTTTAAGAAGGGACTTCTTCCCTGTTATATAATTTGTAAAATGTATGCCCCTTGTGTTCTTCTAGTGTATATGGTTTTATGCTCCTTCAATACCAATTTGTGATGTCAACCCACCTTTTGAAAATTTATTGTAAATGTACTTGTTTGATGCACCAATTAACCTAGTCTGCAACTTCTTCCACGCTTTTTCTATGTGAACTCTTTTGACTTTGCATTTGTCCTATGAACTGGAATACGTAGGAAATTCAGAATGCGGGTGGAGGGTTATTTTTTCTCCCATATTTACATTAACCTCCTCGTGCCTAACACCGTATCTTTTGCCCATCCTCGAAACGTGTCTGTTCAAACTTTTTTCTTACTATGGGCCTTTGTTATCTTTGTTAATATATTTGGGTCTCCACATTGCATGCTTGATTTTATTGCACTTTTGGTAGTTTTACTGTCTATATACTTATCAGACTTTTTTTTAGGATGAGACAGGAGTCTACAAGAATCTCTTACAGGAAATTGCACAAAGGGTAGGAGCTCCATTGCCACAATACACGACATTCAGGTCAGGCCTTGGACATCTACCTGTTTTTACTGGGACAGTAGAATTGGCTGGAATCACATTTACTGGCGATCCTGCTAAGAATAAGAAACAAGCAGAGAAAAATGCAGCTATGGCTGCTTGGTCGTCTCTCAAACAATGTAAGTGGCTGGCTAAGTATTGTCTGATTAAATAATTGCAGTTTTGAAAATCTGTAGTCCTTATTAATTGGTCCTCGTTATATAGTATCTTACATGCATACAACTCAAATGGAGGGCACTAGGCAACCTCATGTCTTTTGCAATAATTCTGGTCATTCAGTTAAAACATGTGGCATGTGTACAGGCTTTAGAATTAATCTTGTGGAAATGGGGTGGTGCACATATCATCTTTGTTCAAGTGCAATGGTTGTTTGCTTTCATATTCTATTGGTGTTAAGGACCAGCATCAACTGTGACACATTATAAACATCAGTTCCTGGATGCCGGGTATTTAATTAACTTCCGTGCCAAGCTGTTTCCTTAAAAAAAATTGTACCATGACAGACAGATTTGACCTGCCAATGTGACAAATTAAACAACTGTTTCTATTTCCTTTATTTCTGAATCAGATTTCAGATCACCCATATAAGCAATTAGATATGAATTGACAGATTTTCTTTGTTGCCAGTGGCTAAAGAAACTGCTAGCTCTTCATCTGAACCAGAGAACAATGATGAACTAGAACAGATAACAATAGCCCGGGCCTTACTTAACTATCGTCTGAAGGAAAAAATGGCAACGTCTAATTTTCATGCTCCAGTTCCATTTCCAAAGAAGTTTCAGGTCCATAATCCCAGGCCAACCAGTCCACAGCCTCCACTAGCCACTACATCAAAGATCCTTCCTTTAATTTGCCAAAAGACAGCAGCTCGCTGTAGGCCCTCTTTGACAACAGTGAATGAAAGTCCCCGTAGCAGGCCTTCACTAGCAGGAGCAGCCAGTGACAATTCCATGGCACCAACACAATCCTCTGCGCTAGAAAGCCGAGGGACCCGTCCCTTCAAGTTTCCTGCAGCAGGTGCGGCTCCTTATGTTCCCATTCGACAAATGAGATCGCCTTGCCAAGGGATTGCCCCACCAGTAACTATAAGGACTGCAGTACCTGTGTTCTCTGCACCACCTCTCTCACCTCCAAATGCAGTGCCACATCAGTTTATTAGGGCTCCTCCCGTACGAGTTGCCCCTCCAGTCAATATTAGGCATGCTGTTCCAGTATTTGCTGCTCCACCAGTTCGAAAAGATGAACCTTCCCCCATCCGAAATGAAGATTTACTGAGTGTTAGTGCTCCTAGCCAGGAAGATGAAGTGCCAGCTAAAATTCTAGTGACAGGCACCAAGATTGAGAACACCCCGTCAGAATCAGAGACGGTGCAGAGCTTGGAGCAGCTGAAAATATGAAGTTCATTGGAGTAGGTCTGAAGTTGTGGGAATGTTAGCACGTTTTTTGTGGTGGTTCAGAGTTTGCTTCCTCATCATTTCTTATAATATGAGTGATGTTATATCACCCCAGCCTTTACCCTGTATTACCCCATTTTATCCTGTTAAATCCGACAGTTGGCGCGGGTTAAATTAGCATCAGCAATCAAATATCTGTGAAATTCGAGAGCGGTTTGACATGTATATGATCAACTTCTTGTTTTATGGGTGTCGGTCATATCACGATATAATAATGCATTAACCAGCCTGCAAGCTTTGATGCTCTCTTTTTCCTTGCGAGCAGTAGTCTGTAATCCTCCACTTGCGTGCGTGCTCGTTGCTACGTCGCTTTCCCCCCAATCTCCCTAGCCATTCAACTTAAATGGGGTTTAAGACAGGAAATGCCAAAGTTTGAGCGGGCAGCTAGGGGCTCTGCAGCATGTTGATATTCCTTCTGAACATCGTGCAAAACTCCTGTTGTGACATTGAGAATATGCCTGCCGAAAGGAAAAGGTGGACACTACCTATCCTTCTTCCGTTAGAAGCCCCATTATGGTTTGCGGAGTACTGATGAAACGGACAAGGCGATAGCTCGCAATGCCTTACTTTAGTTTACCTGGGCCTGCTGGGCTTCATAATAGGTAACTTTACCCGGAATTAACGGATAAATTGTGCCTCCTTTTTAGCTTGTTGATAGAGATGAAGTAGAACCGGATTCTCTGGGAAGCTCGGAAACTTCCCAGACTTTTTGTGTACTTCGAAGATGATTAACTTTTTAACTTCAGTGGCATGTATAACGTTGCTTGTCTCGGTTCTAGGTATCAACTACTGCGAATTAGCAGCATGCTACTTCAAAAAGTTGATTCATCTGAAGCTTGTTCAAGACAAGCCATGATCAGGCAACGTGCACAGGACAGTTTAGTTATGATAAAATTTGAGGTAACTTTTTTTGGGACAGAAAAACTAAGCTGGCAAGCGACAAAATATTGATTAAGAAAGAAGATCATGGACATTGAATTGACCTCTGGTATTGAACCGCTGCATCTTGTTGCCCAATTTACATCATCATCCACCTTTCTCTTAATCATCTAGCATATTATCTAAAATGCAACACGAAGTGAAATATAGAAGTTGGGAGTTTGTCACTTTCGAAATCACAATGACACGACGCTCGGGTTCATGACAACATAAGAGGGGTAGCATAAGTTTCTATAATCAAACAAGCAGAGTCTCAGATTGATTGATGATATGTAACCTTAACTCTGTCGGAGTCTTAAATAGAACTGCAGAAGGACGCAAGGGGAGGTAGTTGGAGTCCCTTTAATGCTTCGTTGAATTGGACAGAATTCTAAGCTGACCACGGTTTTCCGGAGTTCCATTATGGAGCAGGTCCTCTTTTCTAAAAATACATCGATGAGAAACTGCAAGGATCTGCCATAATTGAGTTCAAAGATCCTCAAAGCGCGTAACTGGTTATTCTCATTCATTTATTGCCATGGAAACTTTTTTTCTCTGCACACCTTCTATCTTTCCGCTTGCCCATCAACTACTTCGGCATTTCAACAAAATTAGAACTTAAATGATCATCATAGATTTCTTTCTTTCTTTCTTTCTTATAGCAGTTAATGGGGGTATCACAGAACCTAAAGGAAACAAACACTGAAAACCATTTGCTAATGTCCATCAACATTTCATGGCTTGCTTTGAATTTATGTAAGGGGAATTTCTATCTCTACGTTGATTGGTTTCAATTGAGGGAAAGAAATTTAAGATTGTTAGGTGTCACGCCCGACATTATCCTATTTTCTTCACATCTGGTGAGATTTATCTGATTATTGTTTCAGATGATCAACAAAAATTGCTGTAAAAGTATATAACTTTTGTTCAAAATTCAAACTACTGTAATTTCTTTCCATGTACACACTGCCATATGGAAGCATTTTCCCAAAAGGAGGTTCAACTTGCATATAGATATATATAGTCTCAAGACATTTTATACTAAGCTAATAATATGCTTACTAAGGCGAGACAGATGATGCCCAAAAAAAAAGGATTTATATTTATAGTAAGATCTTTCAAGGACAAATCCCACCACCTTGGCAGATGAGGACAAAGCAACAATGAAAAAACTGGTTTCTGATCTCATCCTTAAGCCATCGGCATCTCACAGGTACGTTTCCTTCAATTAAATGCCTGCTGCTTTGGAGTCTTTGGGACCTCTGCTGGGGAACCTTTTCTTGGTATGATGTTACCCCATATCCATAAGATTACAAAATTCATTACCACTGCGCCACATTTGAGAAAAATCAGATATTAAGAATTGCAAAAGATAGTTTTAAGGGTTGATGCAATTGATATAAACAATTCAAGATTATTTGATAATTATAAATTTTATTTTGAAGACATTTCAAAGATTAAAAATTTATAATATTATCAATTTTAAAGAGAATTAAGTCTGTCTGAATTAAAAAGTTTAAAAAAATTTGTGTTTTTGTTAAATTATCTCTTGATTCATAAAAAAAATTACAAAATATACAACGGAGATAAAGACAGCCTATACAGGCACTCGGGGGATATATGCATTCTTAAGGTTTTAATTTATCAAAAACTTCTTCTCATTTAATGAAAGATTATTAAATTTTTATAAAATATATGATGAATAATTAATTTATTTAATTTAATAATTTAATTTATAAAATTTAATAAATTTAATAATTAAAATAAAGTGACTGAACTTCTCATTTAGTGTATGAGAAAAGCAAAACTGTTAATTTCTTGCCAAGCAAGATGCTCAAAGCTACAGAGCAAGGGGTGATCACTGATCCAATGTAGTGAGTGATGGGGCCTCTGGTGCTTTTCACCTAGCCTCATTATACAGATCTTGATGACAGATTAGAGGTTCACATCAGGTAGTTATATAATATTAATTAATTTGTTTGTCCTGGAGTGGTGCTAATAACTTAACACTGTCCAATAGAGACTACAGCGGTCTTTCTTTCTTTTGAAATGGAGGGTAGGGTGGGGAGGGGCTGGGGGCCTGTGATGGCCTCCATTCGACCCCAAGTGCATAGTTTTGCTTCGGCAACACCCTTAACCACCGAGGCGCATCAGAGGCATCTTTATCCATTTGTGGGTTAAAGCTTTATGGTGAAAAGGACAGAGCATGGGAGGGCGAAATGATGTCAAAAAGAGAGTACGACAATAACACAATAAGTGTGCCAAACAAGCAAAGGTAGTGCAGTGAGAGTGTGGGAAAGAGAGAGAGAGAGAGAGAGATTTTCACTGTATGTCAAAGTGGCTGACTTGGGTGGGGCCAAGTCTCCACTTCAACGACACCAACTCCTCAAAGCAAGGCCACCTCAGCATTCCATTGATTTACGCAACAACATGTTTTGTTATTGGAGGAGGGAAGAGCATGGAGCCAGCCCAGACAGAAAGGGCCCACATGATTGGACCTCAGATGGGGCCCAAAAGGGGGTTTGAGGGAAGCACTGGCGTTATATTCCTTTCCTATGAGAAAAGCAATGGCCAAAGGCAAAAGGAGATGGGAACCCCCCACCCATTATCATTTAGGAAGAACAAGTAGAACATCAATTAAATCATAAAGAAAACATAAAAGATAAAAGAATGAGGGAAGGAGGGGGACAAAGTGGAAGGATGTTAATTCCATCATTGTAAAGTTTAGAAAAGAAAATATTCCCATTTGACTTTCTTATATCTCATCATACACCATTGATTGTACTATATATTTGGACAAAAATATAAACATACATCTTCATATTCTCATGCCCCCCCCCCCTTCCCTACTGTGTTTCATGTCCATCTCTGGGTTGACCAAAAGTTACCAGTTTTCCCTAAGAAAAACTCTTCCCCGGCAAAGCCTTCAATTTAAGCACAAAACAATATATAAACAATTTATAAAATTGAATAATTTTTTGATTAACATCAGATGCAGAAATATTTCTCCTATCTGCGAAATAAACTATAAGACTCAGATATCAAACTATTTCGTAGAAGCACGATACTCATCTGCAAAATAAACTCAGTTGCAGTAATGAAACCGCTATTTCTTCTGCCCAACAAACATATTCTAAAACTGCATAAAGGATTCTAGGAGTTGCAGTAATGCTGGCAATGAAGTTAGAGGACAATTGATTTGGTGACGGTTTGAGTGTATCCCAGTGATGGGCAGAGAGAGTGAGGGGTGAACATGATGAGGTACAAAACCTTGTCTATACACGTCGAGAACATACTTAAATGCTTCTTTTCACTTTCACAAAAAGGAACAGAGAATGGGAGAAGATTGTTGTCCGAAGTGATTGCACCCAAGCAATGCCGACCATACCATGGAAGCGTGAAAAGCTTTTCCCATGTTAGAAGTCAATTTGTGTTTGCCTTTTCCACGTGTGTATTCGCCATTGGCATGCTTCAAATGAAATTAACCCAAAGTCGTATGAAGGAGATTGGAAAATCTTATCTTTTGCAGGATCTAAGTTCTCCGTTATCATCACATCCAAACAAAGATTGTGATTTTCTCTTTCTTGGATGTATGTTTGACTATTTAGTAACGTCATTTTTCCTGTTTCTGTCATTTTATATCTTTTCAAATGGCCTCTATTGGCATCAAATTTTGTTGTTTAGTCTTTGAATCCAAGTGTTTTTGTATGGTTTCATTCACCACAAGTTGCATATATTGCATTTAGTCATTGAATCCAAGCATCTTTTGGCATCAAATTTTATTACTTTTTTAAATTATCTTTCGTTCACACTAACAGCACTCAAAAACCGAATCCATCTATTTTAGATTTTAAATTAAAAAAATTATATAATAAATAATAAATTAAATTTTATCTCATTATATAAAGTTAATAATATTAATTAAATAATAATATTAAATTTATCTAAATTTAAATATTAATATTATTTAATCAAAATTTTCTTTAATAACATCTCAAACTATTTTTTATATTCATCTATTTTTTTTATTAGATTAAAAATTATGTTATTGACCTTTTTATTGAAGTCTTTAATCATATTTTTTATACATATCTAAATTATTATAATTAAATTATTATTATTATTTTTTGATGTAACACTAATTCTCTTTTAAATATAATTACTTTAAATTTTATTTTATTTATATATCTAATAATCTATATCAACATTCTTATATGTCTCACCTTAACTTTTTGCTTTTATCAATTTTTTAAAATTTAATACTTATTATTATAAAATTTAGTTGATAAATTTATTAAATATTCTAGGATCACAACTAATCTTAAAATATTTCTTTATTTTACTTATTTAACTTAAATTTTATATATAATAATCTTATTAATTTTTTTATCACTTTATAAAATTAATTAAAATACTAAAACTTTGATTATGTAATATAATATGCTCTTCATTTTTTGTTTTCAAATTAAAAAAGTTTGTATTAAAAAAACCTCTGAGCTTTGCATTTGAGCTTTGAAGGGCTGGGATTTGGAGCTCGGCCGCATGGGGTTATTTATTTACGTACGATCAGTGTATTTCCAAGTCCACTGTACCCGCCCAGTTGATAGCCAACCTTTTTGCAAAAGTAGACAGCGAAAGAGAGACATAAAGTTTGGCAGGTCATATGGCCATCCCAACCAGTAGCTCTATGCCACATCGGTCACCCGCAGCTCAAAACATAGACCCGCATGCACAGGATCAGAGCAAGAATTTTAATGGCCCACCCAAAAGATATAATCTTTGTATCAGAAGGAGTAATTTTGACCCGATCAGAGATGTTGGGTGTCGCTTCCGATCCAATAATAAGAAAAAGTTGGATCAATTATTACCCGTAATGAAGAAACAACAAATAGTAAATATTAAATTAAATTAAGATATTTGTAAATTTATGAGTAGCACGTGACAACTTTTGGCGCATGCCAAAAGCGGCACCAACATGGAATTGCCACGTCATTAACCAATTTTCTTTTTTACTTTTATTATTCTTGAAGGAGTTATTTTTAGCCTTAAAGGAGTGTGAGAATGTGGCTCACATTCACAAGATATCACCGGCCAGAGGCTAATGTGCGCCGACCGTATTTAAATTAAAAAATAAAAGAATGGAGAGTGCGGATTTGGTCCGGAATTAAGAAACCGCTTTTCTTGAAAATATGATTTATTTATTCAAAGATGGAAGTCTGGTCCCTCATTTTTTGGCTTTTGAATTTGTCCTTACTTTGCCACAGGAATCTCCACGCTGCCATTTTACGTTCTCTCTCAACAACTTTGTATTTTTTTATTTTTATAAATTATAAAATTTAATATTTTAATATTTTATTTTATTTAAATAATTATTTTATTTCAAATCTCTAAATAAAAACAACTTTTCTTTTGACACATACGCTAAATGTCAATCGACCTAATTTTTATCTGCCACTATTATGTTTACATATTATGAATTTTTGATATAAGCTTTTGCATGGATGGCAAATACACCCACCACTGTGCTAATATTGGACTATTTAAATTGCAACAACCTTTCAGGCCATAGCTAATCAACCACAATACAACTCAGAAAATTTAGCTGTGCATGTGTCCACCCTTGATGAATGACTTCACACAATAATACCATCTTCTCTCTCAAACTCTTTGCTTTAATGAATTTTCTACAAAAAAAATTATTTTTTAATTTATTGTGATTTTCTGTAAAATTTATTATAAATAGAACAACTTGAGCATGAGACAAGGTCTAACAAACTCTTACAGGAAAAGACAATTTTCTCTTTCAATTTATTTTTTCATAATTATTTACAAAAGTTAAGATTAAATATTTTCTTTGTGTTAAATTGTACTTCTTAAATTTGGTGTTCTGTTATAAATAATTTTATGTCACTATTTTTGAAGTGAGATTTAAATAAGATTTAAAAGTTGTGAGTAAATAATTTTAAAAATTACGACTAATATAATTTTTATGAAATTTTTTTAAAAATTATTTTTGTGATATTTTTTTAAATTTTTTTTAATAAAAATAAATAAATTTTATTTATTTATATTATCCATCATATTTTTTATATTACATATTTTTTTAACTATAAAATTATCAATACAAATTCAATCATCTATTATGTATGTCCATTACAAAAATAAAATTTTATTAGAACCACTGCTATAAATTATTGTGACATTTTATATATTGTAAGTAATATAAATAAATTTAATTATATAAATAATATATTTTATATATCAATTAAGTTTAGAGTTATTTAATCTGGATGGATATATTTTTATTAAAGTAAAAATAAAATTATTTTTAAAAATATATTTTATTGTTTAATAAATAAAAATTATTATTTTATATGATCAATTTCGGTGGAATAAAAACAAATAATATCCATATAACTAAGTTTTGGCTATTTACTTCGGGTCCGCTTGGAAAGATTTGGTGACTTGACCCAGACGGATGACAAAGCAAGAGACTGTGACTGTGAACTCTGGCCCTAACATGTCATTTCAAACAAACCATAGGGACAGCGACGTAAATGCGCCGAAAATTATAAAGAAACAATGCTGGCAAGTTTTTCGATATGTGTGCAAGTGCAACCCTTCTCTCTCTCCTCTCCTCCCCCCCTTACTTTATTCCCACTGTTTCAGGTTCAGCTCAGCTCAGATCGCCGTCTTAAATTTGCTCCTTCTCTCCCTGTTTTTCACTCTATAGAAATAAAGTTCTAAAATTCTTCCTGGAAAATTTTTTGGTCTTCGTTATGATTAGGGTTTCACTGTTTCTTCTTCTCCCTTGCAAATTATCCTGATGCTTCAAAACTGCCGGCTCTCTTCCTTGGTCGAAGAGAGGCAAGGTGAGTGGAACATCGCTTTCTCGAGAAAGTGCACGGAAACAGCTTATTCATTCCTTCTTCCTGAAGCTCCATTGACAAGTATTCTGTGATTCTGAGCTCCTCACTTTGTGCCTTTTTTTCCCTTGCTTTTTTATCTATTTCCACTGGAATCTGGTTGAAAAGGGAAAGCTCTTAACTTGAAGCTAGAAGGTTCAAACCAGCATGTTTATTTCTATGGATTTGTCATTGAGCTTTTGCCCAAAAACCCCATAACATGAGATTCAGAGTATAGGAAAACAAGTGGTTTCCTCTCATTTGTAAAGACAATTTGGGTATTGTTGCTGCAGCAGGTCGTTTATTAGAAGACTGCAAGTAAAAGTGAAAGTAACAGTATTCCAGCTTGTAAGGGCGAAAACTTTCTGTTTGGCTTGGAGCTATTTGTTGGCATTTTTAAAAGCGAGTTTCCGAGCGGCTTGTCCAAAACTTCATCAGCCAGCCAGTAACGTAGGTTTCAGAAAACTCCAGACTTCTGTCTCTGTAATAGAGGGCCTAATTCTGCTACCCGCATTTGGCCTTAACTTACCACACAAAGCTTTTTAGTGTTATCACCCATTCCCTACTAAGATTTTTCTTAGGCTCTAATCATACTCCTCTTGTTTTTCTATGCCAAGTTCAGACCTTACTTGGACGAAGAATGATTTCTCCCTAGAGGGAAGGTAGCTCTTTCGAAGTGCCGCGTGCTATTTCCCTTATTTTGTATATTGTGCTCGTTGATCACGATTTAGAGTTTGTGGGTTTGGAACATGGCGATGGCTGCCGTGGCTCAACACAGAGAAAGTAGTAGTGGGAGCATCAACAAGCACCTTGATTCCGGGAAGTATGTCCGGTACACGGCTGAGCAGGTTGAAGCGCTTGAACGGGTTTATACTGAATGCCCCAAGCCCAGCTCTTTGCGGAGGCAGCAATTGATCCGAGAGTGCCCCATTCTTGCCAACATTGAGCCCAAGCAGATCAAAGTTTGGTTCCAGAATCGCAGGTAAGATATTCCACATGCTGGCCGTTTTGGAACTCTTACTCTTTCTAAGGCCTAAAATTTTTGCTTGAGAAATCAGTTCCCTGGAAGTGCGCTTCTTTTTGTTCTCTTGATTGAGTCATGCAAAATAATCAAGGAAAATTTGTTCTTCTTCTTCTTTGGTTGGTTGTCTTTTAAATTCTCCGTTAAGATCAGTCAACATAAGCGCTTGGATGTTATTATTCAAAGGAAAAAGGCCTTTGGGATTTATTGGAAGCCTCTAATGGTTTGATTTTTGGTCATGCAGGTGTAGAGAGAAGCAGAGAAAAGAGGCTTCCCGGCTTCAGACGGTGAATCGGAAACTGACAGCAATGAACAAGTTGCTGATGGAGGAAAATGATCGTTTGCAGAAACAGGTGTCACAACTAGTATGCGAAAATGGGTATATGCGGCAGCAATTGCAAACTGTGAGTGTATGAACGTGGCTCAGTAGTAATCACTCTGTTCAACTCTTACTATGAAATTTCAAGACGATTATTGTCGCAGTGAAGCCCCTTCGTTATGTTAATGGCAATTGTAGCCTTTATATCAGTTCTGATGAATATAATTATGATTTGGTGCTTTAAATTATTAATCACGTCATTGGTTTTCTGTAGGCGTCGGCAGCAACTACTGATGCGAGTTGTGATTCAGTGGTGACTACTCCTCAGCATTCAATAAGAGATGCTAATAACCCTGCCGGGTAATTTCGAAGCTTATGGTCATGAGTTTTCCCATGTTTCTTATGAAGCTTTTTCTGAAGTATGTTCACTGTATTCTTTGCAGACTCCTATCAATTGCAGAGGAGACCTTGGCAGAGTTCCTTTCAAAGGCTACGGGAACTGCTGTCGATTGGGTCCAGATGCCTGGGATGAAGGTTTCCTTTTTTCTTTTTTCCCTTGCAAGAAAATAAATAAATAAATTAGCGAACATGAGTTTCCTGGGAGACAATATTTTGTGGTTTTGACTATTTTTTTTTCTAATTTGAATATGAAGGCGAAGTTTCTTTAACCAGTTACCCTATTCTTATTCTTCGTTTTTGATATTTGTCAGCCTGGTCCGGATTCGGTTGGGATCTTTGCCATTTCACGGAGTTGCAGTGGAGTGGCAGCTCGAGCCTGCGGTCTTGTTAGCTTAGAACCTATAAAGGTTAGTTCAGCCTTGTAGTTCAGAAGTCTATAGATGGTTTCTGATTTTCTGTCATGTCTTCATATGCAAGTTAATTTGAATTTATTTTTATTTACTGCATCCTGAAATTTTCAACAGATTGCAGAGATCCTAAAAGATCGTCCATCTTGGTTTCGGGACTGTCGGAGCCTAGAAGTTTTCACAATGTTCCCTGCTGGGAATGGTGGAACAATCGAACTTATTTACACGCAGGTGAGCATTTGTATGCGCAGCTTAACACTGCTGCTTCTCTTAGTCTTTTGTATTCATCTTTGTGGGTAAATATTAAATATACTGTAGACGTATGCTCCAACGACACTGGCTCCTGCCCGGGATTTCTGGACTCTCAGATATACTACAACTTTAGACAATGGCAGTCTTGTGGTGAGCATGTTTCTGTTGTCTAATTCATTATTATTTTAACAAATAGTTCATGTATAAAACTGCATCCCCTTATTTTATTTCTCCTTTTTATGGTAGATAATTAAGTCTAATTTTTACTTATGTGTATGGTTTGCACATGTGAAGGTTTGTGAGAGGTCACTGTCTGGTTCAGGTGCTGGCCCTAGTGCTGCTGCTGCAGCTCAGTTTGTGAGAGCTGAAATACTTCCTAGTGGGTACTTGATTCGACCTTGTGAAGGTGGAGGATCAATAATCCACATTGTAGACCACCTAAATCTTGAGGTTTGGCTACTTGACAATTTGCTATAGCATTTCCCAGCTCTCTTTTGGTTTTTCATTGTTTCATTACATTTTCTTCTAGCCATGGAGTGTGCCAGAGGTGCTGCGACCACTTTATGAATCATCAAAAGTTGTAGCTCAGAAAATGACAATTGGAGTAAGTGATATTTTGTTTGCTGCAAATTTTGGTTGATGAATGTAAACATTTGTAAACATCTTCTGAAGAAATTCTTTGTTGGATCATTCAGTTATTAATTTCTGGTAATCAGTTTTTAAACTGACTGTACAGAAAGATACATCATGGTAGTAGCTTTAAAATCTTTGTATAGAGTTCTGTGTCTACAAAAGGTCATCTATTACTTTTCTGGTTTCCTGGACCTATTTTTCTCTGATTGGTCATTCCTATGCATCCCTATAAGAATGTATGTACTGATCTTGTGGTTTCTTTGTTAGGCACTTCGATATATCAGGCAAATTGCTCAAGAAACAAGTGGTGAAGTGGTCTATGGTTTGGGTAGACAGCCTGCTGTTCTGCGAACTTTCAGCCAGAGACTGAGCAGGTAGCGAAACGAAATAATTTGTTTCCTTGAAGACTAGTAAAGTATACATAATTCAACATTGATACTGTGTTTGTGTTTTCAGTATCAACTGAACTTATGCAATATACCTATATTTTCCTTGGCTGAGAATTGATGCATCATACTTGCAGAGGCTTCAATGATGCTGTTAATGGATTCAATGATGATGGCTGGTCTGTTTTGAACTGTGATGGGGCTGAGGACGTAATTATTGCAGTTAATTCTTCCAAGAGTTTGAGCACCACTTCTAATCCAGCGAGTTCCCTTACATTTCTTGGAGGAATTCTCTGTGCAAAAGCTTCCATGTTACTTCAAGTGAGCCTGAGAAACCAATGGCATGGAGGCCTATTTGGAATTGAAAGTTATTCTATTTCTTCTATATACAATTTTCTATAATAGTTTTGAGCCCTAACTATTAAATTAACTGAAAAGAAGCATTGTTGAAGGTCTTTGCATCTGATGTTTCCCGCTTAAAATTGGAAGTTTGTGAAGGGTTATGCTAATCGGGATGGGAATCTTGGATTTGTTATTCTGTTCTGCATATGTAGCATAAGAACAGCATTTTAGGCCTGAGTTTATGCTGCCCTAATTTTTTCAAAAAAATTTGAAGTTCACATGAAAGTGAGGCTGACTCATTGGTGGTAAACAGTAGAATGTTTTAAACACTTGTTTACATGAATATTGAACTGGACACAGAATTATAACGTGCCCCTTGGAAATGTTACATGACAAGCTGAAATTTGTGTTTACTTGTAGAATGTCCCTCCTGCTGTTCTGGTTCGCTTTTTAAGGGAGCACCGCTCAGAATGGGCTGATTTCAATGTTGATGCATATTCTGCTGCATCACTGAAAGCTGGCTCCTATGCATATCCTGGAATGAGGCCTACAAGGTTCACCGGCAGTCAAATCATCATGCCTCTTGGCCACACAATTGAACATGAAGAGGTATGTTTGCATTCCCTTGCCACGTCAGGGCCTGCAGGGAATAGCCCTTATGCTCTAGATGCATATTTGCTTTAGGCTAGGATTAGTTTAATATTATCTGTGCATATTATGTATGCTACTTAGTAGAGGGATATCTAACCATCTATGGTCAGATCACCGTAAGCATTTGTATTTTCGGACAACACTTCCCACTAATGTTTAATACATTTCAGATGCTTGAAGTTATTCGGCTTGAAGGCCACTCTATCGCACAAGAAGATGCTTTTATTTCCAGGGACATTCATCTCTTACAGGTGCCATCTCTGACTATTTTTAAGATGGAAATTCTATGTTCATATTGCATAAACTGAGCCAGATAGTAATTTGATGTCATTTTTGGAAGAAGTTGTTTTTTCTTTTCTCTTGATATCATGGGAAATTTCCATTAATACGAAGTGTTAGAAGATATCATCTGCGTCCAATTTTGTACCTCATAATCTGGCTGGACCAGAGCTAACCTTCTTGAGCTTCATGTTATGTCAGAAAGCGTCTTTGTTATTTATCATATAGGAATTAGTCACTGTTTTTTCGTAGTAAGTGATATTGATCGTTAATGAAGAGAGCTGAATGATGTTAGGTACACAGACACCGAAATATTTCTGGCTTCTTCCCCTTGTTGAGTGTTTATGGCCTTTAGACGTTATAACTTAATTTGAATATGATAGTTCTACTTTAAACTTGTTAAGTAGACTTGTGTCTTTCTGTAAGCCATGGGCATTCTTCTGCACTCTATAGATGCACAGGATTTGTAGTTCATTTGCGTGGAGTTTAAGGTTTATTTGTCATAGAATCTGATAAATTAGACACATAGTGAGCAGTCTATTTTGTTTTTTAGCAGATATGTAGTGGAATTGACGAGAATGCTGTGGGGGCTTGTTCTGAGCTCATATTTGCACCAATTGATGAGATGTTCCCGGATGATGCTCCGTTGGTGCCTTCTGGTTTTCGTATCATTCCTTTGGATTCAAAACCAGTTGAGTTCTCTTTCTACTTTATTTTCTTTCTCTAACGGTCAGGCTTTCATATTGTTTAATATGCCATTTTCAATATTCTACTCTTTTACCAAGTTAATTTCTTTCTTATAGTAAGTACTTGTAGTCTTTTTAGGTGGTTAAATTCATGCTCTCATAAGCACGTGATATGACATTCAACACCAAGAATGTACTATTTGTGTTATTTAGAAAGGCTTGTTCATGTTAGTACTGGTCAATTTATAAATTCTGGCTAAAACTGTTATTGTTCTTCAGGGTGATAAAAAGGATGCAATGACTGCAAGTCGGACTCTGGATTTGACATCTGGTCTTGAAGTTGGTCCAGCATCAAATCATGCTACTGCAGATGCATCATCATGTCATAACACTAGATCAGTGTTAACTATCGCCTTCCAGTTCCCTTTTGACAGCAGTTTGCAGGATAATGTTGCAATCATGGCACGACAGTATGTACGTAGTGTGATTTCTTCTGTACAGAGAGTTGCCATGGCTATATCTCCTTCCGGTATTAACCCAGCTGTTGGACCAAAACTTTCTCCCGGTTCTCCAGAAGCTCTTACATTAGCTCAATGGATCTGTCACAGTTACAGGCAAGTCACAATATTTGTCTGTTACAGATATTTCCAACAAAATCTTCATTTAAAAAATATGAATGCAACAATGTGTCTGGGTTGTCTGGATAGTTGATGTTATGTGTCATGAACATATCATATTGTGATCTTCCATTGTGCTTTTAAAGTTAAAAGATTTGCACTATTATTTTATTAAGTTTTTTAATTGTATTGTTTTATTAATTGTCTAATATTTGTTCTTATCCCTATCGTCTAAGTACAGTTTCTATTTGGGGGCGGAATTACTAAGATCTGATTCTCTTGTTGGTGACTCGGTGCTGAAACATTTGTGGCATCATCAGGACGCCATTTTGTGCTGTTCATTGAAGGTATGTTTGCGATTTGAATTCATGTTATAGTTTATCCTTATAGATGTGTACCAAAATTTTCTGTTGAAAATTTGGAATTTAGAAGTGTATGAAGCTCCTTTAAGCTCGTTATTCAAAGGATCATGTCAGTTATGTGATTTTCTTTTTGTTATTGCAGTCACTGCCTGTATTCATATTTGCAAATCAGGCTGGGCTTGACATGCTGGAAACAACTCTAGTGGCTTTGCAAGACATTACATTGGATAGAATATTTGACGAGTCTGGACGCAAGGCATTGTTCGCAGACTTTGCCAAGTTGATGCAGCAGGTGATTTTCAGAAGTACTTGGTCTGGTTTTGAGTGTTTTCCTTTAAAATGGTTTATGGTCATGGAGATGGCAATATTTGTTTTATTTTCAAGTTACACCCTTAAATTATTCTTGCTTGGCATCTTCCCACTTTTCCTAGTTGACTGAATTCTTGTCTGCTTATTCTTTCATCAGGGATTTGCTTATCTGCCAGCCGGGATCTGCATGTCTACAATGGGGCGGCATGTTTCATATGAGCAAGCCATCGCTTGGAAAGTCCTTGCTTCAGAAGACAACACTGTTCATTGCTTGGCTTTCTCTTTCATAAATTGGTCATTTGTATGAAAATTCAATTATTGTATTCAACGCCCAGCTTTTTCCCACATGAATATATGATTCAAGAAGGGGTGAAAAGAAAAGTAGAAGTTTGGCGAGGGAAAAAGAAATCCAAAATTTTTGTTCATATACAACTACGAGATCAGGTTTGCATTTAATTCGATTAAATCTATTTCTTATATTAGTGCAGACCGAATTGGGTTAATCTCTTGTAAATTTTTGTTAGCGGAGAGTGAAGTTGGCACCTGACAATCTGTTGAGAATAGTCATTAAATTATTGACCTTATGCGAATGTTTGATGCTGTTGTTGTGACTGACACCCAACCTCCTATGTCAATGTCTCTAATTTTAAGCGTACTGTTATTGAGGAACTAACTACCTCTCTGAATCGTTGGCTATAACCAATGGGGTTATTGTAACAGTGAGTACCTCTTGTAGGGGAAATAAAGTATTCCTACCTGAGCAGGGAACTTGCTGTTTGATGTTGAATATTTCGAAACTAGTCTTCCGAAATGCTATATTAACTGTCATTTACACGTTAGATAATGAAGATTAGGGTTTTGTTTCGAGAGGGCTGTACCCACTTTATTTTTCTGACATTGGGATCGTGCTTCTTAGTGCTTAGAGTGATGGTATCTCTAATGTAATTTACCTTGATGCAAATGAGGTGAGAAAAAAATTGTGGGTTAGGCATCTCAACGACGGCATTAAAAAACGCTGTTGCTGTTCTAGTCGACGTCGTCTAAGTTTGTGCAACCTGCCAGCTGCTGAGCCACTGACTGCGGGTTTGCTAAATATTTCCTCTTTCCCCGGAAGTTTGTGGTCTGATTCTTTATAGAATCAAACTGAATCAGTAATTATTAGGAAAGGCACTTGAGAAGGAGGGGGTAGACAGGATTACAAGGCAAGTCACTCAGCAATAAGATAGCGTTGCACAACATTACCACAGAAAAGCGCCACATAAAGAAATTAATATGGAAACTGATTTTCCACATGATGCATACTGTCAGACATTGCCATGCAGAGTGGTGGCTAAAGAAGTTGGGATTTGAGAAACTCAAATTTTAGAAAATAAGATGAAAGTTTGAAATTTTGAGAAAAATTAGAATTGATATTTAATTTAAGTGGTGAGATTAGACACCAAAAAAATAAGTATGTATCACAAAAAATTAAGTTTAAAAATTAGTTATGTGTAAGAAAAATATTAATACTTTTATAATATTTTTTTAATAATACATTAGTGTTTTATTATTTTTTAATTTTAAATTATGTTTTGATCTTACTTAAAATAAATTTATTTAATTTTTATTTGTCTCACAGCTTTTATATGTCATCAAAAGTAATCTATTATTAATATTATTAATGAGTAACGTTTAACTATTTGTGTAGAAAGGAAAATGTTTAATGTTTGAATTGTCTAGGACTTACATTAAAATTAACTACTTAACTTGACTAAAACTTAACATAAGTGGATTAGAATTTTAAGAAAGTACCTAGTGTGACTAAAGTTTGACCAAATTGGATTGTGATTTAAGAAATATCTAACTTAACTAGAATTTTTAAAGTCATTTCTAGATCTTATGAGATTTTTGGACACAGGTGAATTTGATCGCGTTATAGGAATTTTGTTAATTTTTTTAATATAACTTACGACATGATTACTTTCAAGATAATTAATAGTGATTGTTTTTACCAATCACGCTAACAGCTATTGTCAAGAAAAGTTAAAGATTCAGAATAAATTAATACTTTAAAAAACATTGATTGTGATAGTTATGTTGGAGGAATTTCATTAATTTTACCAATGTAACCTGTAATGTAAATATTTTGAAAATGGTTAACAGTGATCACTTTTATCAATCGCATGCATTTGGGGAAAATTAGGCAAGATTCTCAAGAAAGAATATTGAATTTCACATTAAGGATGCTAGTCACATTAAGTGAGTTGTGCCAATTTTTTCAATATAACTTTTAACATAATTTTTTCATGATAATCAGCTACGATTACTTTCACCAATTACGGCCAATAACCATTGTTAAGAATAACCAGGCACTTAACTTGAGTTAATTTTAAATAAAAATTCCTTTTATTGAATTTTAAAAAATTTTGTAACTTTCGAAACATTATTTTTATCCCAAAAGAAAAAAATCACTTTCAAGAGTTTGAAAATTTTCTAAAATTTTCACATTCAATTTGATAAAACAAAATTTAACAACAATTCAATCAAGTAATAAAATTAAATAAAACACCAACAATATTGATTCAAACATTTCAAGGCTTCCTACATTTAATATGACTTTAATAAATTAAAAAAATAATTAAGATAAAAATAAAAATAAAACACTAACACTAAACATAAATAGAATTAAATTCAATCATATAAATAAATTGATGGCCCATTTATTTTTAATTTTAAGACAAAAAGATTCAAATTATGAATAAATATAAGAGGGCCATGGTTGGGCTTGGCATGCGTGGCCTCTTCACTTTCCAAGATAAAACATTATTTTTATTATTAAAAAAATCCAAATTATTATAAAATTAAGAGAGTGAGGTGTCTTGGATTGGGCTTAAGCCAAAGCCTAAACCGAGAACAATCACAGCCGCCCATTTTAGTTAAAAGTGAGTCCTTTTTGTTTTTTTTTTTTTAAACTTAACTTAAATCGTAAAAGTGATACCGTTAAATTTTATGATTTTTTTCTTAGATTTTTAAAATTTTTTAAAAAATAATATTAATTTTGTTAGATTAAATTGTAAAGTTGAAATAATTTTCTATTTAATAAATTTTTTTTATATTGTCTTAAATAAAATAAATTAACAAAAATAATATAATTAAATTTCATAATTTTTATTAAAAAATTTTTAAATTAATACTGAAAATTCTTAAAGATATTTTTAATTTTAATTATATATTTTATTTTATTTTTTTAAAATATTTTTTTAATTTATTTTTAAATAGACAATTATTGGGTGCCTTGCCCTTCTTGCTTGAATTGCATCGCGAGGTGCAATTACAGGGGTGCAATTGTACACCCTACCCTGGTTATAAGTCGAGGTTCTCGCATCCGACAGTGGCTCAGACCATCGCTGGAGGCCAACTAAGACCTGACACCACAGTTATGGAGGCGCAAATCCGAACACCTTGGCTCCAATGTCATGCGCGCTGAAGGAGAAAACCAAAACGATGTCTAATTGAAAAAGGAGGTTTACGTGTTCACTTTCTCATTTTCAAGCTACACACGTAACTTACATCAACAAAGAATTAAAGACCAGCAACCAAGTCAGAGATATTCACCTATATCCTCTTAGTTTCTTGCACTAGCCACCTAGTCCTTCACTATTTCTCTCTTCTTGGTGCAAGTCTCCTTCTCACCCTTTGTTCTTTGCTCCTCTCTCTCACTCTTACTCTCTGTTTCACTCTTTTCTTTTCACTCTCAAGTGTTTTGCTTTTCTTCAACTCTTTAGTATTTTTGTCTCTCTCAACTCTCTATGTCTCCTTAACTCTCCGTCCTTTCTTCTTTTTTTCTCCTTAGTTCCCTCTCCTCTAGGCAGAGACTCTTATATAGAACTCAGCTTCTTCCAGAAGCTCCCACGCTCCTCTTTTCAAATTGCATGTCCTTTCCTTCAGTTGGAAAAAAATTCTCTGACACACATGATTATATCTCCTTTGTAAGCATTAGGTGCATTAAATGCAGGCAATATGGTTGTCTCCTTACTCTGCTTCTTCTCTCCCCCTAGTTGACAGAACGGTCCTTCATATGCTTCAGCCATGATGATAAGGGCCGGTCTCAGTTTGGACTCTTGGCCCAAACTAAGATCAAGTTTTTTTTAAAAAGTACATACTCCTTTTATTTTTAAAATTCGGACAAAACTAGAGGCCTGCACATACTACATTACCACCTCACGTGCACTGATCATACGTCAGTGTTACTCCTCCGTCAAATGATTTGAAATAAAAAAATCTCTTTTTATCCATTTCCTTCGGTAGTAATAACTAATGTACACAATTGAAAGCCAACCGAGCTTGAAACTGTGACAGGTCCACAATGTAAGACGCTAATACATAAGCAAAACTTAAAAAGGTTCTCAAATTTCCGTGTGCAATTCTATTTTTTTACTGCGATGCCAAGGACCAGAAGTTCAGGAGAAAGGACGGTACTGCAGTGAACCAACAAATTAAAGCCATGCCTGTAGCAGTTTGAAACTGCACACATTGGCGTAGTGAACAACTTCCAATATCATTATCAATAAGTACTGTGATGCCTGCAGATGCACAGGCTGCAGTAAATGTAAGCGTGGATGTGATCTGCGTGGAAAATTCAGGTATTGCGAAATTAATGCAACCAAAATATAAAAAAGCATTGCGAAATTAAAACTAATAGCATTTTCAGAACAGATGCCTCCATCTATGAAACTTAGGTGATAAAAAGAATGTCTAAAAAATTGGTTGAAAATGAAATTAAAAGATAAGACAGCATAATAATTCATAAACTAGGGAGAAAAAAAAATTGGAGCGAGCTTTCAGCTTTCAAGTTACGGTGTTTCGTGTGTGTTGCTATCAAGCATAACAAGGTCATTACGTTTAAATGTAAATATCAGGCCATATCATTGGTAACTTAGAGCAAGTTTTGATATATTATGCTGCTCATGACAGACAGTGACAGGAAATAGCGTCCTGGAAATTGCCCAGAAGATATGTGAAAATTACATTACATTGCAAAAATTTGTCAAATTATTCAGTCTTAAAGATCTTACCCCATCACCAATTGTAAACAAGCTGACAACTCGATAATTCTGCAAAGATCGCCTGACTAGAAGGGCATATATATCAATAATAGCCAATGAAAAGCTCCACAGACATTGTAAGCCAGCAGCCGCAACAAGGTAACTGAGAGAAGAAAGGAAAAGGATTATATATAATGCCAGGGTAAAATGAAGACAGCATGTATGGCATATCTTGACGACATATTTGGATTAAAGAGTGGAGACGAATCCGAACAAACAAATACAAGGCATCACGTAAGCACTCAGAAATTAGTACAAGAAGGTATATGGATCTGCACATCTGTCAGAAACAGAAAAAGGTCCAACATCTCATAGCCATCCAAATAGTTGTTCAAATGTTAGACTCACTCCATTCTGAGTAACATGAACAGCATGACTAATTTGACTAGAATTCCTGTCTACATTAGAGCACTGCAGCAATTTTACCATTGTTGCCACGAAATATCTTCTAACCCACCCTGATAGTACTAAAATTGATGCAACTAACAAGCAGTATTCTGAAGCTCCAAGAAACATAGTTTGGTAAAAGGTTTGTTAGCAAGAGATCAACCATGGTTGACTATTTCACAGGCTGCAAATGTAATTTCAAGATACTGTTATTTTAGCTCAAAGAAGCATTGTCTCCCATGTAGGATAAATTGTTCTCATTACATGTATGATCCGCCTCAGGTTTTTGTAGATTTACTTGCACTATAGCTTGTTTATCAAGCACCATTATTACAATTGTAAACTTTGATATCTGAGAAATGCAGATACCAAGAAGGAACTACTAATATATTTTCTTTCCTTTTTAATAAAAGCAGTTGAATACTTCGAAGAGCTTTTTAAATTCATTGTCCAGCAGATACAGAACTAGGATGCAGTGTATTACTAATTTAGAACCACAAATGCCACTTCTATGCTGACAACAACAGGCAAGCGGGCACAAATAAACGACAAATAGAAATTGCGAAACAGTACACACTTCAGCAGGGATCCTATGAGCAGATCTTGTTTTCCTCGCTTTATGTTCATGTATTTCCAAATATGCTAATGAACATAGTTCTCAGAGTTTCGTTATCGAGATGAACCCGAGATTTTTAATGAATATTTCTAAGAATCAATAAGAAAAGTAGAACATTCAAGTAATCCGTGTCCTTCAAATCTTCAGGGACAATCCCTGGTTGATGTCTGTTTTCATTTAGTATTTGGAAACAGTTGCTGAATTAAAGTTTGAGTCGAAAAGCAAATTTCACTAAATTCATACGAGAATCATGAGAAGTATAACCCTTAGTTTTTAAAACAATAATCAGAATCAAAGCAACTTAGGGAGATGTATAGAACACTAGAAGTTCGATACCAGAAGGCAGTGACGGAAGGGAAATCACTTGTGGAAGCCATAATAGCCAGTGCAGCAGCAGCGAAAATAAACTGAGAAACACGCAAGCAAAGCCCACCGGGGGTGCCGGGCATGCCTTGAATATCTTTCATCCTCACCCTGGGAGCGTTAGCACGTTCATTCGTTGGCACGTCTTCAACTGGGTGAATCGAAGCATGGCTCACATTCATTTCTCCTTGGAAACTTCAGTTCATCTCTCTCTCTGTCTCATAATCATATATTCTCCCAATTTTCAGCAAATCCGATCAGAGTCATAAAGAACAAACACTAACCCAATTTATTGCCGATGATCTAAGCCCCTGTTCCCTCAGGCTAGGAATATATTTTTAAAAAAGAAAAAAAAAGAAAAAAGCAAAGCATTAGAATTAAAACTGTTCTGCATAATGGAATGAATGCCCATTCATTTGTTTGCGTAAAGAACTTTCAAATTCTAGTCACGATAAGCAAAGGTAACAGAATCAACTCCGTGATTGACCAGAATTTTAGAGTCCTACTCCTACCAGAATTTTGCAGTGAGGGGTAATTGCCCGCAATCCGCAATCGAGAACTGGGAAAATGGGGCAAAAGCGAAGAGGAAAAAGGGCGGAGAAATAGTATGGGATTTAGAGTCAGCGATCAGTGGCGGTAGTTGTTGCTGTATGCGTCAGCTGAAACTGGAGGTTTCTTCGTCTAATTTAGCTGAAGCAGTGCAAACCGTTTTCTGATTTCTGAAGTAATTAGGTACTCACGCGCGCTCTCCTCTTCCCGTCTTTTCGCTCATTTTGGCAACTCCCCAATTGCAAGTTGCGACAAACCGAGCGGAAGTCGCTTAGAATTGGAAAAAAATTATTGTGGGGACCAGCAACTATTTTATATTTATGTCAAAAATTAATTACAAATGCATACAATACAAATTTGTTTTACAGTTGAAAAAAAAAATTATGTAAACAGGAAAAAAAAACTTTTAGACGAGCTGAGATTTGAAATTATAAATAAATAACAAGAATTTTTTAAAATAAACAGTAAAGGAATTACTATTAAAATTTATTATAAAATGAATTCTGATCAATGTAATCGGCCAATAATTCACTACAGATTTACACTTTAAATTGCTAATCCAGAAAACAGTGATCTGGCTTTACAGTTTTTGCACGTAACATCAATTTAACTAATTCAGGTCCATACAAACCATGACGAGTCGTCGATCTGGAAATACTGTATAAACGGGAACCGCGTATCATGAGAATGACGAGGAGCCACGGTCGAAATTGGCAAGGATGACAACATTATTTGACCATAATCACTATGTTAACAACAATGACCTTGTATAGTACAGCCATTGTGCGAATTGACCTGATGGTGCTTTTGTCTTTTGTTGACACTTGGAATGACCAGCACAAGAAATACCAATGTGGATTCTTGCGTCCTTGGTTGTGTGGTTGGAAAATTATGCTAATACTGACGTGGACTGTAATTACAGCACCAATAAAATAATCCTTATGCATGCATTCTCAATTATTATCACCTGAGTATTATTTGGTAACAGTTTTAGTCCACCAAAATTGCCCATTAAATTTAAGAATAATGCTATTCAAAAGTAAATATACAGATGTAAAGCACATGTAAATTAGTGTGGCAATCACCTTATGTTCATATATTTACCTCCTAATAGAATTATTTAAATCAGTCCATTCCAATTATAGCTCACACGACTCAAAAAAAAATATTCTTACATCTAAATGTTTAATGGTACAAATTGTGGTATCGGTTAAATTTTATATTTCAAAATTTAATGTATTTAATAATATAAATTATATGAAATAAAAGTTATGCAAAATAAAATATAAAATAATAATGATAGAGAAAAGTCACACGAAAGGCAACCGCCCCGCCCCCCTTTTTTTGATTCAAACGAGTTGCTAGAGAGGATAACACGTGCCTTCCCAACTCCATCCATGCTCTGTTTTGTATTTGTATTCATGTCAAATAAACACATGTAGGGGCACTATCGGAAACAAAATTGTTCATTCGGACAGCATGCAACATTCATGCATGAGGACCATCCATCCATGCATGAACATCGAAGCAGCTGTCACACAAACGTAAGGGCCATCTTGATTCCGCCCAAACTCGACCGAGCCAATAAATGTTCATTTGACTTATGATCCATTGTGTACGTACATCGGGCAGTGAAGTTTAGGTTTTTCTTTTTTCTTTTTTTTACCTGAATTTAACTTAAAATCCAAATTGATTATAAAAATGCGCGCATAATCTGTTCAAATCTTATCCATTCATATAAGGTTTGAGTTTGGGTTAAATTTTGCTAACCCTATTTAATTTGACCTAATTGGTCTTTTCTCCAGACCCATTGGCGTTATCTCAAAACTTGATTCAACCTGATTCAATACACATCCCTACATAATATGATCAACAGGCGCATCATCTAACATGTGTCGGGGCATTTGATTGTACGTGAAGTCTAATAACACTAAATTAATTAGAAATATAAAATATACAATTATTTTAAAATTTTTTAAATAATTATTTTTTCTATATAATATTAAAATTTGTGATTAAATGTTTAAGAATTTAAAAACAAATTTTTGTATAAGAAGTATACTAAAAATATAAAATATAAAATTATTATTAAAATTCCATCTATTAACTTAAATTTTTAATTAGACAAATTCCTTGACATATGATACATGATAGTAAGATTGGTCATGGTCTATTTGGGGAGTGTGGGTATTGTTTTTTCTCGCAAATAGTCACATCTTCCGTTGATGTAATGACCATCCGATTTGAACCGAAGCTACTCAGAAGCAGCTAACAGCATGGACACCGCAAAATGGTGCTGGCGTCGCCCTCTTGATCATTAATATAGTTTGAACTTTGTTTCTTGGCTTAAGATTTTGTTGTTTGAATTTAACCAACTGTCATGATCATCTTCAACTAAGGTTGTTGACCATTTAACCAGCTCAAATTATACGTTTTGAGTTTTAACTTAAGGAAGTTGCATACAAAAATTAAATAAGAACATGGGTTATTTACCATGAAATATTTTTCATAAAACAAAATGCTAACAATATTAATTGAATTAGCAACCTCTTCATCTTGGCACCAAATGAAATCGAAAAATTTCATGCATCTTATTTTATTATTAATATTGTATTCAATCGTATTGTACTTCATATAAATATTATTAGAATCTTGTTAGTACCAGCAAAATTTATAATTTTACTAAGAATATATGTAAAAAATTATATTCAAAATGTTTGTTTTATTTTTTAAACAAAACTTACAAAAACTTGAATGATAACTGATTTTTATAAATGATATAAATCTATTTAGTTTTTCATAAATATTGCCGAAAAGTTTTTATTTGAGATTAATTTTTTTTTAAGTTGCATCCATTGATAACAATATTTCCCTTTATTTAAACGTTTTATTCACCACCTAAATCTTCTTATCAAACAAAATATATATTATTTAATCTTAAATAAATAATCTCTAAATTTGATCACGTAAAATAAGTAATTTAATAAATCTTATGAAAATATGTTGGCTTCAAAACTCTTTAACAATATTTTTTGTGATTTATTGTAGATTTTTTCTTACAAATAATGCTAATCGTATCTATGAAGCATATAATTATTTTATTAAAAAAATATAATTATTATTTAAATATAAAAAATATATTGTGATTATATAAAATTTTCATATACTAATACAGTACTCTTTTCACAAAGTAATTCAAAAATTTCTAAATGATAAAATGTTGAAATTTAAGGCATCATGAAAATCGGAGAGCAACATACATGCCCATGGGACATATCCATACATAAAAATTGTACATCCATGTGCATCCATTGTGTTGAATGAGATGGTGTTGTGGCAATTCCGGAGTACATCGTTTGTACTTTTAGCGTCCCCTCCATTAACGATTAGTAGCTACGATTATTTTGGGCCTGTTTCTCTCTTTCTTCTCTCTCACTCTCCCCATCGATCTTCACGGCCTCGCATCTTTTCAATCTCCCTCCCACGAAATTAGGGTTTACAGCCTTCAGAGCACTTGCCCAAGCTTCCGGTTTTTCTTCGTATCTTGAGCTCTTCGTTTATATGTCCCCTCGACTTGACATAGATTTACCGGTATTTGAAGGGTTTATAGATCCGGGAAGCTCTTGCTTCAAGCTTTACTGAATCTGTATCTCTCTTGTTCTCTTCTTCCTTTTACCCGGCATGTTTTGGAAGCTCACGTCTCTATCTGCCTCCTCCCCTGTGAGTTATTCGTCTCGAATTCGAGCTTCATTTTCATGCTAGTTTACTGTAATAGGCCAATTACACTAACTTTAAACTGCAGTTCGAAATTTTGTTCTTTTCTCAATAGTTTAAGCATCAGTTAGTTTCGCCCTTGAAATGCCATCAATTTAGCTGTAGTTGTTATTTTAACGAATTAATTGTTATTCCACTATGCTAATCATGTTGTTCTAATTTCCATTGGACGGATCCACCTGAGCCGTTGTGAGTTTCCTTGCTTTTAATTGTAATAAATTATAAATTCAGCAAATCATGGATGTACCCTCCTTTCTTTTCTGCTGTTTCCTTAACGACTCTGCTTTAGTGGCCTACTGTGTTAAGAAAATCTCAATTAGAAACAATTGATTTATTTTATCAAATTTTTAATATTATATATAATTCAAATCTTTTTAATCTCTCCTTGGCAAAGGAAACAATGATTTACTTTCTGGTAGATCCCCTCTTATGGGATGTTAATGTTGGCAAGGTGAGAAATATTAAGCCCTCGAGTTCTGAGTTCCATTTGTAGCAGATAATTCAAGGTTGAGACAAGAAATAAATATTCTAAATGTTTTGCATTTTGGTTTCTGTACATTCAAATTCGAAGGCAGTTTGTAGCAACTTGCTTTTACTAATTATGCCGTGTTATGAGTTAGGGTGAAATTTTATATTTGAGTTCCAAAAGTTTAAGGTGTTTTCATTGATTGATAAAGTCTATAGTATGTTAATACGGGCATACTGTGTAAGTCCTCCATTTCTACTTGAGGCAAAGGTACTCAGTTAACGGCAAATTCAAGGAAAAGGCTGGATATGAATTTACTGAACTTTTTTTCGTTATACTTTCTATGTATTAAATTCTGAGACTAACTTGTTTTTACTTTGAAGATTACACATTTCTTTTACACTCGCTGTCATGATGCATAACAGAGTGGAATTTTATGTTTAAAGGCCTTTTGATCGATAGCCAAAGGCCTTAAGCGAGTCTTTTACTTGATGGTCGTAGCTTCAAGTAGCCTAAAATTAAAATTACTTATTATATGCTTCCCTTGTATCCTCTTTTTGTAACCTTTGAAGCACATTTTGTTTTGCTGGTGCTGTACAGGTGGAGGCAATATTAGACAAGGAGAATTTCACTTTGGAAGAGCTTCTGGATGAAGAGGAAATAATCCAAGAATGCAAAGCTTTAAACAGTCGTCTTATTAACTTGTATGTTTCTGATTAATGTGACTTGTTTGTTTATTTTTTACTTCTAAAGATTTCATAGCCTTGCACACATTTTCTTATCAGATCATATCTGGTTTATGATTATTATATACAGTAAGTTAGTATTTAACAGAAGAAAATGCAGTTACATGAAGCACAGTCTGGATATGTAATCCAATTGACATTTCAATGCTAGGTAATGATATGATAATTTTTTCCCTTTCAGTCTGAGAGACAGAGCTCAGGTGGAGCAATTACTACACTACATTATTGAAGAACCTCCAGAAGATGCTGAAAACAAACGGGCCTTCAAGTATGAAGTCTTAGAAGAAACTTGTTGCTAAAAAACTTGATATATATTATCAGCTTTTCCCATGTTAGAATCTGATATTTGCTTTGTGATAGGTTTCCATTCATTTCCTGTGAGATTTTTACATGTGAAATTGATGTCATTTTGAAGACCTTGGTGGAGGAAGAAGAGGTTTATGCGCTGTCTGATCATGGCACAAATTCTTATAAGCTTGAAACATATAGTAATTTTTTGTTTGTATTGACTTTTTTCTCCCTTTCTTGTATTGCAGCTTATGAACTTATTATTCTCCTTCTTGGAGCCTAACCGTTCTCACAGTACCTTGCTGGCAGGGTACTTTAGCAAGGTATGTGTGATCATGCTGGAAGTTTGGTTTTTGTGACATTTTATCAGCATAACTCATCTGTTTAAGTTAAACCACTTGCTCTAGCTTGATGCTGTTTTCTATGCCATTTGCTAGGTAGTTGTTTGCCTCATGATTCGGAAGACAGTTTCGCTCATGAATTATGTTCAAGTAAGTGATACAACGTACATTGTAGTATCATTTGCTATTTTAATTTAATCTTTGCACTTTTTGGATACAAAGTACTTCCTCTTGTTCTTGGCACCTTTATGTGGAGCATTTTTTGGTGGATACCCCTGTTTAGGCTGTGTTGCATCTGGTCTCCTCTTGAATTCAGTTTTCATTTACACTCTGGCATGCTTTTTGTAGGCCCATCAAAATGTATTTCAACAACTGGTTGACTTGATAGGAATTACATCCATTATGGAGGTAAACTTTTCTAGTATTTCAGCCATGGTTATAACATTACTGGCATCCAAACAATGCATTCAAATGAATGCTGAGATGAGCCCTCTGTACAGGTTTTGGTTCGATTAGTAGGCGCTGATGACCATGTTTATCCCAATTTTATAGATGTGATGCAATGGTTGGCTGAGAGCAACCTGCTAGAGATGATTGTTGATAAATTAAGTCCTTCTGTAAGATGCTACATTCCCTGGCTTTATAGTCCTTTAACCAGCTTGCTAATAGCTTTATGGTGCATATGCATATAGTCTCATCCACTGTTGACATTATTTTTTTTTCCCCTGAAGATTTGGATTTTTGTAATTGAACATAATGGTGTCATTTTAACCATATAGCCAATCCTATCTTGTGAAAGAAGGCTTAGCTGCTGTTGTTGTATAAACACTATCGACAATTGTTTTTAAATAACTTATTTTCACTACTTTTATCTGCTATATATGATATTATTTGCTATGTTTATGAAGAGACTTTATTCATTATTTGGTATGTGATCCATGGCGGGATGCTTTTTAGTTCACCCTACCAAGCACTATTCATTTGCTCTTCATTGAGGGATATTTGGCATGTGCAATGAAATTACATAAAGCCACTCCTGAGCTTAGAGTTTTTCTACTAGATAGAGGTTGGCGAGCTGAAGAAATTTGTCTGAAGATTTTTAAAGGGATGCCCTTGCAACTAATTCTGCCCAGTGGTGTTTTGAGCATGTCCTCATGGACCCCATAAAAGAAATCTTGGAGCTCAACAAGAAAAAAAAAGAAGGAAAATGAATCTTTCTGGGAATTAGACAAAGTAATCAATGAAAAGATCCCAATTTAGTGACATAAAACTTTTGCATTTTGGATGATGTTTCTGGGAATTAGAGGGTCGTTTTTGCATTTGTTCTGTTGCAAATTAGCTGAATACTTGTTTTCTATTGGGACCAGAGTCCTCCTGAAGTTCATGCCAATGTAGCTGAAACATTATGTGCAATAACGCGAAATGCCTCATCTGCTCTAGCAATTAAACTTTCAAGCCCAAGGTTTGTATTGAAAGGCTTTACATTTGGCTGTTTCTACATATAAAATATATGTGTGTGTGTGTGTGTGAATTAATTATCAAAATATTGTTAATATGCAGTTTTGTTGAAAGAATTTTGGGTCATGCGTTGGAAGATTCACAATCAAAGTCTAGCCTTGTCCACTCACTTTCAGTGTGTATTTCTTTGTTGGATCCAAAAAGATCAGCAGTTTCTTCTCCCCCTTTTCATTCTTTCCGAAGTCAACACATGTATGAAGCTGCAATTCCCGTTAACCCGGAAACTATAGGTTCAATGCTCCTAAAACTTGGTAAGTATGAATTCATGTTGTTTTTGCGTTTAGGCACATGCAGTCAGAAGGTTTTGTGCTCTTTATGTCCATCTTCTGACTATACTTTTTCTGAAATTGGCTTTACACAACTACAATTTAAATTTATATGAAATGGGAAAATGTTTGGAAGAAAAGGTTGTAGGTTTAATGTGACAAGATGTGCAATCCTTTTCATGAATGATGAAATAACAGAGAACCACCAAAAGGGTGAACCCTAGAATACAGGGTATACAAAGAGGACCTATAAAAAATGAGGGAGACGTTTCGAATTAGCCATGGTTTTACGTCATGGCTGTGGATTGCATGGTGATGCATGTGATTTAGGACTTAATTTAGGATTTTTCCTTGTAGTGAATATTTGAAAAACTCTTCAGTGCCTCCTTGCTGTCATAAAATTAAGAGCACTGGAGAATTATGGTTTATAATAGTAAAAGTAATGGTAATAGTAATAGTAATGATAATAATAGGAGTATTGGAGTTTGCTTATAGATAGGGGATCGTTGCTTCTTCTAGAAGTAGGACACTGATGATTTGCTGATAAATAGGGTTGTTAGGAGCTGTTATAAGTTTTACTGACTTATTTTAATGTAGTCATTAATTAACATGAAGGTTATTTCAGTTCAAAATGTTATATACTGTCTGGCTGTAATTTATTTATATATTTCTGCCAGGAATTGGAGGGGCTGTTAAAAGTAATGTGCTATGTTATGCATCCTTTGAATATGATTGTTCTTGACTAGATGTAACATATAAC
The DNA here is from genome assembly GCA_037013595.1 of Dicorynia guianensis. Lineage (NCBI taxonomy): Eukaryota > Viridiplantae > Streptophyta > Magnoliopsida > Fabales > Fabaceae > Dicorynia > Dicorynia guianensis. The sequence continues at coordinate 2,029,477 of JASUAB010000009.1, forward strand.
ACGGCTGCGTTTTATTTGTTTTTGATTTTTGCTTCAAGATCTCACTGATTAATTTTATTCAAGTTGCCTTCTCACGTAATTTTTTAACATGGTAATGTTGTCTGCAGGTGACTTGCATAAGCTTTTGAATGTGTCATTGGATGAAAAGGTGTTGCCCACAACATATGGAGAATTGAGGCCTCCACTTGGGAAACATCGATTGAAGGTTAATTGTTCTGTTTTTATTATGAATGTAATATGCATGGCTGTCCATTTTAAAACTAGGTTGCAGTCTGTGCTGTTGAGTTGAACCCTTGTTCCAAATATAACCTAATCTGTACTGTTCAACATTATTTAATTCACTAATATCTATCCTTACTCAAGGATAACTCTGATGTGATCTTGTGAACATTTTTTCTCTGACCATCTGCAATTTGTTTCAGATTGTGGAGTTCATTGCAGTACTTTTGAGAAGTGGAAATGAAGTTGCAGAAAAAGAATTGGTCTACTCAGGAATAATTCAACGAGTCATTGATCTTTTCTTTGAGTAAGCATCTATTAGTTTTGGATTTGGCAGTGACTTCCAGATGTTTAGAGGAATATTGATTTACTGTGTGGATTGCTTATCTCAACTGATGATACGCCTTTTTCTTGATCATTTGTGTACATTAATACAGGTATCCATACAATAACTCACTACACCATCATGTAGAAAGTATCATATTATCATGTTTGGACAGCAAAACTGATGCCATTGTTAATCATCTTCTTCGAGAGTGTGATTTAGTTGGAAAAGTTCTTCAAGCAGATAAACATCCTATGCTCTCTGGTGACAGCAATCAGGTAAGCTGATGCTTCAAAGTTGACAGAAGGCCATTTCCTGGCATTACTTTTAGCAACCTGCACAAAACACAATCATTACCGATTCGCCATTAACCTATTAAATATGCATGCAAAAAAACATATTTGGCTAAAAGGAACTCAGTAATATGTTTAGTAGTATCAAGTCCCTTCACATTTTATCAAATTAAATGGGAAATGAAAAGATGTTTAAAATTAGTATTTTGGTTTGCATAATAGTTTCTAGAAGTAATGCATATTACTATATCTCTCTATCACTGTTGAGTGCATTGGGACTCCTTTTAATCAAACTTTTGTGTGATCGTGTAGCCAACAGTACCTGCCGCTGGAAAACAGGCACTGCGGGTAGGAAACATTGGACATACCACTCGAATTGCAAACAAACTGATTCATTTGGCACATAACCAAAGCCGTATACAGGAATGCCTTCAGGTGAGTTGTATATAACTTGTCTCTGGGTACAGGAACCTAGAAAATTCTAAATTTGTGTAACATTCATTATTTTTTCAAGTAGTCTCATTCAAATATTTTTTTAAAGATCTCTGAATGATTCATACAATATGCCTTGAATTGGAATACTTGGCAAATTGGCATATAAACTCATCTCCTAGTAGCTTGTGGCATCTCTTATGACCTTAAATAATCTTCCTCTATTGTTCAGCATATAAAATTTGTCAGTCCTTGAGGCAGTTAGTTCAGACTTAATTGTGCCTATAATATTGGTGTCTAGGCCTGAGAGTGGTGGCCTTTTATCCTGAAAGCACTATCACTGTGTAAGTGTAATTTATAGAAAAAGCGTAGCAAACTTTTTTGGCTTGTTCTCCCCGCCTCTGATAGTTTTGCTTTACAAATTGTGTTTTGATTATTTTTATTATTACGAAAGAATCTCTGGACAGCTAATATATGGTTTTCTTTTTTTTTTTAAGAGTCTAAAACTGAAGTGAATTTTCATGCTGATACTTTATGCAAGGAGCTATTGGGGATTAATTTCCGCCCTGTCCTTTATATACGTTAACTTGATTTATTTTACTTGTGCAGGAAAAAATTGAGTGGACTGAGTGGCAAGCTACAGTTTTGCAGGAGCGTAATGTGGTTGAGAATGTTCACCTTTGGGCTTGTGGGTAAGCTCTGAACTCTTCAATCTGGCTCTGAATGCTTGGAAAAAGCATTTATTGGAGTACTGAACTGTTTTTGTTGTAGTCATATGATTGTAAATTTGAAAGGCTATGCCCTTATACTGGTAGTCTTTTGACCACAAGTGAGGTTTTCTTGATAATAAAGAGTGGATTTAATGTTTTATTTACAATTTGACTGTTGCAAGCTTCATTATATTGGAGAGAAATCATTTTGTATTGATGACTGATGAGTCTATAACATTTGTTGCTCAATATATTTTGATATTAAGCCATAATAATCATAAAATTCTTTGCAATCGTTTGGTTATTTTTACTTGTGTTATGTGTCACTAGTTGATCCATTTTCATTCTGATTTATTTCTTATTTTTCCTTGTTATGTGCAGGCGTCCACCTGCATTACAAGATCGGATGAGGGATAGCGATGATGATGATCTTCATGACAGAGACTATGATGTTGCAGCTTTGGCAAATAATTTGAGCCAGGCTTTTAGATATAAAATTTATGGAAATGAAGATAATGAAGAGGTGTGTAGTTGTTGGTCACCGACCCATCTCTTCTCTGCATTCATGCATGTATTTGTGTGCTTGTGTGTGTGCATGAGTGCTTGGTTTCTTATTTTTACAAGATTTGCCTTTTTGGTTGGGTTTGAGCACTAGATTGGTGAGTCATAGGACAGCCTAAGTACTGGATTAATGCTTTGGTTGTCTTGGTTGCAGGATCATAGAGGTTTGGATCGAGACGATGAGGTAATAGCTTTATTTATTTTTGATGAAATGTAGTTGATTGAGTTGATACTGGGGAATTGATAACCTCTGGCTTAAAAAATTTTAGCCTTATTTGGAAACTGGGTCACATGAAGATGTTCATACAAATGTGAAGTATGCTTTGCTATTGTGTTTTGCAATGTGTGGTTGATTTTTTTACCATCAATTACCTTGCTTTTTAGCGAGCACCAATCATTAATTGATACAAGCAGTTCATAAATACATCGATTAATTTTAGTGCTTTTACTCTATCAATTTGACCGTAAATTAGTAAGTTTGGCATATAAATGCAGGATGTCTACTTTGATGATGACTCTGCTGAAGTGGTCATATCATCTTTAAGACTTGGTGATGATCAAGGGAGGTGAGTTTATTTTTTTACACCTTAACTGTAATTATATCGAGAGGGTGCTGATCATATTATGGATTAATTAAGCAAGGTAATATTTTGCTCTTCTAATCTACCTTGCCCAGCTTTTCTCTTTTGACATTTTCCTGTATGCTTTGTCATCATTTCTTTCCCGAGGTTTTTATGCACTTCTAAAGATGATGATAAATAATAGTGAAGAATTTAGTCTATATTCGTTTAATAAAATATTATGCTAGATTAATACTGTGGATTTGGGAGGATGATTTAAAATCGTTAATAAACTTGGGTGAAAGGAAACACTTTTGAGTGTTGCATTAGTTGAAATGATTGTTGAATAACTGCTTTTACAGTTTCGCACCCAGATCCGCATAAGGTCAGTTTTGGCTACCAACCACCCTTTCCCCCCCTCTTGGTCCCCAAACTTGTATCCACTGACTTTTGTTGCTGGCATTAAATGGTTATTTTACATAAACAGTTTGGGCTTAAGGTTACCTAGCTATTTCATGGTAGGTATTGGCTTTTCAACTAGTGACTTAACCCGTTCAGGTTGCATTATTTATCATCTGTACCCCTTCTCCTGTCCTTTTTTGCTCTATGGTTTGGCAAGCTTTGGGTCTCCTTTAGTGTTTCTTCGATTAATTCATCATTTTAATGTGGACTTAAGAAAGCATGATTTCTTTAATGCAGTAGTCTGTTTACAAACTCCAACTGGTTTGCATTCCAAGATGACAGAATTGGTAATGCACCTGGAAGCACATCATCCTCTGAAATGATGGATGAGATTAATTTGAATGGTGCCGCAAATGGTAGTAACAATGGTAGTGATGATGAGGTTGTGGTTGGAGAGGATGAAGAGTTGGCTGATAGCAAAGGTACTGTGAATGGCACATCTAGCTCGAGCACAAACTTCTTCAGTGGATTAACCGGTGGCGGCAATTCCATAAATGGCAGCTCCTTGAACTTGGAGAGCGAGAAGGCAAGCGGTTCAAATGATATGGGATTCTTTAGGTTTGAGGCACCAGACAACGAGGACTTATTTGGAAATAGGCCGTTGCCCGACTGGGTGGGATGGGGTGAACCATCAGATATGCAAGTGGCTGGTTCAAGCATGAACCCCTTTGTGGATCATGATGAATCTGATAGCAATCCTTCAACTAAACCTCATATAGGCGGTCCTAATCCCGGTTCTCCTTCGAATGGGGAATCTACACCTTCAAATGGGTTGCCAACTTCTTCTAGAGATTCAAGTGAGGGTAGTGATGACTCAAGTCAAAGATCAGAAGCAGTACCCTCGCTATTTGAAGAGGATGTTGAATTTGTAGGTGTGGAATTAGAAGGCACAGAGAAGGCTATGGAACAAGCTCTCAAAGAAAGTATAGTCGGGGAAGCCGGACCCTTGAAAAAAAACATAGTCCCCAAAGTGCCAGAAAAGGAAAATTCCGAGGAGGGTGGACCTGGAATGAAGGAATTCAATGACGCAAATTACTGGAGGGTTGACCAAGAGGTTGCTGTTTTGGAGTGATGGACCGATGGCGGTAAACTTGGTTCGACTGTTTGCATGAAAAGTGGCCTGTCACTGGTGGAGCCCAGTATTGGTTCGCAAGGACCTATGCAGCGAACTTTTGTACAGAATATTTTTGTTTCGATTATGGTCCCTTTCTGTCCCTGCTAATTAGATTTTAAATTTGCTTATTAAGTTTTGCCTCTTGTAAGTGATTTATGGGGTTTACTTACATTTATCAAATATTTTATTTATTTGGTCTTCGTTCTAGGTTCATTCCAGTGTTGACTTCAAATTGGAGTTTGCACAAATGTTTGTGGTCCGTAATTGAACGCTAGAGGGTTTATTTGGAGCTAACTTCATGTTACCTAATCTCTGAATCTTCCTTTTGGTTTTCTGTTGCTTCTGCTTCTGCTGTAGTATACTAGTACTCGAGATTGTCATTCTCTGTAGAGATATGTGATACCCTAACAGAAGAATGAGTGTTATATATGAAACAGAAACACACAAATAACTGATGTGTAACGCGACAAAAAAATAAAAAAAAAGGATCGATGCATAGAAAGTGTCTTTGTTTTTTGAAGTTTCGCGATCATCTCACCTAATTAACAGAAGAAGGATAAGCTACAGTAGCCGTTGTCATTACAATCTCCTTACTCTCATTTAATATAACTCGTAAAATTTCTAATTATTATTGTTAAAACGTTACTCATTCAAGTCACAAAATTTTATGGGAACAAAATTATTGCAGATGAAAATTTTGTGAATTATTTTTTGTTTGAATATTCTCAAACCTGTTATCCTTTGCTGGGAATGGATGAGAAATGAGTTTCACTTGTGAGGCCGTGCGCAAGAACAGTAAAGCACTTCTCAAACGAGATCAGGTGAATGATATAGAATCTCGGATGAACCAGAAAGTTCCACTGACGCCGAGAATCGCACTTTTTATGACCCAAATGCCAAAAAGAATCAAAACACCAAATTATCCTCGGCCACGGAATTTGAAGAAGCGAATCTTCTAGAACATTGTCGATCAGGGCCAAATTTCGTGGGAAAGAATAAAAAATGGATTACGATAGAAAAGTTAAGAGGGCACTGCACTTTGTTTGAGTCAGTCCAGAAATTTGGAGGAGAGGAAGATCAAAGATGATAGAAGTGGTCCTGAACGACCGGTTGGGGAAGAAGGTGAGGGTGAAGTGCAACGAAGAGGACACGATCGGCGACCTGAAGAAGTTGGTGGCTGCTCAGACGGGTACCAGACCTGACAAAATTCGCATTCAAAAGTGGTACACCATCTACAAGGATCACATTACCCTCAAAGACTACGAGATTCATGATGGCATGGGCCTCGAGCTCTACTACAACTGATCTTTCCTTTCTGGTACTTCTACCTTCCTTTCCTTCCTCCGCGGTTTTATTTTTACCAGAATTTATTCTTAGCTCAGGGCAATGAGTGCTCCAAATTGAAGTATCATCGAATCAGATTCCGTTTCAATCTCAATTGGATTTTTATCGTTATTGTTCCCGTCGATGAAATTAGAGTGTTGTCCAAACCATGAATTCCATCTAAAGTTGAGTAACCATTGGAACAATGTCTTGACAATCGGAATTGGCAAACGAGCAGGAAATGTCCGCGCATCGTATTGATATAGTTGGAAACTATGCATACTCCAATCAGAATTTGTTGCTTCTGTTATTTATTGATGTAGTCATTATTGAATAAGAGGTGCTTGCTGTCAGAGGCATTCTATAAATTTGTTTGCTTTACTTGATAATTAGGTCGGTATGCTTTATTTATAGCAATTTCTCGGATGAAATCTTGTTCTTGTCTCTCATTAGCCGATATAAAAGAACAGGTTTTCTATTCTGTCGGGGATGCTTATTATTCCTATTGCATTATTACTACAGGGCCTGATTTTAGCAGCTTCGTGCCACCACTAATGTGGGACTGAAAATGCCTGCCACATAAAGTGTTGTGGGTTTCAAAAACAATGGTTGATTCTCAAAGAACAAAGCTATGTTGCCATTTTGTGCTTTATTTGCTCCTTAGAATATAAGTGTCTTATCACTTAGGTTCTGTTCATGCCTTGTAAGCACTTTTATCAGTCAATAATCAATATTGCGATTGGTTTTAGGACACTTTTGTCTTGTTCTGGTTGCAATACCGCCCAAATTAAGTTAATGGGTTTAAACTCTACATATAAGGGTAAAATTAAGCCAGGTGAATTAACTGTTTTTATGTTTATGCAATAGCTTTTCTAATGCTATAGACTATAGTCATTAGTAAGGAGATATGTGTAGTCCAGTCAGGATTTTATCCTTCAATATGTGGCATAGGCTTCTTCCGGTAACATCTTCCTCCTTTTCATCTTCTCTTGAATTTTCTCTTATTTGTAGTTTCTGCTTTGTGATTATGTTGGCTGGTTTGATGAATAATTAACTTGAGCTTATGTCCTCTGTTTCTACCCCGATCAAACCTACATATGGTTTCCAACTTTATAATCTGTATGTTTGAAAAACTTTTTATGTATGTTGGTTTCCTCTGTTTGATTCTTGCTATCTTTTATTTTGTTGGTTCACAGGTAGTGCGTCTGCTGAATAGGCCTTGGAGAGTGTAATCGTGGTTGTGCTTCTACAAGTGAGAGACTGATGTGTTTCTTGGTTGGCTTAGCCATTAATGTTTGTCGTCAACGTGATATATTTAGAGGCACTTGTATTCTAAGCTAGTTACGTCAATATCGTTTCTGACAGAGCAGGCAGCTACTGTATAAACTATGTATGCATTATGATCCATTATCGTGTATCTGGTATTTTGGATTTTGCCATGATATGGCAATGTTTTTCTGGACTTCGTTGACTATGAATAGTGGTTTGATTTGACGTTTATATCCGATGTTCCATTGTGGTCTTGGATCATGGTGTATCATTACATGCCTGATCTTTCATGAACCATATTAGAACGAAGAGTTATCCTTTGATCTTACCCAAACAAAAAAAAAAAGTTATCCTTTGAGATATGCACTGATTGAGTTATAAACACCATATTTCACTAAATGAGAGAGATTAAACTGTCACAAAGTTCAATTTGGACAGTTAAAATGTTTGGATTTTACGTAAATTTAATAAATTTAATAATTTAATTTTTTATAAATAAATATTTAAAAATATTTAGTTTGTGCAAAAATTTTATTTAGTTTTTCTCATGGTTTTGGAAATAAATACCCGGAGTAATATTCAACTATGTGAAACTTTATTGGTTGTCATTCCTGCATAAAGGTTAGCAGAATTTACTTTGTATGGGAGATACAATTGTTCACATCGCTCTTAAAAAGAATGTTGTTAATTAGGTAATCAAGTTTAATCCCCCCGCATGGTGAAGAACTCTATATAAGTCTCTGGTCAAGCGAGCTTTTGAAAAATTGAGTTGCATTATTATGCCCACTTTGACTGTTTGGAGTACCAAACAACTTCGCGCTACTCATAACGACACCTTTGACTAGCAGAACTCTCATAATTAATTTGCACTACTATTTGCGATCACTGGAAGTTATACGGAAGCGAGCACATGTTACATCTTTGTCTGCAATATGTTGTGCAATTTAACTCATCGTTCTTATCTAATTTAAATGATTTCTTCTTGCAATTCAGTATTGGTAAGAATTAGTTTCCATTTGACACTCAGTTACTGACTCCTTTTTAACGTGGTTGATTCGACGGCCAACATGGAGCTGCGAGGAAGTCTTTTTTTATTTTTTCATAAAAAGTTTAGAGAGGCACTCTAAGATCAAATATATTACAAGCTTTAATTAAATATTATAATATATTTACAAATCATTTATTGAAAAGGATTATTAATATAAATATTTTAATATTAATCTTATCAACACAATATTTTAAATTTTATTGACTGATTCAATTCTATTAATAAGAAGAATCTATTTCACTCTATAATGATATGGCCAAAAAAGAAAAGAAAAGCATAATGGAGGTCACTCCATTCAAATCAAATGATGATTAAACATTTGTCATTGAAAGTAACAATGGGAGTAATGACCATAGTGATAGGAGATTATGGACGAGCCAACTGATTTGGAACTTAACAGTGTCTACTTTGGGCATACCGAGGGCGTCTCCCACCGCTTTGGATCCTCTAACGATTTAGTACTTCATCTTGCTCCTTTTCAAAAATTCATCTAATTTCTTTTTTGAAATGACAAGAGAAGAGAAGAGAAGAGAAGGCAGTTTCTCGCAAGAAGCTCGAGAATTTTATCAATCAATTAACTTGATCGATGATCATCGATCAAGAGCGATGGGGCCTGTCTACGTGGTCTTCGACTCCTCCCCTTACACCTGTAGAGGCCCCACCGCACGGGTTGGCGGCGTCTTGTTGGGACCTGTGGGCCCATGTCCCCATATCTCTGTCGCTTGTGCCAATGGGACATGATTCTCAATTATTTGAGCCCAACGAAATACGCAGCCGTCGGCAGTGCACAGTGTTTCGCAATCACTTACCCACATGTAGGCTGCATGATCCAACCAAGAATGCAAGGCTGTCAGTGCAAAAATAATTAGAAATAAAAAGTCAAAATTATTAGCTTTTGTGATGAAGTATATTCAAGTTGCTTGCTTTGTGGCTAAAACTGAGCAAAGCAAATTAATATACGTAGCCAAAGCCAAGACCTATACAATGGCAATTCTCATCAGTAAAATCAAAACCGCAATTAATGAAACTAGCAAGATGCAAGATGCCTCTCCATCCATCCCAATGCGCACACACCGATCTCCCCAGACTAAGGCTTTGGAACTGAAAATTACAGAATATTCAACTCCTTGGAGCATGCTTTCTTATTTTCGACACAAATTTCCAACGCTTCCTCATTTGACCATTTGACTTGTATTGTAATAGTACATAGGTTTCCATCCTCTTTCCTCAATGGTACTAGCAAGTTCAAAGCTTATGACATGAAAAGTGACGGTACAATGAATGAAGAAAAATTGTAGTTTTATTAATAAGTGAATTATTAAATTATTATAAATAATAATTTTGTTATAAATTGTGCTTAACAGCTAAAATTGGTTTGCTGAACGTAATTACTGATTGGCCTGTTTAGAGGCCAACAGAAAAAACATAGACAATTTGCTACATGTCAATTTCAGGCTCACCTGAATTTTGAGGGATGCAGTGGATGGAGCCGTAGGCGATAGGGAAGAGCGCTGAAGTCAAATCCCAAACGGCATTAAAATGGCTAAAAGGCCCGGCCGTCAAAACGGCGACACAGTAGGGGAGGTGCACGTGAATCTGTCAATGTGGAAATTATTATTGTTCGGTCCCACTCCCACGTGTGGCTATTGCTTAGGACTCAACAAGAAATCACTGATATTAAGGTGGTTTTGCTGGGATTGTAATAGACCCTGTTGTCTCTCTTCAAACTCTCACATAGGAATCCTTTCAGAAATGAGAAACCCCAAGCAATTAGCAGCGATGTGGGCATTGGGAGAATTCTTAGTGGAGACCAAAACCCAGGTAACCCGTCAAGCTGCTGGAACAATCACCTCAAAACCCAAAATCATGTTCTCTGGGTTTTCAGATCCCAAGCTCTGAAACACCCTCAAAGTCATGTCAGCTTCCTTCGCAAGTCCCCATAACAAATAAATAGTAGTAATTCATTTCTCGTGCAAGCAAACCCCAACCCATGATCTGGTGTGTACAGATGCAATTTGCATAGATAAACTTCTTGAATAATGCTATATATATAAATATACTTTTTTTTATATAAATCTTGAAGAAATGGGGATTGAATTGGAGAATCGAAGAGACAAATACCAGTTTGATACTACTGAAATAAGCTTTAGTGGCATATATATCTACTTTAATTTAATATATTAATTGCATACATTTTTGTATTTTTTCTTTATTTTTTCATAAAAATTTCTAGTCTCTATGATAAACGGGAGCATTTCCCAACCTCTTCGTCTTTCGCCTATCAATTTGGCACCAAGGTTACTATTGGTGTAGACTAGGCTCAGTGACATAGATTGTTACTTTAAAAAAAGATTGCGATAGTTAGCCTTTGAATATGACAGTGACTGAATCAGTGATGGAGACTGCACCCTACTATGGACACTTTAATGTTTTGCGGTGACTCTACACATTTTTTTGTATCATATTTTCTCAAGAAAGATACAGAACCTACCCACCAAATATTATAATTATAATAATAATAATGATATATGTTAAGCATGCACAAAAAAAATACATAAATGATCAGTTGATAGCTTAGAGTCCCATCACAATAATAATTCACAATTATTTAACTCATGCAACTCTCATTTTTCAAACATTACTATAGGTTTAATTGCTTAAGAAATTTAAAGTTTTGGTAGACATGTTTACGAGGCAGAAGTCAAAGAGTTCGACGTTAATGTCAGTAGATGGGGTAAATTAGGAGAATATAGTATCCACGGAGACAGAGTAGCTTGTTCCAACTCCCAATGATCAAAGTTTTCTTGAATTGCTGCTCACTACCTTTCCATGTAATGTTTCTCTAGTTTGAGAAGAGACAAAGTCTTGCTTTTACGTTGTACATTCTGTTCAATCATCAAAGTCTGTATCTTAGGAAGCGAGAGAAGACAAATGCCCGCAAAAGGAAAACATAACGAGTCGCAGGGCAGGTATGCTGTCAGTCTATTGAGTGCCACAGCCCAGCAACACAGGCCATTGTACCATAGAAAGTCAAAAACCAGAACTAAAAGCCAAAATTTTGAATTTTTTCCAGGAACTGCATCTCACTTCAGACAGACTAAAGCCTTATTTGCACACTACAGAGCCTTGAAAAGACGTTTAATCTGCCCATGATTTTTCTATCTAACAACCCTCATTTCTTTATGGAATTAATTCATGGTACGATCTAACAGTAAGATAAGCTTGTTCAAACTTACAACCACTGCAATTTCTCGGAGCCCGTCTTCATATTACACGAGGCAATGCAACTCGCCTCACTTAGGTGGAGTCAACACATGCCATTTGCCATCGCTGCAGTCTGTAGAGAGAGGGGAGAGGGAAATCATACAGTACTATGACAGATTATCCTTCTTATTTAGTGCGCGCACAAACAAATTCTGGTCCAATTTTCACAGAACTATGACATGAAAGACGCACCAACCAAGGGCATAAGGGAAAGAAAACAAAAAAGTAGCTCAATGGGATCCAAATCTTGGTTAATATTACAATTATACTTGATAATAGTACAGACATCATTATTTGTTGGGACATATGGACACTTAAAGATGCCAACGTTGATAGAGGACTCGATTCATGTTCAGCTTGTCCAAAAGTAAAACTTAAAATCATGTCCTTCAACTCCTTAGCTGACAGATCCTAAAGCTTCTTAGATGCCAAAGCCATATTAAGCGAATATGCTCAGAGGACCTGTTTTATTTGAAGCATTCAATCCATGTTCACCATTCGTAGTTCCTGTAATCCAGGCCCTGCAAAATCGATTTTAAAGTCATAAAGAGGAAAAATTGCACGTGAAAAGGAAAAATGAAAAAAAACAAGAATTGCCCCTCTTCAGCTCATTTTTCATCCTTACCTTCTGAAATCTTTGCTGCCTGAATCTGTCAAAATTGTCAATCTTTTAGCTGTTTTCATAAAGTCACTGCAATTGCAATGTAGAGACACAAGTGTCATAATTAAAGGATTTAGAAGCATATGCAAAATACAAGCTAGAACTTCATGGTTGTGCCAGATTTAAGTATCTGAAGAGATATTAAATGGCGATTGACACACTAAGATGGAAAAAAAGGTAGCAAAATGATACCCGAAGGGTTCTTCTCCAGTTTGCTTTACAACACCAGTTGCATCCCGGTAAAGCACATGGCTCAACATCTCAGATTTTTCTATTCCAAACATGTTGGCCAGTCTCCTGTAGAGATCTTCATAAGAACTAAGACGTGATAAGTCTAAGGTCCGTCCCACATCTTCTGACTCCATGAAAACCTTGCAGTGACCGGTCTCCAAGCCATGCTGCCAAGGAAACTCGGCACTAGAAGATTTTTCTGGTGAAAACTGCTGGAAAAGTGCGGGTTTGGAATTGGAATCGCCAAAAACACACTTCGCTTTGTCTTTATTCTCATTTGGTGAGTTTTTTCCAGTATAATTCGGAAACAACACATCACTAGAACAGCTTCGAGAAATTTGTTGCTCAGTGAGTATAGGTTGACCAAAAAGCAAAAACTGGTGTCTTTTTACATTATCAGATTTCTCCGAACTCTTAATAGAATTTCCCATGGTCAGCAAGCATGACAAGCTTTCATTGCTCTTCTCATGGCGGGTCGCACTGCCATTAGAAATTCCAGAATGCACATCAAGCTGCTGGACGCGAGATGGAAACAGCCCCAACTGCAATTTGTTGTTAAGGTGGAGATCTGACATAGATATCCCAAATTGAGCATGCCTGGCTCCCTGTATGCCTGCAGGAGCATTATCAGATAGACAACACAAGGGACTGCTAGGCCCAAGGGGGTTGCCTGAGAATGTTGGTATTGGAAATTGACCGTCAATGGTAAAGTCTGGATGTTGTGGAAGCCGCAGCTTCTTCCTTGGTGGAGAGAAGGGCGTCAGATGGATGACTGGCATGTTCGATACCAATTCAACCAACCATGGGCTAACATGCTTCACATTCTGTAGCAAATCTGGTTCATCCCAAGTAACCTATAGTGTTAACAACAAAGATTAATCAACATGGCAGGATAAACTGAACCATGAAAACTAGATTATTTTCCCTCTGATGGGAATGCAATAAATACAGAACAAAGGCAACTAGTAACAGGTTGCTGAAGAATATTTGACTACCAAATTTAATCACCGTTTTGTATTATAGTGGACGTTGTACCAGAATAGGTGGAGGTAGGGGAAGATTTGAGGTTGTAAATATCCTACATGATTTACTTCGTTCAAGCATTTTGTTCCTCAGATATTTACAGAACTGCAGTGTTCAGTGAGTTCAAGTTAAGGTTCATAAAAACTGAAGCAATGACATGAGGCGCGACGAGGTCTCCAAAGAAACAAAAAGAATTAAGTCCTTTATGTTTCAAATCAACAGACACGTTTAAAACTAAAATGCTAAAAAAATCTTCGCAAAACAAGAACACACAAGAAAGGGTGTAAAATTTCGTGCAATCTTAACCATGCACAATCAGATTAGAAACAAGAGTAAATACCTGAAGAAGTCGCCAGGGAGAATTGGGCCAGCGGATAGGATCAACAACCTGAACAGAAGCTATGGTCCCCATGAACCAGCTTATCCGGGACGAATCCTCGGTTTCAAAGGCCATCTTGAATCTCATCCCAGAGCACCATTGAATTCTCAATGCCGCCCTCACCGCTGCAGCCTTAATGCAGAACTCTGGCGTGCTTGCTCTTGGGTAATAAACAACTTCAAAAGACTGGCCCTTAGCAGCCAGTTTTACAGCTTCCATGACAGATTCAGGTCTCACTCTCCCTCTTCCACCCAAATTACCACCAGGGCTTAAATTTCCACAACCACTTCTCAATAGGTTGTTCTCTTCTCGCAATAATACAGAGAAAGCCCCGTAAGGTCCGACACAATTCCCTGCTGCAGGGCTCCACCCCGATGGGGCCTCCAATCCACCACCGATTCCTCGCTTGGCTCGACGAATCCCAACACAGAGATCCCCGTTCTCAGCCCTCAGAAACACGATGGAATCCCCAGCAACAAGTTTCTTCTGATTCACGAAAGTACTCCATCCAGTTGTTAGCAAGTGCCGTCGAGGTGTCCCTCTATAAATATGTCTAAATTTCCAAACTTCGCCATGAACGTCCTTCGCGATAACGGTTTGAACCGGTGGCTCAGCCGAGTAATCAAGTCGCGGAAAGATAGTTTCTGCACAGTATCTTGGAACAGAAAACCCTCCGCCATTATTGGCATCAGATTGGGTTAATGTCTTTGCAAAAGATGCTGGCTTTTCTGAATTCTCAGGCCCAGTGTTCTGAAGCCCATCATCGTCGTAATCGAGCTCAGAATTTCTCAAAGGAACCAACTTTATCCTAGCAAAGACTTCATCGGTTTCTGGGTCTGCTAGGAATTTCACTGCTGCCACTCGACAGAGAATGAGGGGTGGAATCCTTAAGGACGCCGCAAAATCAAGATTGGCCTGAGCATGCTCGGCATGTCCCTGAGGAAAGTAGAAGACTTTGGAGTTCACCGGAGGCATCTGAACCATTCCTCCAGCGCATGCGTGCCATAGTTGTGGATCCAAAGTCTTCTCAGCTTCCTTCATTTATTTATTACTTCTTAGAAGCGATAATTGTGTGCTGATGATCAGAAGAAAACGAGGGATCAAACAGTGACAGTAGTCTTCTTTTCTGGTTTTGCTCTTTTCCCAGTTTGGAAGGCTTCCACTTCGTAGCCTTGAGGCTTTCGGATCCTCTCGGTAAATGCTGCGAGCAAAATATCAAATAGATCCAAAATGCGTTGAACAATCAGAAGCTAATGAAAAAATAAGCCACCTCATTAATTTTCAGAAATTATTAGAAAAAAAGAAAAGAACAGAGAGTAAATATTCTACCTTTCTTAAGCGCCGCAAAGCAGGAGAATAAAATGAAGGGAAAATACGTCGACAAGAGCTTGATTGCTTCCACGATTCAAAGACTTCTATTCTATCAAAAAAGTGAAAGAACTCTCCTTTTTCTATAGGATTCAGAGAACAGCCATTCAACTCTGGCAGGTGGCATAGAATACTGTTTAGGATAAAACCCAATTTCAGTGCACACCAATATCTTTCTCCATGTTTTTTCTGAATTTTCCCAGCGGGTTTTCTTCAGCTTTCTTTGCTTCGAAGAATCTGAAACATGAGTTTTCAAATTATTAAAGGAACAGAAACAAGTTAACCGGCAATCGGATTTTAGGTAGCAGATACTAGAATAGAATCAATACCACCGTAACAACCTCCATCACATACAAGAACTCACCTTTCTCTCTTGATTTTGTTCGGTCTTATATCTTTTTGGTTCCCTTTTAGATCAAAGAGCTTTCTTCTCTCCCACAAACACAAACACGGACGCTTGCGGAATGTAAACCAAAAGAAAACCTCAACCAAACAATATATTATTATTCAATATGGAAATCACTTAATTAAAAGGAATGAAATTTTATGGCATATGATAAAGATAGTAATTAACATTATGTCACGGTATTATGTCAGAAAATATCGCGAGTTTAAACTTTTTTGAACTCAGTAAACAGTGGCCCATCAAGCAGAGATAACTAAGATAAGGTAAAGCGTAACTTGACTGGCAGCAGTAATTGCAGCATTGCGCCCTGTGAACGTCCCTGCGCTTTCTAAACTAGCTGACAAACTAACACGAAAAAATGGAAACTTTGCAACTTTTCACCCAGCAGATTCCAGGATTCCCCCTCCCCAAAAATAAAAAATATTCTGCCGTGAACGTGTGGACTAAACGCGCGATAAAAGGTCGTGAAAATAGCGGTCAGAGAAGCGAGGGCCCGCAATTTTTTGGTCGAACGAAGGTAACAGAAAAGCTTAGCCTGTGGAAATGGTTGCCCTTAGCCTGTAGGTGGACTCATCCTTAGTCGCACCGACCAGACTCTATCAATCTCGGGGTTAGGAAGCAAGACATATGGATTTGGTGGAATGCGTGCAGAAAATAAGGAGAAAATTTACCTGCATAAGCCAAAAAGCAAGAGATAATACTGGTCAATTTTGAAAGGGGAAATTTTAGCCTCCTGTAAATACTACTACCACTGTATTATAGGGGACAAAAGCTGTCAGGGATTTGGATTTTCTTTCTCTTGTCTTTTTCTTTTCCTTTCCGTAATCCCTGAATAGTTTGGTTTAGTTATATGTTGCTGTAACATATTTATTAGCGTTACCCTGATGTCGTTTGTTGTGCGTTTGTGTGCAATTAAATGGCGATCAATTTGTCACATATTAAAGGACATTGATGGCAACAAACAAGATGGGGATATCCATTGTCTACTTGGTGATTGTGCTGCCAAGACGGCAATCTCATGCCATGATTTGTTTAGCCAAATCCTGATTTCAGGATATGACAAGGGAGAGAACCTGGAAAGTTTATCTTCTTGTTTTCTTGGAGATTAAGGGCAGCCTAATTTCTTAAGAGTGTTTCGCGTAAAGGTAATGCACTAAATACTTAACGAGTTAATTTTGACCATGGCTTTAACATTTTAAATCAACAATTTAATTATTTTAAGTAAATATTTAAAAATATAATTTATAAAAATAACAGGTTAAACTTCTTGAGGTCCTAAAGGGCACAGAAACACATCACTTGAATATTAGTATACGAGGAGAGTAACATGTATAAAGCAGAAGAAGGAGTAAGAACCAAGAAAACTTAGGGTCCAAATTCTTTTTTTATGTAACTTGACGTTGCTTGATGATAGTCTTCCTCCAAATTATGAATTGGATAGAAGTAAGGGCTTCGAATCAAAAGTAACATTGACAACCATCTCAAATATTAAAATTAATGCTTTGACTTAAAAAAACAACAAATGCTTCAACTGGCAACAAAGCCGTTTGTTATAAATAGGCCCCATGACAAAAGCAAGAGGTACAAAACAAAAAACACCAGCAAGTACTATACGCCGATTATGTGCGTTTAAACATTTAAATCAAAGCAGGTAAAAAGAATTGGTACGGGAAACTGCAATAGCATTTTTTTACCAAGTAAAGTAAAAGCCGTCAGTATTTGGGTAAATGCAGAGCTAATAGTTTTCTGAATCAGAGGCAAAAGCTAATGACTGGTATGGGGTTTTTTTTTTGGTGAAGCGACAACGTCGGTACCAACTTGTAACATCAATCTATTATGATTTGGGAGTTTAAGAAAAATGACTCGGATCAATAATTAAAAAGAAATAGTTGATATTTAATAAAACAGCTACGTCAACGTGAACAAAAATAATTGATAAATATCAGCCAAAAAGATGTGGTTTGGAAAAAATAATTGGGTTGGTTGGTTAAGAATCAACAATGATACCGACACACAACTCCGAGACAATTAAAGACCGGAAAGATGAACGAATGGTGGACTAATCAACAATCAATGTTGGTTTTTGGAGTGATAAAGAATTGCATAGGCCCCTTCCTCATCTGCCATCTCCCCTGAACCAATCTTATCTTGTGCTCAAAGGCCATGACTCTAATAAACGTCGCCCTCTGCCGTCCCACAACTAGAGTCTCCCTCACCCTCATGCGTAGGTCCTTTCTTCGGGTGGGAATTGCTGCCTTGTCCTTAGCCTTTACCTTTTCTCTGTGGTCCTTCCCGAATTGACCCTTTTCCGGACTATCAACCCCCATTAACTGCTTTCCCTCTCTCTACCATAATTCTGCAGAATCAGGCTCAAATTAACCTTTAAAGGGGCGAAAACCATTTCGGTCCATGTCCCCATTCCAAGAAAATTTTAAAAATAGGGGCCAAAGCTTAAAATAATGCTAAATGGCTGCAACATATGCATCAGATGCGTCCCAAAGCAAACCATTTTGGTGTAGAAAAATGCCATATTCCCATTCCAAGAAAGTAACTGACCCATTGTTCAGTTCAGTAGAAGGTACTGCGTGACTGAATCGGACCCACCAGACCAGAAATCGGGTCCCCAGATGTGGACAAGATAACTTACGCCATTGTCGCTGCCCCAAAACAAAAACGGGCCACGGGCAAAAGAAAAGTAACACAGAAAAAGGGTCACTTTCGTCTCTGACAATGATAATTGATAAACCTTCAGTGCAGTGCAGTGCAGGCCATGTAGTATGTATTGTCCTTCTTCGGAGTTTAGAGTGCTGTGCGCATTTACGATTCTCTCTCTCCTGCCATTCGGAAAGGAAACTATCAGTGTGAAATGACAGCTAGAGACAACCAGAGGGAGGGTGGTGGGTTGACCTGGCGTTACATGAGTTAGGACGCGTGTCACCATCATAGGGGAGTTATCTTTGCAGTTCCTCGCTGGCAGTGATGAAGGGACGTGACATGGGGGGCCCTCCAAGCATGTTGATGGAGATGGGGACACTCTCAGGAATCTCTGTCGTTGTGTTTTCTCTGTCACCGAGAGGACACTGTCACACAGCCACAGGGTAACGTAAAACTTCTACAGTGACCCAACCTGAGTTCAGTCGAGTATAACTCGGGCCGAGTCAAGGAACCCGAGTTGAGGCTCCTCTTTTGTTTTTTCCTAGAATTGTCTGATCCGACGTGAATTTTTTTGTTTAAACTCGGTCGGTGGTTGGTAATTTGAGTGCAGGATATGTTGCCACGTGTTGGGGGAATGAGTGAGAGCGTGGACGGCAGCAAACTAGACCGAACCCAAAAAGGCCACCAAAATAAAGAGTTTGTGAGAGTCAGAAGTGAGGTTAATGCGTGTGCGAGATGGCGCGTGTGGTTTGATGCGAGAGCTCGCATGTGTTTTCCTCTCTCGGAGTTAGAATGTCGGATCAGGCATGTTGGCATTCTTGTTATAATCTCCTCAGCACCCAAACAGAAGATTGCATTTCATCTTCTTTGGCTTAGTTAACCCTCAACCAAACAAGAAAAATAGTTAAACACATTAATATATGAGCAGGATACGGAATTAAACCAGAATATTGAAAACTAAGTACAACCTAACCTATTGTTTGAAACTCGAATTGAATTCACTCTCAAAAAGACTGACACAAATTAACTATGAACAGAAATAGAAATAGTAAATGATTTATCTACATGACTATCCCATAAATAGAGTAACCTATAAAAAAGCAATTGGGAATGTTGCTGTCTCCGAACAGTGAGTCATGGAGAATTGAAGAATCCCCACGTTACCAATGGTTGTACTTTTACCATTCACTCAGCTGGAAGGTTAGGCATGAGGGCATAGCATTTACTCTTCAGCCATTCAATTAAAGTTTTGGTTATTAGGAATAGGTGGTGGGGATGGGAGAGAAAGCAAAAGGCCAGCAGGACATAAGGACCTAGGACCATTAAGGCCATTACAATGAAAGGGGATGGACTATGGGGGCAGCAAGGAACAAATGGAGCAACAGAGTCAACCAAACGGCCAATAATTTTGCCTAGACTTTAATAGCTGCACGTGACCACAGCCTGTATGTGACAATAATAATAATATTAGTAAAAACGGACAATTATAACAGTAACATGTGACAAGCCATACTGAATTTTGAAACTGGAATATTATAGCAGTTCATTGCTTTCAAACTAAGTTGGCAGAGTTTGATAACAATTTGCACAAATTATATAGGGGGATTCACACTTCGATTTGTCAGTGTTCATTTACAGACTTGATTTGATTAATGATGGATTAGAAACGCACGAGTCTTGTTTACTGCAATCTCTCTTTTTTTATTAAAAAATAAATCAAATCAACATGGATCTTGTAGGTTCACTGGACTTACTATCGACCCATGTCCACGTGAAATACTTATGGGTTATGGCCTAGAAAACAAGCTCATAAACAGATATGGGCTGCCCCACAACCTTCATGGATTTAATACACGAGTTGTTCGAAGTCCTTTTCTTTGGTTCTCCACAACTTGTGGATCACTGAAACAATGAAGTTCAAGTTGTATTTGAATTAATATGATTATATTAAAAAATCCCGATTGAGTATATAATCTATTCTTGGCTTTGATACCATTTGAAACGCACCGCCGAAAGATGCAGAAGTTTGTTCGTGGGGAAAATTTAGTTGTTGGATTAAGCAGAGAATAACATCCAACTAGCAATGCAAGAAGTCCACCATCCACGAGGAATAATATTGCCACCGAGCCACTTAATTTGTCAAATCAATCTCATGAACCTCTACGGGTCGGAAGCCGAAATGAAAGTAGCATACAGTCCTACAAGGCAAGTCGAACACTACATAGCTACGCATGTTCTTTCCCTGTACTGTTGTGTCATCTCCCTCTTCATTTTAACAGGAATGTGATCCTTGTCCTTACCAAAGCTTCATTTGCAGCACATGTAACAAGCCATGGCATGGCTGCTTGCTCCACTAATCTCATTTTGCTTCAATTCTTCATCCATGCATAAGTTCTTTGTATACTGCAGCCCTGTTGCTTCATCAGTGACGATGGTACAATGACACCAATTATGTTCGTACCAGTGTTCAATTCTCTAGCTTTTTTGAATTTTCAGTATCTAGCTTACTGTTGGGCTGACATGGAGTTATATTTGTGCTACCACCATTTATTCCATCAATTTACATAATAAAAATTGATCTAAGCAATATAACATTAGAAAAATCGACAACAATAAACAAAGAGGATCTTGTTTAGGGCTACCGTTTCTTCGTTAAAATCAAACATTAATACTAACCTAGAGAATTTCCAGGAAAATTTGATGATAAAGCCGACATAGAACCCTTAACAGTGTCCTGCATGGCTCTGTTTCTCATCTCTACGACTTTCTTGTGACAATTAGAGTGCAATGATGCTACAAAAGCAGGGCTAGCTGCAGGGCGGTATTCAGGAAAGAGGCGACCGGACCTGTATCGAACCCCACATGCATTGCACAAGGTCTTTGGACCCATCGGCCCCTCCCTCCATTGTGGAGTCTTTGTCACTTCACAATGCATGCATTTCCTGGGGACAGCTAACTCTTTTGAAGAGGATCTCTTCATATTGACATGACCTGAGAGTACGGAGAGATCCTTTTTCCTCTGCTTTCTTTTGACTCTGTTTAATAACTTCCCTGAAAGGTGCGCGTCTAAATATGATTCAGTGGCAGCTGTCCCTTGAGATTTTTGCAAAACAGGTGAAGCAGAAATGAATGGAATCGAGAACAGCAGGTTGAAGTTTGAGAGACCTCGACGTTTGCTTCGAGCACGCTTTACTGGGAAGACAGGGAGATCAAAGGAATTCTCACCTGAAGAAGAACTACTGCTTTCAAAAACAGAAACCAGACTATAGGTTCGGAATTGGTGCAAATCTTTGCCATTAGAAGGGACAACATAATTTGGAATGCTTTTGCCATATATAACAGGACCAGTAGTCTCTGTCAATTGCTTTATTGGGGAAAACTCATCATGCTGCAATACCCAATGTTCAAACCCACAACCAAAAAAATCAGATGCAAGTCATGCAACAGAAATTGACATTTTCTTATAGTACAAGAAAATTTCCCGTAATAAGACAAAACCTTAGGTGATTCCTTCCAATAGTTGCATACTTCGCAGAGCTCTTCATATGAAAGGAAAACTACTGCTCTAAAACATGTATACTTTTCAATTATCAGATGCAATGGAGTCAAGTCATCATGCCAAGGACAAAAGAGCCTTAGTTAATTAGTTATTAAACTATTTGCATCTATTTTGCATAAGCATAGTATTGCCTCTTAAGCACACGTGGCCACACAAACTGTATGATTCAACACATTCTCTTGTTAGCTTGCCAAGATACACTTTCCACCAAGAATAAACCAGGATCCGTGATCACTGTTGCCCCCGTTGTATCAGCCTCCTTTAAAAAACACATGAAGTCCCCCGATTTAAATTAAATCCATGCACAGCAGGAAAGGCCCAGGGAAAAGGAAGGGCTATCAGTGACAATAAAACTCAGCCATTAACCCAGTACAAGCACAAAAGACACACGCACATAGGAATTATCTACCATATAAGAAACCTAGGAAGCAAATTATGCATGTTCTATGCATGCATTCTGAGCTGTCGACAATCAAAATAACTAAACACTTCCAATTAAACTCCACACCTTCAAAACAGAACTTTCTAGCTTTCTGAGGGCAATGCATTTAACCCGCCAATAGTGAGGCCTAAGCACCAAGGTCACGGGCTTAAAAATTTTTTCAGGCATCAATTGTTATTCTTAAACTACCAATTTAACAGAAAAATAATTCAATAGGAGAAAGTCAACAACAAATACTTACCAATAACACCAGGCAATAAAAAATTTAAGCAAACCTTTAATTAAATAATTTTGACATTAATATCTAAAATAGACATGATAATAGTAACTAATAATTTTGAATTTTAGATACTAACTATGACAGATCAACTCTCACCAAAAGCTAGATAATAACCAAACAGACAAAAAACAGATGATTTTTTTCTCCATACTTTGGTAAGCCTCACTTCCCTGCCTAATTCTTCCTTTTACCTTTTTTCTATCATTTTATATTTTTTTTAAGAACCTTTTAACACCACCACAAATTGCGTGCCAAGAGAAGGAGCTTCTGCAACTGAATGCAAGAGGGTAAAAATCACCCCCATCTTCCAACCTCCTTCTTTCCACTTCTTCCCAAGGCATGGAATTTTAGTAAAAGAATTCCCAACAATCCTACCAATTAAGTGCATTTATCTCAAGCATTTTAACCTCCCTTATAATTTTTCTCCAAACCCAGACCAGAGTCATTATACAAATTTGTCTCCCATACAGGACTGAATACGAGGACATATCAAATTGCTAGCTAGAGGACACTTCAACAGAGAATTGAGCCACAAATGTCAGTTATAATGTGAACACCATGTCTCCACACACACTCAAGGGTCACCCAGAAGAAGTCACTCCCTAAGCGTACCAAAGCTTTTTTTCCCTAATAATTATTCTCATCTCTGCCTGAGACGAACCTACACAACATAATTCTAGTTTCTCCAAAAATTCAAACTATGACTTGGTTATTCAATTACAAGACTCAGCGAAAACTCAGGGGACTAAATTAACATTTAATACCAACGTTCTTGAGAATATGACAAAAGGTCTGAAAATAATTTTCATTCAGCAAGCCACTGCCAGTAACTAAACATAAAAATACGACCTATATATCACATTGTGTCCTTCAATATTGACACACTAATATTATTTCAGTTTCACATAATTAATGGGTTTTAATGTATCAGCAGATATAAGGGCACTGCATTGAAGTAAACTTCTGACTTCTTCTTTACATGACTAACAGGCAAGGAACAATACACAAGATTAAACAAAGTTTGGCAAAACAACATAAACCAAGTCTACATTTTATAAGGGCAGAAAACTCACAGAAGCAGAGAAGCTCCTCCTCAGTTTTGGATTGTAATTTTCAGTTTTATTACACAAGCCAGATGATGATACTGAGAAAACATCAAAAGATGGCTCATCAAGGCGTTTGAATTGAGCATCCCAATCTTCTTCCATAGCATTAGTTTCCACATCTTCCAGTGGGAAATTGAAAAACTTGATGACATCGTCAAAGATTTCATCTGACAGGCCATTGAAATTCTTGTCGAAAAACCAAGAGTCCTTCATATTAGTGATATCCTGTTCCAAAATATGATAGAGCAGAAAAAGACATGATAGATAGATGCTGTTATTCCTTGCTCACTATGTGGAATATACTTCAAAAACAAACCATTAGCTATTGGATAAAGCTTAAAGACTCACCCCGAAGATATAATACATACAGAATAAGAGTGAAAAAAGTTGAGGAAAGGTTATCTAGCACAGTTTGTATCGATATTCAATTACCTTTTCAAAATAAAAATTATGTTGATTGTACAATATGCATTATTATAAAGCAATATAACGCAGCTAAACTTATTTCTGCACGTCCACGTTACTCAACAGTGAAAATTTACCCAAAAGGGAATTCTCAACAATTAGTATCCTACTATCAGTAAGTTTTCCTAGTGATAAGGAAACTAAAAACATACAAGACTCGTATACCATTTATAACTAACATCTTTTCAAGGGTTCTGATGATCAGCTAGAATCCGTTCTCCACAATCTTTTCCCATTCTAACCAAGGAACAACTCCAAAGCAAATTTCCTTTTCGAACTAAGTGACACATCCGAAGTGGACCATTTTATTGCCAAAAAAATGCAGCAGAGGTGCTCAAAACTCATGCAGAGAATTGCACTATATGCAAACCGAAAAAATACAGCTTATTCTCATATGCTACAACTTGAAGCATAATATTGGCTTGTAATCCTTTTATGTCAAAATTACAGCTCAATATCAACAGGAAAAAAAGAAATGGAAATCAGTCGCCCTTTATGTTTCTATTTTTCCCCATTTTCGAAAAGCTTTACTAATATATAAGAAAAATGCATGTACTGAAACAGCAAGGGGAACACAGAAAATGAACAAAAGGGTTACAGAATTGTGAGAACCCAATGGAAGCAACTTACGGCATGTCATGGCAGAAAAATTCGCCGCTAAAAGATAAAATCAAACACAAAAAGAAATGAAAGGGTAAAGCTTTTGAATGGGTCTAGAACCTCTGGCATTATTGCTTCAGTAAGTAAAAGGCTGTGGAGAAACACGGTGAGCAGCAACGGCCGTCACTGTGTTAGAAAACAGAGAACATGACACACTTTTGCACATGGAGACTGAGCGGAGACGGTCTGAGGATTAAATTGCGGGAGATGAAATAAGATTCCTTTGAATCCGAGTATCTGATTTCGGTACTTTAGGTTTGTATTTTGTACGGCAGCTGCGCTCCAATACGGAAGCCCTCAGAGTGGTCTCTGCGAGGTTTGTCTCATACTTAAATCTTCTTATATTTTTTTTCAAAATTTAAGATATTTTTTGGTTGTTAATTAAAAATTAATTTTTTTAAAAAAAAATTATTAAAGCAGATATATTTATTTTAATAAAATTTTTTAATATACAATTTAAATTAAATTCAACATAAAATACTTAAAATAGTCAACTATTTATTAATAATGTCAAATTTTATTAATAAATATTTTGATTTTATTCTACACCGATCATATTGTTTTTTTGAATGAATACAAATAACTGCTCTATTTTCGAATTGGAATGATTTGATTTTTTTTAATTTTTATTTTTCAACTTTTATATTTTATTTTGCAATAAAATTTAAATTATAAATTTTTATTTTTATTTTATTTTTATCTTTTAGTTACTTTACTTCTAACTTAAAATTAAAGTTAAATAAATCATAATATCTCTATTTAAATGTGGAAATTTAAATTTAGTATCTAATAATAAAATATATAATAAATTTCATAATAAAGTTTTATGAAATAAAAATTTTATAAGAATCAAATATATAAAAATTAGAGCCTTGTGGCCTCTGTACAATATTTATTTGTTAGTATACTGAAAAGGGCACTTTATGACTGAATGAATGTGGACGGAAATTTAAATTATTATCTTTCCATAAATGGATTTGAATGATTTTATTTGTGTATAAATTTTCAAGATTTATTAACTAACTGAATTGCTTATACTTTTTTTTTTTTGGAAAGCGTTTTGGTATATGTAAATGAACTATATACTTATTATAAATTTATAATTTACATAAATCATTAGGTGTAATTTAATAATAAAAATTTAAACCATAACTTACATACTCGTCCTAAAAAAGTAACCGCGTTGAAAGTATGTTCATTCTCCTTGTGACCATTCTGAATACGAAAGTGCCACTTGAGCGTTGGCTCAGTGGTATCGAGCCACCATTTCAACCCCCAACTTCAGGCTCGATTCCCCCCTCCCCCACAATGTACAATATACAATATACTAAAAAAAAAAAAAAAGAATAAAAAAATACTCATTATAGAATTATTTATTCATAATTAATATAAGTTTGAAATTAAAAAATAATTAATTTAACAGAATACATTTATTTTGAAATATCAATAAAATTAGAAAAATATTATCACTTTATCACCATTTTCCAAGACAGTAAAATACTGAAAAGATGCTACATTTTTGTGAATGAGGTGGTGCCTACGGTGGGGCATTAAATTTGGATCTAAAGGGATTATTTTATGGAGGAATAAGGTGGATCTGAAAAAATAAATTATTATTCGAATGATTGTGTGTCTCAGACAGATTTGATTGAGCGATCACCGACGATCGGCCCATGACAATTATTGCACATCAATTCTTTCTTTTTCCTTTCGTTTTTGGCAAAAATGTTCTTGGCCCCAATACATTAATAATTCCACGGATTGATATACACCGTGGAACAGTCTTCGTGGTAGACCATCCGAGAGAAAACTTTGGGCAAATTTTTTTCTCAGAACATGACCTCAGATTGGTGTGAACTTGAAAATTAAAGTACTCTCAATCTTTGGGTCTTAAATTGCCTTTCTTATCAACAGATAGTTCGAATGGTCACAGGCTGTTGGGAACAAGAAAGAAACACCAGACAGACCTGAGAATTCAACTTCGCATCGATGGACAATACTACAAAAAGCACTAGTGCAAACTCAAGGATCAGTACGTTGAGCACCCAACCAATGTTGGACGCTAATACTATCTAATCTATCTGTTCTCCAAAAATCTCACAGACGGCGTTTCCGCAAACTAATTAATTATCATTCACTTCTTAACCTTAAATACTCTTCTTCTCAAATTTACAATCAGAAGGACTAATAAAAGGAGGAAGGCAAGAGTGACTGCTGGGAGAAGGGCCTTCCAGAGGGTGATGCCATATTCATCGCTCGGTATGTTCTCCCATCTCTCCTGCAATTTAGGATAGTAAAAGAAATTAAAACAAAGAACACAGTGCATGTTACCAGAAGTCTCCCAAAAATTTTATATCTCAGCATTTAAGCACAAGATACTGCTTAATGTTTTCTCCACATCACAGAAGCGACTTGAAACTGACAACACTATGCTCATGGGCAATGCTACAAGTGTAACAATGCATCAGATGCGTGTGCCTACTAACTTCAAAGTAAATCCTAAATCTAAATCTTAAGATAGCCTTGGCACCACATTCAATGCCTCATGGACCTTGTATCATTAACATAAATTCCATCAGTGACTACAAATCTTTCTTAAACAAAGTTAAATTGCAAGTGCCGTGAGCCCTTTTCCCAAACCAGTCTAGTGGTTCGAGCCCTCTTCCTGTCCCTTTCCCCATCCTACAAGCCATAATATGGCCCCTTGTAATAAAAAAAAATGTTAAATTGCACATGCACTTTCCATATTACTTGTTCCAGCGAATTCCTCTCAATCTCACTCTTCAAAACACAAAAGGCGGTACCAGCATGTGCCTTTAAAAAATTATCCCTTATATTTTTAACGTTTACTCCTCCAGACTCGAAGAGCCACTCCTTGACCGACTGTAGACTAACTTTCTGAAGAACTTATTTGTTCAACCTAATTCATGGTTTATTTTGAGTAAATAAATTGCACACACTAGTGCACATCCCTACCACACCCACACGAGGCAGGATACATCTGTTCTAATTGTGACCACTTAACAGCTACCTACAGCTTCAAGTCCCCATTTAATGTGAATCTTTGGCTCAATGTAGAAGGACCACAATTTCAAGCATCTTCTGGTCCCGTTCATTTCAAATAGAAATTTGTATATCAATGTAGATCTGGATACATGAACAAGTGAAAAAAAGAAAACATGGCAACACAGAAAGTCAGTAAATAAGACCAGGTTATCAGGTCTTTAACAAGTGAAAAATAAGAAAACATGGCAACACAGAAAGTCAGTAAATAAGATCAGGTTTATCAGGTCTTGCATTGCACAATTTTCAATCAGATTCTTAATCCTATTTTGACTCAGGCAAGAAGTTTATATTAAATGTTTAATAATAATTTTTTCAAAACCATTCATAACAGATGAGTAGATTTACTAAATTCTTATTTGCAAGCATTCTTCCTGTATATTGAATTCATTACTGAACAATCAAACTCTTACCATAGACAAAATTATATTGGTTTGAGCACACGTTCACAAAGTGTAAGAAACATTTGAGGAGTAAGAATTAACTCAGAGTAAACCTTCAACAATAATACCTCAGTAAATTTCTGCAACGTAGTTTTGTGTTGCTTAGAAAAAATGTCTCTTGCATATTCATAGAGCTCTAAGTCAAGGTCATTAAGCAATTGTATCTGCTGGAGAACCACCTCAGGAACCTGAAGACGTGCCTGGAAAATCATACAAATCACTAAATAGGGATAGCATAACAATACAAGATAAAAGGAGGCTGTAGGAAACTTCAAAACCTAATACCAGTAATAAAATTGATCTACCAACACATGTTCCAGGTCAGTTGTAAGTCTCAAGATATGGACAGACAATTTTATTAAAACTGTAAAAATGTTGACGAAAGAGTGGGCATAATGGGAAAATATGTGTTTAAACCAAATTTTTGAAACCAAAGTCCACTGCCTGCTATTGCAAGAAACAAATATCTTGCAAAGTAATAGATGTCTAAATCTAAAGCCAAGGTGGAACAGCTACTCATACTTCTAATCTAACCTCCTTTGAAAAGTTCACTGGAGAAATTCTCTTCAAAGATGAGGTGTGCCGTTGTGTTTGGGTCTTCCGTAAACTAGATATACAGACTTCATAAGCTTCCATGAGCTCTCCCACAGTCATCTAATATCAATGAAAGATCAATATAATCATTGTTGAAGATGAGAAATAGATTATACCTGATCATCTATGTAAAACAACATGTCATGCTACAAAAACAGGCATACGTTTGATTCTGTTGCCTGTCCACTTTCACTTGAAGCAATTTCGCTAACTCCACTGTCTAAGGTGCTATTCTGTCTTGCAGTAAGAGATGTGTTAAGAGAAATTTCTTGATTCAAGCTTCAATTACTCCGTGTCTTCATCAAGGAGGTGCTTCTTACCTGATGTTCACTGTTATCAGGCTCAGAATCCGAAAATGAACCCTGCTCTGTAGTACAAGTACATGATCAATGCTATATGTCATCAAACAAATATAACAAAATTTATGGTCAATACTAGAGACACCAACACCAAATTAGTACCCAAAGTTCAGTGCAAAACATGATATTGGACACACCTATTCAGACCACCCGACTACATGGCACATACATGTTCAGTTGTCTGAGATTATAAGCATAGCATCACGCTCCAAATAACTTACCATGTCTTCTGACTGTTGTGCATTGGCTACTAAACAAAAAGTTTGACAGAAATACAAATCATTGCACCACCACGCTAACCTGTGTTGCCTACAATATCCAGACTTGTGTTTGGTGTTCTCAGCTGTGATATCACCTGAGAACCAACCACATTTGCAAACATAGTTGCAGACTCTCTGTGCTCCTCAGTAAGACCAACATATAACATATCATCCAGCCTCTTCTGCAAGACTTACAAGAAAATTCATGACTGTATTAATAAAAGGAACAATAATGAGCAGCAAATAATTACAAGAGATAATCATTACCTTTGCAACTTGTAGCACATATTTTCCAAGAATTTTAAATTTCTGTACACAACGGCGCACTTCATGTGCTTCTGCCAGATCAGAATTGTTTGTCAAACCTGCAACCTGTAAATTGAACATTCCACCAAAAATATAACAGGAATGAAAACTTTGTAACATATTGCAGAAATCATTACTAAGAAAATTCTGTGAATTCAACCGTTTGACACCTTAAACTATCTCTAAGGGTTAAATCCACAGAATATGAGGTTCTATTTTAATGCTTCACATGATATCCAACTAAAAGTATTAGTATTGATATGCATGAAGCACAAGCTGAGAGTGGATCATCCAACAACTAAAAAACAAATCATGGGTATTTTTTTTTTTTTTTTTGACATGGCAATCAAAAGGAGTCTTGCAGCTGAAAAGATATCTGCACTCATATTTCAGTGGCAATGTCATCGAAACAGAAAAAACAGATTCCATGCAATGTATTCTAGTCAAACCAAGATTTCATAAAATGGTATAATCTGTATAGGATTTACAAAAGATGACTACAGAATTCTCCATACTCTAGTACCTGGAATGTGGCTCCATTATGCACAATATCCTCGGCCACAGGGTGATTTATGTACTCATGTAATGGCATTGCAAAATCTTCCATATTGTATATATCATTTCCCTCAGTTAAAGGCACTGCCCTACTGTACCTTGCCTCTCTCTGTCCATTAGAGATGTAAATCAATCATACATACACCACAAGGAGATATGAAAGAACAATTTTATAAAGTGATGGCCACTCAATATAACCTAAAATTTTTAGTTTGTCAATACATATTAAAGTATTAAACACATTTGTCCCTACCCAATTTACCTTTATCAAAGAAAGTAAGTTACAGCTTAGATGTTAAACTCATGAGCATGTCCAAGATCACTCTTTTCACATGCAAACTGAGCTACAAACTCTTAAATAGGATATATATATATCTATAGAAGTTTTCCATTTTACACTTCCCATTTAGTAATTCATGTCAAAGTAGCAGTCAATAATTGTCCGCTGGTACTGATAGTCATACTTTGGAACATAATTGTTAATAGCGAATAGCGCACTTATAGTACTTGAGATCATTGTGACATAATGCATAGCATTGCGCATTGCTATTTGAACAATAGCACAATTATATTAGATATATAAATATATTTATATATATATATATATATAATACAACCCTAAATAATAACAATATATAAAAAATAGCCTAAAAAAAATATGATAAAAGCAATGAAGGGAGGGAGGAAAAGCAAAATAAGAAAGATAACATAGGCAGAAAAAAGTTTGATGTGGAGAAATTGGGCCAAATACTGATAGTGCAAATAGTGCCCGTTATTTTTGTGCAGTAGCATAGAAATAGTGCAGTATAGCAGCACTATGTGCTATAGCGATTGCTATAACACTATTAATAACTATGCTTTGGAATTTCCTATAAAGATCCACATTTTGAACAAAACATCCCCAGCAAAACACTCATACCAAAAGCATGACTTCTGGCTGCAACTTGCTATCATAACTATACAAATATGCTCAGATAAACAACACATCTAAACATCTTCAAACAGATTTCTAGGAAACATAATAGTGATTTGATTTCTACTATCTCAGCATAAAAGTGATTTGATTCATACATACATCATAATCCACAAAATTTTGAAATCAATCTAATGTTCAGAACCAGGACTTCATTAGATCTTTAATTCAGGGGATAACAGATAGAGAGAGAATAAAGGGAAGGAAAAGTATATCCCATGTTAATCCCAACTGGCTTTCCAGCAATCAGAGTTTAGCAGAAAGGAGAAAATCACAAATATTTATTTTCGGAAAATAAATGCAGATGTCCACTTATTTAGTGTCTCACGATCTCATCTATTATAAGCCAAATATGCCATTTCACACGTATAAACCATCCCATATTTGTATGCTTTAAAAATATCTACCATGAACCATTTACTTACATAATGGTAAACCTACAAAAAAAGAATTGCTTACAACTTATTAATCCTCGTACATAAGTAGAAGCATGAAAATAAAATGCACCAACAGGAAACATCCGCCAATACTGAAACAAGATATTTACCCTAGTAAATAGGTCTTCCCTCATCCACGGAACCAAATATTTCCATGGCCAGATATCGAGTGTGCTTACTCCTTTAGTCTTAGAACGCAAGCGTCCAGCCATCCGTGTTGCAGATGTCAAGTTTGGATGCACCAAAAATCTAGCTGCAACTTCTATTGAAAATTCATAAGCACTAAATACACGGTCAACTGGATCCCTAAGTATTGTGACCACAGAAGTTCTCTCCTGTGGAAGTTTGGCTATCATGCTATAGTCATCATGTGTAACTAACAGCCTACACTTTGGTTTGCTGCAGAATGAAAAATAATAGAAAGTAATATTTTGTCAGTATGATGAATCTTTGCAAAGAGAATATATCTATCTTGACAACAGACTATGACTATTTGAGCATGTTATGGCTTTCCGAAGCTGACATGCTATAGATGCTATGGAGATCTGTCACAATTTTGTTGAATATATATACCATCATGAAAAGCCACAGCTAGACCAAACAAGCCTTGAACTTAATAAAGAGCTACCAAATCTCTAAAACAAAAGCACTAGCCATTTAACATATCAGTAATGTTGGAGAGACTGCATATAAGCATAACAATTGAAAGTGAAACAAATTTCAAAATGATAATGTAGCTTAGTGTATGATAGAGAATTCAGATGGAACCTTGGATCAAAGCGCAGTTTATCATAAGAACGAGGGCATTCTAGAGAACTGGGGTACAATTTTTTCAGAAAACTGCAGAAATAATATACCACCAGAAGCATAAGTCAATGAATTTGTCAAGAGGTAAGCTTGAACTTTTTCAGACACCTTACTGCATCTATATAGAATTACCAGTGATAATATGTACGTCCTCCTGTTCTTGGGATGTGGAGGAAAAATAATAAATCCCTTAGTATGTGTCTATCTTTTCTGATTCCTCTGTCAAGTGAAGAGTACGCCCAACTTTTAACAACTCCTTCGCAATGTCCAAAATCAATTTTTGTTGTAGAGGCATTCGCTGTTACAGAAGTTACAAAGGAACATCAGTTGAAGACCGAGTGAAACTAGATTAAAATAAGAAAAAGAACACAAAAGTAGAGAGACCATATGAAATAGTAACGTACCTAATCCAACAAGCATCAGTAACACACATAATTTTAGAGTAGGATACATCTTCAAAATTCCTACTCCTGCAAGAGCCAAATCGAAGAAAGAAGAAACCCAAACATTTATTAATCACATTATCTAACAAGTACAAAAATAAACATAAATCAACTAAAATTCCAGCCAACTGGAGAGGAGGAAAAGCAGTTCCCTTCTTAAATTCCTGTGACCTCATAATGGATTATAACATATGAAAATCCTAGTCAAACTCATTTGTACTTTATCTCTAGAACAGAGTTTTCTTTCTGTTTCTGTTTTCCAGTAAGACATTTCCAAATCGAAAATAAGTTATATAACAAAAGAATAGCAAATCTCAAAAGTTAGAATGGAATTCAAGTGATTAAATGGGCAGAATATGTTCCCAAAAAACTAATAAATAATACAACAGATTCGACTAACCAACAACTAGAATACTGTTCGAGCCTCCAGACTTAGAAGCACGCCAATGGAATAAGAAACGAAGTTCTGGTTATTACAGGAGACCAAGAAAACAGGGACACAACAAAAACCCAACGAAAGCAACAGTAAGAACATAGCACGAATTCAAACACATAGACCAACATCAATTCGATAAGGGGAAATATATGGGAAAAAAATATACAAAAAAGGAACTAATGGACGGCATCCCGCGCTCATAAATTCCCAGAACTCTGCGGGGACTGCACTGGACACAGCTCACAATCAACTTGGACCCACCTAAAATCCCTTTCAGAGTAGATCCTCAAAGTGTCTTTGCTCAAAATTTTGTCGCCAACCAAACACAGTCCGACAACTTTCGCGGGAAAAAATGGACCTAGATTTTACGAGGCCCTCTTCCTCGGGAACTCGGGGAATTGAATATCATCTTCTTGCTATCCGCGCCTCATTTGCTCACTGAAGCGGAGAAGGGTGCTACGCCATTAATGGTCAATAAATTGACGAAGGGCAAAATGGTAAAAGAAAGGTTTATTTTGATTTTTAAACAGGTTACACGATGGTAAGAGAAACAAATGCTGGTTTCCGTTTTGCACAGATAAAATCATGAGCAATTTCTATTGGTTCATTTTATTTATTCTTAAAAAATTATAAATTATTAAATACTTTTAAATATTTTTTAAAAAATTATTAATTAATCTTAAATACTCTCTTATCTTCGTAACTTATCTCTTACAAAAAATTTAATTAAGTATTTAATAAAAATGATAGTTATAGTGTAAGCAAAATTGAAAAAATAATTAATGTTATTTTAATTTTGATAAAGTAATAATTAAAAATGAAAAAAAATTTAAAACTACAATAAATTGGAAAAAGAAGAAATAATAGTTGACCTTAAATGTCACTTTGATCATATTCATTACAATTTTTTTGGTAGACTTTGTCAATCAAATCATGAATTACAGAAAATTTTCAAATTGTCGATAGTTTCCTGATTAGCACTTAATCTACGAGAATTCATGACGATACATTGATTAGCAAGCAACCCAAAAAAAAAAAAATGACTCTTCAGGCTTTTTATTATAATCGCAAATGAGAATAAGTAAATGTAAAAAATATATAGAAGCTGATGATATAATTTTTTTTGTTTTAAATATAATCATTTTATATTGTATAATTGTCCAATTCGTTGATTTAAACAGGAGCGTAGTGGAAAGTGAGAGGAACAGGTTTTTAAATTGATAGTTAAGTAAGAAGTGCGAAACAGGGTTCATAGATGGTGATCAGCTATCTTTATTTTATTTTCTTTCAATTTTAGTAATTTTTATTTTTTTTCATTTATATTTATAAGCCTAATTTTTTTACTCATTTTATTCTCTCCTAATTTCATTCTTATCTCTCACATTGTAACTACCCAAGAAATGTCGCCTAATTCATTCTCACATGGCGGACATCGTTCAACTACCCTGCTGGAGGTTTTCTGTTAGATCATTCAACTACCGAGGGGTTCAGAGTATAAATGCGTGTGGGACTCCAAGTGGGCACATAAAATTCCAATGACATAAAGTTAAGGGAAAATACAATCATTACAAACAATGATCCTACCTTGGATTATTTTATTTGCATTTCTCCCTA
Source organism: Dicorynia guianensis (assembly GCA_037013595.1). Taxonomy (NCBI): domain Eukaryota; kingdom Viridiplantae; phylum Streptophyta; class Magnoliopsida; order Fabales; family Fabaceae; genus Dicorynia; species Dicorynia guianensis. The sequence goes on from JASUAB010000009.1 coordinate 2,064,582, forward strand.
AATTCTATTCCCACCACCGCTAATGCGACCCTGCCTACCAAGAAAAAAGAACGCAAGTGGAGCCAAGCCTAGGATCATTTCTAGGCTCACAATTTGGTATTCCATGTAGATGTTTTTTTTTTTTAAACAAAAAAAAGAATACGTAATTCAATTGGAAATAGCAGCTCTAATAATCCAACACCATTTTGACAAACAAGGGTCAACTCCACCATCCAACCAATGCTTACAGCACCATAACCTCCTGCGAGGTTCAATTTGACTGAATGAAACAATGGCTTCTGTAAGTAAGTTCAAAGAGACAAGAATCTAAAATTTCAATTATCTACATCACCAATTTGGCATTCTACAATGTACACATCACGAATCGCCTGGAAAATCATTGTTTCAAACAAACCGATTTGGAAGCATCTAGATGATTAAGGCGGCAGGTTCCAAGAAGATACTCTGGGAGTTCCTCCCGTGTGTTTCCCTGGGCACACGGATTGGCATTCAGACATGATAATATAATAAATTTACAATTTTTTTTTATAGGAATTTCATCCAAGGAAACTCTTCCGCAAGGCAACATCAACCATGAAATAGGTAGTGTACAGATGCACATCGAATACTAACATCTAAGGCTTTACCCAAACGCCGCTGAGTCTACAATCATGTAATATTAGCAATTTATACCCAAAAAAGAAGGGAACGCGAAAGTGGGGGAACCAGCAATATCGTTTTACCTGTATTAAAAATGCCATCTCAATAACCAGATTGTTGAGGTACCCGAGGACAAGACTCACAACACCTCTTGCAACAGTTGATGATCCAATGTCAATTCCGAGCTGAAATGGTTGTTATAAATTTTAACATAAGCAGATAACATAAAAATGATTTAAAGTTAACTGTTTGTTCCATATCCCTTCAATCTGCTTCTTTTAGACCCAGTGACTCCAGGCTATTTCAGTTTATAATGTTCTTAACAAACCTCACCAGCGCAGAGAATGACATTCACATATATAAATTCTCAAAAACAGAAGAAAATGACATCTTTACGCTTTTTATCTAATCCTCTTAAAGTGAATGTTACTCTATCGATTATTTCATTAGTTATCAAGGCAAAATTACCTCCAAATAGTTCTTTCCATGGAAATAATTGATTTGCAGTGCTTGACCAATAAGGCATGCCTTCTTTCCCACACTCTGCTTTACTATCCATGAACCCTGAAAACACGATTGTTGACTATTACAATTCATAAGCTATATAAATGAGAAAGAGTAGAGTGTCTCGTAACAATTACTATAGATGAACTGAATCGGACAAATGTAGCTGCACATTAATATCTCATATCAGTTTCTGATGTCCCACGCTGAGATCATAATTAATCAGAGTTTTTAATAGAGAGCAACACTTTAAAATGAGTAATTAAGTGAAAGCAAGCCAACCACTGAACCTGTGAAGAAATTAAGGCACATTTCCATCAAACAAAACATATCCACAAACCTTAATCAGGCTAGGGAAGTGGTTTAGGAGTGAATGCTGGGTAAGAAGAAAGGTTCAATTCGACTGCATGATTTGAAATTTAATCAGAGTACAGATTCTTATAACTGAAAATAGGTTCATATGTCAATTGCTTGTTCTACAATTTTAATCGGAAGTTTCTATGGTATTCAGATCAATTTTCAAAGTATCTAAACTTAGAGAAGATCATGGCACAAATTTTGGACACATGTCCACATATGGGTTACTTTTACTTGATTAGATGGTTATCCATGAAGTTATATCAATCAATAAGATTGTTTAGAAAGTCCATCCATTCTTTTTATTTGAAGATGTCACTCCAAGTATGTATGTTATAAGTTTTAGTCCTAGTACCATGGAATTAGCCATTTTAATCTATTATTACTACGCCAGAAATGGGTGTTTGGTGTTTGTTCTCTTCCCACTATACAAGCGTATTCTAGAAAGTAGGGAGTAAGTGGTAGTGGGTAGTTACTGAACGCCAACTTCTATGGTAGTATGTGGCTAATGGAAACGGAACTTTCTTTTCTCACAAAAAACAGGTAGAAAAAAAAAGAGTGGCTTGACAAAACATTAGTATAGACAAGTGGAAGAGAGAAAAACTGATTCCTCAACCACAATCCACACTATAGATTTAGATAGCAAGTAAGTAGAGAGTAACACAATTATTTACAAACCTTAGAAATGTATGGTATAAGTTTAAATCTTGAATTTCTATAGGCATCATCTCCCTTGACGAAACTCTCCACCAGAGGGGCCTCTTCCATCGGGGTAGTCATCATGTAATATAGTGCAAGGCTGTATGTTGTAGAACCTGGAACCTGGTTCATAGAAAGTCCTTAAAGTGTTATTGAAGAATTAGTGTAAGAACTCTATAAACAAAAATAATAATTAACCTGAATGTTCACAATGAAGAAGAATTCATGCCCACCCTGCGCTGCATATTTCTGCACGTACAACTCAATGAAATTAATGTATATATTTTTGTCATAAATCACATTATAAGTTGCTAATACAATGCCTGGACATTATCAATGTTTGGAACCAAGAAAGCATATGTATGGCAAAAAAAAGGTCAAATTTCAACCTGCACAATACTCCCAGGACGCCCACCAAGATCATCTTCCCTTTTGTCAGATCTCAGCCAATCTGCAGCGATCATTTGCATTAAGGTTCCCTTTGCCTTGACCTAGTGATTAGCACCACCAAAGAATAAATGTGTAAATAAGCGATGACACTTCAGACTGTAATTTCACCTTTAACATGAAAGATGGATATGATTGAGTAGGCATTGTGTCAATAACAAAACCAAGTGAGAATATAAAGTAAATACAATGCGTTTATGCAGTTATTATCTATAATCAAAGTGTTAGGAATGAAAGTAACTAAGAGTGGATTTCACTAAAACTGATAGGTACAAAAGGGGATGTAAACAGAAAATTACAAAGAAACAGAGGTAGAAACCTCCCAACAGCCTAGGCTCCTACACAGGGCTAGCCCCTTAGCTAAAGAAGAAGAGCTCTTCTCTCTCCAACTACAAGAGCATTAAGCTCCTTCTCACTCTAAACTTCAAAACAGAATACATGATGCTCTCTTCCTACTAGCCTCACACTTTTATGCTTTTCCTCCAGCTGGTACCCTCCTAGACCCTTTTAGAATAATTGTCTAATTCCCCTTTTCCCCACTATATTACTGATGTGTCCCCTTATTACCATTCGGCCTATCACATAGCGTCTGAACTGAGTAAATATAGAGGATGGAGACAAAAAGTAGCACTTGGTTGGTCTATGATAGAGTACAAAAATAACAAAGAATGGAAGAAGATGAAACAAATGCAAGCAAGTGTCAAATTATGATAAAGTAAACAACCAAATGTGTTTTGCCTTTATTTTTCCTAAGACTTAATCCTGTTTTTTATATCATAATAATGAGTTGCTGCTGCATATACCTTTTGATGGTCTTCCAGATAATTTTCTCCACGAATCAGGAAAGTAGAAGGATCTGTTACAGTCCAACTGCAAGGTAATGTACAAGTAGGATCTTTGGGAAGAGTAGATCCATAGCAGCACGAAATACCTTCTTCCCTGACCATCTCCTGTAAGTCCACATAACCCCGCTTCTGAACTGCAGTGTATAGTTTCCATGCATTGTTAATCATAGAAGAAAAAAATCATAATTGATCCTGAGATACCATCAAGAAGATACTAATTACCTGCAAAATCATGCAATCTTTTCACAAAACCAGCAGCAGTTGATAACTTTGGATGACGAATTTCCTAAAAGTCTCGAATCCAAAGAAGTAAAGGGAGACACCAAATCAAGAAAAATGCTAAGTTTCACACCACTCACAAATGCAAAATGATCCAAGCACAGCAAAGAATATGAGGGGTAGTGAGGGAATGCAATATCATGAAATTGTTGATAGTTCTTGGAAATAAAAGAATAATATTTGTATAAGCTGCATCTCAATAGGACGTCCAACTCTTCTATTTATACTAAAAATAGTACATAAAATTTAGATAGGATATTGAATATAACTAGTCTAAACAGTACATTAAATCTAGACAATGCTGAGTCACTAACAATCCAATCTCCATTAATCAAGCTAATTTCCTAACACTTCTCTTTAAGCCGGGACATATATATCAAATATGCCCAGCTTGTTACAAATAAGTTCAACTCGTTTTCCTAGAAGAGCTTTAGTGAACAAATCAGCAACATCTTGCAACACACATGACACATTCTCTAACTAGATAATACCTTCCAACACTCCACCTCAAGCTAAAATTAACAAAAGTTTTAGCTTGTTACAAAATATGAACCATCACACTTTTAACTCAACATAATAAAAAAATACAATTACTTGACACTTTTAATAAAAACATACTTGCAACAAGCCAACAATGTGCAGCAACAAACAAGTAATTCCCCTTGAGCACTACGCTTCACAAACCACAACTATAACATAACATGTGATTGATGTCCTTGGCAGACACAGCTCCCACAAGTCTTCTGCCAGCTTCTCTTGAACTGCTCCCTCAACTTTTTTCTAGTTGTTCTGTTTTGCAACACATCATCGCCTGTTCATAGCTCTAAAAAGTCTTTTGTCAGCTTCTCTTGAGTTGCTCCTTTGACCTCTTTTGGCTACTCAAAACTGCTCTCCAATTGTACTCATTGTAACATCAACTCAACACCGCCAAATCAAGGATCGCAATAGGCCAACTATCCCAAGCTAGGATATCACTCCCCCTCCAACTAAAAGCTAACTAAGCTTTCAACTTGTTATAAATTAAACAACCAAGATTAACAAAACACAATAAAAAATACGGAAACACCAAACACTTCATGTACCAATCCCTTGCATTTAACCAAACAGCCAACCAAATTGGTGCCCAAGTGCCAAGCAAAACCGACAACAACAAACCAGATTGATGCCAAACACGACTTCCAACATAGATCTGAACCAAAAATAAAGATTTACTACCAAAAACAAAGAGAAAATTTTATGGAATGTTTCCATAAGTAGATCACCCCTCTCTATCCCAAAACACATGTATTCACATACCAAAAAACAAAAAAAAAAACAGCAAGGTCAGCATAGTACTCAAAGCAACCAGCAACTCAAGAAATTCTCGAACATCCAAAGAAGAACCAAGCTCTAGTAAGAAGAACTTGAGCAGAAATAGCTTTTACTGACACATAATATAGTCTGAGTTGATTCAAAATATCTGATGTCTTTCCAAGTCCCTTCAATGACTAAACCAGCACCATACTGGTTGACTCCAACATGTCATGCACCTGACCAGGTTCTTTAGTTGCAAGGCCCCTACTATTATCATGTATACACTTCAAAATAGACGAGGCTAATGATGCTTACTTCTTCATACATGGAGCAAACAAGGTAGCCCTCAGACAGCTCTATCTCTTCCCAAGTTGCAGCAAAAGTGTCCAAGTTAGTCAAAGTTTCCATTCTCTTACTCAAGACAAACATAGCGAGGGAAGCTTTAGCCAGTAACAGCAGAATCACCAGCGAGTGAAACAAACAGCAGCAATAGTGTGAGAGGAGAGGAGAAAGGCCGAGATTCTCCAGGTTGGCAGAGAGGGGTCAATTCAGACTCTTAGAGGCAATCAAAGCTGAAATTACCAACCAAAATTGCAGTTCCACCAAGAAGACACTCCAGATCACGACCCACCTGATTTTCGACTAGCACATGCAATTTTCTACCATTTCCAGTCCAGAACCAAAGAGGCCACACAATTTCCGATCAAGCTCGGGTTGGAGAAGTCACCACTGGTGCCAGATAAGTCAAACCACATCGTAGATTGCTCCAACCAGGTTGAACCACACCAGAAAGCCTGCAACTCATGATTGAAAACCCCGACAATCACGTCAAATCACATTAGATGGCTCAAAATCACGCCAAAACGCCGCTACCACCACTGGTTGCAGCCTTTCGGCTGCCGTTCGCGAACTTGAGTAGGAGGACTCTCTCCCTCGCTGCTCCAAGCAGCATGAATTCGCGCCTCTACTCAGGTGTGACCCACTGGTCGCGTCTTCAGCCTGGATGGTCACCCAATGTGGCTATTTCAGTCACCCAAAGACGGAGGAACCTAAATCCTCCTTGGTCTGATTAGAGAAATTCGGTTATTGACAATTTTAGGGTTACTGATGATTTGGGGATTAGAAGTTTCAAAAAGGGATTAACAGAAATTGAGAATAAGGATTAGTAGGAAGAAGAAGAAGAAGAAGAAATTGAGAATTAGGGTTAGGGTTCAAGGTGGATAATATGGCTCTAATACCATATTGGAAAAAAAAGAATAACATTTATATAAGCTGTGTCTCAATAAGACGTCCAGCTCCTCTATTTATATTAAAATAGTACATAAAATCTAAACAACATATTGAATATAGATAGTTTAAACAGTATATTGGATTTAGACAGTGTTGAGTTACTAACAACATAGAGACAAGTCAGTGCTAAATCACTGACAATCCAATCTCCACCAATAAAGCTAATTTTCTAACAATAGTGAACTTCATGCATTATAAGTTACAACATATGCATTTAAGACAAGCCCAGATGCTGCCCTGCCTTGGGATTGCACCTGTTGGAATGTCATTTTTAGCAGGGAACATGTTCGCAATAAGCACCCAGCAATGGGTATTGACAAAGATAGAAAGCTATATTGCTAGACTATATGAAAATTGCATAAATTTACATATAATCCATGAACTCACACAAAAACTGGCATCATACAATGAGAGAGAAGGGAAGATTATGCACAATTAAATATCTTCAAAAAGTTGTGTAGAGCCATACTAGAAAGCAACAATTAGTTGAGTGACTTGCATCTTAGTTTTAGATTTTAGAGCAAACAACTATTTGACTATCATACTAGTTTAAGGCTTGGCAAATATTCTGAGTTCTGAAGTACTAATGATAAGAACATTAGAAAATTCATGGGTAGCGTAATTCCATTGTCAGGAGAAGTGTGGAAAATATATTTATTAACACAGAGATATTCATAACTAAGAACAATTAATGACATCTGACAGCCCATAAGTGGCATTGATTTACCATGACAAATGTAAATTGGCTGAAGTATTTGAAGATACGAAGTATACCATGACCTTTGTTTTATGAAATCCTTTCTGTGCAGTAAAAGTAACAAGTTCTTCTCAGTTAAATTTTTGCCTTTTTTACCTGGGATTTCTTTTGACTATAATCAGACATCCATCCATTATCTGATTCATCACCATCTGATGGCTCTAGAACATCAAAAAACTCATCATCCGCATCATTTAAACTAACAAGGCTTGCATGCTCTGACTGTGTTTGATCCACTTCTCCAACCACATTATCGTGAGTGTTCTCATTTCCTGTCTGTGTTTGGGTATCAAAGTTATCATCTCTTTCCTTCAGATGAATCCCAAGGTTTCTTGTCAACTCTCCTGATGAGTAATCAGAAGAGGAAGATTTCTCTAGTCTAGCTCTAAATAACTCCCGTAATGCTGCAAATGCAGGAGCAATTAATAGGTAAAAAATAATATAGATAAGTCTTCCAATTTAATAAATTTAGAAATAAAGATAGGCATAACAATCATGTCCAATAACAAAATAATAGCAAAAAAAGACTACCAGCAACTCTCCCAAGCATTCGAATGGTTATGGAACGGGCAGAAGAAGAATTTATATAAGACTTCCAGAATTTCCAATCAATAGCAAGCATATGCTTTACCACTGATTGCCTCCCTTTGTTCACCGGTGATATAACATAACCTCCACCTGCAAGAAAATGCTGGTTGTCATTCTCCAACTACTTTCATCCATAACTTTTGACCTATGATGTTCATCTAGCAACTTAAAAGAAATCATCAGATTTAAAAGGACATGATCAGAAATCACCGGTTACATATGAATTGGAACTTGGATATATGAGGATAACAACAGTGATTAAGGCATGGAAAAATATTCAAGAATCAGTGAAACCATTACACTTCAGAATAAAGAATGAAGCCAAGGCATGTTATGATGCCAAAATGCTGGTATAGTACAGTACATTAGACAACCAGTAAATAGTACGGTCTAGAAATGTTTACTATTTCTAAGCATACATTACTTTTAAGGCAGGCACGAACATAGCCCTTCTGTGGTGGACACATCTTGTGAAATACAGAATGATAAAGGATTACTGTGACAAAGAAAACCAAAAGATGTTACTTTCATCCAAAAAGAGTCTGTTTACATATATAGTCAACCAATTTTTTTTTTCCATAAATCATTTTTACCATAGGTTCCATCATCTTCCCTCCTCCAATATCGTCGCAACAGCAGATCTCTTTGTTGCATTCCCCTGTAAAAAAAATAGATGCCATCAATAAATTCATTACTAAAAAGCTACTGCCTCAAAACAATTAGCACTAAAGGCTTGGATCTTACCAAGGCAACCAATCACTATATAACTGCTTGTGAACTATGTCAGTGTGACCATCCAAGTGCTCAACCAAGTTCCCCTTGTAGAAACAGAAATCCCATCTGCAAACCAATAATCAATTTTAAATTGTCATAGTAGCACCCTTATTACAGGATGATGTAAAAGGCACCAGACATACACAGTTCAAAGAATTGTCTCCACTCTTTGGGCAAGCTGGCTCAATCAACATAATTGCAACACTCACCTGTAAAACTATAGCCTAGCTGGTATCTAATTTACCAATGATTATATTTTTTTGTTTGCATCCAATTGAATCCTAAAATTTGATACTATATGGCCCACATTTCTATACATCATTTCCTCAAACAAAGTCCCCTCTTTTGTCTTTTCCTACAAGCATAATCATTGACTAGAAAACTAAATACTCGTCTGATCATTGTGTACTTTAGAACTTCCATAACATAATCCCAATATTGCAAAATTTTGCAGAAGTAGGACACTGTTGGCATAGCTGCACAAAGTAAATGCTACTCAACGCAATTGAAGAGTTAAGTCTATAAGCAGAAAGAGGAAACTATACTAAAATTGCATGCCTGTGTACCAATTCAAAGTTGCATCTTAAACACACATAACCCTACTTCAAATAACATGATATCTCCTTGTTCAAAAATTAGGAAGAATGTAACAATTCCATTGCTGAGAAGATCATCAGCACTTAATGGACTTACTCTGATCTTGAAGGACCAAGTGACATAAGTGTCTGAAAAATTGCTTCTGAAGTTCCATCAACCACACCCACAGCCATTACTGCAGGGTGATCATCCCACTTCTGAAGATAGGACCATATTCAACAGTTCAATTTTCTTTTCATAACCAACGAATTCTGAACAGAAATCCTACCAACCTTTCCGCGCAGATCCCTATCTTTTGTTTCCTTGAATAGTCGTAAACCTGCATAATGCCCATTAATATGTGTTACAATTTTCAGCAACCTCAAACAGCAAACAATGAAATGAACTTTAACCATTTTGACAGCCGAAGATTGTCCAAGGAGAGGGGGCAACAACGTCAGACGTTATCAGGTCTGGTTGTGTCGAAGAACAAAGAGTCCAATCTGCAGAATTTGAGTGACTTCCGACAGTAGAGCCACTTAGTCTGTAAGCAACGCTCCATTAAAAGGATTAAGGCTCATACAATAAAAATATCAGGAAAACCACACAATAAATAACAACCCATAAATGCTAATTCTGAAAACTTAGAAAGTTTTAGTTACAGCACAAGTGGTTTGTACATTAGACAAAAATTAAATCACTTTACCTAAACGACTGCCATCTCCTTTTAGAACAAGCTACAATATCATCTCCTAGATCAGTGGCACCCTGCACATATTCATGGCATTATTTTCTTCCTCCAACAAAAAAGGTCAACTGTTTAGTAAAAAAAGCTTGAGATCTCTTACCTTTAAAGATGCTTGTTGGAAGGACTGAATCCATCTTGCTGCTTCTTCAGGACGGCTTGCTCCTAACTATGATATTCACATTTCACAATTTAACATGAAAGTTTCAAATAAAAAGCCTGTATTTCAGACCTAATAGTGATCTCATGGTCTCACCTTTAATTGATCACTGTGATTTGAAGTGTTATAAAGTGTAAATATGAAGAATACCTGCAATTTGAGTAAAGAAGTACCAATAATGCATATGTAATAGGCAAATACTGGATTGAACATAAATTAGACTTATATTCATATTGAACCACAAAACAAGAGTGCTCATACTTTTCTGTTGATGCTCTCCCTCCCATTGTCCATGACCCGAATGCAGGAATCCACGATTGCACTTCTAACAGGGTCCTGACATTAAACATAAGAAAATAGTGTCAGAACCTTATACTTGATCAAGCAGAATGGAAACATAATGAGAAAGAATCGCATAAAAAATCCCATGATGAATTTAGCATTTGATAAGTTAATTTTTCCTGAAAATTGGGAAACTGATATCTAAAAGTTAGTAGTTACTAAAGCTTATTTTTAAGTTTCAAGGAAGTCTAACTTAAATTAATAAAATGTTGTAAGAAATACAAGAAGAGAAGACAAATTTCTTTGTATGAAGAGCAAATATTCAAAAATTACTAAATGAGATGTAGAAACTGATTCATAGAAATGCAGCCAAATTCAGATAGGTAACTCGAATTCCATATGCTGTTTGCTTTGCTCTTTGATTATGCATTTATACTCCAAGCAAGATCTAAGCTAATGAACAGGTGAAAGACAAAGGAAAAAAGAAAGAAGTCAAAAAGGGACAGGCACTGATAGCCAAGCAAGGAAGTCCCAGATTCACTGTTCGAATATCCAGTTCCAGAATTAACCATGTTGCTGTCAATCCTAGGGCCTAGCCTGCTCCAGTAATTATCTGATATGCAAGAAAAAGGCACTACCTATGCATGGGACCAATCAAAATGATGATTGGGGTACAGTCAACAGGATTTACATAAATGCCTACCCTTTGAAATGACCTCATAGATTGACCCTGATGGGGCAATGCAAATTGGATATTTGAATGTCTAACATTCTTTTGACAAAACACAAACAAAAGTTGAAACAACCGTTCCAGTGTCAACCAGGCTTAAAGCAATTCAAGGTGACTGCTACAAATAGTTGATGCAGTAAGAGAAGTAAGGCATAAGATCGTGTAAGGAGAGAAAGCAAGTTAAATTTCAAGCTTAAATAAACAATAAAAGCATGCAACAGATATTTGACACAGAAGATCTAGTATCGTTTGAAAACACTTCCAAATGTAACTAGAGTTGACATACAACTGAAGACAAGGGAGGAGTGGGGGGCAAGGCAAGTGTGTAACTGCTATCAAGTATAAACAAATTGTAACAAGGCAGACTGATCGTCTGTAAGAAACGGCGTCGCTGCCATGGAAAGCAAATATGCCATTGGAGAACAAATCGGCAAAGCAGGGTCTGGAACAAGGTTCAAAGCTCAGAGTACATCGATGCAAATTACATCAACTAGTTCTGAAGAAACTCCAACAGTATGCCCAAATCGTTGAAATCCCACCCAGCAACTAACGCTATCGACTACCAAACTAGCGCTGAAAAATCTGAAGTTAACTACACGACAAACAAGAAATAACGAATGATGATTGAAGCATGAAACCGAAATGATTTAATCTACTATCTATCAATAAAAGTGGGAAAAAGGAGAAAGTAGGAAGAAGTGGTTCAGCTTTGATTTGTGATACCACAAAAGTCATGAGAAAGCACAGCATCAAAGCAGAAAGCAAAGACATAGAAAGTTTAAACCTGATTCTTTGAATTGGGAACGGATTTGAAGCTCTTCAGATGTTGACCATCGAAGACGAAGTAACGCTTTCGCGAGAATTGCAGTCCAAAGCGGCTAGAGCGTATCAGATACAACCACCCCTCCATTGTTGCATCATTTTGGGACGTACCCATCTTAGAAACCCTCAATACTCAGCAGGCCCACTTCTTCAGTTCTCAGACGAATAAGTTCATGCAAAACTGAATTCCGATCCCCGTCTTCTTGATTTCACATTAGACAAACGACGCCGAAATTTTTTTATAAAACAGAAAAATGATAATAATAAATTATAACAATTGATGGAACTATGGAAGAGGGAAAAAAAATACTGATCCTCTGATCCCAGTTCAGGGATACAGAGAGAAGGTGTGGCACCTCTTTGGAATTGCAGGTGAAATTCACCACTCTCTCCGGTTCCCTCACTCCCTTTCTCTGTGTGTACTCCGACAGCACCTGAATTGGCTCGCGTATGAGACAAAGATTGCCTGCAAGCAACATCGACTTAAATGACATTAATGCCCTTATTTGATACAGTCTCTCAGTTTACATGAATTTAATATCACAAAAATCTTATTTAAAAATTTTATATAAAATAATATATTAAATTTTAAAAATTAAATTATAAAATTTAATAAATTTAATAATTCACTTTTTTTTTATCAGAATTGTTTGAATATATATTAGTGACAGTACCTTTTATCAAATCCGTTGCCGAAGTGTAGCGTTGATTGTCATGCGGGTATTTTTGTAATTAGAGCTACAATAAACCGGTCCAATATCTTCTGAAAAAGGAATGAGGTACAGTTATTTAAGGAAAACAGGTTGTTAACGAAAATGAAAGGGAAGGGAAGCGAAAATGAATTTCGAAGGAATATTCTTAATGACAAAAAGATTGCTTTAAGTTTATTTATTACAGTATTTTTTGAGACCCACATGCGTACTCAAAAGATATATTCCTCCGGAGAGGCGGAAGCGCGATCCAATCACTCCTTACTAAAAACGATTTACAATTGTCTACCCAAAAAATATATAAAATTAATTAAAAACTTAAATGTCCCACCGAAAATGTTCGTCCAGTCCTGAATTTTTATTTTTTAAAATTAATTTTACTAACTTTTTTATGAATTACTATATTTTTTTCTTGTTTTTCCCTAAAACCAATCTAACGGAGCTGATATAACTATATAATAATAAATAATAATAATAATTATTATTAGTGGATAGGGTGAGGAGGATTAGTAATTAAGGGAGATGGGTCGTGTAGGTGAAAAGACAAGCAGTAGCGTAAGTGGCGCGGCATGCATGGTAACGGAGCTGTTCTGAAGTTAAGGGTTTTCGCTCAGTGCCGCCGATGATCAGTTGATCACAACGAGAACAGAGAACCAAAGGGAAAATGGATTGATCTTGATGAGTCTATTGTGAATGGTTTCGTTATATAATGTACGGGACATAAGTGATGTACGTATAGCAGCTGATTACGTTGATGTCAGCTGCATTACGTTTTTAAGTCAAAGCGTGTGGCAGCTCTTTTCGTTGATTGAATAAGAAAATGCGTGTATTTAAGTCTGTAAAATGTAGGTTACGTTTAATGCTGGGCAGGCAACTGGTGAGCAATACCAAGATTGATTTTGTAGTTGTGGGAGGCAACAGTCGTTTTCTGTGGACGATAAGTAATCAATCAAATATTGATAGCAGATTGGTCTCCCATCCTACTTTTCATTAAAATGAATTTTGAAAGCCTACGATCCTATCACATTTTTAATTATAATTAAGACAAATAAACAGAGTTGTCCACGCTCTACCATGTTAGAATTAGTAGATATTTTCGGAAACAGTACTTAATTATAATTAGTATGATGGATGAGTCGTGATTACACAAATTCATATTAAGTTTCATAATATTCATTACGTTACACCAATTATGATCGATTGCTTCAAAACAAGCATTGCCTATGTACGGAAATTTTCTAAAATTTAAGGCGCCTACAATCGCACCTACTTATCCATTGTTTTGAGTAAATGAAAATGAAAGTCGGAAAGTGACAGACTCAAATTAGGATGGGGACTCGGGAGGGAGATCACGTCAACAAATTAAAGGAGATTGCCTTTTGGGCATCCAAATCTTCAATCTGCCCAGGCATAAGAATTTATTGACTTTTAAGTTTTTTAAAAAAAAATATTAGATATACCTTGATGTGCATATCCTCTACTTAAAAAAAAATAATAAAAATATGAAGGTGTGTATGGAATTTATATATATATATATATTATTTTTGTTATAATTTAATGTTTTATGTCATATTTAAATCTAACGTATAAATCTTATTTTTATTATTTTTTTATCTAACTTCTCCGACCCAACCATATCACCCCACGATTCTGCCATTATCACGTCATTGCTCCTATCATTACTGTTATGACTTGACCACCATCATCAGCTCCTGTGCTCACTACTGCTACCGCCACCTCAATCGTGATCGTATCCAGACAACCACCATATTGAAACAATTAATTGAACCACCTGAGTGGGTGTCCGTCAAAAATCTGTTTCAGTGGCGAATTGGGTATCTAGCCAGTAATATAAATTGGGCCGGTTGATTTTTTTTTTTTTTTTATAAGATTTGAATGCATCTAATTAGGCTAGTTTTTTAATCCATTCTTCATGATCCAATCCAGAATTGGGCCAATCATACCCATTTGTCTCCCCGATTCATGTCAGATAATCCCAGAATCACAAAATGGAATAATTAATTGCATGAAAAAGTATAAGATGTGCGTAGTTCATACTTGAGGCTGAGTGTTGGTGAAGATTGTTGAGAACAAAGCTACGGGTGCAGTGATAGTTGCGATGATGAAATGGCAAAATCTTGCAATTGACTATACACAAGCCATAGCAGATCTGCGAGAAAGTCTAAACTTTTCAGCTCATTTGGTGGCCATGAATTTTTGGAGTTTGAGCTTAGATTTAACTGATTCAGAATAGAGCATTCTGCTGCATGTTTATGACTAGGGTACTGCATAAGAAATGCGTTTGGCCTTCAATTAGCGTAATTGCTATTTATGTGTTGCTGAATGTATCTTTACTGCTTTGCCTGGTAAAATTTGCAAATAAATAGATTCAAGAAAGGATTGCAAATGAACGCCACCACAAGTGTAGGTAATTAATGCTTTCCCCGGTAAACTTTGCATAAAAGAATGATATATAGCATTTTTTGGTATTTGTGGCATTAGGGGATTTGAGCAATGTTATTCTTACAAATTTCATCTACATTTTTTATCCACAATTTTCATTTCTTCCATTCAATTTTTTTCTTTTTTTCTATTTTTTATTTTACTTTTATATCTTTAATCATGTTATAGACATGTCTAAAAAGAATGGGTATAATATCTATAAACAAAATATTTCTGAAGGGATTTGGTCATACAAGACTCCAGAAAAATTGATTTGGATCGCATCGTCCACATTATGTTTTGTCCTAGACTACACAAAAAAGTTGAGTAGCCCAAGCCCTAACAATTTATGCAATATTTGAGCTTTTCTTATAACAAACTTAAGAACAATTGTCGTTTCAAAAACTCAAATTTTTTTTTTTTAAAAAAAAATGGAGCAGCTATTGTTTGTGATCGGAGTTGAGAACAATGCTGTAGCGATGGACCTCAAATTAATCAATGTGGTTTACCCTTTTCATTAACAGAGAAAATGTAATACAAATTTATGAATAAAAGCTATATTTCGTGTAGTATAACACAATTGGTAAGGGAATTGCACTGACTTACAATTACAGAAAAAACTTATTAAGCAAAAACTGATTTGACTCATCAAAATGCCCTGAAGATTGAAAGAACCCTCAAGTAGAGAAAATCTTGAATCACACAGCCTATTCTCTTAAACAAGGGAGTCCTTGCTTGATTTCTTAGGCTCATGACTTTCCTTGTCTTGTTGACCCATGTTTTTCCCAGCCAAAAGTGGCGAGTTGTCTTTATCTTTAATCTGACAAGAATCAAGAATAATTAGGTAACTAAATTCTTATAAACTTCAAGATCAAAACATTATGTCAAGCAGGAGAAAAGAGAACAATTAAGAAACAAAGGGAGAAGAAGATAAGTACCGAAGACGCCAATGAGAGATCGCCTAATTGTTTCTTTTTGTTCTCCAGGGTGCAAAAATAAGAGTACAAGCCCATCCCACAAATGGCAATTAGTATGCCAATAATGTTCCTCTCAGTGAAGGGGTCATGGAGTAATGTGTAGCCAAATGCTAGAACAAGGCAAGTCTTGAGGTGGCCTAGCACTTGATAAGTTACGGGAGATGTTTTGCCAATAACTAGAAAGGTACTAAAGTTGACAGAAACAGATATTAAGCAGGACAGAATGATAAATGCCTGAAAAGTACAGAATTCACCACAGATTATCAGTCATTATAACTCAAATGGTAATTTTTGCAATTATGCATCAGGTATAACACATAATAAGGATTTTAAACATTTGATATTACCAAGACTATAGGAGAATATTTGACGGCGAAGACATTTTGCTTGGTGAGCATCTGATCCACTAGAGGCCCTGAAACACAAAGAATTGCTGCCTGGAATGGGGCAGACTGGTAGAGCAGCTGCGTGGAAGAGACATTAAGCTTCTTCTGTATAGTGTTTGTTAGCTGAATTGTGCGTAAGGTTAAGGCTCAACAAGACAAAACCTCTACTGCATATAGCTAATAATTGAGTCTAACCCATCAGAAATACAAAAAAATTACAGTACGAGTAGGCAGCACTGTAAAGGATACAATCTGGCCAACGCATGTCGTTACGATAGCTAGAAGGGAAAGAATGGTTCCAACAGAATTGAGCTGGAGGTCTGTGACGGAGGCAATGCCAACTCCAACGAGTAGGAGGAAGAGAGAGAGCTTTATTTTCGGGCTGCAAGAGTTAATCAAAAGGGTTTACATTAAAGTTGAACCAAATCTGACCATTTTTTGATTTAAATATCAGTAGGTATTGAGTCTTTTCATAACTAAGTTGAAACCTGAATTGTTTCTTCAGGAAAACTGTTTCTAGCAACACAGTGAATGGTATGATTGCAAGTTTTGTCATCTGCAAAATGACCACTCCCAAAAGGTAAAGTCAACACACAACCAGAATAGTTCAATAAACATGTATGATTCAATCAACGGAGTTAACATAAAAAGAAATGCATTTGGTGTATATTCCACTAAGGGTCATTTCCTGCAGCAATTGCCCTCTGCAGCAGCATAGTAGCAGTGGCAATACAAATATTCTTTTACATTGTTTATTTAAGAAAGATATATGAACTCTTCTACAAATGTAAGTATTCAACCTGATAGAATCCAATGGAATTGAAACCGAGGCTCAAGTTGAGAAGTCCAATGGAGACACCGTTAAGAATGCCAAAAAGCACGACCGTCTTCGTGTCAATGGACTTGGTCTCAAACAAGTTGAAACGTTGAGCCGCATGAAGGGTGCAAAATGTAACCATCAGATGCCAACTAGTAAGCGTTGTGGCTGCCCAGATGAAAAGAAAAACAAATATGTAAGCAAATACTTATCATACATTTACTTTTCAATCTCTATTGTGGAGAGTGTTGTAAACTCTCAATTGCTTAGGAAGAGATGAAATAATAATTACCAAAAGGAAAGCCGAGATTGCTCATCAGAGCTTTGTTGCAGATGACAATGGAGACTGAGGACGCCACAGAGAGAAATAGGGCGCCAATGACACCCAATTGGAGGCTTGACATTTCTCCCATCTTTCCTGAAATTATTCAGTCTTAGTATAATTCTCAACTCCATGCTCAGTGGAAGACTGAAAGTGTAAGCTGGCTATGGTTGATACCAGAAAAGGAAGCCATTAACGTACCTTTGATTGCTTTTTAAAAGGAATAATAATAGAATTCAGAGAAAATTAAGAGCTTGGAGTGCTAGGAGCCCTGAAAGGAACCACACAAGAGGAGCGAATTAAGTTCAAGAAACCAATGACTTGCTAGAAAATTTGCTGAGAGAAAGAGAGTGGCTGTAGAACTGAGTTTCACATACCTTTGAAAACGTACGAATGGCTTTAATTACAAGGTTAAAGGGCTCCTACAACTCCACGAAATCACTCAAGTTCAGAAGGTAATATATAAAAATGATGTATGTATGACAGTCTTAACGGCAGCGTTTATACGCGGGCAGAGCTGTAATGAAGTTACGAAGAGAGAGAGGGTGGGGAAGAGAGGGAGAGGAAGGTGGTAAGTGGAGAACTGTGGCTTGTATGGGAATGCAGCTTTGGCGGCCTTTTTATTTCCAATGTACGTTTGTTGAGTTGTGCGGTCTGGTTGGTGCCTAACGCCGTTAAGTTCAGGGGATGGCAGGAGTTAAGGTCTCAACTTCCAGTTTCCAGAGACAGGTTAACAGCCACCTGAAGCAAGACAGACAGTCAACAAATGGCAAGCTTCGTCATTTGAATTGGTTAATTACCAAAAAGCCATTGTCATCGTAGAATAATTTTAAGTGTGTGCTAACCTTTGTGAATTCTTGACACCGATCATAGGTAACTTGGTGTTTTCGTTTATGGGTAAAAATGAAAACAACAAAAAACAAAGAAAGTAGCCAATGCTGCTGGATTACGAAATTGGATGTCTGTAATTGTTGTAATTAGAACAGTTCTTTACCGACAGTGAGACAGTTCAGATGTTAAAATCAAAGACCGCCATGTGGGTGAAGAAAGGGAGGGCGTTTTAGTCCAGAAGCATGTTCCTCCAAATGCTTGAGCTAATTTCATGATCACCAAACACTCTTACTTGTTTTGTATCTGATCACATGGCTTTCATAAATTATATGGTAAAGAAGTCTTGGGCGAGAAGCCAGGAAGCAGGTGTGTGAGACCAACATTTCTTTTTCTTTATGGGGAGGTATTTGCCAACCCACGCAACAAAAGCTTGTCACTCTCCAACTCAATATTCTGTGTTCGGTGATGAGAGACTTCCACCTCACTCCTACATAAAAGACTCTTTAAAATAAAATTGTAAAGCTAATCACATTTTGAAATATATGAACATATTTTAATGGATATAATTTTTTTAATTTATTGTTATATTTTAAAATTTTATTATTAAATTTATTAAATTTCACAAATCTAATATTTCACTTTATTAAATATGAATTTTTTATAACAAAAAAATTGCTAGAGTAATTTTTCTCGTTTTCCACCTCCATTGAGAGGAGTATAAAGTAATACATGCGGCTGGAGACTGGCCTACAAACTCTTTGGTACATGTACGAGGTAGATGTAGAACTTAGCAAAGAATAGCCGAAGTTATCTTCTGAAATAACCAGCATCCAGTACATATCAGAGAAATCATAGCAGTTGATATACTCCGTAGTGACTCGGGAAATTGTAGGTAGTAGGATGCTGCTCGTCCTGGAAAATGAAATGCTATTCCAATGCCCACCAAAATGAGTTCGTGGAAACAGCCAAAAGGCCGGCAGCCACGGCCACAGTGAAGTTGGGCTGCTTTTGGTCCTCGGAGCTGTTGGCTATGAGCTATCTTCAGCCTCTTTGATTCAACTAAACCTGCATATTGAACTCATGCCCTGCTCCTATTCGTTGGAAAGGTGTTGAGGATTTACCAATCAGCTTATGCCATGCAGGAAATAGCACCCCGTTAACAAGGATGAGAGCAATGGCTGTGGATATTACGACTACAACAGAATTGACCCAGCTGGGATTTTAACCAAAAGAGTGCACCCACTGCATATGCTGGCACGCCAAGCACTGCCATACGGCACTGATTCATTTATACTTTACAGTCGAGACACTATGAACAATACTGCAGTGTGCCCTCAACCAGATAAGCACCACCAACTGTTTTCATCGCTTTCTTGATTACTCTGTTTCGCTAGAGAAACAGATGTACTCTGTTACACTAATTAATTTTGCTAATTATTAAGAGTCCTTTGTAATAACAGATACGAAACAAATAAATAAACTCATCTAGGAATTGATTGATGCATTCTCATTACTCTCTCTTTTATTACTCTGTTTCACTAGTTGAACAGAGGTGCTCTGTTCCCCTCTGTAGTTTAGCTAATTAAGAGTACCTCGCCAAAGAAAAAAAAAAAAACATAACATATATATATATATATATATATATAAACTTGCAAAATATAAATTTATTAAATAGTCACAAATTATTATATCCCATTAAATATAGTGTTACAATAATTTAATTTATAAGATTTAATAAGTTATTCTTTTAACTAAATATTTAAAAAATATTTACTAGAAAAACCCTCTATTCATATAGCCATTATCATAGACAAAAGAAAAAATCAATTAATCACAGCTTCAACAATAAAAGGGACAACAAATTAGTGAAATTTATTTTATAAAAGAACAATGGTAGATGTTTGCAGTTTTCTGTATGCAAAATATACGCTCTAAAAGGAAAAAAAAATAAAAAATAAAAAAGCAAGATATCCCCTTTTTTCCCCCTCTTACAGTGTACACTTTACATGTTAAAGATACCGCGTAACATAAGCATTTTCTTTGATAAAAATGGTTCAGACTAGGTTTAATTTGTTATCAATGAAAGAGATTGCAGCATCAACTTTGTGAAGACCTGTTCATAACGGAGGCACAATGGAAAGGAAGATTCCCCAATAATTAGAAACATAAGTGCATAAATACATATGCACCACTAACCTTCAAGGCCTTTGCTAAAAAAATTAACAGCAACTATTTGGTAATAATCATTAATGTGGACTTGAAGATTATAAATCCATGGACTAAAGAACGAGGAATTGTTTTATAATTTGTTGGACAAAAAATACTCAGACCCGGATGTGTATTAATGCTGAAATGCTTGTAATCATAAAAAATTATTTTTACTTTAGATCAACATATTTTGTTATATAAATTCACAATCTTCTATGAATACCCAAAATTTAATGTGCTTGGATGATTAGCAAAAGAAGCTTGCAGAAACACATTTTATCTATCACACATTTTTTAATTTTAATTTTAAATTTGTTTTTAATTTAAATCTGTGAGCTCAATCAAATTGTCACATTCAATCCATTTTTATTTTGTTTTGATCTAAAGCTCAAAAATCTAATTGAAAAAATTAATAATATAATAAAATAAAATAGTAAATCTGAAATTTGAGGGAGAATCTCACGTTTTTTGCTTCCTAATCTCCCCCAATCAGCCATAATCATATCCAAAAAAAAAAAAAAAATCTCCCCAAAATCCCTCAGATTTCCCATTAAAACTTGTCCTTTTTATGGAATTCCCTAAACAAGAATTGCCAAAATTTCGACCTTTGACTTGTGGCTGTATCCAGTCACGTTTTGAGCACTAATTCATCTACACACATGCACAAATTCTAGGATTTTCTTCACATTAATGCATGAAATTATTTTTCTTTTTGCATGGGATCTCATTGACCATTTCTCTACCTTTAGATCAACGTTGGTCACTTCCCAACACTCTTAAAATCACCTTACCAAGCTTTGGCTCAATCCTAGCCATCCATACCAAGTTATTCTAGCTGTCCATCATGGCTTGCAAGGGATGTAATTGTAGACTTCTCAAGAAGAGTTTAGAAACTAGTCTATCTTAAGGAGGAATCGCAGCCATTGATCCTAGATTGAATCTAACGGCCCTCCTCACTCCCTTTAGCGTATGCATACCTTCTCAATCAGCACACCCTCAAACACATGAATACCCTATCAGTTTGCACACTCTCTTGCACACTCATTACAAGAGCGATACCTCTCTCTCTTTGCTAAGGTATTCTTCTTCATAGAACATACTTAGTTCTATTCTCTCATTAGGTCCTAATCTCTTCTAAATATCCTTTAAGAAGTACATTAAGGGATCAAGTCCCTCATTTCCTATTGCTTAGGATGTGATAAGGCACTCTTTCCTTCTTTGCTTTTAAGTCCATACGCTTTCTTAAATTTTAATCATGTAATCTCATAACTTTAATCTTAGTTTAACTGGGGTCATTTTGTCTTCATGTTTATATACCATATTCATGTTTGCATATACATATTCTTCTTTTTCTATTCTTTTCACCTTTGATCAGATTTGATTTCTCAAAACCTTTTTTTATACGTTTGACATGCATAATAATAGGATTTAACTTTTTCTTGTGTACTAAAATTCTCCATGTTCTAAAATTCTATATATTAAACTAAAAATTCTGGCGTTGATCATGTTCTTTTGATTTCTTATATTGCATTTTTTTTTAATTTTTTCTATTGATTTCTCATGAATTTTAATTTTAGCATTAGGATTATCTCTTAGACAACCTAATGCTACCACCTTGATTAATTACTATCTTTGTGTTTAATTATACTAATAAGAACACTGACCGAGTTGTAGTCCTACTTTTTGTCATCGCACAAAACCACTCCTTGCAAAAGAATTTCAATTATTTGTTCCGTAGGCGGTAGATTGCTATTTCCTTATTATATTATTATATGCATGCTTGATTTTAAAAAAGAAATTAATTGAATTTATTATTCTTTTGCAAACTTTTTGCAGGCTAATGGGGCTCAAAATATTGTACAGGAAGATCATGAAATTGTTCTTTCTAGCAAAATCAGTTAGAAATTCAGACATGAGTAAAGATGATAATGAATATTTTCATAAAAGTAGAATTGACAATGCCCATACAGGCATGGAGATTCAAATAAATTTTTTATTTTTTAATTTCTATACGGGTAACAATAATGGAGAAGGGTTGCTGAAATGATTTCCAAAATTAAATCACGTCAATACGTATAAATTTTGGTATTACCAATATATTTTTGAATCCTTATATTCCAAAATAGGGATTCTTTGAAGATTGCAGTGACCTTTAACCCAGTAATGTAAATACGTTCACACTTCAATTCCCCTTGAAGCCTGTTGTTATGGTTTCGGCTTGGGGATTATTTATTACAAAACAGAGACAATCACAAACCGCCCCATCCCCCACCCCAACCAAAAAATGCTCTTTAAACCTTTTGATAGCGGTGCAAGCGAGCACATGCCAAGTAATACCCAAAGTTGACGACTCCCAATACGACCAACATCCAATATACATTATCTACTCTCCCATAATTAATGTCATCTGGCAACCATCCTGTAACCCTGCGAACTATATCAATTAAGGTCGTGCTCAAATAATAAGCTATCCCTATAACCAGAGAGATCATAGCAGTTGATGTGCTCCGGAGTGACTGTGGAAATTGTTGGTAGTAGAACGCAATCTGTCCTGGAAAATGGAACGCTTCTCCAATGCCAACTAAAGCTAATTGTGGAAACAACCAGAGAGCAGACAAGGCTGCTGTGGGTTTGAATTGCTCTTGTGAGTGTTGTTTGTGAGCTATACTGAGCCTTTTTGATTCAACCAGGGCTGAAACTGCCATGGCAAGCATGGTAAACACGTGTCCTGCTCCTATACGTTGGAGAGGTGTTGGAGATTTACCAACTAGCTTCTGCCAAGCAGGAAATAGCACCCCTTCAATGAGGATAAGAAAAATGGCTGCGAACATTAGGGGTACAACACTAATAGACCCAACTGGGATTTGAAAATGAGACCCTAGGTGACGATTCATGGTTAAAGCTTGAAGGATTGTCATGCTGTTTTGGATTCCTATTGGAGAAGAAAGGAATAAACTTGTAGACCACAGTGGGAGGATTCCAACAACAGTTTTAAAATCTTCTACTTGCTGAACCGTACATAGCCTCCATGGTTTTAAAATTGAGCCATCTGATAGAAGGTCGCCATCAGTTATCAGAGCTGCACGGTTGAAAAACCTGCATTTTCAGCAGCACTACGTCAATATTCTAACAACTAAATATCCCCTGGCCCTCTTCAAATTCTAAAATAACAAATATATGCAATTCTCCCCTTCCCTTATGTTACAATTGCTTGAACAATTGAGAGCAGGTTGTACATAGTCCCCCTTATTTCTTTTAAATTTCTCCACACTATATCCCCACACCACTACCGCTAGCAAACCAAACAAAACAGAAGGCAAAAGGTTCATGCACCTTTACGTGGCCTGGTTTAACGAGTACCACCACTAACTCGGACATAATACCCAAAGTTTAATATTATCACGCTTGGTATTATACCTAAAACAACTAAAAAATGCTAGGATTTTAGATTCCAAGTATTCTACATTCCCTTAATATTGCCATTCTGTATACTGAGGTACCTTTTCATAGTCATGTTGCATACCAAATGCCTCCAGGGGCAGTTAGATGCGTAATTGTTAGGGCCACATTATGGTACCCTCACTTCAGGTTTAAGGTATTGATACCAATGACTAGTCAATAACATTAACAACTACGAAGAGTCATTTTATGAGCATATAAACTAAGGGGCTTTGTTAAGAAATTCATGTTGTGAACCACAGTAAACTCAATTTGTTACCTTAATCGTCTTCCAGGTACAGGAAGCATCCCATCATGAGCACCGTAGTAGTCCTCTACTCTAGCAGAGAGTTGGGATTTCCATTTACGGATGCTAGCAACCAGAACACGAGCCAGATCTAACAGTGGGCGTCCTTGAGGATTATCGGGACGATAAAACCGATACCCCAATAATAAAACCGATACACCAATCAAGTTAGCCGCACCACACAGGCCAAACCCCAACGCCCAAGCCACATTATCCTCAATGTAGACAAGGCCAGTGGCGCCTATTATAAGGGCAGTGAATAGAGTGCAAAAGAACCAGTTGAAGAAGACCGATTGATGCTCTGACTTATCAAATTGGTTTGCTCCCAATGTTGCCAGAGTGAAACGTGCTCCTGCAAACCCAATTGTTGCTAAAGCTATGCCCACATACAGAACAGTGTATTGGACTTCCGAAGGGGGTTTGCAAAAGTTTAATCCATTGTTGCAGGTTTGGGGCCTCAAGGAATTTAGTGCTGCAGTCAGAGTAAATAGGATCGTGCCCTGAAAAGGTAATTGTAATTTCATAGTTTGTTCATGTGAGTAAAAATATATACATATATGTATTATCATCCCCATTGACCATTTCAAAACCCCAATAAAAGAGATATGATTGTACTACCAGAGGAATTGAAACAGAAATAATATGTTTGGTGTGCATAGCATATTTATTATATATGTATGGCATTAATGCAAACACATTGAAGTTGTTACTATTGAATCAAGAACATTTCAACTATTATAATTTACAAGCGAAGGTAGAACCTTAGAATGATGATCACACGAATTCAAGTCCATAATAACTGGCATAGGCCTGAGGCATGTAATTACTGCCTTATCGCCATAAAAAGACATTCACTTTTGAAATTTGATAACTCAAAACCACGGTCAGCAGTAAACAATTGATGTAAATACCTTATAGCCTTAAAAAGATATATATCAAATTCAGTTCTGAAATTTGATATGCAATTGCCTTACATATATGATATTCAACTAAATTGTTATCTTTGCTGTAATTGTTGGGAGGAAACAAATTCGTTAATACTCTAATATCTGAATGATTGCTCATTCAGTTATCATTAAGTTCACCTATAAAAAGAATTATGTTGGATACATATCCTAATTCTAGATGTGTAGAGTTGAAAACATCAATTATTTCAAAATGTTTAAAATTATTTTATTCTTTCCTGTTTTTATATAGCGTAGAGTTTGCTCAAAGTTAAGAAGTAAATTCAACATAATTTGTGAACAAATGAACATTTAATTAAGATATGAAAAACCAACTTTTCAACTGAATTGGCAAAGACAGTTTGTCTTATTAAAAAAAAAAAAAAAGCAACTTGTCTTACCAAAAAACTAGCAAAGACAACTTGTTCTATCAAAAAAATGAAAGGCAACTTTTCTTACTAAAAATATAGTAAAGACAACCTGTCGTACCAAAAAAAACCAAAGACAACTTGTGATATATGTACTTGGAAAGATCTTCAGGATAATTAATGCAATTTCTTCCTTTCTTTTGGTAAGACGGGAATAGCATTAAACAAGAAAAATAAGTGCAGATACAGTCATTCAGGTTGAATGCGGTACCCAAAACATCATACATCATAGCATCAAAAGACAAGGAGGACGGTGATAATATGCATGCAAATTTTTAATGCTAGCTGTTCTATCATAGATAACACTCCAACTTATATGATGACACAGAGTTTATACATCAAATTAAACTCTTCGTACGTGAACATGAGAGGAACATCATCAATCACAACGCTTTTCTCACATGCAACAAATTTCATGAAGAAAATCATGGCAAATCAAATGAATACATGACTCAGCCAATATAAACAAGTATTTAAGAAGAAAACTCGTTCCAAATATAAGCACTGATGGATGCATGCATGCCCATGATGGTGGTAGAGTCCAGATGGAGAGATAGTTACCAGCAAAGAAACACAAGAAGAAACGAAGGCAACAGTGAAAGAGCCAAAGAAAGAGTCCGCGATGAATGCTCCAATCACTGGAAATAAACCGAAGCTGCCACTAACCACGTTTGAAATCTGAGTAGCAGTAATGCTCTTTATATTGAATTCCCGTATAAGATAAACGGTTAAGTTTATTATAACTCCTGAAGCTGCTAGTGCCAATGTCGCCACTGTCCCTGCTTAACCATACAGACATTATATATATTCATTAACTTAGGAGGACTCTTTATAAGCTTGATAGAGATAAGTGCATTAACGAATATAACTAACTATATTAGGTGTGATGTGGCAGAGAAATTTAGGAGGAGACCTATGATGAAGGGCAATGTTATCCGACCGCCTCGTCTGCTGCTAGAACTCAAAATTTGGCCTTCTCCCTCCATTGTTGCTGGCTGCTCAAGTGTTTAACTTGTTTCAGAACTCGGAAGTGGCGTTTTAATTTATCGGCACCTCGATGCATGCGCTTTTTTTTTTCTGATTTTATTTTTTGAGAAAAATGTTGTTTGGTATGTTAATGAATACCAAATTCTGCTGAATCGTGTAAAAATTTTCAACATTACTTAACATGTTCATTACTTAACATAACATATTTATTGTCAAACGTCTCTATCATTTTGAAAGTTGGCAACTACTCTGGAGCAACATGCCGTAAATGTTGAAAATCAAAGTTTGATCCATTTCTAAAGTTTCTATAACCGTTCAGAACAGAGGTTGCCGTCTTTGATGGGAAGACGTTGCAACAACCCTGAGTACTATATATACAGGGTCCCTAGCTCAGTTTCTCAACGATTCAGAAGCTTAACACATTTCATTATACTATTATTGAGTGAGAAAACCTGAACTAGAAGTATCCCATAGGTGATTTTTAACTTCAAGATTTGCAATGGTTAGAGATCAGTTTTCTTCTGCATTTACTTCATTTTAGACGTTATTATATGTTCTAGATATCTTATATAGTCTAACATCACGTGCCTACATTGCCCTGACAGGATTTTTTAATCATTTAAGCATCTCTTTTTATGCTTTAAGCATTTCCTTTAATTTTTTTAATACAACACTCATTGGAAGGGGAAGACTGGTAATATTTATTTATCTATAATTGATATGACATATATAGATGATTGAATTGCTATCTTCAACAGTTCAACTGCCTTCGATTATTTATGACATATATGATTTTCATAAATTTGGATTGCTGATTTTTTCTGTATCTTGTTTCATCTTCTAATTTGTACTGTAGGTTAATTACAAAATGAACAGAGGCACGAAAAAAGACATTAATATAAGGAAAAATCTCCAATTGTATATTTTCATTTATGGGCAAAAATCAAAGTGACAATAAGTCACTGCAGGATTAAGGAAAGTGAATGACTGTAATTGTTGTAATTAAAGCAATTATTCGCCCTAATTTGAGTGGGTAAAGCAAGCAGGAAACAGAGAGAGGGAAAGAAGTGAGAGGCTGAAATCAAAGACCGCCAAATACTTGTTTTGTATCTCACAATTCACATGGCTTTCGTAAATTATATGCTAAATGGAAGTTGGGTGAGAAGTCAGGAAGCAGACAAACAGTTGCTTTCTTTGTGGGATTGGGAGGTATCTGCCAATTGAAGCAACAAAATCGTCATGATCAAACGGAAAAGAAACGATTTTTTTTTTTTTTTGTTTTGCGTAGAGAGGAGTTATAGATGTGGTTGATATTCTGTTTTCAAAAAAGTCTCTCAAAAATTAAGAAACGATTTTTCTTATCACAAATAAGATGAGAGAATCAAAATGGTCATAAACAGTTAATTTTTTTCTGACTTTTTGAGAAGGGCTTCCATCCAAATGTCACTGTTGCCTGCGGTGGTGCCAATTGGCTTGACAGATTGCACAACTTATTATTAGGATAATCCAGTTAATGGTTGTATATGTTTAAACAGAACATAAATATGTTGAAATCCCAAACCAAAACGACCGTCCGCCTACCACAAATAGTTAGATTAGGATACATATCCTAATTCTAGATGTGTAGAGTTGAAAACATCAATTATTTCAAAATGTTTAAAATTATTTTATTCTTTCCTGTTTTTATATAGCGTAGAGTTTGCTCAAAGTTAAGAAGTAAATTCAACATAATTTGTGAACAAATGAACATTTAATTAAGATATGAAAAACCAACTTTTCAACTGAATTGGCAAAGACAGTTTGTCTTATTAAAAAAAATCAAAAGCAACTTGTCTTACCAAAAAACTAGCAAAGACAACTTGTCTTATCAAAAAAATGAAAGGCAACTTTTCTTACTAAAAATATAGTAAAGACAACCTGTCGTACCAAAAAAAACCAAAGACAACTTGTGATACATGTACTTGGAAAGAAGATCTTCAGGATAATTAATGCAATTTCTTCCTTTCTTTTGGTAAGACGGGAATAGCATTAAACAAGAAAAATAAGTGCAGATACAGTCATTCAGGTTGAATGCGGTACCCAAAACATCATACATCATAGCATCAAAAGACAAGGAGGACGGTGATAATATGCAAGCAAATTTTTAATGCTAGCTGTTCTATCATAGATAACACTCCAACTTATATGATGACACAGAGTTTATACATCAAATTAAAGTCTTCGTACGTGAACATGAGAGGAACATCATCAATCACAACGCTTTTCTCACATGCAACAAATTTCATGAAGAAAATCATGGCAAATCAAATGAATACATGACTCAGCCAATATAAACAAGTATTTA
This sequence comes from Dicorynia guianensis, assembly GCA_037013595.1. Classification (NCBI taxonomy): domain Eukaryota; kingdom Viridiplantae; phylum Streptophyta; class Magnoliopsida; order Fabales; family Fabaceae; genus Dicorynia; species Dicorynia guianensis. Next base: position 2,093,510 of record JASUAB010000009.1, read on the forward strand.
AGAAGAAAACTCGTTCCAAATATAAGCACTGATGGATGCATGCATGCCCATGATGGTGGTAGAGTCCAGATGGAGAGATAGTTACCAGCAAAGAAACACAAGAAGAAACGAAGGCAACAGTGAAAGAGCCAAAGAAAGAGTCCGCGATGAATGCTCCAATCACTGGAAATAAACCGAAGCTGCCACTAACCACGTTTGAAATCTGAGTAGCAGTAATGCTCTTTATATTGAATTCCCGTATAAGATAAACGGTTAAGTTTATTATAACTCCTGAAGCTGCTAGTGCCAATGTCGCCACTGTCCCTGATTAACCATACAGACATTATATATATTCATTAACTTAGGAGGACTCCTTATAGGCTTGATAGAGATAAGTGCATTAACGAATATAACTAACTATATTAGGTGTGATGTGGCAGAGAAATTTAGGAGGAGACCTATGATGAAGGGCAATGTTATCCGACCGCCTCGTCTGCTGCTACTCAAATTTTGGCCTTCTGCCTCCATAGTTGCTAGCTGCTCAAGTGCTTAACTTGTTTCAGAACTCGAAAGTGGCGTTTTAATTTATAGGCACCTTGATGCATGCGCTTTTTTTTTTTCTGATTTTATTTTTTGAGAAAAATGTTGTTTTGTATGTTAATGAATACCAAATTCTGCTGAATCATGTGCCTGCATTGCCCTGAGAAGATTTTTTAATCATTTAAGCATCTCTTGTTGTAAACATCTCTTTTTATGCTTTAAGCATTTCCTTTAATTTTTTTTATACAACACTCATTGGAAGGGGAAGACTGGTAAGATTTATTTATCTATAATTGATATGACATATATAGATGATTGAATTGCTGTCTTCAACAGTTCAACTGCCTTCGATTACTTATGACATATATGATTTTCATAAATTTGGATTGCTGATTTTTTCTGTATCTTTGTTCATCTTCTAATTTGTACTGTAGGTTTAATTACAAAATGAACAGAGGCACGAAAAAAGACATTAATATAAGGAAAAATCTCCAATTGTATATTTTCATTTATGGGCAAAAATCAAAGTGACAATAAGTCACTGCAGGATTAAGGAAAGTGAATGACTGTAATTGTTGTAATTAAAGCAATTATTCGCCCTAATTTGAGCGGGTAAATACTTGTTTTGTATCTCACAATTCACATGGCTTTCGTAAATTATATGCTAAATGAAAGTTGGGTGAGAAGTCAGGAAGCAGACAAACAGTTGCTTTCTTTGTGGGATTGGGAGGTATCTGCCAATTGAAGCAACAAAATCGTCATGATCAAAGGGAAAAGAAACGATTTTTTTTTTTTTTTTTTGTTTTGCGTAGAGAGGAGTTATAGATGTGGTTGATATTCTATTTCAAAAAAGTCTCTCAAAAATTAAGAAACCATTTTTCTTATCACAAATAAGATGAGAGAATCAAAATGGTCATAAACAGTTAATTTTTTTCTGACTTTTTGAGAAGTGCTTCCATCCAAATGTCACTGTTGCCTGCGGTGGTGCCAATTGGCTTGACAGATTGCACAACTTATTATTAGGATAATCCAGTTAATGGTTGTATATGTTTAAACAGAACACAAATATATTGAAATCCCAAACCAAAACGACCGTCCGCCTACCACAATAGTTAGATTAGATGACCAACATGCCGCAGATAGCATATTAGAAGCATAGTTTATTGGTAGAGTTATTAATTAAAATTTTACTAGGATTTCACTCATTTTTACAGTTAGTGAAACCGGTAACATAAGATGTGCTTGGTACTTTGTAGCGGAGAAGAGAGCCAAATTTTGGAATTGACAATGCATCAAACATTTTACTACCATTTCTAGTTCCACTCTATCCATCCAAACCGTTAAGAGAATTGGTTGTGTGAAATGCAAGAGTGCGCCGAATAGACAGCATACAAAGAAAGTCAACAACAACAACAACCGAGCCTTTTCCCATTAGGTGGGGTCGGCTACATGGATCAAACGACGCCATAAACTTCTATCCAAAACCAAATTTTCGGATATTGCATACAAAGAAAGTCAAGGGAGACAAAATAAGGCATGATTTTCTTTCTCTTCATTGTCTATGACTACACAATACACGTGTACGCAAAGAAACCTAACAAAACATGGCTAGCAATATAAGCCTGGCAACTATGCAAATGACAGATTATATAAGGAACCAGGACTCAACAGACACCCACAATGTAGAAAACCATGTACAAACAACCCCGACATGGGGGCGGCGCAGATATTATTAACCTTTCAACCCTTTGAAATACACCTTATCAGCATTTGTCAGGCGTGCTTGGAAGTGGGCCTTTTCACTTTTGCACCTCGTTCTGACCTGAAATAGATACCAAACGGAGATTTATGAAATTCTCATTTTCGCACACCAAAACTAGAACTTGCAGAATTTCACACATAGATGGCATTGACTGCAGACGCCAGAAAAAAAAATGTCAGAGAGCAAGCTTCATATGCAGCATTTACTACTTCGTAATTCCTTGGAGAGGTGGATGTATTTCATCACAAAATGTACATTGAGATACTTGAAATTTTGCTCAACAATCTAACCAACGAGGTCAATTGAAATATCAATTTAACCAATAAGACCTCGACCACTTAGAGGTCTACCTCCTCCTGCACAACTTTACATGTAACTCCGTTGAAGTTCAGGTGGCCCCACTTGAACTCAATGAAGTTGCTTGTGCAGTTGTAAATCCAAGTGTTCCGTAAAGAGTGAAGTACATACCGCATCAAATGGATCTTTTCCATTATCAGCCTCTCCCTGAAAATTATAGATATAGACCTCAGAAACATTCTCTTTGAAAACTAATACAAACAACTATTTCCAACATAAGCAAAAGAAGTAAACACCCCGATCAGTGAACACTAAATCACATGATGTTATGGTGAGTGAAAGCTCACACTCCTTGTCTTGTTTACCAGGACTTTAACATATACTATTCGGCCATGATTAAAAAAAAATGTTACAGATGAGCATGGTAAGTCAAGATTGAAGACCAGTATTACTGTTGCAGCAGCCCTCATATAATTCCTCCTTTCATTTGCATTACGTCACTAGCAAGCAATGTCTAATCCCCCCTCCTCCCAACCAAAATAATAGGAGTAAAAATCAGAAAAGATGAGGCATCCTTACCTATATCAACAATAATAATAAACAAAGTCTTATTCCGTTAGGCGAAATCAGTTATATAGATCAAATAATATTATTAAATTATATTAAAAATCAAATTTTTAAGAATATCATTTAGGCAACCTTACTTAAATTAATAAGAAAAAAACTATTATTTGTCTCTAAAAACCAAAAAAGAAGAACAAAAGAAGTGAGAAAAAGTCTATTATTCTTTCTAACATTAGTAGCAAATATCTAATATAGTTGGGCCTGGATTTTGTAATTTATATGACAAGCTTGTCAATTATTCTTCATCTTGGGAATTCTATTTCCAATTAACTTTTACAAGCATACAATTTGCAAAGGAAAGCACTTGGTTTGTGTAGAAATATTGAAGTACGGGGAAATCATAGCATTGATTGTAACATTTTTTTTCTTTATAAATTTTTCTGGATGATAAATTAGAGTGGCTGCTAGATGTTAATTAAGATGTAGGAGTGCCACGATGAATCTCTCCTACTGTAACACTTATCTAAATTTACTTCTACAATTCACATGTTAAATATAATTCCAGCAACAACAAACATTTATAGAAAGCGCATGCACAGAATCAGCAAATTCCATCTAATATGGTATTTTCATAGAATACGAGTGGGTCCCAGACTTCCAGTAACTCATGAGTTGGTGTTAACTAACCTGGCTCCCAAGAGAAGGAATTACTTGATGAACAATCCATTATAAATCAACTACACCAATTTTTTCATGTGCTGGCCGCCAATACCGATATAAAAGGAATTAGTTTAGAGTAAGGTATTTATTATCTTTTTCCTGTTCTAAGTAAGATTTTAACAAAGTCTAGAAAAGACCCAAGTCTCAGCAACAAAGGGACAAAAAGAAGATATAATCCCTATATAAAAGTTTTAAACAAAGAAGCCCTTCAAAAGAATATCATCATGAAAAAAAATTAATTGTTTCATCACTGAAAAGCATAGGACTACAGAAGCCAACTTCACTGACTTAAGTTCCTGAACAAAACTTAAGATTAAGAATTGGCCATAACTCTGACAATCTATCTGTTAATCAAAGCAACAACAGAAGTCTACATATACATGCATGCTTACATCAAGAAATAGGAGCTCAAGTCATAGAATTTTTTGACTAAAAGATGCGCTCAAAATAAAATATAGAAAAAAAAATCCATCCCTGAATTTAAACCATTTTATTATATTTACATGGCTACTTCTGAGTCTACAATATTTACACAAATGCAACTCTGCTTTGTCTAGCTTAAAGTGCCCAAAAGCCTCAACGAGAGAGTGACAGAGGCAATCTCTTTCATAAAATGAAAAAAAAAAAAAAAAAAAAAACCAAGCAGTTTCTTCTCCTTTACTCTTTCTGTCCTTCATTAGTAAGGCAAAGGTAACAAAAAATGATAGTTAGAGATTGATCTAAATACAGATTTTAAATTAAAATTATTAGTTTAGCTACTAGCAAGACCAAAAAGGATAGTTAGAGATTGATTGGTTTTTAGTTCAGTGAAAAGAGATATAAAAAAACTAAAAAGGATATTTGGAAAGGTTATTAAAAAAAATTTTTGCTTAAATGGTATTTCCAAAAACTGGTTTCGAATAAAATTTAATGATGTCATGTAATCCATGTAACTGACTCCACTTAATAGGAAAAGGCTCTATTTATTATTGTTGTTGTCATAGCTACTAGCAAGCTTTATTAGTTACTTGACATTTGCAGGCAGGCATGACCAATCGAAGCACACCTAGCCATCAATAAGGGGATGAAAGTCTAGAAAAGTCTTAGTATGAAGAGGAGGTAAAAAGAATTAGAAAACAGAATCTGCTGACCTTCACACATCTTCTGAGAGCAAAATCCAATCCCCATCCATGCACTAAATCATTCTACAATCATATGTTTTGAAAGTCCATCAGGGTAACAGAAAATTTTCTACAAAAATTGTAAGAGAGAAAATCACCTATTCATTTAGTTATGCTGCTGTGACTAACATATGCTATATGGAAAGTTAAATAGAACTGAATTATATGCCACACACATCGCCATGCTTCCCAAGAAAAGACAGGAGCCATAATATCCACAAATCTGAAAGAACACACTAGAGATTAATCATGTAACTATATTGACAAAGACAAGAAAGTCTACTTAATATATATTGTCAGTTATGACAGTTCAATTGTGAATTAAGGAAGGAAAAGAGCATACACAGCACAAGGAGGCAAATATGGATCACTACACCGGCCAGGTTTCTCTTCTGTAACCCTATTCAGGAATACAATACATAGAACTCAAAAGAACAAATTGGAAGTTATAATAAAATAGTGGTGTGAGAGAGAGGAGCCAAAAGGCCAAAGTAATACTTGTGAACTTCTCTGTCACATCTCCTCTTAGTCATCTCCCATGTCAATCCATTATTGGGCTCAACACCAAGTTGAGAGATCTCTAAACCATATTTTTTGACCAACTGAATATACCTAATGAATAAAATATAGTTAACCAAAAGTTGTCTATAATGGGCAGATTTGACCGGATAAGAGAGATGAAAACATACTTATCTCCATTGAAGTGTTCCACTCCAAGATCTTCATCCCATAGAAAAATATATTCATAAGCTGATACAATATCAGGATGCAAAAATCGTTTTGCATACCACCTGCATAACATCAAATAAGAAGCAAATTGTAAGTATCTAAGGAACGCAGGAAAATATTCATCATTTCAAATGATGATAAGCTATTTTGTGAATTCCTTAAGAAGAATGCAAACATAAATAATGGGGTGACCAATGCCAAATATTTAACTTATCAGAAAAAAGCTATAGTGGAACAAACTATGAATGTTGTAAATTGCCAACCAAATTCCAGGGAAAAGTAATAAGGAAATAAAAAATATACCACTTTGTTTGTTTTCTTGCACTAACATGGATTGCTTTCTTTGATCACTTAAATTGATCCCATTCACTAGTCCAACCATCATAATCAAAGAGCAAAATTGCTAAATCATCAGAAAACTACAGAAGAATATAAAAGTCAGTACTTTTGAGGACGATATGAGAGGGTAGATAAACAACTATATATAAACATAGTTCATGTTTGTAACCTTTTTGACTGCTGCATCAATATTATGTCTCTGATTATAACCAACTGTGAATGTTACTAAATATTTAGGCTTTTTCTGCAGATCCTGTAGAATTCAGAATATAATTGTAAGACTCAGTAGATAGATATACAGGAACTACAAGTTTAACATATCATCACTAATCCATTTTAGCACACTAGTATGTCAACATGCATAACTGCAGATATACTCACATGCAAAGGTCTCAACTCCCAATACATGTATGAAAACTGCATGAAGGCATAGTTGAGATATGTACACATTTCTGGATTATATGAACTTTTATTTGTCTTCTATATATATGCAACTTAGTCAAAAAGAATGAAAGAATAGCTAAACATGGCTCTCTGTTTTCCCCAACACTCTCCTTCCCCACTCTCAACCCAAAGAAAACACATAAAAATTGAGAAATGGAGAAGGGGATAATCCTGGGGCTTCTTGTCATAGTACTGTGTAAGAGGTAAGAATTAGGAGCTCAAGATAATTTTTTGCGGTATTGCAGAGTAAATAAGTGTTACATATCATACCTCACTAGGTTCACCCCATAGTTTGCGCAAATGAAAATCAGATTCTGATACAACAATTCCTGGAGGTAGTGATTCTGTTCCACGAGGATTTGTTGGAACATATATCTGGGAAACTAGCAGTTTTGAATCAGACTTGACGATTATTTTAAATTTTCTTAGCATCAATGGTATTGCTGCAAATTTGAAGCAAATAGAATCATGTTATGAAAAGCTGAAGGAATTCTAGCATTGCTTCAATTCAATGGAGCAATAATCACTTCACACCAAAATCACCAGTAATAATTCAAGAAAGTAGTTCATAACAACATGATGGTTCCACAGATTGCTTGATGGATATCCATATTTCTGAAGCATGAGTTTACAACTTTAACAAGTCATAAATAATGTTTAAGATGATAAATTCCCAAAAACCAGCAGCCTGATCGTTGTCTTTCTGGAGGACATACAAGATTATATTAGTTCAATAAATAGCTTACCTTTACAAATTTTTACAACAAACAAGTAGATTTCTATCTACTTGCTGTAGTCAAAATTTGTGGTAAATTTTTTGTCTGGTAAGGTTATTAGATTAAACCTATTCTTGAATTAGATTCTAAATACTGAATTATGAAGGTAAGTTTAAAAAGAATAAAATCATTATTACTAGATTAAATATGAAAGGTGTATTAAAATTTTCTCACCCCAAAAAAATCAGTGATGAAAGTTTAATAGCGCAAGAAATAAAGATTGAACATAGCCTCTTTAATAAACAGTTTCGCCTACTATAAATGTTGTGACAGCCAAAGGATATTCTTTTGGGGCACATTTATTGCCCTAAACTGCATCATTACATTTCTAAGGATATGAGGGCAAGCCTTGTCATATAAAATAAAAACACAAGACTTACCTTTGGTAATCTGATTGACCCTAGATCCTCAAGACTTTTGGTTCCAGAAGAACTGTCTATAACAGCTAGAGATTGGTCCACGTCAGATGTAAATTTGTCTATAGCAGCTATAGGCATATCAAAAGAACGTCCTAAGCTTGAAGGTAAACTAATCTGAAAAATTGAAGAAAATCAGTAAGGAGAGATTAGATCAAATGGATGATAAAAGCCTTAAACGACTCCAAGAAAAGATTATGGTAACAAATATACCTTGATCAAATGTAAGGATGGAATTGAAGCACCAATAAAAATCCAAAGACAATTCCCATAATCGCTGTGATGACAACCCTGCTAATATCATTTGATCTTTTTGGGGAACTGCAGGGGAAAGAGAAAACTGATTTCAACCGTTTTCATTGAATGGACGCCAAAAATTAGTTCTGGGAAAAAAAAATTGCATCACGTCTTAGCTACTTAGAATCTTTGAGACACCAGCCAGAAAAATTATGGAAGACCCAAATAAAGAATGATATTACTACTATGCTAAACTACAAAATATAAACATCATATTATCTTTGTATACCTGCCGTGCATTATTCCTATCCAGTTAGAATCTCCCACGATCGTCAAAAGATTTACCGCCCAATGGATGTTCAAATCCTTAAGCAAACTCTGAAGCAGATACGTCATCCTTCAACAACGAAAAGTTCAACCCAGTATATGATACAAGCAGAGTAGTAAATAAACTCAGTGCAGCTGTGCATGCAACAATGTATGTATCTATCTTTCTACTTAGACGAAAAGAGAGGGAGAAAAGAGCGCAACAAAAGTTGTGGTCTATCAATAATAATTTATAGACACTGAAACTGATCACTGCCAGACTAAAACTGCAAAAGCAAATCAGGATCCGGGTATTGATATTAATGTTCGTACTTAGTTATAGTCACTTTGCAGGCGTTTCTTGTCATTATTCTCATTTCTCGAGGAATTATATGACATTATGAATAATGAGACACAACAAAGGCAAAGCTTTTAACCAAAACTTCAGCATTTACCCCATTACATTACTAACCTGCAGTACAGATTCTTGCAAAACAAAAATTCATATGGCACAATGCTATCGGTAGGGATGATTCTATACTATCACAGAAATCAAAGCTTGCAAATGATCGAAGGATATAGATTTACAGCTAAAGAGGCGTGAGCGAAGATCATTGAGAGAAAACACAGAAAAATGAACTTACAGAATAGAATGGAGAAACGCTGGGTTCAGGCTCAGCTATTTCGTCGATCAAATAACGAAGACAATAGAGAGCGCGCGGGCGTTTACAGAGCACGTAAACGAATTGTAGCCCGCGTTGCGTTGCAGAATGCCGAGCCCGAAACCGAAACTGGCTCTGGTCATTTATATGACGAAACTACCCCGCCTTCGCTTATCAATTCTCAAGCACATGCGCCAAGCAACGAAGTACCATTGACACGTGTTCTGAAAGGGTGACAACGCTTTCAACCAATATGAAAATATAAATCTTAGAACACCTATGTGAAAAGCATAGTTTTTTAATATAGTTTTTAATAGAGATAGGGACATGTTATCTCATAATACACTCACAACTTTGTCTACAAATTTGATTAAAATCGTTCAATTTTTAGAAATTAAAATTTATAAAATATTTATTTAAAAAATATCATAATAATAAATTTATTAAATTTTATATATTAAATTATAAAATTTAATAAATTTAATAATTATTACATATTTTGTGAGAGTTGATAATCTCCTTTTGATAGAATTATATTTTATTTTATATGTTTTATACTTTAATTGGGGTTTTAGTTTGGTAGTTAGTCACATGTATAACGTATTTGCTTGAAGAAACCAAGATCAATAATTAATGTGACAACGAGTTTGACTTGCCAAGCAAGCTAGTGGCAACATGCAGAAGCACAACGGCGGCGTAGTACTTGTGGTAGGAATCAAACTTCTGGTCTTTCTCAACAATTAAAAGCTAGTTTTCAAAGTTCAAAAATCAAGTTTTTGTGGCCACTGCTGTAGAATTTAACACTTGGAAGTAGCATATACCTAAAGTACTTTATATATATATCGAATGCTCTTTAGTTGAGTGATCTAAAACATAACGTGTACATAAAACAGAAGAGGAGAACTGTTCGATTTTTACGTTAAATAAGATCTGTGCGAGAGCCACTTCTGGCTTCACAGAAATATCAACAATGTAATCACAATTCTTTTGGAAAAAATAACCAGCGTTCACTTCACCTTACTGGGTAATGATCAATGGATAGACTATCTTGCTACTTTGATTTATTCCCCTATCTACAAAACCAATAACCCAATACCCAGTTAAAATAAATTTTGTAATTGAGGGGGAAAACAAGAATAATCAATAGGAACAATTGAAAATTTCAGAATTTGGAGCAGCGCTGTGGCAAACCCGTTGCACGATCCAGACTTACAATCTCAGTGGCGTTGTCACATCTAAGCACATCCTGGCCCAACTTAGCTCCAGCAACCTTCAGACCCTTGAGAGAAAGTGGCTGATTGAAGAGGTTCAGAGATGGCAGCCTTGAAGCGGGAGGCAACTTCATTCCTGGCAACAAAGTTCTAAAATCTTCCATCAGTAAGGGGACCTCAAAATCTCGTTTGTCATGCCTAACCGCATTATCTTTTGCTCTAATATGTGCCCCTGGTTCCGTATGGTTGGTAGAAAAGCTTGCTTGGTTTGGGAAATTTGGATAGAGACTAACTTACCCTCTGAGGTACATCATGTCTATGAGGAACTTCTTCCACGAAGCTTGCCACCCATTGGTTCTAGACTTTGGAATTTGAACTGGGTTTGCCTTGGCATCCTCAGTGAACCTCAAGTTCTTATATACATAGAATTCTTTCCACTGCTTGGGGAAGAACACTGCTCCCCAACTGCATGGTAATTGGTGAAGGTAAGGTGTATTTGGATGGATGCGTTTGAAGAATTCTGTGGCATTCCATTTAGGCCTTTCTTTGACAACTTCAACCAATCTTGGAGTGTAGAGGGAGATGGAAGAGAGCTCAGGGAGAGACACTTGGGGGTCATAGTGGTAAGCTAGGAGTGCATATTTGATCCATAAGTAATAGTGAGGAGAAACTTCAATATCATCTTCAAGTAAGAGCCCAAAGTCATCATCAGAAGAGGGGTACCAACTCTCACTAACAGCTCGAATGAGCCCTCCTTGGATGATTCTCCTTCGGAGGGTTTTTGGTCCATGAGGCCACTTAAATGTGCTTACTAGTCTTATAGTTGCCTTATCCACTTTGCTGTCCATGTTGAAGGTAAGAGGAACTTCATCTCCAAGATAGTAGGCATTGCTGAGAGACCTGAGAAGCCTTGCTAGTGAATTGGCTCGGTTTTGGGTAATAATGTTGATAGAAACCCTCATCCGGTTCCAATCTGCGCATCACCACTCTGTTGGGTTAGTGCTTATTACAAGCAAATGAATATAGAAGTTTTCCTACTAGGCAAAGACCTATGATCGTGTCCCAATGTGAGACCTAAATAGTTGCGAACGAGTTTAAATTTTTTTAAGATAAGTGAGGTTTACAGGCAGGATAGGCTGTCCTCTAATTTATTGTGGAAAATTACAAAACATGCTAAAGCCATGACCATGTAGTATCTATGACCAGGTAGGATTTTTAAGTAGGTTCACATTTGCAATATTGCATTTATGTTTGTACTGCAAGTAAACTACAGAAGAGTTGGGTAAAAATTCTTACTTGGCAATGCTGTTGAACGCAGGTCAGCCATCCAGAGAACTTTTGGCACTGATGCCCTTGGCATTAAAACCATAGTGGTAGCCTCTGACGCCATCTTCAGAGCTTTCCTCACATTAGGGTCAATGTCAGCCACAGTGATTACCACGCTCGGGTTGTGAATTTTGATCAAACCCTTTATACTGGAGTACACTGCTTGTATTACGGGCACCTCTGAGTTTGATATCCCAGAAAGTCCTCCAACTGCCAAATCAAATATCTTAAACCTCCGCTCCTTGCAGACCAACTTAGGCCAATTTAGAGCAGATGCAGCATCTTCACAGGTGCAGAAACTACCTCCAGAGACAGCAATGTAAGCCTTCTTGCCAACCGTAGACCAAAACTTCTCAAGAAGAGGTGCAAGCGCTCTAACTTCATCAACAGAGTGGGCATAAAAAATTGCATCAATTTTTTGAGGGTTCATTACAGCCCACTGTGTTACATAACCGGCAGAAAGTGCTTTCCACCATTGATCATCTCTAACCTGAACAACTTCCTTGAAAATTACAGTGGTTTCAGACACATAAGCGAGCCCGTGTTCACTGTCACCCCAAGTTTCCCTGTCCTTAGGGTCAACCGGAAGAACAAATGAGCCAGCGTTTCTATACTTTTGAAGCTGGTAGCTGCAATCAAAAAATAGAAAGGAACTGACCGTAAATCAGTATAGATTCTCTGCAATTTTTAGTTATTTGCCCCAACTTCTAATTGATGCTTGTTTGACTTGTATCCTCAAATTTCAAGCAAACTATTGGAACGAAATTGTTCTGTTTTTTTACCAACTAAAAGTATTGAGTAAAACGATTTCAATATCTAATGACAAATAAGCAAAATGTAAGATTTGACAACATGTATGTACCTGAGGTGCAAATCTTCACCAGTTGCGAAGGTGAAAGGTGTCTCAATGAAGAGCGTTTTAACAAGCTCAACTGATAAAAGCCATGAGCTGGATAGGAAATCCACCTGCACAATCTTATCAACTGTGATATCATATGCAGGATCAGGCAAATATAGCCCTGCTTCTTTAGACCCAAATTTTCGGTAACTTGGAAAGGTCAAATCTTTCTGCCTAAAAGGCAATATCCTCCCTATGCTGCCTAGAACAGAGTTCTTGTACTTGTCAGCCACATGCGCCAAAATCTGAAGCATCTTCCTCCCAGGAATCATGTCATCGTCAAGAATGTACACAAGGTCAGCCTCAGTCTGCAGAGCCATTTGGAACCTTCCGTAGTACTTGAAATCGTAGTTTGAGCTTATGAAACTTATTCTTGTGTCGTTATAACTATCTACAATTCTCTTCAGTGAGAGCTCATATGGGCTCCCAAACGAAAGCAACCAAACATGATGGAATGAAAGGGTCTGTTGAAGCAATGAATCAAGCTGAGCACAAAGTGTCTTCCTTTTGAAATGGTTAAGTATGACTGTATCTTTGGGTCTATTTGGACCCCTCAAATCCCATTTCGATTTCATTGTCATCAACTCAGAAAGAGTTTCTGTACCAATGGTTCTGCTTTGGAATTCCAATACATTCTTGTAAAGCTCTGTCTTCAATTTGATCATTTGAACGTCATTAGACTTCTTCTGCATGAAATCTATCTTCTCATGTTCACAAACTTCAGAAGGAGTGATGGGATGAGTTTCCTTTCTGATGAGAGAAGCAGCTTCTTGGTGGCGACCCACTAAGTGGGGTGTGATAATCAGTTGCTTCCATTGTTGTGCAATTCGGGTGGCCCACATAAAATTTGGCTCGGTTCGTAAATCTATAGTAGGACGTATGTAGTACAATAGAAATGTCGCATAAACTGCAAAGAAAAATTGAAGACATGTGAGAGTTGTCATAAGCTTAGCAGAGCCACTTTTTTGTGCTTTCATTCTAATCTTTCCTCCAACATGCTCATTAAGCATCCCTTCCAAGCATTCTGCACATCTCACACTCGAATATCGAACAAAGCCCATTTTGCAAATTGAATTAGATTCAATGTCCCGCTTGTAGAATAACACAGACAAGGTTAGTTCTCCCTATAAACCAACCCACGCTTACGGATCGATCTGCAAATCATGTATAAGAAGCTTGAGACTAACCAAAATCCTATCCAGCTTTTGATATCACTACTTTCTTATACAATTTGATTCTACAGCATTAACCAAACTGAGACAACTTGAAAGAGCTCCAAGTTTGGATTGGAAAAGGAAAGAAAACCAGAAGAGAACTTATAAAGTTGGAACTTCGTTGAGTGCAACGGCTTGTGTGCCTTGTATATACATATTTTTAGTAGAAAAGGTAATTAAAAAACCCATAAAGTGAAGGAGAAGCACCCCCATGAGAAATCCATCAGTGGGTCACATGGGCCAAACGCTTGTTCTAATTAAGAAATGCCGGCAAACGCGTTACCTTCTTTCACCAAACACTGCTTCTTGTATATTTTCACCCCTGAAGACACCATCTAAAATCCGGCCTTATTGCCGCGGAAAAGGGCTGCCCTGCGTTTTTGGCTTTGGGCCCCTTAGTCGTCTTTGTGTTCTGTTTTTCGCCCTTTCTGTGTCTCTGCTGAGATTTTCATTTTTATAAACCCCGAAAAAGAATATAATCCATCAAACTCTGACGCAAACTCATATGTAATTTTTGACGTTCAGATACCATAAATTATAGGATCAAAACGAAACATAAAAGCTTATGGTTTGTCAAAGCTCAAAATCAACTCTATGATTAAGAGTATCTTCCTTTACTTGGCAGCCGTTATATAGCAAGAAAAAAAAAACAAATTTAAAAATGTTAACAATTGAGGGGAGAAAAAACAAGAGAAAAAACATGGGGTGGAAGTCATACATTATTATTGGGTGGGTAACTAACAATGTGCGAAGTGTGAGGAACAGAGCCTTTTCTTCTTCAGCAAAACTAGCTAAGACCAAAAGCAGCACCCTATATATAACGATGATTCACACCACAATTAATTGCAGATTCGCCGTCTGCAAGGCCTCGTTTGGGTAAAGATGCAGAGAACGTGCGCATTCGCTTGGGACCATGAAGGTTGAGTACAAAAGAGAGAAAATAGTCAGAAATATGAATATAAATAATATATATATATATATATATATATATTACAAGTATTTGACTTTTTGCAATGAGATACGTGAATAAAATTAGCGGTAAAACTTTCTTAATGGCCAATCGCCGAACTTAGGAGGCGAGTTGTACCATAGAAATTCAAGTCTGGGTTAGCTTACAGAAGAGAATTCAAATGAATTTTGGACGCTTAGGCAAGAAAAAGGGATAGGAATGGTGGGAACTCAACGTTTACTATCCACTGGTCAATGTTCATTTTTCATTTTGGAGTTTGCAGAAGGAGAGAGAAAGAGTGGACATATAGACTTAGACATTTATTTACGGAAAATGAATGCTGCACTTAATGAGAGTGTACCCTCCTAATATGTAAAGAGAGTAAAAATAATTGAAAGAGAAAATAAAAAAATATAAGAGATTAAATTGATGTATATAAAATTTGCATATATATATATATATATATATATATATCATTACTCTATAATTCTATACAAGGTTTCACATATTTGTTTAAGATGCATGCTATTTTTTTTTTAATGAAAGGTTTAAGATGAGAGGTCATCAGTTAATTTTAGGTTATAATATATCATAAATTTTAATAAAAATTTATAATAAAAATTATTTATCAAAAAATTATTAGAAGAAAAATTTAAATTTAAGCCTAACCAACCTATATTTGCTTAAGATACATTTCATAGTAATCTGATGGATGAATAAACAAGTCTTAAATTAATTTTTAAAATTTTTATTTTTATGTAATTTTTATTTTATAAAATTTATTAAATCAATTCAATAATTAACACCATTAGATATAAAACAAGTACGAAACTTGTAATGTGATAACATTTTTTTCCTAATTCTAACCTGATGATCAACTGTTTGGCATGCGCCTAGTTTAGTTCCCAAACCGGTAAAAAAACCATTGTCAATACCGTGGGAAAGACTCCTGCTAATTGTTTAAACAATTTCACTTCTATTTTTGCACAAAACTATGCTCTAAACTTAAAAATAAAGCTCGACTCACGGAATGACAATCTCAGATCCGTTGCTTCGGTAAATTAACGCCGGCAAGTGCCAGTGAGAAACTTCATTTAAAAAGGACCAGGTTGGTCACATGAAGTTCTGAAGATAAACTGTTTCTGACATTATTTTAGATTATGTTATTTTTATAAATTAACTTTTTATTTAAATAAAATAAAATAATTAAATTTATTAAATTTCATAATACCATATTATAAGTTTTACTGTATTCAATTAATTATATTAATTTATAATTATTTGATAGATTCGGAGACGGTGAGTCTACCATTTTTGTATTTCTTTTGGTTGTGGCATGATTTACGAAGCATATATAGGATCCATGCCATTGTCATTATTTTTCCCGTTACATAGGATTCGTTATTCTTATTTAAAATAATTTATAAAAATTTATGCACAATAATAAAGATTAATATTTATTTATTATTATGATAAAATATAAATACAAGTTGATTTATATTTATTCTATATGAAATATTTTAAGAGTATGTTTTTCATTGTAAATTAGAGGGGCTCAGAACTTCGAACTGTACACCTAGTTAAAAAAAAAAAATGCAAAATCAAAGTTCATCCCGCCGGCTGATCGGCACCAGCAGGCAAATCGCCAAGGGGGCACGTTTAAAGGTTAAAATAATCGATGAAGGTCAAAACCCTTGAAAACTCTTTAAGTTAATAGTTGTAATCTCTTTGTAAACCTAAAGTCTATTCATTTCAAGTTTTCAGCATCAAATAGAGAAACCATGGCACTCCGACCTAGAGGCTCTGACTAAGCATGACGATGGATGTAATGGAATGGAAGCCACATTTGCAACCAGTTGGTTCACGGACTCCTTGCAGGAAAAGGCTTCTCTCTTAAACTATGAGACGCAGAACTGAATCTTTTAGCCGCTTTGTAGTTAATGGAAGATCGAAAGCTTTGATTTAGTTTAAAAGCTGTAAATAAATCTTCACTAATCCAACCCTTTGAGGGGGTCTCTTTGTTTCTCTTCTTTCGTGGACCATGGTGCCAAATGGAGAGGCAAAAGTACGAAAGGAAACAGAGAAAACAAATTGACTTTTAATATTGCCGTCGTTTTACCCTACACAACTTGGCTAAGCTTTCCACGAAGAATGAGATTTGAAATGGAAAGGAGCAGTCAGGGCGCATATGGCAACTAAATCTATTGATTACACTAACAAAGAAATGAAGAGCAGAAAAGAATTCCCACTTGGAAATTGTTGGTCACCTAATACCATAATCTGACTCTTTTTGACCGTTAAACTGGCAATTCAATAATTCTACTCCATCCTTGCATCATCTTTATCTGGTTACCTTGAGATTTCATACTTTGACGAGTTATTAAACTGATCAATTTCCCAGCTTAGCTTAGATGCAACTCTTTCGTGGCGCGGGAAATATTCCTATACCGGTGAAACCATAATTGGTTCAGTTGCAGAGAGCCAAATGAAGCATGTTAAGCAAATTTATAAGCAAACAGCGCAATCTATTACCTCCATCTTCTTGACAAGCTCTTTTGCCGTTGGGGCAGACACAATTATATGGCGAGCATTGGGGCTAATGAACCCTTCCTCTACTGCTTTGTCAATGAAAGATAACAAGGAATTGTAGTATCCATCCACGTTCAACAATCCCACCTTTCAAATCCAAAACATGATTCAGACTTCTTTTACCAATAATTAAAAAAAGAGACAGCATTTCATAAGTCTAATTATATATTGAAAGCTGGGGAGGACATTCACCGGTTTATCATGGATACCAAGTTGAGCCCAGGTTATCACCTCGAGAAGCTCCTCAAGTGTCCCATAGCCACCTTCACGCACAAAAAAATGATTACCAACTAAGCGCTTCCTACTGAAAGTTTGCTCTCTAATTATGGGCCTACGAGGCTATGCTTATTCGGTTAGGCAGCTTCGTATTTCAAGACAATAAATCAATGAGCAGCGCTGGGAGGAGATTAATCGTAAATCAATGGACCAAGTTCCAGCTCTCGGTAAAAGAAAGTTAAATTCCTGATTTTCTGGATTTGAGTCAATGAAAATCTTAACCCAAGCCCAATTTTTTTAACTTTTCTTGATAATCGATTCTGTAAGAATTTCATAATGCAAACCTTGTGCTCAAATTTAGAGTCTACTCAACCACACAAATCCTGCAGATAGAAAAGAAAAACAATTGCAGAGTTTACAGGACAAGCCATTTGCATTTGGGTTCGTGTACGGATTTTTGTCCTAGACATGTCCACTATTGTCCAACCAAGGATGAAAATTTTCTTACATTTCTAACGCACAATGTTTTGTCATTGTCACGTGTTGTTTGTAGCTATCTGCAAGTGTCTGACATGGAACACACTACCGAAAACCTTGAAGCATTCTTGGGTTCCATGATCATGCATACACCAAAACATTGCAGCACTAGCTATTTTATTTTATTTTTTTCCTTCCATCTTTTTCTTCGTTTTTCTTTCTCAAAATTCACTATTTAAAAAAAAAAAAAAAGGCTTGCTCATGCCATTTTTTTCCACCTAAACAGTGGCTTTCTAAAATCTTTCATTAGCCAATTTCTATGTCAATTAATACCGCATACTTTCTCTCTCTCTCTTTTTTAATTGTGTATTATATAGAATGTGAATGTGATGCTGCATTTTCTTGCATATACTATTTCAGAAGAAATATTGATGAAAAGGTGTGTTTGTCAGCTTATACCAACCGGGTAAGGCAATAAAGGCATCAGAATGCCTGGCCATCTCGGCTTTCCTTTGATGCATGTCTGCTACTGCCTTCACTTCTCCCACTGTTTCTCCAGTAATCTGCAAAACGCCAGCAACCCAATCCTGGTCAATCCAAGTTGTCCCTCACTCAAACACACACCAGCTCTCAAAGAGTTTGTATGTATGTTTTGTATGAGTGTGAGAGAGAGTCTTGCAAGAAGCGTTTGACGGAGAAGTAATTATGACTGTTGCAGAGGTGGGCTTATCTAGGGTTCACATAATTAACTTGGCAAAATATAAAATAGAAAGACGCAACAAAGAAAAAAGAAGTTAATTCCTTGGTCGCAGAGAAAATGCGAATAAAACTAGGCATGTCACAAGAATCTTAAAGCGGGCATACAGAACTTGAAGAGAAGAGAAAAGCCACAAGCAACTCGTAATATATAAAAATTACACAATATAATTATAAAATATAAATACTGAATATTTGTTATTTAAATTTGTATAAATTTTGTATAGTATAATCACTTGCTTTCAGCATTACTCAAAGAAATACTCAAAAGAGAGGGACAAAATTGTTAAGAAGGAAAGACCTAGATTGACAGGTGTGGTGATGGATAAGTTCATGTAGAGAGAGAAACGCAATTGTGAAAACAAGACAATGTGACAGACAAGAGCAACTCCCACTTGGGAACATACATGAATCATACAAAAAGGACAAGTGTAAAATACAGATATTGGAATAACAAAAGTATGGTGGAAATTCACGTAAAGGAGGCTACCACAGCATTGAAACAAAGCACGATGTGTTAGAAAGGGAAAAGATGTAGGATAATTCTTTCTGTCTCTCTCATCCTGTATCCCCCCCCACCCCCCTCCCTCTCTCTCTGTGGCTGTTTGGTCTTTTTCTTTTCTTTTTTTCTTTGTAATGATGACTGATGAGGAAATGCTTCCAAAACATTTCAACTGTACCTCTCTGGGCATGAGTGTCTTGGGAATAACTCTGCAGACAATAAAATGACAAGCATTATTTCCAGATGAGAGATTGTTTCCAATATAGCTACTAATACGAGTTATGAAGAAGATACGCACCCAATTACATGGCGACCACCATTATAAACGGCTTGTGAAATCAACCCCATCAATCCAATGCTGCCTCCTCCATAAACCAGATCAATATTTCTTGACACCTTCAAAGTTAGCAAAGAAAAATATACAAAAAATGAATTAGATCATATTATTAGTATCTCTTAATAAATTTAACGTTTGTTTGACATCGTAGTCGTAAAAAAGACTGGTCAGAGATGAAGGAGTGACAAAAAAGGATGTTTTTTCCCACTTCATCCGGAGCTTATGCAGTTTATATGTGTAAGAAGAAAATGATGGCCGATTAGAAAACAGATCAAGGGGTAGAAAAACAGAGACCCTGGAGATTGAAGTCATAAAATTGACGTAGTTCAAAATTCAAATAACTACCAATTGTTCACAAAGATGAAAGACGACAAAGCTATGCACGAGAATTTGTAAAGTATTCGAGAGATTCAATCTGTCCGAGGGAAGCTTGATTGAAAGAAGTGGTTATTTGTGTTCGAAGTTTGAACCAATTTCTCGAAAGAGAAGCAGAACAAACATGAGACAGGGGCATTACCAATTCCCTTCCGAGCTCGATAGCAGCATCCTTATAACTGCTCTTCTTCCCAGGGCTGCTGCCGCAGAACACACATATCCTCTTGAATTTCGATTGTTTCATCTCTGTTTCTCTTTCCATCTCTGTTCTCTCTCTCTCTCTCCCCCCCCCCCTTTTGTCTTTCTCTCGCACCAGGCTAAGCTAATATCCCCTGCTTCTGTGTCCCACGGCTTGACAATTTTGTGTGAACGCTCCATGGATGAGTTTATGCGCGCGCCTATATATAACGGTAGCAAAGGCATACGCTAGCGCACGCAAGTATGCATAGCAGAGAGTCCTTACCGTCACGGACGACGCTGACTCACCCCAAGTTGTATGTAGAGGTTTCATCCACTGATGTGTGTGTTTCTACTTTACCATGGTCCCCTGTCCCAGAAAAATAAAAAAGCCAGTCGGTGGTCCTATTTCAAGATAATTCTGTGTTTAAGTTTGTTTCACTAAACATAGTTTTTAAAACCTTGTGTATATTACTATCCACAAATCATAGGTTAAAGGTGATTTGTTTTCTTCATCATGATATTTTCTAATACAGTTTTGAGTATTTTGAGCTAATTTAAAAGCATTCTTTTTTTTTTCTTTTTAGGTTTGTTTAAATTTAAATAATGCAAGGGCACCCAATTATTGACTTGGGTTTTCCTTTAAATTTATGAGTTTGAATTCAGAATTTGCTTTTGGGTATGTGTTAAATGGCTTGAGATTTCAAATGAATCCTCAATATTCCTTTTTTTTTTAAATAAAACTTAATATGTGCTTTATCAACAGAAGCCTGGTGGCCAGAGACGTAACTTGTGAGGCGGAGGAGGTTGACCCAGCATTGGGTAACTTGTAATGATGTCAATGAATTTCGTAGATTCTATTTGTTGTTAACAGAGAGATTAGCACACACTGTTTGCGGTGGACTCGTGAAACCCTTGTGCACTCCGCATTTGTTGACACTGTCAATTCTGTTGTGACCGGCTAAACCATAGGCATCTTCATCATCTGGGTTGACTTGCAATCTCGTACTCTTATCAGATTCGCTTGCATTTGCCATCCAACTCATCGTGTCCCCGAATTACTGTCATCTACCTACGTTTGACAAATCATATTATCTGCAAACAAGTGAGGTTCATGTTCATACACATTGTCTCTTTTAGAACTGGGGATCGTAATTTTTTGGCCAAATGTAAGTACACGTTTTTAATGGTTCAGCAGAACTGCTTTTTTTTTTTTTTTTTTTTGTCGTCACTTCATTTTCATTGAACAGCTTCTTTAACTCCCAAAACCTTGAGGATAAGAAACCTTATTTTAACAAACTAATCCTCAAATTTGGTTGACTATGAGCCTGCACGATCTCATTAGTTGCCTAGTGTTAAAGGATTTATGCAGATTGACGAAGAGTTAGTTTAGTTAGTAAAATTTTAAGTATTTTGCTTGCAAGACTAAGATTTGTATTCTTTAGTTAACAATATTTTTGATAAACGATTTATAAATATTATTATAAATTTTTATTGAAACTTATAATATATTTTAACCTTAAAATAAAGTGTCGTTATGTCAGTCTTAACTTTTATTGTTAAAAAAAAGGTTTATACAGATATTTATTCATCATAAACTTTTCTTTGTGATTTTTATTTCACTGATGAAATTAGTTATCATTTTATCTTTTTAGTTTATATGGCTGTGGTTGATTGCTCTCATTAGTAGATAATTCACAATGCCATTTGGCAGTCCTTTTCCAAATATAAGCCACATAACTAGGGGATTGGAAGATAATAATGCTAGTTGCCAATACATGTGTACATCATGTGATACCATAGATTATAGTATACGTGTCAGATGTAAAATAAATAAGATTAGTCTAATACGTAGACAAGGTTTCTAGCGAAGCTCACATGGTGGAGAGGGGGTGACCCATGACCCACAATATATGTGCCCTGAACCACCTTCCTTTACTAGACAAACTTGGTGCATGCCTAGGAAACATTCATTCTTTATTATCACTTAGAAATGAAGCCACCCCATTCCTATTCCCATCATATTCACTCTCACATATAGACCAAACCTTGCTGTCCCTATAATCTTAGACTCGCCATTGCATCCTCAACGCCCGTCTGCCTACAACTGTTAATATAAACGCAAACACACAGTACTATAACAATTTGCAATTGTAAAGACCATTTTGCACATCCAATTTATGTTCACTTC
Source organism: Dicorynia guianensis (assembly GCA_037013595.1). NCBI lineage: Eukaryota > Viridiplantae > Streptophyta > Magnoliopsida > Fabales > Fabaceae > Dicorynia > Dicorynia guianensis. The sequence continues at coordinate 2,115,659 of JASUAB010000009.1, forward strand.
AAATCTCTGTGATGGTATCCACAAATTATAACTTTGTGGATTGTTTCTGAATCTACCACGTGCGCTCTGTATGGTGATTTAAAATCACAAATTTGGGGGGTTTTAGTCATATCATCCGTGCAATGATAGGTGTTCATCAAAGCTTAAAAAGAGAGAACACATGGTGAATGCTGCGTACTTCACTGACGCCTATACTTTGCTCTACATTAAGATGATGAAAATAAGCATGAGCCAGTCTGAGCCATAATTTTGTGACGGAAGTTATGGGCATGTGAGCACTCAGTCCTTTTGGAAAGGATCATCTCCAAAGCCAATGAGAAGGCGACAACTCTTTCACTCAGTGACCAAATTGGCATCACCAAATTTGGAAATGTTTGATCTGTCGCAAGCTCGAGCACAAGGTTGCCCTTTCTGCCTCCCTCATCTCTAACAACCACCCAATCTTCTGACTCTGTTATTCAATTAGCAACGAGTTATGAGGATGGTGCTTATTCCCATCTCCTTTATCAGATAAGATGTTTGGCACTTGTATATGTTGGGCAAACAATAGCAATCAGTCTTCACCGTCTTTTTCATCTTGTTCATTAAAGAAATGCGTTCAATGAATGAAAAAGGGGTTTCGTCACTTTCACCTAATGTATTAAATTTCTTATACTAGAGCAAAACAAGCTTATCCGAAGGAAAAAGCATGAGTCAAATCTGGATTGAATTATTTATGTTTGCCTAAGTTTTCCATGGTGGGGGAGAAGTAGTAGTATTGCACTTTTCTTTGCGCTGCTTGTTTGAGTTGCCAAGGGGCAATGGTCATTATCTTGAGCATTTCGAATAACTGGGTTCCACTACCACATAGTGGAAATCCTACTCAGATAATCATTCACTCATAAGCCATATTTTCCCCACTTACCATACCCCGTAAAGTTTTTAATTCACATTTGGGTCACGTTCTGTCCCTCGTTTGAAGTACATCTCTGTGTTAGGTGATTTTAATAATGAGTTCAAGATTGTTTAAATACAAGAACAGATTTCTTGGTTTATGGGTCTGAGACTCAAATGGGTCTAAATTTATGTCCGTCAGAATCAAACCAAGATGATAGATTTATGCATGCTTTTTTTTTTGTTTAAATAAGTGAGAAGTTACTTAACATACATATACAAAAATTTACATTCGAATCAAAAAATTTGAAAATGGAAAAGTTTAAAACAATAAGTGTATGTTCTGTATCATTTAAGATACTAGCTTGTATATTTTTTATATGTACAATCAAACAGCTTTGGCTACACACAAAAACACACTATAATATTTTTAGCATTATTCTTTGAGATAAGGCGCACATCTCTTCCGTCAAATCTTACACAGATCAGGCCAATCCATGCAATTCATTTGTTGGTTTCAGCGTACCCTGATCGGACCACTCTGTTAGAAAATGGGGTCACCACCATGACTTTGAGTGAATTTTAAAAAAGCTGTGAGTCTGGACACGAGTACAATTGAAAACTACTCCCCCTTTTTTTTTTACTTGAGAAGTTCTTGTTGATTATAAGTATGGAACTTGAAACTGAAGTGATTACAGTGATATTCCTTCCTACCAGGCTAACAGTGGCTACTGGCTAGCCATTGGCCTACCATAGTGATGTAGAGGAGTCATCCAAAGTCAGTGGCTTCATTAATTTTTTCGTAAAAAGATTGCCCTTTTTCTTTTCCTCCACCATCTCAAAAGCGTTGTTGGAGAGTGTCATTGCTTTCTTGACTTCACGTAGCCTCGAATAAATTTTCAGGCATTTCTGGTGTGGTCACTTATCCTTCACATTCATCCCCTCCTTTCGACTTAATATATTCAATTTACTGCATTTATAATTGGCATGTCAACCTTAACATGATGATTAATTTTAGCAGCTATTTTTGTTTGGTAGATGGATGGTGATTTGGCTTATTATTTACCTCTTCCGCAGACTCTGTGCATGGCTGCTGAGCACTCCACTCACTCAGAAGGAAAGGGAAGGTTGAGGGTGACTTTTTTCCACCATTATTCCATAAACGTCAGCAGCCAGCTTTTCTTAAATTTCTATTGGCAGAAGTTTCCAAGATGACATATACACTGTTCGCTTTATGACCTTGTGTCCCATAACGAATAGGAAAAGATTTTTGACAGGTATGGGAGAAAACTAAATGTTTGCAGAGTCCTAGAGAAATAGTTTGTTTACGAGATAATTTTTATAATTTAATTTATAAAATTTAATAAATTTAATTATTTAATTATTTAGTTGAGTACTTAAAAATCTTTAATTGTGAGACAAATATTAATTTTAAAAGGAGAGTCATTTATTTTTTTGTTTTAAGGCTTTTTTATTTTGGAAGTTGAATTTGAATCTAAAAGTTTATATATATATATATATATTAAGTGATTTTTTTTCTAAAAATTAAGAGGAATGAGAGAATTTGATGACTAAAGAAGGTATTTTGAAGAAATTAAAATGAGCAATGAAAAAACATTTATAGAGAAGGACAAAACACTTCGGAAGTGAAAGTGGTTATGAGCACTTAATGGAACTGCCGACTTCCCCATTGGTTCTTCGAGGAATGTAAGTCACATAATTTTCTTGGGTGGTCACTTTCGGGTCTCTTTCAACACCAAAGCTTAGCTTCAAGCATCAACCATTGTTCATTGGTGAATGCTAAATAGGGAGGCAAAAGAGGGAGAAGCAAAGTTGTATACGCAATTTGGGGTTTCCACAACTTGTTATTTTCTTATTGGCTTCTAAAAAAATTCCTTTCATTTGCATATTGTTTCCATTTTAGGTGAATACTCTAAATATTCCTCTCAATATTAGCACCAACGTTTGAATTATGTTAACAAAAAATTTGGGAATTATTAAAAATAAAGACTATTAAACAAGCATAAAAGTCAAACAACTGTGGTTTTCATATGTAATGATGATGTCATGATTTATCGACAATATTAAAAGTTATGCTTTGTTTGGGTAAGGGGAGAAATATGAAACTTCAAAGTGAAAGCTAAATGCTACCAAAAAAAAAAGAAAGTGAAAGCTAAAAAGATGCATATAAGATGCCACAAAAGCATGTAAGAAGAATGAAAATTGGAGAAGCGATTGTCGCGCTATAGTTAAAGTGGGAGAGATAATTTTAACCCATCATCTTGTCGCCAAACATAGCCCTTAAAAAAAAAAAAAAAAACATAGAATCCTATTTTTTAAAAAATATTTTTATTTTAATTTCTCAATGTTGCAAATTTGCAATAGATGAGGGAATAGAAAGGGGAGGGACAATTTAGTATTGGTGACATCGTCCGCGTAACATGCGACATTCTTTTGTAGTTGTTGAAGGGATTGTCTCCCAACTCCGTTGGCTTTGGCCACACCCACACTGATTATTGTTTGCAAGAGAGCAGGCGCCATTAATTCTTGGCATTTCACTTTGTTTTCTGTCACTCTCTAAAACCAAACAAGCCCACAACACCCTTGACATTATTGGTTATCCTTGTTGTCGTTTTCGCTTAATAATAAATGCTGTTCTTCACCTTGCCGTGTGTAAATAACAACACACTCACATGCATCATGCAGCTCCTCACATGGCTCATGCATGCAGTTTGCGCACATATAATTGTCGCCATTTATGTTTTACCACAATTAAAACAACCAAGTAACGAAGACAGCCATGATTTAACATCATAAATGGGAAAACATGCTAATTTATTTGGCTATACAACATGATTCAATCTTTGCAAAACCAAAAGTTGATTTCCAGTGGTACCCAATTGTTACTTTGAGATTTTTCTCTTTTTAAATTGAGTTTGAATCTAAGACATTGTCTGTGTTCGTTAGGGGCTTGTAACGTGTGTTTTTGTTTTGGTAAGATGAAGAAAGGAGGGAGCCTAGCTAGCTAGCTAGGGCTACGGTATATGCCAAAAGCACCTTTGTCAATTCATCAGAAGCAAACCCTTTTGACCATGATTGTTTTCATTCAAAACCCCAACACCAATCATGGCCTGCATCACTTTTAAGTGAGCAATAAGTCAAATTAATTTGCTGTAATTAAGAAGCAAGAGAGAGGCTAAGTTGCCATTTTCAAGCACGGAATGGGCTTAAGTCTATGATGAAATGTGACAATTCACAGTTACTGTGCAGCAGCCTCATAGGGTGGACGCATCGGGCATAGTCGGTGTTGGACTTTGATGTACCGCTCACATGCTGTTGTGGGGCTTGACCATAATAGGAGGGGAGGCCAAAGTGTTCAACTAAAGGAGAGTACTACTAATTGTCATGTGCTAATGACTTATTGAAAGAAAGTGTGATCAAATGGGTCTAATTGTTAGTTGTTGCCCAGTTCAATCATAGCTTTCCATTCTAGAGACATTGACTTTGTACCCATAACTCCTCATTATGATTCTATAAATTCTTTTTGTCCATCCAACTGTGTTTCTTCTCAGTTTCAATGTGTTTTTGACCCAGTTAAAATGGGTGTGAACATTTGAATGGTCTATTTAATCATTATTAATGCAATTTTAATTTGGAAGTAATAGCATATCATGCATGGCTAATGGGAATGCAGGGCCATCCATTAAGGCTTCGAAACGTGTGTTTCAAGCTATCAGGTGACGTTTTTAAGTAATATTATAAAATGATTTAGATTTAAATCTTTTCTACAACATTTATACAAAAAGAAAACATGTGTTTCTGCGGATTGCGTTGCTTTCTGAGTGTTGAAAGTTAAGAGAGTGATTGTGCATTTGGGAACACAGTGATGATAGCATTCTGGCCCAGTCAGCATTCGCTGAGGCCAAAATGGCTTGCCACTTTCAGGTGGTTGATGCCATCATTATTGATTCTTTCCATGGTGTTCTCCAGGTTCCATATCTCAGATAATTTATGATACTTGACTATCATTGTAAAAAAAAAAAAAGTTATAAAATAGCATAATTCATCATAATTTAGAAATAGTAAAATAATTACGTTAATAAACATGCAGGAAAGAGAATATTTGCAATTCCATCATTACCCATTAAACTTCAAATTCATTCTCATTTTATTAAAGAAATAAAATTGAACTTCAAAGGAGGGAAAGCCATACATCTCACATCTTGCAAATTAATCAAACTGGAATTCACGAATGAGAACCCTCAAACTAGACCCACAAAATGACATAATCTTTTGTTTGTTTTTGGTGGGGAGTGGAATGGAAGAACCTGGTCTGGGTTCATATTAATTATTAGCAAGGTTTATGGATAATTTTTTTTTTATCAGACAATAATTTAGGTTAACAGCCCTTGTTTTTTTCTTACTTATTCTTCACTTCTTTGTTCCTTTCCCTACCCTGCTGGGTAAGTCGTTTCCTTCGGTCAATGACAAAATTCACATGCCTATATGGAGACTTGATATTGATACATAAATGTGGCTCTTTAATTGGTTGGTTTGTGGGATCAGTCTAGAAGAAATGGAGCTGTTTATTGTGAATACTTTTATTTTTATTTTTATTATCCAATCCAAGCGACAGAGCTTTTATATGGAAAAGGATAGAAAAGAAGCCAGACAGCTCCACATTATAATCAAAAGCTTTTCCATTAATCTAGGTAACCTCCATATAATCATTGAGATGCTTAATGCTAACGCTGTGTAAAAGTTCTCTAATCTAAAAGACATTTCAGCTGTAAAAGTAAAACCAACCAAGGCAGGCCAATAGTCAAAGTGGGCCCGTGTCTACTTACATTTCAGACCAAAAGGTATGTGCTTAATGGTTTTGATGAGCAGACAATAAACGCACCCCCTTTAATGGATATGCAGAAGATTATGGGACTTGCAAACCCTTGCCGACCCAAGTTCTAATTTTTTCCCCTTTCCCTGCTGCTGTCCCTCTTTCTGATGTTTACTTCATGTTTTAACCATGAATTTGTCTACAATCCTTTTTTACTATGCCACCAACTTTCTAGGTTTGGAAATTGGAAGGTTTTAAACTTTTGAGGTCATAATAAAAGTGTTTTATTATTTTTATAAATTGAATTATTTTTAAAAATATATAAATTATTAAATTTACTAGATTTATAAGCTAAATTTTAGAATTCAATAAACCTATCAATTCATTTTAAAGTTAACGAAAATTTAGCATTCTTTATATAATGGAGTATATTTTTCCATAATAAAAACTTACACTTCAATGCAATTGCTTTTTTTTTTTAATAACATATTTGACACATAACTGTAATAACCTATTACAGACATGATCATGAGGAGTGAGGAGAATACATACTACAATGAAAACACCCAAAAAAGTTGAATGAACAGAATCAAATTAAGATTCGAATTAGACATAATGTGAACAAAGAAAGCAAACACTAAAACATGTATAAGGGGGCATAAGGACCAAGCAGAAGGCTGCAAAGCAGGGTAACACACCGGCGGCGAACTGCTATGGTTATAACATGCTGTTCTTGAATGCGCTTCCTTATCATCACAACTCACATTAAGTTTCAGTTGGCGCCGCACCATTGTAGACTGCAAATGAGTGATTTGGAGCACATTTATGTTTGTGACACCAACAACCTAACTATGCATTCAACACGCGGGGTCAGTCCAGTCCCTATACATATTCTTAGTGGCAGACCCCATGAACCCATTTGTTTTGTTGGTAGGAAAAGAACCAAACAAACAAAATCATAGCCGAAAGAAAAACATATTATCACCACTTTCATGTGTAGTTTCATCTTCAATTTCTAGGAAACACAACCTTCACCATAGTAGGAGTCTCATACAAGACAATCGCGGTAAGCGAAAACTAACAAGTGCTCTTTCAACTGATTGAAAGCTACGTTATACCATAGTTTTCATTAGATTAGCTCGATAAGACTTGTCGGTCCAAAATTATGGCTCCCAAAGTTTGGCAGAGAACCATTAAGTTTGCCTTCATTGCTTTCGTCCCAATTTTTTTTGTGTGGTTTAAGTTTTACCTGCAATTGCCAAGTTACAATTGTGTGGCTGCAAATAGATTATTTGGAATGAATCAATATCGCAGTTAGTGGACAGTCGAACTGTATCTCAAGTATACCCCTTATCAATATCAGAGCATTGCATAAACAAACAAAAGAAGAACACGAATGCTCTCTATCACATTAATTTTCCCATTTTACACAAAGTCATTGTTAATATATGACACATTTCAGAACACTTTCAAGCTGTTATTCTTGTTCAAACGACAAATGCTCTTAATCTCCACTTTAGTCCTAGCTAACTTATCTTTTACAGCTTCCATGACTTAAACTTGCATACGTTCAATTTAGTCATCGTTACTTATGTGTTACAAGAATTCCTAGGTATATTCTAAATTATGTGAACAAGTAATAAAATTTAATAAGGCCCCGAAAGAAGGGAAACGATGTGCATTCCCATTACTCATCAACAGAAAAGTCAGGTTCTGCAGGCTTCCGCAAAGAGCTCACTGCACTAGATTCTGTCCCAGAATGCATATTGACACCTTTCTTAGTGCTCATGGCCAGCCTGGTTGCATATACAACTAAGCCTGACCCAGATGTTGGTGTTTCTGGCTCAGCAGCTGTGGGATTCTCCTTGGCCCTCAGTTCAGCAATTTCCTTTCGTTTTTTATACCTTCTCCATGCAGATTGTATGAAATAAGCAGCCCATGTTCGCCACTGGTGTGAGAAGAACCTAGACTTGTGTCTAAGTTGTTCACTGTGCAGCCTTCTGAATTGAGATGCGACAAACTTGAGGTCTTCTGCTATGAGAGCAAAGGCCTCTACTTCAGAGATGGATTTCACAGTTCGAGTGGAAGATGGAAGTGTGACACTTGGTCGCGGGTCCAAAGCCCACGTCATTAGTTCCTCACCACAGAAATCACCTGGCCCAATACGATAAGAACCCCCATTGGTGGTGTAGGAATCAAGATGGCCTCTAATTATGAAGAGTATCTCATTGACAGGATCACCCTCACGAACTAGAAAGGTGCCCTCAGTGCACAATGCAGGCTTCAACCTCTCACATATTGCATCTAGCATCCTCTCATCCATTTGGTCAAACAATGGGACCTGTTAATGATACAATTAATATCTTTAAATCGTAGTAATAAGAGAAGCAAACAAGATTTCATAAGGGGGTGTTCCAAACTGTAATCTTGTAAATAGATATATTGAAAACTGTCATATTAACATCAGCATTTTTAGGTCTAAAGAGTACTTACTCCTCGGACCAGGTCAAGACAAAGATGGCGCTTGATGTCTCTTCGGAGATCCACTGGAAGTCCTTTGAGAAGAGCCTCTTCATCCACTCCTCGAGTAGCCAACCATTTATGTTGATCATATTTCCGCACGGACTGCCTTAGTTCTGAAGGTAGCTGCCTGTGATGCATCCATTGCTCTGTATCGGTTCTTTTCAACCTCCACTCTTCTAAGCGGACAGTTGTTGATTGGAGGTAGGTCTGCCAAAATTGGAGCTATATTAGTACATCCCATATATAGAATGAAATGAATGTACGCTAATGAAATTGTTTCTTGTTAATTGATGAGGAAAACTACAAATGCATGAGTCATAGCTTGGGTGAGGTGGGGAACCCTCCCTTTGATGTGATATCTGAAGGATATGAAGAATGCAACATACAAGAAGCAGAATACTTCCTGTGGTAATTTAAGGCTACGTTGGAACTTGCAACTGATTTATACAGGTAATTAAAGTTTTAATAAAAAAAAATCTCAAATTGAAACAAATGAGAGCAAGAAAAGATCATTTTCTATATGAAGCACAAACTAGCCACCCTGCTCCAAGCACGTACATAACAATGTGAGCATGTAAACTCATTTGTTAAGTGCATGTAAATACAATACGCTTTTTGGGCGTTGTCTGCAGGCATCATCAAATTTTCAAGACCTATCGAGAGGAAAATCTGGTATATGCAAAATACATCTATGTTACAAGACATAATATAACTGCACTTGCCTGCATATTATTAATGAGCAATCCGAAAAAAACCAATCCAATAGCGACGAACATTATTTCTCCAATATACGTGCTAGTATGAAGACCTTGTCCCAAAGAACTGCACCAACCGATCAAAAAAGAAAATTAATGCTCAAGCGTTAAAAAAGCAACCAGATGAGAAAATTGCTCTGTTTCCTCGTGAAAAGAAGAGAGAAAAATTTTTTCCATAATTTCGTCAAGGTTTGAAGCTACAAATTTTGGAGGACATCATTATCGTTTGCCAACTAAGATGGAAAAAAAAAAAAAAAGAAGAAGAACTAGAGAAGTAACCTTCTGGAACATCAGAATTTATACGATTCTGACTAGAAGATTTGAACTTTCTAGCACTATTCTACTTTCAACAGCTAAAACAAGGAGTGAATCATGCTACATTAATCTTTCCCTTCATACAACAATGGCATATCTCACTGCCCAACAGCATTTGGAGGCACACATCTGTACTTCTGGATCAGAAAGTTTACTACGATTATGATGACCCATTGAATGGAAAGCTTTCAAAAAAATTCTACGAAAAACTACACAGATTCTTCTTTTTTAAGATGCACAAAAAAATTGAAAATGAAAATGTTATCACTGAAGTATGGTAATAATCTTAATGCTTAACTCAGGTAAATTGTGGTAGCACATAGAAGCACCCTTAAATGAGACTTACATCAGATTCCGCAAGCCCCACCAAAGACAGTAGATGTATCTATTAAGGAATGGAGAACTTGCGACTTCTGATGTTACTGCTTCATCGAAAATACCGAACTGAAAAACATCTGGTGAACATAAATTTGTGGCATTAGCTATGAACCAGGAGACCCTGGGGTCATCGTTAACCCTGTGGCAGTCAAGGAATCCATATTCACAGGATGAGGTCTCCAGGATGCAGACATTTCTCCAGCATGCTTCTTGTCGTTCAATTGAAAAAAGGTACCAGCAAGCTCCTAAAACCTTTATGGAATGAACCCCAACAAAATAAAATGAGGAAGTTTGGTTTTATAGCTCTTCTTCCTTTTAGATATTTCAATATATGAGTCGATGGTTCACACAACTGCGTATTCAAAATCCTTTCTTCAAAAAACAAGGAGATATTAGGCTTCCAGTGCCATCTGATTTTAAATAAAAGGGAAGTAGGTAAATAAATAATTTTTGAAAACATAACAAAACAGCCACTCCTGAATTAATTTAGTTTTATTCGACAATTTTGTTTTCTTCTTTGTCAAAGGAGTTCGTTGGAAGTTACAACAGATTTGTAGCTGGAGAATTTACCAGTTGACGATAGCCCAAGCTATGACTAAAACAAAATCACTTCAACTTGGATAATTATCAATCCTAAGAAAAGACTAACACACACTGCAGATTAATTCAGCTTGGTATAAATTTATGGAGATTAATATGATAAATATGCTTCTTAGAAACTCAGCTTAATATATCTGCAGTAAAGTTCTTCACCGCACCTCTTAAATAAGTTGGTCTGCGTTGAATTTATTCCTCTATTCTGTTTGAAAAGGTAAGACTGGAATTTCCTTACTAAATAATACTAAGTAGAGGAAAACGCTATCATCTATTTGGGTACAACTTCAAGCTGTTTGAGCAAGCAAGAAGAAACATAAGTTTACATAAACTTACATGGCTTGTTAACATGTAAAGCATCAGGTTGTACGCAGCACCTGCCCATGCTGTTTCTGTCACAACCTCTGTAGCCTTTACAATTTGTGATGAAAGTGAAAAATTCTGAAATAGCCTTGGGAGGTATTGAAAAGTGAGGATAAACTTAAACATAGTTATTGTGTTTGCCATGGTTGAACCTTTAAGATTGGGGATGACAATCCATATTAGCACCTGGAATAACCATAACGCAACAACATATTTAGCATCTTAAAGCACAATGATCCTATTGACGATGCAGTAACTTACCTGAGGAAGGGGCAGGGCAGCAATGAAGTCTAACCAGAAACCCTTGCACAGGTACCTCATTGCAATTTTTGAAGAATCTATAACAGGTTCTCCTCTCCCAAATACCCCAGAAGAAGGAGTAACATAAGCCGTACGAAACCTCATGAAAATATGAACCATGTAAAAGACATCTGCCACTGATCTGATAATTGTGAGGATGACTTCAAGAGATATTCCAATTTCAATGCATACTTCATCTCGAACTGCTGGTGAATAAAAGAAGAGGGGGTCCACAAACAAAGACACTAAACTGGCTATCAAAAAAATTTTGTTCCAGCGGTGAATGGTTTGTCCCCGAGGATCTAATAATCTTCTTTTTACCATCTCGCAGTCCTCTGAGAATTTTCTTGACAACACTAAACTGACAACTCTTGCTTTCAAGAACTTTCCAGTCTTCCCCGTTAACTTCTTCTGAGCTTTCTTGGTGCCAGGCCTAGGTTCTCGTGTCCCATCGATGTTGTGCTTAAGCTTAATCCCATGGTCACCGTTAGTTGCAGGGACTTCTGTTAGTTCAGGTTCGTCTTGAAATCTAAAGAAATTTAATTCAGTCCTTCAATGAAATTTTATAAAAATTTCACTTCAAAAATATAAGTTATTAATTTTATTATTTTAATATCTTAAAACCAATTTCTTGCATTTGCAGCACTAATCTCTTATGCTCTGTTTCTTGGTTAATGGATTCAGCTACAGCCTACAGGAGAATAAGAATTCTATGCAGACTAAATAGCGCATCAGAGAGGACTCAAAACAGAAAAAGGGTCAAGAGTGTGAATGAAGAGTCTCTTCCTTGTCACTCTCCCCTGTAAAATGGAGATCATGTAAAACCAAAACTGGAGATAAACCGCGTTCATATGCCAATGAAAAATGTAAGAGAAGGACGGAAAAGCCTTTAAAAGGAACGTAACATAAGGACAAAAAATGCAACCTATTAGTATTTATCACACGCAAATACGAGCTTTGACTCTGACTTGGCGGTTTGAAAAGCTGTCCAAGCAGCATCACCAAATGTGCGACAGAGCCGGAGAAGCAGGTCCATGCCGAGAGGTCGAAGATAGAGAGTGATGGTCCAAAAGAAGAAGAAAAAAAAAAAAAGGACATGCCTCCTCTTGCTTAATTTAATGTGCAGTCCCTCCGTTCTAGCTAAATTTATAATTTTCACAAAAATTTTACTTATATTTTATAAAAGTTTTATAAATTTAATTTTATGAACTTAACTTTTTTTTATCTAAAATTACTTGACTGACCCAGAGAGCTAAGCAAGTGCGTCAAATCCTACACTTGTACTACTTATTTCTACAAAAGTCATGTTGTGAGATTTAAGAAACTCAGCACCTTATTTTAAATTTTTGAATTACGCCAAAATTGACCAAGAAAGGTAGGCAAGTGCTTATTGTTTTCCACTTGGGCTGACATGAGATCGTAAAGCCTTCCACTTGGACTTATCCATACTAATAAGACAATACTGTGGTCTGCCCTTCAATTTCCTGGCAATCCAACGGGAAAGAAAACTTGCGCCAAAATTGACCAAGAAAGGCAGGCAAGTGCTTATTGGATTCCACTTGGACTTACATGAGATCGTAAAGCCTTCCACTTGGACTTGTTCATACTAATAAGATAATAATGTGGTTTGCCCTTCAATTTCCTGGCAATTCAGCGGGAAAGAAAACTTGCACACTGAAAAGCCTTTGAATTTCTACACCGCCAATAATGTTTTTTTTTTTTTTTCCGTTTTTGCTATAAAGTTATTGTCATCTATAAGTTTACTAATAAGATATTCGTATAATAAAAATTAATTATATTTTAAAAAATTTTAATATAATTTATCAATATAAATTTTAATTTAAAGTTATCTTTATTAAAAAATTAATTATTAAATAATTTTTACTTTAAAAGAGATTTATTTCTTACCAAAATAATAAGGAGATATTCTTGTAAAATTTAAAAATAAAAGAAAGATAAATCTATACTTTATATAAAAGTTAAAATATAGCTCAAACATTTTTTTGACTATATTATTCTCCTTAAATAATTATTTGGGTTAATTTATCCTTTTACAATTTTTAAAATTAATATGTGAATTATATATGCCAAAAAAGAGAGCATTTAAAGTTGCGTTCAAATTCCACCTTAAGGCCAGCGTCCGTGTCAACTTTCAAGTTTCAACTCAATTGGAACCGTTGGGTCAATGGCTGGAAGTACGGTTCCACTAAAATAAGGATGTTGGAATAAGTAAAGAAACGGGTTTACTTCGAAATAGAAGATTGTTGATGTGGCAGTCAAGTGCCTTGTCTAACTCAATCAGAAGTTGATAGATCGAAATAGAAGATTACTCTTCCCATTGTCACGTTATTGTTGCAGGTGATAGAGAAACATCTCATGCTGAACTGAACTGGCCTACCTGCTTGCTAGAAGATTGTCCAATGAATTGCACGGGGCTTGGGCTTCCTTCATTCTGAATTTGTTTCTTACGACCTGGCCCGTGGAATTCTCAAGTCTCGCAATGTTCTGCTGAGTGATAGTTATGAGCCTCTACTAATTGACTATGCCCTTCATCCTCTAATGAACCCCAACACTGCTGTGCAGTCCTTGTTTGCTTTGAAAACCCCTTATTAAATACAATACCAGCAACTTTCACACAAGACTGACGTTTATTGCCTTGGCATTACCATTCTTGAAATCATTACCGGAAAATTTCCTTCTCAGTATCATAGCAATGGCAAGGGGGACTGATGTTGTGCAATGGGTGCTCACAGCAATATCTGAGGGAAGAGAAGCAGAGGTGATCGATCCAGAGATAGGAAGCAATACGAATTCACTCAATCAAATGCTACAGCTTTTCAAAATGGGTGCATCTTGCACTGAGAGCAATCTTGATCAACGACTGAATTGAGGGAAGCCATTAGTGGAGGATAGAGGAGGTACAGCTATAAAGCTTTTGTCACAAAAACTGCAACATCTCAATCCAATGTTTGGCCATTCATGATGATAAGGTATATCTTTGCTGACTTCAAATAGGGTATACCTTTTGATAGTTTATGCTTACATAAACAAAATTGTTCTTTTATCCATTATCTTTTCCAGATTTTCCTACATGTACTAACTTTCAAATGAAGAATGGATCAGAAAAAAAAAGTGCTACAGAAACAATCTCCATTATACAATTATTATTGTTTAATTTGTTTTATATTTTTATAATTTCAACTTATTTATTTGTAAAATATATTTTGATTAATAATAAAACAAAATAAAAGCTTTTTTCGTAAAATACCCCTCTAAAAAGTTCAATTTACCAAAATAACATTTTATTATGAGTTCAAAATATCTTAGAATTTAAAGAATATTTTTATTAAAAATTAAAGTTGATATTCATAAATGGCTATTTTTATTATCATTATAAATGTTATGTCCTATTAAAAAATAAACTTAATTTTTATATTTTACTATGATCTATTTAATTAGATATTTAATATAATTTAATTATCTTCAATAAAAAATTATAAAATTTTTATGAAAAATTAAATTGTACATATTAAACTCTATTTTATAACTTTTTATCATTTACTCTTTTTAGTAAATATTTAGTATAATATCAATTAATTTTTTAAAAAAGAATTTATATTATTTTGTAATTAATTTTTTAAAATTCACAGGCTATACATGTGTTTAAAAACTAGTAAATAAATAAATATAGGAAAGCACTTGATTAATTAAGACCAAGGCTATGGTATTTTTGGCAACAATTATGGCTCCGAAAGTTTGGCAGAGAACCATTAACTTTGCCTTCATTGCTTTTCGTCACAGTTTTTGGGTGTGGTTTAAGTTTTACCTGCAATCGCCTAACTGGGCATTCAACACGCGGGGTCAGTCCAGTCCCAGATGATATTCTTAGTGGCACACACCCCATGAATCCATTCGTTTTGTTGGTAGGAAAAGAACCAAACAAACAACAACATAGTCGAAAGAAAAACATCATCGTCACTTTAATGTTTAGTTTCATCTTCAATTTTTAGGAAACACAACCTTCATCCGTGGAAGTCTCATGCAAGACGATTACTGTGAGCTAAAACTAACAAGTACTCTTTCAACTGGTTGAAAGCTATATTACACTACAGTTTCCATGAGATTATTTGCTCGATAAGACTTGTGGGTGAAGAATCATGGCTCCCAAAGTTTGGCAGAGAACCATGAAGTTTGCCTTTATTGCTTTACGTCCCAATTCTTTTTGGGTGTAGTTTAAGTTTTACCTGCAATTGCCAAGTTACAATTGTGTTTCTGCAAATAGATTATTTGGAATGCATCAATATTGCAGTTAGTAGACACTCGAACTGGATCTCAAGAATACCCCTTATCAATATCAGAGCGTTGCCTAAACAAACAAAAGAAGAGCATGAATGCTGTTAATCACATTAATTTTCACGTCAAAGCCATTTTAATATATGACACATTCCAAAACACTTTCACACTGTTTCTTGTTCTAACGACAAATGCTCTTAATTTCCACTTTAGTCCTAGCTGGCTTATCTTTCACCGCTTCCATGACTTAAACGTGCATACATTCAATTTATTCATTGTTACTTATGTGTTAGAAGAATTCCTAGCTATATTCTAAATTTTAAAAAAAAAAATATTAGTTAGGCCCCGAAAGTAGGGAAACGATGTACATTCCCATTACTCATCAACAGAAAAGTCTGGTTCTGCAGGTTTCCGCAAAGAGCTCACCGCACCAGATTCTATCCCAGAATGCATGTTGATACCTTTCCTAGTGCCCCTGGCCAGCTTGGTTGCATATACAACTAAGCCTGACCCAGATGTTGGTGTTTCTGGCTCAGCAGCTGTGGGATTCTCCTGGGCCCTCAGTTCAGCTATTTCCTTCCGTTTTTTATACCTTCTCCATGCAGATTGTATGAAACAAGCAGCCCACGTTCGCCATTGGTGTGAGAAGAACCTAAACTTGTGTCTAAGTTGTTTACTATGCAGCCTTCTGAATTGAGATGCAACAAACTTGAGGTCTTCTGCTATGAGAGTAAAGGCCTCTACTTCAGAGATGGATTTCACTGTTCGAGTGGAAGATGGAAGTGTGAGACTCGGTCGTGGGTCCAAGGCCCACGTTAGTAGTTCCTCACCACAGAAATCACCTGGTCCAATACGGCAAGAATTGAAGAATCCAGTGCGGCCTCCATTGGTGGTGTAGGAATCAAGATGGCCTCTAATTATTAAGAGCATCTCATTGACAGGATCACCCTCACGAACTAGATAGGTGCCCTCAGTGCACAATGCAGGCTTCAACCTTTCACATATTGCATCTAGCATCCTCTCATCCATTTGCTCAAAGACTGGGACCTGTTAATGACTCAATTAAAATCTTAAACTGTAGTACTAAGAGAAGCAAACAAGATTTCATAAGGGGGTGTTCCAAACTGTAATCTTGTTTATAGATATATTGAAAACTGTCATTTACAAAGGATTTCAGGTCTAAAGAATACTTACTCCTCGGACTAGGTCAAGACAAAGGTGGCGCTTGATGTCTCTCCGGAGATCCACAGGAAGTCCTTTTAGAAGAGCCTCTTCATCCACTCCTCGAGTAGCCAGCCATTTATATTGATCATATTTCCGCACGGACTGTCTTAGTTCTGAAGGTAGCTGCCTGTGATGCATCCATTGCTCTGTATCAGTTCTTTTCACCCTCCACTCTTCTAAGCGGACAGTTGTTGATTGGAGGTATGTCTGCCAAAATTGAAGTAATATTAGTACATCCTGTATATAGAATGAAGTCAATGTACGCTGATGAAATTGTTTCTTATTTGATAAGGAAAACTACAAATGCATGAGTTATAGTTTAAGCGAGGTCAGAAACCCTCTCTACGATGTGATATTTGAAAGATATGAAAAATGCAACATACCAGACGCAGAATACTTCCCGTGGTAATTTTAGGCTATGTTGGAACTTAGAACTGATTCATAAAGGTAATTAAAGTTTTTAATAAAAAAATCTCAAATTGAAACAAATGAGAGCAAAAAAAATAAGAAATAAAGAAAATCATTTTCTGTACGAAGCACAAACTAGCAGCCACCCTGTTCCTAGCACGTAACAATGTGAGCATATAATACAATGCTCTTTTTGGGCGTTGTCTTCAGGCATTGTCAAATTTTCAAGACCTATAGAGGAAAATTTGGTGCGTGCAAAGTAGTTAGATGTTAATGGGCATAATTTAACTGCACTTACCTGCATATTACCAATGAGCAACGCAAAAAGAACCAATCCAAGAGTTGCAACAATAATGGCGAATATTATTTCTCCAACATAGGTGCTAGTAAGAAGACCTTGTCCCAAAGAACTGCACCCACCGATCAGAAAAGAAAATTAATGTTCAAGGGTCAAAAGAGTCCACTTGTGAGTTTTGGACAACCAGATGAGAAAATTGCTCTATTTGCTAGTGAAAAGGAGAGAAATAAATTCCATCATTTCGTCAAGGTTTGAAGCTACCAATTCGAAGGACATCATTATTATTTGCCAAATCAGATGACAATAAATAAATAAAGAAGTAGAGAAGTAACCTTCTGGAACATTAGAATTTAATGACGCTGACTAGAAGGTTTTAACTTTCTAACACTACTCTACTAAAATTTCAACAGCTAAAACAAGGAGTGAAGCAAGCTACGTTAAGTTTGCCTTTCATATAACAATAACATATCTCACAGTCCAAGAACTTTTGGAGGCACACATCTGTACTTCTGGGTTAGAAACTTAACTACAATTATGATGACCCATTGAATGGAAAGCTTTCAAGAAAATTTTACGAAAAATTAAACTGCTTTGTTTCTTCTTCCTTTAAAACGCACAAAAATTGAACATGGAAATGTTATGAACAAAGCATGGTAATAATCTTAATGCTTAACTAAGGTAGATTATGGTAGCACATAGAAGCACCCCAATGACACTTACCTCAGATTCCTCAGGCCCCACCAAAGACAGAAGAAGTATTTATTAAAGAATGGAGAACTTGTAACTTCTGATATTACTGCATCGCCGTAAATACCAAACTGGTAAAAGCTAACATCCGGTGAACATAATTTTGTGACATTAGTTGTTATGAACCAGGAGACCCTGGGGGCATCTTTAACCCTGTGGCAGTCAAAGAATCCATCTTCACAGGATGTGTTCTCCAGATCGCAGACACTTCTCCAGCATGCTTCTTGTCGTTCAATTGATAGAAGGTACCAGCAAGCTCCTAAAACCTTTTTGGAATGAACCCCAACAAAATAAAATGAGCAAGTTTAGTTTCATAGGTCTTCTTTGTTTTATATATTTCAATATATGAGTCGATGGTTCACACTTGCGTATATCAGTATATGAAATCCTTTCTTCAAATGTATATGCAGATAAAAGAAACGAGGAGATATTAGGCTTCCAGTGCCATCTGATTTTAGATAACAGGGAAGTAGGTATATAAATAATTTGAGAAAATATTCCAAAACAGCCACTCCTGAACTAATTTAGTTTTATCAGACTATTTTGTTTTCTTCTGTGTCAAAGGACTTTGTTGGAAGTACAACAGATTTGTAGCTGAAGAAATTACCAGTTGACGACAGCCCAAGCTATGACTAAAACAGTTATTTAGACTTGTATGAATATCTATCCTAAGAAAAGACTAATAGACACTGCAGATCAATTCAGCTTAGTATAAATTTGTGGAGATTAATATGATAAGTATCCGCCTTAGAAACTCATCGTACCTCTTATATTTTTCCTCGTTACTTCTATATATAAGTTGGTCTACATTGAATTATTCCTCTATGCTGTTTGAAAAGGTAAGACTGGATTTCCCTTACTAAAAAAAAAACACTAAATACAGGAAAACGCTGTCATGAGTCGTCTATATGGTGACAACTTCAACCTGTTTGAGCAAATAGGAAGAAATGTAAATTTACATATACTTACATGGCTTGCTAACATGTAAAGCATCAGGTTGTACGCAGCACCTGCCCATGCTGTTTCTGTCACAACCCCGGTAGCCTTTACAATTTGTGATGAAAGTGGAAAAATGAGAAATAGCCTTGGGAGGTATTGAAAAATGATGATAAACCTAATGACATTTTTTGTGTTTGCCATGGTTGAACCTTTAAGATTGGGGATGATAAACCATATTAACACCTGGAATAACCATAACGCAACAACATATTTAGCGTCTTAAAGCACTGTTATCCCATTTACGATGAAGAAAACTTGCAGTAACTTACCTGAGGAAGGGGCAGGGCAGCAATGAAGTCTAACCAGAAACCCTTGCACAGGTACCTAATTGCAATCTTTGAAGAATTTATAACAAGTTCTCCTCTCCCAAATACCCGGGAAGAAGGAGCAACATAAGCTGTACGAAATCTCATGAAAATCTGAATCATGTAAAAGATATCTGCCATTGTTCTGATAATTGTGAGGATGACTTCAAGAGTAATTCCAATATCAATGCATACTTCATCTCGAACTACTGGCAAATAAAAGAAGAAAGGATCCACAAACAAAGATACTAAACAGGCAACCAAAAAAATTTTGTTCCAGCGGTGAATGGTTTGTCCCCGAGGATCTAATATTCTTCGTTTTACCCTCTCGTAGTCCTCTGAGAATACTCTTGATAAAACTCCAGCTTTCAAGAACTTTCCGGTCTTCCCCGTTACCTTCTTGGTGCTAGGCTCAGGTTTTCGTGTTCCATCGATGTTGTACTTCAGCTTAATCCCATTGTCACCGTTAGTTGCAGGGACTTTTGCTAGTTCGGGTTCATCTTGAAATCTAAAATGTGAAATCTAATTTAGAGGCTTATAATGTTTAAGCATGATCAACTGAGTTACTGAAATTATGCAATTGACCTTTAAAGATTTGCATAAAATTTCAGAGTCTTAAGTATTACAATAAGAAGACACACCTTACAGATCTTGATTTACCAAAACCCATACCGATCTCGCAGGAGAATCAACCTCTCTTCAATCAACAAAATAAATCTGGGGAGAAAGGAATAGGAATTTATAGATATCGGTTGCTGAATCAACTGTCAATGAATATTGAGCCTTGTGACAAGCGAAATTGACCAAGGCTGAATTTTAAGCCACAACAATGGGACAGACTCATCCATGGCTGCTTACACCAGGATTTTTCTATGAACACATGAAATTAAAGATACACCAACTTGGAGATGAAGCTATACTGCTATAGAGATTCCCCACTTTATTAGGCCCAAAAGTTCAAGTCAAACATGTAGCCAATTTCTTTTGATTACTAAATTAAATTGAATATATTGGTTACTTAAGTGCACCTCCATGGGGAATAAGTGTGATTTCCTTAAATTCAGCATCAGTTCGTGAAAGAAAATATAACTCTCAAATGATATTTATTTCATTTCATATTATTCAAAATGCAAAACCTCAAACTTTGATACTTTGCTTCTACAGAAAGAATAACATAATAAACAGTTCAGCGGCCAAAAGCAGCAGCGGCACCATACACATTTAAAAATATGAGTACCAAAGAGGGAAAAAGAAGATTCCCACAAAAAATAAATCAGCCACTAGGGGGCCAAAAATTTGAACTTAAGATCGAATTTCGATTATGAGTATATGATAAGAGTTTGATCATGGAGTTTCCGAATAAAAATATATACTGAACATAGGTAAGTTTAGTTTCTCACAGCTATTCAAACGAACAGGGAAGGAGCACTGATTGAAGTGAGACAGATTCCCCAGCATTCTCGTCCGATACAAGCAAACCCGGAGACTGGAATTAAACTTGTTGCATTTGCAGCACAATCTCTTCTGCTCTGTTTCTTGGTTACTGAATTCAGCTCAAAGAGGAAAAGAATTCTATATATGCAGACTACAAAGCGCATCAGAAAGGAGCCAAAACAGAGAATCGGTCAACAGGGCAATGAAGAAGCACTTCAACAGTCATGAAGAATCTCTTCCTTGTCACTCTCCCCTGAAAAATGGGGATGATGTAAAACCAAAACTACAGATAAACCGCGTTCATATTCAAATTAAAAATGTAAGAGAAAGACGGCAAAGCCTATGCGAGGAAAGTAACATAAATACTCATGCGAATACGAGTAGTAACTCTGGCTTGTGGGTTTGACAAGGTGTCAAAGCAGCAGCAACCAATATGAGACAGAGTCAGAGAAGCAGGTCCATGTCGATGTGTCCAACCAGAGGGATTGGAGATGGAGAGAAATAGTCCAAAAGAAAAAAAAAAAAAGTATTTTTGCTGAATTTAATGAGTGAAATGAATCATGTCGAAAAAGAAAAATAATGTGTGAATGATCCGAGGAGGGGTTGACTACGTTGGATACGCTGCTATGGAATCTTGACACGTGTTTGTTCTTGTGAGCACCGCCAAGTCCGAAAACAGACTATTTCATACTTTTTCGGAAGAAGTTCATTCAATCAGTCCGTTTTGAATGGAATTAATCCTATGAAATGATATGTTCTGTGCCTACCACACGGTTTCGTAAAAATTTTAAAATACCTTCAGACGTAATAATTAATGTAATATATTAATTTAATAATAATAAATTATTTATATTATTTTATTAACATAATTTTATAAATAATAATTATAATAATTTAAATAATAATTTATCAATAATTAAATATATAACATAATGCAATATTAAAAATATTGAATAATCTCCCGTTTGAGTACAACTCATTCGGATTGGATTGTTTACAGATTATTCGGGCAAAGTTCATTTCAACAGTGGACTGTACAAGCTACAAATCAAGTTGGCACAGTACAAGGCTACAAGCGAGTTGGCCTCAGCATGTTAACCAGGCATGAGACATGCATCTGCTTGGTTGTACAACGTAAAGTCCTAATGGAAACTATTACACCGACCTCCTTTTTGGTAATGACGATTTCTTCGTCTGAAAAAGTCAAAAGGCTGACTGCCAACTGCCGAGGTTCCTTTGTTTTTAAGCTAAAAATAATTATTATAAATTAAGTTAAGTTGCCAAAATTTGTTGAGCAGATTTATACTTTTTATTTTTTGTTTTTTAAATTTTTTAATATTTAAAATTAAATCACATCAAAATATATGAGTCAATTATAAAACTATCAACGTAATCCTACAATTATCCTAAACTAAGTTGACAAAATTCTGTTGTCTCAAAATATGTGACACGCCAAATAAATTTTGAATCGTTTGCAATGGTCATATGTTTTAGGTGCTTCCAAATTTTCATGCACTCTATTTTAAATTTTTGAAGAGTTTCTAAACACAATTCACTTCCTCTGTATGCCTTTTCTTTCAACGTGTTCATAACATTAATTCCGCAGTCAAATTAAGTTTTTTTTTTTTAATTTATTGCAATGCCCTGGCAATTAATCCATGTATTTAGATTATGGCCCAATTCCAATACTTATTATGTCATTTTCATCTTCAAGGGACCCACACTAATCTGTATGAATTAGTTGTCGTCCGCTTGCATTACTTGTTCGACCGCCTTACTCTCTATTATCAGTCACTTGCCCACCAAATTTTTCCAGTCATCATACCGATACATTAATTATTTTGAAGAGGACTTTTTACTATACATTATTATTTTAATAGCGAGTAATCCTTTTTTTCCAGAGAGAGCAGTTCTTATTAGTATTTAATGTGTCGTGATGTGTAAAATAATTCAAATAACTTTATTTAAGTGAGAGTGGACTGATTACACAATAATATATAAATTTAGATTTTTTTTATATTTTAATAATTTTTTTTATTTTATGATATGAAAGTTTTATTAATTTTTTTCTTCTAATTTTATATTTATCTTCATTTTAGTATATATTTTATTTTTCCTTAAAGAAAAGCAAGAGATTCTCTGTTTACAAGGGCTGAAAATTGTCTCCACTTGCCGACAAATGATGGTTCAAACTTCGATGTTCCTCGTTGCATAAAACAAACTATTATCAATCCACAACCAAAAAGATTAAGGATTAATTTAATAATAAATAAGAACATGTAATGTCTGATTAGGTGTATTCTTTCAGGCTCGACTCTTCATTAGCAACGTTAATTTAGGGATAAGCCATAAAAATACAACCTTGAGAATCCTCAAATCCTGACAAACACGATCACCCAGCCCCTATAAAAACAAATTGGATTGAGATCCTTTGATTGCTTCATTATTTAGCCATAAAAAGGTTGTTAACTAATCAGATGATGATTGATGAGCAATACATGGAACATACATACTGAAGCAAGAAATGAAATTCCAACAACCATGAAGCGCATTGCCCACCATTTGGAAGGGACACAGGCATTTATATCCACCGTCAGAATCAGTTTTAGAAATTTCTTTTTATGTTGTTTTGAATATTTTTTTTTGATAAATAAAAATTAATAATTTTAAGATATTAAAAATATTAAAATAAATAATTTTTTTAAACAAATTTTTTATACACAAACTTAAAATAATTTATTTATAATATCTAAATCTTTATCACTTATATAAATTCATCATAATTGATTGAGTTTGTTTTAATTATAAATGCAGGCAGTGATGGGTGTTGAAGTCCCACGGTATGGATCTGTGAGTTGTAGCGCCAAGAGCCTCAGTCTCGCCCAAGTCAAGTACTATTCTCAAGTGCACATGGCCAACTGCCCATTGTCCAATGTTGTGACGGTGCAGCATTTTCTAATACACAGACAGTGTTCTTATTTTATTATATATTTACGATATTTTTACAAAATAAATTTTATTAAATATTTAATTAACATAATTTAAATTATAAAATTTATTAAATTCAATTATTTACATTATAAACCCATCAAATTATAAGATAAAATTATTATTTATAATAATTTAATAATTAACTAATTTTCTATATTATATTAGCATGCTTATGTTTAATTTTAAATTCTTTAAATTTTTTTATTTTAATAATTTTTATTTTCTTTTAAAATTTAATATATAAAATTTATTCTTTTTTTTATTTTTCACCTTTTTTTCTCTCTTTCACCCTTACCCATCTTAGATCTGCCTTTATCCGTAGTCATGCCTGCAACCACGTTTTAATAATTTCAAGTGGCTGCAGAGTGCAGAGAGTAGGGTTTGATTGCCTAATCCAACAAGCCAGCGAGATCTCAATCCGTACTTGCTTCAGATGACCAACATAAACTGTGCAGATGCTTCTTAATTATTAGGGAAACTGGTATGCATTTTAGTATGACTTTAATATATTATGCAATATTTTTAAAATATTATATAATATTTTAAAAATTAATAACTTTAATATATATAAAAAAATATAAAAATAAAAAATACTCATTATTACTTATCATCAATAAGAAAGCAATTTTGGATGAACATAAATAAGGCATTGAGTTCTTACTGTTGGAATGAAAAAAATTCATATTTAATATGAAAATTGATGAATTGATTAAATTTTAGAATTTAATTTTTGAGATTAAATATATTTAATAATTTAAATTTTAAAAAATAAAAATTATATGAAAATAAAATTAGAGATATAAAAAACCTATTGTTAAAGTAGGACCCCTCATTTATATATATATATATATATATATATATATTACACATAAAATTATGTGTAATGATTTTTTAAACTATACAAAAATAAATCCTTCAATTTTGATTCTTTAAAATACAATTTCTAATTATTAAAAGCAAATTATTGAAGTTAAGACTAGAAAGTTTACGATAATTTAATATCAATTTATTTTTCCTGCTGTATTTAAATCAATTACCACAAAAAATATTCTATTCTTTCATAATCCTTCATTGTTTGAAAATATTATTTATTTCACTTCTATTAATAATTTATTAAGTGAGAAATAACGTAGATTTTATCAGTATTCGGTACGGTTTGCCTTGGATGTGAAAAAGTGGAGAAGGGGGACTAATTAATAAAATAAATAATTTAATATTTGTTGTTGTTAAATAATTGAAAAAAAGAGATAAAGAAAGGCATGACAACCCTTGTGGTAGCTTTGATGGACGCCAGTTATCCGATGTTCCTTCCGGAAGCGATGAAAGCAACAGTACAGACTGTATCCATACCAGAGATGCCCCACAAGGATATGATCGGCTTCTAACGCACGTGTGTCATGACCCACACGTTTGCATGTTCAAAGAAGGAACCCACTCGTCTCTGATAAACTTTTTTTTAAAAAAAAAAAAATTCTCTTCTCGTAATTCTTTTTATCCAAGTACTGAGGGACTGAGAATTTTGAAAGTGCCATAATTGTCTCCCACTTTTATAAAAGGAGAATAAAGCAGATTTCTGTTCACCCCAAAAAAAAAAAAGAAGGCGGATTTCTAAAATACAAGTCTGACCCAAGATGAGAACACAAGCACCCACAGACATAGCAGAGGGAAATAAAAGGTCGCTCACAGGTAGGCCTGCACCGTTAGAAGCCCGAGCTCTTCAAATTGGACAAGGACGAGGCGGCGCTGCTGACAGAGAGAAACTTATCATGACCAGAGAGGAAAAAACACAGGAAAACTTGAAGCAAAAAATAAAAAAGAGAGAAACTGGACAAATCACACAGAGAAAACAGAAATTGGTTTTGTCGATGTCACAACTTTTGCTAAAATTGCTTTGTGTTAATGTTACCGACAAGTAACACACCAGTTCAGGACCTGTGTACCTAGAAGCGGTGTGCTTGGAGGAGGAGGAGGAGGAGGTGGATTCCACCCCAACCTAAAAGGGTTTCTTGTACAGTTGTGCCCCACAAGCAGGGCAAATTAGTTTCTTCAAAAACACCACGCCATATTAACGCGAAGAACGGTATGTATATAGATAGCATGACATACATAACAATGAAGACATGAAAATAGACGACACCGCAGAGCTCTTCTGAACCAAAATGGTTTAGATTTGGGGAAACATTTGTCTTTCGTAGGGTACTCATCTCAATTCTATTTAATTGATGAAGCTTACCATTCATTTGGTACGAAACAACGTAAGTCGCAGATTGTATACACGTGTTATGAGAATATTCTAAAGACCAAATTGCTTCAGATTCTGCCATGCACAACAAAAAGTAAAAATAGTGAAAGAGCTGTACCACTACCCTATAAATTCCTCAAACTGTTTCCTTCTGCTTCATCCCGCTGAAGCCAGCTGTTGGTTATCTAGAGTTTGTCACGCAAAATGATTCAAACCGAGGCTCAATTAGGTCTACCATCTCATCCTCTGATGCATGCCAAGTCTCGGCCTTCGAAGTCAAGAGGATCAAACTCTCCATATACTCGGCTGAAATCGTATCCGCGGCTAAGTTTTTGTTCCCAATACAAAAAGTGTGCTCAATATCTTTTGGGAATGAATTATGAGCTGCATATTTACTAGACAGAAGTTGCCTTTGCTCCTCTGCATCCTGAGATTCCTTCACAATTACATGTAAATGTCCAGAAAGAATAACAACTACGGGTCAGGATGTGGTTTACTTTTCATGGTAGATTTCACGTTAATGATCAGACAAGCGCAATATGTATTCAAAAACATGACCAAAAAATTGAGATAATGGATACACGTTGATGTACTTTAGTTGAGAACTGAGTACATGATAGTATATGCGCTCACCTGAAAGAGGCTCACTGGAATATTTCTTTTCCTCCTGGATTTGTCTGGTGATATGGTTGAAAGAATTTGAACAACCTCACTCATGGTTGGTCGAGTATCAGGATCCGACAGCAAACACTCCTTTGCTATGTATGCCATTATCTGCACCTCTTCTTCTGGGAAGTTCCCTTTCAATTGTGGATCAACTAACTCCCTTATTACTCGCCGACTGTCCCGTAAGCGAGGAGTAGCCTAGAAAAGACGAAATATATGCATGCTAATTCAACATTTGAGTATTCGGAATCTAATTTTTGGCTGACTTCAGCAAATAAGATATGGAAAAGTTTATACTGAAGTAGTTAATATCAATGTACCCAATAGTGCAAATTCAGGATCATGGACAGGAGAAGATACAAAAGAAGGATGGAAGTCTGAATTATTATAAGCTAAAATCTCTTTTCATTATGAACTTCGTGGGCACATAGTTGGGCAAATTGAAGATCTTCCACGCATAAATAAGTGCAATTTCAGGTTAACTTTACAAATTACAGGTTGAATTACAATACCCAAATGACGAGGCTTTCTTCTTTGCCAGTGGATTTATGAATGGGTTGCCGACCACTGATAAGCTCAAGAAGAACCACTCCAAAACTGAATACATCTGACTTAAGAGAGGCTTTTCCAACATTTGCGTACTCAGGTGCAAAATAGCCAAATGTCCCCTGCATTCTTGCTGGAGAATTGGAACAACTGGGAAGGTCATCCGCTCTCATGTTTTTAGCCATACCCAGATCAGTAATCTGCAATTTGATTACTTGAAGGGATTATAAGAGTATAACTCATGATATAAGTAATAAATCCCACCTACAGTTGACTGATTTAATTCTATACTCCTTCAAGAAAAAATGACTCATCCAGCTTTTGAAAAGAAATGTAATGATAGAAAGCATCGAAAATTTCAAATTCAGACCACTATTAATCAGCATTTGCTTTCACTGCCCTGTCAAGCCAACTTCATTATCTTAAATTTCCAAGGTACATACTATTATATTATCTAGAACAACCAAGTTCATACTTTTGCTTGCCAATTTTCATCAAGAAGAATATTTGTGGATTTGACATCTCTATGCAGAATTTTTGGAGCAGCTGCTTCATGAAGATATTCCAAGCCTCTTGCAGCTCCTATTGCAATGGTAACACGAGCAGCCCAATCCATATTTTTTCCAGAAAATCCATCCAAGCAATCCCTTAGATTGCCATTATTCATGTACTCAAATACTAGTAGCCTCTCAACATGCTTCCCTTTAAATTCTGAGCAGTATCCAATTAATGGTACCAGATGACAATGATGGAGTCTAGATAATAGTTCAATCTGCATAAACAAACACATTGTCAATTGCAAACAATGCTGCAGACCCAAAAAATAATGTTTCAAGTTCATCTTTTATACTAATTCTATAAAGCATTATAGCATAGCACAATCAACCAAACAAATACTTATATAGCACTGTTAGGTAGAACCTCTGTAAAAAATACAGAGTCTTCTTCAGGCCCCCCCTGAGCTTTTAATCGCTTAACTGCCACTTTACTTCCATCTTTCAGCCATCCACGATACACGTTACTACTTCCACCTAATCCAATAAGATTGGAAGCTGAGAAGCTTTCAGTAGCATTTTCCAGTTCAGCAAATGAAAATTGAATAATATTTCCATAAAAGGTTTCTATTTTGCTCCCAAACAAGAAAGAGGCCTTCTGAAAGCATCCTATACACAAAACAGAAAATGGGTGATTAAGAACCAAACAACAATGGCAAAGTAATAGAGGAAGCTTGGCTTTCACAAATAGACTCCGATAGGTTTATAAATAAACTAAATTTTAAAAAATAGCACCAAGGGTAATAGTCAAAGAAACCAACTTACCTGCCATATGATTAATGGGTGACAACGTAACTTTTGTTTCTGGCACCGAAAATGTCCTATGACTAATCAAGTCGGAGATACTATTGCAACTTGTTTCCTTATCTGGTGACACTATTGGTGATTGAATAGGACATCTGTCCCTTCGGTAGACATAGCATATGACCAAGGCAAGAAATGCAATTGTTGTACACACAACAGATATTAATAGTATAACTACAACACTCTTGCTGGAAATGTGTTTCTTTGAACCTTTTGATGTGCTGAGAGTTCCTGTGAAGCATCCAAAGAATTATAAATTCAGTTTCTAGCTAGGTATCCCGATCTTGGCACAAATATAAAAACATAAGATGGTACATCATCATATCCAAATCAGTATCGAGAAGAAAAAGTTGGTGAAATTTTATAAGGGGAATGTAGGATCAGAGACAAAGTGAGGGAGGGAGAGAGGGAAGAAAGATACCCCAGGTGCAGTTGCATGCAGTAAAGCACTTAGGACTGTAACCATCAGCTACCACTTTAGGAAACCCATTGGGATCGCACATACATGTCCATATGGATGCACTCTCTTTAGAATCTACATTCAAGGCAAAGTAGTTACCATACCACATTAGCAGAGTCTCCCGATTTCACCACAACAGAGATTACCCTTTACCATATGAAAAAATTAACAGTTAGATTAAAAGAGTTCTTCATGTTAGTAGCTAAGGTTATAACTTGAATACCTCCAGCATAACACTTGGAGGATTACAATAGAACCATATAATGTCCTACTTAGGTCCAATATGTTTTTGACACTCTGCATTGTATTCTTCCTAATTACATGAATTTTAATTACCAGGCAACTTCTGCTAAACTACATTCAGAGCATATGCAAAGCTCAAGATATGTAATCAATCAAAGAATATATAATATGAAAAAGGAAAGATAAACAATAAAGACAAACTTTCATCAGCATGAGGCTCCTGGGATTCATGCCAATAAAAGTCAGCATACCTGAATGGCAATCACATGATGTAGAACAATTACCAAGAGAATAGCTCTGGTTCCCTTGGAATGAAGAGCATCGACATTTCCATTTGTTAAGTCCAGATGTATCAGAAGGTTGATCTGTCAGGAAGCAAAACCAAGTGAAAAAATAATCTAAACCTCATTTGAATTTTACCTATCATTGACAACCAACAGGAAGCACACTGCTCCTTCGAGTGCTTTAACTTATTAGAGGAACACATAACTGAAACTAAATATAAATAATTTGTTGTTGCAGGAATAAAGAGTCCTTGGGAGGTCAATATATTAAAAGCAGCTATAAATTAAGAAGACGGGTGTGTACATATTAAATTCAAGGTATCCTGCTAACAACAAGTACGCAGCCAATTACCAAACTTATGATGAGAAATGATACTAACCACAAATTGAGTGATGAATCCAGTGCAAGTTAATAACAACAGCAAGAGCAACTTTGAGTTGCAGCTTCATTTATTCCAACCCATACACCTACAAGGAAAGGAAATGAAACCATTTAGTGGCATACAAGTTTTAGGGGAAGAATGTACCTCATGGTATTAATCAAGGCATGAGGTAAAATAAAAAAAAAAAAGATGTTAAACACAAATGATTTCCCAAGGCAATAAAACTCATGAGCAGATGATGCATCCTGTTGAAGACAAGGGATGAGAGAGAGAGAGAGAGAGAACTAGATTTCACCTATTAGTGGCTAACATAAATTGGAAGTACGATTATACTAGAGTTACGGCATAGTTGACCTCAAGAATATATATTCTACCAATCTGTAACGTATGAAACACTGTTTAGATAGTCAAGATACATGAACATTTTATATGAGTAACTTTCAGAAGCAAATATGACCACTGTAACATCACATTGAAGCAATTAATATAACTTATTATGTTTGTGATTTTTTATATCAGAATCTACTTTGCCAGTGTAGACATCATGATCAAATAAAATGGAATTGGCATCAGTTGGTCAACCTCTACGAGGAAGAACTGGTTTAATCTTTCAAAATTTCCTAGGCCTGATCAGAATCTGTGGAAAAAAAGAAGTTAGAATTAGTTTATATAAAGTAAACCCAAATGTGTGTGTGTGTATAAGCAGGGTGGCAAACCAAAAGGGACCAACACCAGCTCGGGTTTCAGTTTCACTTAGTTTATGCTGCAGGGAAGAAGAAAAAACAGGAAGAAGATTGAACCAATTTTGGGGTCCATGTGTGTGAACAAGGTAAAATAGGCGGGAAAGAAGAAATTCGTGGTTGGCCAAACAATTAACCAACACCTGAATCAAGTTCATCCACTCTATGCACTAAGTACTGAAGCAAAGGCAAGGCGATGCAAGTAGCATTTTCAAATTTCAACCGACAAATACAAGCTTTGAAAGCTCAGACAATTAGTAGGCATATGAGGTGAGGAATGGCTACAATAAGTGCCATAGGCTCCAAATAATGCACAACTGAACTGCGTAAATATCCAATTGAAGGAGGACACATGCACCCATGGTAATTTTACATTAGACAATAAATATAGGCACTCAGCTGGTAGAACACCTAATGGGGACGGCTTATGAGTTAGCTTTTAAAAACGTATGCAAGTCAATAAATGGAAAGAATCGGGGAAAAATACCAATAGAACCTATTACAATTTCCAGCTGCAAATGCAAACTCTTCAGGAACAGAAGCGATTATGTGTTTTGTCTGGAAGTGCAAGAAAGAGCAAAGTTTTGAAGTTCTCTAGCAGAACCCGCGCAAAGAAGTGCTTGAAACAATAAAGTCAAATCAGCAAATCTCTGAGAGAGCATAGACCAATATAGCAAACAGGGTCTCTCTGAACTGAACTTAAACATGCACACCCATATAATTGCAAGCCAATGGGATTATATCTCAATATTTTATTAAACATTAAATAAAACAAGACACATATTATAGTATGGGGAATTGAAACTGGGCAAAGCTAAGCAGACAAATGATGACAGATAGGAAGCATAGAAACTAACGGGTATATAAATGACAAACGAGGCAACGAGGCTTAAAAAAGAACCATCTGAAAGCAGCCTATTCGCTCATAAAAGCGACGCTTTAACCTTCTATGATTCTATGCGCAGTCGTTGGTATGAAAATCCAAAACCAGCTGGGTTGTCACTCTCTTCCGGTTTCATACTAAACTGGGTCATAACGAAACTTAAATCATTTTTGGATTATGCTATAGTTAATGGCTTAAAAAGGTGAAAGCTTTGCCATTTATTCAAGGAAGGAATGAATGAAACCTTTTTTTTAAAGAAAATAAACGCTTTCTCATATATATAACACACTTATAAATGACTGTTATATATAGGTTCGAAGACTTATGAAGCAAAATTTTAAAGTCTGGGTCCAACGACCTTCTAATTTTCAGTGGTGGGGTCTGCTGCTGCAGCTTAATGGTATTGTTGTGGGGCCAATACGTGATTAAGAGCGTCGTCAGCGATCGGGAAGATGTACAGAATAGGGACAGAGACAATCAACAACGGTGACTCAGAAATGGTGAGAAATTTTATGAATCAAAGGCAATAATTTCTCTTAAATTGCTTAATACCCGTTAAAGATAAAGGCAAGAAAAGGTAGGAAAGCAACTTAATGGGGGTGGGACCCGAAAACAGAAATGCGACAACTTAATTCAGAAGAAGAAATACAATTACGTACCTCTCACAAAGAAAAAGGGAGAAAGCGAAGCATGTGAATTCCACTAATCCAGGACTTGTAGAATGTTATCTGCTAGTGCGGAGAACTTCACAAGGCTTGCAAATGTGAAGACTTGAGTGAACTGTGAGTAGAATGCGACCAAGAAGGAAAAGCCAAGAAGAAATTACGAAGCATTTTACCATGGCAGAGATAGTAAGATCGAGGTGTAAACACTATACAGAGATGAGTTTAATCGAGCAGCTTAAATCCAAATAATAAAGGGTGCCACCGCGCCACGTGACGGACGGCACGACTAGAGACTGTAAACCTCTGCACAAGCCGGTATCTTTGGAAAATGATACGCATATATATATATAGTATGTAAGATTGGATTAAAAAATTATAAAAAATAAAAATTTATATTTTTTGAAAGTATATACATAACAAGATTGGACATCTTTAAATGAGGTTCATCGAATTAGCTAAAGAATAGATTATGATCATCTTGCATGCGATAGATTAATTTGCATGATTAATAATTGTAGAAAGTTAATCCTATTTAAAAGTTGAGATTAACTTCTCATAAAATTAAAGTTAATTATGAAATTTATTAAATTATATAATTAAATATATAAGATCAAATAAAAATTTAATGATTTAAATTAATTTAAATAAATATTTAATAAAACTTAATATGATGACTCTTTATAAATAATTTCATTAATAATTATAATCATAAATTTATTAGATCTGAGGTATTTTCATACCCACTTTTTATAAGAAATCTTCACAATCACATTCACAAACTATAATTACTCATGTTATTAAGCTATGCTATTAATGGGTTACCCATCACTAATCTTAATCTATATTTGTATCAATTTTATATTTTGAGCTCAATTGTGAACATAATCATATAGCCAAATATGAGAAATAAGTTGATTGATTTTGATAATGCAACAGACAACAGTAATTATGCTGTCGATTCTAACCAATAGCAGGGAACACCCTAACAAAAATGTGGTACGTGTAATGATTCAGAAAAATGAGTGGCATCCAAGGCAACAGCAACTTTGGATGCTATACGCCTTTCCATGAACAAGAAGTCCAAAGAGGTAACATTCAATTACTTATAAAAAAAAGGTATCTATTATGAGAAAAATGTATCAATTACTTAAGCTGTTTGAACTCTATAAGACGACAATGAACTAAATAAGTGAAAGAGCCCCTATCGATTGGCAAAGGCATTTTTATTTGAGTTAAGTTACTTTGAACAAGTACTTCGGATTCTAAAACTCCTACACGCTATTTTCTGAAACGGGTACTCCTCGTCTATCTTCTGATTGTGACACACGTTCCAGCACTCAGGCCTAATTTTTTCCCCTCAATAGTACTTTTTTTAATTCCTTTTTCAGCGTGCCAACTTCCTCAGCTCAGGTTCTGAATTTCTCCGTGAGAGAAACTACAGCTCAGCAAAGCTATACCCACGCATTACTTCTATTCTTCTAATTTAAAACCGTGAACTGCTGCTGCTTCTTGTTGTAATGCAAGTTACATCAACTAATGGAATCATGCAAAGGATTATGAGGTCGTCCAAAAAATAAATCCTATGATCCATACTGCAAACGAAATCACCTGACATGCATGCAGGACCACTAAGACGAAGGATGGAATCAAATCATAAAAAGAAAAAAATCCTGAGTCAAAAAATGCCAAGCCAAAGATACACCCAGAAGAAGCTGAAGTTGGAAAGTAAAAAGATGAGGACTACTTACGAAAAGAATCAGGAGCATATATATTGTATCATATATTAAAGTGAAGAAATTCCCCCGAGTATCTCCACAGTTACCAGACTATACCCCTCTCTTCTCCAAAAGAAGCACAATTAGAATTCAAACAAAAAATAAAACCTATATGCATCACTCAGAATCAAACTTTGTATATATCCGATTCCGACCAGTACTTTTTTGCCAATATCCTCAGAGCCGATTATAATGCCTATTCATTTACAGTTTTATACCGGAAAAATTAGGACCCTTATACCCACCTTGCCAAAACCAAAAGGAAAACGAAAAAGGTTAAAGAATAAACTTAAGTGTCTCCCAGAGGTGTATAGGGCAAGCAGAAGTTTTCCAACCACATTTTTTTTTTTTCCAACCACATTTCGTTATTATTGTCCTCGCCGCCGGCCAGGAAATGATTTAGCAGGCCGGAGGATGCGTCCAGGATGGGGAGTTCCCAAAAGCATAGTCTGGGAACGGGTCACCATGTCTGCCATGGATGGGGTTTGGTATGCTTGCACAAGGCTGGTGCTGTCGGTGGAATCACCTCGCGCAGTTGCCCTCTGCCATGAATGTGAGCTCAATCCCGACAGAACATAAGCCCTTCCAGACTGCTCATATACACGTTGGTTTGCCATCCTGTCCTGCATCTCCTTTAATTCAGCAGAAAGAGCAACACATAACCTATCGCCAGCTTGAGCAGAGACAGTTTCAGACAATGCCTTATGACAGCTGTCCAGCATAGAAACTGCAGCAGCCAAATCACCACGTTCAGCTGCAATTCGAGCCTCAGCCATTGCCTCTGCAGCACGAAGCCTGTTTTGTTGCCTGTCTACTTCTATCGACACAACTAGATCTCTAGCTACCTCAGGTCTTTGGATCTTTACTTCACTAGTTTCTTCCAAAGCCACCATTTCTTTTGTAATTGGATCTCTATAAAGACCTCTAACAATCAACAATGACATTTCATCTCTGGACCCATCAACTGGAACATTGATTGTCACCAAAAAGTCTCTTTCTTCGTCAGCATACAAGTCTCCGACATTGATAGAAGCCATTCTGGCATTGGCCATCATGCTGGTTTTGTAACCCCCAGCCTTAACTGATCTCAGTTGTAGACGAGGGTGTATACACTCAACGTTCACCTGTAATTCCTGCACCACCACACTCAAGAGTCCCCCAATACACTGTGCAAATGCATCCTGAATCTCATCCTCCGCTTCAATGAAAGAAAATGTACCCCCAGACATCTGAGAGATTGAATGCATTGAAGTAGCATCATGGTCAGCACCAAAGCCAAATGCATGCACTGGTATTTGCAAGCCCACACCATTATTGCGACGCATGGAGTATGGGAGAAGTGGCTGGTAATTCGTTCTCACATGGGACCTGCTATTGACCGTATATGTATCCTGCCCATCAGATAATAATATGATACTGCTGACTGGGTTCTTTCCCCGTCGGTCTACAAACACCTTGGCACCTTTCCTCAGGCCTTCAGCAATATTTGTCCCACCATTTGAAACCAAAGAATTAACAGCCTGTAATGCTTGCTGTCGTCCATTATCAGTCATCCGCCTAAGAGGAAAGATGCGGCGGGCTGTGGAGGAGAAAGCAACGACAGAAAGCCGGTCTGATGGACCCAGGTTCTGTATGACAAAACCCATAGCTCGCTTTAGCAATGCAAGCTTAGTACCTGACATGCTACCACTTACATCAAGAACTGTTACAAGGTCAATTGGAGCACGAGAACTTCGAGCTGAAGGTAAAACTTCGATATTGCTGCTTGCACTAGCTTGTTTTCTCTCTGAATTAGGAGCTTTGAGATGGATTAATACGGCAAAGCTATCATGAGAGGCAGATTTTGGAACAGCCGAAACTTCAGGATATGTTTTGATTTCCATAGTATCTAACGGATTGTAATCAGCTTCATTCTTATTGCAGGTAATTGACGTATGTTGATCCAAGGCTTCATCATCATCAAAGATAGCTGGTTCAGGAACATGATAAAGTGATGAAATCTGCCGGTTTGCATCTGCTTGTGATGAAGGAAGCCTTCGAAAGACAGTTGTCCAGGAATCATCTCGTGGTGAAGTTACTTGGTTCATTCGAGACATTACATGGGAGGCATTAGAAGCAGCACTCTGAAAAGGGATTTCTTTCCATTTTGCTCTGCAGACAGGGCAAATCCGGTTTCCATGTTTCACATTAGATGCGATGCAGTGGAAATGAAAAGAGTGAGAACATTCTGCAGTAAATATGGCATGGCCCTGCCCTGGTTCCATTGTAGTCAGGCATATTGCACATGTCCCCTGCAGAGAATGTGGATTAAAACAAGTCAGAAAAAGGAGATGATAAATACTAATACGGCATTCTCGACCATAGAAGTAAATGCCAGATACAGATGCAAAAATATATAAGATATTGAACACAACGATGCAATTTTATCAACAAGTTTCCTTGTAGACAAGAAGACTTCACGAACTTCATTCCCTCAATAAAGAGGAGAGGAAAAGAGTCATGTTAATGATGTCAAGAAAATTAATCGAGAATTTGAGAATCAACCGTTTGCCCCATCAGACATATGTACTACTTAAGATGAAAACTTACAGTGCAAAATTTACGCCCAATTGACTGAGAAGAACAATAATATTTTTGTGACATAATAAAATTCAGACAATGATTAATAACAGAACTCAATGCATAATTTTCAAAGTTGAAAGACACAGTGAGCTGCATACTATGATTATCAGTCACTACTTTAGTTGAGACCTGGTCATTCTTACCTTTAACTAAATTAAAATCATAGGCAAGAGAGGCCTCTGCTAAGTCCAAAACAGCCCCAGTCCCACATAGAATTTAATAAACATTCTTTGACAAAAAGAAAAGGAGATTTTCATCTAAATTACTCAAGATGAGGGCCAAATGAAAAGAAAAGCGCAGGAGCTCAAGCTATAAATAAAACTCCAAAAAGGAATGGTATATAATTATCTTGCGAAAAATTGTTACTTCCAAGTGTGGCTAATCCTAGAGTCTAGACTCTAGGAGCCCCAGATGAGAGACAGCAAATTATGGATTTGGTTTTTCCATTCAAACAGCACACAACTAAACAGCAGTATCTATCCCAACTCACCAACTGCTGAAGAGAAATTAGATTAAATTTCTGATAAACAAGGATGTAACTAAATGTGCACTTAGAACATTCCAGAATCAACACTCTGAAAAAGAGTAAGCGGAAGATTAACATCCATTGTTGGCTTTGAATCTTTAAATTCTGAGTCCTTCAACTTTCCAACGTACCAACTGCATTCTTCCCACATATATATGGTTATTCCTCAGATGGTAAGATGCTATGGCAAATACCATCAGCTGTGTTTTTAAAGTCTGATTTTTTTTTTGTTTATATACATATATATATATATATATATATATAATTTTATAGTTCTTGATGTATCAACTTGAAAGTGGACTATAATGAAAAAAAGACCAAATGGTTGCAACACCTCCTGAGTTTAGATCCCACCTCACGCCACTAAGTAATAATGAAATAGAAACTTTTACAAATTATAATTTAGTGATAAAAAAAGATTCCACATATGCCTTCACCTATGGGGATTGGGGACATCGATCCAATTTAACCATCTAAACTAATTTCTATACCAGTCAGCTTAAAGAATTGGGAAAACAAAAAGGAAGAAACTAAGTTCTGTAAATCGGCACATTTGAGTAGTGCCTCAGTAAAGAATTCATAGATAAGCGCAAAATTTGCAAAGGTCACTGTTACACTATAGCGTCTACCACTGCCCCCTTCTGTCCCGATGCAGGTCCACTACTAAGACCAGTGCATAAAAAGATGAAATAGAATGCAACCCATCTTTACCAGAGGCCTACTTAGATGCCTAATTATCAAAGATCGAGGATTCCCAGGCAAATCTACCCTTAATAAAAAGAAAAAGGTCAACCTTACTTAGTCAAACACTATGAGGACACCAAGGGAAATATAGCAAACGACTCTAATATTGAAGCTTTCAAGACATTTAAAAAAATAATGTCATCAAAAGAAGGGAAAATTACTCTAGGATTTCATTACTTTCATATTTTTTTATCCTAGAAATTTTCAACTTTCTCTTTGGTTGCGGCTGGGGAATTTACCCCGTTGAAGGGTCTTAGTGGGGGTAACATGGAAAGGATAGAGAAACAGGTGTACATCTCACATGGATGAGTACGGTAAGATAAGGGTAGCCCTTTTATAATAAGCCAAGTAACTGGTCCTCAAAGGCACTAACTGCACTTCAATACGCCTTCCCCACCCCAGACCATAATCGAGTGAGAAAATAACGCCACGTAGAATAACCGTAGCCGCAAATGGTCAGATACGTCACATTCTGAAATGTCCACGAATACCACGATACCCCAATTGAAAAGCCAAAGCGAAAGCAAAAATATACGTTAATTATGAGACCTGATATTGATGTTTGTTTATTTCACCTTAAGTGTTTTGGTTAGCTAGAAGCCTAGAAGTTCTTAGTTTGGTCTCATTAATACTCACGGGACCAATAAAAAGAAAAACAAAAATCATTGAGCCTCAGCCCAAACAGTCCAAAGTTTCAACTAGAATCTACACGGAGATCCAGTAGAAGCCAAATCATCCAAAAGGCAAAAGACAAATCTATGGCTTTCTTTATTAAAAAAATGTTAAGACAAAAAATCCATAATGCAAAGTTAATCGCTAATGCTTACCTTGGGGGATTTGGGTCCAGATTTGGACAGCCGGAGACCCGAGGACGATGGCGTTGGAGTCATTGAGCAATAATTGGAGCTATCACCGGCCGGCGAGTAATCATCGGAAAATCTTGCTGCGGAGTTGAGGGACGGCGAGGAATCATCTATAGCTCTAGGAACATAGACACACATATTCAATCCAAGAGCAAGCTTCACTTTTCTCCATTTACTTCCCATATTTTCCCAATAGGTTTCACAATTAGATCTTTAAGCAGTGACCCACAAAGCTGTAAAACTCAAAGTGAAATGTATGGGATGTTTCAATGATTTTAAGCCCAAGAGAAAACATGCTACAAAAGGCAAAAAAGCTGTGGAAGAGTATAGGCAAAATCAACAGAAGAAGAAGCGAGTGAGGCTCAGGCGAAGAAAAAGGAGCAACACAGAATGAACAGAAATAGTGGGTGGCAACGAGAAGGAGAAGATAGGGGAAGGGAAGGTGAGTTTGGTTTTTTTGACCTTTGCAGCTTCGCCTAACGGGCGAATGGAGAAAATAGCAGTGGTCGGAGAGTAGAGCCCTGCTGAGATGGAATGAAATTTGTACCGATCGAATAACAAATGTTGAATATCTTATGCAGTCTTAACAATCAACAACTTTGGAAGTCAGATCTGCCCTTGGCTTTAGGGTTTATTTTCATTAATACCTTCATATAGTACGGCGTAACCGCAGAGTCTTAATCATTATAATCATAATAAATTTCTTAACATTCTCTTTATTTTACATTTATTATACAAATCATTTCTTATTTTTAAAACTCACATTTATCTTTTTTATATTTTATAAATACAATGCCCATAAATACAATTTATTTTCAATTATTAGAAATATCTTTAATTAATCAATATTTGGTTCTCTTTATAAAAATAATCTCTTATAAATCATTTATAATTTATGAATATTTTTATAAAATAAAAAATACTAAAAACATATTTATACTAATTTTTTTATTGTGCAAAACATTTAAAAGGAAAAATATAGTTATAATATTTTTATTGTATCTTATGAAAAAAAATCATAGATTATAAAAAAATTTGCAAGAAATCATTTATACAAATGAGATCAGGCATAGGTTTTAAAAGGAGTAAATTTTATTAATCAATTAATAATAATATTTTTAATAAGTCATAATAAATTTATTATTTAACTAAAAATATTTTTGATAATTTAAATTTATGTGTAACATATTCATTAAATATAAAAGAGATTAAAATAAATTTAAAAATAAAAAAATTTATGTAAAAAGTACAAAATAAAAAACAAATTAAAGTAATTTACTCTCATAATTAATATCGAATTTTCTTTAAACATACATTAACGATGAATGGCCTACTCCATTATCATTTTTGGACCCATATATGAAAGAAGGATAAAAACGTTGAACATCAAAAGATTTAGCATCATTTTCACATTTAATATAGTAAATTATTAAATTAATTAAATTTTATAACTTAATAAATAAAATTAATAATTTAAATTCTCTTCAATAAGAATTAAGTACAAATAAATATAGGTCACGGGTAATTAACTTGTCCATATTTATCTAATAATATAACAAGAATAAAATAAGTATGAAAGCTTTTTCTTTACATGAAGTCATGAATATTTGGTGTGTGCCTTATTTCTATTATAGGTAGTTGAATCACCTATTTTTTATTGAGCAAAAATACTCTAATTCAATGTAAGAGTATTAAAACCCTCATTTTTTTTAAATTGTCTTATTGATTTGATGAGTTTTACAATTGATTTAATAAATTAATGATTTAAATTTTTTTAAATAAAAATTCTATTTATAAAAATAAGAAGACCCTCTCCTAATTAGCTTCCATACATCTATACAAAAAAAAAAAAATGCAAGTGTCCGGATTGAGTTTTAAAGTCATGGTGCATTTATTCTTCCTGTAGTGTGACTGTTTTTGCATGTGATCTCATCTTCATAGAAGGGAGTTGCTGTGCAGTTTTTTTTTACAATTTTTTCATATTTTATTACCTATATATCAATTACATTATTTATTTTTATAAAAATAATGCAAAAGATATAACAAAATTCTCCATAAAAATATTTTTTACCAGGTGAATTAAAATAATTAAATTAAAAATAAGGTAATTAAACCATCATTGGCGTCTTTGTAATATAAGATAGTACAAATTTATAAGAATATTGGTCATTTGCCATTACATTTAATATTTTCTTATATGACATAAATGAAAAGCGTCATTTTCTGCTAAAACAAATGATAGTCATCGTACCCAAAAAAAAAATGATGGTCAAGATCCATAACAGATAATAAATACCCTAGTGGTTGTAGGGCATTCAATTTCCTTTATTTTGGTGAAGAGTGTCGTCAAACTGTCGGTTGAACCAAAAACCAACCTGGCATGGCTCATAAGCCCACAGAATCCCCCAAACCAAAGTGAGTAGGTGACAGCCAACTTTTCCTGCAACTAGTTTTATACACTCAATACATTTTTTATAATAAGACACAGACACTTACTTTGAATGCAATTACATTAATGATATAATTAAATGTAAGAAGGATATTTTTAATTTTTTAAAAAATAATTTAATTTTTTATAAATATAATTAAAATAATTTATTTATTAAATTTTTTTAACACAATATAATTAATTGATGATAATTTAAATTTTATTTTTATTATAAAAATTTTAATATATATTTTTTAATATAAAATTATTTATTTTTTTATTATATATCTATATAACTTTTTTAATTAAAAATTTTTTTATAAT
Organism: Dicorynia guianensis; assembly: GCA_037013595.1. Taxonomy (NCBI): domain Eukaryota; kingdom Viridiplantae; phylum Streptophyta; class Magnoliopsida; order Fabales; family Fabaceae; genus Dicorynia; species Dicorynia guianensis. Next base: position 2,157,045 of record JASUAB010000009.1, read on the forward strand.
AATTATATTATATTATAATACAAAAATTAAGTTTAAATTATTATTGAGTCATATCATACTTAAATATATGAGAGATTAAATTATTTAAATTATAATTATAAAAAATTAAATTATTTAACTCAAAAATTAAAAAATAAATTACTCTTTAAAAAATAAGAGACTAAAAAGTGCCCTACATTCTATAATTAAATATTATGTAAACACAAAAAATACATTTTTTATGCTACAAAATAATAAAAGTTTATATGAGTTGTCCCAGTTTGAGAAGGTAAATTAGTTGAATTAAGAATTTTATTACTGTCTTTGAGGGAAGTGGATTGAGCTTTATATATAAAAGTTATAATTTATAATAAAAGAGAAATAAAAATAAAATAAAATAATTAATAAAAAAATAACTAAAATTTATAGATTTAAATATAAAAAATAAAAAAAATAAAAATTAAGAGATACAAATCCATTTCTAAACCAGGGCATAATGGCAGTGTACTGTAAGAACCAAATAGTATTATTAAACATAATCATATTATTTTTATTAATAAATTTTATTAAATTTTTATTTAAAAATGTAACTAATTAATTTATTAAATTTTATATATTAAACCATAAAAGCTAACAAAATTTTAAACTGAGAAAGGGTGATATGGCTGCTTTTGGTTGTATATATGAAGACTTGAAGTGCTGCCTTTAGTCAAAAGAAAATGTAAAAGCCACTTAATTGAGTTTTACAAAATCGTTATAAATAATTTAATTTATAAAATTTTTATAATTAATAATTTAAAAACTTTTAAATAAAAATTTAGCACGAATGCTTTGATGTAATAGCATAACTGTTCGTCAAAAGCTCATAAATTACTGTTGCTGTAAGAGGAGGAGGGGTCCCACCAAACCAGCGCCGGTCGTTTTCTCTATCCAAATATCAAAATTATTCACCGACCTGATGTGAGGTGTGGACTCTGTTGCCAGCTTCATCCAATGTAACCGTCCTTGAACGCTGCATTGTCTTTATTGTCAAGTTTATTTTAGGGCCTAATTGCTCACCAACTTGGTTTCCAATAAAAAGCTTCTCGCTTTGGCTTCTCTAACTCTTTCAAACCCTCTACATTCAATAAGCAAACTTGAACACCTCTCAGCTTCTTCCACCAGAGATGTTGCGGCTGTAAAAGAAAATGTCAAAAAAGTTGACCCAACATTGTATAGTGGCGGCTGAGGAATTTCCAATTTTGTTGTGTTGATCAAGCGGTGCTTTCTCTGAGCAGAAGGAAACGTTTTGGACTCAACTAATTCTATGTGCAATGTGCGTGCCAAGGAAGAATGAACATGGAATTCAACAAAGTAGCTCACCGCCGTCGCCAATGACAAAACTGAACATTCCAAATTGTCAAGTAAAACAAACCCAGCTTAATGGCTTTTGGGGATGATTTAGAGCACTTTTGATGTAACAGAAGGAAAGTACGCAATATACTATTGGTTTAAATGGGTGGTGCTGAGATAAGATCGTATCAGAAACACACAATTATCTGTTCTATTTAATCACTTACCAATAAGCGCTTAAATCCGGCCTATGAATGCCAGAGGTGGCACATGTGAACCAAGCAACAAGACAAAATGCCTGGTACAACCAACCCTGCGACCACAAAAAGGCAAATAGTTGAATAGTTTTTTTCAGGAAAAAAAATTTGAGGTTAAGGGAGTTTAAAGAGGCTATCCATTCAGCATATTTGTACGAGAATTTATAATAATATTTATATATAATTATAGTTTACTAAAAGAATTATTAGTAGAAGAATTAGAATTGAAATTTTACAAACTAAGTAATTCGAATCTTGCGAGGAAAACAACCTCATTTGACTCAAAAATAGAACATTGAAGTTGGGAGACTCCTCGTTCCCAACCACACTTATTTCGTTTTAGAATTAGAAATGGTCATTTATTTGGTATGGGGCGTTTCTGGGCGAAACATCTCCTCAACTAACTTGCCGGCGAGGTCAGGGCAGAGTTGTGCGTATTCGTCTTTACTGGTGGCATGGGCCGAAGCACTTATGAAGGAATATACAACTGTGTTTAGTCAAACAAATAAAGATATGATGATGGGGAAGGGGAACTTTGATGAGTGGCTTTTTAACATAATGGCCACTCATAGTCTCTGGACCATAGCTCTCCCCCAATACTCACTCACTACTCATCACTAATCACTACTCCATTTGGCTGTGCATGCGCTTTGGCAAAGGTCAGCCACCAAGTGGGGTGCATGCTGATCATGATTTGGACCCGAACCAAACAAGTTACAAAATCCCAACATTTTTCTTTTCCTTTGTCAAATTGCATGAAAGCAGCTCGCCATTTCAACCACATCACAAGGCCAAAGATGCCATGGAGCTCTCTGTCTTAGTGTACATATCTTTTCATATCAACTGAAAAATCACGAGGGTAGGACCCCTGGCCATCCCCTCCAAAAAAAGTGACACAAATATAAAGATATGCTCAACTTTTTTTTTTTAACCCAATATTAACCAAATGATAATTATCCCAGAGTTAGAACATCAAAGATTTCTTCTTCCTAACAAGAGTCTTCTCTTAAATTTAAACTTTTACACATTAATATTTAAAATCTCTTCAAAAATCAACATAATTCTATTAGACAAACACCTTGTCAGTAGAAATACTCAACTTTAAAAACGTAAACAGTTAACCAACAAGGTTATAAATCAACTATAGAGATAAGGGAGTCATGTCAACCAAAGAAGACAAATCTTCCTCTTCGTAAGCACATTATCTTATCCTCAATATGAACTTTGTTGCATCACCTTACTTTGAGTCATAACTGCTCTCCCAGGACTTGATCAAGGAACATTAAAGAAAAAGGACAAAGAAAAAAAGTGCTGATCTTAGATTCTGAAGACTGAGAACTAGGATGAAATTACATACTAATTAGTTAAAGGCTTTCGTAGGCTCAGAAAAACTCTTTATAAGTTTGGCTTTATGTCAGATGTTAAATTCCTGGACAAGCAGCTGGGTTGTGCTGTAATTGATTGAATGGCTCATACTCGATTACGATCGGTTCTAAAGACATGTTTAGTCAACAAGTGTCATTAATTTAGGGACATGATTAGAGGGGTTGCTCCCATGAAATAAAAAGCCTGCTTTTCGAGCCTTTTCTGTTGACTTGCCCCAGAAAGTGTGGGTAATTTTGGGGCAGGAGAAAGAGATCCAGCACCGGAAAGAATCTGAGGGATTCTTTACCAGTGGTACTAGTACTCCATATCTCCCCGCTGGCATATTGGATTGCCAAGCATTGATGTTCTCAAAAGGAGTTAAAAAAATTGCAAAGGGAGCCATTATCTTGGGGTCTCCTTGTTCATGTTCTCTTGTGGAGAAGAATAACTTTACTTTTAAAGATAGAGCCCTCTCTTTTAGAAGGGGCCCTCTTGGAGGGGAAGCCATAAGTGGAATTTTTTTAATGTGATTGTGTCAGAGAGTGTAATAGTGGAGAGTGGTTCATCCTCTTTTCTTTCTCTCTCTTTCGTCTCCAAGTTGGGTTGTTGAGGGCCTTAGCTGTGTTCCTTAAAATCTGAGGTGCATTTTCAACTCCCAATGTTTTCAACGTCCTTCGATCGATCAGTTGAATAGAAGAGAAAAACTTGATGACAAAGCTTGAACCTTTCAATACCCACCAATATGTTGTACGGTATTATTATTCTTATAAAATTGAATTTTGTAAAATTTATTTAAAAAATTAAATTTAATAAATTTTATAATTTAAATTATAAAATCTAATAAACTTAATAACTTATTTTATTTTTAATAAAATCTTTGTAAATAACATTAAATGGAAATATCATTTGTCTATCTATCAAAATGGGTATCATGGATACTTGAAAGTAAAGTGAAATGAATGGTAATGCGCTGGGCGTCAAAATTTAATGAATTCCCAAAAAAAGGTAGCCAAAACTGAATGGGTAAAGTGTGAGAGTGACGGTTGTCAAATTTAATGGATTGCCAAACAAAGTAGGCAAAATTAGATGGGCAGCTTGTAGAAAGTCAATTCAAAGAGCACGTTAATGTACAAATGACGAAAGAATGGACACCCAAAAGTTACTCTGTGCGGAGGAATGGTGCGACTGATTTTTTTTTTATTTAAAAATAAAAAATATAGTAAGAGAAATATAAATATATAAATAAAGAATTGTATAATATAGTTTAATATAAATTAAAAAATAAAAAATAAAGAACCTAAATCCATAATGCAACCAATCAAGTTGCTTGAAGATCTCCAGAATTCTAGAACCATGATTAATCCACAAGGCAATCATGAGCCTTAACACCCTAAACACAACGTTAATTATTCAATCACTTTTGAGTTATTTTTTTACTCAATTAATTAATTAATTAGATTATTTCATTAATATAGTGCGGCAGGTCCAAATCACTTTAGCAACAACCTTGGTAATTAGAACGACAAAGGAAAGGAACCTCGGTTTTCATCTTCAGTCTCAGAAATAAAGTCTGTTAAACCGGAGAGTGCTTTAAACAAGGCCTCTCTGTCTGTCTGCCCTAGAAAAAAACACAAATATGGGGAACGATAGAATGGAAGGTAAAGGCTGAAAGGGTATCACCAGCACATTATGTTTATTTATTTATTAGATATTTCATGTTCATTTTATGATTGGATTTGGCCTTTTTGGGGGTCTAATGTTGAGAAAGCCATGTATTCTGGTCATCTGGTTTTTTCTTTTTATGTTGTAAAAAAGAGAGAGAAAGGACAAACAAAATGAAATGACAACATTTGACCTTTTTTTTTTGTTTAACCAGTCAGATATTGTAGTTATCTTGTTATTGTCTTACACTGATGCATTAGACAACAATTATAACATGCAATATAACATCATCGTGGCCTATAGGTTGAGTCTGAGGATCATAGTCACAAGCCAAGTCTTGGACTAGTTAAGATATTATTGGAAGGGAACAGTCTTTAATTCAGGCGTTTTCCTTTTTTGTTTGAGTTTGTAAAAATAAAAAAATTATTTTCACTAAATTATTATCACATAATATTCATATTATTAAATGTAAATCTTTAAATTAATTAAATTTTATAATTTAATTTAATAAATTTTAGTTATTATGTTTGGTTACTTTAAAAATTTCAGTTCACAAAAGAATGTACATGAAATACTGAGAGTAATTAGTGATGCGGTTGCTTGTATGTACTACTTGTAAGCCTACTCTATTTTCTTTAGAATATGCAGTATATGCATGTTGCACCCATGGGCGCAGGTGAGTATCAAGCAATTAATTGGAAATTGGAATGAGCAATCTGGAAGGCATCCATGACTGTGTTTATAGCATGAAATTCAGCTCAGACTCTTCACAATATAGATTTCTCAAAATATAACACGAGTCATATTAAGCCTGCTAGTATAGTTCATGCGCCCTTCCAAAAAAAAATAGTATAGTTTATGCTCTACAGCCAGAGAAACAGATTTACGACAATTACATATATGTACACTTTAATATCAACAATGACTAAAAAAAAAGGTTACAAAATGCTATTGTGAAACTGTCAACACCACCAGCGGTGTAAAAACATCTGCCCTCCTAAACTCATGTCAGAAGCCCCCTCACTAGAACAAAACTTATCATGACCTAGTGTCAGGACAAGCACCCTTAAAAATTTCTTCAGCGGTTACTCATCATCTGATAAACATACTAAATCAGTAAATATAGGCTGACAAACAGGGTTAGCCTGCACGCTACCAACAGTACCAAATTCAGAAAGGTCTAATGAAGCCGTATGTGACTGAACATTTGGCAGATTTATACCAGATTGACTGTTAGCACCCACACGTAACTCCCTGGCAGACAAATTAGGAGTGGGTAACACCCCAACATTTTCAGGCCAATGCCCCTGGTCATGTGGATCAGTCTGGTAGGTTTGTGTTGTTTGCTGGGGTGGAAGGTGTGAGGGAGAAGTTGCAGGAATGTTAGTCGGAGCTTGCTGACTCGACATTGCATGTGGAAGGGTAGAGAGGCTGGTGGTCGGCATAGATGTTGAAGGTCTATAAGACTGCAGATGAGGTGCAGGGGCACGTATCTCACTACCAGCTTGATGACTCCCTGAGGTCGGAGGGATGAGGTTGAGATGAGGTGGTCTAGTAGAAACACTAGAAAAAATTCCTGATGTATTGTAAGCAGCCTGTATAGGTGGTACAATGGTCTGAGAGCTAGCTATAGTGGAAACACTTGGTAGACTGGCAGGAGGCCCACCAGTAACCGATGAGGGCCTAATAGCACTTTGCTGTCTTGAAAGCTGGACCAACTGCTGTGCAAAACTTGCATCTACAATTGAGATAGTGATCAGCAAAATATTTTACAAATAGAAATCAATAATCAACAAGTGACACGCATATTACAGATTTGTATGCTCCCAATATATGCAACAGCTGTTGCAACACGTGCATAGGCAATTCTTTGTTCCCCATCAAACTTACTCTATGTAATACAATTTTAGATAACATTCAATGATCTAAGAATTTCAGGTAGAATAAAATTGCAATTCTTAAATTCATTTTATGAAAAAAGAAAATAGCAGGGCCCAGAAAAAGTACTAACAAAGAAGTACATATTTAAATAATTAAAAAAACATCATATTAACCTGGTAAGAATACTCCAAATATCTAACAGGGTCATCCATGTCTACATTTATAAGCAGCAAATATAGTCTTAGACTTCATATAGGTAGAAACTTCTTCAATCAATAAGAGAAATATAGAATGCAAGGGATATAACCAGTATCATTACTGGCAACATAATTTGAATTTGGATTTTAAAATAGACTGTAGGATTTAATTTTCATCATTGTCCAGCCAGGGATATAGAATTAATATTCAAATTATGATCACTCTAAAATCTAAAGAAGCAATGTACCTTGCCACATTCCTGATGCACTGGTTACTTTAAGATCCATGCATTTAGACCTATAAGCCTCTGCCAAGATCTTATTCATGAGAACAATGTTGAGATTTGCATCCAGGTTCTTCTTCTTTTGCTGAAATTCAAACTCAACCTCCTGCAATTTAATATCATACTTCTTTCGAATTTCCTCAATTTCCTTCTCACAATCAATTTTCAACTGCAATTTCTGCTCCATTGAAACAATGTTATAATTAATAAAGAAAGAGAAGGAACGAAGGCCTAGACTAAGTGTCACCAATGATAATTGAGGCAGAAACTAACCATGTCTTCAAGGTTTCTCATGGTTTGCTCTGTTTCTTTACGTATTCTTTCCAATTCATTTTTAAGAGGATCAGAGTACAATGCCAAAGGCATCCTGGAAGCTGATTGAGTTGCAGTTTGTATAGGACGATTGTTGATATCTGAAGTATTGGACATATTTCTTGTGTCCGAAGAGTGCATCCTAAATCCACCGGCAGCTGTATGTGAATCTAGTACTGAATTTGTGGCAAGTTGCACAGCAGCTTGATTTGAAACCTCAATTGATGTCTGAGATACATGGCCAGAGAGAGAATCTTCATTGATTGGCTGATGCTCAATTCTAGTAGCCAAAGTTGATGGAACCTCGTTAGAAGAAGGGGACTCAAGAGACGCTGATTGCTGCCCTTGCTCTACAGGCTCCATGAAAAGTGACTCCTGATAGGATTGATTAGTTGGAACAACAACTGCATTACAGTTTGTCTGCACTTGTTGGCCAGAATTCCGCATTTCTTCAGCTGTTTCATGGTTGGAGGAAGGGGACTCTGCAGATGGTAATTGCCTCGGTTGCTCTAAAGGCTCCATGACCTGAGACTCATGATTAGATTGACTAGCTCGTGCATCAACCAGGCGAGATATCAGCTCAACTTGTTGGGAAGACTTTTGGAGTGCTCCAGCTGTATCCTGGTTGGAGGAAGGGGACTCTGCAGATTGTGGTTGCCGCACTTGCTCTGGCGGATCAATGACCAGTGACTCATGATTCATTTGATTAGCTGGTACAGCATCAACCAGGTTAAATGCTTGCTCAAATGGTTGGGAAAAGTTCTGCATTTCTCCAACTGTTGCGTCATTATCAACCATTCTAGGAGAGAATGAAGAGGTACATGGGTCTTGTAATTCCTAGCAGGTGTAATATAATAGAAAAGGTTATGCATTAAAAACTATCAATTAGAATGATATCACTAATGTAAATTTCATACGGCATGTAGGTCAAAAACCAGCTAATAAACAAAACTGGTTCCAAGAGTTTGAAATGACTATTTGAAAACTCCTAGCAATATCAGGAAATGCACAATCACTTGTATCATCTCATCAGAAAGCAAGATCACCAAACCTGCAAAACTGAACTCACAAAGTCCTCAACTTGAGGCTGTTCAAATAGTAATTCTCATCTTACAAAAATTGCTTTCAATAAGCTAAATTCATTAGCAATAAACACAACTCTATTTAATAATAAGCAAGCTGAGATTGAAAACCTAATATTATTATCTGATTCCCAAAGTACAGGACTCACCTCATTTACAGAAATTGCAGGGGATGAAACAACTAAAGGCTGCACTGAAGGCAAGCTTAATACTGGACTTTCCAGTGAAAAAGTATTTTCATTTATGGATCTAGACACTTCTTCCTGATGGTCTGATGTGGTAGTTTTGTCCAACAATACATAGTTGGTTTGATGCTCTATGTCATTATTGCATTCTGTCACTTCATGCCCAGTTTCTTGCACATCAACTGGAATTTGTCCATCAGGTGTCGTTAATGAGACTCCATTAAGAATTGGCTCATCTGAAAAAGATGATTTCGGAAAAGAAATAGTATCTGGACGACCACTTGGACTTGCAATTCCAGACAGCCTGGATAACAGCTCTCCGTCTAAAACATTTACCATAGAGCCATCCAAACTTTGTTCCCCTGATGAAGGAGGATTTGCAGGGATGACATTATCTGGAGAATCAGTAAAATTAACAGTCCCAGGCATTCCAACATTTAACTCCTTATCCAATACGCTTACTGTGGCCCCATCAGCATTTCTTTCATTGGACAAAGGTGAACTCAAAATCACAGCATTATTTGAACCATTGTTGTCATCAGCCTCAGAATCTTCTGCATCACTCCCACAATTAGGCATGCACATGGCAGTTTGACTTGGGACATTTGCTTCAGATAATAGTGAATTCAAGGCTGCAACATTCTTCAAATCATCAGCAGAACTAGCAGCTTTGACCTCTCCTAGTGAGAAACCACAATCAGGCATACTTGATGCAGTCCGTTCAAGTTCCCCCTGCCTGGAAGAAGGACATCCATCCAGAACATCAGTTGAACTGCTGGTTTTACACACTTCAAGAGCTACTCTTCCACAGGGAATATCTGATGCTTCCCCATCACAAATCTCTCCATCAGATGAAGACTGAACTAACTTCCTAGTATCTACCCTACAATTATCACAACTGGAATTTTCACGTACATCCCCTTCAACTGACATGTTTGTTGCTTTATCAGAATTCCATTCTTTGGATTGGAAACGCACAGAGGTAATTTTCACTTGATTGTTGCATAAATTTTCTGCTCTATTATGTTCCTCATTTTTAGATACTGATCCTCCATCTAAAGCCATAGTTTCCATTTCATTAGCACTAGCCAGCTTAACCAGAGGAGTTTGCAGTTCAACTGGGATACTGCATGGTACAGCTATAGGGGAAATAACTTCGGGAGATTCAGATGTGCCAACCCCAGTCCTTAGTTCCTGCAAAGGAAGTCTATTCAACAATTCTGCTTGTCCCCAAGACTCCACTTCTTCCACCCAGGCAATCTCCCTATCTTCAAACTTTTTCCTTGCTTCCAATTGCCCAGCCTCAAAATTTGTGAGAAGTATTTCATGTCGGCTATTCATTTCTTCAACTCTTTTAGCATATTTAGTGTCCAACATCTTAAGCTTTTCTGTTCTAATCAAATCATTAGGAGTACAAGATCGAATAACAGCTGACTCTATTCTGTACTCTCTCTCAAGATCAGCCTTTTCTTCCTCATTAGTTGTGTTCAACTTCTGCTTCTCTTCCTTCTGCTTAAGAATCAGCTTACTCAGCTTCTTTTGGCACTTCTTCTCAATTTCTTTAATACTTTTGGAAATATCTTTCTTGGCCAGTTCAACCTCCAGTACCATTCCTGTACAGGAATAAAACCTGTCTGATATTTTAGAAGCCTGTGGCGAGCCAGTGACATTAAAATATCCTGAATGGTATAAAAATATGTTCTTCAGACACCTCAGCATTGAATAAATATAGTCTGCCTCTTCTTTCTTACAGTCAAAATTTAGATGCTGTTTTGCTAGCAGATGGGAAGCTTTGCGGTCAATTTTGTGCTTTAGAAACGAAGCTGCAGCCCAACACTAAAATTTGCATGGTACATTAGAAAACTTTTTAGATACATGTATTAACAGCAACATGTGACATCATGCATGAAAAGAGCTAGCCAAGTCATTTGAAACATTGTTAACGTATTAAATTTTAAAGCATGTGTAAAATTGCATCTACAAGAGATTAAAGTAGAATTAAATCCACATATGGGTCATTGAGATTGCAATCACATTGCCAATAAGGCAGACGAAAAAATTTGTAGCAATCATGTAAAAGGTGAATTAAGAGATACTCTGAAGCAATAGAGCAAGTCCCACTCCTTGGTAATTACTACATTTCACTTGCAGAAGCATAGCTCTGTTATATAGTGAACCACTACTTCCTTAATCTGTAGCAACCATACAAGACCATGAAAAGTTTGGCACTTATCCTTAATTGAACCTTTTGTAAGGCAAGATGTGAGAGATCATAAAAGACTGCATTAAGTTTGGCATTTCCGGCTCGATCTTCAACTTAGTCTTCTCTCTCTTCTTTGATCTTTCTATTTGTTTTTTTTCATCCGTTTTTATTGTGCATCAATCTTTTTTAATAATATATTTACTTCATCACAAGTTCATTAGATTATGCTGCTTATACCCTACACGTAGCCTCATTCTAAATTCAATAAGCAATCCACATACACGAATATCAATTGAAACTGTCAAGAACCAACTCTCCTAAAAGCTTAAACTGTTAGGTGAAGCATCATAAATAGTTTTATATCTTTAACACTCCCCCTCACATGAAAGTCCTTTTGAGCTTGAAATGTAGACAACTTACAGGTCCACCAAATGCACATAGGCCCACCAAATCTTGTGCTGAAATTTAACTTAATTTTTTCAAGAATGGGGGAGACAAGAATTGAACTCCTTACCACAGACTCTGATACTATGTCAAGAACCAACTCTCTTAAAAGCTTAAGCTGTTAAGTGAAGGCTCATAAATAGTTTTATATTTTTAATAGAAACAATGATCTGCAGGCATGCAATATAAGAAACAAACTTAAAATCAACTAGCTATGTCATCAAGTGAAAGGGAAGATGATTTGATTGTTGGGTTACAGCATATAAGATGTTCTAGTAATAACTGAGAGAAGTAGACATATGGAAAATTAAGAAACATATAATGAATTACACAAACACAAATAAAAATCCAAATTATGCAGGATTCACTTTTATAATTTAGTGAGGGGAGTACTGTAAATCCAACCAAACTACCAGAAAAAAGAAGGATAGATTGTGAATTGGTAATAATATGGTCTGTGAAAACAATGAAGAAATATTGACAACAAATCATCAGAAGTAAGCATACATCTAATCTTGAATTCATCATTAATGAACACAGAATTTACTACCAGCTTTCTTTCCAGACACAACTGGCTCTCAGGTAATAAAGGGGGTGGGGTAGAAAAAGGAAAAAGAAAGAAAAGAGGAAACTATTACCAGAGATATTTGAAAAGCCTGCAATACTGACACTGGCTCCCTATTGACATGGTGGTAATTCATCACATATTTTAAAAAATCATAAACCACACTCTTGACGTTGTCCTGCATTACAGAAAGATATGTCAGAATACCATCATATAAGCATTTATGATATAGCTCTAGTTGACACATCAATTTTACTATGCAAATTGAGGAAAATCCAAACTACAAAAGCAAACCAACTACTCTTTCTCTGTGTGTGCGTTCATGGTCACCCAGGGGGGAGGGGCAGTGGAGGGGTCTGGTAAACTTCCCTAGTCAAATGGCCAAAAATAAATTGTAATTATCACTTACTCACTGTATAAATTTGCTGCTTTGTTCAATTTATCTAAACACCATGTCAATAGCAAACAACAAATGTATAGCCAAGGATCCGGTCTCTTACAAATGACATGTCATTGATATTTAAGTTATCTGAGGGACCATCATGGGACAAAAAGACATGTCATTGATATTTAAGTTATCTGAGGGACCATCATGGGACAAAAAGACGGCAAGTATAGCATAACAGAGGGAAAACATACTGGGAGTTGGAGAATTTCACAAAGCTTTGCTATCTCTGGCTTCAGTGAAAGATGTAAGCTCCTCTGCTCATCACGCAATTTCCTTATTTGCTCAGCAACTTCATTACCTTGAGGTTTTTCTGGCATTTGATCATTAACACAAGCCGTTGAATTGGGCAACAACTGAGAGGCATTACCCACTGGATCTCCAGAATTTCCTGCAGAATTATGTAAATGTCTCAGATGCTAAGCTACCATAAAAAACTAAAAAGGTTACAATAATTTTTACTATTTCTCAACTTCATTGGATCATAAATGGATATAACAAAGTGAACATATTGAAAACCACTAATCTTCATTCCTTCCAGTAGATAATTTTTCACCTTCAGAATTTGATGAAGGCTGATCAACAACACTACCGATCATTTTCCCACACTTCTTTGCCATGATTTCACTCTCAAAATCTCCTTTATTTACTAATCCATGGAAGTGCTGAACCCTTTTCCTGCTCCTCTGAGATGAACCACAGGAATATTTCCACTGAGGATGTTTCCCCTCTAAAAGTTTTGTCCAAAATATATGGGATGGCCCCTCATCCTGTGATCTGATTTTCTGCTCACCAATCAAAGAAGAATTTGTATGGTATGTTGCTCCAACTTGCTGGACTTTCAGTAAAATTGAACAGTTGCTTGTGTCACCATCTTTTGAAAGTAAGGAAGAGAATTCATGGACTGCTTTCAAAAGTAAATTTTCAGACAAGGAATTCAGACTTGAGTCACAAGTTCTGCCATCATGAAAAGCTTTTAAATCATCAAATAGAGCAGATGCCCCCCACATCAACAGCATGTGACTGGCACTCCGGCCTATGTTATGTAAATTGCTATCAAGTGCCTTATCATGCTTAGCAAAAATAAGAGCTCTTTCTTCAACAGTTAGAGATGAATATAAACGGAAAATTTTTATCTGTTTAAACTGTGAATCAAATGTTATCTTCTGAAGAGATCTTCTATCACTCACTGGATTCCAATCACTATCAAATATTATGACGGCATCAACAGATGACAATTTAATGCTTGAAAGGCAAGCACAAGTTTCTAGTAATAAAATAAATCTTCCAGAGTTCTTGTCATTAAAAAATTTCAGGGCAGCTAGCTTCTTAGATGGTTGTACACCTTTATCGATCCGTTCATAAGAATTTTCACCAAATCTTAGACGCAGGAAGTCCTCCAAAATATCCCCCATAGAATCCCTCCCAGAACCACCAATAGACTGCAAATTGAAGATAGAAAAAACAACATAAATATAACCAAATAATGCACATTGCCTAAGTGCATGCAGTGACATGAGAATGAGAGGACATCATAATCCTAATGCATACTCCCACACACATACACAATAACAATGAGAAATGGAGAGAGAACAGTTAAGACAAAGCAAAATGAACAGAAAACAAATGACATTCAGGCCTTCGTTCTTGGATTACTCATAATTATTAACTATGACTCTCGTCTCTGAGCTTTGTTGAAGAAGAACAAAGTTGAATTGGCAGATTGGACTAGAACAGAAACAAAGGAAACAAATCATCTGTGGACTGTACTATATCGTATTTGACCCATAAACAATGTTTCTCGCACAATATAAGAAAAAGAAAAGAAATTGATTTACAGCCAAGGAGGGATTAAAGAAATCTTTGTTAAAAAAGAATCGCCTACAAAAGAGAACAAACACTTCTCATCAACAAATTTCACAGATATTGTAGTTACTATAACAATAAATCAAAAGCCTTATCCCCAAAATTTTAGTTGATCTTATTACACAGGGTCCAACTCATCAACTACTTTCATCGAAGTTGCAGTTAATATGCCAATAAACCAAAAGCCTTATCCCAGAAATCTTAGTGATCTGACTATAAGGACCAAAACTCAAATATGCAGAAAATCATGTAAAATAATAATGATAGGGCAGAACAATGAGATAAACCAATATGTTATCCACAGAAACAAAGAGCATCCAGATCTTCTCAATTGAGTTTTTCACTTGACACTGTCAAGTGGAGAGAGATAGACACTTCTTGTGCAGGTGGGACCTCCACACAACCCTAAATGGGTTCCATCTGCACTGGTTTGTGCCTATCTCTCTCATCACTTGATACTATCAATTAAAAAATTCAATTGAGAGTACCCTTCTCCAAAGATGCTACTTACACATGACATGCAAGCTGCAATAAATATTTGATATTATTGTGTTGGAAGTGTTGGCACCTTTTGTTATTAAAAGTAAGAGAAGAATAAACGATAAAATTTTTTATCTATCTAATCATATCAAAACATGTCACATACACATAATAAAAAAAATATAAAGCAATAGAAAATTAACACTGCAACCCCTCAACTGTGCACCTATAGAGACCAGTAACAAGCAATTATGGGTAACAAGTTTGCTCTTAAAATTTTATTAGTAATTTATCAGTGTGCCCATAGAAGCAGTTTCAGTAATAGATAAATCAATTTATATATTGCCATCACATCCTACACCTCAATAGCTGCTTAGTTTCTTACATGTCAGCAACTCACCGCCATAATAATGTTTCAAAAGTCTGAATGCAAAAACTGATTCATCTATCAACATAATGCAAATTTATTCAATAGCCTAGGCGAAGGAGTGAGCACCAAGGAGAGTATGAAGACCAGAAGAATTTCACCAGTTCTTTTTTTTTTTTATGGGTAACTAAACATGGCCTGAGCCCCAAGAGAAGAATTTCACCAGTGTTAATAACACTCAAAAGTATGAGAGACACATAAGCATTAAAAACTTATAGAAGATGGAAGGAGCATAGTCAGCAGAATTATGTACCTGAAAAAGTACAAGTCCCCTTAAACCTTGTTTCTTCAACTCTGCAAGCATTGAATCGAGAAGTTGCAGCTTGCCACTTGCTTTTATTTCAACATCCAGATACTCAACCCCTTTAAGGTCTTTGGTAAGCAACACTTGTAGCGACTTATCAACAATAAAGGGGTGATTACAACACTGTCATGAAAATCGACATCCAAAATGAAAAAGAAAATAAAAACAGGAAGAAGATTTAGCACCATTTTATAGAAACTACCACAACCACTTAAGGAATATGTAACCGTAGGAATCAATTGAAAGTTGTAATCAAACACCAAATCAACAAAGGAACACATATATTTATGAAATATTGAGCTGGAAATTGTTTCTATATATAGACATCGATCAGCTTTAAAACACAAATATATAAGAGGATTTTCAACTTAGAGCTGCTTTATTTTTATGTGTTAAGAAATTAACTTGATTAGTGAGGATTAGATTGTCAGTGACTCAGCATTGACTAGTTTCTATGTACTATTTTTTAGTATAAATAGAGGTGTGGGACGTCCTATTAAGACACAACTTACACAAATATTATTCCTTCATTTCGTACAAGGTATCAGAGCCTAATCCTAATTCCCAATTTCAGAAACCTTAAATCCCCAATTTCTGAAAGCCTAATTCCCAATTCCCAATTCCCAACCCCAAAACTCAATCTCTCTAACCCTAAACCCAAAATACTTTATTTTGATAGGCTCTAGGTTTTTTGCATCCCTCTCTCCTTCTGCGTGGCTAAAGAACCACAAAACTTTGAAGAATATGGAAACCTAAGAAGTCGCATTCAGCATAGGCGCAATTTCACGCATATGTAGGAAGAACATCGCGATTGGGGCTGAACGTCGTGATTTAGGCACTGTTCATCGCAACCTAGCGATTCTGTCACGATCTGGCTATTGTTTGTTACTGTTTTGGCTCATTTTTTGGTTTATTTTGCTGTTCTCCATCGAGATTTTGGTACATGTTTTGAAGCTTCGGTCTGATTTGCGTCTCTTGTGGTGTGTTTTGAGACTGGAAATCGCATTCTGGAGTGTGTCTTTGCTTTGGGTATCCCAATTCTATTTGGATTGGGAAGACTTTGAAGGAAAATTGGTGAGATTATTTTGATTCTTAGTTCAAGCCTTATGATTTTGGTGAACACTTTTGTTATTTATTATGGCTGATGATAATTTTGATAACCAACTTCAATCAAAGGATGCATTTGGAAATATTGACATGAAAACTTTGTTCTCTGATATTGTTTTGTCTACTGCTAAAATCATAGACAAGAAGTTGGATCCTGATGGGTGACAATTTACGCCATAGAAAAAATCCATCCAATTCTTCTTTGATGGGATTGGAAAAGGTGATCATGTCACTGATAATCCCCCAATTGATATGACTAAGGCCAAATGGATCATGGAGGATTGACATATGTTTGGTCTGATCTATAACACTCTAGAGACTGAGGTACAGGATAATACCATTTACTACAACATCGTGAAAGAACTGTGGGAATTTCTTGAGTCTATTTACTCTGGTAAGGACAATTTGACTTAGCTGTATAACCTCTGTCAAGCACTGTTTCACATTGATAGGAAGGGTAAGACCTTGTCCCAAATTTACACTGAGTTTAATCGCATCGTGGAGCAGTGAAATGGTCTCCTCCCGATCACTAGTGATGCGGCAATGCGTGCACAATGAGAACAATTAGGAGCTCTATGTTTTCTCTCTACCTTACCTCCTAAACTTTGTACTACTCATCAACAGATTTTGTCAAGTTTAGATCCTCTCACACACAAGATTACATATTCTTGTCTTCTCCATGTTGCCAGAGACTTATTGTCTCACTCTGTTGCTTCTACAGAATCCTTTGCTTTGATTGGGCATGGCTTTGATTTAGGTGGACGTGGTGGTCGCAACATTGAATGTCACTATTGCCATGAGGAAGGACACTTTAAAAGGGATTGCCCCAAGTTACTAGGTAAAACCACTTAGCCATCCCAGTCTGCACATGTTGCCACTACCTTTACTAAACAAAAGCTTGAAAGCACTCGAATTGTTGTCATAATTGATGAAGAATTTATCCAGTATAGCCAGTATCAAGCCTCTCAGTTGTCATCTCCCACTGCTACTATGGTCTAGATAAGTAATTCTGTTGCCTGTCTTTCTGATTTCAAATCCAAATAAGTTATTGATTCCGGCACTACTGATCATACGATAGGAAACACAGGTATTTTGTCTTATTTCAAGCCCTCTTGTAGTTTGTTTCGTGTTACTTTAGCCAATGGGTCTACTGCTCCCGTTGTTGGGAGCGGCTCTGCTGTTGTTTCTTCTAACATCTCTTTATCTAATATCCTGTGTCTTTCCTAGCTTCCATTTAATTTGCTTTCTGTTAGTCACATAACTTGTACTTATAATTGCAGCATCTTTTTTCCTGATCGTTGTATTTTTCAGGATCTTTTGACAAAGATTTTTGGTAAAAGCTGAGTCTGGTGGACTATACATGCTTGGTGATGAGATTCCTCAACCAATTGCTACTGCTACCTTAAATCCTTCACAACTTCATTGCCTTCTTGGTCATCCATCTTTGGCATCCTCAAAGAAATTGTGTCCTTGTTTAAATTTTATTTCTAGTTCACCTTGTGAGTCGTGCCAATATGCTAAGCAACATCGTAGTTCTTATGTGTCTCGTGTTAATAAGAGAGTTGCGTCTCTATTTGAATTAGTTCATTCTGATATTTGAGATCCTTGTCCTATTACTTCCAAAACTAGTTATCATTATTTTGTTACTTTTATGGATGATTACTCCAAGGTTACTTGGTTTTATCTTATGAAAAATCGCTCAGAATTATTCTCTATTTTTTTTGCTTTCCATGTTGAAATTCAAAATCATTTTCATACTACTGTTAAATATTTGTGTAGTGATAATGCTCCAGAATTTTTCTCTGTCCAATTTTCTTTTCATTTGATGCAACAAGGCATAATTCATTAGTCTTCTTGTCCAGCTACTTCTCAACAAAATAGGATAACTGAAAGGAAAATTCAACATTTAATGGAAGTGGCACGTGCTCTCATTTTTGAAATGAAAGTGCCAAACATTTTTTGGGCTGATGCTGCTTCTACCGCATGTTTTCTTATCAATTGCATGCCATCTTCTATCCTTGGTGGTCAGACTCCTTATTCTCTATTGTTTCCATCATCTTCTTTGTTTTCCTTCCCCTACGTATTTTGGGAGTACTTGTTTTGTTCAGGATCATCGACCTCAGGTTACCAAACTTGACCCAATGTCATTAAAATGTGTCTTCCTTGGATATCCTCGTACTCAAAAAGGTTACCGCTACTACTCTCCTAACTTGGGTCGTTATCTTATCTCTTCTAACATCATATTTTTTGAGTTCACTCCTTTCTTTGGTGGTCCTTCTTGTGTTTCATTTGAGTCTGAATCAATTCCTGATGATTATTTATGGGTGTATTCTCCTCCTTAAAATCCTCAAGCCCCTCCTCCTAAGGCAAACATTCCCCTTGTTCATCCTCCTATCAAACATGTGTATTCTCGAAGAGTCAAGGTAGTGGCACCTTCCAATGTGGACTTGGCACCAAGCACGAACCTACACCGAAGTCACCTCTACTAGCTGCTTTGTCACAGGATCCGAGCCCTCCTACCATTCCTTCTGATTTGGACTTTCCTATTGCTCATCGGAAAGGTACTTGTACTTATATCACCAAAGGTAATCATGTTTCCCCTCATTCTATTGCCTCTCATGTGTCTTATACAGCCTTACCTATTTCTTCTCAAACCTTTATTGCTTCTCAATACCCTGTTACTGTTTCTCACTCTTTTACAAAGGCATTGGCTCACTCTGGATGGCGTGCTGCTATAAATAAAGAAATGATAGCACTTGAAAAAAATCACACTTGGGATATTGTCCCCCTACCATATGGTAAAATTGCTATTGGTAGCAAATGGGTTTTTACAGTAAAAGTCAATCCTGATGGCTCAGTTACTCGCCTTAAAGCTCATCGGGTAGCAAAGGATATCTCAAACCTATGGCATTAATTATTCTGAAACCTTTTCTCCTGTGGCCAAGATTACTTCGGTTCGTTTGCTCATCTCTCTTGCTGTCTCTCATAATTGGGTTATTTATCAACTCGATGTCAAAAATGCATTCTTGCATGGAGGCTTGCATGAAGAAGTCTATATAGAGTAACCGCCTGGGTATGTTGCTCAGTGAGAGTATGAGCCATAATCCCCTCAAGCTTGGTTTGGTAGATTTAGCACTGTGGTGATGGAATTTGGAATGCCAAAAAGTGATAATGATCATTTTGTCTTTTTTAAACGGTTAGGGAGAGGTTGTATACTTCTTGCTATTTATGTGGATGACACTGTTATTACAGGCAATGTTCAAACAAGCATTTTAGAACTAAAATCATTCCTTCAAATTAAGTTTCAAACAAAAGAGCTTGGGCCACTTCGGTACTTCCTAAATATTGAAGTTGCTAGAAGTTAAAAAGGGATTGTTTTGTCACAAAGAAGGTATGTTCTTGATCTCTTGAGTGAAACAGACCTTCTGGATTCTAAACCATGTGACACTCACATGATTTCAAATGTTAAACTCGAGATGGAAGACGGAGAGTTACTAGAAAATCTAAACCGTTATAGGCGATTGGTGGGAAAGCTAAACTACCTTACTATTACAAGATCTGATATTACTTTTCCAGTAAGTGTAGTCAGCTAGTTTATGAATTCTCCAAGAACTTTTCACTGGGATGCAATTTCACACATTTTAAGATATCTCAAAAAGTCACTTGGGCAAGATTTTCTGTATTAGGATCATGATCATTGTAGGATTGAAAGATTTTCAAATGCAGATTGGGCAGGTTGTCCTACAGACCGAAGGTCCTCTCAAGGTATTGTGTTTGTGTGGGTGTCAACCTTGTGTCTTAGAAAAGCAAGAAGCCAGCAGTTGTATCCCAGTCAAGTGTTGAATCTAAGTACCAGGCTATGGCTCATGCCACATTTGAACTTGTCTAGATATCATATCTTCTTCATCAGCTTAGAGTGGAATGTCTTGAAAGTATGTATTTCTAGTGTTATAATTGAGCAGCAATTCATATTACTTCAAATCTGGTCTTTCATGAGAGAATGAAGCTTGTTGAAGTGGATTGCCATTTTGTTAGACAGAAACTTGAAGAAGGAGTCATCAATCTCTAACATATCCGAACAAGGGAACAACTTGCTAATTTATTTACTAAAGCTCTTCCAGGAAAACGAGTTGAACTTATTTGTAACAAGCTGGGCATGTTTGATATATATGCCCCAAATTGAGGGAGAGTGTTAGGAAATTAGCTTGATTAGTGGGGATTGGATAGTCAGTAATTAGCTTGATCAATGAGGATTGAATTGCCAGTGACTCAGCACTGACTAGTTTCTATATACTATTTTTTAGTATAAATAGAGGTGTTGGATGTCTTATTGAGACAATTTACACAAATATTATTCCTTTATTTGTACAATATGATACAAAATGATTCTAATATAAATTTATTTCTAATCATAGATGAATCACAAGTACCTAGATAATATCCAAAAAGTTGAGCCTTGAGAATAAAAACATCTCTAGACTAGGAAGGAATTAATCATTTACAAAAATAATCTGATAATAATAAATGCCAAACTAACAGCCATGAGACAGTCTTACTACCACTTACTACTATCAATTTTTTTAAAACAAATTATCACCTTAGTACTTGATTGAAAAAGCATAAAGAAAAACCATATCAACTAAGATGTACAAATACATCAGTTGATTTTAAATTCAAAATTTTGATTTTTCTTTAGACACCAAATCTGCTTCAAAACACATTTGTGAGGAAATTGAAGCTTAGAAATGTTTCAATTTAATATCATGAAAATCCAATATATTTCTGATCATAGATGAATCAAACATGCACCCTGGTTGTTCAAAATTAAGGTGTGAGACTTGAAATTAAGAGTCTCAAAATCCAAGCTAGGAAGATATTTTTAAGAAATTTACCACCAACATATAGTAATAATAATAATAATAATAATAACAATAACAATAATAATAATGTTAACTAAAGTTCACACATACATGTCAATATGCCATAGGCATCAAGCACATAGCACAGTGATTCCACTAAAAAGATGGTGTGGACCAAATATCAAACCATCATAGAGCTAGTAAATCGACCATATTAGGAGAGCATCTCCAATATCATGCCAACCATGCAACTAATGCAAAGAATTCAGCCTAACCTTCCGGGTAGAAATAAGGATGTCATGAAGGGCCCCAACAACATCACTCTTTGATGATGAGCGAAGTACTGAAGCATTTGAAAGTAAAATAGAACAATACTGCTCAAGTTGCACATTTGAGCTCTGTACAGGAACCCAATACTCGACAAACTTGCATCTATATGCAATATAATTTAACAACCTCTCCTTCAGTTGAGCCATACTATCAGTGGCATTAGATGTCAATCCGTCGTCTTTTTCATTATCACTATGGCGAACAAGCATAGCCAGAATATTATGGTATTCTACAATGCTATCCTGCAAAACCCGGTAAAATTAGATAAAGAAACAAAAAAGTTTGAGTTGAGAAAGAAGCTGAAACCTAAGCATGGAAAGAAACAAACCTCTAGTTCACCACTGAAAAGAAGAACCCTCATATTTGTGTTTAACATTTTAATTTGTTTAAAATAAGAAGACACTTCAGAGCATTGGCATTCATCAACTATGATAGCTTCCCATCTTATCCCTCCTAAGACATCTAGATCCTGTAGAATAACATTAAGTAGGTCAAAAAGCATCATGCCAAGATTTGAATGTCAAAATTATCAACAAGATCCAGTCTCAATTAAGAAAAGAAATAACAAGCCAAGACAGGGAAGGAAAACATGGATCTAAAAGAAATATGGGACAAATTATCCATATGCCCAGTTCCAATTCTATCCATTTTGAAATTGCAAAAATTAAACACTCATTTAGTTCATTGGTCGGCATCAGCACCAGCTTCTCACACATACCTCAATGATGATCTCTGGAACTACTATAAGTACTTGGAAGAGTATACAACCTCCTTCATCATAGTACTCTAGTCTCCTAATATTTTTGTGCATCTCTTTGATTCCACTGTAAACAACAACATTAACAGATGGAGCCAAATGGGAAAATTCATCCCTCCATGAATGGAGAGCAGCAGAAGTTGAGACGATGAGGAAAGGTCGATTAGCATCAGAGTGCAATGATAAGATAAATGCAATCACTTTCACAATTCTGTCCTGCAAAATTCAAATAACAAAAATTTAGGTTCCAAAAACACTAATAAATGCACAACAGGGAAACCAGTTAGTTAAACAAAAATTTCCAGTACTACGAAAGAGAAACTAAAGCCAAGCCATATTTACTGGCCATTCCTTTTGCATAAGCATGGTACTTCCACCCAACAGCTGTTGGCACCAGATTAAAATTAATTAAATCCAAACACTATCTATTGAAAGACATAAAGAAAATTACATAAATTTCATGCTCACATGGTCGTCAATTACAACAGCATTCTGACCCTTGAGCCAATGCTCACGCAGCTTGTTAAGAGCATCTAAATTGTTGACACCAAAAGCAGAGGAAATTCCACCAGGCATGTCATATAATTGTCTTAAAAACCTTCCACGGTCTAGTTTCTGCATATGTTCAAAAATTGACATAAAACCAAGAAGACCAGGGAAAAAAAGGTAAGAACATGATTGTCATCAAAAAGCTGAGGCACTATGACTAGCCAGAAATTATAGAGCAGAATTTCAGGATGATATCTCAAGTTCAAGAATTATATACCAGCATAACTAGAGTTTTCCTGCCCAGACATTATAAATCATTTGTGTTTAATCCATCTCCTGAAGAATGATCTCAACTATCCCGTCTAACTAAAAAACCATCCAATATTTTGTATGCAATGTATTAAAAAGAATATTCAACAGAAATGTGCAATTTCTCATAGTTATCATGATGAGTTTCTAATAAGCATCTCTGCTAACAGTCTTCATAGTCTCTGATTAGCTTCCGACCTTCCTTCATACGAACTATGAAATGATGCATCCAACTCCCATGTAGCATGGTCATAACTAAGACCATGTCATTTCACAAGCCATTCATAACAACAGCCAATATTATCGACAGCATGGCCACTCCTAATAATTCTTTAATGTTGCACAATCTAATAAACTAACTAAATGTATATGATTCTTTTGTTCATTTCATACAGCAGGATAGAACTTGCTAATATTAATATATAAACAGCACCAAGCATTAAGAAAAGTTAGGACACCACTGCTCAAACAATATCTACACACATAAGTAGTAGTAAAGAAGGAACACCATTTCCACTATAAGCTAGACAAAAATCCTCAAGCAGATCGGAGAAGCGCAAGCATAAACATAAACATAATCAGTCTTTAAGGCATTGTAATACTTCAGCTTTTGGCAAGTTGGTTATTTAGTCAGGGTGTCAGTGCATGGTTACTTAGGAAGTTCACTAATACAACTCTTGATAATTTCCATATATTTGTTCCCTTATTGTTTGGAGTGGGGGTTTTCTCAACATTAGTAGCAATTAAGCCACCACCCAGCCCTATATCAAACAAAATGAGCAGTACATCTTTAAAAGTAGTTTTAAAAATAAACTTCATAGTCAACATGCATCCTTGGCTCCTATTTGTGTTAAACACAATATGCACTGCAGGGCCTTATCTCTACAAGCATAATTAAACAAAGTATATAAGGAAAAAAAAGATCCAGCCAACCTCAATGGCACAAGGGTTTACTGACTCTTTACTATTGTGGGAGAAACCTTCCTGTATCAGATCATGATCCACCCTACAAAGAGAAGAACAAATTAGAAAGGCCAGATAAAGATCTAATAAGTTAAAATACCGTTAGATTATCACAGACTGGTCAGCATAACTCATGCATATGTTATAAGTACTACAAGAAAGATTTCATCCACTACAATCAGCTATAGTAAGAATTTAAGAATGAGTAACAAGAATACTTCATAATTGCAGAAGGTTTGGACCTTTAGTGTAAAGGGGAAACCACTTTCATAGAAACTGGTAAAATCACTACCAAACTTTCATAGGAAAGATCAAAAAATAAATTTCAGGATAAAACTGATGATGACCACCTATCCAGCTCATAAAAAATTAAGGAAGGGGAAAAACGCATTTTTCAATCCACCAGCAACATGATAAAAAATTCACCTCATGTCCCAAAAGGTAGAGGTTTGCAAGTCAACAATGAAGGTACCATGGAAAAAAAAAATTCACACCTTTGAAGTTATTGGAAACTATATGAGAGAAAACTACAAAGAATGCACAGAAATACTACCATATTCATCACAATATGCAAAATACATATACAGAACACAGAAAAGAGACTTTGAACAGCCACTACAACTGTCATGGCTATAATCTTGAGAGGAGAGTTTCCATAAGCCTTCAAGTTTACTTATTATAAAACTAGATAGCAACATCCAATAAACACCAACTCGCCAAGGTACTAGTATCTTGGAGTAGTGACAGTAGTCCCACGACATATAGACAATGATAAAGTCATCAAAGAAGAAAGGTCCACAGCTTTCAAAATACAACTGAACATTTTACTAATGAAAAAGGCAAGACAGAAATGTTCCCGTACATACCACATTTTACAGAAATGAGAATACAAATAAAAGACAGACAATATGGAAGAGATTATGAGATCAATGACATCAGTCACTAATAATTGCATGGCTATAGGGTCAAGATAAAAGAATTTCCATATCCCCCAATGTGGACCTACAAAATATCACCAGCAAATTTCAAGTCATGCAGATTGGAAAGATAATATTTTAGGTCTCTTAGGGTAATCACCAGTACAGATGCCTTCACATGGTCCCGAAATACCAGTAGATATCAAGGATACATATCACTTAGAACCATATATCTATCATCACATCAAGCTGAAAAGGCAAAAAAAATTGTGGGCACTATGAGTGTTGACTTAAATCAAAGTACTCTCTAAAATTCATCCAATAAGTTTCAATATTCATGATCGAACAAGAGAAGGGATTGAAAAAAACACCAAAAAATGTGGCTAAACCTTTTGTTTAATTGATATTTGTATTATGTAAACAATTATTATCAGCAAATATTTCATGTCTAAGCTGATACTCAAGCCACTGCACAGCAAAATCTTACAAGGATTTTTTCCCTCTTTTATTTAAGAAAGAAGACCATTAAAAAAATTGTGTCAAAAAGGTAAACCTCCAAAAAGAAATAAAAAAAGCAACAAGAACTAACACAAATATGAAGAAACATCATCTCAAAAGAGCTACCCAATCCCTCTGCAACTGTACTTATGACACCCCCTTCAAGGCCCACACACCAAAACCTACAAAAAAGCTTAAAAACAAAGCATGTGGTATGCAGGTAAGAGAAATATCTTTCAATGGATGCAAGGACTATTACGAACAATCCACTTAATTTTGTAAAGAAATCATATTATGAATAGTATCAAATGTGTGATGGGCTCCATTACTCATGAGCAATGCAGTCTACATGGTAGAATGAGTTATATTAACAATTTCAGTTAGTCTAAATATATGTTATTTCAAAACTAATTTCTTTCAGGATACCATCATTTTCCAATACATACCTTATCCTTTTAGAATCAGAATGCTTGTCTGCCACAATCAAGCCGCAGTTATCTTCAATAAGAATCCTAGCAGAAGAATCAGAATGCTTGCCTGCCACAATCGTGTTTCTCTTAGGTGTCAATTTTTCACCTCTTTCATAACCAACACTGTTGCTAACCAGCTCTTCATCCAAAATGCAATTTCTTGATGCTAACATTTGTAGTGTCTCATCCCCACTGCAATCAGCCCATAGTGTTTCAGGCTCCCCACTTGCCTCATTAGTTGGGGCATTAGATTTTACCAATGAAAAACTACCTTTTTTAGAAATTTCCCCACAATCTCCACCATCAGGCCCACTCAACCTAGAGTTAGATCTCATCTCTATGGATTTGGCATCATCAAATGGCAGCAGACCATGATTTCCATTATCGGAAACCTCCTTACAATCTAATTGACTCCCTTTAAAGCACTCATCAATCTTGTCTCTATCACTGTTGCCACCTATCTCTACTGAATTATCCATCCCATTCTGCTCCTCATGAAAATCTGTAAGTCAAGCAATTAAAAATATTCAAATAAAATATGATTAATAACAAGAATTTTCATTAGTATACCTTGCTCAGCAACATTTTCAATTACTTAGATTTAAATAAACTTAAAAACAAAAAAAATCTGCTATATAACCTGTCCTTGCTTTAATCTTGAACATAGCCCGGTAAGCACGAGCATCTCTGCTCTTGCTTATTTCATGAGAAGTTCCCACATCATGTTCCTCATTTTCACTGACTTCTTTAGCTTCAAAAGTCAACTGTTTCACACTCTTCTGCTTTTTAGGCTTATTCAACTTTGAATCTGATGAACCCAAGCTTTTGGAATCTGAAGAAGACACATAGGAGCGTTTCTTGGTTCTTTCAGATCTCCTCAAAGGACTTGGCATCTTCTGTTTCTCAATCCTTTCAGATTTCCTTTTGACTGCAGGAGTTGGTTGTGAACACCTTTCAAGTCGTTCAGATCTCCGAGTACTTAAAGGGCTTGGAACCTTCTTCTTTGAAGGTGTTTCTCTAGCAGACCTTCTTGGACTTGTATCTGATACAGAAGAGCCTAAGTTGATTGATCCTTTCTCACTAGATGGCTTCCCGTTATTATTTTCATCATCCTTCGCCTTACGACTAGATCGCGTATTATGTACCATTTGCTTAGCTGTACATTGCGAGTCCAGTAAGGGGAAAAAGATCAATACATACACAAATCAATATAGATATGTCATTGACATCTGGAACAACTTCAAAAGTAAGCACACAGCATTTACCAATTGAGATGAGCACTAAACTATGAATTGAAATCCAGCCATTAATCAAGATTCACAATGGTGTTGCAGTAAGCAAAAATAGTGTTCTCGAACTACACGCCAGCAGATAACATTCAGATTTCCGAAAGTCGAAACTTTCAGTAATTAGATATTCCCGAGAGAAATAGGAAAAGTGAAACTTAGTACTTTGAAGACAATGATTCCAAGAAAAAGATGTTGGCTGAAATACAAAATTTAAACCAAAAAATAAATTATCACAAGTCATATCCCGTGTGATTCTGATGCCACCTGAAGTAACACAAGCAAAATGCAAGTAAAATCTCAGGAATTTTAGAGTAATACCCGATATTCAAACCAAAGCAGTCGAACTAATACAAGCACGACTCGCACACGCCCCAATTTCGATACGATAATTGACCCAACCCTAATTATCAAACAACGGGAATTTCAGAGGCAAAATTTCGCAACAATGTGTAGTTCGCAGGTCACAAATACAAATTAACAGAGGATGAAGTATCAGAAACATTGCCCAACCTGCATGTAAACTTTGGGAAGCACGAATTATTCACAGGAGATATTACAGAATGGAATTTTCCAAAGTCGGTTGGTGAAACATCAAAGAGAATGCTCGCGCTAAATTTTCCGAGAAAACGAGGGAAAGCTTGAGAAAAACATTTAGGTTTGATAACGAAATTTATGAAAAAATATTTTTTAAAAAAAAGGTTGCGGGACATTAAGCGTTCAGAATATGAAGAACTTTCTGACGTATTGGAAATAATGACTAGAGGATAGATTAGTCTTTTAGACAGTATACCGTTAAGAAGAAAAAGTACCGTGATTATAAGTTAAAACATTCCCAACAAAAAAAATATTTAGGATAGGTATAAAAAAAAAAACTTTTTGGTATAAATGGAGCGGAATATCTAAAATATTTGGTATATTTTAAAAAATACAATATAAATAAATGACAATAAATAAAAAATTAATGATATAAATTATTTTAAATTTAAAATAATAATATATTTATTTATATTTTATAATAATTTATATTATTAATTTTTTATTAACAATTAATATTTTTATTTTTTAAAATGTACTTTATATTTTAAAATATTTAAATTTAGCATATATATAAATTTAGTTTTATATATAAATTACAAAATTATAAATATTTACGAATTTATAATATTACTTTAATTTTTGGTCTTATTAAAGTTTAAATTCCTTTTTTCAATGTGTTTAAAAATTTTATAATATATATTCTGTTAAATATTAATATAATATTAATTATTTTAACATAAAAATAAAATTAAAATAACAATAAACAGAGTTTCATACTATTAAATAAAGTTAATTACATAAATCAAATAACTCTATTAAGTTTCATTAAAAATTATGTTTTATAAAATATTATTTATCTAAATATCTTTTTTAATAGCCTCTTTAAGTATCATTTTTGTCTTTTTTTTATCTTTTTTTATTAAATTAAAAATTATTTAATTAATTTTTTTTATAAAATTTCTGACAATATTCTTTATATGTACCTAAGTCACTATAACTAAATTTTTATCATTTTCTCTTCAACGGATGTAACATCAATTTCTTCTAAATATAATTATTTAGAATATTTTCTTTTTTTATATATCCATACATCCATCTTAATATTATTTTTTTTTTCACCGTCACTTTTTTCTTTTGTTGGTTTATCAAAGTTACTTACTATATAGAATATAACTAATTTTATAGCAATTTGATAAAACTTATAATATAAAAAAACTTATTGAAATCATATAATATAATGAATATGAATAATAACATTTTTTCCAATTATTATTATTAATAGCAACATTTATTTTAATTTTTAAAAGTTGAGAAATTAAGTCATTGAATAATCGTAAAGAAGGATATAATTACTAAATTCATTAAATTTCATTATTAATTTATAAAATTTAATAAAGTTAATAGTACAAATTCATTTAAATATGAATTTTGTAAAGTTTGATTTGTAAGAGTAGGATGAACATTTAGAAATTGAGTTCAACTAGAATTCTCTCTCTTTAATTTGCATAAAATTAGACATCAAATTGAATGCTAATAAAATAACATATAACTAAAATTCCATTTGGTTTCTCATAAATAGGAGTTTTTTTATTTTAGTCTTTCATTTTTTAAAATTTTTAATTTGATTATCTACAGATTAAAATAACTTCTAAATAAATTAAATAACACATGAACATCATGTCATAGTTGACGTGGTAAAATTTTTTACATGTGGATGATATGTCAATATTTAACGTACAATGTCAACAAAAAATTTAATATCGTTAATGATAATATAATGAAAAAATTTAATTAAAAATAATTTTAATCTGTAGATGATTAAATTAAGAATTTCAAATAATAAATGATTAAAATAGGAGAATCTCCATCTATAATGAACTAAAATAAGATTCTAGTCTAAATTTAATTTGTATACGTCAGAAAATTTGATTAGAGTTGTATAACTTTATTCTCCCTTTAATGAAATCCCTTTGAACATAATAAATCGATATCACATGTTCATCGGCCGGCTTCTCACATCAACTTATGTATGCATTTGACCGTGGATCTTAACAAACTCAGAATAAATTTATTATCAAAAGGTCATCTCCAATGTCGCCTTTCTTTGGAGGCTTGCTATAGAATTACTTGTTTAGCTGTGTGGCAAGTTATGTGACTCATGCCAAGAGATATATCATATACGGTTTAGCATACTAATCACTTCCATTTTGCAGCCTCCTCAACAATTCACCTCCAAATTACAAGCAAGCAGACGCTTAAGAGAGTCTTGTATTTGTCTCGGAAAGTATGATTTATCTCTGGTTTGTTGCCTGGATGTGTATAAGCTCAAGCTCTGCTCAGCAGTATTATGATCCTTCAAAGTGTTCCTCAGATAACAGCTACCTAGGGTCAAGGTACACTTGTAATTCCTCCCTGGACCAGGATTCATGCAGAACGTTCTTGGTGTACAGAGCCAACCAAAGGTTCCAGACCATTTCAGATATCTCAAAGCTGTTCAACAAGACATCTGATAAGGTACTACACCTAAACAATATGTTATCATCTTCGCAGGTCCTCAAACCAGGTAAAGAGGTTCTTCTTCCTGTTTACTGTGCTTGCTCTGGCCAATTTTATCAAGCCAATTTCAACTATGAAGTTCCTGAAAATACAACATATTCAGAGATCGCTTGTGGGGTATTTGAAGGGCTGCTGAAATCTTTGACACTCTCTGAGGAAAACCTTCCTCAAGGGAAAAAGCTTGAAGTTGAAGCTGGTTCTGAGCTCCGTGTGCCTCTTAGATGCGCATGTCCTGACAATTTCACTAGCAGCAAGAGGGTGAAGTACCTTGTAACATACCCTCTAGTAGAAGGGGATGAAACAACTATATTGAGTGAGAAATTCGGCATCTCGCATGAAGATTTCTGGGCAGTTAATCACTTAAATCAATGGTCAACTCTTTTTCCAAATACAACTGTTTTAATTCCATTAAGGGATGGCCCAATCAGACTTGTTGACATACCAGATTCTCCGCCCCCACCTCGTGCGTTTCTTTCCACAAATCCAGTGGCAAAGACACAGAAAGCCAAAGAAGCAGCAAACTTGTATGTTGCAGGTTCAATTGTAGGGTTTTTACTGCTATTTATAACAATGCTTGCAAGCGGATTGTACATGAAGGCCTTCAGGAAATGCAAAGGAGGGAATATCCAGTCCTTCACTTCTACGAACTCCCCCTCCATGTGGTCACCATTGAGAAGTTCTCCACTTTCTGCCCAAACGGGTAGAAGCTCTTCAACTTCATGTCTATCTCCAGATCTTCTGGTTGGAATAAAGTACTGTTTGATCCATTACAGCATAGAAGAGCTCAGAAAGGCCACCAAAGATTTCAGTGAAGAAAACAGGATGGGTGACTCCGTCTATTATAAGGGGCTAGTCAATAATCATGAGGTGATGATCAAGAAGATGAGATTTGAAGACACACGCCAGGTAATTGATTTACATTCTAAGATCAATCACAAGAATTTTGTGAACTTAAGGGGTGTTTGTTATGGAGAGAATGATTTTTCCTGGTCATTCTTAGTTTTTGAGTTGCCTAAAAATGGCTGCTTGAGGGATTGTTTATCTGACCCATGTAATCCCCTTCCGTGGCTCAAAAGAACACAGATAGCTTTCGATATTGCAACAGGTCTTCACTATTTACATTGCTGTGCTTTTCCTTTCTATGCTCACATGGATGTCAGTAGCAGAAATACATTCATAACTGCAAACTGGAGGGGAAAATTGGCAGATATTGGTATGGCTTCTGCTGCCAACGTAAATGATAGTACAGAAAATCTCAAGGGAAGGGTTGCACCAGAATACCTCGGCCAATGCTCAGTTTCTGAGAAAGTCGACATTTTTGCATATGGAGTTGTCTTGCTTGAACTTCTCTCAGCAAGAGACTACATTGATGGGAAATCAGTCAAAGATTCGATTGAATTTTTAGGAGGGGGAGCCTGTGAAGAGGGTTGTTTTGAAGGATTGAGGAATTTCATGGATCCTAATCTGAAGGATTATCCTCTTGCAGAGGCTTTATGTTTGGCTGTTTTAGCAAAGGCTTGTGTGGCGGAGGATCCTCTGCATAGACCCACTATGGATGATATCATGAAAGTCCTTGCAAAAATGGCCTAGCCCGTTAGCAGAAAAAGTAGAACCATTACAAATTAGATTATTGACATTAGTTTGCTGTACAACTGGAATCAATTATGAGAAATCATCAGCAGAATATTGCATTTGTTAAAAAAGCTTTGAGTCCTATGCTTCTTTCTCTTACTTATCTTCCCCTGTTATAATTTTTCTTATTTATTTTGCCTTGAAAATCATGTCAATGGCAGAAGGATAGGATTCAGAGGAGCTTTCAGGCACCCTTTTGGATTATCATTTTTGAACTAAATAATTAAGGTTGTTTGTTTTTGTACAATTGCCCTTTAGTTTCAAGACCAATCCTGCTTCTCCTTAAGCGAAAGTGTGAGATCAGCTGAACGTTTAATCACTGGAGGATATTAGAAATGAGATTCCATTTGCACTAATCATTGAAGGAAGCATCATAAGAAAACATTATATCTAATTGACCAGATCAATGGACAGTGTGAGCCTTAAGCAAATGGGCTGGTGTAAGATAGCTGGTTTACTTTTTCTGGTTGATTTCTCGTTTGTTTGTTTGCCAAGGCCTGTCAATGAACTCAAAATCTTCCAAGTGTTGCCTGAAAAGGTACAGGAGTCAAGCATATGCAACTAACGCTCTTTATTCCCATTAGTTTAATACTTGTATTGTTTGATATAACTTTGGAACCATCGAGTATGAATACGTCACATGTTAAACTAAATTTTATTTGTTGACTATTCAGTATTAATGGTTGATCAAATGATTGATCTACAACACAACAATAACACACAAAACTTTATCCAATTAAATGAGATTGGTTACATGATCAATCAAATTTAATCTAACCAAAAAAAAAATATTTTACAGAAAAATATATACACAGAAAGTAAGAAGGACGATTGATGACTGATCAAACCACTCATCAAGCCTACAGTTTTCCAATATATTTCTGTTTGGAAAGGCAGAAAAGAAACCATATCTAGAGTAACAGAGTTTTCGAAAGGAATTAGCGTAATTGTTGGCCGCAGTGTATGGTACCTACAAAATGGACGCAGAGCTTGAAACGGGAGAAAGGACAGAGGTGATTGATCATAGCCCACAGAAGCATTGGTTATAATGAATGCCAAGAAATTGATGGAATAAACATCATGACAAGGGTGAATATGCATGCAAGGGACATTTAAGTGCATAAACATTCTCTCTGCAGTTTGCTCCATCATGAATCCAAAAGGCGAATTTTCATGATTGAACATAATGAAATTAGTCCTCAAATAGTGGAAGGAAGCAGAACTTTCATGCCAGATACGATTGGAATTTGGCCCCCACCCGATAGAGTGCGAACGATGTTAAATACTGCAAACAAATAGCTATGGCAGTCGGCAACATTAATCCATTTAGATTGGAATGGCTGCAACCTTAAGATCAAATAGATGTTAATAGGACTAAACTTGTGACTCGCGAACTTGGAAGATTTGTTAAGTTTTATAGTTTAGTTTATAAGTTTAATTAAATTTAACAAAATTTAATTTTTGTATTTAATAAAATTTAATTTGTATAACAACTAATTCCATCATTAGTTTTGAAGTTTTCTTATTTATGGTCGTGCCAACACAATTCTGACAACTCTTCAAATATAATTATTAAGGTAATTTGGGCATGTTGCCTCATTCACTCGGGATCCTGTCCATAATTTAATAGTAACTGTCCATTACGAATGCCATGCTTCTGAGCGGGAAGATTAGCAAGAGGTTTTTATTATGATATCTAATTAATCCTTTTACTACAAATTTCCCTGAATGTCATGATTTTCTGAGCGGCACCAGAGAGCAGCCGAGAATGAGATTGGCAACCCTTGTGCTGCTAGTCCTTATGATGGTGAGCATATGCTGGGGTTGGGGCAAGAAGACCTACCTGGATGAAGTGGATACGATATGAAGAAGCAGCAGCTTCCAAGCCAAGAAGGTGAAATAAACCACAATCCAGCGCATGGGTATGGTGCAAGCAGTGTCAATAACCACCATTACATTCCCAGGCAGGACTTTAACAACAACGGTGGTGGTGCTGATAATGGAGGAGATGGAAGTGATTAATTAAAATAACTACAGATGATGATCGTTGATCAAATTTAAAATAAAATAATTAAAATAGAACTGTTTGCACTATTGGGGCTCATGATCTGTATGTGGAATATATACTGCCGCCCGTGATGGGAGTGTATTCTCTCTCTTTCTCTCTCTCTCTCTCAAAATTATGAGGAATTCGAAATGATTCTAGTGTAAGATGGTTGTGTCCCTCTCAAATCAATAAAAGTTTCACAAAAAATATCTATCCAAATTTATTCGCTCTGAAATATCAAGCAATCTAACCAGTAAATAAGTTTGAATCCGGTGTACTTCCTCTGTTGTTAGTCTAATATTGTAAATAATGGAGAATCTGGAAACTTCATATTTATATTGTAAATAAAGGAGAATCTGGAAACTTCATCATTTTATCTATTTAAATAACAATTTTAATGGGCATCGCACTTAATCTTTCCTTACGTGGTGAAAATTACACCACTTCCCTGTTAGCCATCACAAGATCCCTGTATATAAGCTGGCTTAGCCTCTCCTTCCTTCTTCACATAATCAGTGTCATACAGCTTTCTAGCTAGCAGTTATCCATCCCTGGTAATTAAATAACTATATGTGCATGCTACTTTTCTGCTACAATCATGTATGCTACCTACATATCTGACATTCCTCTAAAAGAGAATTGATCTAAGCATACATGCATATGCATTTGTACAATGATTTCTGGCTAAATTGTATTATTTCTTACGCGTGCATATGCAGCAGGTGGGATCAGAAATGAAGCTTCTTGGAATTACCCTTATGGTGTTGATGCTGGCCAGCTGTTCTTTGGCCACAGGTAGAAAGCTTTTGGTGGCCGATGAAGTATTGGACGACGAACAGCAGCAGGAGTTAGGCGATGATGTTCGACAACTCGGAGATGATGGCGATCACCATTACATCCCTCGCAGAGACTATGGCAAAGGTCCGAACAACGAAGAGGAACCTTAATTATAATCATCAGACCAACAGTGTTTACATAAAAAGCCGAACATGGTGCTTGTGTTTCGGTTGAGTTTAGTGGCGTTTTCTGGGTGAGCGTATATATGTTATATAATAATACCACATGATATGTATAATGGGATCTTTTGTACAAAATAAAAAGGTATAATGGGATCTTCTGTCCTAATGATAACTCTACTAGAAAGGTTTACCCCTGTTGCGTTTTGTGCAAGGAAGCTAAAATTACATGTGCTATTATATATTATTTGTTGATGGATATATAGGAAAAAGATAAGATCGGCTTTGTAATTTTAAAATATTCAATGATCATTTAAATAAAATATGAGTTATTTAAAAATTTTTAAAATTATTATAAATTATACATAATATCTTACAAAATATATAAAAAAGTTGTTAAAATTTTTTATAATATACAAAATTTTTCAAAATTCAAAAAACTTACGAAATATTTTACAAAATTCAAGAGAGGCTGGACTAAAAAATTTCAAAATTATTCACAATTTATTTAAGAGTTTTCAAATTTTAACAGGATTAGGACTACCCTTCACATCCCCTGACTCCATCCCTGGTTTTGTGTCCCAAACAGCATATAGCTTTTGTGAAGGCTGACCCTATCAATAATGTTTTAAGAAATCGACCACATCGGCTATGGAGTTGGTATAGATCCACCCTTCAAACTAATTGACT
This sequence comes from Dicorynia guianensis, assembly GCA_037013595.1. Classification (NCBI taxonomy): domain Eukaryota; kingdom Viridiplantae; phylum Streptophyta; class Magnoliopsida; order Fabales; family Fabaceae; genus Dicorynia; species Dicorynia guianensis. The sequence goes on from JASUAB010000009.1 coordinate 2,192,721, forward strand.
TTGTCAAAACAGGTGAATCCGTAATTTTACCAAACTACCTGCCCAGTTCAGCCAAATAAAAAATTTACATATTTACAAATTTACACATGAATCTTTTAAAATAGGTAAAACAGAACAAGAATAATTATGAGAATGACTGTAAAATTTATAATTTTTGTTAAATATAAATTTGGTTACATTAAATTCTATTTTAATTTGGCAAAAAAATGAATGAGTACTTTAATAATATTTTTAAGATATTTTAACAATTAAGTATATATTATTTTATAAAAAAATTATATTTATAAGATTCTGCCACTAATCCAATCAATCAAACTGGTTTGGCTGCAATTCATCTTCCAAAATCATTCGTTAGCTAATCTGTTTATAAAACATTAGACCCCAGATATCATGTATGCACAGTGTTTACTTTCAAGAGGCTAGTGTCTAATTCACCCCTAAAAAAATTCGCTGGTTAATCCGATTTGTAAAATATTGAACCCTATATGCTATGCATGTACAGTTTTAACTTTCTGGAGGTTGGCGTCCAATTCAGTATTTATGATTCAATTTCTCTATTTTAATTTTTAATTTTTTTATAATTTTCACTCAACAGATTTTATATTATTAAATTTATTAAATTTGATAAATTAAATTATAAAAAAAAATTAACTACCCACAAACTAGCTGTGAGAAAGGTATCGCTTCCAACAATGAAAGCAACAATTAATGTTTCCGCATATGGTTTCGGTTTTGAAGCATTGAAAGTAACAAACGAAGAATAAGCAGGATAGGGACGAAAATGATTCGATCGCCACCCTTTTAGCACATGTAGGAACCTGCTTGATTTAATCCTCTCTCTTTTTAAATGTTAGAAGCTTTGTGATGAGTAGGGGTGTACCTAAATAATGTTGAAGAAAAGATTGATTGGATTGAAAAAAATTTAGATTTAGAATTTTTAACTTGATTGAAGATATATACATATTAAGTTTGAATTAGTCTAGTGTAAATTGAGTTATCAGATTTATATGTGTTTTTTAGTGGTGGGTCTTAAGTTAGGTTTAACGAAAAACAAAAAATTATTGTCAATCAAAAAATAATTACATAAGTCGTGAGTGAGATTTACTAAACTAGTGATTATATATATATATATATATTTGCAGCAGTGATGAAAACATGTTCCTATTCATTATAGAAATCTCTTTCTAATGTCACTGTATACCAATATTTACTTATAATACCATAACAGAGAACTCTCGTGTCAATGTCACTATATGTAAAATTAGAGTTCTGTGCAGAAAGTGGTGATAATTAAATAATTATTTCCCTTATTTCCATCTCGACCAGTAATTGTGGAATCGAAATGATTGTTAATCTATGCTCATTCTTTTCCCAACAATTTATAATCTGGTTTCACACATCAAGCATTTGATATTCTCTGATCAAACATCAAGCAATATTGCAACCGATGCGCTTCAGTCCGGTGGGATTTCCCTGTTGGGTCCATACACAAATACAGACAAAACATTTCATCAATTGACCTCTTTAAATAATTAACAATTCTAATGCCCATCGCACTTAACTTTGCCTCATTTGGTGACAGCCCCACCATTATATTATTTGATGTAGACTTATGATCAGTTGCCCATGCCATTTCCTATTTAATTAACTATTTAACCTTCCCATACGCCCCTATATGAGCTGCTTGAGCCTCCTCTTCCTTCTCCATATAGCATTTCATATACACATAGCCATAGCTGGTGTACTAAGAGTCAAAACGCTTTCAGATTTTGGGATAATCATCATATATATGCTATATACGTTGATATATCTGTTAAATCAGTTATCTTATGCTGTCACTTAAAATGGCGTCCTTAGATCAGAACACTCATGCGTAATTCATCCATGCATGCTATAGATATATAATTGACCTTTTGTTGCTTGCATGATCATTTGTTTGTTTTTCAGGCTAAGTAAATCAAGTTAGATCAGTTAATACTCTAAAAAATAAACTGTAAGAAGAGGCAGGAGAGGGAGGAGACAAGATGAGAACGAGGCTTGTGATAATTGCACTGCTGGTATTGATGGTGGCGTTAAGCTCTTGTGTGGGCACAGCTGATCGGAAGAAGAAGGTGGCTGAAAATGAGATGTATAGAGAGACGCAACGGCAGCGGGAAGTGAAGAACGATGACAGCCAACTCAATGACGATAATGATCACCACCACATCCCTCGCAAGGACGACGGCAAACCTGGCTCCGGCCAGCTCACAGTCACTGACGATAATGATCATTACATCCCTCCCAATTAATTTTTGTGGTCGTTTGCAGCGTTGATGAGAGCTTGTGAGTGTTTGTTGATGGCTAGGTTACCGTTCTGGGGCTGTTGTAACAAGAACGAAGGTTGCAGCTATATATGTAATTTTTCAATCGCCACTACTTGAAAATGATACTCAATTACTAGCTAGTTACATATGCAAGGAGCAGAACGTAATATACTACAAAATCTGAAAATATGAAGAACAATCTAATCAACCCTGAATTGATCTATTGCCCTGAATTCGATCAAATTGAACAGAAGCTTTGCCAAACAAATAGCAAAACCTGAATAATTATTGTGTTAGTCTAGCATTATCACTAATTAGTTTGAATAATCCCCTATTTTTGGTCCAAAGAAAACAAATTTATAGCTCAACTTCGTCATTTTATTTTATCAATTAAATAACAAACATACTAGGAGTCGCACTTAATCTTGTCTCGTGGTGCATATATTAACTCTTCAAAGTTGAATACTTCTCATCGCATGACCTTATTCATCCTCTGAATAAAGTAGCTTTGAGTCTTTTCTTCCCTTTCCATGTAGCTTTCTAGTTATCTAAGGTCACTTGGTTGAAATACGCTGTTTTGTGCTGCCTCTGCAATTGATTGCAAAACGAGTGTATATATATATATATATATATATATATATACACACACACACGTGGAACGCTCCCCTTTAATTTGTCATCGAAATAAGCCAGTGGGTTGGATGCATGAACAGCAGCAGGAAGAGCTGGCTAGGGAAGATATGGCAATGCCGCATGGCCACCGACAACTCAGGGACTGATGATTTCCACGGAAGACTTTGCCCGCTCGGCACAGGCTTCGCTGCCCACACCACCGACTTTCCCCACCAATCTTTGATTCCGTAGGGGTCGCGCTACTTTCTTCCCCAACTCCCATCCTTCTCTCAATCTGCTACCACCGTGGAACCAAGATTATTAAAATATGCGCAGCGCTTGTAAAAATTTTGTTTACTTTGAGGATGCTTCTTGTTTGTGTGTATATCACCCTATGTACCATAGACTATGAGATACCTCAAGAATATGACCGTAACTTTGAAGCGGCTTTCCACTCTTGAGGGAGCATGCTCGTGCGCCATAATTATAATGATAGTTAACATTATGGTTACTGCTAATAAACGATCAAACCCCATAGAATACTTTGACGACTTTTAAAATTGCATCCCATTATTTCAGAAGTTCCCAGCCAGTGTTCTAATTCTTACAGATTGGGATCCTATAGTACTTTTTTCCAAAATCTAACAAATTTGCATTCACAGCCATCCTAAATTGAAAGGCACATAGTACATGAGGTCCAGAGGGGGACTAGGGTGATAGGGAATTTTTTTTCTCGTCACATATATTTCCACACATTTTACACTACAAAGTTCTTTTTCCTTTTTTCCTTCATCTTTCTTGGTTTATCCCACAATCACATTAATTTTGATGTAAAATTAACCTGAGAATTGGATGCTTAATGCAAAAGTAACTTTTTCCCATCTTTTATCAGTCTTCTAACACATTCGTCCCCAGCTTCAGGTTGGCGCCCCACTCACGGCACGTGACCCACAGAAAAGGATACGTTGCCATTCCCTCTTATTCTTTCCCTAAGTTATTAGCAGCCATGAAAGTCAACCCACAAAGTCATGGATAATATGCCCTCCAAAGTGACGTCCAAGCTGCTCTTCTTGCGGTAATTGTTGTTGCTGGTGTTGCACCCCTTCAACGCCGTGTCTTAGACCCAATGTAAGTGACACAGATCCAAGTCCCCCAACCTCAAGGCCACCCCGTCTGTATGGAACAAAACCCATTAATGTTCCGTCCATGTTTGACGTTATATTACATTCCAGTTTAGACCTCTTCTCTGGACTCCATGGCTCTGCATTCAGCCCCTCACCGTCCGTATTGCTGGCTAAGGAATCCATTTCCAAACATGGGAATTGTTTGTCGGGGATTGCATGCATGCCAAACTTGTTTAGAGGTTGATCAACGCTAGGCTGGCTTTTATCTTCAGTGGCAGAAGTTCCTTCAATTTTGCCATTGTTCTGGTTGCCACCCTTTAAGCCTTTTGTTTCAAGCATGTGTATTTCTTCAACCATTGGCTTCCACACACGAACTCGAGCATTTATGAACCAATTTGATACCTACATTAATCAGTTACATCATTAGTCCAGCCCAGAGGATCTTCATTACCACAAACAGCTCAGTAAAGATCATCAGTATTTTCATCAAATAAGCAGCCATATTGACCAATCTCATCCCTTAAATGGCAATAAATAGAGGATATCAGAATGGTAATTTTGGGAAACTGTTCAACTGCTATTATAAAAGCTCCCAGAATCAGTGGCGGAGCCACGCCCACCCTGGCCTCCCCTCAACTTCTAAGAACCTCATATCATTAAAAATTTAAAAATTTTTCAATTTGACCCCTCCATAAATTTTGTAAAGTTTAATATATTACCTATAATCGTTTTAAACTTTCTAAAGTAAATCCTTCTATTATTTATTTTATCTAATTTTATTAATTTTTTAAAATAACTTTTAAAACTTTCAAAATTTTAAACAAAATCTCGTCTTTTCTAAATCAGTAAAAAAATATTAAATAAGTAACTCACTTAAAAGTCAACACCCTACCTACTCAAAAAGAATACTAAACAAGTTATTCAATCCATCCTAAACCTTATTTCACATATAATATATTCTCTAGATAGAAACGAATTTTCAAAAATACACTAAAAAGCTAAACTAAAGCACTATTTTAACTACCTCAGCCTCATTTGTTAAACTCACTATAGCATGCATTGCATATTGTGTGATAATTTAAATCATTTTTTTATCTTATGACCTCTAATCTCGATCCTCCCTAAAAAAATTCTTGACTCTGCCCCTGTCCAGAAAAGTTATGACCTTTAAAACTTCGAATGTCAGAGAGATATTTTACAGCAACAAGTGGCCCTCAGTGCGGACCCCCTTATAAACCACCATGTGAGCATGTCAAATATGCCAATTCAATCAACCAAATCAAATAAGGCTCAAAGACAAAATAATGAATTTATAAGTAGGAGTAGACCCCCACCTGGTTCCGTGATAGACCTGTTTGAGTTGCTAACATGTGTTTATCAGTGTCTGTGGGGTACCTGAAAAGTAATTGAAGCAAAAGAAAACCAACTTTCAAGACTTTTAATTTTTTAAGAGGGGAGGGACAGACAGAGAGAAAGAGGACATACGGGTGAAGAAAATGCTCAAATAACCAAGCTCTGAGAATTGCCACTGAGCGTTCTGGTAATCCTCTCTGGGGCCTCCAGACATGTTGTTGGGGTTCAAGAAAGCCAGAATTACCCCATCCAGAATTGCTCTTCTGAAAACTTTGTTCCATGTACCCTAGCCTTGTTATATTAGTATCAAGTTTACTACTAGTACCAGCAGTAGGTGCTGACAAATCCTCTCCTATGATTTCTCTTATATGCTTGAGCTGGTCTGAGATAGCCCTTTTTAGGCACTTGAAGTGTCTAGATACTGACTTCATAGCCATGGAGATATAAGGGGTAGCAGAACTAAGACCTGCTATGGACTCAAAGGATGAAACAACCATTTGCATTTGCTGATGATATTGCTTGTATCTCCTTGTAACCTATTATTATAGTAGAACAGTGTAAAAGTCAATCTTCGAAATGCATTTGTGCAAAATCATAAAACATAAGACCAGAATTAAGTTATTTTCAAATCACTAGATACTCAGAGCTAGTCTTTGCAAAATAAATTTACCACTACATGATGCCAGTGGAATTGAAAAACAAAAGCATGCCTTTAAAATATGAAGTGTTGATGGAAGCACATTATAACATGATCTCATTCATCATTTTGACAGCCATACCTTCCTTTTGGTAAAATCATAAGAAACATATTTAGTTAATGACAGAAAATATTAATATCGTAACCTGCTAATTTGAGCAAGTTATTGCATGGTAAATGGGTAGGCTACACCTTCCATCAAGAGTGTTTAAAACAAACAGAATGTAGAATATGTATGGAAACAAATGATTAAGGACAACGTATGTACAATTGCAAGCTTGTAACTAGTATGGTTCTTTCTCGTGCCAGCCAAGGCTCCTACATAGCTTGTACACATTACTTTAGACGAGGAGGAAAATGCCACAAAATTTTGAATCTTATTATTCCCATAATTTTATTTCCCTTAATTCTTACATTACAAAAATTTAAACCACTAAATTTATTGAATTTCACAAATAATTAACAAACTAAACTGTCAATTTACTGGATTTCACAAAAAATAAAAATTAACATGAAGCCACATATGTAGGTGTGACCATTAAATAGGATAGGAGTATAGGGAATACCATTATTCCCAAATTTTAGCCACAAAGTAAGGTTGTGGTCTTCAGTAGTACAGAGAAAGGGATTCCGTCAGCACCCAAATTTATAGTAACTCACTATTCCATAAATCAAACATGACTATAACCTTATTTACTTATATATCCTTAATCGTGAGATAAAAGGGTGCAAGAAGGTTGCCATTCATTTCATTTTCATATAAGTCAAATCATTTATTCATAGTGGAGAAAGACATGATTGCCAAGCAGATATCACAGTCCCCTAGGACGGAAGAAAAAGAAAATGAACAATGATATCAAAATTAGATACCTCTCCAGTTATGTTCTATATATAAAGGAAATCCCTCCGAAGACATCATTTAGTGAAGAGTAGTACATATGGCAGAGAATTAAAAGAAAGGATATTAAATTAAATATTCAACGTGTATAAACAATTTAAAAAGCAATGTCTATTTAGATAACAAAGAAATTGCTTAACACAATAAATATCTATACAGTGAAGAGCTCAACTAGGCTCACACTCCCTTTCCTTTCGCGTGGACCATTGATTTGTGTGAGACCCAGACGATATTCCGTATGTAGACCGGGTGTTGGTATGGAGTTTTTCTACAGAGAAACCTATAATTGAAGAAGTCTTCAACTAATTAAAATTTAAAATCCTATTCCTAGAAGAATATACATCAAATTTATCAATTTATTGGAAAAATTGGACTTCTTCAATTTCTTTTTAACTCTTTCGCTTTTAACTTTCTAAGGCGTGGATGCAACTAGTCTTTTAATTAAATGAAGAAGCAAAAGTGAAGAAGTAATCAAGTTCAAGTGGTAATCGAAACTGCTTCCCAAAAGGTAGAAGGCAGGTCAATTTCCCCTCCCGGAAAAAATAATTCACTAGGCAAAGCCAAGTTGACCCTCTATCTCGGGAAAAAAAAAAGAATCAAGTTCAAAGGAGACTTGAGCATGTTGCATTACCAACAGTGAAAAAATAAAAGGGAACGTGACGAGAACGACAATGACAATCAAACAAAAACAAAAGAAATAAAAAGGTCTCGGCCAGAGGGAGGCAAGCAAATTGATGAGAGGCGCAAGAGTCCACAGAAGAGACACTAAGTGCATGGTGTATCAACAAAAGAATTACCACCAAACGAAATAATATAGCGTGATGAGACTTCTCCTGGGCCTCTTGTTTTATCCAATGAGATGAGAACAATAACCATACCATTCTCGGCATAAGAGTAAAAGCAATATGCTCCAAAAAATGAAGCGCATGGAAATACAAAATGGGTAATTCATTGTTCTTCGAACCTGTTTAAAAGTGTTTTACTAAATGCATTTAAACTTGCCAAGTGAATTAGTAACATAAAATAGATTTTCTTTTATGCTACGTATGAACTAATTGGTATAGTAGATCAAGAACTGACAGTCCGGTTCATTAATTGGGCATTGAAAGAATAATGCGACACAGACAACAAAAACGGGTGTGCGTCATTCGTAAATAATCATAAAGACCAGTATGAATTGCAAACAACTTGTATTTAAAATCAAAGTTACTAATTCCAAAACAAAAAAAAGGCTACTGAGTTGACTAGTTGTGTGTTATGAAAGCAGAGTCAAAATCAAGCCTAATCATGAGAAAGAAAACTCTTCTACAAACTTATATATACCGAACATAATTAAATAAACTTCAAAAACCACCCAAACTCATCTATGGGAACCCATCTGCCTAAAGGGAGAGAGCTGCACAAGGCAGATAACATTTTACATAAAAAAAAAAAAAAAATTCAGTATGAAATGTAACAAATTTTTCGCCTGACTATTTTGCGATATGCTTATACTGACACGGTACCCAGAAAGGCTTGCTTATGTATTCATACATAATAAGGTATAACAACGATATATCCCCACTTCGCATCTTTAAGCCATCTCACTTTTGGCAATCCCAATTCCCAACATACGCCAAAGTTTAATCAGCAGTATTCTTTAATATTAGAGGTTCTTTCTTCAAAATTGCTGATCATTCCAGAAGAATTCGTTTGCAGGCTTGCTCTAACTAAAATTATCAATTTATCACTCAACCTCCGACTTTTCTTTGTCCTTTCTTCTCCCCCAAAGTTTCTAAAACTCCAATAATACCTTGAATTTTTATATTATTTAGTCATTAGGTTCACGAAATGAACTGAGACTCAAACGTAAGCGGTGCTATTTTTTCCCCCATATTCTCTGGACAGTGAGATGTCAAACCGACTCATGCCTTTCCAAGCTAACTATCAAGAGCATTGCGTCTATAGTAATTGACACCCAATCACGTCTTGCTGCACACGGCAGTGTAAAAGTATTTGGCTTTTTCTGATGGCTAAACAGTAAGTTTCTGACAGAATTATGCCATAAAGATAAGAGACATACAAAAAAGCAAGATTATAAAACAGGCAATATGGGGAAGCATTAACCAACCTCATCCTGCATGTACAGGAGCTTCGCCGTTTTTTTTTGATACTCCGGCCTAGGAGAAAGACAGAAACTACTACTTCCGGCTCCACCATCACTGCTACTTTCATTAGAACCATAGAACATAGAGGACGAAGCGCCAGAATTACTACCTTTTGCAGCAATCACACTTTCAGTTGCATTCACAGCGTCGGCAGAGGCAGAAGCAGTAACTTCTCCAGAGACCCGCTCAGAAACAATATCAGATGATTTTGTAAGCTTCGGACCAGAGAGACCGCAGAACTCATCTAACAACCGCTGGGCTGGTCTTAAGAATCCTGAACTCTTCAAAATTGTAGCATATCCAGTGAATGGGCCAAGTGGGCCCGCATTCCGATAACCAATGTTTGAAGATATTCCCACAACGTCATGCAGTGCTTTGCCACCACAATCTCTAGAAATGATAGAGGCCTTTATAACAGATTTTAAATATTGAGGGTCCTTAGAAACGCCACCCCGAGATTGCAAATCACCTGATCCAAACTGAAAACCAGAAAGCTTTGACTGTGCATTTGATGATGAGAGCGATAAAGATAAACCCTGGGGATTGGAATCACTCAAGGTAGGCCCCGAGTCTTCATCAATATTCTTCTTGGCAGTGAAACCCAGTGGATTATTCCAATGAAGAGAATTGTCAACTGTTCGATTTGGACAAAAATTAGCAGCGGCATTTCCAAAACGTAATTGATTAGACTGATTTGCATAGCTTGGAAGAAGTACAGCGTCATTACCATTTCCCACCCAAATGCCATGGCCAGGTTGTTGCACCAGTGAAGGCATTTCTGATCCTTGGGCATTAAAAGAAGCTGATTTGACAATATCCTGCAAAGTATTCTGAAATAGCGAAGGTGGAGAAGAAGGGCGATGCATTTTCCCTAATTGCCTTTGGCTTTCTCGACTGGCCATTTCATCAGCGAGTTCATTATAACAAGGCTTCACATATGGCTGATAAGCAGACATATTATTATGGAGTTCATCAACAAAATTAGGATTAGGATTGCCCTCATTAGCCACAGAAGTACTAGCATAATTTACCATGCAATCATAGGCATGATCGGAGCCAGTGTTTCTCCAGTTACGTGGTTCACATTGTTCTTTTGGGGAAGCATGAATGCCGGACGAAGCTGGGTCTGATGAATTGGGAAATGCAGCATACGGAGGCATCATTAGCCTACTGGGTTCAGCAGCTGCACCTAGTTCCTCACACTCCATTGTGTTCCTATGAGCAGCTAAAGAATTGGGAGCTATTAAAAAGTTTACCATCTCAGACGAATAAAAAGCAGGTTCATAAAGCATGTTGGCATTTTTAACATTCCTGACTTGTACAAGATCCGAGTTTAACCCTTGCTGTAATGATAATTGTTCAAGATTATTGGGGAAATCTTCCAAATGTAGGGAACTATTCTGGATTCTTAACTTATCACGCCGAATTTGCTGTGCTACATGCGACTCAGGCCTTAGGCTGCTCATTCCACTTTACCCAAAAGTAGCGCCGCGACACAAAATCCACTAAACGAGTGAAGAAAGCCTTTGTGGACTGAAGAACTGCAACATTATTTTGACGGTCTCAACAGAGAAATCAGATCGCAAACCGCGCCCATAATTCTGATTGCTGACCTACAAAATATTCACCATTACCTTAAATATTTAGGGAGGAGAACAATTATAACCATTATCTTACTTGACACTCCAGTACAAAATAACTGTTTAGAAATTACCAACGCCCAGCGTCCACAGACGCGCAGTGAGAAAGAGACAAAGGTGAGGCAGCAAACTACCGTAATAAATACGAAAAGAACGATAACTAATAGTATTGAAGAGAATAAGGAAGATCTAAAGTAAATTAAGAGAGCTGCACCTAGTTCTTTGTCACAGCTCAAAGTAAGCTATTTCTCCTTGTTTTCGTTGCTCCCTCTATTTTGTCATAACAAAAACAAAGGAAGCTAAGCAAAAAGTCATCATTCTTCTCGCAAAGAGCTCCCAAATACTTTTCCACCAAACAGTGTAATCCCAATCTCTCTGTCGGTAAGCTTCAAAATGAACCATTCAATTACCACTCCAGCAAACTGCCAAAACTGACAGCGCCGATGAAAACCACACGCATACAGAGCTCCCTCACCATGCGTCGAACACCTCACAGTCGCATACTGAAACCCTAGTTATGCGTCCTCTCAAATGGATCTACTCATTGATACTTTTCTCACAGCAACCCAACACCTTACAAATCTATGACATGCTTATTAGAAATATATATAAATTAGCTTGAGGCTTGAGCTATAAAGAAGGCACTCTATCGTATTACAAATTCTATGCAAAAATAAGCTGAGTTACGTCAAAATTTACTAGGAACTGGCACAAGCCTACACCACAGATACATTCAATGCAAAATCTTATATGCATACTAAAATCAAGGAGGGCAGTTTCAGACTCAGGAGTGTCCGTGAATTTAGGTTGGTGATCCATCACCAACTCCATGCACCCAAAAACAACCAAAGAAAGTAAAAGCAAGTTCCACGGTCGCAAATAAACTTTTAAGTGGTTTCTATTACCTCTGAAGTGAATTACGAGAGGTCCGATCGCAACTTCGTGGCAAAGTCGGTTAAAATTCCGATGAGATTCGGCCAGGAGTGCAGAATCCGGTGAAGTTCCCGGCTGTGGACGCGAGGGACGAGGGTAAGTATTGCTGGAGTCGAGGATGGAGCACAATGATTGCGAAAGAGAAAATCCGCCGTTAGCTTTACCGTCTAAAGCGCGCTTTAGGAAAATTAACGTAAAGTGGCCGTTAAATTTTTACCTAAACCAGGTGAGCGAGAAAATCACAAGTGTGACGGTCTGGTCTCGTGAGTCGTGAAGGTGCAACAAAGTGTGTTTCCCTTGTGATTGCCAATGTGGGTGTGGTCCCAGCAGGCAGAGCTTCCACCCTTCTTGCTGCATTTCTTCTTTCATCGGCAATAAATGGAATTGTGGAAAAGCCACCTGTGTCAGGTATGAGGAACACCCTTGGGAATTGCTATTAATTACGGAAGTGCCATCCGGAACGTGAAATGGAAGCTCTTTCCCTTAAAGGCCCAAGCTTTTCTTGAAAATGCCGTTCCAATCCCCTGTACGGTCATCGTCTGTTCTCGTTCCCTGCTCCTGCACTGCGAGACAGCCATCGTCGTCAACTTCACATACCAAAATATCCTTTTGTCAGCTGCCTCGCGTGTATTTTCACTTCACTTTTCAAATTTCAGTTTCATAAATAGATTTATTAAAAATTAATTTAAGGAAATGGTATGAATCCGTTAAATTTCCAGAGATTTGCTAAAAATAATTTACAAAATAAATTTTATATAATAACTAACATTAATTTTATACTTTTATAATCATTTAAATGTTAAATAATAATAAGATATAATTTTGAATTGGTTTAGAATAATATATTGAAAGAATTTAATAAAATTAATTCTCAAAAAGCATGCGATGGGCCTGTTTAATGCCGTAAAACATGATGGGTCATGAACCACGTGGGTCACAGCGCTTCCACGAAAGGCTTTGAATAAATTCTGATTGGATGGATATCTCTACAGATTGAGATATTGTTTTTTATGTATATTTTTCAGAACCGATACTTTTTCCCAGAAGTAGATACCAATCCCAATAATTTAATTAATGCAAAAAGGCCCTTATTGACTAAGCCCATGTTGACGTACGTGTACACAAGTACAGCACGTCTTTCTATGGGTGTTATTGGTTATACAAAAAATATATTTTTACTTATAATATAAAATATAAATTTTAGGTGAATATATTGTATTTATTAATTTTATATTAAATTATAAAATTTAATAAAATAATAATTTATTTTTTTAAATAATTTTTATTAAAATTTTATTTATGTAAATATAATAATAACACCTTAAAATTTTAATGTACACAGGTGAAACATACAAATATCATTATTTAGTTTTAATTTTTTATTTTTTAAAATATTAAGTGTGTTAAATAAATAAATTTTTATATAAAATTTAAATTAAATTTAAAATAATTTATTTAAAATATTTAAATTTATCACTTAAGTAATTATTTAATTTTATTTAAAATAATAAAAAACAATAGAAGAACAGGCTTTATAAGGGCAGGAATTTAGTGTGGTCAGCTTTTTGATTTGGTATTGGTAAATGGAGATATTACCACTGCAGTTATACAAAAGATCTGCTGCGGGTCCGACGTTCGAAGCTTGCCTTTGTCTCTGCCTCTCGAGACCCCAGCCCCAATGCCGAGGAGGAGCCAAGCCAGCCCAGCCCACATCCATTCACAACCAAAAAAGAGGAGAAATGCTGTTCCACCGTCAGCGCCGGGGTACAATCCACAACTGACGTAGTTTCAGCTGCCTCTGCCCCTACACTCATCTTTTTCTTTTTTACTAATTATACTATTTATTAATCCTTTACAAAAATTTGAACCCCGAATTTTTTATCTCTTTATCACTCACATTTTCACTTTTCAAATTTTTAAATACCAATATTTTATCATGTAATAAAAAATTTTATTACACTATTTTACTCCATTGAAATGTGATGATGATAACAATATAAACACAGAAAGAAATTAAGATATAATCCAATTTAACTCAGACCGATCAAATTTTTTCCAACCTTGAGCCTGTCGCATACCTGTGATGAAAAGAAATAAAGGGAAATGATTTTTTTATTTTTTAAATTTATATAAGGTTACATTTTAAAATTTTTTGTATTATTATATTTATTTTTATATATCGTTAAAAATTATTGTAATTAAATTTAATATATAAAATATAAAAATTATAAAAAAAAAACAACCTAACGAACGTGAAAATAATAGAATTCGAGATAAAATACTGGAGTATTAATTTACATGTGAAGCGTAACGAGGTATAAAAGAAAAGAGTGCAAAAAGAACAATCCCAACGTGGACAACGATTGATTTAATTAATAATGGTGAGGTAGGTCATCCTATCACGTCAAAACAGAAAACCTACATGGCTGCTGCACCCTATACTCTATAGATCACAAACATTACACACTCCTAGTTCCTAGACCCAAATTTGCAGCGGGACCAACAGCACCATAAATTCCTTCCAGGCTATGCTCCCGAGAGTGTGTCTGCGTGGGGTGAACTGGGTGAGAATGGAGCCAAAGCACTGAGTGGATGTCACTGTCAGCGTCAACTTTATTTTCTTCGCTTCCGGGCTCCACCTCATTTTCCCTTTTGGCAGAGGGTTTTCCTATATTCACGCCCCTGCCAGTCCTTCTGCTTCTTGACTCATGTGCCCTCCACGTCAAAACATGTCCCTTCATCAAACACTACTGTTCATTACTCACTCTGTGTCTTCCCCTTGCTGTGCTGCATGCCATGCCCCATAAGCGCCCTCTGTCCTTACATGCATTTACGGCAAGCCGAAACGAAAGAAAAGTAACAAGCAAAAGATGAAAACACACACCAAGGTTGTCTTCTTTCATCGTGTTTTTATTTGACCAATAATGCAAACTTCTCTCCGTATGGTGCGTGTGTCAAACTCCTTAAGATAATTTACATGCGGGCCGTTATCATCTTAATCTCCACCATTTTGGATAATCTTGACACCATATGCAGCCTATATCTTTTAAGAATTAGATAACGATGAAAGCTGGACCCCTTTACAACTAGCAGATATGTTTGGTGCCACTACATGCAATAATGCGGGAGAAACGCAACTTGATCACATAAGATGAAAGTACTCTCACTTATTATGAATACATAGTAAAAGAATTGAAAAAAGACCGAAAAGAAGTGAGTGCCTTATTGAAACTTGAATTGATCAGAGATGTCTAGCTAGGGTCTACATACGTTTCGGGTTGAAAATAAGAATATAGATGAAATTGCACAAAAAGTTAGATGGGATGAATTCTCAGTCACATTGACCACTCATTTGCCTAATGACATGAAAGCATCTTCTAAAGACGAAGTGGGGTCTCTCCGAGATGGAACATGTTCTGTTTTTCAAGTTGCAAAAGGACAATCCACGCACACTTTTGAATGAATTCCCATATAAGAAGCCATCAAAGCTCAACGCTACATGGGTGATTGCCACAAAGGGGGCGTGGATCAATGATAAACCCTTTTAACAAAAGCGGGTTTCAAACAGAATAGGTATGTTGAAATGGGAGCATTGATGGCATGCTTTAATGTTCCGAAATGCCTTGGCCCCGCTTGGCAATGGCGCTTGCCATATACAGCATCTAATCATAGAGGCCTTCAAATTTGGCATCACTGCATCCCTCCTTTCCGTTATACTTGCTGCTTTTTATCTCTTCCGCTTTAAGGGAGAGTGTAAAATTAAATAATACTCAAGCAAAAGAAGTTACCCCTTCCTCACATCAGATTCATGAAATATTGGAAACACTGTACCACCTCTTTTACTACTGCTGCTGCTTAATCTCCCATCAAATAGCAGCAAAAATTTTGGATCTATGTATGTACAAAGTCTGATACTTGATTCAAAATACTATACAAGTAATCAAAGATGGACAATTTGGTTTGTTCATATTATCTTATGTTTTATCAACCTGTTTTTTCCTTTAAATTCTCCACAAAGATTATTTTTGACTAGCTAACTATACCATAAACTAATAGTCCTTCTATTTTTTTACAAATTAAAATTTATAAAATTTTTCTTAAAAAATTTAGTATAATAAATATAATGAGTTTTATAAGTTATTTTATAGAACTCAACAGGTACTTCTTATTTATTTTATAAAAATTTAATATCCCACTTTTTTGTGTGAGACAATCATTTCCGAAACTAATATAGGCTTTTTCTTTTCGTTCATAAACCAACAGATACCGCAGTTCCAGTTTTTAACCCGATCATGCTTAATTCGCTGTTCATTGGTTTACTTTGCCATGCTGATCGGTAATTTTCTCTTAAATTAATTTGGGAGGCGGGGGAAGAAGAGTGGCTTCGCATTCGGTATCTGCTCACTGTCATTTGTTGGGCTTAGAGACTGGGAAGAGCCTTAATCGTTTGAGCTAGGCTAACAGGCTGACGCCTGCTTGGATGATCTGATGCCAAGATGGCCCGAAAAGTTTTCTATTTTGATTTTGAAAAAAAATATACACAAACACATTTAACTTTATATAATTTATAAATATAATTTTTTAACTCTACAAGTTGTTAAATATGTCTTTTTAATTATTAAAATAATATAAATATATCTCTTCTATGTATCTATAATTAAATTTTTAAGTGAATATTAATATATATAATATCTTTTTCTTAGTTGATTAAATAAACTCAAACAAAAAGCTTACGCAGAAAAGATAGAAAAATAGAAAAAAATTCAAGAATCATAAGAAGTTTAGTTACTTTAGATGTACAAACATACATTCGATTTTTTTTTTAATATTTTCTTCATCATGTGTTGAAATTTTTTACTTACTAAATTTTCTCTACACTTTATCTATTTCAATTTCATTTTATTTCCTTTAACATTTAGTCTATGATACGCTAATATAAAATTTTATGTAAAAGATAATTAAATTATTTTATATTTATTATTTTTTATTATTATTTTATTATTTAATTGAACAAATGAATTATTTTTTATAATTTAATATATTGTAATATAAAAGACAATCCTTGAGATGTTGTTTTACTCAAAGTGATGACATTTTGTGATTCCTTATTTGATCTCTTGTTCCATATATATAAATTTTTCATTTTATTTCATCATGTAGCCAATTCTACTTAGTAAAATAAATTTTTTTACTATTTTGAGTTCATTTAAATAATTAATAAAAAAATATTATATATATTAATAATTATATAAAAATTATATGATAATTAATATTTAATGACTAATAAAAAATGAATATGTGTATATTATTTTAATAGTTAAAAAATGTGTTTATATTATTTTAATAGTTAAAGATATATATTTACTAACTTTTATTATTACAAGATAAGTGTGTATATATTTTTTAATACAAATGCAGCATAAGATTGGAAGAATTAGAAACTGCATCTAATATACCAAGGGAACAGATGGAAGAAAACTACTAATGAAGCAAGTTCCATGGTGACTCTTATTAATGTCTACATACACCTTATTAGTATATGCAGTAGGCTTATTCTTATATATATATATATATATATATATATATATATATATATATATATAGTTATGAGCTTAGGCCATGGACCAAGTAACAGGTGCTTCGCCAGCATCCGTGTTCAGCCCCAGCCAATCCCACACAGCTTTTGAGCAATCCGCAATGTTGTTACGGCACGGTGGCTGCCAGGCGTGTTCCTTGTCACATCCATGCACAGAGTCACACTCGTCCACCACTTTCGCCTCCACACTCCTCCCAATTTTAGCCGTGATTCTGATCATTTTCCCACAGCGTGAGCCTTCGTGATACCATCCAGTGGACAGCGCCACCACTCGCTGCGAGTTGGAATGGTACTTTCCGTCGCACTCAGAGGGATCCCTTCTGTCGCCACCTTTGCTGAAGTCGTTGAGAGTGAGCGTGGCTGCTGTGGCGACGTAACTGCGGGGGAGCACTTGTATTGAGGATAGGATTTGCCCTTGCAATTCAGAGTGTACATGTAATTGATCAGGTCCCACTATACATATGTATTCGTTATATAAGATATACAATAATATTATTAGCTTTCGTATGCCAATTATGTAAATAATTTATACGATTAAGCTTTAAAAATTTATAATATTACGTTCATACTTTATATAATGAATTCACCTATAAGTAGCGTTGTTTTTCTATTGATTATCTGCTGCTCTTTAGTTAATAGTACTAAATGAGCAGTAGAGTTTACAAACACTTCCTAAATGATCAAACTAAGAGCAAGAGGCAGAGAAGACGCGAGAGATGAAAAGGGGAATCACACAAACTTTTGAAATCAATTTGGGTTTAAATTTTTTTTTTTTTATACATGTGGATGGGGAAGGATCGAACTTGGTTGAGAAAGAAGGTAGAAAACCTAAGCCAAGGCTCAACCTGATCTAATTTAATTGTTCTTGCAATAATTTTCCAAACACTTATAGGCAATAAAAACTTACTTGTTATTAATTATAAATCATATTTGATAAACTTGAGTATTTTCCTGCTCTATACTTATTTAATTTAGACACTAATACAAATAGGAACTCAAGAAAAAAGAACAAGTAACAGATTAAGAAGAAAACAGCAAGCATTATATGTTTGTCCTTATTTATATCTTGGCCATACGCATGGTACATAATAGTAACAAGCGACGAGTTATTTGAAGGGATCAGGCCATGGACCAAGTAACACGCTCCTCACCCACGTCCGAATTCAGCCCCAATGCATCCCATACAGCCTTCGACCCATCAACGATGTTATTCCGGCACGGTGGCTGACCGGCGTGTTCTCGGTCACACCCATTCACGGAGTCACACTCGTCCACTACCTTGGCCATCACGCTCCTCCCGTTGCTGGCAGTGATTCTGATCATTTTCCCACACCGTCTGCAGTGGTCGAACCACCCAGTGGACAGCGCCACCACTCGCTCCGAGTTGTTGTGGAACTTCTCGTCGCATTCAGAGGGGCCCCCACCGTCACCGCCTTCGCTGAAGTCGTTGAGTGTGAGAATCGCTTTCGTCGATGACGTAACTGGCGGAGAGCACCTGTATTGAGGGTAGGGTTGGCCCTTGCAAGTCAGAGTACCCGAGGGCTGGCAGTTTCCGCCACTTGGAGACGACGTGGAGCCTCCTCCTCCACCGCTGCCGCTGCATATGTGGGTCCCAACGCTGGGGTCATCGTTGCATTTGCCATTGATGCAAATGAGCTGACCAGCACAATCATCGAGGGTGTTGCATGCACCATTGCAAGAGGAAAGTGCATCTGTGAGCAAAGGAAGGTTTAGAACATTGATGAGGCAAAATGAAGCTAGGATCACAAGACTTGCCATATGAGCCATCAAATAAGCATAGCCATAGAAGCTTGTGGGTTTGGGAACTGGGAGGGGGGCAGCATGTGATTATATAGAGGAAATTCAGAAAGTGATGGGTCCAAGAAGCCACCGAATTTGAAATTTGTGACCAATGATGGATCTGTTGGAATTAGAGTGTATATAACCAGCAAAAAATATAAAATATAGAAAAAAAATAATGAATTCTAAGAATTTTTAATAAATTCCAAGAAGTTTTAATGTGAAAAGCTCTTTTTAAATTTAGAGGTAAAAATTATGGGATAAACTTTAAAAAATATTTAAATAAAATTGATATAAGAGAAATTAAAATATTTTATTCATACTTAATATTCTCTCTCAAATTTATAATCTAATCTTTATAATTTTATCACTCTAATATTTTTAATTTAAAACATTATATTTTTCTCACATTTTATTTAATGTGATACTCATAACTCACTTTTAAAAAAAATACAAACACTTTACTTGCAATTTCTCTTTTGCATGTTTCCCCCTCCTAAATTGGAAAGCTCTATTTATAGAGCATCTTGCCGATTTGATTGGCAAAGCTTTCAACACTTGCCAATCAATTTGCAGGCTTTTATTAAATGTTGCGTTTGATTTATTTGCTTTCAACTTTTATTACTTGCCTATTTGTAAGCTCCTTCTCTTTTTTTTTTTTAATATCATATATGGGCTAGAATCTTAAAGGATCTGCCTTTCTAAAATTTTAGTGCTAGATACGTGTAATTTAGTTTATTACATGCATTAAACATGCAAAATTTTTCCACTGTCATTTTTCAAAATGAGAAATTTATATTATTTTTCAAAATATGAAAATAAACATTTGTAATTATGACAATACAATTTTATAATATGCATGATAAAAATTGAGTGTAATTAAAGATTTGGTAAGATAAAAATTTATTGTAATATTTTTTAGAAAAAATTGATTTTTTTTAACTGATGAATACCAAATCTAATTATATTATATCTTATATTCTTTATGTGTATATATAATATTATATATATTCTGTCCCACTAATAATTTAATCCACCCCAGTAAAGAATTCACATAAAGAAGGCACGAGTTGAGAAGATAGACACAATGATACACAAGAAAAATCATATTTAATTTCTTAATCATTTATTTAAAACTTTATTTAAATAAGGCTTTGGCTGAGGAAGTTTTAAGTTCAATTTGCCTTCCACCCCTCTCCGGTGTCTGCGGTCGTCTTTTCCGTCCATGGTCTTTGTCATAGATGGGACGCAATGCCGTTGCCTTGCAGTCATGGGCTCATAACCCTGATGATACGGCGAAGGCGCGGCAGCGTTGCTTTTCGATTTGTCTATTACAATAAGCCAGAGACTCCTTCGGAAGACTGCTAATTCATGCTATAAAGACTTCACAACCGTTGACTGACCAGAAATATTTTCTTTTAATCTACTAAGTAATTCTCTTGTTTGGAAAGAGATGCATACTGATATCAAATTCTCTTACATACAACTAGCTATTATTGGACTAACATCATCACTACTGACCATAAACATCGAAATGAGTTTACATCGTGGCCAGACTCGCTACTATCACTATTAGCAGGTAAGTGAACAATTGATAACCAAAGCACATAGCACAGGTCAATTAGTTCATTAGTTATTAGGTAATGTTGGGCTTTTACCCCTTTTCATCATTTTGGATCTTTTCCGCCCACATGTCTTTGCCTTGCAGTCCTTTTAGAGGCGATGATATAATATGATACTTAACCCGAAAGAGAAACAGAAGGGAAGCGATGACCTAAAAGAAAATTTTCAAGAGAGGAAACCAAGAACAAACAATCGGGCATTTCATTACTAAAATTTTAGATTTAGCTCTCATTGATTAATAGGATATTTATGTAAGTATTTATTTTCGCCAGCCCACTCTTAATGACTACTTTTGAATTGAACATTAATTACACTCACTAGGCAGATTACTTGGTCCTTTTATGGTAGGCTATTGGTTAGACAAGGCCTGAAGCATGATGGGTTGGGCTTGATGGATTAAGGTCATCCCAACTCCAATTTGGTTGATGTGGGAATGCCGCCAAAGCCCACACCGCTTCTTCCGCCTGGTGAAGGGAAAGGCACATCCAAGGTCAAGGGTGACAAACTGATCATATGCATATTATCAATGCAGATGATCTGTGTGCTCTCATAACATTTCTTAGCGGGATGGCAATTCAGAATGTTGTTACTTTCCGACATCCATTTGGAAATATAAATGAAATCATGTCGTGACAAATTAAATAATGCAAGTTAGGACCATATCAACATATTCACCAACCCGGGTGGGCCAATTTGGACACAAATGGCCACTATATAATCCTTATAATCAGTATTCAAAAGTTTACGTGTACTCCAACCTCATTTAAATAGACCAAATAAACATAAGTACCACAATAAAATATCCTTTGCAGTCAAATCTGGAAAATTGCAATAACCTGCAATCTCCTTAATTTTCTTCTGGTGAGGGTCTTCAATCTCCTTTGTGTTTCTATAAGGTTGCATCTACTTTTCAAATTTGAAAAAATAAATAGGACAAATATTATACAAAGTATTGTGCTTGTGCTTTGTGTGCAATATCAGGGAAAAAGGAACGTGACATATAGTTGGCTCACACAAGTAGGCAAATTACAAATAAGTGCCCAAAGCAAAACGATGCTAACCCAGGTATCGCTACCACTGCGATTATAAGCCTTCAAGTGCCCTTTTATTTTCTCTCCAATTCTTCTTTTTCCTCTTCTCTATATGTGATATGTGTAAAACCAAGAAGGCGATCAACGCTTGGAGCCCAAGCTCAAGTCCTCGTACCACTCGAACTTCACGGTCTAAACCCGGTGCCCAAACCCCAACCCCAAGAAGTAGAACCTCCAAACCAACTTTCGCCACCAGGCCCACCACCGCTTCCTCCGACCCCTCAACTTCTTACACCAGCAGCACACCCTACACCGGTTCCTCTGGTTACAGGTTATCCTCCGATACCTCAACTTCAAGCCGAAACTCCCTTGCTAGCTTTCGAGATAGCTTACCAGAAAACCCCCACATCTACGATTTCTCTGAAATTTGCTCCGCAACTAACAATTTCCTCGCTAAGTGCTATTCATCTTCCTCTACCCCCTCTTGGCGCTGCACTCTTCGCGGCAGGGATGTCATTGTTTTCCAGCGAAAATTCCGAAGAAAAATTGAAACAAATCAGCTCAGAAAACGGCTCTCCGTCATTTGCCGCAGCCACCATATGAGCATAATCAAGCTCCTCGGCGCTTCCATCTCCGGCGAACACATCTACCTCGTTTACGAATTCGTGAATGGAGCTAACCTCTCTGATTGTTTGAGAAACTCAAAAAACATTCTCTTCACGGTTCTATCCACTTGGATTACGAGAATGCAGGTTGCTACAGATATCGCACACGGGCTCGACTATATTCACAACAAAACGGGTTTAAACATCAATTTCGTGCACAATCACATCAAGAGCAGTGGCATAATCGTTACGGAACCTTCCTTCAACGCTAGGATTTGCCATTTCGGCACGGCCCAGCTGTGCGGTGAAATCGACGAAGAGAAAGAAAGCAGGAAACAACTAGGAGAGATCACCGAGGAATCATCGTCTTCTCCTTCTTCTATGAGTTCAAAGGCATTGAAGCGATCGGGTGGCTCGAATATGAAATTTGAGGGTTTGAGAGGGTACATGTCGCCGGAATTTCAGTCCACCGGCGTGGCGACGCAGAAGTCCGATGTGTACGTTTTTGGGGTAGTGATGTTGGAGCTACTATCAGGAGAGGAGCCATTGAAGCTCAAAATGGACAAGGACACCGGCAATTTCACGAGAACGTCGGTGATAGAGACGGCGAGGGCTGCAATCGAAGGTGTACCGGGCGGCGGTGACGACGTAGAAGGCAGGGTAAGGAAGTGGTTGGATAGAAGGCTGAAGGACTCGTTCCCGATTGAGGTTGCGGTAAAGGTAACCCGTGTAGCGCTGGACTGCGTCCACATGGACCCAGACAAGAGACCCAACATGGGACGCGTGGCTGGAAAGATCTCGAAGCTTTATCTGGAGTCAAGAGTTTGGTCCGACAACATGAGGATGCCAACCGATATTTCAGTCTCATTGGCGCCTCGATGAGTTCGGCAATGGCGGCTAGCCGTTTCGATCTCCCGAATCAAACAAAATATCGTTGATACCAATTCGATTGGTAAATTATATTATCAAATTCATTTTTGTATTTCTGTTATAATTTACAGATTAGAGGTCATCGGATAGAATATGTTATTCCCATTTGATTGTGACGCAAGATGTGGAATCTGTAAAGTTTGTATAGTGTGGCTGTCATCAAAATTGACCAAAATTTTATTATTTGGTACTATGACCTGGCATGAGGTGGACCGTGGATAATTAAACATTCCCTAATTGTTAACCCCAATTATAACAGAAAGAGAAAGTCAAAATTTTGAAGTGGATATTTTCATTTGGAATTGGCACTCTTAATTTCATAATTAAAAATTTAATTATTTAATTTATTAAAAATTATAAATTAAAGTATAAACTTTAATATATTCAACTCAGATAATTATTTTTTGAAGTCAGAATATTTTTGATTATTTATATTTTTAAAAGAATTATTTAATTATTTAATTTTTAAGTTAAATAATTTAATTCTTTTATAATTATAATTAAAATTTTTATTTATTAAACTTTTTTTAGTATGATATAATTTATTAATAATAATTTAAATTTTATTTTTATTATAATATATCATGATTATTATATAAATTTACTTATTAATTAAAAAATAATTAAAATGTATAAATTAAGACTTAAGTTATACTAGAAAAACAATGTTAAAGTTTTTAAAATATAAATAAATTGTAGATCATTACTTATTAATTATGACGTGCTAAAAAAATTTAATAGATAAAAAAAGTTAAATTATTTAATTTAAAAATTAAAAAATTAAATAGTTATTTTAAAAATATAAAAAGATTAAATATATTATTTTATTATTATTTTGCGTATTATTTTTTTATAAAATCTTTCTAAGATAATATAAAAAAAAAGAAAGAAAAAGACGTCACTGACATTGACTAAGACAGCTGATTTGAAATTCAAAGTTGCCAACTCTTAAAAAAAAGAATCAATGTTGCACCAAAGGTGGGGAGGTCGAGTGGTCTCTTATTGAAGTTTTGCTGTAATGAAAAAAGCGGTCAAGAAGAGCGGTTGAGAAGTACAAATCAATTTGTGCACCACAATATGTGATGAAGACAAGATCGCTTTCTTTAAGATTTCTCAAGGTTGCGGCAAGCCATTTTACGGCATGGAGCGCTTGATTTCATGCTCAGAGAAGTCTTTGCTAACGAATTTGCCGACATACTGTAATTATTCTGCACGCTATCACGGTGAATTTGCTTGGAATCATACATATTAGACAATAGTCACAGTACTGAGAAATCATTCATTAACATTAATATGCTAAAGAAGCATCTAATACTCAGAATAGAAAGAGAACTCTCACTAGATGATGGATACTACTATGCCATAAATTTGTTTTTTTAAAATATTAAATTTGTGGGTTTTATAATTTAATTAATAATATTTAATAAATTTAATAATATAATTTCTTAAAATGAGTTTTTAATAAAATTGAGAATAACAAGATGTCCAAACAACCAAAGGGTTTACAAATGCAACGAATATTAATACAGAGAAGGCGACAATAACCTATGAGGCTATGGTTCCCGCTTACTTCTCTGTTTCTTTATCTGGATTTAAGATAAACGGAATCTTCATATGTTCAACAAATACTGGAATTCATAATCATAGGGAATCTTTTCAATGATGGTAGACGCCTTAACAGTGCTATGGCCTCTGAAGCAATCTACCATGGATTTCCGTAGGGTCCCCGATGTTGGTAATTGGTTGCATACCCACTCTAGCAGTGATTCTGTGTCCCTTGCAAAATCAAGCATTTTTCTGAGCAGGAGCTCTGGAAATGCAATCCTTTTGGTGCTGGTCACCATAATTGAAGCCTGCAGATAGTCTAGCTTTGATTTCTCCAGTTCTGCTGTAACACCATCCGCTGTGTATATCCTCACCTGCATATATGTACCATAAATATAATAAACGTACATCAAAGGAGAAAAAGCTTAGAACATATCTGCCTAATGACATAAATGTTCTGCTTAAGTTTTGAACAGAAAGACTTACAGCAGGAGAAGAGCGAGTTCCACAACACACAGCAAATGTGACATTGGGATCCATTGACTCGAGTCCAAAAAATTCACGCACAAATGATTCTTTCTCTTCCCACTCACTCTTCCGGTGTACCTAAGCATGAGGAAATTGTCTTAAATACACAATGATTACAAAATTAACGGCAGCCAATTTAGTCAGTTAGTTCTAAAAACATTATATTTACCTCGTTCATATGAGAATTAACTCCTTTCCTTAAAACGAAATGCTCTATTGCTTGAGCATTAATTAAGTTGCCTCCTACATTAATGGTTGCCTGCACAGAACCACTTCAATTAATCATTGAAATTTATAGAATCTGATATATATTTTTGTTTTGGCAGCAGTTACCAGATGAGGGCAGAGTTCTGAAAACAGGACAAGTAACATCTACATCAATATTTTTTAGCGTACCTTGTCCATCAATGAAAGTAGATTTTCTGGGCTGGTTGGCACTCCAAATTGGATAAACCCCTGATAGAGAAACTTGAGTATATTAATTATAGTCCTGACCTGAACCATGTTCTACATTTGTCATTCACCAGAGGAGCAGCTAAACAGAAATTGTTTAAAATTTTAAATCATATTCTTGAGCAGCTGCCAATCTGACGTAAATTCAAAGATCATAAATTTGAGGAAATGAACATAACAAAAGGATAGGATCAAAACTTTTGAAACTATACATGCATGATACAAGCATTGTACATGTTGATCCAGAACGCTAATTTCTGTTGATAGGTGAGCCTTTTCAAATCAACTATCTGTAAATTGCTCATCAAGATCCTGCAGTCCACAAGAATTCAACAAATGAGAAAGTTGACATGCATTTCTCCGTTTTATCACTGCATTTATCTAGTGTTAGCTGACATAATTCTCAATGTTTAGCCCCATAAATTGAAGTATCATTTAGTTACGCCATATATACCTCAACTTTCTAAGTAATGGAATAGAAGAAGGGCTTGAGATGAATTTTGGATCCATGGAGCTGGAGGTGAATATAACCAGGTTCTTGTATGGACCAATATCCCTTGGAAGGGACTCCTCTATATTAAAGATACCATATGGATCCTGCTGCCTCGATTCTTTCTGCTTCATGAGGCTTGATTTTGGTTTTAAGCCAGGTTCAACCCTGGAGCTTCTTGAGCTCAAAGAAGGGTGGATAGACCTGGAAATGGGCCCCGATTTCTCCAATTCTGATGCCCTGGATGTTCTGAGTAGTCTCACGTATATGAAGTTCAAACACTTCATGATGCTCTCAGACAGTTTGTTGGGTTGCCACTTCAGGTCATTTTCCTCTGACAGAAGTGGATCCAGTAGAGATTTAGTTGGGATATCTAAGTGCGTCTCTGGATAACGTTCCCGCAGCTGAAAAGAGAGAATTATTGTTGCAGTTCAAATCGTTTGCAAGAAAAATTGATGAGAAACTTTGGATTCAAAGGAACTCAGCTTGACATCTGGTCTTTCTTCTATATTTTTTTTTTCATGATTTTTCTTCTTGATTTCGTTTACAAAGCCACTCACCCTCTCAAAAAGCCTCAGGTGAAGGTACCTGAAGGCTAATCTATTATCATTCTCAATTTTCATATGCATCAATTATTGGTAAGTTAGTAAACACAGCAACCGTGATATCTATACCATTAATTCTATGGCATGTACAACGCACGGATCTTTGATTTGATTCAATTAGGGTACCATTTTAATGTATTTTATCCAGGATGAAAGATTCACCATTGTAAATAATCTTGTTCCAAAATCGTTTTTAATTGTGATTGAGCAAAGGACACCTACATCAATATGACTGCTTAATTACCTTTGGTGATGGATGCCGGGGGTCTCGTAAAGGTGAGGCGGGCTTCACTATCCCACTTCTTCTTGGAAGCCTATCTTGGAATATCACATCTTCATGGAAATTATTTTCTTTCTGGTCAAAATAATTTTTAAGAAATCCTGTTTTATCATTCAGACTGCGATGATAGCCACTCTTCACGGCGCTGCTTATGAAATGCAATGCCTTAGTCTCAAATGCCATCCTTTCATGAACACTCCTGCGAAGAGGACTAGGATTTGGAATTGTTGCAGTGGATAAATGGCTGTTGGAATTGCTCAAATTCTCTTGATATAATGTTCTTGATTTTGCTTCCTTGGTGACCTCTTGTTCATATTTCAAATTAGCTTGAAGTTGGCTAATTTGGTTTTCAAGTCGAGTTATCTCGCCCTCAACCAAGACCAGTTCTGCTAAGAGTTCTTTCATCTGCACAAAATCACAGGATCAATGTTGTTATCCAAGGTTAATATCTGTGTAATTCTCTTAGTGCATCTTTTTTAGCTATTTATATATGATTTTTGTGAGATTCAGTCTATAAGAATGGAAGTATTATATCTTTTATACATAGCTAGGGTAAATTAGCTAGCGACGCTGTTATAAATCCCAGAAGGCTGAGATATGTGATGGGAGACCAGGACGCTGCATTCCCAAAACCATCCTCCATGGATGAAGTTTGCAGGCTATATGAACTATATACGATGTGCTTTATATTGACATTAAATACCCATATCTCTACTTTCATAAGCACATGGTTATGCAATTTTTATTTAAATAGTTATCAGAGAATTAATATATACAAGCTAGCAAGAAAAAAGAAAAACCATATCTAGTTGTGAAGGCAATACTATTTTACCTTAGGAGGAAGAAAATTTGGGATAGATATGGCTGAACCATTTGGTCGATTATGAACCATCTCCAAAATCTCATGAACCTTTTCTTCTTGATCCGACAACCTCTGAAGCATGGAGACCTAATCACAACATTTCAAATCATAACATGATTTTGTCAAAGGAAATATATTGTTACTGTATTTTTAGATCTTAGTTAATTAAATTACATCCTTAATTTTCTCACGTGGCTTATAATAAGCAGATGCCTAGCATATCCCAGAATTTCTCATTATATATAAAAATAAAATGTGAAAATTAATGCTGAACATTTCTACTAGAAAGCAATGTCATAAAGAGATATGGTTCTTAATTATTGCTGGTCCATCTCTACTGGCAAAAGTAACAAACTTACAGTTCCAAAGTTTCTACCAATGTATATGTTTGTGAACTTAAGAGATATGATTCTTATTTAAGAATGCAATGAAAATGAAGACCAATCCACATACCTCTCTTTCAAGTTCTTCTTTCTTT
Source organism: Dicorynia guianensis (assembly GCA_037013595.1). Taxonomy (NCBI): domain Eukaryota; kingdom Viridiplantae; phylum Streptophyta; class Magnoliopsida; order Fabales; family Fabaceae; genus Dicorynia; species Dicorynia guianensis. Next base: position 2,221,254 of record JASUAB010000009.1, read on the forward strand.
TGCTGCCCAGTGATTTTCTTCTTTCTCTGCAAACAGACAAGTTCATAAACTCACGCAAGTGCATTGTTTATCCCAGAATACAAATGCGTGAAGCATGTAAATTAAAATAGTTTCCTACCTGCCCTTCATCCCACCCATAAATTGTAGAGAGAATTAATTAAAAAAAAAAAAAGGCCAAGGCCCCCCTATATGTATGTCTAAGTTAATTTAGGTAATTAAAAGTGTCTCAATTCCCATACTGATTGGATTGTCTTATACTCTTATACATAATATATATTTATATCTATATAGAGGATAAAAAGACCAACAGTTTAGGTAATGCATGCCTGACATGCAGCAATTTTCTCATATATATATTACCTCAGCTACAATAATTACATATATAAAAAGATCAATCTTTTATAAAACAAACTTACAATCTCGGAGGTGGAGTGAAGAAGTGAGAAATCTGCTTGAGTGGCCATGGAAGAAACCTCGGTGCATCCAAGCCTGAGGCCGCCCCAACGCCTGGAAGAAACATTAAAACAACAAGAAAAAGTGGGGCTGTGACCTTCATCAAAACGTTGGTGTTGGTGAGAGGATGGCGGAGGCTTGGGGCCAAAGAAAGAGTGGCTGCGGGTCGATGTTGCAGCTGACGAGGTCCGAGATTGAATAGGACGGGAAGGATTTTCGAGGAATATTTGAGAAGATGAGCAGGAGCTTTCAGTGGGCTGCTCATTCTGTTGGTGTTGCTCGATCAAACACTGCGATAATAACCGTCTTTCTTTTGGTTGTGGGTGCTGGTGGAAGTGGGACATCATGCACACTGCAAAAATAAATAAATAAAGTGATTATCGAGATGGAGGGGTGGTGGTGGGTTGGGTTTATGGTATTAGGCGTAGCTTGCAGTTCTGGCTTTTGAGGCTTTACGGTTATGTATATTCCATCTATTGGCTCCTGAGTCGCAATCAACTAATCTTAACTTCTCTATCCTTTAACTTCTTGTGAGGTAAAACTAAAAGATGGCCCTTTATTTTTTTATTGGAACAAATTGACAAGTGACAAATGATGGATAAATCCTGCCAGGAATTGTACCTCCATTGTTCATATATATATATATATATATATATATATATATATATATAAAGTAAGCCAAATAAAACTACCATTTATTAGAGGGTACAGGATCTGATTCTCATTGCCTTCAGAGATGTGCAAAGGAATGCCATGCATCCCTTCCCACCCTTAGGAAAGTAGCTTCTTTCGTGCACAGTGACATATCTGCTACACTCGGGCCTGGACCATGCTCTACAGAGAGTATCATGTAGATGTATGGCAGAGCTAGCTAGGGCTCAAATCCACAAGTCAAAAAACCTTTTTCAACAACATATATTTGAAGGATCCCTCTAAAAGGTCTATCAATTACGTCTTAAGTAATTGCCGCGAATGTCAGTATACAGATTCTCGCTTTGCTGCCTTCTTAAGCATGGTTTTCTTTTCTCTGTTTTTCTTTCAACTTTTTTTTAGCCGACAAACTTAGAAGACGCGTCAGAAGATGTTAAAAGGAATGAGAAGTTGAGCGACCAAGAGAGCCACGTGTAAAAATTCTAAAATATTATGAATTTTAGAGTAGAAGAGAGGGTTGCTAAGGGCAGCTTTGCTGCATGTGCATGGTTAAAAGGATACTAATACATTAATTATAAGAAGTTAATTTAATAAAAGTATGTTGATTCTTAAATGAACTTTAACTGTGAATATACAAAGATTCCAATCCTAAAAAAAAAAACTTTGGTTGGAAGGAGAGAAACTCTTAATGTTCTAATACCCAAATAATTACCCACTTAACTATCATCTACTTAAAAAAAAGTTACCAATATCAATAAAGTTACATCATCGTGATATTTTCTTGGCTCCGACATCATCTCTTTCTTTTTTGTTTTATGCGTCATGACAAACATCGTCTTGAGCTTTGCCGAATGCTTGTTTTTTTCCCTTTTTGTCAATGAATGCTTGCAGAGTCCAAAATTTGTAGACGACCTGTTTTGGGCCTAAAATCAGTTTGGACTTTGGAGTCCCAGAAAGACAAAGAAAATTTGTGGGTAAAGTAAATTGGAAAAAAGAATAGAAAAAGATTTGATGGGGATTTTCCAGCCGGCGAAGTTTCTAAGAATGGTATGTTGCACTTCTCTACTTTCCTAGTATCTTGCTTCAGTAGACTCCCCGTCAATGGCGGCTATATTTCGTCACATATCGAAGGCCTCCCTCCTTCACAAATTGAGCGCAGGCTATAACTCGTCTTCGACGCTTCGTTAAATGGAAAACCTTTCGCAGCTTCATCTTAAAGTATTTCATTCTCTCCCTCTCCCACCGTCAAAACGGGTACTGTCTTCTACTATTTCCAGGCCTGTTTTGCTTCGTTTAAATAAAGATAATAACTTTGACGAGATGAAGTAATTAATACCTCGGAGAAATGGTTAAAATCAAATAACAAACACTAGCAGAAGCTGGCCAGAAGAAACAGTGCTTTTGCTGCAAATGGGAATCATGAACGTGGATGAACGGCAAGTATTGATATTACAAGTCATATCAGAAAAAGAAATCATAGATTTCTGGAATATTGATCACAATGTTAAGACACTATTTGCTACAATCTTTTGAAAGGGCGGCTAATCCTATAGCATTCACCTGAGCAGTGAGACAGAGATGTGGTAAATACAGAAGCTTGCAGAGTATGACATACAGAGTTGTGGCAACTGTTAGCGAGAAGGGGTGTCTTTGAGTTCGTCCAATGCTAGTATATCCACTCAGATCTTCTTCTGCGCGCGATTACCTGTATGGTAAATCTTTTCACGCTGCTTTATCAGGGATTGGCCGCAGGCCCACAAGCCACCAGCTGATGCACCTGACAAAGTTTTGGACTTGCGTCTTTTTTTCAGAAGACCTATGCCTATTTCTTCTGGAAGGTTACCATGCACATGAATGCAACAAGGCGACCAAGTATTCCGGTTAGTATGAGGAGGACTAGACATCGATACCAATGGCCGAGGTCGTAGCCGTGGGAGTAGAGTGCACCACATCGACTTATCAACCACACCCCATCATATCTACAGCACAGAAACCAAGTTAGAAATTAGCGCAGAAGACTATACATCTTCTACAAATTACAAAATGGGGAAATGGGAAAACCTTATAGCATTTGATATAACAAATGATTCAAGAGCCCACTTGGTGTAGCTTATGTCAGCGAAAAAGCGCACAAATTTGTTGTCTTCTTCATTATCATAGGTTGCTATCAGTGTCAAAACTACTGGAAGTAACACTGACCACTGCATAGCACAGAAATGGTTTTGTCACTAAAAGCAAGACTTTTCCACGTTACCATTACAGAAAAGCTCCTTGGATCAACTGAATTCAACAGTTCAGTCAGTAAAACAAAAAATTCATGGTTTTTATATTGTGAAATGAGAATTGTGTGATAATAAATATGTGAGTATAGAGGCACAGTTTGTGAAATGATCTAAATGCTTACCAGTTGGGCTGGACCAGGTTCAAAGTAGATTGCCAATACATAAGCTATGCCAGTGACACAGTACACCAAACACAACAGGACAACGTAGTTATCTGTGACAGAGGATCTAGGATTGTTGAAGAAATAGAACATGGAGAGATAAACTAGAGGCTTGACAATTGTGTTGAAATGGTCTACAGTATCCTTTGCAAGAAAGTAAGCCAGACTACTCATGCCAGAAGCACTTTCTCTCCAGTAGTGCAACTTATCCAGTGAGAACGTTCTTAAAGCTGCAATCTTGCAAAGGAGTGCTGAAAGTGACACATTATCAGTGAGAAAGGAAAGATGACAAACTTGGCGCTATCTTCGGCAGTGACAACCAAGACAATCAGATGAGACTTACATACTGATATTACAGTGTATGTGTAACCAGTTGAACCAAATGTTTCATCGCTCACTTTGGCAAGTGTTCCCAAGCAGATTCCAGCTAGTAACAAAATTAGAAAATCTACAGCTTGTGTTCTAGCCTCTCGTAGCCGCTGCTTGCCAACCCTGCAAACAAATCAAAATAGGTCAAATTCGTTTTTATTATTAGTTGAAACCTCATCTCTCTTGTAACTTACCTTCCAAGAAAGTATCTGTATTGTTGGAACGCACCGGGAGTGTTCCGATTGGATAAATCGCCTGAATTTAAGAAATTATGTTGTATGTTGTCCGTCTTCATCCCAACGCTGTACTTTACATCAGACCAAAGTTCTCCAGCGAAAGATTGCCCATCACCTTGTCCAGAAGTAGCTGCTCCTCCATGTGCTGAACCTTCACCTGAGGCAGCCAATCCTTCAGCACTATCTAGCATATCCATGGGAACTGAGTAGCCATTATGAAGCATCCATCTAACAGGTAGTTCTTTTACACTAGTTATTGCTGCGTTTGCGGGTGGTTTTACTATCCCTTCTAAAAGGTCAATGTAGTAATCTGGAGGGTTAACACGCTCGGGGACAACAAGCCCCAAACCGGAAAAGTACTCTTCCACTTTCTTCACTGGTCCGTGATACACGGTAAGACCACCTTTGGCTAGTAGTATAAAATCGTCAAACATCTGGAACAAGGAGTAGCTGGAGAACACCCAAAAAAATTAGGAGGGAGTATTAATTTGGGTGACTGGAGGAGAATTCTACAGAACAGATAGGTAAAAATGGACGCTTGTCCAATCCAATGTTCTTATATTCCATTGTGATTCTTAAATATAAATTTACCTTGGTTGGTGAAGGACCATACAGATATTTACTCCTTCAAGGGCCTCACGTCTAAGTGCTCTGAGCAGTAACTGAGAAGATGAGCTGTCCAAGCCAGATGTTGGTTCATCCAGAATCAGAAGCGAAGGTTCCATAACCATTTCTAGTCCAACATTGACTCGTTTCCTTTGACCTCCGGAGATTCCTCGCTTCACCACTGTCCCAACCAGGGAATCCCGAATTGCCTGCAGACCCAAGGACTCAATAACTCTTTCAACCACCAGAACCTTCTCTGCTTTTGGCAGGTCAGCCGAGAGTCTACATTGACCATAAAAAGATTAAAAATGCTGTAAAAACTCTGAGGGAAGGGGTCAATTACTAGAAAATGCATTCAATCCTGTGGCTGAATCTCTGATTGACAAAGCATATTAATACAGAATAAGAGCAACCAAATAGCCTCAACTAATTCCTACCAGAACATGTTAAAACAGTACTTGGTGCAGTGAAGGTATAATCAATAATCAATCTATATCTATATCTAAAGCAGAGTAACTCGAGAATAAAATTACTCAAGGAACTAAATGTGGTATTTGTATACCTGCATCTTGCACTGAACCACAGATTCTCCTCCACCGTCAAGTTGCCATGCACAATATCATCCTGTGGGACAAACCCAATGATCTTCTTGTATGACTGGATAGGCTCAGCCTTGCCGTTTACAAGAACTAAACCAGATGTGTGACATCCATGTGCTTTTCCAGTTAAAGCAGAAAGGAATGTTGTTTTACCAGCCCCAGATGGTCCCATGACTGCTGAAACTCGGCCAGGGAAAAGTTTCCCGGTCACACTTCTTAAAAGATGCTTTTTTTTCCCTTTCAAAGTGAGGGTTAAATCTTTAAAGGCAACCTCAATTGTAGGTCTCTTCCTGATATCAATATCACTGGCCATGGAAATCACTCCGGAGAATGTCAGGTTCTTATTCTGTTCCTGTAAAGCCTTTTCTTTTTCAATCTGGCCATATGCATACTTGAAGATTTGGCTCTGAGTGTGCAATTGCCTACCCTTTGGTGCTTGCTTTTTGATATGTTTATCTCCTATCTCAAGATTAAACCCATCTTGACTATTAGGGTCATTCTCGATTGCATCAATCATTTTTGTGAGGTTGCTTTTCTCCTTTTTCTTTCCTTTTGATGCTGCAGCTGGCTGTTGAGATGTATCAGCACCTCCCAAGGCAGAATCTGTTCCAAGTTTACCACCAAGACCTTTCAATTCTGGCTGCTTCATAGATTTTCTGCGAGAAAATGTGCGTGAGAATTGTGTTTGCAATTCTACCGCATGCTTCTTAGCAATATCTTTTGCAGATTTCCATTTTTCCCGTGCTTGAGTTTCTCTTACACTTGCCGCAGCCCTTTCTCTGGACTTTGCTTGTCTTCTTTCTCGAGTTGAAAGAACTTGGTCAGAACAGTTATATATGATAACAAGCAAGAAACTCAAGCCAGCCTACATTGACAAGGCAAGGGTCAGTTCAACTGCTGAGTCCCCATGATCATTTGGGAAGAAAATTTGCGACAAATTCATGTAACAGAAAACCAAAAGCATGAACATGATACATAATTACCGGCTTTTCCCTTGTATCTAACAGTTATGCAACTTATATGAGCAATACTCCTCATAATGAAAAGACAAAAGATTACTTACAAAAACCATGACACCATATGCTGTAATATTCTGATTTGCTGATTTAGGCTCACAAGTTGCCAACCTGAAACATCCTGGGGTAAAAGAACAAGAGGAAAAGACGAAGGGTCACTGGCGTGCCATCTAATTTCTCTACGTAAGTTAGCCTTCCAACTCAAGCCAAAAGCGCATTTCCAACTATTATACATGTATTAGACTAATAGATTACCCTGTAGTTACCAAATGGCCTTCAGGTGTGTCATTAAATAGTTTCAAATAAGGCTACTTATGAGAGTATTACGCATTTTACATATCCTCCAACCACCAAACCCTCCTTCTGAGATTGGTTATTGGCACACCTAGAACTTTTTATTTTGTAACAACTCTCATGGGTAACTACATCATATTGTTTTCATGATTTAAGAACATAGAAAATGAGAAGAATGGCTAATTCACTGCATAAATAAATAAGATTTGAGGAAACTTACTCTCTTGCTTAGTAGAGCCAGTCCTGCAGTAGTATCTGCATTACATGTTCAAAGTATCATAAAAAAATTAGTTGATAAACCAAAAAAGGCGGCTAGTACACATTAGATGAGAAAATAAGAGAACAAGCAGAAGAAAAGCAAGGTGCCAAACATACAGCCAGTAGTAAGAAATTAAGTAGCAACTTGTAAATCTAAGAACAAGTGCTAGAAGTTCAGGGATAATTATCAATACCCCCTACTGCAAGGATTTTTTTGGATAGTAGACGGACAGTATGATCCTGCCGAACAGAATACCTCGCTACTACTCGTTATGTCCGCCCAAACATCTGCTCCTCCACAAGTATGGTTTGGCTTTCCAGGAGGTAGCTGATAACGATATCTGCAGATTGATTCTGCTGATAAATTAATATTAATGTATGCCAAAATATAAGAATTTTCTGCAACAAAATAAAACTGCAAAAAGGTATGGACTTACGGTTCACATACTCCGGTGTTTTTATTGAGGCTAGCAAGTGGACAGTATGACCCCAGTGGGCAAGCTTCAATAGCAAACATTATTGGCAACCAATGATTGAAGTTAATCAGAACTTTCAATTGCATCAAGTGCGTAACAATAGAATCAATTTCTCTCAACTACAATGTACATTGTAATTAGAAAATTTTCAAAGCAATTAAATTTAATAGTAGAGACTTTGATGGAAGATTACAGTATATAATGGCAAATACAGGATGCTAGAAAATTGAAAAGTGAAAAATGAATGGAGTAGACCAGTGCTTTGTACTAATGTATTCATTTGATGGCTCTTTCAAAATACTTACGTATCATACAAGTAATGCCGTGAGGGCAAAAGAAACCTTCACAACAAGGCTGACAGTCAGTAGATCTTATAGGTATATCCTTGCTATTGTTTAGTTCTACTTTTTGGGCAGCACCACAGGCCCAGCCAGGCTCACATCCATTAAGCCATGAGCTCAAATTACAATTCTTGTTGGGCTTCAAGAACTTTTTCTGGGATGATGAGCCAGCCGCCGCAGAGAAACTGCTGGCGTAGAAATTTATTTCTGCAGCTGTGCATAAGCGCTGCCGAAGCTCTCCTGTAAAGCCACCTAAATCGACACAAAAGCTAACAAAAATGAGACTGCTAATTTGAAGAATAGAGCAGTCTTCTTTTAAAGACGGTTGGTCCTTTACAACAACTTAATCTTTTCTGTGAAGAGGGCCTTCAGACTATGTCACAACAACAACATAATGTAACAGATTTAACATTAGCTTCTCTTGGGAGCTTCATTTTACATATTTATATGTTTTTCAATACACATACATATAAATAGTACTCTATTCAATTACATAGCTTGAAAAATAAATGGAAGAGCTCCAGTGGCAAATTACAGGGTAAATGGTAAGTGGCCTATATATAGTCCGTGATTGAAGGTACCTTTCATTTTCTGGACACACTGGGTCAGAAATGTCAAATCTTTGGAAAAATTAAATGCCCCATTCCAATCAGCGTCCCTGAAGGAAAAGAAAATTGAGAGTTTACTGTCGGACATCTATATTCCTTTGAAATAGAAAACCAAGATAGAAAGGAGAGTAATGAAAACAAATGGGGAAAATGATCGCATACACATCAGTGATGCAATAGCCCAGTTTCTCTTTGATTTTGTCCTTGAAGATGTCCGTGAAATTAGTCATGCTATTGTAGATGGTGCCGGCGATCATGTCAACCGCAAGTGGGTTGCTCTGGGATGACCCGTCCTGGCAATATACGTGTCCCGCGAAGCAGCTTAATACAACAATTGAAGCCAAAGCAGCTTTGCTAAGTACCTCTCTGTTGTTCATTTTTGGATCAACTGGGTTTACGTTCCACAACACAGAAGAATGGAATAAGTTTTGAAATGGTTTTTAATAATAAATGGAAAAAATTCAGGTGTAGGCGAGTAATTTCATTGTAAATTTGTGTCAAGAAGCAGTGACGCAGAGGTTCAGAACTGCAGGTTTGGTTACAGGACAAAGAGCGAGATGGGTTTGGAGGTTGGGAGCCAGAGACAGGAGAGAGAGCGAGATGGGTTTGGAGGTTGGGAGCCAGAGACAGGAGAGAGAGCAAGAGTTGGGTGTGAAAAGATGTTTGGTTTTTTCGGATGAAGAAATGGCGGGGAGGAAGAGTTGGCGAAGTATGGGGAGCAGGGGAAGCAAAGGGGATAATGGTCCAATTGGGGACGTCAACACCGTTGAAGTTGGAGAGAAATTCAAACAAACCAAAAAAAGAGTCCACTTCTATGATGTCAAATACTTCTTCTTTTGTACGGTGTTACCCATGAGTTGATTAATATTTGACCATTAGATTTAGTCAAACTAAGTGAATGACTGAGATTGAAACTCTAATTACAAGTCACCCCCAATTTAGATTAATTTATTAAAATTTAATGTTGCATATTTATTCAATTAAATTGAAATTTTAATGTATAGTAAAGGCGTTAATCAAATACTATAAAAAATTTTATGAAGATATAAAAGTTTCCTTTTTCTTAGTATGCATGTAGTATAGTTTGGATTGAAAGAAATTTAAAAAAAAAAACGATAGTAAAATTTAAGTAATTTAATCTAAGTCAAAGATGACTTATAACTAGAACTTAAATCTCAATCATCCATATCATTTTAACCAATTATAATGACCAAGAATTTATTAACTTGTGTATTGTACAAATACAAAATAATGTATATTGTACTATAAAAATACCCAAAAAAGAAGGTAATAATAATCATAAATATTGGCAAATGCTTTTTATTTTTTTTTATTTTTTGGTCTGATGTTTATTTTGGATTCAAATCACATCTCAATGGCAAGTAATGTTAATGATAAGCGAATTCATTATACAATGTTTATACAAGATCAAATAGTAAATACATACCATGTTTTATAACTATATTGTATAATTCTTATCTAATAAATTGCGTGTGAAAATCATTAATCTCACTAACTAATCAACCATATCTTTTTTTCGAAAAAAAGCTAAGAGTATAATTACCTCTTTGTGCCCGATTGATTAACCTAACCCATTAGGAGATAATTTACACATTGCCCAATAATCAAAAGGGTTGTCTACATGATCACACAAGTAGGCTTAATTTAAATCAAATTTTATATAATTGACTAATATTAATATAAATTTTATTAAATGATTATTAATACGTTAATCCGCATACAACTATTGTAGTGCTACACAGAAGACAAACACACATTAATTAAGATTAGATAGTTATTAATACGTTAATTCACATACAACTATTATAGTGCTACACAGGAAGGAATTTCTTCCTTGATCTACTATACTAAACAAAACCATTAGGTTAATGGAATAGCAACACACTACATATTGTTAGAAAGTTTATAAATCTCCTTATACAATCGGTTAATCTAACCTATCATATGATAATTTACACATTGCTCAATAATGAAAATGATCTATAATAACTAATAATTACATAATTAAATTTCAAATCAAGTTTCACATAATTGACTAATTCTAATTTAAGTCATATTAAATTTATCATTGATATATGGTAGTTCTCATAAATTATTCTAACAAAAAAGGTCTGTTGTCAATCCCACCAAACCCATCTGGAGACAAGAATCAACAAACTGTCCTGACAAGAAAGCGAAAAAGACAGAGTATGACGGCTCTTTCACCCAAAAATGTTGGATCAACACAATGATTCCCGATTCAAAACAGACATGCTATAGAGGTTTATTTTGCTTCCACCTTTAGGACACCAAATAAAAAGACACCGCCATTGCAACATGTGAAAACATAATATGAACTAACTTTTTGCCACTGCAAACTATGCCTACACTGATTCTTGTCAATGTCAGATTGTAGATGCAAAAAATAAGATAAACATATAAAATCTTTTCTGTTCTGCCTTCCTTTTTTTTTTGTTTTTTCATTTTATTTCAAGCTCGTATCATCTCCGTTACCCATCAATGATTGGATCATTTCAATCTCTTTAGGAGAAAATTCCAGTTCAAAGTCTATCATCAAATCAAAGTTGAAGGGTGGTGGGCCTGTTGGCAACGCTTCCTCACCGTTTGAATCCGCAGACCTGTTGTCAAAATGCGCATTTTGGCGAACAGTTTTGTCCTCGCCGGGCACCACAACAGCAACCGAGTCCGACGATGATTCCGAAGTGGTTATGGCAGATAAGATACCCCTGCCAGTGGCGGCGATGATCGACGGCTCCGCGTGACGTAGAAGCCACTCAATGGTCTCGCCATCAGTTTTGTAGCCCAGCTCACGAGTGAGTTGGAAGATGCGAGCAGCGCAAAGTGGTGGCAAACGCGCACGACGGTCTCTCCCTTCCACCCTGGTGTGGCGGTCCCTTCTGCCTTTCGAACAAGGTGACTTGGTTTTGGTGACTCTCAGAGCGGTCTCAGAAAGGGGTTGGGGTTTGTCGGACTTGGCCTTCTCTGAACCCATAATTTGGCGATGGCTCTTACGAATCAGCAGAGGGTCCTTAAAAACACAAATTTGGAGGGCTCATTAATATATACAACTCAGCAGCAAAGAATTGTCAGTAGGATAACTTTTCCCTTCAAGAATTCAAGTGAGAGCCAGCAGAGTCTGTATGACTCTAAATAATATGGGCTGAGATTCTGAGCAGCAGATAAATACAGTGAAGTCATTAATGCTAAATTCTTCTGTAACGCCCACGGTGAATTAAGCATGAGGATTTGGCACCATCGATTTGAAGGCTCAATCCACCTTTGACCTTTTAGTGTTTCAAGAGCAAACTTGGGTGCATTTCAGGAAGGTGGGTGGTATTTAGCCTATTTCTGAAAATGGATGTGGAACGCGCAATGCAGGTTGCAACAGCTAGTGAGAGTTCAAGGCATATATTAACGTTCTCAAAGCTAATTTGACTTCGCTCGCAACAAAGTGACCGGTCAAGAATTAAAATATTTAACTATATAAGATTAAGACCTAAAAATTTTACTCGTGAATGTCTTAATATCAATTTGGAAAAATTTGCATTTAATTATATGATTAAGAGGTAGAAGTTTTACAACTTCGTCGCGACTGTCATTTAATTAGAAATTAAAAAATGTAATTATAGTAACAAGTTACAAGTCAAAAATTTAAATTTTGATAACAAATTGACATCATGAATTAAATTACATTTTTTGGGATTCGACAATGTTTTAATTTACTAAATTGTTTAATAATTATTTCCTTTTCATTGTAGGAGAGTTTTATAAACATACATAATTATATATATATAAACAAATATTTATGGTTGAAACTATTATTTGTGGCTGACATTTTCCAAGTAATGCTTCTTCCAATTTGGAACGGTGAAACTAGCATCAAAGTTACCTTGTCTATAGAATTCTTTAGTGAGATTTTCAAACTCCATAGGGCATATATATATTGATTGATGATAAATCATAATAGATAATACCTTTTGAGCCAAGCTTGAATAGTGTGCGAAACTTGAATTTGATTTGATTTCAACTGAACTCAAACTATATAACCTTAGAAATAGCAATGCCTAGCATTGGATAATTACATCCAAATTAACTTACAAACACATCATTCATTCCTTACTTCCTACAATATAAGTAATGTTTCTGTCTCCTTACAAACTATTTGAATTTTATTTACATCAACCGCTCTAACAAATTTTTTATAGATTAGAATTTATTGTAATTGGGGATCTTATGACTTTTGTGAGTTTAATTAAATTTTATAGATTAAAGAGTGAATTTCATTTTTTTTTCTCAATTATTTTATAATTTTCTTAAAATAAACTCTCTACGACTTCACGTCCTACAATTAATAATCAACCACAGAATATCTAAATTACATTCTTTATAGAATCAAGTGCTTCTTTGTTTTACAGAATAAAATTTGAAATGAGATATTATAAATAAAGATTAACAACATAGATTATTATAAAAATCTACATAAGTAAATAATACTTTATAAATTCAAAATGATCAATTTTTAATATTATTAATAATACACTTTAGTTAAAAAAGATGAATAAAATCCTTTCTTATGATTTATGTGTTTTTGGGTTTTGAGAAAGAATGTTCATTGACTTCCATTTGTATTAACTGAAACCGAAATAATGATAGAAGCATGAATTCTATACGCATGTGATTATTAAAAGCAAAAGAAATTATTTCATCCTATCATCAATGCCCTCACAAATTTTCATATTTAAGACGTGGGAGACAACTCCTGCTTTCAATGTTGATCAGAAAATTCCGAACTAAACATTAATTCATCTAATGCTGCTCAGAAGCCAAACTGTTACTGATCGGCCATTTAAATATTGACCTTGATTATAGTTTCTTTACAGGAGAAAAAAAAAATAGGTTCTTTTTGCTTTTGAGCAACTGGAGTGCAACGTATTTTGAGTAAGGAAAAGACCTGCATTCCACCAAAAGACTATTCATTTTATGCCGTTTAGCTTCTCACTAATGATAGCATCGAGGACGTCAACACACACTTCGGAGAAAATAAAGATTAGTGAACGGGAGGTTGGTTACAATGCTATGACAGACAAGTACGAGAATTTGGTGGAGGCTGGAGTTATTGACTCGGCCAAGGTAACAAGGTGTGCTTTGTAAAATGCTGCTTCAGTTGCTGGGATGGTCTTGACCACGCAAGCCACCGTGGTGGAAAAGAAAAACCTAAGCCTAAGGGCACCTGCATCTGCTTCCCCACAGGGGCTTACCACTTAATTTCTATGGTAGTGTTAGGTTCCGGCAGAAAACAGTTTTGTGTAAAAAAAGTAGAAAGAGCTTGAGTTTCGACGTTGGAATGTCTGTTTTGGACACATTGCGGAAATGATGTCATTGAAATAAAAGAAAATGTGGAAGAACGAGAGCGTGAGTTGCCTTGACTGCAACGCGGTACGTGTTGAACATTATTTATCTATTTAGAGCAATAATAATTCCCCGTCATTTTTTACCTGCATATTGGCTTGTTTTTTCCTTTTGAAATGCCTGCATTTTAGTTTCTTTTATGCAAGTTACACTTAATGGCAGAGCCATTAAAGGGGCGATCTCAAGATCAATTTTTATCAAGCATCTGAATCTGAATCATTTATTTTATATTTTCAACTATTTTCCCACTTATTTTTTTCAAGTCATTTCCCCCTATGCAGTGGGATGATGTTGGGGCGCGTTATCATCTTGGACCCAGCTTTTATGCTTCTGGCAATAAGCTAGGCATGTAGTTCGGCCTACTAAGGACCTGGACTGGGCCTCCATTCATGTTCTCAGAATTAGGAAGAAAAATAAAAGGATTTAATGCAAAAAATAATAACAATTATAAGTAACATGCAGCTTACCACAGCTTTCATTAAAAATATAGAATAATAATAACATTATGTTGGTTCAGTATATTAACCAAAGAATTGAAAAATGTCAATTGCTCACCAAAAAAGAAAAAAGAAAAGAAAATTGTCAATTAACTTCGTTTTTCGTACTTTGGTGCATAATGTCAATTAACTTCATTAGTAAATTTCTTTGTAACGAATTAATATTACATTCATTGAGAAATAAGGAGTTTAGGAAAAAAAAATATTACTTTTACTATATGATTCATATTAATAGGTAAAAAATAAAATAGAAATTGAATGTTATTACCTTCGCATCTCTAATCTTTAAAATTCTAATTTTTCATTGTCTCTTAGTGAGTAACATTAGATCTTTTACTCACTTTGTTATGTCTCATTTTGCATTCCCATCCCAAACATGTGGGCAATTACACCTTTTGTTAACAGTGGAAAAGTTTTGTTAAAATGAACAGGCGTCCAAATCCAACTAATACTTGAGCCCCAACACAGCCATGAAAAAGAAAAAGAAAAAGAATGGGTGTCTTATCTGATAGCAGATAAAGCAAAGTCAATTTGCACTGGTTTTCTTAAGCAGCTATGATTATCTTTCTCAGACAAAAACAATATCGTTTTGGTATCATATATTTTTTATATAAGAAAAATATACTCTCAATAAATTTTCTTCTAAGACTAAAGAAAAGAATTGTAATCCTCCTGAGGTTCGAAGCCCTCTGAATATAAGAAGAGAGCTGTGTTGCCTGATTTCGTCGGCATGTGGGTGGATGTTTGGTATTTGTGAGTGCTTGCAAAACAAGACCTGCACTCCATGATCCGCATATGTCAACGTCCAACTATGGGTTGCGTTTGCGAAAGCTACTCATTGGCATGGTCCCCATCTTTATTTGAAGATTCCATGTTGGGTGCCTTTATATCTTGGAGCTCCACGTTGTCAGCCATGACAAGCACGTTTACGGGGCTCTCCATGACAAGCAAGAAAATTATCCGACCCAATAAATTCATATATCATAAAGATATTTATAAATATTTGATATAAAAAATAGTAAGAGCTCCTTTCTTTTTCTAGCTTAAAACCATTTGTGACTCACCCAGCATTGCCGGTATTTATAGTGTGCAAAATGTGTTGTATTTTAATCTAATGTTCATCTATTCATTAATTTGTTAGCAAAATGCTCTGCAGCATGCATCCTGCCACTCTGCAATCATACCACAGTCTAATTCAACAACCATTGCACGAGCAAATACAAACCCAACTTTTCGGTTTAAACTGAAGAGCCAACCAATCCAACTACGAAAGCTTTTGCACTCGAATAAAAGTCTAGAAAGATGTCTACACCCAAAAAAGAATAGAAATAGAATTGAATTAAAAGTGTGGATTTTGCTCGAAATGAGTTGTGTTGCTCGAAATGTGCGATGAAATTAAACTACAGCCACTAATGTGTTCATGTATGGCTGAAACATGTGGAATCAGATTCCTCGTATATCATCCTTGTATTTAAAACAATAAATTATTTAATATTATTGATATATTATATGATAAAATTAATATAATAGTTAATTATTAGTTATATCATTTTATGAATAATAACTGTGAAAATTATATAAATACTAATTTATTAAATATTAAATATATTACATATTTTATGCATATAAATATTTATAAAAACATACAATATCTATTATTCACTTTCATATTTGTATAAAAATTAATAATTATACATATAAATAACACACATTATTTATGTGTGTAAAATAGATTTAAAAAGTAAAAATTATAAAATATATACTAAATTATTATAAATATTTTTACTTATTTATATAATAATAATGATGATGATATCACACACTAATATAAAGTAATAAACTTACTAGCACTATCATACGTGTAATTTTATAAATATGTATTATATATATTTTTTTTATTTTTTTATTTTTTTATATATGATATATAAAATTACTTATAAATATCAATTTCTTAAATTTGCGTTGCAGTTGTACTTGACCACCATTACTGGTTTCTGATTTTTCTTTAGCAGTAAGAAAAGTAAAAGCAAGGCGTACGTTAAGCGCCTCTGTGGGGGCTGCCGCTGCTTTGCTTACTTTTAAATTTAGGTTTGAAAACCTGGAAATTAATGCAATCAAGCCGTCAAGCCAGTACTCATTTGGCATAAAGATCTATTTTTATTAAACGAAAGTAAAATCGATCCTGATAAATGATTTTCTTTTATTTATTATCTCTATTTATAAAGACTTTAACCTCCTCTATCATTAAAAAAAAAAAAAAAAACCTTCCGAGCCTTAGATTTTTGGTCATTGCAATCTGCGCCTGTCATGACCCACTTGTTTATTCTTCTTCTCCGATCATGTTATCCAGCTACTTTTCTTATGGTCCACGGTCCACGTGTTGCTACTTCACAGCATCACACGCACGTGCATCATTCATGGGATATCAGAAGCGTCCAAAACCCGGGGAATATCGTGGGGTTACATTTATTCTTGACACAATACCCGTACGTTTTTTGTTTCAACTACGAAGGCGCCATTGCCAACCTCGCTCCCGTCAAAGTCAATCCACGACAACGATAAGCTGTGGAATCCAATCATCCACTAGACAACATATAAATTGCTTTTTATTAAGAAGAATAGCAATTAGCATACACACGTCGTATTCTTTAAACAAAACGAGAAAAAAAAAAGTAAAAAATATTTGTTGAATGACGGTTGGTGGTTGAAGTCGTTATTGGATGCTATATATATATATATATATATATATATATATAGTAGAAGAGTACAAGGGTAGGTAAGTCTGCCAAAGTCCGCTCGCCTTCTAAGGAGGGTGAACACTGGCAGACAAACCTAGCTCCATCCATGCCCTTGGTACATGTTCTTGTTTATTTGCATGAAAAATTTGTGTGGAAGTATTATATACAATTTGTATTTTTATAAATTTGATGAGTATTTTTACAAAATTCATTATTAATTAATATTAACATAAGTTATAAAATTAAGACTATAAAATTATTTGTTAATTTTATTAAATTTATAAGTTATATATAATTTTTGTATAAATAAGATTACTCTTATCATTTATTCTAATAAATGGAGATAGATAAGGTATGAAAGTTATGATTTAAAAAGAATTTTGAGTTAGTGAAGGCATTGTTATATAAAGTAAGTTATCTTTATCAATAATTTATAAATAAACATTACATAATTCAAAGTAAAAATTAGACCAAAGCACTTAATTTTTTGGATGGTTTTATAAAATTATAAATAATAATTTATTATTACCAAATAATAATAATAATTTATTGACCCTGCAGTTAGGTCACTTGACTGAGTCAATTAGTGACACTTATATATGACCAGCTATCAACGTTAAAACCTTAATTTAGATGGATTTAATAATTTTATTTTTATTATTATTCTTTATTCTGTATCTTGTTTTCGGTCACTTTTCCACCGGCGGAGATCCCCATCCCTTGCTTCTGTGTACAGTCACCCAAGTATTTGAAGAAAATTACATAATCTGCCACTCCTCGATCCTCGTTCGTGTCGGACCCACAGATTCTCCTTTCTAATCAACCCTGTTTTCCTCGGGTTCCAATTCCAGACTCGGCCTCCCGTGGCAGTTGAAATTCGCATACAGTCCAAAGGCGAAATCCGTCATTTCGGTCTTGGAATTTTTTAAATAGAAATTGCAAACTGGAGAGAAGGACTCGTGGGGGGTAGTTCACCATGATGCCTGTAACCCAGGTGACTCAGAATGCCGAGATCGCGTTGCAAAAGCAAACGCTCTTCAAAAATGGCGGATTCTAACGCTTTGAAAACTCTAACGTTTTCTCCCTGATCCTCTCACACGGTCTTGTTCTTTTCTCAGCGCTTTCGGATTTGCTTCAATTCCCTTCAGGTTTAATTGCTTGATCCTCTATCATTTTCCGTTCGCATTGTTGTGCTTCTCATTTGTCGTCTCCATAACGTCATATTGCTGTCGAGTCTCCCTGCTCACAATTTATTTGTAAATCTTCTCAGGATTTTTTCGATATGGGCCCACATCGCATGAATGTCGGGGAGACCCGGCTTCTGTTTTTTCTTGCATCAGTCAATGTCTTTAGCTTATGGTGGAAGTTAGTGTTGATTTTCATTTTATTCTTTGCATGATTGCACAATATGAACGTGCAGGGATGGCGGAGGTAGGAAAAATACTGTACCTGGTTGTAATGGACGAGGATGAGAAGGAAGAGAAGGGTAAGGAATCATTCCGGTATACACGTCCTGTTTTGCAGAGTACTCTGCAGCTCATGGGATGTAAAGCGCGACACGCTTTTAAGGTGGATTTTCTTTCAATTCATTATTGAAGTTTTTTTCTTAATTTGAATTTATCCATTGTGCTTTTAATTGATTCTAGAGTTGGTAGGATACTTGGTTCTCTTTAGTGCCATTTGAATATGTTTTGTTTATTGTGCTTTGACGATATCATCTTTCATTTGAAGGAGGTCGGGATGTTTGTGATTTATCTATGTGTAAGGGTGTTCTATGGTGGTTGGTTAGGATTCCTTTAATCTTGAACGCGATGTAATCGGGTGGAAAATTTAGCCGCAATTATTGGAACTTTTTAGTTGTGTTACTAGACTGACTTCATGCTGTGCATTGAAAACATGATCCAATTTTTCTGGCGAATTAGTATTTACAATGAATCCTAGTTTCGAATTTGGGGCTGCATGGTTGAGTGACTACAATGAATAGTGTTTTCTGTCTGTTCAGTTTTATAGGGAAATTGTCGGATGTGAAATTTGTGATTTCTGTGAAGAACTTACTATGTAAAGCAATGGTTGATATTCGATGTTTTTTAATAATTGATATATTATGGTTAATAGGTAATGCATGGCATCTATCAATTGTTCTTCATTTATTTTATTTCTTATACATATTGGGCAGAGTCAGTTGCTTTCTTTTTAAATGACCTTCTGATTGATAGTTACATCTCATATTTCTAATAAATGTGACTTATTCTAGACCTTTTATATAAAATCATTTGGAATATGTATTTCTCTTATCAGATCAGCCAAAGGGTTTTCGAATTCACAAGGAATGAGAGTTCTACTGATGCTTTGCTACCCGAAGGAATGCTAACATCGGATTTGGATGCCCCTAAGGGCAATTTTGAGAAAAAGGATGATAGAAGTAAGAGTGCACCATTTGAGTTGTACAAAAGGAGAAAAACTGCAGTTGTTCGAAGAGAAACATTTTTAGATATTGTCTGTGATGCTCTGGCTGAGTATAAGTATGTGGGTCCCAACCAGAGAGAGGACTTGGTTCTAGCATGCAGGTATTGTATCATTTTATACCTTCATCTCAATCCACTGTAACTTGAACTGATGAAAAGAAAAAAAAAAAAATGCTGATAGTGCTTGCTGCAACTGTCTGAGTTATGTTCAGGGATGGTTTGCCATGTTTAGCACTTTCATAGTCAAGGTTTTCTTACAACTGTTATGTTATCATTATAATCTTGTTAAAACTGGATTTTGTTAATATCATTAGGTGTCTTGATTTGGGTGTTATGTCAATATTCAATAATAAGCAATTTTTGTGTGATTTCATGCTCTTCCATTAGACTGTGATATGTTGTGATAGATTGTGTAAGAACATAAGTCCTGTGGCTTTATGTATGTCTAAATAGTCAACATACATAAATGCATGTTAATAGGTCTGAATGATGATAGGATGTGGCCATTTTATCTTTTATGCCTTCCCCACTTTTGGAAAAGCAAATGGTGGTATACTGAGCTGGCTACGGTTAGATGCATGAATTTGCAGCTCTATTAGGCTTCTCCAACTCAAAATCATCATTTTTCTAACATCTTTTGGTGTAAACAAGGCATCATTTCTAGCCATTAAGATGTGACCTATATTTGAAAGAGTAATCAGCAAACATGCTATTCAAAGTTTATGGATGTTCAATATAGGCTGCATTTGATGGCTGTCCGCCTCCTGAATATGCTCTGCCTCATATCTTCTCTAAATTGCTGAACATTGAGAAATTATTATCACCATTTTTTGATTGAAAGCTCATTTGATTTTTGTGGAATCGGGGTTAGGATAGATCTCTCCAATTTCTTAATGATTACCAAGCTGATTTGATTCTAGTTTCCAGGTTGTAAAGGATTTCTCTTCATTTCTGCTATATGTTGGTCAATATCTCCTGGCTTTCCTTCTGGTTCTGTTTGCCATGCAAACGTTCTAAGAGTCTGAAGGACCCTTAATGGTTGTTTTATTAGGAAATCTTCTCTCGTTTGAGTGAAATCGCTGAGCTTTAATATAAAGTAGCATATGTTAATATTCCTACTAAACAACGTTTTTAGTTGAATTTTGGCACCATTTTGCTGTCTTTATTTATGATTTCTTTTGTTGGCAGAATCCGAGAACGAAAGGAATCTGTAACAGTGCTGTTGTGTGGCACTAGTGGCTGTGGCAAGTCTACCTTGTCTGCATTGCTGGTATCTTTGCATAGAGATGTAGTTGTCTTTTTGCAATTGCAAACATGTAGTGCTAGTTTTTACTTATTTCATGGTAGGATATGTAACTTTTAGTGAGTAATACTGTCAAAACAGAAAACCTATGATCTTATGGCTCAAGAACTTAAGTATTTTTTATATCTTCATCTCAGGGTAGCAGGTTGGCAATCACAACAGTGGTGTCAACTGACTCTATTCGACACATGATGAGGAGTTTTGTTAGTGAGAAGGAAAATCCCTTGTTATGGGCTTCTACATACCATGCAGGTGAGTGTTTGGATCCTGTTGCTGTTGCAAAAGCAAAAGCCAGAAGAAAAGCCAAAAAGCGGGCAGGTGTGTCACATTCACTTCCCAAGGATGAAGTAACTGAGGGTCATAATTCTAGGAAATCTGATTCCAGGACATCAGAGGTGGGCACTGGCACTACTGAATTGCTTAGCCCAAAACAAATGGCTATTGAAGGATTTAAGGCACAGAGTGAGATGGTGATTGACAGTCTTGATAGGCTAATCACTGCCTGGGAAGAAAGAAAAGAGTCTGTTGTTGTTGAGGGTGTTCACCTGAGCCTCAATTTTGTTGTATGTCAAGTTTTATTTGTTGGATGCTTCAATAACTTTCTGTTTCTTTGGGATATCAATTATATGTTACTGTTTTCACATTTTTAGTTATCAAATATCAATAATAACTTCACCTTGCAGATGGGGCTTATGAAGAAGCATCCTTCAATTATACCATTCATGATATACATTACAAATGAGGACAAGCACCTAGAACGATTTGCTGTGCGTGCAAAGTATATGACACTGGACCCAGCTAAAAATAAATATGTAAAGTATATACGAAACATTAGAACAATCCAGGATTATCTTTGTAAGCGTGCTGATAAGCATTTAGTTCCCAAAATAAACAATACTAATGTTGACAAGAGCGTGGCAGCCATCCATGCTACTGTCTTCAGCTGTCTACGTAGGCGTGAAGCTGGGGAACAATTATATGACCCTCTTAGAAATACCGTAACTGTTGTTGATGAGGAGTATAGGAATCAATGTGCAGCCAATTCTTTGAGCTCGAAAGGAATGTTTCAATTGATCCAGAGAAAAGGTTCTTCTCGGCATCTGATGGCTCTTGTTAATACTGATGGATCTGTGGCAAAGGCTTGGCCCGTTAATTCAGTTGACAGTAATGGTAAGCCTATATGGGGCCAAGGATCAGAGAATCGTATAGGAATTCCAATGTATGGGCCATTGCGGATTGGTAAGGCTGAACCTGTCAATCTTCAGTTTGGTTTGTATGGGATCAGCGCTTGGCCCAGTGATGGCGGTACTAGTCATACTGAAAGTGTTGATGAGTCGAGGGCTGATGGGACTGAAACTGGTAGTAAATATCTATCCTCTTGCTGCAGCTCACCAAGGATGTCTGATGGACCTGCAAAGGAGGTAATGTTGAACATCTTGTTCAATTTCTCGGCTGAATATGAAAATTAAGGGCTTGTTGGTATCAATGGGAAATTATAAAAATTTTGGATTATTAGAGCTATTCTTAGTTTTGTTAATCTTATTATTTTTTGTTTCCGTTTTTAGCTCAAGGAGGAGCACTCAGTGCATGGTAGTGATGAGGAGATTGATGATCCGCCAGAGATGGGCAGTGATGAAGATTTCAGTGATGATGGTGAAAAACAAGTCCACGAAGAGGTAGACTCAGTCTAGTTTAAATGATTTAACTAATCTGAAGTCGCTTGATATATGATGTAATTTATTATGCAGTAGGGCTCCAAGCCTTTTGGTTTCCTTATGATATTTCTCGTTAGCAATTGCATCAATGATCAAATGGGAATTTCAATGGTATATTCCGGGTGGTGAGTTTGGTGTTGATCTTACCGTAGTAGTGAATGATTTGGTTACCTTTCTAGTTACATGAAGGTGTGAAATTTTCTAGATGTACTTAGCCTAATGTTGATTGATAGTAAAGAACTTACTGGGTGCTGTTTAAAACCTTTTTTTCGTTGTTGTACAGTTGGGCTCCGTTGATGAGGAATCTACAAAGTCAGATGAAGAGTACGATGATCTGGCAATGCAAGATGTGCAGGAATATGGCTACTGGTCAGACGATGAGGAGGAATTTAAGAGTAAGATTGCAACTGCTCTCGGGGACCAAGGAACAAATATGCTGGAGAATAAGTATCATCAAAACTTGGATCTCTTCCTTCGAACTAGAAGGGAGCAAGTGGCAGAGTCCATGTGCTCTTATTCTTCTCTGCTTATGGAAAAGAGTGGGACAAGATTACCGCCTTCTGGCCAAGCCAAACTGAGAAAACGTTCTCTAAGTATTCCAGCTTTGGGAAAGCATGGTTCAGTTATCAATGATCCTATTCTTTCTGGCGCTCCTCAAAGATAGCGGCACTTTTTTTCTTTCTCTAGTCTTAAGTCTTAACAACCCCCTTCTCTTTCTGCCCTTGAATGGGGACTTGTGCATCTCCAATGTCCCACGTGTATTTATAGTCAGGCTTCCAAAACTTTCATCCATTGCTAGCTGTTTCAATGTCATTTATTTGAAATTGACGGGCATATGGATTGTCATAATTGTTGTTTTATAAGATCTGAAGGTGTTAATATGACCAGAATTAGCTGAATCAAACTTTTTTTTCTTGAAATGAGTTTAAGAACATGGGTGTTTGCTAATCTAACACTATGGTTGTTTTAGGCGGACTAAAATTTTAGTTTTGAATGGATAGTTTTGTATGAAAATAAGCGTTAAACAATAGATATATGACAGTACGGGATCTCATTACCATATGATCAACATCCTCTCATTTCCTTTCAGAATATACAGATGTTCTTTAAAAAGGTTGACAATATTAAATTGTTTTTCTCTCCCATTAACATAATATTTGCCTTAACTCCGATAGTGAAAAGTACGGGAATTAATATGAACAAATATTCCTTCCCCCTTTCTTACAAACACCTGCACCCCTAAACCAAGAAGTTATCATTTAGTTACTTTCTAGAAACAGTTGTATAAATTGTAAACAATTAAATTGCTTAAAACTGAGTTAATTGAGAGTCAATTTTATGTCTAAATTGTGTGACTCAAATAAAAACATATAAACCAATCACTCATTAAATTTTCCACATAGAACCTAACATTTTATAACTCATTTAATGTTGTTATATGGTCGCATGCAAGAAAAGACGTCATTCTAATAAAACAAAATCGGACTGAATTTCTATTACTACTCAATGGACAATTATGTGTCCAACTCCTGAATTACAATGGGGAGGAAACAAGCTAGACAAGAAGATCCGCTCCTAGATCATGATTCTTGAAATAATAGACATCTAGTTCCTCCTGTGGCATGGCCACACGGTGTATTGCTTCCAAGACTCTTTGTCTTACGCCTCCCCCCCCCCCCCCCCCCCCATGAAGCATTTGTCTTGCCTTCTTTTCTCCAACCAAATAGACACACAGCCTTGTAATTTGAGTATCCCAGTAGATTTCCAATTCGGTATTCACACTTCATAGTGCAGAATAGACTATCACCCTACGAAATATACAATGAGAGGCTGATGTAATATTTGAATTAAAAGGTATTGGAAGTAATTGATCCAAGCAGTGTGGATTAATGACGGGGTATCCAAACTTTACGCATATTGTGTGTAGAGGAAAGAGAACAGATGTACAAGGATGATGATAGCCGCTCAACGGAGAGAAAGGAAACAAAACGGAACAAGACTTTTCTATTGATTTTTCTGAATACATTTTCCTTCATCTACACTCATATTTATAATAATTTGCACACCCTCAGCCACTCTAACCAACTCAAGCGTTTTTCTAAATTCCCGCCCATTTCACCACGTATGGCTCATTCCCATATTCTGGATGTTGCTTCTCTCTCTTAGCATCAGCAGAACTTTCTTTTCTATGGACCTGAGTTTGGGCCTTCTCTGCATCCCTCAACCCACTTCTTGCCAACACGTGTTGGTCCATAACAGATGACTTGCAGATGAGCATTCCTTTGCGAAGGGCTCTTTGATCTCCATTGCTTAGCCCACCCAGTTTAATTTCAAACATAAACATGAGGGAACATCAAGCAATACAATCCACGTTGAGAAACAGTCGTGTATTCCATCTTTTTGGATACAGCATATTGCAATATAGAAGAGGCAGTAACCCACGACTCCGGCACCCTGGAAGATAACATCAGGCTCGATTAGCAACAGTGAGAGATCTCTTCACTCATTGATCTTGACGTACATTTGTCAATGAAGTAAGAAAATCGAAACTAGTAAAATCAGGCATTGCACCCTTCTTAATCATCAAGTTCAGAAGGCTTCTTGCTTCACCCTTTCGATTCCAGTCAGTTAGTCCCCTAGTTATTTCCCTACACGCAGACAAATCGGCCCGAATTCCTCTATTTTCCATTATTACTAGGAACTGAAAAGCTTCATCGAACATGGCCTTGTTGCAAAAGCAATCAAGTAGTGTATTGTACACGGCAGAGTCTAGCTTCAACCCTTTGCACTGCATCTCATTTACATAGAACATAGCCTGGCCGATCTCTCCAATCTTACAGAGACCACTAATCAGAATTGAATATGAATCAGGATTTGGAAGGACACTCCTCTGGGACATTTTATCGAACAATGAAATTGCACTGCCCATGGACCCCAATCGACAGTGACAATCAATGATCAAGTTGTACAAGTGAGTTTCAACCTCAAAATCCTTCTGGTGCATATCCGAAACCAATCTTTCCGCTTCTTCAATTTTTCCAAAGCCCGTGAAACCTTCAATCAAGATTTTGAACGTGATCACATTGAAACCCACACCTTCCTTTTCCATCAAAAGCAAAATCAAATCTAGCTCCTCAAAATTCCATCTCATGGCACAGGCAGTAATAATTGTATTGAAAGTGACAATATTTGGCTTAATTCCTCTACCCACCATCGCCATCACAAACTCCCTGCACTTTTTAATTTCTCCAGCCCTGCACATGCTATCTACCACAACTGTCAAAGAAAAAACAGAAATCTCTAAACCAGATTGAAGCATCCGATTATAGAAGTCCAAACACAATTCCAGATTATCAGATTTCCTGAGGGCAAGTAAGTGCATTGTGCAAGTCCTCTCGTCAATTTTAATCTCGTTGTCCTTCATATAGTCAAAAGTAACTGAAGCCTGATCGAAGAACTCATTATTCGAATAGACTAATAGTACTAAATTAAACATCTTTGAGACTATTCTGGGTCTATCATAGGAATTCCTAATTGTAGAAGCTATAGCAGGAAATGGGTGCGTTGAAATTTTGTCAGCTGACACAGATTTCATCAAATGCTCTGCCTCTGATAGCATTCTTTCCTTGACAAGCCTGCAAGCAAGGGCAACGTGGTGGAGAAGATCGGGCTCGAATGAGATGAGGGTGTGATTCTTGAGGAGCAAATCGAAAAGATGTAAGCATTTTGAGGTTTCGAGAATTGGGTCTGAAATAACGTGACGGAGTACAGTGGGGTTAAGCAAGGGGAAAATGGAAATGGCATCAGGATCGAGAGGACTGGGACGTGAAGTAGTACGAAGGGTTTCAGATATCAGCTGAGTTATCTCTCTGTAGGCATTGGTGGAGTTTTTTGGAGATGTGCTGCTCATAGCTCTGAGGGTTTTGATGCAGTTCTGCAGAGACATTTGAGCAAGGGCGCCAGTTTTGAACTTCGGGACGGCAATGGCTTGGAGATTGGAGGTTTCTAATAATATTTTGAATCTCTCTTGCTGTCAAGAAAAAACAGAAATCTGAATTGAACCCTTTAAGTACTTTTTTTTTTTTAATAATTCCTGAAATCCAAAGTATATTATTTAAATTTTTATTAATAACTAATAAAAAATAAATTTACATTTTTTATAATTTAAATTATTTATACACCATAAATGTATAACTCAATCATCATTCATATTTGTTTTTTCTGTACAAATATCATAGAAAAAATTTAATTTTAAATTTTTTATAATACTAACTAAATTATTATTTATATGTCGATATATTATTATTAATATATTAAGTTTTTTTATTTTATAATTTTATTTTTATTTAAATATAAAATTTTAAATTATTTCATAATTAATGAATTCAGGTTGCTCTGGCGTAACACTCCATGAAAAGATCTAAAATTACACAGCACATAAAATCGCTTCTATCATCACTGATGTATACAGACCTTTTTTTTGTCATGAACTGTTGCCTGCTCTGCATAAAAAATAATTGATGTATGATATAACAGTGACAGTTTACCGAAACTGGGTTGGATTTTGCTGTCGAAGGAGATCTTGTGCATCGGCCCAATATGGTCCTTGAGTTGCATGTCCGCCACATGTACATCCAGTGGCAGTCACTCACTGGGACCATAACGTACCATAAGTTCCACCAAACCCTGCAAATAATATTCAAAGAATTCAAGAGAACCAACAACCCTCTCAAAAATTTTAACCGTTAAAAGGTCCCCGATTAAACTTACATAAGGTCTTGTTGAAAAAAAAAAAGAAGATAATTTTATATTTAAAAAAATTTATTAAAGTAATTTGTTTATAAAGTTTAAATTTAAAATTTTTTATTAATAATCTTTGTAATGAATAATTTATAAATATATTATAAATTCTTATTAATTTTTGTTTTTAACTAATTTATTTTAATCTTTAAATAAAATAATTTTCCTTAACTTTTTATATAAATAAAAAAGAAATACAATTAGTCCAGTCAATAATTTTTAAAATATATTATTTATCAAATTTAATTTAAATTTTTTATCAATAATTATTTTATAAAATTATTTATAAATATTACTATAAATTTTTATTTAAATATAAACAATCAACAAATATCATTATAAATTTTTATTACGTCATATTAAACATGTTTGAGATAATAGTCTGTCAGGCCCAACTTTAAGCTTTTTCCCCCATAAAAAACAAACCACCTCCTCCAGGCAAAACCGCCACTGGTCACCGCATAGCATAACCACAAAGCGCCTGACTCAGTATAACACAAATTCCCATGCAAAGCTTTGAAACACCGTTTCTCGTGGCAAAGAGGAAGATATTATATTTCCTTCTTAACCTTTTCACGTTGATTGATGATATATATATATATATGTGGCCTTCAAATTGATAATTAAATTGTGGAATGAATGCCATACAAGCATGTCTCTGCTTCAGATATTTTAAAAGGCCGACAAGGAACCATTTCTTTCTTCATCATGCTGTACTTCAAATAGTCAGCTGGGGTTGGAAATTACTCAGAACTTTTCAGATTCTGATCGAACTTGACAAATCAGTGCATCAAGCTAATTAAAAGAACCATAACAAATATTTTAATTATAACTGAAGTACTGTGCCACTTGAGCTCAGTTTAAATCATAATCAAATCAACCTCTTAAAAAAAAAAAGATAAGTTTGATTCTTTTTTTTAAAAAATAATAAAAAAATTTCGTAGCATTAAAAGTCTAAAAACCTCTATTTGCCGTAAATATATATATATAACTGAAGTATTATGGTGAAGTCATAAAAGCCAATTTCTTTATATATAACTGAAGTATTATGGTTATGACATAAAAGCCAATTTCTTTCATCTCTCTGTCCCCCTCCCCCTCATCAAGGTTGATTTGAAATGCAGCAAAATCTGGGCAGCACACGTCCTCCAACTTGTTCCACATCATCCCAACATGACGTGATGTGGGAATCTCTTGTAGAACAATTCGTACGAATTACAGAACTGAAACTTCGCCAAACACATTCAAGCGGTGTGTGGTTCCTCCTGGTTAGCTGAAAACAATTAAACAAGGCATTCAAAGCTGGAGGCACATGTCCATTTCAATGCATAAAGTAGTATTTAACTAGCTCAGCAAG
The DNA here is from genome assembly GCA_037013595.1 of Dicorynia guianensis. Lineage (NCBI taxonomy): Eukaryota > Viridiplantae > Streptophyta > Magnoliopsida > Fabales > Fabaceae > Dicorynia > Dicorynia guianensis. The sequence goes on from JASUAB010000009.1 coordinate 2,249,909, forward strand.
ACGAGGCTGAGATGCAGAAGAAGTGAACAATATATATATATATATATATATATATATTGCATCTTCTTGAAGATTGTAGCCAGATCTGTACTAATTAAAAAAGATATTTCATATAAAATCGTCGAGTATATAGAGAACGGTGTTGGCTACACAAACAGTGTGAGCATATATATATATATATATATATATCCAATGAATTGTACTTGAGCTAATTGGTAAGGTTAAGTCCTATATATATATGAAATCAATATTTTATCTTGGGTAAAGCTTCTCTCACGAAGGAATACAAAAAAAGTTGCTTTATTTAATTTGTTAAATTTTATTATTAATTAATTAATTTGTTAAATTTAATATTTTAATTTTTATGAATTTTAATTTATGAGAAAAGAAAACATTTTATCTTAATCAAATTGTAGCAACATATATGAGCTAACATGAGTCTATGCTTTTTATTTTTTTTGGGGTACAGTGAGTCTATTCTTTTTTATTATATGTTACTGGATGCATATATAAATTCAATGCACAAAATTATAATGAAAGGGTTGTTATGCTATCCTGTTTTGCATTCATATACATTTCTTTGTATAAATAGATGAACTGCCTTCTCTGGTAATATTAATACTCTTCAAGATGAGATAATAAAAAAGGAGTAGCCAAAAAAAAAAAAATCCACCTTCAAAGAGATGAAGTCAAGAATTCTTAAAGAACAACAGAAAAGCAAATACTATATATATTCTTTACCTAGCACTCTACATTGACCAACAGATGAAACTGCTGTCATATGACTTTGTGTGGTTTTGATCGTGTTTTCGTTGCCAAGAAGCCTGACTCTTCGTCAGTTATATCAATTGGAGAAGGTATGCATCATTTAGGAAAATGTTTGGTCTACATCGGAGGCCCACGTCTATCAATTACGTTAATTTAATTTATTGATTAATAGAAACATAAACACTAAAATTTTAAAAAAAATAAATTTTTTTTTAATTTATTGCCATGTTATGAATCTGAATAGAAATGTAAATTTTAAAGCATAAAAATACCACTTCTACATCGCTTATAATATGTCATAAAGAAATTTGAATCTTTTAATTTTTAATTTTTTTATTTTAATAATTTTTCTTTTATTTTTTTAAATTTAATATATAATTAATATATAAAATTTATTTTTTTATTTTCTCTCATTCTCTCTTTACGACAAAAAATCTAGATCCGTCATAAATAGAATTTGTAGATATCAAGAAATTAACTTATTTTAAAATTTTGAGTTATTAAATAAAAATTTAAAAATAATTTTATATTTTTTAAATCTTACACAAAACTCTCTTTTAAACATAAAATATAAACTATTTTTTATTTTAAATGACAGTAAATATTAAATTTTTAAACATTTAATTATAAAATCTCTAATATCATATCAAAAAATTAATTTATCTTCAAAAATTAAACTATTAAATAAAAGTCATGAAATAATTATATATATATATATATATTTTTCTCTCTAACTATAGGAATGCGAAGAAGTTACAGTATTGACAGCAGCAGCTAAGGAAGAAGTGTATTCATATACAAGAGAACAAGTCCATCTCCTTACACATCACTTGCGCACAAACATTGGCAACCTGCGAACAGATGAATATGTAACTCCAGGTGGTGTACATGTAGAAGAATTTCTTCAAGAGGATTTTCTTTTGATTGCGTTAATAATATATCTAAGTTTTAATGTATATATTCTCCAACTTTCCTAATTCACCTAATTTTATTTTTATTTAATCCAACAATTCCATAAAGACGCTCATTAGAAGATGTGAGTTTTTGTCAAAAAAAAAAGGGTTGTGGAATACCTTATTCCATATTCTCCACAGCCTTCTTCAGAGGGAACCAAGTAGGGCAAGATGGTGAAATTAGTATTCTTTCTTTCTCTTTAACTTACAGGCACAGAAGAGTGTATGGCATAACTCACTTATTTTGACGAAGCATAGAGAATATGTGTAGGACGATATCGGACAGGGATGTGGGCACACAGATTTCCAAGATCTTCAATACATTGAATCATCACTGTCATGAATAATGATGCAGAATTGGAATATATTTCTTTCTGGAAAAGAAAAATCTTTTACTAACTTTTTAGCAGTATTATAAATCAAAGAGGAGAATAAATATATATATATATATATATATATATATATATTAATAGGTGGATTGAAATGTCTCTGCAATAGATAGAGTGTTTACGGATGGTCCAACTTGCAATACGTCCGTGGCTGTTGGTTCCACCAACAAGAGCAACGGGTGATTAATGCATGCTAAAGCCAAAGCCTCCGATCATGGAACCGTCCGTGATTTTGCATATCCAAGTTCCCGAGCTAGCTTCAATTTTCAATGATCTGCTTAAATTCCTTCGAAAATGCATTTGCAAACCCGCCTGGAAGAATGTCCACCACATGAAATAGATATTTTATATATTATCTAATTACTTTTTATATATAAAACAAAATCTGCAACAAGGACAAATTTAAGCTTGTCAGAACCCATAACCACAGAAAACTATTTGGCTTATAGAATTAGAATCACAAGGTACTAATCCTCCATTTTTTCCTGATGATCTTCACTTTCTTTTAGGCACCAAATCAAGCCAATTTGCAGGTTTTGATGAAGTTCTTCAGATATCAGCATCGATACAAGGTAAATATATATCTCTGGTGATGGATCTCGAGCCAAACGTACCTCCATCCCACCACCGCCATCACAATAATAATAATAATTTTGATGAGATTAGTAAATATCCTAAAATTTAAATCTTTAAAACATCTCTCGCTCTGGATTCAGACCAAGTCTTAATTATCTCTACCTAGCCATATTAAGAAATTGAAAGGATACCATTTCCAGCCCAGCACTTACTGTTCAGAGAGAGAATATTCATAGATCTGAGAAGTCAGCACATACAGGACCTCAGCCTCCAAATAGCATATGTTGTAAAACCTAGGATTGCCTTCAAAAACGCAAAGGAGCCAAAGTGTGTGTTAAAAAATTGCATAAATAATTAAATGCCCATCATTATTATTAAGTTGTGCCAATAAAAAATGAAAACAAGGATACAAAACTCACCTGCCAACAGCAAAAAGGGAAGCAGATAGAGTCGCCTCCTGTTGTTTGTAAATGTGCTGCAGCATGGACAGTGATCTGAAAGGTTTGGCTTATATATGCGTGGGCACCTTCCACTGATCCCTTTATCTTAAATGGTAATTATTTTAACTTTTTAAAGCCGTCTATGGCTGATGCAGCATCATCAAGATTCTCACTTTCAAAGACCAATGGGCTTGGCACTGGCAGAGAGCTTAGATTGCATCACGGTCTTTTCCACCTGCATTTGCATGTGAATCTTGATGATGCTACATCCGCAAACAACGACTGTCAATCTGTCCATGCAACCATAGCTTAGAAAGAAACAAATATACATAGAAGCATTGCCAATCTCCATCTCATAACAAGCATAGCTAAAAGGAAAGGCGCAAAAGCCTAGTGCCTTAGTACTGGAAGACCAATCTCATGGAAATTTTGTCCCCAGTAGAAATTATTAGAAGAGATAGGGAATAACATAAAACAGAGAAAAAGGTTAAGGGTAAAAACATCTTTTTACAAATAAGAAAGGCGAGGAAATTAGACAGATTTAATGTGCAATTTTTATCAGCGAGGCCACGAGGATGAGCTGATGTGGCCTATTACCAGTGCTTAAAGTATGTTTGGCACACGAGGCCATGTGTGTACTCCAAAGGAATCTACCCAGATGAACTCGACCTCAAGATTGAAACAAGAGCAAATGAAAACCCCTGTCTAATGTTATTCCCTTCTTTTTCAATTACTCGAAATCCAAAATAACAACAAAAGGGCATACGCTCAGAACCATGAAAGATCGACCAAGGCTGAAATTCATTAACGGGATTCAAAGCCTGCTTATTACCTTCAAGATCAGAAGGTTTGGCTTTGTGTGTTAAAAACATGGTTTTCGATTCAAGCTGTATATTGAAGAAAAGTCTTGCGCGAAAAGGAAGGGAAAAAAAGAAAAGAAAAGAGAAAAGAAACGCGGGTTAGCTAGAATCAAACCCACTTTGGCAAATCGCTTTCTTTCTTTTAGAACTCTGTCGCTCTGTGGTGACCATAGCGAACGCTTGGAGAAGGGAAAATTATCTGGAAAAAAAATACTACAGGCCAATATATATGGTGTATTGAGTTTGACATATTGGAATCAAATATAACAAAAAATATATATATAAATATATCTGGTTGAATCAGAATATAGAAGAATATCTATCTATCCAAGGAAATAAACATAAGCAAAGAACAAATATGTAAGAAACTAAAGGCTTGAGATCTAAACCTCAGGAGAAGAGAAAAAGGAGAACCCCACTTCGATGGTAACAGAAGAAGGCTGGCCTTATATAAAGAGAGAGAGGGAGAAAGCGTTGCTTTATTGGTTGAAAAATGATCCTGTCTATATTTCCAGTGGTTGAAGCTTAGCTGTATAAATGCATATGGTACTGTACCGAGTATTTTATAGCCGTAGATACACATTGTTGATGTTCCCTAAACCCTAGCTAGTTTTAAGATCATCGGTGGGGTGATGATACCACAAGGTCATGCTCATTTTTCTTACCATAGGATCAATATGTGGCAACAAAGCACAAAGATCCTCTTAATTTTTTTTTTTTTCCCAACAAAAGATGGGTATACTATTCTAGCCAAAATAGGAAGGTAAACAAAAAAGGATTATAATATTTTAAACACATTTTTATAAAATAAAGTGATAATAATAAAATTAGCTTTAATCGTACTAAAGTATAACTATGAGGATAACACCTTATGATAAAATAAGAGTAAAACATTTTTTTAATTTATGTAAGATTTGTCAAATTATATATATATATACACACACACACACATATACATCTGCAGTATACAAAACTCCAGTTTACTGCAAAATAAACGATGCCTCTAGTTCTAACTTTTCCAAGTGTTGATCTTTAATCGTAGAACTATTACTCTCATAAAATATCTCAATAAAAACTCGTAAAAATAATAATAATTAAACCTTGATCATTGCATCAAAATTCTACACCTGCGCAGGTGGGACCTAACTCCATTTTGTAATGTAATTTTGTGAGAAATTAGTATTTTACACTTTTTTGGAATTACCATCCCTCTTAATCATGCATCCCTCTTACTAGCTAGAAAGTCATTGAAGCTGGTGGAATATTGATAAACTTGGGTTCATCCTAATTAACTATATATATATATATATATATATCATGATCCAGATTTGTAAAAAAATAAGTATTATTACTCTATAGTATCCAAATTAAAAGAAAATTGTTGAAGAAGCTGTGCAACATATCCTACATTATATTTTTGAAGGTCTAGCCCTTGATTTTTTTCTTCCAAACATCACATTAATCACTATTTTTATGTGAGCAGGTTAGTTTTAAATCTAAGTAATATAATTGAACAATTTTTTATTATGCCATTCTCTTAGTCAATATAATTTTTACTTAGTCTTTATAACGCATAATTCAAACCATTTAAATTTGTTGACCCTTATAGGAGAAATAATAAGACTTAATTAATATAATAACTCATATTGTATGTGTAAGCCTTTTATAAAAATAAATGTGAAAGCATATTTATTATTTTCTCTTATTGTCAAAGATGAATATGTCAGAGACTTTCTGGCATTCAACTTTTAGTGAATAATTTTCTTAAAAACTCAATATATTTATGTTTACAATTTTAAAAATAAAGAAAATAAAAAATTCAATTGACATCTGCATGCCACTTACAATCTTACATAGTACTTATTTTCATTTTAATTCCCAGATCACTATAATACAATTCTTTCACAATTTTGGATTGATTTTCACCAAATATCTAATTTTTGAGATTTTGATCTTCAAATACAATATTTTCTTCTTCATACAAGGGGAATTAATTAATATCAATGGATTGGATTGGTGATTGTAAAATTTAAGCTTGAATATGATACCAAAAGGCTGCTAATTAAAATGATAAAAAACCAATTTAAAAATGTTTACAATGCTGATATAAAAGGGGGGGGGGGGTTCATTGTCATGAATTAGTGCATCATCATTGAAAGCCAAATCTTGAAGCTTCAAGGCTCCAACTAACTAAAATTAATTATGAGTAATTTTAGACGTTTTAAAACATATTAGAAAAATATGTGCTAAATTATTTCACAATTTAAATTATTATAATTTGAAAAACAAATTCTTATACAGAAAATAAAAGAAGTAACAATAAACTAAATTATATAAAATTTATATGTATTTATAATTAATTACTTTCAGTCTAGTTGATGTAGATTTAGATTGTGAAGTAATTTGTAATGTATATTTTACTATAAATTTTGAGAGTTAAACATTACTCAAAAATCGTATTAGAAGAATTATTGAGATGTCAAAAAGAAAATAATTTTGTAAAAATGTTTATTCAAAAAAAAAAGAGAAATTATGGTGGTTAGTTGATGCATTTTTTTGTTTTAAATAAAAAACAAATTACTTAAGCTACACAATATCATATATTTTAATTTAAAATTGAAAAAATTACCATACCAAAAAAATGAAAAAACTGAATCAGCCATATCTGTCACTATACATTAAACACACAAGCTAATTATAAGTTATTGTAAATTATTTTTGTCTAACTTTGGTCGTTGAATAGACAGATGGAGCAGATTCAGGGCCTGAATAACCGTTTTAATTTATTTTTTTAACAGGAATTAACCGTTCAAATCTGGCTCATACAGTAGTTGAAAATATTGAGTGACAGATTCCTTCCCATCAGATAGAGGCACCACACCTGAAAAGACAATGGCCCACTCCGTACAATCTGACCTGGCCCTCTGCCCTTTCCACATTTTTTTTAAAGTAATATAATTTAATTTTTTATTTGAGAAACCCATGTTTAGATTATTTATATATTTCATTAAAAAGTTAAGTTTCATTTCATTATTATTTTTTTAATAAAACTATCATAATATCTTTTATTAAAATATTGTGTATAAAAATAATAAGATTAAAATTTCATTTTTTATAAGATATAATTTTTGGAACGGGAGTTCTTATTTTGAGTTTTTACTGGTGCTGCATGGCTAAGAAGTGAGAGTGAAATGTGTAATTGAATGGATAAAGATCTTTACCTTTAGGGTATAAGAATATTGAATCTAGTAATAGAAAGGGAAATATAAGATAAGAATGAAGAAAATCAATAAGAAAATGTTTATAAAATATATTTAAATATAAATTATGAAAAAATAAAAAAAAATAAAGAAGAATAATCAAGAAAGAGGATTTCATCCGTAATTGCGTAGCTAAAACAAAAAAGGAGTGGTTATGGGGATGGTGGCCCCCGTGGGTGGGTTGGAGCGGATGCAATGAGCGCTAGTCACTTGGGCCACTCCATGATTGCGATTCACACCCAAAGTGGCGGAGCCGTTATGTCAAGTGGTGTGCCATGATTAATGCAAGTTCGTGTACATATCCAGTTCGCCACAACCATCCAAATAGCACAGTAATACCAACAGATTTGATGCCAATCATAATAAAGCAAAAGTAAAGAAGCATCTTGTCAAAACCAAACATCAATTTTCACAATAAAATCACTTACTTATCAGTCAATCACAATTATTGTGCCTCCGTCTCATACTCACACCCATCTTTTTTGCCTTATCCATACCAAACTATTCATTTTTTACTTTCAAAATATACTCATATTTAATTCAATGTATCCAATTTTTAACTGGGCCGATTTATTTATATGACCAGTTAAAGTTGTATGCAATACATTTCCTTGGCGTTGAGTTGTCACGATGATGAAAGGATCAGTCATCAGAGCATTAGCCAGCCTGCTCTTTTCACTCCACCCACGCACCCATCACGTGGCGTTGTGGTCCCGTCCGTACATTTTCTTTATTGCATTTTCACTTGCCCGCCCTTCCCGCATGACACTCGCCGTCTCGGCTGCCGAACCCAATTGCTGTGGTAAACCCCCTCCTTTTTTTTTTTTTTTTCTAAAAATATATTAATCTTATGGAACATCTCGCCAAATGCTTTCAAAACAATCAACAAAAATTTGAACAGATTTAATTACTTAAAAAATAAATTTGAAAATAAAGAGTTATGTTATAGTCAAAATTATATTAGATAAATGAATTATTTAAGGGAAAATGATAAAAAAATTTGTCCTTAGAGCAGTTAATTGATTTATTGTAAATTATTTATATGTATTTTTTGTAACAAATGTGTTTCAACTCTTGAATCTTTTTTGTTACATTATTGTATGGAAACGAAGGTTTACACGTATAAAACTCATCTTCACAACGAAACTGCGGGATGCATGTAACGTATGCATGTTGGAGAGACGACAGGGACGGTTGCGTCATGTGACCGTGACCTGGTGTGCTTTGTTCTTAAAATTATAAATTAAATTATGCATAATAAAAAATAAATAAATTTTATTAATAATTTTATAATTTTATTTAAATTTAAAATAAAATATTATATATTTTATAAAATAATATAAAATATATATTATTTTTCGTTCGAACGATATTAATTCCACGAGCTACAATTATAATAATTAAAAAATAATACATTTTAACTTTTAAATTTTTTTTGCGTCGCGTTGCTTCAGTTAAACCGCCAATTTTATTGACATCATCAAACCATGCCTACTTACGTCACCATTTATCAATGGAACTTGATATAAATTCTGTATTTTTTTAACGTTTCTCATATATTTATTTGTTTTTAAATTTATATATATAATACATAAAATTATATATGCATAATTTTTTTTATAAATAAAAGAATAATTATTATACCTAAATAAATTTTACTAGCTGTAGAAAAATATAAAAAAATAAAAATATACAAAAATTTTATATATAAATGTCAATACCCTTATAAATGCTACCACGCCATGCATTTTCTGAATGAGAGGAACATTTTCTATTTGCATTATTATATCAATTGTTTTAGAAGCAGACCGCAATTTTAATTTCCTCTATTTATTAACATCTTACCTGAGGAAGAAATTAAACGCGTATGCTTTAAAAAATATCTTTTAATTTTGGAAAATTTTTTTTATTTTAAATTAATTCTCAAAATTTTCATTTTAATTAAGTTTTTATTAAATATTATTATGTTAATTACATTATAAAAATATGGATTTATTTATAATTTTGATGTGTTATTATTATTAAATTAGATTTTTATTAAAACCTAAATTTAATTGGTATAATATTTAAAAATGGTTTACTTTCAAAACATGTTTTAAACTTTATCCTATTATTGTTTAATTATTATGTTACCTCCTTTTATAATATCTCTTTTTATATTTATTTATATATATTGTTTACTATTAAAAATATAATCAAATACCAAGAAGGCTATCATAAAAAAATTGCATAAAAACACTTTTTTTTGTTTTGGCGAAAGGCAATTAGACGGCGACGGCTTTTAGTTTTTAGCCCACCCCAACGGTCCAGCATCTATGGGTCTAATTTCTCAACCGTCGGCCTAGACATCCCTATATTCTATATATATTTCAAGCTCGGTCCAGAATTCACATAACGTTTGTGCTTTTCGGGCCCTAAGAATAAGGTTCTGTGTACTTGTGACCGAAACGACAAACGCAGTACGCAATCGAGACAACTCAGGCTTGTGCAGTGTTTTTCTTTTTCGGATACAAATTGCACGTGCATTATCAATTCTTCAACATAGTTAAAAGAAAGTCTTCTCTTACAATGTTTATCTCACTTAAATGTTTACTATCGTGGTGTTTTAAAATTTAGTTTAATAAATTTAAATTTAAATTATTTAAATTTTATTTTATAATATCAAATAAAAATAATAAATTTTAACTAAATTTATTAAAGAGTAGTTATGCCTTTTTAATTATTATTAGAATTGTTAAGTTTAAGGATTATAATATTTAATGATTTAATAGTTTAAATATTTTGAATAAAATTTAATTTATAAAAATAAAAAAAATATTCACTAAAATATAAATTATCCCTTCACATGCAACAATTCTGCAATAGTAACTGTAACCAAAAAAAAAAAAATTCTGCAATAGTAACCGCTAAATTATTTAATTTAAAAAATAAAAAAATTAAATTTTAATGTTTAAAAAAAATTCAAAATAACAAAACCGCCCTTAACATTAACTACATGATTGAGTTTGCTTTGACGTGTGCGTAGACGGGCACCCGAAAAGGCCCAAATGCAAAGCTGCCCGGGAACCAAACGGAGCAGAGAAGCACCATGCCGAAGGTCTTCCTCTGGGCCATTCCTTCCTTCGTCCAGCTCGCTCTTATCCTAAGCAGAATTGTTGTCACGTATAAAAATCACTACTTACCTGCCTGCCCACCACTCTGAAAGCCAGCTTCCGTCATTTAGTCCAGAATATAATTTGGTAGGTTTTATTCCTGTATGGTAAACCCTTTTCCTAGGGCCTTAAAACTGTGTTCAGAAGATTGAAGGAAGAGTGGTTCTTTTGTTCCAATGCAGTTCCTTTTTTTATTTATATTTAAAGTTGTTTGCATATTCCGTTTCCTTTTTTTAATTTATTCTTTTTAATGTTTGCCCGTTCTTTGTCAGGTAAGGTTTCTATTGGTTTTATTGGTCCGATGAAACCGCATTGTTAATGTTTTATTTCGTGTCCGACGTTTTAGTTCTCGCACTAATAAGACTCATTTTGTTTTATTGTTGTCTGTGATTGGGCTTGCCTCAAATTGGTAGGGTTTAGTTTTCCATTTCTGAAGATAGAAGATTGTGTTCTAATTTCAATTGGATTTTGAATTTCTTTTTGCACTCTTGGTTTCTCAAAAATTCTTATCTCAATTAAATTTGTTCAGCTGATTAGTGGTAAAAGAAGTGTTGGAGTTGTCGTGTTTTTGGCCTGACTCTTTATCAGGTCAGGCTCTAATTCTTCTGGTGTTTTAAATTTAGAGCAGATAGTTTTTCTGGGAAGTATTGTATCGCTTTGGAATCATGTTTCCCTTTCTATTTGATACTTACTTGGGTGTATCGCACTTTCTTGCTCTAAGTTAATGCATCTGAACTGAATGGTTGATTTGGTGTACTTAGTTTGTTTCTGTTTGAAGGAGTCCTTTTGTGCGTATCCTATTTCCTATTTCTGGTTATTTGGGTGCAATAATTGAATGTTACTTTGATTCTCAAAAATATAATGTGTTTAAGTAGAACACAAGAACAAGAGTCCAGTGCATCTTCATTATGAGGAATCTCAATTTTTGTTTCAACACAGTAATGGTTACAATTGAAGTTGCAATAGACGTAGAACTTTGGGTGCTCTCTTCGTAAGTAGAAAATGGAAGTTATTGTACAATTGTAGTTTCAGAGAAGGAAAGGAAGTCATGTTCTAGATGACTTCTTGATTATAGCTATATAAAGAAGATTTGCTGTTTTCCATAATAGGCATGATTGCTGGATTATCCGTTAGCATTATGGAATCTCTCAGATAACGGGTTTTTCATTAAGAAATTGACTTGATACAGCAAATTCACTGATTATGTTTTGGACCTTTGCTGCATTGAGTTGTACCCGTGAACTGCAAAGATGTGATCTTTTGCATATTATGATCTTGGGAACAGCACAATTAATGATGTTGGCACTTTGCACCTGCTATAGCTTAAATTGCGTTATGGTCTAATGACCATGATATGGAAATATCCAGTCTTGGCTATTGGTGAATGCTTTGATTTCAGTTCCTTCTGGAATATTCAAAGATTGCTATTATGTCTAAACCTATACTTTACGTCTATACTAGGAGTTTGTATCCTCTATTTGGCATGAAGAGTGGATCGTGATGTAGAAGTTTCGATTGTGCTTATAATCAATATACACATAGTATCCACTTTTAATCTATTAATTGTTTAAAGTCATTGTGGATGTTACTCAGTAAAATGGCATTTGGGATTTTGGCTCATAGACAGCAGGGTATGTTATTTTCACGTGAAGTAGTGATACCTAACATATAGCTATGTAAATTTGCTGATAGTGTAACTAGATCTATGAACAATTAATTAGGTTGAGAAGATGTTGGCTATTATATCAAGAAATATGAGTCTTTTTAAAAAGATAGAATACTGCCTGTAAACCTTCTTAAACATTTACAAATCCTTTTAATTTTATGCTCTTCTCAGATATGATTCTTTACTTTTTATGGTAAAAGGCTATATCAGATCAATTCTTCATAAACCAATTCATCAATATCATCGGTTTACCGTGGTCTTTGGGCTCTCATTTAATGGCATCTTACTTTGAAAACACTAGCAAGACTTGTGAAGCAGTGCTATTAATCATGTACTTTGGGTAAGACCTATTTGTGTCTCGCGAGTAGGGTGAACGTTGCAAAATTTTTTTTCTTTAGGAATTGAGCACGTGGGAAAGACCAGAGATCCAATGATTTGTGACGAAGGATATTGCAAAGATGGTGCGTAAGGTGGTTCTCTCTGCTTGATAGATGCAAGCACAGAGGTACATAATGCAGTAAGAAGTTCGTTAGTGTTTTTTGTGAATTTACCAATTTAGTTCTAATTGTATAAGCTGTAGTGCCGAATATGATTAATCAGCCAGTGACCTCATATTCTGCCAATAAGAACATGGGTGGAGAGTAAGCTTAGAAGAGGTGAGTGAACGTGAGTAAATTTGTAATACTTAATACAAGATGCAATTTATTAAGTTGAACAGAGTCTGTCTGATTTAATTTTAGAAGTAAATTTCAAAGGGTGGTTTTCTAGAAGCTTCACCCCTATTATATTGTCATTGATCTTAGTTGCAAGATGCATTCAGATGCTGTTTATTCTGTTTCAGTATTGAAGCCAACGGTAGTTCAGCTTGCCTTTGTAATTGAATTTCTGAATTGGAGTTAATAAGTTGATCTAATATCCACAAACTTTGGTCCATCTTGAAGTTGTTCTCATGTCTTGCCCTTTGGCACTATGTTTGTATAATGAATCACATGCTCATTCATAATTTACTTTAATGTATTTCAATTCTCACCAATTGCCCTGCTACCTTCTGTAGTTATGGGATATGAATATATGGTATACATACTTCAATTATGATGCTGGTTTTGTAGTATGATTATTTGTTTGTTTCACTTTTTTGTTATGTTACTTATGTACTGTTTATAAGGATTTTCACTGCCTTGTGATTTCTGCTCCAACTGCATTTTGTATGCTTATGACAGTAAAATTGCTCTTCTTCAGGCTTATCAGAATCTTGATTGGGCTCTAATTGATGAATTCACAGAGTTAGTGGTTGATTTTTTTTTCAAGATGAGCAATTCTTGCACTGAAGATCATGTGAGTGATTCATCCCTGGTAATTACGTCAACTACTTATCATCAGCAAGTTTCAAAGATATACTCTATCTGCAGGATGAAGCAACTGTGGTGGGGTTTGAAGTTTTGAGTTCACCTGATTCCAGTTATAACAATGTGTACCCTGCAAATGAAGATGAGGCACGTGATCCACCTGTTGTCCCTCCACATTTGCAACACACTCTGCTCAGCTATCCTGCCAGTCGAGAAACTTCAGGAACTCTTCCTCTGCCTCAGAACGTAATTCTCAATCATCTTTATATTGAAAATAGAGAGGCTCCAAGATCTGTGTTGGCATTGGGATTCACTCATCGATTCCGTTCTAAGTATGTTACAGTTGTGCTTTACAAACCAGTTCATAGAAGGGGGAGTACAAGCATTTAATACGCGTTATAGAAATATATCAGTATTGTTGGTTTGTAGTGATTCTACAATGAAATTAAATATTATAGACTCTTGTCCAATCAGTAAGAAATGATATTTATTGCCCTCAGAGTTATTAGAACTTGAGTTTGTTTCCAGGTAATTAGTTTATTTCAAGGCTAATTTTGTTGCATATAAATATTTGCACATTCACTTTAATTTTTATACAGTGCTGGTTGATGGCTTTTCCATTGTTGCAGGCTTGCAGCAGATCTGCATATTTACATTATCTTCTTCTTCTTCTTCTTCTTATTTATTCATTTTTCTTTCTGAATGCGTGCTGTCCTAACAACGTGGTATGCACTCGTTTGTGTTTATTAGCCATCTTCATCTTGTTGTCAATCAAGCACAGGACTCATGCAGTCTGTCTGTGCTGTGTGTATTCCAATTTGTTAGGTTTTGCTCTTTTACATCGCAAGCCCAATTATTAAGGTGATTGATTTTGCCAATAGTCCGTCACCATATTGTTTATAATTTAATAATTTTACCCTTCAGTTCGTGCATTGATGTCAAAACGTCTAAACTAGTATTAAGAAGTGGAAAAAAATACAGTAAGCTCCTCCACGAGACAACTGTTTGCCGTGAGAGAGAGTGAAGATTAAGAATTTAAGAGGGTAAGAGTGTAGATTCACTGTGCACAATTTTTATATAGTTGTATCATTACTCTTAAGAAGTTGGGGGAACTTTTAGATGCTCATGACGTGTACCTAGCATGTGGCTTCAGATGAATGGGGCTCAGTGCCATGTTGGAAGATGGTTGCCTTTAAAAGCAAATTTTAGGAAAATGATGACACACTCATTTACCTACGTGAAGAGCTATAACCAATGAAAAATAATAAGATAAAACGATTCGTTTTATTAATTTTTAAAAGAACGTATAAAAAATATTGGTGTAAAAACATAATTTTAATACCGTTCAAACTTTACAGGTGCAAATTGAGATGATTTTTTTCCTTGACAAAGCATGCTCGTATAATGCCCAGTAAAATACATTGTTATATTCTTTGATTATGCTTACCCCAAATTTGTCAACATTCTAGCGTGTGATTAACTAGTAATCCTCCCAACAGTTTCAGGTGGTATTGAGACACAACAACAGCTCTCACTTTTGGCACCATAGAAAACAGTCCATTTATCTTTACTTAACCTTTATTATACATAATTTAAGTGATTAAATTTATAAAATTTTACAAATTAAACTGAAAGACTCATAAAAATCAATAAAATGTAAACTAATTATAAGAGAGGTGTTGCTACCCAAGTAGTAGAGCAACACTTCACGCAGATAAGAGTTCTCTTTCATTATTATTGATTCTACCTGTAAGCATTAGTTGTGAAGCGCCCTTGCGATCAATAAGGATATGGGCAACCGACTATTGTTGCTATCCTGCAAACTAAGGCTTCCTCATATGACTTTAAGATAATAATTAGTTAAGCAACTTGAAGAAGGCATTGGTTGCATCCTAGATAACTAGTCAGAGAGTAAGCCGAGTACTTATCCATAAGCAATTATAGATAACCCTGATAGGCATTGGAGCGCACGTAGCTTGAACTTCTAATAAGTTTGAAAAACTTGTTGGTTAACGATGCATGTTAGATTCAAATCTAAATTTTAGCAGTGAAATATTTTAAATTTTATCAGTTAAATTACCGAATTATAAATAATTTTATATAAAGATATTTATCGTTACCAATATAGTTTGGCTATTGAACTTGCAGACTCTTAATTATCAAGATATTTTGTAAAATTTGTAATTTTTTTTTAAATTTTGAATATCCGTAAGAAATTAAGATACTTTTTTAATCAAACTCTTTGCAAGGTGTATTATACAGAATGAAACACAAGTAGAGTAATAGATTATCATTCATGAAATTAATTAGTTTAAATTGTTATAAAATATATATAAATTAATAACAATTCATAAATTTAAAATAATTTATATATTTTAATTTTCTTAATCAATAATCACTTACTTAAACTTTATCTTGTAAAATGTTTTCTACTCTTCAGAAGAGCCAAAATCCAAATCTTTCCAACCCATAATGAAATTACTTCTACTACTTATTTTCTTGAAAAAAAGAAATCACGTGCAAGAATTATACTTTCCCGTACAAGAAATTATAAGACTCACAAAGGGACACAAATATCTGACGACAATATTCTTGTCCATGTGATGAGTTTGGTTAATACAAGTTCTTATAGACTTATTTCTAGCAATTGCGAAGCTCTTATCAAATTTTAAAAATAGTAAGCGTCTTATAAGAGATGTGAACGAAGAGATTATATTATTAAAAGTACACAGCTGATATTCAAAGGTCTACGCTTATATCATATCCAATAATTCACACCCACAGGCCTGTGGCTTCGAACAATGTTGAGCAAAAATAATACAGCAAAGAACTCTAAGAGCTTGTGAAAGGTTAAGTTAGGCTTCTATTTCATATACTTTCTGTCGCCATCCACTGCAGCAAGCTTTAAGGACAGAGCACAGACACAGACAGTTTATGGTTTGCTTCTATGTATTCTTTATATACAATCACACAGCCCTATGACCTCATTATTATTTGATTAATTTGTGGGGCTACATATTTCATATATGATTCCAACATACATTCAGAGAAAGTATAGCAGATGGGCCAAAACTCGCTGCATAATTGGTGTTTGAATGATTCCATGTTGGGTTCTTGTCAAAGATAAATGTGTCATCACATTTTTTAATTATCCTCCAATCTATCTGTAAAAGAAAAGTAGCAGATGGCCAAAAACAATTGGATTTGGTTAAAGTTTCTCTATATAATTAGTTGACTTGCAAGATGCTTACTTGCTTTGCCAGATTACTTATGTCTCAGCACTGCACGTTGGCAGGGAATCAGCACTACCTACTTGCCAAATATCTGTAGCAATATATTTGCAATTTTTTTGGTAAATTGTATATTACAAAATTGATGAATCATCTTTACATTCATAAGTTTGAATTTTTGTAATGGATGATGGGATATTAATTTGCTTGTGCCTATATTTATTACTCTCTGCGGAGTCTGCTCCCAGACATGACACATTAAAAAGAATTAAGGAATAAATTAAGTTCACCAAAATTTTTCTAATTACGTTTAAAATAAGCCAACTTGGTTAAAATTGAATAACCATTCACTTTTTTAACGTAAGGATCAAATCAAAGAACTAGAACTGCTACTTAAACTGAATTCGAATCTTATAATTTAAAGAAATTATTATATCTATTGCAATTTTTTTAAGAAAAAATCTCTATATCTTTTACAACAAAATAATCAAAAATTGTTAAAGTGAATAAACACATACTTTTACCACTAAATAATTATACTTCAAATAACTACAGTTGTGTTAATTAACATGGTCTGAACTAGAATCTTTTCAAGAAATTTTGATTTTGGTGTGAAGTTGCAGTACAGATACCTTTAGGATGAGTGAGGAGATAGCATGCAGTTTACTGTTAAAATATCATTTATCTTATCACTAATTGCTATGTTTAAAGTGTCTAATGCGAATGCTTGCCTACTTGCCCACGGGTTCACCCCAAAAAAGTGTCTAATGACGTGAGATGGTGCAGATATTCCTGCTAAATTAACCCAAATTCACAGCTAATACGCGGTCAATAAACTCTAATATATTAAACATGCACAGGCACATGTAGAAGACAGAGGGTAATCTATAATCTATAATACTTAATTCTCAATTGATCCTTTTTTATGGGATGTCCTCGAAGGGACGTCTCAATTGATCCTTTGGGATATACGATCAGACTCTTTCCTGTTGATGACGCAGATGCGGCGAAATGGAATCTGTTTATTTGGTTACTTTAAAGCTTCTCAGCCATTGTTAATCTCGTTGGCTGCTATGAGCTTGTCCTTTGTCAACGGCTTCCCCCTACTATAAATACCATACTCTTCCTTCCCTCCCCTTCACAACACCAATACTTCCAAGCTACTATAGCTACTTTCTCATTCATTTCCTCCATTTTTAATTATCTGTTTTGCTCACTCTCTCTTAGTTAATGGCTGAGATTGAGGGATCTCCAGGAAGCTCCATGCATGGGGTAACAGGCAAAGAGCAAACCTTCATGGCCTCAGTTGCTTCCCCAATAGTTCCAACTGACACCACTGCCAAATTTGCTCTCCCAGTTGATTCTGAGCACAAAGCCAAAGTGTTCAAGATCTTCTCTTTGGCAAACCCCCACATGAGAACCTTCCACCTCTCTTGGATTTCCTTCTTCACTTGCTTTGTTTCAACCTTTGCAGCAGCTCCTCTTGTCCCTATTATTCGGGACAACCTTAACCTCACAAAATATGACATTGGAAATGCAGGAGTTGCTTCTGTTTCAGGCAGTATCTTCTCTAGGCTTACAATGGGTGCAGTCTGTGACCTCTTAGGCCCGCGCTATGGCTGCGCCTTCCTTATTATGCTATCGGCCCCAACTGTGTTCTGCATGTCATTTGTGAACGATGCCGCTGGATATATAGCAGTTCGGTTCATGATTGGATTCTCCTTGGCCACTTTTGTTTCATGCCAATACTGGATGAGCACCATGTTTAACAGTAAGATAATAGGGCTTGCCAATGGGACAGCAGCTGGGTGGGGTAACATGGGTGGTGGAGCCACTCAACTTATAATGCCATTGGTGTATGAGTTGATCCGACGTGCCGGCGCTACTCCCTTCACTGCCTGGAGGATTGCCTTCTTCATCCCTGGTTGGCTGCATGTGATTATGGGGATCTTGGTCTTGACCCTTGGCCAAGACTTGCCCGATGGAAACCTTGGTGCCTTAAAGAAGAAGGGTGATGTTGCTAAAGACAAGTTCTCCAACGTTCGTGTAGTTTTTGTGAACGAGGACTCAAAAATATATAGCAGTGATACACACAAACTCACACTACTTCTATAAGCCGTTAGAAACAACAAACTGATCTTTCTAAATGGTTCTCATTACTAATTTAGTTTCAATTTTTGCTCAGGTGCTGTGGTATGCCCTAACAAATTACAGGACATGGATTTTCGCCCTCCTCTATGGTTACTCTATGGGAGTTGAGTTAACCACTGACAATGTCATTGCTGAGTATTTCTATGATAGGTTAGTGCAGCTCAAGTATTAATTCATTATATCTCGGTCGCAAATTCATACTACTTTACTTATATTTCTTATTAAAATTGGCCATTAATTTTTTAAATATTAAAACAGGTTTAATCTCAAGCTGCACACAGCTGGAATCATAGCTGCATCATTTGGTATGGCTAACATAGTTGCTCGTCCCTTTGGGGGATACACTTCCGATCTGGCGGCCCGGTTGTTTGGCATGAGAGGCAGGCTCTGGACCCTGTGGATCCTCCAAACCTTAGGAGGGGTTTTCTGCATATGGCTTGGCCGCGCCAATTCGCTCCCCGTTGCCGTCTTGGCAATGATTTTGTTCTCCATTGGAGCACAAGCTGCATGTGGTGCAACTTTTGGCATCATCCCATTCATCTCAAGGCGGTCTCTGGGAATCATATCAGGCCTAACTGGTGCAGGTGGCAACTTTGGTTCTGGACTGACCCAGTTGGTTTTCTTTTCCACCTCGAAATACTCCACAGCTACAGGTTTGTCCTTGATGGGGATCATGATTGTGTGTTGCACGCTTCCCGTGACGCTGGTTCACTTCCCCCAGTGGGGTGGCATGTTCTTTCCTCCTTCAAAAGACGTAAACAAATCCACTGAAGAACACTATTACACATCTGAATGGAATGAAGAGGAGAAGCAGAAGGGGTTGCACCAGCCGAGTCTCAAATTTGCAGAGAATAGCCGCTCGGAGAGGGGCAGGCGTGTGGCCTCTGCCCCAACACCTCCAAATACAACTCCCACCCATGTCTAGCAATATATCCCCGCTTGATATCTCATGAATATTGGCTAAGCTGCAGAAAAAGCCAAGTTTAAGGCTTTAATGTACAACTACAGCTTTGGAATCACCCCAATAATTAGACGCTATGTAAATGGACGCATGCCCTTTTTTTCCTTTTTCCATGAGACATTTGAATCTCATAATCTGTCTTGTATGGGCAATTCGGAACAATTCAGAATTATGCAAGGGAGTTGTTTACTGGGGGATATATCAATACGTCAATGCAGATCTCAAAGATAAAATAATAAAGTGTTCACGAGATGGCATTCTATGATTGATGGAATCAGTATATTGGTAATATAAAATTCTCAATTATTTCAGCGTTTCTCAGGGGAAGTTGACATGAAACTGTCTCTTTTCGTGAAACATAGAATATACCAAACCAAATATATAAACTGGTAGATGATGAATCAAGACGAAAATAATACATTGTAGATAAAACATGCACTCTAGGTCTACTTGCAAGGGTGAGTCATCTTCCCGCCTGCTTTTAAAAAAGATTTAAAACCACTATCTGTTGTTTTCTAGACGCTACTTCTTGTTTCACTCATCTCCAAGTTTTTTGGACGGCTTAAAAATATTAGAAATAGTTTACAATGTTGGGAGAGACAGAGTACGAGTGAAATTTTTTATGTGCTATCAGTTGTTGGGTAGATGAATTCATTTTCATTCATGATTTAACCAAAGAAGACAAGTACAACAAACTAACAAATGGAAACAAAAAACCTGCTTACTTGTTAAGAAAAAGCACTCCAAGATCTCTCTCTTCTTCTTTTGAGTTCTTTGAATATCAGCTCAACATGTTAATCTGCCATTTGATCATACAATATGTGTGTGTGTGTGTGTATATATATATTTTGGGTTCTTTGATACAAGACCATGAAAATGGCTTTTGGATAAATACCAGATCAATGGCTTGTCCTTAAATTCAAATTCAAATCCCAACTACTCCAAAATTTATCTTTTCTGAGTGTTTCGATTGCGTATAACTATTAGAGATTGAGTCTTGATGTCAACAAGGTCATGAATAATGCAGATGATCTATTCCTTTCAACTGGATATATAGGCAGCAAGTAGAGCAAAACTAGTAGCTGAATTGGCCACGACCGCCACAGGTTGAGATATCGTGCAGAAGAGCACTTTGTACAATAGCTCCACTTATTTGGAAGCCTGGTTTAGTTTAGTTTAGTGGGTAAATTTACAAAAGGAATTAAAGATGAGGAATAAAGAGAATAATAAAATAGTACCCAGCCGTGAATGGAGTAGCCATGTTCTTAGCAAGCATTCGTGCCCTCCTCAGGGAGTTCCTTAAGAACAAATCCTTCCCCATTGCATTCTGAACAGTGAACATACACAAGATCGCCTGCCAAAATCTTCACATACTCTGAATTGAATCTATTTTTTTCAAAAAATTTAACAAGTGATTGCATGAAGAGGAGCAATTGGGATACAATTTCATGATTCACAGTATAGATAAGAATATCGTAGTATAGAATGAGCTAAGAAAGACACTTGGTTTCTTTGTCCACAATTCCAGCACAAGTGAAGCAACCTGGCCTTATTGTAGTATAGAATGCGAACTAAGAATCCGATTTTAAATGATCTTCCCCAACTAGAAGGTATAATTCTCATGTGACTAAACCAAGTTTCACCTGAAGAATAGCCAAACAAAATCATGTGAAACAGTTTTTTTTTTTTTTGTGAACATGTGAACAGTATTTGAGATGTCAACATAGCCTCTCTGTACTGATGACACACAAGAAATTCTTTTGTATTATTCAAGAACCAGAAACTAGTTATTACCAAGAAACAAAATTCAGCTCAGTGAAAAAATATGACTTCAAGTTGATAACTTCAAATTCAACTAACGCTTAATAAGATATAATTATTAATAAATTGAAAAAATTCAACTTAACACTAAGATGTTTCCATTTCGGGGGTTTCCCCCCACAGACATAAGTCTAATGTGGGGAAAGTAGCAGCAATTTTTCCAGACATATTAAAAAGAACAATTAAGGGCATTGGCACCGTCATCCAACTCATTGAAGCTTCAACTTATTTTGGCATTTCCTTTCATTTAACACCAATCGTAAATTCCTAATTGTCTGAAAATGAGGAACGAGCTGAAGCCTGCATCTATCTTCATTATTCAGTAACAGAAAATTTCCTCCATAAAGATTGCAATGAATTGGCACGGTGGTTCCACCCAACTGAAGAACCACCATGCCCAAAGGCCCGAAATAAAGTGGGTATAATTAATAGCTGATGCCTCTTCGTCGCACACAGATTAGCACGTTTAACTACTACCTTTATGGAGTTTAAGACTTTCAGTTACCACATCGAACAATTTAACTTAGCCATCTAAGTTGCACTATGGGGTCTGATACCAGATTGGTTATGTTGGTATTTCAATTTTATAAGGAATTCGTTACTCAAAATGAAGCGTCAGAGCCATTTCCTCGCTAATCTATACCAGTTATGGAAAAATAAGGGAAAGAAACTATATTAATCTTAGAGAAGGACATTAGACACAGGCTGCGACCGCATAACCAGCTCCATTAAGAAAACGGTCATGTTACTCTCTCCCCTGTTCCCACTTCCCAGCCTTTTCAGATTTTACCTACCCTTTTCCCGTTCCCACTTGCCTAATTGCCTGCTTTATATTTAGTGCATGCTTACTAAATTTTTTAATCTTTACAGTCATTTTCTTTACAATAGCTCATATGTATACATATTCACATTAATACTCATTCCATACAAATTCTTAACATGCAGAGTGACAATTTTTTAAAGAGATATGAGAAACTACCATAATTTGTAATCAAGATGATCAACAAATCCACAATTGCCACGCGGAAGACAATAGTTAAGGTTGATAAAAAGATTTGGCTTTACCTTCAAAAAAATAAAAGAAGAAAAGAAGATTTGGTTCGCCCCATGGCTTCTCAGGCTGAACTAGTGAGGTGTTTCACGTGAGGAAAGTAATTTTGGCCTCTGGTCGGCAATGACAAGCCAATTACTATGTGCAGCCAACTTCGTAATAAATTAGGTTATAAGCACTTCAAATTCGATCTCCCCGAAGCGGGTAGCCTCACGTGGAAACTAAATTTATCATCCTTCAACGATTCCGACGGTGTGTGAATTTATTGAATTTGCAGTAATTCATAAATGGGAAAGTTTGGTCCTTTATGAACTTTTACACTGAGTCGTTCGACAGTGTATGGGGTTCTGTTTGGTAGATTCTAAAATTCTATTTGTTTGTAGTTTTGGTTAGCTATTACTGCCAGTAGTTAAGTGCAGGCTCCAACAGTGTATGAATTTATTGAATTTTTAGTAATTCATAGATGGGAAACCGCACCCAACAAAAAATCACATATTAAATGGCAACCTCGTGGGTGGGTGCTATTAAGAGAAAGAAACTGATTCGCAACCAGTGGACGGGGATAAAGCTGCCACCGCAAAACAAGATGGTTGATAGTCTTGAATCCTTATAATGACTGATCAACAGCCACAAGGAAAGACATAAGGAACTCATAATTGGACTTCATGAATTCTTCAATGTTCTTTAAATATGGGTTCCCCAAATGCATGACAAGATCTTTTTTTTGTGGTGCAAAACATAATAGAAGCTGTTGGATTTTGGTTTTGTTTGTGAGATGATTGTCTCTTGGTCATGTGGTAATTGCGGTTAGAAAGAAGATATTAATCAGATTTGGGGGCAAACAGGTGAGTGGATTTAACTGAGTGCAATAACATGAACTCACGGGCATCCTCACTTGTTGCACAGAGAAAAAGAGCACCCACCCCGCCAACTCACCACCACCCCAAGTAATCGCGTACTAGTGATGAGCTGTGCATATCTGCCTTCATCAGCTAATCACGAGCCTATTTAAGGCACTTGTTTCCAAACTCATCACAACAATCTTGCACCAAAACCTCTTATAAACGTCTCCTTTGTCCTTTCACAGACTCCCACAAGAGAATTGCAAGAATAAGTTCAAAAAATAAAAATATGTCTACGACATATCTCTCCCTCTTGGCCCTTTACTTTCTTCTTTCTCTGAATTCTCAAGGCACAACCATGGCGGGACGATTAATTCCCCCTAGCGCTCCAAGTACAGTAACAAGGCCACTTGTTTCAGAGGAGGCTGTGACTTATGTGAAGCCACATTTGGATCACAGACAGAAAGTTTTCCAAGGGAAGGAAGTAAAGGGTTGCTTGCCAAAAGGGTTTAGGCATAACTCAGCTCCAAGCAGATTCGTGAACTATAACCCGCTAGGCTCTGGTGGCTGTTCTGAAATGCGTTCGAAGAAACCTTGACCATCAATGTCTTGTTGAATGGAAGAGGCTTGACTTGTTTGTATATGGTTTT
Organism: Dicorynia guianensis; assembly: GCA_037013595.1. Taxonomy (NCBI): domain Eukaryota; kingdom Viridiplantae; phylum Streptophyta; class Magnoliopsida; order Fabales; family Fabaceae; genus Dicorynia; species Dicorynia guianensis. Next base: position 2,274,025 of record JASUAB010000009.1, read on the forward strand.
TTAACGATCACGAGTAGTTTGGAAGATGAGAAAATTTCGTTTGTTCATTACTTCCGTTCTGATAGATATATTGCCAATTGCCAATTACAATTTTGAACGATTTGTGTGGGGAAGGTGCCCTTTTTTCGGTTATGTGTATAGCTAATGCACCAGACATTGGCCAAATATTCATAGAAAGAGTAAGCTATTTAATTTTTTTCTGAGCCATCAGCATGGGTTGAGTAGATGGAGTATTCTAGAATTACGTCAGGCATGTAAGAATGTCGACTAAGTGACTGATTTGAGAAATCGAAATTAGATAAGGAAAATGCCGAATCAAAACTCCTGTAGTGATCCACAGCAGTGTTGTATTGTACAAGTATTTATGTAATGTTATATGCTGTCTTCTTTCCTGTCGGTGGGACTGCTGGTTTTTGTTCAGCTTTTCAACTAGTAGTTGTTTTGGTTTCCTTCTGTTTTTTTTTTTTTGGGAAATGGACCCTCTGTGTTTTTCATACAGTGAATAAATTGCCCAGTTCATTAAAAAGAGAAGATATTAAAAGGAGTATTTGAGTTGAGGTTACGTTATGTAGGTTCACTTTGACCCTAGGCATCCTCCTTAAACTCTTGTTCTCTCATACAACTTTCTTAATGAGTTTGAATTCTGAAACAAGTAAACAAATGGCCATTACAAGTTGTTATGCAAAGAACGCCAGGTATTGGGCCTATTTACTAAACATATAACAGAAACAAACTCGAAGATGGCAAAATCAGGGCAGGCAGTTCAGTTCAATTATCAACAACCTTGTCATTCTCTACATGGTGCCAATTAATTACAACTTTCGAAATGTCTTACAAGCAGACATTCTAAATACACAAGTATCTGCAGGGTTCCTGCAACACCTGGAGCTACATTATCTCAGCGTTCAGCAAATCAACCTGACTACTGATGCAAATGGCAAGAAAAAGCAGCAAAGATATAAACACATAATCAGTTGTTTGATAATACATGCATCACACAGTGCATTCGCACGTTCCCAGTTGAAGCAAACCAAGAAATAACATGCAGAATTTATTTTTTCCCTTTGACAGAATTTCATCCCAATAAGAAAATACCATACTTGAAGTCTAAGTTAACAATTTAGGATAACTGAGTATATTATATGTAAAATACTAACAGACTTCTAACGAGTTAACCCTTCGAGGGGAAAGTCTACAGACAAGTCTTTCGTAACGGAAACTTGACTGAGATACATCGTATACTATAAACCTAACTATACAAATCATCTTCATCAGCTCCACCAGCAGAAGTTGCAAATGGGTCAGAAGAAGCCGGCCTAGCTCCAGTCTCTGAAAACCTGAATTCACTTCCAAAACCCCTGGACTGCTGTAAGGTCTGAGCAAACGCCTGGTATTTGCGTATATCAGCATCGCTAACACTCCTTCGGGCAAACTTCATTGATTCTTCAAAATGAGCAGCCTTGATCTCTGCAACATCTTCCTCAATGTCTTCATCCATGGCCTCAGGGTTCTCCCTTCTTCTCCTCTCCCGCTCTATATCCTGAAATACACAGGAATAATATATCAGCACAAACCTAAGCGAGAAGATATTCATTGAGAAGTCAGCATCTATAAACAATCAGAAAGTTAAATATAAACCAGACACCCAGAGAAAACAACTCAATTTGGCTAGGACTCCCGTGCCTAAAAGATATCAAGACAAGAAACAGGCTCCCCTAAAGCTCCTCATTCGGACCTAAACCAATCTTTCCTTCACACTTTATGGTTCAGTAGACCTCACTTGCCAGATTGTGATTCAAAAAGAGCCGCTTGCTAGAAATCTCTAAATACTGAGAAATATCCTATCTATCAGGCAACAAAGCAAAAACATACCTTTTCTATGTTCTCTCTAATAGCATATTTGCATGCTCGTTGGCATATCTCTGTAATGTCAGCCCCACTGAAACCTTGAGTATACTTAGCTAGCGCTCTCAAATCAACATCTTTTGAGACAGGTGACTTCCTCAAGCAGGCTTTGAAGATTTGATGACGGGAATCCTCGTCAGGAAGGGGAATATAGATTAATTGATCAAGACGGCCTGGCCGAAGAAGTGCTGGGTCAATGATGTCAGGTCTGTTGGTTGCTCCAATTATGAAGACTGTCTTTTTTGCCGACATGCCGTCCATTTCAGTCAGAAGTTGATTTAAAACTCTATCAGCAGCACCACCAGCATCCCCAACACTACTTCCTCTCTGCAACAGTGACAGAATTATAAATCAATCAGCTGTGCTTAAAGATGCAAATAATAGCTCAGGGCGCAGGATATAAAATCTAATGGGAACATCATGAGTGATTAAACTTAAACATGCAAGAAAATGTATAAAACTTGCCAAATATGACTTATAATAATAGAATTCAATACCAAACAGGGCTCAAACATAACTATACAGCAAAGCTAGAGCTGTAATGTGACAAAAACCAACCTGAGTGGCAATGGAATCAAGCTCATCAAAGAAGAGGACACAAGGAGCAGATTGCCGTGCCTTGTCAAAAATTTCTCGAACATTGGCTTCGCTTTCACCAAACCACATTGTAAGCAATTCAGGGCCTTTGACACTGATGAAGTTAGCTTGGCATTCATTAGCAATTGCCTTGGCCAACAAAGTTTTTCCACATCCAGGAGGACCATAGAAGAGAACTCCTTTTGATGGTGACATACCGAATTTCTCAAATTTTTCTGGGTGCTCCACAGGATATTGAACAGTCTGTGTTTTCAAAGGCAAAAACAAACAGAGATTAAATTGATATAGAATAAGTAATACAGAAACACTGCTTCCACAACCTGTTGTGAGGTTGTACAAGCAACAATAGCTCACGAGTCATTGATTTAAATGGGTTTCACAGTTTAGTCTATGAGACAGTAAATTTCATAGTTTGGATTCTATGTTGTTAGGATTAAGTGGGAATAAAATTATGCAAATAGCAGGACCATAAGTAATATTATTGCATTTAACAAGAAGCAATTGAGCATAGGAAAGATTTATGACCTCTTGCAGCTCACGCTTGACATTCTCAAGGCCTCCAATGTCCTCCCAATTGACAGTAGGCACCTCAACTACCTGTCAACAGAGTCTCAATTGATTAGAAAGAAACTCACAAAATGGAGAGCCTCACCAGCAGCAACTAATGATATTCTAATCTAAGATATAAAAGCTACTAACTGTTTCACGTAAAGCCGATGGGTTGCTTGTTCCTAGAGCAGTTTGGAAATGCTCATTGGTAACTGCCATAGAATTCAGAACTTCAGCATCAATGGTCTCGTCTTCCAAGTCAATGACATCCATCTTCTCCCTAATGCATTGCAGAGCAGCTTCAGTGCAAAGTGCCGCAAGGTCAGCACCAACATACCCATGAGTATCTTTTGCAATCCTCTCTAGATCAACCTACAGTAGAAATACCACAAAGTTAAATTGCTAAACAAAAGAAAACACCGAAGAATAGAACTAATACACTGATCTTTTTCCTTTTTTTATCACAATGCTTAATTAAGTAGTACTAGAGAAGAAATATCCAGGTAACTAAATCTTACTACTGCTGTAATCATCATATTTATATAGTAGTTTGTGTTGGTAGCTGGTGTAAGTTTGTATCCATAAAAGACCCAAAAGCATCATACTTAGACACAACCCAAAAAAAAAAAAGCCACCAACAAAAATGAAAGATCGTAATTGATAACTTACATCATCAGAGAGCTTCATATTTTTGGTATGAATGCGAAGGACTTCAAGCCGCCCAACCTCATCAGGAACACCAATGTCAATTTCCCTATCAAATCTACCAAATCTTCTCAATGCCGGGTCAACACTATTTGGACGATTTGTAGCTCCAATGACAATAACATGAGCCCGAGATTTCAAACCATCCATAAGAGTCAAAAGTTGTGAGACAATTCTCCTTTCAACTTCACCATGTGTCTTCTCCCGCTTGGGTGCTATAGAATCAATCTCATCAATAAATATGATTGATGGCGCATTCTTCTCAGCTTCTTCAAATGCTTTCCTGAGATTGCTTTCACTCTCTCCAGCTAGTTTAGACATAATCTCTGGCCCATTAATACAAAAGAAGAAAGCTCCAGTTTCATTAGCAACAGCTCTTGCTATTAATGTCTTGCCAGAACCTGGGGGTCCATAAAGTAAAATTCCTTTAGGTGGTTTCACCCCAATTGATTTAAAAAGTTGAGGATGCCTCAGTGGAAGCTCCACCAACTCACGTATCTGGGCCATTTGCTTCCTGACACCACCCACATCATCATACCCAACTTCATCCAACCTTTCCTCATCTTCCCTTTTCACAGGTTCCCCCTCACAGAAGATTTCTGTGTCTGGAGCAACCACACAATACTCCCCTGGATCAGTTTCAATGACCTTGAACTCTACACTTCTCATCCCTCCACGGACAAGAAATAGATCTCCTTTTTTGACAGGCCGATAAGCCTCCAAGAAATACGCTGCAATTTTTTGAAAAGAAATTGGTCATAATAAATACATGTAATATTACATAAATATACGAAAGTCGTAGTAGACTAAATACTGAACTTTCTAAATCAGGTGTCAAGTCAACATGCATTGAATCAAGTCGAGGGGTAATCAAATAATTAAAACATAACTTCTCCACACCATATGTTCCAAGTAAACAACTGGACGCATTCGCCAAGCAGCCAATGAGGTAAGACATCAAAATATTTGGCAGAAAGATCATATGTTCAACCAGCACTCTCACTTAAAAGAAAGACATTAAAGCACTCTCACTTAAAACAAAGCAAGATAGAAACTCACGTTTCAAGTAGGCGTCAAACAGATTGCCAGTGACACCTTCAATGGTATCATCGATAGGAAGAATGTGCACACGTTTCCCATACTTGACATCTGGGCACTGGTGCACAGATACAACATCCCCAAGACGAACCCTCAAATTTGATCGCACAACTTTGTTCATCCTGACCTTGGGCTCCTCACAAGTGTCGTCAGCAAGAGCAATGCAAATTGTATCCTTTCGTTTCTTGCCCTACAATACAAATCAGAAACCATGCATGCCTTGTAAGACAGCATAGCAGAGTCGTGTAACAAAACAAGTAACACGAAACACTGATAACTACACTAAAGAAGTCAAATAAAAAATTGAAGCTTTCCAATAAAGTGAGGCATCAAGACATGCAAGAAATCAACTAACAATATTTTTCAAAACAGAAGAAATCTGCAAGTACAACTGGAACCCAGATTTTTAGTATTCACTCAAAACCACAAAACGCATAGAGATTTGGGGAAGGAAAGAGAAAGCGTGTTAAAAATTGATACCTTGATAAGGATTGTATCGCCTCGGAAGAGCTGCAGCTTTTCCATGGTATCGGGGTGCATCGACACCACCGAGTTGTCGTCGTTGATGGCTTCATCCACGACCAGTCGGTTCGGCGACTTCTTACGCTCGAGAATCGCGGTCGAGTAATCTTTCTTCCCCGATTTCCTGGAATTCAAACAGAACTCGAACAACAGACTTCAGAACCTAACAAATATTTAGAGAAGAAACGGGAAAATAGACGGTAAAACAAATATTGAATTGTGGGTTGTGAACAAAGTCAGTGGCGTTGAGAAGCGTATAATAGCATGAACGAGTTGACTCACGAGTCCGACGATTCAGCTTGGTGAGACATTGTTGAAATTGAAGATCACAGCACAGGACTTTCAGGCGATGAAGCAAAGACGAACAGGCTGAGAGAAAAGAGAGGAGACTTCGATATTTTGAAGGGGTTCTGTTAGTCTTGTTGGGCAAGAAAGGATTGGGATACTTGCGAGGTTTCAGAATAGGAGCAGAAAAAGAAGAATCGGGAACCCAAATGATCTATAGTATTGGGCCTCTAACTGGAGAAATGAGTTGGGCCTAGTATTTGCTTGTTTATAGATTGACAAAAAGAGAAATATCTGGTCCATAACATGTAAATAGCGTTAACTTTTGGGCCAGCCTGTGAAGTCCCTGAAGCTCTCCAACTGATGAGTTATTTTCTTCTCATGCAAAATTAATGATTCTTTAATGACTTTTTTTTTTCCCCATTATTTGGTGTATTGCATTCATTATTTTTTTAATAAATTGAAAAATTTTAAAGTGTATTATATATTTTTAAATAATAAAATATAAATAAATAATTATTAATAAAAAATTTAATACAATCAATTATCTTAAATGTATAAATTATAATTTATTTATAATTTATAATAATTTATATCATTAATATTCTTATTAACAATTATTTATTTTCACTTTTAAAACTGTATCAGTTACGGGATCAAATTGCAAGAACACACCCCTTGATGTCTAAAGCTTATTCAAACGCATTGAGTTTGCGCCAACGTATGAAGAATAGAAGGACAAGTTTTATAACCAATTTTATTATCAATTAATAAAGAATATAAATCAAAGGCAGTTTGGCAACCTCACCTATTAGCTATGATGTATGATATAATTGAGGAGCCTACCACAAGATTGTCGTTCATTTTCCTTAAGAAACAAGGTTTGTATCAGAGAAGCTCCCCAATAATAATCATATCGAAAACTATGATTAGCATGCCCGTTAAAGCATCGTACAAGATGAATACAATGAACGAGAGCCAATATTGGACACTCGCGAACTTCCCTAAAATCATACTCATCTACATGGACCATCATGCCACTGGACAGCAGAACGTGCAGCCTGAGACTCTGCGAAGTACAGAACTCAGCCCTCTGCTCTGTCTGTATTACAGGCCAATTGAGAGAGACGAGAAGATGAAAATAAAAATTAAAAGATTAAAATTTTATTTTTATCTTTTATATATAAAAATTTTCTTATTTTAATCTCATATTTTTAAAAATTTTTAATGTAATATTTTATAAATTAAAATTATTCTCAATAAATTTTTTTTATCATTTTATTATTAATAATATTAAATTTTTTATTAATATAATATATTAATTGTTAACATAGTATATTAATTGTTTATGTAAAAAAAATTTGTCAAATGTCATGTTATTATATTAATGGGACAAAATTTTTAATATTAAAATTAATTAATATGTCACGTTAATAATTAATATGTAATGTTAATAAAAAAATATAATATTATTAATGATAATATTATAAAAAAATTAATTGAAAATAATTTTAATTTATAAAAGATTAAATTAAAATTTTTAAAGAGTAATAAATTAAAATAAGAGAATTTTTTTTATTAATAAAAAATTAAAATAAAATTTTAGTCAAAATTAAAATGTAGGAGTTGTGACGGAGGGAAAAAAAAGCACGGCCAACCTGGTGCTTGCTCGAACATTCAGTTTATTAGGCTTTGGACCGAAGAGTATTTTATGGGTCCGACAAATCATGTCATGTATGACTAGCTCGCTATTTTGTTCCTCGTCTTAGTCAAAGAGGAACTGTTGCACCCAATTTGTGTTTTGATGACTTGCCCGCCAAAAGCAATTGTCATTTTTTTTATAGTTGTCAATAGGGCCTCGCATCTATGATATTTCTTTTTTTGGGAAAGAAGAGTTATGATATTTCTTCCCTGCCAATATTAAGCGCAGGAGTTTTCTTAAGGGCCGCGGTTTGGTGAGGCATTACAAAATAGGGACATGTGCTGGGACAACAGAGTTAGTGGATTTGTACAAAGACAACATATGATACACAATTGAATTAGAAAATAGGCATTAGATCAAATTTATTACTCTTGACAATCTGGTTGACTGAAAACGAAAGGGTTTCTTCTGTTAATAATGTTATTATTATTAGATCAATTAGTGCTTAGTGATTATAGTCTAAGAATCTAATTTAATAATAATTTATCAGAGGCTGGCTGTCAATTCCGGGTACCTAGAATGGTTGCGTTGGCACCCGGAAGCTAACATCGTTGCATTTGTCCTTTTTTTTTTGGTTTTTTGGAAGCTGATCATTGCACTTGTCTTAGGAAAAGGAAAAAGGAATACTATACAGTATACAACAAGAGAAAAGACATAAAATGGAAAAATTAAAGATAAAGTGAGATGCCAAGTGCGAAGCAAGGCATACTAAATAACCCGGGATAGGCGGGTATAGTAACCCGCTTCAGGCCACTTGCTTAGAGTATGATTGACATTGAGCTGAGTTCCCTCCGTTACTCCTCACTCTGTTAATAATAGTCAGTGCTTTCACATTCGCGCTCTCCTTCTCTGCCATACTAGTGCTTAGATCCAGGTTTGTCTCTTGTCCTTTCCTTTCTCTCCGTTGTTTTGCTTTATTCATTTAATGGAAGTAGGCTACATAGCCTCGATTCAGAGGAAAGCTCTGTGCTTTTTGGTCGGTTGCTCAGTATAAAACAGAGGAATCTTCATTCATCTTCTCCCTATTTATTCGTTTCGCTGTGTTTTTTATGCTTGAGTGAAGTTTTTGGTTTCAAAAGTGATGAAGAGTTCAATTTATCAAAGAGGTGTCTCGGGCCTAGTTGAAAGCAGGGTCTTCTAGTTCTTGTGTCTTTACTCTTAATCACTGAGACGTTTTTAAGTGCAACGCTACGAGGTTTAGTTTTTGGTTTCTTGCCTTCTGAGATGGTAAACAAATATGGGTTTTGTGTCAGTGGAGGAGATGGGCAAGCTTGGATTCTCTGCAGAAATTTATTGGTTCTCCTCCCCCTATTCCTCTATGCCCCTTCTGGTTTCTGAGATTCTGCAGTGGTCCTGTCCTTTGGGCTTTGTTCAAAGATCTCATTTTGCCTTTTAGTTTATTTCGTTGGCTTTGCATTGGTAGTAAATTTCTATTCCCGAAAAAAAGAGCGAAGAAAATGGAACACTTAAGCAGCTAATTGCATTAGAATTGTGCTGCTCTTGTATTAAGATGAAGAATGGCGTTTAAACTTGTGCTCCCTATGTATTCCCATGCCAGCCTAGTTTTGATTTACATACCATAAACAGATAATCTTGTTTTCCAATGTTAAATTAGAAAAAAAATTATATACTTTTCCTTACCTGGGCCTTTCAGATACTTCTCTCAATGTTGGAATTGTTCAGATTGTGTTTTCGGTGTTTTCTCTGAAATAAGAGTAGATAAAATTCTTAATTTGACCTCAAATTTTGTCCCCTTTTTTCTCCTTTTGCTTGTTAATTCTGATGCGTCATTTGCGTGACAGGCCGTTGATACAAAAAGTTCTCTACGGATTGAAAGTGGTATACATGAGACGGAGGCATACTTGTGCTAGCAGTTGAACAAGACAGCTGTATCAGTAAGCGCCTAGGCGGATAAGAAGTATTCTGCTACTTGTAATTTGTAAAATGATGTCTGAAATTTGATGAATGGGAGGTTCAATATGATGGAAGAAATACAATCTCAATCAGATAATTATAGGTCTTCGTCATCGTCAGCCAGCAGCCCAGCGAGCAGGGTGCCGTCGAGTAACTTTTTCTACCTTCGTAAACCTGGTTCACTTAGGCAACCCATCTCATTTGAGGATTCGCCAGAGTGGGAGGATACTGATATAGACGTTAGAGTCGAGGAAGGAGGTGACTCTATCAATGCTGCAACAACACCAGCTTCCCCTTCTTTTTCAAAGCTCAACAGTAGCTCCTTGCCCTCCCCACATCTACCAGAGGGTGCAGTTATTCCACGAAAAATTGCAGGGGCTTCCATTGTATGGAAAGACTTGACTGTTACTATAAAGGGAAAAAGGAAGTACTCTGATAAGGTTGTTAAGAGTTCAACTGGTTTTGCATTACCTGGGACAATGACAGTAATTATGGGTCCTGCTAGATCAGGGAAGTCCACATTATTACGAGCCATTGCAGGTTTTGAAACATGCTCCTTTGTCCTTGCTTGATAAGTAATTCATTATGTTCTTCCCATGTATATATAAATAGTCAAATCAAGTCTAAAATGAACTTTCTTCTTTACCTCAGGCAGATTGCATCCTTCAGCCAGGATGTATGGTGAAGTATTTGTGAACGGGACAAAATCACACATACCGTATGGGTCATATGTGAGTGCAGTATATCTCATTGGCTCTTATGTGTTTGATTTTTCCATTGCGTTGATATAATCAATTTAGTCTGACTGTTTACATCATAACTTATGCTTTAATACAGCATCTTTGGAATCTTTTGGAGATAAGCATTTCCTATTTGTCTTTGTTTTATTATCCTGCATCTTTATATCAATTAATACGGCACATGGAAAAATTTAATATGATGACCTTTTCTATAACCAAAATAACCATGAGTATCAGCTCGACTGTATTGAGTCCTCCATTTCTTTCCCTCCTAACTGCGGTAAAGCTAAAAGCCCAATGATCCACTCATTTGTCACCCTTCAAAAAGTGTATTATGACTACTGTACTTTCTATCGTATTTGCTTTCACTTGGTAGTTGTTAATTGGCACTACATTATGCACTTTTTTCTTTGTTTAATTGTAATAACTTATGTATGCTTGTTGTTCATATCAATGAGGTTTCTTGTTGTGGGGGTTAAGTCAAACCTAAACTTCATTTGTGGGTGAACCCATTAGTATTCTATGATCTTCGTGTTCAACCATGGAAGTTTATAAGAATCCTAGTTCCTAAGTTTTGGTTTTTTAAGGGTGGGATTCTAGGGTGATTATAGAATGAATAGAGACCGGTTGCTTGTTCATTACTTGCTTTATAGTAATTGTCATTTTCTTGGTGGCAACAATTAGGGATTCTTTGATTGTAATTTGTTTGTCAATTTGCAGGGTTATGTGGAGAGAGAAACCACTCTGATAGGATCCCTCACTGTGCGAGAGTTTCTGTACTATTCAGCCCTGCTTCAACTTCCTGGTTTCTTCTGTCAGAAGAAAAGTGTGGTAGAGGATGCCATCCACGCAATGTCTTTAGGTGATTATGCAAATAAACTTATAGGGGGACATTGTTATATGAAGGGCCTTCCTAATGGGGAGAGAAGGCGTGTTAGCATTGCGAGGGAGCTTGTGATGAGACCACATATCTTATTCATTGATGAGCCACTTTATCGTCTGGACAGGTGCTTGTTATTTTTCAATTCTTATTATTGTAGCAATTTGTCCTGATGAACATTTGACATGACCCTAACTAGATTTGGTTGCCTTTGTCTCATGATTATCATGGTTCGAAAGTTTATACATGGTCTAGTAGCTTTTTAGTTGACATGCTATGCTCTACCTGGGGTAGGAAGTGACAATCTGTACTCTATGCTTCTTGTAGAAACTATTCACTTGACATACTGCTGAACCTTTCACGGTGCAAATTTGTCTGTTTTCCATTTGCTGCAAGTGGTCTTCAAAATCAGTTTGGTTTTATAGGGGCTGGGCTCTAAAATATGAAATCTCCTTCAATTACACTTCTTAATGCTGCACATTTTTAGAGATGAAATGTTCTCAGCTGCTTGATCATATTCTGTGTTATTAGTGAGCTTCTCTCTGGCATATCCAAGTTTTTTTTTTTACCCTGCATCTGTATTTTGTTTTGTGTCTCTCTAAATTTTTGGTTAACTTCCATATAGTAATTTATCTTACTTCCTTCAGTGTCTCTGCGCTCTTGATGATGGTGACATTGAAGAAACTTGCAAGCACAGGTTTCACTCTTATTTTCACTATATATCAGAGCAGCACAGAGGTCTTTGGCCTTTTTGATCGAATCTGTCTGCTTTCAAATGGAAATACCCTGTTTTTTGGAGAAACATTGGCTTGCTTGCAGGTATTACTTTCTTCTTTGTTGCTTTTCTACCTAAAATTTGATAAGGAATAAGTTGAGCAATCGTGTTGTGTGTGAGATACAATATATGGAGTGACCAATATTGGGAAGATAAGTATGCTCATGATTCTTAAAACCATTTTTTTCTTTACCCTCTCTGCTAATATATAGAACACTTTCTTTATTATTGACTGACTGCCATAACTTTTTGTTGAGGCAGCACTTCTCAAATGCTGGGTTTCCTTGCCCAATCATGCAGAGTCCTTCTGATCACTTTCTACGAGCAATAAACACAGATTTTGACAGAATAATTGCAATGTGTAAAAACTGGCAGGTATTAGTCTCCAGCATGCACATTAATTAATTTTTAGTCTGTTGGTGTTGTAAGAGCCAAGAGGATTAGAATGAGAATTCTTTCTTAAAAAAGGCATATGGATGTGTGGCTTATGCTTATACTTGTAAGAAGGTTGTGACATATTGCTTTAAGATTTCTGATATATCATGATTTGCTTATGGAATTACAAAAATTGCTTGCTAATAAAATTTACATTGATGGTTGATCTGTTCATTGCATAACTGTTGTTAGTTTGTTACAGATTCTACTTGTCTAAAAGACCTTATCAACATTATCATTGTAACAGGATGACAATGGAGATTTTTCCTCGGTAAACATGGACACTGCTGTTGCTATACGCACACTGGAAGCAACCTATAAATCATCTGCAGATGCAGCTGCTGTTGAAACTATGATTTTAAAGCTCACTGAGAAGGTATTATTACTAATATTATGATTAAACATTTTAAATTTAATTTTTTTCATCTTTTGCTCTGGCTTGGTTCCTTGCAGAGCTTTGCTTATTAGTTATCACTAGTCATTATTACTAGGATTTAACAGATAGGAGGTACATTTAGTAATGTTCCCTAATTTTGATAGAACAATGCTTGATTTATGAACTGTTTCAGATATGTGTGTAGAAAGGGAAATGGTTCTATTCCTTGAAAGAAGCCACCATACAATTTGTCTGGGATTTCTTGGTAATGACAGCATATAGGCGGGCTATTTGCACTAGATGATTAGGCGTGTTTTGAATGCTTAATAGTTACAGATAAACAAGGAAACTTCACTTTGGTTCTTCATCTAGCATTCAGCTTCAATGATTGCATTGAAAACTGCTAAAAACGCTCTCAGTTAGATTTTTGTTACTTCCATTCTTTCAAGAAAACTATAGTTTCTTGCCTTCTCATATTGCATACTACTTGTTGCAGATACATAGTCCAGATAAAGATTTCCCCTGATGTTATGCGTTGTGTTACTGTTGATCTACTTCAGAAACAATTGCACATTTTTTAAGTTTCTGGGTGTGCCTTCAAGACTGGAAGTTTAATCTTTTGATGAGGTTCAGATGTTATGGCTGGAGTAAGGAGGGAAGATTGTTGTGGCATTGTGTTTGTGTGCTAACTCTGGGTGTCTTTGGCTGTAGCAAGATATTTGTATTTTTAAGGGAAAATATTTGAGCCTAGATCTGCTCTGGGACAGGGTCATTTTCCTGGACTCTGATAATCAGAACTGGGAGTCTGCTTGGTAGACATGCAGTGGGATTAGATTTGCTCTGTTCCTCTGTTGCTTTGTGTGAGGAGAATATTTTATCTCCTTTTCTTTGAATTCCTTATTCCCTCTTTTTTTCTTCCTTCTTTGATCCATAAAATTCAGTACTTAACTTTTATATGAAACTTTACACAGATCAGTTGAAGTAAAAAAGTGTCGTGGTAGAGTGATAAAATTTTGGCCACAATTAATCTAGAATTCAGATTGCAGAGAGTGAAAGGAGTGCTATATAGTTGAACCTTCAATCCTAAATTGTAAAGTGGATGAAAATACAATGATAGGTGAAAAGGGAATTAGGTGATTAGTATTGGTTTGGAACTAAAGGGTAACATTGAGAAAGTGGCATAAGTCATGTTCAAGTTTGTTTTGGAATCTGGGAAACTCTGCACATGTACAGGTTAGAGATAGTTATTTTTCTGTTAACTGAGGACTAATCTTGTATGTTGAATGACTAGCCTTATGTATGTACATTTTTAACGCCTCTGACTTTATATGAGCTGCAGCCTGTGTTACTGCATTTTAGGGTAGTCAGTATTGTAATTAAATTTTACAATCTTTTAAATTTGCTTGGTTTTCCAGGAAGGTCCAGCTCTCAAAAGCAAAGGCAAAGCTAGCAATGCTACTCGGGTAGCAGTCTTAACATGGAGATCCTTATTAGTTATGTCAAGGGAATGGAAATATTACTGGCTTCGACTTATCCTTTTTATGCTTCTTACTCTCTGTATTGGTACAGTTTTTTCTGGTTTGGGGCATTCTCTTTCATCAGTTGTGGTGAGTCTCAAAATCATAATTGATTTTCTCTTTGAATTAGAGCTTTTTATGGTTGTATCTGCACTTTATATATATATATATATATATATATATACACGTGTGTGTATGTATTATTATAATGTTTGGTACCCTCCTCGTGTGTATATGTTATGTTTTTCCAATCTGCTATGTTGCAGACAAGAGTAGCAGCAATATTTGTATTTGTATCTTTCTGTTCACTTCTAAGCATTGCTGGAGTACCTGCACTTATGAAAGAAATTAAGGTAATACTAATATGTATTGCTATTTCCACTGTCTTTGCAGCACTTTGAAAATTTGACTATATGTTTCGTATGCATAATTTGCCAATATAGCAAGCGTTCTTGAGATTTTTGCATTGTGATTTCTTCTTCTGTACCGTGCATTGATCTATACAGTATACAGACAATGATCACCCACTGTTATGTGTGAAATTTATTATTAGTAGTAATATTATCTTTTTCTATTTAGGGATTGGGATTGTGGATTCAATAGCACAGTTTTTCTCTGTAATATTATTAAAGTTGATGTAGTTAGTTAACTTTTTACTGTTTTGCAGATATATGCATGTGAAGAATCAAACCAGCATTCTGGTGCATTAGTGTTTTTGCTTGGGCAACTCCTCTCCAGCATCCCATTTCTGTTTCTCATCTCCATTTCATCAAGTCTAGTCTTCTATTTCCTAATAGGGCTGCGAGATGAGTTCAGCTTGTTAATGTACTTTGTACTGAATTTTTTCATGTCTCTGTTGGTGAATGAAGGACTTATGCTAGCCATTGCTACTTTATGGCGAGATGTTTTCTGGAGTGTCTTGACACTCTTGTGCATACACGTGAGTTTCTCTTGTCCACTAAACGTTATTTTACATATAACATATTAAGGGAAGTTCAATGCCACTCAATATGATTATGATTAACTTAATGTCGACACATATGCATGCTGTTTCAGGTGGTCATGATGCTTTCAGCAGGCTATTTTAGAATTAGAAATGCCTTGCCTGGACCAGTCTGGATGTATCCAATGTCCTATATTGCCTTTCATACATACTCTATTCAGGCAAGTCGTTACCCTTGGAAAAGTTGCTTCGAAAGGGACTTACCTATATGTTTATGGCTTCTGTTGAGAAGTTACTTCCAATACTTGCAGATTTCTAATTTTTTTAGGTAATCCAAGCTTCTTTGTTCCTAGATGGCTTTATATTGGAGCTTATGCTTGTCTTAATACTGTAGGGGCTATTGGAGAACGAGTACCTAGGCAATTCGTTTGCAGTTGGGCAGGTAAGGACCATATCTGGGTTTCAAGCTCTCCAAAGTGCGTATAATATCTCCCCTGTCAGTAATTCCAAGTGGAAGAATTTGTTGGTTTTGTTTCTTATGGCAGTTGGTTACCGTATTCTCGTTTTCATTTTATTGTGTTTTTGCGTGGGGAGAAAAATATCCCTGCTTAGAAGTTTTCAATGTAAACGGGATTCTACAAATACAAGATGATTATAGTGTCGCGAACCTTAGCTACTTATTTACATTGTGCAATTCCTTATCATTTAGCTTTCCTTGTGAACTCAACTCTTGTGAACTTGTCTTGAATAATGAAGAGCAGATATGGAGTTTATAGCTCTGACGTGATGTCTCCCAAGTGTGTGGGTTCTCATTTTGACCTCAAAATTCTAACTCCCACAAAATAATGTTTACTAAACACTTAAGAACATGATTCTGATATGTAAATAGAGTTTTATAATTTAATTTGTAAATTTTAACAAAATTTAGTAATTCAAAATTTTTTAAGTGAAAATTATTGTCTTGACTTGTGGAAGATAAATGCCCACATTGTTGAAATCATTAGTTTCAAATAGTGTTATTTGGACATAGATGCAAGGCCTATGTAAGTCAAATAAAAATCAATTTCTATCTGTATTTTTATAATATTATATAAATATAAATTTTTATTTACTTTATTGACATTTTATGCCTGACACATTATGTTATAGTAGAATTAATAAAAATTTTATGTCCCATGTTTTTTTTGGTCAGAGTATAAGGATAAAAAAGTGATAATATTCTCATACCAATGGTGTGTTGGTGGTGTGTTTGGTACGTAAAAAATTATGTAAATGTATTATTATTTATTAAAAGGATAATTATACAGTGTGCAATTAGGAAAGGGATAAACAATAAATTTTTTTGGAAAAGAGATAAACAATGAAAATTGATAGTCATACGTGGGGTGAGTCCATGCTCCCCATGCAACTTGTGAACCATCAATTTTTTTAGGGAGAAAAAAATAAAGAGTGAAAGTGTGTATTTTGTAGACAGAGTTTATGTGAATGTGTATTTATCATTACTGGAATAGTAGGATCATGCATTTATTTTGTCAAATTTTGTGTCGGTGTCTTTAATTGTAAATTGTGCATTTCTTTTCGTATGCAATTATGCAAGTATAGCCGTATAGGAATACTCCATGAATGGAAGAAAGAAATTAGCTGATAAATAAACGTGTTGGCAAGGGGAAATAAGAAAGGTAAAAATCATGTTAGACCAAAATCAACGGCTCTCATACATACCCGTGACACACGTGTGGAATAGTGTTGAGTGTTCAGGCCCGCCCCGCGGCCTCGGTAAGAGAAATGACGTCGTAACGAACTGCGCCATTCCCACCAACCCAACCGAACCAAAACAGAAGAAATCATTGCATCTGTGTCTCAGAGCAGGGATTGTAACTAGAGATGAGATAGGATTCCCCATCTCCATCTCTTCCCGCGCAATCCCTTCATCTTCGAATAGCAATTCCTATTTCATGTCCACTCAAGCAGCGCCATCGAAATGACTGCTGCGGCTTCTTTTACGACGTCTCTGCTGAACGGTGAGAGAGTCGTGGTCTTCTTCTTCATCTCTTGGGTCCTCTACTCCCTCCCCCTCTCTCTTCACTCCCTCGGCGTCGCTCTCCTCCTCCTTGCCATTGCCTCCCTTTTCCTCGAGATTCGCTACGAGACTTCCGATTCGCGCTCTCTTTTCCGCACCAGGTACGGGTATACTTCCCCTGATCACCAACTCAAATTCAATCTTATCAGTTTTTTTACTGAATTTTCATGTATGTTTCTGTTTTCTACTTTGAAAGGCTCGAGATTCTAGCTTTTATATATTTTTGAAGTCGCTTCAGCTTATTTCTTTCAATTGGATATTCCCCATTAGATTAATATAAATCCCTTTCAGGCCCGGTGCTTCCTCTGGGATTCTTCTCGGAGCCGTGACTCTGCCTGCTGTTATTCTTTCAAAGTTGATACAGTTATCGAGAGGACTGCCATTGGGTGAAGTTCAACTTCAAGGTACTGGTTTCCCTACCTATTATTGTCGCTCTTCCAATTATGCTTTAATTGGACTCGTAATACGTGATTATCGGGAATTTAACTTCTCTTGTATATTTGGTCCATAATTCCTGTTAAAGGTTTAATGTTATCTTCTTTATTAATAGTACAGATTTTCAAAATTTTTTTTTTTGGTTCTATCCGCTTCATTATGATGCAAGTTATATGTTTGAAAATGTAACATACACATTATTTTTAAAAAATTTGTAGAGTTTCAGTATTTGACATTGCAATACTGGGCCACTTTTGCCAGCTGCTTGAGCGTGCTTATAATCCTCAGCTTGGTTCTACGGCGTGCAGTGCCTTCTTCACACGGTGGTTGGGGTTTAAGGTTGAACTTATGTTTCATGTTCTTACAAGTTGTCATCTGCTGTGTGTCCCTTGCTGCAACATGGGGAAGTGGTAAGTTTGTGCATTCGCTTCTATGATGAATAACAGAAAGTCAGTTTCTTTTTGGATTAGTAAGCCAAAAGTTCTTATTAATTATATGGCATTGGCATTTGCTTTTCTAATCCAGTGTAAGAAATATTCACTCCACTGAAACTGTCATTGGCTCTTGTTTATAGGCTTACACCTTGCACTAAAGGTATCCTGGCTATTTTTTCATGGATTTGCAGCAGTCAAGCTAATTCATCATTTTCTCAGTACTTTTCCATCTTGTGCTTCCATTGGTATGTTTTCTGAGTCATCTATTCTTTTAGGTATCTGGGATTATACTATTGTCAGAAGGAGAACTGATATAGGATAAAAACAAAGCTATACGTGCTATTGAGCTTTTTCTATATTTTAAGGATTCTTTAGATTATGATGCAATTTAACCGCTTATAAATATGGAGAGATAGGACTTTCAACTAGCAGATGTAGACTTTACGCTATGCATTGGTCACTTAACCAAGTAAAATGAGTGTGGCTTTTGCTTTACCAAATTTAAAGCGTGTAGACCTGTCACAGCAACTGAAATCACATAATTGTTAATGTGAATAAGGAAAATGAGTGCGGTTTTTGTTTTGCCAAATCTGATGCATGTAGATCTGTCATAGCAATTGAAATCACGTAATTGTCATTGTGAATAACCAGGATTATTGTAAACGGTTGTAACTTCTTTTTTATTTTATTAAGTAGCCCAGATGATTAAAGGATTGCCTTTTCTTTGTTATTTTAATGATGATCACTGTTCCCCCTCTGTTCATAGGGGAAGCACTTCTGGTGGCCACAGGTATTGTCCTCTACTTTGGTGACATGCTGTTGCATACTATTGCAAAGGTTGCTGCTTTTCTACATGATTATATTGTTTCTAGAAAGATCAGCTGGAAATATATTTAGTTGGTGATTACATTGTTTGGGCAGCTATGTGGACTTTTGAAGTCATCAGAGTTGGTTACAGCAGAATATGAAATTAGTCGAAGTGAGATAAGCATTATTATTCAGGTAATAGGTTGTTCTTAAGTGACCTTATCTTTAAAGGTATAGCTTGATCATTTGATAGATTGTTTACTCTTCTTGTAGGGACTGTTGCTTGGCCTTCTGCTATATCCAGTAGCTTTAAAATTTATTTTCCAAATATGGGAATGGTGTACAAATACAGCTTCTGCTGAAGCAAGAAGATTCAATAAGATTGGGAGATCTCTTATATTTTTTGCTTCACTTGGACTGGTCATGATTGTGATTGTACCATCATGGATGCAGTTTGTTCTGGAGTTTCATATGCATCCCTTTTTCTGGTATCACATCTATATCTGATTCTGTTTGATTCTGTTGTTTGCAGTCGTAGATGCTTTCATATGTCATCTTGTATGCTCTTCTGTCTATTATACCTTTATAATCTATTTTGTTAAATTACTAAATTACCCTTCTTTAATATTTCTTTGCAGGGTGCTTTCCTTTGTTTTCTCAGAGCCAATCAATAGACTGTCATTATGTATTTATTGGGTGTGTGTAATTGGTGTTTCAGTTTTGCGATTCTATAAAATTTCCAAGAACAGTAAGATTGAGAGAATTCTTCTGCGGAAATACTATCATCTGATGGCTGTCTCGATGTTTATGCCTGCTCTTATCTTCCAGGTGTTTCAGGACTAAATGATTATTTGATATATAGGTTATTAATTTTACACTGGTGAATGGTGGTTGCTGTCTATCTGATATAGTGCTTACTCTTCCGTTGCTTTCAGCCAAAGTTTCTTGAACTGGCTTTTGGTGCAGCTTTGCTGGTTTTCTTGACATTAGAAATTATTCGAGTAAGTGTCCAGACATGCATACAAATTAGCGATAGTTGTTTCATATTTTGTATATGAATTGGTGAGTAACATTGTTCATTATTAATAACAAGCGTCAGATATTGCAAAAGTACTTAAAACATCAAATTAAAAATTGTTAATTTGTAGAGCTGCTATCATAACAACTGGCAACCATTGATGGTACCTTTATGTGAAGTTGGGTGGATCTTGTGAGGTGCAGGTGCAATAGTCTGTGTATTGATGACAGAAGAGTACGAGTGCATATTAGGATACATTCTGCAGGAGCAAATTTCTTAAAGATATATGTAATCATTTTGAGTTTTGGATTGTAAGAATTTTTAAATTGCTGCAAGATGTAAGCATAAGATTTGAGTATTTAAAGCTCAAGAATGGGATCATGGGATGTTGCTATTGTAAACTCTTGATCCTGATAGCAACTACTGGAGTGTCTGTGCTACGTTATGTGATTTTTCAAACATAATAGGCTGCCCAGACAAATTACATCTTGTTTCTTGCTTAGATTCTGATTGATGCGGAGAATATGTAGTATATGTTGGTTTGAAATTTTAACTTACCTCAACTTGGCAATCTTAGTCCTTTCCTTTTCATCTTCCAAAAGCAAATGTCCTTTTATTACCACCTACAAGTTGGGCCTTAGTTATATTACATGCTATAAAGCAAGCTGATTGGCTTTATAATATCTCTTTCTGTGTTAATTTTTTATAAACATTGTTTGACACAGGTATGGAGAATATGGCCTTTTGGACAACCGATACATCAATTTATGAATGCATTCACAGATCATCGTGACTCTGATCTTCTTATTGTTAGGTATTTTTAGGTTTTTTATCCTTATAGTATCAATTATAATTCATGAAATGCATTAAGAGCTCCACTTGGTCCCCTCTCAATATGAAATGTTCTTTGTCCAGCCATTTCTCACTTCTACTGGGATGTGCACTTCCTATTTGGTTGTCTTATGGGTACAATGATCGGCCTCTTGCCCCTTTTGCGGGAATATTGAGTCTAGGAATCGGAGATACAATGGTAAACTCTTTTGTGTCCCCTTCCTTTGGTTCATTGTGGTAGGTTGAGCCTTTTAGGAGCTAATAGCTATAAGATTCTGTTGGTATATGAGTAGGCTTGAAATAGATGAGCACATTTATGTCGACATTAATACAAATTCACTGTTAATTATGGACTTAACAGACATGAATCACATATTTTGTTGAAATGTGGTATCATTATCCAATATGTGACGTGTGAGGTATAAATAAGAAATGAGAAGCACGAGATCTCAGAACTTAAAATTCTTTGTTAAAAGGTGAACTGTGGCATATTACATAAGGTTAAAATGTGCTACACAATTGTTCGTGCACTTGCTCACTGTTACATATATGCTGATGCATTTTGATGGAAAGTCAGTTTCTCTTTCAGTTTAGATGTGTGGCTGATGTCTTCCATCACAAATTTTTTATGGATTAGTTAACATTTTTCAAACCTAGATACAAGATTTTGAATCAGTCTGGGAATTGATGCTGCCATTATGTTATTGCGAAGCTACTCACTTTTAGAGAATTGTAAAAAACAGGGGAAAAGAAGATCTTATTCAGAAGTTTTTCCCTTCAATAACTAAGACAAGATATATTCCTTTAAGAGAAATGTGATGCAATTATTGTAATTTGTTTCCATGTAGAAGTACATTGATTAATCTCTAGTAAGGCTGTCTGACTTTGAAGGATGAGAATTATGCGTGCTGTAAACTGTTCTCTTGAAAACTAAATTATTTTGCTTGCCTTTGGTGGACGTGCAGGAGATTGAAGAAGAATAAATATTTTTGTGGTGATTTTTAGTTTATCTCTTTTCAGAAAGGTTAATGGGACTGCAGGATGTTATTTCTCTCTGTATTTATTTTCTTTTATCTTCAGGCTTCAGTGGTTGGGCACAAGTATGGTGTTCTAAGGTGGAGTAAAAGTGGCAGTAAGTATTTCCTTTATTACAGATTTACATCTGAATCTTGCATTGCATGATATGTATGTGTGGCTTTTCCCTCTTGCCAGAGAAAACCATTGAAGGTACCGCAGCTGGTATCACATCTGTCCTTGCTGCTTGCATATTACTCCTTCCACTGTTAGCGGCAACTGGATATATACTTACCCAGGTCTCTCTCTCTCTCTCTCTGTCTCTCTCTGTGTATATGTTTTTAGGGGTGGAAGTGGATGTGCGTGTCAGTGGCGTCTAGGTAAAGCCAGTGAGTATTACTACTATTATAGTGTGTCAAAGGAACTTGATTTTCATGCATAATTTGATTTGTTGAAACCATTTCACTTATGTGGTGTAAGACATCTCAACTCACTACTTCAGGTCTCACGTCACTGTTGGCATAATGAGTCCTAATTGATCCCAACTTATGAGCATCAGAGCTTTATTAGTGGTTTAGTACTTCTATTTCGTTTCCAATACAAATTTCTTGCACCTGTGAGTCAGTGACTTTGTGGCTAAGCATTTTTTATCCAAGATGGATGCTTAAATAATGGATATGAACCCAAGTACGGCTTGTGGACGTAGGTCAGATCCATATCTAACGCACGCCTTGAGGGGATAGTTCGCACCCGCAAGTCGTGACTCCCCTCCCTTATGTGTGGAAGCTGTGTTATTGACAACCCCCTCCATGTCTTAGTGTTAGTGGCCTTCATCCTCAAAGGGAAGAAGGAAAGAGAAAGCTATGCATGTATTGCCGAGGACATGAGAGTGCATGCAGCTCCATCTTTTAGTGTCTAACTCTCTAACTGAAAAGAAATGAATTGTTATTATTGTTAAAAAATAGATACAAGTAAAGATAATTGAGAAAAGCCTGTTATATTCCTTTTCTTTTATAAAATTTCGTGGTTGGATTGTTGATTCATTCTTTGATGTTTTTATTATCAATTGATTGCAGGATTGGGTCTCTCTACTTCTTGCAGTGACTTTAAGTGGTATGTTGGAAGCCTACACGGCTCAACTTGATAATGCCTTCATACCACTTTTTTTCTATTGTCTTCTCTGTTTGTAAATGCAACACCTCCCATCAAAATTAAAGTTTCCTTGCACGAGTAATGACAATCCGGTGAAAAGTCTAAACGATTTCTCAAGATGTGCATGCTTTGTACCGGCACATTCCTTTTGTAGATTTAACCATTGAGCATTAACTAATGCAATGGTATAAGCTGCTGACAGCTGAGTGGCGTGGTGCTTGACATTTAGGGTTGGTCTACATTCGTAGGATTGTATCTCTTCACAGAAATGATAGGCATTTGATTGTTTATGTCAAGCGATGATGCCCCACACATATACACGTGAGGCCGTGAGGAAGAAGGGTGGAAAGCTGTTGAAAACGGAGTTAACTTATTCTAATGTATATATCTCATGCTCTTAATCTGTGTCCAGCTTGAACTTTAAATAGCTTCAAACTTTCAGTTCGGTGCGCACAGTATTGCTTGCCGTAATGCTACACGCACTCGGGCACCCTAAAAGAAATATATTTTTTTTAATTTTTTATGAAGCTTGCTTTAAACTTAGACTTATCTTGTTCTTAGCCTCAACTATCCCTGCAGCTTACGTCTCTATCCCTACATGGAAAGAAACTTTGCCACCCTGCTCCCCTCCGGGGCAGTACCAGCGGGGATCCCCTTTAATGGAGATTATGACATTACTGGAAAGGGTCCGAACATTCGGCTTGAGTCTGTTTGAAAACATTATTTCAATGCGTTTTGCGACATGTGTGCTAGTTGAGGAATAAAAATCCTATGTGATAAATGAGAGTTTATAATTGTGTATTCTTTATCTACAAAAAAGGTTGAAAATGATTAGGATGTTTATGGAGATCAGAAAGCTAGTTCAAAGCAAAGCTCAGACAAACTCTTGTTATTTAGTTATGATTTTGGTTCTATGGTACGGCTAATTTGAATATTAACAATCCCTTAAAATACTATAAAATGCCATTTTAATATTGTATTAGAAGATAATACTATAGTTTTAATGTATATAACTTGTCTTTGACTGAACTTAGATGATAAGTTAATTTACATAAGCCCAATGGGTGACACTCATTTTACTCTTAGTTTTTAGCTTTTACTCATTTGTTTCGTATTCATTCATTAATTGTTGACTTATACCAAATAAGTGGATGAAAATATTGGCAAAAGATCTATACCCAAAAAAAAAAAAATGACAAAAGATGGCAACACTTAAATAAGTCAATCAAATGGGTAAAAAACTACACATCTTTCACGTTCTGCCGCTGATATGAAAAATTGCAATTTCATGTGGGATCTCATTTAAGAAGCATGAGCAGAAGGATTCTATCAAATGACGAAGGAATCCCCGTTTTCAAGCAGAAAAGGAGCTCCCCCGAAACCGTGGCTGCACCAAATTTTACGGAATTCTATAAATTTAATAAATTCAAATATTTTAAATTTATTAAATAAAAATTTAATCAAATTTGATATATAAAAATAAAGTACTGTTTTTAAGTGCCTAAAGATAATTCTTAAACAAAGCAGAAATGGATAAAGTTCTTACAAACACATCCTTGTCATGACAATGAGTAACAAATTATACTGGACGTTATTTTCTGCCAACCTGAAAGTCGTGGCTTGACGTTCTCATAAGATAGAGCTAACCATAGAAGCGTCGCATCTGTAGGGTCTGTTAAAGACCGTTTGCCAGTATATTTAAGAGAACCTTTTGACGCTTACCTTTGGCAACTTCTCCAGCTATAAAAATCATTCTGCGAACCTTATCCAAAATCCCATTCTCCCTTTTGTTTCATTCTGATCGGTGCTACTATCTAATTAATGGTTGTATAAATTAGACAGCTCCGAGCAGGTTGAAGTTTAGATAAAACTAGAACAGTTGACAAAGCACGTAAGCATATGTCTATCTCCCAACAGAAAACATGGATGATAGCAGTGTCATTTTGATTGCCTTTATGTTCGAAATACACTACACCCAGGCTAATCAAACATAGTAAAATGTAGCTTTCGGGACCCACAGAAGAAATCTAGCCGACTACTCTGGCAGCATTATTCATTAGCTCTGTCATCTAAATCTACCATTTTAACGATCAGAGAACACAAAGCACCCATCTGGACCATTATTTTTGTATTAATTTTTGTTGTCAATTTAGTGACTGAAATACAAAAACAAAAGAGGGGCCGTCGTCATCTGCTTCCCAATGAAATATCTGTTTAACAGCTAGAGTTGAATAATTGATCCCACGGCAGTGTAGTACCCTTCCACGTCAATTGTCTATTTTGGTCTCCAACTTTGGAATCTGGCTTTATCTCCAGGTAGCAATGAACGTATACTTTTGTCCGAGTGAAAGGGACTATATTAAGAGTCAATTTCCAAATAGGGCCCTCTTGGAAAAGTTACACATGCCAATCACCAATTTAAGGCCCCAAAAATATCTGTTTGAGTGCCGTGTCCATTTGACAAGATGACATGGACCCTAAACCAACTCTTGCTGGCGATAGAGCTCTAGGCTACAACTTGTTTTTCTTACGTCAGAATATCCCATTAACAGAAACACCACACACACACATGTGTGTGTAAATTTTGAGTCACATCACAGCAACAACAAATCAAATCTACCTTACACAGTTAGTTTCATAGATCAAATAACTCCTTCGTATTCTAGTAAAAAAATTAAATTTTAGATAAATCTCTGTTATTTTCTCTTCATAGATACCAGGCCAAACTTTCTCCGTTATACATTCATTCCAAATTAGATAGCTGCTATGGCTTCATGCGTCGACACTGTTTTTTGTTTGTGCCATGTCATATGAATCAATAAATAGGAAACAAGTCACTCATTCTGACCATATGTGCCCAGGAGTTTACCTCGCAATATTCTAGATTAGGCAGGTTGTATCACCTCCTTGGTGAAAGCAGAATTCGATGCCTATGACAAGATGTTTTATCAAATAAAGAATAAAACGAGTGATACAACGTTCTTAATTTGATACGAGTCAACCATCCAGTGGCCAGCACCCATCTATTGTAACGTTTTGTGCCTATAATGGGAGAAAGGAAGAATACAACTTTACAATCGGAATTAAGCAGTGCACATATATGAGCCATATTATTAAAATTTAGGGTTAGCCAGCTTATAAATTTTTGGATCTTGAGATATGCGAAACTGATCATGGTCTGTCTAATGGTGTCCACACCAAGGAATCGAATTGTAACTTCCAGTGGGGTAACCCGAAAAGTTGAGGATGATAAATGCCGCCTCATGTTTGAGACATACCTTTCTTTCGTACTTTATCCCTGTGAATTACAAGATGCAGTGTCTAAATAGTATTGCTGGTAACCCTTGTTGGGGAAAGAATGGTTTGGTAGCATTTCTCGGAAGTTGCAAGTATTGACACAACCACTACTAGAGCTATGACTAGTTTTTCTATAAACTTTGCAGTACAGAGCACATGTACAGAGCATGCGTACGCTGCAATATGAACAAAACTGGGCCATCAGCTGAATAAGATGAGTCGAACATAACAAGTGGTTCAACCGAGTTGGACAGTAACCACTACGATTCATGTGCCCAAAATGTACAGATAGTTCCATCAAATAAATAATCTCTGCTATGTAACGTAGTATTATGCCTCAAATTGAGACATAGTTAGCCTACTATCCCTTATCCTTCCAACTGGTTTATCGCCCCAAATCCTAAGACGTAAATACTATGTATTATTATTTCTATTATCAAGTGCTTTGCCGCGAACTCTTTCAGCATCCCGGATCAAAACATGGTAACTATGAATTGAGATTTACTAGAGAAAGCAAAAAAAAAAAAAAAGAGAAAAAAGAAAAAGCAATAGACTACTATGACATGAGCGAGACTTCTCGTAATGTTACCTCAGATTCTGTGTCTTCTTCTGTGTAGTTTAACTAGTATTGTCAGAGAAACGCATGCCAGGTACAGTGTACAGGGGGCCGGAGAGGCAACTAAGGCATGGAATAGTATGAAGAGTTACCGAGTAATGGCCAGTAAGTGTTAATAATTTTGCGGGCAGACATGACAAGCGAAAAAGGACATCTCAGGGTAAGTTGAAAGCTCGGAACATTCACTCACATGCGCTGGTCTCCCTTGTTAGACTACACTTTCTCAGTCTGAGTATGTCCCTTCCTCTCTCTCTTTCCTGCTTTGTTAACGTTCGAGTGTCTTCCAATCTATTCCCTGACTCAAATTGATCACCACTATAAATATTGACAGTAGCTGCAGAGGGTAGGTAGTATAGTACATTTAGCATTAATCATTTAGCCCTCATGGCCAAGCTCAGAAGCAGTAGCAGCTGCACCAGGAAGAAGGGTGGCATTGTGAAGCTGAGAATTGTCGTTGAGAAGCTCCAAAAGAGTCTCTTAATGGGTAGGAAATCAAGTTCCTATTGTGAAGAGAGTGAAGAAGCTGGTGACTCCGCCTCTGTGCCAGAGGATGTTAAAGAAGGACATTTTGCAGTGATTGCTGAGGATGGGGAGGAACCAAAGAGATTTGTGGTGCCATTAAGCTGTTTAACCCACCCAACATTTTTGAGGCTGTTGGAGCAAGCAGCTGAAGAATATGGGTTTGATCAAGAAGGTGCACTAACCATTCCATGCAGGCCTAGTGAGGTTGAGAGGATTTTGGAAGAGCAATGGCAGCAAGAGCGGGACACTGGAAGAGCTGGAGTTAGCTGGGATTCTTACAAAGCCATGGTTCAAAGCTACTGACAGAGGATAAAGCTGCTTTTTCTGTCAATTTCAATCTAATTTACTTTCGTTTCTGAAATCCACCCATTTCTTTTACAAGCTTTTGTTATCTTGCAGTCTTCAACTTCTTTATCAAAGCCGTGAAGTCTAAGGGCTTGAAGAACTAAAATTTTAAAACAAAAAATAAAGAGGGGATTGCTAATAGATTATCTTTGTTTAAGACATCATTCCCTCATTACATCAAGAGTTTAGATTGGTGAGCTAGCAGTTAGATGTTAGGGTTAGAGGTACACGTGCTCAATCGAAGTAGGTGGACCTTTTTCCCTGTCAAAATGATTAGAAAGTTGACAAATCTGCTCCAGATTCATTAAGGAAAATGTTAGCAGGGCGTATGCTTCCCACGTGCTGATACATTATTTGTTGAAAATGAAAAAATAGAAAAAAATTATGAGAATATATATAATAAATCTATAAAATTTATATACGTATATATATATATATATGTATATATTAGGACCCTTTGTTATTACACGATGGCACGGTTCATGCCGGCAAATTAGGGGACTCCGTGTATGTCTACAGTGCACACATGATGGGAAATAAATTTGTAAGAGATTATAGGGTAATGATATATATATATATATAAATTTTAATATAATTTATATATACTTTTATATTTTTTTCTTTTTCTTTAAAATTTTGTGTCAATGAGTCCCTTTGTTATATGTAATATTTTTCAAATTTCAACCGTATATAATCTTTGAAGAAAAATATATCTTAAATATATTGATCTTCATATACAAAATTAGATGTTAAACTTTAATGTTACTCTAAAATTATTAAATACATAAAAAATTTAAAAAATTCTTTTAGATATATATCAATTTGACATAACTAAATCTTCTTGCACTGACACCCTTCATCCTTAACCATGAATTTTAAACTTTTTAACTTTTAACCTTGATTTTTTAACTATTATCTTAAACCTTTTATTAATCTTAAACTTAAGAGTTAGGGTTTTAGCTTATAATACTTCAAATAAAGATTTTAATATTATTTTTATAAAAATTTAAGACGAGAAAATATTTATCTTATGTCAAGATCAAGACAATTTATATTCATAAGTCTTAATAAATATTTATAATAATATTTATAAATTACTTACAAAGAAGATTGTTAATAAAAATTTTAAATCTAAATATTACAAGTAAATATTTTAGCAACCAAATTAACTTGTTGACTTCATACTGTTTTTCAGCTTGTAGTAACACGGCTAAATTTGCTTAAGACTACTAATGTGACGCTATGATGAGAAGAATAATGATATATTTAGTATACATTTTGCATATTTTTATTAACATTAATGTTTATATATTGTATACATTTTTCATATTTTTATCTTTTTATTTTTTATTAATTTTTATATATAATATGCATCAAACACATTAATGTACAAATATAATTTTCATGACTATAAATATCCCCCAAAAGCAACATTCCCATGGAAAAAAATGTGTCCTAAAATACCACTGAGGAGTAAAAATAGCCTATAGATTTGATTATAGTCATGTCATCTAAATTGTGTCAGTCGAATAATAGTAGTACAGATAAACGCATCTGCTGTTGTTACTTTTGCCGCGTCTGCAACAGAAATTTGCAGGAAAATTCCAATCAATCACAAGTTCTGACACGGTAACATTATGAGTAAGGGTGGCGAAGTGACAGTTTGTCCCGATCCGCTCCACTCTGCAAAAGCATGCAATTAAATGGAATAGAATGGGTTGGGTCAAAATTATAATGGGCGCAACTTAATCCGTGCCTTAGACAAAATGAGGCGAGATAGATTATCCAGTAAATTAATATATTTTTTTACATAAAAATACTAATCAATCTGTGTCCGCACTTGTGAAAAAAACACGACGAAGGAATTAACTTACATTTATATCTGCCCCATACCTTGTATGACATGGGGCGGTGAGGCAGGCCTAATTTCGAGGCTACAAAAATAACAGCTGCATACCGTATACAATTGAGTCTTGCTACTCCAATCCTCCATTATTTTACGTAAAGCCCATACCTCACTCACAGCATTGATTAGTTGTTTAAACCCTATCCCTTCAACCAATTAAGAATGTAGAATGCTAAATGCAAATTTTCGGTGAGAAATGAGATGTAAAATGAGAATTATCCATTACATTTACATGGTCCGATAAGAAATGCGCTGTGCACAATCATTTGTACTCAGATCACATCGAGTCCGATACTCTGATGTTTTTCCGTCAGCCCTATAAATTGCCAGATGATTTCGTTATGATACAAGAAGAATAATAGTAATATAACAACTTAAACCCGGTACAAACATACATCTACGAAACGGTGACACGATGACATCCCATTAGTAAGAGTGCGAGAGGCACGTTAATAGTATTATAACCCGGTACAAACATACATCGTATCCACCATACGGTGATATCCCATCATCTATCATGCTGGTCAACGAAGCAATTTGATGTAAGCACAATACATATGATAAAGGACAAAAAATCTAACTCAGTGATGGTGAAGGACATCTTGGCTTTAACAATGACCAAGCCCCATGCACCAAATCTTCCAGCCAGCTCATATATGTTATCACCCTTGGGAGGAATCCAGCTCAAGCGGCAACTCCCACTACATTGTAATACCAACTGAAGCCTTAGATTGATGGTTCGGACACTAACTCTACCTTACCATCTGTTTCAGTCAGATAAACCCGCCTTTGTCCTTAGATGCTCCTTGAAATCCATAATGTCACCCTCCCATCTGGTCACACTTTGATCCGCACACACCCATATCTCATGGGCCACCTGATTGATGAGCCTAAAGTCATGGCTGACAAGAACCATGCCACCATCCCATTCATTCAATGCCTCAGCCAAAGAGTCAATTGTCTCGATATCCAAATGGTTAGTTGGCTCATCTAAAAGCAGCATGTGAGGCTGCCTCCAAGCAAGCCATGCAAAAATCACACGGCTCCTCTGCCCATCAGACAAATTCTTCATAGGCATCACCTGTGCTTTGCCCGACAGTCCAAACTTCCCAATAGCTGCCCTCATTCTCTCTTCCTCATTTCCAGGGTACTCTTTTATCATAAACTGGAGTGCGGACAATTCCAAGTCCAGCTTTTCAGCCAAGTGCTGGTGAAACTGTGCAATACGAAGGTGATTATGCCGTCGGACCATGCCATCAATAGGAACAAGATCACCTGTCATTAGCTTTAGTAGTGTACTCTTCCCAGCTCCATTGGGTCCGACCAGGGCAATCCTAGAGTCTAAATCAACCCCAAAGTCCAGGTTCTTGTAGATGAGATTATCTGGAGTGTAACCAAATGTCACCTCAACAAACTGAAGGACAGGAGGGGGAAGCTTTCCCACATCAACAAATCGGAACACTAAGACTTTATCTTTGACCACCTTCTCCGTAAGTCCTCCCCTTTCCATTTTTGCCAGGGTTTTCTCTTTGCTCTGTGCCTGGCGGGCTAGTTTTGCTGATCCATGCCCAAATCGGGCAATATATTCCTTCATTGAGGCGATCTGCTCTTGCTCCCACTTATACTGCTTCATCTGGTTCTCTTCCAGTTCAGCGCGTGTCTGAACATATTGATCGTAGTTACCAGTGTAGAGCTTCAGCTTTTTGTTTTGCATGTGAATAATGTTTGTGCAGATGCCATTAAGGAAATCCTGGGAGTGTGAAACCACAACTAGAATTCGGTCAAACTTCTTCAAATTCTCCTCTAGCCACACACAAGCTTCCAAATCTGTAAACAGATAAAGCATATGACAGGTGCATGAAATTAACCCTGGCACCAAAGTAGAAAATAAAGACTGATATTGACTAAAAATAAACAAAATGTAGATATCATATAGAAACATACAATAGAACTATACAGAATTGTATTTAATGATAAAGATATATAACAGCCTTAACTGTGTGAGTTATTATTTAGATCAATTAGTTGAACTAGAACACATGGTCACAGCATAGAACAAGCCAATAATGCACAAAAAGGATGCATAGAATGAGACAAGATGGAAACAACTGACAACAGCAATCACAGATTAAAAATGGAAGTGATTGGTATGAAGCCTCTACAGACACATTTGAGCTGATCCACCAGGCTCCAGGCACTTTTCTCAAGCACATAACCAATGTTAACTTTAAATCCACTCCAAACCCCTGATCCCAACATATGAATCCTATTAAAGCAGACTGGACCCAAATCCAATAATGATCATGGCTTTCATGTGACAAAGAGAACTTCAAGAATCTTCAATTTAATATTAAATGAGCCAACGTAGTTGGAAACAAAATGGACGGGCCAAATCAATGCTTATAAAACTTATTCAGCTACAACTAAAATGGGGGCAGGACAGGCAAGGGCCTACCAAGGTGATTGGTTGGTTCATCAAGTAAAAGAATGGTTGGATTCATAAAAAGAGCTCGTGCTAATGCAATCCTCATTCTCCAGCCACCAGAAAAATCGCATGTCTTCTTTGCCTGCATCTGTTGGTTAAAGCCAAGACCATATAAGATTTCAGCAGCACGCTTTTCTGCAGTTGAAGCATCTATTGCCTCTAATCGTTCATATATACGTTCAAGAGTTTCACCACCACCATCTTCCTAGATCCAAAACAAATCACAACTTGGCAAGCCATCCAGGAGGAGGAAAAAAAAAAAAAAATACAGATCCTGCATTTCTTAAACGCACCTGTGCTGCCAAAACTTCAGCTTCTTTCTCCAGTCTCAACCTTTCCTCATCACAGCTTATGACAGCCTCCAATGCAGACATGTCAGAGGCTTCAATTTCTCTAGTAAGGTGATAAATATCCATGTGATCTGGAATTGGAAGCTCCCGGCAACCTATAGCAGTGAGCAGAGTAGATTTGCCACAACCATTCAACCCAAGCAGACCATATCGTCTAAAGAGTTTTAACAAGTCACAGCCATCAATAACAATTAAAGGTATAAATGATCACATCTTATTTAAACCAGATGGGTA
Organism: Dicorynia guianensis; assembly: GCA_037013595.1. Classification (NCBI taxonomy): domain Eukaryota; kingdom Viridiplantae; phylum Streptophyta; class Magnoliopsida; order Fabales; family Fabaceae; genus Dicorynia; species Dicorynia guianensis. The sequence goes on from JASUAB010000009.1 coordinate 2,306,494, forward strand.
AGATGACAAACCTTCCATAGTTTAGCTCCAATTCAGAATCAACTATTAGATCATGTCCATGGAACGTGACTGATAAAGATTCTATCTATAATTGAAAAAAATATAAATGCATCAATACAAAGGTCATTTAGCTCCAACAAATTAGCTACGAATAAGATTAATAATTTAGTATGCACATTTTTCTTTATCTACATAACATTACCTCCCTCCAATGAATTCGTAAAAGGTGAATAATTGACTATATTCATAAAGGAGAACCAAGTAATTGGACCCTGGCAACATGGCAGAATACCCAGGCTACATACCCAGCTACTTGGCTAGGAGCTCAACCACGTGCAACCAAGCTAGCAACAATAAGCTAGAAGTAAGACTGAATCACTAGATTAGGAATCTCCACTACATTTGCACATTTTAGAATATTGAAATACTATCACACGGTCACGCTATAAAGATTTTGTATAAAATAGCGAATGAGGTCCCTAGATAGCCATTCTTCCACTTTCCTAGTTCCTAGTGGGAAAAGGGAGAGTGGACAAGTATGCCCCCCGCATAGGTACAAGTTATCCATATAATGTTCTAGTTTATGCCCCATGGTACAAAATAACTCTCTTACAAGCCTAAAAATAAGCAAGCAATTTGTAACAGTAAGCTTTCAGATTAAACCAGCACGTTTCAAAACAAATCTGCTTGGAGCCAAATGTACGGAGCCTAAGAGCATCAAGATAATTTAGTGCTTTAGCTAGCAGTAAGAATTACACCCTGTCTTAATACTGGTACAAAAAGCACAGAAATGCCTCCCACATTGCTTCTCAGTTGCCTAAATTAAAAATCAAACTCTTCCAGTTATCACTTTCTACAAAGTTTATAGGATGCTCAGAAATAAAAATGCGCCATCCAAGCTTTATGCATATAAATGGAAATAACACCGGAATCACAGACCCATCTCCCTTCCTAACTCGAATCAATGTGTTTTCTCATCCATTTTAATTCAGCCCTCCAGAAAGGCACTGTACAGGAGGGCAATTCGTACAGTAAACCATTCACGAAACGATCAATACACTTACTCACCCGAATATCCCTAGAAAGAGGATGCGAGCAGAGGACGCCAGTGCACGTTCGATCAGATATCTGAATATCCCCTATTCCATTGGCAAGCTCATCGGCTGCCTTAGGAGCCTCCGCCGCGGCTTTTGAAGAAGCTGAAGCAGCAGATGCCTTTCCTCCCCTCTTAGCAGCAGCCGCCGCCTTCTTCTGTGCTGCCTTCTTCTTACTTGCGTCTGACACCATCTTTTTCTGCAAAGCACGACAACAGCTCCCCATATAAGGCCTCAAAAATAAAATGAAAAATCGAAAATCGATAGTAAAAATCACAGACCTTCAAGAAAGGGAGGACTGAAAAAACAGATCGGAGACTAGTTGAGGAAATGCAAGGAGAATACAGATCTAGGGTTTGTCCGATCCTAGGTGCCGGGAGAGAGTGGCAGAACCCAAGGGCTTAGGGTTCGAGGTTTCAGGTGAAGGAGGTGATGTTTGGAATATACAGAGGTGCGAGCTTCCACGTGTCCAGGAGATAGTCGACTATGGCCCCGGCAACTCCGATACGGGCACTTTGGTTGCGTATCGGAGGGAGACTGAACCAAATTAGTGAAATTTTCTCTCTCCGAAACCAACGAAAATTCTACCCTCCCTAAATAGGTGATTAAAACTTACACAACAGCAACAACAAAGTCGGTTTGTTCTTTTTCATTCTTGAACGTCGTCGTTTTGTCTTTCTCAGATATTTGTGGGCTCGATGGCCTACCGGTGAGAGCACTAGTAATGGGTTTCACCTGGATCAGTATTAGTGTTTGATCACTTAGTCAGCCCAGCACGAAGCCCAAAACACCAAACAAATTAAATCAAGCCCAAAACCTGCGTTGGCTGTTTCTTACTCTTAGTAGCTAAGTGATCGCATTATTGGGTTTCTCCATCCACAACCGAACAAAAGAGCAACATATCTGAACAGTAATTATCGCTAAAACTCATTTGTCTGGACGTCGGGTGTCTCCGCTGGCCTTGGTGTTTCCCTGAAGCCAGTTCCATGTCTAAGTTCTGGCTCATGAAATTTCCAGGTACGTTTTCCTTTTAGCTGCTCGTGTTGAACTGTTGAAATGAAGCTTTTACTTATCAATATACTGTAGAATCGGTAAACGGATGTCCCTCTTCCTAACCGTGGGTTGGCACATTGGGTAGAGGGGTGTGCCCCAGTTGGTCCTAGGTTAAATGCCCGGGTTCAATTCGGGAAAGTCACTCACGGGGCCAGAACTAAGCTGCAGGGAAGCCCTGTACCTCTCTCATCGTAGCGGGGATTAGTTTCTCTCAAATGGCAGGGATACCTCGTGGTGCTCACAACAAAATTTAGACCTTTTTTTTTGGTGAGGGAAAATTTAGACTTTTTATTTATGTCTGTTTTAGTGTTTTCAGTAGATTACTTCTCTGTGATATGGATTTGGGAAAGTGATTGTTCATCAGGGTTCTCACAGTTAGGAAGAGGGACACCCGTTTACTTCTTGGTTTGAAGCCTCTGTTTTGTCCCTAAAGTAGCACCACTCGCTCACTAGGTTCAATGTAACGAGCTCCATGATTACACTCTTGGTTACTGCTAGTAAACCCAGTCTGCTTTGTCTGATAAATCCAATTTTCTTCCTGATAGATTCAAATATGTCCTTTTAATTTTCTAAAGTCATAAATTTTCTTTTGGTGTGCTTGATGGTTTGATTGTAGACTTCAGCTCTCCTTTTCTGCTTTTGTGCACAAGCGAGGAAGTTTTAACCAAGTTTGGCCAAGTTAATTATGGAGAGCTATTAAAGCCAAAGTGGCTATCAGTCTATGGCTATCCTTAGAATGAGATTCGGAAATCGCTTTGCTGTCCTTTCCTGTATCACTTATAAGTCTTTTACGGACGCTCTTGTTGATTAATGGCTGCCTTATTTCTCTGCAAATCTTGACCGCTTATGTTGCCAATGTTTCTTGCAGTGAACAAAGAAGGAGAATTTCACCAGAGTTTAGATTTGAGGTGCCTTTCCTTCTCTTTAACCTTGCATAGCTAAGATGTTTATTATAGAATTCCCATATTTTATCTCTTTAAAAGGAGAAAAGTTTTCTGTTGTGCATTTCTTTGCTGAGTCTATTCTATTGACTTCTTGAGAGGAGAAGTTGTTCTCAGAACATCCAAAATTTCAAATTATACAAACCACCTATTTTGTAGACTTCTATATTGTGATTCACTTTGTCCATTTAATCTATTTTGTATATTATTTATGTCCTCCTTTTGCTTGTTGGTTGTCATTGGAAACATCTGTGGGTTACTGTCATTGCATCTCATAGTGTAAAAGTATCAAGAGTGATGAAGAAAGTGTAATTATTTTGATATATGAATCAAATAAAATTAACGTCAGTAAGTGCGAAAGGATCCTTAACCTTTGTTTCTAATTATATGATCCTTTTTCCTTAAATGTGACTCACATATTATGTCAAAGAAATATCTGTAGCTCTTTATAGACATAATTGTTGGGTCTTGACTCTTGCTCACTCCCCTCTTCGCTTCCTCTTGCTTGATCTGTCAGTTTACCAATGATCCATCACAGCTATTATTAATAATAAGATAATTTCCAATGTATATGCTTTAGCTAGAAACAGGTCTGTTTTAGTGAAAGAAGTCAATGATTCAACATTTCCCATTTTTAATTTTCCTCCACACTTTTAGCTTGTTGATATCATTTTAATTAGATGTCAGGCTGCTCCTATGTCTTGGATTCAGATTGAACTATAGTTTTTCTTTTTCTCTCCCCCTCCCCACCATGTGCAGATCTTTGTCTAATTAGATAGTGGTTGTCATTCCATGTCTGCTAAATCTTAGACGTCTGCATTAAAAATTTATTACATTTAGGCATATGGAAGTGGGAAAAGTCTCACACATTAGATTGATCCTCATCTTAGAGTATTATTCCCCGGGGACATTTATTAACTTTTTTTTTTTTCCCAATTCTTCCTACAATTATTTGGCATATTAAGAATCTGGTTCCGGGTGATCTCTGCCCCTAACCTCTGTGCTTTCTATTTACTTGATTTGTTTATGAAAAATTTAGGCAATGATATCTGATGCTACCTAAGTTTTCGAGTTAATGCCTTATTGAGAAACTGAGATGCTTGTTTTTATGATCTTTAAGGAGTAAATCCATGAGCCTTGACATAATCAAGGATAATTAAAAACCAAGCATATCTACCAAAAAAAAAAAAAAAAAAAAACCAAGCATATGGTTTCACTTTTGTCTGATGGGCAGATTTAGGTCCCAGTAACAAAATGTTGCAACATCAACTATACAGATCAATATGTGCACTGGAGAGCCTCTTAAGAGAAACATCATGTTTACACCAACTTGAAATTAATATGAGTGCTTAATTTAACATCATAGATTGCACGCCATTGCCTGCCCTTAAGTTTCTTTCACTAACCTGAAATCCATATTGGTGCTTGATTTTCTTTGCCCAACAGATATTTGAAGGATGACAGTTTTGAGGCGGTATGTGCTGAGATTATTCATATGCTTACACTACTGCAAACGTGCTAGGTCGAAACAATGAATGGATTGTAACAACAACATCAACTGTAGAACACGCCATTAAAGAGTCACTTGAGTGTGGCCGGTCCTGCAATGCAAAAGCGGCAGCTGTTGTTGGGGAGCTATTGGTTCTGCAGCTCAAGGCGGAGGGGCTTAATGAAGGACAGGGAAGAGGCAGTCATGTAAATGTCAGTAAGGAAGTAGAGAAGAATGGTTTTAAGAATCAAACCAAGGTCTGGGCTTTTGTTAATGCTCTTAAGAACGATGAAATTAAACTCATTCTTGATGATGATGATGATAAGGAAAATAATTCTTGGCCAAGTCATTAAAAAGATGTCTAATGATATATGTATTTTGATAGATCAGTATAAATATTCGAAGATTCAGTATGCTGAGGGAAAAATGAAGTGAGCCTTGTATCAGCAATATATCTGTAGCAGACAAAGATTTGAAAGGGAATAGTAGCTTATTCCCGCTTCTCTGTAGCAACGCACTTGCTAAAGAAATCTTTTTAATTCTGTTAAGATGCCTATTCAGATCAACATATACCAGATAATACGTGCAGTGCACTGTCACGAACTTAACGTATGTCAATCAAACTCTTAGAAAACTTACTAAAATCAAGAACCAGATGAAATCGCAAAGTGCATGATACGCAGGGTAGCTGCTGAACTCGTAGAAAATTTGTTTTAAATCAGTGATGACATGCGGAGTCTATAGATGGACTTCTCCAATAGCAAATGCAGCTGCAACCATCCTAAGTTTCAATCGCAGGTAAGAGGAAAAAGATGGTTTTGGGACTCCTAGCAGATTAAGATCTTTTTATGATCAATTTAATTGTAAATTACTAGATGAGAGCTTATCTCACCGTCCCATTGTCCATTGCAGTCGCACAGGCAGCAAAGAAATTGGATTTCCCTTGCAGAGTTAGAATCACGATCGCATGAAATCTAAACATAAATTAGCCTGTGAATGTTTACCTCAGCACGAGAAATTTAGCTGCCGTATGTTTTATCTGTTTTTCATTTTTATTTTCAGTAAAAATAAAAAAATAGTAAAAATGTGTTTATTTGAAAAAAGTAAAAATATTTTCTTAAAAATATTTTTAAAATAAGATAAATTATGAAAATAATAATAAAAATATTTTAATATTCTTATATAAAATTTTGAAAATAAAAAATATAAATTAAAAATACAGTAATAAATTTAAAATTATTATATAAATTTTAAATTTTAAAACTCTAAATCTTAAATCTTAAGTTCTAAACCCTAAGCCTTATAACTCATAACTCAAAACTTTAAAACTCTAAACCTTAAATTTTAGATACTAAACTTTAGAACTCCAAAATCTAAAACCTAAGCTCCAAAACTCCAAATATTAATCCTAAAATTATAAACTCTAAAACTTTAAATTTCAAAGGTCAAAATCTAAAAATCTTAAACCTTAAAATTTCAAACCCTACATCTCAAAGCCTTAAACTCTTAAACTCTAAAATCTTAAATCCGAAACTCCAAATTTAAAACTTTAAATCTCAAATTTCAAAATTCTCAATTTTAAGCTCCAAAATTTTAAACTTTAAATTTTAAATTCTAAAATCTAAAACTTAAACTCTAAACTCTCAGTCCAGTCTTTAAACTCTAAAATATAAATTAAATTAAATATATTTTTATTATTTTTATATTTTAAAAATAAAATTTAACTAATATAAATCAAATATATTTTTATTTTCCAAAAAAAATTTATTTTTAATAAAAATAAATCCAAATAAAAACAAAAAAAATTTTACAAACTAAACACACCTTTATACACTCATTTTCCAGCTTCATTTTTTTTCCCTAAACTTTCATCGCTAATTAAGAGTTTTTAGAACTTCACCCAAAAATAATATATAAATAAAAAATTGTTAGGGAAGAGAAAAGGGAAAGACAAATCATCTCACCGAGCAGCAAATTCCGTATTGTCAATACTCCGGAGAGAAAATGACATATTTGTAAGCTTTGCTAACCTCCCAATTGAGGAGCCAAGGCATCTTTTGTTTGGACTTTGGCCCCCAACCATCGTGGCTGTCTTCTTCTTTGTCTGAAGCCAATGGAACGAGATGGAGAGCATCTCTGGAGCAACCGTGGGTCCATCCTACGGTACTGCAATGTGCAAATTTTCTAAGAAAATGCTTGATATTCTAGTGAGTGGTCAGTTAAAGTCCGCTATGAAAACGACTGTCCTCCAACCAAGGGGATGAGATTAAATTTGCCCTGCCTCCACAATGACTTAAGTAACTTTTTTTCCTTGTTTCATTAATTAATCAGTCTTGATTCTTCACGACATATTATAGGGGGCTCCCATTTTGAAAAGAATCAATAGCAAAAGCTTTTGTGGGGGCCATCTTTATAATTGTGTCTGTCTTTTTAATCTTCTTTTTTTGTGTCTGCCTCTCAATAGCAATTACCCAAAGTCGTGTAGGACTTTGTGTGCCATGGTATGATGGAAAAGAAAAAGGTAACAATGGACATTGGAAATTGCAAGTTCAAACACCCATTGAATTGCGTAAAATTTCCCCACATTTGAGCCCACAGCCCGTACTGCAAGTTGTTCAATTGCCCATCATTCTTAAGTTCAATTATTCATAAAATAATTATAGCTATAGACTTCTGATTTCCTCTGAATGCTTTAGAAGATTAGAAAACTTTGACCATTAGTTTGTTGGCATTCGCCATGTTCAACCATCAATTATGGTTCTTGGTTAGGGATGAATTAAAGAATAAGCAGATAAATTGGCCAGGGTTTGATAGCCCAAGTTCTGCATAGCAAGTGGAAACATTGCTCGTTGCAACACTAATGATGGCTAGGCCTGCCTGTGAATAGCAACATCGGCCAAATTGTCACCAGCTTCAGTGAAGATGAATATTATTGCGAGACAATTGAAAGGGTAGAAGCTAAAAGCAAAATTACTGTAAAAGTTCATCTATTTGCATTTGTATTGGGCAGAACAGGAATATTGAGGACAGAGTTTTGCAGAGTAATGGTTGCGAAAACAACTCAAATGAACGAACTTAGACATGAGACGTCAGCTGGCTGAACAAATCCTTCTGACCCCAACCAATCCTTCTTAGAATTTACACCTAAAAGGAATAATTGAGGTGCTACTAACGGACCCTTTACATGTGGCTCCTTGGAGAGATTCAACTCTGAACAAAGCTTATTTCTTTTCTAATGTACGGTCTGAGGCACCATGTTGTTAGTGATGCCTTACCTTCAAGCTAGCTATCATTGTTACTTTGCGAGCTACAGTTGCCTTATTTCTTACAATGATTAACTCCAAAAAAAAAGTGAGAGAAATGCTATTGTGCTGACATAAAAGATCACTGAGAACTTCAAATAATTGATTTCGATGCTATGGACTAATTCAATATACTACTTAAATCGAGAATAAAGAAATAGAAAAGGAGGAAGGACTAAAGAAGAGCGACTGGAAAGAACCTTTGGAATATCCTGAACTTTGGATAATATTTTTATCTCAATTGAGTCCTTTTTACTTTAATCTTGTTTCTTTTTACATATTTCTGATATGCTTTGCTTACATCCTCACATGGATTTGGGCTCATGCAATCATCACATCTTAAAAACTAGACTTAGGGAAAAGACTGCAAAGTAATCCTTTTAATTATATGGACATGGAATCTCAAAATTCGGAAAGCTTACCTTGTGAATACACAGCACTTTAATACTATCGCAAAAGTATTTCATCGTTCGCTTTGGTTGACCTCTCGCTAGGTTGATTTAGTGGGCAGAATATTCTTTCCTTCTTTACGACCTTCTCTAATTTAGTTTTACTCAATACTACCATCACCACCACCACAGGTCTCATTCCTGGAAAAAGACCCACTATTTAAAAGAGAAAAGGGGAGATGGAGTGGAATTGCTTGTGCTATCCTTTAAGATTTGGTCATTAACATATTAGCTTGGATAATTAGATTATTGAAAGTGGTCTAGTTGATCGGTCGTCGCCTTTTCCTACCCTTTATCAAGGTTCTTGTTTCTTTCCCAAAGGCAAAAAATAACCGAGGAGGTTTGAGTGCATGGTGGTGTGGCACATACCATCATCATCATCACGGCTTGCAACATATTCCACGCATAAAAACCAGTGGAATCGCATCATGATCTCTCACGTTGTTACTTATAGATCATGAAGCACATGCATCCCAAACGGCTCAGTAATTACCATATAAAAATGGTGTGGCCCATAACTTCCCTTTGTGCCTAAATCAATGCAATTGAAGGTTAATCCATGGAGAAACCAGTACACCATTGTTCAAGAACAGTATTTTATGGTAATTCACAGAAAATTAATGTAAATTGAACAGTGATAAACTGAAGAACACAAAATTTGTTGAATGAAAACACTCTGGATGGAGTGATATTTTAGTGGGCACCAAAGTCGAATTACAACTACACCCAAAATTGAAATTAATGCAACTACTACATGATAATTCAAACCGGGGCCAAAAGAACAAAAACATGGAATAAATAATCTCATTCGAGCTACCATGTCCATGTCATCAATCCTCTTGTATACGTGTTTTTTCCCTATTTTATGTCATTTGTTGTTTGTTTCTGTCTGCCCTGCTCTGTTTTCTGTATTTTTTGTGCGTATTGCTAAGTTGTACTTCGGGAACTACGCTACATTTACAATCCTTTTGCAGCAGCATTCGCCACCCCCACTAACGAACCTGGGTTCCAGGAAATGCCCCAGGCCAATAGATAGGACAACGTATATAGGTTAAAGAGATGGCAAATAAACTGGATGTAACGAGCCTGATGAGTGCACCAACCCGTACGGCCATAGGACACCTAATAAGGACATCTTAATGGCGAGGCGTGGGTTTCTGGTTGTCTTCTAGTCCTTTCAATAACTATTGGAAGATTGGCGGTGTCACAAATATACATTAAAAGAAGGCATGGAGATTCTTTGTTGTAACACACAACCCCAATTTGCCAAGGTGGGAAACAGATGCCAATGTATTTTTACATTGAGCAGTAGGTATTAACAAATCTTTCAAATTGGCATTTGCCAGAAGTCATCAGAATTTGTAAATCACATTCAAAAACTTTCTACCTGACACACAACCATCTCTATGCTTGATTCTCAAACCTAGAAAATGAAAAAAAAAATAGAATAAAAAAGAAAAAGTCTTCTGCTTTTTCTTGCCCTACTTCTTCCACACTGACAAAATCACTAGCTACAGACCACCCAGCATAATCTCTACAGCCTCACATTATGGAGCAAGCATTTGGATTCTCATCACTGAACATCTGAGGGGTATGCAAGGGGTCGATGTAAACTGGGGCGTAGTGATAGCCATAGCCATAGCCATATCCAAAGGCGGGTGGAAAAAATTCCATCTTGCTCTGTTCCAATTTCCCACCATCGAAATCACCATCACCACCCTCCTCGGCCTTGTCATTATCCCCTCCACCCCCCTTCTTCTTCTTTCCGCCGCCATTGCTTCCATCTTTCTCGCCCCCACCTTCCTTATCTTTGTCCTTGTCTTTCTTCGGAGGGACCACCTCAACCTTCCTTTTGAGCCTCTCTGTCAAATTCTCCATTAGAGCCTTCAGGTCCATATTCCCCTTAACGGTGACGGTGTCCTTTTCTTTGTCCACGGACATTTCCTGAACACCTGCTATACCGTTTCCATTGAAAACGCCGTAAAAAATCAACCACAAATTAATCTGTATTTGAAAAAGTGACAAACAGAGTAAACAGATGAACCCACCTTTAGTCTTAAATACAGTCTTGCGAATTCTATCGATGCATCCCTCACAGTGCAGTGCCACTTTCAGGACCACCGTCGTTACCGGAGGCTGTCATATTAAAATACAAAAAATAAAAATAAAAAAATATATTCTGCCGAATCATATTATTAAATAATACATGGAAAAAACATATATTTATAATAGTAACGACCTTTATCCTTTAGAACACTGAGCATATGACCACTGATGAATAGAGGAAAAAACAATAGATAAAGCTAGCTGTCTAATTTCATTAAAAGCCTTAAAATGAATTAAATGCATATTACATGGTAGGTAGTGGTGTTACGTCACCTTTTTCTCTTTGGATTTCTTATCGTCGGCCTTCTTCTCAGACTTGTCGTCGGACTTGTTGTTGTCGGCTTTGGAGTCCTTGTTTTCCTTCTTGGGCTGCGGCGAGATGAGTTCCACCTTCTTCTTCGTCTTCTCCGCGAGCTTGTCTCGGAGTTTCAAGGGGTCCAGCTTTCCGATAATTGTCAACTTGTTGGCGCCGCCCTCTGCCTTCACCGTTTCCACGCCTACAACAACAACGTGTAATTTCAGAGCTTCAGTTAAGTTCAAAGAAAGAGAAAAAGATAAACTGAAAATATAGGTAAGCAGAAACAAAATTTCATATCAATAGATTTTAAATTTCGCTTCTAAGTGAGAGAATCACGGGAAAAAATCGAGAGGGATGAAGACATAAAACTAAGTAGGAATGCTTAATAGAATGCAAAAACAGGGGAGATCAGGCTAACCTTGGAAGCGTTGAACGCGGCGGACGATCCTGGAAGCACAGCCATCGCAATCCATGTCGACCTTGAGGACAATGGTGGTAGGACTTTCTTCCTTGTTTCCACCATCACTGTTCCTGTTCCACTTCTTTGCGCCCATTGTGAATTCGGAGCGAGAAGTTGAGAAGACAGAAAAGAGATGGAAGGGGTAATTTTTAGGGAGAGGAGTGCGCGCGTGGATGGGTTGGTTGTGCGAGTATAGTGGAGTTGTAACTGGTCAGTGCAATTCACAAAGCATGATGATGAATGTGTATATATATATATATATATATATATATATATGTGTGTGTGTGTGCGTGTGTATGTCGGCGAGGTATGTTATGTTAGGCGTGTGAGCATGAAGTGTGAGCGAGCCTGTGATGCTAGGGAAGTTTCCGAGTCGCCGAGACGAAGGCTCCTAGGGAAAGTGGGGTAAAGCTGTAAAGGACACCAACGAAGAGATTTAAATTTTTTATCATTTTTTTTAAAATTTTGATAATTTTTTATTTTTAATTTATATTTATATGTATTAAATTTTTTTATCTTTAAATCAAAAAGGTGTTGGAGTACAAATTTTTAATACTGTGTCGTTTAGCTAGACGCGTGGAATTACTTTACTTGAGGGTTATCTTATCTCTCCAACTGTTAATGAGGACCGTCTGTGAGTGTGAACCAACCGGTCAACCTTCTGTGTCTTGGAACAATAAACTACTTCCGCACCTTTCACTCACACCATATCTCCAGCCTACATCCTTAAGGCCTTAAGCAGATGTTGTTGTGGGCGAGTGTGGTTCTTGAAATCGCCGGTCAACAATTATTTTCCTTCCAATAATGAAAGGGAACATGAATAGTGACAATGATTGGGCCCATTACAATTGGGCTTAATATGGTTGTTTCAACTTTCAAGAACAAGGCCGAACTTGAACAAAGCAAAATTTTTTTCAAAAAAAAAAAGTGAGGTATTTTTCATCAAAAAAAGCGAAAAAGATGGAAAGCGAAAAGGTTTAGAAAATTTATATTTTGAACCAGTAATTTATATTTAAATTGGATTTGACAAAAATATATATAACACACGCATTGATATATGAAAGTATGGGCCATGGTTGGGCTAGAAAATTTTGCACGCCCTGAAGATGGAAAGCGAAAAGTGTTGTTTTCAATTTTGAAGTGAAGTCGGGAGACGGGGCCTACCAAGTGCAGAGTGGAAGCGTGACTAATGAACACTACCCAAATGACGACTCAAAATGTCTGGCCCTTGGCTATTGGGACATCCGAGGAATTAACACAACTGAAACCAAACATGCAAATATCCATAATGGTTTGATTCTTTCCAAGGAAGAGCAGAAGGGTAATCTTTATCTCACATTCTTTATTCTTACACCGTTACACATCTTAATACTTTAATTAAGATAATAATTATAACATATTTATATTCTGCATTACTTTGAGTCTATTTGCACAGTGTAAAAAGCACACAGACTATTAATGTGTGAAAATAACTTAACTCAAAGCCAATGGACCACCTTGAAAACGGTACTGATTGAAATTTACTTAGGAAAAATATATTCGAACTATATTCGTATGCTTGCATTATTCGTAGGTATGTTTAACTTACAAGTAGATAAAATAATTAAATAAAATGTGCCTTATATGAATTATATAAAAATTTTAAGTATGAAAATAAGATCATTCAACTTAAATTATTTATCGTCTCACGCATAAATAAAAAATGTTACACTTTCCTCCCACAAAATAGTCGAATGGACAGTATTTTTATAAATCTTGTAATTTAATTTAAGAAATTTTTATTATTAAATTATTTAAAAATAAAAATATATAAATAAAATAAAAAACTGAAAAAATCAGGGACAGGCTAGCAGGCTGAAAATTAAATTAAATCCATGTTCTTCCATCCACAGAATCACAAGTGAGAGAGTTGGGCCGTTGGGCCCCCAGCCCTTATGTCTGTCCACTTCTTACTTTTCTTACACAAAAACAGAGTGAGCCACAGGTGACACGGTCATGTCAAGTGGGGTGTCAGTCCAATCGCACACGTGGCACCTTTGTATTAGTAAGGAGGGCAAATCCCACGTGCTAGAGATGGTTTGTGTCACGTGGCCCTAGACCAGCTGGTTTGTGTGGCAGACATGAAGGTACGCGCCTTCTTTCCAACATTGGATTTGAGAAAAACAAACTGATATCATAACAAAAAGGGGAAAAAAATCCTATTAAAATAATAATGTAGAGATCAATCTCGAAATCCTTATCCTCTCATAATCTAGAGTATAAGAAAAAGAAGCGATATCAGTTTCTATTGGTCTCCCGCTCCGCACACGCTTCAATTAGACGAATATATATATAAATATATATGCTCTGTGCAAGTTGGATAGATTATGTCTCCATGACATGGTCCCAAATTTCACAGAATTAAATCTCCTGCGCCTAGCTACACGCCCTATAAATAACTCTTATTCTTTTGTATTTTAATGTTCCTGTCTTCTCTTCACCTGCTCCCTCTCTCTCTCTCTCTCCCATTTTTCTTCCTCGGAATCTTTCTGGAGTTGGCCAGAAAAATCTGAAATAGGCATGAATAGTGCTGGTTAGTATGCTCGTGCCGAAATGTGGCCTTTATCTGCATTTGCACCTGCACTTGAACTTTCCTCGGTTCTCTTTCTGCTTTTTAATTAGCAACTTTAGATTAACATGTGGAGGAGAAAGGGAGAAAGATATACACATATATAGAAAGAGCCAGCTAGAGTGGGAGGGACCGAGCACGAGGTGCAGGTGCATCTGCAGATGAATACCATCTTGGCTAAGAGTTTCATTAACTGGCTTAGGGTAAGATGTGCAGCTCAAGCCTAAAAGGCATGTTTTTCTCCTCGCTGTTTGGTTTTCTTCAAGGTTAATCAATTTTCTGCAGAAAGTGTACTTGTTCTTCATCAGATATATCTACAGGGCTTTTAATTTGCTTGTTCAGGTTCTTACTTTCTCCCTCTTGATATGTATCTTTATATATACTTCAATATACAGTACTACGTTTGTTGGTGTAAACTGCTATCCATCTATCTATATATATGTATATATATGTATATTTCTTATGTGATTTGAAAGGGGTTCAAAAACATCAAATCTGGAGCATACACTTTAAATCGAACTTACTTGGAAAATTCTCAGAAAAGTTATGCCTGCCAAATAGAGTGCTCTCAGAGGGGACAAAAAAACTAGTCAATCCAGTCTAGCTAATGGAATAATCATGGCTTGTGAAGACGAAAATGCTGATACTGTGTGCCTAGGGATGCTAAGAGCTGACTGATTTGGCGTTCTGGATGGAGTGGTTTCTCCAGAATTCATCCGAAAGAGATAGAGGGCTCAGTCTCAGTACATGAAAGTTTTTTTCATTTTTCTTTCCTTGGGATCTATAGCTTTTATTGTACTTATGAAAACGACTTATATTCAAGTAAATTCTTATACCATCTTTTTCGTCTTTGTTGCTGAACGCTTAATGAAAAAAACCAGTTGGGTATATATTTTCATAAAACAAATGGTGTCGCAGCCGATAATCTTTGCTTGCTATATATATATATATATGGTCTTAAGAAGACCAAGTTGTGACTGATCTTTGAGTGACAAAACTTTGGCTTCGTCATCTGCATCTTTGTTCTTCTGCTGTTTGGAATTTTGGAAAAACCACTAAATTAATTGTTGATGTTCAGGCAGTCATACTATTGTGCTATCACTATCATACATGCTGGAAAATATATATGGACCATCAAATTAATTAAGATATGTTTATTAAAATTAGAAAAAAAAATTGTAAGTTTTGCAAAGACAGATTATATATATTTACAAGATTTCTGTCAAGTCATGCGCCATTGCAAGTGAGGTTACTTAAAATGTCATAACTTTTGTAAATCAGATAATTAAGCATAATTTCTTCTAAGTTGAAGTCACATTATTATTTTTGGAAAGGAAAGGGGCAAAAAACCCCGAAACTAAACCCTAATACATATTGGGGAAGAAACAGTTACTAAATGTCTCAGAGACAACAGACCACAGCCAATGGGGGCTCATATAAATCTGCATCCCCATCTGAAGAGAGTGCGACTGGTTAGCAAGGCAGTTTCCTTCCCGAATTGAAAGACGTGAATAATTCTGACCTCTCAGTCTCTCCCAGCCAGGATCCCTCGCATGGTTAACGAGCTCCACATACGGATGGTGATTGTTGCAGCCTTTAAGAATGAGGTTCACCGCCGAAAGATAGAGAATCTCCTTCCATTGTTAGCTTTGGGATGCCGTGATGCCAGGCAAGTTCCTTTTGTTGTCAATCTTATGCACAAAGTAAGCCGCCTGTTCTGCTAAACAGATGGCGCATATAATAGTTGGATCGGACGTGCACCATATGTATGACGTGAATTATTTTAGTCATTCAAATTGTATGATGTATAAACTAAATTCTTATCTTACCAAAAACATTTGAAAAATATATTACTTTCATTTTACTCAAAATTTAACCAATTAAGCATAAGTGAAAAGTTAGTTTCACAAATATCTTATAAATTTAATATTATAATATTTTAGATTTTAAATTTCTCAATTAAAATTTGTAAAATTTAATAAATATATTCTTGAAAGGTCGAAACATACTAAATAATTGGTCAAAAATGTTGTTCTTCCTTAAATTGTAAGTCTTGTGGCTTTTGATCTGATATGATTTAATGAAACTTCTGTTTTGCCTAAAAAAAAAGGGTAAAGATCACGCATGTACAAATTCACTGATAAAACGTTTTTAAGACAAAAAGATTTTTTTTTTTTTAAAGAAAGAGCAAAAGCCGTATATATATATATATATATATATATATATATATATATATATATAAATTTTGCAAAACAGATCTTATTTTTGAGAGATATAATTAAGGAGATTTCACGTGAAAATAAAACAATAATTTAAAACATTTATTTGCATTTAGCCAATGCTGTCGATTCTTATAATGTTAAGCCTAAGTCTGTTCCCACAATCAAACTGGAATACTTTTAAAGATAATTACTAATCAAACTCACGATATTGAGATTTGATCATTCCATTTAGCATTTCTTCAGAGAATAAAATGCTCTCATATTTTTTATTTCTACAAAGTACTTATATTTTGTGTGTAAATATTTGAATTAGTTAAGTTCAATATTTGGCAAACTTAATAAATTTAATTACTTAAATTATATTTTGTAAAAAATAAGTAAAAATAAAATTATAAAAGTTAATAATATCATTCTTTAATTTCACAATTACCAATTTTTTTTTTCTTTTGGCAGGTGGAAATTGCAGTGACGGGAAGTTCTTTAAAATATAGCCGTTTATTAGCATTGCTGTGTACGAAGAGACTGCAGAAACTCCTATTTGATGCCCATCGAACTTACATTCGGTGACAGAGATTAAGGGAGAAAAAAATAGGTATATAGCAAGTACATTATCCTATAATTTGGATCATGCTTTTTCAATAATCTCTCTTCTGAGAATTTTTCCTGAAGCTGTTTTGGGATCACTGTTGATGAATGTCACCCTTCGCAATCTTTTGCAAGGTGCAACCCGCAAACAAAATGAGAAATGAGTGACAACCGACAAGTGCACAATGACCAAATATCTAGATGTGAGCAATCGACCAGCAAAGTTCAAATGGGTATACAGAGAAAATGCCACATTCAAGCATCACAGTTTTAAGCCAACAGACAAGATTCCAAAACCCTTTCCTTGTTAAATCAGAGGATTATTGATAAACTCAGTATCAAGTACCTAGTAAATTTCACTATGTTCGCGTCATCCATAAAAGCATCATTTGTGAAAAATAAAACTTAATAAGTGTCAAGAAATTAATCATCTCAAAAATTAAGTTGTTAAGTAAAAGTTTCAGATTAATTTTATATTATATATTTTTAATTTTTAAAATAAAAATTTTTATTTAAATTTAAAATGTGAATAATTTTTAATTATACAGTAAAAAAGATTAAACTCTTAATCATTTTATGATAGAGGTTTTAAAATCATGTTAAAATACCACAAAAGTTTGAGCTAAGTGGAGTTCAAAAAATAGTTTTATAAAGCAGAAGAGATGACTCAAACTACTGTTTTCAGCTCCCGAGCATCCACTCTATCTTGACAAACCAAAGGTCTTAAATTTATGAGTGCAAAGTAAGGACTGAGCTCTTCCTTTTTTTTTTTTTTTGTGCATTTTGATACCTGATCAGCAATAAATTTCTGTACATAAACGAACAACATAGGCAAGTGGTACCTCACCAGCCGCAGCAGCGGGATATCTGCATAAAGGAAGTAGCTCAACTTTGAATGTCAATGATAGAGAATATTACCATCAATGATGCAGCTATAACTGAACTACAGATCATGTATATATTACTTACCGAATGACAACAGCATCTAGTATTTCAGGGTGAGAAACAAGAAGTCCTTCAAGTTCTGCTGGCGCAACATAGTTATAACGGCGAGGTAAATAACGCATGATTCAGATAGATGGTAAATCTTGATCATGGACAGAAAACTAACTTTTCTGATACTCAACTGAACCTGAAGCCACGGTTTTTTTTTTTGGAAAAATGTTGCTTCCACAACATGTCGGAGGAGTTTAGTAAAATATTGTTTGTGGGAATAACATAATCATTTGCTTTGAGACTTTAAATTCGTGACTTTGTATGTAGGTATGGCATGCAAGACAAATTTCATGTTCATTGTTGAAATGGCAGTTGGAGTACATGCCTGAAATCCTTTATACTTGATAAGTTCCTTGATACGATCAACAACATATAGTTGGCCATCCTCGTTAAAATATCCCAGATCTCCTGTATGTACCCACCCCTTTTTATCAATAGTCAATCTGGTGGCCTGTGGTTTGTTATAATAACCTGAAAATTTTTTTAATGCTTCCATAAGGATAACAGCGGAATGCAAAAAAATGCCAAATTGCATATAAAGTAAAGAACAGAAAGGCCACAACATAGATTACAGAGGAAGTTTTTGATGATGCAGACAAGCAAGCCTTCTATTTCGCAAAGCTATAAACTCTTTCATTTTCTTTTCTGTTACTGTTTTTTGTTTTTGGTGGTTTTTGTTTGGGTAGATAAAAACTGAAGCTCTAGTATCACCAGATTTTGAAGTATGGAAATATCTCTAACCTTGAAAGTCTGATTTCCTAAGGCAGCACTAATGTCAACTCATGGCCGTTTGTGATGCACCTCTTTTCCAGCACTATGCTAGGAAATCTGAATCAAGAAGAAAACTGGTTCTTAATGTCAATATATTTATCAACATATAAAATGCAGTTTCTGAAGGGAAGAGCATAGCAGCAATACCTGACGCTACCAATTTAATCGCTCCCTGCATCTTAACTCAGCAGGGGAAGTGAAGAAAACAAAAAGTTTTGGACGATCGTCCTAGTCTCTCAGATTTTGCTAATAACTGTCGTAGCTTTTCAGTCAATGAGGGACAATTTCTAGTTGACATTTACCATGGAACTTAATCAAACTTGCTCATAATTTTGACATAATATCTGCCATCTTGTGGAAAACATCAAGCAAAAGAAGAGTCTGAAGTTGTGAAACAATCCCAATCAGAAAGTCAGACAAAAACTTCGTGACTCAGACCAGAATGATTCACTCCACCACAGCAGCTTTAGAATGACAGTGACTTGGGCAAATTAGCGATAAGATGAAGGATGCTGCTGGCAAAATCATTTTAGTTGCATGAACCAGGATTGATAACAGTTTAGGGATATTGATTTTGCAACCAGGTTATTGGCTATAGGAGAAGCAGTTGCATTGGGAACAAAATGTCAAATACTCTCACAAGTCTTAACTAGGAAAGCTTGTGACAGACATTAGGTAGTCTCTCAGCTTCTTGCCATGTTTTGATCACTGCAAGCTTACAACTCCCTTTCTTGCATATTTAAGAACACTACTGTACGATCGTAATCTGTGGGCAAAGGACTAGATTGTATCCAAGAATCCAGACCACATCATTTTCTTTGTTCATAATATCAAATAAAAGATAAGATCAAATTGTTTAAGGTCATCAAGCTCATCACTCAGAAACTATCACAAATTTTGTAAATTGTCCTGCTTTCTAATATATTCCTGCAAGTCAGCTGAAAGCCTGAAAATTGTACTAACTAGGCAGATGCAGCAGATACAGACCATGAAGTACGAAATAATATACGGCACTCTACGTTGCATCATATTAGGACCCCGTACCCATATCTCTCCCAATTGACGAGGAGGGAGGGGCTTCAGTGTAGCCACACTGATTATTTGAGCTTCGACTCCTGAAACAAGCATCCCCGTTGAAACAGTATGACGAATTCCTACCATTGAATTTTCTAAAGAAAAAATGCCACAAGTTTCTGTCATACCATTGCCCTGAAACCACATGAACAAGCCCTAGATAAATTAATTGGCAAGTGAAGAATTATACAAAGCACTGAACACTACATAAAGAATGAATGTCCCATTGTTCACCCCATCGTTCACAAGCATGTCTAACAACCTTGGATGTGAACTACCCCTTTTATTATATAAACAATAAACAAAAGTGGATAAGTTTCTCATATCACATTTTCATGCTCATATTGAAAATCGCAGAGGGGTCAATCCGCAGATGAATTACCTGACAAACCAGAGCATGAGGAAAATTTTTTGCGCACGCCTCTGTCAAATCTTTTCCCAGAGGAGCAGCACCTGAACCAATATGCTTTAACGAGGAAAGATTATAATTCTTAACCGCATTCTGCTTCGCCAGAGCAAGTATAATTGGAGGCACAACCCACAAATGAGTCACTCTGTACTTCTCAATTGCCCTTAAAAACATCTCGAAGTCAAATTTCCTCGAAGACACTACGGCATTGCCTCTCTGAAGCTGCGAGTACGTGATGTGTGCGAGCCCGAAAACAAACATTGGCAAAACGCAGAGAAAGACATCGTGCATCTGGCCAGCTAATTCGTCATCCATGGTCAACTAAGAGATGCAGCGATGAAATTCCCATGCGAGAGAATCACACCCTTACTCACGCCGGTGGTACCCGACGAGTACAACAGTGCCGCTGTGTCGCTCTGTTTAACTTTGGTCTCCGGAAATTCTGATGGGGACCATGCTAACTCGATCAATTCATTTAAAGCAGTAACCTTTGAATTCGATGCAACAAGGGAAGGACTTTGGAAACCAAGAATCAAAACAGGGAGATTGAAATACTTCACTATATCCCACAATTCAGGGACAGTAATCACAAGCTTGGGATTGGAATCTTTCACTTGCTCGGAAAGCTCGGCGACAGTGTAAATTGGATTGGCCGTGGAGGCGATGGCGCCAATGGCAACGATGCCGAGGAAGCATAAAGGGTCGTAGATGGTATTGGGTGTAAATAAGAGGACAACGTCATTTTTCTTGATACCCAAATGGAGTAAGCCATGGGACACCTTGACTACCAAGGACTTTAACTGAGCGAAGGATAGAGTTTGGGAGGAATCTGCATCAATAAGGGCGGGTTTTAGACGTTTCTGCAGATAAATGAAACCAGGGAGAGATTGGGGTCGTTGGGCAACGCGAGGGAGGGTCTAAGAGACCTGTAAATTCCATCAGGGCCATACCCAGATCTCTGCATTGGAACGGCCAAGAGAGAACCTTTGTTGATTTTAAACGTGTATTCTGTGGGTTCTCTGCTATTTGGGGTGGCGGCCTTATGTTTATATATTATTCATAAAGATGAAACAGAAAGTGAGGATGGTCCCTGTGCATAGAAAATAACTAAGTTCGCGTTCGTAAGAGAACAAGATTGTCACTTTGGATAATTGGATTTAGTTCTCTTGTGCAGCAGCTTTGTGCTTTTTCGCTCCAAAAAGAATGGGATTGTTGTAGAACAAAAGAAGCTAAATGGGTAAGTCACCAGGCAAGTTGCGGATTAAGCTATAGAAAAGACAAAAGAACAAAATGCGGGGTTGGAATCTACGTGGAAGTTGTGAGAAGCAGACTAAAGGAGGACATAGCCAATAGTCAACAGATATGTGCAAATGAGTGAGAGGGCAATGTAACTGGGCCACAAACCAAGGCGGGGGAAAGTGGGAGCTTGAAAAGGAAAGAAGCCTGTTGAGAGACAGACGTCGAGGATTCCCAAACCAAGATGGCCGATTGGCACGGTACTTTCAAGTTTGAATATTCGTTGTTAGTGACACAAATAGAGACAGTTGATCAATTCCCTTTTGTTTGGGTAACCTGTTTAGTTCGACAATGCAGTTTTTTTTTTTTCGACAATATAGTTTTTATTTCTTAGCCAACTAATCATACTCATATTTATAAACAGAAAAATTATTTAATAAAAACAAAATAACTATTTAACACTTGTTTGTTTTTTCATAATTTATTAAATAATTATATCTTATTAAATATTTACAAATAAATATTTAATTATTAAATTTTATGAATTAAATTATAAAATTTAATAATTTAATAAATTCTTCTCAATTTTTATTACTTTAATTTTTTTTAATATATTTTTCTTTTTTCAAAGTAATCTAAAGTAGATTGCCGTTACATTACTGGATTTGGGCCGTAGGTATACTTTACACAATACAATTTCGAATATTGGGCCCGTTGGGATTTGTTGACCCATGATGAGAAAATTGAAGATGATGCTTGGACCATAAGGAGTTAAGGATAGATGCAAAGCCCCGACCTAACTCCACATGGGAAATGGGAAGAAAGAAGGAATCGACGTAGGTTGAGTTCAGACTCAGCAGTCCTTGTTGAAGGAAGGTTAGAGAGACAGAGAGAGGAACCGCTCTTCTTCGTTTCTTCACTTCTTCCGAAATCAAATCCTCAAAAATCTTCTTTTTTGGGCTGAGGGAGCCTGCAGGTCGATTGCTGATTATATAAATTCTCGTTCAGTTGGAGAAAGCGTTTCCTGTGCTTCATGGCAAAGCCGTTTGCAAACGTTCTCTTGAAAGGAATTTCAGTTCTCCCTGCTACCGGCTTTAATAGAGCGGTAAGATTTTACTTGCCGTTTCGGATTCTATCATTTGTTTGTTTATATTGTGATTTGTGTTTTCAGTTGAAGCCTGTGGAGGTGATAACTTGGAACCACAGTTTCTAGCATTGCTTTCAATCCAATAGCTATTGCTACAAATTTGTTCACCAAGTAGACCTTTTACTTTAATTATAATGAATCTATGATGTTCTCTGTATATTGGAGATTATCGTTGCTTCAAAAATCATGCTAATAGTACCATTCATGGTTAATCTATTTGAAGGTGATGCTTGATGCTTTCAGCTGTAACTTAAGGATAACTAGCGTATTATTATTCAATGTCACAATTTGAATTAAGAATCACTTGTCTGTCTAATTTCGATTGCAGATAAGGGGAAATCTTTGCCATAATGTTATGAAATACTCAACTACTGTGCCCAATGATCCTGACACACACGAGGATTTTAGACCCACCAAAAAGATCGAGGACTCTGGCCTTTCATTAAAGGATCTTGTGAAGCAGGTATGCATATACCCGTGCCCTGTGGCGACCATGTTTAAGAAGCACAATTCAGGTTTTTACTGGTTACGGTCAGTCAAAGTTTGTTGATTGGGTGAGTTTCTTTGTAGGATGTCAAGGACAACCCTGTGATGATATACATGAAAGGGGTGCCTGATATGCCTCGATGTGGATTCAGTTCACTAGCTGTTAGAGTATTAAAACTATATGGTAAGTTTTTTGTTTCCCAACCTCAATGCATCTATTTTATTAGTTCAGTATTTTCATAATTAGTGTAGACAACATGATTCGGCATGTCCTACCACAGAAATGCTTATCCAAGCCTGCACATATGCATAAGCTCTCATTGTATCTCAAGACCGAGTTTGTTTATTTACAACAAAAGTTACAGATATTTCATTTCAAAACATAAACAGTAGAATTGATTTAATGATTATAAAAGATGCAAAGACTCAGGTCTTGCAAGTTGCAAGGAAGAAGTGGTTTACTTTAGTCAGAGGATGGAACTGGTTTGCTGAGTGGAACTTAAGTGGATATTTATGCCTTGCAGCTTGATGCCTTTGGTTTGTGATATGTTAACTAAACTATATAAAGTTAACCTATGTTGACGGCACTTCTTTGTTGTTTTAGATAGGATTACTAACTTCAGTTTGAGTTATTTGTAAAGTTGTTAGGTTTATATGATTTAGTTGCTGTGGTGATTGTATTCTTACCACAATTGTGAACCTTGCAGATGTTCCTTTAAGTGCTAGAAATATTTTAGAGGATCCTGAGCTGAAAAATGCTGTAAAAGCCTTCAGGTAAGTTATTTCTAGCTGTAATACTTTTTGGTCTAGTTTGGGTATATAGATTGTTGCCACTTCCTAATTCGAATTTTTATGAAGAATTTTTTGTTAATCAAAAAGCATAAACAATCTTGCATTTTTGCTTGTGCATAACCCTTTGGCTTTTTTAAACTGCTTTTATATTATACAATGTTGATGTTCACAATTAGCCGATTGTGATACTCCCATATATTGTAAAACATTTTATTGCCATGGACTATGGTTAACTTAAGGTCTCTGCCTTAATGTGCCACTGTTAGTCGATGATTAATGCGTAAGCTTAAAAGCAAATATTCCCTTTGTCCATTATTTTCCTCCATTGTGGCTTGAGATCGGCACAGATGAGATGGATGTTGGGTAAAATGATCTCAATTGGCTAACGCTAATGTCAACTCATTGATTGGGAAGCGAAAGTGGTTTGTGTAATTAGCCAGTTCTAACTCCTAACTTCCCCCTCTCCCCCTCTCTCTACAGTAACTGGCCGACATTTCCTCAAATATTCATTAAGGGAGAATTCATTGGGGGGTCGGATATTATTCTCAATATGCACCAGGTTACTCCTTAAACTTGATTTTTCCTCCTCTTATTTACATATTGGACTTACAGATCTATAATATAATGATGTTACTTCTGTAGACTGGCGAACTTAAGGAAAAGCTTAAAGATGTTGCAGCCAAGGAAACAGAGCCCCAAGCTTGATGAGAAGCGTTATTACTATGCGTGAAGTATCTACGCTTTTTTCTTTCTGTGAAGTACTGCATCCAACTGGTTCTGCAAATGCTCTTTAGGTGGTCTCTGTCAAGAGAAGACAAAAGAACTTGAGAGCAATATCTGCATTTTTCTTCTAAGCCATTATACTCTGAGAAACTTTGCAAGTTCACTCAGTAAGATTTCTCCATTTGGTACACCATTTCGCTCGATAACAGTTCTGTAATAGTGCCGATACATTTCGCATCAAGATGCTGAATTTTGTCTCTAGTGTTAATCTACATCGGACAATTAACAAGTCAAAAGTTGATATTTTGCAAACAAAATATTTGGTACTTAATTAAAATAGTATTCAGCCGAGGATATCCGAATTCAAAGCATGAACAAGTTTTTCTACCCTGAGTAGTTTCTCCTGGACATGGCTTACAATTGGAGAAACCTTTATTATGAAATGTCAGTTCTTTTCCCTATATTGATGAGTCCTAAACGTTCTAGCGCTCAACTAATTAATTAAAACGTCAAATTGATAAAGACAAAGAAAAAAAATCAAGATTCTTCTTATTTTCTTGGTGGTGTGCTCCTGTCTCTGTCAGGCACGTAATTAGCCTTGAGCTGGGGTGATTGGCCTTGTATACACGGACAAGCCGCGAGAAAGCAACAATCCAGCCATGGACAACACTTCATCACTCTTGTGAAGTTGTAGGATAATATATTTATACAAATCCACCAACGGCTGCTTAGTCTTCTGTCACCGCTACCTTATACCGTCTCCCTTGGTTTCGGTTCATCGCAAAACCCCAACATTAGGATAATATAAGTACAAATCCACCAACGGCTGCGTAGTCTTCTTTCATCGCTACCTTATACCGTCGTTCTCATTCCCCACCAAAACAAAGCTTCAAAAACTTGTGGTTTCAAGCTTCTGATCAACACTTCCAATATTCTTACTTTGCGAACGTTCCTTTTTTTTTTTTTTTTGGCTGAAATCGAGTCGATTCCGATCCTTTTCAATGGCGGCGGACCCAAAAGAGTCACCTGCCAACAACCCTGGTCTCCAGGCAACCCCAGATGAAGCTACTCAAGGATACTTCATGCAGAAAACTGTGAGCTTTTAATGGTCCATACTAGATATTTGTACAGCAACTTTTTTTCCTGATTTCTCAATGCTGCATTAGTGCCCAATTTTAATTTTGTGCTAGTTCAATTTCAGATGTTTAGAATCAAGGACCCAAAAGTGAGCCTTGATTTTTATTCTCGCGTATTGGGCATGTCGTAAGTTATTCTTTTGATCATAATTTCTGCTGTTCTCTTTATGATTGAGCTCATTGGTATCTCTTTGCGTGCGTGTGTGTGGCACAACTTCCAATTCCTTTGCAGTTATGCTTATAATCAACCTGTTACGTTTATTTCATCATTTTACACAGAACTTTTACAAAGAACTTGTATTTTGTTTATAGTTTAAAAGTTTATATCATGTTAAGCTTTCTGGTTATATATTTCTGTGCAACCATCATGCGCAAATATTATATGTCTAGCAACTTAATTTGAAACTTAACTTTGTATTTCTTATCTTGTTGACAGTGATGTTACTTCATGAAAGCTGATGACGATTTTTGTTTGGCTCAGATTACTTAAGAGGTTGGATTTGCCAGAGATGAAGTTCAGCCTGTACTTTATCGGCTATGAGGTAGGGCACATATTGTTGCGCCTTTTTGCTACTGACTGTTTGGTTGCATAACGTGGCTAACTGAGGTTTCAGTATGCATATGCTAATGCTGTGCCATTCTGTCAGCACATGTTACGAAATATCAAGTTGCTTTTGTAAAAAGTTTAAATATTAGCTATTTTCCAGTGTCTCTAAATCCATATGTGTAGCGGAACCGTGAGTTTATTTAATTATTTAGTTTTGTGGAAATGTACGTGATCTTTTTTCTTATTATTACGTATGCTCTTAAATAATCTTTGGTGCAGGATCTAGCCGAAGCTCCTAGTAATTCAGTCGATAGAACTGTTTGGACCTTTGCTCAGAAAGCTACAATTGAGCTGGCACAGTGAGGAATATGAATTTGTCATATTTCTTTCTTTCAATGTATTTTAAGATTTGTCTAACAATAAAATAATGTACAGTAATTGGGGTACTGAAAGTGATCCAGAGTTCAAAGGGTACCATAATGGCAATTCAGAACCTCGTGGCTTTGGTATGTAACTTCTCACGTCTAATTATCTAGATGTGCAAATTTGATTGCAAAGGCTTAGTCCTTGCTGGATTCGTTGGCTATTTTTCTATTCCATTTGTGTCCGGAAAAATGCCGAGCGTTGTTCTTGCCCTCATATTTAGATATCAAGACTCGGTCTTCATTTTTTGCTTTGAGGGAATACGCCACATGGAATAGCTAATGTCGTAAATACATAGTTTGAAGATGATTTTTTCATACTGTGGCTCTGAGTGTTTGCTTCCTTGAGATTGGAACCATAGAAAGGGGAATTGATTATTAGATCATGATGTTAGTAATCATGTGTTGAGCAGTATCTTTTAGATTTCTATGTTTCTTGCACCTGGTAAAACATGTAGCAAATAAAAAACAAAATAAAAACAGTTGAAGTTTATATCGTCCATGTAGTAGGATCCTCAATTTTTTTAGCCACCAGTTATCGTCATTTTTATGTGTTACCAAGAATGCAGATACGTGAATGGTTTCTGGCTACACTGGTTCCTAGTTTTGTGACATTAATGTCACCGTGCTTGATCATTTTCTTTACTGCTATTTACTTGATATACTCACTGTTTCTTATCTCCTTTGCATGAATAGGAATCCAAAATGAATGGGAAACTGTTTTTCTGTTTTCAGGGCACATTGGCATCACTGTTGATGACACATACAAGGCATGTGAAAGATTTGAGCATCTTGGAGTCGAGTTTGTTAAAAAACCTGATGATGGTAAGAAGCTTCTTAGGTCTTCTTCATTCTAGAAACGATGAATACATACACCATCACCTTAGTACAGTAGAGTTGCAAACCTCTATTTACTTGTATGTTGTGTTTAATATCTGGTGTACAGCTAGATAAATATCTGAATTTTCTTTTGTTCTCAGCATGACGATACATCTTGAGTTTTGTTTTGGTTTAGACCTTGCACGGTCTGTCCCCCCACCTTAGAAGTTTTATGACGCATGTACATGAATATATTGATGTTTGTATATATTTCAATGCATAACTTGGCAGTTGAATATATATTACAATGGTAAGAAAATTGAGGGAGTCCAATTTTTTAAACGTGGATTTGAATTTAATAAGCTAGTTATTTGGCTCAGTAATTACTTTTCTTTGGATTGCATCACGTGGATTGTTTTTAATTTATTAAAAGATCTATAGGAGTTTTGAAAAAAAAAAAAAAACTTTCTTCCCTTGGAAGGAAGCCTTCAATTTGGGCTTTCTTCTCTTGTTTTCATTTTTAGATAAAAATGCATGAGATAAGTTGTGGCCATAGGAACTCTGCAATCTGCACAGATCTTTCACTTCTAAGAAAATAAAAAAAGAGATATGGATATTTTTTAATTCAATGTAAGCATATCATAATTACAATGCTGTGTAACTACTGCCTGTGCTCCCATGCATGCCATACCAAAAGCCTGCCACTTTAAGGCTGCTGGTACCATCTGATGCTTCTGGCATAGCAGCCATTAAAGAGAACAGAGCAAACTTCCATTGCACAGCTATGTGGAACTCAGTTGGTGGCTGCTAATTTTAAAGAAGTAACTGGTCAACCATAAATGTTAAAATTTAGCATTTCCCCATCAGCCTTGCTTTCAACATGAGAAACTTTGTAGATTTCTAAAAGTTTACAGGAATTTTCTGCAGGGAAAATGAAAGGGATAGCAGTTATTAAGGATCCTGATGGATACTGGATTGAAATCTTTGATCGAAAAACGATTGGAAATATAACAGCTGATGCTGCCTAAGATGATGCAACACCAACTTCAGGTAAAGATTTTGAATTTCCATGCTGTTGCTTTTATTTTCTTCTTTCATTTCTTCCTCTTCTAAATCTGATGCCCTCTCTAGAAAACTTATTAATAGATACATTCTCAGGCTGTATAGTAAGCGATAGCTCATAGCTTGCTTGCCAACAGCCAGCTTGCGTTACGTCAATTATTCTTTTAAAAAGATGGATTATGCATATTTTTAGGTTGAGTTAACTTTTGTTGCAAATGGGAAAACTGGAGGCGCACACATCTCTGGACCCGCCTAGTCTCTGGTTCTCTGTATATCTGTTCAACTCCTTTACACGTGACCTGTATTTTATTAATAGATTTTGCACTTGCTTTATTATTGTATCCAACGAAATGAACGGCAGTTTTGGTTGCATTTAATGCGGTGTAGAGTCTGTATACTATAATTATGAATTATTATCATAACGTGTCAAAATTTGATTTTGTTGTTATACCAAAAAAAAAAAATTGGTTTTGTTGTAACTGAAGTCATTGATTCATAGTTAAAGCGTATGAACTGATGTCTAAAAATTTAAATTTCACGATTTATGCTGTCTTCAACTCTGTAATGCATGTGGTATTAAAGTTGTATGATTTTGATTCTCGCATGTTGCATTTTAGAAAATAAAATATATTTTATTAATTATTAATAACAAATTAATAATATAAATTATTATAAAATATAATTAAATATATTATAATTTATAAATTTGATATCATTTATACTATTAAATTTTTTATCATTAATCAGTAAAATATATTTTATTCACTAAAATGCATTATCCCAATTCAAAGTTGTACGGCTGTATCTAACTATTTGAAGTTGAAGAGTGAAACATGCAAAATCCACCTCTGCCTTAATTCAGGCTCTTGGGATACATCCAGTTGACAAACGGGTCTCTTCTCTTCTTCTCTTTTCCTTTTTCTGTTATTTTGTTTCATAAGAAGTTTCAAAAACATGTTCACTTGTTCAAACAAGGGAGTAAACATGATCTTCCATCTTGAAGGAAAACTAAAAAACACGAAGAAATAATTCTTTTAATTCAGGGAATTGGAAAATTTTACGTTATTGAAATGCGAGACTATAAATAGCTACCATGAACATGTATTTTTCTATGTTTTGTAATTCTTTAGAAAATTTTCTCGAACTCTCTCTAAATTATTTTAGCAGTGGGAGCAAGCCTCTCTAATCTTTCAAGTTTGTTGCCAAGAGTTACATCACCAGCGGGGCTAGTTTATCTTCTTCCTTGACTAATATCTTTCCGGTGTGCTTTAATAAAGTTAGTTGTTGTGGTCTGTATGTCTATTATAGGGTGGATGGTTTGATTCACGTGTTAAATCAATGGGCAATGATGGATCAGTTGTTATTATGTTCTTAATTTGTTCTTATATATTTACACGCTTACCAATTTTCGAATAAAAATCTTGTGGGTTTTGTTTCAGGTGCCATGGCTTTACATTATCTGTTCGGTTTCATCCCCTTGCAGATGCACTCGGGATACTGCTTTCAGTGCTTTGGTGTTCTGGCTTTCGCCGCAGTTTCTTTGTGTTATGTTGGGAATATCTTCTACCAGCGATTGTGTTGCCAGCGTAATTTAACTCCTGATTTCCAAAATTACAAATGAATTCTTTCGAACTCACTTAGACTCTTATTATGCTTTTCACTTCAATCTGACAAGATGATGAGTGAACGTTCCATTAGTTGAAAGGCAGGTTTTAAATTGTGATAATCGTTTGGTACAACTGCTTGGTCAATGATGGAAGCACTTATCAGATTAATCATGTGTTTTATCTAAGTTTAATGGTTAGCCATCGGTCTTGCTCTGCTCTCCTTGTGGTCAGGCCTCTCAGTTCCAACCTAATCAAGGAAGGAGTGAGTGGGTGAGACTTCAATCATCAAGAGAACTTTAGGATTAGCGGTATTTGTACAATAAAAGTATTTTCACTAAAATGTGTTTTCTAAAATATTCATAAACTATGAAGTGTTTTCTAAAATATTTATAAACTATGATTTACTTATTAAATTATAAAATTTAATAAATTTAATAATTTATATTTTTTAAATAATAATTTTATTAAATTTTATTTATAACAACAATATTATCTCTATACTTAATTTTTGGGCAAGCTATGAGCATTTCCCCGCCTTTGTGGTCAAAACATTGTTGAAGTTGACTCGATATACGGTGTTGGGGTCTTGAAAATCAAAGTATAATATCAAAGGAAGAAATTTTGGTGTAGAAATTAAAGGTTGTATTACTTACCGTAGATATTTTGACGTGCAATGAATCTGGGGACAGATTATAAACGTATCTTCTCCGGTTGAATGGTCAGAAGAGACAAGATTTTGAGAGGTGCAACCAGTCCCGAGAAAAGAAACTGATTATGACAAGTTGAAAACCAGCCATTCCACTGTTCATAGCCCCTCTGGGCTCTGCAATCACTGAAATGTGCCGAAATCATCCCAAAGTCAAAATGTCAAATGCGACAACTGCTTGACTTGAAAAAGTTAAATGTTCCAAGCAACTTCCCTCCATTCATCTATCTACTTTGGCCCATTATAAATCTAACCCACATAAAAAACCAAGTAGCTTGCACGAACAGCTATTCATACATCACACCTGCTTACTATTATTTTAGTGTCTATCAGTTTGTTGAATACTGATCAACATCTTTAAATATGGCGACCCGGGTCTGAATGTGAAGTTTCCCTGTATTCGCCTTGTACAATTGGTCAAGTTGCTTTTAGGTTGGATTTTTAATGACTTTCCATATTGTTTACTAATTATATGTTGAAAGTGCTGCATTGAAGCCTGTTCAATGAACAACAACAGCTCAGATGACTATAGGTCGCAGACAGTGGTCAATTATAGTCCACCAGCAGGAAGCTTAAGATCTAAAACAAGCACTTAATTATATATACGCTCATTTAATTATGTCCTTCAGTAACAAACTACTTACCTACAGACCTTTACAATACTCGTCATGCATCCACTCTCTACGCCTTACTCTTCTGTTAACCCTTGTTTTTTGACAACTAATACCTTGTTAATAATTCATTAAATCAAAGAACGTGGTCCATACAGATTTTAAAGGATGATAGTGATGGAGCTGATGCTCTCAGATTCATTTGTGTATTATGTTTAGTGTTTTTTAAGTCTCTGTTTCTGTTGTACCCAAAAAAACAAAAAAGCATTTAATATGATAGACTGTACCTTGGGCCATACCTTTTGACCTTTACACTTCACCCAGAAAAGACATTCCCACGTCAAATATTCATATCTGTACTATTTTTTTGGCAAAGCATTATAAAATTTAAAAGGAAATAACGCAGCTGGCAACCCAAATATTTAATTTCGAAGGAAATAGATTTGCAAACAGTGAGTTGAATGGTTGACACGTTGACATTATTTGCTGCACAGTTTATACTGTGATTCTTTTAAATGAAATGGAATAAAATTGTATATTTGGTGATTCTGTATATGTACACAAATTAATATGTTTACGGGTTTGAATAATTGGCTTATACTAACAGTGATTTGCACTTAAAAAAAAAAACAGATTCTCTTTTTATGCGACTATTTAATTGAAGTCTGACTACTGTCTTTCACCAAAAAAAAAAAAAAAGAGAAGTCTGACTACTGTAAAGAGGTTGATTTGATAAATGAACAAGGGAAATGGCAAACTCTGACAGAAATCTTGCAAATCATGTAATTTTGGAGCCTTTTAGGACTGGTTCCCAATGGGGATTCCCAGTCGCTTTTAGATTAAACGACTTCCATGAAAGATCAACCTTTTTCTCAGTTATTGCCGCTTACATAGATTTCTGCAGTTACTGCAACTCCGATGCCTTCTCAAGAATGCGAATATGGCAGCGGGACGACTGCTGCCGTTTCCTTCTTTAGACTATATATAATCTTCTAATAATCTCAACCAAAGCAGGTTTCGTGTGCAAAAAACTATAATAAGGAAATTTGTCCTCATCATGTGACAAGATTATTTAGTTGGGATTATAATAATTTTCTTTTAAAAAAGAAAAGGATGTACAGCTCATTGTTGAATATATATCCCAATTATAAGCCTTTAATTTCTTAATTTATTTGTTGAGTTCTCATTATCAACACTGGCATATGTTTCCCACAAACTCAGACAGAAGTTCATGGATTTTGCCTTCATTACTATCTTTAGACAAAGTCAATATAATTTAAAGAAACTTATGCAAAAGGACTAGATTATGTCTACTAATTTGTTATTCATACAGCTTGCGCCTCCATAATTCCACACAAAACTCCAAAATTTTGCCACCATCGTATACAATCTTTCTTTTCTGGCCATCATTGCTTTTTTCTTTATTTATTTTATATTTTGAGACCCAGCTTAGGGTAAACGAGTTTCCATCTTGACTCTGACCTAGAAAGTTTACAAAAGATTCTTTAGCAGTGTGCTCAATAATGTACTTTGCTGTTTCTTGCATATGGTAAATTTTTTAGAGTACCGTTGGTTGAATGAGGGTATAAAAGACAAGGTCTAAGCAAAAATACGTATCTACGTGTGAATGAATCGTACGAGCATATATACACAAAATATAAATAAGCTTTTACAATGTACTGAACAACAAAGTTTTCATTTAATATTCGTTAGAAAACAAAACACTCCAGAAAACTTCGAAGTCCTTTTTTCTCTGAATCTTCCCCCATCATGCCCCTTACCCCATCATATCTTTCTGATTTTACTTACAGTCAGTCATCAGTTGCACTCAGTAGTAGTAGTAGTACATGCCCTTCTCTTCTGTCTTGCTTTCCTCAACATTAATAAAGAACCCATTATTATTACTGCTACCACTGCTAATCAGCTGCTTAATATCCTCAGGATCATAATCTATCAATGAAGTTTGCCCAAAACACCCATTTGGGTTACTTATACTAATATTTTCACCTTCAACTCCATTATTGTTGCTCCCATAACCAACCATGAACTTGTTGCTGTACTCTTCAAACCCGGTACCGGAGATATAGTTCGGATTCTGAAAAGCCATTTCCTCTTGTTTGATCTCTTTGCCATGGCTGATCTGACTACAGCTCCCATCAGACGAACTGCAACTTCCTTCACTCCCAAACATTAGCAAACTTTCTCTAATAGGGTAATACTGCATGGGAGTGCCAACCAAGCACTCTTGGTTTTGGAAAAAAGGGAAATTTGTGCAGCTTGTGGTAGTAATGTAACCTGAGGGAACATTAATGGGCTCAAGGCCTGTGAAAGACATAGTTGGTGCTGGGGAGAAGTACGAGCTGCAGTCTCTGTACGTTGAAGGTGACAGGGATTGAGAAGGAGAAGAAGAAGAGAATGGTGGGTTTTGATGAAATGGAGGTTTTCTGTGAGATGGAGGAGGCAAGCCCATGAGCTTTTTCTTCAGCTTGGTGTTCCAGTAGTTCTTGATATCATTGTCAGTCCTGCCCGGCAACTGAGCAGCTATAATTGACCACCTGTAATTACCAATTAATGATCAATAATAATATTTTATATAACGTTAAAATATTCCGAAGAGGAAAGCAAACTCAATGCTCTGACTAAACATCTGTAAGTGGATATGCTGATACTAGATCTAAACTTGGCATGCATTCGGAAGAACTATCTAAATATAGGCAGATTGCAGATAACTACAAGATTTTTAAAATGGAAAAAGAAATAACCTATGCTTGTTATTGTCCTTTTTCCCCACCCTTTTTATTTTCTTTGCCCCTTTTATATATACAGGATATCATCATCAACATTTCACCAGAGTATGAGAATGATAAATGAAGGAAAATGGAAAAGAAAGATGTCCATATCAACATGGATATGTATGAATTCAGAGATTCGATTGTTGGTCAAAAGGAGCAAAAACTGGTTTGAGTGCTAGGAGCCTAGCACATGAAAATGGTAGTACCTGCTTCCAATATTAGTATAGAGGCTGCAAATTATTCTGTCTTCCTCGTCGGAGAATTCTCCATGCTTAATGTTGGGCCTCAGATAGTTGAGCCACCGCAATCTGCAACTTTTCCCACATCTCTTTAGACCTGATAATTAAGGAGCAAAATTAATTTAAGAAGACAGCTAGGAGAGAGATTAATATGATATTTCACCGCAAATTTCAGCCATTTTTCATATAAATGAGAACTTCATTTTTGTTTCTCGGCTTTTGAACTTACCAGCTTTCTGTGGAAGAGCAATCCAATTCCCTCCAGTGCCATGCTTTTCTATGTACTCTTTCAGCTTTGAGTCTTCTTCAGGTGACCATGGCCCCTTCTTCACATTCGCCTTGTCACAACAAGGAGCTCTTCCCATCTCTCTCTCTCTCTCTCTCTCTCTCTCTCTCAAGATGGGTCTCTTCTATTGGGTATCCTCTAACCACTTTGACGATCCAAAGCCTCACTTTCTGAATGAAACTTTGGTGGGCTGTGCTACTCGTGCCCTTCAATATATAAAAGACCTGGATTTTGGATATTTCAAAAGTAATTCTTAAAAGAAAAGAGATATATTGGTGCACAAGTCAAATGAAACCAGTGACATGACAATTATAATTAATTTCCACTCTTATGGATTACAATTAACCAGCTAAGCTAGAAATAACTTTCTAAATCTTTCAACGTTTGCATCCCATATGAAACCTCACTCGGTCTCTTCCTTCTGTTAAAAAAGCATCCAAAGTTTTCCACACACGGAAACATACCTTACATATACATACATAACAGCACTACAGAATTGAAAGCTACAGCTACCAGAATTGTGACACTCTCCAAACAAGAGGACCAAACGATGGCATAGTTTTCTTCAGCTTAGCGGTCTTTTTGGAGAAAATTTCCAGTAATCCTGTGGTAGGTAGTTTTTTAGTTTAAAATTTAACGAGTGATCGTTCTCTAATTCAAAAATACAGACAAATCTAAACACATATTTATTTGAGTTGCAAGAATACATACAACGAAAATATTAAAATATTTTCCACTTATTTAATTATTTAATTGAGATATTTATTAATGCATTGAAGCTTTGCAAAAAGTAAGGAGTTTTATTATTTTATAATTTATTTTTACTTAATCTTTAAAATTTAGATATCTTACAATTTTGCGTAATCCAATTACAGATTCAAATATCTACATTAATTGTTATGAATTTTTTGTCAAAAATAAGTTGTGGAGCATCTAAGAGAACATCTGCATTATTAGGGAAGAAAAAACAATAATAAAGAAAAGGCACATGTACTATAAAGCAAAAGCCAAATACATAGTGTCTAAATAGCTAATGGATTTGTATGGTTAAGGCGCACCTCAGGATTCATGTATCAGGCGTTTATTAAGTGTAGTATAGGTTAGCAAATGAGAAAAATCATGCATTTAAATTGAATTTTATAAAATGTTTTATTTAAAATAATTTGAATTATTAAATTTATTAAATCTCATATACTAAATAATAAAATTTAATAAATTAATAATTTATCTTAAAATTTATAAGTATTTAATATGAAGAATTTTGCAGGAGTCTGTTTTTCCTCTCTGTATACATGTGCTTAGACTTTACTATGCCATAATTGGCGCTGTATATTGGGAAAGCACTGTTGAGGATCTAGCTAGATGTGGACAGTGCAAGAACTACATATGGTGGATGATGAGAATGATCACAACGTTCATATTTGGAGGGGTCCTAAGGATCAGATTCTTTGCCGTATACAAAACACATCTGATCAGGTGCTTTGGATTGACTAATCACTGCCATGGTAGCTTGTGCACATCGGTTGAGTAATGACACATCAATGGTAGCCATAGTGAGCAGCAATTATAGTGAAAAATAGGCAAAACAATCGTGGCAGATGTGTGCTGCCACATTATAACATTCCTACAAGGGGGGGTCCTTGTGTTGCTTGGCGACATATAGGAATTGAGACCTAAGCACTCTCTGGAAGAAAGACCCTACTTCCCACTTTATACCAGTCCCACTATTCTAGCTAGTCCTCATCATTTTGTGACTTTTTTCTTTCTCTTTTCAGAAATTTCTCTTTCTAGCATTTGTCCTATAATATTCCAGTGTCTTTGTCGAGAGGGAAACAAAGTCATTTTATGGCATGAATATACTTCCGGATCTCTGACTGCAGTTGTTCAAACAAAAAAAAAATGCCATTTGCTCAGTCTAAATTTGAACTCCTAATTCTTTTTTGAATATATTTAAGTAACCTTGCAGTTTGAGCATTAATCCTTTTATTATTATTTTTTGTATGCATATGAAGGCGCAGTTATTAAATTAACTACTAATGGGTATTTTAGTTTTAGCCGTTTCTCTAGCAACCAGTAAAGAATTTAAAGAACATGGTGATGGAAATGGTGTTACGGTTTAATATATTTAATCAACTTAGTGGTGTCACTGCTAACGTACATGCATAGTTGTGCCACCCACCAATAGTGCATGTTCTTTGAATCCTAACTATGGGAATTTTAAGATAAGGCATTTAACTAATTAAGAATTCCATGCGTATGAAACTGTACATCAATTGTTCCCTTTGTCTGTTAGATATGTATCAAAATGATATTTTAGAATTAATAAAGTTTTGACCCAATTAAAATTGATAGTACTTTAAAAAAGTTTAACATCAATATCTATGAATTTAAGTCTTAAAGAAACTTATGTCAGAAAAAATAAATTTTTTTCCTTGAATGCAAATTTATCTAATATTTAATAGTGATATAAAAATATTTTATGAAAAAATAAAAAAAAAATACTCTCAAAATCAGAGCGTGAGGTTCTATAAATTGTATTCCACATCAAGCTTTGGCCTTTTTTGTAATCCGGGCACCTGATTGTCTTTTTATTAGTTCCTTAACCGTTTTTAATGGGCAAGTAATGTTAAATTCAAGGACATTTATTTTTGTTTTGACAAATTCTGTCAAAGCACTTGCTATTCTATTACTAATAATAGAAGAACATAAGGTGGGAGTAAAATGAGAGAGAAATCTTGAAATAAAAATAAAATGGAAGAAGATTCTAATAACAACTCAAATATTAAATTGGTATTAGAGATAAAACTAAGTGGCAATGGCCTAACACAAACCATTCATGCATGGCAATTTATTTAGTAGGGTCGGTGGATAAAGCTAGAATCAGAAACAAATCTATTTGTTAAGACAATAAAGCAAACTTAATAGTGGTTTACAAAAGAATATATAATATAAAAAGAAAGTTATTTTCGCGAGTGATCCATTTTTTCCTCTCACAATATTGTCCCTTGATTTATGCACGTTTGCTTTTCTTAAATCAATGAAGGCGGACAAGATTACTAAAAGTTGAATATATAGTGGCTACCATAAAGTAAACACTATCAAAGATTAAAGCAACATAATCACCATTGGTAGGCAGAGATCTAGGAAAGATATGCTGGCTTTACATCCCTCTTGCTCTCTCTTTGTTGGCTGTATATATAATACCTGCATTTTTGTCCACACTTTCTGGCTGCCTGTACTGTTTCTAGTGATTGTTTACAGTAACACCATTTCTCGTTGACCGCTTTCTAATAATTATAAGGCAATCATTATCTCAAAATGAAGCTTTTCACCCTCCACACGTAATCATCCCCAGATTAGATATAATCATGCATTTGCCCTTTGCATTCGCACACCTCAACCATTTCTTTTAGAGTGCTCCTATTTATACATGAATTTCTGTATATTAAGTTATAAGACCTAATTGATACGGTCTTATTATTATTATCAACAAAAGTTATAATATAAAAATTAAATTTAAAAAATAAAGATAACAAAGCTGCATTTAACTTCAATGCAAGCTAATTATTTCCAGCTGGTTAGTTTTTGCCATTCTTTGACTTAAATGCCTACTGGTCAAGTTATTTCTCAAATCTCATAAACTAATCTTAAAATGTTAAAAAGAGGAAGGTGAGATGACAATAGATGTTGAGGACTAGAGCATAGGGATATCTGTCTATAAGCTTTAGGAGCTACCACCCATTGGACTAAATCTCTTGCTTGTGTAACCAAAACTTCAGTCCTCTGATATAATGTGATGCTGTGTAAAGTTGTGACAGGCAGTTCAAAAGCAGCGGCATCAATCTGGTGGCAGGATATGGAGCAGGAGTATATATGGAATATTAATAGGTTTTGAACCAGGTAGTATCAGAACCAGGTTTACTTTGGCGCCATTGAGTTGGTGCATTATCTGAAGGTGACAAAGAGCTGGCTGAAC
The DNA here is from genome assembly GCA_037013595.1 of Dicorynia guianensis. Lineage (NCBI taxonomy): Eukaryota > Viridiplantae > Streptophyta > Magnoliopsida > Fabales > Fabaceae > Dicorynia > Dicorynia guianensis. Next base: position 2,344,938 of record JASUAB010000009.1, read on the forward strand.
CAACTTCTGATGCTGCCTGTATTCATCTAGCTTCTAATAAGAACCCATTTAAGCATAGTATTGTACTCATCAGATCGCTGTAGTCGTATGTTCTACATACACAAACAAGAAGCTGGACCCTAAATCCAAATGTTTAATTGACCAATAAGAATGATCACATAGAGCACTAGTTTGACAACTAGCTAGAGGAAAGAGATGAAGGATATTGGCTTACTCATATAAATTATAAAAGGAATTGAGTGTTAGTGTATAAATGTACGAAAAAGTCTTATTTCAGGGAATACCTTTTGAGATGAAAAAAATCAAAAAATACACCTGAACTCACAGTTTCTGTCAAGCAAATCTCTATCCCATCGGTCTTTTTCCTTCCCCATGTGGAATCTTCCTATTGAAAAATACAATGCTCCCTCGTCTCCTAATTCAATAGAAGACATAATTAACTAATCGATAATTTAACAAAAAAAAAAAAATTCATTGGGTTATATTATAAACAAATTAATTAGTTTATCAAAAGGACAAGATAAGTGTCATGGTCGTCTGCATTGACTCTCAAACAGCACATGCCCTGACTTTCTCAACGGTTGGCAAACCAAAATGGAAAAGTTTGCATATCGTTTTCCCATTACTGTAATGCTAAAATGTTTAATAAATCAAATGAAATCAAGCAGTCTTCAATAGCTAACTTTAATTTCAGAGAGGACCATATTAACGCGAATATGTATATATGTAAACTTTTCTTAGAGAAAATTATTTTAATTTCCATTTATTTTTAAAATTTACATTAATCTTCATTGTATTTTATAAAAGTACTACAAATAAATTTAGATTGTTAAAAATATTCTTGATTGAGTAATAACAAATTTGTTATAACTTATAAAAAAGTATCTTTATTAATTAAGTAGTAAAATATTTTATTTTTAAAATTTATATTCAGCTTTTTTGCAAAAATATTTTACGTGAATCTTTTTATAATTCATAAATTTATGTTTATAATATAAAAAATAAAATGTATTTTATTTTTGAATATTTTACACAAAATACATAGATAATACTACAAACGTTTTTCTTTTTTTGAGTTTTTGATATTTTATGAAAAAATTCATAAATTATCAAAAAAATTTTATGATACCATTTTTACAGAGATAAAATTTTATAATATGAAATTTAAGAGATAAAATTTTATTATTTAAATTTATAATAAATTAAATTTATATATTGCACATTTATAAATATAAAAAATTAATATAAATTTTAAAAAATAAAAAAAATTATATAAAAAGAATAAAATAAAAGAGATATTAAAATAATTTTTTTAAAAGAAGCAACTATGAAAAGTCTCGATATAACACTCTAACAAACATGCCCACGAAAGTCCGCTCACAGGGAACATGCTTAACGGATTTTTATTTCATTACAACGATGTCATTACTTCCATCGTAAAATGAGAAAAGTTGTTTCCATATTGCGTATAAGAATAAGATACTTAAATTTAGTGTTTAGAATGTTTAAATCAACTAAATTTTATATAATTTAATGTATAAAATTTAATAAATATAATAGTTTAAATTTTATAAATTAAAAATTATATAAAAATAAAGGCACAAAAATAGACATATATTAATATACATTTTCTTGCATTAATTCGCTTCTGCTTAGATAACCTTTAGGTTAAGCTAGTGATGCTTTTGCTTGTCCTTCATTTCTGGTTTGATATGTTTAAGGGACAGAGTAGATAAGGTGTTTGGTTAGCTGGCTGAGCTCAGACTTTGAGAGAGAGTCGTGGGTTGAGAAATGAGGTGGTTGCGTAGGTGCGGGTGTGGGCTCCCAAGGGCGGGGGGAAAAGACCAATCAATCAATGACCACTCGCCAATTTGTGGGGTTTTCCAAGTTAAACTGTCTTCAACTTATTTACTAGGTTTAAACAAACGTTTTACTTGTATGAATTTCCATTAGGTTGATGAGGTTGGTAGAGATTGGTTTGCAACTTTGAATTTAAAGGTTAAGTGTGAACTAGCTGGTAATACGTAGAGTTTGATGCCTAAAAACGACCTCTTTTAACAAACCAACACAGGAGTCAAAGCAATGGGGGTGATTTGATGGTGTTGACCAGACTTTCATGATCAGCAATCAGAGCCCTTGCCTTCATTGATAAGTTTCACTTTGTCTGCATTTGATAATTACACCGGCAGCGATGATAATTCCACACTATTTTAGTATCGCAAGTTATTATTTTGCATGGAAGCAACAAAGGAGAGCCATGGCTGCTAGTTGGGCTACTTGTCTGTCACTCGAATGCCGTAGGCCCAATTACAGATAACATTTTTGACCCACTACTGAGCAGTGGTACAAATGCATAGCAAATGTTAACCCCAAGGACTTACTTGGGCCCTGAAGAACCCATGATTTTTCTATTTAGTGTTAAGGCCTGGCCCATTCAGGAGGTAGTGGGCCGTTGAGGGCAATTGGTGACTTTTTCCAGGTCAGCATGATTGCCAATTATATCGGAAAAAGACACAGCAACAGCCACTTTGCTTGTGTGTTGGTCAAAGTCAATCACGTGCCTTCGGAGGAGTGAGATGTACGGTTTAGCTCAGCCCAGTTCATGACTTGCCACTCTGAGACTCAGTTCCACCTCTCTCGTCAACGATGAACAAGCGGGGGAAGAGGTTCGCAGGCAAGGGTCACAATTCTGGGGCCAAAGTCCCGAATTGGACACTGCCCATTTTTCGAATCCCTGTCCTTCTGATACTCCTCGCTCTAGTTTTTGTGCCTTCATCTTCTTCCATATCAAACTTCAAGCCTCCTCCTATTCCTATTTTGCCCATCCCCAATGCTTTCCAGCTCGAATGGCAACTCGGCGACATGGCCCTCTTCCTGCACTTCGGAACCAATACCTTCACCGACTCAGAATGGGGTACTGGCCATGCGGACCCCGCCATCTTCAACCCAACTAAGCTCAATGCTACTCAGTGGGTCCAAGTCGCCAAAGAGTCGGGCTTTTCTCGACTAGTTCTAACCGCGAAGCACCATGATGGGTTCTGCTTGTGGCCCTCTGAGTACACCGATTACACAGTGAAGTCGAGCCAATGGAGGAATGGGAAAGGCGATGTCGTCGCCGACTTGGCTGCGGCTGCCAAGGAGGCGGGCATTGGGTTGGGGCTTTACCTTTCGCCTTGGGATCGGCACGAGCCATGCTATGGTAACACTCTGGAGTATAACGAGTTTTACATGGGGCAAATGACAGAGCTACTCACTAGGTAATTCAGATTGAGTCTGCAAAGTGTCTTTCCAATTTGGTGATGCAGATTCTTGTTAATTTGTTTGAGCGATCCCTTTGAGTCTAATTTACTTTGAAGAGTTCTTGTTTCTATCTGATTATTTGCTCTTGCAATAAGGTAGAGTTTTTTGCTATTTATTTATGATTGGTATGTGTTACGATTTAGATGTGTTCTTGGAGTGAACACAAACTCCCAAAGTGTGTTTTTTGGGCAAACACAAGCTCCCAGAGAAAATCAGAGAGATCCTGGACTTCAACCATATTCATTCCTCCCTTTTAAAATAGAATACACCCCTTGAATAAATATAAAAGACAGAAGTTACAACTATTAATGGATAACTATCCTAGTAAGTAACCATCCCACATCCCATAATCACTCCTAAAAAGAAGTAACTGTCTTCTTAACTGCTTCGATAATGGCTTTGAGGTGGTTATCACCAATACTCACGTAACAGTCTGTGTCTTTTATGCTGGTATGGAGTCAGTGCTCTGGTGATTTTCTCCCTCTCTGTATTAAATTTGAATAAACTGCTAACAAAATTCGGGACATCAGTTTAGCAAGATGCTACTAAATAACTACACTGAAAAACTTTGGTGTATTGCAATTGATACAATGTCTCATTCTCATTCCGGAGCAGTAAGAGAATGTTTGTTTACTGGGTCCCTTTATGCGTGTGTAATGAATTATAGGACTATGCAGTGGCTTGTTCTTTCATAGACTTCATATTTTTATGGACCGGGCTTTGTTTTATAATCTGTTTTCATTTAAATTATGATGAGGTTGAGTTTTTGTTTGTGTCTTTATATATGGGATTTAATTCTTATATTAGTTTCAACCAGACTCGAAAATTTATCTTCCCTATTCTCCCTAGAAATCCTTGACAATTTTCTGCTTGCAACAAGTATTTGTTTAGATTCGGGAAAGCATTCAAATAGTTAGTGCATTTAAAACAGGTATGGGGAGATCAAGTATGTATTTTTGGATGGTGCAAAAGGAGAAGGGGAAAAAGACATGGATTACTTCTTTGAGAGTTGGTTTTGTCTAATTCATCAGCTCCAACCAGGGGCCATCATTCTTAGTGATGCTGGTCCTGACACCAGGTGGATTGGTGATGAAGCTGGTGTTGCTGGGTCCACGTGTTGGTCATTTGTCAACAGAAGTGCCATTGAAATCGGCGGTTCTTATACCCAGTGAGTTCTCTTTCATACTAAGACTCCTAACATAATCTTCTGTTTCAACGAGATCTGGTCTAATTGCATGGTTTAAATTTTGTCTGGTTCGATCATAAAATTCTGCTAATTGCATGGCCTGAGAGCACAGATTAGTCTTATTACTGACTGTTCCTTAGGTTGCAGCTTTAGTACATTGGTGTTCTTCCCTATATGCATATGTAACAAAAATGCGCACAGTTGAGTCCTTCTTATTTTTATTCTTCACCTTGTTCATACCATGCTAATTGTTTGACTTGCATAACGCCAACCATAATTTAGTCCTAACAGCTGTTAGCCTGTACCTTATCTTATGGTATTAATTCAGTATATGTTGTTAAGGACTTCAGCACATGCTTATTCTACAAGGTGTGCACTGCTGAGTCCTGAATCTTTAGTCTAATTTAGAACCTACAGAATAGATCTCGGTATTCTCAAAAAATTCAGGAGAGTCGACAAGTGGATCTATCTATTATTTCTTGATCAGTATTCATTGGACTTACACCTTAGAAGGCAGTACTCAGCATGTGAATTTCAGTCTTTAGTTTTCTGCTGCATATATCCATGGCAAGGTCTGAAATTTTCACGCAATTGTCATACAACATATGTAACAGTGTCTGCATGGCCTAAATAATGTCTGGTTTCCACTACAAATAACAAAAATTTATCAATGTTTAGTTCTTACATCTGGCAGATACTTGATAGGAGGAGATCCAGTTGGTCATGATTGGGTACCTGCTGAGTGTGATGTTTCTATCAGACCTGGTTGGTTTTGGCATGCTTCAGAAGTTCCAAAGTCGGCAAGGACTCTACTTGACATATACTATAAATCAGTTGGTCGAAACTGTCACCTGTTACTGAATGTGCCACCAAATTCTTCTGGTCTCATTTCAGCTGAGGACATCCAAGTGCTTCAAGAGTTCAGTGAGCTCCGAAGGTCCATATTCTCCCATAATTTAGCTGCAAATGCCCTTCTTCATGCCAGCAGCACACGAGCAGGAATTCCATATTCTCGTTTTAGTCCCTACAATGTACTTGAGGAAGGCATATACACTTACTGGGCCCCTGAGGAGAATCAATCTAGTTGGATTTTGTACATAAATCTACAAGAGTTAGTATCTTTTAATATTCTGCAATTACAAGAGGCTATTCACATGGGACAGCGGGTGGCTGAGTTTCACCTTGAGATCTTGGATGAAGGTGTATGGAATAGAGTTACAAATGGCACCACAATTGGGTATCAGAGGATACTGCTATTTCCAAAATTAACATCTCAATACCTGAAGCTTGTTATTGACAAGTCTCGCGCCGACCCATTGATTGCACATTTGGGAATCTACTTGGATCGAGTTTCCAATATGAGCGACACAGCTGATAAAACTTTTGCAGCCCATCTCAATGGCACTCAAGTTCTACGCAGTACCACACACGATTCCCAGAGTGCCACAATGTAGATTGTGTTCGAGTAGAAGTACTCCCACTTGATGTGGGAGTACTAAACTTTTAATTAATCTTGCAGTTTAATTTGTGATCATATAAATTTAATTGTTTAAATTATTTTAAATGAATGATTTTATAAAATTTTATTTGTGTAAATAATAAAACCTTTTGTTTTAATTTATCTATTTATTTGTGGTTTCAATCTTTGAAAATGTCCTACATGGAAAATACGTATTCAATTCTTATACACGCATAACTTCTTACAATATGAAGAAGAATATGATCCTGCAATCAAACCTAAGATCTGCATGTTGATTTTATTCATCGGTGTTATTGTTTGTTCCAATTGTTGCCCGCTTGCTCTTATCTATTGGGCGCAATCTTATAATTCGTAGTTTTCTCAGTCCAGCTATCTGGAGTATCAAGTGTTTCCATATGAATGTGTAGTAAATTCTATCTGGAGTATCAAAACTTCCTGTATTTATGTGTACCTAAATTCTATCTCTAACGGCATACAGTTGCCATGGCATCAGAAGAATAAAACAGCAATAGATGGTTATGCACAACTCCGACTGGAAAGCTGGCTCAGCTTACAAAAACCAATTGGTACAAAACATCAATATGGGCAATGTTAACGTTTTGTGCGCTGGTAGGCATATGTATGGCGTAAGTATGTTGTGCCCATGCTAAGAAAGAAGATTTGAGTGAAACAAACACTATTTCACTCAAATCCTATTTCAATCGTGTTTCTTGACATACGACAATGCAAGTGCTAAAATTTATCATATGTTTTTGGTGGATTCAGTTTCTTTGTCATTAAAATAGAGAAACTTTAAAAAGAAACAAATACAAAATTAAAAAAAAACATATTAAATTTTGAAAAGAAATAAAAAAATTATTAAAGTAAAAAAAACATTAAAAGATTCAAATTTATTCCCAGCGAACATCCTAGACTGTCATCTAGCGTGGGGGCACCGAGCATGTGGCTACGACCACCTCGCAACTGTTCTAAAGGCCTCCTCTTGGGGATGGGTGTTATACGTTCCCATATATTGCAGAATAATAATTACATTAATACAGGGTGCACTGGTCATGTACTCAAATTATGCATATGCTTTTCTGGTTCTGGCAAGAAAAATCTAGTTAGTGCTTCATGATTTGCCAACACCTTTCAGTGACAGCAACGGAACCCCGCAAGTTATAAAAGACTAGAGTGGGTCAAGTAAAGAAGACCACCACACCATTGAAGCCTAAGCATATGACCACAACGATATTCCTTACTATAAAACCTCAGATCAACTCTCAAAATCAGGTTATTTTAACATCTCGCAAAATCCTTGCAGCCATGGCGCCATATCTTCTGGCTTCCCAGTCGCTAAGCTTTGCATTCTGGGCAATCGGCTTACTCTGTTGCTCAGCTTTTTCATCAACAAACTCGGACCCCTTTTCTACTGTAGAATTTTCCTCACTGCTTTTGTCTTCCCCACCAGTCTCAACATCATCAGATCTCTCAGAAGTTACCTGACCCGAGTTCTCCGTGCACTCTGTTGTAGGTCTAGATTCCATAATGAAGAGTTGAATACTTGGATGTTGGAATGTTTCATCCATCTGCACAGATTGTAAGTCTTCAGTGCAACTTCAAATAATTAATCAAACTCATCCTTTGTCAACATAACTCAAGGTGATGTTGCTAATCCCAGACAAATGTGGTAATAATCAACAAGGCATGTAACATACTGGAGGCGATACTCAATAGAGTATGAAATACCTTGGATTTTGGAACAGTTCTCACATCAAAGTTTTTTTTCCACATCTGAAGCATCTGCTCGTGGACACTGGTGGAACGGATCTCATAACCCAACTTCATGGAAAAATTCAAGATGCAAAATCCGTTAAGTGAATTATCCAAGCCTACTACAAGCCATAAGTACAAAATTATAGAAGAACATACCAAAATTGTAGTCCTAGGGCCAGATAAAGCAAGTATTGTCTGCAATAAAGGTTCCAATAGATGCTCTACATAAACCTTTAATGGAATCCAGTTAAAACAATAATTAGCATAATGTCTCACCGAAGACAAAATGAAATTTGACATGAAATGCCTACAGCAGGAAAATAAAATTATATAAATAAAACCAGGAACTCTGCTTGCTTCAGACCAAGAATACCACTACTCAAGGTAAGGGGCAAATGGGTCCTTAGATGAGAAAGATTGAACCAAGGGTAGACCATCTGCCCAAGGGCCCTATATGAACCCTTCCCAAATCCCTAACATATGCATAACAGATAACACTTACAACATCAGTGCCAATAATGTAGTCAAATGGAGGACCAACAGCTTGAATGTGATTCTTGTCTCCCCACTGTAACTCTGAAACCTTGATTGAACCAAACGAATCTAGAACACACAAATTTCCTGCTAAGTTATTACTGCCATTCAAATCCATAGACTAACTAAAATACTAATACCAAGCACACTGCACGATGTGGCAGATGCACCATTTTACAAAGCCAGAAACACCCCCCCCCCCCCTAACACCCATAACCAGGAAAAAAAATTCATAACATCAAAGAAAGCCTTATCCCATTAGATAAGGTCAATTAAATGGATCAAATGCCACTATTGGATTCTACCAAAAAAAATTTCACAATTTAGAGAAGAAAAAAATCCCTTGTTTGCAAACTAAGACATCCACTCGGAAACAAGAATGGTTTAAAAGTTTCAAAACACACCAGGATTCATCTGCATGACCCTTGAAATATTACGTTCAACATTTCTCTGTAGAATTGGCAAAACCTCTTTTTGATCTGTCACTATAACATCGCACCCCAGCAAAGCCATGCCTGCAAAGGAAATGCAGATCAGACTGGGCATCACCCACAAATCAAAGAAGGGGGTCAAGCTAGAAAAGTTTCAAGCAGGGATTGCATTAATTCAACAATCAAATTCTAAAGCTTACCAAACCCAGAAACTCCACAACCGGCTCCAAGTTCAATTACACGTTTTCCTCTAAGTTTAGCTGGGGAAAACTTTCCCTTTCTGCAATTCTTTTCCTTCAACAATAAAGACACACACTATAAAATTAAAAGTATGGGAATTTGAACAAATGACAAGTTGGTCCATTTGAATCATTTCCAAAGAAACCAAATGTAAATCTAACAGCTGCAAAACCTAGTCCATGCTCTGGCATGAAATGATCTAACTTCAACGTAGGATAACATCATCTTCCCAAAGCAGAGAAGGATTGCGTTCCTTAACTTATGCAATTCTAGTTTTCTTGATCGTAGTACTTTCTGGTAGCCAAACAGATACAGTCAATAGAGTTATAGCATTGGAACATCAGTATTCAAGACTAAAAGAACAATGATCAGAACCATTGATAATCATAAAGGTATGTCTGTTGCTTTACTCATTCACATATTCAAGAATATCAATGTTTATCTAAACAACTAAAGATCCAAAGAAAGTTTTCATTCATGAAAAAATAACAAGACATCCTAAAGCATCTGAAGAAGATATAAAACTTACAAGGAACTTGACAAACACAAGTGATGCATCCCATACGGTAGTTCCTAAATGCCTGGAATTGGGATCCTACAATAATAATAACAAAATTGGCATTGTCAGATAATTTTCACAAAGATATAAAAGAACAACACCAAACAGTAATAGTAATACCCAAGAAACACAATCTTCTATAAGATCATAATCTGAACATCTCAAAGTCAATATATAAAATTTGTAGGTACATAAATATTGTTAACCATGATTATAAGGATTTATGAGGAAGTTCTTGTCTTGTTCCCAGCATTGTTGCCGTATATCTAACTGATTCTTCCTTTCTTTCCAAGCATAAAGAAAATGATTACTCTATTAAGCATAAATTTGATGTGCTCAATGCACATTGGATGAAACAACTGCACCTCTAGACTATAGTTCTCCTCCCCAAAATTATACCCTCATGTCATGCACTAAGGTTTTGGAGTCAACCCTACGAATTATTAAAATCTCTTTCTTAAATGAAATCTTGACTTGGCAGATGCAAGTTTTTGAAATAATCTAAATCTTTCACAGCGCAAAGGGGGATGCCCTTCAAATTTGCTAAAAGGATCAAGATTTTGCCTTCATGTTGAACCCTTTGTGATTCAAGATTCCAATATCTCAAACTCTATTGGCATAGCAATTGCAGAAAAGAATGCCTTCCCGAAAGGGTATTCCTCCAGAAAAGCATAGTTTAGAGAACAACACACTTGAAAAACAGAAACATACCTGAGAAAACTGCAACTCATGACCTAAAACCTCTAACGGCATTTCAAATGTAGTTGGGGTATTTAACCTAGAACAGTGGAAAAGATACATTGAGGATACATTACAAAATTTACATTTTTTTAAGTAAGAAATTCTAATCGTGTCATAATAAATATAACTTCTGCATTTACAGCTCTACATTACCGAGTCTCATATAAAGAAATATTATAGGATATCTTCATCTCCTTTCTCTAAATAAATGATAAAAAGATGGAGTTCAATTGTATTAGGAAGGCTGCTTCCAATGATTATATTAATAATACAATGGCCGCTAAAAATATGAAAGACTCCTATGTTGTTGCTGGGTGTCAATAAGGTAATTTAGTCTCGAATGACAAGTTGAAGGAACTAAGGCAGGCATGAAATTACAAACTAATGATCAAATTATAGGGTAAAAACTGCAACGGGAGAAAAAAATCTGCTGGTGAAAAAAAATGGAAGGGTTCTCGAAACCGCATAAGTTACTATTGAATTCATACCAACAAGGGATCATCACTTCAGAGGAAGAGCATTTTTTATTTAAGGGAAAGAGCAAGAAAAATTAGAGAAATAACTGATTCCAAACAATACCTGTCAGGCTCCATATGATTATGATCCCGTCTGGTAAAATAGCTTTCTACCGAACACAACTCTAGAGGACTTATCTCCCACTTAGGATCATATTTTGCTCCGAACTCACTGGAACAATATAAACCTCATTAATTTATCAGAAGAACCAAAGAAAAAAAACTTTCAATAAAAGGAGAGAGGGGCGGGGGCATACGTTCAAGCAACTTGACGATATCAAAGAATTTAACTCACAATAATTTTTAAGTATGGAGATTCTTTTCTTTTGATGACTTCAATTTATACTCAAATGGCATCTTTTCCACGCCTGGTCTTTCAAACTATTCATGTTCGATGTATGAGAATGGTTCCACCTATTATACTGACATGCTAATCACACTATAAATAAAACTATATGATTACGCTGACACGCAGACGCTTTTCCTATCCAAAACCCTAACTTGACCAGTTCCAGAGTAGAACTTAAATCCCATCAGTAAAAGTTTACAATTTTCCATCAAATCATATTTCAAGTATGAATCTTCAACTCGTTTCAGAGTATTTGAAAACATGTTTGTCCTAAATAAGCGAACACAGAAGAGATAAAACAAAAGCAAAGAAACAATCAAGGAGAATAAGGTGGCAGATTGAACCATGCTCGGAGCTCTTGTAAAGCTTGATCTCCAAATTGAATTCATGGAAATGCAAACTGATTGATTGGCAGTAACGCAATGCGAAGCTTGACTGGCTTTATGGTTTGTGTAAGGCAGTGGAAACAGACACCGACGTAAAACTTGGACAAAGAACTTCAACTATCAAGCAATTGACGTTAGAACTTGGTCGTCAACAAGAGTTACTAGATCAAATTTTCAAGATCGAACCTTTCTTCCCGAAAGGTAGATTGAAGCTAAGACACAACCTCTACAAGTTTAGGTGCGTTTAGGTGTGGTGCGCTTTTTTTTTTCCCTCGTACATATTTTTAGAGGAGTAATGCATACGTAAGTTCGTCGACGTTTTTTTTTTTTAAAAAAATAACATAAAAAACTTTGGTAAACGTTTAGAGAATGCAGAGAGCTGGGAATGTGAAATAATGTTGAACAACAAAACTCAGGGCTGGCCAAAATGAAAAACAAAAAGTTGAAGTCCTTAAAAGTCATAAACGACCTTGACACAGTGTCGTTTGTCAAACAGCTGAACTAATATTTTGTTAATTACAGTTTTGTTAAAACCAAATCCTCTTGGTTCAGGAGGAGTATAAGCTTCATTTCTGTTATAAGTTGAAAGATTTGAACTTACTTTATTTTATAAGTAATAGGAAACTGAGAACTCATCAGAACAAAAGTTTTATTTCTGGCCCCTCAAATATATTAAATGAGGCCATGTACACATGAAAATGTTATCATCACTATCCATGCAAATAGGAGGCTGGTTTTGGTTTTGGGATCTTATGCCATCCTTTAGGAGAAACATTGTCTCCTCTCTAGGTCCCGGTCAAGTTCCCATCCGACCAGCTTCTCAGCATCTGAAGCGCAGCTTTTGGTTGATCCATAGGGACCATGTGCCCAGCGTTGTGCACCTGTTGTTTCATGGAGCCAAAGTTAGTACAAAGGTGGAATTAGCATTTGTCATGTTCAACAATACACACTGAACGCAAACCTTGAGGAAAGTGAGAGGTCCATGACGTTTCAGCGATCCTGCTTCTGTACCATCAACTATGAATGGGACTGTTGGGGATGCCCCAAACTCCTTTTGGCCTGACCACTCCATGGCATGAACCCACCTTGAATTCCCTGTCCAATGAGGAGCAACCTAAGAATGTTGATTGACTCATGGGGTTCCAATTCCGGATTAACCGACTAGTCTTTCTTACCAAGCCAATTGCATATGAGATCATAATCCCCAGCATAAATAAGCAATCTGATTCCATCCTCAAGAAGAGCGGGAATACCCGCTTCATAATTTTTCATCTTGTCATTCCACATAGCATTATGCACTGCGGTACTGCATGAAACAAAATCCAAGTCCCCAACACCTAAAGCATCCTTCACTGTCTGTTCGTTTAAGAATCTCTCCACGTTCGAGAAGTCATAACACAGATATCCCTCGCATTGCTTTCTGATGTCATAGTACTGCAGTTCGGAGATCAGAATGCCTTATGCCTCAGTAAACTCAAATTTGAATTTTCAATAACATTAGTCTCTCTAAAATAATCTCACACATAAAAATTTATTGTTCTTCTGCCCACCAAAATAATAAGTATAGCAAGTATTCCTTAATAATGATTTCTTTTTCTTACATTAATGTTGCCAGCGACGTCCAATATCTGATCGAAAATGCTGTTGCAAATCCCGTACGATGTCCCGCATGCATCTCCGCCTACTTTGTCTGACAAATTAGAAAAAATTGGTTAAAAAATTTATTCAAAGAATTTTTTCTAATCTGTTCTCAGACCTCATTTGTCCCAGAAGAAATTAAAAAGCGTAAAAGGTTTAAGACAAAAGAATTTGAAGGCAAGTAGTACCGCACTGTTTTATTGAGTTAACGCATGGTAGGATCGACTTGTTGATACTGTCATAATCTGCCTTCGTAATTAACTTCATGTCTAATGCAAAGTCCGTATAAGCTGGAAACTGGATTCCTGGATTGGTTAGACCATTTCCAATAGCAAATCCCTGTTTAACCATATGGGATTAAACATTTCAAATTAAACAAACAGAACCAAACAACCTTAATTTCATAATCACAGTATTTGAGTATATATTGTGCCAGTGACCTTGAGATTTACAGGAATTCCTTGCTTTGCTTTGTCTGCTTGATGAAGGCGGGAAGCAAGAGCCGGAATGTAGTGTCCGGCGCACGACTCTCCGGTAATATAGAAGTCATTCTTCACAAACTGAGGGTGCTCCTTGAAAAATGCCTGACGTGATGATACAACATATGTAACTTAATGCAAATCAACAACATGATTTTTCTTGTATATGGAAATGTGGGATCCTACATTACCTGCAAGAAGTTGTACAAGTCATTGGTGACGCCCACTCCATCATGGGGAATGTCACTTGCATTAGAAGTGTAGCTGAAACCTGTGCCGACTGGCTGATCTATAAATAGAATATTTGATACCTACAATATGAGAAAGTGTCCAATTGATGCCAATCGGAAGAATCAAAGTTTAGAAACTTGCTTTCTCCGCTTACAAATGCCAAAAAATAACTTGGGAAAAGGTATATTTACACAGCAAATTTAAAATAATTTATGCTATTTTCATAAACATAATTTTATAAACTTTTTGTTTATAAAAATATAGATGATTAGATTTATTAAATTTTATAAACAAAATTATATAATTTACAAAATAAAATATCCGTAAGTCATTTATTACAATTTGGTAGCTCTGGAAAAAAAACGATAGCTACCTTGTCCCAGCCACAGTCATTCCATACTAGGGACAGATTGTTTGCAATTTGGAAAGGACCATTCTCATAAAACAGAGCTAGTTCACTGCTGCAGCCTGGTCCTCCAGATAACCAAATGACAACAGGGTCATCCTTACTACTGTTTCGGGATTCAAAGAATAAGTAGAACATTCTGCAAATTATTGAGCACAAAATTCCATTTTAGGACCACAAAATCACAATTCAAAGGATGGTAGAATCATCTTTCTGGCGTGATCACAATCATTGTAGGCAGGGGAGAATAAAACAGAGAAAATGGGAAACAAATTTAACCATTTATAAAACATAATGGATATATTAGAATTTACATCAGAATGAATACCTTGCTGCTTTGTGATTTGGAAGGCTATAATAGCCTGCGTGATGACCAAACTGTTCAACAGAAGGTGCAGAGGCACCACCAAGATTAGGGAAAGTGAACTTTTTCTCCACAATCTTTCCAGGGGCAAACAGAGGATCATCGACTCTTATGTTGATTGAATCTTTTGGGAACAAGTTAAGCTCTCTTATAAGCTTTTGTGCTTGAAGCTTTGGAAGGGAAGATAACCGACTAGCTGCAGTGGAGAAAGTTGAATAAAAGACAAGCAACAAGAGACACGGAGAGATTTTTGGGAAGTTTGACGTTGATGACGATGCCATTGGTTGCAACTGTAAGAAACGTGAGGCCATGGCTCTGAATTTATAGTGCTCGCTATGCAAAATGTGTGCTTCGGTAATGATGCAGCCATTTGTATAGGATCATGGCGGTCTCAATTAAATTAAGTTGAAGAACTTACAATGATCAAAATTTTTATAATTCTTATTTATTGCTTCAGTTAGTGCTCTTTAGGTTGTATGCGTAACAATAATTTTTATTTTTTATTGATTATAAAATATTTAATGATAAATAATTTCAATTTTATAAACTTAGTTATATTATTTAAATTTAAATACTTCTTTTATTTATTTCAAAATATTTGAGATCAACAAATCTTAATTTTATTTCTTTTTTAAATATGTTTTACTTATTTAGCTTAAAAATATCTAATTACAATTTTTATAATTATTTCATATACTAATATTTATTGAAGTAATTATAGTTTTATTATTATCATATCTTTATTTCTACTTTATACTCATAACACAAAGTTTAAATTTTTACATTTATTAAATTTCACAAAATTGATACATCACACTACCTTATTAATGGTGTGGCAAATGTGCTGTGAGACATTATTACAATAAATTTAATACTTTGTAGCAATCAATGAATGATATAGTTTGATTGATAATTCTAATATAATTAATCTATCTTACAAAATTGCTAATTTTTTTGTTTCTGCATTGATTATGGAGCATTTGATAATAGAAAGTTTTAATTTGAAAAATAGAAATAACATTATTTAAAATTTATTTGTTTCCTTTTAAACTTTTCATTTATTTAAATCATTTAATGTGAATCAAATTTATTTTTTCTTGTTACTTTTCATTTATTTTAAAGTATTCAATGTTAATGAAATTTAAGTTTATTTATTTTAAAATTTTCAATTTACCAACCTGATTTAGGTTAAATTGTCTGAGATGGATCTTAGATATAGGATTCACCAGATTGTGTATATCGGCTGCTGATCTACAAATTCTAATATTTTTTGTTTCGATAGTCCAAGCAAGGGCAATGAATTATAGAGATTCTTTTTCCAGTTTGAGCTAGTTTACACAAGCCCAAATGTTTTTCTTTAAAGAAATGCTCTGGGGACAATTTTATTTCATTTTTCCTTAAAGAATACTACCAACATATGATTAGAATGATAAAATCCAGTCTGCATTTTGTTATATTTTCTGGTTATGAATTTTGTGCTTCTTACTTGCACTCTTTGTATCTAGCTAGGGGTTGTGTTGCTCAAATTGTGTGCACCAGGTTGAACCAAAAAAGAAAAATTGTGCACATCTGGTTATTCATTCCTTCCTCCTTCTTCTCCTCTCTCTCTCTCTCCTGCTTGAAAAGTTTGCAGAATCCATCCAATCAATTGATTATGTTGCATTTGGAATCATTGCTACATGTAGGCTGTGCCCTTTTCTGGAGCACCATATTGCTAGGTTGTTAATGTACAAAGAGAAAAAACCAAGTTGAAGTTGTGATAACTTAAAAACTTTGTTGTGTTGTATTCGAGTATATATGATATCTGTCTCTTTGGCTAGTTTTGTCATGGAGAGGTAGATACTATGATATTGGAAGCTCGAAGAAGAATTGATATTAGGGAAAAAAAAATTCTGCTAACATTAGTCCTTTGCTGATTGCAATCTTTAGTGATAGTTAATGCTAGGTCTGACTAAAGTTGTTGCTTTAGGGTCTGGCGTGGAAACAACTAAACTGTTGCTGCTAGAATTTGTCACGCGGTTCGGTGAGTATCTAGGATCATTATAAATATGATCATTTTCCCACCGTCAAAGATTTATGTTAAGCATTTTATTAAATATCTTTTATATTAATAATTTAGGATGGAACTAAAAAATAAGACATTTATTGTTTATATTTTTTAAAAAAATTAATTCTTATAAAAAATAATGACAAATCAATGTCTTATTTATAACTAATGGATGTACCCAAATAGATGGCAAATGAAAACCTAATAAAATAGGAATAAGAATAAGATATCTCTATCTAAACTAAAGATGAAATACTTAAATTATAAAATAAAAATTTTAAAATTAAAACACTAATTTTGAAATCTAAGCTATAATAAAAAATATCTTCAATCTGCATTTATTGGTCTATGATATGAAATGGTGACATTGATGTTATACTTGACAGGTAAATACTACAAATGAATTGCCAGAGCGGCTTATTGGTGCTGTTCGTGCTTCTCATTTGGAGCTCTCATCTGCCATAGTTCCAAAACTGGATCCTGATCCTTCATGACTGAGTAGTGATTAAGATGCTTCTATTGTTCCTCTACACAAAATCAATTGTTTTCGGTATGCACGATTCGAAATTTTCCAGGGTGTAGATTTAGCGCATTTTAGTTGGGTTTTCCATGAAATAGCAAAAGGAAAATGGTTTTCTTTTCTTTTTTTCTTTTTCTTTCCTTTGATCTTTCTTCATTTAAGGGTTACCCTCATTGGGTTTCTCTTGAATTTTGGCAATATCTTCAGATTTAGGTCTAATAATCAAGTTATATTTGTATCTGATTAAAAGTATCTCCCTGTAGTTTTAAACATGTCTCTGTAGCAGCCAGTAACTTGCAAACAGAGGAAATGGTTTGTCATTTCGTCCAATGTTAGCTGTTATGGTATTGAAAAGTTTACCCTTCTGAAAATCTCCTATCATCCATGATTTGTAAGAGTAAGGCGTGTACTAGTGCTTGATATGCGCGAAAATTAGGTTAGAAAATCATGGTATGCTTGCTTGAGAGGAAAGCGTAGAGGAGGATAAGCTGAAATTGGAATGGTGCCATTTTTCTTGGTTCTTTGTAATTGACCAAATCACTCGTTCAAGATTCACATTTGCATGACATCCCTTTCCAAGGACATAGCCCATATCTCAGGTGCCGATATTGCCAATGCCATCACTTATGCCTTATAGATAAAGATACTGTATTCAAATTCAAGGCTCTGAACAAAAGAACAGGATTCTTTTCTCAATTTTTAAGAATACACTAATATTACACAACACACATCCTGCGAAAACTAAACGTAAAATTCACATAGCTGGTCGCGTGGCAGCCAACAATTACAATCAATTCGTTAGATATAAATTTGGAATTCAGTAAAGAAAAAAAAATGCCAACAGTATGAAGATGCCGTAACTGTGTACAAATAATTCCAGTAAGAAGATGGATAACCCAAACAAACTATCCTTATACACCAAAATGATTCATTTTATAAAGAACACGTACCCTGATTGAGCTTAACTCAATCTCTGGTTGATATAGTTTCTGAAATTATCCAAGGCAGTGACTGAACTCCTTGGAAAGCCACACTGAAACTTGGCACTAAGAGCCTCAGCTCTCTTCTTCATTTCTTTGTCATTCATCAATCTCTCTATGCCCTTCACTATATCACCTTTCTTCACGTTTTCGGATAGATCATAAGAGATCATGTACCCCACCTTTAGATGGCTCACCACCAATTTGGCATCATGGTATTGGTCGCCCCGGATGGGCCACACCAAAAATGGGATCCCCCGCGCTATAGCCTCCACCGTAGAGTTCCAACCACAATGAGATAAGAATCCACCTGTTGAAGGGTGACTCAGTATCAACAGCTGTGGGGCCCATCCGCGTATTATCAAACCCCTTTGCCCAACTCTGCTATCCAACCCATGAGGAACATAGCCATCACCATCATCTGCTTCTGGACCGTCCGAACCGGATTGTCCTACCAAGAATGCACGGGGTGGACCCGGTTTTCCTGAACCGGGTTGCAGCACCCAAATAAATGGCTGCTCCGAAGACTCCAACGCTTCAGCCAGTTGTAGGTACTCGTCCATCGTGGGGCCCACCTCGGTGCCAAATGCCACGTATAGCACTGACCCACGTGGCTTTGCATCTAACCATTGGATCACTTCATCCTCGGTGACGCTCGACCGGCGTTTCGTTCGAATTTCCCGGTCATGGAGGACTGAACCCGTTGATTTCCAATATTGTTCAGGCAGAAGCGGACCAACACCCCAAACCGGTTTTCCGATATGGTTCGCAATGTATTCAACAAATGGACGTTCCAAATCATCACATGTGTTGATCATCAGCGCGATCGTTTCCCTAACCTCCTCCACCCATGGGGGTTGTTGACCGGGAGTAGGTGGTGGTCCCATCCTGGGTGGTCCTGCCCCACCAGCAGGTCGAGGAAAACCAGCTCCGCCAAACGGGGGTGGCGGCCCTGGAGCAAATGGGGGTGGCAGCCCTGGCGGGCCGCCAGCTGCCGGGGGTGGGGGGCCGTGAGGCCGTTGTTTAAGATCAGAGTATGTAAGCGCCATGTCTTCGGGTAAACCTGGCAGCAAACGGGTCTCACCGGGTTTTATGTCTAATGGGTGGGCTTTCCAAATGGCGTACTCTAAGGCAGCAGAGCAGGCGCCTGATGTGAAGAACGCCACCGTGGGAACTTGAAATTTCTTGAAAACATCAGCAGACCAGCTCATCATGACGTCAAGGATAGCACAAACGGGTCGTACTGGGTGCGGATTATCGGGTTCGGGTGAGAGGAGCTTTTCGAGCCCCTGAGCTAGCTGGTTGTGAGGGTTGAGGTGTGCGTGGAATGGGTGTGAACCTGGTTCCGGTGGGGGCGCCGGGGAAGACGAAATTTCGGCAATTTGGACGAAAGGGTGTTCATGGAGAGAAGAGGGAATGGAGGAGGAGAGATCAGAGGATATGACGAAGGTGGCCTTGAAATTTCTGGAAGCTAAGTGCTTGCATAGCTCCATGCAAGGAAAGAGATGGCCCTGCCCGAAAAAGGGCACCACCCAAATCTCAGCTGTAGACATATTGAAGTTCTCTTGGGATGTTGAAGCTGAGCCAGGGAGAACGTTCTTGTGAGAATATATAAGAAGAGTAAGAAGGTAGAAGATAAAGAAAGCTTAGTGAGGAAGAAAATGGGGGTTTTACTGGTAGGAGTGTATTGCTAAGAAAGGAATTGACCGTTAGGTATGGGAGAGATGGAATGCTTACTCGGCTTTGCTGCAGAGAGAAAATTAGAGAAAAAGGAAGGATAATGGTGATGACCACATTCATGTGCCATACACATATGGGTTGCAGTGTTTTTTCCGTGAACTTCAACAGAAGAGAATGAGGTCGGTTGGTCGGTCGGCGCACGTATCTCCTTTCCTCGCAGCGTCACCGTCCTTCAATTTTGGGAAATGCCGACGTCAAATGTTCCACAAAATTTACGGTTGTATCTCACGTTTAAGGAAATCTTATAATTCTATGTTGTATTTTAATTATTTCATTTTATTATTTTTTAAAGTTACTTTAATAATAACATTCTTTGGTAAATTATTTTTAAAATATATTTATTTTAAAAAATTACTTTATAAATATTTTTGAAATAAATTTTATAGACAAAATGATATCAAAATGTTGTTAATAGAATAAAATTGATTCAGTTATTAAAAAATATAACTGCTCATGAATAATAAATTTAAAAAATAAAATATATTTGATGGTAGTTTTTATTTTTTTTGTCTAAAAATGTATTTATAAATAATTTTTTAAATTAAAAATAAAGGACCTTTTTGAAAAATAATAAAGCTATTTTTATAAACAAAAATTAGACACAGCCATAGATTCCAATAGTGGCTGAATTTGTGGAGTATGCAGTGCAGCCCATCACTGAATCCAGCATTTATGAATAACATTAATTTTTATTTTATAATGATTTTATTATTTTCTTTTATTTTTTATTTATGATATAAATCTTACTTTTTTTATTATTTTTCTTTCTCTTTTAATTATCAAAGATATTATTTAGTAATTAATTAACGATGCACTATCATATCAGAAAAAGAACTCATCTTCAAATTCTTAATCTTCTCTTAAAGAAGTTAATTAAATCCATACTTGCGAAACTGGATTCTTTATTCATCTTCTGAGAATTCCCAACTAAAACCAGCAACAAAGTAGACAAGAAGTTAACTATGTTAATATATGAGATTAACATATAATTAATCAACCTTTGAACACCATTAATTACTTATCTAATCTTCATTAATGTTGATAATTTATAAATTAATAATATTTAAAATTTGGAATTTATAGTTTAGGCTAATAATTTAGTTTTGAAATTCTCCATTTTCTTCTCTTTTCAAAGTTTTTTTAAATTCATAATTAGCTCCTAATAGTTAAACTTTGTCAAATTAAAAATTTGAAAAATTTTCTCAATTTTTCTTATTTTCTTGGGGATAATGTAGAATGGGCAAACTTATGGGGTTTAAATACGTAAAAAAAAAATTAATTTTATTACTTTTAAAAATAAAATTTTATTAAATTATTATTTTAAAAAATTTAAATTATTAAATTATTAAATTTTATAAATTAAATTTAATGCTACTCATTAATAAATGGGCTGCACGAAAAGTCGTGCTTCATGCGGGAGCATGTCAATTCAAAAACATCACTGCAGCTGAAGTTACACCAGCCTTTATTAAGGTCAAAGGGCTCTTGTGAAGCAGTTATCATAAAATTTCAAGATGAAACATTTGCTTTGAAGGGCAGACCTTTAAAACTGAGAATTAAGGAACCATTCTGCTCCCCATTTTATTAGGCAAGCTTTCTTTGAACCCTTGAGGCAGGGGTCATATATCAGCCATTGCAAGAAAAGATAAGTCCCTGGTAGAAATTTCCTTTACAGGTACACCACCAAAAGAAGTTGTTCACACTGCAATTATTCTTTCCAGTCCGATGAAGTTCTGTGCTGAAATGTATTTGAACAACAGCTGCACACACTATACAGAAATTACTCAGCTGGATGCTTAACTTTATAATGCCCAAAGTGGTTGAATCCTGTTAAGAAATGCACATAATTAACCAGGTGCATCCGTGTAGATTTGAGCCAAAAAGCAAAAGTTGATAGATGCCAATTTGCAACTTTGGTTAAAAAAATAGCAGAAAACTTTACTGGCAGACATGCATTCATTTATGGAAAGTGGGCTGAATTAATTTTTCCACCAAAAATCAGACAACCAGTGCATGCAAATTGCCATTGCCTTTCTAAGCTTTGTTTTCAATGCTGCTTAATTAGCTACTCCATACTTGTCGCAGTACTGGTTGTGATCACAGATAACAAGTAGTGAATTTGGCCTTGAATGGAACACATCAGTCGGTCTTCCATTATCCCTATTTTCTGCAACATATTTTGCATAATGCTGCAAGTGAAATAGATTAAGCATCCAACCTCAATACTTGGCTGATTCATCGACACTGCTCAATTTAGCACAAGCGTGTTCCCCTACCATGAGTGTAGAGTTCAGATAACTTGTAACCATTGCTCTGAAAAATTAGAACTAGAGAGCCAAAAAGCCTTTAAGGCATTGAGGGTATTAGGATGACCACCTAAATATTGGAACTCTCAATGTATAGGTCTTCTAATGAATTGAGGCTAGAAAGTTGAGCGGGTAGTACCTTGTGATTAACGAAGTTTGTAATAACCAGGGTCTTAACATGATTCAAGTCCTGCATCATCCCTTCCGGTAAAGAACCCAAGTCCTCATTGTCATAAACCTTGAGGGAATTGAGACCATGGTAATTAGAGATCGATTTGAGTAACTTCTCGTTACATCTAGTTACTTCGAGGTGTTCAACAGATGGTAGAACTGGCAGCATAAACTTGGGGACATCAGAAATGCTTAACTCAAAAAGACTTGGTAACATCTGAACTGGTCCTTTATCTCGCAACATGCTCTCCAAGTTTGGTAAGTCACACAGAGTGAGTTTCTTCAAAGACGGAAAAGCCTTCTCCACCACACAAATCATATGAGTTGTCATCAATGTGCTGCACATTCTTCATTCCAGATATGTTCAGTCTTTTTAGAGATTGCAGTTTACCAAGTGGAGTTAGTTGCTGACAGTTTATGCAACCCACAAGTTCAAGAGAGACTAAACATTTGAGCACTGAAGTACTCTCAATCTCATCCAATCAGGCAAGTGTAGTCCTTTATAATGCCATATCTTCAAACTCTTGAGCTTAGAGTGAGGTTCAAGGGCTCCAAGTACTTGCTCTGCATTAGCTTCACCATTATCATAAGTGTAAGTGAACAAGGTCTATTTTACTTATCAAATTAGCTTCCGCAGCATCCATTTCACTTGGGACATTCTCAAGGCCTCTAATTTGCAGGTTTCCTCCAAGATCCAAGTCATGTAACTCAGATAAGCGATACCCTGTCTTTAAACCCACATCAAAAGGACTCAATCTTCTTAAGCAAGTTAATTTCCCAATATGGGGCAGCGTCTTAAGCAACTCATCAGCATCTTTCATGATTAAGTGTCTGGGATCTTGTAAGCATGTTAATTGCTTGGGTAATTGACGATTTAACCAACATTTTTCCAGTTTTTGTATTTGAAATTTCATTTATGTTTTTAATTATAAATTTTTTATTCCATGTATTAATATTTATTCTAGTAATTAATACTTTAACAATCAATAAGTTATTTTATTTAACCATAATTCTAATATAATAAATTTGTTTTACAAAATCATTATATATGTTTTTTTTACTTAGTGATGAAAGACATATATATTCTATCAGCCTTGAATATTGCAGATCCTATTTAAAAAGTTCATATATGTACTAAAATTATAGTGACCATGAAGATGATAAATATCAATCAAATGTAAATCATTTTCAGTTTGTGTCATCTTTTAGCTTCTTGACAATTTTTATTCAATTTGATTTGATTTCCAAAATTAAATATAATAAATTAACAAATTAGGAGATTAATCTAATATTTGATTTTATTAGAGTCAGAATTTACTATATATTTTACAGAAGTTAAATTTAAAAATAAAAATTCTATTATTTAAGTTTATTGTGAAATTGTTCGATTTAAGTGTATGCAAAATAATAAAATTTATGAAAAGATCCCTTAATTTCAATTTCTTAAATCTTTTATTCCCTTATTTTATTTTAAATAAATTCTAAAATTTATAATTAGAGATATTTATGACTTTTAATTATTTCACATTTATGTCGTTATTTTCATTTATTTAAAGTTTTTTTTTTACTTTAGTTATACATATGTTTTTTTTGTGATAATGATATCTGATAAAATTTATTATAGCATTTAATACTCAAAAATGCTCAAGCTATTGTTTATATATATATATAATCCTCTATTGACCTTTTAAGAGGGAACCAAACGGAGTCACATACTGCCACATGCTTTTGAAGTAGTTTCTAAATTTCTCGCGTGTCTAGTAAAATTGGCATATATTTTATTACATATCATTTTAAATTTTTATTTATAAAAACAAAAAATGCATTCAAGTAAATTTATGTAAAAGAATAAAAGGAGATACATTTGTAATATAAATAAATTGATTAGGCATAAATTGTAGTTATGATTAGCAAATTAATTATGCAACTTTATTGCGACAATAATTAACAATTAATGATGGCAAATCATCAAGAAATTGCCCAATAAATAAGTGACATCTTGATTTAAATTTTTAATGACTTTACTGGCTAGAAAGAATGCTTGTTATAGATAGGACAAGAAACAGTTATGAAAGATTTTAGCTTTTTTCTGCATTTGCGCTTGCTGTCAGCAATCATTAACAAAAAGCAATTGACGACTTCTGAGTCTTTTTGTTTGTTATGGACTATCTCTATGGTGCAGGGGAGATTGTTCGTAAGATTCTGGTGGGGGAGATATTCACAGTGACAATATCCAAACCCAAGAATGGCAATATCTGCTGTTCCCTTGAGCGCTCAATTTCGACCAGATATCAAGGTCTTGAGAGAATACTATGGATCAGACGACATGGTTTATTAATCACAACCTTTTTCCTTTTCAATTATCATCTGGCTCTGTAGATTCCAATATAAATCACAATTTGGTAGGTACCAAATTCTTTCGGTTCAGGAAAGCACCATATAGCTCTTAAGTTGAAAGACTTGAACTTACTTTATTTTATAAATAATTGGATATTAAGAACAACATCAGGAAAAAAAAAAGTTTTATATTTCACTCTTTTCAAATATCTTAATGAAGCCATGCATACATGGAAATGTTATTATCACTATGCAAAGAGGAGGCTGGTTTTGGTGTTGGGATCTGAGGGCCATCATTTGGGAGAAATATTGTGTCCTCTCTTGGTCATGGTCAAGTCCCCGTGCAACCAGCTTCTCAGCATCTGAAGCGCAGCTTTTGGTTGATCCATAGGGACCAGGTGCCCAGCGTTGTGCACCTGTTGTTTCATGGAGCCAAAGTTAGTACAAAGGTGGAATTAGCATTTGTCATGTTCAACAATACGCACTGAACACAAACCTTGAGGAAAGTGAGAGGTCCATGACTTTTCAGCGATCCTGCTTCTGTACCATCAACTATGAATGGGACTGTTGGGGATGCCCCAAACTCCTTTCGGCCTGACCACTCCATGGCATGAACCCACCTTGAATTCCCTGTCCGATGAGGAGCAATCTAAGAATGTTGATTGACACGGGGTTCCCATTCAAGATTAACGGACTAGTCTTTCTTACCAAGCCAATTGCATATGAGATCATATTCCCCAGCATAAATAAGCAATCTGATTCCATCCTCAAGAAGAGCAGGAATACCCACTTCATAATTTTTCATCCAGTCATTGGACATAGCATCATACACTGCGGTACTGCATGAAACAAAATCCAAGTCCCCAACACCTAACGCGTCCTTCACTGTCTTTTCGTTTAAGAATTTCTCCACTTTTGAGAAGTCATAACACAGATCTCCATCACATTGCTTTCTGATGTCATAGTACTGCAGTTTGCAGATCAGAATACATCGTCTCAGTAAACTCAAATTTGAATTTTCAATCACATTAATCTCTCTAAAATAATCCCACACATAAAAATTTATTGTTCTTCTGCCCACAAAAAAATTAAGTATAGCAACTATTCCTTAGTAATGATTTCTCTTCTTACATTAATGTTGCCAGCAACGTTCAATATCTGATAAAAAATGCTGCTGCAAATCCCGTACGATGTCCCGCACGCATCTCCACCTGCTTTGTCTGACAAATCAGAAAAAATTGGTTAAAATTTTTTTTCTAATCTGTTTTCAGACCTCATTTGCCCCAGAAGAAATTAGAGAGCGTAAAAGGTTTAAGAAAAAAGAATTTGAAGGCAAGTAATACCGCACTCTTTTATTGAGTTAACACATGGTGGGATCGACTTGTTGATACTGTCATAATCTGCCTTCGTAATTAACTTCATGTCTAATGCATATTCCGTATAAGCTGGGTACTGGATTCCTGGATTGGTTAGACCATTTCCAATAGCAAATCCCTGTTTAACCATATGGGATTAAATATATCAAATTAAACAAGCCGAACCAAACAACCTTAATTAATTTCATAGTCACATTATTTGAGTATATATAGTGCAAGTGACCTTGAGATTTATAGGAATTCCTTGTTTTGCTTTGTTTGCTTGATGAAGGCGGGAAGCAAGAGCCGGAATGTAGTGTCCGGCATATGACTCTCCCGTAATATAAAAGTCATTCTTAACAAGCTGAGGGTGCTCCTTGAAAAATGCCTGACATGATATGATGATACAACATAGTGTAATTTGATGCAAATCAATAGCATGCTTTCTCTTGTCTATGGAAATGTGGGATGGTACATTACCTGCAAGAAGTCATACAAGTCATTGCTGACACCCACTTCATCATGGGGAATGTCGCTTTCATTAGAAGTGTAGCTAAAACCTGTGCCAACCGGCTGGTCTATATATAGAATATTTGATACCTACAATACGAGAAACTATCCAATTGATGCCAATGGGAAGAATCGAAGTTACTTTAGAAACTTGCTTCTCTCCGCTAACAAATGCCAGAAGATATCTCAGTGAAAAGGTATAACTTTAAAAAAAATGATTTGAAATTCTCACAAACAAATGTATTAAATTTCACATATGAAACTCTGTAATTCACAAAATCAAATCACCCCCGTAAGCCAGTTGTTACAATTTGATAGCTCCTCCTTACGTCGTAGCTACTTATCAAAAAAAAAAAAAAACTAGACAAAATGATAGCCACCTTGTCCCAGCCATAGTCGTTCCATACAAGAGACAGGTTGTTTGTAATTTGAAAAGGACCATTCTCATAAAACAAAGCTAGTTCACTGCCGCAGCCTGGTCCTCCAGTCAACCAAATGACAACAGGGTCATCCTTGCTACTGTTTCGGGATTCAAAGAATAAGTAGAAAATTCTGCAAATTATTGGGCACAACATTCCAAATTAGAACCACCAAATCACAATTACAAGCATGGTAGAACTATCTTTTTGACGTGATCACAATCATTGTGGGCAGGGGAGAATAAAACAGAGAAAATGGGAAACAAATTTAACCATTTATAAAACATAATGGATATATCAGAATTTACATCAGAAGGAATACCTCGCTGCTTTGTGATTTGGAAGGCTAAAATAGCCTGCATGATGACCAAACTCTTCAACAGAAGGTGCAGAAGCACCACCAAGATTAGGGAAAGTGAACTTTTTCTCCACAATCTTTCCAGGGGCAAACAGAGGATCATCGACTCTTGTGCTGATTGAATCTTTTGGGAACAAGTTAAGCTCTCTTATAAGCTTTTGTGCTTGAAGCTTTGGGAGGGAAGATAACCGACTAGCTGCAGAGGAGAAAGTCGAATAAAAGACAAGCAACAAGAGACACAGAGAGATTTTGGGGAAGCTAGACGATGATGATGATGATGCCATTGTCTGCAACTGTAAGAAATGTGCGGCCTTGGCTCTGAATTTATAGTGCTCGCTATACAAAATGTTTGCTTCGGTAATGATGCATCCATTTGTATAGGAATCATGGCGGTCTCAATTACATTAAATTGAGAAACTTACAATTGTCAAAATTTTTATAAATCTTATTTATTGCTTTCGTTAGTGCTATTACGTTGTATGAGTGCCAATAATTTTTATTTTCAATTTTTATTGACTATAAAATATTTATTGATAGATAATTATAATTTTATAAATTTAGTTATATTATTTAAATTTAAATATTATTATTTTTATTTATTTCAAGATATTTGAGATCAACAAATCTTAATTTTGTTTCTTTTTAAAATATGTTTTACTTATTTAACTTTAAAATCTTTAATTACAATTTTTATGATTATTTCATATATTAATATCTATTGTAATAATTATAATTTTATTTTTGCTTAATACTCATAATACTAAGTTTAAATAATTAAATTTATTGCATCTTATAAAATTAATACACCACCATACCTTATTATAAGGATAGTGTAGTAAATATGCTAAGACATTACTATAGTAAATTTATGCGTTTTAGCATTCATGAATGGTTTTGTTTGATTATTAATTTTAATACAATAAATTTATCTTAAAAAATAAAGAATTTTTATTTCTACATTGATTACGGAGCATTTGATAATAAAATATTTTAATTTTAAAAATATAACTAACATTATTCAAAATTTGTTTGTTTTCTTTTAAATTTTTTATTTATTTAAAGTATTTAATGTTAATAAATTTTTAGCAATTAAAGAATAATGTTTTGCTATTA
Source organism: Dicorynia guianensis (assembly GCA_037013595.1). Taxonomy (NCBI): domain Eukaryota; kingdom Viridiplantae; phylum Streptophyta; class Magnoliopsida; order Fabales; family Fabaceae; genus Dicorynia; species Dicorynia guianensis. The sequence goes on from JASUAB010000009.1 coordinate 2,373,388, forward strand.
TAAATTTAATTTACAACATCAGTAGTTTTTTTTTCAATGGTTACAGAACATTTAATGATAGATAATATTAAGTATGTAAATTTAACTAACATCATTCAAATTTATTTTTTATTTTAAAACATTTAATGTAAATGAAATTTAATTTTTCTATTTTTTAATTCTCAATTTATTAAGTTTTTAATTATAATTTTTTGTTTCATGTATTAATATTTATTGTAGTAGTTAATAATTTAACAATCAATAATATATTTTGTTTAAACAGAATTCTAATATAATATATGTGTTTTACAAAATCATTAACTTTTTCACTTATTTCAGCTGAATATGATTTGGTTTGATACTTAGTGATGACAGATAGACAAACATTTTACCAGCTGTGAATATTGGAAATCCTGTTCAAGAAGTTCATATATGTATTAAAATTATAGTGACAATGAGGATGATAAATATCAGTCAAAGTGCGAATCATTTTCACTTTGTGTCATCTTTTAGTTTAAACCATGGCATAATTGCTTATTGACAATTTTTATTCAATTTGATTTAAATTTCAAACTTAAATATAATAAATTAAGTGAATAATCAGTATTTGATTTGATTGGAATCAGAATTTACTATCTATTTTATAAAAGTCAAATTTCGAAATCAAAATTCAATTTATGACAGCGCTTAAACTTTACAATATATTTATTGACAAAATATTTATCGATTGTTAATTTATTTGATTTTTAAAGGAAATTTTTAAATTTTGCAAAATATTATTGTATACTAAATGTATTTAAGTTTATTGCAAAATTATTTGATTTAAATGTATTCAAAATAATACAAGTTTGAAAACACCTCTTAATTTCAATTTCTTAAATTTTTATATCCCTTTATTGTATTTTAAGTAAATTTTTAAATTTATAATTAGATGTATTTATAACTTTTAAATGTGTGATATTTATGTCATTATTTTATTTATTCAAAGTTTTTGGTTTATTTTAAATTTAGTTATAAATATAATTTTTGTGATATTGATACGTGACAAAATTTATTATAGCATTTAATACTCAAGTTATTATTGTTTTTATATATATAATCTTCTATTACCCTTTTAAGAGGGAACCGAATGAAGTCACTTGCTGAAACATGCTTTCATAGTAGTATCTAAAATCCTGCTATGTGTCTAGTAAAATTGGCATGTATTTTATTGCATTTCATTTTGAAATATCTATTAAATTCTTATTTATAAATATAAAAATGCATTCAAGTAAATTTATGTAAAAGAATAAAAGGAAATAAATTTGTAATGTAAGTAAATTTTTTTTTTTTGGGGGATTGTAATTGATTAGACATAAATTGTAGTTACAATAAGCAAATTAATTATGCAAATTAATGGTGACAATAATCATAAAAAAATTGCCCAACAAATTAGCAACATCTTGATTTGAATTTCAAATGGCTTTACTGGCCTAGAATGCTTGTTATAGATAGGATAAGACAACAGTTACCAAAAATTTTAGCTTTTGTTCTGCGTTTGCCCTTACTATGGACAATAATTAATAAATAGCAATTGACTACTTCTAAGTCTCTCTCTTTTTTATGGACTGTCTCTGTGGTGCAGGGGAGATTGTTCATTAGACTTTGGTGGAAGAGATACTCATAACGACACCGTTTAAAGTTTAAACCCAAGAATGGTATTGCACAGTGTGTACCAGCTTTATCTGCTGTTCCCTTGAGGAGTCGATTTCGACCAGCTGTTAGGGTCTTGAGAGAATACTAAAGATCAGACGACATGGTTCATGAACCATCGCCTTTTTCCTTTCTGAATTATCATTTGGCTCTATAGACACCTACACAAATCACAGTTTGGTAGATACCAAATCCTTTTACCACATGAATTTGAACTTACTTTATTTTATAAATAATAGGAAATTAGAAACAGCATCAGAAAAAAAAAAGAAAGTTCTATATTTCACCCTTCAAATTTTTAAACGAAGCCATGTACACATGGAAATGTTATCATTATCTATGCAAAGAGGAGGCTGGTTTTGGTGCTGGAATCTGAGGCCATTATTTGGGAGAAAAATTATCTCCACTTTTGGTCATGGTCAAGTTCCCTTGCATCCAGCTTCTCAGCATCTGCAGTGCAGCTTTTGGTTGATCCATAGGGACCATGTGCCCAGCCTCATGCACCTGTTGTTCACAGAACACACGTTAGTAAAAGGGTGGAATTAACACTGTCCTGTTCATCAATACACATCGAACACAAACCTTGAGGAAAGTGAGAAGTCCATGACTTTTCAGCAATCCTGCTTCCGTACCATCAACCATGAATGGGACCGAGGGGGATGCCCCAAACTCCTTTTGACCTGACCACTCCATGGCATGAACCCACCTTGAATTCCCTGCCCAATGAGAATCAAACTAAGAATGTTGATTGACACAGACAATTTCTGTTATTTCTAAACATATGGAGCTCCAATTCCTGATTAACCGACTAGTCTTTCTTACCAAGCCAATTGCATATGAGATCATCTTCCCCAGCATAAACAAGCACACTGATTCCATCCTCAAGAAGAGCGGGAATACCCACTTCCAAATTTCTCATCCAGTCATTCAACATAGCTTCATACACTCTGGTACTGCATGAAACAAAATCCAAGTCCCCAACACCTAAAGCAACCCTCACTGTCTTTTCGTTTAAGAATGTCTCCATGTTTGAGAAGTCATAACACAGATCTCCCTCACATTTCTTCCTGATGTCATAGTACTGCAGTTTGCAGATCAGAATGCATTGTGTTTGTTTCTCAGCAAACTCAAATTTGCATTTTCAATGACATTAATCTCTCTCAAATAGTCTCACACATTAGAAAAGTGTTGCTTTTTAGCCCGCCAAAAAAGATTAAAATGATTTCTTACATTAATATTGCCAGCGATGGACAAGATCTGATTGAAAATGTCGTTGCAAACCTCGTACGAAGACTGACATGCATCCCCACCTTCTGTGCCTGATTAATCAAGAAAAAAAAAATAAGGTTTATGAACCAACGAATTTTATCTAATCTTTCCTAAGACTACATTTTCCCCAGAAGAAATTAGAAAGCGCAAAAGGTTTAAGAAAAAAGAACTTTAGAGGAACTAGTACCGCAAGTTTTTATTGCCTGAGCACATGGTGGGAGCAACTTGTTGATACTGTCATACTCAGCCTTCTTAATTAAGTTCCTGTCTAATGCATAGTCCGTATAAGCTGGGTACTGAATTTCTGGATTGGTTAGACCATTTCCAATAGCAAATCCCTGTTTATCCATATGGGATTAAATGTATCAAATTAAACAAGCCAAAGCAAATAGCCTTAGTTTCATAATCACATTATTTGAGTATATATAGTGGCAGTGACCTTGAGATTTATATGAACTCCTTGTTTTGCTTTGTTTCCTTGATGAACCCGGGAAGCAAGAGCCGGAATGTAGTGTCCGGCGTATGACTCTCCGGTAATATAAAAGTCATTCTTAACAAACTGAGGGTGCTCCTTGAAGAATGCCTGGCATGATAGCAGAACAAAGAGAATCTCAATGCATCACATACTCTGCAAATCAACAGCATGGTTTCTCTTGTTTATGGGAAATGTGGGATGCTACATTACCAGCAAGAAGTTATACAAGTCATTGCTGACACCCACTTCGTCATGGCGAATATCACTCTCATCAGAAGTATAGCTGAAACCTGTGCCAACCGGCTGGTCTACATATAGAAGATTTGATGCCTACAATATGAGAAAGTATCGAATTGATGCCAATGGGAAGAACAAAAGTTAGTGTAGAAACTTGCTTCTCTCGGATTGTAAATGCCTATGATATCTTAGTGAAAAGGTGTATGTACATAGGAACTTATTTTTTCTGAGAGACAAACTGCATGGAAAAGCATATCAGGAAGACGGAAAATGTTGATAATGTGAGTGGGAAAACATGAAAAAAAAAGACTAGAAAATGATAACTACCTTGTCCCAGCCATAATCATTCCATACAAGAGACAGGTCGGTTGTAATTTGAAAAGGACCATTCTCATAAAATAGAGCTAGTTCGCTGCTGCAGCCTGGTCCTCCAGTCAACCAAATGACAACTGGGTCATCCTTACTGTGCCGGGATTCGAAGAATAAGTAGAACATCCTGTAAATTATTGAGCACACAATTCGAAATCAGGACCACACATTGGCACTTAATTATTGATTAGAAAAAGGCAGCCAGTCCTTTCTTAAGTAACCTAAACCAGGATTAATTATGTGTTGACAAATTTAGACTAATTGGGGTTCAAGCATAAAGGCACAATGATTAAACAACAAAGTCAAATTATCTTAATTAGCTTTGATGATAACATGCATATGCTGCGTCAAAACAAAGTTTCCTGTGGGCCAATATGTATAGCTGTTTAGGATCTGTACTCACTTACGCAGAAGATTAAACACATTTTAATCATTGAGTACCCCGAGATTCGAAGAACAGCTATTTGTAATAAAGAATAAATGAGTGCATCGCAAGAATCGCTTTGCCTTTTTCATTATGAAGAAAAGCATTTCCTTTCGTTTTGAATATTGATTTGTTTTGTTGGGAATTTTCTATAATTGATCACATAAGAATCATTACGATAAGAATTTTGACATGGTTTATACTCAACTTTGTATACGTTTAACCAAGATATTCTTCATCTTAACACTACTTTTTCCTCATAAATCTGCTACCAATCTGTCATTACTGATTTCACTTTACTTTTGATAAAGAGCAGCATGCAAAACAATCAACCCCCTAAAAATCACAACTAAAGGATGGCAGAACTGAGTTTCTGGCTTGATCGCAATCTTTGTGGGCAGGGGAGGATAAAAGCAGAGAAAATGAAAAAGAAATTTAACCATTTAAAAAACATAATGGGCATATTAGAATTTACATCAGAAGGAATACCTTGCCGCTTTGGAATTTGGAAGGCGATAATAGCCTGCATGATGACCAAGCTCTTCAACAGAAGGCCCGGAAGCTCCACCAAGATTAGGGAAAGTCAACTTCTTCTCCACAATCTTTCCAGGGGCAAATAGAGGATCACCGACTCTTGTATTGATTGAATCTTTTGGGAACAGGTTAAGCTCTCTTATAACCTTTTGTGCTTGAAGCTTTGCGAGGGAAGATAACCGAAGGTCCTTGCTAGCTGCAGAGGAGAAAGTTGAAATGAAGATAAGCAACAAGAGAGACAGAGAGCTTTTGGGGAAGCTTGATGGTGATGCCATTGTCTGCAACTGTAAGAAATGTGTGGTTATGGCTCTGAATTTATAGTGCTCCCTATGCAAAACGTGTGCTTGACACTTAAGGATAAGGAGAACGTGGAGTATGAAATGGTTTAACTGTCTTCAGCACTTCTCTGCTTTTAGTATTAAATAATTTGATTTGGTTTATACTCCTAAACCACCTTTCTTTTCTTTGATTGTTGACTTCTTTTCAATCATTTGGTTCTTTTTCATTTCCTAATTCTGGTTTTGGTAAAAGTCATCGCCAAGCCAACTACAACTCAACAGCTTTGGTAATATTACGACATCTCTCTCAAAACTCCCACGAGTACTACCTTGAATTCTCATGTCAGATGATGCAGCCATTTGTATAAGAATCATGGCATCATCAATTAAATTAAATTCAAAAACTTACCATGATCATTATTTTTTATGAATATTACTCTTCGATTTTTTATTTTTATAATTCATGACAGATAATATTGATATAGACCACCACTTCATTTAAGATAGGATTGTCTGTATTATATGTAAAGAGTGGCTGTCAAATATGAACATATTTTCCTATCTTACCCTCACTTAATTAGTGAAGAGCTAAAATACGCTTCATTCGACTTCAAATTAAAGATTGCTCATCTATTATTATAACACAAAATGCAAATTATAGATTAGATGGGTGACAACTTATGCGAACAGAAACAGGGGAAAATGGATATGGTCTCTTAAAATCATTATTAGATTCTTAGAATGAGCAGCAAGAAGTACTTCTCTTCTTTTATTAATCAATTATATAAGCAGGCCATTTCATTACCCTAAGGGTAAGGGATGGATGGCCGAGTGAGATTACAGGTCTTGTAAGGGTGGCCTTGTCCCCATGTTCTTCTTATTGTATGATAAAAAAATCGGAACCCATTGAAAGGTGCTCTGTCTGATTCTGATCCTTTATTATTGACATATGATGCATCACATCCATGTATTTATGGTTCGTTCCTGTTACGCTTTTCATCAGAACAAAAGATTTCTTTTCTTCATTCTTTCTTTAGAAAAGAAAAATTGCTTTTAAAACAATTTCTTTATCCACAGAAGCCATAAACCATTTTGTTTTCGATTTGATGCTATTAGTTTTCCATTCTAAGTTTTATTATTATGAGGGATATAGAAAACCCAAAGTGATCAGGAGAACTACCCTATTCATCCTTGTGTATCAAATATGTGCCTGAAAGCAAATCATCATTCTCTTGATCAACATGTTAAAATCAAATGAATTTTGTTGCTCAAGGGATTATTCACGCTTCATAATAATGAAACCATCTTTGAAATTGGACTCTATTACACCTGGTATGCATCATTATCATGATTTGGTCAGAGTCACAGAGAAGAAATAGCAAGGGATGTTTTACAATGCCTTCTTGTGCTTTTAAATATAATAATGTCTATTGATCTTACCTATGTAATTTGTTTCTTTCTGCCTTGATGCTACATATGAATTGAACTAACTTAAGTACAATTTTTTGGGTCAAACTTAATTGTAGCTACATTAATAGTTTTGAACATTATTTTTCTGAAATAGAAAGTTGTGTTAGTAATATTACTTATTATAACAGGGCAGTTGAAAAACAATATACTTCGAACTATTGTTTTATGAAATTTGCTAATTACACGTTATCTAATATCACTATTGACCACAACCACATAAGTTCCCGAATAGGTATGATAAAAGAAAAAGATTCGAATTAAACCAGTAATATTCACATACCAACACTTAAATAATAGTGGCAAGGTGTGATCTGCGAGTGATATTGTTCTCGTGAGTTGTGATCAAGATTTGAGTTGAAAAGGTGTTACTCTCTGATGGATTCTTCACGCTGTTAACATTAATGAACCCCACTTACGTTTCTTTAATCCATTAACTTAGAGTGGCTGGACCGGTATTATGCCCTTTTGAATATCGTTATATAGTTATTGGGTCGGACTTGGTAAAAGCAGGGGATATGTTCCTCTGTTTTTGAGTGTAGTAACAGAGTAGTTTTCTGTAGGCTGCTTTCGGTAAAGAGGAGGCCAAAGGTGGCTAGCTCTATCTGATAGTTAATATTTTAAGGCTCCTGCATTATAGTGCGAACTCACGTCAAATTATTTGATCTATGCGTATATTCAGAAAATGGCTTCCCTTTCGGTTGATTGTTCACACCAGAAACCAGAAAAGCCTCAGTGTAGTTTACATACGACACTGCCCATCCAAGTATTCTAATTCCCAATATTAATTTTGGATGTCTTCTGCAATCTCAATATAACATACAGGATACAAATCAGTCACCGGGTCACAAGGTAGAGGCTGCAAGACTAGAACTGAGCCTATGATCTAACTTTAGCAAGTCGGGCCCTTATTTCTTCCATTTCTTCCTCATCATCAACCCCCTCGGCTATGGCTTCTTCCTGTAAAACATAATAAATTCCTCAATTAGATTCATTCCAGCACCAGAAAGATCACCGAAAAAAGCCCTATTACAAGAAAAATGCATTGCACATGCCTCCTCTGCAGCTCCAACCGTTTGAGCAGGTTGCTTCACCTTCCTAACAGCTTCTGGAAGCTGAGCAGCTGTCTCACCAGCTATAGCAGTCAAGACTTTATCGACTTCTTCTTCTATCTCATCTTCTATGTCCTCAGAATCTAGTGCTGTGTCAACAGCATCATTGACTATCTCCTCAATTACTCCCGCCTGCAAAAGAAACATAAAAGATACTTACTAATCAAATTGATAATCAATACTTACACTTTGAAATTCCTGTTATAAAACACAATGTAACATTTATATTTGATGAAAATTAGTGCAAACTAATATGAAAATTCTACACCTTTGGTCATTAGAACTGACAGACAATGATTCAGTCTGATATCACTACGATATGGAACTCATTTTACATGAACGTTATGGCACCTTTATTGACCAAAGAATAGCAGGATATCAAACCGTCAATATAAAAATATACAGCAAATCACAATCATGTTCTAACCTTAATATAAGTCCAGTATACAATTACGGATTTCCTAAAAGCACTCACCTCTTGTTAATCAGAGGGCTAAGTCTTATCTTTTCTATTCATTGTTTCACTTATATGACCTCTATACAAACTATAATTCTGCAAAACACATCTAACGCACGTCTTTAGATGTTTTAATATTGCCAAGTCTGAATCCATGACCCAGCACTAAAAAGCTCACGACTTCATAATCTAAAGATAGGGTACGGCGCCAACAAACCAATTACATATGTGTGCCCATATTTAACTGAAGTTGGCTGAAAATTTAAAAAGGCATATACCTCAGGCTGTCATTTAACCTTTCCTTTTGACCCTCAAAACTGACTTCTCAATCCTCAAATTAAGTTGGGCACATAAAAAACTCCAAATATTAACATTATAAAAGCTTATCTATCACTGCCAGTTTCAAAGAAAGAAGACAACAGTATAGTTTAAAGTTGATGTCCTCCAACCAGTTATAATCACATCCAGTGAAACATGGCATTTAATTTTCTGTACTGAAAACTTTAAAGGAAGGATACAGACATCTATATTGAGTATATATGTTTACGTATCAAGAGGACAAATCTCAACTAATGGATATCGCCTGAGTGGTCAAGATTACAAGACCACTTAAAGGTCACATAATGAAAGATCCAGTGGTCAGAATTTGTCCCTATCACCTCTCACAATGAACACTGCTCTCTCTCTTAAATGCTTGTTGAAGGAAACAATTAGATAAAAGAATATCGTCCTTTCAACAATTGGTGATGTCAATACTTTCTTGAAATAGAAATATATCCCTTAACATATTCAATAGAACCTGAAACTCTACCTTCTCTACTCAGAAGGTGAGGAAAGGGGAAGACCGGTAGCCAAAAGTGATTTCTTTCTTCTGTACTAACAGTAATATCCGTTGCAAGCATACCTTTGTCATTTCCTTGCTAAATTCTTGCATTGTCACAGCCATCTCAGGGGCCTTCATGAGGTTATTGACAAGCTTCATAACCTCAGCACTCTTGGATAAATGTCCAACAGTACGAGCAATTGCTACAAAAGCAACCAACATGATGAATTTCAAAAGAATAAAATTCTAATATACCAAAAAAATCAGTCATGATGAATAATAGAAAATATATTCACAGCTTAAACAAGAAAACAAGAAATGGGCCAAATGGCTAATCTGATAACTTCATTTAATACACAGGGACAGCATTATATATACACTTACCAAAAAGGAGGAATGACAAAGCAAACTTAGTATGATGAAATATGCATAAGCACCACAGATAAATATATGTGTGCTTTGTCACACTAGAGTAAATAAAAAATACCGACGAAGAGCTGAACCAGGCATTGCTTCGTTTTACCTAGTTGGTTCTAGACCAGTGATAATAGGTTTCATTGAGAGTAAAATGTCGTCCTACAACTACTGGAAAAAATGCTTCAAGTAACATTAATAAGACTTTCTGATTCAAGTTCCTAAATTCAAAGACTTCTCACTCATTAAAATACTATCTTCAAAGTTAATCATAAAAAATGATCTCTAAATTTAGGGAATCCTTTTAAGAGCCTCACCAATTCTGGTCTAATCCCGTAGACAACATCATTCTCGAGAAAAGCAGCCTCCAAAACTACAAGGTAATCAAACAGACTCAACAAGACCCATCAATAGCAATAAGTCAATGACTAACTAAAGAAGTATTCATTTGACAATCACTTATTAGCTATATTCACCATTGCTAGTTATCTTTCGTGTTTGTTGCCCATAAAAGACTTTAAATAACCCTTGTCAACCCTTCCCCCTTTCTCTCTGCTTTGGTTTCAAAATCCATATCCTTATAAAGTGAATGCAACATTTTCCTGGCGTTTAAGTATACCATAAGCTCTAATAAAGGCTTTCTGGTATGGAAGACCAGAGGTTAACATCAAAAACACTAGTATGACCCCCACTGCCTTCCTCCACCCCACCCCCTCCCCCAAAAAAAAAAAAATATATATATATATATATATATATATATATATATATATAAATGCAGCAGATAATCACTTAATATTTTACCCCATACCCAAACAAGTAAACATCAACAATTTCAATACTATTGCCAAATTTACGCATGTTATGAATCACTTAAACAGATCGTTTAAAGACAACTAAAGTTCTTTGCTTGCCCAAAAAAAGAAAAGCTTTCCAGCTAAGCATCATACAAATGGCATCAAGCACGAGTAATTAACTTGGATAAAGAGCTTTTAATTTGTTTTCAAGAAAAAGTTTAAGTAATTAAATGCAGTACAACCTACCAACACTCTCTCCCAGGTGCATTGATATTGAATTCAATTGTGCCTTATTTTCATGAAGACGGTTTACTGTTCTCCTAGATCTTACAAGTTCCTTAGCAAGAGCCTGCAAATTGCACAAATATCACAATAAAAATATAAGAATCTTACATACAAGTATAGTGATATTCTGTACCTTTTAAGTTACCCTTTTTTTTGGGGACAGGGGGAATAAAAATTGACAGTTTAAAAGGCCATATACTAGAACATACCAAAATAGCTTCATTATTAGGTTGCTGAATATTGTATCCAGTCCAACCTAGTCATCCATGGTTCACAGAAACTTATAGCCACATGACCATTAAGTTCTGTTTTCAGTGCTTGGGTCACCTTATCTAATGGTTTCTTTTGTTCAGCATAAAGAAGATCAATGAATTAAGAGTTTATGGTCCAAGTTTTTCTCCTGTTCAATTCCCCATCTCACCTCCTCAGAGGGAACTAGGGGGCATGATAAAGCAATACAATCATATTAAACAACTGAGACTTAATTCACCAACAAACAAAAATTTCAATGCTTTAAAACAATATTAACTCGTATGTAATTTGTTGTATAGTCTAGTAGCAAAGTATCCCATAAATGTGATAAAAGCCTCCATATCTACAAAGAATGTTAGGGAAATGGATTCATAACTCGATGTGGTTTGTAAAATCTTCTGCCACTGAGTTTCTTAGAGTATGCATAGTTACATAGCATATCTAAAACCATCTTTGCTTAGGCCAGTTGGTTGGGTGGACGGGATGGATAAAGTCCTAAGTTCCATCCCAACAATGTACCCCAAAAATGAATAAATTAAAATTAACACATCAGGACAACGACTCATAATAGATTACAGGTAAGAAACTAGCTCAATGGTAGCATAGATATAGCACATCACATATAAATACTGTTGGTTTTTTATTCCTCACTAATCCATAGGAACTTTATATGAAGAAGCTAGTTCCTAGGAGTATAGAGACAAAAAATGTGAATAACGGGCGTAGTAGCAATGCATTGGAAGATTTGATCCAAGATTCCCCCTGCCCCTTTTTTCTTTTCTTTTTCCCCTATAAACATGTTCATGGGGATCACAAACATACATATATCAGTATCCCTTAAATTCAGCAGCTTTTTCACTGCCGCTAGTTAAACTAAATCAACAGCGAAACACAACCATAAAAGTTACTAAATACCTTTGCAGAGCCCATATCATTTCTCTTCGCCGCATCCCTTATTGCCTTCTGTACATTTTTTTCTTCTCTCTGTATATCTAATCGAAACTCATAATTATAAATCAGTTATAACCACATGAAAAAGGAAAAAGAATTAGGATTCAACACAGAGTGAGAAATTACCGCGGATTTGGCGCTCAATATTCCGACACTCCTGGCGAAGCCTACGCTGCCAATCTCTCAATTGCTGTTGTGGGTTTGGCTTTGGCTTCAGAACATTCATCACCTTCTCCATCGTCCCAGTGATCCTAAAACCAAAAAAAAAATTGCGAGGAATTTGAACGATACTACCAACCGACGATTGCTTCAAAGTCTTCTCTTTTGTACCAACTCTTTCAAACTCATCACGAAGATCATTCGATTTTGTTGCTACGCGCACAAAACTTTACGATTCAGAGCAGGATTCAGGAATAGGATACCTCCCAACAACGACCAATCACCATTTGCGTCTTGACAAAGAAAAAAAAAAAAAAAAAGAAGCTTGCGTTCATTCTCCCTTTTTTTTCTTTTCTTTTACGCGGATTCCTTACAGAGCCCACTCCGGTAAAACCAAGTTCGATCAACATATTTGGGCTTAAAAACCATGTCCAAATTCCAAACACAGTGGGTTGGCCCATTCATCAATTTTTCTGAAACATTATTAAATTATTTACATTTAAATATTCTTAATTCTACCTATGATAGAAACAAATAAACTATTTCCAAATATAAAGTTCATAAAACAAAATATCAAACTCTGGTTTAATAGAGTCGTTGCTCATGAGATGGCGAAATTTGCCTATTCTAGTTTAAACTCTATTTGGGCAGAGGAGGCTTTGCCTCATATTACCTCTTCGGCTTTCACTGATGTATTGAACCGTTTTATTTTATTAATCTCTTTGTTTCCAGTCCAAAAAACAATATTACTTCAATTTCATTGCTTATACATAAATATTACTTATATATTAAATGCCAAATTATGGATAGATATATATTATATTGATTGTTCAAATATAATAATAATACTTTGGGAAGAATATTATAAACAAAGAAATTCTTTCTAATTTTTCATATTCTTATATAAGATGGAATTTTAGCTAGAATATATTCCAACAGTCAACTTTTTAAAAATAGCAGTTTAGACAAAGCAAATATGTAATTCATGCTTTTAGGAAGTGACGTGCATGTCGAAGAAAATAATTAAATTTCTATTTCAGTGAAACATGTTACCTGTTTGATACTTGGTAGCTAGCAATTCTCACTATCTAACGAAGTCACTCAAATGTCTAGAAAATGCATCAGAAGTATAAGATGAAGTATATTTCTATTGCAAGAAAGGTTTGTTAGCTTAACTACTTTGATGAACGAGCAAAATTTAGCACATGTTATGGGAAGAAGAATTTGTGGTTCCAAACATGACGAAAACCAAAAACAGAAGCAGTCCCAAGCTTGAATTCCCATGTCTTCAGGATAAGCTTCAAATGAAGAGGAGACTTAAAAGACCAAAAAGAAGTTTTGGCATATTCATATAAATAAACTTGATATGTAACAAGCCAATCTAAACACAAAGACCACCTAAGATATAAGCATTCTTAGGGAATGCTAGATGAACCGTAACTCACTTGATTGTCTACTAAATTTAAATAATCCAAATTGCATTTCTCAAACTCAAATAATACACAATTGACTAATTGTGAATGTTCCTACGAAGAATGGGAAGCAGAGAGCCTCAAGCATTCACTCTGGCACCTCCTAAGACATATATCATTCCAATTAGGAACCTGATGTTGGTTAACACAAACAGTTCGCGCACAGGCATCAGCACATGCATCAAGCTCAGATACACCACAGACAGTGACACAAGTATCAGGAATAGGGTCTTTTGAGAATGAGCCAACCTTTTTCAACATCCTCTTCGACGTACAGACCCTCTCACAGACAAAAATGTCATCAGAACTCTTCTCCCTTCCCCTAGCACTTTTCAACCTCTGCTCTTCAGCATGCCTTTTCTTCACTCTAAAGGCTTGTCCTGCAATGACTGCAGGGATTGCAGCCCCCAAAAGAGACCACCACACTTCCACCATCACTGTTATATATACGTCGAGATGTTCTTCCCTGAGCTACACACTTTTCATAAAACGAGGAAGACCGATGAGGATTCTATAATTGTTACTTCAGATTTCCACATCATAAGTAAACAAAAAACAATTACAAACAACAGATTAGTCGAAGTATGAAAATCTGTCATGTATCCATCCTATTACACCATGCAGTAAACAAAAATCTCAGAAAGCTCACCATCATCTCAACAGGAAAAAAAATAGTAATAATGCCATGGGGCAATCAGTAACTCATACTGTAAAGAACCCAAGTTTTATTTACCATGTTCTAAACAACAATAGACCCACATGGGACAGTTTGGCAGTGCCATAACAAGTTGAGTACAGCGAGTTGTCCCCACTGCTATTAAAGAATAGTATAAAATAATGACAGTCTAAGAAATTGACAAACATGAATAAAATTATCAGGCTGTTACCATAAATGCAAGTGATTTTAATCCCCATCCACCAAAGTTGTCCATTGGGACGGCTGGAAATGAGTATAGGCTGAGGCACGCACCCAAGCTTGGCTTGGTATAAAATCAACTGACTCAAACTAGAAGAGTTCAAAATTTTCAACTAATAAACTACTATAAGAATGTAAATTCTCTATACTAAATTCATAGAATTTGTTCTAGAGCTGCATAAAGCTTGTGCAAAGCCTAATTTAAAATTGACAACATAATTAAGAGTCCAATGAATACTGCATCTTCCCAAAACAAAATATCTAATCTAATATGCTTCTTTACCAACCTATCTGTTTATTTTAACTATTAGTTAATTCATCTACTTGTAAGGGAAGTCTCAAAGTTGTGTCTGGAACTAAATCCATAATAAATTCACATGGATTTTAACTGATAAATTCAATTGGCTTACATTATTTAATGAATTTTTACATTGAACAGCAATTAATTGTATTGTCCCTTTGCAAAATAGTAACAATAATTACATGCTAAGATTTGATTAGAGACAAAGAACATATTAAGACTTTGAAGCAGTGTTGTCAAAGGCATGTGGCTGCAAATGGCAGCAAGCCCCAAAACTGCCATGGTGGATGCCATGCTGAAGCTTTTAAAGTGAAAAAGCCACAATAGATGATATACATCTCATTTATGAAGAGAGAGAACAGAGTAGGAACAGAGGTGAGAGGAAAGTCAAGCAAGAAATAAGGGAAAAGACAGGAGAGACTAGAGATTAATATTTTCCTAGATCAAAATTTTGGCCAACTGTGATGATATTGAAAAGGGTTAACATGAAGTGAGCCCAAGTTGCAGCAAGTGTATCAAGACCAAGAAAAGAATGAGAGATCATATGGAGGGAATCTAAGGAGACTAATTCCCTAAAGAAAACCAATCACAAGATAATCCTATTACAGGCAGTTAGAATAAAAAGTCAATTAACCACAAGAATCACACATTCAATTAAATAATCTAACCGGGAATGTGGCATAGTACAGTAAACACAACCTAACTGGGTTGGATTGGGCTAGGTGATCGGGTTACCCGACTAGAATTTAAAAAAAAATGAATTTACTAATTTCAATAAAATGAACTGACATCTTGAGACCCTTCTATCATCATCACTTTAAGTAAAAATATACACAAGGAAAAAACTAAATTCTATCATCATCATTTTCAAATTGTGTCCTGGACTTGAGGATAATAAGAATGTTATTCTTGAAGTGGATTTGAAATGTATAGAATTAGAACCCAATTTGTGGGGGATAAGCCTGGAATGATAATGGGCATAAAACATGGTCGTATGTCAGGGTAGAGGACCATTTTGTGCCAATTACTTCCTAACCTCAACTATTCTGTCTTTATCAAATATATGGCTATACTCACACTATCTAGCAGAATGTGTTGAATGGAATGTAATACTGTCACCAATAAATTGTTTCGAAATGAATAATGAAGAGTAACCATATATTAGAGTTCCTTTTTCAATTTTTTTATCCAATAACTAGATTATAATATGAAACTGCATCATATCAATAAAAGTAATTTTTTGACTAAATGATAATCTGACAAGCTAAGCCTATGATCATCAAAATTCCTACGGTTCATAACTCTTGACAGGTAAATTACAATGAGTACTTGGCAAGTCAATATGGAATACTTTAAATGTGGGTACTTTAAGACATTATATCTTTAAGCAAAGCTATACGTAGATAGTGTCAACATATCTAGAAATCATCCGGGGTTGTACATAATAGAAATCGAAGTGTGAATCACTGTAATAAACAACATAGAGATTTAGAATTGGAGCAAAAACTTACATCACTAAATTTCTCCGTTGAATTAGGAAGGAAGTCATCTCACAGTATCAGATAAAAGTGATAAAACTGAACCCAAAATCCTACTGGTGCTAAACACAGCGCTAAGAAGTTTCCAAATAGGACATATATTACCTCAGCCTCCACCAGAGTCAGACAAAGCATATATTATTTTTTCAAAAGGAGGAACAAAAATAACATGATCAAAAGCCCTTTCAAGTGTCGCATTTTCTTCAAAACAAATTATATGTACCATATCGTATATAGAAAATTAATGAGTTTGATCTGCCTAGAATATTAATTTCACAGTCAAACCGGAAAATCCCTGCGAAAACCCAAAAGAAGCAAATCACAGAACAAGAGTCAAGGAAGCCAAAGAGAATAGCCATGGCAATAGCAGAAATATCTGACCTTAGTGACTCATTTAAATAACCAGAACTGGATAGAAGCATACCAATAAACTTATCATAATTGCATTGGTTTCTTCATTAGCTATGTCCTTATCTGATAATTAAGAAACAGAGAAAAGAGACCAAAAGTGATTGGAGCCTGGGAATGAAAACGAAGCAGAGGAGGGGGAAGGGAAAAAAATCGAATTTGGGGTGCAGAGGAACCTGAGAATGGGGGCAGCACAGCAGTGCTGACTACTCACTGCTCACCGCTCACCTTCGATTTGGGGTTCACGAAGAAAAAGCCGCTGAACGCTGCTGTAGTGGTTAAGGCGTTCGGGGTTCTGCTCGACGGTGGAGCAGGCGGTGACTACTGAGAATGGCTGCAAGAGACAGAGGCAAAGCTGCTGGTTAGGGCTAGGGAAGCCGAGACCAGAGGAGTGCGAGCGCGAAGTGCGAAGGACGGAGAGAGTGTCAAGTTCTGTGATTTTCTGAAAATTAAGTGCGAAGAAAGGCAGAGTTGGAGGGTAGGGCAGAATGGCATATTAGCGAGTCAAGATATTTGAAATTTTAAGTAATGGTTTTTTTAAGTGGCTATAATTTGATTATTACTAGTTTATAACCATTGGAAATTGGAATGAATTTTTTTTTAAATGAAATTTTATTATTTTTATAAAAAATTTTAATTTAATAAATTTAAATTTTAAAATTTTAAGTATTAGTTATTGCAATTTTATTTTTACTAACTTATAATCATTGAAATTGGAATGGAGTTTTTTTTGTCTTTTGAAAATAACATGTTGTTATTTCTTTATAAGATATTTTAATTTCACCATACAACTTTACTGTTGATGGATAAAATTTTTAATGAATATGTAGCAGATTTAGTTAATAAATTAGTATTAGTGAATCAGGAAGAATTAGGTTGCTTGCATTTTGCGTGATCAGTACATGCAGGGATCAGCTTGGGCTCAGAGCTTTGCGTGAGTAGGTTGGGCTCAACGTGTAACAAAAATTTTAATATATATATATATAAACTTTAAAAAAGTAAAAGCAGGAAAGCATTTTGATGTAAGAAAGTCGTGTACACTTCACCAGCTTTGATAAATATTATGTAGAGTATATGGGAATCAAATTCAACATCTCTTAAAATTGAACTTAGCATTTTTTTTTTTTTACGAGGTATTTTTCTGTTTGAAGAAAGGCTAAATATTGTTTGAGATTCGAGCGTTTTCAACAAAGGTGTATCAAGATTGTCTAAAATATAATTTAATTAACTTTTATTACGTTAACTATTTGCCAATTTAGCACTAATTTTATTTGTGTACTATTGTGTACAAACGGTGAGAATAAAGCAAATTGGTTTCAAATCACAGAAAAATAAAAAAGTTTTCAGATTGTAATTTTTTACTTCGAGGGGTCATGTAAGTATTGGCATCCATTATCACTACAATTTTCAGTTGATAAGCACGTCCATTTGGTGTGATTTGGATGGAAGATTTTTGAGTAGTCCAATATGTTTCGTATAACTTTTCTTGATATAGTTCGTACCACAGAATAGAGACTGAATGTATATGAATTTCGTTTAAGACCTGAAGGATATTCTATTTTTAACTTTATATTATTCATTAAATTGTTAAACCTTTACTGCATGATGCATTATATCTAATCACTGAATAATTATACTCAGAAAGAACAAAATTGAAAACGTATATTGGCGTTCACTGACAAGTAGAGTAGTATCGTCTCAGTGCTTTTAGCTTTTATATTTATGTCTGATGTGTTTTTCATTTTTGAGGTCATTAATTCATCCTAAGATGAGGAAAAGATGATGAATAAAGAGCCTTACATGGAAAAAAATTGATTCCTTTCGGGATGACTTGAGGAAAAGAAGCAACTTTTCATGTGGGTGAATCAAGGGTGATGAGCTTCTGAATTCAAGCACCAATGAGTTTTCCTTTGTGCTCTTATACCCTGTTCTTCAAACCATATTCATCTTCATTATCAGTGTTTACAGATTCTTGTTTCATCAGCAGAACATGCCAATGAAAGCGTCTCTTGAACCATCACTTCAATAATAAATAAACAAGAATAATCCACAAACGGGTATTCCTATTTGTTCAAAAAAGGTCATAATATATAGAATCTTGCTGCACAAATCCTTTTAAGGCAATAAAACAATAAAATTCAATCTAACATGCAACAGATCATATCAAGGGCATAAATCTACAAACAAACTTCAAATATAATAAACAAAATTTTATGACCACTTTAGCTTATCAAAACTATCGCTCTCTTATAAAAAAGAGGATAATAACACTATAAGATTCATGTAAAAATAAAAGTTGGATCTATGATCAGGAGAAGTGTATGCCAGCTTTGTTAAATAAAGAAAGAAGGTATAGAAATTCCTGCAAAGTGAGCTTGGACGACCTCTTCTCTTCAAAATCTCCTTCTTTCAGAACACCCAATACCTTGTCCTTGAATTCAGATTGCACCTCTTCTGCATCCTCACCCTCGACTTCCATATCATCCTCATCTACGCCATCATCATCCACCTCCATGTTTTGATCTTCAATACAATCACCAAAACTGGACAAGTCCATTTTACTATTTGTTTCCTCCAGTGAACCTTCTTGAGAGAGTTTTAGAGACTGCACTGTCTTGTAGTTCTTTTCCAGCAAAGAGATGACATTCTTCTGCCTAAAAATTGAACCAAGGGTTTTATTCTTCCTGTTAAAACATATTCGCAAAAACCCATCCCACTCCTTTTGCTTAACTTCGATACGGGGTTTTCTGGGCTCAATTCGCACTACAGAGGAATCAACCTTCGGTGGCGGACGGAAATTGTTTTTCCCAACTTTGAGGAGGTGGGAGACTCGAGCTAGAAGTTGCGTGTTGACAGAAAGACGACAATACAGTTTGTCGCCAGGCTGTGCAACCAGTCTCATGGCAAATTCCCTCTGGAACATTATGATTGCACACCTAAATGCAGGTTGGTGATTGAGTAACTTGAATGTAAGGGGAGAAGATATTTGATAGGGAATATTTGCCACACATATGTCAAAGTAAGGAAGTTCAGTCCTCAGCACATCACCTTGAACAACCTGAAATCATTGAACATATAAATTAAGTTACTGAACCACAACATGAAGGGGAAAGGGAAATTATGAAGTGTTCTGGGAAAACTTTTGAATGGTTAGACAGGTGAAGAAAGCATGCATCATGTTCAACACTGTCAATCCTAGCTTACTGCAAGGCAACACAGAATGACTGAAGAAAGATACAATAGTATTGCTTTACATTAAAACCAATTTGATGCATGCAAGTATAGAATGGCAAACTTGCAATTCTTCCAAAATAATACTAAAAGACACACACTCTGTAGGATTCTCCAGAAGCATAGTTAATTCGCTATATTTTTTTTGGGTAAAGGCAACAACACCCATGGGAAGAGAGAAAACTGTTATTAGTGTTTTACTTTCGATAATAAAACTTAAATAGCTTTTAATTTTCGAACCCTTGTTACATATTGAAATCCTTTCAAATCATTTGCAGTTTAGTTTCAGTTGCAAATCTGCTGCTTGGAGTGGGATAGCTTTTCCGCTAACTATCCAATCAATAAGGAGCCTATGATAATTATCACCTTAGAGCATCAAAGTTACAGTCTCCGGATACACTATGGCAATTCCAGTCTGTTAATGGTTAAAGAAGGCAAGTGACAATATCTGTGATGGATTGACGGGTAAAACATTTTTGGTGCATTTTTTTCACTAAGTACAGGGCTTAAAACTCAAAATTCCAAGCAGGAAATCCTTAAAATCATAGCCTTTAACCATGTCAACACAGAAACTTTCTTATTTTAGCTGGCTCTAGTACTCACATGAACATAGCTCACAAAGCATATTACTTGAAATTTCTCAATACTTTCTCAGCAACCAAACAGAAAACGAAAAGCCGAAAACCCATAAAGCCATACATACCTTGAGGCGGTTGGAGTAAGGGGTTCCTTGGAATCGTCTATGAAGCTCAAGAACCATACGTGGGTCAATCTCAACAGCAATAACCATCTTGCCAGCTTCCAAGAGCTTCTTTGTGAGGTTCCCAGTACCAGGACCAATCTCGAGGATGACATCAGTGCTCTTGATTCCAGACTTTTGCACTATGCTGTCAACAAGTAAAGGGTTCTTGAGAATATGCTGACCCTTCGATTTGTGAAAGGATATTCCCCCTTGGTACGGCATGTGTTGCTGTGGCTTTCCCTTCTCCTTCTTGATCTTCCCACCTGCCATTGTTGGCATGCATCAAGTCGTACAGAGAGATAAAGAGGGTGGCTAAATTGCAACACCTCCACTGCCCAGTCACTCCTGCAACTAGGTAAAACAATAATCAGGTTGGTTTAAAGCGGAGAGAAATGATAGGGCGGGAGGCAAGCGTATTGGTTAGGCCCTGGCTTCGTTGACTTGGGTCTCTTCATCATGAAGGGCAAGGACCCAAAAACAATTCATATGGGTTCATAATTATTTTTGTTTTAGTTTTGAGAAAACTTGAGTCCTAACATGGATTAAACAGCAAATGATAACGACATAAATAGATGAGGAATGCTCCTCCCACTTCTCATGATAGAGAATTTTCACAGAATTTTGTATCCTTTTTTGGATTGGGTGAGACCCACACTATATTAAAGCAGCACTATGGTGTTGACCCCATACAATTTAACGAAGGACACAAAACTTTGTATTCTCTAGAGAGTGGCAATAGTGTTGCTCTAAATAGATTACTGAATTCAGTCATTCAATTCTTACAAATTAAATTTTATTAAATATTTATTTAAAAATTTTATACTATTAAATTTATTAAACTTTGCTAACTAGCTATAGGACTCAATAAATTTTACAGTAAAATTACTTTTTATGACAATTTAATAACTATTACTATATTTTTTCTACTGAATTTCAAACTAACCAGGTTTTGCATCCAATAGGAGAAAAGAAAAGTTCTTACACCAAGTTAATTATGCATTTCACAATGTATCATACCATTTTTGCATGAATTCTTATATGTCAAACAAATGTATCAAAACAAGTTTTGCGTATTTTCTGAAAGTTAGTGAGAGAAAAGAAAAGTAATTTTTTTTTTGGGACTAAAATGATGATCTGACAAGCTAAGCCTATGATCATCAAAATTCCTACGGTTTATAACTCTTGACAGGTAAACTACACAGAGTACTTGGCAAGTCTATATGGCATATTTGGAATGTGTGTCCTTTAAGGCATAGTATTTTTAAGCAAAGGCAAAGCTATGTGTAGATAGTGTCAATATATCTAGAAATCAACTGGGGTTATGTACATAATGGAAATCAAAATGTGAATCACTGAAATAAACTAAAACAACATTGACATTTAGAATTGTAGCAAGAATTTACATCACTAAATTTCTCCATTCAATTAGGAAGGAAGGCTTCTCACAGTATCACATAAAACTGAACCAAAAAACCTATTGGTGCTGAACACAGCGCTAAGAAGTTTTCAAATAGGACATATAATGACCTAAGCCTCTACCTGAGCAGACAATGCATACATTATTTTTTTAAAAGGAGGAACAAAGATAACATGATCAAAAGCCCTTTCAAGTGTCGCATTTTCTTCAAAACAAATTATATGTACTATATCCTATAGAGAAAATTAATGAGTTTGATCTGCCTAGAGCATTAATTTTACACTCAAATCCAAAATCCCTGCGAAAACCTAAAAGGAGCAAATCACAGAACAAAAGTCAAGGAAGCAAAAGCGCATAGCCATGGCAATAGCAGAAACATCTGACCTTAGTTGCTTATTTAAATATCCAGAACTGGAACCAAATTTTCAGATGCAAACGAATAAACTAATCATAATGGCATTGGCTTCTTCATTAGTTATGTCCTTATCTAATAATTAAGAAACAGAGAAAAGAGACCAAAAGTGATTGGAACCTGAGAATGAAAACGAAGCAGAGGAAGGCAAGGGGGGAAAAACCAATTTGGAGTGCAAAGGAACCTGAGAATCGAGCAGCAGTGCTCACTACTCACTGCCCACAGCTCACCTTCGATTTGGGGTTCACGAAGACAAAGCCGCTGAACGCTGAAGTAGTGATTCAGGTCTTCGGGATTTCGCTCAATGATGGAGCAGGCGGTGATTACTGAGAATGGCTGCAATCTGAGACAGCGGCGAAGCTGCTGGTTAGGGCTAGGGAAGCCGACACCCGAGGAGTGCGAGGGACGGAAAAGGAACGATTTTTTGAAAATTAAGTGTGAATAAAGGCGTTGGATTTGGATTCTCTCTCCTTTATTTTTTTAAATATTTTTTTTTATTCTCTCATTTTTCCTGTCTTCATTGCAACGAATACCAAAACTACAGCAGGTGAGCCGCTGGGCTTCCAGCCCAAGTGGCACAATGACTTTGTCTCCCCTAACTGTCTACAGGTTCGAATCCCATCATCCTTATGGATCTTACGTTTACCAGCAAAAAAATAAAAAAAACCAACGGGAGGTTAGGGCTGAATAGCTAATTAGTGAGTCAGATATTTGAAGTTTCCGGTAACCATTTTTTGTTAGTGCCTGCAATTTTATTTTTACTAACTAATAACCCTTGAAATTGGAATGGCATTTTTTATCTTTTGAAAACATGTTATTACTTCTTTATAAGATATTTTAATTTCAAAATCTAACTTTACTTTGTGATAAATAAAATTTCTTTATAAAATTTTTGTGTAGTCTAATATGTTTCTTATTATTTTTCTTGATATATATAGTTCGCACCACAGAATAGAAATTGAATGAGTATGAATTTCTCAACTTTATATTATTCACTTAACTGTTAAATTTTTACTGCATGGTGCATTCCATCTACTCTCTCAATAAGTATACTCAGAAAGAATAAAATTGAAAACGTGAATTGGCTTTCTGTGACAAGTAAAGTAGAATTGTCTCAGGGCTTTTATCTTCTTCATTTTTTATGTCATTCATTCATTCTAAGGTGAGAAAAGAAGATGAAGAAAGAGCCTTATCATGGAAAAAATAGATTCCTTTCATGATGACTTGGGGAAAAGAAGCATGTTTTCATCTGAGCATCAAGGGTGATGAGCTTCTGAATTCAAGCACCAATGAGTTTTCCTTTGTGCTCTTATGCCCTGTTCTTGAAACCAAACTCATCATTCATCAGAGTTTTTGCAGATTCTTGTTTCATCAGCAGAATATACCCATGAAAGCGTCTC
Source organism: Dicorynia guianensis (assembly GCA_037013595.1). NCBI lineage: Eukaryota > Viridiplantae > Streptophyta > Magnoliopsida > Fabales > Fabaceae > Dicorynia > Dicorynia guianensis. The sequence continues at coordinate 2,397,196 of JASUAB010000009.1, forward strand.
TTGAACCATCACTTCAATAATAATTGGAAAAGAAAAACCCACCACCCACCTACAAAATAGCACCTTATAAAACAGAAGAGCACCAGTTTTATAACAGAAGGGGGCTATATTAAATTTTGCATATAAGCCAAAGTAAAGTCCGGCAATATTGGCTGCAAGGATACTACCAAACTGTCGGCAAAGTAGCTCACGATGCTCTACGATGAGTAGGAATTGAAGGGCCATCATTATTTTTGCCCAATGCAAAAGTATTTGGAATTTGATCATTATGCTGACAAATCGTCTGAGTTTTTAATGAATTGTTGATGGTAGCCTCAGGCCCCTCCAATTTTATAGCAGTTAGCAATGCACAGCAGTGCTTACATCACAATGGAATCTCCTAGTTTTTTGACAAAGCTGTCTTTTGCATACCTACTATAATCAGCTGTAGCTCGTAATAAGTAGCACCAATGCTTAAATACTTGTTTTTGTTGGTTTCTGCATACAGTGGCATTGTATTAAATTGAGGTATTCAGATTTTGTAGTTGGTAACCAACAATAGGTAAAAGGATAGAATTTTTGTTTAGAAAATTATAAAGTTAATAAGAGAAATTGGAACTTGAATATAATGGTTACGACATGAGAATGGATCCAAAATCCCATTGCATTTGGTAGAGTAGAGAGTGGTACTTACGTTATCTTGACAAAAGATATGGTGAAACTTGAAAGCAATATTTTTGACAAGCAAGATTCTGATCTTAATTTTTATAGAAAACTACAAAAATGATATTATTATCAAAATTGTTGGAATGTTGGGGGTGGATGCTTATTTAGGTAAGCAAATGCATATCCCGTACAACAATAATTCATACCACATCTGCATGGCTCTAAATTAAAATGAAAATCATGGGGCCATGAGTAACGGCCATACAAAATTTTGAAATAAAAAAATAATACATTGTTCGTTCAAAAGTAATTAATGTACAGGATTTGGCTGCTCTGACTTTAGAAGAATTCCTAGTGGTGACAAGTTTTATGCCAATTTGCTAAGGCTGAAAAGTTGTGTGCTTTGCTTCATCTCCTTACAGTTGCAATCTTTCAGATCAGATTTTCTTTCTTTTTCCAGAGTTTTTCACTTAGAACTTTCTTCTTTCCAATATCAGAATCAATCACTCTCCTTAATCTCACTTCTCCATTACTATCTGAGTACCTGAGTGGCAGGATATAGACGCTTTTTTGCATGTTGATCAACACAGGTTCAGTTTTCCAATTCCACGGCAAATTGCAATTAATTATTGTAAATTTAAAAACGTAACCAATTTAGTAACGTAAGCTTGTGTCCATTCTTTGCTTCTTGCCCCATATACATCACAACAAACAAAACAACAAAATCTTTACAGTACAATCCTTATCTTGTTGTCCTCTTTTTGATATCATCTTTGTCATTGAGGATTGAAATGCCGTCAAGATGACTAGATTGCTGAGATGTGATAAAGCAAAGTGTTTGTGAATGAATTTGCTTGCGGAAAGCATGGTGGCTTCGTGCTAACTTGGTCGCCCTTGGAGTCTAATGGATTACTCCATTTGTGCCTATCTCCGGGCAAAAGGGGTGCAACCCTTGTTATGGTTCTGGACAGTGTGTAATAAAGTTTTCATGATGGGGCTTGGAACTTCCATTTTTACTAAATAAAATTGACAAATGTAAGTTTTCATGATTAATGTAAAGATAATGGATAACTAATTTAGTATTTGAGATCATATATCTTCAAAAATAACTCCTAAATGTTGACACTTTAATAGTATAATGATACTTGTTATAATTTTAAAATTTTTCTATTAATATTTTGAATTTAAATTTAAATTTTTGGGTGATATATTAAATAGTTTTTCACTCTTCCTGACAAAAAAAATTCCAAGGCATGTGCCACTGCTCCATTAAAGTGTTGCTTTCTGAGTGGTAACTTACTTCCCCATATTGGGAAAGTACAAGTTGTAGTCTTTTCTGTCCAGTTTGTAGGTTGGGAGAATTGAAGCATCTTTATGATTCTCTCCGGAGATTTATGAGCCCATAAATATGGTTAGGATGACACAAAAACGAGTTGCAGAGAGTAATTTTTTCTGATTAAATGGCCTCATACGTGCACTAAAGCACAAAGTTTGTATGCAGGCGACAGGCGCCCAACAATTATCCAACAAACCTATTGTCTCATTTTCATGGCAGAGCACGCAAAAGAGGCTCTTGATTTCAATCACAAAAAGCTGTTGCCGACTAATTAATGCCAGAATTTGATAATAACAAATTAGCTCTGATTTGGATATTCCATCGTCATATTATCGCAATAAGCCTTCACATAATTAAAATACTTTCCCATGCAGGGATTGACAATCAGTTTGGACCATAAATCATGGAAACAGGGCAGCCTGGGCAGCGAAACATATGGCAGATGCACATAACCAATAGCAGGAAATAATGTGGAATACTACTTGCTTCTTTCTCATGTTTTCTTTCCTTTTCATTGGATTAATTTGCAAGACAACAACTTGGATGTTATACTATGTAATCTTTTAGTTATCCTCCTAAGAAACCCAAATATCCATTACTGTGAAACAGCAACACCCTCCCCATTCACTTTTGGCCCTATCTTCTTCTATTTATGCACCAAGAATTTCCCCTCCAAGATTCCATATCCAACTGACTTGTAGTTCATTAACATAAGCTTAAATCCCGTACTGGTAGATAGATCATCTTATTGCCTGAGAAGTTGCTGAACGTGCCAGAGCAACTTCAGTTTAAAATTATATCACTATAAGGCAGTTTGTCAACGCCCTTTCAATATGCTATGGTTGCTGATCAGATGTGCTTTCACATAACTTACCTCCACATTTTGGTAATGGGTCTCGCTGTTTCTATTAATTAAATTTTATTGTATTCTCACTTAAAAATGTTTAACTATTAAATTTATTTAACTAATCTAACAACTCATACTAATTTCATGAATGTTTAGTAAGTCTCGTTTAGTGGGAGGAGACTTTTCCTTTGGTAACTACTTAATGGACAAATTTCCTTTGCAGTTCTCAAACCCACCATAAGTTGTCTTCCTACTATACCTGTGCAGTCGAGATCTGATCTTTGTTGCCACTTTTTTTTTTACTTATATTTCAGCAGAAGACCAGGAGCAGTTAAAATGAAAATGAAATCATGCAATATAACTGTGCGGTTAGATAGCAAGATTCCAAAGTCGTTCATGTTGAAGAGACAATGGTGAAGTCACAGAGTTACAGTTTAACTACGAAAGAAAAAGTTGCTTCATGCTTATACTCTGAATCTCAAATTAGTCAAACAGGATAGGTTTGGTGGTTATAAGTTCCTCTCCAACTCCGCCAATTATTAACCCCTCTAAATTACATCACACAGAAAGCAATGAAAAGATGCAATCATGCCAGAGATAGTATAAATACGGAGTTTTGCCAAAAGAAGCTGAGTTTTAGAGGAAGTGCTAAAGGGTTGGTGGTAATTTGGAGCCTAATAACACTAATTGTTAGCTGTGATATTGAACCTCGCATACTATTTATACAGTAAGCATTCAAAATGAAATTTCATTTCACTTGTGTTAGTCTACATTAATTCAATTGCATAACAACCTTAATTGTAGCAGAAGAAATTGAATGCAATAGTGAAAGAGTACCACAAGAAAGTTGTCATTTATTGTGGAATTACCCTTTCCCATCACATTTCCCAAGGGGAACATGAAGATTCATTAGTTTCCCATGTTTTTCACTTCAATATATACCTTGTCCAAGGGTTCTACGATAATGTTTTAGATTTGGTAAGGCGCAAGTAACCATACATATCTAAAGTTATCTCTGCCCTCTCTGACAATATCAGAGCGAACCAAATTTATGTCATGAATGTGACCATCAGGACGTCTTTCCTCTTCTTGACTTGCCTTGCCTAGTGATGCATATAACAAACAGTTATTCACTTGAAAAGGAATTTTCACCCGAAGAAGAAAGAAAAAGGAGAAAGGCCACACCAAAAATCAAACTAGTTTTCCTCTTGTTTATCACGTATCTGATAAATTTTTGTCCGCATCTGTTAACTCCCCAATCAACTAACTTATCACCTTGGTGCTACTGTGGGGCCTCCAAATCCTTATATATACCAACTGCGTAACGTTACTCTTCCATGAGCACTAACTACCACCAATCCTCTACCCCACCCTGCATTTTGGCAGAGTCACTCTGTTTGCTTCAATGCCATCATCACTTTCCTCTTGCCTCCCTATGGTTCCTTTTTTCTCACTTCTTCTGCTCCCTCTCTTGATCTCTTCAAGTAGTGCTCAAGGTCCACCTTCACCTGGCTACTACCCAAGTTCCAAAATTAATCCTGTTAGCTTTGGTCAAGGCTTTAGAAACCTCTGGGGACCTCAGCATCAGAGACTAGACCAGGGCACATTAACAATCTGGCTTGACTCTAACTCAGGTAGGCAAATCTAAGATAAGCTCCCATGGTCATGCTTCTTTGTTGTTTATTAAAAGCACATTTTTACACTACTATTACTACCATAGAACATAATCTTACGAGAACATTTTTCAAACATAGGGAGTGGATTCAAGTCACTGCACTCGTATCGATCTGGATACTTTGGTGCTGCAATTAAGCTTCAGCCTGGTTACACAGCTGGAGTCCTTACGTGTCTCTATGTGAGGATTACTCTATAACTTTAGCTAATGTTAAAAATTGATGTCATTTTTCAAGAACAGTTTTGATTCCCTTTTCTTTATGCTACCATCTGGTAATTGTAGCTTTCAAACAACCAAGACCACCCTGGAAACCACGATGAAATTGACATTGAGTTCCTTGGTACAACACCAGATAAGCCATATGTCTTGCAGACAAATGTTTACATCAGAGGAAGTGGAGATGGGAACATTATAGGAAGAGAGATGCGGTTTCATCTTTGGTTTGACCCAACACAAGATTTTCACAACTATGCTATTCTGTGGAAACCCAGTGAGATAATGTAATGTTGTCATGTGGTAACACGCTCATAATTTTACCACATTTAATACACTTAACTATCACTTTAATATATATAACACATCTATAATTATGACTGCATCATTCCTGTCAAAAAAATATATAATTATGACTGCATCATGAGAACATATATTATGCTATTAACCAAGAATCAAAATCGATTCCCTTTTTTGAGCTTCTTTTTTTTCTAACTATGCAATCACGTATAAGACTCAACCAATGTCTAGTCACAAGAATTCAGTTTAAAAGATGATTTTATACAATAATGCAGTGGCCCCTCTATTTAAAATACCGACTGATTTATGAAACTTTTCACTAAAGAAAGTAATATTAAATTATTAATCATTCATAGCTCATTTTTGGCTGCTCAATCATTCATAGATTATTATGGGATGATAGCGAGGATGCATGTAATTTTCACGGGAGCTGACTGACTATGAGGAAATCTTTCTTGTGAGATCTGGTTTTTGAAAGTCACTCACTAGTTTGTCTTATAATGGAAACAATTTATGCAGATTCCTAGTGGATGATGTCCCCATAAGGAGGTATCCTAGGAAGAGCGATGCTACATACCCTACAAGGCCAATGTATGTGTACGGATCAATATGGGATGCATCTTCCTGGGCTACAGAGGATGGTAAATACAAAGCTGATTATAGATATCAACCCTTCATTGGTAGGTACAAAAATTTCAAGCTGCAGGGTTGCACCACGGAAGGATCCGCCTCATGCCAACCACCCTCTGGCTCACCATCTGGCTATGGCAGCCTAAGCCCTCAGCAGTACTCTGCCATGCAATGGATCCAAAACAATTACTTGGTTTATAACTATTGCCATGACCCCAGGAGAGACCACACACTTACTCCTGAGTGCTAGGGTTTGGTCCAAGATATAGCAACGTGTAACAGAAAGTTACTACATTCTACATATGCACTTTTCAGTTATTAAACCGTTTGTTCAGAGGGTGGTTTTTGAGATGGTCCCACATGCTAAGTGTAGTACAAGAGCAGATGAGCGTCCAAGCCCCCCAAGATTGAAATGGTTTTGTTTTTGTTTTTGTTTTTGTTGTTTCTGCAATTGTGTTGTACTATTGCTCCTGGTCCCATTGCTGTTGAAATAAAGTGATTTAGATGAATTTTCTAATACGTGTATGAGTATGGGTAAGAAGGAAAGAGAGAAAATCCCTTGTCCCCTTGAATGCAAGCCGTTTGAAGGAACTTTCTGATGGACTCTTGTTGCTCACATTGGAACACCAAAATAATTATTGTTAGGTGTGTGATGCCATGGAAATAGCTAAACTGTTTTCTGCTATTATCAGTGGCCCATGCCAACGAATTTGTACAGCAACAACAATGCAACAAAAAAATGGGTCACTCCCTAATTATATGTATACTCATCTTCCTATTCCTGAATGCATGGACATAACAAAGGCTGAGTTGATGCCTTCTGGCCTACCATTTCTTTGCGCTGAAGGATAAACTAAACGCAAAGAACAGACACAAGAAAAAGGAGTGAAAGCTACAGATAACAAGAAGACAATGACAATGACTGACAAATTAAACCATATGCACATACAGACCAATTAGTGACTTGCCCTAAAAAATGGGCCGAAGAAGTAGTGTAAGTGTGAAACTTACGACGGCAGAATAACCTCTCATATACCGGTTTCTCAACCATATGTACATAAGGAATCCAAAGATTCTAAATTGATAAAGTAAAACTGGGGTAGCTGTTTGAAAGCAAGCACTACAACTACGCAATTAAGTAGTAAGCAGAAACCAAACAGGGTGACTGGAGTTTAAACTATGCTCTCCTTCAAACTGAAAGAAGGGCCAAGGTAGGAGATTCCTACATATTCAATAAGACAAACAGATGGTAGGCAATGATGCTTTAGTGGGAGGCTGCTAAGAGGCCCAAAAGACGCCTTCCGGGCAATGTAGTGCGTTTGAAAATTTGAAACTTTTTAAGCAGGGATGCTTGACAGCAACTCCTTAGCCCCTACCCCTAGTGGGTCTTAATCACATTTTACTGTCTCAAACTTTGAAAATCGATTTGATCTTTGTGAATGATCAGAAACTTCCCCCGGTCGCATTCCTAGTCTGATTGTGCCACGGTCAAATGGGGTCTCATGAATGAATTAGAATCTCAGTTGGCCAGTAGAGTAAGAAACCATTTGTAGAGCAGCAACAATCGGCCCCGCGTGAGTTTCACATTTCACATTATAAACAACACATTTAATAATCTAATTTTTTTACATGATAATTTTATAAAATTCTAATTTTGGAGATTAACCTTGTTATATCAAAGTTGCAACAACTTTGTCAATGTCAAAAAATTGAAAACAGGAAACCAAAAAGAAAAAATGTACACTTGGAAGCAGGACGGAGGTTGCCGTATCAAAGTAATAAATGGATGTCCGGAAAGATGATTAGGATTGATAACGAAAATCATAACCACCCAGAAAAACCAGCAAAAACAGCTCTATTTAATCGCCTATAGCACCCCTCCTTTTCTTTCTTTTCATTATTTAGAAACCTTTTCTATGGCTTTTTCAGATCTCAAATGTTTGATATGATCATAAACGTATGCCAATTGTCTTAGAACAGTGTTACCCATATGCGATTGTGCCTTTGCGGGAAGAGTAAGTGTTGAGCCACGTTTAGTGGCTTACAATTTGTCCAACAAAATTGTGAACAGTGCAATTCATCTGAATTGAACTGTTCATAATTTTGTTTTTTGCACCATTGTAGACAAATTGTAAGCCACCAAACGTGACAGGAACAGGATTCTAACTCCGGTGGGGTGATGCCACTTACACTTTAAAGAGAGAGTGGTTGCCGGTAAGCCATGAATTCCTTCTTAAAGATGCAAACCCTGAGGATATAAACGACACTGTAAAAAACTGGACTTCATAAAAGGTTTCTCTTCCTGAAACTTAAGACAAGAATCTCAATATCTCCAGATAGGTTATTTTACTTAAAAAAATGCACATTTTTATTATTTGATGTGACAGTTAATGGGTGATAAATGGATTGTCCTAACTCTTCGCGTTCTGGTTGGGCATTTATCAAACTCAATTAATTATACCCCAAGGGATTGCTCTAATGGTATTGATTTTTTTTTCTTTCTTGTATTCCATAATAAATGTAAATATATGTTTATAGCACGAGGCAACAACACATCGAATTTGTCTTGTAAAAAAAACATATCGAATATGACAACATAAATTTCAGATAAAAATGACAATAAATTAGTTATGATTATATTTCCGTCTAAATCATCGAACTCAGAAAGCATAAACATTTGACCTGAATTTTAGTAGCAATAGATTGGGCCTCAAACTAGAAGTAGATTTTACCAGAAAATCTCCAAAAAATAGGGCCTAGCAATGGGCTCAGAGGAAGGAAGGTAGCTGAGTTCGTTTTCCCTCTGTTTTTGGTTGGAGGAGTTAAACTGATTTCGCGGTTGTCTAAAGTTTGTCTCTAAAGCCGTAAATGAGACCAAAACACAGCTAATGTGGCTTTATGAGAGTTAGTTCTCAACTTTTCAACAGCCCACCAAATGCTTGTGGCTGCCACTAATAAAATCAGTTTTAGCATTTTCACATATTAAATATTTACTTAAAAATAATTAAAAATATTAAATTTATTAAATATAAATTTAACTAATTGTACAGTTTATCTTAAATTTAAAAATTTAATAAATTGTATATTATAAGTATTTTTTAAATAAAACAACTCCCTCACTATTTTTCTTCCTAAATAGTAGTATCAAATTTTTTTTATAGAAAGGATTTGAATAATGATGTATTTTATAAAATAAAATATAAATAAATAATTATTGATAAAAAACTAATAATTATAATTATTTTAAATTTATTAATTATAATATATTTACTTATATGTAATAACAATTATAATCTTTAATGTTTTATCAATAATTATTTATTTATAGTTTATTTTTTAAACTATATTCTGTACTTTAGAAAAAAACATACGATAACTCAATATAGTATAAAATTAAATTAAAATTTTTAAATTTTTTTCTCAAATTTTAATAATCTTTTTGTATTTCTTTTTAAAATTTCATAAATAAAATTTTTTTTTTACTATTTCTTTCTCTTTTATTTTTGTGATGCACCTAATCCAGAACAAATCTGAGAGTAAGACGTGAAATTAGTGTAGGAGCCGTGGCTGACATTAAACGGCCCAATAACTATGAGCAATGATAAACTTAAACATTAAATGCGCACAAGTTTGGTATGAAAAGGAATAAAAATCAAAACATTTCGTTTAATTTTATTTTTGACTCAAAGTTTTATTGTATGCAAATAATACGTAAAAAAAACATTTAGAAGGATTTAAATATTTTAATTTTATATTCTTTAATTTTAATATTTGTCCATAAAATTTAATAAATAGAATTTATTTTTTATTTTTTAATTATATATCTATTTTCCTTTAAGCTATATATCTTTTAAAGGATATATATTTTTTTATAGGATTTAATAGGCTATATATCTTTCTTTTATAGAGTTTAATAGAATGATATTGAAATTGAGAGACATATTTGCATATGATTTTTATTTATTTAAAAAAAATTATGATAAAATGTTAAGAAAAGTTTTATAAAAGGTATTAAAAAAGAAAGATATTCGTATTACTTATATTCTTCTATAAAGAACATATATGATGGGCTTATAATAAATGTAAAGACCCAAAGAAGAGTAGTAAAAGATTTTCTTATAAAAATCAATTTGCTTTAAAGATTATCTTTAAATTTATACATTTTTACTTTAATAATAAATGTACTTACTAGGTACATCCAAAATATAATTTCAAAATATATATTTTTTATATATGATAAAATCTTAATAGAGGAATAAAAAAAAAGTTAATTATAAATTCAATATATAAAGAGAAACCTTAGAAACAAAAAATTTTTATTTAAATAAGAGTAAAATAGTATATATAAAATATAAATTTAATAAGAAGTGAGTAAATAATAATTTAGAAAAAAAATTAACAAACATAATATATCACAAGTGTCTAAATTTTAGTATTTTAAATCAATTTTATGAAGTAATAAAAAAATTAATGAAAACATTATACATAAGATCCAAGTTGAACAAATAAAATAAAAAAAATTATTTATGATTACAAAATATCTAATAAATTTAAAAAAAATTTATCAAATCACTATTAAACTAACTGTAAGTGTTAAACTTTAAAAAATCAACCGAAGTAAAAAATAGATATAATAAAAATAAAAATATTAAAATAAATAAATAAACATATAAAAAAGATAATTTAAAATAATTATATTCTAAAAAAAATCAATATACACCTATTAAAAAATAATAAAAATTTAATTACAATAATTTAATATGTAAAAAAAATTACAAAAAATTTAAATAAAAAATAATAAAGAGATAAAAAAAATTTTAAAAAATTATAATTAAATAATATTTATAAAAATTTAATTTCATACAAAATTTTTTTAATAATATTTAATTTATATAATTAATCTATCTAATAAAATAAATATTTATTTATTATTCTTATATATAACTATTTCCCTTTAATTTTTTTCTGTGAGAAGAACCGGAGCCTCCAGTAAGTACACCATTGTTGGATTCTCTCACCGTTTTGAATTTTGACGCGGATTTCGTATCCGTGACTTGTGACCACTCCCCCGCGTTCACCACTACTTTCAAAATTTTTACAATAAAAGTTCTGCTACTTCTGACTTACCCGCAACCCACAGCTCCACTGTTCTACTCCCCATCATCGTTAATCATTTCACTGCCCATATCTCCAAATCCCTCTTCCAGCCTTTCCCTTTGCCCCCTCTACCTTATTCTGCAACTCACGTATCCTATCTTTATCCATTTTCGAGTACATACAATCATAACATTTTATTTTAAATATCATGGAGTTTTAATTACTTGTATGATTTAATTGATTATATGCAGTAAAGGTGTTTTACAATTCTACCCCTATGACATTGTAATTACATTATTGTACCCATAAGGCCGCAACAAAGATATTTCTCTTCCCGTTCATGCAATGCTCTAGCAAACCGCATGGATATCGGGCCAATGCTCGCCGTCTAGTCAAGAATCCCGCCACGTCACCCTTAAGATACTCGAACAAAATCCTAGATAAATCTATTCTCTGTTGCTTTGGGCCCCGCCATGACCTATAAAATTCCAACTCGGAAGTGCGAGCAGTCCAAGGAAATTCCAGCTGTCTTCCATTATTATCTTGCCCATGCAAGGGAAGCATATCCACGTTGGTAACACCACCGCTCATTAACTCTAGCAGAACACGTCTAGTCCAATCCACACCCATCATATGTCGGTCACCAATTGGCGCGAAACCCTTGACCCCCTAAACGACCTATCCAACTTCTGACTCAGAGAAAGTAGGACTTGCCACGTGGCGTCACCTTCTTGGACCTGATTGTTGAAAAGCAGGGCCCGCCTGGTTCTCGCGTCCCACAGGTTCCTCTGAATCGTGGTCAAGTTTGTCGCCGCGACGTGTTGGAGGATTTTAGCCAACCTACCCACGTCCTTCTCCGCCACCGTGAGAGATATCTCCTGCCACCTCACGGCCGAAGGGAAGGGCAACCGGATACCATCGGCGATGATGACCGGTACGCACCCTAGTGCAACTGATTCAACAAGCCTCGGGCTCCACGGGGCCCACCCCAGCGGGCAAAGACAGAACACTGACCGCGCGATTTCCAACTGGTAACCAGCGAACCTATGCCTCTGCAGGTAAAACCTCCGGTCGCTGTTAAATTTTCGCCATATCAACGTCCGCACTTGCCTTCAGAAAAAATGAAGATAAAACGAAACAACGTCAGGGACGGTAAACTCACCAAGGGTAAAGAAGTAATTCCACCAGAAAAAGTAAAAGCAGATAATACAATGGTCGCGCAAAGTATTGATTACAAAGTTTGTTTAAAGAGATTAAAGCAGAAAAATAAGAAAAATGCAGCTCCTTCGGTTTCGTGGGAGATCCACAACCTTTCAAGGGTCGTTTGGGTCATGAATATTTTGGCTTTGCTCTGCTCTAGAGTTTCTAAAATTTAATAAATTTAAAAATTCATATTTTTCAGGAAAAAATTTAATAAAAATTTGTTTGTAGGCGTAAGTAATTAATTAATGACTGAATTTATTACTTGCCGTAAAACCGTCCACTGACATTCTTCGGATGAACCTCCATTTTGCCCCTGAAGAACACCCAAATGTCTCGCCGTCCGTCCACCGGAGCTTTCTCCAGCGTATTCTGTACGCTTCCCGGCGAGACATAAGGAGGAATGACCACATTCTCAACGTCTTGGCAAGGATGCTGATACTGGACACCAAAAGTTTGTAATATGATCGAGTTCTTCAAGGTTTCTGGTATCCCGTCTGCAATCGCCACGTCCTCCTTCACAAGCCCAGAAGAGAACAAGTAATTTTAAATCACAGAACACACTTCCAGGGAGAAAAACGAAACACAGTAAGTAACGGGGGGACGCTTCCAAACAAATGTATTGAACGGAAAGTTTTAACAAGTTGGGGTCGGGGCTCTGAAGTGATTAACTATGCTCTCGTACCAAGGTGTGGAAACAAGCACCAAAGTCGTGGGAAGCGACAAAGACGTGGTCAGACCCTCGGCTCCGATTCCAGAATCGGTATTCAGAGGAGATGAGTCGCACAGCGGAGGCGATGAGAGACCGCGCGTGACCAATCGCTGGGAACCCATTCACGGCACTAAAGTTGCAAGAGACGTAGACGGGTACGAAGAAAAAGTCAGCTTCGTATGGGTCAAATGTCCGCACGTCGCTCGTCAACAGTGCTCTGTGAATGGCCACCTCCGACGCAAACAAGTGACTGCTGCACCTCTCGTTCGAGAGCCAATCGGTGTTATACTTCGGAGGCAAATCGTACACAAAAATCTTCAAATTCTTTAGCAGCCCTGCGACGATTGTCCAACAAATCAATCAGATACACAAAAAAATATTCGATTGAGCAAAAATGCTAACGAATTCCAATGCACCTTGAGTGTTTCGAGGCTGTCGCAGAGCTGTGGTGTTGGTGGATTCAAACAAAGCCCGAGAGATAACCGCAGATTTAGCGTTTGAGACATGGGCCTCGGGCTGAGAGGCCGGTTTACTCTGGGGATTGTAGCTAATGAGGTAGGAAGTGAAGAAATAGAGTGAAAATGAAAACCAGAGAACCCATTTGTAATATCTGTAGAAGCAGCTCCTTTCTTGTTGAGGTCTGGCATGTTTATGCAGGAGTTTCATCTTGACATAGAACCCCCTGCTCCTTGGGGGTCTTTTCTGCTCCACCATTTCATTTAAAATCAAAGAAAGAAACCCACCAGAATAATCGATGTTGATGGGATGAAAGGTACAGTCTTAGGGGTAGTAGTTGAGAGAGGGCTTTCGGTTTCTGGTCTGCGAAGAAGTGGAGACGAAGAAATAGTGATTGGAGAGGGTGTGAATTTGTTAACACTTCGTTTTTGCATCAGAAATAAACAAATGGGATCATGAAATACGTTCAAATGGAAATCGTTAAAGCATTTGTTCTTTTGTTACAGTGTCTAGCTGAGTTCCGATTCTTCTCTAATTATCGAATGAATATTTTATAAAAATAAATAAAGAGAGGAAATTTAAAATAAAATAAAATATGAGTGAGCAAACAGTAGTGGAGACAGAAGGAGTTTCAGTGCTCACATGGCGATGGATCAGAATGGAGATGGAGGGGTGGGGTTTGTGTTCCTATGCAGCTTTTGGTCGTCTCAGGGCAGACTTTGTCAATCTTAAATGACTAAAATACCCCGAATGATGTGTACAGTGTTGGAGCTGCATTCAGATCTTCAGTACATTTTGGTCAGAGCAATATGCCTGTCTGTGGCGCATTAAATTATTTAATAAGATTATAGTGAAGATTGCATTAATCTAGGCAACATCAGGATCAACATAAACGTCTGCATCCTCATTGTTGAGTTACAAAAACAGCCATTACATTACAGCTAAGGTGAAGTGGTTGAAATACGCAGATCGCACTATGACACAGCGTGGGAAGAACAAACGTGACAGATCCTCAGGGAAGTGCTTATTTTTAAATTCAGAAAAATCTTGCTTTTTTATTTTAGAATTGAGTTTTGGAATGAAAACTTGGATAAAAAGCTTAGATACTTAAGTTATTAGTAAAAAAAAAAGAATGTAAATTATTGAGGTAGAGAGGTACAATTTCTCTGAAAAAACACGGTTGGAAAGTTCGAAATGGGGTCGGATTTTGGAATAATAAATAAATTTGGACGGACGCAAAAAGCTGGCCGATGCAGCCACCAGGAGCGGAAAACACAAAGTACACAGTAAATGGCCTCGCACTTGCAAAGCTCGATCCCTCAAAAAGCACTTTGCACTCTTCTTAAAATAACCACTTTTATTATTTCTTCTGTAGCCAAACAAAGATATGAACACTTTCTTTATTTTATTTTTATCTTTATGTGAACGAAGGATGTCGACTTAAAAATAAATATATGATAAATAAACCCATTAATCACCTTAAAATAGACATAAATGTCATTGTGTGAAACTTGACGTGAAGGTGATGTGGTTGATTTTTATTTGAAGATGCTCTTAATAATTGTTGCAACTAGACAAAACTTGTTACATCATTTTTTTTCCAAAGAAAAAACAAATTATGATTGAACCCTTCAACCAAAAACTCTTTATTTATAATGTATATCCATTTTCCACTTTGATAATTGTAACAACAAATAATTGACTAGATTAGTAAAAGAAAATAACGAAATCTCTTAAATACATAGAATTTGCTAAGTGAGAAAAGTATTTTATAAAAATTATTATATCAAAATTATAAATATAAATAAACTCACACCTACTAAAAAAGGATTGTGTGTCCACATGGTATTAATTAATGACTAATTATACTTTTTTATTAAATTTGATCTAAATCTAAGCCAATTGTCTTAAATCTAATTATATATAAATCGAATACGTGGCAATTACTTTTAGATGTAATTGTATACAATTCAACCAACTTTTTTACACAAACATAGCTTAATACAAACGCTTTGTTAAAATATAAAACAATAATCCAATTGATATTATTGTATAAGTGAGGATTATTATTAGTTGGTAACATTTAGTAACCAAATATACTTAATATTTGTTGTTTTCGTCTGAGTGCTTATATTGAGAAACGAATGTTGTCGTTCTGTGAATTATATTTCCTTTCAACAACCGCAAATGAGCACTTGTCATTGCATTACAACCCTGGAGGCCATCTACACGCCCAAAGGCTGTGCCTTGTCCATCATTATTTTCCCATTTTCAGCATATTGCTATGAGAATAACTTCCATAGCTTCTCAATCACTAATGCATCGTAGCTTCCGAAGGCAGAGACATTATTAGTATATTCCCGAGCCACAAAGGAAGGTGATATCATAGCTAGCGAGCTAGCCTGTTATACGTGCAAGCACTGATCGAAGGGGCGTTGAAATTATCATTTCCATTCTCTTTAATTCGGATGACTCGTGCACGGCAAGGCGTGCATTTTCTCTTCTGGCAAACAGAAAAATGGAGAAAAAAAAAAAAAGGGGACAGAGGTAATTTAAAAAAAAAATAAAAAAAACATTTGCGCTGTTAAAGAGGCCGTGAGCATATCTAAACTGGAATGTGTTGCTGAGATACATTATTATTGATTAAAAAAAATAGTATAAATTATTATATATAATATAAATAAATATAATTTATAAATTTAAAATAATTTATTTTCATGATATTCTCAATACTTATTATTTACTTATATTCATTGTGTAAAATACATGTTACACTTTATAAAACTGAAATTTTATAAATTAAAATTAATGAGTTGGTATCAGTAGGAAGGATTTAAATATTTTAAATAAATTATCTTAACTTTAATTCAAGTCTTATGTATATAAAAAATTTACACGTGAGAGATTTTCTTATAAGTATTGATTGTATTTTAAAAATATTAATTTTTACATATTAAACAAAAAATGTTTAAAAAAATTTTAAAAATCTTATAAATTAATTAACACAATATTTTTTTAATACATTACATTGCATTGGGGGAGGGATGAGAGTTCAACAGGAATATTTAGGGATGGAGGTGATTCGATTACCACCTAGATCATGCTCAAGTGGCATTAACACGATGTCATTAGCCGGCCAAGTTGTTTATTAATTAATATAGGTGTAGTTAGGTATCAATGGAAGAGTAAAGTGCTTGTGTATTAAGGTGAAAGCAATGTGGGTGGATTAGTACGCGCGACCTAAAATGAAACCAAACAGGAATATTCTTGACGACGTTACTGCTGGAAGTTTCTGGTAAGAGTTATGGTCGGATAAGCTGTTAAATAGAATTGGATTACTTGTAAGATCAGCCAAGGCTCCACCAACATTATTAATAAATGGGTCTTCACTGCGTTGCGTCGTACGCCCAATCAATACAAGCCAATTTGCAAGGGTGGCAACTGTCATTTGCCAATACACATACCTTTGTAGGGCTATTCTCGAAGTGGCCCCGGCTACATAGGTTCTGAGCCACGCAATGGAATTCATGGAAGAGTTATCGGATTAGGCAAAAATTTTGTTGTATGGGACCCGCTGGGCTGAAGCCAGCGTTTCTGGGGAGATAAGGCTTTTCTGGTTCATTATGAATCTAATGATAAACAGAGCTTTCCTTGAAGCCTAGGTTTGAGCATGATGAGGGAGGGTGGATTTTTATAATGGCTGTATTGCTTTGAGTTTGGCCTAACGCTAAATCATTAAAATATACAGTTCAATCTGGAAACTTTGCTCTATCCTCACCCCTTCTAATTATACTACCAATTATCAATGTTTGAGTGCCTTATCAATCACAATTCGCCTTAATTTAATCACACTCTAAAGTTTTATACATTTAGATCTAATTTATTGTGCATTTCAAATGTAAGTCTCACCCCTCTCCATCTTACTCCTTTGCATCCAACCCTTCTAAATTAAAAAACATGTCATCTTTGCAATAATTAAAAAGAAATGTTAAAATTCGGGGACCAGGAAGGCATGGCCCATAATTGGACAATCTTTACCGCGTACTTCTGGGCTTGAACCCAATTATGAAACACACCAGGAGAGGGAAGTATGATTTGTGGGACCCTTATTGCTTTCTCATTTATTTTCATCCGCTCTTCATTTTGGGGGTTCTGGTTTCCCTTTTGTGTACTCGAAGGGGTGGCTAGATGGGTATGGATCGAATATATTTGAAACTTCAAGATGTATCTGGCAGTAATCTTAGAAAGAAAGTTGAGGAAAATAAATTGACCCATTTGCCTAGATATTGGTTTTGATTTGATTTTCATATTCCCGAACAGAATAGAGATAATTTCTGATACAAGAAAAAAGTGTACACAAATAAGGGGACTTGAAGCAGTATTTGATGAATAGCTGTGCCCTATCCTTAAGTTAAAGTCATGGAATGCATTGGGATGGGGGCTATGAACGATAAGGAACCCAAGAAGGGGAGTTTCAACTTTCAAGTGGAAAAAGGCCCCGACATTCGTACGTGCATTGACCCTACAGCTGTGCGCTGTGAGTTGTGTAAGCACATGCGCCACTCAAAACCAACACTCCAAACACAAAATCTTCCAAATTATTAGTGAAAAAAGCCTATGACATGAGATTTGCCTTTGGCTACGGGAACATGTTCCCATGTGAATCTCAAATGCTTTGCTGTAGACTACTTTGTTCACGGAATTATGCAGTGGCCAGTTTTAACCTTTGCTTTGGGTATGTAGGAGTTGGCCCTCAACCACTGTATGTCTATGGGCAGTGCAACTGTATTAATCCCTGTCCAATCTCCAATCCACTCTCTCTGCATGGCTTCAACCAGCTTGTTGCTTGTTCATCCTAATTTAAGCAGTTTGCCGGAGTTATAAAGTGCAAGGATTAAGCGGATTAGGGGGTGTGGGAATATGATTTGTGGAAGGAAATGCTTACCTCATTAAAACATTTTTACTAAATGTCCCCAAAATTTAAGGTAGAGTATTGATTAAATCTATAATTCAGTTTGTTAAATTTAATTATTTAAATTTTTTAAGTAAAATTTAGTTTATGAGAATAAAGGAACTAATGATGTTGCTCTCATTTACTGTGTTGCCATGTTTCCTTTGTGAAAGAGATGCATTTGGGAGTAGCAGAGTTCCACTAATTTAGATGAATGTTGACAAGATTGGAATCACATTCCTTTACTTGTTGAAACTGATCACTACAAACGAACCATGAATTGGTGTCTGTACCATTAAGCAGCAATCTGTCTGACTAGTGATTGCTAATGCAGCCAAATTATCATCACAATGAATCAATGAGCATAGATGATTGATACTTGCAAGGTCCATACATGCCTGATAACCTACATTCCCCTTGTCTGTCTCTGTGCTCTTGTTCTTTTAGTTAAATCATTGTTGGAAACGGCATTTTCTGCACTCCTCTGCGAAGTAGAACAATTTTGGTATTGTCAGAGTCAGATGCATGATGAATAGCTAATTATAAGGAGTGGGCACAAACAAACCACACATATAGAATAAACTCCATGTTGTCTACTTGTTCAAAGCTTGCCATGAAAGTCCCTACCATCCAATTTCTATCAATATCTTCATCATCTGCTATTCCTAAGAAGTCGCCAGAAGTAATTTTTCTACTCACGGCCACCCTTTTCTGTCATAAGCGAGACGCACAAAATGACTGCCACCATCAACACTGGGCAATTCAATTTGTGGAGGTTCACATCAAGTGTATTCAAGGAAAATGGTTCCTGCTTTTTGCCTCTTCACTTATCCTGGCAGGAGCAGGCGCTACTTATTTCTTTGGAACCTATTCATGTGCAATCAAGTCCTCACAAGTTTATAATGTGATACCCTGCCCACACAGTAAGCTCATTTATGTCGCTTGTAAGCATTTGCAATTACTTTGGGAGGGTGTTCTGGTCTTGCATCTGAAATATTGCTGCAGATGCACAAAGTTCCTTGCCCCTTCTGTTTGGCCTTGACTCTTACTATAGCAAGCACTGGCTATCTTTTAATTGCCTTCCCATTCCCAGGTTCAGTCTACTTGGCATCAATTATTATGATATTTGCTTTTGGTTCACAATTCCAATTGCTCCATGCATTTCTGACATCTTTGGACTCAAATACTATGTCACATTATTCAATTTTGGTCAGCTTGCGAGTTCCCTTGGATCATATGCGCTAAATGTGCACGTGACTGGCTTCCTTTACGATAGAGTGGCAAAAGAGTAGCTCAAAAGAAATGGCAAGGAATTGATGAAGGGGACGGCGCTCACTTGCATTGGAACCGATGAGAACTCGAGAATGTTATAAAGGTAACATATACAAGAAAATCAAACAGGATGCAACAACGGCAGAAACTATGATGGCTTCCCTCATGAAAAGTGAGTGATTTGAAAGGAAAGGGCAAAAGAAGGGCAGCGTTAAGAAACTGCGATGAAACAAATATACCAAGATTGGGAGTGTATCCATGGCCTAGCGCCCTGAATATTTGAGTCCTTAACCCTTTTTTGTACCGTACTTCAAATTGCATCTGAGTTCTTTTGGACAAGAAGTCAATATTGGCATCTGAGAATGCTCCTGTCAAAGACAACCCATCAATTCTCACTTTCCACCTGGATAAAGAATTCTAAACAAAGACATATTGGTGGTAAGGACGTGGGGATGTTACGAAGGTGACATACACAAAGAAGTTCAGTGAAGATGAGCCTGCTGCTGAAACAGAGATGGCCCTTTCATCTTTGTTGGTGCACAGTGAGATACTCAAGCTGCAGAGCTGATAGCTGAAGGAAAAATAATGCTAATGCTAGATTAGGTTTAACTCTATTCATTCCTACAGATATAAGAAACTTCTTCAATCATTCTATTCTTCCATTCGTATCTTCATTCGTCTTTATAGTTATATAAAGATGTAGACATCTTTCTTTTCATTGCCATTAGAGAAGAGCCATTCCTCTGGAATGTCAAGAATCTTCCTTCTCAAGATTGATGTTGAGAAACCCAAAACTAGTGAAAATCAAGAGCAAACCGAGCTAATAACGCCAAGCTCATCATCATGTTTTGCCAATAAATTCCAAGGGCCTAAGAGAGGAGAAGATCACACCATTTTGCAGGCACCTCTAAGTATCGATATGCTAATCATATTTATAGGCTAGGGACAAATTTAGCAGCAATTGACGACACGGGGCAGCTTAGTCAGTCACTTGAATATGCAGAGAAAACCATACACGATTTAGTACCTCTAGTAAGTATATGAAACTACTTTGGAAGGGCCTTTGCTGGGTTTTGCTCTGAAACCTAAGTGAAGTCTATAAATTTCCGAGGCCCATGATGATGTGGGCTAATGCTCTTCTTCTCAGTCATTGGCTATGCCATGATTATCCTCTGCTTTGACGGTGCACAATATTCAACATCTGCCATCATTGGATTTTCATTTGGTGCCCAGATGCCATTGATTTCTGCTAACATCAGAGATCTCTGGCCTAAAGCATTATGGTACACTACTCAATTATGGGCAGCTAGGAAGCCCTCGGGTGTCTTATGTACTAAATGTGTTGGTTATTGGGAGATCATACGACGCGGAGGCAAGGAAACAGATTGCAGAAAGTGGCCAAAACATAGATATGTTTAGGGGTAGAGAGCTAATCTGCTCTGGCGTGGAGTGTTTCGGATCATATCTTGTCATTCTGGCAACCGTCATACTCTTTGGAGCTTTTGCGTCACATCTTCTGGTGAAGTGGAGGGATAGACATACATTAAGTTCAATTTTTTTATATTTAATTTATAGAGAAAATAAATTTTCTGGAAGGGCAATATAACAAGTGGCTTACATAACAAAGAACAAGCTCTAAATAAATATGATCCCAGGTGACAGTTTACCTAAATATTAAAAATACAATGTTGATAATTCATTAATTGAACAAAAATATCCGTTAAAATAAATTATTGTACAGTTAAGAATTAAATTTATTGTCTAATTACTAAGTTTAACAGCCAACTATTATTATATTCCAAGTATGTTTAGTTATTTATCTTTTTCTCGGAGGGAAAAGACCATTCTTCAAATAAAACTGTTTTAGGAGAAAAGTTAAATTACAAAGTTGTCTATTTTAACACACCTTATTTTCTTTTATAGAGTAAGTTTAAATTGAGGAAAAATTATTTTATTTTAAAATTATGACATATTATGAACTTTAATAATAATTTGTAATAATATTTATATATCATTTACCAAAAACATTGTTACTAAAAAATTTAAATTTCTTACTTAAAATATTTCGAATCTTACCGGTCTCTTTACCAAATAAGTTTGAGATTGACGTAAATGTGATCAAGATTCAATGGGGAAGTGGGATATACACAAATATTTCCCTCCAAAAACTGAACCGGCAAACCATACGAGTGAACCAACCCGCTCTTTTCTTCCTTATCCGGGTTGGTCCGTACGCACTGATATTTAAGCCGGTGCCCGGTTTTTAAAGAACTCCCCTAGTTTGGCGCTTCTCTTGTATGAGATCGGAAGATACGAACTTTGCCGAGAGTTGGTAGATATGGATGATTTTCTGGATTTCGAGGAAGAAGACAAGCTATTCGAGGTCCCTACCATCAACAAGAAAAGGTCTTCGCTTAAAATTGTTTGTTTGCCTTATACTTATTGTCCCCAGTGTTTGAAACTTGGCTTCTAGGGCTGTATAGTTTCCGTGCTGTAACTGTAATGGTTATCGAGGATTTGGGCTATTAGGGTTTCATGTTTGAGCCATCTACTATGTTCAAGAGAAAAGAAAAAAAGAAATCTTTCCATCTTTTCATTAATGGTGGTTAGGATCAAACGCGGGTTCCCGGCGTCTTTGGCGTTTTTATGCTAACTAGTAATTATGTTTTCAATGTCAACCAGGAAGAAGGTCTTTGATTTGGATGAACTTGTGCGTGACCATCGGGAAGAGCAAAGCAAACTTGTGGAGAAGCAGTCCAAACGGGCAAAGGCCCGGAAAAAATCCAATGTGGACGATTTTGATTATCGCAAAGAAGCGATGCTGTCTAAACTCGTTGAGGATTGTCAAAATCAGGCACAAATTCTTTTGTTCTATTGTTTTGCTCTTGCCATGCTGACATTTTCTATTATCTTAGTTGGTTACTGATGACTTGGGGTTCCCCCTCTACAGATGAAACAATTTGGCGAAGAAGAAGATATTTCCCTCTGGGGAGTGCAGGTTTTTGGAGATCAGGTCATCATACTGAGTCTGAACTCATTTCTTCTTGATATATGGTTTGCTACTATTTAACAGTTGTTTTGATGTTTGAGATGAGTGAAAGTTGCTTTCCGTGAACTGCAGAAAGCCATTCCACAAACGAATTTTCCTGAGCTTGAAAGTTGCAGCCTTTTACAGTCATTTATAAACAACAAGCTCAATTCCGTTGTTAAATTGGCTGCAGACAAAGGTTGCTCTGATTTTCTACTCGCTAAGACTATAACATCATCATCTTGTATCAATCAAAATTGTCAAGAGACCATTAAATTTTGCAAAATACCAAATCCAGCCCATTAAATATTCCCCCTGCCCACTGCTCCCCCCCCTCCCCCCCACACTCACACACACACACACAAAAACAAAAGAAAAAGTCAGTATACTGCTTACATACTACCTGCTGAAACCAATGTGCCAGTTTTTAAACATTAACTCAGTTAACCCTGTGTATTCTTTCAGGAGACACCTTCCTTGAAGGGTTATTAATAAATGGCTGGCTTTTAAAATTGGTGTTTTTGTGTAAACATGTTGAAAAACCAGTAGCCATTTGGGCCTTGAACACAAGTGAGTTTAAGCATGATTTGTAATGTTTATTGTGTTTAAGTGATAAGCATTGGTGCAATGTTATGTCAAGTCTTTGAAACTCTATTCTTTCAGTGTTATATACATCAAAGGAAGAGTTGCAAACATCAACATGTAATTTTTGGTGTGCAATTATCTCTAGTGGAAAGGAGGTAAACTTGTTCGTTATGTATATTTCAGGCAATGGTTGATGGTACCATCAGTAAAATTAATGACAGGGTTATTTTTCATTTTTATTCCTTTATATTCGTTGGCTGTCTCAGGTTTATGATATACTGCTATTCTTTGCTAGGTTGATCAATTGCCTATCAAAATTGATTGGTTTCCTGAGTATACAGATTTGAGACGAGCTCTTGATATCTATGGGTTTCTCTTCAAATTTTCTTCAGTTGCTGAACCTGCAAATATAGGTGACTCTCTCATATCTGTACTAATTTTTTGTGGGAGATAGATTGTCTCCATGAAGAAATTAACTGTAAATTATTTAAGTCTCAGGACTCTTAGGTAAGATACTGTTCTTCTAAGCTACCTGAGTATTGAGCCTTTTGATTATTTTGGATTGAAGAGTTTCAAGAAAGGTTGATGTTTGTAATGTCTGGTTAATCTTAGAATTAGTGTAGACTGTAAAGCGTGAAGCAAACTAAGGGGTTTCAATATTTTAGATTAAATATATCATTTTATTAATATCTGTCTTAATTCTTTTCTAATTCCACTTAATGTAGAGGTAGTTGCTGTACATCATGTGGAATTGATGATTGTACTTATTGTTCTGGATCTGAGAACAATCTTGAACTTTTTCTTCTAGATTCTGGTTGTGGGGGACCGCCTCAAAATATTAGAGCTTGGATCAAATTTGTTGCTTCCTGTTGTCTTGTAAGGTAAGCAGTAGTGAGTCTACTCAGAGGATGACAAATGCTTTGTTTTGAAAGTTATTGTTTCCTCTGTAGACCTTATTTGAGCTTTAAATTGTATCTGTATTACTGCCTGTTGATGCTGCAAGTGTCAGTACTGAGGGAAGGTAGCTGGTGATGACTAATAGCTTGAAGGTCACTGCAGGAGTAAAAGATCTATTTTTTCTACTGTAGAAGCTGAAGATATCGTTGAAGTCATTATATGTCTATTCTTAGATCGGCAGCTTCAGGGTTTCTTGGTGCCTTTGAATGACTGCATGCAAGCAGCTATCAATTACTTCACAGACCACGAATGGAGTTCGAGTTGTGAGAATATAGCAAAGTTTATTGCTTGCAGGTTATTTACTTTTATGAATTCTTCTGGGTTTTGTATGTTGGTAACAGTGTAGAGTGCTGTTTATTTCTACTTATATTACTGTATAATATCTGTTCGATATTCATTAAAATTCCTTTTGCAGCAGGAAAAGAGGCTTATGTGTCTACCAGGTTTTGTCTTTTCTGCAAGTTTTGGTTTAGTAATGATGAATGATAAACCTTATCAGACTATTCTGTTATGGGCTGCAAAAAATACTGTTTATTTGTGAAGTTCTAGAGTTGATTAAGGCAAAACTTTTAGCATTGCTGTTCATTGCGACACTAGAAAGATCTGCTTATAATCTGCAGTAGAATTGTGGGCAAGAGTGAGTGCTTGGCAATAGCTTTATGATGTGCTTGTGGTGCTTCTGCATGATGTAATATATAAATATAATTAATTTTAGTATCTAGAATCTGTTGCACGCTCAAATTTTAAATACAAGTACGATTGATGGGTTTATGTAATCTTAATAAATCATGTACTATAAATGAGCAAGCTGAACTGTGTGGTGGTGCTTGTTTTCTAATTCTTGCCTCTTTACTTTGTCTTCATTGCTTCATCTCTCATTCTTGCTGACATGGATTTGCAGAGTCTCCAAGGATTTGAATTGCATCCAAGCTGTTGAATGCATTTCAGAAGCCAGCTCTCGTTCTAAACAACTTAGGAGCGCAGTTGCTTATCAAAGCCTGCTTTTTTGTTTTAATGGAGTATGCTACTTGCCTTTTTCCTTCTAATATTATTTATGCTCGTCCACATAAAAAGTACAATGAAGGTGGAGTCATGGAAAGTTTGCACAGACCAGAAAGTTATTCACAATGCATCCATTTAAGCTGTTACTTATTCTAATACTTAGTGTCTAACGACATATGTTCTTTTGTTTGCAAGCATTATATAATTTGTATTGTACCCTTAGTTGCTTTGGAGTGTCCTATATGGAGATTTATGATCAAATTATCTGTCAGGAGAAAACATTAATGACAACCATTCTCCAATTGTCTACTGTCAAAAGGAAATGGAAGCAATTTCTCTGAAATGCTTTTTAAAATAAATTTTATTGGTGCCAAAGTCAAAGCATCTTTTTTATTTTCAAATATAAATTATCTTACAGCTTGAATATCTTATATCTATTGTATATATACAATTTTGTCAAATATATTAATTGAAGCATGAGTGATTTTGTGGTTTCATTCTGAATTTTTGAACACATTGAATGTTCATAAGTAGCTGGTTGCAATGCGAAACACTATGTTGGGAATATGTATGAATTTTTGCAACTGTTAGACTTGGCACTTAAATGCAAATTGCTGAGAAAGTTCTGCCAAACCAGTCATCAGTGTACCCGGTCAAATTAAATTCAGTAGATTCTCCATATTCTGGATGTAAAGTTTGCTTTTTTAGTTTTATATAAAGTGGCATTGACTTTTTTCTTAATTATTGTTTCTCAGGTCATCAATGGAGAAGAAATCCTCAGTTCGTTCATTGCAATCAATATTAGAGACAAAAGTTGTGATTTCTTCAAGATGTACATTCACTTAGTTTTGACGGAGAATTGGCTCTTGTCTAGCTCGCTGCTTGAAAACAAACCTGGAATTCATGAAACGTTCTGCCGATATCTTAGAAATTGCTCTTGCTTAATTTCCAGTACAGACCTACGGTCTTATGCAGCTAAGGTATGCGATCAAACTGTTTTCTTATACTTTAAACAGTGTTTTTGTCTGAGTGATTTAACTCCCTTTTTTAATGGTACAGGTTCGTAATAGAGCTGCATTTCTTCTGCAATTCTGCATCAACAAATAATTGATATCAGGTATGTTCAGGATCTGTCCCCAGCGTCTCATCTCATATTTATTTTTCTAACCGGAGCATGGAAAGATTGATTTATCTTATGTACAACAAAATCATCCAATGGTCTAATGGATAAAACGAGTCCTATAACCTTGGGTAAAGCGTGAGTCCGTAGGATCTGCAATTTTCCAATTCCTATTCTGAAGTTTCTGAGACGCACCTTACCAATTGCCAAACATGGACAATGTGCTTATGCTTAGGGAAGTGAATGTTGATGCAAAATTTTTCAGTGACTTCTGAACAATATATAATAATTTCGACAGACCAGCTGACAGCTCATTGTACATGCTGACAGCTCACAGCGTTTCAATGTTCAACCTACTTGCCTTGCAAGCTTGCAGTTCCATATGATTTTGAGATTTGGTCATCTTTTAGTGCATCTTCACTTATCATTTTACAGGCAGCTTAGATGAATGAATTACATATATGGTATGAAGAATCAGAAAATTGTGGGGTTCTTCCTGGTGCATATAGAGACGGCTAAATTGTGAAGAGGGTGAAAGGCCGAATTTTGGTTGGCTTGCGTCATTGTTACTTCTAGACAAATGTTGGATCCTTCTGACTGCCCAGAATGCATTCTTTTATCCTTAAACTTGACATGGAGTAAAATCAGTTGCTCATGACAAGTCTGTTAAATGTTATCAAGTATAATTCTGTCATTGGAAAAGTTGAAGACTTGACTTGCATTAAAGTGGCATGTCTTGGGTGCTGGTTTTGATATTCTGGCGTAACTTAAATCGCAATACTTAAATCAACATATTGGACAAACTGCTTCCGAAGATGGCGACACCCTTGTTCTTGCAATATAATTTTTGGTATCTCTAGTTTAGTCTTTTATTGGTTTATGAACTTTGAAGAACATAGTTTATAAGATGAAGGGCTGCATGGGAAGATATTTGAGAGTGAACACTTTTTTCTAGAAGATAGATTGTAGGATAATTGAGAAGAGACTTATTTAACTGTTACTGATAGAAATCAAACCCGTGGCTAATTCTAGTGAATAGTGACTTAACATTATTATGCTGTGGTATATCTGAGGATTAAAATATGAAAAAAAAATGTTTTGCTCCCTTTTATTTCTCTTTATATTTAATCATACATATGTTTTAGTCGTACATATGTTAATTGTGTTATTCATTTTTATAAGGAAGTGAAAATGAATATAAGAAAGGATATTGTAAAAGGGATAGTGTGTGTGTATATATATATGTATATATGTACACACTTACTATTAGAGTGCAAAGTGTGGGTTGGAAAATAAATTAGTACTAGTAGCTTGATAACTTCAAAAGAAAGTTGAACTTTCGAGATTAATATACTAAATATATATTTTTAGGCTTAATCGCACATCAGCTTTCTCTATTTTTATAAATGTAGCGATCAAGTGTTTTAGTTTTCGATCGGAGTAATGTCATTTAATAATTTTCACAATGTTGCAATTGCTGGTTTGAACCATTTGTTCCTTGGCTTTCTCCTAGCCAAGAAGCCAAAGGGGAACCAGCTCACAATGTTGCAATTAGATCCTCCCATCATTAAATGCTTGCTACATAAGATAAACATGTGCACTTTTTTTATATGACATGGCATTGACAGAAGCCAACATCTAAATTGATGTGGCAAAATTAACCCTAATGATGAGGGAATAGGGAGCAGATAGCAACTCAGAATTAGTTACCAAACCAGACATATTAACATAAGGAAATTCAACTGACTACAACTCCCTATACCATATTCCAGCCTTCTAAGAAGAGTATTAAGAAAACGCAGCTATGTGACTCCAATAGATTGATAGAGACAGAAGACAGCACAAGTGTAATCGAAATTTCTTCCAAATTCAACAAATGAAACCCCTAATGCTATTTGGAGACTAATGTTGCAGAGACAGATCACAATCAAATTGCATACTTTTTCTGCTCAGGTTAACTGAAATCAAAATTTAAATTGAGAATCATCAGCAAATTCAACTCGGCAACTTTTAAATACCAAGGTTGAAGACATGAACACTCTTCGCTGTCTTGGACTTGTCCATACGAAGAATACTATCTATTCCATTGAAATCTCTAATTAGATACTGTTGACCCAAATTAGACCAAGGGATTTTTGCACACTTGATATGAAAACCCACCCTTCTCGGACTCATGGGAGCCGTGTCGAAGTAGCTTAAGCATCAATAGAGTGAAGGCCAAACCTACACCTCCAAAATTGCGCCTGTTGATGCTGGAAAACCACAAAGGTGGGCTAAAGCCTCCCAAACCAGGTTGCAAGCATCCCAGAACAGGGCATCTTCCATGCACCTATCAAATGCAACACTCCCATGTTGTTATACAGGTCAAACGCGACACTTCTAGGTTGCTAATTGCACCATTTGCAATGGCTCTTCCAGGCCACACGAAGAGATAGAGGAGACATTTGGATTCTTTACTTTTATTATTGTCTAATTTTAATAATTTTTTTAATTTATTTTACAATATATTTTGTAATTATCACTTTTTTCTTTTATTAATTTTTTTCTTAATTTTATATTTTTTCTCTTTTATTTCATTTTTACCATTGAATCCCGAAGGTAAAATATTCACATCCTGAGTGGGAAAAAGTAACCTAAAGTTTGATTAATAAAAAGGAGAAATTTGGAGTCAGGGTTAATTTAGGGTTAAAATTTTAAATTTTAAAATTAAGTTGGTGATCACATGCTTAACATGTAACTGCCATTGGATTAAATGTTCATGTTTTGTTAATGCAGGCTTCTATCAATGCCGTGTCATGCTACATCATAAAAAATGTGTCCATCAGGATATGTCATCACATTTTATCTTATGTAATAGCCTATCAATGGTGGGACTCAGTTAAAATATTTGACGTTGTTTTTTTATTATTTTAAAGTATTTTTTTGATTGATAGTTAAGAAATTAATTTTTAAAGAATAAAAATTATTAAAATAAATAATTTTTTTATACGCATAATATAAATTAATTTTAAAATAATATATTTAAAAATTTTAAATATTTATCGTCTGTGTCAACTAATGTAAATATGTTTGACATGGTTCTTGTTAAAAATAGAGACACCCAATTGTTGCATTTATGAAATGAGAGGTACTTAATACAATTATACCTATTTTTCTTTTTTTTTTGAACATTTCTCCTTTTTTTTTGTACCGAATATTTTTGGGAGCATTTCTTGAACATATATCTGCTGACGTCTTGTCAATGGTTCTTCCTATTTTAAATGGAGCTTCGGAACGCGTTGAAAGATTTGAAATTAGGTTCGGACGATGAAACTGTCCGTCGGTAATTTGCTTCGGTAAGCCGTTGGCCTATCATACCTGGATCAGTTTGCTCTGGCCTTGCTTTCTCTTTCGCTTCTTTTCTTTCTTGCACTTTTTTTACGCACTCTCATCCTTAGAATCCGACGTTTTGTTGCAATCAAAACACGGACGCAGCGGGAGTAAAGTAGCCAAATAAGCAAAAAAAGTCTTGTGTCTTGTTTCTTCTTTTCTCTTTATATAGCTATTTTGATCGATTCCCATTCTTTATTTTTGTAAAGTATAACCTTTGGTTGTCTTTAACATCTTTATCTTAAACACTGGTTTCTTGCGTGTTGGTTTTATAACTCTACAACAATTGAAAACCTTGAAGCCCTCCGCTTGTTCATTTGTTCCTTGTTTGCAAGTGTCGTTCACTTCTGGGGTCCCTCTGAATTCTTCCACTCTGCATATCTTTCTTCACTTTATGTGAATCAATTATTGGACAATTGAAGTTTAATTGGGGTTTGTAGAGAATTGGGCAGTATGGGAGGGGACAGAATGGCGAAGAGATCCATTGGAAGCGTAATGAGGAAGAAGCTATCTGATATTACCAACTCACAGCAGCAACTCAAACTCTCTATTCAGGAAGAAAATCCGCTTGAGGCTTTTCCCACTGATAAGGATTGCATTGAACAACTGCTAAAGGTAAAATTTTTGGATGGTCTCTTGGTCATTGGCGGGATTGCAATGTTTGAATTCTTTTTATATCATAAATATATTTTATCCCTGAATTTCTGATGCAGGAAAGAGTGACTTTGATTCAACTCCTTGCGGAAAGAAAGTATCCTTTGACTAGTTTAATTTCTAGGTTTTTTTCCTCTTCTAGGCCTGCCTTCAGCCAAAGAAGAAAATTCAAATTCGAG
This sequence comes from Dicorynia guianensis, assembly GCA_037013595.1. NCBI lineage: Eukaryota > Viridiplantae > Streptophyta > Magnoliopsida > Fabales > Fabaceae > Dicorynia > Dicorynia guianensis. Next base: position 2,427,424 of record JASUAB010000009.1, read on the forward strand.
GGCGGGGCGCTGAGATAACTTTATCTGATTACTTTGTTTCACGGCGTGCAATTTCTCATAGTTCCTCGGCTTTTTTCAAGTTAAGAAAAATATTGGTTTTTCTTTGATTGGCATGTGAACAGTAAAATCATTGAATTGAGTGGAGCTGAATTGCAAAGACTGAGAGCCAATGTTCAGAAACTGCAATTACAAAACTGGAATCTTGCTCAATCGAACAGCCAGATGTTAGGGGTCAGTTTACTGAATGCATTGTGAATACGTATTGTTCATTAGTTGTCAGTGATTATAACTGTGTCTACTAATTTTGCAGGAGCTTAATTTAGGAAGGGAAAGGGTGAGCTTGTTTTTCTAATCTTTTTGGAATCTAAGCCACTGTTACGGACTCAATCTCAACTTGCTTTTGTTTTTCTGACAAAACTCTCTTGGTATTTACTCATTTCAGATGAAAGCACTGCAGCATGAAATTTTATGTAGGGCTGCTTTACTTAAAGGAAAGAAATTGGAAGTGGAGGTATTCTCTAAGCTTGTATTTTGAAATTACACAACTACATTGATTGCAGCACTCAGTCAAAACAACCTAATAGAAAGTTCATATCGGGTGGACAATGTTATATAGAAGAAGCTATCGTTTGGAGAGAGGAAAAGAAAAAAGTCGTTGTAGAAATATTACATATTGACATAGATAAATACATTGTATGAGTGCTCCAGTGCATGGGAACATAAAAGACTGAGTCCTAAGTAATGATTGGCGAAGCTAAGTTCCTTCTAGCACTAGTGTTATTGATTGTAATGAACTAAAGATGCATGGTTCTCATTGAAAAATGAAGTTGGCTATGAAGAATGGAGATTGATTAGCAATTAGGAATCTGTATTTTGTGACTAACTGAAGATTGTTGCTTTTTTATGGATCCCAAATTGGTCTGCGGTCATGTCCAAGTCAAGTTTTCTGCTTATACTTAATGCCACCTTCGGCTTATTTGCAAGAATTGCCTTGTGAACATTTTAATCTGAAAGACTGACCTGATCCAAGTTGGAGTATAAGTGTTACTCATTACAGTTTAAAATCACCATCCTCGTTGGATCATGCCTTAGTTATAATAACATTAAGTTGCACGAAGATTCTATTAAGAACGTGTGGAAACTTCATTATAAGAAATAGTGAATCAGTTTCTTATGAATAGTAAGCACATAATTTTGGATAAAAAGTATGAAGTTTAGTAGAATGTTAAATGTGCTGCAGTTATATAGTATTGATTAGTTTTTTTTAACAAATTATCATTGAAGGGAAAAGTGAAGATTGACTATGAAAAGAATGGATCAGTGTCACAGGTGCCCAAGTTAAACCCTTCGTTTTTGAGTTTATTATGTTCGAGGCATCGATGGATAGTTATTTTTTTTTTACTCATTTTTTTTTTCCATGTGGCATGTTAATTTTGGCTAAAGGAAGGAGATGAAAAAACTGGGCAGCCATTGCCTAGAGCCAGCAATGATGAAAAACATTGCAAAACGAATAGAAGACGAGCCATGAGGAGTCGCTGTAAATGCTGGGACCTTTGTTCTTCACGTGAATTTTCCTGATATTTCGCTTTCTTAAATGCTTTTTAATTGTGTTATGGAACTTTGCAGCCATTGGATCTTCCACTGCTTCCACAAAGGATGCAAACAAAGAGAAGGTTGAGGACAAAAGGTGTTTCACACTTTAAAATCATTTCTGATGTCATCGATCAAATCAATTCGTTAGATGTATAAGCTGATTGAACAAAGGTCGTAAAAATGATTGATGCATGAGAAGTTTAAAACTGCGCTGAAGGTTTTCACATTATATTTCTTGAGAATATTAGAACAAAAATTTCACGGTGATAAATTCCTCTTTCCTTGTGATCAGGACACATTTAAGGAGGCATTCTGCTAGGTTCAGAAAACATGAACACGAAGCTCTGGAGGATTTGTTCGAGATAGAAGATGCTAAACATCATGTCACTCAATCTGGACCTAACTTGCTGAGTTCACGAGCTATAAAAGATGAAACAGGAGAAAATTCTGGTTTAGGAATAGAAGCAGCAAGATGTTCATTAGGAAGACCATTGCGAAAAGCAGCTGAGAAGGTTCAATCCTACAAGGAGGTCCCTCTAAAAGTTAAGCTGAGAAGAATAGAATAAACCGAATCAGCAAGGAGAGAGCTCTTATAGAACGAATATTTTGTTAAGTATGTTATTTTTTTGTGCTTTTCACTTGTATTGTATGTTGTGAATTGATGGGATCATTTGTGCATGTTGTATCTTCTGTTCCTTGCTTTTGTTCATCATTTATTAAGTTACTGTAAGTCCACTCGCATGTCAATATAATATGCCCTTAATTTCATATTTTTGGTTTTCCTGGTAGGAAAAAGTTCCTCTCCCATATTGGGAGAAACTAAATTGTAACAAAGGTTAATTTGACTTTTAAAATTGAGTTCTACAATTTAATTTAAGAGATTTAATAAATTTAATAATTTTAATTTTTTAAATAAATATTTAGTAAGATATAATTTATGAAAATAATAAAATTGTTTCTGTTATTTCCTTTCTTTTTTTTGGGTTGTTTGAATTGGGCTTCCTCCAGGTAAGGCGAAATTGGGGCATGTATACTGTGATGTCCACATTTTACTCATCAGAGAAATATATCTGTGTTGGGGCAACTAATAGTGGTCACGGGTGATGCTCATATAGTTCTTATTATGGGCTGATCTGGTTAGGCTTATCTAGCCCAGAGGGAAACCAGCTCTTTTTGTTTTTGGGTATAACCAAGGGGAAACAGTTGTTAGAATAGAAATGGGTAATTTTCATCTCACAATTCATTCCTTGGGGGAATTGTTACACCCCGCAACACGAAGCTAAATAAATATAATTGGACCTATTGAAAAAGAAAGGAGAAGAAAAACTAAAGAAAATGACAGAAGATCTGAATTTCAGCTTCGATGGTCTTAAAACCACGTGAACTTTTGTCTTGATAAGTGATTACTGACCAAATTGTGCAGCCATGTGAGATGAGAGTTATAGTCAATGCCCCAATTCTTGCACCCATGGTGTGAGTTGAGTAGCAGCATGTTCTCCCATGAACCAAGTTCTTTATAGAGAAACCGTGTGGGGCCTGCTCTTGGGTGCTTTTCTCTTCATTTGTGTGCTTAAATAACAATAACAGTAGCATTTCACTAATTGTTTCTTTTTAGTGTTTTGTTTAGACAATGATGTGCATCATAACCCACAAACCTCCATCATGCTCTGCAGTACACGCACAGATTCTTTTTCTTGGCCCTTAATCCCTGTCCTTGTGATGGACAACTCTATCCATTACCAAATTTCACCTGGATTTCTCTCTTTTTTTAATAAAAAATATAAATAATCTTTTTAATTCTATTATTTGATGAATTTAATGTTATTAAGTATTTATTTAAAAAATTTAAATCATCAAATTTTATCTATAAAACTCAAATATAAAAAAAAATTCAATGGTTTCAAGTTCAAGGAAACTGTATTTTCCTGACCCCACTCGTGAGTTGAGATGGGCAAATCGTCCCCACAGATCCCAGAACACAAAAACATCCTTTTTGGTTTGGCAGATTGTTCGAAATCAGATTGGGCCACGCGGCAGTATCTAAATAACCATATACTAACTAACATCAAATATTCCTTTTCGGAAAAAATAAAAAATAAAATCCCTCACATGCAAGGCAACGCATCCGGTGGGAAGAATGCGACAAATGGGCCGTGGTTTCATCCCCACTTCCTGACCCAAAACCGCGTGAACTCACCGACTTTTTATTTTTTAAAAAAAAAATCTATTTCACAGTTTCATTTAATTAATATCGAATAATGTTAATTATACTTATTAGAGTGCATAATTAACAAATAAAAAATGATAATATCATCAAATAATATAAAAAATTATTATTATTATATGCACTAAATATATAAAATCAATGCTATTCATTAATATTTTTTTCTGAAAATATTCTATGATTAGATATAATTAAAAAATAAAAATAATTATAAAAATAAGTGTGTTATTTCACGTTGACACATAATCTTTAAAATCTATCTACACTTATAATCATGGATTGTAAAATTCAATTATTAAATCTCACACGTTTATAATTATAAATGTGAATTATGACTGATTTGTATCAAAATTGAATATGGGACTAAAATTACTCAAAAAAGAAACACGAACTTTAGTTAACGTTAACGACCGCTTGGGATTCCAAAGATCTGCAAAACATGATATGATTGGAGATGGAATTGACGACCTACCTAAAGACTTTAATAAAAAAGGGTTGGCTTCAAGTGACCCGTTTTTCCTATTTTTTAAGTCGTTAATTTCCTTTAAGTTAATGGAGCCCACGCGGTTTTAAAACAAAGTTGGCACCCATGATTCCCTAGGTTCCCCCCGACAGGTAGTAGCCGTTAGGACCCCACCCATGGTGGATTTTAGCACTCCCTCCCTTTGCTAGGTCACCACCTGGTTTAACCTCGTCAAACTATCCAAGGCATATTCCAAACTAGTGCAACCCCATTTTTATGTACATTTCCGCATGTTTGCTTGCTACTTACACAACTAATAAATATCAACCTTCTGCTTGCTGTTGATTAGATGTACAACTTCTAAACTTAGCTAAATCAAAGTAGGAAAATAATGGATGCATATGTTGAGGACAAAAAGTGAAGTTGGTTGTCACTTTGATGTTATTTTTTTGAAATTTTTTAACTTTAATAATTTTAAATAAAATTGAAAGCATAAGATTCTTATTTATTTATGCGTCTTAATTTTTCTTTCTAGTTAATTTGTTAACTCATTCACTTTTCACAAAGAATCATACCATTTAAATTTCAACAAGACCAAATGTTTACTCTCCAAATTTATCTATAATTTGTAATCTATTTTTTTTTTCTTTCTTTTGATGTAATGTTTATTTCTTGTGTTAAAGTGGGGGGAGTCAAAAAGGGTGCAACATATATGACTTTTGAGACTAGAGATATGACTCTCTTTAACTGCCCTAAAAGAAATTCGTTAATTCTTTTCTCTGCCTATACATTATAAGTAACTTTGGGATCCCTTTGATGTGTAATAAAAATTAATATATGGCGGGATGATTCCTAGTCATCAACCCTTTAAGTAACTACGGTCTCTCACTTTCTTTTCTCACCAACACAGCTTTTTTAGAACCCATTTCCTCGTATCCTCAACTCAAGCATCCACAAAAATCTACTCTCTGACACAACCAAATGAAAACTCCAACATGTAGAATATATTCCAAAAAATAAATCTATTTCTGGGGTTGAAATTGGCAAATGGGAGTTTGAAATGAAAGATCATGCAAATAAAATTGTAAGAAAAATATAAATTATATGTATAATCCATGTATGAAATCGATCGCTTATCATTAAATTAGAGACTGTCGATATTAGTCAAGTTACAATCTTTTTTAATTTCAGTGGTTTACTTAACGCACCATAAACCGATTCAATTCTAACTCATTATCCCAATCTTTACCCAAACAGTAAACAGTTACATAAGCAGTGAAAGTTTATTCTTTTTCGTAAAGAAAATGAGGAGGAACCAAAACAAAATAACTGGGATGGAGTAAATGTTACTCCTAAGACAGATGCCAAAATCAATGGAGGAAGGAACCGAACCCCCTTAGCTCCCACGTGTTCCTGTCTCTGTTTGCAATGAAGAGCTTATCCATGCCTGAACATCGGCATTGCCATATTTGGCCGACAACGTACTGCGAACAATATCTCAAGTTGCAACCTCAATGGGGGGACCCTCAATTTTCGTATATATTTTGATTTCCCCCTTTGATACTGTTATTCTAAAGCATATCGGGTATCCCTTGTAGGCTTATAAAGGGTTCAAACTCATTGCCTCTCTTCAGTCCCATTGCAACTTTGCACTCCACATTGGCAACCATATCATAGCCTTTGCTGCAACGTAGTAGTTGATGTTCAACTGAAGAGGCACCACAAATACGATAATGTGGGGCCACTCATACAAATTGGCCCCACACGCCAAGTTATAAGATTGGAGGGCTAATGCTCGTACAATTATATCATATCATAACGGTGTATTAAAATATTGATATCTTTCATAGAGAGGACAATTATTCTAGTAATTAAAGGTGATGATAAGGTAACGGTATAAGATGTCTCTCTCTTTTCTTACTGTTGGGATGACTTTCCTTCAGATTTCTTGGCAATCTCAAGTTATATGGACGTCGGATTGCTTTGTTGTTATGGATTAAAATATTATTCATAATTAGTTTTTTTTTTTGACAAAAAAAGTAATAAATGAATTATGAGAGTTAACTCAACTAGTGAAATTGATTTTAAATTATTGAGAAGAGTATAATTTGACAAGTGTAAGTTCGAATTCACTTAAATTTTAAATGTTCGGTGGTTAGCAGCAAGTACAATTTCGCAAGTAAAAATTAGTTTTACAATCTTGAGAATGTAAGAATATTTTATAAAAATTAAAAAAAAATAAGTCATTTAACATACATATATATTTTTTAAATTCAAATTTAAAAAATTATAGAAACAAATAAAGATAAATTAAGAACAAAGAAAGATAAATTAAGTTACATTAAATCATTCAAAATATCAACATCATAGTTAATCTTCTAGTATCATATGCTCTATATATGTCCATCAATATCATTCTTATTATGGCCTGATGACATGCCTAAGACAGTTAGTGCAACCCCACTTGCTTTAGAGCAAATGGGTGCGTTTTCAATCCTTAAAATACGCTAATTTGAGGTTATGAATTAAGAAACAATGTGGGCGGTTTCGGATAAGACACCCTAACAAAATGAATACATGTAGGAGAATGGCATCCTAGCACGCTTGCTAATATGTATGATAACATGTTAATTGCCACACTTTAATTAAGGATATATATATATATATATATATATATATATATATATATATATATATATATATATATAAAATATACATCAAGAGCCGTAGTGGACAGCATAAAGGCCAAGGTTTCCTCAAATTCTTGGGTAGTGGACAACATACTAAAGCCATGCATGCCATCTCCCTTTCTACTATTCTTCAAATACTAAAAACAAATAGGATAAAGAGGGACATGTACGATATCAAGGTGGGCATAGCCCTAACTATCTTGGAGCCTCACTAACTAAGATCAGAATCAAAGTCTAAAAGCATAATCAAGTAGGGTTTTAAGGTCCTTCATGTCTGGCATCTTCCCCACCTAGCAAAGCTTAATCACCAAGGCGTCCCTTCACTCCTATAAACCACCCCTCTAATGCTTCAATCTGCCGCTTGCTAAGCATGCTGGCAAATCATATAAGCAGGTAAAATTTAGGAAAGGTAAAGTAAAAAGCACGCTGCAGAGACACAGATATTGATCGAAACCCCAGATGGGACATAAAGGTCCGGCGCCCAGTTTTATTCCTTTTGGGGTTTGGGGTTTGTATTATCAATTTGGATTTACCCTTCTCTTTCTTGAAATTAGAAAACAATTATAAGAGCACTTTTAAATATGCAGTAATTAACTAGTAGGTGACCAATATGATAACACATTCAGCAGAATCAACTAATTAACCCTCATCATATGTTAATTTAATGACCATAATCACATTAATTAATCAAATGGCGTGTACCTCGAGGGTTGAAATATATAGTACACGTGTCCTACCTATACAAAGGATCCATGTAATATGAGTTGTAGGTTGCCCTAACTCAAATATCATTGTTCCCTACAGTACTGTGGTCTTGGTTTAGTCAAACGGAAGCCCCTTTCTTTCTTTGAAGTAGGACTTTATTGTTTAAAGGGGTCCATCTCCTTTCCTTGGCCAAATATTGGTGAGAAAGTTTGGTTACCAGCACCTTTCTCTGACCAATGAAACTCATAACCCTTGACCCTTCATAGAGTATCAACATGCTGAGGCAGAGTTGCCGGATTGAGGAGGTTAATAATATCTGTCGTGTAGGGTTCTATTCTGAATTCTGAGGCAGCCTACTAAGAATGAGAGGCACATGCAGCCATATCTCAAGTCAAAAATGAGTTCCATAAGATTTTTGACGGTAACATGTTTTTTTTGTTATTTGGGTTTGTCAAAAATGACATGCTGAATGTTTCTTTGTTTTGATTAGAAGGACTTGGTATCGTACTTGGCCAAATGCAACTCAATCAAAGGCATGTAATTGAATGTTGATGAAAAGTACCATAAAATACTGATGATTCTTAGCAACACGCTTTCATCATATAAATTTGATAAAATATTAACTAATTTAAATTTCATAAACCGAAATGGCCACTCTATGATTGCCATTCAACAATGGGCACCTTGTATAATAGCAGAGGACCAAAGCATGGGGGGAATGGAAGGCTCTAAGAGAGACTGGCAATAGCATATTGCCATATTTGACAGGCCTCTCTCATTAAATAGTTTCTATGTATATTGGATAGCCAACTTGATTGAATTGAATAATCAAAGAGCGGTTCCAAGAATCAAAGAAAATGGGGAAAATTGGGACGACCGGCGAGTGGGTTTGGTTTTTTAAAGGAGAACCAATTATTTAAGCTAATAAACAAAATTCTTGTTGAAATTCCGAGTGAATTTGTTTACAGATCAGTGATGCTAGCTCCATGTTCTGGTGCGGCTGCTGTTCAGATAAAATCCTATAAAATTTATCAATATAGATATTAGACGGCAGGCATGACTACTGAACCAGTCAACTAATTAAATTAAGATGTACCAAAAAATACTAATTAAATTAAGGATTTGTCAATGTCTTGATTTTTATGAATTCTCTTACTTTAGAGAGATATGAAAAGTTAAATAAATATTATGAGTTTAATAAAAGCATGTTGATTTGGATAAACTTTAACTGCTGATGTGTAAGTACTCAAATCCCTAACAAAATTTTGATTAAGATGAGAGAAATGGTTAATACTCTAATCTTTGAATAATTGTTCATTTGGCTTTATTGAGTTTATAAAAAAATTAGATGAGTGAAAAAAAGAAAAGAGTTAATCATAATTTGAATTCGACCAACCCAAATTAAATCTATAGTTCATCTAAAATTTTTAATTAATATGAATTATATTTTTCTGTTAAACTTGATCATAATTCAAATTGATTATACAAAATATATGTATAATATGTCAATTCAATCAAATTCTATCGAACTCATACATATAATCAATTACTTTTGGGTTTAAGATCTTGAAATGTTATTTTATTCAACCTATTGACTTTTAATCCCAAACTCACAAAACTCAACTAGTGCATATTCTTATAAAAAAAATCGATAATAATCTTTATTCATAGATTTTACTTTTTTTAAACTAAATATTGTCACTTTTTTTTTTTATTTCTTTCTAGCTACACCCATAATTTGAGGAATCTAAAATCAAGAGATGCGAATGGGTTAAGCAAAACAAACACGGTTAGAGAGCTGAGAAAGAAACTGGCGTATATCTACTTTAATTTTAAATATAACTAGAGTCTTAATTTTTGTTCTCATTTTTATTCAAATTTTCCATATACATTTTCAGGCCACGTTACTGCAACAATTTGTCACTTGGTTGAAGAACATTTTGTGAAGAACACATGAATCCCATAATTCAATGCATTTTAAAAGGAAGAAGCAAAATCAAATTGAGGGACTCGTGTCAATTCAACCTATTGGAATCACCGAATAACAAACAAAATAACTGTTTGGATTTACCACAGACGCAGCCCACGTGTGACGAAAATATTGAAAAGGCTAAGTTTGCTGGGCCAAATACAGTTATGCATGTCAAAGATACATAAAAAGAAACTTACTGTCAAAGTTTGCACTGCATAATCTTAACCCTCTATCATCATTTAGATATAGACTCGGTTTACGCAAAAGGCCTGAAGATTTTCATACCCTTAAAAGCATCATCAACAATATCATGAGAGTATGAAATTTCTATTGGTAAAGAAACAAAAAACATATGAATGTTTGCCATTCAAACATGCTTCGTAAAGTGATAAATTTTGGGATAAAATTATAAAATCTGATTAACACCAAAAAGGTGTTGAAAGCTCACAGCAGAGCAGAGTCTCAGCTTGGATAGTCCCTGTCCAAAAAATTCTCAAGTTTCATATAAATTTTATCAAGAGTGTAATGGGACTTTTTAAGTGAAATGTCACGTCCAGCTCTTCATATTTGTTATTATTGTTATTTTTTAGTTGAAAGCGATTTTACTGTTTTCAAATTTTTTTAAAGGTCACTTTCTTGCAATTTCTTCTCCAATAGTCTGCAAGTGGCTAGAAAAGCAGGGTAATAGACCTGAAGAGGACCCTGTATCAGAGCGGTAAAAGTGAAATACTAGAAGACTAGTTTCTTGCTCCCGCTTTTATCGCCGATTTTCTCTTCCAGTCTTCCCTGCGCTACCCAGTTTTTGTTCAAATACAGCGTCATAGACCTGATTTCCAAAAACACTGTTTAGAGAGATGGGGAATATATACAGAATACAGATTGTAGACATAGAGATAGCATAGGAATAGGACCTTAGGAATTGGCCTCTGTTTGGGTTTTGGCTTTTTGTGCTTTTCTCCAACCCCCTCTAGTGAGAAAGCAACCCACAAACTGCAATAGTAACTTGGACTAGTGCCTATAAAAGAGCTTGAACCACTACCCGAAACCCCCTAACTCTGTCTCACCCTTTTTCTTCTTTCCCAGTTTCCTCTCTCTCTCTCACTCTCACAATTGTCATCTTGAGAGCATGGACAACCAACGTAGCCCTCTTCTTAATTGGGCTTACTACTGCCAGGGAAAGGTGGGGACTTTCTGTAATCTTCAAATCTTTCCACTGATTAGAAATTGATATTGCTTAGTTTGTATTTTTTTTTTCTTTTTTTGCTTAAGAATGTGTAATGGGGCTTATAATCTCTGGAATTTGAGGACTAGTTGCTCATAGGTATTGTGTAATTTTTATTTTACAGTCAATGGAGGAGCTGAGGCAGTCCCTTTTGTACGCTACTGTGGAGCTTGAACAAACAAGGGCTGCAGTACAAGAGGAACTCAGAAAGAGGGATGATCAACTACTTAATCTAAAAGATCTGCTTAACAAAGCCATAAGAGAAAGAGATGAAGCGCAAGATAAATGCCAGAGACTTCTCGTGGAGAAGTTCGTTTTCCAGCAGCAACAACAACAGCAAACTGCTCCTCTCTCTGGAATTTCCAGCATTGAAGATGAACCCAGAAGAGGAATTGACTCCAACAATGGCCTGTCATCATCAGATTGTGAAGAAAGTATTGTTTCATCCCCTGTTATTGACCATTTGCCTCAACCCCAATTGCCGCCACCGCCGGTGGCAGCAGCACTACCAGTACCACCACAACCATCCGTCACAGAATCTTTGATTGAGTTAACACCAGAGAAACCATTACCAGAAAAGGGTAAGCTTTTGCAGGCAGTGATGAAAGCTGGCCCTCTGCTTCAGACCCTGCTTCTGGCAGGACCACTTCCTCAATGGAGACACCCACCCCCACCATTGGAGTCCTTCGAGATTCCCCCAGTGACCATTCCTTCACCGCCTGTGGCTACAGCACCCCCACAACTCGTGCACCAAGATTCATTTATTCACATTAATGGTAGCTGTACCCCAACGAACTGCTGTAGAGTCAGTAGAAAACGGGTATTCTGTGAGGGCTCTGACTCTCCCACAGATACAAAGTACCAAAGGGTTGTATACCACTGACTACAACTGCTACTAAAGTACCAAGTCAGATTTTACCCATATAGATTTTTAATTTATGATATTTACAAATTTATAGGATTAAAAGGTTAGCAGATGAGATAGCAAACTGGGTATGCGACTGATCTAGCATCTGTACAGTGGTTTGTTCTGGAAAAGAAGTTATCCGGATTTAACCCAGTGAGAGAAGATGAACAAAAAAAAGTGCTTGATTTAGGCTTTTCTGGCAATATTTTGGGGTGGAGAATTTATCCTGGGCATTTTTCCCTCTTCACATTTTACTTTTGCTTGGTGGAGTGAAAGGAGCCTTGATTTCACTGCAATTGTAATGTAACTAAGATACTGTAGTCCAGCAAGTGATTTGAGTGTGTGTGTGTGTGTGAGATTGATCTGTTAAAGATTACATCAACAAGAGGATGGGTGTGGAGTCGTTGGGATTGGAAGATGGGTGTGGCCAACAACCATAAAGAAGGCCTTTGAGCTCTGCTTGTCGTCGGGTCAGGGAGGACCCACAAATCAGAATCAGGATCTATTACTGGTGTGGTGTATGATTATATTAAGCCTTTGTTAGGGAATTTATGATTATTCAAGTCTAATCTTATGCTGCTCTGAAATTTAACTTGTACTCTTCTGTAATTTGGATTACTACTAATTCACTAAAGCATCTTTTTTGTATCCGCTCCCACTCGTCCTGTTTATGCTCCCTTTTAAGAGCGCGCGAATATCTAGTTCCTACACGAGAGCAGATAATGTTGACCAATATCGCCATGTTTCTGTATCTTTTTCAATGAAAGCATGGCAAGACTGCAAAAATCATAGACACCAACAAATGAGGCGTGACCGGTCATCGCACAAAAATAAGATAGATTATGTTGCAGCAAAGAAAAAATGGTTAATTTATATGTACTCTCAGATCAATTTTTAGAGGCAGGACGTAGGTTACTCTTCCCTTTCATTAATCGCCAGTTCCAGTACAACTCTTAATCTAAGAAACCTCTTCTTGTTACCGTTTTCTGTCCCAAGTTTGGCAGTTTTGAGGACCCATAGGAGAGAACGATGTGAACTTCACCCAATGAAAGCCTAACCAGGTTATTGCTATCACATGGATAATAAAAGGATGTCAATAGCAGGTGAAGGAAAGGGAATATCACATGGATAATCTGTCCCGGGGAGACAGGTAGACGTAAAGAATGCGAAGATGGATCTTGCTGTCCAAAATTCATGATTTTAAAGAATAACAATTTAGTGGGTGTTTTCTTTTACTTATATTTTTAATTATTTAAACTATTTTTTTCAATTTAAAGTTGGAATCTTTTAATTTTTAAATTAAAAGTTAGAATGAATTAAGTGAAAAATTAAAATAGAAAAAAGTTAATATAATAATAAGACTTATGATATTTATATAAAATAAAAAATAATGAAAATTAAAAAATAAAAGTTTAGAGATACAATTCCGTTTAAAGTCACTCCAAATCCAATTGCAGGGATTCGGGTCCTAAACAGTGCACAGCCTTGCCGAAAAATAGCGCCTTCTGTATTAGGACGGATAAGATCTATGCAATGGAGAGAGATAAAAATAAAACAAAAATTATAAAAATAAATAATATAAATTATAAAAATTAAAAAAAAAAGAAAATCAGTATGTTCAAATTCATTAAGATTTGGTGTTATTATTATCTTGTTCCTATGCCAGCAACCTTAAAGATGTTTCAGGCTTTTGACCCAAGTATGGCTGCTGACTGCCTGTGTTGCCAGGTTCGGGCAAGGAGCACGAGGTAAGTTGCTTTGTTACTTTCATCCAGCTGGGCAGATAGCTCTGCCTTCTAACATTGCGTCAATGCATCCTTACTGAGGACGGCAAAAGGGAAGCCCTGCAAAACACGCTAAACCCACGACCTGAACAGTGAAGAAGTCAACGAACGGCGCGACTCACGCCTCTCATAACACGAACAGATACCGGAACTTGGTCAATCGGAGGCTAATAGTCCAAGACATGTAACAGCTCATATTTACAGTGGACACGGCAGATGCAGCCAGAACTGCGTTCAAAGTGAACACAGTTTAGGTCGGCTTGTACAATAAAACGCGGAGTCTTGAAGATGATCATCGCCTAGCTTGATTACATGCCCCTTTTGTTCAAAACATTAGGCAGATCTCTACCTAATGATTGGAATCTTAATTTTTATTTTGGATGTAGCATAAGTGAGACATAAAAAATAAATTATTTAAATTTTAGTGTAAAATAAAAAAAAAATAATAATTTTTATTTTATATTTAAATTTCATTTAATCTTATTTTCGATTAATTTTTTTAATTTTATTTATATTTCGTTCATCTTACCGGTGAAGTTAAGAGAATGTATATCCTTCAGATCAATTATTGGACCCAGTCCATCTCTCTAAGCTTCCGTGGATTGCAGAAGAATCTTCCTACCACTTATTCTAGAAAGCCCAAAACATTTGCTTTTACAATTGAAAAAGAATAGTCATTTCAAGACCAATGTGCTCCCAGGAAATCATTCGAAAGATAACCCTACGATGGAAGCGCTTAATGGTTGTTAGCTGGACTACCAAGTATGTACACCCAAGATGCTCTGAACATGTGCAGCAGTCATAACAGCTAGAGACACAAGCAAAAATGTTCAGGCCTGCAAATGAAAGAGGTGTTCTCAGCCCACTTTTGAATGACCATGAAGTTAATCCAGGCCCGTGTGACAAAACACACTTTTTTTTTAATCGAACTCTCACTAATTTTTTAATATTAAATACTGCAAAGTTAATCATGTTATATTAATTTGTCCAGTTCCTCAATTTAGCATGTGGGGTATAATAAATTTATTAGTTTAAATTTTTTATGTAAATATTTAATAAAATTTAGTTTATGAGAATAGTAAGATTATTTGTTTTGTAATTAAGTTTAACACCAAAATTAGTAGTAAGGTCACTTAGATGTAAACAATTGTGAAGCTTGAAGTTGTATAATAACATTATCTCAGTATATATAATTTTTACTTAACACTCGGAAGTGATATTTCCCACCGGACTTGTGCACTTACAATTCTGCGTTCCAGTGCTAGTGGCCTCATGGAACTTTCTCATCACCTTGAAATTGTCTATTTTGAGATCAGTTAAACTGAGAATAAGATGGTTTACAAATTACAAGCAAACAGAGACATCCCAATCAGCTCCACTAATTAGAGTCAGCGGCACTTGATGACCTTTTCATTACAAGCAGGAATCCATGAGGAATAGAGGAGCAGAAAACATATAACTTTAGTTTGTCCTCTGTCCCTTTTTAGCCAAAAGTTGGTCTTTTTCAATTTGCTGATATATACTCAGTCAAACTTCTATCATTAGTTTTGCCCTCTGGACAAGGGAAGTTCCCTCCCTTTGTGATGGATGCGTCCTCGGGTTCCTCTGTGTCTCTCTCACACACTGATCTAGTCCGTATTAGTTTAGTTGCCCTGAACATGGGCAACTGGTATGATGGCTACATGCCCTGCAAGTGTATTCCTACGCTTAAACAAGCATACGCCAGGTTTTAATGACTCTTACCTAAACAAAGCGGGCTAGTGAAATGGGCCTCCCAAATTAATCATCAACCATTTGTGATGCATCAGTTGTATAATACAAGAAAAAGTGGCCTACTATAGTGGAATAATTGCTTGAATCTGTCTTGCGGACCTGAGTTAAGTAGAGAGATTTTATTGGTCTGACTTGATTTTAAGGCCTTTGCCTTGATGACTTGGGCAGGTACATACCCAATTTGTCAGGATCCATTTGAATATTTAATATCAAGTGAGTATTGAATTAATATGATTATAGTAAAGGTACAAATCTGTACGATGGTAGATGGATCATCCTGAAACTGAAATGTAAGAGGAATTTGACTGACTCTAATTGAATCTATGTTAATAATGCAGTTGTCCTGCCGGTGGTAGTTCACCCCATCCTGTTTTCTGGCCAATAAGATGCATTGCGCTGGTAGTCGTAGTACAGACACGAAAACATTTTTTCACTTTTCATTGTTACAGGAGGAGGAGCCTGAGCGGTGTCGCTTTAGCTGGGAAACGATATATGGATGCAACTGGCCATAATTAATGCTGCAAGCACTTGTGGAGAAAGGAGAAGGCACGTCATCTGATCCATGTATGGGGAGTTCAAAATGCTTCCCGCTTTATCCGGTTTCCTGGCATTGCACTTTCGTATTCACATTAGATGCTTCCTTCATAGCATACAAGACAAGGCATCTTCTGCAGAAAACCAGAATCTATAAAACAACTATCCTATATAACTTCAGGAAAGAAACTCCCCCATAAGGAGTTTTACTAAATGCATACAAAATGCATTTTTTAAGTAAGTACCTACTAACATGAATACCAGGATTGATATAACTTATCCTGCTTTTAATTATACCAGATTAACCTTCAGTTCTTGATATCTTGACAGTGTTTTACATCTTTAAAACCAAGCTGCTGAACTACTAAGATGACGCCTTTGCTTAATTATATACCAATATGCCATTTTTTTTTTCCTTGGTATTGCGGTAAGGAGTTCTTAATTTAAATGCAATAATGGCCAGGCCAACTAGGCACTAGCAAGCAATTAATACTGACAGAATTGCTTTTGATTTCCAGCTGGAGTCTGAAACCTTATGATTCTAGTTAATCTTAATTCGGCCCATGTTATCAACTAAAGATCAACTTTGTGTCAAGCAGCTTTTCATGAGTTTCATATAGATCATCGTGTCTATAATTAATGAAATTTAAAGTGGCAGGCTCAATTCACGGATGCCATCTCAAGAATTCTCTTCCAGAGTGCTTTACCAAACTTGTTCATCTATAAAATGGATGGAATAAGTTACTGTCAGCTGTATCTGTAAGTTCCAGCTATGCTGAGACAGGATAATGAACAACCATTTCCCACTATAGTACGTTGCATTATGATGGATAGTTACGCGCTGCCCTCTGTGTCATGCAGGTGCATAGTTGATCAAATATGATGCATAATTAAGGTTGTTAAAATAACAGGAACCTCAATGAAGGCATCTCATCTGCTCATGCAGAACAATTCATGTTGGCGTTCGTTGAGGGCTGTCCAGAACTTTGCAAACCAAATCTCACTTAGCAGACGCTTGATGAAGGGTGTCTATAAGAACATACTATAAACTCACTGTATTGCCCAACATTTGAAATTGTCAAATGTCCATGGCAACTGAACATTATTGAAGCATTAAACCTATTGGAGGAAAAGGACGACTAGGTTATACAGCTCTCTCTCTATATATAATATATTTCATTTAGTGAAAGTAAAGTATTCTATGTTAAAAAAGACAAAATTAGATAGTTCTACATTTTAAAATAAAATCAGTCTTATACTCAAAAAATATTGGGATATTTGTTACATAAGTATAAAAGAAAAGAAAAATATCTCATATAATTTCATCTTGTTAGGTGAGTAAATACCATGATATTATTCTTGACCAGATCCCAATGTGCTTTTTTGGGTTGAGCACCATTTGACAACTTCTTTAAGGGACTCCAACCAATAGCCTAGTAGTAAGATTTTCATGCTGAGATTTGAAGGGTCAAGGTTGAGATCTAGGCTCTTCATACTCCCCTCACTAATATTGGTTGAAAAGTGCCATTAAAGCCGTAGGAGTTCAATTTTGCCTATGTCTAGCATTAGGTAGAGTGGCAACGGTTGGCGAACTTAAGAAAATTGGAAAACAAGAGTAGGTTAAGGGAAGCAAAACCAAATGCACCACAACCTTCAAAATAAATAAGAGTAGCTGCTTCAATGGACCGCATAGAATTCATTAGATTAAGTTTAGTTTGCTTAGCATTGTAAGCATAAAGTTAAAGCCTCTGAAGATGATAAAAATATATATATATATATAACAGTGTTATATTCACACTCTTGTATTTACGTTACGTCTACAATGCTCACATAAAAAAAAGATAAAAATAGAATAAATAAAAGATAAGAATAAAAAGAAAAAAAAGTAAAATAACAAATAAAGAAAGTATGAATCAAATATAATAATAAAGACGTTAAGATAATATTTTTGATATATATATATATGATACTCCTTTTATATCCTTTAACTATAAGTACATTGGTTTGCTCTTTCCAACACACAAGATTCTTATGTTTGATTTGTAAAGGGAGGGAACTTCTCACTTGCAGAAAGATCCTCTTCAGCTAACCAGACTCAAAATTCAATTGCTTCCCCAGAAAGAAAGAGAAGGAAGTTTTATCAGATCTCTGGCACGTGGGTCTTTGTAAAAGCTATGGAGATTTGTCTCTTTTGGGCACCTTGCGAGACTCATTCTTAGCAATGCATCAAAAAATATATTTATATATTATGAACTGCTTGCACATATGAGAGTCATAGCTAGGAGAAATTGCATATGCCAGCCCATCATAATGAAAAAATTTGCCAATATTTAAAAGAAGACCGATAATTTAAAAATGTGAAGGGAAGATTAGTCATAAATTAGTGCATCATATCAAATGAGAATAAAAGGCATGGCATGTGAACCATTTTCCATCCGATTTGCATAGGATTCTCATGAATTATAAGTTCCCACTTTATACATCAAAAGAATACAAAGCACCCCATATTTATTCGATTTCGAATTTGAAGTTTTATGTTGGATCCACCATATCATATTTAACGATTGGTATGTTTACATAGAATGATAATCTTTGTAATGAAAGCATAGATGCATAATGTTGGGAGAGAAAGAAAAAGAGGTCAATGTGATGAGTGTGAGTTGGCTTCTCAGAAAGGCATAATCACCACTAACATACCAAAATCTGCATCCCTTGTAAAATACTCCATTCCCTTTTATTGCGGGGAGACTGCAAAAACTAACATGTTCCCCTAATCATTGTTTGGAGGCTTTAATTATATCAAAATCAATATACAAATAATTATACCACACTTCATAATGATCTTGCTTTCTTGTCACTTTATATACTTGACTACCTGCAAAAATTTGAATGGTAAGACTACTCACACAACCTCAAAAAAAGAATAGTTCAAATTCAATTGTAGTAATCGTAATTATATTAAATCTGTTCTTAAATTTAGGATTATTTGTGGACAACACATACTACATGAAATCATAGGACATAAAAGAACAATGCATATACATGAACAAAAATAAAATTTTCAATTGACATTATTAATGGTATAATAATATTTATTTTATCTTGACTTTTTATTTTTAAATTTTATTTTAAAATCACATAATTATTAAATGATTTATAACTCTTTTTATAAAAAATTTATATACATTTTAATAAATTTTAAAAATAGACTTACTTCAACTATTCTTCTCACAAATTACTCATAATTGTGTATTAATTTTTTTAGCAAGGATGTTGTAGGTACGGTGTTTTTTTTTTTTCAGTACAGAGGTACGGTGTTTAAATCAGCCAAAGTAAACCATACGCATTTATGAACAGTTAGCATAAATTCCTCTTTGAATTTTACCGCCCATGATGTGAATGGGTGGCGGGGGGACTGTACTTGAAGAAAGGACACGAACAAGAAAAATAGTATTATAAAAAGGGAAAAGGGCAAAAGCAGAAGATGACTAGAAAGAGTGAGCATCCTCTGCGACAGTCCATCAAATCAGTCAAAAAAATTACTTGAAAATAAGTGGTGAGCCACTGAAAAGAGCTTCTTTTCCGTCTTGTCCTTCTCTCCCCTGTTTCATTTCATCGTCTTGAAGCTCCCTGCAGTGCCAGCACAATCTGTCTCCAATATCCCAAATCGTTAAATGCGGGCGTCCACTTCTGTCCCATCCACCTTCCAGGTACGTCAACAGCTTCTCTTTTTCTCTCATTATTCGTCTCCTTCGTTTTCACGGTGATTTCAAGCATTGCCCACTTCACATTCTCCAAAATCAAGGTTTCATAACTTGCAACTGGCCAACACCAAGGCATAGCTCCTTTATCGTATATAGGTTATTGTGCGAGCTTCTAATTAGGTAACTATTTTGGAAGTCCTTTTCTTTTTGCATATTTCCTATATTTTGCATATATAATACTAAAGGTTCCAGCTTTTTCTAGCAAGTTAGATCTGATTTCTGATGTGGGTAGTAGAAGTTTTCTGCCCTGTAACATTTTTGTACAAAGCGAAGTTCATGTGACCTATGGGTTCAATTTTTTATTGAAGAAGCGCGGCTGAGAATCTTCAAGTTCTCGAGAAAGGTTCCAATTTTACGACTGCTATAGCTGGGATTCTGAATGCGGGAATGGAGGCGCGAATGAAGAAGTACCGGCAAGTGAGTCCGGAGAGGGCTAAAGTGTGGACGGAGAAATCCCCAAAATACCACCAGAATCGGAAAGTTCCGGTGATTTACTATCTCTGTCGAAACCGGCAGCTAGAGCATCCTCATTTCATGGAGGTCCCGCTTTCGTCCCCGGAAGGGTTATTTTTGAGAGGTAGGAATCGAAGGGCCAACAATTTCTTACTTCTATTTTTCAGTGTATTTCTATCTGGGGTGTGGTTTTTGAGGGAGATTTTGTGTGCAGATGTGATTGACAGGCTTAATGCTTTGAGAGGCAGAGGCATGGCTTCCTTGTATTCATGGTCTTGTAAGAGGTGAGGAATTTGTTACATCTTTTAGTCTCCCGCTGCTCAATTTGTGATTTTATACGTTGAGAAACCTTGAGAAAAGAAACTCAGACTTGATAAAGTCTGTCCTTCCCCAACCCCTTGTTATTTTGAATTTGTAGAAAGTCTAGCGTCGGGTTGTTTCACTCGACCAGGTAATTGGTTACAGTTTTCACTTTTCACTAAGTGTGTTTGGACTTTATGTAATTCAGAAGCTACAAGAGCGGATTTGTGTGGCACGATCTCTGTGAAGATGATCTGATTCTACCAGCTCATGGAAATGAGTATGTCCTCAAAGGTTCTGAGCTCTTTGACGAATCCAATTCAGGTAAAGAAAATAACTGCTTTATTTATCTTCAACAAATAATGTTTTCTTAGGTTCTGAATCAATCAATACATCCTATGTCGAAGGTTAATAGCTGTGGATTTTGCTTTACAGAACGTTTCAGTCCCATTAGCAATGTCAAGATTCAAAACTTGAAGCAGTTACCAGAACCAGCTTTCTCCAGGAGCCAAGATGAAGCTTCATCCTCTTCTAGTATGAATGGAAAAGACACGAGAAGTTCCCAAGAAGATGAGCTTTCGCCAGGACAACATACTGGTTCGACTGACGTTTCTCCTGAGTCTAGAGCTGAAAAGAGTGGTTCTCTAAGCTTGACAGAGTACAAAATTTACAAGACCGATGGAATAGCTGATGCTTCAACTCAGACAGAAGAAAATGTTAGCAGGCCTAAAACGCGGGATACTTGTACAAGGGGTGTTTCTACAGATGATAGGTCATTAGATCCTCAATGCCGCGATATATGTCAAACCCAAGTTCCTCAAATGAAAGATAATTTAAAAATCCGTAGCAATACTGTCTCTCCTGCCCCCTCAACTTCCAGTCCTTCATCCTCTGGTGGGAAGACAGAAACTTTAGAATCCCTGATTAGAGCTGATGCTAGTAAAATGAACAGCTTTAGGATTTTGGAAGAGGAGGACATTCGAATGCCATCCAACACAAGGCTGAAGGCCTCAAATCTGCTGATGCAACTAATCTCCTGTGGGTCCATATCAGTGAAGAGCCACAGTTTTGGCCTCATTCAGTCTTATAAGCCAAGGTTTTCCCATTCCAAATTCCCTTCTCCACTGTTCTCAACCTCTATCATGCTGGGGGAACTTGATTACCTAGCAGAGAATCCCAAGCTGATGAGCCTCAGATTGGAGGACAAAGAATACTTTAGTGGAAGCTTAGTTGAGACAAAAATACTCAAGGAAGAAGGAGGTGGACATAATATTCTGAAACGCTCTTCTTCCTACAATGCTGACAGGTAGGTTTTGCTTTCAGCTATTTTCGTGCTACATTACAACTTAGCATGGGGAAGAGTTACCTGTTCCTTTGCTACAAACTATGGTACCAACAAATTAATCCAACATTGGATTGGTTTATTATATGTTTTTTGGTTGCTGGCTGATGGACTTCATTAGTCATAACCTAAGAGAACGCTTATCTAAAGATGAAATTGACATATGGAATGCTTTAGGTCTGATTGCTTTAAAGTACTGGTCTTAGGAATAGTTAAATCGCGGATTAGGCTAACATCAGGCTAAATAGCCAGATAGTTTATGTGAATGCCTAAACACTGGAATCTGGTCGTAGAAGGCTATTAATTGAGATTCTGTCAAGGTTGAACCAAGCTAGCCTCTTTCTCTTTCTCTCTTAGTAATTATATCATTAGAAAGGGCACAAACTATTCACGTGGCTTTGCTTCTCTTATTGCAATTCAAAAGTGAGATGCATAGGCTAAACTTATGCCGCTCTATTCCTTTAATCAATCAGTTCTTTACTCGTTCGAGATAGAAAGTTGAGATCTTGTCTTGGCCCATGTCTTCCTATTTATTGCCAAAGCTGATTATGGAAGAAAACTGCTCTCACATCCTTGTTTAAACTAAGTAAAAGGTAGTAATCCCTGGAACTTCCATTGTGTCAAGCCTCTGTTTTCCTCAGGAAAAAAATAAAAAATTGACAAAAGCTGAAGGCAAAGAAAGAAAGAATCTGCAACAAAGTGGAGAGCCTTCATGAGAAATTATACTTGCACTTAAGAGGAGTGCACACTCTTCTTACACTCTCTAATAAAGGAATGGCATTTTAGCAATTTTGATTGAATCTTGGGGCAAAAATTTTTTGTCCTTGTGAGAGTGTGCGAGAGGAGTGCCCACTCCTCTTAAGTGCAAGTATCATTTCTGTATTCACCGAGTTTCAGTGTTTTCTTTTTTAAAATCGAAAGAATATCTGCACACAGTTGATGCATAAATCCCTTGGGGAATAAAGCCATAATGTTCTATTTAGTTCTGTTTATGACCAAATTTTGCACTTGAAGGAATTTCCCCAATTTGGTGTCAGGCCTTATGTCTAAATGCCAGTTCTGCAATTTTGGAAACAAGGTCCTTCCTTGGAGAGC
The DNA here is from genome assembly GCA_037013595.1 of Dicorynia guianensis. NCBI lineage: Eukaryota > Viridiplantae > Streptophyta > Magnoliopsida > Fabales > Fabaceae > Dicorynia > Dicorynia guianensis. The sequence continues at coordinate 2,450,245 of JASUAB010000009.1, forward strand.
TATCTTAGATCACATTAATAAAAATTCTAATGGGATTCAATCAGATGTATTATTGGGGATGGTTAAGTGGATCAATGTTTTAATGTTTCCTAATTGATTTTAGCTGGCATATGATATGAGCATAGTAGTTATCACATCCTGACGAATGTTTTAAGTGTAATGTAATCAGTTCATAAATGTGCAGGACAAACAAAGAACATAATTCGCAAGAGGACAAAGAGGAATCATCATCAGGACATTCAAAATGCATTCCACGATCAATTAAGGCTTCTCTAAGCAAGCAGCCACGAGGTGAATCCTTGAGATCCCCTGTTTCTGATGGGCCAAGAAGCTCCTCAGATAGAATTGATGACTCAGGCATAACCCCTGTAACATCTAACGGTAGTAGCAAAAGAATCACTGAACCTTCGTCGGGGAACCAGCAGTCGAAGAGGATAGATTCATTCAGAGAAGACGAGAAAGTGATCAAAATTGAAGAAAGTTAAGTCTTGACTTTGTCTTGTTTCTATAAATACTCAGTTGTCAAGAATATTTTCACGGTTTTGAGCAATATTGATTGATGAGTTTGATTTTAACTCAACAGGCTTGCTTCGGGAGCTCGGGTTATAATTCAATCTAAACCATCTTGCAGCCCCCCATCCGGCAGCTCCTAAAAATTTAAGATTTCGAAGTTAGGAAACAAGCAAAACTACTGGTTTTCATCTTTAGTTTAAATTCAATATGATGGTAGATATGCTGGTGGGTCGGTATGACAGTCCTGTAATTCTACGAAGTGAAAATACTGTAACGAGATTCGTCATTGAAAAGGGAGCCAGTAGTGCAGGTGTGGTCCCTGTGGTAAATTTCTTGTAAATTTTTGATCTGGTTGTGGGTAATGCCCTCATTGAAGTGATTGAACTTTTTGCTGTAACTACGGTTACAATCCCAACCTTTTGTACCCCTGCTTTTGGCAACTTTCAAGTTCGTGTTTGCTGGCACATCCAAAGCTACAAGGAGCAGAAAAAAGAGCTAGGTCGTTTTCAAACCCCAGATCTCTTTGGGTATGGATGCCGATTTGTTCAAGCTCTTGAGCTTAAACTTGAAGTTGGATGCGTTTGTGTTGAACGCCAATTAGTTTAACTAATCCATTGGCCAGCTTGTTATTATCAGTCAAAAAGGTGGCTAAACGCATTGTTGGCCTTTAGGAGCCATAAGAAGACTAGAAAAATCGAGAGTCAAGACTCGACTAATAAAAAGCTGGGATTTTTTGGAAGTCAAATGGGAATTGGCAATTCGACCTTTTGCTGGTAGTAGCCAGGTGGCCCCATTAAATCATGAGCATTATATGGGAGATGTTTGATTGGAGTTGCCGGGTTGATTGTTGTAAAGCCGTTTGCCTAGTCCTTTGTGTTTGGCATAGTGGACCTAATTACATTGTTACCTTTTGTCGGGGCTAAATTGATTATAGTTGTAAGATAACAAGAGTGGATTCAACCTTGGGATAAAGAAGTGGGGTCTTTTGAGGGAAAGGAATAAAGATTGATTTTAACCAAAATAATAATAACATATGTGGACTCCTCAGTGGAATTTCACATGTGCGGTCCCTGCTTTTGTTTTCTCTTCGCAACCCGAGACAGGGGATCATAAACTGTTGTGTCACCCCTATTTTGTTTGGAAAGGTGTTTCTGAGCTAGTTCTTTCATGCTTTTGTCCGCTATTTCTGGTCTTGAAGACCGAGAACTTTATTCCTTAGTGAATTACCAATCTTCGGTTTTACTAGTCAGCCGCACAATTTGGGAGGAAAATGCTAATGGGACGTGGGGGAGTTGCTCTGATTCTGTCCTGCAATATTCCTGTTTTCGTCTTCTGATTTTCTTTCTATTTCTGACGGTTGTTGTGGATTCTCATTCGCGGTCTGCAGGGGGGTTTGCAATGATGCTCGGGAGCAAGTGACTACCGTCCAGACACAGATTTCTTTCAACACAGATTCAAACACAGAAACCCATTTTCTCAGAAAAATGTTTTACATAAGTTAAAAGAAAATTTCGAAAAAAAATAAAAAGGTAAAAATGTGTGTTATTTATGTACGAAATTTATATAAAAATATATCGTTTTTTTTTTTTCTGACAATGATACGCAAATCCGAACCACATAACATAAGCATGTCAGCAGACTCTGTACACCAGCTGTTCTTGGCAGAACATAGTTTTTCTAGACAGTTACTATTATTATTATTATTAATACTGGAATCAGTTGACTTTGACCTACACGATGGATTAATCATTCGAGCTGTCTATAACCAACGAAGATTGTCAGTTAGTGTTTCAAACTTTGAGAAAGTGCGCAAATTTAAGTAAGCCTGGAAAAGTCAACCACAATTTCGCTTATCTAACGAGGAACTACTCATACGCTGTCTTTCATTATTCTATACTAATGGTTCATAGATGTCCCTCTAGTGTTGGATTCGGTTGTAAACAAGACAAGTGGGAAACAGTGCCTTCCATCCGAGTTACTGTAAATCGTTGAGCTAATATTCAAACAATATAGAAAGCAAATGAAAAGAAGGGCGGGTTGGGAAATATTATGTGAACAGCATTTGGTTGACAAGTTATTCGTATAATTTTGTTTGGGTCGGGTCACGATTTTTTCAGTGCCCTTAGGTCACAATGGACAAATAAATTTTAAAAGAGGACAAAAAAAACCTGCCTTTAACCATGCATGGAGTCAGTAAGCAGTAATGACTTTCGAAACTCTGCCTCTTTTGGCACTTGATGTGGGAATAGAGATAAAAAGGAACAAAGAATTGCATTGCAGAAACCAAAGTTCTATGTACAAAACATGGGTCTTGCCGTCTTTCTTGAGTAAGCTTTCTGCCTTATGTGAAATGTTAGCTTTCAGTTTCACAGACGTTGTATAAACAATTTTAAGAAGTTAGCAATATTCATAACTGTCAACGTCTCTCCTCTCAATTTTTTATGTTTTTTAACATTAACTATTATTGAAACTTTGATTTTTAAATGTTAATTAGAGTCGATGTGTGTAACAGATCATTAAGTAGTTTATTTTTATTTCTAACATTTTCACGGTCGTTTGGAGAAAATTAATAGAAGCATTGTCATTTTTGATAAAAAAATGTTACAATATTAAACCACTATATATATGAATTCTTGACTTAACTTTTCACGATTCAAAAATAAAATACACTTTAATACATCATCAGCTAAGTTAATTTTAATACACCATCAGTAAATAAAAAAAATTGAGTTAGAAGTATCCATAAAAATATTTTCGAGTAGAAACTTGTAATAGTTAAAGATCAGTTTTCTTTCACTTTTACTTCATTTTAAATATTATAAATTTTGTACGCCCAATATAAGTTTACACCTTCCAATATCATTATAATAAATTCAGTGAAACAAGAATGAGAAACTGATGAGCAAAGAATGCCCACCAAGAACTGTTTCCCCAAGTGAATTCGCATGGTCTGCGGCAGAGATCACCTTACAGTCCACAGTCCACATGCTCATCTAACCATCCTAGCAGCAACTCTAGACGGGCACGAGGTAGCAGGGCTTCCTTGTATCTGCCGCGTGTTGTATGAATTGCAACTTTGGCACTTATGCGCCACGACGTGGAATTGCACTTGAGAGTTCACTCCACAGTCATTGCAGAGTATCCACACCTGGATTCAGACAGAAGCTCAATCAGAGATGCACGCCAAGCGACCATTATTAACTTTTCAAATGCTATTTTCGTTGTTTCTTACCAGTTTATCTTTGTAAGTTTCAGGCATTGGAGTTGAGGCAATCTGTTTCGAAGTTTTGGCACAAAAAGGTCAGTCTAAGAAGCCAAAATTCATGCCTATATATTTTTATTATGTGATCTGAAAAGGAAACAACCAAAAATAGGAGGGGAAGGGATGTGTTCAATATACCACTTGATCAAGCTTCTTCCACAAATATGACATGTCACAAATGGATTTTGAGCAAACAGGACATGAGTACCTGGATGGTCCGTAGATGAATTAACAAATATGTCACTGAAATTATAACACCCCAGGCCAACATAATATGTATTTTGTATGACTTGAATCCACAAAGAGACTCCAGATATACGTTCTCAATTATGAGAACACTCATTGATATTCCATAACAAAACAAACAGAAAAATATGCATTCTTGGGAATCTTATTCTTGGTTATAATATTCCAGGAAATTTAGTTTAAAATGGGAATCTTACATGCCGCCAACTAAACACACTCTAAGAGACATATAAATAGCTTACCTGCAATGTTGTTCCATTTCTTTAGCACACTCCAAATGTAAGGTATGCCCGCAAGGTAAGACAGTAATATCTTTCAACGTATCAAACAGATACTGAAAATGAAAACAAATGATATCATCTCACCGGTAATTACTCAGACAATTCCCTTTTGAAGAGAAGATGATAGTACTTGCTATTTTGTTTTACCTCAAAGCAAACAGGGCAATTGTGGTGCATTGCTCTTTCTACACACCGGTGGCCATCTTGCATTACCTTAGAGTAGCAACAGCCTAAAACCAACATTGGCATATTCACAATAATCAGCTAATGGCAGCAAAGGATAATAGGGAAGTAACATAAGTTAACACATTCCGATTTTCCAAACGCAAACTCACCGCATCTCTTACAGTGGAAAAAACTATCCTTGCCTCCTGTTCTGTAAGCACAAAAACAGATTATATGATTAAAGTCAAGAACAGTTAGGGATATATATAAGTTGGTAAAACTTATTAAATAAATTTACCTGCAGATTCCACATTCATCGCAATGATATTGATTCTTTGAAGTCTGAAAGATTGAATATTCTTTTAGCATTTCATGCTGAACTAGGAACATTAGTATCTGACTCTGTTTCGACTAAACAGGAAAACTTACATCATCATCGAAGAATTTGCATGTAGCACAGAAGTACTTCCCCATGCATACTCCACAATTAATGCAATACTGTTGAACCTGATTGATCATCAGACAATTATAAAGTCAATAATCAAAGGCATATTTGTGTAAGTTGTCTTTTAGTTACTATGTTTCAACTCACATCTTGCTCTGTTTCGCATAAAGAGCAGACGACCTGAAAATCAAGGAAATAGGATGGATGAAATAAAAATAACAGAAGCAGAGGTTTTTCATGAAATTCTAACCATCAGCTACGGAAAATTTAGCTCAATTCCAGACACTAATGCATTATGATTGGAATTATTAATTCTCACGTACATTTTTTGGGGAGTTCTGTTTATGGCTAAAACTTTTTTGCACTTCAATTTCTGATTACTTCACGGGGTAGATATAGAAATGATAAACGTAGGGAATTCATCATTATTGCTATATACAAAATATGGTTACAGCTATATTTCTTTCAGTTCTAAACAAAATTTATCACCACAGGCCCAGAGCCTATTTGGTTTGTTTAATAACTTTCTGAGTTTCTTATGATGCAGAGCATGCAAATCAGAACCGCCAATAGTTGTGAAAAAATTCCAGAGTTAATTCAAATTCATGAACACAATAACAAAATAAGAAAATAACACAAACCTTTTTAACATCATGGCGTGGAATGTCATGACGATCAAGGGGACTGATTTCTTTGGAGTTCTGTAGAAACGAAAATAGAAGGGAAACATATTTAAAGTTTCTACTAGAACAACTGGAATTATAAAATAGGAAACCCATAAGAACCCAGAAAAGGAAGAACACGAATTTCTACCTTAGCTTCATTATGGCAATGCCTGCAATCAAAAACCTCATTACAACATGGTGCTCTGATCTTGCATCTCCTTCGGTAATGTGTGCACCTGACTCAAACAAAACAGGGGAAAAATTATTTGGGAAATTAGAGGACAAAAAAAAAAATCCAAGTTTCTGAATGGTAATTCGATTACAAAAGAAGGAAACTGGAATTCATCAAAGATACAAGAACAGAAGAAAACGAGTCATACCCAAAATCTCCAATTCCAAGCTCCACAGAAGAAAGGTTTGTGTGATTGAAGTCAGAGGAGTCTGATAAGTGAGAAAACGATGAGACCTGTGCTAAGGTTTCCATTCTCTAGTTTGCTGTTGTTATGGTTGCGGCGAATACAAGCAATGGCAGTAGCAGAATGGAAGTTGGAGTATTTATATGCACAGAGAGAGAGAGACGCAGAGAAAGAGAGGGATAGCCATTTAAGTACCGCTTATTATAGCCAGCCCGTGTTTCAGTGTCTCTCCCTAGAAGACCTTCCCCATCTTGACTTGCTGACAGGGCAACACGTAAGAGCTGATAAGATTATTTGACCAATTAAAGTTTTGATATCTATGCTGCCATGAAAAGGGGTTGTCAAACAATACCCAGTGGCGGTGGCAGATATGCACACTCAAGCATGTCTCATGTCTGTGTATTCCTCATATTGATAGGAACTGCTGTCATACAAGGCATCTTTGTGGAATGATATTTTTTCTTAGATTAAATGTTTTTTGGGGAGATCTTACATTAATATCGCTGCACACAGACTGAGCTACACTTACCATTATGAGTCCCACCAAAACTTGCAATGGGATTAATGTCAAATTGGAATCGGGGACTTCGATTCTGATACCGGCCTATGGAACGCCCGTCGTTTTAAGACCTACCAAAACTGTTGGTATTTTTTTTAATGGTTTTCATCTGACAGCTTCCACTTGTTGCATTTTTTAATAAAATATCTTTTGGACAAAAAAGTTAGATATCCACGAAGGGGGATGGGATTGGATAGGATCGGAGTCTGAGCTGACCAGGTGTTACTGTGTGGTCTCGCAGCAGTTCTGTCTGTGTGGTGAATTATGAGTGGTGCTGTACAAGGAGCGCTGTTATTGTAATGTTTTTATTGTAACATATTGATTATATTAATAACATGATTGATGTGCCAAGAGTTTTTGACTTATTGATATATAATCTCAAAATGAATCTGTGAGTTGCAATTCAATCTTATCTCCTTTATCCCTTTATTATTCTCTTATTATTCCAACTTATAGAGTTTTCTGTAACCATAACCAATAACATAATTGATGTCCATTCAATTGCAGTTATCCTTTTTTTTTTTTTAATTACACCACTTCAGTAATGTTGTCAAAACATTACTTACTAAATTAGCAATAACATTTTGGCTGTACAAATCTCCCCCATGTCTGCCGGAAACACTGACATGTCATCGGTATTGCTTGTAAACGAGTAACCACATATCACCACAGCTACAATGGATTTGGATTGCTTTTGACTTTTTTTACTTTGATAATTTTTATGTATAGATTTTTTAAATTTAAACAGTAATATTCACTTTTTTTCTTTAATTATTTTCTTTTCTTTTCTTATTATTCCTGCAGTTACAGGGGGGGATCTTTATCCCAGCCGCAGTAGGCCTTTGCAATGTGTCATTGATTTTTAGATTGGGGGGCCAGAGAAGGGGTAGTTGGATACTAATACTATATAGATAAGGAATGCCAACCAAAAAAAAGGATCATGTTCCAGCCAACAGCAAAAAAAGAAAACAAGGGAAATATGGTGAACGAAGTTACATACGATGATGGTGATAGGTGGATAAGGTTATCATCGTCATATTGAATAATATTATATATAAAACTGACAGAACCGAAGAGGATAAAATCCATTTTTGGATGTCCATCAGCTACATGATGAATATAGAAATGATTCAATTGGGATTCTGATAAAGGTGTATGCCAAACAAAAGTGATATTAAAAAAATTTAAAATGTTAGATGAAGGTTGAGAGGAGATGTATGGGCTATTAAGCTTAGCCCAGTTTTCGATGTTTGGGCTCTACATAATGGGCTACCGTTTTCCCAGTGAGCGCAGTGGGCTGACAATAGAAACAAATTCATTGGTGCACGGGATCACGAAGCATGGTCGCTGATGCACTGGTCAGACAAGGCAACATCAGACGAAAACAAGTAACGATAATTTCAGGAGTACATATGATGGTTTTACACTTGACAATACTTATAGAGCAGAAACAGAGCGGAAAGTTAGAAGGTAAAGATGAGAGAGGCTACATGCTGCCGTTTTCATTAATATAGAATTCTACTCAAGTGATATGTGTGGAGGGTGAAGCTTATGGTGAAGTGTTGGGGGATGGGGAAAACTCTATTCTTGCACTCTTAGAGCTACTAAACAAGCAAATGAGTGGTGTCCATTTGTTTCTTTGTCATTGCAGAAAATGTATATACCTAAGAGTGTAGCTGTATCGTTGCTCGAGGATGGCGTAGTTGGATTTGTTTGGAAATAGAATTGAGAGCAATGGAGCAAGGCACGCGTAAGCGTTAGCTCCAAGGGCTATATCCCACGCCCCTTAACGTGTCATCCACGTGCTGCTACCATATATACTGCAATGGATTTGGGAGAAATAAAAGAATTATTCTGATGATGAAAAGAACACCTGTTATAACTTCTCAGTTTAGAGCATTAGATTGTCCCCAAGTCAAACTTGTGCTAGAGCTTCAATCATTTGGTTAAGGTCAATGTGGCAGTGCATACGCCAAAATAGTATATCACTGCATCACTAGATCCAACCAGATAATAGCATTAACATAGGTAAGTCAGGTCAGCCATTGTTTTGAGGAAGAGCTTTGGACCTTTGACATTAGTTTATGTCTATAATTTGTTGCATTTGGCCACCCTTCACTATATTGCATATTTAGATAATCATATTTATGAGCTATAACGTCATTATGTTCCTATATATCTGATTCCATTCACACCATAAAAGTACAGAGACCATGTCTGCCATCTATCCAGAATATGCTCACCGGAAACGTCGATAGTGACCGTTACACCAGTGAGCCAATATTTGATTTTAAAAATTGCTTCCAATTGAAGAAATAGTTAAAGCCTAAAGTAAACCTCGGATCAAGTAAGCCTAAACCAGATAGGACTTCTTCAAAGAGCTCCTTTAATTTGCATTTGCCTCGATACAAACCTTGACAACATTTATAACCATATATTGGCGTAATTCATGGTCAATTTCAATATGATAATTTTAATAGCGCACACTAGATTAATGACAAACTAACAGGGTCCCATAACACCTCAGGAACCTTCAATCTTTTTCTCCCCCTGAAAATACTTGAAAGCAATATTATATCATAATACTGAAGGGAAACTTGCATGTATCATTGTCATTATGTGACCATAATTAAATATAGAACTAATGTATCTAGGTAGTTATGTAGCAGAATTAAATATTAGACCCCAGTATAAGGGAATTTTTCTTATTCCATTCACACCAAAATTATATTAATCATGCCAGCTTTCTATATATTAGTATTAGACCTCTCACAAACCAGCCATGGAAACCATGGATGTTCACCAAGACGCTCTTATGAATAATATTAACGACTTTCAGCTCTACGACTTCATTGACGACTCCAATTTTGATCAGTTCATCAATTTGATTCGTGGAGAGAATGAAGACTCAATCTGTGGCTTCGATTCTGACCTCATCAATGGCTGCTTTGTCGATAACCAATTTCTTTCGTGCTCCGGGAACCCATTTGAGTCTAATAATGCTGTGAATATTGTTTATGACCCAAGCTCCACACTAAGCTCTTTCTCATGTTTTGCCGGGGAAGTTAAGGGAGGAGGGGAGGAAGAAAATGATGGGGAGGATTCTAGTGCAACAACAATAACCCCAAACAAAACCACTACGAGTGCTAGTACGAAACGAAGGCAAAAAGCTGATAGGTCTAAGACTCTGATTTCTGAGAGGAGTAGGAGAGGCCGAATGAAGGAGAAGCTTTATGCATTGCGTGCTTTGGTGCCTAACATAACTAAGGTACGTGTATCTAGTATAAAATTTGAGTCAGAAACCTCTTCATTATATGTTTGCAAATCTTTGGCTTTGATAGTGCACAACAGTTTTTTCTTTCTTGGAACAACAATACTTCAGTTTCTCTCACAAAAGGTTAAGGCTTGTATTTGGGGGTCTGTGATAATATGCAGATGGATAAGGCCTCTATCGTTGGAGATGCAGTATCATATGTGCAAGAGCTCCAAGCACGAGCTAAGAAGCTGAAGACTGAGGTTGCAGGCCTTGAAGCATCCTTTTTAGCCTCAGAAAGTTATCAAGGAACAGTTCAAAACCCCATGAAGGTTCAACGCACCTTCAACAACCGTCCTATCTGCAAGAAGATCATGCAGGTTTTTTTGATAAAAATTCTCCGTTCTTCCATAGGAGGTTTAGTTAGTTTTAGCATTGTAACATTTGAGCATGTGAACGTGGCTCTGTAGATGAACATGTTTCAAGTGGAGGAAAGAGAGTTTCATGTGAAATTAGTGTGCAACAAAGGAGAAGGGGTGGCAGCCTCACTGTATAGGGCCCTTGAGTCTCTGGCAGGCTTCAGTGTTCAAAATTCAAACTTGGCCACAGTTTCCGACAGATTTGAACTTACATTTACATTGAAAGTAAGCTTTCCTCTCCTTGTAGTTTATTTGTGATCATCCTTTTCCATTTTAGATGATTTTTTTTTTTAAATTTTTGAGTACCGATTTAATAATTAATATTTTGGAAAACAGGTGAATGGTTCTGACCCAGAAATCAACCTGGCAAATTTAAAGTTGTGGGTGACCGGCGCTGTTTTGAACCAAGGCTTCGAATTCATGACATCATTTATTGCTTGACGCTATCAAATCAAACTACTAAAAGAAGAGCTGTATGAAGGAATAAATTCAATCACATAAACATAAATCGTTTATCCTAAAGTGTAGAACATCCTATCCTTTAGCATGCATTCTATCTGCAAATATACGGAGAGATTTAGGATTACTTGGTGTAGCAGCATAATCATTGGCTCACCCTCAATATCTCACAATATCACTCAGACTAATTGTTGGGAGAGAGAACTGCTCTCTATACCTGTTATACTGGACAGTTAATGTTACGTCAATGAGATTACAAGATAGTATATATAAAGCAGAGAATAGAGACGTCTCCTTGCGCCAGTAGGATTGGTTAATCTAAACCCATCATAGGTTAACTTACACAAGGTATGATTACATTAAGGTTTAATATATAGCTAATTAGCCATAACATAATGATCACATAAATGGGCCACAAATCAAGTCTCACATTGTTTTAAGACTTTCAGATCAACACAATTAGATTTTTTAAAGTTTACTTGTAACAACAAGGTTTCTTCTCTTGAGGAGATATTCAATGCTTTGGGTTTTATATTAGATTATGTATGAATGTTATGCTCAAGGAATCTTATATCCACAATATAATTTGCAAAATTATTAAAGAAAGCAGGGCCATCATGCAAATTAGTTTCTATTACTGATAAAATTTATCTTGAAATTGAGTAGGTATTGTATCTCTTAAACAGAAATAAACAGAAGTGTTTATCCCAAGTTGATGTAAAGGTTTTACAACAACTATCTTACATGAAAGAATTTAAAACCTTACTTGTGTTAATCCTACATGAAGGAATTTAAAACCTTTTCTTACATGTGTTTTAATCATTGATTCAGATAAAAGGTCCAAAGAGTCTTGGCCTTTTTCTGAAGCAATGGTGTGTTTTGAAATTTTAATGACAGAGTCATGAGACATTCTATCTAAAAGTCCTATTTGTTACACACTTTTTATATTCCTTTCAGGAATAGCCCAATTTTTTAATTTCTGTTCTACGTCTTCAATTAAAATTTTTTGTTTATTAACCAAGGTGTAATTTGTTATGGATTCTTTTAGATCACTAGTTTCTCCTAGTTCTAATTTTTCTTGTTGATTTTTTCTCTAGTTTGCAATCCTGTTCCCACTGGTTTGTCTTTGTTGACATCATTCCCACAAAAAAAAAAATTCAATTAACTTTTCTTTGAAATGTTAGAACATTTTTGTTTTCCTTTGATTTCAAGAGTGTAAAAGCTTTCTTTATTTTTTCTTTGTCTATTTGATAGGCAGTAATCATATTTTAATTGATTGAAAGTATTTATTTGGGATTAAGTAGGAGACTTATTCTCTGGTATGGTAGATGGGAATTTCACTTGATATTCAGGCTGAGGCACTGTTGGATGTATGAACTGAAAAACAGAATAGGTAAAAGATAAGCGGGGCAGTGTGTGAAAAACATGAGAAATAGACCCACAAAAAGCGCAAGTGTATTCTGTTTTCGTTCATATGCTCTATTTGAAAAAATGGGCCAGCGGTATGAAAAACAGAGCAACTATAAAACAGAGAAAATGCACTTTAAAACAGGGATAATTAGCTGAAAAACAGTACAGATGCATGAAAACAGAGCAGATGAATTGTAAAATAGGCAGATGAAGAGAAAACAAGCCATCTGAGCTGCAAAACAGAGCAGATGAAAGAAAAACAGAGTAAAAGAATAAAAAACAGAAGACATGAACTCAGAAGCAGGGCTGGTGGGTGAATGAAAACCAGAGCATTTCAACAAAGAAACAATGCTTAGGAACCAGGAAACAGGGCAGCTAAATGCAAAATAGAGTAGTTAAATTCAAAACGAAGCAGCTGAATGCAAAACAGAGCAACTGAAGTCAAAGCAGAGAACTTAAATGCAAACAAAGCTGTTGATTGAAAAAATAGGGTTATAGCACAAAAAACATACCATCTAAATGGATAACATAGCAATCAAACGAAAAACAAAGCAAAAGAATGAAAACAGGGCATGCTTATGAGAAACAGAGCAGATGGACCTAAAACGGACGGTAAATCAAAAACAGAGCAGGTAAAAGCAAGAGAATACACTTTAGAACAAGGCATCCAAATGTAAAATAGAGTAGCCATACGAAAAAAAGAGCAATGCAAAACAGGGAGATGTATGGAAACCAGAGCATACACTTAAAAAACGGGGCATTCAAATGTAAAACAGAGTAGCTGGCATGAAAAACGAGGAGGTAAATGAAAAACTGTGGAGAAATATAATGAAAACAGAGCAGATGAAGCGAAAAACAGAGCACGTGAATGAAAAGCAGAGCATATAAGGGATTGCTCTTCTCGAAGACCTACAGTAATCAGCAGAAAATATTCACTCCTAAAAATGCAAGACACATTAATTAAAATCCTTTATGAAAGTCTAAAACCAATTTACAAAAGTTAAAGCCTTGTAAGTTTATCTCTTTGCAAGGCCCAATATCTGCCAACATTAACATTGGTTAATGTCACATGCATACATCTTAGTTTCTTCCTTGAAGTATCTTTAGAACATGTCAAAAGTCTTCTCTGTTTAACTCTTTACAGTCTCTAGGATTCTGAGACCAACATCCCTGCAAATCAAGAAAGTTTAGGTGAAGATATCAAAACCTATATTACTCTATTCTATAGAATTTAATCTACAGATAATGAAGATGGTATGCAAGCAGCAACCTCAATTTACCAAGATGAAAAAGTGGGCCAGTTTCGCCCCACATTCAAATGTTTTATTTACAAAAAAAAAAAAAAGTAAGAGGATGAAAAGCGAAATAAATTAGCAAATCAGAGCAACTAACAAACTTGCTATGTCAAAGAAATAAACATCGTTCTTTTACCAATCTATATATCCATAACTTCTTGGACTCACTTCAGAAATTTCTCTTCTGCATTTGAATTTGCCAGAGTATCTAAACTTATCTTACATTCTAATCTTTTTGATCTTATATAAAGAAACATCAAAATATCATACATTCATACAAAGCTTACCTGTTCCACCAGCCTCATCAAGATGCTTCATTCCAAAAAAGGATTCATGGGATCATAGTTTGCAGCAACACTTGGGAAGACATTAGCAGCCAACCAAGCTTTTTATTCTTGACTTATGTCTTTGAATCCTGAAAGTCAAATGGCATCAACTATTATCGCAAAAGAATGCAAGCAATAAATTCATAGCAATTTAGTAATGTCTAGATTAGAGAGAAGCATAAAGTAACAATACCAAAAGCATAATAATAATATTAATAACAAGGAAGTCTAAACTGAAATTAAAATTCAGTTATCATTTTTCATAAATGCTCTGAATGCATGAACAGAGACCCGAAACCCATTCTTCCTCATAAAACTGTTGACCTCCTTGAAAGTTCCTTTTAGATTTCCATTTCTGCAGACCAAAGAATTTAGTTTGACACTTTCATGTTGACTCAATAGGATCAAAGAGGCTCATGAAATTTTCTTAAATCAGAACCAGTCAAGTGTATGAAAAACAGAGTAGATGGACTGGAAAATGAAGAATGGAATTGAAAAACAGGGCAGATGAATAAACACGGATTAGATGGACTGAAAACGGGGCATGTGAATGGATAACAGTACACTCAACAACAAAACAGAGCAGTTGGACTAGAAAACAAAGCAGCTAAACAAAAACAGGGAAGACAATAAAAAACATAGAATATGAACCAAAACCAAAGAAAGTGACTGAAAAATGGGGCAAGTGTATGAAAAAATAGACCTGCACCCAAAAACAGAGCGGTCTAGACTGGAAAACAGGGCAGGGGATTAAAAGAAAGAGCATATAAACTGAAAAATGTATCAGATGAATGAAAAACAGGGCAATTGTATGGAAAACAGAGAACAAAATTGGAAAGCAGGGCAGGTGAAGCAGATGAATGAAACACAGGGTAGGTGAATGAAAACAGGGAATGTCATAGAAGAACAGAGCACCTGAACAATAAAACCGAGCAGAGCAACTACAAATAAGGCAAGTTTAAGCAAAATAGGGCAGGTAAAAGAAAAAAATAGTAGAAGAACAGGAAAACTGGGTGGGGAAATGATATACCGGACATATGAACCTAAAAACAAGGCATATGAGATAAGAAACAGGGCTGAGGAATGAAAACGGAGCAAATGAACCGTAAAACAGGGAGGTGAGCGAAACACCGAGTATTCAAACAGAGAAACAGCATATGAACTTAAAAATTAAATAGTTCAATGAAAAAATGGGCAGGTGAACTAAAATCGTAGCAGAAATATCAAAAACAGGGTAGGTGTGAAAACAGAGTAGGTGCACTAATACAGGCAGGTGAATGACAAACAGAGCATCTTCACAGAGAAACAAAGTAATGTGAACTGACACAGAATACTTCATTACAAAACTGGCGAGGGGAATGAGAAACAGAGCATGTGAACTTAAACAGAGAGTAGTGTGAAAATCAGGGCACCTGAACAGAAAACAGATCGTCTGAACAATAAATAAGGCATCTGACCGGAGAAATCGCGCACAGCAACTGGCAATTAAAGCAGTAAAATGAAAAACATAGCACATGAACTTCAAAACAGGTAGGTGAAAGAGAAACAAAGCATATTAACAAAGAAACAGTGCAAGTAAAGAACAAATGGTACAGGTTGATGAAAACAGATCATCTTATTTGAAAACTTTCACATTAGTCAAAAACAGGTCAGGGGAACGAAATATAGAACATAAGATCTAAGAAACGGAGCAAGGGAAGGAAAAACTGGGCAACTGTACTGAAACGGGGCTGATGGACTGAAGAACTTGGCATATGAACTGAACAAGAGGGAAAACCAGCTGGAAAGTGAAAAACAGTGCTGGTGAATGAAATCAGAGCAGATGAACTACAAATTAGGCAAAATGAGAGCATCTGAACAAAGAAACAAAATATCTTAACTGCAAAACAGAGCAGCAAAAGTGAAAGCAGCGCAAAATCCGGGCAGGAGAACAAAAAATGCACATGAACTGAAAATCAAGGAAGTTTGGTGCATAAGAAACAGAACATCTACGGAAACAAATTGTATGAACTGCAAAACAGAGCAATTTAAAACTATATTCATGAATTTAGAACAGAGCAGGTGAGGAGTATGGAAAACAGAGCAGATGAACAAGAAATCAGGCTAGGTAAATGAAAAACAGAGCATCATATTTGAAAACTTGCGCCAGGTGAATGAAAAACAGGCTTGATGAAGAGAAAAAGGGAGAGATGAACAAGAACCAGGTCAGAGGATCAAAATAGAATATATAATCGAAAAAACGGAGCAGGGGAATGAAAAACAGGGCATATTAACTGAAAAACAGGACAAGTGGATGAAAACAGGGCAGATGAACTGTAAAAAGGGCAGGTGAATTAAAAACAGCGCATCTGGACGTAGAAACAATGTATTTGAACTCAAAAACCAGGCACGTGAATGAAAAACAGAGCATCTGATTTGAAAATGGACATGTGAATAAAAAATGGGCCAGATGAACTGAAGAAGGGGGCCGGGAAATGAAAGACAGAACAAATTATCTGAAAAGTTTCATATTTCTTTTATCTTTCTTGTTTTGATTTCTTTGGCGTGCTATAAAGAAAGAAACAGAGCAGGTGAACCGAAAAACATGGTAAATGAATGAAAAAGGGAAGAAATAGATTTAAAGAATAGAAATAAGCAGAAATCTGTGGCTTTGTGCGTACATATTAAATATCTATATGGTTTTTCGTTAATTTCTGCTCTATCAGCAAGAAATCAATAAGAAAGAGCAGTGAAACAAAAGCATAAGATTCATCTTTAAAGTAATTTCCATATAGACAGGGCAGGTGCATATGATAACTTGACTAAACTTATGCTTATATCAGTTATGGAAGGTCTTATTGTGTTCACGTCCCTTTCTGAAAAAGCAACTAGAGAGATATAACTTACAAATATCACTGACAGACACAGGGTATTACTTGGAGGACAAAACAAAAGTGATGGTTTGTTGATTTCTATGTTTGGTAAATGATCAAATGAGTGTAATTTTGTGAAAGTAATGGAAACACATGTAACTAAGCGCTAATTAGTTTTCAATTGTCATTGAATAATGTATGTCGTATGATTTGAGACTTCTTTAACGAGCTCCAAAATTTTGCTGGCAGCTTGTGCTTGCATAGCAGTACGTCTAAAGATGCAAATTCAGGGTGCAAAGCCATAGGCAACGTCTCTATATATGCATGTCAGCACCCTAGCTAGGTCTGGAAATCCATACCATAAAAGAATCACACAAAAAATGTGCACTATGTAACCAAAAAAAATGTCCATAACAAACAAAGTCATAAGTGAAAAACAAAAATCAGTAAACCGTGGTAATCATGCAACAAGTAATTTCCTTAAATTTGCTGTATAAGCAGGGGTGAAAGGTACGTAATTCCCTTCAAAAACAGATCACCCAAGTGTATATACATTTGACTGGATACCATTTAGGTTGGAGCCCAAAGTCCAATATGCCTATGATTTTGTTGAGTCAGAAATTATCCTAGATTCTCACACTACCTTCTTGCACAAATAGAATGAGATGATGTCACTGAAAAGTACACCAATTATATAAGTAAAAAAAGAAATTCAACTGCATGGAAAAAAATACAAGTCAATGGGTAAAATACCTCCCATCTCCAAGATTTAGGCATTTCTTCTTCGTCTCAGATAGTGCATTTTCTGCTGCATCTCTCGTCTTGCAAACAAGAACCTTAAGTATACAACCTATTGGCTCTGCTAACAAAGGGTAATGTAGCTGCAAGCAACACCTTTAAACACTCTTCATGAGGTAGATTACCGCAGCTGTATATTGCTACCAGCCTCTGAGTGTGAATTCGCAATAGAAGCGTCAGGACATTTGCCAAGGCTATATGGTGTGTATGCTACTGTGATTAAATGGTGTAAAGGCAGAGCTTATTTGGTAGTGCAAATGACAGAGTTGTCCAAACCACCACCACACCCCATAGTCTGCAATCAAAGTTCTGAACCATCATGAATTACAAACAAAACTGTCAGATTTTATATTCAGCCAAGGGAATAATGGTCTCAAAGCTCACTAAACCAACCTGTAGCGTATAACTATGACCAGACCTTTCTGCTTTTTAAAGCAGGAAAGAGAAATTTCCTTACGAACAGAATACCCAAGTGTTCAAACTACAAGACACTAATACTCTATATAAAAATTGATACAGTAGGCACATTTGAGCCGATACAATTTAGGTTGTAGCCTATAAATTTGCTATATCGCTGACAAAAAAAGCCAGAGTTCAAAGAAAGTCTCCATCCATCAAGTAATTTTATGAAAGTTCAGTCCATTTTATGTCCTCCTAAGATTTTGTATCTCATTCATTTGTTTCTGTGAAGAAAACAGCTTGATTTAAACTATCTGGACTGAGAATTTGGGTCAACAAGTTTGTGATGATACGTTACCAAACAAAAGAGATGACTCTTCAGTAAGGCCAACCGCCTAATATAAGACATTTTACGATGCATCAACTTCTGATGTAGTGCACTCCATTCCAATGCCATGCCATATTCAATTTTGCTGGGCTGGGAAGAATGTGATGTTAATATTTCATTTTTCTGGAAAGAGAAAAGAACAGTTAATGTCTATCATATTGTTTTAAAAGATGGGAAAATAAGAGAGAAATAAATCAATTAGTTTACTGAATTAAGATATCATCTTCTTGCGTTGCCTCTAAGGCCCCAATTTGACAGTGACCAAGTGACCAATAAAGTTATTTTGCTTACCTGGTTCTGTTGAGTCCCGCTCATGGCACTGACATTCCTGCAGGTAAGTCAAACCCACAGGAGATACATGGAAAAATAATCTTGTGGATTCAAACAGCTTCACAAATTTATAGCCATCTTCATAATTATAAATGAGGTTCCTTTTCTTTACATTATAATCAGTACAATGCAAGAGAATAATGAATATGGTATGCATAAATAATTCTTTCCCCAAAATAGAATGGAGCAAAGATTCAAAAATCTCGTTGCAAACCTCCTGCTTATTTCTTCATTTCTCCAACCAGAATGGGAAAAAATGGTCAGCAAAGCAACAAAAGATCAGCTATGCACCAGCAGATGAGATTCTACAGAACACCATGAAAAATCAAGAATTAAAAATAACGGGATTGTTCAATGGACATAATAAAATAGTATAAATACCATAGTATGGATTGAACGTTGGGCTCCACTCTGTCATCCTTGCGTCAACCTTCTCTTTCAGAGCATGCCAAAACTCGACAGGCGTCGGAGAAATGAACTTGGAACACGCGCGAAGCGTACACGACTCTTTGTCAATGTAAACCTCAGTCATTCCTGTTTTTCTTTGGGCCGCCTAATTAAATTTTGTTTAAAAGTGAAATCTATCAAAATTTGAGGCCCATACAAGTTTTCTCAGCAAATTATCCTAAAGGCCCAATAACTGGGTTTTTTTAATTTACTCATTTACCCAATCTTTTCAAAGTAAATATGCAAAACGTAAAGGCGTCCACAAAAATTCGACCGAGTAAAAATAAAAATAAAAATTGACTAAATAGTTTTGAAATTTATTAAATTTCAAGATTAGATCTTAAGACTTCTTCCTTTCTGGTTACTCAAAAATTTTATAAATTAAATTCTATTTTTCATATTTTTTATTTTATAAATTTATTTTGTATAAATTTATATAAATTTAAAAAATATATATTTATTTCATCTTTTATGTGAAGATGAATTATTATATAAATTAATATATTTTTATATATATAAAATACTTAAGCTAAATGATTTCTTTATAACCTATAAAATAAACAAGAAAACACAAAATGGACCAAAATTTTACAAAATCTAAAATATATATACCTGTTTTACATCTTATACGTGGCGAAACTGCCCAGCCCGCGGCCAGGCCCGGTTTGACACCCCTCCGAGGATTGGATAATACTGGCGCAGTCGATTGCGTTACTACCATTGAGCGTGTGTTACATTATCTGAAGCTCCCTCTTTTTGGCGTCTTCACTTCCTCGCTGGCAACTAGCCCAATGCAAGCGGCATTGGCAGCGATGGCAGTCCACACTGTTCTATCAGCCTCGCCATTTCAATTTCTTCTTTCTCCCCTCGCAAATTCAACCCCTCCTTATCAATCAATCTTCCATGGTGTCTCCCTCAAGCTCTCTCCCCAATCCCTAACACTTGCCGCCGCTCCCTCTAAGCCGCTCACTATCGTTGCTGCCACCCAAAAAGCCGTCGCTGTCCTCAAGGGCAATTCTGCCGTGGATGGCGTTGTGACGTTGACCCAAGAAGACGGTGGTTTGTCCTCTTGCATTTCTTCTCTTCGTTTTTCAGTTCCCCTTTCCGTGCTCTTGGTATTGTGCTAATCGAAGGGTTTATTTACTTAGTATACATAGAGCTTGAGATACTAATGAGAATTGATTTGGTTAAGGTTTGAACTATTCCCCTTTCAGAGCAAACTGAATAATGCCATTAGTTTTCGCAGCTACTGAAATTATGCATTTTGAAGTTCCCATTTTTTAAAACAATGAAATTTTTTAAAGAACAGTCAAACAGTCCTGTATTCTGGGATTATTTACTGTTGGATAGGAAGACTATCAACTCTACCTAGTCAAGTAGTTTAGATTTGGTTGAGTAGTTTTTGTGCTTTCAAACCTGACCTCCTACATGGATTAGTAGTTATAGTTAGTGATTACTTGCTAAATACCTGTGTGATGTGTAGGCCCAACAACGGTTAATGTTCGCGTTACTGGACTTACTCCAGGGCCTCATGGTTTTCACCTAGTAAGTGTTTCCCATTTTTGCTCATTCATCCTTTCTTCAAAATAATTGTCTGACTTGTGTTGTTCACTTGTTTGTTATGCTTGCAGCATGAGTACGGTGATACCACAAATGGTTGTATATCCACTGGTAAGGCTTGACCTTATTTTTAATCTTAAACTCTTGGTCTTTTTTTCTTCCAATGGATCAACTGATGAAGTCAGAAGTTATACTTCTTTAATGGCATATATAGGAGCACATTTTAATCCCAATAATTTGACACATGGTGCTCCTGAGGATGATATTCGTCATGCGGGTGACCTGGGAAACATAATCGCCAATGCTGATGGTAACAAAGTTTTCCTTTCTTTTTCTTCTCCTTTTACTTGTAATGTTACCTGAACCCATTTATGTATCATTTTATCATTTTTTGTAACACAGGAGTTGCAGAGGCTACAATCGTGGATAATCAGGTTCTCTTTGTTGTTCAATAGATTTGTTGTCTGATATGTTTCTGCAACCCTTGTTCTACATGTGTAGGCATATAAAAACAAGTAATTTTCCTTTAAAACTTCAATTCCTCCTAGGTAGAAGCTACTGACATAGTTTAGCTTGAAACACACAGATTCCACTTACTGGCCCTAACTCAGTAGTTGGAAGAGCCTTAGTGGTTCATGAGCTTGAGGATGACCTTGGAAAAGGTTAGTAATTTCTCTTTATACAGTTTATTAAAATTACCTTTCAATTTAGTTGTGTAGAGGAATTGATTCTAGCAAGCTCCTGCATTTTGGTTATAGCAAAGTAGTAAATAGACAGATATGCAATGGATGTATATTTATCAAGGGGAGGAAGCACTGGAATAATGGTGGTAACACGGATAAGTAAAATTATTTGTATTCAAATTCTGAACATCTGTCCTCCTTATGAAGTATAATGTTTTAGTTATAACTAGATCAATTTTGCTTTCATCTCATTTTTATGTGATTATACTTTTGTAGGTGGACATGAACTTAGTTTGACCACTGGAAACGCTGGTGGAAGATTGGCATGTGGTATGCTGAAAAACAAAATGATTTTAGACTGTTCTATCCTTTTCAACTTCGTCTGGTGATTTGCAAACATCTATTATTGATTCTCTTCTATTGGGCATTAATTTTCCCATTTGATAGTCTAATTTTCAAAAGCTATTTGTCATTAATATGTCTGCATGGTAATTCTGTAGCCTTATCTCTGTATCATAAACTTTATGCTCCTCCTTTGTAGTAAGTTTCTCGTGCTTTCTTATTTGCAGGTGTGGTTGGTTTGACTCCAGTGTAACAGCAACTAATGATTTCGTAGTAGTGATGTAATTTTATCCGTTGTATGCTTTCTTCAGTACTTAGTAAAATAAGGATCATGATGTAATAAAGCTGAGTGTGAACTTGAATCCTGTATATATATGTTGGTCCAATTAGGATGTTCATCTTACTTGTGCGTGTTTCCTCAATAAAATTTGATTTCTGATGTGGTCCTTGTTGGCTGCCTGGGAACGAACTTGCTGCTGATATTCAATCGTTATTAGTATATCTTACTGTGACCTTATATTTCAATATATTGGATTTTTACAGAATGGACGATGGCTTCATAGCATTTTACTTATGTGTTGGCTATAATGAGTTTAAAGCAAATAAACTGTGAGCATTTGTGACAGATGTGATTGATTCGCCAGTGGCTGCTTTACTTGTGTTTAAATTATCATTTGTTCAGTTGCTTCATTAATTAGTCGGAGATTAGGACACTTTCTTTTGTATCCATGAGTTTAGGACTTCGAACTTGCTTCAAAATCTATAGAGATGACTTCGGAGAAAATGTTGCGGGCCGATCCGGCTCTAGTTTAGTTGGCCAGCTTTCAAGAAATAAATGGGCTTCCATTGGAAAGTTAATTGGAGGCTTGGAGCATAGTATGTTGTATCAGGTGGTTCCCACTCTTCGCCTAAAGTATAGTTGCATTTTGATCAACATATCAGTGATTAATTGCTCCTATTATAATCTTTTTAGGATCAATGGGCCTGATCAAATTCAAAAATTTTAATTTGCTTGGAAGGATAGTAATTCTTTTAAGCATTGCCTTTTATATGCTTTCACTGTTTCATAAATTCAGGTGGCCTTCCCACTGAGAGCATGCGGAAGCCCCAAGAACACCCAGCTGTCCCCCAAGAAAAAGGCAAATAAGGGGGGAAGCATCCCAACTCTTCAAATGTATTTTTTTTAAAAGGAAATTGATCTGATACAGAAGTACAAGCACTGGAATCCTTTTTGTTTTCTAATATTGTCTAAAGAAAAAAAAAATAGCAGGTCCTTTTCCAGCTTACTGGCTATGTGCATCCAAAATTAATTTTAGATAATTCTGTCTCATTTCTGGCGTCGGCAAGGCGTATTGTGCATAGTCTCTCATGTTAAAGAATTATTGATTTGCGGCCTACGAAATGGCAGTTAATGAAGTGAAATGATGTGGCTTTGAAAGATTCAGTTAACTCTATTCTCTATAATTATGAGTTATCAAATTTTAGTTTAATAAAAAAATAGAAGAAGATTAAAAAGAATATCTAAAAAGGTTATTAAAAATTTTTTAAGTAAATAATATTTTTAAAAAATATAAATTTTTAATAAAATTTAATAATATTATTAAATTTATATAATTAATGTTACCTAATAAAATATAATTTTATTAATTATTGTTGTTATTATAAGTCATTACTACTTTAGCCAGTGACAACCCTTTCTAGTTAGTAGATGGTAGTTGAGTTTACAGTAGAAGCAACTTCAACTAGGTATTCAGAAAATTTTACAATAATATTTCGTAACATAAACATGTTCACTGTGGGAACATTAACATGCCACGTGGTCATTCTCTGGCCCCATATTGATTAAACCCTAATGTGTTACTACATCCACATCCACATCCCATCCCATCCCCTGTGCAAAGGTTGCAATGTGCACGTGCCCGAACAAAAGCAGGAGGCAGCTGCGATGGCAATTTTTGTCTTTATGCTCGTAAGCTGGTATGGGAAATTGGTTTGCAGTTGGGATGGTGCAGTTTTGATTGGAAAAGCCTCCGTCTGTCACGAGGTAAGTGTGACAAATTGAAAGTTCTAGGAAAGTAGAGAGTAAAAACGGTTACCGTAAACGGTAAACCCAAGAAAAGGCGGAAGTAGGCAGCCGGTCATTGTCGTCACGAGGTAAGTGTGACAAATTGAAAGTACTAGGAACGTGAAGAGTAAAACGGTTACCGTAAACGGTAAACCCAACATATAACTTGTTTTAAAACGATTTACTATATCAACCTCTCCTGATTGAAAATGATTTTATATATAAGAAATGCGGGGTTGTGCCTAGTTGCAACAAACCAAATTGTCTTTGCCGTCATATGTAAGGTGGAGTGAGCATTAGTTTTTCAAGTTTCTGGGTGGCATTCAACAACATGACTTTGGATGTAAGCAAAGCCAAGCTAGTTGCACCTGTACTAGAAGTGCCTAACAAGTATACTTTGCACAGTACTATTAGCATTTTTATTTGCTTTTAAAATGTTCTTCGTTTAAGCCTTTGACTTTCTTTTTTTAAGTCTTTTCTACCATAATAATTAAGAGTTATATAAATGGAAGTCCCCTAATCCACTTTTGAAGTTTCTCTTAGTTCCATCCAATAATTGCAGAGAAATTATGATCAATATTTTCTCAGTAACGGGGCAATCGCTTCACTAAACTTATATTCTTTGTGGAACCTAGCTGTTATCCGTTTCTTCATCCTACTTTTTGCTCTTCCTTATCTTGAGTGATGAAATAATCAACCATCTGCAGAATATTCATAAGCTTACAACCAGAAAGCTTGATCTGCAGAAGAATTTCTGCAGGAGCAGAAAAAACAATACAGATACTTCAAAGCATCTTCCATAAGGGAACATTTTGCTTTGAATTCTCCATGGCCACTCTGCAAGTGCAGCCAATTGACAGCAACTTTCTTTATCCCTGAGTAAAAAGTAATCACAATTTCAATAAACAAAAATTTATACAAATTTCACCTAAAATAATTTAAATTATTAAATTTTATAATCTAAGTCGTAAGATCTAATACATTCCACCCTAATTTTTATATAAATTTAGTAAAATTTATTTGAGTGAAACTTTAATTTCCAAACGAAAAACTATGCAAGTGGGGCAAGACAATTTTCTTCCCACAGAAAATGGTTTTTTCTTTTTTTGGCTGTCACCATCTTCGATTGCATGCGTATGCCGTAGTCTCGTGGTGCACTATGGTTGATGATATATATTCAAATATTGTATGGATAAATATCAAAATTTCATTGTCAAAGACAGTTCGTTCACTGACAACCAAGGAAAAATAACGAAAACAAAGCGTTTGTTTGTAATATATGGGAAATTAAAAGTACAACCAAGAAAAATAACGAAAACAATGCGTTTGTTTGTGAAATACAGTAAATTAAAAGTAATATATAATTAAATATTATTTATATGAGGTGCTTTAGCTGCAACCAACTTGTTTGTTCCCACGGAGAGTGGTTCACAAGCTTCTCTCCCTCAGTGACATATGATCTGTTAAAGAGAAGTTGAATTATCATGTCCACTATTTGAGTGTATTTGCTATTTGTTAGTGTATTCAGTCTCTAATTTGTCTACCTACTATTTCACTTGAAATGTAAGAAAGTTTAGAAGAGAGTTCAATTTTGAAAAATTGACTTGTTTAGTGAGAAAGTTTTATGGATTTAAATATTACTTTATAATTGTTTATAAAATTAATGTGAAACTCTTAATATATTGTTCATTCTTTTAAGAAGTTGAACATTTAGTTTTTTAAAGAGTACTGAGCAATATTATAAATCTCACATAAGTTTCACAAAGTATTGTTAATAGCATAAATCAATTCTATATTCTTGCAGTATAATATTTTATATTTTCATTTTATTCTTTTATTCAATCAAAATTTTTTATTTTTACATGTGATTCTATCCGTTTCACAAGTAATTATAAAATGACATTAAAATTTAAAATATTCTCTTATCTAATAGGTTAATCTTTTAAGCTAACCTATCCTTTTGAACTTCAATCCTAACAATAAGCTCTATTCGACTCTTTTTTATAAAAATGTGTTCATCAAACAATCAGATACCATTATACCAATAAAGATGCAAGCTTCCTTTTTTTTGTTTTTTTTCTCTTGACAATGAGATCTCCCTTTGACAATTCAGCAGTTTTTATCATCTCATTAGGTAAGGATTCGATACTATGATACCATAAGTTGTAGTTGTTTGCCCCAATTTTGTCCCTTTTTTTATTTGATTGGTAATTTTCTTTCATTTGCATTTGGTGGGTTAGCTGTAGTATTTCCCTCGATTTTCATCATGTTTTTTTCTCCCCTTTAGGAGGAAGATCCCATAATTTGAACTGATTTCAAACTGAGTTTGCACTCAAGGATGATATTGACTTACGTACCTTGTATATATTATTATTTTCGTTTGGTGACACACAGAATAAGTTAAATGCAACATGGGGTTGATTAATTAGTTGCCAAAAAGGCTGCCTAGTCACATTTTTTTCATACCCGAGGCATAAAGAAGTATGCCCATATGTAATATCTTTCTTTCTTCTTTAATTCGTCTTGTTCTTAATATTTTTCTATTAACAAAAAAGAAAACCCAAAAGGGGAAAGCAATTATGCAGCAAATGGCAGTAGCTAGCAGGTAATTGGTAGCATCTAATCCTCACATTACGTGCCTCACACAACACAACTTACCATTTGATTCGCTACGCTAAGAATCTGCCGTCCTTTAGCCCCATTTTATTTATTTCTATTCTTTTTGTTCTGCAAACTTGAGTACTGTGCATTGAACCTTCCGCTAGCTGCAGGACATGTTACCTTTGCCTGAATTTTTGTATTTGAATTGGGTTGCCACTGTAATACAATCAATATAAATATAACAATAGCACTAACATTTTTAATGATACAGTAACACTCTATTTAAAACAAGAAGTGAGTCAAAATCACAAGATAGACTAAGCATTAGAAAGAAAGATGCTGTCACCAATTCAAAGATGGTAGCTTTTATTTTTTAGAGTGAAATGGGGTTGCTCAGCTCAGTACAGACCAATAGTAGCAGTGCCATAATGTAGCCAACTATTATATTGACTTATAGCATATATACACCACATATATATCTCTATCATTTTAACCATCTAAATGCAGCGATTTGAAGTGTAGTCAGTTTCAAGGAAGTGAAAATATTGTAGACACGTTGTTGGTGTTTAATTTAATGGATTATGAGGAGGTAACATATGGCTTATCTACTGGGGGGCCAAGTGTTAGTGGAGACCATTAAGTCAATGATTTGATCTCCAGTAACTAACGCTTTATTTATCATATATTTAGGACCACTCCTTCGCAGTGGGATGCTTCTATGTCTTTCTCTGCTTGGATCAGTCTAATCTACACTACTACTAATATCATCAACTAATTCCAAGTGCCCCCATACCCTTATGCTTTTCCTCCTTTTCTCCATCTATTTTCAACTTCAACTTTTATTAGATCTACAATGCCGCCAAGTGGTGGTTTGGCTCATCCTTTTAATGACAGAAAAATGACAATCATTTAAAATATATATATATATATATATAAGATTTTGACTCTAAACTCAGAAATTTAAAGAAAAAAAATTAAAACAATAATAAAATATTACTGTACTATTAAAGTGTCAATGTAATTTTACCTGTCTTATCAAATTTAATTGCTGCTGACTATAATATTTAAGAAATATTAATAATTATAAATTTCGAGATGTACTCTATGATTACATTTAGAAAGGGAAAAATGATAAAACAGTGTGTTTTATCAAATTTTCCTTCCTAAATGTAGCTTCAGAGTACCGTCCAAAAGCGTGAACATAGAATTTTGAATATATGAGTGGGTTTTACATATAAATTTAACTAATTACTTGATGAATAATGACATGTAATTCAATTTCTTTTTAATTTATTCCTTAATTATCACAAAACAAGAAATATTTCTTGACAAACTAATGTAAAGAAAAGCATTAGCATTGTTAGGCAATAATTAATTATAATGACAGATGAACTGCAAGGTAGCTAGCCAGCTCAATGTAGCTTTAAGCAGAAGATGAAGCCTAACTACATATGGAATCACTGTTGAGTAAGGAACCGTCCTAAAGTGCTTATGTCATGTATCCTACTTGACCTGCCGCTCTTTCTTTTCTTGTTGGACTGCCCACTTGCTGTCGAGAAATTCTATTGCTACAACAGTTAGACATACACAACTTATATAATTTAATAGAAAATTTAACTGAAACGGTGCGTTGCAATAGTTTTCTATGTGAGTGTATGCCTTGCGTAGCTGCAAGAATGATGCTCCTTACTGCCCTATATATATAGGGCAGCATTAATTGGATTAATACTTTTCTTTAAATAGACATGAACTGAATGAGGGGCTGCCATGCTTTTCCATTTTGCTTTAATGGGTTGTGTAAACCGTTACCTCCCTCACTTTGGTAAGCCTAATAGTATTACTAGTCTAACAAAAAAGACAGTGAAACCCACTCCAAACATTTTCACCAACCTTTCTTTTCAAGCTTTTTTTTTTCTTCTTCTTTTTATAGAAAGTAAAAGTTGAACGGGAGAAGAGGTTATATTCTAAGATCTGGACACACTGTAAGTCTCAATAAAATTATTTTCTTCTAATATCAGGACACACAATAAACCTCAATGAGAATTTATCGTGCCACTTACACTTTTCAACTCTTTTAAACTCTGCTACATTGATCACTTCATCACATCTAATTCATGATTGCAAATATATAAAGCATGTTTCATCATGGATGAATTATAAACATTCAATAAGAACCGTGTGGTTGACATAGTAGACCAGTTATTTATGAGAAAATTAATTATTAATATATAAAATTTAAATTTTTTAAAGTATAAAAAATATTTTAAAAATAAAATATAAATTAATAATTATTTATAAAAAATTAATAATATAAATTATTATAAAATATAAATAATAATTTTTAAATTTAAAATAATTTACATCATTTATCTTTTATTAATTAACATTCAGTTATATTTTATTTTTAAAATACATTATATATACACTTTAAAAGAATCCCCATCTTTAAAAAAAATAGCCGAAACAGAGAGAAAAAAGTGTGGCTATGATTGAGGCGTAGAGTCACGTGCGATGAAAGGAGCGTGCAAAAGTTAGGAACTTTTCTTGTTGGCAATACTCTTTTTTTTTTTTTTTTTTTGATAAAATTGTTGGCAACACTTGGAAGGTTGGAAACCAAGGAAGATTTTGGGTGGCGGACTCCTTCAGAGTTAGCTGTTATTAGAGGAGGGACGGCTTCTTGGGCCCTCTCACTCTCTCTCTCACTATAACTAATCCTTTTTGTTCTTTGCCATTCACTCACTGCACTCTCTCTATATATATATGCCCACAACAACGCCCACTCTCTAAGTCTCAAATCATCACACTCCTCTCCTCTCTATATATCTTTCTGCATTTTGAAACTGCTTTGCTATTGCTCACTATAATTTGTCTGAGTTTTGTTGCCTGGAATGGACATGGAAGCCATAGAGGAGTTTGTGGGGTCCTCTAATAACGATGCTACCTTGGTTGTCAAGGGCAAGCGCACCAAGCGGCAGAGGCCCTTGTCACCTGGTGGTGTTGCCGCCATCATGGCTTCTAGCTCCTCAAGTGCTTCTGGGGATGGTGGGGCTGGTGGCGGCAGTGGCGGTGATTACGGGTCGTTTTCGTCCACGACAACCACTTATGAGAGCACCGAGGAAGAGGAGGACATGGCTAACTGCTTAATTCTGCTGGCTCAAGGTGGGGATGCTCATAAACAAGGTGAAGAACATCATCAATATCATCGAGCAGATAAGACAGAAAGGGGTGGTAGCCGTAAATTCACTGAGATGGCAACTGCCAACGCCAGCAAAATCGGTTTCTATATTTATGAGTGCAAAACGTGCAACCGAACCTTCCCCTCTTTTCAAGCGTTGGGTGGGCACAGGGCCAGCCACAAAAAGCCCAAGGTTGCGGTTGAGGAAAAGAAATTATCACCGCCAGAACTGCCACCATCGCCGCCACAAGTTACCAATTACGAGCTTGAAGAAGCAGGGCAATTAACCAATATTAAGAGTAGCCCTCAAATTTCCCTTCAATTAGGCAGTAGCAGAGGCTTGCATAGCAACAATAAGGCCAAGATTCACGAGTGTTCGATATGTGGATCGGAATTTACATCTGGGCAAGCATTGGGTGGGCACATGAGGAGGCATAGAGCATCCACAAACACTAGTACTCATGAACGGGGTATGAATGGCATCGACACAAGTTGTAATACCGCTAGCCCCAGCGCTATCACTAACACTACCACCGCCGTAGTGGAAATTAAGCCCAGAAGTATTCTACAGTTGGATCTCAACCTCCCGGCCCCGGAAGACGATCTTCGAGATTCCAAGTTTCAGTTTGCGGCAACACAAAATCCGTTGGTGCTGTCTGCTCCGGCTTTGGTGGATTGCCATTATTAGTTGGGAACAAGGGGAAAAAAGAAATATTATTTGATCAATGATCAATGTGAATTATTAGCGTTATTTTTAATTTACAATTATTCGTAATTATCGATTCTTTGGATTATTCTTGGTCTATTAATAATTGCCATTTTGATGATCTGCATCTGCTTGTTGAAGTTGGAATACTTTGAGTAAGTAAGTGGTTAGTGTTCATGGTTGCCTTTCATTCACGAAAAGTGATAGAGCATCTTTTTCTTTTTCTTTTTTTTCAAAGTCCATATCGAGTTCTAGTTTTGTTCTTTCTTTAACGGGAAAGCGATGTCTGACACTCTAAGAGGAAGAGAGAGAGAGAAACAGTAAGAGCAATGGTGGCATGGAATGGAATGGCATGGCATGGCTAGGGTTAGGCGGCACCACCACCACAACCAGAAGTGGTGGATTAGGTTTCCCTTGGCGTGCTTTTGATTATAATAAAGCTAAACGATGTCTTTCTCTCAGTCTCTGTCGTTCTCACTCACAACCTGTTTCATTCAATGACAAGAATAAAGGATTAGCAAACTGGGTTGATAATCGCCACTGCCATATGCACACATACCCACCCACCCTACCCTCTTGTGTCTATCAATTTCTATGGCTGGTTATCTATCTTATCTGTTTCTAAATTGCATAGACTAATAACCAAGTATCATATATATTTTCTGGTGCACCTTTTACTTTTAGTTTCAGGCCTAACAGTTTTACCTAATTAACTAGCTCTTTTACTCTTACTCTGCGAGTCAATATCCTTTCTGAATCTAGAATATCTAGGGCTTAGTTTCTACGTCTACAATGAAAATGAAATAGCTCACGGGAGTTGCAGCCCATACAAAGGTGATGGCCTTAATTAAAGTGTCAAATCTATCAGTTTAATCTGCTCTACCTTTTAAGTAGGTTAAAAAATATAAATTTATTTTTGTTTTTTAAAAATGCAGTAAAGACTAATTTAATTAGTTAATATATTTTTATATTTAAAATATATCTATTTATCTTGATCATTTTTTAAATGAATTATAAAATTATAAATTTATTTCATTTAAAACATAAGACGAAGCAAGCTTACTCAACAGACTCATCCCATTTTAATACCCCTATACCCATAAGAGAAACTCCTTACTCTCACTTTGACATGACAGACATTTTGATTAGGAGTTTGAGTTACATTATTTTCACAAAATTTTGAATATATTATCCTCATATAATCAGGTGAAATTTTTATAATATAATGTAAGCTGCACATCATTTGATGTGGAATCTATATCATTTAAAAATTTTTATATAATTATGTAAGAATGGTGTAATTAAAATTATATAAAAATATTATTATGTGAAGTTTATACTGTGTCCCTCCACTCCTTTGGGCCCCATCATCCACGCCCTTTAAACTTCGACCTTACTTATATGTAATTCACGGGACCAGAGAGGAGAAAAGTACAAAGAGTAGTAGCAAAATTTCCATTTGCTCACTTTTTTATTGAGTGAAACCAAACTTTGAGATGGTGGAGAGAGAGAGAGAGAGAGAGAGAGAGAGAGAGAGAGAGATATGGGAGACTTTTAAGTGACTTATAGTAGTGAGTAATGTGAAGTTAGTTATGTGCACGTTTTGGTGAACGGTATGGTGGTAAGCGAAGCATGTGGACACATACATTGCGTGAGGTGTGAGAATGCATAAGAAATAGAAGATTAGAGATCACTCATTGACATTAGCACATGTAGTTGGGGGAGCTTCCCTCCCGTTATTCTTCTTTATCATACACTAATATAATTATCATTTAGTCTAATTATTATGCTCAAAAAGGGAACTTATTACAACCTAATATGCTATAATCATAAAACTAAATATTGCTTTGCTTGTTTTAGGAAATGGCACAATCCCATTGCATTTTTATCACTCATGCTCTCTCCACTTAATTACATTTCTTCATTTTTTTTTTTCTCATCAACAAAGGACATGAGCCTGGCCTTGATGTGAAGAGTTAGGACCCAATTTATTATCAATTTTTTTCTTTTTATAAATCAAAATTCATCAAAATACTATTTTAAAAAATATAAATTATTAATTTTATTATATATCATAGACTAAACTATAAGACTCACAATATCTCAATTTGTGAATCATTTTATTTCCCATCCAATAATTGCTTAGAGTTGATTATGAGTCCTACTACTCTAAAAATTTGACATGTGCACCCTTCAAATCTTAATGTGGCTTGGCGAGGTTTCCAATTTAACTCAAGGGCTATCTAGTTGTGCAGGAAAGCTGAACACAAACACGTAGTTGTTATCCTTTTTTGCGCTGGTCACGGTTTGGTGAAAGAGACAAATGCCTCAAATGCATGAGTTGGTTTACTATGTGGTTTATTGTCCTATTTGTCACGCCCATCACCCAAAATGTAGGCACTGGCCGGCCTTTCTTGTTGGCTTACTAATGTTGAACAATTTCCACACAACCAATCAGTTGCTTGATTTGCTTAATCCTCTTTATTGATCAACAATGTTTGGTTCCAAAACGTCACAACCAAATTACCCCCATTAACATACTACTCCGGTTTGGTGTGCGGTGGCGGTTTAATAAATGTGCTTCTAATTAATTGTCATTCTTTTCATCATTTCTTGTGTGCTACCTAAAATCTACTTCGCTGGTTTTGCATAGCTCTGGTAGTTATACAATGAAAACAACTACGGTTACTGTTGAGTAGTTACAATTTAAAACTATGCACGTGCCCACAAACTCTTCTCGTGAAATTTATCTCCTCCTCAGCATGTTTAGGATAAAGTTCAAGTTGGATAGCGGCAGGATGCAGGCTGGCAACCTTCCCAATATAATGTCGAATGCCAATAACGTTAGAATTAGGCCAACGATAATTCCCACCTCGGACATATCCATGGTTTTCCACTTTCCTGGCTTCAAAATGGTTGCCTCAAATTAGTCTATAGCCCAACTAATCAACTATTAGACAGACCCGAGCTGGTCAATGATGATTTTCTATGCCACCAGGATGCTTTGTCAATTTATGTTTATTTTATGAGAATGTTATTGAGGCGTGCAAGTTGCGTTAATCGCTTACTACGTTTTTTGTCGTGTTCAAAGGATATCTTTGTGGTTTATTTCTATGTAAAATTTCCATCTAGCCATGGAGCTTGGTTGTTGTGGTGTAGTGGTTATCACATCAATCTTACACACTAAAGGTCCCCAGTTCGATCCTGGGCAGCAACAAACATGAAGCTTTTTCTTTATAATCTTTTGGTTTGTACCGAATTCATTAGTAAGTATCTTGAAGAAACAATATCATGAATTAACAATGTAAAACAAAAGTTTAATACAATTTAGCTTTGTCAAAACCTAAGGAAAATGAAATGATCCCATGAGTCCACCAAAATTTACAGGATGAACAATCAATATAGGCAATCTACAAGATACACTGAGTTTAATTAGTCTATCTCCAGTATATTTGTCGGTCTCCAAATCAACCAGGTTCTACCTGAGACAACATTAAAAAGTAGAAAATATTAGAAGTGAAATAAAACCATAATAATGTTGGAAAACAAATATAAAAGAACTTAATTCCAAAACCACTTGACACATAGTTGCAGATTTATCATCATAAGATCAGTGTGTACCTTTGATGCAAGTTGCTTGCACCAAATCGTCCACTCAGCAGATGGAACTCCAAAGCATGATTGTGATTAGTTAGCATAAACAATCAGCCTTACTCTAGCTGTAACTTCTGGGTGAAGCTTTAACTCTGCAATGCATTCTCCTGTTTCTCGGATCTCTGGGAGCGAAACAATTCTCTTGTCTACCTCCCTAATGGTTAATGACCAAATACAGATAATTAATCAAACAGAGCAGACTATGAAACACAAATATAGACTCAATTTGGGGAACGAGAATTCATCTCCCCCATATTAGTCAGTTAGAGATATCAAGATGGCTGAAGAAATGGACATAGAATTATCAACTACCCTGAGAAACTAATGAACAACTTTCTTCTATTTTTCAGAAAAAATTCCAAAATTTCCAACTGAAATAGCCAAAGGAAACTGTATAAATTAATAGATTGTGCAAAGACCACTATCCAACCTAAAAGTGCAATTTTGTAGAATTTTGAGCTACGGATAGAAAAGAGAAGAGCAGAAGGGAGAAATAATACCAAAGATAATGCACTAGCAAGTGGACTAAATTTTCACTTAAAACTTTGAAGAATGAATTGAAAAGTGTCCTAAGGTTTAGAGACTGAGTATATTTTACCCACATAAAAGAGATAATAAAAATTGAACCACTGTTGGATTGTACTTCATAAAAAACTGTTATAATTTCAACAAGGGAAGACATTTCTGTTTCTCAGAAAGATGATACCTCTGAAGCTGTGCCTTGATTATGTCAACAAGATCTTGAGCCGTAACACTGAAAAGAAAGCAAAATTTATACACAAAATGCATACTACGACAAAAATTGACTACTTAATATTGCACTAGGAACTTCTAACCTTCCAAAAATTTGTTTTCCTTTTCCACCTTTACGCTTCACCTTGAAAGCTCCAACAGTTTCAAAAATTAGAGCAAGTTGCTGTGCCTCTTCTTTTACCTGCGGAAGGATGAAATTAGATAAAAAGCGACATTAACCAGCATTTAATAGAATAGAAGAAAATAACTATGGTAACAATTTTAAATGATATTGAAATATGCGTGAGTTTCATGAATTGAATAGTAAGCCTGTTAGGACTAGAGATAAAAGAAATGAAGCAAAATAAAGGGGGCACATTGAATGTAAAGTAACA
The DNA here is from genome assembly GCA_037013595.1 of Dicorynia guianensis. Taxonomy (NCBI): domain Eukaryota; kingdom Viridiplantae; phylum Streptophyta; class Magnoliopsida; order Fabales; family Fabaceae; genus Dicorynia; species Dicorynia guianensis. The sequence goes on from JASUAB010000009.1 coordinate 2,485,086, forward strand.
AAGAGGAAATTGGTTGAAAGGAATATACATTCTGTAAATTCACTTTTTTAGCTTTTGATGTAAGGTTTATATTTAGTGCTTACCAGCATAGCATCCTTTACCTTGGACACCGACCCACATATTGTAAGCTTTGTTGTAGACTACTAGAAAACAACTTTTAAAAAAGTATGATTCTGAGGAAAGGACAATTTACCCGTCTTTTCTCGGCCTCAATTCTTTCCTCTTCCATCCTCATTTCCCTGGGGAAAGGAGGTCAAAAAGAAGAGATCTAAGACAATGCAATGAAAACTTAAATTTAAACCATAACAAATAAATGCTTCATCAATTACGTTTTATCTCATTCATTGCACATAGAAATAGCTAGCCCCTATATATACAATGCTCTGTTCCTCTAATGGTAAAAGTTTAGAACAGAAAATATTATAAACAGTTTGTAGGGCTTGCTGAAGCAAAGATATGCCAGTCTCAGATGACTAAAAGCAAGTAGATATTTTCAATATTCTATCAGAACAACTGATGTGCAATACCTGTCAAGCAGAACTGATCTGATAAAAGAACTGTTTGCCTAACTAAGAACTACTAACAATTAATAAACTTAAACATCCTTTAGCTCTGTCCATTTAAAAGGTACAAAACAATCATTTATGATATATTTTTCTCTACCCTTCTTATAGATAATGCTATGACAAAAGAATGGAGAACAACAAGACTTCTTTCTGGTAATCTAAGACCAGCAAGTATGATTTAACATAAATTGCAGGAAATTCAATAAATCCCATTGTAGTCTGACTTTTATGGAATAATACATAGCCCAACTTGAAACATCTAGGCTGCACAGATGTAATCAAAACAAATGCTTGCAGGGAGCGTGATTATTCTAATTAGGGTCTCTAATTAAGACAACTCTTAGGTACTCTCTCATTCAAAGATAGAAGAACTTCAAAATCTGGTCAGCGTAGGTGGACACCCCAAACATGGTATCATATTTCAGAGGTGATCTTCACAACGAAAAAATTTAGTTTTGATAGTAGTGCAATGACATAAACCCCCCACGGTCATTTAAACTTAAATAGCTTCCCTGTAAGTTGCTAAGCTAAGTTGTAAGCACTAAGCACATAAACAACCCATGAACAATTTCCCCTCATACTAAGATCATGCATCAGTCATAGTTATTACATGAAAGTTCTGAGTTGATCCTGTGGCGAGTTTGAAGGGGTCACTTATCCTGAAGGGTTTATTTCTACTCGTGCCTAGCAAAGAAAATTAGCAAGCATATCTCCAAAATTAAAATATTGAAAACGTAAATAATGTTAAATTATAATGTTTTACTTGACCAGCAGAGGAGTGACAATCTGCGCCTTCCCCGAGGGTAGGAGATAATTTCTGAAATAGCCAGCCCTAACATCAAGAAGTTGACCTTTCTTTCCCAGGTCAGCGACGTCTTCCTTCAAAATAATCTGGCATCAGAAATAGCACAATAGGAACGATCCAATAAAGTAAGCACCAGCAGCCCCGGTAAAATGCTGGAAGTTCAGATCAATACTATAGCAAATAAGACCATGCAGGCAGGGAATTAAGAGCAGTATATCACCTTTCGAGTTTTCTTTGCTTTCTTTTGAGCAACAACCACCAAGCTCGTCCTGTTGTCCAACAATTTAGTGGCTTGGTTAGGGTTTTCACCGAAGCTCTGAAAAAATGAGGAAGAGCTCCACGAGAAAGTAGGTACGAGGGATGCCATTTTTGCCTGCAAAATCCAACTCACAATCTATCTCGCTGTTTTTGCTCGGCTGTTATCTATTCTCTATGCCTCTGCCGCGACGACGGGAAAGGCCATCGACGCGATGTCGTTTTAACAGGACACAACTGAAATAGGAGATTGTAACTCCCAAATATGTTAAGAAAAAGTATGGGACCACTAAAATTTGGGTTATTAATATGTCACATAATTAATTTTAATTATAATATTTATTAAATTTTATAATTTAATTTAGATAATTTAATAAATTTAAAATTACTGTAGATATTAAATAAAATTTAAAGTATAAAAATAATAAATACATGTTTGTATATTAACACATAGTTGCTGCATGTATTTTAAGTTAATAAATTTAAATTTTTTTTATAAAATTTAAAATTTAAAGTCATATTTATTGAGATAAGTTATTAATAATTAATTTTAAATATAAATTAATTTTATATTTAATAATAATACGAAGATAATATATAGAATAATAAAAAAGATATTTATGAGAATTTATTAATATTATTGATATATTTATTCACAAATAATATTATTTAGACAAAATATAATACATACAAAATGTTACGTAAGATAAATTGAAAATGAATTTTTATTTATATCATAAAAAATTACCAATAATACCGATCAGTCTTTGACTTCCATGCCTATTATTATATTTCCTCCTAATATAATTTTTCTTTATTCACCTCGTTGTGTAGCTTGGTTAAGAAACAAGATTATGCAGACTTATTGATTAAGAATATGGATAGCATGGACTGAATATGGATGGGCTAGACGGCTGCCCGAGTTGTGGGGTGGATGTGGTCGGGGTGAAGCTATATCTGTCACGCCGCCAATGCTGTTTTATAGATTCTGCAAACGAAATCCCTGACGTTTTCTTGCTCATTATTATCCATGTATCTGAACATTTCATGCCATGCGCATAGGTTGACTAATAAGAGTCTCTCAGAATACGGACAATGGAATGCATCAGACAAAAAAAAAGATTGGTTTTCTGTAAAGACTTTGTAGAGATGGACTAAAATACTAAACCAATTGATGGTATTCAACATGTCAAACAAAAAAAAATTAGTGTCATGCAGTAGAATATTGAAGTTATACCCAGTATAGACGAATAATTTCTTTTCATTTTTCAATGACAAAAAATGGTCCCAATCAAAGATGTTGGGTGCATGCAAGGGAGGTCCTAAGTGGGGATGAATTGCTGGTTAGCAGCTCATAGTAAACTTGCATATCTCTCTCAAACTATATTAGTATTTTTTTAGGTAAGTCTCTCAAAGTATATTATAATTCAATTTGTCCATGATGGTATACTTAACTGTGTGTTTGCTTCTACACGTTTCTGTATAAAGGGAACTTGTCAAATATGCTTATTCCCTGTATACCCACAGATCATCCATTAGCAATATCTGCCTGTCTATGAAGCAAGAGACTCAACACCCAATCTTCCCAGAACCGCTCCTTAGGAAATAAGATATCAAAAATGAATTCGAGGGCCTCATCTGGTTTCCCAAATGTCCTTCAACCTCCAGGGCTGCACATGTTTCCGATGACGGAGGATTTGGTTTCTCCCTCCGTTGAAGTAAACTGCGCAGGCTCATCGTCTGCTAATTCACACTACCTTAGCTCCCTCCTCTTCAATCTCTCCGTCCTCAAAGACAAGCTTGCTCAGGTGCAGACCCTGGTGGGCGTTCTTGTATCCCCAGATCAGAGCTTACCCGAGTCAACTTCCATGGCCGTGGCCAGCATGAACTCCGTAGTCCAGGAAATCATAGCCACTGCCTCTTCAATGATGTTCACTTGCCAACAAGTGGCTCTAACTGGTTCATGTCCAGGTACCACTACTACTTGCACTGACGAATATCACCACCACCAAACTCATCATGATAGGTTGCCTCAATCTAACTTTGGCAATAGTAATAGGTGTGTGCTTAGTAACATAGGCCCAGCAGATAGGGGGCAGAGTTTATTTTCTAGAACTGAAACATCGGACTGCTTTGGTGAAAGCTATAATAACAATTGCAACCTCAAGGAGGATGATAAAGGTGCCGCAAATAGTGAAACCAACAATAGTACTAGGGTTGAATTGTCCCCAGGAGATGAAACTCATGAAAAGAATAAGGGGAATTCACAGAAGAATTATGACATAATTGAATTGGATGCTGCGGATTTGTTGGCTAAGTACACCCATTATTGCCAAGTTTGTGGGAAAGGGTTCAAGCGCGACGCAAATTTGAGGATGCACATGAGAGCTCATGGGGATGAGTACAAGACTAATGCTGCCTTGAGCAACCCAATGAAGAATAAGGGAAGCTTGCTGGGTGGTGGGGGCGAAGACTCTAATTCGATGAGCGCTACAAGGTCTAAGAAATATTCATGTCCTCAAGAAGGGTGCAGGTGGAACCAAAAACATAAGAAGTTCCAACCTTTGAAATCCATAATTTGTGTGAAGAATCATTACAAGAGAAGCCATTGCCCCAAAATGTACGTGTGCAAGCGGTGCAACCAGAAGCAGTTCTCGGTGCTTTCTGATCTGAGGACCCATGAGAAGCACTGTGGGGATCTCAAGTGGCAGTGTTCCTGTGGTACCACATTTTCAAGGAAAGACAAGCTTATGGGTCACGTTGCTTTGTTCATTGGGCATGCCCCCGTCATCAATATCAACCGCCTGTCCAATTATCGAGGGAAACTGGAGCAGCAACCATTGCAACTGCAGATAGATGGGAATAGTTCAAAATGACGTTCTTGATGATCATTTATCGATGATGGAGAGGTGCTTCTCCCGGCCTCTCCATTATCCGCTTCAGAATTTTCTTTACATGTATTCGATGAATTGAAGTAAACCCTAAACTACATATAATCAATCAATGACGTGCGTCTTTATACATAATTAAATAATACTTAAGGAGAAAAAGGTGCCTACTTCCCCGGTTCTTTGTAGTCCTAGATGGAGCTCTTACACTAATTTATAATTTGTGGTGCGGCTTGTCAATGGGAAGAAGGTCACTTGGGATCGTGCATGTGCCGCGTTCAATTCTGGTCTCTAGCTGCTGCTACCATGGGGGCTTATGTGGCTTCATGAGCGATATTATAGTCGAAGAGTGTAGTTGGTTTTAACTTCTAATTAAGTACTTACTACTTGGTAATGATTGCAGCGGATATTGTTAATTAGTAATTACAACCAAGTATATATGACCTTGGTGTTTCTCTCTAGTCACTGTGTATTTGTCTTGGCTGTAATATCTTGGGTAATAGTTAATATTGTTGTAAATGGTTTCAGCCTGTATACAAAATTGGTTCATGGGATTACTTCGAGTTTTGTGTTTGCAATTGGTTACATATTAAATGGTTCTTCCCTCTAAAAGGAATATATGGAATTCTTTACGTAAAGCAAATGTGACTGTAAAACAAAAATTTTAACTAGATCCTTTACTTTTTCAGATATAAAGATAAAGTGATATAGTAAAAGAGATAAATATTAAATTAAGTAAGAAAAAATTGAAGAGTAATGCTTATATAGACGTAGATTGATGTAATTTTATACGAATTCTGTGTAACAAGGTAATAATACAAAATATTAGTATGGCCTATGATAGTATTCGATGACAGTATAAATCATAGAACATTGCTTTTGCATAAATTATGAAATATTAGTTTTGTACAAATTATGAAATACGATTATAAGTCTTGCTGATATTATATATTGCTATGACGATACATAGAAGGTGTGTGCAAAATTATGCGACCTCAAATCTATACAAGCATTACTCTTTATATGAGGTTTCACAATAAGATATGCAGTATTGCGCAAACCCAATTATGCTTTAGTAGAAATTATGAATGCTGGCAAGTGGTTACGCATTAAATTCATAAACATCTCATCCACTGAGTAATGAGAAATAATGAAGAGTGGAGCAAGAAAACATGACGTTGCATTCCAAGCTTGTGAATTTATTTTGAGGCGTACATATATATATATGCCTTTAGCAGCTGGTTAAGGTAACAGTATGCCATAGCATAGATTGATAAGATCGAAGGGGATTGCGATCCTCTAACATGGAGATCCAAAATTAAGAATGCAGTTCGAGAGAAAAAATAGTTCGAGTCCCATGAGATAGAATTGGAACTCACAAGCCATAATTGCCTCTCATTCTCCCTCAAACTGTATTGTGTGACTTTAAATCTGCTAGAAGATCCTTGTTTGATCAAAGGACATATGTATAGGACAATGTGTGAGGCAAAGATAGGGGAGGAGAACTTTGTTCTTTTTTTTTTTTTTGGTTGCTTTCTCTTGGGTACAGTAAACTTCTGCTAGGCTAATACTCTCTTGGCTGAGAGGAGAACTCTTCACTAAACTAGTGCAAAGAGTTACAAGATAAAGTAATTAATATGTACCCATTCCATTTATAAACTAGTTCTCCACCTTTATTTATTTTTTTATTTTGATAATTTTTATCTTTGATTTGTATTTAACTATACTTTATAAATTTTAATTTTAAATAATGCTCATATGAACTTAGATTCATAAAATTTTGTATAAACCCTATATGTGACATCATAACAACACAATATCAAACAAACTTGTAACCGTATTTCATAATTTGTACAAAAATAATATCCCATAATTTATGCTATCATGAGATGTTGTAAGTAATACTAATCTTATGTGTTATTGAATATCACATATAAAATCCGTATAAAATTACAAGAATGCGAGCACATGTAAACATTACCCTAAATATTAAAAAGTAGACGGGTTAATGTTAATGAAGTTGGGCTCAAGATCCATGATTCTTTTGGCTCTTTCTAGAATTTCAACGGGGCACGCTTCTATCCGAGCCGGCGAATTTTAAAGTTCACAAAATTCAATTCCGAGAAGTGGAGATCGACGCACTCAATGCCAGACGAATCTGCTTCGTCCAATTTACAAAGCGACAATCGAACGGTTCACATGATCGATCCGCACCTATCCCAATCAACCAATCAAAGCTCTCCGCCTTCTCCTCTATATACATATATGGAGGCCCGCACCCACACTTCGTTATTTGTGCCTGAACAAGTAATCATAATCCTTCTCTAGTTTTACCGATACTTCTTGCAAGCGGCTCTGAGAATGGCAAAGGCGGAGAAGAAGCCGGCTGAGAAGAAACCAGCGGAGGAGAAAAAGGCCGCCGAGAAGTCTCCGGCAGCCGCAGAGAAGAGGCCCCGGGCGGAGAAGAAGATAGCGAAGGAGGGCTCTACTGACAAGAAGAAGAAAAAGGCGAAGAAGAGCGTGGAGACCTATAAGATATACATCTTCAAGGTGCTAAAGCAGGTCCACCCTGACATTGGGATCTCCAGCAAGGCCATGGGGATCATGAACAGCTTCATCAACGATATCTTCGAGAAGCTAGCCCAGGAGGCTTCGCGTTTGGCTCGCTACAACAAGAAGCCGACGATTACTTCCAGGGAGATCCAAACCGCCGTGAGATTGGTCCTGCCCGGTGAGCTCGCCAAGCACGCTGTTTCTGAGGGAACCAAGGCTGTTACGAAGTTTACAAGTTCTTAGGGAAAGTTTCTGGAGGTAGAATCCGGGTACTTTAGTTCTACATTGTAAAGATGCTCCTACTAAAATACGCTGTTTAGTTTAGAAAGAATAAGAAAAGCACTCTTTATTGTGATAAGAGCGGTGCAAGTTGGTGTGGCTACGAAGTATTGGCATTCATTCTCTTCCATGTCTGCAGTAAGCTCCGCCTTAGACATGGTGCACTATTCGTACATGCAATCATCACTATAACATTTGTGTTTTAAACCTTCAACTCTATTTACAAGTTAAAACTCTTCCTGATGCCTTTCACCATGGTTCCTCTAAAGGTTACCAGCTTAATCAATTTCAGCATGCACGTAATCTACAAATTCAAAATTTTTTTGGAGTTCATTTGATGCAAAAGCCAAGCCTGCACTAACAATTGCCAGTCCAGCCAAAACTATGCGAAGCCGTGTATCTGAAGGAATCCCTGATGTTGCACAGAAAACAACTGTTGCGCCAATTAGAATCTTCTGCAATGTTTGGAATGCCGTATAGGCTGCTTTACATGACGAACACTTGAGGGTGTGTTGTTCAAATCGATCCAACATCTAAAAACAAACCAAAGACTTAATTCAGGATATAATTGATTGTAAAAGCCAGTGCACATGTTGAACATATTTGAGAATTGCATACTCTTTAAGACAGATTAAGGGCGCATTTGAAGGTATAAGTTGAGTTATACTATTCTAAGAATATCTGTTTCAGTGAGTCAATATATGTAGTCCACAGGAATTGCAGCCTTTCTCTGTTGAAGGAAAGAGAGGGGTGTTCAGATATAAAACAAAGATCAATTTTTTCTTTTCTTTGGTCAAAAAAGATCAAATTTTTTTACCTGACGTTTTGATAAAACTGTCGATGGCAACTCCTGCTGGCTGACCGTGCCAAACCAGTCCGGTTGGCTGTTGCCATGTCGCCTCAACCAATTTCGAAATGCCAAGACAAAGCGATCTGCCTGTGTTGGTGTGAAAGTGATCTTTGTGTATAGTTTATTAACATCAGTAGAACCCTCCCTGGTCTCTGAAAGAAATATTTTCTCCTGACCCTGAAGAACAATCATGTCTCCATCATATACCTTGTTGGAAGTCCAATGTTCATACCATCTAGGAACCACCTGTGAGACATTTATGACCGCAAATGAGGGCCCAAATGCATATAAGCATCCCTAAATTTCAATAGGAAGAAGTGCTAAGTTAACTATGATAATTAAAAGGAGATCTAAAAGGTGGAAAGTCATGTTATGAAATTCTTAGGTTATTGGTTTAGCAATTCCCTTCACATTGGCTGTAAGTATTTAATACAGCTGATTTTGTGGAGAGATCTAGGACCTCTCTTCCAGCAGCGCCAAGTGATTTGGACAAATTCTCTCCCAAATTGGTGGAGAATAAGTGCTTTTTCAACTAAGGCCATGATGGCAGCTGATGTAAGATAATTCCGGTCATTGTTCAACATGCATTTATTGATTTAATCAAATATATAATCCTTCTCAGCTATGGATCCATAAACCTTGCTCTGGCATTACGAACTCTTTAGAGTGCACATTATACTAGACAAAGTTTTAAGAAGAAAAAAAGTCCTGATCTTTTGATAATAGGTTGGACTTCTGCCACTCACTGCCTATGATTCAACCTTTTTCAGGGCAAAATAAAGAAAGTTTCCAATCAAAGCTGAGTTTAGGTAAATTTAATCTTAGATAAAAGGATTGAGATACATGAAGAAAGAGCAAGATAATTGTTTAAATCATCATTGAAAGACCAAAGAAGCAAGCAGATTTTTTATGATGCCGAAGCAAGCAGAATTTTGTGGTAATGTAGTTTTTTTTTTTATTACAAAGGAATCATAGTATGGCTGTAAGGGTGGGGAAGGGGATAGACATCAATCTACAGCACGGATTCGGAAAAGGGAACATTTGTAGCACTTGATCTATCAGCTCACGGGCTGTAATTGTGTAGTTTTATTATTAAAAAAAAGTGACATTATTGGTCATAGAATTCTTACCTGCCACCAGGCAGGCCCAGGCACTGTGAACTGGAAAAAGTTTCTAGCACTACAAACAATGGAACGAGTCTTCCCAGGCGCCATGGGGACATTGAAGGAACATATCCATATTACCCATTTCTGGTCACCAACTATTGGGAGTTTTGTATCAATCTCTATTCTGCAATAGTTATTGAAGTGTTGAGCTTCAGAGGCAATAACATATGTAAAAAAAACTAAAGCATCTTAGCATTAAGCATTGCTATTTGGAAAGCATTTTAAATACCTAATCCCTAAATTGACATTCATCCATTATCCAAGAGGCATAAAACTGAGCTAAGAATACCCACAAGTCCCAACTACGTCACTCTAACCACATACTCAAGGTGCAGCTAACTTAGCAAGATATTTCTCATCTTAAACAGCAGATGGCATGTCAAAGGACAGAGAGGAAGCCATCCCCTCATTTTCTAACTTAATGGCTCCAGTGGTTGTCCAGGACGCAAAGCAATGAAATTCAGAGAGAAAAAAAATATTGAGTGCTCAAAATTGTATTGTCACATTGATTTTAGTACTGAATTCACACACATTGAGGAAACTTTGAAGCAGTAGGCTTGCACATTCAATTTTCAAGTATGAGTCAGGGTACACATGGCTTAATGAATGTATGGTAATAGGAAAGCTACCCCCAACACTTCACAGTTTGACATAGACAGGAATTGAAAGGGTAACAAATTCTTCACTATTTAATCCCATGCATGAATTAAACGTTGCACGCAGGAAAGAAAACCAATATGCATGTGACATATACTTCCAATAAGAGGACCAATAACTTGCTTATTCATATAATAACATGGCGCAACAAATTGGGCACTGATCTTTGGGTTCCCATCATTAGCTCCTGCAAAGCCCCATGGACCACTAGAATCCAACTTAAATGGCAAAGGCTTGGCTCTATCTCTCCTTCCTGTAACCTGTGAATCAGTTACACATAAATAAGGTGGAAATTGCCAAACCTAGCAACACCAAATAATTTCATTTGTCTCAACTCTCAACCGCTTATTTAAGCAGATTCCAAATTAACAGTATTTATCAGCTAACAAAACAGCCTGCATGAATGTGCCAGCTTGTTAAAATTTATTTTGCCAAATGATAAAAAAAAGATGTCCACTACAAGCAGCATAAGCAGAATGGAGCAGGTCCATGAGCTTTAGAGACACAACGCAAAATTACCACAGGTGCACACAGCAAAGTAAATCTCCCCGTATGGATGATCCTTACTATAAGCTGATTTACAATTCGACCATAACTGCCTTATCAAAACAAAACCAACTTGTTTAACATAATTTTTAGAAGAAGGATGACGGATTGTCAGGGAACTAAAGCAATCAAAAAATCACGGTTCACATATCTTGTTCAGTCGAAATATAAACAGTAGAGGCTAACTCTCCATTAATCTAACTTCAGAGCTTTTGAATTTGGCATACAATGAATTCAAAGCATGAAGATATTGAATGGATGAATCTAATGCAAAAATGTCTGCCCAATAACAAACTGTTGCCTGCATCACTTTATGATATTTAACGAGTCTCATTACACAGTTTTCGAAAATATACATATACATACATGTATGTATGTGTGTGTGTGTGTGTGTGTGTGTGTGTGTGTGTGTGTGTATCAGATAACAAACTGATTGAACATATACGTTAGGAATCAAGTTCAAAGGTTAATTGTACCTTGTGATGAGCAAACTCAATATGAGAAGGGTCAGAGACATTCTCCATGAGAGTATCATAGCCATAGAACAGGTCACGCTGAATGTTCACAGTGGCAAACTCAGGTTTTTCGAAGTCATCAGGCAACCTAAACAGACACCATATTACCATCCCGTTTAATAAAACTTTTATTTGTTTATTGACATAAAAAACATGTGAAGCCTTTTAGATGGCTCAATTATAAATTGTTTAATGAACTGAAACAATCCAGTTAAAATATAAAATAATTTATCAAATTAAAGAAAGTATTCAATGAGTTACAATGGAGGCTTGGTGGCATTCGCTTTCTCCCACCCATTCTCATCCGGCCAAACAAAGAGCAAACCCTGAGACACCATGGTAGGAAACCTCGTGGCACATGCTCTAGAAGATCGAACAGCGCGCGCTTCGGGACCTTCAGGTGAAGCCTGAGGGATCTTAACACAAGACCCGCATCGATCAAAGGACCAGCCATGATAGGAGCACTGCAAGTTCCCATCTTCATCAATCCGTCCCTCCTACAAAACCAGGTAGCCAATTTCACTTACGAAATTAAAATTGCACTCTTTCTTTTCTCCTCTTCTCTGGGAAGCCAATAATAAACTAATTCCAATCTTCAACGCAAAAGAAATTGAGTAAACGAAAAACAGAGAGAGAGGGTCTTACAGATAAGGGGGCGAGACGGTGGGGGCATTTATCGTCGAAAGCAACCCATTCGGAGTTGGATTTATCGTACCACAGAACAATTTCACGATTCAGAAGTTGAAATGGGGTTGGCAATCGAGGGTCCAGATCTTCAATTAAAGAAATTGGGTACCAATGATCCCTCCAAGAGAACTTTGAAGTCGAGCTTTCATCACTAAAGTCATCCTCCGCTTCGTCCTTCTCTGTTCCTGGTAATGATTGCTCAGGTTCAATTGTTGGGGGCGCAGCAACGCGTGGAGGGAATAGAGAAAGCTTTATGGGTCCATTCGGTTTAGTTAATTTTGAAAACAATTGTGAATTGGTGGGGGAGAGTACCGGAAACGTTTTTAGAACTTTGTTCCTGGGTGATGATAGTGTAACGATTGTTGCCAAAGCAGAGGAGGAGTGTAGCGGAGCCATCAAATCAATGGTGGCTCTCTGAGAATTTTCTAAGTTATTCACTTTCAGGGGAGCTTAGCGAACCGGGCTATGGAGAGATAGAATGGAACCGTAGGCTCTTGAGAACTTTGCGTGCAAGTTTGTTTATGCACTCTTGCGTTCGGTCTCGAGCTCTGTCCAGACAAATACATGCTTTTCGAATAGTGATTATTTTGGTCATTTTTCTTCTCAGACGTTGGCTTATTTCCTCAGTTTAACGAATTACTATAAATCAGTTGTGCACAACCAAGGAAAAAAAAAAATGACCACCGCGGGGAAAAAGTGTGTAATTTCGGCCAATTATCTGTGTAAAAGAAGTTATTGGTCAAAGTAAGCTACTTTGCTACTTCTCAACGATGGTGACAAGTTTTTGTTTATGCAATTTCAGATGTAAAAAATCAGTTCAGCCGAAAAAATTGATGTCCACAATTTTGAAGAGCATTCAAGGTCGATGACGATGCCAGATGGCATACATACATTTTAGAGCTTGTGGGTCATATATCGGTGTGTTTGGCGTCTACATCTATCGACCACTACCACTAGACCGTCAGAATTATGCAGAAAAGTAGTGGGGACAACGAAACTGGGGAACTCCAAACCAAGTTCAGATCCAATACGGTCCTTGTTTAGTTATACGCAAACCAGAGCATTAGAGGCTCGATCGCAAAAAATTTGTGACCTCAGCAAGAAAAATAGATTTACTTCAATGAAAAATAAAGAAAATATTTACAAAATATATTTAAAGATATTATTAAAAAATTATTTTATTTAATTTTTCATAAAACTTCTTAAATTTACATAACAAATCTTATTTAATAAAATAAAATTATATTTTTTATTATTATTATTATTATTGTCGTCTTACCGTCCTTGTAAGCTTTAATTAAAGATATTACAGGCGTGTTCCAACCCCCCCCCCCCAACAAAAAAAAAGGGAATATAACAGACGTGAAGCTTGGCCTGACTGACTCGAGAATTGAGAGTATTATCTGCGGAGCACACTATGAGATGCTTGACTTCACTTGTGACATGGCAATGGAAACAGCGTCCCAAGTTTTTAAACTTCACAAGCTCTTCGTTCATTTTCACACTGACACTGAGCGGAAGAATCAGTCAATCGATTCAAAGAGAGGAATCAGTCAACTGAGAGTAATTGCCAACTATCAACTAAAGTCACGAGATGCTGCTTGCATCTGTATCAGTTTATCTACCCATCAGCAAGATAACTCAGCAAGCAAAGGCCATAGAAGTCAGACCATAGAAAAATATGCTGACATTGCTTGCTATTGTATGATCACTAGGTTGAGAATATCGTTCATCTGATCTAAGATGAGATAGACAAAAAGATAAAGAAAATACCTAACAATTTTCTTCACCTTTCTTTAAACATATACACTCTAAATGATACTTCAATTCTTATAAGATCGCAACTATCATACTCTAGTACTGTCAACAATCCACAGCAAGTCATTTACTCATTTTTCAGCTAACCATCATTTGACCAATGCCATTCAGAACTTGGTCTAGCAATAAGCACCGTCCACAATCCATCAAACTTGAGAAAGTAAGTTGCCTTGAAACACAACATGCGTTTATGAGCTCACATGCTACACACACCAGACATCTGATCATTGATAAAAAGGTTTATAATTTCATTTCTTTGAGTAGGGTTGATAGTCGGGACCAATGTCACGGGAGCCTGTGTTTACGTAAGGCCCTCGAAAAGTTGCTTGGGGCGGTAAAGGCTTTGATGGATCAATAACAGGCTGCCTTGATGACCTGAGTAACATAAAATGTACCACTAAGTGCGGTGGATGCAATGAAAATTATGAAATACGTTGTTGAAAAGTCTGTTATCGAAGGTAGTTCACTTACGCCATGAAGAATGGAAACGCCATGCCTGCTGCAGCAAAGGCTAGCAAGCCAGTAGCAACCATGACATTGCGCGCTCGGGACATGGAGCCAAGGAATGCAACAATGAAAATCGCCTGCTAAATCAGAAAAAAAAAAAATGACGTGACCAATTTCAAAATAAGCATTTAATTTATAACCAAACCGAATGAATCATGCAACAACCAGTATGCTAGGAATTAGGTATTGCCTGTATACCTGAACAAGGGATGAAACACCCCGAGACGACAAACATGAACCACAGATCAATTGTTCTTAGAGATGAAAGCAATAAAGCACTAATCTGAATTACAAATACGAAGTCAAATTCTAAACCCATACTAACACAAACATCAGGAGTCAGTAGGAACAGCATGGTGATGAAATTAAGCAAAATTGAAGATATTCTTCATAGCTAATTGGTTCAGAAAACTACTTTCTGATTACTATCAAAGATGTCAGCAGCACAAACAGGTAAACAAAATCAAGGTCACCTTTATGCCCAGTTATTCTCTTAAACTATCTAATTCAATAAAACACAGGCAATTCATTGTCAACAGCATGATCCAGTATGTCAATACAATCATCACATTTGAGCTGCATGCCCAAGGAAATATCGAAATAGCTATCTGTTATAATTGCACAAAACAAAACGCGCTACAGCCTGCAAAAGCAATACCATTACAACTAATCAAATGAAAATCTAGGTCAAAAAGTGACGTGATGTCTGAATGCCCATATAAATCGATCACAAGTCCCAGAAAAGCCAGCCTCCGCCTGAGACGGGAGCTAGGGAAAAACTCTGAAAATGCACAACACCAACCCCTGCCGGTTCAGGTATTTATCAACTGGAATCAAATCGGAACCATAATTCCCACCTCAAGCTCGCAGAAAATTATCTGAGTTTAGAATTAATAGGCTACCAATAATCTCAAAATTACGATATAATCAATATAATGTGATTGGGTACCTGATTTTTCAGTAACTGAGGCAAACCGCAGATTGCAAATTGCCAACGAAAACACAAGAAGCTGATAATTCTAGATCTTACGCCCGGATTCCTTCCCCCCTTGATTGTACGTTTTGGGCACAACAAGGGTTTGAATAAGGATGCATCACAAGAATGGGCCTAAAACTCAATTTCCGTAAAAGATCTAAATGCAATAATGGGCCCCCAAGCTGTTTTTCATTTGTCGTCTTAACTAGAGTTTTTTAGCAAATGGAGCTGATTGAGGCCCAAGTTTTTTAATTTCTTTTCTTTTTCCTTTGCGTGTGACTTTCAAAGGCATGTTATATTATTTTTATCACAAAATATTTATAATAATTTAAATTATAAATTGTAAGAATCAAATAAAAATATAATCATAAAAAGCATTTACGCTCTCCAAGTTTTACTGATCGTTTCGCGCCTCGGTAGAAGAATGAGGGTAAAGAAAACCCAACTGTTAATTTTTCAAAGGTGCAATCGTGCGATGGAGGACCCTGATCGAATCACTAGGGTACAACATTAAGAAAAAGTTGGCAAATGAATCCGATCAATACCTTTTTAAAAAATAATGAATATTGGTAAGTGTGACGTTTAGCATTCGGGATCCAAACTCGAATCAAATAAAAATAGCTGCGGAAACTAATAAATGAATTTAACATATCAAAATTTTGCTAGTTTCTCAAAATGCCTGGTGCTAGTTACCTCTATTTTCAATCCTAACTTCTCATCATTTCTGTGGGCTACAAAAAAATTTAAGCTGGAGGTGTAATTCTGGTTTTCTGTACATCAAAAAGAAGTGTTCCTGTACATACTAAAGAAACGTGTTCTGCACCCAGCAAAACAACCTAAAACAAGGCACGAGCTAATGAAAGCATCCCCAAAAATTCTCCTATACTGCAAGTCAGCTGGCAGGCACTGACTTCCGTAGCACCGGTGTCCCTTGGAATATCATCATGCGGTAATATTTCTTATAATTATTTATCTGTGACGAAAACGGAAATAAGTTAGTACAGTCCCCTAATGAATCTCCAAACAAGGGAACATAAAACTTACACACCTCATCTAGGTCTAACTTTCTGAACCCGAATTTACTGGTCCATATTGATTCAGCTTCATCAGCAGCGGGTAGGACAAGATGCCTTACGTTTAAGGATCCAAGGAGCTTCTCAATGCAAGAAAACAGAGACTGGAAGTAACCCTAGAAAACAAAAATTATCCAGTTAGTATGTCCGTCAACATCTATACAATCTAAACTGGTTTCAAAGAATTCCCTGAGCTTCAAAGTTCAAAGTAGTTGGGAAGAAAAGCATATTCATTTCTGAAGCAATAAAGATTACCTGTCCTTGGCAATCCGCTAGTGTTGCCACTAAGGGAAGTTCTGCCACTTCTAGACCAAAGACACGGAATATTCCAGCAGAAACAACCACTTTGCTGTAGAACAAAAAAATAGCAGTGGAATAAGCTATACCTTCAAACCAAAAAAATGCAATTAGTCAGCAAAAAATCATTCCACCTTCATCCTTACTTGACAGTGAGAACCGCACAGTACATTCCTCCAAAATCTTGGCCCCTGATGTTCCTTCTGTGCAAATCCAATGCACAATAAGAAATTTTATTCACAAATCTAGAAATGCCAAAAATAAAATCATGAATAATTCTAAGAGAAAGCAACTTACCCATAAAGCATGGTTGGAATGAAATCACGGCCTGAAGCAGCATCAACTATAGGATCAAACCGCTCCTAAAATACAACAAAAGATTTAGATTTGGATCCTGAGTGATTGTCTACATTGCTCAATCCAAAACATAAAACTAACTTAAAGGTCCCAAGAGCACCTTTAAGCCACCAAACATTAACTGGCTATCAAGCTCATAGCTCTGGATAAAGTATCTAAAAAAATATAAAAAACAAAAATTCGAAACCAAATATATACTCACATGGAATATGGCAACAGCCTTTGAAAGCAACTGTCTAGTTTCATCAGAAGCGGCCAATTTCCAATTTAGAATCCTCCATTTTATATCAAGACCAGCACCAATTTCTAAACCTTTTTCTTCATGTTTCTTTTTTATCACACTCAAAAGGGAATCTGGAAGTGCCTCTTCACCACAAGCCACCAAATTCAGCAGAGCAGCATGAATTTGACTGCAATGTGTGCAGCAGAACCAATTTCCCTCAGGCAGTTCCTGGTAAACAGCCTCTGTTAACAACTGCAAGCATAACTGAAAAATAGCTGACAAAAAATTCATCAACCCCAGGAAAACTAAAAAATTATGCCACCTCCAAGTTCTGCATGTTATGATCCTTCAAACAGCCAACATGATATTCCCTTTCACACTGCAAGGACACATCAATCAGTACTAAATTCAAACATACATTGACATAGAACTTTGAACAATTCAAATTGAAGCTCAGTAATCTATGGCATACATAAGCATTACCTGATCACAAATAATCACTGTGCGAGGACTGAAGTTCTTACTGAAATCAAGGCTTCTGCAAACAACACATAAAGAAAGTATCAGAAATTTGGGACAATGCCGAAGAACTAGTATACCTACAGACACTTGTAGCATAATTAGCAGGAATCAGAAATAAAACTAGATTCAAGTCAAAATGTATATGTTCTTAGGCAAAGCAACTAATGTTCACCACAAAATTTTATTGTTCATCCAAGCACAAAGGTACAAAAGAAAAAAAAAAAAAATACCCACACACACACACAAACAGTATATTTTAGTTTCATTATGGATTTATTCAAAGAAAGAACACAGTCCATCACCTGCACAATGCACATCCACCCTGGTCAACCTCCACATTTTTAACAATACGAATGCATCTTTGGTTTATCTGTTCAAGAGGATCAATGCCTGCAACCCTTCCAGCTGCCATGGCATTAACGTTATGCTCCACATATTTGTCTTTCAGAAATAGATTCTGGCAATATCTACAATACCAAGTACCACTAGGAATGCATGGTAGGGGAACACAATCTGCAATTGGCCAAGACTTTTACATGTTTAGTCAGGCATTAATCCAATATGCAGAGCTGAGAATGATGACATGCAAGACCAACTCCAAATTCAAGTTCCAGGGAAGCAAAACTATGTTTTGGTATAAAAAAGTTGCCAAAGTAATACGAGGACAACAAAATAACAGCAGACCTAGAATCAAAATCCAAGACAATAATGTGATTCTTCAGTTCCAGCAATTCTAAAGGGGAGGGCAGAATCATGTGCCAGAATAACAGAATCACACCACACTAAATTTTACATAAACTGCTGCAATTCACTTATATTAACAGAATGTAACACAATCGACACAGTCTTGCATTACTAGATAAGTCAAAGCAACAAAAGCTACAGAAAACCACTTTCACATAGAATAAATTCATAACACAGAAAAGAAAGGCTTACCTATGTGAAAAGCTCTTGGGCATCCATCACAACACAATAGATCCCCTCCATCTGAACATATGCTGCACAGGTCATCATTGTCATTGGAAGAAAACCTCCGACCTTTTGACAGAGAGATTGACAACTCATGCAGAGAAACTCCATTGGACGTGTATATGTGCAGGTAACTGTAATACATACAACTCCAAATTAAGCAAAGAAAAGATAATATTCCTATAAATTGCCCAAAAATCCCAATTCAGTTCATAAGTGACCATCTCCTTAAGGTCTTGGAAACTGAAATGATATGAAAGAAAGAAAGAAAGGAAGGAAGAATAAGTTGTAGAACAATAACAAAAAAGGTTGAAACCCAGTGTATCTTGAACCTTTTGATGCAAAGCAAGATACATAAAGCAGGTACTTCCTACATCCAGTAGCACAACTTCACCCCCATCACCTAATAATAATTTAAGGGAAAAACACTCACGGCTTCCGTCTGGATGCCCAACCAGCATGAGCTTCAAACGTTGAGGGACTGACCTAAACATCAAACCAAAACAATGTTCAAATGTCTTGCGTAAGAGAAATACTTGGTACAAGATATATTATATCAAAAGGAAAAGTACCTCAGAGTTGCAGCAGCTACAAACAATTCCAACTCCCATTTTGTAACCAACCAACAGTTTCTGCTCAAGTAAGATAAACACACTGAGAAAAGATGAAAGTTATTTAAACAAGAAAACCATAATCCATCTCAATCAAAGCAACCTGTCCTTGAGCGTAGTAGGCAACTTCAGTTCCATCTGGCAACACATCTTCCTCAAACACCAACTTATGCAGACGTAAATCCCTTTAAAAGAAAATAAGCCATAAAATAAGCAAAAATTATAATTCTGGTAAGACTAAAAAATATTATATTAATTTAGATACAAATATGTACCACTAACTTACGAAAATCTTATATGCATAACACAAAAAATACTTACTTTCTAGTAATTCTTCCCTGATTCTTACCCCGAGATGTGCTGTGCTTCATCCCATTGTTTAATGACCTTGGAACACCACTGTCTACCAACTTTTGAACCACAACTGGTCCTGGTGAACTGGTAGTTGGAATTTACCCATGTTATACAATGACAACCATACGCATAGGCAGAAAATCAAGTCAATTTTAATAACATAGCATCTTCTATATGTGTAATCAATCGCAAATGTCATTTGTAGTTTGCTTGACATGCAAAAATTTCTATTAGAACACAGATTTATATATGATTAAGAAACTTCTATTCAATCCCATGACCACTTGTAAAGCAACAACATAACCAGTTACATAGAACAGTACCCAGTCCACAAAATGAGGAAAATGACTTGCCAGTACCCATGTTATATAATGACAACCATAAGTGTAGGCAGAAAATTGAGTCAACTTTAATAATATAACATAGCATCTTCTAAATGTGCAATAAATTGCAGATGCCATTTGTAGTTTGTTTGACATGCAAAAATGTCTATTAGAACACACAGATACATATATGATTAAGAAAATTCTGTTCAATCCCATGACTACTTGTAAAGCAACAACATAAGCAGTTACAAAGAACAGCCTGGCAACCCAGTCTACAAAATGAGGAACATGACTTGCCAATGCAACCAAACCAAACAACTAGCCATACTATTCTATTTAGTAAATACAACAATTTAAACCCATAATAGATGTGAAACGAAAAAAGGTTTCTGAGCATAAGCAAAATAGAAGGAAAGGCAAAAAATTAAGAAGGCTTTTCCAAAAAAATTCAAAGGTTGTGGCATAAATTCTAAAAGAAGCAATCAAGGTTGTCAATAGACCCAGAAGAAAGTTTGACTTCTTTTCATCCATACCACATCACATGCTCTGCAAACTCCAAAATAAGTGTTGTTACGTTCAAAGCTCTGTAGCATTTCTTCATGAAGTTTCTAGTGATAGAATAGCCACACCAAAAGCTTTATTATAAACCATTACACCTTCAAAATATCAATACCAAAATCATAATCCAACAATTGTTCATAAGTCAGGTTAATATTCTAACAACTGTTCATCTCTCAAGTCGCCTACTAGCAACATGCTTCTCTGTATTATTACAATTAACATCCTTAGTACCCACAAACACATCAGCATTAAGTACCTGCAAGCATATGTAATAATTATACTAATACAACAAACAAAAACGATACCTAGAAGTAAATGCTAGTGAAACACAGCTATTGCCAGTCTCAGCTGTTCGGCAGGGGCTAGGTTTAGACTCTTTCAACTCCATGCATGAAAGACATAGTAGTTTTGACAATCCCTGGCCAGCTTCAATAATAGACGCTACAATTCATCAAAATCAACTGTTACACTGGCTAGAAATAAGTGTCTAAGTACAAAGACGAAGTAAAAGCAAACATATGCATTTCAAACCTCTGCAGTTCAAACAGAGTGAAGATTTCTTCATAACGAAGGCTCCAAGGACCTTTTGGACGGCTTCGTCCAAGCGGTCCAATGGAACATTTACGCAGGTATTCATGATATCACGAAGATTATGACCATTCTCAAGGTAAATATACTCGGGGGGTCGTTTGTTGGCACTGCCAGCATGCAACTCAAACACGGTGGGTGTGACAACCTAATTTCAGCAAAAACCCAAAAGAACAATCACATTAAAAATCAATGAGATATTAGAATATACTGCTACAGAAATTCATCTTCATTTTACTTACTTCGACCCCTTTACATAATTCGCAATAGCACACAATCCCAGAGCCCCTAATCACTCCATGGAACACTGTTTCTTGTCCGGGCCTTCGTGCCTACAAATTTCCCAAATGCGTCACACTCACCTCAAACAGATACTTCTTGAATTATAAAAAGGATAGAAGATAATACCTTCAAGCCCCGGACGTATTTCACTGGTAGTCCCTCGAGAATTCCTGTGGCTAGAAGATCTTTTAACTTCGTAGGGAACTTCTTCAAGGCAGTCCTCGACATTTTTATTCGAGTTGGGGTGGTAATTAACGAGCTACCCTCCCATTCACTTTTAACATGATCACAAATTCTTATTACTTTGGCACAGTCGCAAGCCTCGTTATTTTTTACCTTCGTATCATCCACTTTTTGTTTCAGTGCCGACCGCGTAAACCGCCTTAGCGGCTTCTCAGTCGACATTTCTTTCATGTTGCAATCGTTATTAACAGAAACCGGGGTTGTCCCACCAATACATTCTTCCTTTGAAGAAGGTATAGCTTCCTTCACGTTGTCGCTCGTCAACGACTTCTTCAATTCTTCATCATTATTTCGGTCATACTCGGTCCTTTGTTCACAAATGGGCGGCGCTATTTCTTCCATTATCTCTTCCTTCGAAGATTCTGACACTTGATTGATTTTTGGCTCATCTTCGCTCACAACTTCGTTCACATCGCTCTTTGCTTCCTCTTCGCAAATGCGCATCGCACCCCCATTCTCGGGTGTCCTCTTGCCCATCGATTCTCCCACTTGGTTCTTGGGTTCTTCGTCGCTGGCAAGATCCACCACATCACTTTTTGCCTCCTCCTCGCTCATAACATCTCCCATATCCTCGTCTCTCTTTAACCCTTCGGAAATTTTCGGTTTTATTACAACTTTTGTCTTCTGATCTCGCTGCCTATCGTTCTTAGCCTCCGACGAACCGGACTTCTTGGACCTTTTGTAGCTCACAGTCTCTTGAACAGCATTCCTGTTCTTGCTGGCCCGGGTCCGACCCAAAGATCCACAGATCTCGGATTGAGCCTTCATGGCGAATGCAAACTCCCTCTTCAAACCCGTCCGGACCCGAGATAGCACGACGAACTCATCCGAATCCGTACCGTTCGCCATAGACCCACACGAATCGATTCAAGCACAGAAGCCTTGATTTGATTGGATTGGATTAGGAATTGAAACCGAGAGCTCATAAATCATAGAAGATCGAACTTCTTATGTCTGTGCATGCACATATGGCTCAGATTGATTCCGAGGAGCTTGAAATTGAAATCAAATTTGAAGGTTGAATTCTGTGCGAAGGCAAATATTGGAAAGGGTAAAAAGGCAGAGTTTTCAGAGGAAATCGGAAGATTTGAGATTTGAGTTGGAGACGGGATAGAAGACAGGAATAGGTGTAAAGGTGGGATTCCAAGAAGCAGGCGAAGAGCGAGGACGGAGGGTATCTTTTTTTTTTCGAATGCCGAAATTGACCCTGCTATGGCGATACGTTGTGTTTGCCATCTGCTCCGCTGGAGCTTTCGCCAGCAGTCCTCGTATTTTTGTGTATTTGCCATCTTCTCTATTTTATTACAAATTGAAAAATATGAATTTGTCCTACAACATTCAGATTTAACACTTTGGATGCTAGAATCATAGGCTATCATCAAATTCTTTTTCATTTTTAAATTAGTATTTATTTCAAAAACATTATAATTTTAAGAAATACCTACTTATTCTGTCACACTGATAAATAAATTATGATATAATAAACTCAATTTTTTTTATTAGATAAAATTATTTATATAATCAAATATCGTCATAAATTTTTATCTAAATTAATAAATAAATTATAATATTTTATAAAAATTAACTTTACTTTTATCAAAATTTTCATGAAATATATATTCATATTATGATAATTAATTATGTAAAAAGATCTTGTTATACTACTAACTATTATAATTAGGAATATGCAAATCACTTTTGACTTATTAAACTTAATTGACTCAACTTGTGATTTATGCTACAGATATCAAATAAATGTCAAGATTTTTTTACAAACAAATTAGCCTAAACTTGATTTGAAACTTGAACCAATTGCAAAAACACATGCATAACCAAAAAATCCTACTAAACCAACCGATTTAAACCCATATATATATAGAGAGTGAGGTTCAAGTCAAAAATTTTAAACTTAATTTAATTCAACTCAACCAACTTTTTTCCTAAATACACATCTACTCCTCTTTATATTTAGTCACGTCTCCCCTATATTATCCCTCATTATATTTCAGTTACATATATATTAACTACATCATTCTACTTGTAACAAAGAAGGATAACATAGCAATACCCTATTTGACTAAATACAATGAGGAATAACTAAGCAAGACCCATATAAAAATTATATTTAAGCTCTCAAATAGATTCTAATAAAATGAATACTAAAATGATGTTTTAATTCACTTTTTATGATCTTTCATAATCTTAATAAACCTATGATAGATGAGAAAAGTACATGTAAACACTATCAAACAAATACATCCCGGCAAATCACCAAAAGAAAAATGTCATTATTTTTAATGGTGTAATTGTATTTGAGTAATGCTATAAAATTTTTTATACTTAAAATTAAATTTAAGCAAAAAATGTTATGCTCGCTAAGTATATATGACTCCTGCAATTAAAAAATAAATATGTTCGCTAAAATAATACATGTAAATAAATCCAACAAATCCATCATTTTTAAATACCCGAACGATTTGTACTTGTACTTAATGAAAAGGGGGCTTATAAGCAAAACCCTGGGGCGTGAAAAGCGTACATGGTACTGTGCGCAGGCGGCATCAACAGGCAAGGATAAAATGAGGATTTTATTAATTTTGGAAGGATGTTTTAGTCCTAAGACGATATTTCGATGGTCGCCCCTACATTTATTATGTGTCAGTGGTTTTATTCCGTGGCAAGTTTTTTGAAATTTGGGAATTTTCGCGGCTCTGCCAATCGGATTGGACACCCCTAATGCCAGTCGCTAATTTGCCACGACAGGATTTACGTGCATTTTGTTTTAATAATATTTTGATAAGCCCGGTGTATGTGCTGCACGACCCCCATGCAAATGTTGGCACGTGACCTCCACTTCCCTGGGCACTACAACGCCATGGATATACATGTCAAAACGGGCCGACCCGCCCCGGCCCGCCCTGACCCGCAACAACCCGCAATCTGGCGGAGCGGGGCGGGCCGGTCCGCATAATTGGCGGGCTGGGATTTACCTAACCCAACCCGTCCCGCGGCGGGTTGCGGGTTAGGCGGGCCAGCCCGCCAATAATTAAAAAAAATAAAAATTTTATTAAAAATTTAAATTTATGAATGATAGTAAATGAGTAATTAAATTTAATACACTAATTTTAAAATAATTACAAATGAATACAATCAAATTTACTTTTTAATAATATACCTAAAAGTATAACCTGAATTTAGCTTGTAATAAATTATAAAAACTTTGATTCTATTCATAAAATTGCTAATATACAATATTATTTTTTAGGCAAGGCTTCAATAATATTTCTAACATACATGCACAATAAAACATGTGCTTACAAAGGCATAAAGGTCATATTCCTATATGTGACAAAGTCTGACATTGATGTTGTTCAAACTAAACTACATGCTAATTGAAAATAGAGTTATGTTATTATACATTTATACCATTATTTCTATATATGCAATGCTTGAGTTTTACACCTTAAATTATGATAACATAAAAGCTGAACAACTCAATACAAATATAAAGATAATATTTTTTACTTCAAAAAATAATATATAAATGTGATATTGATGATAACTATGTAACAACACAAGTTTTATATTATCATCTAAATGATTAAGAATAAGTTGTTGCATAGTATAATAATTTATCTTCTCTTTAAACTCATCAATTTTTACTTACCTTTTAACTCGAAACCTTTTAAAAATTCTTTTGTCTCTACAGTCACCTATAAAATCATACATTATACATAAGATATTCAAAACATAAGAAAATTATATCTAAACTGTATGAGGATTCTGCCTAAATTACATAATTCAAATTGGAACCAAATGACAATTATTTGAATTGCCCTCCTCTTCCAATGCATATCCATTGATCTTGTTGTCATAATAGTATAACTTACAGTAATTTCTTAAAAGTTGAAACTATTTTAAATGATATGTCATTTAAAAAAAATTAAAATTAAATTAAAATTATGCGGGTTCAAACCCGCGGGTTGAACCCGCCCCAACCCGCATTGACCCGCGGGTTATGCGGGTGCGGACTAATTTACCCGCGAATAAATGGGCCACCTATATAGTAACCCAACCCGCCCCTTATACATTGCGGGGCGGGCTGGCCCAGCGGGCCCAACCCGTTTTGACATCCCTAGCCATGGAACTTTTGTTACTCTCTACAGGGAGAGCGTGAGGAGCAACGTTAGTAAAGAATAGTGCGTGTTTCACCAGAATGCCCGTGAGGTATTGGGATTCCATTCGGCAGAGACGAGACAGACACTAAGCAAGGATTGGAATGGGTGAGTTCCTAATTTTTCGACTGGCGGGAAAGAATCTGCAGTTTCCACGTGGAAAAGCTCAAAAAGCACCTCTTCTACCCGATCGTATTAAAAATTAAAAATAATAAAAATTATGACAATAAATAATAATATTTTTTAAATTTAAAATACTTTTATTTAAAAAAAATTTTGTTAAAATAAATTTTATTTTTTAATAAATTTTTTTATACATATAATTTATATTAAATTTAAAATAATATATTTAAAAATTTTAATTATTTATTAATGACACTAAATATTATTAATATTTTATTTTTTTTAAATCACCAAATATGTTTATTTTTTCCCTCTCATAAACTTCACTAAATTTGTGCCATGCTTCGTTCCAGCAGCATGCGATGCCGTAACATATATAGTACAGTTGCTAAAAATGTTTTTTTTGTAAAATCCGCGTTCGGAAACATTACAAAATCTTTCTCTACCCTGTAAAAATTGAAAATTCTATATAGATTCTATGTGTCTGGATTTTATGAGATTTTATTGAAAAAATGATAATAATTTGGACTGCTATTAGGAATTACTTATAAGAAAAAGGAATAAGCAGAGTTTTGAAACCCGCGCCGGTTAAATCCGTTCAACTAAATAAAAACCTGATCGGTCCGACTTTGAAATTGTATCAAAAATGCAATTCAACCAGTGAATACAATACCGGTTTAAGGATTTGATCCTTTGTTTTTGTTATTTTTTAATTTTTTTTACCTTTAATTTCAAGACAAAAAGATTCTAATGGAGAGGAAGGGGTTGGGTTTATAAAGAATGGTGAGCGACCTAATAGAGAGATTAGAAAAAAAAAAACAAATAGAGAGAGAGAGAATAAAAGCGGGAGAGATAATGTATGGATAAAAGAAGAAAAGGATAAAAAAAAGAATGAAATGGGTCAAGTTATAAGATTTTTTTAATATGAATATAAATTTTATATTATATATTATTTTTAAATTTTTTATATACTTATAAAATATTTAAATATTTATTCTATTTTTATTTTTCTATCATTGATATACCGATTAAATTAGTAATTTAATAACCTCACGAGTTGAATGACAAAACCGATTTTGAAACACATGTAGGACCTTACCTAAAAGGAGAAAGTACATGAAAATTGGAATGTCCATGAGTGATCACTGGGCAGAGAGCATTGGTACTAGTAAGCATTGAGCATTGATGGCGACACAGCCACGCCTAACTCTTCGTTGCCGCAAAACACAACCGCAGGCTGGCATCTTAAAAGGCCATGCTCAACATGAATACGATATTTATGGTGTATTCTGTGGTGGTGTGTATGTGGTTCAACAATACAGCCAGCCACTTGTTGACTTACAGGTTTTTTTAATAGAATTAGTGATAAATCACTTTTTATTGTCGCCATTTTGTGTAACTACTTTTTATTGGGTGTAACTATCTTTTATTGGGTGTCACTGTATTATTAAAGTGGTGCGGTGTTTACTTAAATTTGATTTGCAATCTAATAACTTATGCATTTTGATTGATTGAATTTGCAATGGCAATGGATAAACATCTTTAGGACTAATTATTTGCCGAGGTGCACTTTCAGTTCACTTGAGAATTGAGATACTCCTATGTATATGTTATTGGGGTTCTAAGATGTAGATGCTGATAATACATCTTAATTAGCAACACAAAAAGAACAAAAAACAGAAACAAGGTTAGATTGTATAATGATCTTGATGATATTAAAACAACTAGTCAAATACAATGCTCAATCAGACAAGATTGCATGCGGATAAAGCCACAAAACATAGCCAAACCGCATCAAAATCGCCCAGGTAGCAGTCATGCATCAACCGAGGACCCTGCCTGCGGATATACGCACGGACATATAAGCAATGAAGACAGCGGTAATGCCAAAGGATTGAAGTTGCCCTGTGGGAGAAAATAAGAGTAACTGAGTACGCAATTGTAACCCAGCAATCCTATTTTCTCCAAATTGAGAAACAAATGAATGATCTCGCTCAGCCACCTCCCTCCATATCAACCCTCACCTCCCCACTGGCAAGCCATAAATGGCAAAATTGGGTGGTCTGACATGGTGGCGGGGAGTCAAGGTTTATGGTACTTAGTAGAACTTAAAAAGAGGGTAAAAAACAGACCAAAAGACAAAGCGCTGCAAGCCTGAAACGCAGGGGAGGGATCAATCGGCAGGCAGCGAGTAGCGAGATGGAAGGGCATGAAGTAGGAGGAAGGGTTTAAAAAGAAGATGCAGGACAAAATGAGTATCCGATGTGCGCTTTCTTCTCCAAAAGGCTTGCAGTAGTCGCATCTTCCAGAGGATATGCGGCGACCAATTTCATTGCTCCCTACAGTTACGACCTACCTCTCTCTGTTCTTTTTCTCTTCCTTTTTCCAAACCTGTTGCCTCTCTCTCTTGTTACAAGTCTATTTCCACGATCCAATATCCATTTTACCACCTCATCGCCCTTCACGCGCTGCAATTCCAAAAGACCATAATCTCCCTTCATCAATCATATATTCTCGATCACTGGTAAGGTATGAATCAGTTTGACTAATGATAACTCGTTAAAATTACTTTAATCAATGCACATATATTTCAATATGATGCGCTTATGCTGTACTACCAAGCCAGTAGCATTGGGTTACAAACAAAGCATTATTTCTTTCCTCCATCAAGTTTAAATTATAGCTTGCCTTTTCACTGTTCATAGCAAACTTGTAGTTTACAGAAAAGAAAAATGCTTAATACATGTTTAAGGACTGATTAAGGATGGCGTAAAAGAAGTTTGGTAAAGCAAAGTGTTTGGAGGTGGGCTTGACATGTGAAAGTCACAGGATAAGGGAAGAATGGATGTGCCTGAGGTTTTTTTTTTAGGTTACATTAGAAGGGTTTGAATCTTTGAAATTAAGATAAGAAATGAAAAATGGAGATGAGATACACTATTTGTGCCAACCGTAGTTGACGATGTGCCTGAGATTTAGCTCAGACATTAGATGTGAAGTAGCAAGAACTTTAAAAGGGAATATATATACCTAGTTCTCTTTAAATATGTTGGTTCAGTTGTTTTGGAGTTATCTGATATGCTTGTGCTGTCACAGATTTAGGATTGGTTGATCATAACCCACCCTGTTTCGATCATCATGTTTTGCCCCAATTTGAGCCCGGTAATTTGTAACTCCGACCTTGATTAGTGCTACCCAGGACTTCAACTCATGAGCATCATATATAAGAGTCGTATTTAGAGAACTAATCCTGCTGCCACATACGCTTGTGAAAATGACATTAAATGATTATGTTGCAACGTCACGATGTTTGAATCGCTGCTCCGCGTTGCGGAAAAGTTGTATTTGAAATCATTTGAGGCAAATAAAGAGTCAGTATTGTACAGTTATACTAATTTAATCACTTTGGAGTGTTGATAGGTCTTATTGAATCTTGTACAATTCGTGGCAAAGTTCCCAGCTTAGATTGAAGGTGCAGGTAACACTTGTGTCTATATAATTATTATTCCCATGACTGAAACAACAATATTGAATATAAAAGTATGTTCAATATAATTCGACTTTAGAATCATTTAAGTTTATTATTTATAGTTTGTATTTTAAAAAGAATTAATTTTTTATTTAAATAATAAAATATATTTTTAAAAAAATTCAAAAAATAAAAAATAGAAATATCTCTAATCTTATAATCAAATTAAATGAGATTTAAACAACTCTTATAATAATAACTGCATCATTTTAACACAATAATTTTGAGTAAAAATATTTGTTAAAAATACTAAACTCTTACTTAATGTAAACTTATTGTTAAATTTGATAAGTCATATATTGAAATTTAATAGATTTAATAATTTAAATTTATTTAAATAAAATTTAATAAAATTTTATTTAAAAAAATAGTAATCGCATAACTTTAAGATGCAAGGTTGAGGCAAGAAAGAGGTCGTTGTGCCTCAAAGGAAATAAAAATCTCTTTCCCTTAAACGTGCTCTCTTTGAAACTGGGGCGGGGTTGGGGGAATGATAGGCGCCGCAGCTCCATTAGAACGAATGTTGAAAACGAGTGCCAGAACATTAGCTCTGCATAGCACAAATAGGCAACAGAGTGACCTCCCCTGTCAAACTGTACTAGCATCATAGATCACTGAATTAGGATGCAAACAATATATAGAACATCCAATCACCATAATACGATATATGGTGCAACCTGGGCAGGCAAGCAAGGCATGAGCTTCATTATGATAGTGGTTTTGGAATACCTTGGTGAAGAAGCTAGAAGCCTTGCATACCTTGACACGATAGCTTTAGTTTACAAATGGTTCTTACCGACGGGAGGCAAGAATATGAAGAAGACTATCAATTGGAATCAAATTGAACCTCTCCCATGATAATAGCACATTCCATCTTCCCTTCTGTCTGCCATCAAATCCATTCATGCCCAAAAGTTAAATCTAAAACATTCTGCCGACTGCGCAGAACAGTGCTTTTTCCCTTGCTACCTAAACTACATAGTAGCACTTTATTCCTCACAGCTGTGTTGTTTGTGATATAGTATATTACGAAGCAACACTTGAATAGGAAGAAAAGAACAATTTTGGGCTGGGGCCTGAATTTCTCCGATGTCTTGAGTTTCGAGCAAGAGATTCTAAAAGAGAAAAGTATTCTAATTAAAAAGAAAAAAAAAGGTTATACATTAATAACCTAGGACACAATATATTCTCATCATTTGCTTCTTCAGTTCAACATTCTTTGCCCTGTGTTTTATTCTTATCGTACAATCCCAAAATTCAATTCAAAGAGCCAGCCATTAGAAATGGCTCCTCCGCCCCCACAATCGCAGCCTCAAGCAGCAAGGCCAAGACGGCCACAACTGCTTCGTTTCATTGCTATAGTGATTCTGGCATTGATAGTGCTGGCGGGTATAGCTGTGCTCATAATTTGGATGGTTGTCAAGCCCAGACACCTGGAGTACATTGTTGAAGATGCTGCAATCCAGAATTTCAACTTAACCGACGCTAATCACCTCTATGCCAACTTCGATTTTACCTTAAGAGCGTACAACCCCAATTCTAAAGTTTCCATTTACTATGACTCTCTGGAGGTTTCTGTGCGTTACGAGGATCAGAGCTTGGCACTCAATGCAGTTCAAACATTCTTCCAGCCACATAGAAATGTGACTTGGCTGAAAGCCAGGCTTACTGCTCAAAATGTGGCCTTATATGGGTCATTGCCTAATGACCTTCGGCAGGAGAAATCCTCCGGGGATATTGAATTGGATTTGTTGGTCAAGGCAAGAATACGGTTCAAGGTAGGGCTGTGGAAGTCAGAGCATCGCACCATGAGGATTTATTGTTCACCTGTGCTGGTACCCTTTAAGAAGTCCAAGAGTTTTGAGAAAACCTACTGTGACATTGATCTCTAATCAACCCCACAAAACAAATGGGCGGCATGCTATGGCTAATTGAGATGCTCCCACTATGGTTTTGGATCTATTTTCTTGTCTTTTTATGATCTGGGATTTTTATATATGTTTGTCCTATCTGAGTTTATCATTGTGTTGGTCTTGTATGTAGAGATTGATATTATGTTTCTTTGTCATTGTCATTATCTTTTTCTGGGTTCTGGGTTTTTTCATTTTTTTTTAAAGGGAGGGAGGGGGGGGGGGGGTTGTATATGGGTGTCAACTGTCAAATAGTTGTGTTGACATATCAAAGAAGGAATAGTGCCTGTTTTCCAGCCAAACTCTTTCTGTATCATCTTTCAGAAATGCTGCATATGTTTCATTGTTAGTATGATTCTTGTTACAGATTAGTGGTGCAAAGAAACCTTAATTCGACTTTCAATTAATTTAACTTCAGTTCAATAGCTGTTCAAATGTAATTAGGCAAAGGCGTGTATTTGGAGTGAGAAATAGGAATCAGATAAAGAATCTCGTTTTTCCTTGATGTCAAAGCAAATCTCAAGGAAAAGATAGCTATTTAATTGCCTAGCATTTTGAATCTTTGACATATGGAAGATTGATCAGCAGCCAAAAAATTCAAATCAAAAGAAGTATAAGAGATCAACAACTAGCTAACTAGGGAAACGGGTGAAAACACTGTTCTTATGTCCTCTGAGTTGTGAAGAAGTACAAGCTAAACAGAGCTGTCAATAAGTTCCTCAGTCCAACTTGTCCAACTTCCTTAATTTAATGGTGATTTGGCAGAAATTGAATATCAATACATGGATAAATATTACATAAGAAGTCCATACAAGAAGAGGTGTAATTGAATCTTAAGAGATTGTGAAGGGAATATGAATGTTGGTTTTAGGTTTGAGTTTCAATATTTTTATAATTTTATTTTCACTTAATATTTACAATACAAAATTCAAACTATTAAAATTTTGTGTCCCACTATTCAGATTGTAGACCCAACAAATCTTATGATATAGCTTCTTTTATGTGGCCTTTTTGTGGAAGTCTGTTCGTGGAACAGATTTCCCGTTTGGGTTTAGCAGCTGGTAGCTGCATGCATGTAGCAATTCTGGCCACTATTTTTTCAGGCCCTTGAAACAATTTTCCATTGATAAATTTCTAAAATGATTAATGAACTCAATCTGGACAACCTTCTGAACTTTTTGGGCTTTAATTGGAGATACAACGCAGTGGGCTACGTCCATGTTGTATTTGCTGAAACGTGGTGCATGATGTGTTATCCAAATCTAAATCTAAAATCTCAGAGAAGGGTTGTAAAAAGAAAACCCCATTTTTCTTTTCTTTTTTTTTTATGGTGACTTGCATTCAATGCTGGGGTGGTGTGGGTGGTAGTTGCCAGTTGGCACTTTACAGTGGCACCTAATTCTTTCAATTTTACCGAGCTTTCAAGTAATGCTGATCAGTTGAAACATAAGTCGCAAGAAAAGCCAAACTAATCAACTACTCTTTGGCATCTCCTAACCAAGCTTACAATTTGTTGTTCCCAACCAAATTGACAATATTGTTTCGTCTTAAATCCATAATATTTGTCAAAACAGAGTACTATCCGTTTGTTACCCTTTTTCAACCTTGTATACTTCTTTAAGACATAAAAGACAAAGTGAAGCCAATATTAGGATTTTACGCCTAACTGGATTTATTTTTTATGAGTTAAGTTACATAAAGTGAATCTAACAGAGAAATTTCCACATAAGTTTTTGCATCTTTTACACCTGCAGAAGTGTAACAATCTTATATATCTGCAAATGGCCCTGCATACAGACACTAAGAAAACACTTACACCTATACATCTGTTGCTGATGTTGAGGAAACAAAAGTCGATTGCAGATATTATAGTTTCCAAATTTGCAGCCATTCCTTTCGCCACAAACTGGTCATTGCTTTTTCTTAATCTACTATGAACTGGTTCACTGTTTTGGATCTTGGCGTGTATCGAACCTGGTAACTAAGCAAATATCACTACCCAACTAAATTTTCATTCATGAAGTTATACTTGGTCCGCATTGCATTTGCAGCACGTAAAATGCTACTAACCCTACATAATCAAGTTGCAAAATATCTTTCTTTTAGGGGGTGGGGGTGCTCACAATCGATGCATCCTGTGTAATGGACCAGGTGCTTTCACCATGAAATGAATGGAATGTGATATTATTTTCTATATTTACCTTTAGTATTGGAGGCATGAAATTGACGGTAATGATATTTGAACATTAAGAGAGGAGAGAGAGAGAGGGGGGTCTATCTGTTATCAAAAGAGTGAGGCAAAGGATGTCACTACTCACTAGGCAATAACATTAAAGCACGAAAAATTAACTAGGTGATAGTTAGGCTTTGGTCCATGATCGTGTTTCAAATTCATCCAGATCAGACTGCAAAGTTGTGAAACTTTTTGGATGTTATCTGTGACTTTCAAGAGAGAAAGGCACTGTTTCATGAGTCACTTCTCTGCTCTACCCCTCAAATTGGACCGATGTCCGTTGGAGTCTTGCTGAAAGAAGCTCCAGAAGCATCCTTAACGCAGAGCGCAATCCTGATAGACACAGAAGAAAGGAATTGAAAGACAGATAACCTAACACATTTAACGCGACCTTTCTATCTCAATGCCATTGTTTGTATGCGGGTGGACATGTCTGTATGACCACCTTCCTCTTTCTCAGTTATAATTCGCTCTCTTTTTCCTCTCCTGATTTTTTTGGATGGAAGGGTTTGTTGTCATTGGCTCTCCACCTTCCTTTTCTTCCTTCTTTCCTTCACCAAGAGTTGACGTAAATGCTCAATTACTCTTTACAGCTCTGAACTTTTCTTTCCCGTGTGGAAAATAATTACACTTTTCCAAGTTTCTAACAATAAATAACTGTTATGAACGTAGGGTTCTTAGCATGTCTTATTCATCCTGACTTTTCTTAAATGAATGAACAATAACAAGCTACTTGTAATTCAAATAATTTTATTTTCATTTAAATTTTATAATGTAGAATTTAAATTATTAAATTTATAAAATTTATTAATTAAATTACAAAATTCAACAATTAACATTATTTCAGTAAACATTATGTTTTCAATTTTAAGTAACAATAGCTTTTCTTTAATAACAGCAATACTTTTATAGTGTTCTTAGTTTGTATCAAATTATGTGTTTTTAAAATGTCAAATATTTTAAGAAATTCTATTTAATGGACCAATAAAACGAAAAATCAAGTTTCCTCTTTTTCAAAGATGAAAGAATTTTTAAAACAAACAAAACTTTTCGATTCCCAACATCTGACCCTTTATCAACGGAAATGCGATATGTCTAAGGTCTAAAAGGCGACAAGACAACAAGATCATGCTACAATACGAAAGAAAAGAGGCTGCAACAACTGGGTTGTTCAGCAAACTACATCATATACAGAATTTAAAGTCAATTCAAATCCAAATCAACAGTTTATAAACGAATAATGAGGCTGTTTCATCCCTGCATTGTTGCACGATAGACTTGGGCTTCATCTAATGTAAGAAAACAATGCAGTGAGGGTTTCCTTTATGGTCTGTTACTATTTCTATAACAACAATGTCAACCAAAGTGCTCTACATCACGAAGCAACACACTCATGGGTCTCACTCATAAAAATAAGAGCATTTTTTGGCTAAGGAGGATGAATTTAGACAAGGGTGAGTTATAATTGAGAATATGACAAGCAATGAAACAGTCTTCCTATCGGGTTAATGAATTTGTGTAACTGTATACGACTATTTCACAATTAAAAAAGATGAAATAAACGAGTGTTGGTGGTTTGTTAGTTGTGTTAGTCAGGCATTGAGACAGAGGAACATGGCCATTTCCCCGCGAATGGGACTATGCATACAATGTGCTTTCAGATGTGCCAATGAGAAAAGACAATTGGCAAAAGAAGGTGGGGTGGAGACAAGGGGCCATAGTTTAATGAGGACGTGCTGAGATCTAATATAGATCAAACCAGACAACTGTGAGATACTGGAGCTGCCTTCCTTCTACAGCTTGATTATTAGATTAACCCCTTCTTCAAAGTTCTAGCAGTGTAAGGTTGATATGCATTCATCAATGCCAATGACCATAACTGCAACCTTCACACAGATGGGAGACCGGGGATTTGGATTCCCTTTTCTCCGAATTTAGTGATTTTTTATCTTTTTCTATTTTACAGTTAAATCTAAGTCTCTTACTTTTGTTTTTGCATCTTGCCTACTTAACGAGAAGTTAGGTGATCCGGGTTCAAAGACTAGGGGCAACAACAATAGCTACATTAATCCTTTGAGAAGATTGCTGACTTTTATAAGCACAATTAGTTGCACCCACGTTGTCGGCAGTTGCATAAGTCAAACTTATGCTGTCAACTTTCGATCCTGTGCATGCTATGGGCCAAGATACACAATAAGCACATAATTTAAGATCAGTATTTGTTTGCAGTTGTTTTGTGTTCAGAGATGGGAGTGAGGGAAACCTTGTGCCAAACAAAATTTGATTTTGGGGATTGCTTTGGTACCAAGAGACTGGATGCTCAACGTGAAGTCATAAAGTTAATGAGGCATCTTCTTTACATGTTGTACAAAAAGCAAGCTGATGATTAGGTTGAAGCACCTTTTGGTGGACATATTCTTGAGTAGGGTAACCCCCTTTTGTTTATAGAACACTGTTATTCAACTAATCAAACTTGGAGTCTATATTAACATATCCAAAATCTATCCATAAATTTTAGAAACCAAAATGCAACCATTAATGACCAATCAAAAGAAAGTTCATAGTTCTTCACAATGGCGTCATGTGGTGGAGACAGGCTTTTCTGAACCTATTGATGACTATACTTTCTATGCAGGCAGGCAACCTCTTAAATGGCCACAGGTCAGACCAGCTTTGCAGTTTTTAGAGGACGACCAAAGCATTGAATTTACAGGCTTGTAAGTGCATGATGATGATTAACTTGCCTTACTTTTCAGTTATGTTTATTTGTCAATAAGAGTGAAGTTGCTGCAGAATTAGATCATATATATATATATATATATATATATATATATAATCACTCCCCCTTTCAAAAAAAAAAATCACTCCATGATTACAGCAATTAATTGATCATCGTACTATCCAAAGATGGACTTTGAAACAACTTTCTTTGACAAGTGAAACAAACAATGTTTTGCTCACTTCATGATTGACAATATTTTTATATTGTTCTGAAAATCACTTCATCCTTCTTTCCTCCTGATTCATAGGCTAAGCCCCTTTCTTATCTTTTTTTTTTGGGAATTCATATTAATACCTACCAAGCTTCTTCTTTCCTAAGTCTTTTTTATATGCATGCCCATATTCTTTATTATTTGTAGTAATTTGGTACCAGCAATCAATTGCCGATACCAAATTATAAACTTGCAATAATAATTTTATAGATAAACGGAGAAGAAAATATCAGAAATCAATAAGCAATGGAACTAAAATATTTTAATTTTTAATTTTTATATAATTTTTATTTCATATAATTTAGATTATTATTTTATCTTATATATTAAATTATGAAATTTAACTAATTTAATAAATTTTATATTAAATATAAATATTTATTTTTATATTAAATATGAGAATAATTTTTCTTAAAAATAAAAAATGTTTACAAAATGACAACAGAGAAAAGGAGAATATACCATGGCAAATCGGGAACATGACAAGGAAAAGTGAATGGTTGAACATACCCAAAATACAATGGGTTGTGCTCTTTTTTTGTAGCTCATTCGCTTCACTAATCAGTATCATTTGATGGGGAAGATGACCAAAAAAAAAAAAAAGTGTGCAATTATTTCTCTGAATAGATTTTTATTTATTTTATTTTATATTTACCTTTCTCTTCAACAACTAAATGACAAACTAAATCAGCTTAATATATATTGAACAACTCAACTTTATATATTTAAACAACAATTATTTTCCAAAATCTAATTTGTAAGGTAAATAATAACAACGCTTCAGTTTTGTTACTCAAAAAAGAAAACAATACCGCAGTTTTCATTAACAAAACAAATTTAATTTTCACCCAAAAAAAACAAACAAATTTAACGCACACGACGACGCCGTTAATTCTCGTAAACTTCACGTTCAATTTAAGGTTTGGAGCTTTTCGTCATTTACTTGGAAGACAAGAAAAGACGCCACGTGTCATGAAATAATAACCGCTTCATAGAAATTTAACGTTGGTATTACGGCAGTTTTTATGGAAAGTCTCACAATCGATTATGTGTCCACATTTATTATTTGTAAATCGCCGCTCTTCCCCCTCTCTCTTTCTCTCAGAGTTCCATTTTCGTTGTCATTTCTTCTCTCTTTCTCTTTCTCACATGAGAATTTCTTTGCTGTTAGGGTTTCGGTTCCTTTACTTCAAAAATCAACAGTAGAACTTTACTGGTACGTTATTTTGTATGTTTCCTATTCAGTTTCGCGCTTCAGTATTGCGATTGAATCGGATGCTCAAATGGTGCGTTTTGGTTCGGTTGCTGGTTCGTATGGATTCTGATTTGTTTGCTTTTTTCCGTTTGGAATTTTGAATATTTGTAATGCCAATTTGAAGGCCGTATGATTTTTATTTGCTCTGCGGCGGGTTTTGAAGAAGTTGGGAAAAATGATGAGTTTTGAATTTTTAAGTTTCTTGTTCCGAAGATGAATTGAAGACATCCGGCCTTTTGAGTGTAATGAGCCGAATGGCAGCGTTTCGCTCAGTTTCTCTGAGCTTACTGAATCTGAGATTCACAAATTGAAAACCGGAAGTTCAATGTCTTGATACGTGTTCGAACAGAATATTAAGATTGAATGATATGATCGAGCTGGTTGTTGATTTTCTGCATTTTAACTTTGCTATATGGCGAGTCTCTGTTATGGTCGTGACCTCTTGTTTGTGATGTTATTTCCAACCTCTAGCGAAAAAAAGAAATGAATTGATTTTTTCCCCTTTCTTTTGCAGGTCAAAGTATACTTAGTGGTAATACTGAGTATCGGAAAATTTGAAGTTTGTAATCAACTTGCTTGATGGGGCTAAGACTAACCATGATAGCAAGCGCCAGGGAGAGCAATGCCGACAGTGTGATAGAGATCAAATCGATGCTGATATGAAATGACCTGTTTCTGAAGGGAGTTTGTTGATTTTACCCCCACTTAATGCAAATTTTGGGCATTTGTACCAGATGGGTTGAAAAGATCTGATTGCTTTTCAGAAGAGTAAAATTTATATGGCTATAGCTGGTCTGCATAATGTGTCTGTGCTTGACTCTTCTTTCCTTAGGGATTCCCATTCTCAGTCATCCAGGAGGCGTGGAGATGCAGAGAGGGGAAGCACCCGATCTTCACTCTTGCAGATGTGGCGAGAGATTGAGGATGAGCAAGTGGTGAGTCAAGCTCAAGGAAGGCCTGGTGAGGCATTGCTTCAACTAAGGAATGATGACTTGATTGTTGATCTTTCACAGGTAGATAGCCCCAGTAGCCATGAGAGAGGGCAGAGGCAAATTCTAGAAGATGCAGTTTTGGGTGAGAATGAGTGTGAAACATGGTCACAATCACAGAGTCAAAATGGGTCCCATGATGAGCAGGAGGAATCGAACAACTCTAGTTGTGAAAACTCTTCTGATTTTGGAGAAGTTGAACGGGAAAGAGTGAGACAGATTTTCAGGGAGTGGATGGATAGTGGTGCTAGGGATCACGCATCAAATATTGCCCGAAGAAATCACAGTTCAAGGGCGGAATGGCTTGGTGAAACTGAGCAGGAAAGGGTGAGAGTCATAAGGGAGTGGGTACAGATGAGTAGCCAGCAGAGAAGTGTTTCTTCTTCTGGGGACAATAGAGAAGAACAATCTGCTGAAATTGGTACCCAAATTGAACGTGTTCGTGATGGATTTGTTGTTAATCCAAATGAGGGCCAAACTGACCATTTGCGGAGAGGTATCCGTAAGTTATGTGGCAGACAGGTTCTGCTTGATATGTTAAGGAAGGCTGAGAGGGAAAGGCAAAGAGAAGTTCAGGAGTTGTTGGACCAACGGGCTGTATCTCATTTCCCTCATCGCAACCGCATTCAGGTACGCCATTACTAACTTTTTTTTTTTTTTTTTCCTTTTGGATTATTTTACTTTCACTTTGTCTGCAATATATATGGTTGTCAAATTTGTAACTTTGTTATTGTGAACTGGGTAACAAATATGCATTAGTTGAGTCATATGATGCCCATCTTAAACTGAACACTTATGTTTTAATAGTGATATTCCTGCTGCAGTAAAGAATGAAGTAATTTCTTCGTGGGCAAGGTAAACTTATGTTTAAAATGTGAAACACAGGCAAGGGGAAAAATTGGAAAGTGTAGTATGTGTGTGGTTTAGAATAGAAAATCCTTATGCAGAGATCACCTAAAATTTAAATAATTTAGAACATCTGGGGAACGAAGAAACAGGAATTTACTGTAAATTTGAATTTTGTCCATCAAAAGATATAAATAATAACTAGGGCTTCATTTTAAATGCCAAGCTTCACTCACGCAATTGATGATAGGTCGTTAAAATGTTTGCAGGCATTGCTTAGAGGCAGGTTCTTGAGAAATGATAGATCCGTTGATAATAACAGGTCTACTTCCATTTCAGAAAGTGAATTAGGCTTCTTGAGGCAAAAGCAAACTGTATCAGGTCGGAGGTATGTAGTTCTTGTGAGTATTAAGTTGAGGAGAAAGTTTACATTATGTTTTAATATGAAGTCTTCACTTTTTTTTAGTATGTGATTTTACTTGCTTTTGTTGTATTGTTGCCTTTTCCTCAAGGTTGTTAGGCAAGAAATTTAATCAAAGGGCAACAGGCCCAACATCTTGTGATAACTTCCTCTGTTATTGCATCTATTCAACATGCACATGTTCATTCTGATATACATTTGGAGTTGTATTGAAATTCTGAAATGTGAAACATTAGTATTACCCATTCTTGATCATTTATTGAAATTTTTAATTGTAAGATTCATTGCTTATGTCAGTCATGTCAACTTGTTTTCTGAACAGGGAAGGATTCTTCTTGAAAAAGGACAGTTCTGGTTGCAGTCAATTATCTAGCAACTTATCTGACACCTTATCTAATAGTGACATTGATGCTAATTCAAATGAACAAGTTGAAGCCAGCAGCTCACAAATGGTCTCAATCGTACATTCTGAACCTTATAACAGTGGATGTGATGAACTTGTGATATCAGGTGGTCAGAACTGTTTGCAAGGAAGCACGAGTGAGAATTCAGATAGGGAAGACTCTGCTTATATTGAAGCAGAGCAGCCACAGATTTTGGAAATTGAGTCAAGTCTGTCAAGAGATTGTCAGATGGCCAGTGTTGAGGTTGAAAGAATAGATGGCAGTGAACAAAATGTTACTGGGTTGTTAACTGAAGAGACTGCTGATACGGTTACCCAACGAAGTTTGCTTGTTGAAGATACAGGGCATAGTAATATGCGAGAAAATTGTGAGGTACATGATGAACAATCTGAGCTGGGTGGCATAAGTAATGTTGAAAATGGTTTATTAAGTCATAGAAATCATGTAGAGGGCAATATGGTTAATGATATAAATTGGAATGAATCTGCTTCTCTGGCAGGAGAGCAGCAGGAAGAAGTTATTCAAGATGAAGAAAGCAACTGGCATCAAACTAATGTTGAATGGAGTGGTATCATGGAGGAAAGTATGGATGATAATCCTCTCACTGGTACAACAAGTGAATGGCCCCAACACATCTTGGGGAATC
Organism: Dicorynia guianensis; assembly: GCA_037013595.1. Classification (NCBI taxonomy): domain Eukaryota; kingdom Viridiplantae; phylum Streptophyta; class Magnoliopsida; order Fabales; family Fabaceae; genus Dicorynia; species Dicorynia guianensis. Next base: position 2,526,081 of record JASUAB010000009.1, read on the forward strand.
AAGATGGGGAAAACTCTCATCTGCAAGAAGCCCCTGAAATGTGGCAAGAGGATGGTGGCTTTCAGGAGGCTGTGGAAAATTGGTTGGGAGGACCTTCTGATCATGAAGGTGCTCCAGATGGTAGAATTCATGGATTTTATTTTCCTGATGATGACAATGTGTACAGTGTGGAGCTCAGGGAACTGCTAAGCAGGTATCTAGATATCACTGAAGATTTTCAGCACTTCTTTTAGAATTTAAAATATAATTATAGAAAAAAAAATATTTCTGTTTATCTTGCAGGAGAAGTGTCTCTAACTTGCTACGCAGCAGTTTTCGTGATAGTCTTAATCAGTTGATACAATCATATGTTGAAAGGCAAGGTCATACTCACATTGAGTGGGAGTTGCAAGAAACAATCCCTTCTGCATCAGTAGAACAGGGCCTGGAGCAGCAGAGTAGGGATCAAATTGTCGGTCAGGATGATGCTGTTGACAGTCCTCTTGACCTACCATCACCACCAACACCTCCTCCTCAGCCTCTCTGGGACCGGCGGTTGCATCATGACAGTTGGCCACAGCATGACATGAATAATCAGCATTTGGGAGTTGTATGTCCAATTTTTTTGGTGATTACCTGAAAAGATTTTGTTTAATAGATTCTAATTTAAGTGAAATTGAACTTGTATGGCTTGAGCCCCATGCATCCTTTTTATAATTAAATTTAGATTTAGATTATAATATTCATATTAGTAAGTCAGAATTTATTATGCAACTAGTTTGAGCTTTGAGGTGCCAGTTGATTGAAACTTGCAGGGATGCTTGCTTTTCTATAGCTGATGTGTACCAACCTATACTGTTGACCTTCTTCACTTTATGTTCGATTGCTGTAATCTGATTTGTTTGCTTATTTTTCAGCAGGAGTGGGAGATCATTAATGACTTGAGGATTGACATGGCTAGGCTACAGCAGAGGATGAATAATATGCAAAGGATGCTGGAGGCCTGTATGGATATGCAGCTTGAGTTGCAGCGCTCAATAAGACAAGAAGTTTCTGCAGCCTTAAATCGCACTGCTGGTTCATCAGGTTTGTGTTTTCTGTTTCGTTTTTTCCCCTTTATATTTTATCACCTGTTTCCAAGCCTTTTCCACTTATCCTCTCTGTGTGAACTGTGAATTTGTAATTTTAGAACAATACTCACCTCTAGAGATAGTTTATTAAGATGATCAAGATACATTGGTGACAGGAATACATGACCATGATTTGCCAGATGATAAATCTAAATGGGAATGTGTGAGAAAAGGAATTTGTTGCTTATGCTGCGAGAGTAATATTGATTCTTTGTTGTACAGGTAAATCTTCATCGACTTTTCTGTTATTTAGCATCAGTTTCCCATTTAGTGGCGTGTTTGCACCTGATTAATATCACTCAACTACTATTGTGTTCTATGTTGCAGATGTGGTCACATGTGCACATGTTCAAAATGCGCAAATGAGTTGGTTCAGAGTAGAAGAAAGTGCCCAATGTGTCAAGCACCCGTGGTGGAGGTGATACGTGCTTATTCTATACTATAGTTTTGACATGAAAAATAAAGGTCACACTTCAACAAAATATAGGACCCTAACAAGTCTATCCCCTGGACGTTTCAAGGTACCCTTTTTTTGTTTTTCGTCCCTTTTTTTTTGCTGCGATTTCTGTGTTTATGTCGAGTGCACCAATTGAACGCGTTATGCCATTTTTTTGAGCCCATTATTCTGATATGAATAAAAATATTGTTTTTGAAGACTACTTTTGCACCTCTTGTTTGATCTTGGAGGGTTGAGACTCCATTCCTTTGATGCTGCTAGGTGGATGGTGGTTGTAATCTGATTAGTAATGTGTTTCTGGCTGCGCTTTTCTTTTTTCTTTTTTTTCTTTTAAATGTGAATCTTGTGTTGCACTGTAAGTGTGATCAGTTGGGGCTGTGCGCAAGGTAGTGATCGGTTTCGCACTGCAGTGGATTGAGGGGCTCGCCTGCCTGTTATCAATTGTTTCAAATTCAAGGCTGAACATGTATTTTATATTTTTAACGTATGCAGGTTTATATTGAAGGGTATATACTACGCCGATGTTACCTAGACGTTACTTGACAACATGTCTCAACTAGAAAGAGCTCGTTGGATTATATATAATCAGGAAATTTTTCTTTTGTTCTTTGTCATCCTGGGCTGCCAAATTTGGCAAGACAACCACTTGGACAAACCCTTTTTAACTTGTCAGACAGCAGCGTTAGAACGTTTTCACCTTTAATATAATTACCGGCAGCTGGTTTAACAATTTTCGTTGGCTGATGTATTTTGGCGATATGACTCAGCAACCTCTCAACCGCTTTGGATTATAAAATGAAATATTGTCTAGCATGTGGAGGAATTTGGTGAATGTTGGTGAAAACCAGAAAGGGTCACTTGAGCCATGATAACTGAACTCAAAACAGAGTTAACATACATTTCTAGATTAGTAATTTAACTTATCTCATTAAATTAGTTATGTGCAATTCTCCTTGTTATATTACTCAAAACAACGAGCACGCAGGTCGCTCTCAGTTATGAAGTTACGGGGGTCTCCAATTTATCACAGTTACTCGTTGTTCTTCGCGAGATTGGTCTATCATTTAAGCTCGAATAACCAAGTGCTACTGCAATTGGTCCTTCTCTCACTGTGTGACCCTGCCTCTCCACTCTATCCCCACCCATCACCGTTCTTCACCGTGGATCCCGTGTCTGTGGTGGTTGCTCACACCCTCCTAGCTATTTTCCTCCACCCTACCGATGTCCACACCTCCTTGCTGTCTCACTTGGTAAATTATTGTGCAGCGGCAAATTGGGCATGTCAGGTGCGAGAAGAGCCACGTGTCGATGCACTGCTGGTGAAACGTGTGCTTACAGTAAGGAATCATCTTAACGGTCTCTCCCTCTTCGAACTCGTCGAGACAAATCGCGCAATCGAGCTGTTGCTTGGCGTCTTTGTTGTAGGCAAACACCGGCATAGACTGATTGGTGGCGGAGGCTGACGCAGAATAGTGATTCCAAGACAACGGAGAAGAGTGGTGCATCTGGCGGCGGCGGCGGCGAGACGAGACCAAGACGGGGGAGTCGATAGCGAAGCGACGGATGTACATGGCGATGAAGCCTAAGAGAAAGAGGGCGGTGAGGAGGATGAGGATGGTGTAAGCGACGTCAGTATTGAAAGCCGGACGTGGCGGCAAATTCAAAGAAATTCCAGACATGAAGGATGATGCGGCATTGATTCCGGCGGCGATGAAAAGTTGGTGGCGGTTTCGGGTGTGTGAAGGGGAAGAGGGACAGGGGATCTGGTGGAAGCAGAAACATCTTCATCGTGTAGGAGCAGTCTGCGGTTGTAAACGAGTTCCATTTCCCTGCGGGATCAAACACTGTCTGCGTTGTGGGAATAATTGAATTTTATGATTGAAGGGATGGCACGGTAGTAGAGACTATAAGAAAGGTTCAGAGTTGAGAGTAATAAATGCTTAGGCTAAGGTGATGGGGACCAATCGTGGGAGCCACCTAATTTGTCGGCTAGTCTGGAGTTGACAAGAATGTTGCAGAGGAGAGCAGAGCATATATACTATTATGAAACGCGCTCTAGTTATTCACAAGTTCTCCCCTTTTTTCTCTAACTTGAAGCGGTGGAATGGAGGCGTGTTTAGAGCTAGTGTTATGGAAAATTTATATCTCTGTTTTTTAGAGCTAGTGTTATGGAAAATTTATATCTCTGTTTTTCAAAAACAGAGATTTGCAGTAAATTTGATATTAGAGCTATGTAGCGTGATGTCGAGATTGCAGGAGGAGTAGAACGCCTTAAAACAAAGTACAGAATGGGGTACCAGAATCAGATTTGCAGTTTTCTGAGCATCTGGTAATTGAATTCCTTAGATACCCATATACTACAGTTTTTGGAACACAAGAACAAACAATACGTCATTCTGTTAGACAATATCGGCCTTTTTTCAAGAGGATGAAGTATACTTGTAGCGGAGGGAGTGGGAGGCGTGCTGCCTCTCAGATGCAAAATTGAATTAAATTTCTTTTTTCCGATGCGAATCAAACTTTTGAATAACCCAAATGATCAATAAAACAAAAAGTTGCAAGTACCATTGCAGACTGCAACTAGTAACCTACAACCCTGGCTTAACCCAGTGACGCAATACATAAATGGCAGCCATTTTGTCTGATGTTCACCTAAAAAAAGGAGCAAAAGAAAGTTATCTACACACACTTTGACTCTACTGCTGATTGAAACAGAAAGTACTGGACTTGGGGGCAATCAAGCATCGACGGACGTGTAGGTAGTCACAGCTTTGACACCTTCAGCAATGGCATGCTTCCCAAGCTCTCCAGGCAAAACCAGCTTCACTGCTCCTTGGATCTCCCTTGGTGACAATGTCATGTGCCCTGTGTACGTCTTCAGCTTCGCAGCTTCATCAGCCAGCCTCTCAAACATGTCATTCATCAAATTGTTCAGAACAGTCATGGCCTTTGATGAAATCCCCATCTCTGGGTGAACTTGCTTCAGTACCCTGTACACGTACCTCTGGTACCCTTCACTTCTCTTCCCCGTCTTCCTCTTCCTTTTCTCTTTATTATTATCCCCTCCTTGGGTCTTACCCTTCTTTACCTGCTCTATTTTTGCGGCTGGCTTTACGAGTTCCTGCTTCGGAGCACCAACGGCAGCGCCTTCCGTTGGCTCTTGACCATTAATTGTAGCTTCTTCCTCTGTTTTGTCTTCAGCAGTGAGAGTAGTACTTGCATCCTCTTTAGGTTGAGGGGTCACTTCTTGAACGGGAATGGTCCTAACTTGCCCTTGGCCTAAAGTAACTCCTTCCCCTAGCTGGATATCTTTGTTTCCTCGAGTCAATCTTTTGCTGCTTCCAACAATTGAAACTTGCACAGTTTCTTGCACAACTTTCTTGGTTGATCTGACCACCATCTTCCTCGCACGCTTTGGAGCCATAGCAATCTATCTCTTCCCTCACTACTCAAGCTTCTTTGTAGCAGCAGGGATGGAAAATTGTAAATCAATTAGGAGATCATATAGTCATTTATCAATTCTGTAACTGGCCCATTTTCCTGAGGGTGTTACTGGAGGTTGACATGTGGGAGCTAGTTGTCAAGTGCGCATGTATCAAGAACATACGTGGGGGTTTAAAAGTGAGTGGTAACTTCTGGAGGGAGGTTAGAGTCCGTGCCCTTCTGAAAAGTTCTAGGGCGGATTCTTCTACCTTCTTCATTTCTTTTCCTTCGTATTTTGTTTCCAAAAAATGACAGCGACTTGCGACTGCTGCGTGGAATGCCTAATGCCGAAGTTAGTGTACTTTTGGACTTGTCGAATGCCGAATCACTAGTTTTGGGTTTAAGACCGATTTGACACGCGAATTCGTGATTTGGACAAAAGATGACATCTGTTTAGGTTTGGTTCTCAGAACTGAATGGGCTCAATTTTCAAGGCCCATGTCCAGGATTTATTGATTCAGCAATACGAAATAGGTCTGACCAAGACCAAAAACAAAAAGACAAGTCTGACAAAAAGAAAATTCAGAGGAATAAGGATATAAAATGTGGTAAATTTTCATTCTCTTGCGCTGCTCGTGGTCGTGGACTCGTGGGTTTCCCCAGTTTCCGTGTCCCTTGCTTTGACTGTGGTTGTTTTAGAGAGTGACTAACTCTTCAAGTGATCAGAAGAAAAGCCACTGTAAACCAGGAAAAACAAATATATGGGTAATAGAATTGCAGTAATGTAATGTCATTATTCTCCATTCGACCTTTTCAATCTAAAACTTATCATATACATGGAGAAGTAATCCCAGAGGAAGAATCCCTGCAATTATCCATCCATCCAAAGTCTTTTCAATTAGAAATAAAAGAAACTTTCATATACTCCCCTTAGTAATCCTTCCACATCGATTGGAAGAAAGACTCTTCTTCTTCAAGCATGGTGTCTTCAAAAAACTGCGATTCTGGTATCAACGATCTTCACTTATTTGACCGTGAAGATAGCACTCCTCGTCTTTGTCTCCTTGGCGCAGGTGGGCAAGTCTCAAGCGCCACTATTCGGTTGGCAGCACAAGTTGGGGTTTTGCACCCTTCCTCCTCCTTTGTCACCTCTTGACTTCCAATCCACTCGCCTTCCGACGGCACTGCTCGTCTCTGTCTCCTTGGCGCAGGTGGGCATGTCTCAGGTGCCACTATTCGGTTGGTAGCACAAGTTCTGATGGCACTGCTCGTCTCTATTTCCTTGGCGCAGGTGGGCACGTCTCGGGAACCACTCTTCAGTTGGCAGCACAAGTTGGGGTCTTGCACCCTTCCTCCTCCTTCTTCACCTCTTGTCCACCAACCCCATCACCTTCTACACCTCTTGATCCTTGATCAATTCCTCCAAGGCTTTGCTGCTCTTTAGACGCCATATAGCTAAAACAAAATTAAAGCAGCCAAAGTTAGCAAGCATGCAATCAAGGGGAGTAGGAACTGAAATTAAGAACTAGCCGTTAGCAGCTTGTTATTCCGAATATTACCTTTCTTGTCCATCCAGCAAGTTTCTTCAACCTTCATAGTAGAAACAGCAGTTTGGGTTGTACTTACCATCGATAGCCCTATATATAGACAAATATGTATGTCTTGGCAAGAAAACGCACCCTCCCTTCCAATCCTATTTCTATAAGGACTAGTTGGATTTCATATTTAACTTAAGACACAACCATCCCATTCAATCCTATTTCTGTAAGGACTTGTTCAATTTATGTTTAACTTGCTTTTCTAATATGCTTCATAGATTTCTTACCGTTTTCTATTGCTGTCAATATCCTTTTTTTTAATTAGTTGCTTCTAATTAACGATTTAATAAATGCATATATATATATAACCATTACTCAATTATTTAATTAATTACTAAATTTTATGTTGTTGATACTAATACGTAATAAAAATATATGTAATACTACTTAATAATACGTTAAAAGTTATCAAGACTGTCCTATTTTTAACACAAAAGTGTAATACGTTAAAATAATAATAATAATAATAATAATAATAAAAGTGAAAGAGCAGTAACAACTAAAATTTATATAAACAGTATAGTTTCACTAGATCAATGCTTTATTAGTTTAATTATGAAATTTTATTATACTTAAATTTATACAATATTGTTTTACTAGAAATATCAAATTTAATCTATGCTATTTTTTCATTTTCAATATTTTTTATTTATCATTGACTCTTATTAAGTCTTAATATAACAATTAATATATATATATATATATATATACATGCAAAAATATCAAAATATGATTAACACTCTGCTTAATTTTCCTCAATTCTTTCGCTGAATGAACTTGGAGGGATTACAGGACTGACCATTGTTTGGGTAAAAAAAATTCCACAAACTCTCTTAGAGAAAAGCCCACCACGGAAAATTAACATAAAATGTTAAATTCGAAAGATTTAATAATTTAAATTATTAAATTTAATCATTTAAAATTTTAAGTGTTATATTCATGAATTTTGATTTGTGAAAAAAAAAAAAACTTGCTTTCTTAGTCTTTAATATTTGAGATTTAATAAATTTTATAAAAAATTTCCATAAAATGAGATTTATTAGCATTTCACAAAATTTTGTCTATTATCAGATTTATATGTTTTAAAGTTGATTTTGTTAGACTTAATAAAATTAATAATAATTTAAATTATTTTAAGTGAATATTTAATAAAATTTAATTTATATAAATAATAAAATTAATAATTTAAAAATTTTTTAAGTATATATTTAATAAAATTTAATAAAAACAATTGACATGGTATAAATGGTGTATAAATTATTATTTGGTGATTGAATGTTATAATTTAATTTATAAAATTTAATAAATTTAATAGTTTAAATTTTTATAAATATATTTAATTAAATTTAATAAAAATAATTAATATGACATAAATAGTATGACAGTTTTATAATACAATTTATAAAAAAAAGTAAATTTAATAATTTAACCTTTATTAAATTCCTTGTGAGAACAGGGTACTGCCATTACCATGTTTTTTTCTTAGGCAGTCCCCTCTTTGTACGAAACAACGGTCAGCGGCATATCGGACGAGACCCAGTTCTGTTTTTTATGTTGTCCTGAATTACCCTTTGTTGTCTCTGGCAGTTAAGACGATGGTACTGCATATTGCAGGTTTCATCTGTTTTGAACCAATCCTGGATTCCCAGCACGGCTGTCATTTTTGGGGTTTTCCACCGTCAATATCTCACAACTCCGATTGAGTGCCTGGAAGAGGGAAAATGGTAATAGGAGATAAATTTTGGGTACAATTGCTTTACGCTTCCTAATGAAAATGGTAAGAAAACAGTGTATTACACTTCTTTTTTTCTTGGCGTGGCGGAAGGGAGGGACAGACAGAAAGACTGTAGGCGACATAGTCTGATTATATACATATACATAGGCATAGCAGCTTGGGATTGGAGGAGTCATCAAAATCATCAAAAACTTGCTCAAGTTGTTGCTTTGCTTTGCAACCTGGCGACCTTCCTTCTCGTCTTTTTATTATTGATTTTTCCTTCTTGTCTCCTACAGCAAGTTCTATTGTCTTCGTGAACTGGGATTAGACGAGGAAAAAATAAGATATATATGTATAAAACTATGTAAAAAATAATTAACAAATAAAAGTATATATTAAATTATAAAAAAGAATTACTAAAATTAATAAAAAAATATAATATTAAAATTTCATTTTTATTGTTAGCTTATTTTTTTTAATTTGTACAAGGTGTTTACATAATCATTAAACGAGAAACTAGTTCTTATTTAAAATTAACGTTATTTGGTTAAATTTTTTTTTATAATAAAGACAATTTTAAATTCAAAATTTTAATTTATCTAAAAGCACCACTAACTTTTTACTGTATGAATACATATTAATTTTGTTGGTAACTCGTTGAGTATGTCTCTTACATACTCTAATGTACATTACAAGTAATTTCAAACCACAACTATGTGAATGATTTCAACTGAGGTTGGGAAAATTTGCACTGAATTTTCTTCTCATTTGAACTCAAATTTGCAATTTACATAAATGATTGGAAAATACTATTACTATCCCACCCGATAGTGCAAACGAAACCGGCAAAACATGGCATATGTCATTCCGGTTTTCTACTGGCCTCCTGTCTCACTCACTTGCCATAACTGCATGTAACTACTCGAAATGATTTCATCTCAAATTGAGTAACCTTACTCTATGTTTCTCTCGTTAAACTGGCCTCCTCCACTTACATTCTCTTGCAACTTGTTATTTTATATTTTCCTTGCATCAATTAATTCTCTCATACTTTTACATTGAAACGATTTAATTACTCTGTTTGGTATCCGTCTAAGTTGATTGATAATGGTAAACCAAAATTTGTCACTTGTTGACCTTCATTTGATATTCACGTGACAACCGACCATCCTCCAACTTCCCTGAAACCCAAATCGAAGAACGGCTTGGGAATTTTATGAACTTCCCAAATTGGGCAACTACCATTACATGTTCTTGCACGTTTTGTATGAAAGCTTAAAATCATTAATCAAACAAGAAAACAAATAAGAAAGATAAGCAGTTGCTTCCCGACATAAAACCGTTTCATGTGTATAGGGGACATTTACACCTAGCATGTTTCAAATGTTAATTCAATGAATGTACATAGCAAAGTATTATTGCACCCAAAGCCAGCCTATCTTCAAAAGTAACCTAAAGCTAGCCCTCTCGTCTTTGTTTTTTGGTACTCACGACAGCTTATCCCTTAAACCCACATGGGGATTGTGATGAATGAGCTGGATAAATACTATTAGACTGCAAACCCAGCTTGCAAATATAAGAAAGTAATTAGCATCAAAAATTGTTTTTTCCTTCATGGCCCTAAAGGTGCTCTATGAGGAATTCCCTTTCTTCTCCTTGAATTTGAACAAACTTGTGGAGGTGGGGGAGCAAGAACAGCAGCTGGCGTGCTTTGGTATACTTGTTTGTGGATTCCTTCACGCAAATATTCTTCTTCGTCTTCTTCTTTTGTTGGCAATCTTCTTGCCATTCCTTCCCTTCTTCTCATTTCTTCGCCTTTCTTTGCGCTCAAGACAAAGCTCCCTCTCCCATTCTTCTTTATCCCTGCAACCTGTAATTAAATACACCATTATTTGCTTTTTTTTGTTTTTAAAAAAGAAACTATATTGACCTTGGCACTTAATTCAATTAAAATGATTATATATACATTACTCTTCCCCTTAAAAGAACAACAGAAATCCACCAATTATGCTTTAATCAAACGTACGTACAACAGGCTATAATTAAACTTCTATAGCATAATGACATTGGAAAGACTGTTTAAGAGTGACACATTTGAGGGATGAATGAAAATAAAAGAAATTGCATTGCAAGTTTTTTTGAAGAAAATATGATATTTATAAGAGCAAAAGGAAAAAGGGAATTAAATACAAGAAAACCCACTAGATAATTTGTCCCATTATATATGAATGTAATTCCTGGCTTTGATGCAACTTTCGGAGCATCATGACATTGGTCACAACAATTCTTAGAAATGATAAATTGGGGGATGAATAAAAGAACAATGGAGAACTGCGCGCACTGTGAAGAAAATATTTGTTGGGAATGAGATAAAAAGAAAAAGGGGTAAACGAATTAAAGACCAACCTTGCATCCCAACGAACAGAAGCGAAAAGGGTCCAAAAGACTTCTGGTACAAATTTCACACAAATGGGAGTTGGTTTTAGCACTGTTAGCATTGGCCTTAGGCTGAGGCCTCTCATTGAGAAAAAGAACTCTAGCGCTGTTAATCACGTATGTCTGAACCCCACTAATATCCAAAACCTTCTGAATCTCCGCCACCTTCACAACATCATGGTATGACGACCTCCTTATCTGCATTGCACATTAAAACCCCCAAAATTGAACCTCCTTAATCCATTTCAATCCAATTCGCTTAAAACTAATTGATTCGAAATGAGACAGGTAGAGATTAAAGAAACAAATTAACACCCACTTGAACTACTTGATGATTTTGATGCCAAGATGATTTGCAATAGAAGCAGAATGCGCAGTCTTTGCAGTCGAGACAGAACATGTTGCATTCGTTTCTGGGTGCGCTGATATGGGCTGGGCATATGGAGAAGAATGTGGTCGATAATAGTCGTTCCAGCCACGGTGGCACCAACATTGATTCCTGCGAATGAGACAGAAAACCCCAACAATCAAAAACCCAAGAAAAGGAATGGATTTTCGACAAAGATTTAAGCTTTAACAGTCCCATGTATGCACATTACCATGACCGAGGTTGATTATAACGGTTGGTGACGATATCCAGGCACAGTCACAGACAAGCAGAGGACAGGACACAGATAGAGAGATTGGAGAGGGGCTGTCAATTCAATTGCTAAAAGAACCTGAAAGAGTAACCTATGATTTATCAGCAAAACAGTGGGCATTAAGTAAAGGACAAAGCAAGTAAATAAAAATATAACGGGTGCGAGTGACGGCTGAGATCAGAGGATGGTAGGTCAAGTGGGTTTGGGATCGTTGGATTGAGGGGAAACTGGAGGTGTGTTTGGTTGGGTTAGGATAGGAGAGCGGGCATTGTCTACATCAGTGTGAACTCTATCAAACAGCCTCCTCCTCATGTCAAATAGAACACCACGTGCATTATAAGGTTAGGCTTCCACCAAACCCAACCAAAACCTCAACGCTTATTGTTGTATTGTATGTATACTACAACACAACCATCTCTAGCGACCATCATTTCTACAGCTGCTTTTGACAAATTAATATGGTTCTCATTTCTCATTGACAATACCTATGATGTGTTTTTTTAGTAATCAAGCAAATTTACTTACCAAATTATATTGGTTTCTTCCGTCTGTTTCATATGGGACGGATTTGTATCCCTTGTTTCCCTTTTCATCTGATGTTAAAAAATCAATATATATATATATATATATATATATATATATATGGGAGAGGGAATCACTTTACTGCAATCTAAATTCAAATTCATGAGATGGAAACTATCAGGCATGGTACAAATTTTGAGTTCCACGTCAATTAGTAATGTCTTCTACTCAAGTGTCATGAGATTATAGAATATTTATATCCCAAATTTAACATTTGGTGTTTATATGGCCAGTTGAACTCAGCTAAACTAGTGTCAAGCTGGCCTCTCATATGGTAGAAGGTAACTTCAATTCCTCTCCCCCTATTAAACATTCACTCAACAAAGCCAGGTTGACCCAAATACCTATAGTAAAAAAACATTTGGTATTTATATGTGGTGTGCGATTCATTTTCATATTTTATAAAATTAAATAGCAAAATATTTTTGCACAGTTTATTTTATACAAAAAGTTTATATCTAATGATGTGAGTCATTGAATCTTGTGATTCATACTATTTAATTTATGAAATTTAATATATTTAATAGTCTGAATTATATATTATAAAAATTAAGTAAAAATAAAATTATATAAATAATAAAATTGAATCAAATATAATACCATATTTGTTTTATAAAAGCTTATTGCTAATTCTAATTAGTATTTTCTCCAAAACTCCTTTATTTATGTAAATTAAATTTTATAAAAACTTTATTTATGAGATTTAGATCATTAAATTTATTAAGTTAATTTAATATTTTATACTTATTTTTATAAAATTTTAATTTATCTTATTTTATTATATCAGTTTTGTGGACTTTGGAATTCTTCAATACCCAAATCAGAAGTGGCCCAATACTGTTGAAAACGAGATCCAGTTTCTAAATATTTGGTCATTAGATCCAACTCTAAGAAGAGTCCATTGTAGTTTGGAACTTTATGATAGGTTGGTTCTACATCCCATGAGTCATTGAGGTCCCAATTGAAAAATGCAGAGGCGCAGTTGGGTATCTTCAGGAACAGGAGAGGTATAAATTTATAGTGAGGGGAGAAAGATAAAAATAAAATTAAGAAAAAAATTTAAATTTTATAAGTTAAAATTAAAAATAAAATAAAAATACTAATATAAAAAATATAAAAATACAAAAAATTCAAATCGACACATAAGCGCTCTTAATATGATGGTTGGACAGGGTGGGACGTACCCAAATTCGGCTTATTAGTTTCTTAAAATGACTTAAAATTATCAAACACAGGCAATCCAAATTCGGTTCGAAGTGGTGACCGCCAAGCACTGTAAGAAAAAGTTCAGTCCTATTTATAAAAGGAAAATGTTATCCTTACATTCTACGATGGTATATTGTAAGATAAGTATAGAGAAAAAAGAGAGATTTAAATGTGCATTTCTTGCAACGTAAGACTGTAAGACGTAACAACATTCTTAAAAAGTAAGTTATTAAATTGTGATTTTATTATAAAATCTGTTAAATTTTATAATTTAATTTATAAAATTTAATAGTTTAATTTTTTTAATAAATATTTAATAAAATTTTAATTTATAAAAAAAATATTTAATGGACTAAAAGAACAGTGACAAACAACAAATTGATGACAAACAGATGTTCAATTGAACCACCAGACGAACATGGCTTTATACCCACAGCTGGGCTACAGCTCCTGTGTCCCCAACACTTAACAACCATTTTATACTATAAAAAATAGTAGTTTTATGATTTTTAAAATTTATTTAAAACATAAAATAAAAATAGTTGACTTAATAAAGAAAATTATTTCAATAAAATTACCTGTAGATGAATAAATAATTGTAAAAAATATTAGTATTATGTAAAAGTAAAACCCATCTTAGGCCTTTTGCTTTAGGATTTCTTATCCATCTTAAATCATTTTAAATCAGTCAGTGGTCAATTTGGAAGCATGTCATGTATGATGACCATAATAACATTACATAAGGCAAAAACAATTGTTAGGTCACATGCCTTGGTCAAATTCTATAATCAATATGGTCAAATTTGTGACAACTCTGATACTGATAGCCTATTAGCCATGCTCACAAGGTATTATGGTGTTCATAGCATACTGTATGAATCAGTTTATGATATGATTCTATGGAAAGTACCCATACCAGCTAAAAGAAAAATGACAAAGCCACAGCAGATGTTTGTTCTTTCTATTCTTGTTTCTAATCATGAAATTTTTGTTTTGACCACATCACTGATTTTTCAAAGCATAATTATGTTATTTTTTGAAGTAAATTTTATTAAATATTAATTTAAAAAATTTAAATTATTTAATTTATTAAATTTTATAAACTAAATTATAAAACTTAATGAATTTATAATTATTCTTGTAATTTATGACAAATTTGTCTCTTGATTTACTTAAAATAAAACTTCCCATGAGTTAAAATTCTTTTGAATAATTTTATTATTTTGATCAATATAATTTTATTAAATTTTATTTTAAAAAGTCTAAATTATTATATTTATTAAATTTTATAAATTAAATTATAAGATTAATCAAAGTTGAGGATAAATTTAATATTTATAAGAGTTAAGTTGTATACATTACTTTTACTCCCTCATTGATGTCTGCCCAATTAGGCAAAAACCAAAGCGATCCACCCAACCTGCTCAACTTTCAACTAACAACAACTTTTCATTTTGTCTTACCTTTAAGACCTTAATTTCGTTGCCGTTATGATTAGAAGGCTAATTATGGAACTTAATTATGGATGCTGACTCTGACAAGGTTTACCAACCACCTGCCTGTCTGCTTTCAAAGTTGTCACTACATACACTGATTAGCAATCTTCCTTATGCAAAACTGGTTGTCTGCTAACCAACCACTGCATCCCCCGTTTTCCCTGCTAATATGCTCAACCAAATTGCCATTTTTCAAGACAAAATGGCTGTCGTTTTTGCACCAAATTCTTGGAAATATGCGTTTCACATTTTAATTTCATACAATAACGCTACCCCAACAGGAAGACTGTACTGAAAAAGTTTTAAGACTTCAGTACAAATCTCAGACATTGGAAAAGATTTTTAATTCTATATATGGAAAAGCTTCCGTCGAGGATTCCTACCTTAAAGCACAGACATGACTTTGTAGATGGTAGGTTTCCCAGAACTAGGAGATTAGTTGAAGAGAAAGATTATGATACAAAGAGTTGAAAAACAGCATTAGCAGGTTGTTGGAGTTTGCTGAACTCTTCGTCCATGGCAGGTTATAAAGTAGAAGTTAGATGCAGGACAAGAACTAATCCTTTTAACAAACAAAAATAAATAAATAAATAAAGACGTAATCCTTCTCTCACAGGCAGTCTGGCACTCTTGTTTTTACCAAACTCATGTCTGCTCTAAATATATAAAAGTAAAATGGAGTCTTCTTTTCCCATTCCACACTGTGAACTATCCCCTCCTAAAACTCACAACCAAGGGGAAATTCTATAGGTATGCATAATGTAGGTACACTGTGCGTATTTAAGGAGATAAAAATTTAGGTTTTATTTAAAAAATTGTGTCTTGGCGGACGCACAATATATTTACACTGTGCGAAAGCCTATCAGTTCTCGAACAAAAATAGGAAGACGCTTGCAAACTTTGGGTCGGGTTCAGAGCCAGTGAGTGATAATTATTAAAGCTACCTAACTCAACTTCCATTTTTTTATGGAATTTGGCTTAATTAATTTTATTTTCTTTTATTTTCATATATTTTTTATTTTTTATATTTAAATTTATGAATTTTATTTTTTTATAAATTTTATTTTTATTTTTCTCTTATTATATACAATAATTTCTAAATTAAAAAATCACCTGCTCTAAATCTTCTTTATATATATATATATATGCCATTTGAAACTCAGGGACAAGTTTGGCAGCTCAAATTATCCACATGGACCCATATAAACTGCAGAATCACACCCCCCACAAACACAACACAACAATCTACTGAACCCAAGCACCCTGTTGTCTGTGGTTTAGGTTTTCAAAAATACATGAGTAAAGCATCGTTGCCTGATGTAATTCTTTTATATTCAGGTATTGTGAAACAATGGACATGGACAAGAGCCATCAATGTAACCCTCACATCCATAGAATAGAGTGGTGATTTGTGCTTTTTAGGTTGAGTGGGTAGGTGCTGCCAAGTTTAAAAGGGATTTGACAGACTATATTAAATGATATCAAGGAATTGGTTTGAAAGATAGTTGCTACAGGTTGAACAACGCTGCTTTGGAATTCCGTAATGGGGGTTTCTACCATGATAAAAGTAGTTAAAATGGGCCATGCTCATGAGAGCCTTTTTACTACTTTGATATCAAGTGATGATCTCAGGAACTCAGAGTGCATGCAAATATATGCGTACCCTATATGTGTCGTGCAATAAATATGAGATTGCACTGTTGTACAATAGAAATATAACTATACTAATTATAACTAGATTCTTCGAATCTAATCCCCATTTATTCCTCAAATCTTCATTCATAATCAATATTTAATGTTGATTTCATATTAAAATCATTTTTTAATTTATTAAAAATAAAAAAATAATAAAAATCATTTTAGAATATAAAGAAAAGAATAACTTTATATTAAATACTTATTTGTTTTATATTATTTACTTATGAAAATCAATTAAATTGATACAAGTAAAACACCATATATCTCTTTTTATTTAAATTTGTGCATGAATATCAATGATACAAGCAAGCCAAATTAGATTATTCATTTTGAAAGAAGAAAAGATTGAAACATTGAATAAGATGGTGTAAAATTGAATTTGTTAGTTTTACAATTTGAATTATTTCAAAATTAGAAAATTTTTTGTATGATTCAATTAATTGAATCAATTATGTGAACTTAATAATCAAACAATATATATCAGAAGTATGTAATATAAGACAAATAAGGATTTAAAAAAGCTTTTTTTAATTTTTAAAATTAAAGATCTTTGATTTTTTCTATTTTCAATAAATTCAAGTAATTTTAATATGGAAATAACATTAAATATTGATTATGAAACGAAATTTTTTTTTTGTTAACATTATGAATGGAGATTGGATTATAAGAATAATTGGGGACTTGATTCTAAGAATTTATTCAAAATTAAGATTTACTAATGTAATTGTATTCTCATTGTATATCATTGCACGCTTATATTTATTGTATGACATATGAATGGGTCCATGATATTATCATTCCTGTGATACCATATAGTATTGTGATAAAATAATTTTTGTGTATTATTTATTGCAAAGTACAAACCATATACAATAAGTTATAACTAATTAATGTGAATTATAACTAATCACAATGGTTAAATTGATATAACTCATATTGATTAGTCTTAACTCATATTAACTTACATCAATTAATTATAATTTATATTAATTAATCATAACTCACATTAGCTTTAACTTATTCTATATATTCTTGTATACTATAACAAATAATACACAAAATTTCTTCCATTTTCATCGCAATTCTATATTTGCTCCCATTCTTATGTTGTTTTCTATAATTCGTTATTTACGTTTCAGACGCTGACCAAACATGCTTCACCTTTTACTCAACCTCTCCCCCCCACCCCCCACCCCCCACACACACAAAAAAATATAAATCGCAATCTCCTCTGCTTGTGTTTTCTGATTCTCTGCTATTGATCTCTTCAAATGGAGAAGTGCTGTTTTCTTCTTGCTGTAACTCTTCTATTCTTTTCTTCACTGTCTCACGTTAAAACATTAACAGCTTTGAGAAATCAAGATGGATCAGAGGAATGGGGATATGTTCAAGTCAGACCCAGTAAGCCAACTTCACCAAAAGTTTAGTGATTTTCATAATGGTTTTATCATGAACAATTCTACCACAGCAATTTTGCATCTTTTTAATGTGTGAACATTGGGGAAAAAGTATTCTAGAATGAAACAATAGTTCCATTACTTTTTTACTTCGGATTGTGCTATCGCAGAAGCCCACATGTTCTGGTGGCTTTACAGAAGTCCCTACAGGGTGGAGGATCCTTCCAAGCCATGGCCAATTATTCTTTGGCTGCAAGGAGGACCAGTAAGAACTACTAAATTATTCCTTAAACCCAACAAAAGAAACCCAGATTCTGTCTTTCTCTCTGACATTTCAATATTGAAAATTTGAAACGCTTCATGAATCAAAACAGAGGTAGCTTTTGCTCAAATGCTATCAAATGTCTAAGCTTGTGTGAATGTTGAACAGGGTAGTTCAGGAGTTGGGATTGGAAATTTTGAAGAAATCGGGCCTCTCGACACCAATTTGAAGCCACGAAATTCAACATGGTTGCGAAAAGCAGATCTTTTGTTTGTGGTAACTCAACCTTAAATGAAAACTGTGTTTTTTTCAGAAGCAATTCAAATGGCATAAGCCTTTCTTGCCAACGTTTGGTTCTTATTTATAGGATAATCCAGTTGGAACCGGGTACAGTTTTGTGGAGGATTCCAAGCTCTTTGTGAAAACGGACGAGGAAGCAGCCACTGACTTGACCACATTGCTGATTGAGATATTCAATAGAAATGAGAGCCTCCAAAGGAGTCCTCTGTTCGTTGTGGCAGAGTCTTATGGTGGGAAATTTGCTGTCACTCTTGGATTATCAGCTCTAAAAGCTATTGAAACTGGGAAATTGAAGCTTATCCTTGGAGGTAATCCCTTCTAGAAATAGATTTCCTGCCAGATTCCAGATGGGTAATCTTCAAGTTGCTGTGAATGACAACAGTTCTGATCTATGAATCTGAGTAATTTGTTGATATAATTTTTGTTAGAAAACGATGGTGGCTTATTTCTAGCTAAATAGAAAACCGTATGAAAACTAAGTAGCATTTCCTTATGTAGGTGTGGCATTAGGGGACAGCTGGATCTCCCCAGAAGATTTTGTGGTAAAGTACTAAGAATTCTTCAGTCTACTAGCTTATGTTTGCCAACTTTCACATTTTAATATTCAATTTGACAATTTCAGTTCTCATGGGGTCCTCTCCTCAAAGACCTTTCACGGCTTGATGACAACGGGCTGCAAACATCAAACAGGTACATTTTCTTTTCCCAATTTCCCTCTTCTTAGATATAAACAAGATATGCAAAGCAAAATATTATTCCATCAAATGTCAATTTCTCAGCTCTCTAACATACCCATTCTAGCTAACAGTTTAGCTCAGAAGATCAAGCGGCAACTTGAACATGGTCAATTTCTTGGAGCAACTAAGTCATGGAGCCAACTGGAGTCTGTGATCAGCCGTAAAAGCAACAATGTGGTACAATAATATCTGTTTTTCCAGCATTCTTTTTTGTCCCATGAATGAGTTCTCTCAGTTCTGTACTAGTACTCCTAAAAAGGTCATATATTTTTGGGTAATTTTAGGACTTCTACAATTTTCTGTTGGATTATCGAGGCGATTCAGAAACCTCATCAGCAATGGAGCCGGGATTGTCCAGGGTGATAGCAATGAAGCGGTACTCCAAATACCTTGCTTCAATGAGGTCTTCTGGTGGTCAGGGTGATCTTGGCACCTTGTTGAATAGTGTCATCAAGAAAAAGTTAAAGATCATCCCTGAAAATATTACGTAAGTATTGTCTATTTGCCGATTTTAAAAAAGTTGACCTAGAATAACAGTTCAAACATGATTACAAAGCTACTGTGGTGACAGATGGAGAAGGCAGTCCGCATCTGTTTTCCGCAATCTTAAAGGTGATTTTATGAAGCCAAGAATTAATGAGGTAAGAAGATGAGCGTAAAACATGGGAACTTTGGTTTTAAGGTTCAACTTTACTCTACATAGAAAATTGACCTTTTCAGTTGAACCCCCTCAGGTTGACGAGCTGCTGGCTAAGGGGGTCAATGTGACCGTGTACAATGGACAAGTAAGAGTCTCTTTCCCCACTGTTCTTACTATTCGTGTGTAAGAATTGACGGCACCCAATTATTTGACATGTTCCGTAGCCTTGGAAGTCGGAACTAACAGCTGCTCAGTTTTTAGAAACCTAAGAAAAACTCACTTAATTTTGTGAGGAGTTTATATGCACAATTGTAAGAGAGTAACATTTGAAAACCTAAGCAAATTAACAAAGAGAGTTCGATGTGTTTGGCTTTTATCATTTTATTTAATAAGTTCCTGGCAAATACATAATTTGTTTGGTTATTAAACTTATTATAGGTTGATCTGATCTGTGCAACTAAGGGGACAGAAGCTTGGGTTAAGAAACTCAAGTAACTCTCTCTCTCTTCTAACTCATCCCATCAAGTAAAATTCAATGTTTTATAGTCGTTGACACCTTTTTCCGCTGTGTAGGTGGGAAGGGCTTCGGGATTTTTTGGGGAAGGACAGAATACCTCTGTATCGTGGAAGAGACAAAACGACCACCAAAGGCTTTGTTAAGTCAGTCAAAAACCTTCATTTCTATTGGATCCTCGGAGCTGGTCATTTTGTAAGTCTACATCATCTTTTAACAGCTACCCATTCCCTTTTCAAGTTGCAATACCATTAAAATATAACACAGCGACTTGTCGTGTGCCCTTCGTCATCTGTGATATAGTCACGAGGCTTATCTTCTATTGTGTTTCTTCTTTTGTCTCATTATTTGTTGGCCGCTGCAGGTACCCACCGATCAGCCCTGGGTGGCATTAGACATGGTGGGTGCAATTACACAGTCACCGGCTTCATGTTAAAAGAAAGGAAATTGCCACTCTTTTGCAAACAAACAATAAGCGTACAAGAAAGAGAAACGTTGACCGGGAGTGTCGGGCGAGCAAGAGTCAGCAAGCAAACTGAAAACAGGATCAAGCAGCGAACATTGAAGAACTCATAGAAGGAAGGGCTACAGGAATGCTATATATTGTTTATTCTTTTTTATATATATAATTGAGAAAATAGCTGGGGGTTCATATATACTGTTCTAAAAGTTTCACTATTTTTTCCAGATTTGAAAGAAAATGAAAATTTCTTGTTGTTGGAAATATGAAACTCCTCTGACTTGATATATTAAATCTTAGATAAATTTTTGTTATTTTTACGAGTTGAATATTTTTAAATATTTATTTAAAAATATAAATTATTAAATTTTATAAACTAATTTATAAATTTCAAAAATTCATCAATTTATCAACTACTTTATTATATTTTAGAAGTCCCACTTTTATAACTTTTTGGTAGTCCTACTTACTGATGATCAGCTCACGGATCAAAATAAGAACAAGAACGGCCATTGCAGGCGATCAAGCATCCAAGTACAAATTAAATAAACGTTGTTTCAGTTCACCAAAAAAAATAAAAACACGTCGTTTCATACTAGGCAGACGCCAAAGTTCCAATCAATGCAAGGTAGTGTAGGGAATTACTCTAAACACAGTAAGAAGTTTATTTGTACTGGTTGTTGACTAAAATCCCAGCACATTGATGGTGATTGAGTAGATCGGGGCAGTGAGAGCTTTACGTGGTGGAATATTTACATACTAATAGATTATAAATTTTGCGGGGCTTTCTAACGGTTAATATAAAGGTCTGTGAAGTTTACATCCAGTTATGGTAGAATTCATAATCCGAAAGTACATAATAATTTCCAGTGTCGATAGATTCTGAATTTCAAAGAACGAAGCGCACACATGCTTGCAAATATAGTATACAAATATTTTCTTTACGTTGTAAATTATATGAAAACTTTACTTTGATGTGAACTCGTTGCATCATGAGATCCAAAATTACAAGTACAGCTTATTTTAAAAGTACCATCATTTATTACTGGATGCCGGAAGATGCACAAACTTGGAAATATTCCATAATTAACAGAACTTAAAAACCATACAATATACACTATTTTTACATAGCTGCCAATATGGAAGGGGAAGAGGAAAAGGAGCAAAAGAACATATATGCTTGACCATGTACACAAAAATCAGCAGCTCATTCAATCTTTTCCAGTACTTCCAACCTGGTTTTTCTCTTCCAACCTTTCATCGTGGCAACAAGGTTGATCAGTCCAACAACCTGACCTTTACTGTACTCCTGCAAAGAAAAATATGCTTCATTAAAACTAAAGGAGTCATATAGTGTAATATGCTACAAAGATGGAAATGTTCTCACCGGGTGTGCCCGTGCCCAGTGCACATATTCCGTTTCTGGAAGGTAGTAAGCCTGGTTTGAGAGTGGAAGGTAAAGATGTCCATAAGATATAAAATTTTGTTTGCATTCAATGGAAGTTTAAAAATTGAGATTAATTTATAGAATGATCAAGCAGCAACACTTGAATTTTACCATGTGACTTGCATCTGTATTTGCATACATATTTTGGAAAATGAGTTACCATGCTGATTCTTACCTTGATGAAGGTTTCAACCATTTGTAACTTGGGTTTTACTTTCATGTGCACAAAATGTTGCAACCCGTTAATCAAAACCTGAAAGATGGAAAGACAGCAATCATACACATAACAACACAATAAAAGAAAGAGGGAAAGGATTCTATGAAAGAATTTTTGGATGAGCAGGGAGGTTTATCGATAATTGGTCAGCATTAGTTCAGAATTCATATTTATTATCAGAAATTCGATGCTTCCAAGATTGATTACCATTCAGAACCAAAGATGGAATTTTGTCCGGAGAGTTTTAAGGATAAAAAGTCTAAGCCATGTGTCTAGTCTACAACATACTGTTTGGGTCTGGCCAAGCATCAAATTTAGAAAGAGTAAAACACAAAAGATGTTCGGAACTTCAATTTGAAAAGTAATTGAGGTTTTGCATGATGGTTCTCCATTCTTACATCAGGTTTTGGGAGGACAATTAGGTTGGAAGAATCAGAGGCTTTTCCTCCTTTCTATTATCTCTTCACAGGACATCTATCCAAAATTTCTATTGTATTCAAGGATCCAACATCCCACTTTTTCAGGACCTAAATGATAGAGAAACTAAGCAATTAGAACCTCTTGTGCTTTTACTTGATTCTGCTAAACTTTTTTCAAATCCAGATAGAAGATTTTGGAATATTTGTATTTTCTTGCAAGTCGGTTTTCAGTTTCTAGTAGGAGAAACATGCACATATTTTCAAGCATGTTCCTTTGCCCTTAGATATGTTATGTCATTAAATTGTGTTTTTGGCCTCTCCTTGATCTAAGCATGGTTTCGTTAAAAGAATTTTCCCTTTATGAAATGCAGAGAGATTGGATAGTTCTCTTGCAATTAAGAGGCTCATTGTTTTATTGTTTTCTTTGGAGAATAAATTACCCTCTTCTCCTTCAATTTTCCTCTCTCTCTCTCTCTCTCTAAAAAAATTTCATTCTTTTTATCCCAAATATGTATTTCAGACCATGAAATTTTTTCTAAGGCCGTAATCACATAATTCTACAGTGGATCAACTGATCAAGGTCAAATAAATTATTCTTGTGCTATAAATATTTAAATCTACTACATTAACACCACATCCAGCTTGATGACAGCACTAGCAAAATATTGACCATAATTCAGAACAACACCTGCAGATCCAATGACATTAATGCTCGTCCTTCGTCACTACATCTCTTCACACGTGAAAGTCCTTCCACAAGAGTTTCTGCCATGATTTCAAGCCCATGATCTAATAGTAGGTCTTGAATCTACACATTTAGAAGCAAGGTAGCAAATTTAAGGCTCATGTTTAAGCACTGAAGTTGCCTCTCTTTGTTTCCCATTTCAACAATTTAGAAGTTCTGCTTCATGTAATGGCTAGTATATATACACAGGATGAGCACATCTCAAAGTCTCATGTGACAGTCAGTACAAGCAATACCTCTTTACGAATTCCCCCATGAGCAAGTCGTGTTTTATAGTGTTTGAATTCTCCCAGCAACAAATCAACATACCTATCCAGACAAAAATTTTAAGTCAGAAATGCAGAGAGAATGTAGCATATTTTCAACCTGGTCAATACAAAATCTGCAGTTACATTCCCTGTCTATATATGTGAATAATTTACAAATCCTCCCTAGATGGTTGAACTTAATAACAGCAAAAGAACTAAATGTTAATAGTTATACCCAGTGGCCAGAAGATTCAAATATCAAAAGATGATCAGACACTATAACAAGATATACAATGTTGGCATCAAATTTACAAGGTAGTCAGATTCGGGTCAAAGGCCACAAATTAAAGCTAACAAGCTTAAGTGTTCAAATAGCAGAACTGAGTTAAGGCAGATATACATTGGCTGCCTGCGTTATACAAATAAAGAAAATACATACAGAATAAAACTATTAAGACAAGGGGCAATTAAAATGAAATTGCATAACAAGCCACTTTTGATTAGATTCAGAGGTTTTCCTGAAGAAAAGTGAGCATATGCTGTCCCTTGCTGTATTTGAATGGAACAGAAGGCTTAATTTCAAAGGAGTCTTAGCCCTTGGACTACCTTTCAGACAGCATAGTCTCTCAGGCATCCCTCCAATGCTCAGTTCATGGCTTCTTTCAATAAGTCCTTTGACAAACATTAAAGGGATTTAGTGCTATATTTTATTAATGGGTGTTTCACTGTGTTTTCTTTTATTTCTATCACTTCTTCGTTGAGGAGGATATTTTATCCTCCTCTTTCTTAGTGTTCCTTCTTTCTGTAACTCTTTTTGCTTCAGTAACAAAATCTCCACCAATGCTCTCCAAACAGTTCCAGACCCCTCCCCTCTCTCCCTTCCTACCATCCAAATTTTGGTCTGATGTATAACAAAGACTTGATCAGAAAATAGCCAATGGCGGTTCATACAAAAGCCAATCTAAAGCAGAAAATTTAATCAAGGCTTGGAGAACATCTAGGAGAAAAAAAAAAAATCTACATGAAATCTTTTATCGTTAAAAGCTATGATGATAAGGCAGAGGCCCAGCCAGAATATTAGAGAAAACAGCCCGTGAGACCTATTGTCATCCTTTTACCCTTGAAAACTCTCCTGCTTCTCTCCAGACAACACATCAAACAAATTGGAACCATAATCCAAAGCTCATTATCTTCCTCCTTTCCTACAGCTGCTCCAGCCCTGAAAGTCCCACTAAGTGACTCGCATCACCCAAGGGGGTATCAAACAAGACAAAGGATGAGCAACACTTTCACAGCGAGTAAGTGCCTTGAGCTTCAACTATTATTTTGAATCAAGAAACACCAACCCAGAATTATGATCCTCCCTGCTACCGAGCTCTCACTAATATAATCCCACAAAGAATAGAGCAATGACAGCAAGAAGGCTTCTATCAGCACCCAAGTGCTTAGTTCCCAGCTAGCCAAACCATAAGTTCATACACAATTTCACACATACAAACACCCAAGTGCTCTTTACCAAAAATAAAAAAATAAAAAAACACCCAAGCGCTTATAATAAAAAAATATCAGGAATTCATAATCCCAATAGTAAACACAAACTTTTTTCATAATATGCAGCCATGCAATTTTTTTTTCTTTTTTTTTTTTATATATGTGATTAGCAATCACCCAAACTTAACATAATTGATAAGTTATACATAAAAAAAAAAAAAATTATTTCAAACTATACAAACCCATTATGTTCTAGACCAAGCTCTTTTACTTCCCATTTAGCACTGGCAATACGTTCAACATACCTGTGAAATGTCAACTATCAGCATTGAACATTTAGAATAAATAAACTATCAGTATAAAACATTTAAAATCTAGAAACACTTCAGAACTATGCTGATTTCATATTTCTTTTTCTACATATTGAACCAACAACCAATAATACGGGTGAAGAAGCTAAAATAAGGCTTGGAGTAATAACAAGTATCACGAATGATAATAACTGGTTTCTGATCATTTTAATTTTTGCATCTGACACTTTCCAGAGGCCACACTTTTATTTTATTTTATTTTATTTTATTTTTTTGTATTTAGTAACACAAATTAAGCACCCTGACCAGTGGAAATTACACACTATGGTCAAATAATAAGGTAACTTTTTCAAGGTCAAAGATCCAATCCTCTTAAAAGCTTAAATTATTACGCAAAGGCACATGAATGATTTTATATATCTAATATGCCTCTCACACAAAAGACCTTTGAACTCAAGGGTTAGACCACCCACAGGTCCACCAAACCTTGTCTTGAAATTTAAGTTAAATTTTTCAAGAATAGAGGCAATAAGAATTCAACTCCTAACCACAGGCTCTAATACCATATTAAGAATAAACTCTCCCAAAAGTTTAAACTATTAGGCTAAGACCCCTAAATGGTTTTATATCTCTCACAAGGCAGTCCTATTATTTATAGTATACCCTTGTAGATAGCAATTTCTTAGTGAGTAGGGCCAACCTGATTCTAAATCAGTAGGAATCATTTTGGTATTCTCTGTATTTCCTAAGTTTGTCTTACATTTTAAGGGTTTCCAAGGAAAACAATCCATTTCTGTTTGTGGGACTAATTAATTAAGGCTTGTATGCTTTGGTGTCACAGTTCACAGGAAGACTTATAACTCAGTACAATACCTGGTGGCACAGATACAGAAGACTGACATGGATGATAGATTGAGCCCAGCTGGGCACCACATCTGATACAGATAAATAATTATATTATACCCCATCATTATTTTTTTTTGAGTGGTTACAATAAATAATGTCCCATCCAATTTCAACACTGCTGATGCACATTGACAGCAGATTTAAGTATTTAACCTAATTGGTTTAATTCAAACTCTGTTATATGGGATAGGAGATGTTGACTAAATGCTATAATGACAATAATGGCAAACTTTAATTATAATATGCTATTTCTGGAATACAATCATTACATTTTTTCTTTTGAAAGAGATATAAAACTATTCATGAGTCTTCACCTAATAACTTAAACTTTTGGATGATTAGTTCCTTAATATGGTATCAAGGCCACTGTGAACAAGTAATCAAGAGTTCGATCCTTGGTATCCTCATTCTTGAAAACATAAATTATTTGAATTTCAGCATAAGATTTGGTAGGCCTATACATTTTCCAGACTTGTGGATTGTTCACATTTCGAGCCCAAAGGTCTTTCATATGAGGGGACATGTTAAACACATAAAACTATTCATGAATCTTCACCTAACAACTTAAGATTTTTAGAGAGTTAGTTCTTGACAACTCCCAACCAAACACTAGGAAATTTTATTCAGGCTTTAAACAGCTCAATGTCAGAACTACATATTTGTTTTCCACACCCTACCACTAGAAATTGCAACAAAAATTTGACAATGCACAGCAACTATAAACACAAAATCTTATAGTGGATGTCAATTTGACAATCTGAATTGTTTTTATTAGGATAATTTCCACAATGACCCTTTAGACATCTAGCTAGTTATAGCATTGTCTTACCCATTAATGTGCAGCAACAGTCTCGCTGTTGTCCTGTTAATACACTCCATAAGATCTGGTACAGCATCCACCTGAAAATTCCTTATATCTTAAAAATCACTGTCATCCATAATGAGCTTTTTAGCCTTTTTCAGTTTTCAGATGTTTAAACAATTGAATCAGTTAGATTCAAGCAAGCTGATAAAACATAATATTCTCACAATCAAACCATGAGAATCTTTATCTGCAACAAGACATCCAAACATGTTCTTCCACATGAAGATAACACCAAGTATGCAAGACAAAGTTCACATAAAAGGCTATTGATGAACTCTATTCTCACACTCCCAAACCATCATAGAAAGTTTTAGAACACTTATCCTTTTTGTGGTGATGAATCTTGTATGTGTTCCTAAGAAAAGGAATTTGTCCATTTTTCGGGGTCTTGAAGGGGCGTGGAAACACATAAGAACTCTTGAATTGAAATGGAAAAATAGATGTAACTCCAGTTACTTCGGAAATGGTAAGATCTTTGGCGCAAGAAGAGGGGTTGATCCGTATCATCTTGACTGGGTTCTGATTTCTCTATTTTTTTAAGAATACCGAGTCGGGTTCCATATAGCCATAAGCCATCACTAAGTCCATGTTCAAATGTACATACTGTTACCTTGCATGTATGGAAAAGTTATAGTGACACTACTTAAACAAAAATGATTAACCAGACAGAGCTTTTCCTTCAAAAACCTTTGTAAATTAATGTCCCAAGCCAATGCCATGATGTCACTGTAGAATCAAATTTTTCCAGCAGTACTTAACTCAGGTTGCTGGGCTGGGTGGGGATTTGGGTAGAGGTCCCAGGACCAAGTGATCTAGTAGTAGTAGCCACTTCCTGATGTAAACCCGGCTCCCCCAAAAAAACATCATTGACAAGTCAATTATATGTACTTAACAATCTATCACAGGCATTTTTGCAAAAGCCTACCAAGATAACTCAAATATAAATATTTCCCATACCAAATGCACATAGAAATCCTCAAGTACAGTTGCATTACTTCGCAAAAGCATTGATTGGAGATGAGCTTTGGATCTGTTCAATATTCGAGCAACAAGAGATAAAGTGTCAACAGCCACAGATCTTTCCTGCAACATAATGTTCAAGATTTTTATACACATGAATACACTACAAGCTTCATCTGTAATTCAAACCCGAACTACAGAAACCAAGTAAAAATCATAGGCTTTACAATCCACCAGAGACTTCAATAACATACAGCAATAAAGAGAAGAGAAAAATACCTTCCTTTACATCAAATATGTTTTATGTTGCATCCCTTTTTTATGTTAAACATACGATGTAGCTTGGACAAGTAAATGGAAACAGAATATCTACCAAAGATGGGGAGGTGGAGATGAGTTGCAAGTTGCAATGAAATGTCAGATATGACTAATCAGGGGAAAAATTCAGAAAAATAATAATTTTCACAATGTAAGTCAAGCAGCCGATATGCAGTTAAAAGGACAAACAGGATATGATAATTTCATTTATGTGAGTGTTTTCAAGAAAGTATTTATCATGCATACTTTGAGACCCAACGATGTCCCCAGAGAGCTGCCAAAAATTGTGCTGGGAGGACTTGTAGGCGTCACCTCTGCTTGCACAAATGATGTACTCAAAGACGTGGGTGAAGTTGACTGAGGCTTCATCCATTGGTCAAAATCTTGATTTATTCTGGATAAGGCTGTCCTCAGCCGATCTGCATGTCACAATTAGATGTGATCACTAATTATCTTGAAATTAAAATATCTATCAGTGTCTGAGAATGCAATACATAATGCCACTCACTATTCAGAGATTGGCCTGAGCCTTTTCCACTTGAACCAGGATTTTGCTGACCAAATGTTTCATACACAAAATGGAAAAAAATCTCAAACAACTGGCATATTCCCTGCCACAATAGACAGGATCAGGAAAAAGAATTTAGTGAAAAAAATAAAAGCACCATCAAGCTTGCTGGTATCTGTAAGCTGAACAAACTAAGCAAGGTACCCAAGTGCAAACCATTTAAAGGCAGCACAAGCATACCTTAAAGAGCTCAACATTCACTACTTCTAATTTCTGCATAAGCCTTGCATACTTATCCATAGACCTAACATGTTTAAGATAAACATCATATCAATGCATCTATTATTGAACAACATAATTTATAAGGAAGACAGTAATCATTTTTGCTAATATGAAATCAAAAGCAATTCACCTCAAAAGACATAAAGATGATCCAGTTTGTGCTGTATTCTCTTCATCATTACCATGTAAAGAGTGACTTCTTGAAAGATTCGGTTTTGAAATTCGACTTGGCAGTTGACTGTCTTCATCAATAAAGTCTGCAAAAAGATCCTCATTTTCATCTTCTGGAACAGAATTAGCAGCACTCATGTGATTGGAGTCACTCTTTGTAGGCAAGACTTCATTGCCATGAAAATCATTGCTTGAACTTCCATCAAATTCACCATCAATTGATCCATTAGAAAGGGAATAACCATGGCCTCCTTTAGAATTTGATAATTTTTGCAAAAATGGATTTCCGCTATAAAGCCAAGGAGAGAACCTACTCTTCCTAGTGTTTACTAAGTTAGCTGATCTATCAGAACGAATTGCTGTTGCATTGGCATTGATCGATTTACCCTTAGATGAAGTAATCAATGGTGCTCTGTCACCAGTCAGCCCAGCAAAACTGATAATATGCACTGTATCTGGAGGTAATTTTAACCAGGACTCTTTCTCCAAAACCATTTTTAGGGCCTAAAATGAAAATGCAACCAAACAGATTTAATTAATTTTACATGATTATGGACAGTTTTCAGAAGCATGTCAGTTTAAGCTAAAATAGGCATATAAACAAAGCCCACACAAAAGTTTAGCAAATCTCGAAGGAGTTGAAAAGTAGCCAAAAACTCACTACAACTAATGAATTTTAAAATATATGCCCAATGATAAATTATTTATCATATTAGAGCAAACTTTCAACAATGATTCGACAGTTCTGGTTTTATGAGACTAAAGATAAGCAACAGTGCCATAAATGACACCACTTGCATGTTAAATCATACCGGGAATATTTAGGTTGAAAAATACCAAGGTGTCTGTCAATTTGATTATTTTTCAATACATGAAACATTAATTAGAAGAACAATTATCTAAAAACAAGAATATGCCAGGATATTATACCCCAAGAGCCTAAAAAACACAGAAGTAGGTGAATGTCTGAAAGATAAAAAACAGAAAAAAATTGTACATTTATGATTTCATTAGTTGACAAAATTGTATTGATATCTGCAACAGCATCTCTGGTTGGCAAAACAAAAATATAAGAGGTGAGTTACCACAAGATGCTTGTACTCTACTGTCTACATACCATACTGCACATGGCAAGAGATATTATGGAATAACAGAGAAACCCCAAGGTCACTTACATGTACATTTTGTCGATGAAAAGCAATGAAATAGCTTTCACAAACAACCTTTAACTTCTGCCTGAACTCAACTGCATCAATTCCACAAAAGGATTCCCCAGCTAAAATGAAGACACTGAGATCTTCATAGTTTTTCAAGAATTGGTGAATACTTGTGGAACAAGCTGCAGCAGAAGAAAGCAGTACTGACACACGACTTGTGGTGAGATGCCAAAGATTCTTGCATCCTCTTTGAAGAGTTTGTGAAGAAAATTCTGTAGCTTCTTTGCGGAGATGGTACCAAGGGGATTCAATGCTTGATGCTGCACTATCCTCCTTGCTAGCCTCATTAACTGGATCAGGAGAATCTCCACATGGTAAAACAGTGGTTCCAGCAGTTTCCACCAGTGAGCTGGTGGTTGCCATTTCCTCCCTAGAAGATGAACCATGTATTTTATCTCCTGAACTGGACAAAGAGTTTCTGCAGGTTCTTACATCTGAATCAGCTTGCCGAGCCTCACCTGGACTACAAGAAATGTCATTATTGCACTTATTTGAAGATTGGGCCAATGAGTCCTGAGAGTAAAATCGAGCAATTGTATTAGATTGAATATCATAAATAAAGCAACTATCAATCCTGTATTCATGAATGCATTCAACATGGATAGCTTTCTTTCAAGGATATAAATGGGTCACCCATTTACCCAACCTTTTTTAACCCAACTTGGATGCAGGTATGGGTGAGCAAGGTACACCCAAATAGGTATGGAGGGAGATTGTTTATTTGGATATGGGTATGGAACCATAAATGTTCCACCTCTTTATCTGAGTAGTATATATGCAAAAATATTCTAAAAAATAATTTTCTTTTTATAGCATAGAGATGTGTTATTCAGATATTCACTATGGGTACAATTATATAAAAATTATTAACGTTCCTCCAAGTGGAGAAAATTAATACCTTAATCCTTACGAATAACATGAGCAATAGGAGGAACCAAATTTACCTTTCTATCTAGCTGAAAGTCCATAATTTCATGGTAGGAACACATGAGCTCAAACAGAACAGCCAGTGTTCTTAATAAACACTGCCTAAACTTAGGTTCAGGTATTTGAAGGCACAGATCACTGTAAGTGAGCCTGGCATCATAAAAACAATAATGACGCTCATCAAAATAGAGATACTGTCATAAGTGATCAATGGATTGTATATATGCTTGCAGAAGAAAAAAGTACCTACTATTTTGCGATGGCACCTCCTCATCCTGCAAAAAGGGTCAACATCCTAATTAAAGAAGTACTTGAGCAAGCTAGTAAAAAGGGGGAAAAGTCCTTTAAAATAAGAAAATAAAATTTTAATGCTATCATTTCCTCTAACCAAAATATTTTTCTTTTTTCTCTTTGGGCTTCAGAAACCAAACACAAAACCATGTAAAGATGTATAAATGAAATGGAAAGCAGTACTAACGTGGATAATTTCCAGAGGGCAACTACAAATTATGTCTTTAATTGCCAATATAGAACCACACTCATCAAATAAAATTATATGCATGTATCAAGTAAGGAAACAATATTAATTTAGTTCACATTCTCACCTCCCAAACTATTTCAAAATCCAGGTGATACTAAACAGAAGGTGGGCAAGAAAAATGTAGTTGCATACCTCATGTACAATAGCCTTTAATACAGAGTGGGTTTTTGATATAACTTCTTGCATGAAGAAACTTTGAATCTTTTCGGCAAGACCTGTGATATCCCCTATTAATGCGTAGGCATCAATTACCTGAATCACCTTATCTCGTGTTAAACATTGTATAACATATACCAATAGCAAATCTTTATATGCATATATTTCAGTCAATAATGACAGCAATAAAAGATGTCAAATGTAAGAGCTTGCTAAGTTCTGACTTTGAAACAAACCACAGGTGGAATTTATTGGCAATCATGGAACACATGCTAATATACACATGTGCATGATCATGCATGCACTGAAGAAACAAACACAAATTTCTTAAGCAAAAAAACAAACATATCAATAGTTCAAGTATACATGCTCTAGTCACTAGCAACTCCATACTTGCTTCATATGAACAAAACAATAATCCACATCTAAGTAAAAATAAGCAGACACTCACAGTTATGTAGCCATCTTCCTTGAATTCCTGACATACACCCAACAAAAGAGCATCCAATTTTCGTAGAGCCATTCCCAGCCAAACCTGCATCAATAACGTGTAAAAAATAAACAGTTAAATACTCACACATCCTTAATTATCATAAAAACTATTTGCAGCAACACAAGTGAGAGTAATATATTTAATTATGCAAGTTCCTATTTGTAAGGCAAACAGTAAAAAGAATGCAAATGTTCTCCTTATATCAAAGTGAATTCTTCCCAACTGTAAAATAACATTCACCTCCACACCACGACTCATCTCTTGTATTACTGAAAGCTCTGACAAACTATCTAAGAGTTGCAAATACTCAGATAGAACTTGGAATGCCTGCACAGTTATCAACACCAAAAAATACATAACAAGAAGCTTAAAACAGGGGTCAAACAAAAATAGGGAAAACTGATTTAAATGTGGTTGCTAATTAGCCAGAAACTACTGCTTAAAACAGATACAGAAGCCCACCTTGCAGTAATTCCCTTCCTCAACAAGGAATTCAAGTGCTGACTGCATGTCCAATGCACGCTGAAGCTCGGTCAAGATTGGAAGTAAGTCCTATACGTGGAAAAGCACACATGCATCAAATTGCCAGGACAAACCATATGAAGGCCTGAGTGAAAGCACCCATTGTGAATCCAAACAGCACAAACACACACTCATAAAATGTCCTAAGACTATGGAGTAAACCCTACAACAACTTTGGAGTAAACAATAAATTGGTTTTCACAACATATTTTAAATGAAATTTTGATAAAAGAAAAGTGCAACACATGAAGATGCAGAATTGTTGCTGTATATACATAAAGAGATGAAAATACCAGAAGAGCTTGTTTCTTTTTTGAATAAGAGTTTACAATGAGATCCCTTGAAACCTCATTCTTAGATGAGGTCAAGTGTCTTCTTCCATTCTGCAAAACAAATTGAGAAAGATATAGTAAAAGTAAAATCATATAAAACAAAATGTAACGGTGAGAGTTATTGACAACTTTTTGATCCTTACCATGCAGATGACATTTGCAATTCTCAAGTCTTTCTCCAATTCCCTCACCAAATTCATCCCCTTCACTGGCCAAAAGCAAGTATCAACAACTTTTTCCAAAATCTTGTAAAAAAGCTATAAGTGAGCCAGAAATGGAAATTGTGTGAAAGTTGCTTGCACGTAACTTACTTAATCTCCCACACCCAGCCCGCCCATGATGGAGCGGGACTGGGAGTTCTCTATTCTACATATGAACAGAAAAAGAAATGATTAAAGCAAGCCAGTTGACATACTTAGACCAACCACTGATTGTTGATTATTTTCCCAGAAAATGATATTGCATTCTTTCAGATATATTTATTTACAATCACAAAATCAGTAATCAAACATGGTTTGGGTCACTTAATTAGTTAGTACCAGCTGATATCGTTTTAGTTTTTATGGTAAAAGACCCAACCAATAAAAAATTGACAACCCTAAATTAAGCAAAAGAGAGTGGGCAGCAGAAAATGAATAAAGGACAAAACATACAA
Source organism: Dicorynia guianensis (assembly GCA_037013595.1). NCBI lineage: Eukaryota > Viridiplantae > Streptophyta > Magnoliopsida > Fabales > Fabaceae > Dicorynia > Dicorynia guianensis. The sequence continues at coordinate 2,560,485 of JASUAB010000009.1, forward strand.
CATGCATAACATAATGTACTTAAAATTGCACATCCTTGAACTTACCCATTACTTCATGATGCTCTATAACATGGTGAGATAAACACTCTGCTACTCTATCCAGTTGCAACAATCTAAGGGCAGCCTAGAACAAGAGAAACCATAAGAGTCTAGTCAAGAAATTCAACCCAATTATACACTAAAAAATAAGAAAGATTTAAAACACGTTCCCATGATAGCAGGATTGAGAAACATTCACTGCACCTGTTTCTCAAAATATGCCAGCTCATTTTCTTCAGCTGGAACATGCTCTAAAATATGCCTAATCGGATCAAAGTCCTGCATAAAAGATTTTGCTATGATTTGTGAATTATTCAATCATCTCATGCAGTGAATGAAATACAAGTACTTAATACAAATCTTCAATAAGTTCACACATGAAGGGAAAATTTTCAAATGATAGCATGTGGATCAGGAAGATAGCATCCTTTTTCCTTTCTTATTCTTTTTTTTTTTTAATAAGAAATTTCCTTGTTGGTTACCTTGGAGGAAAATAGTAGCATGTTCCTAGAACCAGCAGAAAGATGAACAAAAAGCCATGAACTATATAACTTTTCCAATACAATTACATTAATAGGGAGAAGCAATAATAAGGACCAAGAAATAGAGAAGCAAAAATTCTGTCTCTGCAAGGATCAAAAAAAAAAAAAAAAAAATTCTGTCTCTGCTGTAATTGAACTGGAAAAACACCCTTCCAAAACGGGCTGGACATAGAATTCCCAAAAGCTCAAGTTCTTAATGATGGGATAATCAATGCTAATCAAACTTGCGGTACTTTTGGAAGAAGCACATATCATGAAAGCAATTGAAAGTTGATCTTCCTCATATGAAGATTTAAACTATTGGTATCAACAGAACACCCCACTTGGTCTCTCCTATCTATTTTAAAAAAATTAAAACAATATATAAAAATTAGTATAACTAACCTGAACTCAATCATCCCAATTTTTAAGAATGTATGTATACTTTTTGTAAACACTTTTTCTCTGTAGTCCAGTAAAGAGAAATGTGACAGTTGAATAGTTTATTTAAATTTGATTTATTTAAAATGAACAATTAAAGAGATGCCAGCAGGTGCATCAACGAATGCACAGAGTCTAGTAATGCTACAGAACTAACTCCAATGCCAATCTAATTGTGCCTGTCAACTCTCAATTGACATGAAAAAAGTTCTATGCCTCTAGGTGTTAGCAACCATTTTAGGACTGATTCACTACAAAGATTCAGAAACTTCTGCAAGAAAACCTCTCTGCCGTCTTCTACTAAAACATAAGTAGTTAAATACACACAACAGTATATCCAGGTTAAGGAACATATCCATCAATTAAACACGTCATTTTCCATCACTCAACGCGTGGCATGGTAAGGAAATAGCAGTCTGAAATTAAATGTGACACAGGCGAGTAACACCTCCTCATAAAATTTATACTCCAGCTCCTCCACTACTTGCTGACGAGGTCTGCTTCCGTATATTGAACTCAGTTCTTCTGAACTTGATGAGAGACTATACCTTTGATGAGGAGGCAATCCTGCAAGAGCACGAGCAACAGCTGCAGCGGCAGCAGCTCGAGCTGGAACCTGTACACCAAGATTTATAAACATATGAAATGTCTCCAACTCACAAAATTGTTCACCCGCACAGAAGTATGCAGCCAGTCGGAAAGGATATTTCAAATAGGCTAATAAAAAGTATTCCCACTCCCACCCTTATGGTATCAATTTGTTAATGCAAATTTAGCTTCTTTTATTCCAAAAAAAAAAAATAATTTTAGATAAAGATAGGAGACAATACTGTACAGGAGAGTAAGGCATTTTTAGCATAATTAAATATTAAATAAAAGAATCACAATGAAAACCCTTCAAAAAAGGTAACTAGCTCCTGAAATTACAAGAGAAGGAAATAATACAGCACCCTTCAATCAATAGCTATAAAAGATGGGTGATTATGTAACGACTCTTTGGCAAAATAAGTCAGGGCAGTATTTATACATAACTGATGCATTTTCTCATTTATCAGTGAGATAGAACCGTTCCTGCCTCAGATTTTTCATAACATTATTGGACCCTACTTTTTAGCTATTGGAACTGGCATGTTTTCTGCATGCTTTTTTAATTTTGGATAAAGAAGAAATATTAGTATAGAAAGGACGGAAAAGAGAACAGTTAAAAAAAGCCATTGGCATAAATAAATTAAAGGTCACTTATTACGAAGAAGCAGTATAACTTCTATTCTTTCTATGTAGAGTTTGTACTGTTTTAATTTTTTTTCGGGTTAAAAAAAGAGAAAAAGCAAAGCTACACAGCTACCAATCTAGGATTTGACACTCCAAAGCTATCAGCAAGTAAAATGGGGCTAAAGACCATGTGGGGGTTCAGACAGGAAAGTAGTCCCAGGAGGCTGCAAGGTGGCAAAACTTGCTAGGAAGTCGGCTGCAAAATTGCTTTCCCTCAAAGAAAATAGTACTGTTTTAGTTAGTATAATGGTTTACAGCTACCCACAAAGAAAATCGTACAACTACAAGAAACAGGACATCGAAGATCAAATTTGACTAGCACAGTAGACTAGTAGAGCCCAATGTCCAAGCCTATATCTGACAACTTTCAAAGCAGAAATGTTCAGACAAATGGTTGAGACACTCTCCAGCCCTCCTCTTTGGGTTGAAAAGTTACTTAAACCAACTTCACCTCATCCACCATGGCACAAGCCCATGCTACTATAGGACCCAACAACATCACTGATGGTGGAAGTTCAAGTTATCTGGCACCAACTCCAAGTTACAATTGTATTGGACTTTCCAGGCTACTGAGGCAATAACCGATGGATGGTAGAACAAGGTGAGCCAAGTTTCACAAGCAGAACACACCTAAGAACAAAGAGTACTACTAGGCCAGCATTCCACCTAGAAGATGTCAAAAACCAGGGGCTGCAATGTTTGCAGCACACATATTGACAGGAGGGAACTGAAATTGCATGGCATGTTTTTAAGTTTAGTAAGATTGATATAAATTATAATGGAGTCATATAGTGAAAAATAATTAAAGCACTCAGTCAAACTGTCAATACCAACAAGTATTTACATATGAATAGAAGTATAATCACAGATAGCATTCACTTGTAGGCTCACAGGAGGGCTTATAGATGAAACTGCAAGATCACTAAGTTGGCAAGGATGCGGGATAAGCAACTTGTAAAGAATACCACAAATCTACATTCAAAATATTCTAATCGTCACTAAACAGGACTACTCCAATAATAGGAGTTACAATGACATGGTGAGAGAATATTATGTGAAGAAAGATCATAGCTATGTGAGGATGCAAATGTTGCCTTCTCAAATTTTGTATATCTTGGAACTGAAGAGGAACAACCTGGAAGGCTCAAAGCAAGCCATCCTGAGAGTCTTCTGTTCTTTAACATAAATATCACAGTAAACACAAAAAATTTTGCATGGCAAATTCATTACCGGCATTTCACATCCTCAACTGAAACCATGATGTCACAATTATTTGATTCAACAATGGCAAGCTCAAATAAAAGCAGTTTAAGTGTTAAGTGACATATCTCTCAAAATTCCTATCAACGGATCACTCAAATCATTAACCAAATCATATACACCAGCTTGGCCAAACTAATGATACCAAAGTAAGAAACTACACAGAAAGCAAAGGGAGTGAGCCTAAAGTAAGAAACTCGGATATGTAAACTAAAACCAAGAGATCATAGAATAACAGATTGTTAGAACCGGCATTCACACATTTTTCTCAACTACAGTATAATCCTACCGCATTATCCAGAACTAAAAGCACAAATTAAAAAAAAAAATCTGAATGTAAACCAGCGGTATGAATACACTAACTGAACATCATGTAGAGAACCATTTACCTCAGGTCGATCAGATACAGAAGATAGCAGTCCAACCGATCTCGCCGAGCGAACAGAGCTCAAAATCTTTTCCGCAACCTTGGACAAATCCATTCCTTCGCTTGGAACAGCAAAAATGGAACCAAGAAGAAAACCCAAGAGCTCTCAAATCCCTCACTTAAATCATCATTGAATATGAACGGATTCCCCAGAAAGATTCCAAACGGTAACAAATTCGGCTGCATTTCAACTCAAGTCCCGTAGATCACGTGGTACCAGCCCCATTTCTCTGTTCGCGTGCTTCAGGTTGCGGCAGAAATCTGAATCGCGAAGTTTTATCCGTTCAATCTCGGTTTTGCAGAGATTGTGAGAAGCGAGTTGGAGTCTAGAGCAGGAATAGAGACGTGAAACGAGTTTTTTAACTAGTCGTGAGTTTATAGTTATATGGAATTTGGCAGTTACAATGCCTTCGAAGACTTTCGGTCTGCTCTTTATACTTACCGCATCACCCCTTCCACATGAATGTGATTGTTTAATATTTTGATGGACCAAAGTGCTTAGAAATTAGATAAAAAGCTGATTTTACGCGCGTCCGTTTTGGTCGCTTTTTGCCGGGAATTTTGTTAGGCAAGGCCGGATCACGACAGTCAACCGTACTGCAAATCGCAATGCAGCTATTTTATAATCTCAAAAACATAGGTTTAATAGAAGGCCAAAAAGTTCACAAAAAAATGCATATATATATATATATATATATTGTTACAACTCAGAGAATAAAAGGATCTTCTTTTCTTGAGAATTTAAATACAAAAAAATATTTAAAAAAATAAATATAAAATTAAAAAATAATTATTAAATATATTTTAATATAATTTAAAAAATAAATAAAAAATTAAAAAAATAATAAAATAATGGATTCAAATCTAACTACCTACAATATCAACTTATTAATAATCAGCATATTTGCTGATTTAGATATTGCGTTTCATTTTCTAAAATTTTTCTAAGAATATTTTTTATTCTTTAGAAGATGAATTTTTTTGAGTAAAAATTATAAACGATAAATTTTTTTTAACATAGATGAATTTAAATTTAAATTTATATTAATAAATTATTTTAAGATATAATTAATTATTATTGTATTAATATCTTATTGATTGTATTTTGTTTTTTAAAGTTGGTAACTTTTTTTAATTTTTTATTGAATATAAATCCTTTACTAAGGAAGAAACAAATATATAAAAAAAAAAAGTTAGTGTGAGAAAAAATAAAATTTATAAAGTATATTTAAATATAAATTAGAAAAATAAATAAAAAATTATTAAAATTTATAAAAAATTTAAAAAATCTAAATCTCTCTTTAATTTATATCGATGAGTCTTATTTTTATTTTCCTTTTAACTTTACAACTTTCTAAAAAATATTCTTATTATTCATTCACTTTATAACCTCCAAACTTTAGGTAATCATGGACTTTTTTTTTTTTTTTGGTGAGCGAGGTGATATTGATGCTTATAACGAGTAATGTTACTTATATAAGATTTTTGTACAAAAATATTATACATAAATTGTAACATTTATAAATTAGTAACTTTATATTTTTTGAGTTTTACAACCCATGCCAATAATAATTAACTATAAGTTTTATGAAAGTTATTTGTCTATTTTATAAAAGTCAGGGTGTGCACAGATTAAGTGAAATCAAATTTAAAATTTTTTATTTGAGCTCAGCCAATTTTAAGCTCGGTTCAAGTTTGAATTTGATAAAGTTAATGAATTTCGTATATATTTTGAACAATCAATTTAGGTTGGGTTCCACAAAAGAATATATGTCTCATCATCAATCACTATATGAGCACGCGGCCACAAGCTGGTTTGAAATTTTGCATGGCCTTAATGAGTGAAAGTTACACCTCTTGTATAATGATTTTACATAAAAATTTTTTGTACAAATAGCAATGACTACTATCAAACTTACCAAGTTATGTACCAATTTTTGAGACCTAATCTGAACATGCCAAAAACAATACTAGATAAAGATTGCTACAATCAAATTACGTACTCAATATAAATAGTTATATTTTTTAAATATATTATTTTAAATTTAATTTAAATCATATATATAACAAAAATTTTATTAGAAGAGGTTATCTTAAAAAAAATGTACTTAGATAATTTTTACGAAAAAAATTAATCTCCAGCGATACTCTAAATTTACTAAAAAAAAATTACATACCCACAGTGCTTAACAATATTGAGTTGCAATTGAGTTGTGCAGCATTGTCTCTGTGTATAAAAACCGTTTGTCACATAAACAAATGTCCATAAGTAATACACATATTGTTTTAATAAAAAAAAATTCTTCACATATCTGTGTGTAAAATATTTATATCAAGATGGAACGAGCTATTTAAGGAAAATAAAGTCTCAATGCGGTTCGTATCAATATGAATGAATAAAAATTAGATCATATAAAAATCCTCAAAGGTTTGGTTCCTATGTCATTTTCTAGCATTAAAAATTAGACATGCATATTGATTATAATGCTAAGTGCCAATTGGTGTACAAACCCATATCTAGAGATCCAATTTTAATTGTCCTATAAAATGGGTTTAGGATAAAGTTAGATGAGTTCCACTAAAAAATAGAATACAATGTTTGTTTAAATGAGGTGAATTGTTAAATTAATTGAATTTTATAATTTAATTAATAAAATTTATTAAATTTAATTATTTAAATAATTTATTATAAAAATTAAATAAAAATAAAATTATAAAAATATCAATATCAAGTTAGATATAAAGTTTTTGTATATCACATGAAAAAGTTCGAACTCACAGAATTTTTCACTCATTATCCTTAGTTCCTCCGTGTGAATTTTCTCCATGAACGAATAAAATGTCAGAAGAACAAAGTTGCACCCACTTCGGTCACTGTCGCGACCAGCCTTGGGGTTTTGGACTTCACGAATTCCATGTCCGTGTCCATGAGAAGTGCCATGCTGATGCTCGCATTTCTTTGGTTACTTAGGCGTTGCCAGGTCTCTCCCCGTTGTCATTGCTGGCAAATGGGAGAGTGCCACAACGGCCTATGGAGAGTGATGTATGATTTCGATGGATATGGATCTCCAACTTCTTTGTTCTGTTATTAGTTAATTTTAGTTAAATTTTTACTAATTTTTGTATCTCTTTTATTTTATTTTTCTCTACCAACATACATTGGGCATCCTAATCTCATGACAATTGTATTAAGTAATTAATATTTAGCCCATAAGCCATAGTTTATATGGTATAAAATGGTGTCCTTCTCCAACCTAATCTTAAATTCAATCCCATATATCCCATTTCTTTTACCATCATCTTGACTCCTATTTCAAAAAAAAAAGATAATATTTAATTTAAAAACAAGTAATTTATATTTAATATTAAGTGATTATATTAAGTAATTTCCAATTGATTGCAGGGGTAGGGTTGGTGCTGGCCGTCATTCATCAACGTCTTGTTTTTGTCGTCTACCTCATTAATAATTTTGGAACCGTTTAAAGCCGAAGCCCCAACTCACACTCATCCACCTGGGGCCTTCTCATCCAATTTGGAAGTAGAAGAAGAAAAAAAGGAAAAGAAGAGACGTTTTGCAGAAACCATAGAGATCTCTTTTTCTCTCTGTGTCTTACAATTTCGCCCATTCAATCCAACCCTTTCTACTCGGAGGCGAACCACGGGACCGCCGGGAATTACTATTGTAATGGCTTCGATTCCGTCTGAGAACGGCGTCGAAGGAGACGACGAGAGGGAGGAGGAGGACGAAGAAGAGGAAGAAGATGAAGAAGAAGTGTATGAGGAAGACGAAGAGGAGCCGCGGCTCAAGTACCAGAGAATGGGGGGCAGCATACCTTCTCTGCTCGCGAGTGATGGGGCGTCGTGTATCGCGGTTGGCGAGCGGATGATCGCACTTGGCACTCATGATGGTACCGTTCATATCCTTGATTTTCTGGGGAATCAGGTGAGCGAACACTATCTCGAATATCGATTTGATAATTAATTTATAGTGGTAAATGGGTCTTTTAGATCACATTTGGTTAAATGTTGCTGGAGCTTATGTTAAATTCGAGTTATCTAGGTTCAAATTGGAGTTTTCTAGTTCGTTTTCCATGATTTTATCTAATATGTGAAGTGAGAAGCATAATTGAGCTGGCACTTGGAGTCCGGACAGTCAGTTATTACCCTTAATCTTATGAGTTTGATAACGATGCCTTTCCCGTTGCTTGTAAAAGGATCGAGTACTTATGTTAGGTGTCATTTTTTCAAGTGTATGTCAGGAATTATCTTTTTCATAAGGCTTATAGTGGCAGGGTCCTTACCTGTTGACAACTGTATAAATTATGCGGTGTCATAGATATTTGCTTTATGTTTCTGGCTGTCATAATAACCAATAGCAGAGTTGCTAGTGTTTTGTTATGGAATTTCATCTAATCGAGTCTCACTGTTACAGGTGAAAGAATTCTCTGCTCATGCTGCTGTTGTTAACGACCTTAGCTTTGACATAGAGGGTGAATACATTGGAAGCTGTTCTGATGACGGATCTGTTGTGATAAACAGCCTTTTCACTGATGAGAAAATGAAATTTGAGTATCATCGGCCTATGAAGGCAATTGCTTTGGACCCAGATTATGTGAGAAAAACATCTAGGAGATTTGTTGCTGGTGGTTTAGCAGGTCATTTATATTTTAATTCAAAGAAATGGTTAGGCTATCGTGACCAGGTATGTAGGATTCTTCTCTCCTTTAGTGCAGAAAATTCTTAGTACTTTGAAGTTTAAAACTCTAAAGATCCCTCCCCTGACCCCCCTGCCAAAAAAAAGGTTTTGCACTCTGGTGAAGGTCCAATACATGCTGTGAAGTGGAGAACAAGTCTTGTTGCTTGGGCGAATGATGCAGGAGTAAAGGTTTATGATACCGCGAATGATCAGCGTATAACATTTATTGAAAGACCACGAGGGAGCCCACGTCCTGAGCTTCTGCTTCCTCACCTGGTTTGGCAGGTTAGTCGAATATTTAAGTAGGCATGCTTTTGGAAGTTACTTACAGCACCAGAAAAATAAAAAATAAAAGGAAACGAAAAGAAAAGAAAAGTAGGCCTAGAATTGGTACATGTCACTCTGGCAAGCCAGGCTGCTGCTGTAGTTGAGTTGAAGGCTTTTTCTAGTACTTTAAATAGCTGCAACAACTTATTTGTTGTCATTGTTTCATTTCTTAACAAAATGATGTATCTTAATGTCCTTTCATCACATTCAGGATGACACCCTCCTGGTTATTGGCTGGGGAACATCTGTCAAAATTGCATCAATAACAACAAATAACCATAAAGCAGCCAATGGGGCATACAGGCCAGTCCCCTTGTCTAGTATGAACCAGGTGGATATTGTGGCCTCTTTCCAAACCACCTATTTCATCTCAGGAATTGCCCCATTTGGTGATGCTCTGGTTGTTCTAGCTTATATATCTGGAGAAGAAGGTGGAGAGAAGGATTTCAGTAGCTCTGCTCCTTTACGGCAGGTATATTATATTCCTCATGTATGATGGAATGAAATTCATTTAACTTCTCATGATGACCTCTCACCTATAATTCTTTGAGGCTATATTGTGTTTGTACATTTTGATCCTTTTCCTGTCTGGCATCAATTGTATAAAACTTGAGATTAAATTTGGAAAGTTTTCTTTGTTGTCAAGTTAAGTAAACATAATTTTAAACACTAAACAGGGAAATGCTCAAAGACCAGAAGTACATTTAGTAACATGGAACAATGATGAACTTTCAACAGATGCTCTACCAGTACATGGATTTGAGCATTACAAGGCAAAGGACTACTCCCTTGCCCATGCTCCCTTCTCAGGTTAACATTTGGTTAGTGTTGTTTATCATCTATATTGTGTGTATTAAGTAGTTTTGCATAATAATAATTGCCTTGTTATGCAAATATAGGTAGTAGTTATGCTGGTGGTCAGTGGGCTGCAGGTGATGAACCACTTTACTATATTGTATCCCCAAAGGATGTAGTTATTGCCAAACCAAGGTTAATATCAACTTTTTCTTCTATTGTGTTTTTCTCAGTGTTTGAGGCATTTTTTGTGATGTCTGTGAAATTGGTGATTACAATGTGGGATTTCTTTTTATTTGATCATTTGTGTTTAAGAAGGCACATATACTTTGTATTCTTGTTAAATAAAAATTGGTAGGGAGGGGAACAGATGAAAGAAATAATAGTTTATCTAAAATTTTGTCTGAAACATTAAAATTTCCCTCTAACATAATGGGTTCTTCTGTGTCAATGATGTACCCTTGACATCCTTGCCAATTCTGAACATGGAACGATGTTCTAATGTAGTGGTTTGATTTGGATGATAATCATTTCCTGTGTAACAGTGGATGTATTATTCTGGTGTTATTTTGGTTCACAGATATTGGAATTACAATCCGAGGCTCCCTTGTCTGTTACTTTTTTGGTCAAGAAAATTTAAATGTCTCAAAGTGGCTACAGAAAAAGGGGGAATGGTCAATGCATGTGCTTTCTTCTTTGCCAGATATTTTTTCAAAATTTATATGTTTGTGTAGAAATTCAAATTTCTCCTTCTGTATTTTTTTCCCCCTTTAATTAACGCCCTGGTGGCCACATCTTCAGCATTTAAGAACAATTACTGTATCCATTGGCTGCAAGGGACTGTGGATCCAAATAAAAATAAGTGAAGTCCATTGTCAAGCTTTGATATTTTTGCTCAGAAATTTGGTGTAGTTTTTTTAATGCGTCTGGAAATTGTCATTATAAAAATTTGAGAATTGTTATTGGCTGCAAGGGACTGTGGAACTAAATCAAAATAAATGAAACCCATTGTTGTGCTTCAATTTTTTGGCTCAGAAATTTGGTGAAGCTTTTAAATGTGTCTTAAAATTGCCATTATAAAAATTTGAGAATTGCTAGTCATTGTACAAATTTGAAAAACTGGAAATAACATGATGAAGAGAAATTAATTCATTTTGATAATCAGGGATGCTGAAGATCATATTGCATGGCTTCTTCAGCATGGTTGGCATGAAAAAGCTTTGGCTGCCGTTGAATCAGGACAGGGACGGAGTGAACTACTTGATGAGGTGCTTAAGCTTCTCCTAATTCAATCTGTACCCTTCATAGTTTGATGGTTATTTAAATTAGATGTGTATGTTTGTACAGCATAAAGGGGTAATGTGTAGCACATAACGATGCAATAAGGGTATGCATGCATACAGGAGCCCTTGTGTATGCTGATTGCATGCAGAAAAGCACTTGTACTTTTTAATATATTATTCCCCTGTATGTATATCTATAAAGAAACTTGAAGTTGATAGCATGAATGGGAATGACCCTTTTCTTTTCCAGTTTTCTCCTTGTGAGTTTATTTTGATGCTAATCTTTTCCTTAGTCCTTCATGCTTAATATATGTAAGTATTTCTGTATAGTTATCTCCCAGCTAGATTTGAGCATAGTTGAAGATTGCTTTGTTCATTTTTTAACTCTATATCTATAGGTGGGATCTCGGTACCTTGATCATTTAATTGTGGAAAGAAAGTATTCTGAAGCAGCCTCTTTGTGTCCCAAGTTGTTACGAGGATCAGCTTCAGCATGGGAGAGGTACCACATGCCATTATTGAGCAGTCTTTTGGCTGTGCAATTCTTTTTTATTGACTGTCAATGGGCTTCTTCTACAGATGGGTTTTTCACTTTGCACATCTACGTCAACTTCCTGTTTTGGTTCCTTATATGCCTACAGAAAACCCCAGACTGCGTGATACTGCCTACGAGGTTAGCTAGGACAAAGTAGTCTCTGTTACTATAGTGTCTTTGCATAGTATCCTTACTGAACAGACTTGGAATCGAATTTGTCTCAACAGGTTGCTCTTGTTGCATTGGCTACAAATCCATCTTATCATAAGGATCTCTTGTCCACTGTTAAATTGTGGCCATCTGTAGTTTATTCTGCATTGCCTGTTATTTCAACCATTGAACCTCAGCTTAATACTTCATCCATGACTGATTCACTCAAGGAGGTTGGTCTGATATATTACATTTGCACATAATCTCTTAACTACTGTTTTATATTGACATTTTAATTTTTTGTGCCAGGCATTGGCGGAGTTATATGTGATCGATGGCCAATATGAGAAAGCCTTTTCACTGTATGCTGATGTAAGTGGTGTTAATGCAGTTTTCTTGTGTTCAGATAGCAATTACTGTGATTGAATATCATAGAAATGCTTTGATAGTGATACAAAGTGTTTTGTCTATTTTGTTTTTCCTTTTTAGCTATTTATTTGCTTTCTTTTTTCTTTTATTTATTTTTGGTTGAAACTTCCAGCTTTTGAAGCCTGAAGTGTTTGACTTCATTGATAAACATAATCTACATGATGCAGTTCGTGAAAAGGTATGACTTCAACTTGTAGACATGGAATTTATCTAGAGATTCTGTGATTAATGCAGTTTAATCGGACATGCAAATATATATTTCCTTTCTCTGTGTTGGCATTTAAATTTTATGCATTGATGCACCTGGAGAGTCTTCTTTACAAGTTTAGGTACGTTATACTAGGATATGGTGTTGATGTTGTCATATCTTTAGTTTTACTGAATTCATTTGGCATCATAAAAAGACCAACAGAGTTCCATCGCAGATATCCAGAATTCATTAAGGTTTAAACAGTCTCACAGTTCTTTAAAGAGGACAAGAATTCTTTCGCTTCTTTGTATGTTACTGGACTCTTATGTCTAATTTGTGCCAGTTCAGGTTGTCCAACTGATGATGCTAGATTGCAAGCGTGCAGTTCCTCTATTAATTCAAAATAGGGACTTAATAAGTCCACCTGAAGTTGTGAAGCAATTACTTAATGCTGATAACCAGAACGACTGTAAATATTTCTTACATCTATATCTTCATTCACTATTTGAAGTAAATCCACATGCTGGGAAAGACTTCCATGATATGCAGGTAGGTTTGTATCTTTTCTCTTTTTACTTTTGCTGGCTTCCTTTGTTTTCTATTCTTAATGCAATTCAATACTGTTTCTTATTTACAATTGATGAATGTGCCGTCCCAGGCGGCAACCTGAAGTTGTTGCTGAGTTATTTTTCAGACAAAAAATATACTAGATTCCCTGTTCAGCAACAAAAAATATAGTAGATTGCAAAATGACTACATAAAACAGCAAAAAAAAAAAAAAAGAAAAAAAAAAGAAAGAAAAACTTAGGACGCATGAATTTAATACTTTAGATATTTAACCTTTTTGGTTTTTCTAAACGTACAACAGTACTGTCCCTTGTCTTCAACAGTTTTTTAGACAGAAAACATAAACGGAAAGCCAGAATGTGAAAAGAAATTTGCCCACCGAGAAATATTTTTATCTCTTTTGGAACTAAAAGTAATCATTCAGGCTTGGTACCATAAAGACTTGAGCATTTGGGAATTTCTGGTCTCATTCTGATTCAATTTGGTTGTACTAATTGGCACTTGTTGGTTGTTAGCTATTGCTGGGAATTCTTTTTACGATCTTCAAATACATCTCTGGCTGGGGACTTTTTTAGTTATTTTTCTTTGCTGTGGTCCAGTTGCATCATGGCAGGCTATTAGTACCCAATACACAATTCTTATGCCATTTTGTTCAAATGTTACTGATTATTACAATATCTGTCTTCCGTGGCTTCACTAGAATATTGGTCATTTGTACAAGTTGAATGTGAATAAATGTTTTCTTTTCTGGCACTAATATTATTTTTTTTTTTTCTGGTTTATAGGTTGAACTTTATGCAGACTATGATCCAAAGATGCTGCTACCATTTCTTCGTAGCAGTCAACACTACACCCTTGAGAAGGTTTTAAACCAACCAGTGACTAGTTTTAACATTTATATGCGTCTATGCTTGTTAATCAAATTCTTTGTAAACCAGGCTTATGAAATTTGCATCAAAAGAGATCTAATGCGGGAGCTAGTCTTCATCCTAGGAAGGATGGGAAACTCGAAGCAAGCCCTAGCAGTCATTATTAATAAATTAGGGGATATAGAGGAGGTACTTTCATCTTTTGCAAATGGAAGTGGATTTTGGTTTCAACCAACAGTCAGGAGTTCAAGGATTTTGTATTAAGTTTGAAATTACGTGTTTTTAAAAGAAGCATTTTGAATTTGCACAGGCTGTAGAGTTTGTCACCATGCAGCATGATGATGAACTTTGGGAAGAACTAATCAAGCAATGTCTTCACAAACCGGAAATGGTATATCTTGTTAACTAAATTGGAGATTGAAGATATGCATATTTACTTTTTTCTTTGGTTCTTTTGCTCTTTCTCAACCTAATTTATGCTTAATTCTTGCAATTGACAGGTGGGCATACTATTGGAGCACACAGTTGGAAATCTTGATCCACTTTACATCGTAAATAAGGTCCCGAATGGGTTGGAAATACCCCGGTAAGTGACTACTATGACTTACTGAACTTTTATTAACTAATCATAGAAAGTATGCAAGAACTAAAATATTATTTTGGATTATAGATATCATCGAATAATAAATGTCTTACTGCTTTGGCTGTGCATCTGCATGTCCTTTGCCATGCTTTCAAGGTCAACTGATTGCTTAGATGAAGCTGGTTTCAAATTCCAGTTGTATCTGTAGCATTTTCTTCACTAATTGTATTTTCTCTGTCTACTTTTCTTACAGGCTCAGGGATCGGCTGGTTAAAATTATCACTGATTACAGGACTGAAACATCACTTAGACATGGGTGCAATGATATCCTTAAGGTACTTTTATTGTCCACCCTTTTCCAAGTACCGGGAAAATTTTTTTTTATCTCATAATTGAATACAAGAAAATATTTATTTCTGATTTGCTGTCATTGAAATAGGCGGACTGTGTCAATCTTTTAATAAAGTATTACAAAGAGGCAAGGCATGGAATTTATTTAGGTAGTGAAGAAGATGAGTCACGAGCTAGGAGCAGTAATACCCGTGCTTCTCTGCTGATTGAGAAGTCCCCAGGTCTGAGGACCATGGAGATGAAGTCAAAGACTCGGGGAGGTGGAAGATGTTGTATATGTTTTGATCCCTTTTCTATACAGAATGTATCAATCGTTGTTTTCTTTTGCTGTCATGCGTATCACACAACTTGTCTTATGGATTCCTCCGACACTATTAGTAGCAAAAAAGAGATTGCAGCCGCTTCCCAAGAGGCAGAAACATATGATGCTTACAATGGTTATGTGGATGATAATGGTGACGACGATGAGGAAGAAGAAACCAATTCGAGTGGCTCTCGCATGCGTTGTATATTGTGTACTACTGCTGCTAGTTGAATTTTTGTGTCAGTGTGTGTCTGTGCATGTCCACCCCCTTGTGCTTGCATGCCGTATATCTGAGTTAGTGGTTGCATGCACCTGGTGCATGTGTGGTTTCCCCTCCTTCTTGGTGCTTTAATTTGTCATCCATTTTTCTTTAATATAGTTTAAAATGGTTTATTAAGTGTTTTACTTATTGGCCTGTTCATTTTTTTTTTCCTCAAAAAATTGTTTTCCTTGCACTTTGAAATGGCAGGTTGCTTGTAATAAAAGTTGAAAAAGTGACTGGCAGGTTAAGTGGTCAAAACTGTTGGTGACGTGATCTATCTTTTCATCGTAAAATAGTTTTCACCATTTGTATGAGTTGAACCAGCAAGTGTGGAAACTGGAAAGTAAAATAGAATTTCTGCAGTAATTCTATTTATTTTATGAAAATTAGAAAATGTGGACTTTAAATGGTTGTAGCAAATTGGCGTCGTTGTTAAATAAAATCGGATCAGACAGCTGAAAGTGATCGTCTCATGTAACAGTAATTAGCAGCTACTGTTAGTAGAACTATATCTTGGGAAGTCGGATAATGGAGATAAATCAAAAGATTGACCATCCCATGCTTGGAGACTGATCTAGTAGAAAAAAATGAAAAAATGACTAAGTTGTAAAGTCAGCACAAAATGGTTTTGGGTAGGAGGGATGGGGAAGGGGGACAAATTCCATATCAACAACTAAGCCAATGGTTCACCCCCGAAGTTAGCGTAAGACGTTATATAAGAAGGGAGAAATCACGCTCGATGGTTATATATAACTTTTTATATAAGCTCAGGAAAAGATTTGATTTGCACAGGCATGGTAGAATTGTCAGCCTGTTGACAGCTCCTTCAAGCTTTTCCTAAGTGTAGGCAGCACTTCCTTTTGAATTTGCGTTTCCGAAGACTTGAGAATCCCCTTTTAAAAAAGAAATTGAATGTGGGCATCTGCAAACCTGGGTGATGAATATGATTACTGAACTATCATACGCATGCGTCAACCTCTGGAAATTGGCTACACAATCAAGAGTAACCCACATTGTGGCGCCCCCTTGCCTCTTATATGCCGTGTTCCCCCGCTAGATGATTACTAGTAAATGTATTCAATTAATAGAAAACATTGAATGAAATTCTTGCCGTCCATCGTACAACTTGGTAGAAATGGTAAACTTGTCTCTTGACTCCATAGGGAAAGCTAGGAAAAATGGTATTTTAGTGATTCCTACTGTTTTAGACAGCTTTTTTTTTTTCCTTTTTTTCAAACAACCTAACTCTTTTGCCTTTCTTTTCTTTAAAAAATCACAAACTTTGCATCAATTTGAATCCATGACTGCTACTCGATAATTAATTTAAAAAATGAACCTTTTCAAAAAGAACTCGTCGGCTAGGCATTCTTTTTTTTTTTTTTTTAATGTTAATCAAGCTACTATATGGCTTTTCTGCTGGCCTTTGTGAAAACATATTAAGTCGTCAAAAACATAGCCGATAATTCTATGGCAACAAACAAAGAACAGGCGTAGGATTTTGCAAAACGCGGTTTCATTTGTGCCATTTGATCGGTCAAAGTTTCATCAATTTCAATCAACTTCAACAGCTGAATCATTTCGAAGCATCCAAACACTTTGTTCAATGGTTAGTTTGCCACTATAGCAGCTGAATCCATCAATCTTTATCTGAAATCAAAGTTTTACAAAGAGTCGATTATTGTGCAAATAATTATTGCGAGTATTTCTAGGAGGACTAGATATTTTGCGCATCATCAAAGTGGAATAATTATCATTATGCCTCCACAAGTGATAGAAAATTATTTAATAGAACTCAAAATCACTCTGAGGATCACATGCTATATAAGACTGCCTTTCATCGCATATCTGAAATTGAAAGAAACCTCAGCCATTTAGCTCCTTTATTGCAATGAAATTCCCTTTGTGGTTTCAATGGCTTCTTATCTTTCTCCTATACTCAACCTACCTCACTGCAACAATGCATTCTTTGATGATTCCAAGGTTGAGCCCAACTGGGGAATTAACCTTACAACATCCTGTTACCCTGGCCGCAAATGATACAGGGGACTTCATAACATTTTTCTACAACCAGACCCTGGATCACTTCAACTATAGGGCTGAAAGCTACACAAAATTTCGACAAAGATATCTGATCAATTTCAAGTACTGGGGTGGTGCCAATTCTAGTTCCCCTATATTTGCTTACTTGGGTGCAGAAGCACCAATAGACGGTTCCCCTCAAGTTATTGGATTTCTGACTGATAACGCTGCTTCCTTTAATGCTCTCTTAGTATACATTGAGGTATTACAGAAATAAATATATAATCTCTGTCTTACCACGATTCCCCCCAGCCTAAATAAGTTTATGTATATATAAACATTTCTTTTCTACCAATGATCAAGTGGACTCAAAGGTTTGGAAGATTCTGACTGTTGCTTTTATGATCAGCACCGGTACTATGGAAAATCAGTTCCATTTGGATCCAGGGAAGAAGCATTGAAGAATGCAAGCACTATTGGATATTTCAACTCTGCTCAAGCTATAGCAGATTATGCACGAGTCCTCATACATATAAAGAAGACATTACATGCCAAAAGGTCCCCGGTGATTGTAATTGGAGGATCATATGGTGGAAGTTAGTTCCTAAAATTGTTTTCCTGGTGTTCCTTTATATGCTACCATCTATATCTATGTTAACATGTCTTTATTCTGCAGTGCTTGCATCATGGTTTAGACTCAAATATCCCCACCTGGCTCTTGGTGCCCTGGCCTCATCAGCACCAATCCTCTATTTTGACAGAATTACTCCACAGAATGGTTACTTCTCTATTGTCACAAAGGCTTTTCGAGTAATACATGTCGTGATTTGATGTTTCATCTTTTCATATTTTGACATCAAATGCATTTAATGGAAAGGTGGCTTTTGATTTCACTGTGCAGGAAGCGAGTGAGACATGCCACCAAACTATACTGAAATCGTGGTCTGAAATTGACAGAGTAGCTTCTGAGCCAAATGGTCTTTCCTTCCTTAGCCAAAGATTCAATACCTGCAGGTATAAAGTTACAAGCACATTTTTTGTAGCCGCTTCATCTTATTGTACTTAGACTTATAATGCCCATTCACTCCCTGTGACTAACGCGTTGCACTTTTTTGTAGTCTCCTAAACAACTCTTCTGAGTTGAAGGATTACCTAAAATCGATGTATACTCATGCAGCTCAATATAATCAACCACCAAAATATCCAGTTACTGTGATCTGTGGTGGTATTGATGGAGCTTCTTATGGAAGTGATATACTCAGTAGGATATATGCAGGTGTAGTGGCTTACAAGGGAAATAGCTCATGCAAATTTAATGGTCCTACTAATGTATCCGAGACAACAGAGGGTTGGAGATGGCAGGTAATTACAATAACAAGTTTCGATCTTTTCCTACATTTTCCTTGCATATGCCTCATCATTAGTTTTTTTGCATTTGGTAATACTAAACTACCAAGTAATTCAATATGACATTATTGAAGGACAAGATTTTCTAATTAATTCCTTCTTATATCTTTATTTTCATAAAATCTTTACTTTACAAAATTTAAATCATTAAATTTATTAGGTCTTATAGTGAAATTCAATTGATCCAAGTTCCCACACTGCTCCATATGAGCATTTTGTTCCCATGGCTGGTAAGGGAACAACTTTCTCCTTTCTAATTACACTTACAATTTGCTCGTTTAGTTATACATGTGCACTATGGCCTTCATTCTAAATGCCACTCCTTTTCTCATCATTTGAATGTGCAAAACTCTATATTGAAAGTGGATCAAAATTACCACTTTCGACTGTACTCAAATTATTTATGAACATGAATACTTGTATAATAACTGGTGCTCTTTAAATTTAGACATGTAGTGAGATGGTGATACCTATTGGCATCGGGAATGATACCATGTTCCCACCTAACCCTTTCGACCTAGAGGCATTTGTGGAGCAGTGCAAGCAAGAATTTGGTGTCCCACCTCGGCCTCATTGGGTCACTACTTACTATGGTGGGCATGTAAGTACTTTTTTGTTAACTAGAAATAGCATTGCTTCCGCCTGCAATTAATTTCACTTTCAATTGCATGATTGAGGCGACTAAGACATTAAGCTTAATTCTGGCTCTTTTTGGCAACTTGCAGGATATAAAGTTGATCCTTCAAAGGTTTGGTAGCAACATTATTTTCTCAAATGGGTTAAGAGATCCTTACAGTAGTGGCGGGTAAGCAACCTAAAAGACAAAACTTAAATGATTTTAATTGATGATTTGAACCATATTGAAAGCAACTTTCTGTGACTGATTCAATATATCTCAGGGTGCTGCAAAACATATCAGACAGCCTTGTTGCCGTCTATACAGTTAACGGTATGCCTTCAACTATGAGAGGACAAATGAACCAATAAATTGAATAGTATGACAAAGACCGAGACTGCAATAGTTATTTCCTGTCAAAACCAACCAAATGAATTTGATGCCTTCTCACAAAAATTTCTCTCTTAAAGCTTACAAAACTCAGATGTCACCATTAGATGGGGTGGAGATAATATATAAATAATAATTTTGTGAGCTTTAAGTGAACAACTTTTTGTAGGAATAGAGTATGTAAAAAAAAAAAAAAAAAAACTAAGATACTTCTTTTATTGACAAATGTTGTATTTTTAGGATCCCATTGCTTGGATATTCTGCCGGCATTTGAAGGCGACCCAGACTGGTTGGTCAAACAACGAAAGGAGGAGATAGAGATAATCAAAGGGTGGATTACACAGTATTATGCTGATCTTGGCACTCTAAATTCCAGGAGCAAAAGATGATTCGAGCTCGTGAAAAACAAATCATTCCTTTGGAATTAATTGCAATAGTGATTGCCATTAATAACGAATTAATTAAGAGCTCAAAGCGACTTATATTATATAATATTGACAGTGGAATAACGATGTTGCATGTGTGATATGAAACTGCAATATTCTTCTTGTGTCCATGTGACATGACATCAACCTTTCTATGAAAATTCTTGCATAAGCTCACTGCTTAATATTTACATTACTATTATTCTCATTAATTTTATTTTCATTTAATTTTAATAATACAATATCTAAATCGTTTAATTTTGTGAAACTTAATAAATAAACACATTGTATCATTTAATTATAAAAATTGCGTAAGCAAGGAGAAATGAAAGTAGCATTATTTTTGCTTATATATATGAAAATTTTTCTTCTTTCTGAGATTAATTTCATGCAAATGCATGATCGCACGTTTATGAGAAATTAAAGCTGTGATAGCCTGTTGGTATGACCATGGCAGAAAATTTTTCAACGAAACTAGACTGCTGCTTTCAAGCTCCACTCATAAGAAACATTGTCCATGGCGATGGCATCAATGTTTCAGAGCTTTCTTGAGGCCTAGAGTCACTGGAGTGTAGTTCCACTTTTCATGATAGAGGACCCCTATCGTAGTCACTGGCAAGAAAAAGAAACATGTAGAGCACCAATTAAGTTGGAAGCTTCCTGGCATTTATCTTCAATGATACCGCTCTTGTTGAAGATGCCTTGCAAATATAGAATATCACCTGATCAGAGAAGGTAATAAGGTAGCTGTTGATTCTCTATCTAAGATTGTAGTGGAGGAAAAAAGTGTTTGGCCGAGGATTCTCCTTCGAGCATTTTGCAGCTTCTTGTAGCTGACATTTCTAAATCATCCAAGTTTCATATTTTTTTTTATTACATAATGAGCTTAACGGCTGTGAAGGGAAAAAAAAAGTATAGAATTGAATCAAAGGATCCAAAGATAGGAGCACCAGGTATGACCACATAAATTAAATGCTCGAGTCATCCAAATTTCATATTTGATATAAATAAAAAGTATCAATTGTCATTTTAAATATAAGAATTTTCATTACTAATATTACTAATATATCTTATTTTTAGATATATAATTAATATATATATGTGCGTGTGTGAGAGAGAGAGACTCCAATATAACAGTGCCAACTGGGTTTTATGTAAAAGAAGGTCCACTTATGTTTATGCTTTTTTGGGCTGCCTTTTGAGAGCGTCTCCACTAATTTGATATTCTGGGGCGCCCAAAATTGGCTTTTGGAGACCATGCACTTGCATTGTCATTCATGCCTCTGCTGATGAAACCTCACGGTTCTTGACATCTTGGCATGGCAGAGTGATCAATCATGTACTTTAAACTCCCCCCGAAGTTTATCAAAACTCACTGCATGCTGGTGCTGTGTCATTACATTAATAAAAGCTGGAAAAAGGGTTCAATATTCTTGTAACCAAGAAAAGTGGATTTCAAATTTCATGATCCTCTTCTCATAACGTATAAACTCATATCAAATCGTGTTTTTATTGCAATCTTTCTGTGTTTAATCGATTTAGCTTTTGCCAGTATACTAGTGTTTGTCTCATTCGCCATCCTTTTTCTTCATGATTTTCCCAGAAGCACCATCTTTGGTTTAGAAAATTTCTTCATGATTACCATAAAGAAAAAGGGATCAACTTTGATTTGCAGGGTTTTTGTTCGTACAAAATGGGAAAAGCCAGCTACCGAATCTAATCTGGTTGGCATAAGTTGAAGTTTTCACCACATGTACGCGCGCGTCCGCTAGGATTAATTGGAAGATATCATCATGCCAGTGTTGAACTAAGGGCTGATAAAAATAGAAAGATAAGGAACCTTTTTCTTGCATAAAATGGGCTGGTTTTGCTAATACATCCCAAACTCACGTGGATAATATTGGACTGGCTCTCTAAGTATTAAATAGAGTTGAATCGAAACCACTACCATCTGTAAAAACCTATATGGTAGTCAATTACAGATCAAATCCCAGCCAATTAAGCTGGCTTGCGGGGAACCAAAAGTGTCCAAGTATCCAGATTTGATTGCTTTGTATCCTTTTGAATCAAGTGGCAAGTATAAGCTAATGTCTTTTAACATAATTAGAACTTGTCTACAGTAATGCACGAAATCCACTACATAGAGAAGCCAAAAATGTCTTTGATTTGCGCAACTGCTCACGTAATGGTTGAAATACCAATTCAGTGATTTCATGTTGATGAAGATTAGAAATTAAGCTAACTATAGTGTCTAATTTATAATTGAAATATCAATTTCGTGATTCCATGCTAAAATACTAAGATGTAAGTAAGCTATGGCCACTGAAATTAGGTCTTTTGGAATTTTTTTTTTTTACTCCCATTTCTTATTTGTACATGTCCTCCAATTTTTTAAAAAGTTATTTAAATGAATTTTTAAATTTAATTTTTTATACACATTAAATATTATGAGAAGAAATAGTTATAACAAATATTTACATATACTACCTCAACTTGGCTCAGGTGGTAATCGAACCGCCTCTTACTTTTAAATGCCATGGTTTGATTCTTTTTCTTTCTTCAATGTAAAGGACCTTTGGTTTCCTTGTAATTACCAAAAAAAAAAAAATTTACATACATTATTAAAAGTTAAAATTATTACTGCTAGTAAAAAAAGTTAATTTTACCCACTTAGCACTTTTAAAAAATTCAATTCATAAGTTTTTTTCTTTTAGCCTAAAGGTCAAGTTGTGACATTCTTTTTTTAGTGTATGATATGGTTAGAATTTAGGAAAAAGAGAGTAAAGAAAAAAGAATCAAACCACTTTCTGTCTCCAAAGGAACGGTCAAATTGTAACATTGCCCTTGCAGTAGTTAGAGAGTTAGAAATCAATTCAAAAGGTTGAGTGGTTGCGGCGGTGTCGTTTCACTTGACAAAGGAAGAGGGCATACACTGACGTTTAGAACTGCAGTTCTATGGTGCAGCGCCGTCTCACATTCTAGAGCAAGAAACGCCTGGTGAGATCAGAGGACGATTCCGAAGGCCTACACTGCAATTCCTTAATTAGATTTTCGAAAGGAGGAGAGAGGATCGGAGAACCAGACTGATCGAACTAAGATGCTTGGGTTAGGGCTGAAGCGATTGATATCCCAACCGTTAAGTGTTAGAACTCTGATTGTTGCTTCCCAGAGCATAAGGCAACAGGACCAGCTCCGCCTACTTCCTTCCAAGCATTTGGTTCAGATGACCTCCAAAAGTTTCCTCGATATCTATCAGGTGCCCTAGGCAAGGCATGGAATTTATGTAAGTAAAGAAGAAGATGAGTCACTGTGACTACTATTTTTACATGCTGCGTGGTTATGTCATTCTATTTCATCCAAAATGTTTTAACTATCAGCTCCATTGTTTTAGCTTCTAATTCCTTTTAACTATCAACCAAAAAAAGTTTGGATTGAATGGTGCTGTGAGTGGCTATGATTTTCCAGTGATTTAAGTAATTAATTGTTTTGGACAAATTATCATTTGCCTTTTGATAATAGATTGTTTTCTTTTCAGGTATTGGAGGACCTGAACCTGTCCATTCATTGGTCTATGGACCTGTGAGGTGCCAAATTGGTTTTCTTGCATGGAGAATCTATGTAAGTTTTTCCTATCTGTTGATAACATGAACTATTTATTTGCTGCAATCGAGAAGTTTATTTATTCCTGTTGACTAGTTGATAAAGTGAGATAATCAAATTGGATGTTAATTTCTCAATAGTCTGGAGTTTCTCTTGATGTTAGAAGATTTCAGATATGTTGTGAGACTCTATCTTTTTCATTAGTCATCTAGGTGTTACGATTTTTCACCTTTGAGCGGCATCAATTTTATTAAGGCTTGATCTACCACAACTGTCACTCATGTCATGTCAGATTTTTGTGATGATTTATATTTTGGCATTTAACATAAATTTCAACCTGGTTCTTATTAATGAAGGCAATTAAGTCAGACACTTTAAATGTGGGATTTGTGGTCAAGCTTTCCTTTCAAGTTTTCTGTGTCTCTCTCTTTCTCCATCTATAATGTTAGATTCATACATAGTGGAAATGTCAAAACTGATCGAACCATACCAAACTAAACTGATTTGGTATTGGCTTAGTTTAGTTTGGTTCCACCTATTTACAAAAATCGAATATGTTCATTATGTTAGTTTTATGTTCACTATTTTAGAAAACTAACTGAACTGACTGTATGAACACTCCTAATGTATACTAAGCTTTATTTTATCATTTAGTTTGGTTATTCTGCTCAAATAATACAAAATCCATGGCTATGTAGTTATTCAAATGACAAAAAATATATATAAAAAAATCAAATAGTTGGAATGCTCACGAGGATGGGAGCGAGGATTGAAATAATTTTTTCTGTCGAATTTGGAATCCTAGAGGGGGGACTCCTTGTCACAGCCCCACCTCATTGCCATTCCTAAGTATATAGGAGTTAAAACTCACCTTTGATTCAGATGGTAACCATAAGATGTTCAATACGAAACCCACCCCATTGCCATTCCTAAATAGACTTTCATCTTGCACGGTCCTAAGTGATAAAAGAAAGAAGAACGAGTTAAAACTCACCTTCGATTTAGATGGTAACCATAAGATGTTAAACAAGAAAATGATAAGTTGAAAAGTCAACTCAAGATGTTAAATACAAAAATGACTGTATTGAAAAGTCAGCACAAGATATTAAATGAGAAGGGAGAACTCACCCGCATTGATAGCTATATATACTTTATATACAAGGGAAAAGATTTGTACAGGGCCTACAGGCATGGTAGAATTGTCAGCATGTTGACTGCTCTTTCAAGCTTTTCCTGAGCTTAGGCAGCACTTCCTTCTGAAAACGAAATGAAATGTGGGTATTTGCAAAGCATGGCGAGGAATATCATTACTGAACTATCATGCGCGTGCGTCAACGTAAGGAAATTGGCTCCACAATCAAATTGTGGAGGTGCCCCTTGCCTTTTATATGCCATGTCCCACCTCCGATGGTTACTAGTAAATGTATTCAATTAATAGGAAACTTTGGGGGAGAAGCTACGCGGATGATCAGTTTGCAATAAAGAGGTAAATTTCATTAAGTTTAAAATGAAATAAAAATGATGACATGTTTTCATTAAATGACCTTGAATTAAGGGTTGAGATCAGCATACTTTACTCTAAAGAAAGTACTTTAGAGGAGCCTGAGATGTTCAGTGGAAGCATCTTATGTTTAAGTCTTTGAAAACATAGCCCAGAATTCTATGGCAACAACAAAAAACAGGCTGAGGATTTTGGAAAACGCGGTTTCACTTGTTCCATTTGCTCGGTCAAAGTTTCATCAATTTCAATCAACTTCAAACCGCTGAATCATTAAGAAGTGTCCAAAAACTTCATTCCATTGTCAGTTTGCCGATATACTAGTTGAATCCATCAATCTTTTTCTGAAATCAATGTTTTGCCAAGAGTCTATTATTGTGCAAAGAATTATAGCGAGCATTATTAGGAGGACCAGCTATTTTGTGCATCATCAAAGTGGAATAATTATCATTATGCCACCCAACGTGTTTGAAAATTATTTAATAGAACTCAAAATCACTCTGAGGATCACATTCTATATAAGATGTTATATATGAAAATGACTACATTGAAAAGTCAGCACAAGATGTTAATGAGAAGGGAGAAGTCACCCTCATCGATAGCTATACATACTTTATATACAACCTCAGGAAGGGAAAAGATTTGTACAGGCCCTACAGGCGTGGTAGAATTGTCAGCATGTTGACTGCTCTTTCAAGCTTTTCCTAAGCTTAGGCAGCACTTCCTAAGGATGGGAGCAAGGATTGGAATAATTTTTTCTGTCAAATTTGGGATACTAGAGGGGGGACTCCCTGTCTCCGCCCCACCTCATGGCCATTCCTAAGTATATAGGAGTTAAAACTCACCTTTGATTCAGATGGTAACCACAAGATGTTAGATAAGAAACCCACCCCATTGCCATTCCTAAGTATATAGACTTTCATCTTGCACAGCTTCTAAGTGATAAAAGAAAGCAGAACAAGTTAAAACTCACCTTCGATTTCGATGGTAACCATAAAATGTTAAATAAGAAAATGATAAGTTGAAAAGTCAACTCAAGATGTTATATACGAAAATGACTCCGTTGAAAAGTCAGCACAAGATGTTAAATGAGAAGGGAGAACTCACCCTCATCGATAGCTATACATACATTATATACAACCTCAGGAAGGGAAAAGATTTGTACAGGGCCTACGGGCATGGTAGAATTGTCAGCATGTTGACTTCTCTTTCAAACTTTTCCTAAGCTTAGGCAGCACTTCCTAAGGATGGGAGCGAGGATTAGAATAATTTTTTTTGTCGAATTTGGGATCGTAGAGGGGGAACTGCTTGTCCCCGCCCCACCTCGTTGCCATTCCTAAATATATAGGGGTTAAAACTCACCTTTGATTCAATCTTTTAGAAGTGTCCCAACACTTTATTCCAATGCAGTTTGCCGTTATACTAGTTGAATCCATCAATCTTTTTCTGAAATCAATGTTTTGCCAAGCGTCTATTATTGTGCAAAGAATTATAGCGAGCATTATTAGGAGGACCAGCTATTTTGTGCATCATCAAAGTGGAATAATTATCATTATGCCTCCCCAAGTGTTTGAAAATTATTTAATAGAACTCAAAATCACTCTGAGGATCACAATCTATATAAGATTATCCATTGCATTTCTGAAATGGAAAGAAACCTCAGCCATTTCGCTCCTTTATTGCAATGAAATTCCCTTTGTCGTTTCAATGGCTTCTTATCTTTCTCCTATACTCAACCTACCTCACTGCAACAACACATTCTTTGATGATTCCAAGGTTGAGCCCAACTGGGGAATTAACCTTACAACATCCTGCTGCCCTGGCCGCAAATGATACAGGGGACTTCATAACATTTTTCTACAACCAGACTCTGGATCACTTCAACTATAGGCCTGAAAGCTACACAAAATTTCGACAAAGATATCTGATCAATTTCAAGTACTGGGGTGGTGCCAATTCTAGTTCCCCTATATTTGCTTACTTTGGTGCAGAAGCACCCATAGACGATTCACCTCAACTTGTTGGATTTCTGACTGATAACGCTGCTTCCTTTAATGCTCTCTTAGTATACATTGAGGTATTACAGAAGCAAGTACATAATATATCTGTCTTACCACGATTTTCCCCAGCCTCAATAAGTTTATGTATATATAAACATTTCTTTTCTACTAATGATCAAGTGGACTCAAAGGTTGGGTAGATTCTGACTGTTGCTTTTATGATCAGCACCGGTACTATGGAAAATCAGTTCCATTTGGATCCAGGGAAGAAGCATTGAAGAATGCAAGCACTATTGGATATTTCAACTCTGCTCAAGCTATAGCAGATTATGCACAAGTCCTTATACATATAAAGAAGACATTACATGCCAAAAGGTCCCCGGTGATTGTAATTGGAGGATCATATGGTGGAAGTTAGTTCCTAAAATTGTTCCTTTATATGCTGCCATCTATATCTATCTTAACATGTCAAATGTCTTTATTTTGCAGTGCTTGCATCATGGTTTAGACTCAAATATCCCCACCTGGCTCTTGGTGCCCTGGCCTCGTCAGCACCAATCCTCTATTTTGACGAAATCACTCCACAGAATGGTTACTTCTCTATTGTCACAAAGGATTTTCGAGTAATACATGTCATGATTTGATGTTTCATCTTTTCATATTTTGACATTAAATGCATTTAATGGGAAGGTCGGGTTTTATTTTCACTGTGCAGGAAGCGAGTGAGACATGCTACCAAACTATACTGAAATCGTGGTCTAAAATTGACGGAGTAGCTTCTGAGCCAAATGGTCTTTCCTTCCTTAGCCAAAGATTTAATACCTGCAGGTATAAAGTTACAAGCACATATTTTGTAGCCACTTCATCTAATTGTACTTAGGCTTATAATGCCCATTCACTCTCTGTGACTAATGCATTGCACTTTTTGTAGTCCCCTAAACAACTCTTCTGAGTTGAAGGACTACCTGGAATCGATGTATGCTCGTGCAGCTCAATATAATCATCCTAAATATAATTATCCAGTCACTGTTATCTGTGGTGGTATTGATGGAGCTTCTTATGGAAGTGATATACTCAGTAGGATATATGCAGGTGTAGTGGCTTACAGGGGAAACAGCTCATGCAAAGTTAATGGCCCTACTAATGTATCTGAGACAGCAGAGGGTTGGAGATGGCAGGTAATTACACCAACAAGTTTTTATCTTAAGTGGATCAAAATTAAATCCTTCATCTGTACTCAAATGATTCTTGAACATGAATACTCTTATAATAACTAGGGCTCTTTTAAATTTAGACATGTAGTGAGATGGTGATACCCATTGGCATTGGGAACGATACCATGTTCCCACCTGACCCTTTCGACCTAAAGAGATTTGTGGAGCAGTGCAAGCAAGAATTTGGTGTCCCACCTAGGCCTCATTGGGTCACTACTTACTATGGGGGGCATGTAAGTACTTTTTTGTTCTCATTGTAAGTTTTTAACATCCATTTAGACACATCATATTACTATTAAGTAGAAATAGCATTGCTGCTTTCGCCCGCAATTAATTTCGCTTTCAATTGCAAGATTGAGGCGACTTAGACATTAAGCTTAATTCAGGCTCTTTTGGCAACTTGCAGGATATAAAGTTGACCCTTCAAAGGTTTGGTAGCAACATCATTTTCTCAAATGGGTTAAGAGATCCTTATAGTAGTGGCGGGTAAGCAACCTAAAGGACAAAACTTGAATGATTTTAATTGTTGATATGGTCCATATTGAAAATTGCTTTATGTGACTAATTCAATATTTGTCAGGGTGCTGCAAAACTTATCAGATAGTCTTGTTGCCGTCTATACAGTTAACGGTATGCCTTCAACTATGAGAGGACATAGATCAGCCAATAAATTGAATACTATGACAAAGACTCTTATATCTTTAGAGACGAATAATGCTACTTGCTTAAAGGTTTTATACACAAATATTTTTGTACACGACTTATAACTTTAATAAAATTAATGAATAATTTTACATTTTTTAATTTTAGTAATAAGTTTTATGAAAATTACTTAATAATTTTATAAAGAATACGTCGTTTTTAGTCTTTGGGTACGAAGTCTTTGTGCAAGTTGTATTACTTTTTAAAGAATGTAATCTTTTTTTCAGTTCAACCAATATATATATATATATATATATATATATATATATAAAGGAAAAAAAGTTGGATACCTTATTTTATTGATAAATTTTGAATTTTTAGGATCTCATTGCTTGGATATTCTGCGGGCAAATGAAAGTGACCCAGACTGGTTGGTCAAACAAAGAAGGGAAGAGATAGAGATAATCAAAGGATGGATTACACAATACTACGCTGATCTTAGCTCTCTAAATTCCGGGAGCAAAATATGATAGAAGCTGGTGAAAAACAAACTGTATTCCGTCGGAATTAATTACAATAATCAAAGGCAACCATTATAAACACTGCAGTTTATATATATATGAGAATGTTTCTTCTTTCTGAGCTTTCAAACAAATGCATGATCCTTTATGAGAAATTAAAGCTGTGATAACCTGTTGATACGACCATGGCAGAGGATTTCTCAACGAAACTACTCTGCTGGCATCAATGTTTCTGAGCTTTCTTGTCTTTGACTTTGTAACAGATAAGTAATGTGGCGAAAGTTGGTTGACTTGTTAGTGTTTTAATTATAACTTCTTGGTTATTCCACACCCTAAACTCTCCAACCTAAACATCATTTGCGTAAAAAAATATATTAATGGCCCTAATACTTTGTGAGGTTCACTTTTCATGATAGAGGACCCCTATCGAAGTCATTGGCAAGAAAAAGAAACATATGCAGCGCCAAGATGGAAGCTTCCTGGCACTTATCTACAATAATACCTCTCTTATTTAAGATACCTATCAAATACGGAATATCTCACCAGATTAGAAGCATTTCATATATACATACATACATACATACAATAATACCACTTTGAAAAAAAGTTTTACTAGCTTTTATAATTACAAATTGCATTTATTTAACACGTAACGATTTTTTTTTTTTTTGGTGAATCGATTTTCATTTAAATATATGAATCTTAAATCTTAATTACCAATATATCTTATTCCTAAATATATATATATATATATAATTAATATATGTGGGGCTCCAATATAACACAGTACCAAACGGGTTTCATTGTCATCTACTGGTGGGTATGTAAAGAAAGGTCCATTTGTGTTCATGCATTATTCTTGGGGCACCTTTTGAGAGTCTCCATTACTTTGATATTCTGGAACCCTCAAAATTGGCTTTTGGAGACCATGGGGGATGGGTCCGTGGCCACCATAATGGTGCACTTATGATTCCCATGCGTGCTCATTCATGCCTTCTTGGCATGGCAGGGTGATCAATCACGCACTCTAAACTCCTCCTGAAGTTTACCAGAACTCACTGCTGGTGCTCTGTCCTTGACATTGTATAGGAACAGAAACAATAAAAGCTGAAAAAAGGGTTCAACATGCTTGCAACGAAGAAAAGCTGATTACTAATATCATTATCCTCTTACGACCTTTAAACTCATTAAATCATGTTTTAATCTCAATCTTTCTGTGTTTAATGGATTTTCCTTTGGCCACTATACTAGCGTTTGTCTCATTTGCCATCCTCTTTCTTCTGATTTTCCCAGAAGCACCATCTTTGGTTCAGAAAATTTCTTCATCATTACCATAAAGAAAAAGCATCAAATTTTATTTGCTTGGTTTTTGTTTGTATAAAATGGGAAAAGCCAGCTACCTAATCTAATATAGTTAGCATAAGTTGAACTTTTCACGGCATATACGCATCCACTAAGATTATTTGATGAAGCATTTTTTATTTAGTACCTTTATTTTCACAAATTAAAACTTATAAATAGTTAAAAGAATTTATTTGGTCCTGTAGTTCAGTCTACACTAATTTTGCAAGTATTTTGTTGGCCGCTTTAAAGTTGGAACAATTTTCCATTTCTAATTATCTCTTTGAATATATGCGTCTCTTGTTGCCGCTTCTCTGATCGCACCTGAGAATCCCCCACGAAGAATAAGTCAAAATGAATCACATATAGTGGTTAACGGGGGATATCATCATGCCAAAGTTGAACAACGACTAATAAAAACAGAAAGATAAGGTACCTTTTCCTTGCATAAAATGGTATGCTCTGCTGAAACATTCCAAACCCATGTGGATCATGCACTGGTTGTCTAAGTATTGATAGATTTGAAATGAAACCACAGCCATCTGTAAAAACCTAGCTGGTCCCTGCCAATAAAGCACGATGCTCAAAAGATAATGAGTCTGGCTATTTTCTTTAAAATTTAACTTACACAAAATATTTACAAAGCACATATACAGACCTATATTTATTTATGTCTTGTAAGAGTTTAACAAGTTTAAATTTGTGAGAGTATACTTTTCCAAAGATAATATAGGTAAAGATAGTAGCAAAAGGATAGAAGGTGTGTGTATTGAAGAGGGTTTATGGATTATGATTCATAAATCTAACACACCATTGCATGCAGGAAAACCATTTGAGTTTGAATGGTTGACAAAACAAGCTTAACTAGTTGAACTTGTAGTACAATAATTTCATTTAATTATGAATAGTGGGGGATGACAGTGATCAAATATGTGAATTCTTGATCATATATAGCACTCATGCAAAATTTTATTAATCTCCGATTTACTTTTTTTAAATTTCAGAAGTTTAAAATATCATCAACACAATTTCTAAGTGCCAATCATCCAATTCATGAATCATTGCTTCCCGCACCTTTCTCTGCTCCTTGAAAGTGCGTAGCACTTTCATGTGTGAGGTCCCATGCATTTGTTGGTGTAAATTCATGACACTTAAAGCTTGGTCAATTAGACCGCGCAATTCACTCATTGTGAATTTATATATGCCAGCTTCATGGCTATTGCTTGGTTCACACTATTTCACACCAAAGTAATAGACTAGTAGCATCATCCTGCTGACAAAGCCTTTTCTTCTTTTTAAAATTTGTTTGATTTTCTCTTATTAAATCATTCTTGTTATCTGATATTGGCTTGAGGTGTTGCACATTATCAATGCATCTAGTATAAATACTCCTGCTTCTGTGCAGCCTTGAAACATCGGAGCCTAGCTATAATAGACAAGACCTACTCTTGGCCATGAGGTCCCTTTTGTGTTCATTCCATTGGTTTTCTCTCTTCTTCTTAACTATCTCCCTTTGTGTTTCTGCTTTCAATATTCCAAGGCTAGGAACTTTGCGGAGAACCAAGCAGCATGAACCTCAAGCTACGTCTTCCATTCATTTGCCTGAGGACCTCAAGACATTTTATTATACTCAAAGGCTTGACCACTTTAACTATAGGCCTGACAGCTACTTCACTTTTCAACAGAGATACATGATAAATTATAAGTACTGGGGTGGAGCTAAATCAAGTGCACCAATTTTTGCATACCTTGGAGCTGAAGCACCCTTGGATGAGGATATAAACTCAGTCGGGTTTCTTAGAGATGAAGCCGCTCAGTTCAATGCTCTTATTGTTTATATTGAGGTAAAACTCGAGTGAGATAAACCCGAGTTTCATGTTTTGTAATCACTTTTGTGGGCATTTTAAGCAGCCTTAACATTACAGCTCTAAACTAACTTGTTATCTTTTATATAATTCGTATGCTTGAATTTTTACAGCATAGGTACTATGGGAAATCAGTACCATTGGGGTCGAGGGAGAAAGCTATGAGAAATGCTAGTATTCGTGGCTATTTTAACTCAGCTCAAGCTATAGCAGACTATGCTGCTGTGCTTTTATACATAAAAAAAAGTTTGTCTGCTCACAATTCTCCAATAATCGTTATTGGAGGCTCTTATGGAGGAAGTAAGTGACCACTATATGTTATTAGCTCTCAATTGAGTACTAATATATATCTCAACTAGGACTTAATTAAAGTCTTATAGCCTTTTCCCTTAAAGGACTTAATTTAGTATTAGAGGGTTTAAAAGAGCCTGCTTCCTCTAATAATTAATTATGCAGTGCTTGCATCATGGTTCCGGCTAAAGTATCCCCACATTGCTCTTGGTGCTCTGGCTTCGTCAGCACCAATTCTCTACTTCAATGGTGTCGCCCCAGTAGCTGGTTACTATTACATTGTAACCAAAGACTTCAAAGTAATCCATGCTGATTTTTTTATCAAAAAAATACAAAAGATTTTCCGCTCAATTAAAACCTTCATCTTCAAGAACTTACTATCCTACTGGTGCATGCAGGAAACTAGTGAGAGCTGCTACCAAACTATACGTGATTCATGGTCAGAAATTGATAGAGTTGCTAGAAAGCCTAATGGCCTTTCAATTCTCAGTAAGAGATTCAAAACTTGCAAGTAAGTGTTCTCTTCTCTACGCAGTCATTATCATGGTGTTACTGTTACGTACCTCTTGAAGTGCAGACTTTTTGTGCACAAATGTTTTCTTCTTCTGATTCACCCAAAATTAATGAAATTAGAAATTAATGAGTTTGGGTTTTATTTTTCATTTTAGCCAATTGAGCCATAGGTTTGAGCTCAAGGACTACTTAGACTCAATATATACTGAAGCAGCTCAGTATAATCACCCACCTGAGTACCCAGTTGGAGTCATGTGTGGAGCCATTGATGCAGCAGCAAAGAAAACCGATATTCTTGGCCAAATATTCCAAGGTGTTGTTTCTTACATGAAAAATAGGTCATGCTATGACATGAATGAATTCAACCGTCCTACTGAAACTAACGTGGGATGGAGATGGCAGGTAACTTAATTCAAGCACAACACATTTTTTTTGTTTGAGCTTAATTCCCATTAACTGAGGTTTAAGAGTAAACTAACTATATAATAAACAGACATGTAGCGAGATGGTTATGCCAATTGGTCCTGATAGGAACGATTCAATGTTTCCACCAGCCCCTTTCAATATGAAGAGCTTTGTTCGTGAGTGCAGAAGACTGTATGGCGTTCTTCCACAGCCTTATTGGGTGACAACTTATTATGGGGGTCCTGTACGTTCTTTCTTAGTCTTCAGCTTGTTCAAATACATTAATATGATTGATATTTGAACCCAAAAAAAAGTGTGCTTTCTAAATATTATTGTCGATATATGTAATGCAGGATTTAAAACTGATTCTCCATAGGTTTGCAAGCAACATTATTTTCTCCAATGGATTGAGAGATCCCTACAGCTCTGGCGGGTAAAAGAAAGGGAAAGAAACTACATTTATTAATGATCTTTCCTGTTATTATCATAATATAATTTTCTCTGATCACCCTTTTCCTTTGCTTATGGATTGCAGGGTGCTGGAGAATATATCAGATAGTGTCATCGCAGTATCCACAGCCAATGGTATTTCATCTTCAAAATTATCGCGTGTGTGTGTGAGTGTATATATATAGATTGTATTAAGAGCTAGCTGATAATTGCAAGGCTAATGCTTTTAAGGTGGAAAATTTTAGGATCTCATTGCCTGGACATACTTTCAGCAAAACCAAGTGATCCTGAATGGTTAATCATGCAGAGAAAGACTGAGGTCAAGATAATGAAAGGCTGGATTGCTGAATTCCAAGCTGATCTAATAGCACTGAATAAACAAGTTCCTGCATAATACAAAAACTCTGATGTTGGTCCATCACCTATCAACTTAAACTTTTGGGTGATTGGTTCTTTGATAATGTTTAATGAAAATCATTACAACTAATTAAGTTGTGCTGAATAAAGTTAGGCAAAAAAAAAAAAAAACAATACTGTGTGTGAATATGTACACAGTTGCTGCTGGGGCTCAGTGAGTGCAAAATGTGGATTTACAATTAATCTGACTACATTATGGAAACTATCATATTCATTTAGACTATGAACTTTCTACGCGGAATCCACCAATAAGTGCTTTGAATGGAACCTAAAAGTTGCTAGCTTCTACCAATGCCCACGTTGTTACTTGGTAGTGTGTGAGGGGAACGATGCGCAATCATGCTTCCTCTCAGCAGGCACTGACCATTATGTATTTGCACTATGAATATGCCAACTCTGCTAAAGTCACCTCCTTCTGCTCTTATATCTATTGATATTTTTATAAATTAGATTTTATTAAACAATGATTACAAATAATTAAATAATTAAATTAATTATATTTATTAATTAAATTATAAAATTTGATACATTTTACAATAAAATTATTATTTATAAAAATTTAATAATAGTATACTTCTTTTATTCTTATATCTATGATAGTTTATGTGAGGATCACAAATTGAGTTCTTCTATAATTATTTTAAAGAATTACTAGGGAAAGAGATAATAAGACATAAGTTGATAAATGAGAGAGAAATAACTTTAAAACGAGAAAGAAAATACTCTATCTCTTTCTCTCCAATAATCCTTTGCAGTAATTATAGAAAATCTCAATCTGTGGCTAACATATGCATTGCTTTGTATTTATTCTTTCTTTTTCTTTTCATTGTAGTTGTTCTTTTCATTTTCTTTCCATCTAAAAAAAAAATATGGGACCAAATATATAAATTATATACATGAAAATGCTTACCATAATAGGAAGTATTGGTCGACATTAAGAAAAATGATATAAGTACAGAGAAAGTGTGCACTTCTTATATACAAGCTAAGAGAAACTTTTATGAAGAAGAGAGAAAAAAAAAAATATATATATATATATATATATATATATATATAAGAGGATGTATAGAATTTGTACAAAGTTTTTTTGTACGCCTATCACAACCCGAAATTAATGATCTTAATCAGTAATCAAGTTTCTGCTGTCTGCCTCAAGATATCAATAGTGCAAGCTCTTGGGTTTCCTCCAGTTTATATTTAGGTTTATCATATGCCCTATGTGTTTTTGTTCATAACTTCATATCCATTGAGGTCATTTTCCCATCCTCTTATATATGTTTTTATTTCTTCACAAGGAACACATTACTGTAGTTCTCTTTTTTATTAATATTTTTATATTTTATCATATAAAATATATTTTACATTTTAAAAGAGTCAAATTCACTCACTTTATAAATAAAATATCAATTCAATGATTTCATGCCTAGAAATTGAACTATTTATGATGTCTAATTTATAATTGAAATACCAATTCCGTGATTTTATGCCTTTGAAATTAGGTCTTTTAGAATTTTTTTTTTATTCCCATTTCTTACTTGTACTAGAATTTGAAATTTTTTAAAGTTAATTAAATATTTTTAAAATAATTTTTTAGACACATGAAATAATAAGAGAGAAAATTAAAAGTTATAACAAGTATTTAAAAGATTATTAATAGAAAAATTATTACTATAAGTAAAAAAAATTCAAATTTACCCACTTTGCTCTTGAAAAAAAATCTAATTCATAATTTTCTTCTTTTCGCCTAAGGTCAAGTTGTGACATTGCCCTTGACATTACTTAAGAGTTAGAAATCAACTCATAAGGTTGAGCAATTAACGGCGGTGTCGTTTTACAAGACAAAGGAACTGAGCATACACTGCGCCGTTTGGCATTTAGAGCTTCAGTTCCATGGAGCAACGCCGTCTAACATTCTAAAGCAACACGCCAGGGGGGTCTAAGACGATTCCGAAGGCCTTAGAATTTTCGAAAGGAGGAGAGAGGGACGGAGAACCAGACAGATCGAGCTAAGATGCTGGGGTTAGGGTTGAAGCGGTTGATATCCCAACCTTTATGTGTTAGAACTTTGATCGTTGCTTCCCAGCACGTGAAGCAACAGGACAAGCTCCGCCTACTTCCTTCCCAGAATTTGGCTCAGATGACCTCCAAACGTTTCCTTGATATCTACCAGGTGCCCTCTTTTCCTTTTTATTATTTTAATCTTTGATTGGTTTGCGAGAAAATGTAGGAAAAAGAAAATTTTTAAAACGAATTCTTCTCTCTCTGTTACAAAATATTCACCCATAATTAGACTTCAGTTCTTTTTGCCAAACTCATTTTGAAAATAAAGATCATAAATGGTTGCAGTTGGGGAACAAGGAAGCAATTGAGAAGGAACGTGCTCGACTGTAAGTTCATTTATGTTCCATTGTGTGTGTGTGTGTGTGTGTGGAGCGGTTGCAGGATCTATGAGACTTTCATTGAGTGAAGTCTAGTCAGTGATGTTGATGGTTGATGGGATTTAGGACAGTGCAGATGAGATGAGTCGGGGATACTTCGCTGATATGGCTGAGCTCAAAAAACACGGTGGTAAGGTATTGCATATTGTAGTGCAACTACTTTGGCTTATATGAGCTTTCTCCAAATTTAAACTCTACTAATTAGTGACGAAGAATTCTCTGATAACATTTACGTCCCATTTAGTGTCTATAGCGTACTTGCATGTGATAAGGTGGAATATATATCAAGAGGTAAAATTAGGCTTCGCATGCTTTAACAAAGTGCTTCTTTTCTAGTTTTGAATTTAAAACCTTTACATTATAAACTTATTTCAATTCTTCAAATTCCTTATTCCTTAATATTAGCTGAATTAAGTTTATGACATACTTAAATCAAGTGTTTCATTTATAGATTCAAATTTGAAAGAGTGACGTTGTAGACTGAGTTTAATTCTTAAAACTCCCAATACCTTAATCTTAGATGAATTAAGTTTGTGCGAATTTGGTCAAAATTAGCTGGCCTTTGAGTCTCGCTTTTGTGCTATGTTAACCTAAACGTAGCTAGCTGTATCATTTTGAACAATATACACATTTAATATTGAAAAATCCAGTGATCACTTGCTTTTACTTATATTTAGCTGTATGACAGATTTATTAGTGATATTTCTGCAGATTGCTGTTGCAAATAAAGTGATCATTCCTGCAATGGTAGCTAAGAAGTTTCCTGATTTGGAAGCCAACCAAACAGATGGTACAACAGTGAAGCTTCCAATCCGTTTCAGTGAAAATGTAGTTAACGCTGAAATGTCATCTTTCCCAAAGGCCTCTTTACTTTGTCTTTCATTTCGAGCAAGCTCCCAGGTAACAATTATGGTAGTGATTTATCAAGACATTCCTTTTATTATTTATATTATTGCTTTTTGTGCGCATCTGAATGCAGCCAACACAGACCATGTATGTCTTAGTTAATCACTCACACACACACACACACACATACACATATACCATTTTAGAGAAAACAGAGGTTAAATGGCAAGAAATAAGGATAAAGTGGAAGAAGCCAAACATAAGCTGGGAAGCTAGTTCCTATACTCTCTTACCAGGTTAAGTTTTCAGTTTATTCGTAATGCTCCTTGTTTTCTCCTAGTGAATTACTTAATGGATGCCACAAGCATAGCCTTCTCTTCCTTCTAGAATTCAACTGCTGAGAAGTACCTTTGTTACCTGTGGAAAAGTAAACAAGTAAAAAGCAACACTATACATATTACATATATGTTTCTCATATCATTTGGTAGCTATTTTTTAGTTGAATTTTGTCCTACTGTTGCTGCAATTAAGTTCTGCTTCGAACTTTTGACAGGGAATGGTCAATTCTTGGAGCATGCCTTTTGTTGAAGCATTTTGTAAATCAGAAAATGTTCATCTATATGAGGTACGTATCTACCTGTTTAAGTTTCTCTGAATTTTCTGGTAATCGGCTTTCTTTTGTGAGAAGACTTGCTGTAATTAAATCCCCCTCCCCTGAGAAAAGGTTCGATTGTTGAGATTGGGAACTTTATCCATGAACCAAGGTGAATATGACTTTGGTTATCCTTAAATGGTTTGATAATAGTTTTCTG
Organism: Dicorynia guianensis; assembly: GCA_037013595.1. Classification (NCBI taxonomy): domain Eukaryota; kingdom Viridiplantae; phylum Streptophyta; class Magnoliopsida; order Fabales; family Fabaceae; genus Dicorynia; species Dicorynia guianensis. The sequence continues at coordinate 2,599,496 of JASUAB010000009.1, forward strand.
CTGCTTCTGATGTAGTCAGCAGTCAATTTATGCTTCAATGCTTGTTTCTGAACTTTCTTTAGAAAAAAGATGCTGAGTGGTGCATATGATGCTTTATGCATGTATTTGCCAAGGTATTTATAAAAGTACATATAAAGTTACCATGAAAGTGGATAGGTGCTTCTAATTTTAAATTATTAATTAAAAAAAAAAAAACTTGTTCATAGTCGCTGCCTTGCTTTCTTAGTCACCTTTCTATCTGACTAATCTGGTCTGGCTTATTGAAAGAGGCTTCTCTGTCAACCACTCCTTCCTTCCCTTTCTCTCTCTCTCAATCATCATTTTTGTTGGAAAGAGGCTTCCCTGTATGAGGATGCTTTGGATTAGTGTGAAATCAGCTCAACTAAATTTATCCGGTGGTTATCTTCAGATAGGATGTCAGGAGATACAATATCCATGAATTATCAGTTCTTTCTGTTTTCCAGAGTGTGAATGATTGCATATCATTTTTATGATGAGGTTTTCATGTTATCCATCAGGTATCATTTATAGACTCATGGCTCCTATGTCGGAATCCTATAAAGCGATTCCTTCTCTGGACAATGAGCAAACCATATCATAATGGAAGCAGGGATACCCTTCAGAAGCAGAAGGTGTATTCATTTGGTGACCATTATTACTTCAGAAAAGAACTGAAGATACTGAATCTTCTCACAGGGTATAAACTTTTTCTTGCTTATTCCATTCACGGTTTGCTAACAAATTGTGTCGAGTACTGTTCTTAACCTCTTAGTATCACAGGTATATCTTTTTACTTGATAAGTTTGGTAGAATAAGATGGCAAGGCTTTGGATTTGCGACACAAGATGAACTGTCATCCCTCCTTTATTGCACATCAGTTCTTCGAGACGAGGCGTGAGGTAAAAGCTAAATTCTGTCTGGCGGTAGCTGACGAAACTGTATGTTTCACGTGAAGTTCTGAGCATGTGTCCTTTCCCAGAGAATTATGTTGATTGCTCATGCCTTGCTTATGTCATGTTATGACGTGTAATTCTTACCCTTGATTCTTTTTAAACTACACACCTGTTCTTTGTCTGGCAGAAATTTTTGGTAGATATATGGGTTGTAACTAGCCTGTCAGATATTTATGGGCCACTTTTTGTTTTCTGTATTTTGGTTTACAAGTACAACTCCGGGGCGGTGGTTGGGGTCCGTGGGAAATGCTGCAGGGAAATATTCCCTGCCTTGGATCGACCTGGTCGGGCTGGAAGAATGGCAGCTAATGCCACATGAGCCATTGTTGTTGTAGGGTAAGTGAAGCAGCTGACACAGATTTATGCGGCCTGTTGTTTTTTCTTCCATCTGAAATGTTATATTTTCAGATGCAGCTGAGAGTCCAAAATCCCTAAATAATCAATGCGTATTTTTTTCTGGAGTTTTAACTACTTCATCAATTAAAAAGTTCAGTGCTTCTATTTTTATAATTATTTAAAAATTTATTAATTTAAACTTTAATATTTAATATATTTTATATTTCATATTTATTCATGTGAGATTTTAATGAGTTTAATGTTATCAGACTAACATTTTTTAAAAGTTTAGTTAATGTACATAATATTTTTAGGTTCTCGGTAATCAAACCCACATCAACATGAAAACCTAAAAAATAAAAATATATTTGGAGAATGTATTAATTATTAAAAGAAAAATAAATGATGCTATTAACATTCAGACAATCAACGCTTGCTGCGAGAACCCGGGAAGATGGAAGCTCAACACTGGACGCCCGTCCATGCGACAGCCTCATTCCGTGTCTCCTTCCTTTCTCCGTACGAAGTCTATTTGTTATGGCCGTTAGCCTATAGGACAGTAGGCTGCGGTCTTCAGTTTTTCTCCTAACGTCTTTAATTGTTTTTGTAAATACTAAATTTCTAGTAACTCGTCAATAATTAGTACTGCCCTGCTTTTCACATAAACAATTTCTTATAGCTGTAAGGACCCATCCAATTCCATATTGTTGCAATGATCCGTTCCTGCCTAGAGATATAATGATTTATACAATGCTGCAAAAGGTAAAAGGCTAGAGTCATGATCTGATTCAACGTGGCTCAAAAGAGTGAGCAAAAGGATCCCCTGAAGCTAAAACGGACCAACCTACTGTGCACAAACAAAGCAGCCAGCAGCCAGCAGCCAGAAGCCACAATCAGACTACTAACGTGTGGCCTTGCCGATTGCCACAAATACATAGCGGCAAGACTGAACAAATGAATCACAGTTCCAAATTCCACACTATATTGTGCTATAAGAACACAAAGCAGCAGAAGAGCGTTATGTGCATGAAGAAAGCCAACACCCCTGCCTTCATCCACTTGTGGGGCCCATCACGCAAACAGGTGCTGCCGCTGAGTTCTCCGGCGTTGACAAATTCACTTCTGCCGGTGCCCGTTGTTGTAGAGACATTGACCGACAAGGAGCCTAAATTAATGGATTGTAATTGAACATATCAGAACGATAGAATCTGATGTTGAACAGAAAAAAAAAAAAAAACCTCCTGGAAATAAGCATTCTCCTTTTTTTTTTTGGGTAAGTAAGTATTATCTTTTTGATATGCCACATACTGTATACATTTCTGGTAGTGTAGCTGAAACTTACAGTCATAGTTAGCCCATCCAATGCGTTGACCAGCCAGATCATAAACGAAAATTTTGTCTTTTAATACAAGGTCTGCAAAAAACAAAAACAAGAAGACGATGTTGTCAGTATTTTGATTTTTGGCTTGAACTCAATTAGATTCAAAGAATCTTTACATGATCCTTGAGATATATCATATTTAATTGAAATTTTAAAAAAAAAAATATCAAATGTTTGATCGAAAGTTTCGAAATCGGCATTTTACCTCCCAAAATTGTTATCTCTTGACCCTGGATTTTCTGGAAGCCAATACACCACACTGCTGCACCTCCCTGAAGTAGGGATTCCCCATTTCAGTTAGTGACATAACATGCAGTAGATAAAAAGCACTGAATGGAGTAGATATTGTTGGAAGTGACATGTAGTAAGTATTTGAAGAATATTTTTCCCGGCATAATAATTTCAAGTAAAGGGATCTAGTAAAAAACCAATAGAAACAAAATTAAGAAAAAGAAAAAAATGAAATACACTGTATATTTAAATATTAGTTACAGATAAAAAGCCAAAAGTAAAGGATATAGTAAGACATAAGATTGAACCACCCATATTGTACGAGCAAAAGACACTTTCATGCCAGGTTGCTACAGCGCATTAATTTGGATGATATGAAATACCTCAAGACATTGATAGGTTTATGCAGAAGTTATGACGCAATATAAAACATAGAGGCAAACGACCTTTAGAATCAAAGTAATGTCAGAATCAACTTTCAGGGCAAGAAGTGAAAGGAAAGGAAAGAATCAGATCAACAAAGACAGTAATTCTTCAACCATTTGCAAATACAACCCACACCAACTTCGATTCAATGATTTTGCAATTTATGTAATCCAGACAAGTCCCTAAAATACTGATTAGAAATTGAAGCTTGCATACTGACAATGGAATTCTGCTGTATAAGGTAGTCCTGTGGTCTGAGAACCATAGTTGCACCGCCCGCAAAGTTAAGACTTACTTGAGGAAAAATATCAGAGATGCTGAACACAGAATAAACAGAAAGGAAGATAGAGAGAGTCAAGATAAGAATCCAAGCAGGAAAAGTTAAATGACCAAAAAAATTCAGAAAAGAGGAAGCATGATATGTTCAACCTGGTGGTAATTAAGTAACACTGATTTCCCCTGGAAAGAACAGTGCGTATAGATTGTGGAACTGCAGACGTAATCTGCATGAACGAAAAGTAGCATTTTTGCTATCATTTATTGATTACTAAGTGAAAATCATGCAACTATTTGCCGATTGTTGATGAACCATCAAAGAAATTTCTGATATCGATAAACCGAATTAATTATCTAAGTGAAACTCACCGCACTGACAAAGGGATCATAAGCTGCTTCTGCAAGGTATGCTAAAGTTGTTCCAGAGTCAATAATGGTACCTCGGTTATTTGATGTTTCGAAAACTGAAGAATCAATAGGTAGCATTTGGCCATTGACAGAGATGCTCTGCAAATTTAAATTGTAATGAGACCTGAAATATTGGCCAAGGAAGCAGTTAGTCAAAATACTTTTCCCCTGCAAGATCTTTCAAGTCATTTCTTAGAGGCACATATATAACTCCCTTCTTCTTTCGGGGGTTGATTTGAACATATAGGCACAATCATTTTCTGGTATAAAACAGATAGGAGAACCAATCAAACACAGACTGAACTCAAGCGCTTAACTGCATTGAAAATCCTGAGAACGTACTATCTTCAGTTTTATGATTGAAATTGGCTTGAACTATCAAGATTAACAGGCATTTTTAATTACATTTGGATTAACATCCTACTTGGATGACTGTTTGGAAGCCCAGAAACAAAAATTGACTTGCAGTATTAAATAGTTGCCATCTTTGAGTTCGTCTGAATTTTTAATTCAGGTATCTTACTTGGCTCCTGAGAACAAAGCTAAGAAGGTCCATTAACTATGCAACTTTCTGTTTCCATCTTACATTGAAAATCAATGAAAGCTAAATATTGGAATCTTTAGGTCAAATTTTTTAATACGGGTATCCTACAGGAAAAAGATCAGACAGAAATATCAGTAAAACAATTAACGTAATCTACATTTACCAAAGAATTCATATTACTCTTACCGTGGATTCATTACTGAACCATCAGAAATATGAAGTGACATCAGGAAACTAAGCTGCAGCACTTGATTTTAACGAAAGAACTTACTGTGATGGAACAAGTGGACTGTAAACTATATTTGGCTCCACAATCTCACCAAGAACCAATATGCCCCCACCACTGTTATCACCTTTCAGGCAATGAGAGAACACCCTCGGTGCTATTCCTTGTGAAGAGAGCTGGGAGATGACAGACAATTCCTGTTGCCCAAATCCAAATATCCCGTCAACTGCTCTATCAGACTTTGTCAAGTCCCCGGTCTGCACGTCGCTACACCTGCTCCATCATAGAACATATCAAGTGATGCTTTTCAAGTTCGAACCAACAAACATGAAAAAATAGGGATGCTATTTCAGACCAGGCTCACGAATCCTGATATCTTACCCAAAAACTACAGGTGCTGAGGAATTCGTAGTCACAGATCCCTCATAAATAGCGTCAAAATGCATCAAGTCAGAGACGTAATATCCAGATGTCCCACTACCGTCTCCATATTGGAATATGTAAACGCACTGGTTGTTCTGACTGGAACAGCTGGCATCTGATGATTGAACACCACTACTGCATCTTTGGTCTGAACAAGAGATCAATGAAGATGTTGATGAACTCCCGGGGTCAAAAAAATTGAGTTGAATCTGTAACACAATCCAGCAATGATTTTGACAAATCCCAGCAGTATAGTGATGTTGTTGTTTCACAAACTTGATGTTGACTTATAGTTAAGGAAAAGTAAAATTACTTGGAGCCCACTTGTCTGGGGACAGCCATTGCAGGAGCTGCAACTAACCCATAGAACATCACTGCCAGTGTCAATCTGCACATGAAAATCTCTTGGAGGAGAACCCAACTGCACCTTCGTAAAGTATAGCCTGAAATAATCCAGAAAGTTCATGTTTTATCAACGAATATCAGAATTGATATTCTTTGAACCAACGACCTAGTAACAAGTGATATTCGTGTACCATTGCAAAAAGATCGAGGGGCAAAATGAGACTATCGCTGTAGCTTAAAAAAGACGTAAAGTTAGAAAATTGAAAGCCGCCAAGGATCAAAGCAAGCAACGTTAGGCATTAACTAAATGATAAAAATCCGGAAGCATGGAACACCAATAGGAAATTTAGTTTGAGAACACCTGTAACAGAAATTTGACAAACAGCACAAGAAGAAAATTATAAAACCATTATTCAGAATCCAGTTTAATCCCAAAAAGCTTGCATATGGGCTTCAGAAGTTGAGACTTTCACATCAAAACATAATTAGAGATAGAGAAACCAGAATGTTACAAATCATAATACTAATCCGATGGTATTCAAGCGGACAAAATCCGCGACGGAATTACCCGACTTGGAAAGGATCGAAGGTCCCCTGAACAGGGAAATCAATGACACCGTTAGAAGACTGCAACATTCTTCGATGTCTGACCTGGTCCCTCGCTCTGAGCTGACTCAACTCCACTCCGTTATTCGACGGAAATGCTCTTTCCAGCGTCAGAGTCACCGGGATTCCACAAACGACCGCCGCGGCCGATAACAGCGCGGCGGCGATGAGAATACCAGCGGGAAGAGGCACCGGCATTTGTTTCAGTTCCTTTTAATCTGTCCGACCTTCCGTAAAAAGAAGGGAGGGCAGCGCTAAGCGGCTGACGGCCAATCCAAGTCAAAGCTAGAATATCAGAACAAAAAGCAAAACAGGGCAAAGACTGAGGCTGCGGATGTTGTGCCGCTTCATCCTTCTCATTCCGGAAAGAATTAGAGACACAGCTATATTGCCTATTTATGTAAAGGAGGGAGAGGGGAAGGTTCCAACTTCCATTCCAACACAACAGCCGATCACACAAGTTTCAACAACGGATTACGTAAATGTTGCCATTATTCATATCCAAAATTATTGAAATATATTTTTATTTATTGTTTCTTTCCATTTTTTTATTAGGGAGGCAGTTGATAACTTCTTCGTATTGGTAAGCTGCATGTCGCATGATCATGTGCGTACCAAGTACGCGTTTTCTTTATACTCTCTGTCTTCGTATCAATATTTTTATTTTTATATTTTTATATTTATTTTTATAATTTTAATTATAATTATTATTTTTACTATTTATTTTTTTAATTTTTATTTTAATTTTAATATTTTTTACTACATCCACATCGGCAAGCCAACATTTCTCGTCTTCATACGTTGTTCCGTTGGTTGTCTTCATTTGATAAACTGTTTTATATTCCCTGTAACGTAGAATTATGGGGACTAACTGTGCCCTATCTTAAGCTTAGTTTTTATAAATTAAAAAAAAGTTGAGGCAGCATAAAAGTAGGTAGCCAGTGACATCTTTTTCTAGGATGCTTTTTTAAGTAGTAGGTGAATGTATAAGCAGTTTCCTTCGCATCATGCCATCACCTTTGGGCACGAGTCACATCTACTATCCTTTTTATATGGAAACACATTAAACGTGAAAAAAAAGCATTGATAAATTAAATTAATGATCATTTACTAATTAAAATAAAGATAAGAGTCATACTTTTAAATTAATCATCATTTATTAATTAAAAGCATTGATAAATTAAACATATATTAATACTCTACTAGGTTTAAAATTCTTTTTTTTTTTTTTATGAAGGAAGATTGTCTAACTTCTTGTTAAAGAAGAAAAAATGGTGCAATTAGAGAAAAATATGAAAGTCAAAAAATTTAGATTTTTAAATTTATATAAAAAATTTAAGGAAGAAAAAAATAATTAAAATAAAGAAATATTAAAGTCCAAAAATTTAAACCCTTAATTCATATTATAGATAAGGCCATGATCATATGTTAAGAATAATAATAATTGGAAGAAAAAGAAGTTGATATGAATAAAATGATTTGTATTTTTTGGTTTGGGATAAATTAAGGATTAATTAGAAAATAAAATTATTCAATCGCTTTTGAAAGAAATCAAACTTAGATTTACTTTCTCTGTAGAATGAACTTTAGACCAAATATATGCTGTCTAATAAGAAGATAAGTCAAAGTATGGCAAAGATAGAGCTGCCAGCTTAGGGATTAAGCCATGTTTAGTTTCCAAATCATGAATACAAATCTGTAGGCTCATTGCCATTCCCTGTCTATTGGCATTTGTCCTTGACTAAAATGATTGGCTTTTGAACTTGCTCTGAAGTACAGCTGGTACAACCACAGACAATTTTCCTTACAATATGTGTTTTTATTTTCAAACGAAAGTTAAAACACAGGTCACAGGTGTGAGGCGCGTATCTACCTTGCTTCCTTCCACTCAAGAAAGCACATGCTATTGGATCATCTTGGCCCACCAAAGTCCTACCTTTAAGCCGCCCGGCCTTTTCTAGTGGACCATGTCCACTCCCCATTTTGATCTGATGTTTTTTAATGCTTGAGATAAATAAATGAAGTGAATAATTTTATTTTTACTGACCCATTATTATTCTGTTAAGCAACTTTTTTCAATAATAAAAATATTTACTTCTATTTTGTTTATTGAATGAGCTCACTGAAATGAGAACAGGAAGGGGTTTGTGAAATGGTAAAACTTATTAAGTGGTACAAATTTTATTTTTTATATAAATTATTTTAAATTTAATTTAAGTTTGATGTATAAAAAATTATTAAAAAAAATTTACTTATTTTTACATATTTTATATAAAAATATTATTTTTTATTAAATTAATATTTTAAGAAGATAAAAGAAAAGATAAAATCTTCATGATTTTGGCAATCTTTTCAAGCTTTTGCAATGCTCCATGAGAAAACACTTTAACTAAGCCCAATGTACAATTATTTTACATTTCACTTTATTTGGCCGGTTTTGAAAAGGGTAATGCAGTCCAGATCCTACTTCCACCATCTTCTTTTGCATCTTTCATTTTGGTTTGTGGTAGAGAAATCAAAATGAATATAATGAATAATAAAACTAAAAGGTGAATTTTTCATTTGATTTGTTCCCTGATTTGACTAACCTAACCCTGATTATGTGCTATCTTTCTCCCCTGACTTGTTGCCCCTTCAAAATGTTCAATGGGCATAACTGGCATTTCATGGTACCTTCAATATATCAACTAAATAACTTGAACTTATTTATCTATAGAAGGGACAGAGACTTTGGCGATGGTCCTAATCGGCCAATCCAAAGGCCGGGTCAGCTCAGCACCTTCCTCAGGAGAGGAGAAGCCGTAGGGGACAAGTACGGTTCATTGCGAACCGCCACGCGTGCTTCCCAAATGACTGAAAAAGTGAAAAGCAAAAGTTGCTGCCCTTGTATCCAAGGAATTTGAAATGAAACAATTTCCAAATTTAATTTCAAATATTAGGGTTATTTTACTTTAAAATAGTTAATTTTCACAAAATTCTTAATACAATATTTGATCACAAGAAAATATATGTTGTTTAAACTTTAAGTTGATAATTTAGAAATACGACAATTTGGATATAAATCTTAAACTAAAATAATATATAATATTTTTTATACAAAAAATGATCGGCGGATGAAAGTGGACGCCACCGCGAATTTGACGTGCAATTGCAAAATTCTAGAAAAGGTTCCTCCACGCGAAACAGATGGATTCTATAAAGATTGAAATGATGGTTATTTCGGGATTCAAAAAAAATGGTGGTAATTTCCAGTTTCTAGAAGATAAATAAGTTCCAGAGAGTCAGAACCAGCGACAAATGTTTTGATAAACTAAATCTTATTTTGTTTTATTTCTGACTTCTTATTACAATAAATAGACAAAAACTCGAAAGCCATCCATGCGTTGAATGAAAAGGTCGGTTTAGTAAAGTGCCCATAACTTGTGCACCAGATATACCCAATTCTCTTGTGTCTTCACCTCCTTGTACATGCTCTGCCTTTCTTGGAGGACATGTGGTTCCCAATCTTGCACAGCTTTACATCACTAATTAAATTTATTTTAAAAGCATAATTAAATACTTTAAAAACGGATATGAGTATTTAGAAACCTCCGCAAACTATTGATTCTTTCAAGTTCAAACACCAGATCAGCTTGCATGGCAACCTTAAACAGACTTTTGTTGTTGATGTTTTCCTTGCCTTCTGTTTTTTGCGTCGATTCCTTTCCTCTCGTTTGTTCTTCTGCTTTATGGAGAAGACTACATAGAAACTTGGTCTCTCTCTAAATTTATAAAGCTGAAGCTGCCTTTATTATTTTTATTTAAAGGACAGCAAAGGAAAAAGAAAAAAGAAAAAGAAGGATCCACACAAAACCAACTTCAGTCTATAGTTTATGGTCGAATTCATCACCTACTCTGGTGTTGTCTCTTTTGTACTCGATGCCTTGCAAATTGCAACTTGTCTTTGTTCTCTTCGCCAAGGTAAGGTGCTAGCACGTTGTAAAGCAAGCACGTCGACATATCTTGGGTTGGGTGATAGTTATAGTGGCCCAACTCACCAGTTAGACCCTTTGCCTGGGCCCGGGCCCAGGTATATGCAGAGGTCGACTGGGCAAAGCCAAGTCAGAGAATATCCAATTTCTATGTCCCGAAAATTGATCCCAACAGAATCCGGTGACTTCGAACCTCTGGTTAAGGATGCAGAGACCACAAGGCTCAGCAAGCTGTCACAGTGCCACGTTAAAGAGATCAGAAAGTCCTGAAACATATAAGCATGACATACTGTATATTCTAATAAATTAGTTTTTTGAAGAAAGATTAATGGTGCTATGACAAAATAGTATTAGACCCAACTCAAATTTTATTTTATTATGGGAATCATCTTTAGAGGAACGTCTCACTTGGTAATGGGAGCGTTATTGGAATAAGTGTGGAAGATGCCACATTCCTGCATTAAAAGAAAATGAGGAAGTCGCTTATAAATTTGATGGTTCACATCACAACTTATGACTATTTTATGAGTCCACTTAATTGGGACCTTCGTTTCCCTAAGCTCAGAAGCCACACTGTCTCTTTCGGACCATGGTTTTGGGATGGTTTGGTGGAATGTCGCACTTCTTGCACAATTAATTAATGCATACCAAATCCTCATCAACCCACCTTTTATTAAGATGCATTTGATGCTGACAGTATGGAAAGAGCAACCGTCAATACCCGAAAATCCTTTGTGGCATTACAGGAGCAATCATTCTGACTGCACCAAAAAAAAGAAAAAAAGAAGTAACCATTCTGAGGTGTAATTCTGTCAAAATAGAAGTTAGTTAAGCCTAAATTATGAAACAAGCACTGCAGAACAAAGATATGTTAACATTCTCCTTGAAGTTATAGCTTACCTGATATTTTGATGTCCTCTTAATTCTTGTGGTATAGCTAGGATTCTTACCCTCCATATTTGTTAGTCATACGGCTCATTTATAAAAAATTATATATATATTTGTTAACATTAAAATAGATAGCATGTATTTTGAATGGTACAGTAATATTTATTATTAACTTAAAATTTTTTTTTAACATTTTAAATATAAATTTAGAACTTTGTATGTGTATTAAATAGTTTGTCATTTATAATTGAAATACCATGAAGACAAACTTTAAGAACTAACTTCTACCATATGATTTTCCAATACTTTCGAGCCTGTAATGCCTTCTTCATATGCATGAGTACATGCAGCTGCAGAATCTGCTAAAGCTTAGGCAGAGAGTTGAAATATCAAATGTCCCCCAGTGCTTGCATTCTTTAATACTTTTTCCCTGGATTCAAATGCAACTGATTTCCCATATTACCGGTGCTGGCGAGAATAAGCACAGGTCAGAATCTGCCAAACCTTTGATCCTTTGGGTAAATGATTTATAGTTGCAGAAACTTATTGAGGCAAAGAAACTGCAGAAAGATTTACAAAATATATATTTGCTTTTGTAGTCCCCATTTGTATGCTGTGAGAATATTAAAGAAAACAGCTTTATCAGCCAGAAATCTGCACTGAAGGGAACCATCTATTGGTGAATCTGCATCAAAGTAAGCCAAGATTATGCAGTGTGGCTTTCAGGTCTATAGTTGAAGTGTCAAGTGTCTGTTTGCAATAATATGTTTCATTAGTTCCCTGAATCATTTGCGCCAAGGCTGTAGGGCGGTGTAGGGTTGTTTCCCCAATTGGGCTCAGCCTTGGAATCATCAATGATTTTGTTGCGGTGACCAGTGAGGTAGGTGGAATATATAAGAATGATAGAAAGAAGTACAGGAGCGAAATTGGAAAGCAGCGATCTCCATTAGTCCATTTTTTAGAATATAGTTGGAAACGTTGCTGTTTAATTTCTAAGAAAAACGCACATGCCAAAGCAAGTAACAGTTGCATGGATTCAGAGCGGCGCAAAGTATTAGACTTTTTTTTTTAATTAATAGTTTTGGGCAAGGTAAAATTATTCTTTATTGTCTAAAATTTCTGATTTATGAAATTTTTAGAGAATAAGAAAATAGTAATCTGATTGTTATTTATGTTAAAATTTATTTTTTTAATTATTTAATTTCTCTTTTTATGTCTAAAATTATCTTAACAATTTAAGTATCAATCACGGGTGAAAAAAGATATTTAATTTTAAAATAGGCATCTCATAAGTAGATTTACAGTGTAAATACCATAAACTTTGCAAATTAAATATTTAAAATTTTACTAATTAAACCAATATTCTGTTGAGAGACTAAAGCAACAAAATTAGGTTAGTTAAAAAGAAATAAAACTCGTGTTAAACAGTGGAAAAAACTAAGTAGTTTAATTATCAATTTCACCTTAAACTGATGTTAAAAAAATTTCACCTTAAATTGATGTTTCTTTCTTTAATCTTATTGCATAATTATAGAGCATCGCCTACGATGGAAGGCAGATATTTCATCTTTCCTCACGTTTATTGGGGGGATATTGTAGCGAAAATGATAATATCGTACTTCAGGTTCTTAAAAGTAAATATAGATACGACTACGTATCACAACTTTATTGTAGGTTTCACATACATGGGACCCACTCGCGCGATGCCCACCCTTAATGTGCACGAACTACCACAATATCATGTCCCTCACCTCGTCACCTCGTTTATAGCGCTGTCACTTTCCGAGACTAAACCCTGCACATTCATTTCTTTATTTTCCCGGCAAGTCCCGCTCTCTCGTAAACCCTAATTTTCCAAAATTCCATATAAAACCTTCGGCTAAGGGTTTCATATTGGTTCTTTTCAATCAATATTTAATCTTTCTCAGCTCTATCTAATATCACAAATCTACTCATCGCGTTGAAATTTTCTTTTCTGATTTCACTTAAAAGCTTGAAGCTTGAGGTCTGCATTGGCTTTGAGTTTTTGGGTCCTTCAATGGCGGAGGGCCGGAGCGGCGATAGGAATGAGGGCAGCGATTACACTTCAGAGGACGAAGGGACCGAGGATTATAGGCGAGGAGGATACCATGCAGTTCGAATTGGGGACACGTTCAAAGATGGCTGCTATGTGGTGCAGAGCAAGCTCGGTTGGGGTCATTTTTCTACTGTGTGGCTCGCTTGGGACACTCAGAAATCGGTACGTGGCCATGTAGTTATTTTCTGGGAACTATGGGGAAAAAGAATGCTTTTGAGCATGAGTCATGTTTTGGTTTGTGGGCGAGGGCGATCATTGGGGTTATTTACGAAAATATAAAAGGAGTTCCGGGAAGGTTATGTTAGGTATCGGACCTTTTTCATATGGTCTTTGGAGAAGGTAGAGGAGGAAAGAATATGAGTAGAGAACTTTGAGCAAAGCATATTTCGTTCCTGCTGTAATGTGCTTTCTGGTTCCTCCTCCATTTTCCACGAACTCACTTTAGTTCAAACCTCTCATTCGTGATTGAAAACATTAGACAAAAATTTTTATTCAACAAAGATAAGATGGTCCGGCATTGGCTGGTTTTAAGAAAAATCTTTAATTTTCAATTGAATAGGAATCTATTTCCAGTTATTCTGGTTTACATCTTTCTCCCCCGGTCTCTGGACATTTTTTTTTTTAAATTAGTTATTTGTATGTTTATTGCCTTGTCGCTATCTATAATTTGCTAGATACTTAATTCCCTCTATTGCTTATCCTTAAATTGATTGTAATCAGGTCCAATCTGGTTTGTTGCTATACAATTATTCGCCTTTTGAGAACCTAAATAATGAACATGCAATTATTTAATTAGAAACCTGTTGATAATGGGAAATTATTTTTGTTTGTAGCGTTATGTGGCCTTAAAAATTCAAAAGAGTGCTCAGCACTACACTGATGCTGCAATGGATGAAATTAAAATTCTCAAACAGATTGCAGAGGGGGACCCAGATGACAAGAAATGTGTTGTAAAACTCTTGGATCACTTTAAGCATTCAGGGCCTAATGGTCAACATGAGTGTATGGTTTTTGAATTCCTGGGTGACAATCTTTTAACCCTAATCAAATTTAGCGATTACAGAGGAGTCCCTCTCCCCATGGTTAAAGAAATTTGTCTCCATATTTTGGTGGGTTTGGATTACCTGCATCGCGAACTTTCTATAATACACACAGATTTGAAGCCAGAGAATGTCTTGCTTCTCTCAATGATGGATCCATCGAAGGATCCTAGAAAATCAGGAGCTCCACTTATCACTCCAAACACAGAGACAGTATCCAAGAATGGGATCACAAAGGACAAAAAAACTTTGAATGGAGACCTGACCAAGAACCAGAAAAAGAAAATGCGGAGAAAGGCTAAAAAGACAGCTCAAGATTGTGTTGGGAAGAAAAGCCCTGAGGAAGCTGAGGAGGATTCCAAAGCACCTGACCAAGAAGATTCTAGTAATGATGTGAAATCAAATGTGGAATCCATTGAAGATAAGCCTTGTGGTCCTGTGAGTAAAGATGAAACAGAAAAGCTTCATGAAACTAAATATGTTCCCCAAGGAAGTCATGGTCATCGGAGAGTTAGCCGTTCCATGAGAAAGAAGTTGCTGGCAGCTGTTGATCTTAAGTGCAAGCTGGTTGATTTTGGAAACGCTTGTTGGACTTATAAACAATTTACAAATGATATTCAGACAAGGCAGTATAGGTGTCCTGAGGTTATTCTTGGATCTAAATACTCAACTTCAGCTGATCTATGGTCCTTTGCTTGCATTTGCTTTGAGCTTGCCACTGGTGATGTTCTTTTTGATCCTCACAGTGGTGACAACTATGATAAGGATGAGGTATGTTCACCTGTTTTGGACCTCAAAAGTACTGTTTGGCTTTTATTGTGTGCTATGATCATGTGGTTCTTACAATCATATTACTTCCTTTTTCATTGTGTGCTATGATCATATTACTCTACAGGATCATCTGGCTTTGATGATGGAGCTTCTTGGAATGATGCCTCGCAAGGTAGGGAAGTTATGTGTCTTGCTGATATATGTCAAAATTGATTTGGTTGTTAACATGTTTAAGAAACAATATGGAAGTTTACAGGAACTCAATCTGATGCAATTTGTATCTATATTTACTCGTCCTTATCTGCAAATATTGAATAAATATTTCCTTTAGATTGCCCTAGGTGGTCGCTATTCTCGGGAATTTTTCAACAGAAATGGTGATTTGAGACACATTCGTAAGCTGCGTTTCTGGCCTCTTAATAAGGTGCTGATGGAGAAGTATGATTTCAGTGAGCAAGATGCAAATGAAATGGCTAACTTCCTTATTCCATTACTTGAGTTTTCTCCTGAAAAGAGGCCAACAGCTTCTCAGTGCCTTAGTCATCCATGGATTAGTGCAGGTCCTCGGATTATTGAGCCCCCAGTGACAACTGTGCAACCCGAGGCTGTAGACAGGGAAATGTCTGAAAAGATGAAGAGAGAAAAAGCTGAGCAGGAGGCTGTTGAAGTTGGTGTGAGGAATATTGTTATTGACTGAACTCCAGAGCGACTCAGAGAGTCCGAAGCTATAAAGGGATCAAAATAGATGCTATTTGGTTTTGTCGGGGTGATATATGCAATCTGTTATGTTTTCATGCATAAGCCTTGCTGGTCCTTGGAGCATAACATTCTACGGGATTGTCGTAATAAACCTCCATGTGCAATGTAGGCATATCTTAAGGTCATGACTTCGGAAGTCTTTCACAGGCCACGTGCTGGATATTTACCATAATGATGAGATCAAAGAATGTCTCAAGATATCTTCATATTCAATAGATCTAATGCGTATTGTTGCACAATTTTTTTTGTTTTTTGGGAGTGAATTTGAAACATTTCCAAACGTCGACTCAGAATTCTACATTTGGGGAATTTAAATTGTACATTCGAATGAGTTGATTCATAATTTGTCCATATCAGGTATTGTTGCTGAGGACTGATCGGAGTTTTATTAATTCAAAGATACAATTTTCTTGGGCTTGATGCCAGGATAGTGGGGAATGGTCCATCTTGCGGCAGAGTGGTGTGATCATACATTAATTAACCAACTTCATTTTGAATGAGCCCGCTATCAACGTTGCATAACATCAGGTGCTTCGCCAGGACGGTCACCCTCTTGGCTCCCAAAAGAAGGCAAAATCACGGAGCAAGATCTCTGGATATTCTATTTTGAGCTCTTGTCAATCTGGAGATACAGAAGCAAGTTTATCCTAAAGAAGGTAACATATATGTTGCAAGGTATGCGTGTCAAGTTCAAGCATGAAAAACAAGCATACGGACGAATGACTTTCTTGATGGCCGATTCATTAACTCATGACTATATTAGCCATAATTAACACGTGGAAGCAAAAGAAAATTGTCTACGTCTAACCCAAACCCCCCCCCCCCGGGGCCAAAAAGAAGAAAAATAGAAGAGCTTATAAACAGATGGTCCACAAATTACAGTAACTTGAATCACATCAAACATACTTAGAAATACATTTTGAATGATCTTCATGTAAAATCGCATTTGTCTGGTGGTAGAATTCTTGAAGTTCTGATATCACCTATAAAATAGATTATATACCCTTCAGGCCTTGAGTACGTAATACAAGAATTATAATATAATTACGACTCAACTTACATTGGAAGCCTTGATAAGACTTCAGATCTTCTGGGTTATAATAACTCTCAATAGAAGAGATCCAAAACTCTTTCACACTCAAGTTCATGGAAAAGTGAAGGCAAAATGAGGGCATAGATGTGTAGAGCGGCATTGCTGGGGTAACGTGTAAAGATGTCAAAAATTTTATTACCTAGATGCGAAGTTTCTTCCGGTCAAAGTATTTTCCTTGCCTTGAGATAGAGATGCATCAGAAAAAAAGCAACAACCGCACCAACAATTATCCCAGCCGTTGTCAACCAAAAAGCAAACTGCGTCAAATCCGAAGATGGGGTCAATTTAACAAGTCAGAAGACTACTTGGCAACTGTTCCCCCTCCCACTTAATGTGTTAAAAAAATTATAAAAAAAAAAACGAAAGAAGCAAAGCCAGTCGTGTCGTAAGACTTAAGATACTAACCACATGTTCTTCAAGATAGGACTTCAGGTTCATGCCAAATATACCTGAAATCAAGAAATTATATGTTGAGGTAATATACATGACATTACCGGCAAAAAGAACTACTTCCATGCACTGTAAAATAATCTGCATGACATTGATTGGAAGAAAAAAAAAAAAAAAGAAAGAAAGATATTTCCAATCTTTTCCGTTGTAGCATTCCATTAAAATCATATTTAGGATCTCCACCTTCTACAAGACATGGAAACCTATGAATTTACTTAACTTGAAGGTCAATCCAGAAAGAAAAACACTAAACTGCCCAATTTATGTCCCCGAACATAATGCTGTCTCCACATGTAGTTTCAAATTAATTGGATATCTCAACATTGGATGCAGCTACCTGTACTTGTAATTGATTTAAACAAATAAGCCCATCAGGTATGGTAAAGAAAATCTGGGTAAATAGGACTGCTCATCCAGGAAACTGAAATTGAGGCACTGCCTTCCTCCCTGCTTATTAGAAATTTGACGGCCATCCCAAATAATGTAGCATTCACCAGAAAATGGCCTTTAAAAATAATAATCAAGAGAAGCTAGAATTAACAATAGTAAGATCAGAAAATTGGACGAGTGCCTCAGTTAATTCCCACATCTTTTTGAGTCAAAACGAAAAGTCCTAACATTTCGTGCTCAAAGTGGCATATTATTGGTAGAGCTATGCTAATTGTATTCTTCAGCTTCTAATACCTGGAAGTCATTCATGAAACAGCACATGAAATGACCAAAGCACTGAGATTGTGTTATGATCATGAAAGTAGCAGTTCATTATACCATGTACCGAGGCAATTAAATGATGCAATATGTTTTCATGTAGTTTGGACAGAATTGCTGAACAAAATGATAAAATATCTATACCTGCTACCAGGGCGCCAACTGCCACACAGAATGTTCCAACTTGGAGAAGCAGTTCCACTCTGCTTACCTCTAGCCTCCGTGAGCTGATTAACGAAGTTTCATTCATTAAAACAAATAATTGATGATATCATGAATTTGAATAGGATGATGGGTGACATTAAAAGTATGCAGAATACAGAAACTGGATTAAAACAGTATACAGAAGACAGAATTTAAAACATAACACTGCAGTTTTTTATACAGGAAAACAGGGTAGAATTTTGATAGCAGAATTAATGAAGCAATTTCTTTCTGCTGTAAATAATTACAATGAGGCAGCCAAGGTCAAACTTCAGCTGGAACAAATAAGCAATCCTTCAAAAGGGAGGAAGAGATGTTGCAGAAAACTGCTTGGCCCTGCTACAATGCTACTAAAGCATAAACCTCAATATGCTGTAATCTAATATTACTTGATATAGCAAACTTGTGATAACATTTAGGCAGAGAGAGAGAGAGAGATGGAAGACTTTCAACCTTAAGTTGACAGCTAGAGAGGGAGGGAGGGAAGATTTTCAACCTCAAATTGACAGCTATAGAATCTTCCATTTCCCTTGCAGAATCAAGAAGCCTTTCAGCTTGACCATGACAAGATTCACATCTGCAAATGAAATTAAGACACAGAACTCAACTTTTTGACTTAATTATTGTCCTAAATTTCAGAAATGCTGCTTTAAAATTGACAGGGAAAGATAACTAGCATTCTCTAGTATCATCAACTAATTGCATATTTTGAAAGCCTATTTGAATTGTTTCTCAATTTTGATTCTTTTCCAAAAATTAAACCATGGATTAGTAAGCTTTTTGAACATCCACACAGAACACAACTGCTAGTGAGGTCTTATACTGTTGTTCCCAAATCTGGCCCTCCATAAGAATGAATATATTATTTTATAAGAGCACTACATGCAACGGCCAAAACTAGGCTTTCGAAGGTAGAGGAAGATAATATCATATGAGTGCCTATCTCTAACAGTGAACAAGCTGTACCTCTGGCCAGCATAGCTGTCCTTCATTAGTCAAAGTAAATTAGTAATATTTTTGGTCGATATTGACTAATTCATTCATCATTCACTTTGCTTTAATAATGAACCATCATACATTATCTTCTGTTGGCTCACAAGTATTTTATGTTTTCATCTTACATCTGTAAGCAAAAACTAGATTTTGAAAATTAAGACCAAAACTTATTCTGCTTGTTACCTAGCTGCTATCTCTAGGGTGATGAGGCTGCTTATAATCCATTTAGTCTAGGTTATATTGTTACTAGTATTCTTTAGTACTACACATATTGGGAGTTTTAAAACTTCTTATGATGTCTCAGCTAGATATGCCACTTTCTAATTACATTGTTTACAGCTGAGACAAAAACAGCAAATAGACGACTAGAAGGCTAAGATCTTATGACTGACTATTAATGTATGTCATATGCCCCGAGAAACTTCATTGCTTATGCTATTTTGAACTTTCCCCCAATGTTTCAGTTTATGACCTATAAAAAACTCACCAAAAAGAAGATCTCAAGGATCAAGTATCAGGAAGTAATTGAAAACTTGATGTCTATATGCAGTGTTTGCTGTACAAAACAGCCAGCCATTTTCAGTTTATTAGTAGATGGAATACTAGTGCTAAGCAAAAGCTTATCGTTCCGAGTTACTATTTGTTTTTCGCCGAGTTACTACAATTATCATTTCCAATATATATTTGATGTTTGTAGTATGCCACATACTGTTATTACATGCCTCTATTTATCATTAGTATTAACAGCATATGGGATACTACCAACATAAAATATAAATACTTAGACTAAACAGGTAAACATAGAAGTCAAATAATATTATAATTTTTATATTAGGAATGAGAATAACCTTTGAAGATAATTTTCCAGAAGCATCTCGATTTCCTCCTCCTCCTCTACATAAAATTAGGGAAATAAAAAAAGCAATTGATAAATAATTGTGTTCGGAAGACCATTATTGGTGTCAGCAACCAAAAAGAAACCCTTAAATGGCTTACCCTCAGCAATCTGCTTTTCTGAAGGTTCTGCACATTCCACGTCATCATTTCCTTTCTTGAGTGTGCAGTTTCTTCCCATAATACATATACGCCGAATTTCATGAGGGTCTTCTAGAAGGTCAAGCAGCATTTGTCTGAGAGCTCCTGCCCTGGAACCTAACTCAACCTAGTAGTTTGGCAGGAAAGCAAATAATTAACTAGTTCATTTCTAAAACACAGAATGTCTGTAATTTATTAAAGTAAATTTCAGATAATACCAAAGTTTGTTTGCTAATACGAAGTTGCTCCAATATGTCACCAGTCAATCGGTTTGGCAAGGCCTCAAGAAGAGCTTGAACCTAGGGCAAAAGGGAGAGACTAGTTATTTCCAAGCAGAAAGTGTATTGAGAGACAGAGAGAAGGTGAAAACTTATAATCTGTGTCATGACCCTAGAAGGTGAAAATCCAATCTATTCAAAAAAAACTCCTCTAAGAATATTTGTTTTATGCTATGTTAAAAGAATCTTATGAAGCATCTTGAAATGAAGTTTATGATACTCTGAAGAATTTATAAAATGTGGCATCATGAGGGTGGCAGAAGATATCACACTTACAGTAGTTGATAATCAATATAGCCCAGGATTTCCCACCACTTCAGAATTACGAAAGAAAAAAAGACATACACGCACACATGTGCACATATACAAAGAATTAATATAAACATACTTAGTTACTCACTATGTTCCCATACTCACACGAGGTTCTAAGTGCATTAGTCTCTGCTCCAAACGCTGTATTCTTGAAAGCAATGCTGCTTCAACAACCTGATAGTTCCACCAAATGACAAGGAACGAAACCATTCACAATGTTATGTCTACAATGAAAAGCCAAATGGATGACTTAACAATATACAAAAATGAGTGTAGAACTCAGTTATATCCATGGTAATCGATATTGAAGGTACAAGCATGCTTACATGAACAGTCTTTAATCTCATTGCTTTGGTTTAAAAGGGTATATTACACATAGAAACCAGCTAGGAGCCCAAACACTTGGGATCTATTATCCGAGAGTCAGAAATGAATGTAGAACTCAGTTACATCCATGGTAATCAATATTGGAGGTACAAGCATGCTTACATGAACAGTCTTTAATCTCATTGCTTTGGTTAAAAGGGTATACGACACACGGTAACCAACTAAGAGCCCAAACACTTTGGATCTATTACCTAAATTTCTAGCTTCCTCTGTATTTTCACCTTTTCCTTCCTATCTTACTTAAGGCCACACTTCTCTCCACAATTTGCCAAATGTAACTTTCCTGATCATCCCACCATGTCCTCCTAAAATTCTTTTTCCCCATCTTAAATTCTTTATGTTATTTCTCTTGGCCTTCTGCATTTGCAAGTTGCAACAACAGGGTTTCCATTCCTTATTACTTTCTCCTTCTTCTCTTATCTCCACCCCTAACCTAATAGTAAAGCTCTTTCTCCTTTGCATACAGAAAACGAAACTATGAATCCAGGTAAAAGGGGTAATTTTGATGTGCACCATATTTCCTCTAACAAACTTGAAATGATATAAACTAATATGCCTAGCTACAAGTATAAAAGTTAGGACTCGGCCAAAGCGCATTGAAAAGTATGGCATTAGTGCAAAAGACTGTATCAGAAAGTGACTGCAACTGTTGTGACTTATTTAGTTTAGCATATCAAATGAGAGATGCATTCTAGACTAACCTCAAGCTCAAAAGGCATGGATGGTCCTCCGTTGTTGTTCTTGGGGTTCAATCGAGGCAGCAATGACTCTAGAAAAGCTTTTCCTCCTTTACTGATAAATATCGACAGAGGCAGATGCTTGGTTTTAGTTCGTTATGATACTATCACAGAAATAATGAAGTGCAGCAACACATATTTAAAGTATTTCAGAAGTCGAACATTACCGATTATAGTCAAATATGAGTACACACTCTTGCATTGCTATTGCCCGCAATGAACCCAAATTCAGAAGTATAGCATACTCACGTACCTATTACGGGAAGCAGAAAATTGTATTAATCATGCAATTATAACGAAGGCCAATAATATCAACAATTTAGAAGATACTCATCTTAACTGGAGAACTCAAATATGGAGTAAAGTTCCAAAAAAATTGAGGATATTATATATGTGACTAACACAACAAAATATGGATATGTAATCTAGTATTAATTTTTCATTTTATGAGTACAGATGGTCAGATTGATAAATAAATTTATATTTTTAGGCAGAACTTTTGGTGAACAGTTCAGTATAAGAACATAGTTCAATCAACTTTTCTATGCACATTTAAATAAAGTACTAAGTAGTATCTAATTAGGTTTTAATCTCTACTACTTTCAGGACGGAGTTCTTGTTTCCCATTTTACCTATATATATATATATATGTAAGTGTGTTTGGAAATTTTATATGGCAAGACATATGTGTGTGTGTTAATGAAGTCATCTTCTAATATCAAAACATATAGCTTAATAAGAATTAGACAGAGCAGCTAACTATAACACAATACCTAACTCATAACAATATAAGAGTGCTAACTAAATAACTACAAGCATTAAAATTCAAAACTGATACTGAAATATGATCAAATGAGAAAATGCAACATGGAATATTATATGGTAAAAGAAATTCTACCAGCAAAGAAGGCATTGAATTTGTCAAAAACAACGAGGGATCCACACTTCGAATGTCTCGTAGACGAAGACCTGATAACACTCATAAAATAGATCAGTAAACATCAATACTATAAAAGATGTTTTGGAGGTCTAATAAATTCAATAGCTGGGGAGGAAAATTATCATGGCCAATAAACACTGAAAAGGAACATGAAGCCAAGCAATAGACCATAGAAAAAAATGGTTATGCAAATTGTAATTAGGTACACGCATTTATAAAACCGAGGCCAGAGATAGTGATATAAGCAGAGCTTGAAGCATGATAATACAAGTAGCGAGGATGTCTCTAAGTCAGGCTTAGAAATTTACTAACCACTTGACTTCAACAATTGTCTCCTGTTGATTTTTCTAGTTGATACCGTCCCATCTGACTTAACTTCTACAACCTGTAGACAGATAAAGAAGAAAACCACTTTCATGTGATGAAAATGAACCATGCTTGATGTGTAATACAAACAATTCAGCAAAACAGCTAGAAGTGGGGCAAAAAATCAAGAAGCAGCCAAATTAATCCCACAAATTTAGTAACTAGAAGGAGACAAATGCCTAAACTCCAATCTCCTTAGAGCAAGTTTTGCTTGCAAACTTGCTGTGCAGGCAAGTTCAACTAATGTAGGACTAATTCTTATTCCTGAATGTCCACAAACAAAGATATAAGAAAATGTCACTGGATTGGGCTAAATTATACTGTGAGGTCAAATGCCCCGGTCCAAATGCTCAGCCATCTGTAGACTCACTACTGTAAATTTCTGAGGCACAAAAAAGTTAAATAACAAACTAAATTAAAAATTCATAAGCACCTTATCTTAGAAAGATACAACATGAATATACCTGCAAAGTAGAGAACAAGAAAGGAAATAGAACATTAGCAATGAATTGGTATGCATGGAAGTACAAACCTCATAAACAGGTTCCCGAAATCCTAGAGAGAGAGAATCGCCTGAGCTGGTTGTCGCTATTCTCTGCGACTCGATTGGACCATTTGTAGCCACAGAAATCTGGCTCCGAGCCTCGGCTCCGTCATCTCTGGCGTCATCGGAAGCAGACACGACGGTTTCCGTTTCAGCCCACTGCTTCTCCTCAGTCGATTTGCTAAAGCACTTCACGCTCGCCGTCAGAAACTTCGTTGCGAGTGGAAATGGAGTTACCACGGAGATCTTGCTCCGGTGGACTAGAGTCGAGGAAGGCCATGGCGTTTCAAGAGAGCGAGGTTCAGTAAGATGGGAGAAGAGGACGAAGTTGGTGGCTGTGGCCGAAGAATGACACCGAAATTGTAGCAAGGGCGGCCAAGTTAAAGCCATATTCTGGTGTGGCTATGGTTGCGTTGGTCATGTATGTAGCTGGGAAAGGGAGACGTGTCTCTGTAACGTAACGATCAAAACGGAACAGAGGAATAATTTATCCAATCTGTGACCGTGTTATTATATTATTCCCGTTATTATCCTTTTCTTGTATTTTTTTTTTATCCTGTTATTATCCTTATATTGTATTTTTTGATTATTATTACAAAGTCTGTTTTAAATGTATTACTGTACATGTCTATTTAGTTAAAGATTACCAGAAAGAAGAAGAAAACAAAAATTCTAACAAGTAAATTGTTTGACCAAGAAACTCAGATTTGTGGCTGAAATTACTTTTGATGGGTTTGGATTTTTTTTTATTTTGTAAAATTTTTGATAATTTTTTTAATTTTTTTCGTTTAATAAATAAATTTTTTATTATTTATTTTTTATCTTAATTTTTTATTTATTTCTTTTTTATTATCTTTTAACTTTAAATCAAAATATTCGTCTTTTATGTGGATCTCCTACACAGTTGTAACGGATAAAAATAAAAGTAAGAAGGATGGATATAATTTTAAGAAAATTATAACATAAGTAAAAATATAAAATTATAAATTGAATTTAAAAATAAAAATAAAATTATTAGAATTAAAATAAATATATAAGAATTCAAATTCCGCGTTTTCTTTTTTTAAAAGTAAATAAATTTTTTGTATTGAACCAATTTTTGTCCGTTTTTTTATCAAAAAATATCAAAATTTTCATTCAATCGAAAAATGTCCTTAAATTTTCTGGTAAAATATGCACCTGACACGTGGCGATTGATGGGATTTTCTTGTCGTATATGTCGCCTCATTTTTTAAATTATACTAATACAACTTTATATTTTACATTGGATACTATACTTTAATTGACACAATTTTTTTTTTTTAAATGAGATTTCATCTTTTAGTGTCTCAATTGCGTTTTGTGGGCGGATTCCATAAAAATTTAAATATTAAAATAATATAAGAGATAAGATTGTGCTAAATAAATATGACCCTTCATCATACATTTATATATTTAGAGTTATTTTTTTAATTAAATTTATCTTAAATTGACTACTTAAAATATTTATAAAATTTAATAAACTCAATCAATTTAGATTTAACCTGCTTATCTGGATCAAAAAAATTTATAAATTCAATTTTATTCAATTCAACTAACTTTTTTATTTAAGTCTGATCTAATTCAATGTATACCCCTATTAAGGGGCACCACCCCATTAGCAAGAAAGTTTGAGATTTAATTCTTATCAAAATGAAATTGAATTATTTATTTCTCAAATATATATATATGATAAATGAAATATTTTTATTTTTCTTTTTATTTATACAAATCTTCTATTGTTATGTATATTTTACATGTTTTTTATTTTTTAAATTTTATGCATAAGTACACAATCAGCAATTTTAAATAAATAATGTAATTATTTTCTTATTGAGAATAACTATTTTATATAATTTTGTATTTAAATAAATAACCATTTTCTATAATACAATAAACATAATTTGGTTAGATTACTCACCTATATTATTATTAAGAAATTATTGTTTTAGTTCCTTACATACATCTTCTCTATCAATTTAATCCTTAGAAAATCATGTCAATTTGATTATTTAAAATCAAAATTCGATCAATTTTTTTTTCTAGTTTTATACTCGTTCACAAACAATTTTTTATTTTTTAGAGAGAGGCAGCAACTCAATGAGATTATGCTATTTGCCGTTTGGTACAACACATTTTGCAATTAACGTTTACGCACAACACCAGCACCGTCTAGACTCCAGACTAAGCGGTGTAGGGTATTACTGTTCACGGGCAAATTTTCTAGTCGTATAATAACGGGAACCGCCTTGGAAACTTTTGAAAGTGGAGGGAGCAAGACAATCAAGGTTGATGGCAGTTCAGTCAGATCCAGCTCTTGAAGAAGAGGAAGAGGAAGAAGAAGAAGAAGAGCACGGTGGCCCGACGCATCACCCGTCCGCTCCTCCCGATGAGGTTAATTCCTTTTTGCAGTTACAGCTTATATAGAGGAATATGGTAGTTTAAATTCTGATAAAAATTCGCTTTCCCACGTTCCTTAATCGGAATAAAAATATTTTTGGCATTTGGTTTTGTTTGTATATTTTCTTTGAGAGAAACACCATCCTGTGAATGTTGGTACTTCAATTGAGGAATTATTATTGACAGTTGATTTTATGGATAATTTTATGTGATGGAGGTGTCTGGTGATTTTCGGATGTACTTGTTTTAAGTTTGAACCACTATGAGCATATTTGACATGCAACCTATGGAGAACGCCTTGTCAGTAATGAAACAGTGGGTCATTTCCTGTGTATTAGGTGCTTTGAATATGTCAACTCTATGCCCATGAAATTCTATGTGACTGTAGATCCACTACACTGCTACTGTAATGTTTGAATTCAAGGCTTATGTACTTAAACCTCCACAATCCATGTGCTACATTAATTAATACTAACTTTTTCTCCCCTTGCTTCCTTACTATGATAAAACGAAGGAAAAAAAAAAAAAAAGAAATGGTAACTGCAAATCTAAAAGGAGAACGGAAAAAAACTCCAATATGATGTTGAAGTACATTATGTCATTACCTACTTATTTCACCTAAAATGTGGCTTATTCCTTTTTTTTTTCTTCTAATTAAGTGAATTTTTCTGATGCAGTTTTTTGACGTATCAACAACAGTTGATCCAAGTTATGTAATTTCCTTGATAAGGAAGCTTTTGCCCTCTGGTTATGTTACTCACGGTAGATTTAATGGAGTTGCTTCTGATGCATCTAACCAAGAATCAACTGCTGATAACAAAGAAGGGACTGCAGCCTCTGCAACTAAGCATGGACATTTCATAACATCAAAGGATAAATCTGAGTTGTCTGACAACATGGATGTTGATAATTCTGGTGAATTTTCTCAACAACAAGGAGAGCATGAAGATGCATGTGCTACATTGAAACAGTCTGGTGTCTCAGTGGGAGAGGAGGCCTGGGAGGAGTATGGTTGTATTTTGTGGGATCTTGCTGCTAGTAAATTGCATGCAGAACTCATGGTGCATCGCTACTGTCTTTTTATTTAGCTTTGATTAGTTCCTTTCTTATTATATACAGTATCAATGGGCTGATTTGAGGTATAGTACAGCCTTAATATGGTTCTGCTAAACTCATAATCATGTTGGTCCATTTGAAATAATCGGTGATTTATTGTATAAGTTATCATGCATAGTTTTCAACCTACATTCCCCATCAATCATTAAGCTCTCAATCAATTGATTACTTGCATTACTATAGTGCAAGATAGAACAATAGCTAGAATTGGATTTATTGACATTTGAATTATCCTTGTTACTTTCTCTTGATGGAGATGTAACTATGTATAGGTTGTTACTACTTTTAACCTTTTAAGCTCTGTATGAACTGAGCTGAAGCTCTCACTTGGCATAAATTGTAGGTGGAAAATCTCATACTTGAAGTGCTCTGTGCAAATCTCACTGTTTGCAAATCCTCACGTATTGCAGTAAGCCATTATCAAAATTTGCACATCATAATAGATTCTTTTGGCTTTGTTAACTTGGTTTTGACAAAATTCAATAATCATTCATAATCGGGTAACAAAGCAAGCTATAATGTTATTTTGTTACATACTTTTGTGGTTGTATGTCATGCCTCAGGAGATTAGCATAGGAATTCTTGGAAACCTTGCCTGTCATGAAGTTCCAGCAAAAAATATTGTCTCAACAAATGGGCTGATTGATGTAATTGTGGATAAATTGTTTCTGGATGATCCTCAATGCCTATGCGAAACATTCCGGTATAATGAACTTTCGACACACTCAATTTTTGTCAAGTTTCAATTTGAACTTCTTTTTTCAAGCCGAAAGTAATGTAATTGGTTATTATTTTCATATTCTATGGCTTATTTATTTTTATTTTTATGATCACTTTTCGTTTCTACAATGCGTAGCTGATGTGTAAAAAAATTGCATTCCTTGTATTTGTTGAATTTTCCATGTTTTTGCTAAAAAATTATTTATTTCTTGCTTATCTCATAATCCTCTTCACTTTGAAAATCCACACGCACACTTCTGCTCACACAAGTAAGAAGAGAATTCAAAGAATTATTTATATTTTGCTACTTTGTCCATGTCATTTTGTAACTTAGGAAACACATATTCACTATCCTTTATAAAGTCGTCAATTTACATTTATATGCTGTATACTTTCTTATAGTTTATTTGGGAAGCAGATTGTTAACTATCGGTCTTCAAAGTAGTGAGTCTACTGCATGGGCTGATGCATTGCAGTCTGAAGCCGTACTATGTCATATCTTATGGGTTGCAGAAAATACCTTGAATCCTCAGCTTATAGAAAAGGTAATAAATACTTTGTATGCTTATGTTGTTATTTTAAGTATAATTAGGTCACTTTTCCTAGTTAGATATTTTATCATGCTTTTAGTATTTTCATGTCTCAATTGTCATTGTAGTTATAGGTACATGCACAAAAGCTTACCACATTAGTTAGTATCTCTTTTTTAATTAGATATAAACTGTGAAGTTGTTGCAACTTTAGGTTATGTTTCCTGTTTACAAGAGAATAGTATATTAAAAAAAAAAGAGAAAGAAAAAGAACCAGAAGTAGTTTTGGCTTTATTTTAGACAATTGAGGGACAATAAAACCTGTGAAAAGCAGTTGGTTGAATGAAATATGTGCACAAGAAAATTAAATATATTGGTAAAAAAATTAATTTGATTAATTTATTTTCTTTTTTGTTTTCTTTCTGGGTTGGAATGCAATTTAGTAATTACCTTCTTTGAGCTAAGATCGTTCTGCTTTTTAACAGAGCATTGGACTAATATTAGCAATATTAGAAAGTCCGCAGAAAATTCTGGATGCTCTTCTTCCATCTATGATGAAGCTGGGTTTAACGAGTTTATTGATTAGTCTCTTGGCTTTTGAGATGAGCAAATTAATGAGTGAAAGAATACCTGAAAGGTACAACTAAGAATTTGCTATGTCTACTCTGAATGGCTCAACTGAATCTGGCGCAAATTTTTCTTGATCTACAGCACTACAATCTATGATTAAGTTATAAGGTTCTTTCTGATACTAATTGATAAAATGTCAGTGACAAATGCTTGCAGTATTACCTTTCAATTTTCTCTTCTCATTTCCTGAGAGTGAACCATCCATGTCGAATTGATAGTCTATTATTGTCTTACCATTTCAGGTACTCAATTCTTGATGCAGTTCTTCGTGCAATTGAAGCTCTTTCTGTTATAGATGATTATTCTCAGGAAATATGTTCAAGTAAAGAGCTTTTCCAACTAGTTTGTGATCTGATTAAGTTCCCAGATAAAGTTGAGGTATTGTTGTTGTTGCTTGCACTGTCAATTCTGAGGCACTTTATATAGTATTCAGTGTAATAACCATTCATAGGCATGGGTTGGTATTTGGTAACCTCTAATCTGGAAATGGGGTCAATTTTGGCCAACAAGAACCAATACTTTCAGTGTAGTAACCATTCATAGACATGGGATCATCTTATGCTTCTGACTTCCTCAAGCTGTGGATTTTTCTATTGACAAGAAAACGAAATGATTTGGCTAAGTATGGAAACTTATGGCGATATCTCCTCTACAGGTTGCAAATTGTTGTGTTACTGCAGCAGTTCTTACTGCAAATATCCTGTCTGATGTTGCGGATCGTGCTTCTGAAATATCACAGGGTAAAACCTACATATCTCACTCAACCATTAATTTCGTTCTTTATTATTATTCTTATTATTATGTTATTTTTTTCTGTAACTCTACAAAAGTTGATAAACTGTGGATTATGTTTTGGAACCTTCCAGATTTTTCTTTCTTGGAAGGTCTGATTGACATCTTCCCTTTTGCTTCGGATGATTTGGAAGCAAGAAATGCACTCTGGAATATCATTGCAAGAATATTGTTTAAAATTCATGAGACTGAGATGAGCCCATCAAGTCTATATCGCTACGTGTTGGTTCTTGTTAACAAAATTGATCTCATTGAAGATGAGCTTCTCAACCAACAATTAGATGACCCTCAGGATGAACATGAGGTCTTGGCTCCACCTGGCTTAACAGCAAATGCTAGAATGACATCTGTATCCTTCATTTTTTGTTTGTTATATATAAGTGGCTTATTATTTTGAGGCTGTGATTGGATGACGGGAATTGAATTGTAGGAAGTATCTGAATCCTTGGATAAATTTGATAGTAGAGACACCAGGTTCAATTCTGTCAGTATCACACCATTAGGGATCTATACTGGTTCTTCATCCAGAAATTGGCTTAGCACAAGCTAAAAAAAGACTTAAGACTTTTTGTTCATAGTAATCATGTTTCCTAAAAAATTAAAAATTACATGCAAAGCTGAGAAAAACATTATAATATACAATCGTTATATTATAAATTTAACTAGCCATGTAACTGGAATTATATGTATGTGTGTGTACACATGCATGCACACAAACAAACACTAATGTTATTAGCTGAACTAAAAGCAGGAGTGAAAAACTGTGAGGATACTTGGGGAGTAATGTATCTGCTCTTTGATTTTGAAGCATTGAACATCCGGATAACCACATGGACCTGACTACATAAAACCAGCTATGCCAGCTGATTGTTGATTAAAATTGACATGTTTCTCTAAACACATCGCATGTGCTTTGTAATTGGCCATGTTTTGCGATACGTTTCCTTCCCTTGACATGTCCTACAGCTAAGGAGGATAATCAGCATTCTGAATCAGTGGACTGCGGCAAAGGATTCTTCCGAAAATACTATGACAGATGAAGTTCTTGTCAATGATATAGACGTAAAACGGTTGCTGAATTGCTGTCTCAAATACTCCAAGTAGAGTTACTTTCTCTGGTGTCTCATTCTAACTCTTGTAAGCTACAGTAGTTCAGACGATCTTCACAGGTTGTCTCTAGATGCTGTTCTGTATTTTTGCCTTGTTATGGGTGGTCAAGCTTTCATAGTGTGTTGATATCTCTAGACTTTTCTTTTTGAACGGGATATCTTTAGATATTTAATAATCGTTTCCTTACTTTATTTAAGAAACTAATAGTGGGGGGAAAAATTTTACTCTCTTCCGTTTGGATTGTCTGGCTATTACGCATTTATTACTACTATGTTATCGGGCTATATGCCGTCTATTTACTTTGAGGGATCCTTAATCATGTGATCCGTTGGCTTTGTTCCTTAGCATTGCCAATCAAGTGACTCCGAATAGCCTAAACGGTAATATTTCGGGTATTAAATGAGCGTTGAGAGGACCCTCCCTTACATAGCCACTCTTTTTTCTTCCGTTTTTGTGCTTACTATATTTTCTCTCGAAAAATTTCCATTATACTTTACTATCCTCAAAGCAAGAGGATTTTTTAATTTTTCCTAGTCAATGTTTATGTACGTAATGTTTCCTTCCCGATCAATGGAAGCATAGTTCACAATTCTATATCTCAAATGATGATCAATCAATAGGGAAGAGAAAGATAATAAAAAATTAAAAAAAACATAATCTCACTTAATGTGTTAGAAAATACTCACAAATATGAGTCTATGATTAAATTTATTAAAGTTTATAATTTAAAATAATTTAAATTTTTTCAATTTAATTTATAAAAATAAAATAATTATAAAAATTTTCATTAAAAACTCTTAACCTGAGCATTCCATAGATACAAAGTATTTGTACAACCTTAACAATCATGGTGGTGACTTTAAAATGTGAAATTTTACTATTTTTATAATTTTATTTTTACTTAGTTTTTATAAATTAAAATATAGATAATTAAATTTAATAAATCTAAAAGACCACACCAAAAGATATTAGCATTGAGTAAAATCAGGTGTGAGAATAGGTTTTTCTTGAATTCACAATGCACATTGTTCCGATACAAAAATATTCTAGAAGAACAGAGATATGAACATCAACATTACTGATTTAAACAGCTAGGGTAGGAAAATCCTGCGTATGTCAACTTGCCAAAAAAAAGAAAGTGGGAACAGCTATCACTTTTTCTCTCTACAACTATCTATTGACTGACTCACATATTACCTAAACTCTTCAATTAGAGGTTCATAGAACAGTTTGTATGCCTCCATAACTTCAAGATACCACATTGACTCGCGGTCTGGAAATGCTGACAGATCTACAATCTTGTGAACCTGTTATCAAAAGACAAACAATCCGAACAAGAAGTCATACATGCAATTAAATGAATAAAATTGTGAAATGAGGCTGAAGAATTAAGTTTTTCTTCCTTCACACTCTTCCTCCAGTGGGAACACTACCATCATGGTTTCTAAGAAAGCTTTCAATCTTGGAAGTTTCTTACAATTCGGCAAAAGAAATAAACAAAAAAGAAAAAACGAAAATCAACATTATTTAAAATTCATCGCAAAATTTTGCAGGAAGGTAGGTAAAAATTCAGGATTTTTCTGAGTTAAGAAAACACAAATTCCAGGACTTCTTTTCTTTCACAGAATAATCTTATAACAATTATAATATAGCACGCACCCACAATGTAAAGCTCAGAATGAAAGCAACAATGAATGTAAAAACCTCTGATTCGTATACCTGATTAATGGATGTGGATCTGCTACAGTTGTTTATCAAATGTAAAAATAAAATGAGAGATAAATACAATTTTAAAAGAATTATAAATAAAGTTAAAGAAAAAAATAAGATTCATAAATTAAATTTAAATATAAAGTAAAAAGAGACAATAAAAATTATCAAAATAAAGCAATAAAAGATGCGGGATTCCAAATGAGTTTATGTCACACAAACAACAGTCTTTCTATTTTTATAACTTCATTGTCATCCAATCTTTACTTTAACTACACTTGCTCACTGTGAGGAAGGTACGGCTGTGGAAGAACATTTTTCCAGAGACAAATAGTGATTGTGATAGCAGCTTTAGCTTTGTATCTCGTCCGAGGACTACCAAAAATGAGTCAGATCCCGAGTGTTTCAACTTTCAAGTTTCAAGCATTATTAGCCCATTAAACTACAAACGGTACAAGTTCATTTACAAAATGCCAGTAGGGTCTGTACAATTGGAAACAAATGCTTAGAAATGATGCATTACCTTGATCATGGGAGGCTCACCCGTACGGACAACGTATCCTCCAACTACCATCACGTACATCCCTGGCGCAGAGAAAAACAAATTTCATATTGCAGATGCATTTCGAAGCAGAATGTCGATTTTCTGAGGAATTTGCACACTGAATCACGTAATGCGGTTGAATGCGACAATAAATGCGAAAGGACTAAAATGATTTCGTAAAATTTACCAACTCTCCATGGTCGGAGGCGAAACTCGCCGGAGAGGGAGAGCTCGATGACGCCAGTACCGTCGTCTAGAATCAAAGGGCCGCCGTCAGCGTCGGAGATGGACACCAAAACGCCCTGCAGGCAGGCGGCGGGAGTCTTCTTAGGAATAAGTGGAAAAGGTGAGGGGCGTTTTAGGAAGAATAGTTGAGAAAGGTAGAGGAGTTTGAATCTCAAACCTGTAACCAGGCGCGTTGGAAGAGGATGCCGCCGAGCGTGAAGCTATTCTGGGAGACGACTTCTCTGGCATCTTTCAATTGAGCGCATAGTAGCTTCAATGCTGCTAGACTGTAATCCATTCCAATAGTCTGTATCTCGCTCTCAATCTCGCGTATCGTCTCTCTCTCTTAGCCGGTGGTAATTAAATATGATAAAAACAGAAAAGAAAAAAACTTGGCAAAATAAAAAATGCTGCGCCTTTATTTATTTTATATATAAAAAATTAACAGAATAAGAAATAATAATATTTTGAGTCTTTTATTTTTTAAAAAATAATTAATTTTTGAATAAATATAATTTAAATAATTTAATTCTCTTTTATTAAATTTTTTTAAAATAATATGTCTCATTAATAATAATTTTAATGTGATATAATTGTTAAATAAATTTATTTTTTCTTAAAAAATTATTAAAATATATAAAATAAGTTTAAAATTTGATAAAAAATAATAAAAATGTATTAAAATTTTAAGAATAAAAATAGTCTATGATATTATCATTACATTATGTTAATTATGTTAAAAATTTTTGATATATAAAAAATTAAAGTATTTTAATTATATTTATAAAAAATTAAATTTATCTTAATTATATTTATAAAGTGGTTAAATTTTTTTTTAAAAAAATAAAAATATTAAAAAGCTTTAAAAAGTAATAGAACTCCTTGATTTTATAATAATATACGTAATTAATTTTTAATTAATGTCCCCACTTTGTTACTCAAGAATGTTTGTCTTTGGGTCTTTTTCACTTGACCTCGATTGCTTGATTGGAGTCGCCAGCATTTTTGGCAAGAGTAATTTCACTTGTTCCTAATTTAATTTTTTTTAGTGTGGCAATTTAAAAAAAATAAGATAAATATAATAGAGACTAACTTCTACTAATAAGTCTTGCATTTATTTTTCACTGAAGTATTCAGATCCAAAGTCACATCACTTATTTTATTGCTTAAATGCCTCAATACATGAAACTCATCAAATTTCTTGACATACAAAACACATTCTTGAGCACCTAAAAATAGATATTTTACATGAAGCACAAATGATTAGTTTTATTCGATCACACAGAACTGAAAGGGCTTCGCAATTAAACATATTAAACCATCTTTTACAATAAGCTAAACTCATACACCAACAGCAACCGCAACTGTAGAAAAGTCCAAAGCAGATGTGACCCGAATAGTGTTAGATTATGATATGAGAGCGATGCCAGCAGTGATCAAACTATCTGCCAAAAGTTTGTTGGCAGCCTCAGTGGGATGAACACCATCCCAGAAAACATACTCAGATGCATTAGCACATGTTCCTATGGACTTGCTGTTGCACAGTATAGAGAGCTCTACCAAGCCAGTTCCACAACAAGCCTTCCTTGATTCAAAGAATCCTGCAATAAAACGCAACTCATAGTTAGCCTTAATAGAATTGGCTCATTGGGCTGAAGAGATCTAGGAATTTTTACCATGATCAGACGGCTTAGTGATAAGGTCATAGAGGGGTTGATAGATATCAAGGATAACCAAATTGAGGCCAGGAAGCATTTTTTTCAAGCTCTCAGATGTGGCGTTCTGCTTTTTATTGAAATTAAGAGCATCGTTGTTGATTTTTGTCACGCATTCGTTGCTATCATGGCCGAAGATGGTAATGGCTACAGGAACGCAACCCATTGGAGGCAATGTTGTCACACCAATTTTCCTTGCTCCCAGTGCATACAAATGCTGTGACAAACATGTTTGTAATTTCAGATTCAAAGCAGCAAAATTCTATTGAGTTTCATAAGCTGAAATGTGGGACTCTGAAAAAATTACTACTTGTGACAGTTTAATAGTTCACTTGTTAATGGAACTACACATTTATCTATTTTCAATTTAGAGGCATCTTAGTTTAAGAGCCAAGAGTTATATCACTAAGGCAAAGTAGTAAAGGTTGGGAAAGACATGCCTGAACGAAATTGGAATAGGACTGCAAGAGAATGTCTATGAACTGATCAACTGTGTAAACCTTGTAAAGCAGAGGATTTATGTAGTAGTTCTGAAGAAAGTCACTGTTCCCAAAACTAATAAGATGTGCAGCACCAGATATGATTGACGAAGCATTTGATTGACCTACTACTTCCACCAACTTATTCTGGCACTCTTTGTAGAGTTCCAGCTGCTGATTCAATGAAAGTGTATGCTACACCCAAAGAAAAAAAAGAAAAAAAAGAACATTACCAATATTTTGTGAAGTAAAAGAGAAAATTAGAGTTTTGTGTTGGAATTGCATGTACAACTATCTTGGCCGTAGACTCATAGTAACCAGAACCAGCAGAAGCAAAGTTGGCACCAGTCAAGAGGTTCTTTCCTTTGACTTTTAAGCTGAGGTAAGCTGGTGGGTAAGAGGTAAATCCTAGGGTCTCAGCTGCAAGAAATTAAAAGAACAAAGATCAAAACCTAGTTGGAAAACAACAAGGTAACAACATTGGAGAAGAGAAAATAATATTTAAAAGGGAATTTAAAAGGGAAAAAAAGGAAACAGAATACCAGTGAAGTCTGAGGCGAGCTTTCCATTGCAGAACCTCCCAGTTGAGGTGTGATTCATGAAATCCCTTCCATAAGGAGGGAAGTTTGCCTTGAAAATGGTGTCTAGGAGGTTATTATTGCCCACATCAAAAACAGAATCCCCAAATATAAATAATGCAGGGAGCAGAGGCTGTGCATTAGCCACATTGAGCGCCACAACCAGAAGGAAAGAGCTCAAGAAAGAACTTGAAAAGGCCATATTTTCAAATTCTCTTCAGCAATGCCTATGAGAAGGAGCTTCTTATTTGTGAGAGAGAGAAGGATGACTATGAAGATGGGTTACAGTGCAGGGAATTGATACTACAGAATGAGGACAGCCTTGTGCTTTGAAACTGCAGAGTGCAGTGCAGAAGCTGGTTTGGAAGACTGCAGTTCCGACAAACTTATATAAATGTTGAAATTTAGAGCACAGTATCATGGCCGCCCACCTAAAGACGATGTCAACATCAAAAAAATTGTTGGGATTTTTATTTGTTCAGACTTTGGTTATAGGAATAGAGCTTGTATGTAACTAAAATTGACAAGATTGAACTATTGTTCAATTAATTAGGTAGCATAGATACTCTGAGCTGTAATCCTCTCTAACAGACGCTATTCTTAGTCAGTTCTGGACATTGCCCAAAACCAAAAACCTGACCAACTACAATTAAATCGTAATAAAGGACGTTGGTTACTGACTAGTAAGCACAAGTATGGCCTTCATACATGATATTTTGAGCTGTCCTTGCTTCTTCAGTAAGCCCACTTTTCAGCTATACCAAATCTACAGCAGGGCTCAACTTAGATAAAACGAAACTCATGGCCTGAAATTTAAGAAAAAGACCAAAAACGGAAGAAATGCTCAGTGGCGCCGCAGGCACTTGACGTGGGAAACAGCTCGAAAACTGAGACGTATGTCACGCAACGGCGCTTGCATTTGGCATATTAATGTAGTTTCTGACCTTTGATCAGTTTTGTGTTGTGTGCCTATTTACTTCTTCGGTGGCCCCTGTTTGATGTCACGACGTTCCACGATTAATAGTTGTGAAGTTTTGAGACTAAAAAAATTTCTCTATTTTTATTTTTATTTTTATATAATTTTTATTTTATAAAATTTAAATTATTAAAATTATTGAATTATACATATATTATTCAATTAATTTAACAATTTTTATACTGCACGTACAACTTTTTGCTAAAAAAAAATTTCTGAGTCTTTATATATAAATAACAATGTCTGCTCCTTACCTCAGTGACCTTGCATTAGAAGTTTAGGAGTTTTTTTTCTTTTCATAAGATGGGGTAAAGCCACTGAATAGACAATCCTGGGTTTGAATTAGAGTTTTTTTTTTTTCTTTGGTGGGTTGATTTCTTTTCTTATGGGCCACAGAATACTGTTTCTTGCCAAATTAGGTTTTAAGCACATGCAAGATTTGGTGGGTCAATTATACATGGTTTTTGACATTTATTCCGCTGAAACGATGCTCCTCTTTCACCTAATCAGAGCTGGATTTTGTGTGCATCCAGTCGTCAATATTAACTGAGTTTAAATCATTAAGTCTGGGGGTATTATATTTGGGAAAAGGGAATGAAAAACTTGCAAGACCTTAGCTACGTTATTCAGAGGTAGAAAGAAATGGCTAAAATGGACAGAAATTATTTCTCTTTCTAACTTCTGTGTGAAATCATAAATGCTTTTGTCATTCAGGAATAGATTTTTTTTTCTCAGTCATTAAGCATATTTTATTCGCATATATAATGTACTACATATGGGGTACAAATATGTTGCGAGTTAAGCACTTGAAATTATTTTTCTGCCCAATCCCTCGGCTTGTTGCGCGTGCAGGTGGAGCCAGAACTCCGTCTCTGACTCTCTCCTCCTTTTTTTTTTTTCTTTCCTCCTTTTTTTTGGTACTACTCTGACTCTTTCCTCTGTTATTGCCTTATAATACCCACAGTAATGCCGGTGTACAAGAGCAGAGCATCATGTCACGTGCCTAATGTAGCAGCAACTGCAACAACTTACTGCACTTCTCATGCTCATACTTGTATCCTAAACGTTCAGCTACTGCTTTGAAATCATCCATCTCAAAGCTTAGAACTTGGAAACCCACCAACACATTTGCATGATTTTCACCCTGCATATTTCCATGACCAGTTCAAGTTAAAAACACTAGCTTTATATTTATATATTTGAGGTTATTCTTCCATCTAAATAAACCAAAATGGAAATTCGATGCTCGAATGAACCTGGCAGCGGTAATGGAACAAGGTAATATTCCAACGGGAACTGAATGCGTCAAGGAATTTGATCAATGCACCTTGCTTCTCTGGCAACTCAAACCGACAAAGAATCTCATTTTCAACATTGAATCGGCCACCCACCTTCAAATTGTTGGAGAATTCAAATAGATTAGGACTCCAGCAGACATGAAATCTTTAGAGGAGGGTAATATATGATCATAACTCTGCGCTTAGCATAATCACCATCATTATGGTAAAAGATAAAATTGGGATATTTACCATAAATTGAAAATGATCTTTGACTAAGTCATTTTCTGTGAGGTTAAGTGTTTTAAGTTGTGCAGAACTCATCCGGTTTTGCAACTCTCTCAGCTTGGAAACTAGATGATAGCTGATCCTGCAGGTGAATATGACAAACAGCGACCATTCATCATGGTAAGAAATTATACATGGCTGATCTTGTCAGTGATTAAGTTGCATATATACTTAGCGAAATTACTCATGAGTCATGACAGAGGCAAAAGGATCGCAACGGAAAAAGAATATAGCTTTGAAAAGACAGCTTTGCATCTAAAGTGACAATTGCGCGAAATAATTCACAATTGTCTTTTGTCTGGATCATAGTTACCTCATTCCTTGCGTATCACTATTCTGATATGCTAAATCAATTCGCACATCATCACTAAATAATAGAAAAATTAAGATTGTGCAAAGTACTTGCATCAATGAGAGTAAAAAAAACTAGAAAAGAAAAATGCAGTTAGAAAGTACTTGCCTGTATACAACTACATCCACATCTTTGTCAGCATCATATCTATATCTCATCTCGGTGATTTGCAATGGTTCCACCTATGTCATTGAAGATGACGTGAATGTCAGCATGATTGAGACGACAAATTAATCAACGGTAGCAATTGATATAGCATCTGCGTCATAGTAATTTTTTATACCAATTCACAGAACTGATTGAAGTTGCCCCAGTTCTTTGGAATGAATGTCGCATACACAGCCTCACGTCGTCTACCAACATCAGCGAGTTGGGACACCAATCTTAGTCTATCAAAGTTCATGTTGGCTCCACTTGTTATGGCCACCACATTTTCACCTTTCAATCCATAATATTTACAGTATGCTTCAGCTCCAGCAATGGCAAGGGCCCCAGCTGGCTCAAGTATGCTTCTTTTCTCCTCAAACATGTCCTTTATGGATGCACATACGGCATCACGGCTCACAAGAACCACCCCATCAATCAGTTCTCTACACAATCTGAATGTCTCCTTCCCAACCACTTTCACAGCTACTCCATCTGCAAATCCTCCCACTTGATCTAGCATGATCCTCTGTCCATGATGCAGGGACAATGCCATTGCATTTGCATCATAGGGTTCCACCCCAATGATCTTCACCTGTAAGACAGGTATCACTTGTAATTGCCATGACAATAGTTCTTACTTTGTTGAGAGAATTCCGAAAAAAATTTCCTAGCCAAAGATTTCTTATTTACACTCGCAAACTTTCTCTATGCTAAACCCAATGATGAAGTAATTTGGTAAGGCCAAAGAGCAAGCATTTTCAGGTTAATGTACCTCAGGACGAACCCTCCTAACGTAGGCTGCGATTCCCGCTATAAGGCCGCCGCCGCCAACTGGTACAAAGATGGCATGCAATGGTTGTGGGAAATGACGAACAATCTCCATGCCTATGGTTCCCTGCCCAGCTATCACATCAGAATGATCAAAAGGGTGTATGAACGTTCGACCTTCAGCTACGGCACGCTCTTCTGCATAGGTTTGGGCTTCATCGTAGGTCTCACCCACAAGAACAACACTTGCACCTAACCTCTCCACCGTCTTCCACTGAACACAATGTAAAATGCGCGCAAAACTTGAGAAACTATATATACAATAAATAGATTGGATATATAATAGGAATTAAATCAGAAGAGAAGTGGGAGACCTTGATTTCTGGAGTGGTGGCGGGCATGACGACTAGTGCGTTGCAATTGAGTCTTTGTGCAGATAAAGCAACTCCTTGGGCATGGTTCCCTGCAGATGAGCAAATGACTCCTCTGCTTAACTGTTCTCTTGAACATTTAGCCATCATGTTATATGCTCCTCGCAGCTTGAACGAAAACACCTGCATACATAACAGTGCTTCTTAGCATTTTTAAAATCACTCACCTTCTTTCTTGAACAATTTAAAAAAAAAAATAGTAAAAAAAAAAAAGAAAAATAGATTGTCAATCAAAACATCTTAACAAGTATGGACAAGCCCGGGGGTCCTAACCTTTAGATTAATGGGCGCTGGTTTTTAAAAAATTGGTGACAACATGCATGTGATCACATGAACCTTGGTTGGCTGGTAGTGTGGTATATATTAGAACTCAAGTAAAATATTAATTAAGGGTAAAACAGGAAGCATACAGGTTGAAGATCCTCCCTCTTGAGCCAAACATGAACACCATGCCTTTCAGAGAGTTTTGGGGCATAATCCAAAGGCGACTCAATAGCCACGTCATAAACCTTGGAGGTCAATATCCTAGTCAAGTAGCTCATGGCATTATGCACACCTTCTCCGCCATCTCCGGCCGCTCCCAACAACTTTTCCGGCACCGGCACGGCCCCAAGACAGCCGCTCTCATACTGTAACGACTGGGGCGAGACTTTCATGAGCTCGTGATGATGGGAGACTTCGTACGGTGCTGTTTTAAGGGAGCTTGGCATGTCGGGAATGTGGGTGACCGGAAGGGCTCCATTTCTGGTCAATGCAGCGGTAATGGAAGGTTGGCTACCGTGCCTTGTAGCGGGTGGTTGGGTTTGGTTTGTTATCAACTTCGGATGTAAGAACACTTGGAACTTAGCTGAGAAGCTGAGCAGAGAAGTTTGGGAGGGAGTTAAGCACAAAGTTGCCATTGATGGAATATTAATTCGAAGATGAAAGCAAAGCCCAGGGATCTTTGGTTTGTTTCCTTCCTACTGCAAAGTAAACACATATATATACCCAGTGAGGAATCCCATTGGTATGAGGGTACATTGGGTACACAAAGTCAACTATAAAAAGCCAACTAATTTAATTATTATCCCCACAAGTTCTGAAGTTTCCGTAAAAAAACTCCGCGTAGCAGCAGAGTTTTCCTAATTCGTTAGGCCACTAATCTTTTCTAGTTATCTTCTCATTTTTTGGGTGATCGTCCCAGAGAGATTAGTGAAATGGATTTTATCTTTTTAATAAAATTTTTTTATATATATAATTTAAATTAATTTAAAATTATATATTTAAAGAATCAATTATTTGTCAACTTAACTAATTATCTTCTCTTTGACTATAATTTTATGGGTATCATTTCTTTTTAATTATGTTATTATTTTTATAAATAAAAATTTAGTAAATTTTTATTTATAAAATTTAAATTATTAAATTTATTAAATTTTATATAACTATAAGTTCAAACATTTAATAACTCACATATCATTACTAACAATTTAATTACTTTTATGTTTTATGAGATCAACCTTTTTCATTATGGTAAGCTCCAAAATAGTATAACGTCAATAGCTGCGACAACAAACAAAAATGTGTTTGGTGAATAAGAATTAAATCAGCATGCATATGAGCTAGCATGTAATACAATCTATTCCCCCCCCCCCCCCTTAAAAAAAAAAAGATGGGTACAAAAACGTGTTTGGTGTATAAGAATTAATAAAGCAGCATGCATATGAGCTAGCATACATTTTTTTTTTAGGGGTTGAGCTAGCATACATTGGCCCCATATATATTAATTTATATATTCTATATATATACTAAAAACAACTTGGGTTTTTCCTAAACATTTAATTTTATATTATATTTTGCCACGTGTCAATATTAGAAAATCACATTTTAATAACAAAAGTTAATTAAATAAAAACTAAAATTACATATATACTAAAAAGTGAATCATATTCAATATGCCTACCCATCCAAAATTGGAGCTTACTTGATTATATAGAAATGGTTACTACAAGAATTTTTGAAAGGGTTTTCTGATTATGGAAATATTATTTTATCCCAATTAAAAGGTGCATTAAAGTCAATTTTTATAGACTTGGAATTTGTATCGTAACATCAATCGGAATAGGAGCATATATATGTCAATCAATATTAATGTATATATAAAAGATAAAAAAATAATAATAAAACCATGTGATGCTAAACAACAAAAACCTATCAAGTGTCCATCAAACCAAAAAAAAAAATAGATATATAGGTAATAGTACAATTAAATTTTCTATTGATTGAAATACCCTAATTTAGAAGATATGCTCTCTCTCGTACTTCATTTACTTTATGAAATTACATAAGATGTCAAAAGTGAACAATGCCTATAATTTCGAAATTTCCTTTATCAATTAATAGACTAAAATCAAACAAGCAAGTAAATCCCATAAGTATCATATATATATTGAAAATAGAGCGTTGAACATTCTATACAATTTCAATGTTACAATAAATTTTAACGCATGTCAATATTACAAAAAATATATAATTAAAATTAAATAAATAAAAAATACATAAATATAATAGCCTATTTAAATTTTCTATTAATTATATATTCTAAATTAAAAATTTTATTGCTCTCTCATGTTCTTTCGATCTTATGAAAAAGTTAAAACTCACTGCAAATGTAAGCTATTTTGAATCTCCAAGAAAATGAAAGCCATTTATTACTTAATGTCATTATAATTATTAACGTCACTTTCTTTTTTGCAGAAAAAATTGATGTCAACGCTCAGTTCTTCCAAAAATAATTCCATAAGTGATATTCTTCATTTGGTCTCACCCTTTACCCCCACCAAATATATATATATATATATATATATATATATATATATATATATTCTAACAAAGGAAAAAAATAAAGAGGAAAACGTAACACCCAAATATTTGGATCAAAATTTTCTAACTTGTTTTTAAGAAAGTTAGAATGTGATGTAGGAGAAATATAAATACAAAATTAAAAAAAAAATAAAAAAGTATGATTCCCATATTAAATTATAAAAAGAAAGTCATAAAAATTAATATAAAAGCCTAGAAATCTAAATCTCAATAACCCGCATATTACTTCCAAACAATAATTTTGTAGGTGATTATCAATTACCCATTGCAATTATCATCACCACAAAAAAAAATTAAATAAACGGAAGACAATATTTAAATAAATACAAAACAATGACATAAATATAATAGTTTATTTGAAATTTTTATTCAGCATATTTTTTAAAAGAAGGTTTTCATAGTATTTAAATCTATTTTCAAAGTTTATAAAATTTAAAGGTATATCTCCAGATAAATTATGTTAACAATTAATATATTTATTTTGCTTTCAGTTATCCATTATATCAATGGATAAGATTATATAAAAAGTTTGAACACAAGATCCTGTATATTATAATTTTTAGTCTCAGTATCATAGAATTAGCCTTTTTAAAATGTCTAAATAATTATTGATATGTTGTAAGAATTATATGCCAAGATTTGCTCCATGATTACTTGTATTTCGTAAACACAGTTACCTGTATTTAGCCTAGATTATTTGCTCCATGATGGCAATTACCACAATTTTTTGTTTGAATTAGGAGAGTTGCTTATTTCTCATATTCCTTTGACTTTATAAGTTGCATATTTGCCGTGTTGAATGAACCCTAATCGCATTTTCGGCCGCATTTTAAAGTAGCTGATATGCTTCTCTCTCATGGCTTAACTGTTTCCTTTTGCTGCATGTTTACTTTTCTGGTCTTTTACATTCCTTAACGTATTTGTCTGTTTTTGCAGTTTGTTGTTCAACTTGTACTCTTGT
Source organism: Dicorynia guianensis (assembly GCA_037013595.1). Taxonomy (NCBI): domain Eukaryota; kingdom Viridiplantae; phylum Streptophyta; class Magnoliopsida; order Fabales; family Fabaceae; genus Dicorynia; species Dicorynia guianensis. The sequence continues at coordinate 2,643,836 of JASUAB010000009.1, forward strand.
TTCAATTTGCTTCTCATTGTGCTCCATCGTAGTTCATAAAAAAAATGGTGTATATTCAATTTTCTGCTTATATTTTAATGTCTCTGGTTGAAACCACCCTATCTAACGTTTTTCATTGTCTCTGTTTCTACGTTTTATTTTTTGCAATTTATAATTGCTCTCTCTTTCAGTTTGGTTGTTCTGTTCAATTGCTGAGTTGCAATTTCTTTTAGAACCTTTATGATGTGGCATAGTTCTCAAATTTTCCTTCTTTTTGGGCCTTTCTTCCTTTGTACTGTGCATATGGAAAAGTTTGTTCTTTGGACTTAATCACATTATTTTTGTCATGGATACAGCATATGCAAGATGAAGATGATGGTCGACCTTACAGGAAGTTCCTTTGAAAATATGCGGACCACAACATGTTCCTTTTCTTAACTCAACGGAGAAACTTAATAAAATTATTTTAATAAAATTTTATAATTTTTATTTTATGAAAGAGAGAAACTTAATACATATATCTACATACACTCATTTTTTAATAATAACGAAAGACTATCACATAAAAAAAAAGGCTTTACAAGGACTTAAAAATAATAAGCGTCAATGGTCATATTAACAAGTGATAGTTATCGAGACTAAGGTCTACTTAAAAAAAGGTTGGTGTATTCTTTTTTAATAATGACTAAATGCCGTTAGGTTAGTAATGAAAGACGTAGACCGAGTCTGAATTCTTCTTTCCTGTTGACAGGATGTACTAGTCTACTAGATGATGGATCTTTCAGAGAAAAATATTTGGAGATGACAGTAGTCATTTGGTTCATACTAAATAATAGAAAAAAAATGAAGAGATAGAGGTACAGTACCTTTGAGTAGCTATGCTTTGCTTTGAGCCCTGCTATTTATGCGCTTTTAGTTCCACATATCGGGCTACGTTTAAGATTTAAACCGTAAAAATGCATTTTAACTAAGTGCAGATTCAGCCACATAAAAACGTAGTTAAAAAACGTATGTACAGTGACGTATCTCTATCATTTTCCCTTTGCTTTTGAGTTGCTGATTTGTGAGATTGATGGGAAAAAAAAAAAATGTCACCTTAGTGCGTACATAGGTTATGTAAACTCATTATTTTTTTATTATTTTAAAATATTTTTCAGTTAATAATTAAAAAATTAATATTTTTAAAAAATATATTGTTAAAATAAATATTTTTCTTTTAAATAATTTTTTTTATATATACAATCTAAATTAAATTTAAAATAAACATTTAAGTATCCGCAACTGATAACCTATATTTAGCTTTAACCTATGAGACCACAACTGCAGCATGCCATAGTGCATGATGATTTATTATATTAACTACAGAATATTTGTAATGGGACCCTATTAAACTAACAAGAGACACGGCTAACAATTGGATGTAACAAAAGATGCTATTAATTATTTAAATTTTGTAAAATAAAAATTATATAAAAATAAATATGTAAAAAAGGAAGGAACCCTTAAAGAAAAGATTCCAGAGAAATCTCCCTCTTTTCCCACTAGACAAATTAGCCTTTTTGAGTTTTGGTTAAAAGAAAAAAGGAAAAAAGACGAAGATTGATTTCTCTCCCATTGACGAGAAGGTGTAGAGAGATAGTAGCGGGTTATGCATCTTTTATGAAAAGCCAAGTTGATCGATGTAATGTCATGATGGTGCAGAGTTTTTAGTTTATACGTATCATAGTATTATTGGACTCGTGTCTTTGGGTAGTTGAACTGTAATCTACCAATTTACGTCACGTGCAGTATAATGAATTAATTGTTCTGTACCAAAACCATTGATCATTTGCAAGCTACTCTTGCGTTGAGCGGCATCGCATTCCTTATTAAGTAACCCGGATCACGAAAGCCATTCCAGTTATACTTTCTCGTGCTTGTCTCTGTACACTAAAACTAGGAATTTGTGGTTTAGAAAAAATTGCAGAGAAAAGGTCAGAAGCTGATGGTAAAATTGCAACGCCAAGTTGACACCACACGCCAATGGTTTTTTATATATCCCCACATGTCAATATACAAACTATAAATTATCATCATATATTTTGTTGGAATTTGGATTCTTCGGTTATTTTTTTTTTTATTTTGGTGACATCATTCTATCTTTTTTATTTTACACTAAACTTAATAATGTTAATAAATTTAATAAGTCGTGGACTGAAATTTTAAAAAATAAATTTAATAATTTAAATTATATAAAATGAGAATTACATAAAATAGGTGTATAAAAATAAAATATTTTTAATTATTTCACAAATTGTATTATACAACCTATTAAATTTAACAATTTGTGAAATTAAATGTTCGCCTTTACTTTTTTTTTTTGTTTTTTTGCGTACAGAAATGTTCACATTTATATAACCATAACGGAGAGGTGGACGGAATGGGTGGGCTACTCTCCTGATGCAAACGGATCATACGCAAGCGAATAGTTGCAACTTTATTTGGGCCAAGGTCGTTAAATGTTCCCACACTGTAAAGGCCCGTTCCAATGGATCCAGTGACCAAAAAGGAGTAAATTGGATCCAGAAGACTGCCGCTTTACATTAAATTTTCCGTCTGATCGCAGCTGCAGACCGAAAGAGAGAAAGTTTGAATGCCGGCCCAAGAAGTCTCCTTAAAGAAAATGGACTTTTCCAAAAAAAAAGTTTGAATTTTGAAGCGCCAAGAAAATGAAAGCCATTTGTTATTGTCATTTCTTTTGCACAAAAAATTGCTGTCAACGCACAGTTCTTTCAAAAAAAAAAATGTTGCGAAGAAGAAAGTCAAAGAGGAAAATGTACGACAACAGCACCCAATTCCCCGCGTATTGAATCATGCAACACAGGCTACAGCTATCACTTCCTACGTCTAAGAACAACGAATTTTCAATTACTACCAATTGCAATTAACACTTATTTCGGCACAGTGCTTCCACGCTACCAAGAGCAGGAGTGGTGTTATATATACCTCGATTTTTGATATATTTTTTTACGTAAAATATTATTTTTTTATAAAATAATAAAATAAATAATAAAAATTATTGTTTAAAATAATAATTTTTAGGCCAAAATGCACACAACTCCCCTGAACTTTAGGTCGATTTTAAAAAATCCTCCTGAACTTTAAAAAGTTTCAAATGACCCTCTTGAACTATGAAATATTTGCAAAACACCCTCCTCCGTCAAGTTTTTCGTTAAAATTTGGATATTTTTTGGTCAACTTCCACTTTGACCTGATAAAAAGACAAAAATACCCTTCAAATACACATAAATTTTCAAATCTGCCATAAATGCAAAAAAAAAAAATCTAATGTAGATTTGTAATTTAGGGTTTAGGGTTTAGGAATTTATGATTTAGGGTTTAGGGATTTAGGGTTTAGGGTTTAGGGTTTAGAGTTTAGGGTTTAGGGTTTAAGATTTATGGGTTTAGGGTTTAGGGTTTAGGATTTAAGATTTAGGATTTAGGGCTTAGGGTTTAAGATTTAGGGTTTAGGGCTTAGGGTTTAAGATTTAAAGTTTTAGGATTTAGGGTTTTAGGATTTAGGGTTTAGGATTTAGGGTTTAGAGTTTAGGGTTTTAGGATTTTAGGGTTTAAGGTTTAGGATTTTAGGGTTAGGATTTAGAATTTAGGGTTTAGGCTTTAGAGTTTAGGGTTTAGGGTTAAGGTTCAATGTTAAAACTCCAAAATTTTACTATTCACAGCCTTCAATTTCTTAATTTTACAATGAAGGGTACTTTCGTCATTTTTTTAAATTTTGACAGAAAAGTTGACGAAAGGGGTTTCTTGCAAATGTCTCATAGTTTAAGAGGGTCATTTGGAACTTTTTAAAGTTCAGGAGGATTTTTTAAAATCGACTTAAAGTTCAGGGAGATTTTTTATATTTTACCCTAATTTTTATTATTTATTTTGTTGTTTTAAAAAAAATAATATTTTACATAGAGAATGAAAACTACAATCATTACCGCAAGAGTAGCGTGCCACCATTTGCAGTTGACCGTATGTCGGTGCTCATCGGTTGCAGCTCATATTTGAGTGTCAATCAGCACCACAGGTTTCGCCTCAATCATTTTCTCTTCGCGTGCAAGTCTCTGAAGCTTAGAAAAAAACAATGGCTAATAACAAGAAGAACTAGCCATTTATAGGGTGTAGTTTGGTGAATAATTATTAATAAAAATAAGTTGAAATTATAAAATATACATAATTATATTTTAATTTAGAATAATTATTTCATTAACTAATGACTGTCTGTTTGGCACACTACACTTTAATCCAAACTTTTAAGCTGTGGCTGCCTTCTGAGACGGGATACAAAGATTCCGTCGGGAACGCAGAACGGAGCACCATAAAGCGCGTGGAAGATTTGGGGAACCAATTGAAATAAAACGGGTTTATATTTTATATATATTCGTGTTTTAATTGGGGGAAACACAATATGAACCACGTGGGCGGGGGAGATAGACAGCTCACCACCGCAAAGCCCAGTCACGTTCACGTGTCCCGCTGTTATGATGTGATTGACGTGATACGAGGGGTCCTGTGTAATTTTGCGAGATACAAATTTTATATAATTTTTAATATTTTTAAAATTTTAAATTTATTTTTATACTTATATATAATTTATAAAATTATATAAACATCTAATTTTAATACAAACATTTTTCACATTCATTAGAAAATTGTTAATCATAAGTAAAAAAAAAATTTATGCTCCGCTCATAATTAGAAACATAATTTTTAAAGTAAAAAAATTTATATAATCATAATGTCAAATTTTTTATAAACCTTTAATATTACTCCACTCCACACCGCTGCAGTGATCCACACATGCTATCTAAATCGGGAAACTGTTCGATCCCGTTGGTTGTCTCCATCGTGCCATGATGATAATATATTAATAATATAGCAATGCATGCGCAAGTTTGATAAGTTAGTAATCTTATCTAACCTTAAAAGTATTTTAAAATTACAATGTTAACTAATCCCACTCTTTCTTTGAAATTTGTTTTCACTCATATAATGTTATCTCTTTGTCTATTAATGTGAAACGGATTTCAAAAATTTTATAATTTGTATAAATTAATTTTTATTAAATATTTATTTAAAAATACTTATTATTAAAGTTATCTAAATCTAATAAATTAATACACTTCATTTATTAAGTAAAATTTTAGTATCCTAATTTTAATGGACCTAACTCTTTCCTTTAAAAATGAGAAGTTATTTATTGTGAATAACTGCATTAAATCTCAAAGATCTTATTTTTTTACACAAAAATATGGATTGATTTACATTATTATGTATTTTGATAGGGTTTTAACCTGTGACAAAACATTCCCCTTTGAAAAATACTCAATTTACTCACTTTCACACCAAAAAGTTTAGTGTCGTTATGTACCGTTTAAAGCCACGTAAATCCTTAATCGGTACTGAAAACCGATAAAAGACACATGGAAATCTTCTAAAACGTGTTTAAAAATGCTGCCGGTGACTGTCACTCGGATGTTCCCGCTAAGGAGGAACCCATGGGCAAATACAAAGGTAAAACGCATTAAATTATTTTGTATTTTAAGTTATACCAAAAAAAATTCTTATGTAATATTAATGGAGATAAATTATTTTTTATATTTTAAAATTTATATGAATTATTTTTTAATATCTTAAATTATTTTTAAATAATTTTTGTATATTTTAAATTATTTTTAATTAAAAATATATAAAAATAATTTATTATATTATAAAACATTTTTTATATATAACTTAAAATGTAAAAAAGTTTAATATATTTTATCCTAAAAGCAAGATAGCAATGCCACGTCAATATTATACCGAGGCAGGAAATCAGAGCGAGTATGCTCACGATTGCTACGCGCGAGTTGCTTCCAATCCTGTTCTCAATGGATGTACGCCCGCAAGGGTATTAACATCCCCTCGGAAAAATCTTCTCCCTCCCTTTTCCTTCGCCCCTTTTAAATTACTAATGCTTTAGCACCGCTTCTTCCATCCCCTTCGCTCCCGAATATCTCTCACTCTCTCTCTCTCTCTCTCTCACATCCCATTTCCTTGCTCGGGCTCCCCCGGCGTACATTAGCGTTCATCACCCTTAGCTGCCAGTGAGGACAAGACTCTTGGAGCAAGAAGAGAAATGGCGTCGGCTACGAGGGTAGATCTGGATGGCACACCCATAAAGCCTATCACTATTTGTATGATCGGTGCCGGTGGGTTCATTGGGTCTCATCTATGCGAGAAGCTCATGGCGGAGACACCCCACAAGGTCCTCGCTTTGGACGTTTACAGTGACAAGATTAAGCATCTCTTGGAGCCAGACACCCTCCCCTGGGCTGGTCGCATCCAGTTCCATCGCCTCAACATCAAGCACGATTCCAGGCTTGAGGGTCTTATCAAGATGTCAGATCTGGTACTAGTCCTCGCTTTCTCATATTTGATGATTTCTGTGGCTGATTAATTTTTTTTCTATTTGTACTTAAATTGTGAGTTTCTTTGGGTTTAGACCGTAAATCTGGCTGCAATCTGCACTCCCGCGGATTATAACACACGCCCTTTGGACACTATTTACAGCAATTTCATTGATGCGCTTCCTGTGGTACGCACTTTTCTTTTATCGGTATTCTGCGAATCAAGACGGGTTCTTTGTGCTTGTTACTATGATACGATGGGAAATTGATTGAAGTAGACACGTGGTTTGACGTTGGTTCTCTCCGAGTTTCAGGTAAAATACTGTTCGGAAAATAACAAGCGTCTCATTCATTTCTCTACTTGCGAAGTGTATGGGAAAACGATTGGAAGCTTTCTCCCACAAGATAGCCCTCTTCGTAAGGTAAGCCTTCATTTTTGCGTTCCTTTTCATTTCTTTTGATGTTTTCTTGAAGGGAGTCATTCCAGATCTGTGCCTTATGATTGGTAGATTCGCATGCATAATTTGAACCGTTCGGTTTTTATTTATCCGTTCCTTGAAATTTGTCGGCGGTGGTCCCAAGCCACGTTCTGGTTTTAAGCACATGATGTTGTCTGATTAAGTTCTGATAATCGTGTTCTGTTGCCCAAACTTTCTGATTCAGAGATTCTGACGCGTAGCCGTTGATTTATTATTTGGAATTGGGATCATACTCTTTGTGGCATTCCATTTGAGACATATTCAGCTCTTCTGAAATTAAAAGGGTTTTGCATTACTCAGAGGAAGATTATCTGTAAAAACATCTTCTACCTTATAGGTTTTGTATAGGCAATGGGTAATACATTGGCCATAGTTCTTACGCTCTGGAGTGTGGATGGAAGTTGTGATCTTGGCTTTCACAGATGCCATTTGCATACCTTGTGTTCTTTTTATCCTATAAAGAAATTTGTATCTGACTAGGTGTGGGTTGGTGTTTTCTTAAGCACCGTTAGAATCTTTAGTTAATTTGGATGTTTTATACTCTACGCTTGCTTACAGCTTGTACGTCATAGGTTGAGAGTAGTTGTTACACATATGCTTCTTCCTGATTATTTCGAGACTGGGTTTAAAATTTTGCCCGTAAGGATGGATTTTTCATGGGTAGTCCATGTCTGTTTGTTTTTTGGTCACTGTCAGTCTTATTTTCGCAATTCCTGTCGCCTGTTATTGGGTGCCAGGGAGTAGTTCGGTGTCGGAAAATAGGGAAAGTACATGCTAGAAGTCTGTCATCCTGTGGTATGGATTGTATTTTATGTTTATGCTTGCAATTATGTTATATTGACAATTTTTGATATTACCTGCTTTGCCTGCTTCATTTTGTAATGAACTGAAGCCATGTTACCTCCTGTGATATGCCAGGATCCTGCATACTATGTTCTTAAAGAAGATGCCTCTCCATGCATATTTGGTCCAATCGAAAAGCAGAGATGGTCGTATGCCTGTGCAAAACAATTGATTGAGAGGCTGATTTATGGTGAGCATTTTTCCTTTTCATTTTTGGCAAACTTTTTTGTTGTTCAATCTTGATTTATCTCAATGATACGTAATCCTGTACAGCTGAGGGTGCTGAAAATGGCCTGGAGTTCACAATTGTGAGACCTTTTAACTGGATTGGACCTCGAATGGATTTCATTCCTGGCATTGATGGCCCAAGTGAGGGTGTTCCTCGGGTTCTGGCATGCTTTAGCAATGTCAGTCTACTTTGATCTGGTTTTTGAGAGAGCTTGTTGATATTTATTCAATTTCATTTGAATATCTGTTCCGAATTCTGTTTTGCAATTCTGATTCTGCAGCATCTCCTCCGCCGAGAGCCTCTTAAGCTTGTGGATGGAGGCCAATCCCAGAGAACTTTCGTTTACATCAAGGATGCCATTGAAGCTGTCTTGTTGATGATTGTTGGTTCTCTTTTCCAGTTGTAGAATATATTTTTTTGAAGACAAATTATTGTTGTTGTCGGGTCCGCTGAATGATTTGACCTTTCCACAGGAAAATCCTGCGAGAGCGAATGGGCATATTTTTAATGTGGGTAACCCGAACAACGAGGTTACAGTTAGGCAACTTGCTGAAATGATGACTCAGGTGCATGGATTGAATTGATTATTTAAACTGAATATAGAAGTCAGGTATGCGGTTTGGGGTTGGGAATTAAGAAATACTGTTCTTGAATTCTTCAGGTCTACTCAAAGGTAAGTGGAGAACCACCTCTGGAAAAACCTACAATTGATGTGAGCTCCAAAGAATTTTATGGTGAGGGTTATGATGACAGTGACAAGAGAATTCCGGACATGACCATAATCAATAGGCAGCTTGGTAGGTTTCCTCCCTTTGTTTTATTTGACTTCTAAGCTTATTTTGTTACTTAACCCCAGCTGATGGGTTGTTTTCCTGCTCCCCAGGCTGGAATCCTAAGACTTCGCTTTGGGACCTGCTCGAGTCGACCCTGACCTACCAGCATAGGACATATGCTGAAGCCATTAAGAAAGCCATTGCACAACCAGCCGCAAGTTAAGCTTACATGGTGATGTTGTGAACTACTGCCTTAGAGAAGAGTAATCTTGTCCTAGTGTTCTACTGATGGGCGGACGTTTCTTATATTTTAGTGGTTAATTTTACATATACGTTAATTTTTTTTTTTTACCCCATGGTTTCCGTAGTGAATAGCCCTTAGTAGCCCATTCCTATTGCAAGTTTCTGGAAAAGCCATAGGAATTTATTGAGGGCAATTTGTGCAGCTGCTATGTAATGTTTAATTTAGAGGTTTGGGCTACTAAATACGAGGAAAGATTTTTTGGTGTTTTAGGGGTCTGCCAGTTATTTCTCTGTTTTCTTTCCAGGTTCAGTGGTATAATTTTGTTAGACCCTCCAAACCTTATGTTTTTTTAAATTATATCATTAATTAATTTCATGGATTATAGGTACAGTTTGTTTCCTCTACTGATTTTGGGATTGAGCAATATCTGAAATTTATGTTGTCCCATATCAGAACTTGGCTAATGTTCCTCAAGAATAAAGAGAATAGGCCATTGTAGTAGTGGTCTATTAGTCATGTGGATCAATCGGTAATTATGGAAAAAAGGGGTTTAAATTTTGAAATTTTCATTTTTTTCCCCCTTATTTTACCTCATCTTGCTGAAGTAGTGGCGGCTTCCATAAAGAAATTCATGGGGTGTGGATAATTTATTTTGAATGTAAGATTATGCGTCTAGTTTGTAATTACCCATGGCAATTATAGATTATCATTTGATGACTAATGATGTAAAAATTCGATTAATCTCCTCCCACACTCTCCAAGACACGGGATTCACCGGTGTTTTGAGGGATGTGACAATAAGACTGCCCACAAAAATTTAACACAAACTTTGTGCCCATCACCCTTTATTTGGATTCAAAGGGACTTGAGCCCACAGCGAAGTCCAGTGGGTTCAGGGATACTGGCCCAGCTATAGTTATTGGGTTAAAATTCTCTGATGATGGATGCGATGACAACTCTGATCAGGTGCTGAACACGCCAGGTGGGAGTGGAAATCCATTGGACCACGGGCGCTGTTGTTATCAATGGCTTCAGGAATGTACGACTAGTCAATTTTCACAAGAAATGCTCCCTCGCCCTGTTTAAACGACAGAGGAAAGCAACACCAATCGCTGTATTGGAATATCAGGACGTGTCGTTGATAATTGACACAAATAATTAGAAACTTGCATTGATCTCTTTCTCAAGTGGCCGTACTCTACTTGCTCCTACTTATGTGAACCAATATCTAATTTGTGTATGGTACAAAATTCAGAAGGCAGAGTACCCCAAAACAACATGTATACTATCACCATTTATTATTTATTTACTCTTTTACCAATACCAATCTGTATTAAGCACATCATACCATGAACTCTATTTGCTTCTTATTTGCCTGCGTCATTTGGAATAGAGGGGCAACAATGCATACTTTTTATACATTAATCACCTGTTTAGGAAGGAAAGTCAAATGTTTTGCAGACTTTGTGGACAGCAAAACGTTAAAGCTTCAATTTTTTGGACGTATATTATTTTATTATTCACTATGTAACTCATTCTATATGAATGGAATTTGATCACAGTTTTTTTTTTTTTTTTGCCTCTTTCTTATGTTAAACGTAACATCTTTTACCAATTACATAAATCCTATAACACTGCTACATTAGTCCACTTCTCATTTTAGCTTGTCCTACCCTACTCCGTTCCTTATATCAAACTACAGGAGCTGATTGTGGCAGTGGATATGTTCCATTTTTTTTTATTAATTTTTTAACTTCCTCAAAATTACTCCTTCCTCTCATACTAAGTGACACCCCTGAAGTTGGTAATCAAGGTCAAGAAATTTAGATTCCATTGAAGAGGTGTGAATATCTGAAGGGTGCCAAAATTGACTTAGCTCATTTTCAAGGCTCAATTGTCTTCTGTTGGCAGCTTACTTTTTTTCACCCCCTTTTATCTGTCCCGGGTTTCTGTCCATTAATTTCTCTTTATATGCTCTGAATGAAACTTTTGTTTTTCTTCTTTGTGTTATATGCTTGATGTCTATTACGATAAGCTGAAACAAAATTAACAACTTGAAATGACCCAAAAATGAAAAAGATGTTAACTTATTCATGTACTCTCTTGAGTACGAATTTGACAATTCTATTAATTCAAACATTCATGCTAGCCACCTAAACTTTTGTCATAGTGAGCAAATATATCAGGTCACTATTTCATGTCACTGTACACGATTGATTTATCTCTTACCTCATTTAAATTGTATTATGTGTGATTTCGATCACAACAATGTTACTCTTATTAAATTTGTTTGATTAAAATTTCATAAAACACAATTTTCACTATTAGATACAGTAGGTTCAACACACTTACAGATAAATTTTATTGTATTTAATAATAATAAATGAGTTTTGTGAAATTTTAATAAAAATATTTAATAAATTAAAAAATTTTCTTTCGACCAACATACCTTACAAAAGCATCAAATTTATTGGTTCATTAATCTTCTTGCTTGAGTATGATTATATGAACAAGAAAGTGATTTTTTTTTTTTTGGTGATTGAATAAGAAAGTGATTACCACTATATGGAGATGAACCATGAGTGGTATCACTTACACAATCTTTTACTGATGGGCAAGATGCATTTTTACGCTCATTTGACTCTACATTTTGGTTCTTGGTTAGAGGTCTATCTCTTTACCATGGATATGATGCAAAAGCTAATCTCAATAGATGATGCCTCCGACATAATCATATGCCAGCGCGTTAACTAATGATCGAAGCCTCTCGGAAGGGTCTTCTATTTGGGTTTTCATAGAGGGTACCTTCAATTTCACCTTGAAAACTAAAACAGAAAAGAAAGGGCAATAACAAGGGTTACTTTCACTTTGGAATACATGTGAGTTAAACCAATTATCTTATGGTAGTTCTTAATTTGAATATGAAGATACATTGATGACTGAGAGATCATAAGATAATACAAGATTGAGAATTCATTTAATGACTATAAATCACATCTTATTATATTCATTATTTTCTTGACTAAATTTGGTATCTCAAAATTGATGTTTGATTTGTACATACCAACTAGATATTTTCTTTATTTATATTTAGTTTTGGTTCATTAGAAACTAGTTGTATATGTCACCAAAAAAAATAGCTGTATAATTTTTCAAAAAAAAAATCATGTTATTTAGAATAAATTTTATAACAAATAAAACATTTAATTATGAGAAAAAAGACAGTCAAATGAGCTATTGCTCATGATCTATTATTACTTGGGCTATCTTTCCAACCACCGCACTCTGCAACTTGGAAATTTCCCAATACTCAAACGTTAGTTGATGACATGTTATACTCTAATGGGTTCCGGTCCCAACTCCCAAGCCACCCCAAATGAACGCAGCTAAACAGTAAGATTTAGATCCTTGTAACTTTCTTCTTCTCTTTAATATTCCTCTGTTTTAGAAGCAGATGAACTCATCCTAGACAAGTCACAAGGCACAAGGCACGAGCCCTCCGTATTAGGCAGCCTTCTTCTCTAACCAAAACCACGCGTGTTGCTGTTGGACGATGATTATTGGGGGAAAGGGTGTTCGGCAAGCCAAACAAAAGAAATTAATAAAACAGGGGAAAATGTGGTGACGGGGACAAGCATGATTTCCACTCCCCTATCACCAGTCATTGACCTTGTTCGCACTCTCAGCCGGCTAAAGCCCCGACGGTACTGTGGGTTATTTCCTATCTGTCTTTAGCGCATTATACCAAGCATTTGCTTCCTTTCTGCTTAAAGAACTTTACTTTACACGACCGTCCCTGGCGTCGTGATCCGTGCGTCATTTTCTGTTCCATCAAAGCTATTTTAATTCAAAGTTTGCATTTTTTTTTTAATTGCTCTATTTCTATGGTCCATGCTCTTTTGGTGGAGGTTATTTGGAATTGGAAGGGGGAAGTGTTTCTTGGGCAAGCATTGACTTGGCCTTTTGATAAACAGGGACACACTTGGGTATTCTTAGCTGTAAAGACCCACTCTTGCCTCCTCGACCTTATTTGACTCAGTGGGACTTCGATTCTTGCTCTAATTCCTTGCCTTCGCACCATGTATTCTTCCTTTTGGTTCAAATGAAAATATCAAAAATTTTGGGTCTTCCCCACAAAATGTTGTTGGGTTGGTAGAGTATCAGAGAGGAAAAGAGGGTTCTTCCTTCCCTCAACTATGGCTCCAGCTGGGAAAATTTCTGGGTTCCGTCGTGAAGGCAATGACTGGTATTCCCTCCTTCAAAAGATTTTGTTTTTGAAGTCCAAATTCTATTCAATTTCTGCTTTCGGGTCCCAGAATTTATGGCCCTTCAAATCTCTGGTACTTGATCGTTGTAAATCCACATCAGGGCTTCAGTAGCATTTTTGTTTTGCTGTACAGCTTAGTTGTGGTGCTGATAATTGTGTAGTTTAGTAAGAAAAATACATAGTCTTTTCACTTGATGACCCAGTGTATTCAACATACATTCCTGTAGGTTTAAAGAGGTGTTTGATGTGATTTATGTGGTTTTGGTAGGTTCTGCAATGCTGGGTTGCCAAGCGATATTAGTGTTTCCATCGAGGAGGTCACTTTCCATCTTCATAAGGTACGCTCCCTGCTTTGGGAATGTGAGGAGACATTTTTTTCTTTCGTCACTCTACTACATATAGATATTCTTCGTGCTTTGATGCCCATCCATCCAGATTAGCATGTGGCCTGGAGCACGAGGTGTACACTCTATCCAAGAATAAATATAATTATAAGCTCTTAGCATTTTTTCTCTGGAGTTTAATCCTACTTACTTAATGGGGACTTGGTTTGTAGTTTTTTTTAAAGGGTTAGCTTAGCATATGCTTTTGCATTAGTTTGTTCTAGGCATCCTTGTCTATAAAAGGGGCTAGATGAGACTCATACTAGGGATACATCCAGTAGCAGATATCCTAACTTTCTCAATGTTTTCTTCAGCTTCGTCTTTTTTATTTTTTATTTTTTTTTTTCATATCTTCTTTTGTCCTTTTTTCCTTTGTTTCCAGGCTGCATCTCAGTTTTATAATACCTAAGGCAGTTCCTTTTGCCTTATTGTTGTATATTTTTTAAGTCCGTAGCGTTTCAATATCTGCAGCTAAGTTGAGAAGACTCAGGAACAAGGCTATTCTGACGATGGATTGTTATTTGGCTCGTTTTTTCTTATGTAATAATACGGTCATTCGTTACACTCCAAAAAAATTAGGTCCAGTAGGGTGTACACGTCCAGTGAAGCAGAGTGGACATTGCTAACGCTAACATAGTGATCTGACCATTCAATTGTTGCTAAAGATTCTTTAGAAATTTGTCTAATTTTGTCATAAACATGATCTAAGCTAAGTGAGATACGTTAAATTCTAAAATGACTAATTTACATGAATAATGTTTTTATAGTTATTATGCAGCTTCATGAGTGATAAGGCGTGCGACCTGAGTTGAAGAAATCGCTAATTCTGAAGACTTGTTCACATTCCTGTTCGAATTGTTTGTCTGGTCCTCACATTAGAATTAAGGGGCATAAGTTAATATTTTAAACTGATAGACAAAGCTGGAATGGGAACTGATACATCTGTGTTTTAATTCTGACTTTATGCATAAATGCACAGAGAACTAGGGGATTTATCTACGATACAAAATCTTAAGTCTATGGTAGTTATACTGTTTGTAGAAGTTGCATTATTGCATTGAAGTTCAAATAAGTAAGATATGTTTTGCCCTGGACAATGCAGTTCCCTCTTGTATCAAAATGTGGAAAGATTGCTAGAGCACACGAGGAATCCAAAAATACCTATCACAAGACTCAGAGTATGGTGCTTGAAGGATTTCCTGGTGGTCCTGACACTTTCTTAATTGTGGCCAAATTCTGTTATGGGTTTCGTTTTGAACTGACAGCCAGAAATGTGATATTAATTTACTGTGCTGCAGACTACCTTGAAATGACAGATGAATATGGGGAAGATAATTTGTTGTCAAAAACAGAGAGCTTTTTCCATAAAAATATACTGCACAGTTGGAAAGATTGTATTTTGGCTCTTCAAAGTTCTGAGCCTGTTCTAATGAGGGCTGAAAAGGTCAATTTAGTAGGCAAATGTTTGAATGCTCTATCTATGATGACTTGTACAGATCCAAGTTTGTTCGGATGGCCCATGAAGATGTATGGTAGTTTACAAAGCCCTGGTGGAAGCATATTATGGAATGGCATAAACACTGGAGCCAGAATTCGGAGCTCGGAATCTGATTGGTGGTTTGAAGACATCTCATACCTCAGTGTGAGTCTGTTTGAAAGGCTCATTAAGACAATGCAAGTGAGAGGTATTAGACCTGAAAACCTGGCAGGTGCCATAATGTACTACTCTAGAAAGTATTTACCAGGTCTGGGTCGGTGGCAGGGTGGATTAAATGGCAAAGCCAGAACAATTGCAAGTTTCAGCTTGACACCTGCTGTCGTTGATCAGAGAGTTCTGTTGGAGAGCATTGAGAAACTTCTTCCTGAAAAGAAAGGGAAATCCTTTTGCCGTTTCTTACTGGGACTTCTTCGTGTTGCTTTTATTTTAAATGTCAATCAAACTTGCAAGGATTCTTTAGAGAGAAGAATAGGAATGCAGTTGGAATTGGCAACTCTAGATAGTCTTTTGATCCCTAATTATTCAGATTCTGATACATTATATAATACAGACTGTATTGAACGGATTGTCCATCATTTTATATCTTCAGAATCTAGTATAACTGCCTTTTCTCCTCCATCTCTTGACCTGCAAGCATCACCATCTGAATCATCAAGGAAAGTTGCGAAGTTGATAGATAGCTATGTTGCAGAAGTTGCTTCTGATGCGAATTTAAAGCCAGAAAAGATACGTTTTCTTGCAGAGGTCATCCCTGATTCATCACGATCATTTCATGATGGACTTTACCGGGCAATGGACATATATTTCAAGGTTTGATTTTCTTGAGCTGCTGTTTTAGATAAAGGCTTCCTTTTGGCTATCTTTGGATAGTTGATGACTCTTACGGTATTGTGTAGGCACATCCTTGGCTGTCAGATAAAGAAAAAGAAGAGTTGTGCGGCATCATCGACTTCCAGAAACTGTCTGTTGATGCTTGTGCGCATGCATCCCAAAATGATAGGCTGCCGCTCAGAGTTGTTCTTCAAGTCTTATTCTTTGAGCAGCTGCAGTTGAGAACAGCATTAGCTGGCTGTCTCCATGCATTGGAGGGTGAAATTGCCCCTGCTGCTCCTGTAATTGTCCCTGGTGATATGGTTGGCCAAATAGTACAAAGGGATGGATGGGTGACTGTAGCGCGTGAAAATCAGGTTTTAAAATTGGATATGGAAAGGATGAGGTCTAGAGTTGGAGAACTTGAAGAAGAATTTAGTAAAATAAAGCAAGAAATGAAAAGTGTGACCAAATCACATAGTTCCCTTAGTTCTCCTCATTTGGTTGCCAGGAAAATTGGTTGTAACCTTTTTCCACGACCTTCAGATGCTCAACCAATATCTCTTGACCGCTCTGGATCCAAACCAAGAGCATCAATTGAGCAGGCACATCGATCCCATCATTCCAGACACAGAAGAAGTTTTTCTTTGGTTTAAAACATAAAAAAGAAAATCAGAGTTCCTTTTTATATATACACGGCAGTGCTCGTGTTTTTAATACTGATGTACGAGGGAAAGGGAAGGAAAATGTTTCTTGAAAGATAGTCCATTGTTTTATTCTCATAAGCTTACAGTTCTGGACGTTTTCCATTTCTTTCCCCCGTGTGAAGTTGATGGAATACTTCATACAGGCAATATCTCAGGGAGCCAGAAGTTTTACCTGATAGAACGAATTCCTGTTGTTTTTGTCTGGGGAATGGCTCCTGATCATCCTTTTACATTTGTCTTCATTTTAATTTCTCAAGTATGGAAGGATTTTTTGTCCCCATCTTTTCATTTATGAGGGGTAGTTTTGTCATCGAAGGAAGAACCACAGAATCAAACATGTTACTTCTCCAACTGAAGATTGAAGGTTGATGTACAGAAAGATTTGAACTCACAAATGAATGTTCCATGAGATGAGCTATGGAAAGTATGGACAAGCAGATGTATATATAATTTCAGTGTAGACATGTGTTGCTGCTCTCTCCAGTTGGTGTTCTATATTTTTCCTCTGGAACTTACACTTGTACAGCAGTGTATAAAAGTTACAAGCTTTTCTTTTGTTGACTTTATGTTAACAATTTCCTTTTCATATTAGGTCCTTATTTGTATGATGAGTGAAGGGTGGTTATCTTGTTTCGAGGCACTCCTCATAAAATGAAAACTACAGTGGGAGAATGAATTGAATCATGACAGCAATACATGCTACAAAATTCAATCATAGATGCTATTTGTGACACATGTCAGAAGTGCGTGGATGTTCGAGGATTGAAAATTTACTTAATATATATAACATTTGCGCAATAAAAAGTAATAGCGTCGCTTTGGCCGAGTGGTTAAGGCGTGTGCCTGCTAAGTACATGGGGTTTCCCCGCGAGAGTTCGAATCTCTCAGGCGACGATGTGAAGCTTTTTGTTCTGATCATTATTAATTCGAATCTGGAAGCGATCTTTGACTACTGAGTCTTCTGATTCAGATTTCAACTTTTCAGAACCTGAATCTAACCTAATCGCCGCCTGTTCCGTTTCCGTCCCAAGTTGTAACTTGTAACTCACACCTCTCACTGCCTCTCCCCCCGCTCACCTAATAGTGACAACTCCTCCGTCAGCGTATCATTGTAGCTTTTTGGCGGGACAAGAAATTATCGGTGCATTGACGGTATCGCCAACATGCCGGTTTGTTCATCGAGCTTCAGTGTCTCACACTTTTCAAACACTTGCACCTGGACGAGGCAATCTATCGTCAATCCCCCACTCGAAATCAAGAGTTTTGAATCTAATAAAACCCAACAGTTCGAACAAAGAAACCCGGTAACGATAGCTGGTTTGAACCACTCTTTAGTTTTAAGACCTGGTTTCAGGATTCTATGTGTCCGATCAGAGCCCCAAGCAAATACGATTACTGGGTTGGAAGAATCGAAATGTGATCAGCGCTTTGAACACATAATTGATGGAAATGGTGGTGGCGGTGGTGAACGTGACGGTAGCGGCGGTGCTGGCGGCGGCGGCGGCGGCAATGGAGATGAAGGTAGAGATGATGAAGAGCAAGAATTTGGGCCTTTATTGAAGTTTGAGGAGGTCGTGAAAGAAGCAGAAACTCGGGGTGTGAAGTTGCCTTCAGATATGTTGGAGGCTGCGGAGACCACAGGCATCCGGGAAATGTTTCTTCTTCGGTACTTGGATTTACAGGTGGACATTTTTAATTTTTATTCCTCTTATTTTGACGAAGGTGAAGTTCAATTTTTTTTTTTTTTTATTTAAAATTCGTGGTTGTCTTTTAGGCGGCGCTTGCTTAAGGACGGAGGATGAATTAGATGTTCAAACTGCTCATGTTCAATTTGGCGTTCATATTGCAGGGGTCCGTTTGGCCACTAGGATTTCTGATGAAACACTGTTCTATGCTTCGGAATCGAATGCTAGCTGATCCTTCTTTCCTATTCAAAGTTGGAACAGAGGTTTGTTCCGGGTAAACTATTGAAGTATTTCATTTTGAAGCTCACTCTTGCCGGTAGTCATGGTGCTGTGTGGTCGTTAATCATGTATTTGTATTGTCTTGTAAAAATGTAGATGTGAACTTATGACATGGGAAGCTGTTGCTTTTGCCTGATATTGGATTTGGCCAAGTACACCTAGCTTCCAGTCTTCTAACAATAAATACGTTATTCAAATTATCTTTGGTATTTGCAGATTGTTATAGACTCTTGCTGTGCAACATTTGCGGAGGTTCAGAAAAGAGGCAAGGATTTCTGGGCAGAATTTGAGTTGTATGCGGCTGATACTCTGGTTGGAGTGGTGGTTGACATTGCTTTGGTTGGCATGTTAGCACCCTATGCTCGGATTGGGCAGCCATCTATTTCAAAGGGTCTGCTAGGACGCATTCAACATGCATGTTCAGTTCTTCCTAGTAGGTTAGTATCTGCATGTATGTTAGTAACTATTCCTCCATTTTGATTAGCATGGATTATATTATATTTATCTAGCTATTTGAACCGTTAGATTTCAAGCCATTTTCTAGACTGGCCTGTTACAACCTAGTAACCTCTTTAAAAGTTTTGTTTTTTAAACCTTATTTTGGTTCTGCATTTTGTCTTGGACTGAATTTGAAGTATATTTAGGGATGCTGCAAAGATGCTTTTTTGCTCCTTTATACGTGCGCGTTGCATAATTTCAAAATTATTATATTTTCACCACTTTTTGGTGATTTAATTGATTGTGAACGCTGCTATTGATATGGTACCAAGTTGCTACTCGAATGCAGTGTTTTTGAAGCTGAAAGGCCAGGATGTAAATTTTCAATGATGCAGCGCATTGCTACATACTTCTATAAGGTAACACAGTTCTGAAAATGTGTTTCATCGAGAACTGTATGATTGCATCAGAGAGTACAGATCATAACAGAATAAAAAAAATAGGATACAATTAAAATATAATTGTGATTGTGGAGTGCAAGTGTGCAACCATTTTTTTATTAATTGTAGTGCCATCTTTGCTTAACTATTGACTTCAATTTAGTTTCAAGTAGTAGATTTGTTTATGATGCCCCTGACATTCTGTGTTCAGGGTGCATTGTATGGATCAGTTGGCTTTGGATGTGGTCTTATTGGCCAAGGAATTGCAAATATGATTATGAATGCTAAAAGGTACATTTTATATTCTGTCCCATTTGCTAAATATCTAGTCAGTTGCACAGTTCTATCATAAATATTTCATGAATTGTGATTATATATTTAGGCTAAAATACACAAAAGTACCTTGAACTATAACTCGATTGCAAATAACCATCTTAAACTTTAAAATTTTGCAACTAATTCTCCTCAACTATGAAAAATGTTCTGTTACATTTTCTGTTAGGTCTTGGATGGAATCCTTCTTTCTTTGGTCAAACCCCAAATTGACCAAGGAAAAAAGATGAAAATATCCTTAAAGAAAATGAAAGTACCAAAAACCCACAAAATAGAAGCCCCTAATCAGAACCCCCAATTTCTAACCCCAATCTCTCCAACTCTGACGCTGATTCCAACCACAGCTAGTCTTCTTTCGAGCTCCTCCACCACATAGATCTCTCCAATTCCATATTCAAATCTTATTTCGGGAATGCTATACTTCAAACTGTGACACCCACAAGCCTGGGTGGTGATCTCACAGGCAAACCAAGAAGCTATGCTCCCAAGAAGTGAGGGAAGCCACGGAAATACTCACAGATGCCAATTTATGAAGTTGATTTTGGGTGAGGTAATCCTATGTATATGGGTCTAGGAGTTTTGAATATAGATGGCAAGATAATCATCATTCTAGGTTCTGTTGGGGATGGCTCTGTGATTGTTGCAATTCGTTTGCAAACTGCTCACATGTAATCTTTTAAGAAGTTCTTCTACAATGACATATGAAAGGAATATGCATAGTCGATGACTGCAAAGCTTTTGCGCCAATTTCGGATTACACTTTCAGGTTAGAAATTGGGGGTTCCAATTGGGTGCTTCTATTTGGTAGGTTTTTGGTACATTTTTATTTTCTCTAGGGGTATTTTCGCTTTTTTTTCTTGATCAATTTGGGATTTAATTAAGGGGAGAGAGATTCCGTCCAAGACCTAACAAAAAATATAACAAAAGGGTCTCTTTGTACGTTTTCCATAGTTGAGGAGAGTTAGTTGCAAAATTTTAAAGTTTTGGAAAATTGTTTGCAATCAAGCTATAGTTCAGCAGAGTTTTATATATTTTAGCCATATATTTATAAGAGGCATAATAATATGATTCAACTTCCCCCCCCCCCCCCCCCACACACACACACACAAAAAAAAATTTTCCATTTGCATTTGTTAGATGAACATGTTGTATTGTTGTAAAATGATGCTTCCTTTTCAGTTTCACCTTTATGGATCTGATGAGCAAAAATTTCAAGTCTAAACATTATTTAAAACTGGATTTCTTTGCAAATTAAAATTTCAAATTGTAATTTTAAGTACTGACCAAAGATGCCATATATCTTTACCATGTGGAAATAAGTATTGATATTGCAGTGACAGACTTACATGTTTATTTGCAAATCTGTCTTCTATAACTATTAAGACAAAGATAGAGGATGAGATGTGAGATCATTGTTTGAAACCTCCAGATGCAAGCATATAACTTGCCAATGAAAGATTTATATATTATACAATTAATATGAATTACAGTATATTGACTTCACCTTTGTGGATGACAACGGTTTGTTGTGTTTTTATGTATATTATATCGATTCCTAAACATATTTTTAACATGGCAGCTGGACAGGAAATGTTTTATGTGTACTTTTCTTTTTGTTTTCCTTGTCCTTTTGTCCAACTCAATCTTTTGCTATGGATCTTGACATGAGGTAGGGTTTATCACATGGGGAAATTTATACCATGGAAACACCACCTAACTGTTGTTTAGCCAAAATATTGCAAATATTCTTGCTTTAAATCTCTCCTATCAATGCCAGAAATGAGAATTGTCATCTTTTTATACGTCTACTATCAATATCATGTAAAGTTATTCCTCTTTGTTTTTGAGGAAATTTCTGTTCACTCAATGCAGGAGCATTAAGAAATCTGAAGAGGACATACCTGTCCCTCCTCTTCTGCAAAGTGCTGCTCTTTGGGGTATGCTTTACTATTTCATTCAAACTTAGGCTTAGGCATCTTCTGTTTACTTGAGCATTGCAGTTTGAGTTTACTGCGTTTGCATCAGACCCTGAATCTATTTCTATTGCTGTTATTCGTTATTGAAAGTGCATCTTTGTTAGCATATCTGATCATAATAAACAGTATAGTGTTGCATTCAGTTTCTTGGGTTGGCCCCTGTTGTATTTGGAAAAAACATCAGGAATGCAAATCCTAATCACGAAATAACATGGAAAAAAGATTATATTTATTTGTTTCCCATATCTTCAAAGATATTGCCTATTAATTGTTTGGCTTGGCAGCAAGATGGACATAAAAGTAAGCACCATCTTCGGATGTTGCATAGTCAGTGAACTACAAAGATACAAATGACATTAATTCAAGCTTACTTGTTGCACTGTTTTCTATTAGATTAATTTCAACCTAGATGGTTTTAGTGGTTACTAGCATTTGTATCTTTTCATGTTCTATTCAACTTTTTAATAGAGGTGAAATGAAGAAAAAGAAAAGAGGGGTTGGATTATTTGGGCTAGGGTTGTAGATGTTGGAGATTGTCATGTTTACTGATGCAATGGCTTTTACTTGGCGAGAGGATGCTATGGGATTTAGTGTAATGTACTTAATTTGCTTCATGGGTTGGTCCTCTTGTTCAGGTGTCTTTCTTGCTGTATCATCCAACACTAGATATCAAATTATTAATGGACTGGAAAGCCTGGTTGAAGCATCTCCAGTGGCAAAGAAGGTCCCACTTGTTGCAATGGCTTTCACTGTAGGTGTGCGATTTGGTAACAACATATATGGCGGTATGCAGTTTATAGACTGGGCGAAATGGAGCGGGGTACAATAAGTATGCTTATCTATACATTCCGGTCGCACTTCAGCCACATGGAGCTTTAGCAGGCGCATTTCTTTAAGCTCTTTTTATTAGTGGCTTCTTTCCTTGTAAGCTGAAGGTTCTTCCTCAAATTAAGTGGAGCTGAAATTCTTTTGTTCCTCCACCGGCCATCATTATTGTGATTAATACGGGAGAATAACCTTATGGCAGTTTTTTGTCTTCCTAGTTTCTGCTGTTTTCTTTTTCAAAAAATCATCCTATGTTATGTAACTTATCAAATACATTGAGAGAGGAAATCAAGCTTTTTGGCGCCCCCCCCCCCCCCCCCCCCCGAGCATGGCAAAGGAAGGCTGTGCAATGTGTATGCCACTGGCAAGCAACTTCTCACATAATCACATTCGGGTGAATTCACAAGGTTGGCACGCCAAAAGAGAGACAGAAGTCTCAAGGGGGGGAGTTTTCATACACGAGACGTGTTGGAAGACCATGAAATCAGGAAGCTATGGTTCTGTTGACCGCTGGCTCAGTTGTATGTTTTATGTCGAAGACATGCTCAATCATGTACCCTTGGTAGGAGGGAAATCAATAGTCATTCTCATCAACCGGTGAACCCCTGGCTCTTGCTTATGGTGTCAGTTACTTGAATTGGCTAGTCCGGCTGAAGGAGACGAAGTTAATAGAGATCCGCGAGGGGAACTGAATTATTGAGAAGTGAGAGCCACTGGACATTGATAGCTTTAATGCCTCGAACTCTCAGTTTGCACCACCATTTCATAATCATTTACCCACGAAAAAAGATAGAAGTTCATTTTGCAGAAAGAAAAAATATCCTGAGACTTATACTAAATCCGAACATGCAGAGATAAACTAGTTTATCTTATTGCCGTTTGTTTGTTGTTCGCAGACCACTGCCCGGAGCTCATGAACAACCTTTCCTATCATAAATTTCCCACTTTAGCGTGTGTATAACCGAACTTTCCGAATTTTCATGAGAAAAAAACCAAAACCAATAATCAATTAAAAACAACTAAAAAATCAAAATAGAGAAGGAAAAAGAAACAGGAAAGCTATATATCCTCTAAAATGTAGTAAAACATTCAGCCTAGTTTACTATTATCTATTCTAACAGAACAGCCGTAAGATTGTTGCAATTGAATAACTAATTTCAGGATTAGATTTAGAAAAGTAGCCACACCCTTAAAATGAGTTTGTTTCTTTAATATATGTGTGGGACTCTTGTACAATTTCAACTGTCATTTTGATTTAGTAATACAGATAAAAAGAGTAAGGTCTTTTTTTGTAAACATTAGAGTTGTATTAATAATCTGATTATTTTTTTTACCATACATTAACATGATTCCTTAAAAAATCAAACATTATGATAAAATAAATTAAATACTTTAACTGGTAAGCATTGATGTTTCACTCATTCACACTAAAAATAATCATCATTAAAATTATGAACTAAACTGAAACTAATTTTAAAATAAAACATAGGTGGATCAATATAAATAAAAATTATCGATATAAATTTTTAAAATATTAATAATTAAATAATAAGTTTATAATTTAAGATAATATATTTTAATTTATTATATAAATAATACTTCATAATAAAATGTAACGTACAATTTAAATTATTGAAATCTATATGACATTTCATGAACGTGGTAGTTAATAACGAGCATTAATTGGACACAATATCGACCCTATAGCAAAGGAGGACAACTAAGACTTTGACCTGTCTAAGATACCCTTGACTTGAACTCATGGAAACTAGAGGAGGGCTAGAGTAGGAATAAAAAGCTCGCAGTCTTTTGGGAAGAAATAGAATTAAATAAAAATAATAAACTTTGATGATGTCATTATTATTATTTTATAAAATAATATTAAATATATATTTTTATATTTACATATTTTATATAAATATTTATAAAATATTAATATCAAATGATACAAAATTTACATTTCATATCCGTGTATTTTATAAAAATTATATAAATATGAATATATAATTTAAGATTATTCAGTTTATGTCACGGTACGAGAGAAAAGTACTAGGTGGAAAATGAAATGATACAATTGGCAATGGTAAATAAAGTTCGCTCGACCGCTGTCTGACGGGTTTTTCAATTTCTCCAGTCCACCTTCTCTTGCTCACCCTCCCTTCCCTCTCCTCTCTTCTCTTTTGCTGGCTCTAGATCAAACACGCTTGCTCTTCCTTTCTCTCTAAAACAGTTCTCTCCGCGCATTTCTGTTTCTGAATTGGAGCTAATATTCGTCAAGATTCAGGATAATACCCGTTGTGTTGGATCCAATTTCAGTCTCTCTGTGCCGGGGATCTCAGATTCGGCAGCTGAAGAGGGGCCGCTCTCTCCGGCTGGATCTAAGTGTAGATGGCGTTGTCAGGGATGAGAGGTCTCTCCGTATTTATCAGTGACATCCGCAATTGTCAAAACAAAGAGCAGGAGAGGCTCCGGGTCGACAAGGAGCTAGGGAACGTCCGAACCCGCTTCAAGAACGAAAAGGTTAGGGTGTTTTATGATACAGGCATTTTTAGGTTATTTGTTTTCCGGAGACAATTCCTTTATAATGTTGCTCGATATTTTTTCAAGCATTCGAGTTGGCTGCTCAAATTAGGAGTTGATGTTTCGTCTTTTTGTTTTATTTTTTGTGAAATAGCGACGGGAAGGGACTTAGAATTTTCAATTTGGATTCGAGTTGTAAGTGCGCGCTAGTTGGCGCAAAAAGTTCCTTTGCCTCTCCGCCTTAAGTGACAAGCTTATTCGAACTTTTTGCTATTTGAGAAAACCGGAACAGCTTAACTGTTGGGGATTAGAACGCCGTGTTACATTGTTTACTAAGCCTTCAATTCTACTGGAAGTTCGCGGATGTTCGACTGTGACTCTCGTTGTCAAAATGGATATTGCGCTCTGGTTTTTTTTTTTTTCGAGTTTTCAAGCTTATTGTGCTTTGTCTTTTGCGGGTGATGCTAGCAACACGTTGAGGCTGTAGAAACCTAGAATTAATTGGAATAATTGACGGTATTAGTGTATGCCTCTTCGGGTGATTTTATAATGAGTAAGCATGGTCCTTTATGGCATTTTCACTTCTTTTATAAAGTTAATTAAAATTCTTTGGACCAATGTCGAAATGAGTATGATTTAATCAAAAAATGTCTGATGATTGTTAAATTGTCGCATGACATGTATTAAGTTTCAGTTACTTTTATATGTCAAAGAAAAAAGGCGCTCATGCAAACTTGTGTTATGAGGAGTCTGTGGTCAGATCTTATGCAAACTCATGTAATTAGTTTAAGTGCCTGTTGAATGCACATTTAGGTCCATGCAGAATTGTATTATTCCATTATTCTAGCGACTTCTTGTGTCCCATTGTAGAATTTGTCAAATTCTCTTGAAATCTGATTTTGAAACTTCTTGTGAAGTTGTGAAGTTAGTTTTAATCCAACGCTACACTCAGGTTTACATCATTACATACATAAGCCTTGAGAGGGGGTGTTCGTAGAAATTGTTTTGATAGTAAGTACTTGCCAAGGTAGAGCAGATTTTGGTTGAAGCCAGAACTTATTGGAGTTCTGCTTCTCCTGAACTCTGAATTTCACTTTTATAATACTAGATGGTCAATGTTTATGAATTTCACCGGATTTGGCATGTTAAAAACCATAGATATTAATAGTGCACTATAGTGCATAGCACTGCGGTATGGCCATTGCACTGCGCTACGGGTCAGAGCGTAGCGTAGTTCACATAGCATAGCACAGCACAGCGCATGCTATAGTGCAAAAATAGTGTGTGCTATTTGCACTATTGGGAATCAATGGCCTGTTTGACCCAATTTCTCCACTTCAAACCTTCCTCCGCCTAGGCATAGCACTTTTTTACCTTTGCAGTTTCCTATTTTAATTTAATGAATTCTAAACTTCTTGTGCTTAGTGTTTTTTGTGATGCTTAGAGGCTTTAGCCTTAGACTGTTGATAGATTTATGCTTTTGGTATTAAGTTGCTTAATGTTTGTTACTTGGAACATTGAATCTTGATTGCAAATGAAGTTATCATATTTTTTTAGGACTATTTTTTATATTGTTGTTATTTAGGGTTATATCACATATATAAAAATATATATTTATATATGTAATATAATCACGCTATTATTCAAATAACAGTATGTAATGCGCTATGTCACAAGGACCCTAAGCACTATAAGTGTGCTATTTGTTATTAACAACTTTGTTAAAGACATTGCTAGTATTAGTGAGAATTCCTTTTTGAGTCAACTTCAAGTGACCACACTTGGGCAGAGGATGAATCTGTAGTTGTGCACTAATCACATAATGTATTTACTCAAGAAAAATGGTTACTATTAAATGTAGTGATTCTCGTATGTCAGGATGCTTTGCATAATTCACCCGATTAATTGCCACTGCCAATGTATTAGCCTGTTATGACTTGGAAGATGGCCTTGGTCTTGCTTTTCTAATTATATTACAGTTTTTTGATGTATGCACAAGATGATACTCATTTGTTTCGTTGCATTGTTGCCTGTAAATCAACTCAGTTTACAAGTGCATTCTGCACTGGTTTCTATGGATCTGAGTGGCATTTTGTTGAAGGAATTAATGATCTGCATGCTACTAAAGTTTTCTTTTGCTGATTAATAGGCTAAATTGCTAAAATTTTGGTAGAAAACAGTTCTCTCACATTAGAATTTGACATTGAGATCTTGCCATTATCTATGGGGTTTAAGCTTGTTTTCAGTATTGAGGAACAGTTCAGTCTGAAGAGCTCCTTTATTTGGATGCCAAAGACTATTATGCAAACTGTGCCCTTGCTGCACTGCATTTTGTGGGATTTGCTTTCATCCATTCCCATCTTGTCTTCACAAATACGCATACTTTTCTAAAACAGAGAGTAATTGTCGGAGATTAGAGATTTCCATACCATCCTTTATTTCACGATTACACATTTCGTTTTCCTTCTCGTTCTGTAATTTTTGTAGTCATAGCATCTAAGTTGGTTATATATGTATTTTTGTTTGTACTATTTAATTTTTCTACTCAATCTGTGTTTTTGATAAAAATTTTTATTTATATCTCTATATTGAGCTCTTCTAGTTATGAGACACAGCAATGTGAGTTCCTCAAATTTGTTCATCTGAACAGTATTTAATCAACCTTTTTTATTTTATGTTTCTTGTGGATTGGGGTGGGGTGGGATACTGGGATTGTCGGGATTGATCTAGGGAACTGTTAGCTAAAAACTTTAGTGACAGTTTTTTGCTTAAGCATTTGCAGGTAAAGCTGCTTCCTGTTCTTGTATTCTGTTTTTGGTCTTTAAGTCTAAAAAAAATTCTGCTAATCTACTCTTTATCTTCCATTGTTGTTTGATGTTAAACAAAACATCTTTAGTGTCATAACGATGTATGTATGTTTAATTTCTTATCTTTCTATTCTTTCTTTAGGGTTTGACACCGTATGAGAAAAAGAAATATGTTTGGAAAATGCTTTACATATATATGCTTGGCTATGATGTGGATTTTGGTCACATGGAAGCTGTTTCTCTAATATCTGCCCCAAAGTATCCTGAAAAGCAGGTAATATTTTCCTTATATGATACCTTCCTTAATGATCTGTTGCTATAATTTATTTCCCTATTCATGTGCAGTGTCATTTCAGTTTATTGACATGTTTAATTAGCATGAGAAGCTAATGAGAGGCAAAGAAGGACTTCTAATCTAATATTGCCATAAATGACTGCAGGTTGGGTACATTGTGACATCGTGTTTGCTCAATGAGAACCATGACTTTCTGAGACTAGCAATAAACACTGTGCGCAATGATATTATTGGACGCAATGAAACTTTCCAGTGCCTGGCATTAACTATGGTATGTTAATGTAAACACTGTTAACCTTTTTCAAGACTTGCTTTCTTATTCATATCAGATATCATCTGATTATACTTACTGTTTCTCCAAGTATGTTAAATGAGTATGCTACTGAGGAACCCTAGCAAATGTTTCACTCTTGACAGAGGACTTTTCTCTTTGTACATGACCTTACTTTGTTGATGCATGTGACACCGTTGTGATTTTACAAGGGAATCTGGACTTGCAATGAATATCTGTTTAATAAGTAATGACAATTTTTTTATTTGTATGGTTTCTTTTTCTTTCCATAATGGTTCCAATACATGTAGAGCCTGGGATTGCACAATGGACTGAATTTGTAAAATCTCCAGCAGTCAAAAATTTTCAGATGCTACCCTTCGTTATTTAAATTATGAAAGATGATAAGTCTAAGTTATTTTCTCCTTTTTTCTTATGGAAAAAAGTTTCTGCTGATGAAAATTATGGAGAAAATCATGGTGCAAGAACCCAAGTTATTTTTTCAAAAGTGTTTCCATGGTGGAAAAGATGCATTTATAATTTGGTGCTATAGTAGTATTAATGCCTTGCCAACTGGTCCAGTTCACTAATTTCAGTAAAGTTTCTGATGATTCATAATTGGATAAATGTTTACATGCAACACATTTTTGCTCTCGTAATATTGCATATGTTCACCTTTTCTACAAAGTTTATCCAGCCATGCTTTATAAGCTAGTATTCATTCAATTAACTTTTCTAAATCAAATTTTGGATTCTCTTCTTTTAAGTGACAACATCTTTTGTTTATATTTATGGGTTAATTCTTGAAGGTTCACATATAACTCTGTTACCTTTCAAATCTTTGAGTCACTGCCACAATAGTACCCGTTGAATTTCTTCTATTCCGCAGGTTGGAAATATTGGTGGGAGAGAATTTTCTGAGTCCTTAGCACCTGACGTACAGAAGTTACTAGTAAGGAACTATGCATTTTTACGATATAAGTGGCTCTCTTGGAAAATGATTGATGTTAACTGCATTTCGTTACCTAGATATCTAGCAGCTGCAGACCGCTTGTGAGAAAAAAAGCTGCTTTGTGTTTATTGCGCTTGTATAGGAAAAATCCCGATGTTGTCAATGTAGATGGATGGTAAATTTAAATGTCAATTTTCTGGTGATAATGTTGTTTTAATTTAAAGCTGTCCTTCAAATGTTTCTTATTAGTACCTTTTGCCCTTTGTTCAAGGGCGGATCGGATGGCGCAACTTTTGGATGAACGAGACCTTGGTGTTTTAATGTCTTCTATGAGTCTTCTTGTTGCATTAGTATCAAACAACCATGAGGCATATTGGAGTTGTCTTCCAAAGTGTGTCAAAATTTTAGAGCGACTTGCTAGGAACCAGGATATTCCACAGGAATACACTTACTATGGTATCCCATCTCCTTGGCTTCAGGTTTGTAAGTCTCACTTTTCTCCAAAATGTCTCTGTCTATGTTATAAATAAGAAATGAAAGCACAGTTCATCTGGTTTGTTTTATCAGTCTTTCCCTTTCTGATTATGTTTATCAATTTTTTGCTGTTTGGTGGTTCATTCTAGACAATTTATGAAGCTAATCTGACTTGTTTTATTTTTAATCTCTTTTAGAAAACTTGGCTTTCTATTTTACATTTTTTTTTTTTTCAAAATCTGTACTTAGAGGAAGCCAGCAAAATTAGTAGATCCAGTTGGGGCTGGGCTGGATCAAACTCTGCCTCCACCTTTGGTGGGAGAGTTGGTTACTACTTGGTTGGTTAACACCCAAGTGGCAAATTTATGGAATGATTAGTAATTTAGTATATATTTTTGGAAATTGGCATTGTACTGAGTAATCTTTTGGAGTAGAGGAAATTGGGAATTATTTATCATAAACTGTAATCAGATCTTGTTTAGCAATCTAAGTATATTATCAAACTTAAAAATGATTTTATGGATAAGAAAATATTTGATTCTGCTTTGTAGTGAGAATGTATGGAAGTACTTTATGGTTTGAGACATATGAATGATTAGCTTTATGCCATTTATAAGTGTTATAATCTTATCAAGCAAGTTCACAATAACGCTCATCAGTCTTTGTTTAGTGTAGGTCAAAACAATGAGGGTTCTTCAGTATTTTCCTACAATTGAAGATCCAAATACCAGAAGAGCATTGTTTGAGGTTCACTTTGTCTCAATAATATATCTGTACAATTTTTTTTATTTTATGAATTTTAGTGTTCCTTGAATCGATCATTTCAGGTCCTGCAAAGAATACTGATGGGCACTGATGTTGTGAAAAATGTGAACAAAAATAATGCATCCCATGCTGTTCTTTTTGAAGCCCTTGCTCTGGTATGTTCGTTGCAAGACATTTTTATTTGGTGAATAAGTCACTATTTTCAAAATGAGAAAAACAATATCTTCATATTTATGATCTTATTGTGGATGAACCTATGTGTATGAATTTGAATCTTTTTATTAGGAAATCATTGGTTGAACTTGCTAAAACTCTTAATAACAAATTAATTCCAGACATGATATTGTGGTGCTCTAGCATGTTTCTTGCTTTTTTGGCAGTTTCAGTTGCAGAAAATGATCTATGTAATTAGTTAACAGATCCTAATCATGACTTAGATAGCATATATTTGCAAGGGAGCTGCATGATTAGATGCAGTTATGGCCGAGCAATCAAACTCCTAGTTGTCCTATGTGAATGTGAGACTGCCTTCTGCACCATTTTTCACACATACAGGAACACAATAATTACAGGTTACAGAGACAACTAGTACGATGGGATGCCATCTTAGTACCTTCAAGGCTTCAACAGCCCCGCTTCCATGCTTAGGGTTGAAGTCTCTGTACTTCTGTGTCTATGTCTGCTAGAATGCATGTGCATGTATGGATATGTTCAGTATATGCAATGGGTGTTGTAGCCTTGTCCTTGCTACTACTATTGACATATATGTGTTTCTTTTTTATGTGAGTGTGTATAAATAACTTGTTACATTTAGGTGTTTTTTTCTTATATTTTCCATTCTAATTGCCCTCTCTCAGGTGATGCATCTTGATGCTGAAAAAGAGATGATGTCTCAGTGTGTAGCTCTTCTTGGGAAATTTATTGCTGTCCGTGAACCAAACATTCGATATCTTGGCTTGGTAAAGTTTTTTGGAAACATTGTTGCTTTGTTCTTATTTTGTTCTCTTTTCTTGAAAATTAATTTCCTTTTCTTTTGTTTACATTTTTTTGTTTTTGGGGCAGGTGCCCCTGGGGGGGGGGGGTGGTATGACCTAAACATCAGTAGTAGATTTCACTAGAGGTTTTGAGGGTAAAATTGGATTCCAGATTACAGTATAATGTCAAAGTTTATAATACGTTTGCTGATCTTTGCAGGAAAATATGACTAGGATGTTGATGGTTACAGATGTGCAAGATATCATAAAGAGACATCAGGCTCAGATTATTACCTCATTGAAGGATCCTGACATCAGGTTACATAGCTTCTCCTATGTGCAGAAAACATTCTCTTAATTTATAATCACTGGTTTATATGCTGCACTACACAAATGCTGCTCACAATATTTCTTTTAATAATTAGTAATTCTACATGTATTTATAAGTTTTAGTAATTATTGAGGAAAGGATATCCATTTTCAAAGGTTCTTAAATCATGTACTTTAAAAACTTCTAAATTTTTAGCTGTCACGTTATATAGTAGGATAGGCCCTATGATAATCAATTACTTTCTAAACTGGGATTGTTAATTACTGTTGCATTTTTTTTTTAATTCTTTTAGCTGATGGGTCTGGTATGAAATGTCACACTTTTGGGTTGACCAATGACTACACAATGCATTAGGCTGCTTGCTTTCTCTTGACAAATTACGGTGTTGCTTATTATGTTTTGTTGATTGGTATTTTATGCATTTTTGGAATATATAATCTGTAGTTTTTGATATTAACTTGTTTAGTGACTCTAGGATTCTTATGTATAGGTCTTTGCTATAATACACTAGTCACCAATATCATATTACATTTATCACCAATGCTGATTATTTGTACAAAAACTATAGTAAATAGCATAAGAAATATGTGAATTGTCCCATGTATCAAAGAAACTTAAAAAGTGGCTGAAAATACAAGCGTTATTCTTTGCTAATTCCTTTGTTCTTAATGTCCATTTTTTGATAAATCTTTTCTTTTTTCTCTAATCGGTATTCATCTACTCAGTATTCGGAGGCGCGCTCTTGATTTGCTCTATGGCATGTGTGATGTTTCAAATGCAAAGGATATAGTTGAGGAACTACTGCAGGTATGGAGTTAGATCCAGATTAGTTCATTTGATTTTGCAAAACTCATTGTAAAGCTTCTAAACCACCCCCCACCCCCACCCCACACACACACACCAAAAAAAAAAAGGAATGGAGAAAAATGATCCAGCTGATTCCATATAGATCCAATAATGAATACTCTGCATTTTTAACTGTTTTGTAGTATCTCAGCACAGCAGAATTTGCAATGCGAGAGGAATTGTCTCTTAAAGCAGCTATTCTTGCTGAGAAGTTTGCACCAGATCTTTCATGGTAATGCAGTATGTCCAGATTGCTAAAGTACATTGACGTATGGAGTAGATCAACCTGGGATTTTCTTCTGCTGTTGGAATTAGATTAGATGTGTCTAAGGGCAATGGTGTTAAAATTGAAGATAGTGAATAATACTGACAGGACATACCACTGGAATGTCATAAGAATGGATTCATCTTAACTAAAATTAAGGGTGGGGACCGGTTGAGAGTGTTGGTTCTAGGACCCATTTGGTAAAATTTATTCAAATATGGTTAACCAATTACCCACTCCTCAATTCTTCGCCCTTAGTTTTCCCTTTATTTTACTGCAACAGACAATCATCAGAGAGTACAGTTGCTGAAACTTCTATTATAGGCTTTTGTAATTTGTGTGTGTAGGTGCTGAACTTCTAATATAGGAAGTTGGCTCCTCTAAAGTGTAAGGTGTGCTTTACTGGTGCAAGTAGGTAATCATTGATGAAAAAATCAAAGAAGTACATTATCTCAAATCTATAAATTGTTATCCACTTGTTTGTATTTTATAACAATCTAGACTGTTAATATTTTATAATCGGTGAATTTGTACTTTAGAGGAGCTCAACCCCTAATATTGAAGGTTACATTCATAGTAGCCTTAATCAATATTCTTTATTATTTTTTTAATCCATAGTATATAGCTCTTTACTTGTCAGTGACCGATTGCTTTGGATAATGTTAAATTAGAATCAATATCTTCTTTGGACCTGAAAGTTTAAACCCCCATTGGTTCAACTAACATCCCACATCAGGACATGTCAGCGCAAAATGCCAAAATTTTAGGAGAAGTTCCAAATTTTGCCTCTTCTATTGGATAATGGATAGGGTGTTCTTTTTGGGTTCTTTATGGTGTTAAGCCAATAATTGCTTGAAAGAGGGTTTTGTTGTCATATAAGCAATAGGATTGGAAAGCCATTTTTTTTTTCTAGATTTTGTTGTGTAATTGATGAGGCTTTCATCCTTCTTTCTAGCTTTTATCCTCTTTTCACTGGAGTATGCCCTATTTTCAGTCTTCCTATCCCTTTTTTTAAGCTTTTGTATAAAATTTATTTTGTATAGCAAAATAATTATTGTGACAGTGAAATTCAGTAATTATAGGTGACTTATCTAATGTCAAAATCAGGATCTATTTGTTGCCTGTAGCAAAAATATGTGCTCAATTGTGAATTTGACGACAGACAGATTGCTGGAACTAGTTTGTGTCCTTTTTGAACATTTGCACTGTAAAGTCTTTTGTTTCTCTAACATCTTCTGGAATTTTGAGGGGGTCAAAGATTTTAGTAGTGTAAATTTTATGCTTTCTTTGATACTAATACTATAATACCTGTATATTTTGGAACTTACCAGCCGTGAAAAAATGGAATTATTTCTGGTTTTGTATATATAGATATAATATCTTACCTTATCTATTTTCTTTAGGTATGTTGATGTGATTCTCCAATTGATTGACAAGGCTGGAGACTTTGTTAGCGATGACATCTGGTTTCGTGTGATACAATTTGTTACAAACAATGAAGATCTACAGGTGATATTGCAGTTTGTAGCAACTGTTTTACTGCCTGGTAGACATAACATTTCACTGGGACTTATCTGTGTTTGATCAGCCCTATGCAGCGGCTAAAGCGAGAGAGTATCTTGACAAAGCTGCCATACATGAGACAATGGTTAAGGTTTGTAAACTTTGACTACCATTAAGCAATTGTTTGAGCACTGTCAGTTGGCGTAGATGAAACTATGTGCTCATAATCATATCAAAATTGTCAAATGTGCGTGGGAGGCATAAGCTGATATCTGAGCATAGTGACTGTAAACAGGTTTCAAGGGGAAGGAAGAATATGAGAAAAATCAAAACTTTTTTTCTTTCGACTGTATGATTACGGTACCGTTTGGCATCTTTCAAAATTCACTTGTTTCCAATAGGGCAACAAACGACCAATGCTTTGCGCACAACAAGTTCTGTTGTTATACCTCAGCCTTGCATCCATTGATAATACATTGCAGCACTGTCATTATGAAACTGAGTAGTTGTGCAATATCTATCCAAATGTCTTTTGTTGAATTTTCCATCATGATTTGTCCATAAATCTCTAGCACAGAAATTACTTTAAGACAGAGGTCAGTGCTGGAGGACTAAACAGTTGGATCTTTATCATAGGGGTCCATTCGAGTCAGACTTTCATAATCTTCTGTTAGAGTATGGGGAATGTAATGAGCAATTCTTTTTGTTAGTTCTATTTTTTTTGGGCTGAATAATTCATGTATTTGACTTTATATTGACTCATTCACGTTAACTGGTAATAGCATCTCAAATGACGTTCTTTAATCAAACTGCTGTGTGGCAAGAGATCTAAGTTATAGTCAAATATTATTTTTCATCTTTATATACTGCAACAGGTCAGTGCATATATCCTTGGCGAATTTGGACACCTACTGGCAAGACAACCGGGGTGTAGTCCAAAGGAAATATTTAGCATTATACATGAGAAGCTTCCTACTGTATCGTAAGGGGATTTCTCTATTACCTCTTAATTTTCTCATAGTTCTGTTCCTTTTATCATGTCTTATGAGACATGCTTTATTCTCAGGACTTCTACCATTCCTATTCTTCTTTCAACAT
Source organism: Dicorynia guianensis (assembly GCA_037013595.1). NCBI lineage: Eukaryota > Viridiplantae > Streptophyta > Magnoliopsida > Fabales > Fabaceae > Dicorynia > Dicorynia guianensis. Next base: position 2,679,556 of record JASUAB010000009.1, read on the forward strand.
ATGCTAAGATCCTGATGCACACTCAGCCACCAGAACCTGAACTACAGAATCAAATATGGGCAATATTTAACAAGTGAGAATTACCTCTGCAGTTCATTATCATGGATTGATCTGTAGTTTGTCATGATGTCCTAGGTTCTTCTAACCCTTTTTCTCTATTTTCAGATATGAGAGTTGCATAGACGTTGAGATACAGCAGCGAGCTGTTGAATATATTGCATTGACTAGAAAAGGTGCTGCTGTAATGGATATATTGGCTGAAATGCCTAAATTTCCTGAACGGCAGGTATTATTGCAATATTAATTCTGGGGCAACTTACTTTTTAGTAGTAATGTTCTATCAACTAAGTGATTAATAAGCATTGTTAGAAGTAAATATTCATGGATAAATACCTTTCATCAATTTCAGTCTGCGTTGATTAAAAAGGCTGAAGATACTGAAGTTGATACCGCAGAACAAAGTGCTATAAAGTTGCGAGCCCAGCAGCAATCTCAAACATCAAATGCTTTGGTTGTAACTGACCAAAGTCCCACCAATGGAACCCCACCTGTTGGCCAGCTTAGTCTTGTGAAAATGCCCAGCCCTAACATGAGCAGCAATGTGGTTTATTCCTCCCCCCACCCAACCTTTTATTTTTTTGGTCTTTTAGCAGTATCATTTGTTCACATTAGAATTTCTTTGTACGATTTTGGTTATCATTAGAATTGTTTTGTTTAATTTTGGCATATATTTTTAAACAGGATCATGATTCTACAGATCAAAGATCATCTCAGGAAAATGGGACAATGAGTAAAGTAGATTCTCAACCTCCTGCAGATCTCCTTGGAGATCTCTTGGGTCCATTAGCTATTGAAGGCCCTCCTGGTGGCACTGTCCATCCTCACACAAACACAAATCCGGGATTGGAAGGGGTTGCAGTTGAAGCCACAGCCATAGTACCTGCCGGAGGGCAGGCCAATTCTGTACAGGTACTTCTTTTTTAATTTTGGTACCAAACTAATGAAGTTTTCTGCTTCACTCAATATGTTAATGGAATGTTACTATGTTGTCAATATTACTACTAATTGGGGCTTCATATTTATACACGACTAATTTATTTTACATGAATTGTGATGTTCGAGGATGAACCACATTTTAACCTCAATACCATAAATAAATTCTTTCATCAAATGATTACAACTATATGTCAGATTAGAACATGTGACACTTCCCTTATCCAGTAAACTGTTTTCTTCACTGTTCAACATTTAGAGAGGTGACAAGATTTTATGCATTGGAAGTTAACAATTTGGAACTTTCATATGTGCAGCCCATTGGAAATATTGCAGAAAGGTTTCATGCTTTGTGCTTGAAGGATAGTGGTGTTCTATATGAGGATCCTTATATTCAGGTATTGTCCTCATTTTTTATCTAATGCTCTTGTAATTTTTCATTTGTAATTCTGATCATATTGAGTTGTGGTTTTCTTATAGAGACCTCTGTGTACTTCAAGTTAGGTTCAAACTTAATATTCTAGAGGATTCTGGTGCTGTTTTGCTTTGTTTTTAATATATATATATAAATATATATGCTCAGATTGGAATTAAAGCAGAATGGAGAGCTCATCATGGGCGTCTTGTTCTTTTCTTGGGGAACAAGAATACTTCTCCTCTTGTCTCTGTTCAAGCTATAATATTGCTTCCCTCTCATTTAAAGATGGAGCTCTCACTAGTACCGGAAACTATACCTCCTAGGGCACAGGTGAAGCCACTGTTGCTATTATCTATTGCTTTCTAATCTTGCTAGTTTTGTTTACCTCTTTCTGTCTCTTTTGCTGGCATAGGTGCAATGCCCACTTGAAGTCATTAATCTCCAACCAAGCAGGGATGTGGCTGTTCTTGACTTTTCCTACAAGTTTGGTAACGATATGGTACTTAAAATATAAACTTCCTGTGCTTTATGTTCCTTTTATATTCCTGCCCTCAGTTCAACTCCTGATGAAATTGATGATCTACCGCCACAGTCACATAGGAATAAAAAGGATTTTTGACTGCTTTATCTTGAGATATGTCTCTCACTAGGTCCGGCATGGGATTTCAAACTTTTGTCGCATGGATTCTGCTTATAAATTTTAGCTTAATTGTATAGTCGGAAGTACTTCAACTAAGTTGTTCTAAATAATGAAGTGATGTGCAATTATCAAGTTACAAAACTCATGTTCTTAATCATCAATCAGTTCCTCATTATTGATGAATATGAATGTTTGCAAGCTAGACCATGACATAGGCTTAAAAGTCTTTTGTAGGTTATGGGAAAGTGGATATTGTGTGAAGTATGGATAATGTCACTATTTTGTACATGCAAAATTATGGAACATTATTAATATGTATGACTGCATCTTTTTGCCCTTCTGTAGGTCAGCGCTAAACTTCGCCTCCCAGCTGTCTTAAATAAATTTATGCAGCCCATATCTGTTTCTGCTGAAGAATTTTTCCCTCAATGGAGATCACTTTCTGGACCACCTTTGAAGCTTCAAGAAGTGGTATGTATTCTTCACTATGTATGCCTAACAAATATGTAAATCTTGTACCTTTGCTGAATTTAATATGGTAATTATGAGAATGTTCAAATCCGTGGCCATGATCTACCAGTGAATTGCTACCTAGTTCTTCCGGTTATTTAGTCATACAGGCTTATGTTGCTTGTTAATTTGCAGGTTAGAGGTGTTAGACCACTTGCGCTGCCTGAAATGGCAAATTTGTTCAACAGTTACCATTTGACAATTTGCCCAGGGCTTGTAAGCTATTTTATGACCTTTTTCCTTTGTTTCTTTTTGGTTTATTTTAACTGTTAATTCTTTTTCATCTATCAACTATTTTAAAGTTTTTTCTCCTGTTTTTCTGCTTTAGGACCCCAATCCAAACAACCTTGTTGCAAGCACGACATTCTATTCAGAAAGTACAAGGGCAATGCTCTGTTTAGTAAGTATATGTGTCTAACTGCATATCTTTCATTGCAGTTCCTATGAGGATTATAATTATGAATACCGAGATAATCTGAAATGAAAATGAGTTGTTGGAGTACCTTAAATTTTTGGGACAGTTGGTTTTTTACATGGAATTAGAACCTTGACCAAATGGTCAAAAGTTTGATCCTTAGTGTCCCCATTTATCAACAATTTAGTTGTGATTTTGCACTAGGTTTGGTGAGCCTTTGCATTTGTCTACACTTAAGCTCAAAGGGTTTTCATGTGAGTTGGCATGTTGGATTTATAAAATCATTCTTGGATATTTACCTAACAATTTAAGTTTTTAGAATAGTTAATTCTTTACACAAGTGAAAATGGAAAAGGCATTTTTCACGTGCATCATTATAAATATGATCTTTTCTTTTCTCTCTTCAGTATTGGTTTTAGCCATTTATGGAGTATCTTAGATTTCGCTACTGGTCATCCATGATCAAATTTAGATTTTCACATTCATGGAAATGATACAAACTATTAATGAGACTTCAGGAAGACAGTTATGTTGACACTTCTATGCAAATGATACTCAGATAAGAATTGAAACGGATCCAGCAGACAGAACCCAGTTGCGAATGACAGTTGCTTCAGGGGACCCGACACTAACATTTGAGTATGTGATTCTATCCTAGATTACAGGATGCTATAAATAAGTTCTACAGCATTTATAGATAATTCTGATGTTTGGTATGCAGGTTGAAAGAGTTCATCAAGGAACAATTAGTAATTATTCCCACTGCAACCAATGTGCCAACACAAGCACCTCCAACGCCTCCAGTGGCTCAACCAGCCAGTGTGCCCACAGCATTGACAGACCCTACAGACCCTGGGGCAATGCTGGCTGCTCTTCTATGACAATGTTGAAAGTGATTTATCCAAGACGTCCATTACACAATCGTAAACCTAATTTACACAGCCGGCCTCACCCATGTGTCCCTTAAGCTAAAGGGGTGGAGATACAAAGCCATGCGGGGGCTGGCGGATTTGTGAGTGAGCTAGTCTGGTACCAGCTAAGTGTTTGAGTGGGGATTTCTGGGTTGGTCGGCGCTTTTGAGATTCTTTCTGCACTAAGTGATTCTCCCTTAAAGTGAGATTTTTTAAGTTTATATCATTTGGGCAAGGGTTTTAGTTTTCATCTATCTTTGCCCTAGCCAATTTCACTGGATTGTTTGTGGTACACATAATAGCATGTAAGATATTGCCTCGGATAGGACCAATTGTAAGAGTTTGGAATTGTTATTCTAAATTATACTTGGAATAATACCATTGAGAGTATGCATTATGTTCAAATGCTCTAGATTTAAAATCATCATATATGGTTGTTTCCCAAAAAAAAAATAATAATATATGGTAGAATTGGATCAAATTATCCTACCAAACCAACAAGACAGTTATCATTTTTAATATAACGAGTCACCCTGAAATGGAGCACTGAGATTTGTTCCGTCCAATAGAATTGCACAATATTTAGTACTCAACATTATCTTTGGATCTTTTCGAAATTTATTTACTTAGGTGATGCTTTTAATCTTCTTTGACCTCCAAAAAATGAGACATTTAATCTACACAATGGAAAAATCTCAGATAAGCACCATCAAAAACCTGCTTATCTCACGAGATCAGAGCATAAGATATAAAATGAAAAAAACCAATCTATGGTATAAGAATCACCCATGTTATGCCGTGATTCCAGATCATCAGCCTCAACCAACTTAACTGCAGCTTCAAGGTCATGGCCAATCATTGACTGAAAAAACTGGGTCCACAGTCGCTGGGAAAGTAGCAATCATCAGTGTGGCAGATAGACCATAGCAAAACTAGAGAAGCCAATTGACCTCAAAATGTGCACATTATATGTAATCTTGTCGAAGTTCCACGGCTATGGATTTAACTCACCTATGGTGATGACAAGTCTCAAGACTCTCAACGGGTTTAACTCAAAATTCGTCACGTCCGAGTTGTCTACCCCACCAGCCCGAGTCAATGTTAACTCGGTATAACTGAAATAGTTCTCTTATGTATTCAGCAAATTGAAGTTTTTGTTGAATAGATAAAAATTTGATTTCACGTTAAATCTTATTCCATATCTTGATTGAATCTTTTTTAACAAAATTTTCATTAAATAGTTAAATAATTGATATTTGTCACGAAAAAGTAAGTTATATAATTTTTAATTAGCATTAAATATTTTAAATATTGTATATTAAGTGAAAATTATAATACAAATACATGCAAAATAATATTTATAATGTAAAATAGGCATTTTTTTGAATAATATGAAAGCAAATAAATAAAAAATGGAGAAAAATAACATCAAACCATATAAAAACTTTTAAAAAAGTGATTAAATTCATACTTTGAACATGTATTTAAACAATACTAATTTTTATTTCTTTCGTTTATTTTTCTTTTATTTCTTAAATAAATGTTTACTTTAATATAAATAACATAAAGAAAAAAGTAATTCATATTCGCATAGTCATTTTAAAGCAAATTATAAAAATTAAGGTAATTATTTTCAAATATAACTAAATTTTAGATGAGACTAATAAAATTCACATAAATCACATAATAATATATGAAGAGATTATGAAACATAATTGTGTGCATGTTATTATTTAAAATAAAAATATTAAATACATATACAATTTTTTTATATAATTAAATGTAAGTAAAGATTATATTAAGTATTTCTGCTCTTATATTTTACACGTTTAAGACCAAACTTATTAAAGATTCCTATTTTGTCTTTTTCCATATTGCTTACGGGGTAGCTTCTTTATGTGAAAATTGGTTTTACACTTAGTCTTTTTTTTCTTTCCTTTGAATTGAGTTTTGCACGAGAAAATTGTGTTGAAAATTATAAACCAAATGATGAGTTGACTCGGAAAAGTGAGTCAACTCAGATGCCTTCATGAGACCGGGTTGCGATGAACTGCCCTTGGCGGATGTGGTTGGTTTACGACTTGGCGTTTTTTTCTTTTTGTTCACGTCTCGCAACTGAATGCGTGATGGAAATCAAATGGTAATTAGAAGTTTTGGCGGGAACAAACCGCGCTTGGTTGGAATTTCCCGCGAATTCTTCAAATGAATTTTGAATTTATTGTAACTGGCAACGGTCATACAGTTATTTTTTGAACCATAATATTACTTTTCTTTTAATTAATTATTAATTATTGACCATATGTTTATCACTGCTATATATATATAATTTTTTTTCAATCTTTATCACCCAAAATGAAAGTACGGAAAAATAACCTAAAAGAAAGAGTGGGTTCAGATAGAAGGGGGAAAAAAAAAAGGAAGCTATAAAAAGGGTTCTCTCTTCGAGAAGTACTAGTGATGTTCTTGACAACTTAGTGCAAGTATTGCATTAGCTGCGATTAAGGGTGTTATGTGACATGAGCTTAACTTCCTTTTAGCATACTACTTTACATAAATATTGTTTTTGATAAATTCACGCATTTGATTTAACCCTATGAATTACATTTCTTAGATTTTGGTTGCATGCATGCAAGGGTGGAATTAGATGGAAGTTAGGGTATTGACTTTTTTTGAACTTTTGAAAATTTTATATATATCATTAGAAATTTTAAAATTTAGTAATTTGACCCTTCTTAAAATTTTGTAAAATTTTATATATCACTTACAATAATTTTACACCTTTTAAAAAATTCTTATGATACTTATTTTATCTAATTTTTTAATTTTTAAAATTTTAAAATTTTACAAAATACCTTATTTCTCTCAAATTAACAAAAATAAACTACATAGATAAATAACCTACATAAAAAAAGCTCACTTAAAATCAACATATTACCTATTCAAAAGAAATACTTATCAAATTATTCAACCTACTTTAAACCTTATTTCATATTTTCACATGTAGCACATTTTTACCATAGAGACAGAATTTTCAAAATTTATCTCAAATTATTATTTTAAATTATTTAAAATCTTATTTTTAGAACTCACTCTAGTAATATACATGTAGTGAAATTAGAGCATCGTTTAAGTATCATTTAGTTTTAATGTATTTAATAAACATGTATTGTTTGATGATTTAAACCTTTTATCTTATAACATTTTATTGTAACTCCCTTGAAAAATCATTCTAGCTCCATCCCCGCATACATGTAACAATATATTACAAATATCCATATGAACAAACTTACATAACACATACAACAAATTTGATGTAAGGTTCGCTTTCTAAGAGAAGTGATTTAACTTTGATTTTCTACAAAAACCAACTCGCTAAATTTCTACGTACTTTAAATTTGAGTGAAACATGGGGAGTTGTGTGGTGGTAATGAGCAAAATGGATGCACATTAATTTGTTTACATATTTCATTTAACATGCTATTAATGTTTGAACACATGATTCTTCGTCAACAAATGTGCTCAATTAGTATATATAAAAATTGAAGAGAAATGTATACATATATATTTTTTAAATTGTAGGTTATTTATAAGTATATTATTCAATTATAATAATCTATAAGCACATTATTTTAATTATTAAAATAATATAAATATATTATTTTTAATTATTCAATATTAAATATTAATAATTACATGACTTTTATATAATTATTAATAGACACAGCATTATTTTGTTAATAGTTTGGTTGAATTTAATAAAAGTAATAATTTAAAACTTATCTCACTAATTAAGATAAATTATTTAGATATAATAAAATAAAAAAATGTTTATATAAATAAAACAAATAATCAAACATGGAGCTACAAAGCATAATTACTTTGAGCCAAAATAGTAACATACCAAAAGTATTACCTTTTATACTACACTACACATGATTAATAAAAGTAAGTTATTTGTTTAATTAAAAAATAAAGCAGTAACCAACAGTAAGAATTACTAAACAATTAAGTTGTCTCTTATGTAAATTTTATATTGGCATACCATAGATTAACTATTTAAGGAGACAAAGTGAAATTAAAATAGATGAAGTGCATACAAAAATTTGTCAATTAAAAACTTTAAAAGATGATAAAGAAAATATTAAAAAAAGTATTTAAATATGTGTTTATGTATTAAGAGTAATCAAGTTCTTAAAGCTCTAAGGCTTCTTATTATTTTCTTAGATTCTTGTGCAAGACTTTTTTTTTTTAATCCATCAAAGTAGCAAATAAAAAGACACAATGCCTATAAATAATTACATACAATTCATATAATTATTAAGATATAATAATAAATAGATATAGTTGATGTATCTATCTTATTTTAAATAAATGTATTAACCAATTTTAATACTTGAAAGAAAACATGCTTAAAATCAGAAAAATGTATTTACATTTTTGCCAAAAATAATTGTGACTGTTTAAAGTATGTACTCATTATAGGTTTGCAACTAGTAGACAAAATTAAGAAAGTTTATCATCTAAAAACATGAATCTTAGCTGTCATTGTTTATTTTTTTGGGTAAAAATATGAATTTAGTGCCATGGATAATAATATTCTCATGTAATTTTAGTTATATTATTTTTACATAATTATGTGAAAATTCTTAAATATATGAGTTTTACATTATATGATATGAGACACATACCATAAAAAAAATTTGTACATACTTATATGAATATGGTGTATTTAAAATTATGAGAATTGGTACATAAAAGGACGGTATATTTAGTGTAGGTCCTCTCAAAGATAAGTAATAAATTTTGTACTCAAACAATAGTTAAATTTACAAAATTATCATTTCTTGTGAGAAAATATATGTTAAGTGTACTTTCTTTTTATGTGCTAATAACACTTCTTAAAATTATATCTGTATAATGTCACTCTTTTATGATAGTAACATGTATCAATATTTATTACAATAACAAATGATCAAAATATATTAAAATATATTCTTTTTAATATATATAATATAAAGTTATTACCAAGATGCTATTTTTGTAAAAATTAGTTATATTTTAAATAAATTTTATTAAATATTTACTTAAAAAATTTAACATAATTAAATTTATTAAATTTTAAAAACTAAATTATATGATTACAATAATTTATAATCCAAATATCCCTTGGTAGGATTTAGTATTACTTTTTCTCTTGAAAAAAACATTATTAGTCGAGAATAATGGTTTCGTTTGGTCCGCAAACCTAAAACGCTGCGTTCCACAGGTGCATTGGAGATGGCGGGAAGGAAAGGCCTCACGTGCGTTTCACGCCGACTCCCGCCATGTTCTGGGTTCATCTGGTCCCCTTGTGAAGGGCTTCAAGTCTCAGCCACTCTGGTTTTGAAACCTCGCTGATTCGCATAGCCCGCGCATTTATGGCGTTTGCGTTCCAACTCTCTTCTCTCAAGTTTCTTCTTTCACTGTTTTCACATATTTCCTTCAAAAACTTGCAGTCTTGAATTGACACGAACGAGTGGGATTAGGGTAGGGTTAGGGCTCTGCAACATGGGGAACAAGGTTACGGACGAACAGTTATCCACCGTCCGATCCATCGTTGGCGCGGAATATACTGACATGGACATCATCAGAGCCCTACACATGGCCAACAACGACGTCACCGCTGCCATTAACGTTATCTTCGATACCCCCAATTTTAAGTTTAAAGAGAGATTAGGTACTCAGAGTCACAGAAATCCTCAAATTTCTCATCGAGTCTCAATCTCTGATACTACCAGCGATATCTCGAGTCCCAAGCAAAATGGTCTAGAGAACAGAAAACGCTCTTCTGGGTTGGAAGTAAATGTCCCTGTCTGCGCTACTAACTCAGGAGAATGTGCTATTGACGAAGTGGGAGGTTGCTCGAGTTCACCTGGAAGTGATTGGTGGTTCGTGGGTTGCGGTGAAATGGCAGGGATGTCGACCTGTAAGGGGAGGACTATTAGGCCTGGTGATAAAGTATTTTTCAAGTTTCCGTTGAAGCCAGGTTCTCCTTCGCCTTCCCCGGGTAAGATGTTTGGACGGGGACGACCTGCTTTGGCAAATTGTTCAGAGATAGTGAGATTCTCTACCAAAGAATCCGGAGAGGTACTTACTAGATGTTAGCACGGATTGTAAATTAAATTGTTCTAAATGGATAGAATTTGTATTTCTAAGATTTTCTTGTATGACGTTTTGGCAGATTGGCAGAATACCAAATGAATGGGCTCGGTGTCTCCTGCCCCTCGTACGTGATAATAAGGTTAAGATTGAGGGGCATTGCAAATTTGCTCCTAATGTTTTGGGCATCATGGACACCATTCTTTTGTCAATTAGGTACGCTCAGTGCAAAAAACTTTGCCCGTCAAGAGAATTCCCTGCTAAACTATGTTCACAAGTTACATCCATGCATTTTGGGATTTGTAATTTTGTATGTATCATGATTTGCTATCATTGTGATTTCAGTGTATACATCAAAAGTTCAATGTTTCGTAAGCATCACCAGGTTTCCCTTAAGGATGCTAGCAATTTCAATGATGAAACAGTGTTTCATCCTTTTCCAACCTTGTTTCGGCTGCTAGGCCTGAACCCTTTTAAGAAGGTAATATGTTGATCCTATGTCATCTGAATCTTTTTCCAAGGTTCCTTTTGTATGATTAATATATACAGTTAAATTGCTGTAATCTGTTCGCCTGTGGAGTTTGCTTCTATTGTTACAGAAGGTAACTGGCCACTGAGTACAAAGGAAGTTGTGCTTGAATATTAACTTCCATATTTACTTGAATTTTAGGCAGAGTTCACTCCTGGTGACCTTTATTTGAAGAAGCGCCCTTTCAACCACAAGGTGCAATACTATCTGTATCTGCTTTGTGGTTATGTCCACCTACATTTTAGCATGTTGCATTTCTTTTACAGGAGAACTATTCTCTTCAGGCCTCCTTACCACACTTCAAGTCTAAACATTCTTCTCAAAATGGTAATGAGATTGACAATGAGGATTCAATTTCTGAAATCGATCTTGACAACATTGTTGGTGTTGAAGCCAGCTCAGAGTTAGAGGTGCTGCATTCAAAGAGTATTATGCATTGTTTTGTTTATTTTTATGTTCATATATGGGGTAATAACCGTGAAGTTTTGTTCAGGAAATGGATCCCCCAGATAATCTTCTCTGTGAACTGAGGCCCTATCAAAAACAGGCTCTTCATTGGATGATCCAGCTTGAGAATGGACGGCCTATGGATGAGGCAGCAACAACCCTTCATCCTTGTTGGGAGGCACATCGTTTGGCAGACAAGTATGTTGATAGTTATGTTGATTGATAATTCTTTTTCTTTTGACAACCCTGCGAGTGGCTCTGATGGAGTATTTATGTTTTTTTCTCTGTAGGAGGGGGCTCATTATTTATTTAAATGCATTTTCTGGTGAGGCTACTACAGAATTTCCAAGCACACTTCAAATGGCTAGAGGGGGAGTATGTTTCTTCATGAGTTAATATTGGATGATTTTGTGGTTATCACGTATTTAACTTTGGCAATGTATATTTATCTCCAAAAAAAAGGCAATTTACTGATTTTATTGTGAAATTGAAGATTTTGGCAGATGCTATGGGGCTCGGAAAGACCATTATGACAATAGCTCTCCTCCTTGCCAATTCTGGAAGGGGTGGATCATTAGGTAGTCAACCGGTGGCTCAGCCCTTTCCTATAGATGGTGAAGTTAGTGATAAAACACACGACTTATCAAACATACCAAAGAATGCAACTAAGTTTTCAGGTTTTGATAAACTGACGAAGCAGAAGAATGTTCTAACAAGTGGAGGCAATTTGATAATATGCCCAATGACCCTTCTGGGGCAGTGGAAGGTATCTCTGTAGTGAATTTTAAATTTTTACATGTATGTTATGTTGCTCAGCTGGTTACTACATTTTGTATTTCAAAGTTGGTACACCATTTAGTGATCAGCTGTGCAATGTGTCATTATGTGCTTTCATTCTTGTTCTGAACATTGACCATATCTTCAGGCAGAGATTGAAACTCATGTGCAGCCTGGGTCTCTGTCTCTGTATGTTCATTATGGACAAAGTAGACCGAAAGATGCAAAAACTCTAGCTCAGAGTGATGTTGTAATTACTACATATGGAGTCTTAACTTCTGAATATTCCAGTGAGGTTGTTGAAAACCTGTTTAATCTTGAAGTTGTCTGCCTATCTGCTGCAATCTACAAAACAATCAACTGATGTAACCTTATACCTGTCTTATGTACAGAAGGCAGAAGATATTAGTGGACTTTTCTCAGTTAGGTGGTTTAGGGTGGTTCTTGATGAGGCACATACTATAAAATCTTCTAAAAGCCAAATTTCAATGGCAGCTGCCGCTCTAGTTGCTGATAGGCGTTGGTGTCTTACTGGTACTCCTATCCAGGTGAGATAGTTTAGTCAAAAGTCATTCTTATATCTTATAATTATTGTTTTTTGGTGTTTGTGGATCTATTTACTTATTAATTTACCAGGAATGAGTGCTCTCATCCTAATCCTATTTTTTATCCTTTGCTTAGTCTTCTGAATTTTTAGTAATTCTTATGGAATTAGAGCAACACTGCACACTTAGTATCTTTATATTCTGAAGTGTCTGTGTGAAATAACAATTTGGGGAAAATAATTTTATTTTCTCTCACAAAAAAAGAGTACAGCCAACACACCTCTTAATAGAGAGGTTGTTACATAGAATCCTGCTTGATCTAAAACTCTACTCTATTGACACTTATACTTACAAGATCCTAGCCAGATTAGGATTTAATCACAAAATACAAAAAATAAGATGATAAAATTCCGATGTTTTCTACAATCCCCCTCAAGCTGGCTTAAAAATGTCTTCCATGGCCAGCTTGCTAACCAATACATCAAACTGTTTTCTAGGCAATCCTTTAGTCAACACATCAGCTACTTGGTCACTTGTTGGAACATATGGCTTGCAGATAACTTCACTGTCTATCTTTTCTTTAATAAAATGCTTGTCAACTTCCACATGTTTTGTTCTATCATGTAAAACTGGATTATGAGAGATAGCATTAGCAGCTTTATTGTCACTGTACACCTTAATAGGAGAAGGGTGATGTATGAGCAACTCTTCTAGTAACCTTTTTATCCACATCACCTCACACACACCACGAGCAATTGCTCTAAATTCTATTTTTGCACTACTTCTTGCCACAACATTCTGTTTTTTGTTTCTAACTAGCCAAATCTCCTCCTACAAAAGTACAATATCCAGACATTGCTCTCCTATCTTCAACACTTCCAGCCCAATCAGCATCAGTATAAGCTGCCACCTGTAAATGTCCATTGTTTTTGAACAGCAACCCTTTACTAGGAGTGCCTTTCAAGTACCTCAATACCCGATATGTAGCTTCACAGTGTTCTGGTCCGGGTGAGTGCATGAATTGACTTATCACACTGACAGCAAATGCTATGTCAAGTCTAGTGTATGATAAGTATATCTGTTTACCAAAAAGTCTGTGATACTATTCCTGCTTTTCTTTCTGCAGCTTTACAACCAAGCATTCCTGTTTCAGTCAATAAGTCTAGAACATGCTTTCTTTGATTAACAAAGATTCCCCCTTTGGATGTTGCAAACTCCATACCTAAGAACTATTTCAAGGCTCCTAGATCTTTAATTTCAAACTGCTTTGCTAGTTGTTATTTTAGTTTCTCCATTCCGAGAGTGTCATCTCCTATCAACATAATATCATCTATATAAAAATTAAAATTGTAGTCTTACCATCTTGAGTGTGGTTGTAGAACAAAGTGTAATCTGCTTGACTTTGCAAGTAGCCATAGCCTTTCATAACTTTCCCGAACCTCTCAAACCAGGTCCTGGGGGATTGTTTTAGTTCATATAGGGACTTCTTTAGTTTGCACACCTTACCCTTCTCAAAATTCCTTTCAAATCCTGGTGGAAGATCCGTGAAGACTTCTTCTTCTAGATCTCCATTTAAGAATGCGTTTTTCACATCCAATTGTTGCAATGGCTAGCCTTTTGTGACAGCTAAGGAGAGGGGAATCCTTATTGAGTTGATTTTAGCTACTGGAACAAAAGTCTCTTGATAATCGAACCCTTGTGTCTTGGTAAACCCTTTAGCTACAAGTCTAGCCTTATATACCTTTCTATACTTCCATCAGCATTAGTTTTAACTATGAAAATCCACTTGCTCCCTACAGTATTTTTTCCTTTGGGCAATTCAACAGCTTCCAAAGTTTTTTTTTTTTTTTCAAGAGCTCTCAACTCCTCCTGAACAGCTAATTTCCAATCTGGATCTTCCAATGCTTCTTGGATAGTTCTTGGCACAAACAGATTAGATACCTTTGTAAGAAAAGACCTGTGTTTTTCAGACAGATTGTGATAGGACAAATATACTTAGCAATGGGATGTTTAGTGGTGCATGTTCTAGTTCCTTTCCTAACAGCAATAGGAAGGTCCACACTGGGAGAATGAGGTTGAATGGAATTAATAGAGACAGGGTCAAAATTTACCTGTGAAATTTCAGGAGACTTCCTTGGGTTCTGATCAGCGCTTGGAGAGATAGATGGTTCAACATTCTTTTTTCTTCTCCGAGAGTAAACCTGTAGTATAGGCCTGCTCTGTTTTTTAGATATTGAGTCTTCCCCTGTCTTTGATCCCTCAGCACCTTCTCCACTATTAATTTCATTCTGTTCTGGAACCTGTGTTGGTTTTTCTAGGCTGTTTTGGGGCAAAATTAATTGAGGTAATGGTTCAGCTTGTTGCACCTCTTGCTGCCAAAAATTATCTTCCCCATGTTCAGTTATACTCTCCCCCTGAAGATGATTTTTTGGGAAGTAGGGCTGTGTTTCCAAGAAAGAGACATCCATGCTTATGTGAATTCTTTTAGTAAGAGGGTTTAGGCACTTGTATCCCTTTTTGTTGGGTGCATATCCAACAAAGATACACCTTTCAGACTTAGGGTCTAATTGAGTCCTAAAACCCATAGGAACATACACAAACATGTAGAACCAAATATTTTCAAAGGACTATCAGCACAAATTCTAAGATTTGGAAACGACTTTTGGAGGTGATTCAAGGGGGTTTCAAATTTGAGTACACGGGTTTGCTGTCTCTTAATTAAATATGATGCAGTTAATACCGCCTCACCCCTCAAATATTTCAGGACATTCATTGATATTATGAGTGTTCTAACCATTTCTAGTAGATGTGTATTTTTGCGTTCGGCAATCCCATTTTGTTGGGGTGTTTCACGACAAGTGGATTGGTGTATAATGCCCTTTCCTCTTAAGAAACTTCCTAGACACTCATTAAGATATTCCATCCCATTATCACTACGGAGAATGCAAATTTTGGTTTGGAACCGAGTTTCAATCATGGTATAAAAATCTTTGAATAATTTTTCAACCTCAGATTTTTTATCCATCAAATGTACCCAACAAAGTGTAGTATGATCATCAATAAATGTAACAAAACTATTTTTTTCCAGATAGTGTGCTAACCTTAGATGGTCCCCAAACATCACTATGTATCAAGTAAAACAATGTAGATGGACAGTAAGGCTTTGAATGAAATGCACGAGTTGAAGTAATACCACTGTAACCATGAGCAGCTCTATTCAACGGGGTCGTCTCTGCAAAAAAGTATAAACCATCTATTTTGCTAGCAGTGCCAATCATCCTTCCTGAGTTCCTGTCCTGAATTTCACAGTGAGAGTCATAAAAAGTAACAGAACAATTAGACTTAACAATTTTGCTGACAGATATCAAATTACAAGCAAGTTGAGGAACATGAAGGACATTTTGAAGGTGAATGTTCTTAGATAATTCTATAACACCTTTGCCAGCAATAGGAGATAATCTGCCATCAGCAATTCTAATTTTTTGATTATTAGGACAAAGGATATATGAGCGAAATAAATTTTACGGGCTAGTCATATGGTCTATGGTCCTTGAATCAATGATTCCAGGAGCAGAATTGAAGGTAGTGGAGAAAGCTTTGGAATCCATACCTGATTGAGCCAAGGAACTACTAGGAATACTAGAGGACGGATTAACCTTTAGCAGCTTCAGGAGCTGATCCATTTGCTTCTTACTGAAAGGGCTAGTTTCGGCTTCACTGGCAGCATGTTAGGGCCTTTTTTGCTTTGGCTTCTAGTTAGGTGATTTGCCATGAAGTTGCCAACAAGTTTCTCAGGTATGGCATGGCTTGTTACAATGGTCACACCATACTTGAGGTTTCTACTCCTTTTTTTGCCCACCTATATTAGCCTCAGCAGTTTGAAGAGCTAAATTTTCAGGTGCAATCACAGTGCTGCCGCCGCTGTTCTTACCCAACATTACATGTCACCAAGTTTCCTTCCTCCAAACTTCAGAGAAAACAGCATTAATGGAAGGGCAGAGGAGTTCTACCAATAAATTTCCCTCTTACCTCATCAAATTCTAGGTTTAAACCTGCTAGGAAAGTGGAAACACGATTAGTCTCAACAATGCTTTTGAACTTATGAGTATCAGCTGTACAATTCCATTCGTATTCATTGTAGAGGTCTAAATCTTGCCATATTCTTTTGAAGGGAATTAAAGTGTTTGGTTACAAAATCACTTCCCTGTTTAATAGTGCCGAGTTTCAGTGTCAGCTCATACACTTGGGATTGGTTTCCCAAGTCAGAATACATCTGGGATACATTATCCAAAGCTCCTTCGTGGTTGAGTAACAGAGGTAATTAGAGCTGATCTCCTCCTCCATTGAATTGACTAACCAAGTCATCACCATTGAATTTTCAGCATCACATGTTCCATGAGCAGGGTCCTTGACATCAGGTTCTTGAGTATCTCCAGTTATGTAACCAATTTTTCCCCTGCCACAAATGTACATCCGCATGGACTGAGACCAGCGTAAGTAATTGTCTCCATTGAGATGGATGGTAGTAATTTGCACTGGATTAACAGGAGGTTTGGAGTTCTCAACAAAAGGATTGATGTCAGGAACAGTGTCTGCCATGGTCTTGAGATGAGTTGTGAAATTAGGGTGTTGTGAAGCAAAAACGAGATGCAGGGGTGGCACAAGTGGAGGGGTTGACTTGTTCTAGGTATGAGTCAGCGACTGTGGGAGATGAAATTCTCTGGGTTATTGGGGCAGAGTGGTCTGCTGAGTAATTGGGGAGAATCGTGCGCACAGGCAATGGAAGGATTGCGCACAGGTGCCCAACTGCTGGTTACTGCTGGTTGCGGAAGAGGATTGCCAAGATCAACATACAGAAGAGTTTGATGAAGGTGTTGGATCAAAGTGATAATCAGAACCAGTATTTTGGCTCTGATACCATGTGAGATAAAATATGGGGAACAATAATTTTATTTTCTTTCACAAAAAATGGTACAGCTGACACACCTCTTTATAGAGAGGTTGTTACATGGAATCCTATTTGATCTACAGCTCTACTTTGTTGACACTTATACTTTCAAGATCCTAGTCAGATTAGGATTTAGTTACAAAATACAAAAAATAAGATAATAAAATTCCAATATTTTCTACAGTGTGTATATACACTCACTTTGGAGGCACTGTTAAGTTTCCCGTTTCTTGTCTTCTTTTGAAACATATGTCAGTGGCTGGTCTGCTCTTGTAGCCCATTATTGAGCACTTATTAGTGATAGTATAACTATCTGATAATTTCCTTTTGGAAGGCAGCCAGAAATGCTTGGCCACTATGTGACACATATTGCATTAGCATGTTGTACTGGGAACCTTTGATTAGTGCGAGAGTTATTTTTGATGGTTAAACTTAATAGAGTTTTGATTAAATTTGAATGATCTTTTTGAGCTGAACTAAATTATAGTTTCCATCTTTGAGCTGTGTATTTGAAAATTTGTTTATGATATCCTGGTAAGACAAGTGTAGAAGTTTTATAATTTTTTCCTGTTCGTGCTGTGAGTTGCAGTTATACTCCTTTTAGCTTAATTGCATCTTCATGTAATGTTCATGTTTTATCCTAGTGTGGCAAGCATAGACAATGCATTGTCTTGGTGTTCGTTATGTTTTCATGTAAACTTGCTCTAAGATGAGATGAGTATTGATGCTGGGCATTGAGTTTAAGCATGACAGCCTTTGGATGCACCTTGCAAAATCTTTTTTCTCTGTCATATCCTTGCATATGTCTAGAACCTCAGCTGGCTAATTTGGCTTGGTTGTGACAGCATATGTATTTTTTGTGCTTCCTGACATGAACTTTTTCTATCACAGAACAACCTTGAGGATATTTACAGTCTTCTTCGATTTTTGAGGATAGAGCCTTGGGGTCATTGGGCATGGTAAATTACTTTTTATTGATGTTGGACATGTGCTTTCTTATTAACTTATTTCTAATATTTTCCCTCATTCTTTCCATTTCTCATAAGATTTTTACTTTATTTTTTGAACAAATTCTTAAACCATATTTAGCTGGATTTGTAAGCTAAAATTTGTTTATTTTGGTTATATGGTTTGCTCCCACAGGATATTTCCTTCTGGGAGGACAAATCTACTTTTAATTTGAACTGTTGATTATAATATATATAATGGCATTCATAACATTCTTCATTATAGTGAAGATCCTTTAAATGCAGTTTCTGTAAATTTTTTCCTGATAATTGAAACAATGGTAACTGAGACTTGTACTTGAAAATCCTAGCTGATGAAAATTTTAGGTCAACTTATGACAAGTACTGTTTCTCCCTTTCTGCTTTGCTATTAAAACTTATTGAAGAACTATAAGCTTTAAGATTATATTAGATTTTACAGGTTGTAATGTAGCCCAGTTAGAATTTACATTAAATAACTTGAGTATCTTGTATGGATTAAGCTGTTAGTCATGAATGTTGGGCATTCTGTGTCGAAATAACTCAATAAGAGTTCAGCATTGTCCCACATTGTGAAGCTTTTGTTGGCTGTGGTAGCTCATTTTATCATATATGTTAATGCTGCTTTGTTTTAGTACCTTGATTTTGTACTTCAAGTATATGGTGTGGTCACTCGCTGAAGTGCTGACTGGGATACATGATCTAGGTGGAACAAACTCATTCAGAAACCATTTGAGGAGGGAGATGAGAGAGGGTTAAAGTTAGTTCAATCCATTTTGAAGCCAATCATGTTAAGGAGAACCAAACATAGCACAGATCGAGAGGGAAAGTCAGTAAACTGTTCAAGGACTTATTTTGCTATTTTATCATCTAGTATATTTCTATTAACTTACCATTTGTTGCAGGCCTATTTTAGTTCTCCCTCCAGCTGATGTGCAGATAATCTACTGTGAACTCACAGAAGCTGAAAAGGACTTTTACGAGGCCCTATTTAAAAGATCTAAGGTATTGATTTTTGTATTGTAACCTCTTTTTCTTTAGTATTGAAAATCTCATTGATCCAACCTGTTAAGGGATTCTTTGTAGGTCAAGTTTGACCAGTTTGTTGAACAAGGGCGTGTTCTTCATAATTATGCTTCTATATTGGAGTTACTTTTACGTCTACGGCAGTGTTGTGATCATCCATTTCTTGTTATGAGGTGTGGTGTTTTGACTACCTATATATGTACTTGAAGGTTATACCAGAATTCTGTTGCCATTTT
Source organism: Dicorynia guianensis (assembly GCA_037013595.1). NCBI lineage: Eukaryota > Viridiplantae > Streptophyta > Magnoliopsida > Fabales > Fabaceae > Dicorynia > Dicorynia guianensis. The sequence goes on from JASUAB010000009.1 coordinate 2,699,075, forward strand.
TTTGCTGGATATTTGTGATACTTTGGTGTGTTTGGTCGCAGTAGAACCATAGAACAGTTACAAACAAGTTTGTCAACTTAATTTACTTTGGCATGTGATAGTTTTCTTAGCTTTGTTTAATGGTCTCTACTTTTGGTGTTTCAAGGGAAGTTTGTTATATGCTATGTGATTGGAAAGCACTCTTGTGATGATGTTTTTGATGACTGTCTTTTTTTGCTTAATTTTGTTTTTCGATATAAGGGATAAAACATCAAGGAACGGGAAAATGAATAATAATGACTGTTCTGGACAGATAAAAGGAAAGAGTGGTACGGCCTAGATTTAAAAGTCAAATCCTAGCTGATTGATAAGTGATATCTACAAAATTTGGTTTTATGTGATTTTATCTAATTCTCCAGATCTGAAAAGAGAATTAAGCTGAAGTCTTTGTTTTTTCAATTTTGTAAGCTAAACTTAGAAGCTCTGAATTAGTAAGTGTTCACACACAGACACACGCATTCTTAAAGAATTTGATTGTATTCTTTTCTTGCTGATCTTGATCATTACTGATGTTCTTTCATACTTCTCAAAGACTGAAGGTTATTTGAACTATAGATCTTTCTCATATGCAACAAATAAGATGCTTAGTAATAAAAGTTGTTTTATTATTGTAACTGAATATGATAGTGTTATTTACTAACAACAGTTTTTGTTTGATTAGCTTTAACATATTGTTATATATTTGATTCATTTAGTCGAGGTGATACTCAAGAATATGCTGATCTAAACAAACTATCTAAGCATTTCCTCAAAGGCAATTATAATGCTTTAGAAGGGGAAGTAAAAGGTGCACTTTCGCGGGCTTATGTTCAAGAAGTTGTGGAAGAACTACGTAAGGATGAACAAGGAGAGTGTCCAATATGTCTTGAAGCTTTTGAAGATGCTGTATTGACACCTTGTGCTCACAGATTATGCCGAGAATGCCTATTGGCAAGTTGGCGGAATTCTACTATTGGTTTATGTCCTGTTTGTAGGTATAATTAAGTTATCTGTTATAATTTGGGAACTTCTTTTGATTAACTTCGATTTAAGAGAGTCTAAGATTTTTTTTACTGCAGTAGTTTGTAAAGATTCTTGGTTATAGTCTAATCCAAAGGCAACTTTTGCTTATATGACAGGAAAACAATCAGTAGACAGGATCTTATAACTGCCCCAACTGAGAGTCGATTTCAGATTGATATTGAGAAGAACTGGGTGGAATCATGCAAGGTAACTCTTCTTTTGCATGAACTTGAAAGTCTTCGCATGTCAGGCTCTAAGAGCATTGTTTTCAGCCAGTGGACTGCTTTTCTAGACCTCTTGCAGATTCCCTTTACTCGGTAAGGCTCCTTTCTGGTTGAATCATCAATAAAGAAAGATGCTTTTGGTGTGTGAGAATCTGAGTTATGCTTTATTTATAGAGCTGTTTCACAAGTCTTGACATTCGCTTTATTATGTTGTATACTTGAATTGTAATAATTTTTTTTAGTTGTTGTCAGCTTGGAGAATTACCATGTTATATTTAAGATCTTATAGCAGTTTTATCTATTGCTTTCTGAATCATGCTTTGGCTATTTGACATGACTGGGCTTCATTTACATTTTCATGGTATGCAAGGATACTCAAGGCCAACAGGTTTCTTCATATAGTAATATTGTGTCACGGAGTTAATTATCTGAGTGATTCATATCTTACCAGGAAGAACATTCCGTTTGTCCGTCTTGATGGGACTTTGAATCAGCAACAGCGAGAAAAAGTGATTAAACAGTTCTCAGAAGACAGTGACATCCTGGTCTGTGACGTATCTCCTCTTGTTTATGTCACCAAGAGAATGTAGTGGAATTTTATTGCACTGGCTGTTTATGAACTTTGGAACTTAATTATTGTGCCAGGTGTTGTTGATGTCTCTAAAAGCTGGTGGAGTGGGTGTAAATCTTACAGCAGCTTCAAATGCTTTTGTCATGGTATGTGCAAATCAGTTCCTGTTGCTTGAACTGTGGTGTGTGCGAGCTTTATGTGTGACACGAGAATTCTGACAGGCTAAACATTGTTTCATGATTCATTTCTGGGTCTTGTAACTAGGTTCCAGGTGACCGAGCTTCCCTGCCCCCTTAATAATTTTTCTGAATTTGCCATCTTGATTAATATAAAGCATTGTTAGTCGTGTATTGTCACTGTTGGATGCATATAAAAATAGTGGCCAAAATTACTTGATCGTCGGTTGAGTATTCTCTATATGATCCTTAACGTTATATAAATTATTATTACCCAATACTTGGGCGATTTTGAGTTATCATTTGCTTACTATAGATGTCTTTTTTTGCCACTCATGTATTCGAGTTTGGGAACAAATTCATTACCTTGTTTCAAGTCTTGGTTGAGATTAAATTAGTGTAAAGGTAAAACATCTGTTTCTGTATGAAATATTAAAAAAAAAAAAAAGAGAAAAATATGCAAACCTTTTTTGGATCTAGATTTAAGACTTGAGTAAACATAGGAAGTTTGGATTCTGGTCAAGCAAGCGGTGGATCTCATTGATTTGGTAAACCTGACATGAGTTTCAAACTATATCTGGTTTTTCTATTCATATACGGTGACTGTAAATTTTCAGCCGAATACCTTATTTTGCTTAAGTTAGCCGCTGAAGTTATGATTTAGATCAAGAAATTTGAACTCTACACTGGACAGATTCCAGTCGATCCTATATGGGAACAAGTGATTGAATATATTTAGGATTTGGAAAGTTGGGCCTGTAATAGTATGTTTTATGAGCAACGAATCCAACAGTATCTGATAATTTATTGTACAGGGACCAATCAATCCTATATGGGAATAAGTTATTGTATATATAGGATTTGGAAAGGTGGGCCTAGAATAGTATGTTTTATGAACAATGAATTCAACAATATCTGATAAATTTATTGTTGTAATTGATGTTTGGCAAGTTATATTAGTATTTATGGTTAATTTGTTAATATGAATGTTTGAATAGGATCCATGGTGGAATCCGGCTGTAGAGGAACAAGCTGTTATGCGTATTCATCGCATTGGACAAACAAAGAAGGTGGCGATTAAACGGTTTATTGTGAAGGTACATATTAAGATCCCAATTTTGGAAAATTATGCACATACATTAAATGGTTGCATCATTATAGTTTTTTTTGAATCAAGTCTAAGGACCTATAAGTGAATCGGTAGATATGCCATCAAATGACCAGGATCTTTTTGTCTCTCTGATTGAACATATTGCTAAGGAGTTAGAGTGGTGCTTACCTTTTGAGTTTAAAACTCATGGTTATGGATTGTTAAGCACATATATCACCAAAGATGTGATTTTTCAACCCTCATTTCATCTTGTTGACTTGAGCGAGGGACTCTTATGTTTCACATTGCAGGGAACGGTTGAGGAGAGGATGGAGGCAGTGCAAGCCCGTAAACAGCGAATGATTTCTGGTGCCTTGACTGATCAAGAAGTTCGAACTGCACGGATTGAGGAGTTGAAGATGCTTTTCACTTAGACCATCGACAGAGAGACAGCTAATGATGCAACATTTTGCATTAGTTGGTTTCCTCTTGTTCTTTTAGAACTCTGAAGAGCAAGATAGTTGTGACGCAAAATATGAAGGTGCTTCTAAAGTGGAGTTTGAGCCGCAAGTTGTTTTTTTGCTGGTAACTTGCATGGGCAGATCAAAGTCCCTTTAGAGGTCTTGATCGCTTGGCATTCATGCTTGAAAGGTAAAATTCGGGTCCATTTCATTTCAATGTTGGTATGGTTAGGGTCGTAGTTCACAAGATATAGATTAATGGTTGTACGTAGATTGAGCGACCCAGTCATATACAACTTGGAGAGAGAATTAACTGTACATTATATGTAATGTTCACATGTAACATCTACCTCATTGCCATGTGATGCAACTAGTCAATTTTTTAGCAACGATTCCTGACCACCACAATTTATGAACATCTACTTTACTGCCATCTTAGTGTAAAGAATAGTTGCCACCACATATTCAACACTAAATAATAGTGTTGGATTCTTTTCCAGTGTAAATGTTATGAATTGAGCAATAACAATTCATATGTAATTTTGCTTTTTAAGTTTTGGCTTGATACCATGAATAATTGATGATATATTGTACTCTTTTTTTTAAATTAAAACAAATTGGCAAATGATAATATTTGAATTAATAGGATTTATCAATTTAAATTTAAATGGTTAATTAAATTCATACAACCAATTGATTGTAATAAATTTATTTCAGACAGTTTGTATATATAATTATTTTGAAATAATTTCCTACAACAAAGGTGGTGTCTCAAAATGAGCATGCCACATAAAGCTACATGTTTCGTGGGGAAATTATTATTTATATATTTGCTTATTTGTTGTTATTGAAGTGCAAAAAACTGTCTCTTCATTTTTTGGATTATATGTTTTTTGTTTGTTAAAACCTTACAGAGGTCATTGAGACCCGTTGCAATGGGTCCAAGCGCAAACCGGGTTTTAACGGTCAACCGAATCCACCAAAAAGATTTTGCTGAAATTACACGGTTAGCCTTCGTCTCCTAACTTTCTAGTTTCTAATGTGATAAAACAATTAAAAAGATTATGCTACGTGATTTTTATTGCTATGCCAACAGCATGTAGCAATTCATATATTTGAGACCGTAATTTGTTTGTAGGCACTTTTTCCTTAAAAGAGGAAAAAAAAAGGTTTGTATATTCTAAAATAAAGAATGTATTTTAAAAAATAAAATATAAATAAATAATTATTAATTATTAATTAATAATAAAATGTATTATAAAATATATGTAAATAAATGACAGTTTATAAATCTAAAATCATTTACACTATTAAATTTTTATTAACAATTATTTATTTATATTTTTAAAAAATACACTCTTTATTTTAAAAAATTTCAATTAAAAAAATAAGGAGAGAATGTATAGTTTTGCATTTGCTTCTCTCTGAGTGTAAGAATTTAAAAAAGAAAAAAAAACTCACCGTTACTATCAAAAAGAATGAAGGACATTTACCAAAAAAATTTTTAAAAAAATAAAAAACAACGTTACAAACTTAAATAGCCATATCTATCACGAAAAACAAAAATATAAATACTAATTTACAGGCAAAAAATGATCATTTTAGTATAATCTTCATTAAAGTTATGTAATATCTTATTGGATATTGTAAACTCTTTCATATATATATAGACACACTCAAATAAAAAATTCAAAATATTAAATTAATATACTTTTAATAAATTATAGAAAATTTGTTTGCGAGACAGTAATATTTGTTACTGTTTTAAAAGTTTATTTTTTAAAATTTTGAGTTTAGATCTAAAATTTTATATTTGTGTTACTAAATTTCAGAATTATTGAATGTTATATGATTGTATGTAAAATATTTAATTTGTATACAATGAAAATTTTTTTTATCCATTGAATTATTTTGATATAGTTTCATATAAACAATGCACAAAAATTGAGAGAAAACTTTTTTTTCCTAAATTACGAAAACCAAATACCAGATTAAACACTAATTAATAATAAACATTTCATTATATTTGGCCAATCATATTAGGAAACTAAAATATTCTGAAATGCTTCACCAAAAAAAAAATCAGAAATAACATAAAAACATTAAAAAGTTTTCATTATGCCAAATAATACTGAAGATATATTATATATTTTGACATCATGCAACAGATTTTCTCATTCAGGAAATTCACTCTAAAAGAAAAAAAGTTATAATTATACTATATATAAATATGTAAAAGGTAAAAGTATTTTTGTCTCAATACTCATTTTAAAAGTTTTAGTTACCAAAATAACATTTTCTTATAAACACAAATTATCTTAGAATTTATAAAATATTTTGAAATTTTAAATTCAATTTTTGTAAAGAATTATTTTTATTCTCATTTTAAATATTATGTCTTATTAAAAATAATTAATTCTTGATTTAATATTTATTTTTTATTAGACATTTAATAGAATATTAATTATCTTTCCTAAAAGCCTTATAATAAATATTTTTATTAAAATTTACTCTTCGAATCAAATTTATTTATACATTTTTAGTATCCTGTTAAAAAATACAATTAGTTTTATTTTTCTTAATATTTAAGTATTTAATATAAAATTAATTATCTTCACTAAAAAAGAATTTGTAATAAATATTTTTATTAAGCATTATAATCTACAAATAAAACTCATTTACTCATTTTATTAAATATATAATATAATATCAATTAATTTTCTTAAATAATTATATTATTTAATAATTAATTTTTTAAATTCACACATGTATTTAAAAGCTAAAATAAAATAGCCATTCTATTCCTATCCTTATTTACCCTTAAATTTGAAAGCGTTATTAATGACATACAAGAAAAACGACAGTCCTTCACCGTAAAAAAAGCCTATACAAATTGAGCAAGTCTTTTCCCCGTTACCGCAAAGAGATCAGAAAATCCAATTTATTATATTAAGATGGTAAAGGACCCTTTCAGCTAAAAAGATACTAAAAGAAACAGTTCCCTCTGGCGCCTTTTACACAGTACTAAGTGTTTAAACTCCTTCTAAATCTTCTCTCTTACACAGGCAAAGAGAGAAGAACGAAAGCTTCTCTTTTCTTATGCTGGGGGTCACTGTCACTATCTAAAGCTGTTACCTTTTTGGAATAATCTCAAAGGGGGTGTCTTTTCATGGAGGACAAAAATTGTACCGTCGCTGTGACACAGTCTCCGATGGCCTCCACCCAGGCCGCGCTACCTACGGTTTCGAGCCCGGTGGTGGAGCGGGCAGAGTTAACCACCGACACCGTGCCGAATGAAATGGGAGTTGCTGGAGGAGTTGAGTCTGCCTTGAACTCTGTCGCAGGTGGAAAATCTGAGACTGTCGATTCAGAACTGCGAGTGAAGACGAGAAGGGGAAGGCCTCGGAAGCACGATGTCAATGGGAACCTGACACACCCGGCATCGGCAACGTCAGGATCTTCGACTTACCCTTTTGGAAGTTCTGTTAAGCGAGGTAGAGGAAGGCCTCGTGGGACTGGAAAACTGCAGCTTTTGGCTTCCGTTGGTGAGTTTCATAGTATGGATTCGACTTTACGTACATATATATTACCTATGCAATTTTTATGTTGTTCGGTCAATAGTTTTGTCCTCTGCCTGCATGATTGCGTTTGTCTAACTCAAGTTAATCAATCACCTAGGAATTCAAGAAATCGTTTCACTAGTGGGGAAGAGGCAATTAACGTAATTACTAACTCAGTAATGTGTAATGGGGCAAATGTAATCACCTTCATGGAATGTTATGCTTAAGCGGCTATTTTGGTTCAGTCCCCAATGCATAGACACATTGCTAAAAGGCTTCAGAAAGGAAATATTGCACATTGCGCATAGACACATTTCTCTACTATGTTTATGACCTGATATCTTTTTGTTAGTCCGGGTTTGAGGCTTTTTGATCCGTGTCTCATGTTTGAAAATTGTTTTGCTGAAGGTGGATTTGTTGCAGAAACCGCTGGGGGAAGCTTCACTCCTCATGTGGTGACTGTGCATCCTGGAGAGGTAATATTAGACGCCTGAAATAATTTTTCAAATTTCACGTTAATCTTTCTTAGCATCATGTCTAATCTATCTGCCATGAACGAGGAGTTCTGCTTTTGGATAACCGCAGGATGTGTTTAGTACCTTAGTATCATTTTCTCAAAGAGGTCCCCGGGCTGTATGCATACTTTCTGCTACTGGTATGGTATCCAGTGTCGTCATTCGCCAACCCTGCTCTTCTGGTGGTGTTTTGAGATGTGAGGTACTATCTCATGTATACATTTTTTGAATCTTCCTGGCTGTTTACATTTCATATCTCAACGACAGAAGGCTAGTTTCCCGTACTATAATAATATTATCTCGGTTCTACTATTCATGGAGACCAGAAGCAGTGAATAAGACCCCATGTGGAAATACAAAGAAGCAACCTTGAAAATATATGGGTCCTTGTTTCCTTTATTTGTATTCTATCAATTGTTGTATTCTCTTGTAATCTCAAATTAAAGTCCCAATGTGAAGGTAGCTATACATACATGTTTTGTTGTAAAACAAGCTCTTTCAACTCTTGTTGTCTTTTTGTCCCCAATTTTTATTCTCCTTCTACATGCAGGGTCCCTTTGAGATTCTCTCTTTATCCGGATCATATATCTTAGGTGGCGTTGGTGGTTCACATCGCAAAAGTGGCATGCTAAGCATTTCACTGGCTAAAGCTGATGGGAGGATTATTGGAGGTGGCGTTGAGGGCTCACTGATAGCGGCTGGTCCTATTCAAGTAAGATATTATTTTATTATCCATGTAGTACTGAATTGGACCCTTTTTTTTTATTACTTTTGTGTGTCTCTGTAGCAATGCTATTACACCTTGAACCATAGAAGTTTCAAGTTTGAAAGCACCGTTAGGGTCATCTGACTAATTGAGAACTGTATCTGTACTAGCAGATATAGGGCGCATGAAAGATATATTTGGATAGGAAGAAATACTTAGTCAAGTTATTAAAAGTTATGTAAAACTTCTTCAATTGCTTCTGGGATAAACTGATTGTGCTTTTTTAAAGATTGGAATCCTTTAAACGAGGAATCCTTTAAGCAACGTACCTACTGCTACTGATGCTTCCATGGAGGTGCTTCTGGGGTTACCACCAGGTTACTACTCCTTCTACTACTAGATAATATGGTAGGTAAAAAACAGGATTTTGTATAGATCCCTGAAGGATTTAAGTAAGTTTATATATTTGTACAAAATCTTTAATACACACTAAAAGACACCAATCAGATAATTGTTAAACGCCTAATAGTTTCTAGACGGTACTGGGCAAGAATTGGATATGCAGTTGCAGTTACTGTTGACCAACCATGTTGCTAATATAAGTACGTTTCCAGTTGACTAGAAGTTGTCTAATAGGGCATTTTGTTCACAGTGCTATATATTGTTTATTATTGGTCGCTGTGTTGCATTCTTCTAACAATCATTCTCAAACCTAGTCTGACTTTCGCTTTGTCCATTAGCTTGTTGTGGGCAGTTTCAAGCAAAACATCAGCAAGGAAATCAAAAGAAGGCACTCGGCTAGATCTTCTATTGCTTCCATTGTGCTTGGTATTCCAGGTTCAGTAAGGGTTCCCCTACAAGTTCCTAATATAATAGAAGGGGAACAGACTTGCCCTTCGCCAACATCTGGACTTGCGCCAACAACTAATGGATTAACAGATCACGCCATTTCTGCAACAGCTAATGAAGTACCAAATAACATCATTCCTGCAACAACTAATACATTATCTGATAATGTCATTCCTGTAACAACTAATGGGTTACCAGACAATGTCATTGCTGCAACAATTAATGGATTACCAGATAATTTCATTTCTGCAACAACTAATGAATTGCCGGATAACATCATTCCTGCAACAATTAAAGGGATACCAGATAGTATCATTCCTGCAACAACCAATGGATTATCAGATAATGTCTTTTCTGTGACAACTGATGGCGTGCCAGACAATTTCATTCCTACTAAAACTAATGGAGCGCCAGATTCGGTCATTTCTGCAACAACAAATAATGTGCCAGATAATGCTATTCCTGCATATCAGAATATGCACTCTATCTCTTTAAATGGTATTGGCCTAGACTGCCAGGCCCTGCAGCCCATTACAGACCAAAGAGTGTCCACTGATGTTGATAGCAGTGTCCCTCAGATATGAAGAGATCTATAACAACCCCTTTCAAGCTCGCAGACTTGTAGAACAAGTTGATGTACATCAGCTTCTTGCTTATGTTAGGGGTCCAATTTGTATGGTGTCTGATTGTAGAAGTACGAAGTAATTGATCTAGTTTTGTAGGTGGCACAGAAGAACTTACTAGTGACCGTAGTAGCCAATAATTGGAAATCCTGTGTTTAGTTTTTTTTTTTTCATGGCTTTTAGATGAGGAGCACAAAATCTCCACTTCATGATTTAATTTATTGTCATCCATTTTCATAGTAGAATGATATTCAGGCTTGCTACAGTTGGGGATTGGGCATGGCGGATGGTAGTAGATGAAAGTTGTTAACATGAGAAACTGCTTGTGAACGACAATATATACCAACATCCCTTGCTTAAACTACTGAATTTGTGCCCTAATACCTTGTACATATGGTTTTATACAGGATTTGTTACCTAGTTTTTCTATTTCCTTCTATTTAAAAAAAAAAAAAGTCATTCTTGGGCCTTCATGTGATAGCTTAAAGTGTAGTGTAACTAACACCCTTGTTTGTCTAATTACGAATTTAGTTTCTCAGCACTATTTGAACAGTTGTTTGGGTGCTCTTTTCCATCCTGACAAGACAAAGCAAGATGAAACATTGCTCCTTTTTCATTTATTGTTTGTAGCTTCGTAGCTACTGCAATTCATACTTCCAGAAAATGTCGTCAGCGCGATGATTTAAAATGGTGTAGAGAAAAGAGCTCTATATTGTAGGACGCATAAAGATATAAACCTAAGACTTAAAATATAGCACAGCTAGATGACAAACTTCATGGCATACCATAATGTGATCATACATTAGCAAATAATCGGTAATCGTTGGCATCAAGAACTATCTGTCTTACTGATGCAACTGCTGCTATAGCTCCCAATGCAGAGAAAGTCACTGCAATAGTTACATTCAACCAGAAAACGGGGCTTCGCTTGGATGGCTTAACTGTCAAGTTGTAGAAAACTGCCGGCAAAATGAAGTCGAGGGGAATAAATCCAAAAGCTCCTATAAGTGAGTTAATGTCCCCAAAAAATGGAATCATTGCTGCTATAAGGGTTGCCAAAGTAACAGCTAATGATCGAGAAGTCACTCTGGGGATTACATTGCGGCGGGAGAACTGAGGGCTTTTTGGATCTCCAAATGTTTGCTCCAAAGCTTCATTTGTAGGCTGCAAATATACCGGCACCAAATGTTGTAATTTAACGGTGATGCTAGTTTGTGATGAGGGGAACTGGTGTTGGGTAACGGTGGGTGTTCTTACCACACTAACCGCTGATAGTTGGGCTATTGTGAAAATGTTGGTCATATAAATGAACCACTTTGGCACCAAAGGCTTCCCGTTGTCCACAAAGTTGCTTAAAATGAGGCCTTCGGCTTCGTTGCCGAATGCCCAATAACCAGAGATGGCGACGCTGAAAAAGGTGGCTGTAAGTACAGCGTAACAAACACATAGTCCCTTGAACATCTTCCCTTTTACGGGTGGTGCTAATGTTGCCTTTATGCCAAGAAAATGCATGCATATTTCAACAATTAATCAGTGATCCAATTGACAACAAACATTTTGATGGCTTGAGCACAAAGAAATCCAATCAAAGGGAATCGAATTCTGCTCAAACCTGAATTTCTGGAACTATTCCACTTCCATATTGCGTGGCAATGATGGCAATGGCATTGAAGATTCCAAATAAACGATTCTCTGCATTACCTTTCAGAGAATAATCCCTTTTTGGCCCTTTTAAGGAGTCTCCTGCAGGAGCGTTGGGAAAGTCCAGTCCAAAATAAATAAATTCAATTACAAGCACAGGTGCTAATGGGAACTGGGGTACTAGGGAGGAAATGGAGAGGGAAAAAATACCAATATATAGGGAACCAGCTGTAGCACAGGCACTATAGGCTAAGCTCAGAACTAGAGACAAGAGGTTAATGTGCCTTAACGAGTGAAAAGACGGGATTTGAGCCAAAATCAGCATGAAACAACCAAATATCACTACAAACTCATAAAGCTTCATAGTCCCATTTGGGTTTGACAGCAAGTAGATTGCCTGCAGTTAATTCCATTCAAAAAAGTTCCAAAAAGTCAGAACACAGTCAGGGTCTGTGTGTGTAATGTATAGGAGTGTTTCTCTTCTGTTTTTTTGTTTTTGGTGGGTGGACGGGCAAAACGAATAGGAATGTGTTAGATAACACCTTCATGCATTGTCCTCCCAGAAGAGTACAGGCCACTACGGCACCATAGCAGACTGCAAATTGAATTGGCCCCACAAAATACCGACCGCATCTTGGCCCTGCAAGGTTAATATGCACTTGAGTTAGGGTTTAATTGCATAATTTAAAAGTTTAGAAAGAGGGAAGGTTATCCATTTTAAGGATAGGGTATGACACATGCCTCAACTAAGACTTACAACAGTGCAGATCGCCCACCCAAAAAAATATAGATTGTCCTGATGAACCAATAAGATTGGAGAGTAAGGTACCTAGAATGTCGCGAGCCATGTCTCTAAATCGGAGCTGGCGATGACCCAAATAAGCATGGTGCTCTAGAACGAGACATATTAAGTTGTAGGAATAGAAAGTGACCAGAGCTCCAACCACCATGCAAAAGATTCCAGTTGTCCATCCAAGAAATGTCAATGCATATGGAAGACTTAGGAGTGCTGGAGCAACTATTGAAGTTGTTAAGTGGTAACCACAGTGCATCCATGAACCTAAAATTACATGTAAATTATAAATCACACCAGCTTTTTCTTTTTTAAAATATGTCCTAAAAGGTTACCTCCCATGTACACGAATTAGTAAAACAATCAAAGAGGGACAAACTTTAATTACTTTTTACTTTATAAGGAGAATTGATGGAAGGACTTGACCTACAATAAAACGATATATGATGAATTCCATAAATCAATCACTTCCTAAACTTAGTTTGCAATTACTTATAATTTTTTAATTAAAATTTTCACAGGTCATTTTATTTTTATAAATTAAAATTTATATAATTTTTACTTAAATTAATTCAAACCATTAAATTTATTAAATTTTACAAACTAAATTATAAAACCTAACGTATTAAAAGGTTATCACATATTTTATAAGATTTTAGTAGTCTACATTAAATGAAAGTACATTTTTCCAATTTTCACCCTTTCTAATAATTTGAGGTAAGCCAAGAGGGCTTAACTCAATTCTTGAAGGACCCAATAAGGTGCAAAAAGTTTAGGCAAGGTATAGTTCTTTAAAAAAGGTTGCTCCCACAAGATGTGAGTGTAGCTAATGTGATACAAATTACCAGAAGGCCATTTGATATTTAGTCTCATAATTTTATTTGTAAGATCTAATAAATATAATAATTAAATTTTTTAAGTAAAATTTAATAAAATTAAATTTGTGATAATAATAAAATTGTAGCCTTTTTGTGTTTTATTGGTGGAAAAGATTGGTTTACTAGTAGAAACATGTCAATCTTTTGAGGATAATCAGCTTCTAAGCCTTAATTTAAATTTGTAGATGGTATACTTTCCGGTTGTTCTAGGAATGGAAATTCATGTAACAAGAAGTCAACAACATTGAACCAACACTGCAACAAATTCTAAAGAAGGGATGGTGGAAAAAGAGAAAGAAACAAGGACACAAATCACAAAGTCATATATAGTTCCCAAGAAACATGAAACAGATAAATAAAAGCTGATTATGTTAATCACTACCCTTTGATTTAAGGACAAACAGGGCGCCAGCATCAATGTCTTTTTGATGCTGTAGTTGCAGCGAAACATTTGGATTCTCTTCTTCATGCACTGCTACTGAGGCCGGAACCGGCGAACCCATCTTGTTCTCTCTTTCTGCGTAAGCACTGACTAAATTGAACAAACGAAGCGAAGGCCTAATAACCGGAAGAGCAGCGCCAACTAGTTTCCTGCTGGGTGAGGTTATTTCTGGTCAATTTTTTTGATTCCTGGTGCATAAAACAAAGAGCAACTTATGATGTCAGCCTCAACAAGAAAACAGACAAGAGAAGGGTCAAGATGACGACCATATTGGCCCTCTCTTTCAATTTCTTAAATTTAGGGAAGTTAACCTTGTTAAGCTGAAATAATGGAAGGTATTCTGCGCCAAAACTCGGGTGGTTTATGTCACTGGTGGAAGGTCAACGTATTGGATTGGCTAAAGAGTGGCAGTGTGCCGATTCCTTGGATTAAACCAAGCAATTTACTTTGTAGTTGTCTAATTAGGTATTGAGAAGTCCTTTTGATGTGTTCCCATGTTGTCTACCAACTGCATTCATTGGAGAAAATAGTCACTTCCTACGGTAACATCATTGCTAGAGACATTATTTAAAAAATGCATGTGCAATGGAGAATCCAGTCTCCCACTAGGATTTTAATAAAAATTTTATAAAATTTAAATTTTTTAAATGAGATTTTTGAAAGACTTAATAGAAAGATGGTGTACAATAGAATCCAAAAAGGATTCAGAATCTGCGTAATATAATTATAAATTATACTTGGCCAATTTTCACTGTAGAGTATTCCACAATACTAATTAAGCATCTATGCAATAACTTCAACTCCATTTATGCAACTCTTTTCACCCAAAAAAAAAAAATACCCCACAAAAAATTCCATGACCTTATTTTGGTAAGAGTCATGTCGTAAACTCTCTTTTCTAAACAGTCATTATTACATTAGTGCTATTATGATAATATGATCAAGAAAAATGTAATAGTTTAAATTTTATATTGTAAAAATTTATAATTTAGTTTATTAAATTTAATAATCTAAATTTTATATTATAAATATTAAATAAAAACAAAATTATAAAAATAACAATAGGATATATTCAAAATGCCAAAATCCCGTCGGAGGGGCGGCTATCCTATGAATACGGCTGAATACAAACGCCAAATAATAGTTAGAAGATAGATACGTAATAGCGATTATTATAATGTGAATTTCTTGTTTAATTTAATGTTCAAACAAACTCAACCCGAATAAACACGTAATCTGCACTTTATGCAAAGAGGGAGGGATGTTTGAACTTCTTGAGCAGGATTCAACTCCGCGAACAAGTTTAAAAGAGGATTCAACTCTACGAACAAGTTTATAGAAATAAACTATTGCTCTCCTCTTGAGCAGTTCAAGTAAGCAATTACTAATTTCCAGGAAAAAAAAAAGTAGAGCTAGCCCATTTTAAATCATCCATTGAAGAGGTGAGAATGGATTGGTTTCTCCACAACCGTGTGAATTTTCAAATGATCATTGCAGCATCATCATGTATTCTTTGACTTCATTCAATGATAATAGGAGAAAGTGCATCTTATCTCAATTACAGCTTACACTCCAAACACAGGTCAAATTTGTCCTTTTTCAGTTGATATCAAAGACAGAGGTCAAGCTGTATTCATCGTGAATCAGAATTACAATTGGTAAACTAGTTCCCTTTGGGACGTGAAAACTACGGGCTATTTCGTTGGACTTCTCCTTTTACCAAACAAAAGCAACTTGAATTTTATTTTAGATTTTACTGGGATGATAATGTGAACAGGCTGTTGGCTATAATTTGAAGAAACTTGAATTTTATTTTAGATTTTACGGGGGTTGCTAATGTTGCCTGTAAGGCAAGAAAATGCATGCATATTTCAACGATTAATCAGTGATCCAATTACAACAAACATTTTGATGGTTTGAGCACTAAGAAATGCAATCAAAGGGAGTCGAATTCTGGTCAAACCTTCCGGAACTATTACATTTCCATATGTCGTTGCAAGGATGGCAATGGCTTGAACATTCCAAATAAACGATTCTTTGTTCACGTTTCAAGCAATAATCCTTTTTCGGCCCTCTTGAGGATTCCAAAATGAATAGGAATGTGTTGGATAACCTTCATGCATTGTCGTCCAATAAGGATACAAGCTATTACGGCACCATAGCAGACTGCAATTTGAATTGACCTCACAAAATACGGACCCCATTTGGGCCCTGCCAAAGTTAACGTACACCAGAGTTAGGCCTTAATTGGGCAATTTAACTGCCCCACATGAATTGGACCTATAATCACGAAGTTTAAAAAAAAAAACCGAGACAATTCCAATTTAATATAACTTATAGAATTATTTCTCGATAAAAAAAAAAACGACTTTTACTTTGAATAAAAAAAACTATTTATAGTTATTGAAATAAAGTTGCACAAGCTGATCTTAACTAAAATTTTCCCTAAAAAAAAAAAAAGGAAAAACCTCCTTGAGCCATCAGCAAGTGGGGCGAGGACCATGCTACTTATATAGGTTCATTCGGGTTCCCCGAATACTCTAGTTGGGCTTCATACCCATACTTAGGGGTGGGTATTGGACTGGGTCAAACCATTTCAACCCGTCCCAAATTGTAAAAAAAAAAATTGGATCGGGTTAAAATGGGGTAAAATAAATATTATATAATATTTTGGCTTAAGATGGGATAAATTGGGTGGGGCTGGATTTTGATCCCCTCTCCATTGGGTTGTCGCGGGTACCCAACAAAATTTACATATATATATATATTTCAATTCTTATGTTATATATATATATATATTTTTTTTTCTGAATTCTGATATTATAAAATAGCGTCGTTTTGCAAAATGATATCATTTTCTAACTTGCCTTAAAACTAGGGGTGGGCATTAGTTCAGGTCAAACCGTTTTAACCCGCTTCAAACTGTAAAAAAGAAAATTTAGACTAAGTTAAGATGGGGTAAAATAAATATAATATAATATTTTAGTTTAAGATGGGATAAATTGGATGAGGCTAAATTTTTACTCTCTCTCCATTGGATTGCCGTGGCAACCTAACAAAAATTACATATATATATATATATATATATATTTTTTTTTTCTACTACTATAAAATGATGTTGTTCCGTAGCTCACCCTAAATCTTTCTCAAGTAGCTTTACGACTCCAATGCCACTTCTCGGTCCTCTCTTGTCCCACAACTCCCTCTCTCGCAAGCGACGAGTTTCGTCCATTGTCTCATCGTTTCTGACAGTCGATGCCGACCACCCTACCTCGTTTTAGTCAACTCGGTCCTTCTCTTGTCTAGTCATCACACTTCGAGACTTTGAGTCCTTAATAGTCGACTGAACCTTGCTGACTCGCCCCCACTCGCCTCATGTCTGGCCGTCCCCAAGCCTTCACTCTTCGGCCCATCCTAACCCAAACTAATCCACCCAAATGAAACTGAGTTATTCCATCCCAAAAATCTTAATTTGAAGGATCATTTTGGCTGGGGTTGGATTAACTAAATGAGGGATTGAGTTTAAACAGATTGAAAAAATTTTGCCCCAACCCAAACTGTCCCACCTAATGCCCGCCCCTACTTAAAATTTCTACAAGCACAAGCAGGCAAGAGGAGCTTAACTTCAGTAAAACAACACCACTCCTCCCTCCCTCGTCTCGAACCCTTGATCCTTCGACTCTTTCTCTCACGAGTACAAGTCTCGTTCGTTGTCTCGTTGTTTCCAACAGTCAACGCTAATCCCTTACCTCCTATCACCTTATCTTGACTCGCCTCTTCTCATTTTGTCTCATCTCTTGTCTAATCATCATACTTCGACACTTTGAGTCCTCAATAGTCGATCGAACCTCATTCTCGTTTCACCGCTCGCCTCACGTTCATTCGTCCCCATCCTAACCCAAACTAACCCACCCAAGTGAAACCGAACCATTCCAACCCAAGAATATTGATTTGAAGAATTTATTGGCTGGGGTTGGACTAACTTAATAAGAGATTGGGTTCATCTGGGTTGAGAGAATTTTGTCCCAACCCAAACCACCCCACCCAATGCCCAGCCCTACCCATACTAGTGCCTGATAAAATCTCTCTTCCTTCCATACATGTGAATACGGTGCGAAGAACAGGGGATCGATGTCTCCATAAGGAAAAAACTTTACGTACTACACATGTAGGTATGCTTCCTGTTTCAACAAAGACACCTTTAATTTTGACGTGCTGGTACGTTTGGAAGATGAGAAACAACAAAAATTTCCATGATGATAACACAAGCGAAGAGGACGCCTGCATGGCTTCCGAAAACTGGTCCAAAATTATGAAGACGCTCAGAGTGTGCTATCGACTAAGGGACTTCAATACTCTGTCAAACAGGAAGTACTTATTAGCTGGACGTTCCCAGAAGAAAACTGACATAAGTCGAACGTGGATGGTTCTGTTGTCCGGGGGGGTAATAGAGCAGGCTGTGGGGGAGTTATACGTGACAGCAAAGGCAAGTGGGTGGCGGGGTAATATCGGGAATGGAAGTGTTCTAGCTGCGGAAATTTGAGGAATCATCACGGGATTAACCCTAGCTTGGGGGCAGGGGATAAAAAAACTTCAGGTGGAAGGGGATTCTTATCTTGCTATCAAGCTGGTTTCCAAGGGATGTGACCAGAGTCATCCATGTGCAAACTTAATGACACAAACTCGATCCCTTCCCTCTAGACCCTGGCAAGTTTGCCTGAAGCACATTTACAGAGAGGCGAATGGAGTTGCAGGCTGGTTAGCTGCAGAGGCACATCGCAACGCCCTGGGACCTGGGTATACAGAACTTTTTGGAACCTCCGAATGGTAGTAGCTGGGTTCTGTTACGGGATATGGCTGGGGTGGCATACCCACGTATAACTACATGTAGTTGTTCGTTTGTCTGTTTTATTTTCCTAGTATTTCCCAAAAAAAAAAAAAAACGTTTAATTTTATCAACTTTTTAGATTAAGAAGCAGTCACTAATCCTTCATCTAATTAGGAAGCGTATTTACGCGGAGAGCACCAAGAAATTTTTCCCTAATGACCAGTAAGTTATTGTCACGAATTTCAATAACACAATAAATATATATTGTTCAATCTTTTCCTCAATATATTGATAATACATAGGATTTCTTCTTTGTAGTTTAGGGGCGAACTATACACTTAAGCTCTGAGGTTCAAATCTCATTGGGAGTGGATGGAATGGGTTTTCTTTTATGGGAAGCAATAGGCACCCCCGTTATGTAGCCTCCAACAAGTTATACTTGCATCCATGATTTCTTACGCGGTTGTCTCTTTGCATCCAAGATTTCTTATGTCTTTTGTCTCCTTGCTCTTCATAACAGAACCCTTTGCTTCAGCTCCCGTTTTCTCAAGAGTGTTAGCTTTAGATTACAGCAGGGAGCAAATACTTAGTGTATGTTTATCGCCAAGACATTTTTTTTAACCTTATTCATATTTGGTTACATTCTGTCTCCCGCTCCAAACAAAAAAAGAAAAAATTACATTCTGTCTCTGTCTTGCTCGTTTCCTTCATTTCCTGAAGACGAATCTTCTTTTTCCGACAGCTCTTCTCCATCAAATCGATAACTCAGGCCATTATAACCATGTCTTGTTGGCCAGCCGCAAGATTTGGTCCTGAATTCTCCTTTGATAGTTATTGTCATTTGTCACTGTCTGTGTATTTTTTCATTAGATGGCCACACTCCGATCATAAATTGCGGTCTCAAACATAATTTATCTTTATTTGAAAAGTTTATATTCCCTTGGACTAATAGAAAGCGTCCCACAATAAAGATGGTTGCAGCTTAACCAAACTATAGATTGATAGATTTAGGGTATGTGCTTTGCGTGGAAAATAAGTATATTATGCTTGATCGGCTCGCGAACTCCTCGTGGAAAAATCTTTTAATTATTTGCAAATGCAACCAGCACAACGAGAAGCGAAGTGCTTTACAGTACTTTATAGGAAGAAAAAGCAAACAATGGTAGATATTCTACAAATTGGTATCTACACATGGGGTGGGACAATGAGGAAAATAAAGGTTCTTCTTTTATCAAAAGAAGAAAACAAAAACAAAAGAGAGGAAAAAAAAAAGGAAAATGGATTTGAGATAAAGTGCCTAAAACCTAATTTGATTTATTGTAGAAAGCTAAAGCATGATCGTTTAATTAGGCGTGACGGTATATACAAAATATTTTCACTTGGATTTAATTACTAGGCATAGGTTGGATTTGCATTGATTATATATGTGGAATGGGTTCCAAAACAGAAGCAAATGATAAATAGAATTATAGAGCATGATGGCAGATTGGTCAGGAAGGACTCTGTAGGTTGAGTCAAGAAGGGTGGCTAAGTGGGTCACTATGTTAAGCGATTTTTAGGACATGATTGAGGGTTGTCGTAACCTTACTCTTGGTGATTTACATGTGAGAGAAGAAATGGTCATGTGACGGCTGAGAAAACCCCTTCATCCATAGTTCATTTGTGATGTGTGAGAAGAAATGGTCGCCATGGCATTACTTCACCAATATTATTAACTAAGGTTCATTTTAATGAAGTAAATAAATATGGGGTCAGAGATTCTATATCACTCAAAAATTCAAGATGGTGGAGTAAATTACTAGATTTCCTTTTCCTTCTCCAGGCATAGTAGGGCCAAGCAATCACATTCCAGTGTTCAATTCTTTCTTTGCAATCATTATTTAACAGATAAAGATAGCAGTAGCTTCATGCTTTAAAGGCTGTCTACTGTACCACAAAGCGTGAGATAAATTTCTCACGTAATTCCACCGCCATGGTGAGATGTTGATGGGACCCACCACAATATTCTCACAGTGGCAGTAAATTTGCGGGAGAAATGGGTGTGCTGTATATATATTGAATAAGTATTGATTATATTTTCTTTTAATTTTGACTCAAACGCAACTCGAAACAGTCGCATAATCTGCTGTTTTGAATCCGACTCTAAATCCGTATATATATTTAGTTAAATTTAAGTTAATTATTTTTTAACACAGTTTAATTTAAGTTAATTGATTTTTTTTTCCGTAAACCCAACTCAATGCGAACCTCTGACCCTATGCATACAAATTCTTTGGATGACTGACCAATACTTATTCAAACTGATAATCATTTCAGGAAAAAAAAAAAGAAATAATAATAAGGTCAGAGGAGGAATGATGAATAGGATCATTATCAGTTTAAAGGACAATAATAATACGCAAATTAAAAGCGGTGTCTAATGGCTGCGGGATAAATTGACATGCTCTGTCGGTTGTAATGGAGGTGTCATGACAAAGTTAACAAAAAAAAAAAAAAAGCCAAAGGTCATGTGTTGACGTGTTGTAGGGTTTAGAGATATATATAGAATCTAAAGTGGTAAGTTTGCGAACATTTTCCTTTTAATCTTTTATTGAGGTTTAGCCTTGCTTTCCTGTCTGGCTGTCTGCTAGAAATCCAGGAACTCTGTTATTTGTAAACAATATTCTTTGACTGACTTTTTTCTTTTTTTATTTTGATACTTTTTTATTAAATAATAATATTATTCGGACACAATATAATAAATACAAGATGTATGGAAATAAAAAATTTAATTTCTATTTATAATGTTTATACACCTTATATTTATCATATCATGTTTAAATAATATTATATTAGTAATATTATTTTTATGTTTTTATATTTATAATTTTATTTATAATTATTATCTTATTTATTTATTTTTTTAATTTTTTATTTATATTTTTAATAGATAGATATTAAATCACATACCTAACACACCTCTTAACCAGTGTAGATATATACTTTTTTATATTATATTTTATAAAATAAAGAAGGGTGTGTTAGTGTTACTGTAGTATATCCATCCCTTATTTTCATCATATATACTTTCCAAGATAAAACAGGCTAACTTTAATTAAAGAAAACAGGAAAGGCGAGAAGAGAAGAAGTAAGGGCAGGTTGACTGCACACTCAATACTCAGTACCACGGTACGTCATTTTTTTAAACCTTTTTCACATGATCATGGTGATCAAAGTCTCCGATTCCTGAGATCATCACCAGATTAATCATCAAACCCCAAAAGATTTGGCAATTGTCTCAAAATAATGACCACTTTTCTAATATTTATGAGCATATATAATTACCAGAAAGTTTACCTCATAAATACTTTAGGATTATATTATTATAAATTTAAAATAAACGTATTATATGTATTAAATTAATTATATTTATAGTTTAATTTATAAGATTTAATAATTTTAAATTTTAAATAGAAATTTATTTAAAAAATTAAAATACAGTATAATTGCCATGATTCAAACTTAGAAAGCTACGCACAGATATAAGGGGAGGGGGCAAAATGAATGAAGGGACATGCAGACCAATTAACGGGGTTGCCTACCCTTCCCGGCACATGCATGTTGGCTTTGCCCTTAGTGAGAGTATGTGCGATAGATACTGCTGTGAGTTCCGACATTATTGAAAGATGTACAGCCTCGTCCCAACCTTACCTGTCTCGCTTGTGTATAATAGCCCCTATCATACCAGCATCTTCCCCTTTTTCCTTCGTGAAGCCAACGTAAGTCTCTAAATGTGACGGCAATGACTTCAATGACTTTTGCATTGGGGGGATTTATTAATAGAAAATGCTGCTTGTATGCAGCAAGCCAATCGTATATTTAAAAAAAATGAATTTTACTTTTATTTTTTTGAATGTATCATTGACGTATTAAAAATTGTATATATATATATATATGTATAATAATTTTTTATTAATGATCTCGTTTGATATAATTACTTTCCGTATTTAAATTTAATCAATGTTCAGTCTCAATACCTTTTATCCGCTATTAAAATTATACATACTCCTTTAATTACCAAAAAATATATTCTCTATCAGCAACTATAGCCTAGTCTAGTTATCTAGCAGCTTTATAAACAATGATTATGGACAAAAGGTTAAACGGAAAGCTTACTTCAAACACCTATCAAACCGGCCCAAATTAATTTAAATAAATTTATAATTTAATTTATCAAATTTAAAAAATTCACTAATTTTTTAATTAAAAATTTAGTACAATTTTATTTATAAAAATAATAAAGACTCAAGGTGAAATATTGTTTGAAAAACATAAAAATGAAAATCAGTTTATGCTGTAAGAGAATTAGACTAAGCACGTGTTTATATAATTAAATTGTATTAAATACTTATTTTAAAAATATAATTTATTAAATTTTATAAATAATTTATAATATTTAATAAATTTATAACTATCGCTAAATTTTGTGGCCATATTAAAATTTAGAGTAAAATTTTCTTTTGGTCCTTCAAATATGAATAAATTTTTATTTTACTCTTTTACTGTTAAATTTTTTTATTTTTGTCTTTCAAAAATCAATTAACTTCTATTTTAGTCCCTCATTGTTAAAAATTCTTAATTAAATCCTCTAAAAATTAAAATTGATATCAACCAAGTTCCTCAATTAAGATGGTTGCTGACGTGATAAAAACTGGTTGACGCGACTGAATTTGGCTGACATGGCATGCTGATATCAGCATGCCACATCAACCAAATTCAACCACGTCATCATAACATGTCAACCAATACCTTGCCATGTCAGCAAATTTTATTTTGTCAGCATGCCACGTCATCCAAATTCTGTCACATCAGCATGACATGTCAGCAATTTCTGCTATATCATCATGACACGTCAATAAATTTGACCTTGTTAGCAATCATCCTAATTGAGAGACTTGATTGATATTAATTTCAATTTTTGGATGACTTAATTAAAAATTTTTAACAATAAAAAATTAAAATAAAAGTTAATTAATCTCTAAAAGACCAAAATAAAAAAATTTAACAATAAAAAATTAAAATAAAAATTTATTATTTTTAAGAAATTAAAAAAAAATTTAATCTAAAATTTTAGTAGATCTATTTTTACTCTTATAACTTTTTCTTTCTGTGCTAGTACATGTCAGAGCAGTCGGTGACAAGCGTTAAGGCAATCATTGACTGACTTACGACAATAACACATGAGAAATATTAATGGCACGCGGGAGTGCATGTTCTCAGTATTTATTATCAATATTTAAGGTGATACAAAAAATAAAAAATAAAAAAATATAATTTATATACATATATATATAAATTGTTGCTCTAAAAATATTAACACAAGAGAAATCTCTTGTGTGGGAGTGACATGACATCGTTAAACAGCCAAGGATGGATCAAATCAAATCAGGTTCGTCTCCAATAGTTAAGACAAAGTGAAATTACTTCTGACTAATTATAAAACATAGCTCCGATGGTACCTCAAGGACAGGCATTACATGCGGAGTAGATTGCATAAAATTGAAAACACCAAAAACAAAGACCCATTTTTGGACTCCCATTAATTTTTCCACTCCGTTGATATCTCGTGGACTGGCGATTATGACCATCGTCCTGTACAATTATTTTGCAAATTTATGCAGTTCACTAACAATAGTAAATTATAAGTTTAGCTAGTTTAGTTCTAGCTAAACTTTGGTCTAAATATAGGAGCGGTTCAATTTCCTTTCAAATGATATGTCTATAATTATTTATTTATAAATATTTACACAGAATAAAAGAGATAGAAGAGAGAAGTAAAATAGTAAAAATAATGAACTCAATAAAATATAATTATTTTATAAAATTTACATGTAAACTATGAATAAATAATTTTGAACGTATTTTTTATTTTTTAGCTTTAAATAAGAAGTATAATTTTCTTTTCTCACGCCAAAAGTAATAATGGAGTTAAGTAGTCATTCTACTAGGAAACGGAGTTCAATTAATTATACACTTATAGTTCCTCATGTCCATTCAACAATCTGTATAAATTTCACCCTAAAATTGAATGTAATTGCCCAGTAATTTTTTGCCACATATTTTTGTAAAAAAAAGTCTATTTTCATACTTTCAATTTTATGTGACATTTGTACTTAAAGTGTAAACTTTTAAATTTATTAAGTTGTATTATTTGATTAATAAAATTTAATAATATAAATTATGTATTGTAAAAATAAAATTATCAAATTAATGAATAAAAGATACAGAGTTCATGTATACTGCCACATAGAATGTTGTTTGGGCAATAGAAAATATCCTCTTTTACGTCATAGTTGCTTCTGCATCATCCTGAGATTAAACAGTAATACAAGGTTTCAGATCAGCTTCAGAGTAACAAAAAACACAGATAGCTTGGTTCCAAACAAACCCCTACATGTAAATAAATGAAGAAAAAATGACAAATAAAACGAGGGTTCAGATAATGGACAGACAGATCATGCTTTGTTTCCTTGTCACCCACAACAGAGGAAACTGCCAGTGTGCCACCATGTTGCAGTGGAGGATGACCATGTGATCGCAAAGAATAAATTTTAGTAAAATAAATAATAAAATAAAAAATAAATTTTATATAATAAATTATAAAAAAATTATTAAAATAAAAAATTCAAATTTAACATAAAAAACCATATCGGTGTGTGTGTGTGTGTGTGTGTATTTGAATGTTAGATCCATATCGGTATGGAATTCGCTAACAAAAACAGAGAAAGATTAGCAGAGCATTTACCGGCCTGTTAATTTTATTGCTAATTGGCAATTATAATTTTTCCATACACAGAAATTGAGAAGAAAGGAAAACCCTTTACGTCCCATAAAAATGTATTTATTGCGTTCATCACCGTCATAAATGTTACTTATTCATTTAGAGAATGAGCTATTCTGTGGTCGTTAAAGTTCACACGTGGTCATTAAATTTCATAATATAAATTTTGTTAAATAAAATTTATATAAAAAATATAAAAAAATTTAACTATTTCATTTATATCCAAACAATGATCGGATTCTTTGTCTAAAGGGTTTCAATATATATATTTAATGTAGGAAAATGTTTGAAAAAAGGAAAAATAGTTAGTCTGGTAATACTTCGCTCATAAATATCTTAAATAATTAATAATAAGATATTACATATTTAAATCTCATGATTTAAATTTAATGACTTAAATTATTTTATTAAATTTTATTTATAAAAATGGAGAGAAAAAATTATAATTTAAGAGTATGATATCACGATTTTCAAATGGTTGGGATTCTCGCATTTTAGTTTTACTCTTTTTTTTCTCTAACAAACACTATTTTTTTTTTTTTAGTTTTTTACAGTAGTGTTCAGTTGTTACCTTCTATTTTTTTTTTTCAAAATTATGAAGTTAAATTCAAATTATTATATATATATATATATATATATATTACATGACTTATTACTTCTTTTGTCATAAAAAAAATTCATACTTTGACATAATTATTGTTTGACTAAATGGATGGGATTCCCACATTTTACTCTTATTCTTTTTTTTTAGACAAATATAATATATTTTTTGGCATCTTTAATTATGTAATAATATTTAATTATTATTTTATAATTTTTTTAAATTATAAATTTAAATTTAAAATCTTGCATTTATATTGAATAATTTATTATTTTTTTCATTAAAAAATCATAATTTCTTTAAATGACATAATCAATGACTAACCACCAATTACATTAAATTCATTTCATATTCAGCA
Organism: Dicorynia guianensis; assembly: GCA_037013595.1. Lineage (NCBI taxonomy): Eukaryota > Viridiplantae > Streptophyta > Magnoliopsida > Fabales > Fabaceae > Dicorynia > Dicorynia guianensis. Next base: position 2,725,252 of record JASUAB010000009.1, read on the forward strand.
ATAATTAAAGAAACGATAAGCCTATATACATAAAGTCACAAATGGCACACGTAAAATGTGCACGCCTTCCAACAACATGGTCGGGATTTTCACATTTTATTTTTACTTTTTTAAGACAAATATCATGCTTTATTATTGGTATTCTGATAGTATAATAATACTGCGTTTTTATCTCATATATATTTTTTTAAAATTATAAAAGTTTAAAATTAAAATTTCATGTTTATTTAAATAATTTATGACTCTTTTATTATAAAAATATTTTTTTAAAATTACATAATTAATAACTAACAACTAATTACATTGACTTCATTTAAAGAAACAATGAGCCCCCTAAATGAAGGCACAGAAAGCATATATAATATGTGTGATCTGATTAAATGGGTTTGTAATTTAATTTGTAACATTTAATGAATTTAATATTTAAATTTTTTAATAAAATTTTTATAAAATTATATATAAGAAATAGTATACTGTAATGAATATCTTATTATCTCTCCAAATATGTTTTTTCATGCACATTTTTAAGAAAATAATAGTACTTGCTAGCAAATGACAATAAACCCCCCGTCATGCCACGATTCCTCCAATCATGTGAGGCAGAACAGACAGAAAACCACCCAGGCACTCAGTAGGAGTAGGGATCAGTTTACTTGAGTGAAGACTGAAGAGCCACATCTTAATGAGGGGAAAATATTTAAATAGTCAATAATATTAAATATAATTTAATTTGTAAACTAAAGTTATTAACTTAAATTCAATAATAAATTATTAAAAATGTATAACATATAAGTAAAAATGTCTAGTCATACTAAAATTATATGATAATTTTAAACGATAAGTAAAATAAATATTAAAATTTTAATTTAAGATAATTTTAAATTAAAAATTATATTTGATGTATATAAACCTTAAAATAAAATTATCTTTATTTCTCATAACTTTGTATTAATTTATTTAGAAAAAGAGTGAGAGGGTGAGAAAAAAGAGAAGCAATAAAAAAAAAAGTCTCATTACCAAAATCTGACTATAAAGTAACCTCTCTCGCTCTCCAAGTATCGCTCATCTCTGTGTCTCCCCTTCTGCCCCTCGCACATACTTTGTCAAGAATGCCTCTGTGCTCTGTTCTCTCACTTTCACTCTGATAGAAACAAAGAGAAGCATTCGCTGGCACCTATTCTTAGAGGGGTGACCGTGACAGTGCAGAAAGTAGAGGCCCTGCTTTCGTTTCCATATCTGGGAGGAGAGAGATCTGTAGCAGTAACTATTCCTTCTATTTATCAATTACATGGATTCTATACTTTGAACGGTCTCAGCCGCTCCAAATACAACCACATATCAGCGTCTTTCCCCTCTATTTAAACTCCATTGCAGAGAAAAACCTTGTCAGACATTTGGTGCATTTTTCACCTAATTGAATTCAGCTAATTTTCCCCTCGTCTTTCTTTGTGGTTGTTTGATTCAGTTCTCTGAGATTAGACAACCAAAATGGTTGATCCCCAACCCATTTTTTATAAGCCGGAGTCAATCCCGGGGGTGAACTACGACGTTGCGGGACAAATTAAGCTGATATTGGATGTAATCAAAGCGCCATTGATAGTGCCTCTGCTGCAACTCGGGGTGTACATTTGCTTGGCAATGGCACTCATGCTGTTCATTGAAAGGCTTTACATGGGGGTCGTCATTATCCTGGTCAGGCTTTTCTGGAAAAAACCAGAGCAGCGTTACAAATACGAGCCTTTCCAAGACGATGTGGAATCGGGCAGCTCAAATTTCCCAGTTGTCCTCGTACAAATCCCGATGTTCAATGAAAAAGAGGTGAGATTTTTATTGTCTATGTTGGATTGTGCTATTCGACGTCAACGCTTTTTATTCCATTGGTTCTGTCTTCCCGGATTTATCCGAAAGGAGAAAACTTTGAAGTTGTTTATGTATTTGTCGGTTTCTGGGTCAGGTTTACAAGGTCTCCATTGGAGCTGCTTGTGGCCTTTCATGGCCTGCGGACCGTCTCGTGATCCAAGTTCTCGATGATTCAACTGATCCTGCCATCAAGGTACTCTAAAAGACTACAACTAAAGAAAATAAAAGCTGATAATCCCTCAATGTAGGAAAGTCCTATAATCCTTCAATTTCTTCTGTCATTTTGGCATTTTCATATTTGGCATTGGTAGCTTCTTCGTGTTTTCTTTGCAGTGACCAGAACAAGTTTTGCATTATTGTTGCTGATATTTAGCTTAAATGACAAAGATGCCCGTCACAAGTTTTCATTTTTATTCTTACGATATGTGCTTTCTTCAAGCTGTTTTTTAGCATGAGTCAACTTTCAGATTACCGTTTCTTTTTTGTCTTTTTGATGTATTAATCTTTCATTTACGATATGGTTTCAGATTCCCAGAAAACAATAAATACTTTTCTGGAAATGCCATTTGGGTTTTGCTGGCACTGTAGAATTTGTAGTCCCTTATAATGTAAATTCCAAAATCCACATTTCCAACGCATGGAATAACTGCATTTATGATTTGGACTTCGTGAAAATTAATCAATTTGAAGCCAAAATTTGTTTAATTAATTATTTATCTCTCATTAAAGAAGATTGATTGTGTATTGACAGCAAATGGTGGAGCTAGAATGCCAGAGATGGGCAAGCAAAGGCATTAACGTAACGTACCAAATCAGAGAAAACAGGACAGGTTACAAAGCCGGTGCTCTCAAAGAAGGCCTCAAACGTAGCTACGTCCAACACTGCGAGTACGTGGCCATTTTCGATGCCGATTTCCGGCCAGAGCCAGACTTTCTCAGGCGATCCATTCCTTTCTTGGCGGGCAACCCTGACATTGCTCTAGTTCAAGCTCGTTGGAGATTCGGTAAGCCCAGTAATTTCTTTGTTACTTCCTTGGTTTTAACTCCATTGATAGTCCATTAATTTGCTGAGTTTTCTAAATTAACGGTGTCGGTGGCTCTGGTTTTTGCTTTATTAATAATCAACAATTTTTCAGGCTTTTTTGTTTTCCATATAGCTTACTCGACTGCATGGAATGGAAGGGTCAGCCCAAGGGGTCCACGACAATAAACCCATCAATCACTTGTAGGGACCACTTAGGAGGCCTCTATGGACCACGGTCACTTTGATTACTGACTTTTTTTTGGGTTAATTTTAAAATTTTTTTAATTTAATAAATAGAATTTATTTTTTATTATTTTTTAAAAATTTTTTCTTCTTTCATTTTCAAAATCTTCAGCCTTTACCACAAAAAGATCTAATAGGATTATGAAGCATGTTTACTTCACGGGTTATGAGCCCCACCCATAATATAAGAGGAAATTCCAATCAGATATATACAATAAAGAAATACCTACTTCTGGCCAAAGCCAAGGGATACCCGTCACCAACCAATCGCAATCTACTTACCGGGTGCGGAGGGTGGGGGCACATAGGATGTGAGATTGTCTGCTTTTATTTTAGTGAAGTTAAATTTTTTTTCTTTTACAGAAAATAAGAAAAGATTAAATAAAATAAATATAAAAATAAACTCATTTTTTTCTCATCTTTTATGAGAGAAAGTAAGTTTGACTTTTTAAAAAAAGTCAAATAATCCGAGCATATGGTTAGTCTTTCTAATTTTTGCTCTAGTGTTAGTAGTTCAAAACCTAAAATGCTAACTTCCATGAAATCCATTTTTCGGTTAATGGCTGGTGGAATGTTTGTCTTAAAGACAGCGTTTATTTTGGGTGGCATTATCGTCGCTCGAGTTTACTAACTGACCAGACTCTGGGAAGTTAGTCACCGTCGATGGCAACGTTGTGTTCCTAGTAACTAATGGGCATCTATAGGGATTGTTTCTCCAGGTTATGTTTGTCATTTCAAGTGCAGCTTTGCCGTGTAAGGGAACCGGAATGTACGGTGAGACGGTCAACTTAGATTCTTTTGCTAAGAAACTGCTGGCGCGGCAAAACAGTTATTTTACTTTTCCAACCGTATCCATCACACCCACTTCCAAACTGGCAGATGTCGTCCTGGTTTGCCGACAGAATTCATAATTTTACTAAATATAATCATTAAATTTATTAATTCTACGCATTAAATTATGGAACTTAGTCATTAAATCAGAAAGCGTTCCTGAGTATTCATGGTCCCACAATTATGTGAAAACGCCAGTACTCTTTTCACATAGATTAAAAAAACAAAAAATTTCACATAGGATTTCCCCCCTTCACTGGTTTGTTCCCTCGCATTTGCCATTTTTCCATAAGTTTACGTGAACAATTTAAGATTTTCTAAGCCACCCAAGATTCTTGATCATAGGTAATGTTAGGATTGAAACTACACCATTTTATCAGTGTTGTGAAGCATGTAATAATCGAAGTTTATTGGTATTAGTTTGTTTACAAATAACAGAGAAGGTTAATCTAGTTATTTTTTCAAAATCAAGGGAAGTACATGTCATGATGCTTGAATTAATTTGGTTCCATTTTGTTGAGCAATACCAGGAAATCACATTTTAGTATGATTTATCAAATTTCAGGCGACTGATTCATTTTTTTGTCCTTACTTACTGATCTAATAATGGTGTTTTTCTGTAGTGAATGCGGACGAATGTTTGTTGACAAGAATGCAAGAGATGTCCCTGGATTACCACTTCAAGGTGGAGCAAGAAGTTGGCTCAGCCACTCATGCTTTCTTTGGTTTCAATGGTAATCCCATTTAACTGGAAATGGCCTTGTTAACGAATATTAGGCTGCATCACTTGTTACATATGCATAAATTACTGATATAGTGATATTAACCATGTGCTGCTCTAATGCCAACATGCAGGCACAGCAGGTGTTTGGAGAATTGCTGCTATCAATGAAGCAGGAGGATGGAAAGACAGAACCACCGTGGAGGACATGGATCTTGCTGTTCGTGCCAGTCTTAGGGGCTGGAAATTTGTGTACCTTGGAGACCTCCAGGTATTCCTTTTTATGATAGCAAATGAATTCTATAATGCAGAATAAAGAAGTTATTCGCATGCTAAGTCGAGCCATGATATTGATCATTACAATTTTATTAATTGATGCTTATCTTGAAATTACCAACTTGTAGGTGAAAAGTGAGCTTCCCAGTACTTTAAGAGCCTTCCGTTTCCAGCAGCACCGATGGTCTTGTGGTCCTGCTAATCTGTTCCGCAAAATGGTGATGGAGATAATAAGGAACAAGGTATGACAGGAAGAAAAAAAATGGGAGGATAATTATAAGGGTGAAGAACCTGGAGAGGGAAGAAGAAAGTTGCTGACTTTTTAATAATGTTGATGTTTTCTTTCTGGTGAAATTTTTTTTGCAGAGAGTGAAGTTTTGGAAGAAACTGTATGTTATATACAGCTTCTTCCTTGTTCGCAAAATCACAGCCCACATGGTTACCTTCTTCTTCTACTGTGTGGTACTTCCCCTGACGATATTGGTACCTGAGGTGAAGGTTCCAATTTGGGGAGCTGTTTATATTCCTTCCATCATCACCATCCTCAATTCCGTGGGAACTCCAAGGTCTGATTAGTACTTATTAATTACTTGTCATTTTGCATGTGAATTTTAGTCATTTGTTTGTAAAAGGAAACAACTTGAACTTGGGCAGGTCCTTTCACCTATTGTTCTACTGGATCCTTTTTGAGAATGTGATGTCTTTGCACCGTACGAAGGCAAGCATTATAGGTCTGCTAGAAGCTGGGAGAGTCAATGAATGGGTCGTCACCGAAAAACTTGGAGACTCGGTCAATAGGACCAAAGCAGGAGATGGTGCCAAGAACAAGACAGGTGCAACCAAAGGACCCAGAAGACCTCGATTTAAGCTTAGCGAAAGGTGAATTTCCATCTCAAAAGCATCTAATTCTATCTGCATATAATTTTCTTACCGGCCTGGCACTATCATCTCAAGTTCTTCATTTCTCTTCCCTCATGTGTCTCTGCCGTTAATTTGTCGCTAGCTTTGGAGATTTGGATCTAGCTTAACGTTTTATTGGTGTGGGCACTCATACACACTGGCATATGAAGTAGATAGGTTTTAGAGATTGTGTGTCAACGACCACACAAATAAATCAATGATCACGAAGAAATAATACATGCCAACCGGATCGGATTCCCAACTTTAGACACCAAAATTAGAGTGAAGGAAAAGAGATAAAATTAAGAGAGTTGAAAACGACTGTTTCCTCTGTTTTGCCTAAAGATATGATAGTAGAAAATATTTGAAAACCCATTGTTTATTAGGATATAATAAAAATGCTAACATACTTGTTTACTATATAACTGTGCTTGATACTGGAATATATTCGGCATTTATTTTGCTCTAGCGTCTATTCTTTGGGGGCTAACGTGTACTATGTTTGTTGTTCGCTTCTTGTTCAATATGAGCAGGCTTAATTTATTGGAGCTGGGATTTGCAGCCTTCCTCTTCTTCTGCGGATGCTATGATTATGTGAATGGGAAGAACAATTATTTTATTTACCTCTTCCTGCAGACCATAACCTTCTCAATTGTTGGATTTGGTTATATGGGCACCATCGTTTAAAGCTCGAAAAGCCAGCATCTTGAGTTAGCTAGCATCTTTAGTTAAGCTTCGTTAGTGTTGTGTCGATTTTCTCCTCTACAAAATACCTGAAGGGGTTGATTTCTTCTAGCAGCTAAGTGCTGTACCAAATCGTCAGCTAGATTATTTAGACCATGTCATTTTCAAGTTGTGAAGGAAAAGTTCTTCTCATGAATTCCATGCCATCAGCCAGGCAGATTCAGATGCATCACAGGCGGAGAGTGCATGCTGTTATTATTTGCAAAGCAATATACAAGCTGAAGGACAAGAAGAAGACCTACCAAAAATTAGAGTCTTAGACAACAATTAGATACTGTTTTGTTTGAATAGAGAAATTGTTTTGTGAGATTTGTAGGTCCTTAGTTTTCCTTGGTATGATCCAAAATAAACTGCTTCTGTTTCATCATTACTTGTGGAAAGTGGGAACAAACAGTATATATATAATTAGTTGTATTGATGAATGCTTTGATTATCCTTCTCCCAGATCCTTTTACTATAAGCAAAATTTATTTTTTCAGAAGCTCAACCTTGCTCGGCATTTTTGGCCATTTGGACGCACAACTTTCAAGTTACTTCTCTAGGAAAAATCAACTTCTATTAAATTCTTACAAAATTTTATATAAAGTATTAATTAGTTAGATTTATAGTTTAATTTATAAAATTTAATAAATTAATAATTTTAATTTTGTTATTTAAATATTTAATAAAACTTAAATTTATAAAAATAACAGAAAATTTGTTAAGGTCACGTGTTATAAATTTGTGCATACATTAGCGCACCTTTATTTCTTATCCTTTTCGATCTCTCATTGATTTAAAAATCTTCCGACAATGAAACAAATAATTGCAAAATTTCCAAAGTCATTTTCAATAGCCAGAGGGGTCCTTTTCCTTTTCCATATTTTATAGTATAAAACATGTCATATTGATGAAGAGCAGGGGTATCATCTTTTTTAGGTTTTGTTCATACATAGCTCCACAGCCGTATAAAAACATTCTATAGGATAAGAGATCACATGCAGATGCGCATATGTTATTAGTATTCTTCGATCATCACTACCGGACATAATTATTTACCAGCAGTAAACTCGTGCACTAACCAGCCAGTAAACTAGTTTCAGGATGCTCTTTTCAAAGCAAAGTACCCTTTTAGGTTTCAAAAGAGGTAAAAAAGACAGTCTTTTAGGAACACCTTCATGCTCTTTTTTATGTCTTGTGCGATCAATCATATGTTGCTGTGAGGAGAAGAATCATAAACTTTCATTTTTGGTTACTGCAAGCAGAAGTCTATCATTATCCGTCCAACCTATACTCTAAAACTTTTTCTTTTTTAAATTCTTTGCAAGTTACTGTTTTTTTTAAGCACCAGACACGTATATGGTAAGTTTGTATGAAAAACAGCAACCAATTTTTCTTCCTTACACGTCCTTGATGCCGAAGAAAAACCATAGTTATCATGCTTACCATTAATTTTAGTTACTATAAGCAGATAAAGCTATGATAGATTCTGCTAAAATGGATGGTGGGGCAACAATGCTTCCACACAAATAAAAAAGATATGAATAGTTAAATTATACTACAGTTAAAGAGTCCTTTCAACTCCACTTTGATGACGTTTTGGTCGCATTTGGAAAGTGGATCTTTTGAGCTGGCTATTTGTCGGCTGGGAAAGCACCAGAAATTCATTTTGCTCTGGAAATCCAATTTCTTTATTCAAGCTGTCACTAGTCTCTCTCAGACACATAAGCACACCCATGGTCATGATAGAATTTAGGGTTGGTCGGTTCAACGTTAATTGCTTTCGCAAAATTCCAATTTGCCTCGGCTAAAAATCATAGAGAAAATATATTTATTTTATACTCTATAAGAGTATTAAATTGAATTTAAATTCTTTTATTTTTTATTTCTTTTATTTATTTTTTAATTACGTGTCTTTTTCTCAGTCCTATGACATTCCAAACAACGTGGTAAGAAAGAGAAATAATATTTACATTTCCAATGCCACCTTCCCTCTTTTCTGTTCTATGTTTTGCTTTGCATTGATTGAATTTGGATCCTCCTCTTTTCCTGTAATTAAAAAGGAAAATTAGATGAGTCAAAGCCCAAATACTTTCTACATCAACGGAATGAGCTCCAGCTACAAAATCGAAATGCAAAAGCCCAACAAGTCTTTACCAGATTAAAACCATGCTCCAAAGTAGCACCTTGGGACCAAAAGATACCAGTTCCAAATTCAGTATGGAGTTCATTTTGTCAAAGCCCATCGAGCCGCCGATAGTTACGAACTCACTAGTGCCCAAGCAAGAGCGTCTGTTGTCCAGAGGGCTAGAATAATTGCCTTCCAAGCAACAGACGGTGTTCGACTCCCGCCAGACGCAATCGTTACTCTGAAAAGCAGAAGGGCATGTCTTCACTAAACGATGATTGACGAACACCCAAAATCAAGCACATCTATGTATTTATTGTGTTCATAGGCATTAGTGTGATGCCGTTACAATGACCCTGACCACCTTACTATGTATGCATTTCTTGCCCCTTCATTTTCAAGCGTACCTTATTATCGGAGCAGCTGATAATTTCAAAAGCTTTAGCTTGCCGAATTAAACTGTTGTGCTTCCACCTAAAACTTAGAAACAAAAATCATTTCTATTTTCTAAGCTTATGTTTAAGAGATATTTATGTTTAACAAAATTGGTTTATTTTAGTGAAGATAAAGTTTCTGATTTTTGGAAATAAAATTTTAGTGCTATTGTAGTATTTACATAATTCATTCAAATAATAATTTGTATAATTCTGTCATTATTTATTAATATTTTTAATTAAAATTTTAAATTCAGATTCATATCTGGAGGGGTTTGGTTAATCATTCATAATGAAGCATACCTTATTATCGGAGCAGTGGATAATTTCAAAACCTTTAGCTTATCAAGTAAACTTTTGTGCTTCCACCTAAAACTTAGATACAAAAATCATTTCTATTTTCTAAGCTTATGTTTAAGAGACATTTATGTTTAACAAAATTGGTTTATTTTTAGTGAAGACAGAGTTTCTAATTTTTGGAAATAAAATTTTAGTATTATTGTAGTATTTACATAATTCATTCAAATAATAATGGGTATAATTCTGTCATTATTTATTAATATTTTTAATTAAAATTTTAAATTAAAAAGATAGCTAATTTAAAATATCAAATTTCTACTAAACTGGATAGGAAAAGTGCTGGCTGTGGGGTTTGAACCCACGCGCACTTATGTGCAGAAGATCTTAAGTCTTCCCCCTTAACCTCTCGGGCAAACCAGCTTGTTGGTGATATGACTGCTCACTAATTTCTTTATTCCTTTATTTTAGGAAACATCTAGTACACCCACAATCCGCGGCTTCAAGCCTTTAAACATATCACACACCCCCAATGCCGAAGAAACCTTGGAAAACAATCAGATAATCGATCAAGCACTCTCTCTCCATTCCCTTGCCTTCTTCAACTAATTGTGTTTCTTGATTTCTAATACTCTTCGAATCCACAGCGGGAGTGTGAGGAAGAACCACCTTTTATCACCTTGGGCGCCTGTTGGCTTGAAAGAAATAGCCAAAATTTATCAATGGCGGAGCACTTAGCTTCCATATTCGGGACTGAGAAAGACAGGGTCAATTGCCCTTTCTATTTCAAAATCGGAGCGTGCAGGCATGGAGATCGTTGCTCAAGGCTTCATACCAATCCCAGCATCAGCCCTACTCTCTTGCTCTCCAACATGTACCAGCGGCCTGATATGATTACCCCTGGCGTCGACGCCCAAGGTCAGCCCATCGATCCCCGCAAGATTCAGGAGCATTTCGAGGTATCCTCGGCGTAATAATCCTCTTATTTAATATTTGGTATATGCAAAGGCATTCAATCTGGTTTCCGATTTCTAATGGACGTTCCTCGCCTGTGGGTTGTTGATGATAATGCAGGAATTCTATGAAGATTTGTTTGAGGAACTGAACAAGTACGGGGAAATTGAAAGCCTCAATGTTTGCGATAATCTCGCAGACCATATGGTATGAATTATTTCCAAAGCATCCCTTTAATTCGTAGAAAAAGAAAAAGGCTCCTCTTAGTCTGAAAGCCACTAAGAAGGCCGAAGCAGGGAGGATGAGATTTAGCCATATGTTATTGCAACGGTTAATCCTCTTTTGCTTTTGTCTTAACACTATATATGTTGTTATTTTGGGATAAACCGATAGAATGATACTCCGGAACTAACGTCTTCGATTATTGTTTCCAGGTTGGTAATGTGTATGTTCAGTTTAGGGAGGAAGAGCATGCTGCAAATGCACTTAGGAACCTTGGTGGAAGATTTTATGCTGGTTAGTTGTCTCATTTCTTTTGAGTTTATGTTTCTCTTTTTTACTTTCGATGGAATTCCTAACGTCAAAGTGTTACCCGTATCTACCAAAAGTTTAATGACTATCAAATACTATTTGGCCTGTATGTTTTCTTTAGATTAATTTAAGTCTAAAGAACACAAACCTGTCTCCTTAGTAAGTTGTGATGGTAAAGCTGCTTCTGGAATTGTGGTATCTAGTATGTTTGAGGCTGTGAGCAATTTTTCCTTGCATGCAGGCCGTCCTATCATTGTTGACTTCTCTCCAGTAACAGATTTTCGTGAGGCCACCTGCCGGCAGTATGAGGAGAATACCTGCAACCGTGGTGGCTATTGCAACTTCATGCACCTGAAAAGAATTAGCAGGTAGTTTTTTCGTCAAGATTTTGTTGCTCTCAACAATGCTTCTCTAGTCATTTTCCGTACCCAACTGTAAAGTTCAAATTTTCTAATATATGTTATTTCCAGGGAACTGAGGCGCCAATTGTTTGGGAGGTTCCACAGAAGTAGGAGCAGAAGTAGGAGCAGAAGCCGGAGTCCTTACCGGCATAGAAGCCATGACGAGCGGTCTCATCGTAGTCATGGCAGAAGGTATGACGACAGAGACCATTATCATGAAAGTCGTAGTAGGAAACATAGGAGCGTAAGCCCTGGACATCGGAGAGGTCGAAGCCGCAGTCGAAGTCCTGGAGGAAGGAAGAACCGTAGTCCTGTCAGGGATGGCAGTGAGGAGAGACGTGCTAGAATTGAGCAATGGAACAGGGAGAGGGAAGAGCAAGAACATGCAAATAAGATTGATGCTGAGGATTACAAAAACAGCAATGGTTACAATGGGTACATGCAAAATGGTAATGAGAATCGTGGGTATCAGCAGCAACAGCAGCAGCAGCAGCATCCCTCGCAGGAGGAAGGATATGGATACTGATCTTTTATATTTGTTCTGGTTTGTGCTCTGTCTCGTTTCTTTGTATATTCCTATAGCCCTAGGTGAAATTTTACATTTCAGTTTGGTCACCCACAAAATAAATATAGCTTACCACCCATTTTCCACTATGCAGGTGGTGCAGGTGCACAGTTCAGTGATATGGAATTTATTTCCTTCTTTCTTTTTTATTTTTTTCTTTATTTTGGGATTTAACCTGTTGATTTTTGCATTCATGTTGCTTGATTGTATGTAAATGCCTTTTACGATTCATGGTAGGTTTCATTGAAGGTTTCTCAAAATGTTTCTCAAGTTTGAGTCAATTTTTCATCCCAGACCTTATCAAACCAGTTGTAATAGCATTCATTAGTGGCAAAAGTGTGCCTTTTCATGTTTCCACTGTATGTAGTAAGCTCATGAGAAAGTGATGAAAAAAAAATTCATTGTCCTCCTGTTGGCTATTCCGATTGACTTTCAACGCCTTGTCCAAGTTGGGCAAAACAAGATCAGCCATCTCCTTCTCTAACAATTTTTATATCTGTTTGTATTTCTATTATCTTTACCAATTCTGGGATGGTCTTGGAGCATCCTGTCTATGAATTATGTCCTGAAAAAAGTGTCCGCCTCAATGATGACTAGAGTCTTGTAGGTTAAGTTGATTTTTTATTATTTGCGATGCAATTGTTTTGCATCTAGACCTTTTTTGTAAGATGGTTCTTTTCAACATGCTATTTATTATTCAATAGAGCATGCATGCTTGAAATGCCGATTGGTTTGCATTTGGTGCATGTATGCATTACTTTACAGTCAGGGGGCCACTGATCGCCATACATGAAGGCTAGTGAACGACCAAATTTCAATGGTTCTGTATGGAGTTTATTCTATGAGCTCTTTTTACCTCTTTTTGGTCAAATTTGAAATGTCATTGTCTTACGTTGAGAGTTTTGCAGGTTCAGGTATCCCTGCTTCTCAAGACCGAGTCATTGATTTAATTGCAGTTTACCATGGAATTTGTGTACAGGTTGTGGGGTGCGCATTGGCAGGATGATTACAGGTTTACTGTTTTGGAGATCTTCAGAGGCACTTCCATCTAGCAAGTAACCGGGTTAGGATGAATTGTAGGTGAGGCCTTCCAGCATTTGGGTTTTGTTGTCATCGCAGGCTGAGGGAGACGACTGTTCTTTTATCGCGGCATATTAGTCCTATGTTAGAATTATGATACTTTCTTCATGTATAAGCGTTAGATGACATTCGGAGACCGGCCTTTCAACTGAGTATTTTTATGGCGTGCTTGTGAATTGTGACTATGTTGGGGCTTTAACGTATTAAACCTGCTAATTGCTTTTCAATGCTTTCTGTAATTTCACGCTCCTTTTTTAAATCTTTTGGCTGTTGGGACGTCATAATTGGAAATATGGAGGCATTATGGTTTGGAAAAAGTCCCTCCCATTACCTCACCACGTCCAACCAAGACTCTTAAAATTGCGAGTTTTATAATTTATAGTTGATTTATGAAATTTAATAAATAATCAAATTAAATTTTTAAGTAAAATTAATGACTGAAGTTTTTCAAATGATTATTTAGTGAAAGATCAATTATAAGAATACTAAAACTGTTATGGCTTTGATAGATAAGCCGGTACACTCGTCAGTGCTCAATGAGAATCACAACTTCCGGATGCGGGGAAGAAGTGCCTCCAAGGCCAGAAGCCCTAAGCATAGAATCTTGTCACGTATACCTGACTGAGCGAAGAATTGTTAGATGAACTTAATTAAGATTCATCAAGTTCAAGCAACTCTTCTAGCGATTTGACATATTCTGAGTCGTTGCTGTTTCAAGAAAATAAGTAGCAAGACCATCGACATCACCGAAAAGGGAATTTCACATTTATTTTTGTTTGGGTGCAGAAACAGGGCAAAACGCCCGACAAACCAGCAAAACTACACAACAGAAACAATTCAGGGTTTACTAACTCCTCTAAGATCACCCAGAAATAACGGCTAGAGCTCTGGTGGGAAAGTGATGAAGTATTGACTATCGTTAACATGAGATATTGCCCTGTTCGTGCACCAATCTACGCAGCCATTAGCTTCTTTAATCTAGTATTTAATTGGTGATGGAAGAATTTTAATTAAAATTTTTTGTTTGATTTTTGAGGAGGAAGGGAAGGGGTCTAAAATTTTTTCCAACCCTACTTTGCCTTCTAAAAATGAGAAAAATTTGAATGAAAAAATATTTATTAAAAATTTAAAATTATGATGATTAAATTATTTTTAATTATTTTTTTAATTTTAAAATTATTTTCAATTTTATATCCTAACTATTTTTCTTTAAAAAAATATAATAATATATTACTTTTTAATTAAAATTCATCCCCATACTAATCCAACAAGAAGAGAAAAAATAATTCTTATTTTTCTTTACTTCTCCTCCTTTTATCCCAAACCAAACAAAGAATTTTTTTTTTCTTTTCCTCTCCCCCTCACTCATTTGAATTACCTTTTCTCTTCTCTTCTCCTCGTCATAAACTAAACAAGAAAATTTTTTTTCTTTCTCCTTTTATTTGAACCAAACACTCCCATAAATGTGTCATAAACTAAACAAGAAGAGAAAAAATAATTCTTATTTTTCTTCCCCTCTCCTCCTCTTATCCCAAACCAAACAAGAATTTTTTTTTTTTCTTTTCCTCTCCCCTTCACTCATGAGTTACTTTTCCTCTCCCCTTCTCCTCTTGTCATAAACCAAACAAGAAAATTTTTTTTCTTCCTCTCTCCTTTCATTTGAACCAAACACTCCATAAATGTGTGTCAATCTGATCCTCCATTCCTACCTGCACCAAGCCCTTATGCTAGAGACTAAGTGGGTCTCATAGTCCTCATTACCGGAACCGGTAAGCAAATATAGTTGATGAGGAATCACTTTCTACTATCACATTCTTTAGTCCCAGACACTATGCTAACTCCATACCCTTCAAAACCCCCACTGTTCGGCTTGAAAAGGTGTACATCGATCCACTTTGTGAGCTAATCCCTTTACCCATTGCCCGACTTCCTCCGATGACATCGCCACACCACGCAATCCCTGTACTAATTTTAACAGAGCCATCTGTGTTGAGCTTTACCCATCCTTCGGAAGGGGGTAGCCAATTAAAGAGGATGGTCCTCGGCATCCGCTGCCTGGATGTGCCCCCGTGCAGAAGGAAAGCTTCCCTTATTTCTTCCACCCTCTGTTCAATGTATCTTCGGGGATCTGCTGGTCGTATGAAGTTAGGTTCATGGACAGATAGGTTCCTCCAATTCCAGAACGTCCAACACACTACCAAAAAGGTCGCTATCCAGTCATTTCTTGCCAAAGCAACCATTCAGGTTCTCGGAAATCCATTCTTTTTAGGGTAAGCTAAAGAAAATTTAGGGAGTCTAACATTTTACCCCAAGCTATATGCACTATCTTTGGGGACTCAAAACACCACTTATCTCAGACATTAATTATTTGTATAAAATGGCTACATTATCTTAATTATATTCTATCTCCTGTACTACTCTAGTTATACCATTTGCATTCAGCAAGTATCCCCAATCGAGAACAGAGCTATCAGTTATTTAACACGACTGAACAATATGCAAGCTAATAGGAAAAGTAAACGAAATATCAACTAAATGAATGGCTATAAAAGGATTTCGACTCAAATAACTTTAAACATTAATATATAGGCTCTCAACAATGTCAAACAAAACTTCCAAACAAACCTTATCGTATCCTATGTTTACTATGTCAAAATAGTGAGAGTAAGAACCTAGTGTCCTTACAAAACTCAGTAAAACATCATGGGACCAAAAATACAAGACATGAATGAGTAGCAAAGATATGCCCTATTTTTACTGACCACCATGCTTAGCCTTGGCATGTTGCTGCAGCCCACCTTCAGAGTTGAAAGACCTAGAAAAAGCAAGCAGAGTTAGTGTGGTCATAATACAACCTAACAAAACTATGCTTTGGGATTTGTAGAAATTTATACTTGCTACAGGTTTTGCAAGAGAACTGTCCACCAGACTTGGGAGTCTGATCCTTGGCCCCACTGTTAGGAGTTTTACCACCCTTCTTCATAGGGTAAGGAGTAGCTGTATAAGCACCTTTCTTACCATCTACAGAACAAATTCAAAGAAAAAATATTACCAATATGACAAACAAGCTCACCAAGAACTAACCATTTACAGCCAATAGGCACTAAAGCACAACAACAATGAAGCTTAACAGAATGTAATTAATGAACCAACAAAACTTAGGAATATCATAATTAGCCTTACCAGTCTTTTGAGGGGTAACAGATTTTGCTTTCTTGGAAGGAACTGGAGTCTTTGAAGCAGAATCATTAGTTCTCTTCTTTCCTTGATCAGCCTTACAAGTCATAAAAAGTATCAAATGTCATGCACAAGACATAACAAAATAGATAAATAATATAACCACAAAACCATACCTTCTTAGGAGGGGTCTCCTTGTCATCTTCGTCACTCTCACTCTCCTCATCACTATCACTATCCGCATCCATCATATCCTGACATGAAAATCGGTGCAAAGTTTAATAAATCATATTATGAAGTATGCACCAGTATACTCTATGACCACTCCATCAAAATCCCTTGACACCAGCAAGCAAAATACAAGCATTTTCGTCCCCAAAAAAAATGTACAGTGTTTCATGGTATTATAACATAAGTATCACATTACATTATCTTCTGCAAAATGTATTATGAAATATGCATATTGACACCTATGACAACTCACTTTAGCTTCATTACATTCAGACAATACATATAGAAGAATAATTACAACATAATAGTGAATTACCTCATCAGAACTTCCAGTTTCATTATCTTCATCATCAGATTCATCATCATCATCTTCATCCTCCTCTTCTTTCTTTGGATCAACAACCTTGACTTGTTTTTCTGAATTCATCTTGGCGGTATTATTCTTAGTCGCTGGGGCACTGGCTTCTTCAGTCTTCTGGGCAGGTTTTCCTAAAAGATGACAACAACTGTCACAAATCATGTCATTTAAGAAATATGCACAGCAAACCAGAATTTTATATTAAGAGGCAGCATTCACCATTATCTTTGGTCAGTAACGGGAGATCTGCATCCTCATCGGGGTCTGTCCAAGACAAACAGAAAGAAACAGTGTTTGAGCAACCACATTAATCCAAACACTATCATAAATTAAGGGAAAATGTTTAAGCCTCACCAAATGAGTCATATTCGTCATCAGTGCCACCAGGAAGACAACAAAAGTCAAGGAGGAACAGAATATGAGATGTACATTTTATATTACTAACAATACATGAAATAAATAGAGATGACCAAGACATTGGGGATATTACTTCATCCGCAGAATATTAATATCAATCTAAAAACATATCTACAGCTAACAATTTAATATGAATCAATAGTATCAAGGATATTCATCTTCTTGATCAATAAATGCTTTATACCCGCAAAAGTAGACACTCCCATTCTTCCAATTATGGGAGAGCTCAAATTCCCTTTCCAGGACCAAATCAAAAGACAGCTGAGGTAAATTGTCCCTTGTAAGAGTTCCCAAAACAAACTTTTTCTCATCAACTGTCACGTAAAGAAGTACAGGTTCACTTCCTTTATCCTTTGTAGCTTCACCAAGAGAAGCCTACAAAGTCAAAAGTAAGAAATTTTGTCTCTAAAGATTTAAAAAAAAAAAATTGATAACAGTTTAGTAAATACGGTAAATAGAACCAAGAATTCTAACCTGAGAAAGGTGAATGTATACTTCATCAATTTGTGGATTTACTTTAACAGGCTCCCCAGCCTTGACCTCAACACCTATATCAGGAAAAAACATAAAATACAGTAAAATAACTAATTCTGAACAGGCGACTACCTATTTAACATAGATTGCTGTCTAATTTCTTTTTTTCAGAAAATTTCTCGATTACAAGGACAGTTTAAAAAAAAAGAGGTGATGCTACAAATGTTTCTTGCAAGAACATTCAGAGCAAATACAGAAAAAGGTCTAAGCAGAACTAAAGAGTACTTCCAAATGTATATAAAAAACTTCGAGGTCAAAAACATGAATAATATCTTATCCCATACATAAAGTGGTTTATAAATATTCCAATATATATCTTGGTAATATATTTAGTATGCAGGATGCTAGGAAAGTAATGAACGAAAATCAACCGGGCAATAGAAACAGATAAGAAAGGAGAAGCAGCCGAGAGAAACTATCCTCGGAATAGGAAGTAAATCGCTCTAAAAACTTTCATCATTGAGATACTAACAACGTTTGAAAAGTAAACATTGTCTACCAAAAACCAACAAAACAAACAGAAATTGCGAAGAAACGATGTGAGGATAAAGAGACTTACCCCAGAACGCCATTGAAGACTCCATTCGAGGAAATAGCAGGCACAGGCAAAATAGGGTTTTGAGAGGAAATTCGGGAAGCCGAAAACAGCAGACACTGTGATAGCTAGCGAGTACAGGAGGAAGCGAGGGTTTCAACTTTGAGGGGTTTTATAAACGTATTGCCGCCTACTAGGGTTTTTCCTCTTTCCCATAAATCTCCTCGTTTCTTCGCCTTTTCTCTCTCTTTACATTTATATTAATTTTATGAATATATGATGAATCCTAATTTTCTTATAATTTATTCTTACCAAAATTTTATATAATAAATAATTTAATTTTTATTTAAATTTTATATCATAAAATTAATATTGAAGACTCACACAATTTAGAAAGTATAAATTATTTCGTAAGAATATATATTATAAAATTTAAATTATTTTAAATAAATAATATATTTTATTTTATAAAATATAAATAAGTGATGATTAATTAAAAATTTAATAATTATTATTATAAAATATAAATAAATAATTAATTTATATATTTAAAATAATTTATATTATTAATTTTTTATTAATAATTATTTATTTATACTTTATATTATAAAATATATTATTTATTTTAAAAAATCTTAATATCCTATATTATATATTATTGTAATTTTCCAACTCGATGGTTGGGCCTGTATTCATTCACTTGCGATTTGCTTAATAATGTTTGCTTGTCTTGAAAGACTTTTGGGCTGGGCCATAAAGTTTAGACATTCACCGCAATTGCCAGAAAATACATGGTTGCGATAAGTCAGATGCTTGTTTAATGAAAGGCAAGATGATAATAAGAAAAATTTTGCTTTCACTAAAATCTTGCAAAATGCAAATAAAGAGATCCTTTACCTATGACTTTCTTGAGTCACCTTACAAAAGTGAATTTTATTAAATAAAAATTGCTCTCTATTTGTGTTTTATAAAACTTTTACGAGTTTTCTTATGTAAGCAGAGCTTAAGCAACCCATCACACCCAATTAATATCATAGTAATAAGAATATATAATTGTGTTGAACCAAAAAAAAAGACTATATAACTGTTGTCCTCAATTTTAAGCTTTTTATCATTCAAATAATAAATTATGTGATCTTGTTTTTGGTACAGAATAAATTATGTGATCTACACAAATTACTTAAATCTTTTAAATATATTTTTTATATTTAATCTAAACTATATGTATAAAAAATGTTTATTTAAAAGAGGGTTGTCTTTTTTAATGGTCTCTATTCCTCAAAAAATAAGTCTCTTAACTTACAGCTAGAATAATATCCTAAAGCAATAAAAAAAAAAATTTGTGAGTATAAAAAAGGGAAGTCGCAAAATAGATTTTGCTTCCAAATCTTAGTTTACTCCATCCAGCAAGCATGTAATGATTTTCAACCTTCACGAGTCTATCTTCACTCAATTTGTTTATTGACTCGCCACCAAATGACATAAGCTTCATAAACGTGTTGGGCAGATTTTTGAAAATGACATAAGAAATTAGGTATTGAGATCACTCATGAGAAGGGTGTTTTATTTTGTAAAATATAAATAAATAATTATTAATAAAAATATTAATAATATAAATTATTTTATATTTATTATTTATTTATTAATAATCATTTACTTATCATTTATTTTACAAAATACCGCCCTCACTAACCAAATCCAAAGAAACCAGCACTGCTGAATGCGCACGAGAGAGAACACAAAAGGAAGGAAACAATTAATTTGACTTCAATTGAGATTAATAATAAAATTTAAAAGTTTCTCCGGAAGAATGTTAGAGGCGCTAGATTTTCGCGTTAAGTAATTTGGTAGGAATTGAAGAATCTAAACCAAGAATTGATCCAAATACACGGATACTTTTCTTTTGCTTTACCCCTCAAATTCATTAGCCGCACCAGATATAGCATAAAGCTTTTGAACTCGAACGAGTTCCCTGAACAGCGAAGAGCCGGTGAATCTATGTTAACGAGTCGTGGATTTGGACGTCAGCTAGCTTATGTTTTCCGCGTAGGTAATTACTTAATTGGAAAATAAGCAAACAAGCTAATACTTTCCTGAAAATTGAAATGCCTTCGGATAAAGATCGAGTCTTAAAATATATGAAATAAAATTGCAGAGAAAAGGAAAATACTTAAATATACAAGGAAACCCGAATTTTTGTTGTTTAGTTTCCATGTCCAAAAATCTAATCTCGCTGATTCGGATCCACCTAGTTTTTTTTACAAACGATAACTGAAGAAAATAATAAATTCAAATGACTTAGACTACGCAAATGGTCACAGCAAGAAATCCATGAACTTGAGCCAACCAAAGCCACTCTTGACGACTTTGTCGGCCTGTTTGGAACATGAAGGATACGGCGTTGTTACGCTACCGCCGCTGTCAGCGCCACCGTCCACGGTGCTACACTTTCTTGGACACAGAACATAGTTTCTAGATCCAAGTTCCAACAGCTTCCCCTCCTTACTTAATCCTGATACCAAAACCTGATCAATTTTTCTGCTCTGAATTTACTTTAAAAAAAAGACATATAATATTAAAAAATACTGACAGCTACGATGAAGAGATTGCGAAGCTCACTTTCTAAGCTAAACTGCGAATAATGGAGGTCGAAGGAGGAGGGATCGGTGGTCGGCAAGATCGGCCGGCGGCCTTCCTTCGCGTACTGCCTCACCGCCGCTGCCACCAAATCTCCAACCGTTGATTCCGGCGTCATCACAAGATGCACGGGTCCCAGGCTTCCCATCATCGTCACGTTGAGCAGTAATTTCGGCGGTTGCCGCGGTGGGCCGTCTGGGGTCGTGCGGGTGATTTTTCTATGTGATACGAGTTCCGGCACGGTCCTAGGACGGCGAAGTTGGGCCGATGACATAGTTGGCGGGCCCTGACCGTAAAAAGACGACGATTTCTGACCTAACCTTCCCCTTCGGGGACTACCAGTCTGCCCGTTCCGGTAATTCTTTGGGCTCGGCATAGTAGAGTCTGTTATCTAGAAACAAAATATCTAAAGAAAGGGACGAAGCTGAAATTTCACGATTTTCTCGGCGTAGCCTCGGCTACCTCAATCTGCGGTATCGGACAAATCTGAGGCGAGGGAAGCCGAGAGCGGGAGAAGAGCTTCGGCTCTTTTTAGCACCCAGACCAGAAGCTATCATAACCAGAAGAGTACAATCGTAAAAAAACTGGAAAGCCAACGGCTGAGAAGCATTAGATAGAGAGAGCGAGAGGAAGCCGATGATGATTGAAGAACAACACTTCACCTTGCGAGGGATTTTATATGGATGGCGCTAAGGAACTGAGAACGATTTTTGCAAGTGCACGGGCTGTGCCGGTCACAGGAAACAATTTAGTGAGGGCAGGGTTCGAATAGGAAATTAAGATTACCAGTTGATCTCCGAAACGTGTATGGAGATGATTGAGTGTGGCATAAAGGCATGGATTTTAGGCGGAGGAATCGATAAAGGGGCTGTAATTGGCGAGGACACGCGGAGGGGTCCCTGTGGTGAAAACGGTGGGACCTCGCGTATGGAATTGCTGTTAGCGGAGGGACTCCGTGTTGGTCGTAAGCGCTCACAAGCACGTATCCTGAAGAGGATGTTTCGTGATGGGTCCAGACACGCCTATGGTTTCTGTCGTCTGAGCTGACTCACGGGACAACTTCCAAATTCTCCATGCCGTTTTGGAAAGAGGTCATCGTTTCAAGAGAAAACGCAAACCAAAGTCATATCATCAAGGCCCAAAATGACAACGCAGGAAAAGTGTACTCTCCACTTAAAAGCACATGTGAAAGTAATGTTTAGCTGAAACCCCGCCCCACTGGCCTTCAATAATTGGTGGTTTCCGGCCAACTTATAATTTGAGTGCAAATAAACTTCTATCTATTTATTTGTTTATTTTTCTAATTCAGCTTTTTATTATTGTTTTAAAATTTTTAAAAATATCTTTTTATTTAATAAATAAAAATTAATTTAAGTATAATAAAAAATAAAAATCTTTTTTAACAATTTTTATATATAAAATAAAAATAAAAATAATTTATTTAAAATATACAGCTCTCTCGTCAACTTACGTTTATGTTAATTTTAAAACTCAAAGTGAGTTTAGCAAGAAAATGTGCAAATTCGTTGAACAGGCAAATGCCGTGTTGATTTTACATTGACAAGAAGGGAATTTGACCCGAACTCGGTATCTTCGCCCAATCAAGTGTTGGAGTTTATACTGAACGGTACTTTCGAAAACATTTAGAATTAGAATCCAGCTCCAATTTTATTAAGGAGAGAGGAGTTTAGAAACGTGATTATTACATCTCATCGTACAACAACTCACACTAACCAAAAAAAAACAGTGCTTTAAAAGTGAAATCTCAATTCTTAGATGTAAGTTCATCTAATCTTATGTTTGTGCCAATTTGCCAAACAAACGACAAGCGCAAAAAAAGGAAAAAGATTATCCACCAAACCAATATGCAATTACACCACACAGATTGCAACGTCGATCAAGATTTCTAACTTAAATTAATGAATAATAGACTAAAGATAGACATATAATTAAGAAAAAATAAAATATATATTAAAACTAAAAAAATAAAAAAATTAATAAAAAATAAAAAGTAAATCCATTGCGAAGAAGAGAAGATGAATTTGAGCGCAGCACAGGCTACAAATAGAAACTCTAGGTCATAGGTGAAGTAGACAGTGGGTGTGAGATTCCTCCACTTTTGGAGATGATTGGCCAAAGATTTTGGTAGGGCCGAATTGGCTATCTGCACCTAGCCAATCACAGGAACCCCAACATCCATTCCCATCCCCTCCCAGTTCCCAGATTGGCATAAGAAAATGCATTACTAACTTTGGAAATTAATTGAATTCGCTGATTTGAAGTTAAATTAAAAAAAATAGTGAGTGATTTCCAATAATAATTTTTTTTATTTTTTTATTAATTGTACCTTGATTTCGAAACTTCTATTGGGATAATACCAGCAATTCACTATGTAGCAGTATTTATTTTATTAAGTTGTAAAATTGCACGTGCATTAGTGATCTACCGAGTCCACATACTATGTATCTAATATATCTTTTTGTTTTATAATTTAGAGAAAGAATATAAAAGGGCTGTGGTGGGTTCTTTGTTACTTAATTAATTAGCTTTTATACTTGATTGGAGTAATTGAATATTAGTAATTTTGCACCCACAAATATGCTACTCAATGACTAATTGATAAATAGGAGTTGTAGCAACGACTATATAAGCTTGATACAAAGTTATAAAAAAAAAAAAGAATACGAGATTTGGCTAAGAATTTGTATCTTCCAGTGCAGGCAACAACTAGAAGGGCCACCAACTGGTCCAAAAAGGGACAGCAAAAATAATGGATGCAGAAAGCAAGTGGTGGAGGCAGTGTGCTGAGCACTGAACTGTGGTGCAAAGCGAAGACGTGAGAGCTTGGAGAAGAGACGTGGTCGTTTTTGTCTCCGTCTAAACTAAGTCCAAATATGAAATGCATGCTGCCCACTTTGTCCCCGCCTACCAGCTCTATTTATTTCTTGATCTTGTCAGCCGCTGGTTGCCGTTGAGCAAGTTGGGCACGCAGTTGCTACAAACGAAAATTAAAACATATTAAAATTTAACAAATTTATATCTTATATTAATTTTTTTTAAAAAAATAAATCACTCAAAATACACGCTAACGTACAGGAGTTTTCTTGCTCGGCTTCTTTTCTTTTTCAGAACAGAAGTAAATGTAAATTCAGAGACCGGAGGAGAACGGTGCGCCAGAGCCAATACTGATCAGTTAGAGGTGGATCGAAGTCGGATTCCGATACGTCAAGGTCATCCGCCGGTCATCATAGTCAGTCGGCGGCGAAGATAAGGCGCAATCTTCGGGTTTGAGACAATATCTGTATCAATCGACAAAATTTATATATTTAATATATTTTTTAATAGGAATTTAATTTCTGAAGTGATAAAGGCTGTGTGCCTTGTGGGTTCGATTTGGCCATTTGACAATGTCCCCCAGATCCCACATCCCAATCTCCATTATTGCCTACGACGGGATCGCTATCTGAGCTTTCTGTAACTCGAAGACGCACTAGAAAAACGGCGTCTTACGTTAGGCATCACTTTGGAATATTCAACAATTGGTCACGCAATCAAGCATCTAATCAACCACATTTGACTCCCAAAACCAGGCAGTAATTAATTTCAACTTTGATTTATGGTTCTACGTAGCAGTGCGGGTTTTTAGAAGTTAGCTAAACGAGGTTCCTTGAGCAGGATGGTTAAGGACCAATTCTGGACAGGAGTGACGTATGTTGTATTCATTGTTTATCTGTCTGACTGGAGATAAGGTTTGGCCGAGTTGCAATCCATTCGACCCTTTTCGTGACACGCAAAATACTTCAACTTTCTTTCATTTGATTTTATACAACATATTGATTTAACACATCAATCCTGAATTTGAACTTTTTCGAAAGTAATTATTATTATTGAATTAATCCTATTATTTTTATAAATTAAATTATATTAAATATTTTATTTTAAAAATTAAAATTATTAAATTAATTTTTTCATCATATTTAGTGAGTGTTTTATAAAAAAAAATTCATAAAAATTAATTTATTTATTCAATTATCTCTCAACTTAATTTATGAGTCATATCATTTTGTTTTGGTAAGTCGATTTTAAAGGTCTTTGCCTGAACGGAAAGGATCTAATCTATATTTTTTATTTGAAGAAGCAAAATGGTACGACTTTGGCGATAGGTGTTTGATGGCAGTGGTTGGGAACACGACGGCACAAGGGTGATATGAAGAAGGCAGAAACGGTGGGGCTGGCACGGAAGCCTACAAGCTACCACAATAATGAAAACCATTATACAATAAATGAAAAAAGAAAAGTATCTTCCAAATTGTTCATGCTGACATTAGAAAAATAATAGTGTTACATATATGTAGGGTGTAATTTTAATATATTTTTTAAAAAATTTTGTAATAATTTAAAAATATTATATAATATTTTAAAATTTTATATTTTTAATGCACATAAAATATATAAAAATAAGAGCTCTATTATTTTTATATAATTGAAGCATATTAAAATTATAAATCTTTAAAATATTATATATTATTTTTAAAATATTACATAATATTTTAAAAAATATATGAGATAATGTATTGAAATTATACACCTCATTTTTCTTATAAAGTTACCTGCTATCAGTTTTATTTTATCTTTGTGATGGAAATATGTCAGTTTTTAAAAGCTAAAAATTATTTGCCAGATTATATAAACAGATTATTATATAAAGACAAATTCTTTGAATACCTTAGATGGAAAAGAGAAAAAAATAAAAATATAATCTCATTAGATCAAGTTTAAACTCTTATTTTTCTTACCAAAAAATGGTTCATTTTGTTAAGGCCCATAAGGGTTGATTTTCTAAATTATTTTTGTACCCCTAACTTTTCGTGGGCTATATAGATTCCTTTCCTTTCAACTGATGTCAGTGCGGCGGCGTCGGTGCGATCGTTGCTGCAACTCATCATTTTAAAATTGTAAAAAAAATTATTATTTCAATAATTAATTAATATTTAGTTAAAAAT
The DNA here is from genome assembly GCA_037013595.1 of Dicorynia guianensis. Classification (NCBI taxonomy): domain Eukaryota; kingdom Viridiplantae; phylum Streptophyta; class Magnoliopsida; order Fabales; family Fabaceae; genus Dicorynia; species Dicorynia guianensis. Next base: position 2,751,112 of record JASUAB010000009.1, read on the forward strand.
CTCGTTCCACTGCAGAGAGAGTGTTTAAATTACTGCCGCCATTGGTGGTGCACGCTGTATCATATTGTACCTGCGAAAATCATTTGCTGATGCGAAACTACTGTTTTCAAGAAACTCTGGCGGCTGAGTCGGATTGAACCACTATAGAAAAGTAATATTATTTTTATACAAATTTTAATAAAAGATCTGTGTTAAATAATATAAATTTTTATAATTGTTTTAAGATTAATTTTTTATTAATAAACGTAAATAAAAATATATATATATTTAAGAAACTCACGTTTAACATTACTCTTATATAAGGTGACACAATAGATAATTCCCTTGCATTATTATATAATTAACGAATCCAGGGGATGAACTCTACACAAAAAATATCATCTCAACTTCCGCCTTCCATGTACCTTTGTATTACTGTATTCCTGAAAGCATGCCATCTCTCATCCATCATATCTCCAGGGCAATTAAAAGTGTATGGTAAATTGTAACATTTTTAATAATATAGTGATACCCATTTATTGCTTTGAAACGTTTTTAGCATTCGTTGTATGTTTCTTCTTTATGTCAGATGGTCCCAAAACTAAAGGTATGGAATGGATAAGCAACTTGCAAAGAATGATGTTAACCTGGATGGCAGTCCCCTCTGTACTGGGAGCCATACAAAGTGCTACACCCTTGACTCTTCATTTTGAAAGATTTGGAAGTGCTATTTGACAAGTATATACAAACGTACATTATGGCAATTAATCTGTGGTGCTAATTGTTTTGACAATTAAATTGAATGAATGAACATGGTTTTACTATAAATTGAATGAATGAATATGCTGTTTTGGAATGTAATGAGATGTAAGATTGGACAACACGAGACGTTTGAAAATGCTAAAATTGAATGGCAGACCATTTTGACTGGCATAAATGTTACAACTGAGCTTCCGTTAGTGAATCTCTATCCTCGCAAACAGTTATGACTACAATGAGATGCAGGTGTTTTGCTATTTTCTGAATCTTTTGCTAAATATTTAATAAAAATAATTTAATTCATTAAATTTATTAAATTTTATAAATTGAATTATAAAATTCATTATATTAATTTGTGACTGTATGGTAAACCCACATTTCAGGAGTCTATCATTTTCGAATGCAAAAAGAGCTGCAAAACACATGATCGGTCCATAAAGACAGGATCACCACGCCGTCTCGCTATATGCTTCAAAATTACACATTGGGGTATGCAACGATAATATGTTGTCTAAATACCTCTCTGGTCCTGCATCTAACCACATGTCACCCGTCAATCTTGGCTCTTTTAGGTTGCGTCTTCAATTTGCAGAAGCCAATGAACGTGAATGAATCAAAGAATATGGAAAGAACCCAAAGAAATTTACCATGTGAATGGCTTATCGCACTGGCCTTCCCATTTGGTTGGCCTACAGCCATCAGCTTCCCATTCTGGCCAATCACAGGGCGAAAACTACCTGAATCAACTGCATTCAATGCATAGGGGAGTAACCAATTGTGGTTCTGATCTACTCTTCTTCCACAATGAAAAGGATTGATGTAGCTTGGATGGAACCTGTAAAGCCAACAGAGAGAGAAGTTTCAGGAACTTCCTGAACAATGAGTTTATCCAACCTTAAAATAAGCAACAATTCTAGACATTGAAACAAAATTGCAATAAGATGTGGAATAGAAAACGTGTTGATCCCTGGCTAATTAACATAGCTGCATATACACAACACAAATACCAGCAAACTCATCTGCCTTCACAAACAAGATTTTGAATAAGTAAATATCAAGTACAAAATTTGTAAGTGACAGACAGGGAAGCACTGCCCTAGTTTATTAGTACGTGCAGAACATAAACTAAAGGCATGATGGCTGCAATTTGATGCTATTATGCAAAAATGTGCAGTAGTTTACCAGCAAATATTGCACAAATTATTATTTAATCAAATATTTCTTAAACTAACTACACCTGGCTCTTTCAAACTGTATAACAAAGAGGAACATTTACACAGGAAATTTACCAAATATATCAATCTTGGGTAGTTTTCAGACCCTGATTGTTAAAACCAAACACATAAAATACAAAAATCAAGCCTTTATAGTGAATTGCAAATAGATTTCATGGTGATTAAGTGACTAACTTTAATATGATAAATACTGAGACAGGTCAGTTAGTTTATCAGCTATTGCTCATTATTATATTGTTCGATGAAAAAATAACACCAAAATTCAGAAGCATAATAATTGTTAAAAACAACAATTTGGTCGCTAATTAATGTTGAAAAGAAGAAAATTCCAGATTGATGTTGCAATAAAATGGGGAATTTCCTTTGCTAACTTGATCGTATTATTTTTCCTTATATACATGGAAACATCATAAGACTCAACAAATTTTGTTTTAGGGAGTTAAATATAAGTGAATAAGCATTGTTGAGAAAATCAAAGAGTAAGTTATCTCATATCTATAAACCATCATTCATTTGCTAGTGCTTCATAAGAATTTATACTGTTGACTTTTCACCAATTGTTTTCCACCGTGCACTTCGCTCTCTATGGTGAACTAGTCACCTTAGTGGATCACTATCAATAATTTCACAAGCTTTGGTAAAGCATCGCCCCAGAGGATGATTGTCATAAGCATGCAGCAAATGGACAGTTGGAAATAAACTCACCCCAGAAGCAAGGCTGCTAGAAGTGAATATAAGAGAAGATGTAGAAAATGGTGATTTCCCAGGCTTTTTACCCTGTTGGCCATCTGTTGTCTGTTTCTGCTGAACAAACCCAAAACTTGATTGTGAAACATCATCCTTACCCTCATCCTCTTCCTCTTCTTTTGCAAGAGGAGTTTTTTCATCTTGATTCGTCAAAGTAGTAGTATCTTCTTCATCTGGCAAAGCCCTTTTCCGCCTTTTTGTCCTCTTCTTTCTCTCTCCTCTGCAGCAACTCATCCATGTCCTCAATGGCCTCTTCTAGACGCAATTCAGCTTCTATCAGTTCAAGTTCTTTCTCAATTAACTTCTTTTTCGATACACTAGTTTTCTTCTGTTCTTCAGTCCATTTCTCTAGTTTATCAAATAAAGGCTTGAATGCATTCTCCACAGCCAGCACAAGATGCATCCATATGCTGTCTTTTTTAACCTCAGTCAAAAAGAATCATCAAAACCAAGGGTTAAGAATTGGGCCTTTTCTGGCTCCACATCCTTATCTTTTTTTGAAGGTGGTTGCCAAAATAAATGTATTCCATTATCCTCATCCTCAACATTATTGATTAGTTGTCCAGTTGGTGTGTGAAGGATGAGAGGGTCCTTAGTATATATAAACTTTGATGGATCTTCATTCTTCAGGATCAGGCTCTGGTTCCTTGTTAATGAGGATAAACTCAGGATTCTTATCTGATCAAAAGCATTTATAGGATGAGTTAGTGGAAATCTCTGCACTTTTATAGGAAAAGGGGTTGATAAAAATGAGACACGAGCATAACTAGTTGAGAAATACGAACATCAAAAGTGAAAGTTGGATAAAAAGCGTAAGTTTCAGCAACTAATACTTGTTCACACCAAACAAAAAAAAAAAAAGATTCCATACATTTTGACCAGCAGTACTCAAGCTCAACTGGCATGGGTATCCTCGATGGAGCTTTATGGAAAGAATTCAATTACATTTCTCTTTCTTGATCCACTTCATGCACATACGGTTTCCAGTAATCATGAACCTGCCACAGTCACATCCAAGTGTCATAACCTTGCATAAATTGAAAATAAACAATGTAATCATGGTTTAAACTTGTGAAGTTAACCTCATTTTATAAAACTGATTAATAAAGCCTGGTGCCATCCAATCGTCAAAAAGTAGGGAAGCTGAGGATCATTATATGGACCTCTCTTCTCTTACCACTGAACAGATAAAATGATGAATTGATAAGTAACAAGCAAACAGTTACATCGTTAGATCTACTTGGAAACAATCAGAAATAGGGGGAAAAAAAATTTCTCATTACAATAAACATATATAAAACTTCAACCATAGAAAGGGTCAGAATAGAGAGTGATAAACTGTTTCTAAAACAAATGGAGAAAGACTATGGTATGCCAAGATGTGAAGTCCAAGTAACATGCTATACTGTATTCACTCAATGAGACAATTTGTCAAAGGGCAGATATGCGAATTTGATCATGTAGGCATAGTGCAAATTTCCAGTGCAAAGTTCCCACCGATCTATACTTTCTAAGTCACAAATTGGAAAAGAAGGACATTGAGTTTGTACTTGAGTTGTTTCAAAAAGTGCGGTTTGTGGACACTACTAAACATAAGCCTTTTAAAGCCAACATCCGTCAAATGTCACTTTAGTGAGCTGCGCCCATATTAGCCATTGCTTCGAATGTTTAAGTTACAAAGACATAGAGAACTCTATTGGTGATGTAAGAGAACGTCAGTTAATGCTTTTCAAGTATAAATGCTTAAAGGAAAAACAGAGAGAGATTTAAATATACAAAAAAACTCTAATTGATGAATATATTCATAAAACAATTAGCTGCCAGTTCCAAAGGACAAAGGAAAAAAATTGAACATATGGTTTCCAGTGTAACAAGTTTAGAGAGTGTCAAATAACATACTTGCATCAGGCTTGTTGATAAACATGCGACCCTTTGTAGCAGCCACTTCTGCTATACCAGCATGCTGCTGAAAGTGACAGAATGAAATTGACATATTACCAGAGTAGCTTGTATATTCTTCTTGTGAGCTGAGAGAAATTATAGCACGACTAATTATCCCATACTGCTGAAGTTTCATCATCATATACTTCATAATTGTCCAACAATTCTCCAAAGTAGAACCTACCCTGCGGTAGCACAAAGATTATGTAACAACACAAGCAAATAGATCTTTTACAGAATTCAAGCACGAACCACAAGGTTAATGCAATCAGCTCTCATTTTGACGTGACTTGCATTTTCCATTTCTTCCCATCTCTATGCTTTAGTTACAAGGTTCAACCAAATAATGTAGATAGTATATCTTAAGATTGTATGATGTTAAGAGATTGAATGGACCTGATAAATAGAGTTATTAAGATATAATTCTTGCACCTACATTATGGTACCCTCATTAACTTCACATACTCCACATCCATGCATTCTCCCATGCTTCCATTCGCCAGCATACCAGTATCGACCTAATATAAAACTTTTGCAATGTCTAGTGAGAGACCACAAAGAGAAGTGTGATGTCTAACGAGAAGTTATAATGTCTAACAAGAAGTTGCAATGTCTCACTACCCAAAAATATAAAGGAAAATGATTACCAGGTGCTGGTTCTATATCAGGAATATCAACTTCAACTACTCCATGAACCTCCATATTGTTTTGAAGCCACTCACCTTCATACCTAAGGAAAGAAAGAGTATTTTGAAATGACAACAACAGCAGAAGCATAAAAAAATATCCCAAATAATTAAGAAATAATGAACTGATACATCCAGTATGGGAAGACAATTAGATAACAACACTCGTTGAATATATTAGCTAACATCATAGAGCCCAACCAATATCAGTAGAAAATATGAAATATAGAAGAGATATACGGTATACCTTCAAACAAAAAAATGAAAAATTAAGACTCCTCATGTATCACTAATTTTTTTTTATTTCCATCACTGCTATTAGCTAGCATCTAGGCCGTCTAAGTAATTAGCATGGACTGATATTTACAAAGGTGTAAAAACAAACCTAACCAGTACTTTTGGTGAAACATAAACACCTTTTCCATGGGCCAAGTCATCCCAAACAGTGCTCTCATACCTTGAAGAAAGAGAATACCAAAGGTAAGAATTTATAGTTGGAAATATCAAAGTAGCAACAACATTAATCATCTAACCAGAAAAATTGAGAAACATTAACGAACACAACTCTCACTTCCTGAACTACATAACACTAGAAATAGATGGAGATAAATATATAAAGTTGCTTGGCTCTGTTTAAAGCAACAATGTAAAACTAATCTCATTGTCATTTGTCACCCATCCAGTTCATCATAGGAGTAAAAAAAAAAGTAGCAAGAACCGCATAACAAATTGTGATACTAACATAAAATGCAACAGGCCAACACTGAAACTCATACACCGGAAAACTCCTCAATCTTATACGGTTATCTAATCATTGACTTAGAGTTGAAGGCTCTCTAATGGTATAACACAAGAAACAGCACTCCAAATAACAGAAAATTCAAAACAAAATATCCAAATCTCAACACATGCATGAAACAAATTAACATGAGAAAATTCCCTGAACCATTTAAACAGGTTTTTGAAGTATTTAGTCTCTCAAACCATTCTGGTTTGAATAATTTCATTGTAGCTTAAACAGAAATGCATCAATATGAACAAACATGCTAGGATTCAATCGATGACTTGACAATGGGGCACATACAACTATACATGATGCTTCAGAAATGAAGCAAAACCATACGGAACATGAATTTTAGTTTGTAAAGTAAATAAACTACTTAATCGTACTAAGCTCTTGATTTAACCGTTCTTGCTTCTACATGTCATCTAAAGATTCTGACTTAGTTCCTTGTGCACGTATCTACCACAACATACAAAATAAATGCCAAATTTAAGGTAGCATACATACAAGCTGCCATCCGCGAAAATGTAGCTGACCCATTTGAGGAATTCTTCAATCCTATCCAATTCTTCAATTACCGCCTTCGGGTTAGATACATCATAACTGTTATCACGTATAACCGGATTATGCTTGCGATACGGCAAATAAAATGGCGCAATCGTTGGTTTTCTTCCAGCAGCAATCTCATCCATCACAAATTCCCAGTCATCCTCATCGGCCCAAACCGGGTCCCAGTCGGTTTGGTAATTTCCGGCGAACAATCCGCCCAAAGCTCCCACAACTGCTCTGCCCTCCAATTCTCTCGGTATTTGGGAAAATTAAAGGGGTCATCCTCGCGAAAATACTTATCGTCCTCTTCTTCCTGCATTCTCTTCAATCGCTTCCTATCGAGAACTGCTCGAAGTTGGCTTCAAGTGTTCTCCAACTCGGACGGTCCTTCACCGGGTCTTCTGTAGGACAGAACCTGCTGAACTTCATCTCCTCCTCCATAATCTCCTTCGAAGGAAGAATTGTCGGAGTCGTACTCCGAATTAGAGTCAGAGCCTTCCGAAGAGGAGGAAGATGCATTGAGGTCTTCTTCTTGCTGGCCATTTTTCTGGGCATTTTCGCGTTGTGACCCAGTGGCCTTGGCAGAGTCTTAGTTTGCCATTGCCCCTCAGGTGAGTGCAGGACATTCCAGAAGGCTGCATTTCGTTGCTACCCATACCAATACGACACTATGCTGCACGTCTTCTTCCACGTCTTTAACCTTAGAACGAAAGGTCGTTCAAGCCTTATTTGGTTGTTTTATTTTCTCTCTTTTCAAGGGCTTGGGCTTTCTCCCCATTCCAATGGAGCACATGGAATTCTGGACTTCCTATAATTGACTGAGATCTAGGAAGCAACGCTAGAATGGTAGAACCCGATCATTGGAGTGAGTACAACAGAAATTCAAGCCGCTGAATGTGATTTAACGGTGGGAAATTTAAATGGTATTAGTAGAGAGTAGAGACGTTAGCAGCGATCAGAATTAATACAATTCTTAAGATATTGTTGGAATTAGTATTGTCAACAATCAGCAGACAAGTTGGTAGCAATTTGTGAGTCCGAGTGTTTTTGACAACATGGTCGACCAGGCTATTATACCCGCATATATCTCAGTAGTAGTTAAAGGGACGAAATCGAATTCTGTTTAGGGAGAAGGAACCAGTCTATAAATCATGAATAAACATCAATTTGAAAAAGGGTTTTGCTATTCCTGTGAAAGAATTAAAGCTTTCTCAGTATCACAAAAATTGATCTTAACTTGATTTGTATACGTCGTAATGAGATTAACAGTCATTCTATTACTTCTGTTACTTTAACATCTAATCAATAAAATTTTATTATATTTTTATTTAAAAAATTTTAAATTATTAAATTTTATAAGCTTTATAAATTAAATTATAAGGCTTGAATGATTTAATAATTCATATTAATTTTGTAAATATTTAATAAGTTTATTTAGGAAGAGAAGATTTTTTCTTAAAAAATAACTCAAGTAGTTATCAACTAAAATAATTTTTTATACTTATGTACTTAATTTATTGTTAAATTATACTCCATCTATTTTTGAATAATTGTCATTAATAGAATATGCTGGAAAAAAAAGAAAATTATTAAATCATCTTCACATTAAAAATTTTGGCTTTTTGTTGTACTAAAATACCTTTCTCATTGAAGAACTTACTTATTTAAACCAAAAAGTCAACGAGATAAACACTATTCCATTCCCATCCGGTTTGAAATAGCTATTATTTTAAAGTATTTATTTTGGTCATTTTTAATTGTTACTTTCTTAATATCAAAACAATCTTAATTACTTCTTACTTAAATTTTTATCTCTACTAAACATTCAACCAAAATTATTTCTCTATTGATTTGATTGAAGTGTAATTTATGAATATATGAAAGTATTTAAGACTATAAAAAAGAGTACTTAACAGAGAGATGTGACTAGTAAGAGAGAGAATCATGTTTGGTTCAGAGGGTGAGTTAAATAGGGGTATTTTATAGAATAGTAATATATAAAAATAAAAGAGTATTTAAGATTATTCAATAATTTTTTAGTTTTTGTGTATTTTTCTTAAATGATAGATAACATGAAATGAAAGGAAATGAAATGAGTACTTCATAGAGAGAGATAATTGGTAAGAGAGAGAATCATGTTTGGTTGAGGGAGTGAGTTAAATGGGGGTAAAGTTAAAAAATTATTAATGAGATATCCGTTTTGCAAAATAATAATTACAAAGGAATAAAAAACTCAAAATGACAGTTATTCAGAAATAGAAAGGTACATTACCTATAAATATTGAAATGTAGGGATCCGTATTTCCTAACATTGGTCAAGAGTGTTACGAATATTGTTAGTATGAGAGATAGACAATTTACATTGGTCAAAAGTGTTACAGATACGAGAAACAGACACTTTTAAAGGAGTTAAGAAATTTGTGAGATAAAATTGTATGACCCACAAATATTAATATTGAACTTAATATGGCTATAGATCTGAGACAAAAATGCCTTTTTTTTTTTAAAGGGGGGAAGTGAATTACTGTTTCACCTACATGTAGACGCCCGTAAAGAAAACCCAACATGTGGTACATGCATATAAAACGCAACCGATGAAAGCTCTCTAAGTTGATACTAAATTTGGATTAAAAATTTAATGAACTAATAATGAATGGCAGCTACTTAGTAAAATAGAAGATCAATGGCATAATCTGCAGCACAAAGAAGCGGTGAAAGCAACGAGATTACCCCAACTTTTAACTATATTTATTATTGTCCTTCAGGGGAATAACACCCGCTATGGAATTTGTGTACGAATCCCAGAAAATGTTGTTTCAGACAATCAGCGCTCTTTTGAACTTTGATTGAAAGTCCTGGATGAACGGCACCCGCAGGATGGGTTAACCGAAAATCTGCTATGGGACCCACACGGTCAATTCTCTTCCTCCGTGATTATTATTATTATTATTTCAGATAGTGGGCAGAGCGGTTAACCGTCACAGTTTGACCTGGTCTCGCCACTATCATATCTTCAAAAAGATGCTAGGCCGATTGACTTCCAACGACACAATTCTGTTTCTGTTTATAATCTCTCCAAAATCCAACGTTAATCACTCATCATTAACCCTTTAGGTTTGATTCATCACCATACAGAAGCAGATTCTCAACATCACACCTATGTTTTGCTGCTACAGTCACGATACGACAATTCTGCTAAACAGTTTTGCTTACAGTCCTTCCATCTGCATCATAATCCCAGTTAGCAGGTTAGATATTAAAAAAATTAATTTATTATATTTTTGTACCACGATATGATATGAGATGTTAAATTAGTTTGTAGGACAAAAAGGATTAAATATGAATGTGATTACTATGATTATCAAGTAACTTTCTAATCCGTTTAACACTGTTCTACTGTCTTCAGTTTTGCTTACCGTAATACTTTGAATCCTTTAATATTTGTAATCTTCTAGTGAATCTGCTGTGAATTCACTTTAGAATTTTGTAATCCTTTAATGAAAGTTCTGTTTCTGTTGGGAATTCAATATTTATTTGGGAAAGTTTGTCATTGAATTTTTTCATGTTTTTAGTCTACTTGTCTTCCGTTTGCCTAACACTTCAACGGGGTTTAGGGTTTATTTCTTCAGGGAAGAAGAAGAATGTCATTATTAGTTTATCAAAAGAGAACAAAGAATGACAAAGAAAGAAGTTTGATGGAAAAGGAGTTTCAGAAACAGAATCAGGATTCATGGGCCCCTGAGACCCCTGCAAAGCCCTCTCCCATGGGGCCAGAGAGAGTGTATGCTAGAAGGAGCCTCGGTACCAATCTTGCTCTTAGCAATTCTCAAATTTCTGATGAATCATCGATCAACTTGCCTTCCTCGGACGAAAACAATGAAAATGCAACAGAAGAAGGGCTGCGTTTGGGTTCTGCAGTCTTGATTGATTTAAACAAAAGCATTTGCGATTGGGGAGTTACAATTGGTTCTGGTTCTGGTCAAGAAATTCATCAGTCAAATGAAAATTTGGACGAGGATAAATCATTGAATAGAGAATTGAATCAAGCAACTTGTTATCAATTGACCAGCGACGGCAATACAAATTGCATCAACGATGAAAGCTTAGAGGGCATTGAAGACGCACCGATCAGTAGCTGTGAGATTCAACATGGGAGGTTGACATCTTTTGAATTCAAGGGCAGTATGAATTCCGTTGAAGAGGAATCTCTGAGTAGGGATTGTTCTCAGCTTTTTAGCCAAGATGAAGTTTTGAAGGGCACTAACGAAGCAGTGACTATTGCTAATGTAATGGCCAGCAGCCAAAAGCCAGCCACCTTACTCCAATGTAAGTGATGATGTTTTTAAGTGAAATATGTTTTAAGTAATTTTTATAATCTAAGCATTTTGTTGATAACAGGTGATGAAGTTAAAGTTAAGCGCAATGGCCAGAAAAGAAAGAAGGAATTTGATGGAAGGCCACAGCAAAAACCCAAAAAATATTGGCCTAAAGTGGTTGGTCAAGGAAAACCCAAAAAGGTGGCCAAACCCAATGTGACCGGAGTTAAGAGAACTCCTAAACCCGAAACGGAGAAAGGTGAACGCAAACCCCAAAGGAATCCTAAACGGAAGGCCTCAAACAGTGTTCTAGTGGCTAAGACTCCACAACCTTGCACCCCTCAGAATTCATATGAGAAAAGGAGGTGTGGTGACTCAGATGAAAAGAATTTAGCAGCTGCAACTCCTGCAAGACGATCATTAAATTTTATAGAAGATTCAAATGTTTCAGGTTATTTGAGCCGATGTGGGGTCAGTAGCCAAGTTACAAATGTATTGGGTTGCCAATACAATTCACTGCAAGTTTATCACAAAACAGTTTTTACAGTTTTCAAACACTGTTTATGCCTCACCAGAAGTAGACAAATTGGACCAAATTTTCCTGAAACATGTAGGAAGAAAAGGATTCAGAGATGGAAACTAAATTTAGAAACTTGCATGAATGCAATTGTGCCAAATTTTCCTAAGATCTGCAAAAAGAAAAGGATTCAAAAATGGAAACCAACTTTTGAAATCTGCCAGATTGCTTTCAAACCCGGTATGTTTATCAATAGCTGGTCAGTATGGAGGGGAAAGAGATCAAAGACTTGTACAAAGAGGCGTAGTATACTTGCTCCAATTTGCAATCAAGACTCAAGATCTTGCTCCAAAGAAGATATCACTTGTGAGGTTGAAGAAAATGGAGTTTGTTCTGGACACAAGTCTCACAACAATGGGGAGGAAGCCCCAGACAATTCCTCTCAAGGATCCAATGAAATAAATCAAGACAATGAATTGGTTCTCTACAGAGAACCAAAGGGAGAACTCATTCTCTATAAAGAAAAAAGAAAACCTTGTAAACCTAAGATAAAGTTAGATGAAGAGACATTGAGGGTGTGGAACGTACTCATGGATGGTAAAATACATGAAGAAATGGATGAGGAAAAGCGAAAATACTGGGAGCAAGAAAGAAATGTGTTTCGAAGTAGAATTGATTCATTTATTTCTCGGATGCATCTCATTTTAGGTATGCCCTACTGTACAAGTTCTGTTGTTTTGCATTAATATCAAAGGTGGACAAATTTTTTAGGCATAAATTATATATAACATATAATTTTATCACCCATTGTTTTGCATCTTTACTTTTAAATAGTAATTAATTAAGCATTACATCGGAAACGAATTAATATCACATATGGAGAAAAATTAAAAGCAATGTTTATCATTTAGCTATTATATATACACAGATTATTAGTGAATGTCTATATTTATCAAACTAATTAATTTATTTATTTTTATAATTCTAGACCAGTTTATTGGTATGACGAATAAAGCATAACATGGAGATTTTTATAATGGCTTAATTGAAATTTTTTTGGCAACTTATCTATTTACTGATGAGATTGTACAGGTGATAGAAGTTTCTCTCCTTGGAAGGGTTCTGTTTTGGATTCCGTAATTGGAGTATTTTTGACTCAAAATGTTTCTGACCATTTGTCAAGGTAGTGAAATTTAAATTGGCTTAATTCTTTATTTAACAGTTAGTGGTGTTTATATATTAATTGTTATCTTATTTTTTTCCATATACAGTTCAGCATTCATGTCATTAGCTGCAACATTTCCAGTGACAAGAAATAGCAGGGAACATGCCCCAATAGAACTTGGAGTTCTTGATAGTCAAGAATCAACTGGAAGTAAACCGACCTCAGACACTAATCTGGCCATGGAGTTGTGCGATCAGCCAAGTAATCTTGATAACAATGGAATTGAAAATCTTTCAAAGAAGACAAAGCCAAATCCTCCCGGCATGATTTTTGGCAAGCGAAAATCAACCATTACAAAGAAAATGAATGAAAAGGAGAAAGAAGAGCAAGCAAAGAAAGAAGAACAAGAAGCAATAGAAGACAAAGAATATTGGGACAACTTAAGAAAAATTTGTTTTGAATCTTGCAAGGAGAATAGCAACCACGTGGATTCCATTGACTGGGAAGCAGTGAGATGCGCAAAGCTCGATGAAGTTGCTGAAGCTATCAAAATTCGTGGGCAACACAAGATTATAGCACAGAGAATACAGGCATAAAATATATACTTTTCATTTTTCAAAACTCACAATATTTAAAAATAAAAATAATTAGTAAATTTTAATATATGATTATTGGACGTACGTAATTATATTGTATGTATAATTGCAGGCTTTCCTTAACAAGTTGATGGAAATGCATGGAAGTTTAAATCTTGAGTGGTTAAGACACGCCCCACCGGAGAAAGTAAAGTAAGTCCATAAATATATATATATATATATATATATATATAAGTAAAGCGTCTAAAAATAATTATTAGAATTATCATATTATTATTTTGAACAAATTAATGTCTATCTATGTTGTAGGGAATATCTTCTGAAAGTGTATGGATTGGGACTGAAAAGTGTGGAGTGCATAAGGCTTTTGGCGCTTCAACATACTGCTTTTCCAGTAATACGTTACTTATTTTGTATTTCAAAACGATGCATATATTTCTTATAATTAGACTAAGCAATTTTCTGTCTTCGTCACTTTTCCTAAGGTGGATGTAAATGTTGGAAGAATAGTCGTTCGTTTGGGATGGGTTCCGCTCGAACCTTTGCCAGAATCAGTTCAAATACATCTTTTAGAGCAGTAAGTCTTTCAACAATTGTTTCAGTATGAACTTAAAATCTATGATAAAATTTTTATTAGAAAAAAATAATTGAATTTTTACTTATTTTTTTCGTTCACAGGTTTCCTCAGATGGATGTGATTCAACAATATCTTTGGCCTCGATTATGCACCTTTCACCAGCGGACATTGTATTTATTTACAAAAGATCTCTCTACTCTACTCTTCTCTTTGTTATGAACGTATCATATAATATATAGTTTATTCAAACATACCTAACATGGATGCATGGTTTATTATCTGGTATAGGTATGAACTGCATTATCAGCTGATAACTTTTGGAAAGGTATTGAATCATCAACGTTGCTTTGATCTAAGTTATTTAATTTTGTAGATGAAAAAGATTTAGCTCATAATTAACAACCATTTTGCAGGCCATTTGTTCCAAGAATAACCCAAATTGCAATTCATGTCCAATGAGAGGAGAGTGTAAACATTTTGCTAGTGCTTATGCGAGGTATATGTTATTTATGCAGCTAATTTTCACTTGAACCATTATATTTATTTGATTTTACAATTTAGTGAGTTTTATAGATTAAATTATAAAATTTAATAAATTAATATATCATAAAGATGTTTACAAATGTTTAATATAAAAGAATTAAATTTTCCTCATGCAGCTTGCCTTTGTTACCATTTTATTCTTTTCCATGATTGCACAAAACAATGTAACGATGTGATATATATAAATGCAGTGCGAAGAAAAGCCTACCTGGGCCAGTAGCAGGTAAAAGGCCAACTGATGAAGGGACAGTGAGACCAGCGGTGGTCCCTGATAAGTCTTTCCCGGGCTTCAATTCAATAAGTAATGCTAGATCAGTATCCATTTCTGAGTACAGCAATTCTTCGGCGGTAGAGCAGCAGCAAGCAGCAAAACAGTACTGTGAGCCTATCGTCGAGATGCCTACGTCACCAGAGCGTGAATGCACAGATTCAATGGAAGAAATAGATATTGAGGACTTTTACCAGGATAATAATGATGATTTAGAGGAGATTCCAACAATCAAGCTCAACGAAGAATGCTGCATATCAAAAACACACAACTCCAGCCGGGATGACGATGACACAAACATGTCAAATGCTTTGGTGGCACTAAGTTTGGATGCTAAGTCCATTCCTGTGCCAAAACTCAAAAATGTCACTCGCTTGCGAACTGAGCGATTAGTGTAAGTTGCTACCTTACTTCTACTCTCAATATCGCTATTCTTTCAATTCTTTTTTACAGCTGCATTATTTCTCTCAATTTAATATTTTATTATAGTTTTTACTTCTTATTTCTCATTATTATTCGGAAAATCTATTTCTAATATTCTATTTTTATATAAAGTTGATACTTGATGAGACATTTTTAAATTTGGTATACGTAATTTTATAAAATTTAATCAATTTAATGATTAAATTATGTGAAATAATTTGTTTTTGAGTTTCTTTAAAATGAGATTTATGCAAGAATAAAAATATATGAAAGATGGGACTGATGAAAATTTTATGATTATACACTGACTGACTTTTCTACCTTGTAAACATGTTCAATGGCAATAAACGCAGTTATGTGCTTCCGGATACACATCCTCTCCTGGAAGGGGTAAGTAGGCATTTCTTTTTTTTTTTTTTTTGGTTTTACCTTTCAACTTTACACTAAAGAAGTATCTTATATATCAATGCATTCACGCCTTGATCTTTGTTTGCAGCTTGAAAGGCGAAATGATGATGATCCTAGCCCTTATCTTCTTGTTATATGGTCAGAAGGTATAGTACTAAAGGTCAGCAAATGTTTTAGTAAGAGATGCATGCATTTTTCCAATCAAACTAATAGATGGCAAAAATTACTTTGGTCACCTTTGAAAAATTAGGAGAGTTTGGAAGTTCTTCTGGAACGGCTAAGAGCACGTGCAATGACGATCCTCACGAAGAAAACTCTCTGACAGTACCCGGAACCCTTTTGGTGAGTAAAAAATTTAAATAAAAATGCAACTTCAACAGGTACAGTCTTGTAAAAAGTTTACAATTTAAGATTTAAAGTTTATAAAATAAACGGCAGATAAAATCAATACAATTTTATAAAATTTTAATTCATTTTATTGTGACTGTCAACCATTGTTGTTGGAAAACTTTTATATATAAGAACGTACACTCAATATTCTTATGAAACAGATACCATGTCGAACTGCAATGAGAGGTACCTTTCCACTCAATGGAACATACTTTCAAGTTAATGAGGTGAAGTATATATCTATGACTCATTTTGTTCATAAAAAAGTCCTGCAAACCTCTATTTAGCTTAGTTAATTTGTTGATCGTTTTGTGTATTATGGTTGGTATCTTTCTCAGGTCTTTGCTGATCACCATTCGAGCATAAACCCAATCAATGTTCCCAGAAAATGGATATGGAATCTCCCAACTACGATTGCATACTTTGGGACTTCAACATCAACTATACTGAGAGGTAAATGAAGATGACTTCGATCTCATCATGGATAATGGTTTGGTTGCACAAAAACTGATGTACCTTTTTTTGTTTTCTCTTTTAATATCAATACAGGTTTACAGTTGGAGAAAATACAGTATTGCTTTTGGAAAGGTATAAAAAATCACACTTCTCCTATTATTACGCATTAAAATTCAATAAATGTTTTTCTAAAATAATTTAATTTAATAAATTTTAGAGTTATTGTATGTTTTGTGAAAAGTAGTTACATTTCTATTGAAAAAATTGGATTGACTAAGAACATATTTTAATATCTTTCATCTACATTCCTAAGACAGGTAACAATTGATAGTGTTTGGCAGGTGTTGTCTGTGTGAGAGGATTTGATTGGACTACGCGAGCTCCAAAGCCATTGTCAGTTATATTTCATCAAAACACAACAAGCAAATTCAAATCAGGAACCAAAAAAGCACAGCAACAGGAAACACAACTGCGTATCACTAGTTTTTTTCCCCCTAAGATAGGATAATCAATATAGCTTTTGCCAATTTTTGTTTACTTTTTTTGAAGGGTAACATTGAACCGCTTTGAAGACTGGCTTCTTCACCCTTGAGTACACATGATTAATACTTAGATTTATTCTATATATTTTTCCATAAATATAATACTTAGATTTAACTGCTATTTCTCTGGAAGGGAAAATCATGGCAGGTTCAAATAATTCATATGAATCGTGAAGCAAATCACCTGGCAGATATTTTGGTAAAAAATCTTGAGTATAAGGGAGACGTATTAAAAATGTACAATGATATTCCAAATAATTTCAGGAAGGTCTATGACAAAGACACGAGGCATCTCGCCTCCTGTTAGTTTGTTTGTAGTGTTTACTTCTTTTTTGTTGAATAAAAAAAGATTTATCTGCTATTTTATATATTAAAACTAAAAAAAAAATAGGTGGAAACCGCAAGTAATTATACTGCATATATGGGTAGCGTACAAACCTGCTTCATACTTAGCGTGTTAAGTTCTATATATATATATATATATATTTTCTTGAAGGGTCAATTATGTTACAGAAAAAGAACTCTTGCCATAATGATGGAGTCATGAATTTTGCCGATGATTAGGACCCGTTATACCTCAGCAAGCAGGGTTGCCATTTGCCGACCACCAGCGACCCCTCCCACCACGGTCTTGTCTGGATTGGATTTGTCTGCTCCACGGATCAGTCAAAGTCTCTTCATTACCTTTAGTTTTTTACCATATTTTTGAGAGATATTAAATTTTCATTAAAATAAATTTATTAAATTCATACAAAAATTAATATAAAATAATATAAATTTATCAAATTTTATATTTCAACACGTAATACATAATAGTTTTAATAATTTAAAATTTTAAATAAATATTTAATAAAATTTAATTTATTAAAAATAACAATAATATATTTTAAACTTTGTTATTTTGCATATCGCATGAACTACTATTGTTATTTCTCTTTTTAAACCACTTAACATTATGTATTGCCAATTTCATGCCTTTTGTCCTTATTATAATTGGGTTTGTCACTTTGCTACCACTCTTTGCCAGTATTGCTATCATTATTATCTTTATAACAATAGTTATGGCTTTTTGATTATGAAATGCATCCTTTGGTGCTTAATTACTGGCTAGCAACATCATAACAAATATAATTCAAGGATTAGCATAGTTGGTATATATATTTTAAATTAATTTAATATTTAAAAGTTTAATTCTTAAAAATGCTTTTAAAACTAAAAATTTATAATATCATCTATTCTAAAAGAGATTAAATTTGTTTAAATTGAAAGGTTTAAAAAGTTGCGTTTCAGAAACTTATTTATCCAAAAAAATTATAAATTTTTTTTTTCATTTTTTTCGATTTATCATGAAGGAAATTAGTTGATTTGACTTTTCTCTTTTTTATTGTTCTGATTGAAGTATCGTTCCGACTAAAAATGGTTGATGGCATTGCTCAGTTTTAATTTGAAAATTAAAAGATGAAATAATTTAAGTTGTTTCTTAAGAAATAAATGCAACCAAAGTTATAAATTTAGTATTTAAAAATACAGCATATAACTAGCGTTTGGCATATTTCTAATTTTTTAAAAAATAATTAAATTATTTTATTGTCTAATTATTCTCTAATTTGTCTTAAAAATAATAAGATTGAAAAATCAAACTGAAAAGAATTACCTAATTTTCTAGCAAGCGCCTTTTTTACAGAATATTTAGAGTTGCCATCTTTTAATGCAAAGTAACAGGAAAAGGTCGGAAAGCAGATAACTATTTTTTAAGATAAACATGAACTTTCCAACTGCATGGAATTCTTTCAATTATTGAATATTATAATAAAAAAAGTTTGGAAACTAACAAAAAAGGTTGTAAACATGAAACGAACAGGTCCAATTGGATAATGCCAGCACGGGCACTGGCACTGGGGCTACCCCTCACATTCGACACCTACAACCTATGGAGGTACAAGTGTAACTATCATTAATTACAGAACCTGGTGCAAACAATGTACCAAAAACAGCCCTGCTTGCATTATCTTGACTCAGATGCTACGACGTTTTCATGGTTACTGGCCCCTGTTTTTCTCTGACTGATGTAATAAGACGGAGTAATGGCTTTACCTTTTTACGTTGTACCTGACGGCTCAATGAGTCGTTTTCTGGTAGCCGTGGTTGACGGTCGTTGTGGCCGACCTGTGCGTTTCAACGGTTCCACGACCGAGTCTCTGAACCTGTATGGCAACGTCTGGTTCCTCCCTCTCTTTGATCTCACCACCGGCGAAGTGTCCTCCAATTCACTGTATAAATCTACCACCACCCACCTCTGTTTCCGTTTCTTAATTGGTTCCTTAAGCTCCAGTATTCCGCTTCCCTGACTCGTTCTCCGAGTCCTCAACTCGGTGCCGAGTCTCATGTCTCCGCTCGGTTCCTCGAATTTGGACTCGTCTTTTCCGGAACTGCCTGCAGATATCACCTTCGCGGCTTCGATAAGCATATCCAAGCAATTATTACCCTCGTGTCCTTTCCCTGAAAACGGCATCGTTTCCTCGCTGCCACCGTTGTAGCCGTCGATTTCTTTTCTAACATCTTCTTCCTGTTTCTGCTCTTCTTCGTCTTTATCTTTATCTTCGAATTTCGATTCCTCGTGATCAACTCCGTTGTCATCAACCTTAAAGTTCTGAACTTGAGTATTCGAAGAAATCTCTGAATCTTCCACACCCTTCTCTTCAACAGTTTGAGCTTCGGCTTCATCTTCATATCTATTCCCTTCAATTGTTGAGAAACCGCTTTCGTTATCTGCGGATGATTCGAATTCTCCATTCTCATCTACGGAACAAAATCTCAGATTCAAATCAATACCGATCCCTCCTCCGCTTCGAAAAGATCTTAACTTATCATCTCGCTGACTCAGGAAGGCATCTTCTTTCGATTCTTGGCACGGTGGGATCGATGAAATTGTACGCAGAATCTTGAAGAGGCACATTTGGGCCTTGGAATACCCATTGCGGATATTGGTGGAGGGAGAATTGCGTACCTGGTTTGAACAATTGAGGTATTGGAAGGAAGCCATTGGTGAGGCAAGGAAACGAAGGGCTTTTCAGCTGAACAAGTTACCTCTTTCTCGAACCATTCGAGCACGACGATCAAAGAGTACTGAGAGAGCAAAGGACGACGAGGGCAGCGAATGAGAGGGACAAACCAAAGCTATAACTTCTGAGCATGACTGATATTTACCCAGTGCCAGTGGCTTTTAACATAGTTATGCATTTTTCAATTTCTAAAATTTCTCAATTTTTGGATTCTTCTGATTGTCTTTTTCCCCGTTGCGTAAAAGCTGATGGGCTATTGCCGATTAATGACGTGGCTCATTATTGCCATGTCATCCGACACGCGGCCAACTGGGAGCTATTGATGGCCGTGCTGGGCCCATATGAATTTTGTTATCTTATCAGTGTGTGACATGTGATCATCTGAGACGTTCTGCGAACTTTTGAGCCAAGTGTGCGGCTCGCAATTAGAAGTTCGTTTCGACAATCAGTTTTTTTTTTTCTTCAAAAAAAAAGATTATTGGAAAAGAGAGAAACAAATTTGATCATTCATTTCTTATGTGACGAACTTCCCAAAAAAAAATTATTCTCAATATTCAACATTTGGCAAGGTATTAAAACCTTTTGCTTTATGTATAAAAAATTTTTTTTTGCTTTGCCACTGTAGGAAAACAAACCATTTAGCGAGATGTTACTGCCAAGAAATGAAAATTATGGCGCCAATATTTTTAATTGTATAATAACACCCAATTAATACATTAAAATTTTTTTCTTTCAAATTGGTTAAAAAAAATGATATTTTATGGCATCTCAAAGAGTTTGAGCCCTTGTCAATATGTGGGGTTGAATTGTTTCTATAAATTAAAAAGTGGAACCAATTATGCATTCTTTAGATTACATGCAAATGTAAAATTTCGTACCATCGATGCTCGTAAAATAAAAAAATAAAAAAAAGTTACAACTGAACGAAAGGTTTAAATTTATATGATATGCGATCTTAATCATTTCACTTGTCAGAATGAGGAGTTGAAATGAGAATTGCCACCTAGCATTTTACTGGAATAGTTATAAGCAATATTCATTTTTGTTTCTTTTGTACATAAATATATAGTCTTTCGAGATACGAGGAGGAGGAGGAGTGGAGAGAAAAGTTTGAGTATAAGAAGAGAAAATTGCGTTTGAGTTTTAAATTTTGAAAGAAATTAATAAATATTTTATAAAATTTAGATTAAAAATTTTTAATTTTGTAGTAATATTTATATACAAATTTTTAAAATTTAAAAGAATTAGATATTAAGCACCCCTAACTTGCATCTAGCTATGCTCTAGTAAAAATAAATCACCCTTAAATAATTATATTTTTCTTTTCATTAGTAATTGAAGTTTTTTTGCATTTAATATAAGGTTATAATGCAATATCTCCTACTGGGCAACCATATAAAATCTGAATGAAAATTCTTTTTATTAATTCTAAAATAATTTATTTCCAAAAAGAGGCTAGAATGAAAGAAACAGCTCTACTAATGCAATACTATGGTGTATTCACGTAACAGAAAAAGATTGTGTGTTAAATTTTATAATTTAATTTATAAATTTTATTTTAATAATTTAATAAAATTTCGTGAAAATATTAAGATCTTTCCCGGAAAGCGACAGATACGGGACCAACTGGTCCTGTGGTCGTCCCCACCAAACGACATTGACGTAGGACGAACATAAACGTAATGCCGTTTTTTCTTTTTTGGGTCTTGTTTTGGCGCCTTTTCGAAACGATGATAAAACTCACGCGACTTGGGGGATGGTAGCCAATACCGAATTGGGCCAATTCTAAGCTTTCAAAAATTCGAATTCATTTGGTTGGTTCTTAACTTCAGATATGCCGCAGGCGACTTTTCGTCTCCGCGCTCGATTATTCACAGAGAAGAGGGAGAGAGGAAAAGCCACGGTAATGATGCTGGAGACTGAGATGCATATCGGTGAACCGTAAGAGGTGCGGCTACTTTGCATTTAACTGGTATATTCTTTTGATGAACTAGTTATCCATCGTGGTCTCGCATTGAACCTGGTTTTATTTGGTTTTAATCAATCAATTTCTGTTCTGAATATCGCTTCCATACTTCAAAATCTGAAGAAAATCTTAGTAAGACCTTGAATTGCATTGTGGCTAATCGATTTCTTAACGGGTTGTGCTGGTTAAGTTTCGTAGAAGCAGCACGTTCTTTCAGAGAAATTGATGCTGTTTGGGAATTATACGGGACCATCTCAGCAGGTTGACAGGCTACAATATATTATTAGACCGTTGTTTTGGATTAGTTTTGGTTCAATTAGGGTTGCGAAATTACATTTAAGTTTATATATATAGCTTAAAAGTTGACTGGGTGTAGGTTGGTAGACTGTTAAGACTTGACTTTTTTCAGCTTTTGTTTGTCTGGGTATTTTATTTATATCCGTATTCTTAGTGCTTCTAATGAGACTAGATTCATGAGACTAGCGTATTTCTGTTTGATATCATCTATTAGACGGAAGAGCTACTTAGATTGACCATTGCTTTGAATGTAGAGGTATTTCTAGCGAATTGGGCTCATTAGGATCACCTAAGACGTGTATCTTTTGGTTGTTATCATAACTTGCTGGTTTTGAATTACAGGTTCATGATTAGGATATGAAGTATACTCAAATAATTACACGATTGACATTAAAAAAGGGCAGCTATTCAGTAGTTTTTTGAAGAATTTTCACATTCTTTTCAAACGTCTGTATCAATGCATTTAGAGACTTGATACACTTCTGTTTCAAGATCCTTTGTATATTGACATATTAGATGAAACATGAATTTGGATTATATGCTAATAAAGTCGAACAAAATGAACAATGTTGTTTGCGGAAATCTATGTTAGTCAAACTCAACATTGTTCTTTTGCTGAAGTGAGATAAAAAAAATAACACTACCATATTATTTTTTGAAAGTTCTCATGTTCTATATAAAATATCTGTAGCCAGGCCCAAAGTTTGGAGTTGATGCTTATTTGGGTTTATACATGGGATGGCAATCCTTGGAAATACCCAGTACGATTTACGATATGCAGTGTTGTTTCCCTTGACAGAAACGTTTTGTAGAATGGTTTTGTGCACATTTCTTTCTCATACTAAATGATTTCTCCATTTCTCAGAAATAATTTAAGGATTTTTTTTCTTTTTGCAAATCTTGTACTTGTCACTACAGTAATTTTCCCCACCTTCTCTGTCCCACGTGCGAAAAGAGCGTTTTTTCTTCAAATCAAACTTATGGATGCTTACCTGTGTGTTGTCATAGCAACATTGTTATCAGGAATAATTTCACGTATGGATTCCGGTCTTCGAGAATTTTCTTCATTTATTGTGTTTTCAATTGGCTAACTTTATATAAGGAGCTTCAGTGCAATTCACTCACTTGCGGTCCATAATATTTATTTATTAAAATTTGATGGTAACTGCTTCTGAAGCTTACTTTATCCAAATATTTTTCTGGAACTATGAATGTGAAAGTTTTTTTCTTTTTTTTTTAGAGAAATTATTCGACTGGTTTGATCTATGGCCACCCAATTTGGGTGTGTTAGAAATGCCTTTATCTGATGGTACAGATGGTTGACTGCTAGATAAGTGATAACATGACATGATGATAATCCAAGTGTCACAGAAACAGTGACCGACACAAGCAGCAGATGGTAGAGAGGCGAAAGTGACTGCGGTTTTAATACCTATATTGACCCAAGGTACTAAGGTAATAGAATTCATCCTTTGACCTTTATAATTTCATGTAATGATTGATATCTTCTGCTTTCATTGAGGAGACAGGGCAAGCGGTTGTTTGAATTAATTGAATTGACTAGTATTATGTTTGTGTTAGAGATATAAAATTATTTTTAAATTTGTTTTAATTACTTAAATTTTTAAGATAGCTCATTTGTTACAATCTTATCTATATCAAATATCAAGCATATGGCTGAGATGAAAACATGAAAAACAAATAATAATTAAAATTTGAAGATATCTAGACCCTCATAGGTGCATTTGTTTGCTTGCGATTTTCCTGCAAAGGGATTCTACTGAAGGAGCGAGCTTTTGTAAACAAGTTCAAGCTTGTAGACCAAAAAGTTTTTTGGTTATATAAGAATGAGATCAAGAACTAGAAAAATTATGAATATTAAATTCTTCTCCCTCTCTGCCTATATATTGAGATATGTGTATCTTTATGACAAAAATACGATTGACATGCTTATTAGCAAAACGTATGCAGTCCTACAAAATTTAGACTTTAGTAGGATATACAGCATAATTTATCATCTACCATGGTTTTATGATTATGAAATATCGCTTTCTTTCAAGTTATTGAGCTTGTTTATTTGATTGCTTAAGGGCTTATCCAAGTTTAATTTGTCACTAATAGTCTTTTCATCTCTCTCTTGCGAGTTTTTCTGTCATGAATTCACTCCTTGAAAGCCAGATGTCATAAGACCTGAAAATTAAATGGATATATACTTGGACAAACTTATCTTGACATGGTAGATCACATTCTTGTGCAACTCTACGAGTATGAAAGTTAACTTCAAGGGAATAGGAAGTATTCTAGTTCATTATCTAAGCTAATTAACAAGTTACATATGGGAATTTCGTAAAGGAAAGCTTTTTTAAGGCTTATGGTGCTGGGTGTAGATGTAGTCTAGGTGAGCTTCCAAGTCCATCCTTCTCTTCAAACATTCTTCATCTCCATTCTTGCAGTCCTCCATCCCCATCAGTTGCTAGATTCCAGGACAAATTGTGAAGTATAGTTTAATTTACTTAGGAGGAGGAGGCAAGAGAAGAAATGAAGCGAGAAATGAATTAATGATGTGTACCTTGATAGATTCGTGGTCTTCCAACTCCCACACAAAGTCTTCTCTGGTGACCTTATCGAGCTTTATATTTTGTCCTGCAGAAACCAAATTTTAGTTTCTAAATACATTCCACTGGGAGATAAAAACTAAATAGCTACTTGCTTACCTTGTTCAGTGACCAATAATCGGGCAGATAATTTTGAAGAGGAAACAAGGAAGAAAAAGAAAAGGAGTAGAGCAACAGAGTTAAATACTTGCTTCATGTTTTTCTGCTTGTATTGAGTGAGAGGAGGGGGTGTTTTTAGATGCAGTTTAAAGAGGGGATAGTTGGGTGTAGGGAAGAGCTGAATGTAGGTATAAATACATGCAAAATGGTCACTGTTAGTCACATGAAGGTTCTCAAAAGAAGGCAGTTACAATACCTCACAACCTGGGCCCAGCCACCCTCGTCTTATTATTATACAAATAATGATATTTGCTCATAGAAAGATTATTTACAGGATATACATACAAACACATATAATATTATTTTTGAAATTATAATTAGTTTAAAGAGTGAAAGTTTGTTTGTATCTGTGTCTATATTTATATCTTGTGTGTAGCCTTTCCTTATGCAAACCACTATTTTTAGGCCAAAATAATATTTTGAGTAATGATATATGTATATAATTTAAGCACATACAAGACTTTATTTTAAATGTTGATATTCAGCTACTCAAATTCTAAGGAAGACTCTGATTTTTACACAAATTTTATATATTTCTTATGTATAAAGAATATCCGCGCAAAATATTATTTTTTTTATATTCATCAATCTCATACAACCGTAGCTAAAAGAGAAAGTTACTCAAAAAACACATTACGTCTATGAATTGTGTAAGCCCCATCACGTACGTTTAGCATAGCTCATTTATTTGGTAGGTGTGAAAGTGGTTTAGTCATTGTCTGCCATGGTGGTCCGGGCATTGTGCAAATAGATTCCAAAGGCAAAAATTAATGTAATACTGGTTGACAGTGTCAACAAGTCAACCTTTTAGACATGCTGACAGCTGTTGCCCAAGCCACTGGTTTTCACTTCTGGCAAATCCTTAACACGTGGTATTTTTTCGAGTTGTCTGGATGAAAAGACATCATCCTAACCGAACACTTAAATTAGACTGTGTTTGCAATTGCTTCCCACTTGTAGACAAACGACATCAGTGGTCAAGTTACCCAGCTATAGTACCTCTGCCATTAGACTATCCACCCATTCCTAATCTTATATGTTGATTTTCTTCTCTTTCTCTCTCTTTCGTTGACGACACTAGTGTATGTGCGTATGGGTCCAACTGTCCTGTTAGGAGTAAACCCATTTGATTGTTTTACTTGAGCTCTAATTCACCATGGATGAGCAAGTCCAATTATGGTACTTGGCGAGCTTATGAAACTTTGATATATCTTTATAATTTAAAGCTGAACTTTTTGACGCTGGGATAAGGATACGTATGTAAATTGTGATAGATTCCATTTCTCACCAAGTGCAATGTTTCGTTGAAATTGGTGAAGCTGATTGTCACTCCACTTTGGAATTTAGAGTTGGTGGACCTCCTTTGTCGTTTCAACGCTATTAATTGATAACTAGATTGAAGAACAGATTATGCTTCTCCAATGGAAAATTTGAATCTTGCTGTCTCTTGCTCTAAACTAAAACAATGTAAAGGAAAACCGTTGTTGGATTGGGATACGGTGTAGTTTTAGTTATACTGCTGAGTAATTCTCTTGGGAATTGAGTTGGAATATTATAAAGCTGTTTCAACGAGCCCCAGAAAAGTGAGATTAGCTGTACATAATTGCAATCGAACCTATAAAATTGGAATTATTTAAATAGAGCCTTGCATCTTCCGTGATATGATGGCACATTATTCATTTTGGGTTTGCTATATGAACAATTTTATTTCTGGATGATGATTTTATGGGGTGCCTGGTGACTGTTTCAGATTGCGTTTCTTGTATTCGGCATAGGTTAATATTGCAATAAGAATGCAAAGGTACAGGAGATTAGAACTTAGAAGAAAAGTGGATTATTGTCAAACATCTTTAAGATATGGAAAAAGGTTATAAACATAAATCCCACGCAAGCATATGTTTGGGTCAGGGGAATCTCCCCAAATAGTTTAGTTGGTGCCGGATTGCTTTCTGCTGTTGGTAATGAATGACATTGTAGCATAATGGACAAATCATGTTGACTCACCAGTCTCACAGTCTGCAGTTTTCCTGGATTTCTTGGCAGGAAATGCATGGGTGCAAGAAGACAGGTTAATGTTTGTCCATTTGCTCAGAAGTTTAATTCACGGTAAAATCCCTGTATTATGATTTTTTCTAGAAAATAAAATGTAGAGAATGATCCCGTGATTCTACGATTTTAAATTTTAATGAAGTCTATTTACTCTTTTTGGAAGGTGGGGATTGTTTTCCGTCGGCACTTATATTAGGTACTCCAATAGCTCCATATTCTGTTATTACCACTTGTCACAAAATAAAAATATATGAACTTTTTTTTTTCAGTTCTCTTTTTCCTTATCTCCGAGCGAGTGAGCGACTGGGTGAGCTACACCAGCTGGCGTGGGAAGGGCTAAGAGATAGGAGTGGCAGGAAATTTCCTTTTGGTGAACAAGATCGAATCTGTTTGATAAGCCTCAGAAGTTGGAAGGATTTAGGGCCCTGTCACATTCAATGCAATAATCGGATCAGTTTCAACATTTTTATATCAGGTGCGTAGATTTTCTTGCTTCACTTGCCCATATATATTAGTCATCCGTCCAAATATTGTCTAATCTATGTAGCCGTGCTCTATAGTTTAAGAGCACTGCTATATTCACAATTCATTTTCATATAAGAAGTTAATACTGTTAATTTAGACGCCATTAATTTGATGAACAATCAACTGTCCAATAACTTACTAGAAATACTTGCAAATTTTCTTAATTTAAACGGTTATTATGTATGGTACAAATTGAAAGTCACCCGTCGCTAGAGCTAAAGGTAGGAATATAATCAATCAACAACCCTTCAGCCAGATGGCTTTTACTCTTGGTAGCATGAGGTCAAATGTGGGGTTGTCTTTTACTTGGTATCTGCTTCACAAAACTCAAAGCAACATTACCTCTATTGCTCTGTTTCTTGTCCCCAATCATGATTTCTAAACTATTTCATTTTGCAAACAAAATCTCAAATGTCCTCTCCTTCACCTCTCGAGACATAGCAACTTCATAGTTCATACCCCATTACAAGACCTGGCCTAAAACCTTAGATGACCCCTGAAAGCCGAAAGAAAAAAGGGTGGAGGAGAATAATTAAATGGACCATTCTGTCAACAACATGTATCGGGTCAACCGGCACTCTATTCGTTTGTGGGACTTGTACTATGGTGATGGTGTGCCCCCCAGTTGGACTTTCCCTGATTTAACGGTCATACAAGGCAGACTTTCAGATTAAGTTCTAAGAGATAGTATTATATGCTCATGAAGTGTTTGGAAAATGCTACATGTAGATAATAACTTCTACTAAAGGTCGATAATTATGTTGGCTATTAAATTTATAAAATTTAATAAATTTAATAATTTATATTATTAAATTTAAGAATTAAAAAGAAAATTATTAAAATAATAGAATTCAAATTGATTTTCTTTTATGGTGTAAAATGTTTGGGGTTGCATAAGGAATGTTTCACCAAGTTCACAGCCTAGAGAAAACCACGAATCGAAGATGTGCATCCACAATTTGACATGTTTTCTTTGTAGTGCTTATTCTTTGAAAGGAGTATCCAGAAACCCTTTTTCAACTGCTGACTTTACTTTTACTTTTGCTCTGTTCTGCTTTAAACTTTATCTGATTCCCTCAAAAGTTTCGGAGGGCATACGTCCCTAACTCCGATGCAAAAGACATCCCCACCAAAGACGCAAGAAAAGCTAATATAAAGTGCCCTCTTTCCTCCGACTGTCTTTGCTTCTCTCCCTCCTTCCCAAGCTGAAGGATGCATAAATGGACGCGTTTCCTGTCCATGCTACAAAGTTATTATAATTGAAGCTTTAAGGCGTCCTTCGTTATCTGTGTAGTCTCAAGTCTTGTAATTTGTTGTACTAGGGGCTCCACTTACTGTTTCTTTAATATAGTTCCAGTTGAGTGGAGGAGAAATCTCAAGTTTCACGATTGAATACAGGTTCCCAAAACGCTATCGACTTTTTATCACTATGCCTGTAGTGGAATTGAGATCTACGGTTCTAGCGAGACGCGAGGAAAGTGCTGAAAGATCCTCATTATTGCTCTATCCTATTTATTATTTTTACAATTTTTTTTAGAGTATTTTTTAATCAAAAGTTAGAGATTGATTTTTTTAAGGTGTAGAGGTAACTTAAAGTAAATTTTATTTTTTTAATAATTTTTTTTATAAAAATATTCTGAATTGAATTTAAAATAGTATGTTTAAGAAATATAATTATTTATTAATGTGTCAGATTTTCTTACTTGTTTTTATAATTTTAATTTTATTTGTTTGTTATAATACAAAATTTAAATTATTAATTTATATGTCAAATTATAAAACTTATAAAAATAACTTATAAATTGATATTATTCTCACAGTTTCACAATAAATTATAAGAACAGTATTCCCATTGCTCGACCCTTGTATGGGCTTCCTTTGCCAAAAGTAAAACCTAAAACCAAACAAAAAAAGTAAAGAATATAAAGATGCCTCATAATTTCTAAACATCCAAGATGACATTTTGAGATATATTTGAATTTTTTGGCTTTAAAAATTTCTTAATTCTAGTAACTTTTGGTAAAGTAGAAAGAATAGGAAAACAGTCTTCATTTATGTATTTTTTATTATTATTTAATTTTATTTTTATCTCTTTTTAATTACAGACATTCCAAACCTACTTATACATGTCTAGAAATGACTAGTTGACTAGTTTTAAGGTTCTAGTGCGAGAAGACTCTGCTTCTTTTGAGCCCTTTTTCTCTCCTAGCTGGGTGTGCTTACATTTGCCAGTTTTTGACCCTCTGCCTCAATAAACTGTGGGCATCGCTTTTTAATCCATTTTCTAGCCTTTTTTGTTTTGCAATAATTGAGATTTGAATGTAGTGAAATATAAATATCAAAAGGTTTTGCATTTCGAATTTCAAGAAACAAACAAAATGAAACATAAAACCTGTGAAGGAAATCATAGCCTAGGCCTAGAAGAAGCTGAGGTTATACTTGTAGCCCACATGGGGTGACTCTACACTGGACCCAAACGATGTGGTCCATAGCCTTTGCTATGAGGCCATTGTTGTCTCACAATGAATGCCACTTGTCCATCGTCTTTTTGAAGTCTCTTTGCAGCCACCACAATTTTGTTTTATCAGGGCAGGATCACCAACAGAGGACCGACCACATTTGGGTCTCAAGAGTTTAGGTCAAGAATCTCAAATCGAAACACTAAAAATGACTTTCACTTCATTTAGGTGGGAAAGGTGCATCTTGCTTAACACATGCTGCACACACAACTGCGTGCATTTGTTTTCTTGGAAACTACGATGTGAACTACTGTAGTTCTAGTGTGAATGCTGGAAAGAGCCCTATATCCACGATGAAGGGACTCAAAGTGATTAATTAGAATAGCCCAGCAGTGGTTTTCTGTTGGGGTGTCTTTCCATCAACTATCCCAAATCTTTCCATACGTTGTCTTTCTTTCTATACATGTGAGTTGCGTGGGTAAATGATTTTAGGGACAGAGTGATTTCAAGACAATGACAATAGAGAGTTCCAATTGTCGAGGAATCTTAGGTATTTTTCAACAGACTCAAGTTTTGCCATGTGTACACCAGGCCAATTCAGTAGGAGAATTTCAGCAATTAAATAATGGATTTGAATTAATTAATTTTTAAAATTTGTAACTTTGGTGATTGTAGAGAAAAACAAAAAAGATAAAAAGTATTATTTATTTATCTCACTTATTCTTTTATTAATTTTTTTTGTTCAATTTATATCTTAATTTGAATCTATTATTTTTATAATTTTATGTTTATAATATAAAATTTAATTAATAAATTAAAAATTTTATATTTAATATAAAATTCTTATGTAAAAAAAAAAAGTATATAAAAGTAGACTTTTCCTCTAAACTCCGAATAAATTCAAGTCGGCGATTCCTATGCATAATGTGACGCATCATCCAATTTGGTGCTATTTTTCATAGTGCAAAGACGTGATATTATTATTCGAGTCTATCATTGCAGTCATATCATAAGTCTTTCCTGTATCCCCACTCGTTAAAGTTACAGAGTGACTCCTAATTTCTATTGGATCATGGGAGAGACATCTTTCCCTTCTCTTTACACCATAACTACGCGCAGGGTGTCCTGATTCTTAGCACCGCGCAAAATTCGTAAGGAGGCACAACTAGGAGGCAATGCTATTTGCTTTTACTTTTATTAAATTTGATTTTTATTTAATCAAAATTGTATCACTTCTTTTTATGTCAATAATTTTTAAAATAGAAGAGCATTTTTGCATCATATCATTGTCTCAACATAAAAGTCATCATAGGTTTAATGATCATCGTATTCGCTGCAGATAATAACAAAGAAAATTATTATTTTTATAATTTATTGTAAAATCATAAAAATAAAATAATAATTGAGTCATTAATTTTTATATATTTTATATTTTAATTTATAAAATTTAGGGAATTTAATCATTTAAATTTATTTTATATAAATTAAAAAAATAAATTTATAATAACAAATGGAAAGTGCTCGTCTTTTGGTGCAGTGGTTATATGTAGTCGTGCAAGCTTAGCTCTAACTTTGCGAGACACAAATTGAAAGGAGAAGGGTGTGGGCCAATCAGTAGGACCCATGGGCTGTAACCGAAAGCAACGGGCGCGTCAGCAGTCACCAACCACAAAAATATGAACGTCAATCAACAAGCCACATCTCTACCTACCACTGCATCTGTACCACACACCAGTGATAACCTTTTATCCCCTCCCTTCCTTACCAAACCCTCTTTCTCAAGGCACTCTCAACTCCCAAAATTATATATCTAACTAAATTGAGCACTATTCAATTGGTATTAAGTTAACCTTTCATATGATAAAAGATAAGCTAGATTTTTCTTTCCAAAAACATTGACTTGGCAAAGCCCAAATAAAAAAAAAAAACAAATTAAGTTTTCCATATGCAACTATATTTACTTTTGAAGTTCAAATACTTGCTAATAATCATATTATACATCAATACCTACCAAATCCATTATTTCCAAACATTCACAATCTTAAATAACCCACAACTGATAATTAACAAAAAATTATGACTATTTTTCCTCTACAGTCTAAATTCCAGACATCATATTTTACCACTATATAAAATGGCAATATCAGGTGAATACGATGTGCATCTACACTCAAATTGTATCTCTTATACATGGTATGAACAATAAGGCTCTAATTAATGTGTATTTGACATTTGGTTCTATTATTTTCAGAAATCCAATCTTATTAAATATTTATTTAAAAAAATTTAAATTATTAAATTTAATAGATCTTATAAATCAAACTATGAGATTCAAACTCCAAGCAATCCTTGAATCATTTATAAAAGTTTAATAATTTCATATTAAATGAGGCTATATTTTTCCTCTAACATTTTCTTCTAATTTAGCTTTTAATGTAGTGTGTTGCGTTTTAACAAAGAAAGAAAAGAAAAAGAAAAGCAAACAAAATAAAAGATGACTTCTAAAATGTTGGGCTTTTTAAAACACGATGTTTCAAAGCGTGGATTATGAAAGTTTCAATTGGTTGGTGCGAAGGGAAGAGACAAAGGCCAAGCTATTGAAGGCAACTCTTTTGTGCACTTAAAGTTTTGACTTGTGTTTCGATTTGGCGATGGATCTTGAATTTTGGAAATCCTCCACTTGGGGTTGGTGAGCAGAGCTTCCTAGAAGCTTTATTCTGAAGCTGAGTCATGCATTCAAGCTCCATAACAGTCCAACTGATCAGGAAACTTAATGCACAAACCGCTTGATCCCATTCATACCAAATGGTGTTTGAGTTTGAACTACACCAACCCAAAATCAAAAAGCCAAAAACTCAGTAGCACTTCACCTCGCTTTCAATTGTGCAAGTTGAGTTGCCTGTGGCCCTTGGCCCACTTTTTGCATCACAAAAACTCTTTTGAAAGTGACAACTTTGCAAATTACGCACCAAATTGGGCGGCAGGCCAAGCAATAATATCATCAACAATAATAATAGGAAGAAAGTTACTCAAAAGAGAATTTGGTTGTAACTCAATTAGTATGCAGTTAAAATTAACTAAGGAAAAGGGCTTTAGAGCTTAAAGAATGTTCTTTGCCCTTCTAAAATTATCCAAGGATGTGCATTTATTTAGGCCACTATATGAAGTTTGAGCATTAAAATAAATAGTTTGAAAAGAGATGAAATAGAATGAGCATCAATACAATAAAAATATGAAATATAAGTAATAGTCACACTCTATACTCACACAAGATAGACAATAATAAAACTGAATTGCCTGCTTATATTAATTTGTAACATCATAATCATTGTGTTAACAGTAAATCAAATGGCTATACAGTGATAAACCTATTTTGTTCTTTAAAATAATGTTGCTTGTGAACATTTAAAAAGTGTTGCTTGTGTAGACTTCTCACAAGAGGTAGCGTCTGTTCTAAAATGATGTTATCAAAATCGGCAGTGGTAAACAACATCAAGCAATGCTGGGTAGATTATGAGAGTGCATCCACTTAGCCTTTAAATGTTGAAAATTCCAAATGTAATTCATGTATACGAGTTACCTTGGATTTGAGCTGTGAGAAATTATGTTAAAAAAATACATGGGATTCACTAATCTAATTATCTAATTACTTAAAATAACATGGGATTAGGACTAAATAAGTTTTTTTCTAATTTTTTGCAAGGTATTTTTACATTATTACTAGTTATAAAACTAATCTTTCTTTAAAAAAAGAGCTATAATATTCTCCTTTCAATAAAAATCTTTCTAAAACTCGAATTCGTAAACAACGTTGCAGAGTCTTCTTAGAGCACAGCAAAAGAGTCTCTTAATACCCTATAATGTACAGCTACTTTAAATAAATAAGTCCAAAATGGAAAATGAAAGACAATAAATGGCATTGCTTTATTCATTTTCATATACATATCTACTCTGAAATTACTTGCAAAAAATATCTTTCTAATATTTTAAAAAATGTTATAGAAAAAAAGTAAAATAATTTCAATCTCAGCCTTCCCACATAAATTAAACTTTTTTTTATGTCCCCACCTAAATTAAACTTTGAAATTACTTTCAAACTATCACTTTCCATTGAGTATGCCATTGCTCCTTAATGCTATTTTTTAAAGTGACAATTGAAAAAACAAGAAAAAAAAGATAAGAAAACATAAGAGACTGCTATAACAAAAACCCAGCTTCAAGTATGCACACATCGATCATAAAATACATGACTGAGTATAAGAATACCTAAAAAAGTAACAACCTTACAATCTCTCATGTACACTTTTCTCCATGTCCCAAGCATGAAGAAATCATCTCACTGGAGCACGTGGTGGGGCTACTTTGGTAATAAACGCTTTCCCCAATGGTAGCTAAGTACCACATTTCATCGAATCTTATGTACATGCCATTCCCTATTTTGCTAACCTCCCTCTTAATTTTGATTTCATTCAAGAATCTGACAACTCTCCCAAATTTTGACAAACCTAAAATAAAATAAATCTAAATAAAGGTATATGGGCACAAATGGAGATATAAGAAAGAGAGAATTGAAATAATTTTTTTTTTTGGCACAAATTTTGGAACGATATGACACGTTTGTAATTTTTTTTTTCCTCTAAGTGGTTTTGCTAATCTTCTCTGGGGCAAGATGAGGGGCACCAAGGGGTCATGTCCATAGGATAGCTCCCCAATACCCTCAAGAAAGACGTGAACTCCTGCACCTCCGCTAAGGCATTCTGGGCGCGAACCTCCGCCATAGAAGCTTCGAAATCAACGTAGAACATGTACTCGAAGTGCTTTGCGGTCCCCACATTGGCGTCGTCCACCAGCCTAATCGGGCGGTTCCTGTGAGGTCTCGATTCGATCTTCGTTAAGCTTATGTTCCTGAACGCAAACGCCGATAGAACCTTAAACAGCACTGAGGTACCCTTATCGTGCGCGAAAACGATGCTAGTTTTGAAGGGCCTGTCCGTACGAGGAATTATGGGTTCTCGGGCCAGCATCACGAATCGGGTCACGTTGCTGGGGTCGTCCTGGATTCCATCTGCCAACACCTGCAACCCATAAAGCTCCGCAGCGCGTGCGCTAGCGATTGCCGCCGTATCGCGGAGGTTGTTGGTGGCGACAAATTCTGCGGCGCCGGCCGTATCGTCCACGGCTTCGCGGGTGACGTTCAGGCCGAGTTTGGTTAGTGTGTGCTCGCACTGGGCAAGGGCTTGCGGATGCGATATTACTCGGGCTAAGTACTCTTTCCGGACTCCCGGCAGGGCTAGAAGGCAGTGGTGGACCGGAAGCTGGACCTCACCGACGATGTGGAGCCGGTGACGGAGGAGAAGGTCGTAATTCCGGTGGATTGAGCCGCCGAGTGAGTTCTCCACGGGGAGAACTGCTCGATCGGCGATCCAAAGCTCCACCGCTTGGAAAGCTACCTCGAATTGGTCACAAGGAATTGCTTCGCAGTTAGGATACGCCTTGCCGGCGGCCGCTTCCGAGTAAGCTCCGGGGACTCCCTGGTATGCCACGCGCAGCTGCGAGCCGTGCATCGGAGCCGGCGAGAGGTCTGAAATGGTGAGAGGCTTCGGTGGAAGCGGCTTATTATTGTCGCTGCCGCCAAGATTACCGATGGGAACAATATTGAGATCAGTCACGGTGGCCCTGTGGCCGTTGACGGCAGCGACGTGGTCGGCACTGCCACCGTTCTTCTCAATAGGCGACTGCTCCTGCGAGACAACCTTACTAGCTAAGATGGCGCAGGAGCTCTGCCAGTCCGCTCGGCTAGAGCCGACTCCCTCCTGGAATCTGGCCGATTCGAACCCGTGAGCGCATTTAACAACAACCCGGGTTGGGGCGACCCGATTGGGCGAGCACCGTGGCCGTATAAGATAGTTTAGAGTGTTGGAAGACGGCGAAGACAGAGTCTGCATATCGACGTAGAGAGGAAGTGGAATGAAAGGAGATGAAGTTGAAACGGTAAATAACAAAAATATGGAGAATATTGTTAAAGCCCCGTTTGGGAATGTAGCTTTAGGCTTTAGCTTGTGTTCTCTTTGAAGAAGGGAACGTCAAGCTGAGAAAAGAAAGCGAAGGGTTGAGACGGTTTAAATATAAAACGAAGTGCGAGTGAAGCATCCCAAGTCTTGAGGGGACGGTGCGTGCGCGGGAGCCGTTCGGTCAATCTCACACCTACCCCCCCCCCCCCCCCTCCCCGCTTCCTCTTTCTCTTTCATTTCCTTTTTAATTTATTCTAAACAATTTTCTTTTTAATATATATTTCCTTGTGATTAGATTGTTATTAATAATTTAGTTTTATAAATTAAAATTTAAAAAAATTTAATTTTTAAATTTTATAAAATTTATAAATTTAATAAATTATATCACAATTTATAAATAATTAATAAACTCACTTAAATGAGACTTTTGTTTTCCTTTTATTATTGTATACCTAGTATGATTAATTTTATAAAATTATTATTAGAAAATATGAACTATTCTTTGGTCTCAATTAACTATGGTTTAAGAATTTTTTTTATACCAAAAAGACTTAGTTTAAATGATAAATAGCTGAATTTTTTAATTATGTTATCTTAAATTTAATTTAAATTATGTATTTAAAAAAAATTATTATGAGAAGTTGTATTCACTTCAACAATTTCTTTATTTAAAAAAAAATTAATCTTCACTTATTGATTAGAAAATACCTTAAATTTCATAAAAAGAATATTTTTTATTTTTATTTTTTAAAATTAAAATAACATTGATTATTTTTTTAATTTTATTCTAGTCAAAATTACCTTCTCAATTAAATGTTTAACTAAATTTACTTATCTCTTTTACTTTAAATTTTTTTATAAGATAATAATTTAAGAAATAAGAAAATATTTAAGATTATTTAATAACTTTATTAATTCTTATATACTTTTTAAAAGACAAATTTTTTGTATTAGAATAATAAATTTATTAAATTTTATAAATTAAATTATAAAATTAAATTAATCTAGTGACAATTAATATAAATATATATGAGTTTTTTTTTTATCAGTTATATATGAGTATTTATTATTTTCACATTAAGTTAACTAGCAGTATTTTTTTTTTTATTTATAAGTGAGAGTAGCTATATACTTTACATAGTATAGTCCACAGACGTCTTTCCAGACAAGTTGGCACTCTACTTTATAATGTGGAAATGCTGTCTTCCAACTTGCATTTGATTCTGGTTACTCCGAACAAATCACGCGCTGTTAGAGTCGGGAATATTTAGCAAATCCGGGTAACAAGTTCTTGGTGTGCATTGAACACCGTAGATCCTATTTTAGTGCAAGTTTTTATATTTTGTTTTAAAAACAAATTATTCTGTTTCAACGATGCCATTGTCTTCAATTGTCTTGTCTCGGTTCATAATTTTTTACATAAAAAGCATATATGGGGTAGTTATCGTGTTTCTTCGTTGCTTTGCTTATTTTGACGTAATAATTCATTATTTTTGTAGCTAGTGACATTGTTTTTCATATTTATCATAAAAAATGTTATATTCATGTGCATGCGAATTTAAAAATATAAAAGAAACAAATTTTTAATTTAAAAAGAGAATAATGTGAGAGGATGTTAACAACACTTATTTATTGTATTTAATTTTTTTTAAAAGAAGTTATGGTGTATAATAAAAAAGAAATAGATATAAAATAATAAAATAAAAAATATGGTCTAAATATTGAATTATATAAAATTAGAGAAAATACTAAATTTAATTAAAAAAAGATATTAAAAAAAATCTAAATCCCTCATTTTTGTTTTTTTATTTGGTGAAACTAAATCCCTCATTGCTGGCTTACTGATATATCTCCAAATACCGGATTCTGAATGAGATGCCAATTGCCAAGCCAAGAGGTCTCCGTAAGCATTTTCAGGCAGACTTGATAGGGATTGCCCGTCCTAGGGTAATTGAGTGTGGAGCACATATATTAGTATAAATTAAAGCAATATAAATAGTATATAATTTTATATATATATATTTTTATATTTTTCCACTCTAAGAAATAATTATTTCCGTACGTGGTGGAAGCCAGACGCTCCTTTACATACAAGTAGCTTTGTTTCTATTAATGGGCTTTATGCCCCTGTTCATACTTAAAAGAAGAGAAGTGTGGATTATACGTTGTAAAATTTACATTTTTATGTATGTTTATAATGTGGTATTAATTTAAAAAAAGGTTCATTTTTTTTAATCTCCTATTCTTGCTTTGTTTTCAATCACATAATAGACGCAGTTAACAAGTGTAGGTTTAAGAGGTAGATTCAACATTTCTCTAAAATAAAAAGGTTCCAAAAAAGTTGGAACACAGAGAGGTTGAAAGGTTTTCTGTTTTTTGGCCTGTCTTTTTCCCTTCCATTTATGGGAAATCAGCAATCTTAGGTTTATGCTACTGTTCCACAACCTGGCTGTTTAATTTAACGTGGTCATGTTTTCAAGCATATAGAAAGCAGGTGATGATAGTTAATTGCAAAATTATAGTAATTAATTCAAGCATATGCCGTAGCTTAATTAACTCTAATTAATTAGGGTTAAGAAGTATGTGGAGTAGGGAGGAGGGGACAGGGAATGTGAACCCCAGCTAGAGGTGGTACTCTCACTCGCAGGACCACCCTTTGAAGCAGATGAGTACTTGTTGGGGCCTTTGACAGTCCCACTCGGGCACATGCAGCACATGTTCTAGTGAGGCAACTATTGGAGCTTCTTCTTGCTCCAGCTAATGCTTTTGCTTCCTACATTTTTTTGAACCCTCCCACCATCTGTCTGTTGTGATTTTCAATTCACATGGCATGCCCGCTTGGCTTTTTTCTTTCCACTTGAAAGCGGAGTGCTTGTTCTATATATAATTATCGAAGGTAAACCCGGGAGTCCTGGACTCGATTAAAGGAAAGAGTCTCAGTTTTCAAATATATAATTTTAATCATCGAATTAATAACTTCTTAAAAAAGTTACAATATATTATAAAAGAGAAATAAAAATAATTTTAAAAAAAAAATAAACTTATAAATTTAAATGTAAAAATAAAAAAAATTATCAAAAAAATTTAAAAATCAATCGATTCAAATCTCTTGAATTCAAATTCAAGAATTAAATAATTTGTCATTTTTTTTTACCCAAAAACAATATAAATTGACCTAGTTACTAGCTGTAAGTACCTCAGATCACTAATTTATTCCTTTACTACCCCAAAT
Organism: Dicorynia guianensis; assembly: GCA_037013595.1. Lineage (NCBI taxonomy): Eukaryota > Viridiplantae > Streptophyta > Magnoliopsida > Fabales > Fabaceae > Dicorynia > Dicorynia guianensis. The sequence continues at coordinate 2,790,368 of JASUAB010000009.1, forward strand.
GCTACACCTATTTTAATTAATTTATTTGTTGTTTGAATATTACGTGACCTCTTGCACATTCATCAAAATTATATTATCAATTTTCCAGTAAAAAAAAATTACATTATTATTTTTTCTGAATTTAACCTTATCTTTTTCAGTCTCCGTTGCAAGTGTTACCGCTCACCTAATCAATGCATTTGAGCCCAGATCCACAATAATTTTGCATTTATCTATTTTTGTGTTGGCAATTCAATGAGAAAGTGAGTCAGTGGGATTGGGGTTTGCTGACTTCAGTGGGAGGCATCTGTGAGAGGAATGACTCCCCAGCAAACCCCAATCCAAGTCAGTGCAACTTATTTTGTAGCTGATGTAAACATTCTTAATAATCTCCGTTCAAATCAATCCACCGTCAAGAATTACTTTTGAAATTATATTATTAAAAATGCGAGTTTCCAAAATATTTGAAACTTATTATAAACTTACAAGGATTTCAAACACGTCCCCGTATACATAAATTGTATATATTAATTATACATATTTTTATATTTCTCTATCTTTTCTCTCTTATAAAAATTACTCATTTTTAGACGTGAAAAAAACATACACTTCCTTGCAAAGATGGAACATTTTCCTTGATAATAAGATGATTGCATTTTAAGAGTCTTAATTGAAATATATTATAAACTTACAAGGATTTCAAACACATTTTTTATATATAATTCTGTATAAAATATTTTAATATTTTTTATCTTTTCTCTCTCATAAAAATTACTTATTTTTAGACAAAAAACCTACATTCCCTCATAAAGATGGAACATTTTCTTTGATAACAAGATGATTGTTTTTTAAGACTCTTAATACACACACACACATACATATATATATATATGCAACTTAAAATCACATTTTTGGTATAAAAAAAAAAGAGAAGAGAATTAAATATTTTAATTCTCTTTTCTTTCTCTTTGATTATAATTAAAGCATAACTCTAAACACTTTAGTTTACCATTTTCTTTTTATAGGGAGAATGCAAGTGTAATTATTGGGGTCATTTAGCAGCCTCTGAGAGAGTACATATTTTTGGCATGTGAGGATTCTCTAAATATGCAATAATTAGAGAGCAGGGTGAGTTGAGCATCCATTATTAACCAAAATAAATCAGTTTGCGACAAAATCTTAGGTTGATGTGCGAAGCGATTCCCAAGCCAGTTGGATTATTTAAATAGAAAGGCAGAATCAGATATGGGATTGGGATTAGTCAAAAAACATGTTGACGTTATGGTTGTGAACCAGTGGAACAAGACAAGCATGTGACTTTCGCTTGCAACAAGGGTCTTTCGCTGAGAATGATATGGCTCTTTTATGTATACACCGTGTACGTCTGTAAATAAGTCATCAGTTTCTGGAGAATGTTACAAGGAACAGTAGATGATAAATTATTCACTATTTTTAGTACATTATTTGATTTAATTAATGTGATATATAATTTAATAATAAATTATTATATATATTATTTTATTAATTTTATAAATGACAAATATTATAGTAAAAAAATTATACATATAATAATTTATTAGTAACTGACATAATTTAATTATTTAAAATAGTATACTAAAAAATATTAAATATTCTCTCACAGAACAGAAGGAGGCACTAGAAAGTGTATCATATATTTTAAAGAATAAAATTTAAGGAGGTAATTATTAATAAAAAATAAATATTCGGAATATTTAAAAAGAAAAAAAGTGCAAAATGAAGAACTAATCTGTGCTGTTTTGATGGAGCCAACAATTTCTGATGCTATGCAAAACTGTTGAAGAGCTATAGAAGCAGATAAATCAGAGTCAGAGGGTGTTTATTTTGGATGGAATTAACTAAATGGACAAAATTATAAGTGTGTCGTCCGGATGGTGTGACTAAGTTTGGTGATTGGATGGAATCATCTTTGATTTCAACATATACACAATCCTCGAGTGTTGTTTTGTTCCATTATAGCAAAAATTCATGACACATGAAAAGGATCTCATCGCAATCTCTTAGACCTAATTGCACACTTGTACACGCTTAAAATAAAGTTGTTAAATATGGTTAAGTGGTTTCAAAAAAAATGATTAAGTGGTAAGAGATTTAGATAATAATATTAAAAAATTTAAATCAAAAAATTTCCATTGCTTTTAAACAATTTTAAAATAAAAGTGGGCCTATGTCATTTATAAAAAAAAGTCATTTATCTACTTGAATAAACTCTTGTCGTGATTATATAAGAATTGTTATTCCATCTCTTATCTCATAATTTCCCTTCTATTTTGATACTATTTTATAAGATAATTATTATTTTATTCTATTAATATTTTCTTATGTATTTAGTTATTTTTTTTATAAAAATAAATGATATGGTAAATAATTTTTTCTAATGTAAAAATTTTAAAATAAAATAAAAAAAGAAATATAAGATAGCAAGACCCTGATTACATTAGTAAACAAGTTCCTTAACCCAATAGATAAGCCTTTATGCATAATTATTGATGAGGTGGATGTGGAAATATCCTAAACTTTGACTTAAGTACAAGATTAAATGTATTATACAAGCCATCATTTTAATTCCCACAAGCACTTTTTGTTATTTTGGGTTTTTATTTTCCAGCTTCAGTTAATTACACACAAGTTTGAATAACGTTAAATGTGTAAATAAATTAAGTTTACAGTCAACTTGTTATTTTTTTTATTTATTGAAAAAGCTAAATATATGAATTTAATGATATTCTTCTTTCATTACCTCATATTTTATATTTTTTATATTTAATAAATTTATACTTATTTAATAATAAAAAGATTTAATTAGAGCACATAGTGTACAATAGATTTGGATTTTTTATCGTAAAGATAAAAGAGAATAAAAGAAAAAAAAGAAATTAAAAAAATAATTTTAAAAAAGTCAATTTTATATATTAAATTTAAAAAATTATTAAAAATTAAAAAATAAAAAAATTAGAAGATTCAAATAGCCGTGTAATAGTGATGTCAAGTAGGTAAGAGAATGCACACAAGTTTTCAAACCTCAACAACCCTCTTTCCCTTAACGCCATTATAATTGCGTCATGAATGACATCTATTTATTTGTCTCTGGTCAATGTGAAAACTGGAGCAACCTTCTAAATTTTATTCCATATATCTGGGTGAAGATTTCTTTATTTTATTTTATTTTATTTATATAATTCGTATTCAAAATTTAATGGGGTCTACTTAATTACTAATTATTATGAAAATAAAAAAATTATTAATTTTTACAACAAAATTATATATATGTGCTTATTATGTATAAAGCATAATTCATATATAGTAATCGCAAATATGGAGTTTATGAAAGGAATCAAAACTGATAAGACAAGTTTTAACGATTTAAGCTTCCTTCAATGATCCCCTCAAGTAACGTTTCAAGATGATATACATAAGCATTGAGCAAGCTTAAGCAAACTCATTCCTCCTAGTTACCGTACAATTCATGACAACACATTACTAAGGAGTAAGCAACCTGCATATATATATATATATATATATATGTATATTATATGTATGTATATATGTATATTATATGTATGTATGTATGCATGCATGCATGCACGCAATATGTGTGGCAAAATCTTTTTTTGTTTTTGGTGGTGATATACATGTGCCAAAATCTAAACATACAATTTCATTGTCGGCAGGAAGTTGTTGCAAAATGACTACAGAGCAACAAAGCAAGACTATCTGCAAAATAGCTAATACGACAGTCTAGTTACACATGCATAATGTGCGAATTTGCAGTCGTATTCTCTCCACTAAAATGTTGCATTTTAACCATTTACTTTTTTTCTTCTTAAAGAGAAAAAATGAAAGACGGAACAGTCGCATGCCTATGCACTTTTTGTTTATACAAGATCTGATGTTTCGGTTATATATAAATCGCTTTTTCTTTTCTTATATTTTTATTTATATATAATTTTTATTTAATTAAATTTATTAAATTTCAAAACTAAATTATAAAATCCACTTATTCTAAAAGCTCAAACTTAATGATATGAACATTAAATAAAAAATCAAGCATGAAAATAACTTTCCTTATATAATTATCTCCAATTAATCCCAAAATAGATTAATATATCATGTCCATTTTTTAAAATATTTATTATTATTAGTATTATTATATACTTGGATGGATCTTCGCTTGAATCAAAATTTTGATTGTTAAGTGGAAGGATGGCGGAGCAGCTGGGGCCTGCACGTTGGCCTCGTGCCAATTAGTTGCCTTGATCACACCGTTCTATATGTACGTGGTTATTGCCAACTCTATTTTTATTTCTATCTGTACACAATCAAAGACACAACAGTAGCAAATGGAACTATAAACAAAGGTGTATATTTATAGAGGGAGCAAGCCACATCAAGTTCAAGTTTCAATTCAAAGAAGAGGGTGTCAGGCTAAGTCTTGCTAGATTATGAGCCAGAAAAACTTGTCTGTTGGCTCAACCATAGCTCGGTTCTGAACTGGGACCAGAAAAGAGAAGAACTAGAATTTGGACTTTATCGTGCCTCAGTCAACAACAGCTATGATGAAGCATCGTGTGCTGGTTGGTTCTGGAGAAAGATTCTGAAGAGCTGGTAATTGAGATTGTTTTCCTCTGCATCGTACATGAATGTTCACGACTCACGAGTCCCAAACTTTTGAGTATTAAGTGAAGTAGCACGTGTTGCATCTTAACCAATTAGTTGGGGGAGCACCACATGGAGCTGTTTCATTTTTAACCAATTTAGTCACGTGACAATTCCAAGCAAAACTAGAGTGAGAGAGAGACGAGGGAAAAATAAAAAAAAGAAGATCAAACTTCAAACAAGTTGTAATGGAATCAGAGACATGTTGCAAGAAATTAAAAACAAAAAGTAAAAATTGTTTATTGAAAGAATCTCTCGATACATGCTCACCTCCTTCTACTTCTTTTGATATTTCTTCTTTTCTTATTTGACCACTTGTCACTAACACCTGCATTGGTTTTATGCCACCATTTTTTTATTTTGTTGACTTTTGATAAATTTATTTATTAAAAAAATTATTCAACTTACAATTAAATAAAATAGACTGATCTATAATTTTAGTGAATAAAAAATTTAAATTCATTTTACTTCTTAAGTAAGGTTGAACAAAACAAAGCCTAACTCATTTATCATCCATAGTCACCAATGTTAGTGTGAGAAAACTAACTTTAAACAGCTAAAAAATTAATAAAAACCCACAATCACATAACAGTCTCTAATCTTTGAAACTTACTTAAACTCAACAAAGCCAAAAATCCCCAACTCTCCGTTAGTGTTATTTGTATGAACCTCCTGTTTGCCATGGGCAAACCTAGGATGGGTTATGCTGGGCTCAATATTTTATTCTCAAGACAATCAGATGTTACGCAGTAAAAACAGCAATGACGTTGCAATATCACAATATATTGTGCAAGAAGAACTCACCCAACAGACAACAATTCACACTCCATTTAACGAATTGCACCGAAGACAACCGACAATGTATATTCCTTGTTACCTAAAGAAATTAAGTAATTAAAAAGTCGAGGACGAAGTTGAATCAAATCCCCCCGGAAAAATAAATAGATGTATATATACACAGCCAGGATGATCCGTCAATGCCTGCCTTGATAGCAATTGAATGAATCAAAATTAGATACATGCTTAATCTAATAAATTACAACACAAACAGATCCTCCGGATCCTAAATGTACACTAAATATCTCTATCAAAAGACATATTACCATTTACCAAGATGTCTCATCATCTATGAGATATTTGCAGACTGCCATCCCCCACTGAGCCAAAATAAAGACCTCTGAAACGGAACTTTATACCTCTTGGAAGGTTGAGAATAATGGTCCGCTAACAAAATTCTTGCCTTTCAGAATCCAACCCATTTCACCCATCTGAAAACCCGACCAACTCTAAAGGGCAATTCATAGTCTTTAGCAACAGCAGGCTCCCTTCTAGCAGCTTCTCGTTCAGACCAAACATAAACCCCGCGTTCCTGCCGACTGCCAGGTACTGTATTATCCAGGATAACAGCCACAAGAAACGCTACCACCATGTGTAATGAAAAAAGCGTGTTCAGGACATAGTTCAACTGCAAAGGAAACATATTAACCAGGTGTTATTCCTTTTTTTAAAAAAAAAAAATTACATGCCATCTCATGCTACAAAATTTCTTATGTCAAATCGAACTAAGGAGTATCAGTTGGTTTTTAACCAGCATTAAGTATTAAAACAATGGATACAAATGACTAAGTTAACTCCAGGTACATATTTATTAGCTAGTTGTCTGCATCATAATGTCCAATTTATGTCACAGCTAATTATATACATCTACATGACAATATGACATTTACTACGTAGTAGGTAGAATCCATAAAAAAAAAATAATAATAACCCAAAGAATTGTATTAGAAAAAAATAAAAAAGGAAAAATCTTATATACTAGCAGTAGCCACAGCAAAACCAAAGAGTAGAAGGCAATATCTTGAAATGTATGTAAACCAACGAGAGATCAGTTTCTACTTTCTTTCACAAGATCACAAAGACATACCCCAAAATCAAACAAAATTCATAAAAATAAAAGGACTAAAAACAGACATACGCCTCCATATTTGCTGTGGAAAGGCCCATGAGAAGCCACAATGTAGGGCTGAAAGTAACTTGGCACAGACAAATTGGAATTTGGAGAGATGCCATATTGTTGAAAGTAGGCAGGTATGGAAAGAGAGAAAAACAATGATAATCCCACTATGATAATATTGCGAGAGCTTCCAGCCTCACTATAGCGTAGGTTTGACAAGCCTAATGCCGCAAGCATTGCCCACATGAAGCAAAGAAGAGCAGCAACCATGACTTCAGGAATTGAAGCAATGAACCCTCCAACCTTACCTGTTACCGCATAAACAGTATTAAACTTCTGACATATTTGCAATGAAAATATCCTTTAGGAAGGAGCAAATAAAATTTGAAATGGGCACATCCACAATTAAATATGGAACTGCACCTCCTAATTGTCCTTTGGGCTATATCATTGTATTGATTATAAGAGACCTGTTAATGCATAACCAGTTTCATACACCAAACAAAGTGCTTTGGCAAGTGATCTGGGACTCTGACAAATCGTATCTTACATTTTTGTAAACAATGTTTGCTTCAGAATAAAATTTTGAAAGAAAGAAAAGGCAACATATAGCTTCCATGGGACCAAAAATACAAAAACAATTACGGCATGTCATGGTTACAGATTTTGAGTACAGAGCAATGACTAGGAACACAGATGTCATTTAATCATCAGTTTAGTAAAACACGTTAGAGATACTAGCCAACAGTTTAAGTCTTCAAGTTTACCGCACAGAAAAAACATAAAACCTCACGCAACCATCTGTCAGGAAAGAGGCTAGCAGTTGATTCCAAAATTTCAACTTAATTCTTCAAATTCCGCCCCTTTCAACTAATTATGCCTGTCTCAGACAGTCTACTGAACCCATCAATCATACGAAATGACCACATTATAGAGAAGCTAAAGATTCATAATATGATAGAATGTTTCTGAAAGTTTACATCATTACTACTTTGATATCTCTTCTAATATTCTTCTTTTTCTTATTGATAAAATTATTATTTAATATCTTCTACCAGGCAACTTTGGCAGAAAATATTATACCCCTTTGTTCATTTGTTTGGAAATTATTGATCAAGCATGAATAAAATTAGCCAATTACAAATTTCTTTGCAGACAATAATTCACAGAGGAATAAATTGTTAAATTGAAGTCACAGTGAAATTAACAGAAAAAAAAAAAAAAGAATAGTTCAGCTACTGCTCCAAGTCTTCAGAAAGGCCAAATTCTGAAGATAATGACTGCAAAAATCATTTACTCCAGTAATTGTTGCAAACGCAGAATCATCCTAAACAAAACAGTTTGCCTAATTGATGAAGAAAATACAGATGAAATTTTGATGTCAATGGAAACCAGGGAAGCCAAAGACATTTCACAGCACATACAATTTTAAATAGCACAAATTTTATAAAAGAATTATGAATGATATGTAACCCAAATTGTTTATGCAATGCTTACTGATCATACCCGTCTTTAAACTATTACTAGTGTGAGGCGAACAAGCATGCCAAAATAAGTCATAGACCATTAAAAATAACAGACATTTACCTATAAGAGACAATACTATTAGAAAGCATGCTCCCACTTCAACTGCCCTGCGACTTCCCATTTTTGTCACAGCAATTGTGTGAACATTTTCAGTTAATGTTGTGGACCCGGTTCCAGTTCCCCAGAGACCAGCCAGGACACTAGTAAGACCTTCCAAACCAATTCCTCGACTGAGAACTCCTGAAGTTGGAGGTCTGGATGCTACCAATAATGAAGATGCATGGTATGAGCCAACCTAAACATTTCAACACTGGTTAGATAACCCCACATACAGAGAAAAGTATTATGAATGTATGAGTTTAATTTTGGGTTAGTATATTTAATTGTTACCCTCTCACAGATCAGTACATGCCAGTGATTTTTGGTAAGTTTTGAGATAGAACCCAGTCTACATTACTCTTCCTTACAATACGTATCTACTTAATTTAAATTATTAAACGGCAAAAAGAATTTGATCAGATAAAAACAATAAGAACACTATTGGTTTAACTCTGAATCTGATAAACTATTTTCTTACCTCCGCATCCTTCAGTTTTCAAAAGTCTTTCCACCTCATTATCAAAATTGTGGTTAAAATCAAATGACACAAACAGATTGGTCAATATCATATGGAGTTGTCTTACTTCAGCAATCGAACCATCATTTTCATTAAAATAATCTCCTTTTGGCGGGGTCCAAATCCTAAGTTTTCATCAAGAGCTCAAATCACAGTTATGAAAGAGAAGACCACGCATACTTGATATTGCCAGCACATTCTCTAGGTGTCAAGAGGAACCAGTAGATGTTTGTCAACTTGATTACAATTTTGGCAATTCTATCACAAGTAAGTTAATTATGAGACTATGAGGAGTCATGCCAAATAGAAACAACACAGAAAACAAAATAGGTAAAGACAAAGAACTAACCGAATCCACTGATGAGATTAAGGAAACCACACACATTACAAGAGCCATTTTCCAATGGAAGACAGGAGTACCCCATTGTAATGGATAAGGAAATCTAAACCATGGGGATGATTTCAATGCATGAGAAGTGTCAACTCGACAATGCTTCATCTTTGAAACATGCTTTCTGCAGTGCTCTGATACCATATTTGAGGCAGGTATGTTTGCATCACACCCTTTGTAACTGTAAGCTCCAGCTTCAGTCAGCAAGAAAGCAGTTGCCCATGTAATTGCCAGACCCAAAGGAACCTAGCAGTTTGGTGAAGAAGAAAGCATCATACTTAACAACAGATATTTGTATGTCTGATAGAGTTAAGAGCAAAGATGAAATTCAGAGGAATTATTATTGATGCTAGTAAGAAGAATACAGAGAGAAATAAAGAACCAGAGGATCTGGCCTCCCCAGGACTACTGCCCCTTGCTGAGAGAAAACAAATCTCCAGCCCAAAGTTAATGCTCTAATTCTCAACAATACAATCTGAATGCGTACCCCACCTCACTCATTTCCCCTATATTCCGCTCATGCTGCTGTGGTTACCCCACAACAAACTCTCTCCTCTAACTGACTTGGGTCCCACAAAATTTCCTTCTCGCATAAACCTTCCACTCTTTTGGGCCGGGCTCACTCCTACTAGCAGGGTATCAAATAATGTCAACCAATAAGAGTAACTTAGAAAAGTATTCAAACTTTTAACTTACGGCATATATTAGAAATATACGGTGACCAAGAATAGATATTTTTCGCAGATACTGCAGAAAGAAAGAATAAATAAATTATATTAGCACAGTACAAGTACAATAGAAAATAACTTATACAGGATAGGCGTTTTCATATGTTGAGAAGAAGTTCAAGAAAGATTCCACAAACTTACAAGAGAAAAAATAATAACTACTAATATCTGCAGTGCACCAATCTCAAGACATGAACCAACTAGTGGGAAACCATAACTGTAAAATGAAAGTCCAACTGCAGCAATAGTTGGAGATACTACCACTGGATTGATCAACCTGGAAAGGAAGCTTAGAATGGTCATATATACAGGCAAATAATTTATTAAAGAAATGCAATGCACTGAAGTAATTAAAGTTGTGAAGAAAGGCTTATAATATTTGCCGTGGAACTTGATAGGTTAACCATGACAGGAATTTGCCCAGTGAAACCAGAAAATATGACCTAAATCTCTAGACCCATTCTTAATGGAAAAGAAGTCATAACTGGTTGAAGCAAGACTTCTGCAAAATACTTGTAGAAGTTGAAAACTCTACCGACTTATTTCTTTACCAATGATTATATTAACCACAATTAATCGACTCTTAAGAAATGTAAGGATCTCACACTTATCATATCTGACTTTCAAATGTAGTCTAAGTATTAAGCTTAGAGTAAAACTTGGGTTTTTCATTTGTCATGCTGCACAATTATTAATCTCACCCATATAAATCTTCATTTTAAACAATAATAAATGGACAGTTATGCGTAATATGCAGATCACAAAACTAAGCAATGGCACCGCTACTAGCTCTATATTTATGGGATTGGAACTATTTTTTCCAATTTGATTTTTACCTTATTAGCCAAGTGATATATCGATTATAATGATGTTAAACCAAATAAGCCCCATCCTATCAGATGAACCTAACAAGAAGAGCAACCTACCTACAATTACATGTGAACTTCAGTTGCTTCAGCGTTCAAAATGCAGAAATATCAAAATGAGTAACGATAGACATAATGGGTTAAAAGGAGAAGCAACTTTGCGAGATGTAACCCTTTGAAACATCACATTTTTCAATGGAAGATTGTTCTCAGCTTCTACAGTAAAATTGCATATGGTAGCTAATAGTAATCCATAAAATTACAGATTTTTCCTGTTTGATTCTTCCACTAGCATTTATGAACCTTCAGCACTACATTACACATTCCCCAGTAAACAACAACAAACAGTGGCCAGTGAAAACTTGTTGCTTGTACAAGTAAAAAGACAAACAAATAAGCAATAAAGAGTTCAAAAGGCGTACCTTACTAATAGCGACATAAGTCCAGTATATCCAAGCAAAGCTTGAAAAGTAGATCCAATAATTATAGCCCCCTGCAGTTCCTTCATTATATGCTTAAATTTCTGCAATGAAGATAGAAATTGAAGTAACCGTCTCAATTATAATAGAAATTGTTTTAAGACCAAACAATTTTAATAGAGGGTGAATCATAACATTGACAACAGAACAACAACTGATACTATTTAACAACATAAAGAAATAAGAAGCCATACATACATTTCCATTTAATCCTTGAAACTCAGGGGAGTTGATTATCGCCAGTGCTGGAGCCAGATAAACGAATGATGGGCCCTGTATCAAGGGCAATCTAGACCCCAAAGTTGTGTGCAACAATGTAGTCACTCCCGACATGAAGAGCACCGTCGATACCACCATAGCAGTATCCTCCTGTAGCCGCTTACATATCAGATGACACTGTCTACATAATAACTTGGCCTAGAAAAGAGAAGTAAAATGAAAACCAAATATTTTATTTGAAAATACTCACATGAGCACCCCCCATCGCAGGAACTATGACGAGTGGAATGAGAATCAACGAACCCAACATCGAAATGTAATGCTGGATACCGTAAAAACCAATGGGAACTACAACATCCATATAAAATTCTCAGTATATATCAAATTGTCAAACTTGGAGTAAGAACAACTCCATAACTCAACAACAGTGCGTTTGAAGCTATAGTAAACTTAAGAGGTAGAAAGGAAAACAAAAAAAAAATTGCTTTTTCCCGTAGCGAGTGCAACTGACCTAGACCAGGTGAATCTCTGAGTTCATATTTCATATGTGAATGCCTAGACACATATCCATCGTCATCTACAGTCTGTGGCAAGACATCGATCACTTCCTCATGCCTCGTCGTTCTCCGTGGCTGCGATGGCTGGTCCACTGGCGCTGCCGGTGCTGCTGTTGCCTGCCCATTGGTATTGGGGACCGAACTCTTGAGCACTCCATCAGAATCCCTGCGCTTTTTCACAGTCTGATCCTTATTAGCCGAGGGTGGCACCTTTGCACTCTTGGCCTCACCATTCACAGGCACAGCAGGCGCTGCTCGAACTCGACCCGCCTCGAGATCCGGCTGTGCCTCGGGCTCCCTTGGCCGGGGCGGCGGCAAGGCCATTTGACCCGAATCGCTTGCATTGGCCTCTCCAGAGAACTTGGGCTTGAACCCGGTCCTCTTGGCCCACGAAGACGGGGGCATTGCCTTGGAATCCGGCGCCGGCGGCCATGGACCTGGACGTTCACGAGTTTTGGGATCCGAATTTGACATTCAGCAGCAAACTAGAGGCGCATAGCTTGAATGCTCGTAGATCTGATTATCAGGGACAGCTCGCGCGGCAATGCACAGAGCGCAGAACTGAAGCTCTAGGGTTTTGCCAAACTGAGGTATTGCCACAAGCATAAGCTCACAAACAGTGAGAGAAGCAGAAGAGCGTCTCGACAGTTGAGGAAGAGTCGAACAGGAGAGAGAGAGGGTAAAGGTACGGCGTGAGAGTGAGTGCAGAGAGAGAAAGAGCTGAGAGTAAATATGCGCGCTAGCGTGAGGAAGTGAGTGCGGAAGTGAGGGAAGAAAAAACGAGTCAGATAGTGGTGGAGGTGCAACTGTAGAAAGGATGAGCCAAAACCGCGTTGTTAACTTATTTGTTCTTTCTCGCCTTTTGCTCTAATTCCGAAATAATCGGTGGTGATGTCACAAAATTGCCGTTGCATCAACGAATCCATCCAACAGCACCTGTGATTCCCTGATTAAACGGGGCGGAAATTGCCAAAATCAAAGTCAAGCTTTACTGGTGCGAAGTAAGTAACTCCACTAAATCAATGGATTATATAACAAAATCCTATTTGATATTCATATAAAATAGTATAAATCAGGCTTGGACCCTTCTATCCAACTCATTTTGTATTTGTTATTTCAGCACAACAAATGCATTCGGAAAAAATGGATATGAATTTCTCTAATTTTACATAATTTTTATTTAATAAATTCTTTGATTACTAAATTTTTTAGACTAAACCATAATATTTATTTAATTTAAAATTTTATATAATTAAATGTGAATATTTTATGAAATAATATAATAAAAATAATTTTTCTGTATAAATAATCCTGAACTCTCATTCATATCATCCAAAATTGATATTAGATTACGGGCTCTCCTCCTTCTTAGTCACGTCAATTTTTTATTTTTTATAAGAGAAATGATAAAACATTCCAGATGCATATAAGTTTTGGGGTTTAGATCTAAATTGCAAAATTAAAAAGTCTCAAGATAATAAATGAGTCTATTTATATAATTAAAAAATTAATTCATATAGATTTAGATTCACTATTTTCATATTTTTTAATTTCAGAAACATTTTTTATATACTTTTTAATGAAAACGATTACATAGCTATTTACTCTTATGGCAATCATTTGTCGTGTTATCTTGCCTACCCATTAATTTCCATGTTCACAAGAAAATGGCTTGTTGCATGATGGTTCTGTGATTTGCATTTGACATGCTCGATAGTCAAAATTAAAAAGGGTAGCATGCTCTTGTTCCAGATTCCCATAAATTGTTGTTCAGCCAATAGCTACCATGAAAGTGTACGCAGAAAAATATTGTGTGTTTTTCTTCAAACCGAATGCCAAAGTGGTCTATGATATATAAACATAAAACCAATATTATTGACACATTATCTTGACTAAGTTATCTAGAACTCTCCCTTCTTTTTTTTTGTCTAAAACGAATGAACTCATATTTTATTCTTCATTTCCATCTTCTTGGATTCTTCGGAAAAAAAATACATAATTCATAATTATATGGAGTTTAAATATTTTTTGGTAAAAATGAAATTTTGGGTCATCCCTTAAAAATAATAGACCAAAAATATGTAATTATTAGCTCTCAAATAGTAGAATTAATTTAACTTTTGTCAAAATTCATTCTTTTAGTAGGATTGATCTCCATAAAATTTAGAACAAAATGGTTATATTTTAGTCTTAAAAAATAAATTTAAAATTAAAATTTTAATATATAATATGTCTCAAAAAAACTTGAAAGGATAAAGGAAGAAAGCGGTTACTATTATAACAACTAATGGATTTATATATGCACCCAAAGAATCCAAAATATTTACAGGAAATTACGTGAATTTATTGTCTGTTGATGTATAAAGTTTGCATTTGCATAAATGAGGTGAAACTTGCGTTTGGATAACTAAATGTCTTTTCATAGACATAAGCAAATACTTGGTTATTGCACTGACACTATATTAGATAACTGATCACTCTCCCTTTCTTCACAATTCATACCTGATTAAAACACTTCAACAATATTGATCGACCCATTCAACTAACAAAGTTCTTTTGCGAAAAGACAGCCACCATATATATCACTGTAATCAATCCCTTCGTAGCCTTCTAATTGTTTTGCTGCAGATTGTAGTTGAACTGTCATTCATTTGGAGAACAGTTACAACCGTTTCATTAAGTGATTGATTACTCGACTTTGATCACTGCATTTATAAATATTGGAATGAGAATAGTAAATAAGTTGAAGACCAGAGGAGGATAGAATTCATGATAATGAAAGTACCTCCTGGTTTTTTGCTCAATAAAGCCAGCCAACTGAATAAATCAGAAAGTTTTGCTTTCGCAATAATTAATACATGAAAAGGCTGCTTTGGACCCCAATTTATTTTGTCTTACTGTGAACAATATTTTATTTTTATTTATTTTTTGGTCATTAATCTCTATTTCACCGAAACTTTTTTCAGAAAAGAAAATACTTGATCGTGAATTTTTTTTTTAACTTTTTGTTGATAATTAGAGTAATAAATTATTTAATATATATAAAAATTTAAATTTAAATTTAGTTAATTTTGGGGATGATGGGTCATAGGTGATATTGCTAGCATGTCACAAGTGAGACATGGACAATTAATTCATGGTGGGGCTCCCTTCACAAGGGAATTTGATCAGGTCATCAAGACATAAACTTTTCCGTAAAAAGAGAATAATAAAAAATAGAAAAAAAAAAGCACGCCAGCTGGAAAACAATGGTGCAGAGACCTCGCTGAAGAAAGCAATGGCTAATTTTGGAAGCATTGGGGGGAATGCCAACTAGCCGTTTGGAGGATGTGATCCACTTTCATATTTTCTTAATTTTAGAATTTTTTATTTTATAAATAAATTTAATCTATACATTTCAATTTTTTAATAATTTTTTTATTTTAAGTTTTTTGTCATCTCTCTTACTGGAGGATGAAAACGATGGGACTTTTTCTTTCTTTTTTTGTTTTGGCTGTGTTTGTCTTGATACAAATGGGCCGGAATGTTCTAAGAACTCAACCCAACACTAGGGGTGGGCATTGGCTTAGGTTAAACTTTTTTAATTTGCTTCAAATCATAAAAAAAAAAATTTAAACTAGGTTAAGATGGAGTTAAATAAATATAATGTAATATTTTAATTTAAGATTGAGTAAATTGAGTAGGACTGGATTTGTACTCCTTCACCATTGGGTTATCACAGTAACCCAACAAAAATTATATATATATATATTCTACTACTATAAAATAACGTTATTTCATAGTTTGCCCTAAATCTTTCCCAAGCAGTTCCACGACTCCAGTGCCACTCCTCGGTCCTCCCTTGTCCCTCGACTCCCTTTCTCAAGAGTGACGAGTCTCGTCCGTTGTCTCATCGTCTTCGACAATCAACGCCGATCCCCCCACTTCCCCCCACCTCGTTTGAGTTGTCTCGATTCCTTTCTTGTCTAGTCGTCACATTTTGAGACTTTGAGTCCTCAATAGTCGACTAAACCTTGTCGGCTCATCCCTACTTGCCTCACATTTGGCCGTCCCTAGGCCTCCACTTTTTGACCCATCCTAATCTAAATTAACCCACCTAAATGAAACTAAGTCATTCTAACTCAAAAATCTTGGTTTGAAGGATTATGTTGGTTGAGGTTGGACTAACTAAATGAGAGATTGGGTTTAACCGGATTAAGAAAATTTTGCCCTAACCCAAACCGCCCCACCCAATGCCCACCCCTACCCAACACAATCTCTTTTTTTCGAATAATGTTTGAGCAGCTGTTTGGTTTGGTACTGATAATTGCTTCTCATTTTGGTGTAACATCTTGTGTCTTCCTATACAACAAGCCTGCAAAAAATTCATTGAAAGTTAAGGTGTAGTAAGAAAAAAATAAATAAAATAAAAAAGATATAAAAATTAAATTTAAATTAAAAAAATGACCAACATAAAACAAATTCAAGAATCAAATCCAAGAATAAATTAATATAAATGAATAGAGAAGGGTTTTTTCTATCTTATCCCCATTTTTTTCCTTTATTTCATGTCATTTATTTTTATTAGAGAATGTGACAGAGTACATAAAAATATGATGAAATAAAAAATAACATAATAACTTTCAATACCAAAATAAGAAAAAAAAAAAGAGGTAAGAGAGGTAAGATAAAAAATCCCAATAGAACATACAGGCCCAAGAGAATGGGGAGAAAAAAGATTCACCTGGCCAGTTTTGATTGGGCCAAATTATCACTTGGCCCAGTCCAGTAGCATGTTCAATCCACCTAGCATTGTGAGTAGCGCATCAGATTGGGGGCGCGGGTTTTACAGAGGTTTTAGGGACTGATTCGAGGACAGGGAAGAGGAAATGGCAGCTTCAATGGCCGGAAGATCCACAATCGTCCGGAACTTATGCAGAGCATCGACGAATTCGATGCCAAGAAGACCATCTTTGTCTGTGCCACTGTGTGCTTCGAATTTCTCTATTCGTCGCACTTCCATTGTTCACGCTTCCCCTCTGAGGTACTCGTCCTTCTTCTGCTTCCTGTTCTTGGGAGATTCACACGTACAGCTTCATGTACGATCTGCTGCGCTGTGTCTAATGGTCGTTTTTACCTCTATAATGCTCATAATATCATTTAATTGTCCATTTTGATCTCTTGCCAAGGTTGTTGCGAAGAGAATTGAGCTCCTTCAAGCCCGTACATAGTGCGATTGCATCCGCTGTCCTTGTCTCCAAGCTTCCCAGCGAAACCAACACCTCCAGCGAAGGTCTCTCGTTCTCTCATTTGATTATTGGATAACCTTTGCACTTTGAATTCAAAGCAGCAAGATGAGAAGCGCATTCTTTTCTATGTAAATTGCTTAGTCTAGTAAAATGGCAATCTTAGGAATCAATTTAGTAATGGGATTACGATCACTGAGATCCACAATCTGATGATGTTGTTTATCATTTTGTATTATGATGTTGCCCATAACCTTAAACAGGAGTCATTAATTTTTGTATTCATGGTAACTTTAAGAGGAGGTGGTTTGAGGGAGGTTGCCTTTTTTTTTGCTGTTTTTTAATATTTCCATATCTCAGTAGAAAGTGAAAAAGAAGGCTAGCTTTATGGCAATGCTAATTGTAGATATGAACGTAAACTAAAGGTTGAGGGCCCATGAGTTTAGACCTTGGATTTGTGTCTTAGACTTAAACAAAATGGACTGGGTGAATTGTATTCTGTTGATTTAGTTATTGAACTGTATATTTGTGTTTTTAGATGCTTGAAATATTATTATTCCTTGACTGATATTAGAGAAAGTTATTTATATGACTATTTTGTTTTTTATGACAGGAAGATTTGCTAACTATCTCAGTCCCATCTAGTGGTGGGTGATGCGGTGATGAGGAGTTTCTTCTATAAGTTTTTGATGGCTGAGTTTTTGAACCATCCCTTTTTAATTCAGATCACTAGGTTAAGTGCTGAGCAGATTTTGGACATCAAATTGTTAGCCTCTATGCCTATCTTCTGGTCCTGCTACTCTGATATAGTTGTAACCTTGATGAGTGAAATGTTGTTTTATGTTATCTTTGAAATAATATCAAGTGAACCATGTCAGTCTCTTAGATCAACGAGAAAAAAAATAGGGAACAGCATCTTCAATTCTGTGACATCCATGTTTCTATCAACTTTTTGCTCCTTATTTAAGTAACTCCACGACTATTAGAGCTGTTATACGAGGGAAAATTAGTTGTAGAAACTAGAAAAGGTCCCTTATATGTGACATGGGAACTGTGGAGTTCATTTTGGGAGGAAATTCTTGTTCAGTATGCCTATTCCTTCTTCAAAATGCCTTGATTCTCAATACACCCTGCTAAAGCTGGATATTTTGCTAACTTCAAATTATAAATCAGAGCTAGTGTGAGTTTGGCAATATTGTGCTATATTAGAATTATGGCAGCAGAAAGATGGTAGATATGGAAGATAAGTTAGTTAGGAATTATGTAATGCCTTATTTAGGTTGTTTGAATTGGGAGGATTCATCTAAAAGTATTGTGTTTCGTTAAACATGCTGATTAAAATTTGAGTGTCGTGTTAAGTAATGTGCCTTAGGTGATGGATCAACAACATAATAATAGATGGCATTACGGAGGATAAAATTACCTGATATTTTGTAGTGCCTATGAAGCGCAGTAGAGCAGAATGCCCAATTGCTCTTTTGCAGTGAACTCTAGTTGCCTGACATTAATTAGGTACTGCATGCTTGTCAGGCTTTTTGGTGAGCATTTCAGAGTTTTATGGCATTGGTGATGACTATATGGTTTGTGATGTTATGTTATGGCAAGCCAGATTGAGGAGAGTTAATTCTTTACCCTAGTGCTGGACCATAAAATGAGTGGGATTGTTCTTTGAACTGTTCTGAGAAGGTCTTGTTGAGATGTGTTTCTGAAATTTCTGAGAAGCCATGCCCCCAGTGGCGGTGGCACTATTGAATGTGGTGATAAAAACTAAGTGGGATTAATAGTAAGGATAGTTAATAGGACTTGACTAATACTAGAGGCGTGCATCTTTCAGCGCTATATGAGGTGGTTTCTTCTTTACTTTTACTTTCATCTTTCTCTGTGATTTCTTCTGTTTGAATGGAAGGGGGTAAAAAAAAAAAAAAAAAAAGAGGAGAGACAGGTGGTGGGACGAGTAGTTACGAAGTCTTGGTACTGCCAAAGTTGATGGATGCTGTCAAACATGTAGCTGAGATGTCTCTGTTCGCCATTCATATCTCTTTCTGTCTTTATAATTTTTGAGAGCGAAATTCAGTATCAATCAGCAACTGGGTTATAGTCTCAATTGGCTGCTAAATTTCTGTTGTGATCTTCAACTGTTCTGGACAGTCTTGGTTTTGCTGGGGACCTCATGAAGGATTTACTGTGGATGGAGTGTAGCCTCCATACGCTTATTTGTTCCATTACAACATTTCCAATAGATAGTTAGCATTGATGACGATTTTCTACTTTCCACATTTCTTTTTCCCACCTAGAGCTAAGGACTCCAAGCCTCAGCTCCGTAGTAGCATTTGGACGTTTATGTGCATTTCATCATAGTAAAACACTGCTCTTCCTCCCATAAAAGAACAGTATGTTTTCCTCCTTACTATGCTTTGACTGTGGGCATAATGCTGCGATTGCATAGATTCTAATCCTAATTGATGTCAGAAATCTTATTAAACGTGATTATGTGTCATCTTTTTTAACCATTAGAATACTTCTATAAGAAACTCAGAAATTTTTTCTACCTTAACTATGATTTGGCAACTGTACTTAGTTTATACAATTTAATGTTTGAACATGTTATACCTCTTAGATCACGAAATCGGTTGTTGTTGCTGACATTGTCAGGTACGATATAGATTTTGCCCCTATAATTACGCAAACAGATAGGGGAAGAAAGGTGCAATGGAATTTTAGGTGTCATTTTCATCAATTAGTCTAAGTTTCCGTTAAGAAGCAAATGGACCCTTCACCAAACTTCCAAGAAGCTACAAAGGTCCCCCCATTAAAGTCTAAATATGATGCTGCTTGTTTATTTATTGTTGGTGTGAAGATGGGGTTTCTTAATTGTCTTTGAAACAAAGATTCATTAATTAATCATGTAGTACACTGCATTATTTTGCTTTTTTTTCAAGGAGATTGGCTTGGAAGGCTAAAATTGCACATGCTTAGTAGATGAGATGTCCTTTTACTTTGATTACTAATTATACTACGAAATTAAATTTAATGAAGCTGTCGGTTGTGTGAAGAAGACCCACTCCTTATGGATCTTGGCTATGAAGACTTTAATTAAAAAAAAAAATGGAAATTTTGGTAGAGAATTTAAGTCTCAGACTTTGTCTACAGGTTTGCTAGTCTGAACATATTGAACCAAAATTTGAGGGTATGGAATTACTAATTTTCATTTCTAGCTTGGTTGCGGGTGGACAACCATAGTGACCTTGCTTAATTCGAGCAAATTTCTCACCAATTGCAAGTATCAGAACAACATTTCCCATTGTCAGTTTCAAGTTTTAAACTGCAAAATACGATCAAACATTTACAAAACCTATTTTCTACGAAAAATTCCTTGTTCTGACTTTCTTAATAAATTGCAGCCAGTTGATAGTTATATTCCGTCATCCTTAAATTTCCTCTCATGTCCCAGTCTCTTTCCCTCTCCCAGAAGCCAGAGCTTGTACCCTAATCATGGTGGAAAGATGCTTCTGATTGCTAAAACGCGCATAACTAAAGCTATCCTCTATATAAAGAAACTAATTAGCATTATTAATTAATAAAAGTAGAATAGTTGGTTTAGCTATCTGTCATCTTTTGTAAATACATACTAGACAGACAAATATTTATTTATTTATTTATTATTCAACTTTTTTTTTTGGTAGTTTGAAATCTTTTTGCTTACTGCAGCTGAAACCGTCAACCATAACAATGTGGCCCTTAGTGGCAGTGGCAATTGTTAGGCATACATCGATTAAATTTAAAGCTATATTTTAACCTAATTTCATATCGAGTCCATGTGCATAACGATGATATTTTAAGATTGCTAACTTCTTCAACTATTATATTAAAAAAAAGAAAAAAACCACTTACAGTTGCTTCTTATTCAGTGAATTATTTTATTTAGTCAAAGAAACGGCCTTTTCCCTATGATGATTTCTATGAGACACTATGTTATGAAACTTCACACTAACATAGATTCAAGAATCGATCCATTTATTTAGAATTTAAATTTTAATATTATCACATATTAGAAATATAAAATAAAATTTATTATTAAACTTTTATTTAAAAATTTAAGTTTTTAAAGAAACTAAATCATTAATATATATTAAAGTTTCTATAACCACTCATCTAAGAGGCAGGTTAGATATAAACAATAAAAATTATTTTTGAGTCCCACCAACTTAAATATTTATGAGAGCTATTTACTTGACATCACAAAAATAGACAATTATTGTGGCGTTAGATTTCTGTTCTACAATATTGATGGCTTTTGCAGGCTGCCCCAATGTGACAATTATAAAGGTGTGCAATTGGTTTAGGGTAATGAGTTGGTTGACTTAATCAACATTTTACTTATGATAATTATATAATTTAAGTTTTATTTTAAGAATTTTTGTTAATAAATAATTTGTAAATTGATTGTATATCTCGCTCATGTTAATGGAGACTCTCCTCACCCTAAATCTATTCCACTATTAAAAAAAGTATGACTGTACTTTTAATACTTATACTAAAATACAAGCAGTATACAGTTGCCCACAAGTGTACAAATAATTCTATCAAGTTTAACAAGAAAAAGTATCTGACGTTAGATAAAATAGCTTAGTTACACTCTCCTTAGTTCTGCTCTGCTTAGTGGTGAAGAGCTGTGATAATGAGAATTTTTAAGTAACATACTCCTCAGTTTGGCTCTCCTCAGCTCCTCTAAAGGGGTAAAGACGCATAATTTATTGATGAGTAATAGATGAGACTAGTTAGAATAAGACAAGAGAGCATATTTGGTATTATATATTCTTATAGTACCGGTACTTTAACTGCGGTTTTACGATTTGAGAGATCTGTCATTTTATGATACAGTATTGGAGAGGATGACAGACTTTCATAGTTTCAGAAACCAGTAACTTTCACGTGAAACAAATTAACGATCGAGCACTCTCCCATCCATTTGTATTTCACCTTGGTAATTGGCTCATGGATCTTTATGATGGACTTGCTGCTACTATTCACTAAGAGGTCACAGCTGACTGTGATAGTTTGCCAACGGAGTTCCCTTTTCATACACATTTCCTAGTTGCAAACATGCTACTATTTATTATTTTTTTTAAAAAATTTTTAAGTATTATTTTTATATTATTATTAAGTACAAAATTAATTTATATTTAAAATTTATTATTAATAATATCTTTTAATAAATATGACTTGAAAGTTTAAATTTAAATATTTAATTTTAATTTTTTAACTTAAAATACAGATAATAATTATTATACTAATATTTTATTAATAGTTATTATTAATTATTCACTTATACTATTTTTATAATTTAAATATTTAATAAATATTCATTAAAAAAATTAAATTATTAAATTATTAAATCTTATAAATTAAATCATAAAATTCACAAATCTAATAATTCATACTTTTTTTTCTTAGATTTTTATAAAGATATCTCTTATATCTTAGATAAGAGATTAATTTCCTTCGACATGACATGAGAACTGTTAATGATAAATCTTTTTAAAATAAAAGTAATTTCAAACTTAAATCCGTATTAATAATCGTCTTCAAAGTCTCTTAAAGTATAATTAATTTTTACTATACTAATATTTTATCAATTAACTCATAAAACAATTTGTCAGTAGCTCAACTTAATGAGAGCTTCTTTCCCCTTTATTAATAGCTTGTGGAACAAGTTTTGCACTTGAATTGCAAAGGGCAACTTTGATGAGGTGTAGAAACTAGAGTGGGCAATACATGAGCTGGCCCAAGTGGTCTATTGGTCAATTCCCAATATTCCCGCAATCGCTTATTCCTGAAGTTTCGACAAAGAGGACAAAGCTAAACACTATTGGGTGAGCGGATGTGTCAAAAGAAGTTCAAATGGAATTTGCACAATTTCTCAGTAAAAGGTGCTTCATTGGCGTTTGGCTGGAGAGAATTTCTTGGTAATACACAAGGCCAAGACAGAAGAATTCCCTTTTCAGCTGGATTCCATTTTCTCTTTTGAATTGTCACCTTCACGTTGTGTTTAGATGTATATTATCCTTTGGAATCTCAGCATAACTGATGTTTAGCATTAAACGAGAAAGAAGAAAACAAAGGGATCCAACTCTTTTCTTCTAAGCCACCATAATTAAATTCTCCAAAACATGAGAAAAGAAAAAAAAAAAAAGAATAAGGTGAATGAAGTCACAGATAGAAAGCTAATGCAGAGCTAAGTTAGTGACACATGGATTATTAGTTAATGATAACAGATGGTTTTCTTTTCAGTCCCTACCACAGATCTGTACTACCGTACCACATATGGTGCTTGGGTTTCCCCTCCCCACCAACTCCATATTTGTGTCCTTAAACCTTTGACAGGTTTAGTGGCAAGCTGAATTGCTTCTGTGCTGTTTATGGATTTGCCTTTTCAAAACAGTTTGTGAGTGAGAATTTGCTGAGAGGAACATTACAATTTGGGAGGAATCTGGTTATTCCACTTCAATAGGGAGAAGTAGAAATTTGTGGTTGAAAAGAAAAGTGGCCATGCCTTCTGTCTAACAAGGACATTAAAGAGAAGAATACGTTCTCATTACCATGTAACTGTGCAGATGCATTTACAGATAAAGAATCGATACGTTTTTCATAAGCAGGTTTGAATCATATAGAGGTCTAAATGTCCTTGATCGTAATGGAAGCAGGAGCATGCCCCAGGAACAGACTTTCTGGGGTCCATATATAATCCCAAAAATATGCTCCCACACTTTGTACCTCAACGAGAGAGAAACTAATGACAACGCTCAAGCACTGTTTATGTTGTCTATGACACATTCCCTCAGTTAATTCCTCCCATCTCATTACATTCTTATGTGTGTGGCATGAAACACTTAATCAGAGCATAAGACCTAGGCCGACGAGATGCTCTTTCACACGCTTTTGTTTGTTCTTCTTTTTCTTTTTGTAGTCCATTTGAGCTATTCAAACTTCGAATCATGCCAAATTGTTTCAACTGTCCCATCTCACGAAAACCTTTCATGCAACTTTTGTTTTTATCACTACAGCCTTCACAAGCTAATTATGTTCTGCTTTGGTCGGAGAAGAATACAAGAAATTGGAATTGTGAGGCAGAGAGGATACAACAGTTGACCAAAGCTTCAATTATTCACAGGCTTGTATTGGTTTTACATCTCATTATTTTTACAATTTTATTTATATTTAATTTTTATAATATATAATTTAAATTATTAAATTTATTAAATATTATAAATTAAATTATAAAATCTAACAAACAAAAAACTCCTATAAAAAGTGAGATTATGGGAATCGATTTTTCCTTAATACTAAAGCTTCTCTTTCCCAACTGCAGCCACATGATATTATGCATTAAAGGAAGTAACAAGTAGACCAACATTAATCAATATAGTCTCACTCCTTTCTAATGATATTGAATACTTTATTCAGAATTTTAATGTTGGGAGTCAGTACATGGCAGTGATCGGGGAAAGTTATTAATTCATATGTTATGCACTTTTTTTCTGTTGAGAAATAGGTCCTGCTTTTAATCATGGATGTGTTGGGAGTAGGAGTTGGCGGGTCTACAGGCCAAATTTATTTTGTGGGTCCAACGTTCACTGTTACATATTCATAGTTTACCCCTACTGCCTTTGTCATATGGGGTTGGGTATTACAAGAAAGCAGTAAGCTTCTTTAGGCACCAGAAAGAGAGAGAAATCAACAAAATGTATCCCATAATATGTTTGCTTCATCTTCATTTGTCTTTTTCAAAATTTTGAGAGGTGATTCTGTTAGCCTGATGGGTGCCTGTGCTTGGCAAATTTTGCTTTATCTCTTGGTATCTTTCAAGTGTTTTAGAGGACCTTTACTGTAGAAATTTAGGCTTGATTGTGAGAGCCCAGAGTTAGAAGGATGATGAGTTTGAATCATGATGGGACAACTTGAAGAATATTATGACAGCTGAAAATTTTGGGTATTAAGTAGTTTATCGTTGATGATCACTTAATAGGTGGAATTAGCAAAACGTTGTAGTTACCTAAACTGTTGCCAGAACCGGCAAGTAAAAGGAGATATTTTCACTCTCTAAATTTCCGTTTCCACTGCCTCTTTTGTCCATTATTTACCATTGATGACGAATTGGATTTTTACACTTTACAGTGCGTCTTCAAATTACAATAAACAAATTTTGAATGGCTAAAAAAAATAAAAGAATATAAAATTTACCACAAATAAAGATTTAAATTATTATTCTTTAAAAGATTGATTAAAATTACGAAAGTAAGACATTTTAGGTCGTTGCCCACTAGTGCATGAGTCTAATAAATTATTTGTAACATGCTCTCCTTAAATGCATTTTATTATTGTAATCATTGAAGCCGAGGTAAAGAAATTAAAGCAAGGGTGATCATGTCACAAATAGTACTGAAACAGAGGCCAGACCAACTTTCTTGGTGAGCTTTTTCCTTTCTTCTTTTCTTTTCTATTTAATAAATTCCAGTTTTAGCTTGCAATTAGGATTAAAAAAGCACACTCCGATTTACTCACACTTATCGCGTATAGGGGCCTGGACCAAGCTAGATTGGGAGATCCGATTTACTCACACTTAATCACGAGGGAAATCAGTGCGCGGACTGGCTTGCTGCAAAAGCTGTTGATAATGATCAAGAGTTATGCGTCTTTCAGGCTGTTCCTCCTGGTCTTGAGTTTTTATTTCATGCAGATGTAACTGGGGTGTGTTACCCCAGAGTGATTAGTCTCCCGTAGTTTTTGTCGTGGCTTTTAGCCCCGTTTCCTTACCCAAAAAAAAAAAAGCACACTCCCTAGATTTCTGCCTTAATCTTCTGTTTTTTATCTTCATGGAAGATGCATATTTATAAAAGTATATAGTGTAAGAATCATATTTTGAATCTCTTTGATTTGTTTATAATATGAAACATATTTTCTAGAATAAAAAGTTATAATAATTAATTATTACTCAGATTTTAATTTATTTTTATGAATATTTCTGAAAAAATAGATTGACATACATCTAGCCCGTTAAGACGCTGATTATTATACGTTGAGAGAGAAAGTGTGTCATGTTAAATGGTAATGGGCCTGTCAGGGAACCGGATTGACTTGCCTGCCTCTCATTTAACTTCTCTGAGCTCTGAGTTTCCACTTCAGAAATTCAAGAAACTTCAAACGCAGACACCCCTAGAGAGCTCATAATTTTTTGATAGAATCCAAAAACGAAAAGAACCCAATTTCCCAAAAGCTCAGATCTTTAACTCTAGTTTCCCAGAGTATCTGAGAATTTGTCTGCGAAATGAGAGACATAGTTTCTTGCTTCAGCGAGAACGCAGTAAATGTGTCGCATTCTTCGTGTTCTAGCTATTCAAAGAACGCTTGCATCTCCCCGAGCCTCACACCGTCAATTCAAAATTCAGTATCCAGTGTCTACAAAATCACCCTCTCTTCTCAAAAGCAGCTTTTGGTCATTGTCACTTGGTGTAGGAACCACTCCAATCAGGGACTCAGCATAAACTTCGGTGATGACGACCCAACAGCAGCACCCTTCAGACTCAATACCAATTCACGTTTTTTCAGGAAGAAGAAAGGTAACAAATTGCTGGAATCCGATGAGTCAAAGATAGAAATTTTCTGGGATCTTGGCAATGCTCGATATGATACTGGCCCTGAACCTGTTAATGGGTTTTATGTTCTAATTCTTGTTGATTCAGAAATTGGTCTGATTCTGGGTAATTTGGCTGAAGAAGCGGTGATCAAAAAGTTCAAAACAAGCACCCCAGTGGCAACGGTCTCACTGTTATCAAGGCGAGAGTATTGTTCAGGGAATACCCTTTATGCAACTAAGGCTCAGTTCTGTGATACTGGCACTTGGCATGACATTTTACTCAGATGCAGTGGCGAAAATGAAGGCGTGAAGTCTCCAGCTTTATCAGTTTGTATTGATAAGAAGACGGTGATTCGTGTAAAGAGGCTGCAATGGAATTTCAGGGGCAATCAGACAATTTTTGTTGATGGGTTGCTGGTGGATTTGCTGTGGGATGTTCATGACTGGTTTTTCAATCCTGCTTCTGGGTGTGCAGTGTTCATGTTCAGGACTAGAAGTGGGTTGGATAGCAGGTTGTGGTTAGAGGAGAAGACTGAACGGAAAGAAAAAGACAGAGTTGAATTCTCCTTGTTGATCTATGCTTGTAAGAGCACATAAAAAGAAACTTGTTCATCTTAATTTTTTTAACCTCTTTTTGGTCTCATTTTTACCCCCAATTTCTTATTCATTCTGTTTCCCCTTGCTTTAACTCTTCTTTTCCTTTCTTCTTGGAGGGATACATAATCATTCTTTTTGATCATAGGAAAGAGGAAATAAAATAATTTAGAGTTGCCAAAAAAGAAAAAAGAAAAGAGTTATAACAGAACAATTGGCTATTCTAAGTACTCTGTTTCTCTGCGTTTTTCCCTCAGACCAGAATGCTGAATATTGCTAGATTGTGAAGTAGACTGCAACAGAACATGAGTACGTATTCATTAGTAAAATTTTCAATTTTATTTTTCCTTTCAAGAAAAATAGAATGCGCGAACGAGCTTTTTGTGATTATGATATGACAAGGATATCAACGAGGATTTGCCAAAAGTGCAATTGCAAGTTTTGATTGGCATAACTAAATTGCCTTTAGCCTTTACAGGGCTGTCACTTTTTCTGTACAATGTTGTTTATCGTTGTAATGATGCTCAGAATTCTATTTTTTTTCTTTAAAGATAACAACCATGCACTAATGGAGACAAGTAGACGACAAGGTATGATTTAGCACCGTTTGCTTCTTATAGCAGCTTAAATTTGATCAAGCTTCTGTGATTTTACGGAGCATTTAGGCATGAAAAGCTCTAAAAGGAAATATAAGCTTAGTTGGGCCACCTTCGGATCAAAATCATTCATGCTTCAAATATTTTACTTGTCTTTATTGGCGTGGTGGTGCCTTTCATTACGTATGATGGCCTATTCCTTTGTCCTCAGATCCCTTGACATGCGTTTATGACTCCATGGTCCCTGCAACTCTCCAGTTCACCGTCAAAATCCAGTGACTAAATAGCCTGTGGCTGGTGCATGGTTAAACTAGCATTGGCAAAAACAACGATTGTTCTGACTGGAGGCACTTCTTCTTGCAATATAAACTCCATTTTATGCATATGAGCTTCCTTTTTTATCTAAAATATATAAAAAGTGCACAATGTTCCTTTGACAATTTTTTGTGTGATATTATTCGTACTAAAGTTAGAAAGAAGTGTCAAGCATCTACCAACAGTGTTATCTGTAAATTATGTCTTTTTCTTTTTGGTTGAATATACAGTTATTCTTGCTTGCCATAAGAGCATGCTTCCATTATGCTTTAGTAGTTTGGAAGACTACTACCTAAGGTCTTGCACCTTATTACAGACCTGATTTTGCGTATTAGGTTGAATTTGGTGGATGTTACTTGCATTAGTTTTCAAAATCTTATATGCCCTTCAAAGGAAGTGTGGTTTACTTGCCTATATTCATTGTATCTAAATAGTAAATCCTGAACATTTATGTAGGCTCTGTTAATTTCTAAACAATTCTCTTTTTTTCATAAATTAAATCTCAGAAAAATTTTATTAAAAAATTTAAATTATTAAATTTATTAGATTAAATTATAAAATCTAAAAATATTATAAATCAGTTATAGAGTTTCTTCGAATTTCTGAATGTTTAATATCAGCCACTGTACTATAACTAGGGGGGAAAAATCTGTACAGGTTAGGTAGTCATCAACTTTGAGTTGAAAATGATTTGCATTACCGAAACCAGATGCTGAGAATGCCATTCTTGATTTGGATTTTAAATGATTTTCTTACTAGTCTAGTGCTGACATTATGAGTCTCGGGCCTAATAATAGATTGTTATCGCACAAAATCAATCTGTTTTAGTGCACCCTTTTCTGCTTTCTAGCATGTAGTTG
The DNA here is from genome assembly GCA_037013595.1 of Dicorynia guianensis. Taxonomy (NCBI): domain Eukaryota; kingdom Viridiplantae; phylum Streptophyta; class Magnoliopsida; order Fabales; family Fabaceae; genus Dicorynia; species Dicorynia guianensis. The sequence goes on from JASUAB010000009.1 coordinate 2,819,603, forward strand.
TAGTAGTTAAGATTTGAATTTGAGACCCTAGTACCATAGAATGCGGCGAAACAATAACGAGGACGTGCACTCAACCATTTGGATTGACTAAACTAAAGCTTTGCCCCACTTAATATCTCGAAGAAGTCGACACAAAATCAATGTTAATCGGGAAATTTAATGAGTTTTGTATTTGGAATTTTAAAATTTGATACTTCGACAAAAAATTTTATAAAATTTATACAAATAATAATCTTTGCTTCTTTGGAACTTGGAAGCAATTCATGTCTGCGGAGTTCAGCCCACCAACCTAAGGTGTGTGCTTCTGCCATTCTGGTTAGAAAAATGATTGAAGTCAGGTTAATTCATGGAATTGGAGTTCTTCCATCTTGTCCATGCAATGACTAGCTTATTTCCACAGTTCTTTATCCACACAAGTTGTGGTTTTTGCATGAAGTGTAAGAAAACATTTGAATTTAATATGAGCCATTTAAATTCGAACTATACTCACTTAATATCTCTGTTTGGCTGACCTGGTGTGCAATTAGCTTTTCTGACCTAGTGTCCTCAACTAACCTGAAATCGGCCGAGTCATATCCCGAAACTTGGAGTTTTTTCTTTCATTTTTTTATTTAGATTTTGATGCAGAGAGAAGAGGCGGGGATGCGTTGAAGCAATTGAATTCATCAATTGTCAGCAATGGTTTGGTACTTGCTTGCTTTTTGTCCTCTGATCTTGCAATCCAACTGGCAACCAAATTTTATGCGAGATTCTTCTCTACTCTGTTCTGTATTCCCCATAAGTTCATACGCGTCCAACCTCTAAGAATAAAATGGTGGCGGTTCACCAACCCTAGTGAGTTGCATTGGGGTTGACAAACCTGCATTTAGCATTTCATATTAGAGAATGACAAAAAAGTTAGCCGAAAAGAAAATATATCAGTTATTTAACACAGCTGTGCTTCTTGTATCACTTTTATTCTTAGGATTCTTCTATTGCCAAGTTTGTGGAGCTGCATGCCTTAAGCCTTGGTTAATAACAATGCTAAACCCACAAAACCGCTTTTATGAAATGCTCACAAATTCACGCAGTGAGAAAATGAAGTGGTAGTTTTTATAATGACAAGAATAGTGAAGAGCTAATTATATTCCTAACAACCCTTTGCCCTTGTCTTTATAAGGGCATTGAATGTCTGGAAAGTTACGTTTTCCTCCACTATAGTGCCATCATTGTTTCATGTCATTCTCCTTATCTTTTTGGTTTGTACAAAGCGTATGGGCAGTAACCTTTGTGTCTTACGTAAGGCTACGAGGAGAATAGGCTTTCGGGTCATGAGTGCACGTCCTCTCGATTCCGATATCTTGATGACGGTCAAATTGTTTTCTATCATTGTCTCTCATCGCAAAAGATGTAGGAGTATTATATAATATATTATTAAAATTTTAAACTGACTTATATGATAATAATATATTATGCTTATCTTGTATATTCATTTCTTCTGCATTTAATTCTTTCCTACTGTGTATCTAAATTCTGGGTAAGAGTTTCAAGTTGCTTCTCTGTCTACTTTTGACTCGTGAGTTTGTTCACGCCTTTTAAGCTTCTCTTTGCTGAACCTTGATTGAGATGGCCACTAGAACTAGAAGATGTTTTAATTCAGTTCAGCTTCTCAGTGAGGTTGTACAATTTAACTTTTTCTGTAGTTCGAAGCGGAAAAATCTACGCACTGAACAATGAGAAAGAAGCCTTGAGTGAAACTGTGTGTTCGAAACGGAGTATTGCCACAGTAACTCTTGGTTCACTGTCCAGTTTCTTTCACTTGGATGTAGAAAGCAAGTCAGTAGAGAGCTTGATAATCTCTAAAAGTTCTTTGCTCAGGCTAGAGCCCATCGGTCTTAGGGGTTTCGATGTCTTTTCCTAGGCGTAGTCAAGTTACTGATTTTGCCAAGAAGCCCACGAAAAGTCCTTGAAGTTTTGGAGGCTTTTGTTAATTGGGTAGGACATGCAGAACCCGATCCCAATGATGGGCTCAAGAAGCTTTTATGAACGCATTGCGTTCGAATTGCCATCTCTGTGGTCTTGGGTGGCAACTGCGAATACTCTCCCTTCAGTGCGCCTCTTTTTAAGTTTCTTTTCCTCATGCTCGCATTCTCATTGTTACTTGAAGTTTATCATGTCTTGCTACAACAAAAAGTATCCCGGTTCATTCTCTTATATTTTTTCTCTTTTCATTTATTCTTTTCTTTGTTGTTTTCCTTTAATATCAAACCCTGCAGGCACATTAATATTCCATCTGATTTCATACGTTGCTTCTCTGATGAGATCCTTCATCCTATGCTTTATTTCATTAGTTCATGGAGTCTCTGAATTTTCCTCTCTTTTTTTGTGGAAAATAGTTTTGTTTCAGGTCTCCTCCAGACGGCATTTTTTGGTTTGGCTAAGGCGAAGTATACTGTGATTCTAAACAAAATGGGAATGCATATTCACAATGATCAGATTCAACTGATTCAAAGGTTATTCTGTTGTGTTGTGATGTGAGAAGTAAGTAAAAATTTTATTGTGAAAACGAAATTTTCCTAAGAAATATCAACAAATTGAAATGTTGCTAGTTTGCTGTTATATTAATTCCTTTGAGTGTTCTGATCTTATAATGGATCTGTTACATTCAAGATATGAGATTCGACGATTGTAACACAGCAAATAATATTGAACAGAAGACTCTGTAATCTAAAATTCAATCTATTGATAAAGTTGATTAGATATCCAAGAAGGGCATTACAGCATTGAAAAGAACAAAAGAAAAGGGGACATTACCAATAGGATTTATGGTCCCATCCTCGAAGATGACCTTGTCTTCTGCGTAAAATGATATCAGAGTCTTCAAACCATTACATATTTTACTCGGTTTAAACTAACAAAAACAAAGTAAAATCCTTGTATAAAGCAAAGAAAACAAACTTACTGCACTCTTTTGCGTGGCATAAACACTTCAGCCCAGCGCCACAGTTGCCATTAGGCTTTTCACACACCTTACAAAGTTTTGGTAAATGATCTGAAATGTCGAAGGACAACCTTGTCCCCAACTCATATCCTTCATAATCGCCACAATGATCTTAAGCACTTCTATGTACCCAGCTGAAATGAGAGCAATTCAACTGCTTTGGCTGAAAGCCCTGATCGATTTGTTGAAGATCATCAACAACTAAACACGAATAAGACTTTTTCTCGTGCTCTTAAATCCTAGAGGATGAAGAAGCAGCAGCCCCACATTTATATGCCTCTGCAGTTTTGCATAGATGACGCGGTGGAGTCTCTTTTACTTGAGCAGTTGAAGAGAAGAAGTGAATTAGGTTCTCGGGGAGAAGGGAAACCAACCGTCACAGCCAAAGGAGAAACGTATTGAAGAGAAGAAGAACAAACATGTTGGGAGATAGTTAGCAATCTACCATTATAATCAACTGAAGAAACTTGGAAAAGGCCAAGGCTTGTTCTGAAGTAGAGCTTCTGAGATCTCCATAAGGTCATGCTACTGAGTAGAGATGTTATAGAAGAATTTGTATTCAGGGAAGGATTTTGAGTTCTGATTTTTCCACAGTAGTTTGTATGATTATGCTAAGCTATAGAGATACCTTGAAAGAGATTGAATACGAGCAGAGAATGTAGGAGATGAAGATGCTTGAATGGGTTCATTTTCTCCCCTTTTCTGTTCTCTATCAGAACAAAACAGGATGTTTGAAATCTCAAATCTTGAAAATCCTGTGGGGTTACTCTCAGGAATAGGATCACTCTTGCTAGGAAGGCATAAAGTTGGGAACTCGAAATCAACTCCTTTCTATTCTAATCAATTTTCAAGATGGCCCCAGTGTTGGATTGACGATGACACTCCTTTCATTATTAGTTTTTCTTTGTTCTTTTTCTGGCTGGAAAAAGATCATATTGCTTTCACACTTTGGGGAATCTCAAATCTGTAGATTGCAAATGTAAACTTTTCTTTGTTGATTTTCCACGATGCCCTTTAGAAATGGATTATCACTTATTGGTCCTCCTCCTTCATCTAGATTCCTTTTCCTTTCCCCTGTGGCATACTTCTCTTCCCCTTTAGAAAGAAGTTGAGTTGCTGTTCTTGTTCTAATTTGTTTAATTGATCAATCAAAGATTTCTAAAAGAAAAAGCTAAAAGATGCAGCAGTGGTTGACGTAGGACCTCCATCAAGGAGCTCTACAAAGCAACAAAGTCAAAAAGTGCTTATACTGCTTTCTGACGTTCCATTTTCTGCGTCTTTGTTTCTAAATTTATCGATTTTTTTTTGGGGGGTGGGGGCTTGAAATCTAGAATATGTGCTGATACGTCTAAAAGATGTTGCAGCAACTGGATAAATTGTTACCAAATATCAAATACCAACTCCAACAAGTGTCCATCAACCAGAAGGGAAAAAAGAGCTAATAATTCATAGCTCACATTACAAGTTGGAACTGCATGAAAACTGGTTGGAACAACCCATAACTAAGATACAAATAACGGATGCAAATTAGCACACACAAACATATACTAATTAACATTCAGGAAGGAATCTTTATTGCTTGCTTATATTCAGGATGATGCTGGTGCCTTGACAAGAGTAGCAGGGAAATCCAGCAGAACTATCTTGTCAATAGCTGCTGAAAAAGTCGCCGAAAACTCAAGGTGATTTGGGTGAGCCTGAAATGCAGTGTGGTCTTCTTTCTTGTTGAATGTCATCAAGAAGGCATGAGTGAAACCTTGCCTTAGCACCTCATTGCTTTCAATGTCCTGTCCCCTGCTTATTGCGTACACAAGCATAAGAAAAAGAACAAGATTATCTTGAAAAAAAAGCTAAGTGCTTACCATTCAAAGGACTTGACAGCGTCAATCTCAGAGACCAGCTTCTCCATCCCTTTGATGAGCTCCTCAACTGCCACACCTTCCTTGAACTTAACAATTACAAAGTGTTTGAATTCTCCCATGGCTACCACAGCTTATGAACCAAACCTTGTCACTGGCAGCCTAATATATATGCATTATTCAGGATCTATTATAGGCACAACTTTGGCGTCAACCCTCACAGTCCCTGTCTGTCCATCGTCCTACCCCCGATGACCCATTTGTACCCACCACTCCGTTGGCGTTTCTTATTTACGAAAAGTTTAGTAGACAGCATCTATGGCTCAATCTTAGGAAAGACACAAGTTCTTGGAGCTAATAGACCCACCAGTGAGCAACATCCAACAGTAAATACTGTCTCGTGTGATTGTCGTAGCACATGAAATGGGGTCCTTAGAGTCATTTTCCTCTAGAAGTTTGAGTTATGAAGTTGGCCTCACTCGGAGAACATTATGATCATATTGGCAGACCCTTTTTCTTCCTTCAGTTACTTTTTTAACCTTTTCTCTTTTATGTGCAGAAAAGCAGTGCTAGCTCTGAACCCTTTCTCCATGTCCTTGCCATGTGCACCACCAAGGTATACTATCGGACTTTAATGCGTGGACGACATGCTGTGTACTTATCGTTAAGGAATCTTAACTAGGGCCTTTCTTCAGGGGAAAGAAGAACAATGATATGTAACTTTCATCCTCTGATACAATTTTACACAGGCTCACTTGTCTTCAGACTATTGGATTCGATTTTAATTTTCATCTAAATAATCAATTAATAAAATTTTCCCAATTTTTTTTAATTATGTTGTTTTTTCTTCATTTCTCTGTTTCAGGCTTACTTAATTTTGATACATGATTTGGAAGCTCTATAGCAAGTCACATTTTTCCAATATATAGTGTAAAACTGAACACAATGGAGCTGGTTAGTGGCATGATATGCCATCTAAATTTCTGAGTAGTCTAATTAGACCAACTGGTAATCTGTTCTAATCACATATTATCGGTCCAAATGCTTTTATAATCTTGAATTTATATGCTCTTATCAGAATTTCAATCATTTGATGATTCGTTTAATCAAAAGGTGCAGTAATTGCCCTTCCTGTAACTTTCTTTAGCAGTAAAAACTCTGACTCATTTCATTTGTAACTGCATGACATAACCATAAAGGCTTTGAGTCCTTTCCGCACGTAGATTTTGTCTTAAGGGGAGGAGGGCCTTTTTTCCTATAGTTATTATTACCAAAACATGGATGATAATGTGTAAGGTAATATCAGTATTTTCTTCGATGTCTGGTTGAATGACTTCGCTATTTCACCCAAGTTTTTTGACCGAAGAAGAGCCTAGTCACCAGACCACTCTGTTTTGTCACAAACAGAGGCGAAAGGGGAGGATGAAGAGGGTTAGAGGCAAGTTAAAGTGTGAACCTGGAACTGTAGTGAAACAGATAAAGTCCTCGTGCGAGGGTGCAAGGAATAAGTCACTGAAATTCACTGGGTTTTAGGGGTACTATGCATCCAGTATTTTCTTCGATGTCTGGTTGAATGACTTTGCCATTTTCACCCTAGTTTTTTGACCGAAGAAGAGCCCAGTCACCAGACCACTCTGTTTTGTCACAAACAGAGGCAAAAGGGGAGGATGAAGAGGGTTAGAGGCAAGTTAAAGTGTGAAACTGGAACTGTCGTGAAACAGATAAAGTCCTCGTGCGAGGGTGCAAGGAACAAGTCACTGAAATTCACTGGGTTTTAGGGGTACTATGCATCCCAAGAACTGTCTAGGAGAGAATAGGTTTTTACCAAAGAACCTAGAAATAGTCAAATATTACATCGTTTTCACTTTGACTTGAAATGTATGGGTTTTGCTTCAATTATTGAGGGTTTCTGACACATTGAGGTGAACGTTTAAGTGAAAAGATGCTATTGCTGTCATAAAGTAAAAGAAAGGCCCCAAAATAGATAGGAACCAGCGACAAAACTCATGCCAATTTGAATCAATATTCAGATCCTACGCTCATTTTCCACTTCCTTACTCAATAAACAGTAGATGCTTACAAGCACAATGTTCAGTGTGCAGAATGTGAACAACTGAAGAGAAGAGCTTTCAAAGGGTTTAATAAGATTTGGATCATGATTTTGTTTCGGTCTCTTCCTGCCCCCACGGGCAGCGCTCTTTTCCAAAAGAGCGATCAAAAGTTGCACAAAAAGGAGATTGTAGACTGTGAAAACAGTGTAATGGAGATTTTCACTCTTTCCAATACGTAAAGGAGTGGATGAAAAATATTATTATTATATTTATTATTTTATTTATAATTTTTATTTAATTTATTTAATTTTATTTTTTAAAAATTTTTATTTAAACAGATATAATTCCATCATTATTCGACAAAAATGAAAGGAAATGATGTATCTTATCTTCAATTATCTCTCATTTTTATAGGCACACGTATTCAGTCGCTCGTTATTACATCATACATTATTTAGTCAAATGACAAGATACGCCTCTGGTTTTCATCGAGTCTTGTCGTGCTTCATCTTTTTTAGTGTGTTCGTTTACGCAAAGTGACAGAAATCATGTTCGTATCCTGCAACGGATCAATTAGTTTCACCAAATTTGTAGAAAATCTCGCAAAGCATCATTTGCCGGATTAGTGACACAGAATAGAAGACCATAATGTTGACTCTTAATTGGAAGTAGATGATGAATGGATGCAATCTTGAGTGTCACAATCAAAATTATTGGTCCCAGCTTTCTAATAAATGGCAACATGTGGGAAAGCCTATAGAAATGTTGAGTCCAAGGTGAAACATATATCATTTAGAGTAAAGAGAAATTATCCCATCTCAAGGTAAAAACATTTGACAAACTTAAGTTTTATTAGAAATTTTATCAACTCAATTAATTCTTGTTTAAATATTTTTAAGTGAGTGATTAAATTTGAAAATAGCTAAACTATAACAGGTTACGTCCTGGTGTCAATAATAACAGGTGCAGAAACTCTATTGGTTCGTCAGTTGGCATTACGCACAGTTTGCGCTGCTGAAGAGAAATGGAGTGACCATTCTATTCCATTTCTCCTTCTCAGCGTAAGCTGTGCGTCCTGCCAAGAACGTACTAGTATCACGGCTCGAACAGGTGACTAAACCTTTTTGTTCCCAGAGTGAAACTTTGTTGTTGGCGTCAACATCGGGGCCTCATCAGGCCTCGCTATGCCTGCGTGCATGGACTCCCATTGGTAACTTGGATCGGGAAGTGGGAGTCCAAATCAATAGCGAGCTTGGACTTCAAAGAACGAATGCGGTCCATTTCCAGTACTTCCTTCGGCTCCTTTTCTCGACCTCCACATTAGGGTTTGAGGCTCTGGCCTCTCAGTAACGGTGGCGCTTGCAGCTGCAGGTTCAGCCATGGTCCTTCATCCATCTCTGTACTCCCTCGACGCTTGACAAAGGTCCACTCGTTGCAGATAAAGGTCCACCTCATCCATAATCAGGTTCTAAATATCGTATTTGGGCTCTGTGCTAGCCTACTGGGCCTTAGAAAATATATATATTTTTAAACCTTGGAAAATAATTTAAGCTTAACTATCTGCAGACAAATATTGGTGATAGGGATTTTCCTTTAAAAAAATAAAGTTACACTCTACCTTTGTGAGATTTTTTAAAATAATATTAAATTTTATTTTTGTTGAAAAATAACATTTTACCTTAATATAATTATGTTGATTAATTTTCATTCAAGAATTTTGATGAAATATTTTTATTTTAAATAATTTGACATTATTTTTGAGTATATTTATAAAAAATAAATTTAAAAAATTTTAAAAATTAATTATAAGAATTTCACCTATCAATACTTATGCTAAAATATTTTTAAAAGTTTTTATTATATAGTACCAATGACATAATCATCTATTTTAATATATTAATTATTTAATTTATTTAAGGTCCAAGTTTATAAAGTGTTAAATTTTAAAATGTAAAATTCTAAATTTTAAAATTTAAAATACTAAATATAATATAACATTAAACTCTAAAATTTAAAACATTAGATCCTAAACTTTATATATTAAGACTTTAATATCTCAAGCCCTAAAATATTAAATTTGAAGCCATAAACAAAATTTTAAACTCCAAAACTTTAACTATAATAGTACATTAAATTCTAAATTCTAAGGCAGATACCCTTATTCTATATCTCAAATCATAAATTCTAAACTTGATAATTCAAATCCTAAAATCCTTAACCACAAATATGACATTAAACTCTAAATACTAAAGTTTAAAATCTGAAACCCTAAAATCTTAAAATCTATAATATAACATTTAGGATTTATGGTTTATAATTTAAGATTCATGATTTAAATTTTGTTTTAAGTTTTTATTTTAGGTTTGAGATTTACAAGTAAAGGTTTAATGTTATATCATATCTATAGTTTAGAGTTTATATTTTAAGATTTTAAGTTTAGTATTTAAGATTTTAAAATTTAGTATTTAATATCATATCATGGTTAGAGTTTAGGGTTTTGAGTTTTAAATTTTAAGTTTTAAATTTTAGTATTTAATATTTTAAATTTTAAAACTTTCTCCTTCGATAAATAAATAAATTAATTAAACATATTGAATTGATAGTTATTTAATTAGTGCTTTATGATAATATTTTGAAGATTTTTTTATCATAAATGTAAGTTATATGAGACATTTATAACTAATTTTTTTCTTTTTTAAGTTTAATTTTTAAAAATATATGTAAAAATTATATATCAAATCATTTAAAAAGAACATTTGGTTAAGATTTTTTAAAGAAAGTTAATTAATATGGTCATATTGAGATGGGGAGTAGTTTTTAAACAAAAATAAACTTTAATACCATTTAAAAAAAACTTTTTAAAAAAATAGAATATCATTTACTAAAATAAAGTAAAAGTTGTTGTATAATTCTACGGCTCTAAGAAATTGAGAAGTTTGTCCCACCTTTTACGTTGAAGTGGTATATTTCTATAACTCCTCACACCAATTAGGTAAGATGGATGCATATTGCTTAGTTACAGAAGGCTTTTCTGAGTATTCCATTTGAATTTGATGACTGAACCAGCACATCTTACAATACAATGACAGGTACTTTTTGAGCATTCGGAGTTTAGGTGACTAATGCAAACTTTAGAGCAAGTTCTTTTCCTAAATCAGTCAGCAAAGTACAAGGAAATCGAAAATGGTATCACATTCAATGAAACTCATTGCAGTTACAACACACTGACCCCCAAGGGTTAATTCTATTTATCAGCATCTCACTGAAGAGTATCAATGCTTTTGCTTAGCTCCTCCAGCTTCTTCAACCTCAACCTCTCACTTTCAGTCACCAGCTAATCCAAGGTTCATAAAACAAGCCAAAAAAGAGAAAACAGCATGTTAGGGATGAAACTATGTACATAGTTTTTGTTTTCTTTTTAGTGCAAACACTGAAGTAAAAAAAAAATTTCTAACCTCCATTAATTTGGTAATAAGTTGAGCTTTTTCCCTGTTCTTATCATTGAAGGCTTCAAGGGCTTCCTTGTATTCTCTCTCCTGTGACTCCAAACAAAAAAAAAGCATCAAAGAAGTTTAAAAGTGAAATATTTCCCTTCAATTTTTATTTTCCCTTTGGAAGTTTACATTAAGAATACTTGAACTGGCCTTAATTCTGTTGTTTTGTAAGTGGAATTTAAACGCAATTATTGTGAATGATCACGTTAACTACTAAAGTAATCACATCCACTCGCCTCCGAGCTCATGAGACAGTATGGGGCCAAAGAATGCAAATGAGGTCAATTGATTAAGTTCTACGCACTAATTAAGCGCTTGTATCGAAAGCTGTGTAAGTAAAACTGAAAACACATGGGGATCACTTTGCCAGTTTGCCTCCTTAGAGAACAAATCTTATGGCTTCTTTGATTTAAAGGTTAATTGGCAATGACAAAAGTAAACAACAATTAGTAAACGGCAAGAAAAACCCCACCTTTCTCTGGCAGGTTTGGCCCAGTGGCTTTAACTCTTTGTTCACTGTGTCAATCTTCTTTCTAACTGTTGCAACTTCCTTTCTCATTGGATCTGCGAGACGCTCAAGCTCCTACAATGCCATTGCAATCAACAAATCTCAGGAATTGTCCAAAACAGAAAAAAAAAAAAACCTAATCCTGATTGCCTTTATGGTTCTGCAAATCCTTTATTCTTACTCAAGGGATTAAGAGAAAACAAAAAGAAAAATATTTTTCTGATCAGACAAACATGCCTGTAGCCTACTCTACCAAAACTTACTGACTATTCTGTAATTTTTCCAGTTCCTAAAGACTAGAAGTGTTACAGATTAATATATGCACAAAGCAAAACCGAATTAAGCATAAAAGCCTATTGCAAACTCAAATAAAGCATAGTAAGCCTTATATTGTAAGGAAACTATCAAAATAAAACTGAGCCCCTATATTGTTGAACTTACTTCTCTAATCTCAGCCAAGCGCTTTGTTTCTTCTTCCACACGACCAAGATGAGAGTGAACCTTGTCCCTAACTTCCAGTTTCTTCCTCTCAATCTCTTCTTCTTTTGCTTGGAACATTGCCAGAGCTGATCTTGACATCTCCTCCTCCTTGTCATCCTTTAATGGGCTCTCAGTGGCACCGATAATCCCCGAGTTCTTCACTCGCGGCGCATTCAATTGTTGCTGCTCATTTAACTGTTTTGGTGTTGCCATCGATACTCCACAACACACTTCTTCCTGTCCCTTACCACTTTTCTCCTGTTTTCTCTGTTCTCTTCTATTTTCTCTTGGAATGATAGCACTCTTTCCCCTGCCTTAGATGCTCTTATAAACTAGACTGACTTTAAAGGTATGAAACCAACAAGCATATTTTTATTTAATAAACAAACTACAGAATCAGCCAAAATGACCGAAATGCCTATCCCTTGATGATTATATAGTTTAGAGTGTGGATTTAACTTGGCCGAGGAATAATAGTTCTTCCGTTAAAGGTTCAGATATTCCTGCCACCTTTACTCAAAAGCCTACTTGATTATCACCACCAAAGTTTTTGTATTGAATTCTAAGGGTGTTATTGTACGTAGAGTAATAATGTTTGAATCCTGACATAAGCATTTCCCTACATGTTTATTGTCAGCAAACTGTAGTGAAAAATCTTGATGGGCCTGCTTTGGTTAGGTAGCTAGTTTCTTAAGTTGGTATATTGGCAAATTCATCTAACTACTGGTTCACACCAGAGAACCAATTCTTTATGTATGCTTCACAAATGAACATTGTCTTTCATCTTAATACGAAGATACGCATATGGTAACATACTTGACAGGCTGCTACCCCACCATAGTTAGTCCAGCGAAGAACCTACTTTTATTATTTCTGTGGCAATATAATTCTTTTTTCTGTTATAATCTATGTTGTAGTTATAGTAGTTTAAACTTTTGGGACGAGTAATTTTTTAACATGGTATCAATACTTTTATGACCAAATAATCATGAATTCAATCTTTGACACCTTGTTTATTAACAATGAAGTTAGGTTTGGCACAAAGTCCAGTGAATCAATGCATTTGTCCACATTTCAAATTCAAAAAATTTTAGTGTGAAGGGACGTATTAAAGTCATAAAATTATTCTTAAATTTTTACTTAATAATTTAAACTTTTAAGATAATTTATTCTTGATAATACTTATAGAAGTGAGTTTGTTTGAAAGTTTGTAAGGAGTATTGGTAATTATATAATGTGCTTTTCTTGAAGATGGAAAGGTGCTTGGGACAGAAGTTTTGGTTATGGAGTGGACAGAAAGGGCTCACCTACATAAAAAGCATGAATGGGAGAGAGAGCCTTAGGGAACAAGATAGAGTAGGAGAAACTGGCAGCAGTTATGCTTAGTTGCTGCTGCCTTTATGACAAATGATTACCCATATGCATATGGCTGACCAGGACCAGCCCAAAAATACATTTATGACACCAAAACCAGATACCCTCACAACTTGGCTTCCTAAGAAAGGAATCCCAGCTTTTGCTCCAAATTTTTGGTCTCTCGCATCACTTGGAGATGTCTCATTATGCACGCATTCATCTTAAAATATTTCCGAGGCAATATTATATAGACTTTGTGTGAGCCCCTTCTCGCTTGAGATGATTTAAGGCATATGTTTTAGAATGTTTAAAATTCTCCTATAACAGATGAATACAGAAAACCCTAGTGATTTTGGTAGGGACCATGAATCTCAATTCAGGAAAGAGTTCATATCTTACATGGTAAAGACTTTCCAGGCTGACATATGATCCTTGATTATGAGTACCCGTCATATGTTAAAGCTTTACGTAAGTATCTTTCTGTGAACTAATCATATACTTAGATGTGTTTCTTAATTCTATCAAGGGAAGCCTACTTTCTTATGTATACTCCGAAAAAAAAGGCTTAAAAAGCCAATTCTAGCTCTCTCAAGTGTCAACTAAGGGGTGGCCATTCATGATCGGCAAAGTGCAAATCTTTGTTCAATATAAGCATTTGAATATTATGTGCTCCATGCACCCACCCAAAAAATAATGGTTCCCATCTATCTGCATGGGTGGCAGGACTCTTGAACTGCATTGGAAGCATCTAACAGCTGCAACTTCTATAGACAGAGACCAAAATTGTAGAGCTGGGCTAGATTAGATTTGAAGCAGCTGAGGACAACTAGTTCAACATATCCATCTGATTGAAGCTGCAAAATATTTGCATTGCCTTTTTTTTTTTTTTTACACATTTCTATGAGTACAAAGGAATAGAAATTCTCTAACTTTCTCTCTATCTTCTATTATTTTTCAATAGGATAATGTTATATCTACACTCTTATATTTATAACTTTATTTACAATTATCATCTCTTTCATTCATTTTTTTTAAATTTTTAAATTTTATTTTTAATGAATTTAACTTTATCTTAAATTCTAAAGTCTAAATTCATGTTAACATGGACAAAGCATTACCCTTACGACGTAAAGACAATATAACTCTTTACAATATTTCTTTTCTCCTCTGCAGTGTAGATCCAAGTCCAGCCACAAAATGGAGAAAAATTTTAAAAAAAATTCACCAAAATTAGGAAATTCAAATCCCTGTACAAACGCCATAAAATCAGGAAAAAATCATGCAGAACTTGAATAGGAAAAAGAGTCCGCATTTGGGCCGAAACCAAGTCTGAAACATACACATTCACCATAAGTTCAGGCCAAGCTTGACCAATTTCGTAATTTTCTTTTTGGTAACACTAGGAATTCAGATTGCAATTGGTTATGTGTTTATCTTCTGGCAGATTCAATGCCTTAATGTGATTGTCAAGCCACTTGCTGACTTGATTGATGCATATGCTGCCTTTAAGTTGAACTCCTTTTTTATCTCACCCTGATGAGTTAGGGAAATTTTTATGACATTGTATTGCATGATGCATTCAGGTATAATTGTTCTGTTTATTTTAGTCATCGTTCAAATTTGCAGGTAAGGGAGTCAATGGAGGAAAGACAAAAATGTCACGAGGAAAACATGGGAACCGTATTATCTTCGTAGTGACTTTTAATGCTACATTTTCTGGGCTGCAAGAGGCGGAGAGGCTTGACAAGTTTTATGCTGACAACAAACATGGAAGAGCTTAGTTCCTACAGATGGGTTAGTAGTGGCCAAGAACAGAAATGAGACGACACTATCTAACTTGGAAACAAGGAAAGTGTTCTCTATGGTTATCTAGGTTCTAGGTAACGCAGGGGATTTAGATAAGCTCGATTTTGAAAGAAGAAAACATTCTGTGATGAAGAGCAAGAAGGATATTCAAGCCATTGCGGATGCCACACTCATGGGTGATTGAGATAGTGGGCCATCTTCCTTTAGGATATGAAGAGATAGAGGGTCTTCGTCATGACCATATAATACAGGGTTGCGTTATGCCCAACTCAAAATTACCATTTGCATTGCCACTTGAGCCTTAGCTCAGTGGCACAAGGCTCAAGTGGTATCGTACTGGCTATTTCTCTCCAACCCCGGCTTCGATCCCTCATTTCCTTAATGTTGTACAATTCCTTTACTACCAAAAAAAAAAAAATCTCCGAATTTAAAGTTTATGGTTAGATATTTTTCTTCTCAATTGTCCAACAATTGTTAATTGTTTTTGAAAAACTTCATGTTATCATCTATTAAGTTATGAGCACACTTGATTCTTGTTTATGGTTGGATCAAATTCATATAAGATGTTTCAAATTTTACAATCAAGCTTTGTTGGCATATCTAATTTTGTTATTCAGTAGGTATAGAACACTTCACACAAATATAAACTAATCATAATTTGAAGCGTTAAACTAATGCACCGTTTTCATGTTTGTAGTGATTTATACTAGCATTTCTGATAGTACAATTCCACTAAAAAATTCTTTGTTTCAGCGACTATGATAATAAGTAACAAACTATTTTCAATTTCACATTACCAACAATGTTTCTTCCCAACCTTGTATTACCTATATCCCTCCACAAAATAATTACATCTCAATCTCAATTGAGTTTCAATTCTAAGCGCACATGTATTCACCGAACCATTTCTTTAGTCTTGAATTCATTGAAGTTTAAGGACCTAATAGTGCTAGTTTCGAAGGCATTGTCTTGTTCTTTTATTAGTCACATTCTACGACCTTGACCATATTACCACTGATTACACTCAGGCTTCCCCACATCAAACCCGTTTACTATCATATACTCACTACCAAGTGGCGCACATCCCGTTCGAATATTATGCAACAAACTAGTCAGATTCAATTACGGTAACTGTGGCCTGTGGCGAAAATGCAGAAAATGCTTATAGAGAAGAAAACGTCTAACCCAGCAAGCATCCACGCAAAAGCATTCTCTTGCAATCGAAGTTTATTAGAACACAATAAAGCTCGTGTTATGCAGTCAAAGACAGTGGTTTCGTTCTAAAGATGATAAATCTCACGCCTTTCCGGCCTCCTCAATTAAAGCAAACTAAAGCTGAGTGTTCTAGCAAGAGAAAAATAGCCAAAGCATGTGCCAATCAAGAAAATTAAGCCAAAAAATATAAGGTGCAATCAAAGAACAAGGGATATTAAAAATGAAACTTAAACTTTGCGGTTTAACCATCAATTGGTAACATCAAAAACGAATTTCAAGTTCTAAACTTCCGTTGATGATCAAAGCCTGCAACTGAGCAAATTTATTAAGGTAACAATCATAAATGTGAAAAGCACTGCTCTGACTTGAAGAGACTTGGATGTTTGTGTGGCCATGCACCAAACTCCTTGGTCAGAAATTTCCGAGTCATTCTTTCTTTCCTATTCCAAGCGACATATTATAGATCCCACGCCCCTGAACATTAAGCATGAAACAGTATTAAGTAGATATATCTCTAGTAATAAGAAGAGAAGTGCCAAAAAGTTCTATCCAACAACAGCTACAGAGATCATTAAAGAAAATTTCTGATAACAAGCAAACTTACAATCAGATACAATGAGGATGCCGCCAGAGCAAGTGGAATTGCAACAGAGGTAATCTTATCATATGGCCCTTTTAAGTGTGTGTGTTTATGAATACTCTGGAAATATTTTTGCTTCTCAATAAGCATCTCTCGTGGTCTGAAGGGTGGTTCCGACATCTTGCATAATGCAATCAACAATTATATCAATAATGCTTTTCAAAGAGAAAGGAAAGAATTTATGCATAATTTACAACCAATTTGGCATCAAGAGAGCACCTCTCTATCTCTCTCTCTGGTCTCTAACAAATGCATAAAAATTAAAAGAAATGGTTTAACTCATGCCAAATCCAGCATAAAAAAATGAAAAGGAATAATACAATTAATATGTAAATGCAGCAACTTACCACTGAACATGAAAATTACCCAACCATAATTTGTATCAACTGGGTGCTTCGAGGTGGGGACTAACAACAATTATAAAAAGTTTACTTTTTTCTGACCATCAAAAACCACCAAAGTGAAAAACTCACATATTAATCCAGTATAAACACTACACTATTCAATTTGATTTAACAATGGTTTAACCAAAAATGAATAGTAAATAAGAAAGCATATTAAAAAAGATTTGCAAAGAGAAAGCAGCAGGCTTCCATTGTTCTTGTAAACAAAAAAACTAGTTTATTGCTATAATATACGCTCTCCTACCCAACAAACAAACACCACTTCAAGTCTTCTGAGTAAGTAAGATGTTTCATTCCGCAGGAACTTTGTTTGCCAAAGTTCTATGGAACTTTCCTTTCATAAGCAATTCATCTTAATCCGCATCTTTCATACCATACTTGCTGCAAGCTGAAAGATCATCGTTCTAAGAGGAAAGAACTCATTTTTGTTTCCCACACACTCTGTATCTTGTAAACAGCACTCAGTGCTAACCATTCCCCATTACTGATAAAAGCTAGGAGTCTAGAACTATGATCAATGTCATAAGAACATGAAAAAACCTCCAATTGCATGTTACAAGCTAGGAGTCTAATCTCGGTGTGCTGCTCAAGGCAACTAAGACATACTTAGCAACTTGTCAGAACACCAAATACATCACACAAACCAATCATTATGAACAAAATGGCATTTGGTGTACAAATATGTGTCCCAACTTGTCAACATATCAGTGCATTTGAACACATCAAATAAACCGATTAATCTAAACAAATTTATTTAATTTAATTAAGCATGTGAATTCACACAGACTGATTGAAGGAGCAATAGACGATAAATCGTTCCAACAGAGCACCGAAGATGAATGCCAAATGCCTAGAGCATGCATATCATAATCAAATCAGAGGAGCAATTTGACGTCAGATCAAATTGGGCAAAACAACAAATGATTCACTTTATAATACCGTGAGCAACTAAATTGAATAAAATCAGAATGTCAATAGGAACAATAATCATAGATGCTCTAGCAAAGCTTGAAACACAGGCAAAATTACTAGCTGAAAGCAGCAAATTCCCACAGAAATTGGCAAATTATATGATGATTTAAATCAAAAACTGAAAACGGCATTGACATCGGGAAATAGCGAGCTCTTAACCCAGGCACTATTAAAATAATAGAGGGGTAGTTTACCCTGAATGGAGGCAAAGGGTCCCGAGACGTGCAGTCGTCGATTTGTGACTGGGGAAATGGAGAAGGACAGCCGTCTAGTAATCTAGGCCTAGGGTAGACGATTGGCAAGGAGGAAGAAAAAACCAAACAAAAGCTACGGGCATTGGTCAGTTTTGTGGTGGCTCACAGTGACCTAACCCGAACCGCATCCGTTTACGACGTATAGACGAGTTTTTGCCTAAACGACGTAGCTCTTATTCTCAACGACATTGCGTTCAGGGAACGAAGTTTGCTCGCCACTTGCAAGAGCGTTTGCCCCTGCCCTGCTAAAGGCCCCGTCTTCATCAGCTGCGGGGATACAAGACATAACTGACTAGCCAAGGGCGCCTACTGGCTCCACAAAATAGCAGCCGATGAAGGTGTAACAGCGAGCTCGGGTAACGGATAATGGCGTCGCCGGCATCTCAGACATCTTTACTTTAGCTGTTCTTGAAGTTACTTCTCTGCTCCCGCTGAACATGAGCTCCAAGGACAGGATTGCCTACTTCTACGATGGTGCGTGTTTCTTTCTTCTCCTTCCACCCCTCATCCAGAATCTATAAATCGTTTTCCTTCTTTTTCCTCTAAGTTTTCTTTGGAGGAATTGAATTCGTTAAACTCTTATCATGTGATTCTCGATGATATGATCTTCCAACACCTCGCTCAGTTCATTTCTGCATAGAAACCCTAGCCTTATCTCTATGTTTGTATCACTTCGTTTGATTTCGGGTAAAAATTCATTAAGGAAATGGACTGATGCTTATACGTATTACAGAATTGAGATTTGAGTCTTTGGTCCGCTGGACCTATACCTCTGTTTGCCATTGTCGAGGGGATTTTTCATGCTTTAGAAACTGAGAAGAATTCAGGTGTTAAGTATTTTTGGTGTCCCTATTTATCCGTTTTAGTACTTAGTTTATGAAGTTTTGATGTTATCGGATGTGGAATTTAACGTTACCAGTAGCAAATCTGTGAACAGATGATAAACATTATGCTCGTTCTTGCTTACATTTGCTTGGCCATTTTTCTTTATATGTTTTACATTGGAACATACTTGATTGAAACTTGAATTGCAGGCGACGTTGGTAGTGTTTACTTCGGGCCGAATCATCCGATGAAGCCTCACCGTCTTTGTATGACTCACCATCTTGTCCTCTCGTATGATCTTCATAAGAAAATGGAAATCTATGTTAGTGACATGAGTTGGCAGTTTCTTTCTTTTTTTGTTTGTTTGTTTGTTACAACTTGGTTCATCATTGTGTGGCTGATTACATAAATAATGTTTTTCTGGTTAATCTCTTATGATGCAGCGTCCACACAAGGCATATCCTGTTGAGCTTGCCCAGTTTCATTCAGTTGATTATGTTGAGTTTTTGCACAGGATTACACCCGACACGCAATACTTGTTCTCAAGTGAATTGGCCAAATGTATGTTTTTCCAAACACTTTCACATGTGCTATTTAGGTTTTATCATTCCATAAAGCCAGTTAAACTGAGATTTTCATATCATGCATTATTTACTCTAAATCAGATAGAGAGGGAGATGGAAGGTCAATCATTTAGAAAGATTATATTTTGAAACTTCCTGATGACCAAAGGTTGAGAATAAGTGATTGTCTAAAATATGTTGTCATTTAGCTGTCATTCCTTATCTTAGTGACTTAAGCCATTCAAAGCTGTGTCTGGAGTTGTAAACTTTTTTTTTTTGGAAACTTTTCAAACTTGAAAATAAGCCTGGTCTGCTTTTGATAGGGAAGGGTCAAATGGAGTGGTTTGACATCTTGATGATCCTTGTCCTTGAAAGTTATGGTATGATGTTATAACTAAATATTATTTAAGCAGTAAGATAATATTTGATTATTTGTACTGGCTTGCTTGTATATTGTCCATTAGGTGCAGTCCTATGTTGAAGAGAATCTTTCTTCCCTTTTTTTTTTTCTTTATTTGGGTGTTGTAAATAGTTGCTGGCCGCCTCCCTCTTCCTCCCTTTAAATGACTGTCATTTAGTTTGTTATGTCAATAATATCTGATCTCAATCTTTATAAGATGATTTTACCTGTATATCTTCAATTTCTTGCTTAACTAAACTTTTTGTTCTGATATTGTTGTTCATTTCCACCAGATAACCTTGGAGAAGATTGCCCTGTATTTGACAACTTGTTTGAATTTTGTCAAATTTATGCTGGTGGAACTATAGGTAACATTTATAATAGTGACTCAAATTTTAGCCATGCTTAATTTGTCATATATATGCTGATTGACATCCGCCTTCAGATGCTGCCCGTCGGTTAAACAATCAACTCTGTGACATTGCTATAAACTGGGCTGGTGGACTGCACCATGCCAAGAAATGTGAGGCGTCTGGGTTTTGTTACATCAATGACCTGGTTTTAGGAATCTTGGAGCTGCTTAAATATCATGCCCGTGTTTTGTATATTGATATAGATGTTCACCATGGTGATGGTGTCGAAGAAGCATTCTACTTTACTGACAGGTAATCAAATTTCTTGTAATCATATTTTCCAAATTTGATTAGACTTTTAATAGTCAAGTCATCGAATACTTTCCCTATTATCAGATTAATTGATTGGATTCATAAATATTGTAAATCAATTTCCATGTGTGTATCTTTAATCCTTATATAGACTAAGGAAACCCTAAATTTTTTCCCTATAAAAAAAAACTGTGAGCAGTTGTGGAAAGTTGCTAGAATTGGCTTCTTTGCTTAGCTGTTTTGGTCCCTGGATACTAGCTATAGGCAAGGATTTTAACTTTTAATTTCAAGATGGATTTGGCATACCTGTAGGTATGTAAATGAGTTTTCTACAGACAACTTCAGTATATTAAAATGCATTATCAGATCTATTCATCATGTAATGCTGGTAATTTTTTTTTTTTTTGATGTTTTTCTCTTATTATCTCTAAATTATTCTTTGCATATAGATTCTGGTAGTACCCATATACAGGCATATATGTCCCTTGACCCAATCTTTGCCAGTTCATAGCTTTATATTCTTCTTGGCAGTTGGCACCATTCTAAAAGTATAAACATTCAAGTTGGTGAATTGAGCTTGCTTTTCTGATGGTATATGCTTAGAAGTTAGTTTTGTCATACTTCTCATGATGCTGCATATCATGTTAATTGGTGAAGTTTGTCATGCCAGGGTGATGACAGTTAGTTTTCACAAGTTTGGAGATATGTTCTTTCCTGGCACTGGTGATGTCAAGGTGATTTTCTTTATTCAGTTGTTTGTTAACATGTTGTAAGTTGTGGCTGGTTTTAAGGTTGTTAATCACTTCAAACTGTTTCCTTCTTAGTGTTCCAATAATATTTATCTCCTAGATCAGTAGGTGACAACAGCACAACTGTTACCCTTGTCACACACTAGTAAGAAGCACCTGCTACACGTGTATGAAGATATTAAGAGAAAATACAATTTTTACTCAAATTAATAATGATATGATAATTATTTCTCTGTTTTTAATTTTAAAAATTAAATAAAAACTAACTAAACTTTTTATTTGTTAAAAAATATATAAGTTCCTTTTCCTTAAAAGGAGGAAGTGGGTGTAAATAGTATTCTATGTAATTACTTGAAAAGATTATTTTCTCCTCTCTTCTCAGTTATAGTAAAAACAACATATTGGAATGATATGAACTGATTTTACTGTATTAAAGGAAATAGGAGCAAAAGAAGGCAAGTTTTATGCTATAAATGTCCCACTGAAGGATGGAATAGATGACACTAGCTTCACTCGACTTTTCAAGACTGTAAGTTCAATTGAGAAGCTCTTTATTTTATTAGTTACCTCAATATTTCTGGCTTGGTCAAGTGGGAACTTTTCTGTTTGAAATTCCTATAATGTAGATTATCTCCAAGGTAGTTGAGACATATCTACCTGGTGTGATAGTTCTCCAATGTGGGGCAGATTCACTTGCTGGAGATCGCTTGGGCTGCTTCAATCTCTCTATTGATGGTGCTTATCTCCCAGTAAATTTCTCATTCTGTTGAAAGATCATTGTTCTGTGCCCTCTCTCTCTATCTCCCTCCCCCTGTGTGTCTCTTCTCTTCTTCATACTATATAGTTAGTGGTGGCTTTGCTTGATTTGAAGATTATCTTTTGGTGTTTCTTTTTACAGGTCATGCAGAATGTGTTAGATTTGTAAAGAAATTCAATTTGCCTTTGTTGGTAGGTCCATATAACTTAATGTTTACTATCTTCATACCTGCTCTGTGGGTCACAATAACATAAATTGGCTTCTGCCACAGGTCACTGGAGGTGGGGGATATACAAAAGAAAATGTTGCTCGGTGTTGGGCGGTTGAAACTGGAGTTCTTCTAGATACTGAACTTCCAAATGGTATGCCAAGTCTGTTGTACTTTTTCCTTCGTATCTTGGAGATGTTCAATAAGCTGTAATGTCTAATGATTGATTTCTCTATTTCTAATTATTTATTTTTGGTTGGGCATGACATTATGTAGTGGTGAACAAATTTATGTCACCGATATTTTTCTTGGGCAGATTATGATGGGTTGCAATACTTTAATGAAGCATTTGCTTCATGATACATCTTCTTTTGCAATTTTCGCTGGGTCTAGAATCTATAACCAAAATGCTTTCTAATTTAAATCCATATATGTTTGCACTTTCCTTCATCCTTCAATCAGTAGGGTGAGTGTGTACATCTTCCTTTGCACTAGTAATACTCCGAATATACTTGCTCGCTTGAAGTTTTATGGCCTGATAAAAACTATAATCTACCAATAACACTGTAAATTCCTTAAACATTGCATACATCTCTTAAATGAGTAGAATCAGTATTATAGATTTATATTTTCTTTTCTTCTTGTTTCCAAATGGATTTGTTAATAATCTATTTAATCTGTCCTGCAGAAATCCCTGAGAATGATTACATCAAATATTTTGCACCAGACTTTTTGCTGAAGATTCCTAATGGGCATATAGTATGTACTTTCTCAATAACAACGTGTACTTGTTTTCTAGTTTATATTTGAGATTTTCCTTTTCAGCGGTTCGATTGGAGTTCAGCCTTCATATCTGACACTGCCAATTTACTTTGATATGATCAAATACTTGTTTGCAAACTTTGCATATTTTAAGTCAGGACTGTGCAGTTTGCAATAAATAATAGATACCATTTTTTTAATTTCTTATTATTTAATTTATTTTCTCTTCTTTTATATTGATCAGGAGAATTTAAATAGTAAATCATATCTTAGCACCATCAAAATGCAAGTCCTGGAAAACCTCCGATGCATGCAACATGCTCCTAGTGTACAAATGCAAGAGGTAAGTCCATATTCCAAATAGATATTCTCAGATTAAGTTCCTTTAAAGTGCAAAATACACATTATTCTATAAAATGTAAGTAGATGACATTGATAAAAATCAGCAGTTTTTTTTTTTTTTTGGTGATACATTAGGACAGAAGTCCTATAGGTAAGGGTGTAGGGGTGGGGATAGGATTAGGGGTAGGAAACCCACGTTAAGCAGGATCGAACTTGCCTCCCCTAAGTGGAGGGCAAGCTCTGGTGCCAAGTGAGCCACATGGCTCTGGCATCAGCAGTTTAAATTATCTTAGATCTATAAATTGTTATCCCTTTGCTTGAATTTTATAGCAATTTATATTATTAATTTTTTTTTATCAATAACTATTCACTTGTATTTTATTCTATAAAGTGCACCCAACACCTCCGAGGATTCAAATCCAGTATTCCCCCTTCCCACCACCACAAAAACAAATGTCCCTTTTCTTAGCATTATTTTTTTTCTTGTGGTTGTTGTCTATTTTATGGCTTTAGAGATAGTATGAAGCAAGTTATAAACATTCCACACCCATCTTGTATTCATAAACCTGTATTATAGTGGTTATAAATCAATGATTTGCTTTGGGAGGGATAATATTTTTTAGCATTGGAAGTCTGATCACCTTGTCTTAGTAGTGCATATTTTGACCACTCTTTTTCTGCTTTTTAATGTCTTTGCGGAGACATTTGCCAGATTGGGGAGATTGAATTTAGATGAACTTCAATAACATGCCTTAAAATGAACATAAAATATAAGGTTGAAACAATAGAAGATATCAACTACATGATTACAAATATAATGATTCAAATTTTATCTAACAAGACAATTAGTATAAATTCAATGGTTGGATTAATGAAAGTCAATTTCTATAATGAGTTATTAAATGGTGCAAGTATATGACCTCTTACGGAGGTGTCAATTGCTTCCTACTATCATATATATTTTAAGATTTTTGTGAACTTCTGTGGTTTGAATCCTATGCCTTTGTTGATGTCATGCTCACAGCAATGGTGATTTATACCATCACTAATGCTAACTTGTGGCTCACAGGTCCCACCTGACTTCTACATTCCCGATTTTGATGAAGATGAGCAGAACCCTGATGAGCGCATTGATCGTAAGATAAAAATGAATCCTTCTATCTTATACGCCCATTTGTCTGCAGTTAGACTCTTACTGAGGATGCTATATTCGCTCATGCACACTCTTTCTTAGTGCAAAATCTAGCTTGACTGATTTGTATTTTTCTTGACTATTACCTCCCTACAGAGCACACTCAAGACAAGCACATCCAGCGCTATGATGAATATTATGAAGGCGACAATGACAACGATCATCATATGGATGAGTAGGCGTGAGCTGTGTCCTCTTCTGGGAGACTGACAGTTTAGGAGAGAAAAAATGTAATCAGATTCAAACACTTAATTGTAAAAAAAAAAAAAAAAATGTACTGTGAGGATTAACTCGAACTTCGGATATACCTTGTTTATTTGGTATGAATGGCATTTGTTTATACACGACCAGGCACTTAGTTTTACTTTTTCCGGATTCTAAATGACGAGCATTGTGCAAGACCGATACTTGCCAACCCTGAAAGGGCATTCTGGGATCACATCTGGTTCTGGACACGTCCGATTTGAAGGTTGTTTGTGTGGAGTACAGGAAGTACGAAAGTAAAATTAGCAGAAGAAAAAAGAATGATACCATTAGAAGTGAATGTGGAATAATAAATTGTTATTAATCATAATTTTATTGTAAGATTTGTTAAATTTTATAATTAATTAAAAAATTTAATGTTTATATATTTTAAATAAATATTTAATAAAAATTAATTTATAAAAATAACACAATTATACCAAAAATAAAATGCGGAAGGAGCGTGGACATAAAAGGTGCTTTCTAGTTTTTGGATCCGATTCTTTTGCCGTTAAGCAAAAAAATAATTAAAAACTAAAACTTATTTATAAAATTTTTTAAAATAATAAAAAATTTATTAAAATTAAAACAAATAAATAATTCAAATTCATTTCTGCCCGCATGATTTACAAGCATTATATCCCGATGACATGTCCGCAGCAGTGCTGCACTGTCATCATTTTCTTGACTCCAATTATTTCTTGGAACCAAAATTACTCTACTATCTAGAGAATGATTGAGCCACAACCCAAGTCTTTTATCATTGATTTAAGGTTAAAATATATAAAATTTTTTTAAATATTAGATCGATTATAAAAAAAATTTAAAAATTTTAAAAATTTTTAAATAATTATCTTAAATTATAAAAAATTTTCAAAAAAAATTTTTCATCAAATTTTCTGTCAAATTTTAAATGTCTCTTAGTTAAATCTCAATTTAACTAAAGAAAAAGACTAAAATATCCTTAAAATATATATAAATTTTTATAATTCATCATAACTGCAGTAGTCCATGTTTCTCCTTCACTATGACTCCTGATAGCACTACCACAAGCAGCCCGTGTTCCTCCTTCGACACTAGATCCATCAATCAATGTTTAGCTTGAACCATATATGAGGGGAGAATCTCTGAGCTAAACTAACTTCCAATTTCAGATTGTTAGGAAAATGCCATTGGTCCAACATGGTGGCGGCAAATTGAATGTTCCTACGCATATAAGTTTTTCAAAGGAGATCCTCTTTGCAATTTGTATTACAGCCAAAACTACATTCATTCCTTTTAACCATAAGTTCCAACACAAGACACTTCATTGTGACAGTGATAAGGGCAAGAGGTGCTACAGTAAAAGGACCATCGCCCCCAATGTTGCTATATAGTTTAAGAGCAACAACTACCATTTTGGTGATGCCAAAGTTTAAGATTAATGCACTGCTAGGTTTGATTCAGAAATACAAAGTGACCATTGCTCTTATTGTTCCACCAATTAGGTTGGATCTGATAGTTTAGATTCTCATTCGGGTGGGTGGGTTTTGTCCTTTGCACTAAAAGTCATTTTTGTCATTTTTTTTTTGTCAATTTAGGGTTTGACTAGGGGGAAAGGGTTTCCATCTATATCTTAACAAAAATTCTAATAAATGTGCTTTTTTAAAAATTTTTTATAATTTAAGAAAGTTATTTAAAAATTTTTAAAGTTTAGAAAATTTTTTTTAAATTTACCTAAAGTTCAAGAGAATTTTATACATTTTAACCTTGATTTAATTTAAAAAAAGAAGGTAGACAAGACATTGTGTCTCCAAAGTGAAAATAAAGCATACATAGGAAGAAGGGATTTAAACTTTAAGTTTTTCTGAATCCTATTCAAAAATGAAACCAATGCTATTTATTCAAAAAATGTTTGAATGTGTAAATTAAATACTGTGTAGATTTTTTAATTCTTGCAAATAAAGAATTACTTTCATAAATATCAAATGTAATTACTCATTTGATTATTAAAAATCTAATATTTAATAATAAATTTGAATATAAATATCAATCATCTTATTATTTTTATAATTTAAATTTTATTAAATGAATTTAATTTCACAAATTTAATAAAACTTACTATAATCAATAAAATACATTAATTTATAATTATTTACTTAACTATAATACTATATATTCAGTCACACTATCATAAATGGGAAGAAGCGTACTTTTAGTCTTTCCATTTTTGAAAAAAGTAATTTAATTTTTTAACTTTTAAATTACGTAAATTTAGTTCCTTTACAATTGTAATTGAAACAACTTAGTTCTTATACAAGTATATTTGGAATAATTTAGTCCCTTATTAATCAAATTATTTTTTTATCATGATATGATTAGTTAGTAGTAATATAAAATTTCAGCACTCATCCTCTATCATGAAATTATTTACTTTTTTGTTAAGTTTTAAGCTCTAATTTTATATATCTCTATCCCCTTATTTGGTTGGAGGAGAGGAAAGAAAAAATAAGAAATTCAAAATCTCTCTCTCCCCCTCCCCCCCCCCCAAACTTTACCTCTTCTCTCAAAATGAAAGAATTTGAAGCAAATTGAAAGTTTATTAAAATCTTTAAATTGTAATGATTAAGTTATCTTCAGTTATCTTTTTTAATTTTAAAATTATTTACATCTTCATTACTTAATAATTATCTTTCTTTCAAAAAAATAATAATACATTACTTTCTAATTAAAATTTTTCTCCTTAGTAATCAAATAAAGGAAAAAAAAATCCACTAAATCAAATAAAAAAATTATTTAAACCTTTCCCTCTCCTCCCCTTTATTAAAATCTCTCTCCTCCCATATGCTCTTCAAACCAAACACATCTTATAATTTTGAGTAAATTATATTAAAGCCCCTTAAGGCATTTGATTATGACACTCCACCCCATTTTTATTCAAATATTACACTCTACTTCATTTTTACTCAAATATTATACTTTACCCCACTTACTCATATATTAATTAAAAGAATATATCTAAATATTCATAATATTCATAAAAAGAATATTAAATTAACAATTTATTCTAGTTTTATTTAAAAATTATACTTTAACTCAATTAATCATTTTAAATAACTAATATCTTGACAAACTATATATTTTTAATCAAATAATTATATTTATTATAAGGTATAAATTTAACAATGTGTGATTATGAGAAAAAAAAATTTAGTACAAAAATAGAGGCATCTTGAGGATGAGTTTAATTAGCAAAAAATAAGACCAATTATGCTTTACATTTTTTTTTAACTAAACTCATCCTCAAAATGCCTCTATATACTAAATTCTTTTTTCATAATCACACGCATTGTTAAATTTATATCTTATAATAAATGTAATTATTTGATTAAAAATATATAGTTTATCAAGATATTAGTTATTTAAAATGGTTAATTGAATTAAAGTAAAATTAGAGTAAAATATTGATTTAATATCCTTTTTATGAATATTTTATTAATATTTATATATATTCTTTTAATTAATATTTGAGTAAATGAGATAAAGTATAATATTTAAGTAAGAATAGAGTGGAGTGTAATATTTGAGTAAGAATAAGGTGGAGTAATCAAATATATCAATAAAGGTTAATATAATTTACTTTATAATTTTTTAAATTAAAAAAATTCACATAACAATTTTATTATATTATAATAAAAAAATTAAATTTAAATTATTCTTAATGAATTATATTATATTAAAAAATTTAATATATAAATAATTAAATTATTTAAATTATAATTATAAAATATTAAATTTATTTTACTTACAAATTAAAAAATTAAATCATTCTTTCAAAAAAATTAATAGATCCTCCCGCCATCGTAAATGTAATATTACATAGAAAACGAGGTAGGATGTGGGTTTACCATTTTCGAAACATGATCGGCATCTCTTTGGCTGGGATTGAACTGAGATCACCTGCAACAGAGAATAGCATAATTTGGAGTCTACTCCAATCATTATAACTCTAATCGTGGTGAAAGTTGAATCTGCAGTCTAGAGCTTACAATCAATTGAGATTTTGGGAATGACGGGATCGAGTAAAACTGGAAGGAATCTGCTGAAACGCTGTCGTTTGACAGACGGAGGTCGTGGAACTGGCCGTGACTGACCGCCTTCCATGCATGGATGATGGATATGACTGAACTGCTTGGATTGATAAGCGAGACAAACCTAGCATTTTCCGTCAAAGATCTCTTTTCCAAATTTTCATAAAAAAATTTGAAAAGGAGAGAGAATATATTTAACCGAGCAATAATAGGCAAGCAAAAGATTACCACTCTCTCTTATAATTAACTTCCGAGTGATTCTCACGATATCCTTTGCAAGCCAAATTATCAGTTTAAGTCATCCACTTGCTATACCAGGTAGATTTTTACAATCAGTCTCTCTCTTGGCATCAACTGAGCGCCTTAAAGAACTGATAAAACTAAATCCCAATCTAGGATTTATGTAGTTTTTTCAGAATATTACAGCTAGCCCAATGGAAGTTGTTAAAGATCTTATTCCCTAGATTGCCAAAGCAGTAATTGAACTTGTCGGTTTTTGTTTTTCTTAAAGTAGCCCAGTAGTTTTTGCAAATTATGCTGCTGAGGTTTGCTGCAGCCAAATAACGTTTAATCCCAAGTTTTCATTGTCTCCATGTATGCTTAGAAGTTAGAACTCCTATACTTGGTTAATCTTCTGAATTACTAATAAAAAGGTGAAATTGTTGTGCGCAGCTTCGAAATTATTCGAACTCTAATCTACGAAACTCGTTAACAAACCCCCTGTGATTTCGTAAGCTCATTTCACTATTTTTGAGCTTTGTTCTTTCTTGTTTGTTTAGATGATTTTGAGGAAAGGCCAACAGGTCAGACCCGGCAGGCAAATTTGAAGGGTTGAAGATAATTTGTTTTGAATTAAAATGATGGCTGCATCAGAACCTGTTCGGCAACTTACGTTCGAGACTTTTCCTCGCCTTAGTCAGTTTGATACATGTTCTTATGATCTCTCCAATATATGTAAGATAAGGAAAAGAATTTTTATGTATGGACGAGGGCGAGGACGAAGTTGTTCAAGAATGTGGTACACTTCCAAGAGGATGTGTACATAGCAGAATGTAGACAGTGCTTTTCATGGAAAGACTTCTTTTGGACGATTAAAATCAACTATTTGTAATTGTCAATGGGTAGAAAGTGTCAGCAGCGATACAAGCAAGGATAAAGATGGTGCCCGGTCCCTGGGCATGTACAATAGATCAATATCTGGTTGCTAGTAAACCACAAGAAGAAGCATTTGAGGTAGATGGCCTGGTAAAACATGGAAATGGAGGCTTTACATCAACTAAGTCACCTACTGATGGACTCGCTAAAAATAAGGTCAGTGCGAATTCAATTGAGGATGAAGCATGGAATTTACTGAGGGACTCTATTGTTCATTACTGTGACAACCCTATTGGAACTATTGCTGCTAATGATTCAAGCAGTAGTAGTATCCTGAACTATGATCAGGTCTTTATCCGTGACTTCATAAACTCTTAAATGAATATTGGAGGTGGCAGTTTCATTCAGCATATTTTCCTGTCAAGTTAACCATGTTTTATTGGCAGACTTGGGAGAAAACCATGGATTGTCATAGTCCTGGTCAAGGATTGATGCCTGGTAGTTTCAAGTTGTGGACTATTCCCCTTGATGGAGATGGTTCTGCTACTGAAGATGTCCTAGATCCTGATTTTGGTGAAGCTGCTATTGGTCGTGTTGCACCAGTTGATTCTGGTAAGCAATTAGTACCATATGTGATTCTTTGCTTATGTAACGTATATTGATTTGTTTCATGCTGTAGTATACTATAAAGTAATTCTACTGTCAGGACTTTGGTGGATTATATTGCTGCGAGCATATGGGAAATGCTCTGGAGATTTATCTGTGCAAGAGAGAGTCGATGTGTAAACTGGGATCAAAATGATTTTAAAGCTGTGTCTTGCTGATGGTTTTGACATGTTTCCAACTTTGCTGGTTACGGATGGTTCCTGTATGATAGATCGTCGTATGGGAATTCACGGTCATCTTTTGGAGATTCAAGTAAGTAGTTCCTCTCTAAATTTGTTGAATTCTCTAACCAACTTTTGCTTTAAAAATTGTCAAATTCTCCCAAGGACATTGATTATTAGGCAATTCGGTATGAATTATATGAATAATAGAACCTGTATAAATACACGTTTAGTACCACTGCCTATTTCGTGCAAGAAATCAATGCCTTAATTTTGTTATCATTGTCCTCCAGGCATTGTTTTATGCAGCATTACTGTGTGCACGTTAGATGCTTGCTCCTGAAGATGGATCAGCTGATCTTATCCGAGCAATTAAAAATCGTCTTGTTGCATTGTCATTCCATATAAGGGAATAATGCTGGATTGCTATGAGAAAACTCAATGAAATCTACAGATACAAAACAGAGGAATACTCATATGACGCTCTTAACAAATTTAACATCTACCCATATCAAATTCCCTCATGGTTGGTGGAATTTTTGCCAATTAGAGGAGGTTATTTAATTGGAAATCTTCAGCCAGCTCACACGGACTTCCGTTTCTTCTCTCTAGGAAACTTATGGTCCATTGTGAGTAGTCTGGCCACTACAGATCAATCACATGCTATCTTAGACTTTATTGAAGCAACATGGGCAGAGTTAGTTGCTGGCATGCCGTTCAAGATATGTTGTCCTGCTCTTGAAGGCCAGGAATGGCAGATTATAACAGGCAGTGACCCCAAAATCACGTAGTGCTGCCCAGACATTACTCTGTATGATTCTATTCAAGCTAATTTCCACCAGTTATCTAAACCGTTAATTTTCTGTTGCAGTCCTTGGTCCTGCCACAATGCAGGCTCTTGGCCAACTTTGCTCTGGCAGGTTAGTTCTTTTGTCAAATTCTGTTATCAATCATGTAAAAAAGAAGAAAATAAAGAATATATTATTGCTATTTTTAGTTTCTGTTATCAAGATTTGTGTCAAAAGCGAGGTTTTAGAACTACCTCCATTGCAGTTTTGCATTCTTCAATTACAATGTTTTTCTTAAGTTCTCCCTGGAACCCATTCTTTGTTTAGCAAATATGTGCGTGATGCGTACTGAAATATGATATGATTTTAGTCTTAATTAACTTCAAACTTATGAGAGTTATGCTTCTGATTTTGAAGATTTATCTCCCGGAAAGGTAGTAAATAATCAGTTTTGGCATGGCCTTCCCTATGAGAATTGGGTAGGCCACGTAATGGGTACAGCTTATTTTGCTTTCAAACCTACCAACTCAGTGTGTCTCTTTTGTCTAATATCCAAAATATTAAAGCTCAAAATGGTTTGAAATATGAAAGAAAATCTATTCACACAAAACTGATTACGTATTATAAAAAACCAGTTTGCCACTATTTTGCTTGCATGTCAAGATAATACATGTCTTGAGCTTACAGAAAGACATCACCAATTATGGTATTCATCTTTAAAAGGTTTTTGACCCGAGATTTGTGATGTGATGGGGGACAGTGTTTTAAACTTGCATTTTTAGTTGAAACATGCATTATGAAGGATTAGGTTGGAAGTTTAAATTTAGTTTTTCATTAATTTTCGGTTAGTGTACCTCATTATAGAAGCTGAAAGGGGACATATATTTTGTAAACTAATTGATTACATTTTTTGCAGCTTACAGTTGCATGCATTAAGATGAACAGACCAGAAATTGCTTTAAAGGCTGTCCAAGTTGCTGAGAGGCGGATATCCAAAGACAAATGACCTGAGTATTATGATACAAAGCGAGGAAGATTTATTGGAAAACAGGCACGACTTTTTCAGACCTGGTCAATTGCAGGATACCTTCTGGCAAAGCTCCTCCTTGCCAATCCAAATGCTGCAAAATCCTCTTCAACGAAGAGGATTCAGAGCTGATAAATGCCTTCTCTTGCATGATCAATGCCAATCCAAGGAGGAAACGTGGTATGAAGAAACAGAGCTTTATAGGCTGACTTGATTACATGACGGAGGCAGTCAGCCGCACAAATCAGCGTCGTTATATGGAACCAGAAGTAATTTATTTATATGATTTAGATATACAATGGGACAGTAGTTACTTAGATTGGATTTTGTTTGCGTTTTTTGCCCTTTAATATTAAGAAACAAATTCGCCTTTTGTATTTAAGTGATGCATATCATGTGTACCACATACACTTGATAAGATATTTCTAATAATAAATCGGCTCCTGAGCTGATGACAGGGTTGCTATTGATATTTAATTTGTCCTGCTTTCAATGCGATACAATTTCAGACATGATACTTAAAAGATAATTCATATGATCGTGATGAGTCAGGCTTTTATCTTTCACTTACGATTGGCCTCGTTAGCTAATTATTGCATGAGGCACACCTGGCTTGGTGTGTGCTGTGCGGCCATGGTCCTCTTGAGAGCCCGATTTGATGGACGTTTGCAGGTAATTCTTGGAACATCTTCTAATGGCTTCAATCGCTTGAGCTTGAGTTATTACTCGGATTGGGTATTAATCCAATTTAGGCAATGGAATTATTAGACTAGTGCTTAAGAGTAATAATGGCTGTACCAAATAATTATTCACACACTTTACATATTCGCATTTTTAACTTTTTTTTTCTCTCTTATATTCAAATTATTTTTCCTTTAAATTATTTTATCTACATGTCAATACTTTGTAAATAGTTACTTTGTGCAACTACCATTACCCAACTGGGCACACATAATACTAGAGACCAGAGATCCTTCACGACTGAATAAACTATATATTGTAGTGCAAAGCTCTGTGACTATGTCAATGATGAAAGCACAATAGTAACAACTTCTACTTTCATTTCTGTGGGATTTCTTTATACATTTGCTCTGTATAAAATATCACGTATGCATTTCTCTTCCCACTTCAGTATAGTTAGATCGTTAAAATCTCAATCAAAATTCCCCAATAAACTATGTAGTAATGTTAGGACAGATGAAATGTTGATCAATTATGCAGGAAGGGGGGTTAACTTTAGGGTTTCTAAGTGATATTTAAAAGCACTGTATAATGTCATATTTAAAGACAGAGAATTCAAAAGCGAAACTTAGGATATGCAAGATATGAAAAAGATTGAAGCAATGAAGAAAATAGTAAAGAGAGGAGTAAAGAAAGAAAGATACAACCATGTTTATCACTCATATGGCCAAATAAGTAATAATGGGTAAGTCTCCAATAACGTTGGTGGATTTAAAATGGTGAAAATATTTCGACATTGATAAATACCCACAATCTTTACCCAAGATTGGATCTTCTGGCTGTTAAACAGCATTAAGATTCTTGTATATGTTTATTCTCTGCCACAATGGTGTCCAACAACGACTCACAAGCATCTTCAAGCAAATCTAACACCTGCTATATGATGATACTACCTGAGCAAAACATCAACTAAGAAAAAGAATACTCAATTCTTTACAAGTTGTAGTTTGTATGACAACAATTAGATGGATTTGGTGAAGCATCACCAAACACAATGGGATATAATTGTCAAGGAACCAATCATCCCTAAAGTTTAAGCTGCCAGGTGAAAATTTAGGAATAATTTTTTATTTTTTACCCTTAACAATTATATGTTGTCAACACTATCATAATATTATGCTTCTTATTGATCAGAGCATTAGCTGTTAGGTTTTAACTCGCTATAAAATATCTTAGTCGTAGGTAAAACTACCAAAGAATGCAAATACAACATGGCTCCAGATCAAAGTGTCTGAAATCATAAGTTGTTTGAAGATGATTCAACTTATTTCAGGAAACCAAAAGTGAAACATCATAAAAGCATGAAGGAAGCTTAAGAACCAATTATGTGAATTGGAATATGTAATCCAATGACAGTACAAATTGCATCTCTGGGAGGCACCAACCAAGGAGAATTGATTTCATTTAGGCAATCTTGTATGTCAAGCCCATACAGATATAACTACATGTCAATACTCAACATAATTCCGGGCCTTCTTTTTCAATAATTTAGTCCAATGTATTGAACACAATAGTATCATGATTCATGACCCCCATAGCAAATGAATGAATGCACATAGTATTTTCAGACTTTAACGCATGCAAAACATAGCTAAAGATGTTTTCATTTAACAAGCAACCATTAACCACTTAACATCACCTTCTCAAACCCTTGCGGTCCGCCATAGTACGGATCGGGCACTTCAGTTTCATCATGTTTCTTACAATATGAGCACATCAACTTAACCTGCCTCATTAGTATTCACATTAGACCAGATAGAAAACTATAGAAGAAAAACCCAAAGCTGATAAAACCTTATGGCAACCTTTTTATGTGCATCATCGGGTAAAGTCTCGCTAAATTTCCATCTATTGAAAGCCTCCAATATATCCTCTGAAGCAACAAAAGAAAAAAAAAAAAACGCCATTTACCAAGCATAGCATGGACATGCAAAGAGATGAATCAAAATAATTAGTGATTAACTGTTACGGAAAACTGAATCAAACTCAGAACACAACTCTAGAATTCCATGTCAGATCTTACCTCTGTTTTGCTTGTCCATGGCAAGAATAAGATCAAAGTCTCTGAAATCAGAAGGCCCAAATGGCCTAGATATTGACGTTATCGCAATTCCTCGCCTTTTTGAGGCCGCTCTCATTCTTGGGTCTGCTTCATTTCCCTTTAACAATTAAAAGCATTCCAAAACTATAAGTTTTCTTTCTAATACATTCCAAAATTTCAATCAAATTAAAACATATTCTTTGAATACACGAATTCAAGTTTGTTTCCTCCGTATTCGATGAACATAGTATCTGATAACAACTTCTGCAACGATGATTGTGAAAAGTTATATACGGACAAACACCCACCTCATGGTACTTGATGGTGCCCGCAGAATCAATTTTGAACTTGGAACCTAAGCCCCTTTTCTTGACCAAGTCTGTGAAGACTCCTTCAGCAGCGGGGCTCCTGCAAATGTTGCCCAAGCACACAAAAAGCACAGAGAATTGCTTTGTCTCCGTCTCTGCAGCAGCGGATGAGGTAGAAGACGCCATCGATGCTCTAACCAACAAGCCAGATTGAGAAGTTAGACGCTTTTCGTATGAAATTGCAGGAGGACTCGTGGCACTGAGAGAAAGGAATCGAATTTGTGATGGGAGAATAAGAAATGGAGCGTTAGGGGAGAGGAGTTGCGAACAGTGGCAAAACCGTAAATTAGTAAAGTTCCCCCCTTTACTGTACGTCGTCCTCATTTTTCCCGCAATAATGGTGGAGCTGCCTCGCAGAGGGATACTCACTCGACTTTGAAATAAATTCTTCCACGTCCAAGACGCGGACAATTTGCTTGCGGGTTCAGTGAGAAAGCCCAACCCAAAACCCAACTGGCCCAATTCTGAGGGTGATGGGCGTTTGTTACATCCTTTATTCAGCCCCATACCCAACATCTAAGTTATACATCCAATAATTCATGTTGTATTATTTTTAGGGTTACTATTTTTAATAATAATAATTTTATTAAATTTGTATTTAAAAATTAAAATTATTAAATTTATTATTTTACAAAATATATTGTGGGACTCACAAATTAAATAGTTTGAAATTAGTTTATGAAAATGGAATAGGACCTACTTTCATAGTTCTTACTTTTAGGGATTGAGCCAAGATGCTTTTTTGAGGGAATTTAGACTACACATATTACTGTATGCTGTTGGATGACGGTACACATAAGATAGAGGTGAGATCATTTTTGTAAGTTTAAAATATTTAAGAATCATTTTAAGAATTTAAAACAATTTTATGATATATATATATATAAAGAGTTCTTTGAAAATTTTGAAAACCATGATAAATTATATGTCAAATTTTATAAAATTTAGGGGCTAAACTAAAACTTTTTTTAAAATTTTCTATAATATATACAAAATTTTTCAAAATTCAAGGATGACTAAGGCTTTAGAGTTCTTCTACTTCCACCACTGCCTACCTTCTTGTATTTTTATTAAGTATATATATACAGTGAAAATGTAAACATTAACCTCCATTCTTAACTCGTCCTTGTGCATGGAGTAAGTTATAGTACCGCCATTATTTGATTAAAATGATGCTATTTATACATAATTTTATTATATAAAGTCTACTAAAGTTTTATTAAAAATTGTTTCAGCGCTCCCTTATATACATTTTACATTACCTTATATAAAAAATTCATATGCAATAATGCAACTAGCAATTCCCCTTCGGTTGGTTTGTCCTAAATACCTATAAGACTTCTATTATGAATCTCAGCAAATTATTAAACAATTTGAACTCCGGCATCCACTTTTCTAAACGACTGTGATCAAATACACATTTCCTCACTACTATATGGTAATATATTAACCACACTCGAAGCAAAAATAGCATTTTTTTTCTTTTTTGGGCTAATGTCAAATGAAAATTTTTCATAAGGATCATAAGTAATAATCAGTTGAGGTTTAAAGATAGAGAAATTTTATTTATACATCTTAAGACAGTACTTTAGATATATAAATAAAAAGCAAAGATTAAAAATATATATTATTCTTATTTTTTTCTTTCTTGGCATGTATTAATTATAAAATCAAGTGATCCTTACATCATTTTGTAGCAATTTGATAGTTTTCAAACCAACAGCACCTCATTTTTTTCTCTTTTATGGATGACATGAACGAGTGCGTAAAGCAGCAACTGCGTCCCTGTAGTTCTTGCAACGTACTGCTGTTTTGACCTTTCCAGCTAAATTGTAATCGCCATTTGTTCTGGAATCCAGAGAATGGCATCGTTAACTACTTTATGCTTCAACATGATTACGGACGACTTCTTGATCTCATCCCTGTGTAGATTAGCTACATGGAACACAATATTCAAAGCTCACTTTTATAAATTATAACGAAGAAAGTTGCGACACGAACACGTGGACTGCCACATCAAATTTGTACGCCCTCTTCTTTTAGTACCGGAAAGTGATGGTTTTTATTTAGACCTAATTCTTAATTATTGCAAAAATAGACATTCAAGACATATGAATAAAACAAATAAGAGATAAGCTGACGAGACAATTGCATGTGTTCCCTCTTGTGTTTTTTCCTGAAATCACGAAGAACACACAATTAGGGCACGGCTAAACGAACCATGACAAAAATAGGATGGCTTTCGTATACCTAGTCTGTGGGGTTTAGTTAATGGCATAGTTCACGGTTTTTTTTTTTTTTTTTTTTTCAATGGTGTTTAACTTGAACTCATGCCATGTTAGACTCAAGACATCTTTTACAAAAAGCATTACAACCATAAGATTTATTAAATCTTAAAATTTAATTAATCAAATTTTTAATATAAAAATTTTATAGAATTTTATTTATAAAAATAAAAGTATCCAATATTTTAAGTAGCGTGAAAGAGAGAGGTTGCCGTAGACATGGCTCATGATGGCTACAGGATATTTGTTACTTTTTCTCACTTAATTTATAATTTGATGCATGGCATTTATGCTGTTCTTAAACCTAAAGAGAAGCAGCGTCCCAATGCATGGGATACTAATCACAAGTGGAAGCTTCGCTTGGTACTTATATAGATTTAAACATTTGTCTGCAAGTAGTGACCCTAGTTTTATTATGGATCTATGATACTTCGTTCCACTACTGATCTAATGAGTAGCATAATGAGCAAAAAGTGGAAGTTAGTAATTGACGAAGCCTTTTTTTTCTTTTTTAACAAAATAAATAAATAATATTTTAACACTTAGTGTATATGTCAATTTAAAATTTAATAGATATACTTCAAGTAACTTTAGTTAGATTTTTTTTTTGACATCACCTTTAGTTAAAATTTTAATAATTGCACTGAGAGTGCAAACGTATAAATTATATCCAAAAAATATTGTACAAATAATATATGATAAGCTGTCAGGAAATCTTTTATTATTTTTTAATCATGACTTATGAAATATTTTATTGTTTTTAATATTATTATGCTCATATTTTTATATTTATAATTTTATTTATAATTTTTATATATTTTTTAAATATTAAAATTAAACCACATCTATCAACGTACTTAAACGCAATCCTATCATTTTTTTTATTATTAAATTTTTAGTCATGCATTATTTTACAATTCTTACCTCGAAAAGTGCATCCAGGCCTACCTTATGCATCCCAATCCCCTTCGAAAGGAAAGGTTACGTTACCTACTCCCAACCCAATGTGGCCCAATGGTACTTTTTCGGCCCAAGATTTACTTGGTTTTTCTCCCTCTCAGAAAGGACCTATACCGTTGACCAAAAAAAAATAACAAATAAAAAAGCTTACCTTACCAGGTGCCACCCCTTCCTTTTCCCCAACCCCGTCAATAATAAAAAACGCTCACTCATCCTGCTTGCTTCATAGGTCATACACTCATCGCTTGTTTTGTCTCTCCCCCTCTTCCCAACTGAATGGAGCCATGGCTCGAGGATCTAGCCGACGACCTCCAGAGCCTAAGCTTCGCCTCCACCACCACCACCACTGCAGATATCAAACGCAGCACAAGCTCCGGCTCTGAAACTACCACCTTAACGGCTTCCTCCTCTGCCCACCTACCTAGCACTAAACCCTACGCGCCATCCTCGGACCCTCGCTGGGCCGCCATCCATCGGATCCGATCAGAGTCCCCGAGCCGGCACATCGTCCCCTCGGACCTCCGCTTCGCCCGCCGTCTCGGCTCTGGCGACATAGGTTCTGTGTATCTCGCAGAGCTCAAGTGCGCAAATGGGGATGGTTGCGTGTTGTTTGCGGCTAAAGTGATGGACAAGAAAGAGCTGGCGAGCCGGAGCAAGGAAGGGAGAGCAAGGACAGAAAGGGAAATTCTCGAATTGTTGGGCCACCCTTTCCTTCCCACCCTCTACGCGACTATCGACGCGCCTAAATGGCTTGGCCTTTTGACAGAGTTCTGCCCCGGCGGTGACTTGCACGTGCTTCGACAGCGCCAGCCCAACAAACGCTTCCATGAACCGGCCGTCAGGTGCGCATGTTAGCACATTTATTCGCTTAAATAATTGCGTTTTTTTTAGTTTCTCCTTTTTATCGGAGGTTTGTGGCTGGGGGAAGTGAAACAACCGGTGGGAACTTGGATCTGCTGTTGGTGAGCCTACGTCCCCGTTAGGAAATCTAGAACCATTAACATTCCGACGATGATAGTGATGGATACTTGGTGGGCCCCAACACCTGGCAGGAGCTGATGCCCCCGTTAGGCGGTGGGACCCATAAGCTGTCACGATCATTTGTGTTGTTTTTCTATTGCGCGTGTACAAAATTACGGTGTCATGTTCGGCACCGGCACATATAACTCCGGCGACTGGAGTGGTAGGACCTTAGTTGGGAGGCTGTTATTGTGTTTGTTCCAACATTCAAGGATGTTTGGTTCTCCTAGTAAGGAAACGACGGTGTAAATGGATCCCTAAACGGCTAGACCCGATGAGAGCCTGACTTAAATGGGGTGGCCTGCGTCAATTAAGAGATTGATGTAATGTCAAGGCATCAAATGATCACGAGCTGCAGTTACTACTTTGCAAGCTCTACATCTGGCATCAGATTTCTTCATAATAGGTAGGTCAACCTATAATTTGACATGGTTTTCACTTAAGAGTGAAAAGAAAAACCCCCAAAATTTGACCTGCCCTACCAGCTTAGAAGCAGTCAGATTCTGCCGCGTAGCCGGCAAATAGTGAGTGAGTTTAACTGTTTGATTCCGTTTTTGTCTCAAGTCTCAACTCTGAAATCTGAACTACCACGTGTGTTGTGAATAATTCTGCCATGTGCCAATTGTCACGCCATAAAGTAAGGGGCTCTATATTTTAGGTAAAACACTACTCTAAAAAAAAAAAACCACTACTCTCAAAAATCAAAACGACACCTTCCGAAATCAGATCACCATGGGTAGCCGAGCTTCTAAAGGGCAGCGTGCCATTCTATTACATCGTACTGGGCAAAGCGCTGCTGGTTTTGCAACTCTGGGTATGGATACGTGGGAGGATTTCAACCTTGAAAACTAGTATAGATCTTTTTTTGATATTATTGAAGAAAATTATGTATTGTTTGGTTCTCTATCCATCAAGATCTTAGGAAATCCGAGTTATTTATTATTGATTCCATAAATTTCTGCGGGATTTGGGGTTTTATAATTTTATATATTAATGTGAGGTTGATCTCTCGGTGGTCCCTTATTGGGATATATGTTCTTCGAAAATCTGTTTCTACAACCTGGAAACATGCTACTGATTTTCATTGATTATAGATTGCTATTTTTTTCTCATCCTCAAACGTAACGTAGCGTAATTTGCTTTTGCCTGTTCCTTCTATAATTTATCTTAACCCTTCATTTGCTCTTCCTTTATGGCCAGACCGAGAAAATTTCTGTGCGAAGCCTGTCTGTTTCGTGACTGTTCAAGAAATTCCTATCCTTGACAAATCGACAGATGCTAGGATTTAATCTCTTCCTTCCACTTTTAGTTCCGCGCGTGGTATAAACAAGACCACATAAATAAAAGTAAAAGCTGAATTTCTCTGATATGATGCATGTTCAATAAGAAATATTATTTCGACAAGTTCATCTGAAATGAGAATGGCAGAAATAGAATACTCTCTTTGGATAAGGGTTACTTTCCAGCTTCCATTTTGTTGTCATTATTTGCACGTCTTACATGAAACATATAACTTTTTTGAGTCTTTGACATAAATATGGCAGAGAAATTGACATCTTTATGATATTTTTCTTCAATTATTGCATGAAGAAGATTATTGTGTCAAAGATATTACGCATCATAAGGGGAATTTAAAAGCGAATGTTTCTTGTCCAAAAATCGGACAAACTTGTTATTGGTCTGAGAAAGACCTTTTGGAAAATGTCCATACAAAAGTAAGAATTCAAAATCTGGAGAGATAAGAGCCTTCGTAACGTGCTTGCCATTGGTTGAAAGATGCTGCAGAGTCGCTCGCGTTACCCTTAAACTATAGCAAACATAACCCATGTCCCTGTTTGGTCCCCATGACCCATTCGGTTGGCCCCACAACCAATATTATTCTTTTATTACTGTGTATTGTTTGTCTCAACTCAATAATGGTCTTGGCCAAGAGCATTATTTGCCTTTTTCCTTACCAATGTAGGTCAGGTTTTCTACTATACAAACACGTACATTCCAAATCTACTTTACTCCAACTTACCCTCCTTATTTTTTCATTTTTTAAATAGGAGGACATAGTTTTTTTGTATCTGTTTTGCTTTATAATTTATTTTGTTGATCAACGCTGATCCTGTGCCTCCCTTCTTGTTGTATATAATACAGGTTTTACGCATCGGAGGTGGTGGTGGCACTAGAATACCTTCACATGTTGGGGATAGTGTACCGTGATCTCAAGCCTGAGAACGTTTTAGTTCGATCGGACGGCCACATTATGCTCACCGACTTTGACCTCTCATTAAAATGTGATGATTCCACGTCAACGGCTCAGATCATCTCTGATCGAAACCCGCCTCCCACGGCCCCGCAGAAAGATTGCCACGTTGATCCCCCTCCTTTTACCTCGTCTTCATGCATATTACCCAATTGTATAGTCCCTGCCGTATCATGCTTCCACCCTAAACGCAAGCGGAAGAAGAAGCAAAGCAAGCGTAACGGGCCTGAGTTTGTGGCGGAACCCATTGATGTTCGTTCCATGTCATTCGTTGGGACGCACGAATACTTGGCGCCCGAGATTGTGTCCGGGGAGGGCCACGGTAGTGCGGTGGACTGGTGGACGTTAGGCGTATTTATATTTGAACTGTTTTATGGTGTCACACCCTTTAGGGGCATGGACAATGAGCTAACCCTAGCTAACATCGTGGCTCGAGCCCTAGAGTTCCCGAAAGAACCTGCCGTACCAGCCACGGCAAAGGACCTTATCTCACAGTTATTAGTCAAGGACCCGGGGAGGCGGCTGGGGTCGACGATGGGGGCTTCGGCGATCAAGCACCACCCATTTTTTCAAGGCGTCAATTGGGCATTATTAAGGTGTACACGTCCACCATTTGTGCCCCCACCTTATGCTAGAGAAGTTGTATCCGTATGTGATGATAGCTGTCCTGATCAGACTTCTTCCATTGACTATTACTGATAAGGAAAAGTACATAATTAATACGATAGTTCCACAATTTA
Source organism: Dicorynia guianensis (assembly GCA_037013595.1). Lineage (NCBI taxonomy): Eukaryota > Viridiplantae > Streptophyta > Magnoliopsida > Fabales > Fabaceae > Dicorynia > Dicorynia guianensis. The sequence continues at coordinate 2,862,541 of JASUAB010000009.1, forward strand.
TTTTTTATTTTTTGGGTCCCCCTATTAATCTCCCCATCACATTTCATCTCTTGAAAGTTGAAATGTAAGGAAGCATAAATGGTAAAGTGTTGCTGTCAACCAACTCTGAAAAGGCTTGATGGCAAGTAATGCAATGAGGGGTAGCTAGTGGCGCGCAACATGTGAAAGGCTTGAATTGAAACTTTACTTGGTCGATGTTGTCTGGTAAAGTTAATGCGGTTGGCTATTTGCAGCTGCACATGATTTTAATAGTTTGTTCTGTTGTAGAAATTAATTGGTTGTGATCACAGAGGTCAAGAGGGGTGTGGGCAACAAGGGGAAAACACAAGATACTATAAAAATTGTCTTGGGACGAGAAAAGCGGTGGCACCGCGCGGTGGGCTGTCCAATGATCAAGGATGGGGTCGTGGCCGGACCCCGTATCGAGCCATGTTCAAACCATGCATGCCAATCTGTGGTCGTTGTGCGTGGCATTTTTATATGTGAAAAACATGCATCCAACCACGTGAAATGTTGTGTGTATGAGGGAACTGTGGGGTTGGGCCGTAGCCACTAGCTAGTGATAACTGATGTTGCTGTCGCTCTTGTAATCTTTTACAAAAGAACAATAAACTCCTACTGCTTGGTTCACAATATGTATAACTTTCTTCGTTTCATAATAACAGAATTTATTTGAGGAGTTGGGGTAGATAGTGTGAGCGACTTAGGATTATTTGAAAATTGTAAGTTTTTATAAAAAAAAAAAATTATTTGAAAAAAACTTTTATTTTTGATTTAAAAAAAGGTTAAAAACCTGATTATTTCCAACCCATTCCATCAAATATAATGAAAAAGTTTACTCTCACAAACTATATTTTATTAAACTTTTATTAACTTAAAGTTAGTTAATTGAATCTTTTAAGTTTAGAATTTAGTTTAAAAATTAATAAACTTGATATTTTAAATTCTTATAAAATAAAATTTTATTTGTAAAATAAAAGACTCAATAATAATTGATGGCTCAACTTTAAAGTTGGACTGTAACTGCAGCCACCCCATCCTACGAACGTAGAGCTGACACGTTATTTGGGGTTGGGCATGAAGAGTGGGCCGGGGCGTGGAGGCCCCAACAATGACTTTGCCCAATTTGGGCATTACAAAATAAAGAATTAACATTTGATCAAAGGGTTACGGAAACTTATGTGGGACCTATTATTTTACCAAAAAATGTTGTATAGGACAAAAACACTTACAAGAGATCGGAGAATGGTTGGGTGTTTGAGTTGCACAATTTATTATTACAAAATTTAATAATTTAATATTTAATAAAATTTAATTTATAAACTTAATAGAACTAAAAAGTTACAAATTTTCTATTAATGTCAAAGTCTCACTGTTATTATCTAAGGAGGCTCATTAAATACTCAAAAAAAAAAATTATATATGATTCAATTTAATAAGATTAACAGTCTATGAGTTCCTCATAGTTTCTTTTGGCATCAGGGTACTTGAAGTTTTGGAAGAAAAAGTCAATTGGCAATGAATTTGTAAAGCACTTGAGATCCCTTGTCGGTCCAGTTGAAGGTCTAGCTGTAAGGCTGTAACCTTCAAGTTCATCGACCTGGTGCAACCCTTGCACATATGAGTTATACTTTAATGGATAATTTTATTCTCACAGTTACACCTACACATTTAATTAATAGCTATGAATACCTAAGTGTGTATGTTGTTCGACCAAAGTTGTAGAGATATTTTTTTTATCTGCATGATACATGTCCTGGTTTAAAGGTTTCATGACTGTCTGCATAGTTATATATGTATGTATGTTATAAGTGGTTCTATTCGGATCCTTTTACTTGAAGACTCAGTGTCTATGATTATGTTTGAACATTCGAAAGTTGATTTACTATCAATGTGAGCTTGTTTTACATTTACAAAAAGCAAAATATTCCTTAGAATTGAATCTTTCACAAATTAATTTATGAGATTTAATAAATAACTTAAAATTTATTATAAAAATCAAGTGAAATAATATTGTGCAGATAACCAGACTGATACAAAAATGACCTTTACTTGACGCTAGAATGAGCAAACTAAACAGGCTTTCCTTCTTTCAAATTTAAAACAAACTGCAGATTTGGACCTACATAGATTTGAATGAACCGAGAAAACTTGCAACAGTCCTTTAAAAGTTGAGTCTTAAATCAGAGAATCAATGATTATATCAATTCCACATTATACTAAGGATCCAACATCTAAGATGCAATTTTCATAAACGTTTAAGAACAGAAGAGCATATTGACAAACTGCTAGAACACCTTGAGTTTATGAATAACTTAAGGAAACAGGGGAGAAATCGTCGTGGACAATCTTATACCACCAGTGCAAAATGAGTCAAAAAACAGGTCTCGCAAGAAGGGGAAAGAGGGTAAGAAAAGGAGAAATTGCGCTAAACATTATTTAGCAGCGACAACTATGTTTATTGGATATTGTTGTACATCCCCATTACTAAGCGCATCATAAAACATTATTTAGCTGTGACAGCTATGTTTATTGGACATTGTCGTACATCTCCATTACTAAGCGCAGCATAAACCATGAAACGTGAAGGAGGGTTCGGACACATATCACGGTCCTCCCGTTGAAAAAAGGCATTTGTTCTTGAGAGTTGAAACTTGATAATATGTAGTCATCTCCCCCAGTCTCCCCCAACTTAGGGAGAAACTATATTTGAAATGGAAACTCAGGCATAAACTCACCATCCAATAACTCAAGCAACTTAACTTCAACATATAATTATATCAGATAGATTGATGTCATTACATTGTCTCAATTGAAAAGGCAAAATCCAGAAAACCTAAAACAATATGCAACCCCTAAATAAAAAACTTATGTGATTGGACTAAAATTCTAACTGGAACTGCAAAACGCCTCTAACAAACAAAGCACTTCAGGCCTTCTAGTCAAATAAACTGAAACCCATATCCTGTAGAGATAAAATATAGAAGTCAGGACAATAAAGTATCAAATAATTAGAGTCACTAAATTAAGACATGTCAACAACTAATCCAGTTGAAATTTAAAAACTTACATCATCGGACTCTTCTTTTTCTTCTACCTTCTTCTCCTCCTTGGCCTCGGCAGCAGGTGCGGCAGCGCCACCACCAGCACCACCACCTGCAGATGCAGGTGCAACAGCAACTGCACCACCGCCAGAAGGCACTGATGCCAACTTTTCTCTTCCAGCAGCTATTAGCTCGGTGATATCTTTGCCCTTGACTTCAGACAACAGCAATTCAATCCTATCATCATCAGCCTCAGCTCCAACTGTAATTCATAAACCAAACAAGAATAACACATGAATATTACTGCAATCGAATTCCAGTAGGAAAACCCTGAGACAACTAGAAATTACTTTAACAAATTATAAATAGCATGTTTCTCCAACAATGGAATGCAAATGCAGCAGCAGTTCGGTATTTGTAAGAACAAAGATATAGAGGAAAAACTTCAAGGGTAATTCACAAAGTAGTCGTGATCTCAAAAGGTTCAACTCCTATTGGTTAATTTTTTTGTAAACAAAATTTACTTCATTAGTTAACTAAGAGGCAGAAAAATTAGTGGGAATCTTAATATGCAGATACGGTGAAAGGACTCAAACTCTCCGTGTGCTCCACCTCTCCAACAAATCTCCCAAACTTCAAATATAAGCGCATCAATTCTGTGCTACTACGCAACCAATCCCCAATACTAATAAATAAAAGAACAAAGTAGAAGGAAGGAAAGAAAAAGTGAAATTTGACAAAACATATAAACACAAACTACATTTTAAATACGTCCCACATATTCATTCTCCATTTTCACTCCTATTGTCAGTTATGTAGACGCACCCTAATCGGATTCCAAAAACACTCTAGAACATGGGTTTAATTTATTGTTAAAGAAAAGCGGTTAGCACCCTACGAATCGAGAACTCTTACCTCATCTTAATATTAATTGTCCACAAGGGAAATGCTTTTGAAATCTCTACAAAATTTGAAACATAAAAAGCTGAATAGAGAAAGATGGCGCACCTGAACCGAGAATATCCTTCAAATCATCAGCTGAAGGGGAAGTGTTCCCTCCCAAGACGGCAAGCAAATACGCAGCGACAACCTTCATCTCTGATTCAACAATTAACTAACAAAAGAAAAATCAGTATTACAAATCAACGCAAGAGATAGTTCTTATACATGAAATTGAAAAACATGGAAACACAATTAACAGTTAGAGAAGGCATACTTGCTGGAAACGATAGAGGGATGCGAGATTGCTCCTAGGGTTTCTACAGGGAGTGGCGCAGAGGCTTGGGACTCGATGTATATAAATAACTAGGGTTTTTCCAGTGGATTGGGCAAATTCCTGCGACCTTTGTTGAGGGGCAGCGCTGAGGAGATCGTGTCCGTTCATTTTCCTGAATTTCCAGTAATACCCTTCCCCGTGTTGGTGCTAAGTTACGTATTTGGCTGTAGCGCGAGGTCATCCGCGCAACCAGAGATTTTCGTTATTTTCTACAACCAACAAAAAGTTTTTCAAAAAAATTGAATTTCCAATTTTCTATGTAAAATAAGTAGAAAAATAATTACCTGCTACATGTTAACACTTGCTAAAATCAAGTCAAATTCAGTCGTGTTCATTTTTTAAGATTTAAGTACTGAGATTCATATCCTTGTAAATAAAATTCAATAGATGCAATGTAATTTTGTTATTTTTAAAAATAAATTTTTATTTAAAAAATTAAACTATTAAATATTATATATTAAATTATAAAATTTATTAATTAAATAATCACAAAATTATTTAATATAAATTTTAGAACTTAAAGTTTGGGTGCCAGACTTTTTCCATTTTTTTCAAGCTTATAGGTCTAAAAAAAATTACATGATCTCAAATGTAGTTATCTAAAGCCAGCCGAAAAGTAACAACTAATAAGCAGATGAATTTAAATTGTAAATGATGGGATGTTATTTTGTAATTTTATATTATAGTGGCATTGTTTTCATTGGTCTATTCTTATGGTGTGTATTGGGGTGGACCATAAACATTTCTTCATCCTTCTTATGGTCACTAAACATTTAAACTTGTCTTAATGAAAATGTCCTCACGATGGGCCAACTTAGGTTTCTATGAAGTCTGACCTACAGCTGCCCGGCCCGTCACTTGCAGATCTTAAAAAGAGCCCAAACCGGCTCACTTGAAATTATGCTGTAAACGACGGGCATTTATGTCATGCAGGCTAAATATTACTATTTAAGTAGCGCGGGAAAACGTACTATGTCTAGCTCTGGACTCTGAAGTCTGAAGTCTGGCCCCTAATATCCGATGTGTATGGTGAAGTCAATGGTGTCTCTGAAACTTGCACAATTTCCATTTCCGAAGAACCTCCGAAGTGTTGACAGATATCTTGATCACGTAGCTAAGTATGAACGGCGAAAGCCGAAGGCGGGACCGGAGATATCCCCGGAGATCCAACGAGCAGAAGCAAATCCGCAACGCCGAGGAAGAGCTCGAGTCAAATCTAGGGTTCGTTCTGTTCTGGGAAGGTTAAAGCGACTCGGATGGTTACTTGCTGTTGCATCCGTAAGCCAGTTTTCATTCCTATGATTTTAGCACAATTATTAGATTTTTTACTATTCAAATTTCGAAATTACTAATCATTAACCGGAAGGTGTTTCTGGAAATCTGATCTAGAAACGAATTTCTCCATTTATATTGAATTTCCATGATTTAGATTGGTGAGGGTTTTTAAGTCGTAAATTATGACATTGAATTGATGAAAGAAGAAAATGGAATTCAAAGTCAGCACTACAAAGTTTTTTGGTTTTTCTGCTTACCGCGTCACTGTTACTGGAAGATCGTAACATGGATATGGATGCTGAAGCATATCTGAGAAGAACTTATGAAAGTCAGGTTGCAGATATTGAAATTATAGAGAGGAAGACCTTGATCTCGTAAGCAACTTGTAACTCTCCATATCACTTTCTTTGACTCATGAGTCATGACAAGCAGCATCCTCTACTTTCACTCCTGTATAAATATAACATTCTGTTTTCGTACATGAAGGCAATATCTGTTTCATATTGGTAGATCCTTCTGGAGTTTAAGTAGGCCGCATCAATGTGGTTCATGATTTAGTTAGCATTTGTTTCATACTACTGTCTGTGGATTTAACAAGATCATCCAGAAGTGCAAACTATGAGTGTCACGTTTCTTTGCTTTTTTTTTTTGGTTCTGGCTTTAGGATTGTTCATTGTTTTCATCTCCTCGTGAATATATCCTGATTCTCCCACCTGGTTCCTAACAGAAAAACCATTTATCTGGATTACAAAAATCTTATCTAAAGCTATCCTTTGACTCCGTACGACAATTAATGAACTTGAAGAGTGCTCTAATGCTTGTTGGTGAAAGAAATAGGTAAAGTCTGATGCTGCCGAATCCTACGGGTCCATATTAACTGGAAGGTGGTAGGGCTTTTTCTTGTATTACCAGTTTGTTGGGACAGGACTTGTTTATTTCAAGTATCACTTTTATTTCCTTTGGTGATGTGACTGTTATAGCACTTTAAATTGTATAACTTCAATTTATTATTTGATTAGGTCCTACTTGCTTCTTTCTTAGCAGAGAACAAAAACCCCCGGAATTTCTACATTACATCGTTGATCTTCTAGAATATCATGTGATTCATGTTTGCTTTGCAAACACAATGGTAACTTTTGATATGTACTTATTGTTTTACTGGATTTTCTATTACACAATCTTCGAATGCTTTGATGTTACCTCCGTATAATTGTAACATTCAGAGCCACCTAGTGCGAATCAAATATTAGGTGTGGCCATTGGTATGATGGTAGTGTGTCCAATACTAAAGAAGAAGACAGATTCTGCAGCATGTTCATGTTCCAATTGGTGCATTTGACATTGAGACTAAAACTTTCAATAGTTTCCGGATGCTGATTATGATTTAACCAGGACGATTTCATACATGGTGGATGGAAACACTGTTTAACGGAGAGGTAACAAATTTGGTAATTGTGTTCCAATACTACTAGCAATCATTAATATTTATATCTCGCATTCCATATATTGAACTATGATATTCAAATTTGATGTCAAACGCCTTATGATGACCATATTTTGTGTGCATTATGATACTTGTGAGCGTCAGCAATTTAAAAGACTTTAAGTTTTAATTTTTTGTTATATGTACTTCACAGTGAACAGATTTTTACAGTCTTGCAATTATTTCACATTTTCCTATCTGGTTCAAATTAGCATAAAATTCCATATCACCTAGTCATTTTGCTTTACCTACTGTAGTATTACTATGGTACAATACCAGCAAAATCTCATGAAGCTACAAATGATGAATCTCAAGTTGAAATTGAGTTGGAATTCTGCTGAATACTCACATAAGAAAATCCATGTGAATTTCCTTGTATAAAATATAGGTGTAATCTAAGAATGCTAAAGGATCTTTTTACTATCAAATGATTAGTTTACTAGATTTTAGTTAGTTAGCCATATAACAGGGCAGCTATTTGTATTTTCCATGCTGAAGTTGTTTGGTCATCTTCCGGCTTTCTACAAGATTATTTGGTTTTCATTGTTTCTCAATTCGTGTACATTCCCTGGAATTATGCACAAAAAGAAGTTGCAAATAGGGCTTCATTACAAAATGGTGACTCCTGCACCCCATCATTTACTATTGGAGCTTTGAGGCTTTAGAATCTCACATGACATATTAAAGGACAGGTATAACAGTATCAGCATTACCATTGAGGTTATATGACTTCTTAATTCCACACATTAATTGGTACTTATATTGTACTTGCATTCCATTCCATTACTTCACTGACAAACTACTGGTGATTGTCCGTGATATTGTTCTCCAGTTGCAGGGGATGAGCAGATCAGAAAATGATATCAATATATTATCTGGCCTTTCCCAACTTGCGAGTGATCAGACAAAGAGGGGATGTAGCCTCGGAACATATCAAGCATGTCTATACTGTTCTGACCCTCAACCAGAATGTGGAGCGCGTTACTTTGGTAATATGTGTTTTCCAAATTTTGCATAAATTTACAACAAGAATAGGATTATATACTTGTAACACTTCTACATTATTTCCTCAAAGGGAAACTATTGATAGATAATTAAGGTTTTTTTTTTTTTTTTTTTTTGGGGCTGCCAGAGGGGGAGGGGAGGGTTAAATAGAGTTGCAGTCCAAAGAAGTCGGTGATACATGCATAGTTATCAATAGCACTCGTTACAGTGCATGGCGCATCACTATGGCTTATAGTGCTACACTATGGGCCATGACGTAGCGCATTCCCAATAGAGCAGCATAGCGATGCACTATGAGATTTTTTTTTTGGGCAATCATGGGGTTTTTTTTTTCTTGGTAGCCATGGAACTTTATGGTAAAATGTGAAATATTATAAGGCCTAACCTAGTTACAATATATTTTTAATTTTCTATTTAGTGCTCCTATTTTACTATATTTTTGGATGATAACTTCTATTAATAATTTCTTCTTTTCAAATACTATTTAGTAACAATTCTAATTCTAATTATATTTGTTAGAGTTAAGAGTACACACAAGATAAAGAAAGAAATTTATTGAAAATTCAATGAGAGTTACATCAAAAAATAGAGAAGCAAAAATTAGAACTCCATAGGACTATTGTCCCTTACTAAGAAAATTCCAGTCCTAAGCCTTAGCTCTCATTCCATGAGTACCCAATACCCAATGCTCAATATCTTGACCTTCCCTTTCCTAATGTGCCCCCCCACTGTCAGTTACTAACATTCTCTTTTCCCCACTAATTATCACCTCATTAATTGCCACTTTGTTCTTCTCATAACGCATACATCCTTATTAACTACTAACATTCTCTTCTTCTCACTAACTGTCTCCCTACTAGCTGTGACTTTATTTTTCCCATACCTCTGTGAGCTTTTGCTAATATTCCTTTCTCTCCACTAATTGTCTCCCAACTAGCTGTCATTCTATTCCTTCATGATGATGTTTCATATTGTAATGACAATGCTATTTTTTATGATGAGAATGAATTTTAAACTTGTTATGCTTAGTATTTTTTTAATGTTTATCATTTTTTTAAGGTTATTTTTTATATATTTTTATTATTTAGGATTATATTACATATATAAATATATATTTATATATATAATATAAATGCACTATAGTTCAAATAGTAATGTGCTATGTGTAATATTATGCACTATATGGCTATGACTTCAAGCATTACAAGTGCGTTATTCATTATTAACAACTATGTATACACATTCTGATTGCATATTTAATCTAACTAAATAATGGCTCAAAAAAATGGATGATTAAATTATAAGAATTTGGATAACCCAGTATATCAGGGAGCAGAGCAAAATTCAGGCATTGTTTGTATTATTTTTTCATCCCCAGCCAAAAGGAAATAAAAGGGACGAAAATAATGAGAAATAATGCTGCCATGCATGCATATCTTCTTTTTCCCTAATCTGTAGATCTTTCAATTACTGTAGTTCCTCTTGGTCTGCAAGGTGATAGTTTCTGTTTGTGTACCCTTTACTTGACAGGTCATGAGAAAGAATCTGTTACACTATGTTCGTATGAGGGAGTTCGCTCCCGATGCCGAGTTTCGTGATCAATTCCTTTCCTTCACTCTACCCAACGTCATCTGCAGGTAACAATATAAAATTTGATTATAGTAATTTAGGAAACAATAGCTTTGTTAAAAGTTTTCTAGATAGGATCCAGACGTGCCATTGACGTTTTGGGAGTAACCTATCCTATTATTTTTTGTAAAAAAAAAGAGGTTTTCTTAATATGCTTGCAGTTACTGTTTCTTCCAAAAGTTATGCACTACACAGGTGTCAAATGCGATATTTTAGGATAAGGTAGTGTTCACATTGGTACTTAGATTCCGGCATCGTGATTAAATTAATCATCAGAATGAAAAAGTGGTCTGTTTTTGTTTATTTGTTTATGGTATGCTATTTGTTTGCCAATTACACGAAATTGCATTTTCCTGGTTATATGCGTCAATTTCATGTTCCAAAAATGTTAAAAAGTTTAAAATTTGATAAAAACAGCTAAGGAGGAAAACGAAAGGAAAAATAGAGTACAGAGTCAAATAAATGTTTCTTAATATGTAATTCAGCGATGAACCTTTGTCCGTTGAAATGGGTGGCTAAATCTTTTAATGATGAAGGCTGTCTTGTCGTTCCACTCACGGTATAGTCCACAGTCTTCTTGGCACAACCCAGAACCTGTTTTTTAATCTCAAATCTGCTAAATTTGTCAGTAGCCTTAAAGTCTCTAATTGAAAGTTTCATCTTAGATTATACTTTTTAACTAGGTAGTTTAATGATTTGAGATAGTGAAGAAGATTACCCATTTCTCAGTTATTTTGATACTTAATAAAATTTAAAGAAACAGATCGTGAAAGTTATGTGATGTTGTATTGTTTTCTATAGCACAGAAAATGGCCCAGAAAAAGGAAGCACGGGACAGGTGCCTCCCCCCCCCCCCCCCCCCCCCCCACATCCTCTCCTCGTCATCGAGGCAAAAAATGTCCGGTTTAAATTTGATCAGAACATCTAAAGCTAACAATAGCCAAGCATATTATTAATTGGTCTTTTAATTAATGAAATCCATTGACTGTTTCTGATGATGTAAATAGTTCATAATTGTTAACGGGACTAAAGTTGTGGCTTGAGTAATTTCCTTTGCTTTAGAAGGCTACAACATTGATAGTCAATTTAAAATATGTAGCTAAAGTCATTTTCACATTGTGCATTTCCTCAGCTTTTTACTTGATGCAGTTTCTCATAAATCATCACCCAATCCAATTGCTTGCTGCTTTATTTCTAGCTTTTAAGCTTTGTTTTGGAACGTTTATTTGGTTTTAGATTCATTATTTTTAGTACGTTAATCGCACCTGAATTTTGTAATTTTTCACATTTATTTTTATTAAATTTAAGCAAATACATCGAATGTGGTATTTTAGCATTAATAGTAAAATAATATTAAATATAGAAATTATTTAATTAGATAATTGAAAATTTAAATAAAAATAAAAATTTATAAAAGAATATATTGAATTTAAAGAAATAATAGAATTTAAAATATTAGAACATATAATTAAAAGATAATTTAATAAATTGAAAGAATTGGAGGCAAAATTAATATTTTTATTTTTATAATACTTAATATAAATAAATATATTGTAATTGATAATTTTATATCCTTAGTTTGATACATATGGAAATTTCCCAAACATTACACGGTGGATATAACAGTGCTAAAAGTGAACATGTATTAAACTCCCTATATATAAATTATCATGTTTTTCTTTTGGACAGCTGCTGGACCGGAGAGGCACTCGGTAGTCGCATTGCGTTCTGCCGCAGTGTGGCCAACCTGATGACCGCGAGGTGACGGAACACTCCTGATCGTGTAACCAGAAGAACGCTGCACATTTAGCCGAGCGATGTTAGTGTGCAGGCACATTTATGTGAAAGGAAGATATAATTAAATTTCGCATAAAGATTCGTGTTTTCCAGATATAGTTGTCCACAACAAATTCCAACCACGTCATGAATGTACCTCGTGGGTATTAGAACTTAGGTACGGTCATAGGCTTAGTAGTATGTCGTGCTGTTTCTACGGTCTCTAGATTTTAGATGTGGCAAACATAAAGATGAAAAGTATAATTTATTAAGGATTTAGGTCCTTCAAGGTATTTTATGATGTATACTCCCCTCACATTTTGAACAATTAAGGACTGAAATTAATACACCATTTAAATGAAAAGTGTTATGTCACTTTTAATGTAAGTTTTGATTTAACATAATTATATGTTTGAGTTTAAAATTTAGAATTTAAAATTTAGAGTTTAAAGTTTATAAAATTAGATTTAAGATTTAGAGAGGTTAGAGTTTAAGATTTTATGATTTAAGATTAGAAGCTAAAAATAAGATTTAAGATCTAAAATTCAAGGTTTGTAAGAATTAAGTTTTAGCGTTTTAAAATTTAGTTTTAAGATTTATGATTTAGAGTTTTAAGGTTTGAGATTTATAATTTTAAGGTTTAGAATAAAAAATTTTATAATTTACAATATACAATTTTAAGCCTTAGAATGTTAATATTTTAATTTTAAAGTTTAGGATTTAAAGTGGACTTAAGGTTTAAGGATTAGGGTTATATAGTTAAAGGTTTAAAGTTAGGACTTATGGGTTAGAGTTTTAGTTTAAGGATTAAATTTTAAGGTTTTACAATTTATGGTTTAGAAATTAAAATTTGAAATTTTAGTGCTTTGGATTTATCATTTAGGGTTTTGAAAGGGTAGTTTTAGGATTTAATGTTTAATGTTTTAACATTTAACAATTTTTTAATTTTTAATTTTGAGATTTAAAATTTTATGTTTAGAGTTTAAAGTAAGAGTTTAGAGATTTAGTGTTTAAAAATTAAAATTTTAAGGTTTAAAACTTTAATATTTTAAGATTTAAAATTTAAAATTTTGAAGTTAACATTTATGTTTTTAATATTTAGGGTTTAGGTTTAGGTTTGTAGTGTTTAAAAATTAAGGGTTTGGGAGTTTTAGGACTTAGATTTTATAGTCCGAATTTAATATTTTAAAGTATAAAATTTTATACTTTAGAGTTTTAAAGTTTAGTATTTAGAAATTGAAGATTTAATATTTCTATCCTTAGGGATTTAAAATTTAAGTTTTAAGTTTTAAAATTTTAAAATTTAAGCTTTTAACACTTAATACTTTAGGGATTTAGAGTTTATGTTTTAAAATTTAATATTTATGATCTAAGATTTAAAATTTAAGATTCAAGATTTTAGGATTTGAGTTATGTTTAGGGTATTACATTTTAAAGTTTATAATACTTAGAATTTAAGATTTTAAGTTTTAAGATCTATAATTTTAAAATTTAGGTTTAAAATTTTAAACTTTAAGGTCTTAAAGTTTAGATTTTATAATTTAGAATTTTAAGGTATAAAATTTTAAAATTTAAAATTTAATATTTTATAAATTAAATTTAAAGTGTAGAGTTAAAAAATTTAAAATTTAATAGTTACAAATTATGGATTAAGGACTTCAACATTTAAAGTTTATAATTTATAATGTTTTGAGTTTTAAATTTTAGACTCTAGAGTTTTGGATATAATGGTTTAAAATTTAAGATTTTAAAATTTACATGTAAAAGTGTAGAGTTTAAAGGATTGGGTATATAAATTAAGGTTTTGGTACATATAGTTGTTTTAAGTTTAAAATTTAATATTTTAAATTTTAAAGTTTAAACTTTAGAATTTATAATTTTAACAGATTTTAAAATTTAAAAGTTGGGTTTTGACTCTAAATGTGACATGCAACACAGGTATAATTCAAGTAATCATAGGAAGGAAATCAGTTTTCCAGCTATTTTTGGAGCAACATGATGAAATTTGAAAGACATAGTAATGAAGCTATGTACTGTTAACTACAATCCATCATTTTTTGAAAAATTCCTTCACTCAACCACCTGAGAAGGATTTACAGAACTTTAAAGACCGACATTCATTAGCTTTAAGGTAAATGATAAATAATGAAGAAAATAACCCAAATATGCAAAATCTTAGGAAATACTGCTAATTTCGCTGGCCAAACATTTAATTTTACTGTGAAGTAAGCCAATTCCTTCAGATAACGTAATAAATATATGCTTACAATATATGAAAGTAGAGGCATCAGATTAAGGAGCCGCTTACATACATATTTGAATTGCGCATTGACCATATCTCCAATATTTCAATCTTCCAGTTGCTAGGTAAACCAGGAAGCGAACGTGCAAATGCCACCTTCACATAAAGAACCATTTTTTGGAAGTTGATCCCCCAGTAGGCTCATCCTTTTTTCTACCATCTATGCCCTGCTTTAAGGACTCCAACCTTCTTCTGCATGATATTCACAGATTAAAAATTACCAGCGGCAAGTAAATGGAAGCACAGCAAGATATTTGCAGAATATTGGAAGTTAGCTACATGAAGACGAAACAATCAGTATTTCATTATTGAAACTCAGGTCATTAACCAAAGTTGACACTACCCTGCAAGTGGTAAACTCATCTATCACCTTTCAATTCCACACGTGAAGTTATGGTAAAAGGAAAATCCAGACCATCTGATACCCTGGTAAACTAAGATGGCTGACAGCAATAATCTTTTAAACATGTCAACCAAATCATGCAAAAGTTACTCATAAGAACCACGGGTAAGACTATTAGATAACAAATAGTAACTCCCTGCTTGTCTGACACTTGTATGCTTTGCTTATGCCCAAATTTTGACACTTGTCAGGACTAGCAACGAGGGTTTGAGAGAGTTAGATCAAAATTTAAGAGATCATTACATCCATGCTATGCTTCACAAAAACACAAGTACGGATGATAAATGTTACTTGGTGTCTGTGAGACGACCATGCAAGCTCCATCTTTGGCGGAATCCTTCCATGCCCTCAACTCCACTAGCAAGAATCAGGTGCCTACACATCTCAAGTGAAGATAAATGAAAGACATCCAAATATGAAACTTTCTACACCACATTACACTCATTAAAAAAGTGACGAATCAATGTCAAAGCAAAAAATTACTATCATTTCTGCCAATAGAAACATTGAAGAACACAAGGCAATAGGTACTTGTGAATGTTGTTTCAAGAGACAAAAACTTCAAGAGCATTTTGTTAAAATTTAAGAGATAAATAGACTCAAAGCTACTGTTTTATTTAATTATTAAAATAAGAAAGGGAGCTTCTGAAAACTATCAGGTTTCCCTCCTAGTACAGCAGCAACAAAAGGAAACTAGCCAGAGGAATGATCCTCCTATCCAGAGCAGTATGCTCCTTTCCTACAAGGAAAAGCAAAATGACAGATGGCCACTCACTCCCCTCCACTCTACCTATTTCTAGGACACTCACCAACGGTTTTCCCCCTCTTCCTTTTGGTCCCCACTCCTCCTCTTCCTCTCATAGACTCTCCATGCGGCAGGCTTAGCTATGGGCTTGCTGGTTACAATTTCAGGGCTCACTCCCTCATTCCTGGGCCTATCACATCTGCTTTATGCAAACTCTTTACAACCTCAAGAGAGTTAGTCCTCAAGTGGGTGACAAGTGCGCAAAAAATTCAATAAAAACTTTATAAATTGTGAGTTTTATTTTATTTTGCTTTATACACAGTCCATTTGGCAACTAATGCAATTAATGAGAAGAAAGATTCTTCCCCAGCAGCTGAGGTGACCTTAGCGCCCACAATTTAAGGATGCATCTAACTAAAAAGTGAACGTTAGCCGCAGCTTCCACAAATTAAAAGCAATACTAGCAATAGTAAATACACTTCAACTGGAAGAAAAAAATATTATAAATAATAATTACTAGCATTTTCATATAGAAGCGACTCTCCAGATATTTTGTTATTTGAAAGCCTACGAGTAAACCTTTTTCAGATATCCATGAGTACAAGTAACAAGCTTATTCGGCATAATAAGCTAAATTGGGAAACTTCACTACTGTTTGAAGATACCTCTCCAATGATGTAACTTCTGATTCAAGCTGAGCAGCCCTCTCCTTGGCTTCATCTAAAGGCATTGATGAACCCAATTTACGTTCACTATCTTGAAGACGCTTCCTTATCTCCTTATCCTGCAAATTATTTATTTACTTGTATGAGTGAAACAATAGATCTAACAAACTAATTGCATTTCCTAGTGCCTACACCTTAATCATTAATACTATCAATGAGTGCATTGTGCATACATGTTAAAAAGTTATAAAAAGGCAACAGAGATGGGTTAGAACACACAGAGAGAGAGAGAGAGAGAGAGAGAGCAACAAGAGTAAGTGTGTAACAATTATCTCACCCGCTTTTCAGAACACTGTCGATACAGTGCAATCTCATCTTGACAGAATGGTTCAATATCATTGATTTGCAGACCTACAAGATTTAAATGAATCTTATAAAATTTTTAGAATAGTGTCATAATCAATCTCTAATGTTCAAATTTTAAGAACAACAAAAAATCATATGCCACGCCAGATTTATATGAATGCCAATCTAGTTACCTATTTTTAGTACTACTGATGTTCCGTTTGCTTAAGTAAAATTCTTACTATTGCATCTAGAGCCTTCATCTCCCAGGCTAAAGTTACAAACAAAGATTAAAATGATTTTTTTCAAAACCATGACAAATTTATAGTTTGGCAACACCCTCCAATGTTTTATTCATAGTTCTGCCTCCTGAAAACAAGTGTCTCATAAAACACTAGAAAAAAAACTAAAGGAATGGGTTACACCAATCCAACCAAGAATAAAGAAAGACTTACACAAAAATAGATTCCTCAGTATTCCATCACACTTATCAACACCTTCAAGCACATGGGAGGCTATTTCCGGTGGGACTAGAGGTGATGGTGGTCCCATCATTAAATCATCACCAACCAATATTGTTTCATCCATAGTTGGCTGTGAATCAACTGTAGCCCACAGAAATTCATCAACACATTCGTTAGGCTCATTTAGTTGTGTCAAACATTAGACTTTTCAATATTGAAGCATGCAACTTTGATTGCAATTCAGCCTAGCAATATTAAATGATTTAGAGTACTTATTTTCGTAACACTAAACCTCGAATTATGAACTTGCCCAAAATTATTGCATTCGAAGTGATGATCAAAGAGGTGAAAAAGAAACCATGTTCCAAGGTATCAGCAGATAATAAATAGACATTAAGCAGGAAAACTGGTAAAGCATTGGTAAAGCAACAAACACCTATCAAAGTAATAACACAACAAACTAATATAGTATAAATTCAAAACGTTAGAAAGAAAAATAAAATGTATATTTTGACAGTATCATCCCATGCTAATTATTAAATATGGTGTAAGTTCCAGGTTATCCCCTTATATGGGAAAATTAAGAGGCTGAGGTGTCCCTCCATTTAATTAAATTACAAAGTGCTGAAATCAAATATTTAACTTAGAATCAATAGATTCAAGTTCCAATATATAACACAAGTGGTCTATTTATTAAACTCAAATCTTCAAGCACTCAATGTAGTTTACATGCAAGGAACTTCACATGCGAAGTAATAAATACTCACTCATGTGAAGATTCTCAACAGTTATTATCCAGATCTTGAAATAAAGTGTATGTAGGTCTGGACAAATATCACAAATTACGCAATTACATAATTTACATTTTTTTATGCTTCAGATCTGTTAGTTGAAATCTCAACAATCAGCTCAAACACCTGAAAGTCTTAACTAGTCATGTGCACTTTCTATTCTGCATAACAAAATTTATCCATAGAATGAACTTCTGCTTTAACATATTTTGATAAAATACTTCAAGTCACTTTCAAACAGGACTTTTTCTATCTTTCCTGATTCCGACACTCAAGAAGTCAAACCGAAAGCAATTTCCTACTTGTTAAAGTGAATAATCCTTAATTAAAAACCAAGATTAGTGAAACGCACGAGGCAGAATCTAGAAATTCATACACTAGGAGCATTTATCCACGAGGAACACAAATGCAAATTATGTGTTACTAAATTCACATACCATCCATGGTTGCTTTCTGGTAAGACTTTGGAGCAGAAACTCAACAATTGTTTTGCGCGATTTGGCGATAATCTGAAACCTACACCAAAAAGCGAGAGTGTGAAGTTACAGACACTAATTCTCCGATTGCGAAGCGGAGAAAAAACTCGAGGAAGAAAGAAAGATACGCAAACACTTAGTGAAGCATTCTATCAAACACATGGAAGTTGCGCGTAAGAAAATTCGATGCGAAAATAAGAAACGGACGAGGTTTAAAGAGAATTTCCATATGGCGAATATGAATGAGAGAGAGAGAGAGAGATTTGGAACGAAATAGCATGGAGCAGAAGAACCGACCAAACATCAAGCGGAAACCGAAGAAGGTACCTGGTTCTGCGGAAGAGTTTTCGCCTTGTGTGTCAGTAGGGCTTTCAGAGAACTCTTCCCCCTTCAGTAGAGTGTAGCTCTTCGTTTCAGCTCCTCATTGCAAACACTTATATCGCAATGGCCCTTCCGGTTGTGTTTTTGCGCGCTTCCGTGAACCGCTTGTCTCGCCACGGGAATAAGGAAAAGATTGTTTCACGCATAATTTATTTGTTTACATATAAAAATAAATAAATAAACAGGTCTAATTTTTTGTATTTGGGAAGAAGTTCGTAGATAACGTGATTTTGGAGGGTAAAAAGAAATATATATTTGTAAATCGTAATCACCCTTCATTAAAAAATCCTTTTCAATTTTTTGGGTAAAACCTATTCATATCGTTTTTAACGGCCTAAAAATTTTTCGTTTCAATTTACTAGTTCTGTTAAATTTTTTTAATTTTTAAAAAATATTTTATGATACTTAATAAATTTAATATTTTAAATTTTATTTTATAAAAATTTAATATAAATAAAATTATAAACATTATCTAACTGTAAAATTTTATACTAGTTTAGAATAAAATTAGGACGTGCTATAAACATGTGATGTACAATTACTTTGCAAGTATTGTTGACCATTTTGCAGTTAATTATTATTCAGAAAAGTTGTTTCCTCTTGTGAAAATTAACTATTCATACATGTTTTAAAACTTATTAAATCAATTAAATTTTACAATTTAATTTATAAAAATTTAGATAAAATTTAAAATATTAATAAAAAAAATTCTTACATTGAAAATATTATCAAGAGTTTTTTTGGTAATTCTTCCAAAAACAGCTGACTCCGTGACTCCGGACAATACTGCACTGATTTTTTTGCCACCCATAATTTTGACTAGTACAGAGATGTTCAATCTATAAAAGCATCATCTAAAAATCCTTCTACTGATACAAAAGGAGGTCTACTACTTTCCTCAAACAAAATTGAGTTCAAATACTTCCTTTTTCTGTCTTTTCTTCCACCTTCCTCTCTATATATGTATGTAAACGGTAACACTGACCCGGTTGATGTGATACTTAACGACTCATGCACGCCTGTATTCATCTCCACAATCACCAATCACTTTAAGTAGATCTTTTCCTTTACCAGAGGCTTCTTTTATGCTGTTTACATCGTCCTCATCAAGAACAAGCGAAAAGATAGCATTACAGTCTTGAATATGTTCCGACAAGCCAAGTCTGACACCAACCATTGATCCCGCTACTGCGGTCTGCAGGTTTGACAACAACCAAACCAAAAAGGGATATTTACCTGGGCTTGTCCAATGAATGTAGTTTTTTAACTTGATTAGATTAACAACTTCATACAAAGAGGATAAATCGACTTTACCTGATCTAGTATGTATCTCACAGCAACAGTTGGGATTGAAACCCCATGTTTAGAAGCGACTTGTTTAAGTGTCTGAAGCAGGCCCTGGAACAGACTCCATCCTCCCCAAGCATCCACCATCTGCCACATGTGACGCAAAATAGCAATACACGCGATTAAGTCACTACTAACCAGGACAGAATTTAAAACCCAACCTCCTCATATGCTATCACAGTGAAAGCATCAGCCTTCAACTTAATGTTCTCCAGTCTACATACCCGTTCTCACAGCCATTTAGCCTTAAAAATTTCCCTCTGCTTAACCTTTTTTTCCTCTTCGTTAACCAGCTTAACTTAGTTTCTTAATACTATGAAGTCAAGGGTAGAAAACTATAGCAGCAATAAATGTGCTTGAACAACCCAATGCCAAAGGTAACGAAATGTGGTGTCATGAAATCATACCCTTCTGTATTTTTGGAGGGAGGGAGTGTTTAATGGAGGCCCAGCAAAAGGAATAGTTATGTTGGCGTCGAGGAACTTCTCAGACAATAGACCACCCATCACCGTCCCATACCTGCAACAGAAGCTATCAATGTTCAGTAAAAAATACCAAAAGTCGATCACTTGGTGAAGAATGGGCATAACATGCGATATAGGTTACAGGATCAGTAGCAATTTTGGACAACCACAATTATAGTCAGTTAGTTCAGCCAAAAAATGTATGCAGCAAACAGATTTTAAGATTGAACAAGTTTGTAGGAGACCGTAGCTGCATCACTTTTGCAGTACATAAGTGGTTAATATTGACTATCAAGAGGGAAGGGATGTGCATTGCTGGGTGGTGTGTGAGTATAAGTCAGACAGAAGGAAAGAAAGTAAAGGGGGGGGGGGGGGGGGGGGAAGAAGAGGGAGACAGAGACAGACGTTATGAGTTTGACTCCGGTCAGCTGACAAAGCTCTACCATTTTTTGTTGGGGACGCATGTCAATAATTGAATGTTGCACCTGACAATGCATACAGAAAGAGAATCAGGGATTCTGTGCAAACCATCAGTAATCACAAAAACAATTTGAAACAGGAAATTGAAGCACCTGGATTTACCTGATTGCTTACAACAGGAATCTCGTTTTCAAGAATTATTTGTAATCTCTCTGTGTCAAAATTCGTCAAAGCAACAGTCTTGATTTTACCTGCATAGGGCTAATTGAAGTAGTTTGATCAAACAAGAAACATGTTACATGTGAATTATAAATTATTACGCAGAAACAATGCTAACCTTCTCCTTTCAAATCTGTGAGGTGTTTTAGCGCATCAAGGTAGCCAGGATTTGAATAATCCCACCTAAACAGATTAAGAGAGGAGTCAGAACAGACTTCATAGTAGTTCGTCTAGATCAACTAAATCAAGTACTCATTTGTCTAATAGACTAGTGCTAAATTACCAATGAAACTGAAGCATGTCCAAGGAAGCCACGTCCATTCTCTTCCGTGAAACATCAATGCTGTCTCTTACAAAGCTACTTGTCATCTTAACTGGCGGTGGCACCCATTTAGTGAGACTGCAGTCACATGATACAATAACTAAGCAAAAACTTCTTTAATAATATAAAACTTTCCAGTACGTATACTTAGCCAAATATGAATCTAAACTTCCTCCATTTTATTAGAGCAGAAAACACTTAAAAGGATAATCAACTCACCCTCTGACCTTTTCCAAGAACTCTGGTGGGCGCTCTCGACGAACTCTACTGATAAAAATGCCATATAAATCTTCCGCAGGTCCATCTGCAAAATCCAATAACCCAACTATAAGAAAACAATTGCCATAACCTTTATGCAAATTTACAAAAAGCAGCTTACGTTGAGAAGGATCCACACGCATGCAAACACATCTACAACATCCAACACTCACATAGACTGCCCAACTCGTTAATTACATATACAAATGCAAACAAAAGAGGCTAATAGAAGAAGCCGTATCAAGGGACTAGGGAGTTCACATATGTCAGCCATATCAAAAGTGGTAAGTCCAGCATCGGCATAGTTAAGCATAGCATCAACAGCACTATCTCTGTCAATTCTGCCCCACCCACCACTCGTTTGCCACATCCCATTCACAACCCGGCAGATATCCAATGAATCCTT
The DNA here is from genome assembly GCA_037013595.1 of Dicorynia guianensis. NCBI lineage: Eukaryota > Viridiplantae > Streptophyta > Magnoliopsida > Fabales > Fabaceae > Dicorynia > Dicorynia guianensis. The sequence goes on from JASUAB010000009.1 coordinate 2,884,037, forward strand.
CCCATTCTTAACGACAGTGCGCCGGTTATCCTCTGTTAGCACACACTGAAATGGCCCCAGATGCTTGTTTTTCTGTGTTGTTATTCCTCTCCTAGTTTGTGCTCCATTTGGATAGAAAGTGAATTTGCCCAAAGAATGCCGCAACAACTCTGCCATTTCCTAACAGATGACGTGCTTCGGCGCAGACAAAACCAGCCAGCTTGATGCTTCTTTTGATCTACTAATAATAAAAGCGTAAACGGAAAGACATGGGCCTTGTCACCGCTCCATACAATATCGTCTTCCCTCTGCTCTCCACCGTTAAAATTGATTTTTATCCTTTCAATTATTTCCCCTGTTGTATCAAATTTAAGTGGTTCCCTTTCAATACTTTTATCAAATTCAAATATAAATCCATCAAAGTAATTTGTAAAAATAAACCGATACTTTTTTGGCACTTTGTTTGGTAGCATGTGATGCGCAATGGCAAAAACGTTAAGCCACGTCAACCTATCTAAGGTGCAGTTAAGCAGGGGGAACCAGCCCAATGAAACAACTCCACGTCAACACAAGTAGGAAGAAAAACAAAAGCGTCTTCAAAAATTTTAACTACGTACAGTGATCGGCCATGTCGAAGGTCGATAAGCCGGCGTCGGCGTAGCGGAGCATGGCCTCGACGGCGTCGTCTCGGTCGATTCGGCCCCAGCCGCCACTGGTCTGCCACATGCCATTCAGAACTCGGCAGATATCCAGGGAATCGTTCCCATTATTCAATGTGACTTTGCGATTCTCACTCGTTCCTACAACGGAGCATCGAACCAAGTTTACGCCAGGTCCACGCAACTCAGTGCGTGTCGTGGTCCTTGTTCTGGTGGACTTGACGCGTGTCAGGTTCGAGAGGTTTGGGAATAGGTGATGGTGGTGATTCACAACCGCTGCCATTTCTAGGGACTGTGTGACAAAGGAACCGGGAAAGAAAGATAAGGTGTTTTCCCCCTCGCTTGTTCCCTTGAAATGACGATAGTGCCACTTGAAAACGAAAAAACTTGACGGGCCGGTCCATGAACTATAGATTTGTCAATGGGCCTGCGACCTTGTTACTTACGACAAGGAACAACAGTCTTATGCGGGAATTGCCCATTTTAACCCGGATAAATCACCATTCCTCAGAGCAAATAAATTAGACTCTAATATATTCTTCCTTCAGTTTGAACTTTTTCTGAAGGATTCAAGATAAGTTAAAATGTAGAAGATCTGAAGATGTTATAAAATTTATGAAAAAAAAAACCCATAATTACCAACACCAAAAATGTGAGCACCAAAATGATTTTATTGTATGAGTTTCCACCAATGGTTCTTAAAAATGTTTAACAAGCCAAGTACAACCATTGTTGCTGAAAAAAGAAATACCAAATTACTTTCAGCCAGCCTTCAAGGGACCCGCACAAGGGGTTCCAGTTTTTTCCTCAAATAAGAAAATTCATTCTTGGCCCAGTAAAGAGCCTGTGAGCAACTGAAACGTCACATAATAAAGGGGTTATCTATGCAGTAGACAATGGCAGAGTTAAACAAGGATATAGGGTTTCTAACTATTGGGAAAGGAACTAAATAACTAAACTGTTGTGATCATTTACTTTTATACAATAGTAGATCTCTCTCTCTGGGTGGTTTTTTTTTTCTTTTTTTTGGGGAGGGGGGGGGGGGGGAGGTGTTGATCTATAATTAATCTGTAAACTGCATCACGGTCTTCAAGTAATAACTATAGAGTGTAATGATAATGTTTATTATGTTTGTTAGTTAAGAGTATGACAATGGAAAAACCAGAGTCCATTTCTTGTATTCAGATTAAGATTAGCTTAATTTAAGGTCCCTGTAGCCTATTGTTATTAAACCTTCTATTTTTTTGTTTTTATGTCACGTCATTTATTTTTACAAAAGAATATAATTAAATATATAAAAAGTGGAAAAATAGAAAGAAATAGAAGATAGATAATAATTTTTAACATCAAACCAAAGAAAGAGAATGGGATAAAGAGATAGAATAGTAAGTTCCTTAATTGTATTCCTCTCCGGCTCTTTCCTTGCCTTCTATTAAATCTTTTTATCATATCTTCTTCTTTTTTTTGCTTATCCCTTTGTCACGACATTTATTTTTATTAAAAAAACATAACAAAAGATATGAAAAGTTGTGAAATAAAAAGAAATCGAGACTAACATACTATTTTTCAATGCCAAAACAATAACACCAAAATGGAATACGGGGACAGAAGAGAAAGTCGCTCTCTGGTCTATTTGTCAGGTGGCGCGCTTCAAAGCAAGTAAATTCTCAGGCCGCATTATGTAGGAAGGCTTTAAATAAGGCCCACATCCTTAGCCTAATCGTTTTAGATCCAATACTTTTTCTGGTCCATCTCCAATGCTTCCCAATTCAATATTAGAAGTCCAAACCAGCGAAAGAACACTAGATTCTGGGAAAGACAACCCAAAAAAAAAAAAAAAACAGAGAGAATTGCTTTATCTAATCTAATAATAAATGACGATAAACTCGGGGGTCGTCTGATATAACTGTTTTTTATATTTGAATTTGATTAAGGTTTAATTTTAATATTTTTTATCCCTTATTAAAATTATATAAGCTCCTTTAATCACTAAATAATAATAATAATAATAATAAATAACTTATAATTGGCCAAAATAAGAGGGTGTAGCATTTGAAATCCGTATACATACGCATTTCTTGTGACTCAAAATATACGATTTTGGCCTAGCTACAGACAAACTTATCAAATTGAATTTAAATACTTTAAGGTGCATGATACATTATAGAATATAAAATATAATTAAATGATTATTAATAAAAAATTAATAATTATGATTATTTTAAATTTATAAATAATTATTTATTTATATTTTATTTTTTAAAATTCAGTCTACATTTAATATCTTTTCAAAATCAAGTCTCATTGGCCCTTCTGTCAGCATCCACCATCACATTCCACTCATTTTGCAAACGAGTTTTATATCCATGTTTTTTAAATTACATATTAAATTATGTATAATAAAAAATACATGAATTTTATTAATAATTTTATAATTTTATTTAAATTTAAAAATAATTATAATATTTTTTATAAAATAAAATAAAAATTATATATTATCCTCAACCTAAATATTTTCCATTGCAAACTTACGGATAAACTGAGGGACCAGAAACAAAAGTGGTCAACTAACAACAATAGCTCTCCTTCCCCGTGTCGGGAGCGCGTTGAATCAATCAGTACTTGTGCGTCGTTTCACGCCTAACACGTAACAATGTCCAGTGCCTATGTTTTGTGGACTCTCTTTCCTGCACATAATTATTAGCTAATATAAATAAGATACCTGTGGGACACAGCCCTATCGTGGTGTCGGAGCAAAGTAAAAATTACGTTTGTGTATTGCCTCACGATTTACCAAATAAAAAATAGTACCCCATTTTTGTAGCTAGTAGCCAATTGCGTATTTGCCTCTTCGAACTGCTATACAGATTGTCTACATTGATTCTAAATACTCTTTATTTATAACAAGACACTCTACCCTGTCCGTTTTACATTTGTAAGATATATGCATTTCTTTCTAGACTCTCAAAAATCTATCGTGTTGAAGAATGCAATTGGCCTTAACAAGGCCAGGAAAATGAATTACAGATACATTGGATCATAACGTGTTAAGTGCTAATAACTTAAATAAAAAATGTTATGTCTCGATTAACAACTATAACTTTTAATTAAGTGACAATGCCCATTTAACATATTGTAGATCAAATCTAAACAAAGGTATACATGGTGGCTTGTGTGTTCTGGAGGAAAATGGATTAATTAATTAATGGGTGATTCACAACTGGAAATGATGCTTACATGTGCTGGCAATTGTTTACATGTACAGAATCAAATTTTTAGAGGACAAAGAATAAGGGAGGTGAGAATGTAAAAGAGTGTGTTCGGAAATTGTATGTGTAAATACTGCTCTCACACAACCAACGTATGCAAATATCTGCATATGGTTGTTTTGGTTCATTAGTTTTTATTTCATAGTTAGGCTGGTTGTGTAACATAATGCAATCTTGCATTTGCAACATGTTTAGAACACACTCTTAGACGACCACAAATATCCAGAGAGCAAGTTAGTGAAATTGTGAAAAGCATGAAACAGGTTAAACAAAAGAAAAGGGCATTCCCTTAAATAGATAAATATCTCTTTTACTTACCTTCTTTCGGGTTACCGACGCTTCTGGCCACAGATATATTGCTTTAGCGCGCTTCATGTTTATCAACTGAAAGTGAAGAGTTTGTTGATTTCTATGCAATCTGATTTCATAAAAAGAGGGTTTTAAAAAAGCTGCACGAGAAAAAATTAAGCAACAAATCTCCTTCTATCAGATACTGGCTTGATCTCCTTGATTTACTGCAAGTTTACCAATAAGAACCACTTAGAAACTAGCTATAAGTAGTCCAATGATGCAGTACATGGACTTGTAATTAATTAAGGTGTGGTCTGAACTCAAAGTTTGAGGCAGGATATATACCCAGGTTTGATCTTATCATTTACCTCTTACTTTAAATAAGGATTAGTTCTACTTAAAGGTGGAAATACTTCATAAAAATTGTACACTTGGTGTTATGACAATTGCTCTGATACCAATTTGTTATGACAATGGCCAACAATAATATAATGAATTGCGGAATATAATTTGGAGAAGGAGAAGAGAAAGCACACAAATGTTTAACGTGGAAAAACCCAATGAGGAAAAAAATCACGGGCAGAAGAAGAGAAATTTCACTATGTAGAATTTAGTTACAAGGTTGAAATTTGGGCTAAACAATTAACCCCAAACAGCAGCACCCCAAAATGACCCAAACAACTGCTGTATCCAAAATACAGAAGATCTGCACTCTTCTGTATTGTTATTTTACAGTAGCAAACTCAAAACAAACACTGTTTATCGTGCACTGTTCACCGGTACTGTTTACCGATACTGTTCACCGGCACTGTTCACACACAGCACTGTGCGGCACTGTTCACGTTGCTACTATTCACGGGTCACACTGTTCACGGCGGGTACTCCTGCAGTTGAAACTGCTGTGTGCTGTTTCCTACTAAAACTGCAACTCTATCTGCAACTGTTTTGCAGTGACTGCAACTCTTAGTTGCAGCTTCTGCATTGGCAAAACATGTCAAATTAATGGGAGTGCGGTCATATATGTACTGAAAGTAGCGCATGTTATGCAATAGCAATATATATATTATAGAAGGCAAAAGGGAAATTGTGTTTCCCTATGATTACTTTATAGGTATCGGTGGAAATTGAAGCCGTTTGCTTTCAGTTGAATTAGATCGGTTCGGCATGTAAAGCATGAGAAAGCAATATTTATTCATACCGTACTCGTAAAGGAGGGAGCTTTTCCTCCATTCAAAGATTCGGTATCGTAAAAGCCGTAGGTTGTCATGTTTTGTACCCACAAAATGAGTAAGTAGTCGGGTTCCTAATTATCAGTCACTTGCGTGCTCGTCTTTTCTGCCTCATTTACCTATCTTTCCATGTCAAGCCTTGCCAAATGCTATTGAACCATGGCGTTTCCTTTTTAACCTATAAATTATATTAGAGTAAATTACACTAACCTCCCTGAGATATTTGATTATAACACTCCACTCTATTCTTACTTAAATATAACATTTTACCCCATTTACTAAATATTAATTAAAAAAATATACTTAATATTAATAAAATATTCACAAAAAAATATTAAATCAATTTTTTAATCTAATTTTATTTAAAAATTATACTTTAATTCATTTAATCATTTTAAATAATTAATATTTTGATAAATTATATTTTTTTAATCAAATAATTATATTTATTACAAAGTATAAATTTAATAATATGTATGATTATGAAAAAAAATTTAGTACAAATATAGAGGTATTTTAGGATGAGTTTAGTTAATAAAAAATAAGATCAATTATGCTTTACATTTTTTTCTTAACTAAACTTATTCTCAAGATGCTTTTTTATTTGTACCAAATTTTTTTTTATAATCATACATATTGTTAAATTTATATTTTGTAATAAATATAATTATTTGATTAAAAAAATATAATTTATCAAAATATTAATTATTTAAAATGGTTAACTGAATTAAAATATAATTTTTAAATAAAATTAAACTAAAATATTGATTTAATATTCTTTTTTTAAATATTTTATTAATATTAAATATATTTTTTTAATTAATATTTGAATAAATGGGGTGGAGTGTCATATTTGAGTAAGAATGAGATAAAATATAATAATTAAATACTTCAAAGAGAGGTTAGTGTAATTTATTCATTATATTACTATCATATGGAGTGTGCAAAGAGAATATATAAATACTATTGACGATTAGACAAATTAAGAGATAACAAAAGGTAGCCGCATAAAAATGTACTTACCTCGACATATGCGCGTCAGCTTCTCTATGTTCACAAACGAGCCTGTTGAATATTACTGCAACATCCTTGGGAACGCCTAATCTAATGTTCGTGTCCAAACCGACCAAAAAGATTTGGCAAAATAATTATTCAAGTTCTAATTTCATAGCATATTCAGATTACTTAAGAAAACAATTACTCCTTTAAACATTATTAAATTTTACAATTCTCATGTAAAAAGGATGTCACAAAATCCTCGTGAATTCCATAGAAGTCACAGACAGAGGGACAAGTCAATTAACTTTATAATGGCGAAAATCTCTCTAAAGCCTCTGATGGATTAGTGAGGATTACGTGATTGCCCTTTAGCAAAATTCAACATTATTAAGTGCATTAACATTGTCTTTATTCCATACACAGGTACATTAACATGAGTTGAAGAAGGATGGATTTAGCTCTTCTAAAAAGGACGAGTGCATGGTACGTTTGAGTGTTTTTCATGTGTAACGTGTAAGCAATGAACGACAATGTCTACCAGTTTCTATATTGCTGAATATATTGAAGTGCACTTTATTCAAAAACTGAAAGCCATATTTTAAATAGGACATGATAACTTTTAAAATTCCAATAAGGAAAAGATATGATGTTGAAAAATAGCACTTCTCATCCTCTCGATAGTTGGGTGGGGGAACGGCCAAACATGCATGCATGCGACCTATCACCACGCTGCAAATACACTGAACCTAACAATATTTGGATCGTTTCATTATATGAGTATATATAGTCAATATATCCCACTCTCCCCACGACCTATTTTTTCTATTGTTTACAATTGCATGTACAGATCCTATCCTTGGCTATAAGGCTGAACTTAATCAGGCAACAGAACAAAAATAAATTGTTCTATCATATACGGAGGAACACACATTTACGAGTGATATGTATGTGTAGAAATTGTCAACAACCAATTTTATCATAAGCTTAATTTTGGGTAGCGATAAAGATTAAACCCTTAATTATTTGATAAAAAGAACCTGATACTATATTATGACTGGAGGAAAGGTACTTTTATTCTATTAACTTTTTTAAAAAAGTAATTTAATCTCTTTATGATTATAATTTAAATAATTTAGTCTTTTTATAAATATAATTAAGATAATTTAGTCCCTTTATAAATACAATTAGAGTAATTTAATCTCTTATTTATCAAATTTCTTTTTTTAGCATGATATAATTAGTCAATGATAACTTAAACTTTAGTTTTGTTATAAAAATTTTAACACATTATCGAATGTGAAGTTATTTGCTTATTTACTAAATGTCAAGACTTAATTTTATACATCGTTATAACTATTTTAATTAAAAAAAAATTTACACAACAATCATATCATATTATAATAGAATAAATTATATTTAGGTTGCTATCAGTAAGTAATATTATATTGAGAAAAAGGAATTTGATAAATGAAAGATTAAATTGCTCTAATTACAATTGAAGAGGAACTAAATTACTTGACTTAAAAGTTAAGAGTCTAAATTACTTTTTTAAAAGAATTAAAAGTGCCCTTCCTCCTATCAAGAATTAATTCTCCCATAAGTTTTTTGTTTTTTTTTAAATAAATTCTTCCATAAGTTTAATTAAACTATTGGGTGGAGACTCAATAATAATTTAGTATTTTATCTCTCTAATAAAAACCATAATAAGTTTGATTAGTGTATACTTTTAGAAAGTTAACTATATGAACATAAAAGAATTTAAAGTGGGGTTTAGGTAATATTTCAAGAAGATTTACGTTCAAATATTTTTGTTTAGAAAAAAGAATTTAAAGTGCATATATGTAGGTGACAAGTCAATGGGGTAATTCATATGAATTCTCATTTTTATTTAAATTAAGGATATGATAAATTCTAAAAAAAATTTTAACATATCTTATTGTTCCATTATATATAGTTTGTTTCGTTGGGATGATTTAGACGGAAGAGAAGGGACTTGAATTTCTAGGTTTACCCCTTCTTGGTTTGGGACAACGATGTTTGTCGAAGAGGTCAAGAAGATAATGAATGGCTTTAAATTACTGCACTTACACTATCAATTGCCAAGCATATATATATATATATATATATATATTTGAGAGTAAAGGAGGGGATTTGATATATATTCATATCAATATTTCTACACACTTGCATCCAATACATTAAATATAGTTCTTCTTGAGAAAAACAAAGCATTGGGTCCACTCTTTTGTGTCCATTCATCGAAGGGATTTGCAAGGAATGGATGCCTGCCATGGTCCTCGCTGTTTTGTACCCTATTACATATCCATTTTGTTGCTTTTCGTTGAGAAAAACAAATAAGAGAATGGATGCATAATTTTTACTCCCTTTCAATATAGTAATTACGAAATCCAGATAAAGGAGCAATTCCCTCACGAACTCTCTGTTATCTTGCCTTAAATTATTGAAAAAAAAAAGTCTTACAAAATTTTATTTACTAAATTATCACAAAATTATATTGTGAATTTGTTGAATTTTATAATTTAATTGATGAAATTTAATAATTTAAATTTTTTAAATAAATATTTAATAAAATTTAATTTTAAAATAATCAAATTTTAAATTCCTTCTCTTTCACTCTTCTTAAACCAAACCATGAGCTATTAGATCCAACTATAATGAGAGAAGTTATCAACTCCGGGTTACCTATTAATTAGATATAGGCAAATTCATTCAAACCTTGCTAATTGTATGCATCAGGACGTAAACCATATTCCAAGAGAGAGAGATTGAGATATGATCCAAAATTTGCAATTGCTTTACATGCATGACTATATCCGAAAACATCAATTCCCAACTAAAGAAGAAAGTGACTTAATTATAACTGAGCTACGAGATTATTTACAATATTTGGTTTATTCTCATTAATTCTCAACTACACCATGTGTTAGGTCACGTGAACTTCCCCATACACTGCCTACTCCCGTGTCTATATTTGCAAAATTTGGACTCATTTGGCAGAAAGTTTGCAAGTTTCAGCAGCGCTGTTTTACCAATAAAGCATCATTGTCCTCTGTCATGAACTTGAACTGGCAAACCCCCTCTAACAGTGGCAGTAAGACCCGGGACAAACCGGGGCGCCTGATTTGGTTCCGCCACCCGGACATCGAACCTTCGGACTAAGGCAGCTACAACGGACTTCATCTCCACAAGAGCCAATTCCTTCCCCAAACAAACCCTAGCCCCAGCCTGGAAAACGGGGTACTTAAACGGACACTGCGGCACAAACACACCATCTTTCAACCACCTCTCTGGCTTAAATTCAAGACAATCGGAGCCCCAAATCCGATCCATCCGACCCATTGCATACGGATGGTAAGTAACCCGAGTACCCTTCCGTACAAACGTACCATCCGGTAATATATCATCCTCTTGCGCAAACTTTGAATCAAATTGAACCGGCGGGTACAGCCTCATGCCCTCATAAATGGCTGCGTTTAGGTAATGCATGTGGCGCATTTGTTCGAAAGTGGCAACCTCCTGAATCGATCCCATGACCCGGACCAACTCGTCCCGGATCAACGACACAACCTTCGGGTGCTTTGACAATAAACCAAAAAAACCAGTCAAGGCGGCAGCAACCGTGTCACGACCCGCCAAGAGAAAACTCACCACAATGTCTCTGAGGTAGTTTTCGTCGTTGACTGAGCTCATGAACCTGGAAAGAAGGTCTTTCCTAGTGGAAAAACCCTTCTCTCGTCGCTGGGATATCATTTCCTCTGCTAAATCATTCACTACCTTAATTGCTTCCTTCAGCTTCTTCTCGGATCCCACATTGCAAAATCGTTTGATCTTCCATATTATTGGTGATGCCATCATTGCCCGCTCTGCAGAGAGCTTCGAGGCTAGGTCGAATGCTACTGCAAGGTCCGAAATTGGAAGTGACGAATCCAGACAACCTGGGTCGAATCCGAAGGAGAATTTGCAAATATTGTCGAAAGAGAATCGCCTTAGGATGTCTTGCAAGTCTAAAACTCCTCCGCTGGCTGCGGTTGAAGCTAGGAGAGGAATTAGCCTTGATTGGATCTCGCCCGTGACAATCTCTAGCGCGTAAGATCGAATTGTGATGCTTCCGAGCTCTAAGCTTGCCATTTTGCGCTGAAAGTTCCAACAATCGCCATCAACGTTGAAGATTCCGCGACCGAGGAGATCACCGAGGATGGTGGAGAACGGTTTCCCTTTTGGGTAGTTATCGAAGCGGGTCTTGAGAATATGCTCAACGTTCTCTGGGTTGGCCGTAATTATGTTGCCGAGGACGTGGACGTGAATAGTTCCCGTGGGTGATTTTTGAAGAAGATGAGTGTACCAATCGCAGAGATTGCTGAACTCCCTGGTCCAACTCATCGTTAGATAGCTCCGGCAAATGTCACAGTTACACCAGGGCTTCATCCTCAAGATGAAGACCAGAAAGGAGAACACAGAGAAGAGAACGGTGAAAGAGAAGAACAAGAAGCCGAAGGCGGTGGACATGGATTGTACCCACAGATCAGAAGCTTCAACACTCATATTTTTTTGGTCTTTCGCAAATTAGAAGAGACCAAAACAATGGAAGGCGATGAGGAGGAAGCGCAGATTTTGGTTTTAATATATAATGGGGAGTGGGTTTGGTTGTTCATTAAACTATGGGCACAGCAGCAATCATCACTTTCAGTGCTGTGGTTTTCTTCCCTTTTCTTTGGTTAAAAAAATAAATTGAAAATAAAAAATAAAACTTGTGGAAAGTGGACTGTTGACACGCAGACTCCAGAGAAGCATTAATGACAGTATTAGTGCATGAATAACACGTGCGCAAAATAACAACATGGCTACGCCTCTATTGGATAGCCATCTTCTCCCACGTGATTCTACTATTTTAATTTGGAATTTCTTTTTTTTCCTCATCTTTTATCAGTCTTTCCTTCTTTGTTTCTCTCTGAGTTAGAGTCAAGGCGAGCGCTGTGAACATTTTTGGCTTTAAAATAGATAAAAAATATAAATAGGAATAATAACATTAATAATTAATATTATTTAAAGATACTTTATATGTAAGTATTGCGTTGCCAATTTCTTTTTTTAATTTGCACCAAACGTGACATTGATTTATCTCTGTTAATATAATTCAAGGTAATATATATTACTTCACGTATATACTTATTAATTCATTTAATTTGCTTGAATGCCAATTAATCTTACTTTTTATTATATCATGTCGATTAAGAGGCAAAATAAAATATAGTTTTCATATCTACGCAAGAATCTTTTGTAGGCGTGGCATCGACTGGCTGATGCCGCGTCAGAACTCATGGTTCCAGTGGTTGACAAGTCCATCCAGCTTTCTTTAAACGATGTCGGCCTACGATGCTGGGTGGGGATGAGTAGCTGAGCTGACTGCGGACAAATCACACCTGGGCATGAGCGGCGGGACCTGGGAGGCAGGGAAGAATTATGCAAAAACACAAAATTAAAATTAATTGTTACTCAATGTGATATTTAGATATTTCAAACACATCTAATATAATCCTTATAATAAAACTAATAATTATTTAAATTTTTTATACACAAATTACTATGCAGCATCAGTATTTAGATTCAATTAATTTTATTTAAATTAATTTTTGAGATTAATTAAATCTAAATATTATGATAATTTATATAAGATTATAAAAGATTAAAGATTTATATATGATTATTTTATTAAATAATATACAAATATTGATATTAATACGGTAGAATGCAAGAAAGTCAATACAATTATATGCATGTCATCGAATAACTGATAAAAATACTGATATATATATATATATATATTAAATTGCAGTTAATGTCAGGAAGCTATGAACTGCTAGGAAACTATTGATCACAGGCAAGAGTTAATTAATATCTTAATCACAAATACCACCCTACTTGCTATAGCCATCTTTATATTCTTTAATTAATTATCTATATATATCATGTGCCAATCAAGCATCATGAGTTACAATGAAAGATTAAAAAAAATTCCAAAAATAAAGTTGTATTTTATAATAATTAATAAAAATTAATAATTTAAATTATGATAGAATATACTTTATTTATTTATTAATAACTATATATTAGATTAAAAGGCCAAATTTTGTCAACCTCTTCCTTTGTGGGGAGAAACCAAGAAAGCCCAGAAGCAACAGAACAAATTGAGCAAAAAGTAAAGGCGCCCTGAACGATGAATCACATAAATGGTTTGCATTTGTTTATAGTATTCAACATGCAAGCATGTGAAGTACTATGCGATACTGCGGAATATAAAAACAAAGGTGCTGATAGTGGTTGAAGCCAAATGCGAACAGACGTTGTTTTGAGACTGTTCCTGCAGTTTGCTTAATGGGTACGAGTCAGCCACAATTTGGCTGCATGCTCTTGTTCACAATGCGGCGAAGTTTTCAATTACAAACCTGCGTCGGCTCCTTCTCTCAGGACTGACGTTAGGCTATTTCCCCTGCCAAAGCCAGAATATTAGTTTTTTATTAACAAAAAGGGCAAAAAAGGGCAGGGGCTCTGGCAAGTGGCAGCCGCAAATTAATGAACGATTGTTGCTGCGCCTTCAATTCGTCTTTCTTGGACTCTCAATCCCACATTCCCACCTTTCTAAGAAGAGAAAACAAAGTTAATACTGAAAACATCCAGTTTGTGAGGATCCCTGATGTGGTCTATTAATTCCCAGAGAGGGTTTTTTCTTTTTTTTTTTCCTTATTATATTGCATTTGAAAGCTTGTCTTATATGGCATTTCAACGTTAAAGATTTTCCTCAATGAATGCTAGATTTTCTTGGTATTCAAAAGTAAAGTAAACTTCGAACTTTTGAAGGAATTTTACTCAGCTGGATAAGAGTATATAAAATCAACATCAAATGTTTCCAGATTCCAATGGCTTTGAGATATAAAGAAGAAATGGATTCAAATCAAACCTTTTTTTTACGAAATCTTCTATACACAATGTTTGACTAAATATAATGGGAAAGAATGTGCAAGTGCTTTCCCCGCTTGTAACATGTATAGAATGATGTTTCTATTTGAACAACTCAACTACATTTTATTAAAGTGTCTTGCTCTAATACTTCTCTTTATATTCAATTTTATATATATATCAATCACGTTGTATATTTTTATAAAAGGATGTGGCTAAATAGTAAATATTAATATGAAAGGGTAGCATATACAGTAACCCTTTTAAATATATGTTTTGCCCATGAGGCAAGTTGTATTAAATATACCAAATAGTATGATTTTTCAAAATAAAAAAAGTTCAATTGCTTATACATTATTTGATATAGTTTAAAATAATTTGGAATTTTAATAAAAATAATTTCATTGAATAAATAAGTAAATGCAGAGTTTCGTTTTTTAACAAGCCACTTATTATACAATCATACAAAAAGTGCAAAAGTAAATTGTACAAATATTAATATATAATTCACCTAATATAAGACTAAAGCTGTCAAGTAGGTTGGCCTACACCAATTCAAACCAAAGAAATATGAATCCAACTCTAATCTTGTAGATTATAGGTTAAAACCAGCTTGTCTTGTATAATTTCGAGTCAAGAAAACGTTTTTTAAGCCGGATTTTTATAAGCCTAATTTTTTTTTATTTAATTTGGACTAGCCTAACATGTCGAAGCAAAATTGATAATTTTATACCCATTTTATATAGGAGTAACTCTGATTTTATACATATAAAAAATCTGCAACTAATATTATTTTGAGAAGAATTAGGGCATACTTAGGCGATAAATTAAAGTGGGACTGAAATTTGAAAGTCTCAATAACAGAGCGCGGCTGCAGAAGTTGGTGCTTTGCAGGGTACGTTGCATTCAGTCTGCAATAATTCCTGCAATAATTCAATTTGGGAACGTATAAGCATCGACATCTCTCTATCAAATTGGGCCACTTGTGACATGTTTGCTTTGTGAGACGGGAGAACATCACATAATCGTCATACCCACTTTAGGACCAAGCCATTATCGTGAGAGAGAAAAGTCCCTTTTGAGTGGTTGGCCAGAAATATATGGGCTGATCAAATCGATAAACTTGAACTGAAAGCCAAGAAAAATCCTAATCATTTCGTTTGCTCTGTTTCTGGTATTCACAATGACGTAATATAAAGGGAGAAAAAAAGTAAAGTGCACAGTGCAAATATGTTGAGTATTACCCGAAAGAAAAAGAGAGCGTACATTTCGAACATTTGCTAAGCACGTTTTAAACAAAGAATATTTTGCAAGAAAAATTTTAAATTATAGATTATTATTGATTATAATTTTGTGTTAAAATTAATTGAATATATAATATACTTAACTGATATTATTATATTAAAAATGATTGATTGGTTATTTCATTTTTTGGGTTTTTGTCTTTTAAGTAAGGAAATACTTAAGTTTTGTTATATGCACTTGAGTTTTATTTTGTATAGAATTTGTTAATGTAATTTATAATGGGTGAATCATAATTAATATTTTTTTATTAAAGTTAATAGTTTGAATTATTTCTTTGATCTTATGACTTTTCATTAAAAATTATTTAATATTTATAAAATATAAAAAGAAAAAAAAATTCTAAATTCATGATGAAGGTTCCTAATTGCTACTTGAATTCCTTTCAGGGAGGATTATTCGATAAAAAATTTAGTAGCAAATAGCTCTAGCAATAAAATCTAAATAAACATTTTACATTCAATTAATTATTTTAATTTACGTAATTTTGATTTAATATAAATTTGTTTAAAAATTCTTACATATTTATTTATTTTTTCTGTCACTTCAACTTGTGGAAAATTTTTAAAGCGGCTTAATTGCAAGGAACATAACAGAATTCCGACAGCTTCGTTGCCGACCTGTTAAAGGACCACACGTACTAGATTTCCTGCTGGCGTTGTTGTGCAATCAATTTGAGCTGAGGGGCATACCCATGCCGCTATCCGTGTTTTTCGGCACGTTGACTGTGACAATCATCTATTTTGACCAGGCAGTACAGGCCTGGCCGTTGGCCGGATAAAATCATTAATTAGCGTTGTAATGAAAATACAGCAAGTTAGAAACTATGATCGTTCTACAAATTGTACATATAATATATTTTCATCTAAAATAGATTTTAAAATCTAAAAAAAATGTATAAATAAATTTTACATATAATATATTTTTTATATTATTATTATTTTTAAATATTTTTCTCTGAAAGAATGAGTAGCATAAACTCCCATGCGTGCCTTTACTATTTCTCAAAAAGAATGAACACAATCTCAACACGAGTGACTTGGCAAAGAGCAGCATATTTAAGGTACGAGTTTAGTTTTGTTTTTGCAAAAAAAAAAAAAAAAAAAACCGATGATGATTGCCTGCAGTATCTCGTACGCAACATATATGTTATGGAAAATTAAAAAAAAAACATATCATTTTATTTTTTTCTCAAAACATATATTTTACACATTAGAAATAGTGCATATCGTTAGTAATTTCCAAAAAAAAATGTTAATATGCATAGATTGTGTTGAGAAAAAAAATGCACATGGTATTTCTCCAGGAAATAAAATGATATAGCGAGAGCGTACACGGCTCATATGTGGTGAGACAAAAAGTTTAAAGAAGAAAAAAATTAGATGAATAAAAATATGTAAAAATTATATACAAAATTATTGTGCCGGTGTAACGTCACTCATTTCTCAAAGGAACATGCCTTGTATACTGTTTATAATTTGACATTCTACGCCACATGTTTTTTGGGACCAGTAACATTATAGGTTTGACGCTGAGTAGCACTGTTTTTTCTTATTTTCTTTTAAAATTTAGATTGTTTCAATATTTCTTGAAGAATTTTGGATTTCAATCTTTGACATCGCTGCATCATTTCAACCATACATTAGAGAGAGGACATAAATATCTTGTTGAGTTAGTTTGAACAGAGAATATTAACAGTAATAAAATTATCATGACAAAAGTTAAATTCATTCAATTAAGTTTATAAAATTCTCATAACATTGAATATGAATTTTATATTTATTAAATTTCATAATTTAAAATATAAAAGTTAATACATTTATTGATTTAAAATTTTTAAATTTTTTTAATATTCAATTTATAAAATTAAAATACTTAAAATATACTATATATGCGACAAACTTTTAATCTTTTTACGTTGTCTATGTAAGCATGACATGATAGCAAAGTTAATAATTTGACCTTTTGCTTATAAATTGTCCATATTTATGACTCATATTTTTTATTTTTTTAAAAAAAATTACTCTTCTTTTATTATTTTCTCTCATTTATATCACTGAATATAAAAAAATATTAATATAAATCATTGATATATCTTATTCGACAACTTTATATGTCAAAAGGGTGGGAACCAGCCGACTCCCCTTTTGTTTGTGGAAGATAATAGTCAATCAATACAATTGTAACACGCATGCTTTCCACGTTTTTTTATGAGTTTTATTATTTAGATAGAATGATAGCAACTGGCGGGAAGCAGTCACAGTGAAAACGCAGTTGTACTACAAAATCAAAATATTAGTGTTGACTGGTGAGGTTGGGCTGGTAGGGTCTGGCGTATGACTGAGAAGGCTTCTGCAAAGTGCAAACCCCACCAACTTGGCTGTTGCTAGCTTGGCTCAGCCACGTGCTCTTATGATCTTGGCCATCAAGTAACTGATTTGGCTGGCCTTTTAGAATGCGTGCTACAATACGACAATGACGTAGCTGATGATCTCTCAATTTGCTAGCTAGCTAGCATGGACAGTTGTTTATCAACTTGTCTATTCAAATTATTATTATAATAAAATAAAATCAGGTGTATCATACCTGTCTTGGTAGAATGAAACACCAAGCCGTCTTGTTTGGCAGACCCGATTCAATGCAAAATCCTATTAATTCTTTTAATTTATGGGATTTATGTTCGTTTTTGCATCGTGCTGTATCTGAAGACGTAACTAATTAATTCATGTCAATTTATCGTGTGACGGGGACTAACACTTTAACTAATTAATATTTATTTGTGCACGTGGCCATTTACTTTCAAAGTAATCTTATTCTTGTTAAGATGTTTAATAAAAATTTTATAAATAATTATTAAATGAGTTTTATATTTTAAATTATAAAATTTAATAATATAATATTTTAAAATAAAATTTAATTTATGAAAAAAAGGAACTGTTAAATTTGTTGCCGCCAAGATCATAGATTCATAGTGGAAGCCAAACTGTCCCCGTGCCCAGAAATCCACATATATTCCGCTAGAAAAAGTATGTAATATCATATCAGTAGAGTATAAAATTACTCATGATCTTGCATCTTTTTGTTTACAATAATTTTTAGAATAATGTTATGCGAATAAATAAATTCTGTACATAATTTATACACATTTTTATATTTTCATTTTTCTCTTTTATCTCACATATAATTTTTTGTGTCTCATTGTATGGTAAGTATATCTATAATTTTTCAATCTTTATTAATTTATTTGATTAGCACCTATAAATTATAATAGAATGATGAAATTTTTATAAATAAACATAAGTCCACAAAGGCCCACGCTAATATTGCTCAGCATTACGTACACAACATCACATTAAGGGGCCAACCCGTAAACACTTACCATCAACAGGTTTTTTTTTTTTTTGAATTAGAGGTTTAAATCTTTAAACATCCAAGTCGAACCTTGCTTAGGGCCTAAAAGTTAGAGTCTGATAGAATAATTAGACCAAACAGCAGTTATTGGTTAATGTGTTGGACTGAGCCCATTACAAGTTGGCAAAAAAAAAAAAGAAAAACCAAAAACACCGGTTTGCACTTTGCAGAAGTTCGAATGGAATGGGGAGTCTCTAATCAGTAGGAATGAAGCTTCCGTACTAACTGCCATATGGGCTATCTAATTCGGGCACTACTCACCCCATACAGCGAACTATTATACCCACTCAAATGAAAACAAAAGAAGAAAAATAACCAATCCCCAGAGAACAAGTTCCAGTTTGAGCTCAATTCTTGTTCCAAATACAAAAATTTGAAGGGCGCAATCTCGCTCTACGAAACCGTGATTGAACACAAAACTCGAATTAATCAGCACCATTTCAATGCTTTGCTCTACCTTTGTTCCAATTCTGTCGCTGACCCATCTCTCAAACACTTAGCATTGGATTACGGGTTTCGCATATTTGATCGCATGTCGACCCTTGGTATCAATCCCAATGAGGCTTCGATCACTGCTATTGCTAGGCTAGCTGCTGCAAAAGGGGACGGAGATTATGCCTTTGACTTGGTTAAGAGTTTGGGAAAGTACAAAGTTGCGCTCAGGCTGCGGAGCTATGATCCGGTGTTGTTCTGCTTTTGTGAGCATTTGGATGCTGATAAGGCTTATGAGGTTGAGGAGCATATGGGTGCAGCGGTAGTTCGTCCGGAGGAAGCAGAGCTTGCGGCGCTTTTAAAGGTAAGTGGGGAGAATGGTAGAGCAGAGAGAGTTTATGGATATTTGCACAAGCTCAGAAGCTCTGTAAGGTCTGTTACTGAATCAGCTGCAAAAATTATTGGAGACTGGTTTCGTAGCACCGAAGCTTCTGAGGTGGGTGAGCTGGATTTGACTGCTGGGTGTGTCAAGGATGGATTGGAACGGGAAATTGGGTTGTGCGCAGAGCAAATATCGATAGCAGTGGACATTGTTGTTGTTGTCGTGAGCAATTGGTTTGTGTTGACATTGATGATGAGGACACAGAAAAGTGTTCACAGTCTGTCGCTGCATTGGCTATGCAACGAGAAATCCAGGCAAATTTTAGCGAATTTCAGGTGAGTGAATGATCTAATAAAAATTTTAAATGTTTTAGGTCTTTCATGGAAAATTTCCCCTCAACTTGTTTAACTCTTCAATTATCACTACATCCTTGCATGTCCTATAGCTTGGTTTATGTTATAGGGCTGGCTTCAAAAACAAGGTCAATATGAAGCCGTAGTGAATGGAGCAAATGTTGGGCTCTATCAACAGAATTTTGCAGATGGTGGATTTAGCATTTCTCAGGTTGTACACATTAGATCATGGGGTGGTCTTAACCTTTTTTTTTCCAAAAAGAGTTACATAGAAGTCCTAACTCATATATCTGTAAAATTACTACAGCTAATTGTGTTTAATTTTCATTTTTATTATAGCGCAGCTTCATGACGTCGTGGAAGAACTATACAAGAGAAGTGGCCAAAAATGGCCGCTAATTATCCTGCACAACAAACGTCTGAGAGGTTTTCCTTCAAGCAGAAAGCTGGTATAGGAGTGGATGGATAATGATGCTCTTTATACAGCGCCAAATGGCTCCAATGATGATTGATAAATCGCCAAACCAATGTCTTTGCAAATGCTTGTTTAGGTTTTCATCTGAGGATGCCAATTTTGTTCATTGAACCGTCTGATTATTTTTTCATCTTTCATCTATTCTGTCAGGCACTGATTTGCATAATAATATTGAATTTTTGGTTTTGAATCTTTCGATGGCAATCGTGTAAACTCCCCTATATAGAAATCCATTCTGCTGCCCTAATAATGCCCTCGTATTTTTCTAACGATTACTATGAATTCTTCTGAGATTCAGGCATTGGATTTATGCTGCTGTAAAGCTCAGGTGCTTGCTTGTTACAAATGATGAAATGCGAGATCACATATTTGAGCTCATTGGAAGCAGCTTTTTCAATCAGTGGAAAGAAAGGCACCAAGTATGTTCTTTTTGAAAATGCCATCATTGGATTTATTATTCTCATTAAATGACTTTATGCTCATTAACTTAAATATCTTATTTTTTTGTGGAATAGTGGAGTAAATGGAAGCTGTTGTCTATTGCTTTTCAAATTTCTTCTATCCACTAGAAGCGCCTAGATAGAACTAATTTCTAATTGATATAAAGAACTGATAATATGGTGAGCTAAGTGATAGTGATAGGGTAACCAAAGTATAAAGTGTTATAATATATCAAATGCTCGGTTTTCCAATGATCTTTTATCTTAAGAAGAACTTAATCTTTGGATTTTTCTTTTTTTTTCAAAATTTTCAACCTGGAACATCTATTCTCTTGGAAGACCAAGATGCTTTTTGTCAATCAGGTGCTCAAATAGTAAATACTGTTGCTTTATCTCATAAATATATCTTAGGGTCGTTGGAACAATATAGTTTTTTCTGCTTGTTCACAGAGGAAATGATTCTTGCACAATTGATAGATATCTTCTGTTGAGAGTTACAATTATTAACTAGGCAATAACCTGTTGAAAGTGTCTAACTGTACTTGTGAATTAGGCAAGGGTGTTCCATGGCGAGG
This sequence comes from Dicorynia guianensis, assembly GCA_037013595.1. Taxonomy (NCBI): domain Eukaryota; kingdom Viridiplantae; phylum Streptophyta; class Magnoliopsida; order Fabales; family Fabaceae; genus Dicorynia; species Dicorynia guianensis. The sequence goes on from JASUAB010000009.1 coordinate 2,904,808, forward strand.
GTTTGGCTTGTGCCATTCATCTTGCTTGATGCTGGTAAAGTTTTTTTTAAAAAAATATGAATAAAGAAATCATTTGAGCGTCATCTTTAATGGGCACAAGCAGTTCAAGGAGCCCTTATCAAGGCTAGGTGGGTGGATTTTGGGGATCTATTTTTTCTTGGATGGAATTTATTGGGAAGGGAATGGAGCTATTGAAGTTTTTCTATAAATAAGTTCAAAATTTGATCAGCAGGGTATTGAGATTTTAATTATGTGTCCTTACTTAAATTTTGTGACAAGTCAACATGTTTTTCTTTATATGCAGGTTCACTACATGTTTGTTAAAGGAAACCTGAAACTTCAGATGCCACCATCATATTCATTGGTCATCCAGGTAATATATGTTGTATGGCAGGACATTTGCTGGGAACTATCATTCCACTGAGGACGCGGGATGCGAGTGTTCTCTGCTTTGTGTGTATTGGCTTTTGTTCTTTATGTCTCTGATGGATATGGGGATGATTAGTATTGTCATTCCATATTCTGATGCCTCAGTATATGCTCGAATTTCTTTTTTCTCTCAGTATGGGGTTGTTCCTGCATGTAGGCAATGTTATGTGACAGTTTTGTTCTCTGTATCGTTTAGGGGAAATTGTGTGCTTTGAAGATGATGTTTTGTATGTGTTTTTAACAGTTAGTAGAGTTAGTTGTTTTATTTTAGACTGAAATAATGGCATTAAGTGGAAGTGTAGTGCTTTTTTGTACATGTTTAATTTAAAAGTCCAATTTATTTCTTGCATATTTCATAATTGTTGGAGATTTATGATTGACAATTTTACATCCCGGGGGGGATTGGCATTTCTGTTTTGTTAGATCTTGTAGTGTCGATGTGTATGTTGAGAACTCTGAATTTATTTTCTAGAATAAATCCGACGTTGTCGAGTTTGTTTCAGGAATCACAGAAAGGATCATGCCATGTGCCTGCAGTGTGCAATAACAATGAGGAGTCTTCAAGAATCTGGCTCTGCAAACACGGCTAAGTGCTCATGATGTTTCTAGTAATGCTTCAAATGATGTGAAAACTAATGAAAATGGTTACGCCTGCAGTCATCATAAGTCGAGATCCCGGCTAGTTAGAGGGATCTGCTTGCAATGGTGTTGATAACTCAGATTTCTTCCTAGCTATTGAGAATGAAACCGCTGCCTTGACAGGTAAAAGAAAAGAAAGGTTCCCTTCCCATTCCCGATGAATCTTTTCAGTAAGTATCCCAGTAGCGATGCTTCTGTTTGGCGTGAATGTTATGGCCCCAAAATTCTTTCGGGGTTGCTTGTGGCTAATGAGAAGGTTAACAAATGAAGGGCAGCAACCTGTTTCATGGTTACTGATGAGCTTCCACGCTTCAACGATTTTGAACCAGTTGCAACGTGGGTTATTTTAGTTACATAAATGTTTGGCCATCCATAAAATGCACCAAAACCATTTCTCCCATTGCCTTTGTAAATACGTAAGTGTTTGCACTGGCTTTTGCATTTATTATTTCATTAATTATTTTATACTTAAAGCAATCTTGAGAATTGTAGAATATGTATAAGAACCTTTCGACTCCATAACCTTTCATTGTAGATGTGATTGGCTTTTCAGAAGCATTCTCTGCTTGGAGTTCATATAACTTTTTCTCCTTTAAGTTCTTTATCACGTGAATGTCTAAATATGTGGTCTCTTTCAGAGTCTGACGTCCCAACTGAAACGGGTGCTCCGTTATAACTTCTCCATCCTTAGCCTCAGGCACACGTATGCTGAAGATAGACATCAACATGGGTCGTCGGTAGCAGTTGTTAAGGGGATTAAATATGGGATGTTGAAATGCTGTGCCCATAAAATTGCTATCGATGGAGGCCGTACAGTAGGAGACACAGGTCGTAGGGTATTTTCATGTGCAAATTTCAGTCTGGGACGCATGGTGAAGCTGGTGGCGGTTCCCATGGTCCCCCTACCAACTGTATATAAATGTGGTAGCCATGAATCCACCATATCAATACAACGTCGCACTGTGGTGCTTCAAAAGATGCACATTTTACTAAAGTTTGTTACATTTTATTGTCCTTGTGCAGTTCTGTAAACAATTTGAGTAAGACCTTATGTATCTAATAGTTTCACAACTCACTGCAATTTTTGTTTTTTTTTTGGTTGACTACAAGTGGCGCCAGGTCCCAAATGAAACAAAGGATATGCACCCATATGGTGTGGATGTGGAGCATAGACTTAGCAACATATGAAGACCTGGCCTTATGAGAACCACCCGCAACAAAGTCAATCCACAGTGGAATCGGCTTCTTCCCAGTAACAAAGCGGGAAGACCTCTTGCCATTCACTACAAGCTAAATTATCAGATAGAAATCATTCAATGTTACGGTAAGGTGTAGAACTCGATATAGAATTGTTGGCTTATTAATTAGTAAGCATAGAATCTATTGTCTTATTATTATTAACTTACTACGGCTTGTGTTCGAGGAAGATTTTTTGAGTAAAAGAACTCTCTCATAACGTGAAAATATTTAAGTTTTATAAATAACAAATTTATCGTTAAAATTTTATAATTTAGTTTATAAAATTAATTATTTACATTATTTAAATAAAAATTTAATAAAACTTTATTTATAAAATTAACAAGATCTGAAATTTTTAGAATATATATATATATATATATATATATATTGTACTCAATCAAACATCTGAAACATTATCAAGCAGCAATAATACGATCAATTATACCACACGCCTTTGAATAAATAAGCAACACCTTTGTATAATCCCTTCACCGGAAAACTAAACTTATTGCAATTACCAATTTCATAACTTTATAATTCACCTTCATACAATAATACAATCATCCTATTTTTATTATTAAATTTCATAAACTAACAATAAAACCCAAATCTTTGAATACTCTATTTATTTTTGGGCGATTTTAATAAGTCCTACACATTTGTGTACTAATACTTTCCATAATAATATCACTTGAAGACATACTTAACGACACCAGGGATATGGATATTTAAGAAATAATCCTCCCAATCTATGATTTTTGGGTCAGAGTAAAACATATCCGTCTCTACTCTTTCTTTCTCTGCTGCTAATAGCAATTTCTCCGTGTTCATAGTATCAAACCTGCATGCCAAACAAGCTTAAGGTTTCTCAGTTGATTATTCAATTAACATGCACCATATATATAATCGTTTCTTGTTTTAGTTGTAATCTACTTACACGCCATTGAAGAATATATAAGGCTTGTAAAGTTCAACCAACCGCAAGACAATCTGAATCTTCCTGCTAAGGTCAAGATACTTTCCTCGAAAATACTGGCACAATATCATATTCACCAACTGAAGTCCCTATTAAAAGAAAAAGATGTGAATACTGTGCCTAAAATTGTCACTGCTGAGTAGAGGAATATTACGTACTACCTTTAATGGAAGCAGGTAGCGGATGAACATATATCTTTGGAAGCTAGCCATATTATTCAACACTGTAACTTTGCCAACCTTGACGGGCTTTCCGTCGTTGTTTATCCATGGTTTTGATGTGAAGTATCTTAAGCCATAGTCTCGAAAATTGATGTTTCTTAAAGGATTTCTCAACGAGGAGCTCACATGATATATGGTATTATCAGGATGAGGCTGATTTGCATAAGCCACCATGACCACTATTATCCAATTCACCACCATATCAGCTGGTATCTGCTCAAACTAAAGCGTAAATTATATTGTTTTAAGATAACAGATGGCGTTGGTTCGGACAGTTAATTTCTCTTTAAGAAGAAAAAGGCTGACTTACCACATCAACAATTGCCTCCATATCCCCGAGGAAGCATGCTAATTTTCCTTTACCATAAGCAACAATCAAACTGTCTATGGTTCTGTAACAAAGTCCCGAAGTAAGAACAAGCTCGGTTATGTGGTTACCGCTTTGGCTATACTTCCAAAGACACGGGGCATGGACAGAGTGAATGACTTCAAATTTGGTGATTTACCTGACACCTTCAACCCAACCAGGGAAAGGTTCTCTGAAAGTGCTTGTAATTATGGCGGGACGAATAACAACTACAGGCATGTTTCCCTTCAAATTTTCTACCACCATTTCTCCCATTGCCTTTGTGAAAACGTAGGTGTTTGGCCATCCATATACAGTTGCCCTAATATATAGTTCAGACATAAACGTAGAACCAAACTTTATTCAAGTGAATCAAATCTATAGTAATCTACAATGGAAGTATTCGAAGAAGAATGAAAATAAAGAGGTATGTAATTAACTCAGTACCAACCTTTTAATACCTAATTCCTTCATGGCCACTTTAATTTCGTCTTCTGTGGCTCCCTTATCTCGGAACTGATTCAGTTTCTCCTCTACAATTTTCATTTCCATATCAATATCCAGTCCAGGCACCCCATTCAGTGACACACCCAAATGATATGGGTTCTCTGGTATCAGTCCTTCTCTTTCGCCACACACGTAAGCTGCAAGATATATACATACATACGTACATATATATATATATATATGTGATTATATTTATTAAGTGAGGCAAAACTTCTGTGAATTCTTTGTGTGCTTTGTAAAGGTGCAAATGGAATTTTGAAAAACAGAGAAATAAAAGCAAAGACTATATTCAAACTTATATGGTACAACCTGTTGATACGTGGACAAGCACTTTCAATCTAATACATTTTTTTGCGAACCTCAAAACATGCTTAACTCCCAAGGTATTTATACCCAACGCAATATCATATCTGCATTTGATAGAGAAAGAAATATAATCATATACAACTAGAATTTAAAATTATGTGACCGATTTTTGATATCACGTACTATTTGGAAAAGAAAAATCTATGATTTCTTAATCCATAGAAGCACTCAAATATGTACCTTTCATCGAAGTTAGTTGTTGCAGCTAAATTAACAATAATATCTGTTTGATTACAGATCTCTTCCCTTAAAGTGGAGTCCTTCAAGCCCAAATTCTCGATAGAAATATCTCCTAGTGCCACAGTCAACTTTTCCGATATAAAAGAATTGAAACTTGCACCCAAATTTTCCTTTAGCAATCTAAACAAGTCCTTTCCTATGATCTGCACATACAAAAATATATAATACATACGTATCAACAACAAACTTATATAAAATCTTTAAAAGTTATAATATATATATATATATATCAATTAATTTCTCTATTTTCATAAATTAAAATTCAAACAATTATATTTTAAAAATTTATACCATTAAATTTATATATATGGTTGTCAAGTGATTAAAACATAACTACTCATTTAAATATTGAATTGTAAGAACTTCTACCTAAGGGATTAAAAAAGGAAATAAGGATTGCCAATTAGGTTATGACACCTGTCATTCCCGACCACCGGGACTAAAGCCAAACCTTTTACATAAGCTTGAGAAGGAAGAAAAATAATCAACAACGCAATATTAAACATTAAAGAGTGACCACTGATCAACCTTTCTTGTAGCACGTGAATAGGGGTCATGTTTTGTACATTTACCTCATTTTGCAAGCGCTGAGTAGCAGAGTTGGTATCTACTGCTCTTAAAAGAAGATAGAGCCTTTTCACATTTGGTTGAACCCTCAATATCTTCTCCAAGAAAACTGCAATCCATACAAGCAAATACAGTGTGCATGAATATATACCTTAGTGGAAACAGAAGTACGGGCGCTTTGAGAAGAGAAAGAGAGAAGAATACCTTTGGCGAGAAAGCCAGTAGCACCAGTAACCAAAATGGTCTTGTCCTGAAGGAAGTGGAGGATGCTTCCCAACTCCATTAGAGAAAAGATTTGAAAAGGAAGCAGGCTAGAGATACGTCGAGTGGCTTTTCAGATGATAAAAGCAGACAAAAAAATTTGGACACAAACAATCAGGCCGATAATCAACACTATATATAAAGCGATGATGGAAAATGATAGTCTCAATGTGTGGTTTACAATTTTTTTTTTTTGGATACATGTGTGGTTTACATTTTAATCATGTGTTTGACGTAATTGAAATCTAATTCATATATTATAATATAAATTTCAAAAAAAGGTTTAATTTGTCACAACAACATAGACTAAAATCTGGATACAACGTTGTGATACTAAAAGTGCTCAACGATAATCTAGTGATGCCTGCACTAATTAAAAAGATTAGAATTATGTTTATAATTTCAATATTTTAATCACGTTAATAAATATGGTTAAAATAATAATTATTAAAAATAAAATAATTTTTTTAAAAAAATAAATAAATAATAAAAATTATAAATAAAATTATAAAAATATAAATATAAATATAACAATATTACACAAAAACGCAAAACTATTTCATTTTTAAGGTTATAACACTCCAAAGAAAAAGTCGAGTAATCTTATAGTCACGTCTTTAAATATATGTTTATTAAATTTATTTTTTAAAATAAAAAATAAACAATAAATTTTTATTATTTATATTTTAATTTAAAAAAATAAAAAATATAATCGACGATGTATATTTAAGAACATAAATATAGCGACACTTAAAAAAAGATTATCTCAAGTTGGAGAGCGACCTCCACACACGTTGGGAGACAAAAAAGAATAGGTTAAAGAATATGAAAAAGAAAAATGTTAAATTTATGTTTTTATATATCTGTTAAAATAAATTTTAAAAAAATAATATATTACATATTATTATTATTATAAAAAAGTGTAAAAAATTTATAATTTTATAAATATAACTTTAGCATTGTTTTATGAAAAATTGTATATATTTATATTATTTTAATTTATATAAATATAAACATCCCACCGAAAAGATGAGTGAACGTGAAGCTCATCTTCGAGCTCGCGGGTCACCTGTCAAATCACTGCTTGGGCCAAAAACGGTGGCTACTGTTATTTATAGGGGTAAAGATTTTTTATCTATACATTTTTTATGTTTTAAATAAGATAAAGATTATGAAATAAGATAAAGATTATGAAATATATTATTTTAATCTTTATCTTATTTAAAATATAAGAGACTTATCGGTTAAAATGTGTGGATTTAACAATCTTCTATTTATAGTATAAACAGTACTTTTATTATTGATTTTTATTCATTTATTTTCTAACAACTATTCGCATGGATCGTATATTATATGGTATATATACTGTTATACTTTACTTTTCCAAATTATAAAATCGACATATTTTTTTCTTATAAAACCGAGACTCTGAAATAAAAACTAACTTTATGAAGACATAAAAATTAATAATTGCACTGAAAAATTGTTTAGTTTCATTCTTTCGTGTATTAAATTTTTGGCTCCACCCTAAAGATAATAATAAACCCAATATGAATTCTCACTTTTCCATCGACATCTCAAAGAAATAAATCTTAGAAATAGAGTAACGTTCTCACGGTCTCAAATCTATACAAATTCTTATGGACCTAAAATGTATCAATGTAAGGATGCAACTACATCACAATGACTGCAATGTACAATCCATTCTACGAAAGTATTAGTTGGCTTAATTAATTGACTTATTTCAATTAAATTTATTGTTATTTAATAGTTTAAAAGTAATCAAAGTAAAATATTTTTTTAGTATTAAAATTATTATAATATAGTATCACCAAAAAATATTATAATATAAAAATTAAATTCATAAAAATAAAAACATAAATTTGATTATTTAAACTAAGCTTAACTCTTTTAAAAAGTAAAATTTTTAATATTAGTGTTTGTGCCCACATGTGCTATATAAAAGAATATCTAAATATATGTTTAAAAATTTTGGTGCATGTATGGTGCCATACTCTGGTTAATATTTATTAAACAATAATAATTTTTTTAAGTTTTTGAATTAAATTTTATAAAATTTTACTTAAAAATTTAAATAATTAATTTATTAGATCTTATAAGTTAAATTATAAGACTTAATTCATCTAATACTATACACAATATTTTATTAACTTCTTAACATTTCATTTTTTGTGGGACAAAACATTTTCCAAAAAATAAAGATACTCTATAGTAATAGTAACAACAAAAATTGTAGTTAACTTATAAAATTTTTTTTTGGTAAATAATAGAAGTCAATTGAGAAAGCAATGTATAACTGTATAATATTATATATAATGTATATTTTAATACTCAATTTTAAATTTATAATACAAAATATGTATATCATCAATAATATATATACATACATTGTTTGATGATTGAATCAAATGGTATATGCTTATAATATTTTTTTTATGACCAATTTATTTTAATTTTAAGGCTTGTATTTTTAAAACTATAAATTGTCATATAATATAATTTATATTCAAATATATGTTTAAGTTGTTAAATAGCAATGAATTTGGTTGAAATAACTCAACTAGTTAAGCCAACCAACATTTTTGTAGAGTAGATTGCACGCTGCAATCCTTATGATGCAGTTGCATCCTTACTTAGTCACAAATAATTATTACGTTATCACATTTCAGGTTCATAAGAATTTGCATAAATTCAAAACCGTAAGAGCACTACTCCTTAAAAAAGTACCTAGGAAATAAAAATGGACATATAACAAAACTATACAGCAAAGTCGTATCACAATATGATTTAATTAATGACAATTTGAATATCACCACCCACCCTCCACATGAAAATGGACATGTAACAAAAATATACGACAAACTTGTGCCACAATATGATTTAATTAATGATAATATCAATATTACCACCTACCCTCCACGTGAAAATGGACATATAAGTCCAACCAGATAGCGAAACAACTTGGTACGTCCTGTCTGCTCGTGTAGACAAAAGTGATAAATGTAAGAAAAATGATCCCGTCTCTCAAGCATGCTCGTTCAGTGTGTTCACGCCCTTTCTTAAATGCACTAGAGTGAAAAATGTACAATCAACATCGGTCTAAATATAGTTGTTGGCTGTTGCCGTGCCGCATGGCGTCCCCCCTACCAACTGTAAATATATGTGGCCATCATGAATCCACCATATCTTTTGTCATTTAAGGATAATTAGTGTAGACTAAGAAAAGAGTAGTGAAATGTCCACGTTTAAACGTAGGACTCGGACGGCACATTTATACTGTTAAAAAAATAAATCTTTTAAAATATAAGACATAATTTATAGGATAAAATGTTATTAAATAATTATTAATAAAAAAGTAATAATATAAATTTTTTTAGATTCATAAATTATTATTATTTATTTATATTTTATAACAATTATCATATTTAATTTTTTATCAATAATTATCTATTTATACTTCACTTTATACAATAATATTTAACTTTAAAAGAATCTCCATCAAAAAATAAATAGTATCATCTCATTTTTTTTCCAGTCTAAGTGTACAGTAAAAAATTGACAATTTAAACGTGCGTTTACAATTTCCCTTGTGATGTATGAGGGGCCTTTGCAGTTAACAAATTCTTCAGACGCACCATTCAGCCTACAGCATGTGGTTGCCTACATCTGGATGCAAGTAACAATATTTAAACTCATATTGCCACTTAGTTTGGTAGGGTTTGTATTATGTAACTAGCATTATTTTTTGAATTAATTTACCTTAGCGCATAGTAAAAAGTGAGAACGATCACTGTTATAAGAGAAAAATGATATACATATACATATATATATTTATACATATAGTACGTAACACCTCTGTAAGATCCTTCTATACTAGAAATTTGAACTTCTAGCAACTACCAATTTTATAATACAACTAATTATAATCCACTTTCATATACTAATACGTATATTTATTTTATTCTTATAAATTAAATGTCTGACAAAAATATTATTTAAAAAATTTTTAATATATAAATTTATAAAATCTCACATACATACTATAAAACTCAAATCATCTAACACTTTGTATTTATTTTTGTAAAATTTTAATATGCCCATACGTTTTGTGGACTAAAATTTTTCCATAGTAATATCACTTGAAGACATATGGCGATACTAGGGAGATGGATATTCAAGAAATAGTCCTCCCAATCTATGATTTTTGGGTCAAAGTATAACACATCCGTCTCTGCCCCACCTTCATTTGCTGCTAATAGCAATTGCTCCGTGTTCTTAGTATCAAACCTGTGTGCCAAACAAGCTCAAGTTGTTTCAGTTGATTAATCAATAAACACGTATGCACCATTTAGGATGAACCGCCAGACCCAAGAAACTCAGCAGACAATTGGGTTTCTTGAAATAGAAAAGTTGTTTCATACTTAAAAACAGATACAAAGGACCAATCTTTCTCACAGCTGATTAGCCAGGAACGCGAATCAGTAGTTTTACCAGTACATCCTCTCACAGATCATTGATATTGTTATTCGGTAAACAATATGCATTACTATAATCCAGCTTAATTTATTCAAAAACACGATATATATATATATATATATATATATATATATAGCAAGAGAAAAACAACAAACGATTGGTGAAGAAGATGAATATGAAGACGAAGATGACACTATGCCCAAGCCCGCCCCCCGACCGTGTATATTGATGTAGATGCAGATACGCTTACTAGTACTTCAAATTCAAAATCAAAGCAAGAGGTATGGGTTTACGTTCAGCTCCAGCAGTTTGAGGGTGATGCTTTTTCCATACTTACGTGAAGCAGATACCGTGATGACGACACCATTTCAGACCATACTGCCATTGAAGGACTTGTGAAAGAGATAGGTCGCGCATGCAAGAAAAGGTGCTTTTTCCATGTCATCAATCGTTGGGTGCCTTTAACTCGCTGGCAGAGGATTGAGAAAGCAACGGTCTTGGAAGAGAAAAGGGAATTGAACAGAGGCCTGTTCTCATTAGTATTCATTTGTTTTCATTGTTTTTCTGTGTTTCTTTCCGTCAGAGTATATTTTTAAATTCTCAAATTCACTTACCATTTGAATTATTATGAAACGTGTTGATCCATAAACAATTGAGTAATGCATATGCGCAAGAAGCAGAGAAGCTGTGTTATGAGAATTAAAGTTGTTAATATTTCTATTTACTCTGTTTTTATCTGTTTAAGCTCATGACACTTATTGATAAGAGGCGTGCAAGGAACATGCACAACTTGCTAATGGAACTTATTGCACTAAGCGTAAGTTCAGCACCAAAGAGGTTCTGTGGCTTCTTTAAACACAACACCAGCAATAAGCATAGCATGAAGGAATGGGGCTTATTCCAAGTCATCAATCACGGGGTGCCTTTAGGCAGAGGATTCTTAGTAGAGAGTTTGGAGATAGAGAGTGAGCAAAGATCAGACCTCTGTTTCTGGTTAGTATAAAACGAAGCACAGAATATATATTCTTTGCAAGTTGTTTTGGAAAAGACAAGGAAAGTGAACAGAGACCAGACCTCCATTTCAGGTTTTATGATATAGAGCAGACAAAGAACGTTCGAGATTGGAGATGTTAATTTTCTAGCTAAAGGATCCACTTTTATCTCTGTCATTGCTGAAGAGGACAAATATCAACTTACTTAGTGGGTAAATCAATCAATTTCGTATTCTTTAAGTTAAGATAATTGCACATCAGAAGTAATTTATAGACCAAATGAGCCCAAGACAGCACACACTTAAAAGGAGCTGATACAACAAAAATTGTCCGGATTCAATGTGCACAATTTTTCATTGCCACCATATATTAATCCCTATGTTTCTGACCCTTTCTAACAAAAAAACAAAACTATAACAAAGATCATGGGAGAGGTTGACCAAGATACCCTCTTAGACCTAGTTGCCAGGGAAGGCGTAGTTAAAGAACAGTAAAAGCATGCAAGGAGTGGGGCTCTTTCAAGTGGTTAATCACAAGGTCCCTTTGTAAGAGCGGCAGGAACGAGGTAGCTGCAAGGAGGTTTTCGGCGCACAGTTTTTGGAGGAAAAATGAAGGTGAGGAGGGACGAAGTTAATAAGTTGGGTATTTGGAGACGAAGCATACCAAGAACGTTAGGGAATGGAAGGAAATTAATGATTTCAATGTGAAGGAACCACTCATATTCCACCGCCGACGCAGATGATGAGCAAGCCATTCAATTCCAATGGGACATCCGTTGGCCCCATAATCACCCCAAAATCAGGGATTCAACCTAGAGTTTTTTTGATTAAGATGTCTCTTTTCTTCTCTAGTATTTCTTTGTCTTGTTCTGTTCACTCTTGTTTGTCCTCTATTTCCCCAGTTTTTCTCTGTTTTTTTCCTCTGTTTTGCCTTGTTTTTCTCCATATTCCTCTGTTTTCTTTGTTTCGGTCAAAGTAAATGTTAAATCCTCGAACCCACTTACAGTTCATTTGAATTATTATAAAAGATATCGATCTATTAACAATTAAGTCATGCATGTGAGCAAAACTTTGTTTAATCTATAATTTAATCACTCAATTTGTTTGATTCATATCTCTATGTTCTTCTATTCCATTTTGTTCTATTACTCTTGTTCCTCCTCTATTTTCCTCTATTCCCTGTTTTCTTCGGAATTCCCTCGTTTTCTCTGCATTTTTTCCACTGTCATACTCAATTATTAGATAAAGGATAGAATGTACTTAAACGAATTCATTTGAATACTTAAGAAACGTGCTCATTTGGAAACAATTGTTTCATGCATATGCTCATGCAGTATAGAATATGGGTTATGAGAACTAAAGTTGTTCATATTTCTGCGTTCATTCTGGTTCTACTGTTCCTTAAACAGTAAAATTTTAAGCTCTCGAAGTATAATATTACGTGCTTATTATTTATTAAAGAGATGTTATCTTAGGGTCGATTTAGACTATGTTATAAAGTATAAATATGAGATACGATATTGATATGATATGATATAGATATAATGATACGATAAAATTTTAAAAAAATAAGATATTGACACGATATATATAAAATTTAATTTAAATAAAAGATTATCAACGTATATTTAAAAATAAATTATTTATTATTATTAATAAAAAATATCATAACTAAATATTAAAATAATTATAATTAAGTTATAATATATTATAAATATAAAAATATTTTATTTTCAATAAATATATAATGTTATTACTAAATATTAATTATAGTGATTTTATCTCTTCTTTTATCATCATTTATATAAATAATAACTTTTAATTATAGTTCACTAAAAGATAAATTCACCGCTTCAAGTATATCAATACCATCTAATGTTAAATATAAAACTTTGTTGCCTCTATCTAATATAAAATTAGTTACATATTATTATAGTAAAATAATATTCTATCTCTTATAATTATAGCAAGAATCTAATAGTAGAGGTAGCAGTGCTTTCTAATAGTGTTAGTACTATTATGCTTAATAAATAATTGTATTTTGAGATGGCTCCTACCTAGAGAGCGTAGTTGCTTCAAAGACCCCTCTGCATCTTTTTTTCAGCAAACTGAAAAGAGAAAATCAAGATTGTTCTTTAAACTGTACCATGGACACACTACACAAATATTGGAAAAAGAATTTCATATGTTACAACTTTTTAATATTTTAAATTTTAATAATTATATTATAAATAATATAAATAAATTAATTTTGAATCATTTAAGAGAATTATTTAAAGATATAGTTGGGGGACATTTCCAACCTTATCTGCAATGCATTGGTGTCAAATTTGTATCTGATATCGAAACTCTACAAAAATAGAAGTATCCGTGCTTCATAGTGACTATGTATATGAAAAATTTTATTGAAAGAGATAAAATTTATTTCAATAATTTTTATATTTTAAAAAATATTAATTACTTATTTTTAATTAAGAGATATCTTGAATTTATTTAAAAAAAATACATGCAAAAAATATGCGCAAGAAGGGAAGAAGCTAGCTTACATGCTATTGGAACTTATTGCGCTGCGATCCGGCGTTGTCCTGCTTTTGTGAGCATTTGGAAGCTGATAAGGCTTATGAGATGAGTGCTGTTACACTTACGCAGCTTTCCCATACGCCCCATAAGCAAATTAATATTTTTTTTGAAAATTTGTGTAATAAACAGTAAATTAAACAGTAAATTCTACTGTTTATTACACAAATTTTTAAAAAAAATATTAATTTACATATGGGGCGTATGGGAAAACTGCGATCATTATCCTATGAGATTGGGGAGCGTATGGGTGCAGTGGCAGTTGGTCCGGAGGAAGCAGAGTTTGCGGCGCTTTTAAAGGTAAGTGCGGAGAATAGTAGAGAACAGGGAGTTTATGGATATTTGCACAAGCTCAGAAGCTCTGTAAGGTCTATTACCAAATCAACTGCAAAAATTCTGTTTGTGGGATAACAGGGCCCCAAATTTTTATGGTAGATTCTAACTATTTACTGGGCATACATGAATTATAATAACGTAGATGAATTACTCCATATAAAGCACTTGAGTTCACTTGTTTTTAACAGAGTTCACTTGAGAGAGTGCTTCAAGAGGCCAGGAAGATGGGTGTTCATCATGTACACTGTCCAATTGATAATCCTGGGGTCAAAGTTAAATATTTCGGGGTTCGCTTCAGCTGGCCTTGTTACAATTCTCAAATTTTCTGCGTTTTTCTCGTCAATGCTGTTCAACGTAAGAGCAAATCAGTAGAAGAATATTACGTATATACAAGTTCAGCTTAAGAGTTTTTTTGTTCTTACGTTCCCTCAAAGAGAAGATAGGGCTTGTAGAATTCTGCCATTTTCAACAATAGTCTCATCTTGTTGTTTTCAACCCAAATGTTTTTGCGGATAATCTATTTTTTCTTAGGCTTTCTAAATTAATATGAGCATTCAACTAAGAAATGAAATAATTTTTTCTTTGGTATAGATGAAAATATGTAATGTGCAGCTACCCACAAATTAGTAATTTTTCTTTTCAACCTGTTGGTCTGGTGACATTTTTTTCGTCTTCAATGTTAGAGGATTTGATGGTCAAAAGTTCTAATATCACTAATATTTTTTTTTCTAGTCCATAACACTTTGTGTTAATTGTATTGGCAAAAAAAGAAAAAAATATTTTAATAAAATTTATATAAATCAGATTTTTAGTAATCCTGATTGAAAAGGGAATTGAAATGGCCTGAATTAAAGAGTACAGATGTGTTTATTAAGTATTAATATAATGTGCTAATATATTTATTTTTTTACTATCAAAGATCTCTACAAAACTCGCATATTATATTCAAACATCAACACCAAATCTTAGTGAGTCCCAATTAATTTTTATTAAATCAGTATTTTATTGATTAAAATTGTATTCATTTGATCGTTCATAATTAACTTGATAGGTGGCTACATTTAAGTCCCACATAAATAGCGAGACAAGTAGGTAGATGCGGTCTGCGCTAATAAATAAACGTGATAATGCGAGGAGCATTACGCTCCATTCATAGCACCAGCCAGCCTCGGCGATGTGGCTGACTACATATGGATGCAAGTAACAACATTTAAACTCAAACATGACCACTTAGTTTAGTGGGGTTTGTATTGTGTAAAGAGCATTCTTTTTTGAATTAATTTATTTAACTGCTTAGTAAAAAGTGATAACGATTACCGTTGTAAGAGAAAAATGATATATATGTATATTATTATACTCGATTAAACTTCTGAAACATTATCAGGTAGCAATAATTCGATTAATTGTATTACATGCCTTCTAATAAACAAGTAACATCTATATATGTAATTCCTCTGCTAGAAATTTAAACTTATTGCAATTGCCAATTTCATAACACAACTAATTATAATTCACACTTTTTTTAAGTACTAAAAAAGATACAATATCACCTTTATATAATAATACAATCATTCTATTCTCATAAAATAAATTTCATAAAAATTTTATATGAAAATTTTATTAATTATTAAATCTCATAATCTAAGTTACAAAATGATAATCATCTCACACGTTGCATTTATTTATGTGAAGCTCCATGCATTTTGTGGACTTTTATTTTCCCTAGTAATATCACTTGAAGACATACTTGACGATACCAGGGATATGGATATTCAAGAAATAGTCCTCCCAATCTATGATTTTTGGGTCAAAGTATAACATATCCGTCTCTGCCCCACCTTCATTTGCTGCTAATACCAATTTCTCCGTGTTCTTAGTATCAAACCTGTATGCCAAACAAGCTCAAGTTGTTTCAGTTGATTAATCAATAAACAACGTATGCACCATATAGTCGTTTCTTGTTTTAGTTGCTGATCAACTTACACGCCATTGAAGAATATGTAAGGCTTGTAAAGTTCAACCAACCGTAAGACAGTCTGAATCTTCCTACTAAGGTCAAGATACTTTTCTCGAAAATACTGGCACAATACCATATTCGCCAACTGGAGTCCCTATTAAAACAAAAAAGATGTGAGCACTGTGCCTAAAATTGTCACTGCTGAACAAGAAACGACATATATGGGGCATGTTAATTTACCTACCTTTAATGGAAGTAGGTAGCGGATAAACACATATCTTTGGAAGCGAGCCATATTATTTAACACTGTAACTTTGCCAACCTTGACAGGCTTTCCGTCTTTGTTTATCCATGGTTTTGATGTGAAGTATTTAAAGCCATAGTCTCGAAAATTGATGTATCTTATAGGATTTCTCAACGAGGAGCCCACATGATATATGGCATTATCAGAAGAAGGTTGATTTGCATGAGCCACTATGACCGCTACTATTGAATTCACCACCATGTCAGCTGGTATCTGCTCAAACTCGGGCGTAAATTATCTTGTTTGAAAATAACAGATGGTGTTGGCTTGTATAGTTAATTTCTCTTTAAGAAGAAAAAGGCTTTGTAGGTCACTCACCACATCAAAAATTGCCTCCATATTTGCGAGGAAGCATGTTAGTTTTCCTTTACCATAAGCAACAATCAAACTGTCTATGGTTCTGCAACAAAGTCCCGAAGTAAGAACAAGCTCGGTTATGTGGTTACTGCTTAAGACATGGGGCATGGCCATAGTAAATGACCTCAAATTTGGTGATTTACCTTACACCTTCGACCCAACCCGGGAAAGGTTCTCTGAAAGTGCTTGTAACTATGGTGGGACGAATAACAACAACAGGCATTTTTCCCTTTAAATTTTCTACCACCATTTCTCCCATTGCCTTTGTGAAAACATATGTGTTTGGCCATCCATACAGAGTTGCCCTAATATATAGTTCAGACATAAAGGTAGGACCAAACTTATTCAAGTGAATCAAATCTGGTAATTAAGAATGGAAGTATTCGAAAAGAAGGAAAATCAAGATTCAAGAGGTAGGTGACTCTGATCCAACCTTTTAATACCTAATTCCTTCATGGCCACTTTAATTTCATTTTCTGTGGCTCTCTCATCTCGGAACTGATTCAGTTTCTCCTCTACAATTTTCATTTCCGTATCAATGTTCAGTCCAGGCACTCCATTCAGTGACTCACCCGAATGATATGGGTCCTCTGGTATCAGTCCTTCTCTCTCGCCACACACGTAAGCTGCAAGATACATGAATGGTCATCGCACGCGCGCGCGCGCGTGTGTATATATATATATATATTAATTTAGCGAGGCAAAATTTCTGTAAATTCTTTAGGTGTAATTTGTAAAAGTGCAGATGAAATTTTCAAAAACAGAAAATGAAAGTAAAGATTTTATTTAGACTTATACACTCTAACCTGTTGATACGTGGACAAGCACTTTCAATCTAATACATTTTTTGGCGAAGGTTAGAACATGCTTAACTCCCAAAGTATTTATACCCAATGCAACATCGTATCTGCATTTGATAATTAAAGACATATGTGACGGATTTTTAATATGATGTATTGTTTGGAAAGAAAATTCTATGATGTCTAAATCCAATGAAGCACTCAAATATGTACCTTTCATCAAAGTTAGTTGTTGCAGCTAAATTAACAATAACATCTGTCTCGTTACAGATCTCTTCTCTTAGAGTGGAGTCCTTTAAGCCCAAGTTCTCGAGAGAAATATCTCCGAGTGCCACAGTCAACTTTTCCGACATAAAAGAATTGAAACTTGCACCCAAATTTTCTTTTAGCAACCTGAACAAATCCTTTCCTATGATCTATTCATATGAAAATATATGATATATACCTATCAGCAATCAACTTATATAAAATCTTAAAAGTTATAATTTTATATATGTATATATATTAATATCTTTATTATCACAAGTTAAAACTAAAAAAAAATTATCTAAGAAATACATTCCATTCCATTTATGTTATATATAGTTTTCAAGTAAAACATAGCTACTTGTTTAAATATTGAATTGCAAGAACTTCTGCTTAAGGGATTTAAAAAGGGAAACAAGGATTGTCAATTAGATTATGACAGCAGTAATTTCTGACCACTTGAACTAAAGCCAAGCTTTTTAAATACGCTTGAGAAGGAAGAAAAATAATCAACAACTCAATATTAAACATTAAGAAGAGTGACCACTGACCAACCTTTCTTGTAGCACGTAAATGGTGTCATATTTTGTACATTTACCTCATTTTGCAAGCGCTGAGTAGCAGAGTTGGTATCTACTGCTCTTAAAAGAAGATAGAGTCTCTTCACATTTGGCTGAACCCTCAATATCTTCTCCACGAAAACTGCAAACCATACAAGCAAATACAGCATGCATGAATATATACCTCAGCGGAAACAGACGTACTTGAGAAGAGAAAGAGAGAATACTTTTGGCAAGAAAGCCAGTGGCACCAGTAACCAAAATGGTCTTGTCCTGAAGGAAGTGGAGGATGCTTCCCAACTCCATTGGGGAAAAAGCATGAAAAGGGAGCAGGGCTAGAGATATATCGAAGAGGCTTTTCAGATGATAAACGCAGACAAAAAGGTGTGGACACAAAAAATAGGCCCATAATCCACACTATATATAAAGCGAAGATCTGGTGATACCAGCCGGTAACTATGGTGTGCACGCAAGCGATTTCATTTTTATTATGGTTATAACAATTGTAAGGATGAGTAAACATGAAGCTCACTGAGCTCACCTTCCACGTGTTAAATCAAAAAAGATGACTATACACCAGGCTATTAAACATAGTGTTCTCAAATGTTGTTTTGGTTGAACGAGATGTTTTTGGTACAATTTTTTTTTGTTTTTTTGTCTATATTTAAATATAACTTATATTATTTTTACTTTTTTAATTTTATTCATGTCTCTTTACATTCTTTAACTTCGAACTCAAAATCAGAGATTGTGAGACCTATAATTACCATCTCTTCTGTGCAGGCTGCGGATGTGAACCTTTAACACGTCCCTGCATTGAGTCAACCGTGCAGCCTACTCCAAAGTCCTACCTTGACGTAAGTATTTACTTTTTTTACCATTACTGGTGCGCAACATTTATTCTGATGGAATGTCACCGTCGTTGTGAAACCTATTGAAGGTGTCCAATTATTTAAAAGACTTGTGCGCTTAAAAGAAGTTTAATGAAGACACTTTTTATCCGTTTTCTAACCTACTACAACGTCGTGTATGTTGATTTTGTTCAGAGGAAGAAGAATCGAAAACCTATATATTATCGGAAGAAGAAGACTTAAGCATGCAACGAATATATATCACCTTCTCAAATAAAAAAATTGCTTTTACTTGCTCCAATGAGTATACCAATAAATGAGATATCGAGACTATATATATATATATTCTTTCACTCGATACTCATCAAGCCAAGTAAGCGTGTTTCGTCATTAATTTGCATTTGCCGTCCAGCAATGGTAAACGTACCTTTCTCTATCATAAGATTGTACCTAATATCTTTGCATTTATTGGATGCATGAATGAATAGGGGAGAGACAAAAGACTTATTCCAACAACATCACGAAGACAAGCACATTTTTAAACTTATTCAAATTGATTACTTGAGCTGGATTTGACATTAGCTTTGTAAAAATTCTTTTCCAAATTGACACTCAATATATATTATGTTTCAATCACAATTCAGTTGGACCCCACCGTTTTACAAGCCTTTCATGACTGTTCCTTGTTTCCTTATTTGCTATTGATAGCAAAACGAGAGCCAGAGAATACAAAAATTGGAAGCATAGGCACTAACTTATATGATTTCTTTGGCTCTGTAGCATTATGTGTCAGCGATACTGGAGCAAGCTCAGCAACTCCCACTAATTTTGCCGTTCAACGTAAATAAGCTGTCGAAACCGGATCCTCTAAATTTCTTAGAGAAATTTATGCCGTAAATTTTGGGAGACGACACACTAACATAGCATGTATGCTAGAACAAAATCTTCGGGCCGGCCAAGCCAGATCTTTGCACAACTCCTACTTGTTTTCTATTTTATTTATATATATATATAATAATTGACAAATTACTTGATATATGTATGATTTCAAATTTAAATTCAAAATTTTAAAAAAATAAAATCACAAAATAATAATAGGTGCCACTATAAAATGTCACACTTCAATATATTTTCAACCCAAAGAAATTGGATCACATTTTCAATATTCCTTAAATTTGACGATTTTAAAAAGATATTTAAAACAAGGTTATATCTATTTAGGAGTTTTTTTCTTAATAGAAAATATATATTTGCCATCTACTTACATCCTGTTTAGAGTTTAATTTGCACACAATTTTCAATAATTGTCGGTCAATATTCAATTTCTACTAGTCTTGAGAATTAGATACATAATCATTAATTTAAGGAGAAAAAATAACTGGAATGTCTACCTTCTATCTTTGGTATTACTACAAAACAGATTAATGCCTACTAGCTCACCTGACGCTTATGCCCTTATCTCAGACTGTGTACTTGGTTCGATCCCTATCTCTCCCTTTACTTATTTTAGTCATATAAGCTCTCATATTATCAAAAAAAAAAAAAAAAACAAAACAAATTAATGAAGCCCAACTGGCACACAGTTGATCTTTAATATATAGACTTATCTCTCAGTATGCACATTTGTCGGTCATTTAGCTCAATTGCACAGTAACTGGAAAAATTAAGTGGTAAATATGTTAGCAAAATTAATTACAACAAATAGTAACTTGACAATTGAAGCATGCAAACTCGATCAATTTCTAGATTATGTAACTTTTATTTATAAAAGTATATAAGTGAGTATGCACCATACGAGCTGTTTTGCAATTCGTATAATTAATAGCATGGCCCCCATATTATAGAAACAGAGATTAAGATTAGGTTAAACTGAGCCATTACATTGATAGGATGATTTGCTTGATTCACCTTAATTTGTAGCTTGAATATATTAAATCTGAGCATATGTAGACTGCTCTTCCAACTCAGATATAAAGGAGTGAACATCTAAGTCATGGATTAATATTGAGGAATTTAAATAGTATTACGAAAATATTTAAGTTCAAATTCTATTTGCCGCATTTATACGAAGAAAAAAAACCTTGTGAAGATCTCAATTAACTGAGCTTGAGTTTGAACTTGTTATGAAGTTTTTCTTTCAAAAATTGTTCAAATATCTTAAGTTCGTTTCGGCTTCTAGGTATGCCCACCAGGAAAACGAGTTCATAATAATCACTGACATTGCAAACGTGCATGACTTCAATTATCACAGTCCTTTTGTCTTTTTCCTCTATTCGTTAATGCGTGTAAGTTGTGAGGACCCACATGAATGAATAGCCAAAGAAGAAAAGGAAGAGGCAAAAAAAAACTGCGCAGATTGACTCTATAGATCGAGCAGCCCTCGCTGAACCGAACCATTTATTATAAAAAAGAAGTAAATAATATGATATTTGGTACACTTGATGATCAAAGCTCTTGCAGCTAACACCAAATCTGCTGCCACTGAACAAACAAATAACACCAATATTGTACAATGAAAACCCCCTTGCTAGCACAAATTTGAACGTAATAACAATAACAGTTTCACTGAACAAAAGCCATATGTAACCCAGTTTATGGTATAATCACTTGAAGAGGTACTTGACAATGCCAGGGATATGGATGTTCATAAAGTAATCATCCCAATCTATCATTTTGGGGTCAAAGTAAAACAAATCTGTCTCCACCCCACCTTGTCTTGCTGCCATTCGCAGCTTCTCCGAGTTCATATCATCAAATCTGTGTAGCATTACATGCTCTAGTCTAAGTTAATATATCAATACGCATTCAATTTACGGCTGCTAAGTGAGGCCTTTGAAGACCAAAATGCACTGAAATGAAGCATAGTACTTACACGCCTTTGAAGAACAAGTAAGGCCTGTAGAGGTCCACCAACCGCATGACGATCTGGATTTTCCGGTTCAGCTCAAGATATGTTCCCTGAAAATACTGGCAAAATGCTGTATTGGCCAGTTCCAGTCCCTGAACATTAAAGTATATGCAAAAATTATCGTCAGCACTTTGCCTACCATTGATACGAACGAAGTTGACATTTGTGGCTGCTGAGTATTAAGCTGACCTGATGGGGAAGATTAACAAAAACATAATTGAGAAGATTATGTACCTTTAACAGAACCAGGTAACGAATGAACATATATCTGCGGAAGCTAGGCATGTCGTTCAACACTAAAGCTTTCTGAACTTTGACGGGTTTTCCTTCCTTGTTTATCCATGGTTTTGCTGTGAAGTATCGGAAGCCATAGTCTTGAAGATTGAGGTATTTGAGTGGGTTTCTAACCGAGGAACCCACCTGGTATATGATATTATCTGAATAAGGCTGATTTGCATGTGCCACCGTGGCCACTAGTATTGCATTCACTACCATATCTGCTGGTATCTGCTCAAAATTGATAATCCATTAATGGTATATTTAGAAAGAAAAGCCCTTAAAAAAAAAAGATTTATGGTTATTAGATTAAGAGATTAATAACTGACCACATCAACAATTCCATTCAAATCTCCAAGGAAGCAAGTTAACTTTCCTTTTCCATAAGCAACAGCTAAACTGTCAATGGTTCTGCAACAAAAGCACAAAATGAACTGATAAAATGCTTGGGTGAAAATTAAGTAATGCATACTCAGTACTTATTTGACGACAAAAAAACTAGGATTTAACCTGATTTAATTACCTTACGCCTTCGGCCCAACCAGGAAAAGGTTCTTTAAATGTACTGGTAACAATGGTAGGACGAAGAATAACAACAGGCAGGCTCCCTTTCCTATGCTCCAACATCACCAGCATCTCCCCCATTGCCTTTGTAAATACGTATGTGTTTGGCCATCCATACACCTTTGCCCTGACAATTCATACAAAACAACTAATTCAAGTTTAATTACAGATCATTTGAAGTCCAAAACAAATTTTGATCGATATGGGTGAGTCCTGCCCAAAATTTTGGACTGCTTATCCCAAATTCGAAGGTCCTTCTAGCTAGCAATTATGGCTGGACCATCATTGAAGTTTCTCCCGCATTATGTGATATGGTCCCTTTATAGCCACCCTAGCCTGACGCGTGTACAATCTTGTTCACGCATATGGGTGCTGCACCGAGTACTACCTGACTGTAAATAAATTTAACTGATACTGTCTAAATTTGATTATGATAGAACCAGTTGAATTTAAAGACAATTCATTACTTCCTGTGTTTATTTAATTTCTTTTTTTTTTTAAATAAATTTAGAATATTCTCTGGCTGATAGTCAGAGACTAATTTTTTTCGAGACGAAAAAATTACCTAAGTGAGTATGCCTTCTCATTGTCTTATGGTAGAATATAAGTGTATTGGGGAAAGTCAATTTCCCAATGATCTGTTGGTGCCTGCATTCTTAAATTCGAAGGTCAGTCTTGGCCTCAGGTTATCCCTGAGGAGGAAAGGCTATAATGATATAGCCTTAATTGGACTGGCAACTCTGCACAAAGGTTGAGAGTGAGTTGTTTGTGTCTCAATTTATAACAACGGCTCTTTCCTGTTTGAAGCCTGACCTACTTCGCATACTCTGCCTGTCACCCTCGTATGTAGATAAGAAGAAATCCTATCTTTCTTATTTAATAGGTAAAAGATGAGTTGGTCACGTTTGGTGGATAGTTAATTGGGCTTTTAAATGTTGCCAAGGCAAGCCTATATTCATTACCCTTATAATGTTTCTTCCGTCGACAAAATCGATGAGAATAAAATTATATTTCCTTGCTATGGCGAACCAATCTTGGCGATACCAATCGTATCTTGGTGATTCTCTTTTGCTAACTGAGGCATATTTTGAGCCCAAACAAGGAGCTCTCCTGGCATCTAGCTAGAAAATATATACCCTCCATGGCACCATCTCAGAACCCACAAATGAAACAAAAGGGATACTTGGTAGCGAACACTATAATTCTGGTTCGCTCAGGCACTGCCATTCATTCATTTGTTAGATGGGTCAAACAGTTTCGATCCCATCCGCCATTGTTGCTGGCCCTACGAACTAATGAGAAAACTCAACATGAACCATTAGAGGATAGCTTGTCATGTCCTTGGGGTATTTGATACAGTTCTATACCCCATTTTCTTGGACAATTCTGTATGGGACTCACAAAGATTCTGTTGACCTAAGCACTCTGCCTAAAAACAATCATCGTGAACTTTATTATGATACACAGGTAACTCAAAATTTTTTTATTATTTTTACAACTTTATTTTTACTTAATTTTCATAACATAAAATCTAACCTATTATTTATTAGATCCATAAACTACACTAGATCTCACAATTAATCTAATCGTCTATCTTACATTTTGTGTAGATTGTGTAGGAATTGTATTGGGTGAGAATCATTTCCCATCCCAAAAACATAACTAACCTGAATGTATTTAGCCTTGGCCTACGGGTAAGACCAAATAGTATGTCAAACTAATTGGCCACCAAAGCTATGCTGTGTTGGGGAAGATTGGCATGGCTTGTTGCTTAGCTTTGAAATAGGTTGTGACCCATTACGACAAGTAACTAGCCGATCATTAATTGGGATTAAAATTGATTAATTTCACAAGAAACTGAAACTGAGAACAAGGGTGGGTTGGTAATTTAAGTAGGAGTACTGCTGTATAATTACGCACCTAATTGGGTGATCAAAAGGAAATTATTAAAAAAAAAAAGTCAGCATGGGTTCCTTCTGTATTAAATCAATTATCTATGCAATTATTTATTGTAATTATGATTATGTGTTAATTAAATTTGCATTTTTAATATATGTGGCACTTCCTTCGCAGTCACACATTTTTTATGCTCAAACTAAAAGATGTGTGCAACTGTCAGTTCAATAGCTGCATATGTGTGTGATCTAATGGCCACTTACGCAGCATACAAAGTGTGAGCCTAATAGTACCGTTCTGTGTCAATAATATTCTACTCTAAGTACTCCTTCCACCAAAATGAAAACATGTGTTGATTTTTGTTAGTACCTTTCAAGGGAACTACTGAATTTTCTCGCAACCTTGACGTAGAGATAAGAGAAATTGCAATCAAAAGGTTGGAAGATGAAGTAATGAAGGTAGAGTTTGACGAACCTGTTAATACCCAAGTCCTTCATGGCCACTTTAATGTCATCTTGTGTGGCTCCCCCCTGCCGTAGCTCATTCAATTTATCGTACACCACTTTCTTTTCCACATCGATGTCCAATCCAGTGACCCCATTTTGTGATTCGCCCAAGTGATATGGGGTTTCTAATATGAGCCCCCCTCTCTCCCCACATACATAGGCTGGTAGTGGAAGGCATAGGCATAGCAATTATTGAACTAATTACTGTAAGCTCGGCTTATCATTTAATAAGCCACTTATTACAATGAAAATTCGTACCAAAAGGTTGAAAGAGAGAGAGAGAGAGAGAGAGAGAGAGAGAGAGTTTATTCAGAGATTTTTTTATGGTAGAAATGGAAAATCACATAAACTGCTGTAGTGTAAGACATTTTTGCGTACTAACCTGTGGATATGTGGACAAACACCTTGAGTTTAATGCATTGTTTGGCGAAGCTTATGATATGCTTAACTCCCAATGTATTAAGACTCAATGCAATATCATATCTGAATTTAAGGAGTGTAAACAAAGAAACAGTTTCATTTCATCTATAACGATAACAGATTAAATACAAAATATGAATTAAGGTTGTCAAAATTTATGATGTCTGGTGCAGACCTTTCATCGAAGTTTGTAGTTGCAGCTAGATTAACAATAACATCTGTTTGATCGCAAAGCTCTTCCCTGAGACTGGAATCCTGCAAACCCAAGTCCTCAAGAGAAATGTCCCCAGGCACCAGAGTCAACTTGTCCGATACAAAGGAATTAAAATTTGCACCCAACTTTTCCTTTAGCAATCTAAACAAGTCCTTCCCTATAATCTACATGTATAATACCGAAACATTTAGTGCTTATTAGCTAGATTAATGATAATATCCTGAAAAAACTTGAGTGTGGTTTGGATGAGCAGGGGAGAATTGTAAATGCATATGAAGCTAAAATAATGCTGGTGATTAACCATTCATTTTGATGGTAAATAAGAAGTAATTATGCTTAGAGAGAAAGGAAATTGCAAAGGCACACAATAGAATATATAAGTCATTTCTGGACAAAATGGAAGTATTGCACATTTACCTCAGTGTGCAAGCGATGAGTGGCAGATTTGGTATCTGCGGCTCTTAGAAGAAGAAAGAGTTTCTTCACATTTGGTTGAACCCTCAATATCTTCTCTACAAAAACTGTACATAAGCCATTTACAACCAAAGACAACATCGCCATTAATGTTTTACACTTCACAGTGCACACAAAGACCGAGAGAGAGAGAGAGAGAGAGAGAGAGAGAGAGCATACTTTTGGCGAGAAAGCCAGTGGCACCAACGACTAAAACGGTCTTGTCCTGAAGGAAGTGGAGGATACTTCCCATCTCCATTGGAGGAAAAAGTATAAGGAGGGAGGTAGAGAGCTATCAAAGTTACTTTTCTAATGAGACAGACTCAATGGCGCAGGCCAAATCTAATGCCCATATCATAATAAGGGGAGAACCAAGCAAAGCTCATTTATGAGATGGAGTACACGCAAGCGGTGGTTAATTGTTTACCACCATAAGTGCGTTGGAGACTGAAGCCTGAAGGTATTCCTATTTTACAAAAAAATTATTCCATCTCTGTTGCGTTTGTGGCTGAGGCAAGTCCTCATAGGCAGAGCAACAAATGTTCAATTATTATTCTATAAAAAAAAAAATTGTTGTCTCCTGTGTATATACATTTACCAAGAAAAGAAAGAAGTTTTTAACAGGAAAAAGCCTGACTTTGTTCCTTTTTGGTTCGAGGAACTGATCTCCTATTTTACACTATGGATTACACTCTTCTGTTTTCAGGTTATCTTTTTAATTTTAACTGTATGCATTTTATTACTGTTTCACTTTGACATATTACAATGTAGCAACATATTTAGAGTGGTCTATTTTAGATCTTTATTTTTGTATAATTTTTTATTAATTTTAATAAATTTTAAATTATTAAATTTATTATAAGATTTAATTAATTTAACTTTTTCTATATTAAATATAAATATTTTAGTTTTACAATTTTTTTTGGTACATTACATTAAGGATGAGTGAGAATCGAACTGTGATTTTATAACTTCTTTTTATATTTAGTTAAGCATTGCCGTAATATACGAATTTCTGTACTTGAGATGGCTTTATATGAAGCATAGCACAACTCACCGCCCAACCTACGTCCTGTACACAGGTCGGCAAAGGCGACTCTGTATGCTTCTACGTACTATAACATAGGGAAATGATAGGTTTAGGTCGAATTTTTAATACGTTTTTTATGTTTTGATTTTTTAATTATTTTTTTTAAAAAGCAAAAGATAAACAATAATTTTTACTATTCATCCTTTGTGTTTTGAAAAAAAAAAAAAATTAACATATAAAACGTATAAGAAATGGTGCGTAGCAATAGCAGCACTCTATAACATATTACTTTAGGAACTAAGGTTTCAACTGCCGTCTGAGTCTAACCTGCCATCTCTGCAAATATTTAACGTTAACTCGTCCGTTCAATAACACTGTCAACTCCCCAGTTCCGACGCTACCCCTCCTTAAGTTCTAATTTTTTCCCAGCCAAATTCAATTTATTGTCTTTATTCCCTATCTAACTTACTTCGGTTCTGGCTTTTTAATTAAGAATTTTGATTTCATGTAATGCAAGATCGCATGTATAGATTTTGATATAAAACATTTAGAACCCCTTCTAAAATATCCAAAACTTGGCTTTTAATCCAACTCTTCCAAAATATTAGGTACATGTTCTTGCATAATAATAGTAATAAATTAATATTTATAATTTTTAAAAAATACACTATATTAGCTATATATGAATTGAGATCGAAATATAAAAAAATAAATAAATATAAAATAAAAAAATAAAAAAAATTATATATTAAATTAAAAAATCACAAAAATCAGAATATTGAAATATATATATATGATCACCTCCTTTCTGGAAAATGAAAACAGAAATCAAAAGGTTATTCACTATCGTCATAAAATGTTTGACGCAATTTTCCCTCACACGGCCGAATAGTTTGAACTCGAGTATCTTGGTGAGCAAACTAGTGAAAGAATCTACGTGATAACAAACAACAGGTTACTCATACATATGTACATACATATATATATATATATATAATTTGGTAATTTAGTGAATAATAGATAAGTTTGTAACTAAAAAATAAGAAAATTTTTTTAGAGAAAATAATTCATTAATTTTCATGCTTATGATACTTAGTGCCTTACTTTGTATTAAAAATAATACACATTAACGTAATAATTCTAGCAATACAACTATATTTCGTTGAAATTTTAACTTCATTATTTAATTTTTATTATTTCTATAATCTCTTAAATTTGAACAACTTATCAACTACTCTTTTATAAATAAAAATTAATCACACATTAATTTAAAAATATTTGATAGTTTTAGCTTTTACAATTAATTAGACTATCATTTTTAAAATTAAATTATTCAAAATTACTTTTGGGAAGATAAATTTATTATATTCTTGGATTATGTGAAAATGAAAAAATAGTTTAAAACAATAATTTTGATTTAGTTATTAATTATTTTAAATTTAAAAGATATCACTTTAAATAAATATTTTTTATTCTACTTAATTTAGATATTATGTATTAATGTTTTACTTTAAAATAATTTTTTTGGTAAAAAATTTTTAACATATAAACTAAAAATTCATAAATATATTAAATAATATTTTGATTCCTAAAAAAGAATTTCAAGATCCGCCTCTGAAGCCAAGTTTTGATGAGAACAACCAACTAATATAATAATAATTATGTATATATTGCTTAAAATTGTTATTTTTATCCTTTACATATAAAGTTTTGAATAATTTTGTGCTTGATTGAAAAAATTCAAATTTTTAGTCCTTGACCCTGTTTTAGTTCCTCCGTCTTGGTTTTGTTGTCATATTTAATACAATCGATAACGTGGCCGGTTAAGTAATAATTTTGGGACTACATTTTTTGTCTTTTTTATGAAAAAGTAAAAAAAAAAAAAAGAGTCTTTTTTTTTTAAAAAAAAGTAAAATTTAAAAAATATCAAAAGGAGACAACATTCAAAGAAAAAAAGTTAATTTAATTTAACTTTCTACTTACTTTCATAAAAAAAATTAAAAAAAAAATCTTTTTACCTTTCTAGAAAAGAACAATATTATTGTCACATATGCAACATTCACGCTTTGGACCACATTGCATATATGACAGCTTAAGAAATTTTTTTTTTAAATTTATGTTATAATATGTGATTAAATTTTAACAACATCAATGATATAATTAAAATTATATACCACACGTTATAACAATATTATTTCCTCTAAAAAATTCCAATATAATAACTTGGTGCAATTTTTTACCCATTAGACTGAGGACATGAACTGTTCTGTGACATGATGTAATGACGATTTTGACAAATATCGAATCTTGTTTCCCACTTGACGATTGACATTGTTCACATTCTAATTCAATTTGGATTTGTCTTCTGAAAGCCACTTCGGCGTGATACCGATATATATGCACAATTTCGTTTTTTTTTTACATAATCACTCATATTTTCTCTGTTTAATTTTATTATTTTTGTATGGAAGCAAAGCGCATGTTTAATCCGCATAATATTATTTTTATTCTTTCGTATTAGGGATCATGCCGTGCCAAAATAAACTAATCACGACCAACAATTAATCAAAGGTATAAATGATTGTGAAAGATCACCATAACTAAACACGTAATGAAGTGCTGGAAAAATATTGATGCATTAAACATTGGCATTTTTTTCTTCTATTATTGGGCCAATCGTCTTGTTATGGGAGGTTGGAGTACACATGACTTTAACAAGTCGGAAACCATTACCAGGCACATAGACACAACCCTAAGTGTCACAAAAGAAATTGTTGGGATAGGACTTGCTTGTTAGTTCAGAGAAGTTTAGGTGAGCAGTCCCTTTTGGATTTTGGTTGGGGCAGTTGCCAAACATAACAATCAAACACATATATGTCATATTTGTCAATTACTGTAATGAAATAATGGTCTTTTGTCCTTTTGATCAAACATTGGGTTTTGACCACGCCAATTACTTTGTGCTTTGGTCATGCATGTGCTTAGATTTTGTTCACATTAGGAAGAACTGGGAAGACTTTATAATATTTGGAAGGAATAAATACCAAAATAAGCAAAATCTCTCCATTGGCTTCTCTAGTTTCTTGATGAAATCTGAGCATGTGCCTTTCTTTAATTTTAAGGGGTAGGTGATGAAAAGTGTGTTGGGAGCAGGTTGGATTTGGACAATGATGGACGTAAACACAGCTCGTGGGCAGCACATGGAATTAGTGCTATTCTTCTTCATTAAAGTAATCCCTAATATCTTATTCAGAAGTAAAAGAGTATCAAAATATTTGTCCTAAATTTATGCAAAAATTTATAAAAATTTTATTAAAAAATTATAAAATTTATTAAATATTATAAATTAAATTATAAAATT
Source organism: Dicorynia guianensis (assembly GCA_037013595.1). Lineage (NCBI taxonomy): Eukaryota > Viridiplantae > Streptophyta > Magnoliopsida > Fabales > Fabaceae > Dicorynia > Dicorynia guianensis. The sequence continues at coordinate 2,935,703 of JASUAB010000009.1, forward strand.
TACAGATCTAAACATGTACAAAACCTTCTTTGAATTATTCGTAGCTTTCCAAAAGCAATAATGTGACGAAGCAAGATGCGTGTTATAAACAAAGTGATATAAAAGGGCCACAAGACAGTGTCTCAAGTCACTATCTTTCATTGGAGCAGGATCATTTTCAGCATGCTTTGACAAAGAAGTCGTCCCCGTTGTTTCTTGTCGCTGATGCTGAAAACCGCACATTTGTCCTTTGATTGAAGTAAATGATAAGGCCTAGAACTCTAAGATGTTAATATTTGTATAAATTAAAATAATATAAATAATATATAATTTTTTATATTTTTTATTTTACAAAATCTTTTTTTTATATTTATCTACGAATAATTAACTTGATCTAAAGTTGAATTATTTAGCCAGTTGAAACTAACACAATTGGTAAAAAAAATTTTTTATCCCTGCGTTTTCAAGTTCAATTCCCGGTAAATTATTCAAAAAAAAGTTAAATTATTTAACAAGAATTTTATTTTTTATAATTTTATTTTTATTTAATTTTTATAATATAAAATTTAAATAATTAAATTTATTAATTTTTATTAATTAAATTATAAATTAAATAATTTATATTATTAAATATAAAAATAAAATTATGTGAATAATTTTTAACAGTTGACTTTTTCTTTGTTGTATATGGGATATGACAACTCCTTAATTCTATCAAATGTTATCTTCCAAAGTCATAGAAATGTCCTTTCTCGTGAGACTGCAGCTAAAATATCCTCTTTGAATGGGCACACAAAGTGTCACAAAGAAAGGATTATGATGTATGTACGTTAGAAATTCAATACATAATATACACACATAACAATGACAAAAAGCAAAAGAACTTGACATGATTGATGGATGAAGAGAGAATGTCTCATTTTTATACATAATGAACATTTTTTGTATTGAATTTAAACATGTGTATATCATAACTCCAAAGAAATTTACACCTTAATATTTTTCATAAAATATTGAAATATTAATGATATCCTCCAAAGGGCAATATTAATATCATCCAAGAAAAAAAATCCTTTAAAGCTAATAATATATTACTAAATATTTAAAAGTAGTTCTAAAATATAAATAATTATATAATAATTTATAAAACTTTGAATTCAGATTGAGGTGCTATAGTTACGCTGACATCACAGTTTACCGTGTTTGAAAGCCTTGCTAAGATTTGTCACTGTCGTTCTTTAGAATCTAGATTCATATTGCTATAGCTCTCCACCCAAACCGTCAACCACGTCCTTTCATTGACCTCCTCATTCTGCCATTCGAAGGACTCATTATCGTCGTGCCCTCTCGGAATCGTAGCGCTGTTCAAATCGAAGCTTGGAGGCTCCACAACTGAATCACACCGCAGTGGAGTCTTAGGGTTGCGGTGCCAAGAAGCTTGCTCGCAGCCGCTGCGCGCCGCATCTGTTGCTGAGGAGCAATAGAGAAGACAGTTTAATTACTCTTTCGCCCATCAATGAATCCAAGTATTTATAGAAGTGCCACCATAAAAATAACTATTTTCGAAACAAAAATATGTTTAACTTATTTTTTATTTAAAAATAATATTTAATAAACATATTTTAAAAACTACTAAATTAAAAATAATGAAAAAAAATTTCTTATTTTTTTAAAAGAAAAAGTTATCCTAAAAAAAAAAAAATCAAACTGGACCAAAGTCATTCTTTTCCTTTTTCTAATTTTTAAAAAATAAAACATACAAAACATCAACCTTTGGGCTATCGAGCAAAAGCCCTACAACAAGTGACGGGGTCTTGTGGAGAAGATGGAGGAGTTAACTTCCTCGTTAACGGTCAAATGTTCTAGAGGCAAAACAGCCAAGGACGGAAAAGGAAGACAACGAATCATAAGGTAAAGCGAAGGCGGCTTCCGAGCGGCACAAGCAGTACGTACGGGTAAAGTAGATGAAGGGTCCAATGGATAGACAAGAAGACAGATCGAACTAAGGTGGAATGAAAATAGGCAATTTGGCTGGTTTCACTTTTTTTTATTAATTTTATATATTATATTTTTTATAATTTCATATATAAATTTTTTAATTTTTTCTTAATTTTAAATATTTTTTTTTCATTTTTTGATCTCAAGAATAAAAAATCTGAGTAAAAAAAGATAGATATTAAAAAATTGAATTTCAGGTTGTGAATTTTGCATTTCGGCTAATGAATGGCCCAATCTGCAGAGTGAAAGTGCTCGAGAGTAAACAGGAAAAGAGTGAAAAATATATATTGCTAGTTTATGACATGTGCCTCGCACCAGAATAGAAATAAATAATTTGTATTACAAGATTATCTTTATTAATAAATTAATACATAAAATAGTGATCGGTAAAAATTACATTAAGAAGCCTTACTTTGGTCAATAGACGCACTTCTCATTTATCATTAACATCCAACACGTTGTCAATTTTTAGTAAGATTTGAATGTCATTTTCTGGTCAGTAACAAGGAAATGCATTTTTTTGTAAGATTTATTTGGCATTTGTTAGTATTAGGTAATATGGCTACAAAACCGGGCTCATGCTGATGCCAATATCCTAACAGTGACTACGATAATGGATCTAGAATGTCTGACAGCAGTCGTGCACTGCAGCGGAACATCTGAATTTCCCTCCGGTCTCTCAACGCTAATTCAAATTGCTGTGGCAGAACATTTCGGCCCTGACATGAGCAATCAAAATCACATACAAGTCATTCTTCTGATAATTTCAGATCCTGTTCTTATACACAATTTGGGAGAAGTAAAATAAGTATCCACCTTTACAAATTCATCTCAGTAAAGGGGAATTCACATATTCCCAGTACTGCATGAAAGAGATGCAATTCACTTGATCCAACAGAAAAGCAAATTACAAATTATAACAATGAATTATAACCACTGTGGATCCTTGAAGTGCTATTCCATCAGAATCAACCTTCCTCTCCAAACTCCTTCGTGAATCTCTCTTGAACCTCAAGGTCAGCTTTGCTTACTGTAGGCCTTTGTCTCGCGAGCACCTTGTCAAAATCTGTTCTTGTAATAGGTGGTGGAAGGATCTGCATAGATTTTAAAGCGGCAAGCATTTCCTTACCCCAATTAAAGATACATAGAACAGTAGTACAAAATTATAACACTCCTACAACTCTGCTTTGCTGAGTAATGTCTCTACAAAAAAAAAAAAAGGGGGATAGAAGCATCCCTACAGTCATCAAAATCTATAGCATCGTAAATACCTTAGAAGCAAGTCCTTGTGTGGCAAGTTCCTGCATTGTTATTTGTACTGCGCCTTGTTGCTTTGGTCCGCATGGGATCCACAAACCCTCAGAATTTTTAAAGAAAAACATGGCATCTTGGGTTTTACGAACAGGTTCAAATAAAACATCCTTGACCTGAAAAAAAGGATGGGAGAAGGGGATCCTTTTACAAGAAATTCATCTCAATAAAAAAATAATTATAATCAGGTGTCTCATACACAAGTCACACTTACACAGACAGATATATCTGAACCTGAAAATCCATCTGTCCTGCGAGCCAAGTGTTCAAAATCACTTTCAGTCAAGTTATGAGGAGTATCTCCCAGATGCACCTGTCCAAATGATCAAGCCACATCAATCCACAGTAAATCCATTTGCTTGGTTCACATAGCCCGATAAGACCCATCCCCAATAAACATAATCATGTATATCGCTTGCCTTGAACATGTGTTGGCGAGCCTTCAAATCTGGCAGTGGAATGTATATACGCTTATCAAAACGCCGCCTTATTGCCTGCAATTACAATTCAACTAGTCAAAGCAACATTATCCAATTGACTAAACATGATATCACAAGGCTTATTTTCTCTTACCTGGTCTAGGGCGTATGGTGTATTTGTTGCTGCAAGAACAAGAACTTTCTGATCATTGTGTCCTACTCCCTACAATGCATGCCATATAAACCCCATTATACAATAGTATTGGAATTAATAAGATGGAAGAAAAAACATAATCTAAAAAATTTGAAAACATAATTCTTCTAGTTTATTAAGGTAATAATACCAACATTATAGCAATTAATCTATATAAAAGTAGCAGGAAAAAGTAAGTCAGAATGCCAGCATTAGATAACGAACAAATGCCAGCCTGGCCCAGCCATATTACAATTACATGCATTTGAGGAAAAGTGAGAGAGAGAGAATAGAATACTAGCTGTCAGGGGTCCAACTCAAGAGAAGGCAGCAAGACATAAAAAAGGTTACTTTGAGTGTGGAAAAATTATATTCAGAGAACACACATAAAAAAGAACATTGACTTTCTAGGTTGCTAAAACCCAGCAACCAAGTTGCTTTCAAAGTTTTGGCATGTTAAATTACGCTACCCTTGTCCAGTCACACTAAGTGTAAGGGGCACCAAAGATAGAAATACTAATGCTTACTCACACCACTGAAAAATGGAACAGTTTAAGTTAGAAAACCACAACTTTCAACAAGACATGAATTTACACACAAGATTTTTAAATCTCAAGTGTATACAAGTCCACAAGATGCAAGCACATAAATGCCAAGATATGTAGCGAGTTGCAAGATGGTTGAATACTGAACGAACAGATAATCTAGATGAGGGTTGCTTCAACTGCTTCAAAGTGTTTGACAACCAGTAATAATGCACTGCACCAGTTCATTTACATAATATATATAATCTCTTGAGTTTTGATTGTTAGGTTATAAAACAATTCTTGAATATTCACATAAAAGTTTAAACTTTTGGAATAGTTAGTTCTTTACATGGTATTAGAGCCTTTATGACCAAGTAGTCAAGAATTCGATTTTTGCAGCCCCTATTTGTAAACTATTAAGTTGAATTTCAACATAAGGTTTGGCTGAGTATGTGTATTTGTCCACACTACAAGCCCATAGCTAGCACTTGGGATAGTTGGTTCTTTACATTGGTGACATTGGAGTTGTGGGCCCACAAGGAGGGGGTTCATAGTGTACGTTGAAAATAAAATCAAACAAATTAATATAATAAAAACAAGAAACTCCAAAGATCCATCAAATACGTTATTGCCAATTTGCCACACAGAGCTAGCATTTGCTTTCAGGACCTATATGCTATACAACGAAAAATATTTGTAACTTCAGTCAAGGACAGTTTCATCAAATAAGAACTAGGACAGGCCAGGCTCACAGTTAGAAAGAAGATTTCTATGGTCGATATAATTGTTGAAAGAATGGCTTCAATTAGTATAACAATACCACAGAGAAGACAACATGCTGATAAAAGAGATATTAGGTTGCTGTTATTGCACACTCAAACATAACATGAAGCCAAAACTACTGATAAGAAGTAGAGCCCAGTATGAATAAGCTCAAACCCATTCCACGATAAAACTACTAAAAGATCACAAGATATCAAGTCTGAGACAACCTAAGTTGTACCAGAGATTGGCTTAAAAGAAGGCTGGACTAGTTTGTTGCCAACCTAAAGATTGAAGCAGGCAAGATGAATTAATGCACCTGATACTTCTAGGCCCTTGGAACTAGAAAGCCATTGCATCAGATGATCAGATGCACAGTACCACCACAGAAAACCTCAATTTAAAAATGAATCATAATTCATAAGACAGAATTGTGCCCCAAATGGGTTAATTCCTTTGGCCTTTAATAACCAATTGCTTTTCCTTTTTGTGGGATTTGATATTATTTTACTAAAGGACCTAAATAATTAGAAAATTAATAAATAAAGGATACAGATTACATATAGATGGCCATATATACAGGAATTAAGGCTTCTTGCTATCAATAAATAATTCAAATGTCAACTTACCCAAAAATAAAAAGAGAAAAGAAAAGTTGTACCAATAAAAAAAAAAAAGGAGAGAGAGAGAGGAGAAAAGGGAAAAGCATATCAACATTTCCCCACCATGAACTATTACCTGCATTTGTACTAAAAGTTCGGTCTTAATTCGTCTCGAAGCTTCACTCTCATTGCCTTCCCCACGCTGACCACAGAGAGAATCTATTTCATCAATAAATATGATGGAAGGGGCACTTTCTCGAGCCATTTGGAAAAGGTTTGAAACCAGCTTTTCACTTTCACCCATCCACTTAGACACCAGGTCTGATGAAGAAATACTAGTGAAGAAATGAAAAGTTAAAATATGTGGCAAGCATGTGTCCATTTATGGACCTACATTCATAACAATAAAGAAGACCATAAATATTTTCTTTCCTTCCATAACCCATTTCTTTCCTCCCACTTTACCTTCTCATCCAAATATAGTATGTAAGTTAAAATTAGCAACAACTAGAGGATCTGTAAATCAGTGACAGTGGGGGAACCAGGGAAGCACATCATCATATGCAGGAATTGCATAATTGATCTATAAACTGGAACCAGCGGCAAGCATATAAAAAACAGAAGAAAACAATTAGTGCAATATGTATGGCTCGTAGAACAACTTACTGTTACAAAAAGGAAATTAAAACCTTTTAGGATAATATTTGCTTTCTCGCGTAATATTCTATAAGTTCAGTCTAACGTCCAACCATGAACCAGACTGAAACCAACATGACTTTTGCAAAATAATGCCATCATTGGATTCATAGGAAGTAAATTAATTTAAAGTAAAGAGCTTAAAAAAGCTTCTAAATTTTAAGTAAAAGAGAAAAGTAGGAAAGCAAAGAACAAACAGAGGATATTGAAAGGAAAGGAACCTAACATGCATCATTGCATATGAAATATATGTTGCTAAGCACACCCACATAATCAATTTGTTCTTGTTGACATAAACAGTCCTACCACATCGACTATAATACTTTCATAATATAACCACCAAGAAAATTTATTCATGTTACCACACTGATGACAAGGCTGTAAGTAAAATCATCAATACCCGTTCATATCAACTCACTTAGTTGAGTATACAAATTTTAAACAGTGGATTAGATGCGACCAAATTAATAATACCTGAAAAATGTGGAGTCAGCTTCAGTTGCAACAGCCTTGGCTAAATATGATTTCCCAGTTCCAGGTGGTCCATACAATAGAAAAGCTCTCCAGGGTCGTCTTTTACCTGAACGTGACCATATTGGAACATATTAAGATTGAACAGGTATAAATCACAACCTGTCCTGCTAATATAATGTGAACTCAGACAAGTTCCAACTATGCCGATGTAGAGTTGGAAGGGTCAGAAAAAGCACCATTTAAAGTAAGTACATACATACATACATAAATACATATATCTAAGTGATATACATAGCAAGACATCCCAACCAAATATCGAGCACCTTCATGTCGCTTGCATATCACTCAACAAAAAGCGAGGACAGTTATCAGTACATCAAATACAATGACTCTGGATAACAACATCACAAGCAGGAAGGTATAAGTAAAAAAATCATAAGTGGATTATGTAAAGACTTAAATCAATTCTAGTATTTCGGTGATGGAAGTCAATATGCTTCTCTAACGGGTGGTTAATATTGACGTGGAAACCAGATGTAGCAATTGAATGCAACCGGCGGTGACGTATTATAATCAGCAATCACGGAAACTAACCAGTAAAGAACTGCGGGAACTTCACGGGCAAAATAACCGCCTCCTGCAAAGCTTGCTTGGCGCTTTCCAACCCAGCTACGTCGTTCCACTTCACATTGGGTTTCTCCCGTATGATCGCTGAATTCAGCCCAGCCCTGAGCTTTGCCTGCTCCGGATCCTCCCCATCTCCGTCCCCATCTTTAGGCTTCGTCTTGGGCCGCGCAGCTACAGCAGCATCCCCATTGGAAGCCGGGCCAGGCCCTCCGTCATCGAGAACAGCTCGGATCTCTTCCGCTCGTCGCAGATACTCCGTGAATTTCTGGGTGATTGCTTCCTTAATCTTAGGGTTTTTCTCGTACTTCAAATGAGTCTTGAAGTACTCCAACGCGTTCATATACAAAGGGAACGCTTTCGCATAATTCCCATCAGTATCTTCCCGCACGGCTTGCTTCACGTACTCAATCGCCTGCTCCTTAAAATTGCTGTACATCTTCTGTCCACTATCAATAGCATAGAAGAATTAAAACCACAAATATGGCGATCAACAGGTGAACGAAAACCCTAGGGCTACAATATAATTATTTTAGGGAATAATAGGAAATTTTCTGATCAGTTTTAGGGACGTGGAAACCCTAAGATATTATTTCGCCCTCTAGGATCTGATCGGAAGGCAAGAAAGGTGAAATGGAAAAAAGGGGGAAGAAGAAGGTGAAAGGTGAGTTTGTGTATCGAAATTGGACGCGCCTGGAATACTTTTGGGGGTTCTCTTAATTAGAAGGCGTTTCACGGGGCGACTCAAAGAAGGTTCATGGCGCGGTGGAACCTCAAGACTTTCCTATGCTAGTGGAATTTTCCCAGGGATGCGTCATGCGCTGCGTTTGGAAGTAGTTTTTCCTCGTTCCCCTTTTTTTTCATTGTTTCATTGCGTTAGGACGGAATGCGTTTTTTGGTAGAGATGGAAATATATGCTCAACCGGGTTATAACTTTTCTTTCTTTTTTATTGTTTGACATTTGAAGATAAGTTAACAAATAAAAATAAAATTTACTGTAAAATCCTATTTTAACCTTCGATGAAGATTTTCTAAACTAATTTGATTCTCAATCAATTAATTATTAACATGTTTAAAATTCTAATTTGATTTAATTGATTTAATGTCACTCCAATTCATTTAACACTACAAACTATAAACAGATTGTTGATTCTTTGCTTTAAATGCTATATTTGTCATTGCTAAAAGCCAAAAATTAATATTAGAGTAATGTTGGCAGAAAAATGACTAAAATTTTTAGGGTGTTTATATATAATTTAAGATTAGGGTTTAATTAGTTTAGTTTTTAGGGTTAGGATAATGGTACATGGTACAAAGGACTTCTTAAATCTTGTTTTCTGGGTAATTCAAGTTGAGAAGGGAAAGTTATTATTGGTGTTAATGTGTACAAGTTTGAGTTTTTTAAAAATTATGTTAAGAGAAGAATGTTATTTATAACTCTTTTTTTCAAACAAAAATTACACCTCAATGTAAAATATATATATATATATATATATAAATTTCATCCTCTCTATAATTTTGTGTACTGTCTCAATGTCAAAGAGCTAAAGCATAGTCTAGGATATGTCCGCAATCTGCATTTGCAGACCTGAAAGTAATAAGTAAAGCAGTTATAGCTGGATTCTATGGTGCAATTTGAGGAATATATTTATAGCGGGTTACTTTGATGGTTCTTGAAATTTCTCTGTTGATGGATTGAGATTTGAGTGTAGGATACGATATTGATGTCTGAGGGCAACCCCAACAGTTCATGAAGAGGTGTTCCTTGGTTCCAAAAGAATACTCACTAAGAGGAATGTCGAAATTCTGCAGAACCAAAATGACCGCATACCGAGCTGTCTGGTTTTAATAGCCATGTCGGGGACGCGCCTGGCACTGCCATCACACCAGACACCCTTTGCTCAAACGTTGATGGCAAACACAATTCAACAGAGCCAAACCTTGAAAAAAGAAAAAGGAAAAAGGCAAAAACCAATCTAAAATCTAAATATTTAAAAGAGAACAGGTGATATATATTGAAAAGCAAGGACTACCTCAATCAGAAGCGCTCGGCTGGTTGCTTCACAGTTACTTCACTGTCTGGAAATAAAGTTTGTCGTGTGTTCTCTCAGGGTTCCCTCTGATATGTTGGCAAATGCCATCGACTTGCTCTCTGGTGTAGAGAAAAGTTCTGTGAGATAATCTAGCGTCAACAAGTTTGAGTGGCGGATCACGCAGAAGATTATGGAATAGCCCTAAGAAGCTTTTCAGAAAAACGGTTGGGTATGGGCAATACGAGGACACACACAAGGAATATGATCAAACTAGCTGGTAACATTACTGAAGCAAGCTAAAATTCTAGTTAACTTGAGGCCATTCTTCCCTCTTAGTGGGCTTAGTACCGACGAGTAAGTAACCAAAAGAAAATCTAATCATAGATACGAAATTCAGCTCATTGACATTGACAATACAGTTTGTGCATTTATAATCGCCATGGTCTTATCAGCACTGAAACTATTTATTCTGGAGCTGGACCAAAAGGTGCACGCACAATTCAAATAGAATTTCCCTTTATACTGATTGGTACAATATACAAAGTAGGTATCTGGCTGAACTAATTTTTATTTTTGTTATTTTTTATCTTTTTATTTTTTATTAAATTTAATCTATGAATTTGTGTTTTTCATGCTATACATTCTAACTTTGAGGAAATCAACAAAACTCAACCCACACAAAAGTCTCTCTAATGTTAGCCCGATTTTATTATTCTTATAATATTATTGTCATTTCATTTTTATAATATAAAATATGGATAATCAAATTTTGCTTAGCCATATGAATTAAAATATAAAATTTAACAAATTAATATACTATATTACCTCATTGTAAAAAATGTGGGACATATTTACTGTAAGAGTAGCATTTTTCATGATGGCCTGCCATCTCTGCCTCTAAACTGGATCAACCATACAAGGAGTGGCCAGCATATGGGGCTCTTCCGAGTGGCCCGAAATTTGGCCCAAAGAAATTTCTATTTTTGAAGCAGTAATCTTATTTCTATATTGTTGAGAAAGAAAAACATAGCCAAGCCAAAGATCAACTATCATTATCATTTATTTTGATTGAATTTCAGTAGATAAATAAAGTTACGCCAAAGTAATCAATTTTCATTTTTTTTTTTTTAGTGCTCAATTATCATTTATTTAACTTTTTCGTAATGCTAGTTATACATATTTAGAATACATTACTAACATACAATAAATAATATGCTAACATTGTTCTTTAAATATAAGCAGATAATATAAAGAAAAGGTAACGGAAGAAATGTAAACAAGGAAGCATATATAATGTTAATACATTAATCTTAGTGCATTGATCATACATATTTGATACTTTTTTTATACATAAAGAGGTTTATAAAAATTTTTATAAATTATTCACTAACATGACCTTCACATTGGTAAAAGAAATTAAACATTGATCAACAAAGTCAAAATCTATTCCTTTTTTATTAACAGAACTAACATATACATTTGATACGCACAAATAACATTTTTTTTCTAATTAGTTTTCCTAAACTTTGATTATGTCATGTACTTAGACAAGTTTCTGTCTCTTGTACGTGCTTGAGATGGGTTTATAAGGATAAAAATGTTTCATTCACATTTTTATATCTATATCTTAGTCATATTTTGTGATATAGATAAAATAAATATGAGAATATAAGTAAAAAATAAGAGTAAAATAAAAAAAATAAAATATAAATATAAATTTAACATATTTTTTTATATGGATGACAATAATGATAATTAAACCTTTATTTTCCCCAGGCCAACGGCTTCTGATTTGTCAACTTCAGCCTCATGGGTGGAGCACTGTACCACGATAACAACGTCAAACACGGTGGAGTTGGTAAGTTCCCATTCACAAAACGGAAAAAGATGCGACAAGTCAACGGACCTGAACGCGTCTGCGCTGTATCCGGTAACCGAGCCCTTAGCCGCGCCGTGTGTTTCACCGAGCAGTTTCAGAACGGTCCAAATTGGCGAGGCATTTCAAAATTTTGAAGGAAAAAAAAAATAAAAGAGAAAACCGATTATTCAAAAATGGAGAGAGATGATTGCGAAAAAGAGCGTGCCGTAGCATAAACGGCTTCCCTTCGGAAAGATATTGACGGCCCCATCCACCGAGAAATGCCTTAAAAACCGTTTGTCTAACGCGTAATAATAGACGGGGTCACGCAGCGTTTGGTTGAAAAAGAGACGGAAGAAAAAATTAAAAAAAAGAAGAGTGGAGAGAAGGTGTCAGGAATTTTCTTAGAGGACCAGGAATCTCAACCAGACCGCCCCTTGAGTTTGTGTGGAGGTGCTTTTCTTTGGGGCTTTCCTTCAAATTTCTATTATTGAAGATTCCTGCTTTGTTTTCCTTGGAGGCCAAACTGGCAAAACCCTCTCTTTATTTTCGATTTTCCATCTTTAACACCCCGACGGAAAATCTTAGATTTTGATTTTTCCTTCTAATACCCTTCCCTAATCTATCTGTCTCGGTGCTTTTCCATATTCAAACGGTAATTTTTTATCCTCTTTAATGTTCTCCCGTCTCTGATTTTCCTAGGAAACAAACAGTTTAGATTTTTTGTTTGGGTTAAACCTCTCGTATAAAATTCGAACGATTGACGGCCTTTTCTCTTGCAGGTTGTGAGATCTTTAAGTGAGATTCGTAAAACGACGATCAGAGAAAATGGCCGAAGAACATAGATGCCAAGCTCCACGCCTATGCGTGAACAACTGCGGCTTCTTCGGCAGCCCGGCGACGCAAAATCTATGTTCCAAATGTTACCGAGATTTGCAGCTCAAGGAACAACAATCTTCTTCCGCGAAGCTGGTTCTCAACCAATCCTTAGCCCCTTCGTCTTCGACGATCTCGCAACCATCTTTGCCGTCGCCAGAACCGGTTTCCGTAGTTGTTCCTTCATCCTCTGTAGTAGCTGATCTGCCGCGCACGGAGGAGGGTGGGAATATCTCATGGCCGGCACAGCCACAGCAGACTCCGCCGAATCGATGCATGACATGCAGGCGGCGCGTGGGGTTCACGGGGTTCAAGTGCAGGTGTGGTCAGACGTTCTGCGGGTCCCACCGTTACCCGGAACAGCACGGGTGCGAGTTCGACTTCAAGGGGTTGGGTAGGGAGCAGATCGCGAAGGCGAATCCAGTGATCAAGGCCGAGAAGCTCGAAAAGATCTGAGAAATGGGTATAATGGTCATGGAGAAATTTGTTCGGATCTGAAAAATTGAGCCTGTAGCTCGGTCCACTGGGTTGGGTGGTTGGGGTGTTAAGGGTCGGGCGCCGATAGGATAGGCGAGGATTGCGTAGTGTTGGGTGGGTCGGGGTGACGTGGTTGCTATTTGTAAATTAATGAATGTAATAAACAATTTCAATTATTATTGATCATCTTTCAGGTTAAAAATTTTTTTCCTTCTGAATATTGTGAACATGTAGAAGAAACGTGAAGCATCCATGTACATTTTTCAAAAATATAACGTTAAAATAATTGAAATAAAAAAAAAGAAAGTTCGACATTAGATATATGATATTGTAAAAGAAATATTATTAAATTTATTAAATATTATAAATTAAATTATAAAATTTAATAAAATTAAAAATTCATATTATCAAGGCTCAGAAGCTCGAAAAGATCTGAGAAATGGGTATAATGGTCATGGAGAAATTTGTTCGGATCTAAAAATGGAGCCTGTCGCTCGGTCCACTGGGTTGGGTGGTTGGGGTGTTAAGGGTCGGGATCCGATAGGATTGGCGAGGATTGCGTAATGCTTCCGAATATTGTGAAGATGTAGGAGAAACATGAAGAATCCATGTACATTTCCCAAAAATATAAAGTTAAAATAATCGAAAAATCCGTAAAAAAAAAAAGGTTCAGCTGAATGGCACAAGATATTTGATATTGTAAAAAAAATATATTATTAAATTTATTAAATATTATAAATTAAATTATAAAATTTAATAAAATTAAAAATTCATATTATCATGTGTGAATTTAAAAAAAAAATTATATTATAAGGTTTCATTTCCAATAAGCCAATGCTATTTGAATAAACCTTGAAATGTAGGTTTTGGTAATTATATGTGGTTTGGTCTATTTATCTTGTCTGGTGAAAGAATCATGCACTTGCTAACGTAACATCTCACGTGCTATCTTTTTCAGTCATCATTGCTGACCTAATCATCATATTATAAGTAATTCCATAGGGTCATTTATTTTAAAAACATTGAGAAAGTCAGTATTCTTATTTGTTGTCAGGAAGATAAAAAAGGAAGTATAGTTGTTACATAAAGAATAAAAATGCACGCTTGGAACAACTCCTATTATAAGCTATCAAACTATTAGCTTAATCTTTACGTTAAGACTAAATAAGGGGTATATTGGGAACACTACTCAAACCATTTCAAGAGTTTTAAGTCTTTGATTGATACACGTCTTTGGAGAAATAATGGGTGCAAGAAGAAAAAAAATATGTAATTATTATAATATATATATATATATATATATGGAGAATAAGATCCTATAATATGAACAATATTTGTCCTAAACTTCTTGTCCAGATAATACCCAAATGCATATAATGATGAAAAAGCTCCAACAAGTGTTTGAAATTTTGAAAAGTAGGTTTAGCCGTCTCGGGCAGGTTGCATTTATGTAATCCCATCTTATCATTTTCTTTCCATTTTCTAATTGAAACATTTGTTGAACCTGCAAAAAAAATACCCCACTCTCCCTCGTAATATTCACCCAAAAATCTTGTCCCGTATACAAATGTTGATAAAATAAGTTTTGGTTCGTTATTGAAAAAATGTCACCTTCAATGACTGTATATATATCAGTAAATTACTGCTTGATTTATTTTTTTCAATAAAGAGGGAAAGGAAAGGAACTACTACAAAGTGGAAAAAAATATGGATAGCAACTAGGGGAGTATCATCCGAGGAGAAAAATCCTTCCAAGTCATTTTCAAATGGGTAGGAAAGAGAAATGGGGGCTTAGAATTCCTAATAACATTCATTCCTCCCAAGAGTGGTCTTCTTAATATGTTCGCCAACTGAATATTTAGTCGTATCACACATATTAATGCTAATTTAAAAATGGAAATTATTAATGAGGATGACTCACTGATTTATCGTCTATTTTTAAAATTGCATGATTTTATTTTAATTTTAGAGATTTTTTATTGATTGTAATTTGAATTTTTACTGTAAATTTTTACTTATATTAGTATAATGTGTAATTTTAATTAATTGAAATTACACGATAATAAATTGCACAAATATTTAAATGGAAAGGAATTTTGTATAATTTATCCAACAAAAATTTGTAAAAGATTAAAATATAATTTTATTCTATTACAGATAGTTTGATTCAATGTTGCCATTTGGAATCTCATTCTTCCCTACTTGGTACCTCCCCAGGTAAAGGAAGGACAATATAGAACCCGAAAACTCAGTTTATCTTCAAGATCGCTGTCATCTGAAGTGGCGTGAAGGGTGGCTTTGTTGAAAGATTAGCCATTTTCGGTAAGATCTGCAGAATTAAAAACACAATATAATAATACAAATCAATGATTGTCTACTAAATCAGACATAGATTGTCGCTGTACATTCATGTTTAGATCCATGCGTAGCTGAGAGGTTGGATCTAAGCTGAGCACATGGGCCCACTTCAAATCCCCCCGTCTGCAACGTCACTCCCCTGCAAAATACCATCATTCTTATTCATCTTCCGCGAAGCATGCCTTTTTAATGTGCTCCTAACCGCAACACGGTCTCCGTATGCATTCCCCGCAAACAACACGTTTAGCTCGCATAATCGCATTATTCCTTAATATTAGGGTTCACATCTTTCTCCGGCTCTACCCAGTTGCGGTTTTCAATTCCACTCTTTCCCGTTCCGCGTGAGCTACCTTTCAAGCTTCGATTTTGGCCTTCTGTGTTTGAAATTGCTTTTGGTTTTCCGTGTTTTGAGCTGAACCTATATTCAAATTCAATGTCTTTATCCACTACAAGGGCAGCTTCCACAACTACAGTAAGCTGTTAATCGCTTTTGAGCTTCTTCACTGGTTGAGCTGCTGCTCAATTTGTGTTGCTCTTCGATTCCTCATAGCATCTTAATAGAATCCCATTAGGTAATCAAGACGCACAATTGCAGCTTAGCATTGTGGCCACTTCACAATCGATTTCTACCCTCGGAGTTGTTTTTCTTCCCTTTTGTGGGTTTCTGTTCTATCCCCTCCAATGATGAGAAACGCACCTTGTGATCAAACCCCAGATTCAACTTTCTAATTCATATGCAATTCATAACATTTCCCTCGTTACATTTTATTCTCGGAGATTTCGTTCTGGCGTTTTCAGTTTAACCTTTTCGGATGCCTAAGGTTCTCGAAGAGAAAGATGGATCTGATGCATTCAACTTCAAGATATCCGCGATCGATTTCTGGCCTAATTTAGGAATATTCACCAATTGCTCCGTCAAGCACGTCTTGCCAATGAAACGATCGGTTCGTCCGCTGTTTGGGGTTCTACTCGTCGTTGTTTTCCTCGCTACTCTTGGCTGCCGAACCATACTTCTTAGGGGATTAGTCTCTGTAGAACTGGAAAGTAGAGTACTGACCCAAGATCCAGCACTAGTGTTGAACGCAACGCTGCTAAAATACGCCGCCATCGATACAGGAGAAGGACAATTAAAGGAAGAAATCCAGCAGCTTTTGGATGGCAACTTTGGTAGCCAAGCACGGCACCGCTCGTTTGTTACTTGGCAGAGGTTCATTCACCAAGATGTTACGGACAGGTACTCTAGAAACATTCCAGCAACTTTGCGGTCCCCACTGTTCTATAGATATTGGTTAGATTTTCGAAAGGTTCTGCACGAATGGTCCCGAAAGAAGAGGTTTCAGCCAGGTATCATG
The DNA here is from genome assembly GCA_037013595.1 of Dicorynia guianensis. Classification (NCBI taxonomy): domain Eukaryota; kingdom Viridiplantae; phylum Streptophyta; class Magnoliopsida; order Fabales; family Fabaceae; genus Dicorynia; species Dicorynia guianensis. The sequence continues at coordinate 2,952,242 of JASUAB010000009.1, forward strand.
TCTGAATTGATACGCTTAGTGAAGCATCCAATTGATAGGCACAATCGGTCGTTAGATTCAGAAAAACGGTATCCCTCGTGTGCGGTTGTTGGCAATAGTGGGATTTTGCTGAACAGAGACCATGGGGAACAGATTGATAGCCACGAGGTAGTGATTAGATTGAACAATGCGAGGGTCGAGAACTTTGAGAAGAAAGTTGGGTCAAAAACTAGCATTTCATTTATAAATAGCAACATTTTGCATCTTTGTGCTAGGAGAGCAGGGTGCTTTTGTCACCCATACGGAGCTGAAGTGCCAATCGTTATGTACATCTGCCAACCGGCACATTTCTTGGATTACACAGTGTGCAATTCGTCTCACAAAGCCCCTTTGTTGGTAACTGATCCTCAGTTCGATGTGTTGTGTGCTAGGATTGTAAAGTACTACTCTCTGAAGCGGTTTGTGGAGGAGACAGGGAAGGCTTTGGAACAATGGAGCTCTGCCCATGACGGTGTTCAGTTCCATTACTCTTCTGGTATGCAAGCTGTAATGCTAGCTTTGGGTATCTGTGATAAAGTCAGCATTTTTGGGTTTGGCAAGTCGTCTTCGGCTAAGCATCATTATCACACCAACCAAAAAGCGGAGCTTGATTTGCATGACTATGAGGCAGAATATGCTTTTTACCGTGACCTGGTGAATGGACATAGGCCAATACCATTTCTTTCGGAAAAATTCAAGATTCCTACTGTTGTCATGTATCAATGACATGGAGTTGTCAATTTCTTCATCGTATCATATCACATCTGAATTGTTTACTTCTTGTGACACTTGCGAAGTGCAGGGTTAGTAGAAAAGCAATACTGCTTGGAAGATTCATTCTTTGTATTTTGAACTTGTAATGCCTAATGTGGCCTCAGGCAGCAGTCAAGTGTAAATTTTTCTTATATCAATACACATTTCGACTCTTGAATGATCAAAGCATGCTACACATGTTTTTGTGTTATCGGATTCTATTCTTAAATTCACTTTAAAAGGGTAGTTTTTGTTTCACTAGGTATGAATAAGACAACTTTTTGTTGTACTGAGTTATGGAATTTCTCTTGGAAGCCATATTCCTCTATCAAAGCCTTGTCTGCATATTCAAATCAAACCAAAAGATTTGCTGCATCTTGGGGATAACCTTGTCTCCTGACCATGACTTAACAGACAATGATAAGAGAGCCTCTTAACTGCTTGCCATGTCCTTAATTCTCATATCTCAACGATTACGTTGTAATCTGAGGCTTTGTGGTACAGAAGTTGAAATGGGAACTCTTAAATCATAAGCTGGAATTGGGCATTACAAACTCCTTAGTAAATCCTTATTTAAAAGTTTACAAATTTAAAATAATATAAATCATTAAATTTATAAATTAAACATAGTAAGTCACAAAATTAATTGGCTGCCAGTCTGATTGTGACAATTGTATAAAGCCCACTTTCTTCTGTCTACAATTTTCCTTTTTCTCCAATGCAGAAGTTGAGCAACCCAATTTGTTGTATCCGTCAGATAATGGGTCATCAATAGTAGAGCCACTCATCTCCTCCGAGGCAAGAAGCCATTGTCATCTCCCGAACACTCTCCAGGGCAGAAGCGGCCCAGGAAAAGTGGGACAAATTTCAGCCTTTAACGCAAGTGTTTGAATTAGGAATAATTCTACTTCCACACTTAAAATTCTCATAGAATCTACACATCAAATATTTACAGCCTTTTGTGGACCCCACTTGCACAGTTTATCAAAGAATATGGATATTTGGTAAGTGGATTCTATAAGGTGCGAAAGTAACACCTCTCTTGAACTAATGCCCGACGGGATATAAAGGTGCGCTTAATTGATCTTAACATGTTCTGCAGCCTCGTGATAATCCCTGTGATTGAAAGGCCTTGTGGATTGAATCAGAGCAAACCATCTTTCGTAAAATCCGACCAAACAACCTCAGCATTTGGGCCACTCTCCTTCATAGATTTCACCTTCTCTATGAATTCAAAGAGTAAGAAAGAGGGATTCCAGCCCAAGAGATGTAGGAGTATGACGGTGTTGGTTTATATTGGGCTGTAAAAAATAGCATCCGTTTTGATCCAAATTGATTAGGAAGACGTAATCGGGATCTCTTTTACATTTTTTTTATTGATTTTTATTCTTTTAAAGTCCAGAATGTATGAGTAAATAATTATTCTTAAATTTAAAATTTAAGAATATAAATGCACATATACTCTTCAATAATTTAATTTGTCAGTTTTTCATTGATAATTATGTATCATATTTTTTTAATTGCTTTATACTTGAACAAATTCTTTTCCAAATTTTTCGTTTGCTCTGTTGTGACAACAGTTTGCGAAAATTTTCATAAAACAATTTCTTAAAAAACCGCGGCGCGCAGAAAGGTGAACTTTCTAAAATGAGAAAAGGGGAATAATTCCGCAAAACCAAGTTAAAAATAATTATTTATTAAATTATATATTAATTTGCCTAAACATTGAAGCTAATATTTTATTTCAAGTAAATTGTTATGGTTTTCTAGCTCGAATTTTTTATTTTTTCGTGAATAACTATTTGGACTAACAAATAGTGGTTTTAGAATTTTGATTTAACAATACTTTATGGGGTTAATTTAGTGTATTACTTTAGCAATAAATAAAATGACTTTGTTATTTTTATAAATAAAACTTTATTCAATTTCTATTTAAAAAATTTAAATAGTTAAATTTATTAAATTTTTTGTACAAATATTAAAAAATTTTGTAATAATTTAATAAAATTACAATTAGTGATAGAATACCTACAAAAGTGTTGTGCTAGTTGTAAACTTTTTAGATTACTTTATGTTGGGTCAAAAACTATAAATTGCTTGAACCCAAACTCAATTTAGAGAATGATGTGAGATCTTAGTACTCAAAACTCGCCCAAAGTATGATGAAGAGACGAAGACTATATATATAGGTTAACTAAGGATTTGAACCCATGACTGGGTGTAGGAAAGGGAACCACTATGCCAAATGAGCTACGGCTCATTGGCGAAGACTATATATTTGCGTATGAAAGCATGTAGCTAGTTTAGCTAAATCAGTGCAGCTAAAGATGGTGATTGTGATCTTTTCCCCTCTCTTAATTAATGTTTTCTTACCCGACAAAGCATGGTGGAGATCCCTTATCTTCAAGAATCAAATGCACCCTCTCCCATTTTTTCCTACTACTTTTTCTTTGCTTTGGTCAAGCCTACCTCAAAAGAATCCAACTCTCAAACCCTTTTAGTCTTTTACCCTCGCTTTCTCTCTCTACCTCACGTGTATTAAGGATCACCATATCTTCTTTGAGAAAAGGAGCTCCTTAATTACACAGGACACTGGATCCCTTTTTCAAACATACGCTTACATAATCACCATTTTGTGGGTTATTTTTCTTAGCAGATCACCTGAGCTTAAGACTATGTATCTATGTAAACATTCATGATAATTGATATTCAGATTAAATATTAGGCAATCAATCTCTAACATGATGTTGGTGAATGATTTGTTGAGCCGGAGCCCTCCAAATTGGACTCTCAATATCCACTCACATTGCATTTGTCATTGCAATAAAATAACATGGATGAACTTTTCAACCTCTCTAATATATAATGTATATTTATCAATGTCACAGAAGTCTTTGGTTTCACATTACTAATTTGTAAGTGACAAGAAAATGACAAAAAGTATGTTTCTCATACCTTTGTGAGAATTGATGATTGTTTGTGTCATCAATAAATTTAAGGATATAAATTATGCGAAATAAGAATTATGTAAAAATAAAAAAAATTTTACAAAGAAGATTAATTATCATAAAGGGCATAAAGGGAGTGCTGTGTAATTGCATTCATGTAGTGAATATCAAACACTAAGACAATCCATAATTGCTGATCAATACATCAACATGGTAGATGCTTTTAATAACAACAATAAAGTCCATAGATGAGGATTACCATTTAGCAATGAAGTGGATAAATTTTCCCCATTGAAGAGGTTTTGATAAAACCAATTTCTCTGCTGCTATGAGAGAAGAAAATTCATCTACTTCATCACTTGAGGTAACCTTCTTATTAACCTAAAACAAACTCTTCCAAAACTCTATATATACCCTGGCAGCTCGTTATCACCCTGCAAGTGCTCGGTAGCAAACCGCTCCCTATGTGTATGCATCTACCAATTTGTAGAGAATTTTTTGTTACTGAGCACAAGGGTAGTAACAAGCCCTAGCTAGTTAATTCATACTACGATCTTCAATCTTCATAATAAAGGGAAGTTGATTATATGGGAAATGGAAGAAAGCCTTTGTAAGGTCATGGATGAGCAACTTCATCTTCGGACCCAGTAATGCATTCCTTCTCATCCTCAAAACCTTCAAGAGAAGGGTGTGGATTGTGGCCCTTTCCAAAAGATCTAATATGGTCTTTGAGGGATCTCTTGTGCTTGAAATCTGAACCGCAAGTGCAATACCATAACTTGCCGCAGTTCTTCTCATGGGTCCTCCAGTCCCCTTTAACTGCAAAGGTTTTCCCACATTTTCTGCACATAAATGGTTTAGCCCCGTGCTTTCTTTTGTAGTGGGTTTGGAGTGTTCTGAAGTCCTTCAATGGCTTTGCTCTTGGATGATTTATGTTGTTCTTGCAGCCTTGGGCACAACAGTAGCATGGTAGCCTAAGCATTGCTGCTGGTTGTGTTCCTCTCAGTGAGTCTGGTCCTTTCCTGAATTCGGACCCATGGCCCCACATGTGCATCTGCATACGCAAAATGCACGTAGCATTTGTAAATCAAGGCCCAAACAAAATTAATATTTGTAATGTGTTGGACAAATTGTTCATTAATTTCCAATTGATTCCAAACTTGCTTGATTAAGATCAGGCCATAAAAATTCCGCCAAGCATTGTCCTAATCAGTATATTAGTCTTCTTGATGGGGTCTAACTAGTCAAATGCTCGATAAAAGCTACTGCTACCCCTACCTAACCTAGCCAAGGTAAATTATAGTATTTGGCAAGGATTTTATTTTTTAAAAAATTAACGGAGAATCCAAGGTTTTGGGTGGCTTCCCTCTCCATGATTGTGATTTTGAGGGTTTCCGACTCATTAATTCCCTATAAATGGCAGTTCTGGGGCCTTCCCCCCCAATGGCAGGACAAACTCAAAGGTAATTAATGAAGAGAAAGTACAAAATGGGAATTGGGATTAATAACTAATTAATTACTTTTCATTCTAGTTCGATAAAATTAAGAGGCCTTCTAACGGGTGGCAGGTCATATATGGCTAGCCTCAGATTTCTTAAAAAGAAGAAGAAATCGAAAGACAAAGAAGGTCACCAAGTAATCAGGTTTGCACTAAGATATATATGTCATGAGAAAACAATGTTTAAGTACCTTGCAACCATGAGCACCCAAAATACAAGTCAATATTCTAGTTGCATGAATTTACAGGATCAATCTCATTTTTGAGTGTAGAAGTTATCTTTGTGTGCCACGCCCTTGTACCCAGCTAGTTCTAGAGATATCTAATGCTGTGATTTTGAAGAAGATTGAAACGGATGCTTTATATATTGAAAGAATAGATTATCCCCTAAATTACACAACCTGGAATTGATTTCCCCGTGCAAATCTTCTGAAGAAAGTACTCACTAAATATATATTCCATTCCTTAATTACAAGCAAGTTAAATTAGGAACAAATAGTTATAGAGAAGTACAGTACTTTTCTTTTTTAGTGAGGACGTTGAGAACCAACTAACCTGCATATTGTTATACCTATTGAAGGTCTTGCTGCAAATGGAGCAAGCAAACTGCATCGGCCCAACAAGGATCTGCGCAGGAGTAGGGATCCAAAACCTTCTCTCCTGGTTAAAAGAGCAACTATGGAAGTTTCTTTTCAGGGGTACAGCTTCTTCCTTAACATCAAAAACCTTCCTTTCAGCCTCGGAATCTTTAGTGTTAGGTAACCCAATGTGCAAAGCCACAGTCACTTGCTCTACCTTCTCCTCTTTTAGTCCATAAACCTCCTTTTGCACTTCAATATCTTCCTCTTCTGATAGCTTTCCCTGGGTGAACCCACTTAGAATGGGCAAGAACTGGATGGTTTCTCGGACAAGCTCACGTTGAGTAGTCTCAGAAGAAGAGGAGGATAGTGATGAAGAAGGAGAGGAAGATGGTTTGAGCCATTCAATAAAATTAGGGGAATGAAAGTACAGATTTTTGTCCTCTACATTGCGCTCTCTCAAACCCATATTCGTTGGAGAAAGTTTGTGAGTCAGTAAAAATCCTCTCCTCAGAAAGGGATATATCCAGACTTTATTATGCCAGTAAGCCTGCGCTTAATTATAAGGGTAGATCATGAAAGGGGGCTTTCTTTGTCTTTATGGAGCTTTTTTCACCCCTGCTTTCTTTTTCTCCTTTGTTTGTTTGTTTCTTTTGGGGAAAAGAAAGAGGAGACTTATTGGTGGGGATGGAAAATGACATGCAAAATAGGACTCACCATTTAGGAGAAGAGAATCCAAGAATAGTATTAGCTACAACTAGCTGCTTAATATAATGTGAAGCGTATATGTGTTGGAACCTTTTCCCTCTCATTTATTAAAATAATTTTATTATTTTTATAAATTAAATTTTATTAAATATTTACTTTAAAAAATTTAAATCATTAAATTTATTAAATTTTATGAATTTAACTATGAGATCCAAAATTTCAAAAGTCCAAACAAACCTTTGTAACAATTTAATTCTAATAATTTCCTTCTTAAAATATATAATGGAATTTGACCCATATGCACACATTTTCTCGCACATTGACATTAAGCAAGTGAACTCAGACAAGAGGATACAAGCAAAGGCGGCATTTGGTCAATACCTAAACGGAGAAAAATATTATAAATGATGTACAAAAAGTAACACAAGGACCTAGACAGAATGTAATCTGGTTTGCTAATGTATAAAATATACATCATGTTGGTTAAATTCCATATGTCAATAATTTAAGGGAAGGAATGACGTCTGGTTGTTGGTTTATGATGGCTGCAGTACAAAAATCATTATAAAATTAATGCTTCCTGTAACCAAAAAAAAAAAAAATTAATGCTTCCAAACAATTCCTTGTTAACATTTCTCCCAATTTTCTTTGTTTTACTAGGAAGAATTTTTTCCAATAGCAAATTATAGAGATTTTTAGAAAGAATAAAAGAAAATTCACGGAGATGAAAGTCTTTGTTCCCGTTTATATTAATACCATCCCCTCAATTTGAATAGATCTAATCTAACATTTGAAACGTCAAATGAAAATTTTTTATAGTCAATTAAATAAAATCAACATATACGTGGGTTTTGGACGTAACAGTCGCTTGAGCCAGACTTTGTTCACAAGCACAAGTAGTGAATTAAATAGATGACAATACAGAAAACTACATCTAATGTTTTCACACAGATGTTTGACCACATGATGATTTTGTGTCAAGTTTTGTATTGCTAGCTACCTCTATGGCAAAAAATAAAGAACCAAAAACAATACAGAGTTGTTGTCTTGGATATTTTTTCGTTAAAATTTTAAGTTTGAATTGAGAAGTTTGTATATGTATTAAATGTCTTGTATTTCGCTTATTTAAAAAAAATATCTCATATAGGTAACTCTCTACAAACGTAAGCATGGACTGAAGCAACTTATAGTCGTCCTTTCGACATATCCATGGGTAGCCATAAGAAAGTGAAGCCATGCCACGCCACTGGATGCCAAATTATGCAGAATTGAGATCTTTTGGAGGGAAGCGCGGGGAACTGATCACTGATGATGCCTGCGGAGCTTGCTACTTGCCGACAAGATATTGTGATTTGTGGGCAGATCTTTGAAGGACAATTCATTCACATTTACTTAAACTCCTTTTACTTTTTTTCAACAAACAAATTCTTAACTCCTTCCTTTTGTTCATATATGACATGGGTCGGTACTGTACTACTACTGTTTATGATTCTCCATCCGAACCCCACCTCTCCTTTCCGCTGCTCTCAACATTTCAACCTTTTTTTTTTTTTTTTTCATCCATTTCAACCTTTTCACACAAGTGATTTCTTGCTTACACTCAACTCACATATCTAATTTTGCAAACTATATAATATATATGAAAATTAGGTGTATAGATTAGAGGGTAAAATAAATATTTCTCTTCACACTTCCAAAATTTGAAACAGTGCTGACTGAAATTTGTATATTAGCATATATAAGAATTATATATGGCCGCCAACAATGATTGGTTCAACTGTTAGTAATTTTTTTATAAGAATTTTATAATATTAATGTAAATTTTTATCAAAGTCTGTGACATCCTTTAATTTTAAAATAAAATAATATTTTTATTTTAAATTTTATAATTTATATAATATATATATATATACCCTAATTCAAATCGAAGGTTGAATTGACAATGTAACTACTACAAATTAGAGGGCAGAAATGAATTAATTGTCATATCTCCTGTCCTCTGGTAAAGGAAATTTCAATAGTTTATGTTGAAAATGTTGACAATTGAAAGGCAGCGTTGAATCAGTGTATATATGTATATTAGTGACACGTATGCAAATTATAAAATATTAGCACATTTCGTAAATAAAAACGAGTTATTAAAAATATTTATTATAATACATTAATAAAAATTTATATATTTATTTACACACGTACCCGGCATAATTGTACAGCCTTTGGGTTGCCTTGATTAGTTTTTTTTTTTTTAATTTTTAAATAGCATGGACCAGAGACACCACTCTCCCGTGACCATACTTTTTAATCGTTTGTCACCTTTTTGAAAACTTACTTTATTAATTAGTAATAGTAGCGGATAGTGGTAGACAAGCTTTTGCAGATTATGATATAAATATATCAAGCTTTTGTTCCCTCTTTATTGTTACCCTTTTCTCTTGACGACAAATCTTAGATGTGTGAAAGTTAAGCAATTGGGAGATAAAACTCAACTGCTTCTGTGTCTTTCTCCCGTCTCTAAAAACAAGATGTACTGGTAAATTCCTCTCACAAAATGACTCTTGAAGCCTGTAAAGTTGCCAGTGTGTGAACTTTGAGAACTCGCATTTTTTGCCATCATGGCTTACACAAGAGGGAAAATAGTTACCAGAAGAAGCTCTCATAATGAAAGCAAGGAGGCATGATTAGTACTAGCGACTACTAGGATTGATATGCATGAACCGCACCACAGACAGAGACAGTCATTTCCACTTCATTCACCTAACTCTTTCAGAAAAGCATAACAAAATTGCCTAACTTATATATAAAAACTAATATGTTTTCACTTAAATTAAAACTTAATTCTATATACATATAAACATGCTTCCCATGAGTTAAAGATCTTAAAGTAGATATAATATAAACTTAAAATTAATTTATACTAGTTTTTAAAAACAATATATTAGCACACAAAATCCACTTAATTGTAGGACGTAGATGGTGGAATCTCATACGAACAAAACAATTTGTAATTATCTGATATTTCTTAAACTAAAATTTATTATTATTTCCAAAACATAGGATTATACATTAAGTGCCAATTGATTAAAATTTCATATGCAAAGTTATTGCCCATGTAAAATATCTATAACTTTTGAAGGTGAAGTGTGACGGATTGATCATTGTTTATGAAAAATTAATAATAACTATTATTATATAATTTAAGTAAAGATGTAAAATAAGTTGACTCATCTCACCTTAACTTGCATTTAGGGGTTGATAGATCAATATATTTTGCATTTTAATATGTCAATTCACTTCATCATGTATTGCTTTTTAGGTGAGATGAGGTAGATTACAAAATTACAAACTCATCTTACTTTTTAAATAAGATAGGCTAATCTGATATGTTTAATTCACTTTAATATCTCTAAGTTACAAGTCAATGAATAAAATTTGTGTTTAGAATAATTTCTTTTCTTAATTTTTCCATTAATAAAAATTATTCGCTAAATTCCCAATGCTTTTAGATCGCAAAGCTAATTAAATGCCGAATTTGCCTTCGTTGGTCTGAGTCGCCGTGGTCATCGTACGTATAATGTTCATATACATGAATCTGGTTGTCCGCTATATGGGCCGAAAATATTGAATTCCCAAAATTTGAAACGCATGCTACCCGTAAAATTCTAGAAAGCAGTTTCCCCAAAGGTATTATTTGCCTTGGCTGCTGTAGCAGCACAAGCCTGTGTTTCTTTGCTTACTGTATCTGTCAAGCAAGTATACTAACCCACTTTCGGTTGAACAAAAAGCTGGACTCCGCGATTGAAGGACTGGGTCTTGGTGGAGCTGATCATACAGAGGGGAAAATTGAAGAGGCAAGGAATTAGTGTGCCGCCTACACTAATTACTCAAGCTGGAAATCGAGACGCGCGTTGGTCAGATTTCAACAAAAAAGAAAAAAAAAAAATCAAATTAGGCGTTCTTGCTTCTTCTCGATCGTCATGATTAGTTTCATTCTGTTTTCAATGCTCCATCAACACCGCAAAGAATGTGAGTGATTGCTCAAATGTTTCTACCTTTGATGACATTAAACTAGCTTGACGAACTGCTTAACATTAGCTACAGCTAACGCTATAGTCATACCCTTATATAATTGCATCTCCCCCAAAAAATTTCATGTGACCCATTTTCTTAGTCTTTTCTTTATGCATTGTATGTGAATTCCAAAATTTAATAATAAAATAGCATAGATTATTAAAATAATTATTTATTATTATATTATCAAATATTCAACAAAATTCATCAATACTAAAAATTTATAGAATAGAGTGAGAGTGAAGAGAATATGTTCAGAAAGTAATTTTTTTTAAAAAAATACTTATTGCAATTTTGTAACCATGATAATTAATGTTATACTTAAAATTCATAAAAAAACAATAAATGTTAAGAATTTGTAAAATTAGAGAATTTATTTTCTAATAGGATACATCATCTATAACAAACATAAATTAAGATAATAATTTTAAGTTTACTTTTAATAAAAGTATTATTCAAATTTGAAGATAATGTGAGTTTATAATAAAATATTATTTTAGAAAATAAGATTTTTAGAGAAGATATTTTAGTCTAAAAAAAGTTCCACCCATTTTCACTTTATACGTGTAGATTTTATGCAGTGCATGGTTTTTCATGGTCTTTTATAAAATATTATAGATACGAATATAATTTTTAAAAAATATCAAGCACATTTTGTTTTTATAAATAGGTAACCATCAATTAATAAAAAATAAAGGCCTAATCAAATTATTTAAAATTTATAAATTTATATACTTGTAATTTATAACCATCAATTAATACTATTAATTTTTATTAATTCAATCAATATTTGAATTTCTCAAGTTAAGGGGTAAAACAGAAAAGTTAATTGCCGAAAGATAGTCCAAGTTGACATCATGACCTTACATCATGGGTGGTAGGTCATGGACTTTAATTAACATTAGTGGAATACTTGTAAGACATTCCAAAATTAATTACATACAATTAGTGAGAAAGTCCAATATAATTGTTTACTTAATGACACTGATGATCATGGCTGATGTTAATCTACCTAGTTAAGGTCGCAGTTTCTCTATTACGTTGGCTGCAAGTGGTTGCCCTATTGACCTTGACCCCCTCTTTCTCAAGTGGCAGTTTTGAACCGTTGGGATAGTGAATGGGAGAGTACCAACCAGAGAATGAAAAAGAATTTCCAAGAGGAAGACTTGAGCATCAGAAATTTTGAGTTCAAACTTGAAAGGCTTCGATTGGGTATGATCATAGATCAGCGTCTTGGTCTCTGTCGGCATTCCATTGAAAATCGATTGCAAATTGGGTCTCTTCCAAACAAAGCCTACACTTCCAAATTTTGCATCATTACTATGAATCTGTCAAGTGAACAGCAACTTGGAAAATAAATGGTTACGGCAAATCCTACGTCAATTAATGTGAAAATGGAACTGACATGAACTGCTGCTGCTTTTCTTCCAGTTCCATGTGGCTTCGCGTCTATATGGAAGTCTTCTTCTAGCTCTGGATTCGACTTCTCTTTTCTTTCTTGCTTTTTGACTGATGATCATGAGAGAGAGCCACCTTTTTTTTAGGGTGGGAACTGGGAAGGAAAAAATGGAAAAGACTTGCATTGTTTATTACTTTATTTGGACTTGCGTTTTGGGCTGAGGATGGATTGTTTTTGCCACAAACAATGTTCACAAACACGATCCACATGAATAATGTTTATTGCTTTTTATAATCCACTAGAAACTGGGCTATACAATGTTTATGTTGGTAATCCATTTACTTTTCATAAGTCCAACTCTATTAAAAAATAAAGAGGAAATATTGTTCCATTAAAAATCATCAATAAAAACCTCACAAATGCAAGGTGAGTTGTTTATCTCTTATGACTAATAAATTTAATTTTTAAAATTTTTAAATAATATTTTTTAAGATTTAATTTATAAAAATAAAAAATAAAAACAAAAATACAAGTGAAAAAAATAACAAAAGAGAAATTTTATTAAAGATAATTAAATTTCTCTCATAATTGTGAAAAAAATGTAGAGTAAAATTATTCCAACAAAATAAAATTCACACATTTCTCACCTGACCCACTCTTTCTTCTCTCTCTCACTCCTTTTCACATTGAACTGTAAATTGAGTGAGGAATTGTTCTTCTGAAAATTTTTACCAATCATTTTGTAACTTTTTCCGATCTATTAACATGGAGTTATATGATGAGAAGTAATTCCCTTCTTTAAACTTGTTTCATCCCTTATGGTGGTAAGATCCGATTTCGAATCCTTATAGTTACAAAAAAGACTTACCACTAATCTAACACACACTTCATTTCCTATGCTGTATGGCTTATCAATCATTCAATCCTCTCTTTCTTTTCCCCTCAGAAAGCCCAGAACAAAGTTTAAGGAATCTTGGGATCTTCCTTTCTTTCATGAATATATATAGTACAATAATGGCACTTTCCTTTCTAATCATCCTCGGAATGGATCAGCCTTTCATAGGGAGATTCGTACGAGAGCTTTCTTATTTGCCTGCAAATATGCAACTTGCAAAATGCTCCAACATCATCATCCACTACACAGAAACTTCTAATTTTAAATTCAATCTTCTTTCTATTTGCATTGCGTTAATTCTTTAATAAATGTTTCTGTCAAAAAAAAAGAATAATTTTATTATATTTGCTCAAGTTATTGCTTGAATTACAAAGAAGCATATTGTGCTAATAATATGTTGATTAAACTACAAATTCTTCTTTTTAATCTGTTTTTTCATTTCATCTGTAGTCTGAAGCACCATTCAACTTCAAGGCAAGAAGTAGGGAAGCATCTGCATAGGTAGGGAGATTGGTACGAGTTTTCAATCCCCGCGGAATGCACCCTCAGTAAAAAGAGCAATACGCCATGTTTTTCGCAGAAACTGGATTATTAGAAACACCATTGCTGCTACATTTGAGCTCTTTAAAAGGAGAAATTGTTCAGTAGTTTTGATATACACATGGCGGTTGATGTGACATACTAATTTAATTAAAAATTATTATTTATATTAATTTTCGATATAATTTTTTAAATAACAATAGTGGTTAACAAAAAATATATAAATAGTAATTTATAATAATTAAATATACTACATGTGATATATCAAAAATACTACTGAAAATCTCTCCATAAAAGAGAGTTTAAGTGGAGGATTTACGGTAAGATACAGTGAGAGGCATAGAGGGTTACAGAATGGAAAAGAACTGACAGAAGAAACAGGTAGGAAACAATTACAGGGTAAGTTGAGCCCCATGAGGCTGACAAGCCCCTAGATTCTTTGAAAAGGAAACATCAAGAGCAACTGGCACACAAAGTATATTGTAGCTAGCCCTATATATCGCTTGTCACATTCAAGGCCAACCCAAGTGTTTAGTTATGTATGTATGTGCTATACAACTACAAACACAACTACATGAACAACGGTACCTTACCTCTCAATGATGATGCTGCATTAACTGGTAGATGAATGGATAGCATCATAGCAATAGCATACAAATATAGATGCTGCCTTGAGAGTGGATAGGAATGCTCCACTTGTTTCTTTAGAAGAAGAACGCGTGGGGGGCAAAACTGTTCCTTATAGTACCAGCTTGCAAGCAAGTGTCTCAACCGCTAGATTCCCAGATTCTTTGCTCATTGTATGAATGGACGAGGATGACTAGTGGTCAGTGACCTTGACATTTTCTTTCGTTCTTTAAAATAATGGGGGGAAAATATATAAAATTATAATATGGATAGGAAAATGTAATTACCACTTAAAAATTTTATCAAAATCTCATAAAAAGGTGTACCAATTAATAGAAATTTTCCCTATCCTGCTCCGTGGGAATAAAATTTCTCCACCTCTTACCGAATTTGTGAAACTTCTGGCGAGTACCTCCCTAAACGGGTGTACTTACTAATATCGCACGAGTGCTCTTACAGCTCTGGCAGGCTAGACGGCATTGGGCATTAGCCATAGGAAGTGGTAATTGTGTCAGATACAGCTGGCCGTCCATTAGAACACGCGGTTCCCACTTCCGATTCAAAGATGGATTTTTGTTGATCTTCTTCTGTCTGTTTTCTGAACCCATCATCGTTTCTTAGGACTCTCTCAGTTCCAATATATACGAGCGTTATACCAAAAAAGAATATGCCACGTTTTTCTTCATTCTATCTATTTTCCCACCATACTTTTACAGAGCGCAGATTACAGTTTCCTCAGCATGGAGGCTATTATGATGAAGGCAAATTGGCAAAATAAAGATTTAGCCTTAATAGGAGAAGTTGTAGTTTTGACGCCTAAGCATTTTACGCTGTGTTTCCACTTGAAGAAAACACAGAAGAGAACAGCAATATCAATCAGTAATCAGTTTAGAGCCTTTAGAATTTCAAGTTATTTTTATTGAGAGGAATTTAACATTAGACAACTCTCATTTGAAAAGAGATTAATCTCTTATTCAAGAAATAGAAAAACTCTTAAAAAAAATCAATTTAAAACCTTTTTGAATTTTAAAACGAGGCAAATTATAATAGGTCAAGACAAAAAGTTATCTTATCGTATAACTTATAATAAGTATCATTTTTTTTCCATGCTCTTAAAATTTACTTGTTATCTTATTATTATCTATCATAAGTTTGACAAATATAGATGTAAAGATTATTTGCAACCACTAGAAAAACTCAACGTTATCAACCACTGGGGCTTATTAACAACAAAAAAATTGGAAAATTATTGTTGACTGCCTATTGATGCAGTTGTTCTAATTTAATATTTGGTGGGAGAGGTGCTTTGCTGAGGCAAAATTTTTAATTTTTTGAGAATTTCCAATTTTTTTTTTCGTATCTTTTGAGAATTTCCATTCTAATTACTAAAAAATTGAAGGAATCCTAACAAAAAGTGTGATCATTTTGTTGTGCAAACGTGTTATTTCATTGCAACATTGTTGACAAAATTGATCAAAACTAACTAAAATTTGTGAATAGGGGGTAGAATTATGAATGTACATGAATATATAGTACTTACAGGAAAAAAGTGAATTTGGGATAGTAATAAAAGTTTATATATAATAAAATTTTAAAGATGATAATATTTCAAAATCAAAAGTAACTTAATAGTAAAAAATTTATTTATTTTTTAGGATCTCTGCTAGGAGGGGAATATCAAATTAAGCTGTTTGTAATTCACTTATGATCTGGTTTGGTTAGGTTCCACTTAATTTTATTTGTTTACTTAATCAGTTTGTATTAGGCCATTTTTTGACTTATTTATTTTGGTTTGAATAGGCTAACAAACAGAGCCTCACTTTATTAATTTAATAAACAAACCAATTTAAACCCAATTTATTGGCTTATTAATTACAAGCCACAAACCAAGCTTAGGAAGACATGATTAGTTCTTAGCTTGGCTTGACTAAGTTGTTTATACCTCTAATATCTTTTGATGTACAAATGTTTAGAAGATATATACAATAAATTCTTAATAATAAAAATTTCATAATACTTGCATATATAATATATACAAGATTTTATATTTTTAGTAACATGCGGAGAGGAAAACTATTTAGCACACATAAAATTTTTATGTTTGACCCAAAAGTTTTAGGAGAAAAAGCCCTAAACTAACAATGGGTGTACTTGGTTGTGTGGACATTTATAAAATTTTATTATTAATGAAGATATGCATTGATCGTTACATACCAATAATAAATAATAGTTACTTTTTTATTTTTTATTTTTTGGGATTTCTCACCATGTATCCTAGTAATACTTACTTATGCTGACAACTTGTAGTTCTCGTGGCACTCTCCTTAATTAGTCTTAACAACCGGAGGTTTAGAGCCAAGATCAATCCTAATTGTAACAAAAAACAAATTACCAGTATTATTTTCTACTTAACACATATAACGATCATCTGCTAGAATATATTGATGGTCTGATGTCATAATCATAATATTTATAATTCACAGAGATATCAAATTACACAATAGAAACTTAACGACATGCTGAAATCACCCGAACAACAGGGATTTTATTCTTGCTACCCTGTAGGGCATTACTAGCTAGGATCATTAGCAAATTATAGATGAGGTACTAAGTTTCGTGCCTTAATTTGTTCAACTTCAACGCCTCCTGGCAGCTGTTTCCCTTTGAGCATTGAAAAACAGAGCAGCCACCGGAGGTCCAAGGTCATTCTCAGCTGCAAATTTTCTTGTATTAAAGCGGTCCCTTGAAGTGGGTGTTTTCACCACTGTCTGCCTGCCCTTCTGCTTGAACAGCAGGAACACAAACCTATGAATCCCTATGTTAGGTCGTGGCATTTCATAGTTTACCAACTCTTTTCCTGTTCGATATATATATATATATATATATATATATATGTAGGTTCAAGGAAAATTGATTAGTTAAAGATGATGAAGAACAAAAGGGAATTGAAAGCCATCCAAACAACTTACCAAAGTAATGTAATACGACGAGGAAGACAGTACTTACCAAATGTAACATCCGTGGTGCCTGGGATATCGGTGACTATCCTGTGGTGAACAAAAGGCCAAACACTTTCCTTCAGTGGGTCGAGCTCCAGGAATATAAATATTAAATCTCAAAAATTTTCTATTATCTACAGTAATCAATTTTATGACTTTATCTTGCCCTCACTCTCATTTTAGGACTTGCCTTTTTCCCAACGAAAGTAAAGTAAAAAGATAGCTGTATCTACTCTGGTCAAAACAGCTATTATATCTACCTATCTGTCTATATATGTACGATAAATACCAGTGTAAGTGTTCCCTCTGGTATGGATCACTGGGTCCAGGAGCGTCTGGATCCGTCATGACCTAAAAGAAATTCATGGAATATAAGAAAACAAGAAGATGAAGAAGAAGCAGCAGCAGCTATAGCTAGCTAGAGAAGTGGTTGTTTGGAAAGATAAAATATATTTATATATACCAGAGTGAAAAACGATCTCAGTTCGCCTCCATCAACCTGAACCTTAGGCTTATTGGTTACTGAGGAAGGAAAAAGCTCATGACCGTTATAGACCTGCTTGTTGGAGTTGTAAGTGACAGTCATTCTCACAGTTTGAGTGAAATAATCAACAACATCGCCAATCACCCTCCCAATAGCAAGAGGATCTGAAATCATGGCCATGAAAAGATAATTGTCAGACTAAGAAAAGGATTTTCGGAAGTATAGGTAAGCTAAACAAAGCCAGTGCTTTTGAAGGCTGTGTGCTGGATGCGAAGTGAGGAAACCCTATATTTATAGTGTTGAGTTGCCCCTTCAACTTACTTAGGATTCATGGGATGATTGAGGTTTGAGGAGAAGCGAGAATTTTATGCATTGAAAATACAAAAGAAAGTTGAAAAAGACGAACATTGTGAAAAAGCTAGAGTTGCATAATAATATTAAATAACCACACATAGCCATAGTGACGTGAGGGTACACCTTGATCTTGATCTCTTCTCTTTAACAATCATAACACCAGTGAATACAAGACTTGCACTTGAAACCCCACCCCCCCCCCCCCCCCCCCCAAAAAAAAAAAAGAAAACTTTACCCCGAAACGAAACATAACGAAAAGCCAGAAAACAAGGGCTATCAAGGGTTTAAAGCAGGCCAGGATAAACGCTTGGACACCTGCAGGCTGCAGAAGTGATTGTTTTAAGTTCTTAAATATAACCCATAAGAAAGATATTGCTCCCAGTATAGAAACGAGTTATACAGCTCCATTTATATTGTGCCCCATATCTTGTAAATAGGAATACATTTTTACCAATTCTTTTTGATGTTTTAGGGAGAGAGACAAATGGTTACAAATTACTTTTCAACTTTTTAATTTACTGTTAGGAAAAATCACCTTTTACTAAATTCTCTTTACTTAAATTTTACAAAATTTTATATGGGATTTTAATAATTTAATTTCTAAAATTTAATAAATTTTTTAACTTAAATTCTTTTAAGTTTATATTCAGTAAAGTTTATTTTATAAAAATAATAGAAATGTATTATTATCCTACCACTATGTGAATACTTCATTATACAATTAGTATGAGATGATTGAGCAACTTTTGACAAAAAGAGAGGAAATCATCTAATTTGGCTTCTTACGAACTCTGTAGCCTTCCGATTATCTCTCTCTTTGTCTCTGCGAGTTCTTTATGGGGTTACTATGCCATGAGACCGACTTCTTAATTTCAAATATGATAAAAATGGTGCAAATGAGTGCTTTCTGCTCCAGTGTGTTTATGTCTTCACTCAAAACAAAAACATGCATGCATGGCCTTTTTTTTAATGATTTATAAAGTTCTAGCTACCTGGTCTTGAAGAAAGGGATAGAATGAACAAGGCGAAGCTAGCTAGCAGTGATTCCCATTTTCTATGATTTCTTTATATATATCCAAAGATAGGAGACAGGGAGAATTGGAGGAGCGAAGACTTACTCAAGCTGAAGAGAAAGGATTTCGTGCCTTTTTCAGTAAGGGTATGAAAGGTGAAATTCCTACCGCTGGTGTTATTAGAATTTTCCCCAATTAAGCACTGATGGTGAAGATGGCAAAGTATAATAAGGATAATTTAAGGGAGAGTTTGGGGTATAAAGGTACTCCACCCACAAATGCCGCAAACAAAAACTAAGTGGTAGTGGTTTGAGGTCATTTCACCTAAAAGATTCAGATGTGATCAGTTTTTAATCTTGAAATGGCTGTGGGGGATGGTGGATGTCTATATCAGGAAACTCTAGAGCTTAAAATTGTTGTCTTTCTCACAGTATTTCTATTCCCTTCTGTATTATATCTGAGATAATTAAGTGTGCTGCAATCACTTACCTAGTCACTATATTATTGTTTTGTTTTCTATAGCATCTCTTCCTTCTCTTCAGCGCATAACATTCTCTTTAGGCATTGTTGCACGCCATAAAAAATTTTAAAGTCATTCTTGCTCAAAAGGCAAATGCATATCCTAGCTAGGGGAAGAACCTAGCTTTGATGGTTTGCTATAATTTACATTTAACTATCCTATAACAACAGGGTCAAATTACCTTCAACTGGGTAGAATCGTCTATATATTTCTTTTATGCCCTCTCCTTCAAATTCAATGAAAAGAGCACAAGGGAGAAAAAAACTTAGTCTCTAAAACTGCGATTTTTTATGATATATGTTTATATTTCTTTTTTTATTAATATATAAAAAATCAGGTTTACTATCAATTCAGCAAATGGCAAAGCTTTATAGAATAATAATTCTTGCATGCTGTAGTATATATAGAAAGAATAATACACAACCTAACTATAAAACACAAATAACAAAATCAAAATACTTATTATTTAATTTTATGTACTCAATGTATAACCTTTTTACATACATGGACTCGGTTTCATATATTTAGAATTAGATTTTCTGGCTTTAGAGGATTTAAAAGTAAAGAAAAATAGAAGAAAGATAAATATAAAATTAAAAAAATAATAAAAAAAAGATTCACACATTATATTTTTATATGAATTAAAAAAATAAAAAAAATTTCAAATCCTATATATCCAATTGTTTTGTAAATACATATTTTTGTTGCCTTTTTTTCTTTTTGGCAGGGAAAGGGGGAGTTCCCAACTTTTAAGGTTGGTAGCCAGCTAAAAGCCTAAAGGGGTCCAC
Organism: Dicorynia guianensis; assembly: GCA_037013595.1. NCBI lineage: Eukaryota > Viridiplantae > Streptophyta > Magnoliopsida > Fabales > Fabaceae > Dicorynia > Dicorynia guianensis. The sequence continues at coordinate 2,972,432 of JASUAB010000009.1, forward strand.
CTCGTGCGCATCAGATCTGTTTCTATTGGTTGGCTTGGCTTCACCTTAGTTTTGGCATATTATAGGCTTTATATGGAGTGATAATAAAATCAGAAATGTTAATGAGGGAGTGTTAATGAAAGATCTCTAAGAGTCACTCAGACAACAATAATGGATAGGGACCAGATTCCCTTACTTTCTTTAAAGAATAAGGTGGACAGTAAAAGAAAAATATATACAGAATAAAAAATAAAATTTATATATTAAATTATAAAAATAGATAAAAAAATTATTAAAATTAATAAAAATAAAAGTAAAAAAATCTAAAGTGTCTAGCCTACCCGTGGTATGATTGTCCCTCTTTTTTTTTTTTGGTTAGGTGTCCCTCTTTTTTTTGTCAGTGTTTAACAGTAATGTATTCTATAAATCACTCATTCTCTCATTTTATTTATGGTTTAAAATAGATAAACATTGTAAAAAAGTTTACATTATATATATCTGTCTCAAATTGTGCCCAAAATAACGTAGTTTGTAACTTGCTGCATGTAAATTTTGTCAAACCCACCAAAAAATATTATTAAAAAATAAAAAGTAAGAGCTGCAATCCGGGGTAGGCTATACCAAACTCCCTTGGTGTGATTTTATTTACAGACAATATTATCATTTACACATGGGTGATAAGGGCTTTTATAAAATTTGAAGACCGGTTAACGCAGGAAATGAATGCCAGGGTGCTTCTCCAAACAGAGCTGAGAGCTTCAATTTGCACCACAATGTGATACACTATAGCAAAGATTAGGGTAAACATCTAATACTCGTTTAAGATTTCTCTACAAATGAAATGACCTTCAAAATTTAAATAATAATATATGCCATTGTACTTTTTTATTGAATTTGATTTAGATCTTTTTATTTATATTTATAATTTCGATAATTTTTTTTATATTTTTAATATATTTTTTTGAATTTCATTTTTTAATTTTTTACTGTCATTTTTTTGTGTCTGTAATTGCATATGTGACTTTTAGATCCAATCTAGTCAGAGGATCCTCCTCCACTTTCTACCATACTAATTAATTTGTGGGATAGTGGTTAAAAAGTATAGGAGGAGGGTTGTTATAGTTTCAAATGTAATCATATTCTCTAGGGGTAGGTATTGGGTGGGGCAGTTTGAGTTGGGATAAAATTTTTTCAATCTGGTTGAACCCAATATCTTATTTAGTTAGTCTAATCTCAGCTAAAATAATCCTTCAAATCAAGATTTTTGGGTTAGAATAACTCAGTTTTATTTGAGCGGGTTAGGATGGGTCAAAGAACGAAGGCTTGGGGACAGCCAGACGTGAGGCGAGCGAAGGTAAGCCAATAAAGTTCAGTCAACTATTGAGAATTCAAAGTCTCAAAGTGTGATGACTAGATGAGAGAGTGATCGAGATAGCTCAAACGAGGTGGAGGGAAGTGGGGCGGGTCAGCATTAATTGTCAGAAATAATGAGACAACGGACAAAACTCATCGCTCCCAAGAGAGGGAGTCGAGGGATAAGGGAGGACCGAGGAGTGACATTGGAGTCGTAGAGCTACTTGGGAAAGATTTAGGGCAAGCTATGAAACGACGTTATTTTGTAGTATCACAAAAGAATCATATATTATCTACAAAATGACATTGTTTTGTAGCAGCAGAATATATATATATATATATATGTAATTTTTGTTGGATTACCGTGACAACCTAACAGGGAAGGGGCACAAATTCAGTTCCACCCAATTTATCCTATCTTAAATCAAAATATTATATTATATTTATTTAAACTCATCTTAACCCAGTCTAACTTTTCTTTTTTACGGTTTAGGACAATTGAAACGGTTTAACTAGAGTTGATACCCACCCTTAATGTTCTCCGTCTGATCATTCTTACAAGACTGTCATATCAGTAGTTTCGTTTGCCTTTTTTTTTCTTGTTTTAAAGTTTCGTTTGTCTTTTTGCATTTCTAGCATCAAGCATTGGATAAGGCCATCAAACTTTTTAAAAGAGGAATTTGTTCTACAAATTATGGTTGTCAAATTAACGACTTTTGAAGTGAATGCGCTCTATCCCAGCAATATCAAGAATATAAGCCATTTTAAGAGAACATTCACTATTTGTTTTCCTTTTTTTTTTTTTTTTTTAAGACATGATCAATAAGGGTTGCAATTCTTAATGCATTCTGGCCAGCTATTATTTGCACAGAGCTAGAATTTTAGTTAAAGGTGGCACGTGGTTAGTTATTTGATATTGTCATTCCTTTTGTAAATTATTAGCACACATTTTCATTGATGTGAACAAAGTTATGATCTCTAGGCTTGCCATCGATGGGCTTGGTCATGAAGCTAGCAAGGTCTTCCTGGACATGGAAAATGCAGAACTTAGGCCAAATGATATCACTTTCTTTGGGCTTTTAAGTGCCTGCAACCATGGAGGTCTTATAGATGAGGGTCAATTTTATTTTGAAAATCATGCAGGTGGGTACGGGATCATTCCCAGGATTCGGCAGTATGGGTGCGTTATTGTTCCACTTGGTAGTGGTAGAGCAGATTGTTCGGATTCAGGTCCTGTGATAAAGTAAGAGAGAGATACATTTTTTTAAGAGATAAAATGTAAGTGAGAAAATAACAAGTATAACCAAGGTCAATCTGGATCAAGATCTTTTTACTTTTTTAAAAGAAGTTAAGGTGTAAAATAGAAACAAAATAGATATAGAGTTAATAAAAAAAAATAACAAAAAATATAAAATTCATACATTAAGTTATAAAGAGATAAAGAAAAAATTATTAAAATTAATAAAAAAAATCAAAAGATCTAAATTAGAACCGATTCCTAATGTATGAAATTTGATTAAAGTTAGAAAAGTTAAGTATCTTGACCCAATCCGTTTAGAAGAGGTACTTGTGGTTGTATACTGCATGCCCGTGAAGCCTGATCTCATTGCTGCCTAACTACTTGAGGATATGAGCCTGACCTCAATCAAGTTCTTCTAGATATTATAGATGATGAAAAGAAAGCCAAGTAACTCTTCCTAGTAAGAAGATTGGCTGTTGCTTTTGGACTGTTAACTACCCACCATGGCATTCCCATTCGCATATATAGTGAAAAACTTTGAGAATTTGTTGCGATTGTCTCTCATTTATGCAGCTGGTTTCCTAAGGTAAATCGCATTTTCATCATTTTACATATCGACCACATTCCACTGAAGTCTTTTCTAAAGTCAGAAAGGAGACCTTCTGTTGGGAGAATTTGCATCCGTGAGCCTAACTGTCAGTCAACCAACAGAGTGGAGACATTGCTAACGGCTGAGTATATCATTCTCATACATAGATGAACCTTCTTTCTTAGCTTGTTTGCTTGTTTCTTTCTTTCTGTTTTCATTTTGGACTGAGTAAAAGTCCAAGAGCAGTCACAGTGTCACTGTCATCGAATGCCGGTAAAGTAGCAGGCCAATGGCGATCCTTGAAGTAAATTCTTGGATATTAAAATATACTCATTAATTAATTGAAATGTTACTTTTTGGAAGCAACGCTTTTTTGTTTTTTTGGGTAGTAAGCACCTTTTTTATAATGACTCTCTGTATATAGTTATTTTTATGGGTGTACATAAAAAAATAAAAATATGAAAATAAAAACACATTTAATTAATAAAAAATTATAATAATAAAATTATAAATAAAAAATATAAGAAAATGGAAGACATATAGAATAGTTAAACCGATTTGCATTTATAAAAAGTGACGGCAACTTGTTTTGTTATTATATAGTAGGTTTTTTTTTCAATTCTTTAATTTTGTATGTTACCTTTAAAGTTTAAGTTAATATTTAATATATTATATTATTGTGATTTTAGTATTTTAATTATAGAAACTTTTAATAAAATTTTATATTAATTTAAAAAAAATAAAATTCTACTTAATATCAAATGAAAAAATTTCTCCGAAAAAAATTGTGTGTGTGGCATAACGCCTTTGTCCCTGTGAAGGTTCGCCGCTGAAGGAAAAAGCAGGATAATTGGCTGAAGAGCTGCTCTAGGGTACAAGCTCTCGTAGGAGTGGTAATATTTACACTCAAATGTGTTGAACATAAATTTGATTCAAATCACGGTCTGACTAAGGCTGATCATCGCGAATTTTACTTGGATAACAAATTTTTATAGAAGTTAAATTTAATTTAAGTAATCAAATTTAATTTTATTTTTTAAAAAAATTTAATTCTTATATTATAGTATTTTAATACTCTAAAAAAAATTTTTGGTATAAAATTTGAGCTGAGTAAGTATGTGCTACTAACATTTCTGCTGTCATATACAGTGGTTGGCTCGTGACAGAGGATCTTAGGAGCATCGGCCAGAGCATACCCCAGAAGACGAGCCAAAGCCGGAGTCCCCTTTTTCTTGCGCCTGGTGGGTATCTTTGACTTTAATAGATTCTTCTACTTTCTTGCTTGCGAGTTTATATCAATTTCCTGCTTTGGTAGATTTGGGTTTCGTTCTTATTACAAATAGTTGATTTTTTTAAATATTGTAAATCCGAATGCACAAAATTTCATTTAAAATGATTTAAATAATTTGTTTTAAATATTATAAAAATTTATTAAATATAATAACCCACAATTATTTTTTAGTTATTTCTATTCCCACTTATTTAGGAATAGATTTTCCTAAATAGTAATCTTTATCTAAAACTTTTAGGTCGCTTAAGCTAAGTATTAACCATTTATTTTTTTTAAATATCGGGTACGTAGGTTCATATTCATAATTACCTTTGGAATTATCAAAGAATATATACTGCTTCTTTGATCTGGTGTTATGAACTTTTTGTTATGACAATTGCTCTGACACCAATTTGTTATAACAATGGCCAACAAAATAATAAAATTGCGGAATATAAATTTGGAGAAGGAGAAGAGAAAGCACACAAATATTTAACGTGGAAAAACCCAATGAGGAAAAAAATCACGGGCAGAAGAAGAGAATTTCACTATGTAAAATTTAGTTACAAGGTTGAAATTTGGGCTAAACAATTAACCCCAAATAGCAGCACCCCAAATGACCCAAACAACTGCTGTATCCAAAATACAGAAAATCTGCACTTTTCTGTATTGCTGTTTTGCAGTAGCAAACCCAAAACAAATACTGTTTATCGTGCGGCACTGTTCACGTTGCTACTATTCACGGGTCACACTGTTCACGGCGGGTACTGTTCACGGCACTGTATTCTGTATATATATTTTGCAGTTGAAACTGCTGTGTGCTGTTTCCTACTAAAACTACAACTCTATCTGTGACTGTTTCACAGTGTCCTACTAAAACTGTAACTCTTTTATTTTTAGAATTTGGGTCACACCCAAAAACATAACAATCTCCACCTTCACACAAATTCTGAAAATAGACTTCAACAAAGAAATTCTCTACCTCTTCCACAAAAGCTCCTAAGAGCAAAACTCAACAATGGACACTAATTAAGTCCAAGCAATGCTTGAACTTCTTAATAAACAAGAGGTACTCCACCTCTTCTTCTACAGCAAGACAATAGGCAAAATCTGAATAACCATATTTCTCAGGTGGTTTAATAGTTCTCCTTGACCTATCCTTAGCTATGGTGTAAGGCTGTGCTTGTGAAGAATCTGAAGCCTCTTCAGAATCACCATCTGCAGAACTAGGAATAGAGAATTGTTTAAGCTGAGTAAGAATTTCAAACTCCACCTGTTCTCCACCTTTTTCATTATTCTGAATAACAGATTCTGTAACTTTTTTCTTTATAAGTATGGAATATTCATCAAAAGTTACATCCCTGCTAATAAGAAACTTGGACTGATCTGGACACCATAACCTGTATCCCTTCACACCAGATGAATACCCAAGAAATACACATTTCTTTGCTCTAGGCTCAAGCTTTCCTTCATTAACATGTGCATAAGCAGGACAACCAAAAATTTTCAAAATAGAATAATCAGCAGGTTTGCCAGACCATACCTCTTCTGGTGTTTTGCATTCAATGGCTGTATGAGGAGATCGATTCACCAACCAACAAGCTGTGTTAACAGCTTCAGCCCAAAATTCCTTGCCTAAGCCTGCATTTGAAAGCATACACCGAGTCTTTTCAAGAAGAGTTCTATTCATCCTCTCTGCAACACCATTCTGTTTAGGTGTATTCACAACGGTTCTATGCCGAGCAATGCCTTCTTTCTTGCAAAACTCATTGAACTCATTGTTACAAAATTCAAGGCCATTATCTGTTCTGAGTCTCTTAATCTGTTTTCCTGTCTGCTTTTCAAGTAAAGTCTTCCACTGCTTGAAAGTCACAAATACTTGATTTTTCTGTTTCAGAAAGTAGACCCAGACCTTCCTTGAATAATCATCAATAAAAGTCAACATGTATCTGGAGTGACTGCCTTTAGAAGGAACTTGAGAGGGCCCCCAAAGGTCTGAATGAACGTAGTCAAGAGTTCCTTTTGTCTTGTGAATGGCTGAACTGAAACTCAACCGCTTTTGTTTACCAAAGACACAATGCTCACAAAACTCCATCTTTCCTGTAATCTGGCCACCTAACAGACCTCTCTTACTCAATGCTGTCATGCCTCTCTCACTCATATGCCCCAGTCTCATGTGCCAAATTTTAGTAACATCTGAATCAGAAATAGAAGTAGCAGCAACTGCAGCTGAACCTGTAACAGGAGAACCCTGCAAGAAATACAAAGTGCCCATTCTATTTGCTTTCATCAGTAAAAGTGCACCCTTAGAGACTTTAAGCACACCATCTTCACATTTATATTTGCAGCCGTTCTTTTCCAAAGTACCCAAAGAAATTAAATTCTTTTTCAGATCTGGAATGTGTTTCACATTTGACAAAGTTCTGATCATACCATCATGCATTTTAATTTGCACAGTGCCTATCCCAGCAACTTTACAAAAATGATCATCACCCAAAAACACACCTCCATTAAACGGCTCATAAGTGGTAAACCAGTCTCTATTAGGAGTCATACGCTGTGAAGCTCCAGAATCCATCACCCAACTAGTTTCAAAACTGATTTTAGCATCAGTAACACAAAGCAGATCAGTTTTCTCATCTTCTGCTACATTAGCTTCTTCTGATGTGGCCTTGTCACATGCCTTTTCTTTATTCTTCAATTTAAAACAATCAGATTTAGTATGCCCCTTCTTCTTGCAATAATTACAAGTCAGATTCTTATGTTTAGACTTCGATCTAGACTTGTAAGAATTAGGATTTCTCTCCTTACTTCTTCCTCTATCAACAAATAGACCAACACTCTGATCACCCCTTTCAACAGATGTCAAATTATTATCAATTTTCTCTTTAGCTTGCAAATTTGACCTGACATTATCAAGGGAAATTTCTTCTCTACCATAGATCATAGTGTCTCTAAAATTTTTATAAGAAGCAGGCAAAGAACATAACAGTAAAAGCGCTTGATCCTCATCATCAATCTTCACATCTATCTTACTTAAATCAGTAATGATGGAAGTAAACTCTGCTATATGAGATTTTAGTGGCGTACCTTCAGACATACGCAAAGTATAGAGGCATTGCTTTAACTGTAGCCTGTTGGTGAGAGATTTCATCATGTAAAGACTTTCTAATTTCAACCATGCACCCACTGCAGTGTTCTCAGTGAGAATTTCTTGAAGAACTTCATTACCCAAGCATAACTGAATAGAAGAAAGAGCTCTATCATTCATATCATCCCATTCAGCATCTGTCATAATCTCGGGCTTCTTTGTCTTCTCAAGCAGCACTCTCTTTGTACCTTCTCTTGATAGAATTGCCATCATCCTTACTTGCTAGAGTGCAAAACTGGTTGACCCATCAAATTTCTCAATGTCTGTCTTAGATGATGTTGCTGAAGTATAAGCCATTGAGAAATTGAGAGAACCAGGCTCTGATACCAATTTGTTATGACAATTGCTCTGACACCAATTTGTTATGACAATGGCCAACAAAATAATAAAATTGCGGAATATAAATTTGGAGAAGGAGAAGAGAAAGCACACAAATATTTAACGTGGAAAAACCCAATGAGGGAAAAAACCACGGGCAGAAGAAGAGAATTTCACTATGTAAAATTTAGTTACAAGGTTAAAATTTGGGCTAAACAATTAACCCCAAACAGCAGCACCCCAAATGACCCAAACAACTGCTGTATCCAAAATACACAAAATCTGCACTTTTCTGTATTGCTGTTTTGCAGTAGCAAACCCAAAACAAATACTGTTTATCGTGCACTGTTGACCGGTACTGTTCACCGACACTGTTCACACACAGCAATGTGCGGCACTGTTCACGTTGCTACTATTCACGGGTCACACTGTTCACGGCGGGGTACTGTTCACGGCACTGTATTCTCTATATATATTTTGCAGTTGAAACGACTGTGTGCTGTTTCCTACTAAAACTACAACTCTATCTGTGACTGTTTCACAGTGTCCTACTAAAACTGTAACTCTTTTATTTTTAGAATTTGGGTCACACCCAAAAACATAACACTTTTTAAATTAATTATTTCTGCATCTTGTTCCTTATAAAATTTTGGCATAAGGTTCGTGGGTTAGCACTCCCATTACTAAATAAAGAATGAATTTTTTCGAGCAATCAAATGTTATTGCCCCGTTTATAATTGCTTTTGCATAACTTTCTTTTAGGGGACCGCCATAATCTGCACAACGTGCATAACTTATAAAATTCGAGTTCAGTTCAAAAAATGGAATTGAGTTCTGCTGAGTATATATTAAATGCTTAGATCATTATAAAATTTTGGGTTGGAGATTTCTTTCTGTTTTGTTTTCTTAGATTTGCCTAATGATGTTTTTATATGTCAAATTTCATATGTTCTCTTCAAAAGCATACTTTCATAGTATTTTAAAATATAGTTTGGTCTGATGTTACGGTAAGTATTTAAGTCCATACATTTGCATGTTTCCGTTCCCAAGGGAACTGGCTTTTTTTTTTCTCCCCAAAATTGATGACCATTTCTGTCTTTTGTTGTTTAAATAATTAAAGTGGTGATTTACCAAAATAAATGAATTGGTAAAGTGGTATATGTTCTTGACTTTCAGAAAGAATGCATTATCAAAACCAGTGCAATTTTTATTCTGTTTCAAATATTTTTACTTTGCTATGTCGTTGCTGACACTGTAGATTCCGTAATCTCCCAGCAGTTGTTAATCCCGCAGCGGTGGTGGGTCTGTTAGGGTGGGCTTAATAAGGCCTTAAAGTCCCCTCCTCCTAAAATATGCGGATCACAAGGTGGTCCTGCAGTCATTTCACCTAAAGTGAAAGTAATGGAAGGCATTTGGCCTACCTGGAATTTGGAGTTTCAAAGGAAGAGGTCAGATATATTGTCATTCATGGATATGGAAGTTCAGTTCCAAAGATCTGAATTTGCCAGTCTTTCAAATATGAACAAATTTTTCTTAAATTCTCACTCATGTAGTTCAACTGTATATCACAAGTAATGCTTGCCATGCAACGAGATATTATTTTGAGGAGAATGCTGATGTGTAACACTTGAGACTGAAGTTATAGATGGAAATAAATATTCAGAATCAGAATGTGTATATAACTATATATTATAAAAGCTGCTTTATAAGTACAGTAAAAATTTACGTGATTGAGAGAGGAATAGAAAAGGCACGTTATTTTTAATATGTATACTACTCATGTGCATGATAAAGTTAATCCCTGATCAGTCTGCATGAAGGGGTTACAGTTTACTGAGTAATTTTACGACTTCCTGTTGGATTCATATATTGTAATCATCTGGTAAAATTTGTTGCATGTTTCTCATATTCAGGAACTCACAGAAGATCTAAGGTTATATTTCCTCTGCTTCAACAGAGCAAGTTATGGAGTAAGTGATCCATATCCATCACGTTCAGTGAAGGGTGAACATATGATATTCAAAAACTAGCTGACAAGCTGCAGAATGGGGCTAAATTTTTTGTTATTGGAATCTCAAAGGGAGGCTACCCTGTTTGGAGTTGCCTTTTAATACATTCTACATGCGCATGAAACTTTTTGACTTGTAGCTTCACCTCACTTCTGATGTTTTCAATGATTGCTCTTGTTGATACTTACAAGTTCTTAAGCAAATTGTCAGGAGCATCCTTTGGTGGTTCCATTTGTAAGCTATTGGTGACCTTCATTTCCAGCTAATCTGTCAAGAGAGGCCCTTGGGAGGCTGCCTCGGTCAGGCCAACAGACATTTCGAGTTGCACATTATGCCCCATGGCTATTGTACTGGTGGATGAATGATTCCCTTCATTAAGAATGACATCAGGAGATATGGATTTAGCTCCTCTACTCTGCAGCATGTAAAGTGCAGGTGAAATTTTGAAGATGATGACTGCTTTTAGAAAAATGGTGGAATTCAGTCCAACAGACATAAAGAATCCAATCCCTGACAATGAAGGTTCTATTCACTTTTGACAAGGCTACGAAAATAGCGTCATTCTTCAACCGTTAAACCTTTATATCTCTGGAGAAACTACAATGGATTCATCATTATGAGGTTGCTGGTGGTGACCATTTTTTTTTATCTTCAAGAGCAATCTGTATGAAAGCTGTTATAAGAGCACTCCTGCTCGGCTAACTTCTTATCACACTATGTGTTGTGTCAAGTAAACTACTAATCTGTGTGGTATTTTTTATACCAGTATGATAGATGTATACATACTGGCTTGATGTTTATCGTTCCTCAGTAAATTTCAAGTTAGCCATGTTGAAATTCAAGTACAGCTGCGGCCTCCTTTTCTTTGGAATTTTTTTTTTGCGGTTGTTGTTAGGTTTTTGTCAGAATTTTTGGTGGCGTATCAGGTCCATTTAAGTTTCTCTTCCTGTCTTCTCTATGTAATTTGTGATCAGACGTCCAATTTTTAAGTTTACATTTGGACTGTTGTTTATGCCGTATAAAATATTGAACCTAAATTCTCTACTCTACGCGCCAGCTGCTCAGTTGAATGGAGCCATCATTATGCTGATGGATAAAGGTAAAATTGTCACTGTCACAAATAGGCTCTGGCCAACTACAAGTCAAAAGTGTTTGATAGCCACGACTCTGCTACTTCAGGACCACCGAAACATCAAACCACATGTCATAATAGCTGTCATTCAATCCTTCACACATTATAAAAGCTCCCAGAATATACAAATCACGCTAGCTATTTGATTATGAAATCATAATTTCCTTTTTGGTTGTTTCTTAATTTATTTTGCTCAGGTTCCAGTATGTTCACGGTGGCAGCATCTGTGTTGGTAGTGAGCTTTCTTATATACGCTTATCAGAGCGTGCGGTCTCCACCAACAAAAATTTGTGGGACGTCAACGGGTCCTCCTGTTACTTCTCCAAGAATACGGCTCAGTGATGGAAGACATCTAGCTTACAAGGAGAGTGGCGTGCTTAAACAAAGTGCCAAATACAAAGTAATCCTCGTCCATGGCTTTGATAGCTCCAAGGATGTATATTTGCCACTTTCTCAAGTAAAAACTCTTTGTCAACACTGCATTTTTCCTAGTTGACCAGCTATTCAAATGGCTGAAATTCTTTGCAATCAGAGAGAGAGTTGTTGCTTTTTCTCTTTTTTGTTTCCTTATTATTTTATTATACAACTGGATGTTTTAGCTTACATGTCTTTTGGATTTTTTTTGGTTTCCCTTTGTCTTTTGCAAGATGAGCCAGCAAATTTAAGTAGCTATCGAACATTGAAACTAGTTGAATCTATGTCTGTGGTTACATGTATTGCAAAGGTAACATTCATGGTGAAGTTTATAGCATGTTGGGTCAAAACTCAGAACCCTCCTGTCACTGATCAGCTGTTGAGTGTAATGTTAATTGGAGCAATTAGCAATTAAAATATGGCTGATTTGGTCTTACTGCAGGAAGTCATGAATGAGCTGGGTTTGTATATTGTGACATTTGACAGAGCTGGATATGGAGAAAGTGATCCGAATCCAAAGCGCAATGTGAAGACTGAAGCATTTGATATTCAAGAACTTGCTGATCAGTTGCAGTTAGGTCAAAAATTCTACGTCATTGGACTCTCCCTTGGAACTTACGCAGTCTGGGCTTGTCTCAGATACTTACCACACAGGCATGACATGTTATGGAACTCCGTCTTTATTGCCTTAGGCCTTTTTTTAACAGAGCCTGTTACTTGAAACATCAGGCTTCCCTTGTTTTATGGAAAGTTAACCTGTTCAAAACCAAAAAGGCACAAGATTTTGGGACATTTTAGTTTTTTGATTCCATTTTATCAAATTTAAAATCAAACTTCACCAAAACTTGTCAAGAACTTTGCTTGCAGGCTCGCTGGTGTGACCTTTGTAGTTCCTGTGTTAAATTTTTGGTGGCCTTCTTTTCCTCCAAAATTGGCCAACGAGGTATTTAAGAAGCAACTCAAAAGGGACCAGTGGAAACTCAGCATTGCACACCATGCCCCTGGACTGGTATATTGGTGGATGACCCAGAAGTGGTTCCCTTATTGTTCTGTTATGCAGAGACATCCTATACTCTTTAATACACGGGATGTGGAAACTGTAAAGCAAATGTCACAAGTACCTATGCCCAACGAGGTTCTATTCACAACACAAATTCTCATTTTACTTCCGCAGATAATTTCATGCTGCTGTTAGTTACTATTAACTTAAAACTGCATGTGATTTTCTGCACTTACAGATCAAATTTTACTAGCTGTACTTTGTAACAAAGCTTTTGTTTTGAAATGCAGCATAAGATACGGCAGCAAGGTGAGTTTGAATCCCTCCACAGAGACCTAATAGTGCACTTTGGAAACTGGGAATTTGACCCAATGGAGCTTAAAAGTCCATTTCCCAATAACGAGGGCTCGGTCTACCTTTGGCAGGGTCGCGAAGATAAGCTGGTACCATGCGAATTGCAACGCTACGTTGCAAAGAGACTACCTTGGATACGGTACCATGAAGTTCCTGATGGCGGGCATCTAATGATTCATGAAAGGAGTTTATGCGAAGCTATGTTCAGAGAACTTTTGCTTGCAGAAGAACCCAACATCAAATGAGCCTAGTTTGCCAAAAAATAAGTCTGAGACTTGATGAGAGTGCAACTTAAGCATCTCTACTATGTTATGTGTGTGCTCGAATAAAACCAAGTCCTGGGCCACCGGGAGGTTCAACTGTTTGCGCTATTGTATCCAGTACTAGGGGACCACTTGTTTGATATAGACTCACTTTGTGTTCGGGCACTTTGTTAGAGTCAACAAAGAACCTAACTGGCATACTACCCAGTGATCGTGAGACATGGATTATGAAATTAGACTGCAATGCATCATCAGCTTTATAATGCATAATGAGAAGTTTTATTTGTAGCTTTGCGAACAAAATGGTATTTATCTTTTGTGAAAGTGAAAACTTATGTTGCACGAGTACAGCTGAGTATGATAAGAGAAATATAAAATAAAATATTTCTAATTATAATTAAAACATAAATCACCAATTCAAAATCTAAAATAACAAACAAGCAACGCTAGATAAACCATAGTTCACAAGCCAATAGCAGGAGCCTAAATTGCTTAAGGGTCGCTGTTCCGTCCCGTATCTTATGGAATAGACCTTTTAAAAAAAAAAAAGGCATAAAGAAAGATGTACACATTGGCTAGCAATTGCAGCACCCTACCCAACAATGGGCGGGTCCGATCACAAAGTAGAACTTAAGGTCCTTTATGGAAGAGTAGTAATTTGGCCTAAACACATATAAGTTAATCATATGTGCACATTTGCATCAATTTCAGTTTTGGAACTGCAAACGAAAAACGATATTAGTTCGATCCTTGCTTTATTTTATTTTATTTTATATTTTTTTTGGTGGGGTCTATCACAAATCCCAGGAGAGGGAGACTGGGGAGTGAAAAGTGGATGAAGAAGAAATTGCCCTGCCTTAAATCGAATCTGGGGAGGTTACCACTGAGCCACTGCCCAAGTGACAACCCTCGCTAATTAATACAAACAAAGCCAAGAATCCATCTTTTGTCAAAGGCTAACCTGGCAACAACTTTTGAAATTTTAATGTTTCTCGGGGATTTGAGTAGTATTAAAGGAGAGGTTTGGTTTAAATTTTCTCAGTGGCATTTATACCAAAAAGAAAAAAGAACTATACTGTAACGGATACGTACTAATCCTTAGAGGTTAGATAGAATTAGCAATTTTGGTGAAGAATCCAATTCACGATAAAATCAAAGAAATAGTTCAACTCAAAAACTTTAGGAACCAAGGACTAATTTACCCGAGAGAAAACGAAATAGCTAAAATTAAGTTTACCCAAAAACCCAGGAGAGGAAGATTCCACACGCTGCTTCAAATTCAATTCATGGTTTCTATTTCTGATCTGATCGCCTCCTCCTCAAGTACTTGGACACAAGCAATCTTCTGGTGATGAGAACAAAGCAAAGATTATTGGTTTGAGAGTGGCGAAACATCCACACTGTGACGAAATCTTCATGCATTGTCAACTGACGACTTTGGAAGAAAGATCTCCATCCTTTATTAGAATTTATTAGCCCAGAGCCTAAACACCATAGGGTACTCTTCACCATCTTCATCGTAAGTAGTTACTTGAATACCAGTTTTAATGTTTTCATCATCTCTCAACAATGGCAAGATCAAATTTTCAACTTTACTCTTATTCAGGGAGATTCTATTCTGGCTCACTCTCACATCACTCTCTGTCAGCTGCTTCTTAAAGGGTTTACTGCAAACTGACATAAACTCTGCAATACTTGGACCTGGTGGGATTTCTGGAGGGTTATACACAGTAATGAGTAACTATAGTAAATCAGCTTTGTTGGGGGCCATCAAATCTGGTGACCCTTTTGGAACTTCTTCAATTTTCAGGGCTTTGGTGCTCTGCTTTGCAGTTGAATCTCGACACCTTTTTCTGCCACCATGCTTTACTTTGAGTTTCAGCAAGTTCTTGGTTTCTCTATCGTCCAGTCTCCCGCTTTTAAAGGAATGAATAATATGGACCGCTTGTATGTCGCGGTCGTCAAAGTGATTCGGGAAAACGTGACCATTAAAATTCCTTGCTTTCCTCGTGTTTGCACTTGAGTTTTTTGCCACCATTATCGTTCCCGTTTTGTTCTTGAAAGAAAGAACAGAGATTACAGATACAGGGTTTTATTTTGTGTGAGAGTCAAGAAAGGGTTTTAGGGAGCAGGGTTGCTTCTTGAACGAACAGCAACCAAGCCTTATAGGGTTATGATATAACTACGTTCCAAGAGTCACAATATACCCGCATCACCTTTAATTTAAAAAAAAAAAATACTGTTCTTACTTCTGTTTTTTTCACCATTCTTTTTCTCGCTTTCAAAATTTCAAATTGCTGCAAGTGTATTGTGACTCTTAAAACGTGGACATGTCATTGTTCCCTTATATGCCTTCTACTTTTCCTTCCATTTAAGACTTACTCTTTGTTTGAACAGTGATATGCCCACATTTTAAGAGTTACAATTCACTTACAATAATTTAAATTTTTAAAAGTGGAAAGAGGGATGATGAGAGAAGAAAAAATGAGAATAATTTTTTTTTAAATTAAAAATGTTATGGGTGTATTATGACTTTTAAAACATGGATATATCATAACACTTTTATTTTTGTCTCTACAAATTAGCGGCATGAATAAATGGAAACCCTCGTGATAGGTTTTAATGAGGGTATCTTTAAGGATTTGAATTCCTATTTAATTGATAATATAATAGTTTATAATATTAAATTAAATTATTAAATTTATTAAATTTTAGAGATTTAATAAATTTAATAATTTTAAAAAATAAAATTTTAAAATAACATACTTTTTATTTGTGAGTATATTTTATAAAAGAAATTATTTTTTAGTATGAGTCTCATAATTTTTATTAATTTTTTATTTTATTTTTATTTTTTATTTTTAACCAAAGTCTCACTATTTTTATATGAAAAAGCAAAAAAATTCATTAAATTGAGATTATTAATATTTTATAAAATATTTTTATGAATTATTAAATTTATTAAATTTAAAATTTAATTAATAAAATTTAATAAATTTAATAATATAAAATTTTAAATAAATATTTAATAAACTTTATTTTATAAAAATAATATAGCCAATGAAAATTTCATAAAAACCTACTAGAATGACTCTTCATAAATATTTCGTTATAGATTTTTTTTGGTGAGGGTAGAGTTTTCCGTTTTCACTGTATCTTAAATTCAGATAATCCTGTCCAAGTGTCCATATTCTTTTGTGCACTTTCCTAAATTGTGGAATATTGTTTTACGTTAACAAAATAAGAATATTGCTTTGAAAGTGTTACACACATGATCATAGATAAAACAATAATAATATAGACAAGCCTCAAACCGTGGATCTTTTTTTATTAATTTTTTATTATTAGATTATTGTCGTAATATTTTTTGGGCCCATAAAACAATTCAAAAATCTCTCTAATGATTCATAAAGTTAATTACAAAAATTAAAAAAAATTAAGAAAATAGAAATATTCTTTTAACAACTTTTTAATTTAGATGCTTTTTTTTTAATGAAAATTTTATCTCTTAAACGTTTGAACTGGACTGATTCTCAATAAATAAATCATAGCATTTTCCTTCAACTTTCCTATACCTCTAGTTAATCACAGAAATTCTATGTCTAGGGAGAAAGTTATGGACCAAACACTAATGACTACTCCAGCTATACAACAATAACATTTAACTAATTAATTTTGCTACTCTACACTTTTCTTGCAATAAATTAAATTTATACAAAATTCAATAACACAAAAACTAATTTCATTAATAAAAAAATATAAAAATATGTAAAAAATTTAACTTATCAAAATTCAAAAGCCAAGCCATACAAATTATTGGATTCGGATTCTTTAAAGTATAGAGTATATTTTAAAAATAAAATATAAATAAATTATCATTAATAAAAAAATTAATTATTATAATTATTTTAATACATTAATTATAATATATTTATTTATATGTAATAATAATTATGATCATTAATTTCTTATTAATAATTATTTATTTATATTTTATTTTTTAAAATACACTTTATAGGATTCCAATTCTAAATTATCTATCAACAATCATAAAAGGCCAATATTTTGAAGGGCAGAAACATTTTGAAATAGCTCAGCCAATGTACTCTTGTATTCAGAACTATTCAGCACAAAACGTGCTTATAATTATTACAAGAAACCATAAAACAATATGGCATTGTTGCACACTCCTCGGATGACACCCCATTTAGCCAGAGAAGGTGGCTGTAATACTTAAGAGTTAAGATTGCTAGAAAAATGTTTCAATGCCTTCAGACACTAAAGTTGTTTACGTAACTTTTTGGACAAGTAGCTTAAGTCCATTTATTGGATCATTAATGATATCCCCAAGATTTTTTGTTAATTGACATGTATATCCCAGTAGCTTTTTGAAATTCCCAAAAGTACACCTCGTAAAATTTTAAAAAGTGTAATTCCACAAATAAATTGGAATTAAATAGTCACAGGACTCAAAGTATCAGACTTTGAGCACCTGATGTTCGAGCCAGCTCCAGTCCAACAATGCCAATTATGCCATCCCACAATCCAACCTTAAAAAAGAGCGCCATCCTAACTGTCAATTCCACCTCATTTGGATTGGATTCTCTACTGCTTTAAGGAAAGATAGTACTGTGATATCAAATGAGGAGTGATTGCAAAATAACTTAGAGAAAATAAAACCCACAAGCTGCGTTATTTTCTTAAAATAACAAAAAATTACTAAAAATCACAAATTCTTAGCTGCAAAAATTCATTTCCATTATCACACAATGAACAGAAACAGGAAAGTAACAAGAGAGAAAAATAAAGAAAACACTAATCTCCATTCGATGGCAAACCCCATGAATTCGTGGGTTTAAGTAAGGAAAAGAGTTTCAATCTCTCTGCACCCTTGGCCTTGTGTGTGTCACAGAGGTGGACCTCGCCTTGAAGCTACAGGTAAAATTGGCATAAAATGTGGGGCTGTTTTTGACTGGTCCATGCGTTGGATTTATAATCTACCTTTGACTAAACTCGATGACAATTGATGTGGTTGCAATTAAATATTTCATATAGGCAAGAATCAAGGACTACGAGCAGTTTATTTGACACCAGCTTCGCTAGAGGGGTGTACAAAAACACCATAATATAAGAACAACAAAACATGTTTATGCAAAGAAAAATTGTTCCAATCAAATTGCCAGAGAGGTCCAGCAATAAACTATAAAGAATATTCTTAAATATAGGTATGAACCCAGACACCATGATGTCATCGTGGGGTCCATAATGGCCTTATGATCTTTCTTTTTTGGGCGAGAGTCAGCCAACCCTTTTAGCACTCAAGTGGTTAGGCCACTCTCAAATCCTCTAAAGAGGCAAAAAAACCTCATGCAGCATTCAAAAATGAGGAATTATCAAAGCTTCTCGACAATAGATAAATAGATAGACTTAATAATTTAATTAAAAAGTTGGTTTTTGAACTTCAGTGAGATCAAATTTTCTGTTTTTTTTTTTTATTTCCTAATATATAAGATCAATGAAAAGGTATTAGATTTAAGTTGTCCTTATGACTTTTCAATATATAAAAAAACATAAGTAATAAATAAATACACGTAGATGATAATTTTCTTATGTTTTATGGTGAGGATAATATTTTTCTTATTGAGAGTGTAATTCAATTTCGAATCACGTCTTTCCAAAAATAAAGAAATTATTTAATGTTTTCCTATGTTTTCACAAGGTTTCCTTGAAATCAATTATCTATTAAAAAAAGGAAAAAAATAGTTGTGAGATGTGAATAAGAGTAAAATACCTGTGGTGAATAATCTACCAAAGCTTCCAATGGAAAACCAAACAGTCCCGCGTTTGTCAACAACATGGTATGTTTCAACCGCAATGGCTATGGCAGTAGCAACGGAAGGCCAAGATGCCCAATCTAACGGAACCTTTCAGAGGATATTCACCGAAGTCAAAAACGCAACCCTCCTGTTTTAAACCGTCAAACCCCAGCGCCCTTCCGGCTAAGATCTAATTCAAAAGTAGCGGCAAAGTAAATCAGACATCACCTTCCCTCCTGAGACGCCCCAAATTCAGACAGAGAATACCTGCAAATTTTGTTTCCGTCAGGTAAGCTGCTCATTCATACGGTTTTGTCTTCCCAGATGATATGTCCGTTGACCATAGTAATGGAAAAATGTCTGCTAGATCTGTCCTTTATTCCTTCGGTATGCTATCCAGAGCAGCGATAGTGCTGCTGCTGGGTCTTCTCGGAATGGTTTATCAGGCCTCTCAACTCCCCCCACCAAGCCGTGCTGATTCACCAGATGTTTTTCCCGCGATTTCACCAAGAATCAGACTCAGTGATGGAAGGCACCTAGCTTACAGAGAGAAAGGGGTCCCCAAGGACAAAGCAAACCACAAGATCATCATTGTCCACGGCTTTGGAAGCTCCAAAGAGATGAATTTCATGGCGCCTCAAGTACAGAACCTGAATCTCTCTTTTTAAGGATTCCTTTATTGATCTGAAACTATTGTACTTGCTCTGTTGGATTTAGATCTAAGCAATACAGTAGCTAAAGCACAAGAACGAGATATGAATAGATAGTGCAGAGATGATTGAGAAACTTTGGTGGGTTACAAGTGTTATAGATTCATAACATGCTCAGGAAACTATGCATAAATCAGTAGATATTACAGTTCTGACCACTTACTTAAACACTCTAACAATAGAAGATTTCTTTTCCTTTTCTTTGGCATCTTTAATCTGTAATGAATTTCAGGCATCCTTTTATACACCCCCTTAAGGAAGCACATTATAATTCAAATATGCCAGATGAGGTAAAATTCATTCTGAATCAGGAACTAATAGATGAGCTGGGTATATATCTTCTGCAATATGATCGGGCTGGATATGGAGAAAGTGATCCAAACCCCAAACGCTCACCAAAAAGTGAAGCATTGGACATTGAAGAACTTGCTGATCAGTTACAGATAGGGTCAAAATTTTATGTGATTGGAGTCTCGATGGGATCATATGCTACCTGGAGCTGCCTGAATTACATCCCCAACAGGCAAATCACAAATAGTCACTTTTTCCCATTTTGGCTTTGTTATGTAATAAAAAAATTAATCTTAATTTCACCACAAGAGCATTTGTGCAGGCTGGCAGGGTTGGTTCTAGTAGCCCCAGTCATTAATTACCAGTGGCCTTCACTTCCTAAGAGTCTGATAAAGGATGATTACAGGAGGAAACTTGTCCAGTGGTCTATCTGGCTCGCAAACTGTTCCCCTAAACTATTGCACTGGTGGGTGACTCAAAAGTGGCTCCCCTCAACTTCTGTGGTGGAAAAAAACCCAATGTTCTTCAACAAAAGAGATTTAGATACTTTAGAGACAATTCCTGGGTTCCCAATGCTAACCAAGGTAACTACATGTCCTTTCCATTTTTTTTATGCATATATGACTCCTCTATTAAGGTAGCAGCGATTATGGCATGTTTCCACTTTCAGGAAAAACTAAGAGACAAGGTTGTTTTTGACACTCTCCGGAATGACTGGACAGTGGCTTTTGGCAAATGGGAATTTGACCCAATGGAGTTAAGTAATCCTTTACCTCAGAATAAAAGTGCAGTTCACATTTGGCAGGGTTACGAAGATAAGGTTGTGCCTTCCCAAATCCAGAGGTTTGTCTCGGGGAAGCTACCCTGGATACGTTATCATGAAGTTCCAGACGGTGGCCATTTAATTATACATTATAGTGGCTTATGTGAGGCCATTTTAAGGGCACTTTTACTTGGAGAAGAAAATCCTTCATATAGACCTAGACCATCTATATTTGAATCTTAATTTGCCATTATCTCATTATCCGATATGTTTATTGTTTACATATTTTTTAGGATGATGTCAGGTATGTAAATTACATTTGTTTGTTGAAAGCTTGAAGGCAACACAGTCATTTGTTTTAGGCATCATACCTGAACTTTCAGCTGCTTTTTTTAGCTTAAAGAATATTTCTATATTGAGCAGAAAGAAAAATGAAGAAGGCACATACTATAGCAACTGTAGGAAAGGTATTCTGTCATTGCCCTAAATGAATGTTGGCTTGTCGATCCCTCCCACTGAAACACAAAGGAAACTGAAGGGAGTTGATTTCCTTGCTATTTAAATTTGAACTGCGAATTTTCAAAATAATTTATCACCATATTTCAGTAACCAGCAACCTCGTTGAAGTATAAATATGTTCCAAGAGTAGTTCAATCTGACCATGTTAACAATTGGTGTGTTTCAGGGATACAACATTGTCAAAAATCAAGTACTTAGGATAAAGGTTTAAAGCACTTTAGTTGTAAAAAAGACTGGTGTCATGGAATTTGTACAGAATAAGAGAAACTAGAGTTGAGAAATGTCTGCCCGTTTGTAAATAAAGAGCGATTTCTATTAGTATATCATAACAAATATATTTAACAAACAATGTCTGTGTATAGAACGCGCATATATTGTACAGTCTACACACACAAGTAGCAACGTTTGCTGAAATTTGACAATAACTGCATAGGACTATAATTCAATTTATCAACCAAGCCCTGTAGATACACGGTGAGAAAAAGCTGAGTAGTAAAGAGATATTATTATGAAAGCGTAAACAACATGGAGAAATGCAGAGTACATAATAAAATCAATGGAAGACTTGGTCAGATTTTGATTATAAACATTCTTGTTGAAAGATATAAAGATATTTGCAGCTAAGAAGGAAGAAGCAACATGCTGCCAACTATGTTTTCTTCGAGGGTAAACCATTAGACAAGCAAAAGACACGAATGAAAGGTGGAAAAACAGCAAGCGGAGAGCAAAGTACAAGTACAATGTTACCAAGAAAAAAGAGAGCGAAGTACAAAATCTTAGAAAGCATTTAAAAACAAGAATTATACTTTTTTAATGGGCTGGCTAATGTGTTTGGCTGACGTGACAAACAACAAATAAAGGGTAAGTGAGCACTTGTATTGATTGGGTAGCCTCTAAATATGTATGATTTTGGATTTACTGACCTTTTTATATTTTGATTTTGTTATTTTTTTATAATTTAATATAATTTTTTATTTTTAAATTTTTTTTCTTTTCTTTTATTATCTCTTATATTTATGACAGAGAATCTGAATCCAAATATGTATACAAGGATATGAATTCTTTATTTTAGGATCAAAAAGTAAGATAGGAGGTAAGTGAAATATAAACATAAAATTAAGATAAAAAAAGTTAAAAGAAATAGTATGACTCATATAATATATTTTAATATAAATTATAAAAATAAATAAAAAATTATTAAAATTAAATAATAATAAAATGGACAATTCAAATCCTGAATATAGTATTGTTGGCAAGTTAACTTGCATCTTGAAAATTTAACTTATTTCGTAATTATCATATTTTTTTACCCAGGAGACTTTTTTTTTGGGGGGGGGGGGGGGGGAAGGGACCTAACAGACTTTAAATATACAAAGTTGTAGTAAACCTTAAACATATGATTATGTAATAATTTACTCATGCTGCCTCTTATTTATGATTTTGAGTTTACGTAGAGAATGTTTTATGGATAAATTACAACTAGTGTAGGGTCAATTCTTGGTAGGAGGTGGTTCATGTTCCAATTTTGTCCAAAGTAACTCCTCATCTTATTTTTCAATTATTTCTTAGTCTATCTTGAGGAAAATATTCAAAATTCTATTTACCACAAATTACAGCTACTTTCTATCACCTGGTAAGAGATGCTTGAACCTTATGAACAAGGATATAAAGATGAAATACTGATATTGAAATAGAATTTGGGTTTTATGAGTAATAATTATTTCATTATAAAAATTACTTTTAGGCTATTAGCTCATTACAAATTACTTATACATGATAAAGTAACCGTAATTCAAAAAAAAAAAAAACTTTAATTCACAATACAGTATAACTATTAATCATTATAATTGATGATTCTTAGAACACTAATTTTATAAAAACAATAATTTTTAGAATAATGATAGGTTTATAGTTTTTTATTCATATTTTTAATAATTGTAAACTAATTTTAAATTGATTATAAAATTTTACATAATAAAAAATTAATCTTAAAATAATAATTATAAATGAACGTAATTATAAAAATATAAATTTATTATTACTCTAATTTTTGTGAATCAGTTTTAGCTTAATCTGGAAAGTCAACGCTTGACTAACAGTCCACTACAGTATACCCGTATAGGCGGCGTACAATAGTATTATATATGTACGTATGGAACGACGGCAGCACCACTCATCGCCCTCCCGCGTTATTTCTTTTCCCACCTGTTTGTATATTTTTCGGAGTCCGTGATATTGCGAAGTTTGATCTGCACTTGACCCCGTTGAATTTCCGGTACTGTTCGGCTCTCAGCTCTTCAATTCTACCAAATTGCTTACTTTCTTAGCGTAATTATCTGAATTGGTCTGGGCATTCTTTAAATTTTCACGTCGTCACCTAGGGTTTCAGAGTTTTCTGCTCGTCAAGATTTTGATTGTTTGTTGCCCGAAGCACTTAATTAGATATCTTGTTTTTAATTCAGATGTTGTGGAAATTGCGGATAGATCCTTCTTTGCGTTAGGGTTGCTTGTACATACATTTATTGCATTTCCGCTCTTAAGGCTATGGAAAGTTACAATTTCTATGATTTTGTTTTCCAGTTTTAATTTTTGTGCTCTAGTTACCTTTTCGAAGCAATAGGGCGTTCTGCATTCAGTGTTTTTGGTCGCATCAAATTTGGGAATTGAGATTTCATGGAATTGGTGATGTACATTGGGGCATATTGTCCTTATGACATGATAATCCTGCCGGGTTCTGTAGGAGAAGTCGGATAATATAAGATTCTATATTTGACCGTATGTTAATTCTGTAAATATAACTTCTTAACAAAAATGGAGAATGATATTTGTTATTGAGCTTCATTTAGTATTTCTCTTTAGTGAGTGGTTTCATATCTTCCCCTGCATGTACAGTAGAGCGCTTACCTCTGTTTTCATTTGTTGAATTAAGTGCAGAAATCAAGATTTTTAATTTGCTATTGGGTAAAAAAGACCGAGACATTTGCTCCCATAAAAAAAAAAAAAAAAAAAAAGACAGACTTTCATTTGACCTCTATTGGAAGCTTTATTAAGTTGAACGGCTTGATGTTGGGTTCTGGGAATAACTTAAGCATCAGCAGCAGTGGGATAACATCATCAGAAATGCCAACTTTGCCCCAATGTTTGCCTCTAGATCCTATTACATTAGGCAATCAAAAATATACACGCTTAGGAGAGCTAAGAAGGGTTCTAGGTGTACCTTTTGGAAGTACTTCTGAAGACCATTCTTTTGGAGTTCCACACCCTAAACCCACAGCTCCAGTAGCCTCAGGAGAGCTGAAGCACTTCAAAGAAAGTGTACAAGATGCCTCTAGAAAGGCAAGGTATATAATTTCCATTTTATTTTAGTTTTCTCTACATATTCTTGAGATCTAGAAACTTGCTTAATGATAGCAAAATTATATATCAAGCATGAAATGAATGGTCTAATTCTCATTGCAGTGGTTATAGTTATGTAAATAGGTGGTGAACCATCAGTTATGATGCATAGTTTCAATGATTTATACACACACACAAACACACACACTCACACCCTCTTCTTCTGGTGGTGCTGAATAGTAATAAGATACTTTCAAAATGTTGCCATCTTCTGTATTTACATTGCTTACCCATAATATTTGATACAGTATCTTTGTTTTTTGTGTTCTAATAAAAATACCATTTATGTCAATCAGGGATAGAGCAAAAATGTTGCGTGAATCTATATTCAAATTGGATAAGTACAGGGAGGTATTAAGCTCAAAGAAACGACAAAGAACTGATTTATTAAGTGACAGGGCAGGTGGAGTGGGCTTAACAAAGATGGGAAGCCAGATTCATAGAAATGCTACTGATATTTTAACTCAAAGATCAGAGGCCAAGATCACAAGTTCTGTGTTGAACAAGCGGATTCGTACATCAGTGACAGATGTGCGGGTGTGTATATGTAACATACTCTCATTAACCCTATCAAGCAATCTATTATCTATGCTTCTATGGTTAGCCTTTATCTTTACTGTGCAAACTGCTATATTTAAAACAGTTTTAGTGTGTAGGGTTTTGTTCTCTAAATTGTTGAAGCCCTTTCACAATCTTTCTGTGGTTAAGAATATATAGGGTCTTACTATGAAAAAGTTGATTACTGAGAAAACAGAACTCTAATGAGCTTGAAAATCCAGAAAAAAATGGTAGCCTGTACCCTGAAAACTCAAAGCAGCCCTCTGGCTTTTGAGAGGCCAGTCTCACCCAATCCACTCCTCAGTTCTTCCTTGCCTTCTCTCACCCTCCCTTGCTCTCTTATAACCAGCCAAATTTGCCCTTGGCACCCTTCATTCAGCCACATGGCCCATTCTGTTACTTGCTCCACCAGTGCAAGAATCTCCAATCATTATCATCATGCCTATTCTTCCTACCATACACCTTCTTAATTAGGTGTCTAACAATATCACAATCCACAAGTGAAGCATTGACAGGTTTCAAAAATGCACTTAATTTTTGTGTTCAGTTTTATTCTTCACTTTCAAAACATAAAAGTTTTGGGTTTTATAATACCTGATAGTGATCAATGTAAGTCCATTTTCATTTTTACATTTATGATTCAGTTCTCTTTATAATGCTGATAGGTGGAAAGTAAGTCTGCTGGCACTATAAGGCAGCAAATGGTCACAGACAAGGATGGAAATATTATTCAGACACTTGGTGGGGGTTCTGTTCGAATTGAAGAGAAGACTCGCAGATTACTTGCGGGGGGTGAAGGTTTGGACCAAAAAATAAAGAAGAAAAGGTCTGTTGGTGCTGTGGGGAACAGAGTTATAACTGATGATAAGGATGCAAAACGAGCTAATATTCCAAAGACAAGTGCTGATTTGAAGTTGCGGTTTTATGATGCTCAAGGTGTCAGGTAGTTTGCCTTTTTATAATTTTCCCCTTTTTAAACTGCAGAATATGTTTTGAATAGTGAATTGGAGGTGATTTAAGTCCTGCTATGGATCAAAAATATGAAGATTATTTTTCCTTCTCTGCATCTATGGGTGATACTGTTTTGCTATTCCATAGACAACCATCATTATAAGTGGTGCTATATATTTTTTCTTGGGTACATTAGATAACAAACAAAATCAGCTCTCTCTATGATAATCCTTGCCCTGCATGTCTTCTTGTAAGATCTGCACAAGCTTGTCTCGTGGTATATCATAAGTGGTGCTATATTGATACTGGCAGTGTTAGTTCATCAATTTTTTTGGTTCATGCTATAAAAAACTTTCAAATGTGCTTTCTTTTCTTCACTGTAAATCAAGCTGAACTGGAGTTTGTGTTGTATCTTTGCTTCTCTATTATGTGACGAGAATCAGAATCCCTAATTCAGGGATCTTGACAAAACCCTGATACATGACCCTGTGAAGGTTTTGTTGTTTATTTGCTTTGGAGTTTCTGTGGTTTACGTTGACTGTAAGGAATTGTAAACTGTTCTGCGTAATTGTAACTGTTAGAGGAAAACAAAAACTTAGAAACAAAATTTCTTGATCAAGTCTGTTCTGGTTGCAGGTTGAAGGCTTTGCCTGGAGCTAGTGGAATGAATAGATCTGAGGGTTCTTCAGAGCCTACTGATTCAGGGGCACGTACAATACTTGGGAGTGAACAAGATGGCACCCTTATTCACAGGGACCGCATGGCTGCCTTAGAACAAAGAGTTGTAACAAAAGGAAACAACAGGTTGTAACACTTATTTTGACATTACCATGACTCTAATACATTTCTACCCTGTAGTTGCTGAACAGGTATATTGGTATACCTGTCTGTAATTGCTTTCTCATCAAAATTGGGAGATTGGAGATAGCAATGTTGTACATTGGCCCTTACATGTTACATATTTAATATTGAAATGGGATGTTCCATGTTTGACATTTATATGTCTAGGCAGTTAATTATGAAGTTACTAAATGTTAATTGTTCTATGATTAGGGCAAACACTCAGGAAGATTGCCTAGCAAGCAGTCCTAACACACTGATTAAAAGCAAAGTTTCTCGTGTACCCCGAACAGGTTCAGTTACTGCCCTAGATTCATCTAACATTCAACCTTCATCTGGAGCTTTTCCAGGTTGGTAGAAGTCTACAATTTCTATTATTAGTTCTATGGTTGGCATGGCAAATAAAAAGCTTTCTACATACACAGGTTCATCTATACATCCAATGACACAGTGGGTTGGTCAGAGGCCACATAAAAATTCACGCTCAAGAAGAATGAATGTTGTTTCTCCAGTCTCTCGCAATGTTGAAACTCAGATTTCATCTGAAGGCTGTACAACTTCTGATTTTAGTGTCAGAGCTTCTTCTGCTGGGAACAATGGGTCTCAACTAGGAAGCAGTGTAGAAAACACTATCCAAAAGTATAAAAGACCATATGATGATATTTCATCTTCATATGGGTTATCTGAAAGTGAAGAATCTGGAGGTGGCGAGAATAAAATGAAAGAGAAAGGAATGAATAGTGGTGAATTTGTTCTGGCTACAGAAAAGACTGGGGCTTCCAAATTACAAATGAGGAAGAGCAAATTACCAACTGATGAATCTGGAGATTATGTGCAGAGACAAGGGAGATCTGGAAGGAATTTATCCTTAATGAGGCCAGGTCTCCCTTCAGGGAGGGAGAAATCAGAAAACCTACCAACACTGAAGCCAGTACAGAACATAAGACCTAATGATAAGAGTAAAACGTATGCTGATTTCATCTCTGGATTTAGTTGATCCTTACACCTTCCATGCACCAACATAGTTTTCAAACCCTAACTTTTGTTGAGTGCAGCAAATACGGTCGCCCTTCTTCCAAAAAGCAGAAGGATCGCAAAGTTTTGACTCGTGTAGGGAAGACACTTAACAATGGTTCTTCAGATGCTTCAGGTATTGTCAAAGTAGGTTTGGTACATTTGGGAGCTCTGAAGTTTCAACCAGACAAAGGCATCTAGTGCACAATAATGATGTTAGTGCATCAAAATTTCCATGAATGAAACATTTCACAAGTTATTATGCTATTGCTTTTTGCATTGTGTAGGCACTTGCAGGCTTGTGTATTAATTATGTTTTGATATTTATGGTTTTATCATTTTACATATCACAGATTTTCTCGTGAAATTCATTTTTGTATACTTCTGGTATTTTATTGGTTATAGTCTTGTTATTTATGCTTTGATTGCTTTTCTTATACGTCAATGGAAGTCTATGTAGTCATACAATGTATGTTGATATATGACTATCCAGGTGAATTTGATGATGATCGTGAAGAATTATATCAAGCTGCCAATTTGGCTCGTAATGCTAGCAGTATGCACTTTGACCATTGGTTTTCTTTCAAAAAAGTCTCTTATTTCCAAGCATGACTTTCCATACTTAGTTTTGCACCTCACTAGTTTTCTGGCCTCTTTTGTTCAACTTTTCTTTCAGATATTGCATGTTCAGGTCCATTTTGGAAAAAAATGGAGCCTGTCTTTGCTTCTGTCAGCTTGGAGGATGCATCATACTTGAAGCAACAGGTAACATCTGGGTGGTGAACTTCCTGTGAACTTGCCATTCAATTCTTGATCTACTTAAATACTGACTTATTGCTTTCTGGTTTTTGGATACTGAATCAGCTAAATTTCACAGAGGAACTTGATCGTAGTTTATCTCAAATGATTGGCGCTGATCATGATATTTTGGTAATTTTTAAGCAGTAATGATGAACTTTTGTGCGGAGTTATGTTAATTTAAAAATCTTCACAATTGCTACCAACATGTTTATCTCAACTGAATTTCATTTGAGAGATGGGACAGTTTAGAAATGAGCTAAATGCCTAGTTTTTTAAAGGAGTGTTGATTAGTTATATAATTTTATTTGCTCAGGGTGTTGTCCTAAACAATGAAGCTAGTGGTTCATGTAAAAGACACAAAAGCTGCTGTGATGAGGAATCAACCAAGACTGATGTTTTAAGTGGAAAGAGTGAGATCGAAAGATTGAACAAGGTCAACCCATTATTCCAAAGAGTTCTTTCTGCTTTAATTGAAGAAGATGAAAGTGAAGAATCATATCACCACAGTGAAGCAAAGAATTTCTCTCGACAATGTGCTAGTGATGACTCTCATTGTGGTTCTTGTAATCACATTGATTTTGAACCCAAAGATCGGGATAAAATGGATTCTGAAGTTGAGTCACAGGTGGATCTTCAAATTCAGAAGAATGGCATGTTGGACAGACTTTCTTGTGATAAGAGTACTGCATCTACTTTAAGATACCCAAATACATCCAGTTCTTTACAAAGCACTGGAGTTTGGCAGGGAGATGAAGAATTTTCCCATTCTGATATCACCCATACCGGTGAAATATGTTCAAATGATCTTGATCAACAGCCACCTGTTGAATTAAGTCTTCCTGGCTTTCCTTCTTTGGATGGTCAGTATCAGCTCATGTGTCTGGAAGACCGACTTCTGCTTGAGTTGCAAAGTATTGGCTTATATCCAGAAATATTGGTAGGCCTTTATTTCATTTATTGAGTTATTAATGCTATGGTTCATTAGAGTTTACCAGATTTATGGCTGTAATTGTATTCCTTCAACTTCCTTTGCTTGTTACAGCCTGA
Organism: Dicorynia guianensis; assembly: GCA_037013595.1. Taxonomy (NCBI): domain Eukaryota; kingdom Viridiplantae; phylum Streptophyta; class Magnoliopsida; order Fabales; family Fabaceae; genus Dicorynia; species Dicorynia guianensis. The sequence goes on from JASUAB010000009.1 coordinate 3,002,210, forward strand.
TTTAGCAGAGGAAGATGAAGCTATAAGTCAAGATATTCTGGAACTCGAGAAAGGGCTGTATCAACAGGTTTGCACCACAAGAATTTCCTTGATAGCATTAATTTAGCCAATTCTAGGGAATGATTTCATGGTGAACTGCATTATATTTATCTTATTGGCCTTGTGCTCTGTCTTCTCTTACGGCATTGTGCTTTATTCAATTGACTGATAGATTGGGAGGAAGAGGAAGAACTTGGACAGAATTGATAGAGTAATTCAAAAAGGGAGAGACACAGACAGACAGTATGTTCTATGATGGTTTGAATGATTTGCTTCTAATTCTACTTTATAATCTATAAATCAGTTGATGTTACCTGTCCTAGTTCCCTTGTCTATTTTCTTGTCAGAAATGATGGATTCTGATACTTTTGTGTGCCTGTGTGGTTTAGATATCCTTAATAATATGATTTGAGTCCTTTCTGTGCAGGAAGATTGAGCGAGTTGCATTTGACCAACTGATTGAGATGGCTTACAAAAAGAGATTGGTAAGAAACTAATACATTTATCAACCAAATTTTGTTTTTCATTGAGGACTCTACTGCTTTCCTTCCCATTTTTGTCCTTATAAAATCCCATGCTGTTTAAACGTAACTGCATTTTTTGTGGACCTTATACATGCACTCATGCAGAGGATCATAAGTGATTCACTTTAATTACTGTTGTCTATCAATTTTGGCAGCCGTGTTTCAACTATACAGTGGTAGGGTCAGCTGCAAGAGGCTTTCATACTTTAATACTGATTAAACTTGTATATGATCATATACATGTATTCATTTTTCCTTTGCAACCCCTCCCCAGCTGGGAGGAAAAGGCTGAAGTGCTATATTGCACTTATATCCACTAGATGCATTTTATTTAGAGAACTTCCAGTGGATTTAGAGAGATGGTAACTTAGATGGTGTTGGCTGTTGTTGTATTAATTATTAAATTATAAGATCAGAAATCTTTGGCTGTGCTATATTTAGTTTAGCAGCTGTGTCGTTTATAATTGATCAATGTGAAAAATGCTGCATGCTTTGGATCGAAAAGTTAGCCACACTGACATATGCAAAAAGTTTAAAGATTGATGGAATTGCAAGTTAAGCCAAACCACCCTAACGTATACCAAAAGTTTTAAAATTGTGCTCAAATTCTGTGTTTAAGTACATGTTACCAAACCTAGAGCTTTTTGCGGCTGGTCTGTTGGTTGGAAACTTGGGTTACTTAATCTTTAATTATTTTTGTCGTCAGTTGAGATTTACATGTAAGAAATAGTCTGCTGGGTTGGTGATAACTTGTATAGTACTTTGAAATACTTACTAAGCTTAATTCATGATTATTTCACTTTGACTTCTAATCCTCTGCCCCTTTGTTTTGCACGTTCCTTGTTTAAAGATACGTGTTTACCATTTTCTTCAATCTTGGAGATTAATATGATTGAACAATGAACACAGTATCTTCTGTGTGCATACCTGTTTGCTGTCAAATAGATTACTCTAAATTTTATGTATCAATGATTTTATTGGACAGTTGATCCATGTCAATTATGGGTATTGGAGAACTTCACAATTTTAAGGCCATTAGTAAATATTTATTTAATGGGTCTGTTGAGGCATTTTATAATCATGTGTTTATAATTTAATCAATTTTTGGCAGGCATGCCGTGGAAGCAAAAATTCAAAAGGTGCAGTTCAAAGGGTGTCAAAACAAGTTGCTCTGGCATTTCTCAAGCGCACTCTTGGGAGATGTAAAGAATATGAAGAAACTGGCAATAGCTGCTTTAATGAACCTGCCCTACAAAATATCATCTTTTCTGCCCCTTCTTGTGACAATGATGCAAAATCTGCTGACTGTATTGTCTCTGGAACAGCCAGTAATACATGCAATAAAGCTTATCATCAAACAGAAGCCAGAAGATCAGGTATTTCGAAGTTATACTCTTACATGATGATGTTTGTGGATGCATTCTTCAATCATAAGTTACTCTTGAATGATTGGATCTTAGAAATCTTTGATAAGGAACGAGTCTCTTCCTCTCTCATCCTGTCTTGTGCAAAAGCCATATCATTGACCGCATCTTTGCTACGATCTAGTAGATTTGTTTGTGAACTTTTATTTGTGTCTTGTTGCATTTGCTGGTACAGGTGCAGTTTCTAGTGCTTGTGAGAAACATGATTCCTATATAGAAAAGGAAGATGGAGGATTGCCAGATTCTTTACAAGGTTTAATTCAGTCATCTGAACAAGTATCATCCAAGAATGGGTCCCCTTATATTAAGGAGAAGAAGAGGGAATTGCTAATTAATGGTGCTGTTGGTGGTTCTTCCTCACGAGCATCATATGTTGATGGCACTGTTCATGGTGGAGTGAAAGGAAAGAGAAGTGAGAGAGATCGGAATCTAGGCAGGGATCAGACCAGACACAATTCCATTTCACGAGCTGGACGGCTGTCATTAGATAGTAGCCAAAACGAGTACAAAACTAAAGCAAAGCCAAAACAGAAGAGCAATCATAGTGGACATCAAGATAAGTTTATGGAAGCTAAGGAACCAGCTTGTTTATCAATTCATGGATCTAGTCACTCTGGGGTCAATGCTGGCAGTAATGGTAGCAAAGAGGGGGGCCCATTGTCTGATAGCCAGAACACATCTAAAGGAAAGAATCCTTCCAATTTTCAGAATTTACAACTGCATGAATTAGATTCAATAGATGAATTAGGTGTAACTGGTGAACTTGGTGGGCATCAAGATCTTAGTTCTTGGTTGAACTTCGACGAAGATGGTTTGCAAGACCATGATTCCATAGGCCTTGAAATACCAATGGATGACTTATCAGAATTACATATGCTTATGTGAGGGGATTTGTTGTATAATGACTCCGCCGACTTTTGCAGCTGCATGAACGTAGATTTTGGTGTATTTGGCAAGCATTGAGATCTTGGTGTTGTGCTACTTGTTAGTTGGTTTCTGACAAAGATTACCACAGTTCTAACACTGTCAAACACTAATGTAATGAATGGATGATGCATCAATTATTGTGGTGCTCTTAAAGGAGATGACTTTTCTTCCCCAATCATCTTGATGATTGGAGCAAGAATTTTGAACCCATTTTTAGCTCAACTAAGAGAGGAGTTGAAGAGAAATTTGTATGCAGGATCTTGTTGTAGATAATTTAGAGGAAGTAAATTGATGAGTTCTTATATTTGCATGGATTTCATGAATTTTCTTCAGATCCTTTATTGCTTCTCACTAAGATACAAGATCAGCGTGTGTCCTAACAATTATTTGTTTCCATACCCAAAAAAGTTTGGGTTGTTAAATGTGCTGACTACGCAGAAGATGGTGACTCATTGCATTTACCAGTGGATCAAATGTTCAGCTTAAGTCTAGCTGATCTTTGTGACATTATATGCTGCAGTCCCAATCCCCTGATGTGGTATGAAATAGTTTGAGGATTATAATCCTGTGATCAAAGCCACACTTGCAATCAGAAATTTCAGATTGTTTAATCCAAAGGATAGTTTCCTTTCCGGTAGTTCTGACTTCAGGTTCCGTGCAAATGCTTACTCGGTTAGGCTTTTAATGTTAATATATTCTTGTCCATTAATTCCTACTTCAATGTACAAATGGTCTTTACTAATTCTTTCCAGAAAATGTTGGGGGAGTGAATTTTGGATGGAGGATTCTGGTTGTGGACTCTGGGAGTAATCCCATCTATCATTGCAGAAATTAAGAATAGGATAATGAGTAGAGTTTTATTATTCTAATAATTTTATTTTTATTTAATTTTTATAACATAATATAAATTACTAAATTTATTAAATTTTACATATTAAAATATGAAACTTGATCCAAAGGCTTCAAAATGAAGTGGGTATTTTCCCTTACTGTATGACAAGCATGATGACGGCATGCGACCAATGAGTGTGTGATTTGTATGACAACAAATTGTAATTGCTTATAAAGAAAACGATGAATTTACCAATTCTGTTCCTCCCCCAAAGGATTCTTGGTACACAAACAGACTATCGAATAAATGTGCGTACAGACACAAAAACAACTAGCGCGGCGTTTATTTTTCAGGTCTTAGATTTTCATAATTTGACAGTAGCAAGCAATGCTTGTCATCAGGTTCCCGATTTGTTGCTTGCCCTGAAACCGATCCTACTTATCTGTATTACGTCCATTGCGTTGCATGAGAAGACAATTTTCCATCCCGCCTCTTGAATTATGGGTCTCCGGTTGTGTCACTTTCTGTTTTTCATTCCTTCCCATTGGCTATAAGCATTCAATCACTTTTTCAATATTAAAAAGAGGGCACTTTATAGTATAGATCTCCATTAATCTTCCAAACAATGCAGGGAGAATGAGTCACCAACATGAGCTATAGTCTTTAAATTCTTTTTTCTATTGAGTCAGGGAGTCATTTTCAGCTTGCCGTTTGTTTTCCATGATAATATATCTTCCTTTCTGGTTGGATGGCGTGAAGTTTTCGTCTGAAACAATTTCATATTATTATAATATGCTCTGGAAAACTCCAGGTGACAAAATTGCATAATAATTGAAGGACAATTATGACTTTAACTCAGCAACACTCAAGAACATTAACATAATATATCACATCTTGAAGATAATTAATTTAACTGGGAGCAATAGATATGGTCCTCTTTCATTCTCTCTCATACCAAAATCTGCTTTCAATCGAAGATGGTAGCTGAGATTTAGCTATCATATTAGTCAATGCCGACAGGCTTTTCTATATAAATATCAGCAGGTGATAATGGCCTTAAAAATTTTCAAACCAAAATTCGTAGTATTTGACAAAACTATGGTCAACCAAACTGGTTGCCCAGTTGGCTAATATACCTAATTAAGGAGAGCCACAAATTCATGGGTAGTTGGGAATCAATTGGTAATCACTGGGAGAGATTCGAATGTCAATCTTTTTTTACATTAATCTTCTTTCACTTTACTTTAGTGCTTTGCTATTGATAATAGAATTACTTCGTACTTAGTTCCTTCTCATAAAAAATAGTTGAAGGATCAGTTGAGGGACCAACAAATTTTTCGATTACCATAAAAAAGGAGAGCCAAAAGTCAGATAGCTCATGTAATTTTCATATGTAGCTCTCATTCACATGAAGACATTAACAACCATTAGCGAATTGAGTTTTACTGAAGAAAAAATAAAGCCAATTTAAGAAACAAAGGGGAAATTTTACTTTCAGCATTTTTTTTTAAAAAACAAAGAAAGAAAGAATCTTTAGTTGGTTAATTCATTTATTGGAGACAAGGTGTTCAAGGGCTATAATGCAGTCCCCATGATCTCAACATCATGCACCAAAAGTAATGACAAAAGCAGCAATACCCTTCAATAAATTAATACCGAATCTAAAGGCATGTATGCATTAAACAAAATTAAAGAAAGATAAAGTCAAATTGCACCCTAAAATCTAAGAGGGGGAGGGTTATGGAAGCACGCTGACAATGAACCATATCGCTATCCTTCTTAATAATTTAATTCCTATTGCTCATAATGGATCCAAAAGTAGAAAAGGCTTGAGAGCCAAACTAATACATATTTAAGCTAATATAAAATTATAATGGTGGATCCTGCATTAAAAGTGAAATTTCGTGTAACTAATTATCTTTAAGAGCATGTCAGCCAACTTCCGTTTTTATATACTAAGGTAAAGGTCACTGCAATTTCCTTATGATTGAACATGAGGTTGCTTTTCAATATACTAATCAATAAAATGTTAGTTCAATAAAAATTGATTATGGTCAAAAGAATTTAATGTTTATGTACATGAATTTGAGTCTTCGAAAAGTTTTTGTTAAGAGAAAAATACTATTTATAGTTATCCTCCTGAACAATATCTTATGTAAAAGTAAAAAAAAAAAAAACATAATGCAAAATGGGTTAATAAACAATAAACTAAGTCGTACACCTAGTGCATTATCGGGTTTTCATAAGTAGTTGCAGTATATACGTTAAGATTTTGCATTATGCAAAAGGTTAAGCTGATATATACTTCACTTTTCACTTGTATAATCGTAATGCAATTAGAAAATTTATTGGTGATATAAATAAAAATCATCCCTAAGCTTTAACCTCAAGGTAAACCTGTTCTTGGACAAAGTTAGCCTTTTACTCCATGAACCCATAAACTTCCAGTCTTCAACACTCGGTTGGTTTGTTTCTGGCATGCATGCGCGAACACAGTGCTGCTTCAACTGCATAGTATGCATTTCATTGATTTGTGCTATGGAAAGTAACTTTTCTTCGTGGGTTTGGATCCTCTAACTTTAGTTTTTATTGACTCTAGTAGTTTTTTTTTCTTTCCATTTCTCACTACTTTGCAGCTAGAGAGAAAAAATCTTACAAAATAATGAGAGATTTAGAAAACATCACTAAAATGAAACATTTCCTCTCACACGTATGCCCTCACAGTCTCTCTCTCAATCTGCATATTGAGGACTAAACACATGGAAACATGCATGAATAGTGCAAGCATACAGAGTCCTGCTGTTTTCTCAGACGCAAAGAAGGAACAGAAGAGACAAGCCGTCAACTTCAATACCTACATTATTAGAACATAAATATTGTTGGTTCAAAATAGATATGTACGAAGTCATCTCATTATGTCAGCCTTCAATAAGTTTTTCTGGACTTTTAAATTTCAAAGATAAGAAAGCCAAACAACTGCAGCATTTGACACAACGTGAGGCATATGTGGCATTATACGGGTTGTTATTGGGTTAGAAGTTTGGTCCAATCACTCTCATTTATCTTCTCATCAAAAAGTGTCACATTTAATTCTGAATTTAATATGTATGGTTCTGTTGAGCACAACTCATAGAAATACTAGAAGAAATTTAGGGGTCATTAGTTGCCTGATAATATGGGTTAAAGTATTTTATGATAAAATAATTGTGCACATAAGTTATTCTACGTATCTCATAAGGCATGGAGTCAAGGCTAGCGAATATTCTCTTATCAATGGAAAAAGCTATATAATTAAATATATCCCGATTAAATTGACCAAATTCTAATTTATACATTTAATCACGAAACTATGATATATTTTATTTTTGGGTGAAACTTGCATCTTCCAATTAGAAATTAATTTCTTTTGAGATAAAGAAATTATCGAAATGAATATAGTCCCTCTTAATAAAGTCTTTTTTATAAACAAAGTAAGGCAACATGTTTTAAAAACTTAACTATTTGTCAACTATACCAAACTTTATTCAAATGATGTATCTCATCTTCACTATATTTATGTTGTGTCTTGTGCTTTCTTGATCAAAACCAAGTGATTATTAGCTTGTATAACCAATATGAGTCATACTCTTTTAGACGATTTGATGCACAAAGAATAAACAATGTATTTGTTAGATATTAATAAAGAATAATCCGTAATTGACTTTGTCAATTTCTTATGCATCAAATGCGCAAAAATAGCACTCTCATAGCTTATTGCTGAGTTCATTTACATGCGCGATACATGCACTCGTCTCGCATACAAATTGACCCATAGATATGTGTTCATTGTCTCGAATTTATTTAACACAAACAAACAAAACAGACGTCTCCCGATGTCAACAGACACAAACCGGTACATGAACGCAAAGGAACAACTGCACTGTCCTCGTCTTCCTCTTGCATATATATAAATGAAGAGAAACAACGTCTTTTTTTCGACTACAGCGCTATGCAACTTGTGCAGTAACCACCACAACCAGACAATGTTCTTAATTTATATGCTGTTTTCCATTAGTCTTCTTTGCATTAAAATACTCCATGGCAACCACTACGTATAAATGCAATACAACCACCTCTCTCTCTCTCTCTCTCTCTTCCCCCGATTTGTGCCTCTATTATTTATATTTCTAAATCCATTATTGAGAATCTGAGATTTGGTGGTGTGAAAAGTTAGAAGAAAAGAACTATAAGGCATTAACTCTATCTATAGTTATCTATACCTGGCTTCAACGTTTATCTATTTCTTTTTAGCTAAAAGTAGAAACTTCCTCATCATGCACGTAAAACTCGATTTACCTTTACAACAAACACATATACGGACAGAAAAGGTATCAAAGGGTGCACAAAATATTTTAGAAAAAAAAAAGAAAATAAATAAATTATATATTCTTCTGGATCACACCCTTTCCTTCTAAAAGCAGCGCCCAGACAAAACCCACTTGCAACGGCAGCTTTATGGCCATAAGGGGCAGCCTCTGTACATCTCAGAAACTCGAGAACTGATTCTGAGAAGGTTGAACCATTTGCAGGTCTGTGGTTGTTTGGCATGAATTCTCGTCGCTGATCAAGGTCCTGTTTTCAAATAGCACCCCACAATGAGTGCATGAAAACGCATGTCACGGTTTTTTTTTTTTGCTAACTGTTTTAAGCATTTCCAAAAGAAATGGGTATCACTTTTTTCAAATGGTGGGCAAGTAGCAGATTTGAGTCACAGATTAATTATGTTGTTAAAAGTATACAAAGCCATGATCAGAAATCTATATTCTCCAAATGCTTTTTGACTAACCTAAGTTGTAGACTCCAGCAAGTCATGAAAAGTACTGCTGATCAAACTTTTTTCTTTTTTTGGAAAAAAAAAAAGAAGCCTTCTAATCACTCCTTTATAAGAATGGGAAAAGTCAACAAAACATCACAATGGTTACAACTAGAATAGTTAATTTTTAAGAGTTTCACATTTCAGTTTATGTGATGAAGTAAAATTTTTAATGTAAATTTTTTGAAATAAGAATTAAATAAAAATAAAATTATGAAAATAAAGAAACTGTAATAATGCAGCTTGTAGAAAACATGTTTGATCTTACTCTCGCGGTCGTGATGCCCATAGAGAACTAAGAGCTCGAAGACGACCATAGTACTCTCCAATCACAAGAAAACATCGTGCTGCTTGACGAACCGTCAGTAACCGACGTAACTGGTGAAGGGTCTGTTGTCTCAAATTATCAGCCTTCAATTCAGAAACGTGAATCATTGAGTGAGTTATCCAACAAAGAAAAAACTATCCAGTCAAAGAAAGGCTATGATGATTCATTTTTATATTGTTCCTTTTTATATATAGGCAGAACTGTAGAAGCAAACCCCAACTACCCTATAAGAATTCATATGGGTCCCTAATCTAGATGCACATGGACTCAACACCGTGGCTTCAAAGGGTTTGAAACCGGTGATCGGCTTTGTCTTATCTATCAACTTGGACTGTTTCAAAGCAGACTAATATAATTGATTACTTTTACTATCCTAGAATAAATTAATTAGAAATGATTCAGGAAATTGGTTTTAATATTTTGATGATAAGTCCATCTACGGTTAATGATTCAACAGCCATCACTTTCAAAACCAACTTCTGATTGAAACATTTTAAGATGGACAAACAACATCAAAGGACTATAAAGCAAACCTTCGCGGCAAAGCAATATGTAACAACAATAAACCAGACGTGTCAAACAAGTGTTCGGGACAATCAAACCCCAGTTCATTGCATGAAACTGTGTATGCTTCTTTTTTTTTATTGGGTAAACCCGGTGATCAGGTAATAATTAACAGTTTCATCCTTTTTCAATCTAAAGAAAATGCGATAGCTTGATGGAATAAAGACTATGGAGGTCAACCCAGCCATAATGAATATCAAAGACCCAAAGGCAGATATTTATCAAAGGGCAGTTGTGAATAAAATTAATTAATATATAAAAGGAACAAGTAAATTTCTTTTTTGGTTATTTTTAAGCCATAAGAAAAAGGTCAATTGTTCTTAAATTAAATCAAGGGTCTCTATCATTCCTTCAAAAAAAAATCAATGGTCTCTATCCTTCTGGGGTACAATAAAACAGAATTGCGGCGCGAAACATGCATAAAGGAATGAATAAGCAAAAGAGAAAGAGAAAGAATGAAGCAGAAGTAACTATTTACTAGTGCCATCTATTTATCAAACTTTTGATTTTGTTGTTTGTTTCTTTTTTCATATGCACGGTCAAGCGTTAATAGGCATCTAATATGCCATTATGATACTAAAAAAGGTTTGAACCAGCTGACAAAGGGAAAAGGCAACTTTTTAGCCTAATAGGTTGCCGTTTTCAAACCTAAAAAACTTTCTTAACCGATCGGCATTTGAAACCTCAAAACTTAGAGTGATGGATAAGATATCAAATATTCAAATCCACTCTTGACATAAACATATATGAGAAAGGTTCTCTCTTCTGTCATTAGTCAAACAGAAACTGCTCCAAATAACTTTGACACGGGTAGTCACCCGAGGCTTTACGTCAACCTTCCCCACCAAATTTTGTACTCAAAGAGTAGTATTACTGTTGTTACTTTCAAAATAAGCCCAAGCTTCACTGATTCCTCCTTTGACACGAGAAAATAGGATTTGTAACTTTTGTCTTTGAAAATTTCATCATTATAGTGAGTTTAGACGAAACAAAAAATATATAGAGAGAGAGAGAGAGATTGATCTCTATTTGTGAGTTTTTTTTTTTTAACTAATTTTTCAACTCAATTTTACTGTCTCTCTCTTTAATATAGCTATTATTTTGATGTCCAAACTCAGGAGTTTCAGATCGGACAAATGTGTCCCTAAACTAATGCCCCTTTTGTGTTTCTTAATGCAATAATGTGCTAATAATTAATTAATATTAATAGATCATATATATCATATGCAAGTAATGTGATGTAGTCACCTGGCGGACAAATCCTTCAAGATTGGCAATCTTGCCCATGGCGACGACCATCTGCTGCACGCCATCGACGGCGGTGGGCCCGCCGGCGATGGTGTCAACCAGAGACTGCTGAAGCTGTTCAAGGCCTTGAGTGAGAGCCTCCTCCGCTTGCTGTGAAGAATGTCTGAGGCCATACATTCCCATGATTTGCTGCTCAGCTAGAGGCTCTAACTGTTGTATTAACATCTAACAAACAACAAAAGGAACAAATAATTAAAAACAAGCAAGACAGTTAAATCATGTTGCAAACTGAATTAAGGTTAATGCTATGACCAAGATTTACCCAACTGATAGGAGCCGTTATTCTCTGGTACAATCACTGACTTACCACCAGATAAGTAAAAATTATAATGTTGTTACCAAGAAAGTTCTCTCACTATCCAAGACAATGACACCTTTCAACCATTCATTCTTTTAAGCTTGTCTGATCAATTAATCTTAAAAAATTATGATTTCCTCCCACAAAATATTTAATGATACAATTACATGCTAAAATATTATATGATTTCCCATATGCTACAAATCAACCCGAGTTTAGCCCATTTTTCATAAGAGATGACCGAATTTAATTACTGTTCAAAACTGTTATATCATCTCATTTCTCAATTATTAAAAAAAAAATTATCATATGTTATTTAAATTTAATTTTAGTGTTACCAATTTAATTTATATATAATCACATTAGCCTTATTTTATTTGTCAGTAGTAAATAATATGTACTTTCATTGACCTATATCCCTTAAATAATTATATATATACCATTATGAGCTCAGAGGGCCTGAAACCGCCCATCCAATTGAAGCAGCGTTCAGCTGGAGTCATCCACAAGCCATTATGAAGATGAAAGACATCTGATTTGGCGGCCACTGCCTTTAAACGGAAAATCTCATCGTAATGTGTCAGATATCCGTCAACGATGACTCTCAGATCACTCTCTGATAAAGGCGCCTGCAACGCCGTCCGAAGCTCCGTCATGTGCCGGTGCTCATCCTCTAACCACCTTGCATATTCCATGTCAAATATGGCAGCTCCTACAAGACAATTTAATCCATGTCCGTTGCTAGCTGTTTGTAATTAAATTATACAATAAATAATAAATAATAAACAATAAACTAAAATGGTTCTGGCTGCATCTAATTTTGCGTGCTTCGGTCTCGGTTTGTTTCTTTCATTATTTTATTTTATTTTATTGTTGTGCTATTATTGCTATTAATAAAAGAATTAGTAGTTGATTTGGTCACCAGTGCAATGTGGCCCAATGAAACTGACCCAGCACCATTTTAATTCTTGGAGAATAAATTAATGGGTTTATATTTATAATGCTTTTCTTTTTCATAAAAAATATAGTTTTAAGTGAATATATTATTTTAAAAAGCACACCATTTTACCAAAAGTGAAAAAGGGCAGTATCATGGATCAATAATTCCCTGAAAAGTTTTTTTTTTTAAATTCTAATTTCCCGAAAAGTTAAAAGCAAATAAACTAAATTTTATGCTTACAAAAGGTCATTCAATCTTTGACACTTAAAAATGGTCCATTTTTTAACCAAAAAAAATAGTCCCTTCTAATTTTCATATATCTATTCTTATTCTCATTTGTACTTTGTAATATGGATTTAAATTAATACCAATTGAATAACAGATTTTGGTCAAAATCTAAAATTTGAGATGGATTTTCAGAAGTTGACTTTTAATTATTTAAATTATGTAATAAATGAATATATACATGCTTCATCAATATTAGTTACGTACAAATAATGGCAATATATATAGTCAGTATGGCTTTCTGATTTCTTTGTTTCATCTTCCAATCATATAAACAAAAAAGACTGACAAGAAAAGCTTCCAGTTATTGCATAGTTTAAGATTTTCCTTGACTTAATAATTACTTGCTCTATAGTCATTTGATGTTATGTTCGCCAGAAAACTCCATTGCAGTGTTTTTATATTTTTTGATTTCTGTAATTAGAAAAAGGTATTGCATTTCTAATATCAACGAGAAAAGCTAGACTCACCAGAGCTTACATGGCTACCAACACCACCACAGCCCAAGAAAAGCCCCTAATATGGCCAAATAATCATCATTAAAGTAAAATGACATTATGTAGTTTGCAATTATACAGTATTATATAATGCATGCATATGAGATTTTAAAAACCTGAGAGCGCGCTCTTTGAAGGTCTTGTTCGAGCTGGGTTAGCTTTAGTCTACTTGACTCTAGCTGCTGCACGTAAGCCTGTTTGGGAAAAGAGAAAGAAAATGTTGGAAAAGTTAGACAGTTTCTTTCAGTTTCCCGAACAACATTTGCAATTGTTAATGTTTCTACCAACTAATGGTACGGTGACAGGCCACACCTTTTTCCGGAGACGGCTTTTCCTTGCAGCCTCTCTGTTTTGAGCTAATCGTCTCAATGTCTGAAACCAATTTAGAAAATCTTAGCTCCTACATCAAAAAGATGAAGACTTCGAACATATTTTTATTTATAATGCCACTTTCAGAAACCTTTGCATCAAGTTGTTTCTCTGATGTGGAACCGGCTTCCTTTCTCTGCAACAGTAAAATCCCCAAAAAATTAGAAGAGAAAAATTAATGACAGAAGGGAGAGCAGAAAATAGAACGATAGACTGAAATATTGTTGAGTCGTTTAGCTAAATCAGAAAAAAATTTAGACTTTTGGGACCAGTAAACCAGAACAATAGACCCCTAGTAGTAGGTTCTTAGGTGGTGGAAATGAAGAAAATTGCTCAATATTTCTCATCTGGCTCAAGAGGCTTTCAACGTAGAGAACCAAATGAAATTATTAGAGAGCTCACAGAATTTCTGGGAGGCATTTGTGATTGGAGATGTCCATTGGGCCATTTCTCGTGGGATATGCAATCATCAATGTGATAAGGGTAGCAAAAACCATCATTATCTGCCATTCTTTTGGTGTATATTATGGTCAAGGTTTCGAACTCAAAAATGATTTGGGAGAGAAACAGAAGTTTTCTCCGGTTCCGGGGATGGAGTGGAGTGGGTCACTGTTATAATGTAAAACGCTGATAAGTACTGAAAAGATTCTGACTTTGTTTTTTAGTGTGAACAGATTGCTCCCTTTCTCTCTTTCTCTCTCATATTTCATGTCAGACATTTTATCAGAAAATCGTTCAGGAATCAGAAAACTCTGTGTTCCATTGATTTTCTGAGAGCTGTTGGGATCTGTGCTGTTCTTTAGTGAAGATATGCGCAGAAGAGAGAGAGGAAGGGGAAGAGAAAGATCAAAACAGTAATAATTACATTAAAGGGGCCAACTTTTTCCTGGGATTTGGGGATATGGAAAGAGAGAACTGGAAGATTAACAGCGGAAGACAGTAGTTTTAAAAACCTTTTCCAGAGGTGATTTGGCAGCTGATTGATTCTGTGATGGGCCTGTTCTTGAGGCATCACTTGCCATCTCCTGTTGTAGTTGCTGTGGTCTCTGCTGCTGCTGTTGAAGCGGCAGATGCTGCTGATCAAAAACCAGCTGATCAGACGAAGATGCCTTTTTACTTATGGGAGATTCTGGTTCAAATTGGGTCTCAGTTTTGCTTGAAAGAGTGTTCACGGCTGATCCTGAATCAGTGCTCTCCCCTCCCGACTTGGAACCTCCCTGTATTAGCAAACCCACCAAAATTTTTGATTGAGATGCCCAAGAATAATCCAAAAGGCATGCAAAATCCCCTAAGAGAACTCATTTTCACTAGTGGCTAGTGAAAAATCATCCTGTAGGTTATTTAAGCCAGCTCAAAAGAAATATCAATAGTGAGGATTTGACTATATCCTCACCAGAATGAAAGAAGCAAAGAATTGCAAATTTCTTGAACTTGAAAGCAACATTCAATAGATTGTCAAAGAAAAAGAAGTTAAGAGACTACTACTCTTGGGGTTTGCTGGAATCTCATTGGCCATGAAGGGAACATTTCCAGTGTAGCTGCAGGCCTGCCTATGAATAAAGCTGCAAGAATCACAAAAGCAAAATCTCAGAGGATCACCAAAAAAAAAGACCCCAAGGATTTTCAATGATATCAAAACGTAGAGGAACCTAATCCCCTTTTCCGCAGTTATGGAGTCAGTGAATCATGCAGGGGAAGATAGGTTTCTAAGATTGTAACCCCACGCCATCCAAGCCTATTGTCTCAGAATCATTATGGTATCGGAAATGGTAATTCCCCTCTGTGCATTCTTTAGACATATTCAAACCTCTTCCCCCAACGCCTTTTACCCCCTGCTTTTAGAAAGGGTTGGTTATGCTTATCTAACGTCAGAAAAAGGATAAATGATAGAAAGGGGAACCATACGTGCTTTGGCTTCATCATTTCTAATTTTGACTCCTTGCAGAACAATTGCCTCTTCCAGCTCCCCAAAATCAAAAGCAGAGCGTTGATTGCTAAGAACAAAAAATAAAAAGGATTAGAACCCAAGTCAGATATGTATGGACCTAGAAAGTAAAACCAAGCAAATTCGTAAAACGAAGGAAGAAAAACTCATTACAGTTCTCTCTTCTTTTTTTGACAGTAAAGTTCATTCTTGAAAATTAGCCATATCTGATAAAAAAAGGTTTTTAACTTTTGGCAGTGGAGAAGGAATTATTTAAGAAGCATACATTAAACTTGATGCAGTAGTGTTAATCCCATGAAGAATTCCGTAAGGGACATGGTGAGTTGAAGGTCCTGACTCAGACAAACCAGTTTCACCTATCCTGTGATTCGCCATCCAAGGCTCTTCAGACCATTCTCAAATTTCCCTCAAGCCGAAACTGAAAGTTTTGCATTTGGGAGAAATTCAATTCACAAGGGAAAAAAAAATTGCTCTGGTATGAAAAGCCAGAGCTGAAGAACTTGAGTACTATAATCAGGAAGTCATTTGTGTTTACCTCTGTTTATCGTTGGAATTCTAAGGATAAATAGAATCCTATTTCGAGAAGGTGACGGAGCAGCGAAAGATCAAAGCTTTCTTGTCAAAGTAATATCTAAGTTGCCACAAAGAGGGTCCGGTCTTTTTCTCAGATATATGTTTCTCTTTGCAACTTTTTTTCTTTCATGGGGTGTCTCTGTCTCTTTCTTTTCTCCTTCTCTATGAAGAAATCCTGATTGATTAGTCTCTTTGCCTTGCTTTAACACTGTACCAACTTGTACATATTTCAGATTGAGAAAACTCATACAATGGCACCCAAAATCTTGTCTTAGCAGGCTTGTCTCTGGCTCTCTGGGCTTGCGGGGTTTGAAAGGGGCAGAAACAAAATTAAAATTTGAAGAAAACTAAAGAAAATAGTAAAATTGGAAAGGTGGGGTCTTCTGCAGGAACCCACTAGAGTCACTGACTCCTACTCCACTCTCTCTCTCCTCTAACCGCCTGTGTTTTCTTATTGGTTCTTACCTGGGGCTGTTCTGGGCTCCACGTACTTAACAGGAAAAAGTCATATACTTATTTACTAGGGAACACAATAAATTCAGTATGCAGGGAACAAGTTTTCCTTTTTTTTTTTTTTTCCCTCTTTTACTCTGTAGAGAGGGCAAAGGAGAAAGAAAGAGGAAGCTATAAAGGGGATTTCTTGATCTTTTTATGCGTAAAAGGAGATGGATTTCTCTTTTCATAATCATTCACTCCATTCTGAAACCAGTAAAAATTTTACTGAAAAAAATTAAAACATTGTTGAATCTTATAAAATTATAAAATTTACCAAATATTATGTATAATTTAACATCTCATATCAATTATTATAAAATTTTTGTCCACATGGAAACTTTCATGATTATACAAAAAGTTTAATGTCACAAAATTTCAGAACACACTATTTTCACAAAATCTATGATAATTGTTAATTAAATGGGTCACAATTTCATAACAATATTATACATAATTTAATATTTTAAAAATTATCACGAAATTTTTATTGGTCTCTCTGATTTTATATTTACCCTTTCACAATTAAGAGGTTACAAAACAGCGAAATTCTTTTTTTTTAAATTGATGTGATCTACGTAATTCTTTTTAATTTTCTCATTAATAAATGAGATTTATTCTAGATACTCATTGCTAATAATTTTGAGATGAGCAGCTGCTAGCCTGATACCTTTAGAAAGTTGAGTTATTTTGCACATCATATTGTAACCTTGTGCTCATACCATATCAACCAAAACATTGGAATAATACTATACAAGAACACCACTTTGTGTATTTAATCCCTGCTCTGAGATGGATTTGTTTGGAATTATCCCCTTTGTTGATAGGTCAACATCTATTTCCTGTCATCACCTAAAACTATGCCACGTTAAGATTCCTTTCTACTTATAGACAATATGTTTGCAGAGGAATATGGTACACAGGGTAATCATGAGCCAGTCAGTTCCATTTAAGTTTCTAGTTAGTATCATAATCCCATCATTAGAAGAAGCTTATTTGTTACATAAATCTTCAACATCGTTTCTAGAGTGTAAGCTTAACTGGTAACTTCTTAAACGGCCATAGAAATAGAAGAAGAGCGCTATTGAAAGTCTTGGACTGCAGATATAAAATAAAGGATGCACAGGAGGCAGAAATTAAGTATCATTTTTCCACATGACTTCAAGGCTTTCTATATTTATATATCTAAGGCCAACATTATTGAGAACATAGATATATCGTAATAATCTTATGGGAATAAAGTAACAGACAGAGAAAGAGAGATGGGGGGAACTTTTAGGTAATGGACCCATGATCTATCGCATAAAGAGAGGTAGAAGCAAATATTTTATATTGCGCCCATCTTGTACCTTCTGCAGGTAATAAGGCTCCTACCAATTATTCCTTTTTTATGGCAATGATTGGTCATAAAAAAAGTGGTTTGGTTCAAAGAGAAACGCTCTAATGGATTAGGTCAATATGTGTTTTAAGCACATACCTTTGTTCCCAATATACCTTACAACATGTTCTTCATATGGAAATGTTTTTGAGAAGCAGTTAGATTACAGATTCCACGAATCTCGCATCCCCTAAAGCCATATTTGTTTGGGTTCCCCTGCTTCCATGTCTGTGTAAAGGTGATTGGTCTAGATCAAAGCCCAAGATTAATTATTCCCCTGAAGATTATGTTCTACTTTGTTAAGTCATTACTTGTCGTCTAAGGAAGTACCTAATAGTACATTGTTTATTTTAAGGTTTTTTTTTTGTGGCCTTTGGAGAGCAACTTGGATTTTATTCTAAATTTGTATCAATGCTGATGTTGAGTAGTTTGAGACTATCGCCTTTCATTGATTCATCATCAGTGAATGGCCATTTGCAAATCAAGCTAGAGGAGATGCCATGTGGAGAAGCTAACATCGTCTTGAAATGGACCATTGCACTAACAATCTTCCATTGAGAAATATTATGGTCAGCAAATGATTGGCAATGGACCCGAAGGCAGACACACAGGGATATATCAAAGTTTAAAAAGGATTTCCAACATAAGAAACAGTTCTTTTATTTTTGCAATTTTCATTTCACATAATTTAAATTATTAAATTTATTAAATTTTATATACTAAATTATAAAATTTACAAAACAAGAATTAATGAATCACACTACCATAATAAGCATTGTGTATAAGAAATCCGTCAAATCACCTACCCAAAATAGTATTAATTGGAAGTTAATAAATAACATGGATTGGCACCTACACTGGCAGAGAACGTTTTACAAATAGAGTATGTTTTACTAACCAGCTAGTTGGGCAAAAGTAGGCACCTTAAGCCGGTAGTACAAGCTCAATTTCTTTGGTATTTTTTCCATTTCTTAACAAAAATCAGCTTTAGACATCAAGCATAATCTGCTTGTCATGAATGTGGATTTAGATTTCGCAGAAAGGAAATTAAGCCATCATGAATCGGGAATATATAGCCCACAATATGGGTATGATTTTGTCTCTCTATATAAAAGTGCATTTACATATAGAAATCGAAAACCCCAATTCAAATTTATCTAGAATGCTGCTCTACTTACGTAGTTAGAGCCACGTTTTATTTACGCTCAAACACAGGCTACATAATAATTATTGTAGTTTGTATCTTATTATCGGCAAAACGTAGCTATAGCCACGTGGGTATAAATTTTCTATTTATTCATAGCAAGACTCCATTTGCTAAAAGAAATTTCATTTGGACTAGCATTGACAGTATCTTACGTGCCTCTTGGACCTGCCTTAAACCATTACTTCACTGTGTCTGACCCTGAACCATACTGTCATCTAGGGATTTATTTTTTCTTTTTTATTTTTTAGTAATACAAGGAGGTTATAGCCTTATATAGGGGTAGGGGAATGAGAGATGTATCTCTCAAATTCAAACCGGCCTCCCTAAAACTGGAAGACAAGCGTGCATGCCACTTGAGTTACAAGGCTCGCGGCTCATCTAGGGATTTGTTAACATAAGTGCAGTGATAACATCTCACAAAATGTATATTTAGGCCCAACAATAACATGCTGCGTATGTTTCCAGTCTGCAGAAAGTTAAAGAGATTTAGCTCTAACGTCTAAGACATCTGAAGGCATAGTACATCGCATCCCATGCTTGGAAAACGACAAACCACATTTTGATTGTGGCAGTAAGCTAGTAAAACTATAAAACTCTAACTACTTATTAAACTTTGTCTACTTTTGACTGGAAGCTGGCAGAGTTTCAATAAATCAGAGCTGAAGTTGTTCCCGACCATGGATGCTTGCGAGATAAAGAGAGGATCTTTTAAATTTGAAGGACTTTACCAGCCATATTTCATCTGACAAAGAATTACACATCTCCTCAGCCATTCCATGAAAATCAGGTAGAACACTGAACATCAACTCTAGCATCTTATTCAGGCAATAACATGAATTAATATTCGCTATCTCAGAAAGTGCAAACGAGTCCAGATAGAGAGCCCACAACTACACAACAAGACACAAAAAGCAAAGAAACATAATGTATCATGGTATTGCTGAATACCAGCATAAGCAGGAACGTTCACAACTACATAAAAGCACCTGTTACAATAAAAATAAGAGAGGTAGAGAACTTTACACAAGAGAGAGGGCGAGAGAGAGAACTCAAATGCTTCTCATAAGGGCATACACTGCACTACTGAAAAATCAGTTAGGATAACCAGCTAGTCCAATTTTTTCTCTAATCAAATTTTAAAAAGAATACTCTGTTCTTTGAACAGCTGACCAGCAATTTAAAATTCAGCTGCGTCAGAAAGCATAGGTCAAGGCATACTAATTAAATTAATCTTATATACAAATAGAATTCCATTGAAGTGAAATGGACAAATGTGAAATACTTAGAGCTTAATGATGCAAATTGTAACCCTTTCAAGATCCTCTTGATTGTCACTACTCAGCACAAAACAATAATGAAACACTCAATCTCTCACGTTATAGCTCAAAGATAAATGGCTCAGCTGAGGAAAGCAAGTGGCTATTGTTTCTAACATCAGACATCACATCCCAAAGATGAAGCCTCCTTAAATTTGATGATCTTGAATTCATCTGGTAGAACTTTGGCCATACAATTGTGAAATTGCTGATGCCTATAATCTCAAGATTCTCAACTGTCTCACCAATATCAAGATGTATAACAGTGACATCTTCAATCTTAAAATGCTTTAAGGTTCACCACCTTGGCAGTCAGTTCGAAAGCCTCAAGCGCACAATCTTTCAAGAGCAAAGACCAATGCCATCGGCCTCTAATATAAATTTGCCCAAACTGATTGCCGGTACATATCTTCAATGTTGGACTACTTAGTTCAATTGTCATCTGTACCTCAGACACTGCAATCTCTGGATTGACAAGTTCCAAAATTTCAATATATGGACACTCAGATACCAAAAGACTCAGATTCAAATGCAGATATACTCACTTAACTCAAGGACAGGGATTTAAAAGAAGGGAATCTCTGAAAATTGGTTTCAATTCTGCACAATACAAAAAAAATGCCACAAAGTTTATCTTGTTTACTTGAGCAAAGCAATAGTTGTAGAAGCTGAAAATCAATCTACATCTTCCATCAAAATTAAAAGGGCTTGCATTCCTGATGTTTGAAAATTTGTTTGTAATAAAAATTTCCAGTTGACCAGTTGCCAAATCACCGTAAATGGGGCAAACATTGGTATTAAAGGAGAGTGTGTGGAGATGCCTACAACATGATTCTCGCCATTGCCAGCAGGTTGCAGAGGCTATAACTACATCCCGGGCAGCTCCAAGGTGAGACAAAATGTTCCCAACGACTTCCACAGGAAGATGCTCCGTAGGGTATTGAAAATATGTATATCCAATAATCCCAAGCTCACCACTTGGGTCTCACAAAGTATCAACTTTATTTAAAAGCTCAATATCCAAAAAGAAAACAGTCAATTCCTTCGAGAATCAATTTGAAATTTTACAAACCCGGTAAAGGCTTTTCCCCTTGTGTGGCTCAACCTAGAACACCAAACGATGTTCAACGAATATCAACAAAATTGGTAGAATTGAGGATGTCCAATTAAGAGAAGGGAATGCTCAACATTCTACCAATTTCCCACAAGAAGAAAATAAAAGAATTTGTTAGAAATGAATCAAATCATAATTCAATACCAAAACAAAATTGCAGCAATTATGAGAGACATATAGTCAAACAGCTCAGTAGGCACCAACAATTGGGAATTTACGGAGAAAATAATTCGAATTGAAGTGAAAATAAACAGCACGCAAATAACTTCACATAAACAATGTGCACCCTATCAAAAAAAAGCTCAAGAACAGTTTTTGCAATCCAATCCAAAATTTTAAACAGGCGACTATTGCCAATGACCCAGAATCGGAAAACGTAAATTCAGACTCAGAAACATTTAGTGGTTCCCTGGATAATGCAAAGATATTTGTCAATAAATCGTGAGTAATGGTAGCACACGAAGAATAAGAAGAAGAGGAGACTGAGTGGATAAGTGGGGCAGTTTGTTAAAAATCAATAGAGCCTGATCACCGGCGTAAGTAAGGAGAGAGGGCCGCCACCTCGGAGGAGCAAGAGAGAAGTAGCATCACTGCTTCCACCAGGACCGTCATAAGACTCACCCCTTCCAACCAATTTCACATGTTAAAAGGTACAAAATCTTCTCAACTATGTAAGTGAATTTTAAATTTTTTTTTTAAATTTTAAAAATTACACAAAATTTTTCTCAATTATTAAAAATATGCAAAAAATTATTTCATTACAATTTTTATTAAATAATAGACGATTCTTCCAAACTTGATGAAACCCTAAATTTGACAAAAAGAAAATAACCAAAATGCTAAAATGACCGAAAGACCAAAACCCTTAGATCTGTGTTGCCAATGTACCTGTAACTGGAGCTGCTGCTTTAAGTGGCATCGAATATGAACCCTTAGCTCTTCAACTCGAGCTCTGACGTCGCTGCTGTCTCTGACCTCTTTAGCTCCATCTCTTCGATGAGATCAACTGTCTTCAAGGTATCTCCATTGTAGACAGCATTTTAAGATCGACAACTTCTCTAGGACTGGGATATCGTAGTCGGAATCCATGGTGTTGCCATTTTCTTCAACCCTTTCCTAAAGCTAGAATTCAATTTCACTGCATTGCACGAATACAAGCAGATGAGAATGGGTTCGTGAGATTTGAATAAGAAGCTCTGCTCGGATTTCACAGGTTCGTTAAATTAAGTTGAATTTGACTGTTGAAATCCGACTTTCAATTTCTATCTCCAGGGGGCATGTGTCTAGTAATCTCCTGCCTCCTATCTGTAAAAGTCGTCGATGGAACCGTTGCGTATCATCGTTTGCTGGATTTTTTTTCCACTCAAAATCCCACCCATGGCCATGAGTGAAATTTAAACGGAAGTGCTGTGATTTTGTGAAAGTGCGCCTTATCTCCGACTGTCTTGAACAACTATACTGAAGCGTAAACAGAACTCAAAAGTCAGAGCTAAGGGAATTTTGGTCTTTTCAGGGGGTATTTTAATTATTTTATCATTTAATAAAAATATAACGGAAGAGAATTTTTATATATTTTTTATAATTAAAAAAGATTTTATATAATTTTTAAAAATTTTAAATTTTTTTAAATTAACATATAATTTTAAAAAATTTTGTATATTTTAATTTATTAATTATTAATCTGAGTATAAAATTTAAAATAATAAATTATTTTCTCATATAATTTGTAATTATTGAATCATTCAATTATGAAAAATTTAATATCTAAATTTCCTTTAAACTTACTACTACCTAATCTTTAAAAAAATATCCTTTTTTCCTAAAATTAATGCATCGTTCAGTTATTTAAACTAGATTATGACAATTTGTTAACACTTAACATCAAAATATAAAACAAACAAATAAACGTAACGTGGTTAATATTACTTTAAAATAGTTTGGTTGGCTTTTTATATTATAGTACTAATAATAGTAAGGAGCAACAATTTGACTCAAATTTAAGCTACAAGATCAACAAGATTATATAAACTTATTTTGAACAATAAGTGTATTATTTTTATAAATTAAATTTTATTAAATATATTTAAAAATTTAAATTTATTATATTTTATAAATTAAATTATAAAATTTAATAAATTTATAATACCCATTTAATATGTACAATTTAGTAAACTTAAGATTTATTCTTTAAATAATTTCGGTTGTCCGCCTTGTAATTTTGTGAAACAATCATTTTACCCGTTGATAAAGGAACGAGATAATTTCACTTTAAAATGTGAAGTTCACTGTACACTGGACCCTGACACTGGGAAAACACAGGCATTACTACGCTTACTTTCTGAAATCTCGCTGTCTTCTAGCTTCTGCATCTATGGCTAAGGACCTTGAAGTTATTCTCGTTCTGCTCTGGATCACCCTAGAAGTTTCTGCTCCTTCCGTTGCAGCTTCGCCGGCTGGTCACCGCTACAATGTCGGAGATATCGTACCCTTGTTTGTCAACAAAATAGGACCCCTCAGCAATCCTAGGTAATCCGATTTCCCTTTGCTATGACCTTCATGCGCATCATAGCACTACAAATTTGTTTGCTTTTACTATGATTACTGTTGTTGTAGCCGTTCGCTGCGTAATTTCATGTCAAAGATTGTTTATTTCATTGGATTTCCGTTCGCTTTGACTTCTAATTGTATTTTAATTGCTCTCTTGCAGTGAGACATACGAATACTATGATTTGCCGTTCTGCCGCCCTGGTTAGTCTTAGGTTTCACGCCGTAATATGATTGGTCAATGCTTTGGCAGAAGAATCATTAAGAGTTGTTGTTAATTGTTCTAAATAGTTACTCGGTATTTTATGTGCCCAAAGGAATGAATATTATTTCTGTAGCATTGCAGCACCATAAAGATGCGCAGCCAGTTTAATGGGCATATCTCTAAAAGTTGTTCTCTCTAGCATTTACCTGCTTCCATAATACGATTAGAAGAGTAATTAGTGGGAAGCTTGATGTATGATTTGTTTCTAGAAGTATCCTTTGCTATACCTTTCATATATGGTGATAGCAGAGAAGTATTTTTGGCCTTCTAATTGAATTTGCTTTCAAATGCATTGATTTGTATGAAATATAATGATTGGAATGTCTAAGATTGCAAACCATCATATTCATTGTCCTAATCCATGTTCTAAACATGTTTGAAATACTTAGAGCAAGGCAGTTAAATTTAAATTTTGTGGCTGACAGACCCAATAATTTACAAGAAAGAGTCCCTTGGGGAAGTTCTGAATGGTGATCGATTGAGCAATGCTTTGTATCAGTTGAAATTCCAGGAGCACAAAATTAGTGAGACCTTGTGCCAAAAGAAGCTTACAATTGACGATGTTACAGCATTCAAGCGGGCTATAATCAATGATTTTTACTTCCAGATGTACTTCGATGATCTGCCATTCTGGGGTTACATAGGAAAAGTTGAAGAGGAAAGCTGGAATCTTGGTAGAGATGGGCTGAAGTATTACCTTTTCAAACATATTCAGTTCAGTGTTCTTTACAATGGAAACCAAGTAATAGAAGTGCATGCATTTGGTGATCCAAATCATGCTGTAGACATAACAAAGGATGCCAGTGTTGATGTTAAGTTCACTTATTCCATTATCTGGAATACAACTTCAGCTCTTTTTGAAAAGAGGATGGACAGATACTCAAGAGCTTCATTGCTGCCTATCTCTCGTCAAGTTCACTGGTTCTCATTCATCAATTCAATTGTCATCATTTTACTCTTGATGGGTTTGCTTACCCTGCTATATATGCGGCATCTAAAGAGTGATTTAAACAAGTAACTCTCTTTGTTTAAATGATAATTCCATAAAATCAGAAATTTTTAAGTATGTTACTTTTGTTTGTTGGCCTCACATTCATTTTTCATTTACAATGTCAGGTATTCTAATACAAATGAACAAGATAAGGAGGTTGGTTGGAAATACATTCAGGGTGATGTACTTAGACATCCTCAATACTCATCCTTACTTTTTGCTGTGCTGGGGACGGGTACTCAGCTGCTAATCTTGTAAGCTTCTTTAGTATTCAAAATATGTATTCTTAACCTGACCCAAGGCCACATATTCAACCTCTGGGCTTTACATGGCATTATCATGACTACAATATATAAAGGTGTGTAATGTCTGGTTTAATTTCTGCTGCTGACTGCTGTCAACCAGACTAGGATTTAAATTAAGTCCTTTGGCAATCTTAAAACCTCCAATTGATAGGGAAGCATTCTCCTTTAACTTGATTTCTGCTTTTCCTAGACTGACCTCAAGTATGGTTACTTGTGGTCAAGTTTTATCAGATATTTTGCATAAAGTTTTTCTGCCAGATTGAGGTACATTGATGACTAGTTCACCCCTCACATAGATTTTTAAACTAAGCAAAGGCGGAATTTATTTCTTATTTTGTTATGAAGTCAATAAATTGGCAAGTTGAGGTTAGCACAGATCTTTCGTGTGGCAGTTGTTAGATAGTGTTCTTCTACCCTATTCTGGCATACTATGT
This sequence comes from Dicorynia guianensis, assembly GCA_037013595.1. Lineage (NCBI taxonomy): Eukaryota > Viridiplantae > Streptophyta > Magnoliopsida > Fabales > Fabaceae > Dicorynia > Dicorynia guianensis. The sequence continues at coordinate 3,027,961 of JASUAB010000009.1, forward strand.
ACTCATTGAACACATCTTCCCCATGCTTTCCTTTTTAAGAACTGTGCATCACGCTATCACTCTTGATCTATACCCTTAAACATGCATATATTACACCTGTTGAAAATTTAGAATTGATTCCTATGTAATGCAGTCAGAGTATTGTGAAAGCTCTCCTTTAAATTTCAGTCATTGCATTTTTCCTATTCATGCATGTAATATGACAAGGAAAAATACAACCAAGCATGTTCACGTTTTAACTTTTGTTTTGCTTTTCAAAATAAATCAGTTTTCCCTTTTCCTTCAGGGTTTGCATCTTACTATTTTTAGCCTTTATCGGCACCCTCTATCCCTACAATCGTGGAGGACTATTAAATTGTCTTGTCCTGTTACACACTCTTTCATCTGTTTTTGCTGGGTACTCAGCGGCATCTTTTCATGGCCAGTTTACTGAGACTGGATGGGTAATTTTTTGACATAATTTCTGTTTAATTAGTATATGATTTTAATGTTTCTATAATTATTCTGTGACTTGACTATCACTGCAGGAAAGGAGTGTTATTCTAGCAGGGATTTTGTACATTGGACCAGTGTTTGTTGTTGCCTCTATCCTTAACATTGTAGCAGTATCTTATGGGGCCACAGCCGTGCTTCCATTAGGCTCCATTATTGTGATTCTTATCATATTTACATTTCTTAGCATCCCATTGCTTGGGTTTGGTGGAGTGATTGGATACCGTTTTAGATCTAAATTTCAAGCCTCCTCTGCTACAAAGCGATATCCTACAGAGATTCATCGGTTTGCTTGGTATAGGAGAACACCTACTCAAATGTTTATTGGGGGTCTCATACCTTTTGGTGCAATTTTCCTTCAAGTACACCAGATTTATGCAAGTATGTGGGGCTACAAAATATACACTCTTCCTGGCATTTTACTTGTCACATTCGTCATTGTTATCATGATCGTTGCTATTGTCAATATTGGTCTGACATACATTCAACTGTCTGTGGAAGACCATGAATGGTGGTGGAGGTATGTTGTGTTGCATACATCAATGCTTCTTTTTGTTTGATGTTCTTCCTCTCCCCTACCCTGATCCTTCTATGTGTTTTTGGTACCTGTGGCAATCTACATGAGTACAATCCTAAACATGCTGACCTGAAAATCAACGAGGTATTGGTTGATAGATCTAAAATTTTTCAAACTACTTATAAGTTATTTCTTGATAAAACTCAATTAGATAAAGCATCGTTCTGACATAGAAGTTATTGATCCTCAATGGTTAGGGTGCATTGTGATATCTTTATTTTTAGCCATTTTATGCAATGCAGATAGGGGCATATGAAATAGATAGATATCACGGTCACTGTCATTCTGTTGTTTGATCCCAAAGCTCACACTTACGAGGTGACTGGATTAGGGGCAAGTGTCATTAGATAGCCATCAGCAGGGGATAGTTCTCACCAAGAAGTTCTTTTATTATGTTGATTTAAAGATTACAGTGAATTACCTAAAAGGGTTAAATATAAAGGTTCCGAGACACTAAACTTGTGGAGGACAAAAAAATATATTTTTGACAATCTAGTGTATATAATAATATTCAGAAAGTTAGAATTCGACTAACAACATCGGGCTCTCTTATGAAGCCATGCCATTAATGATATTGTTGGTTTGGCGTAAATGCTCTACATATTTTCACTAAAGTGTTTCTGCTGGTTAATGCAGATCTGTGCTGTGTGGGGGCTCGACAGCCATATTTATGTTTGTCTATAGTATCTACTTCTATGTCAGGTCAAATATGAGCGGCTTCATGCAGCTATCTTTCTTTATTGGCTATAATGCATGCTTCTGCTATGCCTTCTTCCTAATATTTGGTACAATAAGTTTCCGAGCTTCGTTGCTATTTGTTCGCCATATATACCATGCTGTTAAAAGCGAGTAAATGTGCCTCATACCCTCCAGGACAAGACAATGTCCCGTCTCCCATCTGCGAGCTACTTTTATTTCTGGTTAGTTGGCTGTAATAGTAAGGTTAATATCATTCAGAATGTTGGTGAACTTTTCAACAGAAACAAGTGAATACTGATTTCATTCTTCAGGTAGAGGATCCCATATGCATGAACAAAACCGTTAATATTGTCATATAAAGAGGGACAACCAGACATTGTAGTGAATTTAGTAAATGCATAATGTAGCCACAATCTAAAAATGGAGCAAGGTGCAAATGATTCCTCTATTTTTTTTTAGAAGGTCAAATTAAGTGACTTCATATTTCAAATCAATGATGCAGCACAAAATATATTATTTTGCTTTATAAATAAGTAAATGCATATTCAAAATTTTTTTCTCTTGATTTTTTTGGCCCGTAGATGAAGTTGAATAAAGAATCATGATGTATGTGATGATATGCATACGCTGTGGGTCAGTCACATTTGCTTGAGTGAAAAGTTCATTTGATCTTAGGGATTCTTTTCTCAATGCTAGCAACTGAAAAGGTTTGTTTCTTCTCTTGGTTTCAGGTTTTCATTAGTTCTATGTCATTGACTCATTGTTTCGTGATGACTTCTTTTCTTTATAATTTTTAGCAAATGTTTGATATGAATGGCTTCTTTGTCTTCAAATATATCTAACTTAAGATATAGTGTTACGTATTTACACGAGTTTGACCCATTTCCATAAATTCCTCGAGGTAAGGATGTTTTATTTTTGTTTTTATGAAAATAGAGAGAAATATACGTGTAACTTAAGATATGTTACTCTCTTACCAAAAAAAGCAAGTTCTTTCTTGGGATAACATAAAAAAAAAAAATCATTAAAATGAAGTGTAATTATCAAAAAGTAAAAGAGAACAATAACGCTTTTTAAGTGGCTGTTTTTATTTTTATTATAAATATTATGTCCTATTAAAAAAACTTAACTTTTCTATTTTTAACATTTGTTATTTTATTAGGTATTTAATATACTATTAATTATCTTCACTAAAAATGAATTTATAAAAAATAGTTTTATGAGAAATTAAACTTTACAACTCGAATTCAATTTTATAATTATTTTTTTGACTATAATTTTATAATTATTTTATATTCACCCTTGTAATTAAATATTTGGTACAATGTTAATTAATTTTGTAAAATTTTAATTTTATAATTTTTTTAAAAATCATATGCAATTTGCATGCATTTGAAGACTAGTATTATTAAAAATGGTCAATTTTTTCTTTTACGTGGAAAACATCGGTGGGGAATTTTATTTTTTTTTGGGAGCTTTTTGACTATAATGGTGAAGTGTTACTACTTTCATACAATGACTGGCGAATAAGCAAAACCGAATTCATATATGTCCCCAAAATTCCATGTTGATCTGTGTTTCCACTAAACCAAGTATGAAGTGCATGATTGCGAAACGAATTTCTCTTTTCTTTTCTTTTCTTTATTTCTTTTGGATAGAGCAAACTAAATTTCTCATTGATTCACCATTTGATAAACAAACAAAATTTATAAATCACATTGGATGCATCTCTATAGAACCGATTCACTAGAGCTGAAATTACATAGCAAAAGCACTAAACCCAATATTAGCATTTACACGAGAAAAACAAAAATAATATTCGTAAAACTCGCGGCTTGAATGCATAAAGAAGGCATTATACATGTTACAAAGTGGAGGAGGTTCTGGACTCCTGAATTTTCTCATCCTTTGATGGCGGAGGTAAGTTTGGAGATGACAACGCGGCATGATAAGATGATGAAACGAGTTGTGCTAAAGCGGGAGCTGCCCCACCTGCAGTTTTCAACGACAAAGTTATCAACCCAGACACAAAATCATAATTTACATCGCGAACTGTAATATCGTCAAACTAGTCTTCCTATAAAGAAGAGGAAAGACTCTTGCATGCACATGGAGTGAGAAATTTACTTCCTCCACAAAGCAGTGTGGTGACTGTGGTCTATTTATGCAAGTGGGCCAGCCTGAAGCTAACCATTACAAAATTGTATCAATGCGGTTTGGAGGAAGAAATTCTCTTCCTCAATGAGGTAAGAATTTCTCAATGAACACTTGGGTGACCAAATGCCAGATGGCAACATGATGAATACAATGATGATTTTCAGTTCGTTGCAACAAGAACTAAAACCTTCCCATTTGGTACTTGCTCCAGTCAGTGAAGGCCATTCAGTAGTACCAATAAAGTAGCCAGCATTTCACAATCACAGAGAACATTGCCAGTGAAAGTGCAGTTAGCCAACAAATTTCACCTTGAATATAAACTTTTGTTAAAAGGACTACCAATATTAAAAGTTTCAATATTTTGTGTGCATGTGTTTGTTTCCTATAAAGTTAGGTAAAGGCATCGGCAAAAACTTAGAAAATTGCCAATCGATATGCAATTAGATCAAGCTTAAACTGAATACTAAAAGATCATACAGAAATAAGCCAAGCAAAACAACAAATCCAATAACCTGCCAGTCCTGCACAGGCCGAAGAAAATACTATCACAGGTGGTGCCTGAAATGCACGAGGTTTAAATCACTACTCAGTAAGATGGTAACAAATTTTCACGAAATTAAGCAAGTAGAAAGTATAGTCCCAATAAATAAAAAGGCTCCATGATGCTTTTAATACCTTTGAACTCAATTTTCAGTACTCCAATATACAGAATATGCCCCAAATACCCCAACATGAACAACACCAATGCATCCAAAACTACACCAAAGAATATAACCATAGTGACTGCAACCTCTGGTACAAATTAGAATTAACCAAAAAAGAAATGAATCCCACAGAAGGGCGATTTTAGTGACAGGCTCAGTTCACAGGTGAAGAAGAACAAAGATTTGATTGGCAAGTCAGCTAATTGATTTATGTGTAAAACAGGTCTGACCCCAATAATGATGACAACAACGATCAAAGAGGGTACAGATGGCACCCTCAACACATTCTAGAAAATATGATTCTGTATGGAAACAAAATTCAAGCCCGTGTTAAAGTAGACACTAGAAAGGCAGGATTCATGAATGAAGACTATAACATCAGTGGAACTCATAAGAGATAATTCAGCGGCTAAATGATTTTCTATCTATTGTGCACTTATTTAAGAAGGAAGTCAAGACTCTTAGGCAAGTACATCTCCATGACCATAAATTCAATAAAGATTTTAAAAATTATTGTCTCCAAACACCTAGTGCAGACCATACTGAGAGACATGAAAGTGCACATAACGTCAGTTGGCAAAGTGGTGTATGTGTTAAACTTATATTATACGAGAGAATATTATGAGCAATATAAGATGCTTAGTCTAAGAGGGTAAGATTTATAAATTAGTTGAAGATATACACACCCAAGGCATTACTTATGAAGAAGAATTACAAAAGAAACAAAATGACCAAGGTCAAATACAATATGCCAAGCAGGAGCACTACAGAAATTGATAATTTAAATGAAAAATAAAGACAGTATAAGATAACGGGCAGTAACAAACTTACACCAATGAGAAAATGCAACCACATGGGTCCTTTCACCGACCTCTGGACAACTGGCATAACTGCATTAGAGGAGAAAGAAATCTCTTTGAATATACTTTTCAAATTCCACACATGTAAAAAAAAAAAAACATGTAGGCATCAGGGATCAAGGCTGTCAGTCGCAGAGATGGAATAAAAAAGTGGAGCAACAATCTATGAAATTAGGGACTTTACAGGGATTTCTTCTTTGATAGTAATAGTATGGGATCCATGGTTGTCCGTATTATACTTAAAACCACATTCTTTCACTTTGAAAGATTTTTTTTATCAATGAATAAAACTTAACATTCTTGTTCACCTCGTCACAAAAAGCCTCATTCTTGTTCACTTTGAAAGAATTTTTACATTTGCATTTTGGACCAGTGCATCTTCTTAGTTTTATAAACAGTTCTTTAAGTAATAAGTGAATGATGACCACTCTAAACATTTATTAGTAAAGTGATGAGGATAAAGCATAAAACTAACTATCAATCTATTCTCGTGTGTGTGTGTGTGTGTGTGTGTGTGAAAGGAAGGAGAGAACATCAAATCAGGACCCAAGATAGATGCATTATCAGAAATTTGTGGAATCTACATGCCAGTTCATCGAAAATCCCAAATTGAAAGGATGAATTCGATATTATGAATCACCCATTGCAGTTCACTATAAAGTAGCATAGGCAAACTACCATTATCAAGCTCATATTTGCACATGTAGTTGTGTTGGCATCAAACAAAGCCTGTTGCAACAGCGAGCCATAAAAACACATACCGTGGTTGAATCCATAAAATGCACTTGTAGTGCCACCAACGGCAGAACCAATCTGCAGTATATTTAAATCCCACGAATGATGACAAAAAAATTCGTCACTCACATCAAAAACTATATTAAAAGAAAATTGTTCATACTAAATAGGATCTTATGCTCACTAAATACATCCGAGTCAAAAATCCAAATCGACTAAGTTTTCATAGTATTATCATTGAGCAAGCCACTGAAATGACTCACCATAGAAAAACTATCCCTGATAAGGGGTGGAACCGTCCAACCACTGGTCTCCTGCAGACATTTCGAAGAAAAAAGTCGTAAAAAAGGAACATAAACAGAACTCCGAAACGAAACCGAAAGCAATTCCAAGAAGGAGAGGAAATTAAGAAATACCATCTCCTTTGAAAGAGGTCCTGCGCAGTGATGGCATCGAATATTTTTACTGCTAACACTCGTGCGGCCACCAGTGGAATCACCACAGTTCAAGCCTGCCATATCTATCTGCTCTGTAATTCAAAGCGAAAAAACCCTTGAGTGTGTTCCTTGCCGCGACTGCGAGGCACGCCCCCTATCCAGCGAGCTCGTTTCGTTGGGAATTCAATCACAGCTTGGATTCTGTTTCCTGTAATTTTTTTCACGGAACCAATTCTCAACTTCCAAAATACCAAATCTCACCCAGAAACAAATCTAATAAAAAAAAATTTAATTAAAAAATTTATACTATCAAATATATTTACACGCACAATCATTAATCAAATTAGTAAAATCTTTATTAGATCACCTCAATAGCAGTATAATTATTTTTAATAACTTACTCTAATTCTCTTTTTATTTTATATTTTTTATACAAATTACATTCTAATTTTAAAATTTACAATAACATCTCTTATATTTTATAAATATTTTATATATAAATCAAATATATTATAAAATATGAAAAACATTCATAATTAAATAATTAATTTATTATAATTTATTTAAAAAATATTTCAATTAATTAAATAATAACACTATCTTCTCATAAAATTTATATTTAATTTTCTTTACAAAAATTGTCACATATACATCTTATAATTTATAACTTTTTGACAAAATAAAAAAAATACTGAAAACATACTTATAATATTGTTCTGTATTTTGTACTAAAAGTTCATTAAAAAAAAGCATATTTTTTGTATTTCATAAAAAAATATATCAATTATAAAAGATTTACATAACATTATTTTTATATAAGATACCATATACAAATTTTAAGAGAAAGATTTTATTATTTAATTAATAAAGATATTTTACCAACTAATAATAAATTTATTATTCAATAAAAAGTGTTTTCTATAATTCATAATTAATTAAGTTTATATATAATACATTTATAAAATATAATGAAACTTATTGTAAATTTTAAAAATAAAGAATAGTTTGTATATTAATTGAAGTAATTTTTTTTAAGGTTTTAGTATAATGTTTAATTAATAAGATTTATAAATAAATATTTTTTAATATTTTATGAACTAAAAACTCGTTATTCATTTGTGCATAGTTATTTAAAATTAATAACTGCTTTCTTATTTTATCTCTCATGTAGTCTTGATGGCAAAAAACAATTCCTAGATCTTATATTTTCATAGCATGACATACATTATTCTTATATTTTAATCATTGATAAAAACTAGCTTTATTTTTTTAAAAAAAGTTTAGTATACTTCAAAAATTAATTAAATATTTGTTAATAAAATAAATTAAATTATGATAAACTTTATATGTGATTCACTTAATTAAAATGACAAAAAAAATCATATCCTTCCAATTAAAATAAAAAAATATAATAAATTTTTAAGAAACAACAGAAAATACTGAATCAGGAATTATTCTTTCTATAAATAGATATGGATTATCAAAATGATTAATTTCATGAGCACTTCACAACTTTAGTTTTCAGTTAGGATAGGAAGATAGGATTGCAAATTTGAAATTCTATTTCCACCGAAATTTTTATAAACGGAATTCATATCATTATTTTTTTATAGCTGATTAATGTTGTGAGACCCAACAATTAAGTTCCACAACACCAATCCAGGACTGTGAGATTGGTGGTGTAAATTTCGTGTCTGAATTTTACGTGAAAATAGCACCTTTTTTTTTTTCAATCGAAAATAGAACATTTCTTAAAATTTATTTTTCATTCTATTATATAATTTTTTTCTAAGAGGGCATACACTGTATTTGAATCTGTTAATGTTGGTAAGCAATATTAAGGAGTGTAGTAGGTGAAAGAAAAACAGTTAAGTAATGTAGTTAAAATAATTAGTGAGTAAAGTCACTGAGTATCATCCAGTGATTAAAATTTGGATAGGATTATAAGAAAATTTGAGTTTAAATTTTCATTTATTTATACTAAAGAAATAGAAAAAGATGATAAGATCTGCAATTAAAAATTGCTTTTAATGTCTAAAATTTATTTAAAATTATCAATAACAATAACAATCTTATGTCACTTTATTTAAAATGATCAAAATAAAAAAATTCCAACACCACAAAATCCCTATCCATATGCACCTGGTCTTACAAAACTGAACTCACAAAACAAAGGGTCTTACAAAACTGAAGGCTACAGCCTACATCCAGTTCATTGACATAGATGCAACTACTTTGTTTACAACAAGAAAAAGAGACCAGATGGAGAAAAGCAACAGGGATAAAGTAAACAGACGAGTTAACATCACAACTTCTGTTTTTGGGTTTAGGTTTTTTATAGGCTTATTTTCTTTTCTTTTTTTTTTTGACCCAAGAACTATATTATGACTTAAAATGACAAAGAAAAATAATAAGAATCAAACCCAAAGTTAAGTCCAGAATAAAGTGGCAAGGATGTCACTTAAATTACATCTCACGGACTCAACAGTTTTATTTTCGTTTAGGCATAAGAAAGCGCTCAAACAGATAGTACAAGTTACAGCACAACCAAGGCCAAGTCATCCTCAGCTAGCAGACCTCGGCGAATGGAGGCCAGGTTATGCAGGAATGAACAAGAATAGCATGCAAGATGTTCAAACTTCTCTTTCCTTTCTTCACTCTCTCTCTCACACACTTTCTACTCTCAACCTCTCATTTAGCCATCCATCCTTCAATTCTTAACAAGATTTAAATCAGCAAACTTTTAAAAATAAGTTCTCAAATTCAATCAGCTGAATATTCCTTTTCAGGCATGCAAAATATTATCTGATTTTGGGAAACTTATAGCCATTTCATAATTTCTGTTGACTAAATGAATCATGCGGTGAGGGAGAAGCGGCAATAAGCTAGCTTAAGCTAGGACTACCAGTGGCTGGGACTCTTTCCTTACTTATATAGAGAATCATATTCTTGTCCATAGTGTTATCAGTATATCATGAAAATTTCAACCAGTGTCTATTAAATCAGCCGATCCAATCTAAGATCGTCTTATCCGAATTGCACTATTGTCAGAGATAGCAAGTTTCAAAGATACAAAGGGACTAGCTAGACGATCAAACACTATAATTTATAATAAAAGCTGATCACAGGTGAAGACTTGGACTGTTGGACCCTGATCCCATCCATTAGATAAATGAAGTGGGAAGAAACAAGTGGAAAAGGCACTGGAATTATTATAGTGATAAAAAATTAAGTTTTTGTATCATAATTCAAGACGTTGAATCAGTTTGTAAGACGACTATGATCTAGTGAAGAAACAATTATACACCAATCAGTTAGGAGAGCAGTGCAAATGTCAACCACGTCACTTCCGAAAAGAATGATGGGTAAAGTTGAAGGTAGCTTATATCTTATTAAAACATAAACAATCTCTAAACATAGCAATTCCCAGAAAAGATAGCAATACCAACAAGGACATGACAGTCATAATGAAATGCTGAAACGAATCTGATTACATTAAGTTAAAGGAAAGGTGGGGAAGTGAGAATCCATTTTTTGTGGCTTTCCGAGAAGAAGAATAACCAAATTCTTTACTTGAGAATATGACTTATAAGCTTTAATCCGAGCTAAGATTCTCATATTCTCATTCCAAAGAATCTTTGAAACTTTCCTTTTCCCTACCTTTTCTTTTTCTTTTTTTTTTTTGCTTTCCTTTTTTCCGTGAGGAATAGCATTCCGTGGTCATTTCTCGCTTTGTATTTCAGCCAATGCCATCATGTGCTCAACAAAATCACAACCAGTAACTCTCCCAACAACTGGTTTTGCTTATGATTGACCACTATTCTACAAGTTGATTCTCATATATGTCCTGTGCTTCTCATTGAAAGTTTCTTCTTGCACTCAAAAGTGCATCTATTTATGTTAATACAACATCTGTGAAAAAGGAAATGTAAGTACAATGAAGAATGAAAGTTTATGTCTCCTGTCGCAGGTGGGACATCCAGCATATTGGAAGGTAAAGGCAGTTGGATACTCAAAGCAAGAGCTAAGTAATCCACTATTCTGTCCCAAGGCATACTTATAAAAGGAGTAGAAAAATTGATACAGTACTGTTATTCTCACAAATAAATTTTTATTAAATCTTATTTATACTATTAAATTTATTAAATTTCACAAATTATATTATGAGATCACAAAATCTCACAACCCCAATTATTTAATAAGGATTCAGGACTCCCACTTTACTTGGGAGCCCCTTTTCCAAACTTGATAATGGCAGTTTGGCAGCATCAAGTAAAGATGGCTAAACATATGGGAAAGGTGATCCCTTGGAAACATAGCATTAAAGCTGTAGAAATAAATTTTATTCTATATATGGCTTGGTTATGAGAGCTTTACAAAGTATTTACATTCCCAAACAGCACCAAAGCGCACTTTGAGCTGAACAACATGATGTGCAAGTTGTTGCAACAAAATTTTCTATGTATAATTAACAGTGATAAACCTAGTAACAAAGTCTCGAAGAGTTTTGTATTTAGTGAGAAATCACAAATCCATCCAATACAGAAAATTTAAACCTCTTAAGTTTACAGGCTGAGTTAGAAGAGAAATCATAAGTGTTTGTTTGTATCTTTTGAGGATTGAATAATGTTCATGATAGCAGCTTCATGTGAATTTTGAATACTAGTATGCTTGAAACAGTCTTCATATTATTTCTATTATTTCAATTATCCTGAGGCTTACACTTGCCCATCCTCAGCATGACACCATTATACTGCAAATATATCACATATTTTACTAGCAGATGATTGGAATGGATGTTCTAACACAACCAAATATCAGAAAATCAATTCTTTTAGCTGTCATGATAAGTTTCTCATATCATGATATAGAGAATTTGCCAAGTGGTTATATTAAGTCCATCTAAGGGAGCAAATTCGATATCTAAACTGAAAGTACCAAATCAATCCTCTTGTCCGAATTATTCCAATCCACATGCCAGAAAACTACTTAGGAACTCAGCTTTAACTTTACCAAAGGCTCTCACAGATTCTCCTGGCCACACTAAAATATGCTCAAAAATCAGAATGAAGAACAAGTTCAAGGAGAAGTGGCGTGAAGATACTGTTCAAGGAATCTTTGGCCTATTTTTTTCATGGTTTTTAAGTTGTCTATAAGATGTCTGTCTTACAAATCTCTTTGTCGCTTCATGAATGGGAATCAGCATATCAGATACGGTTTTATTTATATCCTTCTACTTCCGTTTGTGGCAAATGAGAAGTGGTTTGGTCTAATATAACTTATATATACTCAAATCTATTCTGCATTAGTTGTTGATCATTTAAATGATATTCTGGGAATTAAAATCAGATAGTACCTTTGTTGCAAACGCACGGGTTCGTTGGTACATGAATTTTGCATAAAACTTCCATGTAATTATTATATGAGTTTTGTATCCAGTATGAGTACTCATCTTGCCCAAAATAACGTTTCGGTACTTCATAGGATAGTACTACACCACTTAATATTATTGCACACGTACATTTTTCCCATTGAATAATGCAGATTTGGATGCAGTTGACAACTGCATTACTTGTAGAATGCACTGTCTTAAATCTGAATCAGATTCTAATACATTTTTTGATTTTCCATAGTGGTTTAGCATGACAGATGCCATGCACTTACAGTTCTTATTACTAGATTTACAGATCTACCATACACTAATTTCTTTATTGGAAGACATCTGCCATATACTTTTGAACAGCAGAAAAACTTGATTGTCTATCATTTAAGTCTACATGCATGATTCTATCCTTAGCAGCATGCATTTAATGCATTTAGTGAGTGCTTTAAATGGATAAGAACACGCGTACAAAAAAAAAAAAAGCTGGGAACCGGAAAAAAAAAAAAAGGAAAAAAAAAAGCATAGATTCATACGCGAGAATCTGCTGCATTTACCAAGGTACAAGCCAAGGGCGAGGGAAGTGGTCCTCTGCTGTAGTGCTGTATTTAACCATATACAAGTATTGAAGGAAGTACAATTCTTGCTTTCCCTTTTTTTTAGGTCCCTCCTGCTTAGGATTCCAGAGGATGGGGCCTGCATTTTTGTGCAAAACAAAGAACGAAAAGTTCAGGATCCATCTTCCTTCTATTTTATACGGTGGGGGCTGAATAAGTACCAAACTTATTGAAGGAGACAAAACAGAACGTATTCTTATTCTATTCCTTACCTCCGAAACAGTCCCATGGGAAGCATCTTCCCACAATTTCTTACCTTTTGTTGTATGGGCTGCTGCAGACTTTCATCGTGCTTTAGTCAATGGAATCTATCTAAGTTCCCCATATACAACCAATTAAGATGTTCTTTCATGTCTCTGTCTGCATCCTTTACCATAGATAATATTCTGCTAAACCCATGCATCAAACACCTCCGAAGAAATATGTGCAATATTGAGGACTGATTAAAACGACTATAAGATCAACCCAGCGTATGAAAAATTTAGGCCTCTAACTTCTAAGAATCTTCCATTAAAACAAAGATGGGGATGGGTTTTGATGGTTCCAAGCCGAGAAGGATGTCAGATTCCCCAGAACAAAGTCAGATTTTTTTTAAGCCCTCTTTCAAATTTGGGAATACGATTCCTACTTTTACCTGGCAAACGAATAAAAATGAACATTTGGTTAAATTTTGAAGGATCAATTCTGGAACCTAATGCAGGGTCTGAGGTGTTTAGGAATTGTTTTGCAGAGGAGCTGAAATGGGCAAGCACTGTCTCAGAATGGAAAATGGAACTAGAAAATATGGCCCACCAAGTGAGCAAAAGTAGGAAGGAACAATATCTAGTTTCCAAGTCACTGCACACAAGGGATTATGTTTAATTTTCCATTGGTTCTATCCGAGATTCTATGCCTCACTAACTCCCCTCCAGGTCTCAAATATAAATACCCGTCCTGGCTTGCTTTCTGCTCAAGAGAAATGTGTAGAGAAGAAACAAGACAAGCAAGACGAGTTGTCAGAAGTTTAGTTCATTAGTATCAGGGCTCGTAACAATACTTGAAAATAGAGCAATATCAGGTTTCACCTTCCAAAGGTAGCAAAGTGATCCAGAGAATAGAACCTCTCAGGTAAAAAACACAACTGGTCTTCACTCTTCAGCACAAGGGTTAAGATTTTAGCGTTTAATGTCTGGATGCTTATGGCGTGGCTTTTGTAGGTGGGATGTATCATCATCACCAACATCAAGGAAAGAACATCCATTCTTCTTCCAGAATGCCAATTCCCTCTGAAAGGCATATGTTCCTTCAAACTGGAAATGGGTCTGGTGATTCTGGACTTGTACTCTCAACCGATGCTAAACCTAGATTGAAATGGACACCAGATCTTCATGCAAGGTTTATAGAAGCAGTCAATCAGTTAGGCGGAGCTGACAGTGAGTATACATAACCACTTGTGGGTTATCAAATACTGATCAATCAATAGAATTTTGAATTTACTAACGTTAAGTACAATATTTTTATTACAGAGGCAACTCCAAAAACAGTAATGAAACTCATGGGGATTCCAGGGCTTACTTTATATCATCTAAAGAGCCATCTTCAGGTAAAAATCAACAGAGCCCTGTATCATAATTCTTTAATTACAACAGTACAGGCGTTAGTTTAGAAGCGATTACAGCTGTATCAAAGGTATAAAGAAATCCATTATATAGCTGTTAATTGCTCTATATTTATGTAAAAGAACCAAATTTTCGTTTAAAATCTGCATAAAGCCTGTACCATCTTTTTTGCCTTAAACTTCTATATATGCAACATGAAGTAAGAATAGCAATTACTGATGCTTTCTTTTCTCGTCACCAGAAGTACAGATTGAGCAAGAACCTGCATGGACAAAGCAACAACGTAACTCACAAAATAAGTAAGAGAACAATACCTTCCATTTCCTTAATCAATTTACAAAGCTTTGTTTATGAAGAATAAACTTATCTTACCAGCAACAAATGCAGGTTCGGCAACAGGAGAAAGAATTTCTGAAACAAATGGAAATCATATGAACAATTTAAGCCTTGGGCCACAGGCTAACAAGTAAGGCAAATATGCCTTTCTCCCATGTTTCTTCTTTGATTAGAGAATCAAGATTTATTACTAACGTTCAGTTCACCGATGCCAGAGATTTGCATATAAGCGAGGCACTGCAGATGCAGATTGAGGTGCAGAGAAGGCTAAACGAACAACTTGAGGTTGGTGTTACCAACTTACAACATGCATGCATTTTTCATCCATAGAACCACAGAATCGAGGATTAACATATAGCTTTCGATTTCTTAAATTCATGCTCCTTTTCATGTGTGAATTCTGATGTTTTCCAAATCTAGGAAAATACTTACTAACTGTTCTGAACTCATCCAGGTACAAAGACATTTGCAGCTCCGCATAGAAGCCCAAGGAAAATACCTGCAGGCAGTGCTGGAGAAAGCTCAGGAGACGCTTGGTAGACAGAATTTGGGAATAGTAGGTCTTGAAGCAGCCAAAGTTCAACTCTCAGAGCTCGTGTCCAAAGTTTCCTCTCAATGTTTCAATTCTGCATTTACGGGGCTGAAGGAGTTGCAAGGATTTTGCCCCCAGCAAACACAAACCAACCAGCCAAATGACTGCTCAATGGACAGCTGCCTCACATCCTGCGAGGGATCTCAAAAGGAGCAAGAGATACAAAATGGGGGGATAGGCTTGAGACCCTTCAATAGTCATACTTTCATTGAACGAAAGGAAGCCATTGAAGCGCCGATCCTACGGAAATCTGAACTAAAGTGGTGTGATGAAATTAAAAAGAACACCTTTCTTACCCCATTGGCCAAGAACGCGGAAAGAAGAAACTATGCTGTAGAAAGAAGTGCCAGCAACTTGTCTATGAGCATTGGACTTGAAGGAGAAACAGAAAACCGCAGCACCATGTACCCTGAGAGATTAATCATGGGAAGTGAGTCAGATGGTGAATTCCAACACCGAAACCCCAATAGGACAGAATCAGTGAAACCCGTCGATGAACGAGTCTCTCAAGATTATAGATTGCCTTACTTTGCAGCAGCAAGACTGGACCTAAACACCCGGGAAGAAAATGATGCGGCAACGAGTTGTAAACAACTAGACTTGAATGGGTTTAGTTGGAGCTGAGAAGCCTCGATTACGCTTGACAACACAAAGCAGAGAGCAGATAGGACAAATGCAAAGAACAAGCGTACTCCAAATTTTGATTCTGCATGATTAGCAGAGGATTGATGGGATAGTACGTGTATCGGTTTTTACAACATCAGCTGCTAATCTTTCTTTGAGCGCAAATGGCCAGATGAGAGTTATTTTTAGCAGAATAAAATAAGTTGCAACAACAAAGAGAGGAAAATTGTCAACTTGAAACAAACATGATAATGGAGATACCTCCAGCCTATCGTAGCTCAATTATTCAAAGTTTTAGACATGCAGACAGAATATTTAACATATCTGTAATGTAACATGCATTACTACTATGTTGTGCGAATTGGAAATAATACTGACAATGATCAGAACAACCTAGAAACTTTCATAAATAAGAACACAACTCCCTCGTGTCAGTCCCAATGGCCAGTTTGATGACCTCACTCACAAAGTTTAAGGATTTAAATCTTTTAAATAAAAATTTTATAAAACTTTATGTAAAGAATAGCGTAACCACGTTAATTTATAACAGCATGTCATTATTTTTATAATTTATTTTTATTTAATTTTTATAATATAAAATTTTAATTATTAAATTTTATTAAGACTCAATAAATTTAAAAATTTTTATTGACAAATGTGAATAAATAAATATTAATTTTTTATGTATATATAAGTTTACAATTTCTAATGACTTATACACATTGTGTTTATTTCATGGGAATTTTCATTGGAGATTGGATTACTATTCTCTCCCCACGAGAACAGCATCGCAAGACATAGACGGGGTAGAAGGTAGAAACGACTATGCATTAATGTTGAGCAGGAGCATAAGTACCAGTCTTTTTTTTGTTTAATTTTTTGTGGCCTTCAAGGTGCTGGTCTTGTTATGTGGTTAACTTTACGCCAACTTCAACTCAAGAAAACCAAAAATATCTAGTTCGGTTACCCTCATCTCTCCGGGTCGGAAATCAATTATGACTGGAATATTCTTTACACTTAATTCATGGTGATTGGAAACAGAGCACCAGTTCCACCACATTAATTAATCTTGTCTTTATCTTCCTAAAGATTTCTATTTATAATTTATACAACTTTTTGTTTATATTTATCTTTTATCATATTTTTGCCAGAGATAAATAAAGAATTAATTAAGGAATGAAAGGAACATCACCCTTTTTGCACCAAACTACTAGTGCAGAAACCTAGTTGTAAACTTGTAAAGCTCTAAGTTTACCGTTCACATACTTTGAAACTGCACTTCCACCTCACGAAAACCATAAGGTAACAACAAAACACTTCAAAATCTTTCTTTTAAGTGAGAACTAAGCCACACAATTTATTTCTCGAGAGCCAGGACGAGACGTAGAGACGTGACATGTAATACAAAACTATGTTTGGGACGTGTGCTCTAAACCCCCCACTCATTCTCTTAGCATCCTGATACTTAGTTCTCCCCACAAGCAAGCTTTGCTTCTGCAGAGATTTGGCTTAGCAGCAATCTCTGAACTTATATTGCAGATTTGCAGGGCTAGCTTGCTCTTCCATCAATGGAAGAAAAAGAATCGAGCCACAGCGTCTCTAGCTATAATTCAAGAAAACACAATTCCCGTATTCCTTCTGCATTTTCTCTTGAACCAAACAAGGCCATTAACAGTAACACTACCCAAGCAGGTCTGCAACCAAGAAAGACAGTGCGAAGCAAGCTTGTGAGGAGATCATGCATGATGAGAATGATAAGGTTGAGGGCGAGGGCGAGGCGCTGGTAGAAGAAGCGGGGCGTGAAGGCTGAAGAGGCACCGGGAAGAGATAGCGGGGCAGGTTCCGATACCAGATCAATGGGGGCAGGAGCAGTCGCTGAAGGACTGGGTTGACTATGCCACGTTTGGTGCATTGTTGGCTCCTCATAGAAAGATTGTGACTGCTCGCGATGCCCTTATTGTAGAGACACGTAAAGCAAGGTCACAAAGACTAAGGCTTCAGAGTAGTTATTGCTAATTTGTTTTCACCAGTTTCTAGTGTTTCTTTTCCCCATCACCCCCGTGTGGCAACTGACCAGTCACTAAATCCATCTTTTGAAGTTTTATTTTATGTGACTGATGACAAATTTGATAAAGGGAAATCAATCAAGAACAAGGCATATGATGAATATCTTTTTTCTTCTCTATAATTCCCTGCTTCAGTTTCATCCATGATATATATATATATATATATATAGGACAAGCAAGAAAAAAGAAGACATGGATTTCAACTGAGTATATATTTCTCTATCCAAATATGTATAGATCTAAATCTATTAAGGTCCAAGTTCTGAAAAGAAAAGAACGAAAGCCTTTAACTGTAACTTTGGCGTAGAATTTGAAATGCCTAGCTATTGAATCATATCTGGTTACAAGCTTCTAAGCATTTGATTCGTTCACTTCCTCACTCTGTATAGGCTAGAAGATTACGACTTGCAACTTGCATGACCTTAGAAATACACTTCAGGAATGGTCCAACCTCGATCCCTAGTTGGAACAAAATCTACTCAAAGTTTTAAGTAATTAGAAGATAAATGTAAAAAAAAAAAAAAAAAAACGGCAGTAATTTGAATACAAATTTGTTTAAAGTTGGGGTGGAAAAGGATAACATCCAATTTTATTTTTTTTTTTGGTAAAAAAGGGTAACATACTTAACAAAGTGGAAAAGGGAAAAGAGCATTACTAATTGTTGCGCAAGAGTCATTGCACAAAGATCATTTTACAGTCGCGTGCATTTAGTATTATTTTGTATAAATTTTTCATTCTAAAATTGACTTATTTAAATAAAATTGTACATACAATAAAATAAATACGAAAATATTATTACTTTAAAAAAGAGCTTAAATGCATTTAACTTTCATCAAACTTACAGTGTCATGAAATATTACTTAATTCTTCAGGGAAAGAAAAAACTGTGTGAAGTGCCTAATATAATATCAATGCTATTTTCTTTAGGCTGAAAAATATGTGGCCAAATTCAAGTTTTAGGCTATTGTAGCAATGAAAATTTAGGTTGGGCTAAACTTTGGGCGTGTTTGCAAACAGCACCACTAAGCCCTAAATTCTCAATTGGAACATGGATTAGCATGGATCTGGCCCAATAAAATAGAATTCCATATAATTGGCTTGCTCCAGATCTGCCCATCCGGCCTATACCCATTTCTTATTGTAGTGCTTCATTCCATCCCAAGTTTTAGACGCTCCATTAGACGAATGAAACCCTTGTTGCAGAGGCTTTGCCTGCGTCTATCTCTGGCACGTTCTCTGCTCATTCTGCACGGACACGGTGGTTAAGAAACCACACAAGCAACACACGGACACAGTAAATTTTTTTCTTGTGTGTTGCTTTGTCGATTCAGAAAATGCGATTCTCAATTTTCTTCTTCTTTTGATTTAACTTTTTTGTTGGCATTGTTTGAACGTTCAGTGAGTTACATGTGATGGCACTCTTCTACAGATATCTGAATACTTGTTATTTTTTACTTTCAATTTGATAAACTCTGGTTCACAGGAGGGAGATCTGTAGCTGCGGTGTTGAAAAGGCTAAGTTTCAACAATGAGGTATATGGAATTTCAGTTTGTATATTTCCATTTTCTAGCTTACGTTATGGGTTTCCTATTCATCATGCTGCTTGTGATGTATTATAGACACTAGGATGGACTATTCATAGTTAATAATATCTATCTAGTCGTGATATGTCTTGGTTGTAACATTGATGTGCATCTTCCATTTCGAGCGTTAACTAGGATATGGAATTCTTGTTTTTAAGATCGTTTCTATATTTACTATTTCGGCGGTAGATGTTACTGGGTCCATCATGTCTTATTGCAGACGAACGTCATTGGGTCTAGCATAGTATTATTGTGAATTACCAAAAACTGTATTGAAATTTGTTTCAGAGTTATTGGGTTTGACTTTACTTGTTGTTGACTGTACAGTAAGCTTCAGAGTGATGCTCTAAGAGAAGCTATCTCAGGAATCATGGCTGATTCCAAAGAGAAAAAACGTAACTTTGTGGAGACCATTGAACTCCAGATTGGATTGAAAAACTATGACCCCCAGAAGGATAAGCGTTTTAGTGGCTCTGTGAAGTTGCCCCACATCCCTCGCCCCAAGATGAAAATATGCATGCTTGGAGATGCTCAACACGTTGAAGAGGTATACATTTCTTATTTCGTATGACTAATAATCTATCGATTATATGGAAGACTCTGATTTAGTTTCTGGACTCCTAAGTTTTAAACTTTGTCCTCATTGATGTTCCTTTTAAAATAATAAAAAAAGATAACTTGACCATGTGTTATTTTAACTGTATCTCATCGATGTTGATTTTGGTTGTTATATGATTGAAGGGAAGTTGTTTCCTTTTCTCAAGTGGTAGATTAACTTGCAAAAAGCACCTCTTCTACTTGTTTTGTTTTGTTTGTTTTAGTTTGTATTTTGATTCTTGTTATTGTTACTGTCAACCTTACTAGGATCTAATCATGACTTATATCTGTAGCAGATTTTATTATGTTGTACTGAAACACTTTAAAATTATATCATGCTTCTATTTATTGAATAGCAAATCAAGGCATCCCCTTTGTTGGAATTGCTTGTTATTTTCTCTGTGATGCTCATTTGATTGTTGATCAAAATGTATTGACGTATATTATTGTAATATGCAGGCTGAGAAGATAGGATTGGACTACATGGATGTGGAAGGGTTGAAGAAGCTAAACAAAAATAAGAAGTTGGTGAAGAAACTTGCCAAAAAATACCATGCCTTTTTAGCTTCTGAAGCAGTTATAAAGCAAATTCCCCGTCTTTTGGGTCCTGGTCTCAACAAGGCGGGCAAGTGTTTTATCTGAAGCCACAAAGTTGCAATTTTTCTATTTATGAATTTTGAATTGTATGACATAGATATCATCCATCTTTGTAATGGAGTTCTACTTATTTCTGATTTGGTTACTTGATGTAATGACATATTATGTTTCTCTTGAATCATTGTCTGTATCACTATTTTTATTTATTTTAAATAGAATTCAAAACCTTGTTCAAAATGATAACATTTGGTAATTTTTTTTATTCAATATCTTTGTAGGGAAATTCCCCACACTTGTTACCCACCAAGAATCTTTGGAATCAAAGGTCAATGAGACCAAGGCAATGGTAAAATTTCAGCTAAAAAAGGTGCTATGCATGGGAGTTGCAGTGGGGAATGTCAGTATGGAGGAAAAGCAAGTGTTCCAAAATGTACAACTGAGTGTTAACTTCCTCGTCTCCCTGTTGAAAAAGAATTGGCAGAATGTGAGTTGTCCTCACTCTTTGTATTATTTGATTGACTGTCATCCTGAGTTATATTCAAGGCTTTCTCCATGGTCTGTTTGCACCAATGCATGTGCTCTGGCTTTGTCCTATGCTGTAGATTGTTGAATCTATCAACTCTTTATTGTGTATCAGAACTAGTCATTTGTGATATTGAACTGCTCAGTTACTAGAAGAAATGTCTTTAGGTTGTTGTTGTATTACTAGTAACTGGCCAGAGTCCTTGCTTATGTATGGGCTATGGGGGATCTAGTCTGGTGAATGGTTCTATTCTATGGATGGTAGGTCTATGGAACTTAGGTTATGCCCTACGCCATTCTCTTTCTTTCAATTCTCTGAGATTGCCTCCTAGCCCGTCCATTCTTAATCCCAAGTTTGCCTATAGTTCTACCTATTGAAGAGAGGACAAGAAGCACTGGGCTGCCAAGGTCTTGTTTGTTCACTGCATCATCTTTTTTTTTTTTTTAAATTATATGCTGTGGCACAACTTTTGGTGCCGGATTCCTTTTGTTGTAATTTATCTGTCATTGATAAGTCTTGTGTGTCTGAATCTGTATAGCTTCTTTTTCTTTATATTCTCTTTGTATCACTTGTGACTAATACTTGACATGCTTGGATTTTGATTGCCATGACTTTCAGGTTAGGTGCTTGTACCTCAAGAGTACCATGGGGAAATCATATCGTGTCTTTTGAGGCGATTTTTTTTTGTGAGTTGTTGTGGCTCGAAATACAGTAGTTATCTATTGCAGCCAAATGTCCGTTAGTTTTTGGTTTCTTTCTGTTATCTAAAGTGCTTAGAAACGTTGAGAATGTTAGGCGTGAAATTTTTGAGGTACCCATTTTCACTTGCTCTAACTTCCCTTTCTTTATGCGATGCAACATATTTCATTTTGATGTCTCAAGTTGATGCTCATGGCGAAACTACTTATACTCTTAAGAAACGAATCGTGGTGATTAATTTCTCTCGTCCATTAAACGGGTTTCAGCAAGTTTTTTGGAATGGACGACTATATTACTGGATAAGAATAGCCCTTTTTGGTTGTTGGGGCCTCTAAGTCTGGGAGATGACTTATTAGTTTGTTGGTGAACAAAAATCAAAAAATTCAGTAACCTAGAATCGTGGAAAGCAAAGATAAAATATAGAATTTTGGATAAAAGCCATGAAGACCAGTCATTCTTGACATATATAAGTGTGTAAGAAGCCAATTTCACATGCATAGTAATAATTTATTTGGTCGTTCTTATACAGATCTAGCATGTGTTAGATCTGTATTACCTTTTCTCAATATTTTACTTTTTGTAAAAATTCTCTTTCTAATATTTATTTTCAAAAAAATCCTTTGCACCTTGAAAAACAAAACGTTGTGTTTACTCGACCACCTGTCCTTCTTGGCTCTATGAACTGAACTGAATCTCTCCCCCCTCAATCTCAATATCCATCTGTATCTCACTGTTATAGTCTCTACTCAACTCCTCACTCATTCTCAGTGACAGAATGTGAAGGTTTCCACCCATTGCATGTTTCGAACTGCAAGACGGAACCGAAAATCACCAGAGCCATTGTGAAGCGCCCTTCTCCTGGATCTGTGAAGCGTTTATCTTTCGGCCTGAAATCATCCCCCCAAGTTTAGAGCAACTGCTATGGTTGTATACAAGTTCAAGCTGATTGGCCCAGAGGGACAAAGGAATGAGTTTGAGGCCCCAAATGATTGTTACATCCAAGATTCAGAAGATTATGCTCGAGTTGAGCTCCCTTATTCATGTAGGGCTGAAGGATGCTCAACCTGATCTGGGAAGATAGTTTCTGGCACAGTGGATCAGTCTGATGGCTCTTTGCTTGATGACAATTAAATGAAGGCTGGTTATCTGACAACTTGCGTCCTATCCAACTCCAGACTGTTTAATTCAAACTCGACAGGAAAGTGATCTATTGAGAACTTATCGCCAGAGTTGGTGTCTTTAAAGAGCTTTTCCTCTGGCTAATCTTTCGTAGGAGAAACTGTGGATTCTAAGTAGACCTTGCGGCCAGCCTGGTTGTTTCTGCTCTGCATTGGTTTTGAAGCTTAGCAATGATTTTGCGGAACTTAGTTTGCCAGAAAGCATAATGATAAGCAATTTGAGTTAGTCAAGCCGTCTGGGTCAGCCCGGGTTTGTGACGTATTCTGATACCCTACCTTATACTGTCTGATTACTTCATGATTATATTAGCTCGGCTTGGAGGTTAGCTGAGCCCATGACCCATTATGATGAACTGAACCACAGCCCCTAACCATTAATACGAGTGCTATCACTCCCTCGTGGAATTCTGAGCTTCTTTTATTGTTTTTGTCAAGGTGTTAGTTGAGACCAAAGTTGAGATTAATTTCCAACATTTTTACATAACTTGGCAGTCGATTCACAGAAGGGATGGCTTTTCCACTCAAATTTGTACCTGCAAAGGTAGTGGTTTCTGGTTTGTAATAATGCCACCAAACTCCACCAAAAGCAGAATTCGTTATCCCTTTTTGGTCGAGGGGTTGAGAGAGGGACCTCATCATCTCTAATTGATACATCACCCTTTGCCACTTATTTTTCCATAATCATTCCAACTAACCAACGTGAGGATTTTACATTGTTGGGGGATCCTATAGTTAGGGGTGGGCAAATTTCATGTAACCCATTTTAACCCAACTAAAATCGTTAAAAAAGCAATTCGGGTCGGTTTAGATCGGTTAATGGGTTAAAATAGTTTTAAAATTGATCTGAAATGGTTTGAATCGGTCGGCCTCAAGTTCCATTATTTTTGCTTGCGGGAGTGCAAAGCAAACCAACTTCCACTTCCCACTTTTGCTTCACATATCCTTTATCTCCTCTTTTCTCTCGTATATTTATTTCCTTACCTTTTTCTTATTTTATTTCAATACTTTTTACTTTCTCATAACTTTCCCACTTCTCCGTAAAGCAACAACATGTCATAATGCTTTGACCCACACTCCATTAAGTGAGAGAAACTTCTCCTACCCACCACCATCCCATCCGTGTAGTAACGACTCACACTCCATCTCTTTCCATAATTTTCCCACTTTCCCATAAAGAAAAAATCATGTAACGGAGAGGACAAAGCTCGTCTTCTCTGTCTCACTTCTCTTGTTTCTTTCTCACAATGCTGTACCCTCTCTCTCTCTTTTATCTCATCTTTGGTTTTTTCTTTCTCAACCTCTCCATCTTCGGATCTTCCATGTCAAAGAACAAAATAGAAGCAACAAAGGCCAAAGAATTAAACCTAGCTTCTTACTGTCATCCTTTGTGGCTTCTATTTTGCAGCACTGACGGGAGGATGCTTCAACTGAATAACCCCTTCTTCAAGCAGTCAGTGAAACGTTCTACGGAGGGGCACTGGGGTAGTGCCTTGATCCTACTACAATAAACCTTCAAATGAAAGAGCTTTGTGGTCCAGGCTTCTACAGCTGTGGAGTAACGATGCTGACATGAAAAAGGAAGCAACCCGAGCAACCCACTGTAAATCAATTCTTCCAACACTTTGGGTGGCGGCAGCTTTGGTATTTTCAACCATGGATTCCTTCAATTTCAACATTTGAACTTCAAACCCATCCCGCCTCAAGTCGTGCCAACCACGATCTATAGTCCTTGTTGCAGTTTATTTTTATTTAATTTTTAAAATATAAAATTTAAATTATTAAATTTATTAAATTATATAAATTAAATTATAAAATAAATAAACATTAACATAAATCGTGAACCGTTATTATACACACAACTTTATAAAAGATTATAAAAATAAAAATTAAAAATTTTGAAATATACGATTATTTAAAAATAAATAAGTAATTATCAATAAAAAATAATTATTATAAATTATTACAAAATATAAATAAATATATAATAATTTATAAATTTAAAATAATATATATCAACAAATTTTATTAAAAATTATTAAATTATATTCTACTTTATAAACTATTCCTCTTGTTTTGGTTGAATCATATCATGGAATAGTATTTTTCTTATCCTAATCCGCAGTCATAATGGCAAATCAAAAGTGCAAGAACTTTGCATCTAATAAATCGTTATGTAAGGCAGGACCACCTTGTTTTTGATACAGCTCGTACAAGCACCCGGCCCCAACGAAAAATCTAGCACATTCATTGGTCGCCCCCAATTGATGGTTGGTGCAAGCTCAATTCTAATGGAGCAAAACATTCGATGGGCGAAAGTAGCTGTGGCGGTATTATCAGAGGGGCACATGGACAATGGATAGCTGCATTTTACCGCTCGTGTGGGATGTCATCAGTGTTTATTGCAGAATATTGGGGTATGTATCTGGGGCTTAAGCTCGCGATAGCAAAAGAGATCACAAAACTAGAAATTGAGTCAGACTCTAAAGCCCTCATTCTCTCCTTTCAGAATGATAAGCCAGTAAGTAACACTCTTTTAGATGCAATCCATTTAGAACTTCATAAGCTCCAAGAGGTCAGGTTGCGACATATTTACAAAGAACAGAACACTTGTACAAATTGGTTGGCTACTAAAGGAATTAAAGCTGCTCCAGGAACCCATACTCTTGATACTCCACCAACACAACTCGAGCTGCTGAAGTTAGCTGACACTCTTTTAGTGTCTTATCCTAGACATGTTATCATTTAGCTTTGTTTTCTTTTCTTGGGGCTTAGGCCCCCTTCCTTTACCAAAAAAAAAAAGTGCAAGAACTTTTCACAAGCGTACACATGCAGACATTGAAAGCAGTGCAAATGACCTTTCTGCATTCTAAGCAAGATTGGTAAAGGATAACGGTAGTCCGTAGGATTGCGTGATGGCCACGTTTTGGAGGTGGTTTATTTTATTTTTATTAAAAATAAGTATAAAAAATTTTAAATAAATAAATAAAAATATAAAAATAACATTAAGGATAACTATTTCTGTACGCTCGTGTATATAGTGAAAACATTTTCTTTCAAATATAAAAGCTTTATTATTTAAGACTTCTCAAAAATAAAACCTGTCACTATTAGATGAAGTCATCACTTTTTCTATTTTATATGAAAAAGTAAACAATAGATCCTCCCAGTTTTTATTCCAATACTCTCTATCAGTTTCTTTTGTAAGGGATGATTTACTTCATACTTTATCAATCGAATCTCCTCTTATTAATGTCAAGTCATTGAAATTGATTTCGTTCGGGTGTTAATCATCCAGAATAATAATAGTTATTAAGAAAATATTAATATAATAATTATTATTTATGTCTCAAATTAAAAAATAAAAATAAAATATTTAAATTTAAATTTTAAAATTATACTTATTTTAAAAATTATCAATAATTAATTTTAAATATAAATTAATTTCATATTTTATGATAAAATGAGAATATTACATTCTTATATGTTTGAGAAAGAAATAATTTAAAAAAAAAAGAGAATATATAAATTATATACAAAATATATATAGATATAATTACTTATAGTATGACAATGACGGCACTTTAATTGGGAAGAGGGTGACTTTATGCACAAGCCAGATCTCAATCAAACTAATAGTTCTTTAATTGGATTACTATACTTAAAGGAATGGAATCATCGGTGGGGATCATATATATTCCTTTTTTTTTTTTTTTATATTTCTCTGTTTATTTAATCATCTTGAATTGCCTATTCATGCAAATGGCCAGTTTCTCATCTGTGCAGTACTAACATTGATACCTCAACCACCCACCAACTCTCCACTCCGTACCCAATATATGAACACAATGCATCTTATATATAAAAACAACTTCACATACAATACAATGTTACCAACCCTGAGATGAAAAAAAATAATAAAATTGGGTATTTATACACTAAGTTTACCTATTGGTAATAATTACAGTTGAGTAATTTCTGATCTTAAATAATAGATTCTATTTAACTAAATTGTAGAAAACTTACTTTCAATTAAAAAAAAAAAAAGCATGGAAGAAGATCCCATCACATCTTTCTATTTTGGAAAAACGATTCTCGTGAAAAGTTAAAATCAATAATCTCAAAAAATTAATGTCGATTTTTAAATTTAAATTTTTTATATTGAATATAATAAATTTAATAATATAAATAATTTTAAATTACATTTTTTTGTAAAATTCATTTTGTTATTATAGATGCAGTGTTTGTATTCTGTAGCCGCGAGCCAAGGAAACCCCGTTTTCAGAGAACTTGTCCACATTTCGCAAACCGAGATAAGAACTGGGCAAGTGCTACCGCCGAGGCGAGGTGCTGTAAGCTGGCATTCGGAAAGGCGGCGCTCAGCACGTGCACTCTACTGAGATTCGGGTAAACCTGTAACCTTTTAGAAGTTGACGATTTTTAGAATGGCTAATTTTTGATAAAAAAAATTATTAAATTATTTTACATTTTAAATTATATATAAAATTTGTTTAGGTATTAATTAATTTAAATAATTATTTATATAAATTATTTTTATATATCTTAAATTATTTTTAATTTTTATTATATTCTAACTTATTTTTATATGCTTTTAAATATTTTTAATTTAAAATATATAAAATAATTTATCTGGATATTATAAAAAAATTTTACATATAAAAAAAAATTACATAAATTTTACCAAAAAAAGTGATATATATCATAATATGTACAAGGAGTTTACACTTTTTATAATATTTACAAACAAAAATTTAAAAAATATAAAAGAGTACTTGTGTGTAATATTATTACCCTTTATTACGGCCATTCCGTAATTAATTCGGGATGGCCCTATCATTAATTTTGTGCACCTATATCTTATCTACAAAAACACGTGTAACTAACTTTTTTTTTTTTTTGGAAAATTGCGAGCACCGTCACATTTATAGCATTTTTTTTTATCAAGATATCTTCTTATTAAACTTAAAAATTAATATTTTTAAAATATAAAAAAATTATTAGAATAAATTATATATTTTTTAATATATATAATTTAAATTTAATTTAAAATAATATATTTAAAAATTTTAACTATATATTAATTATGTAGATGCTTATTGATCACAGCAGCCCTTTTTGAATTCAGAGAAAGGCACTTTCTGCTTATTATTCCCTTTGTTTGGCAATATACCAAAATATTGTAGCTGCGAATATGAAAGATGTTTTTTTCTAACCAAAAAGAAAAAAGAAAGATGTTTTACTCTTCCATAAGCCTCTACTTGCATGATACGATAAGGCATGCGTGGCTGAAGTCTTGGAATTCTATAATTAAGAAAATCCTATATTACTTGTTAGTTCTGAATTCTGATTCAGCCTTCTATAGACGGGACACAACTGTGAGTGAGTTATGGGAAATAAATAACTAATTAATAAATAATCAATGCTAGCCAGCGACAATTCAGTAAAGTACTCTCTCCATGTCGGTCATAGACTCATATGGCAGAGGTTTATGTGGGGAAGAGTTTTTTTCTTTTTTGGGACGAATTATCTAATTTCTTCATTAATGCAATACTGTAGATAACATTTTGTATTTAATAATAACTTTCATACAAAATCCCATATAATATTAATACATACAGGAATGAAAATAGGGTCGCTCTGTTTTTTACATGAAGAGGGGATGGGTCCATGAAAACAGAGTTGCTCTGCTCTTGTTCTTATTTATATTATGAAATGCTCTGTTGGGTTGCCTATCTCGATTTCTCAGCCTTGAAAGGTGGTTCTCTTCGTTGGCGGTTATGGCCAAGATTAGATCAGCAATAACAAGCTTCTTCTTCTCCTTCAGATTGTTATTGCCGATTCTAATTATTTCTGGTTCGTGTTCCATTTCCCCACTACTGCATGCTTTCGTTTGATTCCTGGGAAAGTGGACGAAATAGAAATACAGCTTTGATGAAATCCAGTAGTTTTATTCTGCTATGTATTTTTCTTGGTAATGGAACATTTGAACCTTATTGAGTTGAGACAGAATACTATTCTTTTTAGCTCCGCAGAAAGAAAGACTACAATGTATGCTCAGAGGAATCAACCATCACTTTAGTTTATAATTCTATCGATTGGTTTGAGTTCCTATTATTTTCCTCATTACCCGTCTTTATGGTTTGTCAATATCTGATCTAATTTTTAGTTGCTTGATTGCATAATTTCTCAAGAATGACTGTGTCACTATCAGCTTCAAAGGTTCGTTGTTAATTTGTGTATCTGTTTCAGTGTGCTTGATACTTTATTAAATGTCGTAGTTCTTTTCAATTGATAGTAATTTGTTTCTCTGAATAACAAATTATGGGTTATCTTGATTAATGCATAATTATTTGTCTAGGCTACTAAAATTCCTCTTGAAAGGTAAAATACACTAAACATATTGGACCCTGTTTTTCTTACTCTGTTTCCGACTCTGTTTTCTGACTCTTGTTTGTTCTGTTTCAGATTCATTTTTGCAAATCCATGGCCTTGGATTTGGAATTAACTACGGACAGATAGCCAACAATCTACCTTCCCCTTCTCGTGTGGCTGCTCTTATAAATTCTCTGAACGTGAGCAGAATTAAACTCTATGATGCTGATCCAAATGTTCTAGTTGCCTTCTCCAATTCGAATGTGGAATTCGTTATAGGACTTGGAAATGAGTTGCTGCAGAATATGAGAGACCCTGTTAAAGCTCAGGCGTGGATTCAACAGCGTGTTCAACCTTACATTTCACAAACTAAAATCACTAGCATTGCGGTAGGAAATGAGGTTTTCAACAGCAATGATACCCAGCTGATGCAAAACCTTCTGCCAGCAATGCAAACTGTGTATGGTGCCCTTGTTAATCTTGGCCTAGCCCATCAAGTTACTGTCACAAGTGCTCATTCTTTTAACATTTTAAGCAATTCTTATCCTCCTTCATCTGGGACTTTTAGGCAAGATCTAAAACAATATATCCAACCCCTTCTTAACTTTCATGCTCAAATCAAATCACCCTTCCTCATTAATGCATATCCCTTTTTTGCATACAAGGGCAACCCAAATGAGATTTCTTTAAATTACGTATTATTTCAGCCAAATCCCGGGATGGTTGACCCAAATACAAATTTGCACTATGATAATATGTTGTATGCTCAAATTGATGCTGTTTATGCTGCCATTAGAGCATTGGGGCATACGGATATTGTAGTTCGCATTTCAGAAACGGGTTGGCCTTCAAAGGGTGATCCTGACGAAGTAGGAGCTACACCAGAGAATGCAGAGTTATATAATGGCAATTTGCTGAAGAGGATAGAGCAGAATCAAGGCACTCCTGCAAAACCATCCGTACCAATTGATATATATGTTTTCGCACTTTTCAATGAGAATATGAAGCCTGGTCCAGCATCAGAGAGAAACTATGGCCTCTACTATCCTGATGGTACCCCAGTTTACAACGTTGGATTACAAGGTTATCTTCCCCAGATGTTTATAGCATATGCATCCAAATCGAACGTAAGTAGTCACTTGAAATCCACTAATCTTGCTTCCAAAATTTTAATTTGCTATTTTTTTTAAAAAAATTTTCAGCCAGTAGATTAAATACAGATTAAGATTAATGTATCTAACACGCCCATTGCTAATACTCTGCAGGCATTGTCTGTCAATGTTTTCGTTTATATAATTATATGTTTTACTTTTGCCTGGGAGTTCTCAACATGGTGATCAGAAGTAGGAAGAGATCAGGGGAAACACAGGAATTCCTGTGGATCATTTTCTGTATGAGGAAGTTGTTGAAGGTGAGAAAACTTGTCCCTGCATTTTATTTGGAGCAATGATAGTCAGAAAACTCATAAATCTACATATTAATGTAACTTTGTTTTTCTGCTAATTGATATGCGAGAAAATTTTTAAATCAATGGCATAGAAACAGGGATATATATATATATATATATATATTTATATATAAGTATATGTGTATGTATATATATAGATATTATGAATTTAGAGTTTCCCCATTTTATTTGCAACAGCTTTGATCCTTCACGAGGGTTTCACTTCTTTGGATGCCATGTGTGTTTTTTACAGTGAAATTACATTGGCAATACTAAAATATTAAAATATTATTGTAATTTTTATAAATTAAATTTTATTAAAAATTTATTTTAAAAATTTAAATTATTAAATTTTATAAAATAATATATAAGACTTATTAAACTAATATATTACATCTATCTTTACAAATATTTTGAAATATAAAATTTAATAAAGAAAATCAGAGTCTTATAGCTCCATAATACACGTATCTACTTTTTAAAAGAGACCAATTTAATTCTCTGTGATATATCCCTTTCTTTTTCTCTCTCTCCCCTCCTTCTTTGTAACAGGTCTCAATCCTCTTATATTTATCCAAAAAAAAGTTTAGTATGAGAAATTTAAAAAAGTGTAGTGATGTAGAGTTTTTCAACTCCTGGGCCATATCCCACGCGCTAAGTAGTCAAACCCCTGGTTTTTTGCAGAACTAACCTACTAAAACATAGCAATTCGCTATTAGCACAGATCACGGACGCAAGGTACACTACATGAGAAAGTTCAGTCTAAAGCGCAAAAGGGGAAGCGTTTTTTATGCCATCGTGTTTTCCTTAGCTTTTCAATACTGCTAAACCAATCACAACCCTACAAGAGTCTGAAAAAATCATATGATGGGAAACTTTTGGAACCATGCCGTGGAAAGTTTCTGCCTAATTGGTATCTCTTACGGTGGAGCCTGTCAATCGCTGTCCAATTTGTGGTTGCTGCATGTGGACTCTTGTGCGGCCATAGCCAACCACATCTTTCTTATTAAAAATATGGTAGTGGGTCTACATCTGCCTTATCTCGCACTTGCAATCATGCATGTGTGAATCATCCGGTCAATAAAATTCCCCTTGTCTTGCGCTGCGCAAAAGTCCAATTTGGATTGCATCAGAGGAAAAAGTAGCCATCAGGATCCCGTAGCCAGAATATCAAACCTCATGTTTGGTCCGTGGCTGTGAATCTTATCTTAGAGGTGGCTTCTTCCTCTGCTTCAACTACTTGAGGATGACGAATGAACTGAAATACATTATTTGTTGGGATCAGTTGGCAGAATCTGAATGAAGAAAAACATTTGAACCCGGGAACCTGAATTAGAGTTCCTACTTCTTCGTTGTACAGAAAAATCATGCGGCATGTCTGAGAGTCACAAAATGTGGGCTGTCGGCGGCTTTAGACATGAATGATATTCGACGACGGCTTTGAATTGTAGAATTAGTTACATCAGCATTGGTCCAAAAAAGATAAGATTGACAGATAGACGTCTCCAACAATTTCAGCTCAAAAAGTGATGGCTACTTGCTTCCAACCTGGCCTTCTGGGACAATAAAGAGAATTCCCTTTTGTGATTTGCTTCTACGAATCAAATAATATTTTGCAATTCAGCTCCTACCAAAATCCTTTATACCATGTTTTAAACAATTGGAAAACAAAAACAATCCGTTCTAAAGTGGGTTTGGTGGGTGGTACAATTTAGATTTTAACTACAACTTCATCGCTGCTATAACTTGCTCTGTTTTCTCAATCTTTTTTTCCCCGTTGATTCAGCTATCCTAATGTTCTTTTAATACTAGCTGGCTGCCAATTTGCCTAGAATTCTTGCCTGACTTAGTGAAAGATGAATAGCTTTACAAACCAATACGAAAGGAAAAGAGATACACAGTTAGGTGGATAATTAGATGCAAAACCATCTACCAGGGATGATTCTTCTTGGGCAGTCTTTTAGTGGGGAATTCGTGTGGTCGACATAGCGCGTTATTCACTAAATATTGATGCATCTTTGCAGGGAGACAAAAGTAGCAGCACTTTTATTCGCTGGCAAATCCTGCACTTTACGTAAATGCCAAACCTTCACGGTGGCGATAGGTCGGCCATTTACTTCATAGTTCATCGTACTGAAACTATTCATACACTTTATGGTCCCCCAATTTTTTAGCAACAAAATAAAAACTAAAGATGTAATGAGAAGTAGCGTTTCTTTGAAGGAAAGTTCAGAATAAATGTAAGACAGCTTTCCTTTTGTATAAAAAAATTACTGCTTTTAGGCATATATAGAAGCTGTAACATTGAGATAGAAACGCGTGCGTTATTCTGATGTTGGATATGCGGATCAAACTGTTGGCTTTTGCAAAAGACGGTTCGTGCTTTTCTCTCAGCAATTTTTTTATATGACGCCATAAAGATTTAAACTTTACAAATTATCTGATTTGTTAGTCACTACAAGACTCTTACTTTTTTTTTCTTAAATAATTCGGTATAAAAATCTATCTTGATTAGTGGCGAATTGTTTGTCCAAACTACATTGAACAGATTGTACCCTGTTTCCTGCCTCTGTTTTCGACCTTGATTTTTGACTCTGTTTTCAACTTTGTTTTTCGTTATAATTCCAACTCTGTTTCCAACCTTGTTTTTTGTTCTAATTTCAATTTTAACTCTGCTTTTCAGGTTTATTTACTCTGTTTTTTGTACCCCAATTACATCTCTGTTTTCTGTTCTAATTCCAACTCCGTTCTATTCTCTTTTTTTTTTTTAAACTATTTTCCAGATTTATTTACTGTGTCTTCTACTCTAATTACCACTCTGGTTTCTCCTCATTTTTTTACTCTGTTTTTCATATTTATTTACTCTGTTTTCTACCCTAATTCCAATTCTATTTTCTTCTGCTTCTTAACTGTTACTCAGATTCATTTACTCTGTCTTTACTATGTTTTCTACTCTATTATCTTCTCTATTTTTAACTCTCCTTTTCAGATTTATTTACTCTTTTTTCCACAGAAATTCCAACTCTGTTTTCTTCTCGTCTTTCACTCTGCTTTTCAAATTCATGTACTCTGATCTGTACTCTGTTTATTATTCTAACAAACTACGCACAGATATTCGACAATCTACCTTCTTCTCGTGTGGCTGTTCCTACAAAATCTCTGAAAGTCAGCAGAATTAAACTATGATGCTGACCCAATTGTTCTAGTTGCCTTCTCAAATTTGAATGTGGAATTCGTTATAGGAAATGGGTATATGCAGAATATGACAGACCCTATTAATGGTCAGACTTGGATTCAACAGCGTCTTCAACCTTACATCTCAAACTAAAATCACTTACATTACTGTAGGAAATGAGGTTTTCAATAGCAATGATACCCAGCTTCCACAAAACCTCATGCCAGGAATGCAAACTGTGTATGGTGCAAAAATAAAAGTCAATGATGTAATGAGAAGTATCTGATTCTTTGAATGAAAGTTCATAATATCTACATAATTTTTTTTGGATAGAAAGTTAAACTAAAAGCCATTGAGATTGACACTGTACATAAATACAGTTGCCATTTCCACATTAGATGTGTAACTTTTGGAACATATATGGCTATTAGTTTATAAATAATTATGGTAATCATTGATTGATTATGTCAATCATTCTTTTTAATAACTGAGATAAGGAATAGACAAGTCGTGCAAGCAACCATTACCCAAAGGAACATAGTATTTGGATCGCTAATTTTCAGATCAGTCAAAAAGGACAAACAGAGACGCCAAAGATGAAACTTGTTTTTGGGTTACCTTCATAATGTTGGCCGCGGGACACGTCAAACAGATTTTTTAAGGATAGATATTTAGCATAGCTAAACTCTTTTTTTGTACATATTTAGTATGGATATAGCTGATAAAAAGATAAACAAATAAATTATGTCAATTTTGGTAGGGTATTTTAAGGAAGATATCAGAGGCATGGGCTGAAGGTTTTTAGTGTCCGAACGTAGAGAACATATGGGAATTCTCCTTATAGTGACAAAAATGGGTTTCAGTTGTTATGAAGTATGAACAATATCCTGGTTAAGTCAGACGAACAGGAACGAATGAACAATAAAAAGTATCACTTGGTGAGCTTAAACCAGTGAGATAAAACCTCTGCTCATCATGTTTTATTTGAAGTAATAGGTCGGCCGTTTACTTCATAGTTCATACTACAGAAACTATTCATACACTTCCCGGTCCCAAAATTTTTCGCAGCAAAATAAAAACTAAAAGATGTAATGAGAAGTACAGCGATTCTTTGAAGGATAGTTTATAACAAATAGAAGACAGCTTTCCTTTTGTATAAAAAAAATTACTGCTTCCAGGTGCCGTAAAAAAGCATATATACATTGAAACTGTAACTTGGAGATTGAAACGAGTGCGATATGCTCATGTTGGATGTGTGGATCAAACTGTTGGTTTATGCACAAGATGTTTTGTGTATGTCTCGCAGAATTTTTTTGTAATGACCCCATAAATATTCAAAATTTAAGAATTATCTAATTTGTTTGTCACTATAACACTCTTAATGTTTTTCTTTTTAAAAGAATTCCGAATAAAATGTGTCATGATTAATGGCTAATTATTTGTCCAAACAACATTGAACAGATCGTACCCTGTTGACTGACTGTGTTTCGACATTGTTTTTTGACTCTGTTTTCAACTCTGTTTTTCGTTATAATTCCAACTCTGTTTCCAACCTTGTTTTTGGCACTAATTTCAATTTTTTTAACTCTGTTTTTCAGATTTATTTACTCTGTTTTTTTTTGTAACTCCAATTATAAGTCTTTTCTCTCTGTTCTAATTCCAACTCTGTTCTATTTTCGTTTTTAACACTGTTTTTCAGATTTCTTTACTCTGTTTTCTACTCTAGTTACAACTCTGGCTTCTTCTCATGTTTTTACTCTGTTTTTCATAATCAATTACTCTGTTTTCTACTCTAATTCCAATTCTATTTCATATCCTTCTTAACTGTTTTTGAGATTCATTTACCCTGTCGTTACTCTGTTTTCTATTCTAATTCGATCTCAGTTTAGTTTCTGTTTTTCAATGTTTTTGAGATTCCTTCACTCCGTCTTTACTATGTTTCCACCTCTAATTCGAACTCTGTTTCTTCTCGTTTTCCACTCTGTTTTTCATATTCATATACTCTGGTCGTTACTCTGTTTACTATTCTAATAGACAATGGACAGATATTGGACAATCTACATTTTTCTCGTGTGGCTGATCTCATAAAATCTCTGAAAATAAGCAGAGTCAAACTATGATGCTGATCCAAGTGTTCTAGTTGCCTTCTCAAATTCGAATTCGTTATAAGAAATGAGTAGATGCAGAATATGACAGGCCCTGTTAAAGGTCAGACTGACATTACTGTAGGAAATGAGGTTTTCAATAGCAATGATACCCAGCTGCTGCAGAACCTCAAGCCAGCAATGCAAACTTTGTATGGTGCCAACATAAACGTTAGTGCAACTTTTGGAATATATATGGCTACTTGTTTATATATAATTACTAGTAATCTTTCATTGTTTATGTCAATCATTCTTTTTAATAACTGAGATAAGGAATAGACAAATGGTGCAAGAAACCATTACCCAAAGGAAGGTAGTATTTGGGTCGCTAATTATCAGATTAGTCAAAAAGGACAAACGGAGACGCCAAAGAAGAAACTCTGTTTTTTGGTGACCTTCATATTTTGGCAGGGGGGCACATCAAACAGCATTGACGCCCAAATTGACACACACACACACACACACACACACACATATATATATATATATGTATATTTTTGGGTGAAAGGGGCACATATCTTTTTTGTTCTAATTTCAAT
Organism: Dicorynia guianensis; assembly: GCA_037013595.1. Lineage (NCBI taxonomy): Eukaryota > Viridiplantae > Streptophyta > Magnoliopsida > Fabales > Fabaceae > Dicorynia > Dicorynia guianensis. The sequence continues at coordinate 3,064,708 of JASUAB010000009.1, forward strand.
TTTAACTCTGCTTTTCAGGTTTATTTACTCTGTTTTTGTACTCCAATTAATCCCTCTTCTTATCTGTTCTAATTCCAACTCTGTTCTATTCTCTTTCTTTAACTGTTTCTCAGATTCATTTACTCTGTCTTTACTATGTTTTCTACTCTATTTTCTTCTCTATTTTTCGCTTTCTTTTTCAGATTCATTTACTCTTTTTTCCACAGTAATTCCAACTCTGTTTTCTTCTCGTCTTTCACTCTGCTTTTCATATTCATGTACTCTGTTTACTATTCTAACAAGCTACGCACAGATATTCGACAATCTACCTTCTTCTCGTGTGGCTGTTCCTATAAAATCTCTGAAAATTCAGCAGAATTAAACTATGATGCTGATCCAATTGTTCTAGTTGCTTTCTCAAATTTGAATGTGGAATTCGTTATAGGAAATGGGTACATGCAGAATATGACAGACCCTGTTAATGGTCAGAATTGGATTCAACAGCGTCTTCAACCTTACATCTCAAACTAAAATCACTTACATTGCTGTAGGAAATGAGGTTTTCAATAGCAATGATACCCAGCTTCCGTAAAACCTCATGCCAACAATGCAAACTGTGTATGGTGCAAAAATAAAAGTTAATGATATAATGAGAAGTATCTGATTCTTTGAATGAAAGTGCATAATATCTACACAATTTTTTTGGATAGAAAATTACTGTTTTTAGGCATAACAAAAAATCATAGAAGCCATTGAGATTGACACTGTACATAACTACAGTTGGCATTTCCACATTAGATGTGTAACTTTTGGAATATATATGGCTATTAGTTCATAAATAATTATGGTAATCGTTAATTGATTATGTCAATCATTCTTTTCAATAACCGAGATAAGGAATAGACAAGTCGTACAAGCAACCATTACCCAAAGGAACATAGAATTTGGATCGCTAATTTTCAGATTAGTCAAAAAGGACAAACAGAGACGCCATAGTTGAAACTCTGTTTTTTGGTTACCTTCATAATTTTGGCTGCGGGACACGTCAAAAAGATATTTAGCGTAGATGAAACTCTTTTTTTGTACATATTTAGCATGGATATAGCTGATAAAAAGATAAATAAATTATGTCAATTTTGGTAGGGTATGTTAAGGAGGATGTCAGAGGCATGGGCTGAAGGTATTTAGTGTCCGAACATAGAAAACATATGGGAATTCTCCTTATAGTACCAAAGATGGGTTTCAGTTGTTGTGAAGTATGAACAATATCCTGGTTGAGTTAAACGAGCAGGAAGAAATGAAAAATAAAAAGTGTCACTTGGTGAGCTTAAACCAGTGAGATAAAACCTCTGCTCATCATGTTTTATTTGAAGTAATAGGTCGGCCATTACTTCATAGTTCATACTACAGAAACTATTCATACACTTCCTGGTCCCAAAATTTTTTGGCAGCAAAATAAAAACTAAAAGATGTAATGAGTAGTACAGCGATTCTTTGAAGGAAAGTTTATAACAAATAGAAGAGAGCTTTCCTTTTGTATAAAAAAATTATTGCTTTCAGGTGCCGTAAAAAAGCATATGTACATAGAAGCTGTAACATGGAGATTGAAACGCGTGCGATTTGCTGATGTTGGATATGCGGATCAAACTGTTGGTTCATGCACAAAACGTTTCGTGTATTTCTCGCAGAATTTTTTTGATATGACCCCATAAATATTCAAATTTTCAGAATTATCTAATTTGTTTGTCAATATAACACTCTTAATGTTTTTCTTTTCAAAAGAATTTGGAATAAAATGTATCATGATTAATGGCTAATTATCTGTCCAAATTACATCGAACAGATCGTACCATGTTTAGTAACTCTGTTTCGACTTTGTTTTTTGACTCTGTTTTTCGTTATAATTCCAACTGTTTCCAACCTTGTTTTTGGCTCTAATGTCAATTTTTTTAACTCTGTTTTTCAGATCTATTTACTCCTTTTGTTTTTTTACTCCAATTATAACTCTTTTCTCTGTTCTAATTCCAACTCTGTTCCATTCTCTTTTTTAATTTTGTTTTTCAGATTTCTTTACCCTGTTTTCTACTCTAGTTAAAACTCTGGCTTCTTCTCATGTTTTTACTCTGTTTTTCATATTCAATTACTCTGTTTTCTACTCTAATTCCAATGCTATTTTCTTCTCCTTCTTAACTGTGTTTGAGATTAATTTACTCTGTCTTTACTCTGTTCTCTACTCTAATTCGATCTCAGTTTGCTTTCTGTTTTTAACTGTTTTTGAGATTCGTTTACTCTGTCTTCACTCTGCTTCATACTCTAATTCCAACTCTATTTTCTTCTCTATTTTTCACTCTGTTTTTCATATTCATATACTCTGTTCGTTACTCTGTTTACTATTCTAATAGACAACGGACAGATATTGGACAACCTACCGTTCTCATAAAATCTCTGAAAGTCAGGAGAATCAAACTATGTTGCTGATCCAAGTGTTCTAGTTGCCTTCTCAAATTCGAATTCGTTATAAGAAATGAGTATATGCAGAATATGACAGACCGCATTAAAGGTCAGACTGACATTACCATAGGAAATGAGGTTTTCAATAGCAATGATACCCAGCTGCTGCAGAGCCTCATGCCAGCAATGCAAACTTTGTATGGTGCCGAAATAAAAGTTAGTGCAACTTTTGGAATATAACTGGCTACTAGTTTATATATAATTGATAGTAATCTTTCATTGTTTATGTCAATCATTCTTATTAATAACTGAGATAAGGAATAGACAAATGGTGCAAGAAACCATTACCCAAAGGAAGGTAATATTTGGATCGCTAATGATCAGATTAGTCAAAAAGGACAAACGGAGACGTCAAAGATAAAACTCTGTTTTTTGGTACCTTCATATTTTGGCTGGTGGGCACATCAAACAGCATTACGTCCAAATTGTATGGAGGCACATTTTTTTTTTTTGGGTGAAAGGGGCACGTATCTTTTTTGTACATATTCACTATAGATATAGCTGATAAAAAGATAAACAAACAAATTATGTCAAATTTGGTTGGGTATTTTAAGGAAAATATCAAAGGCATGGGCTGAAGGTATTTAGTGTTCAAACAAGGAGAACATATGTTATTTTTCTCTTTTGGATTCATGTTTCTTCAACGTATTTAATTTCTAACTTGCTGACTCAACCTGTAAGGAATCCAATCTCATCTTTCTCAGATGCATTTTAGCAGGTGAGCTGCATACCAATCATCTTTTATGAAAGATGGGTTTCAGTTGTTATAAAGTATAACAATTTCCCAGTCTAAAAGACATATGAGCAGGAAGAAGTGAACAATAAAAAGCATCACTTGGTGAGCTTGCACCGGAGTTAAGAGATAAGAGATAAAACCTCTGCTCATCATATTTACTAGAAGTCCAAACAAAATCGAATAGAAAATTTCTTGACAATCAAACTCCTAATACAATCAATTGAATGTTAAGTAGCAGTTACAACAAGGAAATAGAGTGCCAATAAGAATTGATTCAACTGGCAAGGATAAAAATACATCGCTTGTCAAGTTTTGGCTTGAATCTCTCTGCCAATGGTTTTTCTTGGTAATGGTAAGTGAAACATTGAGACTTATGGCATGCCCTACCCTTAAAATAGGATAGCTTCCCCTTCACTTAGACATACAGCAGCTCAATCATATGATACAATAAAGGGAATGACCATAGAAATAAAGGAGTCATATGATAATGTAGCTGAACCAGTGTAACGAGTATCCTTCTCCTTAAACTTTCCTGTCAGACCCTGAAATTGCCACAATTAAGTTAACTACAACATTATTCGGTTAAAAGATATTGGCAACATGCACAAATCGCATCATAAAACTCAATTTTACAGATGAAATAAATCAACAAGATGATAAGTTTCTTCAGATATTTCTTCAGCACAATTTGAAAGATGATAAATTTTGTGACATAAGAACTGAATGTGGATACGTGAACAATATGATGTTCCAAATTACATAAGCAATGCGTTTCTTATCACATAAGCAACTCAATTAATGCACATGAAAGAAGCAAGATAGATATGTGCTAAATTGTTGGTTGAGCTGCAATGCACAAATAAATTTCTACCAGATTTAGAAACAAATGCAAAGCAAAATTGGGGGTTATGTGTCAATGGGAAGGGAAGGATAGGAAACGCAAATGAAGAAACAAAGAAATGAGAGGCACATCCAGAAGTTCTAAACCTCAGCAAGTTTTACCTTGATAATCATTCCGCACCTGCATATCCAAGAACACAACATTAGAGTGGCAAAAGAAATTTAAGAGTAGCTGAAGAGAAGGACGTTAAAGATCTAGATAGGAGGCCTTACTCAACAAAACTGTCAAAACCGAGCTCAACACTCCTACCACTTCCCTCACCATACTTGGAAAGCAAAAGTTGAAGAACCGAAGCTGGTACTGCATAGCCAATGCCGTACAGAGCATCTCTTAGTTCTAGTGGATCAATTTTGCCACTCCTATCTCTATCATATCTCTCAAATATGGCCTACAAGTGCAATAACCCAAATTCAAAGGAATTAGTAAGAACAATTTAGAATATAAAGAATATGTTTCACCCTTCCCGTTTAATATAGAATCCGCTCCACCCTTCTGGGTTCTTTGAAAGCCAGATACTACATAGAATGACGAGGTTTAAATGTACTAAAAAGAATATGGCAATGCAATTTATCTGAAGGAAATACATGATGATTGAAGAGTGAAACAAATACTCACTCGCCAGTGACATAGACAACTCCAGAGTGCCGCAAATTCTTTGGGACCTGCAACAGTGAAAACAGTTGGTATTAATAAAAGGGTAAAATGTAAAAAACCCCTCTGAACTTTAGGTCAATTTTAAAAAACCCTCCTGAACTTTAAAAAATTCTAAATGACCCTCTTGAACTATGAAACATTTGCAAAAAACCCCTTCCGTCAACTTTTCCGTCAAAATTTAAAAAAATGACGAAAATGACCTTCATTGTAAAATTAAGAAATTGAAGGCTGTGAATAGTAAAATTTTGGAGTTTTAACATTGAACCTTAACCCTAAACCCTAAAGCCTAAACCCTAAATTCTAAATCCTAACCCTAAAATCCTAAACCCTAAACCCTAAAATTCCAAATCCTAAATCCTAAAATCCTAAAACCCTAAACCCTAAATCCTAAACCCTAAACCCTAAAATCCTAAACCCTAAGCCCTAAACCCTAAATCTTAAACCCTAAGCCCTAAATCCTAAATCTTAAATCCTAAACCCTAAACCCTAAACTCATAAATCTTAAACCCTAAACCCTAAACTCTAAACCCTAAACCCTAAATTCCTAAATCCTAAATCCTAAATTCCTAAACCCTAAACCCTAAATTACAAATCTACATTAGATTTTTTTTTTTTTGCATTTATGGCAGATTTAAAAATTTATGTGCATTTGAAGGGTATTTTTGTCTTTTTATCAGGTCAAAGTGGAAGTTGACCAAAAAACATCCAAATTTTAACTGAAAACTTGACGGAGGAGGGTGTTTTGCAAATGTTTCATAGTTTAAGAGGGTCATTTGGAACTTTTTAAAGTTCAGGAGGATTTTTTAAAATTAGCCTAAAGTTCAGGAGGGTTGTGTGCATTTTGGCTTTAATAAAATGAAGAGCTTATAATAGAAGTCGAAGATTGTGCAAATGAATCGATGAAAACTGCAACTTAATAGCCAATCCTTTTTACGAGTCCGAAGACTCCAGAATCGGCACATGGCCGGGCATGTGTGAAGAGGCAGAGATAACCACGCACAGAACAGGTAGAGAGTAGAAAAGACACTTCATAAAGAACTCGAATGTTACCCACGAGAAAAGCTAGAGTATTGTCAAGGTTCAAGCACTGAAAGAAATAGAAGGCCCTAAAAAACTCTTAAATGATTGAATAATTATGCCTAAGATTCAAGATTTTCCCATCAGCTAATTTCGAAACGAATCCAGGCGATGATTAGAGGGGAAAATAACATTTGCGAACTTACCGATTCTGAGAGGATCATTTGGATTCTTGAAGAGAAACATGAGCAAACGAATAGTCTTAAGATCAAACTTCTGAAACCCCGAAGAAAGAGCTCGCTGCAATTCATTCTCATCAACGAACCCACTTCGATCGCTATCCACCGTTTGAAAGGTCCTAATTACATCTGGGTGTGTCCCTGGAGGAAAAGAAGGGTACCCAGATGATGAAACTTGTTCTTGTCCATAACCACCCCCATAGTAATAATTTAAAGGCGCAGCAGCGTTGGTTGAGCCCTGTCCGTAACCACTCCCATAGCGGTAATCCGAAGGGGTGGCGTTCGATGAAGGTTGCCCGTAACCACTCCCATGGTGATATCCAGAATTTGAAGGGGCAGAGCTAGTTGTAGGATTATATGGGAACCCCTCAGACAAGGCTGGCGCAGAGGGAGCATAGGATTGAGAATTGTATCTGCCGTACGAAGACATAGACGGAGTCTGGTTCTAGTCCTTGAAAGAAAATTGTATTTTTTTGGTCACACACAAAACTAGATGAAGAAGCAGAGAGCTGGAGCTGATGCTAATTGGTATCTGGGTGTCGGGAGTTTTGGTTGCAGTGTAGCACAGGAGTTATCGAATCTCAACACGCAACGCAAGCACGAAAGAGTTATACGTAGGCGGGCGGTAATATTATACTGGAATGCTTTACTTAGCTTGGGAGCTCCCGGAGCTGTTCTCTCCACGGTCTCTGCTTTGCTACCAAGGGGCCGTCGACCGTAGATTATATGAAAGACAATACAAAACGGATCATTTCTCTATGCTGGTCGGTTTGTTGGGACATACTACGTGGGAGAAACTCCACAGTACCCACCGTTCGCGCTAAAAAAACAGCTGCAAATCCCATGGAAATGAATTAACGTTATTTACATATTTAAAATTGACCCCAAAAAAAAGCATGCCAAAAAAAATTGACACTAAAATTTAAAATTTATTAGGAAGGTCTTAGTTGTAAATCCCAATCAAAGTATTACTATAGGCTAATTTGTGTAGTATTAGAATTAAAACTTACCAAAAAAAACTTATGATATATGTATTGGCTAGCTGATTTGTTAAAGATCTCCTGTGTGAAATCGATTCCTATGTAGTAATTTATATAAACAGGTATTTTAAATATGTGCCATTATTATCTTAAAATTTAAAAACTATTAAAATTGATGTTAGTACAATGTAAATCTCAAATACAATATATTTATGTTTTAGATTTACCCTAAAATTATCTAAAATAAAATAAAATTTTAAAGATAGTTAACTTAATAAAATTTATTTGTTTCAATAAAATTATCTATAAATTATACATACATATTTTAAAATTATTAATATTTTAATATTATATCTATGCACTTACCTTGTTAAATTTGTAATATATTATTTTTTTATAAAAATTAAATATTTAATTATATTATTTTATAAATTATATTTTATTAAATATTTATTTTTTATAAATTATTTAATTCATAAAAGTCATGTTAAATTATAAAATTTAATAAATTAATATAAAAATATTTAATGAAAAAAATTGTAAGAATTAAAATTTTTCTTTAAATTCTCTGTTAAAGGGAATAGAATTGGGTGTTTGATAGAAGCCCAATCTTAAAGCCCAAAATTCAAGGACATTGGCATACATCGTTAAAGTGTCTTAACTAGGGCACAGACCTGGAGCGGAAAGAGTGACCGCGAAGTGGCGCTCATAATGGCGGGAAAGAAACCTAGGAATTACAGATGATCGAGATCGAATTTCCGATTACATCAACAAATTTAGAGCTACCTGATCGATTTAATCGCAGAAAATGGGAGAGACGGAGAAGGTGGTGCCGGAGGCGGAGGAGCTGCCCAGAACTATCGTTCGCCGGGTGGTGAAGGATAAGCTGTCGCGGTGCTCCAATGACGCAGACATTAATGTTCACAAAGATGCTCTTCTTGCTTTCTCGGAAAGTGCACGGATCTTCATCCACTATCTTTCTGCAACGTAAGCATCAAACATCAAACCCTGATTTTTGGTTTTGTTTTTCAGTTGAAAGCAGAATCATGAATTTCTTTCACTTGAATTCTCTTCTTTCGCGGTTCCGCATAGGGTTTTGGCTTGAAATTTCTTCTCTTGTTTGTATCATTTTGCGCACATATGGAATTTTGAATTAATAATGAGAAAAATTTGGATTGAGAAATCAGAACTGAGGAATGCTATGGTGTCATAGTATTTTGAATTGAACTATCTCGGCAAAGGAGAAAATTTTATAATTAAATTTGATTATTCATGCAAATAAAAAAAATAAATGGATATCTGTGATCATTCTTGTTACTTGAAGTATTAGCATATTAAAGTGTGCAAATTGTGATATCATCAGTCAGTCATGTTTGCCTCTCTGTCTTACTCTTCCCCCAATTAGTGTTTCACTCTACTTTGATATGATTTAGATTCTAGAATGATGTGCAGGGCTAATGACATATGTAAGGAGTCAAAGAGGCAGATAATAACCGCTGATGATGTATTGAAAGCTCTAGAAGAAACCGAGTTCCCTGAGTTTGTCCGACCTCTGAAAGCCTCTCTTGAAGGTCAGTGAACTTAAATGATATTCAATCCATGATTGTGTTGAATAAAATATTGCGTGCTCCATCGTCCATTATTATTTAATTGCACTGATGTCTTTGCTGTTTTCTTTAAAACCCTATATGTATGTGTACGTGTGTTTCAATTATTTAGCTGTTGCACATTACATACTGAGGACGGAAACAAGAGAACTTACTTAAGATGTGACATGAACTATCTTGGTAATTTATTCTTTCAAATCTCTTGTTGAGGTTGTTGGGATGGTTTCTACTCTTGAAATCTAGAAAGTTGTGAAGTTATGTGCCTCCAATTTAGCTTGCTTTCTATGTATACTCTGGCATGAGAAGATTGAATATTATTAATCGCTTTGTAGTTTGTACTTCATAGTTATGCAAAGTGAGCATTGATTAGCTAAAGGATGAAATTGGACTCAAGGCTATAATATCAGTTTGAAGAGGAATGGGATGATCTATAATTTGATGCAAATGTGAGGTCCATATAAGTGGTAGAATAGGGAGAACATTATTGAAACATGTGAACTTTGTGGTCTTCTCCATTAGTAAATAGTAATTAGCTTAAGAACATATTTGTTCATGTTTTGACCGATGTTTGCAAAGACGTAGCAGGCAGTTGTTTCCGATGAATTTGTTCGCTATATTGAACTTGACAAGCTTTCTTCAATACCTACCAGAGTTTAGGACGAAGAATGCTGGGAAGAAAGCGGCAGCATCAAAGGCGAAAGACTTGAACAAGAAAAGAAAGTTGGAAGGCGAGTCATCAGATAGAGGTGAGGGTACTTATGACAACAAATGAGATGAAAGTGATGAAGACATTTGCAGTGGTTATTATTAACGCCTTGTAATTTTAAATGCTGCACACTACCATCGTCTCTTTATCAACATCTGCAATGGTTTTCAGTTAAGTCACTAGTGATTATGTCAAAGCTAAATACCTCTCTGCCCCCTCGTGCAAGGGGCTTTCTGCCAGATCCCTTTGAAAGAGATGAGAAAAGTATTCCTATCCTAAATTTTCTTCAGAAATGCATTGCCCCTTCTCTTTTTTCTTTTGTTTTGGTTGTGGTGGTGGGTGGAAGGGTTAGATAACGAGGTTGAACAGAGAATTGTGTCCGGAAACTTAACATTCTGATTACTTGCGTTGTTTTGGGTCATTACATGTTTGGATAATTGAGGGGAAATTATAGCACCAGGTTAGCAGCTGTCTTCCGTTTTGTAATTCATACAAAATTTGAAACATTATGTAACAAATGAGGTTAAAGAGTGTTCCCCAATTAATTCAGTTTATTTATCTGGGGGTATTTCTTTTGTCAAATACTTGTGTAACAACGAAAGTAGTGCAAGGAACCAAAGTGAAAAATGGACATCGAGCACATAGTTATCAAGGGTATTATTAAAAGAGTGGTGCTATAGTTACGTCACTTTTCAATACGTTGCTTTTGTTTAATATTAATTTTTTTACAAAACCGAAGAATAAACAGTGAAAATTATTATTTTAGATTTTATAAAAAAAATAATACTAAACATAAGAAACATATTAAAAAGTGACGTAGAAATATCATTATCGTTATTAAAAGTAATGATTATGGCAGGTAGTAATAGTTGATGTGGCAGAGATTCAACCTAGGACTCCTGACCGATGACAATTTGAAAGTAAACCACGCTGATTGCTCCTTGAACAAAACATGACAATTACCGTTTGGAAACTCGGCGAAGATCATCAGTTTTGGAACGCTAATCAAGAGAGTAGTTTACAATGCTCAGACTGACTAATATATTGACATGAGTAATCACTCTTGTAATATATGTACTTGAATTGACAAGTTTGCTAATCGTAATTTCCCCCAGAAATTATAGTGAGCAATCAAACTAATTTCAAGTGTTATATTCTTAACGTCAACCACATAATTTATAATTAATATTAACCGCCGAATTTCTTTGCAATCAGCACTTGTTGGCGAGTCTTGCATGAAAAGCATTAACCCAACCTGAAGAGCTGTCGGTGTAATTATTAAAAATGACTTAGCTGCCAGAGGCTTTCCCCAATTCCACAAAGCCTGATATATTTACCTAGTGTTAGTTTGGTGAAAACATACTTTGAGTATGCGTCAATTGCCAACATATAAGAATTCGAATTTTGGAGAGAACTCTCATTAAAAAGTAAAAATTAGTTAACACTCTAATCCTTGAATCATTACCACTAAATCATAATTGAGTTCACCCAAAAAAAACCGTGATATATCTTGAAGACAGCAACAGAAGTCTAAGTTCAGACTTACTGGTATTCATAAGCAGACGGATCAGAACAAAACAACCTTGACATACTTTAATAAATTTAATGAAAATGTTAGGACACAAAACAACCTTGACATTCAAGAGAAGGCAATGGCATAACTTTCCTATGTATAACACGACTAGCTAATATGGGCGATATCTGCGCCCTTGCCCACTATCATTGTTGTGCCTTCCCTTGCTTGAACCGCCAGTGTTCTTGCTACCACCCCCACCACCACTCCTGCCACCTCTCTGATGTGAAGGTGGGGTTTGAGGCTGCACTCCAGGTTGTTGCCTGCAAAAAAAAAAAAAAAAAAGGGGGTCAGGCTATGGTTTTTAAACCATTAGGGTGTCACAGAGCCAGTCGTATTCACAGATGTCATTGTTATCAAATTTATAATTGCAAGCATATCTGCTGATTTACCAAATGTGCTAATCGAGGCACTAGTTTAAACCAATGCATGTAGTTATCAATGGCAGAGAGAACGTTGGACAAGTTAAAAATTTTAAGGTGCAGCTTGATTTTCTTGCCATATGTAATATAAGTTAGATACATGAAGAGAAAATTTTAAGTTACACTTACAGGACATATCCAATCCGTCCATCAGGCAAAAGCATGGGCATCATGGCCATTCCAGCAGGAGTTGGACCCCTTCCATATATCATGGGCTGCAAAAGATAGAACATGTGACATCAGATTAAAAGATTATGAATGTGAACTTAAGCCAGTGGCATATTGTACATAGTACATACACCACCATCATGTTATATTCACTTCATAAAGCCTATACATGATATCTACTGAACTTGGAAAAATATTGGATGCGTGCTCCAAAAGTGCAAAAGAGGAATGTAAAACAATAATGCTTTAGATTTTATTAAAACAAAAATGTCAACATATTTCACCTGTGCAAGACCTGGAGCGCCATATCCTGCACCAAGCGCACCATAGGCGCCCCCAACCAAACCATAACCAACACGTGGTGGATAGCTAGGAAGTAATCCTGACTTTTGTGTATTAGATCCTCCTCCAGACTTTTGATCAGCCTGTGGCTTTGCTAACGAGCACTCCAAAACTTGACCTGAAATTCAGAAAATCACCTAATCAACAAAATTGACCAATCTGATTACAGTCATAAGTATGCAGGTGGGAAATATTATAATAATTCAAATATTACCATCTAATTCATATCTTTCAGTGTTTTTTAGTGCTTTCATGGCACTTGACCTCTCTGCAAAATGTACAAAGCCAATTCTATTCTTTTCTTGCCCAGACTTTGATGGCGGCAGAACTACCTTGGTTATCTTCCCATGGTGTTCAAAAAGTTTCTTTAACTGGTCTTGAGTTATATTCTTAGGTAAGTTCTTCACGTATACTGCCTTCACCTGTCCATGTATGCTTCAGTAATCACCAGATTCATTGTGCAGAGAGCAATGCAAACTAAATGTAATTTTTTTTTTGGGTAGAACACTAAATGTAAGTTTTGAACAAGAGTTAAGTGCCAATAACAGAATCACCAAAGACCAATCGATAGGATACTGCACATACACATTGCCACATTATGATATCCATGAATATATAAGATCAATTATTATGCAAGAGGTGAATGACAGATTCAATGAGATTTCCTTAGATTTTCATATCAAATGATACATTTTATACAACAGCTAGTTGTTTGGTCAGCAGATGAAGTCAGCAATTACCATTTAGCTACCAATAGGGGTGGAAATGAGCCGTACTGAGCTGAGGCTAACTCAAACGAATTTGGTTAAGCTCATGGCTCAACTCATATTTAATGTAAGCTAATTTTCTTGACTCAAGCTCGGCTCATACAAAGCTTATAAGCAACTCAGCTTGGCTTGGCTCTATAGCTCACATGCATGAGCTGTAAAAATTCAAATGAGCCAAGCTATAGCTTGATATGAGCTCAACTCATTTATATTAAAATTAACCCAACAAACTAAAAAACCTACGTAGTCAGATATAACATTTAAAACCCCAATAATTAGTCAATTAATATATAAAAAAAAAGGCCATCATCTTAATTACTTTAAACTATAAACAATATAAGTCAATAAAAATCCAAAAGCAAAAGTAACCACTCAACTAACATCAACAAAAATCCAAAAGCAACTAGTCAACCAACATTAATAAATAGTTATAGTGAATACTGAAACCTGCAAAACTAAAATAGCTACAAAGCCAACAATATTATATTTAACTTGTAATAATACTATAATATACATATCAAACCGGCTCATGAGCCAAATGAGTTGAAGACTCACTAGCTCAAGCTCGGGTCATATTTTAAATGAGCCAAAAATTCTGTCTCATGTATGGCTCATTTGACTCATGAGCTTGGCTCAATAAGCCAATTATCAAGTTGAATTGTGAGCTGCTTGTGAGTTGGCTCAATTTATTTCCACCCCTAGCCACCAATATCTTCAACAGCTGCTAACAGCCAACTGATAAATACAAGCTTTGCTTGTAGACAATGGGTAGTAGGCCATGGTGGCAACTGTAATGAGGTGACAATTTGGTGGCTTTATTATGTTAGAGACAGAAGTCATTTTTCACCAGGGTTAGGTTCATTTTCCATTATTCACAAAGACATTCAAAGAATGAAAAAAAAAATGAAATATGTGAAAAAGAAAGGACAGAAAAGTAAAAAATTGAATATTCAGAAAATGACTGAGCTTGAAATATCATATTTCCCAAGCACCAATCAATCTGCGATTATTTTCTTAATTTATTAAGGATAGCTTTCATTACAAACAATGCCTATAAATTCTAGCAAACAGCACCTGGAAATCTAGATGGTCATATGTATAGTATGGATGACTAAATCACAATTTCAGCCTTCATATTATGTTGCCAGTTTTCCTGTCACATTAAGACTAATCTCAACTACCAATCAATCAACTGGGTTTCAATCAACAGGAAGAAATAAGAATCAAAACCTGAGATGCGGCAGAGGAATCAGCATTCTTAGGGTCAGCCCAGCTCACAGTTGGAGCATTGTCACCTAGCTTAAATTTTGGGTTCATCATCTTTTGCCTTGAATATTCAGCACATGCGTGATTATAATAATCAATAAAAGCAAATCCACGGTTATTGTTTGGGTTCTTCATATCCTGAGGTGAAGAATCAAGCAAAAAATAAAAAAATACAAGTGCACCTTAGAAACGAAACCAAATTATTGGTTCCATGTGCCTACAGCTGCATAACCGTATGCATGTAATGATTCAGGAATGATTGTAATAGACATCGGTATGACTATAACAGACAATTCCCCGCTATTTCAAAAAGAAAATGAATTAGGAAAAACAACAGCATAGTACATACCTTGACTAATTCTACAGTAGTAACTCCAGGTCCTATCTCAGTCACAACGTTCCTCAGGTCTTCCTCTCCCCAGCTTCTAGGAACATTGCCAATGAAAAGACGGTGTTTTGCTTGAGATGTTGAACATTTTATTTTTTTACCCTGAGAGACAATTGATGGTTGACACAGGCACTGTCAGAAATCACATTAAGAAATACTTACATTTTATGCATTACTGACATTATGAAAGAGACTGTGATAGCACCTTAAATTCTGTATTATTTAGCTCTTCAATGGCTTTAGAAGCCAATTCCACACTTCTAAATGTCACAAAACCAAAGCCCTTATTCTCAGCAGAATCCTTTCCTCTCATAACTCGAACCTGTTGTCAACAAAGTTTATGCTAATGGGTGTTTGTGAACAAAAGAGAGATCCTGGGACAAAAAGGATTTCAGGAGCTTACCTCAGTAACTTCCCCAATAGATTCACAAAAATTCTTCAAATCCTCCGTTGAGGCATCATGAGGAATGCCACCAATGTATACTTCAGACCCATGAGGAGGAAGAGAAAGAAGTTCAGCATGCTTTTTCTTTTCATCCTCATCTTCCACCTTTGCCTCATCGGAGCCAAGGTTTTGCATGGCATCAACTTCATTGGCATGATCAGTATCCTCTTCTTCCACTTCTTCAACCTCCTCCTCCTCTTCTTCTGGGTCCTCTTCCTCTTCCAACTCCTCTTCTATCTCTTCCACTTCCTCCTCCTCTTCTACTTCTTCATATTCAATTTCTTCTTCCATTGTTTCCTCAAGATCATTTGTATCATCAAGATCAACCTTCTCATCAGATTCATTTGGCTTTTCAGGTTCAGGTGGCTTAGCAACTGAAGAAGAATTTGCCTTTCCCCGTGGCATCTTATGACACTAAGTAAAGAAGCTTGTGAGGCAACTGTGAAGAAGGCACAGAGGCCAGAAGAATTCCAGGGAAGAAATATACACATATGGAAAGGACAAAACAAAAGAAAGGCCAAAAAAGGAGTTGCAGAGAATGAATCTAAGTGGATTCTGTGCAATGAGGTAAGACTTAAAGGGTTGCAATGTGAAAGACTTTTACCAAAGGGATAATGATAATATCACAAGCAGCATTGATAGGCAAGTAAAAGAGATTCGCAAATCGAAACAATGAAGGTGGTGCAAAGAAATGAATCTCTCATAAATCCGAAAGGGATAGGGGTTTAACAAGTATGTTGGTGATTTCAAGCCTTTAACTAGCATAAAGTCAAAGGGGACAATACCCCTTAAGAAAATATAGAATTCCAGGAGCATCATATGTAAATATGAAACCAGAACTAATATATGGAGATATATGTTACTTCAAGCAAATGCAAGATGAACAAACAAAGTTATAATCAAGAGTCCAAGACTATATTTAGTTTAGAGCTATTTAGAAATTAAGGAATGAGATCGCAGAAACAAAAAGGAGAATCAACAAGCCACACAAGTGTCCAATCTCACAAAATAAATGGCAGTCCCAAACTAAACGTACCGATCTGTGCACCTTCCTGCAATAAATTTACAGATAAGTACTGAGACAGGGTTATACCTGGCTAGTCACTAAGGCACGCTTAACCACTAGATCAAAGTTTAGAAAATATATTTAGATAAAAGAAAATCTGTCAATCCAACTGGCCCATAGGCAACAAAGGGAATAACAGTCTAAATCAACTGCCATTCACATTAAGTTATAATATAAGTTGCCAGAGGAAATACAAGATATATAAGTTGAAAAGGAATTATACTAAATTGGAACCCTAGGACAGTATAATATGCATAACAATCTTAAGTTGCAGAAAATTAAAGATGATTCTATCATCATGGTAAGGTTGTCCACAATTTAAATGCAGATAACAAAGTAGTAAAATAAATTATGTGTGCCATAAGCGTGAACACTTGATTCCCCGACAAATTTTATGTTATTCTTTACACCAATTCTTTACTATCAGAGGAAGTGGCGCAATGCAGACACCAGACCCATCATATTCTAAAAAAAACCATACCATAATTCAAGGTGAGCTTTAAAGCTATGATGACTAATTTCCTTGTCTCAAACACCAACAGTCAGTAGTGATTCATACCAAATACATTCGCATCATGCTAACCAATCTACCTTGTAGTGCAGAAAGTTATATTTCTTTATTTCTTTTTTAAATATATATTTAAAATACTTCACCCATCAAAACTACAAGAATAGAAGAACCGTAAATCTACAGAACCATACAACATATGCATTAGTGCCAAATCAAGAAATTGCAGAGACATAATTGAACAACAATAGCTAGTCCAAAACAAAGAAACCCCACTTCTAATGCTCATACTTCAACCATTAGCGAAAGTTTCTCAATAGCCGTGAGTCTGAACAAGGCAAGTCATACTAGTTTCGACATTAAAAACACAGAATTCATCAAAGTTTTTGTTTAAACAAGCTAGCGATAGTCGCAAATTAAAGACCAAAGCCAAATATGCAAGTTAGAGTATAAAGCCGCGAGAAAGTTGACATTCAATAGTGAGAGAGAAAGAGAGTACCTCAAGGCTCTCCGCAATAGGATAGAATTGCAGCTAGCTATACAGTGCGAAGAGCTGAGACAAAGGCAAGGCGAAACGTGCGAAACTGGGAGAATTATTGGATCGAAAATTTCTAGTTGGCTACGAATTTATGGCAAATCTACGAGAGATTTAATAAGAAACGAATCGAACCCTAGAACCCCATTCCAGTATCATTCTCCCGAAGTTCTGGCGCCGCCGTATAAAGGTTAAAAGCGTGCAGTAAATTTTGGCTGATCGATGCAATGCAAGAAATTGCAGGAGTACGGATTTTAATGTTTTGATTTTGATTTTTGATTTTGATATATTTTATTTTTTTATAAATTAATATATAAATTTTATTATTATTTATTATAATTTTCTTTCACTTATTTTTTTTAACTTCAAATCAAAAGATCTTATTCAAGTCTACAATATTACTTACATATCAAAATATAATAATAATAATTGTTATTATTAATTAATAACAAAAGGATAATAAATTGTTAAATAAATAAATGATAAATTCTTTAAATATATAAAAAAAATGTTAAGTTGACATTAATTTTTTATAAAAAATTTATATTTAATGATATAAATCATTAAATTTATAAAATTTAATAAATTTAATAATTTAAATTATAAATTATAAAAATTAAATAAAAATAAAATTATAGAAATAGTTAAACTTGAAATACATATGCAGTGATATGAGTGGTTTTTTACCAACGCAGAGATAAATTCTGGAGAGCTCTCCCGCAGCACAATCAACTTAATGAAAGTGAAGATACTTTGTTCCGAATTTAAGACGAAAACAAAGCACTTATAGATTAATATTTGAGAATGAATTGCATGATAACAAAGCTGAAGGTATTATTCCATACAGATATGAATATTCTGGGTGGGGACGTACCAACAAGTCTACATCTCCAAGTATCAAGACACTCACTAATCTCACGAAAAAACCAAAAAAGGGTTCATTTCTACTATTTTTCTCACGGGCAGAGATCTTTGGACAGCCCACTTATAGACATACAATGATTCAAACTCCATTGTTAACACGGTGAAGTGCTTGCATTCAAACAGAAGTATTGATATTGAAACTAATTAGTCACAAATATACACACTTCTTGAACAAAGTGTATATTAATAGGATTGTTAGAGATATAAAATTATTTATAATTTTTTATTTAATAGTTTAAAAATTTTAAGATAATTAATTTTTTAATGAGATATTAAAATTTATAATAAAAAATAAATCATTCATGACCTTTCTTTTTAACCACTTAAATTTTTGAGATAATTCCTTGACAAGCATAAATGCATAACTTTTTTCTTGTTAAAACATGATATGTTTGCTTCATTCTCATGTGAGACTTTCCTAGAATCCCTCGTGAGGATCAAGATTCGTTTAATTTGCTATGACGGGAGAATATCACAAGGACAAACGAAAAGATCGTAGATGTTAACGGATTTGATTCCCAATCATTTAAATATAAAAAACAACAAATGATATTCTTCTAACTCCTAAAATTGAACGAGTATATTTCTTTAGACAAACGCAGACAACTCTTGGATGCCAAAAAATGAGTTTAACAAAGAACAAGGAAAACATTAAGTAATGTACATTGACTAACATCTCTTTGGTATATCTTCTAATGGGGCTTCTGGCTATAAAATGAACAAGGACAACAACGGCAACCGCCAGCTTGACTTCATGCTTGACTCAACTTTAGCCCATCGTTACAAGAAGCACCCCGAATGTATATGTAGGTGACAATCTATTCCAAAAAGATCTCTACGTCAAGTATTCCAACACATTCTGCGTAATATCTTCAAGAAAGGAAACAAGACCCATGACACTTGTAAGACCACTTCCATCAACATCGTGTTCCTCAATCAGAAAGTTTTCGAAAACTGAGGCATCATCCTGCCCTTCTTGAATAAATATGAGTTTAGGAGGGATGCATCTCTCTTGCTTCAATTGGTTGATTGTTGTCCTTATCAAACCTGAGAAATTATTTTGCATGAGATTAGGCAGAATCACATACTTTAAATTTCAACCAACTTGTATAGACAAGCCAGAAGAAAATGTTCAGACGGCTTACAATCGTGTGGTGGTGGAAAAAGAAGTGTTGGACCTGCAGTAAAAGAATAGAACACAATCAGAATTGTAAATGCATCAAGGGAAAATACTGGACTGCCACTGGTGATCAGTGCAGCATGACTCAACGGATTGCGAGGATATGGCAGTTTTTCTGGAGTAGAATATGATGTCAACACAGGATACACATCACAGTGAAGGAAGCTTGGTTCCAGCACACTACAACACAAAAACAAAAAACCTAAATTACATAATCAATTCTTGAATATAGAAATTCATGACACCAAAGCTCTGCAGTTTTGTTAAATATCAACCTAACTAACCTCCTACATTCTCATTTTTATTGATAATTTCGAAGAAATCATTATAATTCTACTCACACTAGATTTTGATACAATATGCATGATACTAAATTAAATCATACAATAAATAATTCAATCTATGGTTAAAAGTTGATACACATACATCGAGTGAGATAGGACATGCAGTCTCTTTCAAAAGGCAACCTAAGATAGGGGGAAATATTATATAAACAAAATTGATATTCATCAAACAGGTAATGTCTATAATAGCTTTTAACTTGCTAGTCACACTCAAGTACATGCACTATATTCTAAATCCACGATCTTAGACACCATCATTGTTAAAATAATGAAGACCATGTGCGAAGTTCCCGACATCATTAGCTATCCCTCCAGACCTATGATAACGTTTCTCTTTTTCATGTTTCATCAAATAAAAGAATTTATTTAGTGACGGTCAAATGTGTTTTGATATAAATAATAATTACCAGATCAAGAAATTATTGGGAGAATTAATGGTGAGGACATGTCGCAGGTGACGTTACCCTCAAGGACCCATTAACTACTCAATTAGATTATTAAGTTCAGTGGCGGGTAATCAGTTAATGACTTTTGAGCTGAGGTAACCAAATCGGTTCATGAGAGTAAGAATCACTCTCAGCATGTTCCCATCCTCAATTTTTCCAATATTCTTTCAGTTTAGGACGCATTCATACATTTATCTTTATTGAATGCCAAAATTGAAAACAATTTAATATTAAACATATACAAAAATCTAATGACAATAGCAGAAAAATAAGTATACTGTACAATTTCTTTGCAACGTTTAATGCTTAAATTTCTGTAACATTACATACTATATATATATATATATATATATATATATATATATATAATCATTTTATGAAACAAAGGTCCTGTACTCTCGCTCACATACAGCTGTCTATTTAAATCCCTTCATTCAGACAGTTATAGCATGATTCTGGACAATTCATCGATCAAATAATTCTGTGAGCACTGAATACCTGAAAAAGGCATCGCAGATAGATGCGATAGTCAGGGTGAACACCTTCATCAAAAGCGGAGCAGAAGGTTCCAAAGGAGAGCAAAAATCAGGCGTGGCATGGACTGCAGTTGAGGACATTGAGAGAATGCAACATCAATCTAAGAACTTATGGAACTTCCAGTACTGTACTGAACAAGTTTATCAGCATCATTGAACTGCACTGTAAGGATCACTAGTCAATCATGAAGCAGAATCCTGGTCTCCCTAATTCCATCCTTCCAAGAGGCTATTATAACCTGCAGATTACAATATGCATGAGTAAAATTAATCAGAAAATTAAGTACAAGAAGACAAGAGATAACCTCTGTCAGACAATATTTCATACTAGAAATTCAGGATTGTACATCGAGAAGAAAGAAAGGCAGGGGGGAACAACACCATCATAGTTATTATAATAAAGTGACAAAGTTGGCAGATAAAAAATAAAGTAGGAAAGTGTACCATATATATAGCCTGGACAGTCTTGCAGAGAGTAGGAAAAAATATAAAATGTTAATACAGATGGTGGGGAAGTTGGGCTAGTAAAAAATCCACCTTGTGAATCAGCAAGGATCGCACGACCTCACGGTCAACACTGTCATAAAGTTCATTAATGTTCTGAGCGGTACGAAACAGCTAGGTTCGGATTCTTAATCGGTGTTTAAGGGATTGCTTGGTTCTGTATGAACAGTAAACACATTAAGTTCAGCCCAAAAGCCCTTAGAAACGGATCTAGTAGTAAGAAAATTAATTTAGTTTTTGGCACCAGAAAATGAGAAATCTAAACTCACTTGTGAAGAAATGGATGAACACAAGATACACTGCCAGCACAAAGGTTCAAAATGGAATATGCAGTTTACAATCTGCTAAGTACTTGTTACAGAACAAAGCTAACCCATATCAAGATCTTGCATCTGTAGGTGTGATCCATGGATTAACCTTCCAAAGCTGCCAGTAATACACTTTTAGTAAGTTCTAGAAAATCCTCTGAAGCTGCAGTTGAACCCAGCATATTAAGTCAGAAATTCATAATCACCAAACGCACACACGCAAACAAAAGGCATATTTACAGTGTGAATTGAGGCTGTGAACCCCACGTATTCTAAATAAAAATAGTAATTGAGTACTGCTAAATCACCCAAAGTCATACCACAGCACCACACCATCTCATATGTTCTTTTAAAAATCACCTTAAATATGTCACTGATCTTACGCTCACAATTCAGTCAAATCTACATCAGAACTGCTGATTCAATAACTAAGGTAACCAATAAGTTAAGTAAAACCGATACTACTATGGAAATGCAAAAGTTACAATCAACACCCAAAGCATGAAATTCTTTAGCAACATACCATACTAAACAATCCCCATTCTTTCTTAATGTCCAAGTATGTAAAACTAGTATATATATAATGTTTAACATAGAAATCTTACAGGACAAGTCAACAACAGCAACGTACACTAGACGGGTTTGCATTGCAGCTTCCTCCGAGGATTCCTCTGCAAACAAAATCAAGCAAGTAATATCAAGTGTGAAAATACTCAAAATGCGCTACAAACAATTGCAGAGAGACCAGACAAGAAAAAAATGATTTTTTTTTGAACAGTCCATTAAAATTTAAAATACGCTTAATTTAGGCACTGATTAATCCCTAAGGCATAAATATAATTCTCATGACATGAAGAACTTTATGTCCATTTCATAATGCTTTCCTAAATGTTGCTGGGTGCTGGCAATGAGTGTAAACCGCCATGAAGTTACTTACCAGGTAATTCAAGATCTATGAAGGAGGACAACGTCTCAGCACAAGACTGTGGGTGAGAGTATCGAGCAATGGCTTTGGAGAAAAGCCCATTGAGAGTCCCACAGAGAGAGCAACTCCACGACCACTGCTCGAGTTCGCAGTCAGTGTTAAAGTAGGCCCAACAGTTTTCGCACCGGGCCAACAGGTGCTCGTAAGATCCATACAACGGAGCTAGACCGTTTCGTGGGCGTCACTGTCACACCGCCACACAATACCCGAGCCCTCCACGGCGTCTGGTTCTATCAGGAAGCCGAGACTTTGCCCTCACTGCCATGGCTTCGAGAAAGCAAGAGAGATTCACACTGCAGCGCACGAGTGAAGACCGAGGCAGACTCGTACACTGAATCTCACTTCGGCTTTTCTGTTACTTTCTTTTTCCTTCTCCCATTCCCTCGGTTTCGCGGGAAACTAAGAAGACGGTCATGGTGGAAAGCTCTACATAACCTGAACCAGTGGCATTGTGCCAAAATATTAAACCGACGGGGCCCGGTAAAAAAGTAACCTTCAAACCCGGTTCCGAAGTCGCAACAAACCAGGTTAAAAGATCCGTTTAAAAGGTGAAAATATCAACCCAACGATGGCGCAGTCCCGCCAAAACCAAATTAACAATTCTAGTTTTAATTCAACAAGTGTTCATTTGCCATGATTTTCTCTTTCTTTTCTCTGCTTTCCATTATTTGCCTCTACACTTCTCCGTCTCTCTCTTCTCCTGCTTCTGTCCGTGTGTGTCTCTCACGACAGCCACTCACCCGTCATCGCTTTGCTCTTTCGGCGCTCCAAAACACGCAACAATATTAAAAGAAAAGAATTTGGATAATGATTTTCACGTCCCACTTTCTTCGAACCCATTCCTTCAATCCAACTCCATTCCCGATCTTTCTCTTTCTCTCAGTGTAAAACTTTTAATTGCTGAGCAAGTCTTCCCCATTGCTGATGTTTTCTCAAATCTGAAAATCTCCAGAACCTTTTTGAGGTTTCGTTTTTTTATTTCAAGAAAAGGCCGTTTTCATTGCCAGCCATGACCGAGGTCCTGCACTCCTCTTCCCATTTTTCTTCCTCGCCAAGGGGAAGTTCTTCTTCTTCTTCTTCCCTGTCCTGTGCGCCCTTCTCTTCGTTATCTTGCAGAGACCCTCCCAGTGATCGCGTTCTCCTTGTTAGCGACCAAGAAACGCAGGCACTCTCTTCTTCTGTCGCCGATGACGGTTTCTCCACGGCGACGGTCTGTGACTCTGAGGAGCTGAAGGAAAGGGACAAGCACCACACTGAACAGCTTTCTCTATTGGCCCTTCTTGTCACCCTTTTCAGGAAATCGTTGACTGCTTGTAAAAGTGATCGCAGGGAGCTCTGCGCGATGGATATCGGATGGCCCACTAAGGTGCGCCATGTCGCGCATGTCACCTTTGATAGGTTCGATGGATTCTTGGGTTTGCCTGTCGAGTTCGAACCTGAAGTACCCAGAAGGCCTCCCAGTGCTAGGTACATTCTTCTATCAGGAAATGTGAAGCCAAACTGTTGATTATTAGAAGAGACGTCTTCATTATAAATATGGCATTATTCAATTTACATAGCGCATGTCAATGTCCTTCTTAGTACCAGAAGTCTCTGTATTCATGTGAGGAAAATATTTAAGAGGGCAGTTGGCATGTCTACAGAGCGATTAAGTGCAATGAAATTCTCGAGAATTATAAGTTTATGGGTTTTAAGTAGGTAAAAGTTTAACTTTTTATTAATTGTTGACTGTCCTAGCACTACGAATTTTTTGAAATATTTACTGGGTGGGGATAAGTACCTACTGTTCTGATGATAGGATCAGGTAGTTTCAGGTAAATTGTACTTAGTTTTGTTCCCCTTGCTACATTTGCTTCGGCAAGCGTAATTCATATTTTAATTTTGAGGACAATCGGCCTTTTACAATTTCATATACATATTGATGTTTTATCGGCTCGCTTCTCCTTTCTGCTCAAAGTTAAGCTTCCTTCTCCTCTCTATTCAAACGTACGCTCATCTGTCCTTCATAATGGGGTAGCACAGTGACTGGTGATTTCCTCTCTCTGGATCACTTGCGGGCTAGAGGTTTTAGCGCTTCCCTAGGGTCCCTCTGGTTGGATTTGAGTTCTGCTCTGATATAGGTACTGTGTGGATGTCTATGCGTGAAAAGTTTCTTCATTAGAGTGGAGATAAGTCTAAGTTGCTCAAGAATTTACTTGCTTGGTCTCATTACTATTACTTTTTCCCGTGAGATCTCTACCTTAACAAGTGATGCTATGCGCTCAAAAACTGTAAACAGGTCACTGCTTTGGCTATCATATGCTGATATCCTTACAATCCAGTACAGGGTCCTTGAACTTTTCCCTTTCTTACCTTTGTGGTCCTGACAGGCCACTAAAGCTTGACGTTGGCTATACAACTGTGTAAGGCTTGTTTTCGATTATGAGCGAATTTATTTGAGAGTTTGCGTCATTTTATTAGTCTTAGCCTTTTATAGATTGTCTGTTTACGTCAATTCTTTAATTAAAATAATTATAACATCTGGGTGTCTATTATACGTTTAAGATTTTTAAATCTGTAAAAGATTTATCCATTTGCCAAAAAAAAAGAAAAAAATAAAATAAGATAAAGCATCTTAACCAACAATCCAAATCATGTAACCTTTTAACCTGCTGGTCATTGATTTCTAATAACTTGTCAGAGAATACTTTTGGTTACCATTACAGTCATTGTCATGTCAGAAGGATTTGGATGAATACTTGTCAAGTTATAACACTTTATATTTGGGTCATAAATGGCATAACTTATGTTATATGAATACATGTTTGTCACTCTATATGTAACTTCTTCCCTTGAATTTTTAAAGGCTATGTCAGTCTTGTATATTATTTATAATAATCAGTTGCACTTATCGATACTATAAGTTTTAGTTTCTCGTATCGCGATGGCCATATTTTATTTTATTTCAGTCAAAACTTTTATCACTAATATTTTGCCTTTTGGTGTATCCTGGGGCCGTGTGGTTCTGATTTTCACATGTAGTACAACTGTTTTTGGGGTTTCAACGGAATCCATGCAGTTATCCTGCGACTCTAAAGGGAACAGTGTGCCAACAATTCTGCTACTAATGCAAAGACGCTTGTACTCTCGAGGAGGGTTGCAGGTGGATCACATCTTTTTCTCATTTTTTTCTGATGATGCTGACTTTAACTGTTGGATTGTCCTGCTTTAGTATCCTCTACTTCATAAGGGCTCATTCATTTTTTAAGTTACTACCTATATGGTCATGCTTGGTTAAACAATTGGATATACACATGCAGGCAGAGGGGATTTTCAGAATGAACGCAGAAAATAGTCAAGAAGAATATGTTAGGGACCAATTAAATAGGGGAGTAGTCCCAGAAGGCATTGATGTACATTGTTTGGCTGGACTTATCAAGGTATATCAATAACATTCAAAATTACCGCCTTTGATTACTTTCTTCCAATGCATGTTTATCATATGCTTGGCCATTGAAAGTGTTGAGTTGATTTGAATGATCATAGTAAGGTAAAAGTTGTATTGTATAATATGAATGAAGAAAGGAACATATCAGTTTCAGATTTGTATGGATCTTCTAATTAAGAAAATCATGGTACAAACTCTGTGATATCATTTTCATGTGTATTTGACTCAAGAAAGGAACATCTCATATTCAGATTTTTACATTGGATCCAATGGATGACACAGTTGTCTATCACTCTGGCCAGGAATCTGATTATTGCACCGATTCTATCTTGTCTGACTGAGCAGAAGAACATATCATATTCATTTTTACAATAGCCTTTATCAATAACCTGCAAAGTCTCACATTTGACATCAAGTTTTACATCTAGATACATTTTTGTTCTCACCACATTCTCTTAGACTGCTTTTTGAATCCTGAGTTGGATGATGTGTTGAATTAAAAGTTGAAGACTAAGTCTTATGAGGTTGTTATTTAGTTACTGTACTTTTTATCTGTGAAGAATTAGAATATCACCATGCGTTAACCTTTCAAGAATTAGTCAATTAAGGAGTTTTATTTATTCTTTTCTTTGCTCTTAGATTTGCTCAATTAGAGCCTTAATTCTAACTCATATCTACTTCTACTCTCCCCGTCTTATTCCTAGCCTCCACTTCCATCTTTACTGCTGTCTTAACCATCCAATTTAGTTATTGCTAGCCACCGTCAGGACCCTCATGCCATTAACTGCCTGCAACTCTTAACGTTAGGACCTTCATCACGACATCTCTACCCAAGTGCTTCACTCTGAATTTTTCATTCTACTTTGTTGGAACTGTTACTTATGTCGTTGTACCTTTGGCCAAGCAAGAGTCCTTTGCCATTTAATTACACACGCTATATAACATACATATCTTGTTTATTAAAGGATACAAAATACTTGTTATGAAATATGGATTCTGAGGCTGCTGCTTACCTGTTTTATTCTCGTTTGTGAATTTTGGTTTGGTGTGAATTGTAAAGGAGATATGTATCTTACAAATTATATACTTTTTTTGCAATAAATGTAATTTGGTTTAAAACTATTGTACATTTCAAGGCTTGGTTTAGGGAATTACCAACAGGTGTTCTGGATTCTTTATCGCCGGATCGGGTAGTGCAGTGCCAAACTGAAGAGGAGTGTGCTGAGCTTATGAGGCATCTACCTCCTGCAGAAGCTGCGCTCTTGGACTGGGCCATCAATCTGATGGCTGATGTTGTCCAACAGGAACATCTAAACAAAATGAATGCACGCAACATTGCCATGGTTTTTGCACCAAACATGACTCAGGTCAGTACCAATAAATTTGCACGAAAGAAAAGGAATGCTATATTAGTCTACATTTTAGTTTTTCAATATCAAATTGCATTTGAACATCTTGAAACTTCAAGTAAAGTTTTATTCGCTGGGGAAGTCCTGCAGGATCTGTAGAAATAGGTTATATATATGACATTATGAATATCAGTAACGTCTACTGTGCTTTCTTGTTTTTCTCCTGAACAATTGCATGCTCACTTTGTAAGTAAGTTTACCTCTGTAAAGTCCTCACTGTGCCACATTTTTCTAAGAGTATATATGCAAATATGATAGCTGATCGTTCTGATGGCCGGAGCAATAAGTCATTGACAGAATTCTGACTTTCTGAATGCAGATGGCAGACCCTTTGATTGCATTGATGTATGCAGTTCAAGTGATGAACTTCTTGCGGGCACTTATATTAAGGACACTGCGGGAAAGAAAAGCTTCTGTGGTAGAACCTTCTCCTAGATTTTATATAGAGCCTTCTGATGGGCATCATATCCCTTCTCAGTCCTGCCAGCAAGATTCTATACAGGAAAATGAAGAGGCTCAGGATCAGGAAATCTTTATTTCTGAGAACGCTGTCTTGGAATGTTCCCCTGGCTCCCTCCAAAACAGTAACCTAACTGGAGAAGAATCTGGCAGTTTTATCGTCTCTTCTGAGAATTCAGTTTGTGATGGGGATTTGTATTGTGAGTATCCACCCAAAGAAAATCTTGGGAAGAGTAAGATTGGCCAATCAAGTAATTCAACTACAAGAAAGGGGCTTAGAAAAACCAGAAAGCAGCAAGCCCCGGTCCATGGAACAGTGCCTGTTGGGAAATCCAAGAAAATTAGCAACCTAAGTCGCATAGATTCAAGATTCGAGCGGATAGAAGCCTGGCGGTGAAAGAAGCAGAACTGTGCTGTGGTCTAAACTTATTTCTTACTGTTCATGCTGTAGTGTGAACTGATTCAATGACAGTTTGGCAGTGTAAGTTTGTTTGGATTGAATGTAGTGTGAGAAAGTTTGTGATGTGGTTCATTTTTCCCTTATTTCTTGGGTTAATTTTTCCATTTGAAGAATACACCATGAATCCATGATCACACTACCATTGTAATGAAATCTTATTTCTGTGTGTTTACTTGTGTGTTCTCAATTATTCCTGAATGATCATTTGCTTGTATTTGTCGTTGTTGCACATCTGCAACACTTCTGGATACCCACTCTCCTGAGAAGTCACCTGCCATCTTGGTTGCCATCCCATAATCTTCCACTGTTAAAATTATGGCTATCTAGACTTGGATACCATCTTACCGTCAATTTTTATGAAATAAGCAGAATTCTATATAATTGTGAAGCATGAGGCCCACAAAGTATAGACAAAAATCATGACTTATTATGCTTGGACTTTGATGTGCACTGACATCGAAGTTACTGGGACTTTTCTATTTCAGTATTTGTATTAAGTGATTCGCTATTTCTACTTTAAAAAAAAAAATGACTTATTATGAGAGGTGTTAAGCATTTCTACGGATGAAACCACGCGACAATGAAACCCTAAATAGAACATTGCAAGTTACTTTCTGGCGTAATGCATCAATGGGTTATGTACGTCTGTATGTTAGGATAAGCCAGTGAAAGCGAGGGCTGACAAACAACCAACCATTTTCCTGGAAGAGCGGTGCTTTAACACCCATACTTTTTTCACGTTCTTCTTAAAATATCAGAACGTTCCGTTTTGTTTAAACTTATTTTATTAAAATGTAAGCCTTAACGTAGTCCAAAAAACGTGAAACTATCATTTTCGTTTCCAGAAAGTTGTAGGCAAGTATGAAGGATCCAACCGAATATTCCTTGTGTTCTTTGCAGCAGTGATAATTACAGGAGGTAGAAGTCATGCCCACGGAGGCTCTTGGTTGTTGGTATTCTGTAGCCTCATCCGAGTGCAGAAACTAGCATGGGATACTAACATCCATTGGTATTTGGAAGCAAAAAGTGACACTCAAACCTTCTGCAAATATGATTAGACTCACAACCAACCCCCATTGCCAACTACCCAGAAATTTTAGCTTGAAAGGAAGTGCAAAACAGATCTATATTCAGAGGATTGGCATCCCTGCAGTTGGGGATTCAAATTTTAAAAAGCAAGGAGCACTGGCTAGATGTGAGTCCCATCTCTTTTTCCTTTTTTATTTTTTACTAATTTTTTAACACTCAAGTTTCTCTCAGTCTCTCACTAAGGTTACTCCTGTGATTGGTGAACCAGGATCCATATTAAGGAAATCCTCTGTATTTATTATGAAAAGGAAAATACCATATAAATTAACACTGGTGGTGTAAATCATCTGGAGATGGCATTGTCTAACTTCCGCTACGCAAGCCTGAAACTGTTAAGCGTGAACCGCTGATGATGCCACGTGTCCATGATAGAAGCATACCGCGTCCCGTGCAGTATTAAATTGTGTAAAGCCACTTGGACAGCTAACAAGCGATCGAATGTGTGATAATGTAAAGCTAGGTGTAGCCAATTGTGTGTGCAATCAGCCTTTGCAGATCACATCAGTACACCCTGGACGGCACCATGCTACGATCAAAAGATTGCACAAAATGTACCCTTCACGTACAAAGAAAGCAGTGGCTCTTCTCTTTGTTTTTTTTTGGGGTATAGAGTGGTCCTTTTCCCTTTTTCCTACCCTAAAGGGAATGGTGAATAGCATTCCAATCTGCAAGTTTTTGGTTATACCCTTCATGAATTTTGGTGGAAGTTTAAAAGCATTTTGTCTGTTGCAATCTGTGTATTTCTGATGCAATCTGTGTATTACAAACAAATCTGGGTTTTTTATTTTAGAAAATACCAAGCCATCAAGTCATTACCTGGCCCTGAATTAAAAGTAAATATTAGAGTGGATGCCCTTTAGAAGCAAAAAGGGTGTGAGGGGACCTAGACTTTAAGAAATCAGAGAATCCAACTCTCTCTCTCAATTCCTATAGATCGTAATAGTAGTAAGATAATTCTCACCCTACCAGTTACTAAACTTTATGGACGTTTGTGGCCACCAAATCCAAACCGAGCTCCATCACCACCCATTCATATTCCAAACCAACGGAACAAAAACAGATACCAAAAATCAGACCGCCCTGCATAATAGCACCTTCCTCTCGGTTTTTCAGCTCATGCTATTCTCGTGCCTCTTTCCCCCCTTTTCTCTCTTGCTCCAACCAACAAAAGTTTAACTCCTTTGCTGTTCTCTCAAAAATATCAACCTTTAGAATACTGACTAGCAAAGCCATGGCAGCCTGCCGAAGCCTGCAACACATCTTCGAAAACCCATTGCCAGAAAATCCAACGCTGCTTGAATCCCTCTCATGGAACCAAAATAAATCTGTAAAATCCATAGAACAATCCTCGTTCACTGAGATATTTGGTGAACTCCATTTCAAGGAGAGCCCAGAAACATCTCCTTTATCATCATCCTCATTTTCCCACGTTTTCACTTCATCTCCAATAGATGTAAGCCCCCAGAAAGACCAAACCCCATCCTCGGCCTCAATTTCAAGCACCCCAAAAGCAAACCTTTCCAACATTAGTCACAAAAGTAGTGACAGTTTTTCATCATTGAATTCTGAAAGTTTGCAACTTTGCACAGAGGGACTTGGTTTTGAAAGCTCGGATGAGGTAGAAGACATGAAGACTGGGATGAATGAATGTTGGCAAACTCAAAGAGAGAAGGTAACGGTGAAAAAGCATTCACCTTCGGAAGATTTATATGGGGAATGCAGGAGGTCATCAAGGGTAAGCGGGGGAGAGTACCCTCCTCCCGTTTCATGCATAGGGAGGACAGGGAAGCCTTGGGTTTGCTTCAAGTCTTACAGGCACAATGGGAGATTTGTGCTGAAAGAAATAAGGGTACCAACTCGGGAATTTCTGCATGCACATAGAGAGGATGGAAGGCTGAAGCTCCACTTTGTTCAACCCGATGATGAGTTTATAGAACAAGAGGAAGAAGACGACGACGATGATGCAAAAAGTGTAATTGACGAAGGAGAAGAAGACATGGCAAAGGAAAATGATTATTGTGTAACAGATGAAGTAAATGAAGAAAAGGAGATTGACGTATAAGTTAGTTCAAGAAAGGAAGCAATTCTCAATGTTCCTAGTCCTCCTCTTCCTCAGTAAATAATTTTAGAAAAAAATGAATCACCACTACGCTTTTTTATTCTGTCATCTTTTGACTTGTTAGCATTATAAATATGAAAAACAAGAGTATTTTCTATTCGTCCTCTTTTCTCTGTTCTGAATAAACTTAACTGTTATCCTTGAGTCGGGCCTAATTTTTTTGCTGTTAGAAGCAAAAGAACTGTGTTTGATGTTTATTGTTCGTGATTTCTACTATTAAAATTAATATCATTTTATATGTATTCATCAATCTCAAAAACAACCATTTCCAATCAAGCATCCAAAACTAAGTTCTGTTCGCATTGATTTGCAAGGAAGCTGCATATATTAATTTTGGGTGCAAAAGTGTCACACGGGGCATTCCGAGAATTGAACTCGGGACCTCTCGCACCCTAAGCGAGAATCATACCACTAGACCAAATGCCCCCACCACAGAATGATTGTCTTCTGTATCCCTGAAAGTAAGGAATACGGCGGCTCAAGCTTTTCTCTAGGAAAAACGCTAATCGTACGTGGTGGAAAATTTTTAAAAGAAGAAATAAGAAGAACGATAATAGGGGAGATTATACAAGAAGAGTACCGAATTCTGCCTTTGTCATTGCTCTTTGTCTAGATACCACGTTGGTGGTGGTTGAATATGGATCGGCAATGACTAATTGGCACTGACACAGAGTCAGGCTGCTCAGAATGCATTTTCTTTATTTAGTGTTTTTGTATACAAACGTGATTCTTTACATACTTTCCCTAAGTCACCGACTAATAAATTGTGAAGCAATCATTTCCCCTACTGGATTACAGAACCCAGATAAGATTATGAAAGAGACCCCCAAGATAAGAAGAGCACTTGATAAATGAGTTGGGACCATTAAGCTTTTACTTTTTACCATGTAGATCGTGATAAGAAATTAACAGAGACTGAGGAGTCGGCATACGGCATCTTAATTTTTGCACAAATATGATTCTGGTGGTCCTTCTCCAAAGGTTAAGTCACACACAGGACGTTGACTTAACGAAAACTGTTGTTATTTGGGACCAAAGTCTCCCATAATATGTGTGGTTGTATTCGTCTTACAATTTAATGTATAAAATTTAATATTTTAAATTTTTTAAAATGAAAATTTAATAAAATTTAAGTTATGTAAATAACAAAAATGTAGAACTGTTGACTTCAAAAGACCACAAAATGAGTAAATATTAGACTGAAACCAGGCAAAGAAAAGTCCTCAACAAATTGACATCCTTCCCCAATGAGGATTTTTCCTTCGAGCAAATTCACTTTGAACTAACTAAGTAAGGAACCATCGAATGCTTCCCGAAGTACGAGAATCTGCTGGTTTATTTCATCAATGGTTGTATCTTGTGAAAAACAGAAGCTAACATCACAAATGAACCTACACAAGTCAAGAAGCTGTGAATACGAGGACCCAAATCATGTTGTATGGAACAAATTCTTAGAGAACACTTTCAGCTCCAAAGTAAAAGGAAAAGATTCACGGAACATGTCGGAGATCTTTTCACAAGGAAGAGGCCATGGGAATAATAGAAAGCTCTAACTACATCTTTTTGCCCTCCTCCATATATCTTTTATCTCTGTTGGGTGCACTTTTTAGTAGTATCTCCTAATAGTATATATTAAAGAAAATACGTGGACTGTGGGCAAAACAATTTTCCAATTTTTCCATCGCAAGACACGTGTATCAGTTCCTTAGAGGATTGGAAACAAAATTCATAAGTTTCATATGAAACCTACACAAGAAGACAGACAAGTCTATCAAGTCGTTGGCCTCTGCTTCAACAATCACGAGCTGAGCCAAAAGTACTTGAGAAAGTGCATGAAAGAGTTATCTATACAAATGAGCAGCAAACATATGAAGGTTCTATGTGGAAATGGCAACTTAACAAATAGTTTGCAGAAGGAAACAGAAAATCTTCGAGTGAGAAAGTACCCTCATTAAATTGCAAGGTTAATACATAGTCAAGAATATTCAACTTATTTTGTCAATGGATCTTTAATTTCGCATGTTTTTTGGAGTACATCGAGCTGAAAGAGTATAATTTTTGTTCTCTTTTGTACTCGGTGAGTGATACATGCTCTGGAACTTGTTGAACATGCCATGCATAATTCTACAACGGTTGCAAAAGTGAAGATTCTTCGCAGGCCGGGATTGCTGCCATCTTATGTTAGAAGAACTTTGTACAAATCTGGACGCCGATCATGAAAAACTCCCCATGAATGTCTATTGGATTTTATCTTGTCTAGGTCAAATTGAGCAATAAGAACAGCTTCCTCTTTATCATCAGCAGCTGAAACAATTTCTCCAGTAGGTCCTGCTCATTGAAAGAAATGACAC
Organism: Dicorynia guianensis; assembly: GCA_037013595.1. Taxonomy (NCBI): domain Eukaryota; kingdom Viridiplantae; phylum Streptophyta; class Magnoliopsida; order Fabales; family Fabaceae; genus Dicorynia; species Dicorynia guianensis. The sequence goes on from JASUAB010000009.1 coordinate 3,098,059, forward strand.
ATGTTTCAGAGAACTAATGCCTAAAACTATATTCTCAGAAAATATGCAGAAATGAATATAAACCGTTAGCATATTTTAGAAATGAAAGAGAAAAGTGGGGAATTGGGAGGGTAGGAGGGAGGGACTATCAGGATAATATATGGTCAAACTCAAACGCTTGACATGAAATTAAACCTGTCTATTTTCAGTGTTCAACCTTTCCCTCACTAATCAAGGGCGTTTCAATGCAGCCAAAAGAAAGTAGTTCAAAAAAACTTACCTGTGATAAAGGAGTTCCCATAAAAGTTATCTCACTTTTTCCATGCTCAGTCTCAATTATCTCCTTTCCTATCCGATTTGGTGCTACAAGAGGTACCTGTATTATAATATATTAATTAATCAACCCTGAAGCAGCCACATGAAATGCTGTACGTTGGAAAGTTTAAGCATGCATGTTTATGTGAGTGGTTTAGTCCTTGGCATGCATAAAAAAGATGAAAAAGAATTCCTTTCTCTGCCGTATACTTCAGCATATTCTTTCATGGATAATTTATCATATAACTGTTTTTCAGTGTTCTAGATTAAGACTTGCTAGAAAGGTAGACACAGGCACGGCCTCCATACATCAAAAGAGAAGGTAATATGAATTATAATACATGAAAGCATGTACATATACTAGTTTACAAAACCTACCACATTTGACCAAGCATGTCCTTGCATTACTCGCATCCAGTGGTCACGGGAGTCAAGCCGTTCATCTTGAGGTTCAGAACCAATAGCAGTAGGATAAAACAGAATCTCGGCATCTTGTAGCACCGTTGCTTGGGCTGCCTCTGGAAACCACTGATCCCAGCAAATACCTGACATGGAAATTATTTTAAAAATTAAGAATTGTCAGCTTCAGTATTGTCTGTGATGTCTTGACACAAATATATACATATATATATATATATATATCAAAATAAATTAAAATATTCCTTCTAGTAAAGATTTAAAGAATAGAATTGAAAACATTTATAACAGCTGTAACTTCTTACCAACTCCAATCTTTGCGAATTTAGTCTGGAAAACCTGTTTGGCAGAAGCCATAATGTTATATGATTTAAAACCAGTTGTAAGAAGGCACCATCAAAACCAAGTAAATACCAATAATCCTAATCACCCACCTTAAATCCAGTGTCACCTGGATTAAAATAGAACTTTTTCTGGTAACCTGTAGGAGAAACCATTTGTTACAACAATTGCACAGAAGCTAAACAACACATGAAAACCCAAATATTGCATACCTGGTCCATCTGAGATATGAGACTTTCTATAGATTCCGAGGTCAGTCCCATCCACATCAATAATGGCTATTGAGTTAAAATGTGCATTGTTTGCCTCCTCAAAGAAGCTAACTGGTATGACAACACCTAACTCTTTTGCAAGTTTCTGCATCCTATAGCATGCACATTGAAACAAGAATAAATTAATGGCAAAACAAATGCACAAAAAAGTGAAATCCAAATTTTGGTCTTCAATCCACTGAACAAGACCATAATATTGTCCCAACTAATCGGCACACAAGCACTGACTGAAGCAAATCACAAATGTCACCTTTTCTGTTTTTTTACCTTAAAATTGTTCGATGGTCCTTATAAGGCTTAGCTCTTTGAAAGAAATCCTCTCTTTGTGCCTGACAGAAGTAATAACCTTCAAAGAGTTCCTGAAATCATCTATGAGGTCAAACCAGTCAACCCACTCACCGGGAAACTCAGTAAGAAGTAACAAGTTCAGTGCAATTAACTATCTGTACACTGACAACATGTAGAAATTTATTTTTTAAACACACATCAAACATCAAGCAATACCATATTGTCAAGTTGTAGGTTTGGAGATAAATTTCAGCAAGAATGTCTGCCCAATGTCATAAGTGGCATTTGAAAGTTCCAGTATTATCTTTCATTAATGAATGTATAGTTTAAGCAAATGATGCATCAAGACCTTAGGCCTTTGACAACAAGTAAAGCAGTTCAGGCTGATAGACGTTTTTCCAAAGTTGAATCGTTAGATTGATAAAGCAGAAGTGAACAAAACTTTATTTAGATCTAAGCTAAATTCCACTCGACAATTTTGCTCTCTTTCTCATTTAATCACCACCAGAAATTTCACCCAGCATATTGCTTAATTTGATTTAAGTAAGAGTCCATAATTATGTTTCCTAACCCACTAGGATCTGTAATAGTACTATTCATTGCTATCCAGTCAGTAATATGAAAGAAATACCATCTTATATAAGGTCATAATGGTATACTAAGGTAGATATTAAGGGAAGACATTTCTTAGAAAATTGATACATTAAACCAAATCTGTGCTTCCAACACACAAGATTTTCCTTGTTATGGAGCTTGCTCCTTCTCATTTTGCTAATAATATAAATCACTGCTAGCTGAACAAATTAGGACCATCCTTGAACGATATGGTTTGAAGCAAAACATTAAATTCATTTCTTTAGAATCTAGGCAATGATACATGGGTACTTCCTTTTTGTCTTTTCTGGTTTATAAAAATCATTACAAAAAATTCCCCCGTGGAACAGTTAAACAACTAATTATGTGCTGCAAACCTAAACCATATATAACAATAATGAAGTTAGTAAAGTATTATAACTCCTATGAACAAAGTTTAAATTAAACGGAAGCACTTGAACGGCCAGTTATCCCAGGCTTTAAATATGCACACCTGAATAAGAATGATGTTTGCACCCTGTATATGAGCAGCTCTAACTAGCCTGCATAAGAGATCCAAGGCATCACAAGACATACATAAAACATCATATCATAGATCAATCTAGAAATAATTTATTATTTACACCACAAAAAAGAAAAAGGAAAAAAATGCAGCACAAGAAGGAGCAATCAAAGGAAAATCAGAATCCAGACAATGGAGTCACTTTTAGACATCTACATGGTGAAACAAATACCAACTCACCCAGGAAAAGATAAGATAAAGCTCCTGCATCAAGAACAGGCGCACGTGCTTGCAGCAAGAACAATGTATAGCAATCAAGAATGTCGCAGGACAGAAACATATAACTGATAAGTCAAAGTATAGGAAAGAAAATTAAAATTTTCTGGGTATAATTCAAGGCAACAGCAATGGGAATTCAATAAGGAATTTTGGCGAGGATTCTCCAAGCTGTATGTGTGAGTCAAGAATAGTCCAAGTTCTCTTACCTTATGAACTATACCGTATAGAAAGTTCGAGTAGAAGGACTTGGACTTTAGCTATTGCTCAATCCAATGGCATTATATATACCATTTCTTGTCTACCAAAAACACACCCTTTTTTTTTTTTTAATGAGAGTTACTTAGATTCTGCAAATGCTTAGCTTAAAACGAGATCATTTGACCAACGGCATATAAATTTCCAGAGTCCAGATATCAAGTTGAAGCATTAGAATGTGTTTTCACTGATTTGGGACTGTCGGGAGAAAAATCTGAAATGAATTCCAGAGATAGGTATATGGCACGAGCAAAGTCTCTTTCCGCACACAGTTGATCAGATAGGAAAATGGTGCAATAGATGCCTACCTGCAGCACCAAAAATGAAAAAAGAAAAAAAAAGTTTATCGATGGTAAGCTTTATCAAAATTGAAGATTGATATATCTACAGGTGATCGCATATGTGCTTTAGATGAGCCCCAAGCTAGACATATGAATCTTAATTATGCTGATAAGATCGAAACTTTTCAGCTAAAACAATCTGCAAAGTAACACAGAAAATAAATGAGCGAAAAAGAATGAAAAAAGAAAACTCCTTTCGGCGGTGGCAACATTGGTTGAGACGTCGTCGGTGCAAGCAAACTGCAGTACCGACACCACCACGTTTCTGCCCTTCTCCATTGTCTTTGTCTTCGCGGAGGCTGCAACAGCAACGCAGCGAGGGAAGCACTCGCAGGACAGGGGAATCTGTGTGCCTTAGCTCGTTTAGACACTTGGGTTGGGTAATTCTTTTTTCTGTTGAAAATAATTGAAAATTGAAAATAATGGATATAATACACTTTGACTATTGAAATTCGCATTAATTTTTAATGAGATTCTCATCATTTTTATTTATTTAATTTAATTTTATATTTTATATCTATTATTAATTACACTAAAATTTATAGAAAATTATTTATTATGAATAAAAAATTTAACATGTTCAAAGAAAATTATTTTATAAAAACTCAATAGAAATATATTAATGTAAATCGCAGATATTTAAAATGTATTTATTCTAACCAATTATTTTGATAAGTAAAATTTTTCCGTTCATAAAAAATGATTTCTTACGAAATTTGATATAATTAATAATAATAATAATAATAATAATAATAAATAAGTTAAGAACTTAATTAAAACTTAATATAAATTTCAAAGACACTAAATATATTTGAACTTAAAAATAATAAATAATTACTTTTTAGTAATAATAATTCTTTTTATTGTACTGTAACTAATTCTCTGTGAGTGGTGGACAAAATCTTTTAAAACCTTGTTATTTTTTAAGTTCAATTTTATTATATATTTATTTAAAAAATTTAAATTATTAATTTTATTAAATATTATAAATAAAATTATAAAATTAATAAATTTAATAATATATTTTAAATTTTATGAGACGAGAATTTTTTTTAATATTTTATAATTGTTTTGTGAATTAATATATTATAATTGAATTTTACTAAACTTTATAAACTTGTTTGGGGTAAAAGGCCACGTTTTTGTACTTTTCAAAGGAATCAAATTGGTGCCAGTTTCGAAGCTCCATTCCCACGCCTTCAGAGTCCAGAGTCTTCAGACTTCATCTTATTGGACATCAGGGTCGGTCAAAAGATTCCTCATGCTACAATACGGATGCAGCATCCTTCTCGCATATTATTTAATGTATACTAAAAATATGTAAATAATTTTAAGTGAATCCAATTAAATTAAATGTTATTATCTTTGTAAGTGTACGAATAATAATGTCTTAAAACACCAGTTGTGCTACTCCCACGTCATCTCTCCATAGAATGTCAATAACACAGCTTGATTAGCTGTGTGAGACCCACAAGAAAATTCCCCTTAAAACGCATAGGATGGTATGTTAATGTGTTCTAAACCTTGCAATATTTACTATCTTGGTATCAAAATAACAGAAGGGAACCGCGTTGGAGAAACAAAATTGAATTGCTGCGAATAAACAAAGTAAAAATGTCCATCCCTAGCTAGAATCATATAAAAGAAACAAATATTGCTTCCATTGAAGATGAAAAGTGACTATTCATATTGGTGAAGAGCCTAGATCCACTAAACAATTTCTTCTTTTAAGAATCAAATGCGTGACGTAACTAGAGTTTTAGAATTTTACATTGGACAAGAGATACATACATACGAGTGAGTAGTTGATTTTAATTTAGAGAAGTGATTTGCAAATCTACTTTCTCATTAGCAACATTTACTAATAAACCCGTTGCCTTACCCATCTAAACCGTACTACGAATGTGATGTACCTTGAAATTGAAAGAGACAACAGCCTGCTCAAGTTATAGTTGTCGCATGATGTTGACTCGGATGGATTCTATCTTTGATCAATTACTATGTTGTGTTCTACGTAGCTTCTCCACAGGAAACACGTCTCCCTACTCTCTTGCCTCAGATAAAAAAGATTAGAATTGAAAGTATGCCATATCCCAACATTGCAAGCCCTTTTCTTTCCATTTCTTCCATACCAATGAAGGGCCTCTGCAAATGTGACTCATCACATGAATAGTTTTGATGCCTATCATGCCAAGTAAGAAGCATCTAGACTCCAGAGTATATAGGTTATCTGCAAAACGCTAGAAACATCATATAATGGAACGAAAACATAGTTGACATGTGCTGATTTATTTCTATGCAAATGCTACTGCCAAAAACCAAACTACAAGAACTTGCACCAATGGAATCTTCAACTGTGGATTCCGAAAGTCAACCTCAATCCTGCACTTCTGGCTTCTTCGTCGTGCCTTTAAGGTACCATCCCGTAGCACCAATAATTGTTACAACACCAGCTACAAATGCATAGTTCCGGTACTTATCAGTTGAAACTTTGTCAGCGGACGTTCCTGTGGCATATGAGCCACTTGGTTTGGCATCAGCTACAGAACCACCTGAGCCTGCGGCTGGTTTTTCTCCTGGTTGAGGGCCCTGAATTTGAACCAAAATATTGAAATGAAGATGTACACACAAAGAAAGAAGAGTCTCCTAGTCCGAACTTTAGGTAGGAATTAAAAGACATAGAATGTCAAGAAAAATCAATGTTACAGATGTAATTTATACTTCAGTAGTCATAATTTACAAACATAAAGAGGTGAAAAAAGGGGGGAAAAGAGAAGTGAACTTGCATAACTAAAGAACCCAAACAAATTGATCATGTGATTTCACCAATATAATGATATTACTTTGCCAAGATGACACAAGTTTCTCCCTTTTAATTTCCAGTGTCAAGCTCTGCCAAGCCATTTTCCCATCAACCTAATTGTTTTTCTCAAGTTTCTACTTTATGAAGCACCAATCAAAGAAAAGATATGATTACCTTGAGCTCAACCTATCTTCACCCACTTTTCATTCCTCCCATCATGTCATCAACCATTACCCCCTAAATCCTACCTCCGCCAACCTATCATTCCTCTCATTATCAATGCATGATACCAAGCATCACTAATACCAAGTGAATTGATAAGGGACCTTAGTAAATGTAAGCGAGATCAGTGTTCACACAGAACAATAACATACACCACCAGCAACCGGTGATTAACTTCCATTGTTCCAAAACCATAGCACTGGGGGTTAGGAAGTCGAATCAGGCACTTCTAAAAGGTACAAACAGTAGACTTATGAATTGGATTCCAGTATTTGTTCTATGCTTGTCTACCAACAGTCACATTAGTATTTGTTACTTAGGCGAGATGGTCCACCATGTAACAGCCCTCAATATTCACAACTATAACTAATATGTTGATGGTCAACCAATGACAATCAATATAGATGAAATTCAACAGATAGAAACTTTTAACAATGGCATCACATAATACACTAAAATCTCAACATCAAAGAAAAAGGGAAAAAATATACAATGTCAGGACATACCTTGCGAGCAAGCTTCTCCAACTTCTCTTGCTCAGTTTTCTGCAAAATTACAAATAAGTAAACAGACAACAAATTGAAACAACTAGCAAAATCCTCCACTGATGAACATAACAGGCAGACAAAATTTACTGATTAAAATTATTTATGTGTGCATGTGTACAAAATTCACCTTTCCAAAGCCTGCAACTACTGCTCAGTTTGATAGGTATTTCTCAACCTCCAGAATGCCTGAATAAATCCTATCTGATATGTATGAGCATACGTATAAAGACTGCTTAAACAGAATGCATAACAACTATAGTGATAGTGGACAATACGCAAGAAACACTAATGCCAAGTTACAAAATCTAGCAAACACTTCTAAATCTGTCCTGAGTATAGATAGCAATGAAGACACTACTCTACATTCATTTTTGCCAAATTGATGACACAATCCCACTCCAAACAGTTTACATCAATCCATGGCAAGCTAAACATCCCAAAGCAAGACTGCAAGAGTAAAACATGGGAGCTCTTAAGGTTACCTTAATGTAAACATTTTCTGCAGCTTTTTCCTCCTCGCTAAGTATTTTTCCACTACCACTGCTAAAAAACCTTCTAGATACATATCTTGAAGCCATCCTTGTTGCCATTGCAGTTAGATTTCTTTTCTGTAAAAGGGACATTAATGGTAAATCTAGTAATTATATTTTCAGTATCTACAAGGACTCCAACTACTAAAACCTCAGAGGTCCCAAACTAAAGTACAGAAAATAACATCACTTTACAGGTAAGTTATCAATTATATATCCCTTCTGTTGCTGTACAATAATAGAAAGACATGGACTGCCTTACTTTCTAAAGAGTGTCCAAGAATTTAACAAAATGACAATCATATTAGAGTTCAAGAAGGATAATCTCAACATTCTCAAATTATGTCCATGACAAATGCCATTGCCAAAATGAAACAGCAAAAGGCAAGCTAGCAGCTATACATACCTCATCATGTTTTCCAGTAAATATAAAGATAACAAGGAAAGATTCATACCACTTGTAATGTCATTTAGACCAGTTTTTTTTTTTTAAATAATAATAATGCTTTTTTCTGTAAATAAATCATATTCAAATTTCCAATAGAAATGTTGCCAAGTTCTCAAACCGCATCCTTATCTAAGTTAAAACCTTTAGTAGCACATAAGTTCCAATCTGAAATTGGAAACTAATGAAACAGATCCTAACTCAATTACCTCCCAGAGAAATAATCACTAAACACATGGAAAAATCAATCAATGCAAGAAGAACCTTAACCTATGCTAAAGCATTGCAATTTCAAGACACAAAATGAAGAAATGGAGAGAATCCAGAAAGTTCTTGGACATCCAAATTCGATAAATAGTCTAAACATATAATTCAAGCATACACAAATCACGGCAATGAAAAAGTTTGAGAGCAATGTACCTAACAAGCTATAAAATGGAAAATCAACAGAAAATAGTCACCAGATTCAGCCGAGAGAGACGGGCTCAGTACGAAGCAATGCGAGAGTCCTTGTACAGGAGCAGAGGCGCTTAAGGGTTTAAATACGGCACCGTGTGGAAACAAGAAGTGGAGACGAAGTTCTTTGCCGTCCGTTGCATCATAGAAATTTACGGTTGTAAATATTTTTAACTTAGTATCTCATCAAATATTTTAACATCACACTCAACTTTATTTTTATTTAAAAATTATACTTCAACCTTAATTATTTAATTTAATTAATAAAATTTATATAAATATTAATAAAATATTTTAATAAATTATATTAATCATAATAAATATATCTTATTTTTATTTAAAAATTATATTTCACTTCATTTAATTATTTTTATTAAATAAAATATTAATATTATATTAAATTTTTACTTAAAAATTATACTCATTATAAGATATAAACTTAACAATATATATGATTGTAAAGAAAAAATTTTTTAACTTAAAAAAAGATACATCCAAGAGCTAGATTTTACACTTACATATAAACTTACATTTAGCCTCATTTAACTATTTTTACTAACTAAAATGTTATCAAGGTATAAAATTTTACATTATATATAAATGTTAATGAAATATTCACAATAATAACTTACTGAACTAAGGTTTGCATAAATTTAGAGATTATATTATTTTTCTAAATTATAGTTATAATTATAAACATTAAGATTATATACTTTCTTATTTTTTTTACTTAATTTTAGTAAAATTATTAATCATATAATAGAAACGTTGACAATTTTTTATCTTTTTAAATGTAATTTTATAAATTATTAAAATAAAATTTTAAGTTTAAATAGAAATAAAATATATTTAATAATTTTATAATTATATTCTTTATTGAACTTATTCTAGGATATATCTTTTTTTACATTAAAAATTTTTTTCTTATAATAACACATATTGTTAAGCATGCATCTTATAATGAATGTAATTTTTAGGTAAAAATTTAATATTTTATTTAATAAAAATTATTAAATTAGATAAATATAATTTTTAAATTAAAATAAGATATATTTATTATGATTAATATAATTTACTAAAATATTCTATTAATAGTTATATAAATTTTATTAATTAAATTAAATAATTAAAATAAAATATAATTTTTGAATAAATAAAATAAAATATTATATTAAAATATTTGATAAGAGATAAATATAATTTATTCTTTTAACTTTAGCAGATAAATCAAACAATGTCAGGCACACTATTTATATTATTATAATATATGATTATGTTATGATTATGAAAATTTTAAATGAATATATTTAAAATTTTTCATTCTTAGATATATTAAAATTACATTTTTATATTAGTATATAAAATAATAATTTTTTTAAAAAATAATTATTATCTACATTTTTATGAGTATAAAATTCTCATCCTCATTTTGTTTTGGGTTTTTAGATAATAGACTTATTTCGATATATACTCTTTTCCAAACCTGCTTCTTTTTTAGCCCGCAGAAATACCTATTTAATATTTCTACGTATTGTCTGTGAAAAAAAAAAAAGTTCAACGTAGTGATCTTGGGCTAGCCAAAATGTTGGACTTTTCTTATAAGCCGTGTCTTCGTCGGGCCTAACCATAAATGTCTCTTGATTCAATTGGCACCCAAACTCGATCCGGAAAGAAAACCCAGTCCGAGAACTGGATTAGGGCTAAATGGCTGCTCTGCGTTTCGAATATAAATAATAAAACCCTATTTATCTTTTGAACCATCAGAAGATACATCCCTGCCTTCTCCTTGCGAGTCACGGCTGCAGCTCTAGCTTGATCCTGCTGAAACTAAATGGTGAATGAGACCACGCCTTTGCAACTTGTTTTGTTGTTTTTGAAGATTGTTGGCTCATGTTTTCAATTCTCTTATTTCTTACAGGCACCTAAGAAAGACAAGGCTCCCCCTCCTTCCTCGAAGCCCGCCAAATCTGGAGGAGGAAAGCAAAAGAAGAAGGTAAGGCTCTTGTTTAAGCGGTTGCTTTGAATCTAGTGTGTTGAGTGGTGGGAGCGTTGTTTTCTGGATGGCATTGATGGGTTTTTCTGTTTGAGTTGTACTAATTGAAACTGTTTAAATGTGGGTATAAATTATTACTGTGATTCGCAGAAATGGAGCAAGGGAAAGCAAAAGGAGAAGGTGAACAACATGGTTTTGTTTGATCAGGGAACCTATGACAAACTTCTTTCTGAAGTACCAAAATATAAGCTGATTACGCCATCCATCTTGTCTGACAGATTGAGGGTACGTTCTGATATATGTTGCTTATACTTCTCTTATTGGGGGATTATTCCTGAGTATTTTTCTTTATCAAGAACCCTGAATTTACTTGCTGTTTAAAATGAGGGTTGTATCTTGGTTGTTAGTGATAATTTATATGTAAAGTTCAAAATAATCAGTATTTGGAGTGATAGAACAAATTGCAATATGCAATTATGCTCTGTGAAGTGATAGCTGTTATGATCCTTGATTCTTTTCAAAGATATTTTTTTCTCATTTAGGGCTAGGAAATAAATATGATGCAGCAGGAAATTTTGGCAAGTGTTGGACCTAGATATTATTAAGACTTAGAAAGGCTTATGAAGAACCATGATTTGTTATTTCTAAAGTATAGGGAGAAAACGCAAGTTCCGGTTTGTATTTTGTTTTGTCCCACTGATCTGATAAGGTAAGCTATCCCTGTACCTGATGGTTGTGCTTTACTGGAAAAGTTGTGTAATGACATAATGGAATAAATTGTATTTATTTAAACTTTTCTTTGACTATGTATGTGAAAACAGGATGGAATATATCTTTTAGCTGTTTCACGATGTATATGAAGCTCCATTTTTAACAAAACGCTGCTTTTAGTTGCCATGACTAGCTAATTATACAACAACAACAACAACAGTCTTTTCCTATTATGTGAGGTCGGCTACATGGATTAAACGTCAATATAGATTTCTATCCGATTTCAAAATTTTAGAAATACTATTTATTCAAAGGTCTCTTTTTATCACTTCTTCAAGTGTCCTTTTTGGTCTTCTTCTACGTCTTTTCATGGGATTAAAATTATTTGATCAACTTTTTTCACCGGTGCCTCTTGCGATCTTTTTTGTACATGTCCAAACCACTGCAACCGAGTTTTCGTATTTTTTCCTCAATAGGTACCATATCAATTCTCTTCCGAATACAATCATTTCGAATTTTGTCTTTTTTTGTATGTCGACTCATACATCTCAACATTCTCATATCTGTCATCCACATTTTTTGCTCATGTTGACCTTTTAGAGTCCAACATTCACTACCATAAAGCATAACTAGTCTAATAGTAGTTCGATAAAATTTTTCTTTAAACTTGTTAGATATTTTGTGATCACAAATGACTTTCAATGCGTTTCTTCATTTCAACTACTTAGCTTAGATTCTGTGTGTGACATTCCCATCAATCTCTCCATTACTTTGTAAAATCAACTTAAGATACTAAAATTTGGATACCTGTGGTATGTTATGCTTCCCAATTTTTATTTTCAAATCATTATTTTCTTGTCTTTTGTTTTTAACTAATTATAGCTTCTTCTTTTTTGTGTGTGTTTCTTTTCTTATTAATTGTTTCATTTGACCGAATCCATCCATTTTCCCTCTCTCGAGGGAGGGAGGAAAGGAAGGAAGGATGGAGCGAGTATGAGTGAAGTAATATATTGAAAGTAATTTTGACATTAATTTCTAGCGCATGTTCCTAGAAGAAAGAATATTATGTTACGGTGGGGGCTGTAAAAATAGCATGGACTAGGTAAATTCCTGAGTTTTGCTCAGATGGAATGGTGTTGGATGGATTGATATTAGGATTAAATTCTACCTTGATGTATATGTGTATGCGCCTGAGGTATTAAATCATGAATTGCCTGTAGGCATCCTTTCCTTTTAAATTGAACTTATCGTATGTTATAGAGATCTGGGTCAGTAACATAATATCTCCCATAATATCGTGGGATTTCATAAGAAGGGAATGCTGACTCCTACCCTTACAGGGGAGCAATCTCATTTGATATTTAATCTGTTCTTTGTTAACCCGCTGCATAGGATTGTGGCATTCTCTAATTTAAGCAATGGATGACTATCTTGCGAGTAATCTGTAGAAATTCCTCTCACAATGAAGCATGTTGTTTTGGATAGATATATATCAGGGCAATTTGGCAATTGATAAAATGAATATTCCGTGTTGGTTTTGCATCATAGGTGATCAATTAATTATGGAAGTGGAATACCACTATTTGGTGGTTTTTAGCCCATTATTTACTGTTCTGAATTCTGAGTCTCTTGATCAATTTCAGATTAATGGATCTTTGGCTCGTCGGGCAATCAAGGACCTGATGGCAAGAGGTTCAATTAGGCTGATATCTGCTCATGCAAGCCAACAGATTTACACCAGAGCCACAAATACCTGAGGATGAATATGTTACTTTCTTTTACGGAGGGATAGCCTATTTTTATTTGTTAGGAGAACTGTTGTCCTTCTTCCTGTGTCGAGAGGGGCGAATTTCTCTAGATTGTTGCCCTTAAGATTGTGGTTGATTTTGATAACGAATGCTTTTATATTCCCGCATTTATTTTTATTAAAAACATATTTCCTTCCACATTTAGGGACTATATTTCTCTTCCCGAATGAGGAATTCTTTGCCTCGTTCTTCACTCGCGCATAAGATAGTCTAGAATTGTCATATACAGGTTATTATCGACATGGCCAGCCGGTTTTCTAATTGTGTGCTTCAGTGTTAGGCGTTCTCGGACATCGGGGACTGAAAATGAGAGCAGCAGAAATAACTAACTCAGAAGTGAAAAGATGTACTTGCACATAAATAGTGTTCAAATATAATGTCGTTTTTCATTTCTTTTAAACGTGCGAGTCTCTTTTTTTTTTTTTGGTAGAGACACCAGTCTCATTTTATTTAGCAACATCTGGTTAACAATTACAGACACCATATCTGTATGTTAATTACTATATTTTTGGATTATTTTGGAGGCTCTGGGGCGATGAAACATAAAATAATTAAAAGAAATAAATAGTGGACTCATAAATTTTAATTAAATCTGCATTTGGAAAACAAAACATTGCTTGCCTATGCAGTAAACACTTCCAGATTTGATCTAATTTCCTGATCAGTAACAGCAAGAAAGAGAGGATCAACGGTCACGCGGCTATCTACGTGAACCTTAAACTTATGGTCCCACCACAGAACTTTCGCCGTGCCGCCAATATCGACAGCCGCATCCAGCACCATCTCACGCGTGGCCGCATCGGCGACAAACTGAGCGCCGTGGTGAGCCAGCTCCAGCCCGTGTAACCGAGCCGGGAGACGGAGTATCTGGCAGGAGCGGGGCGGCTGTGACCCGGCTTGCACCTGAGCGGCACCGAGCAATGAACCTCGGTAGTAGATGGACATAGCGGTGGAGGAGTAGTGGACGGGGACGATGTTGGGGTTGGTGACGTGAACGGTGAGGTTAAGCTCGGCGTCGAGGACTGGAAGATTGAACTTCAAGGAAGTGAAGTTGATTGATATCAGATGGAAGGTTGGGTCCTTGGGCTTGGCGGATATGATACCCATCGCTGCTACTGCTGATGCTGCTCCGATTAACGCCGAAGTCCAGCTCCATTTTACCCTTTTGCCCATGACTTTTTTAAGAAATTCCCTTCTATTCGTTGGACTTGCGGAGGAAAGGGCTGGTCAGTGTTCTAACCTCTGCAGTCTGCAATGCACTGCTATTCACTTACAGACAGGCGGAAAAACTGAAGGAGAAATGAAGTTTGACGGTATATATTGCCTTCGGTTTTCTTCAAAGGGGGAAAAGAGGACGATTTGAGAGGAGCACGCGATGCGCCTGTCTGAATTGGGGATTCTAACATTGGTCCGATTAAAAAATATTTGAGACATAAATGTGGAGGAAAAAAAATAATAAAAAAATAGGTGTAAAAATTAATAAAATAAAAAAATAAAATTTATATATTAAATTATAAAAAATATCAAAACTAATAAAAAAGTTATTCATAAAAGTTGAAACTTGCCTTCATAGTTGACAAACGGTGATAAACTCTACTTGTTTCTTCATTTTATTATTTTTTTTTAGATGTGGCAAATATGTATTTGGCAAGAGTGGGATTGTTGAGTGCATCTTTGACTTTGAATATACTTAAGGATTGAGTAATGTTTCGAGAACAATTATATATAATCAATGCATAAAAATATATTTAAGTTAAGAATGTATAACATTAAACAAAAAAAAAACTTTTTTACCCTCACTTAAACTGGATTGTAGAAAAAGGATATTGAATTAATAAGGTAATATTGGAATGATTGTTATTTACATTTTAAGTTAAAAGATTTAAAGTTAAAAATTTAGTTTGAGTTTTAAAATTATATTTATTAAAAAATTATAAACAATCAAACTCAAATATAAATTAATTTTATATTTAATAATAATTTAAAAATATAGTATGAATAAATTAAAAAAATAAAAAAAATGAAAAAGAATCTTGGGAGATTGTGTTGTATAAAGGGGTTGAAGAATAGCTAGTTAGGGCGCTATGGTATTAATAGTAAGGTTTAGCCATAACGCTACATATTTCTTCATTTTCTATAAAATAAGTAGAGGTAATAAGCAACGAGAAACCATATTCTTAACTTGTTTCCATGTCATCATAGCAAAAATTTAAGAATTTACTGGTAATGTTTCCCAACACAGGTATATTAAACGTAGGTGAAACAGTGTGGTGTGACTTTACAAGGGGAACAGTAAACAGCTGCTGGTAAGAATTTATAATTAGAAAGCAATTGAGATAACAAGGGGAGTAAGGTATTGATAAAAGCACACGTAGTTTTGGTTGCCATTACTGCTACCATGGTGGCGATTGTAATTATTGGCGATTCGATGGTTCGCGCCTCCAGCTGCGTATAAAGGGATTGTGCGTCCATGCTCGAATGCAGAATTGCTGTCATCACCATGCGTCATTCCCCCGTGCCCATTTCCATGACCGCCGTTGTGTCCGCCGCCGTGCCCGCCTCCATGACCGCCGCTGTGTCCTCCTCCATGACCGCCGCCATACCTACTAATCCCTACCCTGACTGCCGCTGAACTTGGTAGCACTGGGGGTGCTCTTGCTGCATTTCACATCTTTCATGCATTAATTATGATATCATCAGTTCAGTTAAAAAACATGATAAGTTGATAACCCATAAATTTAATTATCTAATTATTCTAATTAAAAATTTAATAAAATTTATTTATAAAAATAACAACATCGTTTGAACTTAAAGATACTTAATGTGCAAACCAAAAGTTGAAAGCTTGGCCACGAAGATAAGAAGATTATAATGGCATCAAGTAAAGAATGTGAATGTCTACTTTCACTTTTCAGCGAATGGCAGTGATATGAAGAAACCTGTTGTCTTCTTTACTTCAATCAAAAAATCAAATCATGTGATTCAGCAAGTTCATATAACAGTACCAACAACAGGAACTCCATCAGAAGGATCTGCAAATATTTTATAATAATTTTAAAAAGAGATGAGTGTTTTCCCCCTTCTGGCGATCGTTGAAAGCCATGCTACCCTCATGAAGACAAATTTGACAACAAAGTTGTAAATTATAAAGCCTCTCTCTCTACATGTATTTATCTCTCTTTAAATTGAACCACTTGGGCTGACTTGCTTTCAAGTTTTTCAGTAGTGCATACGATTTTACGTAATTTGGTCTGGGATTTAGAAATATCAAGTACAGAGAGAACACAATGAGTTGTACCTGTAAGTAAAGGGTTTCTTCGGGCCTCTGAATTGACTGGAAGAAGATGAAGATGAAACAACAGCACGGCAACGAGAAAAACACCAAGCTTCCCAAGTTCCATTATTTTCTTTTTTTCTTGTTTCCAAACAAGTTCAAATCGAACCTCACTGCACTTAGTTCTGCTATGTAGACACCTTAAACACACTTTAACGCGGATTCTGTGCTTTCTCTTCAAGCAACTTTTTCTTTTTTATGGAAACAAAAACTAATTGTTGACTGTTATTTATCCCTATCACAGTTGATTGTGGTTGGTTATAATCATATCAATTTAATTGATTTGTAATCATGATGATTAATTTGTAACTATAAGCATTTATTATAATTTATTTTTTTATCTCTTACTCTCATATATAAATAGGCCTTGAAACCTTCTTGTAAGCACACAAGAAAATACATGCATTCTTCTCATATTCTATATTATAAGGCACATGCAAGTGGTTCAATGGATTGTTTTCCCTTTTTTGTCTTTCTTTGTATTTTTTTTGAATGAGCCGTAGCTCATATGGTCAACCTGAGTTTCTCTCGCCCTTTCCACCTAGGTTTGATCCTATTCCACTCCACAAATGATATGATCTGTGGTTGTAGACAAATACAAATCCCACGGTTGGTTATCAATAGCAAGGAGTGTATTATGAAAAAGGAAGGGAGAATTATATTTTAAGAATTATATTAGTGAGAAAAAAATAGTAAGTTTTAGAGATTAAATTTATATACCAAAAAGATAGATAGAAAACTATTACAATTAGAGAATAAAATATATAGAAGTTCAAATCTATTTGTGTTTTGTTGAGTCACATTAATTTTGGTGCCTTGACTTTATTTATTTGTGTGGAACTGTGTTATACGTATATTCTTATGCATACATTAAATGTATAATAAAAAAGAAAAAAAACGTGAAACGGAACGTATAATTCATGAAAGAGAATGTTACATACACATTTTTGTGAGTGATGATAGTTGCACAAAGCAACTTTTATAAAGTGTGCACATGTAAATAAAAAAAAACTTAGAAAAAAGTAATTTAAATTTAAGAGAAAGTCAAAGATTTAAGAATATGAAAATATATTTAAAATATGTGTTCAGTTACTTTGAGAAACTATCATTACTATTTTTGTGGGGGGCATGTAGTATTAATTAGTTGATCTCCGTCTTCTTGAGACAAAACGCTTCTATAAAGTCTGATAGTGTGTCTGGATCACCTGCTTAAGCTATCCAATAAATGGCAAAGAAAGCTACAAGAAAAGAAATAGCATGTTTCCCGTGATGAATTCTTTGTTAATTAGTTAGGATATGACGAGTGAAACACTATGGTATTATGTCCATTCTCTCCCTTTCGTGTGCTGTCATTTTGTAAGATTTGGTAGACTTTTATTCCCTCTGGGCCATTGTGAAACTATTATTCGGCCGGATTTGATGTTAACCAAGCACATTATTGTTTTCATTTCGGCTGCATATGAAGTTGAGAACAAGAAGGGCCAAAACCAATTAGAATATGCTGCCAACTCCTTTTCATACCGGGGCACAGGCTTAGAGTAAATTTTGAGGTCTTTGAGCCAATAAAGTGCCCCAATGTTTAAACTAAGACGGGTATAATTATTTGGAATGTGCATGATAGAAGGGAAAATAGAAGGAATATAGAGACAATTGTCAACAAGTTGTTGATGTTATTTAGGGGTGTTTATTGGTTTAGGTTGACAAAGGAATTCAATCAATTCAACCCAAACTAACCACATTTTGGCATATAGGCTTGGATAATTGGGTTTGTTCAGGCCAAAAAGTATCCAACCCAATTTATGGGTTTGAAAGTTCTAACTCAACTCAATCCAACCTGATCAATCCGATAAAAAAAAAAATCCTTGGCAATGAAGATGTGTTGCAATGCTTTGTTACATTTATGAGTTTTTGACCTTTTCTTTTCAATTTTTTTTACATAATAGAATATCTTATCTTAAACCCTTTTTGAATATTTTTTTCTTACATTCATTTATTAATATAAAAAGTGTTATTCTTTATGTGTGGGATTTAAGTGTAGATTTTAAATCATTTAATTTTTAAAAATTTAGTACTTAAATTTTGTTTTATTTGAGAGTCCGTATTTCAAGAAGTCTTAGTTAATTGGTTTGCTTATTCAAATGGGGTAGTATGTAGATAATTACTTTTCTTTGTTGCATGCTGGTTTGAGCCTAGGAATTTTGATTAAAAGTAGATGATTACTTTTCGTTGTTGCATGTTGGTTTGAGCCTAGGATTTTTGATTAAAAGTATGGGTGGGCAAAAAATTAGCTAAACTAGTTTAACCCAATTCAAACAGTAAAAAGTAAATTTTGGTTCGAGTTAGATTAGGACAAAATAAATAAAGTACATATTTTTACCTTTAAATGGCTTAAATCAATTGGGGCTGGGTTCAAATTTTTGAACTTTGGGTTATTGCAACAATCCAAACATACATATATATATATATATATATATATATATTATATGATGAGAAACGACATCGTTTCACATTATAGCCTAAACAATTCCTATTTGTATGCTAAGGTTAATTCACACCTCTATTATATCATTTTAATAATTTTGTTTAAAGATTCTTGTATATTTGTTATGGAATACATTAGAAATAAATTTTTTTCTTAATCTATCAAAGAGAATATACTAATGTATATTTTGTTTACAATTATTATCTTTCTTAAATACTTTTTTTATCATATCAAAATTATAATTATAATTTGCTTAATTTATCCTTGAATATTTTGATATAATAAATAATCAAATCTTAATTCTAATTAATTGGGTTTGATTGTTATAGAATTTGGGATGACCTTTCTCTCCCAACCTAACCCCCAACAGTAAATCTTAACCCATCCTAATTCAAGCAAATCCATCCAAATAAAACTGATTCATTTGAACTCAAAAGTTTTGGTTTGAAAGAGGTTGGACAAACTCAATGGGGAGTCGGTTTCAAATGATTAGAGACGTTCCCCCTCCCCCTAATGCCTACCTCTAATTAGAAATATAAGACTCCTTAACTAATAAGGCACAAGACAAATTAGCGATTACTTTTCTATCTTAGTTGAAGATATTATGTGTAGTTCTCCCTCCCTACTTTTGTTTTACAAAATGATTGACGTTATGTAAATGTGTAAGGCTGAATAATTAGCAACTTTCATGATCTTTGAAAGTAATGGGTATCTTTCTTTGTTTTTTTTTCTTCATTATGTGTAGAATCCGATTTGCCATCTCTCCCACATTATCTTTGGTTTGTAGAGTAGTGGTTGATTATGGAATTTGATTTATGGGGTTAGGGTCAAATGTTAGCCTAGTACATGGGGGGATTTAAGACTCTAGAAGCGTTGTTTTGACAAAAAGATTCTTGTGTTTTGATTTTTTTTTTTTTAATCTTTCAATGGATAGAATTTTACTATAGCACTTGTAGCATTGTGTAAAAGTGAAGTGCCCATTAATTTGCAACTAGATGCCTATTTTTCTGCTTAGACCTATTTAATTCCAATTTGCATATTAATTTCTATTATTAAGTGCTATTTACTTTGTTTATAGTTTATGCAATATACAATTTGTAATGTAAATTTTAAAAAATCAACTTTTTTAAGTCGTTTTGGGCATGAAAAAGTAATCAGGCACCCAACTATCCTACCTAACCTAATCCACTAATAGTCAGTTTCAGTTGATTCGGTTTGAAAATTTTTTACCCCCAGTAGATGAGTCTTAAATATCCCCAAACTTAACCCAGCCTAACCTGCAAACACCCAGAATGTTATGTAAATGTGAAAAGGACTCCTTATAAATCTATTCCCTAGTCTGCATTTACAATAATTTAAACTTTTAGAAATATAAACTTTTAGACGTGAGTAATCACAAAGTTGGATTGACCTTTACCGTGTTTGCATTTATGTGAAGAGATGTGTAAGAAATTAAACCTGATTCCTATAGATTTTGCTAATAGCTTAATTTGTTGGAATGATAAATTCTTTAAACCCAAAACCTAATCGCTTAATTTTTTAGATGATAAATTCTTCAACACTCCAAATATCCAATCGTCTCATTTTTTATGTTTCCAATCATGTCCAAAATCATCCAATGTCATTACTTCTTAAATTTGTGTAATACTCTTGTGCTGCTCTAGGAAAAGATTATATATGGCACTTGAATAGAGATCAGTCTTTGATCAATTAGATTGTGCATGTGATCAACATACCTCCTTAAAATGAATGGAAAAGTAGGAGCAACATTATTTCACAATAATTTTATAAGTTGTTAATCTTTATAGGTGTCATAATTTATAAAATAAAAGTTATATGAGAATAGAAGAATTGTAGGATATAGGAAAAAGGGAGAGGCAGACATAGGGAAGCCCGGCAACCGTTGCATAATTTAATATTTAGTTCCTTGAATTTTTGGAATATAGTGCTCAAGAGAGTGTGAATTCGTTTCTCACGTGGTCCTTGATATCATACTCAAAATGCACCTAACAAAGACCAAGTTGAAGAATTATGCCCTCATTAATTCTTGCAGGTTGGAGTTATTACATTCCA
Organism: Dicorynia guianensis; assembly: GCA_037013595.1. NCBI lineage: Eukaryota > Viridiplantae > Streptophyta > Magnoliopsida > Fabales > Fabaceae > Dicorynia > Dicorynia guianensis. The sequence continues at coordinate 3,119,048 of JASUAB010000009.1, forward strand.
GTTTGTACCTTTCTTTCATTGCTTAGTGATCTTCATTAGTTGCTATCATCCGAATATCACCGCAACTAGACAAAAAGCCCATTTCGTTCACATCAAAATATCCAACCAGAGAACTCTTATATATTGATTGATCCTCAAATCCCAAGCACCTCATCTTCCATCCATCATCTTAAACTCTTCAAAATTTCAGACTATGTCTCCCACTTTCCTTAAACTCCTGTCACTGATCATCTCCGCTTTTGCTATTGTGCAAGTAACAATGGCGGGTGACCCAGATATCCTCACTGATTTTGTGGCCCCATCTGATGCTGATAACAGCTTCTTCACTTTTACCGGCTTTCGTGTCCTAGCAGGCCCACCACCACCATCCTTCAAGGTATTGAAGGCAAGCATTTTTGAGTTTCCAGCACTCAATGGACAGAGTGTTTCCTATGCCTCTCTGCAATTTCCTGCTGGGAGCGTTAACCCACCTCACACCCACCCTCGCTCAGCAGAGCTACTCTTGCTCCTCCAGGGCTCTCTTGACGTCGGGTTTGTGGACACAACTAATAAGCTTTTCACCCAGACTCTTCAACCAGGGGACATGTTCATATTCCCAAAGGGGCTTGTGCATTTCCAACACAACAATGATACTAATAATACTGCTCTAGCTCTCTCTGCTTTTGGCAGTGCAAATGCTGGGACCGTATCAATTCCTAACACTCTTTTTAACACCACCATTGACGACAATGTCTTGGCGTTGGCATTCAAGACTGATGTTGCCACCATTCAAACTTTGAAGAAAGGCTTTGCTCCCCAAGCATGAAGGGTGGAACTTACGACCTGAAGAATCAACATCATGACTTAATTTACCATGGCGCTCTCTCCAGCTTACTTTTGTGTGCTTTTCTGTTTTGTTGATTCGATAAGTGTTTCTAGAAAGAGGTGCATCTTTCAAATTGTTTCTTTTGTGATTTGATTTCGCTGGTATAGTTTCTTGCTATGATTGCAAGGACCTGAAATAACACCATTCCTCAGAGTAGAATATGTTCGAGGAATGAAGCATGCTTCCTCTTCCTTTGTACCAATAAAACAACAATAAACATTTGTGATTTGATAAATTTCATGAACTAATTCACATTTCAGTTTTCAGTCAATTTTCCTCTTTCGGTGATCCCCATCGGATGGTACGGAAGTAAAGGCTATGTAGTGTAGATCAAACCCAGAAAGAAAACATGCTTGTGTTTCCAATTCAACACAATGCAGATACTCTACTTCTGCAATTCATGCTTCTATTAGTGTAGAACTTAGAACGTATTCAGTAAAACTCATTTTAAGGCAGGGCTTGCGGCCAAAGACTATAACCGGTCCTGCTTCTGTTGCATTTTCTTCATGAATTGAACATCATTATTTTCTATCTTTCATTTAACATAGAAGCTGAAAGAACTGATTTCTGCTGCAAAATCATTGGTACGTGCTACTCAAATATTTATAATTACAAGAGATGGTGATGAATGACAGTCAAATACAACTAAGAACTGACCACAGTGAGTGCTGAACAATGTCAATAATCTGATAGAGAGCAGGCTTTGAAGTGAAAGTGAAGAATTTCCCATCTATTATCTGTAGTTTTTATGAAGAGTTTTGGTAGAGCTTCTGCCTCGCTTGATAGAGATGATAGTTTATCACCAATGCAGAATATGATTTGATTATAGTTTAGTAAATTAATAAGATCAAGTAGATGATTAGGTCTTTGCTCCGGATCAAACAATCTGTAAACTTAATGCCCATTTGTAATTGATGTTTACGAAGCACATTGCTTTAAGATTTTGGCTTCGTGCAAAATTCATTAACTTAGCAGTAAGAATATACCTCTACCTCTTGAGATCTTTGAGGCAAGGCAATTAATATTTCTCAACCATGTACAAGATACTCAAGGAACATACCATATTAGATTTAAAAGAGAGATAATTCAGTTTAGCAAATGATTGTGTTTAGAAGTCATAGGTTCTGATCCTTAGAGCCAAGCTGTCCACAGATTAAAATAAGCACTGTGAGGGTTGACTAGAGCATTAGCATACATTCCATAATCTAAAGCTAGTTCATTCCTTGAACTTTTAAAACATAAGAGTTCAAAGTACATAGTGTGGCATCTTTATTGCTTCCATGGTACATTCCCAATTTACAGCTATTAACAGTCGGTTGTGGAATCGTTTTCCCATTCTAGTTGGACTAGTACATTCCAATTTTCAATTTACCGATAAACTTGTTTTAATTGAACATAACAATAATAACACACAAAATTTTATCTCACTTTAAGAGATTTATTACATGAATTAAATGATATTATTTAATTTTAATAAAATTAAATTTTAAAAAATGACATTTATCTTAAATTTCCTTTTGAAAATTTTGTAATTTTTTTTTTTTACTTCTGCCCTTTCCATTGGGTTAAAAGGAAAATAAGAGGATTGCCGTTTGTTTTAATTGAATGTAAAAGGAAAAAAAAGTGTGTTGTCTAGAGGAGCTACCGTTCACTTCTGCAACATCAAATTTTTAGGCAACTAGCAGAACGACACAAACGATGAACTGCAGCGACAATAAAAGTCGCATACTATTCTTCATTTGCTTATTTTCATCTGATAGGCCTGCAGATAGATATATGAAAAAAAGGGGGAAAAAAAAACATTTCCTTTTCCTCAAAATTTCTATCCTTGTTTAATGTGAAACCCCTATATATATAGAAGCCACCGGAAACCTGCCCAAGCACCTCATCTACCAACTTCCAAGTTTTATCATTGAAATCCTTATCCTGAGGCCATTCCCAATTCTACACCATGGCATCCATTACCAATCTTAGATCTCTCTCATTGATTATCTCTGCTTTTGCCATTGTGCAAATAACAATGGCAGGTGACCCAGATATTCTTTGTGACTTCATAGCCCCAGCAAATGGAAATTTTGATGGTAGCTTCTTCACCTTTACCGGCTTCCGTGTCCTTGCAGATCCAAAAGCACCACCACCCTCAGCCTTCAAGGCATTGAAGGCAAGCATGGTTGAATTTTCAGCACTTAATGGACAGAGTGTCTCCTATGCTGCTCTTATATACCCGCCTGGGACCATTAACCCACCTCATACACACCCTCGCTCTGCTGAGCCACTCCTTCTCATTCAGGGTACACTTCGAGTGGGATTTGTAGACACAACCAACAAGCTCTTCACTCAGACACTTCAACCAGGGGACATGTTCATATTTCCAAAGGGACTTGTGCATTTCCAATTCAATGCTGATACCAAGAACCTAGCTCTGGCTTTATCGGCATTTGGTAGTGCCAATGCTGGGACGGTATCCATTCCAAACACTCTCTTTAATACCACCATAGATGACAATGTCTTGGCTTTGGCATTCAAGACTGATGTTGCCACCATTCAAGCTTTGAAGAAATGCTTTGCTCCCAGCCCCTGAAACCGAAGGTTGTTTCTTGAGTTCTAGTGATTTGGTGTGCTGCAATGCTACCCTGTTTGGTTACTTTTCATTTGTGTTTACATGAGTCAATAAATGCTCCCCCTCTTACTCCCACGGAGTGGTAGGCTGCAGCCCGCACTCACAGTAGAAGCTTTGTTATAGTTCATAGATTTTTTTTTTTTTTATTTCAGTTAAAAACTTTACTTTGTGTTAAATAAAAATAATAAAATAGAACTAAAAATTCTATTTTTATTTTAACAAGTGGCGTAGACAATCATCCCTTCCACGGCCTGTAAGTTGTAATTGTTTCTACCTGCACTCTCCACCATTCTCTCTCCATTCCCATGTTTCCATCGCCTTGTACGGTGTTCAACTTTCAGGTACCCAAAAGGCTATTGTATCCGAACCAACTGGCATGGATCTCCACGAACCGGTCTCCCCACCGTAAACCTACCTCACCGGGCGCCTCCTTGGCGTTGTATCTCACGCGCCGTTTCTCGAAAACCACAGTCCCCCCGGCAGTATCAATGGGGGCCACGAGCTCAACGAGGACGATGTGGTTTTCTTAACTGGATACTACACTGAACCCAACCACTCCTCCACCGCTTCCTCCTCCTCTAATACAATCACTATAACCACAAGGGTTTCGGCCCGCCGTATACGTTCGGTATTCTTGCTGTCCTTCCAGAAAACGAAGCGTCCCCTAACGTCTGAAATTTTGCGCATTTTTGCCGCAAGGCGTCAGTTTCTTCCACCTCCTCGTCCTGTTCCTCGTCTTCGCGGTTTATTCCCGCCATCCCGAAGCCGCCGCAGGATCAATTCTGTTTCGTACTGCTTCGCCGTCTGTAAGGTACAACCAGCCAGCGCTGGTAAATGTCCCGGTTTTGTCGAAGGTGATGATGAAGACGAGGAGGGGACCCCGCGAATTTGATGAAAACGATGATGACGAAGATAATGAGGACGAACAGATGCTACCCCCACATCAAATTGTGGGGAGAAATTCCGCGCAGTCGCCTGTGCTTGCTTGCTCTGTTCTTGAAGGAGCAGGGAGGACGTTGAAAGGGAGAGACTTGCGCCAGGTTCGGAATGCAGTTTGGCGGCAAACAGGTTTCCTTGATTGAAGGACTTGGGTATTCCTTGTTATTCTTGGGATACTATTTTTTTTAATTGACTATATCATAGGTTGTCAGAGTCTGAATTTGTTGTCAACTCCTGGATTTAAGCAGCCAATAACGTATCTATCTTAAGCATGAAGCAGGTTCTGATTCCAAATCTTCGTTCTTTGAACTGAGTGACTGCAAAATATGAAAACGAAGTGATAATGATCGTTTAGGTGTTTTTTCATTTGGGTGCTTTTTGACCTTAAAATCTGCTCCTGAAAGATTAGGCATCCTAAAATCTTTATATTGGGTAATTAATGTTTAATTTCCCTATGCAACAGAGAATGCCCGTCCTGTTGTGTGCATATGGCGGACAAGAACATATTTTTACCATGATTACCAAATATAAGAAGATGTGCTCACAGATTGCTCGTATTTGCTCTAGAATAAGTTCCATTAGAATGGGTATTTAGGTATCGCTAGATCATTGTGGAGTCTGTACGAATGAACTGTCTGATCCCTGACTGAAACTTCTTGGTTGAGTTATGGGATGCAACGTCCTGAAGATAGTTGATTTCTCAGTTCAAACCAGTTGAGGTTGGAAATCAAATATCAATTGTATATTCCATATAAAAGTTGGTAAGTGGTACACTCTGTTGTGCTCTAATCACCTCCGTTCCATTTCTGTTTTCCTGGTTTTTGTTGTTGTTATAAAAGAAGACTTTATTAGAAGAGGGGCCTAATTACACCATTAACCCGAGGGACCAGGCAGAGTTGCCCGATTTTGCGTGTCTGGGCTGCTAATTATAAACAGGTTGATCAGGACCTTAATCTCCTGCTCCTGTTTTGCCTCAAACTAAACTGTGAAGGCTACAAGTAAAATTAGGTTGTGATGGATGTGTATGCTTGTCTTTGATGTATTCATAGTGATTACATTGTCGGGGATGTGTGTCTTTTGTCTATTAGGCCACTGGACAAATATTTTCTTTGTTAATCATATTAGACATGATGTATTTCTTTTGTACCCTCAAATTTGCAATCTTTCCCACTTCTCTTCTTAAAAAACACCTACACATGCTCATTCTTATGATTTATGTATTGATTCTCCTTCGTATATTTGTGTGTGGATAATCTGGAAAACAAATTAATCCGTTTCTGAGCTCAGTATGGCACTCTTTTTAGTACTTGCAGGAGGTAATGAGTAAATACAGAAGTCCTAAGTGTAGGTATGTTTCTTGTGGTTGTCTCTCTGTCTAACTATGTTGTGCAGTTGCTTTGGAAACTTATGGGGATCCAAATCCGTCCTAAGTTCATGTCCTCCTTATATTATCTGTTCCCTCACATATTTTGCCAATAATGTTTGCCTCAATGCTTGTTGACTGAAACATTTGGGTGTTTCCATTGGATGGTATGTACTTGTTTGTCACATTGTCCATCATAATAGCATAATATATAATGTGACAGATTCGAGTATAGGTGCTAAGGATTTCAGCTTTTGTGTTGTGTACTGGCAACTTCCATATCTGTATCCAGCGGAGCTCTAAGTTGCATCCGATGAGCTTTGCTGCTACTGGCGTTAGATTGGAATGAAATAGCGACTTACGGTAAATAATGAGGAGGAAATACTTCAAATTACTGTCCAACCTTCCAAGAAGGGTTTTGTTATTCTATAATTTTATTTTTATTTAATTTTTATGATATAAAATTTAAATTATTAAATATATTAAACGTTTTAAATTGAACTATGAGATTTGATAAATAAACGATTCATAATATCTAATTGTAAGATGCTGTGAAAATTTTTTTTTCTTACATGAATGCAAGAGTTTTTTATTTAAGGACTTTTTTTTTTTTTGGTTTTTAACGTTACTTTTAGATGTGTATGCAGATGATGCTCGAGGCCGAAAGCTACCGCCACTCTGCCCTGCCATGCGTTTGGACTCTGAAGTGCCGCTTGTCTTGTGTTTCTTCTGCTTCGGACATAAATTTGATACCCGAAGATATCGTAAGCGAAATAGGTGTTACAAAAGTTCAGTTAATATCTAAACCTTCAGAATCAATTCAAACCTAGAGCAAGCCAAACTGTACCCAAAAAATATATATATTTATTGAAAAAATAAAAAAATAAAAAACCAATGCAACAGACCCTTTATATAGGACCGAAACAAAAAGAATTAGCCCGCCCCCGCCGCATGCCAACACCATGCATGTCCAGCTCGATACATTTTCTCGATCCTGTAACTAATGGTATTAACGAGAATTCAGGACCTAGAGGCTTTTTGAATGTAGGCAGACTTTACAAACTTGTAATCCTATGCTCAAAACAAATAATGTTGATTGCAAATAGTGTATTATATAACGTTTGTATAATTCACAAATAGAATTTGATTGCTAATGGAATTTGTTACCATATGTTAATAAAGATTAATCTTTATATATGATATAATACACTAATGTGTAAACAATATTACTTGTGATCAAAGATAATTGGAAGAATTGCAAGTGAATTCATTGACTAATATTCAGATACAAGAGGGTCTTAACATAGAGCATTACAGGGGTAAAAGGGGAAATACAGAAGATAACAGACTAACTAACATACTTCTATGACAGTTATTAACAGAACTCTAGCTATATTGACAAACTAACTACAACCATATCCTAACATCCCTTCCATCTCAAGGGCTGCTCTTTGGAGAAGGAAGGACCTTGAGATTGTCTTAACTACAAGAACCGATTAATTAAAACTGCTTTTGTTCGGGCATCTGCTGTTTGATCCAGTAAGGGAATGTGAACCCCCTCAAGAGACCTGCAGCCAAAATGTTCATAACCATCTTCAGAAAGTTAACTCGAATGAAAAAATTTTGGGCCAGCACAATGCCTTGAATACGAAAGCGAATCGGGTTCCCGTTTTATCCTTCCCATGACTATCAATTTCACAAAACAATTAGACCATCAATTTCACGACCTTCCTATGAACTTGGGGGGCACAGTAGTGGTCCAATTATGATCTAGCTGTTGGGAAATATCTTGAATAACTGTACACCTTCTAAGCCTAAACACTCATCAAATGCCACACTTCAGTTGAGGAAACGTTGCCATTTTTAACGCTGGCCCTCGCTTACTATTTAGACAACGACAATCTAACTCTTTGTTCTCGATCTGGGCTACATCAATGGTCCCTCTTTTGGTCATCTGTTCAGTCCTCACCGGAATGTTCATTACTCTCAATTTCGGCTACAACAACAAAAGAATGCCCTTCCTTAATATGCTTCCTCTAAACTCTCGGCTGCATTTAATACTGTTGCGGTGACTTGCTAGTCATGGTAATTCTTTATTAACTGGATCCTTTATTCTCTGCCTGTGGGTTATTTCTCTTTCTCAAAATGACAATCATCAGCTGGAAAACCTTGTTTGGACAAGGAGAAAATACGTTATCAACATTTCTGCTATGAGAAAACATCCGAAAACTCTTGCATTGTTTGGTATCCATCCAATTCCACACAACGTTAATCTTTGCAACCGTTAAAAGTAAAGTCACATGTTGTAATGAAACAGCACTTTTTTAAAGAGAATTTCGTGAAAGGGTTGAAAGTTGATTCCCTGAAAGCCAGGCAAAATGAGAGAACATGTGATTCTATTGTAAAAAAGTGGATGCACTTGAACAGGGGAGTGTAAATTTAGATTAGCAAATAATAACTGAGCACAGCAGGCAACTTCCATGGTGCTGGTAAGTGTGGGGACCAAATTAAGAACACTACAGCCAAAGCAGACCTCAAATCTGTGTTTCTTGCTTGCAATAAAAACTGTGCTGCATTTTCAATAAGCTATAGGCATATAGTATTCTTCTACTTGATAAATATTTGGCCTAGGTGGTCCTACTCCTTTTATTACTGTGCCTTGAATGCGTTTCCAATCAATGCGTTGAACATTGAGGCTCATCCCCAGAGATGTGAATTTGCATTGAAGTGGTTTAGGTGGCATGTTAGAAATACATGAACTTAAAAAACTGGACGAGAAAAGCTATTTTTATATTAAGTAAAGAATAAAATGTTTATATTTAAGATGAAAATTATTTCATTAGTTAAGTTTTATATAATTAAAAAAAATTAAAAATTTAAATTTTATAAAATAAGAATACTTAAAAATAAATATATAAAAATAGAAATACTGACACGGATGCGTATGGCTTGGGGTGCAGTTGGAATGTTCGTGTGCCATAATTGAAAAAATAAAATCTCAGGAAAAGAGGGACGTTACTAACCTTTTTAAAATTTTCCTGAGATCATCACACGAGAAAATATGTACTTGTTTTCAAAAAAATTTGGCCTACGTAATTCGAACCATCTTTGTCGAGTTTGCTCGAACTACTGTCGCGTGAATTTAGAAGGTACTCGTGACCTACCACTTACGGTCCATTAATAATGTGAGCAAGTGTCAGTCATCTGTTGTTCAAGGTTCCCTCCAGATATTCAACATATCGTTGAAATTTGTTCTTTGACTACGATGTTGGATTCTTTGCTAGTGGCTCATATCATATGGCTTACCGTCTACGACAGGTACTTAACAAGAAATTTTCTTCTACTTAGTAAATGAGGTCGGTTGATTAAGCACTTTGACAGTTTTTCCATTTCTTTTTCAGTCTCACTGTTTTTCTATTTTATAGTTTTCAAAAAATTCTCCTTTGAAATTAACGCACAGAGAATCAAGTCTTAAGTTGAAGAACTGTATGATGATATTTTACATTTCATCTCTTTTCGTGGGGGAAGGTAGAATGCGTTGGCCGAGGCTTATCTAACACGATAAACGGTAATGTTATTATCAATTTATTTTATTATTTTTATAAATAAATTTTTATAAAATTTTTATTTTAAAATATTTAAATTATTAAATTTATTAAATTTTATGTAGTAAGCTCTAAGATTACACAATAATCTTACTCTTTACGAGAGTTTAATGCTCCGACATTGAGAGTACTTTTACTCTTTTATTCATCTCTGTTCTCAAAGAAAAATTTGATATTATACAATGCAACTTTCAAGTCTCTTGCACGATGGCTGTAACAGACTTCAGCACCAGTGGACCATAAGTAAGAGCCAACCTGCTTAGGAATCCACGTCAGCAAGTTTCATTGGGACAAAGGGCTGTGTTGGTACAGTTCTTGAGATTATTTTGAAAAAATGACATATATATGTAATTTTGTGTATTTTATATATATATGTGAAAATAAATTAAACAATAATAACTTAAAAAATATATAAAATTTATACTTTTAAAAATATACACATAATAAAAATCTTATTTTCTAAGATAAGTTACATGCACATAAATATATTTGTGGATTTTGGAGCACCCTAGGAGAAGACTTTCACTACTACGTTAACAAACTTCTGGTAGGTAATAATTGCTATCTGTCGACACCAACCACTAATGTCAGCAATTAGCCCATCTATTTAATATACTCACATCTCTTGCTGCCAGTACTTATAGGGCTGCAACTTACCCTTCTTCTCATCAAAGTTCCTTGGCTTTCAAATCCGTCAGCTATTGCTTGCTTCGTCCACAGCTCATGGCGCTTGCTACGTTCATCACTGCACTTCTTTTTGCATTGGCTCTGGCCAGAATTGACCCCGCGGCGTGCCACACAGTTAAGGGCAAAGTCTCCTGTCATGATTGCACTCCCAATTACGACTTATCCGGTTTGTCTAAAATCACCTGTAATTTTTATTTGCTAGCTTTAAGCATATTTACATCATGTTCATTTCCATTTTTTTTTTATTTTTGGTGCTTCCGTGGTTTCAGGGATCAAGGTTTCAATGAAGTGTGACAATTTGAAGAAGTTGGCTGTGGCAACTACAGAGGAGGATGGCTCCTTCAAGGTTGACCTCCCCTCAGAGTACCATACAGAGTCTCCGTCTTCCGTGAACTGCCTTGCAAAACTTCTTGGGGGACCAAATCAGCTTTACGCCTCACGGAAAGACAGAGTCTCGCAGGTTGTCAAGGGCAGAGAGACCAACAGCTACACCATCTCCACTCCTCTTAGTTTCTTCACAGCATGCCCTCAAGATGCCAGATGCAAGGCTGCGAACGAGTTTGGTTCATCCAAAACCGTTGATCTCCCTCTGCCTCCGGAGTGGGGTTTGGCACCGTCTAGCTATTATATACCTTTCTTCCCCATCATTGGAATACCTTGATCATGCATGTGTGTCCAAGATTTGTAGTAGAATATAATTGCCTATATTTGTGGGGAGGAAAAAAAGGACGAAAATATTGTCGTGTTTGTCATGCATATATATTATTGCCTGTGAAAAATGTCATATATGTAATAGTCTGTACTGTAAGGATATGCCTTTTCCCTTTATGTGTACTGCCTTTTTTTTTTTTTTTTCTCGAACAAATGCAATGTACGTACGATGTGTATAACTATCATGTACTATGTTTAATGAAGTATGTTATTAATGATTTGAGTAATAGGTTTCGTGTTATTGCTTTTACTTTATTAAATTTTTACTTTAAAAATTATAAATAATTAATTCATTAAATCTTATTTTTATTATTTATGAGAATTACTCTCACATTACGCAATATTGTTTTCTAAGCGTAACATTGTCATTGATGATACAAATTACTCAGCAAAATGAAAGAGCGTAACAACATTAACTATCCCCTGCAGCGTGGTCTACACAAAAACATTAAAGAGAGAGAAAAAGCTCCCTGCCCCAAAAAATTTATAAAAAAAAAAAAAGTAAATTATACTTCACCTCCTTGAGGTTTTTTCAAATGACACTAAGCTCCATTTTTGTTTAAAACCTACACTCCATCCCAATTAACCATGTTGACTTACTTTCATCCAAAAATATTGCTAAAATATTCTTTTTTTAAGTAATTTGACATATTATTATATATTTATAAAAAGTAAGCTTTAAAAATTAAAAAATTAATTATAAGAATCTCACATACTAACATTCATGCTAAAAAATTCTTTAAAAATTTTTTTAATAAAGAGACCAATTAAATAATCATCTATTTAATTATTTATTTAGTTTATTTAAGGTCAAATTCATAGTTTGAAATCTTAAAATATAAATTGTTAAATCTTAAACTTTAAAACTCTAAATACAATATGACATTAAACCTTAAAATCTAAAACAATACATCTTAAACCTTATATTAAAACCTTAATACCTTAAACCCTAAAATGTTAAACTAATGCCATAAACATGCAAATTTTAGTTGCATCTGATTTTTATAATTTATTTTCTCATTATTCAATTTTAATTTAAAAAAATATATGTAAGAATTATATCAAATTATTTAAAAAGAAATATTTTATTAAGATTTTTGGATAGAAATTAGTTAACATGGTCAAATAGGGGTGGAGTGTATATTTTGAACAAAAATGAAGCTTAGTGTCATTTGAAGAAACCTCAAAGTGGTGGAGTATAATTTACTCAAAAAAAAAAAAAACTCAATATATGAATGTAATCGTGGAGCCAGCAGGGAGGCCAAACTATACGACAAAAACGTAGCTTATAGGAGCTTTGGTTTTGCTTTTGTAGATTTAGTAGGTGCATGCTAAGGAATTTCCTGGATAGTGGATATAAATGAAGTGCACTAATCGTTTGCGCGGGCATGGTAATGATTTTGTAAATAATTAGATCGTTTTCTGGAAAACTCTACCAAAGTTATAATAATGATATATAGCAATAGGTTCCATGTGTGTTGGATTTTTAAACTCCAGGGCCTGTCAAGGGTCTGCTTATTCATTGAAACTGAACAAAAAGCAGCAAATTCCCTCTTAACAACAATTGGTGATGCACTTTATGGGGCCCCTTTAGCTTGTAGGAGCAAGTTCTCTCTAATTCCTTTGTGAATCTTACTTTTGAAAATTTGGTTTGATCAAAATGCGAAGGCCCATATTTTTCCAAATGTTGCAATGAGGACGCAATGAACTGAAAGAAGTAAGTGAAAAGATAAGACTCTAATAAGTTTGGGGTTCATTTAGTTGATAAGATTAGAAATACTTTAATTATATTATTTATGTTTGAATTTCTTTGCTACTAATTCTCTGTAGTAAGCTATCTGTAAATACTTATAAGCTCTCCCTGGACTTAAACTTTTTTTTTTTTTCTACAAGAAAATCCACAGCTTTTGGTAAATTATATCAGGAAACTCCATCGTGACTTGAAGTCAACTAGCAGTAGTCATGCCCCAAACCAAAGCTAAAGCCTCTTAAACCGTGAAGCAATTCAGAACGCAAGCAGATACTTTTGTTTTTTGTGTTTTGGTAAGTAAACGGGACCAATGGGCCCGAAACAACTGAACACCACAAGCACACACGAACTATACCCAAACCTTCCCTATCTAGGTTATACAACTGCAGCAAATCATACCGAATACAATGATATAAAGTCAGCCCTATTCCCCCATTTAATGCTTTTCGAGCCAGCCAATATGCACACAGATTAGCCTCTCTCAAAACATGCAAAATACTGACCTCCCAATCCCATTGAAGTGGTATTCGAGGAGCGAGTTTGGAGGAGTAGTGCTATGCATCATTCAAACCCAAATTCCTCGTCCAGAGGTTGTGTTGTCATTTTCTAATAACACGGCGAAACCTAGCGAAAGGCGTAATATTAATCCATGCGGATATCACTATGCAATTTATCTGTTTTTGCCAAGATATTGGGTCTTCAGTACGTTGGTGACGTTGCCTAAGGTCTTCACTGTGCTTACGTACTTTCTTCATTTAATATATTAGGTAAAAAATGGTTAGATCTTTTAATACAAATGCATTAAAGATATTTGAATTTAAATCTTTTTATAACATTATTTAAATCTTAAATTACACTTAATAGCTTAAATGCCAAGATATTTTCTATTTATGTGGGAGTGCCGTAGAGATAATTTTTTTTTTTTAACTCTTTTTGCAAGAAAAAGGTTACTCTTTCGAAATGTGGCAGCAACCAATATGACACCAACGATCAAAGTGTAATGTCTGGGTTACACGAATCACTCTATGAAGTTTAATTATATAAAATTTTTAAATAAATATTTAATAAAATTTAATTTATTAGATTAACATGTCCGGAGCACTTTAGGGGGCACATGAAGGTCTCAACGTGCATGGGACACGGGGTTCAGGAGGATTTCCTTTGAATCGGTTGGACTCAAACTCTTGGGCAGGTCTTAAACAAAAAAGTAGCATAATCCTCGTAGAGAACTCCAAATGATTCATAGGCTTCGAAGGTTGTCTAATAAGGATTGAGAGGTTAAAATATCCTGTATGTACAAGGAAACTAATAAATGAACCCAGATTGACTCACATATATGGTTGCGCTCGCAGCTGCAGAACGGGTCACAGGTTTTCCGTACGTATCCAAGACAGTATATTACTTAAAATAAAATTTCAGATACTGTATTAGCATGACTCCTGTGATTTTCTTCGTACAACTTTATTACAAATCGTGAAACATGATTAACGCTGTTGTTATCTGGAAACTTTTAACTTGAATTAGTGGCTAACAGCGATGTTACAGTCCGCAAGTCTTGTTTTCACAAATGCATGCTCGGTGCATATGCGAACGCGAAAGCATGCAGTTGAACTTTGCTCCCGACTCTCTCTAACACTCGCTGTCCAAAAATCACAAACATTGGCCTCAAACTGTAACCCCAAATTGAAATCCAACATGCATCGAATTCGTATATTCTGATTGAGCTAGCCTTCAATTCCTTAAACATTTGCAGCGTTCATACGGTTCCGCACATGTTTTGACTATGCTTTGGGCATTCCAAAACCAAGCTGCACTGTACACACTATTACTCACAGACCGATTCCCCAGCCAGGCCCCACTCCAGGGTTACTATTTTTCGTATTGTTATTTTTCAAATATGCTTTTTTTTTTGGTGTTATTATTTTTCACGTAGAATCAGCAAGCAAACCGGAAAACACTTCATAATTCTTGCTGTATTTGTTGTCTCTTTTGTTTTTATTAATGATTTAAAATTTTTTTATTTCTTTTACAATATTTTTATATTATTATTAAATATAAAATTTATTTATATTCTAAATCCATCACTAATAATTCCTACAATAAATATGACTCCAAATCTTCAATCCAATAGTTTAAAAAGATCTACATCCGAACTCCATTATTTGTTTCTCTTCAGTATTTTAAGTTTTAAACAACTCCTGAAAAGCATCGCTTCCTAGTTATCCCACGTCGTGGGCCACTAATGATGATGTAATCTAATTGATTTGGATTACAGCTGTTTTACGACTTTGTGGAATTTAACAGAATAAAAAAAGAATAGTGGATGCGACCTCTTCCAACCGCAGGGTCCTGTCCGGTGGCCCAGCATATAAGCAGAAGCAAAGTTGGATACGACAAAAACTATTGCCAGTAGAGATTGTGCAAAAGTAAATGGATTGGGCTCACACACAAGAAGCCACCTATCCATGAAAAATCTGAACACATTTTTGTATCAAAACCCAAAAACTTCAAGAGTTGACGACTTGTTCAAAGGGGATTTTAGTGGATAGCCACAATAAATTCACACCCTTTTGGGGCACAAAGACGTTTTCCTGCCCCGACTACCGCGTGAAAGTTTCCACCCTATCACCAACCACATTGAGCAAATTTTCTAATTCTACTCGGGGAATCTCCCTGCCCCACCTCCTCCTCGTTCTATCTCTGTCTGACTGTCTCTCCCTTATATAACTTTTTGGAGTCCTCTGCATATATGTATATATTGAGCTCATTCCAAACATGCAAACGGTAAATAGATACAAAATTAAGTAATCAATGGAGGATCTTCCACCTGGGTTTCGCTTCTACCCGACAGAAGAAGAGCTAGTGGCCTTCTATCTGCACAACAAGCTTGAAGGGCAAAGAAACGACGTGAACAGAGTCATCCCAGTTATTGACATTTATAACGTAGAGCCATGTCACCTTCCAAGTACCATAAACTCTCTTACTCCCTTGATTCTCTGGCACATTTTGAAGTTTCTGAACTCTTCATAATTTTGATAGTCTTTAATCCAAATGGGTTCGCTAAGGTTTTTTGGTTTTTTGTAACGTGGTGCAGACCTTGCCGGGGAGCTCTGTCGTGGAGACACAGAGCAATGGTTCTTCTTTTCACCGAGACAGGAAAGGGAAGCCAGGGGAGGCAGACCCAACAGGACCACAGCTACTGGGTATTGGAAGGCTACAGGTTCTCCTGGCTACGTTTACTCATCTGACAACCGAGTCATAGGGGTGAAGAAATCCATGGTGTTCTACAAAGGGAAAGCTCCCACTGGAAAGAAAACAAAGTGGAAGATGAATGAGTACAGAGCCATCGAAGTCTCCAACCAATCCAGTGAATCCAGCACAGCCATTCCCCAGGTGAATTTTATATTCAACTAGTTACTTCCTTTCACAAAACTGAAAAAGTAAAAGGTGATTTCCTTTTTTTCCTTTGTTTATTTAAATTTATTTTTGCTCTCTTTTATGATTTTCTCATTAGCATAGCAAATTTGGTATGTAGTTGAGGCACGAATTCAGCTTGTGCCGAGTTTATGTCATATCGGGAAGCTTTCGGGCATTTGATCGACGCCCTCTACAGAAGTTGACAATAGAGTCGCAACTTCATGGGGACAAAGCTGCTGCTGCTGCTGCTAATGCTGATGCTGCAGGGGTGGACAGATCAAGCTCCTCTGAAACTTCCCTCTCAGGAGGAGACCCTGGTGCTGGTCTTCAAGAGGCTGCAGCTTCAACCAGCTCAAATTGGAATGTAAATAGTGGGGTTGAAGAACCTCTATGGGAATGGGAACAACTTAATTGGCTCTAAATCAACCCATGCTTTTAACTCTACCTAGCCCTACGTCAAGCAACAAAGCTGAATAATTCTTGGGAGGGGATATCAGCCCGTGATTAATATTGTATTCAGTAATCATGCGAGAATATCATAGGAAAAAAAAAAAAAAAAAGCTACTTAATTCTAGGCGTAGTTACGTTCAGTTTTTACCACTTCCGGTGGTTGTGAAATAGGAATATGTAACAAAATTATTATACTATTAGTTTTCAGAACAGGATTGAATTTTACTACGAATACAAGTTGGGTCTAAGATCCTAGTCTAGGAAAAATACGAAGGTATTATCCACACTGATTTTTGTCAATTAGTTATATTTACTTTGAAGATAGATTGTAACAATTCCCTTGTTTTCATTTTCTTTTCGCCTCTTGAATTTCTTTCTTAAGGACTACGGAATAGTTAATTAGATGGTTGACAATGAAGAGCATTCGCATGCCAACTAAACAGAATATGTCTCTTTTTTTTTTTTTTTGAAAATAAGGTTCAGTTGGTCAGTTCATAAATATCCATGGTCAGTATCATTCTCTAAGTCAATTGATTTCGTAACTATGCTTTCTGGCATGCATGCACTTTCCTTTAATCAATTGAAGTCAGTGAGAAGATTTTCAAAGGTTTAAACCCAGAAGATCAGTGAGAAGAGGAACAGCTCTGATTGTCAAGTTATTTATGCTATTGTATTTTCTTCCGCGTAATTTGTCAAATTACCAATGGTTCTGTTACATCTGGGAGAACATGAAACACACATATCTCTAGGTTCAAATTTTCTAATTTATTTGCCATTGATATTCGAAGGGAAAGTAAAGTCTAGTGAAAACAATAAGAAGTTTTTTCTTTTTCTTTTTTTTCTAAATTGAAAGAGTGACAATTCACGTAGACCTATACTCAAAATCTGGGTTTAAATTAAAAGTTCTGATCGGATAACTTTAAAATAATAATAGATATTATTATATTATTATGTCATAAACAAATTATTTGAATTGGTATGATAGTTTTATATCTACATATAAAGATATAAAAAAAAGTTAAAAAAAACAAAAAAATAAGAATTTAAAAAAATATATAAAATATATGCAAATTTAATGTGTTGCCCCCACATTAAAAATATCATCACTGTATTAATAAAAGAAAAAGCTAAACCATCATTGTACTGATCAATATAGCATTTACATTTTTTTCTACCAAATTTCTGATCATCTAAGGAGAAGGGAATAAGAGGAAATGCATTGCCATAATTTTTATTTACTTTCTAATATAAAAGTCTTTTTCATATTTTTAAAAAGTATTTTTTAAATAATTTAAGTAAGACTAATCATTTTCTCCTAACCAAAGGCTTAGTGGAGAGACGTGGCAACGTATCCTACGGACTGCAGCCACCTACAGCATGCGCGTTCGGTGCAACCCCTGTAACTCTAGGCACACACCTAAGCCACCGTGGACTTGCCGGTGGGGAGGGGTGAAATCGATAATCTGCATTCTCGTAATTGTTTGAACTTCCAAGTTTTCTATTATTACCCCTTAATCATAATCATCCAAACTGAACTGTTGAAGCTCACGTTGATCAAATTAATTAAAATAAAAAAATTGCTGACGAAGTCAATGTTCCCAATAATATTCTTCTTCGATGAGAGCTGGAAGATCTTAGCTAGGGAGGAGGACAGAAGGGTCTCCTAAGCTTCTAGAACTGCCAATCGCCCATGGCGATTATTTACGCTCTAGTGGCGAGAGGTACGGTGGTGCTGGCGGAGTTCAGCGCCGTGACTGGTAATACAGGCGCTGTGGCTCGGCGGATACTAGAGAAGCTGCCGCTGGAGGGCGAATCCAGGCTTTGCTTCTCTCAGGATCGTTACATCTTTCACATACTCCGATCAGATGGCCTCACCTACCTCTGTATGGCCAACGACACCTTCGGAAGTGAGTTTCTGTTTTCTTTCCTCATGGTCCATCCCCGTGTATATTCGATTTCCGATTTCTGTCATTATAGGTGTTTCTTTTATGCGAATTGTAGTAATAAGGTTTAGCTCAGTAGGAATCCAAAACGAGCATGGTCGTCTCAATTTCTCCATGTATGATATATATGATCCTATTCGCAATAGTCTAACTGGGGCTTACAGTTTCTGGTGAAAATCAGGCTTTGGATGGTAGGATGTGCTGAACCAACTTTAAATTACAATGTCCCCTGGGGATGCTAGTTTGAAGTTCTAATGATATAGAAACTTGTGACATCCATAGTGCCTAATTTGATATTCTCATATAAATCACAAGAGAACAAACAATACACAGCAGCATTGCTACACAAATATCAAAACGAAGCAGTACCGAAGCCTGCTACCTCACTGCTGTAGCAGTTCATCAATTAAAAAGGTTATAGTACGGAGTAAAGGATAGATGTTCATCAGAGTCGCCCACCATTTCTTTAGGATATTGTGACCCCTAACATTCTCTCTGTTTGTGTTGCATTAACTTTTATATTGTGTATTATCTGTTTGCTTTTTGGCTAAAAATAAAAATAAATTCTTCGAGTTTATTTGTTTCTTATGTTCTGGCATCATTAATTCCTTGCTGAAAGAACTTCAGAATTGTTATGATTAGTCATCAGATCATTTTGAGTATCAGCTAGTTCAACCCTAGCTTCTTCCTCCTTAAATAATTGACGGATCACTATTGATCTGCTCTTCTGCTTATTTATCTTTAGCCAATTGCTAAAAAGAAACATAGCAGTAGTTTGGTACTGATGAATATTGGCTTCCTATCAGGAATGTGGATGAATACTTGCCATCCCTTGTAAATAGCTTGGAAAGCAGTGTTCTAAGCTCAAGATTAATAACAAATGTATGATATACTTGATAAGGGGTGCTTCCTATCAGGAACTTCTATGAATACTTGTCATCCCCTGTAAATAGCTTGGAAAGCAGTGTTCTAAGTTCAAGATTAATATTATGATATACTTGATAAGAGGTGCTTTTTTCCTTCTCTAGTTTTTGGCAAATACTTAGCTGCCTTTTAATTGTATCTATATGGTTTAATTACACAAAAGCTACTGTTCAGCACTATATGTGATCTAACAAATTATTTCAATAATATTTATCACAAACTGTGCATGGAATTGGGTCAGACATTCATGCAGAGGCAGTTGTGTTTCAGCTTTAATATTTATTTAATAGTTTTATGAAGTCACAATGTCCCATTTTTCCTTGCTTCAGGGAGAATTCCATTTTCGTACTTGGAAGATATCCAAATGAGATTTATGAAGAACTACGGCAGGGTGGCCCAATATGCACCTGCCTACGCCATGAATGATGAGTTTTCAAGGGTTTTGCATCAGCAAATGGAATTTTATTCTAGCAATCCTAGTGCTGATACCCTCAATCGGGTGAGGGGTGAAGTTGGTGAGGCAAGTATATATCAAGCCATAATCCTCGATTCCCTTCCTTTGTCCTACTCATGTAACCTCATTTCTCACCATTTTATTGACCTGGCAGAATGTGAATTGAAAACAAGTCACAACAAGCTAATCAAATTTCATGTTATCATAGTGAATTCTTGCTTCTCGTTGTGTAATGTGTAACCCCTATATTTTGTTGCTAAATTTCTCCCTATCTTCCTTTATCTAAATTTAAGTATAAAATGGATGTGACAGCCTACTAAGTTAAACTTTATAAGCTGAATTATGGCTTTATGTCAAAACAAAATAATAATCTGGTTTCTATATATAGGATTTAATCTTTTTAAAAAAGCTGGTAGGGTGAGTGGTGAGGTAGGTCTCTCACCTGGGAAGTGACCTATCCTTGCTAAAGTGTGTAGTTCATTGCCACGAATGATGACCTAGAGGACTAACTGGCTAAGCTATGTAGCTTTCTTCCTCGAAATCATGTTTCCAGAAAGCGTACTGAATTTCCAGTGGAATAGATGCTGTATGCCATTTAACTTTATTGATGTTTTGCTATTGATTAGTTTTCATATGCATGCGTTTAGGAGATTTGAGGTCTCTTCATACATGTAATTGTTAGAACTTCCAATCTGTCATACAGATACGCACCATCATGGTCGAAAATATTGAGAAAATATTGGAGAGAGGGGATCGGATTGAGCTTCTTGTTGACAAGACAGCAACAATGCAAGACAGTTCATTTCACTTTAGAAAACAGTCCAAGCGCCTTCGAAGAGCTCTTTGGATGAAAAATGCAAAACTTTTGTGAGTACATCCAATTCTCTCTGCTCTTTAAAACTATAATTCAAAAGAATATATTTGAGGAAAATATAAGTGTTGATATGCTACCCCTTTTACAATCCCCTTCCTTGTATTCAGCCACACCTCCTTGTAAAAGTGGATGATGTGATTGACATGTATGTGGCTGAATACAAGCAGACGTATTGTTAAAGGGGTAGCATAGCAAGATTTGGAAAATATATCATTTTAAATTACGGGATGCATACAATTGTTAGTGATGAATAACTCGAGCTTTTCCTTTCTATTCAAGCCTTACCTCATATCTTTTTGGTCATTGGCAGGGCACTATTGACATGCTTGATTGTTCTATTTCTTTACTTTATAATTGCTGCATGTTGTGGAGGCATCACTCTCCCTTCCTGTAGATCCTGAATGGCACTCTTGCTGGTTTGATTTTCTGCTGCGGTGTGCAATTGTTATGATGATTTATGTCAAGATATGTTTGAAGGGAACTTCAGTTTCTTGGTTCAAAGCTATGAATTGAGGGGAGATATGATACATAGTTCTGTACGGGTCCAGTAACATTTGTTGTTCTTGGTTCATTATTGTAAGCACATGCTGGGGCCTGATAAGGTACTGTTCTATAATTAAGGGGCACTCTTCTGTGAATGTCTGGATAATGACCATCATTGTTCATTTTTGAGGTTTAGACTAATTTCTTTTTGATTTCATGTACTGCACTTGTATGTGTTATGGCCATAGAATATCTAATGTTTGCTCATGAGCCTGCTATTGAGAAATAGGGTAAAGTTCGACAAAAAGGGAAGGGTGATAGAGGATAAGTTTAACGGTGTTTGAAGCTTGGTCCAACGCTTTTTAATATAATAGTACTGGTTTAATAGGATCCTATACTGCCCAGGAAACTGGTATAGGATGAAGATGCGCTTATTGGTGAACAAAGTTGATGAAAGAAGCCAAAGCTTTAGAGGCTATAACAGTTGCATATGGTATGAGACTTGCTCGTTCAAGTTATTAAATTTGTCTGCCAGACTGATAACAGATAAATTCCATGTGGAATCTGCAGAAGTTACTAGCTTCTGAGGGACTGATTGAGCCATTCTTCAAGGCTTACAAGGGATGCTTTTGCTATGACAATTTTTTGTTTTAAGTTTTTTGACTATAACTTTTAGTCAGGCGGATAATTGCTATATAAGTGAATATAATTATTTTTTATCGGACGACAATTGTATAGAACGAGGGAATATCAAGTGTTGTCCAACAGGAAACAATTCGATAACAAAAAAAAAAAAAAAAGAAACCCTCTGGCTAAAGATTAGTGTTTTAAATGACTGTAAGTTTTCCCTTTTCCGTGATAGTGGTCTTATTACGGGCAATGGTACAGGGTCTCATACACAGAAAACAAATCGATAGCAAACATGGAATACCAGCCAGCCAGCCAGATGCCAACAAAAGACATGGCATAATTTATAACATGTAGCAGAAAATGCACTGTGATTGGTGATGAACCTTTAATCCTTGACCAAAACACCAATTCTGCAGGCGCAGCGACAGTGGGGAGTATCCGTGTATTGGTCTGGACCTGATGGGGATGTTTAAATTGGTGGAGTCAATGGGGACGGTGATAAACTGGTGTAGGACAAGACAGAGGGCAGTGTGTGGGCGAAAATCATGGAGGTTCCGATAGGTTGGGTTCTTCACAGCATGGAGGAGGTTTTTGAATAGGTTGAACTGAAAGAAGAGGCCTTATTTCTGCTGCTATTGTTTGATAAGTGGGTGTTGAATTTATGAAGAAGGTGGTTGATATGCATGCACACGGTGAGGCCTGTAAATTGAGGTGAAGTGATGTCTGTGTGTGGTTTGACATATGGAAAATTTGAGGTGGTGCTAAGGAAAGACGAGTTGAATTTGGCCGTGCTGGGAAGAGACTGAAATGGGTCTCACAAAATTTGCGGTCGGAAAACTGGAACTGGAAGTTTAGCGTAGGTATAGAGCGTGTTTTTAAACTGGAGAGGATTGTGTGATGGAAGAAGCATTGGTGCTGGGGTAGAAGCTGGGGTCGGGGAGGCACTGATGCAGATAGACATAGGGTGGTGAAAAGTTGGAGTTGAAGGGTGATCGAGAATAAGATGGACAAAAGTGGCTTTATAGGTGGCTGGTGAAAATGTTGAGGATGTTGAGGCTTTGGTGGTAGCGGGTGAGGTGGTCGGATTGGTGATAGAGGAGGTACTGTCGGAGGGGCCTTATGCACTGGCGGATCCTGCTGAGTGACTCCCGGAGTCGGTGCTGGTGGATTCTTCTTAGTTCCACATACTGGTAGTGACGTTGGAGGGCATCAACCTGGTGGCGGCGGCGGTGGTTGTGACTCTGAGCACGGTGGATTCCCATTGTAGGGAGGAGCCTGTGGTTGTCAATATAATCTTGGAACTGATCAATGAGGCGAAACAAGCGGCCTACATAGTGGCGGCATCGGGGATGTGGGTGGTGGTGGTGGAGGTGTGTCAGCCAGGCAGAGCGGCGAAGATGGCGGAGGACATCCATAATGCGGTGGAGCGGATAATATGGTGAGCGGTATGACGCCATGGCCATGGCATTATATAATTAATATGAATGGTAACAAAGCAAAGTGAACTCGAGAGGTGGTTCAGGGAATGAAGATGGAGAGAGCTAATATAAAAGCAGTGCAGGCAATGGAAACTTTGCATGAAAGAGGGTAGGTGTACGAGTGATGTCAAATTAAGCTGTGGGCTGTAGCTAGGTGAGTGGGGTGGGGGGTGATATGATATCTGTCTTCAAGATTTGGATGGATTGAATTTACGGAGGAGTAACTCAATTTAGGGGCAGATTCATGTATGACAGTTACATTTTCGTATATTTATTGAAGAGAGGGGTATTTTTAATTTTTTAATGAATAATTTAATTTTTTAATTTTTAAATTGTATAATTTAATTTTTTTATAATTATAATTAAAGTAATTTAATCTCTTATCTAACAAATTTTTTTTTAGATATGATATAACTCATTGATAATAATTTAAATTTAATTTTTTTATCATAATATGACCTAACTATTGTTTGAATTTTTTTTTTCAATTAAAAGAATTATACAATTATATAAAATTAAGGTTTAAAATTTAATAAAAAAATAAATAATTACACAATAAATGATGAGTGTTAAAATTTTTATAATAAAATAATATTTAAGTTATTACTAACTAATTATATGTTAAAAAAAATGACAAGTAAGAAATTAAATCACTCTAATTATATTTTTAGAATAATTAAATTATCTTAATTATATTTATAAAAGATTAAATTATTTTAATTATAATTATAAAAAAATTAAATTTATTTAAGTTAAAAATTAAAAGATTAAATTATTTTTTTAAAAAAATTAATCTTTGATTTAATATTGACTTTGTATATGAAAAAGAAGTTAAAGATTCATATATCAACAATTTGAGCTTATCCACATTTCAAATTCAAAAAACTTTGTTACAAAAATGAGTTAAAAAATTATTTTTATATTTTCATTTAATAACTTCAATTTTCGAAAGGGTTGTTTTTTGAAAAAATGTCAAGAAACAAGTCTACACTAAGTGGAATTCTCTGTTGCTTTCTCATCCGGTTCTCTTTTCGTTGCTTTGTACAGGTGTCGCGTGTTCATCACTGAAAATCCGTTTCTGATTTTGCTTCATTGCAACCATTTTCAGTGAAATGAAAAACTCAAACTAATAGAGCTCTGTATGAAATTTTATAAAAACGAACCAAAGATAAGAGGCACTACCATTTACACTGTCTTTTGCTTATGCATTTTAATATTAAAGTAATGGGGCAATTTTTTTTTATAACGTTAGTTAATAGTGCAAATGTGAGGGGCAAGAGATGTGCAGAAAAACAAAAGAAAAAAATCTTTCGTTTGCTGTTTACTGGTTGAAGGTAACAAAAATATGGAAATTGTGAGATATATTCTCATCTTGCATGCCAAACAAGACAAATTTAATGATATATATTTTTTTTAAATTTAATTTATATAAACAAAATAATAGAATAGAAATATTTAATTTATGTGAACTCTATCTTTCTCATCAATAATTAACTGTACAAATATAAAAAAAAAACTAACATATTGACACACAAGACTTATGCATTCATTGCATATTCATATTAGGGGTGTGCATGAGTTTACTTGAATGAATTTAATGGGGTTAAAAAAATTTAGATTTAAAATTTTTGATATGAACTTGATTGAAAATATATATGGGTTGAGTTTAGTTTAGTCAAATTGTTACATTTATGTGTGTTTTATCTAATTGATTTAAATTTAAATTTGATAAAAATATTATTACTAATCAAAATATAATTATACAAATCGCTAATTCAGTTTAAATTACCATAGGTTGAATTAGGTGATTTACTCACCTTCATGCATCCTACAAGGAGCATTTTCGTTTGAGTAAATAATATGCCGTCTCAATGGAAAAATAATATATTTATATTAAAAATAATATATATTTTTTATATTATCTTATAAAATATAAAATATTTATTCTTAAATTAAAATAAAATTATAAAATTATTAAAAAAATTTATTTATTTTTTATTATACATAATTTAATATATAATTTTAAAAATATAAATATAACAAAAGTCAGTGTCAAAGCCCTAGAATCTGAGCTCACAAAGTCACTACGTTTGAGCTTTCATATACTCACGCAAATACAACCCATGGCCCATGGGCCTCGCATGGGTATCGAACCAAGTTTGTTTTTTGGCGGCTGTTTTTACCTGCGCAAGTTTGCTTGCTACTTGTGACCACTCAAGGGGCCTTTTGGAAACTGTCACTGCCGTGCCATCCTTTTCCTTCTCTCAGCTCTCCGCATGTTCCCTTGCTCGAATTTTCTTTCCCCGATTAACTTCAAACTCTAGGTTATCATTCCCGCCCTGCAAAGCACCAATTTTCTGTACATACACGGGAATCGATGAGGCGAATACAGCTTCCTGAACCGCCCAGCCCTACCAGGGTTATTTCGGACATTTTCGAATCTGGAGTTCATAACGTCATCCGACGCGCCGTCGTGATCGGAAACGGTTTTCCCGGTTCTGAGAATCAGAGCATCGGCTTGGTTCGCGCGCTTGGCCTCTCAGATAAGCATTTATTATATGTAAGTTTTTGTTTCTCCTTTAGTCTCCATAAATTCTCAAGTACCCAGCAGTTGGGATTCTTTTAGACAATTACATAAGCATCAAGCGATGTCGGAACTGATTTTGATCTTTGTACTTTGAATTTTCCCATCAATTTTTCTACCTTGAACCCATCAAATTCTCCAGAGTAACTATTTGGGTTAACTCGTGGGTAACAGAAAGGGATGGAGGAAGGAAAAGTGAGGTGCTGCTAGTTTGCCTCTCTTTTTTCCTATCTCTGACCCCTTCAAGTATCTCTCAGGTGCCTCACTGCGGTTATTGTGGAAATTTTGATGGGCGATCTATTTCGTTGCTGAAGAAGATATTAACTTAATACGGTATGGTTCTTATGATTTAGGGGGGAAGGATTTTCTTTCATACTCTCATAATTTCTTTAGATACTGATGGGAAATTACATGGCTTAGAACAAAATATAATTAAGGATTCATTTCTAATAATTTGCAATATGTCATGTAGAATGTTGTGTTGTAAGTTGTAACAAAAGAGACTTTTTCAATACTACAATAATTGGTAAGGTTGCCAATTGGTGGCAATGGAAAACATAAAGTCTGGAGATGAACCTCGTACAAGGATAGGGTGGTAATGAGCATAAGATGAGAAAAAGAGCAGGTTGAATGGGAAGAATTGTAGAACTGAAGGAAATTGAGCACCTATGCAGCTAAAAGCAATACGAACTAATCATTGTGATATATGGTAATCTGTATAGCTGAAATAAATATTGCTACACTTTAGAAGGCGGAATTTTCTGGTGAATGTTAATTGCTATCAGATGAAGTTTTTCGTTTCTTCTTCTTCTTTTGGGGTGGGTAGATTTTTCAGTTTTAATATCATTGTAGTTCTAGCATCTGATCCACTCCGGATTGTTCCATGCTTTATGTCATTATTTCCTGGATTTTCCTTAGTTTCCTTGATCAACAAAACCGTGGTTAACAATATGAATATGATTTATTTATTTAAGAAAAGAATCTTAGGTTTTGTTTTCTATGGTTATGGCTTGATATAGCAACTGCCAACTGCCTATATATGCAATTTACAAATGCTTTGCTCTGCTGTCATTGCTTTTGCTGGAGCTTGTCTTCGACAATGTTATATCCATATGTGAATATTGGAAATATCTTTTGGCAGCTAAATGAATCTGCTTACCATTTCCTGACTGACTTATTTCAGCGGGTTACTAGGCCAAAAGGAGGAATTAATGAGTGGCTTCAATGGCTTCCTTTATCCATTCACAAAAAAATAGATTATGTAATAAGGAAGATCCATTGTTACTCACAGCTTCTTTCAAAATCACAAGAGAAGAAGATTACTCCTTTTACTTCAGAAAATGGTGGCAGTGCTGGCTTATCAGTTGTTTTGGAAGCTGATGTCAAGCAGATTGTAAATTTGGCTCGTGAAACTTATGAGAAGTAATTTCAGTCATCATTCCTGTTTTTGCATCTCCTGCACGCAGTTTATAGCCATCTTATCAAATCTTCTTCTTATTCTATGAATACTTACAAAGAATAATATATTGATTTTTTATTCAGGGAGGGACCTTTATTGGTGGTTGCATCTGGAAGAGACACAATTTCTGTTGCTAGTTCCATTAAACGCTTGGCATCTGAAAATGTTTTTGTTGTTCAGGTGTGCAAACTTATTATGTATTTTCTGTATTCAACTTTCCAGCAATATCTAATTATGAGTATATAGATAAAAATTAGGATGACCATTTATGGGATGCATCATTTTGTTTCTATTCCTATGTTCTATGCTGAAAATTAATGCGATTCAGTTCTAAATGTCTTAAATTTTTTTTCCTTGAATCCATAACTATAATTAATTTAGCTGGATTTGTGTTGATGGTAGTGAGTGCTGGGCTTTGAAAGGTCAATAAGAGCAAAAAATGGGGGTGGCAGAAATGAGAATGTTGAGATGGATGAGTGGACATACAAGAAAAGACAAAATTCGAAATGTTTATATTCGGGAGAGAGTTGGGGTGGTGCCTATTGAGGAAAAAATGGCAGAAACCTGGTTACGGTGGTTTGGGTATGTACAAAGAAGACCGCGAGAGGCATCAGTGAAAAAAGTTGACCAAATGGTGTTTAGTCCTGATAAGAGATGTAGAGGAAGACCAAAAAGGACACTTGGAGAGGTGATTAAAAGAAATCTTTGGTTAAATAGTATATCTGAAAATTTGGTTTTGGATAGGAGTTTATGGTGTCGTTTGATTTATGTAGCCGACCCCACCTAGTGGGAAAAGGCTCGGTTTGTTGTTGTTGTGTTGATGTATAGAAAAAGATAATATTAAGAAAAATAGATATTATGCCTTAGCCAATAATGAAATTCAGCAGGTCATTGAGTGGTGAATGCATTTCAAGACATGAGAGTAACAAGTTACTTTTTGGCTTTGAAATCCTCTTTGCATATTCTTAACCTCTAAATTAGTTTACTTTTACAATTCCCTGTCATGATTTTTCCATGAAGTCGAGAGAACTCTTTGCTTCTTCTATACTCTCTTTTCAAGTTTAGAACTTGTCCGTAATCTATTTTTCTTTCTTTGCTTGTTACTTTTTATGTTGTTTAGAAAACTTTGTGGGCTTTGCAATAATGTTAAGGATACAGACATGATTTTGTAATCAACGTGAAAAAAACACTTGTGACTAGATTTAATTGCACTCTTTTTTTGCTGTGCAGTTCATTCCTATGTAAAAACATGATATTTGATTTATGATCTTGGTTTCATTGATTTTTCTCTCTCTTTTCTTGGGCAGATACAACATCCAAGGCTGCATTTAAATAGGTTTGACATGGTGATCACACCCCAACATGATTATTATCCTTTGACTGCAGAAGCACAGAAGCAGGTCCCTCGGTTTCTTCGAAGGTGGATAACTCCACGTGAGCCTCCTGATGATCATGTGGTTTGTATTATGTGCATATGACCATAAATTTCTCTTGCTTTACTGGAGAAATCATGATCTTTACTTTGATACTATCCATTGTCTATTGCTGAGGTTGTATTATGTGGTAATGTAAACTCAGGTTCTCACTTTAGGAGCCCTGCATCAAATAGATTCTGCTGCCCTTCGCAGTGCTGCCATTGCATGGCACGATGAGTTTGCCATTGTGCCTAGGCCTTTGCTTGTTGTCAACATTGGAGGACCAACATGTAATTTCCATATTATTTCTTCAATTATAAGCTGTACTCAACTCATGTATCTCTTCAATAATGTTCCTGCAGTTTACATGTGGTTAAATTCCAATATCTTTTTATTTTGGGATTTATGTTTAGCTCATTGCCAGCGTAGTACCGGTGTAATAAATTGCAAGAAAAAAAAATTTGGAAGGACTAGCTGGAAGCAGAAAGAAAGTAAATGTCAAGAAAAGAGAGGGACCCTGCCCAAGAAAGAAAGAATTTATCTCCAAGGAGATCACATTGAGATATTGATTGAAGTTGTATATGATGTGATTTGCATTGCAATGTGGTAGTGGGGTAAAAGAAGTCTAGAGTTGCACCATTCTCCAATTATAAACATTGACCAGAGCTGAAATATGAACAGTAAGTGGGTGGTGAAGGATTTGGAAAAATAAAGAAGGCAAAAAAGAGGAAGGAAAGATGCTAGGTTCCCCTTGTTCACTAAACCAAACCCCTCAAAATTATTGATAATAGTGCACCGAGATATACCCTCTATTGATCACCTAGTATCCTAGTTTAAGTTCAGAAGAAAATGAATATGAATATATATGCAAAATAAGCAGTTAGATCTTTCTATTCACCCATGCACTTCTTAACCAATGTCCTAGCTAGACCGTCTGGTACTGGCACCTTCAAATATTATGAGGGATGCAATGGGAGATTCCATTGCTTGATATTTTGACTAGAATTTTATTAGATGCTGAAAAATCATTGTTCCCAACTTCTCAAAATATATGATGGCAACTTGGAAATAAGAAAAATACAAGTAGAAGTGCTCTGAGCCAAACTCTCTCAAGTAATGAGTGTTGAATTATCTTTGTTTGCTTTACATAAAATGAATATTTTGTTATCTTGACTCATTTCAAATGCCACTAGTGCAAGTGTTCTGGATAAGAGAGTTAAAAAGTCTAGACAGTTGACAGGTCCAGTTTTCAATAGGCAAATATTAGTTGGTTGATTATGTCATTATGTGGAATGCCACAGCTAATAGTCTTAATGTTAACATGCAATTGTGTTTTCGTCATTAACAAAATGTGTAAAACAGAGAATTAAATATTGTGCTTTTCATTATTGATACAGGCAACTGTCGATATGGTGTGGATCTTGCAAAGCAATTGGCAGCCTCTTTGCTCAGTGTTCTTGTTAGTTGTGGGAGTGTGAGAATATCTTTTTCAGAGAGGACTCCACGAAAGGTTTATTCATGCATATGAAGTGTAATGAATATCACTGAGCACCCCTGTTATCTCTGACACACTCTTTTTCTTCCCCTCTTATGCCTCTATAAACAGGTGTCCAATATTATAGTGAAACAACTTGGAAATAATCCAAAAGTTTATATTTGGGACGGCCAAGGTGAATATATATTCAAATATAGATTATATTCAAATATGGAAAATTTGGTTTAATGGTTTAACAGAGAGTAAGTCATTAAATACTGACTCTAACTATCACAATTTTCAGAACCGAATCCACATATGGGGCACCTAGCTTGGGCTGATGCATTTGTTGTCACAGCAGATTCGGTTAGTATGATAAGCGAGGCTTGCAGCACCGGGTATGCTTGTGAATCAGTATTTCTATGACAAGAATAGTTTTTCTATTTATCCTTGTTGCAAGTATATTAATATCACTATGATTTATTAACACATCAACTACTTTGTTCCTCCAGGAAGCCTGCCTATGTTGTGGGAGCTGAGTGTTGCAGATGGAAGCTCACCACTTTTTATAAATGTTTGAGAGAGAGAGGAATGGTTCGGTCATTTACAGGGTCTGAGGATGTAAGTTAGAATTATCGGGACTCGTGTATCAATTACAAGGGTTGAAAGTGTTTTGAAAGGATGTCTGTTTTGGAATTATTTCTTGATTTTCATGATTTTAATCTGGTACATGTTTGCATAAATCTTCAGATATCAGAAAGTTGGAGCTATCCACCCCTCAACGACACTGCCAATGCTGCCAGACGGGTTCATGAAGCACTTGCTGCGCGAGGGTGGAAACTGAAGTCGTAGAATACAAAATTAGAAGTTAACATGATACTCATTGTTTAAAATATATATTTTTTTAAAGGGGGGTAACCAACTTTTTTGAAGATATTGCTTAAACATATATTTCTTCGGTAGCACGAATAGGTAATATGTATGTAATTCTTTTCACATAGCTATTTTTAAAGAATGTAATATAAGGATGGGAACCCGGGAGTATGTATGATTGCGGCTTGTAAAATCGGAAGAGATGCTGACCTGTTTTTGGCTTTTATGCGCCGGATGGCTTTTCAATGAAGAAGATGAATAAAAAATTGATTGTGATGAAAACAAGTTATTCTGTGTTCTTTTTTCTTTGCCCCGTCTTCAGATGATCTTTGAAGGTAGCGGTGGGGATCCTTTTTTTTTTTTTTTATGGTAGAATATGCATAGGGATTGGGGAGTTTTAGATATATCCTCCTCTTCTTTGGCACTTCTTTCTTTTTTGCAATTTTTTTTTTCAAGAAAAGGTTCATTGTTAATTAAAAGTCCCAAGCTAGGATGTGGCTTAATTTGCAGTTATGAAGCATGAGGCACGCTATTGGGATTCTTTTCTCGTGGAAGCATTTATGAGAACAAGGAGTCACGCCAACTCATTTATACCTTTATTTAGAGATGTGTATAAACGACAGCATGCTTTGAAAATAACAGAAGTCAGGTAATTTGGTCAAAACTAAGCAAAGTTAAATAATCTGTTTTCTATGTTGGATGTCCAACACATTAAATATTATGTATATAAATACCGATTCAGCTGTCATGAGATTTCGTAACGTTATTTGTACAACAACTGCATTCCCAATTATACACTAATAAGTGCTCTAGTGACTCCATGCGGTTGAGGTTGCTTCACTTGTATGGTTGTTTTCATCCTAATCTCAAATGCACCAATATTTTAGCAATTGAACAACTTAGATGCATCATAATATATATTAACATCGAATTAAAACAATAGCAATACTAATCTATAAGTAATTATCCATATACGGTTACAAAATTGCTTAGGGAAACTATGCTACATATGAGAAATAGTGCCAAGAAAATTCACATTACTGCTGACTTTCTTGGATTTGGGTCGAAGTCTCCCGTATTTACAGTGTTTTGTTTTTCTTATAAATTAAATTTTATTAAAATAAATATTTATTTAAAAAATTTTGAATCATTTATATTTATTAAATTTTACAAAAGTAAAAAATTTTAACAATTTAGATTGAACTTTGTGACAGTTAAAAACAGATATTTTTCACATATATAATGTATCATATATATATGAATAAAAAAATTATTTTCACTAATAGTTAATTGCATATTGCTTCTTCTGTCCTTCCCACTCCCCTTTATCTGCAAAGATTTATGTATGGCACTGACACACAAATAAACTATCACTCATTTGATTAGTTGATTAGTTTCGTAATAGGAAACTGAGGATGCGTCATGAGTGCGATTGAAATGGAGCAAGTTCGTTCTTGCCAACAACTACTTTGCAGATCTAAGCTGCCACGTCTTTCCAACAACATGTAAGGAGCACTTTGTACAAACTAAACCATTAATTGAATGCCTTTCTCTCACTATTAAAAGAAAAATGTCCAAGCTATAAATTGAAGTGCGTACGTGCTGTTCAAACCTCAAACAGACATTGATCCTTCCTAATCTATCTGATGGACTCGGGAAAAAAAGGTGAGGCAGCAACGGTGGCAGTAATGAGTGAATCAAAGGACAGAGCTGCAGGCAAAGGGAAAGCTGTTGCCTGGGCAGACGATCCTGCTTCTAATAAAGTCGCAGTTTCCGCAAAAGCTTCCCCAGTCATCCCAACACCAAGATGGAAAAAAGGTGTTGCAATCACAGATTTCGTCCTCAGACTTGGTGTCATCGGCGCTGCTATGGGTAGCGCTGCTCTTATGGGAACCAATGAAGAGCAGCTCCCATTCTTTACACAGTTCCTCCAGTTCCATGCTCAATGGGATCTTATTCCCGTATTCCAGTGCGTATCTTTATATATATATATATATATATATATATATATATGTAGAAAAAGTCTTGTCTCACAAGCTTTATGGTACTAAATCTTCACAAAGGAGGGTTAGATTTGTTTTAAAATTTTTTCCATGTATATGCAGGTTTTTTGTGGTGGCAAATGGGGTAATAAGTGGATACAGTATCCTTTCCTTGCCCTTGTCAATTGTGTGCATTGTTCGACCCCATGCAGTAGGGCCTAGGTTTCTACTTATGACCTTGGACATAGTAAGAACAAAGCAAGAATCATCATTTGTTCCTCTTATGTTCTCTATAAAAATGATATTCATTGTTGCAGGTGATGATGGGTCTAGTTATAGCCGGAGCTTCATCTGCTGCTGCCATCGTGTACTTAGCTCATAATGGAAGTCAAAATGCTAATTGGATGGCTATTTGTCAGGCATACACCAACTTCTGCCAAACCGCCAGCGAGGCTGTGGTGCTTTCTTTCGTTGCAGCTGTTTTCCAAATGTGCTTGGTCGTCTTGTCCTCTTTGGCTCTCAAGAGGACTTGAAATGGCCACCACTTTGTCTGTGTGTTCATTTTTCATTATAAGACGATGATGGTGTGGAGTCAATCTAAGTTACTGTAACAGTAATACCGTTTGCTTCTCAACTTGTTTGAAGGGTGGGAAATGTTGATATAGTTATTGTATCGGAATGTGTAAAATGCTCTGTAATCCGACTTCGTTCAGGTCATGAAAATGGTCTTTATCTTTTTGTTTTTCCTCTTAGAAATACTTTGTTTTCATAATTTTCTTTTTCATTTTACTGCTAAGAATATCCCTTTTCTTCCTTTAATCCTTTCTCTCGTATGAATAAAACCAGCCAACAAAAAAAGAATGATTTTTTTTGAGAAAACAATGATATTTTGTACCCAAAAAAAAGAATAATGTTCACAGGCATTAATTTCAAGATAAAAAAAAAAAATAGTAAGCAAAATAGATAAATCAGTTAAGGTACAGTGACCCCTGGGGCCATCCCAAACGTTTCGCTTTTGGGTTCACGGTTCACATTCCTTGCTGACCGAAGACAGCCAAGAGGCCCCGGACAATGATTCCAGGTCAAAACAGTTACCCAACAAAGTTTGTTAGCCAGCACATCTTGAAGGATACAAAAGCCTTAGAAGATCAGCGCTTAAACACATCCAAAAACTACAAAGCATGGAAAATTAAAATTGGTGTGTTATTTTTATAATTTTATTTTTATTAAATATTTATAATATAAAATTTAAATTTTTTATAATTTAAATTATGAGATTTATAATTTATTAAATATTTATAAATATAATTATAATATGTTAAATTATTAAGTTTCATCATTTATCTTATGAAATTTAATAATTCAATGATATTTTTAATAAAATTTGATTTATAAAAGTAAAAACATTATCATTTTTAAAAAACTCGGGATGTCATATATTTCGTTGCTTCCTTGTGAGTAACCTTTCCCCATTAAAACAATTGGTGTGAGTTGTTAACAATTTGCAAATAAGAAAATTGCTTACTGCTTCTTAATTTTCACAAAATGCTTCATCAGATTTATAAAGTATTGTAATTTAATTAAATAAATTATATAAAATTTTATAAAGTAAAAATAGTATAAAATAATGACAGTAATAGCAAATAATGCTGCACAAATGCAAAATTCAGCTCAAGCCCTGATTGGGAGAACGCTTTTTGTTTGTTTTCTGAAAAAAGTGCGTCCTATACTGCCACGTATCGATTGTACGGTGCCAAAGCTAGCGAGACGCGCGTCCACCGACGTCAATCTCCATGTGGATGCCAAATATCCTTCTGGGAGTCTGGGACTGCAAGTGGGAAACTAAGAAAAGTAGCACTTTGCTACTGTTAAAAACCGTTTGATTAAGTTCCCACGTGCGACCCATCCACGCTCCACTCGTCGGTCCCTCGCCTGTATGCTCGTGTTCGACGGTGTGGTTGCTGTTAACTCCACGTCACGTGGTCGCCCTTCTTTTCACCGTTAAATTCCGACCCCCCGCCCCCCCCCCCCCGGGTTATTTCTCCTTTCTGTCTTCCCTCTCTCAAGAATTCTATCCTTAAGCTTCAAGTTTTCTCATTTTCTGTGCCTGGTGCTTTCTTCTTCAAAAACCCTAACTAATCCCAAGTTTTATCCATGTCTTGCCTTAACTGACCTTCCAAACATTTCGGCACAGCTTTTGCAGATCTTCATAACGCATTACAGGCTTTGTTGATCTCTGCTGTCTTTCTTTCTCTGTCAGGTAAGTCGTCCACACCATGCAGAGTCAACCATAGAGGTTCAACTTTCTGTTCCATTTTTTTTCCTTTTACAAATTTAATGCTTTTTCCTTTTTTAGATCTTAATCGATTTCTTGCATTGATTATTTATTGGCTTTCCTTTTCTCCCAGCTATTTGTGCTGGGTTAGTGTTTGTTTGGTTGTTTTACGGGAATAAGAAGGGACAGGAACAGGGTCTTCTTTCTTTGTTGCCTCTTTTGCCTCGTGTCTTTCACAATCCCTTTTCTTTTTTTTCCCCCTTTTATATCAGGCTCCTGTTACTCTTGAAAATTAAATATTTTATAATGGGATTTGACAAAAAAAATGTACTTTTATTAAAATTTCCTGGGAAATTTATGGTGTTTATGCAGATTAGATTTGGGAAGGTGAATTTTTTTGGTGGCAATTTTTGGGTAAATTCGACTACTTAAAGAAGGTTTTGTTGTTTAACGTTCGAGGTCTGGGTCTCATGATAATTGTTAGGGGAATGCAGAAATTGTTTTGCGAGGAGCTGAAGGCATTGGGCTGGAAGAAATCATTCAGCCAAGGGATTGGCATCACTGCGCCCAAGGCAAGAACACGCGACAAACCTTTGATTGAGGTCTTGGGTCTCTAAGTTCGGGAGGGGAGATTGGCTAGGGTTTCGAGGACAAGCATAATCAAAGACAATGACTCGCATTTTGGTTCAGCGGGGTTCTGCCGGTAGT
Organism: Dicorynia guianensis; assembly: GCA_037013595.1. NCBI lineage: Eukaryota > Viridiplantae > Streptophyta > Magnoliopsida > Fabales > Fabaceae > Dicorynia > Dicorynia guianensis. The sequence goes on from JASUAB010000009.1 coordinate 3,155,011, forward strand.
TCTTCTTCAAACCCAAGCCGTTCTTCTTCCTTGCCTGGGTCTTCATCAGCTCGGGCAGAGCCACAGGCTACAGTCCTTCCTGTTCCTTCAGCTGCCAAGGACGAGGAAAGTGGAGAGGAGGCGCTAGAACTAGTTGTTAGCGACGAGCTTTTGGAGTATTCTTGTACTAGTGACAGTAAACCAAAAAGTGATGATCTTTTATTGGAAAGTCTTAATTATGAAAAGAATGATCCCTCAAGTGATGAATTAGCTGATGTTGAGAAGGCTGTTAAAGAGGAAGCTGCGGGTCCACGAGAATTAATGAGAGGATTGAGAATTTCAGAAAGGCCTGCGGCAGAAAATGAGGGCTCATGTGGGGTTTCTTCGGTGATTGCTAGCGGGAACCCACCACCTCCCCCTGTTCCACCCCCAAAACCTTCAGCAGCTGACTGGAATTCGAGGAGAACTGTGTCAGGAAGTTCAAATCCTGTACATATAGGATCCTCTAGAAGAGCCTCTGCATGGTCTGTTGTCTCAGTGAGGACTTCACCTGCTGGGTCTCGGCCTTCTTCTCCCAGGTCTCATAATGAAAGTGAGGGATACAATAGCGCTGACGAACAGAATCCATGCTTTGTATCTTCTTATGATGATTTAGTAAGTTAACAGTTATAGGAGTCTTAATAAGTAAACAAATTTTGTGTGTTCTCTTGGACTTATGAGCAAGTCTTTCGCTTGAGTTTGATGAATGGGCACTCTAATTTTTGTAGATTAATCTTTTTGCTCTATTATATCATTTGAGGGTTAATTCTGAGAAAAAGACTAGTTCAGAATAAAGTGGATAATCTGGTCCAATTTAACATGTTATAATAGAATAACTATTGTAATGAAGTAATTTTTTAAGTTGACTACACTGTTTAATTCTTTATAACAAGCCTTCTGATTTTATAATCACTCCTTTAGAAATTTTTGCAAGGTTGCAGTCACAAGCTCAGTTGCATCATGATAGTATAGCCATCAACTAGGTCTTTATTTGTTGGAATGTAGATATTTATTCTGTGATTTGTTTGTTATTATTCAGTGAAATTATATACTTAGTCTTCAAAGCTGGATGTTATTTATTATCTGTACCTTCAGATTACTATTGTTGGATATTATATTGTTAATTTATGTCTTAATGCGATGCTTGGAGATGGTGTAATTTTTGTTTGGATAATGATGTTAGTTACCTGTTTAAATTTGAAGCCTGTTTACCTTTACTGAAATATTCCTCCTCTATTAATTTGATATTATCATGTATGCCAGGAAAGAGAACGGCAATTTGAAATTGATATTAGAAGGTCAAGAGGTTATGAAGTTAAAAGAATGATTGCAGATGGAAATTGTCTTTTCCGTGCTGTTGCAGATCAGGTGTATGGGGACTCGGAATGGTACGATTTGGTCAGACAGATGTGCATGCGGTATATGGTATGTTGCTGGTGGCATTTTCTGACTATGCATTTTTCTAAATATTCATCATGTAACTATGATTAAAATTTACCGTAGCTGAAAATTTACTGTTCTCTTATAGAGCTTCTTACACATAGTATGAGATGCTGATATGGTGTATATGTGTTTCAATTGTATTAAGCCTTAATAAACAGAAGTATTGATTTTAAATTATGCTTCACTTAAGTATTTTTGGTTCTCAATGAATTACTGACATATTACAATTTGAGGAAACTTGTTCAATACGGGCTTTTTAGAGATCAAAAGTTGTGGTTTTATGATATGGGATCCAAGAACACTATTTTTGCAGTATATGGACTAATCATAGTGGTTGATGGTATTTAGGTTGGCTAGATTTCAGTCTGTGCATGGTGAAATCTCTAGGGACTAGGAGACTAAATGATTTAGCTTTCTGGAGTTTGACTGATGTGTGGAAAAAGGCAAGGAAATCACAGGATTTATAAGAAGATGGTTTGGGATTGAAGGAGCAAGATTATAGTGTAGAGGACTTCCATTTGGCTGTTAAAAACTTGGTTTAGAATTCTTTGAAATACCATACTCTAGTAGAAGCAGGTTGAACCAGAGCCAACAAACTACATCGAAAGAAGTCCTGTTATGTTTTATGCGTAAATATCTTTTTCCCAGTAGGTAACATTTGCTGATTGCACTTTTTGATGAAATTCTTTTAAATTATTGTAGATCATCATATTTTCTCACTTTTAGTTTGGTTGGCTCGCTTCTTCTGGTTTTTCTTTAGATTAAATTATTTAGTTCTCTCTGATCAAGCCTTGTCTGTGAATCACATGAACTTATAATGGATTTGACACATCTATTTAAACATAGAGATATATAATGGATTTGACTCGTCTATTTAAACATAGAGATATATATGTGACTCATTGGGTGGTTCATCAGTATTTGTTAATTCTGCCTTGTGCTTTGAGAGTAGTACTTTTAGCTTATTTAATGTCGTTTCCTGGGCATTTCTTATTCACAGATGATAGTCTTAGTGAACTTTGGGTTAAATATTACTGCTTTTATATTGTCAGGAGCAGGAGAGAGGTCACTTTTCTCAATTTATTACAGAAGGCTTCACATCTTATTGTAAGAGAAAGAGAAGAGATAAGGTGCGTCAAAATACAGTTTAGGCAGGTTTTTTTTTTTTTTTAATTTAAATTTCATGGCATAGACCTGCAGATGTTGAGCCTTTAAGCCTCTGTGTCTTTATTTGATTGCTTCATCTCCTCTCCTTTTCAAACTTAGGGCTTTTAAATCTTTCGGGAATGTTAATAACATGGCTTTATCTTATGAAGGGATTTGGCGGTGGATGTTAAAATCTAGGACTTAGGTAGCCCTTCAGAAACAATTTTCATTGTACTTGTGATCAAGTGAATACATGAATCCTCACTGTGTAAAACATGTCAAGGGAAATTTGATCACCTCCACTGTCTTTCTAGACTATATTATTTTAAATATTATATCCAGTTTTGCTGGTTAGAGTGTTGATCATTTAATTGACTGAAAATGTGTTAATAGCTACTTGAACTTTCCAAGTTGGGTATAAGTGTGTTTATTCTGCTTGGTAGGTCTATGGAAACAATGTTGAGATCCAAGCCTTGAGTGAAATGTATAATCGCCCGATTCATATATATTCCTATACTACTGGTGAGCTTCTGTCTGAGAAATAGTGATAGCTATGGTTGCCATTAATGAGTTGTTTACTCTTTAATAACATCAGTTATCAATGCAGAACCAATGAATATCTTCCATGGAAGCTATAACACTGACACACCACCAATTCGACTAAGTTATCATCATGGGAATCATTACAACTCCCTTGTTGATCCACGGCACTTAACAATTGGTGCAGGACTTGGGTTCAGCTCTCTTCGTGGGGTATGGACTGTGCCTATGATTCTATATTTTACATTTGCTCTCTTCTGTATTATTTTCTCTTTGCTTCATTCTAACGGAATGTCAAGAAGTTTAAGTAAAAATAATTGGGTTTATCTTCCAATTGAAATGGCTAAATGGATATTACATTCTTCATTGAATTATGTAGAGAACTTCATATAGATTTCAAAACGGTAATTGGAGGGGGCCAAGGGCTTTGAACTTGGGGAAAATGACTCCTCATTGCATTGCTCAATTAGTTGGCTAATGGTTGATATTACATTTGTGATTTACATTGCAGACACCTGTTGACAAGGATAAAGTTAAGGCTGCTATCAAAGCTCAACAAGACCAACAGATTGATAATGCAAGTATTTTAAATTTTTAGCAGTGTCAACTAGGGATTACTTGATTTGATGTTTATGACATTTTTTTAAAAAAATATTTTTTGTTTCAACAGGCACTTCTAGCTGAGGGACGGTTTTATTCTGATCTTGAGCTCACAGAGAAGGAGATTGAACGTATGGTGATGGAAGTTTCTCGGGCCGAGTATCTGGCAAATGGTACATATAGGCAACAGCTAGGCTGTAGAGAGTCCTCTACCTCAAATTCAGAACCATCGTCTTCTGGTGCGAGTGAGTTTCTTTATCAACTTCATACAAGTTGGTCGATTGGTTCTGAAATAGTATGACTTCTTACTGGAACAATGTCTGAAAGTATGAAGTGAAGTAGAACTCAAGCTTTTTTTCTTCCTTCATTTTATCCTTTTTGTTATACTTAAGTTATGCCTTTTCCAAATTTGGCATGGATCATATCATTATACATAGCTATCTTTACTTCTTTTATTATTATTATTATTATTATTATTATTATTAAATTTTAAATATATTGCTAATTATGTATCAATGGGACTAGCAGGATCATCTGGCACTGATCGTAAGATAGAATGTGGGAAAGAGCAAGATTCTGATCTTAGCAGCAGTATGCAGATGTTGCTATCAATGGGATTCAGCTACCTCCAGGCGATTGAGGCTTACAGCATATTTGGAGATGATGTCGATTCTATGGTTTGCTACCTGTTGGAAACTGGTAGTAGCAGCAGACGGAAGGGCAAGGCCACTGAATGAGCAGAGAACGAGTTAAATGTGGGAAGAGAATGTTGTGTGTCAATTCTAGTGAATTCTTGCTTCAGTTCTGGGGCCTGTTTCAGACCATTGCTGTTGACGACATGTTATAGAACTCTGCATAACAAATGTCATTCAAGTGAATTAAATAAATATCATGTGTAGTCTTCACTCTTTAGTTTAATTTCGTGTCTGGAGTCTCCTTGAAGTTCCAAGATATAAGAGAAAAAGATGAACCTATTTGGAAAATTTGGAAACTCAACTTAGAGCAGCTCCATTGTCATATATATTGAGTTATTTCTTACATAATCTGTGAAAGTTTATTGTGTGTATATAGTATATATTATATTGAGTGTAGATATTTGCACGCAAGCAGGATCTTTGCGCATATACATTTCCTCCACTTTAAAAAAACGTGGAGTTACCAATCATTCCTGATTTGGGTTGGGACACTATGGAAGCTAAATTGATTGCATTTTGTTCTCTTTGAGGGGTGGTTCAATGTCTGTTCATTTCGCTTTCTGTTTTTGGTACGGTGGTCAGACATGTTCAAGTGAGAGTGTGTGCATTGAGTAATGATGAAGCTATGGAATCTGTGCGATTGAGATTTCGACTTCTGTTTCATGATTTTGTTAACTTTCTTTTTTGTATGTTTTTATTTTTATCATTTTTTCTTTTGTTTATAAAGAGAATTTTACTATAACATAAAAAGATATAAAAAAATTATTAAAATTACAAAATAAAAATGTTAAGTACTCCAAATCCAATTTGTACCCAAATCAAAAAGACTATAGTAGGATTCCAATGAACTAATCACAAAGAGTAACACGAAAGTAACATTCTAATTTAATAATTGTATTGTTCAAAAATGGTCTTGTAATGTTTCTAACTAAATAGAAAATATGAGTTAATTACATCGGTTGAAAACTAAGAAACACCCTTAATTTTAAGTTTTATATTTGGTACGTAAGGAAAACAAAAACCTACTAAGTATGAGTTATTAAATGCTCAATAAATTAAGTATAAATTATTAGATTTGTAAATTATAATATAATAAAATTTAATAAAATTAATTATTTAAATATTTTATTTAGACATAATATAATTATTGTTTGATCCATTTTTTTAAAAGATGTATTGTTTTTACTATAGACACTTGAATTATTTTTTAATTTTATTTATTAAAAAATTTTATAAATTTTAATTTATAAAAAAAATTACATACAAACTTATACATTAATTTTTAAAATTTTTTCCTTATTAGGAAAGAACCAAAAAATGGCAAATAAAACAACTAAAAACTTTAGTTATAAGGTTATTTTGGTCATTGTAAGAAGGGTTCCTTGGGGAACAAGCTGAGTCTGATCGACTCAAGCTCGTTCCCCTGCATTGCTCTTTTTCTACGTTTCTAATAGGACCCCAATTCTAGGGTTTATGTTGCATAGACAAGCAAAAATGTCTCAGAACGGGAAGCTGATGCCGAATCTGGACCAGCAGAGCACCAAGCTTCTCAACCTTACTGTCCTGCAACGAATCGACCCATTTGTCGAGGAGATTCTCATCACCGCAGCGCATGTCACCTTCTACGAGTTTAACATCGACCTTAGTCAATGGGTTCGCCAATTCACCTCTCTTTGTTTTTAGCTTTTGAATCTTGTGTTCGCGCTTCATCTGGTTGCTTTCTTATTCATTTCTCTTTGCTTTCTGTTTGCTTACTCTGCAGAGCCGCAAGGACGTTGAAGGATCTCTCTTCGTTGTCAAGAGGTTAGATTTTGTACATATCTTATATCAAGTGGTTCATGACTTCAACGATCAATGAGTTATTATCGGAAAATTATTTCAGAAGCTCAGGACTGTGTTATGTTGTATTTGGTTTGAGGTTTACATTTATCTACTGAGGTAAGTTATGTGTTTCCGTTATGATTTTATGCCAATTCAGGAACACACAACCACGATTTCAGTTTATTGTGATGAACCGCAGGAATACTGGTGAGTTAGTGAATCTATGTTTGTTTATTATCGTAAAGCTCTGCTCGTATAATGCGCAACTTATCTTCAGTGATACTATGAAAATGAGACACTTTTTTTTTTTTTTATTAATTTCAAAATGAAGTTGATCTTGAGAATTCTGTTCCTGGCTTTGGACTGGACATGTTACTTTCACGTGCGCATCAGTTTTGCATCACACTGTTTCATGGATTAATGTTCTTGAATTTGATGCAAATTCTAACGAAAAAATGGTGGCCTTGATTCACAAGAAACTGGTCAACCTGTTGCTATGTTGGAATTTTGTATTCTGAGCGTCATATTTTAACCAGATTCTGATCTTATATTAAGTGGTTGTTGCTTTATATTTGCTTGTGTAAGGTATAATATTTTGAAGTTATTAGGTGTGCTGTTTACCTTAAAATTTTAGGATTGGGGCTTAGGTATTGGCTATTGGCACTCCACCATCGGCTTCTTGCACTCAATATTGTGAGTATAGTGAATTAGTAAATATGTGATCTGTGAATATGCCTTTTAAACCTTGTTTTTAGGATTAAGTAGATATCATGCTGCTGCTAGACATGGTGCAGAAGAACTTTCTAGTGTCTGTACTTGTTATTTGCATTTAACTCGTGTATGGTTAAATAAGAGAAAATTCCTGTTTGCATAAGCAGAAAATTTGGTGGAGAATCTCCTGGGAGATTTTGAGTATGAAGTTCAGGTTCCATATCTGTTATATAGAAATGCTGCTCAGGAAGTAAATGGTATCTGGTTTTATAATGCCCGTGAATGTGAAGAGGTTGCAAATCTTTTTAGCAGGTATTCTTCTTACTATGAATGCAATTATGAAAATGCTCAATGTCTGACAGGAATTGTTGCTGCATGTGTGATTTTGATTAATCTTTTCCCACATCCTTCCTCCTGTATTAGGGTCATTGCAGTGTGTGAATGCCAGTTGTAATAGGAATGTGGCTTTTCTTTTGTGAATCAAGCACAGATTTACCTTTTAGGTTTTAAATCTGTACACTCTTCCTTTGCTCATTTCCTGATAGGATGTGTGGTTCCCATAGTACATAAAAATTCCTTTGTGCAATGCTTAGCTTTGTTCTGTTTAATTATTTATTTCATGTCCAATCTTTTGTGCGCGATGAATTTAACAGTATGTTGAGATGTTCTTTTGCTATATTTTCAATGTACAGACTCTGGACATGATTGTGGTGTCATTTGATAGAAGTGGGAAATCTCTAGCAAATTACAATATCTATACCATATATGGACATGATTGTCATTGTGTCAATTGCAAAAAAAAAAAAAAAAAAAAAACGAGAATGTCATGCAGTCTTGAAGGATGAAAACATCAGTTATAACTGGCAACTTTATCTATTGTAAAGCCATATTCTCACTTATATTTGGTTGATTTTCAGGATCCTTAATGCCTATTCCAAGGTGCCTCAAAAGTCAAAGTTGTCCTCTACAAAGAGGTAATGATATACTTCTTTAACAATTTACTTGAGTCAAAGCAGCCAGGTTTTCTGGCTGAGGTGAATTTGTGCCATCAATCAATCCCTTCCCCGAGTGGATTTGCTTTATGCTTTGTTTGTATCATAATTTTGGGGAGAAGGGAAGGGCTACAGGGGAAGGAAGTGATTCTTCTTTCGTTTGGTTAGAGTTTTTGATGGAGGATGGAAATGGAAATGTGGTGATTACATTTCCATGGGTCCCACAACTCTCACCTTTTGGCTATTCCTCCCCTTATGGCTGGATTGGGAAAGTTTGCGCAAGACAAATAGATAGGTATTATATTATTATTTATTTGCATGTTACAGGTAAAGTATTATTTAATTAAAATGTTTAAAAAATTGTATACATCTTTTCTTTTCTTTCTGTGATACCTAAAAAGGCGACTGATAACTGCTTTCTGTCTTTCACTTTCTTTCCTTTCCTTTCTCTTCTATGATTTTGTATCTTCTCCTTTTCCCCATATGATACTAAATAATTGTGAATTTGTGGTGCTCTTCTACTTCTATGTTTCTATCTAATTCAACTCATCTATTACAATTTCGTGTTTGTGCACCTACCTTACAAATTCATCCAAATTTTCTATTACAACTCTTCTTTTCAGAATATAAATGCTTTCTATCTTGCAATAATTTAACCTTCCTCATCCCCCCTCTGTCTGTGTCCTTTCTTTTTTCTTTTTGTTTGATAATAATTTCAATAGGCTTACATTTATTATTTATTACTAATCATAGTGTAGATATAAATTGATTGCACGATTTGTTGGTTAGTCATATTACCTTTATTTTTACTATTATTATTATTGTTATTATCATCATCATCATCATCATTTTCATTGTCGTCATAGTTTTCATTATTTATTATTACTTGGCATGCATTAGTAATTAATGCCTGCATGTCTTTGATTTGGAACTTGAGAAATAATGATATGCTTTCACTTCCTGCAGTGAGTTTGAGGAACTAGAAGCAGTACCAACTATGGCAGTTATGGATGGCCCTCTGGAGCCGTCATCATCAACTGCCTCCAATGTGGCTGATGTTCCTGATGATCCTTCCTTTGTGAACTTCTTCAGTGTATGCACCATAGTAAACAATTTGATTTGCTTCTAATAATATATTATGACAGTCTTCTTTATTCATCTTTTGCTAAATTTTCTTGACATTTGATATGATGGGACATTGGAAGAGTGGAGATAGATAGTTGCTTATTAACCAGAGCCTTCCATGGGGGATTGCTGGGAATCCTTTTCCTTTTCCAGTCTTGTAGCTGATCCTTGTGAAACAGATCGAGCCTTGTCCTTGCTACTAATAGACTTTTCCCACCAATTTCTTTTGGAGAAGAAAGGACTGATGCTAAAATTTCTATGATAAAAGCATGCTGAAATAATGGACAACTATTTATCTTTTTTTCTTTTTCTGTATTAGTTATCAACTTGTAAGCTGCTGGCATATATTTTAGACTAGATTTCTTTCCAACAAAGATTCTATTTTTTATTTCACAGCACCTGCAAATTTTATTTTTTCAGCCAGACTGTAAGACCCCTAATTAGATCTGTTTTTTAAACCCAAACTTTGAGTTGTTTGTCTGTTTTTTCCGCTTTGAATTTCTTTTGAGAGTTCTGTTGAAGTTGTTTTGCCACAATGTTTCAGGCAGCGATGACCATTGGAAATACTGCAAATGCTCCAATTACTGGACAACCTTACCAGCCTTCTGCTATAATTCTATCCCCTTCTGTGCCAACCAATGCTTCTGCTCCCACTGTGCCAACCTTGCAGTTACCCTCTGTGTCAGCAGCACCTACGTCACTAATTTCCCACCATGATGCTCCTGAATCCAACAGCAACAGCAACAGTAACAGCAACCGAGCCACTAATCTTGTGAAGCCTTCTTTTTTTGTCCCTCCCCCTTCCTCTTCAACAAAGATGATCCCACCTGTGTCTTCACCCATGCCCACTGCCCCTCCACTTAATTCTGCTGTTAGCACACAACGTCCATATGGTGCCCCACTGCTGCAGCCATTCCCACCGCCAACTCCTCCACCATCTCTTACTCCTGCTTCTGTTCCCCCTCCAAACTATGGTCCAGTTATTACAAGAGAAAAGGTCCGAGATGCTCTTCTGGTGCTTGTGCAGGTTAATTTGCTTCCTTGGTTCTAGTGTTAGTTATCCTTACTACGGTAATTTTTAAATACAACAAATGTCCTGACGGAGGGTCGTGTCAAAGTGTCCCCATTGACATGGTGCTACTTATTGAACATGAAACTTTGACCTGTATATGCCATGTGTTGCCAGGGTGCTTTGGGAAGATGCTCCATCTGGTCATTTTGCATTGTATCATTGCATGACGGTATTCTAATTTTATTTCCTGTGTTATAGGATAATCAATTTATTGATATGGTCTATAGAGCGCTGCTGAATGCTCACCAATCATGACTCAAGTGTTCAACCATCAACATGCTGGAGAAATTTTTTGGGCTTAATAGCATATACTACTTTACTGAGCCTTGTATCGTGTATTTTATTTTTGTGTAAGAAGACATGTATAGCACTAGTCACTGTTTTATTGAGAACATACCATGCTGCATAATATAAGTATGATTTTTTGACAAATTGTTCCGTTTCAATCAGTAGCGAATTATTACTATGTTTACCCACACTAAATATAGTTGTACAATATTGAGCAGATTATTGGGCTTAACGATCACATAATAATTGTAATCCCAAGTGTGTCCTTTCACTACTTGAAATGGATCGCCAGTGTTTGATTCAATCGTGGTAGCCAGTCATGCACCTGTAACCGGAGTTATAATGGTATTGTACCAGCTTCAATCCCATAGTAGCAGACCTTGGAAACGCAACAGCTGATGCCAGTGGAAATCTGAAGTAAATTACCAATGATAGTAATATATTTGGTGGTTCGTAGACAAGAATTAGAGAATTCTAAATGCCAAATATCAAAATACAATTATCGTGTTATTTTTCACTAATGTTTTGCACGGGATGATTTATCATTATTATGAACGTCCTGCAATGGACTGAGTTTCGAGACAATTATTCCCATCTATTAAAGACGGACTGCGGTCATATTTAATTACCACGTGTATTCACATCCATTCTTTGCAAGCAAAATTTTCGTTAAGACGATCCTCATTATGGCACAACAGAAAAAAAAAATCCGAAACCAACATCCACAAAAACTAATGAAACCCTCTTCTGCGCTTTTCGTAAGACACTTGATCCTAAAGTACTATTGAAAATTGGAGAACTACAGGCCTACGCTGGGTGCAAAATTCAGCCTGTCACTATGCAGTCTTCATTTTTCGAGCAGGAGGCCGCCGAAATAAACTGATTAGATCATCAAGACCCTGTCAAACAGAATCACTATCAATAATAAGCGCACACCAAATAGGTTATGTATGCTTTGCAAATATCTTAGGTGACATATGGATACCCTAGTTGTGATGACCAGAAAACTGAAGAGTACAATCAAGTATGATCCCAATACTAGCAGCAACAGCAAGTCAAAAGTGACACTGGCAACCTGTTATAAGACATACATTAATATTAATTCCCAAGCAAATGGAATATAATTATGTCCACCAGAAGCAAAGACTGTTAAAAAATTTAACATTTCATCTTTTACAATTTTCCCTTATCATCGGAAAAGAAGGTCCTTTACAGGAAGTCCTACAAGACAGGACTGTCAAATAAAATAACCAAAGAAACTATACTTAAAAAACATGAAGATCAATTTATATAACGTGCTTCGGCTAGTGGGGAAAATGGGAAGAGAGATGGCTAAATTCTGGAGATAGAAGAAAAAGATCAAAGATGACTCAATATACCTGATATACATTTAGAATCGCCCTAGTTGAATCATAAAAGGTGAACATCCCATCCAGTATGTCACGTTGCAGATAAACCTCATCAGTGTGATCTTCTAATTCCTGTAAATATGTATACCACTTGGGTTAGCTGAAAAGAGTGATGACAAGGTCACAAGGTAAGGCTTCATGTTCAACTATGGGTACCAAAGAAATTTAAGTCACACTACCAAAATTATCCCATCAGGTTAACTCAACCCAAATAAAACCAGAAAATCTGGTAAAATTAAAACACAACACATCACGGCAATCTGTTAAGTTATAATACCTTTTTCAGTGCCATGACAAACGGATCATCTTTTGACAGAAATGGTGCCACTCGAGGTGTTTGTGACAATAAATCTAACCATGATCTAATATAAGAAGGATTTACAGCCAAATTACTGTTGTCAGCAAAGACCTGAATGTTTTTCCCTTGATGTCTGTAGATATGCCTCTGCAGAAAGAGAAGAAGATGAAGTTAAAGGCTAAGATAATCTTAGGCTCCACATAATACACAAGTTTGTCGATTGCCCATATGTCGAACTAGAATCAGCCTATATGGCCGAGGTGATTAACCTTACCGCAAGACTCTCAGCAATTAACTTCACACTTCTGACAATTGCTGTTTCATTGACAAAATGCCTGCAGAAATATGCTGTCAGCAAATAGCTATTAAAGGAATGAACATCTGGCCTTCAGGTCAAAAGCTAAACCTGCTATCAACCAAACTCCCAGTCCTTTCCAGCAACTCAGGTGCAGTAGAGAGCTCAGAGAGGGTCGCAGCAGTCACTCGCAACCTTGAAAACTGTTCATGCTCCCAAGCTACCTACAGCATGTCAATAGCTTTAATACCCAGTTGTAATTGTAGCATTTATGAAAAAAATCATGGAAGCTTGCTTGTAGCAGAAAAGGAAAAATTTTAATACAAAATGAAGCTCTAGCTGATATTATTAAAGGCAAGAAGAGGCAAGTGATAAGCAAGAAAAGACCCACAAGAAAATTAGAACAGAAACTTTACATCAGATTTTAAAACAATCTTAACTAACCTATGAAGACTGTATTTGGTACAAATGTTCTGTTCAAATGATCAAAAAGAGGTTCTTCTTTTTTCCCCAGGGGGTGTTACATTGATGAAGTGCAAACATCAGCCAAATAGAAACAGCCTATATGCTTCGCAACTTGCAAGCAAAACAGAAATGTAAGGGCTTATTGCTTACTCGAGGATTTGAAATATTTATTTTCCTGTGCTTCAGATTAACTTTGAAGCCTAACTCTTCAGCCACACTTGAAAAATCCTACACCAAAATTTGCCAATAAAAACATTAAAGTAGAAAATTTAAAGTCAATGGGATCTCATGAGTTGTGATCTGCGATGACAATTTACTTACTTCCACAATTTGCTTTATATAGGTATTGTCTGGAGGCTTAGACACGTGAATCCACAACTCATTTTCCCATGAGCTGATACTATTTAAGCAAATAGCATAGTCGATGCTCTCCCGGAGACGTTGATCAAAGCTCCGGAGCCACTGGAAAATTCAGGAATCTAACTTATAAAACCCAATTAAAAAAAAAAACTGAAAAAGGAAGGACTAACTAAAATGCAAGATCTTCCAGCAAATCGATGAGCCCACAAACAGAATATATCACCTTACGAGTTCCATTGTAGTTGTAAGGTCCACCAGATGTTAGGCCAAATAGTAGATTGTACTGTCCTCTTGTCTTAGCATTAGAATAGAGAAGGGAAAACAATCTAGCTACTTCAAGAAGAGCTACAACGCCACTTCCATTACTGTCACTTCCCACTGATAATGCCTACATCACACATATTTAAAACATTCATACATTTCATATAATTTAATTTTATAGGTGGAATTAATAAAATCACTCACAGGAGCAGCTCCGAACGTGTCATATGATGCCACTATAGCAATTGTGGGTAATTGACTAGCATCATCATCTGTCTTCAGTCCTGCCAACCATCCCTGCAACCAATTAAAAGATTCATCCAGCATCCACACAGCTCTATCAAAAAAGCATCAGTTTTGATATGCAATTTAAGGAATTTAAGCAAGATTTGCATAATTCCTGTGCACTACACAGTAGCATGAAGGAGTGCAGTCATTTGTATATCACAAGTTGTAGTCACCATGATTTCCATGACACAGGCCTTAAACTGATTAAGCTATTACACCAAGCAGAAACTATATGTTTTCCAAGCTTAAAATATAAATCATAAGCTCAGCTCACATTCAAAATCCAAATTCAATATACAACTAACATGCATTTCTGAAGATGATGAATTGATGCCATGAAAGAAGACAAATGTCCAGAAAAGATGAAGAAGAAAAGAAATAGGAAATAATAGAGAAAGAGAAAAGTGTAGTGGACAGATAGAGCAATGCAAGAGAAAAGAAATACAGAGCAGCAAGGAAACTGACAACAGAATCTAACAATTTACTACCACATCATCTTACATTTTGAAATTGAAACTTAAACGCAAGGAAAAATATATAAAGTAATATCTTACAATACTTATTTGACACAAATCACATCATCCAAAAAATTGTTTATACATGTAGTCCAAAGTATTACTCGAGGTCAACTTCCCAACCGAAAGTGGCAGAGATTTGAAGGTTCATAAGCAAAATGCACACAAATTTAATTAACGTATATATAACAGGAGTACCAAGGAAAACACAGTAACAGCAAAACATAACAATGAATCATCAAACTACAGAAGCTTGAACAATTCATTTAGTGAAGTCTTACATGAAGAAGGTTGAACCACGAACCTGAATATTTGTAATGGTGGGAGACACAACTTTCTTTGGTTCTGGAGCTGAAACAACAAACTTGTATCTGCAATGTCTCATAAAGCAAAGAAAACCAGTGAGAATTATCTCTGTAAAATTAAGAAAGTTAAAACTTAGAAAAACCAAAACACACAGAATCAAAAATATGTCCTGTAATTTAATAAAGAAAAGAAAAGCAGCAACTGTAAAATCAGGAAACAATTGAAATATAATCCAAGCAAATAGAACAGAAGCTATATAGTGATGCAAGATCTATTGCCCAAATGTTGGCATTATGATAGATGATTCAGTTCAGAATATTAATTGTATGGAGACCACTTCATCAAGTCATAAAAATTCACATCATCCAGTCAACTTGACAATGTAGAGACATTGCTATTTAACTAAAACAACGAAAGCTCTATTCACATATTTGTACCCACCCGCCAGTTGTTGCAGTAGCAGGCTGACCAGTGGCATCATTCTTCTTAATATCAGTTAACACAGCATCAATGTTGTCATCCTCAAAAGCAAAATAAACAGGATACTGTAACAGGATGCAACACCATAAAAGTTACACATACATGAAAAGGACAAAAAGAAGACATAAGAGAGAAAGAGATATTGCAGTAGTAGAGCCATAAGGGGATTTATCAAATAATTACAAGAATAATGTCTCCTGGCATCACATGAAAGGAACAAACTATGATGTTTTTTTGATAAAAGGAAAGCACTGGGAAAGCATTTATTTATGGAAGAAGAAAATTGGAACGGCTTAAAAGTATTATTACATGCACCTCATTGTCACAACGGCGAGCTTGAGTAGGTCTGATGAATAATAAACAATTCTGTTCAAAACCAAGCTTAGTACTTTATTCTCTAATAAGCATTGGTTATGAAACATACTTTGGGAATAACAAATAGAATGTGCTATATGCAAGAGGATAGTACTCTACAGGCCAAAAACTGGGATAAAAAAATAAGTAAAAAAATGTGCAGTTTGCAACCATCTCTCAGCACTGACTGATCAATAAAGACCTTAAGATGCATGCAAGCACATTAGACTGACTGAAGAACCACAGCCTATGTAAAATACATTGAAAGCAGTATAATGAAATCTATCAGTGTGGATGAGTATAAAAGGATTGTGGATCACCATCACATGTATTTCATGTCATGTATAAGCCAAACAAGTTTGGTATCACAAAAAGATGCCACCCAAAGTCTTCAATCATACTAAATTGTCATAAGACACTTACAAGGTCAGTTTTGGAGCTTTTGCTTCATCAAACAAATTGCATGTAAAAAGCAATACATTGGGTTTGATACTAGTAGCCAGGTTCTAGGTAAATACAGATTAGTTAGCAATAGGTTGCTTAGCTTTATTAATATATATAAAACACTGACAGAGTAAAAAAACAAAAAGAACCACCATGGTAATGAATATGAATTCATAATTTATAAGTGAACTAATTTACCTTTCATACCAACTCCCAGAAGGTACATGATATATTTTAGAGTAAATTACATTAACTCCCATTGAGATATTTGATTATGACACTCCACCCCATTCTTACTCAAATATTACACTTCACCCCATTTTTACTCAAATATTACACTCTACCCCATTTACTCATATATTAATCAAAAGAATATATCTAAATATTAATAGAATATTCATAAAAAGAATATTAAATTAACATTTTACTCTAGTTTTATTTAAAAATTATACTTTAACTCAATTAACCATTTTAAATAACTAATATCTTGACAAATTATGTATTTTTAATCAAATAATTATATTTATTATAAGGTATAAATTTAACAATGTGTGTGATTATGAGAAAAAAAATTTAGTACAAAAATAGAGGCATCTTGGAGGTGAATTTAGTTAGCAAAAAATAAGACCAATTATGCTCTACATTTTTTTCCTAACTAAACTCACCCCCAAAATGCCTCTATGCACTAAATTTTTTTCTCATAATCACATACATTGTTAAATTTATACCTTATAGTAAATATAATTATTTGATTAAAAATACATAATTTGTCAAGATATTAGTTATTTAAAATGGTTAATTGAGTCAAAGTATAATTTTTAAGTAAAACTAGAGTGAAATGTTGATTTAATATTCTTTTTATGAATATTTTATTAATATTTAGATATATTCTTTTAATTAATATTTGAGTAAATGGGGTAGAGTGTAATATTTGAGTAAAAATGGAGCGGAGTGTAATATTTGAGTAAGAATGGGGTACAGTGTCATAATCAAATACCTCAAGGAGGGTTAATGTAATTTACTCTATATTTTATATAAAATTTCTGAAGGAAAACAGTAACAACAGTAACTTGAGTATATGAGAAAATGCCTCTAATTTACTCACAGGTAAGTTAGTGTGTGTGAGTATCTGTTCAAGTTCAGCCAACATATTCTTCAGCAGCTCTTTACCATCATCTTGATGATTACTTCCCATGCCACCTTTATTTTCAAAACCAAACATCTGGGGCAGCAAAAATAATAAACCCCCCAGAGGCTTTCTTTCAGCAATATATTCTGGCAAATCATAGCCACAAGAAATTATCATCTCATAAATTTAGAAGTGCGAGATCAAATGAAATTCACCAGATAACAATCTTGACAAATGACAGTGACAAGAAATGCTAAGCATTCAACTGCAAAAATGTTGAAAATATTATGTTTTTGTACGAACTAGTGGATCAATTGAGGCCACGCATGGGAACCGGCTTGTCAATTAATAAACTCAGTGATAAAACTTTTCCTGCTTGCAACATTGAACGAGAACCACTTAAACCTGAGACCTTCAACGTATATATTGGTAGATTTACACGGAACTGTCATATTTATGAAGCGCTTCTAGTTCTAGTCGCTCCACATATGATAGAAAAGCTCATCCTCATCTTGATATTCATTATCTCTTACTAGCACTCTTGTCATGAATATACATTATTTACTATCCAAATAACTTAAGACTCTAATGTCTAATGAGGAATTCCTGATATTTCAACTTTTTATCTCCTCCTCGGACTAGATAGAATAGAATATGTACAAATATTACTCGTACGATTTGAACACCTAATTCTGGATTCTTTTATCTGCGAAACCAGAAAATAGCCAAATTATAGTTTAATCGACCAATGGAAAGAGGTAAAACCAAATTCAACCATGTGTCCTACAATGATCTGTACTGACTGGCGCTAATTCGTTGCGATTCAGCCGACTGACGCAACCATCACACTCATTTAGACCAAATTTGAAAGCATCGCAACCCATTAAGATTGATTATCAGTACCGGGATATAGCAATGACATTTTAGCTCATTCAGCAGGACTGCAAGTGACTTGCATAATTAGGACTGAATTGTACTTCTAAATTACGTTACAAGGAACTTCAAGTACTATGAAGTCATCACAAGAACCAAAAAAAAAAAAAGAAAGAGAAGAAAACCTTTGACAAAAGTCATGTTCAATTCTCGTAGAGGTATCACGAGCACAGTTCGGGAGAGATCAGCGTGGGGAGAGAAGTGGAGAGAACCAGCATGGTGATTGAGACTAGCGAGTCGAGATCCGAATGGAACCCCTGACATATCGTACTGAATGAGCCGGTAGACATCGACTACGGTGGCTCCGTCGCAGAGTCCAACGCAAGCAACGAGGACGAAAACGAGTGCAATGACCGAGTATACCGACTCCACGAGCATTTCACGCTCGCGAGCTTTTCTTGGCGCCATAACCATGGAGATCTAGGGTTTCGGAGTTTGCAATAGGAGCCGATGGCGATCTGCGCTTCTTATATCTTTCCTTTTTTTATTTAACTTCCGTAGTAGCAGAAGACTAGCAGTACAGTAGAAAAATGTGAGCGAGGATCGGAGAGGGAGAACGAATAGAAGTCACTCACACTCGAAGGACAGGAGTTTAGTTACGCTGTCTACAGCGGCAGGGTGAGACCAGGATTTGCTGCCTTTTTTTTTTTTTTTTGGATATCACAATTATGATATTATTTTTTACCATATTAACAAATTAAAAGGAAAATATCATTTATTAATAAAGTTTGATACAAATAAGTAAATTTTTTAAATATATTATTATAAATTTAATTTAAATTATATATAATAAAAATATTATTAAAAAATCATATTTATTTTGATAATTTTTTTATTTTAAAAAATATTAAATTTCAATTAACAACTAGAGTATACTTTAGATTTTATTAAAAAAATATAATTTATCATCTTTAATTTAGATTCCCTTGTTTCAAAATATTATATTATTTACTATCATATAATTGTTTAATTCAACCAAAGCCTTCATATAAAATGACTATTGTTATATTTATATGCTTAAATTTATATTTTTTTATAATTAAAAAAAATAGAATCAAAATTTAACTATATTTTTTTTGTGCTTAATTGTATTACTTATATAATTTTATGTACGTATAACTTTTTGTTATAAAACTTTTTATTAAATCATACTTAGTTATTTATATTTTTATTAAGAAAATAATAATTTATTTAATATATACATAAAATTATATATTTAAATATAAAATCTTAAAAAATTATTAAATATTGCTTAATCATTAAAAATGTTAACTTCATTTTCTTTAATTGCAATCACATTTTGGAAAATAGGAAATGAAAGGCATGGACAACGTAGTCGAGGACGGCCTCGTCATTAGAGTTAATGAAAACATGCGCTAGGCCTCCCGCCAGACAGACGTTGAAAAGGACAGAAGCCTACTCAAACTACTCCGAAGATAGTTCGAAATATGATGACTTCAAGCACAGAAAAGAAAAAAACAGAATTTTCTAAGCACAGTATGCCAAAGATCTTACTATGTAGATTTGTAGACACAAAATTGAATGGCTGACATAGTAAATATTGATTACACTCCAAGTTAAAACTTAAATTAAATATCTGAATTTAAATTTTAAAAATTATTCTAATTGAAAGAGACCAAATCATCTAATTCTAAACCAGAGAAATTAAACTCACCAATAATGGTAGAAATACCTTATGATGCACTCAAAAAAAAAACAAAAAGAAAAAATTGAATGGCTTTTATGCTCATACGATTATAGAAGAACAGTCTGGGGCCTTAGATTCACAACAAGAAGCAAGCAAAAAAATTGGATCTCTGTTTACATTTTCAGCTAAGCGTGACAGCAATTATTTAGGGATTACAAGCCATAGGGCTAAGAGTGACATTTTGTCATTTGCGCTATCTTCTAAATTTTCTTCATCTATGCATTGAACTCAACATGAAGTCATCTGCGATGAAGGGGTGACCTTGTTGCACAATTGTGGGTGCAGCTCATCCTTTCAAGAATTTGAGTGCGATGTGCTACTCAGAGCAACAGGAAAAAGAACTCAGTCACTTGAGCCATCCTCATTTTCTGGAAATACGAATCGCAGATCTTCATTGTCTCTATAAACTTGGACTAAAACAGCAGCCTTGTAGACGAACATCCCAAACATAGCTGGTACAAGCTAAGGCAAAGAAGAGATAGTCCTATGAATGACCAATTTATTTAACTAGAGCTGAATAGTAAAACCAAGTGGCTACTGTGAAAAACATTTCATTACACACAAACCTCCATGGTTTACCTGAAAATCGAAGAAGTCATTGGTAAAATACCGATGGGACAGAATCCATAGTCCAAATATTGCTGCTGGGATCACTAGCCTTGGAGATGAAAGTGAAATACTACTACCCCTGACTGACCTCTCCAATAAATCCTTGAGGTCCTCACTTCTTATGCCAATTCTGGTTAAAGATATGAATGCATTAAATCCAATCACGGGATTCGAGAATGTCAGCGAAAGAAAATGTAACTAGCATGATTGCATCAAGCACAAGTTTTCAGTTGTACTTCTTTGACTTCTTCTTCATGAAAATTTGGGGAACAGTCTCACGGGATAGGTTATCTGTATGTTGATACAAGAGCTGAAGGTACAAGCAACTGCACAGAAAATGATGTCAGTCAACTAGCACAACAAGCAACAATAAAAACAGCTGCTAAGCAAAAATCTTTTTACTTCCCTCATTTACTCTTCTTTTTTTTTTTAATATCTTGTTTTTGGGAGAGGGGTTGTTCAATTCTGAGGAGGCAGAAAGACAGAAGGACCACCTACTAATACAATAACCCACAAAAAGCAACTGTCAGGGAACATATATCAACTACCCACATTCAAAACCAATTAGCCTGTCTTTCCAATTTCTACTCATCTTTGCATGCGCAACAAAGAAGATAATTGACCACTTCAAATCGGCTATGCTTCTCAGAAAACAGAATTCTTGAATCAGCCAAGAATGAGAAACTTATCTGAATTAATGTTCAGAAAAAAAAAAAAAATATCAATCTTATAAGCCAAGCTTGTAAAGCACTTAAGCTAGGTACTAACAATTTTAGCTCGTCAATTACTATTTATCAAGAAAATTTTGGCCTAATAAAATGCCAAAACAAACCTGAAAAGTACTCCAATTGCATAACTCATAGCCGCCTGCAAATAAAAATATGTCACATATCAAACACCACAGGCTCCAAACATTGTTCATTTAATGTGAAAATAATGCTTTGATAGTGCTGTAGTGGTTAAACCATTACAGTATGACCTTCGAATTCATATATGGTTTAGTCTTAAAGTGATGAAAGAGCACACAACTGAGTGATAAGAAGTAGTAGATTGTCTTGTCTCCATTCCGATAGCAAGTTAGCAAAGTATAGTTTTTCTAAACAAAACATATGCATATGAAAATTTTACCTGTACTGATAAAGTTATTAGGCAATATCCACCACATGCCATTCCAATACCCACAGAGAGAAGCAGTATTTCCCTCTTGAGCTACCAGAAAAAAATAAATCAGTAAATAAAGAATCAAGCCCGCGTATCATGATGCAAGAATACACTGATATCACTGACTTGAGCTAACAAAGAACATACTGAGTTCAGGAGAGATATCATACAGATTCATATTCGAGAATGTTCAGTTTCTTCCGTCTTTCACTGCTGTCCTGCAACACCTGTTAATATGAGATGGAATACATCAAATACTATCAAATCATTAATGTTTTATTACTACCATCATCATCATTGGCCAAGGAAAGAAACGAAACTTAATAAGTTGAACAAAATATTTTTTGCAATATACCACTTTCAGATTCAATCTTCTGCTATCGGTTAAGATATGATGATGTAAACCAAACAAATGAAAAGAAGTAACTAGAACCATACCTTTGCAGCCAATTTCTTATTTATTGGCGCAGAAGTGTCACCTAATACCCACTCTTGGGTTCTTGAAAGCTTCAAAAATCCATCATCACTTTTATTCTCTATGATCTACAAATATTAAAAGCATAACATACGTCATTTAATAGCTTGATCGATCATTACATATACAACAAACTTGAAACTGGATAAACAAAAGGAAAAGGATGATTGGAACAGTTATGCTTGATAGAATCATAGAATTTTCAAAAACCACATCAGAATGGCTTAAAATACAAAAAGAGTCTGCTACATGCACCTGCTCTATTTGCTGAGAAGTAGTAGTGAGATCGCCATTATCAGTATCAACAGAATTTCTGAACTTCCTCTGCCACAACAGATCAGAAGCCTTTGATATAAAATCACCATTTAATTCTCTCTCCTTTAAAAAGATTTGCAAGACATCCTCATCTGCATTACTCATGAATAAATAACAATATCAAAAAAATTAGCTTTCAGTAAACAAAACTCTACTCCTACAAAAACTTTTCAGTTAAAGCTCACAAAATGCACTCATTAATACTTGATGCAGTGGGGTCTCACACTCTTATGAATAGACCTCCACCCCATCCAATGATGATAGATGAATTTTATGAGCTTTAAGTGAGAACTTTTGTTTGTGAGAATAGCATCACTGAAAAGGACTACAAGTTCATGTATCATTCACAAGTAGCAGTCCCTGGAATAATAAGGAAAGCCATGATGAGAATGTCAGATTCACCAGCAGCAAAATGGTCATATTCTAATCCGAAAGGGTTAGGAACTGAAAAACTATTATATCTCCAAAATAACAAATAAGAATTTACTGGAATCCAACCTGTAATAATAAAGAAAAAGAAAATTAAGATGGAAAACACATTGACACAAAATGCATATAGGTTTATTAATTCTTGGAAAATAACAGAAACCAGTTTATGGCAGCATTTCCTTCAATGAGTGCGAAAGATCATGATTCTAGGGTCTCAAGCTAATTTTAGTAGTTTCACTCGCACTAAAAAGCATGATTCCTGTACAATTGTGAGGAGGGGCAAAAAATTTCTTCAAATTGAATATGCCATTGCCAACAGAGTATTTATCCAAGAAAAACAATCCTCTAAATATCTCTTCGATTCAATCTAACACTCCTGCCATCAAAAGCCCATACAGGATACATTAACTCTAAGAGGGAGGCACCGGGCATCGAATTTGAAAGTTTATTTTCAGCATGAAAATTGATCATGGCAACTCTTGATGAGATTTAACTTGCTTGATTAAATACATATCTTCATGTTGCAACATATTAATCAACTCACTTAAATTTAGTCAAATTATAACGTATTTGTTATTTGTATTAGTGTGCTACTTTCAATTTTACTAAAATCATGCAATTAAAGTAAAAACTGAAATTAGGATCTGAATGTGATACCGACTTCACCATAGCTATTGCCTCAGATAGAGCTGAGATTGCTTGATAAGGATTTTTTCTTGCAGAATTTTATGTTGAATGTGGTGTTGGGATTATAAGAGGTTAAAAAGAAATTCCAAACATTGGAAATTTTGGCTTGCAAAACCTCACGGTGCCTTCTTTTCCACAGAGATGTGTAATCCTGCACCAAAGCTAATAGCTCAGCAACAGGGTAATTCCAATTCCAATTGGAGATTATGTTCTCCCAACAAAGCAGCCATTTCTCTGTCTATTTAAGTAAATTCAACTATGGGAACTCGTTTTGTGCATAATTTCATCTTGACTTCATACACATCTTCAATGTCTATTACCCATTTCCACAACCTCTTCCACCATGGCGAACCTATTTAACTTTGTGAATAAAGCTATCTCAAAACCTGCCGAACATCTGAAAACTAAGGTCCGATTTGTATACATAAAATCATTGACAGAGAATAATGGGAGAGATGCAACAACGGATAAACTGCTCCCATTGCAACCAGAAGACGAAAAATGAATAAAGGTGCTAACCTGAAGGAGTACCGGCACTTAAGGCAGAAACCACTGGGCTACTTCTTGGGGAAAAAGCACTTCTAAAACGAGAAAATGAAGAAACTCTTGGAAGCGGAACGTTGGAACAAGCGGGGAGGCATCTAATCATTGAAAGGGTATCCATGGCAAAAATGGAACAACCAAGCTTCTCTCCGCTCTTCGCTAATGGTGCATTCCTGATTGACTTCAAAGAGAAAAAGAAACTGAAAATATCTCTGCGACAGGATTCCAGCTGAGGGCAAGTGAGTGTTAGCGCTCCGACTTTTTATACGGTTTCGATGGTTGGGAAATAGATGTTCAGATTTATCCTTTCGGAATTATTATACTGTGCTTTTTTAAACATAATATTAAAAAGGTCAAAATGCACAGAACCCCCTGAATTTTAGGTCAATTTTAAAAAATTCTCCTGAACTTTAAAAAGTTCCAAATAACCCTCTTAAATTATAAAACGTTTGCAAAACACCCTCCTCCGTCAAGTTTTCCGTTAAAATTTGGATGTTTTTTGGTCAACTTCCACTTTGACCTGATAAAAAGACAAAAATACCCTTCAAATGTACATAAATTTTCAAATCTGCCATAAATGCAAAAAAAAAAATCTAATGTAAATTTGTAATTTAGGGTTTAGGGTTTAAGAATTTAGGATTTAGAGTTTAAGGATTTAGGGTTTAGGGTTTAGGGTTTAGGATTTAGAGTTTAGGGTTTAGGATTTAGAGTTTAGGATTTAGGGTTTAAGATTTATGAGTTTAGGGTTTAGAGTTTATGATTTAGGATTTAGGGATTTAGGGTTTAGGGTTTAGGGTTTAGAGTTTAGGGTTTACAATTTTAGGATTTAGGGTTTAGGGTTTAGGATTTAAGGTTTAGGGTTTAGAGTTTTAGGATTTTAGGATTTTAGGATTTAGGGTTTAGGATTTTAGGGTTAGGATTTAGAATTTAGGGTTTAGGGTTTAGGGTTAAGGTTCAATGTTAAAACTCCAAAATTTTACTATTCACAGCCTTCAATTTCTTAATTTTACAATGAAGGTCATTTTCGTCATTTTTTTAAATTTTGACGGAAAAGTTGACGGAAGGGGTTTCTTGCAAATGTTTCATACTTCAGGAGGGTCATTTGGAACTTTTTAAAGTTCAGGAGGGTTTTTTAAAATCGACCTAAAGTTCAGGGGGGTTCTGTGCATTTTACCCTATTAAAAATATTGATTTTTAATATTTTTTTGGTGCAGAACTTAATTTCAATTATTAGATAGATAATCACGTTTAATATGAAGTTTTTGACCTTTTCATTATTTAATTATATGTGTATCTATTAATCTCATTTGTAAATTAACAATCGATTAGTATAATCTTTTTTTTTTTACTCAGGCTATCCCACCATTGCTTTGATAGAGATTAATTGTAGAGCTGAAGATTAATTATACAGCAGTTTGATTTTAAATTTTTTTTAAAAAAAGTTATTTTAAGAGTCAAATCCATACATTATTAACAGCTGATTCTTTTTTTTTTTTTTTTATACATTAAGAGGATCAAATCGAGAGAAGGGAAAGGGGTGGAGGAGGTTCGATCATATATGCCAACCACAGTTGACAGCAACTGATTCTTTAATTTAGAAGGTAGTGAGCTTCCTATTATGTTAAAATTTTATTAAAATTGATTTATATAAATAATAATATATAAGTTAAAATGTATAACATTTTTTGGATTTAAAATTATTTGTAAATAATTCATTTTGCATTGTTAATTTTTACATAAAAATCTCTTGAATTCAAAAATTGTTATAATGTATCTTTTTTATTTATTTTTACTTAAATAATGATAAAAATCTTAAAAAATAATCAAATTAACGTCTCTCAAAAAATTAAAATTTCTAGTAAAATTATTTGTAATTGACAAAAATTAAGCAAGAGTTAATTGTAAGTTATATAAAAATTAAGGAGAGTTTAATAAAATTGATAATGAAGTATAATATAATTTTTTATATTGTTTAATCTAAAATTTAATCACTTTTTAGAGTTTCGTTATTATTTAGGTAATAAATAAATAAATATAATATGTTATAATATTTAATAAGTTTAACATGATTTTATAAAAGATTAAAAGTAAAAAAATTATTTATAATTGACTTTAAATTTATGAAGATTTTATATATTTTAATTTAATATATAAATATCTTATAAAACATTAATCTATTTAATCTAATAATTAATTTTAAATATTTTTATTTAAAAATCAGATATTAATATAATATTGATTTCGATTTATATCAATAATAAACGAGCCGGTTGTAACCTAAGGTACTTGCTCTGGTTGGGCCTGACTTGGGTTGGGTTGGGTTGGTCCGACAATGGTTCTCGTCTGGTACAGTCGCCTTCTTGCTTTAATTTATCGCCCAAGTCTGTTTGGAGCACAGCCCGCGTCTCCGAACAAAGTTTATAACCTCCGACTGAAGTTTCTGCAAGCAGCTGAGTGCTGTTGTTATGGAGAAGATGAAGATAGAAGAGGTTCAGTCAACCACTAAGAAGCAGCGCGTTGCTACCCACACACACATCAAAGGCCTAGGTCTTGAGGTTCTGTATCCTTCTGTCTCAACACACACACATTCAAAAGAACAATGATGCCACACTTCTATATCTCTCGTAATCTCTTCAAGGGTTTAGTTCTTAGGGTTTTAGCTTTCGTTTGGAGATGGTTTACTACCGATTTTTAGTTTATCATAAAACTTTCGTCGATTAAGATACTGGCAGAGGTTCTCTTCCGTTCATTTTACTGATGTTAATCGCTATAAGCAATTTTTTTTTTTTTTAATTTTAAATTGCTTTTAACGTTGTAGCTTCTTCGAAGTGTGGTTCCATTTAAAAGCACAAACATTTTACTTGTTTTTAAGGGCAGGTTGGTTTATTAGGGGTTGTTGCCTGGCTAATTGCGATATCATCCTGCTTTCCTGTCTATTATTCGTTAAACCTAAATATAATTTGTAGACCAGCTAACATATTATAATACTAAGTTCATTGCACCTTGAATTTGATACATGAATGTATGGATTTAGTACTGTAGCGAGAAGAAACCGGCACGTTGTGTCTAAGAATAAAAAACGTGGGTGGTGGTTTTGTTGAATAATGGGAATTCCTAATTTCTGGTTTGATTATTCTTCAGTCCAGTGGAAAGGCACTACCTTTTGCCGCTGGCTTTGTAGGACAAGCAGAGGCCAGAGAAGCGGCAGGTCTTGTGGTTGATATGATACGACAGAAGAAGATGGCTGGCCGGGCACTCCTACTAGCTGGACCTCCTGGAACTGGGAAGACTGCATTAGCACTTGGGATAAGTCAAGAGCTTGGAAGCAAGGTTGGGTCCCAGAAATCTTTCATAAGGATACAATTTTTGTTTCAATTGTTTACTAACCCATCTTACTGATAGAATATGTATTATTCTTGACTATTTGCAGGTTCCATTCTGCCCAATGGTTGGATCAGAAGTATACTCATCAGAAGTGAAGAAGACAGAGGTCCTGATGGAACATTTTCGACGGGCTATCGGTCTTCGTATTAAGGAAAATAAGGAAGTTTATGAAGGAGAGGTGAATTATTTATGGTGACTCATCTTCATATTATTGTTAATATTATGTCCTGATGTGTTGCTAATCTTATGTAAGGTCACTGAGCTCTCACCAGAAGAAACAGAGAGCATAACAGGCGGTTATGGTAAAAGCATTAGCCATGTGATAATTGGATTGAAAACAGTCAAAGGAACCAAGCAACTGAAGTTGGATCCTACCATATATGATGCCTTAATTAAGGAAAAGGTGAGGCGTCTAATTTCCTAGCCTTAATGTTATTGTCATGCTTCTTTTGAATGTGTGTGGAGAATCTTACAGAATTTTTGAGAAGTTAAGTTGAAGCTTTATAATAGTTTACTGGAGAGTACAGAGACTTCTGATTTGGGATTTATGACACAACATGCAGGTAGCTGTTGGGGATGTTATATACATTGAAGCAAATAGTGGAGCAGTGAAAAGGGTGGGTCGAAGTGATGCCTTTGCTACTGAGTTTGACCTTGAAGCAGAGGAATATGTTCCACTTCCTAAGGGAGAGGTTCACAAAAAAAAGGAGATTGTTCAGGTATTTACTATGAAGAATTTGTTATTTGTGTACTAATATCTCTTAAAATATGCTATTGCTAACTTTGTATAATTATTATATTGCAATATTTGAAACTTAATTAGAGGTCTGGCTTCACTTCTGAATGACATTTCTATTTTCATCAACATCACTTATTTTAAACTTGATCTGTAACTGCTCATGTAGATGATAACCCCATAGGAGATAGATTTGTTTGTATCATTTGGACTGTAGCCAACCTGGCATTTCATGATTATTTTGAGGTTTTAAGCTCTGCAGGGAGCTGGTATTTGGCCAATAAAATAAAGTTTTCCACCTACATTGTATTGGAAAAGTCTGGAGGAAGTGCATGAAAATTCCTGAAGAAGTCTTTTCTGAAAAGCCTTACAATTTAACTTAGACCAGCATCTACATTGAATACATTCTTTCTGTAGTGATTCTCAACTGTTGTCCCAATTAGAAGATTGAATTCAATATTCTATAAGAATGCATTTTAGGCATTGTCTTGATATTGTCAGTCTCCTATTGTGATTTGGGCCTTATTTTTATTAAAGGATGTAACCCTACATGATCTGGATGCTGCCAACGCACGGCCTCAAGGTGGGCAAGATATTCTCTCTCTAATGGGCCAGATGATGAAGCCCAGGAAAACAGAAATCACTGACAAGTTGAGACAAGAAATTAACAAGGTATTGTCAGAATGTCTGGCAGATACTTGTATTGTTTTGGATTCTTAGTCTTGGGAGGTAAACGACAGGGGTTTTTTTTTTTTTTTGTTTTTTGGGGGGGGGGGGTGGGGGGGAGAGGGGAATACAATAGTTAATTTGTAAACAAGAGAAGAGGGTAATTCTATGTTTACATGATTGTGTTGGTTACAGGTTGTCAACCGATACATTGATGAAGGTGTAGCAGAGCTTGTTCCTGGAGTTCTGTTTATTGATGAGGTGACTTTGTTGTCAACTGCTTATTTCCATGTCATGTCAGCATCCCTTCTGTTGTATAATGATTTTTAAAAGCTAATGTGCAGGTACACATGCTAGATATGGAGTGTTTTTCCTATCTGAATCGTGCTTTAGAAAGCTCCCTCTCTCCAATAGTTATTTTTGCCACAAATAGAGGAATATGCAATGTAAGGTATGAAAGTTGTGTTTAGAAGTTTATTCCTGAAAGATTTGGAGAAGCCTTGTTCATAGACACTGTTCAGTGGAGACATACAAAATCGAAGGAAGCATAACATGCTTCTCTTTGTTCTTGCCATAGCTCCTCCTTTCCTTGTTCAATTAATCAGTGTTCCAAACTCTGTCTTACTATCTGCTTTTTAGCGAATTTGTTTGATTGGTGGGATTTAGTTGACTTTCACAGCTTATGTCAATGCTTCATTTACATGCATTAATGTAAAGATTTTTGTTAATTAGATTATTGGTTACATTCATAGCACTGACAATATTCCTGCTATGCTGAACCTTGATGTGTAAAATTGCCTGCTTTCTTTTGCAGGGGGACTGATATGACTAGTCCTCATGGCATACCTGTTGATTTGTTGGATCGGTTAGTGATCATTCGGACACAAACCTATGGTCCTGCTGAAATGATACAGGTCTACACTTAAAATGGGCTTTGTCAGTCTCTAAAATTAGCCTTTTAACTTATGGAAGCCTTATATAGTCTGGGGTAGTAACATATGTGACCCTTACATCTGGGACAGATTTTAGCTATTCGCGCACAAGTAGAAGAACTGGTTGTGGATGAGGAAAGTTTAGCTTTTCTTGGGGAGATAGGACAACAGACATCTTTAAGGTCTGGCTTTTAGATTGGTTGCTCACCAATGTTTTTCTTTTCTGGGTTACTCATATTTGTTATTTGCCAGGCATGCGGTCCAGCTTTTATCGCCCGCCAGCATTGTAGCTAAAATGAATGGTCGAGACAACATCTGCAAGGTAATTATGAAGTTGGCTGCCATAAGTACTTGTTATAATATACTACATCCTTATGTCAGCTAATGCCTATGAATTGATTGTGCAATTAATAGGCGGATCTTGATGAAGTGTGTTCGCTATATTTGGATGCCAAATCATCAGCTAGGCTTCTTCAAGAGCAGCAAGAAAAATACATCTCATGATGTCATTTCAAAGCGCAAAGCGATCGCTATTGGCGTTGGAAGTATCAGTGGTTTGTGTTGCTTCTCTACTCGTGTTGTCTACATGGATGGACGATTGGTTTAAAGAGTACATTGTGCATCTTTCTTTCAGATGATGGTAGCAAGCCGATAGCAAAAATCCTTACTCAGCGTGCGACGTTATGATTTGATTGGAGACTTGGGAGCGATGTTAATTGGTGAACTCGTGATATTGGCTTTTATCTTTCCCTTTCTGCGAAATGTAATGACCCGATTAATTTTGTGGTAATCTTTTTATATCAACCGTGTCAAGCGTCGACGACTAAGCATTGAGTGAACCCCCTTCTCCTCCTCCTCCCCCTCTTGTATGGTAGTGCTAGTTAGAGTCAGGAATATTTTTTAAGAAAGACAAGCGCATGCCAGTGTGTAAATCGCCTTATTGTAATGGAGAATTGTGTTTTTATGAGAACCATGGAATCAAGTGGACCTATGAAGGAAATGGAAGTTATACATATGGTTATTACTGAAGAAATAAAATTATTCATAAATTTTTGCTTAATAACAAGTTTTTAAAATTATTAGTTCTTAACTTGGTTTTAGAAATGGACAATCTTTGTCAAGAATAAATCATGTTTGCCAAAAAAGATGGGTTTAGTCTTTATTTTTTGCCAAAAGAGGGTGACAAGAGCATCGATTTTTTTTTTTGAAGATTTCAACATAAAAAATTAATCAGTCAGTTATATACACCTGTCGATACTTGCTTTTAATCTTTTGTTACTGGTTCTATATCTTCCAAGACTGTCATCTGTACCTTATAAATTTATTTAACTAGTATCACATTCACTTCGCAAACTGCATTTTGTTGTTTATTTGCTCCCGCGAAAGAAAAACAAAACAAAAAACCAATTTCTGAACTTAAGGCCGAAGGGTCAGATTCATAAACTTTGCACGGGGGCTCAAGTCCGCGTCAGGTATGTTTACTGGACTGGCTAAGGGCGGTATTGTGTGCCATAATTCCACATTTGCATCCGACCCGAAAAGCCTGGTGCCGATTCACGTTCGGACCTGGAAGGGCCAACGGCAAAACCGCGCATTCCGAGCCTCTGATACGAGATTGCAACACAGTTTTGTGTTTTGTACCCAAAAGCGAAAAGAGGCTAGGGTTTTTCATGTGTCAGAAACATCACCAGTTGAATCAGTAACCGGACAGAACAGACCATGACTCGCCTGAGCTTTGAGCTGGTGTTGAAGGACAACAGTACCCGCGACCCTAACTCCATTTCGACCCTTCTCCTCAATCACAAAGCTCTTTCTGATGTAACACTCCATGCATATCACTTCCATATCCTGCTTGTTTTCTTTATCCATTTCAAGCACCAAAAAAATGAAATTTTTACTTTGGAAAATTTACATCCGCAGGTGTCTTGCTTGGGTAACTTCAAAAACTTGGAAAAGCTTGACCTGAAGCTCAATAATCTAACTTCACTTGAGGTGGTTCCTTTCTTCTTTTTTTTTCTTTTTGTTATTATTTTTTAAAACTAAGCTTTGGGCTTAGTTGTTTGCATATTACATCTTCAGGGGTTGAGGTTGTGCGTCAACTTGAAGTGGTTATCTGTTGTGGAAAACAAATTGGAAAGCCTGGAAGGAATTCAAGGCCTTTCTAAGCTCACTGTAAGTAGCTGTAGGTTTGCAAACTGGCGAACTGAGTCTGCTGCATGTATAATTTTCAGTTATAAAATTGGTTACTGGTTTTTCAATGTTACATTTTTCTTGCTAATCCTCTGTTGTCTAATGATTATGCGTTATTTATTCTTTGGACTTTTTTTTTTTGAATGATGGAATTGGTGTGAGTATTTTATCCTGTACTCTTACTGGTGTGTAAATCATGTGAATTGAGTGGTAAATTTCTTATATTTTATACACTCTGCAGGCCTCTTGTTTTGCCTAATTTGCTTAGCTTTTCCTTCGAGAGAATGGAATTCTTTATTTAGCTTTTCCACTTTTCCAAGCTTAAGAAACATTGACTTTTAAGGATGTTTGAATTTTATTATAGCAACAATTTTGTTGGAATTAGATGGTGGAGAATCTTCATATTTTCAGATCATTGTGGCTCAATCTCAACTCCCAAGTCTCTCGATTCTTCTCTTGATACTTCTTGTGTTGAAATATCAGTTGAATGCTTTTGCCCATAATGTTATACATAATAGCATATCCTACCATACTGCTTATGCGCTAGTTCTTCTTATGTGATTAAACAGTCGCTTTTATTCTTTTTATGTGAACCAGGTACTAAATGCGGGCAAAAATAAGCTAAAGTCTATGGATCAGGTCAGGTCTCTTGTAAGCCTGCGAGCACTGATTTTGAATGGTGAGGCTGGTGACACCATCACTTGCTAACCTCATCAGTTTTTGAAGTTTGAAATTAGGACAATGGGAAAAAGAAGAAGAAAGAAGCAAAAAAGGGATTTATAATTTTTTTTTTCTATTTTGGGTTGTGCAGAAAATGAGATTCGCTTTATTTGCAAACTTGACCTGATGAAAGACTTGAATACCCTTGGTAAGTCTAATTATATTTTGCATCTTCTCGTTTTTTTTTCTTGGTTTGTTTTTCTGAGTTATATTAATGTTAGTGACTTAGATGGCTTTATTGTAAGCTTCTATCGAAGTAGGCTACATATGAAATTTGATTTAGTCGCTGCTATTTTTGTCTCATTTGCAGTGTTTTTTTCTTTTTAATATAAAAAGGAAAATAATAGGATCGAAGGACAAGAGAAAAGAAAAATATCTACATGCAAAATCAGGATGAGAAAATAATAACTTAATCAGTAGAAAAGCAATTGATTGTAAATTTTTAATTTTCTCACTGGATCCTAAGGGATCTCTCAAGTAATCTGAAAAAAAATATGCAGCAATACATTTCATGTAGAAAAAGAAATGTAGTTCTTAGTATTCTTGTGATCTTGCTATCTCAGTGGAGAATCAAATTAACCAATTCAAAGAGGGTGGGGTGCATTTTCTGTGCTTGACAATGCTTATACATATAGAGTCCCCCCCCCCCCCTCCTCTCCTTTTTTTTGGTACTGCAAATCAGTCACCTTATTTTTTTTTAGATTTGTTCTATTCTCTACATCACGTGTTGTTGCACTTGGCCAAATTAGATAACTCAGTGATGACTTGAATAACTTTCTTATCACTCTCTGAATTCTGCTGCAGTTTTATCTAAAAATCCTATTTGCAAAATTGGGGAGGCTCTAGTGAAGGTGAAATCTATCTCAAAGGTGAGAGGTCCCCATGATGTTTAGTACGTACTTAGTACCTTTGGAGATAATTTCAGTAATGCATTCCCATCGCTCATTATTCCTCTCCTGGTTCCAGCTATCCCTCTCTTATTGCCAGCTTCAGACTGTTGACTCTTCACTTAAGTCCTGTGTTGAGTTGAGAGAGCTCCGCTTTGCTCACAATGAGATCAAGGTGTGCTTCAAAGTTTGAATTTTTTTGGAATCCCATGTCAAGTCATGTTGTGTCTTTTGTACATTCCAAATAATGCATTCTTTTCGTGTTTAATTTATGACTTTTTTGCTTACTAGTTTTCGTTATATCTGGTTTATAAAATCTTACTAACTTGTGGATTTCAGAGTCTTCCAGATGAATTGGCTCATAATTCTAAACTCCAGAATTTGGACTTGGGGAATAATGTGATCACAAGTTGGTCAGATCTAAAGGTTTGACATGAAGATACTGAATATTCCTTTTTCATTTTTTTTCTAATATTTCAAAGTTGTCTAGATTCAAACACTCGTTACTGTGTATCTTGGTCATGAACTACAATTGTAGGTGCTCAAATCTTTATTAAATCTGAGAAATCTCAATTTACAAGGAAATCCTGTTGCCATAAATGATAAAATTGCAAGAAAGGTAATTTTTTTTATACTGTTTAAATTATAACTCACATTTTGGTCTGAAATTTGATCCACTAATTTCAGCTTCATGGTGCCATGCTACAGATTAGGAAAGCATTGCCAAAATTACAGATATTCAATGCTAAACCAGTAGATAAACATACAAAGAATGAGAAAGCTGATGACATTGATGGAGTTCATGATTTTTCAGCAGCTATTGAAAGTCAAAAGGAAACAGATGGTACCAAGAAGAATGCAAAAGATCATCCAATGGTTCAAAATGAGGATGATCATCTTGAAACTGTCAGTGATCTTGATTTAGGGAGGAAATCAAATAAGAAAAGGAAAAAAACTGTTGATGCTATTGTTGATGATGAAACTACTGCTCAGAACAAGGATAGGGAATTTAAAAATCTTGTTGCTGACAGAAAGAGAGGTGGGCATGTCAATACTATTGATCCTGACATCAAGAACATGTCAACTGAGAAAAAGCTAAGAAAAGATGACAAGTTTTCAGACAAGGGTTTGATTCTTGAAGGGAATGTTACCAAGGTTGAAAAGAAGCTGAAGAAGAAATCAAGAAATGAGAAACAAAGTGAGGTTGATGTTATTGACAATTCAGAGGCCCCATTTGTGGAGCTTTTTAACATAAATGATGCATTATATCAGGAGATTGGTGGTGAAATGAAAGCAACTGACAAAGTACCTAAGCATGTGAATTTGGTGGATAGTGCAGTAACCTTGCCTGCCAAGCGGAAGGCTGCTAAAAGGCGGAACAGGGAACCTCCATCATATCAATCAGCAGAAATTGGAATGGGGGGACCATCTACATGGGGTGACGAGTGATAATCATCTGTAGATATGCCGATGTCTTGACTTCAAGAATGAGGACTTTATATAAGTCTTTGACTTTGCTAGACTTTTTCGTTGCAATTTTTCTTACTTGTGAGTTCGATTGTTATGTTCTGGGATGGAGTTTCTGGGTGCTCCTGTCAGGCTTTAAGAAGTCTGTTGGTTATATTTCTGTTCTGTGAAGTGCGGTGATGGGAGTCCATTGAATTGGTGAGGTGTTCTTCGAACGTATGGATGACATTGGCTTATACTTCTTGGTTGTTCAATTTGACTTACAGAAGCCAGTCGCATAAATTAGTTAACTTGATCTCTAATATTCATTGCTTCTTTGCCTATGTGAAGTGCAAAGTGAATAGTTGTGATTCCAAGTGGTTTTATTACGTTTGAAAAGAGGCTACATATTTCATTTGCGTCTAAAAAGCATATTCATGATTTGAGTAATTGTTTTGCTCGTTCGCCGTCTCCAGTAACAAGTGGGCATTTCCGGTTTGAATATGATGGTTCCTTATCAAATAATCTATCCTCTCTGCTGTACATTCTTTCTTGTAACACGTACAAGGTTTTGACCGTTTGTGAAATATATCATATTGCTTTCTGAGTCTGCTGATGATTCCCCGTGAGTGGCTAACGAAACACTGTATCTAGGTGTTCTTGGAGGAAAAGATTATTTTTTATATAATGTGAGAGAAAAGACAGAGTCAAACATTTGATCTTATACTTTCTCAAAAACGGGAGGGGATGAGCCTAAGCTCACTTGGTCGGCCTGGATTTCCTTCTTCTTTTTCTCAGGTTCGTTCCTACTTCACCTCATATATATCCATAAAAAAAAAAAAAGAAAGGAGTGTAAAGTTGTGTGTGTTTGTGTATATATATCAACACTCGTATTCTGGTATCGTGGTCCAAACTGCAGACAGCTTGCCGTTTTAATCGACATGGATGTGTAATGAATGATGATGCCGGCCGCGTTTGCTCACAGGCAAAAAAACATTACAAGAGGCATCTATGCACAAAGCTATTGGAACATCTGCACGATGAAATTTGACACAAACAGTAAAAGAAAATTAAATAGCTCCTGTAAATAGGTATAATTTTGCAAGTGTTGTTACTATTACTCATGTTAGGATGTGAGAATAAAAATGTTAGGCAGCTGGCCGTAGTCTACCAAATATTGCTGGCTATTGACCAAGAAAGTGAAGTAGTGATTCATACACAAATCCAAGAGGAAGACGCCATGCAAGTCCGGACATCCCAGGATCTGAGTCAAATATGAACCCAAAGTTCTTCCATTCCTTCTCCAATTACTTGTTCCAAAGAAGAAATCAAAAATAAAAAAGGAATTATACCAGAGTAGAACATGGAAGTCAACAGTTAGTTAAAGAATTATCTTATTATTGCTGAAAAGTATTAGGCACACTGCCCTTGGTGGAAAGACTATGAAGTATCAAGTGTGATCATGACAGAAAGTTGCCACAACTTTTCAACTCTTAATTTTTAGTTGAATGTACTGAGCAAGTGGTCAAATATGAGCAGCATCCATTTCTCCCCCAACAGAAATACTTTCATACCCCATTTTTTTTTTTTTAACATTAGGTGGAGGAGGGAGGAATCGAGCTTGAAACGAGAGATGAAAAAGACAGTTTGATGTTACTTGAGTTAGTTGCGTTCTCTTACTTGTATATCCTTTCACTAACATTATTCTTATACTTTTAAATAAGAATTGTTAAATGATATGAGTCTTGTATCATCTAATAATTAATACTTAAAAATATAAGAATGATGTGAATAAAAAGATATGAAAATAGTAAAATTCTTGTGAAAAAGGCATTGCTTCCCCTCATATTTCCGTTTTTTATAAGCTCTCATATTGTTGGGTTAACACTCGGGGGAATTTGCAAGTTTCCAACCATGGGTCATTATGGGTGAATCTGCCCTTAGATAATATTTATTTATATGCTGTTTTATTTATACATATTGTACGAGAAGAGCATTCAATTACACTAATATTCCGAATATGTTTTTCAAATTAGATTTCACTTACGTCTTAGGATTTGGTTGAAGTGTGATTTGTTAAAAAAAATTTAAAAAAATAAAATAAAATTTAAATAAAAGATATAAAAATTATTAATAAAATTATAGATATAAAAAAAATAACAGTATTCATCAATTATTAATACAAACTCGTGAGAAACGCAAACCAATTGGGCAATTGGTGCAATAATTGCCCTGTTCCCCCAAGGCACACACGGTAGAAGATTTGAACAAGTAAGCGTATTAGTTTTATGTCTATTTTGCATTTGATTCTTGAAAAGGAAATGAACTGCAATGGATTAAGCCAACTTTGGTCTCAGCTTGAACGAAGTATCCCAATCGGGAAGTAGCTTGAGCCGAGTAGTAGTAAGTAGATATACCAGCTCGATCTCGACACGTTGAGCCCGGTGTGTCAAAGATAATCACGAATTGCCTTGGCAATTTGCGATCAGTCTCCAGCCACGCACCTGCAAGTCCAACTAATATTATCCAAATTGCTTGCGCCCGCACTGCACCGGTTTTTGGCCCCACGCTACTTCAAACTTTCATTGTACCATTTTGCACCTCAAATTGGACCAAAACTGTGACTTAAAAGTTGAGTCAAGTTAATATCATTCCATTTTCTTTGTTCTGTAAGGAAAAAAAAATAGTTTCAAAATAAAATTCTTAATTAGATGATATTTATCACTATACTTGAAATTTTTCCAATATAGTTTTAATTAATTCTGAAATGCGATCACAAGTTTTACTAGTTTTATATGTTATTATAATATCACGTACGAAATTCGTACAAAATTATATGTATATAAATTTATATGAATATTATTATAAATTTAATGATATAAATTATGTATTATAAAATTAAATAAAAATAAAATTATAATAAAGTTTAACAGAATAAAATATTAATACTATTAAATAAGATAATGTAAGAAAGATGAAAAATGACCAAGTTAGGCGTCTCTGTGCATAATGAAGAAGCGTGAACGGCACGATTACGTGATTTTGATACTAAAAACGATTATGTGATATCTTTTCTGGTGGGATCCAAATTTTAAAATGGATAAGATTGTATAAATAAATGCATAGGCCACGATTTTCTCATTTCTGATTCATACTTGTAAGACTCAATTTTTGCCAAAGAAAGTTTCAATTTCAATTTTTGCCAAATTCAATTAAATCAACTCTTTCTTTAATTATGTCTTCATAAGATTTTAAAAAATTTTGGATTAAATGTTATATAACTGATAACCAGTCCAAAACTCGTAAACTAATACTATTGTATAGTCCAAGTCATGTACGATAAATTGCCCAAGTTGTTACGAAGACGACAGTGAATTCAGGGCTGGTCGGTCTGCTATTTTATCTGCATCTGCCATGTGAAAGAAGTGCGAGTAGAATGAGGAGGGATGTCCCATATTTGCCCGGCTCAGGCCGGAGGGTCACAAAAGGGAAGAATCGGGTGCAACTCGGCACAAATTCAATTCAAGTTAGGTCGGCTTATTAATTGTACGTGCCCTTGTCAATAAGTAATTAATCCATATCTTATCTTATCTATAGAAATAAGTCGACTACGCCAACATCTTGCCGAAGCAGAATTAGTCTTATATAAAATTATTAGAAGATATATATATATATATATATATATTAAACAATTATGAGAATTATTTACAATTTATTTTTGAAATTTTCACAAAATATTCTTACATATTTAAAATTATAAAAATAATTTTTTCTTACAAAACCATACTTACCATTGATTTTTGAACATTTGAACCTGAAGATATTCAAGCCAACACTTGTCAAGTTAATTAGTTTTTAAAGTAATTATGAGATCTATATAAATTTTTTAAGGTTAAAATTAGTTTTAAGAGTAGAAAAATTATACTAAAAATAACAATTTTGTTGCCTGTCTCGTTTCAAATAAAAATTGAAATTTGGAATACTCCAGAGGAATTAAAGTGAGTCATCTAGTCCCACATTAGCTTTCAATTAAATGAAATAAAGTAGATTAGCATTATAACAAATTACGAAATATTAATCCACCTTACAAATTAATATATTTTTTGCATAAAAATATGTTCATCTGTATTTACCCATTAATTAAATTGGGTGTGGTAGATAAAAAATATAAACCTATCCTATCTTTTAAGTAGAATAAACTAATTTGATAAATTTACCAATAAACATTAGTCCTAATAAAATAGATTAAATTAAACTTAAGCATCTTATTTTGGATTCAAAATAGTGCGTACCTAAAAAATATCTTTAAAAGAGTTCTCCTCAATTTAGACCCGATAATAGTTTGAGTCTAAATTAATTTTGAGTTGAGAGACTAAATAAATTCATACTCTACAGATACTAAATAATTTAAAATCAAAAGTTAATTTAATAAATTTAACTTATTTTAACACTTTTATATAACAGTCTTTTTTTTTTTCTAAGTATCCCTATTAGGACCATATATAACAGTCAAAAAACGCTTCTTTATCTCTATTAGGTATGCAGTTCCCTGAAGTGAGTTTATTTTGGTGGTCAAAATTATAAAGGGAAAAATGTTATTCAAAAATGAAATATTGAAGATGCTTCCTAAATCGAGTTAAATCTGGTTTCAATGTTGTTAGTCTTACGCTTACGGCGGCCAGCGCTGACTCCTATCTATGCCTTTTATTTTATTCTTTTGTTAACTTTCCTACTTGGCTTCATGAGACCCTTTATAAAAGCACTCCCTCTGAGAAGTGAGAACCCATCTTCTTCTCACCGCTTACATCATCTTTCGAAGCAATACGAAGGTTAAGGACGGTTGTAATGGCTTCGTCTTCAGCGGCACCGTCTTCCACCTTCCGTGATGACACTGGCTGCTCTATCTCCGCCGTTCATCCTGATATCCTGCACACTCACATCCTCAATCGACTCGACGGCCCAACCCTTGCCTCCGTGGCCTGTGCGTCGTCCCAGCTACACCGCCTCTGCAGCGAAGAAAATCTCTGGCGGGATATCTGCACCGCCATGTGGCCATCCCTGGAGAACCCACTTGTCAGCGACGTCATCGCCACCTTCCCGGGTGGCCACCGTTCGATTTTCTCTGGCTCATTCCCCGCCCTTCATCATTCTTCACATGAGAACCATCTGGACCGTTCAGTTCCCGAGGCTGGATTGATCTCGGCTGTTGATATGTACTACGAGGACAAGCCCATCTTCTCCAAAGTCCAACCAATGGAGACCCAAACGGGTTGGTTCCTCTGCTCTCCTTTATGGGTTGACCTACTTGACTCGAAAGAATTGGTCCCGACGCCGATTATAAACTTGGGACAAGACGAGGAATGGTTGAAACACCTTGAGGAGAACCTGAGTTTGAGCTGGATCCTTGTCGACTCGACCCGAAAGCGTTCAGCGAATCTCTCAAGCTGGAGGCCGGTTGCGGTGCAGCGGCACTGGTTGACGAGGGACCTGGAGCTGCTGTACGCGGTGGTGATGGTGGGTGATCAACGGTCATCATCGAAGTTCGTCCAATGCACCATAAAGGTCACGTGCTGCGGGAAGGTTGGTGGAGAGATGCACGTGAGGGAGGTAAGCATGATGGTTGAGGATATGGATGGAAGGCACATCAGCGGGCAGGAGAGTATGGTAATTCTGAAAGGAGCAATGGACCATGGCAAGAGGAAGAAGGTGAACAAAGAGGAATCAAAGGCCAGGTTCGAGGAGTTTCTATCCATGAAGAAAGTCAGAAGAGAGAGGAAACAAAGGACGGAGAAGGCATTGGACATGGTTTCTATTGTGGTCGCCATCGCTATTTTCGTATTGTTTTGCTGGTACATGTTGTTCTGACGAAGAACCAACCAACCAAGGAATCGGGTTTTGACTTTTGAATTAAACTGGAATTTCGGATATTGACGCAATCCATACAGAAGAAAGAAGGCAGAGTTATGTAAAAAGGTCTAGACCAACGGATACAAACAAGATAGAAACTAGCTATTATGTTTGTTCATTAAATTCTTTTGTAACCACCAATATGTAATTGTGAATTTGATTTATTCAAATTGTAAAAGTTTAATTTTTTGTTCTTCTGAGATCCAAGTCATTAATGAATAACTTATACTGAACATTTGTGCCTTAAATACGAAAAGTAATTAATCAAATGTACTCAATGCCAGAAATATTGTAGTAAATAGGCAAATAAATAGCCATAGCACTTGGGAAAAAGAAACC
This sequence comes from Dicorynia guianensis, assembly GCA_037013595.1. Classification (NCBI taxonomy): domain Eukaryota; kingdom Viridiplantae; phylum Streptophyta; class Magnoliopsida; order Fabales; family Fabaceae; genus Dicorynia; species Dicorynia guianensis. The sequence goes on from JASUAB010000009.1 coordinate 3,196,133, forward strand.
CATTCTACGAAAGGTTAAAAGGTCAGCCGCGTAGCGTAGCAGGCCATTTAGGAACAAGGGAAGAAAGGGAACGCGGAAAACGACAGCAGGCGCCGGAGAGGATGCACCATTGGATTTTTTACTTTCTAGCAAGAGCGTCAGTCTGGCGGGCACGGCCATATGAGTCCTATTCACAATTTTGTTATTCGCTGCTTCTTATCATCACCAATTCACCATTCAATTCATGACATGCCACCATCACCAATTCTTAATCTCATCTGCCAGATAAAATTCAACGATAAATATATTTAATGGAAACTGGATAGCGAACTTAGTAGGCTTAAACCTCATCCTTTACGTCATCAGCGTGGTGGGAAGTTTAGTGAGTTAGAATCACTGCCACTTCGCTTTCGACTTTGTTATCAACTTATCTCAATTCACTGAATTGAGTACTGATGACCTAATTTTTCAGTATTAGTAGAATTTTTGTGTTCAACCGTTCAAGGCCAGGTCGTAGTATCACTGTACGTGAGGGACTTGGAGAAAGGGCCAGTTCTTTGTTTGATGTTTGATTTATGGGCTTAGTTGTAGCCCAACAATTTTGAACCAGAGCTAGGCAAGTAATGTGGACCACAATATGGCGTTGAAATCCGTCAGGGTGACCTAGCGATTAAAGTAGGCCCTAGTTTATCTCTGAAACTCCGACGTGGCACAACGTCATTGAGTAACAACCCATCCATGCAATCCAAATCTACGTTGTAGCAAATGCCGAAGGATCCTGATCCATCCCATCAGCCAAACACCCTTCACCACTGCCATTTACATTCAATTTCGGGATCAGATACGCTGATATTAGCAATTCTCGTAGCAGAAATGGCAGCCACCTTTGCGACCCCATCTGCCGTCATAGGACTCGGCAGCACATCGCTGTCATCCACCGCGTCACGCCTCACTTCAGGTTAATCAATCACCCCTTCGAATTGCGCCGTTTTCTGTAACGTAAGTCGTAGGGTTTAGAAACAGGGTCATCTAGAATCCTCAACTAGTGATCAGTGGGTGTGCTTGTTTGCAGGATTTGTGAAATCGCCTGTGAGGGCAAGGAATCCTCTGAGACAAGGGCGCGCCTCGGGAGGGAAGGTTACGTGGTAAGTACTGTTACCCTGCCTAGCCTAGATCCATTTCTTTCGTTTGGTCCAATTAAATCGCGACCGTTGAATTTGATGTCGGGTAATGTTTGGTTGAGAAGCTTCCAGAGGGACTGGCTGCGGACAGATTTCAATGTGATCGGGTTCGGATTGATTGGTTGGATAGCTCCATCTAGCATTCCCGCAATCAACGGGAAGAGTCTGACGGGGCTCTTTTTCGAGAGCATCGGAGCTGAGCTGGCTCACTTCCCCACCCCTCCCGCTCTCACTTCACAGTTTTGGTGAGTTAACTCAGTCCTCTCTTTTCCTTACTTCTAAATCAATTCTTTCCTTTTTATTTCCAAAAAAATAGTCTTCGTAACGAATGAAAAAGAAGTAAAGCAGGTCAAAACTCCATTACAAGTGGACTGAGTCTTGAGTGTCATGGTCAAAAGTTCAAAAGCTTGATTAACGAACAATCTACAAACCAATAAAGTGGCCATGGCTCATGAGTCCTCCAAAAGTGAATCCCAGAGGTCTATTTTGGAAATAGAAATAAAAGCAGGGAAAGAAAACGAAATTTAAAGAATACTTTGTTTACCAGAACTTCTGCTTAATTTGTTTCAAAAATTGAAATTTTAGCTGTGGGCTTCAGAACGCCTATGGCAGCCCGTATTTAAGTGGGCCAAGGTTTTAGTTTAGACGCGGTTTCTGGTTGTTGCTGCTTTAAGCTAAGCCCAAATATGAAAACTACAATGAGGGCCCACCTGGATAGGACCAAATACAGTGCAAGGATGGCGATATGTCATGCAACTATCTCAATCGCATCTGACGTACATCTCAATTGAAATCTTTTCCTGGCTACGGCTTCATAAATACTATGATGTAATGTGTGATGGGCAGGTTGTGGTTGATTACGTGGCACATTGGGCTGTTCCTCACCCTCACTTTTGGGCAAATTGGATTCAAGGGCAGGACCGAGGACTACTTTTGAACTTGCTCACTTTTCATGTTCTATTATGTTTTTCTTTTTCCATCTGTAATCCTTGGTTTGGTCGTATGACTCGCACTTCTTTTTCCCTTGTTACTTGGAAAATCTGTGTAATATCTCCTCTCCATGGTTGTAAATTATCATTGTACTTGTCTGTCCCTTGTCGATGCTCCAAACATTTACGAAAAAGAAGTGGTTATGTTTCTTTTTAGTGCTTTTAATCACTCATCTTTGACATCTTGCTGGCCTTGTTGGCAATGTTCAAATTAAAGACGTTTCTGGACAACCTCTACATGTGAATGACGAAAGATTGACGAATGATACGTACATGGCTCCCATTTTCCTTGAACTTCAATTATTTGTATGTGTTCCCCCATGACATAGCATCTCCATATGAAGTTCCTATATTGCCAAAGCAAAGCTGCACGTTCCACGAACAACACACAACATAAACTTGGTCTGGGCTTTTGTCCATATGCCGTTGCTATGCAAATTCCCACATTTGTTTTCATTTGTATTATTTTTAAAATTTTACTAAATTCTTATTTTAAAAAAGTTTAATTATTAAATTTATTAATATTTAATTTCGTATTAATTTTCTCAAAATTTAATAAACCCGTGTTAGTGGGTCTTCTTTTACCCCATCGTTTTAGGTTCTATAGAGGTTTCGGAGCTGCACGAAGGAAAGCAGGTGAGAAAGAATGCATGGAAGTTTAATAGGCTATGGCCATGACTGACCAAAACGGGAAAGGAGCTGAAAGGGATTGGTGGGCCCGCAAGGCAGCAGGTACTGTGTGTTTTCATTACGACCATCCGATTTGTCAAACCACAAAATCCAGCGATGATTTTCCAAACAGTGTGCCGTTTGTAGGGTCCCACCTCGTGCTGTTCTCTCCTGTGCAGAGAAAGCATTAAGCTGGTGACTGATTGATATGATTGATTGGGAGTTTTATGCAGAAGCATTAGGTCCCAAGATAAGCCACTTGACAGATCCTGAATAATTCTTCTTCAAATATTGCGATTATTTTTTGTGACCATTTTTTCAACCCAGTTATTCGTACGAGAGAAAATTTATTTTCACACCTGTGTGGCCAGGGGCATGTTTCTTACGAGTGGCAAGCGGGAGTCCTGATTCTTTAATTTTTGAAAAGTCTAATATATATATATATATATATATATATATGAAACAGTTTTCTTTTAAATTTTCAAAATAATTTTTTATTTTTTGAAATTTAAAAACTTTCATATATAATATTAAAAGTTCTAAAAATTTTCTCTAAACATTTAAGTTTCTCTAAATATTTTCATATATATATATATTATCCATAACATTTAATCATTTTAAAAATTTTAAATAATTCTTTATATATTTTATTTAAAATGATTTTTTGAATAACCTAAAATTACAAAAATATCTCACCTTTGTAATATATACATCCATCAATAAATAACATATAATAGTATGTTCAATCTTGATCTGAGTGACATTTACAATTTCAACCTCTTAAAAAAAATTCTAACTCCACCTTTGTGTGTGGTAACAAAATTTTTATATTTAATATAAAAATAATTAAATTAATTAAAATATACTGTTAAATTTATAGAATTTAATAAATTTAATATTTTATAAAATAAAAAATACATAAAAATAGAGATACTGTTTATACAAAATATCTCTTTCCAAATTTTTTCTAGAATCTTATGAATTATAAAATATCATTGAATATCGGATTAAGATCTCTTGATTTTGGCTATTTCTAACTTTGGCCACTTTAATTAAATTTTAAAACATAGAAGACGATTCTTAATTATGGATTCCACTAATTTTTTTTCATTAATTTTACAACTCACTTAAAAAATGTCCCACTCTTTCACCTTCTATCCTTGATCACCAATGGCAAGATATCCCATTCCACGAAAACTCACCCTTGGTTTTCAATACTTGTATATTGCATCAATATTGGCATTTCCTAATTTGGAATTATCTGCTTTTTTCCCAAAATGTCAATAGAATCTGCCTTGATTTGACTCAAATCTTGGGGTTATCTCAATAACCTTTTCTATTTATGATCAAATCATGGAGGGTGAAGGCAATTCATAGCATGACCGTGATAATCCAGAATTCAATGCACCAATCCTAGCTAGAGATGGCTTGGTTTGGTGACAGTAATATGGATTAACGTTTCCATTCTTACATATAATTGTCATGGAGGAGTCATTTAATCACCTCTTTGATCAACATCATATTGAAAACTATTGGGTTCGGTTTAGTTACTAAAAGTTCCGAGCAGTAATGGCCAGAAAAAAGGTCTTGGATAACGTGAGAAGGGCTACTGTAGACAGATGGGAGGAACATTCCAGCTGAGATAAGAGGGTAATATCGTAGGAGTTGAGTGGAATTGAATCAATACAGAGAACCAAGGCTGACTACGAAGGATGTTCATTTCAACACATGCACGTCCCTGATTGAATGCACATGCCTCTCACGTGCCTGCCACGTCTTCTCTTCTCGTCTTTTTAAGGGGTTGGTTTTAACAAACCAAATGACCAATCAACAGTGTGCCTTCTTGCATCTTCCCTCCCTCCCTCCCTCCCTCTCTCTCTCTCTCTCTCTCTCCCACTTTTTCCTTCCTTCTCAAGATTTCTGAAGCCTGAGACAATTAAAAAGCTTCCATTTCCATCTCAAACGTATATTTCTATTTTTTGACAGCTTCCCACTTTCTTCGGTCCTCAAATCTCTTTAAGACATTCAAATACGCCAGAGGGGGAGAAGAAAGATCTTTCATGACCCACTTTTCTTTGCTGAATTCAAGGCTAACAGTTCCACCTTACCAGAACATTGAAAACGAGGATGATGCTGACCACAACTGGCACTCTACTCCCCTGAACTCTGTGACACTGCCCCATTGCTATGTTCGGATCAGGTAAATTTGGCAATATGGGGAAACTGGGTCCGTGAAATTCGGTCGCTGTTTTCACCATGTCCTCCTGCCACACAAACAATTTCGACAAAGGTCTTACCGAGCAGCAGAACAAGATCAGGAAGCGAGGTTGCTCCTCCTCGTCCTCGTCTTCTTTGGTCCGAAGATACCGATTTAAAAGAGCGATTTTGGTGGGGAAGAAAGTAGGGTCGAGCACCCCTGTACCCATGTGGAAGACTAGGACAAGGTCACCTTCTATGGCGGAACATCAGCATGCCCACCTCTCAAAGCCTTTACCTTTTTCCGGGGTACCCTGCAAAGAGAAGGAGCTTTCCGTGTCTGCGAGAAAACTTGCTGCAACACTGTGGGAAACAAATGATTTGCCTCCATCGAGGGTAAAGAAGGATTTAGAGGCAGAGCATGTGAGAAGCAAGAAGGAGATAAGAAGCAGAGAGAAAGCTGCGAGCTTATCGAGATCAAGTTTATTGCGGCCTCATATGTCAGATCCATCGTATAGTCCTATCTCAGAGGTATTCATATTACGTTTTTCTTGTTCGGACTCTTCATATTGAAACTGGTTCATACTTCATAGGATTAAGCTACAATTATGGCTTTTTCTTTTTTTTTAAAAAAAAAAATTCACTCTGCAGAGAATGAAAGGGTTTGAAGGGGATGGTTGCAAAAGAAGAGCGTCAGCGACATCTCATAAACTTCAGTTGTCCGATTACTACTTGGATGCTATCAGCAGTGTCAGTTTGATGGAGGTAGAGTAGTCAATTTTTTCATCATGATAGTCGATTGATTTAACAATTTTTTTTTAGTTTTATAATGTGAAAGGAAGACAGACTACAATAATGACACATGACACAAGATGGGAATAAGATTTTTAAGTTGTTTTACTGTTTACTAGGACTGCCTCATAATAATCAAAAGTCCATCTACATGGAAGGTAACCTTTCTTGTTGCCAACCGCATTGTAATAATCAAAACCTTATCTCCAAAAAGGCTACTATCCTTCTTCTAATTTAAGATTAAGCTGTTATTTTTCAGTCTGCATTGCTCTGATATGCCATTTACATGGTTCCCTGTGTCTAAAACTTTAAATTTTAATTGATTGCTGCGGGCTGAAATATATGTAGATCTGATAAATAACTAATTGGGAATTTTATTTTATATTTCGCCTAGTGTTGTTTGGGTAAGAGTTTAGAGTTAAAGTAGCCTTACTAATGTTAGCTACTGAATGCTTGCAAAATATGAAAAAAGCTGAAAATTGACATAACAGTAATCTTACTAAAGTTAGAATGGGGGTGTTGGAGGAGAACTGGATAGATTTATTCTGTTTTCCTAGTTGCTCGGAACAACGAAACTGAATTATTTGAAATGCAGGTAAAAAACCAGCCAAGGAACAAAACTAGTGGTAAACTCTGTGTTGGTGTTAAGAACCATCTGAAAGAAGCTAGAGGTGGCCTGTCTACATCTAAGAAGCTGCTAAAGGTCTTAAATCAAATGTGCCTTGAAGAGCAGCATTCATCAAGCGTACCTCTCATCGTGGCACTGGGCAGTGAGCTTGATCGGGTGTGCAACCAGATTGATCAATTAATCCAAGAACAGAGCTCAAACCAGGATAATGTTGAGTACCTCATGAAGTGTTTTGCAGAAGAAAAGGCTGCATGGAAAAGAAGAGAACGGGAAAAGATTCGTGATGCCATTACACACATAGCAGAAGAGCTTGAGGTGGAGAAGAAGCTAAGAAGACAAACTGAAAGGTTGAATAAGAAGATTGCCAAAGAAATGGCTAATGTGAAATCTGCCCATTTAAAAGCATCCAAAGAACTTGACAGGGAAAAACGAGCAAAGGAGATTCTCGAGCAAATTTGTGATGAACTAGCAAGAGGCATTGGGGAAGACAGAGCACAGGTAGAAGAACTCAAAAAGGAATCAGCTAAAGTTCGAGAAGAGGTGGAAAAGGAGAGGGAAATGCTGCAGTTAGCCGATGTTTTACGTGAAGAGAGAGTCCAGATGAAGCTTTCAGAGGCTAAATATCAATTTGAAGAAAAAAATGCTGTCCTGGAGAAGCTGAAAAATGAACTTGAAGCCTTTTTAAGAGCTAAAGATGAAGAAAACGGTGATATTTCACCGCAGTTCAGCAAAATAAAGGATCTTGAGTCTCATTTGAACAAAACCTGCTGGGGATTTCAAAATGCGGAGAAAGAGGATGATTTTGAGATTGGAGACGGAGTAGAGCATGAAGGAGACGACTCCGCTGATGATCTCCATTCAATTGAATTGAACATGGACAATGATAGCAGAAGCTACAAGTGGAGTTATGCTTTTGAAAATGACGCTCAAAATGATTCTAAAGGAGTCTCGGTTGACAAAGAAAGTACAGGGAGGAAATCTTCCTCTGAGAAAATTCAGTGGGGAAGTATTTGCTTCAACAAGGGAACTGCCAATTGCAAGAAGAATAATTTTGGCGTAAATATTGAGGTAAACTCTGATCAGTCAGATCAAGAAAGATCAAGCGATTTGCCTTCAGTAGCTCAGATACAAGATGATAAGAATGCGATGGGGAGCAATAGGTCTATCATGGGTTTCCAAGATCGCATAACATGTGCCAATCCTCCTCCAATATTTGGTCAATCATTGCCTTTTCATGATACTGCTGGTGAAGCTGGGAAAAAATCTGAGATGAATTGAAGCAAGAGGCTGCAGGAAGAAAAGCCGGGTGTTAGTTTTGGAAGTTAGTCTAAACATATATAGCTCCTACAATTTTCGTTCTAAATGGCCAATGTTTTGTTTCCGGGGGTTTTCTTGAATGCGTTCAACGCTCACCATTGGCATATGTGTTTTCATCTATTCCAGCTCACAGCAAGCAAAATGTAAATATCAAACAGAATCGCATACAACAGTTTTGGCCCTGGTTCTCCCTTTTATAGTGCCAGCATCTTGCTTTACTCCTGGTGTTTGATATGAGCTATATTATGCTGTAATACTATTTTTATAATGTTATTCTCATTTAATTATTGTAATATATAATTTAAAACATTAAATTTATTAAAATTTACAAAACTGTATCTGTCTAAAATTTAACAATTTTAAGTAGAAATGAAGCTGTCTTCGCACTATTTTGAGCGCAGCCCAAGAAGAAGTTCCTGTATTGGAGCAATCTGTTTAATGCACAGCCACGAACTTGGCCTAAGATGCCTGCACAGGATTTCTTTATAGTTCCACAGGAAATTATAGTTTTTGCTTTTGGTCTAGAAAGAATTTAGCAAACAAGATAAGAGTAAACTATTCTGGGATCACGTTACATTGAAGCTTTATGGTTTTGATTCGAATAAAACAGTACTGGCCGTGACAGCCTGACAGATAGCATTATTAGATACTTCCAACGATTCAAACATTTGAATACTGTCCCCTGCCGTCTCTGTTTGGATCAGACCATTCAACATTACATTACTGGACATCGTCCAGTAGGACCATCTCAATTCGAGATTTTCATACATCAACGCCTCCATTATTATTCTTTTTCTAACATCGTTTTTAACTTTTTATCTGGGGTTGGATATTGAGAACTCAAAGAAATAAGTAATTAGTTTTTTTTTTTTTTGGTACAGGGGAAATAAGTAATTAGTTAATGATGCAATACTATACCTGAGTATTAGAAATCTACAACATATTGTGCCTGCAACCTAGTACGTGCTGTTACGTAGGAAAAAACTCCACAATTTGTTCGTTCTAAAAGAAGCTGAATATAAACGGTGTGTTTCATAGCACCGTTTTATATTTGACTTCTTTCAGAGCGTTCAAATTTTGAATGCTTAAGCAGGTAAATTTAACGAGGTTAGTCACATAAATACTTCTAAATGCTTTTTTCTAAGCAGCTTTGCTTAATTCCTGTCTGTTCAAATGTGTCCTGTAATAATATGTCCCCGAAGATAAAAACAGACTAGCGATAGTATTTCTTTAATTTTTTTTAAACTCGAATTTTTTTATTTTAGTGTTTAGAACAAAAAAAAATAAAAATTAAGAAATTTAATAATAGATAATAAAATTCATAAATAGAGACTATTCTTGATTCTTTCTTTTTACCTAAAGTCACTAAAATAACATACTCCGACTTTAAAAAATCATGTTCCACAATGATTAGAATTTTTTGACTTTTTACTATTTTGATTTTGGTATTTTTTTATATTTTTTAAATTTAATAAATAAAATTTATTTTTTATTATTTTTTCTCTCTCTCTTAATTTTATTTTTACTTCTCTTCAAAATTCTGATAGAGAAACTGCATCCCCTACATAAATTGTAAAACTAAAATTGAATCTAGTGCTCTAATTAGATTACATTTTTTTCTTCATTTTCATATTATTCCATTTAAATCACATCTAAATAAGAATATGAAAAATTACATTCTATCTTCTCATTTTTATTCTTTTATATTTCAGTTCCTCCATTGTTATTTTTCAGTCTTCCCACATTTATTTCTAAGCACGGCAGAATTCTGTTCATTCGTCTGCAGACTGCAGTAGTATACTTTAACTCTCAAAACCACTCCTTATTCCTTTTCTAGTGATGTTGATATCCTATCTGAAAATCAATGAGCCTTCATCAAGCCAGCGATTGTTGACTGCCGGTGGTGGGTTTGGGGATATACACAAACTGGAATGTCGCTGGAGAGAGAGAAGGAATCTATATATAATCACATGCATACTAACACTAGTCTAAACCATAATGAGAGTGACTACGAGTTATAACCAGTTAAAGGGTCACAATGGCCGGTGTAAAATAAGAGTAAAAAATAAAAAACTAGGTGATCAGTAAACAGAATTTCCATTTGATGAAAGAGGCATTTACACCTGCCAGTAGACTCTAACCGAGTTTACAATCCTTTGTATCTGACAAAAGATTTTCTACACAATTATTATTAACATACAACAGCAGATGATGCTAAAACTAGCGCACAATCAACATTATCAGGGGAAAAAAACCAGAACTTTTCAGCAATTGCCACTCATAAAAGCGGGAAATCACTTCTCAGAGCCTTCAATTTTTGTGGATGTCGATGTAAAAGTAACTGGGTTTGTTGGATGGTCCCTGACAATCAAGTTTAGCACTTCAGGCCTTGAGTAGTGTCCAACCACGTCAAAATCAAACTTTGCCCTTGCTATTTCTCCAAGATCTGTGATCCATTATTGAGAATCAGAACATTAGACACAACATAAAACAGTCAAAACATTTCATGAACGAAATGAAGACAGAGAACTGCATTCCATCACAGCAAGACACTGAAGAATTGTGTTAAAAGAGGCAAATTATTAGTCCAGCCATAACTGCCAAGACACTCATTGTGAAAGAGGAAGGTAATGCGCTGAGTGTGATTCAACCTGCTTTCAAGTTTAAAAACCAACTGAATTAAGTGGTTTTATATACTTGTAAGCCAAATCAAACGAACCTCAATGAGGTTCATTTGGCTCAGCTGCAGACATTGTTTTAGCAATATTTATGTCAGTCTATATAATGTAAGATCCAGAAAAATTATTAAGAGTGATTCCTGTTTGGACTCCTCAATGAAGAAAATAAGTGTGCACACAGAAAAGAATAAAAGAAGCAAATACAAGATTACAAGTGGAAAAGCTAGAACAAAAGTTAGGAGAGGTACATGAAGAGGGAGAAGAATGAAATGATCGAAATGAAAGAAGGAATTCAAGCGAGAGGTGGCACATATGACCGTAAAAAAAGAAAATGAGGGAACTGAGAAAATTTCAAAGGGATAAGGGCGGGCAGAGGGGGCACACAGTGTCCCCTGAAAAGGCATGAAAGAAATCAAAATCTCAAACTGAATACAGCAAAAACATCTACCATACATAGTAACAAGACCAACCCTATTTGTTTTGTTACTTTCATAATATCGAGATCAGTTTATAAACAATCGTAGAAGGATGAAGGAACCCATATTTGGCTTGCTAGACCCAGTAAAAGGCCTTGTAAGTAATGGTCACTCACAACCGCAAAATTGCATGAGGATCACTTTGAAAGGGAAACGAATAGAAGGAATCGAAACTGCCATGGAAAATCATGCAATATAGTCTCACCTAAAAAGATAGTTGCTTTTTTATGATTCCTCCCAGACGTCATTCCACACACACTCAAAAAAGCTACTACAGATTGTAAGGGTATAAGCAGAGAGTATAAATATCAGACAAGTACAACATACCCAGATCTGCTGAAATCAGTGCCTCGCCGTTGTAGTTTGGTCCTGCCAGAACAGCCCCTGATGGTGATATAATGACACTGCCTCCGGCACAAACAACAGAATCTGGTGTTAGGTCCTCTTCTGTGCCAGCAAATACATACTCTGGAGGGGGTGGGTAATCTTTCCTCCTACAAAATTGGTTTGCTGACAAAACAAAACATCCACCTTCAGCAGCAATATGAGTCATTGATGCTTGCCAGATATCCCTGGCATCAGCTGTAGGAGCACAATATATCTCAACACCTGTGAATATGTGGCAAAACCCAACAGAAATTATTGGTGTTTAACTATTAGGCCCAGTACAAGCGCATGCAGTTTTAAATCTCTAATGTAATATTGGTCCTATATCAAAATGAGTAACTGCATGATGGATGAAAGTTCAGCACACAAATTTTTAACCTTTAGCATACATGGCTGTCCTTAGAAGTGGCATCCTGTTCTCCCAACAAATGGCAGCACCTATTTTTCCAATGGGAGTTTCAAAAACCGGAATTGTTGATCCATCCCCAAATCCCCAGATAACTCGCTCCAATGCTGTTGGCATGACTTTCCTGTGCTTTCCCAGATAACGACCTTGAGAATCAAAAAAGAGAACTGTACAGTAAAGTGTGTAGCCATCTCTCTCAATCACTCCCATTACCAAATATACTTTATACTTCCCGGCCATTGCTGCCAATCTATCAACCTCAGGACCTACAACAACCTTAGATATGTTAGTCAAAAGACTATGGCTACAGGTACATGTTTTTTAATCATAGTCATAAAATAAGCCCAGAATAAAGAAGTAATATCAGCAGATCAATAACGTAGCATCTCAATAATTTGACTGCAAAACAGATGAAAAAACAGGATAATGAAAATTTCTCATTAGCAGCAAACATTGTTTTACATAATTTCTTACCAATGCTATAGGAAAAGGTAGACTCTCGCATAAAAAACTAGTTTTGCCAGCTTTATACATCCGTGATGTCTTACGTTGTATGTTGTTCGTTTTCTTTTAAGGGATGTTTCCATCTAATTTGCACTGGAACTAGTTGGAAATCGAGAAGACTTGTCCTGACAAATACTAACAGCGAGTCCTAAGTCTTACCAGGCACATCAATGGCTGCAGAGTGATACTTGCGGAATTCCTCTTTACCCTTAGCTGAACGATTTCCAATAGAAACACCGAATGTCGAACCACGCGGGTAGCCACCCACAAATGCTTCTGGAAACACAACCAGCTGGGATCCATAGCTAGCGGCTTCAGCCAGCAATCTCTCAGCCTTGTCTTCAAGTAAGATAAGAAATCGGAATCATAATAAATTCATTTTTTATAAAGAAATAATAATGCAGCTGAAGAATGAAAATAATGCTCCTAAACCAAAACAGGACAAACAATAAAATCAGTTCATTGCCTGCAAGTGGAAGGTTAGTTGGTTTCTAAGGTTGCAAGCCAAAGCTCTTGTTATGACAATTGCTCTAATACCAATTTGTTATGACAATGGCTAACAAAAATAAAATTGCGGAATATAAATTGGAGAAGGAGAAGAGAAAGCACACAAATGTTTAACGTGGAAAAACCCAATAAGCGAAAAAATCATGGGCAGAAGAAGAGAGTTTCACTATATAGAATTCTGTTACAAGGTTGAAATTTGGGCTAAATAATTAGTCTCAAACAACAGCACCCAAAATGACCCAAACAACTGCTGTATTCAAAATACAGAAAATCTGCACTCTTCTATATTGCTGTTTAACAGTAGCAGACCCAAAATAAGTACTGTTTATGAGGCACTGTTCATGACGTACTGTACACGCTACTGTTCACAAGTGGCGCTGTTCACCGCAGGGTCCTATTCACGGGTTGGTGCATCCTCTGCACTGTTTCACGCAGCTGCTGTATTATATATATATTTTGTAGTTAAAATTGTTGTGTGCTATTTTTTACTAAAATTACAACTCTATCTGTAATTATTTTACAGTAACTGCAACTCTTAGTTGCAGCTTCTATCAGAAACTGCAACTCTTAGTTGCAGCTTCTATCAGAAACTGCAACTCTTAGTTGCAACTTCCATCAGAAACTACAACTCTTTTATTTTTAGAATTTAAGTCACACCAAAAAATATAACAGCACTTTACTTGGAACAATTCCAAGCACCCCGATGGCCTTTCGAACGTAACAACGGAAAAAGAAGAGAAATTTACCAAGACATGAAAAGGATAAAGAAGAAATTGTTACCAGTTGGTGATAAACATAACAGCTCTACAATGAAACATAGCAAAGGGATCTAAAACCAATTGGCTCCAGAAATACAAAATCTTATTAGATACGATTAGACAAACGATTGAAGGGAAAAATTAAGAAGGAAGTACCTAAAGTAGCAGGCGTGTCGTAGAAGATAGTAGAGGCCTGGACGACGGTGGCTCGGACCGTGGGGACGTTGACATCGGAGCTCATATCGACTTCGGCGAACAAAGTCTCATCATTGACGGCTTGAGACGTTACAAGCGCCATTTCTTTCTGGGGCGCCTCTCTTCTAGTGTCAGCTGTTCTCTCAAAATGGTTCGGCTGTTTGGGTACGACTCCTTGCATAGTACAGGTGATTTTTCATAAAAAAAAAAAAAGAAAACCTTTTCCCTTATTCTTAAATTAGGTAGCAGGGGACTGGCGAGGTTTAGCCTGAGTTGAGAATCGAGACACCAGCTTCCTTGCTAGAGAGAATTCTAGAAAATTTCCATGAGATCGACCAACCCCCTCAGCTCATCCCCAGGCCAACCTTTTCCATATTGGGTGGAAAAAAGACATTAAGATGAGATGTCATGCATGCGGCACAAAATTAAAGGTTGGACATTTCTATGGTGGAAAGAAAAAGGCCATATTCCTGTAAACAAATTATGTAATATTAAAAAATAATTATGTGATTTTTTAAAATAATTTGACAGATATATCCCAAAATCAACACATGTACAAATTTGTGTCAAAATGACTAATTGATGCTCAAAAAAATTAATTGATATATAAAGCCAAATTAGGAAACTAAAAAAATGATCTGTAATTAAAATTTATTGACATTAAATATTTTAAAATAAAAATTTAGAATTTGTTTACATTAAGTGCTTTAATATTAATGGAAAACAAATAAGAAAATAATGCTTAATTTTAAATAACATCAACTAAAGATAAAAATAAAAATTAAGTGCCATTAAATGTTTTCAAACAAATTAAAAATAAAAAAGAAATAGTGTTTAAATTTAAAATGTAATACGACTAAATTTTGAACCTATAATTATAATTCGTTATACTATGATGATTTGAAGGGGTTAGTTTGATTAAATTATTTCTTCTTCAAAGTTTGAGTATTTATTTTTTAAATAGTTGGATTATCTATTTTTTTCATCAATTTTGTTTAATATTATTATCATTTGTGCAATGGATACAATGTATACTAACTAGTTATTAATTATAGAAATTACAATTTTTTCATTTTTATAAACTAAAATTTATAAAAATTTTACTTATACAAATTTAAATAAATAAATTTATCAAGTTTTATAGTAGACCTTATATATCACATGAAGTGTTTGTAGGTAGGGTTTTGTGAGACTAGTTTTCCTTATAAATAATCATCTTTCAGTTACCCTATAATCTATTTATAATAATTATGGGAGAAAATTTCTATGTTAATCTTCTTTGTTTATTATTTTAAGGATATTCCCTATCCTTTAACAAGAAACTATTTACCTTTTGAACGAGTAGAAGCAGTAAACTCTTCTCAACCAGTTATACGTTAATCTTTCTACTTGGTATAAACGGAACATCCTGATGCGCAACGGGGTCCTTAACATTAACATTAACATTACTACTGCATAAGCCACGACACAGCTGAACGTTATAATTATTTACATACACAGATTTCCTTAATGATAAGAACACCTTGTTTCCGCTGTCCAGTAATTGTTCCAACTTCTTTATTGATCACAACAATTTTGTCTTAGTTATTGATTCATCTTCTCCCACCGATGTGTGTGCTGTGTATACCCAACAAACGGCTGTGTGAACACTATCAACTGCTACTCTGGCATGCACACCAGTTTAGAAGCCTCTGTCCCCAATCTCCCTGCTTTATCTCCATCTTGTGAAACCATGATTAGCCAACCACAGTGCGAAGAGGATTCAAATTAAATCAATATAGGGGAAAACCACAAGCTAAATTAAATTAATATTTGTTCATAGAATATAGTAGAAATGAGAGAGAGAGAGAGAGAGAGAGAGAGAGAGAGAGAGAGAGAATGGCAGAGGTGTCATAGAAGATAGCAGAAGTTTGAACAATGGTGGCACGGATAACTGGTCCAGCAGTAAGAGCTGTCTCCATATATGTCTGAAAATGTTATTCAATGAGGATGGACCTTTGCTGCTGATTATTGGAGACTAGTGCTCAATCTTCTATAATTTATTCCAAACTCATTTCTCTTAATACTGTAAAAATCATAGCAAGAATCTCATTCGATTTTTCTTATGAAAATAAAAGGCTACTACCCTTAACTTATTTTAAGACAGTGATTCTTCCTTTTCTAGTGTAAAAGTTTAAACTTTTATAGTTGAAAAGCATACTATACCCGAGAATAAGCTTGTATCAAACAGTAAAAGAATGAGCTTTCCCGCAGTGAGAGCATCTTCTTTATCGGCATACAATATGACTCTGGGTACTGGAGACACCATCACAATTTAACAAACAAGCAATAAAGGCAAAAACACCCTTTTATGCAGAAAGATTATCGATTTTGCTCTTCGCTTCGGCAATGTTACTAGTTTAGTTAGGGTATGAACAAGAAAACATAGGAGCAGGGCGTATCAGTTTGGGTGTTTGCAATGTGCTAGTTTTGTTATGGTGTTCGACAGGTTGACGGGACGAAAGAGAAACATATAAGCAGAAGCACGTCGGACATCAACCTAAGACCCACATGGGTAGACCACGTACCAGTGTCGATCCGTACCATGGATCATACGCGTCATTCACTTTGCCCCGCCGACTCTCTTTCTCTATCCAAATCTCTCAAATGCCAGTCGCCGACTTGCTGCAAAATAAAAATCAGGGATAGAAAGAGAGGGTTGTGGAAGAGAGCCAAAGAGAAAATTAAGGAATAACCCTCGTGTTTTGATTGATTCTATTCGTCCTTACGAAGCAGCTGCAAATTTGAACCCTAATAATAATATTCGTGTGGAAATTAATTTAAGCAAAAGGAAAAAGAAAAACAGAACAGAGAGGATGGAGGGGTTTCGAGGGAAGGGCAGACGTCAACGGCGGCTTCTTCGCTGTTTCCAGGGTTTAGGGCCAATTTTTGCGTCGCTGTAACTGTAAGGGCTTCTTTAGATATGTTTTGACCTATAGGAATTTGGAATCAGAGGTTGTTCACTGTTGAATTTTTTTAAAAGTTTATGTCTGGAAACACAGCTTAATTAGAGAAACTGTTCTATAACTAAGATATCCCCCCTCTTCCCTCTGGTTTTTTCAGTTGTCTGTTCTACTAGGTTGAAGTCTTGACGTGGCCCACCTGGGTCTCTGTCCTGATTTGTGTGTAGATAAGTGGTTCATTTCAGGAAGAAAATGGTTTACACTAATTTTGATATCTTTTCACCATGTGTTTCCTTATAACAGATGATAAGGTTGTAACAGTTTCATGGTTGTCCAATGTTGTTTAGACATGTTACACATGTTTGATTATGCTAATAATAAGATACAGATTTGAAATTAATTTCCATCTTGAGTTACTAGTGCTGGTTTATTTGTAACCGGCCATTATAATGAGTAGTTCTTCTTCTCAACTCGAGGAAGAAGGTACCCAAATGGTTCACATAGTAAGAGGGCAACTGACTGGTTATTGGAAGGCCACCGATAAAGATCATTTTTTGGTTGTTTGTCGCCTCAAGAGGAATACAGGGTTTCGTTCAAATGATGCCCCAAACAGAGTTTCTTCTAGTCAAATGCGCACGGTGAATCCCTATGAAAATTAATTGTGGTATCTCTGAAGCAAACATTGATCACATGTCTGAGCAAGATAAACGGGTTGGATGTAGTTCCAAGCGTTGCAGTAGCAGTTGTATTCTCCTTCGGTGGAACAAAGTGACTCTACATCTGAATCGAATCAGAGGCCAGCTAATGTTGCTGCTTTGACATAATCTTCTAGTCACCAAAAGGTAGATTAAGCTTCTTGATTTGTCTTCAATATTGCACGAGGTGACATTAAACTCTTGCACTTTTAGTGGATTCTTATGCATTGTACTTTATTAAATATTTACTATAGAATGAGGATTGGATGAAGAGGACAGCTATGCTGATTGCTGAGATACAAAGGATGATATCATTAAATTATAGTGGTGGGAGAGATGGGCCTCTCGAATACCTTGTTTTGGGTAGATTTTATCTTTTCTTCTGTGTATTTCCATTTTCAGAGCAGTCATTGGAGAGGCTTTCTCTGACTGAGTCTTCTTCAACTCTGTTTTGATTATATAAATAAAATTCATCGGTTACCTATCACTATCGTAAGCTCTTTTGAACCAAACCAAATCTTGAAAGGGAAAATAAAAATAGTCGTGGAATGTTCAGCTCTACTACCCTTCGTTGCAACTTAAGTGGTACAATGGGGAGCGGTCTATAGATATAGAGCGGTGTTAGTTCTACATCAGTAAAGTTACGTTTCTTCTACAATTGTTATTTTTTATATAATCAACTCCTTCACAACAGTATAAAGAAAAGAGAACAAGAAGCATAACAGTGCCAAAAGTTGAAAAATGTAACATTCACGTAGCTGTAAAAACGTTGATCTATCATTTTCCATGGAATATATCTCAAGAGGGAGGGACACATCTGTGGCAAAGTATGGATTCCTTGTAAAATCTGGCATAAACAGGAAAAGCACGAACATAGAAAAGAGATATAAGTTAAGCAAAATGACAAATGAAATGAATTACCGTTTACTTCGAGTGATGTCATTATTGTGAATGGATTGCCAGCTACTCAAGCAAATTTCAGAGTAACGCATAGAACTTCTTTTGCTAGAAGATTAGGAGGTTCAAAGTTCAAGGTCATCTTCGTCGCTACCTAATCAATCAACGCTCACTAGTTGGCTAAATCCGCCATGGGAAGTGCAAGTGCTCCGTTAGTCTCAGCTGTCATGAAAAGGTAAGCGGTCTATATATGGGTTACGATAAATTATACCAAACATGTAGAGAAGCTAACATGATTTAACAGGCTTGAGGGGAAGGTGGCTCTGGCCACCAGCGGGGCAAGCGGCATTGGAGAGTGCGCTGCAAGACTCTTCTCGAGACATGGAGCTAAGGTGGTAATAGTTGATGTCCAAGACGACTTGGGTAACTCCGTTGGAAGGAATTGGATTCATCCTCTGCTTCCTATGTCCACTGCGATGTGACCAAGGAAAAGGACATTGAAAATGCTGTCAACACAGCCGTTTCCAAGTATGGCAAGCTAGACGTAATGTTCAGTAACGCTGGTATAATTGGCGTCAACAAGACCAGCATTCTTGACAACGAGAAGTCTGAATTTGAGCAAGTGATCAATGTCAATTTGGTTGGTGCCTTTCTGGGAACCAAGCATGCCGCTAGGGTAATGATCCCGGCTCGCCGGGGCAGCATAATCACCACTGCTAATATATGTGGTTGCATAGGAGGTGGGACATCACATGCCTATACAAGTTCAAAGCATGGCGTGGTGGGACTCATGCGAAACACTGCGGTGGAGCTTGGCAATATGGGATTCGGGCGAATTGTGTCCCCCCTTCTGTGATTGACACAACTCTTGCTAAGAATTTCTTTAAGCTTGATGATGAGGGACTTCACGGTGTTTATTCCAACCTCGAAGGTGCCGTTATTGAGTCCCAAGATGTGGCTGAAGCTGCTCTTTACTTGGCAAGTGACCGGTCCAAGTATGTTAGTGGGCACAACCTGGTAATAGATGGGGGCTTCAGTGTTGTAAGCCATGGTTTTTGCATCTTTGGCCAATCTGTGTTGAAGTTAAGGATGTCCTGTTTCGGCTAGTATCTGCCAAAGAATGATGGCATCTCGTTTCCAAAGAAGGCAGCCTTCTGCCTTCCAATCTCTGTGTTAAGATTTGATTAAATTAAACCTACAGTTTAAGCATAGCATCATGATATGCCAATCAAGGAAAGTAGTGGAAAGCAAGGAACGGAAATGTATTCGAGGGCAAGCGCCACTGTTCATTTGATCTGGCATCTATACAGCTAAAGAGCTTGCAAATGATGAACCTTCTTTATGGTTTTGGTTTACTTCAGCTGCTACCGTGTTATTTCTGGTAGTTCTTTTGTGATGATCTAAATCAGCAATCCCATATGATATTATATATGGGTTAAAACAAGGAAACGAAAAGAAGAACTCTAGGGAATCCAAATTGCGAAATTCTCTGCTTTCATTTTTTCAATTCAAATTATAATTACTTTTTTATGCACTCAATAATTTTTTAACAAGATTAAAATCTTAAATTATGTATCAAAATATTATATATTCTTTATTTTTAATTAAATCTGTATATGCTATATTTACTTTTTTTCTTGTCTTTTTTAAAATTTAAATGAATAGATAATTATAGGTGATAATAATCACTAAAAAATTTATAGTAGATCATAATAGTATATTAAATTATTTGATTTTTTAAAGAATTTATTGAGATTAAATTTATATATAATTATTTTAATTTATTTATATTTATGTTTTTTATTTATGTAATGTGTGAATATTTGAAGTTTTTTAGTGTGTTATTATCTTTAGTCTTGCCCATTTAAATAAATTTTCTAGCTCTATATCAGTCAAATAGAAAAGTGTTAAGAAAATAATTTTTTTGAATACATAATATATTTGCTTCCCAAATTTTAAGATTTAAATTTTGTAAAGTGTATAACATATTTTAAAAAATAAAAAATAAATAAATAATTATTAATAAAAAATTAATAATCATAATTATTTTAAATTTATAAATTATAATTTATTTATTTATATTTAATATTAATTATAATTATTTTTTATTAATTATCATATATTTATATTTTATTTTTTAAAATTTATCCTACACTTTAGCATATCTCAATACAAATTTTTATATATATCTCTAACTAAGAGCAAGATGGTGTACGTTTGGGGACGTGGAAGAGCACCCAGGGGAGAAGTTCCATGGTCATCCGTGGCAGTGGGCCATGTAGCAAGGTAAAAAAGGTGAACCAAGGTATTACGCGTATGCACAAAGAAGTAATACTTTTTGTAAATGTAAAGGCATAGAAAAAAATTAAAATAATATATTTTTTTTTTTTGTATTTATTAATAGTAAAAAAAATTTAATGTTATCACTCTTCTTTTACTAAGTTAGTTATGAGAAGGAGGTTAGGGGCATGTGAGGTAAGGAAATTGGTTGGCGGTGGAAGAGACTCACCTCACGGATTGTCAGAAGACTTGGTTGTTATAGGGTGGAGTTTTATTTCTTCTTCTGTGCATTTTTAATGAAAAATTTTACATGAAAATAAATTAAAAGATTATAAAAAGTATATAAAATTTATGTCTTTAAACAAAATAATTTTTAACTCTATTTTAAATATAGAAATAAAATTCATCTGTTACCTATCAGCATCATGCGCTCCTCCGCACCGTACCAAATCGTGAAAGGGAAAACAGAGATAGTGGTGGGATGTTCGGCTCTGCTATCCCTCCCTGCAACTTACATAGTATTCCATATTTATGTGGTGAGTGGTCCATTGATATATTTCATGAGGTACGGACACATTTGTGGCCAAGGGTGGATTTTCTGTTCAGATCTGTAGTTTAAACTGGAAAAGCACCAATATAGAAGGATAGACAAGTTCAGCAAAATGACAAAATGAAATAAACTAGGCACCTCATTTTTCGGGATTTTTTTTTATTTGAATATTTTAAAATATTATTTTATAAAATGTAAATAAATAATTATTTAAATTATTATAAAATATAAATAAATAATAATAATTTATATATTTAAAATAATTTATGCTAAAAATTTTTATTTATATTTTATAAAATCAAATGTATTTTATATTTTAAAAAATCTCAATTCTTCCTTATGAGTGATGTCATTATTGTGAATGAATTGGCAGCTACGCAGCCTACACTAGGCTCCTCTATAGACAGAAGCAAATTGCAGAGCATTTCATCAATTTTAAAGCATTTATGAAAATGCTTAATTTTTATAGTATGATGATTAAAAATAAAAACTAAAATGTATCATCATTAAATACTTTAAAACAAATAAAAGTCAAATAAAGAAATAATGTTTAAATTTAAATAACATAAACTATATTAAAGAAGTAAAAAGTTATTGATATTAAATTTTTAAATAAATAAACATAAAATAAGAAAATAACACTCAGATTTAAATTATACTAGATTAATATAGAAATTCATATTTATTGACGTGAAATCATTTAAAATAAAAAATCAATGTTTATTGATATACATAATCTAAAATAAATGAAAATTAAATATATTAGTCAAATATATTAAAACGTATTGACATTAAATAATTTAAGATAAAAAAAATAAATTTATTGACTTTGCCTTAAAATCACTGAAAAGTAATAAGGAAACAATTACTGCTTAACTTTGAATAACATTAGCTAAAAATAAAAACAATAATTTATTAACATCAAATATTTTTAAAAACAATGCTTAAATTTAAACAACGCTCACTAAATATAAAAACTGTAATTTGTTGTATGTTAAAATTAATGAAAAGTAAAAAAGAAAACAATAATAAAATTGAAATAACTTAGCTAAATTTCTGAAATTAAATATATATGATAAAATCTGTAAACATTATTGAGGATTTATATATTAATGTAAAAAATCTTGATATATGTCATTATCATAAAAAGTTGTAATTAAGAGATAAAAGTTAAACAACTATATATACTAAAAATACAAAAAATTAAACTAAAATTTATTGATTATAAATACTTTAAAATAAATGAAATTTAAATAAAGATTTAGTGCTCAAATTTAAATAATGTTAACTAAATATTAAAAACTAAATTTATTGACATTAAATGTTTTCAAATAAATGAAAAACAAACAAAAAATGCTCAAATTTAAATAGTATTAGTTAAATTTATGAAATTAAATTAATTGTTTGTCATTAAATGTTTCATAATTAATGGAGAAATAAAAAATTACAATTTAAATAAACTAAATTTATTATATTAAAATTGAGAAACAAATAAATTGATTAGCTGTTGCTCAAAATCATTTATTATTGTAATAAATATTGACATATATCATTATCATAAAAATTAATTAAAAATAAAAGTTAAATACATAAAACAAAAACTAAAAATAGAAAAGAAACAAAATTAAAATTTATTGATACTAAATCCTCTAAAAGAAATAAAAATAATTTTTTTAATTTAAAGAGTATTAACTAAATTTGTAAAATAAAAATGGTATGCCATTAAATCCATAATGATTTTCCGGGATCCTTTCCTTCTGAGCGATGTCATTAACGTGAATGAATTGCCATGCTACACCCTGCTCCCCTATAAGACAGCAACAAATTTCATAGTAACGCATAGCATTTCTCTTGCGAGCAGATTAGGAGGTTCAAGGTCATTTTCCGCGCTACCTAGGGAATCAACGTTCACCAGCTAGCTAGATCCGCCATGGGAAGTGCAAGTGCTCCATTGGCCTCAGCAGCCTTGAAAAGGTAAGCGAGATATATATGTGTTTGTGTGTGTGTATCTATTAGCATAATGTATGCCAGGCTTGTGGAGAAGCTAACACGATATAACAGGCTTGAGGGGAAGGTAGCTCTGGTCACTGGTGGAGCAAGCGGCATTGGAGAGCACACTGTAAGACTCTTCTCGAGGCATGGAGCCAAGGTGGTGATAGCCGATGTCCAAGACGACCTGGGTCACTCCCTTAGCAAGGACTTGGATTCATCCTCTGCTTCCTATGTCCATTGCGATGTGACAAATGAAAAGGACATCGAAAATGCTGTCAACACAGCCGTTTCCAAGTACGGCAAGCTAGACGTAATGTTCAATAACGCTGGTATAGCTGGCATCCTCAAGACCAACATTGTTGAGAGTGAGAAGTCTGATTTTGAGCGAGTGATCAATGTCAATTTGATTGGTGCCTTTCTGGGAACCAAGCATGCAGCTAGGGTAATGATCCCCGCTCGCCGTGGCAGCATAATCACCACTGCTAGTATTTGTGGAAGCATAGGTGGTGTGGCAACACATGCCTATACAAGTTCAAAGCATGCCGTGGTGGGACTTGTGAGAAACACTGCGGTGGAGCTTGGGCAATATGGGATTCGGGTGAATTCTGTTTCCCCCTCTATGATTGCCACTCCTATCGCTATGAATTACTATAAGCTCGATGATGAGGGACTTCGTGGTGTTTATTCCAACCTCAAAGGTGCTGTTATTGAGCCCCAAGATATAGCTGAAGCTGCTCTTTACTTGGCAGGTGACGAGTCCAAGTTTGTTAGTGGGCACGACCTGATAATTGATGGAGGATTCACTGTTGTAAATCCTGGTTTTAACATCTTTGGCAAATCTAAGTAGAAATTAAGGATGGCCTGTTTCTGCTAGTATCTGCCAAATTATGATTGCATCTCGTTTCCAATGGAGGCAGCCTTCTGCCTTCGTTCCAATCTCTCTGTTTACTTAATATCCAGAAACTTTGGTTTGTCAAAGTTTATATGTTTTTTGTCAAATAAATACCAAATGTATTTGATTAGATTAAAAGTTGCATCAACGCTACTGTTTAAGTATAGCATCAAAATATCTAAAGTACTCGAGGGCAAGCATCATGGGGCATCTGAATTGGCATCTATATAGCTAAAGACCTTGCAAATAAGCAACCTTCTTTTTTTTTATATATATAACCAAGAAAATAAAAAAAAATATTTGAAAGATGTGCCTGTAATGACTAGCCTCATGATTACAGGAAAAGAAACCCTTTAATTCTTAATTTTTTTAATATAAAAAAAATTATAATATAGAAATTGAATTTAAGAGAAGAGGACAATAAGATCGAATTCAATTACTTAAATGAAAATCAAATCTTTAGTTATTAATTTTTTGTTATAATAAATTATGCATGGAATTCTTAAAAAGATTAAAAGCATGTTTTGCTTAGCAAGAACCATATATGAGGGCATAAGGCTTCAATATGGATTATGGGTTGAATGATGGATCAAAACACTCACAATTAATAAGGATGTATAAATTTTAACTCAACTTGTCTAATGGGACGAGACTAACCTATTTTATGATACCTCGCTTCACAATTACTTACAAAGCCAATGTAAAAAAAAAAAAAGGTATGATAGCCTTTTGTATTTCACATAAAAAGCAAATTATAAGTTGCAGATTATTGACCCTTAACAAAGGATGAAGCTCGACATTAATATTGATTTACACTTTTTAGGGGATAACAAACAATGAGACTTCACATTAATATTGATCTACACTTTTTAGAGGGTTTTCACGTATTAAATATATAGTTTATTTTATACAAGTTTTTGTTAAATTTTTGTTTAAAAATTTAAATTATTAAAATTATTAAACTTTATATATTAAATTAACTACTACATGTTACAAAAGTTTTATTCCTAAAATTTCGTGAGAATAGTCTAACCTATGTGTAAGCATAGCCACATAGATCGTGTGTCCTGGTGTGGCATCGCATGCCTATGCATGGATTTAGATTATTTATTTTTTATTTTAATATTTTTTATTTTTATATTATAATGAAATATATTTTATATATCTTATTTTATAATATTTTGTTTTTTCAATTTTATTTTTATACGGACTCTTATTTTTAAAATCCAAGATTAATATATCCGAATCCAACACTAGCCGACCCTAGTAGGGACGTAGGAAGACCATGCCTCCTCAACAAAATTTATTCTAAGAATTTTATTTTAAAATTTATTATAAAATAAAATTTTATTTTATTATTTTTTCTAAAATTAAAATTTGACTCTTTTGATTTATACAAGACTTTCAAGATTAGTCAATAAAGTTATTAAATTAAAAGTTTATACTTTGATCAGCATTTTGACAATACAATGGCCTATTGAGTTCGAACTCTTTTTTTTTTTTCAATAATTTATCATTTCTCCTGTCTAAAAAAAATTTTACATATATTTTTTAAAATATTAACCCATTATAAAACTGTATAATATCTTTTTTATTTTATAATTGATATGGTATTTATACTAAAAATATTAATTTATATATTAAAATTATTATTAATGTATTATATAATAATAAATATTTTAAAAATTATTATATCATTATAAATGTTTTTATATATTAGTTAATGAGTACTTCCAAAAATTTACTTGAAGCTTCGCCATGCAAGTTCAAAGTACCCCGTGGAGGGGGCTAGTGCGAAACACCCTGGAGCTTGGACCATATGGCTCTCGGGTGATTTCTGTGTCACCTTATGTGATTGATTTAACGTGTTGGAGTGCGAGCAATGACATGTGGCTGAAATGTTTGTTCACTCATCGATGTCCCAACGCGTCACTAAAGCAGCACCAGATGTCAAACGTGGAAGGAAT
This sequence comes from Dicorynia guianensis, assembly GCA_037013595.1. Taxonomy (NCBI): domain Eukaryota; kingdom Viridiplantae; phylum Streptophyta; class Magnoliopsida; order Fabales; family Fabaceae; genus Dicorynia; species Dicorynia guianensis. The sequence continues at coordinate 3,222,010 of JASUAB010000009.1, forward strand.
CAAATTTAGTGAAAGCAGTGGTATTCTAAATTACAAATACAGTGCCGGTGGGCCTCTAGCTCACATGGCACAGATGATCTTCGCTTAGAACCAGGTCATTGGTTCAAATCTCCCTTTGTCCCTTTACCCCTAATAGCCATACAGTATGCCCCTTGTTAACCAAAAAATTACAAATACAGTGAAGAACTTCTTGTGGCCCAAATTTTTTTCCAGAAAGGTCTATTGTTATCTTCCCTTGGAAGACTGATAATGCTTTGCCTTGGAGGAGAGAGACATTTGCTAGACAAAGGCTTTTGTCTTTGGCTTCTTTGAGAGCTTCACCGAGGCCACTCATGGGAAGTGTCTCTTTACTCGCTGCTGCTGCAAGAAGGTAACTGTAACTGCAAGAAGTGATTTCAACTCACAAAGTCAAGTGCTGCCCAGAAATTTAACTCTCTTCGCTGTAGAAATTCAGCATCAATTCAATTCTGTATTCCATTGTGAATTTGTAAGCTAATGACGTGTTATGCACAAATTTGGCAGGCTAGAAGGGAAGGTAGCGTTGATCACCGGCGGGGCTAGTGGGATCGGGGAGTGCACTGCAAGACTCTTCTCGAGGCATGGAGCTAAGGTGGTGATAGCCGATATCCAAGACGATTTGGGTCACTCTGTTTGCAAGGAATTGGATTCATCCTCTGCTTCCTATGTCCATTGCGATGTGACAAAGGAAAAGGACATTGAAAATGCTGTCAACACAGCCGTTTCCAAGTATGGCAAGCTAGACGTAATGTTCAACAACGCTGGTATAATTGGCGTAAACAAGCCCAGCATTCTTGACAATGAAAAGTCTGAATTTGAGGAAATGATGAATGTCAATGTGGTTGGTCCCTTTCTGGGAACCAAGCATGCCGCTAGGGTAATGATTCCGGCTCGCCGGGGCAGCATTATCAACACTGCTAGTATTTGTGGATGCATAGGTGGTGTGGCAACACATGCCTACACAAGTTCAAAGCATGCCGTGGTGGGACTCACGAGAAACACTGCGGTGGAGCTTGGGCAATATGGGATTCGGGTGAATTGTGTGTCCCCTTATGTGATTGCCACGCCTTTGGCTAAGAAGTTCTATAAGCTTGACGATGAGGGAGTTCATAGTGTTTATTCCAACCTCAAAGGTGCTATTCTGGAGCCGCAAGATGTAGCTGAAGCTGCTCTTTACTTTGCAAGTGACCAGTCCAAGTATGTTAGTGGGCACAGCCTGGTAATAGATGGAGGATTCACGGTTACAAACGTTGGTTTTGGCATGTTTGGCCAATCTGTGTAGAAGTTTAGGATGGCCTGTTTCGGCTAGTAGCCTAGTACGGTCAAATTATGATGTCATCTCGTTTCCAAAGGAGGCGGCCTACTGCCTTCCCATCTCTCTGTTTACCTGGGAATGTCTATAACAATAAATTGGAGTTTATCAAAGTTTATATATTTCCTTTCAAATAAAAAGCTAATGTATTTGATTAGATTAAAAGTTGTTTCAAACCTACAGTTTAAGCATAGCATCAAAATATCCCAATCAAGGAAAGTAGTGGAAGAGCAAGGAATGGAAAAGTATTCGAGGGAGAGCACCACGGTGCATTGTGTGATCATTGAAAGCTTGCAAATAATCAACCTTCTTAAGCGACATCACTTATTAAGTATATGGGTGAAATGATGAAAGTGATTTGCAACGGTTATACGCAAATTGATTATAAAAATAATGTATACTTGTTTTTGGCTTTTACTTGCAAGCTCTGTCACAAGGTCATTTTAAGTTGCAGAGCATTGACATAGGAAAATGAATCTCTAGCATGGATGAAATGGCGAAAGTGACTAGCACGAAGAATGGAGAAGTTTGTGGAAATTCTCTGCTTTCAATGTTCACTGCGATGTCTCTGAGGGAAAGGATGCCGAAAAGGCAGTTAACACAGTGGCTTTCATGTATGAGATGCTTGATATAATGTTCAACAACACTGGAATTATTGGAGTGAGTGAACAAACCCAGCATTCTTGACAATGAAAAGTCTGAATTTGAGGAAGTGGTCCCTGTTAATTTAATTGGTCCTTTTTCTGGGAACCAGGACTGCGGCCAGAGTAATGATCCTTTCTCGCCGTTATGTACAAGTCATGTATATAGGCAGTACTCTACAAGTTAAAATCACAGCGTGGTGGGGCTGGTGAGAAGCACAGCGGTGGAGCTTGGACCATACGGCATTCGGGGGAATTGTGTCACTTTATATGGTTGTTACACCGCTGAGTCGTTCTTTGAATCACTTCTTAGTTAAAGTGTTGGAGTGGAAGCAATGACTTGTGGCTGAAATGATTGTTCAGTCATGGGTGTCCCAGCACATCTCCAAAGCAGCACCAGATGTGTGAAACAGAGAAGGAATTAATCTTACAGGGAATGCATTAAGCTTTTCTAATATTCCACATTTACAAAAGAAGGCTTTCAGCCTACTAAGAATTTAGAGAAGAAGTGGAATTCTAAATTACACATACGCGTGAAGAATTTCTGGTGACCCTAATTTTATTCCCTACCTTGTATTTGGTTGGAGGGGAGAAAAATTTTAATTAAAAATTTTTATTCGGTTCATATTTTTCAGGAGTGCAAAAAATTAAAAATTAAAAATTTTCCTCTTCTCTATTTTGTTCTTCATCTAAAAAAACTTTAAAGAAAATATTAAAAATTTTGAATTATAATAATTAAATTATTTTCAATGTTCTTTTTTAATTTTAAAATTATCTTTTATAACTTAAAAATTATCTTTTTTAAAATAATATAATAATATATTATTTTTTTAATTATTTTTTTTTTACTAACCGAACAAACAAGTCTATTGTTGACTTCTTTTGAGAGGCTGATAATGCTTGTCCTGTGGTACGGGAGCCCGGCAAACTTTACCAGTAAGACAGATACCTGGTTTCGTTTAACAGAGACATTTGCTAGGAAAAGTTATTCGTCTCTGGCTTCTTGGAGAGCTTTACCCAGGCCACTCATGGCAAGTGTCTCTTTAGTCTCTGCCGTTGCAAGAAGGTAAATATAACTCCAGAATCGCAGTTTCAACTAAGTCTAGTGCTGCCCACAAATTTAACTTTCTTTCGCAATAGAAATTCAGCATCAATTCGATTTTCTATTCTATTGTGAATTTGTAAGCTAAAACATGTCATGCACAAATTTGGCAGGCTTGAAGGGAAGGTAGCGTTGATCACCGGCGGGGCTAGTGGGATCGGGGAGTACACTGCGAGACTTTTCTGCAGGCATGGAGCTAAAGTGGTTATAGCTGACATACAGGATCAATTGGGCCGCTCTGTTTGCAAAGACTTGAGTTCAGCCTCTGCCTTTTATGTCCATTGCGATGTCACTAAGGAAAAAGACATAGAAACTGCAGTGAACGCAGCCGTTTCCAAACACGGCAAGCTAGATATCATGCTGAACAACGCTGGTATTATCGGGGAGTGGAAACCCAGCATACTTGACAACGAAAAATCAGATTTCGAACGAGTGATTAGCGTCAACTTGGTTGGCGCCTTTCTTGGGACGAAGCATGCAGCGAGAGCAATGATCCCTGCTCGCCGGGGCACCATAATCTGCACTGCTAGTGTGTGTGGAACTATAGGAGGCGTAGCATCACATGCCTATACGTGTTCAAAGCATGGCCTGATTGGGCTGACGAGAAACACAGCTGTGGAGCTTGGACCATTTGGCGTTCGAGTGAACTGCGTCTCTCCCTATGCGGTTCCCACACCCATGGCCAAAGGTTTTCTTAAGCTTGATGATGAAGGAATTGCTGGTCTTTATTCAAATCTTAAAGGCAGTGTTCTTAAGCCGGACGATGTGGCTGAAGCTGCTCTTTACCTGGCAAGTGATGAGTCCAAGTATGTTAGTGGCCACAATCTCATAGTAGATGGGGGATTCACTGTTGTAAACTCTGGTCTATGTGCGTTTGGGCAATCTCTGTAAAAAGTTTATAAATTTCGTTTAATTTTAAAATATAATTTTTTAATGAATATGATTTTTTTATTACATTAAATCACGTAATTTTTAGAAATATATTAAACTTTATACTAAATTGGCTGGACCAAATAAAGAAATTGTATAATTTTATGCACGCGCCTTTAAACGTAGGTAGAGATAGATTTATTAAAATAATTTAAATTATATAAATATAAATAAAAAAATATAAATATAAATATATAAAAATAAAAATTTGAAAAAAAATTACACGTTCCACGTAGGATAAAGTCACAATTCTTGCTTATGAGTTTGTCTACTTACGCTTCCGCTTCAATTTCGGCCTAGGCGAACGACTCTGTTCCCAGCCGCAGTGGATCATTTCCTTCGTCTTCCAAGCTTCTGCCTTACGTGGTTCTTGACAGATTCTAGTCTTCACAGTCTGCAAATATTCACCGCTGTTTATGGCTACCGCCATCGGCACACCAAGTCAGAATCCCAATTTCGGCTTCTAAAATTTCCAGCAATGTATTGCAAATTCCATTCTTCAATTTTGTAATCGATCGATCGACGACACTTTCTGGAAGCTCGCGCATCGCTTTTCTGTAGGTGCTCAAATTGGCAGGCGGAGCCCCTGGGATCGATTATGAGTTTAGGGTTTTCTGGGCCACTTCGAACTGTAAGTGATGTCCTTAAATTTGATTCCTTTCTCGACTTGATAATACAATTATAGTTCGATTCTTGTTTGATCACGATGGCATTCCGATTGGACTCGCGAGAAAATGATCCTGTTGGATAGATATGGTTATTTAACATCTTAGATAAGCCTATTTTAAACTAGTTTGAATTAGTTTAGCCTGATTGAACTATTAGATTAGACCTCATTTGACAGGGCGTGTCAAATTTTGGGACTCTCACTTTATATGCCCTTTTAATTTGGTTGAATAACCTTGCTTCTATTGATTGTCATAGATTATTTTAAACTCCATAGGTCCTTTTTTGGAATTCAATTGTTTTCACTTGTGCATATTGTTATTGTGTGTTCAGCTACGACCTACGAAAGTACCAATTCTATTAGGTTTGCTTGATCTGGTTGCTAAGGAAATGATGAGTGAAAATAGCTTAATTAGTAGTAGACTCTCAGAAATTAAGAAATGCGTAGAATCTTTTGTGTGCAGTTACAAAAGGGGTAAAAAAAGATGGCACAGCATAGGGATCTCATCTTCAATCCGCACATTCTTTTCCTTCTTAACATTTTTCGGCAACTGGAGCTGGGAATTTCTTACTCAAGATTGTGCACCAACTGCCTTCTGTAACGTATTATATAATTGCTGCTTGAACAGGTTTTCTGCTTGTAATCAGGAATCATGTCGAGGCCCATGTTACTTGTTTTTCTGCTGCTAATACTAATAATCACTTCTCAATTTGAATGGAAACAACAACTTGTGGCTGATATCGACTCTAATCCCAGCTTATCTCAAAAGCAGCAGCAGATTTCGAAGAGGCAAGACAAAGTAAAGGAGAAGGTATTGAGTTCTACCTATTCCACATTGTTTCCCTCATCAATAAATTTCTTTGTTGATTTGATTAGTCATTGAGTTGGGGAAGTATCTTACAAAATGCTGCTGTCATATCATAATCAGTCATTATTCAGTTTTTGATAAAAGCAGCTTTTCAACCCGAAAAATGCATGAACAAAGATGAATTTTTTAGTCGACTGTCCTAGGTGCAATCTCTACCTCTATCTGTGAATTTGTTTGCATGTCTATGACATTCATGTGTGATAGCTTAGATCCATTCTTTTCAACATGTAGTACATGAAACTCTGGAATGTCTGTTGTTTTTGCTTCCTTGTAGGGCCATGCTCCATTTGGCTTTCTTGGTTTTCTCTATTTGTTGGACGGGTGAACGGAAAGGATGTCTCACTTTTTGTAAACTAGGCTCCGATGATTTTTTGAAAACTTGAAATGACACGGATGAATATTGGAATTACATAGTTTTGGCTTCTCTTTGTTTCTTAAATACTGGGTTTTCATCATTGGGGACAGTTTTGGTTTTATATACTATACAAAATAGATATTGTAATTCAATTATGGGCTCTTCTCAGATGGTAAATGGATTAGGTTAAATAGGAATGAGTATCAATTTCAGAGCTGATCGACATTTAAAAGAATTAAATGGAGTAGAGGTGACTAATGCATCACATTCATTCAAAGAATTTGGGGCCTTACTGCTTTTTAGCAGGGATCAAATGTTGTGTTTGATGGATGTTGCTTGTTGCAGATTATTCTAGTGCAAGAGAAGAATATTCGGAGACTCAATGAGCTTGTGCGGCATCTCCAGCAACAACTGCAGCAGTGTAGAAGCAAAAGCAACAATGCAACAACAAATGGCACAGTGAGCCCTCTAGTTGACCGTATTCTTGAGCTTGAACAACAGCAAATTCTAGAGGATTAGTCTGAAACAGATAGTATATTGGGAATGTTCATCCCTATGCTCAAGTTGTAAAGATCTTTCTTAATTTTGAAAAAGGAAAAGGTTGTAAAAGATTTAATTCCTAATCTGAGTTACAATATTTATATATACCACTTCAATTGGAGCCCCACGTCATTGAAATGCAAATTTGAAGGTGTTAAATCTCTCTGTTAAACTGTCAGTAAAGGAATGCAGACGAGCCATCTGTGTCGCGTCCGTCAGTATCTGAAAATTTGAGTATAATGCCTTGGCCAATTGGGCAGTAATGTAGAACGATGACATGCCAATTTTGAGGTTGAAAGCTGAGAGAGGCGGCGGTGTTTGCATAGGAATTAGAGCAATGATATTAGTACATAGAGAAATGATATTCTATGAGTACGTTGAGATAAAAATTAAAAAAATACTATTATATTTTTTTTCTATATCTTGGCGTACACAAGCATCATGCTAGAAATTAATATGGGGCAATCCAGTGCTTGGCTGCTTCTGTCAGCAGTGGTGTTAACTGCAGCGTACATTGCGCAAATTCCAATTAGTTGAAGAGCAAAAATAGTGCTTCGGAGCGGGGCGAAACCCAGTATAAAATGTTTTTTTATTCAAAGCCAAATGTAAAGATGGGATCTCCGGGGAAGAAGCACAAGGAGTAAGAGTGCAAGAATACAAGGATCTGCAGTGGTAATCAAGCAAAGAACCAAAAAAAAAAAAAAAAGAGAGATGATGAAGCAATGTCGGATGTACGATAAGAAATTATACCATGAGTGGATGTGATCAAAAAATAAAGACATATTATTTGCATTTTATAAAATATTATATAATATGATCATGTATAAATATTATATCTTCACACGAGGATCTAGATGCGGGAGTATACGCTTTTACACATGTAAAAAAAAAAATTAAGAAAATAAATAAATATTTATATTGTGTGTAAAAGTTATATGGATACGTATCACCATAACGAGATTGAGCTCCAGCATCTGGAGGTTAAAAGTACTTATGCAAGTTGAATGGGGCCACTTAATTTTTTAGGCAAGAAACAGTGTTTAGACATAATTTACACGCGCTTTTTACAGTATAATTTTGTAATAATAGAGATGGATGTTGAGCACGCGCAAAATGTCATAAGCACTTGCCCAAATATTTTTTATTTTGGGGAAACATTGCTCAATTATTTTATTTTTTTGGTTAACAACATTGCCCAATTATTTAATCCATGCCACCATCATCCAAAAACGTGCACGTAAAGAAGTATCAACCACCTGTACCGAAAAACAAAGTATCAACCACTATCTATATATATATAAATATATATATATATTATTAAAAGAGGATCTTTATTTTTCTTTTTGACTAAGGCTAAGGATTAGATAAAAGACATCCGATTCTGTCACAGCACTCAATCAAACATATTTTGCATGATTTTGAAAGGTCTATATATTACTTTTGTAATCACGGTAAAGTTATGATTAGTGGGTGATTATTAAAATATTTAATATTTAAGGATAAAGATAAAAACTTATCAGGACAATAGTTATTTTAATTTAATTTTTGCCTTTTATAATTTTCATCTCTATCAGTTATTTATATAGCCACGTTATATTTAGAAATTAAAAAAATATTAAACATAATATTTTAATATAATCATTCAAACTTTTATCACAATTAAATAATTAATTTTGAATAATTATTTTCTTTTGTGTCTAATATTATGGCTTTTCTACTTGCGCTGTTGTTTTTTTAATTTTTTCTTTTTTGTGAAATAAAGTTAGGTAATCAGAAGCTATTGTCTTGAGAATTTTTAATAATGTTTATAAATTAATTTTTAAAAGAGATTGTTAACAAAATAAATTTAAACTTAAACTTATGAATAAAGAACTCAAATCCACTAACTTCCATTAGCATTTTTAAATTTATACTTAGTGTCACTTTGAGGCATATAATATATGGCCACAATAAAGATTCATAATAAATAGAGTGCAAATTTAAAAAAATAAACGTGACATCTTTTGAGAGGCAGGTAATGCTTGTCCTGTTATATAAGAGAGGCTTAAGAGCGTAGGGTTTCCTTGGAGAGAGACATTTGCTAGGCAAAGGTTTTCGTCTTTGATTTCTTGGAGAGTTTCACCTAGGCCACTCATGGCAAGTGTCTCTTTACTGTCTGCTGCTGCAAGAAGGTAACCGCAACACGAAAATCGTAATTTCAACTCACAAAGTCAAGTGCTGCCCAGAAATTTTACTATCTTCTTAATAGAAATTCAGCGTCAATTAATTCAATTCTCTAATCTATTGTGAATTTGTAAGCTAATAACATTTCAAGCACAAATTTAGCAGGCTAGAAGGGAAGGTAGCGTTGATCACCGGCGGGGCTAGTGGGATCGGGGAGTGCACTGCAAAACTCTTCTCGAGACATGGAGCTAAGGTGGTAATAGCCGATGTCCAAGACGACTTGGGCCACTCCGTTTGCAAGGAATTGGATTCATCCTCTGCTTCCTATGTCCATTGCGATGTGACAAAGGAAAAGGACATTGAAAATGCTGTCAACACAGCCGTTTCCAAGTATGGCAAGCTAGACGTAATGTTCAATAACGCTGGTATAGTTGGCGTCAACAAGACCAGCATTCTTGAGAATGAAAAGTCTGAATTTGAGCAAGTGATCAATGTCAATTTGGTCGGTCCCTTTCTGGGAACCAAGCATGCCGCTAGGGTAATGATCCCGGCTCGCCGAGGCAGCATAATCAACACTGCCAGTATTTGTGGATGCATAGGTGGTGTGGCAACACATGCCTACACAAGTTCAAAGCATGCCGTGGTGGGACTTACGAGAAACACTGCGGTGGAGCTTGGGCGATATGGGATCCGGGTGAATTGTGTGTCCCCTTATGTGATTGCCACTCCTTTGGCTAAGAAGTTCTTTAAACTTGATGATGACGGAGTTCGTGATGTTTATTCCAACCTCAAAGGTGCTAATCTTGAGCCGCAAGATGTGGCTGAAGCAACTCTTTACTTGGCAAGTGACCAGTCCAAGTATGTTAGTGGGCATAGCCTGGTAGTAGATGGAGGATTCACGGTTGTAAACTCTGGTTTTGGCATATTTGGCCAACCTGTGTAGAAGTTTAGGATGGCCTGTTTTGGCTAGTAGCGTAGTACCTGTCAAAGGATGATGGCATCTGGTTTCCAAAGGAGGCGACCTACTGCCTTCCAATCTCTCTGTTTACTTGGTAATATTAATAAATAATAACAATAAATTTTCGTTTATCAAAGTTTATATATTTCCTTTCAAATAAAAACATATGTATTTGATTAGATTGAAGGTTGCTTCAAAGCTACAGTTTAAGCATCGCATCAAAATATCCCAATCAAGGAAATTTAGTAGGGGAAAGCAAGGAACGGAAAAATATTCAAGAGCAAGCATCATGGTGCATTTTGTGACCCTTGAAAGCTTGCAAATAATCAACCTTCTTAAGAGACTCCATTTTTTTGTCATAATGGGGTATTTTGTGATTTTTTTTTTCAATTTAATATATAAATTTTATTTTTTTAATTTTATATATATTTTTCTCTTATTATCTTTTAGCTTCAAATTAAGATATTCCTATTCATCAAACAAAGTATTTTTCATGTATGAGAAACTAGACATAGTGTTCTACAATGCTATACCACAAGTGCGTGAGTGCATATGTAAGACTCCAAGTCTATACAGTGGCACTTGATTAGAATCACATTTTTGGTACAATATGTGGCTGTACCAAAAACGAGTTTGCAAGCAGGGGAGCCATAACTCGTGATTAATATGGGTTTTTTTTCCCTCCCTAAATTCGATTTGACCCCACCTTACATGTAAAAAAAAAAAAAAAATTGTTTGTAAATATGTTGGTGTAGCTTTTTTATGAAATTATACTATAAGTGCATGTGACTAAATAATAGAAAAGGGTAATAATACGTGAGCAAAGAAATTTTTAGAGAAATAAAAAGAAAAATTATAAAAATAAATAAAAAAATACATTATATATTTATCAGTATTCTGAGTAATAAATATCATTATTTATATTTTATAAAGATTGGAAAATTTTAGTTTCTAGAATCTATCAAGAGCCAAATAGTACAATTGATTGACTAGGAAATTTTGCTGATTCACAGCATGCTGGCATTCAGGCGTATGTGTATTGAGTGTGGGTTATTGATTCACCGAAAGTTGCGTATTCCTAATTTTCTGTTTTGAAATTCGCTCGTATGTAAAATAAAATATTATATAATATGATGATATGTAAATATCGTTATCCGCAGGAGGGAGACGCAGTCAAAGAGGCAGTGGAGTAGAGTGAGGTTCCAACGTTGTCCTGGTCACCTCGTTTGACTAGTCAATCATCTTTGGCGGCGGTGGGGTTGATTGCAGTATTTACGCAAGTAGAGTGGGGACCACTTGATTTATAGGCGTATAACAGTGTTTAGACATGATGTTCACGCGCGTCAACCAGTTGGAAGACGTCCTTTCTTACTGTATAATATTTGCTATAATAGATATAGATTATGAGCACGCGCAAAATGTCATAAGCATTGCCCAAATATTTTTGATACATGGGGAGATTCGAATTTTCAAATGGACGCATTGCCCAAATATTTAATCCATAGCACAATCATCACAGAGAACCACTGTATATATAATATATATTGTGAGGGCGGTCTGTTATGGTAATTTTATTTTTAAAAATTTAGTCTTTTAATTTTTACTAAAAGGATATTTTAAAATAATAAAAAAAATATTATTAAGATAAAATCTTTATTTTTTTCTTAACTAAGGCGAAGGATTAGACAGAAGGCATCCGATTCTTTCTTAGCATTCAATCAAACATATTTTACATGATTTTCAAAGGTTTATATATTACTTTTGTGGTCACCATAAAATTATGATTAGTGAGTGATTATTAAAATATTTAATTATTAAAGACAAATATAAAAACTTATCAAGACACTAGTTATTTTAAGTTAAAATTTTGCCTTTCATGATTTTCATTTCTATCAATTACTTAGCCACGCAATATTTAAATTAAAAATATTGAACATAAACATTTTAAAATAATATGAAGCACTAGTTTTTATTAATTGCCTTGTTTACCCACCATTCCTTCTCTTGAGACAGATTAGGAAATGGAAAAAAGATGCATGAACTGAATTACGGTTACTGTGTTTGACTATTTTGTCAATGTGGAAATACAATTGGCCTGAAAAGTATTTCAGATTTAAAATATAAATGGGAATTAATGGAGGAAGCCGACCCGACCAAGGGTGTGTTAATGACTAAGCATCCGTTCATGAAATCAGTCAAAGTTTTCAGACGCGTTGAATTTGGACAGTTAGACCCATTCAACTTTACACTGAACATACCCACCGCATCACTCTCTCTCTCTCTCTCTCTCTCTCTCTCTCTCTCTTCAGCTTTAACCATCTCTCTTCGTCACCACCTCCCCTTATTCTCCCCATTTCCAAGCAACATCCTTCCCCCAGCCTCTCTACCCCCCCCCCCCCCCCCCCCATTCATATAAAACTAATCTCCATCTCTACCATCAGTCACACCTCAATCACCAAAACAAGAATATCAGTAACAGCAAAAACATCTAGGGTCTTCTTCAACCTCGCTTCTACGAACGCAGAGATTTGAGGGGGACAGAATTTATAGCTTACCATGATCAGTGAAGATCCGAGTTCGAAACCGGTTGTGATCCGGGAAGTATGGGCGTCTAATCTAGAATCTGAGTTCCAGCTGATCCGGGAAGTGATTGACCGGTACCCTTTCATTTCCATGGATACCGAGTTCCCTGGGGTCATCCACCGCCCCCACGTGGACCCTAACAAGCCTTACAACCACCGTCAACTCCACCCCTCCGATCATTACCGCCTCTTGAAGTCCAACGTAGACGCCCTGAACCTCATCCAGGTGGGTCTCACCCTCTCCGACGCCCATGGCAACCTACCCGACCTCGGATCTGGCCACCGGTTCATCTGGGAATTCAATTTCAGGGATTTTGACCTGGAGCGCGACGCCTACGCTCCCGATTCCATTGACTTGCTCCGGCGCCAGGGGATTGACTTCGAGCGAAACGCCGAGGACGGGGTCGAGTCGGCCCGGTTCGCCGAGCTGATGATGTCATCGGGACTGGTCTGCAACGAGTCGGTGAGTTGGGTGACGTTTCACAGCGCTTACGATTTTGGGTACCTGGTGAAGATCCTTACCCGCCGGAGCTTGCCTAACGGGTTGGAGGAATTCTTGAGGATGTTGAGGGTGTTTTTCGGAAACAACGTTTACGACGTCAAGCACATGATGCGGTTCTGCAATAGCCTGTACGGGGGGCTGGACCGGGTGGCGAGGACCCTTAAAGTGGACCGTGCGGTTGGGAAATGCCACCAAGCCGGGTCAGACAGCTTGCTGACGTGGCACGCCTTTCAGAAAATTAGGGATGTTTATTTTGTAAAGGATGGAGCTCAGAAACATGCGGGTGTGTTGTATGGATTAGAGGTCTTCTGTTAATTAAAAAAGACAAAATATAAATAAAATTTAATTGATTATTTCATACACAAAATTGTTTGGAGGATAGTGATCTACCAACATTCTGGGCTACACAAGAAAGAAACGTAACCTCAAAGCATTACACCAAACGTTTATTAAATACTCGGGATTTTGCAACCTTAGGATAAAGCACCCAAGCCACTGTTCGTACTACACAAATTTGAAAAAGAATAGTTCCAACCCTGTGGTTTTTGTCCAGAAAATCAGAAGAAATCAAAGGATTATAAAACTTTTGTTGCATTATTGCCTGTTGAAACCAATATGCAGTGCTGAGACACCGCCGTGGGCCTAGAGCTTTTCTTCAATGACCAAACTCTGACAGACAACAGAATTTTCAGGGTGGCATTCACATGCTGGCAGGTGGCAGCTAGCTTGCTGCTCCAATGATCATAAATTTCTGGTACTCTAAGTAGGAGTCCATCCACGTAGATCATCTGTCAGCGAGTTTGAACATTGAAAGCAGGTAATCATAGTTAGAATTCTTTGACTTATGTACTGTAGAATTTTCCGAGCCAGAGCTTACATGTCTGCTTGAATCAGTCGCTCGGCCTAACCTGTTATTGGATCAGAAATGTCAACCAACAGGCGACAGGTCAAACTCATCCCGTTACACTTCCCTGTCTGATGGGCTTATGAAATAACTCTTCGTTTTAGAAAAATAATAATTAAAAAGAAATAAGAAATTTTTTTTTATAAAAATTATTTTAACAACAGAAAGAGCATAATATAAGTCAAGTATAGGAAACTGGAAATAGCATGTCAGGACTCCGGGTGTGTCATGCATGGAACCAACAGGAAAACGTTATTTTATTGTATTTTTAATGATATATTAACCATGTAGGATAAAAATGAACTTAACACGTAGAAAATGTAGTAAAATTATGCAAATACATTATTAACAATGGGCTCCAAAATAGGTGCAACTGTAATCCCATTGGATATAAGAGGGAAAATCATTGCTTAATCTGTACAAATCCCCAACTGTTAAAGATAACAAATATAGAAAACAAGTTGTTCAGCTGTAGCTTTCGCAGTTACGGAGACTTAACTGCCCTAGCTTGCAGATAGATTGTTATTGGTTGAAAAATGGGCCGGCAAAGCTACACACTTTTATTTAGCTTCAAAATGAACATTTCTCACCAATAAAACATTGATACAGTATGAATTGATTAAATTCTAATAAATTTTAGTATTATTATGTATGAGTTAGAATTATAATTTTTTTTTGTTAAGAGAATTAAAATTATCTATCGAATTAGTATTATATTTAATAATAATATAAGAATATCTTATAAAAATAAGAGAAAATTTTGATATTTCTCTTAATTATTGAGTGTGCCTGTAATAACCAAATTCCCAAGAACTTATCCGCTCATACCTCCCTATCAAAGAAAACAGTATTCAATCTCAATTTTGGTTGCTAAGAAATTATACGGCAGAAACTTTAATTGCAAGCCCATGTAATAAATTCGACCACCTAACTGTTAGAAGGCCAACATATACCTCTGAGGTATGATTCTGCACCATATACTCACAGTAGGTAGGTTCCATTTGGAAAGTTTAATATATCTAAGCCCCACTTTTAGCTATGTTGTTCATACATACTCGTACTAACTACTATTAAATTGACAAATCATTTCAAGAGTACATTGACAATGAGTGTTCCATGCCATTCTGCATTAACAAAAGGTCTGCCTACCCAGAAGGAAGGAAAATCATTGATTGAATTTTTTTTAAGGAATATATTCAATCAAAGCTTGCATTGATCTTTTAAAAGAATATAGACAAAATCAAAAAGAATTTTTATTATAATAAAATATTTTTATTTAATGCTTATAACATAAAATTTATATTATTAAATTATTAAATTTCATAAATTTAACATTAATATTCAAATGATACAAAAATTTACACATAAAATAGAAACTTTTTATAAAAATAAAAAATGTAAGAACATTCCTATTCAGCAGAAAATATTGATCTTCTTCAATTGAAGGGTTTGTAGATACAAACTTTCCTTCTCCCTAAAGGATCCAATTAGATTAGTGCATCAGAGAAGCTACCTGGAAACTACCATTTTTGTCTTGCTTTCAGACTTACACAGCGAATTTCCAGCCCTCCCTGCTTTAATAATCTCAAACGGAACCCCAACTTCTTCCAACCCAGCGTATATTGATGAATGATGAGCCAATTTAAAGCCGTGAACTTTCCATGCAGCTTCTTTTCACGTGTGAATTCAATGCCTTCACATGGCCTACACACGTGTCAGGGCTTGCCTTCACACTTGTGAATGATCATCTGCTTGCTGCAAGATGAGGTACCCTTCTTAGGGAGTGCCTCTTCACAGACCTCCGTGAATGCTTTAACGATGATGCCGTGGTGGCAAGGCGAATTCAGCTGAAGAAAGCACTGAAGAAGCTCTTGAAGATCACTTTCTGAGTAGATCTCTTTCTCAAAGATCATTTGCAGCATCGAATGACGGAAATCCTCATATGGGTTCTCTGAATCCTTCTCAACCGCCACGCTGTCAATCAGTTTCGGACCCTGTTTTGGCATTATATTATTCGTTAAGCTCCGTTTATGCTCTGTTTCGGCTTCGGAGATTGTCGTGGAAGTGAAATCCTCCTCCTTGACGGAGAGGCCGCCGTTCCATTCACCGGAAATGGTTGAGGAAGTTGAGCTGCTTCTGGGGTTTGGGTTCTGGTTATCAATAAAGGTCTTGCGTTTTGGGGAGGGTTCGAATACGTCAGAGGGCTTTGTTTTGCCACAGCCACAGCCTCCATTTGCTGTGAGCAACGTTCTTAGAAGGCTCTTATTATTAGAAGACATCAACTAATCAAACAAAGAACAAGAAATGACTATGCTTTTTGTCTTTACCAGAATTCAACAGCGACGAGAGAGAGACAGAGAGGGGGTGTAAATTCAATGCAAGATATTTGAAGGTAGCTAGATGGTGTTCTTGGCAGGAGACTTGAGCAAATTTACTTAGAACTGAGCAGAGAGAAACATAGACAGGGGAAGTGAAGTGAAAGTGTGAATTGGAGAAGATGCAAAGGTGGGGTTGTGGATAGGAGTCTTGCAGGCAATGTATGATGCCAGAATTCGTTGAGGGGTTTTATGGAAGGCAATTTGACTTTACCGAGGAGAGTTATAAGAGATTAATCATGTGATCTTTCTTTGGGAAGATACTCTAATCATGAGATTCTTCTTTTGGATTTATTGTCAATTACTCAATTATTTTTACAATGATATTTTTATTTAATTTTTATAATATATATTATTTATTATTTAAAATTAATATATAAAAATATAAAAATTATTAAATTTTTTATTTTTTAAAATTATCTTCCTAAAAAATATTGACATAAAGAGATAAATAAATTTAGTTGAATACTTAATAAAAATAATAATTTTGATAAAGGTAAATTTTAAAAATAATATTATTTTAATTTAAAAAATAACAAATAAAAAGGATTAAAAACTTTTAAATACCCAACTACCACTATTTTAATACAATGTTAATTTTTTTTATATGAATTGATAACTGATTTGTGACTTCCATTATTATATGATTAAACAATTAACACAACTCTAACAAGTTTAATATGTGATCCCTACGTTATTTAATTCATAACGAACTTCCAAATTAGCAGAAACTAGATTAGCCCAAGAAATTGGCCTCCAAGCTAACATCATGGTATAGACCTTTTACTTACTTATTTGATGTTTTCTTGGATCTACTTCTGGCAATCCGTTTTCTTTCTTCTTTGGCACACGGTTTTGTCCATATTTAGTGTTTACTTTGGCAGCCACACAGAGATAATCTAAATATTTAAATAGCTTGAAAGTGTAAAAACTGATTTCATATCGCCTACAAATTGAAACTCAAACAATAATATGTCACTTCACTTGACCTACTCACCTATTATTAGTAAATCAATCAAGCCGTATCATGTTGACAGTATTTCTTTCACTATTTTTCTATATCAAAAGAAATGTGATAAGTTATTTAATATGTATAATTTCTTTAAGTTTAAATATAAAAATTATAAAAAAAAACTCTAAATTAATAATCAAATATCAAATATATCATCAAAGATGCTAATTTAAAGAAAAAAATTTGTTTGTTTATTGAACTGTTATTTATCTAATGTTCCTTAGTTCTTGACCGTCTAAGGCTAACTTAATTACTCCCCTAAGAAACAAGTTAAACAGAGGAAAGAGACAACTGGGTTGGGTGAGGGAATTCTTATTGGGTGTCTTTTTATATATTTTTTTATATTTTTATTTGCTTAATTTATATATATATATATATATATATATGCATAGCGTGCAAAACATTATACTGTCCTTTGCCGTGACCATAGAAATTAGGCCACGTCACTTGGCTGCATTCGATAGTGGACTTACTTTTGGAGCCCACAGTAATCGCAGAGCAATCTATGGGAACAGTTGGGATTGGGAAGTAATTAAAAATTGGTAATTTGTCATGCGAGTCCTTTTTCTATCAACTTCCTTCTTTGTTGGCTTAACGGAGCTCAGACATATTCTGTGTCCTAAAATTTTTCCCCTTTTTAGTCCGCTGTTTTGGTTTTGGAACAACATATGCTTGAATAGGTGGAAAATAAGTTGATTGGCCAACAATGACGACAACTTTGCTAATCCCGTTGCCTTCCTCTGCTTCTTTGCTGTGTAAAGGAACTGTTAGATTTTGCAGTCACGCTTCATTTCAATCACATAAATCCCATATAAACCGCTTCAGAGTTAAAGCTCTTAGGGAGAAAGCAGAGGAAATCAAACCCCCATCACAGTCATCTTCAGCTGAAGAAGTTACAAAGAAGTATGGCCTCGAAGCTGGTCTATGGAAGGTGCTCAATTCCCTTATCTCCTTAGCTGTTTTGGTTCTGACAGGAATATGTGCTTTCCGAAAATAATTTCTACTAATTTTGGAGATTTCTTACTTCTATGCAATTTCTACTAACTTATCTCCTTGTTTTTTGGCTTTTATGCAAGAAGGATATCTATAGTTTCTAACCTTCTATAAATCTTTGGGGAAGTTATCTTTTTCTTTTAATTATTACCCAGATTTTCAGTTCTAAGGAGGAAGCGAAGGGTGAGTCTGAGAAAAACAAATCCAAGGGTGATCAAGCCAAGGAGTTGCTAGCAAAATATGGTGGAGCTTACCTGGCCACCTCTATTACACTGTCTTTGATATCTTTCACTCTTTGTTATGCACTAATTAGCGCTGGTATTGATGTCCAAGCATTGCTGCAGAAGGTACAACACTACGACAGAAGTTTATGTGGATTGCAATCTAATTGACAAATACTTGCCCGTGGATTTAATAATTATAATTTTCTTTTCTTTTTTTTTTTTTTCAGGTGGGAATCTCAATTGATGAGACGGGGGAGAAAGTGGGTACTTTTGCTCTGGCATATGCCGCGCATAAAGCTGCATCTCCAATTAGGTTTCCTCCCACAGTAGCTCTTACCCCTATTGTTGCCGGTTGGATTGGAAAGAAAGTAGAGAAAGATAAGTAGCTTATGGTTGTAGGCGTACCTTCGAACACCAAACCATGTTTCATTGTAATATGCAATGCCTGATGAAAACTGATTATTTACATTAATGGGTTTGTTTTATCCTCCTTTCTGTCAATGACAACGAAAACCAGCATTCAGTATTGTACTTTTAAATCCCCCAACTCTTAGTTATAAGATGCGCCTTAGCTTGTTACAGAACAGAATCTAACTAAATTTTTAGGATCTACTCCTCCCCTGTCCTTCCCTTGCTACAACTACAGCTCACCGGAATTGATTTACAGATTACTGGCTGTACTCATTTGCAGAACCGACACAGAGAGAACAGAAACGAGTATGCAATTACCAGGCTGAAAACAAAAGGATTAAAAAGATGTCGACCCGGGAATCCTAAAGGAAGCACCTCATTCCATCCAAAGTGCACCGAATTCCGAGCAGATGTTACAGTTAGTAGTCACTTTAAATGAGAGCATGAATGTCACTCCCTTCCGGAAGTGTTTTTTTATTACTTGCCAAACATTCCTGAAGAAAAGACATTGAGCTAAGTACTCTATAAAGCCAAGAATTACAATAATATACAAGGATGAGTGAACTACGAGATCGCTTGGATTCTGTATATTAGCTGTACAATGAGCCAGTTATCTTGACTGGTCACTCTTAAAACCTAAACGAGCTTTCTTCAAAATGCATTGAGAAAGCATCTTCACGGAACCTTCAATCCAACCTCTAGGGCTATGTTGAAGATAACACAAAGGGAGATAGCTGGACGTCACAGGTTCTTGGTGGAAACAACACCATTGCCCTTGGGTAGAATCATAATATAACTCTTTAAAGTTTCAACCTCCAGCAGGGCTGGAAGCAGAAGGCACTTCACTTGTGTTTGAAGGAGGAGTTTGGGGTCTTGGTGTGCTCACTTGAGTCATGCAAAAATCTTGGTTTAGTGTATTCAGTTCATTCCATTCAACTCCAGCTGTAGATGTATCAAGGAATTCCAAAGCAGCACTGCACACGAGATTATCTTTCTATGAAAATAACAACACATTGAGCCTTATTATCTTTCTATGAAAAAAAATAATAATAATAAATTTAAACCCTCCCTTCTGGTGCGGCGTGTGAGTATGTATAAGTGTAATGGAAACAAATGTCCAAAGAGAGGATACGTTCTGTTCTCCACATGTCTGTTATGCTAACATCAGCATCTGATAATAGCCAGTAATCAGCATCACTCTGCAGAAAGAATAAATGTTTTTAATCAGATTGAAGACTTTTACTTTCAAATCTGAAGAGAAGGTACTAACAACTTTATGCATGTGATAAAAAAAAATGTTAGAAATTATTTATCATTTGTGTAGACTATAGATTTATAACACACCAAGAATTGTGCCAATGTGTTGTGATAAGATACACTCTTCCTCACAGTATGCAATCTACGTATAATTGTCTCAGAATTTTCTTTGCAAATCTATTAAACTGAAAAGATTTCACAAAATTAGGTCATACTTACATCAACATCTGAAGGAACAATCTTCATAAATCCACTCACAAAGTCCTGTGAAGCACTAAGATCTGAACCTCTATGACTATGATCATCTGCTCCCTGCAATTCTATTTCCTTCCCATTAACTTCAGAGACTGCTGTTGCTGGATACTTGCTTAACTCCGGACTGGATGGAAGATTGGGTGCCACATCAACGCCATTAATCTCCTCAAACTTTTCCTCAAATTGACTGCAATGGCCGGCAGAGAAAGAGATATCAGGAATGTCAAATTTATTGCATTTTTCTAAGCATCATTATTTCCATTGGCATCATCAACTGACCACACCATTGCTATAACAAAAAAATGACTCAGGTAGAAAAAGCCACCAGAACAGTAAGCATACCTAACAAGGTAAACATCTATAGGGCCCATTGTGCTCCTCAGGACAATCCTGTATCTCCTCTGGGGATAATCCACAGCCTAATAGAACATGACAAATTTGCATTAAAGATGTGAAAAATTAATTTGATCAGGATCAGAGACCTCCAGAGTCGTGCCATCTGAAATTACCTCATCAGGGTCAGGGACCTCCAGAGTGGTGCCATGTGGAGCTTTAATAGCTATTAAGGTTTCATTCTGACAAAAAGAATGAAATATGTCTTCAGTTAAAAGGCAAAACAAATTTACATTATGTGATGCAGTAGAAAATTATCATCATATGGAACATATTTTCCAGCAGACAAAAATAAGAAACTAACCTGGAAGCAAGGCAAGCCCTTTATATCTTCCTCAGTGACAAAAAGCCACCTATGATGGCGGAAAAATGTTGGAAAAAAGTGCGTCAACTCATAAACTTAATATTGTGGAAAAATTACCCAAAATTGGGTAGAGGTAAAATAAATATTACTTCTGATTGTTTTCATCTTCACTAAGGTCCCTTAGTCTTTCTTGCATCTCCCTGCAGTAATTAGGAACTCAAGCTCAATAAATAGGTGCACACGAGCGGCACAATAAAGCATAATCAGCACAGGAATGAGACCCGAACCTGATTTGTTCATCTAATTGGCGCTCCTCCATTGTGAGATTTTCAACATCTGCCTGCAGATCAGATGACAATGAATCAAATTATGCCAAAGCTTATTAAAAAGTTGCAGGAATTAATATTTCCTTTCAAGTCTTCTATGTGTGATAAATAACATGAATATACTCAAATTCCCTGTATTCCATTGCAAAGCACATTACAAAATTTACGAAACTCACCTCGCCAAACCAAAAAACAAAGGAAACAAAAAGGAAAACCTATCAAGAATGCTAATATCAATTATCTCCGTGTGCAAGCCAAAATACAGACTGCCATTCTTTACCTGTAAACTAGCAAAATCATCATCAGCCTCTCCTGGCCTTGAAACGTCCAGTCCCCTGACCAACCACCAAACTTCAAGTTAGAAAAGCAGCTTCAACACATAGGTTAACAATATATGACAACAATGGGGAAGTACAAAAGGCATTGCCTACTTCCATTGAATTCTGTTCTTGAGCTTCTTTTCTATGAGGCCAATCCCTTCAAGAACATTTGTTATATCATATATCCTCCTCTTTTGCACCTGTAGATGCAATAATGCCCTCAAGTAATCAACCTTTACAACATTTAACCTTTGGACTGGACATAAAAACAATTTACCTCTAATGTGTCAGCAGCTTTATTCAGATCAAGAATACCGTCCTCTGCTTGTTTGATCAAATTAATGAACTTCTTTGTCAACAGACCTAAAATAAAAAGAAAATATATATGATAATTGTGAACATAAATGTACAAAGAGTGACAACGAACTAATAAAGGCACGGGCAATTTGTGCTACCTAAAGAGCTGTCATAACGACATGGACCAGCTGGAGTCAGATTATTGCCTGAAGGGGAACCTGCCAGATTCATAGAATTATCATTATTTTACAATTAAAGTATTTGCAAGCCACAACTGACATGTGAAGGAAGGAAGGTGTGTGATATTCAACAGCAACCTAGGTTTCCGACAAGTTCTTGGTTTATATGAATAAAGTTTTCTTCCAATACATACCAAAACCGTACATATGGTCATTGAAGCCCATTATACAAAACTCACCAACATTTGAACCTGGGGTTTGAGGTCCAGATCTGTTGCATTTTGTAAGCCTTGAGGCTTTGCTTGCCTTCCCCGTCTTTCCTGATATAGGTGTCTGAAAAGGACAGTTAGCTGCTTCAGTGGATCCAGCAGTCACCCTATCGCCAGAATCAACTTCATAATCAGCTGTGTCACTCTTCCGCTTCAATTGCTGACATATATAATTCATTTGTGAAAAATTAGCACGTTCCAATGACTAGGAAAAGGGATATACAGGCAAAAAACTGCCAAGAGTTGCATTTGACAATTATTAAACATACTATAAGCATGTGACTGCAATGTATCAAGTACCAACTATATGTAGCTTCACATCATTACAGGCACATAATTTCAAGAGTTCTTTACAAAGAAGACTCGCAGATGAATAGGATGCATAGCTCACCTCAGATAACTCTGAGGTTTGCATGCACGGGTGATTTTTAGAAGATAAGCTTCTATACAAAATGCCAGGGCACTTAGGCCAAACTAAGCTATACACTGTAAATACAACTTCAATGAGACAGCACAATGAAATAGCATTCTCATGCAGGAGAAATTCCCATGTCAAAGGAACAGAATGCCAGAGGAATTAGATCCAGTAGTAAAAGAAATTCAGACAGAATTTATCATTTTATGCAATCAGAAGATGTCATGAGATACCATTCCAAAAGAAAGTATGCCTTCAGAAGAGAAAGAAGAAAGGCAGAACTTTTGCTGCATTTGTAAATTTCTGCAGGTTAATCCATCAGAAACTTGTGTCCACTTCATTTCTGTACAGAACATCAACATCTAATGTATTGTCAACACATTGAAAACCTCAGTTGAAGACATTTTCAGTGTCCCAAAGGCAGAAGAGTGTGCACATATGCAGATGATACAAACAACTGCTTTTAATGCACTGCTAGTAAATGTCACATGGCTTTCACTCTTATGATGCAAAAGTTGCTCAACATGTGGATGGAGTGCCGCATTTGTATACTTGGTCTAATGCCCAGGAATGCATGCATGTGGCAAGTTCCAAGGCAGGTATGAGAATAGTTAAAATGATAAATTTTAGAATTTCAAAGAAATTTACAGAAAAACCATATAAACTGAAGCCGCTTTTCAGAAACACTTCAAGACATGTAATATAATTGAATTGTTTCCTTGTTCCTTGCTCCAGCCATGTGGGAGTTACCTATGTTACAAACACATCGTGATTTTAACTGCTGAATGAGTAACAAGCACATTAGCTCAACTTCTTTCCTCTGGGAAAAAAATTGAAATCCATACAGCAAAAGACTAATTGAAGGAACGAAAAGATTGATTTTATTAGTGACAATTACTATGCAGAAATAAGTAGGACGTAAAAGAAAGAAGTTCTAGTATAACCAAATTTTGAAAAGTCTAGTCCTAATCACATAGAGTTCCTCCGCAACATTTAATTTTCCTATACACTCAATTTGTAATTTTAGAGTTGCTAATGACAGATTCCAGTACGGTAAATTACAAGAGAATACAAATTAACCATGATGGAGGAACACGAAAACTCTTATTAATTCACTTAAGCATGATCGTTAAACATCCATAAATGTCTAAAGCCAGAAGACAAACTTCAATTCAGTGAATAAAAAGGCCTTTTTACTGAAACAAAGCTATTATCAGCTCAAGTGTGAGGTCAAGAACTAAATTAGTGACAAATACAAATAAATTAATAACTCAACAACTGATTAAAGACTTAATTGGGCAGATCTCTACATAATTCTTCAGATATAAAACTAAAAACCCACTTAAAAAAACTGACCAACTGCCTAAAAATAGATATAAAAATAAAACCCAAACGGGAAAGCAACATCCGATGACCGAAGAAATTGAAAACTCACAGGGGACTTAACGACGATGGCCTCGGCTTCTTGGTCAGCAGGTCGGCGATGGTCGGGCGCGAAGCGATGATAATCTCCAGGAGGTACAAACGGCGGCTTCATGGACGAAAATGGGAGTTGCCGTTTCATGGACTGCATGATCTGCTCCGGCGGCTGAGACGAGGCGGCCTGAGCTCGCGTACCCGACATCCACTGCGAAGAGAGGAGAGGTCAGCAAAGATCGAGATTGCTGTGTGGGTCAGGGGTTTTCCTGGGTTGGTAGTGGATCGAGAGGGTTTCTGGGTTCGAACTGACAGGTACAGGTCAGGAAGAAGGATTGAAAGAAAGGAATTGCAAAATTGGGAAGGAAAATCAGATAGGGCAGATAGAGGATGAGATCTGGGTGTTTGGCAAGTAAGAAAATAAAAAAGCGGGAGAGAGAAAGAGAGCAGAAAACGAGGGAAAGAAGGGACGGAAGGAAGGAGGGAATTTGGTTCGGATACAGATGTGGAGGGAAGCACTTATAAATTATTGACAAATAAAAAATAATGTAAGCGAAAACAAATTATTTTTATTTTAAAAGAAAATTTTAAGTGCTTCATCTAACCGCTTCGGTTCGGCGCGAATCACATGTGGCGTAGTTCTGGATGCTTACCTGCGCTTTCCATTATTGAATCAAACAACCATATTAACAAGAACAAGACGGGGAGATCTTTTTATTTGTCAATTTCTTTTGGTTTTATAAACATAAAAATGGGTTGCAAAGAAATGGTCATAATACTGTTTAAAATGTAGATAGTGCGGTTCGATTTTTGGTGTTTATAATAACCCAACCAAAAAAAAAAGAAAACCAAACAAGGCGGTTCGAATTGGCAATTCGCGCCTTGTAGTAAAGGAAATGACAAGAAGTCGTCCTAGCGGCTCACCCACCAAGCGAGAAAGAAGCACGCACTGGAGCACTATTGCGTCCCATTTTTTCAACCACCTGAAAACAACCCCAGATGGACTGGGCCTCCCAGCCCACTCAGTGTTTTGGATTCATGCTCTGTGCGGTGCCTGATCCTAAACTGCAGACCTCCTCCCCAGCAGCCTTTTTGGTGGTTTTCTTTTTTTTTTATATACATTTTTTGATGATTTGTCTATTCCGACGCAAGTGCAAAAATAATGAAATGTTTAGAATTAAAATAATAATAATAATAATAATAATATGTTTAGAATTAAAAAAAATATTAAATTTAGTGGGTAATATATTTTAATAAAATTAATTATTTAAATTTTATTTTAAGGAAAATTTTTGTAAATTATAATTTATTTTAAAAAAAACACTTTCTTGTTTGCTGGCAATGTTACTAACGAGATGTTGATTACCTTTTAGGTAATTGATTAATGCGCCTACTCATCCCACTAAAAAAGTTGCTGCACCCGACCTTTGTCCTCTGAAGATAGAATTGGTTGACTCAATCCACGCAGGAACACTACAGGATAAGTCTTTTGAAACGATAGTGTGAGATGAATACTAACATGAGCAAGTCCTTTCGTGGGAGTCTCACATTGAACACAACAAAAAATGAGCAGAAAAATTTACTTAGGACAACTGAGTTGGTAAATTTGGTACGAACACAAGCATAGATATAACGCAGCCGAAGTGTGGTAATTTCCTCAAAATAGGCATTTGTTACCAAAGCTATAACCAAAAACACAGTGCCGTCTTCTACTGATGACTTTGATATCTCCCTGGAGGCTGCAGTGAGCTGTTACCAGAGAAATTCCTCCAGGAATTGACATTACTGCTACTGGGGACATGCTGTCCTCTGCCTCGTCCCCAACCAAAACCGGTAGTGTTAGATTGGGTGCTTCCATAGCATGCATTGTTGGATTGATAGGTGCCTACGTTTTTATATGACCCATGCTGAGTTCTCCCGGCAGGCCTGGGCGGCTGATATTTAGACTCTGATACTTGGAATTGCTTAAAGTGATCCACGAACTGCATCGGTCTGCCATCTCTCAAATTAGTGACATTAGATGATCCTGCACCCTCAAGTCGTGTGTGTAAAGGTTTCATTGGCGACAATCTCTCATCTTCCCTCTTAATGGGACTGTTGCATTGTTTCCCTCTCCCTCTTCCTGAGCTCCATCCAGCGCCAGCACATCTGTATATGACTTCAGGACAAGGAGATAGATTTGCGGAAAACCTAGTGGCATTAGGAGAAATCTTATTGGGACTATTGCATGATTTCCCTCTCCCTCTCCCTGCGCTCCATCCATTGCCAGCATATCTTTGTATGACTTCAGGACCAGAAGATAGAATTGAGGAAAACATAGTGGCATTAGGAGACATCTTTGAATTACAGCCAATTGGATTCCTACTGTTCCCAGGAGTATATGCCCTGCAATTTTCAATCTAGTCAATGAAGCAATACGATGGCTCAAGGTGTTCCCTTCTTAATACTACACCTATTGGAAGGAACAAAAACTAAAGCTGTAATATACCTGTGAAAGTGATTGTATCCCTGGCTTTCGTGCCAGAGTTCTGTGTCCATGATATCATCATCATAAATTGTCTGCAAAACAGTTAAGGTAACAATTTACAAAGTTGACAAGGTTGACAATTTATACCAACTAATGCAATCAACAAAGCTGTAAACAAGCATTTTTATTTCCCATATCAAATTCATATTGAAAAAGGAGAAGGCTCCTTCCATTCGCTTAGTGGATATTATCAATATAATTGCAGATTTATCAACATTTAAGGAGATAAAAATATTCATCATTGAAGATAGTTCATCACCTTGGGTGGTAAGTGCACAGCAGAGTGTAATTGAGAAACATGAATACCACCAACAGGAAGCTCATAATCGGCACATCTACAAAATAAATCAGATGTCAAGTTGCTGTGGCAAGGTTGGCAATTAAATGCCACTAGAAAGGGACCCATGTTTTGTCACCATACAAGACACAATCTTCTTGCATCTCCTCACAAGCTTTTGCCTTTGCATTAACCTTCCCAACTTCCTCCTTGCAAAGCCTTATGAAGCCCCCAATACCATCACTGCTAGGAGTATGACAGAGTTGAGAATATCATATTCTAACATAAATAAAAAAAATGAACTATGATTCTCCGAAGTCTAACCTTATGCTTATATCTAACTTATCAGATGCCTCTTTGCCAGCAGAAAGGTTTCGAACTTTTACTGCCAACTTGTTGGTGCTCCTAACAAACAAGCGATCAACTCTGACCGAATTCCTAATTGCTTCCTTTTCCTACAAAACACAATGGAAGAATTACAGCAAACTCACAACATTCACAATACCACTTAGAAATTTCTACAGACTCTGTACTAAGAATGTAATTCTTACAGAGACTTCATCCACTACGCGTCTGGCTTCAGCCAAGAGGCGTTTTTCCTCTATGAATGGAAGTTTACAGATACCCTAAGCCAAACACAACATTTTTCTCAATATATACATTAACATATTGCTCAATATAAAGAAGGGAGGCTTGAGGGAAGTTGAGTGACATAACCTGCCACATGTACCGCTTTCCATCCATATCAACTTCAAAATCTTATAATTATAATAGAAAATTAATCAAGTTCAGATTGTTGTCATTGAAGTAACACACAAAATTTTCAATCAGATAAACCTCACCGAGAGGATAAAAGTCAATTATGGCTGATTGCTCATCCACCATAAGTTTTCCATAAGGTTTCGGGAGTGCATGAGAGCTGCCAGCAAGTAAATTAGTTAACAACTAAGCGGGATGTTAAGGAGGATGATATATCATTCATGCTGAAAAGCCAACATTTGATTGGAGACAGATAGAAAGTTACCTCTTTGGAGGCAGGACACCTAAGAGTTGTTCAAACGGTTTAAATGGGGCACCTTTCTGAAAATTCAACCTCACCTGACTTATGCCCTTAAAATCTGAAGCAAAGGGTCCATAATGGTAAGGGTAAAACCTGCATTACAGTGTAACTTTCTCTCATGAATGCTGCACATTAGATACTAAGGAATTCAACATTGATCCACAAACAGATTGGCTTACCATGTCCAGGAAGGAACTCCAGAAAAATAGTATTGAATAACCCAGAAAAGACCCTCAGTGTACTTTTGGACCTAAAAATAAATGGTAATCAATCATGACTGATTACATTTAATTTATGAAAGACACAAGTTAACTGATTGAAATAATTCAAATTAACATGACACGGGACTTGCCAAACTTGTAGAGAAACACATACTATTTCTTTCCTTTTGGATCCAATGTCAGTGGGGCTTTCCACAGAAAATTTCTCTTTATAATATCTTTGTTTCCAACCAGCAGTTCCCAGTTTTATCTGGCAATGGAGTAGTAAGAACCAACTAATCATCTGTTGACTAATAAATCAGGCAGCCAAAACAACCTTTGATAAAAGAACTAAGTCAAAGAAACAAACTGAAAGGCTTTCTAGTTTCTAGGCAAGAATACATACCTTATCAGTTGTTGACACTCCACTCTTAAAGATATCAGATTTCTGTCTAATGATTTTCTTCAGTTGTTCCTTTAGTTCCTTTGTGTTCTGCATAATCTGCAATCAATCATTACAGATGGGAGTTTTGAAAACCAAATTAATCTGATTGAGGGTAAAAAAGATATGCCCATTTAAAACATGAGGTGAAAAACAAACTAAACTGCTGTTTTAAGGACGAATTATCAACTTACTTCCGATGGAGCTGGAACATCAGGGGACAAGACAACTGATGAATTACCGGCAGCTCGCATTTGTTTAAAATCAACAGAAGAACCTCCCCTCTTGTCAAACTTAAGGTCACATGCCACATTGTCTTCTTCCTCCTCCTGTAAAATAGTGTGAATTTCATCAGACCTAGACTGTAAAATCTGGATGCCTGTATGGGTATTCCAAAATTCCAATATGCATACTTACTGCAACTTCTAATTCACGAAGATTTCTTTTCAATTTTTTTTCTCTAATTTCTGATCTTTTCTTGAAGATTTTCTCTTCATAGGTACCAACTAGAAGAATAAATTTTTCAACTCGTGACCACTTCACCAAATCAGGAAGGTTGTCCTTCACCTACTTTCACATGGAGGAGAAAAATGAAATTCATATCAATGTAAAATTCAAAAGCAAACGAAAAAATTTACCATGGATAGCTTTACCTTGTTCATATCAATCATATATCCCCCTAGATTTTTAAATTCATTCTTGTAAACAGTCATTAGTAAATCAATGGCGCCCTACAAAGTTAAAGTTGAATCAGATAACGCTTGATGCCATATATATATCCACTATATGAATAAGGAAAATTATATAACCTCATGAATCTCTAAAGATGGCATGTGGGGCAGGAAATCGTTTCCTGCAAAAAAGCACATGAAGATGAAGTCATCTATTATCCGTTCAAAATCAATGTTGACCCCCTTGGGGCAATCCTGTATCTTCACGTCCAGTTCAAGATATTCCCGCAATAACCAAATGTGCAAAAACTGCAATTTCAAAATTGGGAGATTTAGAGCCGTTTACGAAGATAATTGACATTATAAAGGGTAAAAAAAGTTATATTTTACCTGGAAAGGCTTAGAGGGAGTTCCAATCTTGTTTTTTATAGAAGGTTCACTTATATCAAATGCATTTATATCTTTAAACCATCCTCTTGACTTACAAGCCTGTATCACTGAATCATTTGCCAATTGATAAACTGGCTGGTTCTCCTGAACAACCACATCCTGTAAATACATACTCAGAATTTGTGTAAATGTTCATATATGCAAGCAAAAGAATCACTATAACTGATCTCTTGGAATTCACCTCTCTTAATATCGAAAAATGTGGCTCATGTGTTGCCATCGCAAGCATTATCAGATCAGCATCCTGCATTCCAGTACCAAACCAACAGAAAAACCTTTGGCGTATTGAAAAAACCAAAGAGCACCCTCACAATACTATTGTATCAGTAGTATCTTTCTTAGTTTCTTACAATTTATAAAAAAAAAAAAGAAGTGACTTGCATACCAAACCATATAAGCAGTGTCTAGTATTTGGATCATAGTCAGGAAGACTACGCTGTTTGCGTATGAATGACATTACTTTTTGTTCTCCTTCGCCAGGAACATTGGCATCAGACAGAATCACCTAAGGATACATAAAAACATATAGCAACTAAAGCAAAATAACATAAGATTGATATTCAATTAGAAAGATTTGGCTTATGTTGCACCATGATATTCCTCCAGGCCCCGTTATGGGTCACGCGCGAACTGATGTATCTTTGCAGTGCCTCTGAGAGTTTGAACATGAATTCTGTTCCTGGGGTGATAATATTGGAATCCCACACTTCATATTCTTGTTTTGGAAGAACTTGTTTCCCTTCCATTTCAAATTGCTTTCGTAGCTTGTCTTCCTCAGTCTCCTGTTCGTGTTAACCCCAAATGAAAAATTACCAGAAAGTATTGATAATCACATAAGGATTATTAAGCTAACTGAAAGCACAAAAATAAATTAGAACAGGGGAGTGACCCACAAGTGTTTCTTTGTCCTTCGCAGTTCGGAAACGTCTTGAACGTTGCTGGTTCATTTTGGCGCGCGGAGCTACTCCGTCTTTGTATGCAAAACACAGAACCATCTTCGATCAGTAGAATTCTTCTTTTAGTGGCATAAAATAAAATAAAATGCTAGCTCGTTTCTTCTGTAACTTATATAACCGGGCCAGTGCAGCTAGTTCTTCTAGTTATTTTAGTTCACCTTACGAAATGAGTGATTATAAATAACAATAATTAGCAGAACCCAGAAAAATTTGAAGATGATGCAGTTGAACAGAAGATTATAGATCCAATGAAAAGGAGTATATTAAGGGAAACGAAGATAACAAGAGAAAACGTCTCACCAATAGCCAAGTACAAAAGTTTGCGTGGCCTGACAATGCTAAACAACCGATCGATGTATTCAAATACATTGTTGAAAACATCATCGAAATTTCTTGGAGGTGAACACTGGAGCTGAAGTTAATAACATTACATTAGATAAAGACTCTCTCGTACGCACTATCATAAGTAACTCGGTACATCAGCAACAACAAAAGAAGTAAAAGAAAAAGAAAAAGACGAAAAATTATGAGCAAGAAAGTGAGAGAGCAACGAACATTGTCATCATCAGGATGGAAGCACGGATGAATGATCCCGTTCATGTCAAGGTAAAGGTTATCAAACTCTATTCCATTTGGGTTTGGGTTGTTAGTGTCTATGAATTCGCCCTTTTCTTCAATGGCTTTCACGACCGCCGCTGGATATTTGTTCGACAGCCATTTGTAAAATGAGGGAACACCCATAATTCTCTATGTGGCTAAGCATCTGTAATTCTCTCTGCTTTAGAGCATGTAACTGAGGAAAGAGAGGCCTTCTTATAACCGTGACACTAGAGAGAGAGAGATTTACTGAAACAAAGCGTCGTCACTATTGCGACACAGCTTGCGAAGAACCTTCAACAGTAAGTAATAAAGAGGTAGATATCCACCAGCGATTTGGACTGCTTTTCCCTGATTACGTATGGACATCGATATGAGTGCTTTGAAAAAAGAAAAACTAAAAAATAAAATCGAGAAGAAAAAAGAAAGAAAGAAAGAGAAAAAATATTAGTTACAAACCTCGTTACAAACTTACAAAACAGTATTAGAGATTTACGTTTAGGTATAACAAAAAAAGTAAATAGTGCATCTCACTCTTTTGATACAGCTTGAACGTAATTATAGATTGCTCTTTACAACGTGCAATTAGCATTTTCCGGAGAGAAAGTGATCTCAATCTTTAGTTTTGACTGTTAGCATTCGAGGCTCCATTTTGCTGCTACTGCTAGGCTGCCTCATATGCTTTGGCTCTCGGGCCTTCCACTTCGTAAGTCATCAACGATTTTTACTGGGATTTGTTTCTCTTTTCTTCTTTTTTATGGTTGGATTAGACTTGTTTCTCTTTTTTTTTTTTGGGATAGTGGGAGCCCGGAGGCTGTTGTGTAGGGTAAGGGGAATCGAACCCAAGTCCGGGTTCGTGGGAGTGCATCACGGATGCCATGTGAGCTACGGCTCACTGGCAGACTTGTTTCTCTTTAAATGGAAGTAGAGTGACCAATTTCTGATGTACATGCGCAAAGGCTTCAATACGGTTGGCTAATTTTGCCTAGATATGAGTAGACTTGTATGATTATTTTCACCGTCTCCTGTTCTTCCTCGGCCTTCCATTCCTTTCATCTAACCTGGCTTTTGGAATTAACATTGAGTTTACACTCTCCACCGATGGTAAATATCCTCCGTGGCTTAAATCATTTGGCAACTTTGCTTTTGAGTTCCACCAACTCAACAACACAAACTTCTTGGTGCTCGCCATCTGATATTATAAAATACCATAAAAGACCCAATCATTGTCTGGAATGCCAAAGCTGACGAGCCTGCACCACTTGGATCAAAGGTTCAGCTCACTGGTCACACAGCCTGCACCAATAGGACGACAGATCGAGCCAAAGCAATTTTCTTTTTTTTTTTTAACTCAGAATATCCACGGTAAGTAATTGAAAATTATTTTTTTAAAATAAAAAAATTATTAAAAAAGATATAATTTATTCTAATAAAATATTTTTTATATTTACAACTTAAAATAAATATAAAATAATATATTTAAAAATTTCAACTATTTATCAAATTTTATTGGTCAGTCAAACCTAACATAACATTAGGTTTGTTTTTTCGCCACCACCGGTAACACCCGGATGCACAAATTACCACAAAAACAAAACACCCAATTACAATCCCAGCAATAGCCCCAGCTAAAAGCAACGCAGATGAAGATTCTCGTTGGAAAACTGGCAAATTTGTGTTATTGATGTGTTTAGTAGTCCCGGTATCACTGAAGCTCCAAGCCTGAAGTCTCTGTGCTTCAACCTAATTGGTCTTCGAAGTCAAAAACCCAACAAACATCTCTGCAAACACGTAATTAGCTATTTTTGGATCTTTTGAAAGAAAGTGTAGGCATAGATGGCCGAGACACACCGATCGTTGCAATTATAACATTTATCTGCAAATTTTTGCCATCAAATTCAATCCAAGCTCGCATATTTTGACCATTGCGCATGAGGAAAGGCACGAATCTGCCACTAGAATTATAGTACCCAGCGGTCTGTGTCGTTTCCGATTTGATACTATTCAAGTCAATTCCGATGTGGTTATCATCTGGGTCGTTGAACTCTGGGTTCTGACCATTATCGAATTCAACGGCGAGCAGGGGAGCAACAGTAAGAACAGTTGCGTCTGTGAAGAGGACAAAGTACTGGCAAGCAAGGGTAACAGGAGGAGACGTGGTGTTGGAGAGTACAAAGGCAAGACCAAATCCTAGGCTCGTAGAGATCTATGGCAAGATGGAGAAGACAAACAAAGTAGAAAAAAGAAGAAATGTGGGTCGAATTCGAACCGGCTTTCATCCTGATCTTGGTGGGATAGAAAGCTTGTCTGAAAGAGTAATGGTTGGAATCGTTGGTCATGCAGATGACAGAGTTATCAATACGGGCATCGTCGATTAGAGTGACATTGGTGTCCTTGATGACATTGCTGAAGGAATTGAAAAGAAAGTCGAGGGCAGAGATGGGACAGTGAGGCCCCATACCGGAAAATCCTGGTTACCGGGAGTCCTCACCGGTGACGGGGAAGGAGAGGAAATATTTAGTCGAAATGCGAGTTTAGGTGGGCGTGGCGTGAGTCAACATGATCAAGGTGACCAGTAATTGTATCAACAGTTTTGTTGAATAGTCATCGTGCAGGCCACTACATAATCACGCATGACAAATTCAGTTCTACATCAGTTTGCTATATTAGTATTAACTACTACAGAAAGTCATTTAATAAGTGTTGCTTAATAAAATGACTTAGCTGATAGTTGTTTTAATTTATAAGAATTTAATTAAAATTTTTTAAAAATAAAAATTTTAAATAGAAATATATTCATTTATAAGGATTAGCTAGCCAAGCTTAAAAGTATGCCAACTTAGAAAACAGAGTGCTAGTCTACTTTTAAGAAGAATAAGGATATGCTTAGATATAAGTAAAAGAAGTAAAATTAACTAATAAGATTTAAATTCTTGAAAATATATTATTTTAAATTTAATTTAAATTACATATATAAAAAATTTATAAAAAAATATAAAATTTACTTCAACAATTTTTATATTTAAAAAAAAAATTAATCTTTGATATTTTATTAGAAAATATTTTAGATTTACTAAAAAATAGAAAAAAATAATATAAATAATTGTGTAAAAAGAGTGCAGAAAAAATTATATATGCACCCTTGAGAGTTTAACTTATTATTTAAGTATTATATTTATATATTTAAAATAATATATCAAATAAATAATTATTTAAACAACATTTTTTTTTTTTCTCTGTATTGTTCCAATTTTGTCCAATGTCCCGAATTTCAGTTTCAACAACATCAGTAGGAATATGATAACACTTTTTTAACGTTGTCCGTACTGGCTTGCCACTTTCAATTGTTATTCTGTGCTTTCTTTCCAAGAGTTGTCTCTATTAAACTATTGGACACTTGGACACTTGATTGATAGAGAAGATAGAATCCTAATCCCAACAAAAAGCCTAAAGAAAATAGGGGGAATAATTTTTACCTAAGAGGGTACATATGCTCTAGCGAATTCCATCCTACGCATTCACACGCAATCGATTAATTTACCTGCCTTTGTTGTTTGTTGTTCTTTTTTTTTGTAAAAAAAAAATGTGTTTATTTTGAGAAAAAATATGTTTTTAAATTTATTTAAAAAAAATTAGAAATTAATTTTTTTATTTTGTTAAAAGTTTATTTGTAACTTTGAATAAATTTTTATTAAAGACCCAAGTCAGTTAATAAGTTAGGTAGAAATTGTTTGAAACAGAATAGATCACAGTTGAAATTTTCAACGAAAAAAATTCAAAAATAGGGAGAATGGTTCTTTTCCAAGAGGGTATATGTGCTCCCGCAAATTCTATCTTGTGCATTCACACTCATATTATTAATTCAGTAGCGTTGGCACCATGCCGTTCCTTTTTTGTGAAAAAAAAAAGACTCTTTAATTTTGTTAAAAAAAATAATTCTAATTTTAAATAAATTTGCACTGCAGCCCTAAATAAATAGGTTAACAGTTTAAATTAGATTTTTTAATTTTTAAAAGTAAATCAGACAAAATCAAAAAAATTGATTTACAAGACAATAAGTCAAAGCCTAATTAAATTTGACTTAATTACACTCTAACTGAGACCCGCAATTTGCGAAGAATCTTCAAGAGTAAGTAATGATAAAGTGCGTAACATCCGGGGACTTTAATAAAAAGTAATGTATTTGCCCAAGCCTTCTCTTCTGTCTATTTGATGAAGGAGAGGATGCGGCGGCCTTTTTCTACAGGCCTCAAACTCTTTTGAAGCCTACCCCTGTTGGGTTGGATTAATTTTTGTTCTCGACCTAATTTTTTAATTTAAAAATTTTAAATTTAAATGACTTAATTTTATTAAAATAAATTAATTAAAAAAATAAAATATATATTTTTATTATTTATAAAATATATTATATATTTATATTATATTTAAATTATTATGGCAACTCAAAAGTTTAATAATTTAAATTTAATTTCAATCGATTTAACTTATATAAAATTAAAATAATACATATCACTTGTTTTATCTCGATCTAATTTAAATCAAAATTCACTTTTTTTTAATTTACATAAAATTAAACTAGTTTAATCAATATTTTATCTACCCCTGCTTGTTTTAAGGGATAAAAATCAGAGGGTTCCTTTGATTTTTATTTTTTGGCCTTCTAACATCCAGCCCACGTCTTCGGGTCTCCAAACCAAGTTATGACCGGGCCCGCCCACAAAAATGGGGTCGGTCACAAACAATGTGGCCCAACAAAGCCCTCCGCCGACAGTTGGTGGAGGAAAACGAAAGCCATGTGCAGTGTCCTCTTTTACTTTTTTGTGGGCATGAATACGACTGTAAGTAAGTCCCGTTGAATATTAATTTATTCAAGCTTATTTATTTGCTGTGCCAGCTTTTTCAAGCTCATTCCATTTATTAGATGGTCTTTTAAATTTTTCTGAACTCCACTGGTTTGATAAACAAGTTTCTAAATTGTTTATGAAAACTGTTTCAAATTTAATATATATTTTTTAAAATTTTAAATTTAACAAAAATAATTCAACATTTTAATAAGTCTAATTAATTTAAGCTGAAGTTAAACAGTACATTATAAATATATCGTTAGCTTTAAATATATTTATTGTTTAATATATAAATTAATTATATAAAATTATAATGATATTTTTATTTTTTATTATTTTATTGATAAACCAACTATTTACAAGCTTTATGAGTTGAATACTAAAAATTTAAACTCAACTTGTTTAATAAATGAGCCTGTGACAAATGTTTAAGTTTATTTATCTAATATATAAATAATTTGAATCGAGTTCAAACTCTAATAATTCGTAAATAATTTGATTAAATTTACACCCACAGGTATAACTCAGATCCCATATATTAATTAAAGCTTAATTTATAAAAGAAATACTATCCAGAAGCAAATGTATGTATGCAATCTATTTGATATAGTGAAAAAAAATACAAATAATGATTGATCTTTATTTATTCACTTATTACTTAGGATACATGTATTTATGTCCAAATAACATTGTTCTTTAAAGAACAAATAAAAGTTACATTTAAACTTTTTTTTAAATACTAAAAAAATTATAATATGAGAATCGAATTCGAAGGAGAAGATAACAAAATTGAATTTTACCACTTGAGTCAAATTTAATTTTCATTTAACTTTTTTTTTTGGTACATACATTTAATAGAACTATTCATTGATATTTCATGAACCATATAATTGAATTGTGAATAGTTCTTCCTGGTCCACAAAGAGCTCAACTGCACATGTGCCTTTGAGTAATTGTTGTGTTTGGCCCAGTTCAGTTAGGTGGAGATGGAGTCTGAATAGAACAAGAGTGTGAGCTTATGATCACATGGAAAAACAAGAAAAAGCCTTACAAATAATGGAGCAGCTTTGTTTTATTTATTTATTTTTTTTGGTGAGTACTGCTTTGTTTGTTTGCCGTGTTTAGTGCTGCAGGGTCCAGCACGACTGTGATGGGTTTGCAATTCTCCCACAATATTGTCTATACCACATCTCCAGAGCATTGGAGATAAAGCTACGGAGGTTAGTCTCATTTGTGGCTTCCGCTGTAGCAGTAGTAATGAGGCAACCGCCCACGTGCTTCCCAATTTAATTTCATCGCCACCCTCTCCCCACTACTATACAGTTGCAGATAATAAAGAGTTGTACTAATGCCATTGTTCTTAGCTACTCTTCTAAACATTTATGCAGTCAAATCTTGTCTTCCAACACCCAACCCACCACCTCTAAAGCAAATATGGGTAGTATATACCACAGTTGCAATTCATTCACAGTCCATTATATATCGTGAATTGATTTAGGGTAACGGGATAGCTGGAGGTGACCCTCATAACTATGATGTACATACCAGTAGCTTATAATGTTATAGCAAGTTGCAGTGGCAGTTCCAGCAGTAACTTGTTGTTATAGTAGTTGTAACAGTGACTCTTTAGTAAAGGAAAAAGATAAATCCACATTCGTAAAGCCACTCTAACTAAAAAGGAAAAAAAGTTAAGTAAAAAAATTTATCTCTCCTCTTGTACACTGGTTGTAACCAAAACATAGTAACTTACTGCTATCTTTCAAGTTTACGAGTGAAAGCACTTGGATGGGGTAGATTTGAGGACAGATCATGTCAGCGGGTAATGGAAGCTGGTGAGAGAAAGAAGAATTCTTCCAAGTTTCATCCACACTCGAGACCTAATAATTGTAAGTGGAAGTTTGGAACAAATTAATCGATTTTTTAAAATGAGAATCTGCAGCAACTTACTTTTGCAAGTAATGAACGAACCACCATCTTTTCTCTCCTTACACTGCATTTAGTATGTCTATCACAGCCAATGACTTCAAGATTCTTTCAACAATCACCTTTGCTAATTCCTATCATTTCTATTTGCTTGCCATGCTCCACAAAATGCTTGTCCCATCTCTCAGCTAACATAACCAAAATTTCACCCTATGCATATCTCCTTTTCCTCGAGGACTTTCACTTTTATCATTCACTTTCTTTGTTCGTATTTTTAGGAGAAAGGGATGGTAAACAAACCAGTAATTTTCAATGGGCTACTGTAAATCTATCTTAAAATGGAAAAACCTATTTTAAAATTATGAAACATAAGCTTTTGGAAGTGATCCATGTTGATAGATGTTGTGTGAAGAGAGGACATGATCCAAAATGTATGCTAGCATTGAAGGAACTCACTTAATTTAGCAATGTAAAACAATTACTATATCACAATATTTACTTTCAATGAAATCTTTTAAAAAGCATCCACTGCGTGCTTCCCCAGAGCATGGGACCTTGGTCAACTGCATAGAGGACCCCCGCCCCACCCCCCCCCCCCCCCGGCGGAACTTATTAGGTCATGGAAATCACCCTCATACCACGCATTACATCAAAATATATTGTAAGATTTTCTACAGATCCAATTTTTATTAATATGTTTTATATGGTGCATCAATCAAGGTGATGAGTTTAAAAATGAGTCGTGTTGCTATATTGCTCTTAAGATTTTTTTAGGTACGGATTTTTCACAACTCGCTTCTCACAATTTGTTCTGCAGTCAATTAATAATTCTGTGAAGGGTTATGAAAATTTGCTACTAAAAAAGTAGTGGCAGTAAATTTTTTTTTTTTAAATATTGCATGAGAGAATTTGGTATTAAATTTAAATACCATAGTGAATATTAATTTTGATGCACAAACTATATATATAATACATTATGTGCATCTAAAATTTTTCTAAAACAAACAATCATAGAAAATTGTAAAATAAAGTAGACCCAAGATAAATGAAAAAAATTCTGTAAAAAGTTACCACTTATCTCATATTAATTAAACTTAATGGATCTTATTCAATTACTGCAAATAAACAAAGTTGATGTAATGATATTTTTTTTTGGAAGGAAGCGAAGTGAAAATTGATAAGGTGGCAGAGAGATCTGCTTAAAGAGACTATGGTAAGCAAATTACTTCGTAGCAACTAAACATCTACACTGCAACTTTGTAGAAGCTGAAACTTCACGACCGGGCAGCAAACTCCGATCCCCTTGTCTCCGTCGCCAGCGAGCCTGATAACCGCGGGGCAGTTCACGTGGATGTGATACCTCCCAGACACCCAAGTCCCCACCTTCCATTTCAGCCTTCCGTTGACCTTCACGTTGAGCAGCACCGCCCCTGCATTCAGATCCTGCTGCAAACAATTCAACACGTACGGCGAAACCGGGACATTTCCGTACAGGAACGGGGAGCAGACGGTGACATCCTTGTGGCCTTGGTAGGTGGGATGCAGCTCCGTCCCCATTGAGATCCGCTGGCTCCGGTAGGAGACGTACACGTCGAGCTTCTGGTAGTAAATGCCGATTCGCTCATTTGGGTTGCGAGCTGAGAGCGTCACTTGCATGGCGACGCTCAGGGTATTGGGGAGAGGATAAGTGGGAGAGGGAGCCGTACCGGTGGATGAGATGTTGAATGAGTAAACGGTGACGTCTTGGAGGATGAAGCGGGGTTTGGTGGGTCTGAGGATGAACCAAATTAAGAAGATGACATTAAGTATAAGGATGATGAAGGCGGCGATGCCAACCAAAATACGGCGGAGGAGCTGACGGTGCCCATCCTCGCAGTGGCAGCACTCATCCTTGCGGTGGCAGCAGTCCTTAGACATGATCTTATGATTATTATTCTTGAGTGGTTAATTTTCTCAAGTGAAAGACGTGGATTGGCTGCAGCAAAGAGAGAAGGTTTTGGAATATTAGGAAACTGAGGCAAATGCAAAATGTGTGTAGCTTGTGATGGACTCAGTAGTTTGGAGAATGTTCTGCAAATAAAGTGTGCATTATATATAGGCAAAGGGTAAAGGTAATATATAAATTAGTATCAACCAAAAAAAAATGGATGGTTGGAAATGACGTATAAATTTGGTAATGGGTCGTTGAGATTTAAAGTGAAAAGGATAATTCTATTCTCATAATTATTTTATCATCTAATTAATATATTCATACACTTATAATTATTAATGACATGTGTAATAAAACTTATAGATCTAATTGATTATAAAAATGTAAATGTATAAATTATATAGCAAAAATAATTGTGGTGTAATATCACT
Organism: Dicorynia guianensis; assembly: GCA_037013595.1. Taxonomy (NCBI): domain Eukaryota; kingdom Viridiplantae; phylum Streptophyta; class Magnoliopsida; order Fabales; family Fabaceae; genus Dicorynia; species Dicorynia guianensis. The sequence continues at coordinate 3,262,306 of JASUAB010000009.1, forward strand.
CTAAGTAAAATGTTTAGAAATTCATGTAAAATTAATGGGTGGTGGAAAATTGAATACAATTTTGGTATGGACACTGTAACCTCCATTTCGATTTTTGTATTTTTTTTCAATTTTAATAATTCTTTCTTTAAAATTATATCCATTTCCCTACCTTTCTATTTTATAATTTATAAATTTTATCTTTTTCGCTAATGTTATAATTTTCTGAAAATTTTTTATATCTCCCCTACTTAATCCAAACGGATCAGATCCCCGTAACCTTACCTTCGTGGTAAATGCGGCGATTTCAACAAAAGGTCTATAGAAGTCAAAACATTGGAGGGTCCCTCTAATGATAACCGGAAAGTATAGTGTATACTTTCCTGACCTTTTTTTTTAATTTTTTATTCTAAAAATCTTACTTTTTTATTAATTTACTTTTTAATTTTATATTTATTTTTTTTACAGCACACTTCAATTTTTTCTTAAAAAAATTAGGAAATCTCAACCCTATATAAAATGTCAATTAGGCTGAATTAAGATTTTTTACGTACGGAGATTCCAATCAGTTTATAATTATTTTGTGTGAGACTCAATATTTTATCTCACCTATTTTTTTAACTCACTTAAATTTCTCTCTCCAAGATAAGCAGCTACAGGCACTCCTCATCCATCGGGCTATACTCTCACCGTCAGCCGTCACCGACCATGTGGGCTCTCTGAACAACTCTGTACTTACAAGCGGGTAAATTTGCCTAGCCATTGATACTCTGCAGAAATGTTATAGGTCATAGTTGTTTGATTCTTTCATATCCTACTATTGAAAGAATTGCATTAGCATTTTAAATCATTGTATTAGAGTATGATACATTAATTTTCTTATTACTAGAAGATGAAATTTGACAGATGAATTTAGCTTATTAAAAGAGTGATATTATATCTATAATTTATATTTATAGTACACTCACGCGAAAGAGAAATAGGAGTAAAAGAACAATAATTATTTTATTTGAAATCCAGATTCTATCGCTTTAAGATTGGTTGTGGAACCTGTAATTGGAGATTTGGTCCCCCACAAAATTTGCCTAATTAGATAGATTAGACTGAGAAACGACTTCGTGGGACCTTGTCAGCCACGGTCATCTAAGTCTAGATCAATATTTAATGGTGCTTGGAAGTGGGTTGCAGAAATTCCAAAGAAAAAAAGGAAGTGGGTTGCAGAAACAACCGCTTACTCCCAAGTTTGCCTTGTCTTTCAAGGCAGACCTGAAGACCTTTCGGAATTTTCGTACCCGAATCATGTTCTGCTAATGCCTGCCCACTTTTTGGTCACTCTGTGCTCCCTTTTTCTGTCTCTTTTTTTTCTCAATCGCTGCGTTTTGATCTTTGATATTTGATATATTGTGGACGTCAACATGACTTCATATATATGGTTTTTACATAATCCATGTATCAAGACTCAAAGCGCGAACTTTTTCTCATATGTTCGTTGATTAGGAAGTTTCAATGCAAGAAAGTGAAAAGCTTTCAAAAGTCTATCTTTTGTGTGAGTTGTTTTGTCTTGAAAGAGAACAAAGGTAACTAATATATGCTGCGCAGGACGTCTAGAATCTAATTAAGAATATATACCCTTTATACATGGACACTGTTAGTACTTTTCCACCTTAATAATATCTACGTTAATCTATAGTACTAATTAACATTAATTTTGTCCTTGCACCGTATATTTCTGCGACAATGTATGTATGTACGTACGTATGTGTACATGTGAGAAATTAACGAGCCTCTCTGGTATAGTATATCCCCACCTACGTGAAGTCTATGTCAAATCCAGTATCTTGCGTGAAGTAATAACATTAAGGTTTTCTTAGGCCACACAAGCTAAGGATATGCATTCAGAACAAGCGGGTTCTTTGTTCTTTTAGGATTTGCATCTCCGAGGCAAACGGATGCTTTGATTTTGGTATTTTAGATAAAATATAAGAACTAGAGTATAAATTCTACATTTTCTTCTTCCATTAATTTTGTTTTCGTCTCTTTCTTACTCAAAGAATTAATCATCCCTATTGGCTCCGGGTTTATTTCTTCAATTTGATTCCTTGGCCCAAAAGAGTGTATAGTGCTGATGAGGAAAATAGCCGACAATATTCGCTTGGAACCTCTACTTTGTATGTACGGAAAATGGAGATGAAACCGGGTATTCTTCCCTTCAGAAGAGGATTCAAATCAGAGGGAACGGACAAATTACAAAAGCGATAAGAATAAAGCAAAGTCACACCATTTCACTTGAATGGATGACAGCTTCCAATGGGCAGAAATCACAAAATAAAGAAGAAAAGTAGATGATAAAAAGGGAAAGGAAGGAATACTTTTCAGTCAGTGCAAACCAATTACCACAACTAGCTACTTCGTCTTGTAATCTAATTGCATTTCTTCTCTAAGCTAAATGACGTATGAACCACCGAATGAAAAATACCCAATCAAATTTATGGCTCATTGTCTTATTCAATTTTTTTTTTCAAAAAGAAGCTTAAAGAGCCAAAGACCAAAGTGGAATTTCCTCTCCTGCACTTTGACGTCTGAAGAGCGAGTCCCATGCCAAACTTGTTCTCTGGCCAATATTGGATTTTCCTTCTTTCTTTCTCTTTCTTTTTTTAAAAAATTTTATGACTCCTTTTTTTTGCTGATGATTTGTTTGGAGCCGTGAAAGAGAACAAAAACCCAGATGTCAATGTCATTAAACACTTTCAGCCAAAAATCAATGTCCTTATACATTTATTTATATTTAATTTTCACCTTTTTCATGTAACTGAGATGTTCGTATTAAAAGGGGAAACTCAGGTCCTCAAAGGCAACTGTAACCTCGCAATAAGACAGTAGTAGACTAATAGCGGATGTAAAATTCCAATATGATTTCATGGCCAAAGTCAAATTTAATTTACCTTGCAAGGCATAAGACTCAATAATAAGGTATAGCTGAAATAATAAAGATAACATTTAAACCATTACTACATTTTTATTATCACACAATTTTTATTTAATAAAATTTAAATTATTAAATTAACTTTATTTTACATATTGAATTGTAAAATTTAAATAATCCAAAAATTTATAAATAAGATATGAATATTTTGTAAAAATAAAAAATGTAAAAACATCTTTTTAAAACCTAAAGAGGAGGTTGGAATCAGACAAGTGAGGGCAGGAAGCCGAGGGAGTTGACTGGTTGAGGTAGAACTGGTCCGACTCAGTGAAAAACAAAAACCGTAAACAATACAGTGCATCCAACCCGGCTGAGCATTGGGTGGGTTGACCCTCTTTTGTGGCCTCCATATTTTATATCAGTAGGGCCTGGACTAATTTCCTCCACCTAGAGCCATATCTCCTATCCTCCCCAGAAGACGAAAAGCTTTTGGTGCAACAAAATGGAGACTACGAATTTACGGTTGACAGAACATGACACGGGAATATCATAACAGCCCACCAAGTTGTACCGCCAAAATAACACAATCACAAACTCAACTAAGGCGCCATGCGTTTCAAATCTCCTATTCTGCTGTCTGATAACCAGGACATCAATTTTTCTAGTTCATTAAGCAACACTCTTCTTGATCTACATTAAACAGGGTTGGCACCCAAATGCAAATACATAATTTCAAGGCCTAAATTGTCATTACCTACCTGCTGCATGCTTATCCAACATACACTAGAATATAAACCACCCATTAAAAAGGGATCAGTTCTTAATTCAATCATAATGCACGAATTGCTTCTAACAAAAAGGAATAAAAAAAGCATGCATACTCACATGGCGCATGAAAACTCTCAACAAGTAACCAAAATAAAACTACCACATCTTTATAAATTGGTATACAGAGACAACTTTAACAAATGAAATGCAACCTGTTTGAGAACATGAAAATCAACCAGCCATCAAATTTCAGAACCATGGAAAATCAAGAACTAAAGAGTTTCAAATGTACTTCAAGGACAATTACATTGCAGATATCAAAACCATGAATCAATAAATTTTGAATTTGAAGTTCAGCATGATTGTTATACTGGGCAACACATAACTACAATACCTTCAGACCCCATATCCCTACTCCGGCCCAAACTAGAAACAAACAAGAAGTTAAGAACAATACCATGAAATTTTCTCCAAATTCGCCTCAATGCCTGTCTCAAAGCAATACCAAATACCAATCAAAATGTCAAAGAATTCAGCGATTTCTATATAAAATACTAAAGCACATGAATTTGTATTGCAAAGTTAGACTACTAATATACATTGTAGAGTTGAATTGCCCAATGACCATGTTGCAGACTAACTGATACACAAAAAACCAAACACTAAATAACCACCTATTCTAATTAAGGTCAAATTTCATGAGAACATTTTATACTGCAACCTGACTCCTCCAAGCTCCAAAATACAGCAGGTCCCAAGATAGTATTCAACTACTCAAAATAAACAGCCGTGATAAGGAAACTGTCAACCTGAACAGGATAATCCATCCCCTCGGAATAACCAAACTGAATAAAGATACCAAAAACACTGAAATTTGACGCCCTATGGCTAGCCAGCCTATAACGGTAACATACAGCAGACTGAATCAACAACCCAAGTCCCAGTCCCCATGCCAATGCAAGAAAATTGGCGGTTACAAAAGCCATGGAAGACATGAATTAATTGAACTGTTACTATCCAAATAGTTCATATGGTTTGATTTAAGTAAGGAGCCAGTGCTCTTTCATGATCTGTGTCAACACCATTTATGGACAAACTAAAACCAAAAATAATTGTTCTTTGTGAAATTCGTCAATATAGGCGAGTGAATTACTCATGATCAAGAATGACATCCAAATCAACCAACAGTTGTTGGTCCTAGCGAAATGGGGCTAAGTTCCGTTTAAGCACCTTGCCTCGGGTTCAAGGCAATGTGTATGCAAAAAATATCTTTAGGAGAACTTTCCCTAATTTGGACCTGACAGCAACTCGTGTCTGAATTAGTTATGAATTGAGGGATTTGGATAGATTCGTGCCCTGCAAATACTAGGCAGTCCAAGACCAAAAAAAAGAATGACATCCAAATCAAAATTATTTTGTTCCTTTCTTCGTTTGATATGCACAGGTAAACTACAATGGATGTAAATTTTCAATTTACTTCAAAGAAAACGAAAAGCAAATAATGGAATCATCCAAAAACCCATCAGAGTCAACTAAGAAGTAAGAACTAACATAAATCAGTGAAAACTCTATATAGTAATGGACTAACCAATTAATTAAGTATCCAAATTAAACCTTAGCGCAATGTAAAACTATAATAGCATCAATATAAAATTGGATTTTCCCTTCTTAAATTTTGGGGTTTAAACGAATAATAAACATATTTGAAACAAAGCAAACGCAATTAGGCGGCGAGTTTGTCAAATCTGTCACCACACCTGGCAATCCCTGGCTCCGCCCACCAGATTTCCCGACGAGCTGTTCGATGAAATGCCGACGGGAACTTTACCACAGAAGACCCTCAGCAACCGGGTTCTAGACCTCCATGCACCTGACCGAAACGACGTGTAAGCCATAACCTTCACATCGAAGGCAACAGAACCACGCGCCCTTTCTCCATTAATATCACCGACGAACCTCCCTTCAACATAGGTGTTGACAGTAGACAATGTGGCGTTCAAAGTCGTCTGAGACTTGGTGTCCTGTTTGAACGGCGCAAGCTGCGTCTCAGATAGATAAACCGACTTGTAGAAAACAGAGGATGCAAGGGAATTGTATGTAACGGTCATCTTCTTGTTGCCGTTTCTCACCAGGAAGCCAATTTTCCAAGTACCGCTCACGGATTGAGAGTTGGCCGAGAAGTTGGTGAGCGACAGGGAGTCAACTTGGAAATCAGGCAAGCTAGGGCGGAGGACGAGCCATACAATAATACTAATAACGCCGATAATGACGACAAAGCATATGAGTGCGGCCAAGAAGGAGCGAACAAAAGACTGACTGACCCGGTTGCCGTAACGATTGAGATTGTAGTATTGCTGTTGTGCATACGGCGGGGGAGCGGCGTAAGGATAGGCAGTGCCCGGCGGAGGTGGTTGGCCACTGTTTGGGTAATTATACGGAGGGGCTGGGTAGCCGGTGGCGGGTCTGTAAGGATCTTGCATAGAAGTGGCTACAGAGAGAGATGAAGAAGGCGGTGAGGCAGGAGCCTAAAATTGGGGTTTTGTACAGAACTGACTACGGAGGCATAGGGGCCGATGAAATTAGTCGATGAGGAAACTCCGTAGAAGCATAGTAACAAAGGAATTGTACGCTACCCCGTAACGGAGTTTCGTGTTCTCCCTGGATTTAATCAGGATTATTTTTATCTTTTCTGTTTTTCTCCTATAATGTCAAAATATTTGTGATATAAAATGAGTTAAATAAATTTTAGAATTTCAGACTGTAATTAGATCATATTAACCTTTTCATCTCTTTTTCAATCTATTTATCTTTGTTTTTGAGTAAATAAGCGATCAGTTAAGCTATAATTGTGGAAGAAAAAAAATTAAAGTATTTTTTAATGATGGAAAAGTATTGATAATTCTTTTGGATCAGTTGGAAAACTATGATTCCTAATTTATTTCTAATTGAATTTTTGACTAAAATGTATAATTTCATTTCATTAATATATTATATTTGCATGCATATAAAGAAAAAAGGGAAAGTCTTCTATTTCTTATAGTCATTTATGAAAAATATTATGTATACATAATTTAATATATTATATATATATAAATAAATTAAAAAAGAAATAAATATATAAAAAATATATAAAATTTTTATATTTAAAAATATACTATCAATTATAAAACGACAATCAGTAGCTTGTCGCCTTGATTTTTGTTGGAGACTGATAAGAATGATTATGCATTTTACATTGAGGGTAATATATTTTTTATGTTATTTTATAAAATATATAATATTTATTTTTAAATTTAAATAAAATTATAAAATTATTAATAAAATTTATTTATTTTTTATATATAATTAAATACATAATTTTAAAATTATAAATATAACAAAATTCTTTCAGCATTTGTGTGGCACAGAATAAGACATACATGGCATCCAACATGCTTTAAATATATCAAAAAGTCATGTAAAATTAGTAAGAGAGGTGGATACTTCATTGAAAAAAAATAAAGATAAAAAAAAAAAAAAAAAAACTCAAACAAGCATTCAAAACAGAGATAGGCAAGCAGAAACATGTTCAAGGTAAAATAATTTGTCCTGGCTATTCTCTCTTTTTTGAGGGACATCCATATGGGCAGAGACCCTGTTTCCTTTGCTGACAAACAGTGACACAACCGCGTAATAGACGTCACGGTAATGATGGAACAAACAACACACAAACAGAACAAGGAAAACTAAGAAGTTAGCATTACAAAGCCGCTTCCATCCACCGGAGTCTGGACCACAACAACCAAAAGAAAGCACCTAAGTATAACTATTCTTGGACTTTTCTAATGTTTCGCGGAATTTGAATATCTGACTTTATTCATTTCTTATTTTGTTAATTTTCTTTTGAATTTTTTATTTCTGTAATTAAATTTATCTTATAAATGAGAAAAAAATATTATAAAATAGCAGATAGTCATAAAATGATTGAAGTGGGATTTCTATTCCTTCAGTAATTGCGATTACATAGTACACCTCTGTATGCATAAATAGAGATAAATCAGTTAAATGAATTAACTGTACAACAGTCATAGAGTCCCATCTCTAATTTTCCATTGTGTAAACCTTCGTGAAGGTATAACCGTGTAATAGTAATTTTCCTATCGCTCCTCCTTCCTTTTGATTTTTTTAACTTCTAACGTTGTTGTAAAAATAATAACAAATACTAGTCATACATGGTGGGGGAAACACGACAGTTCCTTCCAACACCCAGCAGCTTCCCGTTTTCTTTAGGAGAAGACACGAATCCGACATCCAGGTCGCCGCAGGAAACTTGATAAAACTTTTCCCTGGCTGGCCAGATTCCAGCTACGAATTTAGTTCTAAGTTGCATTTGAACGTTAAAGTTCACCACCCCTTTGCCCCAGTCCCTACCCAGATCGGCAGACACCTTATGCACCAATTCGGGTGACTCCTTCATCACTAACTCAACCTTCACGTCCTTCTCCCTCGTCCTTCCCAGGTACACAGGTCGTACGGTGGCCCGAGAGAGGCCGATATTACCATAACACACCGAGACGCTGAATTCGTCAAGGAACACCACTATTTTCTTGTTTGGGTTGCTTAAGGTTAGTCCGATGTCGAAGTGGCCTTCAAGCTGTGACTCAGAGGCTGTGAAGTTGGACACAGAAAGGGAGCTAACTCGGAAACCCGGTTGATGCGGGTTCAGGGCAAGCCAAGCTATGCCGATGACGAGCATCAAAATTAGAAACATGGAAACGACAACCCATATGAGTCGAGGGACAAAGGAGGAAGGCCTCCGGGTACTGTTGGATGAAGGCGTGTCCGTGTCCATGTCCTTTTGCCTGGAAACTTCGAAGCAGGATATGTCTTACGCTAGTATCAAGTAGCTAGCAGGTAAATTCCAATCTGAGCTGTACTCCTCGAGCTGCTTTTTTGTGTCTTAACTGCAAGAAGCAGCTATGCAACGGGTTGTTCAGGAAACAAAGACGTGTTTATAGTAAGGGTGGAGGGCAATGGAACATACAGAAAGGGAAGCGTCCAATATTTCATATAGGGAATGGTAAAATACGCGGGAGGTGCGGTCGGCTTCAAAAACGGAAGCGTCCAAGCATGTTCCCCGAAGCTTCCTTCGAAAGTTCTATGACCAAGTTACCAACACCGATAGTAATAACTAATAACGTATAACCTACGGCGCGCTGTGATGTGGCTATGGTTCGGGACAAAAGAACCGATTCCCTCTGACGTGCTATATAGAAAAAGTGACCAAAAAAAATAATAATAAAAGACAGAATGCCGTTAATTAACAACTGCACAGTTCTAATCTGACTCCGGCAGCAGAATATGCATACCTGCTTTGTTGAAAGAATTCAGAATGTAATTTCATCTCCAACCACGCGTTAATTTCAAACAGTCTAAGTTTAGCTCCTGTTTCATTAGCATGTCATGTGACAATTACTTCGGATATACGGTCAGCTCTATTTAGTCATACATGCCTTTAATCAACTTAAAAGAACAGATATGGCATGCATTAATATTGCAACAATTATGGCTGGTCATAAGCTATCCATACAATTAATTGTAATTCGATGTTATTAAATTTTGTATGGTCACTATTTACAATAGCATATAAGCACCGAAAGAATTACAAAAATGAAAGAAGTAAATACAAAGGCCTGTTTGTTTACTTAAAAATTCAAGTAGCACTGGACTAGCCAAGAACTAATAAAACAATTTTGAACATCAAATACAAGCAAACTTACCACCGGTATGAACTACTTCATGAACAGCGTCCCCCATTGTCCTCAATCATCATTCCTTTTAGACTCTTGGCTAACCAAATGGCTGTCTCTCTTGGGGACACCTTATCTTTCCCAAAGGGTTTCAGAACTACTGCAAGTTCCTCCAATCTATTTTGCTGCAGCAACTCTGCAGACAATTCTAAGAGCCCTTCCAGGGCCTCTGCTCTCTGCTTACAAGATTTAACATCCAATGTTTCCTTTGCTGGTGTTCCCTCCTCAGTGATTGGAGACTCGTATCTAGCCAAATCAGAGGAATCAGATTTTGAAACTTGAGAAACAGGATTTCTCACACCTAGTTCCTTAACACCAGAATGATCAGAAATGTTTGAATATATGCTCAAAGCGTCAGAGAAACTTGAAGATTTAATGGTCGGAGGAGTGCTCATGTTTCTCATTTCTAATTGATCAGAAACATTTGATTTCAAGCTCATTGCTTCAGTGCAACTTGAAGCTTTTAGGTTCAGGGGTTTGCTCATGTTTCTCGTTTCCATATCATCCCTCACAACATTGACATATTTACCAACATCCACATTTTGAGGTCCCATCTCCACAGATTCCTTTATTGGCTGCTCACTCCCAACACGATAACTGCTATGCCGTATAACATGTATAACATCATCAAAAGCTGGAGGAAATTGACCAACGGCTGGCCTTTCTGGTGTCAGATTTTGCATAATGGTTCCGGTCTCTTCTTGGAAACCTTTCTGGCTTGATTTTTTGGTAGAGGTGATCGGAGGGGAAGTCTCACCCTCTGATGAAAGTAGTTCCTGTACAGTGAATTTGTCATCTCCAGTGGACATACACATAACTTTTTGCTGGCTAACCATGTCCGGCCTATAATTGAGCTTGCTTACTGGAACAACTTCTTCACAAACAAATTTTTGGAGAGTCTTGGTTGAAGTCACTTCCTTAGCAGTATATGGAAGATCTTTGATTTCTTCAATGGGTTCAACAGAGGGACTTTTACATGTATTATCACATCTGGAGGTAGAAGATATACTTGTCTGAATTGCACGGAGACCATCTTTGGAAATACTACTAGCAATTTTATTCTGAGGATCAATGGTGCCCTCAGGTGTTTCCCCACATATATTTTCAGTCATCTCACAATGCATATAGACAGCAGGTTGACTGCTGTCTGGATGTGATTCAAAAAACTCATCGTGAGTCACACACTCATGATCAGGAAGTGGCTGTTCTCTTAAGTCAATAATAGCTGTTGCCTTGTCAGAAAGCTCAAATGCTTGAATAGACATTGAAGATGAGACTGAATTGCTGCCATCTGTTTGCGTTCCTTTGGAATCTCTTTCAAAAGTCTTTTGAGGCTCTTTTGAAATCTCTCTAAAAACAGGTAGCACATGACCATTGGGCAACTGACAATGACTTTTTTTGGGCTCCTGAGATGTTTTATTTGGACCTAACTTCCCTGCATCACTCGCTGCAACCAGAACATCAAGCCCAGCCTGCCTCATTCGCCCTGTAAATGAAGGTCGTTTAAGTAAGCTTGGAGGGGTCTTTTGCCTTGGCTTGGCAGAAACTCCATCTCCTTCTACTTGTTTTATAGGACCAGATGGCGGAATCCCATCATGTCTTGGCTTTGGTTTTGGTGAAGAGTCTATCACTGGTAACTGCAAGCACAAATTATGCATATAAAAACATTGAATTTCAATGTTCTCAGGAATACATTAAAAAATCTAGTAGTATATAATTTCAAATTGGTACAAATTGGTAATGTACCTGAGGCTTTAAAGGATGTGATCCCTGCATTCTTTTTGCAAGATCAGGGGTTGCCTTAGCAAAAGCAACAGCTGGTGACTCTGAAGTTGGCTTGGAACCAGGAGCTATAGCATTAGATTTGGGCACTTTAGGCAACGCCTCTGTATTTGCTTTCTGTGATGATGCACCAGTAGCCTTTATGCGATTGCCTCTCATCGGAGAGCTATTTTCTCTAACTTTTCCCTCTTTTAATGCCATCATTATATTCTTAATTGTTTTTGGTTGCTTAGATTCAACATTAGGCCGCTGTTCAGAATGAGATGGTTTCATCACCTCTTGCTCATCTATTTTCACTTTGCCAATGCTGGAGCTATTTTCTTCTTCGCTAGGTGGGAGATGCTCAGAGCCATCTTCATCATCATCAATAGATACCCGATCTGTCTCAGTGGCTTTATTATCACACTTTGGCACCACTGTTGAAATCTTTCTCTCATTTGACATCAAACTGTCTTTATCACTACTCGAACTCCTACTGTTTTGGCTTTCAGCCATATTTCTTCGAGGCTCATGAGCAGCAGAAATTGGGTTCTCAGAAGAACAGTCTGTTGGAGGACTGAAAGATGGACAATGCTGATCAACATATGGTTGTAGATAAGGGTGCTTTAAGATCTCAGATGCCTGCCCACAATATATAGCCAAATTATTATGGATAAGCACTGATAGTAAACCATTATTAAGTTATTCTCCAGAGAGGCTTACCGTTGGCCGATTCTCAGGATTTTTTCTCAGCATGCCCTTGATCAGTGTTTTCCTGTGTAACAGTAAAAATTTTAATATCTCCAAGTGCGTACACACATATGCAGAAGCAAGACTTGAATGACTTCAGTAAAATATCTATTTAATCCTCCTACCAGCAACAGCTTTAAGCTGTTCCTAATGCCAAAGCAAGCCTTTATTTTTCCCTAATATTGACCATCTTTTTGATCCTTTGTATATAAATAACATAAAAAGCCAAAGATACATAATGTCACATGCATTTTTAAATGCTGTTTGATCTCCAATTTAAATTTAATGAAAGTGGTTTTCCTAGACCAAGATCATTCTTGAGTAGAACTCAAAGTTTGAGCTGCCCATTCAAATGCAGTGTGTAAGAAGTGCACTCACACAGACAACACAAACCATACTAGAAAGTATATCTTGCTGTTATCGCTAGCCTGACTTCATCAGGAAATCATGGGTTGATGATGAACTTTCTGCTACCTAATGTATAAGGACATTAATTATGAACATAGCAGATAAAAAACTTACAAGGATGGAGAATAACAGGAAGGCAAAGGTCCAATAGAGGATCGGTTTATCTTGCTTATCAATCCAGCCATATCCTGAAACAAGATTTACCATGACATTGTTAAAACATCCAAGAAAACCCATGGTCAGTTTACTCCACATAGATAGATATCTAAATACTAGTGTAAAGAATCACATGAAGCATATAGAAGGCAAAATCATATATGCCAATCAGCGTCGTTAATTGAAAAAGTTCTTTAAAAGATCAGGAAATGTTCAGCAGCATCAGGCCACAAAACAAACATCAATCAAGACTGCCTGCATAACACACTTATCTTTAGAACTTCACGAAATATATAGAAACAACACAACCCAAATATTGGTCATCATGGTGGTTCTGGTAACTCAATAGGTAAAAATTTGGTGAGCATTCTATTTCTTTAATTATGCAAAATTTTTTCTGGACCATTTATGCCAAACTAGCAACTTATCTTTTCTGGTGCCCACAAACCTAAATTTGATGAAGAAATGAGATATTAAGTTCATATTTGACTAGAGGATAGAGTATAATTGTAACAACCCATTCCACTAGCAGTATTATCCACCTTGGCCCACAGAGCCTCATGGTTTTTAAAATGCATTACAAGGGGTTAAAACATGCTAACTTATATACTCAGCAACTCTCCCATGATTTGTTGATGTGGGATTTGCCTAAGGTGTTACATGCACCCCCTTTAGGGACTCGGCGTTCTCGATGAGGCTTGCCCCGCCATCATTCAAGAGGACATGCGAAGTGGCTTTGATATTTAGTGTAACAGTCTAGCCCACTAGTGATATTGTCTACTTTGGCTCATTGATCTTCATGGTTTTCAAAATGCATCACTAGGGGTTGAAACATGCTAAATGATATATCCAACATCTCTCTCATGCTTTGTTGATGTGGGAACAAGACAGAATATATATAACTACCAACTACTGTAAAGTCAAAGATCAGAGTAAATCTTACGAAAGCTTTAAAAGCAGGGCGGTAAGCAGCCATCTCATATATACAGCATCCTGGACAACAAAAATGAATTTTAGTAGCCGCAAAATCAAATCTACAAGTATCAGATAGTTCACTTAATATATATACCTAGTGACCAAATATCTGATTTAAATCCATAAGGAATATCAGCAAGAAGTTCAGGACACATGTAATTGGGAGTTCCTACCACCTGCATATAAATGTACAGAAAAATTATTAATTCCACACCTGGTGAATATGCAAATATGCATTTAGAAATGAAAGTCAAGACAATAATATGGATGAAAAGATGGCAGCTATGTCATATTATCAACCTCTACATATTGATTATTAGAATGTTAAATAAAAAATTCATGATCCACCATTGATGGCTTAAGTATTACATACCATCCCTATTAAATCACTCTATCATGCATCTACCTTCAAGATATATAACAGAGACAGTTTTTAAAATCACTATAATCCACCCAAACAGGACAAATACCTGGAGATATTCTAGAACTGGAAAAATGAAAAATAACAGAAGAAATGGACACATGAAACAAAATCTGGTTAAATGTGTTCATAAATAAGAGAAATTTACTGGATAGATTTCAAGGCTATTACCTCTGCATTCATCAGGTTTGATGTCCATTTTAGTTGAAGCAAATACATTACACACAAAAGAACTGTTTTCCCATGTGAAAAACAAAAATTAATGAGACTATTTGCAATAGCCATGGTTTTTTCTCTCCCTTTTTTTTTGGGCCGGGGGGGGGGGGGGTGGGGTAAAGTGTTTTGGTCTGTCTGGTTAGAATTTCTGACTAAAGGTTAAAAAATGAGTGGTTTGGTGCAAGGGAACACTCAAGTGAACATTAGGATGTTTTAGCTCATAAATTAAGAAGGAATTATTAGTTCATGGCTTGCTGAATAGACTTAGCGACAAACATGGTAACAACACTAAAGCTTCTGGTGTTCATGTGAGATTGAAACATCAAAAGAAATATGCATGATTGATCATACTTAAATTCCTCAATGACACGGGAATGTGACAGAGCAAAGTTTAGTGTGAATCATAACATCTTTAGGCAAAATAGTCAAGTTATAAAAAAGAAGAAGAAGACAGCAACAAGTTCTCCATTTCACACATACCGAAGAAGCCAAGTCATCTGCTTTAAGTGTCTTAGCGAGCCCAAAATCCCCTATATGAATATCGGAGTTACAAATAAATTCAGGATAGATACTTAATAAACTATTTCCGTTTCAAACAAGGATGGCAGGTGAACTCACCCAGGCGAACATCCTGATCCTTGGTAAGAAAGATGTTGGAACACTGTCGGCAGAGTCAAAAGATCAGTTATAAGTATCTTGAATAGAACACAAAAGACTTCTGCCATTCACTTTGTTTTATATAAGTGTACCTTTAGGTCACGATGTAAAACAAAATTTGAATGCAGGTATTCTACTGCCAACAGTAGCTGGGTGAACCACTTGCAAAGTTTCTGAGCAATGTCAACATCATCCAATGCAAGTCATCCCAAAAATTGAAGATTTAGGAAAGAAAAATGTGTATGATACCATGATAAAACAATACCTCCTCGGGGAAGTAAGCCCCATTTGATTTTTTCATCAATTCAGCCCTGTTCATGAAACAGAAAAAAAAAAAAAATTAAGTTTGTTGGCATAAAACATTTATATGAACTTAAATTTGATACAATTTCATGGGAATAATCAGAGACTGACATGTCTCCACCTTCACAGTATCCGGTCACAATGCAGACATAGCAACCCTACATTACAAGCAAAGCATTCTTTGATGAACTCTTATGATACAACAATTTCTAGTTTAGAATAGAGGGCGCAATAGAACAAGCTGTGAGCGAAACCAAGACTGTGACCATATCATACGGAAACTTAAATGGCCACACCTTCTCAACCCATGCTTCCTTGAATTCCACAATGTAGGGGTGCTGGATTCGGGCGATAAGAGCCATCTGTAATGTTCAATTGAGGACAATGGTTAAATCTCCACAAGTAAGAGCGTACTTGAAGTATGAGTCAAATCAACAAACGGAGGTAAGAAACCGAACATACCTCTTGATGAGCAGATCTCCTGCAGCGTTCAGTCTGTCGCGCAAGCCTGATTTTCTTCAATACGTATCTGCAACTCACAAAACGAAGCTTCAGTTGTCAAATTCTGAACCTATACATCATAGAGTTAGCTTAATATAACCCATTCATACAGGGCAACCGAAACATCAAATGGTACATACTTCTTCTTCTCGGCCTTGTGATTAACAAGAATTGCAGCTCCAAAAGCTCCACGGCCTATCTGCTCCATGATCTCATACTGATCCATCCGAGACTCCATTGCTCCCGATCCACTAAATATCCAATTCCACGTAACGCTTAATTCTTTTAACCACAAAAGGCAAATATACCCCAGCAAAAATTCGTTGCAGATATTGCAGGCGACCAATTTCACACCATTATCCTTCTCGCCCTCAAAATTCAGTTACAGCAACTAAATGTTTCTGCGATCTCCGGCAACTACAGCGAAACCATTCCAAAATCAAGTAAATCGATTTATAAACTCGACCTCATTCCGAAAACAAGCTCCGAGATGGAGTTTCCTACCCAGTGCCACAATTCTCCTGTTCTACATTGCTTCTGCAATCGAATCATCAGCGCGCTGAGCATTTTCGCGTTTCTCTCATCTCTCAGTGTTTGTGGCAGCAATGTGCGTGCTTTGGCCTTGCTCTAGTGTCACTCACTCTACAACAATTATTGCAACAATAATAAAAACCCAGTAATTAATTGTTGCAGAAGAGTTGCAATGAAGAAGACTGAAGAGGTTTTCTTATCTAATTTTCTGGAGAGTTATGGAAAGCTGAACGAACTGCCAGGTATAGAGTAGTCTCTCGGCTGAGCCGAAGGAGGTTAGAGAAAGAGAGGAGGTGCTTGTGGGTATGCTTGGCTATACGCCGACAGTCACAGCTGGTCTACCGGCTTCCGAGCTTTCTATTTTTCGCTTTTAATTCTCGATTTTTCTCCCTTACAAATGCACTAATGGTGAAAATAAGGGGCCGTCCGGATGTACGATGTCACCCTCAGAGGACAAACAAGTCTCAATTATCAGCGGCGGCTTGTGCTTCTGATTTCTTCGCCTTTCATTTATTTCTATGAAAAATTATGTTCCTCCCATTAATAGAAATTTCAATTATATTATTAAATAAAATGATTGAAAAAATAGAAAAAATTAAAAAAATCAATTATTTATATTAATGCATTTCTCTTCATTATCTTACTTTGCCATTGCCATTAAGTATTTTTCTCTCAACTACTTTTGTTACCTTATTTTCATTTTGTTATTAAAATCAGTTGTTCAAATAAAATTTATGTGACTTTGAAGTTATCATTTGTGTTATCTGAATTTCTTATTAAAAAAAGGAAATGTAGCACACAAGCTTAGTACCATTAAGTTGCTTCATTGCTCAGAAATCCATGATTGCTTATTATATTTTCACTTTCCTCACAATTATTATTTCAGGCTTTACGTTACAAAGCCCTATAGTCAACCTTGGCTAAATGTGCCACTCTAACTAGCATGTATATAATTTCTTTAATATAAACATGCACAATACACTAAAATAAAAAAAAAAATTTCAAAATTTTTAAGACTGTGAAAATGTGAGTAAACCCATTAGTATTTTTGGATAAATTATTTGTTATATTATATAATTAATGTAATATATTAATTTAATAATAAATTATTAATTTTATTATTTTATGTGACAATTATAATTAACGAAAATCGTATAAACAAGTGATTTTGAACTCACAATTTTCTGTTATTTCACAAAGTTTGCTTATCTCATTTTTGTAATATTAATTTGTGTTTATAAATTATGATTTGACTAAATTACTATAGAAAGGATAAGGTAACAAAGTTGAGGGGCACACTTTTATCGTGGCCGTCAATTTTTTATTCCCGTTTTGGATCATCACGACCGTAGAACCAACGGAACTTGCCCATGTTAAACACACAGTTCCAAGAGTTGACAATGGAATACAATGATTAGTGTATTTATACGCGACCATGTGCATAATCATATGGACACCCACAAACATAAAGCACATATACAATAAGAGTGTATTATAATCATCTCTTTAATTTTTAAAAAGGAAATTTTATTAAATTTTTATTTTAAAAGTTTAAATTATTAAATTTCTTAAATTAATAGTAAGCTAAACAAATTAAATAAATTTACTTTAATTTTATAATAATTTAGTAACAAAAAATGTGTAGAACTAAAGTTTCTATTTTATAATAGCCTGCTTCCCTGTCCCATGCTTTCAGTGCTCTGTCTCACCATGTGCTACGCATTCTTCTTGCATCTAAGGCACCTCTTTCTGATCTGCGCCAAGCTGGTCCTGTTCCTGCATTATGTTCTTAGCTTCCCCCTTTTTTTTTCTTCTTGTTTTATTGATCATGACATTAAACTACGTCCCGTTTTGAACACCCCACACTTCCGCGCGCACATGCTGTCACAGGAAACGACGGGGACACCTGAGAAAGGGAGCGAGTCGTGGTCTGGCTGGCCCAGGGCCCACTGCTGATTGGCTCACGTGCTCCAATGGGATTTTGTGCCGCCTGCGCTGCTTGTTGCGGCATTTTATTGGAGTCTATTATTTACAGTTACAGAGGATTAAAGAAAAATAAATAACATAGTTAGGTTGGTTGTAATGGTTATTAAATGAAGAAAATTTTATAACAATAAATGATTGCTGCACTAATAGTTAGAAACAAGAATTAGTAAATAAATAAATTAATTCTAAAGAATTAGTATAATTAGTGTAAATGTCAAAAAGATTATTTGATAAGTATAAATTTTAATTTAAAAAAAAATTTAAGATTAAAAATTTATAACATTACTCATTTTAATAAAAATTAAAATTGTTTGGGTTGAAAAAAATTAAAGAATTTATAGTTCAGATAAAAATGTCTCTTAATTCATTCAAAAAAAATTAGTAAATAAATTACATTAAAAACTAATCTTATTAAAATGGATGTTATTGAGACCACTAAGCTTTGGGCCTAGTGGTGAGGCTTTTGAACGGCTCGTTATTCGTATTTGAGTTTGAATCTTTCAATGTGTTTGATGGAATTAAACTTACACATTGCCTTTTTGATCAGAAATTAAAAGTGCAAATGTGTTAACTGAATTTATGGGCCACACATAAAATATACTCCTCTAATATATGCTAATATCAGTCAAGTTTGATATAGGCATAATGCTGCGTGACACTTTGCTGGAGTGCCACCCCACATGCTCATTTTAATTAAAAAAAAATCAGATGTTATTGAGGTTGTGAGAATTATTTTTCCATTTGGTATGTACATTAATTTTATTGGCATGGGATGTATGGGAGAGGCGTACGTGGTGGACCTGTGTGGGTGAAGACGAGGACGTTATTGGCACCACCTGGATTGTAATTATAGGGGGGTTGCTTGCTGATCTATGAACTAGCTAGAGAGATGATAAATGGAGGAAGCGACTAGCTGGCACCAAAAAGGAAGATGCACATGTTGGTAGTGCTGGACTGTCAGTGATTGAGGAAGGAGTGCTGAAAATGGTTGCGCACAATTATACACGTGACGTACGGTGTCCGGGACCAAGTAGAGTAGTCCATCCATATCATGGCAACTGAGATCTTTGCCAATTGTGAAACTCATGAATTCCGCCACCATACACCGCCTGGGTAACACAGTAACATAAATTGTCTCCAAGCTATTTCTATCTGTAGTTGATCAAGCTTTTTGTTTATTCTTCGTTGAATAAGCATCTAAAGTCAAACGTTATCTTATCTTATATACACTAAAAATGGGATAAGTATTAATAAGATGATGCTTTATAAAAATGTTTTCATTTTAATAAATTTAATAATTTATATTATTTTAAATAAAATTTTTATGAAAACAAATAGATTGTATCAAAGAGAAAACATGTCAAGGAGGACCTTAACCCAGACCGCGAGGTGAATGTCGTATTGGGCTTTGGGCCAGCATACCTCTCATATCGATTTTGTTTCTGCCTAAACGGAATCTGTTTACAGATCCGGCCTTGTTTCCCTTGTTCATTTCGCCTGCAGTCGCGATATTCGTATGAAGTAAATTATTTTTTGAATTCTGCTTTTCATTCCTTATTTTGAGGGACACAGTAAGTATCAATTTTCAATGTACGCCGAACTTTTCCCTTTCACGTATCATCGATCCAACCTAACCATACCAATAATTCCAAGCCTTCGTTGCTAGGGTTTGGTTGTGCAATTGCATTCAAAGAAAAATTTAGTCAAAAGCACTGATTGACCAAATTTATTTTCCCACGCATGAGTGTAATGTTTATTTAGGGCGCATCACTATTCAATCATACTTTTATGAAGGTTGTCTCTGCCCATTGTATGGATTTCTGTGTTGACGTCTTCCAGTTCCAGTGGCTTAGAAAATTTGAGTATTACTGTTCGTTTAAAGTAAAATAATATAAATAGTATATAATTTTTTATATTTTTTTATCCTTTTTTTTTTATAAAATTTTTGTTTCAAGCGGAGCGTAAGCTCCATCTCCCAGAAACAAGCATTTCCCAGAAAATTCTATTCCTATGTGCTGTTTCTGGTAAATGTCCCTGCCGCATGGGACGAAATCTCACAATGAAAATTTTAGGTTTCATAACAAAATTATTTATATAATTTAATTTATAAAATGTAATAATTTAAATTATTTTAAATAAATATTTAATAAAATCTAATTTATAAAAATAAAGAATTTGATATTTTTTTACAGATTATCAAGGAGTTTGATTTTGATATATTTATTTTTTAAATTAAATTTTAAAATTTTAATGCTTTAAAGCCTAAAGAGTATTATTTTTCTTTTTGATATTTCATGTTAGGGCATGTTAAATAGAAAAATTATTTCTTACCCTCCAAATTTTAAGATGATTAAATATAGACTTAAATAATGTTTTTGCATATTCCCATAACTATCCAAATAATAAAAACTTCAAATAATTCATGCATACTTCTAATTTTGCAACCTAATAACTCATTGGAAAAAAAAAAAGTCTAATTTAGGACACCACATGGGATTATCTAGGCCATGTATATATGAATTTTTCTTAACATTTATTCTTTAAGTTTAGTTTTTCTTTTTTACCTATTTCAAAACTCAAGAATTTTGCATTATTTAACTTTTCACATGATGATTGGTTCCTGAGTATTTATTATATTAAGAATTACGAATCAATGAAAACAAAGAGCACGTAAATCAGTCATTCGTTTTTTTTTCTTAACTTGAAACATTATCCTCAGCTTACAAAAAAGAAAAAAAAAATTATCCTCAATCCTATTGTCACCTACGAGTAGGGATGTGCAAAAAACAATCAGCAGTATGCTAAAATGGATTTGCTTTACTCTACCTCACTTTTTAAAGGATTTATATTTTATTAATCTATTTAAACGAGTGATTTAAGTAAGTGGCGACTGAAAATCACGCTCCATCTAAAAGGTGAATTAAAATAACAGTGATGATATGCGTACGTGTGCAGTTGGTATGCTCGAAACGGGAATCCTCCTTTCTTATATACCAAGCGCGAACCTTCGTGTAATTTGCCAATAGAATTTTTCTTTAAAGTAGGATGAACTGACATTTTTTAAAAATAAAAATAATTAATTTGTTGACATTTTTTAAGGGCCGACATTTGACACCTTTACTTACTAGTCCTCTTCAAGATTTTAACCCTGCCCTTGACGCAGGACTATTCCTCCAATAACATGCTGGTTCAAGCATGCAAACATCTCTAGAGCCAGTAGTAAAACCAGTGTTCCAATGTATTCTTGCATGGGGCAATATTGTAATTATATCCGTGCACGAATATACCTCTCCCTCGTTGCCCATGGTATGAGGGAAAACCAGTGTTTCAGGGTCTGCCCTCTAGAAGCAGGAGAAAAGTCAATTTTCCACCAGTAGTCAAACCACCTATGAAAGTGACTACATAATAATAGTCCTTAATTTAGACAAAATAAAACCAATAATTATATGAGAGGATGCGTCTACGACTGCAAAGACTTTTTCTTTTGGTCTTAGGAGCATGAGAATCAAAGACAACAATTGGAGGGCCTAGTAACCGAACGCCAGCTAGCCTGCACAACCATGCCACATGCAGTTCCCGCGAGGATTCAGCGAATTGCCTCATAGCCTCCAAGTTCATGACACCTCAACTTTGTGCCCCCAATTTGAAAAACTTAGAAAAAATGGAAAAAAACAAGTGGAGAATTGCTTTTTGGTTTCACAGTGACTATCTTGTTTGGCCGTCTTCTTTGAATAATTTCTTCTAGGAATTCTTGACTAGCAAATAACAGCCAATGCAGGCTGGTATCTGGACCTTTCTTTGGAATCAAGGATCATGAATATTATTTTTGGAAGTCTTTTTAAATTATTTTACATGAAGAGATTCTAGAGAGAGAAGCAGTACCAGGCCGTGAACCTGGGAAGGTGGCACTTCTGGCAAAACTGATAACCCAGTTGACTATTTGCTTTTGCCTTCGGCCGTTACATTCAAATTCCACGTATGACGTCTCACGTTGATGCTTTCTAAGAGGAATCTGCATTAGACACGCAATGATGCAAAGACATCCATTTATGTCTTTGCCTTATCTTGTTCTCTGCAACAGAGCAATTAGCAGAAAATTTACTCTGAATATCAAAGGAAAACAGATCAAGCATTAACATGGATAAGAAGGTCGTAATCGTAGGAGGTGGTGTTGCGGGTGCCGTCCTCGCTAAAACGCTGCAAAATCAAGCCAACGTCACCCTTATTGATCCGTAAGGGACTCTCTTTCTAGCTATAGCACACTTATTTTAACCAGCTTCCTTTTTGTTTTTTCTTTTTTTTCCCCTTAAAGTCCTGTTTGATTGGGAAGATCACGTTTGTGTTGGAGTCCATTATTAGAGTCTGTTCCCTTTTAGCTCCACTCTCATAAATAAATTCAAAGACAGAAATTGGTCTACAACGTTTTAGGCATAGTGAGCACTTTTGGCACTGAACCATTTTCTGCTCTCCTATGGTGAATATAGATACAATCCATGAGGATATTCATCACTTTATCTAACTTCACAGCTCTCTAAGTAACAAACTTGAAGTCAAAATCATGATTCTTTTTTTTTGAGAGAAAACTTGATGTTCTGTTGATGATTAAATTGACGTATGAGCAACTGCATAAAACTTTACTCTGTTGATGATTGTGCTTAGCTGATTGAGAGTTATGTATTGAACCCAGAAAGGAATATTTTGAGATTCCATGGGCAAGCTTGAGGGCAATGGTGGAGCCCTCCTTTGCGGAGAGGATAGTAATCAACCACAGAGACTACTTCAAGAAAGGAAACCTTGTTACATCCATTGCCGTCAATGTAACTGCAACTGAAGTGGTGACTGAGGATGGTCGTCAGATTCCCTACGATTATCTTGTTATTGCCACCGGCCACACAGAGACTGTTCCCAAAACTAGGACTGAAAGACTCAATCAATACAAAGCAGGTAACTTTCAAGCATTTATATAACTCCTTGGTCTTTATCTAGAGGTAGGAAAAAGAAAACAAACAATAAAATACTTAAGTTTCAAGCTGCTTCTAAGTTGATCCTAAGCCTACAGCAGTGCATAATAGTACCTGAGCTAGTTTCTCATTGTGAGTTCATCTCACTGCAGAGAATCAAAAGATAAAATCTGCACGTTCCATTCTGATTGTTGGAGGAGGTCCTACTGGTGTTGAACTAGCTGGAGAGATTGCTGTTGATTTTCCTGATAAGAAGGTTACTCTAGTGCACAAAGGATCAAGAATACTGGAATATATTGGGCCAAAAGCTGCTAGGAAGACTACGAAGTGGTTGAAATCAAAGAAAGTTGAGGTGAAACTTGAGCAATCAGTCAACTTGAACTCCATCGAAGAGGGAAGTAGGACATATCGAACTTCACTTGGTGAGATCATCGAAGCAGATTGTCATTTTCTATGCACAGGGAAACCTCTCAGTTCGGCTTGGCTTAGAGAAACTCTTTTGAAGAATGACTTGGATGCTGATGGTAGGATCAAGGTTGATGAACAATTGAGAGTCAAGGGGAGGAGCAACATTTTTGCAATTGGAGATATTACAGATGTTCAGGTAAGTGCTATATATTACCAAATTTGCTCGGCCTTTCTTGTAAAGACTCCCAAATCAAAATTCATTTAGAGAAAATTCAATGACTCAGATAGTTTCCTTCCTCTTTCCTTCGCATCCTGTAGCGCGAATATCAACAGCAGCCAACACTTGTCATCAGGTTTTGAACTAGATTAATGAATCATGCTGTCTGTGTTGCCTGGACTGTTGAGCTAAGGCTAAAAATTCTTCTCATAATAGGACTAAATGCCATGTTTTTGTTAACATCAGTTGCATTTCTGGAATTCTGCGATACTTGTTTTCCCCATATTCTATTTTGAGGTATTCACCGCATGACCTCATTGCATATCTGAAAACCTCCTTATACCTGAGCTATGGATTGGAGGCTTCGCTGCCTGTGCCTAACTGCCCATCTTTCACTGTTTATCTCTTCCGCAACTTAGTTGGGGAAGAATATTCCAAAACCCTTTAAATCTAAGTATACTGCGGGAAGTCAAATTTTAAAAGGTGGAGATATGTGCATAATCTGCTACAGATTTCGGTCATTATCTTATCTAGGCTGCTTATTGTATGGTGATCTTTAACATGCCGCGCGCGCACGCACACACACACACACACACATATATATTGAATCTTAAGACATTTTCAGTTAATCTTTTTAGAGCAATCCTGACACATGATTGTTTAACGAAAATCTATGTTGCAGGAAATCAAACAAGGGGTGTATGCACAAGGTCAGGCTGCAGTGGTTGCAAAGAACCTGAAGGTGTTAATAGCAGGAGGAAAAGCAAACAAACTGGGAACTTACAAGGCACAGCCTGCAGTATCTATTGTTTCTCTGGGAAGGAAACAAGGGTTGGCTCAGTTCCCATTCATGACAGTCCTTGGAAAATTTCCTGGAATGATCAAGTCTGGAGATCTGTTCGTTGGGAAAACCAGAAAGGATTTGGGACTTGAACCTAATGTTAAAAAATCTTAACTCTGTGGTATGTGTGTTTGCAGAATTAATCAAACTCTTCTGTAGTTGTAGCTTTTGTGCGCGTCCAGCTTGATTATTTGCTTACTTTCAGTTTGTAGTCCAAGAATAAGAGTGTGTATTTGTAATTTTGTGAGAGTCAGAAGCAGGATGAAATATATACTATTGAATCAGTGGAGCCTTTACTTGTTTAAATGTTATGAAGTTGATGGGGTGATCAGTTGAGTTCTTTTGTGCAGATTTTGAACATACCTCATGCCTTTCTCAACCATATCTGAATTTTATTGATCTAGCCGAAGCACTCCTCTTACCAACCTCTCGTGATCCCTTGCTTACTTTCTATTTTATATCTGAAAATACTTTAAATGCAGAAAAAAAAGAGGAAAAAAAAAAAAAAACCTTCTCTAGACGACGCATCAACCGGAGGAAGAAGGCCGAAGACGTCACCCTCACAGTTGTGGAAAGTAGCTCACTTTGCTGTATTTTGAGCAATAAAACTACTTTACAAAGTCATTCTAGCTTCCCAACAATTAAAGGTGTGTTTGGTTTCTATTTTAGGGAATAATTTTTTGTTTTTAAAAATAAGAGAACCAAAAAACTAGTTGGATTAGACATGCTTTTAACTGACATACAGCAGTATTGGTGAGAAATTGAAGACGTCACCTTCACAGTTATGGAAAACAGCTCAAGCAATCAGGAGCATACATAATCTTTTATATGGGCAAGATTAAACCTCTCTTGCCATACCTTGTCCATCAAAGCAGAGGTAAACAGAAAAAATTGTTTGGGACAAATTTCAGTTGCAGGCAGATGCTGCTAAGTCATTGATGAGAAATTGAAAGTTTCCAACCATTTGTCAAATTAGCAAAGAGACCTGACCAAAGATCAGTGAAATTATAAGTGATCTACGGGTATTGGGTTTCTTCTCAATCCCTCCCTGCCATTGCTAATGAAAGTGGAGCCCAAGTCTCTGTTCTCTTCTCTGTGGCTCTGTGTGACAGACACAATGTACCAGTGTCCTGTCCTCCCGCAATTTTCCATCTTTAAATTGATTATTTAATAAAACCTTATGATATGCTGTCCCATTTGCATAGTGCTTGTGTACCGATATATAATTATGTGTTTTCCTTTCTCTTTCTTGAAACAGAGTATCGAATCGGATCACAGCAGCATGTCATCTACACATGTCATACTCCTATATGTCAGCAATTTTAATGGAATAATTAGACATATCTTATTCTCTAAATGAAATTTGAAATGGGTTTCTTTCTTGTCATCATAATGAACTTTGAAGCTTAGATTAATATAACTTAGTTGACAACACCCAATAAAAGGAATATGCCACATTCCATTGTTTGTATTGGCCACCACATGATATACACAGGGGCTTACTTTCCACCTACAAGATTTGTGCGGGATCATGAATTAATCACTTATATTTTAGTTCGCTAAGAAATTATATTTTCCCAAAAGCAACTTTTGCACAATGTTGTAAAATAAATAATGCAGAGAGACCTCTGTTTTTAGTTAAAATAACAGAGAATTTTGTTTCTATAAAAAAAAAAAAACAGAGATCTCTATAAACAAAAAGCTCTGTTTTCTATTAAAAAACAGAGACCTCTAGTTTCATAAAGTTTCTATTAAAACCAGAGAGCTCTGTTTTTAATTAAAGAAAGTAGAAAACTCTGTTTTCTTTAGAAAAACAGAAAGCTCTCTTTTCTGTTAAAAATAGAGAGCTCTGTTTCTGTTAAGAAAACAAAGAGCTCTGTTTGAGTGTAAACAAATAGAAAAATCTCTTCAGATGCAGAGAGCTCTGTTTCGATTAAAAAACAGAGAACTCTTTTAAAGTGCAGAGAGCTCATTTTTTGTTGAAAACCAGAGAACTCTTTTAAAATGCAGAGAGCTCTGTGTCGGTTGAAAAATAGAGAAGAATTTTGAAATGCAGGGTGCTCTGTTTTTCGTTAAAAACAGAGAATTCTATCTATGTTTGTGGGTGCAAGAAAAAAGAACTCTATTTTTTGGGAAGAAAAAACAATGAAATATGTTTTCTAAGAAAAACAGATAATTCTGTAAGTTTCAGTATTCACAAAACAGTTTTATTTCTACCAAAAATAAAGGAACTCTGTTTTCTGTTATAAAACATAGAGCTCTGCTTTTTTTTTTTTTAAAAAAAGTGGATAGCTCTGTATTTTGTTAAACAACTTAGAGCTACGAAAACAGAGAATTCTGTAAGTTTCAAAAGAAACAGAGAGTTCTATATCTGTCAAGAAAAGAGGGCTATCTTTTCAAACGGAGAGCTCTGTTTTTTGTCAACAGACATAGAGAGCATTGTTTCCGTTATAAAAACAGAGAGATCTGTTTTCTGACAAAAACAGAATTCTGTAAGTTTCAAAAAATAGAGAGTTCTGTGTCTGTCTAAAGAACGAGAGCACTGTTTTTTGTTACAGAACAGAGAGCTCAGTTTGTTGTTATGAAACACACAGAGCACTGTTTCTGTTAAAGAAACAGAGAGCTCTGTTTTCTGTTAAAAAACGTAAAATTCTGTTTTCATTGAAAAAACATATGGTATTGTCAGAGGTGTGCGTACAGATTTATTCAAACTCTTCTTTTGTGGTAGCTTTTGTGATTCGCTGTTGATTATAAGTTTGCTTTCAGTTTGTTTTCCTAGAATAAGAGTGTATTTGTGAGAGTCAGAAGCGGTATAAAGTATTTACTATTGAATCAGTGGAGCCTTTACTTGTTTAAATGTAATGAAGTTGATGCGGTGATCAGTTGAGTTCTTTTGTGTAGACTCTGAATACACCTTATGCCTTTCTTAACTATATCTGAAGTTTACTGATCTAGCTGAGGCACTCCTCTTACCTGTATGACTGTATCAACTGGTCTCTATAAACCATATGAGCACTGACATTATTACACTCTACAACTAATCTATTAACTGGTAGAAGAGGGGTGTATTCTTTCGTGTGCATTTTGAGACGTGGGAAGCATTACTCCACAAAAGATGACAAGATTAGTAAACAGAAACGTTGAAACCTGAAACTACCAGATTCTCTTTTCTTCTTTTTTCTTCATAAGGACTTACTGGGTTGTGACAAGATATTAAATAATTTTAGCTTCAAGCCTTGACGAGCCCAAGCAAACCGGCAAACCAGCTGAACTGGATACAGTGCACAATGTCAATCTCAAAACGTCTTCCTTTTTACTGCAAATGCATCTTCAG
Source organism: Dicorynia guianensis (assembly GCA_037013595.1). NCBI lineage: Eukaryota > Viridiplantae > Streptophyta > Magnoliopsida > Fabales > Fabaceae > Dicorynia > Dicorynia guianensis. The sequence goes on from JASUAB010000009.1 coordinate 3,290,191, forward strand.
CGCTTAAGTAAATCCCACTAAATGCAAAGACACCCAAAAACCATATCAATCAGAGTCATTAGAGTATCCCTCATGGATATAAAGATTTTAGAAGAATGTTACGGGGACGCAAACAAAGGCACACGCACGTGGATTTTATTAGAGATGTAAAACCATAAAAGAAAGTGTTTTCCATCGTCACCTAATTCTTGCCTGGTCGTCTATCTCCCAATGGTACAATGTTCTATTTTTGACATCATCTTTTCGGATAGAGATTTGCATTTTTTGGCACGTCCCAGGTGAATTTTACGTGGCTCGACAACCACATAAGACGGCGCTGTCACTGGGGGTCTTAGGTGTTGGTCATAATTGAATCTTTTCCCTTAGTCTTTTTAATCATTTCTTCACAAAATTGCTGCACGAGCAATCATTTTAATCAGCCCTATAAATCAGGGGATGATCACTGCCCTCTTTGCTTCGTAACACTTGCTCTCTATTCTATACCTGGCTCTCTGAACTTGCATGCAAAACTAGGTGATCCTTCTGCAATGGAGTTAAAATCCATCTTTACCTGTATTTTTTTGCTGATGATTTTGTGCTTGCTTCTCACGAGGGAGCCTTATGATTTGTCATTGCTTTCTCAATTTCTTTTATCTCATAAGCATCTCATAAAACACATTCTGCATTACTATAATGGTATTAATGAAAAGCTTATTATCTGGCAGAGTACAGTTCTGCTTATGGACGCCTAAGTGCTAATGCAGCTCGTCTTAAAGAGATGCGCAACAGGAAGGTCTGTTACAATTTGTTCAAGCTTTCACAATTCTGTTATTTCTTACCTATATTTGTAGGCTCTATCTTAATTTCCCTTTTGGGCTAAGACATTCTCGTCTCTATCTGCTTGCGTTTAAGGTGTTTGGTGCTTTGAAGGATAAGAAAACAGCTTTCAAGGCTAGGCTGCAAGGTTTATCAGCGGCAATTTGGCGAAAAGTCGCTGACTTCTGAGTTAAGGCAGGTTCCTTCGGGTCCAAACCCGGTACATAACAATGTAGGCACCCCGAAGAAGCCTAGAACCCCTTGAATTTACGGTATGTTCCATTGCTTTGACATGATGTCATGGATGACTCACACACAGAAGAAGATCCATGGCCCAAAAAAATTATTTCCCATATATAATTAGCCAATTCATACAAATAATCGATGTTTTTTTAAGAAAAACGACAGTGTCAAATGCTTACTGTGGCTGCACCAAGATCCATTGCTCTCACTGATCACCTGATTAAATTTTTACGATAAAGTATATAATCCAAAATGACCAAGTAAACCTAGAAATTATTTTTCATTGACAAATTGAAGAAATTAAACTTTATAGATTAATTTTCGAAGTTGAACTTCAAGATGATTTATTAGGAATCCTCCCAGTACCATTTGGAAGTCCGTAACTTAAGAGTAATAACTTGAGGAGTCATTGGTTGATTTGATTTTTCTTTCAAACTCATTGGCTTATTGGTTGAGTTGTGGGTTAGATGAGGGCTCAGGGTTTCAAGTGCCATCTTATTTCATAAAATTACCCTAATCGGAAGAAACCGAACTGTACAGTTGGGTAAAAAATTTGGTTTGCCCATAAAAAGTTGAAATGAACTTCAACAATATCAGCTAAAACGCTTAGCTGGAATTGGTCCCTACATTGTCTTCTTATTTATGCTGAATCAACATCGACCATAACACCAATCCAGGATGGATCGAGAGAAGAGACGTAGGCCCATTGAACTCCGTGTGATTTTGGATCATCTCCCTATTATTGGGTTTCTTCATAATCTCCCCATGCCATTGCCAATGAAAGTGGAGCTCAAGACTCTGTTCTCATGTCTGCGGCTCCTTGTGACAGACACACTGTCAGTGTCCTGTTCTCCTGCAAATTTCCTTCTCTAAATGGATTATTTAGTAAAACTTTTATGATATGCTGTAGTGATTGTATACCAATATATAAGTATATATATTTTCCTTTTCTTCTTAGTCCACGTATCCAATTGGATCGCAGTAGCATGATAGTAGCACATCATCTTCTAACTCCATATAATTATTACATGGCAGTAGTTTTGATGTTCTGTTTTTGTCTGAATACAGAAAAGAGTTTTTTTTTTTTTTTTTTAACACAAAACAGAACCCTTTTTTACAGAAACAGAAAACAGAACTTTTTACAAAAAACACAGCTGTTTTTACAGAAAAAAGAGTATTCTTTTTTTTACAGAGTACTCTGTTTTTTCTTTTTTACAGAAAAAGTACTACAGAAAAAATAGAAAGCAGTTTTTTCACAGAAAACGGCGCTATCTTTTTACAGAAAAAACCAGGTCTTTTACTACAAAAAACAGAGTATTCTCTTATACAGAAAACATAGTTTTGTCACAGAAAATAGATTATTCTATTTTTTACAGAATACAAAAAACAGATTACTCTGTTTTTACAAAATGTCGAAAAGAGCGTTATTTTGTACAGAAAACATACAAAAAACAGAGTACTTTTTTTTTTACTTTGTTACGAAAAAACAGAGAACTCATTCTTTACAGAAACAGAGTACTCTGTTTGTTTACACAACACAAATTTTTTTACAAAAAAAAGAATTATTTTTACAGAAAATACAGCTTTTATTGGAGAAAAAAGATTTTTATAAAAAAGACAGAACTGTTATTTACAGAAAACAGAATACTCTGTGTTTTACAAAAAAATGCTCTATTCTTTTCAGAAAACAAAGTGTTCTGTATTCTTAGCGAAAATAGTGTTCATTTGTTTTTTTAATTTTTTTTACAGAAAGCAGAATAATCACTCATATTATAGAAAACATATAGAAAAACATAATACAGTGTTGTTTTTTTGTAAAACAGAGCTATTTTCTGTCAAAGAATAGGATACTGTAATTTTTTACAAAAAAATTACTCTATTTTTACAGAATACAGAAAACAATTTTTTAATAAAAAGTTGCTTTTTTTTTTTTTTCAGAAAACAGAAAATGATGTTGTCTTTTACGGGAAAAAAGAGAAGAGCTAGTTTTATTGCAGAAAAGAGACAACTCTGAAAAAACAGAGTATTCTGTATTCTGTAAAAAAACAGAATACTCTGTTTTTTAATAATTTATTGATTTCTTTGGTTTCTACAAAATGTAGAAAAACAGTTTTTTTATAAAAAATAGATTATATTTTTTTACAAAACACAGAAAATAGAGTTATTATTCTACAGAAAATAGTGCTTTTTTTTCTTTGTACAAAACACGGAAATCAAAACTCCATCTTAACAGAAAACAGAAAACAGATTGCTCTGTTTTTACGGAAAACATACAGAAAAACAGAGTATGCTGTTTTATTTCAATTTTTTTTTTTTACAGAAAAACAAAATACTTTGTTACCAAAAATAACGTTCTTTCACATAAAACAGAGCTGTTTTTATTATAAGAAACAGAAAAAGGAGATTTTTAACAGAAAAAAAAAAGTTGTTTTATTGTAGAAAATTAAATTCTTTTTTGAGAAAACAGTTTCTGTTTTCAACAGAATACAAAAAATAGTTTTTTTTTTATTAAAATAGATTACTCTGTTTATTACAAAATATGAAAAAGAATTCTTTTAACCCAAAACAGAATAATCTTTTTTTTTTTTTTTTTTACTTTTTTACAGCAAAAACACTACAGAGATCAGAAAACAGTGTTATCTTTTTGCGGAAAAATGAGCATTTTATTGCACAAAATAAAGTACTACGTTTTTTTGCTGAAACTAGGGTACTCAGTTTTTAACAGAATACAAAAAACAGAGTTTTATTAAAAAAAATAGATTACTTTGTTTTTAACAGAATATAGTTTACGAAATACAAAAAATAGATTTTTCTGTTTTTACACAAAAAAACAGAATACGGGTTACCCTGTTTTTATAATGCAAAAAACATATTACTCTGCTTTTACAGAATGCAAAAGAAAAGAAAGAGTTTTTTTTTTACATAAAACAGAGCCGTTCCTTTATAGAAAAAGGCAAACAGGGTATTCTATTTTTTACTAATGACAGAAAATAGAGTATTCTTTTTTATACAAAAAATATACAGAAAAACAGAGTACTATGTATTTTTTAGTTTTTCACACAAAAACAGAGCATTTTGTTTTTGTATTTTTTTTACAGAAAAATACAGTATTCTTTTTACAGAAAAATAAAGTGCTGTGTTAGTTACACAAAATAGAGTATTTAGTTTGTTTTTTACAAAAAAAAAAAAAAACAATGTTTTCTTTTCCGAAAATATAACTATTTTTGCCAAAACAGTTTTTTATATAAAACTGAACTGTTTCTTCGTAGAAAATGAAAAATCGAGTATTCTTTTTTTTACCGAAGAAAAAAAAAAGCTTTTTTTTTTAGAAAAACATACAAAAAAATATGGTACTCTTTTTTTTGTTACTTTTTCAAATAAAATAAAGAGTACTTTATTTTTGTACTTTGATTTTTGTTCTCAACTCCCTTCTTCTCACGTTCGGCCTTTAGTGTCCAAAAGCCCTTGCCCTCCCGTCTCAGCTTCTCCTTCTAAATGCACCCATCTCAGCTCCTTTCCTTCGGTAAGCCAATAATCTTCTTTGCGGCAGAGAGCTGTGAGTTATTTTTGTTGACTTTATTGAACAAGTCAACATCAGCTTATTCGTGGGTTCTCTTTGACCGGGTATTGTGCAAAATTAATATGCACGCTTCTTTATTTATTTACCAAATCTTTTGCATCTTGGGTTTGTGGTGGTTATTCATCTACCGAGTCTTTAGTCAATTTATATTTATCTGCTAAGTCCTTGCACCTATTTGTTCTAGTAGTGGTTGTTACAGTCCTAAACAAGTAGACAAAGTCCTTTGTGCCGTTGGTGTGAAAAGTCTATATAAGACTTATTTAGACTATTGAATAAATATCCTATTTTTTTCTGCAGCATTTTATTTGTTTTATTTTTGAAGTGTTTCTCTTGTTGTCTTTACATATAGAGTGTTATCTTGTCCAAGTCAGCTTTTAATCTTCTTGACAGTGCTGAAGCTTTTGGAAAGTTTGTCTCGTGAGCTAAGTCTTTAGGTGCCAATGCATTTGACATTCAACACTTTGGTATTAGAGCCTGGTTATTTGGTGAGTCTTTTGTCGACACAATGACAGATCTGCAAGTTGTCAACGGAATAAAGAAGCTTAACAACAATAACTACAATACATGGTCAACTTGCATGATGTCTTACATGCAAGGACAAGACTTGTGGGAGGTTGTCAATGGTAGCGAGGTGACACAAACTGAAGTAGAAGATGCAAATGGCATGCTGCGGAAGTGAAAGATAAAAGCAAGCAAGGCAATGTTCACTTTGAAGACAACAATTGAAGAGGATGTGCTAGAACACATTCGAGATGCCAAAACTCTGAAAGAAGCTTGGGATACGCTTGCCAAACTGTTCTTTAAGAAGAATGAGACGAAACTCCAACTCCTAGAGAGTGAGTTGTTATCGGTGGCACAAGGTGGCATGACAGTCACACAATACTTTCATAAAGTAAAGTCATTATGCCAAGAGATTTCTGAGTTGGATCTGGAAGCTCCTATTGGTGATACTAGGATGAAGCGGATCATCATCCATGGTCTAAAACTAGAGTTCAGGAGTTTTGTTACTGCTGTACAAGGATGGCAAAATCAGGCATCGCTTATAGAATTCGAAAATTTGTTAGCTGGTCAAGAAGCCTTAGCTGAACAAATGGGAGGGGTCTCCTTAAAGAATGAAGAAGAGGCACTCTACGCCAATAAAGGCAAATGGAATTCCAAGCAGCATGACAATGGTGGGTATAGGAAGAATGATGACAAATTAAAAAGTCATCAAGGCGAAGGAAGCACTCATAAAGGGGGAGGTTCTAAGAACCAAGGCAATGATAAAAAGTTTCAACAGAAGTGCTACAACTGTAAGAAGAAAGGTCATATGGCAAAAGATTGCTGGTCAAAGAAAAGGGTTGTGGAAAGCAATGTTGCTACATCCAAGAATGAAGAAGAATATGATGCTGAGGCATTGTTTGTTATAGAAGAGGAGGAAATAGCACTTATGGCAACAACATTCAATCAAATCAATTATGAGAATGATTGGATTGTTAATTCAGGCTGCTCAAACCATATGACAGGTGATAAAGAGAAGCTGCAAAATATGTCAGAATATAAGGGAAGACGTGTGGTAGTGACTGTAGACAACTCAAAGTTACCAATAGCTCATGTCGGTAACACAATAGTCTCTTCTCAATATAGTGCTACTGAGGTGCCACTCCAAAATGTCTATCATGTCCCAGGTATGAAGAAAAATCTTCTCTCAGTAGCGCAATTAACATCTTTAGGTCACTATATTCTTTTTGGTCCTCAAGATGTAAAGGTATATCGTGAACTTGAGATTGTAGATAAGCTAGTAATGAAGGGACAAAGATTGGAGTCAATCTATGTCATTTCTGCAGAAACAACATATGTGGACAAGACAAGGAGAAACGAGACGGCTGACTTATGGCACATGCGGCTAAGTCATGTTAGCTATTCCAAGCTAGATGTGATGATGAAGCGGTCGATGCTGAGAGGACTTCCCCAACTTGAAGTAAGAACGAACACAATATGTGCAGTTGTCAATACGGAAAATCACATCAATTGCCATATGAAGAGTCTAAATTTAAAGTGAAGGAACCATTAGAGTTGGTTCACTTTGATGTGTTCGGACCAGTTAAGCAAGCCTCCATTGGTGGGATGAAGTACATGGTGACCTTCATTGATGACTTCTCAAGGTATGTATGGGTCTACTTTATGAAGAAAAAATTTGAGACTCTTTCAAAATTCAAAGAGTTCAAGGAGGAAGGAGAAGCGGAGGTTGGTAAAAGAATTCGTTGTCTATGCACTGACAACGGGGGAGAGTATACCTCAGATGAGTTCTTAATTTCCCTTTGAGAATGCAGAATACGCCATCAATTCACATGTGCTAGTACTCCACAACAATATGGCGTAGCAGAAAGGAAAAACATGCACCTGGCAGAAGTATGTTGAAGTATGCTTCATGCAAAGAATATTCCGAGACAATTTTGGGCGAAAGCAATGAAGACTGTAGCGTTCGTGACCAATAGGATTCCTCAACAAAGGTTATGTTTTCTCTCACCCTTTGAAAAATTATGGGACATGAAGCCTATAGTTAGCTACTTCTGAGTTTTTGGTTGTGTATGCTATGTACTTGTACCTGACCATTTACGTAGCAAGATGGACAAAAAGGCTGTCAGATGTATCTTTGTCGAATATGACAACCAAAGGAAAGGGTGAAGATGTTGTGATCCTACAATTGGAAAGTACTATGTGTCTCAAAATGTGGTATTTGATGAAGCTTCCTCATGGTGGTCCTTAAATAAGGAAGTATTACCGGAATCAGATATTTTTAAAGAGGTGTTGGAATATTCTCAAATCCAGTTAAGTTCAGGTGAAGCTGAGGTTACTAATAATGATGAAGGTGTTGACGAGAGGGTAGCTCAAAATCCTTGGAAAATAGGTGTATACCAAAGGCCAAGCAAAGAAGAAGAGCCAAGTAAAATAGACACACCAACTACACTCAGAAGGTCAACAAGAGTCAGAAAGCCAAATCCCAAATATGCCAATGCCACCATAATAGAAGAAGCAGATGCAAAAGAACCAGAGACATTTGAGGAAGCGTCTCAAGATCCGGAGTGGATTAAAGCTATGGAAGAGGAAATTGCTGCATTAGAACAAAATCAAACTTGGGAGCTCATGCCAAAGCCAAGAGATGTGAAGCCAATTTCTTGCAAATGGATTTACAAGATAAAATGTCACACAGATGGATCAATTGAGAGGCACAAGGCTCGTCTAGTAGCTTAGGGATTTTCTCAGCAACATGGACTAGACTATGATGAAACATTTAGTCCAGAGGCAAAGCTTACAACTATTCGAGTCCTACTTGCACTTGTAGCTAGTAAGGATTGGAACTTGTGGCAGATGGATGTGCAGAATGCATTTTTGCACAAAGAGTTAGATAAGGAAATCTACATATGTCAACCAATGGATTTTCAAAGTCGAGATCATCCAGAATATGTGTACAAGCTTCGGAAAGCACTCTATGGATTAAAACAAGCGCCAAGGGCATGGTATGGTAAGATTGCTAAATTTCTTACTCATAGTGGTTATTCAATAGCATCGGCGGATTCCAATTCGTTTGTCAAAATTGTTGGTAGAAAACCAGCTATTGTGCTAGTATATATGGATGATCTAATCCTAACAGGAGATTATGAAGAAGAAATTCTCCAAACAAAAGAAAATTTGTCTATTCTTTTTTAGATGAAAGAACTTGGACAGCTCAACTACTTTCTTGGCTTAGAGGTTGACCGGAGTGAAGGAAAAATTTTTCTACATCAGCAGAAGTACTCCAGAGATCTATTGAAGAAATTTGGAATGCTCAATTGCAAACCAATATCGACGCCGATGGAGCCAAATGCTAAGATGTGTTTGTATGAAGGGAAAGACTTAGAAGATACAACAATGTACCAAAAATTAGTAGGCAGTTTGATTTACTTAACTCTGACAAGACCTGACATTTCTTATGCAGTTGGAGTGATGAGTCGGTACATGCAAAATCCTAAGAAGCCTCATTTAGAAGCAGTTCGAAGGATTTTGAAATATGTCAAGGGTACACTTAGTTACGGTATTATGTACAAGAAAGGTAGAGATTGCAAGCTAGTTGGTTATTGTGACGTTGACTATGCAGGTGCCATTAGGGGTGGGCATCGGACTGGGTCAAACCGTTTCAACCCACCTCAAACCGTAAAAAAAAAAATTTAGACCGGGTTGAAATGGGGTAAAATAAATATTATGTAATATTTTGGCTTAAGATGGAGTAAATTGGATGGGGCTGAATTTTGATCCCCTCTCCATTGGGTTGCCGCGGGTACCCAACAAAATTTACATATATATATATATATATATTTTTTTCAATTCTTATGCTATATATATATATTCTGAATTCTGATATTATAAAATAGCGTCGTTTTGCAAAATGATGTTATTTTCTAGCTTGCCCTAAAACTAGGGGTGGGCATCGGTTCAGGTCAAACCGTTTTAACCTGCTTCAAACTGTAAAAAAGAAAATTTAAACTTGGTTAAGATGGAGTAAAATAAATATAATATAATATTTTAATTTAAGATGGGATAAATTGGATAAGGCTGAATTTTTGCTCTCTCTCCATTGGATTGCTGTGGTAACACAACAAAAATTACATATATATATATATTTTTTCTACTACTACAAAATGACGTTGTTTCGTAGCTTACCCTAAATCTTTCTCAAGTAGCTCTACAACTCCAATGCCACTTCTCAGTCCTCTCTTGTCCCTCAACTCCCTCTCTCGCGAGCGACAAGTTTCATCCATCGTCTCATCAGCTCTGACAGTCGATGCTGACCACCCTACCTCGTTTGAGCCATCCGGTCTCTTTCTTGTCTAGTCATCACACTTTGAGACTTTGAGTCTTCAATAGTCGACTGAATCTTGCTGACTCGCCCCCACTCGCCTCACGTCCGGCCGTCCCTAAGCCTTCACTCTTTGGCCTATCCTAACCCAAACTAATCCACCCAAATGAAACTGAGTTATTCCACCCCAAAAATCTTAGTTTGAAGGATCATTTTGGCTGGGGTTGGACTAACTAAATGAGGGATTAGATTCAAACAGGTTGAAAAAATTTTGCCTCAACCTAAACTGCCCCACCTAATGCCCACCCCTACTTAAAACTTCTGCAAGCACAAGTAGGCAAGAGGCAGCTTAACTTCAGCAAACCAACACCACTCCTCCCTCCCTTGTCTTGAACCCTCGGTCCTTCGACTCCCTCTCTCACGAGCTACAAGTCTCGTTCGTTGTCTCATCATTTTCAATAGTCAACGCTAGTCCCTTACCTCCTTCCACCTTGTCTTGACTCGCCTCTTCTCATTTTGGCTAATCTCTTGTCTAATCATCATACTTCGATACTTTGAGTCCTCAATAGTCGATCGAATCTCATCTCCATTTCACTGCTCGCCTCACGTTTGTTTGTCCCCATCCTAACCCAAACTAACCCACCCAAGTGAAACCGAACCATTCCAACCTAAGAATGTTGGTTTGAAGAATTTTTTGGCTGGGGTTGGACTAACTTAATAAGAGATTGGGTTCAACTGGGTTGAAAGAATTTTGCCCCAATCCAAACTGCCCCACCCAATGCCCACCCCTAGGTGCCATGATACCCGACACTCAACTGCTAGATATGTTTTTATGCTTGGGTCCAGAGCAATTACTTGGTGTAGTAAAAGACAACCAACAGTGTCTTTATCAAGCACTGAAGCAGAGTACCGAGCGGCAGTGATGGTAGCACAAGAAAGCACTTGGCTTATGCAACTGTTAGAAAACTTGCATCAGCCAACAGAGTATCCAGTTCTTCTATATTGTGATAACTTGTCAGCAATAAATCTGGTAGAGAATCCTATTTTTCACGCAAGAACTAAGCATGTGGAAGTGCACTACCATTTTATTAGAAAGAAAGTCTTGCAGGAAGAAATTGAGTTGGAACATGTCAAGACAGAAGATCAAGTTGCAAATTTGTTTACAAAAGGCTTGAGTGGCAAGAAGTTCGAAAGCTTTTGTCATCAGCTCGGCATGACGAACAAAGTGGAAGCTAGTGTTGAGGGGGAGTATTGAACAAATCAACACTAGCTTGTTCGTGGGTTTTCTTTGACTGAATATTGTGCAAAATTAATATGCACATTTCTTTGTTTATTTATCAAGTCTTTTGCATGTTGGGTTTGTGGTGGTTATTTATCCACCGAGTCTTTAGTCAATTTATGTTTATCTACTAAGTCCTTGCAACTATCTATTCTAGTAATGGTTGTTACAGTCCTAAATAGGTGGACAACGTGCCTTTGTGCCGTTGGTGTGAAAAGTCTATATAAGACTTATTTGGACTATTGAATAAATATCCTTTTTTTTTCTGCAGCATTTCATTTGTTTTATTTGTGAAGAGTTTCTCTTGTTGTCTTTACATATAGAGTGTTATCTTGTCCAAGTCAGCTTTTAATCTTCTTGACAGTGCTGAAGCTTTTGGAAAGTTTGTCTCGTGAGTCAAGTCTTCAGGTGCCAGTGCATTTGACATTCAACAATTTTTAGAAATTGATCCCAAAACCATTGATGACCCGTGGGGGCAGTACAGCAACAACAGGTTTGGGTACAGCGTCTAGAAGTGAGTTTTTGAGAAAGTTAATAAGGACTTCACCAAGTTCTCCCTCAAGGTGGGTTGGATGAAGAAGCTTGACACTGAGGTGGAGCAATACAATTGCAGGTGTTTTCCCAGTGAGTTTGTGTGGGAGCTCAACAATGACCCCTGAGGGTCATTTGCCATTAACAAACGCCTTAAGAGGAACGCAGTTGCTTAACAACATTCTCAGCCATCCAGCCCTTGATGCAGTTGATGAAGACGGTGAAAAGGCAATTGAAAACAAAGGTAGTGACAATGGCTTAAAGGATAATGCCTCATCATCAAAGCCATTGACTAAGAGAATCTTCAAACCACACTATAGGTTCTAAATTCTTCATCACACGCCTGTTAAGTACACAGTTAATACAGTACGTGTTCTATGTATGCAATTAATTAATTACTGAAAGTGTTACTTGATTGGATTTTTTTTGCTTTTCTTAGTATTCTCCTCTGCTTTTTTTCTCCCCTTTAATTTCCATCAATTTTTCTTCGCATTTGCTACAATGCACACTGCATTTTTTTCCGTTGAAATTTGGTTTAGGTTACTAGCCGGTAAGATGTCATGTGAATCAATATCCATATTATGGACAAACAGTAAAGCCTGCCTTCCTGTTTGTTTGCCTATTTGTATACGAGCGCGGCTAATTCAGTTGCAACCAATTTGTTTGTTACCGTTGCAGACAAATATTTAATGCTGTGACAAGAGGGCTGCCTATAACTCTGTAGATTTATGTAAACCACCAAATCTAACTCTCATTCTTGGCTACGTTTTCATTTTTCCAAAACCACGAATCTCCAGTAATTCTTGACATTGTAAAATTAAATTTAAGGAATAAGTCTATCCATCCGTGTAATAGTCATTACTTTAAGTCATAATTTTGTAGTACAATTACAATCACTTACGCAGTATGGCAATAGATCTTGCTATTTGAGATTCAAAGTAGAATTTATTTCAACTTCTGCAAGGGAATGTTAATGAATCTAAGTACACCAACATAGACCAGTGGGTGATATAAAACAATTCGAAGGGGAAGGGTGGCAAACATGATTTACACCAGTTGCATCCTTTGGTAATAACATCAAAGCGTAAGCCTTCCGGTTCTGTTCTTAGATGATGTACCCTTGATGCTACAAGCATACAGGAGAAAGATAGAAGAAAACTAACTAATTATGCATAACCTACATAATTTCCATCAATATTACACACTTGAATTAAAGGTTGGACAGTTGATTTGGCAATGTTGTGACCAACATGCTCGCGGTTTCCCCCAGTCAGTGGTACAATTTGATACCAAACCCTCGGTCTCTGGGGCTGCAAAATATTATAAATCAGACACAACTAAAAGCAGTTGTATTGCAAAACATAGATTATACACTTTTATTCAGTCTAAGATACTAGTCATGCGTGCATGATTACTCAGCCTAACAAGAGAGAAGGTTAATAATGGAAAGTCATGCATAATTGACTTTGGTCCATAGACTACATATTCAAGAATTTTATAACTAATTTTGTATTATTGATACAATTTTTCATGCTAAATGGATAAATAAAGTTATTTTGACATCATGTTGACAAAATTTAACCATATCACAGGAACAAAGACTTACTAGGTACGCACAATATGCACGGGGGACAGGGGCACAGTATCCTTGTGTGCTGATGACATTGGTTGTGTCTGAGAGTAAAAACATGATCCTGGATTCTGAAAGTAACAGGAAAAATATGTTAATTAATAATGTCCTAAAATTGATTTCGTTGGTATAAGTTTCATCCACTTTACTAAATATTAAAACATATTGCAATATTAAGAGGTCCAGATCCTTTAGTTTCCGTAGATGAAAAAAAGTTGAAGAAATAGAATTGGTTTTAGGCACACTGTATGATGAATAATGCTCCTCATACACTCAAGTGTGCATCAAAATAGCACACTTTCTCTATAAGCCATATGATCACTCACATCGTTAAACTGTACAACTAATCTATTAACTTGGAGAGGGTTGTATTCTTTTGGTGTGTATTTTGAGACGTAGGATTCATTACTCCACAAAAGACAACAAGATTAGTAAGGAGAAACTTGGAAAGCTAATGGTTTGGAAAGCTGAAACTACTAGTATTTCTTTACTTTTTTTTCCTTCATAAATTATTGGATCATCACAAGGCATTAAATAATTTTAGATTCAAGACTGAACGAACCCAAGCTAACCGGCAAACCAGCTGAACTGAATGCAGTGCATGATGTCAATCTCAAAATGTCTTCCTTTTAACTGCAAACGCATCTTCAGCGCTTGAGTAAAATTCCAACTAAATGCAAAGACACCCAAAAACCACATCAATCAGTCATTTCATGTAGTCATTAGAGTATCTTTATCGGTATATATATTTTAAGCCAAAAAAGAAAATTTTCCATCGGCACCCTGCAATTCTTACCTGGTCGTCTAGCGGTACAAACTTGCCCTGGTCCTTTATCTTTTTGCCTCAACAACTCATGATTACTTTGTCTACAACCAACCTGGACGTACAGGTTCTACTGTAAGATAACTGAGAATGGACGCTGCAGCAGAGAGAATCCAAAAGAGTTGCAGAGACCCAGAAAGGAAAACATTTGATGGGTGAGGTTTGTATTTGATACTCGAATCAAACTATGACACAGCGTCTTCATAGTTTATTATTTTTTTGTTCTGTTCTATTTTTGACATCATCTTCTCCGATAGAAATTTGCATTTGGCACGTACCAGGTGATGTGCAAGTGGCTTGACAACCAAATAAGACGGCGCTGTCACTGGGTCTTAGGTGTTGGTCATAATTGAATCTTTTCCATTAGTCTTTTAATCATTTCTTCACAAAATGGCTGCATGAGCTATCATTTTAATCAGCTCTATAAATTAAGGGCTGACCACTCCCTCTTTGCTTCGTAACACTTGTTCTCTATTCTTTATCTAACTCGCTCTCTAAACTTGCATGCATAACTTGGTGATCCTTCTGCAATGCAGTCAAAATCCATCTTTACTTGTGTTATTTTGTTTATGGTCCTGTGCTTGCTTCTTATGAGGGAGCCTTATGGTTTGTCATTGTTTTCTCTATTCCTTTTATCTCACAAGCAGCTCGGAGAACGCATTCTGCATTACTACAACAGTATTAATGAAACGCTTATAAACTGCAGATTACAGTTCTGAGCATGAATGCCATAGTGCTAGTGCAGCTGGTCTTAAAGAGGTGCACAACAGGAAGGTCTGTTACAATTTGTTCAAGCTTACACGTAATATAGTACAAGTAAAATGGACTTTTCCCTTATTTCTCACCTTAAAAATTTGAACTTGCGAACAAGTTTTGATTTTTGTTGTAGGCTTAATCTTATTTTGCCTCTTGGGCTAAGAAATTCTCGTTTCTATCTGCTTGTGTTGCAGATGCTTGGTGCTTTGAAGGATAAGAAAACAGCTTCCAAGGCTAGGCTGCAAGGCTCCTCCAGCGGCAATTTTGGTGAAAAGTCGCTGACGTTTGAGCTGAGGAAGATTCCTTCGGGTCCTGACCCGCTGCATCATAATGGAGGCACCCCGAAGAAGCATCGAACCCCTTGAATTTACTGAAGAAACTCGCTTTTGTACCTTCTTTTGGCTAGTTTTTGTTTACTGTTGTGTAAACACTGTTTCAGTGTCCTCTACTTACAGCGAGTTTCATCTGACAAAAATGTCTTTAGTTTTGACTTGTAGCAGAATTATCAAGTTGTTTCCACTTTCCTGTTCTTCTTCTTCTCCTCCCATTTCTTGATTGACTAGAGTATATGCAATAAAAATCATATTAGAAAGCAAGGCCACAATTTTTTTACTTGGACCAAACCCCTTCGTGCAAAATAAAAATTGAAATAGGTGTACTAACCAAAACCAAGAAACGGTGCGAGAAATTGAATGAAAGAGGAAAGAAAACAGGAAGCGAGTTTCCAATCTACTGAAAAATTCTACATGGGTGACAACAGCGTCTGTGGAAGATGTGATATTGGGTTTGAAACTAGAGGCAGAGTCACATTCCAAAATGACTATTTGTGGTTTACAGCTTATTCATGGATTGGACAGAAAAAGAATCCAAGTCTTTTCTCCACAATAACTAACCTTGAGCTTCTAGAGTCTATGTTCATGACGACGATTATTGAGAAGCTACGACAGCAAGACGCTGAAGCTAGCTGGGATGACACTAATGAATGAACCATTCCTTTATTCAAACTGCTGTACGGTGATAACAACTAGTAACCATAGCATAATGGAAACAGTACCTGGGTCTTACTTTATAAATTGAGTTTTGGGTTGTCATGTAATAAATAGACTCTCGAGAGCCCGTGAGCATCAGCTCTGGTGGCACAGACGTTGGACTTCTCCAAACTCAACCGTGAGTTCGATTTTCAGTTTCTATCTTCCCAAAGTCATCTAGGCTCATGTAATATAAAAAAAAAAAAAAAAAATAGACTCTCGAGATTTAATAACCTTATTAATTTAAATTTTTTAAATAAAATTTTATTTATAAGAATAGTTAAATATTTTACTTCATGCCACATCAACAAGCTTCTGAGATTGTTGCATTGTATTTTTGTTTTAAATTTCTCTCTCATTGTAAAGCAAGTTTGTTTATTTATTTAGGTTTATTTCTTATTTACCAAAGTATAAAAATGTATTTTTAAGACACTAAAGATTGAGAAAGTGCGAGTCAAGGTTTTGATGGTCGCTCTGTTATTTATGGGTCATTCTACGTTTCAAAAACTCATACCCTTGTACCCAACTTCATGCTTGTGTTTTGCCAAGCTTCTTGCGCCCAGGTGCGTGGCATTATCATCTTCTCCTTCACTACTCGCCAACCCACTTTCCTTTACAACTCCCTTACCAGAGCATATTCATCCCTCCAAATATTCCCCCAGTCTCTCTCTATGTTCCACTAAATGCTTCGTGCCTGTAAACCCTTTCATCCCCATACGCTACCGATGGTGCTCAAATCTTTAGGTGAATTACAGTCTCTGAGGCTTGGCTGGCAAGTCCACGAAGCTAATTGTAGTCAATGGGTTTTCCTAAGATGCGGCCAATTCCAACGCTTTGATAAGCATTTATGCTAGGTGTGGTGATTTAGTTGATGCACGGAAAGTGTTCAAAAAAATGCGGGAGAAAAGAAATTTCGTGCCAACGATGATGGCAGGTTACGGGATGCATGGCATGGTCAGAGGTTTTTGAGCTAATAGAATGCTGAAGGGAGGTAGGAAGCTAGATACGGTTTACTACGGTCTTGACAGCATTAGGGATGTCAAGATGGACTTGACTTGCCGGGTCAACCCGTCTTGCTCCACATAAGAGGCGGATTGAGTTACTGTATAAGTGACCCATTTATTCGTGGATAAATTAGTCGCCCCCGTATAACTCGTAGGTCAATACGGGTTGGGGTAGGTTGAACCTGCGAGTTTTGACCCGCATAACATTAATTTTTTTCTAAAAGACATATCATTTAAAATAGTTTCAACTTTCAGGAAATTGCTTTAAGTTATACTATTGTGACAATAAGATCAATGAATATAAATTGGAAGAGGAGGGCAATTTAAATGATTGTTATTTGGTTCCAATTTAGATTATGCAATTTAGGCAGGATTCTAATACAGTTTAGATATAATTTTCTTATATTTTAAATATCTTATGTATAATGTGTAATTTTATAGGTGACCGTAGAGACAAAAGAATTTTTGAAAGGTTTTGAGTTAAAAGGCAAGTAAAAATTGATGAGCTCAAAGAGAAGACAAATTATTATACTATGCAACAACTCATTCTGAATCATTTAGGTGATAGTATAAAACTTGTGTTGTTACATAGCTATCATTAATATCACATTTATATATTATTTTTTGAAACAAAAAGTACTATTTTTATATTTATATTGGGTTGTTCAGCTTTTATGTTATCATAATTTAAGGTGCAAAACTTAAGCATTGCATATATAAGAATAATAGTATAAATGTATAATAGCATAACACTATTTTCAATTAACATGTAGTTTATTTTGAATGACATCAGTGTTAAACTTTGTCACATATAAGAACATGACCTTTATATCTTTGTAAACACGTGTTTTATTGTGCATGTATGTTGGTAATATTATTGAAGTCTTGCCTAGAAAATAATGTTGCATATTAGCAATTTTATGAGTAGAATCAAGGTTTTTATAATTCATTACGAGCTAAATCTAGGTTATGCCTTTAGATACATTATTAAAAGATAAATTTAAATATATTCATTTGTAATTATTTTAAAATTAGTATATTAAATTTAACTAATCATTTATTATCATTCATAAACTTTAATTTTTAATAAATTTTTATTTTTTTAATTATTGGCGAGTTACCCGCTTAACCCGTAACTCACCGCGGGCGCGAGTTGTGTTGGAATTTTTCAGCCCGTCAATTATGCGGACTAACTTATTCTGCCCCACCTAATTGCGTGCTTTGGCGAGTCAGGACGGGCCGGCGCGGCCCGTTTTAACAAGTCTAGACAGCATGTAATCATGGGGGGTGTGGGGTTCCGGACAAGGAAAGAGAATATTTGGAAATAATGGCGAAGAGATTCAGGTGAAATCGGGGCTGCATACCCGTCCCGTTTTAACAAGTCTAGACAGCATGTAATCATGGGGGGTGTGGGGTTCCGGACAAGGAAAGAGAATATTTGGAAATAATGGCGAAGAGATTAAGGTGAAATCGGGGCTGCAGCATATACATGTATGGTGGATATGTTGGGGAGGGTAGGCAAGGTGGAGGAAGCAGAGAAGTTAATTATGAAAATGGACGTTGAGCCAGATGAAGCTTTGTTGGGAGCCTGTAAAACTCATGGGAATGTCGAGTTAGCTGACCCTAAGCCATAAACTTTTACAGGGGTGTAAAAAATGGCCCCCAAAAAGGAGGTGATCAAAATTGTAAATTAGCTCGTGACATCTATGTAGGTACCCACAGGATCAATGATCCAAATCTCAGGTCTCAGATCTCAATATTTATGAACTTGCTGGGGTCACGGTCGATTTCACCAACGTCAACCATATAAAGACGGTGGTCCAGCAATAAGAAATTCGATTAAAGATACTTCACAGGTTTGCACTGAAAAAACACTAGAAATGCGGAATCTGCTTGGCACTACATTTCATGATAGTTCAGAATCTCCATCTCACTGCCATCAATATTAAATGAATGCAACAGTGGCAAGCGACAGGTCACAACACCTGAAACCAACAAAACATGAAACCGTACTTCCATGGTTCCATTTATATTTCTTCTACCTTACAGGGACCAGCCATTGACATTATAGAAAAGGTGAAACAACTTACCACTAAGCTTTCTCTGCAATATATTTTTTTTACTGCTATTACCGCAATGTATACCCATCGCATAATCAAAATTGGAAATGAGCAACAAAGAAGGGGAAGGGAATTAGCAAAGGAAGGAGGCAGTTGTGCATCTATAATATACGCATCATTTAAGTTTAATAGAGCTCGATTTAGATCCTTTAAAGTATAAAGTATATTTTAAAAAATAAAATATAAATAAATAATTATTTTAAAAAAATTAATAATATAAATTATTATAAAATATAAATACATAAATTATAATTTATAAATTTAAAATAATTTAAAACATTGACTTTCTTATTAATAATCATCCAGTGCATTATGCACCTTAGTGGCCATCTTCCAGACGCAAATTAAAACAATAATCAGCCCCACATAACATGTGTGATATAAGATAATAATAAAGTATTTTGTATGAATACGGTGTTTCGTTGCAGTCCATTTTCATGGCTTTAAACAAAAGTTCACTCTTGTATAAATACACAAAATTTAAAATGCAAGTAATATTTATCTATTTGCATCCTTGCACCCCTACAGTCACAGCCAAGTAAATAGGCGCCACATTTATAAACAAGCAGTATGCAATATCCCAAATTGACACAGAACAGGAAAAAAAAAATTGAATTATACCTCTTAGCTGCCAAACTAGAATTTTAATGTTTCTAATTGAAAGCAACCAAGCCAGGAAATTTCACTGGAGTTACCTCCAATCATCGAGCATCAGAAGAAGTAAAGGACTCCGCAAACCCAGTAGGCCTTGCCGGGATACTGCTCCTGCTGTCTTGACTAGCATAGCTAACATCTTTGCTTTCTGCCTCCTTCCAAACCTTCAACAACTGGGGAAGTGGTTGACTATAGTCAAAGCCAGTGATATAATCAGTTTCGTCATCAACTGGTCTCCATTTATCTCCTAATGCTGACAGTACATTGACCGCATGACCCATATCTGGCCGATGATTTGGTTCCCTAGCAGTGCAATGACCAGCAAGTTCAGCTATAATAGAAATACTCTCAAAATTCTCTTCACTTGCCTCAAGAGCAGGATCAATGGCAGCAATAAGTTTTTCTTTGCTCGATTTAATTCGCCAAAACCATTCAACCAAGTACCGGCTTTCCTCTGGCCGGGCTTCATCAAGTGCCATTAGTCCCGTTAAAAGCTCCATCAACACCACACCATAGCTGAACACATCTACTTTAGTTGTGATTTTCCCCATCACTGAAACTCAGACATTTCTAGTTAGTATTTGATGTGAATTGAGAATACAGAAAGACTTCAAGAAGTGTACAGATGTTGGTGTCAGATCTACAATTTGTAAATACCCCTCCATGATCCGACCATTCAGGCGAGGGATATGATGATCATATTGTATACTAATTCAGTAATATTGAACTCAATGGACAAGTAATGGCAAATCATGTTCTAATTAACCGCTTAAATGAAGTTGTGCTCTCTGATTAAACACTTTCTTAGCAGAATAAACTATATGTTTTATGATGACCCGAGCATCTAGCTCAAGTGGTCATCCGTGGTGCCTGTATCCCCGGACCCCTTGGTTCGATCTCTCACTCCCCTTACAAAGCCTCTCGGCTCACTATGTAACCAAAAAAAAACTATATAAAGCAGCATGTTCTAGGTTGTTAATTATGTTGGGATTGATAAAAAGAGTTCGTACGCTGTTAGCTAATGAAAAATGAATGAACAGAGTTTTACTTTAACAAACACGTAGGTAATCTTGTCTGACAAAGTAGAAAAGGCTGAACAAAATGTTACCGGAGCATTATACAACACTTAGTTTCTTCCAAGAAAAACCTTTAAAAAGAAAAAACTGTTTACAACTGAGGTCAGCTGTCTGCTTTTTTATTTAATATAAATAATAATAAATAAAATCTTATCCATAAAATAAAATCGATTATTATATTAAATGATACTATTAAATTTTATCTAAAATTAAATTTTTAAAAATATCATTTAATCAAAAAAAAATTTTAATAATCTTTTTAAGTATTATTTTTTATCTTTATTTATCTCTTTTCATATAATTATAATTAAATCTAACTTATGAAATTACTAAAGAAAGAATGAGCAGATAATCAGAAACGAAATTTATTATGAATTCATGATTGCATCCCGGATGTTACTAAACCAAGTAATCATATCATGCTCAATTTCTATAACTGTTTGACGGACAGAAGAAAGATTCATAGGTAATTCAAAGCAATTCCATACCTGCATATTCAGGGGCAAGGTATCCAAATGTTCCAGCAAGCTTAGTTACCACAGACTTCTCACCATCTGGGGCAAGTTTAACTAGACCAAAATCTGATACTTTTGCACGCAAATCATCACCTAATAGAATATTAGAAGGCTTTAGGTCTCTGTGGATGAAGGTCTGGCGGGCAAGACTATGAAGATATTCCATCCCTCTAGCAACATCTAGTGCTATCACAAGCCTCTGTGACCAAGACAAAGGCTCCAAATTCAAGCTTTTCCACTGAAAAAGATGCCTGCTCAAAGCACCTAGAGACATGTATTCATAAACCAAAAGTTTTTCATTGCCTTCAATCGAATACCCCAGCAGTGACACCAAATGTCTGTGACGGACTTTAGAAAGAACAGCTATTTCAGCTTGAAACTCCTCCAGAGCTTTACTGCTGATAACCCCGCCCTCCATTCTCTTCACAGCTATTTTTGTTCCATCTTCTAGATCACCTTTATAAACAGTTCCAAACCCACCACGGCCTAGCTCATTTTCTGAAGCAAAATTCTTGGTAACCTTGCGAAGAACTTGAAGAGAGATGACAAGGTTACCATCCTCGATTACATGAGACTTTTCAGTTTCACCACTAATGTTCCTGAAGGAACTTATCCCAGTTTTTGTTGATAAGTTTCCGGTGGTGTTATTCGAAACTGCAATTTTGACCACATTGTCTGGATCAGATGGATCCCGAGGATGAACCACTATGGAGCTAGGAGCATTCAAGGAGGCTTTCTTCTTCTTTGAGTGCCGTGCGAACAGAAAAACAATTGAGAGAACTACAAGTGCAAAGATTACTCCAGCCACTATTGTTGCTGTTTTGAAATTTTTTAACTTATTTGGTAGGGATTGCGCATGGACAGGCCTAGACGAATTTGAGCTTGAACTTTGACCTGGGGAAGGTGGCTCGAAGGATGAGGGAGATGGAATTTGTGGTGAAGAATGCGAACTCCCTCCAGTCTGATTCACTAGATGAGGGTTTCCGTCAGTAATAACCTTCACACCATTATAAAAGTTTGGCAATGGGGGTTCAAGGTTGTTATTACTTAAATCCAGCAACCTCAAAGATTTCAATTCAGTAAAACTAGTAGGAACTGTGCCAGTAATATTATTTCCCCCAAGCCTAATCTCGAGGAGTGAATCTAACTTAGCAAGTGAAGGGCTCAGAGTACCATTAAGTTGAAGTCTCGGTAAACTGACTGTATACACCTGCGATTTGGAATTGCAGGTCAACCCAAACCATGGCCCCGTACATGGTTCATTACCAGACCATTTAGAACTGAGAATCGATGGGTACTTCAGATTACCAAGAAAATCCAGTAGTGCGCTAACTTCAGGGGAACATTTAAGCCCAGGATTTGGTAGACAAAAGGAATTGGAATCAAAAGAAACATTAACAGCTTTAAACTTTGGTATCGGACCCATGAACTGATTATTATTTAAATCCAATACCTTCAGCTCCATATCAGCCAAGCTTTGTGGAATCAAGCCAACAAGCCGATTACCATTGAGGTTGAGCTCCTTCAAGGAAGTTAGATTTCCAATATTATCCGGAATACTCCCAGTGAACTGGTTTCCATGAAGCCAGAGCTGTGTCAGGAAAGTCATAGAAGAAATAACATCAATTGGACCAGTCATCCCGCCACCATCTTGATTATTCAACCACAAAACCTGCAACGAAGAATGACTAAAAGTAGCCGGAATGCCACCTGACATTCTGTTGTACGAAAGCATCAAATTTGTAAGAGACGGCAATGTGCCCAGAAAATCCGGCAAGGGTCCAACCAAATTACAATGCTCCAGAGAAAGATTCGCCAGTTGTACAGATTCTTCTAAATCCATAGGAAAAGACCATCCAGTACTCGCATTTAATGATGGATTTTCACCTAAAGAAAATACCCGAATGCTTGTAAGTCCTTTGAAAAAATCAGGCGGTATAGCATCAAATTCATTGTAGTCCAAGAAAGCAAATTCTAATTTAGACAATCCACTGAAAGCAGGCAACATTCCATTAAGCTTGTTGTGTTGAAGACCCAAATTGGCTAGTTCAGTGAGCTGGTTAAAGTTTGGAGGTAATGATCCTCTAAGACCCAGATTCTTAGCCTGAATCTGAGTGACTCTATCACCAGAGCAGTAAATCCAAGGCCAAGGAGGAGATCCACATGGGTCATCTCCATGCTCTGGCCATTTGAGAAGCTCTGGATTCTCCAACCCTTTTTTGAAATCATTCAGAACTTGGAGATCATTTTGGTTTGTAGCACCGTTACACACTGCAATTACGCAAAAAATGAGAAAGATGCAGATCTTCATCTGGCCACCTGCCGTGCTCACTCTCTACAAAAGAGACCGAGCAATCAAGGAATTAGGAACTTCCACAGTGAAAACAGAAGCCCATTTAGAATAGATAAAATATGTCGTTTGTAGGCCAAAATGAGACATCATATAAAAAACTCAGCAGATATATAGGGGCGAAACAAACGGAAGTTATGTGAGTTTGTAAGCGATGCTTCTATCACCGAGGAACAGGAACCAAAAAAAAGCATTTTTATTGAGAAAATGTGGAAAGCCTTCCAAGTTCAGAGAGAGAAAAGGACGGGAATGAGGATTACCTTCGAGTTTACAACGATTATTAAAATCAAGGAACAAAACCTAGAAGAAAACGCCAGTCCAGTCTACCATGACTGTCTCTCTCTCTCTCTCTCTCTCCCCTTCCTTTCTGGGTCATTCTTACCCGTTTCTTTCGTTTCAGTTCCCATTCTGGCTTTTGGTCGTGATTTCGTATTAAGATGAACCGATCTTTCGGGATTAATTAATATTCAGCCAAGGAATGAAGCGGGCCCCACGTCCATGAGAGAGAAATTTTAGAATTTAATGAATTAATATATTATATTATATAAAAAATAACAAAAATAACGTGAGAACAGCATCTTTCCTTCACAGTCACTGACTAACGCCGCTTCCAGTAACTGTGCCTCAAAGAAACCGAAGAAAATAAGAAAACGCGTTCGGTCCCATGAGATTACAGGCTCTGATGGTGGCTGATTTTGGAAGGTTCTCCCGCAAATGTCGGCAACGGGGGTATTATTGGAAGAGCAAGAGTATTGGATTTTGGATTTCTTAGCCACGGGGGAGAAGAATCAAAACCTACCACTAAACCTTTTCCTCTCGGTCAAAATTACTATTGGAAACTATGAACTGACAAAACAAATCGCACAAATTACAGCCATAAAAAGTGGGCAAAGCAACCATTACAAAAAAAGTGTACATCTTCGAAAACATAATGTAATATGTAATCAATTGAACTAGATGGAAAAAAAAAAATCAAAAACGCTTGATTATACACATTTTCTACCTTTTTAACTGTAAAAAAATTATATAAATTAAGAAAATGATTAAAAGTCTTAATATTAAAAATTATTTCTCTTATCAAATACTTTTCTTATAAAAATACTCAATTCTAAAATTGAAAAAAATAAATATAATATATTCTTCATTACTTTCTATTATTTTTAAATTAAATGACTTTAAAAGTTTTTTTTTGAAATTAAGAACTAATTAGAAGTATACAAAATTACTTTTTCAGCCCGACACAACTGTACCTAACATTCTTTTTGTTAAAAAAAAATGTTATTCTTATTCTTACCGTAATGAATGCTCATGCATGCATATGCAACCCCAAAATGATGCTGCAAATAAAGACATGGGTAGAAGACGGAAAGACGAAAGTTTTTGCTCCAATCAATACAAAGGCGACATTGCATGAGGCCCAATATTACAGGAGCAATTTTATTAATAAGGAATTTATTAAGTAAAAATTGATTATATTTTAAGAAGATTTAATATTGATATGTACCAATTTAAGTTTTGAAAAAATTTTTATTAAAAAAGATACTGTTTACAATAAAAAAAATTTCAAAAAAAGTTTCTGAATCTATAAAATCTATTTTATTAAAATCTTATAAAATTTATGAGATTCAGCTATAAATATATTGGACCTATTATAATTAATGGTAACAAATAAGTTTTAATGTTAGTAAAAAGATATTTATCAGAGTAGCATATATTCTATCAGTTAAAACTTACTATTCGTTAATAATTCTTAACTTCAGTTTGGCATCCTAAGTAACTATAGGTATATATACTGAGAAAAGCACTATTGCATAGAATTACATATATCAACAAAGTGTACAGGTTAGCCTGAGAAAAGCATCCAAGTTAGCTAAAAAATATCAAAACAAAGCAGAAGCATCTAACAAACAACTTTATCAGTCTAATCTTATCCCTAATTATATTGTAACTAATGGACCGTCGTTGAGGGACGGATATGATACAATTTAAGTTGTCAATATCTTTGTTTGGGTTCCCAAGTTGTCAATATTATTCCCAGTATGATTATGATTGGTTGTCTAACTTCCAAGTTGTCACTAATTTGAGGTTGCTTCTTGAAACCTAGCCAAGGGTTCTGATTTTCGTCCTACCAGTTACTGATCCGAAACGATACACATGTGGACAGAATAAGAAATGGTTTACCAAAAAAGACACTGTTGTCTGCACCCTTCAGCTCACACCTAAACCAAAGCACGTGCTTGTTGCCGTCGCCTAGATATTCACGAAAAAGAAGCCCTGGTTTGTTTTTCTTTACTGATATATGAAATTGCAGAGCTTTCTTTTCAACACTTTTTGTCTGGAATGGCGAGGAAAAAGGAGATTAGGGACAACCCCACTTTCCCTCCACTCCCCAAGAGTTAGATTCCGAAGAGAGAAAAAGAGAGTTTAGTGGAGAATAAGAAAACAGAAAGTAAAAGAAGTGGCATGTCAAAACCGAAGGATTCCTCCCCAACTGCCAAATCAACGGCTTTATAGTAATCAGTCCCCACTTTGGAATCTCACATAAAGGAAAAGGGCTATCCATTGCAGGATTGGCTTATCCATTGCTAAAGAAATTTCCAAACAGTAAACTTCTAGCTTGCCATTGAAGGATTGAAACATGAAGAGTGAGCTTTCTAAATCAACCACATTGTTTCAGACCACTGTCGGCTGCGTGTTGTGCCTCATGCCTAACTCATTTCTTGTGATCTGCTAAAATGATGCAGACCAAAATTCAAACTTTTGTATTTACTTCCTTAGATAATGCTCGTATGTTACATTCCAAACTACAAAATGACATTTTTTAGTACATGTCGCGTAACAGAACTCTCCATGAGCGCCCCCATGTCCGGGGGTATATCTTTATTGACAATATCTATTTAACTAATCAATAAATTAATTAGTCAAGAAATTGTAAGCAAGCAGGAGTTCCCTTTTTATGACACCACTATAGCGGGTGGATTAATTGTAATAACATGATGATGTCCACTGTTGTCACAAGTACATGGTTGCAATGGCAGAGCGGGTTCTTGTTCTTGTTGTTGGGGCTGAGGACTGTTTGGGTGCTCAGGTGCAATTTTACACTCCTTGTTCTTGAATTTTGCAAGGGAGGATAGTTCATTTATGGATTCTGTAAGTTTCTCAGTGCAAGAGACCAGATCAACCAGCAGAGAAGCCACAGTGACAGCAGGTATGGCATCCAGCAGATTTTTCCCTTCCCAAAACCCTGTTTTCAGCATAATTCTGAGGTTCACGGCAGCAATCTTGGATTTGGTAATGAGAGGGTCAGCACCTGATGGCGGAATCATCTTCTTAATTGCCACTGCTAATTCCTTTAAAGCCTTCCCTGTTTCTGTGCTCATCTTGATGCATGGCTCTTGTATTTTGCTTCTGATTTCTGGTGGTGTCTAGAATTAAGTGAAACATCACAAATGTCTCACTATTGCCGATGTATATAACCAGAAAAAATAAGTTTTAAAAAAAAAGATCAATTTATTTGTACCTTAGCAGAGTTAAGGAAGCCATTAAGGGCATCAATACGATAGGCGCACTGCCTAGACAGGGTTGCAATCTTCAAATACTGATGCCAAGGATGCCGAAATCTAAACCGGCCATGGCAGGGCTCCCACCTTGCGAAATTGGCCTGCAAAACATAGAATTCTTTGAAATTTTTGTGAATCAGGAGAGCGCGAGAGATGTAACTTTAATATAGCTAATAGTTACTAATTCGCTCCTACTCTTCTCATTCTATGAACTGGTTCATCATCATAGACGTGCTACAGGAACACTATGCATTGTACCAATGACATACCAAGAACTAGTTCAGTAAGTTACCAACTTAGCAACTATGGTATATCTTGTCACTCACCAAGCTTTCTTCAGCCTGTTTTGAATTGAGAACACTTTTATATCCTTGCAGAAAAGACTTGTTGGATACTCCACCGTCTGATGTCCTGAAATATTCATCTCCAAAACCTGCAGTGTGTTTCGCACTGTCAATTTTTGCATTCATACAACCCTGGGAGCCATGGCATATAAGCTCCCAAAAGCTAGAAATGATCCTAAATTCAATCTTGCCAGTTATATACCTTCTAAGAAGTTGCCGAGTTTTTCAATGTTTTTTGACACTAGATTGTGAAGATCATCACCAGCCCAAATGGGGTAGACAAAAATGCAGACCGAGACAGAGATAAGACCACCTATGAGGATCGTAGCTATCCTTTTCTGTGCAATTTCTAGGATCTCGTCCTCTCTGTAGCTGGATACAGATACCAAACAGAATGTCAAGATAAACACCAGCAACCCGTAATCATATCTGGCCTTCAATTGAGGAAAAAATCGAATATATGTGACGCCTGCCGCTGCAAATCATTCAAATTTTTACAATTTTTATCTTTTTAGTTGCTTGGTAAATGGCCCGAGTAAGTAAGGAATTTTGGGGAATTCGAAGTTTGAGGCACAATGTCTCCTTCACCCCTATACGACTTCGCATTTAAATTCAAAGGGCAATTAAATGTTACCTAGTATAAATACTATGATCCCAAGGATGATGGGTTCCACTATATCTCCTGTTGAATCAGCCACGTAATAGGTTGCAAGCCCCAAAGCACCAGCCAAAAATGTTGCTAATCCTCTATTTAAACCTTTCCCAAGTGTTGCCCCTGTTCCACACAACCAATTGCATGAGTCAGAAATTCCTCATTTTTATTATGTTATAATATACTCTAAAAAAACTGATAAGATAAAATGGAAACTGTTTTCGAATGAAACTTACCTACAGAGAATTCCGAGATAACAATGACAGTGAAAACTGCCCACATGGCAGAAGAACCAAATCCATCATAAAGAGGCTCAAAATAATAAAACGTGGAGACCAAGGTGATGGCTAATCCTACTTTGAGAGAATGAATGACCCTTCTAGGATCTTCTTCTCCCAATTTCTTCAGCTTCAACATCACATCGGCTACCTTAGCACTGAATTTGGCAGGCAAGGCCATCAACCGCCCCCTCCAACCTTTAGTAGAAGCAACAGCTGCAACTTCTTCACTGTTCCGATTTGCTTCAGATGCCATCTCCTTCGCCGGCAGTGAAAATTCTCCAACCCCAGATGAAATTCTAGAACAAATTTGGTATGTGGGTTTGTCCCTGACCGCACAAAAGCTGACAGAGAGATATTGACAATGTCTTTCCAGCCGCTACTCTCTCAGTTTTATTGGGATGACGGGAACCGCGTAAACGTTGGAGCTTGCTGGTCGAAGAGATAGCTATAAACGCTCACAGTGATACAAGTCCTATTTATAGATGAGCATACAGGCAAGGGATGGCCGAAATATACTAACAAATTTTGACTTTTTATTAAAGTTATTTTTTCATTAAAAATAATAAAGTATATAAATAGTCTGCATTAGATTGTTTTTGGGGTGTTAAGTGCTTAGTTTTGAAATTGCATTACTGCCACTATCCAAGAAAAAAAAAAAAAAAATGCATTGCTGCTTACAGAGTCAGCTTAGCCATCGAGATTCGAATGCTTTGCTTCCCTCTAATTCTAAACCTTTAAAAAATTACAAGGAAATAGCATTTTTATCTGTTATTATCTTGAGACGTTTCTCTTCGTAATTTTAAATTGGAATCCGTGTCAAGTGATTTCAAGGAGACGTAACAAGTTTGGATGTTTTGAAGGTTCAGTTGGCTGTACGAAACCCTGTTTGGCTAAGTAAAGGAAGAGGCTTTAGTAATGGAGACCAGCAAGTATCCTGGTTGGCTTTCTAGTGCTGCCAACCACCGGATGAAGACGTGTCCATATTCATTTACTCGTTTATGTTTTCCATCTATTCTGCTAATGAGAATAAGAAGCGGCCTGCATGGCTCAGGTTTTCCCACCAGAGCGGCACACTGCCTTTTCAGTAATAAGTCTTACCCGTTTAATGTCGTAGCAAATGTACTTCTGTTGAGAAATACCATCTTTCGTACACGCTCTCATTTTCAATATTTTTTCATCTCCTGCCCACAAATAATTCAATTCAAGAGGTAATTATAGCAGCAACTTCAATATTTTGGTCAAAATGACACGGAAAATTTCATGTTTCAGTTCCATAGAGAGTTATCATCAGAGGTCCCATGTTACAGCTTCACCCATGTTTTGATAATATCATCAACATTCTTTTAATCACTTATCAAGAAAAAAAACTGAACTTTAAGGTATAAATTTGTAATAAATTCTGACGTACACGATACGTGAATTCAAATGCAGCATCCCATTTTATTAGATCAAGCAGACAGGTGGCATCTGTAACTGCTTTGTGAATTGAGCAAATATGGCAAGATTTTGCATATTCTGTGCGTCACCGTTACTTGTGTTATGCCTTCCTAGAAGTGGAGGCCGCATTCATATGACTTGTTAGTTGTTGCTGCTTCTGTCAAAGATATTTTAAGGAAATGGACAAAAGATTATGTTGGCTTCATAAATTTCACCTAAATAAACATGAAATAAACGTGTGCACCTCCAACTTCATCAACCTGAGAAACAATTTAGCACAAGAACTTCATTATAAATATCTACCAGCCATTGATGGACTTAATTATAAATAAATTGTATGTGAATAATTACATTACAATTATGTTTTCAGTTTTATAATCTTTTTTGAGTATGAAAATTAGATAATTTTTAATTTTAAATAATAATAAGCATTGAACCCTAATTATTTGATTATAAAATTTTTAAAATTATATTAATAAATTAATCATCTTAAAAATTTAAATTATTAAATAAAATTTTATAAATAATTTTATATTTTATATCTATAACATAACAGATTGGTTTATCCAATCTTTCTCTTTTACATTTTTGTACCTATCAGTCCATTGTCACTTTTACCACCGTTTTACAATCCAAATGGCATATTAGTGGGCCTAGGATTGTCTTCCATTGCAATTGTGGCCCTTCTGTGCATCAAGTATACACCGATCAAACCAAGCTCTCATTGTCCTCCACGTCTGCAAGAAGAAACTTCAAAAAGTACTGGGCCCAATGCATCTGGAAAAGCCCATAGATGTCGAACAGGCTGAGTTCAACCAGCAATGTGCACCGTACGCGTGTATGCAGAAAATAAGAACCTGCGAGCACAATGATGGTGCACTGGTAGACTGGTTGTTCGTTTTGTTTTGCATAGTTTCTTAATATAATCTCCATTTTAAGAATGAAATTCGAAATGAAACTGAAAGAGGAAAAACACGTTAGAAACTGACAATCAGTTCTATAACAATAACCATAATTATAATGATTTTATTATTTTTATAAATAAAATTTTTAATCAAAATAATTTAAATTATTATATTTGTTGAGACTGTAGCCTTAGCAGATTTACTTTGAGTTTACGACAGAATTATAATAGTTGATGCTCGACTATTAGAATATATAGACATGTAAAAAGAAACAATCATAATAAAAGGGGTTTTATCTCCCTAGACATTTTATAGCTGGTCTCTGTCTATTTTGTTTTTACAATAAAAAATAAATAAATAAAATTTCTGCCATAAGAAAAGGACAGCAATTAGGTAATGGTAAGATATAATGGGTTGTTTCGATAAAGCACTTCAAAAGATTATGATCGTCATTGCCTTGGATCTAAAAGTAGTGCAGTACATATAGGATTGCCCTTCAGAGTACGAAAACACCATCAACATTGCTTTAGCTGTGTTGATGGTGATGATAAATCGAAAATGATGTATACATGTATTAGAAGTGCATTCTCTTTGTATGGGTAGAGAGAGTTTAATTAAGAGAGAGAAAAAAAGAAAGGGAGGGGTTATATAATTAATATATAAAATTTACACATATAAATATTATTTCTCTAATAAAATAACTACGTGGTTGTGTTTGCATCACACGCCACTCAAGCAGCCCACTACTCAGAAAGATTTTTGGTGTATTGTTTGAGTGCATATTATCATACTTATGCTATGGCTCTAATATATTGTCAAAGATCACAGCATTCAGAAAGAAAAAGAGGGGACAAAGCCTACGCCGACCTAACTACATATCTGTTTTATATTCTTACATGTAGTGCTGGCGACTATTTTGGCCATTAAACAAGAGCGGCAAAAATAAGATCAAAGAAAATAGAAAGTCTAAAAATATATATATATATATATATATAAATCAACAAATTAGAAGTGTCCAAATGGAATGAATTCATCACATCAGGAAAGACAAATTAGGTTGTGTCCATATATTTAAATGTAAAATGCATTAATTTATTTAAAAAGTAAAATAAATTTATATTTTTTTATTAGATGCCTACAAAAAAATATGAATTTACATTTTTATAATCTATTACATTTTACCTAAAAAGTTGGTTATTACGCGGGCATATTTTATACCCTACTAACATGTGGTGGTAAACCATTTTATGCATTTGAATTCATTTCGTACTTTGCTTTGAACATAATACGGCACCAGAAAGTTGTCTTTGGTGAGCTTGAAACTATGACAGCAGTTTATAAAGTAGTACAAGAAGTCAAAACATAAAGATATGTTGCATAAGTAGCCAAAACTAATATGATAAGTGTTGATCAGTATGTGTGAAAAAAGTGATCTACGCTCTAACGAATCAAAGTAACTAATAATTTCCTCACCGGAGATTGCTTTTTTGCTTATTTTATTAGCCAATAGTGGGAAACAACTCACCCCACATTTTTGTCTTGCACATTGCTTTTTTTCCCCACTTGCGCATGGACAGGTTGTGTGGTTACTGTAAACCCTGAACCCACTTTGATTTTGAGTTGCATATTTATAAATTTTTATAGGAACTAGATTACCAATTTCCTTTTTCGAAAACTGGGGTTCTATGGAAGTCGGCTGAAGACGAAAGTGGGACTGCATACTTATATGAAGTTTAATAACTAAGCACAGTCTGTATGTTACTTAGATATTTTTTCCCTTCAAACTGATTTTTCTGATAGGTGAGTGGCCGTTACTTCCTGAGAACCAGCGGTGGGGAAAGTTGTTTTGGGAAAAGCTTCTCTTCTGATCACCATTCACTGCATAATCAACCATTGATTAAAGAAAACAAGCACAGATTTCTCTATTTACCAAGGACTCGTGAAGTAATGTATAAGGAGCTAAAGTTACATATGACAATTTACAACCGCAGGGAAAAGAATTATCATTAGATCAGAATTCTCATATTCTGTGACTCTGGATGTTTGGTGAAGACGTAAAGTTAATAGCATATCATGGGTTAGTGAAAAAGCATTCAATCCACCCACTTAGATGCCTCCGCAATTTTATATATAATTATAGATTACATAATGTTTCCCAGAAGTAACCAGAAATGTGCGGTTCTCATCGCCATACTTTTGTGTCATTCAGGCAGAATTAGTTTAATCTCCACGAGGGTTTCAGGGTAATGATAAGTGCTGGTGAGATCAAGTTTTTAATTATGATAACTTGACCGAAAGGTTTTTCTGTGAATATATTAGCCCGTTTGAAATCCCAAAGATACAACCCACTTCAGTTGCCAAATTTTAAAACAATGTGGGGTTTTAATTCATTGACTAATAAAGCCGAACTCAGCAAAGCCGATCTTTTTTTTCCCAGATCATATATGTGTCATTGCCCACCGCAAGATGAGCTGAATCGGTACCCAAAAACTATTCTTCCTTCAATTAGTGGACTAAACACAGTGTTATTAACTGTAGATAATGGGGAGAAACATCCGCGAAATTTGTAATGAAAAAGTCAAGCTAGCATATCGGTGTCATGGGAATTTCATTTATTGTCAAAGCTTAACTAGGTGAAGAACTGGAAGCAGTTTTTTATTTATATCTCTAATTAGCAGTAGTACTTTTGCCACACTGACAGTACTTGGGTGCTACGACAATTGTAAGAGTTCTGTTTCTAACGTCATGATTTTTTGCAACAAAGTTTCTTTATAACGATGTCATCAGTTGCTAGCTAATTAAATTGAATTTAAATTGCCTGGGGTGATACCCCAATACATATTTATGATGGTATGGCTGTTTTAGAACGAAGCAATATGGACCAAAAAAATCATAGTGAGAATGACCTAGAAAACAATTTCATAATGAAACATGAAATTAATGTTATTCGAGCTCAGAACACCAGATGGTCAAAAGAACAACCTTAACTTCAAGCACAGAAGTTTATTACTGGTACATATCTACCTGTTAAATACTCAGGATGGTTATTTTGACTACATCAGAACTTCATGCAATAAGTCGGTTCTGATCAGATTTAGTCTCAGGGTTATGTGACAGTAAGAAATATATGTATGTTAGGCTTTGTTTTGTTGATTAGATGGTGGAGCTCCAGGCTTCTCACATTCTTGTAGAGCAAGAGCTAACTCGCTAACTGGAATGATAACATGTGGGCCGTCAACTTTGGGATCCGGTTCAGCACATTCACAAAGTGGGGATTGTGATTTTTCAGGGGCCATCACGGTTTCTACGGTCCCAAAATGTGCGAGAGATGCAAGTTCTTTTACAGAATCTGCAATTTTTTCTGTGTAATCAACAATATCAATTAGTAACGAAGCCACCGTCGCTGCTGGTATCACTGTTAAGAGGTCTGCTTCTTCCCATAAGCCTGATTGGAGCAATGACTTGAGGCTCTTTGTTGCAGCTTGAGAGCTTGCAATATGGGTTTCAGCAGAAGATGGATTGGCCATTGTTTTGATAGTATATGCTAGTTCCATCAAAGCTTTGCTAGATTCCAAGCTCATCTCTGAGCATGCCTCTTGAATTATGCACTGACTCTGTGGCGAAGCCTGTGAAATTTGTCGCAACAGTTAACAAGATCAATATAACATGTGGTAGATGTACCCAAAAAAACTATAACTAGTGGTACCATTATCATGACACGTAATATTTTTATTAAAAAAATTCCAATATATGAATACATCTAGTCTTGTAGGTTGTTGTCTCTACTTTGTGTATATTCCTCAATGTTTAGGGAAAAATATTTCAGACTATAGGATAGGTACTCTTTTTATTAAAAATAAAATTGTGTCTTACTTTTAAATTAATGAAATCTTACTAATTAAAAGTATTGATAAATTAAACATATATTTTTATTTTAAATTGAATGAGTACCTACATGCAATAGTGAAATTTGTTTCGTTGTTAAGGGCTAAAGATAAATTTTGACTTCTATTTCTAGTATTATTCATTTTCCTAAGTACTGATAAGTTGAACAATTTTTTTATTTATTTTATGTTTACAGGTTCCTACGCTAGCCAATGATATATTGTACATGTACGTAAAACGATACATCACTGTCAAGATATGTACTTGGATGTTAGAGTTGAGGTGGCCATGTAGAGCTTCCATCCGATAGGCACATTGGCGGATGAGAGTTCCAATTTTAAGGTATTGACACCATGGGTGACGAAATTGGAACTTGCCGTGGCCTGGTTCCCATCTTGCACAACTGGCCTGCCCGGTAAAGAAAATTATATCAGATATGCTATAGAGCTTTTATTTGCAGGAAGAAAAAAGAGAAAGGACAGTAGCCTTTTACCCACCAAAGACTCTTCGGCACTATTTGAATTTAGAATGCTTTTATAACCCTCCAGCAAGGACTTGTTATCTTTAGAGACTCCTTCCCCTTCCTCTTCCTCTAATGTTTTAAAATACTCACCTTCAAATGCTGTAAGAACAAATTTCAAAATAAGATTAGCAAATTTTGGCCTAAGCCTAGGAAAATAGGATAGAATAGATGCAAGTGTTTATTTTTTTTCCTCTATTCTTTGATTACTGTATATCAAAAATTTTAAACTTCCAATTAAGTTTTACCATTCAAAAAGTCGCCAAGTTTTTCCAGGTTGAGGGCAATCAAATTGTGGAGGTCTTCACCAGCCCACACAGGACAAACAAAAATAGATATCATCACACAAGCAGAGCCCCCTATGAAAATGGTTGAGAGCCTCTTGTGTGCCAACTCCAGTACTTCATCATCACGAAATCCAGATACAGATACCAAAGAGAACGTCAAAATAAATATCAATAACCCATAGTCGTATCTTGCCTTGATTTTGGGGAAAAACCTTACAAACGTTGTTATTGCAGCTGCAGAGCCAAACATAATTGTAATCTATCAGGATTTCAATGGCAATTGGCAGAGAAATGACCAAGAGTTATCATAGTAATATGTTAGAATTTTTGTTTATTCTTCTTTCCAAATAATTACCTTGCAGGAAGACAAATAATCCAAGAAGTACGGGTTCCCCTCTCTGTCCAGATAGTTCAGCCAAGTAATGAGCTCCAACACCTAAAGTACCAGCAACTAGTGTTGCCAAAACCCTGTTCAAACCTTTTCCAAGAGTGGCTCCTGAAAAGTAAGTACAAAAGGCATATATAGTGAGTTTGACAAGAACATGAAGAAGTATAGCCAAATATAGCTACTAAGATTGAATATGCACAGAACTTACCCACAGAGAACTCAAAAACTACAACTACAGTCATCACAGCCCACATTGCTGAGAGACCAAAACTGTCATATAGTGGCTGATAGTAGTAGAATAGAGATACCAACGTGAGTGCAAGTCCTACTTTTAAGGAGTGGATAACTCTTCTGGGGTCATCTTGTCCTATCTTTTTGGCCATACCACAAATATCCAACACCTTCTCCACTAGACTTTTTGGCAAGGACTTAAGCCGCCCCCATCCGCGAGCAAATAGCCCTGTTTTCTCTTGAACCACAGGCTCCATCTGCAGAAGCTGATGATGGAAATCAACAAATGTTTCATGCACTAAAAGAAACGAGTGTAGGAGAGAGATTCTGGCAGGAGGAGAATGATGCCTAAGGTGGGATTGCTGGCCCCCTGAATTTATATTTAGAGGTAGAGCGGGTAGCTGTTGATTTCAAGAATATTTTAATGCTAAAGACGTGTTTCTGTTTAATCTGTACGGCGATAGGACAAGGACATTTCCATCAACAAAAGAAGGGGTTTAAACTTTGAACTTAATTAGCGACAAAATGAAGAATATTGACATGGACCTCTTAATGATAGAGATATATAACTTGCTAAACGACAGATGTGACAATAATAGTGCATTTCAGCTTTTTGTGGATGTTGTTACCCATTACCGGTAGCCCACTACTGTTGAAGGCAAAAATTTAATGCTGGATCCACTTGGGGTGAACAACTCATGAAGGCAAAAATCGAAGGGAAAAGGACAGTCCACATTAATTTAGACCAAAAGTATTTCACTTAAGGTCAATTTTTACATTTCAATTTCAATAATTATGTAGAATACTTCGGCCAAAACGTGGCTCAACTTTCCCCACAATCGAAGGCCAGAGCACTTGATTGATAAAAATGGATTGTTAGCTGAAGCAGCATGGATGAGTATCACAAATAACGATTTGAATTTTATTCTCTAAAAATATTTAAAGTTAATAAAGTCACATATTTTCAAGCATAGGTGTCGTTCATGAACTCAACTGCAATTGAATTCAATTCCAATCTTTCAGCAAGAGTCGCGTCACAGGTCAGTTTGCAGGCTACCCAGCAAATTGACATCATGTAATTATACACTTCACCAACCAAGTGCAATAAATTACGACTTAAAACTTTCATATTCCATGCCAGAGCTTCGGCTTAGATTACATCAGCATTAGCAATAAGTGAAGCTTTTCATGAAAAGGACTGCAATGTGGATTTTCTTAGATTTGTAACACACGGTTCTGCTTCTTATCTTTATCTTTACAATTGTTTGATGGAGCTGGTATGTAGGTCCCTGGCGTTAATGGCTATAGCTGTCAATTGGAAAGAACCATTCTGCACTTGGCCATTCATTTTTTTCCGTTCTTTTTGATGTTTTTGTTTATAGAAAAGATAGTGGGAAAATGCTACCTTCCAGAAAATCTCTCCTTTTTTTTTTTTTTTGGTTTGGTTCCTTGTTAGTAGATATTCATTAGCTCCAATGATTGGAACTGACAAGAATTTTCAAAAGAACCCGCAGGTTGAAGTTGTGGAAACCACTTGGAGAAAATGGGGCTTTTCTTCCGGAACTGAGAGACCTTTGGTTGCGTAAGTAAACGCTAACAGATGAACCAGAAATCATCTTTCTGCAATAAAGAAAGGAGGAATACAATGCATAAAGGACACGAGTTTTGTCAAACAAACCGAACGGTAACTAGGAAGCTATGAAATCTTTCATTGACTTACTTCACATGTAGGAGCTGATATTCAATGGGAGAAATACTATCACCGAAGGAATTAGAAAGATATAGCATTACTTGCTTTGGTCTTCTTTCATAATTCAGCTAACGATGTCTTAGACTCTTTGGCAGTCTTATAAGCCACTCGAGCCATAGCTAGACCCGACAACGAAGTATACAAAAGTTGACGCGAGGAGTTCTTATGACACCCATTTGTTCCCCTCCTAAACCGTGTACCTTTCTAATAGTAAAAATTTTTCTTCACAAACACTTTACAAAATTGATTGTAAAGCATTAGATTTAAATTATTTTTAAGTGAAAATTTTATAAATTTTAATTTATAAAAGTAATAGAAATGTTTTTAGAATATGAGAATGTCCACGTATGAGAGTGAGTGGATGTAAGGCAATGTAAAAGATAGAAGTCTCACATTAAATAGTTAAGGTAGGGGAGATGTAGCAAACATAGTTAGCCGCTCATTGACTTTTGCAGATATAATATTAACATTTCCTAATCTGACAATATATGATTTACACCCATATACCCACTAGATTTCGGTCTTTGTTTCAATTTTGAGGAGGACTTGACGTAAAAGTTATGTATTGCCATCTCAATTTCCATTCCCCCTAACGAATAAACCATTAAAGAAGTTTAGATCAAATGTGACCTTTAAATCTTGTTACTCCATTTCTCCATGGCACTCAAATTCCACTCTGTTTTTGAGGCTCTGGCTTTGATCTAGTTTCTTTACGTAGGCTGTTTGACGGGTACTACAGCTAGTGCGTTTCACTTCCACTATCAATGATTGGCAGTTCAGTCTGGTAGGTATATTCCCAAATGATGCTAACTTGGGGCACCTGCTTTGCTGCCCTCGTTGATACCCAATAATGCTATTTTTCCTTCAATTTTATCTGTAACTTGCTCTCCCCTGTTTTTCTATGTCACAACAATCAGCTAATTTATTGTTTTAGCTATAAAAAAAAAATATTCTCACAAACTTATTTTCATAAAATGTTCAAAATAAAAAATTATCAACTACTATTTAATAGAGAATTATCGTTAATTACTTTTTATGAACATTGCATAAAATCAAGTACATGAAAATAACAAGGTTATTTAAAAATACTTAATCAAAAGATGACTATTATTAGACACGTGAATAAACCAACGAATTAAATTTGAGCAAAGGAAACAAATCCAACAACATAACTCAAATCGGATGAGAAAGAAAAAAAAAAAATACAATTTCTTAAGGGAGAGTGTCTTTTTATATATTTTCTTTTATTTGCTAGACTAATGTTACTCTGTGCTCCCCACGTATAGAGGTAAAAAAATTTTTAAATTGGGAGAAAGAAGGTAAGCAAAATGTGTACAGAGATGGTATGTATACATATAATTACTCTCTGCAAACCCCCTTCTATGGGATGTCTTCCATTATCGTATTATTCTTTCCACCGTACCAAAAAGCAAGCCTGTGGTCGAAACTCAACATTCCAATCTAACTAGATGAGGGAGGTTATAGGCTTTGATTGATGCAGATGGAGTTAAGAGCACAACCACTAATCTAGAATGTACATAGTTGGATTGCATATATTCTTTTATATTATTGCAGTAAACATTTCAATCTGAGTTCCCTCAACATAAGTGCAGTCTAAAGGCCTGTCCTTGCCTTTCATTTAGTTACAACTTTGCTGAAATTAAACTCTGGCCATTAATTAGATATTAGATTCGACAACATCATTTTGTTCCGTCACTGAAAAATGTGTAATATCACGAGCACTTTAGAACCAATATGCCATAAAAAAATTCTATATTCGGTGACATATAGGGACCTACAAGGGTGCAATTAGAGGGTGAACAATTGAACCAACCAACTATAATTGTTACTTGTTTCCTATTTTCCTTGTCTAAGATTTTGCTTGTTTCTTTGTCATTTTGTATGCAAAACTTGTTGGGTATGGCTTCAATTATATTAAAATTGATTCAATAATTGATAATCTTTGCATGTAGTGATACTTATTTATTGTGTTGAAATTTTTTTTCTTCAAAATTTTAAGTTTAAATTCAAAATTTTATATATATATATTAAACGAGAAATACACAAATGATAATGGGTGACAAAAATGGTTGGTGGGAAATGAAGAATGGCATGTTTGTAAGGAGGATTAATTGCCACATACAAAAGGGAAGTGTGCTGATTCTTTGGCACCTGAATTTACTAGAAACATAACAGAGCATTAGGTGCAGTGACTTCACCATTATAAATTAAGCACAAGTTGGCAGCTTGGTGCTGCATAGCTGTTAGTCTTTCTTGTGCTTGATGATTATCCCCCAAGACGTCTGCAGCCTAAGTAGAGGGTTCAATTAGTGGCTGGGTCATTAGAGTCAGGCACCATCAATTTCTAAACAAAAATACTACAAAGTTGGGGGCTTTTCATTTGATCAGTGCACGGATTTTTAGTCCAAACTTGATAATGACATGCACTAATATGCGAGCTCTCGCTTTTGTTTATAAACAAAAACTCTTTAAGCTATGAAGATAGATTTGATTAAGACGCCCACTTACAACTACACCTTTTGTTCCTTATATGACAAAGTTGTAGTTGTACTTTATAGTTTATAGGACATCTCAAAGAAAATGAAGCAGAAAAGTAGAAAATTGTTGATGGGATCGGAAGGACCTTTTTAGATCACAAGGCTTGGCAATTGGCAACATGGTATATGCCTCGCACATCTAGCTAGCGAAGTCTGCACCGCTGATTCTGTATTTATTTATTCTTTTTTTTTTATATATTTTGGGTGGCAAAAGTTTAAGAAAAGGATAAATTATCTTATTTTAAGATCAAAATATGTTATAAGTCATAATGAAAGTTTATAGTATTTTAAACTTTATAATTTATCACAAGTCAAGTATTTTAAACTTAATCAACTCTTTGGACAATTATTCTGTAGATTAGTTACAAAGGATTTGAATTTTTTTTTTTAATTTGGATATGCGATAAAGAAAATCAGAGTTTTAAGTTGATTTGAATCCTTTATATATTTTTTTAATTTTAGTAATTTTTTATTTATTTTTCAATTTATATTAAAATATATTTTATAAATTTTATTTTTATTTTTATTTTTATAAGTCTCTTTCAATGTACAATTTAACTTTGAATTGCAATGTAAAAAATCCCAATCCGTTTCAAGCGGAGAAGGCACAGAACTGTGACTTGTTTAGATGCCCACTCTTGAGAAGAAATCGCTTCTTTTAATAAGGAGACATTTATAATAAGCCGGAGGAGACTAATTCCAAACACACAAAATCGAGAACTTCTTAAGAGACAGATGTACAAGCATGTAATCCTCAGGTCTCTTATACAACGGAATAGGGATAGCCATAAAGCTGTGGTTAACCAGATATTACACGCAGGGAGTAGGGACAACCAACATTACTAGAACAACCCTGACAATCCTCTAATTATCAGGGCCTTCCACTGACGGATGGGATAATTGAATACTAATGCTTCGCCAGACAAGGAAAGTTAACTTTGGTTCCATTATCTATGTAACCAATATTGCAGATAGTTGGCAATGCATGTATATGCAATCAAGCTAGTCTTCCCTTAAACAATGTATGTTTTTGGTTGTAGGGTCCATCTATTAAAATTCAACTAATTTAACAATTTTCATACTAGGTATAAGCATTTTATACCATCACTATAAGCAGGGAAGTCTTGGCAGTTGATCACCAGAAACACAAATTGACAATGTTGCCAAGATAAAAATAAATACTACTGGCATCTAGCATAGACTACTAATGTTAAAAAACCTGGTGTCCATATTTATAACATCGCCATTATAACACAAACAAAATCACCAACCCAATAAAATCCAGGAGAAAAGTGGAAGAAGGGTAGAAAAAGTGCATAATCTTACCAATAAACATACAAACCCCTTCTTTCCATATTCCACAATATCTATACATCTGAATTACAACAGCCACTGCCTTACAAGTCACAATACCCAGTACCTATGGAATCACCCGTAAAGAAAAAATGAATACAAGTCATCTAAAGTTTGCACTAAGAGCATCAGTGGAGAAAGCCAACTCTGGATAAGTTACCTTGGAAGGTACCAGAGGAAACATTCAAATACACGTATAGGATTACATTCTAATCTTGAGGTGCTCTTCACTAACTAAACCCATATGCCCTCCAAAAAGAGGCCAGATATGAGATGTAAAATAGTTAGACAAAGTTAAAACCACCGGAAGTCTTAGACTGGAATTGATGTCAGTCACAGCAAGCAAATACCAGACTTGCTCTCAACGTATCCAGACCAAGAAACCATACAGCAGGCGGTTCATTCCAAACTACCAGACCTACCAGTTGCTGGTATCTGGGTAGCTTGTGGGAAAGGGTGATAGACCATCATATTGTTATCAACTGCATTGGATGAAGATGCACCACCCTTCACTGTTTGCTCCAAAAGTCGAACCAAGGACATAAATATTTCCATCCTTGTTACATCTCTGTTTGCCTGCAAAACTTGGAAGTAAGTAACCAGCGTGATACTTTGGTATATTGCAAAAGCATGCAAGATACTTTGTTGCAAACTGGTGTAAAAAATAAATTTCAAGAATGCAATATATTTGAGCAAAGCACTTGAACGTTCGAAAACTTTCCACAAGCAACATGTACCATTATCTTGTTAACAGATTGACCGCTTCTGATACAGGACTTGGAACTTTTTCATTCAATTTGTCACTCGAGCATTATGGGCCACTACAAATACCGACTTTGCAATATGGGCTATTTATTAAATTATTTATGATCAGATATAAAAGAACATGTCCCTTTCTAGAGTATTACCTCTACAGCAAAGCGTGCCCAGATCTTGTCGTTTCGAGCTTCCATTACACCCTTCAAGATGGTCAAACCCATTCCCCTTATCAAGTCAGCTATTTCAAGAAAAAAACCCCGTTCTTTACAAAGCATCTGCAAGAGCAATGAAACATTTAGTTTAGGTAGTACAGAAATTTTATTAGGACTGAAAGACCTCAATAACTCTATAAAACACCTACCTCTACTAGCATCTGACGAGGAGGATTCAGATCCTCAACTATAATAGGGCAAACCATTGATTGTGAACCAACCTCATAAGCCCATGTAGCCCCTCCCTCAAAGTTGTCTTTTAAAAGAAGTCCACCTTCCTTGCCAATAATCTGCAAATTTAGGGAAAAACAAATAATCAACATTTCCTCTTTTTTTATTAATAGTTCCTTTAGGCAAAATGTCATCAGCTAACAATTTTTATTGGTAATTCTTCAGAGTCCAGGGCACAAACAATGCAGACCAGATATTTAACGGTACTTCTATAGGATTTTGGTTGATCTTTTAAGTGAATACAGTATATTAACATAAATTACAAAACAAATTATCCTCAAAATACTATCAACTGCATCATTTTGCTCTAATATCGAACAAACTAACACAATGCCAATGAAAATATAAACTTTCTTCATATCATAACTAAACCAGTTGCCCAAGATAGTGGATACAGTCCATACCTTAGACTCTTCGGTTTGTTTCAGTTTGTCAGCATGCTTTGTTACACTTTGCAAGAAAAGCATGTGCTTGATGGTCCGTTCAAGAAGTGCATCTATGCTACACTGTTATATCAAATCAAGTGATTAAATATATATTCAATATCTGAATATGATACTTTGAAAAGGAAATCTGGAAAGATGAATAGCACAAGAGAAGCTATACTTTTGCTCCATTGGGCACAATTTCCCGCAACTCTTTTACACGATCTTGAATCATTTGGCGATCTTTAGGTCGAGGTCTGGGATTTTCTCCAGGTTTAAGCCTTTTACGAGTTTTGCAAACTTCATCTGGCCGCTTAGAGTACCCAGTTGAAACACTATTCTCACGCTTCACATTGCTACCATTTTCAACCCATGAACTAAGTTGAGACCCATACAAGGAAGTAGTCTGAGAACAGTTTCCAGCATCTTCCTTGCTACATCCAGACCTTAGAGAACTAGTTTCCGCAGCACATGTTTTACTCACAGCCTTAGGAAAGTCAAACAATTTACCCGGGACATGATCAGACATAACCTGTCTATAGGCAGGCGAGGGAACAGAGGCACTACTGATCCTTGTCACTGTCGTCCTGCAAGAAACATCATCTAAAGCCTGTTTCACAACAGATTGAGCCCTTGATACCACGGCATCTAAAAGGTGGTCAGTGCCACTCCCAGAGAAGACCCCGCTGTCTGATACTACTTCATTAACTGAATAACAATCAGAGTCTACACCCTGCATATCCATGCATGTTGGCTTTTTGTCCAGATTTTCAGCATTAGCATCCAGTTTATCAGCAAGCAACTTATTCCAGTTTTCATTTAGTAATTTATTTTTTAAATCCACACCTAAAACATCAAATAGGTCATCACCTAATGGAGGTTGAGTGCGAGCCTCTTCAATTTTAGCATTCATTTTCCTCAAAGATAGATTTGTACCATCATTTTTGGGGCAATCACGAACAGAACCAGGGATGTGATCACTCATACACACGTTCTCCTCAAGATGAAAAGATGGGATCTTAAAAGCCTGGAGCAAGTCAACATCTATCACAAGACCTGCTGAAGCTAACTCGTCATGAGCACGCCTCAAGTCTGCAGGAAGATTCTTCTGATTAGAGCCTTGTAGGTGCATGTGACTAACAACCGATTGAACTGCCATATTGGGCAGGGTATAACCACCTGTTTTAGTTGAATCACCATTTTGAAGTCCAACCCCATCTTTTTGTATTCCAGAAAAATCTATAGTAGGCATTTTGGGAGGGTTTGAAACAGAGCTAGTAATCAGATTTGGCCTCAAAATGCTACTCATCTCACCATGTATTGGGATTCCTCCAAGCAATGAACTGTGACTGTGGTCAAGTATAAGACCACCATTTGTCTTCAGTTGAGACATGTTTAAGGTACTTGACGCATTTAAATTACTACGAACCTGATTTTGAATCCCGCTGCCAGATAATATTTGTTGTTCCATGAATTTCATGCTGCAGCCATTCAGACCTGATTGGCCAAAACCAGATAATTCATTGAATGCAGGTCTAGCATTATGTAAAACGGAATGCTGTTGCAAACTTGAATCAAGATTTGAGGGTTTTACATCTGCCTCCACAACTCTATCCTCCAGCTGGCCAGCAAGGCCTGGTTTAACCATTGGAAGATCCTTAGGTTGGCAAAGGTTATTATGATACTTGGACAATATCTGAGACAGGTTAGGGGTTTGATGTGTCAAAACAGAATTCTGATGATTATTTATCTCTCCCCTTTGAGGAAGAGATGGTTGAACTATGGGCCTTGAAGTATAAGATAAATTGCTTTGTTGGTTGGAGCCATTCGCCTCTATGGAAGTGCAATTAGGGGCAATTACTGGAGAATCAACAGACA
Organism: Dicorynia guianensis; assembly: GCA_037013595.1. Lineage (NCBI taxonomy): Eukaryota > Viridiplantae > Streptophyta > Magnoliopsida > Fabales > Fabaceae > Dicorynia > Dicorynia guianensis. Next base: position 3,335,047 of record JASUAB010000009.1, read on the forward strand.
AAGGCACCCCAACAGTAACAGGTGCACCAAGTCTTTCAGTAGGAGCGTTTGCAGAATAGTCTTCAGATAGAAGAGCACCCGGAACACATCCCAATTGCAAGATCAAGCTCCTCACATCATTTACAAATCCCATATTCTCCATTATCTGTACCAGTAAGCATGGCCAAATTAATAGAGGAACATTTGAGGCAGTAGATAGGGACTGTCATTTAGCTTCATGAACAGTGAAGCATATTCTAGAATGCTCAAAACTCAATAATAGCTAAATTAACAGGAATTGCTCCTCCTGATAATATACAATCTAGAGATCTACACAGTTCGATGAAAATCACATACTACTCTAAAGTAGCATTGACTTATGAACATTTCAAGTTATCAATCGATGTCTCCAGTTCAAATTGTGTTCAAGGAATCAATTGCCAAAGCATATGTGCAAAAATAACTTATTAATTATTCAACAATATATTAGAAGAGAGACAGAGAGATGAAATTATATAAGAGCACCAATCAATTCGAGTGACAGAGCTCACCACAACCATGCAACCAAGGATGGCTACTCTAGATTGATGCAATGGGTCATGTGACCCTGGAAGTGATTTGTTACTTTTAACTTTATGTGCAGCCAGAGCATTCATTCTTTATCCAAACATTATGAGGTGAGATCCTCTGATATCTCACCATAATCAAGTTCTCTTCATTGGAGTCATGATATTACATCTCTTTAGAATTACCAAACAAAAGAAAGGAACTTACTGCTAAGCAAGAACCAAGTTGAACAACCCCATGTGGAAGCACAGGAATGACCACTACTGTCTGCAAACAAGGATAACTTGGTGTTAAAAACAGCATATAAAGTTTAAAGCAAAAATGTGGCATGTAAAGAAAATCACAAAACCTGCATTCCAGCTGAAAATTGGTTATGAACCTCGCTATATACCTAAAAGATCACACAAATGAAACAGAACAAATCATTAGTACCTAAAGAAACCTCAGTCATTAAGTTGTCCTCATATAGATTCATATACAATTATTGAGACCAACTGCTCAAATTATCAAGTTTCTTTTCAGAACATAGCCGGAGACATGAGTTTTCAAATTTTCATTTCAGTTTCCACCAAAATTTAGGAAATTTTCATAACACTCGGATATATTTCAGAAGCTGTTCATCCATTCTTCACAGGAACAGAACTCTGTTATAGCACTGGTGGAAGCAGATCATCAGCTTCATACCTCTGGTGGATAAGCATCTTTTGTGAAATTGTTCAAAAAAATCCACTGATGGTTTCCTGTAAATGCAGCCCGCCCAATTATCCTGTGTAGCAGCAAAAAATAAAAAAAAAATAAAAAAGCACTTAAAATACTGGGGAAGGACAAAAACACCATCTTTAATAAGAACCTGCAACTGCAGAAAAAGCTGAAAACAGAAATTGCATACCCTTCACCCGCAACATTGACTGAACTGTTCCCCATCATTTTGTTAATCAAAGAAGACACTCTGTCCTCTTCATGAATACCTAGCTGAGATGAACGAGACTCAGAAGAAAGCCAGCATCCTACCCCATCTCCAAAAGGCAAGTTAGATGTCCCAATTCCAGCAATGTGTGTAGGAAAAGGACACGGCAAAGGTTCATAATAGCATTCTTCCCAGATTAACAGCCTGCCAATTCAAAACCATACCTTATCAACTCGAATACAAATATTCCATAAGAATATAGTGATACCACAAAGTCAAAGGCATAGTTACTCTTAACTTCATTTTGGCTACTGTGAATACATAACGTGGAAGCAAAAATAAGACTTTATGGGCAAGCAACGAGACCTCATATATTCCACCAAAAAAGATGTGGTTGAGAGGTAAATATGCAAGGTAATAGAGCTGACTTTTTAATTCTGCTAAGAAATGCTATAAATAATTAAACAGTAACGCGCCAGCCAACCTTACCATGACAGACAGATGAATAGATTAACCTCCCTTAAGCTGAAGCAAAAAGTTCAGCTTTTTATTCCTGGAACAGGAAAATAAGAACGAATAGAGGAAGACAAATTCTGAATCAATGGATTCTTTCACAGACAATCAATCCAATAGATAGTACGTCTGTCAAACAAATGCTACGAGACTTTCTTTTAACTAAGATTCTTGAAGACAAGACAGAAGCAACCAAAATATAAAGTTCCAAAATAGAAACGAGAATACCGCACACGACGAATCAAATACAAGGATGCAGTAACGAATATTACTTTAGCATGCCAATTGTATCTGGGAAACAAGCCAACCCCAAAAACCACAGTCTTCCAGACCAATACAGAATCCAATACGAATTTCATATCAGATTCTCCGTTTTATCCCCGAGAAAGTACAAGCGTCAAAGGCATAATATCAACATCAACAAAAATATATTCAATCAAAGCTTATTCGGGTATTTGAAACAAACGAATTTCACTGAATCAAGCCACATAATACACAGGGTACCCTTTTTCTTTTTCTTTTCTCAAAATCCTCAGCTTAGTTGAATCCAGTCATCAAGATTGTTAAAAAAGCAAATGGCACACGCATACAACAGCTAAATACACCCAAAAAGGAAGAATATGCCAAAAAAAATCCATTTGCTTTTCTCGGAATTCCTCAAAAATCAAACTAAGATGCATGTAGAAATTACAGGACACAACAAACTAATTAGTTCACTGGCATATGCAAATAGCTCAAAAATGTTTACTTTTCGCAACGCTTACTTGGGATTATGGCAGCCGATCTTCCAAAACACAGCATAAGACCATTGATTGCGACCGCACAGAGTCTTCAAAGCTTCTTTCAACAAAAAACCCATCGCTTCAAACAACGGGATTTAAAACCCAGGAACAATTTTCCGAACTAATCGAATAACACTAGCATGCACGAACAGAAAAAAAGGGGGTCAAAGCCGGAGACTATGCATTTTCCAGCGAGTTTGGCCTCCCAGTCCTAACTACCACGGCACGATCCCCTTCCCGCCTGTTTAGTCCTCAAACCACCAGTTCTCTTTCTCTCTGGATCCAAGTTCCCAGCGATCAGAAACCGGCAGGCCATCCTCCAGCAGAGGAAGTTATAGAAAGTGAGAGAAAAAGAAAGAGAAGCTGTCGAAAGCAAGCTGAGAGTGGAGAGTGAGAAAGTATAGCCCAGCCCTTTAACAGAGCTACACTATGCCACGAGCTTCAAGCCTGTAGAGAGCTATCATCTTCGCTATTTGTACAGTGGAAATGGAAAATTAGAGAAAAAGTACGCAAAAGGAAAAACTTTGCAAAGAGTAGCAGATATCGAATTGGTGTAAGAGAATTTGGGTGGGCTTGTGTATGCAACTGTTATTCTAATTCTGGGTGTGTGTCGCACTGGGTGTCGCTTGGAGGTACACAGGGAGGTTGGTGAGGTCGTCTTCAACTTCAGGCTGCGTTTCTGTGGGACACTGTCATATTCTCTCTTCTCTGTCTTTCTCTTTCTGAGAAAATAAATGGAAGAGCTAAAGTGCGCCTGATCAAGCACAAAGGGCAAAGGAGGAGAGAGACACGCAAGTGGGATTCCAGAAACAGAACCGGTTTTCAAGGAAATTTACGGGGAGAGCCCCTGAGGGGGATGCAGAGGTTGCTTTTGTCGGCTTCTGCAACAGTGTCCGTAGTCAGACAGAGAGAGAGTGTTTGTTGTTTGGTAAGTCTGAGGTCTGAACAGGTGGTGGGGTAGGAGTGGTGCTGATGAGGTAGTGCGGGTTGCTATCGAGCTTACGTTAGATCCCTCATTGCCCCCGCTTTTCGGGTGTAATTACCAGAGTGGCAGTTGGGGACTCGCCCTTTCGCTGCGTGGGAGGAGCCCATATGCAGGGAAACGCTCTGCATTGAAAGAGTCTTTAAAAAAAAAAAAAAAGGGTGAAAGCTGCGTCCCGAAGTTGAATTGCCATGGGATATGATCTATATGATTAAAGAAGGGAAAATCATGATTCATGAAGCAAAAGCTTTGACCCTGTCTCTGCCTAATTACATTTTCAGAAGCAAGCAAATATAAAGTTTGCGGCCCAACCAAAAAAAAAAATTACAACATGAGAATAATGCATGCATGTTGCCAAGATTTAAGACACTCCAATTTATTTATAAAATCCATTTATTATTGGTTTAAAAGTTCATTATGACAATGATGATGGTTCATTGCTTGTGATAATGTTTAGGCCAATTATTATAGTGATAAGCCTCATCAAAATTACATAAATGTTGGTTTACATTTTACTCCACTAACAATATGATTATTGCGCTACAATTTCAGTTTCGGTGGCCTAATTAAGCCTACACAGATTTTCTGAAATCTTACTTTTTTAGTATGATTAAACTTTTTTTAAATTTAAATAAAATTATAAAATTATCAATAAAACTTATTTATCTTTTATTAAACATAACTCAATATATAATTTTAATAATGTAAATATAATAAAGTTTTTTCTTTAACAAAGTTGTACTTTTATAATATTTTTGTAAGGTGTGTGCATGCCCCCATTGTGTTACGTACATGTACACACAATGTCAAAAATGAGTTAGTCATAAAATTAAAAATAATTTTTTTAAATTTCTCTAAGGTTATATTTTTTTAAAATAAAAAATTAATTTTATTTAAAATAAAAATTATAAATGATAAATCTTTTTTATAAGACAGTTACAGACTTAAACTATAGTAATAAATTATCTTAAGATATTTTAAAATACAACTAATTTTTACTTTATCTTATTAATCATAAATAAATTACTTGAGCATTTACATTCAACATTATTATTAAATACGATTACCGTAGGACTGCTATTACATTTAAAATCAATTGATATCTGATCACTACAATGCATCGGAAGAATCCTTCTATTAATATGTGAAAACTTTACTGTAATTGATAATAAAGTGTCATTCAATTATATATATAAATATATATATATATATTTTTAATCTTTCTACCCGATTTTGTAGTATATATTTTTCTTTCTGAATAATATTACTTTATTATAAAATAAACATTCATATTATTATTATCAATTAAATATTATTAAATATTTATTCAATAAAATTTATATTAATAAATTTATTAACTTTAAAAATTAAATTATAAATCCAAAAATTTTTATAACTTACAAAAATAATTAATAAAATATTAATAATCTCAACTTAATAAATATTTTTTTTGAAAAGTAAAATAAAGGAAAAAAAATTATAAATAAATGCAAAGGTGTGGGCTGCTTGACCCCCGATGTCTTTTCAGGCAAAAAACAAAGTCTGCGTCGTTGATTGCTCTACAGTGGAACCGAAAATGAAACTGATCTAATTAGAAATGTTGGTTAGGTCAACTTGAAATATTAGTTGGGCTGTGCTTGTATAGATCAAGAAGAATATAGGTTTAGCCATCATCATCTTCAAGCGTAGCAATCGTGGACCACTTCAGGAACAGCAACAGAAGAATTGTAGAGCTACCGTATCTTACATATATATACCATTAGTAGCTGTTATTTCACTATGTTCTCCATCTCGGTCAGAGAGGAAATACCCATTTTGATCCATGTTTTTGTGTGGATTTGGATTGGACTCTAGCGTTGAAGAATCATAATAGACATGCTTGAATCTTGAAAGCAACCTGAATCTTTACAACCAGCCTGCAATTAAGATTTAAAAGGAAGACAACTTTATATAAATCAATATAGGTCCATTCATAAAGAGAAATCTGACCAAATTTATTACAGGCCTCCAAGTCCTCAAGTTGCTCATGTATATGTATATAACTATATTTTGCCTCTTTACTCTCATGCTTTATGCAAACAGAAACCTAACCAAAATTGGTTGAACTAGCATGCTAATTCTGACTATCTCCATCTTTTTCAAAAGAGTAATGGTACGATTATAGACATGTTTAAGTCTCAGACTTGATTCAAGTAAAAATATTTAAAAAATTTAAAAAAATTAAATGAAAAATATAAGAATTGTAAATGAAAGTTGTGAATAAAAGAGTTTAAGTATAACATTTTTGTTTATAAAATCAAACCCATTTGAATTATTAGTCCAATTAATGTCTGTCTATGCCAATCTGGATCCAAGTCCAAGTCAAGTCAAGATTTTTTGTTAGGGAGCCGAGACTAATCAGCTGATTAGTGCACTCAGGAACGAAATAGGATTATTTTTTTAAATTCAAAAGTATTTAAGGATTATTTTAAGAATTTAAAATAGTTTGATGTAAAATATATAAGCATCTATTTAAAAACTTGTAGAACTATTATGAATTATATGTAAAACTTTGCAAAATTTAACCGGGGCCAAACTGAATTTTCTATGGTATGTACAAAATTTTTTGGGAATAGAGGTCAAGGTTTCACTACTGGTGTATGGATACATATCCAAGACTAAGTATAGAACGCAGATACTAGATATATTAATTTGTAATAAAATTTTTATGTAACTTCTATCTTTAATACAAGTTCATGTATATCTAGTATGGATATGATATTCAAAACAAAGTTTTGGTGTTTCATATTTGTTTTTTTGTAATTATTTCATGGTCCTTTTTGAAACAAATGATGCAATTATACTCTTTTTTTTTTTTTTAGAATAATTCTATCCCTGTGTTCTTATTTCTATAACAAAAGTTATATTTCACTACAAAATAAAAAATATATAATATATTTCACTCTTTATTTTTATAACAAAAGTTAAGTTTCACTCCAAAACAAAAAATATACAATATATTTTATCCATTGTGTATTTTTTATCTTATAATAAAACGTAACCTTTATTATAAAAATAAAGATGTAACTTTAACGGTCTTATTTTTTATAATTTATCTATATCTTTCTAGATCATCCTTCAAAAAAAATATTTATGTTTTATATGAGAATGTTCAAATTCCCAATAAATTTATTCTTATAGGAGGCTCAAATGGGAATCTCCATCTATAGGTATAACTAAAATTGCGGTTTCTTTCTGTTCTTTTTGAGGGAAATATTCTTCGTGCTTATCTAGTAAGAAACAATGTTGCATGGCATTTTTCTGATTTCTGTAAGTTGGTACGTGTGCTCTTTATCTTTATTTATTTTTTTTTTGAATATTTGCTTCCATGTTAAATGTGCATTGATTAGGCCGTAATCAAGTATATGCATGATGCACCTATAAACCTAACATTGTATTTGAAGGTATCAAAGCTTAGGATAGCATTTGGAAAAATAAACTAATAGATTTTTTTATATAAATGGGTTACTTTTTGTCCACTTGAGTTGTTTTCTTTTCTTGGTTTTTGATGTCTTTATAGAACAGAACAAAAATGCTTCTCCTTTATCTATTTATTTTTACCAAATCCAAGAGAGTAGCAAGATTAAAATGCCACTCTAGGTTTTATTCTTCTACAGTTATGTTTCTGTGTGCTCTATTCTTTTTCTGCCCCTTATAAAAATTTGTCTATGGTGCTGCAAGACTCTGGTTGGCTGACATCCCAGTCCCTGTCCCCCATCCTTTTCCATTAGATTCTTACTTAGAAAAAGTATATATTCTCTTGCTCTCTAAGACCCTTAATTAACCCCCGTGAGCTTCTGTGAAACCCAATGATGCCTCTATATATTCTATATTCTTTTTATTATAGATTATTACTAACTACTAATTATGAAGCTTAAATAATTAATACCACTTAATATTATATATATCTATATCTATATATATGAATAAAATTGAATAACATGCAATTTTTCTTTTTACAAAAAAAAATAAATCACGTAACATATATAAATTTTATATTTAAACTTAAAAATATAAAAAATTTAAATAATTGTGAAATATTACTGCATCATAGGCATAATTGTGTAGGAGAGGTTTTCTTGATGGTTTCGAAAATATTGATTAGACCCTTTGGCTTGGTTAATGAAGGATGGGCCACGTGTGGAGAGCTGCAGCAAACCATACACCAATAAAAAAGATTGGCATTGTTCAATGATAATAGGTTGGTCACTGCTCTGTCTTTCATTTAGTGTTGCAGAAATAAACAAAGAGGGAAAATGCATAAAAAGATGGAGCACTAGTTGGAGACACATGATCAGTGTGCATTTCTTTATGCGGTTGCTTCTTACTTTTATTATTTCTCCTAAACTGTAGTCTGTAGGGTATAGTGATTTTTGTGGGGAAGCGGGTGAAAAGATTCCTATTCAAAGGTTCTCATGAAATGTGTTCGCCCTCTGCTATTCGGTAAATAATATACAAATTTTTTGACTGGGCTGCTTGCTGCTACTCTGATTCCCTCACTCCTGCCTATGGAAATGGGATTTGAAGCATAGAGTAAGGTTTACTCAAACAAGCATAAACTAATAATTTCATCTCTGAACAGTAAAATGATCATCTCTGAAGAAATAAAAAGAAAATGGATGAGGAAGGAAGTATGCTCCCTCGAGCAACTTCTTCTGCAACCAGTAATCTATCTGCATCTGTATTCTGCTTGATGGAAGCAGAGTTCTATGATGGGGGAGCAAGTATTCTAAGCAAAATCAGGGGAAAAAAAATTCCAAGATGTTCCCAACATGGTATCCTCCCTGACAAAATCTGGATGTTGGATAAATATCGATATGTTCCTATTATGGCACTGCTTTAATATTAAAATAGTATGGTTTCCTTATTTTATGTATATTGGGTGTGATTTATTTCCATATAAGAAACAAGTAAAAAAAAACAATGGCAATGCCTAGGTAATTGATCTAACTCACTGTAATACAAATGAATAATGATTTTTATAGGTGATTGGCTGTATAAATTATACAATATTTTTATAAAATATAAATAATAAATGTTTGTTATTTAATTTTATATACTCATTATAACCTAGTATCCTCACATATAATTAGCATGGTTTTATATAAATAAGTTGTAGTTTACTTTTTATGTATATTGAGTGAAATAATGATATTGGTACATTTAAAGAGTGTATACACTCTATACTTACACACTTAAATATTTTATTCAATAATGATATTTATGAAATTATAATGAGATCATGGGATAAAAATTTATTGTATTTTTAAGTGTATATTGCAAAGTATGTACACTTTTTAAACATACCATCATCTTTACTTTATTAGGTGTGAGTGCCACTCTATTGAGTGTGAGTGCCATTGTTTCTAATCTATAATGCTTTTAAAGAAATATGTTTTTCAAAATCTTCAATGGAAGCAATGAAATTCTCGAATTGTTGATTTTATAAATTTAATAATTTAATTTATAAAATTTAATAAATTTAATAATTTAAATTATATGAAATAAAAACTTATAAAAAAATAAAAAATTATATTTTTTATAATTATTTATTATTTATTATGAACGTGGTTATGTTATCACATCAGAAAGATAGAAGGAAAGAAAGACAAAAAGCAAAGGGGAGCAATCTACAGGGAAACCAGTTGGCTACCTCACTCTCCAATATAGCGATTGGTTTCCTCCTTCCCGGCTTTGTCGATTTTGAATCCTAAACTTGTCAAGTTCAGCATCTCATGTAGGCCGATGCTTCAGGAGTTAGATTTTTGCGTGGTGTTCCTTTGACTAATGTTGGATATAACTGTCACCGACGACTCTGTTCTAGCTATTTGGTCTTTTGAAATTTAATACTATATTTCTTAAGAAAAAACAAAGGGGAAAGCGAGGGAGTTTGAAGTAATCGCATGAATTTTTGTCTGCACTATCCCATGATGTAGAAGCTTAAAGGGTGTCGAGGAGACAAGCAATAAACCCTAGAAAATGGTAGGGCAATTGATTTGCCTTACAGTGTGTACACATTACAAGTAAAGGCAGGAATATATACTTAGGTTTTGTTGAAATTGGCAAAGCAGTAGCAATCAATGAGCAATGCCCAGGCCAGAGTAGCTTTTGACTTCTTTTGGTACCCAGTTTGTGAAAACATCCAGGGGACTATACACTACAATACCTCTTCATGCTGGGATAGGGCGGCCACCCTGATTATGCACTACAATACTTTCCACAATGGATGTGATTATGCATCATTGATCAAAACGTTGATGCGGTTGGTCATTTTCTGTTATCAGTTTGAAAATGATAGCCCCTGATCTTTCTCCCCCTTTTCAGGTAAAGCAAATTTAGGCAGTATTCAATCAATTTATATGTAGAGCCAAGTCATATATACATACATATATATATATATATATATATATATATATATCATAGCATTAAAAAATCAGTTTAGGATTTGGTCTTTTTTTTAATTATGTAAGTTTATTTAAAAAATAACAACTAAGTGATAGAAAAATTATATATCTACATAAGTTAGTATATTTATAGTTCATAAAATTTAATAAATTTTATATAAAATTAATGATGAAGATTTTTTTAAGTTAAATTTTTGTAAGCTTTTATTTATGCAAATATAAGAGTTGAAGTGATAAAGAATGTTTGGAAAAATTAAAGATTATGTGAGGTAATTTGGAAAAGAAGTTGAGAACTTTGATTTGTAAGTGGCAACAATATCTTGTAGAGGATTATGATGGGAGTAGCGAGCTTGAAAGCTAGTGGGTGAAAAAGTGAGAGAAGTTGAATTTACACACATCTGGATACTTTATGCTTGACAAAATCTTAATCCGCACCCAACCAAGATATGGTGGCATAAGTACCTAAAAATAGACCCAAAAGGATCATGAATCAGAGGTAATGACCAAAAAAACCCTAGAAAAGGCACAAGAAAAAGGGTCGGAAGCAAATGGGCAGAGTCCCTACGACGTTAAACAAAAGTCAAATCTTCATGTTATTCAATTCTATATGCATAATGGGAGAGAGAGGGAAGAGGAAACGAAAGACAAAAAGGAGACAAAAAGATCTTTGAGGAGGATTTTGCAAGGATAATTCACATTTAGTGAAGGGGTGTGGAAAATGGGCATAAGGGGGAGGCTTTTGTGGGTGGGCTCTGCCAATGCAATCCACTCCACCACACAAGAGGAGAAGCCCTCTTGAATGATTTTAGTGAAGGATGATTTGACGGAAACGGCACAAGAAGAAAGGTCAGGGTGGCCAAGAGCAGGCGATAAGCCCCACAAAATAGAACAAATAAGCTTGAGAATCTTGACTTTGGCTCAATTACAACGTGCAAGTGAATCAATCTCCCAATATTCACCCGTTTTGGATCACCCCCATCTTCCCATTTCCTTATATGGGGATTTGGATTTTTTAATTTTTAATTTAAATATTTTTTATTTATTTTAACAATTTAATATATAAATTTTAATTTTAATTTTTTTAATTTTATATTTTTTTTAATGTCACTTTATTTTAAAGACAAACCATCTGAATCCCTACACACTCAATAAGATACCCAACACAAGAAATTCTTGTTTGTTTGAAAAGAAAATAAGTAAAAAAAGAAGCGTGTGCTCTGATTGTAAAAGTGTCCTATATGCCACGTGTTCTAGGGCTTGTCACTTGACAGGTTTCACATCATTATTGATATAAGGTCCTACATTCCGTTGATAACGGGTTGCCACTTGCCACTAGCATGGAAGTCATGCGAGAATTGAATCATAATTGCGTCAAACACCTAGTATGGCTATTTGCAGGTTATTCATATTTATATAAATTGAAATAGTATAAATATTGTATAATTTTTATTTTTTATTTCAAAAATTTTAAATAAAATATATAAAATAATTTTTTAAATAAAAAATCATAATTATTTTATTTCTTCACATATATGATTTATTTAATTAATTTTTAAAAGATAAATAAGTATATAGAAAAATTTTCAAAGATAACATTCTATCTAAATTAATTTTTTATAAATTTAATTTTATTTATTAATCTTTAAAGATAAAAATTACATCTAATTTAATTTTTTATAAATTTTAAAATTTTAAATTTTAAATATTAAATTCTAAACATTTATATCATGATCCCTAACACAAATTTTAAATATTAAAATTTTAAAATTTAAAATTTATAAAAAATAAAATTAGATGTAATTTTTATTTTTAAATAATCAATAGATGAAATTATATTTATAAAAATTAAATTAAATTTATGAGAAATTAATTTAGATAAAATATTATTTTTAATATACTATTTTATATATCTATCAATCTTTTAAGATACAATTTAATAAATTATATATGTAAAAAATTAAAATAATTATGACCTTACCTTTAAGGGAACATTTTATATGTTTTATTAAAATTTTATCTATTTCACGACAGCCATTAACCCTATTTGAGATACCTAATTTTGACAGGAGTTATCATTTTTGTAAATCTCATAATTAAATATATAGATTTAATAAAATTAATTTTTTTATTGTATAATATAAAAATTAAATAAATATATAAAGTTTTCCTATCTCAAATTATCAATATGTTTCATCGGTGTAAATATATTTTTTATTAATTTCTAAAAATCATTTGCATCATTACATATTTCCCTTTCTTTTTTTTAACTAACAACATTTGCTTGAGATTTTATACTATTTTACAATGTCTCTTAATAGCACATTCACTGTTTTGTACAACTAATTGAATTAAGGACAATATTACTTTGTTCTCAAATTGGGCTATATGTGTAATTTTGTCTTAAATGAGATGCATGTAAAAGAGTGAGAATTTTGTGGAATACCTAAAGAACAAACAACATTTATATAATTTTTTAATTAGTTTTAATTTTTGATTATTTGTATTATATACTTATACTTACTTTTGAATTGTAATAATATTATTTGACCATACAACTTAATTAAGCAGCAATTCTTTGAGTTTGAATAGAAGGGTCGTGCATGCCAAAAGCATATGGTGATGAGGTTATCATTCTCCATTTTTTTTTCCAATTTACAATTTTTTTAACAGAAAAAAAAATATAAAGTGAATTCACTATATGTTTATGGGCCTTGCTGTATATGCTTGGGCTGCATGATGACATGAACAGAATTATTCCTGCTAATCATCAGTCCACAGAAATTAATTCATGTAAATTTCATTCTTGTTCCCATTTTGTTCCCCTAAATTCCCCCGTTTTGATTTAAAGGATGAAATAGGGGAATCATTAGGTTTTCTCTAAAGTTGCACAAGCCTCACCACCTACCAAATTACTGCACAGACACAGAGAGAGAGAGAGAGAGAGAGAGAGAGAGAGAGAGAGAGAGAGAGAGAGAGAGAGAGGGAGGGAATATGATGATGAACTTTGTTTTCCTTTCTTCTAACATGCAGAAGAAACTGCCTTTGGCATGGACGGTGTTCATGTTACATCATGAAACTTGTTTGCTTTTATTTTCATGCACTGCTGAAGAATGGCTGCAACAAAGAGGAAGAGAAATTGGATGGGACAGGAAGGAGGGGAAAGTTTACTTTTTTATCTCAATATTCTTTTAATACTGATCTTTTTTTGCAAATTTTAATCATTTAAAGTGTACTTAATATATTTTAGAGAATAAAATATAAATAATTAATAATTAATAAAAAATTAATAATATTAATTATTATAAATTATAATGTTAATTATTATAAACTATAAGTACATTATAATTTAATAATATATATTAGTAATTTATTTTATTAATTATTAATTATTTATATTTTATTTTAAAAAATACATTATGCAATTTAAAGATTTTTAATCTCATTTTTATTAATTTATAAAATTTTATAAATTTAATAATTTTTATAATATATTATAAAAATTAAGTAAAAATAATAAATTTATACGAAGAAATAATAGTAAGACACTTGTCAATCGGACAATGTCTTCGGGAAGCGCATCATATTGTGCTCTTGCTACAAAATCATGTGCCTCTGGCCCTGTGTTCATAAATGCAGCTTCGCACTTTTTGGCGAAAAGAGAGAGTGAAGAAAAGATTCGGCGAAAGAAAGTTTCATGGTAGGGTAATAATTAATATGTTTTCATGTGAAGTGGTGGTTTTGTTTTGAAAATAATTGGTGCCTGTGAAAATCTTTTATATGTCGTTTTGGGCAAACTTTTGGAACCAAATCTGGAATATTAGCACTAGGGATAAGTCCGAATTTGGTGGTGCGATTGCAATTACAGAGCCAGCTGTTGATATCATTGGTGTGAAGCACTTGTGCCAAAAGAAATGGATAAGGCAGAGCATAGATGATTGTACAGCTTGCTGAGTCCAAGTCTGACACGACAAATCAAGTTGCCACTTGTGTTTGATATGTGGTGAATTGAATGTTCCCGCGTTATGGAAAGTTTTATTTTTTCTTTTGGAAATGTAGAGCATAAATGGGAGGACACTTATAAGTATCGAAACGTGCCCCGTATTCTGCACAGTAATGTTGCTTATCTAATTATCTTGTGGGGGTGGCGGGGGGCCCGTGTGTGCCAATAATAAGGTGGCCAATTGCTGTTTCTACAAGTCGAGTCCTGCTCCAGATAATGCTTCCATTATACACCAAAAACCTTGGGTCATTCACATCCGCACGGCTTCGCCCCTAATGGATTTGGTACTATTGCACACTCCACACTATTCAGCAAGATTGGAACGGCCGGAAACAACAAGTCTCCCAAACAGGGTTTTAGCTTGTGAAGAATATTTGCATATTGGTAAAACTATAAATCATACTTATTTATCCCTATATCTCATAAATTGGGCCTGACGTTTTAGATTATCATATTAAAATATTTTATATTAATCTCTTCATTATAAATTAGGTGATGTGTAAGACATTAATTCAGCAATACAAAATGATAGTATTTAATAAATTTAATTTTTTAAAATTTATTTTCATAATATATCTTTATTTTTTTGTGAGATTAATCTTTATTTGGGACAGAAGCTAAATAGTACATTTATTCTAATAAAGATAATTTTAAAATTAAACTATAAGCATATAATCTGTCTTAAAATAATTTAGGATACAACTAACTATAATTGTTCCAACCATTTATTGGTAATAAATTTGATATTAAGAAAAAAAATTGTCAATGCAAAAGCGGTTGGAGTAAGATTCTGATCATGACCTCTTCGGATGGTTAAGTTAGAACAAAGAAAATGGAGAGAAAGGCCTCCGCGAAAGAATGATGTTGAAGCAATTGAAAGATATTAGTACTTTTATTGAGAACTGAAAGTGACCCGAAAATAAAAAGTATGAATAGTTAATATATACCGTGAAATACTGAGGTCTAAGTTCCCAACATTGTCCTAGGAATATATTGTCTTTTAATATCCTTCAAAACCAAGCAAAACATAAAAGAAGGCACGGTATGTTGAACAAGACATGAGCGTCAACTTTTAAATTTCTTTCTTGTCAATTTTAAATCTTGGGTTTCGCTTCTTTGATCCTTAAATTTGGGCAAAGTTAGAAACTTTCAAAGCAAGATCTTTCCGAGTTCACCAAAAAAAACAAGAAAAAGCAAGATCTTTCCAATGATACGCTGGATTAAGCAAATCTATATATTCACGCATATATATATATATGTCACATCATGAAGACTCATTTTGATCCTTATCATATAAGTTACATTGCAATTGGCCCATCTGATTTTACTTGCTTTAATTACTCTTATCATGCTAACAAATTCAATTTTATTAAATAATAATTAATTTAAATTGTTAAATTAATTAAATTTAATAAATTAAATTATAAAATTAATTAATACAATCAATAATTCAATTATATTAAATATTAATTTAAAAAATTTAAATTTATTTAATTAACTAATTGAATTATTTTTCTATTTGTGGAAAACTTTTCCTGCTGTAAACAAGAACTAAATGAATATAATATTTGTAAAGAAGGAATCCTTTATTATATTGTTGCTTTTGTTTCTCCTTTCGGCCTGATGAGATATCAGCCCAAAACATGTTCGAACGTAGTCCAAGCTTTTTAAAATCACAAAATAGAAACGTAATCCACTTTTGTGTTGAAGAATCTAGCATTACCTCAGCATGGTTGAAAATTGCGGTAGTTGCTGTGAGGCAACAAGAAGGGAGGAGGAATGGTAATACTTTTGAAATATCACTAACAACAAGGTAAAACTATGATTAGTTTTGGAGCAGGGAAGGCCAATTCCTTTACACTAAAAATGAACAGAAACATGATGGTTCATCATTGTGTTAGCAAAAGTATGGATGTAGTTGGAGTTAGAATTGCAAGCAGCTTTATCTTTTCCTTTTCTGTTCTTGCCTTGTTTGACTTTAACCTAAGGTAGCTACCATATCATTGCAGGCATCATCATTTTAAGTTGAGCACTATTAACATGTGCGCAAAGTAAAGTCAAGCAGACATGCAGCATTGCTCTCAACGCTCCACAGCCCAGGCACTACCCATTGTTGGAAAAAACTTTTGATACGACGATGCATACGTACATATTTTATTTAAATAAAAATATGTAAATTTTATTTTTTTTAAAAACTAATCTCTTAACTTCTGTTAAAAAGAATACCTTAAAACAATATAAAAAAATGTGTTTAATCTTATCTGTACTCTTAATTTAAGAAGGGATCATTATCCGTAGTGCCCACAAACCATATTTACCGTGGAGTTTTTTCTGTTTTGGACCTTTTTGATTGGTAGAGTCAATGGCATGGTTCATAGACGTGTGGGAATGGGATACGTCTTTGTCTTTGTCTTTGTCTTTGTGAATCCAATCAAGCAACTAATTTAAATTGCAGCACTAGCAATATCAGGAAACGAGAAAAAGTATACCAATGTGGACAGATTTTTTATATAGGAAAATCATATCACATGTCAAAATCCTTGTGAATAAATACTACTCAATTTAGAGGCATGACCCTAGAAACACATCATGCCCACTTCAATGACCCTGCCATTACTCAACCTCTAAACAAGTCGTGACTGACATTCGTGTGACTTGAATTATCTGATTTTAGCTGAATCATCCCATCTCTCCATTATTTTCTAAATTATCTTATAAAAAATAGTACTCATTCTTTTTGTTACCATGTCCGTGCCTGAGTGGCTATTGGAAAGGTTCAGTCCACAATTTCTTTGAATTTTTTTTTTTGGTGTCTTTCTTTTTTTTCTTTTGTGTTGATTACTCCGTGACTCAATCGCTTACTGTTGAACCCAACTCATGCTTGTTGGGCTGTGGAAACCTGGGATTGAACTTGTTAACTGCGGTCCAAGTTCAGCTTAATGGCGTCCATGCTCCATGACTTTTGTGCATCATTTGGCGTTCAAATGAGTTCAGCAATTATATAATATATATATATATATATATATATATATTTGAACTCAAAGTATTTTTAATCAATAATCAAAAATTAATTATTTTTAAAATATAAAGATGATTAAAATAAATCTTATTTTTTTAATAATTTTTTTATATATATAACTGAATGAAATTTAAAATAATATATTTAAAAAATTTAATTATCTATCAACTGTGCTAAATAATGACATTTTTATTCTTCTCTTTATCACATATGAACAAACTCTGAGTTCTTCCAGGCACATTCATTCAAACGTTTTGGGCTTTTTGGACTTTTAGGGTAGATCCCTAGGGCTGACAAAGTGACAAAAAAATCTACCTTGTCTAATTATGGGCCAAGATGATTGATACACTTCGGGCTTTGAGTGAAATGTGGACCAAAAGCTATAACGGGCTTAGGTGGGCTTGGGCTTTGAATCCACATCAGTTCTCAGACAAGCAAGGGTTGTGTGAAGTTTGAATACTCATAGGTGTGGTTTCCAACTGAGACATTGGACAACGCTTATCGGATTATGAAAAAATAAATTGTTATTCTTATAAATTAAATTTTATTAAATATTTATTTAAAAAATATGAGTCAGTAATTTATTTTAATAAATATATATTTTAAATTTTATGAGTATTTAAAAATACTTATTTTATTTTATGGATGTTTCTTTATTTAAAAAGGATGATGGTGACTTGTTAATTTTAACAAATAGATTGGCCCATTGTCCATACAATATTTATATGATTAAAAGGAAGATGACAGAGAGAGAATTTGATGGAATAATTGGACGATAATGAAGAAGGAGAAGGAGCATGGTCCATATTCAAAAAATAAAGATACGAGGCTAACAGGGGTTTGTCTGTTGGGGGCATATATGTCTACACAGTCTCAAGCACAGCGCGCATCATAAGTTCACACGTGACAACATCTGCATATGTGTCAAGTTTCTATAATAAATAAAATAATTCCACAATAATATTAAATTATTAATGACCAGGAAGCTTATTATATAAAAATAAAAAATATTTATAAATTTAAATTAATATTTATCCTATTAAATTTTTTATAATATAATAAAATATAATTTACAAGGATTTTCAGTAAAAAAGCGGAAGAAACGAGCCTTTTCCTGCTGCTGGCGATGGGAAATGAACACTTTATAGGTGCATGCACCAACATCTTTTTCATCTGCATCAAATTCATTGTTGTCTTGTCTACTACACTACAAAATAAAGCGACCCTCAAACAAAGACTTAATATCATATCACACATAGTTTTTCTTTTCTGTGTTTTTCTTTTTTTCGCTTGTCAGCAACATTTTCGCTTTAGGCTGTTGTCATTGATTGAAAACACTGAACCCTCCCTTTCATCTTTTACTTGCATAATTATCATCATAATCACCAATAGAAAGCAAATGATCCAAAAGGCTCCAATGGTTAGTGGCTGGCCTTGGATGCCTATTAACATAACAATCTGCATCAATCTCATAACTTCATTGCCTCCGTACATAATTTGTCTTCCACTATTTCTTGAGTTGCCACTAACTTTCTAGCTAGCTGCTCACTCAAAATATATTCGCGTGTAAGTTTACTAAATGTGAAGAAACAAACCTATATACATATATATGTATATATATATTACAGAGAGAAGAGAGCATATAATTTGTCTAAAAGCTTATTTCCAGATTTTAGGAGTTTGTAAAAATCACATTATTAGGGGAATAATTATGTTTTTTTAGATATAAAAAATTATGTCTATTAAACGAAATAGTTATATTTATTGATAAAATATCTTTTTATGTATATAAATATCAAATCTTATAAAAGTAGGATTTACACAAAAAATACAAAAAATTTCATAATTCTTTATATTCTAAAAATATTTGTTTCTATTAAAAATAATATTACACTTAAGATAATAAATTTACATGTCTCAAAGCCATTTTGATTCTTCTTCATTCATTGTTTTCTAACAAAAAATTGTCTATTGCCATGACTCTAGGCTGTATATAATTGCAGAGTTGAACAGAGCATGCATGCAGGTGCATTGCTTCCCTTTTTGTGGACAACTACACTATTATGATAGAGTGCTGTTAGTCCTACATGGTTAGAACTGTGTTAAGGGCTACGTTTCTTAATGAAAGTAAATTTTAAAGTCAATTAAAACATGAAACACAATGTTTTAAAGCATTTTATTTGTTTTGTTTAATAAACATAGTTCAACACATAGATGTAAAATTGTAAGACTATCATTTCCGTTATGATATGACCTAAAATGAGAAGTTAGTGGAAATTTTGACTTGGTCACTTGGGCACATTCGCGCACGCGCACACACACATACATATATATATATATATATTAACTTTCACCATTAAAGTGCAAGTTTAGATCTAAAAGTGTTGTAAGGGATTTAATTTTCAATGTGACAAACCTCAGTTTAAATCTTTATTGAGAATAAAATCAACTTTAAAATACTACGAGAGAATTAGTCTTTTAAGTCAAAAGACTGAAGTATATCTTGAATTTATTAAAACAAAATTTAAAAGTGATGTAAGACCCCACTGAAATAGCGCATTAAGCATCAGGACACTGGGCAGCACATGAAGGGTTTACTTGACTTAAAGAGAGATCATCAAGGGCGGTGGACTGGTAGTCAAGCGTATACTCATCATACTGTCAAGCCAATCTAGAGTTAGGCATATATCAAGTTCAAAGTTGAAAGGGTTCGCCATTCTTTAGCGCGACCACGTACGTTGTTGGGATCCATATGACTTAGTACAGTTTAGACTTAGAGATAACAATATGCATGCACAGGCAAGCTTTAGTTAGTGAGGTACATTTCTTTCATTATTATAATATGCGAGGCAGGAAAAGGAATCTTTCGGCAGATATGTTCTAACATCTTCAAATCATTCTGGAGTTGAATCTGTGGCTTGAAGATGGTGGTCATGCAAAGCAGTAACGAATGAACAAGTAACACGTTTACAAACAATGGAACAGTTTAGCCACAATGGCGAAGAAAAAAGTTACATAGGGCTGCTCTTTTCTTTGGTACCTAATATACATGTTGATTCACATGCATTTGCACAGCAGAAACTTACAGCAAACTATTATATAGTTATTAGATTCACTTGTAATCTCTTATCTTATAAATTTATTCATTATTTCGGATGATATGCACATACTTTTTAATTAGTACGAGACTTACCATCATGATCTGATTAATTTCAACGTCTCATATCGTGAAACATTATTAATAGTCTCAAAATATCTTCATAGGTCTATCTATTATTGTCCAAATTTCAACATTGGAGGATACTATTTTTCCATACCTACCTGCATTAAGTAACCTAAAATTCAATTTTCTGGAGCATCTTAATATAAACATTTCACCAACTCCTATCGTGCGTGAATTTCCAATAGGAGTTTGTTTTGACGATAGCGAAGGCCGGCTTGAAAAAGGGTCCCTTTTCCTCTCTTTTCTTGTCAGTTCTTCTTATCGTTTTTATACTTTATTTCCATTAGAGGAATCAGCGCAAGGTAACATGCTACTCCTACTTGTTTTCATGTCTATGAAGGCGCAAGGCCTTCTACACAATGCCAGTGGGTTTGGCAAGTAATGACCCTAATTCACTTTAAGCAAAGCCACAAATTACTGTATCAGATTCTGAACAACAGAAACTTTACGCTGAACACTACGTATAACTAGTGGCACTGTTTTCACTAAATCATCTCAATCATTAAATTAATTATAAATTATGGAATTAAAAAATCAATGAAATGTGTGATGTGAGCATTATGTGTATTCCCCGTTGTGAGAATATATAACTACTAGATATACAAATAGTGTCTTATAATTCCTAAATTTATTAAGGTTTTCTTCCATTAGGGCTTAAAGAAACCAGAAATAAGAGGTTCTAAACCATCTTCTTCTGAAAAGAAGGTGTTAGAGCTGTAATACGGGGAAGAGAAGCCCCAGAGAAGCGTCTGTTTGTCGTGACACGACAGCCAATGGCAGGTCGATAAAGATGAGCTCAAAGCCAACAAGATATCCAGAAAAAAGCACGAACGGAAAAAATAATTGTAATGCATGAGGAGCCCCACAATTACCTCATTGGCTGAACCATTGACCTATCAACACCATGACGGTCCCAGGCGGGTTCGGGGAATCACTCGCTTTGCACCCAAAAGCTGGGGTTGATTGGCCACAGGGAACCCCACACTCGACGAGCGCGAGTTGCACCAATCTTAGGTGGGCCCGCACTTACGTCAACATGCTCGCAAGTCGACGCGTGTTTGAGAAGCCTGTGTCGACACGGGGGCCCATGGGGACTACATATGTGCTCTTTGCTTGACACGTGTGTTGTCGTACTATGGGGGACCCTATTTCTTGGTGCAAAGTCCAACAACTATCACAAAGTCGCGGAGAGGTATTTATACTATAGCTGGCACGTAGGATGATAGCATGGGATTAATTATTTTTTTAATATAAAAATAAAAGATAAAATAGATATAAAATTAAAAAGTAATAAAAAATAAAATTTATAATATATATTTAAATATAAATTAAAAAAACAAATAAAAAGTAACAAATTATAAATTCCAGTGGGACGCCGTTTCGCCTGCCTAACCTCTTTAATTAGTGCGCTTAAAAGCGTGGCTACTTCTAAACCGCTCCAAACAACGACGGGAATATTTCAAAAGTGTAAGCGCGTGTGTTGTGTGTTCCATAAGCTTTATCCCTTGGAGCGTTCGATCAAAGTTTCTGTTCGTTACATATTTATGAATTTTTTTATTTAATCTATCTGAGATTTGTTATCTATATCCCTAATTCTGTCTAGTAATTGAGTTGAACTGTATTCATACTATACATCATAAATTTAATCAAATTTACCCATTACTTTTTTAAAAGAGGTTTTTATGATTTTATAATTAATTTTTAAAATTTTTAAGCTTAAACATAATTATGACACATATTTAAGATATATATATATATATATCTATATAAATTATTTTAACAAGTTATGAATTTATTTTTACTTAATCACATGGTTATTCATGAAATTATGTTAATAAATTAAAATTGTTTAAAAAGTTCATTATTTTTTTTATTTGTCACATCACCCAAATATGCATACTATAAATTATAATCCTAATATTGTAGAATTAATTTTTTTAAATACCCCTCAAATTCTATTGAACATTAGCTAGTGTCAATGAACATCAAGACGGGTGTAAAAGTCCTTTCCCTTATCATTTGAATATTATGGACATTACATACAAATGGGTAACGTTTTGTGCATCAAGCAATGTGTATAATTAGTGTTTTTAAGCAGCGCTGTCAATCGCACAAAGTTTTTTTTTGCATTTTTATTGCACATTTTTTCACAATCTTTCTCTTTAAAAAAGATTGTTAGAAGACGAGGGTGTACAGCTAACATTTTCCTATCTAAGCGGATTCAAATAATAGACTTTTATTTATTTTTTTGTTGTTATATTTTTTTAATACTAAAAAAGTTTTAATAAAAAAATTAAATTTAGTGAGAAAAGAGTAATAAAACCAGGTTGTATCATTTGAGTCAATATCAAATTCCTTACTATATTTTTTTATAGTTTCACTTAAATATATTTTTTTTAGTGAGGCACTTAAACGCAATTTAATATATTGATTGTATACAAAATATTATGCACAAAGCATTACAAGATACGAATAAGTTAATAAAAATATTAATATGACTAATACGTAATCAATAGTCGTACATTTTACCAAATAATTAGGATAACATTAGTTTTACATAAAATTAATGTATAATGAGGATATAATGTATTAATGTGAGACATCATTTTAAGGGAAAGGAAAAGAAAGAAAAAAGAATGTGAGAGATTGTACAAATTCTGTACTATCTTAATTCTAAG
Source organism: Dicorynia guianensis (assembly GCA_037013595.1). Classification (NCBI taxonomy): domain Eukaryota; kingdom Viridiplantae; phylum Streptophyta; class Magnoliopsida; order Fabales; family Fabaceae; genus Dicorynia; species Dicorynia guianensis. The sequence goes on from JASUAB010000009.1 coordinate 3,358,140, forward strand.
ATTTTAACTTTTTAATGGGTAGAGTATATTTAAAAAAATAAAATGTAAATAATAATTATTGATAAAAAATAAATTATTAAAATTTATGAATTATAATTTATTTATTTATATTTAAAAATAATTATAATTATTATTTTTTATTAATAATTATTTATTTATAATATACAGATTCAAAAATTTAATTCTAAATTTTGCACTTTAATTATACAATTTTTTATTTTTAACTCAACAAAATTTTTTTATGTTCCGCACTTAAATTAGCTTTTTCCAAGACTGTGGGAGTGTTGGAGTGGGATTGAAGCGACTCAACGATCATCATATCATGCATATTCTTCTAACATTGTACCTCAGTTTTGTAAAATCAACTGCAACACTTCACTATCTTGTCAGAAAAAGGGTCAAAATCTAAGACGTACACTAGTAGCCACCACTTGCTGCAACTTTAAAATCGTCAAAAGCTAGGAGAGGGAAGGAGAGTTTGTGTGATGCAACATTGCACATGAATCAAAGACATTAATTAAGTAAAAACCGTTCTCTTTTTTCCCATTATTATATGAATTGATGTGATTTCCGATTGACCATAAGTTGTAACAATGTCATGCATGCCTGCCCAAATCTTCATTAATGACCCACAAGACACAAGCCTATTATATAGGAAAAAGCAACCTCCATGAAATGGATGTTAAGATATATTTACAATGTTTAAAATAAAGTATTAAATTTATTAATTTATAATTTAATTTATAAAATATAATAAATTTAATAATTTACATTATTTTAAATAAATATTTAATATTTTAATTTAATTTATACAAATAACAAAGTTGTACTATATATAATATGCCTAGATAGAATCAAAGATATTGCAAATAAAATGTAGCTTATGTTATTTGTACAACCAAGAATTTGTTTCTATATTTTATTAAAAAACAAATTCATTTATTATTATTATTATTATTATTATTATTATTATTATTATACAATATTTGACAGTGGAAAAAAAGCAATAAGAAAAGTGCACAACATTTCAACAACATATACAAGAAAGCAGTTATACTACTTCCACATAATTAGGTTTATATATATAAAATTCCCGCAAAATAATGTTAATGGGTCAAAATTGTGTGGCCCTATCTAGTAGTGATTGGACATTTTACGTAAAATTTTTGTGAATACTTGTGGATTTAGAATTTTCATAAGAAAGACCAAATTCTTTTCCATTGTTTCAAAGCCTTATAAAATTATGCTGGTCGATCTTCCAACACCCCATTTATCTCTATGACGCTGGGGTCGAGTTTTGAACGTGCCATTGCTGAGTTCTTGCCGTCAAACGACCTTCGTGGAGCTTCTAATGCGTCAATAAGGCATGAGAAACAGCAAAATGGCTTTTCGACGAAAGCAAAAAACGACGACCTCGATCAGTAACCATCAGTTATCCATATTTCAACATCAAACCATTTAACTAGTAGTGTGCGTAGCTTTCCAACTTTAGACTTAATTATAACCAACACTTACCGAAAAGACAATTTGACTATAAAGAATAAATGGAGTCAGGGAAAAAGAAGTGGAGAGGGAAATGGGAATGACTCCTGTTAATTTGGTACCTCTCCCATCTCACTGTTTGTAGGAACCAAGGGGTACATTCATGTGATCTCTTCTTGAAAAGGTACAACTTCTGCTCATGGAGATATTCTTGCACTTTCTTTACCCTTTTCACCCAATTGATGCTCCGTTTGATTACATGAAAAGCAATGTACAACTTCAATACTGTCAGGAAATCCCAACTTATTGTGAGGTTATGGAGTAATAATAGTCCACGGGCCATCAGTTTCAATGTGTTTCATAGATCAATTTTTGCAACTTAGTAAATTTAATAATTTAAATTATTTGTTGTGAAAATTAAGAGAGAATAAACTTATATAAATAATATGACCATAAATATACACAGCCATCTTTATCTGTTACAAAGGTATTTGGAATCATTTCCAAAACGTAATTAGCAGTGGTGCTTTTGTTCTATCACAGACTTTTCTTCACAACTATATATATGCGTGTTAAGCGTTGTTTCCAGTAACTGTTGACATTATTGAGGCAGACTGTTATATAGCATGCTTAAGGAAGGCATTTTTCTCTGCATTATTGGGTGTATCTTGTGTTTTAGCAAACCTATGAACATTGGTAGCTCAATAATGGAAGGTGCCATGGCCCGCTTCTAGCGACAGTAGCCACGTTACTCGGGCGTGTAAGTGGACAATTAACCCCATTTAGTGTACATGGACAATAGCTTGGATATTTCTCATACCATGGTTCATTGGTACAATGACTGAAAGACAAGCCAAGTGTGGTGTGTGGTGCTATAACAGTATTTAGGCTATAGCCCTTTAATTAATGGAAGCAAAGAGATAAGAAAGCATGCTTTACTTGCGTGTTTAGAGGGGCTTGGCATTGGCATTATGTCATTTGATGTTGATATAAAGTTTATGCCAAAGTTCTTTGTGTTTGAAGAGTTAATAAAATTCACAAAGCGCGTAGAAATATTTTGTTCAAATTCAATTTAATTATAAAGACGGGGTGATAGAATTAAAAACTTCTAACCATATAATGATAGAGATTCTGTACTATATTAGAAAATTAGTTATTCAAAATCTTAAGCTATTTGATAGAAGCGTAAGATAGTCTCATCATATAGACCCATAATTTCTGGCAAATGAATGAGCCAACGGCACAACTTCCTTGTGGTCCAATTGCCCAGCTCCTTAGAGGAGTTGACGGAGCAATTATCTTCTAGTGACATAATTATGAACCTAATTAAGCCAATGGCTTTGGCATTTTAACTCAAATTGATTTTTGTTTATATAATACCAACAAATATTATTGGAGGCTGTACTTTCTTTTGCATATGGCAACACAAGATTGATTAATTCAGATAGTGGTAGCTAGCTAGGGGTTGGAATTGAGGATCGAGATTCGTTACTGAAAGCAGATAGTGTGGAAGGGGTGAGTATGGCTGTGATACGTCGCCCTCAGGGGTAATAATAGACGTGCAAAAGCAAAGAATGGGATAGATGGCATAGCTTTAGCGAGCCTCCAGATGTTTGATTCATTGACTTTTTTTGGGGGGGGGGGGGGGGGGGGGGGCACTTTTTGTGGACCAATAACAGAATGATTAATTTGGCCACCATGCCAAAGCCACTATAGGTCGGTTGGATAAGCACTCATTTAAATGGAGGTAGCCCTAATCAAACAGGGTGAAAAGTACAGTGGTTACTGGGTTGCAATGAGATCCCTACAGTATACTCCTCCCCCCCCCCCCCCCAACTCACACACACCCCTTTTCTCAATGCCAACAAATTAAAGGTGCTATATATGTTGCGTGCTTTGATGTTATAACTGCCGCCAATTGCATTTCAATTAGCTACTTACCATTTTATGGCATTCTTTTTGGTTGGGTGGAGATTCAATTAGCAATCCTAAATCCTAAAAGGAAAATAAATATGAATGAATAATACTAGATGCACGTAATTATATTGCATAAAAATTATAAATTAAATGCCTCTACTAAGCACTCTGAGAGAGCAATATATATTTAATTAGTTTTAGTATAATTGCGTACATTCAATATAACTTAAAAAATGCTGGATGCAAGTGATTATACCTTACGAAGATTATAACACTAATAGAGAGTAGTCTTTAATTGTTTTTGTGCAGTATAATTGTGTGCATCCAACATTAATCCACCATATACACATGATTTGTAGAATGAAATCCCGACACTGAGGTTGCTGGGTAATTAGTCGAAGGTCTGAAACACTTGCCCAAACAGTTGACACATTATAACATAGAAGGGCGTGGAAGCCAAAGGGAGATTTAATCAAGTTGCAGGGGAAGTTATTGTGAGAAAAAGAGAGATATAGAACATATGGGGAGGCAATGACTTACGGCGGGCAGCCTAATGAACTAATAATGACGTTAAATCTGATATAGATTTGTTTATGGTGGTGGGATGGTGTAAGATTAATGTCACTGAGAGTGATAGGTAAATTCGATTTAACCATGGCAAAATGACAAAGGTGCCTTGTGCCCATCATGGGCATCTATGATTGAAAGTTCTATGATTAAATTATGCAAGCGCAGATATATATATATATATATATATATATATATATATATATAGACACACACACACACCTCTAACACATCTCTCTTTTTGAATCATGCATCTTCGCTAATCCACTTTTTAATCATGACTAATTAGTAGATTCTTTTTTGTAATTAACTTCTTGATTAGATATTTGCCATTACAAGTGATGTTAACCAAGTTGATGGTTGTAAAGTGAAATTGCACCTGTCAACCCTTGGCAACACATCATCTGTATAACATCATTTTTGTTACGGTTATACTATTCTCATAATATTATTTTTATTTAATTTTTATAATATTAAAATATAATTCATTAAAATTTATTAAATTACACAATTTAAATTATAAAATTCATAAAAATTAACTGTCTACACAAATTTTATAAGCATTTGTTGTTGCCGTCACTAGCAAGATTTCCCTTTTCTTAAATGATTAAGCCTTGTCATATTATCTTTTCTTTTTTTTTTTCCCGGACTTTTATGGCAATTACTGAATTAAATTGTTTTGCAGTGTAGTTTAACCCTAAATCCTTTGATTTGGTAGTGATGCAATGGTTTCAGCGATTAGATCATTGTTTATAAGTTAGTGGGGGTTCAGAATTAAGACAAAAGTAATTTGAATTAAAATGCCCAAGCCATTGGCTTAATTAGTTTCCTAAATTTTTGCCAGTGTTAAGAAAGACGAATTAAAGAGGAGTGTTTACAATTTTCTTCTTTTTTAAGTCATTGTCTTTCTCTGTCTCTGTGTAATTAAATTACATCTCACCCTCCATGCGTCAACTGTCCATTGTCTCATACACATGCATACCAATCAGATGTTTGTAAAATCGTGTTTTTTCACCAAGAATTGAATTAGAAAGAATTATGATTTCAAAAACAGATCAATTCTTGTGGAATGTTTTTTTATATATTCATTGGGTGGGCTATGACAAATGATCACTTATAATGATGTGAGCTCTCAATGTATTATTCACTATTGATTTTTCACATGTCACTTTCCAGTGAAAAGGCATTGAATAAGGTTGATAAAGTTTTTTTACGCAGATAATGAGCTACCTCCATTAGTGACCACTGGATAGTGATGTGAGCCAAGAGTAATATTTTTAGGAGCTTGATTACCATTATTGAGGTAATTAAACCTAGTCAACATCGCCATTATAAATTGGGTTCCAGGTACTAATTTGGATTTCTATTCAATTTACAAAGATATATACGGCTGGGCCTCAAATAATTTAAGGAGAGTTTTGGGTTTTTGAAAAGAGTAACATATATGGAATCTGACCATGCTAAAGTGTAAAATGTGTTTTATCAGGTAAAGCATAAGTCAGTGTCATTGATGAAAAAAATTAGAAAAATAAGCTATTTCAAACTAATTTATAAATTATTATTTATTGATTTATATTTTATAATTAATGATTTACACAGTTTATCTTTTATAAACAATGATTTAACGCCATTTATAACAATTTATACCTTTACAAATTGAACTCTTCATTTTGAAGGATCTCAATCTACATATTTGATTCCCTAATTTCTTTTAAAAAGTTAGGATATATAAGAGAAAGAAAAATACAAAATTAACAAAAAAAAAATAATAAGAAAAAAATAAGACCACACATTAAATTATGAATATATGAAAAAAAGTCACTAAAGTCCATAAAAAAGAAAGTCATGGAGAATTAGATCCCTTTACTATCTTATTTCTTAATTTTGATGACTTTCTTTATATGTCTTTATTTTACATAAATATATCTCACTTTTTTCTTTCATTAACTTTTTTCTATCTCAATTTTCCATCTTTCTTTTACTTAAGTTATCCCTAACTTTCAAAATTAAAAAGTTAAAGATCTTAATCCAGATGTATTAGTTGGCCAATGTCACTTTCAATATCAACCCATTTAGTGAATGCTACTGAAATTATTAACACATGAAAAAACTTGCCCTAATCTTCTATAGAAAAATTGTGGGAAAAGGTGTTTGAGGGACCGCAATGTAATCAATTAGATTAGAGATGAGGTCCTAAACACAGCTTAATTAATTGAAACCAACTTTTCTATTTTACCTTTCCAAGCAAAGATAAGAATTCATTGGTGGGTGTGACCGTTCAGAGAGTGACACAGACATCTTGTGGGACAATTTTGTAGTTCATATATAGATGTTTCTTCAACATTTTTCATATATTTGTGTGGCACATGTTTAGTGCCTTAGTGGTGTCTGCGTAGTGCATAACAAGGGCGTCATTAGTGCGTGGTTGTATACGCCACCAACTATTAATTTCGATGACCCTTATTATGCATCAAATTTGAAAAGATAAATTAATTATAGGGTAGAGACACTTTTTGCCATGGTTGTTTGATTTTCATTTTTACAATGTTATATAGACAAAAGGCATCATGCATGGCTATAATAGACTCCATATATGCATGCATGTTTGCTTCATGTTCATTTTTCTACTGCCTTTATCTTCTAACTCTTGCATTCAACCACAGAATAAAGAGTAAGAAAAAAAGAAAACAAGGAATTTAAGGGGGGAAAAAAGGACAAAAAGAGGAGAAAAGCAGCAGACCAAAGACAAGGAGAGTTGTCGTAAGGTTAGAATAGGGCCAGATTTTCATCAACACCAACTCCTTATCTTGCTTTCTCAAGTCTTCCTTCTTCTACCCCACTTCCCATTTTTCCTCTTTTCTGCTTTCTGTGTTTCTCAATTTCGTTTCAACAAAACCTATATCATTTTTTCAACTTAGTTAACTTTCTCCTCTATCTATACTGTTACACTGCATAATGATTATACAAAAATCAAATAGTGATTACTTGTTATTTTTGTTTTAGATAAAAATTATATAATCCTTATACAGTGCTCATGTTATTCTAACAAGTGCGTGCTTTTTGGAGGCTATGAGCCTGTGGCTCTGAGGGCATTTGCTTTGTTTTTTGGTGCATACCAAACACAAAATAGTGGTGTGGATGATAAGATGCAGCTTGCTATACTAGGCCTGTGAAGGTACAACAAAACAGGAAAACTACTTCGGAGCTGTCTATTATTGATAATAAATACAAGTAATTAGGTCATAATTATATATGATATTACGAAATATAAAACGGACCACACTTTTTTGTATAGCATCGGTGATCTGATCACCCCATCTGTCTTTTCTTTTTCTTTTTTCTGAGTTTATTTCAAATATATAAATAAAATTTAATCAGCTTCAGTCGGAGGAAGAGAATTGCAGAACACTCTGACAAGAGGTACCAAGCAAAACTCCCCACCCAATCCCTGTGAAAGCAAAGGGAGGCAAAACCTTTTGCTGCCCTCCCCGTGATGATGGACTGTTTGTCTAGCCAGACAGCAGCTTGATGCCCCCTTCTCTCTTCTCACCTCGTGTGTTAGTGATTTGAGCTTAGCTTTATCCATTATTGGGAATGGTACGGACACAATCGAACGCGTTTCTCTTCACCCTCTTTGATGGGATCTTTTCCATTTTTATACTGTTTTCAAACTTCAATTAATTCTTCCCCACCCACTTCCACATCTTTCGTGGGTTTTGTGTCTCAAAGTGATTAATTTCACCGTCGAAATCTCCATAAACTCTGCTCTCCCTACTCTTTCACAAACATCTGGTCCTCCTCCATGTCAGATGTATGAGGTTTTGCTTTCTTAGCATCAAGTTAGTTTTCTGATTCATTATCATCAGCTAGGTTCTTGGCTCTTATCATCAGCTAGGTTCTTGACTCTTGCTTTTCAGGATCTGTAAAATCAAAAAGGGAAAAGAAAAGAATTCGATTGATTGGAATCGAAATTAAGCTTCGCGTGGACTAAGTTTCTTCTACTGACAACAGAAAAGGAGGTTGATTTATCCTGACGTACGTTGGACAAAGCTAATTATAGCAGGTTTAATTCGTTCCATACCGTCACTGAATCGGATAGATATGGCGACGTACTTTCATGGTGGCAGCAGTTCAGAAATGCAATCTTCTGCTGATGGGTTGCAGACACTTTACCTTATGAACCCCAGCTACGTACCCTACTCTGACAGTACTGCTCAGCACCCAACGCCCAACATGCTCCTCGTCAATCCCAACACTCCCGGCAACGCGCTCAACCTCGCCAGCCTCTCCCACGCGCCACCCCCTTCCCCCAACCAGCAACACCTGATTGGAGTTACCATTCCCACAAACGTCCTCGGATCCAACAATCCCGACGATCCCACCCGACCCTCTTTGCTTGCACAACATGAAATCTCCGGCTTCCACGGCTTCACCCTCGCGGCACCCCCTCATCGTGTCCACTACAACTTGTGGGGTTCTGTGATTGATCAAACATCATCAGCCGCAGCTAACAGCTCCGGTGCTGCCGCTACCCCCACAGCCACCGGAGATCTCTCGCCGCATATGGGTTTCCGGAGGCCTAGTCAGCAGGGCTTGTCTCTGAGCCTTTCCTCACAGCAAACAGTTTATAGGTCGCTTTCTGGCGACGTTGACGTTCCAGGACATGCTCCGGTTCCGGCTATATCGCCAACGAGCCGGGGCAATGGTAAAAGCGTTGATAACTTGCGGATTCTGGGGAATTCTTTGTCGTCAGTGTCCAATGGAATTCCTAGTATGCAAAGTGTTATTTTGGGGTCCAAGTATTTGAAAGCAACACAAGAGCTTCTGGATGAAGTGGTTAATGTGGGTAGGGGAATCCACAAGGGGGACTCACCAATAGAAGGGGCTCATAAAAATAAGATGAAAGCGAACAGAGAATCATCAACATCTGGGATTCGTGATGGTTCAAGTGGTGGTGGTGGAGGGGAAAACAATGGCAAGCTAGTAGCTGAACTCAGCCCGGCACAAAGACAAGAGCTTCAGATGAAGAAATCCAAGCTCGTTAGCATGCTTGATGAGGTACGTTTTTTTTTTTTTTTTTTTGGTACAGGCTTGATGAGGTACGTTAGTTATATATACGTGCATGATATATATTTTGGTTCAATTCCCATTAAACTCAAGCTATGTAAAGATTTTAATTGCACAAATTATAATGCAAAAATGAATATTTAATGAGTCTAGCTACTTGTGTGTAAGTGTCATGAGTTTGCAGTTTGGTTTGTGTCATTTGTACAGTCATGGGTTGTTAATGATCAACCATTGAAAAAATTTCAGCAACTTGTGAGGCTGACTGAAAAAATAAAGAATGCGACGCTGCTAGAGATTGTGTGAAATTGACAGGAATGTCTCTCGATCATTATCAGTTTCTTGCTCGTTTCCTCGAAAATATGAATGGAATATATGGGGAGAAAATTGGTTATTTTTCTAATTTATTTGGGTTTGGAGATAGAGGAAATAGATAAGGTAAGACTTTGCTATGTGTCAGATAATAATTTGGGTTTGGGCCCATTTGGGCCAGATTTGAGAATTTTAAGAAGTATCGCAGTGACCCAGTATTGAATGAGATTGGGGAAGGGTTGGGAGCTAGTCCTTGGTGCGTGGGTCTAGTTTTGTTTTCTTCCATGCCTTTTCAATATCGGAAAAGGAACATTCTTAATTATTAATTAAGGACAGTCAATATTGTTGATGAACCGCAGACTGCATATTTGTATGCGTTTCAAATTACTGTTTTGTGCTGAACTTGCAGGTGGAGGTAAGGTACAGGCAATATCACCACCAAATGCAGATTGTAATTTCTTCATTTGAGCAGGCAGCGGGTTACGGAGCGGCGAGGTCGTACACTGCCCTTGCCCTAAAGACTATCTCCAAGCAATTTCGGTGTCTTAAAGATGCAATCTGTTCTCAAATCAAAGCAACAAGCAAAACCTTGGGTGAGGACGATTGCTTAGGAGCCAAGGCAGAAGGTTCAAGGCTTAGGTACGTTGATCATCATCTCAGGCAACAGCGGGCACTACAGCAGCTGGGAATGATCCAGCACAACGCTTGGAGACCCCAAAGAGGATTGCCTGAACGAGCTGTTTCCATTCTTCGTGCTTGGCTCTTTGAGCACTTTCTTCACCCGTGAGTATTTGATTAATTCTGCAACTAATTACATAGAATCCAGAGACAATTAATATTAATGTTTTAGTGATTTCGGGTATGAAATCCGCTGTCCTTTAACTTAGAATTTTCTAATTGTGGCATGCAGCTATCCTAAGGACTCCGATAAAGTAATGCTTGCAAAACAAACTGGACTTACACGGAGCCAGGTATGTTTTAATTACTCTACAGGTACTCTTCTCCCATATTTATTCAAATCTGTTATTATTATCAATAAAATTTTATTAAACTCACTTAAAAAAATTTAAATATAGAAATTAAACTGTAAAACCCATCAAATCCCAGTTGAGTTTCATCCCACTATATTTCATGGGACCAAACTTACTAATAGTTATATATATATATATGGGGAGAGATGCTCATAGTTGTGGGCACCACACATAATTCAATGTACTTAACTTTGGAAGCCCCGCGTTATTTACATCTCATTGAAAAAGGGATCCTAGGTGAGCTTAATATATAGAAAATTTGGATTGTATGGTTAAAATTTCTATGAAAGAAAAAAAATAAGAAAAATGTATGTAAAGTTTATGGTGTTCATTTTTTTAAGCAACATAATTTATTAATCTATGCAAAAGGAATTTTATAGAAAGGAGACGTATGTGACATTATTATAATGCAGGTGTCTAATTGGTTTATTAATGCCCGAGTTCGGCTATGGAAACCGATGGTTGAAGAAATGTACTTGGAAGAAATCAAGGAGCAAGAGCAGAATAATGGTTCCGAGGACAACACAAACAGATCAAAAGAATCGAGCAAAGAGTTGGGGTCAACATCAAATGCTGCAGAGCAATCAGGGTCCATTAGAGTTGATCTGATAAAAACTTTCCAATCAAAACCAGAAAGCTTCAACCACCAAATCACTTCTCCAACTGAGATGTCAAACTCTTCAATGTCAACATCTCCCATGGGAGGGTCCCTTCAATCCCGGTCAGGTTTCCATCTTGCAGGGTCATCGATATCTGCCATTCAAAGAAGTCCGAACAAGCCAAGAAGTTCTGAAATGCAGCACTCGCCGAGTAGTATTCTCTCAGTTGACATGGAAATGAAGCCCGCAGAAACCAATAGAGAAGGCGGCACTAAGTTTGGCATTGACAGGCACACAAAGGATGGCTACCCTTTAATAACTGGCAATGCAAACAATGGTGGGGGTTATGGAGCATTCTCCATGGAAGACATTGGAAGTTTTAACGTCTCTGAGCAATTAGCTCCTAGGTTTCATGGAAATGGTGTATCTCTCACTCTAGGACTTCCCCACAGTGAGAACCTTACTCTCTCAGCCGGCACCCAACATGGATTCCACTCACCGAATATACATTTGGGAAGGAGGCTTGAGATGGGAGCCAATGGAACTGACTTTTGTGCTATCCACACTCCACCCTCTTCTCATTCAAGCACCAGTTATGAGAATATAGATATTCAAAACAGAAAGAGGTTTGCCGCCCCATTGCTGCCGGATTTTGTGGCCTGAGAGCTATAGCAAGCTGGCTGGCTAGAATATCCAACGATAAGAATTTTTCTTTCCTCCTATTACTGCAATCCACTAAAGACTTCACACGGTGTTCTCTAGACACTAACTTAGCAGAAGATCATTTAGCTTGCAGCCTAAGAAAAGTAATGGAGACGCACAATATTCCGGGCATGGAAGGGCCGGGAAGCTTGACCGCTGTAACATGGAAGCTCTATATATATAGCGCGTAGGTCTCCATATGCTTGAAGATTCAGTTAAAGTGTTACGTTAAGGTAGCCTAGGTTTCATAAAGTTGGGGAGGGTATATTGTATATGGTATTGGATATGTTACCGGGTAGAAGGAATTGAATCATTTCTTTGGATAGGGAAATAGTAGAGTTGTTTTGTTACAGAAGCATTGCATTGTAAAATTTATTATTCCTGTATTTTCCTTTTTTTTTTTTGGGTGTATTTGCAGTTGTGGTGGTGGGGAAAGGGGGGGGGGGGGGGGGAATATGGAAATGCAGCATGCGTATGTACGTAACATTTCCATGTTTGCATAAAATAGTGTGAGAATATTTGGATGGAGGATTGTAGTGATGAACGTTTATTACCCAGCTGCTACACTGCATGCATGCAGAAATAAAAGTCTTCACCTTTTTATGTTAGTTTGGACGACATCTGGAAACTGGTTTTGAAAGATACTTATCGTACATGTATGTTTGCTAATTAAGTGGTTGTATAAAGCAGTAAGATGACATACATTACCATAAATTCCTGCATTAGCTAGTCTTCCATCTTTCAATAAATACATGCATAGTTCGACCACGTTGTTCTTGTTAAGGTATATAAAGGTAAGTTAGAAAATATGATCAGGCCAAAGATGATGGTTCAAATAGATACTTGTCCACTTTTATCACTGAAAACCAAATTTAATGAAAATATTTCATATACGACTTGTCTTATTTTAATTAACTGATTAAATGAGATAGATCTTTTATAAAAATATAAATTTATTTATTTTTAATAAAATGAGATGTGTCAACTTAATGAGTTAATATATTTTTATATATAAATATACTATTTTATCCATTAATCAACTTAATTTTAACACCCTTAATTGCGATGTAAGGTTTTTCCTTCTCCTAGCCCTAACTTCTCTGAACACTTTGTCCATATAAATACTTCGAGAAAGGAGGCTTACATGGACAGTTTTATTTATTTATTTTAATTTCTTTCTTCCAATTCACAAGGCTAGTTTCGTGCACCTATATCATTCAACAATACAAGAATGCAGCAAACAGGAGCTCACCTCTCTCTACTAATTAGTTAGTCCAACCGATATGGTTTTAATTGAGGCTCGTTCTTGTTCCTGATTACGTGACCAGCAGGCAGTTTAGCCAACGAACTGTGCAACTTGCTTGCGAGTGTGAGCATTACTTACTATATGATATATGACAGATGCCAGATTGTGATAATTAGGTATTGGTCGTCTATATAACATATTTTAAAGATCGACCAGGGTGGCAAAAGCTTTCATTTTGTTATAGTATATCAACTTGCCAATGTATATGTAATAATAATTAAAAATATTAAATCTTGTGAATCTATTAATTTTGGAGTGGAAAAATTAATTTTTGTTTAAATAAATAATAAAGATGAATCAAAATTGTGTAAGTTCATATTAACACTATATCTAATTCCATCATCCAAAGGGTCAAATAAAATAATAATTTGGTGATTATTATTACTATTATTACAACCCCTTTCTATGAAAAGATATATATTCACAAAGTTTTACAATGTGCAAATAGAAAATTGTGTATTTTGTGAAACTTGCACGGTATGTGAGTGTATTATTTTTTTGTTATAATATTTTGTGTATACAATTAAAGTCTCGTAAGTTTTTAAAATTTATTTATGCTTAGTAGGAAATTTTAAATCTTTTATATCTCTCTTTACTCAAATATTACAGAAATGGAGTGATAATAAGAAACTGTTTGCACTAAAAAAGTTTGCATGGCATATAATGTTTTGTTTCAACACATTAAAACGAACTCCACTGGTTTTGGCGATTGGAGTCATGGTTCTGTTGGTAACACAGATTAATGTGGTAATGAACTAATGATGTCTTGAGATGAAATGTTGAAGACACATTCATATGATGATATGGCAATGATAATATGATTATATATAGAAGATATTATTTTGTTCTTGCTTTCTATTTTTTTAGATTTTTTTTTATTATTAATGTATCAATCTTATTATTTTATTTGATTAAATATTTATTTAAATAATTTAAATTATTAAATTTATTAAATATTATAAATTAAATTTAAAAAATTAATAAATTAACAACTCTAATTATATTTAATAAAAATTTAATAAACTTTCCGTCATTGAGACTTCCATTTTCCTAATAATATTTCGGTAATCGTTTGTTTTGCGGTTAGTTTTTCAAAGTCAAAAGTTGAACATTTTCATCAGCGACAGCTCAGGGGCACTCGAGAGACTGTAAATTGTTGAAATTGCGTAGGAACAAATTTTCGATCGAAGTTGAGCCTTGAGCGCCATTGTTGGAGGCTGCTATCGCTATGGAAAAAGAACAAGTTGAAGAAAATTGGAGCGAGGCGGTGGAAGACCTCGTAGCTGCAGGGGAGATCGAAAGCGCTATCTCTCTCCTTGAATCTGTGGTCTCCAAGCTCGAAAGCCTCAAAGATTCCGATTCAGTTTCAGAGCTTCAATTGGCGTCTGCTCTCGCCGACTTGGCTAAACTGTATTCCTCCAAAGGCTTTTCTTTTAAAAGTGATGAGCTTGAGACTCGGGCTTCCGTCATCAAACAAAGAGCTCGCCAAATTCACCCTTCTGCGTATTTCTTTCTCACTTCTTTTAGTTTCTTCTGCTTTCGTGTTTGTGTTGCGAGAATTTGAATCAAAGGATGAAGTTCTTGAAATCTTTTACCTGATAAACTGCGTTGAAGGGTACTTGAGTTTAATAAAATGGAAGAATCCGGTCTTTCAATGAGACCAGTTGAAAATTGGCTAAGTTGAATTCTTCTGTTTAAGTGATTAGAAGCATTTTATTTGTCTGTAGCTGAGGAATTTGCTGAATATATAATGGTCAATTATTTTCAGTCATGTGGAAGTTGTGAAAGAGTCGAAGGAGCATCGGATTTCACCAGCCAACGTTACTTCGTGTTCAAATGATTCAATCTGTGGTGGCGATTCGAATCATGGTATATCTTGATTAGCCATTAGTCTTCCGAACATAAACTTCTTTTATAAGGTTCATCGGAATGTCCACTGTTTATGTCAACTAATGGGAATTGGCTTCTTTCGGAAGGACATCTTCAAAAGCCTACAGAATTGCCTACCGAGACTTCACCTGGCAATAGTTCTTCTGATGATGGTATGATTTCAGTATATTGGAATAGGATAAAAATAGCTATTTGTTTGTTCAAATCAATTAATTTTCTTCTCGTTTAATGGCCATGTCTCTGATTGATTCACTGGGTTTACTGTGCTGCTGTCTGAACTGCGATGAATGGACCATGGCCTTGAGTTTTTATGGGTTTTTGACAAGAGTTGACTAATGAATGTGTATTAGGATCTTCCTTATATATAAGAAAGTTATTTAATGTAAAAATGTTAAGAACTATTGTTTCAGTTAATGGTCAGACTCCTTGAACTTCCTCTGAGTCTGCGACTCTAGAAAGTCTAGGTGAGTCTCCATTGTACCCATATCAGTCCATTCTCTGGGTGCTCCATGCAGCTGTATGAAGCATCCCTAATTTTTGGTTTTCCTCCCTTTTTATGAATCCTAGGTACACTCTGTAACGCCATGAATATTGTGCATATAACTTTATTCATTATCTTAAGCTTGCATGCATTGTTAAGACGTGAAGCCAATAAAATGCATAAATGGCCGATTTAAAGAAAATGTTTAAACTTCTGCAGCTATTCTCCTTCATTCAGTCTGTGCCCTTAAGATTAAGTTATCAACTCGTGAATGCTTCTATAGATGTGTTAGCAAAGGTGGGGTGAATCAAGGTTCTTCTTGCTGTCTCTTGGAGAGCTCACCTTCTTAGTTGGGAATTCTTCACTTGCGAGTTGCAAATGCTAGTAATATGGTCTCTTTAAGATTGTAGTTTTTCTGTTTTTTCCTTTATCACAAGAAAAAAGGTATATAAACTCTTTTTCAATACATACATCCTTTAGCCTGTTAAGGATACAAATATCCCAAATCTTGACAACTGGGCTTTTAGATGTATTTCCTTCTTCTTTGGAAAAACTTAAGGCATTGATCAGGTCCATGACAGTTATGTTATTCTCCATAAATGAGATAACAATCCAAAAACCAACAACATAGCACACAAAGCCTTCTCCCATGTTAGTTACATGGATCAAACGACACAACTAGATTTTATTAGAAAGTAACTTTTTAGAAATACCATTTATCGAAAGGTCCCTTTTAATAATTTCTCACTGGACCTAGAAACAAAAAACTCTTAAAACTTTAAAACTTGATAAAAACATAAAACCAAAAAAAAAAAAAAGAAAAAAAAAAAGAGAGAACTATGATCTTCTGAGTGATTATCTTTCTCACTGAGTTGTTATGAAATTTAATATGTCCACTTTAAGCAGTTTTGATATATTTATTTTTCCATACTCTGGGACCATGGTGGGTGGGGAAGTTTTGGGTTGGTGGGGGGAGGGGGTTCAATTGCTCATTATACATGCTGAATTTAGCTAAGTATTTAAGCTTTTGTTTACATATATTGCCATACAATTTGGTCTTATTCTATGTTAACAACATGATATTGTGATTTGTTGCAGATTGGGAAGCAATCGCTGATCGTGCACCTGATGAGTTGCTCACCTCACAGTGTTTGTCCAGAGTATCTGATCTTAAATTGGAGAACAATCAAAGTCAAATCCCAAAGCGACGTGGAAGGGGGACATTCTCTTATGAAAAACGTGAACTTTATAGTGATCAATTACTTGAGGAATCAGACATCCACGCAGAGGATGAAGAGACAGTGCATACATCAGAAGGAAAAAGAGATTTAAGAAACTGTGAGTGACTTCGTATGATATTTCATTATTTCAATTAGCTTTGATGTTACATAAAATTTCATGTTGTTGAAATTAGCTAGTCATACAATTCCTTCTAATACGCTGGATCTTTATAGACAATATTCATGTCAGCTCAAAAGATAATCCATCCTTTTTGCTACTCATTAGCTTTCATATGCTTGAGATATTATGTTGAAAGCTTTAAAATCTAAATATTCATTATTTGGTCCAGCAAATTATGGGACCCGCCATGTTCTTGTTCTGGCTGATTTCTCACCAAGTACTAGGACAATCGATCTGGAGGAGCTTTTCAAGGACTTCAAAGATCGTGGAGTAGTGATCCGCTGGGTCAATGATACAGTTGCATTTGCAGTATTTCAAACACCTTCAGTTGGTACTGATGAAGTTACCTGCCTTTTTATTTATTTATATAATGGGATATTATCACAGTTATATTATTTTTATAAACTAAATTTTATTAAATATTTACTTAAAAAAAATTTGAACCAATAAATTTACTATATCTCATAGATTGAACTGTAAAACTCAACAAATCAATTACTTTGATTACTTCAAGTGATAGTTTGGTAAACTCCTATTAGTGGGAGTTCCATTTTCCATATTATTATATTAGTGAACTGCATCTAGGTTAATTTTTGTGTTTGTCGGTTATAATGATGTGAACTAGTTACATGACTCCATTTGAAAACTAGTACTAGAATTTTCCATATGGATTTTCTTCCACTTCAGTCCTTTCTTGGATAACATTGTCCAATAATTTAAAAGTATGTTAGCAATGTAAATCACATTGAATTTAATGATAGCTGGCAATAACCTATACTTGCATGGATCTGACTGATGTGGGAGCCCAAGATTGGTGATACTTAATTTAGACCAATACCATTTGGAAGAAAGGAGTTTTGAATATTCTCTTTCCTTTGCATCTCGGAAAAGAGGATGTTTACATTGTGTTTTCGTACTTTAATCTTATAAACCATTATGATAGATTGACAATTCTTTTAGAACCAGTTCTGTGAGCTATAGGTACAAAAGAGCAGTACAAAACTGCTTAAAAATGATTAAGGGAATAAGGGGTTGTGTTAATTTGATACCATTACAAGAAGCCGTGTTTCTTAATGTTGTTCTTTAGCTTGCGCATGGATGCTGGTTGTTAATGTTCACTGAAACTTGCCTATACTTAGGTCTGATAGCGTAAAAACTAATGGAAAATTAATTTAACTACTGTCTAGTCTTTGCATATAGTGTATTACTTGTATGGAGAATCTAAATGGCCTGTAAGCTTTAGCCATAATATTTCTAATTACAAGTGCTTTGAAGCTGTTCTATTCTTAGTGATAGGGAGTGTATTCATTGGACTGAAACTGTATTTGGTAGTTTTAGAAGTTATCTAAGATGTTTAATATTGTTAGGGGCATATAGATGTCAAAAGATAACCTGGGGAATACAAAGGTTTTTTAATCAATATCAGCAAATCAATATCAAATGTTATGTGCAGAGTGTGGCATGGGGATAGTTGGCTTGGTATAATTTAGCATGCATGGATGTTAGGAGCTTAGCTAGAAGAAGTGAGCAGCTCAGGCCCACCATTGCAGTTAGCCCAAATACAAGAGAGAGTATTTGAGGGCAAATGCTTTTGTTAGAGAAATCAGATTGGGTGGTGGAAGGACGGGGACTACTTGGTCAGGGTAGTGTTGTATGTAGGGGCACTGGGCGGTGGGAGAGAGGACATTCTGTTGGTCATTACTGAGTGAAGCTTTTGCTTGGGCCAGAGGATTTCTCTGTGCAAGGGACATTGTCCTGGGAAGCCAAGGGTCTCCTTGTGCTTAGTTGCTTTTATTTCCAATTTTCCATTTCTGTTTGTATGGTCATTGGAGGACTTCTCCTTCTTTCTGTTAATACGTAACATTTCCTTAAGCTGTATTTCCTCTGTTCTACCAATGGAGCTTTAACTGTGTATTCTTGGATGAGAAAGATAGCTCTCTTGATCTACTTGCTTTACATCTTTGACAGCTTGACACTGACATATTAGAAAATGTCTCCTTGGTTTTAGTTTAGGGGGTTGAATTTTTTCTAAAAAATCTAATCTTTATTTTGGCTACTTGACAATTTCAAGATTATAAATTTATAATGCAGCACTTGAGGCCCTAAACAATATTCACTGTCCATTCACTGTGAGGGTACTTGATGAAGATGATGATCTTCTTAGTTCAATCAAACCAAGAGGTAATTTGCTTGATCTGAACTTCTTTATCTTTCAGTCTTAATATAATTTTCTCCCTGTCAAAGAATTCTCTTTGTGATGCATTTACTTTTGAATTTATAAAATTTGGAACCCAAGTATAACCATAATAAAAAACTCTGCTCTTAATTTTTCTAAGATCTGTGAGAACTTCAATACAATTAGCCTGCAGGAAAGTATGTTGTGTGTATGTAGTCTCTGTCCATGTCAATTAGTTTGCGCTTACTAAACTGCCTTGTTTGTTCCCTCAAATTTGTTTCACTGCCCGATGGTGCTACATATCCTAAGGATCATTTTGTATTTTACAACCTATCATCGTTATGTTTGTCAGTCAATCATTGGTAGGAACAATGAATTTTGTTTTGCGTGGTTCTCCTTTTCATTGTTCTCAGACCTGGAACCTCCCCGCCGAAGGCCACAAACATCAGCCCAAGCAGCTCAAAGGCTGATAGCTCAGGGGATGGGAATAAAATTGTCATCCACGGCCTTTGGGTCCCGAGAATTAAGAAAGCAGGAAGATGCCAGGAGGAACCGTATTGTTACCAGGCAAAAATTGAGAGACGAGGCTTGGGGAGATGATGTTGTCAACTAATATCCTCTAGTCTCCATCCGACGATGCTAATAATTCTTTACATGTTGTAGCCACCATTTTCCACAGATAGAAAAAGGATTTTTTGTATCCCTTTAATTCATGAATAGATTCTTTTATATATGAATACAACTTAGATCGATCACGAAGCATTATGACATGGAAGATCGTCATGCGAATCCCCCCTCAGCAATTCCTAGTTGTCCTAGTCCCTTTCGGCCGTCCTCCACTTGGCTCAAGAGTAGAAAAAGAAAAACTGGCCCTTATGCTTGGACACTCTTGACTCTGAGCCAAACAGAACTATTTCATTGCGTTTGCTGTAGCTTGTCAAACGTCATGGGCAATCTTGAAAGCATGAAAATTCACCTTTCATTGAGTAGCCAACTCCTGGATGGATTTTGACCTTGTAGAAACTCGTGCCGCTGTTTTAGTAAACAGCCTCTTCATACTTTAATACTGCTTGTTTCCATCAGTTCTATCTGATCAATCAGTAAATACTGGGTGCTATAATAATTCACACGAAGTTATTTTGTAATCTTGAGACGGAGCAATAAAGTGTACGCAATTCGCTACCAAACTCAACCTGTTCATTTCTTTGCGTTTTGGATCTCTGAACATGATATGTACAAGCAATTTCAGCGCACACTCTTTTGTAGAATTTCTGCTTTCTTAATGTAATTGATAGTTCTCATTTCTCCACATACATTTTTTACTACTAAAATTTACTTAAAAGTTTACATAAGTTATATTAAACGGAAATAATATAATTTTCATTTTTTCTGATGTGATGCACGGATAAAACTAGCAATAAAAATAAGTTAATAAGCCCAATTTTACCTCGTTCCAAAAAAAAAAAACTCCCATGGAAATGTCAAATTACATATCTGATTGCTAGCAACTCATAGCCATTGATTCTTGTACTGATATCAATGTATAATAAACAAATAATAAAATTTTGGGTTCTTAATATAGAAAATTAACCCAAAGAAACGGTGCAAGAAACTCTATCAACTAATAAAAACTAAACTAATATCGAAGGATTTTTATATGATTTGTCTTAACAAGGAATTATAAAACAAGACACTATTTGCTCTGATTTTTCCCATGAGAGCCGGCCGAGACTGACAAAATTGAAAGCGACCAATTAAGCATCTATCATTTTGGTGAAAACTTGCAGATTTGTGTTAAGAGTCGTAGCACCCTTCACAATGTCTCGTATCATGTTTATGCAGATTAGCAGCATCCTTACAAAGCTGTTGTCCTCCCAATAACCTTCATGGATTTCCCAAATCTTACATGATGTGATCTGCCTCTACATGTCTTCGATTCCCCACTCAAGAGATTGTATGCGATATGGAGAATCTTCCCCGTGACATTGCTCTTGACATTCTTTCAAGATTACCAATCACTTCTTTCCTGCAAACCAAGCGTGTTTGCAAAGCATGGCTTGCTTTAGCTCGAGACCCACGTCTCCCCAGCATGTTCTATGCTCGAGCAAACAAGAGAAATCCTAGCCTCATCCTTCATTGCGATTCTCCCATACAGAATAACCTCTATTTTATTGGCTTTGGCGAAGAACCTCATAATTACAGAAAAAAGGTTCACCAAATTGTTCCTAGGTTCATTTCCAACATTCCTGAATACCAAGTGGTAGGTTCCTGTAATGGATTCCTCTGTATCTCTGATGCACTGTATTTCGACACCATATACATATGCAACATCCTTACCGGAGATTACATAGAATTGCCCAAAACAATTCAGCATCCAGAACAAGAATTAGCACTTGGATTCGGAGCCAATCCGACAACTTCCGAATACAAGATGGTTCGGATCGTATACTATCATGAACGCAATAGAAGAAGGTGGTATGAACAATCCAATGTTCAAATTTATACCATTGGCACAGAAACTTGGAGAAGTTTAGGAACAATCCGTTGGGGACTTGATCCAGGATCTGCAGAGGCCTTGTTAAATGGAACTCTTCACTGGGTAACTAAGCGTTACATTTTCCTGCCTGGTCCTTGCCTTCGAATTATTTCATTCGACTTGGCTGAGGAAAAGTTCAAGGAGATTGAACGTCCCTCGTGTGGAAGCCTTGACATCTGTAATTTTCATCTTGTGGCTTTAAGAGAGTGCCTCTCTGCAGTGGCTTGTAAGGAAGATGAAGGAGTTGAAATATGGGTCATGCAGGTATACAATGTAAAGGACTCTTGGACCAAAGACTATGTCATTAAGGTAAATGTTCCAGCTATCCTAACCCGAAGTTCCCGTCCACGATCAAAGATATGGAAGAATTCAACACTAAGCAGAGGAGCCATTCAAGTTCAATGTGCTCTGAACAATGGGGATATTTTGTTGATCTATGAGGATGGAGGTCTGGCTTTGTATAGCCCTAAAAATGAAGAGTTCAAGGAGCTGCTGTTTTCTGGTCTCCCTAAATGGTTTTCCACTTTAACACATGTTGAGACCCTCTACTCTGCAGAGGAACTGTTAAATTTCCGTTAAATGATAAACGCTCTGTTGAACTTACAATTGATTCTAGGAGTCCCATTAGTTTTTTCATATTTGCGTCGTATGTTGGTTGTTGTGCCTTCTTTTGGCATATAAGGAAACTTGGATTAATATAATAAAAGTCATACAGTAATCCGAGTAGCAAGTCCTAAATTTCGAACATGAACTCCGCCTATGGCAACAGCCAAAATTGATGGACAAACTTAGGATGGGGGTCATGTACTGTACATAACACCAATCCTTCCTGATTTATTCCCCACTTGGAAGGTGCATCGACTACTTTATTAGCCTGTATTATTGAGCTCATTATATTGAAGATTATCAGAAGAATTCTTCACGAGCTATATTTCCTCATTTGCTTAAAAAATTTATCCCAACCTGACTCATTCTCTTTTACGTTTCAATCACAACTGTTTGTCATTAGCCACGTTAGATGTGAACTCTTTCTTCCCCTTTCATCAGCATTGCAAATTTTAGTAGCCCCGTAAGGCTTTTCACATCAGCATTTATTTTTGGTACAACACATCAGCATTTTAGTATAACGCCATAGTGCCCACAAAAATCAGCTGGGACTCGCGCCATTCTATTCATCAGTCTTCTTACTTTCGCCTGTTTAACATTTGTTTTTGGCGATCAAAGTGAACCAAATTATATAATACGGTTCGTTTTCATAACACATTATGAGATCTTTCTAGAAAGGTTCTTAAGGCCAGAACCAATACATTTAAGAATAACTGTTTCCGTCTTCGGTTCTGGCTTAATAACAAACTTCAAGTCCAGAAAATCCTTTATGTTTCTGAGTGTTTGAATCCCATACTGCGATAGCTTTCCAACACGAACCTTGGAAACATCTTGTGGACAGAGTGCGCAAAGTAGAAATAACAAACCCTACAAATTAAACAACAACCAATATTTAAGCAAATGAAAGCAATGCCATCATAATGCATGACAATGCTTCACTCCCTCAGCATGTAAGATAATAACATGAGTATTAGCTTCTTTTTCCATCATCAAGGACAAGATTTATGCGGACCTACTTTTTCCAAAACACGTTGCAGCAAGAAAGATTAGTAAGAATGATTAAAAGGGACAAAAATATATACCTGATGTGTTGAATCTACCACGCCACCCTGGTATATTTCATCAAGTAATGCATATGCAATTTTCTCACCAATATCGCTGGGAGGCATCAAGTCTTTCTTTACATCATCAACAAATTCAGCAGACTCTTCAGCCCGTGCATAAGAAACAGCAGTATCTACAGATATGAAGCAACCGGAAGTGGTCTCCGCAACTAGTGAAATACCATATCCAGGTGAGCTGCACCAGTTAACGACTGATCACCGAAAAGTACTAAGTTTTCATACCATAAATGCAGAAAATTCCCAAATTCCAATCACATATATTTGCAAATTTAGATTGAACAGGATATACTTATATAATGAATGAAAGAAATCATACTTTCCAGCCTGTGGACCTGATTTATGATCAGTAAAAATGTGCACATCTGGGAGTAGTTTATTGAAGATTCCACGGGCAGCATAAATCATGCTATTTTCAAACTGAGCAGACACTCTGGCTGAAAAAGTAACTCCTCTAATCCTCTTAACCAGTCCCTCATCAGTCCAGGTAACTGCCTGCTACCAAGAACATATGAGATAACAATTTTTTATATATAAAAAAAAAGTCCCCAATAAATTCAGAGACTTACTGTTAGATTCTGAACAATAGGAACGGACAAAAGAACTTCTCCACCACCATTTGGAGGAACTCCACGACTCTCAATTTTTAGATCCAAACCTTCGGAAGGTACACCAAAGCGTTTTAACAAGGGCAAAGTAGTAGATCGGAAGGTATCAACTGATGGATCCTTAGAGTCATTTGTAATTCCTGACAATGGAATAATGAACAGTTATAGATCATTGCATGATAACTACTAAGATGTTATCAGTACTTGATTTGAAGCTTGTATAATCATTTCTTATCTTCAATTTTTCTCTAATTAAAAAAATCAGGTTAGAGACATAGAGATAATAGCAACACATATTACCAATATGAATGCATATGCAGCTACTACCTTCATCAAGAAATAGGCTTTGAAAATTAGTAGCTGCCCAAGGTACAGATGGGTTCCATTTTAAAAGTAGAACTCCAGTCATAATGACAGGGTTGGAACATTTATGTTCCCGTATTAGAAGTCAGATGAATGTGCTTTTTCAGTGCACTACTTCCAAAGGAGATCTCAGCAAGAGCGTTTTTGCTAAAACAGATTTAAAGTAGTTCTCCATCCCATTTCATATTCTGGTGTATTTACAAAAGAGGAAAACTGCAAAACCATATTTCATAGTGGGCATACTCTGAAAACAGAAAAGCAAGCAAGACAACAACAGTTCTACTTGTCAGCAGCACCTAGAAGAAAACTATACTCTCATGCATATTCACCAACGCTTTGGTTAAGGCAGAATCAAATGCAATTTCTTTTGTTCTCCCTTGCTGAGATCGTGAGAAAGAGGAAACAAAATTTTTTGAATTAATTATCAAAAACAAACTATAAACTACGTAGCTACATGGTATATCAATATATTTACAGTAACTAAGCCTCCCTTACCACCCGGAGCCCGGAACAAACATTTACACAAGAGAACTACTAAAACCTTGGTCCTTCCTAAGCTCAGATCAAAAAAAGATAAAATGTCCTCCATCTTTGAACAAGAAGGATCATAAAATCAGTCGCCTCATAAAGATCAAACAAGATATTCTGTAAGTTTATTAACCCGCCAATAGGTCATGGACAATTCGAAATAATTTATATACCTTCTATGGTAAATGTAACATAAATGTGAACATACTAATACATAGGTAGCTATAACTCTCACATATAATTATAAGAGTTTTGCAAATACTTCTATATGCTGATAGAGTATAATGTCACTAGAGAATCATACAATAAGAATCAAAAGACACAATCGTCTATAAATCAACACCAATTGACATTCAATTGCGGAAAATGTTCACTAATCAAAATAAGATATACAGTTAATTATAAAATACACGTTCAAGAAGAAAGAAAACATGTACCTTTGAGCCTAATTGTAAGGGGCTTCTTCGCAAACAAACCAAGCACAACAAGTGTCTCCAGGAAATAACCGATGGATCGACTAACACCACAGTCGTGCAGAAGGTGTTTCCCACCCATAACAATCCCAGGGTTGTACTTTAATTTGGTACCTGGCCATGCATAAACCAAATTAAGCCTCGCATACCAAAGTGGATACTTTAACCTCGGATGCGCATATCTAATACGAAAGAAGAAAACCCATAATACCAGTTTCGTTGATTTCGACGACGCAGTCATCGCTGATTTTCTCGAGCAAGCGGAGGAGTGAGACCTCGTGTTTTTGAAGACCTGGCCAAGTCTCGTCTGTGCGGATATCCTCGACGAGAATCGGGTTGGACGAGAGGGTCGCAAGCACCAATCGTTGTCGGAAGTCCTGGCTTCCTTTAAGCCTCTTGTAAGCCGTCTTGCCCATTCTTAACCTCACTCTGCTCTGAACACTGCCCTGAATATTCGCCTTCGGGCGAATAGTGCAATTCCAGTAGCCGCTCTGACTTTCAATAATTCAGAATTCAGAGACCGCCAAGGATGAGAGCAGAAGCGCCAAAATGTGGATCGACAGTGGTTCTTCTTCGTTCTCGTGGTCGAGCAGAGCTGAGTCTCTAAAACCCTAGCGACAAACCCTCCATGAATCGTTAACTACCGGGCATTAAGCCTAACAACTACAGGCCCATCATTGGGCTTTGGGTAAGCCCAATCTCTCAGGCCTACCCCTCTAAGTCCAAAGTTATGGTTTTGTTGGATCTATGTCTTCTGTGCTTTCGAAGATAATCAAATTGAATTTGGCAATTTGGGTTTAAGAAGCCCACCGAGAACATACTAAAAAATATATATCTAAATGAATAGGAGAACATTTGCCCCATGAGATGGCTCTACCAAGGATTCACAAAATAAAATGTGAGTTTTAATTTATTTAAGTTTTATTATTTAATTTATAAAATTTAATAAATTTAATGATATAACTTTTTGTAAGTGAATATTTAATAAAATTGAATTAAAATAATATAATTAATATGGATAGAACTTGTTCTTTGATAATACAATAATGAATATCAAGTTGAAATTATCTCCACACACCACCAAACAACAATTTTTGGTGAAATCTTGTTTTTTCTGGGTAAATGAAGCAGATTTTCTATGAAACCACCATAAATTTGAAGTAACTTGACTGACAGTATATGTATCATGTCATCATTTTCCCTGATTCCCTGAAACCCCCAGAATGCTAATCCAGCAACATTACCATTTTCTATTAGGAAGAAGTAAAAATTTTTTTTTTTCTGTTTTATAAAAGGGATCAGGAGAACATTACAAGGCCACTCCACCAGCATTGACCAAGAATTCCAGCAGTGCCAACATGCAAAACTAATCTTCCAGAATTTATATGACGGCATTGTCGGTTGTTTGCATATTTTAAGGTTGGGAACAAGTATTCTTTTTGCTCTGTTATTAATGTTTGTTTAACGACAGTTGGATTTTGCATCCGTTATGTACTCTACGTAAAACTCAGTCAATACTTTTTTGAATGAGACTTTGTGTTTTTTTGTAGCATGGAAGATATGTGCCTCCCAATTCTATTGCTAGATCAGTATTCAATGCCATCACCATTATATTATTGCTTGATTTTGTAATAATTTACGGACAAACGTTTATACTACATAGTTCTATACTTTGTCAACACCACACCACCATATATAGTTCTTATGTCATAATTTCTAGATTAAAATGTATAAAATTTTTTTAATATTTATTTATGTACAATCAGTTTTTTTATATCTTTAAAACATTATTAACTGTGCCTATAAACTTTTACAAATATATGTTTAGGGAAAGTCTTAAAACATATATTACATGTTTTGAAACACAACGAGTTATGTGCATGTTATGAAAACTTTGAACATATATAAAGTGCACATAAAATTAACATAAGTTCTGTACACTTTCGTCTAATCTCAAACATATGAGGGCTGAATACAAATTCAACGTTTTAACCTCATCACCTCGCATCTTATAATCGAATAAATACTCAAAATGGCCCTCGCAGCCCCAATGAAAAACAATGTGCTAAAAGATATAAAAATAATATTAAACTTATATCTAATAATTTAAATTTTTAAAATAATTATTTTTTAATATAATATTAAAGTCTTGTCAAAATTTTTATGATTAAGAATTTGATATCCATCGTTTCTATTATTGAAAAGAAATAAATTTAAATTCAAACATAATTTAATAATTTTATATTTTTTTTTGTAATAGATGAATCAAATATAATTTAAAAAAAGGATGAAGTGAAAATTGAACCTACGACTAGATTTGAAGACACAAACACCTATGCCGCTAGAACATCAGCTGTCAGCTAATAATCTTATACTTTGTTCATATTAAAATGTCAATTTTGAACATAAACTGCAAACTAAAATATGTAATTTATTTTTGCCTTCTCTGTACAATTACGCCGCCTCCAAAGTTGCCTTTGTCTCGTTTGGAAGTTTCTCTTCTTTTGCCCACAAAATTACCTTGTTTTGCCCACAAAATTGTGCCAAGTCGCTGTTCACGATGTCCACTAAGAAAATTCATGCACCTAAAATTCAAAGGGCCTGAATAATGCGTCTCAAATTGCTGTTGCTGTGTTTGACCACACAGGGCCGCATTGACAAATTTAAAAGCATTTTGATACTTATACCACTGCTGAAAATAAAAACGAAAAAAAGGCAGAAAAACCAAGTTCATGCACTATTAAATTTGTCTGAAAATGTCTTTGGCCATGTCACCGATCACAGTATATATAGTCTTCTTTCAAACCTTTTTGTTACAGAGCCCCTTTCTCTTACCCAAGAAAGCAATTCCTCCTCCTTTTCTTCTCCTTCCCTGTTCTCCCAGAAAATCATATCAATATTTAAAGATATTCAGTTCGATGGATGAAATTGAAATTCCTCAATATTTTGTTTGTCCCATTT
Organism: Dicorynia guianensis; assembly: GCA_037013595.1. Taxonomy (NCBI): domain Eukaryota; kingdom Viridiplantae; phylum Streptophyta; class Magnoliopsida; order Fabales; family Fabaceae; genus Dicorynia; species Dicorynia guianensis. The sequence continues at coordinate 3,386,264 of JASUAB010000009.1, forward strand.
CGCTTCAGATCATGAAGGACCCTGTGACGGCCGTGACCGGCATAACATACGACAGAGAAAGCATAGAGCAGTGGTTGCTCACAGCGAAAGTCTGCGTCTGTCCTGTTACGAAGCAGCCATTGCCGCGAGATTCAGACTTAATCCCAAACCATACACTTCGCAGGCTAATCCAAGCGTGGTGCTTAGCAAACGCAGCCAATGGTGTTGAACAAATTCCAACCCCAAAATCCCCTCCCAACAAGGCCCAGTTTCATAGACTTATCAGAGATCTAGAGTTTCCCCATTTGTACCAAGCCTCATTGAGGAAACTGCATGATGAGGCTATAGAGAACGGGAGGATCAGAAGGTGCATGGCGGAAGCTGGCGTGGCCAAGGCCATGGTTTCAATAGTTGCCAAGAGTTTCAAGGAACGCATAACCACGTACCTTGAAGAATCGTTGAGAATCCTTCGTCATCTCTGGGGTCCAACTATGGCTGACATGAAGCCTCTCGTTAGTGAAAACTTGGACTTCATCGATTCGCTGACTTGGGTTTTGCAAATTCACATAAACAAAAACGTGAAGATGGTAAACGAAGCAATGCCCGTTTTGAAATTGGCCATTGAAGCCACAGATTCAACCGTTCTAGGCAATTTAAAGCTTGAATTTTTCAGAGAAATCGTAAGGGTACTGAGAAGCACAGCAGTCTCCGAGCAGAGCATTAAAGCTGCCTTGCATGTCCTAATAGAAACGTGCCCTTTGGGAAGAAACCGAACGAAGATCGTAGAGGCAGCTGCGGTCTTCGAACTCATTGAACTGGAACTCGAAAAGCCGGAGAGAAACATAACCGAGCTCGCATTTAACCTTCTGGCGCATCTGTGTTCTTGTGCTGATGGGAGAGACCAGTTTCTTCATCACGCGGGCAGCATCGCTGTGGTTTCTAAGAGGATTCTGAGAGTTTCCCCAGCAACCGACGACAAAGCGATTCAGGTATTTTCCTTAATAGCTAAGTATTCAGCATCTAATGAAGTCGTTTCAGAGATGTTGGGGGTAGGAGCCGTTTCAAAACTTTGCATGGTCATGCAAGCGGATTGCGCTTCATATATGAAGGAGAAAGCAAGAGCCATCCTTAGGTTGCACTCCAAAGTCTGGAACAATTCTCCTTGTATTCAAGTGTATTTGTTAACCAGAGACCATAGGTGATCATTAACTCTACTCAACAAAAGCTCCCTTTTTTTTTTTTTTGGTCTCCCACACAGCTTGATCATATAGTTTTGATCATAATTGTATTCAAAGTAAGAGAGTTTTTCTTTTCTTGGTCTCTTCCATGCACATAGTAATTACAGTTGACTTCTGCTGTCGACAGCAGCAGTTTGTGTTCAAGACGGTCGAACGAGTGTGTAGTGGGCAGTTGCTTAACCCATAACTAAGACAAAAAGGGGAAGGTGATTAGGTGAAGATAGTCCGTCGTCTGAATTGTTTGAAAGCCAAAAGTGATCATCACTTTATCATTGTTGCCATTTGACACGTGCCGCAGTTGTTTGACGCTCGTCACCTAGCTATGGTCGTAAAAAATGAATCAAAAGCAGTTCTGGAATAACGTTGGAGCATGTATATTGATGCATGTGCATGCACCGTGACCGTATTCATTTCAATCTTACCATTCTCACAATTTAAACTATAAAATTTATTAAATAAATAAACTGTTCAACACTACAAATATAATAACTCACACCATTAAGTGTGATCTATTCCTAGAACTAGGTTTGGAAAGAAGTTTTCGGTCATTTTCGCTACACTGCCTGTGAGTGGTATAAGAAAGCGGTTAAAAACTTGAAATGGCATTCCTTTGAAAATAAAGTAGCCTAAGCCGATGCTATGGATGTCTAATTGTAAGTAGCACAAATTAAATTTTATTTAAAAATTTTTAAATAATTAAATTTATTAAATTTACATACTAAATTGTAAAATTTAACAAACCTCAAAGTCTAAATTAATTGAGATATTAGTAACCCAAATTTTCGTAGGCTAATACTTTATCTTTCCAACTCATGCTCCTCAATTGCAGTCACACCCCAAAGGGACGTTGAACTCATGGAATTGAATGCTTCTCCACTGGACATGTACAGGGCTTATCTTACATGGATGCAATAGAACCATTGTTTATGGCCTTGCAAAATTAAGGTAGATGTCCTTGTGCTAACTAGAAGCTTCCTTTTGATTTTTCTTATTTTTATTTTATGAATTATTAAACTCTGTCGATGTTTGACCATCAAGTTATTAAATATCCTCATTCCAAAAAAAGAAAAAATTTATTCAATGCTAAATAAGCAAAACAGAATATGAGCACTCATTTTGATATGCAGTTGCGGAAGCCAAACGCTTCTTCAGTTTCTAAAGAAATGTGTGACGTATTAATATTGGCCATTCGCTACCGATCCAATTTGCGATGATGAGTGCGTTGAGCTTTTCCCCATTCTCAATCTGCGAGGATAGATAGAGAGGAAAAGTCGTCGCAACGCATCACATATTCTCTTCTCCAAAGGTGAAAGATAGATGTGCAATTTTGTTTCTTCTCTTTTGGCCTCCATAATTAAAACCAATATTGCAACAACTTCTCTTTGAATAACAGTCAAAGTTTGAATTAAGCAAGTATATTATATGATTGATGGACCGTCACTGCATCTGTTTTTCAAATGATACTATTTAATTAAGGGTTGGTTGAGAATTTTCCACATTAAAATATATGTGATACATTATTGTTTATATATTTCAGTCCATTATTTTATAATTGGATCAATTTTATAAACATCCTATTTAAAAAAAATTAAATTATTAAATTTATTAAATTATACAATTTAAACAGTAAAACCAAACATACTTAACACCCATATTAATTTTATAAGAATTTAGTAAGTCTTTACCCTTTGAGGATTCTATATTTTACAACTACTATGGTATTTGATTGTAATTTTTTTATTTTTATAAATTAAATTTTATAAAATTTTTATTTATAAAATTTAAAATTATTTAATTTATTAAATTTTACATATTAAATTAAATTATAAAACTTAATAAATTTAATATCCCATCTTAAATTTTATGAGCATGCTTTAGCAAGATAAGAATTTTCTATTCACTTATATTATCCTCATAAACTAATAAATTTTATTAAATATTTACTTAAAATAAAATTAAATTATTAAATTTATTGAGTAACATAAATTAAATTATAAAACTTAAAATATTTATAACAAAATTACTATTTATGACAATTTAATAATTTACTACTACACTTTTTCTGATTATATTCTCATCCCGCAATCATACTTATTACATTTAGGAATGGCAACAGAGCAGAGCTAAAACAATGGTCTTTTGCTCCCCAACCTTGAGAGGAAGATTGTCTCCCCCCACCCCTTCCTCAAACCTCGAGGGTGAGGAGAATTTTGGCACCATCTCCAATTACTACAAGGGAGTAGGCATCCACGATCTAAAATTTTAAAATTTTAAAATAATTTTTTATATAAATGATTTATTATTTATTTATTTATTACATATATAATTACTATTTTATCTATATTAAAAGTTTATCTAAATAATAAAATTAAAAATATTTAAATATTTTTATAATTGCAAAATTTTCCGTAGAATAAAGACTATAGTCTTCAACCGTGTCCTAAAAATCTCAACAGAGAAATTTTTTTTCCGGTCACTCCCCTATGGAAAAATTTTTTCCTCCATCCACGATCAAAGTTGGAGCTTCCCTAATTAAATTCCTCTAAATATACTTTCTATTTTTCTAAATAAATATTAATTTAGGGGTTCGCAGTAAAAAAATGAAATAAAGAACTATTGCCTTGCTTCTGGTCAACTCTGGACCACGTATATCCATAACTTTGGTCTTATGAGGAACTTTTCTGACGCACATCAAGCGCCGTTGTCAGCTTATGGGCACCGCCCTTTGAACAAGATGGGCCCAATGTACCCACCAATCAGATTTAGGCTTTATTCAAAATTGTAGTCCCACAATTTGGACTTGGTGTTCTCTGACTAGCGAACCAGCTAGGATTTGAGAATCATTAGCCGCTCGCTTTGGGTGATTGTGACTTTGATTTAGAATACTATTATTTTATAAATTTATTTTTTATTTAATTTTTATAACAAAATTAGATTATTAAATTTTATAACTAAATTATAAAATTTAATAAATAAAAAACTCACACTAAAACAAATAAATATTAAGTAAATATTGAGATGTCCGAAAAAAATTTTCTCTTGATTTATGGTGGATTTCCTTTTCATATGGTCACATATTCAGCTCCCACGTTATTAGTTCAATGTTCGGGGCTGGCCAAGTTTTAGTCAAACCATTGCTGCTATATTGGGCGACGTGAGCTGATATATGCCAAGGTCAAAGAGTAATTTTGTCGTTTGTATTGCATACAGATACTATAATCACTGTTGATTTTTCAGTGGAAGAGAAATGGTAGTTGTAAGTTCACTAATTCAAATCACAGGACAAATAGACGTCCGTTTGGTAGGAATTTAGGTTCAAAAATACATTTTGGCAAGTTCATGGGATTTTTTTTCCTAGAGTCCCTTTATTGTAATAAATTAACTTTTATAAAAAATTTTATTTAAAAATTTTAAATTATCAATTTATTAGATTTAAAAATTAAATTATAAAATTTAATAAATTTAACATATATTATAATCTTTTGTGAATTTTATGTACAAATCATGTGAATAGCATTTTTTCTCTTTTTTTTTATGGCAAATGTTTTACCGGGACTTAGTAAAGGATTATATTAACACAATTGCAATAACACTCATTTTCAGAAGAGGAGATTCTTAGTTGGATTATTTTTCTTTCCAACTAAAATTGCTAATACTAGTCCAATAAATAGAACTACCCATAATTGAAGAAGCAATATTTATGCAGAAAAGTGATACTGTCACAACCTTATGTTTTATAACTTTTACATAAATTGACCCAAAATGGAAGAGAGAAATGAAATCAGAAACTGAAAGTGGCTGATTTAACAAAATAAGCTTACATAAATAAGGTTGTTGAGCAGATTTTAAACAACTGGTTATATAATATCATTATTCATCTATGGATAGCCAAATTTTATATACAAATAATGCACTTTTTTGGGTATAAAGAAGGCTAGAAGCCCTATATTAGAGAGATACATCCACTAAACTAAACTTCATACCCCCATAAGTGCCTAAAGAGCAAGACTAGCAAGCCGTATAGTCTATGCACTCTTCTATGCAAAGCTCTTGAGAATAAATATTCACATCCCAATGTTTTTAGGTTCATCATGACCTTTTAAGCCAAACTTAACAAAGGGCTTTTGTGTGTTCACCAAATTTTGTATTAAATAAGAATGGTAAGAATCAAATTTTTGACTAATTGATTATAGAAGCTTTAATACATGTCATATAATTAATCATTCTAAGAGTTTAGGCTATTAGATGAAAATCTAATATTAATTTTATATTTTTAATAGACGTCCTCATGTATTAGTTTATTGGGTTTAAAGTGTAGACATGTACATAGGCTCACTAAATTTTATACTAAAATTTAATTTTTTAATTTAAAAAATAAAAGTAATATGGATCCAACTTTAAATTGGTAGATCATAAAAGCTCTAATTTCTTGATAATATTTATGATCCTTTATTTCTTTCGAGAGCATTAGGTGAGTGAAACTTAAAAATTTGAAAGCATTTTATTGAGCAGAACTTAGCAGCAGCATAAAAAGAATCCATTTTACTAATAGGATTGGCTCAGCTGGCAAGATAAAAAGTAATTCACTTCTAAGACTTATAACTCTTCTACCAATAATCTCTCTTGGTAGACCATGTATTAGTACCACTCTAAGCCTTTATGCAAGCTATAATATGCCCTCACATTAAAATAAAATAACCACCGATTTTCCTAAACGTTTTTCTTTCCCCAAAAAAAAAAAAAGAATACATATTTTCGTGTATTCACAGAAGCCTTAAAAGTCTTTGGCTAGCTACCTTATTTGCTCCAATGAATGGAATGTGACATTCACTAATCAAAATGAAAAGCCCATGAAAGTTTATAGTAGTAATAATAGTCAGATAACAGGACAGTTTAATGTCTACACTGATTTATTTTCGTCGATAACATTTTGAGATTCATTTGTATATATCGAAAAGTAATGTGGAAATGTTTTCTGGGCGGCATCAAATACCTTCACCATGTATAGATATATTTCAAAAAATAGAAATAAAAATTGACCTAATTAGATGGATAGGATGAGAGCAAAGGAGCAGGAATACATGGGGAATTTTTCCAAACCCCAGAGTGCAATTTGAGTATCTCCTTGGCCCTCTCCTTGGTTTTCAAACTGCCATCCACTTGAAGCACCAAACATAGCTTGGACACAGCCCCAACTTGCGACATTTCTTGAAGCAGTCTAAAAGTGGCTGAATACCTACAAATGGAGGTCAAAATTCTCACTCCTCTGTCACTTGCCACATGAGATACCCTTAAAATTTTCTTGGACACAATGGCCACTCCAGCCCCATGCTTCAGCAACTCTGCCCTCCCTTCAGCACAACCACATAGTTGATCTAACGCTATTAGCATTAGCTCGCATGCTCTTCTTTCAGAGACTTCAAGAAGGAGCTCCACCAGGACTAAAACCGCACCACCCTCAACCGCTTTGATCCGGTTTCTACCCCACGGACAGAGCTCCACAAGAAGCTTCAATGCAGCCTTAGAAGCCTGCTGCGAAATCTGATCACGTAGCATCCTCATTATTTCCAGAAACATTTCGGTTCTGACACTGATCAATTGGGTTGGATCAGCCACTTCAAAAGCAGATTTCAATAGCATAGTTGCATAAGCTCGAGTTTGGTAGTTCCCAAGCCTCAAGCTGTGAACCAAAGACTCAATAAAGTGAATGCCCTCGTTGGAAATCAGACTCTTCACCTGAGCTTCAGAAGGATTTAAATGAAACAAGACTTCAATTGCTGCTTCACTCAAAAGAGTTGAGTCTCCTATACTGTTCTTCATGCTTGAAGCCAAGAATTCTATTGCCCCTGCTGATACCGAAATGCTTTTGTTTCTTTCGCTTTCAGAAGCAATGGATCGAAGCCTTCTTAGGCATTTGAGCTGCTTATCTGGGCATGTCTTCGCTTCAGAAAGGAGTATAGCAATCTGCGATTTGTCCACGGGTGGCTTTGGAGTTGGAATTCGTTCAATACCAAACGAGGCATTAAGAGTGCACCATGCTTGAATCAACCGCAGCAGAGTGTGGTTTGGGGTAAGATCTGTGTTTAACAAAAATTGCCTGGTAACGGGGCAAGTGTTGTTCTTGCATGAAAATAACCATCTCTCTATGTTTTCTCTATCGTAGGTCATTCCTGTAGAAACTGTGACAGGGTCTCTCATAAGTTGCAAGGAAATGGGGCAGAGAAAGTGGGCAGGAACTTCAATTTCATCCATATTTGGGAAGTCTCCTCACTTTCCAGGAAGTTTTAAAAACTCAGCCAAACAAACTCTTGAAATCCAAAGTTTTATTGATTAAAAGAACAAATCAGCAGTAGACTGAATATGATAAAAAAAAATGAAAAAAGAAAACCTTGTTTTCAGTTGCTATAAAGCGGAACACCGCAGAGAGCTGAATTTTGCCAAGAACTAAAATTTGTGAAGAAGTTTGAGGCACATTAGTTGCATGAAATTTGAGGTAAAGCAAAGCAACAAGGTACGGTATTTTTATACAAATTGTTCTAAACGATAAAGTCAACACACGGAAATTGAGGGATATAGATGGTGAGGGTGAGTTAGCTGGGACCTTTTTTTTTTGGTAAGTACAGGAGCTATTATGCTTAGTAGGGGAATTGGGTATCAGGATTCGATCCTATGCTCGGTTCGAGAGAAGCGTCACGTTACGCCAACTGAGCTAGTGCTCATTGGCTGTTAGCTGGGACCTTTGATATTCCAACGTTTTGGAAGGACAAAAAGCTTAGTAGTAGTACTAAAATTGAAAATTGCTTTCATTTAGTAGTACTTTCTCCCGTCCTAAACAATTATGTTGTTTTAAAGTCTTTTTTTCTCATTTTATTTATCACTTTTTCAAAATTAAAGTCATATTATATTTTTTTTTATAATTTTACTCTTATTAAAATTACTATTTTCATTAAATATTTAATTAAATTTATTTTTTAAAATTTTTTAAAATAATTTAAAAAATAAAAATTATTGAAAATTATTTAATATTTTTTTTATTCTTGTATATTAACTTCAAACGATAAATAATATGACCGGGAGAAAGTAATAAGTTTCTTCCACTTTGGTGCGTGGGAGCTAGAATAAATGAGTGAATCGCTCAAGGTCTTCGTGGGCTAACGTCGATCTGTGTCTGAAAGTTGGAAATGGCAATCTGCAATTAAAGCCTCGCATGGAGGGTTTTGACTTCCACTTTTGCGATTAAAATAAACGGGGTGCTAATTTTTTAATCTTTGATCTCTTCGTTGACCTTAATGCTTCCATGGCTGGTACCGACAAGGTCTAATGGGTCTCATGCATTTTGCCATAATTGGATGCCTTTCTCACGCTTTTCTTGGCTGCGGCCATTAATGCTTTCTTTGATTGTTTACTGGGAAAGTTGATCATGTGTTGGGAGCAGCAAATTGCTTAGCCGAGGCTAATGTTGTTGTTTGACCAACCCTCTTCTTACCGTTATGTATATCGTTAATTACTTCAACTTTGGCACTTTTACAAGCAAAGTCAGGTCGCTGCGAGAGTACCAAACAAGATGATGACTCGGTGCTTAGCACGTGAAACAGGCTAACACAGTAATCAAAATCAAATTTCAACTTCAACAACTGCTTGGAAAATCTGCTATCGAAAATTTCGTGTTTTTCTTTTAGAAAATTAAGGAAACGTTTTGGAGGCGTAATCACTTCTTTTCGGGGCAATATGACTCCCTCTTCGCTTTGTCCGCTATTGCAAAGGGAAATGAATGAATTAATTTAAAAGCGCTTATTTTGGACTTTTCGTGTGTGGAACATGTAAGACTAAGAATCTTTTTTTAGATACATTGTGTGAGGAAGAGAAAATCGAGCCCAAGAATGGAGAGTTAGAATTGTGGCTTGATACCACTTGAACCAAAGGTCAAGAGGCGTGTAAGACTAAGAATTGATTCTAGGCACTCAGTTTTGTTAGGTAGTGAGATGTGATAATGTATCAGACGTACGCGAAGAAAATAGTTATTTAATACCAACAAAGAAAAAAAAAAAGCACAGAGATAACGAACATGCATGCTTGAACATAAACATATATAAATAAATTATACATTATTTATTTTCAAACTGGTCTTGCTAGAAAATTAAAATGTTGAATTGTATATAAAAATCCTTGATGCAGCCAATAGCAAAGCAGTTGTTTGCTCGACCTCTCAAGGCAACAAATAGAGCCAGAACAGTGCATTCTAAATGCAGTAACGTAGAGGGACCATGAACAGGCTCGGCCGTAGAGATTTGTTTTTGCTTTTGGTTTGGTTGGTTGTATTTTGTTGAGCTGGTTTTATTGGTTAGGTGCACTGAGTGGCGTGAAAAATGAAACCCCAAGCAGTCAAAGAGAGCAGCGCCATTTAACTTGGCTCAGGATATGACCGCAAGCATTGCAATATCCGCCCATTTTTGCTGCGAGCCGTGAGTTGTGTGCCTGCTCATATTATAATGGCCAGCGCTCATTCGTTCTTTATTTTATCGCGTAAGCTGGCTACCTATGTTTTATTTTATTTTTTTTAAATACATGTATAGAGAGTGAATCGAACCATATGGGAAAGGACGAAAGCCTCATACTGGCCAAGGAGCCAAAGGCTCATCCCCGGCTATCTATGTATTAATTGACTCCGTCAAAATCAACTTCTATGTGTGTCAGAATCTGCAGGACCAGGACATGCATATGGATTTATTCTGAAAACACACATTTTAACGAAGGCCTTTAGTAAATTATTATTAATTTATTTTTTTAAAATATATTCTTATACTTAATTTTTCTTTAACATTTATATTTAATGATATAAATCTTTTAATTCAATAAAGTTTATGACTTAATTAATAAAATGTAATAATTTAAACTTAAATAAAAATTGTATACCTTTTTTTTGTTTTTAGCTGCTTCGGAGGATATTGAGTTATATAGAATTAGGTTTCTTTAAAGTAATAAGTATAATTTATAAAATAAAGTATAAGTAAATAATTATTGATAAAAATTAAATAATAATTTATATAATTATTTTTTATCAATAATTATTTATTTATATTTTATTTTATAAAATATATTTAAATTCATATCAAATCATGTGAGAGTTTATCCCACTCTGCTTTTTTATTGTCCATCCCTAGCCAATCAACTAGTCCTTTTCTAAAAGCTCAAAACAAGTTTGTTTGTAAAAATTACTATTGCAGCTGAAAGTCAGTTTTTGCTGCCAAAGTATACAAATCTGTTCGGCAAGCAATTCTGGGTTTGGAGTAACGAAGACCACTGTTTCATTCCGCGCAATTACCATTGCATTATTTTTGGGAGAAGATCAATCCCTAGGCAAAGTTATACATATTTACTAGACTGATCGATCAGTATCCGAAGGCATTTATATTTTAAACCAGAATAAAAAAATCAGTCTGGTTCTTAAAAAGACAGCTTGAAGATCATAAAGGAATCTATGCTTCCACAACAACTTAGGGATTACGGATATATAAAAGCTTACATCTTCTAATCTCAACCCAAAAAAAAAAAAAAACTTACATCTTCTAATGCTTTTTAAGTATTTGTTTTTATTCTAGAAAGTAATTTCCCCTTCTTTTTAATGATTGTAGTAATTAAGAAATCTTAATTGCATTTTTTCCTGTGTTGAATAAAAAAAATGTAATCAACAAAAAGTATTTTCTTTAACTATTGTCGTATATTTATCTTTATATAATTTAATTATTATATTCATTAAGTTTTTTATATTAAAATATAAAATTTAATAAATTTATAAATTTTATATTTATTATATATTAAATGAAAAATGATAAAAATAAATTTTCCAAAATATTTTCCAAATTGCTTGAAGCAAAAGGAGTGTATCCTAACTTTGCCTTTGCAACCTAACACGTAATTTGATGAGTTTAGATTTTCTTATTTTTTAATTTTAATAATTTTTTTATTTTTTAAATTTAATATATAAATTTTTTAAACTATTTTTTTATAATTTTTTTCTTTCTCTTTGCCCTCCTTGATGAATCTACTTGTGCCTCGAATGCTTCTATTCTTGGACAGTTTTCAAAATAGGATAGTTATCGGTGTCAGATAGTAAGCTAATCTTTGATAAAATGGCCTTTGGATAAGACCGCGGAGATTTAACAAGTTTTTCTTTTTTAGGTACAAATATTTTCGAAGTTGCTTTTAATATTATTTATCTATTCTTGGACACACCATATAGGTAATTAGCATTTACATATGAAAAAACGTTGCCTAATCGCGTCATATGGTTCCCTTCTGTAACACTGTTTACAGCTATTACAATGCTGAGGTCGCTGATTAAGGGAATAAATGCTATAATGAGGACCACTTACAAACAACACCACAATAATGGGTACCCATAAAAAGGCCCAAAAGACAACTATCCACCTCTATGACAAATGTCAGAGCCCAAGCTTCGGCTTTAGCTGCAGCAAACCAAACTCGATTAGAATTCAGGTCATGCTCGTCCTGCAGGGAAATCTGGCGTGAGTTCAGGTTACAAGACAAAAATCAGAAAGGAAAAAAAAAAAAAAGCAGTTAGGGTTAGGTTGTTTTCCTTGCAACATCCTCATTATGAGGAAGTAGATGATCTGTTTGTGGGCCAATAACCAAGCAAACGAGCATCTAAGGAGAGCATGTGTACGCAATTTGTAGCAGACATGCTTATTGTGAAAGCCAAAAACTGCTGAAAACAAAGCAGAGTGGTGTCCAATCCTAACCAGTGAGTGACCAATCCCACACCCACCCAACCATTTAAACCACCGTGAGAGGACAAATATCCCACCACAAATCTCTTGGGAAAAAATGTTCTTATAATTAAATTCTCAAAAAATATTTATATTTAATAATGTGATTGTGTGGATTTTTAAATCAATAAGATTTCATAATTTAATTTATAAAATTTAATTCATTTAATAATTATATTATATTAAATGAAAATTATATAATAACAAATTAATAAAGAGATAGAGGAATGAATCTCTTCAATTTGCTTCCCCCCCCTCCCCACCCCCAACCCACCCATAACTATCGCTATTTCTTTTGGATTCTTGTCCAATTTCTTCGGTGATCTTTCAACTTACTATCTACCTAGTTCCTAATTGAATGTCCTTGTTTATTTTAACTATTCTAAAATGGAAACTAATATAAATAAACAAATAATTATTGATAAAAATAGAAATTCTTTCAATTTCATAAATTTCATATAGATTCTTTTTTCTTTCCCCATAAATGGTTTGCTTTATACTTTATTCTTGATAACCCATTTCTCACTTTCCATATTTTTCCCCAATTTTTATGGACAACGTTTTCAGTGAGGTCAATTACATATTTGATGTTTACCCGAGATTATGTTAGATCTTGCCTAGACAACTAGTCATTCTCACCAACAATTTAGGTAAGATAGCTCCAAATTAGGGCTAAACAAAACATCCAAAATTCCGTACGACTTAGTTTGGTTGTTATTCAATGGGAAATCTACGTAGCCTATATCTATAACATTTTTTTGTGAACCACTGATTTTTATTCGTTTTCCTTTTCTCCTTGATTTCGTTTCACAAGGCTATAATAGCTAATTGAAGCATATGCTTTTTCGCCAAAAGGGGAAAAAATAAAGATAAAAAAGGGTTTTGTAGGGGGCATTCATTCTTAATGTCGGTCACCCTTTTTCGCACACTGTGGAAATGCAAGGTTGCCGTACACAGGCCAATCCCAATATTCATGGCAGCATGTATAATTGATGTTTTCACATGGTCGTTATAGGGAAACCAAGGTGGTTGGAATTTCACGTAAATGTGTGGACGTACCTGTCTTTTCATGTTAAACTTTTCACTGACATATATTCTCTACTAATTCTTATCAACTTGCTATAGGCTTACGATTCGTACTCTGTAGCTGTACAAGTATATTGCAGTTCAAAACATGCACTTCTAAGTAAGATTGGCAAACTGACTGCGAGTTGTGCTTCATCTGGTCTAGAGTACATGAGCAAGAACCAGCTTGAGTACAGCCCAACTAGGGATAGGGATCCCTTGATAATGGGGTTTATGATTTTGATGACTTTAGGCAAAATTTACAGATTAAAGACTAGTTTTTCAATTTTTTCTTTTTTTTCTCACCTACTTTACTCATGACTTTGATGAGTAATGTCCGAAAATTCAAATTCCCTAATTAAAAAGTTTAAATCTAAAAATAAGTACAATTATTCTAATCTAACGTATCTCACGAAATGCTAACAAACCAGTCATGTTTGCAAGATGGAGGTGGGTGCCAAACTGCAGTTTTCTTTTTGTTTTTTATTTTGTCACCATGTACCTTTTCATGAGGTTTACGTGAGACGTTGAACATGAGACCATCATTTTTCAATAAGTAAACTTGGAGGTAAAATAAAATAAAAAATCTAATTGAATGCTAGTTTATGGTCAAAAAACAGTGTGAATTAATGATTTATGAAGAATCTCTATATTCGTGAGTAACCTATTACTCATAAAAGAATTAGTGCTTAAGAAATAGTACTCACAGGAAAGCAGCTGGGAATAAAGGGGAAAACAATAGTACTTTTGTTGAGAAACAGACTGGAGGATAGGGTTACTGGTAGACCAGCGCACTCTCTATGTGGAGTAACGAAGTTCGTGTAACGCTTCTGAGAATTTCTTCGACATACCGTCCTAGTCCTATCCCTAAAACAGTGAACGAGGGAAAAAGAGAGCCAGACCTACACGTGTCGGCATGTTACTCGTACAAATTAACCCTAGGAATATACAAAAATTCCGCTAGGCTGGCTACCAATTAATTCCCATGATCAAAAAGGCAAAGCCATAGGCTCGCCATCATGGTGGATTAAAGGGCTGAAAGGCTTGACAGGACCACGAGAAAGCAAAGCCCCTGGCTAGAGCAAACCATATCCCATTAACGTGACCGTTCAGTGGGGTGCCACGTGTAGACATCTCATCGGCCAGAATGGGCCGTTCCCATCTGACAGCCCCTTTCTGAATGATAGGTAATGCAAATGGTCGCGAAAGAAATGGAATATTTGCAGACATATTCTGGCATTTTGCCTTCTTTAGTTTCTTCGCCACCATAACGTTTCATCCAATCACTGTAGTAATGGGAGAAGATCGGTCTTGTTCCTGATGAGAATAATATATACTGTGATTTTAAAAGCAGCTCTGTAGTTGGCAGCGAATATCTATCTGCTTTTTCTTTTCTTCCTACACTTTTCCTCTGTCAGAACTTACAAATATTACTAACTCAAAAATATTAAATCTACGTCACTTTCTCTTTTTATTTTTTTATTATATTTTTATCTATCATTTATATTTTAATTTTTATTTTATTTATATCATAAAATGTGAATAAGACATAAATAAAAATACATGAGTAAAACATTTCTCCAACTAACTTATCATACCTTTTCCCCAGGCTCTATAGGCCCTCTCCATCCACACACTCTTGTAATTAATTTGAAATGCCTTTATTCTGATCAATACGAATTTAAAGTTCTTAAAAGAGTTTCTTCAATTGATGCAATTGTTTATCAATCGACGGACGTGCCTTTATGTAATAAAGTAACAGCAACTTAGCTTGTTCTTCTTAAAGAAAGAAAATATCCTAATTTTATCCATGGGGCGAACCTCACATCCACTCCCTTCAACGCCGCACTCTTCATATTACATATATATTCTTTAATTAATATAAACAAATTTTAGTTTAGATAAGCATATAATATATATTAATTCTACATATAATTAATAATTTTTAATTTTAATGTTAAAGAGTAAAAAAATTTCCATGCAATTTTAAATGACCACAATGTGAAAAAAATTATTATTAATTTAATGCATCCTAGAATAACTCAAAGGATGATTAAATTTTACCATTCTGTTATTCCCATAACTTCACAACAGATTGCAGGATTAGTATTCTTCTAAATCTTATGATGCAAAATGACTAACTTATAATTCCATATTTGAAATGATTAAAACAATGTTGATCGCATGTATCATTATTTAAGTTTATACATATTTCATCAAGATATGAACACCAGTTTCTTTTTATTTTTTTTTAAACACCTGTTTCAAATTGGTAATATATATAGAACAATTAATGCTTCTTAACTATTTCAAAACTCTTATGGTACAATTATGCATTTCATGGTATATACTATAGTCATGTCCTATTGTACCGTGTCTCTCTCACAAAAATTTGTTTACTTATACTTCACAAAACTCAATTATCAATCACCATTAGAAAGGGGTCTATGAATGTTAGGATTCACCACTTCAAATAATTATGAGTGTATTTTGTAAAGCTTTAGTAATAATTTGTGAGAGTATATACAATATTGCAGTAATTACTTTCTATTCTCTAACTTATCAATTAAGATAGCGAAGAAACATTTGAGTTGTATGCCATTAAATTTTTTCTTGTGATCAGATGAAACAGTGAGTGGACCATAGGATCGTTAATGATTTCAATTTGTTATGGTATAAAGCTTGAGAAACATATGGTTCTGTTTTGTAAGCTCCAAGTTGTGTAAGCATATATAGCATATGATCGTAAATGATTCTTGTCCTTGGTGGGTTTCCTGCTTTTCAAAGTTTGATAATTACTACACGTATCAGAGTTGTCATGGTCTTTTTGTTTGATTGATAAATGGAGAGAAGAAAATTGACCACGATTGATTGCTAGCCTTTCTATTGGCTGATCAGAGTATTTGACGCCAGCCTGCACTTTTGGTATCCTTTCCTTTTGGTAGCGTAATAAATATTTCATTCATGCATGGATGCATGGCCCCATTATGTGGGAACAAAACAAATAAATCCCAGCGACTATAGGAGTTTCTGATTAGCGAAGAAGAAAACTGGGACTGTGTGGAGACCCTTAAAAGGGAAAGAGACCAATAGCAGAAAAGAACGAACAAGGAAAAGAATGCGGAGAGGAGGGGGTTCCCACCATTTGGGGTCCATATATGATGTAATCATGTTTTAAAATGGTTCCCTCACGCTTTAACTAACTAATCATCAACAATCCCTGTCTTCTTGTAACAAAGAATACAAAGCAGATATGTATCTGCACAAGCACTAACACACAGCGATAAACTTGAGAAAGGGACACTCGGCCATAGCAATATGAATTCTGAAATTTCTCAGTACTTTACACTAGATTTTTGTTTTGGGGCTAATTGCCCTATAGTTAGGATCGAAGAGTTTTTTATTGAATAATTACATATAACGATAAGCCAATAGTGTTTGAAACTTTCACGCAATCAATGGATTGTATGTACAGATATAGGATTAGCAAATTATGTATGCACTTTGTACCATTAGTTTGAATTTGACAAAAAATATACAATCTATCACCTGTTTGATTATACATGCTAATAAATCATAAGTTAGATTGATTTCATATCTGTCAGTCAAGTTCAAATTTTTTGCACGCGATTACTAACAACAGTAATATGATAAACATGGCTTGAAATGATAGTCTGATCCATAAGGGGATGGGTCGTTGTTCTCAAAATGATTGATTTCACATGGAGGGTCGCTGGTTGCAGTAGCTGCAGTTGTCACAAATTCCAAGGGAAAAGAACAAAACAACTCCTGAATTAAGGGTGAAGGTTATAGAAGAAAACAAGGAAAGATGGCAGAGGAACAGTCCAGACATGTCAAAGTGTCATATTCCCGAAGTACGTGCGAGATACAACATACAAGGAACGTCACATCATGCATGAGGCTGTGGGAGGAATTATAGGTTGCTTTTTATGGCAAAATACACATAAAAACAATTTAACAGAAATTACAAAAGATATTGGAAATGGCTGGAAATAGGGTGATAGAGATAGATAGATATTCAATATTGTCCGCTCTCTCTCTGTAGCTGTGCTCAAGTGGGAGTTAGGGACAGAACCATATGCTTCTCCTTTCCAAATTTCCCATGGCCATTGGTCTCTCTTTTCATGACAATTGTTTATTGCAGGAGAACGCAAAGAAGGGGCCTCCATTGCCATAGTTTTTCATACTAGTCACTACGTGTCTCTTCCTTATTGGATCACATTTATTAATGGACTTGCCACTCACAAGTGCCATCTTACGTACTTAATTAAAAAATGCTCACCCCACCAAAAAAAACTCAAAATTATTGAGTTTCTCAGTAAATATCACTTTTACAAAACATTTTTTTATTACACCAACACATGATATAGTGGCAAAAGTTGTCTTGCAAAGTCTGATTAAACGGCAGTTGTACATTAAAATTCCTAAGGACAAATTAGATTCTGATTCTTGTTCCTTTAGTTTCTCTGGGTAATATCCTAAGCACATATATAGTCATTGTCAAGGATCCCTAATCTTGCAATGTCTCTTTTTGGACGGTGATTTTGATGAACTAATTCTTCAGTTGTTTTATAATGCAAAAGAATTAGGGAAATGTTTATTCCCGTTAAAAAGAATTGATAAAAACTTTATAAAATTTAATATAAGAAGTTAAATTTATTAAGTCTTATAATTTAAAATATAAATTTTAATATATTTAATAATTTAAATTTTTTAAATAAATTTTTTGTAAAAATAAAAATATTAAAAAATTATCAGGGAAAGTGCTAGTGCTAGCTAGCTAGCTAGCCACTTTACAGAAATAAAGATGGAAAAATTAACCAAATACAACACAAAAGAAGAACAAAGGAATGTAATGCTAGTTTATGTGCCTCACGTAAGCGTGCAAATGGATTATATTATAATCAATAAACCATGACAGACCACTATAAGGTTTCCTCCTTTCCTGAATGAATACTCAGGTCAAACACTAAGCTATTTGCAGCCTTTATAGGTTAGAATGTAGAATAATTAATGGGTCATGAAAAGTCTGCAATGTTGATCGTTTAAGCTTTTGATTTTCTACTCAGGTCCACTAGTGATGCATGCTTATCAACACATAAAAGAGACTTAAAGAAACATAATTCCCATGGTTGACGGAATCCTTGCCAGAAAAAAACAGTACAAGTTTCTAGATACGTGGCTACTGGTTAGTTTAATAATCAGATAAATTATAATCAGTACCACAAACTTTCTTACATACTTATGAATATATATAATATATAGTGCGTACAGCAGGGGACAGCACACCTTATATATATATATAATTAGCTTTAAGAAATCGACTCAGGCTAGTCATGTAAAATTATATATATATGAAAAAAATTATAAATTGTAAGATTTATAAATTTTATATGATTTAATTTATAAGACTTAATAAATTTAATATTTTAAATTTTTAAAATAAATATATAATAAAATTTAATTTATAAAAAAAAAGTATCTATATATATATATATAATAACTATAGAAGATGCTTCCAATTCATTCCCATGATGATAAAAACTAATTTATAATTATCTTATTCCTATATATTATTTTAATGAGGAAAGAACTTAAAAATTCTGATTCCCAGAATGTAGAATTTTATAAGTTGTGGAGTCAACTCCGCATCGATCCATCCCGTTTGAGTGCATATTAAAAAAACCAATTCTAATTAATAATATTGTAGTTGACTATCTATTCTGCATTCCACATTTTGATCTATATATAAGTTGTTCAACCCATCGACGCAGTTGACTGTGTCGTTAAAATAGAACTCAAAATTTTTTATATTCTGGTGTTAATTGCATAAGATCATATAATTCAAATTTTGGAGACTCAAAAGGTCACTATAATATAATGAACACAATTGCTTTAGAGGTCAGTTGCACGATTAGAAAAAAAAAATGGTGCTAAAACTGTTAAATATAAAATTTATTTCAAAGTTTTTACATATAAGTTTATAGTTGATTTTTAATATAGTATCAATATCATTAATTAATTGTTCAGAATTTGATTCTTAACACTTTCAGTTTCCATACTTTTGAATATTTTTTTTATATACTTTGTTTAAGGTTTTATATGCCTAAGTGACAAATCGATCACCTCATGCATGTATGCCAAATGTTTCAAATGTATGTTAGAAAAAAGTTATTTAGGTTTTATTATGTTTGTATAAATAAAATTTTTATTAAAAATTTATATCATTATTAAATTTTATAAATTAAATTATAAAACTTAAAATTTAAATATCTAATAACTACAGGTAATTATTGACATTTATATTATAACGTTTTCCAACTTTATTTACGTGGAAAACTGAGAAAAACCTAAGAACAACGTGCATTAGCTTAACTCAACAATTTATTGGTGTTTTAATTGAGTAATGATAAGTGTACATAAAATATGTATATAATTTACATATTTTTATATTTTTATTAATTTTTATATTTTTTAATTACTTTCTCATTGTCTATGACGGAGCATAACTACTACTTTTATTTTTAATAATGATAATTGTATATAATAATTATGTATAAAGTGTGTACACATAAATAAAAAAATTTTAAAAGAAAAATAATTTAAATTCAAAAAAGAAAAAAATAACTAAAAATGTAAAAATATGCGTATAGTATATATATAATTAATTTATACTAATATTATTATTCTTTATTTTGCAACAGTGTTGCCTGTACTTTTCTTCTCTTCACGCAGAGCACACAAGACTCACATAATTTTTTACTTTGATCATTGATACTTAATCACTCAATGGCTCAAAAGCAAATCATAACAAGACATGTATTTACTTGTACATATCTTGTACTTGAAAAACATCGTACATTCAACATTTTTGTTAGTATTGATGTCTATATATATTTATTTTGTGCACATTTTATATATTCTCTTATATTTTTTTTAATGATTTTTTTTCTATACATGTGATACATACCCACAATAAGAAAATATTATACATATACAGTTATACACAATATATATATATATGTTCAAAAATAAATTAAGAATAAAAATATATAAAATTTATATCTTTAAAAATATATACGTAATATAACTCGGTACATTTATCCCTTCCATATTTTGTGATGTTCCAAGGGTGAGCAACGGTTCTCCCAGGAAGAGTCACGTCACCTTTTTGGTTTTGGTTTTTAATTGTAGGTGTAACCATTCCTTAATTCTCTGTTCTGCCTAGAAATGAATCTTTTGCCGTCATCGCCCTCATTTATTTCCCCTACTTTATCTACTAAATTATTGTAAAGATTATGAATCTTCACTCACTAATCTCAAACTTTGCTTAGCACTCGATCCTTCAACACTTTTAAAACCTCATGCCAAACGCAACTGATTCTTCCACTAACCATCCAATTTCCAATGAAAAACGCAGTCCGAGTTTTAATTCTTTTGATTATTTAGTTATAAAAACTATAATATTATATTAAAAAAATTATTATAATAAATTAGAATTTATGGTGATACGTGGAGGCATAAAAAGCCCATTTGATCAGAATGTGATTCTATATATAGTATATCTATCTTTCTTTTTGTACGATAAGCAGATCAATTATCAGAATTAGAATGCGCTTTTTCCATTCTTTTAGAAGCTGCAAAGCTTAAACTCCACCAAATGTGCTTAAGCCTGGCTCATCCGAATTAGGTACTCTACCGCATCTTTATGTTGCCATTTTTACTATCACCTTTGTTTTTATCAATTTCTCTCAGATTGTTTTTCTATCATTATTAGGTAAGAGATTAATTTCTATTAAAGACAAAAGCTACTCAATTAAACCTCTCTCATCTTTCTTTTCTACCGGACAAAAGAATAATCATTGAATTAACTCATTATAATTAGAGTTCAAAGTAATTAATTTGAAAATTATCCTAAGTTTAAATCTGTGTTGTTAAACATTAAAAAAATAATAAAATCACTGCACAATGAAATTTATTTGATCATGTGCAAAGTACAAAAAAATTTCACAACCCATGTGGTGTAATTTGGAACTTTACCTGACTTGCGTCAAAAAGCACTTGTCTCAAAATTAATAGCCAAAAATAGCTTATTGGGTAGAACGTTGGGTTTGGACCAGAACAAAACAAGCCATGGCATGAAGCGCATTGCTCAGCAGTCAGTGGTGCATGCCATGTAAAAATCTTCAAGTGGCAGTTGGCATAAGAAGAGCACAAAGTGGCATCTGCCATGGCAAGTCGCCCATCGCCCACATGGTTAGAGATTTTTATTTGAAAAATGGTAGTCTCACAAAATATAAAGATTATTAATCTGTTACTAATAAGATTAAATTGTTGATTTGTTGAGTCTCATAACTAAATTTATGAGGCTGAAAAAATTAATAACTTAAATTCTTTTAAATAAAAGTTAATAACAATTTATTTTATATTATTGAAAAAAAGGGAGTGTAAATAAACTGAAAAAACAGAGCCTATGATGGTTGAAGTAATAGATAAGCTTTGTAGGTTGTGAGTGGCGTTGCTTTATAGTTTATAGGCAGACAAGGCGCATCTGGTTTCCTTCTTTGCATTGCTGGGTTTATGGGAAAGCATACCAGTTGGCTTTCCATTGCTCCCTCTCCCCTTTTTTACTACTAATTTGTTTTTCTCAATTGGTATTATTCTACAGTGTATTATTCTGTATACTCTGCTTTGAAACTCATCAACATCAACAGCTTTTAGTGTTATAGATTAGTGGTGATCGTATTGGGCTCCTCCCCTTTTGTGTATAGACCACAATACTTTTCATACGCACTCTCTCGCACACAAAAATGCAGAAACAGAGACAAAACAGGGAAGAGAGAGAAGATCGAAAGAGAGGGACAAAAGAAGGGAGGCTTTGTATAGAAAAGGGGTCCCCAGAAATCAAGATGGGACGCGCCTTCACTTGTTTCCACATACATTATTCCTTGTGATTAAACTATTGATAAATTTGAATTAAATATATAGAGTATAGATAATACTGTGTGGGATTCTCTGTGAGGGCTCTGAGGTTGTGGATTTCTGGCCGCCCAATCATATTGGCCTCCTCCAAAGTTGATTCCTTTGCTTCTTCTTAAGCCATTTTCATCCAATGTGTCCCTTTCTGTCTTACCTAATTGGTCATGCTACTAATAAGCATGGTGCCCATGCTTTTCTTCTTTAAGTAAGGTTTCGCTGCCAATTATCGCAGCTTCCTTGTCATGGTCTCGTTGGTGCTTTTTCTAACGGTCAATCCTTTTTTTTTTTTTTTTCAATTTAAAGTTGGGGCAGAGTACTATGTTCGGTCATTTTATTTTTATAAACAAATTTTTATATAAAAATTTTAAATCACTAGATTTATAATGTCTTATTAATTAAATTGTAAACTTACAAGATTTAATAAATTAATTTTAAATCGATAATAATTTAGTAAAAAATAATATGTGCAAATTGATTTATTCTTCAGAGGTAGATGTGGAGGCTAGGAGTAGTTTCCAAAAATTATACCTATGTCATATAAAATTTTCATATTAGTTTGAAATTTTGTATATATTCTATAAAAATTTGAAAAGTTTTTAAATAGCTCCTTTATATTTGACACAAAAATTTCTCAAAATTTATGTTAATTTAAACTCATTCTCTTTAACACTTTGTAAACTCAAAATTTAAACTTCCTTTAAATTTATAATATTTTGAAGTGCCATTTCTCTTACATTAGTGCATACTCTTCGATTTAGTTATCCTTGGTTTCAATTAAATAGATTCATTCACTTATTTAAATTTAAATTATAATTATTTTTCTGTTCACTTAATGAATTTTTAATAAGGTTAAAAATTTAAATTATTATTAAAATATTATATATTTATTATTTCTTAGTTAAATTTGTATATGTTATTTTTATTTTTTTGTATTTATTGAAATTTAAATTAATAAATGATATAAGGTTATGGTAGTATATTTAGTTATTTGACTTTTTATTTTAAGAATATAATAAAATTAAATTTGTGTGTAATTATTTCAATTTTCTTATTTTTTTATTTATATATAATTTTATTTTTTTAATACGTATGCATTGTAAGAAGATTTGGCCCCTCAACAAATTTCCCAGCACGGCCCTGGGTTCTTACTTTATACAAGAGATCAGCCTTTCCCTACCATTACTGATTCAAATGGAAGCTTTTGTCACCAAACTAAATGATCATTAGCTATAGCTTTTGCATTTTTTTAAAATGTTTCTCAGAGTTAACAGATATGAAATCTCAGAAACAGGGAGATGAAAGTGACATAGCCTGTATATCAAGCTAATACTTATAACCCTTCAGATGACACATGCTTGCACTTTTAGTTATGCATATTTAGCATGATATAATATATAGAGTACTGAAGACATATTCAATTTGGTTCATCTGAAAAATACCAGTTTGGAAGATGCAGAGTTCTTTATTTTGGTACTAATGCAAATTAAGCTTTTAGAAATGCAAAGTGATTGTTTAACAATGGCACATATGATTCATGATACAGGTTATTTTTTGACCTATGTCAAGTATCCTCTTCCAAATTTTTAAAATAACATGCATCTCACTTGTTTCTATTTTTACAACAATTTTATGTTTTACTAAAATGACATTCTTAAATATGTTATATTGAGTTTGATTCAGATTATATATATATATATATATAAAAATAATTTTATTAAAAGAAACAAAATTTATTTTGATAAATTATATATTTAAAAAAATTAATCTCTAATTTTTAACTAGAAAATACTTAAATTCACTCCAAAAAAGATATTTTTAATGTTGTAGCGATATAAGGTTATTGACTTTAGATTTTTTATGGGTTTAAATCAGATTTTGTATTATATTAAATAATTTACCATTTCTTCTACCACAAAAAATAAATATACTATTGATAATTATAGTAGGCTTAGAATTATTCAGAAATTCGTCAAAACAAGATATTTGGATGTCTCTAGAAGAGTCTATTTAAAGGTGAAAAAAATCATAAATATCAACCAAATGACAATCATTATGTTCTTTTTTTTTTTTTTTCATGTCAACAAAGCTTTAGGAAGTAGATGTTTTGTCTTACCATTAAAGCAGAGTATAGCAGAATTGGTAAATTCTATTAATATACGATCACTGGCACAAATAGAACCATAAACCTTTATCTGAATCCAGTTCAATCCTGCCCATTGATGTAACCTGGTGTGTTTCATCCTCTTTTCGTTATAGTTTGTTGTAGTTCTGATCACAATTGCATGGTATATCAGTCAATATTATCGTCTATAGACGGAACAGAATTTTAGGGTAGAAAAGATCATGTGAACCAACATGAGCCCTCCCCCCTAATATCCAAGCTCCGGTTTCTATTTTATCGCACCTTTGGCTGATTAGGAGAAAAACTGGAAACCAATAAAGGGGTCTTTTTCATGGTGGCGTATGCGGGTCCCGCTGAACACGGTTCTTAAAGCTTTGGCCCCCTACAAATACCCTCATTCCCCTTCCTTGCATTGCCATCAACCACAGCCATTCTTCTGAACATCATCTGAATCGCCATCGTCATACCATCTTCTGCTTCCTCCCTTTCCTTGCAACTCGCACTCCCAGAGGCCTCTGAGTAGACCTCTGTTGGATGCTGTTGTGTTGCCTCAGGTAAATTCATTGATTTTAATTTCAAAGTTTTGTACTAGTCCTTAGCTATTCTATGCATTTGCTTGCTATTATTATTCATATATCAACATGCATGTACCTGACTCTGCTTTGTAACTTGTAGCATAGTGCTCCTGTTTTTTGGCCTTTTTCTAAAATTTGATTTTTTCTATGCAGCTAAATCTGTCCTCCTTTGGGTACTTGGGGATGTCAGCTCCTATGAGCAGGAAGGTTCAAACCCAAAGTCTGTCTCCGTCTCTGGGGATAGACGAAGAGACTAAGCTCATGCGGAAGCAGCAGAAGCAGGGCATCGTCACCATTCTGGGCTCTGACTATGATAGAAACAGAGTAACTGCATCATCCCTGCGACGCACTCTATCCGCGGACATGTCCTCAAAGAAATGGCTTTCTCAAAATGGGTTATCTCCCCTAAAGAAGATTGCTTCCTCTGATCAACTCTCACACTCCCAAATCATGGCTGATTCATCGTCCTCGTCCGAAGTAGAAGATGACTACGAAGAAAGGAAGGAGCTGGAAGGGGAAGCAGAAGAAGATCGAGGTCAATTCGAAATTTGGAACTCAATTCAACGAGACAAAAACAAACAGCAGGAAGAAAAACCAGGACAATTTGATATCTGGAGCTCAATTATATCCCAGCAGGCCAAGGATGATATTTCCAAATCACTCCCAGCCCCCTATGTTCACCCACTCGTGAAAAGGTCACAGAGCACTTTAAGTGAAAAGAGCCTCAAAATCTGTACGGAGAGCCTGGGCTCCGAGACTGGCTCTGATGGGTTCTCCTCGTACCCACCATCAGAAACTGGAGATGCAGAGGAGGACAAAGAAGATGAGCAAGAGGAGCAACAACCAGAGATATTCACGGTGCAAGCTTATGAAGCAGAGGAGGAAGATTTCCAAGTGCCAAAATACAATTGCGCTGCTGCTAGCAGAAAATCCTCGCCCCGTTCCTTCCCTCCGCCACTCCCCTCTCTCTCTCGTACAGATGGACCTTCCCTTCACATGCGGTTCCACCGTGACAATGGAAGGTTAGTCCTTGAAGCTGTGTCTGTTCCTTCCCAGAACAACTTCCGTGCTCATCGCCAAGATGGTCGCCTTGTCCTCACGTTTGCTGATCATCCCACCGACGAGGAGTCCAAGGAGGATGCCGAAGAATTGGCTGAAGCACAAAGGAATGATCATATGGAGGATATGGAGGAGGAATTTGGGAAGTTTGAGGAAGATGATCAAGAAGAAAAAGAACATGAAGTGGGTGAAGGTGATGAAACAGAGGACGAAGAGGTTGAGGAAATTGAGACTGATGAGTCAGACATTAGGGATTTAGAAACTGCGATAGAGCAAGCACCAATGTTATCTAGAGGGATTACAAGTGTCCAGAGGTTGGGATTAATGATAAATAAGACAACTGGGGTAGTTAATAGGAACCCAAAATGGACAGAGAAGTTCAATGAGGTGGTCAATTTTGAGGATGTGACGGTGGCGGAATCAACCCCGGCGGCACAATCACTTCCACAGAGGCCAAGGGTGGCACGGTTGATCCCCTCAACACCAGCAACGGCATTAACAGCAGCAGCTTCTTTCAATGCTTATGAATACTACTGGCGGACCACGCCCACATCAAAAGCCCCAGTTCCCAACCCACTTACCCATCAACGAAACATCTCACCCCTGAAGAACAATGGCAGCAAGCTCATTGTCTCTGGGGAGATAAATCAAATACCAAATGAGCAGCAAAAACTGCTGGTGCTGAAAGGGAAGAATGGTGATTACTTGGTCCATAAATTAAAGAGTTGCAAGGACTCTAGAAGGTCTTTTCTGTTCTGGGAACCCTACTGCATTGCCACCTCGTGATCATCGGGCCCATTGCCAATCCAAAGACCCATTCCTTAATTATTAATTAGTCCATCCTTTTCTCTCAACCCAGTTCCACTCTTTCAGGGAGCTGTAGACAAATAAAAGAAAATGGAGCGAGAGAGCTGGATAGTGAGAGAGAGAATACTCTCTTTGTAAGATCAAAGAAATCAGCGATTTGAACAGTGTAATCTATATATTAATATATATCTTTTGTCTCTGTTACCATCCATTAGTTTCTAATGCAAAACATAATCTGAGCTCATCTTTGACTTGATTGGACTGTCTCGTCCTGCTCTGCATTATCATCGTTACCTACTCTTTAACTTTCTTGCTTTTGTAATCCAAACCAATGGGGTTTTAAATTGAGTCTTGTCTTGCCTAATTTGTCTTATTTTTTGGGAACACCATGATCCACCCCTGATATGTTTTGCCTCTTTGGGTTTAGGTTTAAGACACTGACTACAAAAATGTGAAGTATGAAATACAAGACTCTCTCGGCTATTTTTTTGCCTCCCTCACTGTCTCATCAGTGTTTTGCATGGTTAATTTGTATCCATATGTTTTCCTTTTCTCTGATCAAAACTGATGTAATCTTCTATCTATTCTAAACTACAGTTAACACTTCCATAATTCTAGGTCACATTTTCAAATAAAAAACTAAGAAACTTTTGGAGAATGCCCAAGCAACAAAATGTAAAGCGGCCATGTGTCCTGCAACTTCACGCGACTTTTTACCGTATCACGATGATTGAACAAGAAAAACAATGATAGAGGGACAATGACACCCTCATCAACTTTAACTGAGGATAACAAAAATTAATATAAAAAAGTTTTAGTTCAATAAAAAATAGTAGAAAAAAATTTTAAAAATTATTAAAAAAATTATTAAAAAGAATTTTAAAATAAATATTTTTAATAAATTATTTTTAATAAAATTTAATAATATTATTTAATTTATATAATTAATTTTACTTAATGAGATAAAATTTTAATTATTTTTGTTATAACAAAAATTATTATATTGGATGGTTGCCTGGCCATTTTATGTGGGTGGGGGGACAACTTACAAATATTGAACATAGAAGAATACAAGCTTAGTAATAAATAATCTACACGGGATCTGATTTTGCTTCCGCAGGTTTTAAATGTAAGATTGGAGATAATTAGAAAGTGGGATAATCTAGTTATCTTTCACAAAAAAATTAAACTAGAGATCAGAATCAAATATCAATTGCGTTATATATATTTGTGTATTTTCTAACGTTTATCACTGTATTTTTTATATATAAATACTTCATTTTTTTATTAATTATAAAATAATTAAATTATAAGACTCCTAAAATTAATTACACCCATATAACTTTATGAAAATTGAGTAAATTTAGTTAAGCAGGTATTTACTCTTTTTTCTTTTTTTGTCAAACATGGATAACCTTGAGCATGTGTCCAAGTGCCGAGAGTTCGGCGTAACATTAGACGACGGGAATTAGCTCAAGTGTAAACGGGAAAAAGCATCGTCGTTTGAAGCTCTGATTCTACGCATACCTGTAAGAGGCTGAGGTTCTTCTCTTGATTGTCGTTCAAACGATCGGTGAAGGTAGTTAATGGTTTTGTTCAGGTTATCTTGCTTACTTACGATTTGCGATTAGCGAATTTGGTTTCTGCGTCTTAGTTGTTTAGAATCTGAATTCCTCAGAAGGCAGAAATGGGAGAGACAATCCCTATTTCCGATGACGATATACTTCTCAAAAACTTCTTCGCCGAAGTCAGCGAGGTTGAGAGGGACAACGAAGTTCTTAGGTCTCTCTCTTTCTCTGTATCTGTCCATTTGCCATTATCGCTGTAGCTGTGTGTGTTTGTTTATGTATATGTTCGAATCGTAATTTATTTTCGTCTTTTATTCGTTGTCTCTCTGTTTTGTTGATGCATATTCTCGTTGGCGCTGTAGTTTTTGGTCGATACTAGAGTTTTTCTTAATAGTTCCATCTTCCTGTACTTTTTTTAGAAATCATGTCACTGATGTATTCGATACCAGCTAGTTTTAATTAGGAACATTGCAGCTTCATGAACTGAGATCTTTGCTTCATTACATGCAATCCAAAACCTTGATTAATTTGATTTCTTGGAATCTAAAATACTGCTATATTTAGAATCTAGAGATAGTGGTCCTGTAATTTTGATTTTGAGTTCTTCCTAGGTTCGATATCCATCAAGTTTGATATTTCATATATTAAGTGAATTCTATAAAAATATAAACCGAACAACATCTGGTTATGCTTTTGTTTGTACTCAGACTGGAACTTGAAATAATTATTTTTGTCATGGTTAGCTTGGGGTATTTTGCAGTTCATGGGGTGGAAGATGTTGAATGTGAGAACATGTGTAATAAGCATGAAAGGAGTTGATTTTGAGACCTGAAATGAAGTTGGATAAATCAACAATAGTTTGTTATCTAATAATGAAAATTTGACAAGTTAGTAACAGAAACAAGTTGGTGCAGTGTGTGAATATTGATAGCCAGTTTATATGCTCCTGAATGTGTAGTTTCTTTGTTATAAGTTCATTTTTTAAACTAAATATTCATGTTCCAAATAAGCTATTTTGATTGTAAATTAATGTTTTCTTTATTTTGTATATCTCCACAGGATTCTTTCTTGTTTTAAGTTAAATCCATTTGAACATTTAAACTAACCATTTGGTGCATCTTCTGATGATGTCAAAAAGCAGTTCCACAAGGTAACCCCTTCCTCCAGCTGAGATCTGATTTAATTGTTCTGTTGGTTTCTTATAGCATGCTTTTACATATCTAATGCAGTTGTCATTGATGGTTCACCCTGATAAATGCAAGCCCACAAGCAAAGGAGGCCTTTGCAGGTATGTGTGTACATGCTTTATAATTGGTCAGGTTGGAGTAAGCATTGTCATTTTCCCTGATTCTCTTTCTGTGAAGTAATATGGATTTAAATTTTTGTTTTCAAGTACCTGGTTGAGTGGATCAACCATATATGCTAACCTTTTCTTCCCTCGATGTCATTATCATTAGTCCTTAAATTAGCTATTTTGAAATCTTATGTCTAGGGGGTTGCCAAAACCCTTTTAAGAAGGGAAAATTACTCTTAGAGCATATTTAGATCACAAACTGTGCCAGACTGTGGGAAATTTTTTCTTCCTTTGGACTATATAGTGGAATTTTGGTTTTAAAAGTTTGACTAATTGTGGGGTGTAATTCTTTCTCCCACCGTTACTTAGGAATAGCTTTTAAAGGCTAACTCCTATTAAGTTATAACCTCTTTCATTGTCCACCTTTGGATATTGCACTGGACACTGGTTGCAACCAAATTTGCATCTGTCCTTAGCAAATTATTCATTCTTAGTGGGTGCTGGGCATGTTTTATGAAAAATCTGGATCACTTAAATTTAAACAAGAAAGGATGTGATCAACTTGATTGTAGCATGAAATGATTTTGAGAAGGTGTTTGACGTGGTGATTATCCTTATTGGAGGATTCTTTCTGATATTATAACATAGTAGGAATAGAACTTAAACAAATTAGTAATGCTTCAGTGAACATCATTTCCTGCCTCTCATTTCATACAACCAGGGATAGCATAGAACTATTTCATAAACTTTTTCTATGGCATCTTTCCATAAACTAATTTAAATGTAAGGTAATTGCATCTATAATGTGACAATTCTCAGTATTTCAAATTAGTAACTAATATTGGTTTTTTACTTCAGAAAATATTTGTATTCATTCATTTTTCAATGGGCTTGCTCAGTTAGAGAGCGAATTTGACAATACTTTTGTGGTTATCAACATGATTAAGGGAGGCTTAGATGCTTTCAGTATGCCATATTAATGTCATACACTTTTTAAATTTTAGTTTTCTGTGTAATACTTTATCATTGAGGAAATTAAAATTTGTTGGATATGGCTGCTGACATAACAACAATCTTAGAATCAGGAAGCAGGACATATATAGGGTTTGTATTACCTTATTGGATGGAAGTTCTTGATAATATCATGTAAAATAGCATGTTAGTTTTCTAGCATATTGGAAAATGAAGAGATCAATTCTGATTCTAAAATCTGCAGTTAGAGAGCTTACACGAAAAATTGTATTTGTTAAATTTGTATTATGTTGGTTACTTGTGTGCAGCATTAGCGAAAGCCCAACAATTATTGCTTGATCAAAATGAAAGAGACTACCTTGTTAGCCAGGTTAATTCAGCAAAAGGTCAGTGTCTGTCTATTTATTTACTTGGCATTCAGTTCTTACATGTCTTGAAGTTGCAACTTCTTCTCCCTAAGGGTCAGTATGTTGCACTCTGGGAACACTGCTTTTGAAGATCTGCAAAATCTGGTTTTAACATTTTTAACACTCTCGTGGTGGGGCAAGATTTCTTTCTTTGGTGATTTTGCTCTTTTGCTTAATGCTTAAAAGGTTCTTTTTAGTATACTGGCTTTTTCATTCTTACGTATTTGCTCAGATGGGGAGTTAATTTAATTTGTATCTGGAGTGGAAACCACAGATTTTTAGCTTGGGTTCAAGCTTTTTTTTCTTCTGCACGTATATTCCTTATTCCCCTCTCTTTATTGGCTTTGTTTCAGTGTAGCTGGAATGCCTTCTTTATTGGAAGAATTGGGCCATACTACAGAAATAGACTCATCCCTTTTTTTTTAAAAAAAATTATTTTGTTGACGTGGGCTGCAGAAGAACTTAGAGCAAAGAGGAAGAAACAGTTGAAGAAAGATACAGCTTCCAAAATTAAGTCTTTGGTTGAAGAGGTTTGTGTAGTTTTCCTACTATTCATACGTAAGGTTGTGATTTTGATCACAGAATGCACAAAGCCTTAGAAATTTAGAATTCTCCTGATGTGTGTGTGTGTTCCTGTCTGTCTCCCCATTGGGGTCTGGATACACATGGTACAATGAGGTTACCAGATCTTAACCCTGTAAAATTGGTTCTTTATTATTATTGAAGGCACACATGCCCTTGATTCCTTAAATGAAAACTTATGTTTGTGTTTTCTCTTATCTGCATCGCAGGGACAATATGAGCAATCCGAGGAGTTCCAGCAGGAGCTGAAAATCAAGGTTCGTGAACTATTAACGGAACAAGAATGGAGGAGAAGAAAAATGCAAATGAAGGTATGTTCTAATTTTTTTTTGTTAATCAATCTTGTTGTGACTTAGGGATTTTTATGCAAATTTGGCTGGAGCGAAGTTACATAAATATGAGCTATCTTTATCTTATTTTATTCATTGTCATGTAGATATCAGAAGAGGAGGGCAGATAAAAAAAAGAGGAAGAGGAACAGAAAGAGATGTGGAAACGAAAGCGTAAAGCATGAGGAGGAGTGGGAAGGAACAAGAGAACAGAGGGTTAGTTATTTATTGTTCTTGTTAGTAAGGCTGAGTACATTTATCCTGAAGATCCTATTAGGATTCTCAGTGTTTAAAATTTATTAGTGGATTTAGTGTCTCGCACACCACTGTTATTTACATCTCTTTTTGCTTGCTAGTAAACTTTAATATTCCAAGGTGATAATTTCTGAACTGTCAAGGTAAATTTTTAATAGTTTTGAGCATAAAATAATGTGCTACCACCTGGCATAGTGGGATGCAAAATTGAAGGTGTAAAAATATGATCATTAGAAAATTGCAACTTGACTCTGATGATCAAATACTGGTAAATTTTCTGAAATGGCCAAATGGGACAAGGTAGTCAGGAAACGTGGAAAATTCTTGATTTCTGTATTTTTAAGTTGGTTTCTATTAGCTTTGACTGTGTCATTTATCCATCATTAAAATGATTTTTTTACCAATTGTTTAAAGATGATCTAAATGATGTTTAGGGTGATTTTATTTCATATATCTTACCTTTCTAAAGAAAAAAACTAGCAGAATATTTTTGGCGAGCAGTAACTTCTTTTCAGATAAATTCTTACCTGGGAAAACTCGATATAAGGCATTAACAATATCATTTTATTTTCAGGTATCGAGTTGGAGAGATTATATGAAGGCCGGAAAGAAGGTGGGATGTTATGCTCTCTCACTTTGATACAACAAATTGTCCTGTAAATACATTGGACAAAAAGGAATTAAGAATTGCTTGACTAACATTACTTTTTGCTCCATCTGTAGTCGAAAAAAGGAGAAATTCGCCCACCCAAGCTTAAGACTGAAGATCCCAACAAATCTTATGTTCAGAGGCCTGTAAAGCGAGGTTAGCATCTACACCTTTGTAGAAGGATTTTATAGACGAATGATCCATATTGCAGGAGCTCTAGAGAACGAACTCATGTAGGCTATCCTTTGTTTCAAATAGATGCTAGTGGGGTTGTTTATGATTTTGGTGATGAGAGGCATCTTGAACAAAATGTAGCTTATTAACCGAATCAAAGTCCCAGTCTGGGATGTCTCCCCTTCATATATAGTAATTTAAGTTATATGCTGTCGTGAATATGAGGAATTTCCGTGTCAGCTATTATATATATAGATCATTAGCAGCAAGACACGCGAAATGGCAGGTTGCAATTCAGTTTAGGGATAATAGCAAATTTAATGTTACATTCAAAAAGTTAGTTTTAGTACATATTTCAATTGGAAGAATTGTGTATGGTTATCCTCGTGACTGCTGCCTTGGATAAGCCGGGAGTTGTCCCTGTAGCTTATTGAAGTGAACATATTTTTCACCAAAAATTTTCTTGTTGAAAGTAGATATTGTTAAGTATGGTTTCAGTTCTCGAATTGTGGCAAGCAATGACAAAACTAATCTTTTTAATATGAATAATAGGGGAAAAGAATCAATCACAATGAGCATCTCTATCCTAATTTAGCATCTCTATCCAAATTTAAGTTAGAAATATAATGTAAATTAATCCTTTTCTCTTTTCAAACCTGTCGACATAATAAGATTGTTTAAAATGGAAAATGAAACAGGTTTATATTTTAGATTGATCCTAAGACATGGAAAATAAACTCAATTGTTAGAGGAAATTGCTGCAAAACATCTTTTCGCATGTTTATCAACCGCAGCCGCAAAACATCTTTTCGCATGTTTATCAACCGCAGCCTTACATGTTCCCAACATTTGCTAACCATTTAATTATAGTGCTGTTTATTTCCAAATTCTTTGGTTCTTTGATTCAGCGTTCCATACTCAACGCTCGGAAGAAGCAATGATAAGTAGCCGAATAGACCCAGAAATAAACCAGGATCAAATTCGAACTCCAAGCTCTTTGCGACCTCAGAATAAAATACAAAATTCTATTATCAAAATTCATATTCTGTCAGACAAGGTTAATTCACACAAAAATTAATGGTACAGGGCAACGACGAGAATTATACAAAGCAACGCCTCTATGATACATAGACCCCAAGAAAGATTTGATTTATATCTCACCATCACATAAAAAGCTCTCTTGTCCTCTTGATTAAACAAAAAATAGCCCAGGAACAAGGAGTGAAAAACGAGAAAATTAATGACAAAAATAGGCAGCACTAACAATCCTCAATAGACAACCACAACCTTGACTTCGTACCCATTGGCTCAATTTACAAACGATGGGCGAACCCCAGCTGCAATTTCTAGTGTGTCAAAGTAAATCTAGCAGTTGCTACCAACCTGCGTGTCGAACTTGTATCTTTTTCAGAAGGCCTGCTAAATGAGTGGTAAATACCAAAATGAAGAAAGCCTTCAAGCTTTCTGCAGGATCTAGGCGTCATGCTATATACAGAAGAACAGATAGCCAGGCGATAGCACGAGCCTGTAACGCACAAATATCAGGGAGTATTAATGATCACTATATCCAAGCAAGAGAGCCTCGGTCATTTGCTACTAGAGGACGACCTCTAGTTGGTGTTGGTGGTCTGTTAGCATTCAACTCCTGCCCATTACAAACAAAATAAGTAAATAACACTGTATAATAGCATCAGCACAAATTTTACTGAAAAACGAGTCAAGCTAAACCAAATATTAGACAATTAAGAAATGAGCTAACGAACTTGTTCATGAAAGCTCGTGTTATTTTATTATTAATTTTTAAAATTAAATTTAAATAAACATTCAAATTTTAAATAAATTAGTCTTAAATATATTTTTACCTTAAACTTAAGTTCTAATATATAACATTATTTTCATAATACAAAACACAATTATAATAATAAATTATAACTTTTAATTTTTAATTTATTGATAATAAAGCTGTTCGCGAGTTTCCTCAATGATACCATTGAGTCTGAACTAAACTTTAAACGAGCCGAGCTTAAATAGTTCACAAATAACTCATTTCATTTACCACCTCACTTATGTCTTTGATAGGTCCAATGTGTTCTAGTAAACAGCACCAAGAGAGTGCAAACCATTTATTGAAACTTTTGAAGCGGTACCTGCATCCACGTATCTTCGATATGACGCTCTGGTGAGGATTCCGGTGAAGAAATTGCAGGTGGTAACGGATGAATCAGCTTAGGAACCACAACAAGATCTCTACCCAAAACTAATATTGCTCCAGCATTATTTGCAGTACCTGTTGCAACAAGAAGTACCAAAATTAAGGGCAAATGACCTACAAGGTAAGGCCGATGTATGGGTAGTCGACAGCAACATACCACAGTAATTTGTAGCTGAGAAAAGTGTGATCAGATGTCCTTGGGCAAAACGCTCAAAACCATCCATCACACATTCATGGGCACGAACGATCAGCTGAAGATCATTGTTGTTGCAGAATTCCATGACACGATCAGGCTGCAATAGCAAAACCCCATTTAGATAAGCATAAAAGCATACATGCAAGTGAACTCTCAACAATAGCACAAGTTTGAAAACTAAGAAAACACGGACACTACTCAACCAGGATACAATGCCTGTGACTCACAATTCAAATTATGCTCTTCATAAAAGAGGAAATCTTTAAAGCAAACCCATACCAAAATCAAAAGAAAAACTTGTGCTAGCCAACACAGTAGCATCAGAAAAGGTAGCCGAAAGTAAGAAGGCACATGCATTAAAATTTAAAAATTAGTTGAAGCTTCAGTGCTAATATATAGAATAGGTCAATGCTATTATCTTTTCAAAGTTGACTCTACATAAGATAGAGCAGGAAAATTATCATATTTATCATCTAGAAACATTGACACAACCAACATTAGTATTTATTTATACTACCTACCAGTAGCTTGAAAAAACTCAGATAAAAAACTATTGGCTAACTCTTCAAATGATATAAATACAAAATAACAGGTAATGAACACTCACCCCAAAAGTAACTAACCCTGGACCTCTAGCATTTGGTCGCAGTCCTTCCACACTGTCATTCTCTGTAGGATCAGACCTAAAGAGAAACATTTTATGGTGTCACTATCCAAATAGATATGAAAAGCATTGTCATTTGTCACAAGCATGTAACAGCAACTGCACTAACCACAATAGATCCATAAGCACAATTGACCCTGCTTCCATTGTGATTGGACGCTGAATATTCTCTATCTGTTCCACATGATTTATGGAACGACCAATACCCCCATGCATGCAAATAATTTTTTTCTCAATTAGAGCCGCCAGAGGAAGCCAATTAAACAATCGGTTTATCCGGTGCCATGCCCAAATTCCATCTCTCTCACCCTGGTCAGTAGGTTACATTAATGTTTAGTGTACCCTATATAAATAAGCATTGTTCAGCATGTAAAACTCCTTACCATCCTTTCAATGCACTCAATTCGGAAACCAAAAAGGGCATTAATATCAGCAGCTTCATGGTTTCCACGTATTAAATGTACATTGTTGGGATACTCAACCTGCAATATTCACATAACCATGCATAAATCTCAAGTCACCAAACTCGATGAACAAAAGAAAAGTAAAAATCAACCCATATATCTATCCAGCATACCTTCAAAGCAAGTAGAAGGGTTATAGTTTCCAGGCTGTGTTGGCCTCTATCAACATAATCTCCTAGGAATAGATAATCGATATATCTGATAGTCATTTATACAAAATTAGCAACAATAAAAATTGAACGACTGAAGCACCAGTGTTCTAGTCTAAACAGAACTTTAAGCACATGTAGTCCGCCCCAAGAAACTATTAAATTATTAAACATTAAAGCACAAGAGTTTATGAGATATTCTAACAAGAAACATCCAAGCATATTACCAGGTACAAATTTACAATTTTAGAACCCAAACATACTGAATTACTTATTTGCATCTGCACATTTCCATATCTAAAGAGACCTAACATCAATGAAAGCCTGCCCTATGGCCTTACTGCGAGTTCTAGAGTATTTCATGTAAACACCAAAAAATATTATACGCTGAAGCCTTCTTATTGATGAGAAAAGAAATATTATTAAGTATCATTTGTTGCAATGACAAAAGGTAAAAATAACACACCTTAAATCTGGGGGAAAATCACATCAGCTTATATGATTTTGAGTTCTGATTACATGTGCATTTCATATTCAACTTAATCTTCTTCAATAATGTTTAACTTTGTTGCCCGGTTCATCCAGAAAGAAATTGAATCTAGAGAGTTTTGACTTTATTTATTCCAAATAGTTCTATTCCTCTAAAACAGATGGAAGGCATTAGAAAAGAAAGGTGTTCGTATCATTTATATTCAAGTTATAAAGAATATGTATAATGGGATAACAACAAGTGTGAGGACTCAAGGACCATTCTTAAGTCTATTCCTTTTCACTTTAGTGATAAATGTACTTACTAAACACATTCAATATATAGTTTTGAAATGTATGATTTTTGTAAATGATATATTCCTTGTAGAAGAGTCAAGAGAGGATGTTAATTGTAAACTGGAGGTGTGGAGAAAAGTCTTTAAATCAAAGTGTTTTCATTAAAGTAAGAACAAGACAGAGTGTATGGAGTGACAATGCAACAAGAGACGGGCAAGTAACAACTTGGAGGAAAAAATTGAAGAGCACATTATACCACAAGTGTCAAAGTTTTAATATCTTAAATTGATTTCACAAAGTAATGAAGAGATTGATGGAGACGTTCTATATAGGATTCAAGTTAGGTGGTTGAAATAAAGAAACACCTCGAGAGTTATTTGTGATCATAAAATATCTAGCAAGCTTAAAAGAAGATTTTACAAAACTATTATAACACCAACTATATACTATAGTAGCGAGTGTTATGCTTTAAAAGGTCAACAAAAATAAAGAATGGAGGTGGCAGAGATGAGAATGTTAATATGGATGAGTGGACATACAAGAAAGGACAAAATTCGAAATAATTGTATTCGAGAGAGAGTTGGTGTTGCACCTATTGAGAAGAAAATGAAGGAAACTTAGTTACAATTATTTGGACATATGCAAAAAAGATCACTAAAGGTTCAAGTGAAAAAAGTTGATCAAATAATTTTTAAACCAATAAAGAGGTA
This sequence comes from Dicorynia guianensis, assembly GCA_037013595.1. Classification (NCBI taxonomy): domain Eukaryota; kingdom Viridiplantae; phylum Streptophyta; class Magnoliopsida; order Fabales; family Fabaceae; genus Dicorynia; species Dicorynia guianensis. Next base: position 3,424,286 of record JASUAB010000009.1, read on the forward strand.
AAAAAAGATTAAAAATGATACTTGAAGAAGTTATTAAAAGGACCTTTAATTAAATGATAGTTTAGAAAACTTGATTTCAAATAGAATTCAATGGTGCATCATTTGTACCAATGTAACCGATCCCCTTTAGTGGAATAAAGCTCTATTTATTGTTGTTGTTATGGTTCTATTCCTCTAGAATTCAACAAGGTTGACCAGGCCTCAAGTAAAATTAAAATCTCCCATGTCCATTCAAATCTTTCCCCTTTGTCCTACCATTCCTTTTTAAAATTTTAATGCTAATCTGATTATCACCAACAATCAGCCATATTTCAAACTTGCATTCGCTTTGGTCGTATGTCTTGTAATTACTTGCTTTTTTTTTTTTTTTTTGGTCCGAGAATCACTAGGAAACTCTGAGGATTTTCACCCGCTGGAGGGAAGGGTGGGAAATGTACCTCAGCTCCCAGTGAGCAACACTGAGACTCTTCATCACATAAAAAGAAACTTCAAAACTTCTATATTTTACACACTGTTCCTCTAGAAGCAAGCCAAGAAGGTCTTGCTTCAAATTCAGAAGAATCAGAACCTTACAAATCCATTTCCATCACCTCACTTCCTCCTTCTCCAGTACTGATTGTTTATGAGCCGTGCCAATTTTACAACAATTTCAAGAACTAGAAGTCTTAAAGCATACATTGCATTTATGTAGCAAATAATCACAGCATCTTCACATACCCTGTCCACTTTTCTGCTCTGTCAGTAAATACCAACTCTTAAATGAAAATAACATTTAAATTATTATTCGCCTTAAACCTATCAACTAACTTAGCAAGCTAGGCTCCACAGTGCAAATTGCCACAATAAATGCCATTCAAAGCACATTTTGAGCATAAAAATTAACTCAGAAACAAGTCATTTACATCATTCCAAGAATAGAAGAAAATTTTGATGAATTATTACTGTCTAGAATGTAAAAAACAAGATGTTCACCCAGATATATCATGATGGGCTAGTTGGATCAAGAAATCAATGACAACAACTTCCGCTCATCAATAAGAGATAAAAAATGCATCTAAGTGTAAAATAACCAATACAATAGTGCTCCCTCTTAAGTGGGACTTTGCAGGTAAAATTGTGCTACATTAGCAAATTCTTTCACATGAAATATTATAAAAAGGAAGGTCATGATTTGGATGCGCTTCTAGACAAACATTATTAAGACTCCATGATAACTAACCTACTGACACAAAAGACAACTAAAAAAAAGACAACAATGCATACCGTAACAGCCAGACACCAACAATATCCATACATGAAACTAATGGTCATTAAGAAACTTACGCTATGTCACCAGCAGTTGATGGTGCACCATACTCATCAAAAAGGCGCATAAGATCCCCAAATTGCCCATGTAAATCACCAAATATTTTAATAGGTGCCCTAAGCTGTAAGACACTAGGTTCACTTGAAAATATCCGCTCTGCACTATCACAAAGATCCGCAATTTCATTGCAATCCAAGAAAAACTGCCGGCGAACTGGTGGTTTCCAGCCACGAGGCTTTAAGAGATGTGCTATGACCTGATAAGAGGATGAGGAAACTTTGTAATAACAAATATAAATGTAAGATAAAGCCAACAAGCAAAATTGAACAAAATTGGGCTCTCTATATCAGCAACAGTCAACACAAGACACAACATGAACAGCCTCCAATACAAACATTCAATATCATAATGAGACATAATAGCCATGATGGAGCACAAAATGATAACAAAAGAAAGGTCAATGACATGAACATGACCTTAGCTGTTAGCCAGGACTCCAACATTTGATAATACAATCCACATCATCTAATTGATCTTGTAACTTAACTGATCCATCACTGAACAGTGCTCATCTGAGAGGACACGACTTACCAGATGTTGTGGATGAAAACTATTATTGAATTAATAACTAAAACACATTTTTAATTTATTATATCATATAAATAGCTCTTATTCTGTGCATGGCATGGGTTGATAACTACTTACAACACTTCTATAATCTATACCTTCTTTGGGACACTATTGATAGACATCTGCCGATCCAATAATTTTCTTGCAGCAGATGCACTTTCTGGAGTCCCATAACTGACCCTCCTGCCTTCATTTTCAAACTGATCAATAGAAAGCTGTCTAACCATGCCACCTAATGCTCCACCAGTCTCTGCAGCAACTACAACCTAAAGAATTCAAGATAAAATTAGATATTTCCCTCAGACACTTTATGGCAACTTTGACAATAATATTTCTTTGGCAATAAGATTGAATTACTCACAGCTCTATGATGCAGCCGAACTCCAGGAGCAATATTATTTGACCCTGCAGAGTCAGGCTTAGTCAAGGAAGATATTGGTTTCCCACTTGGAGTAGCCTCTGCCCCACGGTCTCTGTCAGGCAACTCAACTTCACCATTCACCTGCCGTGCCTTGGCAGCAGCCAATGTAGCACTAATAGCTTCAGCTTCCGCAGCTGAAGCTTCAACCAGATACTCAACACCTTTGCTAGTTCTCCTGTTGAAAATTTTTCCAATAAATGATGAAGCCAAAACAGTACCAATTAATTACTTACATTAAATCCAACATGAATGATAACAGTAATTTTACCTAGATCCCTGAAGCACAGCATTTTCAGTGCTAATATCAGTGTACATGTCACCATTTAGGGGGGGAGCAACTGGATTTCCCAGAACAACTGCACCATCAGCAGCTGCTTCAGGCATTGTTTGCCTCGTCCTATCATCAACAAATCCATATCGTCCCAGTAATCGTCCAGCTTGCAAATTAGATGCAGCAGCGGCAGCAGCATGCGAGGCAGCTGCTGTTGTTTCAGCAGCGGCAAGATCTTCAGCAACAAGTAGGTCATCCAGCAGTACTCCTGTAACATAAACACCACATTATGGTAAGTAAAATTTCAAGGTAAAAGCAACTTTGAAAATTAACCTCAAAAACCCCCCATACACCAGCCAATTTCAAGACCAAAATTTTTTTAAAAAAAATAATATACTTAATAAAGGGAATAGGGGTCCTGATTTTCCCTCAAATATTAAAGAAATAATAACTTTAGTCAACTTGTATTTCAGTTCTACATCAATAACTGAACATTGGATCAGACAAAAATGCATTCCACAACTTTTAGTCCATTTGCATTCCCTCTACAGCTTTTTTTTTTTTTTTTTTAATTTTTCAAATGCCTCAGCATGAACCAGTACTGAACCCAGTTGGATGCCATACTCCCAAGTTTCTCTTAACAATCTAACTGCTCTCTTCTCAAATCAATTTTTACTCGAAACTTGCTGATCGCAAACATTTAACAGCACAACATCTATGGTCACCATGCTAATTGAGCTATTCCAAAATCAGTTTCAATCTCCTTTCTCAAACAACATTCAAAGTTTTTCATGCTCTGATAGCAGACATTAACATCCTCTGCCATCTGTACACATCTAAATAGATAAAGGCACCCAACCACAATCAAACAGATATCCCTATTGCTTCAATTTCAAGCAAAAATCCCAAGAGTTCAACCAAATTAGCAAAAAAGTTAAACAAAACAGGCATACCAAAGAAATCAAAAAAGAATTTCAAATTATATTATGACAAGTGCAAAGTAAACTTGGAATTGCCGTCAGATTGCACACAAATTTCTAGTAAGCAAATTGATCAAACTATCATATATCACTGAGCAAACAGTAAACTAATTCAGCAAGATGAATCCATAAGAAGTTAAACCGATGTCTTACCACCACGTAAACCACCATAAATAAATATCAAGTCACCAACAGCAGCGGCTGCATGCCTACAACGCCGCGTCAACTCAACTGAGGCATCTCCACCAGCTGCGTCAGCACTGTATCTACCCGTCCTTGGAGTGGTAACAACAGATTTTGTATCACACCACACACCAACAGCAGTATCCAACACTACAAACAGAAGAAACATCAGAAACTCTTTCAAAAATAAAGCATTCCTTGGAAGATCAATAAATCTTGCTTCCAAATTTTAACTGCTAATAACTGATACTCCAGATTTCCACAAAAATTTCTCATCTTTTCTTCACCCAAAAATAAAAAGGGTCAATCTTCAGTCAAAAAAATGAAATATACATGCACAAAGTGGGGGCGAAAATGAAAGTAAGGGCATAAAAACCACCACTAGTTTGTAATATGGGCAGCCCAGATAAAAGATGGCTAAAAATTCCAGCAGCATCGCTCAACAAATGGAAAATCTTTGAAATGGCAAACACCATGATGAAGTACCTGCAACACTTGATGAGTCTTCTACCATTCTTCCTCCACCAAGAGCTCCTCCAGAAACATGAAGCCTTGCATTAACAAATACCTGGAATCATTAGAACAAGTAAATTATGATCCCTGGGATATATAATCAACAAAGTAAACAGAAAATAAAAATGAATAAACTGAATCCTACAGCTGCATGCTGATATCTTGGAGATGGTGAGACACCAGGGGCAATTGCCCATTCCCATCGACCATCCCTATGCTTAGCAAGCCCATATGCACTAGCCAGTGGCTACAAGGATTGTATCCAGAAGAAAAAGGATAATTAGGTAAAGAAAATATAATACTAACCAAAGCTTACTTGGCAAATATTCACTAGTTACGGAATCATATGTAACAGAAATTAAACATGAATATACCAATAAGTAATAGTTTATCTGGAAAGTACAAAGCAGGCCTTTGTAGGAATAAGTACATTCAAACATTTGAAATCACACAAACATGAAATGGCCACAATTATAAATGCCATCAGTCAGGTACAGATGTATGCAGTTTTTCCATGCATGTTTTAATTAGACCGAGTAATTAGTAGAGCTGTAAAAACTTCACTTTTTAATCATCAGTACTCCAGGAGCTAAAGAATGTTGTCTACTTCAATTTATATACAACTAAAAAAAGGCACTCAATTAGCGATCAACATATCCTGTGCTATGACGGAAAGGACTTTCCATTATCAGAAACCCTCTGCCTCTTTAAAAAATTTGAAAAACCAGATAACTTCTAGCAGGCAAGTTAGGTTTTAAATTTCAATGTGTGAGTACAATGATGTGACAAACCATTTAGTACTAAAATGGCCCAAGATACATACAAGAAAATACTATGATGGCAAGACAGACACAAGGGGATGCAGAGAAAAAAATATGAACAAAAAGTCAGATAATTATAATGGGCATACAAAAACTCACTAGTGACCAAAACCAAGGGATGGGAATGTAAATTCATGCCTAAATAACTTACCACACTATTGGCATCCCTCCCTCCACAAAGCAGAAGAAGCCCATCAGAGCGTGCACTTGCAGTTGCATACCTAATCAAAAATAGAGGGCAGCACGACAACTCAACCTCACATTATCTTCAGTAAATTCTAGCATACTCTATTCCCAACCCAAAAAAAAAAATTACCGCTAATCAAGACTCATTGTTTTATTATTAATTAACAAGATATATGTAAAACCATAAAAATTTACAGCAATACAATATATAATCAGCAATCAGCATTCAAATATGCAAAAACGCATTCTGTGAAGCAAAGAATAATAGCATTCAAAATTGACTGCTTTCTTTCTGAAATAATCCAAATAATAAGTGAAAATTTCATACAGCCCTCATAATTTATGAAGCTCCAGAATCTCACTCTCCAGTACTACTTCACACATAAAAGCGATCAGAAAACAAAGGCAATCCCACTTTATCATTAAACCAGCTCACAAACTAAAGAAAGAACAAAGCAATCACAAACCCAACATATCAAACCACAGTCATGGCAATCATGAAGCAAATTTATAATGTTTGACATGGAAATATTAATAAAAAAATTACAGATCAAATTGCACCCACTATGTGTCAATATTGGAAAATTATATTAAAACAAAAAAGACAGTAAAAAAGAGAAGAAAACAAGAACCAATTCCAAGACTTTGACTTCATACATGAAAAAGCTGAGAGTAACCCCCTTGGTGACCTCCAAATTCACAAGACATGATATTTAAATAGAAAAAAAATTAAAAATTGAATTGAAACAATAAAAAAAATATCAATTTTACACATCACTATATCCGCACATTCATAAACAGGATATGATTATTTACTTCCTAGGCTACAGAATGATTGATGGCACTCAATAATATGATTAATGCACTTCGACTAAAATGGCGCAAAATAATGTTATATGGTTAATGCAATAAATGAAACAAACAAAGATCATATTGTTTTGTAATTATTTAAAGAAAAATGTAGATAACAGGGTCAAGTTCTCCGACTGTAAATTGTAACATTGATGAAGACAGAAGAGTACATGCATGGAGGTGGGCCGTCTCCTTCTGGTTCCAACTTGCGCCATTCATAAGGCTTGGCAGCTGTATCCAAGGCCCATACATCAGCCAAAGGTCTCTTTCCTGGAAACCGAGTACCAAATAGTGTAAATATCAACTCTATTTAAAGAGAGTGGGAGAGAAAAATCCAAGGTAAGAAATTCATAAAGGGTGGCATTTGGGTAGTTACCATCATTTCCTCCAATTGCCATGAGATACCTCTGCCCCATCAAAGCCATCACATGTCCGTAACGTGGCCCTGGTCCAGGACCTTGAACGACAACTCTACAAGAATTCAGAACCAATATTAGATCAAGAACACAAGAACACAAGCACATGCTTTATGAGTCTAACCTATGCCATCGTGGCCGTTGCTGAGTAAGATCAAGAACATGAAGGTCCTCAGCTGACAAACCAGCAGGACCAATGCCGCCCTGTGTTACAATGTAACATTCCACCAATTATTAAGGTAATCATTTAAAAAAGAAACCAAATCCATGGTGACTAAGATAGTATAAGAAATATCCTCTGCATGCTACCTGAATAACTACCATCGTTCCCACAGCAGTAGCCACATGTGCAGCCCTTGGGGTCGGAGGCTCTCCAAAGGGAGTTATCCTATGTTAAAATTCCATTATAATCAATAACGTGAAGTCAAGGGGGGTATACAAGCATTACTTGAGCATTACCAGAAGCAGAAAAGAATCATCCATTCTAAGCTTACCTAGACCATTTATTGGTCAAGACATCATAACAGTGGACATCAGCCGTGGCACCCGCTAAACCTGCAGAGTAAATAAATTATACCGGTAGTGATAGATTTCAAGCATGAAAGATTTGTAAACAAAATTCTTAAAGCTACTAAATAAGCATTTTGCTTTACAAGAACCTCTTTCCATTTTAATCACCATGATTTTTTGTGAAAGAAAAATATGTAAACAAAAGATAGACCAGAAAATGAAAATGTTCATCTTCTGCCATCCCTTACAGGCAGATGACAAGGTGATGCAAATCAAGTTCTCGATATTAAAATTCCAATATAAATATGCACCAGAAATACTAAGTCCAGCTAGTGACCTACTTGGATGACTTGCAACCGAATGATTAGGACCAAAATCACTTGGGGCTTCATATAACTTACAAAAGTATTATGAAGTTATGAAACTGGACAAGGAAAACTATGTGGAAATTGGAATGCATAGTCATCTTCATCAACAGTACCCATTTTCAATCTTATTTGGAATGACTACTGTTCACAACATAAACAAACAAAGCATCAATCCCAAAGAAAAATTAAAAATTAAAAGAGAAATTACAGTAAATCATGGCACTCATGGGTTTCCCATTCAACAAATCCCAAGACATCAACTAATAAGATTTATCAAAAGTGGTAATAAAAAAAATTGAAGGCAAAAAGAGAAAGTACAAAATATAAACGAGTCCAACAAAACCAGACCTCACAATACCATATAAAACAAAAGGCCCCAAAAAACCTACAGAAACAAGTGAACAGAAAAGAAAGAGTCAACACGTTTGGTCAGCTTTGAAGAAAAAACACAATGGAGGTCCTTCCATCATAAACAAGTAATGCAGATAGCTTCTATACTCAAATTGCCCATTGCTAATTAAAATCCATGCCACCTATATAATCCCATGGTACATTGCTGCCAAAAAATAACTCAATATCCTAAGGATAACCAAAAAATTTGAGTTGTTAGCACCTAAATTACAAGATAAGAACATAACCTTCACCCCTTTTTCTGCTTCTATAAAAAATTTTGAGCCATTATCACGTGTTGAAATATTTGCAACCATAAACAACTACAGATGACTGTAATTGACTGTGAGAAACCAACTATGTTGAGTAACTTGGATTAATTTACTAGTACTACTATTTCATGCTGCAAATTGAGTCACCAGATCAGCCATCTCACAATTATCGTAACCATTTCTTTTGGAATCCCAAAGTGTTTAAGGCCTAAAAGAAATATTTTGATACTATATTGCAACCAGCAGCAGAACCACCAACATTAACGACATGTATATGATACAAGGGCAGGGATAATAAAAAAGAAAAATTATGGGTGGAAAAAAGCCATCTGTGCTCTATTATATACCAGCTTTGATTTGTGTCAAAATGTCCAACCCAGCTATGACTGAAAACTGCTAGGAGCCAGAGTTATGCCATAAATGATAAAAAGAAACAGGATTCCAGCACGTCAATAGTCATAGAGGGAGCAAATATCATTCACAGCTCGTTTGAATAGTGTAACAGTACAAAATGGAACAGAAAACTAACAGCAGGAACCACCAAATCCATTGTTTGGGTACATTTAACTAAAGAAATGAAAAAATAGAATAGGAGGATCGCATTGTACCCTCCAAAAGTGGGCGGCAAACAGATAGAATGGAAAAGTTTTTAATGAAATTTTTTGTACTTCTATTTTCTTTTTTTTTTTTAATTAATATATGCACTTTCATTTTTATCCTCCAACAATAAAATTGAAACAGGGTTCTATAATGGCTAAAATAGAAAATTTTACAAACAATGAGTTCATTTTCATTCCATCCTGCCATGTTCCCAAGTATGTGTTCTCAATTATTTTTTCTTGGTTAAGATGGAGTATCCAATGGAGGAATGGCCATTCATAACATTTCCATCCAATCTCATTCTATTCCATTCCCTTCCACGTTGTCAATCTAAATGAACTGTTAATGAGATTTTCTAGCCATTAAAGCAATGTTCTAGATTCTATGATGAAGAAACATTCAGTTCACAAGAACTAAAGATCAAAAGATGCTACAATAAAAGGTCTTTAAATCACCCATTTATTATACCAATAACTAAATAATACCAAAAGCTTAAGCTATTGTGCATAGACCCAAGAAATGTTACTATCACTCTAACATGCCAACTCACAATAACCATTGGGCATGCAGCATGGACAAAGCACAACCCACTCAAACCTTGTGCTAAAATTTTAATTTAAAGTATTGTGGGGCAAGAAGAATTAAACTCTTGACCATTTGGTAGAAGAGGCTTTGATGTCATGTCAAGGAATCAAATCTTCCCAAAGCTACCTATTAGTTGAAGAGACATGAATGGTTATTACATTTCCCTAACATGTTGTTACATAGGCATTTTCCATGACATAAAAACAACAATGCATTGGAGTCTTTGCATTTAAACAGCTGTAACAATTAAACTAAGATATAAGCCCATGTGTGCAGCCCAATTTAATTAAGCAAGTATACAAAACATATAAACTTCAAGATTCTAAAACAAATAACAGTACTAAAATTCAAAATACTTGGCCATGAACTCTACTTACTTTTTTACCATATCTAGAACAAAGAAATGTTATGGAGAACAATACAATAAGCTAGTTGATGCATAGAAAACATACGTATGCCTGCATTTCCAGCAGATGAAGGAGTCCCGGAAGCCGCAGAATTTCCTTCAAGCGCAGTGGCACCACCGAACAAAATCAGCCGAGGTCCAATGTACCCAGGCGTACCTTCCTCTCCAACAGCTGCCACCGCTGTCAAAGTGTGACCACACCTCGGCCCTGGCCCGTCCTCCTTCTTTTCAATAATTGCATTCACCACCGAGTAAGTTGGCGCCAGCCTTGGTCCAACAACCGGCGTTTGCTGCACCTGAGCAGGCCCCGCCGGCTGCTGTTGCTGCACCGGCGACTGTGCCACAGACCCGTCTCCCGGTGACGGCTGCTCTCCTTGCTGTTCTCTCTCCATTGCAGCCGGAGACTGAGCAGTGCTATGGTTCTGCACGACCGGATCGTGATCGGTTTCCGGCACCATCGAAGAATCGACATCCATTGCTTCAACACTACGATTCGAGCAACTTCGTCAAGATCGGAGCTAAAATTTCCGCAAAATCGCATTCCGAATCAACATTTCGATTCGTTACTGAAATCCAGACGCTTCAAACCAGCAACCGTGTTCGATAATAAACACAACACGTAAACTTAACTATATACAATTGAAAACCCTAGCTCAGATCCTCGATTCTTCAATTACAGGAAACCACGTAAATTATCCAAAACAGTTTCCAGCCGAGGGAAAATTCTTTAGGTTTTTCCCTCCTGGCTTCCTTTTGTCTCTTTCTCTCCCTCTGAAACTCAACGAAAAGAAAGCGGTTGACAGAACGAAACGGGACGGAGACAATATCTAGGCCCCAACACATACACACTCCTAAAATCAAAGCGGATAAAAAAAATCCTATCACTTTCTCTCTCTAGCAATTGCCCGCTGTCTCTGAGTTGAAGGTGCTGTATCTTTCTCTTTCTAAACGTGTTTGCTTTTTTTCCATTTTTTAATTGTTTTTCGGGAGCGTTTATATTCTCTATTGGAAAAAATGGTGCAGTTACTGACCGAAATCAACCGGTCAGGGTATGTGCCGAAACAGTGGCGGGGCGGCGCCAGATGGGCACTAAGGCGGAGAACGGAGATCGGGTGACCGGTATAACCGGGAAAGGCTACAACTAGTAACAGCGTTCGCCGGTTCCCAATTACAAGGAGGTTTGCCTTTTAGCCATCTTATAAGATAAGGACGCAGAGTATGAACGAAAGTAAGAGCACGCGCCAAACTAGCGAATTATAAAATTTTGAAACTTCGCAACATAAAAGAAGTTAAAATGAAAACTAATCTCAAACTGAAATTTCACGTACGGATCTACGCGCGTGATAGAATTTATCTTCGAAAGGCGCGGCGTGAAACAGCCGTGCGGCCTGCATAACCCGCATTGGTTGAAAGCTGTGTCGGGCTGAGTTATGATACATGAAGACTCTGCACAAATAAATATAAATCAATTTATATCTATACGTGAAATTTTCTTCTTTTTACGAATCAATTTTGGATTTTATTTTTTGTTACCCGTAATTTGTATGGTCAAAATCTATAAGCGCTTTTGGGAAAAGCAAAATGATTGGAAATTTGGATTTCGCACATTAAGCTCAGGTCACCATTTTTATAATTCGAAGTGCGGTAGGATCTTGTAGACACAGCCACATGGACTAACCACTTGCCCGAACAGTCTTGTAGCCTCTTATCTACTTTTCTTATCGTTTACATTTAATCGAACACCACTTCAAGTAATTTTATATTTATTTGATGGCAACATATAAGATATTTTCGTCTCTACACGATTCAGTGTATATTTGGAAAAAAGGTCCTATTTTATTGTTAGATATATCGTGAGAAAAAAATATAATATTAGGTATATAAATTCTAATATTAGCTATGTTTTTATTGGATACGCTCACTAGTCACATAAAAATGTGTACAAATTACAAAGTTATTAATTTATTACATCTAAATATTTGCTAAACTCATTTACACTCTTACGCATGTGTAATTTAATAACTTTGTATGCATGCAAAAGCACTAAGCATTTATTCATCTAAGACTTAATATAAAAATTAATGAAGAATCATTCCTTTATCAAATTTTTTATTTTTTATATTTTTATTCTCACTTAATTTTCATACAATCTCCACTCTTACTATAAAATTAAATAGATTTAAAAATTCACATTTTACACGTTAAATTTATATAGAAATAAAGCAGTGAATAAATATTTCATGTTTGCCGGGTGACAAACTTGCTTCCTGCTCTCTATACCAAGCTCTTTTTTTCTTTTTCTCTTCGTAATTTAAAAAGAGAAAAAAAAAGTGTTGATGTTATTATGCCAAACAAAGGAAATTAAAAACTATCAAACAGCAAATTATGTTCAACTTCCGTTTTTTTTTTTTTTTGTACAAGTTCGACTTCCGTTGTGCTAGCGGTGTGACTGCGGCTTCATTCTTACAGACCCCATATATCCCTCACAGCGATTTCGATGCTGGGCACCACAGGTATGACAAGAATAAGAGAATTTTGAAAAACGGTATGGTTCTCAATATCAGTTTCGGCAATTTTGCATCTGAAGCGCCTTCTCATGAAAAATTATGAATAGTACACCTGCAGTATTTCACATGGTTTCACAACAGAAATAACTTTCCGCTGAATAATACAGTTCTTCTTAGCAGCGCGTGAAGGCGAACCTTCAGCGGACTCGTACACTTTTATCTATTTCTGCAACGTCGTAAAAGCAATCCACCTCAGCTTACGTATTGGGCCTCAGACGAGATGTTGGACGAACACAGTAAACTGGACTTCATTAGACCTTCACTGGACCCGTGTTTACTGGTTTCTGAAAGAATCTCACAACGGGCATCCCATCATCACCATCATTAGATACTCTCCACGAACGATCTTTTTTCCTCTGAGGCTTCTTATGGTGCTTATGAGATGCATCAGACTTCTTAATATTAACTTTCTTCGAAGCAAGTCCATTAGCCACGTCAAATGAATTTAAATCATCCAGTACATGCTCAAGATTAGGTGCAACTTCGCTGTCAACATCTGAAGAATTTTCAATATCAGATGAACTTGACTCATGCAAGTTAACTGAATCAAGTCCTGATGGACCTGCCAGAGCTTGTTCCTCATTTGACATTCCAGGGGGCATTTCATAGTGAGGGATCTTCCCATCAATGTAATCCTTCAGTATCTGTCGGGCAGCTCTAGTTTCATCAGGCAGTCCACCAGAGGCAACATACCCACGAGAAGCACAATACGCTCTTAGAAATTCAGATGCCAGCGGTGGGCGAGTTTTGGATTCGTATGGCTTGGGTTTTGGAAGATTGATCTTGTAAACATCCTCAATGACATGTCTCGGGACTCTATTAGCCACAACTTGGACAGCCTCCCGGTGTTCAGTCATCCTATCAATGGGCAACACCCCACAAGCGATCATATCATATCTTGAGCTAGAGAAAGATGGAAAAACTAACCCAGGGCAATCACAGAGGGTAAGTTTATCAGAAATAATCAATGTTTGGAAGTGCTTTGTCTTCCCTGGAGTAGAGGTGACACCTGTCCGCTTTTGGCCAACCAAAGCATTTATAGTTGAACTTTTCCCCACATTTGGATATCCAACAAACCCCACAATTACACTACTTGATGTCGAATTACCAGCAGCATTTTCGCCAGGAGATTGATTGTTAGATGTGCCTGTGCCAGAGGAGCTTGATTTCCTCCTCATCTCTACTATCTCTTCTGCCTCTGACTGCAAGCGAGCCAAAAGCTCATCCCTGCCATATATCTTCGTGTAAGTGTTATTGGCCTTACCCAAGTTATCAGCCTCCAATGATGAACCCAGTTTTTTGCCTTCCAGAGCAGCAGATGCAGCTTTAGCTGACCAGAAGATGAAGAGAATATCATGAGCTCGAAAATACTCCGCCCATTTCTCTCTGCAAGAGTCAAGCAAAGGAAAATAATAAGAACTTCAGGAATTTAGAAAAACAAAATTAAAATGATTTGACGCAGCATAAACCTTATGACCTGATAGAAGCAGGTAAAAGATCTGCCTTATTAACCAGCAGCAATGTGCGTTTATGCTCATCAACCTCTCGTGTGTATGCCTGCACCATCGTAGAATGTACGCAATAAGTACTCATGGAATGATTCTCTAACAGAGCAGATAAGAAATGTTCACAGTAGGCTAGACAGATTACAGACACATCTGATCAAATCTGTATCAATACTGACTAATACATTCCTTACAGTATGCCACCAGGATGAATGGGGAAATATAATTTGTTATGAATTATACATTATGCATATAAACACAATACGACGATTATTTCCAAGAAAAGTTGTGCAATTCTACTTAAAGAAATCTTCACAAGAAACAATCTTTGCCAGTTTCCTGATTAACCCACCCCCCCACCCCCCCGCGCAGGCGGATGAAAATGGAGAAGTAGACCAAATACACATATATATCCAACAACTATTGGCATAGAAAATGATGCAGGAAACTCACAGCCAGACACAATTTGTCAGCCTGCTCGCCGCCATATTCAATTATCATGAATCATGACAATGTCCACATACAGCAACCCACAAACCAATTTTAAGACTTTTGAGTCAGCAGTTTTCCATTGAATACTATCTGTGTAGTATCCAACAGCACAGATGAATTATCACACAAATTCAATCATGTTGATGCAGTAATCTAATATCTATTTTGACTAACAGGTGTATTTGAATAGTCAGAATTTTATAAACTAGAAAAAATTAGTCTTTAACAACAGCAGTGTCATGTTAGAAAGCTTAAAGATTTTCCCATACCCTCGTTTGCAATGTGTCATCTCACATGTACCTTGATGGTTTGATGAGCTTTAGTCAGGAATTGTCTCAAAGAAATGGTACTTTTATTTTAACTTCCATGATGCAGAAAACATTTTATGTAATATTTAACCCCAAGAAATTATTACTTTCCAATAAAGTAGCCAAGCCTCATTATAAAAATTGTCTGGTTCCCTTTTTGCATGCTATTATCTTTTCCAACATAAGTCTTCCTCTAAATCTCCCCCCCCCCCCCCCCAGCCTTTTTCAATCTGAGCTTTATTCTGTCGCACACCTAAAAGAGATCTAGATTTATCAAGTTACTTCCAGTTCACAATCCATAACTTCCTTGAGAAAAAGATAAAATGCGTTACCTCAAGATCAGGACAACGATAAAACAGCGGATCTCGTGAATCAACAACCATAACAAGCTGGTAAGATAAGAATAAAGGAAAAAAATGAGACTGACATCTTCATAATATAATGACTCATTTTTAAAAAATATTTCATGTCCTTGCAACAAAACAATAGATAACCAGCACTCAATATTTGAGCAAAATATATCAGAATGAAAAATTTACTAAACAATGTGAAGTTCTACAACCATAGGCATATAAAGGGAACAGATATAGAAATATCCATGAAGAAGGGGCTCATTAGCCATGATCCCAAACAGAACTCTTTTTTGAAGTATTATAGGAGATGAGGGCAAGAAGTTATATCTCTGGTGGATATTTTCTTCAGTTAGCCAGCAAATGATGTATGTTCTACAAGTTAGGAGTTTTTCTTTTTCTTTTTTTAGCCAAAAAGTATGAAAAATTAGTGAACGTGGATTTCAAGAATCTAATTGATGTAAACAATTTAGTTACTGAAAATAATAACAATAGATTCTACAACGTTCTGACAGACACAATTGCTTCTGAATCTACTAAAATGCTAAAAACAGATGAACTGCACTGGACTTAATGCGATAAAAATTCTATTTTTGTTTACTAACACTGCCATCAAGCTTTAAATTATGCAAGGTAAAAGTAAGTGAAGAATGAACCCAGCAACTGAAGAGCAAGACTATCAAAGAAATAGAAGTTTGTTTACCTTAACAAAATTAAAAAGGAAAGACTTCTAATCATAGCAATAATCCCTATATAACAAGATGGGGTTTTAACAATCATCATTTATTCACAACTCTCAATCATAAGAAGGGAAACACTCCCCACCCCCATGTGATATCCAAGTCAACATTATGCATCGTAACTTAGCATAGTCACATTCCTATCAGAATTTATTAAAAATGTACATATCACCCTTCATCAATCAATCAAAAAGGGGTCATTTCTTTCAACTTTAGAAACAACATTAACTCACCAAATCACTACGCTCCACAACCCGCCAAAGCTGTCTCCAGATATCCAAATTCTTCTCAAATGGAGTAAGAACAAGCTTCTCATTTTCCTCAAGTCTGAAACAAAAGAATGCTACATATGTGAATCAAAATATGAACAGAACAATTGTCTCCATTCATTAATATTCTGATAAATCATTAATCAAAATCATCAGAATTGTTTTAACTTCAGAAGAATATATCAATAAGGTAAGTAACCAGAAGAGAAATTTAAGTACAATTTCTAGCTTTACAGTACAATAGCATATGGGCTTCTTTGGTTGATCTAAATGCATGTATTCACACGGCATATAATTACAAGCTGATAACTTAGAACTAACCTTGCTAGGCTGCGACGCCAAATTAAGAAAGCTTGTCTTTCATTGGCATCAAGCTCCTCTACAGACATTTCTGCATTCCACTGTGGCCTAAAGGAGAAAAGTGAAGCCAGACAAACCAGATAAAGGACACTTGATTATACTGAAAATGAGAGAAAAACATACCTGCGTGGAACTCTCAGACTGCTAGCATGCAATGCCTCCTCTCTCTTCTGCCGCTCTCTCTTCTGTTCGGGCGTCAGGTCATTACTACTTGAGATAGGATCCCTAATATAACAAACATCACAAAGTAAATGATAAAAATCTAAACCATTTCTTTAGGTAGAAATATAGAGAGGAGTGCCTGTGATTAGCAAAACCAGTGATATAATTTAATGAAAAAAAAAAAAAGCCTCTCTCACCAGTTTCTACTTCTATACGTTCACGTTTACATTTTCAGTAACATGTTCAGTAATAGATGCATACACGTAAGTTCCAAAAACCGGAGCAGTTCCTTACCTTTTCTTCCGATTCTCTTTTAGAATTTGGAAATTTTGAATACAAATAGCTAACTAACGGATTTGATAGTAACAATATATTTGGAAGAAAAATAAATAATTGCAAAATATTAATTTTACAAATCAAAGAGAAATGGAGATGCATGACGCACAGACTGATGAGGAGGTTAGAGGCAGGGTGGTCGGCGACGAAGGCACGCTCGGCCTCGTCTGCTTGTTCGATGATGGCGTCGATGTCACTGACCTCCGTGACGGATTCCATCACCTTCTTATGCTGGTTCTTGTAGAACCGGCCCTTTTCCTTGCTTTGCTGGATCATCTGGTTGTGCTGCTTCACCAAAGCTCTACCTAGCCCTGACTTCTGGTTCTTTCCCATTGTATTCGGAATCGGCAACAACCCCGAACAAGCGCGAGCAAACCTCTCTTGTCCGAAACCCTAAATTTTCCCTCTCCCTCTCCCAATCTCGCCTCTCAGCCTCCTTTCCTTTTTCCACTTTGCAGGGACGACGAGCGGCGATGGTCGTTTCTCGGTTTCCAATCGTACCTGCGGGAATTTATATACATTTTTTTTCCATGGTGGAACCGAATAATTATATGTCTGATTTATTGGAAAAATCTACTCCTCCTACTTCTACAAACTACCATCAAAGCGATGACATTGTTTGTCAAACTTTTTTGTCTGTTGCATGAACGGTTGAAATTGGCCTCGTCTTTCGACCAGATAACTACTCTTTTTTGCCTTTTTTTTCACCTTTTAATTAAAATTAAAAAGTGTTCTTTGATAATATACATATTTTTAGTTTTATTATTTATATATAAATTATCATGTGATATATTTAAGGTTAATTATATGCATTTTAGTAATTAAAATTAAATATTAAATAAGTTTAATAAAATTAAATAATTTTTAATATTTTATTTATATCTTAGATTTTAAAATTTTGGTCAGTGTTCTCACTTATTTCACTTATTTTATTTTAAGCATGGGAGTCAAATTCAACTAATTTATTAGATCATTAGAATAATATATTAATTATACTAAAATATATATATCTTTTTAATTTTATATCAATTATAATTATACTTTTTAAATTATAAAAATTAACAAATATATTCATTTAATTATTAAAATAATATAAATATATATCTTTCATTTATCCATTCTTAAATTAAATGATCATATGATTTGTACATAACTCGTATTATATATGACATTTTTTTATTAATGTTTTATTTTGTAAGTTAAAGAAATACACTTACAAATGTTTAAAATTGAATTGATATACTTACAAATGAATTAAAGTTAAATAAATTTTTTAAAAAAAAATATTATAAAAAATGTTAAATTTCATATTAAAATTTTTTACTAATATTTCATCCTCCATCATTAGTCTATATACCTTTATATTTATGAAATGAAGCATATATGTAAAGCTAAAATATATAATATAACTCAAAGAAAGAGAATTTATTTGTTATTGATTTTTTATCAATAATCAAATTCATACTAAAATAAAAAATTTCTTTGGTGAATAGTTAAAAGAATGAATAAAATTTGACATCATATGTTCTTGATTACAAAACTCATATGTGCCCATTCAAAGTAACAGACATAATTTAAAATTTTTTTAATTAGCTATATAAGAAAGGTCTTTGATAATTATTAGTAATTATACTAGTATTTTATAAAAATATAATAAGAAAAAAGAAAGTAAACTTAAAAATAAAAGTAGTAACAAATTAAACTGATCAATAACAAAATGTTATATATATTAATAATTACATACAAATTATGTAATAAATAGATAGAATGGATGTATTTATATTATTTTAATAATTAAAAATATGTACTAATTAACTTTTATAGTTAAAGAGGTGTAGTTGAAATTGACCTAAAATTAAAAGAGAATACATTTATTTTTTTTAATTCATTTAATTAACTAACAATAAAATGTCATGTGTATTAATAATTACATATTAGTAATATAATCGTTAAATTTAATAATAAATGAATTAAAAATATGTATTTATATTATTTTAATAATTAAAAGAGTGTATTTATTAATTTTTATAGTTAAAAAAATATGATTGTAACTAATTTAAAATTAAAGAAATGTGTATATATTTTTTAATTATAATTCATTTAAATATTTTTGACAAAAGAATTAATGAAAATAAATGTAAAGAGAGGATAGGAAAGCTTTTATTATTTTATTAACGATGATGTAAAACCTTTTTACTGATATTTTGTTTAACTTGTCAACCATGTTTTTTTTTTTTTTTTCATTCCACACACAATATAAATTAACATGTCTAATCGAGGCAATGATTCTTGTCAAGTATTTTATTACTTTCGCATGTGAAAGTACAAATATTTATGAGTTATTTGTGATTGGGTGTTATTAATTATAAAATTTAATAATTTATATTATTTATAAATAAAAATTTAATTAAATTATAATAATAATAAAAATATTTTATTAGTGTAGTTTATGTTTGTCTGTGGGAGTGCAGGAATAATTGTGATCCAATTCAACACAGGTGATGAGTTATTTTTGTTCGCAAGAATTGACCCAACCCAGTCCAAAACAGATTAATCTGTTAGCCCGAACAAAATATCAAACCAAAATTAATACGTCAAATTCAGAACAAAATTTTTGAACTCAATTCTATCCAACGAATTGATAATTTTCTCATACCCATGACTCGATGTTTTCACACGATTTGTCCTTAAATAAGAGGACCGAGGGAAGTTGCTCTTGTCTTTTAAATTGAGATAAAATGCAAGTAATTCTCCTGCAATTAGTTTCATATACAAAAAATTCTTTTTAATTATATTAATTAACAAATAGATTTTTCATTTTATGCAAATCATCATTTATTAAAAAATATATAATAATGTCACATGAAGCTAGCTCAAATGATACTCGAATTATCTTTCATCCCTTTTTTCTCGATTCGAATCTCTTCCTTTTCCTTAATATAAAAGGGATCTTAGAGACTCCTAGTATTCAAATATATATATATATATATATAATAATAATTAACGTGGACTAAAACGTAAGCTGTTAACTCAAACATATGTTAACATATGTGGCAGAAGAGGATGCATTGCGCCGGGACTTCAAACGGCAGCAGTGATCACCGGAACAATGCTGCAATGCAGCGAGTTGCCCTCCAACGGCTCTTCATAGGGGATGTGCTTCTCCTGGATGACATTAAGCGACTTCGGCTCCCAGTGAGGAACTACGGGATCAGAGTTAGGGGTGGGCAAAACATTTGGTGAAATCATTTTAACACACCTCAAACTAGAAAAAAAAAATATTTAAATTGAATTGAATTGGAGCAATATAAATATATTGTAATATTTTAGTTTAAGATGAGTTAATTTAAATGGAGTTGAATTTTATCCTCCTCCCTGTTGAATTGTTACGGTCATCCTATAAATTTACATATATATATATATATTTATATTTCATGTGCAAAAACAACATCGTTTCTTGTCTATTACCTGCCTAACACTTCCACCCTAGCCTCCCTTGTCATGCCCGTTTAGTTGTCTCTCAGATAACTCTCATCACACTTTGAATTCAAAACTTGAGTCTTCGACAATTCAATTGTCAACTCCTACTCCCTGTTCACAAACATTATCGCTTTACGTCTAGCTGTCCCCAACTTCTTCAGCCTTTAATGTCTCTCAATCTCACTCTTTGGTCTCAAGTCTTGACCCCCTACCCTTACAAAGATAGAACATTCAACATCCCCTTCTTTCTCAAAAACTCTAAACCCTCGCTAAGCTTCTTTAGTCCTTCTTTGAATCTCCTTCACTTCTTCTCACTTTCAACTTCGATTCTTTTGATTTTGACCCATCATAACTCAAACTAATCCATCCAAATAAAATTGAGTTATTCTAATTCAAAAATATTAATTTAAAGAGTTATTTTGACTAAAGTTTGACTAATTTAACGAAGAATTGAGTTCAATCATATTAAAATAATTTTATCCCAACTTAAACCGTCTCACCTAATATCCATTTCTAATCAAAGTTGATGACTATGGTCGGGTTAAAGGCGGTGGTGATGGGTATGGGCGGCAAATGGTTGAAAGACAGTGAAGCTAAGTGTGGGATTCGGAGGTTGGGGTGCAGAGGGACAATGCATTGCTGATAGATGTGATAAAAGTGGGTTAGGTTTGCATGTCTTATTTAATTTATAAGTTACAAATAAGTGGGACATGTTAGTTTATATTTTTTATTTATAAAATTATATTAATTTATAGGTCAAGTTATCCCATTTTATTTAAATTAAGTTAATATTTTTAACTCACTAAAACTACAAGTCGACCTCCCTCATTTCATTTAATTGCTAGTCGGGTGACTCTCTTTCACACCTCCAATTGCATAAATAAATTCTGGTCACTCAAGTTTGTGAACTGGAACAAGAGAAATTATTGAGAAAAACTGAAAAGGGCTTGATCAACAGGTTATATCTTAGTCAACATTAACTATTGGATGTTTCTTTGTATAATTTGTACTAAACTAAAAGTATATAAAGTTATTTGATGTAATTGAAGATCGTAAATTTTTTGATATTTTATTTTTTAATTTAACATAATAATAATTAATTGTATTTTAAATTATTTTAAGAAGAATTATATATTTAAATATTAAATTTTAAATTATTTTTATTAAAAAAATTATTATTTAATTTCTTAATATATTTTAAAATAAAAATATTTTATAAAAACTTTAAAAAATTATTGTCTTTGAAACTTACAAACATGTTTTTCAAAAAAATAAAAAAGAAACAACGTATGCGTCTCACGTGCGTGCAAAACCTGTGGAGACGTGAAGGGATAACAGAACTCGAAAGGTAGGAACAACTTGTTCCACCGGGAGACGTTACAAAATCGATACCTTGCCAGCAAATTACAAATCGCCGTACTGTCTTCCCGGTTCTTCCATTCTAGTTTTTTACTTCTGTTTAAAACACTGGGCCTCCTGTTTTGGTTTAAATTTGGTTCTTTCCTTGGTTTTATCTGTTAATTAATGGTTGATGCGTATCTAATGGTATGGGAGCTCAAAAGAGCATTCATGCTGGCAAAGGTTAGTGACGCTAAGTTATTTCATTTCATTTGCTGAATTAGGAAAGTTTTCCTTTTACCCGTAATAATTCTGGTTGTTTGTTGGTTTCTGATGGTTGTAATCCATTCCACTGTTAACATGTTCTATCTGCTTCGGTGTTTGACAGCAAAGATTGACGTTAATGTTGATTTTACTCACAAGCTATGCGCTTCTTTGATGCTTCCTACTCTCAGGTGTTTGCTGAGTTCATGTTTTCCCAAGTTTATTAGTAAATAAAAGATTTTTTTCTCTTATCAGTTTGACTCAAAAATGTCTCACTGATTAGTATATTACATTTTCCCCTCAACAGGAGTTCTGGCAGTCCACTTTCACTGATCATTGGGAGGTAACAATGACACTTTATCTTTTAGGGTTGAGGTTTTCATAGTTTTAATTTTTGTGTGGTGTTGGGATTCTGTCCGCAATCTGTATGACAAAATTTATCATTTAAGAACGTGGTGTTATACAATAGTTGAGGATATTGGAACTTTCTCTGTTCTTAGCTTTCTCAGATCATGTAAGGACTAATTCAATTTTTCTGTTTAGCCTTTGCGTCAAACACCCAAACTTATTTGGTGGAAGTGAGAAGCTTGATGTTTCTTGGGATAAGGGACTGTATGATTCTAATATCTTGGTCGCTTATAGAAGGCCACGACCAAAATGGCTTGCTCAGCAATCCTTTGTAATTCAGGTACACAATTTGCTTCGTTTTCTGCATTATCTTGTATGATATGAAAGACCAAGGCTATGCTGCACTATAAGTTCACTGTAATTGGAGCTTTCTCTGTGCCCTCTGGAGGAGTTTGAGCTAAATTTACAAAGCCTAATTAGTCTGTGAGATATATAATTTGGGTTGAAAGATTGTAGCATATTGCTAAATTCTTTTTCCTGTCCCCTTTGTATCTCTTTCCCAGCATTCTTTTTCACCTGAGATTGCAGTCCATGGCATCCCTGTAGATAATTTCTCTCGTTCAGGAAGTGGTGGTGTGAATTTATCTCGATTATCAGTGGGGTTGGACCTGAATGAGCCTGCAAGTTCAAGATGGAGAAGCACAACCAGTGTAAAATTTGAGGTAAGTTAGACTTGTCATGTCGAACATTCTAGCCCAATCTACTTCTTTTTGCCTTGCTTTACATTCATTTCTTCAACTCTTTTATTTGGTGATAGACGAATTGGAAACTAATTATTGTAAACTATGCAGCATGTTCGTCCATTGAATGATGAAGGTCGCTCTATAAGTAGAGATTATGATGGGTTCCCTTTGACTTGCAGGTAATAAGGGCTTCTATTGTTCCAGTTCTCAAACTGTTGGACCGATTTTGACCTATGATGTACCTTTCTTGTTGCAGTGGCAATTCACATGACAGCATGGTAGTGTTAAAGCAAGAGTCTCGATTTGCAAAGGCGAGTGATCATAGCTTTTTTCAGGTAATAAGATACATCTTTTTATATTTGATGTGAGGATCAGATGTATATATGTTCCACTGACTAAAAGCCTGTCTCTTTTTCAGTTTAGTCTTCAAATAGAACAAGGTATTCCAATTTTTTCCAAGTGGCTAATTTTCAATCGGTTCAAATTTGTTGCTTCAAAAGGAATCAAACTTGGACCAGCATTTCTCTTGACAAGGTTAGTATTCTCTGACATTTTTAGTAGGTTGCATCTTTTTACAGATATACTTAAGAGACAGGGAAGGAGAAGTGGTGAAGGTTACTAGAGAAGGCAAGAAGTGTTATGTCAACCATAGCAATGGTGATTAGCATAGTATGAGGTATAGCTTCATAAAGGAATTGTGAAACTATTGGTATCAATGGAAAATCATCACAGTTTAAGTGGGACATAAAAATTTGAGGTGGCAAAAGATAGTTATTGTTTCACAAATCTTTAGAGAAAATTTATGAAGGATACTGTGCCAAATAAATAATAGGCCATCCATGTGGAGCTGTAAAAAGAATTTATAATGCATTAATGTTTGGAGTCAGAAATGTGACACAAACTTCACAACATCTTGAATCCCACTTTCAACCTGAAACTTCACAAACTGTAAAATGAACTTCCCACTTTCCATATTATTTCCCTGTTAAGTGATGCATTCACTATGGGATCAGATCCTTACCTTTTCCTCTGTCAGCCTTACAGGTGGTTCAACTGTAGGGGACATGGCTCCTTACCAAGCATTTGCCATTGGTGGGCTTGGGAGTGTGCGGGGATATGGGGAAGGGGCGGTTGGATCAGGGCGATCATGTCTGGTGGCTAATAGTGAACTGACACTGCCTTTGGTAAGTAATAACTCTAAAAGTAGTGGCCCTGTATTTGGAAACTAGACGAGATTTGTCATCTTTCTTTTCCAAAAATATTCTTATAATGCTAAACTGCTTTTTCTTTGGTAAGCAATGTGCTTACTGCTTTGAAAGTCTATGCTATCAAGTAAGACTGATCCCATGTTTACCATGTTTCACAAAAATTGCTTTTACGAGTATAGTTGTTGAAATATCTTACATACCTTATATTATTGAATGGTTGGTACAAATATCATACATACCTGATATTATTGAATGGTTAGTACGTATAAGAAAACCCCATTTGAGGCAGAGCCGTGAGATTGAAGGAAATATCATATCCAATCCCTGGCTGCGTTTGTTCATTGTAAATGCAGCATACGCATATGGTTGAAACTGATTATTGTCCTTAACTTGATTTCTGGCCTCTAAATTCATGCTTCAGATGTGGCATTAATGGCTTGAGTTCCTTCTGCTCAGTGTCTTAACACCCTTGATAAATTCGCAAGGGCTGTCATTTCTGTAGAAACTTGTAAGTTTATCCTTGTAAAAGAGCTAGAAAATATTACTCTTTGTTTGTTAGATTCTATTCTAAAAATGAAATTGTGCCCTGTGTATCAGATATCACCCAATCTATCCTCCAGCTGTGCTTCTACGGGTTACATTTAGAATTATCTGTATTTGGTTCAAGTATCTAATATTTTTGAAGTCAGCTGTTGCTCAGCATACCTTTTCTTTTCTCTCTGATATTGACTTACCTTCATAAAGTGTGCATTACATCTATTTCATGGAAAAACTTATGTATGTATTTGCTTGTTCTATTACAGACACAATCAAGCACACAAACACAAACTAAATAGTGCACTTACATACACAGTTTTTAAATTTATCACAATTATTGTTAGATTGCAAATCCATGTACTAAACCGCTTGATGCCTTCCTTTACTATAGAATAAGATGTTGGAAGGAGCCATTTTCTTGGATTGTGGAACTGATTTGGGGTCTGGTCATCTTGTACCCGGTGAGTAGTTTTTTTTTTGGCTCATTATGCTTGTGGAACCTCACCTCCCAATGAATTGTAACTGTATTTTTCCTGTTTTTGTGACTAATACTTCTTTTTAATTTTTTACATAACTAAATAATGTCAATTTGGGGGCTCATTGGAGGCATGCTAGGCTCATAGTCTTTCTTTTTGCTACTTTATTTTGGGTGAAAGAAGATTTTGTTTTAGATTCATTGAAGACTTTAAGGAAAGTTTACTAGCTAAATCCATCAGTACCTTTTACCAACTATTTGTTCATTTAACTCAAGTTCTTGACATAAGTGTACTATGTACCTTGTCTCATTCTATGAAATTCCATCATGGAAAGTCTCTTTGGGAACGTCTAATTGGAATGATAGAGTTCCATCATGGAGTTTGTGATGAGTTGTGTTTCAAGCTAAAAACCAAACTCTATATGTCCTGAAAGCAGCCTCATTTGGTTTAAACAAATTCGTGTCATATAAAAGCATGTCCTATTTTGCCTGTTCTTTATATTTTTGGGAGGATGTTACTTGTCATATCTTCTGGTTTGCTTGTGCTGTTCTTATTTTGAATATATCTACTTGATCATGTTCGTGCTCAGCGCACATTCTTTTTGAGACATTTATTCCATATCTATGTTAATGTCATCTTATCGTGATCTGTTGGACATTCAGGAAATCCAGCCTTAAGGCAGGGTAAACCAGGATCTGGTATTGGGTTGGGTTATGGACTTCGATTTAAATCACAATTTGGTCATTTTCAAGTTGATTATGCCATCAATGCATTTCAACAGAGAAGTCTCTATTTTGGCCTCAGCAACCTTGGTTCATGAGAGGATCCGCCGGCTTCTTTCCTGTTTCTGCTGTAGTTTCTCATTCTTTATGAATTCCTGATTAAGTCCCAGGCAGATGGAATGCTAGAGATGTAGTCGTTGAAAAGGCCATTTCGTGAGTCCTCATTCTGTAGCATGTGGATGTGGTGTTAAGGGAAGGATGGCAAAAGTGTTGTCAATTCAGTAGGACCATAAAAGTGAGATATCCTTACAAAGCAAGCAAGAGATGCATAGTGATAGAGGGAAGATAAAGAAGACTACGAGAAAAGGCTTCCTTCGCCCCCTCCTTAAAAAGAACGCATACACAATACAACCGTATTATAGCTCAATGCTACAGTAATTCATGTACCAAAAAAATGCTACAGTAATTCGAGTACAAATTTTTCATACTGTAATGAGTACTACGCTTCTATTATTAAAGCAATCCTGTTATACTTACGTGATTGGACGCACATTTTTGGTACGTTTGAGAGAGATGACCACTTTTATCTGAAAATTTAGTTTTAGATAGAAGTTTATAGTGTTATTTAATTCATGTAACTGATCCCACCTAATGAAAAAAGACTTGATTTATTGTTGTTGTTGTTGTTGAAAGAGATGACCACAAATGAGAGAGATAGGAAAAAAAAATTTCTCCTCCGTCAACGTACTGAAAACGTCCTCTTGAGCAAGAATGGCTATCATTTTTCTTATTAAAGACCATATCAAAATCTAATTATTTTCATAAGAGTACTTAACTCGTACAAATTGCAAATTTAATGTTAAATATGGTCAATTTTGCAATTTAATTTATAATTTTTAATAAAATTTTATTTATAAAAATAATTATACCGTTTTCATAAAAAGTAATTTGCCCATTTGCCCCAATTCTTTCGTTCTGCACCTTTGAGTTCTCAATTGAGAGTGAATAGAGTACAAAGTATTAAGAACTAGAGTGCCTAATTTTATCATATTTTACAATGTGGACTATTTATAATCACATGTCACCGTTAAAATAATCAATAATATTACTACAACTATTTTCATAGTTTACATACAATCCTAATAATATAGGCATATTCTGCTGAATCAGCTATCTCTATTTCTGTACTTTGCTCAACCGACTCTTAATTGGCTAAGGTTGTTGCAACCAAAGCTGACTCCAAGTGGTGAAAGATGTGAAATGCTGTTTTCAAACCTCTTCGAAATGGCTCTGGCAAGTGCTCCTTCTGTTATACTTATTGATGAAATGGGCGATCCTTGGGTCATCACGATGAAGCAGGCAACGAAAGAGAACGAAGCTTTCAAAAGACGAAATTTTAGTGCATATGGGGTGTACAAGTGTGCAGAGAGTGCCACGCTCATATGGCTAAGAATTGAATTGGCTCCGATGCCATTTGTAATAGTATCATTATCTTCTCTCCAAAAGACTAGTCTATTAAAATGTATAATGTGCGATGCTCATATATGTCCCTAGAACCTTTCCATTCCTTCTGGGTTCGGATATATCTGTCCGTGTCAAGGATATTTTGTTTGAAACTGTTCGTCAAACCTTACATGCCACAGTTTCTTACAAGAACTATGAGGGCATGTGAATCCCACAGGTGCGATCAAAATCACAATGCAGGAGCTGGCTGGAAGAGTACTTGGATTTTGATCCTTCATTTGACAAGGCGTTTGCTAAGCACAGATGTTCTTGAGAGATTCACCAAGAAGTAATGAACTATGAAAAGGAAGCTTGATTCTGGTGACATTTTTCTATACTCCTCATGAGCAAGCAGGAAACAAATAATAAAATCAATTAACAGTTTAAAGTTGAGAGGCTATTTCTATCGTTGAGTATATGTAATTGGAAAGAGCTTAAACTCTACATTTTAGGATACAAAAATAGCTAACTGATGTTATGATTAGAAACATGATCCCAGAGTATCATTTATGGTTGGTGTCAATGAGTCATCCATTTTCGCGTAGGAAACATAAAATCATCCTGCAGTAGTCTATCTATCACTGTATTTGAGTATCAAGCATCTAAACTACTTCAGAAAGAACAAATGGAATCAATGACAATAGGAAAGATACAACAGTTACGAAAAATGGGCAGTCCATTGGTGGAAAAAACAGTAGCGATGTACTTAATTTATACATCCTGTAGACATGGTTATAAATCACGAATTGATAATGCAAACAAGAAGAAACAAAAAGGTAAAAATAAGTCTTAATGGACTGAGAGGAGAAAGAACAGCAACGGTGATATAACAAGACTGTCTCAAACAAACAAGAATAAGGGACATTTTGAAAACTTTGGTTAAAAGAATTTGTTATACTGGCTGGTAAGAGAATCCCTTAGATTTGAATACAAGCCATAAAGGGAATACTGCCGCATGTTTTCCACTTCATACCATGAATTCAACACAGAGAGATGCTTGTCTGTGCCAGAAAATGCAAGCTGTATACCAAGACTGCAATCTACTGAGCCCCCTCGGTTTTTACAAGATGATATTCTGATTGCACAATCTTGTTTGTTGAGGCAAACAAAATTAGATTTTCCTTTGCATGAAGCGCATCTATCTCTCTTCCAGTACAAGTTCTGCAGCCTACCCTTCTGAAACTCTAGCACCTAATTAAATATCAAATCCCAGATATTCAATCAAATTACCAGCACCAAATACTCTAATTCAGGTCCATTATTTGAAATTCTTACCAATGTAAAACTTGTCACAATGTATGTGTGGTTTGCAACAAAAGCAGGTGAAGATATTGCAGCATATTTCCGTCCCGCAAATGCCACCATATACCCGCCATAAGAATCCTATATATTAAGATGAAAAGAAAAAATACTATAGTAAAAAAACTCCTCAGATGCAAATTTTGTGAAGATTTTTTGGGTTCTTATTTTTGTTTTTGGGGAAAATAGAAGTAGCTCGGAGACATATGTCTGTCTTCTTTTCCTGAAACAGAGTTTTGTACACCGGAACACTTGTGTCAAGATATGCCTCAGTAAAAACAAATGCCACTTTTCTTATCAACCTCAAGCTTGTACAAGAATCTTTTGAAGTTCACACACAAACACACTTCAGATTACTTTGTATAATTATTCAGATTTACATTCACTGGGAACAAACCTAACCCTCCATCACATTCAACTAATGTTCCACTCTATCCAGTAGCTTTCTAACTAGTTAATGATAATTGTTAACCTCACCATATCTCCTTTGAGACATACAAGCAATCCGTTCAATATTGTCATCACATATACTTTTGAATCACGTGTTCAATATACTAATCAAGATAAAAAGAGGACAGTAATGGAACTGCGTTTGCCCCAGTTGAGTTGAATTTCACATGACATTATGACACAACAGGATACTTGCATACACAATCAGGAATTTCACTTGAAGTATTGAAGTAGAAATAGAACAGTTTTCTTAAAATGAATGTATGCATAATACGATAGAGACAGCATCAACTGAGACTAATTTAGTTGGTGCATAGTGTGCAGTCAACATGGTAACACTGACAAAGAGAATGAGTTTAGTTTCAAGTTGAAGTTGACACAAGGTTTAGGCAATATCGCAACCAGTCAACACAAATAGGAAAAGGCATTGTATTTCTGTTTGAAAATTATCATCTTATTTAATGCTAAATAACATGGATTCGATTCAGTCAGCCATTGACTGTGTCACCAGGTTTAAGGACTCCTATTTTACCAAACATAAATTTAAAACATCACATTCGTACCCATGTGTGTGTCAAGAACTCCATGATGGTTGTATTTGTTTCACTGTATTATAAAAACATTTACAGCAAAAATTGTAGGTTACAACCACAATTTATGCTCTCTTACTTGCGCACAAATCAGCGTGCACAGAAATGCACTAGGTAGAAGACAATGATGGCTGTGGAAGTTTACTTCAATCAGCAATTTATAGTCACATAATCAAATTGTTCCTCAATCTCTATAATTTCATTCCTTCGAACTCGACAAATTTGTTTCATTCTACTCTACGGTGATGGTGAGCTATCAGTAAGCCACCTTCAATGGGAATGAAGTCACTACAACATCTATTAGTATTTTATCGGACGTCCCCGAAGGGACAACATCTATTAATATTTAAGGCCTCTTTCATAATCACAGCAAAGCATGGTGTAGCAATTAGAAAACAATTGCTATAGCATCTCGAATCTGACTCTTCTATGATAATAGCATACCCCTTATATATTTACATCCCAAAGTTCTAATCTTTTCACCAGAAGAAAGTCAAATATCTATGCAACAATAAGATATTTTTGCCCCTTTCCCACACTTTTATATGCAAACAAAAGAAAACATTAGAATCACCCCCCAAAAAAAACAAAGAAAACATTAGGAAAAAAGAAAAAAAACCATGAGGATTAGAAATGAATAACATCCAATGTTGAAGATGAAAAATCGGAGAATCAATAAGAATGTACCGGGAAGAAACTAGAGGTGTTGATGGTAAGGAGGGAGATCTCATCCACTTTGGGGCGGAAAAGGGCAAGCTGAGAATTGGAGGACGCCAGAGAGAGGCGGCGGTCGCAGGGAGAGAGTTGGTGGGATTGATTGTAGAAGAAAGAATCCTTGGAACTGAATGCAATTCCAAAAGTAAATCCATCGGATCTCTGAATCTTGGTATCGGCACAAGGCTGGTACACCCTGTTGGTGTTAGAAGCTTCAAGACATTCAAGACAAACCATTAGCAGTGTTAATATTAACGTCACCGAGAGCACCATTTTTAGTGCCATTGTTGATGTTGTAAAGGCTCCTTTGAACTTTGAATCTACTTGCTAGTGGTGGGTGGTGTGTATGTTCTACAAAGTTCAAAACTTTCTGGGTTAGTTATAGCGGAGGAGCTGGATACTGGATAGAGCGCTTACAGGTTGGTAACCGGCAATTTTTTCCTGTTACTTGACCCTACTGCATCATCGATGACATTTTATGACTAGTTTAGTAATAATATGTAGTTTTATTCGGAATGCTGGTCTATCCATCTGTAGGAAAACATGGATTTAGATATTTTATTTTAGATAATTATGATATATTTTTTTTATAATTTAATATATAAATTTTTTTATTATATATTTTTTTCTCACTTAAAATTCTTTTTCAATAGGGTAACTTACATGGAAAAACATTGCTTTGAAAAAAGGGATAAACTTCTTCATTTTTTTGAAGTACATATATAGAGAATGAATGGAACCATGGAGAAAAGGGAGTAGAATTCCAAACCAATCAATGAGGCAAAGACTCATTCCAAACCTCATCGTTCTTTACTCCCTATTTTCTTATACTTACAAAAAATTATAAATGATATATTTTTAAAATAATTTCTAAAATTTAAATTTAAACATATTTATTTTAAATTCTTTTAAAATACAATCAGCACCAGTAAACTATCATTGTATTCGCCATTTATGAGATGCACAAGAACCGAAATAATGGTTTACGAAGTTAAAGTAAACACCCAACAACATTGAATGAGATTAGCCCCGTCCCATCTTATTTAGTTTGCTACCATTTATTTTTTGGTACTTAGTTTGCTATCATTTATTAGTACTTCCATTATTACACTTATTTATTATTTTTATATATTTATTTTAATAATAAGTATTATATATAAAATAATAACTAATTACAAATCTTACAAACATTTTAATTAAAATAACATATTAAGAATAACTCTCATCTTCAGATATATTATTCCCCTGCGATGCCACCTCTATTTTCTTAAAACCCAATGCTTGAGACGAAGCAACTACGAAAAGGACATACCTTTGAACGTTGCTTAAACAACCCACGGTGGGTATCTCAGACCTTTCAAAAATGGTTAGCTTTTCCAATCGAAAAAGAGCGATGATAATTGTACAAAGTCATTCCATATAAAATTTGTACAATTTTTTATATACGGAAAAATATAAACTTATCATTTTCTCTTAAAAATATATTTACGTAAAATTTGCTTATAATTTATAAATAATTTTATTAAAATTGGAAAAAAATAAATAAATAAAAGTAGAAGCAACTGATGTGGCAAAATATATTTATTTAAATAAAATTATAAATAAATAATTGTGAAATATTATAACTCTTGATATTTATATAAATACGATAATAAACAGTATGTATACATACATGAATTAAATATGTACAAAGCTGTTAGATGTCGTTTATTGATGTATTATAAATATGCAGGTTGTGTTAATTAATAGTATGACTTATAATAATCAAATGCATGATTGCCTCAAGTAATGGTTTGCTTCAGTTTGCAGGAAAGACATAGCAATAGCATGCAAGATCACACGTCCATGTGCCGTGCCTCTGTGGCACGCTTTCATTCAGCAAAACGACGACCGAGAGTCAAGACATCAAGCTACTGTCTTCCTTTTCCTGGAGTGGCGCCCATGTGATTGATTGCTGAAGAAATAAAGAAGTTCAATTCAGGATATGAATATTGTGATGATCGATGCGCTAGCTCATGATATTCAATCATTCGGTGGCCCTGTCAAAGCGTTTATCTTTATCACTCCACTGAAAACCAGAACCTCAGATAATTAAATGATAATTTTTTAAATTAAAATTTATAGAAACTTTTCTAAAACACTTAATTAGTCCTTCTAATTTATAATAATTATCGTTTAAAAATATTTTTAATCAATTTTAAATGTAACTTTTTTAAAACTAAAATAATTATAATTAATTTTTTTATCTAGTTTATCTTATTAGAATTATTAGTATCATTATTAAATATTTAAATAATTAAATTTTTTTATAAAAAATATTTGATGATGATAAGAGAATATATTATTTTTTTAAAAATTATCTAATAATTTTTTTATTTTTTATATATTTTTTTAAATGATAAATATTATAAATTAAAAAATATTAAATTTATTATATTTTATAATTTAAATTATAAAATTTAATAATAAAAAATTCAAAATTATAACTTACCTAATTTTCCCTCAATAGGAGTGTTTATTTCCTTCCATCCCTATCAAGGTGAGCGTCAGCACGTTAAAGTACGCCTAAAGAATATTAAAAAGCTCATGAACAAAAGTCAGGTAGATACCGTAGATTAAACACCGTCACCCTACCATCGGCTAACCCTCAAAACAAATAAGAATGCGTTCACCAGACAGTTCTAAATGTTTTTGTCAGGATTCAGAATCCAAGATCTACGATGAATGAATTGCGGGGGTCGGAAAAATGGGCAGCAAACTTTCTTTCTATTCTGACTAGTATTACTATTTTTATAATTTTATACTTTTTAATTATTATAATATAAAATCATATTATTAAATTTATATATTATTTAACATTTAAGATGTAAAAATAAATTTTCCTGATTTGTTACAAACTATCGAGTGCTGTTCTTGTACGTATGTACATGTGGCAAACAGTAAGATTGGAAAAAGATTTCAATCCCCAGCTAAACATCTTGGACCAGAAATCATCCTTTCAATACGCTCATACCTTGATCAAAATTAATCTCATCTCGTAAGGGTGTTTGATACGTGGATAAAAAAAACTAACAAAAAAAAATTGCCGATGGACATGGAACAACTGTGTTCGTGGCCCGCTTATGGTAAAGAAATACAAGGAGGGACTTTGTTGTCCGTGCCCATCTTTGTAGATCGTACAGCTCTGTCGCTCCTATTACATTGAAAGAGAAAGAGCCATCACCGACAACTTTGAATTGGGCGCGAGCGAATTAAGTTCAAGACGGTGGCTCCCGTTTATCGCACCCAGCGTAGTTAACAAGTGTGATCATATGTGTACTGTACAGGTTTATTTTCTGTTTCCACGAGGCTTCCGAGTTTTCACTTTATGACAGGCCCATTCCCATGGCTTCATGTTATTATGCAATTATGTACCGGACCCACTCGGTTGTGGCTCCAGCTCACATGCAGCAACCGATCACCAATCACCATTGATCATGATCATGGTCAACCCAGAAAAAAAAACAAAAGCAAAGAACCCCGTTTGTTTTTCTAAGTCAGAATTTTCTAACGAAGGTTTGACAAGCTTGAGTTCTTCTTGTATCTTTACTTTATGCTTCCGTTTACAATGAATCAAAAAACCGGTCTAGACACTTTCCACCGGGGAAAGGAATAGATAAACGAGGGTCTTCCAATTGAGACAAAGGAAAAAAGATGGAGAGCGGGCAGAAGGAATCGAGAGAGGAAAAAGCAGTGGGCAAATGGAGAAGCAATTTCGCCGAATGTCGGCAGAGATCTTTTTTATTATTGAAGTCACTGTTGCCTAATGTTGAGGCAACATCATTTTTGGGTCCTGAAGTACATTCGCAGACCTTTTTATCGATGTTTGACACACACAACTCGTATGTACAAAAATCCCACAAGACAAAATTACCAACATAATCTTCTATGATTGGCAACTAAGCGCTACTGCTTTTCTTACACCAACAGATTACAATTGCTGACTAAATTACCTGCATTTTCCAACTTGCGCAAGTATCTACCTATTCCTTTGATTCCTGTTTTAAAATCGTCGTATATATTGTTTCTGAAGTCTCTGCACTGGAGAGTTCCGGGCATATAGAGGTTGTAGGCTATTCATGCCTTTTCAAACTGAATACGTCGGCCAAACCACTCCAACAGTGAACTAAATCATGTCGTAAATCTCTTCAATGAACTTTTCACCTCTGAGAAAATAAAAATCAATTAAGTTAGCTTTACCGCAGAATCGGATTATGCAATTTAACATGTTGATGGCAAGTGCCCTGACGGGAGTGCAACTTTCCAGAAGGAGCCATCTTTGTGAACGAAAAAGAAGAGAGGAAAACAAAATGAATTCAGGAAGCATAGATTCTGGATATGGAGCAGAGCAATCCACAAAAGTTTTCAAAAGGCAAAGAGAAATACCATGCAGCATATTTAAGATTAAACTCGCATTCCACCAGGTTGAAATATACATCATTAGCTCTAGTTTCCCAACCAAATAAAATGGAAGCTTAGTCACTAGGAACTATATTTTAACATTCAGTATATAAGATGTCATAAAAAAGTTCAAATATCTAGCTCGGAATCAACATATCTAAGGCTGGACAAATCTATTATAAAAGTGCAAATAAACAAGGCCTTCAATAAAAAGTAAAGTTTCCAACTTTTGACCGCACTAAAATAAGTAACTCACCCAGCAACAACTCATTGTTAAATTCTAACTCAAAACAACGCCCAGGCATAAGCAGGATTCTCAGAGATATTAGAAAAGAAGCAGAGGCAGTGAATTCACGTACCATGTCCAGAAATAGAAAATCAATCCCTGAAAATGACCGATTTAGCGATACGCATCAAAGGCTCCAAGCAACCAGGGGCAAATTTTCTGGCAAATAAATAAGACTCTGAGTAATTCGATTGGCGCAATCGATGAATCAGCTCTGGCGACACTTCGGCAGGCCGATAAGTATACGGGTGCCCATTTACCGTACCCGTCCAATTGACTCTCGTAAGCGTGTACTTTGTGCAACCATCTGGATCCGCCATTGATAACAAAGTGGGGAAATAGTGTTCTTCAGGGTAGCATTCATCATCTCTGTAACAGGGCAATTTGAATTTCATCCACAAGGTTTGATCTTTGATCACCGTCAATGCGTGTCGACGCGTGAGGGTGAAAAACTGAGATCCCACACGGAATTGCTCGAAGGGAACTTCCGGCATCATCGCATATCGACCCCTGGCAACGTATCGTTTCCAAAGCCTAGGCGCATTGGAGATTATCTCAATGAAGCTCTTGTATTTTGCCCGAACACCCAACCGAGACAACTCAGAATTAGATTCAGGGGAAGACAAATCAAAGGATGGAGACACAAAAAGGGAACGATAGGTGTATCTGAAAGAATGAAGAGGGATACAGTACTGGGAAAGGACAGCAAAGTAGCCATTGGCCGGATCATCAAGGAGAGCAGTCGCCAGCAAACGGCGCGTGGCGGAGACGAGAGTGGGCGAGGCGCGGTAGGTTCGCTTGGCCTTGATAAATCGTCCTTGGAAAACACCGCTGGTAGGGCGCGTGACGTTCACAGCGGGATCGACGTGAACATAAATGTTGTACAAATTGGCGGGACTGCCGTCGAAGAAGCGTTCCCAAAGAGG
Source organism: Dicorynia guianensis (assembly GCA_037013595.1). Lineage (NCBI taxonomy): Eukaryota > Viridiplantae > Streptophyta > Magnoliopsida > Fabales > Fabaceae > Dicorynia > Dicorynia guianensis. The sequence continues at coordinate 3,460,409 of JASUAB010000009.1, forward strand.
AGCGAAATGGAGGTCGGAATTTGTAAGGAAGAGGAAAGCAACCTTGAGCTTTGGCTTTTTGGAGGAAGAGAGATGAGAAATTTTGGAAGGATTGTTTGGATTGGAGGATGATTGTGAAGCGGCGCGATTGAAAAGGGAGAGATCATCAAGTTCGTCGTCCAGAGAAATGGGGACTGTGGAGTGGCGGGGGAGAAGGATACGAGGGGCGAGTAAGAAGAGGATAGGAAGAGAGAGGAGGAGAGAGAAAGTGAGTACAAATGGGGTTGAGAACATTGAACTGGTAGCAATTCTCAAGGGGGAAAGAAATTGAGAGGTAATCGAGATGAAAGGGAGGTAAACTCGTGGGAACACAGTGTGCGTTGAATGATGGTCTGGAATTGTGGAAGAAAGTGGGAAAAACGCGGGGGAAAAGCGTGGAACTCAATGCGAACAGAAGGGTCTGGAATTTTGAAAAAACTGGGGATAAATCCAAAGATTGGATTTTGGTGAAAGAAAGAAAGGAGAAATTGGAAGAAAATTCTGGGAGGCTAGGGTTTCAGACGAAAGTGAGCAGTGACAAAGAGTGAAGTACTGGGTTTGTTCTTTGTTTCACCCTGAACTCTGAACTGAGAGAGAGGGGGAAACAAATGGGGCGCAGAGGGGAGACTTCAGAGTTGAGGCTTACGAGAGGGAAAGGGTTTGCGGGAGATGAAATTGCACGGGAGGCGTTAGTGATGGGGATTTTGACATCAGGGAGTAGAGTCGTCGCTTTGCCGTTACGTTCGACGGCGTGACCATCGATGTTGCCATGCCATTAGTAACGGCGTTAGCGAGCCCGGGTATTTGTTTGTAATCAATAATAAATAAAAACGCGTTGTCTTCAGAAATCATGTCATCAATTGCGCTATCGGCGGGTGCTTAACAATATCACAATAACATATTAACAATGCGAAATCATAGTATTAATGTATAATAAAATTTTGATCACAAAATGAACTGCATAATCAGTATATTCGAATACTAAATGGCAGCATTGCGCCGACAATGCGTAGAGGCAAACGGATAGCATACGGATACGGAAGATATTGGGTCTGCCAGATACGGTTGCTTATAATCTCAAACAAGAAACATTTGATTGCTGGTGGATCTGCTACTTATCAGAAAGTATAATGATTTTTCTTATTATTTAAGCAAGTCTGTTTTTTTGTCTTTCTTTTGAATGAAACTTGATCACATTCTCTAAGTTTCATTACAGATATGGAAGCGGTAACAATTAGAGGAAAGAATAAGAATTGCCTCCAATCTCATTTATCTAAATAAAACCAGTTCTCAGATGAACACTAATTGAGAATCAGACACTGGGGAAAAACAGGCAACAGTGCTAACTTGGAAGCCAATGCCAATGGCACTCTGATGTCGTACATTTGAATATGAACAACGCATAATCACAGAGCTGACAACAATAAAAATGCATAACTACAACAGTCGTGTATCAATCCAGTAGATCTTATTTCGCTGATAATCCAAGCCAATCCACTCAAAACCGTGAAACCGCATCAGCGTCTTCATGAAGGAACTTGGCTATTGTGATTGCAAATCCCTCTAACGCTCGGCATTGTATGTACAGACAACAAATGGCAGGACCTCAATGGAAGTTGGAGTTGTTTCACTTACTGTGGAATTCTTGAAGCTATGTATTCGTGGGCTTTGTAACAGATCTTGCAGGATGCACATCCCCTCTTCCATTGAGCTTAGGTTTATCCCTAATAGGTTTTTGCGCGCTGTGTGTCCCTTTGACGTTACTTCTAGCAGGATATCTGGCTGTTTGAGCCCCAGGACCTCCCCCTGCTATAATAGATAAGAAAGCAAATTTAGAGATGACTGGATCGGTTCTATACTTGTATTGCAATAAAGTCATTCAACAAAAATTTGGTAATATCAACATCATATTGCATATAATCTTCACTACTCTAGTATCATCTTGGCGGAATGGTTAAGGCTTAAACCAACAAAACCAAAGAAATGGGTCTGCTAGTGTTGGCCAAAATTTATTTACGAGGAGTGAATGCTGAGACAAGGTATTCATATAAACAGAGATGGTTAGCCTGCAGGCATATGTGTACCTGTTAACTTACACATCTAAGCTTCCAGCCTCTTGAGATGGATGCCGAAGCCAATTTTTTGGGATTCAGGCCCCAATGTACAGTACCAAAGAAAATGCACATAAAGAGAACAAACTCACCATTGTTAGGAAGAGATAAACGTTTTTTTGCTTGTTTATCTGTTTGTGTGGTTCTCTCCTTTGGATTACTATGAGATCTTGGCCCAATTCCAGCTCTTGAGTTGGCTTCGTCAATAGGATGTTCCACATTTGCCTTAGACTTTGGCTTACTAATTTGTGTGTTCGATGCCTCTAGCAAGCCTGCTGACTTAGTAGGTGAAGAATCACAGCCATCGCTAAGTGAGGGACCAGTTTTCTGACTCGCAAGATTTGGATGAATATTTGATGGAACTGATTTCTTGCTACCAGATCTTAACTGAGATCTGCTTCCATTTATATCCCCTGCGGCTCCATTTTCATGTACCTTTACTCCATCCCTCAGATTTATGTCGAGAAAACGATTCTCCCAAGGACGGACAGCCATCCATCTTTCCAACCAATTCCAACCCCAGCTGCTCTTATCTGGTTCAAACCCAGAGGAAGCGGCCTGCTGTCTGGATCCAGCCTGCCACTGAAAAAAACAAAAGAGAAATACAGTACTTGAGCTTGTGGACTGGAAAGATGTATTAAAGGAAAAGATAGGGGGCGGGGAGGATAACAATTCTCAGGGAAAACAATATAATTTAGTTAGCCAAAAGTCATCTTCAGAGTCCAACTTTCTTTGTAAGCACCCTTCAAAGTCATTATGACAAAACATAAATGAAAATTTTTCTAAAAAAATTTTAGTAAGCACCTATGTGATGCTCTGAACGATCAGCCCAACATTTACAAAAGAGTTAAGAAGCAATTAATTATGTCTCATGGTGGAGAATAGCTTGAAGGAAGGTTGCTTTTTCAAGGACTTAAGCCCACCAGCACCAGCAAATTAGCATGGCTGGCTCCTGGCTGCCTGAATTGCAGTAGAATACCACTAGTATTTTAGTCTCGGATATGTATGTGCCTTATAAGGGCTCTCAGCTGCTATATCAGTTAGACATATTATATTCTGGAGCTCTCACATAAGAGTGGCCAGAGTTTAAAGAAAATTTTGGAATCATAAATAATGGCCTGAACTCATAAGCAGCTCACAAGTGAACATCAAGCCTTCACTGAGTCCAAGTTAATTTAAGCTGAGCAAAGTTTGAGACTTTGAAGCTTAGTTTGCCCTACTGCTGATTTGCGTGCATCAAATAGACACCTCATGGTGCAAAGTTTTATACCACAGATAAAGTAGACTCTCAAATAATTCTTTAAAATCATGAACTTTTCTGTCAGAAACTCTGCATATAAAATATTAGGAAAAATTTCAACTTTACGGGCAGCATAATCAGGAGACTTAATTCATCCAAACCTAACAGCAAATTTAGCTCCCAACAGTGTCACCTTCACATTATATATTATATACCAAGACAAATGCATGTGCACTGATAAGTCAGTTTATCCTAGCAATTTACAACTATATCAATGTATTCATGTCTGTTGAGTGTTCACGTGCATATGGAAATGGAAATCAGTTTTATGAGTATCAGATATTCCTTACTAGACATGTCAATGCGGGCCGCTTGCCCAGCCCCGCAACAGCCCACAATTAAATGGGGCAGGGCAAGCCTCAACTTATAGAAAGATTTGTTAAGGCACAACTCCCACCTCTCATAACTCAACAACAGGCTATTGTAACTGTACCTGATGAGCCAGAGCATATGCCATGGCTCTCTCGCGTTTAGCTGCAGCCTCCTGTCTCTTTAGTAATTTGGCTTGAATTTCTTCGACTGATCCCACACTGTCACACCAACCTTCCTGTATCAAACATGCATGATAAAGAAATATGATCTAAGTAGCCATCATTAAGTTGCCAGGATGATTTGAATGGCATTCGAAAAAGAAATTGCAATATAATCATATAATTATGACATACAAAGCATTAATTTATGGCATTTTGCAAATATGAGCTCTTGACACCTTCATAAAAACATTCCAAACAGTTACAGGATTGATATCCAACTAGATTCAAAGGTTAACTATAGTTTTTCCTAGAACCACTTGAAAAGTACAATGCTTGCAAAACAGGATGTAGCCTCTTTAGGTTGAGAAGGTTGCAGTAAGGAAGCCATAAAACTCCCCTCAAATGCTATGGACCTCATATATCACTACTACAGCAGAATTTCAGTTGTTTTGTGAAGCCTCTAAAGAGGCTACATAATATTTTCTTTTTCTGAAGTCTTTATAATTGGAGCAACAGTTCTCCAATACCAACACTGTCTCTTCCAGCAGCAAGCTGCTAGAAAAAATAAGGTAGGTTCCACTTTCTATTCTCACCAATCAAAAACTATCTCATACTCATTAAACAGAACTTTTCTAAATCCACTTCGCAGTCAAAGGAATAATAAACTAAAAAAATATAAGATGAAAATATTTGTATTAGCAAAAGCAAGATCACTTTAGAAACAATTTGCAACATACAGAATCTAGTCAGAAAAATCTAATAGTGCTTACTTCTATTTCTCGAACACGAGCTTCATTTGCAAGCTGTTGCTGAAGTTTCTGTTGTGCTGTTTGACTTTCCAATGCCAAGCGAACACGCCTTGCCCGGACACGAGCCTGCACTCTCACCAAAGCTTGCATACAACGAAGAGTTATTGCAGCTTGTTTTCTCACAGCATGGCCTCTTACAAGAGCTTGAAGCCTTACCAATCCTTTCAAAGCTCGTAGTGCTCTTCTGGCCTGATACATGTGATAAAATGTTTTTCTGTTGGTCAAAGTTGCAGGGGAAAAACCTCTTTAATCATAAGAATAAGTATCAGTATAATCCATCAAGAAGAAGAAGAAGAAGAATAATACCCAGTTTGCACCAGCATACAGCTTATCAAGATAGAATAGAGGAAAAATATCAATTTGGAGTGTTGACTATCACAGTTCTTGGATTACAGTTGAAATTACTGCATGCTAAGGATTATCTCCAATCTCTAATTAAGTTAAAGGTTTCACCTTTGAAATAATGAGCTCGCATTTACTCTTGGAGATTTTTCCTGAGAACACTTTCTGACAAAAATAAACTTCATGAAATTGTTTATCACTTTATCTCTATACACAGAATTCCAGTCAACTAGTTCCTTGAATCCTAATAGGTATTAAGATGTTAGACATCTATAATGTGATAACTGATTTGCAGTAAGTCTAATGACCTTGGAGCCTCAATCTTCTTCTTCTATGAAGAAAACTGATAGTGGGATCTCAGATGAATGGTTGGTTGCACATGTTGGTTCTTGAAAGGGGTGGGGGGGGTGCTAAGAGTTTATCAGTGACATAGTCCTCAATATATATTTCTTTCTCTTTATTAGTGTTTAGTCATATATCAGGGAAAACAATATAGCCCCCAATGTAGGATCAGCTTATGTGACCAGACCGATGATGTCAAGATAACCCTTCATCAGTTACACAGCGTCACAGCCCTTATCAAGCAGAAGAAGCGAATGTGGTCAAATACATGTCACAAATGTTAACCTTTACAGACTGAAATTAAAATGGCATTTTTGCACTGACCAACTTATACACAAGCAACAGAGAGAATTTATCAAGACAGAGTGGTTCATCATGAATTTTTAAATTCATGTTATGAGATGAAGATTTGATAAGTCAAAAAGAAAGGAAAATCCAGATCTATAAATGCTAGTAGCACATAAGATAGAACTAGGCATTACTCTAGTCATGTATGTTGACAAAGATGATACTTGAACTGCATAAACATTTCAACAGTAATTGAGATAGAAGAACAATAAGAAAATAGTTTTTTTAGGTAGAAAGCAGAGAAAAGAGTAGGAAATAGAGAATATCTTCCTGAAAAGTATATAGAGAAAAGAAGAGAACAAAATAGTGTCAAATCAAGACTTCCCTCTATTGATGTTAAAATTGAAACAAAAAAACTTAAACGAAAATTTTCAGTTGTGAAAAAATAATCTAGAGTATATAGATGATATGAAATAATTACCAGAAATCCTCGAAATGCTGTTTGAATACGTGTTGCAGCCCATTCCTCCCTCATAATTTGATGGCTAAGTACAGCATCCTGTGCTTGTTGTGAAGTAGAAGGTGAATGATGGGCATCAAGGTTAGAATGGGCATTCACATCTCCAATAGGTGGAGTAGCATCAGATCCAAACTCATATTGGAGTTTATCATTCTCAATTCCGGTGGACTGTTTTCTCTGATGCCGACTCTTGCCAGTCCTCTGATCATTGAAAACAAAAATTACACACAGTGTATTTGTTGGTATGTTACAATGGTGTTTTAGATTTTAATATATTCAATTTATGTATGTGCCCAAGGGAGAAAACTGCTCAAGCATTGCATCATAGTTTATCAGACCAGAAGGCAAAACAATCAATAAAAATCAAACTTGATCACATTAATCTGATGAATTGAAGAGATTAACCATGAGGAAACATAGTTTTCAAACAGCTACCAATCTTACAAAACACTATCAAAACTCTTCCAAAGAAGTGGAAAAGTTGCAGGTTTTAATACTAATATAATAACAGAACCCAAGATTGGTTGTCATCCAGTATGCAAACAGTGAAGCCACTAATGAGTTGTCAATGGCATTCAGTTCATGTAAAAGCACTACTAGAAATAATTAGTAATTAAAAAAAAAGGTGACAAAAGCATAACCTTACTCACAACTGGTCAACGACTTTGAATGTGTTACTTCTATAATTTGTACGCACAGAAACCAGTGCCATGTATGTTGGGATTGGAGCCAACCATAAGTATACACTCAGATTAAGATATGTGAACATACACATCTGGTTTCTCATGTGATTCATACATGGTATGAAAAAAACGAAAACCAGAGAACATAACAAGTCTAGAATATTATTATGCCAATATATTAAAACGAAGGTACCATAACACTTCATTCTGAAGGTGATTAAAGTTCGATAACAAGAATCCATGAAGATGGAACAAGGTTTCAGCTCCTTAAGTGACAAGAAAATCTTTTAGAAGCTCTTCACACATATATACTAAAAATTCAAATGAAAAAAAAACTGCATTTTGTTAGGACTCACGAGAGAATGAAAATGGAAAGTGGTGAGGTATTGATTGATAATCAGCAAAAATATAAGTACAAGGCTGTCTCAAAGGACCCAGGACACTGTCCTCTGCTCAAAGGGATATCCTCTGGCCCAAGCATGAAGCTTACAAGCATAAAGCTTACAACTTGACTAAACATCTGCTACCCCTCTCATTCCTCACCCACTCTTTTAACCACCCCCACTCCTTACTAACCACTTCCTAAAATACCCCTTAATTCTGCTCTTTTCCTTCTCATATGTAGTCTCCAGTTCTGTTTTTCTATTGGGCGTTGTCTGCCCATTTTAGTCCTAACACATTTTTATATTTAAGCCACATACTTTCACCATGGAAGTGAATTCCCAGACTTAATAGGGAAAATTTTAATTAAATAAGATGAAACTGATAGACAAAGAATAGAGCACAATCAAGTAATCAACACAAAGTATACTTTAAACATTCCAAACAACTTAAATAAATTCCGTGTAAATATACGTACATAAGCTATTTGCTAGATACTAGATATAAGTAATAAATCTAATGACACCAGAAGGTATGACAAAAAGAGCTGAGTGGTAACAAAGAACTTCAGCCAAAGGCACCATGTTTGATAACCATATTTACCAGCAGAAAATGAGGAAAAAAAAAGTATAACTCCAGGATAAAGGTGTCAAAAAGATGGAAGAGACAAGAGAGAGACATAGCTATACCCACATTTCCATCCTTTTCCGAAGATTCAGGCTTTTCTGATTTCTTTAAACCAACCAATGCTTTAATCCACTTCCCTGAGACACCCATAGTGTCATTCACTTTATCTCAACCATGTACAGTCCTGGCAGTGTAATTTCATGGCCAAGTCAATGCCAAAGCAGTCACCATTTTGCATGACCTAACATAGCCAAAAGGTGGTGAAGGTGAACTGTATTGAACCGTGAGCAGCAATAATGATGAAGCAGGGTGAATAATAGAACAAATTCAACCAACAATAACTATCTAAAACAAATTAAATTTCGTTCCAGCTCAAGATCTTCATGTGACCTTTATGTGCTTGGTTACAATAGGTCTGATTTCTTCGTTATTTCCAAAAGTTAGTTTTAATAACATAGGTTTTTAACAATGATAAGCGGTAGGGAAACACAAAGTTAATGCAGGACTCCAGAATCAGTCTAGTTGCATACACTGCAGGACAACAGGACAAGGATTTGGGTCAAAACAGTCGCCACATATAGGTGAAAGTCCTTTTTCTAAAATAAGTCTTGTCGATTAACCACATAAAAGGAAGACCATTTTTACTAAAATCTGGGTGCTTATGTAATGAATAGCTTCAAAATCTTAAACTCATAGTTGATATTATTGGAGATAACGCATAAATTGCAAATCAGAACAAAAATTGCTGGCATAAAATAGTCCTGAAATAAAGCAGCCTATTTTCAGTGCCATGTCAATACCTGGATGGACTTTTTCTTTCCTCTTTTCCCCAAACCCCGAACAACAAAAAGGAGGGTGGCCATTAATGGAACATGTCACAAAATCCAAAAACATATGTTCCAGAAGTCAGTTTAAACTTTTAAGCTAACACTAAAATTCAGGAACGAACAAGGATCGGCATTCGGCAAAACAATTATAGATTTGAAGCAACCATGTAAATAAATAAAGTGTGCACCAGAGTCGAATGCTACATTGGAAGAATGCCACTATTCCTCATATATCTACTATATCAATCTCCAAATCAAAGACCATTACAGCTTTAAAGCAGCCATGCAAATAAAGATGGCCAAGACCACCAAGACCAAGTACTTAATCAACTAAATTACGCCTGAAGTACCAAAAATTTTCACGTTAAAAAAAAATCGCCACCATGCAATTAAGTAAATATTCCAAAGTATAAAAGCAGGGCGACAACACAGTCTTCTCACCCATGGGCAAGTAATTGCATATTTTAATATTTTTAACTTCTAGTAGAAATAATCATAAAATACTATAGATCTCACACACACAAAAAGAAAAAAAAAAAGGAGATTATGGCAAGTAAAATGTTAAATTGGAAATTACCCAAGCTTTTTACAACTTCCATGTCATGCTTATAACTGTCTGAATTGGTTATTTGTATATTTAATTCGTTGACGAATAGAATTGCCAAATAAATATGTTTACTATACCTATACAGCAATTCAATGACCATTAAATGAACATCTGACTTTAACACCCAGAAGAAAATGGGAGAAGAAGAACGAGAGCTGAGAGGAGGGAACTAGAGAAGTCAACAGTGTTTGCGCAAGACAATTACAAATATTGCGCAAAAGAGTTTAAACCTTCAAAGTAAAAGGAGCACAACTAGCCGCGAAAACAACACAGATCCGTAGATCACAGAGTTGAAGCTCAATTCAGCTGAAACTGATTCAGAAGAGATTGAGCTAAATCTTCAGTGAGGAAAAAGCAGGCGTTACCTTTTGGGCGTCGATTCATCAATTAGTCAAATAAGTCAAACCAGAATCTCTCCCAGACTACCCAGCTTGGAGAGGATTAGAAGTAAACTGGATAGAGGGCTCATTCATTCTATTTGATTTATCTTTTATGGGGTTTTTTTTTTTTTAAATCTTAACATTACTGATAGAAAAGGCCGGCACAGGGCATGGACAGGTGTCGTCCAATGTGCGGCAGGAGGAGATAGGGGCACAGAAAACGATGTCACGCATCGCGGGGCTAAGAGAGTCAATCACGGGACATGTGTTACCCCTACCTTTTTATCGAGTCGTTGATTAAATTGAAAGGGTTGATTCCCGGGTGCACGTTAGCATTACCAACACCGCTCATGGGAGAAAAATAATATATAAAAATGTTTTTCGTTAGTAAATGGACGTGGAACTGGGAGGAAAAATGGGTTAAATTTGTCTCTTTTTTTGGGCTTTTAGACAAAAACAGCAAAAGAAACAAAAGAGCGGAAAAACAGAATAATTGAATTCGTTTACTATTATTCAATCATTTGAAATTGATCAAGAAGCCATTTCAAACGTGATTTTAAGAATAATGTAAACTTTTTTTTAAAAAAATATATTTTTAGATTCATTTATTCATAATCTATATATAATATTATTTAAAATAAATAAACTAAAAAATAAAACTCAATTTTTTAAATAAAATTAATATAATTTCTAAAGAAATAATTATGGATGTATCTTTATTTAATAAAAATGTTATAACATTTATTTTTTTAAATTTATTTCTCAAACAAATAAACAATTAACAAACAATTTAATTTAGAAAACATAAACGTACTACTCTTAAAATAGGATGTATGAGAATTTTACTTTAATAAAATAATCTCATGGATTAATCTAATTAAATAAATAAATTATTCTCAATATTTTGTTTTATTTAATGTTCACACTATTTAAATTTATTAAATTTTATAAGTTATAATTTAATTTATAATATCTATTAAATTTGATAATTAAATTTAGTATAAGAAAAATAATATGAAAATAAAAGTATTAAAATCGTAAGACTCTCAATTAAAAGTTTAAAAATAATAGGTGTAAAATGGGTAAATACACCATCACATAATTCACCCTATAACCATAAAATGATTTGTTTAGAGTGTTATGTGAGAAAAAAGGTTACCTTTGTTTTTTAACAAAAGAAAAAAGTGTAAACAAATTTAACACGCACAGAAAAAGTGACAAGATTTTACGCATACCCATAAAATCTCAAGTTTGAATTAAAAAGTTAAGAAAGGAAAAACTCAAAAGCTACGAGTGTTCCAACATCACTAAGGATGCTTGTAGAAGGTTGCCTTCATATGTATCATGGTAACTGCTAAACTATCATATCTATGTTGGTACATGCCAGTTTTTTAATTAAGTATATGTTCATTGATGAATTAATCTATCAAGCGTAGTATATGCTCATTAATGAATCTATTTGAATGGTTCCACTTTTTATTTGATATTGCATGAAAATTGGAAAAATATTTTTAATTTTTGTATAAAGCTTGCTTACTATTTATTACTTATAAATATAAATTTTATATGAAAATCTAAATACATTATATTGTGTACTATTTATATATATTTAGTATATTGTATATTTATTGTCTTTATTACTTAAAACTTTTAGATCCATTATTGTTACAAGCGTAAGAGAGATGTGAGAGACTAAAAGAAATCATGAGAGAAACTGAGAAAGAGATATAATTTTTTCTCGCTTCAATCTTCCCATTTCTCTCACCTCATTTATTGTGTAGTTTCTCTCATGATCCTCTCTATAGTAACTATAGAGGATTCAAATCTGAGAAGCGCCCACATTTGAAAATGTGAAGGCATGAGCTGCAACTTGAAACTAGAGATCCAGGGCACGTGCTTGAATTCAAATTGAAAAAATAGGTTTTTGATTCGATCATGAGTATGGCATCAATATTTTGACTTCAATCTATGAATGAGTTGAATTCAAGAGAAATAAATGAAAAATTGGTGAGAAACAAAGGCTTGAGAGATGGGAAGCGCAGAGAGCTTGATTGTGTTCTAAAATGAGAGGAAAATGATTTTGTTCGTTCAAAAAAAATATGGAAAGGGAACTTGAAAAATCCACGTTGGGATCTGATTTTCTACATTTTATGGATAATCAATTCATAAAGAAGAAATAGATGCCCAATGGTGGAGCCACGTTTGACCAGTTGGGGCCTTGGCCATGGCTTTTACTTTTTAAAATTTCTATATGTAATGTTATATATAATTATGATTTAACTTTAGCTAAACAATTTGGCCCCAGCTTTCTTGTAACTTTGGTTGAACTTTATTGTAACTCATGCAAGTTCTCTTTGTAATTTTTGCAAGTTTAATTTTAATTTTACCCAAACATATCTGTAATATCCGAAGTTTAGCAGTAAATTTTGTACAAACTTGCTTGTAATGCATTCAAATCAACTGTAATCATCTCGTCAAACTTGTCTGTCTTCAATTTATGAATTGTGTTGAGAATTAGTTAGACTGGGTAGGCAAATTCTAATCATCTTGTCAATAGGCCTGGTTATCTTAGATTAATACTAGAAGTTTCAATGGTAACTAGTAAATATGCATTTTGAGCTATGAAAATTGTGAAAACAAAACTTTGAGATAATATTGAAGATGATTTTATTATAAATAATTTGATTGTACATTTTGAAAGGGAGATTGCTGAAACTTCGACTATTGATTTTATCTTTAAAGATTTTATTAATTTAAAAACTATCATTTGCCAATTTAGGTATACAATTATTGTTTTCTTATAATTTATATTGTTATGATTAAATTTTATCATATATAATTATCATGTTTGTGTGTGGTTGGTAATCTTAGAATCAAAAAAGTTAACATAATTCTGTTATGTATATATTTTTAGAATTATAAATTTTTTATTTTTTAAATTTATTTTTATATATGCATATATAATATACAAAATTACATGTGCATATAATTTTTGATTAACATCTTCTTATATATTAGTTTGATCTACAGTTATTGATTTTTGTTTATCTTACTTATAATGTTTCGTGATATTATTTAGTAAATAATTTAGCTAAATGTACTAAAATAATAAATATTTTTAATAAATTAAGAGTAAGTACTTTTATAATTTAATAGATAATTTTTTGGCCCTAACCAACAACTTTTCAGACTCTGCCACTATATAGGTGCCTCCAATTTTTTTTAAAATTATATAATAAACATGATAAAATAATTGTTCTATTTAAATTTACTAACAAACATATATTAAGAATCCTTCATCAAACGCCACTATTTGAATTAATTTTCAATTGCTACAAATTCAAGTCAAACGCATACAAAAACGGTAAGAATCACGTTTCGTTTCGTGCGTGTAAAAGAAACCCAGCAAAAAATTTATGACCCAATTATACATAAATAGAAATAAATTTTTTTATACAAAAAATATCATGATATTATTATATGACGAAAATATACACGATATGTTAATAAATGGCTATAACTTAAAAAAATTTATAAATATTTAACGGAGGCTTGTGTAAATTTTATTTTTTAATTTTTTATAAAGTATAAATAAAGTATACAAAATGATACCTCAAAAATAGGATTATAATTAATTTAGTCATTTACATATTTAATTTCATCAATTAATTCTTAAAAATTAAAAATTATTTTAATTTAATCTCTAAATCTTAACCATAACCTAAATTTAAATACTAAATTTTCAAACTTAAAATCATAACAATTCTAATCTTAAACTACAAACCCTAAATCATAATCTCAAAATTTTAAAATTTTAAATCTTAAACATTAAAATTGCAAAAATCTTAAATATACACCTTGAGCCCAAATTCTTTAATTTAAAATATTAAATCATAAATCATAGAATTTAAATACTAAAAAATTGTAAATTTTTAAATTATAAATCTTAATTGTTAAATTTTAAAATTTTAAAATATTAAATTCTAAATCTCTTATCAAGATTTAGGTATTTAATTATGATTTACAATTATAGTTTAGGTCTATGATCTTAGGGTTTAGAGTTAAGATTTTAAAATTTAAGATTTAAGATATAAAATTTATGTTTAGGGATTATGATTTAAGAATTTAAAATGTAATTAAGGTTTATAGTTTTAGCATAGGGCTTATAAGGAAGTAAATTACACATAATTTCTATCTTCAAAAGATTATTTGATAAAATTAAATTTATAAAGAATTAATTTAAATATAATTTTATTTTTAAAAGATTATTTTATATATTTTATTTATCTTTTAATCAAATAAATAATTTAAAAGTGTAAGATATTAAAATATTTTTTTTGGTGAAAAAGATATTAAAATATTAATCGTATGTTTAAGAAACTAATTTGTATGTTTTGTCTTAATTATTTAAAAGTTAGTGTATAACATACTTTCTAAGCTAAAAAATAGCTGAAGAATCACCTTGAAACGCCGTCGTATTAATAAATAGTTAAAGCTTGGGTAGTGGGTGGCGCCAAAAAGGAAATTAACTAAATAAAAAATTAAAAGAAAAGAAACTCTTTTAGACTTTTTAGTCTTTCCCAAAGCTTGCTTAGAAGCATCTAGAAGAAATTCCTTTTCGACCATCACACGGTCCACAGTTCTCGTAAAATCTTGTTAAGAGAGATAAAAAATTCCAGACCCTTCTTTGGTGCATAAGAATCAATCGTAGCCGTCCATTAAACCCTATTCCACTAAGAATCAATCCTCTGCCACTGTATATATACATGGCGGAGAATTACTTCGCTCCCGTGCTTTTTTGGGGGCCAAATTCTCTCGCTTGGGTTTCCGATCTCGAGTCTTCGTTTTGGCAGACACGCAAGCTTTAGGAAATTGGGTGCAATCGGAGTGTTTCTTATCGGATTGGATCTTCTCCGATTAATCGGTTGATCTGATTCTTTGATCGGCGAGTTGAAGGGAGAAGGAAAAAAATGTTTGGAAGGGCACCGAAGAAAAGCGATAACACCAGGTACTATGAAATCCTGGGGGTCTCCAAGAACGCATCTCAGGACGATTTGAAGAAGGCTTACAAAAAAGCCGCTATCAAAAATCACCCTGATAAGGGCGGTGATCCCGAGAAGGTGATTTCATATGCTTTGTTCCTAGTCATGATTTTGGATAATTGTGACCTCTGTTTTTCCTTAATCTTGAAATAATTGATAGGTTGAGATGAGTTTCTTGTCGGTACTTATGAACGTAGAAACCTATGATTAGACATTGGGGTTGTTATGTAATATCGAATGATTTATTGATGGGTTCAATTTCATTGTTTTGTTTTCTGGTAAATGTCTTTGTAGCTGCTTAGTCATCTTCGAGACGTGTCTCTTGCTGCGAAGTTTGATGCGGTGTTTTTAATTTAGCAGCCGCCCATCAAAATTTGGGGCGTCTGTCTCATTCAATGGCTTCTTTGTTGACGCATTTATTCGTTAATTATGTAATTAATAATCAGAGTCCTGGTAGTTTCGACCTGTTAAGTGGTCCTAAGATTGCTAAAACAAATAAAACAAGGTTTGGGTTGCACAGAAATAATTGACATGGGCCCTTATCCTGCAGTTTAAGGAGCTGGCCCAAGCTTACGAGGTTCTGAGTGACGCGGAGAAACGTGAGATATACGATCAATATGGTGAGGATGCTCTCAAGGAAGGAATGGGTGGTGGCGGCGGCGCCCATGATCCATTTGAATTCTTCCAGTCTTTCTTTGGGGGAAGCCCATTTGGAGGTATGGGTATACCGAAAGCCTTGAGACTGAGTTAAATCATACATTTTTTAATTGTCTTGAAGCGGAAATTTGATGCTGGATTATGGTTATCTGCGTGAACAGGTGGTAGTAGTAGGGGACGGAGGCAGAGACGTGGAGAAGATGTGGTTCACTCCCTGAAGGTCTCTCTGGAGGACCTTTACCTCGGGACTTCTAAGAAGCTCTCCCTCTCGCGAAATGTGTTATGCTCAAAGTGCAATGGGTAGCCATCTTGCAATTAATCGACATTTGTATGTTTGCCTCCTGTCTAACCTTAGGATTTCTTATGAAATTGGTTGTTTGTAATTACAGCAAAGGGTCAAAGTCTGGCGCCTCCATGACGTGTAATGGTTGTCAAGGATCTGGTGTGAAGGTTTCTATTAGGCACCTTGGTCCCTCTATGATTCAGCAGATGCAGCATCCTTGTAATGAGTGTAAAGGTACTGGAGAAACTATCAACGACAAAGACCGCTGCCCACAGTGCAAGGGAGAGAAGGTTGTGCAAGAGAAGAAAGTACTTGAAGTTTTTGTCGAGAAGGGAATGCAAAATGGGCAGAAGATTACATTCCCAGGCGAAGCAGATGAAGCGGTATGCAGAAAGTCTTAAATTACTTACCTTGAGCTGCATGTGGCATACAATTATTTGAGATTGAGACTGACTTATAGCTGGTCATTTGTGTTCTGCAGCCAGATACCATCACCGGGGATATAGTATTTGTCCTTCAGCAGAAAGAGCATCCTAAGTTCAAAAGAAGGGGTGAAGACCTTTTTGTGGAACATACTTTGTCTCTTACTGAGGCTTTATGTGGCTTCCAGTTTGTTCTGACTCACTTGGACGGCAGACAACTCCTTATTAAATCAAACCCTGGGGAAGTTGTCAAGCCTGGTATGTTAATGTTCCACGTTTGGCTTGCTTCTCTCTTAGTTTGGCCGGATGATTGAAATGTGTTTGCTCTGTTTTACTTGCAGATTCATCGAAGGCAATTAATGACGAAGGGATGCCAATGTACCAGAGGCCATTTATGAAGGGAAAGCTTTACATTCATTTTCATGTGGACTTCCCTGATTATCTAAGTCTTGACCAGGTCAAGGCTTTGGAGTCTGTTCTTCCGCCAAGACCTTCGTCACGGCTGACAGATATGGAGCTGGACGAGTGTGAGGAGACTACGCTTCACGATGTCAATCTGGATGAGGAGATGAGGAGGAAGCAACAAGCTCAAGGCGAGGCATATGAGGATGATGAGGACATGCATGGTGGTGCTCAGAGAGTACAGTGCGCTCAGCAGTAATGAGTGTGAGCCAGAAGATCAAAGATCATGTTGATGACGACGATGTTCTTTAGCCATAGTGAGGACAAACATTAGTAATGTATGATAAAGATTTTGGAGTAGTAAACAATGTACTTGTTGCAATTATTGTTTTAAGAGATTTTATTCTGGAATCCTAAATTCAAATGTTGTGAACCGTTATTGTTTTCATCTATCTGAAACTGTATACACAACATGCTTACTACCACCGGAAACTAGCTTTAGATTACGGCTTGAAGTTTCGATTCGAAGGTGTTGATAAACTCCCACAAAGTGGCCGTTGCCTACTCCTTAATCTAAAGCAAATGAATTTCTTTAGGCACTGTGTTTCCTCGTGTGGGGGTATATATGCTTGTTACCTCTTGGCACTGGCAACGTGTACCGCTTTCGGTTTTCATTTAAAGTTTGTGTCTTTCCTCGTGGGTAGGATTTGTTCTAGCTTTAAGGTTTTTCGCAACAGGAAGTTACTTCGACGGCCAAGTATACAAGAAGAATAGACCTACGAGATTTTTTGTTTCACGTGCCAGTAATCTATACCTCTGACGGCCGTGCAACAACTGAAATTTTACTCGTATGTTTCCCTACGCACAGTAAAAAGAGGTTGAAGGGAGAGAAAGAAATATAAGAGAATATGTAAATACTAGAATTTATGTATTTATTATTCTGCAACAAAATATCATTGTCACGCCCTCGTGAAACTCGAACTGTGCAACAAAATATTCAGTTTAAGTTTTTTGTTGTTTTACATAAAGTGAAGGTGGAAACAAGAACACCTATTTCTCTCTTGGCAGGAAAGGCAAAATCGTTCTCCTTACGTGAAGATTTTCGTCTCGGAGTTTCCTTGTGTATAATTTTAAGTTAACAAAATACATTCCTCAAGAAAATTGAATGTATACGAGAGTGCAAAATACTATCCCAAGGAACGTTCAAGTTTTCAAACTTAATCTAGCCTAGTCACGGGGAACATCTACCTTCTTGTGAAGATACCGAAATAACTGTGGGATTGTAAATGCAGGCTTGTCCCTTGATTTGATACATAATTTTGCAACAGCTAGAAGGTTTTTAAGCTCCCTTGAATTATAGTTGTTTCCAAGATCAGGATCTATCATCTTATGTATGGAACTGTAAAAGCGGGATTCTTGTATCCATTGGATTAGATCGGAACCTTCCATCTCCGAAGACTGACCAGTGATCAGTTCCAGTATGAGCACTCCAAGTTGGAATATTATGTTACCATTTTCTTGTCCCATGCATTCTGAAACGGATGAGACAGGCGGGCAAATCAATAGTATGTGACTAAGTAATAATTTAAGTTTGCTGCTAGAGTAATTTACATAGAGAAGTCACCTTCTGAATATGGCATTACAACAGAAGTTCCCCCAGAAGTAAGAAGACCAAAGTCAGATAGCTGTAATAACAGAAGAAAATCTCATTTAATAGTATTGCAGAATTTAAATGCTTTATTTCCCCATGGCATGTTAATCTGAAACAAATCTTTCAAGATGAATCACAGGTATCTGCCAAAAGGTTTAGTAAGAGAGGTAACTGTTTACTTACTTTAGCTGTGAAGTTCTCATCTAACATAATATTACTCGAGCTGATGGAGACATGACATATTGGTGGTTCACTGAAGAGAAACAAGTATTCCTGCACTTGCAATCATCATATGTTTTAGTGCTCAAGAGCAGAAGTAATATCACAATTATGCTCTTCATTCCAAACAATTAATTCTATTATCTACTCCATGATATAATTAGCTAAAATCAATGGAAAAAGTTCTCTAAGTTCAAAATTTAACAATTTGAGGACCAAACACTATAATGTGTTTTATACTGCTAGTTCAAACTTACGATTCTATGGCATGCTACTAAAACACAACTCAAAATTTGTTGGTATTGGTACAACCGGTTGACTCAACTGACAATTGGCTAATTCAAATGAAAGAGGTTAATTTGTGTTATGAACCTGAAACTAAATTTAGTTAATCAATATAATTAAAGTTATAAGTGGTGTCAATACCACTTCTGATTCTGATTGTATCTAAGAATCCACATTTGCAAATGGCAGATTGACTCTTCATGTAGTAGCTAAAGGAACGCTGAGAAAGGAAAGTTGTCTAACTTGCCAATGATCTCAGAATTTTTCCTTTTCTGGATAAAGCATGGCAATCAATACAAAATCTTAAATATTTAACTCTAATTTTAGTTTATCAATAGTGGGAAGTTATAGTGTGGAATTCATTGAATGTATCTCAAGTCACAAGAATAGTATGCGACTTTACATAGCTTTTGCTAGGGCTTTTGCCAATCACTAGACTATCTTTTTACCGTCCTTAATATCACACAAAAGAAGAGCTTGGGAACTAGCCAAACCATTTACACATTTATGTTGTCACTAAATAAGAATAAACCATTGATTTCATTAAGCAATTCAATGGTACTTAATATTGTGGTATTCTGCAACCTTAATTTAGCATGTTGGTCTCTCTGTCCCACATCTTCTTTTCAGTGAGAGGAAGATGAAATTCTATCTGACATTAACCAAAAAGTGAATACTCAGAAACTAAGAAACATAGTAACAATTTCCCATCTTTGCTTTCCCATATATGTGAGGTTACTTTTTCCTGCTTCTGATTTAAGGGAACCTTAAGACATCAATCATGGAAACAGCTTCTCTCTTTCTCTATATATAGATTAAGAAAAAAGGACTCCATTTTCGAGGCCACTTAGAAATAATAAAACTTCATCTGCTTTATTGTGGGTAGTTTCCCTTTATCTCATCTGGTGAGCAACTCTTGAATGTGGCGAACAGTTTTCATGTTTATTTTTCAAACAGCAGCAGACCAGGATTATAACACTATCAGAAATTACATAATTGCAATTTAACAGGGATTACTACATGTTTAATTTCTAGAGAAGTCCTAAGTCAGATGCCAAATTTTTGGATTATTCAATTTATTCTGCGAAATTACTATGAGAAGAATGCTGAAAGGTTGGAACATGGAAATGTAATGCATGCAGTTGCAGACTGAAAGAAAC
Organism: Dicorynia guianensis; assembly: GCA_037013595.1. Lineage (NCBI taxonomy): Eukaryota > Viridiplantae > Streptophyta > Magnoliopsida > Fabales > Fabaceae > Dicorynia > Dicorynia guianensis. The sequence goes on from JASUAB010000009.1 coordinate 3,480,238, forward strand.
ATGACACTATTTGAATATGCATGATTTCATCAAATAGTGACATGACTATAGAGCTTACCAAAGCAGCCACAACATCAATAGCTATCTGCAACCTTGTCCTCCAATTCAGGGGTGTCTTAAGGGGGTCTGCCAGCATTCAATCGTTAGAACAAAAAGAAAAAAAATGTGCTAGCACAATCAACATGATCCTATAAATTCCCATTTTGAAGAAGTTACCATTGAGATGCTCCTTTAAGGTTCCATTTTCTATGTTGTCGAAAATGAGCAATCTGCAGCGGTACCAAAGGGAAAATTGTTACAGAATTCCGATCTATCTATACTTTCATTAAGAAGACTATTTACTGCGATAATGGTCCATATGCATGCATACAGTTAAAATAGTCTACAAAGTACTAACTGCAAGGCCACAAAAAGATTTCCCGTCCTTCCCTAAAATCTATCTTTAGAAGAGGCAATGCAAATCTTTGGAGTACCACGTACCTTATTATAGCTTCTTATAGAAATAAATAAATGAGTTCTTGCCAAGCTTGTAATCTAGAGATACCATAATCAACTATGATGCTATCTATAAACATATTATGCTATGATAAGTAAGTAAGACAGCAGTTGCGGTTCAGATAAGGATCGTTGGCAACAGTAAGGGCTAAGGCTGCAATTTGGATACAATTGGATAGCAATTCATTGTTCTGGGGAGGTCTAAGACGAACAAAGACCAAATATGAAATTACACCTCAACAAGAAGGGGTTAAGTTTTGTGTATTGTAAACAGAAGCTGAAAGAAGCATTGAGTCTTCTTGATTGGAAAATCCAAATTTGGCAGTGCAACCTCTGGCTTACTAGCTCTCAACAGAGAAAATTTTGTGAAAATGTGAAACAAAAGATAGCCTCTTAGGCAACCAACCTCTTGCGTCCCACGGAAAAGCCTTTTAGTGCCAGAAGGTGGCGATGATGCAAGCGTCCCAATAATTTCACTTCTCCATAAAAAATGTCATTTCCTTGATCAAAAGCTTTCACTTCTTTTACCAAAGCAACGCCATCTTGAAATTTCGCTGTATAGGCAGCAACTTGAGAATTGCTATAAATGATTCTTTGAAAACCATCTGTTGCCCTTTTAACGTCTTTGTATGAAAGTCGCCTCACAAAATATACCGGACCTGAATTCACGGCTTATAGAAGTTCAACACATTGAGCAATACATACTTAGAGCCTTAAGAGTCCACATTTTTAGTACTACAATGATAACATATTGAAACCAGAAAGTGCCAAAATGTTTAAAATCAGACACTGCAGTCAACAATAATTGAAATTTAAGATTTCAAATTGACAGTGACTGCAACTTCTAGTCTTCACTTCAGTTCACTTACAGAAGCCATTACAAGATGAAACAATTACAATCAAACTTCAAAAGCAATAACTGAATGCAAACAGTCGGTAAAGTCAGAAGTGCAGCTAATTGAAAGGAAGGAATTGATAGGAAATTGGGATACCAGAACGAGATCGGCGAAGCCATGCAAGAAGGTGACGCCGGAGTTTGCGGATCAAGTGATCCATGACGGCGAAAGTGTCCGTTAAAAGAGTTGAGCACGGAGATAACAGCGTGAAATTCCATTCCTGTCTTTGGTGACTGCTTTTTATAAAACGAATCAGCGGATCCTTTTCACCTTTTAGATTGGGGGAGGGGGCAATTGGTGAGCTGGTGTAGGAGAGAGAGTGACACAGAAAGACACGCAGAATGATGAAGGTGGGTCAACGACTGATGGGTCGGTGAAAAATAATGATCGGTGAATAATGGCTTACCCTAAAGTTGGTTAAGTTTCATATTTGGATCGTTTCTGTGTTGATCGCAGCTTCCTACTCACGGTAAAGAAGGGAAAGTGAAGTGGAGCCCCCCTTTCTTTTCATATCTCTTTCTAGCATTCCTTACAACGGCTCTGTCGTCTACTGTTGTTCTTGTGGTCTTACGACAGCGTTGCTTCTCGTCTGGGGGTGGAGAGTCATCGCCATAAATGCCACGGCGATCTCTACGAGTCCCAGACCAAATCTCGAAGGGAATCATTTAGTATTTTATCAGCATGTGACACATGCTTTCTTTTATTGTATTATTTACTGTAATTAAATAGTACATTTAGTATAGTGAACAACAAATGAAACTTTTCTATGATAGTGGTTGTGACACACATTAGAGTGGGATAAATGACGAGTTTTGAGGAAAATTATCCTTCAACAATCCTAGGCAACTCTCAATCTTACTGATGATGTCAAAAGTTTTACACCAACTTTATTATATCAATATTTTTTTTGGTACATATTATATCAACATTAAAATTGTAACTTATGACAAAATAATATAAATGCAAAAAAAAAGAGCAAAAATAGTATGTGTGTGTATATATATATATATATATACACCAATGATTCTCCACCTACATAATGAATAATACAAATTTCTTACAAAATTTAGGTTTTACTCTTTAATTAGGTGAAACTTATATTATAAGAAATACATTTCACTCAGTCAAAAGATCAGAAAAAGTTGTCACCCATATAAGATGAGTGTAGCACCATTTATATATATATATATATATATATTATATTATTTTCATGTAATAGTATTTGCATAAAGGAAAGTACACAAATATTATATGAACAAGATTATGAAAGCAGTAATATTAGTAACTATTAATTTTTATGTATTTTATTATAAAAATTAATAAATTTAATAATTTAAATTATAAAAATAATAAAACTAATCAACTGAACATTTTATAATGTCTATGTGTCAGCATTTTTTTTAGGCCATTTTACCTATATAATGCAATTTTAAAAAAAAAATACTTAAATGACATAATTTAAAAAGTATTTACTTGAAGGAGACAAATTTATCACCTCAACTTGCTACCTCACATATTATAACCATATCTTTCGCAGTAGAATTTGTGAGTTGAACCCACAAATTCTGTGTAATAACAGAATTCGTGAGTTTGACCCACGAATTCTTTCTTCTGGACTCCAATTATTTATTCTGTTATTCGTATATAATTTATAATTTATTTAATAAAAAGTTAAAATTTAATTGCTCAAATTTTAAATTATAATAAATTTAATTATTTATATTATATTTTAATAAAATTTTAAATATATTTCAACCAATAATTAAAAATTAATTTTTTTAAATAAAAAATGATCAAACAAGACATAATTGTTTTAATAAAATTTTTTATATTAATTAAATATTTTACAAATTTTTATTTATGTCATTACAAGAATAGAGATACATTTATATACATTAGACAATGACCAAGAATCTTTCGAGCACCAAGATATATATATATATATATATATACGTTAGATAATGATTAAGATACATATATATATAACTTTAAGTGTTACTTTCAAAGTGATGTGGCAATAATATATTTTATAAAAAAATATTTTATAGTTTGAAACTTATACAAGATTCTTCAATCATTTGCAAAATTTGTTTATAATGCAAAAAGTGCATCACAAAATAGAATTGACTTTAGGAATAGTGAAGCACTCATGAATAAATATGATGAGAAAGGGTGAAATATTTCAAAATACAGCTATTAGCTATAATAGATGTCATGAAGCTCACGGCCATTTTATCTACATAATGCAATTTTTATTTATTTATGCCATTTTTTGGGTGCTAGAAAGATTCTTGGTCATCGTCTAACATATATAAATATATCTCTATTCTTGTAATGATATAAATAAAAATTTATAAAATATTTAATTAAAAAAATTATATTTTATTTGATTATTTTTTATTTAAAAAAATTAATTTTTAATTATTGATTGAAATATATATTTAAATTTTATTAAAATATAACATAAATAATTAAATTTATTAAAATTTAAAATTTGAGTAATTAGATTTTAACTTTTTATTAAATAAATTATAAATTATATACAAATGACAGAATAAGTAATTAAAGTTCAGAAGAAAAAATTTTGTGAGTTGAATTAACGAATTCTGCATAATGACAAAATTTATAGGTTCAATCTACAAATTCTGCGGGAATGATGTAGTTATAATATGTGAGGTGGCAAGTTAAAGTGGTAAATTTATTCCTCTTAAATTATATCATTTAAATAATTTTTTTTTAAAATTATATTTTATATGTAAAATAACCTATTTTTTATGTATAAGACTTTGTTTTTTGTTGAGATCTTCCAAGCTTCATTTTCTGAGTTAGTTGTTTTTCTTACTTCCACGTCAGTAGTTGTGTAATGATTATGCATTCCCTTTCCGCCTTACTCAACAAGAAGGTAGACACCTAAGAAGGAGAACTTGTAATTTGCGACTTTGCCTCAATTTCTTTCTTCGACGTTCCAAGAACATCTGCTGCGGTCAACTCTGTTCAGCGACCATGGAGGTTCATTCTTCTCCGTAGCTTTATCTTCTTTTTATGCTTACCAATCCTCTTGCTTTCCTTTTCTCATGCTCGAGCTAGGACTGTCAAATACTGCGGTAAGTTCACTGCTAAGTTCTCATTTGACATTTTTCTAAAAAAGAATTAATATTAATTAGTTCAAAGGAAGGATTTTGAATTGAGTTTGCTTCCTTACGTTTGCTCTAATGTTTTATTTTAGTCCACTTTGAATTGACTTTGCTTACTTACGTTTCTGCTTACTATCTTTTGAATTTTCTTTGGGATTACTGGTAGTGATGTTGTATTCTTCCCTCTTCCTGCTTTTCCTTAGCAATTAACCAGACATGTGTGGCATGGTCCTGCAATTCTCAGATATTTCAGCGAATTTGAGCCTTTTCTTATGAATGTCATAAAAGCTGTTTGCTTTTATATTCAAATTTAATTGAGATGCGTTTCCTTGATGGATTATGGTGACTGTGTAATGTCATGTCCTGTCTGTCTGTTCAGTGTCTGAGCCTCTCTGCCGGCCGGCAATTGCTGCTTTCCATTATATTTCTTAGATTGTGGTAGATTATTGTCTCATTGTCTGTTGAGCATTCCGCTCAAAATGTATGCCGATAAGAAGGGAGACTATGCTGTGAAGGTGGGTGGAGTTGACGTATCAACCAACCCAGTGGTGAGGGGAAAGCCGGCTACCTTCAAATTCTAAGCTACTACTGGTGAGCTATCTATTTCTCCCCTTCTCTCTCTTTTTCTTAATCTTTTTTTTTTAAAAAAAAAGAAATTAGTTTGGTGTTTTTCCAAAATCCATCCTGCTTTCTTTTTGTAGTTTATATGTATGGTGTATAATATTATTATGTAAAAATTTCAGGACAGGCAAAGTCATATTACATTCAAGATGCAGTTAGTAACCACATATGGTTGAAACATAATTGGATTTGATTGTTTCACTTGTTTTTATGTATACAGAGATAGACAAACTAGCACAGATTATTCAAATCAAGAATCTGGGTTATTTTTAAAATCGCCTTTCAGCTCCAGCTAATTATTGTGTTTACTGGAGCTTCTTTGGGCTTTTCATGAATAATGGGTAAGTTGCTCTCTATCCTTCATGCAGGTGAAGCTATTTCTGGTGGGAAGCTATTAATTGAAGTTTCATACATTGGGGTGCAGGTCTGTTTGGAAGCCCGTGATCTGTGTGAGGAAGTATTCTGTCCTGTTGCTGCCAGCTACTTTGTGGTTGCTCAGTCCAACATATTGCCTACATTTACCCCACCGGTTAGTTTCACTTTACCAAATACTTGCTCTTAACAATGCTTTTGACACTTACATGCTTGCCAGCAACTAAGATTTGCTTGATAAGGCATTTTCAGTTGCTAATTATGTCATTATCGAGCAATTACAATTTTTTCCTTGGTGTAACATCCTTGCTTTTTGGCTCTTAGCAGCAATAATTATGTTACCATCTGAGCATGCCAATAGGTGATATGTTGGAATGCTATATACATCCATCATAGTTGTAGAGGTAAGTTGGTAATTGGCTTTAATTTGATTAACCCATTCTGATTGTCTGACTTTAGAATCTTTAATTTACGGTTAAATAAATTTAGTAATGAGTAAGGTGGGTGCATCTGTCCTACATTCGTTGTACTGGCTGGCAGAACTCATTACAGTGATAGCTTTTTCTTTACCCAACCTGTTCAGTTGATCATTTTTTACTGTTAGATAGTTGAGTTGTATCTTTTGTGTTGTTTCCTTCACCCATTTTGACTAAGTTGTTTGCCTCTGGTTATTTCACTTTCTTGTGACAATGAGTTCAGCTGATGCTAAGTACCAAAGTATAATGGGAAGTCACATCTGATGCTTCTGAAGAGTGGGATATTTGTTATAATGTTAAAGAAAGCTAAGTACCACTTTTGTTGAAAATTGATCTGTAAGAGTGATAATAAAAAGTACTTCAACCCTTTTTATCTCTGCTTCAATGAAGTAGCACGCCTTATACATTTGCGTTTATATCAAGGCATCATTGCTTATTGTGTATGGAGTTGGGACTAATATTCTATCTATTTTCTTGGTCATGGGGGAAAACCAGTTTTTAAGAGTCAGATGTTACACTGATTGAAAATTAATTTTGAAACATAAGAGTTGTTGTATTTTATGTTAATTGAAGTTTGGAGCTTTCGGAGGTTAAGCCAGTTTGCAATGGAAGCTGTTGCACTCACATTTTCCTCTCTGAAATATAATGTTGCTAATTAACTTGTTACCTTGTTTCTCATCCTTGCATTACTAGTATGCCAAAAATGGTTGGCTGCTTGTTGTTTGTTGGTTTCAACATCGCTCTTGCATACAATGGTCTTGAGTTGAGAGCTGTAATATGTGATGCCTGGTTCTAAATGTTTTAAGAACAAACTAAGGTGACCAGAAATTTGGGTCAGCAGATGGATGGTATCTATCTGGGCCTCACTTCCTAAATTCCATGATAAAAAATTTTATCACAATATGGCATCTGTCTGGGCTTCACTTTCGAAAGTTTGTAGCAATTCATTGTTCTACAATGTCTATTTGATTATATTTATGAACTATTTTTAATATGATACCTGTTTACATACATACATTTGCAGTCTGAGTTATCTGCTTAACAAATTGATTTTGGGTTCTGGGGGCTCATGTTTAAGAGACCCACTGCCCACATTGTAGCTTGCTTCTTAATTTGATAACAATGAGAGGGCAAGGGCAGTATGGTGATCCAGCTGCCAATAATTATGGTTCTGCTCAGATGCATCTTGTCACTAGTCCAAGGATGGAAACAAAGTCTGGTACATTTGAAGGGCGGCTAGAAGCCTTCACTCCTGATAGAGAGAATCCATATGATAATTCCAAATTAGAGGGTGAGTGGAGAAGGGAAACAGATGGATCAAATCTGTCAAATTCAGTGGCATCTCGTATATTTAAATTTAGCAAGTGCTATCTGCTGCTTCCTCATTCGTACTTGTCCACCTGAATCTTGCAGCCTTCTCTCTCTCTCTCTCTCTATACCCATCTAAGCACAGCATCTGGATTAAATGAAATGACCATTACTATGGAAATTAAAGGCTTCTCAAACGATGGACATGAAAAGTGTGTAGTTTTAACTAGGTATCAAGGATACAATATTCCATGGTTTAAATTTATTGATTAATGAATTATTTCTACACTCTAGAAGTATTGAATGAGTGTGATATTATTCTTCATCTAGTTTATTATATATAATAACGTTGACTGTTGTTATTACTTTTTATTCATTGTAATTTGTACTTATTTTGTATGTTTTCCCTAGAAAAGTTAATGAATGAATTGAGTCAAAAGGTTGGCTTGATGAGGTATTTTTTACCAATGGCAGTTTTTTTAGAGCATGAAGGAGTATACAATATATTTACTGTACATATCATGTTGTTGCGAGGAACTTACTACATTGGATTCTCTCTTTTATAGTTGTAGGTACAGTCTGATGTGTTATTGAATTTACTTCATATTTAATAGGCATATTTAGAATTGATTCCTAATATAAAAGGATGAATAAAAGTCTTGGTTCTCTAGTTTGATCATGGCCATAGTCTTGTTCAGCAAAGATGGCCACATTTGAAGAAACTGTCCAAATTCTTTTTTTGTTTTTTTGGGTACTGAATTCATCTTGTTTAAAACTGTCCAAAATCTGAATTGTTATATATAACACAGTATTCCATGCCTAAGTGTCAAAGATTTACTTTGCCATATATATCACGAGAATGAATTTCAAACTCCTGTACTTAGAGAATTGTTGCCTGTCATAGTGTAGGTCAAGGGAGTGAGGGTGCAAGGTCCTATTTTCAGGGTCAGAGGCCTGATCCTAAGTTGGCTTTGCAGAACCAGAGCAACAATGATTCCAGATCTCAGGCCCTTGAAGAAGGTATGGATGTTGGATTTGAGGGCAATCATTTATCACAAACTTTTGAAGGTGTCGAGCAGAAGTTTCTGGATGACATTATGAAACTGGCCAAAGAACACAATGATGCTGAAGATGCAGAAAATGCCCGACACAGAGAGGTTAGTTTAGATTTTCAGTGTCCATCTTCTTTTTGGGTTGCTGTTGACGTTATTAGTTCATTCTTTTAGACTTCGCAACCCTTTATATATATATATATATATATATATATATGTATATATTATTCTTCTGGATAGATGACCCTCAGTCCTGCAGCAATTTTAATGGGTTGAATTCAGATTTCTAATAGAAAGAATAGTAACTTAAAAATTAAAGAATTGTTATGGTAGTTGGCAGTGTTGAGTATTTTTTAATATGTAGAAAGATAATAAGCGGATATAATGAGATTTCTAACTAGTTTGACTTAAGCTCACTGCGAAAGGGGGAGAAACATAGTGAGAAGTTAACCCTTCACGTAAGTGTAGAATGCTTCATGGGTATGTATATTGTGTAAACAAATAAGCTGATAAAAACAAAATATTTGAATATTTTTGGTTAAGGTCAACATATCCTATATTGTGAATTTAATCATGGGTTATTATGAAACTGCAACCTAGCAGTCATATTAAAAAGTTGGCCTGCTCCCATGCTGTTAGAGATTCCTAATTTGATCTCTGGTGGTTGTATCCAGGAAAAATTTAATGACAAATGAACAAACACACAAGCATAATTTTATCTGGTCTGCTTTGGGAGGGAAATCACATAGCTTGTTTATGGAAAGTTCTTTCTAACTGCTTCTTGCATTTTTTAATGCATAGCATTAGTTTAAGTGCCTGCTGAATTTGATTCAATAACTAATATTAGATCTGTGACTCTGACCCATTCTCGGAGTACTTTTTTGATTGAGATAGGTGCATGAAATCTATCAGAGCGTCACCAACACTTAACTAATGTTTTTTCAATGTCCATCTGTCTGATCTAAATTGAGGGCTGCTCAGTGCTTGCTGCGTTCCAGCAGCTTCTGTGCATGTATTTGCTACAAAGCTTTATCTTTGTACCTTGATCTGTGGATTGTTTGTTGTCACAAAGAATTTCAGTCTGACATCTATGCTCCAAGTTTTGAAATGGTTTTTGACAGCACACTGAGGGTGGGGGATACGGGAGAGGGTCTTATTTTTGTTGAATTCTGTAGAAATATTTAAGATGTTCTCTTATGCCACGTGTCAATTTTTATGAACTTCTCTAGAGTCGCTTGTGTTGTATGTTGTGCATTTTCAGAAAATAAATGCAGTCAATGCTCAGTACGAGGAGAAATTGGCCGCACTTCGAGCCCGGCATGCCAGTCGTAGGGATGAATTTCTTCGAAGGGAATCACATGCGAGACAACTCCGGTACCAGCTAGCCATAAGGGATCCATACCCTGGTAGTGGCATGGCACCAAATGATCCTCATGTTTACAGTGCTGTTAATGCTTCAACTGCTGTTGGAGAGGTCCAACGAGGCTATCCTGTTGATCATTTTGATCCTTACAGAGAGCAGGCTCGATTTCTTGGCGGTGCAAGAGATCAAGGATTTGAGCCTAGGGGTCCGTATCCTGCTGGCCGTGTCTATGATACTGCCTCACGCTACTACAATTGAGTTGCCTTTAGGTTCACCTCGCTATCTGATTTCTACAGTGGATTTGTTCCCGTGCAGTGTTAGCTGCTATTTCTCCTATATATGTAAATTTGAGATCTGTCTGTATCTCTATCATAGTTATATATATGAAAATCTGATAGAATGCTAATAATTGCTAGAAATTCTTATGTAAATTTCCACCATCTAAAAATCTGGTTCTTTGACTAGATTGGAGAGACAGAGAGAGAAATAGGTGTTTTTGCTTTTGCTTCGTAAAATCTGGATGTAGGGGAATCTTCGCAGAATCATTCTTTAAAGCAGTAGGTACATGTACGCATCTCTGTCTTTATGTAAGAAAACATCATAAAAGACTATGAAATGCAATTTTCTGGTCGAGATCACGTGGTTCCGTGTACTCCACTTCTGGCATCTAAAGAAAAATAGTAAAGAAAGAGAAAAATATATATAAAATTAAAAAAACAAAAAATAAAATTTACAAAATATAAATATTTCTAAATATAAATTGAAAAGATAAAATTTATTAAACTAAATAAATAATAAAAATGAAATATCTAAATTCAGACCATGTGCATGCATCAAAGTATCAAACCACGTTTTGGGGTAGATGATTGTACGGCTCATCTGATTAGTTGTTAGTACTATCTACACCGAAGCCGGGTTTGACTTGGAGCGCATGTCCATTTCTCCGATCTAGTGATAGTATTTTTTAGAGATTATTCAATATTTTTAACATTTTTCTTGTAAAAGTTGTTTCATACATAACAAATTACATACTAAATTTAAGAGAATCTTCAGTTATTTTTACATCGTTATAGTTTGACAGGCAAGTTTTTAATTTAATTTATAAGTTGAGAGTGTATAATCAAGGCAAAAATTATACTAAAAATTAAGGATAAAAGTAAAAATTAAGAAAGAGAAGAAAACAAAAAAAAAATATTAAGAAAAACAGTATTGAAACATATAGTGCAAAATTGAAAATAAAAAAGCAATGAAAACTAGTATTGTTATAAATGTATGATAGAGATGATCACACCTCAAGATATTAATAAATTTGGGTTAGTAAATAAATACCGGTTTAGATTAGTTGCTCTTTTTCTTTGTTACATTAGTCTGTTTCCATATACGAGAACATTTCTGATTCTTTTACTTTCTATTTCTGATCTTAATGAAGAATATGAAACAAATGTTTACAAAATGAAAAAAAAAAAAAAAAATGTCAAACTCATTGAGTTTTTTCGAGTTTCGAATTTTGAACCTTAGGGCTTTCTTCTTGTATGATTTTGTAGTGAATGTGGTCCCCACTCTCCAACCTTGCAACATGACAACATCCCTTTCAATAACTTTAGTTTTATTACTTAAATATTAGTTTTTAATTATTTATATATACATAAATGATTATTAAAATAACAAAAATTATTTTAATTATATCTATCAATTCAAATAATTTACACATTAATAACATCTTCAATTATATTATATATACAAACAAAACATATTAAATATATGTTTAAAAAATTAAAATTATTAAACTTATTTAATTTTATAATCAAATTATAAATCTTACAAATCTAATAATTTATTTTAATCTTTATAAACATTTAAAACGAGAATGTTTTTTTCCTAACATTTTATACATTTTTTTTGTCAGGTGCCAACTCACATTTTTCATTTTCTTCGCAATATAAGTTAAAAAATTATCGATATATTTTTCCCTCCGTGTATCTTCTTCGCAGAAAAGCTCCACTTGTCCCTCTGCAAATCCGCCATTCTCTGCTCTCTCTCTCTCTCTCTCTCGGTTTTGAAGTGATCTACATTTTCCGGAGCAATTTCTGAATCATTCTCTCTTTTCCTTTCTCTCTACAATGGAATGTGCCTCCGGAGATATCTCCGATAGCACTCAACGTCCGGACTCACGGAACGACCAACGAGTCTATTTCGTTCCTTACAGGTCTCTTCTCTTTCCAGATTCACTCTTTCTCACATCAATTCTTTACTTTTCTATCCAACTCTCCCAATTCTATGCTAAGTTTCAACTTCCTTATTCTAGTTTTGCTATTTGTGCGCGTTTGATTGTCAATAAATTGCAGAATGAATCCCAATTAGTTAAAGTAAGACTGAGAATGGACTTATTTGGATGTATTAATATGCCAGCTTTATGTCTTTTCCACTATTTACTATCAGTCACAATGCTGAATTTCGATTCATGCACCTTTAACTTTTCTGTGATCTGGGGCGGTCTGCATTGGAGGATATTGATTGAATGAATGAAAGGTGTATGATTAGCATTGATGGCTGGGTGGCTTGTTTGCTTCAGGTGGTGGAAGGATGCGCAGGATTCAAGGCTTGGGGATTCAGATGGGAAGAGAGGAATTGTGTATGCGGTGTTGCCGGGTTCATCCTATGCAGGTCCTATGAAGATAATCAATAACATCTTCAACTCAGATCTTGTATTTAATCTTCGGAGAGATGAAGATTTAGTGCACAATCGTGAAAGTGGTGAAGTGGGTGTATCTGGGCGGGAATTTGCTTTCGTGCCTGGGGATATGTGGTTGCAGGCACTCAAGTGGTGAGTGGTTTAGATAATCTTATCCTCTGGCCCCGTCTCTTCTTCTGTCTTGGGAATTCAATTCAAGTATTAGGAGAAATGATAGTGTAAAACTATGAAATTTTAGTTGCTATGAGCAGTAATACTGATCTTTGACTCTTCATGTGGTTTGGATCCCTTAGCATCTTGCAATTTACATGGTTTGCTTGACATTGTTTCTGCTACGTAAAATTCTCACTGGTTTCATAATTACGGTACAACTTTATGTTGTGCCTTCTTGCATATGCTATCTCTTAGTTGTGGTCACACTTCATTTCAGATGTCATGGACACGTCCTTTGCGGGGAAAGGAACTCTGGTTGTTAGCACGAAATACTCTTTGACTATTTGGCATGCAGATAACTCACAATAGTGATGTTTATTAAGAACATGTTAGTATGACAAATTGACACATAATTTCTGAGCATATAATGCTTTCCTATATGTGAAATAATATATTTATATGCTTCTGTTTTATTTTAATGTTATGGAATTTCCAGCAGTGAAGGTATAGATCTTAATGACGATTTATACTCTTCTAAGTATTACTTTTTTATGTTGACCTTAGATATGCATATGCATTTCCCAAGATGAAAATTTTCTGACTTCCAGAGTTTGAAGTTGGTTCATATTTTCTTTGTCATGTGTATTGATGTTTATGTAGGCATAGTGATTCAAAAAATGCAATGAAGGATGGGAAAGGCTTTTCAGCTACAGAGGATGATATCTCAGACGTCTATCCTTTACAGCTCAGGCTTTCTGTTCAGAGGGAAACAAATTCATTGGGAGTAAGAATAAGCAAAAAGGTAAGCCTCCCTCCCCCTCTCTGTGCCAATGGAAATGCATTTGGGTTAATCAGCCTCATCTGTTTGGTCTTTGTTTCATGGAATACAGGGGGGATGGGTATACATAATGTACGTGTGTTGCATTGACTTTATTCTGTGATTTATCTAAGAAATATTCAAGATGGAAAATATTTCATCATGCGATACTGGAACATTTGTTATCTGCAATCATTGATTGTGTCTGAATTAGGTGCATCATCGTGTTCAGACGAGTTTTATGACAATAATAAACACTATTGAAGTATTTCTCATGTTTAAATAGTTGTACCAATATGTGTTCTTTTATAGTTCTGAATCATTAGGGCATCATGATTGTCATAGAGTACTACTACTTAGCATGACTAATTATATCGAACATTTTCTGCCATGTAATTAACCACTTTGACCAATTACATGGAGCATAGTTGATAATCAGATGATGTTTTTACACTCCAACTCATTCAGTTACTGTTTTCCTTTTGTGTTGTGTGGCAAATTTCTATTTATTATTATTGTATTTTAAAATCCTAATCCACTCTTGCTTTTTTCTAATATCTTTGTTCTAGGACAATACAGCTGAGCTCTTTAAAAGATCCTGTAAAATATTCAGCGTGGAATCAGATATGGTAATAGGATATTCTATTTACAATTCTAAGTAGTCAACCAAAAACAATCTATTTATAAAAAAAATAATTGCTGTTACTGCAAGGAATGGACTGTATTCTAATGTGTTGTTGCACAGTTACGCATTTGGGACTTTTCAGGTCAGACAACCTTGTTTTTTGTGAGTGATAAAAGTATGGTAGGAGACTGTCAAAGGCAGTCTGATCAGGAGGTAAGTGGTAGTATGTTTCAATTAAAATCCTTCTTATTTACGTGTGTATCTTTTTGTACTTCATCTTCAAATTTCCGAATTTGTTGTACAGTTTTCCCGCTGTGAGCACCTATCCTGTGTCATAACTCTTTGGTGATTTAGCATGGTATTAATCTAAGTATTGAAGATTTAAGATCTTCTAACAGCTGGATACCTTAATGGGCATTTTTGAAAATTTTGGAAAAGGAATGCTGTCAATTACAAGTCCTCTAACACACATGGCATGTTCTTTTAGGGTTTTACCTCCATGATATATTTTTATATTTATTACAGATTAATATATGATTGATTGTTTTGGGGAAACTTTATTCCTACGCAATTGCACTTGTTTTGGAGAAATATCCAATATTGCTATGATGACATGTGAAATTGGCATTGATTGCATCAGTTAAAACAAATTGCTGTTAGTGTCACTTATTGATGTGGAAGATAAATTCTGCTTGATTCTAATAGGATCCCTTTTATTAACACAATACAATAATGCAAGTTTTGTAGAACATTCACACATAAGACACTTATCTACCCCTGTTACAAGATAGCCCCACTGGTAATTTGAGACACCAATAGCCTCCCCAAGCCTAGTTTCGAAAACTAGAGACATCCCTAGTTTCTACCCACCCTTTATTTGTCACTAAATAACAGTATTTATAGTAACAATACAAATAGCCACCAATAACTGCCTAAAACTGCCTGCACATAAATTTGCCACATGTATAACTACTAATAGCTATCTACATACAAATCTGCCACATGTCAAATATCTGGTTGTTTATCAATTTCCTCCCCCATAAATTTCACCTTGTCCTCAAGGTGAAAGATGGGAAATGTTTCTCCTTCAGAATGGGCTGTTTCCTTTGCAGTGTGATTTTTTGATGCAGTGTGTTCTTCTGAATTGCATTGGCCAACTTCATGTTGGCCAGTGTTTGAATTCTGATCTGCAGGAATGTGACCATGCCGATCATCCCTTGCAAGCATGGCATCCTTGATTTCTGTTAAAAAAAAAGTCTCTAAGGGCTATGATGTTGTGATCAAATTGCCCAGCCTATCCCTAGGATCTTTTGCTCTGATACCAAATACGAGGAAATTCTTATTGAATCAGAATGATAATACAAATTAGGGAGTCTTATACAAATCAGAACACATTGCACACACACACACAGAGCAGTACCGAATTGTACCCAAAATGCATAATCTGCCCGAACAGGACAGCCCACTGGTTTGTAGGTCCAATTCCTCCCTTACACACTCCTGTCTGAATTCTGTTCTCTGCCTTTTCAGAAAAATACCCAATAAATATTTAACCTACTGAGTAACTACTCATAACTGCTATTAATACATAATAACTGCCACCTATGACATACTAATACATAATAACTACCACTTTTGACACATAACTGCCATATCACTAACTACTAATATTATATAACTCCCCAATTCAGAATCTGCCACATGTAACCAACGGCCTATTCAGACCTGCCACATGTAATTAGTGGCCTAACAGTACCCTCCCCACAAGTTTCACCTTGTCCTCAGTGCGAAAGGTTGTGAAATGCCTCTATGTAGACTTTGATTGGCTCAAACGGATCCCTTGCCTTCCTACCACAGTATCTCTCAATGAGTTCCCATGTTAACATCTCCCTCAAACCAATTTGAACTATTGTGGATGCACAAAAAACTCCAAGATGAGAGTAGCGCTCCATTCATCACTTTGGGAATAATTTTTCCCTTGGTGTTGATGACTACCTCATAGGGCATTTGTCATGAATCAGGGAATCTTCTTTCATTTTCAGTATAGATTCATTTAAATCCACCAGTTTCCCCTTTATCCTTAACATTCTTTCTTCAATGTTCACAATAGTGCTTCTCATTTCGTCCATGATCCTCTCCATCCTCTCCAACATATCTATCATTCTGGAAGTATCCATCTCCTTTGGACTGAAACAATGCTTTGATACCAAATGATAAGATCCTGTTTATTAACATAATATAATAATACAAACTTCATAGAACATTCACACAAAATACAATTATCTACTCCTATTACAGGATAGCCCCATTGGTTATTCAAGGCACCAGCAGCCTCCCCAAATTTGGTTTTGAAGACTAGAGACCTCCCAAGTTTCTAAGTTTCTACCCACCCTTTATCTGTCCCTAAATAACAACATTTATAATAGCAATACTAATAACCAAACCACCAATATCTGCCTAAAACTACCTACACATAAATCTACTACATGTATAACTACTAATAACTATCTACATATAAATTTGCCACATGTCAAATTTCTGGTTGCCTGTCTGATTCATGCACAGTTGGTTGATTCGCATTCAACCAGACATCTATGAAGAGTCAGTTTATGTGAGTTCTATGATTCGATTATGTGTTTCCTTAAGATTGTCCTCAACAACACAAAATCTTCTTTTGTTCTTCTCTTCTCACAAGTATTTTCTGGCAATTATAATTGTTAGTGTCAACCCTTGGCCAAAATGGCCATTTAAATTAGATTTGCAAATGCAACAGCTCTGGTCTGTGACTGTAGCTCTATCATGACATGTTGAATGTTCGGTGAAAAATCATCATTTTATGAGAGTTGATAATTTCTTGTCTCTCATGCATGCTTCAAATGATCCTAACTTAATTTTTTCTGAGAAGTGTCAATTTTTTTTTAATATCACAATAACAGTGTCTTTGGTGCCACTATGTTCTTCAGTTAATATTTAAGGTGATAAATTTACCTTTTAAATCATTGGCCATGATTGCTTGCCTTATGTGACATTTTGATGGGTGGCTTTGAATGATATGCAGATTTTGCTGGAGTTGCAAGTTTATGGGTTGTCAGATTCAATGAAATGTAAGGATGGGAAACAGGATGAGATGACAAGTTTCTCTGGTGGTGCTCTGAAGATGAATGGGAGCGCTGGTATGATGCACACCAATTCTTTTGGCTCTGGCGAAGCAGGCTTCTTGGGTTTAACTGGATTACAAAACCTAGGAAATACTTGTTTTATGAATAGCGCACTCCAGTGCTTAGCGCACACACCAAAGCTTGTCGACTATTTTCTTGGAAATTATGGTAGAGAAATAAATCACAACAACCCATTGGGAATGAATGTATGTTATTTTTTTTTATTAGCTCCTTATAATTACATGAGCTTGATATTTTGAGAAATTCTATGGCTGACAAATTATATGCTTAGTGTGTCTTTCACCTTTTTATTCATTTCTTGTTATATGCTGTTTTGCCAGGGAGAGATAGCTTTGGCATTTGGAGACTTGATAGGGATGTTATGGGCTCCTGGAGCCAGTCCAATTGCACCAAGAATGTTCAAATCAAAGCTTGCTCGATTTGCACCTCAGTTTAGTGGATTTAATCAGCATGATTCCCAAGTTAGTGCTTCTTGCTCTTTCATTCTGTTCTTTCTTAGGATTTTAGCTTTACAAGGTTCACATGTCATGTAACCTTCCGTTCTCTCTCCTGCAGGAGCTCCTTGCCTTTTTATTGGATGGACTTCATGAAGATCTGAATCGTGTTAAATGCAAGCCTTATGTAGAAGTAAAGGATGGAGATGGTCGACCAGATGAAGAGGTAGCTGATGAATATTGGCATAATCATTTGGCTCGCAATGATTCTATCATTGTTGATGTGTGCCAAGTATGTATCTTGTCTCATTCTATAAAATTTCATGATAGAATGATTTCATACTTATGCTTTGAAAAAAAAGTCTTAGTTTCTTGGTGGTTATTATGTATTATTTGTAGACTCTTATATACCACAATTATGATTTACACTTCACTCAGAAATTTAGCATAGACAATAATCTAAAAGATTCAAACTAGGGCTTCTGCAACTGGCTATAAGTACCAGATCCTTATATTTGTCATGTCAAGTTTTTTGTGTTATGCAGCAATTATAGCATGATTGCTGTCTATGATCTTTGTAATCCTGATAATTATAATGAGTTCAGACATAGCATTATTGGGGGGAGTCTATAATCATCTAGATATCTTGGAGAAACATAATTTGAGATTTCAAACATTTATGAAAATAAATTATATGATTTTCTTGAAACAAATATTAGTCAGCTTGGATCTTTGTGTTTTTTGTGTGCATAGCTTATGTGTTTTTATTTAATTTTGTAAGACAGCTTTGGTAGCGGCTAATTGTGAAAGGTTTCAGAATGATTACAAAATCTGCTAGACTTTTCAATTCATTGAGTGATTTTCTCCTGCCTGTACAGTTACCTTCTTCTGGCTCATCTAGTTGAATATGATCAGAGATTGAGGGATTAGAAATTTAATAAATTTGATTTACATAGAAGTTTGCTAACTACATTTATTTTTTTTCATTTAAGATTGAAAATCTGATGTCCTATTCATCTTTATGATAGCTAGTTTATTCACCTTATTCTTCCTATTGGTAGCTTTCTTTGCCTCATTGATTGCGTGCCTCATGTTATGCAGGGCCAATATAAATCAACTTTAGTTTGTCCTGTTTGTAGAAAGGTCTCTGTGACATTTGATCCATTTATGTACTTATCGTTACCTCTACCTTCAACTACAATGCGGACGCTGACTCTAACGGTTATGCTTGTGAGCACTGATGGAATTACTCAACTATCACCATATACCATTTCTGTCCCAAAAAAAGGAAGACTTGAAGATCTTATGCGCGCTCTTAGCATTGCATGTTCTTTGGGGGCTGAGGAGACCTTATTAGTGGCTGAGGTATATCATTTCAGTTCAAATTCAAATTTGAAGTCAATACATTTCTCTCATCTTCTTTGAGTATTTTATATAAATACATATCACTGCTGTTAGAAAAAATTTCTCTGAAGCTAGTGTTCTGTCACAGATATACAACAGTTGTGTCATACGATTTCTTGAAGATCCCTCTGATTTATTATCCTTAATCAGAGATGGTGACCGATTAATTGCTTACCGATTTAGTAGAGATATTGGAGATGCCCCATTGATTGTCTTTACAAATCAGCGGATGGAAGAGTAAGTCAGTATAGTATGTTTTTCTTACAATGATAATATTTTTCTCTGGAAAGGAATTTCCTATACAATTTGGTTTTCTTGTTTTTATTACAAAATACTAGACAGTTGGGTGTGTCACTACCTTGTTTCTATTAAACTCTAAATTCAATCTTAGCCTAAAATAATTGGATTAGCACTTATAAGCAATTTTCTGAAAACTAGAGCAGCCCAACCTTTGAACTGGAAAAACTGGAAAAGGTATAACAGCAGTACAAACATTACCTATAAATTTTGAACAAGGCATTGACTTGTACCCAAAGCAGTTCATTGTATTTGATTTGGACATAGTTTGCTCTGCAATTCGTTAATCCCTTAGCTTTTGATTATGTTTTGTAATTATGCCAACTCATCAACTAGCTTCAATATACATATTCTTACCTATGGAGACATCATGCTTCAATGCAATTAAGTTGCATGCAAAAGTCAAATAATTGTACCCAACAATATATGAACTGAATTTATCATGGAAGAAGACATATATGGAGTAATTCATTTTGTCAAGTCTCCTAAACAATGTGGTCATTGCATCGTTTGGCAATTATATTGAAAATAGTGCTTTAAAAGTTACTGTAAATTAGTATGAGTGAATATTTTAAATAGAATTTTGAAATCTCATTTCACATTTTTGTTTATATGAATAAATAAATGTATATTTAAATGATTGTATGCTTATCAAGAATTATTTATTGTGCTCGTTTATGTTCACACATTTTATCAATATTTACATTTATTTTAAACCCAATTCATCCCATTTGACTCTGGTTAATTTTTTACCAAGTTCCCTCTGTCTATACCATTTCCATCAGTATATCAATTCGTAGAAGATTGCTTTTTGCAGTGACAGATTTGTAAGATCTCATTTATTCAATTTTCCATTCTGCTTGCTTCTCAAACATTCATGTGTCAACAAATTTGCTCCTTAATTGCATGAGACATAGAGGACCCTAGGAGGATTCTCTTCTTCCTCCCTATATTTAGTGCTGCAATGTCTCAAATAAAACTTAGGAGAATAATAAGGATGTGGAGTCATGTGATGGCTGAATTATCTTTCAAAAGTTTTTTCCATTCTTATACTCTTTAGAGCTTGCTGCCAAGTGTAAGGGAACTATTGAACATTTCCCACTGTGTAAGAGATTTCATTTTTCAATGCTGATGTTTTATCTTATGATGTTCACCCACTTCAACTTAAGCCAAGGACCCCAGATGAAATGGAAGACTAGAATCATCCCTTGGTAACTTACATTGATGAAACTGTAAGGAACTTTACCATTTTCTTTCCCAGTTTTGTTTTATTGATATGCGGACAGTTGATGACAGTGCCAGTACAATCATGACCTATAAATTTGATATTCAGTACTTGCCACCACAGCCACGTGTGTGTATAAATATGTTCACAACATGCACATGCATGCTTTGTAAAATAACTTTTCTTGTCACATGATTTCCTTGCTTAAATATTAATTTACTGTCCAATATTATATTGCCAGGCAGTACATCTGTGGTAAATCAACCCCAAATTGGAAGGCATTTGGAGTTCCAGTTATATCTATGCTTTGGGATATTATGAATGGATCTGATCTCCGCAATATGTATCTTAAATTGCTCAATCCATTTCGAATATCAACTGAAGATGCATCTGAAGATTGTGATATTTCTAAGAACATTGAAGGAGTTGCAAAAATGGAAGGAGTCACAACCCCTAGTTTAGGTCCAAATGCAAATGGTTCAGGCTCTCCCTTGAATGGAGGAATGGAGTTTTACCTAACAGATGAAAGGGGAAGTGTTAAGGATTCCAAGATTGTAATGAATGAGCCACTAGTAATGAAAGGAGAGTTAAGGAGGCTGTATGTTCTTGTATGTTGGTCGGATAATCAGATTCAACAATATGATGCACGCCTTTTTAGTTTGTTACCTGAGGTTTTCAAGTCTGACTTTTTGGCAAAGAGATCTCAAGAATCAGTTTCTCTATATAAGTGCCTTGAAGCATTTTTGCAAGAGGAACCTCTTGGACCGGAGGACATGTGGTTAGTGACCATTACAATTAGGCAACTTTCATTGGCATGTCTGCAGTCTGGATTCTGTTATGTCTGAAAGAAGCAATGCATTTAAGCTTAAGCATGAAAATGGTGATATTTTTTTTTTATCAGTCATTAGCCATTGCATCTGAACACCGCTTTTTTATTGAGCTCATGACTGCTATATATTAAATTCAGAGCTATCATCATCCCAACTGCCACAATCATAGCTTTCTCTCAAATTATGATTGGATATGAATTGTAGGCCTTGATTGTGGAAACCACTCGCTCTAGTGTGTAATATAGCAATTTTTAATTTTGTAAACATTATGCTAGCTAATCATTCCTGCTAAACTGCATTTGTTATCTATTAACATTGCTGTTTTATATGTCATACAATCATTTGTTGTCTTGTGTTGTTTTATATGCACTCTGCAGGTAAGGGTGGTGCTAGAGTCAAGTTAATAGAGGGGCCAAAGCATGTATAATTAGAGGTCTTTTGGAAAAATAATTTAAAAGGGGCCAAACTACCAAGTATAATGGAAAATATAAAAATTTACAAATAAAAATTTATATTTTTAGGGATTTCATGTGGGCATGACCCCCCACATTTTATAACTACATGCCACCACTGCACTCAGGACACACCCATTCTCTTTTTCAAAGAACTTCTTGTTTTCCATGTCAGATAATTATTAAAAATTGTAGGTTCTAGCATTATATCTTTTGTGAAACCAGTCTTAATATTTACTAAGATATGGTTTCTATAATGTTAGGTACTGCCCAGGTTGTAAAACGCATCATCAAGCTAGTAAGAAGTTAGATCTTTGGAGACTTCCTGAGATTTTGGTTATTCATCTTAAGAGGTTTCAATATAGTCGTTTCATGAAGAACAAGCTGGAGACATATGTCGACTTCCCTATAGATAATCTTGATTTGTCAGCTTATGTTGCTTATGGGACTGACAAGTATTTTAACCGTTACATGCTTTATGCAGTCAGTAACCATTATGGAAGCATGGGAGGTGGTCATTATACAGCATTTGTCCACGTAAGTGCCTGGTTTATTCTTATTCATCACTTCCTTTTCCTTTCTGTGCATATGCTTTTGGTTGAGGAATTGTACCAATTAAACAGGCTTAAGTCCATGAAACATAATTGAAATGCTTGAGTGCTCTAAGAAAACCCTGATTATTATTTTTGTTATGAAAGGTTGTCATAAATATGTTTGGAGTAAGTACTTTTGTACTGTTGAGCATAAATGGATCTTTTGAAGTGCATAATGGATAGACTTTCATGCCTCTATCTCATTTGGTTTTTCGTTTTTTTTGAACTCTCATTTGGGTTAGTGTGCCAAGATGGTGAAAAGTTGATCTCATATGGTTGAGCTTAGTATATCATTATGGAACTGTGGAAAGTTGACCTCCCGTTACGAATGTTGTTTTCTGTCTCTCTTGTGTGTTTAACATTTTCATTTATATCAGTTAAAATTTTCTACAACAGTTTATGTTCCTAATTTTTTCTGCTCTTGCATTTCATGTAGCACGGTGGTGGTCGATGGTATGAGTTTGATGATAGCCGTGTTTATCCCATCAACCAGGAGAAGATAAAGTCTTCCGCTGCTTATGTACTTTTTTACAGAAGAGTTGTAGATGTTTAACATGGTGATAGGTAGAGTAACATATGTTTAACATGATGATAGGTAGAGTAACATCTAGTTTGAACAGCCTACTGAAGCTAGATGCCATTGATTAACACTATTGTTACCGTAGTTTTACGCATATACCTAACAAGGTAGCATTCTTTTGTCCATTACATTTTTGCAGTTTTAGACTAGTTGAGTTTACAGTGGGAAGAAATGGAAGGAATACTGTAGAAGTTGAGGAAGACTGTAACATAGTAGTGACAGACATACCTAGGGGCTGGAATCATATTGTTTACAATTCTTTAACATTGTAAGAATGAAATCTTTGTTTCTGAAGGGAGTTGCATTAACTCCTATGAATTAGTGTTTCTTGAATGTCATTTGTTTTAATTCTTATTCCGTTTCTTCTTTTGAAGCCTGTGAATGCAGAGTTTGAATCGTCTGATGGATAGTTAAATCATTGTTATTCGGTGTTCATAATATCCCCCATTCGTCATTACCTTTGGACTTCACTAATAAATAATAACTGGCCCAATCATTCAAGACTGCTTGGAACATTCTAGAATTCGTTTGAGATGAAATGGTCTACACCATTCAAGTGTTTTGATATAATATTTCATTTCACTTAAAGGATCTTTAGCTGAATTGACATGAACATGGGAGTGGAACCTTCAAGGTAGTTCCAACTCCAATCCACAAATGGAGGTAATATTCAAGAAAATTCTACGATTGCCGGGAAAAACCTGAGATAAAAAGATGCGCAATCGTTATACCCAAGATATTGTCGGTGAAATTGATAATACTCAGCTGGATATTAATGCAAAGACGATATTTTTATCCAACATTCTTTGTATTTTATTGAGAAACTGAATGAGAATCAAGAAAAATCGAGGCAGAAAAAGAAAAATCGGGGCAGAAAAGAACAAGAACTGCACACTTTGCCATTCTTAACAGCAGCAATGGGGTTTTAAGTAGTGCCGTTATGTCAGACAATTGTTAGTTCTCAGCAGAATGGACCACGACACCTTCGGTTCCATTTTGGTGTAAGATGTGGCAGGACCCTCTTTGATTAATGGTTGTAGTACCCTGGTACTCGAGGCAGCCTTAACCTACCCCAGGACCACTGGCTTTTCACCCCTCTGCACAACATTCTGTGGTTATCTGCTGCAAGCATAAGCTCCCCACTGTAAGGACGCTCATTTTGCCACACAAGTTTGAAATTGTCGGTTGTTTATCAGAGTTTGCATAAGACTATTATGACAACCCTGTCGTAACAACTAAAACCGGCTGGGTTTGATATATTTCCTTGTTGATTCAGCTTTGGCATTTAAGACAAAAATTCGAGTAAAAATTATGAGAAGACAGGTAAAATAGATTAATGAAAATCAAACTACAAATAAAAGTCAGTTTTGTGACTTTGTGGGGTTTGCTTGGGGGTGGAAATAGACTACTTGGTCATAATAGGTTTTGCTTAAAACAAGTTCATTTGCATAGTAAAATTTTACTTTGTACTTGACTAATTAACTTAATCTAAGTCAAATGTTATGTTTGGTCTGGCTTATTAACGTATTTAAACTTATAATTGAAATAGACTATAAAGTTTATTGGGTTTACTAAACTTACAAAGTTTTACCAGATCACAAAATGTATAATTTTAAATAAATATATAATTTAAAAATATTATATTAAAATTATTTTATTTAAAAAATGTTTATACAACAACTTTGTATGTCACATATTGTGAAAATAAACTTTAGTACGTTTAAAAAATATGCTCATTCTTTAATATTGGCTAAATTTTGAGTTATTCGATTCAAAATAAATTAGTTTATAAATCTTTAAAAAGTTATCCAACTTATTTTCACTTTTAATCTTATTATTTTATTTAGAAAAAATTATTTTTTTCCAAATTTTAGGATAAAATACTTTGGCACCCTTTTAGTTTAGTTGTAAAAAATTTTCTAAGAACTTATCTTTCTTCCAAATTCGTATTGTATATAATTTAAAAGAATTGAAATTTCCTATGATTAAAGAACAAAAACAGGCCATTAGGCCCTGTTAGCCTGTTAGCTGTATGAATTGCATTGGAATATGTTATGTCACATGTTACGTTTGATATGAAATATCAATTGAGAGTCTTCATGAATTTAGGCCATTACGTTGGATATGTGATTGCCACATGTTACTTTTCCTGTACTCTTAGTAATACCCCGTTGCGTTTGATAAGGTTCTTGCAAAAATTGACAAAGTTGTACTATATAAAATAATGTAAAAAGAAGTGTGGACAGTAATAATAATATGAATGAATGTTAGGGGGACTGAAAGTGGTTGCCGTGGCAGGTCTTTTGGCGGTCTCTCTCACCGCACTGGCAATTTGACAGCAGCGTAAGCGACATGACAGTCCAACTAGGAACAGAGACGTTCATTTATTATTGTTTTCTACAAAAAGCTAGAGTCAAGTCACCTCTATCTATCATTCATTCAGTTTCACACAAGACCCACTTGCTCAGAAGCCACACATGGATTCAATTACCCAACCCAACTCAATCCACCTGTTTGATTTGACGTTTCAGATTCTGTACTTTTAACCTCTTGCCATCGTATCAGACAAACCCAAGAGCATGATTGTATCCAATTTTTTCAATTACATTGTTACTCCTCGTTACAATCATCACGTATAATATTGCTATTTTTAAAATTAGGTCTCATGAGATCTCTAATTAAAAAAGCTTTAAACTGCTAACGAGGAAATGAATGACAAGTTGATCGCGCTCCACGTAGAGGGGTTTTGTGTTGGTAGAGCACGAATTCAATCTTTGAAGCTGTTCTTATTGGGAACGGTCAAAATTAAATAATTTTATATTTTAATAAAGATTAATTTTTTATTTAATAATTATAATGAATATTTTAAATAAAAAATTAAACTATTAAATTTATAATATATTATAATTTGATTTGTAAAACTTCATATCAAACAAATTTCAAAGCATTTGTGTGATTGTGAGAATAGTTCTTTTTCTTTAATTATTTATAATTTTTATATTTTATAAATGTAAATTTAGATATCAATTTTAAAACAACTTTAAAAATTTATTTTTCATAAATTTATAAAATTTCAAATTTAAATGTTAGGCATTTAAAAACATAATATTACGTAAAAGTACTAATTTTTATACAAAGTTTTCATAATTTTTCAATTTTTTTGTCATCATTAGATACTTAACTGGGTATTATCCAACTACCTTTTAAAATTATTTATATTGAGATTCCAAAATAATGCACATGATTTCTTATGGTACATCTTCACTTTAACGGTTTGTTGGAGATTACTTTGAATTTGTAGTATTCAAAATAACAAAAGTTATTTTTGTTGCATTTAATATTGATGAATTGAACACCATTTTAGAAAGATTAGCAATTAGACTTTCATTGCTTTTGGGCTTGCTTTCTTAATCGTGACATCTTTATATATATTTCAATTTTAAAAATATTAGATGATCTTACCCGTGTGACATGTGATCAAGTAAATAAAATATATTATGAGAAAAACACTCTCAAAAGATATTATTTCAATTACAATGTTATTATTTTAAAAAAATAAAATAAAACAACAATAAAATTAAAATTTCCTTGTAGGAGGATCAACTTACATATAGTTAAAAATTTCATATATATGAAAGCATAATTTGAAATTTTTTAAAAATCAAAAGCTAACTATTAAGTTCATTTGTAACAAAAAGAAATATTTAAATTTTAATTTCTAAAATCAAAGCAGCATACTTTCAATTATTATTCAAAGCATCAATGAAATTAAAACTTACATTGATAAGAATTAAATCATCTATAGTTGGAAATTTTATATCTAAAGCCTAAGGACTAGCTCAATTGGCCAAGCCGTCTTTGAACTTATAGGAAGAGTACAATTTGACAAGCACAAGTTTAAATCTCCAAAGGTTTAAATGCCTAGGGCCAATAGCAAGTACGATTTCACGAGTAAAGATTAGTCATATAGTCTTAAAAATATGAGAATACTTCATGAAAATTCAAAAACAAAATTCATATCTAATTAAGCTTTATGATCATAGACAACCACATAAGTCATGACCCATAATGGCCACTGTGCCAAACAATATATACGATCACGTGAGACCATGATTGAAGCAAGTTATAGCAATTCTATTTAAACTTGGGGTACATAGAATTGTGGTGTATAGTTGTAAATACAAATATATTTTTGTTGGGTATAAACACTAATTACATTTACAACTTTCATCTATATTTACTATAATTTTGTAAAGAAAAATTCTTTTTTCTTTTGCCAAAAGAATAAAAAATTTCTGTTTTGATCTCTCTTATTTATCTTTGTTAAAAATGATTAAATTTTAGAATTGTACTTTTTCTATCCTACTATTAAAATGGAAATAAAATATACCAAGACTCTACTCTATATAGTAATTTTTGTTTGTACATTACTTATAATAAATGTGTCTAATTTTTATACATAAAAAATAAATCTCTTTAACTTCTATATAAAGAAATTAGGGTTTTCTTTCATATATATATATATATATATATATATATATATATATATATATATATTCCTTCTTTTCTCAGAAGAATTAAGAATGAAACGGAGCTCTGCGAAGTGACCGGCGAAGACATGCATGCAACACCTGCATTACACGGTCCTTTAAGAGGGCTGTACTCCTTGAACTGGACAAGACGGTCAAGGGAGAAAAAGAGAAAGAAAGAAGAAAAGAATCAAAGAGAAAAAGAATCGCAGCTCTTTTCTTTTGTTGTGTTTGTCTGGGCTGTAGGTCATAAACCCAGAGCGCTACATTCCAAGGATGAAAAACAAAGGTAGAAGAAAGAAAACACTGTCGCTCTGCCCTCTCGGGAAGCACCGCATGGAATAACACAAAAAGGTCAAATAATAATCATCTAAAAAATGTAAGTAAAAAAGAACCAATGCTCAAGTGGTCCTCGAGGATGAGAGGGTGAGATTGTCTGCCTTTGTGCTTTCTGCTTATGAAAATAACAAGTATTTTTTTTTTTTGGTAAAGCAAGATGAGGGGAAGTTATTTCAATTTAAGATTAGGATAGCAGATTGTCTATCAAAAAAATTACTGATAAAAAAATTTAAATCTAAATTTTGTAAGTAAAATATTTCAAAATCTTTTACTTGAATCAACTCCGTTAGCCAATATAATAAGTATTTAGATCTAAGATGGAGAGAGGTTATTACTATAAAGGGGCGTCATAACAAGGAGCTAGCGTATTGCTACTTACTGAACTGCTAAAGTTGAAGACAATAAATGCAATCACGAGAATAGCAATTATTTCATGACAACCAGGAAAAGGGCAATACTAGAATACTATATATTAAACATGCATGGATGATGCAGAGCGTGGCCTCCCAACCTCATCACATCAGTTGTACCGCTGGGAAATTTGATCAGCCTCATCAGTACTTTCACTGATTTAGGTCAAGCACAGAAAAACCTATCTGATGCTCACAGGCTTCCAATTATATATATATATATATCAGCTCCCTCCATCATCAGTAAAATCCATTAGACTTTTAAGTTCCCTCCCCCTGGTCCAACTTTGCTTGCGTGTTGCCATCCAGCTTTAACCCAAAGTGAATGTGAGGGAAATGTGCCCACTGCATCAAAGCAGATTCCATTCCCAGTGCACCCCACAGAAAGAAAATTATAGGGGCAACAGATGATCATACTAGTTCAGTACAAGTTTATCATATAGTCAAAAGTTGAGGGAGACTTTTTATATATATAAAAAGAGCATTTCCTTGATACCATATATACACACTCTTTTTTTTTAATACAAACATGCATATGATGAGAAAAAATAAAGGCCATGGGGTCAACTCAGTCCCAAAGATATTTTTTATCTACTTAGGCTCAGTTTCTTCACTCCCCTCAAATAACTCTTTTTTTTTTTTTTCTCATGTTTAGGTTTACTGAATTAGAGTAATTGATTCTATTTACTCAGTCGCAACCTACGTTAAAAAATGTAAAACATAAGGATTGACAATTTTTCTCTGTCTAATAAGTTCAAGATTTAAACCTTTACATATTAGTAGCTAAAGTTCATTCGAGAAGTTTTAGGTTAGCATTATTCACTAAACCATAAGAAAAACATAAGAACTCTAAAGACATTGAATCCCTAATTTACTATGATCCAATGAATTTAAAAGGATTTTTAGGTTAGCATTTTCACCAAATCAATATGGTAAATAACATTTTTATTGTTGTGAAATTCGGAAAGAACTTCATATTTTTAATGTCAATGAATATTGGCTAATATTATCCATATGCTACCAACTGCATGTATATTCAACATAATTGTGGTGCAATATTCTATATCTCTTGGTTTTGGAGCATCAAGAAAGTCATTTTTAGTCTTCTGCTACAGCCAATCAAACTTGATCTTATACTCGTCTAATTTTAGCCCCTAAGTGGTTAATTTTACATTAATACTAGACTTACCCAATCAAATGGAGTAGACCCTACAAAAATCAAAAAGGTCATTTTATTTGTATGTTATTAATATAGAAATCAAAGCATCCTTTCAAGTTTCAACTTTTGGGAAGATTAGTATCAAAAGCTACACTGACATTCTATGATCAGGAATACTATAATTCCCCTACAACTTTGTACGATTTTTTTTTTTCAATCATAGAAGTTTAGGATGAGAGAAAGGTACCCGATTACAAAATCAAGGTGCATACCATAAGCCTCAACAATAACTTCACATAATTAAAACCCAAAACAATGCTCATCCTATTGTGTTTTGTTCCCCAATTTTTTTCTTCTTTGTTAACTGTTGCTAAAATGATGAGGTGAAAGTTGCAATTGTAAGAGATATAAAAAGAAAAAAAATTCTTAAATCTTCAGCTAATAATTTAAACTTTTAAAATAACTAATTTCCTTAATACATTGGACTTAACTTCTTCCTCTCCTTAATTAAAGTCCTTAAAAATTTGTGAAAAAAATACTTTTAAAAAAATAGGATCACAGGTTCATTGAGCTTAAAACAAGATAGTAAATATATAGGTAGGTTTTGTGTTAACGTTTGATCCATTTTTGCTAATACCACCAAGCTGTCACCATGTATTAGATATAGGGGGTAGCTCTCAAATTATTGTTTTAATCAGTTAAACAAGCTATTAGATTCAAATTTAATGCGGCATTTGGCGTATTACTAGTACATCAATTTTGTCGCGGGGTTTCCTGACAACTTTAAGAGCAGCCCAGAAAGCAAACTAGCTGAAGGGCATAACTGCCCTACACACCCTCCATGATGGTACCACTCGGCTCATTTTGGTAAGGTTTCTTGCAAATTACAATGGTCGCAAGGACATTGGGATTGCTGCCTTCACCAAGAAGGATCAGCTATGGATTTATAACTTGTATGGACAAATAACTTTTTTGCACTGTTAATTTTGTAAAATTACTTTAATTTTACCCATATTTCGTTTCTGGATCTATCCATCAAAAAGAGAAATATAGATCTCCCATGTATAGCATATATAGTGTGGAAAAGAAGTAAGTTTATACTTACATTTTTGGCAGCTGTGCTGAAAGCCTCCCTGTGGCTGATATCTGGATTGCTAGCCTTAATCCTTTGGATTTCCTCCCTGCAAAACCAGATAATGGGAATTCGCCCCTTGTATGTATATTCTCAAAATATATATTAATTTGTCATCGAAGAGAAATAGAGAATATCAGGTTGGTTCAAAAATAAAATAGGAAAGATGTTCCTCACTTGATGAACCGGTTATAAGCTGAAGGAACACGTTGTCTCTTCTCAGGAGCTGCAATAATAATCACTTGGCCATCACAATTTTAAACAGAAAGACTACATTTCATAGAAATGCCATTAATAATCAAATATACATTGTAGAGCATATTAACTATACATGATTTTGTACTCTCAAGGGGAATTTTTTTGGTGACACTTACAATACACGTAAGGTCTTGAGTTTAAACCCAAAATATTAAAGGAAAAGTGTCAAGGTAAGAATGGGTGCAGGCTTAATATAAGGAGGATTTATAATGAGCTAGAAATTTTAATTTGACAAGCGCAGGCCACATATACAGCTAGACTGACTGGCGGTAGAACTGAACAATATTAAGAACCATATGTTCCTTACTGCATCCAAATAATCATTGATAGTTCCATCTGTTTACCTAAGGGTCCTCTATTTGCTCTCCTAGAGGTTTAATTGGGAACATTTTTTTGTCCTGCTTGTAGAGGTCATTTCAGAGGGCAAATTCGACCCACTGAAATGCTGATGATATTGGATTATTAATATATTAGTTACCTTGCCTGAGCTAGCTGTTATGGTAAGTTGAATCTGTAACTGTAAAATGAATTTACATAATGCATA
This sequence comes from Dicorynia guianensis, assembly GCA_037013595.1. Taxonomy (NCBI): domain Eukaryota; kingdom Viridiplantae; phylum Streptophyta; class Magnoliopsida; order Fabales; family Fabaceae; genus Dicorynia; species Dicorynia guianensis. The sequence continues at coordinate 3,511,607 of JASUAB010000009.1, forward strand.
ACGTATGTTCTAGGGCAAAGCTATCAATTAAAGATGGATCAATTGCGCTGTGTAAGGTCACCTTCTGAGAGGGGGACCATTTGAATTTCAAAAAAATAAGATGACCAATTTGGGTACTCTCGTACCAAAAAAACAAATGGATACTCAGATAATTGCCAAGTGTTATATATGAAAAACTGGTTTTATGACAAAGTGACCTCAATGATGAGTTGGTTCTGCCTTGCTTATTAATAACTTACTGGTGATAGCTTTGAAATTAGATATATATGGTACTCAGATTCATCATGATAACAAGAAGAAAATACAAAGGAGAGACCAGAGAGAGAGAGAGAGAGAGAGACTTACGACGAATAGGAGGAATCCTAGGTTGTTCATGCTCTAAAGACTCAATTGGAGCTAATTTGTTGCATTTTGAAGATGATTCCAATTCCTTGCTGCTCGATTCTTCAAAGCTGAGATGATGCTTTTGTGACTTGGCAACAAATTAGAAGTTTTAGCAACAAATATATGTATGCGCCCAGCACCCAGTAAAATCAGTGCAAATTAATTGAAGGAAAACAATTGAGAAAATCAGTGTCATCCAGTTAAGTTACCCATGTAAAATGAGAAATATATGTCCATAGAAAGGGAGCAAAAAGAGAGTGCAACCTGATGAGAATCTTGAGGAGGAAACGTTTGAGGTGATGATGCTCCCATGTTAACTGATAGCAAATTTGCACAATGCCCACATCTAACCGTCACTATGGTGAGCAAACTGCTGCATGGAACACTAACCTGCCCAATACCCATTTTGGAATACAAGACAAACATCATCACTTATAATTTTACTAACTAGATAGCCAAAAAGAATCTCTCTCGCTAAAACAGTACACATATCCCCAAACAAGCTGAGAGTGTCAAAGACTCGGACTTTTAAACATTCTATCATTCAGTAAATTCTCAAACATTCGACCATTAATATCAAGAACTGTAAAGCTACAAGCCTAGCTGTTATTTTTGTCTCTAAACTGGGATTTCTCTCTACGAGCCGCAGATCTGAGTTTTAGGGTACCAAAGTTCAGATATATATCTGCGACGGAGAACTGAAGCATTCACATTTACAAGAAAGGTGCTTACAAGCGCCAGCAATGCAACAAGCTGAAGAAGAAACTGAACAAGAGAAAAAACAGAAGATCAAGTTGGTTCGCGAGCCAGCTGACGAAACAGAAGAAATGACAAAGAAGCTTGAGAGGGAGAGAGAAGGGGCGAGAGAGAATGCATTGTATTTTTTTTCTCTCTTCTCTCTCATTCTGTGAGGCCTACATTTATGGGCTATTCCAGAGTGACTGTGAAATTCCCCGTCTTTTAGCAGTGAGCTCAGGAGCTGACATGGTAATAACTATGAGGAGGGGCTTCCCCTTAAATATAAAAGTTAGCATTCTCACAAATGTCACACATAATGTCTTCTTGCTATGGGTGCACATGACCTTTTTTCCCTGACACTTCAAGGCAAGATGATAAAAGATAGAAATTGGAGCTCACAGCGAAGGAGAAAAGAGAGAGAAATAGAAAGAGAAATGAAAACGACCTGACTGGAACGGAAACCGTAAAGGCCATGAGAAACCATTAAACGCCACTGCTATCAAAGATATGATAGACCTCGAACAAAGAAACTTCGGATCACATTGCGAGTTTAATATTTGTACTGCATGCTTTTTAATTTGTGCATGATTAAGTTCTCTCCATATATAAGAGAAGACAGAGGGGATCATAGAGGGATGCTTTCTCAAAAGGGGTAATTTCAACAGAGATGTTATGATGAAAGGAAAGAGATGATGACAAGAAATTAAAAAGCATATTATGGCTTTGCCCTTGGTGATTAAGTTCACTCTCTCACACTCTCTCTCTCTCTGTGGCACACTCAATTTGTTGTAGAAAGAAAGAGAGACATTGCGTTCTGTACTTAAAGGGAACAACAAGCCTGAATCTGTGGAAGAACTTGATGATACACGATCATCAAAAAGAGATATTTCACTGGCAAATCATGGTGAGCAGGAAAACCATCGCCTCATCGCTGAAAGGGGAAGGGATAGACTGTGAGAGAGAATGAATAGATATTGCGTGCCATCACATGGATTTCTATACGAAATTTTGTGAGCAGCACAAGTACATAAAATTATTGAAAAAGATCGTGTGGTGCTACATATGCCTCTGCAAGCAATAATTAATTTAGGGGAGTAAATAGGAAAAAGTCCTCATATTGGAATAACCCTAAAAACTGGGAGTAGCCCTAGTCACATGGCTAGCCCTCAAATTTCTTATGGATATGCATTTGTTTTATAAACATCTTGAAATTGCTTATAATCCTTGCGTTGCCCCTCAAATTAGGATATGCTTCACTTCTTCAACGAAAGTTTTTCTAGGTATTACGGTGTTTGGAATTTGCAATTTTTCCAGCAACTGGAGCAGCATATGTATAATATATTCCACTTACCGTTAACCGAACTCACTCCAGAGATGAAGTTCTTAGCATGGTTGCGATTTTAGAGCGAAACCCCGTTACTTATCCCATAAAATATAAGGTATAGGAGTCGAAATGCTTAGTCTAAATCATACGCCACATCTAGAATATTACTTAGGGAAAGTTTCCCAAAAGGAATACAGGCTTAGCTTGGAATGAATTGGGGTAACAGTTGCATTTCCCATAGCTCAGATTTCATTCATCCTATTAGGTCTGCTGTGCTGAGAATTTTACTTTTTTCCATGGCTACCCAGAACAGCTTTTCTTTATTCATAGCTCTCACAAGATCTCATCAACGAGGAAAAGCGAAAAAAAAAACCTGGATTGCCAAATTAGCTGATGAAAGGCATGGCAGAATAAAAAGCTTAGAAGAATACAGAGAAAAATAAAAAGAAAAGTAGAGAAAACAAGAGATTGAGGGCTGTACCGCTAGAATGGTGTTGCAGAAATTGCAGTGAAGATAACAAACACGTTCGGTTGCCATCATGTCCAGAGACATTTTTTCTTTTCCTTTTTTATTTTGCGAGATTGTGTTGGGGTGTGCTTAGTAGATTTATAGGCAGATCAAGAGGGAGAATTCCTTGACTGAAAAAGAAGTGAACAATATCAAGAATTTACAGAAGACCCAGCAGAAAATAAGACAGATAAAGGGAAAAATCAAAAGAAATAAATTAAATTCTTTTTCTTTATTATGAGAGAGAGATGTGTACAAAAATCTCAAAGGTGAGGATGGGACTAGTCTGGTCGGGGAAAACCAGTGAAGTGAGAGTGAGGTTACTGATGGTGTTTGATTTATGGAGAAGAAAAGATGGATTATGGGAAAGGTAGAATGTGTATGCTCGCGCGTGTGAAAGAAAGAAAAAGCAGAGAGTGGGGAAAGTAGTCTTGGGGAGGAGAAGGGGGGGCGGGGGGGGGGGGGGTTGGAGTTGGATGTGCTATGATTGAGAAAATGAGTGGGTGGAAGTAACCCATCTCTAACCACACTGGCTCTCTGTAGCGGACGAGGGGGGCGAGATATTAATGCTTAGAATGTTTAGGGATGAGAGAGAGAAAAATGACCAAACAAAACAGCTTAATGGTGGCCATTGAGGGAATGCTTTACGTGGATTAGAGATATGCATTTTAGCTTAACAATGTCATTCAAATGCATGCAAATACGTAGCAATTAAATAAATGGTGCATGCATCAGTTCTAACTGGCATGGTTTTTACCTAATGCCTGAAGAAATGAAACTTTATTTTGAATTAACGTCCAATACCTATTTGTATCTGTTTCGAATATAAAAATTCTATGTGAATTATATAAAAGTTTTAGTATAAAATTATACGTACGGTGTACGGGAATTATATCAATTTTTTTTTTCTGTCAAGATTCAATAGTCGTTCATTTAATTTGCTAGTTTTAAAGTCTTGAGAGATTGTGAACACTTGGAAACATATCAGCATCTTTTTCTGCCGCTTTTCTTTTTCTCAAAAGGTTTGATTTTAACTCCCTTCTAAGTCTTTGATCTTACCCTCTAGGAACTCACTAGTCTCTCGAGCTCAAAGAAACGTACATTAGAAAGGATGAGAAGCTAAATCAAGCTGTCCAAATCGTGTTATTCTGAAGTTCTTAATGTAAAGAATGTTTCTCTAATGTAAATTACATAATAAGTCAACAATGCATAGTAAAGAGCCCTAATCATGACATTGAAAAGACTACAGAAATAGCAAACAACGGAAATTGGCTTTTGTCCATTTCAGTATGTGGCCATCGGTTGCCTGCTACTATTTGTTCGTAAAGTGATTAGACATCTGCCAATACAAATTCATGTATTTCTTTCTCTTTTTTTGGTAACGCAGAATTCATGTAGCAAATATAATGCATGCTAAAGATCATATTTTCTTTAATATATGTAAAAAATCATTAATATTTTATGTAAATTTGCAAAAAAAAATCTTTATATAATATAATTTTGTAAACATCAAAATTAGAAAAATCATATGAAAGTGATTAACTAGCTGTAAAGTTATTCTTCCGATGCCAATGGGTGGCGTCCTATAATTAATAACTAAGAGAAAGATTGAAATTTTCTTTCATTTTATCCTAATATTTGAGCTATCATTAAACTCATCCCCCTCTTCAATTCATTCTACGCATCTCATAGAGAGAATCTGTGTGAACTTTGACTTATTTTTCTTAAAACACTGAAAATATTATAATATAAAAATTAAACTTATAAAAAAGGAGAACAAAATTAAATTTAATTATTTGAGTTAAATTCAAATCCTTCTTTTACTCAAATTTAAATTGTTTCGTGTCTATAAAAAATAATTGATCAGTTAGGGGCCATTTAGTTCTCGAATAAAAAAATTGATTCTTCAAATGCAAACATCTCATGTGGGGTTTTCTCGTCGACTAACTTCGTAGGGATAAAGATTTATTTTTGTTTGCTCGCTCTTTAATTCGATAGACTTAAAATTGCTAAATACAGATCCAAAACTTGACGGAATGAAACTCTGCATATATGAGTAGCATGTCATGAACAGGCGTACTCATATGACACTACAGAAACGCCTGCTTGTCAACAGTTTAAGGTTACATATAAGCACAATGTGTCAAGCGTCCTCACAAGAGTAGGCTATGATAAGAACTTTCCATTTTGATATATATAGTCATAACTCGAAGAAACTAAAAAGGTGATACTTTCCATGTGTACATGACACGGCATGCATGGATGCCCATCATTAACCATCAGCGCCATGCCCACGTTTTGTAAAGCTTCAGATTCGGACACCCTTCGGAAACATCCCCAAGACAGGATGGTAAAAGACACACACAAGTTTAATATATGATCAGTTTCATTATTCTTATAAATTAAATTTCATAAAAAATTTTACTTAAAAAATTTTAAATTATTAATTAAAATTTTTAAATCTCACCATTTAAACTAATCGATAAATAACACCTCACACAGCTGCACTCCAATTAGAATTTAAACTAAATATTTAGGTTAAAATATTGAAAGTTGTCCTTATTAGAAAAGGTAAAACCATTTATCTCTAGGTTTTGACAATTGAGGATAAAATCTCATAATACTTCAAATAAAAACCACATTGAACTTTGAGATATTAATAAACCTAATTTTATAAATTTATCTTTTCGCTTGATTTTTAAGTGTTACATAGTGTTTGTATTCACTTAGCTATACATTTTTTTTTTTGCTTTTAGGATTTCCGGAAGAAAAACAAAACAACAAACTACAGAATACATCTAGAATAAGCTACCCCATTATATCCCAGAGGACCATCATCCCATATCCATTCGGAGGGTGCAAAAAAATTCGAGCACCATGAGCAAGAGAATGACCATGATTAGCCATCAATCCGTCACACAATTAGTTTCTCTATACATATGAGAGAGCTGCATTTCCCAATCTCTACTCAGGAGGTCCCTGGTAATCAAGCTAAGTTAGTCAATTGCGTCAAGAGTCAGCAGGTTGCACAATTTTATTTCTAATTATAAATGCAAAAGGAAGATTGTATGAGACACATGTAGCTAGCATAATTATAACATGCAATTACTTGAGCGTTGGGGGACGTCGTCTGTGTAATTCATTTGTCAATTTCTTTGACTTTCATTAATTTTGTTAATCAGTTGCTGTGGTTGTGGTCCGGGTCGTGGTCGTTTTTACTGTTATTTGCAAATCTTGAGTAGTTAAGGCTTCATGACCCAACCATTTGCAGCCACTCGTAAAGGGATAGACACTAAGTTGGATCACAATCAATTAAATAAACCAATTGAACTGCATGAGCTAGTCATAATATGTTTGCAATAGAAAAAAGAATAGATATGATTAAGTTGGTGATCATTAATGATAGAATTGAGAGACTAAATTATCTTAAATTCATGATATTTTATTTACTTGATTGTACTATATCACAATTTGATTTTTAAAGTACAAACACTATATTTTAGAGAAGTTCAATCTTTTTTAATAAAAATTTTATGTATCAATCATTGTATCTAGATAAAGGTTATTATGTTATATCTTATAATTCTATTATTCTCACAAATTAAATCTTATTAAATAATTTCTTAAAAAAATTAAATTATTATATTTATTAACCTCACATTAATTATCATAAACCCAGGTTGTTTGGAACTGGTTTCTCCACTAACGGCTCAATGGTTTGGACATGACCAGAGCCTACGTGAGATTTGGGCCTAACAAATGCCATGTGCAAGTTTGGACCATTGTTGAACCTATGAATCAGAAGCATGAACTTCGGTAATAAAGGGGAGGGGCCCAATAGCTAGTCTGCCAGGCATTTTTAGAAGTTGAACCCCTGACCTGTTACATGTTGTTAGATTTATAAAAATTTAACAAAATTTAATGTAAAATATTACATCTATTAAAATTTATAATTTAAATTATGAAATTAAAAAAATGTAAGAATTTAAATTATTTTAAATAATATTTTCGTGAAATTCAAATTATAAAAATTGGAGAAGTTCATCTATAATTGATTTCCTTCTCTATGCCGTTCAATTCACGGCAAGCTGCAATGAAGGCAACAGATGGATGCAGACTAGTCCGTGGATGGAGGGGAAAATAAATAAAATAGGTGAAGGAGTAAACAGCTTGTCGGTGATATGTCCTGCTAGCATAGCAAAGTCAATTAAAACAGACAAACCATATAAATTAGTCCTTCAAAAGATACAATTATAACTATTTTAATTCATCTTACATTTAAATCATTAATTAGTCATTAAAAGATAAATAAAGTATATAAAATAATCCCTCAAATATAGAATTATATCTAAATTAGTTCATCATAAATTTAATTTTATCAATTAATCTATAAAGATAAAAATTATCTCTAACTTAATCCCTCATAAATCTTAAATGCTCAAATCATAAATCATAAATCATAAATTTTTAAATTTTAAACTCTTAAACCATAATACTTAAACACAAATCCTATATGTTAAATCTTAACTCTAAACCTTAAGATTATAAAACTAAACCATAACCCTAAATCATAATCAAGTATCAAAACCCTAATAAGAAATTTAGGGTTTATAATTTTAAAATTTTAAGATTTAAGAGTTAGAGTTTATGAATTAAAAATTTATAATTTTTTAATATTTTAAGTTTTACGATTTATAATTTAATTTTTAAAATTTAAAGATTTAGATTCAAAGTATAAAATTTAAGATTTTGAAATTTTAAGATTTATGAGTTTAAAATTTTAAAATTTTGAGGTTATAATTTAAGATTAAAATTTTTATAATTTTAAAATTTAAAATTTGATATTTAAATTTAGGTTATGATTAAAGTTTAGGAATTAAATTATAGTAATTTTAATTTTTTGAGGATTAATTGATGAAATTAACTTTATAAAAAATTAAATTAATTATGATCTTATCTTTAAAGAATTATTTTATATATTTTATTTATTTTTTAAAAATTAATTACATGGTTTATATTTATAAAAAGACTAAAATAATTATTAATTTATATGTTTTGTCATTAAAATACCATTTTATTCTGGGCACGTGATAATCCTCCGTTCGAGTTAACACAGCTGCTTTGGTCAAGAGAAGGAATATGTCTCCAAAAAAAACATGCCCTTGCGAAGCTCTAGTTTGACTGACCCCCCATAAACAAAGGCACAAGCATCCTGAGCTCTGTTTAATGTCTAAACTCCATCGTAAACCAGCCAGCAACATCAAAGAATTCAATTCAGGGCCATGTAAGAAATGAATATTTCGTGCTCCCATGAAATTGGAGCATAAAACTCTGATAGACTGATGTTTGGATTTTAGTAAAGTTTGATAATTATTTTTTTTTATAGATAAGAATGTAATAAAAATATATTTATAAAAATAGCCCATCTCTGAGAAATATGGTTCGAAGGGTGGATGGATGTGAGTGTACGAGGTCAAGAACGTTTGGTACGCTGGTTGGTAGAAGCTTGAAGGCATAATCGACACTCTAGAGTGTCATGAATCTTTTATCTTGAGTACTTATTGATTTTAATATTTTAATTTATTTCTTCTTAACTTGAAAGTCTCTCTCTCTTTATTTTAATCTCTCTTCATCTTCTACCAACGGCGGAGGATCCACGGTTGTCAACCGAGACCCAATGGCCAATGCCTCTGGAGCCAGGAGGTCACAGTCTTTAACAAACTAAAGCTATGACGGTGAAATGCAATCTACCTCTTGTGAAGTGAAGAAAATGTCTCACCTACCCAACTTGAAACCAAACAATTTTAAGCCCGCCCTCTACCGTGCTCGTAGATATCAAATGCGTCGATACTTTCTATGTTGTTGACTTTCTCTCTCAACACGAAAGGCTTGGCGTTTCAGTGCTTCACACTCTGAAACTTCAAAGATCCTCCATTTCAAGTTTGCAAGTTTCGAAGTCTCACTCGCTCTTTCGGCATGAGGTTAGCTCCAGTACTAGCCATTCTCTTCCTCTTGCTGGCTCTGTACTGTGGATTAGACCCTTTTGAGCACAGCCCCATCGCGGGTTTCCCTGACTTCGAAGCCCACAAAGTCGAATTGCCCGATTGGTCCCTGGTTCCTGCGGAGAAAGACTTAGAGAACTTGTTACAGAAATCGGAGATTAAGTTTCTGAACCAAGTGCAGGGACCAGAGAGCATTGTCTTCGATCCTCTTGGTCGTGGGCCTTACACAGGCGTCGCCGATGGAAGAATCTTATTCTGGAATGGCAACTCTTGGTCTGATTTTGCTTATACTTCTCCCAACAGGTCGGAAATCGATTTCCAGCTGCTAAAGATAAGATTTTGGAAATGGGTTTTCTTTCTGTGTTCTGTTTAACCTCTTATCGGTTCATTTTTATGTTTCCATGGAAAGCGTAACTATCCTTTTTGCTCTGATTTGGGGTTGGGGATTACGAAGCTTCCCAGGCTGCATGCATATCTTAGTATATATTAGTACTAGCTTAGTTTGAGACATGTGCGGTGTAATTTGTATTACTACTTGGATTTTGTACTATTAGTCACTAAAAAGTAGCATAAAACGCTTTTTGCGTTACTCCTTGCCACTGGAGGCTTGATATATATAGTTCTTAGCTATGACTACCGGATTTCATGATGAAAGAGATGCACGAGAAAAATCTAACTCTGATGATAGCACAATAGCGGCAAAAAATCTTTGAATGTAAGACAGACGAAATGACAGAATATGATAAAACGTGGATTAGGATACCCAGTTTAGGTAAACTGTCTTTATATATATATATATATATATATATATATATATATATTTGTTCTATATCAGACAATGGATGCACAATCACTTAGGTTGGAAGAATTTATGAACAACACTTGATTTTGGCCAAAAGTTTATGAACAATTTATTGGTTTCAAATAGCAATTGTCTACTGATTCTGTAGAACGAGATATTGTTGTAACGAAAATGGCAAGATTATTAAGATAAGAAGGCAAAGTAATCCAGCAGAGCTTTTTCAATTTGAAGACAATAACAGGACAGTAAATGTCTCTTCTTCAGGGCTATTTTCCAAGCCGCTTATCAGTTTTGGCTCTGGGTTTTTTCTCTGGACTATAAATTCTATCATACGCTTCCCCTGGGCAATTCTGTCCACGTCTATAGTATGTCTATTAGTAGTTTCTGTACTATAGTATTAAATGATCATGTTCTTCTTCGATCTATATTTTGGATGCAGGTCAGAACTATGTGATCCTAAAGCATCTGCAACGCCGATGAGTTATGTGAAGACTGAGCACATCTGTGGGAGGCCTTTGGGACTCAGATTTGACAAGAAAACAGGTGATTTATACATTGCGGATGCATATTTTGGGCTCATGAAGGTGGGACCTGAGGGTGGTTTGGCAACATCTCTCGCAACTGAGGCTGAAGGGGCACCACTTAGATTTACTAATGATGTAGATGTTGACATGGAAGGAAATGTTTATTTTACAGATAGCAGCACCAAATATCCAAGGAGGTAGGCTTACCTAACATTCTTTAGATGCAATTTGGATATAAAAAAAAGACTTAATATATATTAGGCAAAAGCTGAACTGAAGATGCCTGTTTTGTTGATAGTGTACCCCTTCAGTAAACTGGTTAAGCGATCTATTATAATGCGATGTTAGTTTCTCTTAGTATGAAGGGCACGGTTTAACCATTTTTTAAATGGAGTGATTGCATGAGTTGGTTGTGAACTGGGTACCCATGCTAGTAGACAACTAAATATATCTAATGATTAGCATTTATTTATTTGGTGGTTTTTCTTTCCAACAGAAAGCCTGTAAGAGATGGTATACTGTTGTACTTGTACTTAATGCAGAGTCTTTTGCAAATATATATAATGATGCTAGTAGAATTTTCCTATCTTTAGAAGATGCTTCAATGTTCAAGAGACTTGTTCAGCCATTAGGAATTGCTATCAAGATCTGAAGTCATTTTGTTGATACTTGTTAGAGCAGGAACAGAGAAATTTACATCAGGCAAATTTGTGGACAATTATGAGCAATGTATGCAAGGAAGCATGATAACCTTATGCTTTACATGTTTTGTTCAAGATGGCGCCTAACCTATGTATACAGGTTCATTCTAAAGACATTTGGTGTGAAAGATGTGTTATCTTGCTCAATGGTTTGGCTAGGATGAGTTGTTGTGCAGTTACAGTGACTCCGATGATTGAGTTCAATTAATCTAGCTGAATAGTAATTCCTAAGTCCAGCCATCCTGCGGTTAAAAATGCTCTTGGGTTTGTGGCATTATCTTGTGAGGAATTAATCCTATTATGCATCCAATATGGTTGTGAATCTTATGGTCTCAAAATTATTAAAAAGCATTGTCTTTAAGATCATGAACTTAGAATTCTGCTATGGTATCCTTGTATTTTTTTCTGTCTTGGGCTGTTTGTTCTGACATAGTTTTGTATGCAGAAACTTCATTCAGCTGGTATTCTCAGGCGAGGATAGTGGTAGGGTTTTGAAATACAATCCTGCCACTAAGGAAACCACTGTTCTTGTCAAGAACATCCAATTTCCAAATGGCATTTCCTTAAGCAAGGATGGTTCCTTCTTTGTCTTCTGTGAAGGGTCTATTGGCAGGTAAATCTATTAGCCATAATGCTTTCTGCTTTTCTTACGACTTACGAGTGCACATAAATGAGCAATGTGTAATGCTGGAATGTGCAGGCTGAAGGCTCTCACTGTCTTAGTTATTGTGTCCAAGTCATTGTTGATCCCATTATCCAACTTTAGTAAATCTTTCTACTTTAATAGGGTGCTAAACTCAATTTATTAGTTGTTGGGTGATAACAGGCCTCTTCTTTGTATGGTTGTTGCTGCTAATTACTGTGAGATTGATTCTGGGGTAGTAGATGTTGATTCTAATAAAGTAGGTGTTGGCTGGGAAGTTCAGAAGACCATGATGATTACTTCACACTCAAATGATAAAACATTTACTCGGGCTTAATAAGATTTTTGCTCAATTCTGAGAAACAAATTCTTACTTTCATGTTTTCCTGAAACGAAATTGCATGCTCTTTCTAAGAAAACTAGATGGTTTTGGCTGTGGGATGATGAAATGACATACTTCTGCAACAAAATATAGGAGCTTCTTCTGCATTCAGCTTGCTGAACATGCACTCTTTGAATTTTTTGCTGAGTGTATGGAAGTAATTGGAATTTATAGTCATTTATTCACACTTTTTTTTTTCTTTTTCTATATCTCTAACTTAATAATTTTATAGATTACGCAAGTATTGGCTGAAAGGTGATAAAGCTGGGACTTCGGAGGTCATGGCCATACTACCTGGGTTTCCTGACAATGTGAGAGTCAATGAAGATGGTGACTTTTGGGTGGCAGTTCATTGCCGAAGGTATATGTATAGCTACCTTAATGCTCACTATCCAAGGATAAGAAGACTCATACTTAAACTCCCTATTCCAACAAAAATTCAATACCTGCTTCAGATTGGAGGCCGGCTCCATGCAATAGTTGTTAAGTATAGCCCTGAGGGAAAACTTTTGCAGATATTGGAGGATGGTGAGGGAAAAGTTGTAAGAGCAGTAAGTGAGGTGGAGGAGAAGGATGGTAAGCTTTGGATGGGAAGTGTTCTCATGCCTTTTGTTGCGGTTTACAACTTATCGTGAACAGAATTTTGGATTCCTCCTAGCCGGGCCATCTATGGGGAGCGCTTTGTTCTCTGTTATAAAACTTCTGAGCTGCTTTTTCTTTTACAATGTCATTAATACATGTTTAACTGTAGTAACAACTATTGTTCTATAATCCGAATCCCTTGTTCTGGGAGACTTCTATGGTGAAGAGTAATGAGCTCCCATGGGAAAAGTTCCCAATTTTTGGTATTTTATCTAAGACTTTTTTTATGTATTTGATTATAAGTTTACAAAAATAGATCTGCCAAACACAGGCTATATTTTAGCAACAATTAATATATATATATATATATATAAATGGATTTTATGTTCTTATTGTAGCCGCCTTTATGTTCTACTAGAGAATGCTTTCTAAAACTGTTGTAGCTACTAAAAAATAATTAATTTACTGACACTTTTTATTAAATGCAAGCATTATTTTTTAAAAATATAAATTTATATCTATAATTTTATTCTGTTTGATTTTATAATTTTAATATCTATACTATTTTTGAAACAATATACATTTCTCTGTTGATATAAAATTCATAGTAATTTTTATTAGATTATAATAAATTATATTTTAACATCCTTTGACAAAAGCTTTTTTTATATCATAAATTCATAATAACTTTCAAAAGTTACAACATCATTGCAAGGAGCCTTGATCTTTAGCATAAAGCATTTCTATATGTACAAAATAAAACACATTTTAAGCACTTAAAAGTTAATTACAATTATTAGTTGTGATTAATTTTTATATATTTTAAGTGTCTTATTTTGTATGAATAGACTTATGCGAGCCATATCTCATGTAATAAATAAATAGTAATATAAAAATTCTAAGAAAAAAAATTCTTGTTATGTTATTTTTTTTTTATCTCATCTCATATCTAATTATATATTTATTTTTATAAGAGGAAATAACTGAATATAATGAAGGAGAGTAAAAAAAAAAAATAACATAACAATTATTCTTTTATAAGAGCGTACGATTAAATAAAAAAGTAAAATAATAAAAATTAATATAACAACTTAAAATAAATAAATTTATTTTAAAAAAACCAAAAAAAAAAAAACAAAGGGCTTGCTTTCAGCATTAAGTGTCACGGTCATTCATAAGAAATACACACAGAAGTCTACACGGAGGGAGGGATTTACCGAGCGAAACCACAAAAGCCCTTTCAGCTCACTCACCCACGGCGTTATTCGCCAAAACGACATCCGTCAACCTCTTCACCTTCACCGTTCCACTTCTCCCCTACCCGGAGCCATAACGGTGCCTTCACCCAAAATCCCGACGCCGTACGAATCCCGGAGGAACCCATCGCCTCCGCGCACCGTGCCGTCTCTCCAAAGCGTCGACGCTGCCCAGGAGTTTCGTATCGCTTATTCATAGTAGTATTTTCTATACTGCTGGAGTCTGGTACGCGAATATACCCACTCCACTCGATAGTTGAAGCTGCTACCGCCTCTGTGTGCAAATGGTGAGTTAAGGTTCTTGATGTTTCTCTTCCTGTATTTTAACTGTCTGCTTTTTCCTTTCGCTATTTGTTACAGAAAGATGAAAAGACGATAAAAAAAAAAGATACTAGTACGGTGCTTTCATGTTGCAATTGATGGTGTGGGGGGTTTTTCCTGTTCAAATTGCAGTCGGATATTCGGAAATGGTTCATGAAATCGCATGAAAAGCACCATGCAGCTGCGTCGAAGCCTTCGAATCAGGAGAAGCATTCTCCAGCTAAATCAGAGCCTGAAAAACCAGTGAGTGTCGTTGTGTTTCTTCTTTTTTTTGTTTCATGTTGACGAGGCTGTTATTTAAATTTATTTATCATTATAGAATGTAGCTATAGTTTATAGGTTCAATGTAAAGAATGTAAAGGTTCAATGAAAGTGATCATGAAAGGAAGCAAAAGAATTCGAAAGAATTTAGGATGTCGGTTTCTTTCGTGGTGAGTATGGTGACATGCTACGTAACCTAATGAGCCAAATGTGGGTGTGTTGGGACTCAATGACTCGCAACAAGGGGCTTGGTTTATATTTTCGTTTTGTTGTTGTCTCTTTTAAGAGACTCAAAAGCAATTGCAATTAAATGATTTCAGTGCCTGTTTTAGTGCAAATGGTTTTAGTCAATAGCCTTGAAATTCAAGGCACTAATGTCACCTTGGGTCTTAGGGTTGTTTGGATACTTGCACTTTTAAATCTTGTTCTGTGGAAATTATAGATGGCTAGATATGGTTTCTTTCATTCTTCTTGCCTCCTTCCTTTACTCTCAAATCTGTGACGGAATTGTAAAACAGAAAATGTTTTTGTGCAGGTACCTGGAGTCCAAGAAACTTCAGGGAGGAGGAAAACTAGCAAATATTTTGCTACGGACAAACAAAAGCCAAAAGATAAAGAAGTGCTGGAGCTTCCTGCCAAAAGAAAGAATCTTAAGGATAGTGAGGAATCATTGAAGCCACCTCTTTCAAAAAAAAATTGTGATGCTGATGAAGATAATCGGGCTGACTCTGTCTTGCCCACCTCTCAAAAGAAATCAGCTGATACCACTCCATCAAAAAAATTGAAGAGTGGATCAGGTAGGGGAATTCCACAGAAATCTCCAGTTATGGAAGAAAGTGATGAAGATGATGACAAAGATGCTGTATCACCTCTTAAATCTGTTGGAAGGGGTCGTGGTGGAAGGGGAGCATCAGTGCAACCAACTGGAGGGCGGGGTAGAGGGGGTGGAAGGGGTGGATTCATGAATTTTGGTGAGAGAAAAGATCCTCCACACAAAGGAGAAAAGGTGCATATTTCTAATAAGCATCTGGATCTATCAGTTGAACATGTGTTTTTGTCAATACATCAAAGCTTTTTGTGTGTGCCAGGAAGTTCCTGAAGGTGCTTCTGACTGTTTAGCTGGTTTAACTTTTGTTATTAGTGGAACACTGGACAGGTATTTCATTTTATCTTTTATTTGGATTTGACATATTATTTATGGACTTGCATATGGCATAATCTGTTTTACTGTTTCTGTCTTTTTCTTCATCTTTTTTTTTTGGTGCGTTAGTTTAGCGGTTATTATTGAAGTTCTCTTTCTCTTAAAGAATATTTAACATAATTATGATGTGTCATATTTTACCATCCTGAGATATTGAACTTGTGCACATTTAAAGTTTGGAACGGGAAGAAGCAGAGGATTTGATTAAACGCCATGGTGGTCGTGTCACTGGATCAGTCAGCAAGAAAACGGTGATATGATGCTCTTGCTGTATTTGGTTGATCTCACATAATTAGCACATGATTGACATATTCTGTTTGCAGAATTATCTTTTATGTGATGAAGATATTGGGGGTCGAAAATCTGCAAAAGCAAAAGAGCTTGGGTTAGATTTCCTTTTTTCATGTATTTGTGTGTGTGTGTGTGTATGTGTGTGTACTTTTACAGGGTACTTTGAACAACTCCCATGTATTGTCACTTATTCTTTTTCTTGTTTCCCTTTCGTTTTATAGAACTGCCTTCCTCACTGAGGATGGGTTGTTTGATATGATTCGTTCATCAAAACCTGCAAAGGCTCCTTCTCAAGAACAATCAAAGAAATTGATTAAGACAGCTGTTGCATCCCAGTCAAAAGGTCCTCAAAAAGCAGAAGCCAAGGGTAATCCCTTATAAGCACGTGCTTTTAGTTTTTTGGTTATGTTTAGGTTTAAGCTTTTTATTTTCCTTTCTAGATTTGATAATGATACATTAGCTATGAAAATTAGAGTTTGAGCTGTTCAAGTCAGTGGGTGCTCTTTTCTTGTTTGTATATTCTAACTTGCAATCCTTTACCTACAAGTTGCAGCCACCCAATCTTTAGGCTTTGCTTCTAATCCAGCGAAGCTTAATACAAAAAGGACTGGACAGACTTCTTTGACGTGGACAGAAAAGCATCACCCCAGGGGTATAAAGGAAATCATAGGGAATCAGTCACTTGTACGTCTGTTGGTCATTGTCACCATATTTCTGTGTTCAAATTTCATTTTTGTTATACCTCAATTTGTGGTAGCACTGTTAAATTTCTTTATGCAATGGTGTATAGGTTAAACAGCTTCAAGGTTGGTTGGAACATTGGAATGAGCAATTTCTAGATGCTGGAAATAAGAAAAAGGGGAAAAAACAAAATGATGGTTCTAAAAAAGCTGTCTTATTAAGTGGAACCCCTGGTATAGGAAAAACCACTTCAGCAAAATTGGTCTGTCAGATGCTTGGTTTTCAAGCTATAGAGGTGACAACATTTCTTGTACCATTCATAGTGGCAATGGTATATCATCATCTAATTCCTCTTATTTGTGTCCATATATGTATTTCAGGTAAATGCAAGCGACAGCCGTGGGAAGGCTGATAGCAAAATTGGAAAAGGAATTAGCGGAAGCAATGCAAATTCTATCAAGGAGCTTGTTACCAATGAGTCCTTGAGTCATAATTTGGATCGGTTTGTCTTTGCCTTATCATAATATGCCATTCGTTAGTGCATACATAGAAATTCACTGTCTTTGTAACTTTCGCAACTTTCAGGTCAAAGCATTCCAAAACTGTGCTCATTATGGACGAGGTTGATGGGATGTCAGCTGGTGATAGAGGTGGTGTTGCTGACCTCATTGCTAGCATTAAGATATCAAAAATTCCTATTATTTGCATTTGTAATGACCGCTACAGCCAGAAGCTGAAAAGTCTTGTGAACTATTGTTTACTTCTTAACTTTCGGAAACCTACGAAGCAACAGGTTCTTATACTTATTATTCTACCCAAAAATTTTAGTTTTTCTTTCACTTTAAGAAAATTTATATTTAGATTAGATCCTTGTAATGCTTCTGAATCATTTTAATTTGTGCCAGTTCTATTTTATTTGGCTCATGAAAACATTAGAAAAACTATCTGATGCATGATATATGCTTTATGTGCAAACTTTCCTTGTTGGTAAAAGAAGCATGTGATGAGAATTGAATTGTACACGTGTATTTGCTTCATATTTCTGAGATGAACAATGGAGATACCTTTTTTTCAAGGTTAATGACTTATCATTTAACAGTTGCTTTTCTTACTCGTTTCATAAGAATTGGGAACATGAGTCATTGGAGGAAGATTCTTTTCTTTCACCTTTAAATAGATGTTGTTATTAATTGAGCTTTCTGAGTTATTGATTCTGTTGAGATCAATTATGAATTTCCCCATCTTTTGGTTCTTTGATAACGTTGATGTCATTGTGTAACATTATGAATCCAAAATGTTGTTGGTGTTTGGAGGTATTTTGACCTTGAAATCAAATATTATATTCAATCATGTGGGTCTAGAACATTTGTTCAGGTTTGTTGAACTCAAAACTAATGATATCAAATTATATAAATATTAAAACTTGTGGATTTGGTTTATTGCTTTTGACAATCTCGACAAGGTGTGACTAGGTTTGGCTATCCTGCTATCCTTAGGAGAATATGATTGTTAATAGTTTTAAGGCATATGTGATTGTAGGCAAAAGCATATGTAGTCTTCTGCCTGCAGGATAACATCCAGATCATAGGGGAGATTTCAGGGTTTGGCTTTACATTCTTAGAAGATAGTGTGTAACAACTTGCATAGAGGACAGGGAGAAGATGATAGGAGAACAACGGAAAAGAGGTGCAGGGTTTGGGGGAAGGAAAACTGAAGGGAGATTATGGTTTGTATAATTGATGTGAAAGTAGTAAAATTCTTATGGTTATAGCTAAATTTAAAAAGTCATTACAGTTAGGCCTAAATGGTGATTTGATTCAGAAGAAATAACACCAACAAAATGAATTTCTATTCAAGGCATCATGCTCGCCATTTGTCCCCTTGTTAGATTCCATGCCCCTCTACCCAAGAAAAGCACATCCAACTTTCTTTGGAAAGATGGGGTAGTTTTAATAAAATAGGTCTAACAAGCAGTTCTGTTAATATGATATTGTCAAAGCTATAGTATATGCTGCACAAAGCTATGTGGAGTACCATAGGAGGGCCTGGATTGTTATTGGCTTGGTCCTTGCAATGGGACTGCATGTAAAAGATCATTAGATTATGTTATGATATAGAGCTTTAGTTTCTGAAGTCTTATTATTTGCTTTATATTTTAAAACAATTATGGTTCAGTGAAGAGTTTTTTGGCATTTTGATTTATGCCAGATGGCAAAGAGGTTGATGGAAGTTGCAAGAGCTGAAGAGCTTCAAGTTAGTGAGGTAACTGTTGGTATATTACTGAGTTCTTATTTCCTGGTGTTTTTAAGGGTAAGGATATGCTTTGAAGGATTGATGCCTATCACTTGCCTAATTTTAATTTTCTTCATTTATCTTGACTTACCTATGACAGTGAATTGTTCACCATGATTGTTTCAGATTGCTCTTGAGGAATTAGCAGAAAGAGTTAATGGAGATATGCGGATGGCACTAAACCAATTACACTATATGAGCCTCTCCAAGTCAGTTATCAACTATGATGACATTAGGCATCGCCTACTTACCAGTTCCAAGGATGAAGACATTTCACCATTCACAGCTGTTGATAAGTATAATATTTTATATAACCTCAGCACTAAGTTTAAAGTATGATATACTGTCATATGCTATTGTCATAACACTTTCTAATTCGTCATATCAATGTTGTTTTGATTCACAGTTTTGAGTTGTGTTTTTCTTAGTATTTCTTATTGTTTGTCTGATAAGATTTGGAGCTATTTTATGGATTCTGTTTCGAACTATCGGCCTCTATTCACTATTGGGCCCAATTGGTTTGGTGTGATCAAATTGCTGATTAATTTGTTGTTAAAATCATTGATGTGGGCATCTAATAGTAAATGATTTGGTCATGTAAATTGTGTATAACAATTTTTCACTAATGGCATTGCAATTCTGATGTCCTTTTTTAAACATCAAATATATATTCTCCTTTACTAAACCTCATTCTCTTAGCTATCTTTTTGGTTCACTCAATGATTGTCATTCCAGATAATGCCCCACCTTCAAACCAGTATGTTTCTAATTAGTCATACAATGGGTGAAATTTTCTGGATCGCAATGTGTATGATGTATTTTTATGTCAGTTGCTGATTTGTAGTTCTTGGCCAGGGGACCTATAGTGAACTCTCTCACTCTTTCACTAGTTTATTTTATGATACAAGTGCGAATGCTGTTCTTATTGGATATTTTTAAGGCTTAAAATAGGTTGTAGATTTGTGAATTTGTAGCCATTTTGATGTAGAAGATTAAAATATAGGCCATGGGCTCTGCATGGCAAGGATTACACCCATTTTGATACGAAAGCTTTACATATCTAGATGATTTTGTGAATGACAACTCATAACTTATGCTAATTTGTTGTCTTATCTTCTTGTAGGCTTTTTGCTTTTAATGCCAGCAAGTTAAAAATGGATGATAGGATCAACCTTAGCATGAGCGATCCTGATCTTGTTCCTCTTCTTATCCAGGTGTTTTTTTCTTTATTCTTCTTTTTGAAGAAATGTTATATTGGAAAAATAGTGATATCTGAAACCTGCTGTAGTTTGATCCTTTCATAACTTCCTTGTACATGAATTTTTTCAAGGAAAAATTGTTTTTATATTATGTACCTTCATGGTTGCTGTTTTGATTATATTTTAGTCTTGACCTTATAATAAATTTTTTGCTAAATATGTGGGCAATCTGGAAGTTCAAATTAGATTTTGTTGATTTTATTTTAGGTAATTTATGTTTTGTTGCTGGATGTCCATATCTTCAATGCTGAAAACTTGGCAAAGACTCATAATACTCCTCATATAACTTTTCTTGTTGGCATTATATGGCAGGAAAATTATATAAATTACAGACCAAGTTTGGCTGGTAAGGATGACAATGATATTAAACGCATGAGCCTGATTGCCCGTGCTGCTGAGTCTATTGCTGATGGGGATATAGTGAATGTACAGATTCGAAGATATCGGCAGTGGCAGCTCTCTCAAACTAGTTCTGTTGCATCGTGTATAATTCCGTATGTACCCATATCTCTTCTCTGGAAAAAAGATAAGGTTTCCTAATATTGTCCCCGTTAGTTGTTCATCTTCTATCCTTCTCTGTGTCTGTTTCAGTGCTTCGTTGTTGCATGGGCAAAGGGAGACACTTGAACTGGTAAATTTGTTGATCCCAAGCAAGCTATTGGCAATATGTCGTCCTTCTCTTTCGTATTTATCTTTATTCTTTTTGGGCATCAGATTTTGAAAAATGACATAAGATGTGAAGTTTAATGCACCATATGTGCTTAAGTTGCTCTTGTACCAGGTGGATTATATTTAGTAGGCAGGACTTTTTGAGTTTGATTCCTTTATCACCTGATATACTTGAAGCTGATGTGAACAGTTTGCTTATATGGTTTATATGATTTATTGCTTGTCTTACTGCTTGAACTCATTCTTTTAGTTTTGGATTCTTTATTAATATCACAACTGGCATCTTATCTGCAGGGAGAACGGAATTATAACCGATTCGGTGGTTGGCTGGGGAAGAACTCAACAATGGGTAAAAATCTAAGGCTTTTGGAAGATCTGCATTTGCACATTCTTGCTTCTCGTGAAACTAGTTCAGGAAGGTAAATGTGGATTCCATGTTTTAGTTTCAACATGTCACTACTTTGTTTTCTCAAGCATACGAAGGTTAATTACTTCTAGTTACTTTGCTTGTTGAACATGTTTGCCAGTACTTGTAAATTAATTTTAACTTTTGTTTAATGATTTTAGCAACAATTAGGATTGGGCCTGATTTGCCTCTACATGACAAGCAATTGCTATTCAAACCTTGTGGATTTGCTAAGCTGTGAATATGTTCCATTTTATATTTATGTTCCTTTCTGTATTGAACCTAAACTTCAATCTCAGGCAGTTCCATTTCTTCTACTAAGAATCTAGTATCTAATCTGATCTGGTCTATTTGTGCTGAGTTATGGAAGTTATGTGTCTAGTAGATTTTTGGTCTTTAGTATATAATTAGGCAAAAAATGGAGTGAGGCAATTCATTCCTTCTTCTCTTCCTCATTGTAAAAAAACTTCACTAAATGTGCAGGGGAATCCTTCGCATGGAATACCTTACACTTCTTCTTAAACAATTGACAGAACCACTGCGAGTCCTGCCTAAGGTTGAAAGAACATCTATTGCTTTTAGTTGTAAACATGTGGAATAATTTAAGCTGAACATTAGTTAAATCACACCATTTCTTTTCAACATGAGCAGGATGAAGCTGTTCAGAAAGTTGTGGAATTTATGAATATGTACTCCATCACTCAGGAGGATTTTTATACGATTGTAGAGTTATCAAAATTTAAGGTGCCTTACTTATATCTGATGTTGTGTAGTTCCTACAAACTTTGCTCTACATCAGGTTAACCTTTGGTTTTATATGCATCAGGGTCATCCTAATCCGTTAGATGCCATACAGCCTGCTGTTAAGTCAGCCCTGACAAAAGCATACAATGAAGAAAGCAAATATCGAATGGTTAGAGTTGCAGATCTAGTTACTCTTCCTGGAATGAGAAAGGCCCCTAAGAAGCGGATAGCTGCTATTCTAGAACCAGCTGATGAAGGACTGGAACAGGGTGAAGGTGACAGATTAGAAGAAAGTGAGGAAGAGAATACCTCAGATACAGAGGAGTTGGGTAAGTGTTATCTTCAGTTCTGATTTTTCTGCATTTATTATGTGGGTCTAGTTATTTATATTAAGTGATGGCATTTACCTTTTCACATGATGTGATAGAAGGCATCGCCACTGGTGAGAAGCTGCAGTCAGAACTTCAAAGTTTGAATTCGAAGGGTAGGTCATGATATGCCATTAGTGTGTTATTGTGGGATTGGAATTTTAGGTAATGTACTCTTTTAACAGATTATAATGGTTGATCATTTCTGATCTCAATTTCCTATGTAGCCATGCAAGTACAATTGGATTTGAAGGGTACAGGAAATTCAAGTGCCAAGAAGACATATGCTGGCAGAGGTAAAGGTGCTCCAGCATCCGCGGAGAGGGGTGGGCCAGCTTCAAGGGGTGGTGCAAAAAGGAAGAGGTGAAAGGAAACCTCAAACTATAGGTTCCGTCTTTCGGGCTGAAGTCCTTGTCTCTCTTCAGTAAGTCCGTCCTCATTTCTCCCAAGGGGTTTTTCTCGAGGATCTTACATGGAAGATATGTATATGGAACTGCTCTATATGTAAGTGATGTAGGCTTTCTTGGTTTATCCAAGCAGGATAGGATTCCATAAATCGTGGTTGTTTATGCGGTGGATCATTTTGAACGCCAAAAATATCTGTTAGTCAAAACCATTGCATGCCATGCTACTTTTCCATGATCTTTGCTCCTCTTATTCGTATTACAGGACACGGCTTGTTTTGAAGTTTTGCACGTTTATTATTGAGCCGTGTTCAATTCACGTCTCGTGTACTCTTGAGTACGTAAAAGAGATAAGTGAACGGTAAAATTACTGTTTATCTGTGTCTTGTTGTACTAAACGACTTCACAAAAGAAACGTGAAAGTATCATTTTTATTTTTGGATGATATTGCAATGGGTCAACTCAAAGTTGTAGGGTTAGTACACTGTTCTGTATTAACTTTATTTGTATTTTATTTATAAAGCTTAAATTATCTGCTCATGGCACATATGTAAGCACCAGTGTTTTTGGTGGGCGGTAATGCATTTTTTAATTTTTGTTGCAAAATCAAGACTTAGAAAGCTGGCATTTTGAAACGGTGTAATTAATCCATACTATAAGGAAAAGTTTTTACTATTTAGATCTAAATATCAATTTTTTGTGCCTTGAACCCATCTGTCGCCGATGGGTCAGAGCAGGTGCTTGCTAAGGCTCAAGGACCACATCTTTTTCTAATGTGAAAGTGATAAAATGGCTAAAAGGGTTGATATCACAATCGTCGTTACTTTAAAAAATACACATTTATGTGCTAAGCTTTTTTAAATGGAAATGATAAGTTACCACCTTTTTGGCCCCGAAACCATTTTTTTTTTTTTTAAAGACTTCCCTGAACCATTTGTTATTGATTTGTGTAATTGTAAGGTCACAATTTTGTTGGCCTGCAAATGCCAGAGAAAAACCTATATACATTCATTTAATTTTAGATTATTTATAATTATATTCTCTTAATTATAAAAATTATAAATACCCTTATTTAATTATCATAATAATATAAACATATTTTTTTGATTATTAAAATAATATAAATATATTTTTTTCATTTATTTATAATTAAATATTAACAATCATATAATTTATATATAATTATTAATATACATAAATTTTTTATTAATTATTTAGATAAATTTAACTTAAAAAATACATAAAATTATTATAATTTGATAAATTGATTTTTAATTTTTAATTTTATTAATTTTTTCTTTATTTTAAAATAAATATTCTTATTTTAATTACAATTTATAATATTTTTTTCATGAATTAGTAATGTAATGTACATAATCTTATATAAATATTATTTTAGAATCTTTTGAAATAAGTTAATATTAAAATATATAAATAAAGATGTATGTTTATTATTTTAATAGTTAAAAGATATATTTATTAATTTTTATAATTGAGGGTTATATTTATTACTACTTAAAGTTGAAAAAGATATTAATACATTTTTTATTAAAATAATTCAAGAACTTACTTTTTTTTTTTTTTAATTTCACTTCACAAACAAAACTAAAGTATCGGCATTATATATTTTTTCTGAATGTATAGTTTTATCAGTGGAGTAAATCCGTTAATTATATTAATCTTTTTTGATATATTTAATTATGATATTTTATTTTATTTTTATTTAAATATTATATTTCATTCTATTTTTATTTAATTTTACTTAAAAATTATACTTTAACTCAATTAACTACTTTAAATAATTAATATTTTAATAAATTATGTATTTTTAATTAAATCATTATATTTTTTGTAAGATGTAAATTTAATAATGTATGTGATTATAAAAAATAAATTTAATATAAATATAATTAATCTTATTTTTGTAATTAAACTCACATATAAAGATGTCTTTATATTTATATTAAATTTTTTTTTATAAACACATTATTAAATTTATAACTTATAAATAAATATAATTATTTAATTAAACATACACAATTTATTAAAATATTAATTATTTAAAATAATTAATTAAATTAAAATATAATTTTAAATAAAATTAAATAAAAGTAAAGTGAAATATGATATTTGAATAAAAAAGAGTTAATGTAATTTATTCTATTTTATTTTACTAATTGAAAAAGTTATCTAACCAGCGTGGTGAGACATGATTGGTCAGACAGCACGATGAGCCCCAGTAGCTATCGTAGAAGATAGAAACCTCCACAGACCCTAGACACAGTGATCTGATGAAAACGATAGTTTATAGGGTACAACCCTTAGCACAAAAGTACTAGTTTTGTGGTGCTTGACTGCAACGGGTGAGCTGGATTCAATTTCGCAGCTAGCAGATGGCAAATGAATCAAATGATTCATCGTCGCAATCGTGGTTCAAGAGTTACTGGGTAGGCTTCACAGAATTTTGGTCGGAGAGGTTCTCGTTCATCGACAACTATGCCAGGTTCAGAGATCGCGAAGCACCCCTCCCCTCTTGGTCCAACTCTGATTTGGAGGAGTTCATTGCTTCCGACCCTGTTCATGGACCCGTCGTAAAAATTCTTCGCTTTCTATTCTATTTTATATGGATGTCTATTGAGATTTTGTTTGCATCGTATCTATGTCTTTTACCTAATTCAAAGGTTCCATTAGGACTGATGCAGTATGGGATGTTTATTTTATTTATTACTGGTGCTTGTGTCTAATGTTGTTTGATTGCCACCCATTTTCTCTCAAGTGTGTTCAGTTAATTTTGATTGTGATTTAACTGGGGGCTGCTTTGCATCTTTAGAAAAATAGAAGATTTAGGGACACATCCTTCTTTGATTTAGTTGGTTTCCAAGTGTTGGGTGCTTTTTAGTGTTAAGATAATGTTTGTATAATGTTAAAACAGTGTGAGTTTGAAGCATTAATTCGTGTACCCTTTATGAAAATAAATTTTGGATTGTAAGGATTGTTATTTGAAAATTTAGTTCCATCTTTTCCTTTACGAATTCCAACATTAGGATAGCATCAGGTAAAGTAATAGCTTTGGCCTGCAAAATGATTCTACTTTGCTTGCAGAGTTGAAAGTGGAAGACAACTGTCCCTTCTTAGTATAACCTAAGTCCATGGAAGGATGGCATAGGCTTGTCAATAGCCCTCCTCTTAGTGATGAAGTAAAAGGCCAAATCTAAAATTGTGAGAATTCCTTTTTGGAGGTAGAGGCTCTTTATAAACTTTCCATTAAACTGCCTCAAGTGACAAACAGGAGCTGATCAATGTAAAGATGGGTTTTAAGTAATTTAAGATACGTGTAGTTGTACGAATATCAATTATGATTGATATCAATGTTGCTTGACTTTGGTCATATTATTTACAAATAAGAGATATATGTATATCAAAAGATGAAATAGCTCTCCCCCCCCCCCCCCCCCTTCCGCCCCCTTTCTTTCCCCCCACAAAAAAGAAAGGCAGAGCGAATGCTACTCTCTTGCACTTCTGAATTCATGAGTAGCTGTGATGTTTAGATTTCTCTGGTTAATTATCTTGTGCATTTAAACAATCCTTAATCCTCATTGTTGTATGTATGACTTATTAAGCATTTAAAGTCACTTACACATGCTATGTGGAATTCAAAATCATTTATATTAGCTTGTTGGCTGTGTTTGACAAAAGAGAGATTTAATTGTTACCATTGCTCACAGCATAGTTCATGCATCATATGAAGTTTGAATTAAGTAGTTCTATTCCATGTTGTGTATTGAGTATAAACTATGTGCAAAGGTTTCATCCTCTGCACACAATGCTTTTCGTGATCAATAAAATATTTTGGTAAACTTCACTATGTTGAACACCTCTTTCCATTGTTCCTTGATTTCACAAACATGCACTATTGCTATTAGACATGGCAATGGCACATCTGTCTGAAAGACTGAAACCAAGTTGTCAGGTGCTTTTAAGTTGTGTTATGGTGCTTTTTGTCTGTACACCTGTGGCTTAGTTTTACATGACAACATGCAGCAGTGATAGTTGTTTGTGATTTATCATCAAAAGTGACCAAAGAACTGACATGTTAGCAGCACCAATGGTAGTCCTCCAGTACCATTGCTCCTCTCCTCAAAATTAGGAAAAAGAATGTTCAAATATTAAACAAAAATTCATAATGACTAAACCCTATTTTCTGTTTCATATTTTGTCGTTCATGGGGGAGCTCAGTCTCTTTACAGTATTACCCAATTCAAGGACTAGTGAACCTAAGTTGCTAATACCCTTAAAACTGATTTAACTACTATCATGCATATTGTCTCAAGATTTTGAGACAATTGTTGCACCAATCGTCTGTTCTTTTTTTTAGGTCAAAATAGTCTATATTTTCCTGATTTGCTGGTTTCTGTCATCTTGTTTCTTCAATGGTTGGGTGGTCAATCACGCCTCTTGTCTTCTTCAAAGAAGGGAGAAAACAAGTTTCTTGTAACTAGTAATCAAAGGCATTAAGTCCCGAGACCTTCTTTTATGCATTAAAGCTATGTGCACATTTTGTACAAGAAGGCAATTAAAGGATTGAAATATGTAAAAGCTATGCTGTATTGGGAACAAATTCTTGGGATTTGCTTCAAAAGTGCTCATTACTTCCTCATATCTATCATGTAGTTTGCAAGTTCTCCTTGCTTTCTCTTTCTCATTATGTTGTCTTTAAAATGGCATGTAGCCAGTCCGTGAACTAGCAAGCAGCTGAAAAATTCTAAAAAGGAAATGGTGGCTTATTAATCTTCTTCCGATTCTTTTCCTCCAGTATTACTATAAAATTCTCCTGTAATGTTCTATATTAGTAAAATATAAAACTTTGGCAATCAAATTTTAATACTAGACAAGCAGTTTTTTTTGGAAGTAATGTAGTTTGCTTGCTGGAACATACAGTTGATTGTGTTTGTCTCCGCAAATTTTTTGTGAATTGAAGTGCTTGAATAGTTTCCTTTTCTTATTTCAGCTGACAACTACTAGACAAGCAGCCAGTGTTGCATTAACAGGAAGTGTTGTTGGAGCAGTATCTACTGCAGGATTTGCCTGGAAATATTCGAAAAGTTTACACGGTAGTCTAACGCTTTTCTTTTACCCAAGCCACCTTTTTTGCAACACTTTTTGTATAGACCTCAACTTAAATTTCATTTTTCATTAGAAGGCAAATGTAGAAGTCATTCTAACCTGCTCATTTTGACACCTGAAATCTGTAAGACTAAAAATAAGTCTGATAAAGTGTTAGAAATTAACAGAAGTCATTCTACGATATGAAATGTGGTAGACTTTGTATACAAGTCCTTGTCATATAAAACTGATTTTTTAATTTACATTGTTAATTTTTGATTTCTTTGTTTTATATGTAACAAAAACAAAATTTAGAGGGAAAAAAAAGAGTAAGAATAAAAGGTAGGACCCACAATTAAATTTAAATGCAGAATAAAAATAAAGAGACAGTCATTAAAATTAGGAAATATAGAAGTCAGAGGATTCTGATCTGTAATTCTTTCTTCTACTATATTGAACAGGTGCTGCACTATCTTTCCTAGCTGGAGGTGTGATTGGATTTACATTCGGGCATGAAATTGCAAATCACGCACTTCAACTTTACAGGGTGGACACAATGGCTGCGCAGGTTAAGTTTTTGGAATGGTGGGAAAGGAAATGTGACAGACGATCTTAAAGCAGTTGGCTTCTGGGCATATCATGCAACTTCTGTTACCATTTCAAGAAATTTCTTCAGTGTTGCCTTTGGGATGTTTCATTGAATAAGTACATTGGTGTGTTGTTAGATTTTCAAATAAGATTGAGGCATTTCAGCCTTTCTTTTCAATAGAGTTTTTGTGTGACGTTATGGTATATCTTGTCTGTAATGTGCTATTCATGATTGTTTTTCGATCTTACATTGTTGCGATAGAGACACAAATACCCGGCATTGTTAATTTACTATACGGCATGGACAATATGGATGGCTACGTGGTTCGACATCTATTGGAAGTAGATGGATGATAGCGGTTGATTATGAAATTCAACTAGCAGCTTAGAGCATGTCGATTATTGTATCTCTAATGGTTGAGAATGGATCCAAGGCGCTTAGATAAATCATGTAGAATAATGTTATTTACATATTTAGACTTCTAAACAATGTATAATGTATAAATAAAGAATGTTTAATACAGTAATAGAATTTAGTTTTTATTTCAGTGTCATGCAGACATTGAGTAAAAATTTTAACATGTAACCAGTCTGTTTTAGTCATTTATGCTGGTGAGTCCGTCTGACGCATAGTAAGAAAAAAAAAATTGAAATTATTGCATTAATAGAAAGAACTGTTTCTGAGTACCATATGCCTAAATGCGTAAAAGTAGCTGGCTACAGATAGACACACATGATTACCTCACACCCAGAACAGAAAAAAGCGTAGAGAGATGAGTTGCTTGCCATGGATGTGTTACAAAAGAAAAAGAATCATTTTATTGTATTTTCATTTCTTCAGTAAAAGTATTTATTGAACCGGCACGTGCCAAGCAGAAAGATTACCTGCCTTCTGGTTACACTAACCCTTTCGATCCCACCAACAAAACCACCTAACAAATTGCAGTAGTAATAACTTTACATACATATATGCACTGTATTGTATGATGCGGCCAGATAAACTCTTGTTCTCTCGTCTAGGACCAAATCCAACAAAGAAAAAATGATGAGGAAGAAACAAGGACAAAACAAAAACGGGGAAAAACCACAACTTAGGCAGCTGCTATTTTTCAATCATGTAAGCTGCCTTCATATTCCAGCTTTTTACATCTTCGGGATTTCCACCAAACCTGTGCATCTGCATCAAGGCATGCAGTCAGTAAGTAACTAAAGGCAGCTAAAAATACCAGTTAAATGGTAATTACACAATGAACTGTCACGAAAAGTATCCGACCACCCAACCAAATAGATAGAAAAGCAAAAGGAAACACAAGGGAGGGTCTCTTGGCTGTTTAAATCACCCTATCCACAGAAAATTTAGAGGGAATAATGCAAACCCATTGTCAAATGTCTAACAGATTTAAGATGGTGGATAAGATTTCTGCTTCGAGCAGCTAAATTCACTAACTTGGGCATATCATCAGAAACAGAAAACTTAATGGTAATGGGAATAACTAGAAGAAAAGAATAGTTTTGCACAAAAGCAAGGAATAGATTCTTCATATTAACTCAAGTTATGAAAATCCCATTCCTTAGTTTTTTTTTTTTTTTCCTTTTTTTTCTGGAAACATGAGATAAGAAGTTAGAATCTCACTTCCGTGTTTTAATGAGTTTTGACAGCCAAGGGACAGTGTGGGCTTCTTCATTGGCAAGAGCTGAATCTAGAATCCTGTCTGAAGGTTCCAAGCATCCAGCAAGCTGCTTCCAGCAATTTTCCTGCAATTTCATATTAAGTTTCTAACTTGAGTTTTTTAAAACAAATTATGAAAAACGATAATTATGGCAACACATGGAAGTGTAAAATTTTCACACTGACGGTGGATCAAAATTTAATTCATTATTTAATCAATCAAAATAGGTATCGCTGACATGTAATAAACCAGCCGAATCTTAACGAGATTAAACAAACAAATATACTGAAATTTAATCAGTTATACAGATTGGCATGTTAAAGAGATTAAAGAAACAGAAGTAAACAGTTCTCTATTCTTCTTTCATTTAACAAAATTGCAAAAATATAGAGATAATAGAGCTGGATAAAACCAAAGCTGACTTCACAAGCCTTTTGCTTAAGAGGTAAGATATGAATAAACACATAGGCATGCATGACAAATTGAAATAAACATAAAGATTCATTTTAGCTGGAGAGCTTTAGCAGGTTGGCAAGCTAATGGTGTCCATATCATGCATCACTTTCCATTTGGTTGGCTTATTTCCTATGGAAGCACGCACCAAATTGCAATCATTAAAGTACTTAAATTTTCCAAAGTGACCCTTCAAAAAAGGAAAAAGTCATTCGTAGAGAAGATCATGCAAATATTGGTTTCGAACTTCTAATTATCTAAACTCAAGACAATTCTTGCCAGTGGGGAGAAATATAAGCAAAGATACCCCATAAAAAGCTCATAATCAGACCAGCTGGAATTTGTGCTATTCCACTTTATAAAGGGCCGATCAAATACATTTCCAAAAAGGCCTGAATATTATTTCCAATTTACTTTGCCCCCAACAGGAAGGTTTGCTGAAGATGGCAAGGCAGATAAAATCCGACGGAAATATTAATCCTGTTAGATTATTGTGACTTTTTGACAATTAGTTCAATATCTTTTAACAACTACTTGCAACCATGATCACGTGAATAAAAGTTTTGCCTTTGTTTCTTAAAACCTACGAATTCCAACTTGAGACTGGTTTTCGCATGGATTCCCAGTATTTACATGATGACACAGAGGTTTAAACCGAAGACCTAGTGGCTTATTTCCAGTATTTTCTGATCTAACATATCCAAACCCATATATCATGAGATTAACGGCAAAACATCTACATCTAGTTGGCACGGAACTGGTTTCTAACCCTGAGCAAGGCTGGTAAATTTACCACAAAAGATTATGGTACAACCACCTTAATCCACAATTTAATTGAACAAAAAACGTAGTGTTTCGTCATATAACAAGGAACTCAGTAAACGTACATGTAACGCAGTTCACATCCTGTTCATAGTGACCCGCATTCATTTAACCTAAAAAACTGAACTCCTATATATTCTTGCACATTCCAATGGGCAGCTACCTCTCATTCAAGACAGTTCATTTTGCTTTCCATGGAAGCCAAGGTCACATTGAACATTTCATCTTTTGTTTATAATTTGAACCAACAAAAAGTAAATTCCACTAGCTTTTTTAAATCAATAGCATGATAATCACGCGTAAAATCCAAACCAACATCCCCGCCAGTTATAAGGATTAAGTAATAAACGAAATTAACCACTAAAAGAAAAGGAAAAAAGAAAACCTACTATACCAGCAATCAGTAATCACATAATTATCACAATTTTCATTTTCTATACTGAAAAAAAAATTAATTTTCATGATCAACAAAAGTAAGAGTGAAGAAAAAGAAACGTACCTCTCCTCTGCTTGACCACGGCCTTGGCAGGTTGAACCGTCCGGGTCACGGTCTTCTCCTCCTCCTCCTCCGGTGGGAACAAGACTCCATCTATCCCCTGCACCGAGATCCGCCCATCCGTGTATATATCCGGGTCAAACAAATATGCCGACCCGTCTCCTTGCCCAAATTTCACTGACCCATCTGCCTCTTGAGCCACCACCTTGTGCGGTAACCGCAAAGTATCGTACCGGACCTTGCCAAACCGTCGAACGGCATTGTACATACTCTCTTCGGTTTGATACTCCGGTATGAGATGGTAGTACATTATCTGTTCGGGTGCACCCGGTTCACTCAATTGGTCTGTGGTCAATTTAGCCATGGCCTCATCATTAGGGGCCAGAACGGTCAGCACGTAACCCTCCGAGACTAACCGACCCATTTCGGTGGCTAAGGAGGTAAGATTCACCAAAATATCCGCCAGCTCATTGTATCCGCCGTAATGGAGCAGTGTATGAATGAAATCCTTCACTTGGGCGTGGCCATTGAAGTGGTGGTGGGGCCCACCTGGTCCTGGTGCCGGAGCCGGAGCGAGCGCGGGTCCAGGAGCCATGGCATCGTAGATTGGCAAAGCAGGTGGTGAACCGGGTTTCGCCGGTGGCGCGGGTTTCTTGAGCCGATGCGTCCTCGGGTCCACTTCCGGTGCTCCCTCCGGCTTGACCGCCGAGATAGAACGGAGACTTCGCCGGCGGTTGAAGTCGTCTTGGACAGAACGAGGCACCAGGAGCCGCTCAATCCCGTGGATGACACCGTCGGGTCGGGTCACCACCTCCGGGTGGATAATCTTGGCGCGATCCACTGTCCATTCTCCAGTCCCATTGTTTGTGAGATGGAGGAAATCATTCGAGAGCGTCCCGTGACGGGTTGACCCCGTCGGACTCGGCAACTTTTCCCATCCGATACGTGTGGGAACGATGTGGAACATAAGCAAAGTCTGAAGAGACCTGAGATTCCCCGGTTCGAGAAGGAACCGCTTGAACTCCGGGTCGAGATCGCGTTCGAGAGCTTCATTTCTAGGCGCGAAGATGGTGATGTTGTGGCTGCCGACAGTGTCTTCCAGGGTCTGCAACAGCATAGCCTTCTCCACCAGCTCGGCAAGTTCCGTGTAATGCGAGTCCAGAAGAGCCACCAGAACCGAGTTGGAGTTTATTTGACCCGAGCTCGACAAGGCAGAAGAAGAGGAAGCGACCGACAGCCTGAGATTTGGATTGTCGGACAATGCAAACGAGAAGCCGGAGAGGAAAAGCAGGAGATAGGTGCAGAAGATGCGGAGCTCGGTGACGCCACAGATGCGACAATCCATGGCGGCCTGAGAGAATGCGCTGGAATCAATGCTTCAGAGTTCAGACACCACGAGAAAGAGAGAGAGGGAAAGGAGGAGAGAGACAACGCTGCTTTGGTTCTGTTCTGTACTGATGCTACCTAGTTTTGTTTGGGTTTGGTGGCTGAATACTAAATACGGTACGCTGTGAGCTGTGTTTGGTTTAATGTTTTGGTTCTTTACTGAAGAGTGTGGTTTTCAGTGCTAATGGAGTGAGGTGGCACAGTTTAGTGGTTTATCAGGGCAACTTTGGTAAAATGGGTGTCGGTTGCCTACGGAGAACTCTGGCCACGTGCAAGAACAATATTGGACTGCAAGAGGGAACAGGTGGGATCGGAAGCAGAGGAGTCAGGAAGAATCAGACAGCGTAGAGGTGGGGTCCAATAGCCAACCGCTACTGTTGAGCATTGAAAGGTCAAGAATAAATAGTGGTTAGTTTATAAAATTAGCTGAGGCCAAGCTGGGGTTTTGCCATGTATCAATGGAGTGTTTGTACCTTTTTTTTATCCTTTCTGTTTTCTTACTCTTTTATTCGATTTTTCATTATAAGCATTTTTTGGACCTATTTTGAATGTCTCTTTGTGTTCTCAAATTCATTTCCTGCTTTTCAAAAACTTATTTTGACTTTTGCTCTATAGGTTAAAAGAGCAAGTTTGTATGAAAATCACACTTGAACTGTAAATTTCATTTTTCAATAAAACATACTAAATTACCCATTAAATTTTATAAATAATGAGAAAAGAACTATTTGCTAATATTTTATATAATTTTCAACAAAATAATTAATTTAGGGGCATCCTAAGAAAAAGGCAGAAATGTATAAGAGATTGGAAGAGGTGATTTGATCAGGCTTTTGGCCACATGCATTAGCAGTTGTAATGGATCTTTGCATTATAATGAGCATTTAATATGGGTCAGAAATGAGCTCCATACATTGGTGCCCCAAGCAAAATGATGGTGCTAGATTAGTGTGGTGCCCACTTGGCATTAGGTTCCCTCATATGCTTATTTTGTACAGGTATAAGATGAGCTGTTTCTGTCCTCTAGATAGTGTACCAAGGCAACAAAAGCGACACTCTATTCCCCCAAAACGCCAAAAATTAAAAAATATATTTTTTTAATTTTTATTTTCATACCATTCTTATTTTATAAAATATAATTATTAAATTTTATAAATTTAATTATAAAATTTAATACATAAAAATTCACGCTCAGTGAATTTTACGTAAGATAGATAGGTAGATAATAAAAATAATTTTTCCTTAACCAGAAACCTTCTAGAATGCATGGGATGCCTGCAAAAAATGAAAATTTATGATTAGTTATATCATTGGCATAACTCAAAAAATTCAAATTTTGTTTGGCTTTTATAGCTTTTGAAGAAAAGAAAAAAATTAAGAAAGATGTAGGCTGGTAATCTACCTCTTCCGCGAGAAGACGGCGACGTTTGGCCCGCCGGTGGGCTGTTAGTCTGTCTCTTCCTCTTGTTTCTTGGATTTTACTTCTGTGTTTTGGTAAAATTGAGAAGCTACGGGGAAAGCCATGCATAAAATTTTGGTGTTCTTTTGCCTGTCAATTTCTTTTCTACTAACCGATTCTGACACCTTAAATATCCAAGTCTACGTGTCAAACTTCCATTGGCTGCATCTATTTTTACATTTTCTCAA
Organism: Dicorynia guianensis; assembly: GCA_037013595.1. NCBI lineage: Eukaryota > Viridiplantae > Streptophyta > Magnoliopsida > Fabales > Fabaceae > Dicorynia > Dicorynia guianensis. The sequence goes on from JASUAB010000009.1 coordinate 3,546,512, forward strand.
CAAACGAAAGTTGTATTTTGTATAAATAATATTGACTGCGGCTATTCCTAAACAGCACTCTGTAGGAAAGCTTCACAAAATTCCATGCTAACTGTCTACATGATCACGCTTATTATCAACTATAATACTCATAAGCTTTTCCCCATGATCTACCACATGTGATTTTGTGAGGTTTGCACAAATATTTTATGTAGAGATTCTTAGTATTATATGTATGCTTTTAGTTATTTTTTATGTTCATATGAAATATTAATAAATTTAATATAATTTTTTATGTAAAAAATACTAAATATTTCATCATGATTAAAAAGTACTAACAAGGATATAGGAAAGACATTTGGTCTATGACCTATTTTTTATTAGATTAGGTTTTAGGTTTAATTTTTGTAAAAAAATTATTATTATATATTTTTAATTATCCTTATTTATCTTTGAAAGAAAGATAATAATATTTGATGAAAGCCAATTATCTTCTTTATTTAGAAAAGACCACCATCATGTGCTTTAATTTGGAGGCATAGATGGATGGGAAGAAGCTTGAATTGGAATTTGGCTATGGTGGGAAGGTTGCATTAGAAAGTCCTCCATTAATTAAATGAATGAAAAGCAATTTGGTACATAAAGGACAAGTGGAAGTTTCTGAATACGTATTTCTATAATTAATATACGGTGGGGTTGTGGTATAAGAATCCGTTATTATATAATTAGCAACGATTTTGGTCACGATATTAAATGAGTTTGGTATGGTGTAGCCTTCTCAATAGTAAGGTTTGGGTTCCGGGAAGGTAGACTCTGTATTGTTGTTCCTCTGGCGCGTGAATTAGCTCACATACTCTGGCTGCTGTAATGTAATGCATCTTCTCTTACAATTTTGTCGGTGGCACTAATCATTTGCATATTATATTAATCTTTGCTTGCTATTGATTTCTAACTTTTGTATCTTTAGGGGGAGGACAGAGAATATGTTGCAATTAGTTTGAAGTCACGAAAACGCCCTTCTGAAAGTAAATTGTAGTCCCATCATGCCAAGGGTGTTGTGGTCTACATACACGAAATAGTCAATGACAGGGTACTTGCTTTTGTTTTTTTGTGGCTGGCTATTACTCAAGGATTCAACGTGCATGTTCTTATATATATATATATATAGTTTTTATATTTTATATTTTTATTTTCATATAATTTTTATTTTACTAATTTAATATTTTTTTATACCAGATGTAAAATCAGCTTATATAAAGGTGGACGTCTCTGTGTTGTGTTTTTGTCTCGCGGGATAGTAGTTTTTGTACTTATGTTCGTATAAACCATAATGGCTGAATTTGATAGACATTTATGTACATTTACAATATGTCCTTTCTGAAGATACCAAAATTTGATTAATTGCCTTATTCGACAAACGAAAAGGAAATTCTTTAACGGGGACCAAACAGATGTGCACCGATGAAAGCAGAAAAGAAAGGGGAACTTTTGAGTTCGAAAATTGCAATCCTTGGGTGTTTACATCATTCAAGCACATGACAAAATAGTAGAGTTTTTTAGTTAAGGCACAAAAAGATAAAGAAAAAAAAAATTAGTAAGAGCACGCCAGATACCTAACTAAATTGTTGAGACTCACAGAACTTTTTCAGTCACGAGAATAGAGGCATGTATGTCAGTGTACCAACATACCCAGGGCATCAAGATAGTAGGACCCCAAATCGTGGAGTTTTTTAAAACCTGATTATATCTATTCGTTCACTTGAGGTTATGTTGACCTTCAAACCTCTTTCCAATTTATTTGCAATTTGGTTCTTATTGTGCAATCATATATCCATGACCGAAAACCATTTGCAAATGAAGTGCAATAAACTAATTATTATTTTGGTTATTCAGCATCTCGCAAGACCGAGCATACAATCTGCAAGCACAATTGACCATTTGCTGAATGATTATAGTAAACCATGGAACTGTAATTTGATGAGAAAAATAACCTCAGGATTATCCAAGTTAGGAGTTTCGTACACCCAAGATCAGAATCAAATGAATAGGTATCCCCGGGGAGCAATATCATTTGCCTTGCAAAGGCAGCACATTTTCGTCAGAGTTTCTAGAAATATCAAGTCCTTAACAAGCTACCAACAGAAGCAAGTCTATAGATTGGGATGAGTTACGAAGTGTTCTATGGGGAAGATTACTACATGTAACCCAAATTACTCTTCAATAAAGCAGAAACCTATCAAAATAATTAACCCATCAAACAGGCAAGACATTTACAAATGACCTTACACTTCAGTCATTTTAGAAGGACCAATGACGCCAACTTGAACACTAACAGGTAGAGTAGCACGCTCAGCCAAGCAGCCACACACTTAGGAATTTAGGACAAACATTAGGTCGTATTCACATAACAATCAACAGAATTTTCAGGGAAAAAAAAAAAGCTTTACACCCCAATTAAGCAGAGTTGAAAAACAGTGAATTTATCTCTAGAAGAAGCACAGTAGTTTATGTAGAATTCTGTGAGTAAATAAGTTTACATGGCGAATATACATTCATATATAGGTTCCTAAGTTCTAAGAGACTGCTTGTCTTTTCGAGTTTCTTTATTTCCAACATCTCAATCATCGGTCATCTTCTGTGAGGTAAATGATAAGCTTATCACGTACCTGGCCCTGCACCAGCCAATAAGCAACGCACCATATCCACAGAATTTCATATCTCGCTATGGATGATTCAACCTGATACCATAGAAGCATTGTCTATAAGAATGCCATTTTCAACAGTTCTCCATGCGGTAAAACAAATAGTAGATGCAAGCAATATACAGTGATAAAATTGGAGCTAACAAAATCAAAGAGAAAGAAAGAGATTCCAATTCATGGACTAAGATTAGCAAATAGCAATAATTTCTCATATCAAAATATCTGTCATGCTTTATGAAACAGAAATCGCATGTCATGCTTCCAGTTCAAACTTAATTGGGTACACACATTTTAAAAAGAGGAGATCCAATAAGCCACAAACTGTTGCAACATGGCACAAGGCCAAGCAACTTTGTTAATGAGGCACACAGACGCCAAGCAACTTTGTTAATGAGCCACACAGACTCTGGCCGACTTACTTAAATGAAGACAGCATGCATGTTTTAAGGCCCATGCAGACAATGAATGACAATAAAAGAATACAGAGGGCCTGAAAGGAAAACAACCAACATCTAGGAACGATCAATCATCAAATACAAATGGAATGTGTTTTGAAGGTATAGCAAACAGAGTATGAATTGGAGTCTTCACATCAAAATTCATCAATACCCTACCTTTTGGACAAAACAGAGCTCAAAAGTTGATGCAAACCCTGCCATAGGCTTAACTAGAACTAGAACCTGCAGCACAGGATGATTTTGTGTTATTGTCTCTCAAAAGACTATCACCTCCAGTGTCGGGTAACTGATGTTCACTTGATCCTGGAACTGAACCCTCTTCTAGATTAGTTGAGGCAGAATTACCGCTGGTTGTATTATTGTCTCTCGTTTCTAGATGTTCCATCATGCGTGACACAGTTGCAATCCCTGCATTATCCTCTCGTCTAACTTCAGATCCCAGATCAGACATAGAGGTGTTGCGAGAGAACCATCTCTCCTTCCACCCTCTAGTGCTCTTGGAAATTGACTCTTTGTATCTGAAACACAATGGAAAAGAAGTAATAATTAGAGTTTAAGAAGCAAGCAGAAAACTCTTCAAGTGTATCACACCTGCATGCAACATAGAATTGTCACGCTATGACTACCTCATCGACATTGAATTTAGTTTAGACTTCAGAGATTCTGAAAATGATTGCAATTCCGACGGCCCTGCTCTGTCTTGACTATTTGGTGATGACTGATTAGGAGATATCCTGTAAGAAGTTTTTCTAAATATAACTAAACAATTATGAACTTATCAGCTATTATAACTACCCAAAAATTCAACTAAAAAGATAATTACCTAATGTAAGATGATCCTTGGTGGTCAGCAGCAACAGCAGTAGATCCAGATCCTGAAGCAGAAACCTGGTTGGCTTGAACAGGAGGAAATGGAGTTAGCTGTGGTGATTCTTCTCCAGTTGCAGGAGTTGGAGATAGAGTCGCAACAGTGATTGCAGGCGTTGGTTCACCATCCCCCCTCTGAGGTGGAGAGGAAGAAGGAGGAGCTACAGGAGGTGAATTGGGATGAGTTGAAAATACCAAGAAATGTGGGCGACCTTGAGCTGATGACCTGTTTCTCTGGCCTTCCCTTCTAGCAATGTGACGTGCTCGCCCCATTGCAGCAGCGGCAGCTAAGTGTTGGATTATACGCTCTTCAAGATCAGCATCATTTGCACCAACAGGCAACTGCAACAGAACACAATAATCAAGTAATTTAGGATAACAAAAAGAATGAAGGAGAGCCTCCAAAGTAGCTTAAGCAGACTACAAACATGTTGCAACTCAAAATCCCCTAGCGTTGGATGATGAATTATTGTAGCATTTCGAGGTGGATTAAACCTAATGTTTCTCTCTCTTTCCACTGCCTCAAGCAATTCCTGGCTGATAAGGCAAACCAAAAAAATACAAAGAAAACAAGCATGAGAAACAAATAGTGGCAAATTGAAAAACAAAATAATAGAATATAAAGAAGAAAATATAAAAACCTGGTTGGATCTTTGAGACTGATGGGTTGCCAACACATGGGGCACTGGGAGCTTCTCTGACACCTACAAGATACAAGTGAAACTTACCATCAAGGCCATATTAAGTATTCAACATGCTTCAGTCAACATTTTGGTGCAACAATTTGTTCTCACACCCAAGATATTAAGAAAAAGAAATTTAGCAGGTCTTTCTAAGAGCTGATTTTCATGTAACACCATAAGATGAAATATCAAAGAAATGTCTCACCTATAAAAAATTAAAAAATATAATCAACACAGAAACAAAGAAGAAATATGCAAATGCACCATGACATTATATTCAGGACTCTTAACAGGGATTCCATAGCCCCCAAAAAAAAATTCTATAGACATAAAAGAATCAAAGCAACCTAAATAAATAAACACATTTTTTAATTCCTAAAGACATTAAATAAAATATCAAATCAGACCATATCTTTAACTGGGAAGCCAAACAAATCTTAAACAAGGTCCTCCCGCAAGACATGCACCATCATCACCAGCTTCCAGTTCCAGCTTCCCCCAGGACTCACTTCTATGCATTGTTTTCCTAAAAGACCACCCAATGCTAATTGAAAAGAACTTGGATCGTTCATAGCCTAGACACCATCCTTGATTTCACAACAAAACAAATCCTAGCCAGACAAGCAAAGTAGGTGCTTTTCAGTTTGTTCATCAACTACACACACCAAAATACACCCTAAATCTAGCTCAGCAACTGATGTGTCAATATAACTGAACCTCAAAATCCTTCCTTTCTTTTCCACCACGGAGCCCAATAATTGGAAAGTCTAGCACATAAGGTTTTGGAATTAGATAAAGCTTCACAGTTAACACAGTTTTATAAACAATCAAGAGAAAAGGAACATAACAATTCAAAAATATGCAGGCCACTGCGTCTTTGTTGTGCTTTCATAATTTCTTTAAGATTCACCAAATCAAAGCCTTTCTAAAAAGGATGCATACAATTGAAAAAGCCAATGTTCTAAAAGCAGTGGAGCTTATCACCATCAGTACCACATGGACAAACTTTAACCCAGTCACTTTCGATGTTTGTTGACTATATTTGCACCGGGAAACAAGGTTCCTTTTTACTCCTTCTATACAAGGATCTTCTGAATTCCAATTCAGTGCAATACTTGGCAATGGCCAACTACATAGAAATGCTTTCATTCTGGTTCAAACCCCCTCCCCCTCTGCTCCAACTTGTCATTAAATTTTGGGAAGTTTATATATATATATAATAAGTTCCTACCAAACAGCTGGCTCATATCTAGATAACCTTCCACTTTCAGTCACTTAATCACACAGTTAACAGAGGCAGTAAGTTCAAAAGTTACATGAGGCAGTATTGGAGCATTCAAATTATAACAAGAAAAAATACCACTTTTTCCTAGATTCCTTATTAATGCCGGAAGCAGATTGAGTCTTTTGTTTTTAAAAAGTTGGTCAAATTACTGAAATGTTATTTATGAGAAAATAGGCTGAATAGTCAACAGATATGTCAATTTAAACCTATAGACAAATAGGTAATCATAGACACAGCTCTGTAAGATTTTTGTTGGATTTCTAACACAATATGTTTCAACGTTTTAGCTTTTAAAAATGGGCCTTGGTCCTCTTTTAATGTCACTCATACAAGCCTGGTTTTCTTCCAAGGTCTGGACAGTAAAATGATCATAAAGCATATCAGAAATAAAATGCCATATAAAATTGCTATTTAGTATTTAATAACAACACATTTGTCTCCAAGAAACATTGCACAGAGTATAGAGCAGCAGTCTGCTGCAAAATAAGGAAGGAAGCTTGCATCATATTTAATACTGTCCAGTCTTGCAGTATCACTAATAATCACCAAAATAGACTCAAAGCTATAATAGACAAGGCCACAAAGCAATACCATTCCAGAATGCATTGGAGATGAAACTCATGCTTGCAACTTGTCACCTGCAGGAAGAGTGAGAGCAATTTGTTCAAAAAAGTACTCAAACTACCAGGCCATGAAATTAACACATAATATTCCCAGTAGCATACCGTCGAAGGATCACTGTCACAGAAGGCTTCAAGACATATGCTGCAGGCATCATCGCAAGCGTCCTGGATTCCGCCCTCCACAAAAGCAGCGGCTGAAGTCAAATGTGCTTCAGATTTCTGATTCTCTTCCATTTCCGGGCCCTGGTAAACAGTAACTTGAGATTAATGGAAACAAATCTTACAAATCATACGAAAGTACCTCAAATCAAGACATGCTTTGGAAAAAAAAAATTTAAAAGGATGAACCAGAGCAGAGCGGAACAGAAATGTAGTTCCATTTTTTATTTAAAAAAAAAATAGATCAAATAATACCTCAGAGGGAATCAAATTAAATTAAGAACAACCATAGCAATAGTTTAGCTACCAGAAGAGAGGGAATCAAGCATACTTTGATGTCTTCAATGATAATAGTAAAGCTGAAATAATATTCCATGATTAAAATAAAGAATTATACTCTAAAATCAGTATAACGAAAGACTGTAAAATTGTAAAAAAGGTCAAAAACTAAAACAACTTAAGCGGAGAAAAAGGTGAATTTCTAACATTCAGTGAGGTTACTTCAAAAATTAAGATGATCGGATGACAACTTATAAATTTCCTGTATTAATGCGAATTCTGGCAGCGAGTACCTCAGAATCCAAACAGTATCCTGTTTCCGAAACGTATCTTTTTCTCGACAACCAAACAAAAAGACCACGGAAAACGCAAACATTGAAAGCTTGAGAAATTACCTCCTTGAAGAATCGCGCAATCTTCTGGTAAACGAATAATAGGAACGATCTTGGGATGAAGAAACGATATCGAGCTGGAATTGAGGAAACCCTAGGGGGTGTGAAGGAAGTAGTAAGGGAGAGGGGTAGATAGACCTGGTGTTTTGCTTTTAGTTTTACTTTTTGGTTCGAAGACATGAACCGCGGAGTTAGTGAACCTTAGCAGGTTCTCTACTCCCTACAGTTCTAACACGTGGCATTTCAGGAATATGTTTGACGAGTCAATGAGCTTACGCGCCAATGTCGTCTGAGTTCTCGGTTGTATCGCAGTGAATAGATGAAAAGAATACCCTCTGAGCCGCTGTCTCTTTTGATTCTGTGGTCCCCGACCAAAAGAAAATGCAAGATACAGTATATTTATGTTAATACAGAAAATTTGAACTAGGCATAGCCTTTTCAATTCCTTAATCCATGCGGTTAGATTAAATAAAAAAAAATATTTTGTGCTTGGGGCAGAAAATATTTTAGAGAAATAATAATTAACATATATATATATATTCCTTTTACACTTGTCTCTAAGAATATGACATTAAAATTAAAATTGAAGAGGTAATGAGTATATGAATAAAAGTTAAAATATATAAAATTTCTTTGAATTATAGATTAATTTTAAAAAAATTTAAATTTTAAAAAATTATATAAAATTTTCTTTAATTATAAAAAATGTGTAAGAATATATTTTGTTAAATGATAAACGGTTTTCATAAACCTTATTACTTTAATCAAATCCCAAATTGATCAAACAAAAATAACCCTAATGCCCCTACTTCATTTACCTTACATTTTTCCAATTCAGAGACAGTTACAATCGTTAAGCTGGAGATTTGCCCACTGTCCTCTTGCTTCTAGCACTGAAATCACCAAAAAATAAACAATTTTTCTGCACTTTTGCCAGAGATCTCCTTAGCTTTGTTAATGGTTGACACTGTCTTCTTCGTTTACTGTACTAACAGTGGTGGGGTTTTGATAGGAGAAGTAGAGAAAGAGACAACTGTAGGTGGGATGATCCTCTCTGATAGCTTTGCAAAATCTCAGAGATATGGATCCATCAAATCTCTAACCTTGAAGCCCTTTCTTTTTAATTAAAGCAAAAGCAGTCGTATTTGCCTTTCCCATTTAAGTACCAACCTTCTGTTTCTTCAGGGAAAGCTCATCCACTCTCCATTACCTTCAATCTCTCTTCCCTTATTAATACTGCGTCTTAAAGAGGCTCATAGAGTTCTATATTGACGATTTTTGCGAATACCCAGTTGAATTTACTCGGCAGAGGATTTCCATTGATTGGAGATGGCTATGGCAAGCAATGTTTTCAGGCATGATATGCCAAAGGTTCAAGAGGAATCATCTACAAGTATAGGAGAACTGCATGTTCTAGCCGTTGATGACAATCATGTTAACCATAAGGTCATTGAACAGTTGCTAAAAATTTTTTCAGAGATCTCCTTAGCTTTATTAATGGGCAATGTCTTCTCAATTTTGCTCTTTTCCTAAAACTTCTCAAAATCTAGTTTTTGGAGTGGCTTTTATGGTTTCAATTTGGCTATGGTTGGCTTCCATTTTAGGGTCTCTAAGAGTACCTCCTTCACAGCCTCTTCCTCAATTGGAGGAGGTGCTTTGCTTTGAGAAGCTCTAACAAGGTTGGCACTAGAATCTTGGTGGTAGTGTCGCCACGGTAGAATTTTGGTGTTTCCTTGGTGATGAATCAAAGGAAGAAGCTCCATTACAAATCACACGCCAACCCATTTGGCTTCTTGTGTTAGATTTCCTCCACGAATGTAGGGGGAAACAATTGGGAATTAGGGTTCATATTTGGGGTGTGGGGATTTGCAAGTGAGGTTCAAATAAGTTAAGATTATTTTAGTTATTTTTTTGTGGTCAATTTAGAGTTTGACTAAGGATTTAGGGAAACAGTCTATCATTTAATAAAAAATATAATAGAAGAGTCTTTTTATATATTTTTAATAGTTGAAGAGAGTTTTATACAACTTTTTAAAATTTAAGAGAATATTTTAAAATTGATCCATAATTTAAAAGATTTCTTTATATTTTAGCCATAAATAAATGAGTAACTAATGAAATTTAACTTGTATAAAATTCATGTAAATCAGTCTAATATTGAAAGAAACGAAAAATATCTTATTTGGTAGAAAAAATTATTCTCAACTTTTATCATGTAAGTTATTTTTGTGAATTACATTTTATAAGAATAAATTTATTTTAAATTGACACAATTATTTTTAAATAATTCTGTCCAATTCTTCTCATTATATATAAAAAAATCTAGCATATTTATGTGGTTAACTCTAATTTGAGAAAAGATAATGTCGTGTGATGAGGTTTACAAAAAATCTCTTGTAAAATACACAGTAGATGAGCTTTTTCCCATTTTATTAAGTTTTGAGTGTGAATGTTAGCGTATAATGTTTATACATTCATTATCTGAGAATATCTTTTCATGATTTCGTAGCTCTATGAGATAATATATATGTATTATATAAGAGTAAAGATGATAAAAATATTTTTGAATTAAAATATTTATTTTAAGGTTTTCTTTATTAAAATATTATTTTGATGTAAAATTCATAATATTTTAAAATTTAAATTATATATTTATTAAAGTAAAACTTAAAATTATTATTTTTATCGTTCTTATTATAAATGGTATGTTTTATTAAAAATAAATTCAAATTTTATAATATTTTTAATATTTAATATTTTCTTAAATATTAAATATAACATCACTTATCTAAATTAAACAATTTATAATGAATATTTTTTAACAAATTTACGTTTTAATATATTTTCTTCACTCTCATCTAAAATTCATAAACTTTTAGTGAACTAATACTCTATTTTATAAATGTAAATGCTAGTCTATTAAAATGTTTAATACCATATTGAAACTCGTAATAAACACATATTTTTATCTCCCATCAACTTTGATTTTGGTATTATCTGATTTTAATAATTTTTATTTTAATAATTTAGTCTAAATTATAAGTGAGCAAATTTATGAAATAAAAAGACACAAACAAAATGCCACCGAAATTTAAAAAAAAAAATTCAATATCAAAATATTCGAATCCACATATTCACCAATTACATCATGTATATTATGACTGTATGTGATGAAACAAATTTAGAACATAGTAATAGGTTATTTCTTATAGTGAACTGAACGCTCTGATATATGATCTCATCAAATCATGAAAAGCATTACATTTTACAATTAAATTAGAGCCAGTCATAATTTTGTGGATATTAAAAAAATTGTCGTATTTTTGTGTCATGCCTAATTAAAGTAGCCCCTTTTTTAATTGGCTAAATTTTGTTCCAGTAGGATGGCAAAGAAGCATTAATTCTATTGAAATCATTGATCTCCATGGTTTACTAATTCTTCGCACTCACTATTCATAGACTGGGACAGAGTTTGACAAATTGATGGCGAATGCATTGACTTAATCCAAAACTACCCCGGTTAAGGAATTGGAAGCTTTTTCCCCCTTAGCCGCCTCCCAAGTGGCACGTTTGGTAGATTTGGACCTCTGCGGCAAAATAAAAGATAAGAGAAAAAGATATGTACTTCAAGACATTAAAAAGTAAATGAAAAAATGAATTTTATACCAAATTTTAACATGTAAATTTTAAGTAAAATTTGAAAAGTTATAAATCCTCAACTGTAGATCCCAATCCCAGGTTATGTAGTTCCGAGTGTCATAGTGACTGCGACACTCCCACTTGCTTCCAACTGACCCACATCTAAGTGGGAATGCTCTTAGCTACGATGACAGGAAATTTATCTTTGATATTCTTCCCCTACCTTCTAGAATTGAACCATATTTTGAATTCAACGATTATAAGATAGTGACCAAAAATTAGTACTATAAAAGTAAATTATGTCTATTTCAAAATAAAAATATACGTTTAAAATTTGGTATTAGAATAACTTTTGAGTCAAAAGTATACCTTTTCTTTATTATTGGAAAGAAAAATTAATTCTATGCAAAGAATAGAAAATACGTCTTGAGAAAAAAGTGACCAAATTCCTCTTGAATATCTTAAACCCAAGACCCAATTTTATATTAGGTGTTGGATAAATAGCATAATTCATCACTATACTGGGGAAAAAAAAATATTGTTTCTGTACTATTCAAATAGCTACTGCTAAGCCAAAGGCGAACGGGATTAGCTTCCAATTAGAAGGTTAATGTCTGAGTTTGTATCCACAGTCAATAGATGACTTGAGCCTCTCAGAACTTATCCTCGGTCAACTTGAAATTAGCTTCCAATTAGAAGCAATTATATTTTTCCCGAGCTTCAAGATTATAGCGAATGTGATCCCAACACGTGTACCAAATGAATCGGGGCCAATTGGATTGCGACAGCTATCATGATTCTGTGTGTGAACATGATATATCCCCCGAACGTGCGGTTACGCTTCCCGCCGAGAGCAAGTCCTCCAAAACCCGGTTACGTTGAATTGGGCCCACATCTCGTTCCCCAATTCCTCGCGCTCCGAAAGTCCGCCCACATTCGCTGTCGCGCTGGTTTCCTTCTTCGTCTCCGCCGATAGGTGATCCTCCAATGTGGTCCCCACATTGCCAGTGTCACTGGCACCAAGGGCACTACGCCTCTGCTGCAACAACACATCCCTCTTTTTCTTCATATGCTTCCCTTTTATCTTGAGGATCGCCTTCTTGCACAGGCCAAACGGCACCTTGTAGACCGCCAACACCAACAAGTTCATCACCGCGCACGGGCAACAGCAGCATATAGCTGTGCACTCCGCCGCGGCGCTTCCTGCCATCTCGCCGACTCGCCGCTTCTCTCGCGGTTTCTCATTGATGAAGAGCGGCTGACGGCGACTCACCGGCGGCGAACGTACTAGGACTTTTTGAGTCATGAAGATTGAGCCTTTTCTTTTTGATCCAAAAAAGCGAAAGGATAACAAAAACAGATAAATGAAGGACTAGATCAGCAACAGCCAACAGGGGTGACAAGGCAGAAAACTAGAGGTAAGAAAGTTGGACAAGCGAATCTTCTTCCTCAGTAAAGGACAAAGGTTGACACTGCCGGCAATTCGCTGTCACATTTTCTTCATCACAAAAGGTAAAAGCAGTGCTTCTGGAAAATTTCCTTCATTTTTTCCGGGAAAATTTGAATTAGGAGAGGAGGAGAAAATCAAAGGTTGGAGAGCTCAAAAGAAGGGATTAAAAAGAAAGAATCCAGCGGTATAAGAACGAAATAGATGGGATTAGAGATGAGAGCTGTTTTTCTTGATACAATAGAGCGGTGGTTATGGAGAAAGCTTAATTTGTTAAAGGAGTCAGCAATTCTCTTTATTTAAGTTTGGTCCACACAAAAAATGGAAGTGCGAAGTGGTTAGACGTGTTTACAGAGAGGGTGGGAGATTTATTTGGGTTTAAGACAGCTGCACCCATGACGCGTGATCTGTTGTGGAGGATGATTAATAGAGAGAGAGAGGCCACCTCTAGAACAAGCTAGAGTTTTTTTTATAATCATAATACTTCACCTCTTTAAAGATCTAAAACATTAAACCCAATCATTTTTCAGCTAAAAAAGACAGTTTTTAATTAAATTTCCTGAAAAAAATATATTGAAAATAAAGTGAATAATTAGAGCCACAGAAAAAATAACTATGTAATATATAATTAAAGAAATAAATAGTATACTTGAAAGGTTGTATATTTTATTAGTGTTTTTTAAAAAAAAGAAAATGATTATGATTATAATTTTGTATTAAATCTTGAAGTGAAAATTACAATTCAAAAACTTTGAAGATGTACTTTTTAGGTGCCTATTTCGCAATTCTCTTAATCCCGGTGCGTTGGCTGTTTGGCTTGGGTGGTTAACCCGGGATCCACGTCATTGCCCAATGGTTTGATATGCGTACGTGGGTAGGAAACTGCCGCCGTTATCTCCCCACGTCATTGCCCGATGTGGCCAACCACCGATTGTCATGGAGAATTTAACACGTGTCGTTTCCAGCACAATATCCTCATGAATCGGACGACTTATGTTGTCTCTGCATCTAGGATTCTAGAGCCTTCGATCATTCGCCGTGTTTAATTAAATTAAATTCCAATTATTGGTCAGACGAAATTGATTCGAATTTTATTATAGTAATCATTTAAGTCTAATATTATTCCCGTCTACTGTCTTGGCATTCAAAATTCAAAAATTAATAGTCTGAAATAATTTCTAAGAACATCATTTAAACACATACCATGGTAATTATTTTTTCTAAACAAATTTATTAAATGGTAGGGTCCCAAGCTAATAATAAACTGAACACAAATATAGTAAAGAGGGGCGAGTGAATTACCCAATTTGGACATTTTTTATAAGATGCCATGTGGCATTGCTATATCTCCTAAACAGTGACAGCATCAATCAGTTGTAATGAATCAACAAAATTCTAGCAAAAACATACAAAGAATGTTTCAGTAGCTACTAACGTCAGCTATAACCGGTGAACACCTTCTTCCCCCTCTTTTGCCACCTCCACAAACCAGTTCCTGCTTTCCAGATAATCTAATCATGCTTTATCCCTCTCTCCGCTGAGCTCACATGCAATCATCTTGCCATATGCCCGAGAGTTTGAACCCTTACAGGATCTCAACATAATGAACGTGTCTCTTGTTCTAGCCACCAATGAAGCCCAGCCGGTGAAGAATTATAGCCAAAATGAGCATGCATATTGCCAAGATCATACCAGGTTTCCCTAGCAGCCAGTTCTTTGTCTTTTTCGCACCTTCGACCCCTCTTTGAATCCTATCTGCCCAGCGCATCTGCAACAGCATAGTAAAATATGGCGAAGGAAGGAAGTTACTCAACAAATATCAACCCTGGAAACACCATTAGTGGAATGTGGCAGTAGTTAGTTAGACAGCTAACTACCCTCAGCTTATTCGCCCTAGGCCACTTGGATTTTTGTCTCCTATCTATCCTAGTATTGCCACACGTCCATCTTAGGATACTCATCTCCACTACATAAAATCATCTAATGGACAAAATAATAACAGTCAGATAGAGTTTGGAGAACAAAATACATACCATTTTATCCAAGTTCTCTGGTGATAAAGATGACATGGCTTGCTGAGCTTTTGCTGCTTCTTCTCGTGAAAGCCTGAGACCAAATTGTTCACTCATGTTCGCTATCATTTCTGGGCTCATATTTTTAATCATTGATGTGTACATCTGCCAAAACAATATGCAGACTAAAATTTAAGTCAAATGCATTAAGAGGCAAGTAATTACTGAACATAAGAAGGCCTCTAAACTAAATTGCTAAACTATTGTATTATATGACAATAGAAAATACAAAACTGATCAGCAAAATAGTAACCATCAGGCTAAGGAAGTTGCGGCTTAAAGTGACAAAAGTACATAATTTCCTTAGACCAAAAAATGTAAGGGTATGCTTTATTAAACAGCCCCGTTGTTGACATATAATAAGTGAAAATTTTTAAGAAAACATGTCAAGTCACCTAAATTGCATATGTTCCATTGAATAAGGTGGCAACCAATCATTTTACCTACTTAGCATGTAATACAAACATACCTGCCGCATAGCTGGATCATTCATCTGGTTTCTCATCTGATCTTGCAAATCCGTGCTTGACGATGGGAAGTTTGACTGAGGAGCATTTCTTTTATTTGAAAATGCATTGGGAGAAGAACTAGATTCATCAAAAGGTCTAGTTCCACCAGTGCTTGAGGAAGGAAAGTTTGACTGAGAAGCATTTCTCGCATTCTTGTCCAGAGATGAGGATGATGGAACAGATTCATTCCCTTTCAATGAGGATGCCATTTCAAACATCTTCTGAAAATCCTCTGATGACATTTTATTCATCATATCAGATGCAGTTTTTAGCATGTCAGGTGTCACATTTGAAGGAATTGATCCAGGGTTGAAAGTAGAATCAGGGGAGCCTCCTCTTAAAAATGGGTTGGACCCCTGAAATGAAGAAGCCATGTCAAGTATCTTTTGAAGTTCCTCAGGTGACATCTTGCTAATCATATTTGAGGCAGTTTTGAACATATCAGGAGGCACATCTTGGGATTGGCTGGGATTCAGAGACGCCATAAAGGAGGGATCAGCATTTGAAATGAAATTTTGGAATGACCTATAGAATAAAATATACAAAGGTAAATTAATTTGTATATGCCAAAAATTAGTTAGAAAATAAAGATGGGGGAAGAGGGGGACATGATAATTATTTTGACCTGTAAGTATTGAGAGATTACAATTCTCCTACATGCTTAACATCTAATAAGAAAACAACATCTAAGAACCTAGCAGAGGTGAGCACACATGCACACAATTTCCTGACTTACAGGCCCAACTCCAATTCCATCATGAATCTAAGGTGGGGTGGGGTGGGGTTTGCAGATATCAACCAGAAGAAATCACTAGAAGTGAAAAGAAAACCAACAGGCCCCATAGACAATCATTGTTAAGTTTCAATGAAAGCTTAGCTGACAGGAATCTGCGACAGTTCATACCAATATGAGAACTATCTAGTTTAAAACCTGATTCAAGTGAGACAATGAAGCAAAGCTAATACAAGCAGTTCAACCAGCTCACCCACACCTGAGAGAGACCACTATGAGGTAAGAAATTTCTTTTGCAAAGTTGAATTTACTCTGTGAATTGAGGTTAGCTTTAGTTCTGATGATGAAAATATTGGGGATCATTATGTATCCACTCTACATGGCCCTAAATTTCTGACCAGTATTCACATTTAAAAACTAGTTTCAGAAATATAATACATTCAACCTTGTTCTTATACCATCCATATTCTCCAGATTAATTCAACAAAAGTGCTTAGCACCTTTGACAAAGCGGCAAACCAACCTGATGGCTTCTGGATCATTTGTTAGAGCATCTAAACTCTGCGAATTTTTTTTAAGATTTCCATTGTTGACTGTATTGCAACTCTTGGAAGAATCAACAAATTTTTTGGGTTGAGCCACTGTATGTTCCACAGATGAGCTTCTGTAGTTTCCGGAAGCCACATTCTCAACTTCTTCAGTTATTTCTTCAATTACTAATCCTACAACCATAATATCAATTAAGTTAAATCTGGCATCCATTGAAACTATTGCACAGGAGGCTAGGGAACATAAAAATGAAATAGGAAATATATAGATTGGATCACACTTCCTGGTGCACACTTACCACGTTCCTTTGTCAACTTTTCCTTGGTGTCCCTGAGATAAGGATCATCAATCACAAAGGCCATATTGCCAAATATATAAATAGCAGTATGTATCATATATGCTTAAAGGAATCTATTTTCAACAAAGATGCATGTATGTGGATGAGAGCACGGGGTAGTAAGATCACACCTTAAAAGTTCTGCAATTGTGTTATCATCAGGGGACACTTCAAGTGCCAAGCTCAAATCAGTGACAGCATCCTAACAAAAGCACAAATGTCATTACAAAATAATAATAATAGAAACAGTATTGCAGCCTAAACATCAAATTGTTAACTTGCTTACCTTTAGTAGACCTAGTTCCTTATATGCTTGACCTCTTCGATAAAGAGCCTTAAGATTCTTCACATCATATGCCAAAACCTGCAATAGTGAACTCACATTACTAGTGAACTCTAATTGCTATAAATAAATTACTAGTTGAAATTGCCAAATACAAAAAGAGAATTTAAAATAAAAATTCTAATGAGAAATTTAACTCAACATTTGAGCAGCACAAAAGGGGAAAATTGTTTTCTTATTTGTTACCATTAAAATTCTCGTCTCTTTTTATATCATCTGAGTTGATTGTTTACCCAATGTGCGTCTATAGTGCTACTTAATTATTGCATTTGGAGATCCAAACTTGAAACTAACATCATATGTTGCAATGACAACCCCCAACACTGAAAAAGGAAAAAAAAAAATTATAGATACCTCAGAACCTTCTTTTACACATTCATCATACTGCCCTGTCTTCAAGTAACAGGACATCAAGTTGAGTGAGCATGCCAAACGAAGATTTGTACATTGGGAAGATGGAATGCCTTTGATGTTTTGCTTAGCCTAGGACAGAAAATGAAAACAATATCTTAGATCAGCGAAACTGATTTTTCCATGAAGATTCTTGATCCTGGGAAAACAAGAGGGGGTAGTTAACATTCAAAAATCACTTACAAGAAGATACTTCTTCATAGCTTCATGAAACCTGCCCTGACTATGGAGTTCATTCCCCTGCAAATATAATCCTAGTCCATAAAGGCACATAATAGATACTAGACACCAATTTCTTTTACAGGAACTGAGAAACAGTAACATTTCAGTTGATGAATTACATTCCATGTCTTGTTACGAAGCAAAGCAACTTAATTCCCTTATCAGGCAATTCTATGGTACTAATATAGTTGCCAAATTTTATTTCAGTTATAGCTCCTTCTAAGAGCCTTAAGTAATTCTTAAATGGGATGTTCCTCAACATGCTTTGATTTTTCCTCTTTCAGTGGAAGATTTGAGCTTAATGGACTAAAATATGGTCAAGCTATGTATCTATCAGGGAATATTGATTCCTAATGACTCTTTTAAACTACAAATAACTCATTGCAGGCAAGAACAGTGTAAGTCAGGTTTTCTGTCCACTCTTTTAAACTACAATACAGGAAATACAGATCAAAGTTCTAGTATTACCACATACCTGCTTCTTCAACATCTCAGCTGAATTTAATTCATATTTCATTTGTGCATCAACACGGGCATGCATAGCAGCTATTTCTTCAGGTGTTGCATTAGCCATTTTCTCACCAATCTCAGCCATCTCTTCTGGACGGGTGTGCTTTAATTGTTCTGCAGCAAGTTTAAAGTCTTCAGGCCTCAAGTTTTGCATGCTTTCTGAGGCCATCCTCAACAACTCTGGATTTGACATCATCTGCAATTTCAGGTACGCATATGACAACTATCAAAAACATAGGAAATACTGCAACAGGAACTAGAAATTATATACAAGAAAAAGCCCTAATACAATATACTAAGCATTGTCTTCATAAAAACATCAACTTGAACGTAGACACTACAACAACAACAACAACAAACAGGAACATAGAGACTGCTTTGAGTAAATAAAAACAAGTTAAACGCTACATGACAAGCTTGAAGAACCAAGTATTTGCATATTTAATAACAGCATAAAGCCCAATCAGCTTTCAGTTTCCACAACAGCAACCAAAAAGGAAAAGAAACTTCAAACTTGATCAACAACGAGAACTTGAATAGAAATTATCGTTGCCTTTGTTTGCAAGTTGCTCACTATGCAGTAATGTAATTCTGTGAATCGCTCTCGGAAAACCAAACAACTGCTGCTTTTTAAGATGCCAAATTTCTCTAAATTTAAAATCTGATTTACACGAAGGGGAAAAAAATCTCAGTCTCAGTATCATTAAGATGTGCTATCAACTAAATCATGATATTTCGCGAAGGACTTTGAGATCATCGAGGTCAAGGCTCTTCATCCAAAATGTGCAAATATAAGAGGAAAAAAAAAGACCACTTAAAAACAAACCAAAATCCTATTCAAAAGAATCAATTTTTGAATGCCAAACGCATCTTTAAATTTAAAGAACTACATCAAATCCCCCGCACGACAAGTCCTATGCTTCTGCTATATCGTTAATAAGCATTACTCTTTTACAAAAGGGGAAAATTGTTATGCCCAATCCCCCATCTAAGAACATCAAATTCACAATGGTAACCCAAACACAAGGGAACAAATTAAGTGCGCAATCATAGGAATTTCAGAGAGACAACTCTACTAGGCACATGTACATGTAGAGCATAGAGGAGAAGGCTGACCTGCTGTTGGATCCGAGCAAGCTCGGCGGGTGACATGCGACTCATTTGCTCCTGAGCAATTCTCATCAACTCAGGATCCATCATAGCGTTATACATTTTCGCTCTCCAGTTGAATCAATGATAATAACCAGGCCAGCAGATCGAGAAACCGAACTTCTTCTTCGATGGAGGAAGAACGTGGTGATGGGAGAGAAGAGGTTGTTCGTCCACGGAATTTGGAATGATTAAGGAACCATCTCTGAGAGTTATTTGTCTCCGGAAAAACTTGAAATTGAATAATTATTTAGGATTTAAAAGGACGAAGGAGAACAAAGCCGAGTCCGATTTGCCGGTACCGCCTACCAAAGCTGAAAAGAAAAAAGACCCATATGCGTTCTGTAACTTGTGTTCGTTTAAATTACCCTCCTACGTTTGGTCATGTCTTCCGAGTCAAAGCCCGGTCGTCAACAAAACAGCAAACGTGCCAAAAACATCGCAAGATCCCAAACACTTTGAGATCAAATCAAATGTTTTTTTTTTCCTTGTGAGCTTACAACTTATCTAGCATTTTGATATTTTTTTTTTAATTTTGTGATATGAGTTTAATTTTTATTTTTTATCTCTATCAGTAATAAAATTTTTAATAATATAAAATTAAATATTTTTTAAAAAATATATTACGACAAAAAAAAAAATCAACTATAGCACTTTCTCATGACTTATTAGTTTGATACATTCTTTATAAAATGACTTATTAATTTGGTGACATTTTTTCGTAAACTTGAATTTAAAAAAATTAATTAATTCAATTCTAATTATTGTACTTTGATATATTGTTTAATGCACTCTTGATTGGATTCCTAAGACAATGGCTTTTATACAGGTAGATTGCATTTTATATTTGTCTTTAACTCAACTTGCATATTTCTAATTGGTGTTTCAAAATCACAAATGGCAAGAATTTATGGTCAATAAAGCTAACATAATTTGTTAGATGTATAAATGTAGAAAATTATTCAAAATGTTATGTAAAGAACTAAATTTTAAATAATAATTAATAGAAAAAATATGTGAAAAGAATATGAATTTAATGCACGAGAGTCTGTGATAATAAATGATTATAAAAGTATAATAATAAATTAATCATGAAATATAAATTTATTGCTTTTTTTGTTGGTTGTAAAATTTATTGTTTTTAAAGTACGACTTTTTCTTTTTCAGGTGGAATTGGAATCATTGTAGCTTCTTTCCGTGCGTGCAACGTCGAGATTTGATTGGCTGTTCGCATTATGCACGCTGGGATCGCCCACTACTAGATTGGCTTCACCGATATACATGCGTTATCGGGCTCCAACCGCGTCAGTTCCCAGTCATCGTCTCTCTCTCGTGCGACGACGCAGCACTATTTTTCGCACTGATCTTTGGGTGCATGGACGAAGTGATCACAATGGCGGATGTCACAGCAAGCACCCAACAAACGCCATCTGCGACAACGCCTACCTCTTTGCTTCCATCTAACCTTCCCATTTTTTCTGCGTTTCTGGCTTTTGCTCTCGCCCAGTTTCTCAAAATCTTCACCACTTGGTGCGTGCTGTATAGCTTTTATTTTCTTCATCTCCTTTCAAAATCTGATGATATTCAGTATAGATGTGTTTTATTTGTCTAATTGCTTTGATGAACGATTCATTTAGTTGTTGAATTTCACGTAATCTAGCTTTTCATTTGATGAATTGAAGCTTAATATTTTTCATACTGCTGCAGAAAATTATTATTCGCCTCGTCAACTAGATCGAAACCTTAGTAACGAGTGTAATTCTAAATTGCTAGATCAACTGCAATGTTTCCTCTGTTGATGGGTATACCGACTGGATGTCTTTTACGTAGATTAATTTACGAGAGGGGGCTATAGCTTTAAACTTACAATCAGGGCATGTTACTGTTTGAGGATTGAGCATTTTACTTGCTCTTATGGTGCTTGTATTAAAAGAATGGGGCTGTTAATAAAATTCACACTCAACATATAGCTGTGGTGAAATTTGTGAAATTTAAGTGGTTTAAAGGTAAGCACCGAGCCACCAGATGTGGCTTTATCGCCTAAGGGTTTGAAAAGTCTTGCAAGCAGTCTTAGGTCTTGTGCCGCCAAGTACAAAGAAAGAAAAGCATAAGCCCCAACTTCAGTTTTATTGCGTGTCATATGGCACTGAATATTGTGTTATGTACTTTCTATTGTTGTCATGAATTGGCAATCTTTGAGGCAATCCCTTCTTGGTATACTTGTAGAGATGCTATATCATAACTTTCAATTTTTCTGGTTTTTCTTTCCCTGTAAAAATGAGGGGAAAAGTGCATAATCTGGTTCTGAATAAAAAGTTTGGCACTGAATGTATTCTGTACTTAAAAATAATAATGAGCTTTAAGCCTTTAATTAGGCCCTTATACCTCTCTTCCTTTTGTTTGAGGGAGATTGTGAATTTACAACTTTTTTCATTATACTAAAACCCTATCATGACGGCTTTAGGTTTTGAGTGGAAAAATCTGATAGGGGTAGTGATTTTAGCTGATACTTGTTTCAAATTTGAACTTAACTTTTAGGTAGCTTATTTAGTATAAGTTGAAAATGTGTGCACTTATTGACTTAAGTAGAGATTCATATGCGTGATAAAATTTTCTGGGGTTTTAGGCAACTATTATTGCATTTTGATATCTCAACTTGAACTATTTTGTAGTACAGACCCTAATAAGTTGGAAATATGAGCTTAAATTTTCCAAATTTTTCTCCTAGATGCTCAGGTATAAGGAAAGAAGATGGGATTCTAAAAGGATGCTCGATTCTGGTGGAATGCCTTCATCACATTCTGCTACAGTGTCAGCTCTAGCATTGGCCATAGGTCTCCAAGAAGGGGCAGGTTCACCTGCTTTTGCTGTTGCTGTCGTCCTGGCATGCATTGTATGTGCTTCATTCGCAATCACATATGTTGCTGTTTTCCCTGGTTAGCTTAAGCCTTAAATTGCACTTGGAGGAGTTTCTCCCATGTTTGTATATATATAGTTTTTTTTTTTGGTTTTTACATGTTTGTCAAAAGAAGTTTATGGCGTCGTTTGATCCATGTAGCCGACCCCACCTAGTGGGAAAAGGCTCGGTTTGTTGTTGTTGTTGTTGTACATGTTTCTCAAAAATTTTCATATTGTTCTTCTCCAGCTTATTATGTATAAAGTCAGCATTAGTTTCATTTCTTAGTTAAACTGGGTCTTATATGTTGAGAAGCCATAAATAATTCTGTCATGCAGGATTGAGATTAACAATTACCTCTAGAAGTCTTGGGTATAAAGAATGGTATTATTACACTGTAATGTTGCGGCCTAACATATGGGGACCAATACATCTCTGCTTTTACGTCTGTCTTTAAAACCTTTTGATCTGATATATTGTATCTTTTTTTGACAATCCTCTCCGCTAGCATATTCAGCATTTCCATCATGATCTTCATGGCGATCCTATTAATTCAGTAATAAATAAAGAATACAATGTGTTGTTATGTGAATATGTTTTTATGTCATGTAGAGTACTAGACATTGGAAGCTACTAGACTATGCTGATTGCTCCTTCTTATTTCTTCTGAAGAATTATATAAGGGAACTATTGACTAATGAATTATCCTTATCCTAGTCTTAGTATTGTTTTCTGCTTTATTTGGTAACTGGTATTCATTTAGTACTGGAAATGTATCTTTGCTGACCTTGCTTCCTTTTTGATAGTATTTAAATGCTTACATAAGTGAAGTGGGATAATTAACTCTTGTACCACACTTGTAGGTAATGTACGATGCCTCTGGAGTTAGACTTCATGCAGGTCGCCAAGCAGAAGTAAGTTCTCTTGATGATAATATACTTGTCAAATGGTGTGCTTTCTGTCATTGTAACATCTAGGTCCACCGCAGTTGCTGAATCAAATTGTGTGTGAGCTACCTCCAGAACATCCTTTGTCCAATGTTAGACCTCTGCGTGATTCACTTGGTCATACTCCACTTCAGGTGTGTTGTGCTTTTTTGCTACTTTTATTATAGTTACTGTTTGTCCTTCCTATGATTGCGGTCTCAGGTCTTTGAAAATTTACTATTAAGTAGACCTGGAATCAGAATTACTTGTGTTTTGTGACTTGTGAAGCATATAAGATGCCATAAATATTGAAATTCACATCAGATGCTTTTGAAGAGAAATGTAGTTCTCATCACTAAGGAGTTGTCAATTACAAATTTCCTCAACATGCTGCATCAAGTGGGTTTTGGTTGCTTGCTTGCTTGAAGTCAACCAATTAGTTGGATTTAGTTTATTTGTGTTTAAGGATTCTTGTGGCAAGCAAGACTGTTTGGTTGGGTTTTGTTATGACTAAGAGTTGATGGGAGAGTAGTGGTTATTTTTTGGACGGATTTAATTTCAGTAAGGATTTCTTTTTGATGTAATGTTGACTGGTTGGCCTAGTAAAAAGGTTGGGGGAAATTGATTTACAGCTAAAGAAAAAGATGAAAGATTGGTAGAAATACGGAATTTCAAGGGCAGTGACATTGTCATGATGAACCTTAGTTCAGTTACTCTGACAACTATTCTTTACTCGTTCCTGTGGGGTGACCGGCAGTTTTTTTTTTAAGTTATCAACACTTAATAGCTGTTGTCTGAAGAATTTTTTCTTTGAAAACAGAAAGGTTTTGCATTGTCACATGCCACCTGGGCTTAGTGCGCCCAATTGCTGCCAGAATTCATATGTCGTACTTGCTATGCATCATTGGTCTATTATTATCTTATTTTTTTCATTTAGCATGAGATCTGCTATGGTATGCTATTTGCTTCATAAGAACCATCACATTGTCTGACAAGACTGAGGCTTTTGACTTACATGTCCGTTTCTGTCCAAGTATATAATTTTATCTTAGGTTCGCAGGTATGAGTGACTAATATTTTTTTGTTCAGGTGGTTGCTGGTGGTTTATTGGGATGCGTTATAGCGATTTTGATGAGGAACTCCAATTAGGATGCACCAGTTGACCAATAGTGATTCTTCTACCGTTTCATACATGTGACTGAATGAGCTGTCAAATGAGAGCATCATGGAAAGGGCAGAGGCTTCCTGCCCCGTTGTTGCAAGCTCGTAACATGGGTAGAGGGCTGACCTTGGTGCTAGGGAATCCTTCCTGCTCCTGTGTTTTTTAACATTCTCTCTCATGTATACATTAATTTATCCGTTTTTTTAACTCTGGCTTACTTGAATGCTGAACATAATTTGAGGAAACCGTGGTCATTCTTTGAGTTCTTAAGTTCCGCCCCGTGTAAAATTGAAAGGCACATCATTGAGTTTGCGTTCTATGTTGAAGTGTCCTAATTTCTGGAAGTTAGCTCACTAACCTCAACAGCAAATGTAGATCAGTGTTTCTATTGCGTTATGATCTATCATAAAACTGTTAATCTTTCCCGAAGGATGGTTTTGTGACAATGCATGATTTAGAATATTATTTTTTTATAAAAACAATGATAAATTACTTAATATGTACTGTGAATATAAGACTTACAAATTATGACAATGTATAAAACATGCAACTATAATATTGTAATAAGAATATTATGCTCTAAATCACATTTAATTTGAAATAGAATTAGAACAATAACTAGGAATTGCAACCCAGGGAATGCATAGAATTCCACAAGAAAATTAGAAAAAAAGGAAGCAATGAGATGATAGAAAGTCATGAAATTTGTTTATATATTGGAAACAAAAAGTTATTTAATAACAATTATTCTTTTTACTTAGTAACGGAGTCAAATGGCAAAAGAAAAAAATTTATGGAAAAAGATTTTCTTACCAATCTATTATTACAAAATATTCACCTGATCTATAAAATTTAATAATTTAAAAATTATAAAATTATACAAAATAAAATTATATAAAAAATAAAAAATACTCAGTTTATCATCTTACGCTTGCTTCATATAACTGGCGGACCTGATTCCCACTCAAACTATCTTACTAATACACATGCATGCATCGAATCATTTCTCTCCACCCTCTCGTTACCCCCTTTCTTTTACAAATTTCAAATTTTAAAAAATGGAGGGAAACCATGCAAATTCTCTGTGCGCCACACCCTTAAGTGCTTCTCACTGCCCAGAATCAAACTCCGAGAGCTACTACTTGAACCAATTTTCCTTTTGAACTGTTCTAGATTTGTGGTTTCCATTCCAACTTTAATGGCGGAAACCCTAAGCCCCAATCCGACACTTGGTCAGAAACAGAGGCTTCCCATGGCCGCTCGTATCCAATCTCCCACGAGTCCGTTCTTTTTGGGCTCCAACGACGATCAGCTCGAACGCGCGCAGGCGCGTGCTGCCCGTGCAGCAGCCGTCCGTCGCAAGGCCGTTGCTGCAAATTTGCAGTCCCAATATGTGGATGCCAATTCCGCCAATTGTCTTAACAAGCAGCAGATTCTCGATTTGTTCCATAACTGCATAAAGCTTGCCAGTGAAAATGTAATTGTGCCAAATTTTTATTTCATTTTAATTTTTAAATCGATCCTCACATTATTGTTCTAACTAAGAATCCGCGTCTTTATGCGCATCTGCTGTGATTATTGTTTTTTTTTTTGGTTATTTAACATGTTTGTTTGATAATTACTGACTCCATAATTGTTTGTTCATAATCTTTCACGCCTCTAAAATCACGTTGTGAATTATAAATTTTCGAATTTACTTGATTTTTTGTTTCTCATTTCTGTTTTGCTACAGAAAATTAATCAGAAAAATACATGGGAGCTGAATTTGATTGACCACCTTACTGATATTATTAAGGCTGAAGAAGAAGATGACGTGGAAACTAATTTTCAAAAGGTATGTTCTGGTGATAGAGAAAATCACGAGGTGCATTTCTTATTTTTCAATTCCTACATAATTATCTTCGAAAGTTGTTCAAATGTTTGCTTTGTCCCCAAAATTTATTTTGAGAATGCTATACTAGTCTTGCTGATTACAGTTAATATCATGCTAAGTATTTCCAAACCAAATTAATATATCAGCTCTCCAAACCCAATCAATATCTCAGCTATCTGCATGAACTGGTCGTTTTATGGGTTCACACGTCCTCAATTTAAAAGTTAGATGTGAAGGACAGTTTGCCACTGTTACATATTAGACCAGTGATGGGAGGAGGATAATACTATATGTGGATAATGTATTGATGTTACCATTCATTTAAAGTAAATTATAGTTTCATTAAAAATGTTTCATGTATGCAGTTTCTTCTGATCGAGATTTCATTAGCAACAATTCTACATACACATGCAATAGCACATATAAACTGTTATACACTGTAGTCTGTACTACTAGATTTTGGAGAGTTGAATTTCTCATTTATGATTTCACAGATGGACTTATAAACGTCAATATGCAGTAGATAAGGCAGCCATGACATTTTTAGCAAAACTTTTGTTTTCTAGATATTTGTTTGATTTTATTTTTGTAGGCAAGCTGCACTCTTGAAGCTGGAGTCAAGATTTATTCATTAAGGGTGGATTCAGTGCATTCTGAGGCATATAAAGTCCTTGGTGGGATGAATAGAGCAGGCCAAGAAAGTGAACAAGGTTATATTGTTTTTTCTTTTAAGCTTAGTATTTTATGATCTTTGTTTTCATTTTTGCTTTTAAAGTAAGTTTACTTGATCTATAGTTTGTGGCTGGGGGCTGTAGGAATCTCTTTTCTTTTCTAACTATTACAATTCTGTTAACAATAAATAATGGCTTTCATCCTGTCACAGTTAAAATAGTTGAGGAGATATTTTGAAAGTTTCAGTTGCATCACTATAACAAATGACCTTTTATGGCTGCAAGCAGTGTCATAGTGTACTCATCCAAGCTGTTTCCACATCTAATACGATAAGTTATATTTTATAACAATTGAATCAATGATCCTAACACGTGATGCACTATCTTATGAATGTCTGACCAGCTGTAGGACATTTTAACTATTATTTAGTAACATTTTATTCTATACTATTTTTGATGATGTATAATTATGTCAGATACCGCTGTGGAGGATGTTAGTGTTGAAAGTGGACAAGAAGGAAGCAGGAAAGAGATGGAGAAGAAGGTTGAAATTCTTTAGCTCTCTGAAACTGACTGGTCACGTAAACTATGTGGTATGCTCTAAATTCTAACAGATGTCTTGTAATGCAGTTGTCGCCGTTATCAACACTGGAATCTTCTTTCGAGGTTCTTAATGTAAAGAAGTTTGATGGTAATTTCAAATCCCTTTCCATCTGTTACATTTTAAATGTGTGGGGTTGAGATTGTGCTGAAAATGTATATGATTTTCCAGCTGCATTTGCTGTGGATCCCCTATATCGCCAGACAACTGCACAATTTGATGAAGGTGGAGCCAAGGGTCTCTTGATGAATAATCTTGGTGTGTATGGTGGATGTAGGGTGCTCTTTGATTCTCTGGAAGTTCCAGGGAAGTGCATGACAAGTGAATATCAACATGATTTTTCTGACACAATTGATCTTTCATTTGCCAGAGGTGTGTTGCTTCTTGAAAGATCTGGTTATACTGTTGTTACATTTACAATAGCAACATTTAGTGTGGATAATGGTGATTTACATGTTTTATTTCAGAATGTGTTGAACAGATGGTATTGAGCATGCGTTTGGAGAATCAAATTTCTCCAACTCTCAGGACTATAGTAAATCAATTTGATGAAAACAATAGAAGGCCCTCAGACTTTCAATTTTCTGATGAATCTGATCAGAGGTCAGCAGAACAGTCTGATGTAGCTTATCAATGTGAAATTGAGGTTGATAGAGAAGAATATGAGAACTGCATGTCTTGGAACGATGATCATGACGATCAAACAATTGTTACTGATCTGGGCTCTCATGATGCAGATTCAAGTTTTCCTAGTTATCCTCAGGTTTTGTTATATGAAAACTATAGAAACATCTTTGCCTATCTTGGATTAGATATTTCAAAATATTGCATTGTTACTATAAGTGAATGATGGATTTTTCACAACATATCAAATCTTTCAGGAAAATGAACCATTTCCTTCCCAAGACTCTAAAATGGATGATAGATTTGAAAATGTTGATGGGTATTTATTCCTAAGTCTGGGTTTTAGTTCAAAGCAAAATGCATGGGCTGGCCCTGATCATTGGAAGTATCGAAAAGCTAAAGGTGGGATCAGGGCACCAATTATAGAATGTGATGGCTATATTCATTCAAGAGTTTAGTATGGTAGTTGATCTGTAACTTGTTTTGCAGGTTCAGAGGTTCATCCTACTTCTGAAGATGGGTCAACCCTAAAATCTAGGCATCCAAGGAGTAAGAGACATGAAGTTGATTTAGATTTCACAAATTCTTTAGAGAAAAGAATGCCTGATATTTTTGCTCCGCCTAAGAATCCCAAATCGTTGCTGCAACCTGAAAGTAGGCCGCCTTGTAATACAAAACTTCCAGAGGATTGTCACTATCAGCCAGAGGATCTTGTCAAGCTATTTCTCCTACCTAATGTGAAGGTAAATCTTTAAGATACAGTTCTTTTCTTTAATAAAAATTCTTTTTCTGGATATTTATTTGTGTCCCTGATTAGTGTTATTTGTTCTTTAGTGCCTTGGTAGGAGATCCAAAAAACTCTCAGGTAAAACATATTTTGTTCAATATATGATGATTCTTTTGGCTCGGCATAGTAAACATCTTAGAGTGTTGTCATCTATAATTAGAATGTATCTTAAACTTTGGTGTATTTTGCAGATGTATCTAGAGAAAAGTGCAATGAAATTGAATCATTCCCTTCTTGGGATGATGGAAGTGTTAGTGGCGGTGACTATGAGAGAGATGTTCATAGTGACACGGATGAATCTAGCACACTTATTTCTCAGCCTCGACAGGTTAATTTATGACTTTATGACTCTTTGTTATATTATTTACTTGCCCTGCATTGATGTCTGACTATTTTAGGTATTGTGTATTCTGGCTAAAGAATAATGACCATCACTACATTCTACATATATTTTATGTCCTTAAATTTTGGTTTAAGAGCCAAGGTGTCTGAAGTTACTGCATTTTGAGCTTAAGTCTGGTTGTTTCCTGATTACCAAGGTCAATAAAATTGAAGTCCAGTATGACAAAACTTCCAAACAAGTTGATGTTCAGGCACTGAAAATTACTCTTTGGGACCAGATTCAAGAAACTGTTCAACTGCCTTCTCAGGTATGCTAAGATTTATTTTTTCCATTTACTTAAAATGTCTCTGCCTGATGCAGTATATTCCTAGTCTAGATATGAACGTTTGAAAGAGTATATATCACTTTAAACTTCAATAAAATGATTTGCTTGCTGCAATATGTTTCCTTTGTGACATACTGCGCTATTTGACAACTTCAACATCTTTTTTGTCAAATTTTATAGTATCAGTATTTTGTAGGACTTAAATGAGTTCCTAGTTCTCAATTTCTGGGCCTTGTTGTGGTTCTATACCTTAGTTGATATGATTAAATTTCATTTTGTCCTTGAGATTGAGTGATTGATTCTAATTTATGACTTCATTTCAAAGGGTCAAAAAGAAATGGTATCTTTCAAGAAAATATTGGCCAGCTTTCCTAGCGAATGCAATGCTGCTGCAACAATTTGCGACATCTCTCCACATTTGTGTTTCATATGTCTACTGCATTTGGCTAATGAGAATGGGCTTAGCATCCAGGGCAACCCTAACTTGGATGATCTTGGCATATGCCTTCCTCGTGTTGGTGCAGCTATAAGTGGAACAATTTAAAGGCTTACTCACTCTATTATTTCTGGAATTCATGAATATTAAATTTTTTAGTAAGTGCTCTCTACTGACTACTCTACGTGCTGCTATTCTTGTAAAACTAGGACTGATGCTGTGGATCTATCTCTTGCTGGCTCTGTTGCTTCTGTGTCTGTAGAATAGACTAGTTCTTTCCATTTTTTTCAGTCCTGTCTATAGGCATCAACAAAAATTAGAGAGCTGTGTCATCACGTTTTCAACATTAGACCAATAGAGGATTTAGATATTAGATAACATATTTTGGGTGCCAATAACTCCAAATCGAAATTAGTCCTTGGTTTGGACTGCCATTTGGCCTTCAAAAAATAATACTCCGGGTAAGTGCAGAAATATTTCATGGATGTTTCTGAATTTTTAGCCGCTGTTTTATTATTTCAACTCACACATTTGTTTTACTTGGTTACATACATCTGCCATATTTTGCTTGCTACTTTCTATTTGCGTAGAATTAGAAATATTAGACATTGATTGGATTAATTTCTGCAATAAAGATTGCCGTACAGAACTTTCTAGCCCTTTTCAATCTTGAGTTTATTACAATGGTAAAGGTGGCTTTACATGATTATATGTGCTTCTGATAATTGTAATGGATATTTTGTTTTATCTTTTCAAATTTGTAGCGGCAAAATAATTGATGGACTTGATTTATCAGATATTTCCCTGCTTTAGTCCAAGGCTGCCAGTGTTGGCTACCATACACATACCATTCAAACACTTCGGTGACGTTAAAATTCTCTCTCTTGCTGCATAGGTGAAGTTAAGACTCAATAAAATAATATGAATCGAGGATGTTATTTTATTCTCCTTTAAAACGGCAATATATGCGTAAAAGCATTAAAAAGGAAAGAAACAACCTCTCTAAAATGTGCCGTGACATCCTGGCCGGCCTTGATTCTACTTAGGCATCTAACGCATTTCCATATTTCAATTCTCGGGTGGTGCTACTAATCGTGTAGAAATTCCTAGAAAACATTGAAGTAGTAACAACTAAAGTCTCCTGTGTTTGAAGAACGCAAATAGAGTTTTTCTTTCGGTTTTGGAGATCAAGAGTTCCGTCAAGAAATTACAATACCTAAGAAGACGAAGACCTTAGAAACTGGAATTCGGCACACCCCCTCCCCTGTGCATGAGATGTGGGACGCGTTAGGTACTCGGATTTGTGCTCTCCTATTCAGTATGTTTGAAGTTGTATTGGCCTTTGATCAGGTTCCATGAGGGTTAATGTTTACAGTTAAGTGTTGCCTACCAAAAAAAGACTTGTAGCTATGCCGATGTAGTCACAAAGCATGCTCTGCAGTATTAAAAAGAAAAATGAAAAAACGCATACTCCGTTACGTATGGAACTATCTTTTTTTTTTTTTTTTCTGATAATTGGTGCTGTCTTTTCTTCTGTCTAGAAAAGCCACGCATTTATTGAGAGGATAAATCAGCACATGCTGATAGAACTGCATATCATGTCAAGAATTTCTCTTTTGATGTGAAAGTAGCATAATGTTTAGCTTAATATCATGATGTCCCAAGAAGGGGGAATGCATACTTCTTAAAATCTGGATGGAGGAGTGACTGACTACTTATCGTGGTTTATTGGTATTTAGTCTTGCAACAGCTGGATAATTTGTATAAAAATCACGAACATCTTTTCCTGTCAAAATAATTGATTAATTGTTAAAAAAATTCTATGTATTGTTATTATTCTCACTATCATCGCTTCCTTTATCTGACTAACGGAATCACTCATGTATAATGCATGTTCTTGCGTGACCATTATACGGCTGAGTTATTAAGTCGCTATAATCGTCTTGGCTGCATCTGAGTAGCTGGCAGAGGACACGGTGGGGACCATGTTTTCCTCCCACCACTGCCACCCGAGATACGTTGCAATACTGTATTGAATGTGGCCGGCACCTCGTCACGTGCCATTCGAGTCCGTTCTGGGCAAACCGGCAAAAGTGGACACCCTTCATGCCCGGCTTGCAAACAGTGACATATTCGGCCATAAGGAGCGCGTGTGAACCATGTCGAAAGATATAAATCTTAAAAGGGACGAAATTCAAGACTTGGTTCACACATTTTTTTTATACGTTATAGATATTTTTTTACATCAATTATTATGCGTTATAGGTCATTACGTGACAAAATGTAGAAGTCATCTAACGTATTCCATTTTGCTAATTAAAACTTCGGTATTCTCATAAACTATATTTTGTTTAACTTTAAAGTCAAGGAAGTCATTGATCAATTATGATTTAAGTTAAAACACTGTCTAAAATGAAAAAAATTATATATATATATAGATATATCAAATGATTTATATAATATGTATATAATTATTGTTAAGGATATGTGTAATTAAAATTATTTAAATAACTGTACCCAAAAATATAAATTCTTTAAATAAATTAAATAAGATTTGATATAAAATTAATAATGCATATATGAGTATATGTAAATTTACTAAAAATTATAATATATCGTTACCCTTTAAACTTTATCTCGAACATACCCTCTGCTATTTTTGGGGAGAAAGGATCCCCACTCCGAAGTCCAGCAAGGATTGATTTCAATCGCGTTGGAAAAAAGGTCACTGATACCTTATCTTTCTCATTCGTTAACTCCTTCGCTCAATACAAAGCTAACACCGCCACACGCACTCCACTCCAAGTCCATGTCCCTCATGATGATTAGCATGTCGTCATTGCCACCATCGTCTCCGTCGCTGGTAACTCCGCCGTCGTCGTCCCTGACCGGCTTGCCGACCCGACCGATTCCCGGGAGTTACGGTTGGCCGTTGCTGGGCCCTATCTCCGATCGCCTAGACTACTTCTGGTTCCAAAAACCAGAGGGCTTCTTCAGAAAGCGGAGTGAAAAGTACAAGAGCACCGTGTTCCGTACCAATGTCCCTCCTTCTTTCCCTTTCTTCTTCAACGTCAACCCAAACGTCGTCGCTTTGCTTGACTGCAAGTCCTTCTCTCATCTCTTCGACATGGACCTTGTTGAGAAGAAGAACGTTCTGGTCGGAGATTTCATGCCTAGTGTTGCCTTCACTGGCAATATCAGGGTGGGTGTTTACCATGACACTTCTGAGCCTCAACACTCCAAGGTACTTCATCTTCCTCAACGACTAGTTTCCATTTTTCCTCAATTTTAATTTGATTTAGTTGTTCTTGTAAATTATGAACCAAAATTTAAATGCTTAAATGTAGTCCGAAATGCTTCAATTCTTCTTAACTTTGACAAGATTTTTTACTATGCAGATCAAATTCTAACAATTTTTTAGAAGTTTATGTAGAAATAGTTACAGGCATGTGTTGATATGTAGGGAATTTATTTTCAGTAGAAAAAACGATAAAAAAAGAACAAATTGTGTTAGAACTTAGAAGAAAACAAAATAGATATAGACCTTCTGGTCTAGCAGACAGTAGACATGAAGTTGTTTTCAAGCGTAAATGATAAAATGGAACCAACAGTAAAACTGAGGTATTCTAGTTTTCACACTCCCAAAGATTGGTTGTGACTAAGCTGCATATCCTGAGATTTCAATATTTGTAATAAATGTATCTACAGTGTTCTTGTTCCGAAACAGAAGGGTGAGGTCGGGGATGGGAACCATGAGAGTAATAGTGGGTGGTCCAAACTTTAAATGACTTGCTTTGCTATACTTTGAAGGATGACCAACTGGTAACGTGGTGTGTTGGATTATGATCATGGGGTGTGCAACACAGAAGCAGGGTTAGTATTATTTGTACCATTTGGTTAGAGTAGCTATGGTGACAGATGGATTTTCGGTTGATTGTTCATGAACTAAGACTCAATATCATGTGTCATGCTGCAAACACGCTATATTGACCCCTTGTGGTTTACATGTAGTAAAATTTAAGGTTGATTCTTTTTAGTATCTTAGATTCAATTCGTTTTGTGCTTGCTCTGTTTCTTTGCAGACAAAGAGGTTCAGCTTGGACATCCTGAAACGGAGCTCCAGCATATGGGTATCTGAACTCGAATCCAATCTAGACATTATGTGGGACAATATTGAAGTAACACTCTCCGAATCCAGCTCCGCTAATTACATATTCCCACTCCAGCGATTCGTCTTCGCCTTCCTCTGCAAAACCCTCACCGGCGCCGACCCTTCGCGCTACTCCGAAATCGCCGAGTCCGGCTACGCTATGCTCAACCGTTGGCTTGCCCTTCAGCTTCTCCCCACTGTCAGCATTGGTGTCATTCAGCCTCTTGAGGAAATTTTCCTCCATTCTTTCGCTTACCCTTCTTTCCTGGTCAGTGGAGACTACAATAAACTCTACGAGTTCATAAAAAAAGAAGGTAATTTCGCCCCAAAAAAAGTATATTTTTTTCTAATCGAAGCTGTACTGATAATGGGTATTTGCTTAGTTGATCAATATTTAATGAATTATAGGCAAAGAAGTAATTACCAGGGGTGAAACCGAGTTTGGATTGACTCGAGAAGAAGCTATTCACAATTTGCTGTTCGTACTGGGTTTCAACGCGTTCGGTGGGTTTTCGATTTTTCTACCGAGTTTGATGGATGCAATTGCGAGCAACGGAACCGAATTGCAAGATAAACTGAGGAAGGAGGCAAGGGAAAAGGGCGGGTCAACTCTGACTTTTGAGTCGGTGAAAAAGATGGAGCTGATTCAGTCGGTAGTGTACGAAACTCTGCGGCTGAACCCTCCGGTGCCGCTGCAATACGCGCGAGCCAGAAAGGATTTCCGCCTGTGTTCGCATGACTCGGTATACGACATCAAGAAAGGTGAGTTGCTCTGTGGGTATCAGAAGCTGGTAATGAGGGACCCGACGGTGTTCGATGACCCGGAGAGTTTCCAAGCGGATCGGTTTACGAAGGAAAAAGGGGCCCAGTTGTTGAATTATTTGTATTGGTCCAATGGGCCGCAAACTGGGTCACCAAGTGAGTCCAATAAACAGTGTGCGGCGAAGGACTATGTGACTCTCACGGCTTCTTTGATTGTGGCTTATTTGTTTCGCAGGTATGATTCCATCAAGGGGAACTCAAGTTCCATCACTGCCGTTGAAAAGGCCAAATGAAGGGTGGGGATAGTTTATTAAAATGTGTGCCTCCGTGTGAATTCTGTAATCTCTCTGTGGAGATTGTACCCCGATTCAAATATAATTCGGAGGCTGAATTCATTGTAACGGTGTAAATTTCAGATAAACGTAGTCCCTTTGAGGGTAAGACATGGAACCAAGTTTTAGGGAGCTGGGGTTTGGTTCATTTTTTCAATATCAGGGATTTTGAGGAGGATACCGAACAGGGAAAAACTTGAATAAAGACCAACTTATATGTTTAAATTGGATTAAAAGCTCAGTTCCTCAAAGTTATTAAGAACACAATGACACAAGTTGTTTCACAAGTCCAACGATGAATTTATGAAGTAAAAACAAAGTAGGAAGCGTAACTGCCACTGCAAATGTAATCCAACAGGAGATTTGACACAAACATATTTACTGAAACATGCCCTGCTCAAAGGTGGAGGGATAAAGACCTATCCCAGAAGAGAATACCGAAAAATAACAAGAACTACATCAGGAAGGGAGTTCACAGACAATGAAGGTTCAAACCTTAGGCGCACACTTTAATTAGAATATCTATTGTAATATCCTATACATTGATGACTATACAAGACAGTCAACTTATGAACCATGCTCGAACATGATTCAAACCAGGTACCTTCATAAAGAAACAAGTCAGTTGCAAATGATTAATGAACCTCGTATGTAAAACTTTTGAGACATTGGTAAATTTCTAGCTTATAACAGTCGTACACGTGCAACAGATACCCAAAAATGAAGCTTAGAAATACAACATGTACTTTTGCACTTAATTTATCAAAATACTTTGCTTTTATGGTTATTAAAAAAATACGTTGCTTTTATATGGGTCGCATGATGTTTCACAACTAATTTCAGTCAATCACTTAAGCGGAAAATCGGCGTGCACCCCATGAAAGGCATGCCATGTTACTTAGTAGTCTGTACATTCCCTTGAGAATTGGCAACCCCTTCTTTCCATCCTTTCTGACGAGCTCTCAGTTCCCACAATGCAGTCAGCTTCTTTTGAGCCACTAGTGCCGCCTCAGCTTTCTCCCTGGCTTCTTCGCACGTCTCCATCCCTGAATTACACTTGTCTGCCTCTTTCTGATACTGAGATGTAATCTTCTTAGCCTCAAGTAAAGCCACGTCAGCACGTTGCTGATTTTCCAAAGCTTCAGCTTCCCTTAGTTTTAGTTCTTCTGACAATAGCTCTGCAAAATTCTTTTCAGTATCTCCATTCACCTCTGGGTCGTGCTTTGCACAATCTGAATAAAATCAACAACACAACGAAAATGTGATGAGACAATGCAGGTGCAGGCAAAACAAAAATTCTGTCCTCTAGGTTTCATGTCAACTTTTAGCAGAGATTAGACCAGTACATGACCAGAGTTTCTTCTTCATACCTAAAGTAGACTATGTCACACTGAACCATGAAGCAACATGAAGTATAGTCCAAGCAAGTTTAGTACAATGACATGCTTTGATTCGATGCCTTTAATTTATATATAACAGATTATACGTCTCTATGTAGCAAATTTTTCCATCACCAGTTCAGTACCAAAAACAGGAATAGCTAACGATAGTCCTTGACTAATGAATTTTTTTAAGCACAAGAAAATAGGTCAATAATGATTTCTGTTTAAAGGCAAAACACACAGAAGACATGAGAGATTTGTGATCATCAAAGTTGGCCCAAGATCAGGGTATCTTATTGAAAAAAGTGAGAGTAACTGCGTTACTTCAGCTCCTAACTTAACACCAAAATGGGCTACTTATCTACACTGATTCAAATGAGATGCTTGACTAGTTGAATTAGGATACAGAAAACAACCTCCGAACGAACCGTTGCTAAGCCCTGCATAAATACAGACACAGAAACTGAAATAAGTACATGTTTGATATGCAAATAAACAAAGAGAAGGGTACAGAATGTCATGATAAAAACACAATCTTTCTTGGGAAACAAGGGTTGCTTTTATGGTAGGAAAAAGGATAAAGTTCACATACAGAGACATCATTGATTTGCAATTCTATTAGTAAAAATTTAGGGCATCAACAGTGATTGAAGGCTATGGTGTCTAGGATAATATTTGTTAAACTATGAATATAAATAGGTTGAGTGGATAACTATATTTAGCAGTAAATGTTTGCATTATTATAGTTCGAACTGCAACAGCTTGTATGAAACAAGGAAGAATATGCATGCGAATCAGAACTTTCATACACCAAACCAATGCTTGCATTAAGAGAGTAGAAAGGCACTCACAATCATTTTGGACTCCAGTAACTGTTATCAACACTTCATTAACGATTTATTTGGGTTATTGTTGTTTTAAGAACTGTGCTAGCCAGTCCGGTCAAGTTGTTCATGAAGAGTTTAAACATTACAGGTAAAGTCCCACAGAACAACCAACACCCCCCCTCCACCCGGGGGGCCCAGTTCATTGCTATAGGAATAATTAATGTAAAGAAGAATAAAACTAGTAAAGTAACACACATAATCATATCTATTTCAACGTATCTTTTCTCAAATGCAAATTAAGCCACAAATACGGTCATTAAGACTCCTAACCCTATGGTATTGTGTAATGATATCTAAGAATTATGGTATTTCAGTAGTCAAGGTGTGCAACCAAGTATTCAGAAGAAAAGGGTCGGTACATAATGCAAGGAAGTAACATAAGAATTTTCATCACATTTATTCATACTTGAGCATAAGTCACATGGTTAAGGATGACATCCTGGAAGCTGTAGGCCAGGGGTAATCAGTTCATACCATGTCCGTATTACTTAAAGAGATGAGACAACCTAAGACAGTGTTCGAAGTTTAAGCTAAGAAAGAGACGCTATAATAGGTTGGGAAAACCTAGCTGCTCTTTTCTACCATAGTTCTAAACTGTACCATTAAACTTCTTATGCCTCTGGCAATAATCATGATTCTTACATAATCCAGTATTTCTACCTAACTTCAAAGTAATTTCCATGAATTGAAGCAGCCAGCGAAATAAGAAAGACGAATTTCCACCCAGTTATCATAATTACAAAATTCCCTTAGCACTAGGTCTAACAATGTTTACTTTTTCCGATCCAAAATCTCAATTTGATCTAATCATATCAACTTAGGACGAATAACGTGGGTTGGGTATGCCTTCTTAGAAGCAGAGTAGAACTAATGTATTAGATCTTTAGCTTAACTTCAAGCAGATGAGGTGGTTACAAGAGAGGAATTGCATAAGGAGAGAACGGAAACCCTATGGTTAACTTAAATTTCCGGAATTGAGGGCGTAGTTGTTAAATTTTCCATTAAGTATAACTAATAGCAGTAAGACTTGACGAGATTATTACACCATACCCAAAGAGATCTAACCAGATCTAAGAACCCAGAAAGAAAGTGCAATAGATCATGTAAAGGGATTCATCAAAGTACCTTCTGGGATGGAAAGGACGGGCTGAGAAGAGCAATCACAGAGGCAAGGCGCACAACTAGAAGATGAGTGCTTGACTGCAGCTAAGCCTTCCATGAAATGCCAATACAAAGGTGGACCCAAGATATACCCTGCTATGCAAAGCGCCACCACCCCCAAACCCGCCCTCAACATAACTGGGCTACAAGATATCCCTGACTGGTTCATAGCCATCTCTCTATCTCTCTACAATCTCCACGTCTCTCTCTCTATTTCAGCTGGCAACAGAACCGCGTCAGATTAGACTCTGGAGAGAGGCATAAATCGCAGTATGAAACGAATTGCGGTCGGTAATGTCAACAGCTAAGATTCTGCTGCTTACTCTTCACCTTCTTCTCCATGTTTTTTATCCTTTTTCTTTTTCACGTTAAAACTACCTCAGTACCTCTCCCGTTTTTCTAACTTCTGGTACAAATGCAATTTGGAAATTACAATACGGTATTTCCAACTTTCACGTTGGACTTGCCCCTTACACGCCTTTCCTTTTGAAAAGTCAATTCCCACTTAAATGGAATATAAAGGGTTCATAAATATTAATGTAATTTGCTGATTTGGTGGATTGTCGAATTTCATAAATTTTAATTTATAACAGTAGAAATATTTTTTTCTTTTTATTGTTTTTAAACCCTTTTGTTAAATTTTATTAAATATTTTAAACTATTTTTTAATTAAAGTCAATATAATAATAATATTAATTTCTTTTTGAGGTGAATAACAATTTTCCTTTTATTAGAGAAAAAGAATTCTGCCCAAATTTTGCTCCATTTTACGATGAATTGTCAGAATCGATTATTTATGTCTCTAAATAGTACACGGCGTACATATATGGGCACGGAATAAGATTTTTTGCACTTTAATAATTTTTTATTTATTTTTTAATTTATATTAAAATATATGTTATTAATTTTATATTTATTTTTTTTATAATTCTTTTACTTTTGAAAAATTTAAAAATAAAAGATTCCTATCGATGCAAGTATTATTAATAATAGATAAAACATATAAATTAGTTTCTTGGATATGTAATTATAATTATTTTAATTTTTTATATATTTAAATTATTTAATTAATTTTTAAAAGATTAATAAAATATATAAAATAATTTCTTAAAAATATGATCATGACTAATTTAATTTTTTATAAATATAATTTCATTAATTGATCATTAAGAAATAGAAATTATTTTAATTTAATCCCTAAACTTTAATCATAACCTAAATTTAAATTCTAAATTACAAACTTTAAAATTTTAAAATTATATAAATCTTAATCTTAAATCATAAGTTCTAAATAATAATTTTAAAATTTTAAATCTTTAAATCTTAAAATTTTTAATTCTTAAATTTTATACCTTGAACTCAATCTTTAAAATTTAAAATATTAAATCTTAAATCATAAATTAT
Organism: Dicorynia guianensis; assembly: GCA_037013595.1. Classification (NCBI taxonomy): domain Eukaryota; kingdom Viridiplantae; phylum Streptophyta; class Magnoliopsida; order Fabales; family Fabaceae; genus Dicorynia; species Dicorynia guianensis. Next base: position 3,586,582 of record JASUAB010000009.1, read on the forward strand.
AAAACTTATAATATTAAAAAATTATAAACTTTTAAACCATAAATCTTAAAATCATAAAATCTTAAATCTCAAATCTCTTGCTAAGATTTTAGTACTTAATTATGATTTAGGGTTATAGTTTAGGTTTATAATTTTAAAATTTAAAGTTTTAAAATTTAATATTTAAGATATAAAATTTATATTTAGAGATTATAATGTTGGGACTTAAAATTTAAGAATTTAAAATTTATAATTTTAACATTTAGAGTTTATGAGATATTAAATTGAAGATAATTTTTAATTTTAAAAAATTAATTAATAGAATTAAATTTAAATATAATTTTATCTTTGAAAAATTATTTTACATATTTTATTTATCTTTTAAAAATTAATTAAATAATTTAAATATATAAAAATTTAAAATAATTATATCTATATTTTTTAAAAAATTAATTTATTTTTTATATTTTTTACATAATTTTTTATAAATTTTCTTTTAACTTTTTTCTCTCATTTAAACTCTTTTAGGAAGAACATTTCCCGTGTACATGCAGAGTGTAAATCCGGCATCGGCATGGAAACGACACGGTTTAAACGTTATCCCCTGCTATTCGAAACTTGCTAGATACTAAGCGTATAAATTCTGCTGTACACTAGAACTGTTGTCGGTGGAGTTGGAAACCCCAGTGAGTAATGTTGGCTGTTATAAAATCGGCTGCTTCCAGAACGTTCTCTACAACTAGTCTTAGTCACAAGTCTTCTGCTTTCTCCCTTGCACGGACCATTTCTCCTACTGCTTCTCGCTTATCGGTCCGTTCCATGGCTGACTCTGCATCATCTCCTTTTAAGAAAATCCAGATTCAGAGGGATGACACTGTGAGTGGAAACTCATTCCTTCTTTCTTATTGATTTTTTCATATGCTTGCTGATTAGTGATTCCCTTTTTTCATTTCGCTGCTAATTTTGTCTATTTTATTTGTTTCTCGAGTTTCTCAGTCTAGCGATTGACTTGTATGTTTTGGCAAATAAATTTCAATTTTCTTAAAGGAAGCAAAATTATAGCAGTTCTAGCGTTGCGAAATGTATATAGCACTTGAATTGGTGCATTTGATTAATGGGTTTTCGTTTTCTAGTAATTTTGTGTTTTTGAGCTGTTGGAGCTGCGCTCATCAGTGAAATTGGGAGTTGGCCAGACTGGTCTTTTACTACATCGCAGTGATTTTTTTTTTTAAAATGGAAATAGATTTTCTACCTTATGGACGTGCGTAGATGACATCCAAATTGGATGCTCTGGAAGGATTTATAAATTGATCTACTGAAAGGTTTTACTTTGTTATGATAATGAACTGTGACAAGATATGTTGTCTTGCACCTGTTATCCTGTACCGATATTGTCTGTCTAGAATGCATAGATCAATAAATGCATTTTCTGTCATATTATGTCCATCTGAGTTTGTGGAACATCAAATTGCGGACTACTTTTATGTAATTGTTCCTGGTACTTGCTCCATTCAGCAACATGGTGCTAGTACTACTCTCTAAACATAATCAGAAGGCCGTGTGGTGTCATTTATCAGGTGTAGAGTGTGCCTATTGTTCGGAAACAGCCATATTTACTTATTGCTTTTTAAAAACTTGGTCAGAACAATACATTTTTATGCATTTCAGCTATAATGCAGTCTGCAGCCATTACGTTGGGTTTTGGACCAAAGTCCTTTTGATAAGTTATCCTTCCTTGTCATGGTTTTTGGACCAAAGTTCATCATACTTTTTGCATCTTTTCTAGTTGTTGTGGAACTTCATTTCTAATTTTAATTTGCATTTGTCCTTCATTGACCAGACGTTTGATGCATATGTTGTTGGCAAAGAAGATGCTCCTGGAATTGTTGTGCTCCAGGAGTGGTGGGGTGTTGATTATGAAATCAAGAACCATGCTGTAAATATTTCTCAACTTGGTTCTGGGTTTAAAGCTCTCATCCCAGAGTAAGACATAATCGGTGTTTCTTTTATTTTCTAAATCTATGTGCAGTATGTATCACATAATATCACAGGCTGCAATTGGATGACTGATGAGTTTTTTCTTATTTTTTAGTCTGTACAGAGGGAAGGTTGGTCTGGATGTTGCAGAAGCACAGCATTTGATGGATGGTCTTGATTGGCTAGGAGCAGTAAAGGATATCCGTGCTTCAGTTAACTGGCTTAAAGCAAATGGTTCAAAGAAGGTTTGCCCCTGTTCATGTGTTGTCCAGATGAAAAATGATTTATTTAAAGATGTCCTGTCTTCTGCAACACCAATACCATAAACTTGCCTTAGCTTAAGGTACAGAGCAAATTAGTTTGAAACTTACTTAAGATGTGAGGCTCTGAATTGGTATCTGCCTTAGGTCCTTAAAGATTTCCTGTTATTTCTAATTTGCACATGACACTTCCTTGTTAGATGTTGCTGATTGTCATGTTCATTCCTAAATTTGATTAACTTTTATATTTGATTTAGTCAGCAATGCTTATCGAAACATGTGGTCTTTTAGAGCCATGTTCCTTTCATTTTTAATTTGGAGGATTTTTGTGTTGTAATCACAGAATTTGATAATCTGATCACGAGGAAATTGCTTTACAGGCATTCTTGTATCATTATTGGGAATGATAATTTTTTTTTGCATATCTAGAATCATAAAATGTCTCTAATAATGAATTCTTTTTAATACAGATTGAAGTTTTGAAAGGAAAAGATTTTATTGGATTAAAATAATTGTTATTGCTTTATGAGTAGAGCCAAAATGTTTTATAAGTATTGAATCTTGTTGTTGAGATCCTTTGTTAGGCCACCAATCCTCAAGTTGTATTGTGACTGCTTGGCCAATATTCGGCCTGTTTGTGAGTGCTGTACCATGTAATTGTGTTGTTTTCAATAAGAAGATCCATTATCCTTAGATTCAAAAAGTTCCAACACTCATGCATATCACTGAACTGTTATCTGTTCAAAGCTATTTTCTTTTACTCAACAGAAGAAATTTAAAAATATGATATAGCTTCAAATAAAGGTAGCCCTTTTGTTTAACAAGATATGAATTCATTGCAACAGGCTGGTGTAACTGGATTTTGCATGGGGGGTGCTCTATCAATTGCAAGTTCTGCCCTGGTTCCAGAGGTTGATGCTGTTGTAGCTTTCTATGGAGTTCCTTCTTCAGAGCTTGCAGATCCTGCCCAAGCCAAGGCTCCTGTCCAGGCTCACTTTGGAGAGCTGGATAATTTTGTTGGCTTTTCGGATGTTGGGGTATGGCATTATTATTGCAACTCTGCTTTAGATATTACTCGTAAATTTTGTCTCAGTTAAAATTCATGTTGCGGGCTTAGCTTCTAAGGCCTATATATAAAAATTTGTATGGTTGCTTGGTACGAGATTAAAGAGGAAGAAATGAAATTGAAGCAGCCACTATTTCATTCTTTTTTTTTTTTTTTTTCAATTTCTTTCATCTTTGATTGAGGATGACACATCTGCATTCTATCAATCACAAAATTCTATCCAAGTCTTTCTCATACCAACCTGAATAAGAGGGACAAATACGGGAGGTCTATGGGCCAAACTGAATCATAGCTGTTGAGCCTATAACCAGCCTTTAGAAAATACAACTTTGATTTTGTTCTCTTTTATGCTACGGATGGACACAAGATGTGAAACGCCCGATCTGTAGTACACAAAATCTTGGATCTGTCCTCTGTTTTCTATTCTCAGATAAATTCCCTTATTCTTGTGGCAAGTTCTTTGTTACACGGTGTGTATTATTTGGTGATTTCTATTAGATGGTTGCTGCTAAATATGAAGCATAAATGGGGAAGGAAGGAGAAGGGGCGCATGTTGATGTTCTGAACCCAAAACCAGTAGTACAATGCTATTTTTTAAGAGACTTCTAATATAATGCTAGTTACATGTCATTGTAATTTTATGTATCCATATGAACAAAAAAGTCTAAGCTGCTTTTGCTGTCTTCTGACATCATTTGATGTCTCAGGCCGCCAAGGTCTTGGAGGAGAAGCTGAAGGTATCTGGGGTTCCGTATGAGGTACACATATATCCTGGCAATGCACATGCATTCATGAACAGGTCTCCAGAAGGAATTAAAAGGAGGAAAAGCATGGGATTGCCTGATGAAGATGATGCTGCAGTCCAACTTGCTTGGTCGCGCTTCCAGTCATGGATGACCCGATTCTTGTCTGAATGAATAACTTCCTAGCTGAATTTGGCTGCCCTTTATCTTAGGTGGTATCCTCTGCATTGGCCCTACTGCAGACTGGAAACTATGAGTGTGCTTGTGTTTTTTTCTGTGGAAATCATGAGTGTGCTTGTTATTACTCTCGCGTTTTTCATGTTTGGGTGTATCTTTGAGAAATTGGACCTGGGAATAAATCTAAAACGGTTGTGGTCCTCCTGTAATGATGTAAATATGGCGTTTGGCTGTGGTGCCGACCGGTTGTGCATTGTTTTTCTCCTGTTGTTCTCTTCGCTTAGGTCCCCATTTTTCTCTGACGTGTGTTTAGTTGACTTGTTTGCAAAATATTTCTTCCAACCGATTATTGAGTACTGAATACGCTACGCTGGTTCGTATTAAATAGCCGCTGGCGGTGTTGGGATTGGTCAGAGACAAGAGTACAGGGCTGTTCGTTATTTCTATTGCATGCCAGCAAATGCGTAAATCCCCTCTTACCATATTTGTCATTATTTAATTATCTCTTTTTTTTCCTATAAATTTTATAATGAAATGTTTTCCATCAATACTTGTCCTTTTGCAAAATCAATTTGCAGAAGAGATCAAAGTAACATCATCAACGTCGTTGGAAATTCTCAGAGTCCAAAGTATTAAGTTGTTTAATACAATTTGAAATCTCGACATGGTCGGGACAGCAATAGACTACTATATTCCATGTCTCCATTTATACTTTTTTGTTTAGTTTCAGCTTTTACTCATCGGATTGTAGAGTGCATTTATAAAATAAAATATTAATAAAAAATTATTATATAAATTATTATAAAATATAAATAAACAAATAATAATTCATAAATTACATCTTTAATTTTTTTTCCATTAAATTATCACATAATACGTTTACTAAGAACATGAAATCGTTAGACAACAGAGCTTAAGCGACTGCAGAGTGCAGAAGCATATTCCATGCATCTTAATTTATAAAGGATCAATGTAGTTGTTGAATCAGTTACGATGGCAATATATTTCAAATTCCACATTCATAGTGCAAAGCCCAGAGAACCAAAATTTCAAGTATGAATAGAAAAACCGAAAGCCACTGTGCTATGAGCGCGTAGGCAAAGAATGGGGCCTGGAATTCCATGGTACGAGGGTTGGTGGGTGGTGGAGTCTGGTACGGTAGGAATAAAATGGGTTTCGTGCATGAATGTGCGCTTGTGAATAGAAGCGCACGCATTGGCAGTGACGGTGCAATGGCGTGGACTGTGGACTGTGGATCTGACGGCTTTGATTAGAATCCACAGTAGGCTTTGATTAGAAGAAAAGGTTCCCATGAGAAAAATGACGCACAGAAAAGACTTTAAAATAAAACGCAGGCTTCACGCTGGCCAATTTCTCGGATTATATACCAACCAACCACTGTATTTCAATCAAACAAATGGACCACATCCACCCTTTTTTAAAACTTATCAATTTAAGATTAAGATGCTATTCTTAAGAATTACATTTTATTAAATATTTATTTAAAGATTTAAATTATTAAATTTTATAAACTAAATTATAAAGCTTAACAATTTAACAGTAATTAATATTTTTGATAATTGAATATTTTTACTTTTAATGAGAAAACTTTTACTTATACACACACACACACACACATATGGATATACATCCCTTTCCTACAAACACAAATTGAGCACATGCTTGTATTATTTACTTAATTATTGTGCCATACGGCATGGCCATAGCGGATACATGCCCATCTTATGTTGTATAAAGCATATTTTGCAGTAGCCAGTAATAGATGTTTGCCCATATCTCCTGATAAAAATGGAAAATGGGTATACTAATCAACATAGACATACAAATGGTATTTAGCATAGTCATTCAATGTCCATTTGTATTTTAGGTTAGCTCCATTTTCCATTAGGTATAATATTATGTAGCTCTATGTTTATTTTTTCTCTCTATGTTTGCAATGGAAGATTTTACATGATATTTTGACTCCACCGAAGCATGGCTGTGTGCTCTGTAAAAAACTCAAAGCATTAATATCACTACTAGTATCTCTAGTCTTTTTATCTTGAAACTATACAAAAATATCATTAAACTATTAATTATGAGCATATATACATCAAATTTTTAATTAAATTTGTCTAATGAAAAGGATGAACATATTGTTTTATTTTTTTTAAAAAAAAAGATCATGAGAAAAAAATGTGAGTAAAGAATATTTTTAATAAATATATATTTTATAATTTTAGAGGTATATGCACCAAATCTACTAATAAAACAAATATCATACTTTCTACTAATAAACAAAAAAGAATGTAACATATTAATATATTGAAAGTGGTACTTAAAGTTGGGTAATGTATTTTTATTTAAATGTTGAAGAAATTTTATGAGACTTGAATTTAATTTTAGTAAAATTTGATTTTATTATTTTTTTTAAATTTAATCTTTATATTATAACTTTTTCAATAAGAGAGAGGCTTGCTTGCAAATATAAACAAACACAAACTTCAAGCACGGGGCTAACTGGTTACGCGGTTATGTATGGACCTCTCATGAAACAAAGGGACAAGAAGGAGGAAAAAATGAGAGAAGTTCGCAGTTTGGTTGACAACGTTAGATGGGGTTCTCACTAGTTTTAAAATAAGCCTAAAAGGCAAAACCGGCCTACACCAATCCAAATGCTTCAGCAGGTTGGTAGCATAAGTCCCTATTGTAAAAGAACAATCAAATTAAAGTGGTCATACAGAGTTGCTTTCAACTTAAAAATTGGGTTTGAAAATTGACAAAGTGCTTTCCCATTATAGTTGACTCCTTTCTTATGAAACAAAAAGTTGGTCTTTTTTTTAATTGTATTGTTGAAATCTATGGTTTAAATTGAGAGCAAAAGCTTACATGCTGAACCTCTTCGTTTATGACATGGAAAATACTGTTGCCTCTAAGGTGTGGAAGGTATCTCTTATTGATTATTTCACTTAGTTTCTTTTCCATTGACTGTCTTTGGAGCACATGTATTTTCGTGATAATAGGATCTCCTTACTCTTCTGATTAATTAGGTGAGCCTGCTACACAGCTTTCCTCTAACAACTTGTCTACTTGCAATTATGTGGTCCATCTTTTTACTCCCTCTTTCCTTGTCCATATCCATATATATATATATATATATATATTATTAACACAAAAAACGTATATAATAATATAATGTGGCTATAGTTTCTATCAAATTATATTTGCTTTGGTTTATAATGGAAAATTTGAACAAAATTCATGTGTGAATATTGGACATTAGTTTCTATTAATTCTAATAATTAAATAAAAGTTAGGCCTACCCATTAATTTTAGAAGCAACCTAATATTAATTTTTGCTATGCCTATATATATTTTCTTTAGCTGATCTCTTTTAACTAACAATATTACTGATATGGCTCCTACTAAAACCTCACACAAATACACAAATACATGATCCTTGATTGGGTATGTATGTAAGTATAAGTTTTGGATTCCCAATAATATATATAAAATTTGTAAATTAGTTTATATAATATGCAATTAAGCCAACGCATGTTTGTTAATTAATTTGTGTCACTTGCAATATTGCAAATTCATACATATAGATGGATGGACCATTCTTTGCATTACATCTGGAGGGAACACAAAAGTGCAATTGCTACATCAAGTTTGCAAACTCAGCATCTAGAGCGCATAAGATCCCATGCCGGTCACGATTTCTGGTCAAATCCATAGCCCCATTTATATATCCTTCTTTTATGGAAAATCTCTCTCTCTCTCTCTCTCTCTCTCTGTGTATATATATTGGTGGCTAAAACTTTATATGGATGGGGTGAGTGAGATGGAACCCGTGTGGCGCGAGAGAAGGTTTGTAGACAAAGTATTAAAAGAGCATGATTATGCCCAAAGAAATAGTGACACTGTGACTTGCTGCAATGCGTGAGAGGTACCGAAGTATACAGACAAAACCTATTCCCGCTTAAAATGAAAACATAATTATTACTTAAATGATGTGAGATGTTGGATCTCACAATTTTATTTAATTAATAAATTTTAATAAATTTTATAATTATAAAATTAAATAAAAATAAAATTATAAAAATAACAACACCTACCACATATATAAAATGGAAAAAGTTATGGGCGGCAAAAAGCAGAGGTTCCTTCCTTCTAAGTTGTAATGCCTAAAAAGAACAGAATTCATTGATTTGAATCACGTTTTTCTCCTAAAAACTGCAACCTTCCATGCAAATATCATAAACAAGGCAAAACAGTGCTTGCACTTTTCCTGCGCTTTCCACTATTCGTATCTTCCCCAATAGCATAGATCTTCTTTAGCACTCACCTGGTGTTGGACTCTGATTTGGTCGATGGCGTCCCCGTTTTGGTTGAATTATTGGGTTCCATGTCCCACTCGCCTACAATCCAAGTACTCTTTGTCCCCGCAATTCTTTCCATGAAAACTCTCCCCTCCCCTACGTTCATGTGGGAAGCATTATTAGTATTTTTGAAGTGGAAAAGTGCCAAACTGCATAATCACAGGCAACAGAACCATTGCTGTTTTTGAAACACATGGGATCCGGATTATAACAACACTCACAGGTAATTAACCTGAAACAGAAGAAGAAGATTGAGACACAGAAGAACTGCTGACCACCAAAGAATGAATGAATATCAAAAGTAAGTGAGAGTGAGGCGGTGACATTAGGGCAAAGGAGACTCTGTATATCTTATGTATTTGTATTTCCAAAATGATACCCCACATTTTGTAGGTATACTAAATAGTCATAAATAAATTAATGTGACTTATTAGATATAATAAATTATTTGTATAAATATAATAAAATTAATAATTTAAATTTAATATAATAATTTATATTTTTTAAGTAAACATTTACTATAAGGACCCTTTATTTTTTTAACCAGCACTTGAAGCTTCAAAGAATGCGGCCCACAATGGCAGGATCGCTTTCTAATAAATCTAAGCCTTCTTCAAATCATCCAAATGGAAGAAGCATCCGGGGTTATTGAGCTTATATGATTGTCTCTGTCTTCTCTTGTGCTTTTTGACCACTCGAGATTTACCCTATCTGAACTAATCTTCTACTTTAATTTCTTGGAGAGTGAGACAGGGAGAGAAGAGGGGGCTGACAATCTATGAACTTCCACCTCACAAGAAGGCTATAAGATAAAATAAAATAAAATCTCAAGTGGGTATTGTTGATTGTTCACCTCTTTATAATCTCCTATGCATCATCATTTCGTATTTTCTAGTTTGTTTGAGCACATCTCACAGTGATTTGGTTGAAACGTGGACTACAATGCCATTACTTTATGAGAAAATGTTAAACATTAAAAATTGTATACTTTTTAATCTCTTCTGTAAAAGCAACCTACAAATTAGCTACCTTTTTTTTAATATATATATATATATATATATGAATTAATTCTAACCTTTTTGCATGTTCTAGACCATCACCTATAATTCCATCTCCCTGATCTTATTCCTGTTGGTTTTTAACAGTGTTTTGCACTATTTAAATATGCTGCAATCTCTGAAGTTATTTGACTGTTTCAATGATTCTTATATCCCATATATATTTTCCAAATTATACAATCTTATTTACGTTGAATCCAATTATAGATTAAAAAGACGATAACAATAACCAACTATTTCAGATAAATAGATTTTCACATATCAAATTCCCCAGTTTAAGTCAATGTTCGAGGAAATCGCTATTGAATTATCATTCTGGTCAGTGTCACTAAATATAAGATTTTTCATTATATAAAAATAGAAAGTTATAACTTGCTACCCGAATCTTCACACACTTCAGCTAAATTCTGTTATCATCCCACATGATTTTTGATAAATAATTATTTTTTAAATTAATTAGTGCTAAAGAATAAATGGAATTGCCGAAGATTTGGGTGTAATTTTTGTGGCTGGAGATTGATTTTCTAGATCTTGGGAAAAAGGGCAAAATGAGGTGGAAGAAGAAGAAAGTGTAACGCAGAATAGAACAGAAAAAGATAAGAAATAGAGGGAGGCTGACTTATCACTTGGACAAATGAATTACAGCAAAGATAACAACAAATCAAGGGATCCGGCCCATGACTGGTATGAGTGGCGACACCGTCAACCGGTTCTCATCCTACGTGTCCAAGTCAAGATTGCAGGGATCCAGGGCCCCACTCTCAGTCGTCACCTGGTGGGCCATGCTTCTCCCCCATCGAAACTTTTGACTCAGACTACACTTTTTTACGAGCCTCAACCGCCTGCCAACTCGGGCCCCGGAACGCGTCAATCTCCTTGCTCTTCTTTCCTTTCCCAACTTCGCCATCCAATTTCACGCTAATTAAATATGCCAATTTAATACCAAATAATAATAGCAAATCTTTGCAAGACCCTAATGTTACCGTCCCTTCTTAGATATTTTAAACAAAAAATTTCTGTGCATCTAATGCTACAAAATTCAACGCAAAACATAAACGACACTTCTGCTACTAAACTTTTGGTCTTCTTCTGAAGTCTGACCTCCCCATTTATTGCCTAGTCCATCGCATCATTTATAAGCACTTCACTCTTCTTTCTCTTTCTCTCTCTATACTCTCTATCTCTCTCCCTTTCCTATTGAAATTTATGGCCAGGGGAGGTGGACTATCCATTGATTCAGATCCAACTGGGAGCTTCTTCCCCCACAAGCCAATTGTTCTCAACTCCTTTCCTGAAGACAATAACGACAACAAGAATCACCCCAAGTGGAAACCCACTGCCACAACTGCAATGGACACCACGGTTAGCAGCGCCAAGAGGTCTCCACCCAGCGCCACTATCCCATTCCAAGTCAACCTTAACTGTGTTCACGACAATCAAGACCTCCCCACACCCTCCGATGATGTCAAAAGACCTGTCATCGACGAGATGGACTTCTTCTCTGACAACAAGAACAACATCAAGGATGACAACAACGTTGCCTCTTCCTCTGTCGATGCTGCTGATAAACATGATCATTCCAATACTCCACCTTTGTTAGAATTCAAAGTAAATGTGAGTGGCCCTTATTTTATATTGATGTTAAGACTGATCAAGCTTTTTGATTTAACCAAGAATTATTTGTTAACATCATTCACTATCTTTGCTTATGAATTGAATTTTTATTTTTATTTTTTTTAATCGTAGACTGGCCTGAATCTTCTTACTACCAACACTAGCAGTGACCAATCCATGGTGGATGATGAGTTATCCCCTAATTCAGAAGATAGAAGAGCAAAAAGTGAGGTCGGAAATTTAGATGTAACATCAAATTCATTGAAATTCTGTAAAGGGTAGTTGCCATTTTTTGAAATTGAGCATTCATATGTTGCATGTTTGATTCCGGATTTGAGCACTGGTTTTTAAGCACTTCTGTGCCATATACCTACTGTTTCAGCTGGCTGTTCTTCAAGCTGAGCTTGAGCGAATGAAGGTGGAGAATCACCGGTTAAGGGATATGCTTGATCAGGTTAATACCAATTACAATGCCCTGCAGATGCATTTGGTGAATCTGATGCAGGACCAGAAGGGTGAGGACGCCGAAGAACACGAGGTGTTTGGTGGAAAACTAGAAGAAAAGAAACAAACTGGGAATTGTGGAATTCTAGTGCCGAGGCAGTTTATGGATCTTGGGCTTGCTACAAATGCTGATACTGATGAACCTTCCCTTTCTTCGTCGGTTGGAAGAAGCCAAGATCGGTCAGGATCACCGGGAAATAACTTAGAAGTGGCTTCCAAGGAATTTTGCAACAGGAAGAGCGGGATTAGTAATGATGAAGGTCTTGTGTTTGATCAAGATAAGAAGGAATTTGGCAGGGTAACTGAGAGAGAAGAAAGCCCCCAAGATCAAGCTTTTGCTGCTAATAAGCTTCCAAGGTTCAGTCCTCCAAAAAATGTTGATCAATCTGAGGCTACCATGAGGAAGGCCAGAGTTTCAGTTAGAGCTCGATCAGAGGCACCAATGGTAGGTCAGAGATCAATAATGGATTTTCTAAAGAAAGATTTTTCTTTTTTTTTTCACGTTAACTGATGAAAAATTGATGATCTCAGATCACCGATGGGTGTCAATGGCGAAAGTATGGGCAGAAAATGGCCAAGGGAAACCCGTGTCCTCGTGCTTATTATCGTTGCACCATGGCTGCTGGTTGCCCGGTTAGAAAACAGGTAAATCCACCCTCAAGCAGAAAAATCAATGCTAACCTGGCATACACGAATAGTCTTTGGTCCCTTTTTTCTAATCTATGATCTGAAAGGCTTGAATTTGAGTTATGTAAACAGAACTACACATGATGAGTTTAAAATTAATGTACCTAAATTAGTTAGGATATTTGAGGCTGTTTCATCCTTGAGCGTTTTAAGAGAAACACTTCGTAATCAAATGTTCGATACATAAACAGGTACAAAGGTGTGCTGAGGATAGAACAATCCTTATAACAACCTATGAGGGCAATCACAACCACCCTTTGCCTCCGGCAGCAATGGCAATGGCGCAAACTACTTCATCAGCTGCAAGAATGCTTCTGTCAGGATCAATGTCAAGCACAGACGGCATAATGAATGCAAATTTCCTCACAAGGACGCTGCTTCCATGCTCTTCTAGCATGGCAACCATCTCAGCTTCAGCTCCATTCCCAACTGTTACATTGGACTTAACTCAATCCCCTAACCCGTTACAGTTCCCAAGGCCTCCAAGCCAATTCCAAATCCCCTTTCCCGGTGTCCCTCAGAATTTTGCCAATTCCCCAGCCTCTTTGCTACCTCAAATATTTGGCCAGGCCCTCTATAACCAATCCAAATTTTCTGGGCTTCAAATGTCTCAAGATGCAGACCCTTCACAATTGGGTAACCAATCTCATCAGGCACCTCCACACTTGGCTGACTCACTCAGTGCTGCCACTGCCGCCATTGCAGCTGACCCCAACTTCACTGCGGCTTTGGCTGCAGCTATCACCTCCATAATTGGTGGTGCTCAGCCAAACAACAATGGCAACATTAGTGGGAACCTGACGACCAGCAACAGCAATGGCAATATTACATCTAGCAACAACAACAGCAATGAAAGCAATAAAATCAGCAATTCAAATTTTTCAGGGAATTAGTTGACACAACCCTTTTTTTCATCAGCTTCTTTTCTTTGTCTGGGATTAATTTTATTTCTTCCCAGCTCAAAAAATTGAGCTGATCCCTTAGTTATTTTTTCTCTTTTTGGGATTCAGAAAAGTATTAGATATAGAATTTATATTCTTTGTTATGTCAGTACTCAGTAGTATGCTCAAAATTATATGTCATGCCAAAAAATGGAAAACTTTTGATATGAAAGAAAGCAGATTAGTTTTTCCATCTTTTCTGGTACGTGTATGGAAATAGATGGAGGGTTGTTAATTTCTCTCTTGTAAGTTTTCTCGGCATTATTGTTCTTTGGAGCTAAATCTCGAAGAGAAAAGAACAAGTAAAAGATAAAGAAAGAGAAGAAATAGTAGTTACGTGCACCAAATGGCGATCGTCAAGGAAAAAAGCGGTCAATAAAACCGTCTGAGAGTGGTTGAGGAGGATGACATTCCTTCCACACGTAAAGAATTATTTTTTGGTTGAATTTAATTTATTTAAAAATTAGAGTATTAATAATTTTCCTTTCTCAAGCAATCAAAGTTTATCTGGATCAATATCAATACGCTTTCACAACTGTATATAAAAATTAAGATTGAGAGATGGGACACAGGAATATGTTCAAGTTGTATTTTGCCACGTGTAGCCCACTTGAGAGGCCGTTAGCTAAATTGCTGATTTTCTCTGGAGGTTAATTCAATCCATTAGCTTTTTTTGGGATTTTATCTCAATATTTTTAGACGTGTTATTTTTTTAAATAGAATTTTTATTTAATTTTTATTTAAAATTTTAAATTATTTAATTTATAAAATTTAATGGCTAATTCATAATTTATAAAATTTAATAAATACACATTTAATTAATTATTTTTATTTAAATATTTTATGATCAAACATAGTCGAACACTTATTTATTAAAAAGGGGAAAAAGAAAAACTTATAGTAATCTTTGACGATTCCGTGCTATCACATGCCTATTATTAATGAGCAATCAGCTTAATCTTATCTTGAGCTTTTTTATTGGCGCCGAATGCATGTGAACGGAACACATTTCATGCTCAACGGCGAACACTTTGGTGAAACCTTTTTGTGGCAACGATGACTTATTGTCTTACCATTCGTCTTTTAAATGTGTCGGTACTGTCCATACCGATGGACTTTATAAAATTAGACAACTGAGTCAATTGGAATAAGAAGCTACACAATGTAACAGTTATAACTTAAGGACACATAAATGTTATTTTTAGGGAAGAATATCAAAAGAAGATTAACATAAGTTGGTCCTAGTAGTAGAAATTTAAACACTTTAATTAAATTGTCATAAGTTTAATTTAAATTTTGTATATAAAAAAAATTATTTGAGAAAAAATTATTTGTTTCAATATTTTAGTATCTCAAGAAGATTAATTTTTATTTATCAAATAAAAAATATTTTAAGAAGAAAAATAAAAATATCAAAAGAAGTAAAGAAACTAACACACCCATATATAGCAGCAGATGCATGCATGGATGGTTACATTTTTGCATAAAAGTTCTTATACAGGATTAGTGTTTCCGTCAATTTAAATTTTTTGACTTTTATATTCTTTAATTTTAATAATTTTTTATTTATATTTATATTTAAGTTATGGGTTTTTTTATTAATTTTTTCCTATTTTAATTTTATTTTTATATCTCACTTACTATATCCTCACTTCTAAAAAATAAAAATTAGAAAATCTTAATCCATGACTTTTTTATATTCATAAGGAACTACACACCTATTGGGAGAGATCAAATGCCAAATACTTTTTTGTTTGCTTTGCTTCTTCCTTCTTTCTAGGCTTGATTGAGAGAGACTTTCATTTACCAAGTGATATTTATTAGTTTCAAAGTTCCTGATTTCTCAAAGAAACTTTCTCAGCTGAACCATTCGATGCCTTGTGTTGTTAATCAAACAAGATTAGTCAAACATCCAATAGCAGATCAAAATTTTGGGCAGTTGGCGATTGGTAAGTTGCTCACTTACTCAAAAAGATAGTAGAGTAAGTCATTGAGGGTTTGGTCGTTGCTTGTGGCTTCATCATTTATTTGCTGCATGCCTTCCTTTACTGGCAATTTGAAAGGAAGAGCTCAAATAAGTAACAGGCTATGATTCTTGGATGGTCAGGCTAATTGACCATTCTCATGCTTCTGACTGATATGTTAACTTGGCATGAAAAGCAAGCATCATCCTGTTCTTCTAAAATTTTGCAGTCATGGCGAAAGATTAATAATTCTAAGCTGCACGAGCCCTTCATGATCTTTCAATAAAGAGGCTGGTTTTATCACGTTAATTGCATGTACCACCTATCAAAACTGCATTCAATAATCGAATTGAATGTGTCTGCGGTAGTGGGATCTCACTCACCTAGCTTTTTTTAATTATTTTAATAGCTTTTCTTTTATCTTTGTTCTGTATTTAAATTTATGGATATTAAATTTTTTTAATAATTTTTCTTTTTTAATTTTATTTCTATCAATTTCTTACTTTACATTATAACTTGTGGAATAAAAATCACCTTTGTGTCACAAGAGTCACTCCAATCAATAATATTGGGAAAGGAAGAATGGTAATGCTACTCTAATACAATAAAATTATGAATAATGATATATATATATATAATTCTTTTCATAATCTATACCTCAAATTTTTTTTATGGTGTACATACCTCAATTATTATGTGATTGTATTTTAGTTTAATTAGTCATGTTTGAATTGATTTTAAATAGGATTAGTTAAATTTAAATACTGTCATGTATCTCCTTATGTACCAATTTCACTTTAAAATTACTTGTGCATTCCTTGGGTAATTTATCCTACATGGCAGCTCACTTAACCAGTATTAAGAGAAAAAAAATAATTATCCAGTAATGCATGAGTTTTATTACACAGAAATAGCGTTACTTAAAAAAAAAAACTGTTTTTTATTATTGTTGTTGGTCTTAGAAATACAATAAAACCTAGGCCTGTCTTGCCCTCACACATGACACTGCCACAATAGAAGGCCCAATACGCTGGTTTGGCACAAAAGCACCCAGGTCCAGGACACAAGAATAAGCTGGTATTGGCGCTGCATTTAAGTTACCGTTGCATCAGCGTAGGCAGCATTGCATAGGATTCCTCTCACTGATCAAACAAAACTAGAGTCTAAAACTGAACTGTCGGCCCAACTCTTTTGGCGGTAGATTTCAAGTAGTGATGCATTTGCAAGTTAAGATAGATACTTAAATTTATAGCCCTTCCATTAGTTGATTTTGATTTTCTTTTAATACTTTTTAACCACTTGAATTAAGTTTAAGCTTTCATAAATTTTGATTTAAAAGTCACTACTTTTACAAAATTTATATTCACAAAATGTTCATAAACTTAATCCCCTAAGTTTACTGCCCAAGAAAGTTTACATTTAAACATTTTGTGAATATTTTGTAAATGAGCACTTGGAAAAATATTTCTTCTTTTGATTTTCTTAGAAAAACAAAAGAAAAGGTTTAGCTGGAGAATCATCCATGATGTCACTTGCACTTCGTTTGAAAAAGGTTTGGGTAACATAACGACAACGTCATTCTTCACCTGCCGCCAAGTTTGCCAAGCTCCATTTTCTGTCTACTTTTTTTTTTTTTTAATTTCCATTGTTTAAAGAGGACAGAGAAAGCAATCAAAGGCATGGTTATTTACTATTATTGTTGTTTCCTTTTGGAGCTTATTGTCTCTACCCCACTCCATAACGATTCTGCTTTACTTTGTGTGCGTGGGTGCGTGTGGGAGACACAATTGCCACTTTGAAGCAAATTAAGGTCCATTGAGGAAGTGACAAAAGTAGGAACTTTCGTTTGCTTTTGATCATTGTTTAATAGCAGCTGTACTTTACCCATAGCATAACGGAACATCAAAGCAAACATGAAACCCTCACTCTTCTACTCATCTAAAATGTACCATCCCTATTGCTCTTATTTTCTTTTGGCATTAAAAGCAAAAGTGTTAGGACATTCATGCTATACACCAATCTTTATGATGTAATAATATTATTTATTATCTTAAATATTTTTTTAAAATTTTATATTTTAACTTAAAATTTTGTGTTATAAATAAAATGTTAGTATAATATTTATTGTTTATATTTTAAGTTAAAAAATTAAAGTTTAAAAATTTAAATTCAATTCTTGAAGTTATATTTATTGAAAAAAATTATCAATAATTTATTTTAGATATAAATTAATTTTGTATCTCATAATAATGTAAAGATACAATATAAAAAAATTTTAAAAAAATTATATACGTTTCTATTTCCATAAAAAGGTTATTTACAATTGCTCATCCCTATTTACTCAAGCCAATAACTATAGTGTTTCCCTTGTCTTTAAAGCAAAAGAGACATATTGTTTGGATAATTTTTTACCATTTCAATGCATTGCGCCTTAGCATCCAATTAGAGGCAGAACTAACTTGTGGGCTTCTCCCTTACACTTTCCCTAAAAATTACCCTAGCGTGTGGAAAAACATGAATTGACCAATTTGTCAAAATCACATGCACTACTCTTTTTCTAAACTAAATTTAGAGATTTGTTGTTCAAAGGGTAAAAAACTGGTCTCCCAATGTGATTGCGCGTGTATATTTAAAAAAAAAAATCATATTGACTTAGTGTTATCTATTTTGTAGTAAAAAAACCATTACAAATTACGATGGCGAAGTACAATTAATTAGTCCAAATTATTTATTTCCTATAATGGATATTTTAAACGAATTTAATTGCTAATAATATCGTGGAATCAAAATGGGGCAAGCGACAACCATGGATCATAAGACCAACAAACGGGTTTTGCTATTTTAATTGTATAGCACCAAACGCATGGAAACGTACGCCTTACCAAAAACCAGAAAAATCACATAGACACATGGGAACGTTGGGACTTCCATGTACACACAAATAAAACGTGCTATTTATGCCCTCATTTCGCACGTGTTACCTCATATTCGTATGTAAGTCACGTGGGGCCACCCTGACCCTTCGTTGTCCTCCCCAGAACTACTCTCAAAACCCCTTTTCACACCCAAAAGGGATAGAAGTAAAGGGAGGAAAGAGGACCACGTGAGTTGAGTGTCATCAAAGCCTCTCTTGATTATTATTACATAAGCCATTATAGCTTGCAAGCCACGCCATGCATTCCCACTAAAACTAACCTGTCAAATTAGGAAGCGTTACACTGCTCCAACCAACTGAACTAATTCCACAGAATATAGCTGTGGATAGTTAGCGGGTAACTTTAAAGAATTTATTTGGTTAGGTTTTGCTATGTAATTAACTCCTATTTGCATTAATAAAGTCTTGAGTTAGAAGAAGATGATTGTGCCTCAAAAAGAACTAGTGCTAAGATGTATAATTGGAATCTTGAAACAAACTTTTGTTAAAAAAGAAATATTATCTATAATTTTTTTTTTGAACAAAGATTAATTTTATATTTTATAATAATATAAAAATTTCTCAAAAAAATAAACAAATAACATTCTACGCGGACTATTCTAACACTTTTTAATTAGGACCCTGTAGTCTGAACCCTTTTGATTCTATTTTACACCACCAAAACCTTTTCTTTTTAATTTAAATTAGTGCTTCTAAAAGCACTTAAAGAGGGTATGTTTGGTATGTTAAGATATCAATGTATTTCGCATATAACGTTTATTTCACGTCTAAGATTGGACAACTATGTTTCCCAACGGTGAGAGCTGACCCACTTAATGATAGATTTCGTTAAGCTAAAGAGTGTTAATGTCAAACAACACCCACCTTAAAATGATTTTGGATTGCTTTTGAAATGGCTGTGATTGGTTAGTAAAGCAAGACATGAGATTCGATCGCTCACTGGCTACCTATCATCCAATCATCTGGTGGAGGCATGTAATGGTTCAAACACCAAACTAAAACTAAGATTGTTTCGCAAAAAGAACCATTAAATAATCTGAGGGCTTGTAAGTTATGAGCCCACGTCTAATGCTATCATGATTACGTTACTTAGGGGATAATAATCCTAGATTATGTGGGTTAGTTTGCAGGTTTCTAGATGTGGGCATGGAGTAAATGACTTTTGGTACTTTTGGGTGGAACTTTCTGTGTCCTTGTGAGAAAAGCTTGAAAAAGTTCCCACCAACTTATTGGATTGAAGTACGTGGTGAATTTATGACCAAATTATGATGACAAATCAATGCTGTTAATTTTTATTAAAATAGTGGTAAATCTTTATATCTATTTATGTATTAAATTTTATCAAAGCATATTGTTACACAAGGTAAACGAAAAATAATATTTATATAATATAAATTTTGTAATATGAAAAAAGTGTACACTTTTTATACATTTAATATTTTTTAAGGGGAAATGGTGAAGCTTGATCAATCAAATGAATGTCAATAAATAGATAAATTATTTGGACCAAAAGACAAAAAGAAAAAGAATAGAAGAGGAATTGCACATCTAGAGCATTGATAGCCAGAAACAGGGCAAAAGTATGAATATTTCTCCTTTTGGGTTATTGACCTTTAACAAAGCACCTGTACCGATTGACTTGTACTTTTCCTGACCCAATGGGCTTATAATTTGTCTAAGTTATATGTTCACACTAAAATTATAAAATTCAACTTTATCTACCATGGAAACTGGACAATAATACTCAAGTTCAACCGTTTTGGTGGTTCAACCCACCCATTTCACCTCTCTCTTGAAACCCCAAATTCGTTTTTCAAAATGTTTAGCTAACTATGCTACAAAACAAAGAATCTGTGTTGATTATCCATTTGATCTAACTCGTCCAAACCCTAATCTAACCTCTCACTTCACAATCCGCCAAACCAGAAATTCCAAATCTACCCCACACTTTGGACACTCTTATAAGACTTCTAATCTTGAACCCCGGCCGCGTGCCACATACCAAGCCATCGCCGACTGAGGACCCTGATGTTGCCAAAGCCACCCAGATTTTGACACGTTGTAGACTACTGTTCAAGGAATTGTCAACTCTAGAGAGAGAAAGAGAGAAGGGGAGAGAGACAGAGCGCCAGCCATGTAACCAAACAATAAAACGAACCTTTTGAAACCATCCCTTCAGTGTCTTCGTTTCATATATATAGGCCAGCGATAACAAACTCACTCTGCACTTAGAAGCAGAGCATTTTTCTTCTATTATTACAATATGGACTGGAGAAGAGGCCACATCATAGGCCGTGGCTCATCGGCCACCGTCTCCCTTGTCATCTCTTCTTCCCAGTCAGGGGACGTCTTCGCCGTCAAGTCGGCTGAGCTATCACGGTCGGAGTTGTTACAGAGAGAGCAGAGCATTCTTTCTTCTTTAAGCTCCCCTTATATAGTTACTTATAAAGGTTGCGATATTACTTTGGAGAAGAACAAGATGTTTTATAATATTTTCATGGAGTACATGCCCTTCGGCACGCTTTATCAGGCAATTCACCAGCACGGTGGCCAGTGCAGCGAGTCGGCGGTGGCGTACTACACATGGCAAGTTGTGCAGGGGCTAGAGTATTTACATTCAAATGGGTTGGTGCATTGTGACATTAAGGGTACTAATATCTTAATAGGTGAAAGCGGAGCTAAAATTGCTGACTTTGGATGTGCTAAGCGGGTGGTTGAGCCGGCGGAGACAGCGGCAAGGCCAATCAACGGCACGCCGATGTTTATGGCGCCAGAGGCTGCGCGTGGGGAAGAGCAGGGGTTTCCTTGTGATATCTGGGCACTTGGGTGTACTGTAATTGAAATGGCTACTGGGGTTTCACCTTGGCCTAATGTGGCAGACCCTGTTTCCGTACTTTACCGAATTGCATATTCCGAGGAATTGCCTGAGATTCCAGCATTTCTATCAGAGGAAGCAAAGGATTTCTTGGGGAAGTGCTTAAGGAGGAATCCAAAAGAGAGGTGGACGGCTAGTCAGCTGCTGAAGCACCCATTTATTGAGGAATTCAATTCCAATGCTAATAAGCAAGTTCAGGAATCTAATTCAAGTTCACCAACAAGTATACTTGAGCAAGGATTTTGGAACTCTGTGGAAGATTCAGAAAGCCTTGGCAATTTGGTCCAAACAAGCTTTGAAAATTCGCCGGCTAATAGGATGAGACGATTGGCAGTGGGTTCAGGGGAACCCAATTGGGCATGGGATGGGGATTGGATCACAACTAGAGGCGATGAAGCAGAGACAGCTTCAACCAGATATGGTTCTGCAGAATCTGAGAAAACCAATGATAGCAGTAGAAAGAGTAGGTATTTTTGTGAGGATTACAAATGTAGGGAAGTTAGTATTGTAATTAGTAGTCTCAATTTTGAGAGAGGCATCGATGAGATGCTAGTCCCTTCGATATCAGAATTTTTATAAATTTAAATATTTCGTTATTCCATTACAGAGCAAATTCTTATTAGTCAATATATCCTTATAAACTAAAATTTATTAAATGTTTATTTAAAAAAATTTAAATTATTAAATTTAATAAATTCCTTACACTAAATTATTAAATATAACATGATTATAACATAATTTTATAAGAGTTTAGTAATCCAATATTTAATAAAACTACATTTTTTCTAATCCTCGATTACGGTGAAAAGGGTTAATAGCTAATGTTACGTGGCCTTTTTGGACGGAAGGCCTAACCCCATGCATGCTGGGGTTTAAATGGATTCAGCCTTGTAAAATTTAACTTCTTTCTGTGGGGGAAAAGTTACATTTTAATGAAACAAAAAGGCAGATAAGGAGGACATGTCCCAAGTGGTCACCTAAAATTTTTAACCTCCAACCTCTGTCTGTGCTCTTTATTTGTCTTGGTTTGATTCCCATGAGCCAAAGGGAGCCACGGTGGCCGCCTTTAGTGCAAAGTCTTTGACTTTTTCTCTCTTTTGTGGCTCTGCTTGTCCTTTTTCCTTTCTGAGGACTCTATCCATCTGTAAATGGTAGGTCTACAATTAAAATTCCAAAACTCAGTAAGCTACAATTAAAACCTATTCATAAATTTCTAATCTCTTGCACCAACTTGAACTATAAAACAGGTCCCAGTTTTTAAATCAAAGCGAATATGCAGATAATATTACCAACGGTTGGTAGGTTTCTGCCAGCGCATTAGGTTTAATGGAGCCCAAAGGAACACTTCTTATGGTTGAAAGACTTTGAGGTCACAAAATTTGGTCAACCCCACTATATTAGGGTGCCATTTGGGAATATATAGAGCAACGTGCCATGGTCAAACCCAAATATAAATAAAAATTTAGTCTGCTATGGTTGAGGAACAGATGCAGTTGTTGGCTCTCCAAAATCGGAAAGGAACTTGGTCAAAAAATGAAGGGCACTAGCTCCTTTCCTTGTTCTATTTTGTTGGTTTAATAGGAAGTTCCACTAACTGTGGTGAAGCCTATCCACAATTTTGTCCTAAAGCTTCTGTGACAATTATTTTGATGCCTTTCTTCTGCAGCATCTACGCTACTTGGGTCTCAGAACTCACAACTATTGAGTTTGCTCTTTTAAGCTCATCCACCCAACTTAGCTCAAGTTGATTTCTATATGCACACTGTTAGTGTTAATTCTGTCATGCTCAAATATCTCTGTATTGGAAATTGGCCACTGATTGTTGACTGAGTAGAAGAATTCTGGATGCTTGATTATGTCTAGCTACAGACACAAAAGTCGTTAGATATGACTAGTGATAAGAGTTTGAATGATATTACAGGAAGAGTTATTTTTAATTCACTTTGCCCCATTTGTAAAAAGAAAAAGTAAGTTACAAAGGAGAAAAAGAGATGAGGAGAACTTTGAACCGCAGGGATAATAGGCAGAATATGCCAAAAAGTAAAAGAAATGAGAACTTCGAAATTGAACCGCAGGAATAATAGGTAGAATATGCTTTAAAAGTCTCATTGAAGCCATAAAATAAAAGGACATGCTCAGTCAAAAAAGTAAGTAATTTCATCTTTTCCAGATATTTGTGATCAAGATTCAACTCCAATTTTCTCATCCCATCACCAAGTATTTTTACAATTCTTTCTCATTTTTATTATTTTTATAATTTTATTTTTATTTAATATTTATAATATAAAATTTTATAAAATTCAACAGACCAATATATCACACTATTAATTAAAAAAATATGTTTCAATTATAGAGTGAGAATGGCATTTTTTATAATTATTGAATTTTAGTTGAGCTATAAAAGAAGGCCTGATGGTTGAGGCCCAAAGGATAGATGCAGGTTGGTCCATGTCAAGTGGACATAACTACATGATCTGGGCTACAGTAGTTTCAATGCTGCCCACTTCTAGACAAAGGCTTCTACATTTGGGTCCTCTCCTGAAAAATGGTACCTTCTGAAACAGGTAGCCTGTATGAAGCCAACAAGTTCAAAATGAATATTACTATTCAGTGTTTGCACAACTTTTCAACTAAAAAGCTCACACAACTGCCAATGAATAGTGCCAACTCCTTAATCTTAGGGAACGAAGGGTTTTCTGAACTCAGACGTAGCAAATTGGTTAATTCTGGATAGTTTATGACAGAAATTATAATAATAAAATAAAAGTGCTAGTTTGAAGTTGATTATCTCCAAGTTACCAAAGATAGTCAAACAAAAGGAAAACAGGGAAAGCAGAAACGGTAAAGAAACTGCTCCTCTTGAAGCGATGATGCAAATTTTGGATCACTAGCCAAAGCAAGAATACTGGAGGAAATGATACGATGTTTGAAACACATTAGGCATAAATCAGCATCTTTTCACTATTGCAGTAACCTGAATATCATCTTTAGACCAATCTATAGTTAATTTGGGTAAAGAAGCAGCTATATAAATTATTGGGGAAATAACCCTCATGGTCATGAAAGATATGTTTCTACATTCTAGGTTCTGGCTCTGAAGAAGTCCGTGGAGTGTAGGGTTCAGTGTCAATGGGAGGCCTTTCCTTCAATTTTGGTGGGCTTGCTCCTTATTTTGTTTTACGTAACTTATGCCATATAGTGCATGTCTAATATTTGTCAAATTTTATTATTTTTTATTTTATTAAATTTTATAAGTTAAATTATAAGATTTAATAAATTTATTTTAGTATAAACATTATATAAAATTTAAAATGTGAGAGTAGATATTTCTTATTTCAATATTCGATATATAATCATTCTCTTTTTTTAAGAAAAAAATTTTGGGTGAAAAGAAATTGTTTCAAAATATTTTGCAAATTTCAATAAAAATTACGGTGATATTTATATATTGTCTATTAAAAAAATTATTGATAAAATAATTCATATTTAAATGTTACAAGCAAAATACTTAAATTACACCAACTGAACTAATCTCATTGCCTAATTATTCTTTAATTCTTGATAATTAAAAGGCTCTCTAATTCAATTATCAATTTTGTTATCCTCATCAAGTAAATTTTAATAAATATTTATTTAAAAAATTTAAACTATTCACTATATTAAATTTTATAGAATGATCTATAGAATTTAGACAACAAATGACCTTCGAATATAAGAGTTTAATAATATGGGAGTTCCTTTTCCCTTTTGTTATACACTAAACAAAAATACCACATTACTAAGATCTGAACCCAAAAGGTATTAAAGATGAAGGGTACTCATGCCCATCTTTCATACAGAGTACTTAATTTTCTCAAGCTTGTAACAAAGTAATAGTCAAGCGGATAACAGAGTGGGCAGTTGCCATATCATAAGATACAGTCTCCAATGCTGCAAAGCCCCTCGCAAAGCGAAACCTCCCGGTCCCTGAAACTACCGAGACCTCTCTATAATTTTCAAGTTGACGGCTAATGCCCTGAATCTGCAGGGTGCTACCACTGTGCTGCGAATTGGTGAATACAATTGAGAGCACTACATTTACAGTTGTGCCATCCAAAGCAGACGCTGCAAGCAGGCCCTGAGCCCTGCCAACTATGGTGCAGTTCCCACTAGGGTTCAGCGTGACAGGGTCATCAACTGCATATATGGATCCAAATGTGTTATAGGACCAAACCTTTCCCGGCATGCCTGCCACCGGTACAACTGTAGCATTGGGCCCCGTTGCTACATCATGCAGGTAGAACACCAAGTCTGTTTGTTGAACACCATGGGCATGACAAATGAGCATAGCTATTAAAAGCAATGAGAGTGACAAAAATTTGGTTGGTGTTGAAAATGCTGGAGCCATTTGTGGATAATTACCAATACTTTTGAGAGAGTATAAGTGAGAAATGCTGAACTTGGTTTTGCAAATGGCTGCAATTTATGGTAGGGAGACAGACAGGGACGACGGTTAAAGCCAGAATTCGCATCAATGTCTATTAAGCGTTAAAGTCTTTTATTATCAGCTAGTTTATCATCTATCACGTGACCAAGAGTAACCCCATGAGAAAATTAGTGACAGAAAGCTTACACGGTTGCATAATACCACAACAGCAAGGCTGCTAGCTGAAGATACTACAATACCACCAAAGAGACTTTTTTTTTAAAGGATTGAAAACTAAGAGTCTAGGAATCTAAAAGGAAAGCCACGAGAATGGAGTGAGATTGGAAATAATGATTAAATCCAGTAGGTGAAAAAATTTAATAATTTGAATTTTATTAAGTGAGTATTGTGTAAAAATAAATATATGAGAATAAAGAGATTACTAAATAAATTTCAACGGTAAGATAAAGGGCATCGATTGAGCATCAAAAGATGGACTTTTCCCTCTTTCTCAAGGAAGTTATCCACCTTTTGCAACTTTCTCAACCAATGGATACTGAGCTTTATTCACCAACTTCACGCAAATGTAATCATTTTTTATATCTAAGTTGTGAATTTCGTGATAAACTAGATCCTTTTTGTTGAAGGCCAACCTGACCATCTACAACGTGAAATGTACTTGAGCTCCCTCCAGCCAGAAATGTGTCACAGAAGCAGAAGGCAGCAAGTGTAAATACGAATATACCTAACATGCTCCTTAGATGGATTTGTGGTCCACAAGCGTATGATTACAAGATGCATTTTAAGAGTTTTTTTTCTTTTTTTTGTAAAATATGTTATAATCTCTGCCAATCATTATTTTCAGTAATTAATCATTCTCTAAAATATCAAAATCCCCTGTACTCTCTTTAGACAACGGATTATCTATATTAATTTTCACGCCGATTTACTATAAATGCTGACTATTTCAGGCAAGCAACAGAACCGACCAGATTGCACACATTTAGGTATTTATATTGTTTAGGTGACCCAAAAACAGTATATCATTTGCTTTGAATACAGCCAGTTCATTCCAAATTCCCAGATCATCTCTGTATTCTTTACACACTCAAATATAATATAACTTGTAATATCCTCATTCTCTCTTTTCGAATGGTAACCATAGATTTGCTTTGCCATGCATTTGAAACCTCACATACCCTTTTTGTTGTCAAGATGCGATGAGCTCAAGTCAATCGCCTCCAACTGACTCCTTAGACTTTGATTGTCCGCCAAGAGGCGATCGTATTCCATAAGGAACCCTTCAGATTGCTTTTTAAGAGCCTCTACTTCAGCTTCCAAAGCCTTAGCCTTGCTTCCTTCAACCTCGCATTCAGATTCCAACTTCTTAATTTTGGTCTTCAAGGTGGCCATTTCTTCTGTCAATGCTTTATGCTCCTCCGCATTGCCATTTTTGCCATCCTCAAAACTTCGACTTTGTTTCTTTGCAGCCTCCATGGTCTTCCTGAGTAACCGAAGTTCTCTTATGTAATGGTGTAACCTATCGATCATTAGAGAGAGAAATAGCACAAAACCTGCACATAATTTATGTTCAGAATCATATTAAATAAACGGCATCAATGAATGAAAAGTAGCAGCATTAATAAAAGGGGAAAAGATAAATGTGCAGCAGAGAAGGAAGCAACTAACAACACTTCTAATCCAAAATAACAACCAAACCATCTTCACAAGTTCACATCTTGCAGACTGAAAACTTAACTCAGAAGAATTACAAAAATTGCAGAATATAGTACATATTCAACGTGAAATAACAAAATAATATTGAAATAAAATACTTAAATGGAAAAGAACTCATTTCACTCTGAGGTTGTTAGGAGTTACCACAGACCATCCTGTAAAAGCAACAACTATTTAAAAACTGTTTATTGAATCCACCAGCATGGCGCCCACATCAGATTGTACCATTCTAGCAAACCAGATCTACGAAATTGAATTTCCTCAAGGATTAGACAGATTAAAGCAAAGCAGAGCAACATTAAACATGTAATGGAGTGTATCCACCCAGGGAACCATGCCAACCAAGTAAAGGTTCAAGATGAGAAAATAATCTGACGAAAGAAGCCAAACCCAAAATCTGTCAAAAAAGAGAGAAATGTACAATGAATAGTTTTGGTAGTACTTTTAAGCATAGTAAGCAGGAAAGCTTATACCACATTCAAAGAGCTATCACCTAAATAGTCACCAGCAACGCATTATTTTGGTATATAGTTGGAAAGCATTTCATGAAGAAAGAATAAGCTGGGCAACTAAACGTCAGGTAAGAAACTCATGAAAACTAAGTCTTTATAATCTACAACCTGCCAGTAATATTCAACAACCCATCCAAATATCTTCTTTATTGTTATTGTTTCATTATAAGAAACTTCAACTTGTTATTTTTTTCAAATGTTCCTTTTTATATTTTCTTAACATCTCACAATTCAAGTGATCAACAGTCCAACACATTTAAGGTTTCCATGCATGACCATAAACATATACATTGCATGGTCATACTAAGCATTATGGTGGAATAGGCAGAACAGACTAAAAATATCTCACCTCAAGTTTTTCTTCTTAAAAATTATTTCACTGAAACGTGTAAACCAACCCTAAGGCATTTGATGTTAATAGTTAAAGCAGATACAAAGGAAGTGAGGTCCATGAACAACATTGAGTGTATAATATCATACCAGTGTACAAACCAAAAGTGTTAAAACAGCCAAATATTAAACTCCTATCTAGCTTGCAACAGCTCGCATGTTAACTACCTTAGGAATTGTTGGAAAACAATACTAGCTAGCTAAGGGATACATCAAAGACCACCATTATCAACTCCCATTTTCTGCTGACAAAATATAGCACTTTCTTTATGGATTTTATCAGTGTGTTACAAGTTAGCACTATCCACACAGCTACTAGACCCACAACAAATTGTCATTAAGATTGCAATAAACTTCTCAAATGCCCAGGAATATTCCTTTCTTTTCCAAAAATTAACAAAAGTAAAAGTCAAGGCGTTTCCCCAATGGTTCTAATTTCTTATTAACCAAGTAATAGATATAAATTAAAACTAAACCAAAAACCCCCTAAGAAGAAAAGGGAAATGCGCTAACTCAAGGTAGGGTTTAATCACCTATGTTAGGAATCACGAAAGCTGGTAAAAGGGTTTAATTGTTTAAAAGAAAAAAAAGTACTGCGAAAAAAATTGATTTTTTTTTTATGAGAAATTACCCATTAGAGAAGCCTCGAGCATATTCCTGGACATAAGAACTTCATCGGTGGGGTTGACTATACCGGCCTCTTTGGTGCGCTGCTGGATCTCGGCCATACTATAAAGGCTGGAAGCAAGCACGACAAGCAATGTCGCAGCCATAGTCTTGACAACGACGGGGCCCCGATCTCGCTTCACCTGATCCAAGGTGATGATAACCAGCTTCCTCAATGGTGTCTTGAACAGAAGCGTCAGAATGAGGGCCATTTCGCCAGATATCACAACGTAAAGTAGCTGCAACATCTTCTGCTTCACTGAAAACCTAGATTGCCGTGATCCCGCGAGAGAGGAAGAAGAAGTGAAGGAACAAGCCGAAACTAGGCGAGTTGGTTGTGCTGAATTGAAGTTGGAGATTCACAGTGGACCGGGATGTGGCAGGCTGAACGGTAGGGTTTTCCTGTGGGAGCGTGTAAGTTCGGTGTGGATTCAGTGTCTGTATTGCCAATGAAAGTTCGCCGAGTGGACGTTATCACCCAGTTACATGAAGTAGAATTTAGTTGTGTTTTAGATAATTAAGTATAGCTAAATAATATTTAGAAAAAATGTAATGCCATTAATAAGGGATTTACTAACTTAAAATAAATAGTAGTTTAAATTACATGGTTTAGTTAGTGTTCACTAAAGTTTAATAAATTTCATAATATAAATTTTTAAGTAAATATTTAATAAAATTTAATTTATAAAAATAATATAACTAAAATTTTTTTTATAAAAATAATTATAAAATTAAAGATAATAAAAAATATTTATTTATTTATTTACAAGTTGGAAGCATTAATTTTTGAATAATTACTTATTATTTTATTTTTCAATTAATCAATTTTCCAAGTTGATCATTTACTAGCAAAATGAAAAATAATTTCTCATGGTGACATCCATGTGGTACACAAGCTAAATAACTGCATACAGCTATGGAAGCTAAATCAAAGATTCGTACTACAGTACATCAATCATTTACAAATTGTGACTAAACATATGGCAAAATGCTAATTTCATAAAATATTCATAAAATTCATTTTCTGCCATATCTAATGGTGAGGAGTATATATAAAGATGTTAGATCTACCAAATTTAATAATAGTAAATTATTTTATGAAATTTTAATAAAAAAAGTTTAGTAAAAATAGCATTGTTGAATATATATATATATATATATATTTATATAGACACCTCTATCTAGAACCAAGAATCGATAATCATCAACTTCTTCATATATTTGGCATGGGCTTCTCTTCTAAGTTCTCTAACAAAGTGTACACTTGACACTCAATGCCATCAAAATCCGAGTGATATTCAACAGCCTAGAGGCATAGTTCGTGTGCAGGGCCAATCACAGTGGGCTGTACATATATACAAGTAATGCAATTACTGCGTGCCATAGATATTGACAAGCTAAATGGCACGTACAAGTTATTCTCAAAATAAAAGAAGTTCTGCAAAATGTTACTGTAACAGGAAGCACCAAGTAAGTTGCCTGTCAAAATACCAGGCCTGCTTAGGTAACAAACAGAAATCTAAAGTCTTCCACCGTCAATTTCCCCAGAGCCTCAGAAGAACCACTTAGAGTCCTGTTAAGGGAAGGAACCCAAGAGGTAAATGTCAATAAGTTAAGAGCAATGTTACCTTTACGTTTTTTCTTCTACACTTTTGTCTACGCATTTTACATGACATTATTTTAAAAAGACGAATTTCTCTTTTTTATCATCTTACTTTTATCTCTTTTTACCATGTAGGAAACGTGAATATGGAGCATAACTATAAGACGTAAGAGTAACATTTCTGTAAGGCAAAACACAGCCAACATGGAGCCCTTTCCAAGCCTATTGGCACACTTACCCTTCAAACACAAGTTCCTTCTTCTCTTGCAACTTCAGAATCCTCTCCTCGATTGTGTTTTCAATGACGAACTTCACAATTCTATATACGTAGAATCAAGGTCAGACCTCCACAAGGAAAGAACTAACATACTTATTCTGCAATTAAAATTTTCAAACCCAGCTCTGTTTGTACTTAAAAATGATAGAGGGCAAGAAACAGCACCTGATTGGTTTATGTTGCCCAATTCGGTGAATTCTGTCCTGAGCTTGACGCTCCACAGCTGGGTTCCACCAAGGGTCCATAAGGAAAACCTGATCATGGCCAACAAATGAAGCCATGTGTAAACAAATCTTGTCTTATATGTGATAAAAGCCATGGTCCCAAAAACGATTATTGCAACATTTGTTTAATTGCACCGTCTACACTACATAGAATTATTTAATACAGTTCATTTCTTTATCTACATGTATAGGTTTATGGGAAAAACAGTTTGAGAAAACACTAGCAACCAGATATTCAATTCCATTGCCTAGAATCCCAACAAAATAGAATGAGTAGGGACAAAATTGGCCTACGCTCAAATGAAACACAGCATAGCAGGATGATAAGGGGAAGATCCTAGAAAAGAAGACCAACATGAAGATTTTAATTGCCAGCGAATTAAAAGATAATAAACTGTTTCCACAGCTATACAACGGACGTTAGCAAACCTCTAATGAAAAATTTATCATACCCAAGAACAATATATAAACAGATTCAGAAAATGAGAGTCATAGCTTCTGATACAACAAAAAGAAAGGTATGAAACATATTTAAAAGTATATTACAACTCTTGATTAAAAAATTTGACAGAGCAGGAAACCAAAAGATTAATTCAAAAAACATGCAAAAAAAAGTTTGCTCACATGTGAAGCTACTGTCAAATTGAGAGCGACACCTCCAGCCTTCAAGCTCATGAGAAAAATTTTGCAGTCTGGATCATCATTAAATTTCTTAATGGCATCATCCCTAGCAGCCAATGACATGCTTCCGTTTAATTGAACGCAAGACACACCAGACTGCAAGTAGCTCATAATGTTATCATCTTGACACACTTTACATGCATTAATAAAAAAATGACAGGGACATTTACCTCGTGCAGGGAGTAGTATATGAGATCCAAGAATGATGTAAACTGGCTAAAAACAATCCCTTTTGCAGAACCATCCCTTTCAACCATAAATCTTATTTCTTCTCTCTACAAACATGTCAACTTGCTCAGGCACAAGATAATAATGAAAAGACATATTAAAAAAGGTATGCAAAGAACAGAAAATACAGAGGAGCAAATATAAGTTATTAGGCCATCATAGAAGCGCTCATCCAAGTTACCCAGATGCTAGCCTCCCTTCTCTCTTAATCTCAACAACCATATCCTTTTATCTGCATAATCTCTCTCTTTCAATAAAAAAGTAAGCTAAGAGAAAAGAGATCTTCCCAATAACCATCATGTGTCATACAGAAAGTAAAATTGCCTAAGGATAATGTATTATCAAAATTGTATCAGATAGATAACTCCATGTGAGAAACAATTAGCACTTGAAGGAGCTTC
Organism: Dicorynia guianensis; assembly: GCA_037013595.1. Lineage (NCBI taxonomy): Eukaryota > Viridiplantae > Streptophyta > Magnoliopsida > Fabales > Fabaceae > Dicorynia > Dicorynia guianensis. The sequence continues at coordinate 3,618,868 of JASUAB010000009.1, forward strand.
AGTCGCATAAGATCCAAAACATTTAAATCCGCACCCCAACTTCACAGATCTTTCTGACTAAATATCATCTCAGCCCTTAACTACAGGACTGCCATATCAAGCATCTAGAGACTAATATGCTCCTTTCCCTAAAGGATAAAACTAATTGATCTGTCTCAGGCAAAACATTACCCTCTCATGTCTAAGACCTAAAGATTAACTTGAAGTTGAATATAATCAACATACACAGTCTATGTAACTGATTCATATGATACATACCAGAGCCTCTATTTTGGTGCTTGTCTGAAATTTCTCAAGCTGAATTCTATTTAAAATGCTCGAGGATCTGAAACCCTCAATTGTTGTTTCATTAGCCTGATCCTCACTGTTCTTGTTTGAGGTTGAATCAACAGTAGGTAATTCAGAGCATAAGGGGCATGATACTTGTTCAAAAGAAGCAGAAAAGCATTGCTTGCAAAATATATGCTCACAAGAGGTAACCTGAAACAATATGGAAAATATATTCAGAGGGAAATCAACAGCAAGTTATATATCTCTAAAGTGAATTTTCCAGATAAAATACAGAAAAGGGGGAAATTTAAATGAAACGAAACAATGTCATGTGAAATGTCTCTCGTGAAAGAAAAGATAAACTCACCACAGGAACTTCCACTGGATCACGACAAAGGCCACATACTTGTTCAACATTACCACTAGTATCCATGGATTCGCCTCTTGAAGCAGCATTTTGAGAATATACCACAAGATATGGATGATCAACAGCCTACACATTTCAGAAAAAAATATATATAAGACGCATGAAAGAAAAATCTTAGGTAAAATTAAGGGTAAAGACCTGCTGCAGTTTAATATTTACCCACATGAAAAACCATAAAAGTAAAAAAGGTGCACGTAACAAATATTACAAAATAGAAAAATGTAGCCATATGTACATAAAAAAGAAAAAAACAACCGTAGCATAAGACGGCCAACTTCTACTCTTAAATACGCAAAAAATTTTGGAGTGACAGTTCTTTTCATCAGTGCTAGACCTTATTTTAATTTTTTATCTTTATTCGGTGCTACATGCTAAACTTCCGGCCCTGATCAATTCACGTTGTTGTTAGATAGTAAATTGTATAAACAACACCAAAAAATACTTGACAATTTCAAAGCTGTGATCAGAACAATTATAAATTCAAGGATTTCCAAAGGTCCCATGATTATGCATGTCCAATATTTCCAGGATGGCAATGACCATAAAGTAGATCATTATTCATAAACATCTATCAAAATTCAAAGAGGAACCATCTTGAGGTTCAGAAGCATCAAATTTATGTCTAATCATTTACCAGTCGCAAAAGCGTGAGTAGGTGAAATATATGATCATAATCATCTATCAGAGTATTTGATTCCACATGTCTGAAAGGAGAAAGCATGTCAGTAACGCTGTGCCTGGAAAACAAAATTAGATTGAAAAAATTTTCCCACAACGTGACACCACATTTGGTTTACCAGAGAATGCACAAGAGAGAAAAAAAAAGGAAAAAAATTAACAGAAGTAACTTTATAAATTTAAATGGAAAGCAAAAGACGTAGCTTATTAAACAATCAACGAACAACTCTCTCTCATTTTTCTCCATTTCCTTCAAATTTTAAAAACAAAACAAACACCAACAAGCATCTGCCACAATGGTAATTAGCTATGTTTTAGAAGTTCCAACTTGAAAGTCAAAGGTCTAGGTTTCAACCTGGAGATGGCTTTATTAGGAGTAGTAAAACCCGACACCTCAAAACAAGACTAGTCTCACCCGAAAGGTGTGAGAATATCCGTATGCAAGAAGAAAAACAATAAACAAAACAAAACAAACAAAATGGCCGTTCCAGACAACATTGGGAAACAATTTCATTCATCAGGGAAAAAAACCACATTATTAATAGCTGAACATGAAGGATATCCAACGGAAGCTAAGTTTTAATTGATACCTCATCGTTTTTCCCCTCAATTCTTTCTTTTCCTCTCTCTACCGTCGAATTGAAAAGTGGGAGAAAAGGATTCAAGTTACAAGAAATTTTCATATCATGAGTGACCTTGTAAAATCAACACATGCATGGTGAGTGAATAAATGCCACTAAATCTGTTAGTTTTCTTGCGATAAATGTAAACCAGTTAGGCCAGCCGTCCTTTGAAGTCAAACATTGAAAACAAAGATCTAAAAGTTGCTTCCCTGAAGAAAGAAAAACCAGCTAGTCAGATGCTAGGCAAAATATCTGATGAAATTCTGTAAAACACGAAGTTTTGAGCAGCCAAACTACACTTGTTCACAAACAGTTAAGGACTGCTGTTAGGCCTACTATAGCAGAGGGTCTGCAGGCCCAACCGAAAGGAGCAACAGGCACAGCCGCCCAGTAAGGGAACCAGGAAAGTTTATGAGAGGAGAAAACTGAGTAAGGCAGCAGGGTAGTAATGGGATTGAGGGCTACGTCAGTTAGGGAGGTTATTGATAATGAGTGGAGTATTGAGGGTAGGAGTTCAGTTATTCTGTTCTGTTTAGGCTTAGTGCTGCGACCAAAGGAGTATCCTCTGTGTAAGGAACGTATGTCCTGGGGGACCAGAGATCTTTGTGCTCATTATAATTTTCCTCGTTTCTCCTCTGTTTGTTTCTGTTATTGTGATCTGAAAATACTTCCACTACAGGGGCGTACTCTTGGATTCTGTCTTTCTGCTTCTTTCCAAGATTTACTTCTAATTTCAACCTTACACACTAAATTCAATTATTCTTGTCAAAAGAAGGAATAAAAATCATTGCAAAAGGGTAACCACTTTCAACGTGCGCATCTTCACTCCACGGTAAGATAAAGAATTTGACTTACGTATTAAACTGCGCCTGACTTTGATTATAAATTGATTGATAAAAGTCTCGCTCTTTTATATCCAGGCTATCCCTCCTCAATGAAACCTGCAAGAACTCGCTTGTAGAAATATATATAAAGTTTTCAATACTCAAAGTTGCAAGTTAGTTGCCACACAAGAACTTACAATTGTAGGTGGTAGTGCAAGATCAACTGCTCTGCCTGATTTAGTGCGCCGTAGTACTACTTTCTTCAAAACGCTGCGTTGAAGCAAAATCATAGCTCGGCTTCTAACGTCTGATAGATCTGATTTTAGTGGTTTGGTAATATGCTAATCAAGATTCAATAACAAGGCATGTCAGTGAAAAGAATCTTTATAAGGATAGAAAACCTGCTCTTCTCCCCCACCCCCCCCCCCCGGGGGTCTCCTTCTTTCTCATACTGCAGTAACTTACCTTTTTCCACCAAAAGAAATGGCTGTAAGAACCGTGGGTACACTTAAAACATTGTGAGGTACTGCATAAGGGCATAACAATCAGGAACATATGATTAACAACTCAAGAATACTAAATGTTTTCAGAACATATGGTATTTGAAAGCAAAATATGCATAGAAGTACACCTAGGCGTGCATGCACATACACAGTCACACACGAGGAAAAATCAGTGTGCAGACTGGCTTGCAAATATTGGAGTGTCTGGTCAAGCGGGAACCCAGCGTTTAGGGTAGCCTTTCTTAGGCATATAGAGTCCTAGTGTCTTTTCTGTTCTCGGCGGGCCTTAGCCCCCATAGTTTACACCAAAAAAACACAAAAAGTACAATGTACCAGAGTGTATGTTTGGAATAACTGTAAATAAAATTTATTTTGAGTAAAATTAATTTATTTAAAAATAATATTGAAAAATTAATTTTTATAAAAATTATTTTATGTTTGGATATGTTATTACAAAATTAATTTTAGAAAAAGTGAATGTATTTAGCTAAAAAATGAAATTCAACTGTGTTTAAAATGTTTAATTTGAAGGTCAAAAGTGATTTTGGAAAAATAAAATAAATTTCACTTTTACCAAAAGTGAATTTGACCATCTCAAAATCAATTTTCATCTTCATAATTGATTTTAAGAATTACCACCAAACACATTACATTATTGTTGCTATTGATTTTGAGGCCCAAAATCAATTGTAGAAGTGATACCAAACACACCCAAAGATTTTCAAGAAGTCTTTTAAATTAAGAAATTATATGACAGAAAAGTAGCTGACAAATCAGTTCCTCAGTTAGCAAGTTAAGAGGAGAAAACAATAAATCGTCGAGCCCCTAATAAAAAGTTCACATAATGCATGTCATTGCAACCAGCTAAACTAGAATTATATTTAAAATTACTGAATCTAAGCCGTACCTATGTTCAAGGGTCCAGCAATTACAGCGCTTGCAAAAGTAATGGGAATAGGGAAACATTCGCAAGAACCGGACCCGTATTCATGGCATCGCAATTAAATTGTCTTACAAACACAAAATTGGCAGAACAGAGCCAATGAAATAGAAAGTAACCACACCAGAGAATACAGTTCTCCAATACTGTTCTGGATTGGCCTTGCACTTAAAGCCCATCTGTAGCAAGACTCGAGAGCAAGAACTGCTTTCGTAGTGCTACTATTTCGAGATTTTATGTAGTGGGCCTATTTAAAAATAATACTAAAGTAAAAAGACAATAAAATAGATAACATCCACAAAATTATATGATAACATATAAAGTTCAGCATAAACAATTTTTAGCATGATGAGCGTACACTGCGTGAGAGAAAAGAAATGAAACATATTATGTATGCTTAGTATACCAAATGCTGTGTACCAGCAATAGTGCTCCAAGTGTTGATTCGGTAACACATTCAAATAAAATAAAATTAGAATTTTGTAGTAGAACATGGTTTAAGACATAATCCATTGTTTTCTCCTTCTATTTAAAGAATAAGTAGGAGATTAGAGATAAAGATAGAATTCTTGCGAATAGTCAAAGAAATAGCTGACATAATAACAGATATTCCATAATTGAAAAAATATATATATCAAAACTAAGAATATAAAAATAGGAAATTTTCCATTGATAAAACCAACCTCATCTAATATGATCCGCTCCCAGCACACAGCATGTAGAGGTCGCTTCTCGCTGGCATCCGAGTCTCTCATCCTTTTCTTACCTCGCTTCGACTGTTTTGCTGGTCTCACAGCACCGGCCATCATATACATATACTCCCTGTACTCAAACTCCACAATAGAGTAAGTAGTTATAACAAAATCATATTCTGAGAGACATTGACCAGTCTTTCTTCTCCCGCGTCCATGATAAACCAGCGCCTTGGTGCTTCCTTTAGAAGTGAACCGATCAATCTCACTAGCCCACTGAGTGACAGCAACTACAGGACAAATTACAAGTGTTCCTTTAATAGGAGGGAAGGCTTCAGATGAACCTGGTGCAGGTAAGGGCTCAACTGGTCCACACCTCATTTGGCGGATTTCACGCTTGGCAAGGACAAGGGCAATTGCTTGAACAGTCTTCCCCATTCCCATTTCATCTGCAAGAATTCCCCCTCTAATGGCAGACTTTTCCTGTTTCAAAGCCCAGTGTAACCATTCCTTTTGGTATCTTAGCAAAGGCCTAGTCAGATCAGAGGATGCTTCGGCAGTTTCATTCATTACTTCACTCTGATCATCTGAGCCAGTATCTTCCGATAAGTATCGATCAATCCGTTTCTTTTGCTGCTCTTCCAGAACCTCCCTCACCAAACAGACTTTTCTTTTTCTTGCCTTTTTCTTATTTTCCACCTCCCTAATCTTGAGGTCAACTACTTGCTGCTGAACCATCGGGTCACACTTCATCACTCTCTCTTCCTGAATTGGTTCTTGATTTGAGTCAAGGTCCCCACCATTGTCTTCACCTGCATTTATTTTCCCTCCATTTTCGGGTATGTAACCGAGATGAATTTCACAGCTAAATTTTTTTTTTTTGGTACATTCACAGCTAAATTTTCAATATAAAGGTTTCTTTTTTTATCGAAAAGAAGAAAGGCAAAAGTTTTCTTGAACATTTTACTCTGTTTTCAACCCATTCAGATTCAAAGCAAAAATATACTCGTGCATGAAAATTCCCTCGAGTAAAGCATACAAATATTTCAGGAGGATGCTTTCCTTCAAAACAACAGTCTTACTTCCAAAATCTTGCGGCACACCAAGAAACAATATCTTAAGATGAAGGTCTTCACTATATCTAAAGGCAGAAAAGAAAGGCCATATACCTTCATAACTGGAATCTGAATCTGAATTTGAAGATGGCACATAAATCACTTCATCTGTGTTATCGCCGGACTGGTCATTAGTTTCAGCATTCCCAGGGGTATCCCCAGGCTGCTGCTTCTTGCCTGTTGTTAAATTATAAATGAACATCACTGAAAATGAGGATGGTATGACTTCAATATGACGAGGGAAACAAAACCCTGAAACTTTAGCGTTATTCTTGAAAGAAATCTTAACTGACTATCAGACACAACGGGGCCAATAGGACGTGTCCTCAAAAAACCATATAACTCCTTATCGAGCTTCTGTCCTCTCTTCATTTTCAAAACTTCAATCAACGATATTATTTTATTCACATTTAAAGAAAGATTAACCAAGAAAATGCAGGAAACTTGCCAAAATTCCTAAGCATCACTATTCAATTTCCCCTAGCGTCCGACATTTTCTCAGTTACCAAACAGCCATAATGCCAGTATCCAATCAGAAATAAAGATTGTCAGGAAAAAAAGGAAGAAAATCAAAAGGCTAAAATAATGACGAGACAGAAAGCTTACCATCAGTTTTAGGACTAGAAAGGCCTCGAGGAGAACGGCGTTCCATTGACGCAGGGAACAGAGGTTTAGGATTTCCGATAGGACCACACCTACTGAGATCAAGAAATGAGGTGTGGTTCAAAAGAGGAAAAAGTGGCTCGCTGACAGAAGTAGAGGAGCGGTGCTTCTGCTGCAGCTCTGAAAATAAAACGGCGGGAAGAGCGTCCTTTGTTTTTATGGATTGTCTTGGAATTTTTTTATTTTAACGATTCTAGAGATTTAAAGAAAAGTTTTACATGTTAAGGTTTATTTTTATTAATAATTAAATATACTCCACCCTTTATTTTTATTTAAAGTTTACTCTCAATTCTAATTTAATTATTTAAACTAATTTTTATCTAAAAATTTTAAGAATATTCTCTTACATAATTTGATATTATTATTTACATGTATTTTTTTAGATAAGATACATGTCAAATTTTTAAAGTAGTAATATGTCATTAATTAAAAAATATTAATAAGTTAAATGCATATTTTAGATTATAACCATACAACTAATTTTTTGTGAAATGAATATTGCTAAAGTTAGTAATCTTCTTTTAAATAAAAATTTTTTATACATAAAATTTAAATTAAATTAAAGATAATATATTTGAAAAAATTCAAATATTTGCTACTCATATTAATAAATATATTTTTTTATTTTGAACGAAGGGATAAAAACTTGCATAGAATTAAGTTCTTTAAAAATTTAGGGTACTTACCATTTTCCATCTCTAATTTCTCACAAATTTTCACAAGACTGTAGCAAATACTTTCCCTTGGTAAAACTATTTTGTCACATTATTTTCATTCAATAACGATAACAGCAAAAATAATATTACTTTCATGTTCATGGTACAATAATATTAGTTGTCTGGTCCATTACCTGAATTGACATCCAGATCTTGGAGAAGAGTAGACTACAAGAGAAAACACCTCAATAAAAATTAAAATCAAGCTCCTCGCGCTAATGAAATTCAAAAGATGAGTTTGGACTTGATCAACATGGCGAGGAAACAAGACTAGACTAGTACAACTGGTGCAAAGGAACAGGAGACTACTGGCTCGAGTCAAGCCTCCAATACTACAACTCCTGCTGAGATAACAATGATTGATGACAGTTCCCGTGTGAATATCCCCATTACTGTTGGGTTACAGAGTGCGAGTTTTATGGCCTACTGCCCGGCCGCATAGCAGGGCATTACTTGGGATTGGGTACTCATCTCTCCATGAATTTGCAGGGGAATAAACACGAAGATAGAACTGCTGGCCTAAGTACTGACGAGCCCAGTTCTCTGACCTCACATTCCACATCCCCACATTGTCCAAAGGCATGTACACTGCAGTCCATGACTTGGGATAAACCTGTGTATCAAAACCAACACAAGGCAGAGACATTTTCAGCTGTTTTGTTGGTCTTACAAACAAAATTTTACTGAATCCTTATTTAAAAAATTGGATCATTAAATTTACTAAGTTTTATAGATTAATCTGCAGAATTCATAAATTAAGTGGCCATAATACAGTTTGTGGCAATTATGTAAGATCCATTTTGTGAGTCTCACTTTTACCTATTTTCAGCCACAATGCATTGGAAACTACAGCCACCAAATTAAGAAGTAAAAGCAAACACTAATACCACAAAAACCAAAAGAAATGATATTTTCATGACAATTTATCAGCATGTGTACCTGAACAGTGCAACGAGAAACGGTGTCTCTTAAATTGTAATTTAATCTGCTTGCAGCTGACCATTGTCCTCCATCCATCCTGTTAATTTCCAATAACTAAGTGTCATTACAGAGCACAAGGCAAAACTATACATGGTCGTACAGTAAGAAATTTAAAGTTGCAAACATCTCGATAATTGTAAGAGAAGTGAGCTTACCCCACAACAAAGAAGTTGTGGCCATCAATATGCCATGATTGCAGGGTGTCTTCAGGATTCTCAAACACAATCTCGGTGTAGTCACGGAAATCAACAGCCATGACAGAAGTTTGAAGGTAACCACCAGAGCCAGAGGGGTTGTCCGGAATACTTCCAAGGCTGAACACCCCTGAGATCTTGAAGTAGTCAGCCAGTTTAAGTGGTGTATCAGCAGGGATGAAGGACACACTATTGACTGCATATCTCTGCTTTCCATTGATAATTGGGGCAGAATTTTGAAGTCTAATAGTACGAGTTGTGTTTATCAAGCCATAATGGTAAGATCCTTGAGGATTAGGTCTTGGTCCACTAGCTGTCAGGTTCCGTCTGATATAATTCATCACATGATGAAGCATATATAAGACTGTCATTTAAAAGATCATAACAAAACGTTTGCAGCACAGGCATATAATCATGAATTCTCACAACAGTTTTGCTATTTTGACAAATTGAATTTTACTAAATACTGTCAAAAAACTAATTATCCCAAAAGTTTAAGCTGTTAAACAAAAATTTAAAGTTAGTTTTATATTATTAACATGTCCCTTCACATAAAAGCTCTTTAAACTTGAAGTGTGAACAAATGCACAAACCTACCAAACCTTATGCTAAAACTTAAATGGAAACAGCACGGCTTGGTAGTAGAGGCTATGATACCACGTCAAGAAACTAGTTATCTCAAAAGATTAAGCTGTTAGATAAAAGTTCAAAATTAATTTTATATCATTAACAAATACTCATTTTAAAAAAACCTGAATTATTAATATTTACTGAATTCCACATATTGAACTAGGACCTTAGAATTCTAACAACCCAAATGACCTTTGTGAGGGTTACGTAGCTCCCATTTCTTACTATAGTTCTCCGCTACACAAAAAGTGTATATAATATCAAGACTTAAGTACAATGTAATTTTCTGGTGGAATTCAGCGAACTGTATGTCTGCATCTATGAATTTTTTAATTCTGAAGGATGAACAATGATTTTAGTCCTGAGTCCTATAGAAAGGATTAGATGAATGAAACAGTTGCCAACGAATTATAGGGCCTTTTATAGAATTAGATGATGATCTGTACATAACTTTTTTTTAAACACTCCAGCAGCTAAATTCAAAAAAAAAAACAACTAATTGTATCATCAACTTTTTCATATGAAAACTAATAACCTGAGAGATCGAGCTTGTTCAAGAGACCAATCAATTTGAGTTGTTGGCCCACCAGGGGGAGGACCAGAAACACTTCCTGCTGAGTTACTGTAATGAAGAATGGAGGTTGCAGACAGCACTTGGGAGGTGAATCGTGTAGAGACAACAATATAGTAGTCTTGTGGTGGTTGATCAGCAGTAACCAATACAGAGTAAGTCTGCCCTAAATGAATGTCAAGGGATTCGTAAGTGTTTTGGAGAGTATGAGTTCCTTCCACCTCAACTAGTAGCATCTTATGCCCTTGGATTCTGAAATTGATGGAAGTTGTAAGCCCTACATTTGATATCCGGAATCTATAAGTCTTGCCTGCCAAACAAACAAGTACACAATAATTAATATTCAACTATAAGTCTGTAACTGTGTTTGTATATGGATGCATTGCAGCCTACAAGAAAAACACAAGAGCTAATAACTCTTCTACTATACCTTGATCAACTGTGAATGTGTAGGCATTAGAACCCCGACCATTAATGATAAGCCCATCAGGGAAAGGAAGGTCACTTCCACCGTCTAAAGTGGCCCTCAAATCCTGCAAGAATAGATACTAAGTTATTGATGGTATAGATCGGATTCCTCAACCATAGCAGGCTGTTTTTCTTTTACACAACATACAATGCAAAGTTTAACAACCTTAACGAGAAGCAACCAACTTACTGTGTGATTTCTCTTGTACCAGTCTCCTGCCAATATGGTAAAATCTCCTGCTGGGGGAGGAAAAGGCACAGGAATTACCGAGCGGCTTGCAATTTTGAAGCCACCATAGCCTCCTGCTGCCTTGTGGAATGCGAGGGAAGGAAAATAGAAGTAGCTACCTATCTGATCCTTTACTTGAAGAACATAAGTGAAGTTTTGCCCAGGTGGGACTGGACAATTAGTGCCATAGACTCCATCCTGCCATGAGTTTCTCCTCTGCTGCACCCCATTCCTATGAAGAATCATATCATAATATTAGTCTTCTAGTCGATTCTAGGCTTGTAGTTTGTAGATGCAGATTGCAGGTGCAGTCTTGGCTATTATTCATTTGCTTCTTACTAATCTATACAACAGACATCACTGCAGTGCTTCCATTCATTTACTATACTACAGTCTACCACAACTAGAAAGTATTTTCTATTTTATATTTCAATCAGTTACAAGCACCATAGCTTGGATTTAAGCATCATTTGGCAATTATTTAATATGGCCACCTAGATCTAGCAATTGGTGAGATGTAATATACTCCAACACACTTAATCATACAAGGTATCATTCTTGGATTGTCCCTGTCAAAGCAACATCGTTTGCAATTGACCAATGGGAAGGTGCCTCAGATAGAACAACTAGCATTAACGAAAAAAATTGTTAATAGTTATTGCTAAATGCCATATCGTGAAAATGGGTCAGAAAACTAGTGTGAATAAACAAAACAGTTCTGCAACTTTCTCTGCAGCGGACACTTAACAGTCAACTAAACTGAGAAGTTATAACGGAAACAACGACCAACCAAGAGATGAGGAAAGGTTCATCCAAGCTATTGAAAACATTGATAATCAAATTATCATTGGTCACGGATTCGATCTGTGGTCCTGGGAATTGCCCGTTTATCAATATTCCCTGCCATTTCATACAACCAAACATTCATTTCTTTTACCAAATAACATGATGAAGAACAACAGATATATAGAAGGAATACCCAAAGAATTGTACCTGTTGTTTTACTCCAAGTGGGTATATGTCTCCATAAGTGACATTCCATTGGTAGAACCTGTAAGGGTCCTCCCCACTAGCGCAAGTAAGCAGCAATACCACGAATAAGAAAGAACCTAATCTCCTAGACTCACCCATTCTCCAACTTCTTCTCTTTTTCTACCTCCCTCTCTAATTTTTAAGTGATTATGGGAAAATGCCACTCTGATTCAACTAAAGGAAAGAAACCGACAAGTTCTACTATACATAACTTCCTCTTTATCCTTTTCCTTTCGCTCCTTTTGCTTTGGAGCTCTCTCCGCCAAGATGGGTTGTGTCGGTGGGGAGAGAGAAAAAGACAGAGAGACTCAGAGGATTCTTCCAACAATGGCAATGGCTCAGAGAGCCTCTGTCTATAAATTTGCGGCCAGCGGTGATGAGCTGTACTCATTGGAGTATCTCGAAAAGAGCGTCAGCACCTTGAAACCATGTCAACTGGGTAGGGCGAAGTTACATTACTGTTATTCCTGTCAAAGTTATTGATCTTTAAAATTTACAAGAAAAAATCTGTATCCAAAAACTGGAAACTACAAGAAAAGTGCCCTGACCCATCATGGGCCAGGGATTGACAGGAAAGTCATTTACTTTGACAGGAAGCATACTGCGGATTCAAGAATTAATATTAAAAAAATAAAAAGTTGATGATAGAAGATGATTCTAAATATAAACTGATTAATCTCTGACAGCTTCTACTATATCCATGATTTAACTGTCCTTACCATTTTTATATTGTTAAGAGCTGCAGTATTAAGATGGCGAAAGAAAATAAAGACCTTAACCTCATCTGCTTGCAGTAATATAGTAGTACAAGATTATCATGAACTTGTCTCATATCCTGAAACAGTATAGCAGCGGCCACTTGCCTTCCGTTCTTTGACTTAATGGCAGTATTAAATGGACAAAGGAAATCGAGGTATTGTGCATTGAAAGCGGGTCACATATCTCTGGAGAGTGAGACTCTGACTAATGCAGATTTTTAGTTCCAAACATTTATTCAATGTGGATCACTTAATCTCTTACACGCAATTTCTTCATTTTTGTTTGTAATAACTAATGATTAATTTTCTATTGGTACATGCAGTTCTAGCTTATGGCTGGTAAGTGTGCTAGAAAATCGCTGCCCGTTGAGTCTGAACCAATGCAACCTTGGGTTTTGTTTTACAAGCAGGGGCCCCCATGGGCTTGTCTTTAAGGGACCCATTTTGTGTTTGGTTAAGTTTGCGCGATCTTTGTTTTTAGGACCTTTTCGTGATCCATGTTCATAAATAGGAACCGGCTTCAAATTGGGGTCCATGATTATCCTATGGGCCTAACAGTAACAAGGAGATACAATTTTTGCGGGTTGAGAGCCTTAGCGTAAATTGACAATTTTGTCTTAAAAAATGTAATTGTCATAAGTAATTGTTGTAAGAAATTTACTGTCAAAATTCAGCCCAACTTTGGAGTGAGCAAAATTCAGTCACCTAATTGGATTGAGCCCAAACTGAGAAAATGATATGTAATTTGGTCTGAATTTACCCAAGAGACTGGAAAACAAAATTGCTGGGTCCATATAGGTTTCTATAGTCGGATTTGGTTTCAGATATTCAAACCCGTGGGTACCCTTAAGAATCCAAATATAATTTTTTATATATATTTTTTTTAAACGACGTCGTCTGTACTCTTCAGAAATCAAAACTTCAGAACCGTACCCCTTCTCTCTCAGCCTGCACTGCTTCCCGTCCCTCTCGAAAACTCTCAAAGCATCCTCCGACCTTAGTTCCTCTCTCGGCCTCCCTCTCCTTCTTGGCTTCGTGTCATCATTATTATGTTGTCTTCTTTCCGGCTTTTTGCAGTCACAGACTGGCAGGTAAGATTCTACTTTGGAATTGGAAGTTCGTCTATGCTGTTTTATCGGTTTGTCTCCACTTGTCTGTCTCTGCTTGTCGTACTTATATTAGAGAGTGGCGCTCTCGTCTGTCTCCGGTTCTCCCCTAATCCGCCATGAACAACCCATTCCTTTGCTGCAATCTTCCGTGCCAACCCAATTGTCGTAATCCAACCCATTTCAACCCGAGAATCTCAAGTTGATAACTTAACCCGGCTGGAATCGGCCTCCTAAAATAGCCCTCGTGTTCACTTGGTTTTAGCAAAATTCTCCCGACCTGACCCGTGCCACCCTATGCCCACCACTAGCCCAAATCCTTCCGTTAACTTGTGAGTTAAAACAGACAATACCATTGATGTGGCATAGCAAATAACTTACATGGACTACTAAAAGATTGACATAGCAACTGTCTGAGACAGAAGAAATTTGCAAATTAAAATCCTTAAATTTGCAAGAAATATTTATTTCTGATTACCAAAAAAGAAAAGAACGAAAAGCTTCGGGCCGAGATTGTTGATTGGGGGTATGAGCTAAGACGTATCGATATGTGCATTTTCATAATGTTTGAGTGTCAGACACGAATTTAACACCAATTTATCATTGATACAGCCGAAAACGTCTTTCAGTCATATCCACAAATTCTTCAATTTGAAAACTTTTTCTGAACTTGGTTTATATACGAAGCGGTTGAAAGGTTTGGGCCATGACTTCTTCTGACGACCCTGTTGCTTATTTCAATGTAACATCGAAAATAAAGTTTGACTCATCAAAGCTTCAGTTGATGCAACTCCATTTCTGTTGTTTCAACAGAGTGTTACCGTTCTTTAGTTTATATAATTTATTAATATAATTATTTAAATTATATATTATAAAAATTAAATAAAAATAATTATTTAAATTATTTAAATTCATATAATTTAATTTTTATATATAATTATATTTTTTATTAATTAACAATAATAAATAATTTATTTTTAAATATATGTTAATTTATTTTATTTAAATTAAATTATATATATACTATATAGATATTCTATTCTTTTAAAATTTTCACTATATTTATTTCGTATCATATCAGTATCTGATATCTGTGCCGGTATAACTCTTGTGGGTGTGTCTTCCTCATGTTCGGAACCCAAAGTTGGGAGTTTTCTTTCGCCAAATTTGAGGAAGCCATGGAACGGAGAACAGAAAGGGCTTGACCTGTTTATGCCCGGGCGGTACAGATGCAGGAGAGGGATCTCATTCGTGAAAAGATGAGAATCGCCAATTCACAAAGCAGTCAACTTATCTCACAGAATTGAAGTCGTTAGGAAAAATCATAGTCAGGCTAATACAATTGGTCTTTATTGAGATGGATGTATGTCCATGGTCACTCAAGGACAGGGCACAGAGGTGGATCTTCCCTGCAGCTCATTCTAAACTGGAGAGGCGAGATTTTTTGGGTGATGAAGATGTTAGTTTTTGATATGTGTGACAGGTGAAAAGGATGCAGGTCCTTGACAGATAAATGTGGAATAATGAGAGAATTGGCGGAGGGGAGAGAATAGTTGCCGGCTTTTTTTAATTGGAGATTTAGTTACTCTTCTTGTTCCACACCGATGCAGGGAACAAGTGCTCCTTTTACAGGCTTATAATGTCGATTTAGAGGTTCAGACTTTTACATTTACTACCATTTTCAATTATTCTAAAAATTTGGGAATGTTGGCTCCTAGAATTCTCAAGCAAATAGTGGCTCTTCATCACCCAAACTTTCACCGGCTTTGGTAACTACCAAAATCAGCATGTAAAATTCTGACGCACTGCGTGGTTTAATTGTTGAGGTAACTTCTTGTTTTTCTTCTCATTCTTTCTGCACACGCGTCTATTCGGAAAACTTAGTTGATTTATGGCTTTTGTTCCAAGGTTTGGTTTTATTGGTTCAAATGCAATTAGGCTTCATTCAGATGGGTGTGTGCCCATGGTCAGTCAAGGCGTGGTCAAATGTTCACTAGATGGTGCTGGTGCCATTGGAGAGATCCAAGTTGCCGTCATTCTTTTCTGAAAATAGATTTCTTTATATCTGCTATTCCATGCTTCTGTCTGAAAATCTGAATGGGATGAGATTTTAGGGATTTTAATCTAATGTAGTTGCCACGTTTATCAGCCACATCAAACATGCTGTTTATTTTGACAATCTAACTGAGAAAAGGACTAGATTGATGTCGTTTTAAAAAATTTAGTTTATGTATTGATTGCAAATTTTTTTGAGGAATCTAACTAATTGTAACAATATCTTTCAAAAACAGAATTATCCATTTCCTCTTAAATAACACTGTACACCGGCCCCTAGGCCACCAGCATGCCGGTTGCCGGACAAGCATGAGCCACGAGTCAATTTTAACGTTGTTCACCCGAAGTCGCCAATCAAGCGTTGAAAAGTGGGATGGTATTTTTAATTTTTTAATTTTTTAATTTTTTTATAAAAGTAATTTAATTTTTTTTAAAAATTTAATTTATTTGTTATAAATATAATTAAAATTATTTAATTCTTATTTATTAAATTTTTTACTATAATATAATTAATGGATGATAATTTAAAATTTATTTTTATTATAAAAATTTAAATATTTTTTTATATAAAGTCATTTTTTTTATTTAATCTCAAATCTTAATTTTATATATTTTTATATATCTTTTAATTAAAAAATGTTACATAATAGTTATGTTATATTATTAAAAAATTAAATTTAAATTATTATTTATGAATTATATCATATTAAAAAATTTAATAAATAAAAAATTTATTTCAATAATAATTATATAAATATTAAATTTATTTCATTTAAAAATTAAAAATTAAAAAATTAGACTTTTAATTTTTTTTAAAATATATTTAAATTTTTTATAATAAATTTTGCATAAATAAAATTAAAAATTTTTAATTATTTTATAAAATAATTTAATTGTTTACTCATTAAATTTTTTTATTATAATATAATTAATTGATAATAATTTAAAATTTATTTTTATTATAAAAATTTTAACAGTTATTCTTTTATATAAAATTATTTATTATTTATTTAATTTTATATAATTTTTTAATTTTTTAATTAAAGAAATTTATATAATAATCATCTTATATTATAATAAAAAATTAAATTTAAATTATTATTTATGAAGTATATTATATTAAAAAAATTAACAAGTAAAAGAATAAATTATTTGAATAATAATTATAAAAATATTAAATTTATTTTATTTAAAAATTAAACTATTTTTTTAAAAAAATTAAAGCAGTAAAAATACCCATCCTCCAACGCTGAAAGGTCACCACTTCTGAAGCGAACCAATCGAAAGCTCGGTCAATAAGTCAATAACAATAGAGTGCCCTTTCTTATTCAAATGAGTTAACAGTCTCACAAACATGTGAAATCCCTCGAAACTTGAAGCCAACGACTCGCCTTCCCTGAATCTTCAGTGGAGAGAGAATCATACGCATTACTCAAATTCAAATTAGATTGTGAAGTTTGCAACTTAGCTAGTTGAAATTTTAATAGAGTATTCTTTACCAAAAAATATTTAAATTGCCACATTATGAAAAGTAGTTATTAACCCCAAAATTTTTTCCACAGAAGCACACGTTTATTTTTCATGAAATTAAATTAGGTACAAATTTATGTGAAATCACATAAGCAATTTCTTATAAATTCATACTTTCCACACATTAAAAAAAATGCTTGTATGACAATATATCATGATTTATTTTTTAATTTTTTATTAATTTTTAAATCTTTTGTTTATCTTTTTTAAACTTTTAAGATTATACAAGAGTTGAAAAAAACTCGAAAATTCTCCTCATTGCATGTGAAGTGAGAATTAGAATTTTTTTTTCAATCTTGATATTTTTTATTTTATATTAAAATATATTTTTAATTAATTTTTAATTTTATATTTATGTTTTTTATTATATTTTTGTTTTGAAATTCAAAAATAAAAGATCTAAATCGGCTAGGTTGGTAGGCACGAGGCTGAAGTCAGGTTAAACGTGGATCCATTCGCCTAGTCTTCATCTCTGCTTACATTATATCCGCATATGTTACAACACAAACCACAATACTAGCTGATTGGAATCTGATTTTTTGTTGGTTCATTCCAATTGTCTACATAGAGGAGCTCAGACTTCTCTCTGGTACTTAGAGAGAGAGGCAGAGTTCCAAGGAACAGGGACATCCAGAGTAAAGCCTCTGTAGAAGAAGAATATGGGGCTGATAAAGGCAGCCATGGGAGATGCCATTTTAACTTCCATATGGGTATTCTGTGCGTCAACTTTGAGGATTCTCACTGCTGAAGTAGCTGCCTTTCTTGGTCTTCAACCTGCTTCAATTGCAGGGCTCTTCATCACAACCATCCTCGCCACCGTTCTTGTCTTCACGATCAGTTTGATTGGCAGGGTCCTCGGTGGTGCCAGCTTCAACCCCTCAACCACAGTTTCCTTTTACACCGCGGGGCTAAGACATGATTCATCGCTTGTATCCATGGCTGTTCGATTCCCTGCTCAGGCAGCAGGTGGGGCTGCGGGTGCCAAGGCAATTCTGCTAGTCATACCAACCCAGTACATGCACATGTTAAAAGGGCCTTCTTTGAAGGTTGATCTGCATACCGGGGCTATCGCAGAGGGGATGTTGACTTTCGCTCTTAACTTAGCTATTCTGTTTGTTATTATCAGGGGTCCTAAGAACCCACTACTTAAGGTATATTTGCTTGCTGTGGCAACGGTGGCTTTAGTTGTTCCAGGTTCTGGGTACACAGGACCTTCTATGAACCCAGCCAATGCTTTTGGGTGGGCATATATGAACAGCAGGCACAACACTTGGGAGCACTTCTATGTTTATTGGATATGTCCCTTCATTGGAGCAGTTTTTGCTGTTTGTTTTTCCCTTTCTGTTTAACTCACCAGTCAAGCAGAAGAAAGCTTGAGAGGTTACAATTTAGATAAGCTTTTACATGTCAATGTCAAAGTTCTTGCTTTTTCCTGTTCTTTTTTATTCCCAGCTGATTGGAGGTACTGTTGAGACTTCATCTATCCTGTCATGGGATTTCCATATGAGCATCCATTTAGGGGTGCAAAACCAATTGAGTTGATTAAACAACTTCAATAAAAAAATAAAACGTTTAATTATAGGTCGTTGTAGAGCAATTCCAGGCTTGGATTTAAGCTCCTTTTTTTTTTTAAAATAAAAGAAATGTTATAATATGGGAATATGAGGAAAAGGGAAGCAAAGCCAAACTCAACCTCTTAAGCTAAGCTCAAATCCCAGATTTAAACTCTTTTTGGTAGATGGCGCTGCAGATCTAGAGTTGGAGTTTAAGTTAGTCGAATCCATGAACATATCTTTGATTAAGATGTGCTTAGTGATAGCGAAAACATCTAAGTCGGCAATGAAGCAAACTGACTGCATAATTCTGCAGCTGCGCATGTTTGTCAATTTAAATTCATGTAAGAGAGCATAACATGAATTGCACCACTAGGTCCGAAAAGAGTCTCAGTCTAGGAGGATTCAAAATGAAAAAATTTGTTTGTGCTGGAAAGGAATGAAAATGCAATGGAACTTTTACTTGCGTGCCTTTTCCCGAGTGTGAGACCAATTATTGATCTAAGTTACTTAGATTCTATTGTCTTTGACGAAAGCAATTCCTTCCCTTACCATCCAAACACAAAGGGGGGAAACCATAATGTCCATTGCAAATATTAGAAATAACATAACTAACAAATGATTATCACTCAGGAAATATGAAATACAGCAAACTTTCTCAACATTACCTAAACGTTCACTACAAGAACATAAAATTCAGTTTATTATATTCTGCCACAAAGAGCGAGGGAAGGTAAATTTCATCAGTACTACTACGGTGATAGAATGCAAAAAGTCTGTAGACTTACTGCTATGATCAAGTTTATTATCTTTAACAAAATGACTAAAACAGACAAATTTTGAAGTTGCCAAGGGGAACTCTCTTCAGCAGTACAAGAACAGAGGATCTCAATGAAGCTCGTCAGTGGGAAGCATCGGCTAAGTCACTTGAAAAAATGTTACTGCCTGCTTGCGTTGTGATCCTAGTCTTGTACAAGAGGTTGCATTGTTGATTATGACCTTATCCTTGATGAGCTTTAATAAAAGCCGTCAAGGAAAAATCTTCTCCCACCGTAACAAAAAATGGCTTCAGATCATATCTGGGAAATAACGGTGGTGTGCACGAGGAAGCCCTCAAGTTCGGGAGTGTTAGCAGTAGTAACTTGTTTTCATCAATTTGGAACTTACCCACCATGGGACCACTACCCACCAGCTTCACAGCTTGTTTAAAATAAAATTTTGCCACAGCCTGTACAGAACGCAAAATAACGTTGGTATAGTTGTCTGCAAAAGATGAAGCACACAACTAAAAGCTCATAAATGATATTGGAGCCTACTTGCAAGTTACTTACCAGGCAAAAGCAGCACCAAGATGGACAGAACAGCAAGAAGTATTCTACATTCGGGCTCAGAGAAACCAAGCACCAAAAGATGATTGCACTGTATGCAGCTCCATGTTTGTGACCATGAACAACAGGCATCATCACTTGCTGCTTAGTTTTTCTGTGGGTATCACACTCCTCATGCTTGAGATCCTCCCACAGACACTGTCCATCCCTCTCATGTTGCCAGTGAAGAATTTTTCTAATGCATAAATAGGATCCAATAGAGACATATTCATGAGTAAGCAAACTGCAGAAGGCTCCATTCATGGCCTGCAATAAGTACCATTGCCAGTAGTCCTGGCCATTTTCATGTGCCACTTTGTCCCAATTTACTATGCTATCAATGCCACCATCCATCTCTTCATGCGTAACATCTACAAGCAGAACTTACCTGCCAATTAAAAGAGTTACTCAAACAGTTCCTCAATCCTAAAAAAATAAAACACCTAGGAGCACTTAGCCAATATAAATGACGTAGTGTTTCGCTATAGTGGTCCGTCCCCGAGTGTATTCCCAGGGCTGATAAGGACAAAGCCCACCATGGTGGCACTTTCCGATCAGAGTTGCATCCTCGTTTCCACTGCACAAACCAGATGTGCATTCTATTCCAACTCTAAATAATTCAGAAACGGCATTAACACTGGTTTCCCTATAGAAGCACTACTTAAGTGCCAAGGCAAATCATTTTCTACTTTAAGAAGCAAACATCGCCTTTCAGTATATGGTTGAAACTTGCAAGGATTCCATTCCCCAGTTGACCTGACAATTTTGAACTATTTCATGATTGTGCCCTTTCGTTGATTCTCACTAGTTAAGTACGCCTTTGGCCATATTATATCATAATTAATAATAGAGGTTGCGTGTCGCAGTCAATGAGATATGAAGATCCAAAAATAATACATTATACAGTTGGCACCAAGTAACTGGATACGGCTTCCCATCAAGTTGAATTGAGGGTTTGTTCTGCTGTTTTCTATACTCTAATTAACTTAGACTCGACATTGTATTCAATCCAGTTTTCACAGCATGTTTTCTATTGGCTAATAAATCGGTCTCCAAGACTTCATATATGAAACCAACATCAGTCAATGCCCTTACCAACGTTTCCGCACACAAAACCCACAACCCACCAATGGTTACACGCATCTTTCTCATATGTTTTTTGGTTGCTAATCTATTTAGATATGCAGGCTTTATCTGCTTTATTTCATAAATTAGTTCTCCAGCATATATATATAGATGAGCTATGCTATTCCGCGAACCGGTCGTTATCCTATACAGATTACGAAGAATTTTACTGAAAATCAATTATAAATAAATTACTATAATTCTCTATGTCAGCAAAGTCATAGTGGAAGAGAAATATAATGTACCATTTAACAAATCATAGATGAAAAAGGATTAAAGAAGAGAAAACAGCATGTCTAGTGTCAATTTAAAATACCCTTAATCCAATTATTTGGATTTGGCATGTGAAGAAGAATATTCATACAGAAACCAGTATAAAAGTACCTGAACGCAACCGCTATTGGCTCTCTTGTTTGAAAGGGGTTATGTCCAAAATCTTAGAGAAATGTTGTACTGCAGCCACATGAATCAAGAAAAGCAGCAAATGTTGCCGTCGAAGGCACTAAACTTCAATGGGGGGGCTGAACCTACTAAACGAGTTATACAAGTCAATTAATAGAGAACTTTTCCGTCAAACTCTCTACATTTACAACAGAAACCACAGATCAATACTAGATTATTAGAAAATAAAGTTTGAAACTTTGGGATCGGGGAATTTCTGAAAGCTTGTGATGAACGAACATGAATCTCTTTTTCTGCTATAAGAGTAAAAGCAGCTGCATCTAAACACGTCAGTAACGAATTAACTTTACCTTGTAATTATCAGATAGCAAGAAATGAAAAAAAAAAAAAAAGTTTTCCTTTTTCTTAATAAAACAAGATCAGTAAATAAGAAGAGAGAGACAGCGCACCATTGAACTCGAGGACTGAAGATGAAGAAGAAGGAGGTGATGGAGGAGCTAAGTAGAAAGAGAGAAAGTCGTTGGCCCCACATGTACGTCGGGGTTCTTTCCTTTTCCCAAAGAGAACTTTTGGGCTTGAATAAATAAATAGGCGTACTGGAGAGTAGGGAGAAAACAAAACAGCCTGTTATATCTAAGTGCTTGGCGATGGCTTCCTCTCTATTTAAGGCAAAATGATATTAGAAAAAAATCAATATAAAATTAAAAAATTATTTATTGATTAAATTTAAAAAAAATATCAAAATAAAAAATCTAAATCCATTAACATACATTTTTGATACCTTAAGAGAGATAACTAGAAAAAGAGAGATGACAACAAAAAATTCTCCTCTCTCAGCGTAAAACGTTCTCGCAAACATGTATGGCTGTCATTGTTCAAACAAAAGGGTCTCACATTCATTGAATCTAGACACACTGAAGCACTGTACGCTGAAACATTATGGTCCGAGGACGAGCTGGCCTGTAAAAGTCTGGAATGTACAGGTGGAGCATCACTCCAACGTTTTCCAGGAAGAGAAATCAAACAAAAAGTGCACAGCATCACTATTAACGTTCCCGTTTGAAATAATAATAGAGTTATATATTTATGAATATATTTTTTAATATAATATATAATTTAAAGTTAATATTTTATTATGTAAAATTTTTATTAATTTATTTAAAATTAATTTCAACTTAAAAATATAAATATATACATATAATTTTATCATTGCTCTTGTCCCATTAACTAATGTAAAAAATATTATAAAAAAATTAAAAACTTTTGTCACAATATGGATTGTCATCATGACATTCAAATTCAATGGGCCGACCGCAGACAATCACTTTTGATTATACTAATTACCATGTTTCTCTTTCTGGGGATATAAATAATGTGTTCTTGAGGGTGCAATACAGATGTAAGAATATTTTTAGTGGAAGATAGAAATAAAGCTTAAGCTATGCCGAACTCTCTTTACTGTGTAATATTGTTGCCTCTGAAACTTAACTACGTAAATCCAAACCTTATTTAACTGGAGGATTGAGTTGGCAACGAAGCCACGCCAATAGAGACCTTTGAAAACCAGGCATTGGTTATATGAATGTGCTCTGGAATCTGGATCATAGTCCATAAGGTATTCATTTCATGACTTCATTTTTGAACGCACTTCAGTGGCTTTCCGCTGATTATCGCCATGTCGCGATGCCGTTTTCAACATTTTTGCGAAGCAAGGAGAAAGATTTTCAGTCCGTTTTGTTTCTTTCCAATCTATATTCCATATATAATAAGAAAATATAGGTGAACCCCAAAAAGTTTTAAGTAATAAAGGCAAAAAATATACAATATATAAAAAAAAATTGTGAGAAAAAAAAGTATTACAAACCTTCGATTTTTTTATCCTTATTATTAATAAAATATTTCTTATATTTAATACAAATGAATTAGTCATCTTATTTATTTTTATAAATAAGTGTAAATGCATGCAAAAGTGATAAAATAAAAAAAAAGAGATAACATAACAAATTTTAATAAATTTTTGCTTCATTTTAAATGGTTGTAAGAATAATTATAAAAATTTAATAAAAATAATAGAAGAAAATAAATATATTTAATATTATAATTTATCAAAGATTATAAGTACATTTACCCTCATATTGATCAACATGAATCTATTACTATATACACGTAATTTTACGTATTATACATATAAAAATAATTAAAAATAAAAATATAAAATTTATATCTTTAAAATTATATATATTAAATTTTATATAATATATACTTATTAATCAGTAGTTAAAATCATTGGCAAAAGCAAGAGAATGAGACAAGGTTTGACAATGTATCTAGACATCATATGCATTTTCATACATAGGTGAGTTTTCACTCTTTTATTTATTTTTTTTTTTGAAAGAGAGTTTTCACATTTTTTCAGCTGTCAAACATTTATAATGGACTTAGTCATTTTCAGTGATGAAAACCTTTACACATACTGAGTTTTCACTCTCATTCTATTTTTTATTTTTTTTAATGCTTAGATTTGAGGGTAGACAAAAGAATATTATAAATAAATTTTATAAATTGGTTATATAAATTTTTATATATTTTTAATTAAAATTATTTTTTTGCATATATGAGAAAGTAACTCCCGACTTACCATTAACAATTTTGAGACAAAATGAAGCCTTCATTCATGAGTTGCTAGTGATCCATTAATTGATAAGACATAAACAATATAAAAATTTTAGAAAAATGGAAAAATGTATGGCTCTGTGAGCTTGGGCACGCAAAGTTTGAACAAGCCATTTCAAGGAAAGGGCAATGCCCTAATTGAGAGTCAAATATCCGTATCTTTTTCAAAGGAAAACGATGATGGCTGACGCGGTAAATATGTATAGTGATTATATATTTAAAAGAAATTAAAAAAATAGTAAATAAAAAGAATATAAAAAATTATATAAAATGTTTATAAAATTTATATATAAATATAATACTACTCTTTTTAGAGCTAATGAGTAATAATGGCACAGTGGTAAGCTTTATGTTCTTCACTGTTCTTCACAGCTGGATCCCTGTGGCTCCCTTGCCGACATCAGCCACAGCAGAATCCAACAGATTTGATTGTCACGCGTTGATCACATGATATGTTTTGAAGTTTGAACAGTTTGCGTCATGTGAAAGATATGATTAGGGGTGTGCATTGGGTGAAATAATTTGGGTTAGAATAAAATTTTCTCAACCCAGTTGAACCCAATCTCTTATTAAGTTAGTTTAACTTTAGTCAAAAAATTTTTCAAACCAATATTTTTGGGTTGGAATGGTTCGATTTCACTTGGGTGGATTAATTTGGGTTAGGATGGGGATGAGCAAACGTGAGGCGAGCGGTGAAACGGAGATGAGGTTCGATCAACTATTGAGGACCCAAAGTGTTGAAGTATGATGGTTAGACAAGAGATGAGCCAAAATGAGAAGAGACGAGTCAAGACAAGGTGGGAGGAGATAAGGGATTAACGTTAGACTGTTGGAAACAACGAGACAATAAACGAGACTTGTAACTCGTGAGAGAGGGAGTCGAGGGACCGAGGGTTCAAGACGAGGGAGGGAGGAGTGGTGTTGGTTTGCTGAAGTTGAGCTGCCTCTTGCCTGCTTGTGTTTACAGAAGTTTTGAGTAGGGGTGGGCATTAGGTGGGGCAGTTTGGGTTGGGGCAAAATTTTTTCAATTTGTTTGAACCCAATCTCTCATTTAGTTAGTCCAATCCCAGGCAAAATGATCCTTCAAACCAAGATTTTTGGACTGGAATAACTCAGTTTTATTTTGGTGGGTTAGTTTGGGTTAGAATGGGTCAAAGAGTGAAGGTTTGGGGATGGCCAAACGTGAGGCGAGCGGAGGCGAGTCAGTAAGGTTCAGTCGACTATTGAGCACTCAAAGTTTCGAAGTGTGATGACTAGACAAGAAAGGGACTGAGATGGCTCAAACGAGGTAGGGTGGTCAGCATCGACTGTCAGAGACGATGAGACAACAGACGAAACTCATCGCTCGCGAGAGAGGGAGTTGAGGGATAAGAGAGGACCGAGAAGTGGCATTAGAGTTGTAGAGCAACTTGAGAAAGATTTAGGGTAAGCTACGAAACAACGTCATTTTGTAGTAGTAGAAAAAAAATATATATATATATTTATATATATATAATTTTTGTTGGGTTGCCACGGCAATACAAGAGAGAGAGAGTAAAAATTCAACCTCATCCAATTTATCCCATCTTAAACTAAAATATTATATTATATTTATTTTATTCCATTTTAACCTAATCTAAATTTTCTTTTTTACAGTTTGAAGCGGGTTAAAATGGTTTGACCTGACCCGATGCCCACCTTTAGTTTTAGGGCAAGTTAGAAAATGACATCATTTTACAAAACGACGCTATTTTATAATATCAGAATTCAGAATATATATATATAGCATAAGAATTGAAAAATATATATATATGTAAATTTTGTTGGGTACCCGCGGTAACCCAATAGAGAGGGGACCAAAATTCAGCCCCACCCAATTTATCCTATGTTAAGTCAAAATATTACATAATATTTATTTTATCCCATTTTAACCCGATTTAAATTTCTTTTTTTACGGTTTAGGACGGGTTAAAACGGTTTAACCCGGTCCAATACCCACCCCTAAGTATGATTGTGGGTGGGATTGGTATTCTCAACATTTAATTTTAAAAATTATATGTAATTTAAATGAAAGATAAAAAAATTAAAATTTAAAAAAGTAATAAAAAATAAAATTTATAATTTAAATTATAAAAAATTAAAAATTAAAAAAAATCAATTCTTTCAAAATTTCATTTTTTTTAAAAAAGATAATTGATATTATTAGAAAAATAAATGGAAACACGGTTAGAGTAAATTATTCGTGTTTTTATATGTTTTGAAAAAAGTTACACGTTTATAATGAGTGCTTATATTTATATATACATCACATTTTTTTTATTTTCTTTTTAAAATATTGATGTGTCACGCTTTCCGCATACAATTATTACTTTCTTTTACAATTAGTGCTACCGCTTTGGTTAAGTTACATCCATATCCTCCGCGTATTCACGTCTCTTCGATAGTTTTTTATTTGGATTTGGGAACTGATCATGATCATTTGCTGATTTCAGTAATTTTGAAGAGATATGAAAAATGCTTTTATTTTAAGTTTAATTTAAATTTTTTTTATTTCTCTCTACAATTATCCTATGCAATTGATTTCCAACAGTTGAAGTTCTGGATTCATAGGTCAAAAAATATATCCAAAACTGGGCCGGGTCAAGGCATCCCATTTCATAACTACGTCCCAGTCCTGGCCCAGTTATCATATGTTTCTTTTGTCCCGATTGGAGTCAAATTTATCAAAATGTTGTCAGCCCAGCCTCAACCTTAAAAGTTCATATCAAACCTTAGTACAATATTCAAACAAAACCTATGCAGGGCACTGTTTGGCAATTAGGATAGGTTGAGTGCAGCATCTCACAAAAAACAAAATTATGTGTATACAATTCTATATATTATATATATATAAATTAAAAAAATATATAAAAATATATATGAGAGAGTCTATAAAATTTGTATTTTTAAAAATATACAAATAAAAGAACTCCATCCTCATGATATGAACCCAGTAACCCAACCCTAATTCAGGAATCCAAGCAAATAACAAATTCAAAAATGCTCCTCTTACACCGCATGGAGACAAATAATTCTCTCACGTCATAAATAGTGTGGACCTTACCTAATCTGAAGGGAGACATTGAGTAATACGACAATTTTGCATCTCCCCATAGTATAGTATGAGTATAGCAATACTCTTAAAAATTGAACTAAAAAAATATAAGATTTGCAAATTGATTGCTCCTAATTTGGTAATACTCAGCCGATAAGTAATCATTCTAATTACTTTGGTATCTTGGCCTGTTAGATCTTCAATATGATCATGGATGGACAAGAATATATATGTTAGTATTATCATCCAATCAATGGAAACCTAAACTGGACAAGAAAACGGTTGGACGATCTGCAAGTACTTACCAAAAACCGACATCACAAATTAGCTTTGTCAAACATGAAAGGGATAGTTATTGACCTCTCCAGAACCGGTTGGCCTTCTGTCTGTGTACGGCATGTCTCTCGCGCATCCAAGTATGCCCAGAGACCGCAACCGAAGATATAAGGATAAGAGTAAGATAAGTTCTAAAGAGTCGTGTTATTTGGTTTACACAAGAATTTTTGAAAACTCTTCACAAACTGTGTTATGAATTGTTGAGTAATAAATCATACTTTTGCCGCTTAACTTTTTCAAATAGGCCAAACTGTGTATAATTAATGCGATTATTATTATTATTACTTTTTTTTTTTTTATAAAATTAGGTAAGTAGGTGAGATGTAGTTGTGACTTCAAAATTTGTGAGCAAAGGGACCTGACCAAATTGCGGGTCTCCACACATTTGGCTGAATCGTGAGACTTGACTTCGCTGAAAAGTCCATTTAGCTCTTGTAAAGTGACTCAAAAAAAAGTAGTTGAGAATCATCCCACTAAATATTTATACACTAATTAATTTGAGAATCATCAGCACCCTTATCAATTAGGGAAATGGTAAACCCTTGTAAGTGGGTTTACCAAATAGCTTATAAAATAAGTGTAGATTATTGGATTTAGTAGATTTTATAGTTCTATTTATAAAGTATAATAAAATTAATAATTTAAATTTTTTAAACAAAAGTTTTATCAATTTCATTTTATAAGAATAGACAGATTGTAACTCATTAACTTAGGTGTTAATTGAATCCATGATATATATTATTGTTGGAACTCATCAGTGCTATATAAAAGAGTAACCTGGGTTAATTTGAAGGTAAAGGGAAGGGGGAATATCCCCTGTATGAACTGATACAAGGTATCAGTAGGGAAAATCAGAGATATAAAAAAACAGAGAGACCTTGTTTATGTTCTTCAACTAAAGGAGTGGTCCAGAATGGTGGGCATAGTTCTTGACAGATTAATTAATATAATTGATATATAGATGTAGTCTTATAAATTTTATATATATAATGTAGAGTGATGCTATTTATGCGTAATTTGTTTTATATTAGGTTTATATAGATCTTATTATAAATTGTTTTTAATAAAATATATTATATATACTTTATGTAAAAAAATTTACGAGTAACTAGAATTTTTTTACATATACATAAATAAGAAAAGTGAAACTATCATGCCTATAGGCAGACATATATGGAGATCAGTTTCTTGCTCGCATTTACCTAAGTATGGCTGTATAGGTATCTTCATGCAGATGAAATATATACCAGAAATTTCAGATGGGAACCTCTCTCTCTCTCTCTCTCTCTCTCAATATATATATATATATATATATATATTTGGTGAAAATATATATTTTTTAATACAGAGAGAAGGATATCATGAGTCGGTGGAAGGTGGACGCCATACCACAAGGTAAATATTTAGACTTACAGCAACTTTCTAAATAGAATTTTAGGAAGGAAATTATTGTGCACTAAAAATCATTAATGCAAAATTCAGCGGTCCCTACGTGAAGGCGATGCCTTCGTGGAAGAGGGGTAAAAGAGGGTAGTCAAACAGTGCATACGTACACACAAGCACAAACCATTGGTTTTTGATGATTAAAGCCGCATTGCTTCCCCACAGGCAACAAATATTGGTCTGCGGAGGCCAAAAAGTCTTTGAACATGAAAATATGAGGTAGATCTCAGGAAGAAACGGAGGCGGCAACCACCGCCACCAAAAAGGTTTTCTTTGAAGCACCATATCAGATCATCAAAACCAGGCAAATTCTTCCTCAGATTAATTATGTGACCAATCGTTTTGGTGGAGAATTGGAATACGCTTCTTGCTTTCTTTTCAAAAGATCAGGAATAAGGAAGCTGCATAACAGATTGCTAGGGTCAGCTGTAGTGATGGGGAAGGTGCTAATTAGTCAGAAATAATGAGGTATTGCCGCGCCTCAATTTGAAGACATGGTTAAAATGAAGAACCAGCCATGTAGTTTGATTGAGCCGCGTCAATATCTCATTTTGCACTTCTTTCTGCCATCTCTCTCAAATTCAAACGGATCGATCCAGCTGGTACGTTTTCCTCTTCCTTTTTTTTTTCGTCTCTCCCATGTCTTCTCTTTAATAGCTCTGCCCTCTTCTCCTTCTTTTATCTGTTTCTGATACATAAAATCTTGCTGCTCTCTCTTATTGTCTTTACCTATCTCCGAAAGATGTATATATCTTCTGTATTTGTGCATAAAACAAAGCTGGCTCTCAATGTATCTGTCTTCTCACCTATATATGCAAACTTGCAAGGAAACTCATATTTTAATAATCATACATATGCAACGTTAATGTATGACTTCTGTTCGTTTCTTACTAATTAATTATGCGATATATTCTTCCCAGTCATCAACCCAGCAAAACAAAATCACAAAAATTTATTGCCCTAGTCTGGTTTCTTGCCGCTAACTTTTCGTTTTCTACCCAGATGTAGGTATTTTTGTCACTTTTCCCTTTGTTTTATCTCAACCTATATTAATATCCGGACAAGTATGATGAATATATAAAATAGAAGGGATAAGTCGAGAACGTAATCATCATCGCCATTAATATTCAAAATTCAGCTTCCTCTTTGAGATCAGAGGGAGAGATAAAGAGAGAGATATATTGCATATAATTAATGCATAGAAGCGTCAGCAGGAGTAGGTAAACTGGCGTATGATCAAGTCGGCCATCAAGGCTTGCACTAATCATTATTCTATTTTGTATTATACATCAAATAGAAAGAATGAAATAGATTGGGAAGGATAAAGAAAAGCGTGTATAATAGAGATCCACCTATCTATACGATAGATAGAGATCTTGATATATTGGTTGTAGTTCGTAATGCTAAAATCACAGAAAATCAAGATCCTTTAGCCATCCTAATATCCCCTTATAGACATGTTATAGCATGCATGTCCAAACCAATGAACCATTTTGTGTATATATGTTTTGAGGACTTGGGGTGGGGTTAGTAACAAATGGTGTTTAAAGCGTGAGAAGAAATGAGGGAATAAGGGGGTTGATGGAGACTAATTTCAGTGACGGGAAACAGGCAAAATTAATGAAGGGAATCCTTCATTGTCGAGCTCTTCAGAAGCTAGCTAAGCTCTTGAAGTTGTTACTCAAATTGTGGGGTCTGTTACCCTTTACTTTCTGTTGGGTTGCATTAAAAAACTATTCCATCAGCTCTGTCCCCATATAGGGGCTGGCAGGCCTTTTGATGTTTCTCCAACTATCCTGTCCTTTTTAAGATTCGAAAACTCTCACAAAAACGGGAAAAAGGAAAGAAAGACATAAATAGTAAGAAAAATTCGTTTTTCTGGGCAAGAAGGCACTCTTTGTGAGAGGAGGACCTATATGAAAACCCTGATCACTGAGATTTATTGTGTTATCTTGACTTCCTTATATGAGGAATTCTAATATACATTTAGAGTTTTTAATTCTGTTGTTCTATAATTTTTTATTTTTTCTCTATATTTCTTAATTATTTTTATGAATTTTATTTTTTACTAATTTATTTTTTATCTTTTTCTAACTATATTCTTATTTTAAAATGAAAAAATTTGGTTTGTCTAGTACATAAGATAAACCCCTTTGAGTGGTTTAGTGTGGAAGGTTTAAACTGCACATTTTTTTATGTTTGTCAATTCATGCATGCAGTGACGTAGGAGATGCATCATGGATTCATCAGACTTGCTAGATATTCTTGAAGGAAACTATTTGTTGATTTTTTATTTCTCATTATTATTTTATTTAATTTGACACTGTTGTTTTCTTTTTCTTAGCTTGTGGGTCACAGATTGGATTATTGGAACACAAATGTTGGGTTTTACAGGGCGTTGACAAGTAGGTGATTTGATTATAATCCTACTCTCATCTGATCTTTTGTCTTGACTCTTAACCAAATCAAAATCAGGTGCCCCACGAAGCAGATACATTTGGATTTGGACAAAATCATGGGCATCTTGATTTTCTCACTTGTGCTTTGCTTTCCCATTCTGCTTTGTTCTTATTTGATCCAGCAATTTCCAAAGCACAATCGCTTTTTTTCTCCATTGACGAAAAGTTAATCAGCGTATTGAAACCCACTCCTATTTCTTCCAAAGGAATCGTACATTTGTCGTTACAAGTACAACTATGACCGTGTGTGTCAACTTTACTTTAGAGAAATGCTTCCTACTAAAAAATTTATAAAAATTTTGTAAAATTTAAGATGAAATGTTAAATTTTTGAAAGTAAAACTGGCACAAAATAAAACTTGGAGTAAATCTAAAAATTGACAATAGTTAATGGCAAGGTATAATTTTTTCAAAACTTAAGTATCATTGCTAAGAAAACAAATTGTAGAAATCATGGTCTTTTAAAAATGTTGAATTGATATATGCCCATTCCATCCACGGATTATTTCCAATTTATACTTGAAAAAAATGTCAAAATGGGAAATATTCTATATGAGTCGCTTCTTTCATCCTCACAAAAAAGTAAAAATAATTTCAAAAATATTTCACAAAAAATCTATATAAAAAAATATAATAATTTTATTATTTTTGTCAATTAAATTTGATTAAATATTTATTTATAAAATTTAAATGATTAAATTTATTAAAACTTACATCAATAAATTTATAATTTAAATTATATTTTATGCCTATTTAATAAAAATTTTCGTGGACCAATATTTATTCAAATCATAATATATCGCACGCTCAAACTTTCCTATTCTACTGTGAAGGGAATCCACTTTTTTGTTAGAAGTCCAAAGGGAACCCTCTGATTTACCCCTTTTATGTGCTTTCATGTATTGGGTTTGAGCCGATCACTTATGGTCCAAGGCAGCATTGGGCTGGCGTTTGTGATTGTGGATCAGAGCTCCTAACTCAAATTTTGGAAAAAGCCAACCAAGACGGACCCAATCAGTGGAAAACAGGGGGGGACAACTCACTCATCCACAAAGTCCAAAAGAAAAATAGGAAGCCATGAATTATCCAATCCCACACTTTCTATGCCGTCTACAGCCCCAAGCTTTTCCACCTTATTGCCCCTTTCAATATCTTGGAAACCATGGTTATAAACCTCTCATCCTCTCCCCCTTCATGTTCCAATTCCATTATCAGATTAACCCATTCGAAATCACCCATCTCAGAACCTTCCTTAAATCTGAAATCCCCCTTTCCAAAACCGCTCTTTTCTTCTTCTGCTAGATGCTATCTATTTGCTTCACCAAACATTAATTTCACTTGCAAAAGGCGGTTTTTATATGAAAGCACACATGGAAATAGGGTGGATTTTAGGACGTGGGCAATTGCTGGGTTTGATTATGGCAACTTTGAGAGTGCTAAGTCTGTACTCGAGGCAGCTGCAGTTTTAACGGCTATAGTTGTTGTTCACGAAAGCGGTCACTTCCTTGCTGCTTCTCTCCTGGGCATCCATGTGAGTAAATTTGCAGTTGGGTTTGGTCCAATTTTAGCTAAATTCAATGCAAACAATGTAGAATATTCTATTAGAGCTTTTCCTCTTGGCGGGTTTGTGGGATTTCCTGATAATGATCCAGAGAGCGATATTCCAGTTGATGATGAAAATTTGCTTAAGAACAGACCAATATTGGATAGAGTAATTGTAGTTTCAGCTGGTGTTATTGCTAATATAATTTTCGCATTCGTGATTATCTTTGTTCAAGTCCTGTTGGTTGGTTTGCCTGAGCAAGAGGTCTTTCCTGGGGTGGCCGTGCCTGAAGTTCGACCCTTCTCAGCTGCCTCTCGCGATGGGTTGCTTCCTGGTGATGTGATCCTCAAGGTTGATGGCAGCGAGTTGCCTAAACCTGGTCCCAATGCAGTTTCTAAAGTTGTTGATGTAATTAAGAAGAACCCGAAAAGATATGTTTTGCTCAAGGTTAAGAGGGGGGAGCAGAACTTTGATATCGGGGTTACTCCCAATGCAAATAATGATGGAACTGGTAAAATTGGAGTTCAGCTATCACCAAATGTAAAGATAGCTAAGGTTATACCAAAAAATCTCTTGGAGGCTTTAAACTTTACTGGAAAAGAATTTTTTGGTCTAGCGTCTAATGTTTTAGATGGCTTAAAGCAAACATTTTTAAACTTCTGACAGTCAGCCAGTAAGGTTGCTGGTCCTGTAGCGATTATTGCCGTTGGTGCAGAAGTTGCACGGTCAAATATTGATGGTCTCTACCAATTTGCTGCCATTCTTAATCTTAACATTGCGGTTATAAACCTTCTCCCTTTACCTGCTTTAGATGGGGGTTCATTGGCTTTGATCCTCATTGAGGCAGCCAGGGGTGGGAGAAAACTACCACTGGAAGTGGAGCAAGGGATCATGTCATCAGGAGTTATGCTTGTTATACTTTTGGGGTTATTCCTTATTGTTCGTGATACCCTAAACCTTGAATTTATCAAAGATATGTTGTGAGTACTTTTGATATCTGATAATGGGTAGGCTTCAAAGATTATTTTATCTGAAGATGCTGTTGGAGCAATTTGGTAGCCAGTTGTGTTGTAGATGAAACAAGATTATTGTAAATGTTTGACATTAGTTTTTGGTTCTTTCTCCTCGAAGGATGTGATTTGAGAGGTAGAAGTGGGTTCTCTCAGTTATATATTCATTAATGCGATCAGGATCTTCTTCGTGATCTCAGAACATAAACTTACAAGTTACAAATGCTAGCTTAGTTAATGAAAATCAGAATCTTCTGTCACAAAGTGTCTGCATTTCTGGAATTCTTGAAGTCATCCAATTATTGTGCTGCCGGTGTACTTTCTTTGTAAATGTTGCTGTGTATGAACTGAATTGTTTGATTATGCTAAAGCATTATAAATATAGAGCAAAATCCTCTTTTATGTCTGGAGATGTATTTTATGGGTTAGTATGTATACTTCCCCCTTAAAAGTAGAGAGTGAAAGTTAGAAGAAGAATTAAAACTAAGATAAGCATTCTTCCAAAATTTCTACATCCATTTTGAAGCCAACATTTTAACCAGGTTAATTATTTGTGTATTTACAACAGGGGCTTAAGGGTAGTTTACATTTGTGGGTATTTCATAATTTGCTTTCTGTCCTTCATTTGTTCACCTAGGTATACTTGTCCGAGAGTATGTGTGAGATAGAATGGCAATAGAGATACGTGAACTTAAGTGGAGACCTTTGCACAACTATTCTGATTGATTCCTTAGCTGTGATTATCGTGAGATGGAGTTGTATTCTTTGTGGTGATAAGATCCATGAGAATGGATGCTTTAACATGATTGAGCATTGTGTGGATGTGATTTTAATGACTTCTCACCCTTATTCGGACTTCATGAACACAGGTTATATGTCATCCGAGCACATCATCGATCACCAGTTTGATTGGCCTTCACTATTTTGTTGCTCACCTAAATAAGACTTATATTCCTTAACTCCTAACTTAGTATCATCGGAATGAATTCCTTTCCATACATAGGAGATTCTATTCGGAGAGAAGCTCCAATTCTTACTATCTGCTACATATTTTGTTAGGTTTCATTTCAGAGTTTTGTTATTTTTATAAGCTGAATTTTACTGAACATATACTTAAAAGAACTTGGATAATTAATTTTATTAAATTTTATAAACTGAATTATGAATTTAACAGATTTAACAGTTTATTTTAAATTTTGTGAACATTTAATACGAGAGTATTTAATTTGAGTTTTTTTATTCTACATTTAATTGCTGCACTTGGAGACTGCCTGCAAAGAAACAAGGAAATGCTATATATAATGATATAACAGTTGAGAGGCAGGAATGTGAACTGCTTTTAGGTGTCAATGTAATTATGGGGCTTAAACCATTCCTGTTAACTATGAATAGGGAGTATTCGATGATCGACTCCGGGGAATAAGTGAGAAGTGATGGTTTACGTATGATAATTGACTGATGTTTGCTTTATTACTCTTATACAAGTTACAACTGCAAAACTGAAGTGGGATAAGCTTATCCAAGCTGCAGGGCATATTCTGAACAATTTCAAGAACTGAATGAAACAACGAAAGTTATTGTTATTGCTTCGTCTTAAGCCGCAATTAATTAAGGGTTGAAAAACATAGCAGTCAACGTCGTTGAATGATGCAGACATGATATCAGATTTGTCTATTGGTGATTTTTCTATAAAAAGTGGTATTTTTCTACGTGTTAAGAAGTCAGTCCTCAGGTTCACAATCCCTCGCTGGTCAACTTTGAACTAGGACTGCTTCAATTTTCAATTTAAAAATTGATAAAATTTTCAAACTTGTATATAGTAACGCTAAAAAATTTTAAAAAATGTGCAACGCAAGGGCCTGAATTGGTGGGAAAATTCTATATTTGATTTTTCTTCATTAAAAACGTAATCAAAAGAAATACGTAGAATGCTTTACGGACAAAAATGCCAGAAACAAAATGACAACTGAAATTTGTAAGCATGGAGCGTTGCTCATTTGATCAGGTTCTTTTTGTTTCAAGGCATACGCCTCAGTGCCTTTGGCGGTGGTGACATGGGGTGTTGACTATGTTGACTTCTAATCCCTTTCTTCGTGAATTCCTCTTTCCCATTATAGTGAGAAAGAAAATTGGTTGACGAGTCCACTACAGTCAACTTACCCTACTAGGATGAATGGAATATTACAGTAAAAGAATCTGATCTTATGGAAATTTGAAAAATATTATAAAAAGATTAAGATTTAAATTTTTTCTATCGCATTTATATTTAAAAAAGAAACTGATTTTATAAAGTTTAGAGGAACTTAAATTCTTTTGAAAAAAATAATATTAGGAAGGTACAATTAATACAGTCAAACTACAAAAATCACATTCATTTGAAGATCGTTATTGGTGGGTAAGAAAATTCAAAAATTACTTTTTACAAATAAATTAAAAAAATTACAATTTAGGAAGGAAAATTATAACCGAAAGAATGGAACCACGATAATGAAAAATTGCCCATAAAAAAATATAATATAGTGACAAAATGCTAAAATCAAATGGAAATAAATATACGTAAATTATTATTCCAAATAGCCACAACAAAGATATACAAACTACGCGATGCATTGGCCAAAATGGAAAACATCACATTGCGAAGCAAGATGCTTAATTTAGTTGTTCGATTGTGTGCTAGAATTCGATAACAAGGATGTTAAATCAAACTGATTTTCATACAATGGAATAATTTTATGCTGGCTGAAATTTCATAAAATTTCCTGTTAAGTTGAAGGTTTGTATCATACATATTTTGCTTTTTAATTATCACATTGAAAATTCTTAAAATACAAATTACATATTACAAAAAGTGATTACGAGATAATCAATCTATAAACAATAATAGAAATCACGTTTGCTTTTGGATTTGTTTTTCTTGTTTTTGAGTAAAAATGTGGATTTATATAAGCTCACTCATGAAATGAAAATATGTTTAATGTTTTCCATTTTTTAAGTAGTTTTTTTTATCGTAATAGAATAAAAGCTAAAAGAAAGATAACATAGTCTTTAGAATTTTTTGGGACAATAATAATACAGAAACTTGAACCTATTACTTCAACAATATTATCCAAAGCCCTTAACAATTTTAAAACAACCCTGTACATGCATCTTAGTCTCTAGTCGAATTTATATTCTTACATTTTGGTCCAATTAACATAAAAAGCTCTAATATATATACATATTATATATATATTTATATATTTAAGAACTCTATAGAGTGACATTAATTTTTTATGAATGTAAAATTAATATGGTCAAAATGTATATCACATCCAATGGAAGGGCATTAAATATGGGTGTCAATTAATTCTTTTTTTAAAATTATTAACAAAATGAATAAATGAAATAATAATGATAAGAGTAAAATATATTCCACCCTTCAAAGTTTTTTAAATGACATTAAATTTTATTTTTGTTCAAAATTTATACTCCATCCTAATTTGATTATGTTAATTAATTTCTATCAAAAAAATTTTAATGAAGTATTTCTATCTTAAGTAATTTGAGATTAATTTTATATATTTTAAAAAATAAACTTCAAAAACTAAAAAAATTAGTTATAAGAACCCCACATTATATTAAAAGATCTTTAAAAAAATTTTATTATTAAAATGTAATTAAACCACCATCCATTTAATATATTTAATTTTTATTTAATGTTAATGTTTCTAAAGTCATAAATTTTAACTTTAAATACAACATAACAATAAATTCTAAACCTTGAATATTAAAACACTAAAGCATTAATTAATACACTAAACCCTAAAATTTAAAATTATAATAACAAAAATTTAAAACTCTAACAACTTAAACTCAAAATCCTAAAATCTTTAATAATAAACATAACATTAAACTCTTAAATCCCAAACATTAAAATTTAAAACATAAAATCCTATACATGGAAATCCTAAAATATAAAATACTAGACCTTAATAAAGTTTTGACATTTAAGATTTAAAGTTTTATACTTTAGAGTTTAGGATTTATATTTTATTTTAGGATTTATATTTATATTTTAGAGTTTAAAGTTTTATACATTAAAATTTTAAGGTTTTATGTTCAAAATTTAAGATTTAAGGTATAAAATTTTAAAGTTTAATGTTTAAATTTAAAATTTAGGGTTTTGAATTTAAAAATTTAGATTTCGGTATTTAGTATTTTAAATTTTAAGGATAAAGAATTATGAACTTTAACCTTAACTAAATGAATAAATTAGTTGATTAAACATATTAAATTGGTTGCTATTTATTTGGTGCTTCATAATAAAAAGTTTTTAAAACCTTTTAGCTTAAGTATTAGTTGCATGATATCTTTATAATTATTTTTTTTCACTTTCTAAGTTTAATTTTTAACAAGAATGTAATATCTAATATGAAATTTCTTAATACAGGATATTTCATAAAAAATTTTAAACAAAAATTAATAAACATAATCAAATTATGGTAGAGTATAAATTTTAAACAAAAATTAAATTTAATATCATTTAAAATAACTTAAAAGTGTATTTTACTGTAATGATAAAGCTATGGGCGATGTTGAAGCCCAACTTTCTCCTTTTTGCGATCAACGTTTCCTTTTTTAACCTCAGTTTGATATGTGGTTTTGTTTTTGGTTTAAATAGAATGCAGATGGCATGCAGACTTGTTAATACGAGTGAAATGCTGTTGCACAAAAGTGAAGGGGGTCGAGTCAAGTGTACATGGTGCGCGCAGATCAACTTCAACTCGGCAAGGGTGGAGATGATAAACGCCGCTCTCGACGTGCTACTAAACATGCAATCCGGACCGAAATGGTAGCTCACACCTCTTATTATAAATCCCGCTTTCTGGGTGTCGCCTCTGCCTCCGTTGCTCTCTCTCTCTCCACCAAACCCCCAAGCTTTGGCCCCACACCCTCTCTCTGTCTCTCTCTCTCTCAATCTCAACCCCGTTTCTCTCTAAATCTTTTAAACTCACAGTCCCTTCCCTAAAATCCACTGTCCTTGTCTGAAAATCAAAACAAAAGAGAAACGAAGAGAAGACAAGGACTTGTTCCTATCTCTCTCTGTCTTTCTCTGTCTCTCTGTGTTTCAATCCCTTCTTTCGCTTTATCTCTCCTCTCTGTTCATTATTTTATTCATCTTGGGAGAGGAGAGAAACATCTAGCTAGCTTTCATCACATTCTCAAATTACAAGACATAAAAATTCACCGCCATCACATAAGCCCAGCTAGCCATTCTAATTCGGGTGTCCAAAACCAGAGAAAAACTAACATTCGGTGCTATCAACGATGCCTAGAATGATCCGCAACCACAACAATGAAGCTGCAGAGGCCGAGGCCATTGTGTCAGAAGAGGGCAGCGAGGCAAAAGAGATGATGAAGAAGGGGCCTTGGACGGCAGCAGAAGATGCGATTTTGATAGAGTACGTGAAAAAGCATGGCGAAGGGAACTGGAACTCTGTTCAGAAGAATTCTGGGTTGGCAAGGTGCGGCAAAAGTTGCAGGCTGAGATGGGCTAACCATTTAAGGCCTAATTTGAAGAAAGGTGCATTTTCTCAAGAAGAAGAGCAAATCATTGTCGAGCTCCACGCTAAGCTTGGAAACAAATGGGCTCGAATGGCTGCCCAGGTAGCTTGTTCGTGTATATAGAATTATCGTTTTCCT
The DNA here is from genome assembly GCA_037013595.1 of Dicorynia guianensis. NCBI lineage: Eukaryota > Viridiplantae > Streptophyta > Magnoliopsida > Fabales > Fabaceae > Dicorynia > Dicorynia guianensis. The sequence continues at coordinate 3,658,538 of JASUAB010000009.1, forward strand.
ATATGTGCATGGTTCATGTATTAATGTCATCGTGGTTTTCGCTGCTCTGTTTCTGTGCAATCATTTGGGTCTCGAAAGTGATCTTTGATTGGTTCATTTTATTTCATCTAATTGTGTTCTTTTTTCCGTTTTGTATCCTCTTTAACTTCCGCAGCTTTGAGGTGATGTAGATGTTTCGTGGTCTACTTCTTTCTTGATTTACATTTTTAAATTGGATCTGGTATATTTGGGAACAGAGAAAAATCCTTTTTGGCTGATACTCTGTGTCTGCCCATTTTTGTGCATTTTATTCCTCGTCCAGTTTTGTTTTTTATACAAGTTAATTTTTTTTTTTTTGAAATAGCAAGTTAAAATTTTCAATTTGAAAAAAGTAAACTTTTTGACATGTAAAGCCCGCCTGTAGAAAAAGAATTTTGTCCGCTTTTTAAGTTTAAATTAAATTTCTTTTGCGGCTGTTTTAATATTTTTTTCCCTGATTTCGTAGTAATCTCTGTCCAGATGCTGACCTCAGTGTTCTGTCTCAAGGTGATCTGTTTGTTTTTGTATCTCATGCCACTCTTAAATTTCGTTTCGACCCAACCCATGAAGCTTTCTCTTATTTTGTTTTGGCTAAAGTACCCAGAATTCTGTGCCTAATGTTTTTCTGCCACTTCTGTTTCTTTCTGTCACAAGATTTTCTTCCCTCTGTTTTTTTCTGCTTTCAGTTACCTGGAAGGACAGACAATGAAATAAAGAACTTCTGGAATACCAGAATGAAAAGGCGCCAGAGAGCAGGCTTGCCCCTTTACCCTCAAGAAATTCAAGAAGAAGCTGCTGCATACCATTTCCAACAACAGCAGCAATACTTTCGACAACCTCACTCTTTCCCATTTTCTTATTCTTCACTCCTTTCGTCTTCTTATCGTCAAACGCTCAATGAGCTGAGCTATTCTTCTGCTACTGCAACTTCTCTGCGGGACCAGCCTGATTCTACTTATATTTTCACAAACCCGTACAAGCAATTCAAGATTTCGGATGAAAACTGGGGCAATAGGAAGCAGGGTTTGCCAGCATCCCCTGTTTCTCCATATCGGTCATTACCTTCGACTCAGTTCAATCATAGCTTCGCTGCTCACTCTGCTGCAACTGAGTCATATGAATTCCATTCTGAAAGCTACAATTATGGATTTAATTCCTCTAGTGGTGTGACTGTAGGAGGTCCTTATGAACATTCTTCTTTGGGGCATGGCCTGCATGCAGAGATTTCTTCGAACCGAACTCCACAAGGCTCAGCAACCCCTGCTTCATCCTATACTAGTGGTGTTGATGGCTTGATGGGAGCATCAAGCTATGCCAATGGCTACTACGAAGTAGTGCCATTATCACCTCAAAAAAACACTGGGTTGTTGGATGCTCTAGTGCTGGAGGCTCAAGCTCTTTCTCGCACTGACAACAAGTCAAAGAGCGAGGATTCAACCGCAGCAGGGGAGTTATATTATCCGGTGAAAAGCATGGCAGCTGATCAGGAATATACGGAGGACCAAGACACTGTGCTGGCGGAGTCGGCTATGAATCATGGTGGAGACACTGCTAATGAGACGCAGAAGGACGATTTGAGCTCTCCTCAATTATCAACAGGTGCGTTACTTATCCTTTTTCGGTTCTTCCAAGTGTTTGATAAATAATTCATTATTGGCCATTATCGGTTTGTTATGCTGCATGCTGAATATGATAATTTACGGAAGCAATTTCGTGACATTTTGAATAATCAGGGAAGAAATCGGTTGCTGAGTATCCATTGGAGGAGATGAATTCCATGGACGATGACTTGTTCAGCCTGCTCAACAATTTTCCTTCGGAAATGCCATTGCCTGCATGGTACCGCAGAGGAGAAAGGCAGTCATTGGGGCTCGAAAGTGAAAGAGGTGCTTCCCCTGACCTCACTGGTCAGGAATTTGCTTGGACTCTTGGAACCTGCTGGAAAAACATGCCTGGCATCTGCTAAATAGTTCCTTGAAATCAGAATTGAAGTGCATTGAAGATTGGAAGTTCAAAGAGAGTACTAGCTGGCATAAAGCCCGCATGTGTTACGTGTAGAAGGGTAGAGAGAAGTTTTCGTAGGGGTTGAGAACCAAAATGACATGATAGCTTGTAGTTGAGTTACAACTTCGGTTCAGGGTTAGCGGTTCAGTTAGATAGGGTTATCAAAGCACAAAGACTCTTTCCTCCCACCCCCTCAAAAACAAGGTATAGTATTAGGGCTTTATGCAAAATGAATTAAAGAGCAGAAGAGCTTGCTTGTAACATCTTTGAATGCTTTGTATATATCTGTATGTGATGCGTAGAATTTAGAACTTCGCATACCAATTTGGTGGTATCCCAGAACTCTCTTTTAGAATCCCAAAAGAATAACAAATTACTAGTATTAATTCTGCTATATTTTTTTTTCCTTTTTTTTTGGGTAGAATTCTATGTTTACTGCTCTTAGGCCTTCAGTAAATATGTGACCACAAAATGTTTATATTAAATAGTCATAAAATTTAACTGAATCCATAAATTTATTAAATTTTATTTAATTTGTAAAATTAATATTTAAAATATTTTTAAATAAATGTTTAATAAAACTCAATTTATAAAAATAATAAAAACATTAACGTAACCCTTGCACTAACCATAAATCAATAAGTCATGGTGTAAACACCAATACAAAAGTCGGCTGATGATGAATACGTTGCAACATATGAAGCTGGTTTTGCTTCTAAATCTCGACAGCACCTTTTACTTTTTTTTTAATTAATTATAAAAACAGCTGCTTTTTTCTTGTTCCTTCATGCCCAAATTCAGGGATAGACATATTGCAGAGTGTGGCGGCTGATTCATCCCCCTAATACCGCCAACAAAAGTGGTCCTACTTCTGGTACAATTACAGTTCCCAACATATGGGTCATCTCTAACTTGGGTTTGCGGTGTGCTTCATCAACTGGCTGTGAAACGACTCTATTTTTGGAGAAGGTTCACGCCAACCACCCGCTCCCCAATCATGGCTTATTTCCCTCCCTAATACTTCCGCCTTTCATTCCATCATTTATGAAATGGGGGAGATCGAAACATAGAAACTACAGACACTATGGTCAGCCAACCAAACATGATTCATGCTCTCTAGCCACCAACTGCGATCTGGTGCTTTACTATATACTTTTATATGGGATTTTAAAAAGAGTTTTGATGAAAATCAAGTCCATATCTTGTCTTTCTAGCAACGTAGATTGCATGAGTAAAACAGTGCTTTTCATACTTTGTCCACAAATTCTGGTCACGCATCCCCATTTCAAGCCCGTAATATGATGCCATCCACCGTAAGCCTTGCGCGTCTTGGTACCTCCTCTTTTTGTTCATTCATCATGTCTTTCTTCCTCCTCTGAAAAGGTCTCTCTGATCCTAGGAGCAGCAAAATCCAAACACGCCCACGAGATTGGGGCCTAATACAGTGTCAAATCTAACCAAAGTAAAACTAAATCTTTACCGTTTCTATCCTTTGCAAAACCCGTAACTACTAAACCAGTATTAAAGTTGTTCAAAGAATTGAAATGGTAACACATTAAATTAAGAAATATTTGAGCTGAAAATGCAAACTTCAGTTTTGGCAAGCCCATTCATGATTCATCTGATATATATCTTAAGTTATTGTGTGACAAATATGTGAATAATTGCTTCTAAGTTGCACAGATGTAAATACATATTTAGATATATTAACACATTAATTTTGTAATGAAACTTCCATTCATTATCATTTAAGTTTTGTGTTGATATGGCTACAGATTGTTGACCAAAATAAAGTTTTAGTACTTCAATGGCCATTTTTTATATATATAATTTTGTAATGAAACCACTGCATTGACTTTTAAGCCTTGAGCAAAAACTAAAATTATCTTTTTAACAAATATATTTTAATTAAATAATATTTACTTTAAAAAATATAAATTATTGAATATACTAAATTTTATAAATTAAATTATAAAATTTAAATTAAATTTAACATTCTATATTTATTATATGAAGTGTTAGTAAAATCTATTAAACTTTACTTTCCCGACCCAAAAAGGCATTAATTAATGGCAATTAATGGAAGAAGGGGCCTTTTGTGTAATACCAAGTGTGGTGCATGCAAGATGCGACTATGTTTTTTGAAGTCCATGTAGAGAATACAGTTTCTCAATATATTGACAAGTTGAAATGTGTAATTGCAGAGGAAAAAATGTAATTTTATTAAATCGGGGTATATTAAACTTTCACATCATGTGTAATAACTTACAATTCTTCGGTCTTATACTTTAATTTATATAATCTAATAAATTTAATAATTTAAACTTTTTTAAGTAAGAATTTTATAAATTTTAATTTATAAAAATAAAATGATTAAATTGTTTATATAATATAATTTATGTAATATAATAAATTTAACAATTTAAATTCTTTTAAATAATTATTTTATAAAATTTAATTTATAAAAATAGAATAATTGAATTGCACTAAAGTATTAATAATGGTTCAGTAGCTATCCAGTATTACTTTTTCAGACAACGGTTTCATAGGAAAGACAAAACATATTGATCAACAACATATTGAACTGTCCAAACATCAAGCATGCGAGTACGTAGTGGCAGGAGAGAATCAGACAAAGGTTTCATAGGAAAGACAAAACATATTGATCAACAACATATTGAACTGTCACAAGCATCAAGCATCAAGCATGCAAGTACGTAGTGGTAGGAAACACTATCCAGCAACTTGAACAACGACCTTTCCAATATTAGAGCTTGTGAATAAGGATGCCAAGCTCTCCAAAAAGGTCTCTATTCCGGAATTGATTTTATTCTTGGACTTAACCTTGCCGTCCTTTATGTATCCCTCCATTTGTTTGGCGAAATCTCCAAAACGATTCAGATATGAGTAAACCATAAAACCCTCCATCCTCACCTCCTTGCCCACCAGATTCAGAAGATTCCTTACCCCTTCTCTTTCCTTCCAAACCTGCATCAACCCCCAGTAGTTAGCACTTACCACTAGCAAGTGGAAAAGACCACAGAATACGGATACTGATTCATGGAGGGTATGATTTTGACACCTTTTATATTACCTTAGTATATTCAGATATCATTCCACAGAGTGGGATTCGCGCATGCTGGTTAACATGGTTGAGCACAGCTTCAAGCATCTTACCTCCAACATTGTCAAGGTACATGTCAATACCATTCGGAAAGTACCTGCAAAATTTTACATATTCTGATGGAATTTTGACTCTAGTGTTATGCAAGTTTGAACTTCATAATCCAATGGATGTGAACGTAAACAGGGAGGCTTATTTCAAATCTGGGAAGGGTTGAGTGGAGGGAAAATGGGAAGACAAAAACCAGAGGGAGCAAAAGGTGATGAATTACTTGCTTAAAGCAGCATCGAAATCTGTTTCCTTATGGTAGTTGAATCCGTCATCATACCCGAATTCCTCTTTTATGAGCTTCACCTGAAAAATTATGGAAAAAAGAAAATAAACCGTGCTTCCATGGATGATGCATGTATCTCTAGGCTTTGTTTATAGGGTTTTGCTATCTTTCTCACTTTTTAATGATCTCATCTTATTTTATTATATTAGAATTGATATTCAAACAAAATCATTTACTGATTGCTAAAAAGTGTTAATTCTTGAAACAAAAATTAATACATAAACACTGAAAATTCAAATTTTAAAGCTAATTATATAACTAAAACATGCTAACAATAAAAAAGAAACAAAATTAATATTTGTTGACGTCAAATACAACAACAACAACTACAAACCGAGTCTTTTCCCACTAGGTGGGGTCGGCTACATGGATCAAACGATGCTATAAACTTCTATCCAAAACTAAATTTTCAGATATACCATTTAACCAAATATCTCTTTTAATCACCTCTCCAAGTGTCCTTTTTGGTCTTCCTCTACATCTCCTCACAGGACTAAACACCATTTGGTCAACCTTTCGCACTAGTGCCTCTCTCGGTCTTCTTTGTATATGCCCAAACCACCGTAATCGGGTTTCTGTCATTTTCTCCTCAATAGGCGCCACCCCAACTCTCTCCCGAATATAATCATTTCGAATTTTGTCTTTTCTTGTATGTCCACTCATCCATCTCAACATTCTCATTTCTGCCACCCCCATTTTTTGCTCTTGTTTACCTTTCAAAGCCCAGCACTCACTACCATAAAGCATAGCTGGTCTAATAGCAGTTCGATAAAACTTCCTTTTTAGCTTAGTAGATATTTTGCGATCACAAATGACCCTCGATGCGTTTCTCCATTTCATCCATCCAGCTTAGATCCTGTGTGAGACATCCCCATCAATCTCTCCATTACTTTGTAAAATCGATCCAAGGTACCGAAACTTAGACACTTGCGGTATACTCTGCTCCCCAATTTTTATCTCCAAATCGCTGTTTTCTCACCTCTTGCTAAATTTACACTCCATATACTCTGTTTTATTCCGACTTAAATGAAAACCCTTTGATTCCAAGGCTTCTCTCCACATTTCCACTTTACAATTCACCCCCTCTCTTGTTTCCCCTACTAGGACTATGTCATCAGCAAACAACATATATTTTGGGACTGCATCTTAGATGTGTCCAGTAAGTACATCCATCACTAAAGTGAAAAGGTATGAACTTAAGGATGACCCTTGATGCAGACCGATCCTTATGGGAAAATCTTCTGTTACCTCTCCTTGAGTTCGCACATTTGTTGTAACTCCATCATACATATCCTTTATCGCAAGAATATAAGCAATACGAACACCCTTCTTTTCCAATGCTTTCCATAGGACTTCCCTTGGCACTCTGTCATAAGCTTTTTCCAAATCAATGAAGACCATATGCAAATCTTTTCCTCTACTTCGATACCGTTCCATCAAACTTCGTAGAAGATAAATAGCTTCTGTGGTAGATCTTCCTGGCATAAAACCAAATTGGTTCTCTGATATATGAGTCTCTTTTCTTAATCTCTGTTCAATCACTCTTTCCCAAAGTTTCATAGTATGGCTCATGAGTTTAATCCCCCTTACCACAATTTTGAATATTTCCTTTATTCTTGTAAATGAGTATCAACGTACTCTTCCTCCATTCATCTAGCATCCTCTTGAATCTTAGTATCTCATTCAATAACTTGGTAAGCCAAGAAATACCTCTCTCTCCCAAACACCTCCAAACCTCAATAGGTATGTTATCAGGACCCAAAGCCTTACCATTACCCATCTTCTTAAGTGCCTCCTTCACCTCCACTTCTCGAATTCTACGATAAAAAGTAAAGTTTTGATCCTCCTCCCGAGAACTTAAACTTTCCATGTCTATATTTGTTGACTGTCCCTCATTAAAAAGCTTGTGAAAATAACTTCTCCACCTTTCTTTGATATTTTCCTCTATTACCAAGACTCTTACTTCTTCATCCTTGATACATTTCACTTGATCTAAATCTCTTGTTTTCCTTTCTCTTCCCTTAGCAAGCTTGTATATTTGTCGTTCTCCATTCTTTGTTCCCAAAGCGTGGTAAAATCCATCCAACGATTTAGATCTTGCCTCACTAACTGTTTTCTTTGTCTCATTTTTAGCTGACCGATACTTCTCCCAATTTTCTTCCTTGTTATCAAGATGTAAAGCTTTGAAACACTCCCTCTTATACTTAATCTTCGCTTGAACATTCTCATCCCACCACCAAGATTCTTTACCTTTAGGGCCAAATCCTTTTGATTCCCCTAAAACTTTTTTAGCTACCTTTCGGATCCCATTAGCCATCTCTTCCCACATATGGTTAGCATAATCTTGTGTCTCCCAAACTCTTTCTTCTATTAGCTTTCTCTGAAAAATCAACTGCTTTTCACCCTTTAGTTGCCACCACCTGATTCTTGGGTTTATAACTCTTCTGCTTCTCTGTTTCTGACTCTTTACCTGCATGTCCAGAACCAAAAATCTTATGTTGTGTAGTCAAACTCTCCCCTGGTATAACTTTACAATCTTTATGGATCCTTTTATCCGTATTCTGTACCACAAAGAAATCTATTTGTGAACTCGAGGTCCCACTCCTGTAAGTAATTAGGTGCTCCTTCCGCTTCTTAAAACAAGTATTCGCAATCTTAAAGTCATAAGCCATTGCGAAGTCCAAAATTGATCTTCCTTCTTCATTTAGTTCTCCTATACCAAAACCCCCATGAAATCCTGCATATTGCCCTGCATCCTTTCCAATATTTGTTGAAGTCAAATGTTTTAAAATAAATAAAAAATAAAAAGAAATATAAGGTTTAATTTAAATAATGTTGACTAAATTTATAAAGTTAACATTTTTATAATTAAATACTTCATAATCAAACAAAAAATCTCGTGAAACGTTGACATTTAAACAACTTAAAAAATATGAATCATCGATAAATTAATTAAAAAATGTGAATCGAACATATTGATTGAATTGAACCGTAAATTGCTGAGTCTGAATCACCTACACTCTATTTATGGTTTGTGTGGGAGTGTAAAAGCTATGCCTTTGCCTTTATATCCCACAACAGGGTAGGATTGAAAATCATGGTTACCCACCTTCGTAATAAATAAGTTTTTTTGTTTTGGTCACAGTAAATGTGTTCTGACAAGCAAGGATAAAATTCGCTGTATCCAAAATTTTGATCTCATTTTTTTTTTTTTTTGAAATCTAAGGTATCTTTAAGTGATAATCAAAAACTAACTTTTTTCAAATCAAACAAATTATAATTTCTTTCAACAAAAATTTTTCCATATACGCAGATCGATTTGGTCTCATATTTGAGTTATACTGATTAATGATATGAAAGATGCATCAACGAGTAATGTTTATGAACTCGCAAAAAAGAAAAGAAGTGGTAATGGTTTGGTTCATTACCTTGTCATCGGATCCAGTGCTTCCGATCACTCTACATCCTCTGAGCTTAGCCAATTGTCCAGCATACATTCCCACGGCACCGGAAGCCGCAGATATGAACACATTAGAACCAGGTTTCGGGTCTCCCACCACCTCTATCGCCACCCATGCTGCAAATCCTGGTACTCCTGTAACCCCACATGACAGATATATGTACGTAGTTACAAATAACTAATAAATAAAGTTTGAAGGAAACAACCAAAAATAAATAGCCACCTAAGGAGCTTATATAATCGGGCAATTGAATCCCACTTTTAGGGTCAACTTTTTTGAGGAACGCAGTGGATATGACACAATACTCTGCAACCGAGCAATATGGATGAACAACAATGTCGCCTTTGTTGAAGTTAGTGTCCTTCGATTGAATTACCCTTCCAACCCCAAAAGCTGCTATCACCTGCATTTCCATGGAGTATAAGAAATTTTGATGGGTTTGGTTTTTGTGGTCCAAAATTATGGGTTTCCCTGTTCTGAGAACGGATTACCTGGTTGAGCTCATATTGGGGAGCGTAGAGGCCATCGGAGAGACCAGTCATTCTGGCTCGTAGGAATGGCTCCACGGAGATAAAGAGCACCTCAAGGGCAACATGGCCGTCAGGGATAGAATCAGCGGCTACACATAGCTGAACGCTGCGGAGTTTGAGATGATCAGAGGTTGGAACACCCTCTGCTGCATAGGCTACTAGGTACCATTCTCTGCTCTCTACCACCGACCTGTCTTCATACCCACCTCCCATTTTTCTTCCAAAGCTAAATGGACTGGCTAATGGTGAGGAGTGAATGATTCAGACTCAATTGCATTTCAAATCTTAAATTGTGGCAAGGAACAAAAGGAAAATGGTAACATTACTTTGGTGGGGATTATGGGGTGGAGAGATGGTCCAACATATTTTTATTAAAAATAAATATAAAAAATTAAATAAATAAAATAATAAAAATAAAAATAATAGAGAGTAAAAATAACACAACAGTACAAAGTGATTATTATACAGTCTGAACAAATAGTTGTTCACTAAACCAGGTGGCTAACAAAAGATTAAGGGACAGTCTTGTTTACATAATGTGAAAATTAAATTACCGCAAAGATTAAGTTAAATGTAATTTAGTTTTTAAAATTTAATAAATTTAATAATTTTATTTTTTATTATATTTATGAGATATTTTTTTATAAATAAATTAATTTTTATTTGAAATAAGAGTTAAATAATAAATTTTTTATTATATAATTGTAATTTTAAAATTTTTGTAAGAATAATTTATATTTAAAATAAATTATTAATAATATTTTATAACTTTAAGATTGAGACTTAAATTTTTAATTATAAATTTTTTACTTTAAAATATAGATAATAATTAATACATAATATTTAATTAGTGCAACTCTCAAATTAAATTTTAAGTATGTATTTATTTCAAAATAATTTAAAACAATTAATTATTTATGCATCAACCGCTCAAGAATGTGATTTTGATATTTTGTTACAATTTTTTTATCTTTTTATTAACATCATAATCGCAACATTAAAGTAACCTCCTGTGGATGAGTGATGGGTTGATACAACAACGTCCCATCATCTAGTGGTGCAATCTCAAATCACTGAAAACTAAATTATTCTGAAATAAAAAATTACGTTTTTCGTACGTTATTCAATTGATTGAATATGTTATGACTCAATCAAGCCTGTCATTAAACATAAAAAAAGTAAAATTATTACTCAATCAAGCCTGTCATTAAACATAAAAAAAGTTAATAATAATTTTACTTTTTTTTATGTTTATTAATATCCTCTTTATTTTTCAATTTCAGACAGAACTTATGCATGTGCATGTGTGTCATTGCTAACCAGAAAGCCATCAAAATCTGGTTTCAGCCATATCCTGTGGAGCTTGCAACCCATGGGGCCAATCTGCATTCAATTTTACATTACCACCTTCGGACTATATGCTCCTGGTTTATAACAACTGATGTTTCGGAGATTTTGTTTTAATCCTTTTTCATTATTATTTTCTCAAAAAAAAAACATAATATTAATTATTTTTTGTTAATTTTATTTCTATTAAAATTATTATTTCTATAAAATTTAACCAATTAAATTTTTAATAATAATATTTTAAAAAGATAAAAAATTATATTATTACTTTTAAATTATTCAATACTTTTTTTATTTTTTATTTTTAAATCTCAAAAGATTAAATATTATAAAGCAAAAGAAGTAACTATCAAGCGGTCCTCGTCCACAACAACTACAATGGGGTTCGGTTTCAACCAATTAGAGAGAGAAGGATTGAATAGTATTCTCTGACGTAAAGAGGCAGGAATCTATTCGTGGACTTTCTTGCCCACCCAACACCAGCCAAGCATAAGATAGCGGTAGTAGCACCGCGACTTTTCCCGTAACTTTTTCTGAAGTGTAATTTTCACGCTTATCTTTTAATTTAGTTAAATTTATTTTTTAAAAATGTAATTAATAGCTTAACTTGTCGAAGATTTTTTTTTACATAAAGAGTTTAATGATTTTAATGAAATAAGAAAAATAAAAAATTGAATCTGCATATTTAAGAATAAGAAATTATGGAATGATCACTTGAGCTATAAGCTCAAGTCTTCTTTTTATTTATCATGTAATAAGTATATATGTGAATTTTTTTCTATTTATTTCTTTTATATTTTAAGTCATTAAAAAAATCAATTCACATATTTTTTATATAATAAATAAGATAAAAACATCATTTAATTATATTAGTGTTTAATTAAATGAAAATAGAAGATTCAATGAATCAACATTATTATGTATTAATTAAGCTTTGAAAAAAAAAATTATTTGAATTAAAAAATAAAGGACAAATTCACACTTCAATAAAGCCCATAAAGTTCTATCATTGTACTCCAATACAGAATGGAAAAAGCATCATGGAACGTATACACTGGAGGATAGAATAGCTTTTGAAGAGCCCTTGAAACGGAAAGGAAGCAGTATGCTGAAGGAATATGAACAGCGCTAGAAGGAGGGCTTGAACCTCCGACCTTGTGGTTAACAGCCACACGCTCTAGCCAACTGAGCTAATCCAGCTGCCGGCAGGTTGAAAGTTCTTTAGATCTTTATCCTAATTTTATCGAGGGTATTAACTTAACTTTACGGAGAAAGTGTGAAATGTGAGATTGCGTAGTAAATGGGAGTGTGGCACAAGAAAGGAAATCGGAGTAGTTGGGAAAGGAATTAAAAACAGGGCGGCAATACGTCAGCTGCGGCACGAAAGTCAGCATCGCAACTACAACTTCAACTTCAAGGCTCCTGCCCACCGCTGTGCTTCTTTTCTATCAACTACTGCTCCTCTCTGAAATCACCATCTCGCACTGCTTCTGGGCCCTCTCTTCCCCCATACTCTGCGCCAAGGTGCTCTTCACATGCCTTCGCTTGTCTTTTATTGAGTTCTACATATTTTCCTTTTTTAATTATATGTAAAAGTACCTTCTCCCCTTTTTCGATGGGATTGGTTTCCTTGAACTAGTCTATGTAATTTCCAACTTCTACATGATGGGTGTCAATTATGTTGAATTGCATGTGACCTGAAAATCTTATTTAATCGATCTTATAACGTCGCCTTCGATGCAATCCACAAAATTTGAGATTTGATCTATAGATTCCTGTTAGATCCCATTTCGAAAATCCGTAATTATCTTTCATCCAATTCAAAACCCCAATTTTGTTTTGGCACTAAAATGTTTTCTTGTTCACTATTTTAGATTTTTCGTATCGACTGTCACAATCTTCGTCAATGGTGGGGTCTTGATATTTTCTCTTGGTTTTCTTTTCCTTACTCTTCGAGTCTATTTTTTTTAATGATTTGGTAATTGCTGTTATGTCTTGTATTGTATACCATATCTTTAATCGAAAATTTAACATTAGAAAAAAGAATTGAAGGAGAAATCACGTTCATGGGGAGCAAGGCACCAAGTTGGGCTGACCAATGGGGAACGGGTGGATCTGGGAGGGACGAGGAGGATGATAAGGCGAAGAAGGGCGGCGGCGGCAACAAGAAGATGGCCGATGCGAAGGCGGCGGCATCGGCGGGATTAGACAAGGCGAAAGCAGCTGCATTGGTGGGTGCTGATAAAGCCAGAGCAGCTGCGGCAGTGGGTGCCCAGAAGATGAAGAGTGGGACCTCCGCGGGAATCAAATGGGTCAAGAATCAATACCAGAAAAGGACTTCGTCCAAGTGAATCAGGCGTAACATGTCTCAGCTCACCACAAACTGATTAGACATGTTAAAAAATTGCATTATCAAAATGTTGATCGGTGAAAGAGTTTCATAGCTTTTTTTATTAACATATCAGATTGTGTATAGATTTTATATTTCACACACTACTGTACTTGTTAGGATTAGCTTAACCCTAAATCTTTCAATAAATGTTAAATGCAAAAGTTTAGATTTACACATTCCTTCCGCATCCCAAAATATATTATAAGGATTTATTATGACAATTACGTATCAAAGTTAAATGTGAGAGTCAAATAACTTTCAAAAAAATTGATTGAAAGAAGAGCATTTCAATGCAGCTTTAAATTTCTTCATGATTTATAACCACAAAGAATACCTTCATTTCATTTCTCAATAAAACTTTTCTTTAGCCCATTAATGAAATGCCATATAAACCACATCGCCTATACAACAATAAAATCCAGTGAAAATTGAACATTTCATTTATTTACCAATTAAAATGACAGAAACAGAGGCACCTAAAAAATAAGTTGGAGAAATTATAGTCACCAATCACGTTATAAACTTTAAAAGAACGAGAGAATTTACATCGAAGCTAACTTCTTCACATTTTTTTTAAAAGTTGTATTCACATGACATGGTTGTTGCTCGGAAAAATTTCAGATCATCCCAAATGTGTTCTCCCCGCTGTATGTCATGTACAGAAATCCATCTTCATCCTTATTTTCCTCATAAATTGCTGACATCATAGCCGCTGCATCAACAGAAATCCACTGCTCAGTTCACAAAATTAACTAGGAAAAAAAAACTACCCGAACAGAAAAAGATAGCCATAATTAAATAAATTTCCATCTATCTCACCAGTTGGTGGTAAAATGTTCTTGACAAAAATGAAGATGGCCTTCTCAGGACTCAGTTTGATTCTCTTTCGCACCACATACACAAACTGGCCAACAGTCAGATCAGCAGGAACCAGATACCTACATTCACCGAACAGAAAACAAATTATACACAGTATATAAAGTATAAATAAATGAGAAAATATGAAGGCTATGCCACTACCGAGTGCTATAAAAGTTACTCAGATATAGGATTACTATGAACGCAATCCAACTTCTTTCATGGAAAACGCAAGGTGGAAACTTATGAAATGCTGAAACATGAGATGTCAACATTCTGACACCTTAAATTGTTAACGCTTAACAAAACCCCTCCCTCATTGTTCAACAAACTAAACAGTTCTTCAAGCTCCCCTTATCGAACCCCATGAATGGACTTTCACATCAGTGTACCCAGACAAAGCGTCAGCTAACTACTGGCCTAATGATATGGTTCAGCATAATAGTTAACCTTGTTTTTTTTCCAATTCACTTCCTAATTCTGTTGTTTAGTATTCTTTACTATCTTCCCGTCGTATCCTACCACACTATTTTAGTAAAAAACTCAAAAACATATACTTCTGCCACTGTTCATCATGTTCAAAAAGAATCTAAAGCTTTCAGTCTCACTTTATCTCCAATTCAACAATGACAATAAAAAAAAAAATCCTTTTGCAAGTTCATAAACGTTTCAGTTTAATATACACAGAAGATAATCACAACTTAATGGATTGATTCTTCAACATCAGCTCAAGCCCAACCCATATAAACATGACCGCAATGCCTCAAATCCATGTAAAAGTAAGAGTTGATAGGTCAATAAGTCTCAATATTCACAAATCTCAAAGTAAAAGCTGTATGAAATTCAAAACTATAAGCAGGTAAAAATTGATAAATTGGAAGAAACAAGAAACTAACTTTTTCTTATCAATTTCAGGAACATCACTCTTTTCAGCCCTTTCAACAATCACCTACACCAATATATCAACCAAATTAACAAACAAGAAGAGAGACTATAATGATGGATGCACAGAACAAAAAGCAAATCTTACCGGTATTCTATCAGGATACTTTTCTCTTATGCGAGCTGATTCAGCCTGCCTCCTTTCTGGCACATATTGATGGCATGAATCAGCAAAAAAAATGTTGGACGTAATGGGCGAAATACGCAAGTTTCTGTTCACTTGTGATTAGGTGATACTAACAGCTTTTATAATTCTAATGAGTCCGATAGTATGATAATATAATACTCAGATCACCAATGAACTATGAAAATTGATACAACTGACGCTTTAATAACTAAGCCTATTCACAGTAAGCAACACATCACACTACATCAGGTAACATAATAAAGACAAAGCAGATTTCGGTGCTATAACTTTTTGTCTTCTTGACGCAAAATAAACACAGAAAAAAAATATGGCACCAGAGTTACATTCAATTGAGTGAAAGTTTCTTTTTCAAGGGAAGATGAAAAGTGGGAGATCAAAAAAATACCAAATTTGTGAAGCAAATTTCAAACTTTACTGGGTATAGTTTTGAAGAGGATGAGTTAGAACCAAATACCCACATCTCATCGAAACCCACATAGAAAATTAGGAAGTCGATATGCTGCATTTGACTGAACACACAAAATTCAGATACCTAGCCAGCTATATGAGAACCCAACCATCAACTTAATTCTCGCATGATATCTATCCAATTTATATCATTACAATGAAAATTCGGGAAACAGCAGAAAAACGAACCAAGGGGGTGTTCCATCTTGAATGAACTCTTAGCCATGGCAATAATTCTGCAACAGAAAACAGGTAAAGACCTAATTATGGGATTAGGGTTTGCTAAGATTGGAGCAATCGATCAAACGAAAAATTCACATGAGAAAAGTCAGAAGAAATCTACAATGGGAAAATAAAACCAAATATGGCTTACCAAACGACGGAGACAAGGAGAGAAAGAGCGATAAAAAGGGTTGACGGTGCCCAAAACAAGGCAGAAATATAGAAGAAAGGACGAACTCACCTGTAAGCAAAGGAGAACTTCTTAAATTTTGTCTTGTTAACGCAGCGGAAAGGGAACGAGTCAGCAGTGAGTCTTAGCTTTAGGGCCTTATGCTCGTTTTAACGACATCGTTTCCACTTGTAATATCTGATAACTATTATTTTTGGAGAAAAAATAACAATATACGTTTCCTTTATAAGTTGTTTTCTTTCAATAAAATCCAAATAAATTGTTGTCTCTTATTCCTTTGTTATCTTAACACTAACTCTTATGAAAAATACCCAATGCACCTATAGGATTGTAATTTTTTTCCCAGAAAGTCCACTTATTTTAAAACAAGACCAAATTTATTCATTTTTAATTTTCTTAAATTAAAAGTTATCCTAAATTGTCGGATCCTTTTAGTTTACAATTTACAATTCTTACTTTGTTTTGGCTAATATCGGAAGTTTCTCAAGAAAACAATGCTAAAACTACTAGGAGTGCTATTTCCGTTATCAGTGCTTTTTGCTTTTGGCTACAATTTCCTTCCAAGTTCTGCTACACCATATAATATTTTAACCTTCGGCTACATTTCATAAGGAGATATATATATATATATATTTCTCTCTTCCACGGGTGTTCTTCTCCCTTTTATGGTGAAGTGAATGAATGAATAGCGCATTTTGTCCAAAAGAAAAGAAGGAAAAAGTCTACAATGTGGTCTTCTACTCTGAAGGACTATCTCACGCACACAGGAAAGTCTCTCTGCATGTACCTCGTTTGAGTCTATAAAATTGTGAAGCAACTAGCTCGGAAGTAGCAAGCAAAACTCAAAGCTAGGGGAGAAGCAAGAACCTTTTGGAGCAAAAGGATTGGCTCAGTGCTACTCAACAAAAGCTGAGGAAGATATCAGCAATCAAGCTTTGGGAAGAGATGCTTAGTCATGTTGAAAGAGTATAGGGGGTAGGTTCTTCTGTTGTACATACTCGGAATGCCTAGTCATGAAACTGAGCTGGCACAAGTATTGATGATTCCTTTTTTTCTCTTCTTGTTGTGATAGGTTTTGCCGTAGATATCCATTGGGTTTTTTTTTTTTGGTGATAAAGGAACTGAAGTCTTTTAGGAGAGATGAGGACGGAAAATAGCCACATCAAAGTTTGAATCTACTTTCTTGCGATGAAAGGCAAGCTGATATGCCATAGAGCCATAAGGCTCCAGGGATGTAGATAGATACCCATTGTTGCTGAAATGGTTGCTCCAATTGCTGAATTAATTACTGTTTGTGAGTTAATGAGAGCGAAAAATAATTTAACTGTATACTTGTCCTTTTGAGACAGGATCTTTCCACAATTATGCTCACGTGCTTATGTGCTTGTAATCTCTTTATATACTATCTTATGTATCTGTCATTCTATCTCATATGGGTACCCAACTAAATGGCCTACAGTTTAATGTCGACGTGGCTTCAGTTTAATTCCCATTAAAATATAGAGGATGTGTATGGAAAACCCAATTTTTTTTTAATAAGAAGAATGATAAATTATGTAATATACATAAAATTTTAAATTCAAACCAAATATTTTTGAAGAGGAAAAATTCGGAAATGATGAGTTTTGTACTACATATATAGATCCTAGTTGATATTTAGTAAAAGGGTCTCGAAATCCTGTTGTAATTTTAAGTAAAAAGAATTTATAATGATTCGTAATTTCATGTTTTTCGTTTGCACATTGTCAGATGACTTCTTTCCCCAACTCCACTGGTTTGATAATCATGAAAGAGCAAAAGCGCAATATTGAGACGCTTACTTTGTTTAGGGGACAGTGCTTCATCGACGATTAGACAGACACCCAAAGTATATACTTCCTAAGATTAAGCTAGCTTTCAATAACCATCAATGCCACGTTTGGTATTCCTCAAAAGATTTAGGGATATAGGAAGTTTATGCAACTTTTTGTCATCCAGCCACAAACTGTCAGAATTTGTGGCAAAGCGGCTAGTTACTGCATATGTTCCCCTTGAGAGGGGTACTTCTTCATCTGGCAGAAAATACTACACAGCACAAGAATTTTTCACTGAAATCTTGTTAACTGAGCATGCCGGTGATGTGGATCCCATAATTGTATAGTCTTTCCCTTACCATTTGGTGCCAGAAGGCAGGAGGGATCAGTGTCTACGGACGTTTGTTTGCGTTGAAGACTAGCAGCATAGCTTCTAATAATGAAATATGAAAATGTAATAAAGATGTTCAATAATGCAATTTTTTCTTTACAATATTTGGTACAGTCCTTCTGTTTTTATAACCACAAATTCTAAAGAAAGATGAAAAGAGTCTTGGCTTAGCTAGTTCTGGTAAAACTCGGCAATAGATGCCAAGTTCAGATCTTAACCATGATACGATACTTTTTCCGGCAAAGAATTCAAGGCAGCTAAGCACGTGAGAAAACAACACAGAAGCATCAGGTGCATAAACGATAGAATTAGAGTCAGTGAACCTGCGAACTGCTTCGTGAGAGGTTGGGCATCATGATTATGAGCGCCAGAAACCAAAACCCCTAAGACAAAGGTTCTTTTTTCGTTTTTCTTTTTTTCCTATGCTGTTTGATACATAAATGCTGATTGAACAGAACCAACATCCCCTCTCCCTCTAACCAATAATCCATAAATGCCCACATTAAAAGCTCCAGATTTGTCTCCTCGGTGCATTTTCACGATTCCTGTGCCTCCTTAAATTAATATTCCAACTTCCGTAGGTGCTAGGTGGTTGAAAATTTAATGCAACTTCTTCAATGCTACCACCACCGAGCCATATTTTGTGGTCTTTCATGCTGGCCACTACTTTCTTTAAAACTTAAAAAGAGTATGTCTCTCTCTTGCTCTCTGTTTTGAAGATGAATCCACCCATATGTCGACCCCCTGATTGTGCTTCTTCTCCGTTCATAGATCACTGTCAGTCCCTTCCTCAACCTCGTTTAGTCATTAAATCAGGGGCTCCTGAATTTTGCATCATTTACACTCACCAAAAATGGGTCCCTTTTGAATTTCTGCACAATTTCAAAGTTTTCTTTTGATTCTTAATTGGTTAGTTATACCTGTGAGACTGTGATTCTCTTACCCCAGACTGGGTAAAGAAATTAGAGCTAAACATGGCAAGGAGGGGTAGAGGGGACCGGTTTAACGGGATATTGGTTCGGTTCAATAAGAAAGCAATGCTCAACATGTTCCGGGCCCTGCTTTTTGATTGAGCCGTGCCAATATCACGTGCCACTGCTCCTAGCGCCCCCGAAGCCAGTCCTTTCAGAGGCTCACCAGTAGTCCATGTTTTTGCATTATTGGCCAGCTTTTTATGCAAAATAGAAGTTCAGGTTGCCTTCTTCATTGTTCTCTGTTTCTTTCTATATATCATTTGAATCTTGAGTTCTTCCCATAGAGCATCTTGCTTGTGGTTTATCTTTGCTTGGTCATTCTGGTGCACTTACTCCTAATATGGTATCTGTTTAATCTGAAGCTGTTAGATTTTCCCTTCAGTTTCTATCTGTTTCCTCTTCTTTCTTTTGAAAATCACCAATTAAATACTAGGAAGAATCTAGTGGGATGGCTTTGGAGCATATGGAAGATTAATTACGAGGAACACGTAAATTGGGACACACCAGTTCTACTTTTTTAGCACTCCCGTGGATGCTTCTTCTCCACACTGTGCCCATTGAAGCTTTAATGCAGAGTCAGAACAAGTTTGTGCGCTTTTTCAACCACTCTATCTCTTTCTGTTTCTCTACATACACACACATTATGTTCGGCGGATCACATTTCTGTTTAGCTATACACTAACACTCAAATGTACGTGAGAGTTTTGAGGATATTTCAAAAGTTATCTTAATTTTGAATGCAAGAATTTATAAACCAAAACCCTTGTCTAGGATTCATATAATCATAATAAACAAATTAAAAATGATTTATGCTGTGTATAAGTGTATAAGTAATAGATTTTTGATGGCCAGAGTGAGCAAACTTTAATTTTTGTACACTTTCGAGGAAGTATAGAAAATATTCCTGTATCAAAACAATCAGCATATCTTCCTATCTGTGTCGTGAATGATGTGGTAGGTGAGGCGGCCTTGATGTAATTAGAGTAAAATACCTAATTTCAAATTTGACATAAACCCAAAAGTAAACTGTAGGCTTTAAAACCCACGTTTTTATAGGACTTAGGAACGATCCCCCGAACGAAGCCCAAAGTATCACTGAATGAGAGCATTAAGTAGGGTTTGTGAAACTGTGGTAAAAAAATATCTAATAGGAATAGCAATGTTGAAAGCAAATGAGGTCATTTGTGTTTTTAGTTTATGAAAATATTTTTTATTTTAATTTGAATTTATTTTTATTAAAAATGATTTTATTTTGAAATTAAAAATATGTATAGATTGTATTAATTAAATTTTGTTTTTAAAAAATGAAAATGTATTTGGTTTAAAGTTTAAGATTTTGGTTTTAAAATTTAAAATTTGGGTTTTAGGTTTTAAAATTTAATATTTAAGATTTGAAATTTTAGGGTTTGGAATTGAGGGTGTTAAAATTTGAAATTTAAAGTTTTGGATTTGAGATTTAGAATTTAGATTTAGAGGGTTTTAGGATATAAGGTTTAAGATGTAAAGTTTAGAATTTTAAGGTTTAGAATTTGTGGGTTTTGAGTTTTGAAATTTGGGGTTTGGGGTTGAAGAATTAAGGTTTAAACTTCTAGTAGTATTCTAGATTTTATAGTTTTAGGATTCTGATTTAGAGTTTTGAGATTTAAGTTTTAAGTTTTGAAGGTTTAGGGTTAAAAATTTAAGATTTTAGGGTTTAAAATTAAAGATTTTAGGTTATGAAGATTAAGGTTTAAAATTTAAAATTTTGAGATTTAAGAATTTTAAATTTTATAATTTAAAAATTTAAAATTTAAGATTTATAATTTGTGTAATAATTTTAAAATTATCATTATATTTTTAATTTATATTTTTTTTAAACTTTTATACAGAAAATAAGAAAAATATCTTTTTATTTTTTAAATTTATTTTATTTTAAAAATATTTTTTAAAAAATATTTTCTAAAAAAAGTATCTCTCTATTTCTGACATGGTTACTGTAAGCTCTCCGTTAATATACAGGAACACCATTGCGTAAGCTTGACCTTTTACCTGAAGAAAGCCTCATTTTGCAGATTCTGGCTTCCTCAGATTCTTCGTAGTTGGAGACCAAAGAACTGAAGTTGCTTAAAGCATACATCGCGTAATATACCTTTTTCTTTTTTTCTCCTTTTTTTTTTTTATCTTTCTAAAGAAATGAACAATGCTTTGAGTACAATACATGTAGTTCAGACTCCTCTTGCGACTTGTTATCGCAATCTCCATTTATTTAATATAATAGTATTTGGTTCTGCACATGTGCCTTGCTACTTGCTGTGATAAATTGGTACCAGAAGAACGAAGGAAAACGGCAATTCTTCTTGTTTCCATTTTTGTTCCGTGGCGACCACTCTCTCTGCCTTATCCTCGTATGGTTCTGGTCTGATTAATACTCCATTCAATTTTTGTACAGCGTCCTAGTGGAACTTGTCCATATAACAGAGACTTTGCAGAGTGGCCCCATCTTCAACCCAGTTAAATGATTTAATACCTAAACTAGAGCCCAAAAATTTATTTTCCCAGCAATAATTTCAGCAGTTTGGACTTTTCTTATCAAAATCATCGCCAGGTTCCTAACTCCACCCCATATTGTTGGATTTGTTCTTTATAGAAGGTCAAATCATTAGGCTTGCGTTTTTGAACAACTTCCCTGACATGCCCTGACATGGAGCTGGCCTCTATAGATGATCAAGGATCATGAAGCTGGCCTTTTTGACCTACATAACATGCCCTGACATGGAAACGTTCCAAAAAAGTGTAGAAAAGGGAACTTTCCATTTGCTGCTATAATATTATAGTATCCATGCCGTAGGGAAGCCCAATAACTTTTGGCATACCTTGCATGGAAATATGATAAAGGGGGCCGGGATCAGGTCTTGATTGGAAGGTAATAGCTTTCCCTTTTTTGTATTAGTTTTGGATCCTTGACAGGTATTTTTACTATGCAGTTCCTATATTGGTAGAGCTGAATTGGTATTTGGGAAAATTATTCAATTCGCATACCAATTACTTAAAGGTAAATCGATCGCTATGCAGTTGTTTAGGGAAAAAAGTGGGGTGAGTCACCCTACTCCCCAACTCCTCAGTTTTTTCTTTTTCCTATGGTGGACTTACAAACCTAAGCAATTGAAGAAGCTGGACGCACAACAAGAAAAGAGATCATTGAGAATAATTTCATGAGTTTCAAGCTTACAAAACAGAAAAATCAAATTGACGCTGAAGGAGGAACAGCAACAGCCATCCAAAGATATCTATATTTATTAGGTGCTTGATAGCCGTGGAACTATTAACATACAGAGTGGCCCTTCAAGCATCAAAGAATGGGTGGAGATCTCTATCTCGTGCTTCCTCTTCTAGCTGCCACCATGGTCAATCTCCTCTATTAAAATGCAGAAGGTCCATGGCGGCAAACCCTCTCTCTCTCTCTCTCTCTCTCTCTCTCTCTCCTGCTTTCTCGTGTAAAATCATATTTCTGTATACTCACAAAATTATAGAAAAAAAGAGAAAAATCTTGCAGGCCTGTTTCGTTACCATAGTAATAATCTTCCTGAGTTAGGAAGAACTCCAAGTTGCCTCCTAGAATGAGGCACTCCACAAAGCATTCTCACCTTCTCCACATCGCCTATGGACCTCTTTAATTCTTTCAGCAGACCTGCAAATTCCACTGCAACTCCAATCATATGAAGCAACACAAACGTTGCCTGCCTGGGCTTTCCATTCACAATCTGCAAGAGATTCATGAATTCATAACTGCTCATCAATTACTAGTACTTAAACAAACCACTTCAATGACATATTATTTGCATAGGATAATAATTTATATGGAAAAGCTAGTTAAACAAAGCCCCACCCACAAATGCTCTGCAAAATTGACTGTAAGGTGTTATATTTGTTAAGTCTCATACTTAATAGTCTGGAATATTTTAAATGAGAATTTCATGAATTTCAATTTGTAGGAATAGAGGGGTTGTAATTTGATGTTTGGGATAATCTTCACCTGGTGGAGTACCACAGCAAAGTCTCCTATCATCTATATGCTCCACATCAAGTCCAATAAACCAAGCTCCCAGTGAGACATCCTCGTTAGCATACTTGTGAAGAACGTGCCTGAAACAATCATATAGGTATAAGCCATTAAAGGAATGAACAAGATATAAACAACATTTAATCCAGAAATTTGAATTTAATTTTTTTTCATGGGAGTGAGGTGAACCATGACTTACTGGTTAATGGAAATATAGGTAGCCAAATCTTTTGAAATGGCATACAACTGTCCTGTGGCATGACGGAAGTATTTATTTCCAGCCTCACCAAATTTCCAATATTCAGGTTCATGGTACCTTACCCCTCTGTGTAACAAAATAGGCAGGTAAGAAGCTCAAATTTGTAAACAATTCAATCCTTCTATAAATGTAACGAAATTAAAAGAGAATCATTCTCACTTCTGAGAAAGGACGGGTCCAGATTTCATGCATCCAATGTATATCCGTGGTTTTGATCGGTGTCTAGCTAGAGTTTCTCCTAGTGTTGCTGAAACAGAATGAGCAGGCTACTGAGATACAATTACAGATTCAACAAACCAAGAACCGTAGTAGATTATAAATTGTCAGAGTTCAAAAAGCTTTGTATACCTATATTTGCATGAACATCGTCATCAACTTTGACATAGAAGTCAGCGTCCCATAAGTTAACAGCAGTAGCAAAGTATGTCTTCGTCTTTGCTGACAATTCAAGGTACCCCTCCACATGGTCCTGCACAAATTAAGAACAAAGGTTTGAAAACCTTTAGCATCATTTCTTTTTCCTTCGAAGATTCTAGGTAATTATACAAGTATCATATAACTAAGATAAATGTCAAGGCCAAGGGGGTGGGGAAAATCAATGTAACAACAGGGATCATATTTACTTACCAGCCTCAGGAAATCTCCGTGCTTTTTGTCCTCTGCCTCTATAGCCCTATCTAGAATACCCCCTGATGTAGCACTAGATAAAGAAGGGAAAAAAAACAAACCTGTGAGAAACATAAATCATTCAATAATATTTGTGACTACTAATACACTGAGGATGTTCTCAAAATGTGGGATTGCTTGTTCTATGTACAGTTAAGAACTTGTGCTTTGATTCAAAGGAACAAGGGTATTTAGGAATCTTGGTACGTATCGAGCTGAGAACTACAACAACTAACAAGCTAGGACTCTAGAAGAGAAAAGCTCAAGAAAATGGTGAGCCAACTAATGTAACTTTTAATTACAGCGCGTCCAACTAAAACTGAAACAAAACCATAATGGTGACCAGTTGTGCAATAAATGCCTAGAAAGAGAGATACAACAGCTACCTGTGACCAATTACAAAGCGAATGATAATCCCCTTCTCTTCTTCTAGCTTCTTTCTTTTCTCACCTATTCTCCATGTCCAGATTATCACGAGAACCAATCATCAGAAATCACAATTGATAAATTGGCCAGAATAATATACAAAACAACAGAAAATGTCAGGAAACCTGGATCAAATCACAAACCTTGTGGCATCCAGGTTGCACGAACTGAATCTCTCCTTTTCCGGCTGCTAAAAGCGGTATTAATTCCTACTACCATTAAGTACCTTCTCTTAGGAGATGATTCAACCATCCTCAGATCTTCTGATACAGGAGCACCATTTCGTATAGACTCCTGCGCTGCCCTGGCGGCAGCTAATTCCATCTCTAAATTTGAAATAGTCTTATCGAAAGTTCTACATTCAATACAATTCCATAAGTTTGGCATGCAGTGCAATTAAAAATAAACTTAAAATAGCATCATGGACGTATAGCATACTGTATGGCATTATGGGTCTTGGAAACTTCCCCATAAATGTCTTTCGGTACGCGCTTCACTTCCTTCTCTTGCAACTAAAGAGAGGCCAACAAACATAAATACAGGAAATATTAATGATAAATACAGGGGAAATAACTGACTAATCAAGTAAAAGAAATTGATAATTACAATTCTTGAATGGCATCCCTCTGAAACTACATTCAATTTTTCAGCTTCCGTGGGTGTTGTCCGTGCAAGTTCTTTAGGTTCAGGAATAGCCCACATCCTGTTACACATTTATATTTTTATATCAGAAAAGTACCACAATAACTCTCACAAACCAGCATCCATGACAAAGTTTTAACTCCAAAACTTATGAATAATGGAGTACTGCTACAAGTATGTGACTTCACAAGATAACCAGAGAATAATTTTGACAACAAGTAAATATTCGAGTTGTTAGAATACTTTAAGAACATCCCTACGATGGAAGCTGAATCATAGTTCTTCCATGGAGCTGTCCTATGCATGGACCCAAGAAAAAAATACATTAAAAATATTAATACACCTCCAAACACGTTGAACTATGCTTGTTATCAAACAAGGTAGATCCAAAATTTTAATCCACCGTGCAAGTTTCAGCAGGTGGGCAATCTAAGTTAGGCCTCCATTAGTTACAGCTAAACGTGGATAAACTAAGAATGCCAATTTATTATCGGATGTCAGAGGTTTTCTTCCTCAAAGAGAAAATAGGTGGAATTGGGATGGTGGAAGATAACAAAATATGTGCAGGTTTATGGTCAACAAATTGGACAAAAGCAGTACCTTTTTTAACTGCCAAATTCACAGTATAAAATTTTTGGTTATTACAGTCATAAACATTAGCATGTTCACGAAATTGGCAGAGATTGAGCAAAGCTGTTAGACCAGAGTTGAATGGTCATTGATAGTGAAATTGAATAGAAATAACATCTTGAACCGAAAATTGAAATAGTCTAGATCGCGTAAATCGAATGTAGATCTATCCCACTTCTGCTATGACTGAGTTTTGTTGAACATAAAATAGGCAATAAAAAGTTGAACCAACTCGGAAATCACATGTTAGTGAATACCAAAAACAATACATCTCAACTGGAATATTCACAAAATTAGTATAACTGAATTTCAGAAATACCGGGAACTCCGAATCCTTGCAATGACCGAGTAACTAATGAATTATAGAATAGAGAGTTTAGAGAACACCAGTTATAAGATAAAAAGTCCTCGGTAGATTTATAAAGCCATTAATTTATAGCTGGAATCGGTTTTCAGAAGCAGAGTTAATCAGATTCTCCCAAACAAAGAGGAAATTATATTTAGAAAATTGCAAAGCAATAGGAAATAGTACTAGAGAAACTAAGGACCTGTTCGTGAAGAGCATTCCAGCGCAGAAGCTTCCCAGACAGAGGAAAAGAGCCCATTTCTGCGATATAACGCTTCTAGAAGACAGCTCTCCTCTACTTTTCCAAGTCATTTTCTTCTTCAAACTATCTTTCAAAATCGCACTCAATAAGAAAAACCCATGTACAACACTGGGTTCACGAAACCAATCGAAGAACCCAACAACCAGAGGAAGCTCAAGCGATTAAGAACCCAACAAAATTATGATAGCGAGTACCTTAAGAGGGAGATGAAGAAGAAGATTTTTGGGGAGCAGAGCATAGAGAGGGACGGAGAGGTGTAGACAAAGAAAGAATAAGAACAGAGAGGTGCTCTGTTTTTAACTTCTCGTTTGTTCCTTTCTTTATGCTTTGCTTTCCTTTCTCCTCTCGCTCTCTCTCTCTCTCTTTCTCTCTTCTCAGTTTGGAAAATCACTCTTTGCAGGTAAGGGACGTTGATCAGCAGTGAGGAGACTCACTAACCGCCCATGTTTTATATTACCATATTACCAAACGGTCCCTGTCGGACCGCCCTTTATTTTAATGAGCACCCAGTAACAGTTCATTGTGATGACACTAATGCCCTCCATGAGTTTCATAATTCGGAAAATGTTACGGGTCAGACAAGACAACGCGTCCATCCTCTCCCATCACCGGCAGACTCGTGGAGTATACGTACACTAGGATTTAGAGCTTGACACGCGTTCATCTTCTTCTTTCTAAATTTCCTTCACCCTTAGCACGCAAGTAAGGGGCAGCGTCTGCATGGGATTAAGGTCCCATAAAAATCTTAAAATAAGCATTTTATAAACAGTGAGTGAGTTTCACAAATTGTTCAAGGAAATTTCATCTAATTTATATCATATTTTTATATTTTTCTATGATTGATATGTTAAATGAAAAATACCCATATATCCATAGAAATTTTTCCATGTGACGCTTGCCTGGCTAAAGTTTCTTGGTCTCTTTTTTGGGTGAGCAAAATGGCTTTATTCTTGACAAGGATAACTCTTTGAGTTTGTATTTCTTCTTTGAAATTTTTGGGCAAAAGGTTGATTATATTCATATGATTAAAGAATAAAGAAAAGAAGGACAGTGACCAAGCCAGAAAGGTTCCCAAGTTGCATGACTTGCGGACATAAGCAAGTCAAGTTCAATCCATTGAAATTTCCTGATCTAAGAAATTTCTCTTTTTCTCCAAATTATAAAAGCTACAATGATCGCTGCTTCTTTAGGAGTGCTAGCTCCATATACACCTCTCGTTCTGTCAATGAAAAAACAAAATTTATGAAAGAAATGAAAGGGATGTTAATTAAATTAGCATATCTACAAGGTAATTTTTAATATAATGTTTGACTGCAAACAGTAGCTAGTTACAGAATCATTAAGAGAAAAATAGAGGTATGTATGAATTAAGTTAAAGAAAAAAATTAATCAGATTGAAAAAATTTAAATTTAGACTTTTTTTATTTAAATTTAACAAAAAATAAGTCAAGTGAATTGAGTTTTAGTAAATTTATGAGTTTCATACATATTTTTATTATTTGAATCAAGTTTAATAGAGATAATATAAATTATTATTAATTAAAATATAAATATACATGGATCAAGTTCGAGTTATTCGTATTATTTTAAATCAGATCGGATCTAATTGATTTGCACAAACATGCATAGAAACATCGTTGGTTTTAAGGTCTTATTTAGTTTAATTACGGCATCTCATTGGTTGAAACCAGAAAAGGAATCTTAATCATTCGCAATAATGAATTAAGTACTCCAACCTATAAACTATATATCAAAGTCATATTGTTTCTCACATTAGGCTAATCATAATATATGGTAGGTAGCAGTGTTCCATCCACCACCACCCTTATCATTTTTTAGCTTTTTTTTTGGTCGTCAGATAGTAATATATTATATGCCATGTGATCAGCACATATATAGCTTGTTTTCTCCTTAAAGCATATAGCTCATTCAATCAATGGTAACTATAATTTCACATTTTCCGAACTAAACCAAGATTAAGCTTTATTCTTTCCTCCAAAAATGTGTTTTGTCATTTATTTTTTTATTTAGAACTTATACATGCCGAAGAAACATTTCCTTTAAATATTCTCATTGGGTTACCCATTATAGTTTTATATATTCTTTACATGGAATCGGTTGGCACCCAGTATAACATCAGCCATTTAGAGTGGAACTCCTAATTATTAATTATTTATTAATTATAATTATATATCCATCCAAAAATATATAAAAGAAAATTAGCATTCTCTTATATTATATATTAGTTTGCGGAAAGGTAGATAAATATGGTTTATAATCATAATTAGGTGTGTGCAAATCAAACTGATTTAAAATAACTTAAACTATTTTTTGATATAATATTTTAATTAGTAATAAGTTATAATTTTTAGACAACCCTAATTTAAACTCGGACTTAAAAATAAAAAATAAATAAATTCAAATTTGTACTATACATATTTTTGATAGAGTTCAAATCAAGCATCTTAAATTCAATTTTTTTTTTTCAACCTAACCCATACACTCCTCTAATCATAACACCCAATAGTTTCCTACATTATTACATAAGTGAAGAGACCAGCAGAAACCTTTTGCTATATGAAATCAATAAGTTATACTAATTATTTTATCTTGAAAGGGACATTTTAATCATATAATTTAAAGATAATTCATTTTTAAATTGATAAAAATATTATGGAAACATAAAAAATTGTGCATGATTATATTAATTCTTCACATACACATAATTCTAATAAAGTTATTATATAATTTACCAAACTCATTAGTAAAAAAAATTCATATAAAACTTTTATCAAAAAAGTTATTTTAAATATTTTAAAATCGGGAATTTTTACATAAACTTTGTACACGCTTTTTCATTTATAAACCGAAAAAAGGTGTTCCAACAAACAAGTACATTATAAAAAAGAGTGAAGATGTTTTAATTCCAGTATAAAAAGTAAATTTGAATATTCGTTTTCCTTCTACCAAAATTTTGTTCAAAATTAAATTTAATTTTAGCCTTGATCAAGAATGAGCATTTCGGGACTAACAAAATGGTCATATATTAATTAATAAAATACAATATTTTTTAAATATGTTATTCTTAGTTTAATATAAATTATATATAAATAAATTTATTAAAAATTATGTCCACTTGAATAATTTTTTATTTAAAATAATTGAATTTTTAATTATCAACTAAAAAATACCTTAAATTTTATCCAAAAAAAATTGTCATATATTAGGTTAACGAGGGTTTGATGCAGGCGTTTACAAGGTGGTCGGTCGAGCGCATGTGATCAGATCTACGAGCCTTGCAACGTGAAGCACTCAAGTTGGATGGGAACCCTTGTTCGACATTAGTCATGTGACGTATTGCGTTCCGACTCACGTGGATGCTGTAAAAGTGAAGAATCCAACTGGCCCACATCACGAGGAACTATAACACTTGTCGTGATTACGTGAGCCCGCACAACATCTGACGTTTCTTCTGCCAATGAAAAGGGACATCCCTTCACATATTGGGGCAATTTCGTCATTCCAAACGGAGTAAAAAGGGTGCGTACTTGGATGATAAGCGTCGGGATAATTGTCCTCGTAAACAAGCCTTCTGAGTTCTGATTCTTCGCTTCTAATTAGGTAGATGTTAGCGTTGGAGTTTATAGATTTACTAAAATCCAACAGATATTAATAAGGCAAAAATATTTTTTCTGACAGTATATTCATCTTATTGAACGGAGAAAAATTTTGGCTCGATTGACAGATATATAATTTTTATAACATAAAAATGTGTATAATTTTATTAATTTTTATGTTTATTTTTAATTAGGGAGTATTTCCTAATCGAAATTTTGAATTAAAAAATTTCTGATTATTCAGTCCGATAGTCCAACTAAAAAATTTCTCCTAAATGGGGACGAAGATCTTTAGTCGCTATAATTAATGGAATTAATGATTACATGTAGGGGCCGATCTATAAAATTCATGGGTCGCCATGCATGTGGTGCAAAGCATGAAAGCACGTTAACGAGACAGAGTAGGGAAGAGAGCAACTCCACATGTCAGGATTCAGACTAGTTTGAATACAGCTTTGACATGTTATCTATTATAGATGCTGGGGGAGATGGGGGAACGTCCTGATAATGTTTTCTTCTTTATAAAAGTTAAGTTTGATATAATTGCAGCTGCTCATGCACATGGTGGATAAAAACAATTAATGCAGATGGTTATGGCTCCCATTCGGAGTTGCAAGACGAAAAAATCTATCTATGTGGGCATCCACCTTTAGGTAAAATGACTACACAATAATAAAAGTTAACATATATATATATATATATATATATATATATTATACATGCACTTCTTTTACTAGAGTCCATGATTACCTGGACTAAATCAAACTAATAATGTTCTTTTGTGAAAAAAAAAAACATATCTTGCTGCATTAAGACTATGAGTTGTCAATTTTTCTAAAAAAATTTAGGATATTCTTAGCTGATAGGTGAAAACTAATTTTTTTTAAGTTGTAAAGATTTTCAAAGTAAAATGTACCTCTTTCAACAAATTTTTTTTTATATGTACAATTTAAATTAAATTTAAGATAATATATTTTAAAAGCTCAACTATAAATTAACTATGTTAAACCTTATTAATGACTATGAGTTGTCAATTTAGTTTTGTGTATTTAGATAATATGATGGGTGTCATTACAAATACATAGTTTGTCATATAGTATAGAGAGAGAGAACAGTTTTGTACCATATATATTTTATTTTTTAAAATATTTTTTATTTTTTAAATAAAAATTAATTTTTTAAATGAAAATTAATGATAAATTTTTGTTAATTACGATAATTTTACATTTAAATCTATATTAATAATTACTTCAAAGTTTTTCAAACTAACTATTTTTTCTTTAACTAATACTTTATTGATGTTTTGTCCACGTAGTTCATGGGACAAAACTTTTCCAAAGGAGAAAAGTCGTAGTTTTTCAACCCATAAAGGGGCCAGAAATATAAATGAATAGTTGGAGTCGTGTACGAGAAGGGGAAAATGATGGAAGAAAGCAGCAGTGACGAGAGAGACGCCTGATGCTTAGTTGCTTGAAGTAGGTGTTTTTCTTTTCTGTTTTTTTTTATTATTTACTTTGTAGTAACACTAAATTCTCTCTTGAAGCAACCCAAAGCTGCCATTGCACGAGACCAGCTGTGAGGGTTGGTGGCATGGTGTAGATGCTTTGTCACATTAGTACAATGGATTGCCTCTCACTGCTCTCAAGGGTTCTTCTTCTGTCTTTCTCAACAAGTAAAAGCAAGGTTTCTGTTTAAGCTCGCACAGCGCACTAGATAGATTAAGCCAAAAAAGAAAGGGAAAGGAGTCATGTTGTCCTTAAAGGCGCACGACAATGAAAAATCAAGGGGATTCTAAAGAATTGGCCAGTTTGCGACTTTGGGGCGACCATTCTTCCACTCTACAGTAATAATGACACTTTCCTAAAGTTCTAAACAAATGGGCTTATCATAAGAGCATGATTGTTCTTATTGCTCTAATCAAATCGCACCTTTTCATAGAGGAAACGCCATATGAGAGATTAGTGGAAAGATGGTACCTAGCCTGGATTATATAAATCTAGCTAGGTGCTGGAGGAGAGACTGTGCCATGATTCATATTCTATAAGGAACTGCCATAAACAAAAAATGGAAAAGTACTGAAGTGGGTTCTCTAGGACCCACTTAAATCACTTAGCACCAACTTTTCAAAGATATGCTAATTATGCTAATAATCTGAATTGCACTGCTTTAACATGTTCATATTCGTGTACCAACCAAAAGATCCCGCGTTTTAGATGGTTCCCATACTCTTGCACCAAAATAATAGAATTAACTCAAGTAATCCATCAACCCTGTGAATCAGTAAAAAAGAAAAAAATATATTTATCCTATTATATTTTCAACTTATTTATTTCCATAAATTAAAATCTATACAAATTTTATATAAAAATTTAAATTATTAAATTAATTAAATTTTAACTATAAAATTTAATAAATTTAATAATTTTTTGTGTTTTGTAAAAAGTTGATAGCTATTTTTTTCTTTTTTCTTTACTAATTTATTTGTTTTTATAAGAAATAGATTGAAGAATAATTGAAATACTAGCTTCGAATCTTCCTTCCTATAATTACAATTTAAATGAAACATTTTTCATTAAATGTACGAATTTCATTATCTATATTTTACCAAGACTAGACAGAAAAGCGCACACCCGAAGTTCCGGTGTTAAGATAGACCATTTCATGCTTGAACCCATGTGACCCACAGTGATGACATAATTGGGCCTTTCATAATAATGCTATAAATGAAACACCCTTATCAACTGGCCTAGTCCTCCTCCTTCTACACCATGTGATCATCAGACCCTTTCAGTCATCCCATCACATTTTTTTTAATAAATTAAGAGGTATTCTCATTTGAAGAGTGAACCTTTCAAGCCTTTCAACTCGAAAGGAACTAATATTCATTGATACGAGTAATATTATAAATTTTTAATTTTAAAAATCTTTTTTAAAATTAAACTTACAGTTATCAAATAATTTTTAAATATTTATAACTATTAGGCCAACCTTTAGATTATCCCACCACATTTGATTCCAAGGCATAATTGCAAAAACAAGGGGCTGAATGACCCCTTCTTTCCCCAAAAAGAATAATTGCAAAAACAAGATTCCAAAGTATGGAGTCCTGCTGGTTTGGGTTGAGACGTATTGGCCACGGTTGATACCATCTTACACTTAAAGGGGCAATGGTGACATTTAATCAGTTTAACTGTAGCGACTACTGAGAGAGAAGAACAACGTAGAAGTGCGCAAGAAGCAACGTCATTATCAGCCACTGTCATGCAAGTGTCGGGCAATTATCAGTAATGGCCTTGTATGTTACAATAAGTAATTTCTAGAATATTGTGGCCAAGAAAATTTTATTTTGTGACTCAGTTCAGTCCTTTAATTTGCCCAACAAATGCTGAGCTGAGACACACTCGGATAAGGTACACGATGCCGTTTAGTTGTTTCCATCCTTGTCTGATACCCGAATTAAATTTTCAATCAGGCCAACAAAACTTCACAAAGATTATTGTGTACAAAAATTAAATGTAATTTATAATTTTTATAAAAGATTTTTTAATAATTTTATAATATTTTGGTTTTATAACTTATATTAGTCTTAATCATAAATTTTATAAAAATTATAAGTTATATAATTTTTATGAACAAAATTTGTTAAAAAAATTATCTGTTCTGTAATAGGCAACTTTGTGATACATAGTGAGTTTAGCTTTGTATTAACCGTAACATATAAATAAAAGAGTTTATTAATATGAGTTGATTTGAGTGGAAGAATTTTAAGTATTTGTTTTAAGTTTAATTTAGATTGTGTATAAAAAAAATTATTAAAAAAATTATTTAAATTAATTAGATTTTAAAAAATTAATTAATTTTTAAGAGTTGAACAAAAAATATTTTAAAAAAATTTTTAAAAATAAATGAAGGGAGCCCTAAATTTTTAAGGTAACTTTCCAACGGGATGAGATGTGACTAGTTTTGGATAAGAACTCAATCAATCAACATCCACTCGCCTTGAGGTCTCGTTCGGGAGAAGCGTTCATGTGCCGACAGATTGTATAGTAAAGGGCTTCCCTTTAGAATTAAAAAAAAAAAAAGAAGGGCATCCCTTGACTAGTCTCGCACAGGCTTCCTAGCCCAAGAGTCATTGGTTAAAGAAGAAATCACTAAACTTTTCCTGGTGGCAAACATACACTGAACTGAAAGCGACATATTTTAATTCTCTCCGCTAATTCCAAATTACCATCATTGACATCTTTCATTATCGCTCCCAGCTAGTAATGGGTCACACTCAGACTTCTTCCCCCTCTGCCTCTGGCCACCAGCTCTGGTCTTGGCGTTACTTCAGCTCGAAAATCAACTCTAGAAGGAGGCAGTGTTACAAACAAAGCCTCCATGAAATTCCTTAAAGTTCCCTTATCATATGGGTTCTTAGAACCCACAAAGCGTTGACGGAAATTCTCATACGCTGTCTGCAGAAAACAACAAAACAATATATGTACAAAATTAGATAGTTTGTAGTACTCGATCGTATATATGGAGTAGATTTGGTGCTTGTATAAATCAAACTGACCTCGTTTATCGCTGTCAAATACACATGGTAGATAGCAAGGGTCCCTAAAAACCCAGAAGCAGTCAAACCAAATGCAGCCAATGCCAATGTTTCTGGGCAAGTATTTAGCAAACCAGCAAATCTAGCGCCATTGTTCAACGTTGTTTGATGAAGTCTCCAGCAAGAGAAGGCAGATATGTATAAAAAGAATATTAAGGAAAGCATCAGAAAAGTCATGTAAAAGCGATAGTTCCTCTGCATATATGAGCACCAGCGTTAGCAATCAAGAAGCACATCGCCTAACTGTGGTCTGGTGTGCTAAGTTTGTAGTTAATTGACCTTACCAGTGCAACACATTGACCTATCCAGGGGCTGTGATGGTCAAATCTCTCAACGCAGTTGTCACAGATAGCACAATGGCAACTTCTGGGTGGCCGAAAAATCTTACAGACTCTACAGTATTTCACTTTCAATTCCACCCCATTAATAATTACTTTCTTGCTTCTGATTCCATCCTCTTCTGAAGATTCTCCATCATTTCTAGGGATAATTCCTGGGTCAATTGCGCTAACGAGAATCAAGTTGAGAAGAACCTGCATGAAATTTTTTTTAAAAAGGTAATATCAACCATTACTTGAACCAGTTACAGGACAAAATCGGTAAATGTGACATCCTATGCGTCAAGCAAACTTAAAAATTGGAAATGTTGTCAATTTTTGAACGGTCAATGAGTTTCATATAAACAGAGAAGTTTCATTAAAAATGAAGTAGGATTTAGGGACCAACAATGAGTGTCAAGATCACAGGGAACGTAACAATAAGGGCAGGATGATGTGGGAAATCTTTCCCAACATATCTGGCAAAAATCCAACTTGAAAGAACTATAGAAACAATTGTTAACATTAGCCCTCTCGGATCTGGACCACAGACGAGCCTCCCGTGGAAGAAAAAGACCTGCATGACAAGTACACAATTTTAGTGACAGTCGGTAAATCTATTGGCTTGGCACATCACAGGGTATAAATAGTTTACATTTTTCCCTGGCCAAACTTGGTAGGCTCTAATCCCGTCCAGTCTCCCATAGAAACCATATTGAAGCAGTTGGTCCTCAAAAGCCTTTTTAATTGCAAGCCATTTGGCCTTCAGGGTATTTATAAAACTCTGCATTTTGCCACCAACCTTCAATTCATCTTCAACTTCTTTCTCTCTATCACTTCTTTTCAAGGTTTCAGCATCCTTTCCTTCCAATGTCCCCAAAGAATCAATGGATTCCGTCAATTCGATTTCAATTTCGCTTGGTTTTATTTCTTCACTGATGGAAGCCATGGTTTTGTTGTCCACAACTAATTCTTCGTCAGTTTTCATCAGCAAAATAATTAACCAACTTCCGTAAATGGGAGAAGCGGTTACCCGCAGCATCAACCAGGCCCAATTATTGATAGTATCGGCTCGTGACTGTTTCAGCCCAATTGTAACAGGTTAGGTCTCAACTAGGCCTAATTTGCCTTATACGCCCAAATTTCATTGGACAGGCGGGAACATATGGTCTTGCCTTAGAAGCCCACAATTATATGCGTAACGGCGTAAGTTAGACACCGCTCCGCCCGCCGAGAACAGTCACTGCCCCCGATCGTTCCTCGATATAAAAGCCCGCGCTCGTCCAAGATTCAAACAGGGAAGAAGAAGAAAGCAGAAAGAGCGAAAATGGAAGATGGATATAAGATGCAAGCGGCATTCGAAATCGCTTCCTTAGCAGCTATTTCAGTCTATTTCACTGCTCGCTACCGTAGACTGAAGTCTCGTCCGAGTTCACGTTATATACACGGCGAACCAAATCCACGGTATCCGTTTAAGTGAGCTTTGGCGGGTAATTTGTACACTGCGTTCACGCACACGAAGCTCAATGACTCTGGCGATGGCACATTTCTTACTTCTGTTATACTCAAACGTGTTTGGTGGCTGAGAAAATGGAAGGAATTATTTATTTAATTTAAGCGTTTATTCGCAACGTTCAGCTGGAAGAACTGTGAGGAAGTCGTAACGTTCGAGCTTTATCTTTCTCATTTTCTCATGTTTCTAATTTTTAGAAGATGATTTTCTCGATGGAGACTGAAAGAATTTTCGCATCAAGTAGAAATTGTCAGAAAATCGAAGTTGCATAGTTGATTCAATCAAACAGTGCATACGTTGCTGTTAAAAGATTATGTGACCGGAATCGTAGTTACATTACAGCAGTTTTGCTAATCTACTAATGCAGTGATGACGAAGGACGTTTAACTCTGGTGTTGGTTGCAGGAGTAAGTGTTCGATTGCTCATAGTAAAAAATTTGATAGCTACAAACTCGTGAAAATTGTTGATAAGCATACGGAATTGCTAAGGAATAGTTCATGTTTTGACGAAGATAAATCGTCATTCATTGAAGGTCTGATTCGATGAAAGCTCTTCTGACTTCTATCTGTGGCCCAATATTTAATTATGATCCATGAAAACCAGTTACAAGCTCTTATCATATATATTGCTGAGATTGAACATGCTTTTTTGGTCTCTTGAGTGTTGGCATCCAATTGGAGTGTTAAGGCATCATGGCAGTTTGTTGTTCACCTACTATATTGAGTTCTCTGTGCAAGATGATATAGGTCAAGTTAAGTTGACTGATATTTTCACAGAGAATGCGTAAGTTTGCATCCATGTGAAACAGATATTACAGTACTGTTAAAAATTCCTCAGCATGGAATTGACCTTGGTACAGAGATTGTAGACTAGAAAATGAATGAGACGTATGTTTGGTTGAGACAAAGCTGCCGTTAAAGGAACTGGTCAATGTATTGTGTAAAGTGAGGTTCATTGCTGTGGACAAAAAACAACATAGCTCATGATCTTTTCTAGGCTTTACACTATCAGTTCAAATCAACTGGCGCTTCTTTTATCATCT
Organism: Dicorynia guianensis; assembly: GCA_037013595.1. Taxonomy (NCBI): domain Eukaryota; kingdom Viridiplantae; phylum Streptophyta; class Magnoliopsida; order Fabales; family Fabaceae; genus Dicorynia; species Dicorynia guianensis. The sequence goes on from JASUAB010000009.1 coordinate 3,696,070, forward strand.
ATTCTCTAATTTCATTTTATCAGCTTTATATTTTGTGATGAAATCATTGACATGTTAATCTTTCTAATGTTGTCAAGTATATTTTCAGTTGCCCTGCGTGATTCAATGGACATTCTTTAGCAAGAATTTACAATCCATCAATATGTGAAGCATGTAAGTTATTGGTTCTAAACTGTTTAACTACATAGGAGTGGGAAATTTCTATGAATCTTGGCAGTTATTAGATCTGCATACAGATATCTGCATAAGCTTTTACCTCCCTGTCCTCCCTTTTGATTTAAAAGAGACACATACGCAAACTGGCGTAAACTAATTCAACAACTTACTTTTTTGGAACTAAATTTATGTTTATTTTAGTAATAGGTTGTGAAAATAGTTTGGAACGGGTTAAATATATAGTTGGAACCTGGTCATAATATTTGGAATAAGAGCTCAATATTTATTGAAAATGGCATGGTTGATTTAATTTATATGTCTGCCTTTGTTTGTAATCTGAGTCTGATTATTGCAGTTTTTTGGTTGATGGATCTTTTGTGGCCAGGTGTTTCATGGGCCTGACAATGATGATGTCTGGCTACAGGGGGACTTCCATATAAACGTTGTTAATCTATTTGACACTTCAAAGGTGAGCTCTGCGTGTCGCAGTAATGTTACTGGATCTTGCATGGCATGCCAGCGCCACACAGATTCTATAGGAATGCCTCTGCATGCATAATCGCTAGTGACTGGAAAATGTTACTGGATCTTGTATTGAATGGACCATGAATCTACTCTCCCATTAGGGTCTTTTTTTTTCCTAAGGTTTCTGAAACATGGTTTCAGATTACTGTTTCACTTGTTTAGGCACATAAAATAACAATCATGATTCTCTTATGTACATGAGATTATAACTTTTTAAAAAGAATTTCAATCTCAAGTAACTGAGACAAGGCTTGATCTTACTAAAGTGAAACAGGGATACCTTAGAAGTACGTCAAAATAATCAATACTTCGATGTAGTCTGGGTAATGAATTTATTTTTACTTCAATTATGAAAGGACATGTAATCTCTGGAGTTTAAGTGGTCATTGGTTAAATTGACATTGAGGTTGCACCAGCAGGAAAGAAGAAAAGAGATTTCCAAATCATTTAGTAATACTGATTCAAAAGTAGCTTTCTGAACAACGAAAAGTTTTAGCCAGAATTGATTATCTAGGAACTCATCATGAGCTGAGAAAGTCTTTAAAATGAGGTATATCAACGAATAGTGCTTGCTTTTGCCTTATCTCTTTTACATTGTAAGATGTTATTAGTGAGACACAATGCCATTTTTCTAGTTGAGATGTTTGTTGTAAATTAATGACTAGAATTGCTACATTTGTTTAGCACGTTTTTTTCTTTTGTGCAATTAATCGTGGCGTGAAGACTGGAGACAACGCCTCCTCTCGGCGGAAGCGGCACATTATGTTGTATATTGAAAACTGTTGGATCACTGAGCTCAAACAACTGGATATTGGTATGCCTTCTGTCCTATGCTGTAAAGCATGAAAGAAAAAGCAGAAACAGAAAATTCCTCTTTCATAAATATTGAGCATTTTAGTTTGTACACTGAAGCGGTGAAAACTTACCTCATTGGGCTATCTCTCTCTCTGTTTGTACTCCCCTCTCTTTGTTGCGGGTAGGCAAACAAGCTAATCATTTTAAGTCTCCGAGACATGCAAGATTCACCATTCATGGTTATGGTTTGACGCTAAGTATTTTGCCAATTTGACAGGACACTTTGATGAAAGACCATAAGTAATTTTTTTATAGCTTGCATTAGCTGTAAAAAGCGACCTTTCTTTTAGCTGTTACTTGGCGATAACTCATCGAGAGGATTTTTTTTTTTTTTTCGATCTTGATGCATAAAATGCTGTTCTGTTGTATCAGAAAACTCTTGTCCGGATGAAGAATTCCATATTGTTCTTGAGGCTAGTCGGCGTTCAAACATGATTTGTTTGCAACTCTTTATAAACGAGATTGATGCTTCTCCTGGAGAATCTGCTGCATGATCATTAGTTTCACGTCATGTGAGTGGTCAAGGTTTTCCATCAGTTTCCAATGAAACCCAGGTTTGCCACTCTTTTTGTAAGATCAGATTAAAGTGCCGTTTCTTAAGTTAGATATATTGTCCTATAACGATTTTCCGAATACTGTGAGGCATTTGGGTACATGAACAGATCTGATGGTCAGTTAAATACTCCTAAAATTTAACTGCAGTTTAAGATAAGTTTTTTTTTTTAAAACTATATATTGGTCTTACTCTTACTGAATTGTGGTCACAATTTTATCATGCCACTATATAAAAGAAAATGTACTAGTTACACAGGATTAGGAAGGGGGTTTAAACAAATTGGCGTTACTCTTGATATTTTATAGCTTTTTTCATATTAATATCATTAACATTGGCTCACTCTTTAATGACAGACAAATGGTTCAATTTAATACTTTACAAAAATAGTTAGGTTTAATTTTCTTGTTTACATAATTTATCCCCGGAAGTATCTGAAAAACCAAGTTAAACAGGGGAGGAGGGGGGGTTGACGAGCAAATATAACAGAGCTGCTTTGGCAATGGAGTGGTTTTCGATTTAATCTTACATTTGCTGATGTTCGCTTTTGGCAGTGTCACACAAGCCTTAAATATTTTGCTGATTCCATAGGTCTACAAAGTACTTTTATAATGGTCCTTGGTCCTATAGGAAATGCCATTGGTTATGCTGAGGTAGTGTATTAGTAAGTGATAACTGAATTTGATCGATACAGGTAGCTAGATACATTTGTCTGAGATGTAATAATTATATATCAAAGATCTGTTGATTGACTTAATCATAGCTAGGATTACTAACCTTTAAAACCTAAAATATATAATACAACAATACTGTACATTATTGACCGCCAATTATTGAACCGGGGAGATAATAAATTAAGGGACGATAATCATATAACAAACAGTTTATGATAAGTGTACAATCAGTTGCCAAAAAATATAAAAGTTCAAGTTCATATTTGGAGCTTTTCATAGTGCACTTACAATACTATTATGTCTAGCAACTGAATTATTACCCCTTTCTCTAAAGGCTTTGCTTGCCAGTGGTAGAAGCGACTTCGGGGAATTCAATGTATACAACATTACAACCCTGTCAGTAAACATCTGCTGCTACTAGTAGGTAATGTCTCTGTCCGAGAGCTGCAATTTGCATATTTTACTGCTAAATCGCTAATGCTACTGATTTTTCATTTTGTGTTTAAAAGCTACTTCTAAAGTTAATGATAGAAAATATAGCAAATAAACACGTAAATAGAATTTCTTGGTGAATTATAAAAATATTCAAATATTTTAAACTATGCACAAGTAGCTTCTATGAACAACTCCTAGCATGTTTCTTAAAGTTATTTGAGCTTTTTTTTGTTGTTTTTATGAACAAAAAAATAACAAAGGAAGAGTTAAAACTATATAATAGAAGCTACGATAAGCATGTTTGTTAATACCATATCATCATAACTACGAAAATGTTATTTTTTTGGAGGGATTGTGGCTAGGGGTGAGTTTAATTTTTTTCTCTTAAACAAAAAAGAAAAAGTTTTTTAATGATTTGAATTAGTATGCCTGTTGGTTTGAACATGTCCTTTTTGTTTAAGTTACTTTTCAAATTATTTTTTTTTAACGTAATACGTATCAGCTGAAGTGTAGTTGTTACACAATAGAAAAATAATAATTATTATTATAAAATTGTAATGTGCCACTGGGGTAAACCCGATTCTTGAAGTTGCAGTCTAATATAGAAAACAAATTAACATGGAAAGGAAGTGTAAAACACTTTAATTGACTTCTATCAGACCCTAAACTCTAAAACGAGGCTAGTAGCAACTGGGATGATTATACTGCAGCAGCTGCTGTGATGCTCTGATTGAATAACTACGTTGAGTTCAAAGCGATCTAGAAACCTTTGAAATTTTGATCATTTTGCTATACGAAGCGTCATAGTTAGCGTTGAGGGGGAGAGAAATCAGAGGCATTCTCCTCTTGGTAACAAGTTTTCCTCGGCAGTAATATATATTCTATCTGTACTATTATAGTAACAATTGAAAATTGATTTCCTTTTATGATATACATTAATCAATAAATTCGTGAATTATAACTAATGAATACCTTTTAAATTTTGCTATTTTTATAAACAAGTAATAAAAATAAATTAATACGCAATATTAAAACACTTCAAATATACTAATAATTTGATCCCTCTAAGCGGCTTTGGTTTTTACAGGAATTTAGCAGGTAAGTCAGTTTTTAATAATATAATTATTTAGTTCAATAACCTCAACTATTCTTTATAAACATTTAGTAGCCCAATTTACCAATTAATATGTCTCATTGGCATTATATTAATAATTTTTTAAAAAAATTTTGACCGCCCAAAAAGAGATACAAACTAATTAATAGCTAGTTTCAAATAACTAGGTCCTAAATTCTAAAATTCTTTTGAAGACTAAATTCACCTGGGCTATACATACATACATACATAGAGTGCTCAAACACTTAACGCAAATACAATTCAATACAGGTTATTCCTTGACACAGTTGAAGTACGACTTTAGTTCGGGTATGAAAATACAGTGCTGTATTGATTTTCTTGGTAATATAGTGATCATTGCCGCCAACAAAAAGTAGTTCTAAAAATTGAAGAAAACTTAGTCATCTTATACCGTAAGGTGGACCATCATTTTTATATAGAAAGATCTCAGCCTCTCCATGTGTAAGAATATGCGTGTGTCTAACACCGTATCCGTAACAAATTACAAAATTTCCGTATTAAACAAGAAAGTTGTGCAAAAAGGCCTCAAAGATGTGCCACTATAAGACTCAAGGAAGCCAATGTTATAGATGATTGCCGCTCCATTGCAGCAAGAAATCTGCCAATAAAAGATCATAAAATTTAATACTAGTGCATCAGATTATAAAAGTGATCATTATACGAAATGCATCCAAGGGTTAGAAAACCATACCGGTCATTTGAAATTAACCATCGTAAAGCAACTACAGCTACAACAACTGCGACTTGTGGTCAATGCCGTTGAAAATGAAGGTCCCAGACAGAGGTACAAATTGCCTTGTTATAAGCTGTAAATAACGAAAATTAATGTAATTTTAGGTCCGAGATTATATTATTAGACAGGACACAAACTAGTAGAATTTCCTTTTGGGGTACAGGCGGCAGAAACAATAAACTTTAGACTTCGGAGCTGTTTTAGCTCGCATTTGGAACAACAGGACGGGTCACAAAAAGATAAGAATCAAAGTGACCAACTCATGGTAGTAACATAGAGACAGGAGTTAGTACACTCACAGCAAAAGCCTTCATTCCAATACATGGATTCATGAAAATGCTTTTTTTTTTTTTTTTTGGGAAAACTCAGAAATGTAATTAATTAAGTTGGTATTTGGTTAACATGTCAGCCACATTTTAAAAACTGTTATCCACTAATTTGATTAGTCATTCATAAAATTGAAATCATTTTTACCAGTAATTCCTCTTTTGTATTTCTCTCTAGACATTTTAGTAATAAAAATTGCAAGTTTCTCAGATTCATTCTCTTCATCCTTTCATGGCTAAATCCTTCCTTATTACTTCTAACCATATTAGTCTTTCTGTCTCTATTACACTCTTGGATTCCATTCCACCTTATGCCATTCTCCATTATCTTTTGTTCAGTGCATATTCCCCCCCATATATCATTCCTAACCTAGTAACTAGCAATATTCCCAATTAATAAGTCTAAGGATTCCGTTGTATAACTTCCTCACATCAACCCATCATAAATCTCGAGTGATTCACTCATGAATGTGATTAAACATCTAGCTGTCCCTTCTTCCCAAAAAAAAAAATCTGTCGATCATATTGTCAGAATATATCGTCCGGTATTTAAGCTTTTAAATTGAAGGCAAAGCTTATGAAGAAAAACATCAACCATGAGAGATTAAGCTAAGCTAAAGAGGAAGCTGAGTCTCAAATGCATGTATTATAGATAACGAAACTAAAACATTTCGAATTCCTTAATCCATTGAAGGAAAGAAGAGGAATTTGAAAAACTGATGTCATTTTGTTGCACGCATAAGGGAATAATTAGAAACTTCCCAAAAAAAGCTGGTTTTTTTAGGGGCAGAGGTTCTTGCAGAGACGAAAAAGATACATCAGTCAAGTTCTAGTTTGACTTCTTTAAACCGTTCGTTCGCTGTTGAGGGTCTTTTATGTCAACTTTTCACACCTTGTTCATAAAAGCTCAGAAGTGACTCAACTGAAATAGCGGCTAGTAAAATTTCATATATTGAAGCCTAAGCTCAAGCGAACAAGTCAAGCATGAACTACTACTTTTCCATTTTTTCTTTGGTGCAGCTGAGACTATAAGTATACCATGCATTTTCTGACAAGACCAAAGCTCATAGAGCCCAGTCTCTCGATTATCTTAAATTAAACCCTCAACAGTAAAAATCAACATATTGATTTTTACAAAAGGTTAAAAGCTCGTTGTACTTGACTAACGAAAACATGCAAACAGAACTATCTGAGACATGAGCTAAAATTGCAAACCTTGATTACTTCTTGTGATGCAATCCCTCCAACCAGAGCAGCAACGGCATGGAGTTCTGAGGCACCAAATCGGCATATCTCATTGATAAGGTCCTCTGCCAAAGTGGCACCATTGCATCCCAAATCACTAAGTAGGCCACTAGCTGTACTCTTCAATCGAGGTATATCCTCATCCATTGCACTGCAGAAAATTAATCATATAAAAAGCAAAAATAAAACACAATAATGATCCCAACAAGAAAAGGAATATTTTTTCCTAAGCTTTAACATTATGAGGTATTACCTGTCAAATTGCCCAGGAAAACTGTTGTAATTAGCAGCAAAGCGGTCAACAGCTCGAAGCAAAATATAAATTCCCACAGCAGTGCTGCCACGCACATAAACAGGAAAGCAGCTTTTCAGCAAGAACAATCCTGCCCCAAAGGTTGATTCTTTTTTCTCATCCAGAAGCATCAAAAAGAAATTGGACTTAACCTGTAATCTTCATCAGTTAGATACTTCTGCAACTCAGGTAGGTTTGGTGAATTAAACTCATCCTCAATTAGGCGAAACCTGCAAACCTACAACATAATGATTAGTATATATATATAGAAGACTTACGTAAACATTCCTGGGCCTGCAATCACTTCCACAAACTTACATAAACCTACAATATAATGATTAGTATATATATCTGTGGCAAATGTAAGATGACAGGGTGAAAAAGAACAGGGAAAAGAAGCCTTTCTAATTACGGTTCTATTATTTCTACAACTTTATTTCTACTTAATCCTCGTAATATGGAATTCAAATTATCAAATTTATTAGGTCCCACTGCTTAAATTGTGAAACCGAACAAATCAACACACCACATCACCCCATTGTAAGGATGGTGTGGCAAATGTGTTGTGGGAACATCATTTTTCTTCTAATTATGTACTTGCAATATACTTGACAACATACATTAGACCCATCTATAATGAATAATGCACTTGATTTGCCCCACTTAGCACATATTGATTAACAAATGAGAAGGGGCATAAGCAAGTAATCAACCACAGCAGTCAACAAGAGCTCAAAGAGGAGCTTAAGGTTTTAAATGTAAAATGAACAGTGTTACAAGACAAAGAAGGCTAATATCTATAAGCTGTTCCCTGAAAAGGGTGCCAGCATGTATATTTATACTAGAACAGACAAGTTAGAATAAGGGCTCCAGTCTAACTCTAGTACTAAGCCCACTAGATAAGCCCATTATTTAACTAACTTATTCTAACACTCCCCCTCAAGCTGGAGCATATATATTAACCATGCCCAGCTTGTTACAAATATCTTGAACCCGCTTTCTCGAAAGTGACTTAGTAAAGACATCTGCAAGTTGATCTCCTGTTCGAACATGCTTGAGACTAATGACCCCTTCTTCCAATTTTTGTCTAATAAAGTGGCAGTCCACCTCAACATGTTTTGTCCGTTCGTGAAAGACTGGATTAGAAGCAATATGAGTCGCTGCTCGGTTATCACACCACAATTCCATGCTACCTGAGCATTCCATCCCAAGTTGACAAAGGAGATAAGAAATCCAAACAAGCTCAGCAGTGGCATGTGCCATGGCTCGATATTCTGATTCAGCACTAGAACGGGATACCACAGCCTGTTTTTTACTTTTCCAAGACACAAGATTGCCACCTACAAAAATGCAATAACCTGAAGTAGACCTCCGATCCATAGGGCACCCTGCCCAGTCTGCATCTGAAAACCCCTCAATTTTGCAATGGCCATGACTCTGATAAAACAAGCCAAGTCCAGGAGCTTTCTTCAAATACTTTAAAATATGTACCAATGCTTCCTAATGGGAGGTTCTAGGAGTTGCCATAAATTGGCTGACCACACTCACTGGAAAAGCAATGTCTGGTCTTGTAATAGTAAGGTAGTTCAACCTTCCCACTAACCGCCTAAACCGTTCAGGATTGTCCAACAACTCTCCATCTTCTGGTCCCAGTTTTACATTTGGAATCATAGGTGTATCACACGGTTTGGCACCTAAAAGACCTGTTTCCTTCAACATGTCCAGGACATACTTCCTCTGAGACAACACAATCCCCTTACGACTTCTAGCTACTTCGATACCTAAGAAGTACCAAAGTGCTCCCAACTCCTTAGTTTGAAATTTTGTCTTCAGGAAAGCTTTCAGGTTTGAAATCCCAACAACATCACTCCCTGTAATAACAATATCATCCACATAGACAGCCAGGAGAATACATCCGGATTCAGAGCGCCTAAAAAATACTGAATGATCATGGTCACTTTTCTTCAATCCAAACTCACTCACAACACTACTGAATCGGCCAAACCAAGCTCGAGGAGATTGTTTAAGTCCATATAAAGATTTCTTAAGGCGGCAAACATATCCACTCTCCCCCTGAGCAACATAACCTGGTGGTTGCTCCATATAGACTTCTTCAGCTAGATCACCATGTAAGAATGCATTTTTTACATCAAGTTGATGAAGGTTCCAGTGATGAGAAGCTGCTAAGGAGATAAGTAACCGGACGGATGTGATCTTTGCCACTGGTGAAAAGGTCTCAGAATAATCAAGTCCATAAGTTTGGGCATACCCCTTTGCAACAAGACGAGCTTTTAGTCGAGCAACTGAACCATCTGGATTAACCTTAACTGAAAACACCCACTTACAGCCAATAGCAGATTTTCCAGGGGGTAAAGGAATAAGGTCCCATGTTTGATTCTGTTCAAGGGCCTCCATCTCATCATTCATTGCCGTTCGCCACCCAGACTGACTTAGAGCTTCTGCAAGAGTCTTAGGAACAACAATAGAATCTAGGGATGCAATGAAAGACTGAGAAGAAATAGGTAAGGAGGAATATGAAACAACTGAAGCCAATGGATAATGAGAATTACAATGACTTGGTAAGGTGCAAGAGCGAGTACCTTTACGGTGAGCAATAGGAAGGTCCAAATCAGTGGGTGGATCATGCGCCGAAGAAGATAGAGGAGGAGAGACTGGAGCTGGTGTTGTGCTTGGCATCTGAACCGTAGCTGGAGGTACCCTGCGAGAATATACCTGTTTCAAAGGAGGTCTAACAGGAAGAGAAGGATTAGTAACTGGAGAAACATCATCAGGTCCTGAGGGAGGAGAGGAAACCAAGAAGAACTCATCAACATTAGGGGACATTTGTGTAGTAGGGGACTCCATGGGTGGAGCAAAGAAAGGCTGAGACTCAAAGAAATTGACGTTAGAAGAGAATAAATAGCGACCCAAATCAGGAGAGTAGCAACGATATCCTTTTTGATTGCGAGGGTAGCCAAGGAAGACACATTTGAGAGATCGGGGGTCAAGCTTTGACACCTGAGGACGAAGATCTTGAACAAAACAAGTACATCCAAAAACACGTGGAGAGAGTGAATATAATGAGGATAATGGAAAGAGTATAGTGAAGGGGATTTTACCACGAAGTACAGAGGATGGCATTCGATTGATCAAATAGCATGCTGTGGATACAGCATCGGCCCAAAATATTTTTGGCACTTTCATAGTAAATAAGAGAGCACGTGACACTTCCAACAAATGGCGATTTTTTCTTTCAGCAACTCCGTTCTGCTGAGGAGTAGCAAAACAAGAAAACTGATGTATGATACCCTGCTCAGCTAGATATGAAGAAAATTGTGCGGAAGAGTATTCTTTGGCATTGTCACTACGTAAATTTTTTATGGAAGTGTTAAACTGATTCTTTACTTCAGCATGAAAGGCACAAAATATGTTAAACAATTCTGATCTATGTTTCATAAAATAAAGCCAAGTCATCCTGGAATAATCATCCACAAATGTGACAAAATATTTGAAACCAGTTTTAGACACTACGGAGCTTGGACCCCAAACATCAGAATGAACTAACTCAAATGGGGATGCAACCCGCTTATTGACTCGAGAAACATAAGTGCCACGACACTGTTTGGCAAACTGACACGACTCACAAGACAAACTAGAAACATAATGTAAACTAGGACACAATCTTTTCAATGACTCCAATGAAGGATGACCAAGTCGATAATGAAGGTGTAGTGGAGATAAAGCCGCAGCAACTACTGGACGAGAAATCTGATCACCAAGCACATACAACCCTCCAGACTCATATCCTCTACCAAAAATCTTCTTCGACGAAAGATCCTAAAAAATACAATGGTCAGGAAAGAAGTAGACACCACAATTATAGGTTCGAGTGAGTTGACTAACAGATAATAAATTGAAAGGAAATTTTGACAAACACAAAACATTGGACAAGGTAATATTTGGAGAGATATTAACAGAGCCACTCCCAACAATAGGAGTGGTGGACCCATCAGCAAGAGTAACATGAGAGGAACGGCCAAAAGACTGAAATGATAATAAATTACCTGAAGTTCCTGTCATATGATCTGTGGCTCCTGAATCAATTACCCATTTTGAGCGTGAGTCAGAAAGACATGCAACAGAATTACCTGTCTGGACCAAAGTGGCAGCAGGAGTGGATGACTGGGAAGCCTGGAACTGACTATACCGACCAAACTCGTCTTCAGTCATAGCAATCATACGGGTAGTATTAGTTCCAGTTTCATTATCTGCAGAAGCAAAATGAGCAGACTGGGATGATTGTGAGTATCTTCCCCCTTGCAACTTAGGACAGTTCTTCTTATAATGCCCAAATTCATGGCAGTAATGACATTCAATGTGACTAAGATTACCACCACGTCCTCCTCCTGACTCTCCTCGACCTCCCCTTGAATCATTGCGTCCACCAGAATCTCTTCCTCGACCTCGACCACCTCTACGTCCACCTCGCCCTCCTCGTGAAGTAGAGCCTACTAGAGCAGAGGACTCAGATATGGGTGGTGAAATATGTAGGTCTCTAGATACACGAAGAAGACGAGAGTAAACTCCTCTCACAGTCAGAGAATCAAATCCGGATAAAATCTGTTGGCGGGCCGTGCTTAATTCTGAGGGTAACATCGATAGAAAACACAAAGCCCCTAACTGCTCTCGTTGGGCTTGCATAGCAACAACGTCATTGGAAACAGGCATAAGACTCTTCCACTGTTCAAAGATCCGATTAAATTCAGTAAACATCTGGGGTAAGGATTTTCCTTTCCCATCCAAATGGAAGAGCTCCTGACATAAATCATATAACTGCATCAGATTATCTTTTCCAGAATAAAGTTCTTCTAGAAACTCCCATAACTCTTTTACTGTTTCACAATGGTTAGTGTTGTCTTGAACTTCACTGTCCAGGGTATTAAAAATAAGACTGAATAAGCGTTTGTCCTCCATTAACCATCTCAATTTAGCAGCACTAGTAGGAGGTATATCAGTAAGGTGATCCTGTTTTCCAATCCCACCAAGGAAGAACTCAATGGCTTTCTTCCACGAGAGGTATTGTCTCCCATCACTATCTAGCTTTCGATCTATAATTTTTGCCGCAGCCGGAATAATTTCAGAAAATAGAATCTGATCATTGGACTTTGTTTCAACATTCTCAAGGCCTTTAGAAAGATCACCTTCAGCCATCGCAACTAAAAATCACCTCAAATCCCGTCCAAGTACCACTAAAGTGAACAAAAGACACCAAAGAAAGCCAAGAAACCCGTCCAAACTCCTCCAACTAACGTTAGGCTCCCTCAAATCAAGCCAAAACAACAAAATCGAGCCACAAATCCCCACAAATCGTGAAAACCGAACCAAACTCGCCCAAATCGCAACCAAAACGCACCAAAATCGCGACCCACCGCCGTTTCGCCGCCGTTCACCACTCCTCCGGCCTCAGACCAGGTCGACGCGTCCTTCTGAGGCTGGGTCACACCACCTCGCCGCCGGCCACCGCGCGAAATCGCGCTATTGCCTCAAGTGCGCCGTCGCGCACTGTTCACCTGCGACCTAAGTCGCGATTCTTCCAAATTTTCACTAATTGGTGGCTGTTTTCAGCCACCCACAAAGGGGAACACGAATTTTTTGAGGATTTAAATCAGAATGGGTGTTTTGGGGTTGAGATTTAGGGTTAAAGTTGGTTAATTTGAATAGAGAATAAGGAATTTGGGGATTAGGGTTTCAGAATTTGGGAAATTTAAAATTTTAAAGGGTGTTTGGCTCTGATACCATGTTACAAGACAAAGAAGGCTAATATCTATAAGCTGTTCCCTGAAAAGGTTGCCAGCATGTATATTTATACTAGAACAGACAAGTTAGAATAAGGGCTCCAGTCTAACTCTAGTACTAAGCCCACTAGATAAGCCCATTATTTAACTAACTTATTCTAACAAACAGCAATTTAAACAAGAGCAAAAATAATGTCCAACATTAACAAAGAACTCAGGGCAATTCTCCATCTGTATATTTTGTCCAAAAAAATCAAAAGAAGTGTATTTCCTTGTATGTTCATAAAATCAATGAACAGAAGTTATAACATTATTAAAGGAACTAGTAATAAAAAGAAAATAAACTAACCAATTATACCCCATACCCCCCCCCCCCCAAAAAAAAAAAAAAAACTTCCAGATTCTCCTCCATCCTCATCTCCATTATATTCATTCCCCCCACCTTCTATAACTTACATAATCTTCCATCATTCTTCTTGCTCATGCACTTGCATTTATTGAGCTGCAATCTTTTGAAATAATAGGCTGCAGTGGCATTCACACATCCCCAATCACACCGTAGTATGAGCTATAACTTTCTACGTAGTCAATTAGCTTTGAAATTTGTGTAAGAGAGGTGAAGGTTGGTGTTCTGAGTGGTGTGCAATTAGGGTTGAGTCAGTTCAAAAGGAATCTGAAGTACAAATATCTCAAATAAAATTGTAACAGACACTTAGGAAAACAACCCTTTCAAGGATTAACAAGAAAGATTTTTTTTTTTAAATCTAAATTGCTGTTCAGAAGTTTATTGAGCTTATTAATAATCTTCCTTTCTTTAAAGAAGAAAAAGAAAAATAAAAGAGAGAGAGATGAAGGGAGACTAAAGATCCTAGGTTGGATGACATTGACGGCCAAGAATAAAATACAAGTAACACCACAAAAAGTATTGAGGTTGTACATATGAAATACAGAATCAAAGATCTTACCAAACATGGGGATTGGTTAACAGAAAAATTATATGAATCACCATCCAAGCAAGGAAGTAGAACACTGAAATCCTTCAAAATTTGCAATCCAAAATAAAGTGCACACTTACTCTGAGTTTTCTGGCATTTTTACAGAAGCTTTTAATTGTTGTCTTTAGTAAGCTATTTGAATCTCTACCAATTTTCTTCAAAATGCTTCTCACCAGTTCCTCAACTATAAGAAAATCAGCCTCAGCCTTAGCTTGATAGATATTCTGCAAATTTACATACTGCCTGCAGGAAGGTTTTTTTATTATGGTAAATAATTTATTATCTTTTCTTTTTATAGATATATAACAATTATCTTAAAAAATATGAAGAGATTTAATTACTAACTCGGTAGAAGATGTCATATCTGGTATTGATCCATCAAGAGGTGCCTCCCCACCACCTTCATTTGCAATGAATTCCTGAAAAATGATGAGAAATGTATTGTACAACTAAGTAATAAGTAGTCAGACAAGGAGAGTGACACAACTTGGAAAGTGGTTTGCCAGTTTGGTGTGTCCTAACCTAACAGCAAGTCAAAGGTTCAAAGTGACAAAATCATGACAAACTCTAACAATCAACTTTCTATTGATCTTTCAGTTTCACAGGGCCTAACTAATAACCATCTAATAACACAACTTATTACAGTATAAGATTATAGAAAATGTTTGCCAGTTCAAGTGAACCAAAATCGAATCATATTTAAGGTCAATGGTTTGGGGCTAGAAGTGCCAACCTTCAGAGCTGCCACCAACACCCAAAAATCTGATGAATTAGAGTCCACTTCAGCAGAGCTATCATTGATTATTTGTTGCAAACCAGAGCCTAAAAAAAAGTGCATGGTGATAACATTTAGTTTGATACAATTTCAATTGGAATGAGGCTGTAACTTTTAGATGTTTAAACATAGTTCTGGTTGAAATCCAATTTAATTTATTAATAAAATGAAAAATTGACAAGAGTTACAATAATGATCCCCACCTCTAATCATCAATTATTTATGCTTCCATTGTAAGCACAAAAAGTATCAGATACTCAATTGTCAGAGACAAAATGACAAAATTCTCAAAGGAAAAGCTCATCGTAAGTTCATAGGAAAACTCAACAAACATGAGCTTAGAACCTATATATAACAGACTTTCCCTTAAATGATTTCAACAGTTCTTTTCTTTCTTTTGCTCACCTCCCACCAACCCGCTCCAAGGATCTAAGATGGTTTGAACCTAAGAGCTCTCAAAAGAAAGGGCTCTATTGTGCAATCTAAAACTAATTTGTGGGATGCTAAGACTTCATCAATGAGTCCAGTTAAACGGAATTTAGAACATGATGGATGTTATCTATGAGTATAAAAGTTTAAACCTGAATGCAGCTTACTCAAGCCGAACTAGAACAAAGGTTATGGGAAAGCACAAAGCCAATCACTTCGAACACCAAAAATGAGCATAAAAATGAAAGATTAATCCAATAATCTTGATCCTTACAGTGAACCACAAGTTGCTTCTTAGAGTGATTCCCAAAGCAAAGATTGGCATAGGCAACCAGTCCAACTCAAATTATAGACTTACTGATTCCTTGAGGAGCAAAGACTTTAAACGAGGCCTCAATAGCTTCTTTGTAATTCTCTTCATCTTGTGCAATCATCCTGGCTTTAAGAAGCTCCTAAGTTGTTCAAATCCAAAGCTAATCACATAACTAGAACACCAGTATCTTAAAAACCTTCAGAGAACAAATAGAATGAGCAATGAACCTTGAACTCCCTCTTCTCTTCTCTGGTCGATGGAAGCCTACCATCTTGACTTTTGGTCCACTCATCAGCCATCTTGACAAGAATGACAACATATGGTATGTGCTTATGAGCCACAGGATCTTGTACATTCAAATCGATGCCCTCTGCAAATCTAAAACAGGCAGATGTGCAATAAGAACATCATTTGCAGGGACTATGTTTATGC
Source organism: Dicorynia guianensis (assembly GCA_037013595.1). Taxonomy (NCBI): domain Eukaryota; kingdom Viridiplantae; phylum Streptophyta; class Magnoliopsida; order Fabales; family Fabaceae; genus Dicorynia; species Dicorynia guianensis. The sequence goes on from JASUAB010000009.1 coordinate 3,711,738, forward strand.
TCTCAGTAAAATGACGAATAAAAAACTTGGCAACTGAAACTGGTGTAAGCTAAACCTAAAACTTAGCATAAAATGAAAATTAACAAAAATAAACAAATAAATAAAGTAACACAGTAAAGAAATCTGTACCTCTTGAGCTCAGGCCATGGATTATTTAACCGGAGGTCATCCAGAAAATGATCAGGCTTTGACTCAATCACAGTATGTTCCTGGTAGAACCAACAGAAAGAAATAATTAAACTTAGCATACAGAACATTTTGATGTACCATAATACATTGATACTTTCCACCACAATTAGTTTCAGTTTTATAACTCAAATCTGAGTGAAAAAGCAAGTTACTCAACAGAATTGTCAAAATATTGCAATTTCAGCCTTTATCTTCCTTCTATTTTTCTACCAATTTTCAAATATGCAAATAGCTATATTCAAAAGGTTTTTTATTTCTCGCTTCTCTGCATGTCAAGTGTCAGAATAGATTACAATAAGGATAAAAACTAATTTGATGTTTCCCAGGGCGTCAGAGCACTCCTTTAACTAGTAACATGAAATGTGCTAGATAATACACAACATAACATTGACAAAAAAGTTATCCATCTATCTACCACATTACCTTCAAACTGATTCGAATAAAACCTGTAAGGCCATAGGAGCGAGCAAATATCAGCATAACATTTGCCTCTCTGCAGATTCGATCAAGCTTTATCATTAAATCCTCCACCAGCTGATTGATCAAAGAGTTCCATCAAAATTATTATGGTAAAAAAAAAATGCTTAACAACATAATTATCTTATCTAATGTCTAAAGTGCACTTATAATAGTTAAAGGAGGTGCCATATCACCCAAATGTTATTCCCCAAATTCTAAAATTTTGAAATCATGCTCATTGAACTTCAACTGCAGCAGTTAAAAAGATGCAAGCTAGTAGTTTTAAACAGTGCAAAGTCAGTCATTATTGTTCTAGCAGTTTATGTTGTCAGGTCAATAGCATTTTCCAATAGTTAAATTAGATGGTCTATTCTGATGAAGAGGAACCCAAACTTGGGCATGCAAGGCGAATACTTCCTAAGGTCATCTTCCAGGCTCTTTTCAATTATTATCCACACATTTAAACTACGTTTCTTTATATAGTTATTGTTCCACTAGTAATTGATCAAGAAAATGCTTGGAATATACATATTTTAGAAAACCATGCTAGGACAATTGGCCATGTTGATACAAAAAATTGGGCAATAGGATCTGTTTAAAAATTTACTTGCTAGTGAAAAGTAATGCAGCACAAAAAACTATAGCTTGCAACACTGTAAAATGTTTTCTCATCTAGGAACTTCTCACTAGAATGGATGAGAGGCTAACCCATGGGTAGAAGACTCTCTTGAAAGTCTCAACTATTAAAGGTTTTGCTATTAGTCATTTCAGGCGATTTGATAGATTAAACTACAGTTTAGCCCTCCTTTACTTGGATCATTTCTAAGTTCTTCTTGGAGGCTTCAATGTGACTCTGCTGCTTCTCCTTTTCCTTTTTCTTACTGAAATTGTTTGTTCCTCCGAATTTTTCCCACATACTAGTTAACACCACTTTGGTCCATTCATTTATTTTACTTCAAGCAGCAAAATAGATAGAAATTAAGGTTTAAATGGACACATAATCTACTTTTACACCAAATCCTATAAATCAAATGTCTAATACAAGTTATTTGTGTCAAATTCCTACCTGTGTGGCAACTACCAAAGTAAACTGAGAAAAGAATGATGGATTTGTCTCAATTAATGCCTCTGGATACTCTTCTATAAATTTTGCTTTAACAGCATCATTCAGCTCTTGAAGAAATGAGCATACACATTTTGCCTTTGACTGCCCAATGCTTGATTCATCCACTAGAAAAATGAGACTGCAATCAGTATAAACAGAGTCAAAGACCAAAACCAGAATGCAACAAGAAGATACTGTACCCATAAAATTGTTTCCAAGGTCACCCCCTTCAACTCTAGATCCATCAACGACAGTGATGCTTCCAACACCACCAAGAACAAGATTTTTAAGTGCTTCAGAGCCCGTAGGACCACAATTAAGTAAGCAAATACTAGATTTCTGAAGGGCTGCCTGTCCTTGTTCCCCCCATATTCTGCATTTTCAAATGAAAGTTGAAGTAGGGATGAGAAATATTATAAAGAGCACAAAACAGGAAGATGCAGACAGATAAGAGATATAATTTCACCCTCTGAAGATATAATATTAATAAAAATTAAATTAAATTAAATGTGACACAGTCTCACTAAAATGGAAGCATAAAGCTATAGCTTGAGAAATGAGAAGAAGACAATTAAGATGAATCATTAACATAAACATATAAAATAAAACCCCAAAGCCCAGAGCTATCGTCAATCAGCTTCCTTCAATAACATCAAAAAGGATTATTTTCTTCCTGACAATAGGACCCAGGATAACTTCATTTACAAGCAAAGATTTAAGCATTGTTGTGTATGATGACTAGTTCCCTAGCAACAAAATAATTTTTCAAAAAGCAGTTCAATTCCAAGATGCATTCTATATACAGCCTGGTAAACCAACTGTAGTTGATTTGTTATTACCTTCACTTCATCTCATCTTTATTATGTCATCAGATAATTTTATGTCTCAAATCCCGGCATATTTTCCACCACAAAAATCAACACACTGCTGCAGCATTCACTGATAAATTTCTTGACTCTTTCGAGTTTCAACAAGTCCTAGACTCCTAGTTTTTACCGTTGACAATCACAGTTGACATCAGAAACGGACACATTAGCACTTGGACAGACTTTAAATGAGAAAGTAACCTGCTGGAGTATTTTTTGTTCTTGTATTTTAGATACTGGCACTTGAACGAGGATTTGCCAAATCCTGTTCAATCAGTTACGTATAAAAACAGCTCTGCGTGCTCTTGGAATTTGTTTGAAGGGCTAGGTTTTCAAAAGAGTACTTCACGCGTGATCATTCAGAATAGAGAGGCAAAAAATAGTTGGAAGTTTTGAGCATAAGTACACAGTTAGGTCGACGCGGAAAATTAACAAAATGTCGGAGGGCAAAAGAGGAAGTTGGAGTTGGAGACAGTACCTGAGTTGGCGATCGTATTTAACTTTGGGTTCAGCCATTGTTGCGAGCTGCTTTTCTCCGTCAAAACCAGTTTGCTTGCTAGCGACGCGGTTTGTGATGAGAAAGCCACTGACACAGAGCCTATGGGAACCCCGAAATAACGCAGGGGTCCGAGCCGGTTAGTCGAGGGAAAAATCGATTTCACGCAGACAAGTAAAAGCACACCGACGTCGTTCTTTATCTCGCAAAATGTTGTTCCAATTCTCACTCAGTCTTACTTTCATTATTGAGACTAATGTGTGTTCATTTAAAGTTTATTAGATTTAATAAGTTTAATAATTTAAATTTTTAAATAAAAATTATAAATTTTATTATTTTTATATTTTATATTATATCTTATAATTTTCAATTAAATATTTAAATTTTATTTACATATTCAATTAAGAGTTGAGGAATATTGAAAGTAAATTTTAGGTAAGAAATAAAGTGTGAAAGAAAATTATTCTTTATATAGCCTATTGTAATAGACTTCCACCGCGATAAACATAGAACAAAGCCCAATGGGAAGAATTTTTGAAAACCGTAAAACAAAGGAGCTAAAATTTTTCGGTTGAATTCTTTTCAAAAATAGATTTTTATTAAATTAATAAATTTATTAAAACTCACTTACTAAATTATAAAATGGCATAACGTCCTCAATCCTTAAGTACGGATTCAGGCGTGGGAGTCCCTCTGCCGAATTTTTTTTGATGCTCATAGTTTTGGGTCGAGGGCTGAGGATGAATAAAGTTCACTGAAAGATTGAGGTGGAAAGTGACAAACTCACCCATTTTGGTTTTGATTCCTTTTACTAGGATTGCTCTATGCCGGTACTTTATGACGATGTTTAGATCTTTAGAATCTCCGGCCCCATAACGATCAGAAGGAATTTGGATATTACATACTACTATTTCTGTTAGTTCCTTAATGTAATGGTAATTATGTGCTACCTTACCTTCTTCGCAAATGTAGTGAGAATTTATCTCAACGTGATTTTGCGCACAGCCACGGTAAATAAATGCGCAAAGTACGTAGTGCTTGGCACTCCCTGACAATACACAACCAAAAAACCTCGTGCACAAGTTTACCCAGAAAAAAAACCCCTCGTGCACAAGACAAGGCGAAGTTCAACCAACGCGCAGTTCTAATTGGGCTCAAAAGGAGGAGTTCGCTTGCATTTCTACGCTTGATTTTACTCATTTGCCTTACACAGAATTTTTTTTCTTTTATGCTGAATTTCATTTGTCTTGGCAGGGCTGCAGGTTTATTTTTACTTTATAGTCTTTACCAAATATCTGACAACAAAACCAAATTTATCATAAGCCTGCCCTGAATTTCAGCTCACAACATAAGCAGTATCAGTTAAGACAAGCACTCTAAAGCTGATTCGATCATACACTATACAACTGACTCGGAACATAGAAGTGAGAAAGATTTATTTCCTAAATCTAACATCATTTGCAAGGAAGGATAATCAGCGCACCAAAGGGGACCAAGCAGGCTGTTAAATCAATGCTATTCAGCCTATTTCTATCCAAAAGAATGCATAGAAGTTATGGTAATATAAAATGGTGCAAAGCTCAATCTCCAACCGTGAAACCAAGAAAAATGAAATAGGCCCACACATACATATCTTTCAGGGATTAAACAACTGGTTAAAAGTATTCCTGACATTTTTTTGGTCATAAGTAGTACCTAGTATCGAAATGATCCAACAAAATATCATTCAGGCCCCAACCAGCAATTGCAGCTGCCCTTTAGCAAGTAATAACACGGGGTGTTGGAAGAATATAAGCAACATTAGCCAAGACCACAGTTATAGGTTCACATTTTAACCTGTTATATACTTGTTCTGAACAATTCAGCAACTCACAAACCATCCATTGAAAAGCACAAATCTAGCGACCATGGAACTTCTTGAAAGAAAATTCACTTCTTGGAAGAGGGTTTGCAAAGCATTTATAAAATGAGAATTTTTATAAAAAAGAATACTGGAAAGGGAGGCAGTGTGGGGACAATCAAACATGTAGAGATGTATATGATGCATGGTATTGGGCAAACTCCATGCATCTCTGAATCAAAATGCATGAACACATCATTTAGCTATTAAGAGAAGATTCTCTCATATATCAGACTATGGCATTACTATTTATTAGGTATAAGCAGAAGTTAACCTACTCAACAAAATACAAGTTCATATTGGCTGGAAAAAATAAATCAACCATTTCTTATCATTCATTTTATTTTAAACTATAATTCATGTTCTGAGGTGCTTTATGTCTACCAACAATTGCTACTTCCTTTTACTTCCCACATCAAGTAAAGCCTGCACAACACAAATTGAACTGAGGAATAGGCAGAACCTGATTTAAGTTCACTCATTTCATTAGATCAGCGAAATCAGATGTCAGCAGTGAAGTACACACAGCAACGTAGATGAGCATCTGACACTGAAAGTCTGAAACTACTTTTTCAGTCAGCTTCTCTTATCTCAAGGAACAATTTGTTTAATACTCAAGTTGCCAAGGTGCCTAAAGTTTGAATAATCAACCATGCTGAGTGCAAGCCCAAGTACCTAACAGCCATGATATATTTGAAATTGGTCATAATTTTAGAAATCTCTAGCAACTATTAGTTTCTTTAGTCATGCTTAGGGCTTAGAAAAGATCAAATAAGCACTAAAGAAAGACAAAGAATAGTGTCTAAATCAAAAGACAGATAAGATAGTGGAAAGCAAGTATAGGTATACATTGCACATGCAATCTCAATTTGTATAGGTTCTCTCACCTGAACATTCCATGCATATCATGTTGGAATTGGAAGCAAAAGCAAAGTCAAACAAAGAATAATCTTGCCAGCGTTACAAGCACAAGTATTATTCCTTGTAAAACTTGAAGTAAACACAGTAATCAGAATATGAAGAGTAACAGAAATAAATTGAGCATTAAGTTTAACACAATTGACAATAAAAGCACGAGCCATGAAAAGGTAAAGAAAATCCGCCTAAGGCCAAACCAGTGTCATAAGCAATTAATTATGCATGTAGTAGTTAATGTTGGAACCAAGGGATTGTCTGTACTGTTGCATTTGTTAGCACCCACTAAAATAATCTAAATTTGTAGAAAGCATGCCCAAATTGGAGATCGCTTTTACCTTTCTCATCAGAATTATATCAACGAAACTATTGAGCATTCAAATCGAATGATTGTAAGCAAACTAGCATCAACGACACAATTGAATAAAATTGGGAAATTTTGATGCAATTATTATTCAGTTCTATCCGAGTAAGTTTATTACAAAATTCAACAAAGTGCTCAGAAAGAACGTCCATCTGCACATGTAAACTGATCTACATTCTACAACAGCAAAATTGCCACAATTTTTCAGCAAACTGAGCAACTACATTCAATTAGCGACAAGAATGTCATTACTAAATGAGTCAATAATCAGATCGGGTGAATCAGGAGCTGGATTCGAAGGGCTAGCGCTAATGAACAAAACAGACTTGGCAGCCATGAGCTTCTTCCTTTGCGGGCACCGCGGACCATAGATCCTCCCGACAAAGCAGGGAAAACCCTCGCCGACGTTGACCCGAGATTGACTATCGTTTGACTGCGGCGACGAGGGTGGCGTCGCGCGGGGTAGAGGGATCTGGCACAGCGACTTAACCCGGTGGGATCTAGCGCTGATTCGCGAGTCTCGGATTCGGGCGAGTGCACCGGGTTTTAGGTACTTGTGAAATTGCTCGGCACTGCTTGGAGGGGACTTTGTAGGAGCTTTGGTTCTGCGGTTCATGGCGAAATGAGAGCGAGAGTCTCGGAGAGAGGCGGAGGAAACGCGAGAGAGAGAGAGAGAGAGAGAGAGTAGGTAGATAAAGATAGCAGATCGATAGCAGAAGGGTTTTGTTTGGGAGAGATGAGAAAGGGAGGGAGATTGGAGATTTTAAGGAGGGAGAGAGAGGCGGGAACTAAGTCGAGGGAGGGATGAGAGAGAAAAAATAAGGCGAGGGTTTCAAAAGAGAGTGAGGCGCGCGAGAGATTTCTTTGGGCATGTACGGTGGTCCCAGTCTACTTTTACATTTTGAGAACGGATGATATTTTTTTGCGACTGTTTTTTTCTTTCGTAAGTTTTATTAACCTTATTGCACGCTAGATGGCACCAATTGGTAAGCAATTAGATAAAATTTAAATAAATCTATTTAGAATTGAAATCATATATGAAGGTTTTCAATAAATAAGAAATTTATTTTTACCTTATTAAATAATTACTAGTAAAGTTATATTTTTTCTCATAAAATCATATATAAAAAAATTCTTTTATAATATCAATTAATATAAGTTATTTTTTATATTTTAAAAATTATATAAATTATCTTTACATATCTTAAATTAAAAATATTATAAAATATATAAAAATAATGCACATAATTTTTAAAATATATAGAGTAATTTATATTAATTAATATAACAAAAAATTTTTGTACATAACCTAAAATATAAAAAAATTTAATACATTTTACCTCTTTATCAATGTATAAGATTATTTATTATAGTTATCTATTCTTCTTTTTTGAGGTAACATTTCAAACACATATTATAAATTTTAGTACTAATATCATAAAATTAACCAATATTATGATATATGTAAATATATAAATAATGTATAAAAGTTGAAAATATCATACAAATAACATTAAAAATCCCTACATCAATTGGCATTATTTAATAGCAAAACATTAAATTTGCATTTCTTATCTTTTTAAGCGAAACGAAATAAAACTACACAAGTCTTTACAAACCATACTTATCAGATACAAGCATTTAGCATACTCATTTATCAAACTAGTTAGTGTTATCCGTTTTGCATTGATGATAATATTATTGAATTAAAATTAAAAGAAAATAGATAATAAATTATTTAAGAAAATTAAATACCGAAACTAAAAAAATAAATATTTTAATAATATAAAACCGTGCTGATGATCATAGTTAAACCAATTATAAACATACATTCAAAGCTTAGTAGCATCACACAATGCACCTTGTTTTATTATGTATATAGATTGTTTTCTTATTTACTTTTATTTATTTGAAAATATTTAATGTCAATGAAATATAAAGTTTATTTTCAATATTTTTTAATTATTTAAATTCTATTTTTTAGTATAATTTTTATGATAATAACTTGTGTCACTATTAATTATTACAATAATTAATGCTCAATAAATATTTAAGAGTTATCTTTTTAATATATATATATATATAGAGAGAGAGAGAGAGAGAGAGAGAGAGAGAGAGAGAGAGAGAGAGATTGTTTTTATTTGATTTCATTTGTTTAAAGTATTTATTGTCAATTAATTTAATTTTTAATATATTCTATTTATTTAAAACTTGGTTTTAGTTTACATTTTTTATTATTATATAATGTCTATATTTATTGCAATAATAAATACTTAAATAATATTTAGAAGCTTTTTTATATATTTAGATATGTACCCTTTCTATTTAAGTGAATTTTGTCTTAATTTGAATCCAATATATATTTTGCTTTTTTTAATAAATTGAATAATAGTTAAATAATAACTATTCCAAAATTAGAATATTAACAGTTTCTATTTTTACACAATAGCAATTAAAATCCATTCAGAATCAATAAGTTATCTTCCACTAAATTAATAACTTATTAATCCTATTCCGCTTTTTGGTTAGAATCAAATGTAATATTAGTGCTCGTACGATCACATATTTAAAAAATATCTTTATGAACAATATCCTTTTCTCTGGTAAATTTTTGGATAATATTTTTACAAGCAGACTATACTAGTATATATTGTTGGAAATTTTTCTAGGTGGGCTGTTCGTTATTTGTTGTTAATATTTATTATTTATGAAATTAGGTTAATAAAATAGTCTGTTAATATGTAAAAGATGTGCTTGATTGTCTCATTTGTTACACTTATGCAATTAACTGTTTAAGGAATGTGTATATTTGTTTTAGAAAAAAGCATATGCACAATTCTTTAATTTTAAAGTATTTATAAGTATAATCCTTAATTATAAAAATTAATAAATATATCTTTTAATAATTAAAATAATGTGAATATATCTATTCTATTTATTTTATCATAAAATGCTAACAGTTACATAATTTTAATATAATTATTAATTTATGTAGTATTTTTTTGTTAGCTGTATAGATGAATTCAATAATAATAAATAAAATTTTATCTTATTAAATAAAATTAATTATGTCAATGAACAAAACAAAAAAATTTATATAAATCAAACAAAAAATCAAACAACAAGTCAGAAAATACTATTACTTTGAACTAAAATTTTAATATACTAACATTTTAATGATTGCCTTTTATATTATACTATATTGAATTAACAAAAATAACTCATTTGCTAAATTAAATAATAAAAAAATAATTAAAAGCAACAAATACAAAATAATCCAGTTATTTTTTTGCATAAAATTTTGTATTAACATATCCCAAATTAAATATTAGAGAAAAAAAATGAAATTGAAATAAATGAAGTGTAAAGAAAGTTTACCTATTAAAAATTGTAAGAAATTATAAGGAAAATATTGAAAGTGCATTTATGTATTGAGAATACCCAAGGTTTTTTTTTTCCCTTTTTTCATGCACAGGTTTTTTTTATTTAAATTTATCTAAATAATTAATTAACAAATATTATATGTATTAATAATCATATACAAGTCACATAATAGCTAATGTTTAATAGTTTATAAATAGAAATGATGTGTTTATATTATTTAGATAGTTAAAATATTGTATTAGGTTAACACATTATTAGGGCTCCTCGTCATCTAACTTGACCCAGTGAAAAGTTGTTTTTCTAAGTAGCGGGGGAAAGCTCTTGCTAGGCATAATTTGCAATGCTGAATATGATCCTGTTCGTTCATCAATAATGAATACAAGCATGTATCACTACATATTCTCTTATGTTCTAAAATTTCATGCAATTAATTAATGTGCAATAATTCTAACAAGTGATATTAGATCCTTTATTTGATGGATGTATAACTCAAATATCATGTTTTCAATGTTTTAAAACCCAAAAAAAAAAAATGTTTTCAATGTTTGTATACGTCATTAAGAAACATATTTATTTAACTTGATTTGCCTCTGTAGCTTTAGTACTTGAACAAATTTTGGGAGGGCTTTTATGTTAACATAAAGCACAAAAATTTACGTCATTTTGTGATCTATGGGAAGAGAAATAACAGATAGCAAGCTTCGTGTTTAACATTGGGTTTCAAACACAAACCTTCTTATTCCGTGAATTTAACCATGATTCTTATATATAATGTTTATAAGATTGTTAATAACACATTTACATCATTTAATTTAGGGAATTATTTACGATACAATCTCATATTTTGGGGTTAAAATCTTGCACCCACACTGTCATCGTTTTTTTGCTCAAATTTAGTAAGTTTTTCTTGCCTTTTTCACCAATTGACATTCTTACTGGTAGACTAATAGTATATATGATTATGGTATTTTAAATATAATTAAGATATCAATAATTCAATAAATTTTAAATAGATATATTTTTTGGTTGACAAATCTTAAATAGTATTTTTTTTTTACAATAAATGAGTAAGTAAAGGTGGCACCTAATAGACCCATCAGGAAGTGTTGCGTTTATATTAAATCTGACTGGAACCAGCTTACATAGGAGGTACATATTCCATATGTAAACTGTAGACTTAATTAACATATTGAGACTTTTACTACATAATCATAAAGGCAGTGTGTATATATAGTCTCACCAAACACGTGTACAGATTCGAACTCAAATACTGATATGATAAGGCAACGAAATATTCTACTATTAGGCCACAACACTCAGTAATTTAAATATATTTTAAAAGACTAACACACTGACTATATTTTAAGATGCTACAACTACATCACCATGATATATTGGAAAAAAAGTCCTAACTGTTATTATTGCGCATCCTTAGTACGTACTGCAACATTATTTAAGACGTTTATTATGATCAATGTCCATTGAAGTGCGTTTACCGAAAAAGGGGAAAGTCTATTGAAGTGCTAACTTTCGTTGCTATCCAAATGCGTTGACCGTGTCTCTGCAGTTAGTAAATTCAATTTGTGTTGAAATTCAAGCTTAAGCCATTTCACTCTGAGATGTTCAATTTGGATTCGTATAAAGTATATTACAAGGGCATTTGCAAATTAGTCTCGATAAATTTTGGTGTAAATTTAATGTGGGATCAGAAGGTAAAACTATAGTGATAGTTAATACCATATAATTCTTTATAATTTATAGTTAAAATATTACGTGATAATATTTGAATTTAATAAATTTCTTAAAATAAAATTTTAAATTTTATTTTTTAACTTTTAATATATTTTTTTATTTAAAATTTATTTTTTAAAACTTGTTTTATAGTGATATGTCTCTATATTTATTATAATAATAAATATTAACAAATTATCAAAATTTCTCTTTGCAATATATAATATAGATTCGTGGTATGGAAATTTATGGGGTAAAGGCATGTGGGTTTACGACTTTCTTCGTTGACGAAGGAAAAAGCAAATTGAAATCGAGTTTCCCGGCGGGGAAAGTTGGGAAGAAAATTCGATTGGCGCTTCTGCAAGGAATGAGTTAGCGTTACTGTCTCAAGAACGTTAATAAATTAGTAATAAAGGGAATACAATGCCGGGAATCGTCAGCGTGTGCCGGGCCCACCATCTCATAATGCACAGATGAAATTCTCTTACGAGACCCAGCTTGTCCTCTTCGTCGGCCGCGAAATCAGATTGGCCCTTTTGAAAACCTTTCACACATGCTACCCTGCATCGCAGGTGCATGCACCACCATCCACCCTCTCGTCTCAACTTCTCAACGCAGAGATGGATTGATATAAAATTTTGCACAACTTCATCACCTGTTTGTAAGAGATTTTATGGGTAATTAGTTTTGCTCGGAGAATTTTTGAACCACGAGATCGTTTTCCGAATTGTAGTACTCGAAGAAAACACTTGGAAATTGACGGACGACCAGCACGTGCATTCGAACATTATAAGCTCCATACATCAGTCAGCACACCAGATTCTTCCTCCAATGAGCCATACAACTTGACCACGCCTCTTCCGAAACTTCCGAAACTTTGCCAGTTCATACTGTGCGGCCGGGATTCAATCCTGTGCTGCGCAGGCCCGTTGTCTATTTGTTAGTTCAGGGCCTAAGTTAAGACAACATCACTATTATTTGCAAGGAAAAAGATAGTAATAAGCAGTAAGCGTGCACTTATATATAAAAAATTAAAAAAATATAAAAAATGTACAAATTAGTATATACTTTTATTAGCACAATATTTATTATATTTCATTCCCCCAACCAATAGAAAAATTGCTTTGTTATATTTATGCTGTTTGTTAATATAAGCATTATTTGGCATGAATTTTCAAAGATTTAAAAATTATTATTGGATAATATATTTATATATCTATCTAGTTTATTAATAATTATTAAATTTTCTATTTATGGGAATTATCTGCATGGGTGAAGAAAGCTGATTGGACATGCAAGTGAGGGAGCAAGGGGGTATCCCCAGAGAAACATTGCCCGGTCCTTTTTTAACGCCCCAAGTACTTTTCTTTTCCTCAACCTCAATCCCCAGTTACCTACACAAGCGTCTGCACTTGTAGAACAGAGGCACGCAGCCCTAGTTCACGTTTGCTCTCCACACGCCCTCATCCCCTACCATCTGTTTCGAGCCTACAAACTGTAGCGAGCTCCTCTATTCCTCCCTTTGCAATCAATTACTCTCTCTTGCTTATCTTTCATATGAATGCGTGATCACCTTTGCCATGGCTACAGCGGCTTCTTCCTTCGCCTCTTCGCTCCTAAGAGCAACCCGAGCTAAGCTCTTCTCTCCCGCTGTTTCTCTTTCTAGAACCTTCGGTTACCCTCCCACGAGGCCTTCTCCTTCTCTGATTGCCCACCGATCTCTCGGTTTCACCTCGGCGGTCCGATCATTCCGCTGCTCCGTTCCTAGGTGGAGCCACGGCGTCGGTTGGAGGTCTCCAGTCAGCCTTCGGGCTCAGATCAGAGCCGTAGCTCCCGTGATCGAACGGTTTGAGCGCAAGATAGCTACTATAGGTACTTTTACCGTTGGCTCCAAGAATTTTGGAGAGTTCATTCGATTCTACAATCCACTGTTTTTGATCTATTTTGTTCAGTTGATTAAGCTATTATTTGAATATTTTGGCTATAATTTTCATTTAGCATTGGTGGTGAGTGAATCGGAGGAAAGGAAAATAGTTTGTTTCTGTTGGCTCTGCTTGACTCAGCACAGCATAGCTTTGCTTGTTCTTATCCATTTCTTACATTCTTTTAGCAATTAAGCATCAGCCTTGCGCGTTGGTATATCTGAATCAGCTTTTTGTTGTTGGAAACATCCAACCTTATACAGTTTTTTCTTTTTAAATTCAGGATTTAAATTTGTTTTTGGTTGAATGAATCATGTAACCTTCTCTCTTTGTTTAAATGTTTCGTTAAATACTCGATGTTGTCTGACTGAATATATCGTTCAGATATGTAGTTACGTTTCTGACATCTGGTCTTGAAATTTATGTTCTTAATGATCATTTGACGTTTATGCCATTCCAGCTTCGGAAAATCCTTTCAAGGGAAACTTGACGAGTCTGCCCAAGCCCGGGGGTGGCGAATTTGGAAAGTTCTACAGCCTTCCTTCTCTCGACGATCCAAGGATTGGTAATTTTCTGCACTTCGCTTGGCGTGTTTGTGATATACATTACATTTTCTACTCATGCTCCAGAAATTGGTAATTCTGTTCCACAATCATCTGTCTAACAAGGGACTAGTCTCCAATCCTTAATGTCTAGTACTTGCTTCTATCAGCTATTCCAATTACCAATGGTATCAACCTCACGTGTTCTTACAGATAGGTTGCCATACTCCATCAGAATCCTACTTGAATCTGCCATTCGTAATTGTGACAATTTCCAAGTTAAAAAAGAAGATGTTGAGAAGATTATTGACTGGGAAAACTCTTCTGTGAAGCAAGTTGAGATTCCATTCAAGCCAGCTCGTGTTCTCCTTCAGGTACTGTGCTGGCTTCTGTACACAGCGAAATAGTTGTTATTTTGGTCAGGAGGTTGCAAGTAACATGTCTTTTATTCTTCTTTTCTTTCCCCAGGATTTTACTGGAGTTCCAGCTGTTGTTGACCTGGCTTGTATGCGTGATGCAATGAATAAGCTTGGCAGTGATTCTAATAAGATTAATCCCCTGGTATCAGTCGTTCTTTTCACTTGCGTGTGCAGTCGTTCTCTTTGAAGTCATTAATGGCTGTTGTCACCAAAAAGGTTTTAAATATTTTACTATACATCATTGGGTGACATGCACATTGGGCCTGTAATTCTATCTGTTATAGACTAAGAGAGTCATGCATGGCTTCTGAAAACTGTGTCAATATAATTAGCTGTCCTGGTTTACTTACTATCCTCTATATGAAGCTTCGGTGAATGGCTGAATGCACATTGAGCTTGTAATTCTGGCTGTCACCAAAAAGGTTCTAAATATTTTACTATACATCATTGGGTGACAAGAACTCGGAGCTTGTAATTCTGTTTGTTATAGACTAAGAGATTCATGCATGGCTTCTGAAGACTACGTGTCAATATAATTAGTTGTCATGGTTTACTTACTATCCTCTATATGAAGCTTGTTATATGATGAGTTGTTCTGAGCTATCCATTATTGGCAGGTTCCTGTTGATCTTGTCATTGATCACTCAGTTCAAGTTGATGTAGCAAGGTCAGAGAATGCTGTGCAGGCCAATATGGAACTTGAGTTCCAGAGGAACAAGGAGAGATTTGCTTTTCTTAAATGGGGTTCAACTGCTTTCCACAACATGCTTGTTGTTCCTCCTGGTTCTGGTATAGTACACCAGGTAAATTTCAAAGCAGACATGCAAAATTGCTTCATGGAATTTAAGATATGGGCTTCTGTTCGTTGATATTGTGAAGTGTGAACTTGTAATGTTCTGAACATCAGGTCAATCTTGAATATCTTGGGCGGGTTGTTTTCAACAATGATGGCTTACTCTATCCTGACAGTGTGGTTGGTACTGATTCTCATACAACTATGATTGATGGACTTGGAGTTGCGGGCTGGGGTGTTGGAGGTATTGAAGCAGAGGCAGCAATGCTTGGCCAGGTAAGTTCTGATTTTAATAACCATTAATGCGGTGGCTTCTAATGACATTTTAGCTCCTTTGAATTCAATGTTTATTTTGCTTGGTTTTGAAACATGCATCTGGAGTAGTTTAGCTACAATGGTGATCCTAATACTGCGTGGTATGGTACTGACAGCCTATGAGCATGGTGTTGCCTGGTGTTGTTGGGTTCAAGTTATCTGGAAAATTGCGTAATGGTGTTACAGCAACTGACTTGGTTCTAACTGTGACACAAATGCTAAGGAAGCATGGTGTTGTTGGGAAATTTGTTGAATTCTATGGTAATTGAGTTCTTATGCCTTGCACTGTCATATTTATATAACCTTTGCTGCCTATACTAGCTAATCACAAGTTATCATGGTTTTGTACCTCCAGGCGATGGTATGGGTGAATTATCTCTAGCTGACAGGGCCACCATTGCTAACATGTCTCCCGAATATGGTGCCACCATGGGCTTCTTCCCTGTAGATCATGTTACATTACAATACCTCAAGTTAACCGGAAGAAGTGATGAGAGAGTAAGTACTTTACATCAGTTCATTTATTAATTTTCCTATGATGTTAATGCTTGTTGAACTATTTGACCTTCATTTTGGCTAATTATAGGTGGCTATGATAGAGGCTTATCAGAGGGCAAACAAAATGTTTGTTGACTATAGTGAGGTAATATTGCTCAAATATTTTATATACTTGTTCCTCATCTAAACTCTTCTTCTTTCATACTAAATGTGTGTATACATGTTTGAGGTATTAAATGCTAATTTATATTCCACTAATGCAGCCTCAACAAGAAAGAGTTTATTCTTCCTACCTTGAATTAAACCTTGCTGATGTTGAACCATGCATCTCAGGACCAAAGAGGTAAACTATTATGATCTTTGACATTTTGAATTTAATGTAAATGTTTGTTGGTAAGTTTCTATCTTACGCTTCATACTAACAATGATTCTGATTCTCCTTACAGACCTCATGATCGGGTGCCTTTGAAAGAAATGAAGGCTGATTGGCATGCTTGCCTTAATAACCAAGTTGGGTTTAAGGTTAGTTATACTTTGTAGAAACATGTATTCATATGTTGGTCCTGTGTGAAGGAAATGATTTCATAGTTTATATCTCATAATATCTTTTGAAAATATTCATACTTTTCTCTTAAATGATATTTTTGAAGAGTTGGTTGTTAATATAATTCAATGGCATTGTATGATTCATGTAATTGACTGCACTTAATGGGATAAGGCTCAATTTATTATTGTTTTGGTGATAAACTGCTAATTTGCTTCAGTGTAGTACAACTGTAAGTTTTAGTGTTTGTTCACGTTGACTGAAATTCATTATACTGCTCCTTTGCACATGATTATCAACCTGAGATGTTCATTTCAAATACAAAAATGTTGTTGTTTATCTATACATATTGCATCAGTTTACCAAATTTTATTAATTAAAATTCTGCAACTTAGACTCATCATTCTTGGAAAAAGATGCCACCACTTCTATTACTACATTCTTTGAACTTTTTAGTTGTCTTTGGTCACTTTCTGTCATTGCTTTCTAGAAAGCCTTATGAAACAGGAAGGCAAGAAACTCATTTTTTCTTACCGTCTTGTTCTGCTTATGATTGTGTTACTCCTGTTCTGTCAACTTGCTCAATCAAATATAGAGGTGCTGGTGTTTTATTATTGATACTATGTTCATCAAGATCATTTCTTTATTCACCTGTACATTATATTATTGAATTGTTGATCACTTATACCAGCACCTCTACCAATTACCACTTACCTATGGTTGCCCTTTGAGAAAATTAAGAGTCCTTCAATCCTTAGCTAATACTCCCATATCTGTTCGTTGCAAGCCTTTTCCCTGGGGTCCTCAATAGCAGCAATGATTTGTCAATGATTCTGTTCTATTATGTGCATGTATGAATTATTTTCTCATGAGTAATTACCCTGGAGATCTTTGTGCATGGACTGGTGATGATCTCTCTGGAACCTTTTTTTTCTTTTTTTGATAAAAACATTTGAATATGCAGTAGTAATGTGATCCATCTCTCATCTACTATTGCTTGATGAGAATCCTAGATGAGTGTCGGATGACTACCTAAGTATTGTTTTTTACAGGGGTTTGCCATACCAAAAGAGGCACAGGGTAAAGTGGCAAAATTCAAATTTCATGGACAGCCAGCAGAGCTCAGGCATGGCAGTGTTGTGATTGCTGCAATCACTAGCTGCACCAATACATCAAATCCAAGTGTTATGCTTGGGGCGGGCCTTGTTGCCAAAAAGGCGCATGAGCTTGGTTTGCAGGTTAGCCACTATATTTTATCGTAAAATAAAATTGTCTCCTTCCTACATTCTGCTTTCTCACTGTTTTTTCGCTGAGTTTGTAATAATCAGTTTTCACTGACACTGCTAGAAGGAACGCATCGTATGCCTTTAATGATCCCTTTTTTAATTCATATACTATTTTGTAACTGTTCCAACTTTCTTTTCCAGGTCAAACCTTGGGTTAAAACAAGTCTTGCTCCAGGCTCTGGAGTTGTTACAAAATATTTACTTCAGAGGTAATTTATGTTTCCCATGAAAATGTTAAGATCATAGTTTGGATGATAATACAATCACTTAAAATTTTCTGTAATTACTCTTGCTTTGGGACAAGTTTAATTCTTTATGGTCACCTCTTTTTGGTGTTCAGAATATGGGTTTTTCCCAGGGATTGTCCTTGGTATGTTTGTAGATTGTTTCTGTAAATGGTGTCTACTGTAGTGTCCTTGGATTAATCACTGTATTTCGTCTTTTCTTCTTGCAAATTTTTTCTTAAGCCAAAAATTTGGCCAAATCCTCTATGAGCTCAATTTGGGGAAAATATTTACTTTGAATTTGTTTGTGGCAGTGGATTACAAAAATATCTAAATGAGCAGGGTTTCAACATTGTTGGCTTTGGCTGCACAACATGTATTGGCAATTCAGGAGAGCTGGACGAATCAGTTGCTTCTGCTATCTCTGAAAATGGTGATAGTGACATTTCATAAGTACATATAATCTCTAGAAGTTAAAATGTTCTATTTGCAATTCTAGCTCAAAATTTGATCTGGTTACAACTTTTAGATAACCTTATAGACAGTTCTGCTTCTTATTTGCCTCACTGATGTAATTTATTTGTGTCTCATGCAGATATTGTAGCAGCTGCTGTGCTGTCTGGAAACCGTAATTTTGAGGGTCGTGTGCATCCCTTGACAAGAGCTAACTACCTCGCTTCACCTCCTCTAGTGGTGGCTTATGCTCTTGCTGGCACGGTATGTATGTCTAATTGATATACTTATGTGTATGTTGCCTTTGGTTCTTTCTTTTTCTGAATAACCAGAATTTTTCATATTTCTTTTTAAAGAATAACAGTTGCTCGTCTTAAAGTAATAAATGTAATACCAAAGACTTCTATTATTTTATACCAAAGACTTGATTTGAAGAAATACATCTTTAATGCATAGTTGTGTAATAGTTATATAAGTTCCATCCTTTTCATTTTCATAATGCATATTGCATCCTTTTCAGTCGAAGAAACTATTTTTGGAGGTTACTATGATGCATAACTTTTTTTAATTTTTCTACTAAGCAATTAATGACAATCCTTAATATAATGTTTTCCCTTTCCAATGTTGCTCAACCTTCATTAGATGCTCCCTTTGGTTAAATTTTCAGGTTGACGTTGACTTTGAGAAGGAGCCAATTGGGACAGGGAAGGATGGCAAGAGTGTCTACTTGAGGGATATCTGGCCTTCCACTGAAGAAATTGCAGAGGTAAATGATATCTCATTGCCCATTAAGGGTTTTGTTTAGTCTAAAGCTTCAACAGATTGCAGGGCTAATTATCTTTGGTTGACTTGATGTCTAGGCTGTCCAATCCAGTGTGTTGCCTAATATGTTCCGCAGTACCTATGAGGCTATTACCAAGGGCAGCCCTATGTGGCATCAACTACAAGTTCCTGCTGACACCCTTTATTCTTGGGACCCCAACTCAACATATATTCATGAACCTCCTTACTTCAAGGGCATGACCATGGATCCCCCTGGAGCTCATGGTGTGAAGGATGCATATTGCCTGGTGAATTTTGGTGACAGTATAACTACTGATCACATTTCTCCAGCAGGAAATATTCACAAGGATAGTCCTGCTGCAAAATACCTTCTTGAACGTGGGGTAGAACGCAAGGACTTCAATTCTTATGGAAGCCGTCGTGGCAATGATGAGGTGATGGCAAGGGGAACTTTTGCCAACATTCGCCTTGTTAACAAGCTCTTGAATGGGGAAGTTGGCCCCAAAACGGTTCACATTCCTACAGGGGAGAAACTATATGTGTTTGATGCAGCAATGGTGAGTTATGTTCTACCCAAGTATGACACTTCATATAAATGCAACCTTTTTTTTTTTTGCATACTCGTAGACTTGATGGTGCCAGATAATGTGATTGACAATTGAGTTTAACAATGTTAAATTTCTAATCCTTAATACTGTGGAATTATTCTCTTATATCAGAAATACAAGGCTGCTGGGCAGGACACTATTGTTCTGGCTGGTGCTGAATATGGTAGTGGAAGTTCCAGAGATTGGGCTGCCAAGGGTCCAATGCTATTGGTAAGTTCCTTTACAGATGATGGCCTGCGATTGTGTTGAGTTTCCTATTTGGTTTTCGTAAGATGAAAGGTTAATACTACTTGTGTGGTTCATGACTTTTATGACAGGGAGTCAAAGCAGTGATAGCTAAAAGTTTTGAGAGAATTCATCGCAGTAATTTAGTAGGAATGGGTATTTTTCCTCTTTGCTTCAAGCCTGGTGAGGATGCAGACACACTAGGATTGACTGGTCATGAACGTTACACAATTGACCTCCCAAATAATATTAGTGATATAAGGCCTGGCCAAGATGTCACTGTCACAACTGATACAGGAAAATCTTTCACCTGCGCAGTACGCTTTGACACTGAGGTATTTAAGCTTTTCTCATGATTGTTGCTTTCTTTGTGGTTGCATTTGGAGATGCTATAAAAGGACTGTTTCATTATTTGATGAGCAAATAGCAATCATTGTTTAGAGTGAGCAAAATATAGTCTGTTATTATCAGGGTTTGCTTAGGTTGAGATTTATTCATTATTCCGAAAACCTTGTTTCAGAGTTCAGAACACTATTTATTGGGTTCTAATATTGTCGATTATTTTCTCAGGTTGAACTTACCTACTTTAACCACGGAGGCATACTTCCATATGTCATCAGGAACCTTACTAGGCAGTGAAGTCATTGTTGACGGGATACTCAGATGCCTCTGCCCCGTTCTGCGCGCTTTTGAAAGTTGAATACGTGAGAAAGAATAAATTTCTTAATAAATAGGATATATCCCTGTTAACGGAGGCAATTTTTTTGGACACCCACAAGTGTTGATTAGGCTTGTAAACAGTATGTCGGCTCCAGATTTCTGGTTCTGTGCAATATTTCATAGTGTGCCCATTGAACAATGGGGAACAATTATACGAGTCGATATGAACACTGCCGCATGTGGATATTCATTGAAATTTGACCTTTGCATCCTTTGACTTTTTAGTCACTAATTTCGGTGACATTTTCAGTAGTTTTTTTAGATTTTTTTTAAAAAAATTTTAATTCTCTTAATTTTATTTTTGTTTTTTAAATTATATCATACGTTGGACGAAAGAAAATCTGTATTCACTGATCTTGTCCTACTTCGTCCTGCACCAAGAATCCAAAATCCCGCACAGAAGACAAAGATAAACATGCACATATGATGAAAAATTCCATTGTTAGAGAAAGTACGAGTGATTATGATATACCTTACTGTACAGTGCTCAGTCGAATACTCGGCGTGGCTATCGGGTATAATCTACTGTGCGAATGCTCCTGTTTGAAGGTGTAATAGTTTGTGTCTCAGACCAAAATCAAACCTTTGAAGATGAGGGAAAATCGCGGGATGTGAATGAGAAACAATGAGATTTTAGCGTAATTCAAAATTTCAAAAAATTGAAAATTATAATTTTAATCGGCAGAGATAGCATTGACCTACAAATGTATTGTTCTTATTATTTTTATATTTTTTATTTAATCTTAATGTTATTATTCTTTTAATTTTAATTTTATTTAAATTTTATAATATATAATAATTTAATAAATTTTATGTGAACTTTTTATATAGAAAAAAATTGGTAGAAAAACTTTTGTACAACTCGAATGTGAAATATTTACATGGCCAAAAGAGAGAAAAATATAATGTTGTCACTTTTTTTTACATCGTTTTTCGCCAGAGAAAAGACAGAATGTTGACCAAAATGATTCTAAAAGTTAAAATAAAGAGACTGCTGAGTTTTGCACCCTATTAGAACGGTTTGGTGCGGAGAAAAAAAAATTAGAAAGAAAGTTGCAACGTTATTAGCCCAACGAAAACAACTGCCATAGTTCCATGTCATATTCTGTGTATTTTCTTCATGCTTAAGCGGATTTTCTTTTTGATAGCTCCAGTGCCAATGCCAGTGGCCAGCGCTTAGGGCTCCCTTCTCTGTGTTGAATTGTATTTTTCTCTTTGTTCGTGAGCTACCTATCCACTGGTGAATTTTTATTTAAAGTTTTGCCATCTCTGGGCAATATCAATAAATTAGCATAAGATTCTCCAAGAGCAGAAAATCATAGGATCGATTGGGTAGTTCTTAATGCAAACAGTAAGTCATTAATGAAGACTCAAAGGACATAAAAAACATGAACCTACCAATTTCACTTCACATTTATGCTAGTCAAAAATTGAAACTAGTTCATTGTCTCATTAATACGATGCTTAATGCGTACTCCTAATTCAGAAACGCTATTTCTACAATATTATTACACACAATAAATAAAGACGGGCCATTGAATATGTTTTCCACTCCTAACTGAAAGAAAAGAAGAAAAGAAGAGATTTTATTGTGTACAAGGGAATCAAAGGACTGTTTATAACAAGTCACTTCATTGAGCGATCCTCTGGAATGCTTTCTAAAGCTGGCCTCCAAGGATTGGTGCCCCAATCCCATTCTCCAACCCCAGAAATTGTTCTTCCTCTCAACTTCATAGCACTTAGTAATTGCTGCAGTGAAGTTTGCTTTGACTCGTTATTACAGCCCAATATCCTTTTCAACTCTTTTTGAGTCACCACCACTCTAATCCTCACAGCCCCACTTCTACCATCACTACAACTCTCCCTATCACCTATATCATCTTTTTCTAATTTAAACCTTACCATCTTCTTCGTGGTTTCTTCCCCCTGTGCCGGTTTCAACTTGGTTGATGATGATGCTGATGCTGATAATGATGGTGTCTTCATCTGCTCAACTGCTTTTACTTTTGCCACACTGCAGGTTTCCAATGGGGGCTCGCAACTCTCCTCTTGTGCTGAAATCTGGTTGTTTCTCAAGCAGTTACCCATGTTCGCGGCGAAGCAACTTAAGAAAACCAAGATATGGAAGAAGGAGAGGCTATCCAAAGTGAGACCTAAATAGAGAATGGGGAAAAGCAAAGCACATGGATTTTCCGGTTGTTGCGTCGGGCTTTTGAAATAAAGCGTGAAGATTCAGATGCTTTTTTGCTTAAGACACACATCACCGTGTATGAAACTTCTTGATACCCATTTGTTTTGTGCTGTGGGAATAATTTATTCAGTGTAGCCATTTGTTCAGCCTTGGCATTTAGTGTCTGTTTTGAATACCAAACTTCTATGGATGATGACTTTTTTCCTTAAAAAAGTTGCATTTGAAGTTTGCTATGCCTTTGTCAAAATATAATACAACATTTAGGACTGGTCCAATTATGCTTAGCTTTATGTACAGTGCCATTGAAAGGCTATAGGCTTGAAACTAATGCCCTCTAATCACTGCTTAAAAAGCGGTACACCTCCCTCGGCAAGGCTAATTGCACCACATTACATCAATACTTATCAATGGGGTGTCATTGTTTACCACTCTTTATTGCTTGGGCGTCAACAATTCGTAATAAAATAATAATAAATAAAAGGTTTATATTAATAATTAAAGTTAAATATATAAATCAAATAATATTATTGTATTTAATGTAAAGTATTAAATTTTACAGTTTATAATTTAATAAATTTAATCATCTAAATTTCTTAAATAATATCTTTATAAAATTTAGTTTGTAGAAATAAAAAAATTAAAAATAAAATAATTAACCCGATTCTTAGCACTACATACATATAACTATTGCCTCCACTCCTTACAATTACTGTAGTTCAATCATAACAAGCTCAAAGAAGAATGAGATTGTGCCATGATTGGATATATCCATATCATCAGCTCTGCAATAGATAACAAGAGTTGGTGGGTGGCGTAAGATAACCAAGCGTATTAAGACCGTTGAAACACAACCGTACGTCATGATAACGAAAACGTGTATGGAAGCAGGATTCAATTATGTTCACCAGCAATGAACGTGCCCATCAAATATAAGTCAACAGATTTATGGGCACTTTTGATTTGATGAGTTGTATCTCACGTGAATGGATAATGGTGCAACCGCAGGGAGGAGGGTCTGCTGCGTAGGACATCTTCAATGTTTAGGACACCCTCTAAACTACTAGCCCTGTTCTGTCTCTGGTCCCATTTGGTAGGAGATGGGGTATCTTTCCACATGGGACAAGTAATTGTCCATCAAATTTTGTAACTGTTTTAGGTTTGACATGGTGAGACTTAAATGGCAGCTCGGCAAGTTCACATTTTTGCAGACACCAGAAAACCAAGTCGAATGGAACTATGGAAGGCAAGGTTAGTGGATTGCAGAGCTCATGAAGTATCCAATTTCAGTTCCCATATTCGTCAACATAAATCATAGTAGATGGATTTATCTTTGACGAAAAAGAAAAGACAAATCGAGTGATTGAGAAGAGGAATGTGAACTCCTGCCTTGGGATATTATTAGTTTATTATATGATTTACATAGTATTCATCGTAATTGACTACTCAATCTCATAAATTAAGAAAGTTTATTCATATTTATAATCTTATATATTTTGATGTAAGCTTTTAAAATTGATAGTTTTTACAGTTTAATATAAAATTTAATAAATTTAATAATTTAATTTTATATTATAAAAATTAAATAAAAATAAAATTATAAAAAAAATGTAATCCAATAAGTTAATACAAAAAGTATTAAACAGTAAAATGAAACCAAATGTAAATTACGGTTGAAATGAGAGAGATAAAAGAGGGAATAAAAAATTAAATGTAAAAAATACTTTAAATTAATTTTCTTTCTTTGTCTCTTTTTAATACATGATGCTGATGGTATGTAATATTTCTCTATTAAATAAAAAAAAATAGAAAGTGATCCTTATTTGTAAATTTTATTTTTATTAATTTTTTAACTACCTTAATTTAATCTTTATATTTTTCTTATTACAATTTTAACTTTAAACACCACAATATAAAAATCCAAATCCATTCAATGCAAATTAGAGGTAATTATTATTATTTTCATATCCCAAACTGGTTGTAATAATTTTTCCTTTTACTTTTGGGGTAAGTCAACGTTCTCTGGTCTTGTTTTGGGAAAAGTGTTCTCTCATTTATCACAAACTTTTAAAAAAATTGTTAAATATATTAATTTTATAATTTAATTTATAAAATTTAATATTATTATTTTATTTAAAAAATTATAATTTCACTTAAATTGTAGCATACTTAGTCTAGTGTTGAAAACAAGCATTAGACGTTTTACTCGATGCTTCTGTCGGCGCTAGGAGTACCAAGAATTTAAGTACAACTAGTTGAGGCGTAGGAATTTTTTACTCTCTTAAGTTTTCAAGTTCGAATCTCAATAATATACATAAAAAAAAAAGACTAAAATACATAAAACTCTTCTAAACTTTAGGTCAATTTTAAAAAATTCTCCTAAATTTTAAAAATTTTCAAATGACCCTCTTAAACTATGAAATATTTGCAAATAATCCCTTCTGTCAAATTTTCTGTCAAAATTTAAAAAAATAACGAAAATGACCTTCATTGTAAAATTGAAAAATTGAAGGTTGTGAACAGTAAAATTTTAGAGCTTTAACATTGAACCTTAACCCTAAACCCTAAACTCTAAATCCTAAATTCTAAATCCTAGCCCTAAAACCCTAAATCCTAAACCCTAAAATCTTAAAATTCTAAACCCTAAACCCTAAATCCTAAAACCCTAAACCCTAAATCTTAAATCCTAAACCCTAAGCCCTAAACCCTAAATCTTAAACCCTAAGCCCTAAACTCTAAATCTTAAATCCTAAACCCTAAACTCATAAATCCTAAATTCCTAAACCCTAAACTCTAAATCCTAAACCCTAAATTCCTAACCCTAAACTCTAAATTCCTAAACCCTAAATTACAAATTTACATTAAGTTTTTTTTTTGTATTTATGACAGATTTGTAATTTTATGTGCATTTGAAGGATATTTTTGTTTTTTTATCAGGTCAAAGTAGAAGTTGACCAAAATACATTCAAATTTTAACGGAAAATTTGACGGAAGAGGGTGTTTTGCAAACGTTTCATAGTTCAAGAGGGTCATTTAAAAAATTTTAAAGTTCAGAAGAATTTTTTCAAATTGACCTAAAATTCAATAGAGTTGTGTGTATTTTAGTTAAAAAAAAAAAAAAGGTACAACTATCAGCACTGTTGTGATTTCCCCAAGAACATGAAAAACTTACATCCAACGGTTCTTGGTTTCTTTGACGGCCATCGGACGGGTCAAAAGGCACAATGCCGGGACTGCAGGTAACACAAGATTAACTAGCCAAGCTACCTCTCATGTGGCTTTCAGGCTTCTCCACACGCATTGAATTCATCACGTGTTTCTCACCTGATCATCCCTGATATTGTGAATCGTGATTGGCAGGTGTCGGTCCGTCATCGCCTCTTCCTTATGTCCTAAGACTCCGAACTGTTGTGGGTGACTGTGAGCGAAGGAGTGAAGCGGTACAAAGTGGTCTCTCGCAGTCTCTGACTCCCATTCTTCAAATTCTCATTTCCCTCTTCGCGTTAGAATTCACTTGCCCTCCGCCCCTCTCTCTTTCTCTCTCTACTCCTTCTCTTTCTCTTTCCCTCTGCCATTTCTGTGCCTTCTAAATTTTCTGTAGGGCACTAAAGTCAGAGACGTGTAGACCAATTTTCTAAATGTTTTCTCTGGCATTCATTTTCTAAGTCGGTGACAAGGTGCAAATATGAAGAAGGGAGGGGTCTCTCTACGCAGTCTCGTGCTTCAAATCACTCTGTTTCTTCTTCTGTGTAAGTGTAATAGCGAATGTCTATGCCGCCCATAACTAGTAATTTCCCTATTTAATCGCTCTTCTTTCATTTAAATCATCACTTCACTCTTCAAGTTGCAATCTTTATTACATTGAAACCGGTATTGTTGTACGATATTGTAAATGCCACACGGAAATTTGAGTTAGATAAATGTGTGATGATTAACGAGTTTGCTATGAACAGGGATGTGCTTACATCTGTTTGTAATTATTATTGTTTGAGGTTAATTCAGTGCAAAAATTTTTACTCACTCTAAATCTGAGGGGACAAATGCAGTGTCTAGTGGCCGGTTTGCTGAAGAAAGCTGGGTTATTGATTTGGGCATCAAAGATTGGATTTCGTTTGAAACTTTGGGAAAGTATAGTGTTCTGATGTTATATGCTTTGGGTACAAATCATGGTGAAAAAGGCTAACCTTCATCTAATCTTTCAATGCTGTACGGTCATGATTTGCACATTTCGGATTGTCAACAAGTCTCCTGCACTTATAACAAGGCACCTAAAAATGTTGGGTGTTCTTAATCAAAACGTGCCGTTGTTAAATACTTTCACTCGTTTATGACATAGTAAATTTGTCATTCAACTTCACATGCTCAACGATTTTGTGCCATTGCGTGTACTCCATTGTCTTACACATCAAGTCAAATCATCCATATGTCTGAACATACGAGTTTAATTGTTTTGGAGCATAGGCAATTTATCAGGTTTATTATATTTACTCTAGCGACATCACTTGTTACCAAGCTGAAACTTACCTTCATGCAGATATGCACAATTCCCAGTGCTCTCCATCAATTGGTGTAAAATATTCCATTTCTGTCACAAGTAAGATTGATGCACCCTCTCCCAACATCTCACCAAGTACAGAGCCAGAACCCTTTCTTCCACTTTTCGCTCCTTCCCCATTGAGACCGTTCACAAATAGTTCTGTGCCTAAGTTATCAGGTATGACATACACTTTTTTTTTTTTTTATAGTTTCTCTGAGACCCTATAATAAGTATTTTCTACATATTTTCATCTACATGTCTATTGACAACACTTTGACAAATTATTTGTTAATGTTGAAGAATGGAGAGCTTATCTGGATCAATAAGCAATGACGGTCTTGTGTTCAAGTTATGCATAACATCTCCAGGCATCTCTACTTTCAAAATGGGGTTATAAACCTTCAGGAATCTTAAAGTGTTTTGACTTGATTATTTGGATGGATTTGGATATCATTGTGACTTGAGTGCTCTGCATTTGTTCCTTCATTCTTTATTTTGTTCCTGCTTTCAAAATGTGGTATGATGTACCTATGATGCTGATTAAATTACTTTTGTATTGGTTGTGCTACTGCATTTGCTTCCATGGTACATGTGTTTTCAAACCAGTCATTAGTGTAGCACTCACCTCACTCTCCCTCCCTTCCCCCCAACCTAGTTCGTACAGAAAGAAAATAAAGGAATATCACTTCTATTTAAATTCTTTTAAAGGCCTGTCTTGAAATGTACTTTTTGTTGGATATGATTTTGGTTGCCAGATGACCTAAATTACTATTGTTCTTTCCAGGCCTATGTGCATTAAATTTTTCAGGTGCTGAAGTTTTAATGAGCACAACTGCTACTGATTGCTGGGCTTCCTTTGCTCCATATTTGGCAAATGTAGTATGTTGCCCTCAATTTGATGCCTTGATGGTGACCCTTATAGGGCAATCAAGTAAATACTCTGGCATGCTAACTTTGAACAGAACTGATGCCAACCACTGCCTCTCAGATGTTCAGAAGATCCTGGCCAGTCAGGGAGCCAATGAGGACCTGAAGAATATATGTTCACTCCATCCAGCAAATCTAACTGAAGCATCTTGTCCTATCATAGTGGTTGATGAATTTGAGAGCATTGTAGACTCTTCAAGACTTCTGACTGCTTGTAGAAAAATTGATCCTGTAAATGAGTGTTGCAACCCCGTTTGCCAGAATGCTATAAACTATGCTACTAGAAAAATTGCATTGAATGACATTTCAAATTCGGATGGGGAGCATAGCTTGCTTGGGCAGACAGCTAGGATCAATGACTGTAGGAATGTTGTCCTTCGTTGGCTGGCTAGTAAGCTTGATCCTACCACTGCCAATAGTGTTTTAAGAGGACTTACAAACTGCAACCGAAACAAAGGTGAGCAAGGGAAAAGAACAGAAAGAAAAGGAGAATAAGATCAGATACATTGTCTTTTCTTATTACACTGTATTCCATTATATTGGGATATAAAGCCTGCATCTGACTTGTTAATGTTCAATGTTATATGATTATATTTGGCTCAGTCTGTCCGTTGGATTTTCCAAACATAACAAATGTTGTGAAAGAATGCGGAGATGTGATAAGGAACCAAAAACCTTGCTGCAAAGCCATGAAAAGTTATGTGTCCTACTTGCAAAACCAAAGTTTCATAACCAACCTGCAGGCCTTGAATTGTGCTGCATCACTTGGCAAGAAGTTGCAGAATGCTAATGTCTCGGACAATATATATACCCTTTGTCATATAGGCCTGAAGGACTTTTCTGTTCAAGGTTGAAATTATTATTTTTAACTTGCATGTAAAACTACATATTTCACTCTTTCTGCAAGTATTGATACTGATATCTGTTCTGTTCTGCACTTTTTTGATTATGGTCGTTGGATTTTCTCATGGATTGATCAGTTGCACCACAAGGTATTTTTAATAGCATTAATTATATACTAATATATGCCTCATTGCTTGGCTATGCTGCTGAAATGCTAGTCAAGTTTTAGTCTTTCCTACTACCTCAATCTCACGACAACATAGTGGTTCCTTAATGACTTTTTAAGATTTTATTACTATTAACTTCCATCATAAAAAAAATCTATTTTGGGGTCGAAACTTGGAAGTATAGAAGAAATTGTAAGCTAACTGCAATTATATAAATACTGTGGTTGAGACATTGTCTCAATTTTAAAAGAAATTGAGCTTTGCCAATTTTCTTATAACATTGGGGTTGAAGTCAAGTGAGTACTTCTATGTGGTTATGATATCTATTTATGGAGAATAACCTACACTTGTATCTTTAAGCGATGTACTTTAAGTGGTACCAAAGTGTATATTGGCATGGTATATGTATCAAATCTGGAATCTGCGTTAAATTTTTCTTGGTGTTTGTAGTATCAAAACTTGATCAATTATTTTATCCAGAGTCTGGCTGCCTCTTGCCAAGCCTGCCTTCAGATGCAACATTGGATAGAACTTCAGGGCTTGGATTCATTTGTGATCTTAACGACAACATTGTAGCTCCATGGCCATCAACATCATATGTGCTCGCTTCTTCTTGCAATCGAAGTATGTCTAATCTCTGTTCATATATTATTTCTTCTTCTCTGCTGCATTAGATTGTACATTCCGTGTAACCCTTAATTAAGACCAAATATATATATATATATATATATATATATATATATATATATCTTAACTCTGTAATATGTCTAATTTGTCTGTTCTTGGAACTTATGGAATTGCAGCTACAAAACTTCCATCTCTTCCTACAGCAACATCTTCACAAAATGGTAAGTGGCTTCACCGACATTGCTTTAGTTGGTTTATACTAGTTTTTCTTGTCTTAGCTTCTTTTTTTTTATTTTCAAATCAATTATGATTGTAGGCTACAAGCTAAAGGTGTGATTTGTCTTCTTAAATCTTTTGATCTATTTAATCATTGAGTAAAAGATGTATGATTTGAAGGCCAATAGACCAGTTAGATTTTTATTTAATGTAATTCAGTTGTTTTCCTTTCTTTTCTTACTCATGACTCCTTTCAAAAGTGAGACAAGGGAGTAGAAAAGGAGGGTGGGGTGGGGGTGTAGGGTGGGAGTTGGAGTTGGAGTATATTTGTGGACTGGGTATAAATCTTTCTGAAGATGAAGTCGAAGTTGAAAAAGATGATTGTACCTTTCAATGCTTATGGACTTAATGTGGCTTCAAATGTCTGATGTTGTTTATTGATTGATGGAAAGTAGCCAGAAAGGACCCCACTAAATTATAGACTTAGTCTCTTCATGATGATGGAAATCAACTACGTTATCTTTATGCATGAGCTTCTTTCAGACATTCTACCGTTGATTCTTCTATGAAATATTCTGGACAAAAATTATGAGTGATATAAATATCTTGAAAGGGAAAAGAAACAGAGGAATAAGATGTAATGAACCGAATTCTATACGTGACTTCTTAATACTTGAGGATTGAGTTTGCGTTGTAGCTATTTACTGAGCTGAATCATGAAATACTTGCTAGCGAGGGATCTACTAAATATTTTAGTTAATTTCCCTAATTGTGTACTTGATAGAAAAAGGAGCTCATGTATGGATTATTAAGAATATCCATGCATACACGTTGATGAGTGTCTTTAATCGCCACTTCCATTTGTTGCAGGTCTTTCCGTTAAGAACTTGGTTTTACCTCACCTCTTCACCTCTTTTCTGCTTCTCAAGATGCTTTTTTGATCTTGGTCATTACTTCGGATTTCTTTTGGCTGCAAAGGGACACAATCATTTTCAGGTGGTTTACTGATTCTGAGACTATGCGAATGGAAATTCTTTAAAAGGATCCAATTTTTTTAACATGTTTATAGTAGGTGAAAAAAAGAAAAAAGAACATGTTTAAGTTATCACTGTTACATGGGTAAAGGAATCCTAATCTTGAGATCTAGTACTGTCTTGATAGTATTGTATTATCATTATTTCAATATTTTTCGAAAATGTAATAATTTTGTATAGAGAAATTATATATTTTTTAAAATTATTGTTTAGTTCACCCTACAAGGAGCTTACTATTTCTTTGAAGTTCAACACAGCCAAACTATGGGTTTCCACGGATGTCCTCTTTCTTATTGCTATCATTTGTATCATTGTTATTAACTTAGCGAAGGATTGTGGGTGTAATCACTAGCATTATGGTTACGGTTACAAGTTTCAGAAGGCTTCCTCATATACATGAAAATCGTTATTAAAGATAAGTGGAGATTTCAATTCCAGAGGGATGCGTGTGTTCAAGTGTACGTTGTACGATTATATGTGTAGTGGTGAACATAAAACTTATTCCAGAAAGAGTTTTTGCAGTATTTCAAATTTTTAATCTTGTTAACATCAGGTAAAGGCAGATGATAATTACATTTGCGAGCCGAGAGACGATGCTCGTAAGTTCATGATTAGACATGCAGCACTGTCACAAGAGCCAAACCCATAAAAGCACTAGCAAATTCATTTGCTTTTCTTGCCACGAAATAGTTACCAAGCTGTGCCCACAAAAGAAAGATACATCCGACTGTGGAGCTGCACATAGCTGTCATGTTGCAAATCATAAATACCTGAAAAAGTTTCCTGATGATCAAAACTGCCATACCTCTGTTTTGTGGATTTGCACACTTCCTGGCGCAGCGAAAACATCTGCAAACTATCAAGCTGGCCACAAACATAGATGTGTTAATTTTGTGCTTGATTCAATCTGTTGACGATAATAGGCACAAGCGTGGTGGAAGTTGGAACCTGATTACTGTTTTTTCGCTAAGGTGCACACCAGCAGTGCGGAGGATCACATGTGCTTGACTATAAAGCAATCAGACGTGTGAGAAAATTGAGAATGAAAAAAGCAGACGCAATAGAAATAACGCATCAGGTTCAGTAAGTAATAACTTTTGTTCATGGACTAATTAGTATTGTACTTCCCATGAACTGTAGTGTGTTCGGTAGAGATGAAAATTGGAGAGGTGAAAAAGGGATAGTTATCAAAAAATAGTGAAAATCGATAAGAATTTTTGTCTTAATTTTATGTTCCGTACTCTTTTTGATTTGTCAAGTGGATGTGAATCGTACCTCTTCCCGTGTCATCGGTATTTCTCTGCAACCACGTAATATCGTAAGTTGTGAAATCCTCTAGTCTCAGTGTCAGATAGAGTAGAACTTACTTTAAGCAAAATGAATTTGGCGTAATTCTATTAGTTTCTTTTGCTTTTAGAGTTAATTGCTCAAGCTTTGCATTTTTTAATAGATTTTTTTTTTAATTTTACGAGGTATTCTTATTTTTTTATGGATGTTCGAGGCGGAAGCTGAGTATTAAATTTAACCTTGAACATGTCCACTTTTTGCTGCAACGTAGAGGATGTTCTTACCTTTTCCTTCTCGACTTTCTCGACATGGCTCACATTTTTATTCATGCATATATCGATCAATTAATTTCTTTTTGTGTAGTTTGTATTTCTAACTATGATATGTGTAGGCCAGGATGCTGGAGGGAACGTGGGGCAGGGAGGTTGATGACTTGATATGGCTTTCCATAAGGTTTTCTTTTCATTTTCAGGCTGCGGATATATGGCACACATTTTTACAGCAAATTATCTTGATGGGGTTACACAGTACACACCTTTTCCAAGCAACTTGCTGCAGTATCATCTTAAATGTTTCTCTGCAGATACTTGCTCCAGGTGGACTTGATTGAAATATTTACATGAATAATTATGATGTCAGAAGAAATGAAAAAAGATAATTACAGTTTTACTGTAAATTGTGAATTTCTTTTCACTTGCAGAATATTTAATTTGCTCAGGGCCAAGCTTAGCTTGGATTGAGACTGTCAAATCATAAAGCATTTGTTTGTACAGAATATAGGACACATGGAAAAGGCTATATTTAATGGTTCTGCTTCTTGATCTCTCTGGTGCATTTGTCTCGTGAAGGCATTCCCTTCTTTCACGTAGCTATATAATTCATGTGATTGCGTCTGAAACTATTATCTTTCGTCTGAAACATCTGAAACTGTTCGCCAATCATGGCGTCTGAGGCATCTAAACCTCTACTTCCGCCTAGCCCGCCCCCTTCATCGTCCCACTCATCCACCTCAGCATCAACCCATGAACTGGAAACGATATTAGCAGACACCAAAGTGCCCTTGATCCAACGCCTAGGTCCAGCCACATGGATCGAATTAAAGCTCCTCTTTCGCCTGGCTGCACCCGCTGTCATGATTTACATGGTCAACTACGCCATGTCCTTGTCCACGCGCATCTTCTCCGGCCACCTCGGCAATCTTGAGCTTGCCGCTGCCTCCCTCGGCAACACTGGCATCCAAGTCTTCGCATATGGCCTCATGGTTCTTCTTTCTCTCTCATCTTATAAATCTAATCATAAAAACTACTAATTTGTTTGTTTAACATATTCTGCATTTAATTATTTTAATTTTACAACAAGTGCAGTTGGGTATGGGAAGCGCAGTTGAAACTCTATGTGGACAAGCATTTGGTGCCCAGAAGTACGAAATGCTAGGCGTATACTTGCAAAGATCAAGCATCCTTCTCACTTTAGTTGGTGTTCTTCTCACCATTGTTTACCTTTTTTCAAAACCAATTTTACTCTTCCTCGGTGAGTCACCAAGAATAGCTTCTGCAGCTTCTGTTTTCGTCTATGGCCTAATACCTCAAATTTTTGCGTATGCTATAAACTTCCCCATTCAGAAATTTCTACAAGCACAAAGCGTGGTGGCCCCAAGTGCGTACATATCTACAGCCACGCTAGGAGTGCACCTTCTGCTAAACTGGGTGGTTGTGTACAAATTTGGGCTAGGCTTGTTGGGGGCATCGTTAGTACTGAGCTTGTCTTGGTGGATCATTGTGATTGCTCAGTTTGTATACATAGTGAAGAGTGATAGGTTCAATCTCACTTGGGGTGGGTTTTCATCGCAAGCTTTTTCTGGGTTGCCGGAGTTCTTCAAACTGTCTGCGGCATCGGCGGTGATGCTGTGCCTAGAGACATGGTACTTCCAGATTCTTGTCTTGTTGGCTGGTATGTTGGATAATCCTGAATTGGCCTTGGATTCTCTTTCAATTTGGTAAGTCTCATTTTCTTCTGCTGGTAGATAATATTTGCATATGGTTCAATAGAGGATGTGCCAGTCAGAAGGGAAAATTTAACCGTACTATTCAAATTATAAATTAAATTTTATTAAATATTTATTTAAAAAATTTAAAATTTACATATTAAAATATAATCCTAATAAAATTGCCTATGGTGAGATCTCAATAACTTCAATTTGGTAAAAAAAAATTTTCCCCCAAGATTAACAAAATTTGACCAATGCCTTATAAAATTAACGTGACATATGGATACCTTATGGAGTATTATATTTATTGAATTTTATAATTTAATATATAAAATTTAATAAATCTAAATTAATAGATATTATTAAAATTTAATTATAAAAATAATAATAACCTTTATAACTTTATAACTTTGTCCTTCTAGCCGTCAACCTTCTGTACGGTTGGTACCATACGTGGTGCCAAACAAGCCCGCGCGTTTGCTAGCTAAACTTGGACAGAAAGGAGCCATGCGTTTCTCTTGTTTCTTCTAGTGTGGTGCCTTTCGCATTCACATGCAACTGCCCCATTTATTCCTGCTTTAAAGACCAAAAATACTGGATTTTCAGAACAACGTGTGCCGCATTTTTATGTGTATATAATATTGAGATATCCCTTTCGTCACCCGAGGGAATAGGTGCTGATTAATGGGTTTGGTGATCCAGTATCAATCATGATTGCTTCGTTGAACTGTCTCTGCACCACGATGCGCGTGCTGTTTAATTTATTTATTCTCAAGGGTAATCAATGGCAGCGTCGACAAATTTTAGGGCGACCGTCTTCATCTGAGGGAATTAATGCCCTTTATATGATTTTGTTTTGAAAGCAAAGCTTCAAAGCAGGAAGCCACGATCAGGTTCATGTTGGCACCGAGATTAAAAGTGGGAAAATCATGATTTCTATTAAGAACTTATCATTTTTTTTGGGAAATACCTGGATAGAAAGAAAGAGAGAACTATGAAGTTTCACATATCTAGGATAAGTGATACACCACAAATCCCTTTGTTACAGAAAATGACAGCCATTGGGGGGGTCTCATGAAAACTTTCCATCCGCCATCTCATTAGCCAACCAATCTGCAACGCCGTTGCCTTTCTCTGTAAGTGTGTTACAAGTTGGACGATCCAACAACGATGATAGAGTTCACGTGACATGATCAATGAGCGTAGCATAGGGATGACTGGGATTACACCCATGCTGAACGAAGTTGACAGCAAGCATGGAATCCCCTTCAACTTGAAGTTTGCGAGTGCCTTGCTCCCAAGCCAATTCCAATCCAAGAATCAAACCCCATAGTTCCGCCATCCATGTGCTTCCGCAGCCTAGATTTTTTGAAAACCCAGCTCGAATCCTGGGACCCATCTATGATGTGTCCAGAACTTGTCATTTAGATCTGAACAATATAGCAACAATTTGAGCAGACTAACCTTGGAAGTTGCTGTCTTGTCATTTTGATTAATATCAAATAATTACTAGAAGCTTTACCAAAAAAAAAAAAAATAATTGCTAGAAGCTTTCGTTACTGTCTTGTCATTTTGAATTAATATCAAATAATTGCTAGAAGCTTTCGTATCAAGAACTTTTTGAAACATTTTCAAGGATAGCAAGACGTTGTCAGTTCTAATGTGTGAAATCTATGATTTCTTTGGAATGTCATTCAGTATCTTGTCTAAATGTATAGCACATTTTTATGTTTAAATACTTGTAATGATATAAATTTAAATGTTTTTATTTAACTATATTTTAGTGTACATAGTATACATAACATCATACATACATACATACATATATATATATATGTATGTATAGCACATTTTTATGTTGGATTAATTTTCAATGGCAGCACAATGATCTCTGGATGGATATTTATGATCTCAGTTGGATTCAATGCAGCAGCAAGGTGAGAAACCATAGATCTCATGGTCTACATTTCTTCAAATTTAAAGCAACCTAGTCCATATATTTAACCACTCAGTAAACAAAATTCTTACGGGTCTTAATCCTATCAATAAAATAGTGATGTAATGCATGTGATCATGGCAAAAAATGCAGTGTGAGAGTGGGTAACGAACTGGGAGCAGGACATCCAAAGTCTGCTTCATTTTCTGTGGTGGTTGTGACATTAGTTTCTTTCATCATTGCTGTAATAGCAGCACTGGTTGTGCTGGCACTGCGAGATGTCCTTAGTTATGCCTTCACAGAGGGTGAAGCCGTGGCAGCTGCCGTTTCAGATCTCTGTCCCCTCCTAGCCATAACCCTCATTCTTAATGGTGTTCAGCCTGTTCTCTCTGGTAAACCGCAACTCTGTCGCACCATGGGCCTTAATTTTCAAGATGAAAAATGATATTCCCTTTTTTTTTTTTGGTTACATTTTGTGTTAATTTTGTTGGATTCCACATTTTTTGACGTGGGATCCAGAAAATCTTACTGAAAAGCTTAGCAATTTCACAACTTGATTGGCATTTAAAGTCTAAGCATGCAATTTACTAAATGTGGCTATGAAGGAGTGGCTGTTGGGTGCGGATGGCAAGCTTTGGTTGCCTATGTGAACGTGGGCTGTTACTATGGACTTGGTATCCCATTGGGTTTTCTTCTTGGGTTTTACTTCAATTTTGGAGCCAAGGTATCAATTCGAAATATTCTTGGTACTTCTTACGCTATATATTTTATGTCCAGACTCAATTTTGTGTGTTTGGATTCCGTCCAAATTGGGCAGTACCCATTCTTGTTTGACTTTAATTCCACATAAAATGAAAATTAATTCTGAACGCACTTACCTACCATGACCCAATTCTTACTTTTTATTCCAAAAATCAATTCAGCACACACAAAAAATAACATCATCATTCTACCCTTATTTATGGTGACCAAGGAAGTTAGCCTGGAACCTCGAAAGTGATTCCAAAGCTATGAAGACTCGGCGGAGGGACAGCTTATGTGTTATATTAAAACGGTGTTGTGCAGGGGCTGGGTTGTTCAGATCCAACATGCGAACAGATAGGCAAGGCAAATAAGTGTGCAGATTTTCTTCCAAGCAAAGGGCTGTCTGCTCCTTCAGGCTCCACGTTGGTAGAGATTTTAAAGTGGATCAACCTATCTTGACCTAAGATGGTCTACAAGTTAACGTGATCATAAATTAATATATTTTTATATATAAAAATATGAATTTATTTATCTATTTTATTTTTGTGATTTATAAATTAAATACAATGAAATAAATTAATTTTATTTTTTATAAGTTAAAAAATATAAATTTATTTTACTTTTTAAACAAGACAAATAACTGATTTAGCTTATTTTAACACCTCCAGCTCCATGAGTTCAGATGTTATTGTCTTTTTTATCATTTCAGCTTCAAAATTGATTAGAACTTTCATCCAAACGTCATTTTGACCTTTAGATCTTCGTTGAATTTTATTTTATCACATGACCTTTAGATCTTTTATCATTTTATTTTTTCATTGACCATGTTTTTCTTATTCTTGCTTCTGGTTGTCATTCTTGACTTTTATGTGAATTGCTTCAGGGAATTTGGTTGGGGATGATTGGGGGCACATTGATGCAGACTATCATTTTAATCTGGATCACTTTCCGAACGGATTGGATTAAAGAGGTAAGAGTGAGAGCTAATACAGATTTTTTTTATCCTTTTGAAATAAAAATACTATGTTTTTTTTTATAATATATAGTAGCAAATCAGTATTGACAAATCATGTCTTATGCATTAATTTTACAAATAATTAAGTAATTCATTACAAGAGCATAATATAACCCATTATTGTGCTAAGAAAATAAGAAATATTATTCCCATACAAAGAATTCATAAAATCTCATAAAATTAAATGTAGTTTAAAATTTTTTAAATAGAATTATTTTAAAATTTAATTTTTGAGAATAGAAACGTAAAACCAAAAAAAATAAAAAAAAAACTATACTTCCCTATAAGTTTGAATTCTCGTATTGCAGGTGGAAGAGGCAAAGAAAAGGTTGATAACGTGGCTTCCCCCGGAGGGAAAACCACTTTTGAACGACTAAGACTAAAGTTGTTACCAAAATACAGTTTGTGAACGTGGATATAATTTCTGATGTATGCCTCTCGATTTATTAAACTGCTTCAAAATGGTTTATGTATTATTGAATTTTATAATTTAATTTGTGATATTTAGGTAATTTAATAATTTATATTTTTAAAATAAAATTATTATTTAATAAAATTTAATTTATAAAAATAATATAACTGTATCTAAAAATGTTTTTCTGTGGGTAACAAAGAAGCCAAAGTTGAAAGCATGAACTTGGCTTCTAGTATGTAAATGCCCATTATAAACTTTCTTCGCTCTGCCTGGTGCTAAGTATATGGTCATTGGCCAACTGATGTTGGTACAAGGGGTTGAACTACCTCCACCCTTTCTTCTCCCCTGGTTCGATTTTTCCCATGTAATAAAATATATATGTATATATATGGTCATTGATTTCGTCATGCGGGTTTGATATTTTTACCATCAATGGATGAATGGGTGTGTGCAGGGAAGCATGTCCCTTTCCATGATGCCATTATTGTGAGGGTTCTTTCAAATTAAAAGGAAAAAACCTGTATTCATAAAAATCCATTAATTATTCATGCTACAAATCCAAACAAAATTTGACTGCATTCTCCAATGGGCCTCAATTTTGATGGTTGAAAGTTGAAACGAGTTGTTAGATTCATCCTTAGGAGTTCTTAAAGTCCCAAATTTAGAATGGTATTGCACGAGTTGGCAGCCGCCGTTGTTGACATGGTGGAACTGAAACAGAAAGCTCTGGACTATTATGATGTTCAATTTTAGCAACAGCTTTACTATCGCAACTCTTGACTTTTATTTACACAAATTTTTCTAACAAAGTAAGCTTATATAGATTTTTAAAATAAAAATAAAATTTTTATAATTAAAAGAAAATATAAAAAAAGTTTAAAGTAATTTACAGCAATGACAAAAAATCTTTGAAACAAGGCCATGCGATGGTTTTCCTTTTCCAAGGCAATTATTA
Source organism: Dicorynia guianensis (assembly GCA_037013595.1). Classification (NCBI taxonomy): domain Eukaryota; kingdom Viridiplantae; phylum Streptophyta; class Magnoliopsida; order Fabales; family Fabaceae; genus Dicorynia; species Dicorynia guianensis. The sequence continues at coordinate 3,751,357 of JASUAB010000009.1, forward strand.
GTTGACTTGCAATATAGTTTATGTAGAGTAAATAATATATTTGCATAATTATAATATAATTTTTCATATTTAAATAGTAACTAAATTTTTTTTAAAAAAAAATTAATCTAAGAGAGCTTGGAAGGATCTTGAGCTCTCCTTTGTAAAGGGATCATTATTCATTTATGTAAGAATCACTTGTTTACTGTTAATAAAAAAAAATCAGCTGTTAACTAGTTCGTGATTGCGAACGTTACTGGCACAAATAACAACCTTTCTACTTTTTATACAACTAAAAATATTACTTATGGAGGCTCGGTTGGTGTAATTAGTGTTTGTGTTTTTGCCACATGTTAGATTCACTAAGCTATTCAATATTTTAAATAAGGTAAAGTTGGTTTTGTAATCAGGATACTTTTAAGAAATAAAAAATATTAATTATATCTTTCTGTCTGTTTCTTTTGTTAATTGTGGTTAAAATTAAATTTGAATTTTTATTATTTTTAATTTATATTTAAATAATTTTATAAAATTTCTTTTTATTAATTTTTTTAATTTCATATTTTTTTCTTATTATATTTTTTATCTTTAAATCAAACGAATAGGGATCACATCCGTCAAAACCGCACAATTAATTTTGTACTCCCTTTTCCTTTTTTAAAGTTTTTTTTTGGTAGATCCCTTTTCTAAGTTTTTAATATCCAACCTAACCAATCGTGGTAGTCACACTACTCACAAACACAAATAGTTTTATAATTTTATTTTTATTTAATTTTTATGAAATAAAATAAAATATTATAAATTTTATAAATTAAATTATAAAATTTAATAAATAAATTAATATATTATTTAATTATAAAAATATAAACAAGTGAAGTAAAAATAATATTTTTCTTACCATATTTGAGGGCTTTGATTTGGCCTCCTAAGTCGTAATCGCATTCGTAATCATTCAAAATCATTTTGCATACAAAATTGCTCTTCCATCCCTTCTCTCCTGCCTCTCGTCTTTGCTTTGCTCTTCAAGTAGACAAGCACCGCAGCCGCTCCATATTGTCGCTGGGGTACAAAGGCCCCCGCTGCTTCTAACGACGGCTGCAGGGTGGTCACCATTGGAACAAATAAGCTTTTGACTACAGAGGCCTGGAAATATGGGTTCTCAAAAGAACGATGCTCGTGAACCATTGTTAGTCCCCAGCGACCCTACGCCTTCATGGACTCAATCTTTCAGCTCCAAGCACGAATCCAATGGCGAGCTCGAGAGAATCCTCTCAGATACAACTCTGCCTCTCATGCGGCGTTACGCACTCGCCACGTGGATTGAGTTGAAGCTCCTCAGCTACCTCGCTGCTCCGGCTGTGATTGTTTATTTGATCAACTACGTCATGTCTATGTCCACTCAAATCTTTTCCGGCCACCTTGGTAACCTCGAACTCGCGGCCGCTTCCCTCGGCAACACCGGCATCCAAGTCTTTGCCTATGGCCTCATGGTATTCTGTCTCCCTCTGTTTTCGCTCTATGTCTTATCTCTATCCGATTAGCCCAGTCATTTATTTTTCAAATGCAACAAAGACTAATGAATCAAAACCCATTATTGGTGGTACTGCGTTCGTGAAAAATGTTCCATTCAGATAGTGGGATAGTCATTTTGAAGTAGGTATGAATTTAAAAATTATTGTCCTGTCAGTTTCTATCTATTGAAATTGATTGGCAACTTTGATGAACAGTTGGGTATGGGAAGTGCAGTTGAGACGCTGTGTGGACAAGCATACGGTGCACAAAAATTTGGAATGCTAGGCGTTTACTTGCAAAGATCAACGATCCTTCTCACATTAGTGGGGATTGTATTGGCCGTGCTATACATCTTCTCCAAACCCATTCTGATTTTTCTGGGGCAATCGCCAAGGATTGCTTCTGCAGCTTCAATATTTGTCTATGGCCTAATCCCTCAAATCTTCGCCTACGCTGTGAACTTCCCCATCCAAAAATTTCTTCAAGCTCAGAGCATAGTGGCCCCAAGTGCTTATATCTCAGCAACTTCACTAGCCATTCACCTTTTGTTAAGTTGGGTGGTTGTGTACAAGATTGGGCTCGGATTATTGGGTGCATCATTGGTGCTGAGTTTGTCGTGGTGGATTATTGTGATTGCCCAGTTTGTATACATTGTAAAGAGTGAAAAATGCAAGCATACATGGCAAGGTTTCACAGTTCAAGCCTTTTCCGGACTGCCGGAGTTCTTCAAGTTGTCTGCAGCGTCCGCGGTGATGCTGTGCCTGGAGACATGGTACTTCCAAATTCTGGTTTTGCTGGCAGGGCTGTTGGATCACCCTGAATTGGCTTTGGATTCTCTTTCCATTTGGTAGGTCTTCTGTTCTCATTAATCTTTTTTCTTTTTACCCCTAAATTCTAGATTAATCTTTTTTTAACATGGTGATTGAGAGGATTAAGGCAGCGAAAGAAATAAAGTAGTTAGGTAGCTAAAATGCTTCCATATAAAAAAATCCTCAATAATGGAGTGTATCTCTAGTAAAATTAGCAGGTTAAATTTTCACAAAACATTAGTCATTAGTGGTTTTTTAAGTCTCTGTTTGACGTTACAAATTTTAATCACATTCTAAGTTGTATAAATATGGATATAGGTTCATATCCGATATTAGTATGGGGTATACAAGTTGTAACTCTCATGTAAGTTTTATATCTCATACGTTACTTCATAGATTACACTTAAGAGTTGTTTGTTCAAATGAAAAGGAATAAAATCAGTAAAAACCCACAACACAAAAATATGAGTGATATAAAATATGATGGAAGTAACAAGTAAGATGTAATGTGAGTAGAATTGATTTAAAAAAAATTATTTAAAATATGCGAAGTCCACTTAAAAGAAAGAATAATAGGAATTTTTTTTTAAAAAAAAAATGGTGAAATCGTGCCTTCTTTTCTCTGTAGAAATTGATTCTAAGATGGCAGGCCAGTGGCCACGGTTGTAAGAGCTAAAGATTCTAAATCACTCTCCGATAATTATTGGTTTGGTACAAGAATAATAAATAACGTCAACCGTATAGGCAGCGAGAGGTACATAATAACTTCAGAGTTAATGGTCCTTGTTGCACTACCAAGTGCCAGGAATAATGGCAGATATACTAGAAGTTAAGAATTTGGAAGTTGCTGGTTTGGTTTGTTAATTTGCCAAAGGGAAGGAAGACAACTCCCATCAAGTTGACAATTCACGCATTTTAGTCTTGGCTTGACTGCCAAAGGACAGCAACCTCACAGTGAAGCATAGCTTATCCCAAACAATGCTGCTAAGCCACAAGCCGTTCTTGACGAGAGGTATCAGAGAGTGGCCATTTTTTTTTAAGCATATGTTCTTGATTATTTCCGAGAGTTTTGCGTGGTTGTGCATTGTTGAGTTGTTGCGCCGAGCCTTTATTTGCAAGATCAGGAGCACAGGTTCCTTGTCCTTATTAACATTGAGATTCACAGAAAAAGAAGATAAGGAAACAGAGAGCAACCCCAAAACGCACCTCGTTTTGGCTTTATTGTGAGAGTGTTGCGTGTGAAATCGTATCACTATTGTCTGCGCTCACAACTCGTGGTCCTATCTTGCTGTCAATTTGTTTGTCTTGCTATTAATCTTCTCCACTTGGACCCCCACCATGATGGCCACCTTTTAATCACTGTCAGTGACATGACCAACTTTTTTCGGGCACTTGGCGTCTTTCCCTCTTCATAGACCTTTGTGGATGAGTCCTGTTGTTCCGATAAATTTTAATTCGCGAAACTATTTGTATTTTTTAAAATGATAAATAGAGATAATTTTTATTTATATTTTTAAAAAATTTAATGAATACATACTTTAATTTGTGTTTTTATAACAATAAATAAAAATTATTTTTATTTATAATTTGTGAAAATTACGAGTTAAAATCGGTCAGAGTATATTTTCCTTTCCTTTGTGGCTATTATAATTTCTCATTTCTGTTTATACTCTTCAAAGTTCAAAACACAACAGCCGACATTTTTGACCAAGTCATATATGTTCTAAACGTTTTTTGGTAAAAAAAATGCTCTAATGTATTTATTTCCCGTGTGTTACCAATTGCAGTACCACAGTGACTGGATGGGTGTTCATGATTTCAGTTGGGTTCAACGCAGCTGCAAGGTTAGTTTCTCAAAGCTTATACTTCCTAATTATCAATGCAACTTTTTCCTGCTGTTAACAAATTTCATTCCTGATATTGTGAATTTAGTATTATAGTTTCTCAAAGCTTATACTCCCTAATTATCAATACAACTTTCTCCTGTGTTTTAAATCTGTTTAAAAACTTTTGGGAATTCTCACATTGCAACTAGTAAGATAGGGTATCAATTATATAGAATGAATAAGTATTGGTGTGACAATGATGCAGTGTAAGAGTGAGCAACGAGCTGGGAGCAAGGAACCCGAAATCAGCTTCATTTTCAGTGGTGGTGGTGACATTGATTTCTTTCATCATTTCCGTTATTGCAGCACTCGTCGTGCTTGCTTTAAGAGATGTGATCAGCTATGCCTTCACCGGAGGTGAAGCCGTGGCTGCCGCAGTCTCAGATCTTGCCCCGCTGCTATCACTTGCTCTGGTTCTCAATGGCATCCAACCCGTCCTATCTGGTACATAACTTTGTATGCCTAAGTAACCTCAAATGATGCATGCATGAAAACTGCAGGAGATTACTTGTTATGCCATGAATTTGTTTACTCATTCAAGCACATAACAAGTTGGTTTGCATGTTTCATTACTTCACTTAAAAGATTTGAAATTATTAAATTTATTAGGTTATATAGATTAAATTATAAAATTTAATAAATTTAATAATTATATATACATTTAGTGAGAATTTTGTGAAAAATTGTTGGTAAGAGTATCATTTTCCTTATATATCTTACTTTTAGAAACTGATGCATGCAATGTGACATAATGTATGAAGGGGTGGCTGTTGGATGTGGATGGCAAGCTTTCGTTGCTTATGTGAATGTGGGCTGTTATTATGGAGTTGGCATACCATTGGGTGCGCTTCTCGGCTTTTACTTCAACTTTGGTGCCAAGGTATGCTCACTTGCTCAGCTTTTTTTAACCCCAAGGCTTTTTTATATATAAAAAAAGAAAAATTTCAGCACACATTTCTCATTATTTAATTTAATTCCCTTCAAATGAAACATACACTGAAACATAAAATACTAAAGAATTGAATGATTCTAATATTGAGGCAAAGATACAAACTTGAGCAGTCAAAAAGCTGGGTTGCTGGAAAGTAAGTCCAGGAAGTTGTTGCTATTTGCTCTATCTTGGTTTAGAGGGGAAAATGATGGCGTCACTGTGCAGGGAATATGGCTGGGGATGCTGGGTGGCACGCTCATGCAAACAGTCATTTTGATGTGGGTGACTTTTCGGACGGATTGGAATAAAGAGGTAAAAGAGTTCCTGCAATCTTAATCTTTGCGTTATAGTACTATGTGAGCAAGCTATAGTTGGTGTCTCTTTAAAATCTCTTCAATTGTAGGTTGAAGAAGCAGCTAAGAGGTTGAACAAGTGGGAGGACAAAAGGGAGCCGCTTATAAACTGAAACACTTCGGTCTGAAGATGTGGGTTGGTATATTCGAGTGGGTGAAGACTATTAATTGTTCATTTCAAGCACCATTCTTATCAATTTGTGAACAGAAATAAAAGTTAATAAGTGAGTAGGGTTAATGGAAGGCACATAACATAATTGGTGCTTGGCTCATTATGTATAGAAGATGGTACCTTCCTTTTCACGATTTGACTACTTTTCTTTGATTCCACGAATGTATGGCCAAAATAGAGATTTATGGATGTGCTGATTTTGCAAAATATATGCAAATTTGCCCATTTGGTACTTCTTTTCGGCAGTGGGACAGCCCAGAACTTCGTCAACTGGGGTATCTTTGTTGAATTTATCTATTCTCTTGGCTTTTCTTATTTGTTCTAACAAAAATCTGTTAGATATGAATCACATCCTGATAATATAGATAATAAACCAAAACAAAAGAAATACCCTTTACAACAAACAGAGGATCTGCATCCTAGCCATGATCCTACGGAGGCTGCTGTTTACACCTCTATGGTGACAGTCCCAAGCTGTGAACGTAGTAGAACAACCATGTTCAAACTTTGAACGCATGGCTTCCTAATCAACGAGCCTCAAAGACCATGAAAAAGCTACAAATTAATTCTGCATACAGTGGCATAGTTCACGTTCGCAGTTGGACTTCATTATTTGGAATAAGTAAGTGAATTTACACAGTAAGCACAAGCATGTCAGCCGCTCGCCCAAAAAATTATAAGCTCCAAAACTAGCATTTTAGTTTCTCTTTCTCTAAATTACCTTCAAAGGATAATTGGAATTACCACATAGAAGCGTCAACTTAATCAACTAACTTATAAATTGCTCTGGAGGGTTAGATTAGACATGCCAACAGAATCAAACTGCACTTAAAAACATTTTCCTTTCACATAGAAGGTATATAAATTACACAGGTTGCAATCTGCAGTCAGAAAAAAAAAAGGTTTCAATGAAAGAGGCTGAAAAGATTCTGGCTAATCAAATATGAATTTTTCTGACGTAAAATGTATAGCATATTTAATACTGACCAAAGAGGGGGCACCATACAAGATAAAGAAAAAGGGACACCTCTGTCACTTCTTCTTCCCTGCTTTTCCTTCCTTTCTTCTTACAACTTCATCAGCATATTTAATACCCTTACCTTTGTATGGTTCTGGGGGTCTCCATCTCCTAATAGAAGCAGCAAACTGGCCAATCTCAGACTTGTCATATCCACTGACCGTAATTCTAGTGTTATCTTCCACCTTCACTTTAAGGCCATCAGGGATTGTCATTTTAACTGGATGAGAAAACCCAAGATTCAAAACCAAATCTTTTCCCTCTAGCATGGCACGATATCCAACACCAACCAGTTGAAGTTTCTTTTCAAAACCTTTAGATACCCCAACCACCACGTTGTCTGTAAGTGTCCTAAACACAAAAATTTACACGCCACATAAGAGTTAGATAAATACATGCATATAGATGGCTGGAATATAACTACAGAAAGCTAAATAATTTGTATGAGTCCAAATTGAGATGCACAACTTGAGCCTACCAAGGTGAAATCCAATATTCTGCCCATACAAGAAAATCTATCATATGTAACACATGGAAATGGAACAACATAATAGCCTTATGTCATGCCAAGAAAAAACCAGTAGCTCAGTTTTCCAAACGCTTAAAAAAGGAAAAGTAAATGATTAGTGTACATCTGCGACTAGAAAATGCAAAATCCAGTCTGAAATTGCATAAAAATGTTAGTTAATGGAACAAAATAATAGCCTTATGTCATGCCAAGAAAAAACCAGTAGCTCAGTGTTCCAAACACTTAAAAAAAGAAAAGTAAATGATTAATGTACATCTGCAACTAGAAAATGCAAAATCCAGTCTGAAATTGCATAAAAAATGTATAGTTCAGACAGTACTCAGAGCTGCAGGCATGAGTCTTACTTGAATACTTGTGGTTATTACATTTCCAGTTTATTAACACAATAGAAAATTTCCAGAAACATTCAAGCATTAACTCTAATAGTGATGTGCACACAGAGAGAGAGAGAGAGAGAGAGAGAGAGAGAGAGAGAGAGAGAGAGAGAGAGAGAGAGAGGAGAAAGATCCTCAAAATGGAAGTTCTGAATCAAAAATCTCTGGTGCCTCATCCCCAAAAAATCTGCGATTTCCATATCATCTTCTCTGAACAAATTTTTATTACCACTTCCCCTTCTTAAGTGAATGTTCAAATTACAACAATAACAAATTATGCCTTATTCCACGAGGTGAGATTAGCTACATAAATCAAATGATGTTATTGTGTTTGATCAAAAACCATATATTCAGAGACTATGTTTAAAAGAAAGTCTTTCTAATAGTTTCCCTAAAGTATTCTTAGGTCTTCCTAAATGAATGTTCCAATTGTTTTCATAAATTCAGGTGACAACCAAATACTAACTACTAATAATTAGCTCAAATAGTTTTATCATCATGAGAAGGCAACAACAATCTCATGATACAAATTTTATACCCACCATTGTGCCCAAATTATTGCAATAACTCTTATATCCTAATATCAGGTAATTTTTCTGTTCCAAGTTTTTACAAGTGTGTTAAGAGAAGAGTCATGAAAGAAAACGAAGTAGACAATTAGCATCTATCTTGGGGTTGTAGAGAACAAAAGAAACAGAATATTCTCATCAAAACACGGGACAAGAGATGAAGTACCTGAAAAGCCCATGCATTTGATTGGCCCTTTTAGTTTCCACTGCTTTTCTAACCCTTAAAGCCCCAGACTCCTCCCTCTCAACCTTTACTTCCCGAGGATAAGTTAATGCAAGTTCTCCCAACGGGCCATTTACTTTTAAATCCTGCCCTTCCAATGTGATTGTCACATTGGAAGGCACTACCACCGGCTGCTTCCCAATTCGTGATTCCTTACATTCGGTAGTCTTTCTCAGAAAACTAACACGAGCGGAAGGGACACTGGAAACTCTAATCTTGTTTCTATCACCCAAAAAAAGGGACTTCAAATTGCTGGAATAAGATAGCAAGTTAGTAAAATGTCCCAAATTTATACAATACCTACTTTGAGCTATTGATATTTTCATTCACAAAGAAATTTTATCAGACATATCACTTCATTATCTAAGCATTGAGAAATCAAAACCCACGAGTGCCCAGTATAGATATATGACTTGGTTAACTTGATCTTCTCTTCACATGTATAATTTATCTTTCGTTTGCATAGTTTTTGTTGTTAAAATGTAAGATGCATTTTCAAGTGCAGTAATGCGCAATTCCCTCGAACACAAATTAAGAGTCGCATCACTATAACATAGACAACTGACAACATGAGAGGATTACGTGAAGTCCTCCAAGTTAATGCAGAAATTCTGACCACAATTCAATGTAAAGTCACCCATATACAAAATCGTGAGACGGATATATTAAAGGGCAAAGAGATTTGCTGATGATGTCCCACCAAACAAGAAATGCAAAAGGAAATTCCAACACAAAATCCAAAATTTACAAGAAGAAAGTCCATTACAAAGTCTCTAGTCATTGACGAAAAGAAAGATAGAAGTTGCATGTAAAGTTAGGGTTTTCACCTAGTTTGAAACGGGGTGGTAATTGAGGAAGCCATTGTTAAAAGCTCGTGAGCATCAGCCTGCGCGCGCGAAATATTTCAGCAGCTTCCACGAAGAAGAGAAGCCTATCCAATTTTGCTTTCTACTCTCCACTGGGACGATAATAGCTTCCATTGTAGAATAACCCTCGGCGACCTACGAAATTTCAAAGGATACCCATATGCGACGATTTGAGGCTGCCTAAGCCCATCCCATTCATTGAACTTGAGCGATCCTAAAGAAACAGATTTGGGCTTTTATTCCCATTTTAAAATCCCCATAACAAAAAACAAAAAGTGATCCAAAACTCCAAGTCCAAGTCGGCGAACAGGTAATTCAGGCAAGTATCCGTGTACCCAAATAATATTGCTTCGTCCGTACGAGAAGAATACCAATTAAAATTACAGTTAAAATGGTCCAGCAAATGAAGGATAGTCTAATAAAAGGCAGATCTAAAAAAAATTAGAAGGAATTATTAAAAATTTTATTGTAAATACAATTTAGGAGTTTTTGACTTTTAATTAACTGTGATAATATCTTTTAATTTATATAATCATGTTTACTTAGTGAAAGGATGCTTAGTTTATTATTATTGTGGTTAATTATTAAGTGAACAATTTTCTTTCCACAAAATGCATTTTACAAAATATTTGTATGGGGTTTTAGACTTGTTAAATTATATATATTAATTTGTAAAATTTAATAATTTAATTATATAAATTTTATAAAATAAAAATTATATAATGCATAATAATAAGATTTTAAAAATAATAAAAATATTATTGTTAATTACATATAATTATTTATATATTTTTTTCCAAACGTACCTTCTTAAAGGCTGATAAAGCCATGGTCCTACTTTATTTTCTCCTTTTAAGTAATCAGAAAATGGATGAATTGCAGCTCAGCAAGCAGAACACAACATCATACGTGTACACTTTTCTCAGGGGGTCGTACATGGAAATGGCCATGCTTTGCAGTGCCGTCGGCCCTCTGTTGGCGTAGAATAATAATCATCATGCATGGAATAACTGAACCCCTTTTATAAAAGACAAAAGGTCATCAGAAAAAGAGCAATCTTCCTTCGTACATTGCCCGAATCAATGCCAAGCCATGTGTGCCCCCAAGGACGAGTTCAGAACGATAGAAGCTGTGGTCTGTCTTCGCCAACTTCTGAGCATCTGAAGTGCAAGCCACTTTTTGATTATCTATCACCTTTATTTCCCCCCACCACTGAGCCTTCACAAACAGTTTATAGGATAAGATCGGCCTTAACCGTTATACACTCTCTGAATAGATATTTTTAAAGATCACAGTGCGGTTCAGCAAAGTTTGATATGCCAATTTTATATTATTGCTTAAATCATGTTAGATATAATAGGATAATTATAGAGTTATATCGATAGTTTTATAATTAGTTATATTTTTTAATATGATTTAATTTTAAATATTAAAAAATAAAAAATTAATAAAATAAAATATAAAATATAAAAATAACAATAATAAATATAAATAAGATTCAAGACATGTTCCAACAGCGTTACTCAATTTGCCAATTTAGTCTTTTCTTCGTTTGCCTTTTCTTGTGCTCCAATCAAATCCCATTCCAATTGATTAATCATTACTTTACACAATTTAGTAAATCAAATGATATTAGAGATAAGTTATTCCCATACTATTGGGCAAGAAACTAATAACATGTTTAGAATTTAAAAAAAGAGCAGACAGGAATTTATTCAAAAAAAAAAAATCAACAAAGTTTACCATCATAATACCTCTTTAGAAAGGTAACTCAACTGGCCTGAGGATCAGGGCTTAATCATTGATTTAGGTAAACATATCATTCAACATGAAGTTTAAAAAAATATTATTTATCCTATTTTCGGGTTTTTTGGTTGCAACGACTATTATTTAAATGGTAGGAACAGACGCACGTCAATTTCAACCCAAAAAGAAGAGGCTTTTGTTTTCAACTTTCCTACCTAATATTTTTTTTTTTGGGTGAATTAAAGGTTTTCTTTTGGCACTATTGATCTTAAAGTTTGGTCTTGAGAACAGACGTATGTCTATAAAATTCTGGTAAAGCTGAATTTCAGGAAAAAAAAATTCTGGTAAAGTTTGATATTAAGATTTTGTAGGAAAAAATTTTAAATACTATTAAAAATTATGAGCTTAGATTTTTTTTAAAATAATATTTTTATGATAAACAATTTATTAAATTTTTATCGGAGTAACACGCATAATAGCACCATATCAATTTATTAAATTTTTACTAAATAAAAATAAAATTATGATAATGGTAAAATTTTAGTCTTTGCAAATGTCTTCAGATGCATGTTACCTGAGAATGCAATTTTGTTCTACTGTTACACAGCACGTGGGAAATAGTTTCCTTGCGTGTTTTGCGTTACCTGCATCGAGACGTTGCGGCGTGCCTCCTATACCAACCGCCACACGGCTCTTTCAACTTATGCGGGTCGGATGAGGGTAAATGGATTGTCAAAGCAACTCCGAGATGGGTCTTGTGTATTTGAAGGCGAACGTAAACATTTTAAACATTTTTGAATAACTATCTGACAAAACTAGGGAGAATTAATGCTCTGTCATTTAGCAAATTTTCTCTCCCACCACAAGACTCTCAAATCCATACGGTGGCCATATTTTCGAAACGTATTCGATTTATGGCCGTCGCATCGCGTTTGCATTAATTCTTCTCGCCAGACAAAAGTTCTACTACTCAATGTCTGGGCCATCTTTTGTCCCTTTTTTTATTAGTTGCTGCTTTATAACAACCAGATTTTCTTCAATTTCCATATTTGCTCAGTTTCCTTGCAAGCTCCTGTAAGACTAGCAACTGGGTTGCTTCCTCTGTTTGAAGTAGACAGAAATTGGGTACCTTAAGTTTACTTGAAGTACTTATCAGCTGATTGGGCCACATACAAGTGTTTTCCCAACCACAGCCATCCGGGTACTCATCAAAATGCAATCTTTTCCCACTTGACTTGGTTTTTGAAACTTAGGGAACATTGGATATGGAGAAGCTTGGGGTCTTTTGATGAAAATATTGGTAGGTTGGTTGAAATTGGTCAAGTATGAAACAGTCTATGATTTTTCCCATTACAATTTGGATATGGGTAATCCTAACTGGTATGGTTCACTGCCAAAAGCCTGCAGCTGTAACTATTGGTGCAGTTTTCACTTTCAATTCGGTCATAGGCAAAGTTGCAAAGGTGGCCATGGAAATGGCCGTTTCTGATGTCAATGCAGACCCAACAATTCTCAATGGGACGAAGCTGAAGTTGATAAAGGAGGATGCCGGTTGCAGCGTTTTTCTGGGATCAATTGGAGGTAGTAAGGAGTACCCTTGCTGAAACTTCGTTTTAAATTTGAATCTTTCTACGAAAGCACAAATTTTATAGTCTATATGGAAAAAATTAATGTGAAATTTGATACATGTGACAATTCTTGTAATAGAAAGTAGTTCAGGTTATTATAGGATTTTACTTTAATTTGATTATATGGAATTCCTTTGGGTTAATTCCGGTTATACTCTATATGGCAAGACATACTTGGACAACGAAACCTCACCCTTTTATGCTTAAACTTGGAGTCGGTCCGATTTTAGCTTTCATTTTGTCTCTGAATCTCTGTTAAATTCAAAGTTCTGTCTGATCCGGTGCTATTATGCATGTTACTCTGGTATGACTTTGAATTTCTTCTCTATCATTGTAAATTACAATTTGTAGCAGCTGTTTATTACCTAGTGAAATTACAGTTCTTGTCAATGTTTCATTCTGCTGCTCTGCTTTTGTTAATCAAGCACACTTTATTGCCCATTTGATGTACAAACTTTCCAAAATAGAACTTGGAGTTCTTGTAGTTAACACCATCTGAACTGATCCTTCTCTTTATACAGCTTTTCAGGCACTTGATAAAGGGGTTGCAGCCTTAATTGGCCCACAGTCATCTTCCATCGCTCATATAATTTCTCAAATTGCTAATGGTGTCCAAGTGCCTCTTATTTCATATGCTGCCTCCGATCCAACCCTGTCTGCCCTCCAGTTTCCTTTCTTTTTTCGTACGATACAAAGTGACTCCGAGCAAATGTCTGCAATGGCTGATCTGATTGATTTTTATGGATGGAAAGAGGTCATTGCTGTTTTCTTGGATGATGACTATGGAAGAAACGGAATATCTGCTCTGGGTGATGAACTTGAAAAGAGGAGACTGAGAATTGCTCATAAATTGCCTTTAAATATTCAGTTTGATCTGGATGAAATCACTTACTTACTCAATCAATCCAAAATATTTGGTCCGCGTGTCTATGTTGTTCATGTTAATCCGGACCCCAGATTGAGGATTTTTACCATAGCCCACAAACTTCAAATGATCGCCAAGGACTATGTCTGGCTTGCTACAGATTGGCTCTCTGCTACCCTTGAATCTTTCTCCCCAGTGAATCAGACTTTTCTTAGAGTCCTCCAAGGGGTGGTTGGGTTTCGTCCACACATTCCAGATTCTAGGCAACAGACTGCTTTTGTTTCTCGGTGGATAAAAATGCAGAAAGAAGGTGCAGCAAAAACCAGTTTGAATGCCTATGGATTTTATGCTTATGATACAATTTGGGCAGTCGCGCATTCAATTGATCAGTACATTAAAGTACACAAAAATATTACATTCTCTTTCATTGATAACCATAAGGTACTTCATACAGAAGCGGCTGATGTTCAGTTTGACAAGCTCAAAGTCTTCACTGGTGGATCTTATCTGGTTGACATATTACTACAATCAAAATTTACTGGTGTAAGTGGTCATCATCAATTTAATACAGACAGGAACATCAAAGGTGGTGGTTATGATGTTATCAATATAAATCAGACAGCAGTTACCAGGGTTGGTTATTGGTCTAGTTCTTCAGGATTTTCAGTTGTACCTCCTGAAATTCTTAAAAAGAAAAAACATGTCAGTTTTGACCAAGATCAGAAGCTTAACAATATTACATGGCCAGGTGGAAAGACTGGAAGACCACGTGGTTGGGTGATTGCTGATAATGCAAGACCACTGAGGATTGGAGTGCCTAAAAGAGCAAGTTTTGTTGAATTTGTCACTGAAGTGCCTGATAGTCATCAAATCCAAGGGTATTGCATTGATATCTTCAAGAAAGCACTCGAGTTCATACCATATGAAGTACCTTATGTATTTAAGCCTTTTGGGAATGGTCAATCAAATCCCAATTATGATGCACTCGTGAAGATGGTGGCTGACGATGTAAGTAAGGTGGTGGTTATGTATTTAAGCCTTTTGGGTTTTTGATGGCTTTGTTTATGATTGAAAATTTCATTCAGGTATATGATGCGGCTGTTGGAGACATTGCAATCGTGACAAACCGAACAAAGGATGCGGATTTTTCTCAGCCTTTTACATTAACTGGTCTCGTTATCGTGGCTCCAATCAACAATGCAAAATCAAGTGCTTGGGTGTTTCTCAAACCCTTTACAGCAGATATGTGGTGTGCCATTGCGGCTTCATTTATGATGATTGCAGTGGTTATATGGGTTCTCGAGCACCGAGTCAATGACGATTTCCGTGGTCCTCCTAAGAGGCAACTGGTGACGATGTTTATGTAAGCCTTCTTAGTAGAATGATGCATTTTTCCCATAGAAATTTTGTTTGACAAACTGCTATCACAACTATGACTGATTGTTCCATGTGACCTAAGTTACTATTAGAGTTCCATTAACGATTTGATTTTGCAGTAGATGAACCTTAATTTGTTGTGTGATCTAGATCCTAACTCCTTGCTGTCAATTGTTTTGCAGGTTCAGCCTCTCCACACTTTTTAAGACAAATCGTAAGAAAATCTATGGCTCTAAAACTAATAGTTCTATATTTCCGTTGTTTTTCTGTTTGGGATCATCATGTAGTCTACTGTCTACAAAGCCCATTGGCTGAGAGAGTTGGCCAAATCATATATAATTAGAAAACAGAAAACACACTTTGCCCAATAGTATATTATCTATTTTCCTGACTATACGTCTGTAAAATTTAAAATTTATCTGTTTTCTGTTTGAATGCTTTGTTATCAGTCAACTTTTGTTTTTTGCAATGCATACATGAACCTGAATTAATTGTATTCAATATCTATATAGGAATTTAATTTCTAGCATTGTTCTGCATCAATGCAAGTCAAATTAGTATCTTTTACTTGTATTAAGCGCATCTAACCTATATTTTACATGAGACTGAAGTCACTCTTTCTTTGCTTACCCGTGAGTACATCATTCTCTGTTGTCATTTTTTCTTATTCTTTCTAACCGTTTGGATAACGATGTATAGCTGCCCTGTGAAAATGACGAGGGGAAAGAAAAATCATCAGAAAATCTTTCTACATTTGCAAGTTCTGCATTACACAACACTAGCATCTGACAAAATTGCATTTGTCATGAAATCAGAGGAAACGACCGTGAGCACACATGCTCGAATGGTGATGATAGTATGGCTATTCCTTTTGATGGTAATCACAGCGAGCTATACGGCGAGTTTGACTTCAATTCTCACGGTGGAACAGCTTTCTTCACCCATCACGGGAATTGACAGCTTGATTGCTAGTCATTGGCCAATAGGATACCAAGTAGGGTCATTTGCTTACAGCTATCTGACAGATGGTCTTTACGTGCCAAGATCCAGACTTGTTGCTCTAGGTTCCCCTGAGGAATATGCAAGAGCTCTGCAACAGGGGCCTACTGGTGGAGGGGTGGCAGCTATTATAGATGAGCTTACATATGTGGAGTTATTTCTGTCAAAACAAACTGATTTTGGTATAATCGGACAGCCATTTACCAAAAGCGGCTGGGGATTTGTAAGTAATCATCAAACCAGACCATCAAAGTGATTAATATAGAAAGTTCAAAAGCTTGACATGAAATAATGTGGTTTAGAATCATCTAAAACAGTTAAGGTATAGAAGGTAGGAGCAATATGCTTCTTCTGTCTTCTAGAACAAACATGTAACATCTCCAATAGATGGTTTTTAAAATAAAATCTATTGTGAAGCAGTGCTCAGGTCTAAGAAATGCATATATTCTGATCCAACATAGCATTGCTGCTAATACAACAATAAAAAACTGGGCTTTTGTCCTTTGGTTGTGGACATCATGAAACTTTTATATTTTCTTGTTTTGAATGTCTTATTCTAGTCATGACTCATGATATATTGTGGCACTTCCTGATTATTTCTTGCAACATGTATCAGGCTTTTCAAAGGGAGTCTCCACTTGCCATCGACATGTCTACCGCAATCTTGAAACTTTCTGAGAATGGAGAGCTTCAGAAGATTCGTGAGAAGTGGTTCTGTAAGATGGGCTGTCCCGAAGATAGGGGAAGCAATCCTGAGAATAACCAGCTTCACTTGACTAGCTTTTGGGGTCTGTATCTCTTTTGCGGCATTGTCACCCTTGCTGCCCTTCTGGTGTTCTTGCTGCGAACAATTCGTCAATATGTCCGCTACAAACGAAGGCAAAAGAATCTTTCTTCTCCTTCATCGCAAGAGCCATCACGTATCCATTGTTCCCAGGTTATATATAACTTTTTTGACTTCATCGATGAGAAGGAAGAAGCCATCAAAAAATTATTCACTCCAAGTGACAATCCACCACAGCAGCAACAAATGGGGGTGAACGGATAAGTCTCTTGGGATGGGATTTATAGGTTTCAAGGAACTGATATCTCCTAGGTCGTTTGTTTAATATGACCATACCCGGTGACAATATAGATATATATATATATATATATATATTTGGTACAGATGTCTGGGGACAATATATATATTTATATAATTTATACAAGTATATAATGCTAGCATTTGACTTTTGGTCTCTCTGATCTCCTCACACTATAAAATACAACTATAAAGAAAAAACTGTGTGCTGGGTGCTTCCTCAAAACATTAATTTCTTTATTTCTTAATAAAATTGACAGAATGAATTGACATTTCCAAATGCATGTCAAGATATTAATCCATTACAATTACAGTTATGTTATTTTTATTATTTAAATTTTATTAAATATTTATTAAATATATTAAATTATTAAATTATTAAATTTCAGAAATTATATTATGAAATTTAAAAATTAAGACCCAAATTTGTGAGTGAACATTCATTAATTATAGTATTATTGTTGGACAAATTTAGGATTAATTTACTTTTATATTCTTTCACTTATTTTTTTAAATTAACATTTAAATTTAATTTATTAATTATATTTTTTAATTCAATTTTAATAATTTTTATCACTATTTATTTTTTATTACATTTTCTAACTTCTTCCCAAGAATCCGATGCTTATCCTAAGCAGTGGCAATAGTCTTTTAATAATTTATTTTATCATGTTAGGTGCATAAATAATTGTGCGTAATTCTGATTAAAAAAAGGTTGTAAGGGATGGGCATCTGGTCCGAAGCAAGGCAAAATGTCTGACTGACAAGTTACAGCCATCAAGGCCCCACCCAGCCGTCGATCTCAATCTTTCGATGGTGGGAATTAGATTTTGCGTTGAAAAAAGATCACGCACCTAAGTTGCGTAATTTTTTTATACATCTTTTAAGATGTTATATAATATTTTTATAATAGTTTAAAAATTTATAATTTTAATATACATTTTTTACATAAAAATAATATGATTCTTTTGCATCGAAGAGAAGTTTTAAGGGCAAAAGCTTCTAGCCTTCTACATATATACTTCGTCTTTTTTTTTTCTCTCCCTATTTTACCCAAAAAAAATTATATTCTCTTCCCCCTTTGTTGAATTGCAGAGCAGCCCCCTACACCGTAGACCCATTTGGTGCAATTTCTGAAATAATTTCCTGATTTTCTTCCAAGGAAACCTTTTAGCAATTAGTTTTTTTTTTCATTACTTGTCACTCTAGAGAATTTCTTTTTTATTTTCTCTTTCGTAATATTTAATTCGTGCAAAATGCGCTTAAATGATTTTCTTTTGTTAGAATTTGAAGAAGGGACAAGGCACTTCTTACAAACAAAACCAAAACAAGAAAAGGCAACGTGACATATTTAATTGTATTTGAAAGGCTAAATGACATATTTAATTAGTTATCTTTCTCCCCAGCCCATTTTTTCCCATTCAAACTAAAAAAGGCTACGGAAGAGAGATACCAAATTAGATATCTTCCAAGATGTTGATCGAGAGAACAAGAAAAAGACCCCAAGAAAGGTGAAAGATACCCTGATACAGAAAGCAATGGGTTGGAGTGCCATAACTTTGGGGAGAATATTGCAGTTTTTAATCACCACATGAAAATAGGACTCTTCTATTTACTTGTAATGATCACACAAAAGACACAGTATTGATTTATATGTATTTTTCGCATGAAATTTTACATCTTAATAGCATTTTTGACAGAAACAAAAGTCAACATCAAATCTTTGATAGATGAAGAATACATTTTCTTAGATCACGTATGTAGAATCCAGTTCAAAGCCTGAATTTCCACATCCTCATCATTCTAGTTTTGATTGCTTGAGGGATCGGTTTGTTCTTCATCACATAAAATATTTACAAGGGTCAAGGAAGAGTAAAGAAAACAAAAAAGATACAAAGCAAAAGAGAAGCATATGAATCATCTTCACAACTCTTTTTGTTTGTTTCGTCTTCTTTTGTTTATCACTTTAGTAGTTGCGTTGATACATGCCATTGCTGTCATCTTATTCATTTTAGGCAACCACCAACCATCCATCCACATATATTTATATATATGTGTGTGTGTGTGTGTGTGTGTGTGTGTGAGAGAGAGAGAGAGAGAGAGAGAGAGAGAGAGAGAGAGAGAGAGAGAGAGAGAGAGAGAGAGAGAGAGAGAGAGAGTGTGGGTGAACATAGTGTATTGATATTTGACTTTGTCTATTTAAATTCTTATGAGTCATGAGATAATAAATAATTATTGGGATTAGATTTTTTTTAATTTTAGTTATTTTTTTATTTTTTATAATTTAATAACAAATTTTATTTTTTTTACATTACTTTTTTTTCTTAATTTTATTTTCTTTTCTTTCTAGGATCTATGTATTGATATTTAATATCAATTTAAAGGGGTTTTAGACGTTGAAACAATAACTCCACATTCATATTTTATATTCATGGTTAACAAACACAAATTTTCATAATAAAACACTAAAACAGTTTCTCCTAGAGAATAGCGTGCATATCAAAAAAAGTCAAAAACCCAACAAAAACATTAAAGAAGGAGGGGGTAGAGTGCACAGAAATTCAAGCATTTTGCACGTTCACGCACAGTAGAGAACATTTTGTTCTTTCAAATTGTCTCAAGATTTCAAAGTTTCAAAAGTGGCTGGTAAATCTAAAGAGTTTGAATAATATTATAAAAGAATTGAAGTTTACTTTTTTTATTATATTTAAAAATATAAAAATTTCAAAGATTCCCCATTTATATAAGAATTCTATTAATAATTTTTACATATTGCTGCCAATTTCTTTCCTGACAAGGTCGGCTTTGCTCTGTGGATGCATTAAAGAATGACCTCAAGAAGGGTGCAGTTATTTGTAACTTTTTTATGTCTAAAAAAATCAGACGCAGCTAAGTTATACTACTGTTCTCAACAAACAGTAGAGCATTGGGTTCAATTTCACAAGTTCAAAATTATTTGCTATTAATTGGACAACAAAAAAAGTTTGAGATGACACCACCTTTTTCCATTACCATTTGCTTAAAATAGTTCGAGCCTCTCCTCCCTACTCTTCTTCCCCAATTCAAACCTTCCCATGTAAAAAAGAAAAAATGTAAAAGAATCTCCCATGCAATTATGTCATTTGCTTAGATTTTCCTACCAGTTGGATGATTGGATCACATTGAAGTGGGCTGTTGTGTCCAAAAGTGATCATGACTTGAGTAGATGTTAAATGTATATGAATTTAAGTCATAAAAGAGTTTTATTAAGAGAAAAATATTATTTATAATTTTTTAAATAAAAATTAAATTTATATTTAACAATAACATAAAAATATTTTATAAAAAAACTAAAAGAAAAAACAAAAGAACAGAACTTGAGTCTGTGCCTTAAGAAATTGCATTCAATGACGTTGAAAATATCCTAAAGGACATTGTTGTTGTGGCTCACCACCGTCACAATCACTTTTTTCTAACCAATCGTAATTCAATTGTCGATGTTGCACCACAAAAGAATGTCTTTCAGAATGTGGGCTGCGCATGAAAAAGCTAATTTCACATTTTTTTCTGCAATAAATAAATAATGAATGTAGTGATCAGCTACATGACTAGTTCACACCAGTAAAGCTCGAGTTTGGTTGTAATTAGAAACAAGCTCTTTCAATGTGGAAAATCATATAAAGTACTGTGTATGAAAAGTTTTGAGTTTTCAGATTCGGAATAACAAAAAGAAAAGGAAAAAGAAAATCCCACATGTTCCGCACCAGACGGCGCGCCCATTCCAGGACCCAAATGTTTTGATTGATATATGTATGTTTCTAACAGGTTGGTAAGGAGTAATCGTATTTCTTATTCTCGTTGCAATTGTTTTGTGCCACTTACATTCCATGTGCAATCGTGGAAAATGAGGGGTGTGCCCCCAAGAACGAATCAGTGGACCTTGTTTCTGTCGTTTTTGCTCCTAATCTGTAATCGTTTCCAACAGGGACATGATCGTAGTTAATCTCATTTATTATCTGATTATTATGTCGGAAAATTATGTAAATATCTCACTCTTTTCTGAGAAGCTGTACAGCTTATGGCAACGAAAGTTGGAGTGGGAAGGGTGACTGATTCTTTCCTTGCGCTTTCAACACTGTAACTTCCCTTTTTGCCTTTGATTAGTTATGTGAGTTGTTCAAGTCTTCAATCACATGCATATTCAGAACTCTTCCAAGCTTCTACCCATATTTCGCTTGGAGGTAAGCTCAGATACTCTCCGACCTCCGAATAACTTCTTTCTTCTCCAGCTCTGTGTTACTTTTTCTCTCTCTCTATGTATTATTAAATTAGGCATGTGGGTCTTCACTCTTCACCAACTTATTTTATATGGTCCAATGCTTCTTTAGAAATTTCCAAGCGTGATTGGATTATGGTGGTCCACTAATGAGCATTCCTAAAACAAAATTCTGGATATGCTCTTAACACAAATTGTTCATCTGGGCAACTGTGTATCAAATTTTAAATCCTAAGGTAGTGTTTTCAGCTATTCACACGGGATTTGTTTGTTTTCTTGAGTGCTGAATCTAGTTTCCGGGGTCTGTTTGCTACTTGAACGAGTTCTTTGAATCTTCGGACGCGTGGGTCTTACTTGGTAACGAACAAACGTTCTTGAACTATTTGCCTTCTTCCAACTATGATGTTTCTTGCTTTCTGTTCGTCTTTCTGCTGCTGAAATGGTTGACACTTGACATGTGCTTTTTTTTTTTTATTCTTCCCTCTCGGACTGATGTTGGCCTAAACTGAAGAGCCAGAACGGCTAGTTGCAGGCTTTTCAAGCAATTCCAAAGTGGAGGCCCTCTTAGTTCAAAGTCACGCCTGCATGATTATGGGCAGGACATTATTCTTCTTGGTCCTCTGCTTGTGGATTCCCACGGAAGTTGTGGGTAGGACGGGAAGTATCACTATAAATACTACTGTTCCTTCGAGACCCAGTGTTGTGAAAATTGGAGTCTTGTTTACTTACAATTCATTCATTGGAAGATCGGTAAAACCTGCAATTCGGACTGCTGTCGATGATGTTAATTCTGATAAGAGCGTCCTCCCTGGCGCCAAACTGGAAGTTATTATATATGATACAAACTGCAGTGGTTTTCTTGGAACCGTGGAAGGTAAATAGCCCAAACTCTGACTGCAAGCTGTTCTTTATTTGGTCAAGTGAAGACATTTTGAAATTAAGAAATCAAAAGTACCAGGAAACTTTTTAAAAAGAAAATAATTTTAGAGAAAAATTTAGATTTTCTTATTTGATAAGTACTAGTTGTTAGTTTCTACACCTTCTTAGTCTCTCCTTCTATGGCGAATGTCTTCTATTACTTAGAATTGAAGCATTTTGGATATAATGGTCTTGTCATATATGACAGCTTCTTCATTGTGTATGTTTCAATCTGCATACTATTAATTTTAATTTTGTGGCTAGATCAACTACAACATAAAAAATTGTGGCTTTCGTTCCGTTTCTGTTATCCAGTTTCTTGCACAATTAGTTTGCTTTAATATTTGCTGCTTCAGTCTTGTTAAAATTTAAATCAAATTCTGCTTAACTTTGAAATGTCTTTCCTTCCATGTAAAATGTCTCTCTATATCTCTTTTTTCTTGGAAAAGGAAGCAAACAAATTTGATAGAGTTTCGTAATTATGTAGCTCTGAAGTTGATGGAGAATGATGTGGTTGCTGCCGTTGGCCCACAGTCCTCTGGCATAGCTCATGTCATCTCTCATGTTGTGAACGAACTACACATACCTCTTCTGTCATTTGGGGCTACAGATCCTACTCTTTCTGCTCTGCAGTACCCATATTTTATCCGCACTACCCAAAATGACTATTTTCAGATGTATGCAATTGCAGACTTAGTTGAGTATTATAAATGGAGGGAGGTGATTGCCATTTTTGTAGATGATGATAATGGCAGAAATGGAATTTCTGTATTGGGCGATGCCCTGGCAAAGAAACGTGCCAAGATCTCTTATAAGGCTGCCTTCACTCCTGGAGCCCCTAAAAGTGATATCAGTGACTTGTTAAATGGAGTAAACCTAATGGAATCACGGGTTTATGTTGTGCATGTTAATCCTGATTCTGGTTTGACAATTTTTTCTCTTGCCAATAAGCTAGGGATGATGAGCAGTGGCTATGTTTGGATTGCAACAGATTGGCTTCCTTCAGTGCTAGATTCATTGGAGCCAGTGGACCCTGACACAATGAATCTCTTACAGGGGGTTGTTGCTTTCCGTCATCACATTCCTGATACTGATCTCAAAAATAGTTTTATATCTAGGTTGAAGAACTCAAAAGACAAGCAGACTGCAAGCTTCAATTCTTATGCATTCTATGCATATGATTCTATTTGGTTGGCAGCCCGTGCTCTTGATGCTTTTCTTAATGAAGGTGGAAACATATCTTTCTCCAGTGACCCTAGGTTGCATGACACAAATGGAAGCATGTTACAATTCGGGTCACTCCGTTCTTTTGATGGTGGTCCCCTCTTTCTTCAGACAATCCTGAGAATGAACTTCACTGGCTTGAGTGGTCAAATTCAGTTTGATAGGGATAAGAATTTAATTCATCCAGCATATGATATTCTAAACATTGGGGGATCTGGATCCCGCAGAATTGGTTATTGGTCTAATTACTCTGGTTTGTCAGTTGTGGCTCCTGAAATTTTGTATAAAAAACCTTCTAACATTTCAACTAGCAGTCAACATCTGTACAGTGTGATATGGCCAGGAGAGACCACAATGACACCCAAGGGATGGGTATTCCCCAACAATGGGAAGCCTCTTCGTATAGCAGTGCCAAATCGAGTAACCTACCAAGAGTTTGCCGCCAAAGACAAGAATCCCCCAGGGGTACGAGGCTATTGCATTGATGTCTTTGAAGCAGCCATCAACTTGTTGCCTTATCCTGTCCCACGGCAATATATATTATATGGTCCTGGTGATAGAGAACCTGACTACAATGACCTTGTGAATCAGGTTGCACAAAATGTGAGTTTTTATATCTGATTTGTAACTTTAATTTAGAGATCATCTTGCTTACATGAGTGCAGATAATCTAAAGTCTAACAAGGACTGAACATAGCAGTTATATGGATTCCAGTTGTGAAATACTTACTAAATTTAATATTTATGTGGAAAATATCATATTTTCCATGGGTGGCTCTGGTCATTTTATGACCCTTCAATGGTCAGTGTGTTGTTCAAATTCTGGCAGTTGTGTTGATTTGGTCATTTCCTTCTTCAGAATTTTGATGCAGCTGTTGGGGATGTTACTATTGTCACAAATAGGACGAGGATTGTGGATTTTACTCAACCTTACATGGAATCAGGGCTTGTTGTTGTTGTTCCTGTCAAGGAGATAAAATCAAGCCCTTGGTCTTTCCTAAAACCGTTCACGTCTCAAATGTGGTGTGTCACTGGTGCCTTCTTTCTTTTCGTGGGCGCTGTTGTTTGGATTCTTGAGCACCGGCTCAATCCTGAGTTCCGTGGTCCACCCAGGCAGCAACTGATTACAATTTTTTGGTTAGTATGTTTTAGCCAGTTGAAAACCTTGTTTATCTGAATCTGTTGGAATATTATAAAGGCCCCTTTGTAGTGGATCTAATTATTGCCAGGGTGTTGATGACATTACAACCACTATTTCTTGTAGCATATCATTTGCTATTAATTGACGGACTGCAAGTCAGAAATTGGGTTGATTTATCTCATTTATTCTGGTACAGTTGTTGGTTCTGAGGTGAAAACATGATATATTTTCCTTTTTCCTTTTTTCTGTTCTTTCTGTTTTACCTCCTGAAAAAGTTCTATGAACAGTTGAGTCTTTATCTGAATATTTTTCCTAAGCATATCGACGTCCAAGTTTCTCTTCTACCTTGAAGAAGTGCATGGCTTACGTTAACATCAATTCAAGTGACTTTTTGCTGAAATTAGTTCCTCTTTTGCAGGTTTAGTTTCTCAACAATGTTTTTCTCTCACAGTATGTTCTTCGTACATTTTCCTTTATGTCTTTTGCAAACTTTAGCTGTAAAAATCCTTATTTAGTACTTGGTTAAAATTTCTGACTTCTTTTTTGCTTTGACCTGGCACAGGAGAAAACACTGTGAGTGCTCTGGGGCGATTGGTGCTAATCATATGGCTTTTTGTTGTGTTAATTATCAATTCCAGCTACACAGCTAGCTTGACATCTATCCTCACAGTGCAGCAATTGTCATCACAAATTGAAGGAATTGATAGCTTGATCTCAAGTACTCAACCAATTGGAGTTCAAGATGGGTCATTTTCCCGGAAGTATCTGATAGATGAACTGAATATAGCTGAATCTAGGATTGTTACAGTGAAAACCCAGCAGGATTATATTGATGCCCTTCAGCGCGGACCAAAAAATGGAGGGGTAGTGGCCATTGTTGATGAGCTTCCTTATGTCGAGCTTCTCATGTCCAACACGAAGTGTCAGGTCAGAACTGTAGGGCAGGAGTTTACTAAAAGTGGATGGGGATATGTGAGTATCTTTCTTTCCATGTCTACTGTTGAGGTTACCGTATGTTCATGAGTTAGCGTTGCTGAAGTTTAAATCTTATGCTGGTTCATCTTTTTAAAGGAAGAATTGTGGAATGCTTCTCTTATGGGGATAATTACTCAACAGATGATTTTGGTTGTCTGGTGAAGAATATATAAAAATTGGTCATTTCAACATGTCAAGAATAAAATGATAGAATATGTGGGCTCTTATCTCTCTTTCTCATTCTCCCCTCCATTTGGAAAACAATGTGTTCTTTTTCTTGGTTCTGATATATGCAATGTTTCATTTTTATTGGGACCAATGACTATTGAGAAAACCTTTAGCAGTTGCAGCTTGCTTTTTTATATTCATAATGCTTCCTTGACTGCTCAATATGCATCTAAACAAAAAGGTCTCTAACTGCTTCGTTGGCTTAATAAAAGTATAAAGATATTTTCAACTAGAGTCATGAAAGTTGGGAATTTGTCATGATTTTAGTTTTCTTTTTCAAAATTATGTCTGGTGATTGTGCTGCAGAATTTTTTAAGAAGGATTGTAATTTCAATAACATAGTCCAATTCAGTATTTTGTTACATTACGTAATTATGAATATATCATGGCATATTTTGACAAGTATCCGTTTGATGTTTTAAAGTGTAAATATTCATGCAATTTAGATTCTGTTTTGTGACCCAAGTTCATGTTTAAATCTGCATTGTCTTGTTTATAACGTTGCTTTGTTGACTCTTACATGTGAGTCCTATATCTTGAAATAGGATTTTAGGAGGATTCTCATGTTTGTTTCCCTAAGCACAGGCATTCCAGAGGGATTCTCCCCTCGCTGTTGACTTGTCAACCGCCATTCTCCAACTCTCTGAGAATGGTGACCTGCAGAAGATCCATGACAAATGGCTGTTAAGAAATGAGTGTGCTGCACAACCTAATGACGCTGATTCAAACCAACTATCTCTGGAAAGTTTCTGGGGCCTCTTTCTTATATGTGGCATTGCATGTCTTCTGGCTTTAATTGTCTTCTTCACAAGGGTGTGGTGTCAATGTAAGCATTTTATCCCGGAACATGAGGAGGTGCACGATGAAGAAACTCCACCAGCCAGGCAGAAACGGCCATCCCGAGGTTCTAGCTTCAAGAGATTGAAAATAATTCTAGATAAGAAAGAAGCAGAACTCAAGGAACTAAAACAGAAGAATATTGATAGTCATAAGAAACGGCAACGCAGCTTGAGCTCAGACGAGCTATCCGATTCAACTCATTAAGTGACCTTTTTGGTTGGTGGGTTCTTTCTCTTATTTTGGCTACCATAGCATTTACCCAGCTTAGCCTACACTTAATATGTATTTATTTTACTTGAGTAAGAAACTATGACTGTGTTAATGTGATTTTCACAAGCATAGTAATCTAAAAGCAAATAAATCTTGGTTTTGATTTTATAGACAGTCGCAATGGAATTAGACACAGGAAAATATGCATGATTTGCCTTGGGGAAGAAAACTAATCCGAAATATAAGAGACTTACAATTCAGGGATCCAGTTTCATAAAGCAAAAGCATTTCCATACTTATTTGTTTCACAGTGAAGTGGAGAGGAGAGGCAGGAGGAAAAAGAAACACCTCAACACAATTACCATCCTTACAACCTGAAATTGTTAAGTGGTGATTCTGCAATGGTTCAAGAGCAGCAGTTTCCAAGCAAATTTGTGCTTGTTCAGCAGAATTAGAAGAGTGCATGAAGTTGTCTGGTGACCTTTGAGATGTTAGTTTTTGTAGACCCATGCTTAGCAATAAACAATTTCGATTAGTAATTTTTTTATGCCCCAAAATCTTTTACCTATAGTTGGGATGTGAACAGGTTAGGTTTGATAAAATTCGTTAATCTGAATTTCGGTTTGGGTTGAGTTTAGAATAAAAATATATAATCCGTTGCCAATTATAGATGAGAATACAAATCACAAATCACATTCAGGTTGGCTTTTAAAATTTTGCACATCCTAACTGCAAGCTGTCTATCCCTGTCACATTCTCAAGGTGTAAACATGTTTACATAATATATTATTAAATTTTAGAAAATTTAATAAATTTAATTATATATTATATACACCTTATACAGCACTCAAAAATCTCCTTAAGATTTGTGAGTAAGACTGAGATCCCACCAGAAACGAATTTGATTCCCCCAAAACCAATAAGAAGGAGATTGCAAAGTTTATTCGGGAACACGTGTTCGGTGTGTATGCATGATGTTGGCTTGTTTATCAGCTGCAACTTGTCTTTAACTAGAAAACAAAGAATTCAAGCCTTTCTCTGGTTGCCGGCTGTAAAGGGAAATAACATAAAATTGACTTGGGTGGCGGAAGGCGGCCATGGGCAACTGCCACCTGCTAAGGTTATTGAACTGTCACCGTCAAGAAATCCTAGTGCAAGGCAAGACAAGACAGATTCTTCAGTTTAATATTATGTCTGGTCTGGTAACACCCCTACCATTGCATCCTTTTTTAAACTTATGCCGTTGTTGGGTTGCTGTTTTAGAAATTTGAATTTGAATATAAGGTTTTATGTATATTGAGTGATTTGTGATTTTTTAATTTTAAAATAAATAAATATAAAACCGATTTTCATACTCGTGATGGGATGATGACCGTTAGGTTAGGTCCCTTCCGCCTCTGTTCTTTTCCTTCACCAAAAGCAAAATTGTACTCTTCCCCATTCATTCGGTTGAAGGGGGAAATTATTCATTTATTTGTAAGGGAAAAAATAGAGAAAATTTTCACCCCCTTAAATTTGTTGAAATTCCCAACGTACCCCTGATTTGAATCTGACATGGCCATTTTGAAAATGTGGATCTGGTCCGTTTACCGGTCAACCGTCCCATCCCGTCCCGTTAAAGTAGTCATGTTCGTAGCAAAAAGTCGTTGTAACGGAATGCCAATTAAAATTAATAAATCGAGATAAAATAGGTGGGTGATATTCCGAAAGTGCCCCACGTTTTAAAAATATGAGAGCAGCAGGAGCTGAGCTTTCATTTTCATGGCCAAAATAGACGAGGAGAACACTTGGACTTGAGGCCATCCAAACGTTACAAGAAGAAAAAACGGCGACAAGAAAAATATGACTCAGATTTGCCCCAAATTCATTCAGCACGGCCTGCCAGGTAGGATTGAGCACCGCATTTCCGTCCTCCGGCGATGCATTCTTCGCGTTTTGCACCAGTTCCTCACGTGTTCCGGAAGGAACCCATCCAGGTATCGCATGATGCCACCTTCCGCTCTGCCCTCGCCGGCGGCGTCCTCCGCCGGTGGGGCCAGTTGTGAATTGGTCCAGATCACACCACCTCTGCTTCACAACCATGAATTGGACCCTGATTTGGTTTCTTTGAAGATTAGCCTCTTGGGTGACTGCCAAATAGGAAAGACCAGCTTTCTGGTTAGTCTCTAAATGGCTTTTGATAAAATACCCCTTTTTTCTTAATCTATAAAATGATTTAATTTATTGTTTTTCACTTGTTTTTATTTACATAATTTTTTTCCCTTCTTGGTTGTAGGTAAAATATGTAGGGGATGAAACAGAGCAGGGAGGCGAACAGAAGAAAGGATTGAATCAGATGGACAAAACCTTAGTTGTAGGAGGTGCACGCATTTCATATTGCATCTGGGAAGTAGAAGGTAGAAAATGTAAACCCAGATTCCGAGTACTAATTTAACTGATCATTTACAGAGAAACAAAAAGATATTGATCTCACATCAATCAGCAGGTGATGGTGGAAAATCCCAAGACCAACTTCCTATGGCTTGTAAGGACTCCGTGGCAATTTTGATCATGTTTGATCTAACTAGTCGATGCACATTAAACAGGTGTGTTCTTTCTTATGTTACTTCTTTTAGTGAATAGATTAATCATTTAATTAAATCCAAAATAAATTAATTAGGCCAAAGTTTTTGTTAGAACCTACTCTAATTTGGAACTGTTTTTCCCTAACATGCTAAACTATAATTTTCCCTTTTTTCTGGTTTGTGGGTATTTGATCTCAGTGTGATATGGTGGTATAAACAAGCCAGGAAACATAACCAGGTAATAACATATATCCTTGGAACTAATATCTGTTTACACTTTTAAGTAAATGTTAGTGGTCACTGGTACGCATGTTGATGCTCACGCAAAAATTTTATAATGCCCTGTGCTTAATTTTGCAGACAGCAATTCCTGTGTTGATAGGAACCAAGTTTGATGATTTCATTCAGCTCCCTATGGATCTGCAATGGACCATCGCTAGCCAGGTACATATTCCAGCTTGACCATCTACCGTCACAATTTAGTTTGAGTATAATTTGATTTAACCCAAAACAAGATGTAGGACCAACAGATTATTACAAACTAACCACATCGAGCAATTGTTTATATATGACTTAGTTGTCCACAACTAAGCATCCAAAAGTTATAAAACAGTATTCTGGTCCCAGAGGTGCATGATTTAGAATCCTGTAGAATGATATTAATGGGAAGCCTTATCCATTTCGTATATAATTATTTAGGAAGGTGGATAAGGTGGCAACAAGACTTTTGGAACCATTATAGAAAGTGCTTCGAAATTACTTTTGGAACCACTATAGAAAGTGCTTCGAAATTAAGCTTCTTCCTTTTTCCCTACATTCTTATGATTAAGTCATATATACATGGTTGTTTTTGAACCATGCTTCTTGTACAATATTTTATGTATAAAAATTGCATTAAAGTACTTATTAGGTGGATTAGGTTTAATAAACAAATAAATAAAAATCTGAAAAATTTGCACCTAAACAACACTTTAGTGTATTTGTTTGTGTACAAAACATTATGCAAATAGTTGTTTTAGGTTATAAGGATCAAACCATTGAATTGCGTTAATAGACTCAGACAACTTAGAAAACCCAACCCAAATAGAAATAACAAGAAGTATAATTGGCAGCTTTGTAATATGGCAGTGGGGATGGGGCTTAGTCACACTCGTGGTTCAGACTTGCAAGAGAAACTCCTATAAGTTGAGCGTGGTACATAACCATGAAACTACAAAGGAAATTTCTTCTTGCTGTACGGGTATGTAAACTGAAAATTTTCAGATGCCTTAATCTGAAAGTTAAGATTTCTCAACATATACAACCATACAAGTCATTTTTCCTCTATTAGGCACATGGCAAACCTTATTAAACCTCCTAAACATACATGAACCTTATCTTTTTTTAATATAAAATAGGACAGTGCATATCATACCCAAAACAAACGTGCCCACCCATATTCTCATGGCCATGTATTGACAGGCAACGCATACTTTTCCTAGGCAGCCTGGTTTAAGTTATTGGAATTAATAATTGATGCTTGTTATGTCTTATATTGTACAGGCAAGAGCATATGCAAAGGCCCTGAATGCAACGCTGTTCTTTTCCAGTGCAACCTACAATATCAACGTCAATAAGATCTTTAAATTCATCACAGCGAAACTCTTCGACCTGCCATGGACAGTGGAGAGAAATCTAACAGTTGGGGAGCCCATAATTGATTTCTAATATGTACATGGAATTTTGAAGTAAGTATTTGCTGAAGTCAACAACGGCAACCGGCCCTGCTGAACATAATCTCGGGGGCATTCGAGTTGTTAGGTTAACATGAAATAGAGAAGGAAGGCATGTCCCCTTTTCCAAGGAAGCTTCACTTGCACTATCAGCAATCGACAAGGAGAAGTTTTACGATGTGAGGAATAAATGAAAAAATACTAGGTCATGAGTCAAACAGGAGCAGCGAACCCGCCTGTGCCCTTTGTCATGAACCCCTTGTTCTATCCACTGTAAAAATTGCTCCCAACAGGTCGTCAGGCTGAAGATGAGAGCATTTTTCACTATGGATGTCAGTTAACAATGCAATATAACATTTGAGTTCTCTGAAAATACCTGTACAGAGGCCTTTCTCTTTCTTATATTTTTCACCCTGTTTATAAACTTCAGTAAACCTAACTTAGAATAGAAACATCAATTAAAAGAGTTCCTTCAGTTCTCAAGTCTTAGGCATGACTCAGTTGAGAACATTTCAAATAATCTCACAATAATACATGCAAGAATTTGCGAATAAATTAGATTTAATAAACAGACAGGCCAACAGTAAGTAACTACTGACTGGAAATTTTTAACATTAATGAATGGAACTTTTAGCATCAAACAGTTGTCGGCAGATTATCATGAAAATTATTCAAGAATGCAATTAGTCAAATTTTATTGGGCAGGCAGCTTCTAAGTGCATAACAAGGAAGTACAGCCATACAGGATGTCTATTTTGTACCTAAAAAAAAAAAAAAAGAAACTATAATAAAGGGAAAGGCAGATGGTCTACAAATTAATTTAAAAGTTGCTGACACTTTTACAGCAAAAATGCAGGATTCCTTGTTCTCGCCAAGTTTTTGAAATTGTCATCCACATGTAAGGAGAAGTTCCAACATGTAGGCCATAAAAATGTAAATTGCTGCCAAACTTGTTCTTCAGGCATGCTTAGAAGCGGCACTACTCAAAGCTTTACCTCTCTTTTTGGGGGATCCAACTGCAAGTAGGTATATGGCTCTGTCGGTTCCTCTCTTCAACAACCACATAATCATCAGCGGGACAATCAAACATACTAGATGATGTAAATTGAAAACCTTTTGGGGAAAGCCATGACAAGATGGGCAATTATGCATGAAAACAGAAAGGGAAATTTCAGTGTATAAGCATCTGATGCAGTAGTTGATCTAAGGGAAGACCCTAGTCCAAATAGCTGCTGCTTGTTTTAAGAAGTTATCGTGCAGTTTATAAAGTAAAAGCATAGACATAAATATTATCTACCCAATTAATAGCTCATCTTGAATTTGAGTGCTGAATAAATTTACTATCTCAGAGGCAAAGTTCATAAACAAAGATACCGCCCAAATTTGTTGAAATTGCTTCTTACCCAGGTTTAGAACGCATGCACTCCCAGAAAAGCTTGAAAGGTCCTGGAACTGTTTTGAATGGATTTCCCTCAAAGCAAGCCTACAGTACAGAATAAACAAATTAATGATCAACATCTTAACATCCATAACTTGGATAAAAATAAGGTGCTTACTACAGAAAAATAAATAACAAGAAAATGACAAAATGAAAGTGAACATGCTGGAAGACCTTATGCTTAAAATGATGCAAACAAATTCATCATGACTATTCAAGTACATTATGCTTGCTATAAGCTGATGCCTCCTTTTCTCTCATAATGTGTTTGGAAACTTTTACTCGTCTTAAGACTTAATCTTTTCATCTGACTTGGCTTGTAAAACTCTCTCCATTCCTAAGTTTTCTATTCTAATAAGAGCCAACAAAAGATGTTGTCTTAAATAGATTATAATGATAAAATTCTAGTTTATCTTCCCTTTATGTTTCACGTAAGTAATTTCTTCTTTCTTTCTTCTTTCAGCAACATTTCACCATTGTCACTCTGTAAAGTTGGGGTTTCACTTCCATTTTCCTATGGGTTTACTTCTAACAGAAATGATTCGCATGAAGCTAACACTACATCATCATCTCAATGCCCTAACTGCTGATTCAGAAATTGGAACCAGATTAATGCGAAGCTAGAGCTATTCCCCTGGACGAACCCTACCAAGAGAAGACTAAGCCAAACTCAGATACAGAGAACAATTTCAATTATGTTGCAGTTTACAGTGGCTTCCAACAAGAGACTAAAATCATACCCATCCTGGTAATTGTCAGCATGGTGGCTTCTCCATCATCCTTGACCTAAAAATCATTCATTACATGGGCTTCTCTCTCAAACCAAACTGAAGAAATAGAAAGAAAAATCGCCAGTCATAAGTAATCAAAATCTAGAATTCTTTGTTCAGAAAGAGAACTCTCAAAAACTCAAATTTATTATATACTTCTATATACAATTAACCAGGAACAAGCATAATTCAATATGGTAAAACAGAAAAAGGAAAATTCAAAGTCAAATGCATATCTCAATAGCCTCATAAACAACAGAGAATGACTGAATCACTATAAGAGAATAAAGCATGCAGAAAGGCCTTTTTTTTTTTTTTTTCTTAAATTACCTGAATGACATCCTCAGCTCGGTCATTGCATCGGTGAGCTTTTGGTTGGCGATGCTCTCCTTCTGGTATTCCCCATGGACTCTCTCTCCTAGGCACCGGCCTTGTCTCGCTCATCTTCGCTTGCTCACTCGGTCGGTCTACTTTAGCGAGTTGAATTCGCAGACCGCAGACCTGAAACCCCTGAACAGTGAAGATCATGGGTCAACATACTAAACGGTGTCGTTGCATTGCCCCCTTTTTCTTACTATTTTAAGAATTTTCAAAATATTTTTAATATAATTTATCAGGAGAGGGATGCCACGCAAAAAGGCCGAGTCCTGTTGAAGTTTGAATTCTCCAAGATCCCCTTTTTCCTGGAACCTCCTCTGTCTCAGTCTCTCACACTTCCTTTGCTCACACCGTTCCCCTGTTTTGAGAAAGCTCGAAGATAACACAGAAACTTCCAAGCCCACAGAAAAATGGGTTTTGTTGTAAATTTCTTAGATGCTTATCTATTCCTCATATTCCTCGTAGTTGCACTCGCAACTCCGCTTATAGATGCTCAGACCTGTCTCCCTATCACTTACTTCCCGCAATTCCTTGTCGAGCTGAGAGACTGGTACAGGGACGAGTATGGTCACTATCTTATGGCAGAAAAGCCCGATTTCTTTGTTGGGTTGGTTTGGTTTGAGCTAATCTTTCAATGGCCGCTTGTTCTTTTCAATCTCTATGGCATTTTGGCTGGCAAGCCTTGGTTCAAAACCACTTGCTTGATCTTTGGTGTCTCTTTCTCTACATCCTTGGTATTTGTGCAAATTACTTTTGCTACTCTTTTGACCTCAAATTTTTCTCTTTTATGTAATAAAATTTCTGTTATGATAATATGATCCCACATGAATGATTAAACTTCCAGACAGTTACTTCTAGAGGAATAGGGAAAACGGAACTTGATAACATTGTTACTTCGTGTTCGGATCATGAAAAAGATTAGAAATTTCATGGAAGATATTAGTCCCATGCTTGCTGTCTCATTAGCTATACATATTATACATAGCTGAAGTTTACTAGTAGTCATTTCGTATCAATAAATTTGGTGGCAATCTTTCTGTTGTTTGTTATTAGGCTCATTCTTTGATTCGTATTGTTTTGTAACACACGTATCTAATGGATATCAGCTTGGCTACTGCATTCTTTTTTTGACTGTGGCTATTTGCATTCTACCAGTGGTACTGACCTCGGAGAAATGATGGTCAAGTTCGTTATTAAAACATTGGTTACGCAAACAAAAACTTGGGTTATGTAATTTTATCCTCTATGAGCAGTTTCGCACAGATACAGAATTTATTCAGAACCTTGACTGCAGATGAAGTGATAATGTTATGCCTTAAGCAGGTGTTACTAAAGCTCACCAAGAAAAATGTAAGTTGTTAAATGTGTAGTTCCCATGCTTTAATTTGTTAAATTTAGTATATTTAATGTTCTCAAATCTTTTTAGTGAGGATGTTATGACATGGGGATAGAGGGATTGTAAGACAAATCACGTGGCTGAACTAAGTTTCCATCCTTCCCAATGACAGTGTTTCATATAAAATTTTATTATAATAATTAGGATAATCTATGTCTTGCTGCTTTGCTTACATTTCTGATTTTTTTGTGTTTCAGGTTGCTATGTTATCAGAAATGATGGGTTCCAAAAGGGCATCTGATAGGCTACTGATGACGTACACCCCTTTCATGGGTTTAGGTATGTTAGCAACTCTGCGAGGGTTCCTGCCGCATTCCACCCGGAGTTCTTCCTCCATTGGCAAGAGACCTACGTTTGCCAGAAAAAAGAGAGCCTGAAATGTGAAAGGATGAAGTATGCCAAGTCCTCTTCCCCTAACTAAATTTATGTCATTTTTCAATATTGAGTTCATAATTCTTTGGGCTTCATTTGGTTGCCTAGATCAAACAAAGAAAAACTTGTATCGGGGAAACTGAAGTTTAACAAACATTAACTTACATCAATTTGCAAGGAAAAAATCTTAATTTTTCCATTTTTATGCACAAAGGGAGAATTATTGATCTATCGACACAGCATAGAAAATCAAGCAATGCTACTCACATCTGTTACATATTGTTTGATTTGAGGAGAGAAAAAGTTTATTAAAATTTTTGGCTTGTGATGGTTAAATTGACCTCAATTATTTTTGTTAATTCCAAAATTAATCTCAGAACCCTAGCTGCTGCCGCCCGACTCTCTTCAGCCGCTATTGATTTCTCATCTCAATAGCTGCTGCTTGATTTCTACGTTGCTGATTCCTCCTCTGTTCTTTCTTCATGGAACCCATCATGCTCTTCACCTTGTTCATGGTAGGGCATTACTTGTTAACCTAACCACAAGGCAGCGTCGCTTCCCTCTCTATTCCAGATACTTTCCTCAACCTCTCCTCTTTGCCTTCCCTGCTTTCCTCTTTATCATCTCTGCAACTTCTCAATCTCTCTTTTCCACTATTGTCTCTGGCTCCATGTTACCCTCCTTTGACCAACTCTTCCATCTTCTTCTCTTGACCTCTCCTCAAATTCCCTCACTGGCTCCATTCGTGCAGAGCTTGGCAAGCTCTCTTTTCTTCAATTCCTTTACTTGAACTCCAAGAGATTGACTGAAAAATTTTCTCAGCAACTTGCTAATCTTACTTCCTCTTTGTAACCTCAGAAAGCACAATAGTACGTTATTATATAATTAAAGTTCCTTCTCTTCTTAATCAGTCAAGAGGAGAAAAAATAATTCTTATTTTCTCTTTCACTATATCAAACTAAATAAAAAAATTTTATTTTTTCTTTTCTTTTTTCCTTATTCTTTTATTAAAATTTTTCTCCTCTCCTTTCTTCATTTAAACCAAACAGAGCATTAGTGTCAGAAGAGATTTTATGTAATTTTTGTGCAATATTTTAAAGTGCTTACGAACCCATTGCCAATAAAAACTAGAGTGTTTTCTCAGTTTTGGTTGACTTAGATAATTATATATTCAAAATAAATCTAATAGCACTTCATTATTTATTGAAAGTTAGTTGAATAAAGCAGTTTTCTGGTGCTCACAAAAAATGACAGTATGATTATCTGGGAGAAATCAAAAGATTGTTTCATCAATGTGAGCTAAATAGTGTTAATGTTTGGAGTCCTTAAGCAAAACTAAAAAATGACCGACTTTTTTTCCGCAAGATTAGTATTTGATATAATCTAACGGTCAATAATCCGCCAGATGGTAGCTGGTGCAACAAAGCTGTAGCAACGTTCACTGCCCAAACTGATATCTATCAAATTGTGTGCCATCCTTTATCCCTCGTTAAATAAATACAGAATAAAGATGTTTCCTTATTTTTTTTATTTACACAAATTATGTTCATACATAATATATAAATTTTGGATTAATTAAAAAAATAATTTAAGTTTTATAATATAAAAAATAAATAAAAATAAAATTATAAAAATTACATCACAATGAGATTGATACACCTTACTTACCAGTAGACCAATTCCATAAATAAAGGGGCCAGCTTTAATTATTATTTTTTTTTAAAAAAAAAGGCCAGCTTTGCCGTGGCTTAAGAAGAGGAGAAGGATTTATCCTGTCACCCACTCCCTTGTCACCACTTGGAGTCTTTATTTTGCTGAACTGGCACTGGGATTATAATAAGTCCTCAAGTATCTTAATACGAGTGATGTTGTATATACGTAAGTTTTTAATATATTTTTTATTATTTTTTATAAAATTATAAAATAAATAATAAAAATTATTATTTTATAAAAAAAATAATATTATACATAAAAAACATATCGAAAACCGACGTAAGAGAATCGTTACCGTCTTAATACCCCTGCCCCGTCTGCCCTGTGAAAGGCGAAGCCTCGAAGAGAACGGAGGCATCCGAGGCAAAAAGGAAATGGGTTTTCTGGTACAGCTCATAGACGCCACTCTGTTCTTCTTCTTCCTCATAATAGTAATCGTAGCTCCTCTAATAGACGCGCAAACCTGTCTGCCTCTCCCTTACTTTCCGAACTCCCTTGTTGACTTAAAGCGTTGGTACAGCGCCGAATATGGCGACTATCTTGTGGCCGAGAAGCCCCATTTCTTTGTTGGGTTGGTTTGGCTTGAGCTTCTCTTTCAATGGCCGCTTGTTCTTTTCAACCTCTATGGGATTTTGGCTGGCAAACCTTGGTTCAAGACCACTTGCTTGATCTACGGTGTCTCCTTGTCTACTTCCATGGTATTTGCTTCATTTACTGATTTAACCTTAAATTTTTATTCTTTTCAGTTTGTTATTAGTATTACCTTAGAAACATTTGCCTTGCATCATGTATACAACAAAAGTTAAAATTTCGTTGCAGAAATTGTTGTCATGCTGCCTATCTCATTACAAGCTATGCATATTCAGTCTTCAATTATTTGTTATCAGACTCTTCCTTTGGTCTTTAAGCTCTTGCACTGCACATTTTCTATTGACTGTCAGCTTGGCAATTGAAATTTACTAGTAACATACTCCTGTTTTGACTTTTCTTGCATTTATAAATGCTAGATCGTGTTTCAATGACTTATGTAAACAGTAAACATAATGCAAACCAACAATGGGGTTATTTAATTTTATTCCCTAATAGCATGGGGTGGGATTTTAATCAAAACCAATGAGTGCGGACTGAATTGGTAAATGTTTTGGCTTTATAAAATGTCGTTCCCAGCTATCTTCACCCTTGCTAGGGCATCACCTTCCGAAGTGTGGCCTCCTACTCTGGATTTGTGTAATGGTATAAGTTTCGTTGAAGTTAGAGTTCCACTGGTGTCCATTTTTGTTATAATTTTCTTTTATGGGTTAAGATCTTATTCTTAGCTGGCAATCATCTCTCTTGCATATTGATGATTTGGCTTAAGTTAGCTCTAAAAGAAGAGAGGACAAAGAAATTGTCAACATTCGTTACTCCTGTTTGGATGGCGGAGATGGGTGTCATTTTGCCTGTCTCATCAACTATATATATTATATATAGTACAACAATTACTAGCAGTTTTTCAGTATTAATACATGTGTTTGCAGTCTTTGTTGTTTCTCATTGGACATATCCTTTATTCTGTATAGTCTTGCACCAACTCTGTCGATTGAATATTAGCTTTGCTATTGCATTGTACTAGTTATACTGTGGTTTAATCTTTCATTTTAAAATCTTACCTGTTAGATTGTGATAAAATGATGATCTAGGTTTGTTATCTAAATATTCTACAACAACAATAATAAACAAAACTTTATCTTATTAGGTGGGGTCGGTTACATGGATTAAACATTGTTATAAAATTCAACAAGTTTTCGGAAATACCATTCAACCAAAAGTCTCTTTTAATAACCTCTTCAAGTGTTCTTTTTTATTTTTCTCTGCGTCTTTTCATTGGGTTAAAAACTATTTGATCAATCTTTTTCATTAAAGTCTCTTGCGGTCTTCTTTACATATGTCCAAACTATTATAACTGAGTTTTTATCATTTTCTCCCCAATAGGTGCCAAACTACCTCTCTTTTGAATACAATCATTTCTAATTTTATCTTTTGTTGTATGTCCACTCATTCATCTTAACATTCTCATCTCTACCACTTTCATTTTTTGCTTGTGTTGACATTTCCAAACCCAACATTCACTACCATTGAGTATAGTTGATCTAATAGTAATTCAGTAAAACTTTCTTTTAACTTTATTATCTAAATATACTACAAACAAAAAATAGTTATGTAAATTAGCATAGATTTAAAATTTTATCAGAATCTATGACTGCAGAGTCAAGTGGTGTGACATTCGTTTGATAGATTTGATGGCTGTTCGAACTATCCTAAGTCCTAACAATTTCCTGGGCATTACCGTCCTAAACTTCAAGCTTGTACTTTGGATTTTTGAAAGAAAAATGATAAAAATACGTCTTTTAGGCATACTCTATCATCATGTTTCTGAGAGGGAATGAACAATAGGTTTTTTAGGCGTACTCTATCATCCCTCTCTCAAACGTACTGTTAGAGTATGCCTAAAAGTGTACATTTAACAGTTCTCTTTTGAAATGGGATCAACTTCACTGGAGTTGGTCATGGTGGTCTACTCTACTTGGTTCCATCCCAACTATGGATGGTGAGAGGGTGTCATGTTGAAATTTTTGTTATAAATTGGATCATTTGGTTCTTACTGCTCTGTTTGCATCTTTTGGTTGTTTTGTGTTTCAGGTTGCTATCTTATCAGAAATGATGGGTTCCAAAAGGGCATCTGATAAGTTGTTGATGATGTACTTGCCTATCATGGGTTTAGGTGTTTTAGCAACTCTGCGAGGGTTGCTGCCGCAGTCCAACAGCATATCTTCAACCTACGGCAAGGGACCTTCAGTGGCCAGAAAAAAGAGAGCTTGAAATGACAGATATTGTTTAGAAGGAGAAGAAAAAGAAAAGAGACACAGATTGGTTGGAGGTGCGAAATCATGTAGCATCCCAAACCCCCTTCACTGATTAATTTTTTCCTTTTTAATGTTGAGTTTGAAATTGATTCCCTGGCTTCCTTGGGTTGCCTAGATGAGAAGAAGATTTTGTATCAGAAAATTTTCAATAAACTTCAAACATGTTGCTTTCTTTTGGATGAGAAGGAACAAATTGCTGATTGTTTTGATTATTTAACGAGTCTTATTATTTTTATAGTTTTATTTTTATTTAATCTTTGTAATATAAGATTTAAATTATTAAACTTATTGAATTTTACAAATTAAATTATAAGACTCAATAAATTTAACAATGCACATAATAAAATATAAGGATTAAGTAAAGAATAAGATGTGGGAATAGTTTTTTCCTTGTTACATAGTAGGTTAATCTTTAATCTCTGGACATAGGTGAGGTCTAAAGTGAGATATTCATTGATTATTTGTTAGTGAAAACAAATTTGATCTTACTATCAGTATCCGGGGGCTCAATGCAGTACTTCAATGAAGTTTAAGGCATTCAACTGAAAGTATAAATGTCTCCAAGAAACTCAACTGATTGGATCCGCTGGCTGCAGCCAAACGGAGGAAAGAAATTCCAGCAGAGGAGGAAGCTACCACAAAATTCTGAACTTCGTAGAGAGGCATCAGGGGTCAATCCCAACTTGGGTAGGTGACGTTGTGACAGTGATATTTTTGAATGAAAAATAATGTTCTCACAGCACATTTGTTATGCCATTTTTATGATAGAATAGAATAATATATTAATGTATTAAATTATATAATTTAATTTATAAAATTTAATTATTTAATTTAGATTTAATAATATTTTTGAATTGTTTGGCGTGCTTGAGAATGCGTTTACGAGCCCAAACCAAACTTCGACAGACATGATCTTTAAATTGATGTCGATTTCCACATTACATCTACTGAATTGACATCTAATCTCGCAGCATCCTTTGAATCTCTTCTGAGGTAATCTTAAGCTGTGAAAGATAAAATAGAAATAGAGTAAAATATTTGTAAAAATGTTTCTCTCACATTGTGAAAAGACAATGAATTTTATATCAATCTATTTTTTTTTAAATTAGGTGTAAATCCCTTATAATTTAAAAGATATAAAATAATGTAAAAATTCTGTATGTTGTCATAATATAAGCATAACGCTCAAATATTAGTACAGCTGGCTATTTATTTTGAAATAAGAATGGATTCTCTATGCTTTTCTAGAGAACAATGTGCATCTAAGACCTTTACCTTGCTAGGATCAACGACTTTCTAATCTTCACCATCATAATCATAATTCTTATCACTCTGATGAGGAAAGGGAACATTTTAATAATTTGGGTAAGCTTATTAATTTCTAAGCAAAGTGAACCCACAGAAAAAAAAAATAGAAATAGTTATGTGATTGTTATAAATTAAATTTTATTAAATATTTATTTAAAAAATTTAAATTATTAAATTTTTATTAAATATTCACATTTAATTGTGTGTTCCTATAATTAGTTAAGTCTCATAAATTATTTGAGATTTAATAAATTTAATAATCATAAAATATGAATATTTTATAATTCACATTTAGTCATAAATATTTTATAAAATTCTTAGATAATTTATGAAATTCATTTAACCCAAAAACTCACATGATTAAATATAAATATTTGATAAAAATTTAATTCAAGTAATTTATGAGACCCAACTAATAGACCTATACCATTAAAGTTATATCCTATATTTCTTTTTTATGTAATAAAGTAGGTTGTGAGATTTGTTGAATCTATAAAATTCAATAAATTTGTTTAACAAATTTCATAATTAAATTTTCATAAAATATTTACATTTAATTGTGTAAATCCCTACATTAGTTGAATCTCATAAATTATGGGATGGTTACTAAATTTAATAATCATAAAAGTTTGAACTAAATTATAAAATATTCCAAATTTAATCCTTTTCCTTTCCTAATTTAAAGATGCTATTCAACTTTATAATACCTTCTCATTAAAGTCTTGTTCTTTTTTTTTTAATTTTTTTTAATCTCGCAAAGTTATTTTTTATATTTCTTTTTCAAGTAATAAAGTAAGTTGTAAAATTTCATAATTTAATCTATATAATTCAATAAATTTAATAATTTAAATTCTTTTAAATAAATATTCAATCAAATTCTTTCATAAGACCCAATTAAAATTTTTGTATAAATATTTAGTCACACTGTTCTATTATGACTATTTAATTAATTAAGTATTATGAGACCTAACTAACTATAAGAATTTAATTTGGTATAGAACCCACATGAGCATTACAAAGACTTCTTTTCGGCAAGCACTTGTGACCTTTTTTTTTTTTTTTAATAAAATATTAGGAGGTTTAATCAAAATTTCTTCTAGAAAAGTTATTCCTACTACCTTGCTAATGTCCCTGGCATCCTAAAATGTTTCTACTATACCAGAGAATATGTCAATGAAGAACGGAAAGCGTGCCATTTCAAAGTTGAAATTGATTATATTCATTTTTCTGTTTTGAGCTCGGTTGATCCTGCCTACTACAGGCTCGTTTTACCATGAAATTATGCCATTTTCAAACCACCAGCTCTCTTAGTTTGATTAAAGGACATAATAGACATCGCATACTGAAAGAAAAACAATAAGTAGATGTAAAAACCTTAAAAGTAAGACCAGGTTGTTGATTCTTCAGGAATATATTTCACCAGAATAAATAATTAATTAAATTGCTGTTTTGTTAGTGCCCTTCATGATGTTGACCACACTTGCATAAATAGAGAGCATATTAATCATGTATATTATTATTAGCAAATAATGGTCCCGTCTGAAGCCAATGCGTGCCTGTTTGACACAGGAATTAATCACCTGACATCCCATAAATTGACAGAATTTTTTTCCCATTTCCCGGATCAGTTGATAATTGTCAAACAATTTCTTTTTACGTAACACATTACCACCTAGATTAATCTGTGGTAGGTATCCAACATTTCGCTTTATTGAGAATAAAAAATCATAAATTGAGAAATTAAAGTAAGTGAAAGAGACTTGGCAGAATAGCAGCAACATCCATTTCAACAGTTACGAGGGAAAAAGAGGGGTAGTGAGAAATAGCTAATGTTATACTGGTGGAGCAACCTTCCCACCAACTAGAGCTTCTAAAACACACAAATAACCACTGAATTAAGAAAAAGAAAGAGGGTAACATCAAAGCTAAACCCTAGTTATCCAAAAAGCTGATTAACCCTATAAACTATCTGGTCTTAATCAGGAAACTAAGGTGAAAGGAAAGGTATGGGTCATATATATAATTGAAGTTCTTTGCATTTACTTTAACCAGGGAAGTCAATTCCCGAACCTTAATCCTCTCAGAACTCTTTTGGGGTGCTCAGTGCTGAGAAGGAATCATGCAAGGTGCGCTCTTGACTTCTCCCCATCTTCTATATAAGCCGAAGTTCCTCACCACCTTTTGTTTCCCCAAAAAGCCTCCGTCTGCCCTTCTTCCAAACTGCAACAGTGTTAAATTAATAAAGTTAAATTGGGTTAAAACCACCATGTTATTCATGCAAGTGAAATTTTATTAACTCTTATTTTTAAAAAATTTAAATTATTAAATTAACTAAAATTTACAATTTAAATAAAAAAATAAATAAATC
Source organism: Dicorynia guianensis (assembly GCA_037013595.1). NCBI lineage: Eukaryota > Viridiplantae > Streptophyta > Magnoliopsida > Fabales > Fabaceae > Dicorynia > Dicorynia guianensis. Next base: position 3,794,987 of record JASUAB010000009.1, read on the forward strand.
AACGACTACAACTTATTTTATAAGAATTTAATGATTTATCTATTTTATGGGACTACATTTTTTTCAAGATAAAGTTGAGGCAAATTATGAAAAAAGCATAGGAATTATAAATTTCCATTATTAATTTAGCAATGTAAGGCTCAGCTTACCGCACATTAGTGTGTTTGGAGATCAAACAGCTTCACATGATAAAGAAGCCTTGATTCTCTCAACAGTACACGCAATAAGATTATTGACAGTAGCAACAGATCCAAGCGACAGCTTCGCAGTTGGGACTGAATCAACCAAAATTTGGAAAGCAACAGTCAAGAGAGATCCACTATGGTCAGTTTCACCGATGACAGCTCCGTGCGCTGTGTTTCCATCTGGGAGAATAGCAAACCCAGAAGGAAGGAGGGCTACGTAGTCGGGGTCCCCTCCATTTAGAACAACGTTCATGGCAACGATATCCACAGGAGCATAAATGACAAAAGAGCCTGTCGAATCTGTGCAACTCTCTTGCAATATCAACATGTTGCTTTGGCTTGAATTGGCACTCTGCATGCATCCATGGTTATAAAAAACAAATTGTAAACAGCGAACATAACTTTTATGAGTGCGTGAACTTACATTTACTCGCAGTAGAGATACACAATTTCCTGTATCTCGTCCATTAGCTATATGTGCCATTTCTTGGACAATTCCACCGTTGGAAAGTATATCCCACTGTTATTTTCATGGATTCAAAAGGGTTAGATAAAAATTAGTCCCATAATTGAAGAAATCATTAGTCTTTTAGCCTATTATTAATTATTTAAATAAAATTCTTTCCATGCGCACCTCATTTCTGGAGTTCTCATCGCGGAGGAAATCAAAAACTCTCTTGGGAGGAACAGGAAGCCAAAAAGAAGTTGCAGCACTGAGAACAATTCCAGGAGGCCTTCCTGGGTCATCCACACTCTTACGGGTCATCACCCTTACATCATCAGCCCCAGTTCCAGAGAGTGTAGTCCATGTGTGAGCAGTGGAGGCACTCACTCCAGCACAAAAGCTTATAACCATTCTCTCAGCTAATTTCAACATACTCTTTCTGCCGTCCTGATTCGTTATCACTAATCCACAAACAATATAAGATTATCTATCATACAATCCCTCAAAGTGAAAAGAAAGAACGGACATGCTCATTGATTAATAGTATAAGCATACCTCCAATATCACCGGTGGGAATGTTTGTTGCCATGGCACTTGCAAGGCGTTCACATTGTCGATCCAAGGTTGCAACCCAACGTTTTGCACCAAATGCGTGACCAGAACTAACGAGTTGCTTGTATAGATTATGAACACCTCTATCGTCCACTTCTACATGCTCAACCCACGTGATCTAGGGCATAATCATAAGGCTTATTAGTCCACATATTATGATAGCTAAATTATAACCCACATATGTTAACCACAAGGCAACAAATTATTTGGTAAGTGACTTATATTACGTGACATGGTAAATGTGATATACTAATTTTATAATAAACCATCATTTGTATTATTTTGCTAATGTAATTCATATCAATAAGGTAAATGATAGTTTATTATTGAGTTGGTATATTTGATCAACTATAACAGATGCCATATAACCTACTCACTGGATAATCTCTCCCACAAGACTTGCTGAATATTTAATGAAGTATCCCCTGGAATATGATCATATATATGTAATTTTACCTTGGAATAGCCATTAGGCATTTCTTGAATTAAACAACCAGAAGGCCTTCTTCTGCAACTCACTGACGGGGTTGGGCGCAAATTATCCAAAGACACATCCACTACTGCCCAGGTCCCATCCGCATGCTGCTTACAATACCTCACAAAATAACTCTCTCTTGTTGGCACAAGTGGTGTAGGTACTTGTAACTCTGCTGTAATCTGTCAAATAATTTTTTTATAATTTAAAAAAAGTTACCAAAATCTTCAATTAATGTTTTAACACACGAAAGAAATTTAACAACTGGCTTTATCTAATGCGGTATGTACCACTTGCAATGCACCATTGTAGTTTCCAGCCACTCCTGTTGATAACACTTCCAGAGTCATAGCTCTTGAGACTATACCAGAGAACATCGTGGACCATTGGTTCTAAAGAGAATGAGACAAGATATTAACGTCGATTGTCAAAGACCCCAAAAGAAAGGACTAAAGAACTTCAAAACATAAGAAATTGCTTACCACATCCATGAGAATCTCAACGAGGTTAATATGGTTCATGATAACAACAGAAGTCTCTCTTGAAGCTTCGCATTTGAAGCCAGAAGGTTTTGGACCGATTCCTCGAGGAAACGACCTAATGTATTCATCTTCATTTAGAATTGTATTGCCGTCAAGAGTGGTCATCCAAAGAGGCTCTCCCATTTGTGCCATTCTGATTAGTTCCTCCATAGCTGCAACCGCAAGCTCTATGACAATCGGCTTGTCGGCTTCGGTGGGTCCATTGATTGATCGAAGAAGATCTCCAGCTCCATACAAATCGCCACCAATGCCTGGCTGGCCACCAAAACCACCAACCCCAAGCTCTAATGGACGTGGAGCAACTGAAGGGGAAAGTAGTGGATAATTCACCACAGGCTTTCCAACGTACTTGGCAGCAATGGCTGAAATCCGATCAATCTAAGAAACATGAAGAAACAGAAGATATTTAATGAATCATTTCTTCCTAGCAAGCCAGGTAGAATTAATCAGATTGGAATTATTTACTAAAGAAATTTTCTTTGTACCTCTTCTCTTAGACGAGCGTTTTCAAGTCTTAATTGATGTTCATCAAATGACATTTCTCCTATGGCGGTTGGTCCACCACAATTAGGACAGGAAGCATTGCTTAGAGCTTCTCTATACCTCATGTTATCGGCTCGGAGTTTTTCATTCTCGGCTCTAAGTTGCGTGTTCTCTTGCCGCTCGTGTTGGGTCTGCGACACTCAACATCATCATCGTGTCTTTTAATGAGCAACTTATAAAATTAATGATTTTGCACCAAAGATTGTTCCAATTACGTACCTTCATCTGCGTGCGCTTGTTTTGGAACCAAAACTTGACCTGCAATGGCTCTAACCCTAATTCACGGCTCAGCTCCTTCCTTTGTTTATCATCGGGGTGCGGACACTCCTTAAAGAAACTGTGCAAGAAGTTCAAAAGGGAGAATGTTGAATACTGAATCTTCAGTTTCTGAAATCGAACTTGGAAAAATTAACTAGAAGGTTCTTATTCTTTATTTTGTGAAAACGTACGCTTCCATTTCCTGGATCTGGTGCTGGGTGTGGCGGTGGTAGCGCTTCCTCTTGGGTCGTGGGTCTTGGTCGTCGCCGGAGTTACCTTCCTGGTTTTCGCTGCCAGACTTGGTGCCACTGTCGAAGTCGTCATCTCGGATTCGGGGGATGTCGCTCTCGGATGTGTTGGGAGCCATGTCCAGTGGGTGGAGCTGACCTTCCATCATGTTTGGCTGGAACAAATCTACAGATCTTTAAGATTCCGAAGGCTTATGGTTTTTCAATCTATAAAAAAAAAAAAAAAAAGAAAGAATACGAAAAGATAGTACGCCCAAAAATCAAAAAAAGCGAAGACTGCAACCAGTTTCTAACATACATGATTAGATAGTTTGAGAAATGTTGGGTGTTAACAGCAATTGATCACTAGAATTTGTGGAGGAAACCCAATGAGGGACAAAAGAAGTAGCTTTAAACAGTGAGAAGAGGAAGGATAACGCGGTTTCCGAATCCCGAGAAGGATTTCTCCAGGTACAATACAAAGGGAGTTCCCTTTGCTGAGGCAAAAAATTTCCCACTAAATAAATTAGTATGACTTTTTAAGTTCCCATTCAACGGCTGAAGAATATATAAGGAATCATGAAAAAGACCAGAAAAATGAGAATTACTGAACCTAGACCCAGCAATCAAGTTCATAACTATTTTGAAAACTGGGGGAAAATAAAAAGTGCTCGCAGAGATATTTAGATACAGTAACATTGAAGGTGGAAAGTCAAGAACCGACCTGACCAAGAGTGAGGGCAGAGGTTGATCCAAACCCACCGACGTTGCCGTTCCTCCCAATCATCGAAGGCATGTTTCTCGCCGGAACCATAATCCCGGCTGGCATATTTCACTACCCAAAAGCACCCGCCAGTAGAGCTAGTATGATGATATATATAAGGCTGCAAATTGCATACAGCTTTCTCTTTCTCCCTGTTAACTCTTTTCTGTTCTCTTTTTAGTTTCTACCCAGTAGCGCCAGGAAGCTAAAGACGTTAAGCGCTTGAGATTCTTCCAGTTCTAGGTAGCGGAGTCGGACACCAAGCTAATGTCTGACAACAAGAACATAGAAAATCAGGGCAGAGAAACATGGCCTACAAGAGAAAAAGGTGTCTCAAATTATATCGGTGCCCTTACCCGAAAGAAATGCTATTAGCAACATAAAAATGCGAACAAATATAGCGTTGACAAATTTCTGATACGGCCGTTCAGCAAAACAAAATCAACTCAGACCCAAATGTGCGGAAAAAAAATATATTTATATATGTCATAACGCACACTAAGATCTCGGGAGAATCCAACAAAAGCTTCTTGTTTCTTTCTATATCTTGCAGACCCTAACGTTCGTTTCTCATTCTAGACCTAGCTACCTGCTGCACCAAAAGACCAACAAGTTCAGAAAAAAAAAATAGTCAGAAGTCGACAAAAAAAAGTTAAATACGGTAGGGAACGGTATCACCGATTTCGTTTCGCAGATTCAGTGATCTTTCTTAGAACTTAATTACTTTTAGCTGGTGAGAAAATTTCACATACCAGTGAGTGTTAGCTTTTAAAAAAGCTAGGAAGGAAAAGATTTAGATCTGTATTTGGGGCTAACTAGTTTCTAAAAGGAGCATCTTTGAATTCAGATGTGCACAAGAAGTCTTTCAGATATTTATGGCAAGTGTTTATATGGTAAGCGAAAGGGTGTGAGGTAGGTTTTTGTGACTTTCGTGAGAAATGTTTTTTTTTTTTTTGGTGCTTTACACAGAGAAACGGGAGGAAGAAGATGGCGGAGAATCAGAGAAAGACAAGGAATTGAAGGAGGAAAGAAAGGAAGGAGAAAGAGGGAACTGACGGAGAAAAATGTGGCAACGATGAGTAATTGCAGAGCGTATTGAGAGGGTGCAATTGCATTTAATGGTAGGCGAAAGAGGTGTGATTGCTCTAGAGAGAGAAAGAAAGAGAAAGCATATTTTTGGTTTTAATTTATAAATTTTTGGCCCCAGGAAAGAGTTGATGGTGCAACGAATGACGGCTACCAAACTTCCCAAGTTAATTTTTTTTCCCTCCTCTCTTCATGTACATTTTCAATTTTACCTATCAAAATTATACCATATAACCCTATTTGTAGCTTAACGATCCTTTTCCAGAATATCAGCAAATATATACGAAACGCCTCTTTTGGGAAATGGAAGATTTAGTTTTGGAACTACATAAATATAATGTTTTTGTGCGATAAATCTTTTGACATGGGAACAAATCGATGTCTTGAATGCTATTGATTTTGAAACCCCATTTACATTTACATGTATTGTTGGATAGCAAGCCTCTTTCGACTAATTATCCTTTCATTATGTTGGTTGAATAATTCTTCCATTAATTGGTGTTGAATCAAAAAGCCATAACCTTATTAAAAAGATGAAAACCTACAGTGGAGAAACAATATTAATTGCATATCTGGGGATAAAGGATAAATGGCAGCATTGTATTTCATTATAATAAGAAGTTTCTTGAAAAGATTAATTTCTTCATATGTTATGTTCTCATTTTTAGTTTATAGGGTTATTTGTATGATTTTGATATCTGTCACGCTGCTTTAATTCACATGCCGTTGATACTGAATTGGAAAGAAGTGAAGAGGGAGATATATTTGTATGATTTTAATATATGTATGTTTTCTGCCTGCCTTATTTTTCATCCCTTTCTACATTATATGAAGCGGAAGACAAAGCAAGGGCAAGGGCCACTTTCAAAACCATCACTACAAGGGTTGTTTCCATGTTCTAGGACCATGTCATAAATTGCTAACCATGTGTAATTTGCATTGAATCATAGATGTCACAGTGCCGTTGAGAAATGGCTTCGACCATACGTTTGACTTTTGAAAGTATATATCCCGACATCACAAAAAAAAAAAAAATCAGGTTACAGATTTTCTGTTGGTCTATGATTTCATTGTCGCTGTAATACTTGGTTGTGACCTATATTTTCAAACTATGCAAATGGATTAAAAGTTAGACATATTACTATATGTATAGATTGGAAGGAGGGAATATTGTGCAAACCACGAAAGTATTTGGTGAAATAAATGAACCCAACACGTCGATCATTAATAATGATATTGGAATTAAATTATGACTTGGCCGATGTACAATATCACTGTCGATTATAAAGAAGGAAACAAATTTTAAGGATTTGTAGATTAGTCATTACTATAGTTGTTCAACATATATAATGCATTTAATAGAAAGGAGCAGGTAGAAAGGTATTAGAAATGAATTCCAGGAAAACATGACACCTGCCTGTGACGCAAAATTAGTGACAGCATCTCCCAATTTATGATCATCTATTCTTCAAGCATTTCAATTCCTAGAAAATAATGAGGTGAGTCAGCGCGAATTTAATCATTAATTATTGACCTTTGCCCTTTTCTTATGAAACACCAAAACTTTATTATAAAATTGAGTATGAAATTCATATAAAGGTTAATATGAAAATTTTAATACAAAATTGAGTTACCAACAGATTCGTCTCTGTATTAAATGTGTACTTATATCCGTGTAACTTAGCCCTTTTCTTTTTCCATCAATCTATATTTTGGCAACCTCGAAAATTGCCATATAATATGCACAAACAACGCAAGGATCATGGTTTTCATAAATATGGGCATTATAACGAAGTACAATGGTGGAGTATCCATATAGAATTCCTACTTGAAAAGAGCCGTGTGAACGTTTTATCAGCTTCAATTCCTTATCATAGAAGTTTCTTGGGAGTTTTGAGTGCGAAGTTGGGTAAGGTAAGATATTTGCATCTCAAAAGTGTGATAGAATATGTCTTTGTTGGGATACAGGTTCATGATGAATTAGGGTTTGTCTGTGGGAAAGATTGTGATTTTTTTGAAGGGGGTAAAAAAGAAAGAGGAATAACGCAAGGGGTAAACGTTAGGGAGTGGCCCTCATCATCATAAGATTCCCATTCATCTAAGTCAGGGCCTTTCCCCATACGAAGCACACGCCCTTTTCCTGCAAGTTTTGCTTCCTCTATTTAATGGCTCTGAGCGACGCAGGTCCTGCATGCCAAGCGCCATTTACTACGCTCATGCTTATCTCACTCTTGATCTCTTAATTCAATTTCAGCACCTAAAAAAGAGAAAGAAAAACGCCTTATTGAAGCGCGTGAAAGAGGTGGGGCCGGAGCGTAGTTTTGGAAGACTGGCCTCGGTAGATTAGCCCTTCAAGAGAAAGTCAAACGATGCGTTTAGTTCGATAAAAATCCGCCAACTTACTAGCCAGTCACAACTAGTCTACTCACTGAACGCCGAACGGAGTCAGCGGGTCCCGCACTTCGGTGTTAACGCTTTGCTAAAGTCAAGTCAAACCCCTGCTGTAAATTCTTTTGGGATGGGAATTGGGAGGTGACTAGTTACCGCCTCAGGTAACGCTACTGGAATTAAAATTAAATAATTTCAAAATTTTAATTATATTAGAACTTTATATAAATGAACAGCTTTGGATTGGCGTTCAAACTCTAAATCTACTTTTGAACCAAAAGCTATGTTTATTTTCGAATGTTGAAAACCAAAAACAGCATTACGCTCCAAATGGGATCTTTATGAATTTATTATTCTGATTTTGACAACTTACCCCCCATCTGCCAAGTCCTACGAGTCCGCGTGCGCTAATGTGATGGAACCGCGTATAAACGACCGTCGTTTGTAGTTATTTTTATTATTTACATAATTTTATTTTAATATAATTCTTATAATATAACATTCATATTATTAAATTTAATAAATTTAATTATTAAATTTAATAATATAAAAATTCATATAAAATATATATATTAAATAAATTTCGAAGTGTAGAGTAAATTTTCCTTTTTTAACAAAATGTTGTCGTTTTCCGGAATTAATTGAGGCGGATGCCGTACATGGCCATGTGATCACAGCTCATCACTCAGAATGGACCCCGCGTATTATCTTATGGTGCACGTCGCTCCGTCGTTGGCAATGAAATTGGTCAGCAGCGCTCCGATCATGTGCGACGCGCCATCAATCGGACGGCCTAGAGACTCTGCGTGACTCAAAGTTGGCTCTATTGCAGAGAGTTGACTGCTTCAACCCTTAAATCATACACCAATATATAGTTTTACACAAGTGTTATTATTATTCATTCATATTTAGTATTTAGTGCGGTGTAATTTGTCGTCGACGATGTTTCAGTTGCATAAGTGAAACGGTAATTTAAGAGGGGAAACACTTACCTTTCTCTGGTGAAATTGGTACGCGTAGTTTTGGGGTGCATCACTTTAAACTAGAGTACTTGTTCTCAATTCATCATCGTGCGTACCTGGCATGTTCAGTTGAAGGATATAGCGTTAATGGAGTATTTAGAGCTCTATAATTAGTTCCTACCTAAAATAATTATGTCCACTGTATCAATGCTATATAGGACCATTACATTTCAATAATAGTTCTAACTCTTTATTTACCAGCAGGTTCAATTGAATCAAAATCAGAGGTGCCATTGGACATAACCCTGGCAAATTAAATTTGAGTTAGTTAGCTAACAAATTAATTCAATTGGTAAGGTTTGAGTTACATTAATTGTTTGTAAAATTTATATTCGACTCTCTTTACAAGTAATTCTTTTATAAATGATATATAAATATTGTTGTGAATTTTTGTTGAGACTTTTAAAATATTTTAAAATAAACTTAGATTAAGTGATTTTCAGTTTGAAAATTATAGTATACAATGAAAAAATAAAATAAAATTAAAAAATTGGTTAAAAATTGAGATTTATATATTTAAATATAAAAATTAAAAAATTAAAAAATAAAATAAAAGTTAGCTTATCAAATCTTTTAAAATAAAATAATCTAATCTTGCCTTTAACTTTTTTATTAAAAAAATGGAGTAAGTCCAATAAAATAGTGGGTAGTGTTTAGGGTAGTGGAGGTATTCAAGAAGCTAGAGCTAGGTACATTGACAAGGATAGACAAGGAAAACTTCCGGGAACGAACGCCCTCGGCTCTATTACCATGAAACAATATGGACCACTATATATAATGAATAGCTTGAATTAATGGTTTTTTATGTTTTTCTGAGCTTTAGCTTCTGAACAAAAATGTGTTTCTAGAAGTACTTTTCGGCTGAAAAATAGTTATCCAAATGAGAAAAATCAGAGAGGGATAAAACAGAAATGAAGTACAGACAAAAGAAATTAAAAAGTGTACAACTGTTATGTTCAAACCAAATCATTAAACATGCTATCTACTCGCATCTAGAAAATTTTGCTCGGGACAACCTCCTTCGATGTTGACCGACAAAGCGGCACCAAATATATACCCTTAGTGATCTTCCCCTCCATCATCAAAGTCCAACAGAATTTGCTCCATGAACTGCATGTCCGGTTTTCTTTGGCCCTATTCCAACTTACAAACGTGAATGATCACTCATTTCATATATATTAACGATTAATGAAAACATCCACGTTGCATTGCGCCTCTGGCCACAAGCGTTGTTTTCGTTTTTCCACAGTTGAATCTCATTAAACTGTCAAATGAATTTCAATCATTTTTGCATGAGTATCATCTACAAGGATCATGCCAGTGTAAAGTTTTTTTGATTTTTCACGAGGTATCTTCAAGTGAAATAAATTTTTGTTTGAAGCTTGAATTGAACAGTATGCCTCTTTTAATAAGAGTAATCAAATTCTGAATATATAATTTACTTCAAAATCATCTAAAACACAATCACTTCCCTTATATTAACCACTTCTCCATATGCTAGTGTTAGTTTGACAAGGAGAAATGAAGAAAAGAAAAGCCCTTATCACTAGACAGGATGTACACAAAGTTTACAAAAAGCAGAAATATCAATCGTGATAATTTTAAAATTTTGCATGTACAAAGTTGTCATTTCAACTCGAGCTTTGTGAAAAGTTTGTTTAAATGAAGATGCTATTACAAGTTTTGATTTACTTTCATTAATGACTAGCAATTAGCTAGCCAGCAAGGCCATAGGCAGGAAAAGAGAATGTAGGGTAGGGATGCCGAGTTTCCACACAAAAAGGAGCTTGCGTGGTAATATGTAAACCACCCACCCATCCTTGCCCTGCGTGATCACTCATCCTTGATATGTTAATGCCTTTTCGCTTATAATTCTTGTCTTTAATATTGAGTTCTTGTGATCAATCATTCTTAATCTAACTTTTGTTTATTTAATTATGGAATGATCCGCAACGCTTCATCATTCTTGTGCCGCTGCAATATGTATTTACTGTTCTCGTGAAACATATCTCCCTCTGCTTTCTCTTCAATTAATGTATGGCCATATATAGCTTCTGTCTTTCTCGTTCTCTCCCTCTCTTCTCTTTCTTCTTTCTTTTGTTTTCTCTTCTAACCCTTTTTCTAGTTTTACCATAAATTTGATCGATTAAAAACTTCAATCCTTTTTCTATTTATTTGGAGTAAAACTAATTATAAATTCAATTACTGTTATATATTAGTTTGTTTATAAATTTATATATATATATAGATCATTATTCTAATGCACAGCCATTATAACATAGCAACAGGTTTAATTATAAAAGTTGAATTTTTTTTTGAAAATTTTTTCACGTAATATTCTATTATCATTAATGAATCAGTTTGTACGGAAATCTTGATCATATATGAAATGTTATTTTCATTTTAATAGTTTTATTATTTAGTTTTTTCTTTGGGTAGTTGGGCGTTTCATTTATTATTTGTTTTGTTCATTTACGTCTTTTTTTTGTTGGTCAATATCATCTTTTTTTTTTTTTCCTTTTCTTACTTAATTAGCTGGATCTCTGCCAAAACTGCATGTCCATTTGTTGTAGGCCATGATGATGCAATTCCATATCCATATTGGGGTCCGCATGTAGTAGTAGCTGTCATGACTCATGAGCCTGAGGGCAAAGGCAAGTGGCCCCCAATTTGTCATCATTATTGACTCGAAACGTAGTAGGGTTTAACCCTAAAACTAGAAGAATCAGTCTTCTCCTATTGATGAGGTCAAACCAACAAGGCCAGCTTTCATGGTTTTCTTTGGTTAGAGAAGGTAACAAGCTATTTAATATATACATAAATTTTATATTTAAACTAAGAACTCTAAATTGTTTATGAAATCGGTAACTTATCAATAATCAAGCAATTCTTTTTCATGTCATACTACTTAATTTTAATAAAAATGCTAACGTTGAAACTCAAACATAAAAAGAGAGTTTAATTTAAAAAATTAATTAAGTGAGAAACTTTTATATTTAAATATTATTTTATAATTATTTATAAAATCGATGTAAAAGTCGTAAGAAATTTATTCCTTGCCTTTCAGTTTGGCTAAGTCAGTGACACAAGCACAAACTCAAAACTCATACCACGGCAGTTCACCGGCGCAATTGAAGGTTACTTTCGTTTTCTCTGTGCCAGTCCTTGTAGAGTTGTAGTTGCCATTAAATAATTAGTCTCCTACTCGAGCAAAGGTCAAGCTTGATTTGTAGACTCTTGTTGCCGAAATCAATACCATGTCACCGTCTGCTTTAGATTTTTCAAACCCTTTGTCCATTCTGGCCGGTAGAAATAGAGGTTTCAGCACATGGACCTGAGTCAATATGGATTAAGACCCAATCAACGTTATAAAAACAGCAATTAATCAGACAGAAAATGTCAAAACGCTTTTCGCTCATATATATCTTGTCGAATTGCAACATTGTTAATTACATTGCGAGGATCGTGCTTTCCTCAGTTGTTTCGGAGTAGTCTAATTATGCATTTGTAAGGTTGCTACCGAGGGCCAAGGTCCATTTCGTGTACATACTTGTATTGGCCTTGAGTGGTTTGACACTTTGAATTGTATGTTCTGCCCCTGCAGGTCCATTTTTCCCCACGCAACATACCTTATATGCTCTACGTGCGTGCTCCACTGTTCCACGTACTAACTTAAATTACCAAGCTGAGCTACCATAATGCATTCCTCTTATTTTTAATATTCTATGTAAAATTCAAACTAACCTTCAAAAATAATAGTTTTTCTTAGGTAATAATATGTTTTTAATTATATTTATTATGAGTTTAATTAGTATTTTAATTATTTCATATATATCTGCAATCATAGCAAATTGGCTTTTTTCTTTTCATACTAATGAATACTAGACTTGATTATTTAATCAGTTCACATAATCACATAGAGAGCAGTGGGATCACAAATGTAAAAGAAGCTCAACTGCTAAAGGCTTTTGTTGGTTTTTTACCCGAGTATCATTTAGTTAGAAGTGAAGATTAATCTTTTGAAAATATTGAAAGTACTGAAATGAGTAGTTTTTTTCAAGTAAATTTTTTTATAAACAAAGATTAAATCAAATTTGAAATAACTTGTTTAAGGTAATCAAGCTTTTATCACTTAAGTCAACTTACATTGGTTCAACTACTTAAGGCTTTGTGTAGTGATATTAAATTATAAAATATTTAATTACATATTTATATGTTATAGATAATACTATTTTTACAAATTAAATTTCATTAAGGGGAATGCTACAATTTACTATCTTTGATGAGAACAAAACCTAAGGTCGCTGACTATGGAGAATAAACTCTATACCAAGTATGCTGTGTTATTTGTTTTTGCTTAGGAAAGAATTACTAAATCAAAATTTTTATTCGAATGTGAATACACAAATCAACACTATCTTTTTGGTATAAACACGATAGAGTTAATTTAAATTTATATTATCTCGTGATATTACCTAAATCTCTCATCATTAAATCACATTTAATAATTTTAAAGCCACATTATTTATCATATGTAACCATAACGATCCACCTCATATTTTATTTAACATTACACATTTCGAAAAGTCTGATTATATATGTATACTATCTGGGGTGACAAATGGATGAGGACACTAATGCAATCGTACATCAAGATTTATATTTGAAAGCATTGCCAATAGGAATTAATAAAGTTCGCAATATGTATTAATTGTATGATCTTTAATGTTGCACACACTTCTTTAAATGCACCTTAGTATTGAAATGGATATGATATTGGTAGAGGATTTATTATGAAATTTAAATCTTCTTTCTTTTTGTTGTCGTCGGTAGAGAAGGGAGCGACTCTGGACCTCTAAGAACAAGCTTGCGATTCAATCGAGAAAGGGAGTTCATGCATTCCCTTTCCCATGCAATTCATATATTCAATAAATGTTCCGTGCCTTAGGCTATAAATGAAAATGAATTTGGTGCACGTTGAATAAAAGCAAATCTTAAGAGTGCACGGCCTATCAAGATTGGGTTATGGGCGACGACAACCCATCTCTGGTGCTCTCTTCAAAGTGTCAAATGGTCCCTTACCTCCGTCTTCATCCCATCCCTCCTTTCTCTATAAATGGTCCTTCATTTAATTATTTCTTTTTTGACATTTGTAAAAATTTTAAATTTAAACTAAAAAATATAAAAAAAATTAAAAAATAATTATTGAATATCATTATATTATTAAGAATACCAATACTATTCATTTTTTGTTTATTCTTGAAAAGTTTTAAGAATAAGGATAAATGCACCTATTCTATGTCTCTTATATATATATTTTAGTATCTATTATGGCAATTATATAACTCATAATAAAATATCAAGAAATATTATACATTAATACAATAAGTAATAATTCAGTAAGTAAAAGTAAACTTTTCCAAAATTTATAAGCTACATTTAAGAAATATATATTGTAAATTGTACAAATAATTTGTTACTAAAATATAGTGTAATATAGTTTTGTGATTTCGTTTTTGTTTCTTTTTGGGTCTGTGGGCCACGTAAGAATTGTTTGGTCCCAGTTCTTCAAATCTACTTGAAGGCCTGAGTTTGTTTTCAATTGCCGGCAGAAAAGCTTAGACCCAATCCCAAGTATGAGATTGGGACGCAGCCTTTTGGGTTTGTTATTCAGCCCAATACATTCATTTTAAAGAAGCATGTCAATGTGGTGACGCCAATATGGTAGGCCATTGGGGCCGGCGACGAAGAAAAAAACTGAGAAACCAGCCATAAAAGAGCTTTGAACCACGCACAATTTCCTGAAAAGCTTGTCGTTGAATCTGTTTTCATTGAAAGTGGGTGGTCTCAGGTTATAAATCATACGACTTCCGACGAACCCAATTCAAAATTTGACCTGGAAACCCCGTTCAGTTTCTCTCTGGGTCTTCTATGGACCCGAAATTGAATCAGTTTCAGGCAGGTTCTGTCAGCAAATCGCTGACCCTGTCCAAATCCATGCCTCGCTTTCTTATTCTCATTAATTGTATTCGGTTGAAAGTTGAGTCTTGATACAGAAACGGCTGCCACACAACCACCCAAAAAAAAGAAAAAAAAGGGCTGCCAAGTCCAAGCCATAACCACAAAGTCAACCCCCCCACTCGCAAGTCTACATTTTCTTTTTCCCCTGCACGTTCTCTTTCTAGCCTTGGTTTTCTGTTGCAGTTTCAAATGTTGATGTAACTTCCTCCGCACAGCACCCAATGTCCACCCCAAGATTCTGCTGTCTCTCTACCAAGTGGTGTATTACATTGTCAATTATATGATAAGATGTTTTGGTCTTCAGTTTCGTTAATGAATACGGTAAATGGAATAATTTAAATTTTTAAATAAATATTTAATTAAATTTAATTTATAAAAATAAGACGACTGAAAATAATACATAATAGTTTTTCTTTTTCCTATTCTTTTAGTCATCATTTTCGTTTATAAATTCCGCTAGAAACGGTTTCTCAGACCTCTCGCAAAAACTGTTCCCAGCCACTCACATTTGCCCCTTCTTGTTGAATGATCACCTGGATAAATAATCAATGGAGCAATCTCTGAATTCATCTACGGGCAAAGCTATATCTATTGCTGAGGAAAGTGGGTGGACTGCTTATTTTGAAGATTTCTCAAATAACAAGGAACAACTGCCCATCGATTCCTGTTTCAGTTTAGATGGCTCTTCTTTGGTCTCAGACGCTGCTTCTTGTGCTGCATGGAAATCCTCACACCACAACCATGCTGTTTCCAGCTCTTCACTTGGGGGCTCCCCAAATCTCCCCAAGAAACTAAGTTTCAAGAATACAAGAACCAAACAGATATCAGAAGATGACCCTTTGGAAGACACCGCTAGCTCTCCTGTCAATAGTCCCAAGGTATCATAATAAAAAAATATAGTTTGATTTACGAAAGAAAACAACTTTCTTAAATATGTTGGTCATGTATATTAATTCTTATGTTGTTCTTCTCCTCCAATTCATCTCTTATGATCAAACTTTTCTGTTCTTTTCTTCTCTTTGCCCCCATTTTTGAGTCTTCTAATTTTAGGTTGGAGAATTGAGTCCAACCAGAATGATTTCCAGAAAGAACGATCATGATCAACTGGATGATTCTGCGGTAATTGCAAGGATTACTATACTGTTTCTCCGAGAAGGCAAAAAGCAATTTTCTTATCTATCTATTCTCTAACCAAGTTATCTGGTTTCTGATGATGATTCTGTAGGGCAAGGGATTTACATCAGAGCATTATTCTGAATTGCAGCCAGCTGATGATGATAAGCATGAATTAGATTTCCATGGAAAGAGTCTAGACTGCGCAGGGCTGAAGAAAAGGGGGCTCTGTTTGGTTCCTTTGTCCATGTTGGTTAATTATTTTGGGTGATTCATACTTTTAGCCATAGCTTCTCTCTTTCTCTGACATTTCTCTCTGCCACCTCCTTGTCTTCTTTCCTTTGTGTATTTCTGTATAGTTATGGAGCAGAATATATATGATCAATGACTCTAATATTTGTATTATACCCATCGTTGGCAACACGTTGATAACCTTCGAGTCCAGAATTTCTGTGGTATTAAACTGTTCACAAAGAGAAACTTGGACAGTGTTTCTGCATTTTGCAATTGGAGATTAGTAAAACACCCAAAAAACCCTAAAAAGGAACCAACAAAAATGCCGATTGGTATAGAAAGTATATGGCGGAAGTGAACCAGGTGGTTCGAAAGGTTTAATTAAGTATAAGGTCTTCTATTTTACTTAGGTTTGTTTGAAGCCTTAGAGTGCATGTAATATCCTAAGATAGTAAGGTCGCGCTTATTTTAGGAATGAAAAGATGGAGCCAGTGAAAGCTTCATTCCACTAAATTGAATTTCTACCCAATATCTAGCCAATGGCGGAGCCATTTTCAGTTGGTTTCCTAATATATGAGCAAAATGCTAAAGCACCTGCTTATTCTTAGTTGTTCTTTAATTAAAAAGCTAGGCAAATAAACCTAATTCTTCGAGTTAGGTCGTGTAAAGAGGAGTTTTACTAAAATGGTGTCTCTAGTAAGATTTGAACAATGCCTGACCTTTAAATTCTAAAAGAAAGGATTTTATGTATATATTATATGACTTATCACTCTTTATATAAAATAATAGAAAATTTTATCTAACTTAAAAAGGTGGGACAAAACTCTTGCTTAGTTATTGATAATTATAGGTTTATTGAATTTTATAATTTAGTTTATAAAAATTAATTAATTCAATAATTTAAAATTTTTAAATAAAAATTTAATAAATAAAATTTATGAGAATAGCAAGCGAACCAAAATGCTAACTCGCTATGTTTATGACATGCATTCATGTTCTGTATACGCTATATATACTAGTTGGGTGGCTGGTTCTCTCTGTTAATATACACTCATTGATCCACAACCAGTAAACAATTAGTTTCATGTATTTTAACAACAAATAATTTATTTTATCAAGATTATTCTGATATGTATTATTTGGTAATTTTAGTACCCTATTCAAACAGATGGAGAAATCACCACAGAACCCTGAAAGGAGGAAGTTTCTTTGTACCCTCAAACGTGTATAAATTATATAGATTATTATATCAAAATAAATGTTTAAAAGGAAAAGTAGATTGATAGGTTTAAATATTATTGATTTATCTCCTACCTCTCTGAAGCCATTCATTTAAATAAAAAAAATGGGGAATCGGCTGCAACAGGAGACCCCTCCATGTGCTCAAGCATTTAAAACAGGCAAGCACGAAAGAGCACAGACGGTTAAGGGACATTCACTTAAAAATTCCATAATGGAAACGTTGCCTTTGACTCTCTGGCTATCATTCTTCTACAAACGTAGTCATAGAAGGTGTAAATCTTTTAAATTCTTTTCTACTTTTATAGATAAGTTTCCCCCTTCTGTTATCTCTCTCATTCTTTTGGGTCAAACAGGGAATTCACTAAGGGAAAGGCAAAGTACAGAAAGAAATCAACTTAATCCTTCCTGCTATGAATTACAAGAAACTGAACGTAGACGACAATTTCCCAGTAGCATCAAACAAAAGTCCAGTATTGAGAAAAACATTTGGCTGCTGATGAAAAAACCAGGCTTCTTTTATCTCCTTTGTTGAAAGTGATCAACACAGATTATTCTCGCACCGTTTACTCAAGACTTTACAGCTAAGTACATTGATACATTCACAAATTGGTCCATTTGGTTTTTCTTTCACCTCTGAATGTTTTATCACATTGGGCAATGACCGTACTCAACTTAGAATCAATTTTTCTCTCTCTCTCTCTCTCTCTCTCTCTCTCTCTCTCTCTCTCTCTCTCTCTCTCTCTCTCTCTCTCTATATATATATATATATATATATATCTAGGAAATATTTTGTTTCCAAAATAAGGCAATCGAAATCCACACAAAAAAATTATCGTCGTTTAACTAAGGAAGATACACATTAGATTAAATTATAAAATCAGTAAATTTAATTATTTATATTTTCTTTAAATAAGATTTTTATAAATTTGAGTTATAAGAATAAAAGGACAACAAAAATAAATATATAAAAGCCAAGAATTGGTTATTGATTAACATCAAGTACTGGTTCAGCTAGCGCATCCAAATGAATCAATATACGTGTATGCTATTTCATACTGAAGCTGAAGATTTCAATTGCCATGGACTTTAATATGCTTAATTTGTGATGTGTTTACTGTATCCTATCACCATCAAGAAGCATATAATACAAATAAATAAACTGTTGACAGCGATCTTTGTATGCCACTGCAAGATCACAGATTTGAACATCGATATATATATAGATGGATTAGACTAAAGGAAAAGAAATCAGATAGCATAAAGCCTCCCAGCTTGAGAAACAAGCCACTAACTTGAAAGGACAAATCAATAATGTGAACCCGTTGGCCAAAACTTGGTTAACATCTCATGTTAGGTAACCAATCAAATGGTTAACAACCGCTAATGATGTGATATATGTTTTGGGGTGGTAGCTAAAAGGTCTAACTCACTGCTTAAAACTGACAACTAGAGGATAAACTTCACCTTTCATTACATATGGCCTTCTTCGCTAATGGTGGCTATCAATTTTGTAATAAGCTATTCTCACGTTAGGTCTATGAATTAGTTGAATTAATTGAGTTTTAAAACTAGTCGGTGTAATTTAATAAATTTAATAATTTAAATTTTATGAAGTGATCATTGTATAAGAATAAACATATAATAAAAGAGTACTAATCAATTTAATGAGTATCGTTTGTTACTTAAATTCCACAAATCAAGTTACAAACAGTAGTAATGGTGGTCCATTATCAATCCCATTGTTGTCGACCATGATGAATATATAAACAGTGAGGTCATTCGAGAGATTATTTAGTGTCTGCTTTTACAAACATATACTTGTAAAACAGATTTGTTTTTCATTAAAAGAGGGAAAGTTGGGATGTTCTTGTTCATTAAGGAGTTCCCAGATCAGGTTTGAATTCTAAGCAGTAGGTCAAGGAAGCCCCATAGAAAGGGTTTCCTGTGAGAACTCATTGACACTCAAAGCATTAACAGGTTGGCATGTATGGTAGAATACGACTAGTATAATATAGAAGTCGCAAATAAATGATTAGGGTATATACACCGCTTACATGGCTGTGTCGTTTTTTTCCTAGGATGTAATAATTATCTTTACTATAATCGGTAAGCTATGAATGTCTGCGTGATTTTCGGTTCATGGCCGTCGAGCCACTTGGAAAGCCAAGCCAACGGCAAAGCTATTAAACCATTGGCCCCCAATAAAAGAATCCCATTAATTTCTCAAATTATGGACCCTCCCACCTATATGTAATTGAACATTAATTAACCACCATGTGCTACACTTTGACACTCTAACCTAGCCAATTCTTCGCTGAAAATTGTTTGCTTTGCTTGGTGATGTGTATTCTATTGACTTTTGTCTAAAACATGTCTCTCTTGTCTCCCGTGACAAGAATAAATCATGCTCATTTACTCAATTAGGTCCCGTGAAGTGGAAAAAACGGCATATATATAATTTTATTGGTATTTTTGAATTAAGAAGTGATCACTCATTTAATAATAGATAAATTTTAAATATATATCTTTATTGAATAAACTAACAAAATGTTTATACAACAAAAGGTAATTTTTTAAAATAGTTTATCATACAAATTTAAATTTAAAATTATTTTTATTAAAAAAATTTCTTATTAATAATTTTTATTTCAATAAAAATTAGTCTTCTATCAATATGATAAAAGATATCTTTGAAAAATTTTTTAAAAAAAATTAAAAATTCTTTTAATGAATAAAATCATATATTAGTTATAGGGATAAGCAATTTGGCACAACAGGTTGTGTTGCTTAACACGACCTCTTTCTAGATTATTGTCTCCATTATTATATCAAAGGTAATCATTACTGCATATTAGAATAAACTTAACGTGTAATTTTTTTCTTATTATTTTTTTTTAAATTTTATATCTTTTTCTTTTTCATAACGTTCTCTCTCTTTAGGATAGGACTTTCGGTCCTTACATAAATAATTTTCAACAATAGCTTCTAATAGGGTTTGATCATTATTTGATGATTTTATTATTACATTTTAATAAAAATTATGCAAATGAGCGCGTGATGTGTACCTCATTAATTAATCTTATGTTGGATTAAATTAATATAAGTTGTCTTTACTCTAAAGCAGCGGAGTTGGTTTTCTGTGCCTGCGGACATTCTCTGAGAGTTTCTATGTAAATGGCCGGCCACCAACAACCTCAGCACAAACGAGAGAACTTTCTAGGAATATAATGAGAGCAATATCTATCAAGCTAATCACGTATCTTTTGGGGCGGCGAATAGGAAGGTTTAGTGTTGGGATTTGGGCCACAACTTCTTTTTGGTTGTTTCTTCCACTATCGATGCTCTTTGCACCAGAAAGTAACTCAAATGTATGCTTAGTCTAGGTGGAGTGTCCCATTTAGTCAGCTAATCAATGTTTGTAACCGTTACTAATTAGAAGACAAGGTGGGGAAGCTTCTATGAATGATCTGGATAATGCCTTTGCCACGTACAATTATGTAAATTGATAGAGTAATTCATCACAATAATATTAAATATCGACATTTTTAATATTATAGTAATATTTAATTATTATTTTAATTTTTTAAAGTATAAATATATATGTTAAATAATTTATATTTTTTATTAAAATTTTTTTATGCTGTCCTTTAACAATATACTTAATTATATTCTATATACACATCATTTGTCATTTTATTAGACAAACTTTTTTTTTCTATCAATTTTAATCGTATAGCAACATTTATTATTGTTTAAAAATTTTCTCTTTTAAAATTTTGAATTTAAAATTCTATATGTATATATTAAGTAATTTAACAATTTTTTATTAAAAAATATATTTTTTTTATCCCTCTTTATTTTTTTATTATTTTTGTTTTTGAGTTATTTTACATTTATTCATAATCTAATGGCCATGACAAACTTTCTTTTTATGTGTGTGTATATATATATATATATATATGAAATTTCCTTTTCATATTAAGATGTACGTCATCATTATGACTTGAGCTTAGAATCTCTATTATCTTACTTTTAGCTGTGCACAATAAAATTATATATATCTCGTGTGCCCTTTTATTAACTTCAATCCGTACCTTTTTTATATATGAGATTGAATTTTATAAAACATTAAAAAATTAAAAAATTAAAAATTAAATTGGAAATGGTCGTGAGCAATGCTAAATGTTTTTTATTAAGAGAGGCATCGATGACCACATCAACCAATACCAAAATATGTTATATTTAAAATGTTGGAAATCATTCATGTATCTTTTTTTTTTTTTTAGTAATGATCCATGTATCTCTTTGTCGTGCAATATTGATGCTCCTTATTATTGTCCTTAAACAAATTCATATTGTCATTTTTTTAACATTCATCTCCCTTCTTTTCTTTCTCTTTCATTTTTTGTTCTTATAGATAAACTCCTATCCACTATTTCAAATCAATTAAAGTTTGAATTTTGGTATTACAACATTTGTAGCCTTTTTTTTTATTCACAAGACATCTCTACTATTTAATTGAGATTAATTTTTGCGAAAACTTAAAGTGTAACAAAAATATTTTTCTCATGAAGGGTGACTTTTGAATTGAATTTTGGACATACAGTCTAACTTAAGATGGTCTGATACAAGCAGTTGTCACTGTAATAAATGTTTAAATAAAAATGCTTTAGTCTTTTTGTTCTTCTCATATTGCATTTGGAGATTAATTTTGGGCTCAAAGATCAGGCTAGGCCTCAGCCCAGGCCTAGTAGATTTTTCTGTTCCTGTACTTGACTGTCATATATAATCTATGGTGCTGTGACAAATCACACATTCAATCAGCAACAAACAAAATGACAAATGAAGGAAACAAAAAACACGCTTTTTCCTTAAAAGGTTCTTCTTTCCTTGACCAACAACAGCTTATTTTTAAGTAACTAACCGTACTGCACGCACGTAAATTCCTCAGTATTTGGAAAAAATCACAGCTTGATTCTGGACACGCATTTGGTGTCAACATTCTTAGAAGTTATGTCAACAGAGATGTCACATGTGCTGTAAGCCGTGGCCTTCAACTTGACAACCTTAAGCATTCTCACCTTCCCTGGCAGCGCGGCCGCTGATGTCAAAGTAAATGTCCCATTTCCTACGTCGGACCAAAACCTGGGATCGTAAATCAACTTTCCGACCATAAAATCTGCAGAAGTCGTCACATTAATCTTGCTACGCGCCGGCACATATCGGGACTCCATCGGAACTTCAGCAATGGTGATGTTGTAATAATTGACAGAACCCGTAGAGTTTATGTACCTGAAGCTGCCATAATTTGGGTTGATTATGGTGATCACCATGGCCAGAGTCACATTGAGTGTTATATTGGAAGAGAGGGAGATGTCAATATTTTCGAGACCAACAGGGTGCACACTGATATCAGGATTCCTAACCTTAAAAATGGTGAACATTAAGGTCACAACCACAGCGGTAACAATGACCAAGAGAAGTGCAGATACAGCCAAGCATATTTTGAGACCTGATCTTTGGGCCATGGTTTCGGATCCTGGGTGTTGAGAAAAACAATGCAGACAGGCAAGAGCATCAAGAAAATGAGGATAATCTGTGTCAGCCGAAGGTTACTATATATATATATGTATTTGATTAACTGAGATTGCTTGCTTAATTGATCTTTACTGACTTCAGCTGGAGAACATTAAGTTGGGTTTGCCTAAAAGATTGCTGAATGATTTTTGAGTTGAGCACGAAACTGGAGAACATTAAGTTGGGTTTGCCTAAAAGATTGGTGAATGATTCTTGATTTGAGCACAAAGCTGGAGAACGATTAAATGTCCGTATTGAGGGGGCCCGCTTAGAACGTCTCCGTACTTCACATCAAGTTTGGCTTGTTAGTCACTTGGTGCTGCACTGATACAAAAATAAGCATATCATAAAAGGTCACAATTATGACAACCTTTAAAGGAGGAAGAAGCAAGGATAAGATTATTTAAAAAACAAATTAGGTTACATGTCGTTTTCTTTCTCGGCTCGCACTTCTCCCACCTAAAGTGCGTAAGAAAACGCATGCTTTTAGGCTCAGTTGCATTATTTTTATAAAATAAATTTTATTAATTATTTATTTAAAAATTTTAAATTATTAAATTTCTTAAATTTTATTAATAAAATTGTAAGGCTCATAAATTAAATAATTTATAAAATAATTTATGAACTACTAGTAATTCAAATTTAAGCTTTGCTTCACCCACCTTGCAGAGGAATTCTAGTGTACAGATGACGCAACTAATGCACTAAAACGACTATACCGTTATCAATTTGTTTTTCCATTTTAAAAGGTAATTGAAATATGTGTCAAACCTGAGTTGTAATACTATTTGTTATATTTTTATTACACAGTGATCTTTTTCCCATGCATTTACATGAAAATTGCATAAAAAATTTCCAGCAAATTTTGAGGTTTTTATGAGTGTCACCGCAGCTCGCACTATAACAAGGAAATAAGTTCTCTTTAACAAATTGGGTTTCATATTTTTCAAAAAAATTATTTTTTATGAGTGGCACCTTGCATGCGCATGCATTATAAGAAAATAATCATTACTAATAATAAAGTATTAATTTAACAAAAATATGTTAATTTTGGACGAGCTTTAGTTATATGATGTGTAGTATTTAAATATCGAAAAAAGCTCCTGTTAAAGAAAAGATCATTGATGCTCTAAAGCCAAATAATTGTCCATTTAATCATCGTTGGAATTAAAAAATTAATTATTTGTGACAAGAGAATTATTTATAGTACCTTCTTATTAGCATAAATATTAATTTTTTTGGAAAGATATCAAATTTAAATATTTTTTTTTCTAGAAAACTGTTAATGCAATTGCTGCAATTATTTAACAAATTCTCACCTTATACTAAAATGAAAGGAATAATAGTGTTTTGTAAAAAAAAAATATTAAAAGGTAATTTATTTATATCAATAAACTTTTTTTTTGGTGATATATTTCAATAAACTTTAGTTGAAGCATGATTGCAACCGATATTGGAATGAACTTGATGGTCAAATCTTCGATTAGCCAAGCTCAGTTAATTGTACCTTTTTTAAACCCAAATTAAGAAAAAAAAATTTCAAAGAAGCCGGTGCAAAAAAGAAAGTTGGTTTTGAAATTAAAAAAAACAAAAAAAAGAAGTTGGTTCTATCAAATTATTATAAAACGAGCACAATAATTTGCTGAAATATTTTATATGGTCTTCATTAGAACCACTGAATTTGGGTGCACATACGACATAATACAAACCGAATTATAGTTTGAGTCCATAAACTCTAAACGCATTTGAAAAATCACTTAAGAAAATTAAAATAACATCACATGCTAGGGAAGCCTAATAGCCTAATGTTAGTTTGATTAAGTAGATGTACACATCACGCTATCCCTTTGTTATTCTAATGTGATGATTTCAATACCATCCACATTTAATGTTACGGTCAGTTGCATGCTGAATTCTATGATTAAAAAACTTTCACCAGGAAAATGACAAATATACATATATATATATATATATATATATATTGTGGTAGATAAGTGTTTAGATTATGCGAGGCTCTTCCTGTTTTAAAGTCAAAGCTGATTATTAACCTTAGTAAGGATTTACAATGGATTTATAAATTATCTAATAATAAAAATTTTTAGAATTGAATTTAAGTCATACAAGTATTATAAATAGAAGATCTACTAAATGAGTCAATCTATTAACATAACAAAAATATATTTTAAGAAAGAATAAAGTGGGTTATCCTCACCAATATAATATATTAGGGAAATTCTATAGATACATGAAATGGGATCATGAATTCACATTATATTTTGTGTCTATTATTACATGGGGTAAGTTTCGTCCCTTTCAATGGTGGATACAGAATTTTATATAAATTCTGTATCTGATTTTATGTGACAGTGGTGGTACTCAATATAGTATAGTTGTTTTTTGGTAAGAATATAGAATAGTGATTTAAGAAATCTGAAGCTACAGCAAGAACAAAAATATTGTAATCAAATGTGGATTGAGGATCGCCTCTTGTAATTCTGAGAGGTTGTTATTGTTAAATTTGTAACTAAAACGCCATCACCAAAAAATATTCTATGCATGAAGTTCATCGCAGGGGGCAGCTTATGAAAAAAAATAAATGGTCCAACATCCTATCACAACTCAAAAATAAAAGAGAAAATATGAAGCTAAAATATATGAAAACCTTTTACACTTGTTACACTTTCAATTACAATAATAAATATATTACATTTTAAAATTATAATAATTTTTCTTTTTATTCAAGAATTATCCAAATCTTAATAGAGTATATGATTTTTTACTAAAAATTAGAATCTCTCCCATGGAAGCCCCCTCTCACAAGACAAAATTAGATATATTAACTTTCAAAAATAATTTATTTGAAAGTTGTAAGTGCTTAAATTATGTAGTTGTAAATAAAATTTTATTGTTAGAAACTTTTACTTGATTGTGATTTTGATAATTGATTGTTTAAAATTTTATTTTATTAATCCAAATAGATAGGAGGGATTCTAATTTTTAATAAAAAGTGACATATTCTATTAATATTTAAATGATTCTTAATAAAGGAGATAAATTAATATAATTTTAAAGTATAGTGTACTTATTATTACAATTAAAAGTGTAAAAAAAATTTTGCAACAAGGTGAAAATATAGGAGGGATTCATATATTTTAGCCAATATATTAAGGAAAGAAAGAAATACATGTATGTTTAGAATATTCTTAAAATCATATATTTATCATTACTAAAAAAAATATATGAATTTATCAACATAGGTTAGTTCAGCTAACAAAGGAGAACGGGCCTTGGCTTTATTGATCAAAGTTCTATTCTTCTTGGTTGATGTGAGGGCCATGTTGATAACCAATTTGTAAGAGCTCATGTAAGCACCATTTGAGCTTGAGACATGCCCTGACCTTGATGAGGAAACAGAGCCGAACCTATCTAAACATTGTCACACAAAAAAAATATATGAACGGTTGATATGTGTGATTTTGTGAGCTATTGTGATTTGAGAGATTATTTAATATTTTTAATATATTATATGACATAATTAATATGATATCTTAATTTAATAATAAATTATTATTTATATTATTTTATTTAAAAATTTTATAAATAATAATTGTAGTCATAAAAAATTATGTATATAATATTTTTTATTGATTGAGTATATTATATAATTTATATTATGTGATATATCTGGACAACTAAATAATCTCTAATTTTTTGTAAATTTTTAATAGAAAAGATTTTGTAAAAATAGTAAAACTCGTATTTTCAAACTTTCATATAAAATAAAGTAAAATAAGATAAAATATTAAATGTAAATAATTATAGTATTGTTCTCTTATCATCTTCAATGGAAGTTGCAGTTTTTCTCTTCAGTTTTACTCCTAATACTTTATTGAATAATATGAAAACTTTTTTGGGGGGCTGGGAATTGGGATTGTAATATAAGAAATAGATAATAATAAATTGGTGTTGTGCTTAGTGGAAAAAAATATGTATAATGATTTCTGAACAAATATTAAGAAAGATGCTTCTTTGGGAGAAATTTTATGATTTAGAGAAACGAATAATCGAAGCGCAAACAAAGATTTTATTCTTTTTATTTTAAAAGGTTTTAATTACATAATTGTATTTGTATGTAACGCCTTTGTGAAAGCGTGTGGGCTGGCTGTCTGCCGTTTCGGTCTCGCCGGCTTTAACGGCCAACAGTTTTATTACTGTCTTAAGTAGTTTTCTTCGGCTTTGTTTTTCTTTGAACAATCCCCCTCTCTGTCTCTGGCTCTGTCTCTGTGTCTGTCTCTCTACCTTTGTTCTCTCTGCTCGCCTCTAATTTGATCAAGATGAAGGACTTGCTTACTGTAAGTTGAAAACTAATTCGATGACTCGTAAAGCATGATACTTTACCAGTTAGTGTTTGAGGTCCATTACATAATTAGATTACTTGGTTAATCAGTCGTTGATTTCAGTTTCTGTCTTCAAGTAGGGACTGATTCTTTGAGTGTTGGATTTGACACTGTTTTTTTAGTTTACACTATGAGTTTTTACTGTGGTATTGCTGTTTCTTTCTTGTGAATTTCAATGGTAAGAGTGAGGCTCGGTTAGAGCCAATAATTCTAGTTGACCAATCATAATTCGTCCTGCTTTGGTTTCAAAGCTGTATTTAGTTCATCGCTTAATCACCATGTCTATGAGTATATGGAAATTTGAAGGTAGTCGAAATTTTACTGAAGTTAGTGTTTTCTTTAATCTATACTTTTTTATTGTGAAATATCATAATTTGCCTTGTTTAGATCCCAGTGGTTGTATTCTCTGCTCTGCCATACCAATTCAATTTGGCTAATCTAACTTTTGACATCGTGCACTGATTTTTGGCCCCACAAAGAAGAGAGACATAAGAAGTCGAAATAATTCTTTTTTTGTTATAGTGGTTTTTGTTTTCCCTTTGGTTGAATAACTGTTAATTCGATGTAGAAAGTTGAGTACCATTTGTCTTTTCAGCTCAATATTAAGAGATAGTTTGTCTTGTTTAATTTGCTTTCTTGCAGGATTCATTTGTCGGGGAGGCTAACGGTCATCCTTCTAGACAAAGTGATATTGAGATGGGACAGGTTCCAAGAAGCAACACTGATATGGGAATGGCGTCTTTTAATAAGCAGGTATACAATGTGCATGCTAGTTTCTTCTCTTGTTGGTTCAAAATGTTAGTTTGGCCTTAAACATTTTACCCTTTCTGATGAGTTGGTTTGTTCAATTTTAATATGATGAACACCAATGGGAGTCTAGGGCGACAAATTGAACTGATCAGTTTTCCTCTTTTAATAATTAAGAGCAGTTTGTTTAAAATTTCAGTTGAATACCCCTCGTTAACTACATTTATTTTTTTTTGGGACTAGATTCAAGAGGTTGATGCACTGGTGGATAAGGTGTCCGTGCTACATAAAAAACTAAAGGTATGTGTTTATTCATTATATATAACTTATTGGAGGAAAGGTCAATAAGTGATGCTTCTGGAAATCAAATGTCCCCTTCATTTTTAACTTTATGTGATGTTCAGGTGCAATGATTTCATAACTGCAGTCTGTTGCAAGTTGGGCTTGCATTTCACTGAAGTATCACATTGAGTTTTAGTCCTGAATGTTGTATGCCTTTTTATTTTCTAAATCTCTATGGTTTATAGCGCATTGGATGGCAGGAGAGAAGGGCTGGTACTTGTTGAAGAAGGAAAAAAATTGAAAATTCACATTGAATTTAGCTGATGTGATTTTTGATTAAGTATTTGGTAAGAATGCTTACCTGTGTAGTGGGAGTTTAGATACTTACAAAGGCGCACCATACCAGTATGACGTGGTTTATGGCTAATGCCTTATGGTAAAAGTACTCTTGTGTCATATGTATCTTTATTTGGTTCAGAGAAGTATAACTGTATTATTCAACTTTATTTGTGCTGCTGAAAGTTATTCGCATTTGCATCTGTGAACACAGTGAAGTCCACTTTAAACCACCATGTCAGTTACTATTATAAATAGGTTTTGAGCATTGTAACCCTGATTGTTTGACATTCTAGATTAAGTGTTAGAATTTGATTGTAACTTCATAAATTCAAATAAAATTTTAGAATTTAAGGTAACATCTCGGAGATTGAGTATGGATCTGGGTGGATATATACATTTGTATAGATTGAGTATAACGCCCCTTTGAATGTAACCTTAAGGTACTTTCTCAACATATGTAATTGGGGTTTATTTCTGTGTGGAACTAGATAAGTTAGAAGTTCCTTGAGCTTGATATATCCCTCTCTTTAACTTCAACACTAGTGAATGATGATGAAATGAGAATCCTTGGTAGATCTGGAAAATTCAGTTCTTGGAATTTTATATTTCTTTCCCAGTTGGTATTGTTGCATCTTAGTGAATGAAACTTTTGTAGGAAGCTAATGAGGAGTCAAAATCTGTTACAAAAGCATCTGCCATGAAAGGTATATTACAATGCCCTGTCTGTTAGATCATAAACATTTGTCTGGAATTGCGTAACAACTAATAAGATTTTGTTTATGTTAGCAGTGACTTTGTACTAGCTTTGGTGTGTCAGCCAGTTATGGCCAGATGCATTTCAATTTCCTTGTTGGTAACTGTGATGTGATAAATAATAAGTATTGTTTTACAGTACATCAAGTTATTAATTTTCCTCTAAATATATGGGATTTTCCACTGGTCATTTGTTTGTGTGTGTGAAATTTGATACTCTTTATGACTCTAAGAAGAGAACTGTGAAATTATTCCAGCTATCAAGAAGAGGATGGAGAAAGATATTGATGAAGTTGGAAAGATTGCACGTAGTGTCAAAGCAAAAATAGAAGCTATAAACAAAGATGTACTGAGCTACTGGCTGAATATTCTTATACTAGATGTCAAATTGTTATGAAATTATAAAGACATTTCAGGCTTATATAATCGGGTCTTGTTATTTGCAGAATTTGATCAACAGACAAAAGCCTGGTTGTGAGAAGGGAACTGGTATTGACAGAGCAAGGATGAATATGACAAAGTTAGTTGCCAGTAGATAACCTTATTATTATAATTGATAAATCAACCTAGGAAGCTGATGTATTTATTCATTCATGAAATGGCAGTGCCTTGACAAAAAAATTCAAGGATCTAATGATAGAGTTTCAGGTATTATTTGTTGTTTACATCTCAGATCAGTATCTTTCTTTCGAAGTTGTAACGCTATCTTCCCATCAATGTTTATGATTCAGACTCTTAGACAAAGAATACAAGATGAATATCGTGAGGTTGTGGAGAGAAGAGTTATTACAGGTTTGATCATTTTAGTCCTGTGATAAAAATAGTGTTGCAGTATTTTTGTGCTATTGTTTCTTTTTTTTACTAATTTATCAGAAGTTAATTGTTCTCTTGCTTTTTACTTGTGATCGTTTGGTTTAATTAAACAGTCACGGGAACTAGGCCTGATGATGAGGTGAGACTGAATCATGACTTTGTGACTTGAGCTCCATTAAATATAAATTTTGTTGTAATTGGCCAAGTTTAATGACTGTGTTAGACAATTGACAACCTGATAGAAACTGGAAACAGTGAGCAAATCTTCCAGAAGGCAATTCTAGAAACAGGCCGAGGACAGGTACTTGGTTTATGATGCTCGATATGAATTTATTTTTGAAAGTACACTTGTTGAATTTCTAATTTGAAATGTTAATGATGCATCATGCTCTATCTGTCTGTCTGTATGTCTCTCTATCTATCTCTTCTTTTCCTAAGGATGTGTGTTTAGAAAATTTTCAAGCTTTCTAATTTATATTGAGAAGTACCTCACAGGGAACAATCATTATGGGTTATAAGTTAGTATGATTGTTGGTTATTCCTCTTTAATTTGTTATTGGCAATACAAAGAGCGTGATATTTCTATAAAATTGAACCTAGTTTGGTAGAGTGCGTGGTGATGCTGAAATTGTTACCACTTATTCATCTAAGTTCAACTAGGATAATTTCTCACCTTGGTTGTTGTCTCCTTGGAGCAAGCCAGTGCTTGAACACATCCCAAAATTTCCATATATAAGTTTATAGTGTGAAGTTGTACATGTTTTCTGCAGTATGGCTTTTATTTTTCATTACACTGAACAATAATAACTGTCAAGCCAAGTGTTAGCATTGCTCTAAGGAGAAAGGTGATTCCAGAAATTATCAGTGTCAAGTTTTTTACTTTCTTACCTCATGGACAAGCGAATACGGTATTAAGGTAATTCATGGCTTCCAGAGCTTCAAGGAGTACTATCTTATGCCTTTTGTAATTTTACTGGGTAAAAGGAAGGATGAAGCTGTAATGCAGGATGAAAGTTTGGCCTCAGTTTTGTTAATTTGGGAATAGATCGCAAATGTAGATATGATTTGTCATTTAATTATTGGAAAAATTTTGAAAATTTCTTCATGTAGAAGTTCATAAAATTTGGTGTGGTTCAGGTGTTAAACACACTGGAAGAAATTCAGGAAAGACATGATGCTGTGAAAGAAATTGAGAAAAAGCTTCTTGATTTGCATCAGGTATACTTGCACGAAGATTTAGTCTAAATTTTTTGAGTTTATTAAAAATTATATCTAATTCTGTATTATTATTTCACAGATTTACCTTGACATGTCTGTCTTAGTTGATGCTCAAGGAGAAATTTTAGATAACATTGAAAGCCAGGTTTGCTTGTGCTCCCTAATCCTTTAATTTGTTCAAACGCTGGTGTGTGGAACGCAAAACAATTAGTTGGATTTTTGTTAATCGAAACCTTGTTTAGGTCAACAATGCAGTTGATCATGTCCAGAGTGGGACATCTACACTGCAAAATGCTAAGAAGCTTCAGAAGAATTCTCGAAAATGGATGTGCATTGCGATAATTATACTCTTGCTTATAGTGACTGTCATAGTAGTAGGTGTTGTCCAACCTTGGAAGAGTAACAAGGGCGCTTGAGTCTGCCCCTTTGTGGCTTTGTCCCTTGTTTATGTATGCTAGTTGAATTGGTTGGAAAAGCACATGCAGTGTAAAATGCGTGTCTTAGCTGCACATTTTGTTTTAGGGGCCAGGATTTTTAATTTTTTTTGTCGTTCGACACTTAGTTTGTCTTTGCTGGTGTGATTGACTTGACTTGTTATACACTGGTGTCTCATGATACGAAACTGATTCTCCAGTCCTTTTCTTTTTGGGAAAATTTCGGTAAAATACAGATACCTACCCTGAGATTTTGTACTATTACAGGAGCTTCCCTTTTTTAAAATTTAAATATGACCAATCCTCCTTGATTTGAGGATTTTAGTGTGACAATTTCAGCTTAATACCCTTCTCAAGGTAGGTATTAAAATTCCAGGGGGTGTGTAAATGAATGGCATTTATTTGTTTTTCTGGCATATCTAATTTAAATCTGCGTTTTGCTGCCATTTGCTAATTAGGGATCTTGCATTGCTGTTTTTCTTATCAAGAATGAAATGACAAATCTCTCAGCAATAATTGTTTCTAAAAGTATTCTTCTTAGGCTCGGAGTTTGGTGGGCTACACGCCCTTGGTGAACAGGTATGAGTCACTAGTCATTATGTTAGTCAAATATAAGTAATGGGAAGTTAGTCTAGTCTCCCAATAATTATGGTTGTCGATAACAATCAAGAATATAAAACTTGTGTGAATCGTGTGGAATTGTTTGATCAATCATATCAGTTTATGTTATGTAAGCCTGTACTTTACTATGGGAAGATCTCTACAACTCTGTAAAAGGATGATTACTACTTCTATAAGCAATTTGACAATATTCACCTTTTGATATTTTGCCTTCAATTTAGGTACTAAAGGGATTTTGACTGGATATTTTCACTTCTTGGTTTGTCTACTTTCAATGTAATTGTAATTTACAGTGATTCATATAATGTACCCCGCCCCTTTAATCTTCATGCTTTCGGGGCCTATTCATTGTGATTTTATCTTGGTTTTTACTATTTTCATTAGATTCTTTTTTAAAAAATTTTGATCTAACAAAGTTTTACAGACTAAAGAGTACTGATATTTTTACTCTTTTATACTTATAATTGTCTTACATTTAATAATGTGTTTTAAAATTAGTTGTTACTCCTTTCCTTTTATACTCTAATCTTTTGTTTTTTATTAAACCACATCATATATGTAATAAAAATGTAGGTAGAAACATTGTAAAACAATAATTTCTACAAACTAAATTAGATCCACTACATCTCATAACTCTCTTTTATTAAATTAGAACTAAGTCTTTCATCTTTAGATGAAAATTTTTTTCTCTTTTTATCTTCTCTAATTTTTTCTTTTTAAGCCAAAAAATCTTCTCTTTTTATCTTTTCTAATTTAAATTATTATATTTATTAAATTGCATATATTAAATTACAAAATTCATTACATTCATAGCACTTTTTCTTTAAACAGGGATTGGGTCTTTAACTTTTACACGGGGGACTTTTTCTTCTTTTTATCTTCTCTAGTCTCTTCTTTCTAGGCGCCCCCTAAAAATACTAAGATATCACAGTTATCTAGTGTCAGGTATCAACTGTACACCAATGTATACATGCAGTTTTTGATGTTAATGTACATGCATTGTGTGAGACCAAGAGTGAGAGGACTTGGTAAACACGGCAGACCTTGAAAGCTGCAAATACCAAATCAGTTACGGGTAGTTATTATGGGAAGTTACTAGTATGAGTCAGTTAAGGGTAATTAATATGAGCAGTTATTGGTATGAATCAATTAAGGGTAGTTATTATGAGCAGTTACTGATATTAGGCTTGTATTAAATAGGTTATAAGCTGTAGGAAAATGTAGGAATTATCTCAAATGTGTGTGGGGAGGTTCCTGCTGCCTCGAAGCCAGAGGGTTGTTCAAGTAGGCAGATTTGCATAATTCTATGTGAATTGCAATGTGAATGTGTGGTTAAATTGTGATTCGATCATTGTGTATTATTTGTAATCTATATTTTTATTGATTTCAATAAGAGTTCTTCATCAATTGGTATCGGTTGAGATCCATAGCGATAGATAATTTCAAAATAATAAACATATTAGAGAAGATGAAGAAAATCCTAGACTATATTAGAAATGATCTGAGGGAGAGTAAAGGGGTAAGCGGGAGTCTCAAGTGAAGAAAAGACTCCAATTATCTTGAAGGAACCTTCGTGGGAAATGAACTACTCACCAATTCAAGATAGAGGTCCAGTGGAGCAATTGCCTATTCAAAATGGATTCACACCTCCAATGGATCACGTGGCTATAAGTTCATGGGGAACTGTGGGTAGCAGAGAGGTTGCGCATGTGGATGGCCCCTTAAATGTTTGATCGATCAAATTTTGTAGGGGAAAAATTATCTTAGAAGTATCTATTCGATAGGTAGGGAACTCTTATAAGACTTCAGCAATCGAAATTTGCTTGAAAGGGGCAGCGTTAGATTGGTTTCCATAGCGAAGAGTTAGAGGACTGATGGCTGATTGGGAGGCATTCAAACTCGAGTATTGGGAGAGTTTTTTGTTTAGATAGAACTATCAATTTTAGTGAGTTAGTTTGAAATTGTTCAAAAAAATTAAGAATTAAATTTATAAATTTTCAACTCAAAAAAAAAATGGGCCATTTTCGGATTGAACTGGGTTGGTCTAACCAGACTCGGGATAACTTGAATTTTTTTATCTCTAAATTCAATTCATTCTTAAATCATAACTTAATTCCACCTATGAGTCATGATCTAATTGTTTTATCTGCTCAACTATTAACTATGTAATTAAATTTTTATAAATAATTTAAGAATAATTTGATGTTTAAGATTTATATGCTAAATTATTAAATTTAATAACATAATTTTTTTAAAAATAAATATTTAGTAAAATTAAATTTATTAAATATTTATGTTAATTATAATTTAAGTTTCAGTTTAAGTTTAAATTTAGGGTTAAATTCAGAGTCAGGCTATTTAATCACTAATTTTGTAGAGTTAAGGTTAGATTTCATTGTTTTTAGTTAAAAAAAAAAAAGACCAAATTAGTTAAGAATGGATATTAGGGGCAATTACTAGTATGAATCAGTTAGGGATAATTATTATGAGTAGTTACTGGTATGAATCAATTAAGGGTAGTTTGTATGGGTAGTTATTGGTATTAGGCTTGTATTAAATAGGTTGTAAACTATAAGAAAAGGTAGGAATTATCTCAAATGTATGTGGGAAGGTTTCTGATGCCTAGAAGCCAGGCTCTCTAAGCGGATAGATTTGTGTAATTCTATATGTATTACAGTGTAAATATGTGGTTGACATCCAATTAGTGTATATTATTTGTAATCTAAATCTATACTTTTATTGATTTCAATAAGAATTCTTCATCACATTTTTAGGCATATGCTAACTTTAAAGCTTAGGGTATAGTTAAGTTTCATATAATATAGTTTATGATATCATTAATGGTTCCTTTTACGCCATAGGTTTACGATTTTGTGAAGTTTATCTGGGTCACACCATAACCGTGAAAATTAAGCAATTGTTCTTTCACCTAGCGACTGCTTTTCCTTTTCAGACAAAATTTTATGTCTTAATCAATATGGCAATCTGTAATGAGCAGGTGACAAACGCAACTGATCATGTGAAATCAGGTACAGATGCTCTCCAAACAGCAAAGAGATTACAAACGTCGTCCAGGAAATGCATGATGATTGCCATTATACTGCTCCTGGTCATTGCCATCATCATTGTACTCTCTATTTTGAAACCATGGAAGAAGTAACCAGAAGAGGAAAGTGATATTCATCTCAATATATTTAATATATCACATCATTTTCACAAGCACATTCAAAGACAATTGTTATTGTGCGGTGACTTTCCACTGCGATTGTCTTAGATAATTTTCTTGTCAAATTTGTTTTCTTTATCAAGAATTTTCACTGCACGCACAAACAATGCATAATAAGATGTCAATTTTTATTATTTTCCTTTCTGGATTATGAGAAGGCAAAAGTAATTTAGCAGTCTATGGCTGACAGTCCTATTCAAATTTCTAACCGCAGTTCCCTTTCTGTGAGGAAATGATAGATTTGGTTTCTGGTAATCTTAAGCAGGGGGCAACGCATGCCAAAGTTGGGAATAATGTTGTGGCTTGCAAAGATTGAAGTGTGCTTGAATTCTGTCAAATATTTAATTCAGTGAATATAAGAAATGATTAGAAGAAACCTAGAAAGCAAATACAGCTGCAAAAAGTTCATAGCCAATCAATGCAAATTATAAATGCTCTCAAGTTGGAGGAAGAAATCTTAAGGTCAATATAAACTATCTGAAACTGCATTCGTGCTTCATATAAGATCTCATTTATGTTCCACAGAACTTATAATGATTTGATATTTGCACCAGCCCTTCCATCTGCTATGTCCATTGCTCATAATAGATATTACTGGTGGAACACAATTTCTTTGACACTATCATACAAGACATTTTTATAAAAGCAGTATGTGTCAAATAGATGCTGAGCTACCAAAAAAGCTCCAATGTCTGAGCATACAGTTCACATGGAAAAAGGAACAACCAATACAAAAGTTCTATAGGCGTGAAAATATAATGGAGGGCATTGCAATGATATTGCTAATCGTTGCAATAAAAGTCCAGCTACATACTGCATGTATCTTGGGTGAAAGAGGGGGGTTCAGCGGGTTGGAGAATTGAACTTTAAAATCCAAATGCCATGATGGGCAAAAGACTCTATAAGATTTGATAGTTTCCACTAGAGACAATAGTTGAAAGCAGATAGAAGAAAGTTTGCAAACTCTATAAGCTGCTACTACCTTTAGGCAACTGGGACCCAGTTTCAACTGTCTTCTCCTGGTCTCCTAGCCTTTGAATATTCCTTCCAGATATAAGTCAGCAACGCATGTCCCCAAATTATCTTTTTCCTCATTAAATAATAGGAAATACAGTTCTTCCAACAAGGCATGTCATCTAGTTCGCTTATATTGCCATAGCAATTGCTGTCACACTAAGAAATTAAGTTTGTAAAGGACATACTAAACAAGTTTCCCTCTGTTGCATCCCCACTCTTTTACTTCAGGTTCTTTAGGGGGTCTGGGGGTGGATTATCATATGGAGTGGAGGATACTGCAGGAGTTTTAATCGTCAACTTGAAACTTCAGGCTAAGCTAGCTGGTTGCTCTCTGATTTATCCTATGTCACAAACACCTTGCCCTCTATCTTCTCTAAACCATGGAGGTTATGCATAACGTGCGCATAAACCTGTTTATCAATGAAATCTAATAGGATCACATTACTGTAGAGAAAAAGTTAAAAATCTTTACCCTATGTCTTCAAGAGAGCTTTTGGGTGTGTATGCCCATGATGTCTATGTCATTCCAAAGATGGACCCCTCCAAAAGATAATTTTAAGAAATTTGTCTTACATTTTAAAGATTCAAGCAAGCAATTACATTACTTTCGCATAC
This sequence comes from Dicorynia guianensis, assembly GCA_037013595.1. Classification (NCBI taxonomy): domain Eukaryota; kingdom Viridiplantae; phylum Streptophyta; class Magnoliopsida; order Fabales; family Fabaceae; genus Dicorynia; species Dicorynia guianensis. The sequence continues at coordinate 3,832,182 of JASUAB010000009.1, forward strand.
TTAAGCTAATGGGGATGCTTATACTCTATGAAGCATGGACAATTAAAAAATGTGCTCTGTCCACATTGGACATGTATGAGACACTTGTCAGACACAACGAAGCACTTCAAAATGCATTTGGACACTTCAGTTTTTGTCAATTTTGTTGTCTGTGTATCCATGTCTATGTCAAGTCCTGCGTACTTGTTAGTTTACATGCTTCTTAGTTTATTTTCTGTACTTTGCTATTTGCCAATCTATGTTCAATAGCAGCCAACTCTGTTACCTTCCTACAATCATATACATTGTGGTGCAACAAATAAATTGATTTCGAAGTGCCCATATATTGTAGCCTCTTGTCAACAACAGATCTATTACCTGTACGATCTAATTGCATCAGACAGATTCTTAAGAAAAATGTTGAAATTAGCAAACATAGGCAGAATAACAATTGAATTGAAACAAAACAGCCTTTACTATTCCACAATCACATGGAATAATCTATTAGAAATAAACCTGAGATATAGAAAAGCACATTGAAAGCAAGGAAGCAGTACCTTATGCCATTGCCCGTTGGTGTTTGCAAAGATAGAGCAACTACAACAAAATTTACCGTAAAAGAAATTTGGTGGAGAGATGAAGCTCTCCAGAGGTTGAATCTTTTCACCATAAGATGCATTTTGAGATTTTCACCTAGATTTTTCAACCTCCAACTCAACCAATGAAGTCAATTGAAATCTAAATTCAACCAATAAGAGCTCAGCCATTGAATAGCTCTAGCTAACCATATAATTATCCTTTTTATGATCTCATCGTTTCATCAATAACAAGTTCATCAGTGATAATAAATCTTCCGTTTGTAAATTTAATGGCAGTAATTACATCCCATAAAAGGGAATCAGATAAATTATATTGTCCATGAATAACACTTTCACGACAGCAGTATTAATACGGGAAAAGCCATGTCAATCAGTCTATTACTTTAACTTGGTTCAGAAAACAAACCTTTAAGAAGGCGAGCAGCTACACAAGATCATATTTCACAAAGAAAAATCAATCAATATCCAAACATTTTATTCAAGTGAAAGTAACATCATAAAGTTCACATACAAAATACATCATACAAGAAGGGGGGCCAACACCAATGCAATGTTCAGCATCTGAAGAAAAATCTAAAACCATAAAAAGAAGAACAAACTTGGTTATATAAAATTCCTTGTATTGGGGCGAAAAAGATCAATTTAATTCGCCACTGAACTTGGGAGTTCTAAAGAAATTATTTTAACCCATAAGTAAGCTATTGTTTCCTTGTGAAATAACCAATTAAAACAAACCGGCAAGAGGAAAATAGAAAAAGGATAAATTTTGACAGTTATTTCTCTGTTCCCCTAATGTCGTGGGCAACCAAACAGCCTGTTCACAAATTCTGCTCGATTTCTCAATATCCAAAGAAGTATATATATATATTGGATGCGATTAAATGATACTGAACTCATAACAGGAATAAAACCTTTTGCAAAATCAACATCTGATGGCAGTGAAGACAGAAAAGAAAAAGTTGAAGCTGAATGAAAGAAAAGTGATGAAATTTCTACCTTGAAAAGCTTTCGTGTCTTTAATTTTAGAAAAAAATTTATAAAGAAAGCTTATTCCCCATCTTTAAAACTCTGAGCAGCGATGAACAGCCTATCCCCCTATCTAACTTTGCTAATCAGCCCCGATTTGCTCATCTGCTTGATCGCATGTTAGGAGCGAGAAGAGATGAGTGAGAGACAATGATAGTTGCGTTGTGTCTTGTCTAGAAATGGCAAAGGACAGGGTGTGCGCTGTGTGGGCCAAGCCAATGCTAATTTACACGTGGCAAAGCACGCGCCATATGGTTGGACGTAATAATTAATTAATGATATTTATAAAATAATATTTAGTTAATTATAGGTATGGCTCTTGCTATTTTTTTATTGGAGAACTTGTAATTTTTTTTTCCTATTCTGGCACAGCCATCCATTTTTTGTTATTAATGTTTTTTGACTAGTTATTTATATTGATGTTTTTTTTTTTTAGTAAGGATAAGAGGGTAAAGCCCTTTATTACAAGGGAGAAGGGGGGAGGGGGAGGGGGAGGGGGATGGGATAAAGGGGGCAAACTCACGGAAAATTGAACCTGTCTACCATAGGAAGAAGGCAGGCGTAAGTGCCACGGCGCTACGAGGCTCTTGGTGATATTTTTTTTTTCTTTTAACAGACGGGAAAGTAAAAGAAATTTTCTTTTTCTGTTTCAGATGATTTGCGATGCTAGAAAACATGTTCTGTGAAATACACTTCTTGATCCCCTTCAGGGCTACGTTTGTGATTATTACAAGCAATAAATTGGCATTACTTGTTCTGTCTTGTTCTTAGATAATGCAGAAAGGGATGAAAGAGAAATAGAGAGAACAGAAAAGGCAACAATCCAGCAAAGGAAGCTTTAAGAGTTTTAAACAAGTAACAAAAACACAATGTGCGGTCGAAAGTAATAGTAGAAGGACTCGTGTCGACTACTAAATTATTCCTGCACTTTTATTCCAATCCTTCTAAATAGGAATTAGTCGATTTTCCCAAGCTCCCCTCATCGTAGTTCGTAGAAGTTGCTCTTCTACAGTCTGGCCTTAGCAACCACCAAACTACTGGTGCCGTCAGCAATGCCCACAGTTCCTGGCCTGGTCCATGTTTCTTTGAATTGTTCTTCAGTCACTCCTGCAAAACAATCGCAAAGTTTCAATCTTCACCCTAAAACTTTCATCAAGGGAAGGTGGGGTTTTGTTTATATGACTTGCCTTTGCCCATTGCAGCAGTTGATGCTACTCCTCCCTGGACAGTCTTGAGGTACCTATCATAGTAATTAGCACCAGCCCATTTCTGGTGAGCAAGTGTGTCAACCCCATTATTCCTCTCCTCTCTCTGAATCCTCTCCACATAAGCCAGAATTCCTCTGCTTGCAAAATCCCTTGCAAATGTTGAAGTGATAAGTGCGTTAGAGTGCAGACCACCCACTGTGATGAACTGCCACACAAACCCTAACCTCGCTATTCTGGGGATGAACTCTCTCATTTGCTCATCTGTCATGCCAGAAGCATCCCAGTTGAAAGATGGAGAAAGATTATAAGCCAACATCATCTCGGGGTACCTGGACCTAACCCCCTCTGCAAACTGAGTGCACTCAACCACATTGGGGCTTGAAGTTTCCATCCAAATCAGATCAGCATGTGGAGCAAAAGCCCAGCCACGAACAATTGCTGCTGTCACAGATCCTTTGAATCTGTAAAACCCTTCTCTCGTTCTAGGCAAGTCCCAGTCCCAGAAGAGGTTCCTCACCCCCAATCTCTCAGCAATCTCTCTCCCTTCCTCATTGGAGAGACATTTGTCGTAGCTTGAGTAGTGCATCCACTCATTTAGTCTTCTCCTTTTCTCCTCCTCTCCAATGTTCTGCCTCTTAATTGCATCCGCCACTGCTTCTGAGAAAGTCTTTAACTTTGCCATTGAGAGCCACTGATCCTCAATAACCTGAAGCTCAGTGCCATTCTTGCCGGCAGCCATTCCTTGTGCCATAAGTGTTGCCAGGCTCTTTCCCCTGAGGCTTGGGTTAGTCACACCCAAAATAAATTGATGATCCCTTGTATCTATATTAGACTGAATCAGATTAGCTGCAACTGCATCAGTTCTAGCCACAAGAACTGTTTCTACCCCCATGACATCAAATTGCAGCCTTGCAGCCACAAGCCTGTTAATGTGCTCACTAATGGCAACAAGCACTTTCCCTGCCATGTGGCCACATTTTTTGGTCACAGAGGATTGATCCTCAATGTGGATCCCAGCAGCACCACGCTCCACAAAGAGCTTGCATAGCTTAACAGTTGCAGTTGTGCCACCAAACCCGGTATCACCATCAGCAATGATTGGTTTCAAGTAATCAATATGAGGGGTTCTAGCCCTCTCTTCCCTGCTCATGCTCATTCTCTCCTCTCGCTGTTTGCGATCATGGTATTGTTGAGCGAAAAATAAATGCTCAACCTTGTTGGGGACAGTGTCGTAAGGGTAATCAGCGAGGTCGGGGCCAGGTTCATTGGTGGTGGTGTGAGTGGCAGAGCACTGCCACCCAGAGACGTAAATGGTGTCCAAATGCTTAGCCATTTGGGTAACCTGCACAGGATCGAGTGCCCCAAAAGTCCTTGAGGCTGTTCCATTGGCTTGGTGAGTCTTAAGTGTTCGCCATAGCTTGTTGGCCATCTCATTTGAGGCATAGGTTTGTCTGAGGTTGCCTCGTAGTGCCACAACGTCTCTAGCTGAGTATGGTCTGCGGGTTAGCCTGAACCTCTCTGAGTTCCACCATGCTTGCACCTCTGCCACTTCTGCTTCAAACCTCGCTTCTTCCTCCATTATCTGTTCATATAACTGGCTTTAATAAATTAAACAAACCAAACCTATATGCTTTGTACCAGCTAAGTTTCCAAAAATAGAAACTTTGGTACACGAAGTACCATGCTGTTAATGCTTATCATTCTATCCACCTTGACAGCCAAAGTTGCACCCGATGGGTTGTAGAAGTTTTTTTTTAGGAACAACAGAATGGGGAGATCAACCATTTCCTCTGTGAAGGGCAAACAGGACAATTTTCTTTCCAAAATTCCTTGCTATTAAGTTCTTATGTGATCTATAAAAAATTTTCTGAAAATGTCAATTACTAGTTATTGAATTAAAAATCCAATAAACGAAGCAGGGGGACCCAGATAGGCTATTCTATTCTGCAACTGCTAAGAAGAAAGAAAAACAAAAACAATTATAAAGATAGTAGAAAGGAAAAATCCCGAACTTTTCTCCTTATTCTTACGGACCAGCCAAAGATCGATAGAAAAAGAAGAAAAAAAAGTGCTTCTGATTCTTGGCCGAGTCCAGTAATCAACTACAAATCTGTGAACTAATTTCTTACTTGAAAAGAATGTTTTTTGAGGCTAGTCATCAACAACACCAGCAAAATTACATTCCTACGAACCGAGTTTTAAAGGATTGCTTCACTGTTGACTTTTGAGGTTATGCTTTTCTTTCGAAACATGGACAATTTCTGGTCTTACCGTACATACATTAAATGCATCATAGAAATTTCCATTGAAACTCAATCATCAATAGAAAATTTGTATATGAATAACAGTTAAGCAGACCTTGACTTAAACACCTTGAGAACTGATTCAATTAATCTGCAGTTAACCGTAAGTGTACAAAATTTACAATTGCTCAAATGATGCTCAAGAAATGAGAAGAAAGCAAAACTGAAGGGTATTGAATTTACCAATGAAGGCGCTGAAAAAGATGCAACCATGGTTAGAACTCTTTTTTTTTTTTCTGTAAATAGTACTTAAATAACTATGAGAAGTTCATACTAAGGCTCCTCCAAGCTCCTTACTTTATATATAAGTGAGGGGGCTGTCATGCCTCTAATGAAAATGGCGAAACAGATGACTCTGTGGATAAGGAAACTACCAAAAACCAATTAATTTCCATTGTATTTCGAATATTTGTTTATTAAAGCTCAATAAATATTTTTCTTGTTATCTTTCCGAAAAAGAGTGAAACATGGCACTAGAGAGCTGCATTTGCAGGCACGTATGGCGATGGCGCTCCTCTAACGCTCCTGCGGCACCGTTCTTGTCATCTTTCATTTAGTATGATGTCACCACCATACTGCAAAGGTAACTGATTCTGTTTTTCTGTTTACTTTATTTACTCATTTATTTACTATTATCAGTAATGATCAATATCACAATCAAACTTGTGAACGTTTAATCATAGAAGTTTTGATACTACTTTAATAAATTAATCATCTAAAATATTTGAGCATATTAAAAACTTAAGCTTATATGTAAAAATTTCAGAATAATTTTATAACAAGGTGGGGTTTATCTTTGGCGCTTCTCTTAGAACTATGTTCTTGGGATTTTCATAATTTGGTTTAATGGCCTAGCTATCTGCATCGTTTGCAGCTGATGCTGCTAGTCTGTAATACTGGATATATTATGTGTCAGACCATGGAGGCCATATGACTTATTAAGAATTTTTGTATCTATCCTGGTTGCGGCCTCGAATTGGCTTCCCCTCAACTCTGCCGTAGCTTGTAAACAGCAGTCTATGATGAAAATCGGCAAGAAAATCGGATGTAGTTTTGTGAGATTCGGGATGCTACGCACGGTTGCAAGATAAAGCCTACCTCTCGCCAACTTGTTGTCAACTAATCCTTAAGTTGTTATTTTATTCTCATGGTGCCCTGTCAGAGCATATAATATAATGAATACTCCTCCTTTTTCTCGTTTTCACATAGTTTGATCACATTGAACAAACGTCATTAATCTTGTTAAACATGCATGAATTAGTATTATCTAATATTAATAGAACTATTGTACCACATTTTTCTTTATGGTTATGTTTGTATTTTACTTACAATAAATGATTTGGTTGTCAAATTTTTTGCGTATCACTATTTTAAAATGCATGAAACATCACCTAATAATAAAATTAATATAGGATACTCAAGTATTGTCATCCAGAATATTAAACCCAACTTATGAGACAACAGTATGAGAGAATCTAGTAATTCTAAATTAATACCAAAAAAGAAACTGCAATGAATAACATTCTGGCTTAGCATCACACAATTGTGACAAGAGATTCAAACTAATTCTTGGAAAATATATTTTCTTTTACACATAGCATCAAGCTGCAATGAATCAAATAATCAACAAAAATAAATTGATACAAAGGTATAATGTGATTTGACTTCTTAATCTACGTCCATCCTTCATTGATCAACCTACTAATATCAATTAATTGATTATAATCAATCAAACAAATCTTCTCAAACTTTAAAACCCAATGCACCCAAATTTCACAATTCTATCAAAAGCCACATCAAAAAAATATATGCATATTATAGGATATCTCATAAATTTTCAATGATATCTTCTTTACAAATCATCTATGCATACTACGGGTATCTTTAATCCTTTCTCATGTAGCAACATCTTTACAATTATTTGTGACAAATGCATCCCACAATTAATTGTGGCATACAGCATTAAGTATCCTTCACACTTCACTAGTGGTGAATGCGGTGACCACCCAAGAACCTTTTCTTACCTATTGAGTTACACACATTCTAAACCAAGAGACTTTACTATTTATGCTCTTCTTTTTTTTTTTTTTCAACAAATCTTTCTTTTTTTTTTCCCTTATCATATAATATCCTTTTCTTTTCCTAAAGGACTTTCTATTTTTTTTTCTTAATCACACAATTCTTCTTTTCATTTTTTTTTCCTCCCTCAACTTAAGTCAATTTAAGGTAAAAACTCAACGCTCATCTCTGTATCAATGTATGCCAAAAAGAGAAGAAAAGAAAAATCTAGTTTAGTAATCAATGTTTATTAACTCGACTGCTATGGAATATATTTAACTACCACTACCTTAGTAATTTGATGAAATTGGATTATTGTATAGAACTAAATATGACAGAATCTAAACGGAAATTGTTGCGGGAGGTGGAGGGTGGACAAGTGAAAGAGGCAGCTTATTTTGGTTTAGATGTATCCAAAAGACAAACAGGAATGGGACTGTACGTCATAGATAAGGGAGGGAGGACTGCATTATCCTCTACCCTAAATTTAATGCTGTTAGATTATGTGGATTCTTTCATAGGATGGGAATATTTGGATTTTGGAATGTAATGTGCTGATTACAGAAGTGACAATGGAGGTATGGGACCATAGTTGGGAGGAACAAGTGGCGGAGGATCTAAATCCATGGTGGAGATATATTTGAGGATGGGAGGTTTCCTCATTCTTGGGATTTGCAACATTTAAAATTGGTTATGATGGCTGAATCATGGAGTGAGAATGGGAGGCTAGAAATTATTGGATCAAATATCAAATGGCGGTCCTGTATTGAAGGTGGGGATGATGCTGCAAATATGGGGTTTTGAGCAGTTCGAGACAGTTACAGTCACGTTTCTCACATTTCTTATAAATTTGGACCCTCCGACCATTATTCTATTTGATAAATTTATCATTCTTTTAGCCAATGAACGGAAATTTTCTCCACTTGAACTTAGCCAAATAGCCTAAAAAGTAATAATGAACAGAAATTTTCTTTTCAACAAACGTACATTCTCCGACATACCTATCGGTTTAGGTAATTTGGTGTGAAACCGCCTAGGATATAGGTCTGTGGATATGAGGACGGCCACTTTTCCCTTATTCTTCACATTGTTAAGTGCAATATTCAAAGATCCGGTGGGTTGCAGGACGACCACATTGACAATCCCAGCATAAAGCAAATTTTCTGTTTTACTTTGACAGAAATTTTCAGATTTATCGTTTCAGCTCATGTTCATTTAGTAGAGGTGTCTCTTTCGACACAGTTACGCCCTAAGGGTCTGAGCTGAGCACTTCCATTAGACTAGTTTTAAACAAATATGGTAGGGCTTTGGAGACTCAACAGTGATGAAAACACGCGAAAATTGAAGAAAATTTTGACGATAATGAAATTTTGTCCCTGCAGCAGTGATTAAACCAAAAAAATAGGACAAGCAGTGTTATTTGGGATACTGCCGATGGGAAACCCAGCGGCTGGTTCAATTTTGCTGGCGTTTACTGTGATATGGCAGTGAAAATAGTATGTAGGAGGCAATTGTGGGGGGGGGGGGGGGGTACCAGATACTGGCATCATTATGATACTTGAAAATAGCCAAAACAAGTTACGAATATAATTTCAAAAAGTAAACAGCCAACGGTTTTAACTTTTCTTCATTTGCTTATCCAATGAACAAATCAGAACGAGAGCATTATAAAACTTGCCACTAGTTCTTTATTTTATTTGAAGCTTTGACCTGAGCAGATGATTACATTCTTTGTTACGCTATTTTAATGCTTGGTTAGTAAGCTTTTAGCCCCGTGATTAAAATATGATTTAGTGCTATAGTTTAGTGGTCTCGAATCCCGATGTTATCTCCTCTTGCGTATTCGTTTCCATTTTTCTAAGTCTTTGAATGACAAGCTTGGTGTTTCTTCATTTAATTTATTCTTCAGTTTTACTGACAAGGTTTTGCCTATGCTACCATACAAGCATTGGAGAATTCATCTATAACACAGCGTGAATCTGAGCAAAAACCAAAAGTCCAAGCTTCTAAACTCAGATCCCCCCAAAGGTAGTTCTATAGAGAATTCAGGTGTTAAAGCAGACCGGGGCATTACTTGTTTCGGTTTCGGGATAATGGTTTAAGTTCATGAGGAAAGTTTAGTCACAAGATGGAAAAGATTATTCACAATTTATATAAAATTAATTTATACTAATAACAATATCCCCTCCGTTTCGCCCAGCATTTTTCTTCTTGTCGTTGAAAAATTCATCATTGACGTAAAATCGTGGTCCATATCTGTTACAGCCCATCCAACTGTTAAAAATTGATCACGTGACTGTACTGTATGATATGCTTTTAATAAAGTTGGTACTTGACTGTACTGAAAGAAGGATTGAACTGTTCTTTTCCAGCACATTTTCAGGGAAGCAAATCGATGTGCTGACTGGTTGGCCAAGCAGGCTACCACAGGGACTATTGGGTTCCAACTTCCCCAGAGCTCACCTGAAGGGCCACACAGTCTCTTACATGCAGATGCTATAGGTTTACGTTCTATTAGGGTTACTTGTAATACTTTAACTTTGGGTTGGGGGCTAAAATGGGCTTTTAGCCCCTCTCCCTTACCGAAAAAAGAAAAAAGTTGGTACTTGCAGTTTTGGCAGAGAATCTGCAGAGTGCATTAGCTTGTGCTTACTACCCGCCAATTTAGACTTTTAGCCACTTTAAAATTATGTGAGAACAATTTCTGGCCCTCTGGTTAACGTCATATAATCACACCCGTTTTAGATTTTAACCATCAATGTTTAAGGCTTTGTAGGTGAAATCAGTTCAGAAAAGGCCATTAAAAATTCATCAGAAACTATGTATTACCCGATTCTCATGATCACTTAATCAGTTGGACTCTTGCATCTCAGAATACTATACGCTACGCTCCAGCAAATTGTAAGAAACAAGATAATTTTAACATCTAATTCAATTAGGGGAGAAACTAAATGAACAGGAGAGATACGCGCAGGTGGCCTGCACTTTGTACAATGCACTCAGACTGGTGCTGTATACATTGAAGGAGTGAAAACAAGATTGATTAAACACCAAGTAACATTTCAAGATGAAGAATAATACACACACTAGATTTAAAAGTAGGCCTGGCATGCCCCTATTGATTATGCTGAAATGACAGTACCAAAGTATCCATGATAATGTCATCTTTCATATTTCCCATAAAATCATTGTTGCAACTTACAAAATTTCTTGCTCCAAGAGTGAATCCTAGTCACCCTGTCATTTTTTCAAGTTTATTCACTAGAGGAGTATCTCGAAGTCCAGTACTTCTCTATTTCCTCTGCTGTTCTTCCAGGAATTCTTCCAGCAATCAAAGACCACCTAAAGAAAGAGCATCGTATCTCATAAGCTCATTCAGAGTTCTAAAAGGTTTGAAAAAAACAACTGGGATAAGAAAGCTACTTAGTGGGGGAATAAAATGTACACTTACCTATCACCAACCAGATTATACATCCTGGTAATTAGGGTTTCCTCATCTTCAGTAAATTCAACCTTGGAACCTTGACTGGATCGCTCTGCAGTGGAAAAGAACCCAAAATATAAAAAATCAACTTCTTTGAATTTGAGTTTATGTCATATTTCATAGCAAGACCAGGTACTCGGCAGCTACTCTTTGTCAAGCATGTGGTGTACAAAATAAGAAAAAGGACAAGAGTAGTTAGGACTTAGGAATCCCTGCCATAATGATATCTTTAATTGACCCAAATAAGAGAAGGATGACCAGAATATGATTCAGAAACCTTACATTTTAAATGTGACCTTCTAAGGTTCGGTAATAATTCATCAAAAGATTGACCCAGAACAAACATAAGAATAGAACGGCAGGGCCTCTGGTCCCGTTTGTATACCACAAAAAAAAAAAGAAAAAAGAATAGAACTTCAAAGATCAGAGTGAATTCTGACGTTAGCAGGCATATGATAGGAGAGCGTGAAAGATGTTACATCAAAGATTAATCTCAACAATAGAAGAAGCCGCCGATTTCGAATGGGTACCTGTAGAATTTGCAGATACATCCCCAGAGGAGCGGTCCATATCAGCCATTGCAGTGCCAAGTTTGGAAGAGTTGTAAAGTTTAAGTCTTTGTCTAGCGAGGATGCCGGGGGAGGAACTGTGAATGGAGATGGAGGCAATTAATTACTAGTATTAATAGGAGCAAGTTAATTCCTCGCCTAGGATTTGAGAAGAATGGGCGGTGAGAGCGCAACAAAGAAGACTGGTAGTTGAAGGACTCGAGTCCAACTTTGATGGGTAGTTGGGCGCTTAAGTGTTTGGTTGGGTAGATATTGGTTAGAGCAAATCTTGGGGGTTAGCTACTGAGACGGATGCCTTTCCATGGCCAAAAATTAAAAGGCATCTAGATCTTTTTCCTGTGCCTGGCGTTTTTTGGGTCTAAAGAATAATTTAACTTTTAAAATTTTAAATTATGTAATTTAATTTTTTTTATAATTATAATTAAAATAATTTAATTTATTTATAAATATAATAAAAATAATATAATTTTTAATTTTTTTTTAATATGACATAATTAATTAATAATGATATAAACTTAATTTTTATGTTAAAAGTTTTAACATCATTTATTTGACATGAAATTATTGACTATTTTATTAAATTTTAAATTTTAATTTTATGTATTTTGATAATTTTTTATTTTAAAAATAAATTTATATATTAATTATTTTAAATTATAATAAAAAATTTAAATTATAATCAATAATTATATTATATTTAAAAAATATAATAAATAAAAAGTTAGATTAATTTAATTATAATTATAAATAAATTAAATTATTTAACTTACATATAAAAAAATTAAATTACTATACTACTAAATTACTATTTTGAATAAGTAAAAGAATCAAAAGTACCTATATTCTAATTATTATTATTATTATAAAAAATTTTCCTAATTTTTTAAAAATAAATAACAAATTTTTGTGATTAAATAAATACGCAACCCTTTAATTTTTTATTTATATTCTTATATAACTTTTATTTAATAAAATTAAAATTATTAAATTCACTACAACTCATAAATTAAATTACACGCTATTCTTAAGTCATTCTAAAATGGACATCCTTACCCGTTTCCGTGAGTACCATAGAACTTTAGTCCATGTGATTTTCTTATGCTGATCATGAATTGTGATTGAGAAACAAGATGTTACATAATGTCTTGTCTGAGACACAGACTCAAAGCGGTGGTTGAGATTAGTGGTAGCTACTTGTAGATTATCATGTCGGTCTATGACTATGCAATAATTGAGAAAACGCCAAAACAAATGCCAGCAGCAGGAGACTTAACCACATTTCGACAAAAAGATGGGATATGCGCCTAGAATCTTATTTTATCTTTTTGAGCAGATAATGCTTAGAGAATGGTGAGATATAAATGAAGATTTGATGTTTATACAAAGATTTATGGCAAATTATAGCCAATATTTGAGGTGCGAAACATGTTTTATTAATGAAAATTTCTGGGCAAATTGACAATCCACAATATTTTGGATGTAGGTTTGGCAATTGAAGCTGTAGTCTGTCCCAACCACGCCAAATTGCAAGAATGGTGGCAAAAGTATTATACCAGCACTGAAGATGGTGAAGTAATGCAAGTGTTTCAAAACTGCACGGTCCCAAAAATTCATAATTGGATTGTCAAAACTGTTTTTGGGAAAAACCAATTAATCACATAAATAATTTTTTTTAACAATTCTCCCAAAACACTAGGCAAAAATTGTATGTAGACAGTGCTCTTTGCAACTGATAGAAAACTACGTGAAAATAGCCTTACCCGGCACTGTAGCAATATTCAATAAAAAATAGAAGAAAAAAATGCTGACACTTACTTCAACCGTTTGACGGCTTTTACGCCCTTTATCAACTTAATTTTAAGAATAAATTACCTGAAACTCTGTTATTTTAAATTTTTTATTTTTAAAATTTATATTAATCTTTTTTATATTTTATAAATATATTACATATAAATTTAAATTATTAAAAATACTTTTAACAGATAATTAAATTTTTTATGATTTATTAAAAATATTTTTATTAATTAAGTTATAATTTTTTAAATTTATGTTTAATTCTTTTTTAAAAATAATTTCATATGAATTTTTTTATAAATTTTTATAAAATATAAAAAAAGAAAAATATATATTTTTTAACTTTTTATACATAATATAAAATTATTTTTATACAAAGACGAAACATAAAGTTTCAAAAAATTATTACTAAAGTTAAAATAATTTACAAAATTAGATCTCACGCAAAATAGAATCATATAAAACCTCTTGTTTTCTGATGTAATTCACATGTTGCCACAACGTGGTGAGTCATCTTGCTCAGATAAGAACGTCATCTTATATAGAAAAATAATATAGATTCGTTCAAAAAGAAAAACAAAAATTAGGGAAAGAGAAAATATAAAAACGTATGCGTATAAAATTTTTTTTTTATTCAATAAAAAAAATTTTTTTGTTCATTTATGTATTATTATCCCCTTAAATATTAGATTGTACTGAACTTCTAGAACAATGTGATATGATAGTGGGAAAATTAAAATTTGGTTAGCTACTAATAGTTACCAAACATATTCTAATGCGACTTCTTTGACCAGGATGCTTGTTCCAAACTAAATCAACCTCATCAACCAAACATCCTTAACTTAACTGTGTCCCTCAATAATTAATCTCATATATGGACCCACGCAGTTGAACAGCCAGATAGATTCTGAAGTATACTGCATTTAGCCAGAGGCATTAATTCAAAAAAAAAAAAAAGACAGCAGGCACATGGAGGAATAATGACAAATTTGTTCCAGATGATTGTCTTGGAAACAGCCATATAATCCTTCCACAAAAACACAGGATATAACGAACCCAGAAAGGTGAACAGTAGATTATATAGAACTTTAAACAAGCATTTAACAGTATGTTAATGGCACTGACTGCTAAAGTTCAGATGATATAAAGCTACTGCTATTGAGTGTGGTCCGCAAGCTTCATATCAAAACATGAACCCGATTGACCACTGCTGCTCAGGCCTTATAATTTAGAAACCATGAATCTTGATATGCTCCTTCTTTACAATGCCAGCCTGTTTGTAACAAACAGGGAACTATAAGTCGGAACATTATGGGTAAGAACAAACAACTACTTTAAAAACAGTAAGCATATTGTTTACCTGCACAAGGAACGTGGAAACATTCTTTCTTTGATCTCCCTGAAGTTGTATGACCTAAGCCCATACAAAAATGACAATGAGGCCTTAATTGACAAGGATAAGAAGGGATGGTGCAGCCAAAAACACAACTGTTGGAAATTGATTGAAATAAGAATGCCAAATTTAGGGGTAAAATAATTATGATTGGTTTGATCCGGCATTCAGGAAAATTTCTAAAACTAGAGCTTGCAATTGGATGTGTATGTCACACAAAGATTATAATTAGGGAAGAGCAGGATTCACAGACCTGTCCCAACTCAGGGTCCTGGACTACAGTACCATTACAGCAGAACTCTTTCTTCAGGTCCTTGAGTATCTTGCTATAGCTGTACTCCTTCTTCAATCCTTGAACAGTCGTTAGGCTTTTCCTTCCGTTGCGCTGTTGTACACGCACATGAACATACTCTTTTGCCCCAGCACCCGAGTCATCAGCATTTGCCTCAGCAAAGGGATCTGCCCAATTATCAAACCACATCAACAACTAATGACAAACTGTTGCTAGATACCAGGAAAGTTGTTCAAACTCTAAGAACCTACCAAAAGTAGTTGGAATCTGTGTGTCGAATTCAGACATGAAACTTGGCCTTGGTAGTTTGTAATCAACAAAGTCCTTTAAAATTAATCAACAACTCAGCACTGGAAAAAATCAGACAAAGAACAAAGGAAAACATAACACAAGTCAGGGATGAGCGGCACCAATTGACATATCTGAAAAAGCTTTTGTTATCTTAACTTTACATGCTGCAAATTACCACCGTGCAAAACTAGGACCCTAAACAGGAAAGCTTTCTACCAAAACAGTTATTGACTGCTGCATATCGATTTATATTGTGCAGAGACACACACACATACGTATACATTTATATATACTAGAACTAAGTCACCTCCATAAGACATGCTTCTCTTTTCTTCCTGTCTGTCAAAATAACTGGAAAAAAAAGCATGATGCCAAATGAAAATCTCATATTGTCATTAGAACAATCGCATGATCAAGGTCTCATTCATATTCGTTCAAGCCATGTGCTTCTATAAACACATGCAACTCATTCCAGCTCACAACTACACCTCTTATTTGTCATACGAACTGATCATCTGCTCTGATAATGAGGCAAAATGTATACCCCAATCCATTTAAAATAAAAAGATCCCCTAAAATCAACAGAACTATGTTTAATCTCAAACCATTTTGGTGGTCACAAACATAAAATATCCAACGTTACAGCCCCTTGCCATGTCATAATCAACACGTCCACTGCACAGTGACTACAGGATTTATGCTCTACGATCTCCTACATATGGACTAAGCTGCAAGCCTGCAACATATAATTTCCACAATTCTCTAATCTCATCATACTCAACTCAGCTAAGGATAAAATTGCTAATTAAGAGAGGGACACATCTTAAAACACACCAACTGAACCAACAAGCATGATTTCGAATAAAAAACTAGACACTCAGGAAAAATATCATCTATGAAGTACCAAAACTTCATTTTGGGCAACATATATGAAAAATTCATTACAAAATTTATATACGTACCCGTTTCCATATCAAATACATACCTGTATCCATACCCAACTGCGGGAAGAAACTTAATGGTACATGAAGACGAACACCCTTGTTATTTATATTTCTCCAAAAATTTATTATCAAGACTCCCAATGCATTTGAAGATTATACATAACTCAGTTTTCACTCACTACAACACAGTCGCTTTACTACAATTAATAATTGAAAAGTTCATTAATGAAACAATATTTATAAAATAATAACATAATTGCACAACAATCAACTGAAGGAAAAAACCTAACCGATTGACCAGAGAGAGTTCACCAAATCACAAACAAGTCCCTTCACCAAAAATAACAACAGGGAGAATGGAGTCCCAAAGTAGAAAAACCATAACATATACGCCGAAACAGTCGAACGCCCAGAAGACAAGATAAAGTACATATAAGATTCTAATTCAAATCCCCCATCTTATAAAAAAATGTTTTCCTGCAAATACAATGTTCCTTATCATCGAATCCACAGATGAGATTATATTATAGAGCAGCGATCCGATTACAACAACAAAATGACAACTTTAGTAGGGGAAAAAAAAAACCCTGTATGAAAAAGATTCCATTTTCGAGGGGGTCGAAGAGTAAAATATAAACTTAAACATGCGTCGTTACGCAGAGATGCATACGAAGAAAAACAGAATCAGAAATACAGTTAAAGAAAATAAAATGGAAGCCGAATCACAGAAAAAAAAATACCTGACAGAATTGAGGTGGAATAGCTCCGACCGAAAACGCACGCGAGGGACAGATAACAACAACGAAGACGACGATGCCGGTGTAGAGATAGAATACAAACCAAAACCCGGGTCAAGTTTTTATATAAGGTAGAGACAACTCCTCCGAACCACACACAAATCGGTTGGCTTGTTTTTTTTTTAACATCTTTCAGGTTCGGTCTTCCTATTTTAATAATACAAAAAAAGGCCTAGAATCTCTGTTCCTAACATCAATTGACGGTTGTGATTCCCCCACTATCATGTTGTAATCTCAATAGACGGTTCATATTGGAGATTATGTCAACGGGGCCACATCTGTGATCCATCTTAAAGCTGTAATTTACACCCCTTCTATTGATAAAATATCGCTCTTTTCTTTTTTTAAAGTTACATCAAAGAGTTTGAACCTTAGATGAGGATAGGAGATGGAGAATAGGGATGAGTTACATCATTAATGCAAACCGTGATTGGCAACCGCTCTTTTCTTCTTGTTTTGGAAGATAGCTAATACACATACTTATAGGCCATGTTTTTGCCATAATTAATGAAAAGGAAAAAAATAAATTTTTGACTATTTTCTTTCTCATTATAACTAAAATGTGGCTCATCTTTTTCCCTTTTAGAAATACTGCACGACCCATCGATTCAACTTAAAGACGCTGTGCTTTCTGTAGAGAACAAATCAGATTTTGCACAATATCGCGAAGGAATTAGATTTTTGTTGTTATTATATTTTTAATTTAATAACTTTTATTTTTTAATTTATATTAAAATATATTTTTTTATCTTAATTTTATATTCACCTTTTAATTTTTTCACCTTGGATCCTCCAAAGCGGGGATCCATATCCGTTTGCCGATAAGGTTAGATGGCTGTAAGAAATAAACTGGCAAACCGTGCTGTCTGCAGGATTTGGTGGTGGGTACCTTGAGTACCCTATGCGGCTCTACTCCACTAAAATGGAACTCAAAAAGCTTCGTTCCATGATTCTTACGGGAATCAAGAATCGGGCAAATACCTTCCTGGTTCGTGCCATCATTTCAGTCGCTCGAGAGGTTCTCATGGCTAGGAATGTTCTCATCCGGGACGTTTCTGCCCTCATCAATTTTTATTTTTTTTTTTTCTGTCATGGTTTGCAAGGGAGTTTGATTACAGTAATATGATTCCATGTTTTAGTTTTGACCATATGTTGTTTCTTTATTTACTGTCTTATAGGGGAGGGTTACGCTTCACAGTTATAAACGTCATATGGATGCTGGCAATCTAATTTTCCGTTTTGCGTTTTGCATTGGGTAGCTTTTGCAATAACATGATATAAGTTTCTAATCTTGTTGATAGTTCTACTTATACATGAACGCATAATTTGTTTTGTCTTGATAATTTAATTTGATAGTTTGTGGGTTAAAATGTCCATTGAGATACTAAAAACATGGGGGAAACAAGAAAAATGGAAGGAACTGCCGAGGTTTTCTTGGTTTGTTGTTGGAAAAATGGGAGAAGAGTGCCTCTATTAGCTTGTAATAGGATAAGTGAGCAAAAAATTGTGGCAGCCACTGGTTTCGATAATTGATAACAATTATCATTGCTCATAAGTTGGCCAATTCTACTTGAAACACCAATCTTCTCCAAGTATTTTTTGAGCTTTAGATTTTTATCATTTATCGCCATGTAATGATGGTCAAGCATTGATTTAAGGAAAGAGGATTGGAGCCAGTATGGCTGTTATGTAATTGTATCTTACTTGGACTCGTTCTTTTCCCAATGTTGTAAGCTCAAGCTCCAGAAAAGCGAATTTATGTACCCATATTATGCATGTACAGATTCTGTCCTGATATATTTATTGGTGAAAAGGGATATTTAGTTCAGACTTGCTCTGGTTATAAGCGTTGTGCCAGGAACCAGGTCCATGAATGATCCGGGGTAGTTTGAATGATATGAGTTCCGTACAACATGTTCCAAGATATTATCAAGCGCAAACAAAGGTTTCATAATTGGAACGTGCAAGATGTCTGTGGCAGTGTTCATGAAATTGAGTCTTTGTCACCTAATGGTCTTGCCTTTGTAATGAAGAAAACATTCAAGGTGTGGGAGACTTTTTGGTCGGGGGTGCAGAAGTTTTTGTTGGTTTATCCAGCAAAAGTCTGTGAGTTTTGTTCTGAGGTTCATGTTGGGTAGTCTGGCCATAAAGCAAGGCTCTACGGGGGTGTTTAAGTATGAGAGTTTGCGAAGAGCTCTTTTTTGGATGAAAGCTTATGTGGATGATTTAGTGCCCCCAACGATCGCACGGAGACGAAGGGCTCCAGATCCTGCTGTACTTACGAATGAATTGAGAGAAAATTATGGGCGTGTGGCAGCTGTATTGGATCTGTGCACACAAGCTGGTGCCATTGTGCCCGTCAAGTGTAAGTGTATGATGAAAGTGCAAGAATTATCCGGCGCTGCCTTGAGTCTTATCTACCCAAATCTGTAATTAGTGCAGAGAATACCAAAATCTCTACGCGTATGTGGCTGGACCGCTAGATTAAATTAAGACTATGTTGGAGGGAAGAGATATTATGTTCGACTTGTCCAGTTTAAGATCCCAGGTATATTTTTATATTCTGATTCATTTCTTCCCTTGATGAATCACAAGAAGTCCAAAAAAATGATGACATTAGAGATACATGAATGGACTGCACATTTGTAAATGTAATTACTATCACAATATCCCAATAAAATTTTTTCTTTTAATTCATTTGTTCCCTTGATGAATCACAAAACCAATAATTGCTGACTTTATAGATACTGGACACCCTGAACTATCTGTAAATGTAACAACTATCAAGTGTGGTTGCTGCCAAAATGAAAAGCAGTTTTGTTGAAGTCTTAATTTCCTTATCAAGATTTTATTTTTTATCTCTCTTTTTATTATTTTCTTATTATGCTAAGTTGCTAACCAAACTTTCACTTGCTGATGAGAATTTAACGTGCTTAAGAATGATACGTGATTTCCGTTGTTGACCCAATCTTCCAGATGAATTTGAGATGAGAAGCCATGAAAGGTGAATAATTTCTAGACTTTCCGTACAATTAATAAACCATGAATTTCGCATCAAAAGAAGGTGCAGATCCTTTTTGTTAGCGTTGACAAGGCAAACAAAGGTTTGAAGATGAAGAAGTAAAAGAGGATTCCTATCACTACCCAATCAATTTTAGTGGATTCCTACAAATTGTTCATATATATATATATAATTGTTAATAAATTAATTAAGTGGTTCAAAGTTTAAACTTTAGATGGACTATTTTGCCCCTCCAAGTTTCATAGCTGGGCACCCAATTCACACCAACTAACTGCCGAGAATGCAGCATTCATGAACACCTTTCAATTTCTGGGTGGTACCCCAACCCTAGCTCCCTCTTCAAACCTTTTAGTTCTGTATATATTTTTAAGTTCACAAATGACACTGTAGATATGCACAGCTGAACGACGTGTTGGATATGGCCATGAAGGTGGTGGTGGAGAATTTGACAGGAACACTGTTCTACGTCCAGGTGGGAAATGATGCCACGGTCGCTGATCTAAAGCGGGAGATTGAGGCCCAGCAGAAGCTCCCTTGTGACCGTCTGATCCTCATTCTTGATGCAGATCGTACCCCTCTGATGAACAAAGAGCAAGAAAGGGAATCTCTGGTCGATTGTGGAGTCCGAGATGGGTCCCACATTTATCTATTCTTCAATCCTCTCGATGACGAGTCTAACAACCATTTTGTGTTCACTTGGCCAGATTTCCTCCTCGGCTAGACCCGCCCACATGTAATTCTTCCTCTCTCAGACCAGTATTGTATAGGATAACCAAAATTAAGGATATATGGAACTTCTGTATTCACCTGATTCTGGAGAAAAATAGAAGTCAGAGTTTTTAGCTTTTATACTTTAGTCACTTGCATAGAATGTGGGCATTTAGTTTACAGCACTCCTGTCGTATGGCATCTTATCTTATTTTGTACTGAATGGGATTAAAATAAGGCTTGTGATTCCCACAAAGTTATGTGATTCTCCAATAATTTTCAGAATAATTCTATTCAATTTCACTGCTTATTTGATTTTTTTTTTTTTTGTTTTTGTTGTCAGAATAGTTCTATTTGAAATCCCAATTTCTCTTGCTTTTAGCTTTCAATTTTTTACGGAATTGGAGTCTAGGATTTATTAATTCAACACCTGCTGTTAACAGAACACATGGTAGAGTCCTTCATTTTTTTTTATAAATGTAGCAAAATCTTAAGTAGCCAGGCGAATAAACACAAAAAAAGAAAGCATATATCTAAAACATAGAAAACAAGAAAGAGCCTATTCTAGTAATGTGGCACATCCTGGCCAGCTGCCTGCACTTTCTGGTTTAGATTATATAGTGACTAATTATTTCAGGCATAGCCGCTGCGGCTAACCGTCCCTTTAAATACATAAAGACAGTCCCCATTTTCAACTCCATGCCACCGGAGACTGCAACTATCACGCATGATCCTCTGCTTGTGTATGAACAAATAGTCATCAACTGGCAACATTTTTCTGCCCAGCAATAACTGCTTCAAGTCATTCACAGTGCTGGTATCTGTTATTTCCAGAGGGATGGTGGCTGCATTGAGCAAACTAGAGGAAGTCTGTACCACCAAACTTAGCTTCCTTGAAGGAGGTTCTTCTCTTGCCCGATTCATGGCCTTCAGGAACACTATAATTTCAGAGAATTCGCGTATACCATACTCGTTAAGGTTTCGAAAATCTTCATCTAATTCTATGCCTGAAAAGAAAAGTGTCATTCTCTTGATGGGTGTGTTATCAATGATGTGAATTTTTTCCTTTAAGCTGCGAACAGTGTCTGTCCGGTCCACCTCTATGTTAATTCTTCTACCTGAAAATTTTACTATGATTTGAATTTTGTTGTAAGGATTAGGATGTGGCTCCATTGATTTGATGGTGAGGTCAACTTTTGTGCCTTCAGTGACAATGGGGTAATCTTCCATGTCTAATCCGTCCAGTAGTTCCCACCCAAATACTGTAAGGGTTTGTGAAGCCACTGGGACACCAAGGATCTGTTCTATTTTCCTTTTGATTTCATCAACTGTTTCTTGGGTTCCCACTTCAATGAAAAATTGGCTTGTTCTTGTAGCAATAACAACTCTCATGGTGGAAATAGTTTGAGCCCCCTTTTGATCTAATTGTTTCTAATGCTTGTTGATGAGGAAAACAAAGGAAACAGGAATAGAATACCACTTTTATTGCAACAAACAGTGCAGCTAATGGGGCACCAGGAACATAAATTGTTAGTTAGCTCATGAGATTGTGAAAGAAAATGGATATAAATCGTTAGAATCATGTTGAAGAAATGAGTTTTTGATGTTTGTGTTACATTTCTCCACTAAGCATTTCACATGCTGGTGGGGCCGAACATCACGCAGAACAGCTCTCTCTATTTGTGTGCGTGAGTGATTATGCACGTGCACTGTCAGTCATATATCTGAAAGTACATTTCTGGGAAGAAACTGTATAGTTTTAAGCTTCTAGTCTACAACAACTTCAGATCAATGACATCCAAAAATTACAATGCATATTAGAAGAAAGTTGCAATTTAGACTTGTTTTTAATTGAGTTAATTATATGGCATATGCACTAAGATTTTTGCAGAATATATTATTCTAATTATTATCCTCTGCCATAATCTGGGTGCTCTGTTCATAGCTTTTCATCACCATTAGTGCTACATTGAGCTTCCCATGCAAGCAAAATTTAAGTGCTAGACATCTTTCTCTGACCTTAGGCTGCACGCTCTATTATTTTATCTTCTTTTAATCATAATTAACCTTCATGGTATAATGGCAATAACTTGAAATGATATTGATACCATTAGCCTTTGCCAGCTTCTGAAAAATAAAAGACCCTGTTTCCTTTTCTTGGATGATTAGATTGGCCCATATTCCGCCTACATTCATCTCTATGAAGGCCATTTATCATCCATATAATTTTGCAGAGAGAGCAACTAAATTCTGAGTTAACTGCCAAGGCCATCAAATGCTTACAAAATAGTTTGTGAATTGTTACATTTGTGAGTCATATGGTTTAATTTTTTATATTTATAAATTTAATGATTTAAATTTTTTTAAGTAAGTATTTAATAAGATTTAGTTTATAAGAATAACAGAACTATATCTAATAAGTCAAATGATCAACACACTTCTAAGAATCTAGCAAAGAATGTTTTAAGAACGGTGATCATAGCCATTTGATGCATGCACAAAGTGTATGTAAGTATTTTTACCGATGTAGATAGCTACCCATCTTTCTCTATGTTCTGATCCAAATAAAGACCATGGCAACTAAAGACTATCTCCATTGTTTAATATTTCTGATCTTTGTTATTTTCTTTGCTAAACAAAGACCTAAGGTTGTTCGACTTTTCCTCTCTTCCTCTCTCTCGCTCTTCCATTTTTTAAAGCTAATTTTAAATATTTAGCTTTGCTAATCATACACAGACCGGGTGTGGCCTAGCAAATATGTTAGTTTATCATACCTTCTTTTTGTTTATTCTGCAAACCAACTGGCCCTTCGAATGAGAAACAGCTGTGCATGAGATTCTTTGCATTGCACAATCAATACAAAGGAGAGCTTCGTTTTTTTGTGAATGAATGAAAGGTGCTGCGACCCAAGTCTTTAATTTATAATATCATTAAGCAAATGTGAATATCAAACTTATGCCAGCTAGAGATTATCCCGGATATACAACACAGCAACAGAACTAGACGATGCATACGATCCTTGCATTCTGCAACCACCTAACAACTTAATTGTCCTTAATCCGTCTCAATTCTAAAATGATAGTTCTTGTGTTACTTTCCATATAATTGGTTCGTTTTGTCGTTCTCTATCAATGCAATAATGTTGTCGGTGCCAGAATAAAGGACAAATTTGGGGCCCAAGATTTGCTTCACAAAAAAGAAGTTTTTATATTTATAGAAGATAAAGCTGTTCGTTTGAATATCTATTGTAATGAAGCATGTGCATATCTAGCAGCCACCAACACAAGATGTTACTAAGTGGCATATGAAGTTTGCGTGGTCAAAGTAGTATGTCAGTTTCGACATTAAACTAATCCAATTTGGCGCATCGAGGATGCCCCAGAAAAGTTTATGGCTTAACAGATCCCCACAATAGTGATAAGAAGTAATTTTTTTTACAAAATTTAAATTTTTAAGTAAATATATAGGAATAATTTTATAATTTAACATGCTTCCTCTTACAAAAATTTAATAAACTTGAAGTGTGGACAAACTCAACTTAATTATTAATAAATAAAATACACAAAAAAATTAAATCTCTAATCATTTCGTCATAATGTCCCTGAAATATGTTAAGAATGGTTTTAAGTAAAGGCACTTACATACTCATTATGCAATCTTCAGAAATGCATCCAGCGGTACTCATATCTTTGCCTTGTTAGCGTTTGATGCAGTTGCCATGGCAGCAAGTATTTGATATTTGAGGGCTAGAAAGTAGTAACTAACGCCTCTCATTGTTAAGTTGTACGCTGCTCTGCCTTCTGTCTCTATTGGAGGTCATGGCATTGGGGTACAATGGCTTGTACAAAATTTCACTCGCAAAGGGGAGAACTTTAGTGATCAACCAGTAATCGCAGCCTAATATTTATTTGAGGTGTGTCAACCTCCTCACCGACACTTGTTTTTTAATTTTTATGAAATATATTTATTTTTTAAATAAAATTAATTTTTATTTAATATAAAAGTTAAATAATAAACTTTTTTAATGAAGATTTCAAGATCAAACTTTAGATATGTGAGAAATAATCTGAAATACAATTAATTATTATTGTACCAATTATTTATTAATGTCTATGACAATTTTATAAATAATGCTATTTGCAGTTAAGTTAATAAATAAAAATTTAAAAGTTTTTTACTTGACCCACTTAAAAAAAAAAATTTAATATGATACTTATTCACAAATCATTATCCAATACGCGTGATTCCAGATTCACATGGCATTCCCTTCCAAACTATCAGCAAACAAAGTATAAAACTAACTTAAAAGAACAATTATTTCTTCTCTTGTGCCTTTTTTTTTTTTTTTTTTTTGGAATTGCTTCTATTGTGCTTTGATCTAATGAATAGTCCCCCAACATACAAACTTGACTTAAAAAGCACATCACAAGACACTTGTAATAACTTGCCCTGCCACGAACGGCTCTTCCTTTTATTCCATTTTTTTATTTCTTTATTTTACGTAATTAAGGCTCCAGCATTAGAAATTAAAGGTGTTCTTTGTCGATGAAGTTTTATTGTTGGTTAACAGATTCATGATTTAGAGGTTTCTAGGCTTTGTATTTTCAAGTTAATTAACCTGCTTTTGATACATAGATAAGTCATGTTATTTTAAATAAATTTTATTAAATATTTATTTAAAAAAATTTAAATTATCAAGTTTATTGAATCTACAAAATAAACTGAGATTCAATAATTATAATAATTTATTTTAAAGTTCATGAATATTTACTATTAATCATTTTGTGGAAAAATATTTTTTCTAGGAAATCTTGATTGAAAATTAATATGGCTTGCTATTTGGGACAGAAATTACATGAGAGTGACCGACCCCAGAACATTTTATTTATAGCATCTTCCATAAATACTGCCGTTTGAATTGGACTGTGCACTGAAAGCGAGAAATGCCAACTCATAAAGGGGTCCAGCCCCTGCATTATCCATATCCATATGAATCTTGACAAGGTAACGATTTGACATATATAAGCATGTCGGCTAGAGAGCATGATTCTCTCCATGACATTAGCCCTAATTATCTCCAATTGCCAGTTATTGTAACCCCTTTTATTTTGACTCTCAACATCGATAATTGATTAACTTTACTCGCACTTATCTTAATATCTCAGCAATCTCAAGTTCTCAACGGTAATAGGCACATGTAAATGAGTAGTTTGACTTTTCTTTTTCCTTTAAAAAATGAACACCAATACAGATAAAGATGTTTGTATTCAGTATCTTTTTATTGAAGTAAAGAAGAGAAAGCGTGCACGTTGTTATCTAACAAAACCCTATGACAAAGAGTCAGGCTCTTTTCATGAATTTTGACTCACAAAACTTTCATATTTTTTTTACAATAATCAATTTTTATTTCTGTTTCGTGAAAGTTTCATGAGTTAATTTTTATGAGAATATCTTTTTTTCGCACTAAAATACAGATACCTCATATGCTTCTTGATGATCTATAGAGTACTTCTAGGAGAAAAGGTCAAAATTATGTTGCAGTTGATGTCTCTAGGCTGTTAGTCTCTTTAATGATCCAATAATCAATACACGTTTATAATGAACCAGCTTGTATAATGATATGGATAATACAACTGTTCTTTACCCACTCTATGATTTCTTGTCACGCTGCTATTTCTTAACATTATGTCCTGAGTTGACAGTTGGTAGCCACAGTTGAGTTATTTTGTATAATGGACAGCTATCTGTATGACAAGGTTAAGGTCACATGGGCAGGTAAGTCAAGTGTCTATTCTATTTCTCCCTAGCCTTGCTATACTCGTTGCTTCAATTTGCCGTATTGAGATCAACTTCCAAGGAATCCTTGCACGTTAAATTTGGCAACCCCATAAAATTTAAAAACTTAACAGAACTATAGAATATGAGATATAATACATAAAGAAAGACGTATGATTTTAAAAAATGGACTAGTAACAAAGTAATTGACGTGTATTAGAGCATTCAAAAACCCTTTTCTTTGGAACTTTGCACTTGTCCTCTAAGGACAAGCTAACTAACCATTGTTTAATTACACTGCTTACGTTATCTCATGAAAAAGCATCAGAAAGATACATAGAAATATTATCTTATTGCACATGTTAGTTGGCTGCCTGGACCATCTCTATGATTTGCCTTTGTTTCTTCTAGCCCAACCTATGGAGTATGGACTATAAATCTGTGCTCACTGTTCTGGAATCGACAACAGAAATGAAATTGCTTCTTTGAAGAAGTTACTGAAAATTTGTCTCTAAATATAGTGATCTTGCGTACGTTGGTCTCTGCCAACCAGATGAGAATGCAAAGCCAGCGTTACTTCAGTGTTTTAATTGTTTGTCTTATAGCATTTATTGGAACAAGTCAGGCTCAACTGCAGCCGAATTTCTATGCCGAGAGCTGCCCAACTGCTGAAAAGATCATTTTAAACTTTGTTCATGAGCATATCCATAATGCCCCATCATTGGCAGCTGCCTTATTAAGATTGCACTTCCATGACTGCTTTGTCAGAGTATGCAGTTCAAACTTCAATTCTCATTTCATTTTCATTTGTAGTTAACAAGTATCCTAATAAACTGAGGAACAGACATATCGCATTTCAGGGTTGTGATGCATCAGTGCTCCTGAATTCAACAACCAATCAAGCTGAAAAGAATGCTTTGCCAAATCTTACACTCAGAGGCTTTGACTTCATTGACAGAATTAAGAGTCTACTAGAAACTGAATGCCCTGGGGTAGTCTCTTGTGCTGATATTGTTGCCTTGGTTGCCAGAGACTCTATTGTAGCAACAGTAAGTACTCCAAACTACGTTATACAAATTATGAATTCTGCTTCATCTTATGAAGCCTCATTTTGAGAGAAACAGAAATGACCCATTTGCATGTTTCTGCATTTATATCATGGGTTTGCAGGGTGGTCCCTTTTGGAATGTTCCAACGGGTAGAAGGGACGGTCTAATCTCTAACAGTATTGAGGTCTTTACTAATATTCCTGCTCCATTTAACAACTTCACCACCCTCCAAACACTCTTTGCCAATCAGGGACTTGATTTGAAAGACTTGGTCCTTCTCTCTGGTTTGTTAAGCAATCCCTGATCATCATGTGCTGCAAAAGCTAAATTAGTGCTTCTAATCACCAAAAGTTCAATTTTTTCCCCAGGTGCTCACACAATTGGCATCGCCCACTGCGTAGGATTCTCTAATCGCCTTTATAATTTTACTGGCAAGGGTGACCAGGACCCAGCTCTAGACAGTGAATATGCAACAAATCTGAAGACCTTCAAGTGCAAGAGCATTAGTGATAACACCACAATTGTTGAGATGGACCCTGGAAGTAGCAAGATATTTGATCTTGACTACTACAGTCAGGTCGTGAAGAGAAGGGGTCTCTTCCAATCTGATGATGCATTGTTGACTAACTCTGCTACAAAGTCTCTGATCAATGAACTACTTCAAGGGTCACTTGCAAACTTCTTCGCTGAATTCGCCAAGTCCATGGAGAAAATGGGCAGAATTAAGGTCAAGACTGGAACGGAAGGAGAGATCAGGAAGCATTGCGCACTTGTTAATAGCTAAGGATATTGTTGATAATGACCCGTTGATTGCAATTTTTGTTTTTAGTCTATTTCTGGATCGGGTTATTTATGTTACAATAGTGATCGTCTTTGGTATGTTGTGACAATAATTGGGCTTCACTGTAATTTCGTTATTCGATGGAAGATAATGTCCTTTCTACCAAGAAACGCAACTGAAACGGCATTTCTTCTGATCTCTTGAAGCAGAATAAAGTCAGGCCGAAAATTTTCCTCCCTTTGTATGTTGGAAATATATCCGTATTTTTCTTTTTTCCTATTCCCTTCCTAACAAGCAGATATGATGATGTATTTTTATTTATCAAATTTCATAAATGTTTTGTAATGTAGGTTTTTCTCTTTCTTTTATTTTATACTAAATTATAATTTTGATCCAGTAAAGCGAATGTGGGCTGTGGACTTTGGACAATGGAAGTTCAGGTCCAGCTTATCTGGGTTAACCCTGTCTACTTGGCCCACTTGAAATTGGCCCCCAGTCATACACATGACCCAAAAGAAAAGGATCCACTCGCCCAACCCTTGGCAGGATGGCACCCAACGGTAAAGTCAAGCAACCCTAGTTTCGTGGCTCTCCATTACTGCCTATATAATCAAACCCATTCCCAATTCCTCTCCATCTTCTATGTTCTCTGTCTCTGCTGTTCTGACCAAGCCAGTTGCTTCCTAGGTTATGAAGTATCTCGAGCTGCCGGGCTTCTCCACAAGCTTGCATCTTGATTAGATGTGGTTTCTATTCGTTTGCTTTATGATTCGATTTTTGTTTTTATTTTAAATTATTCTTTGTGCGGTGATGAGGCTATTTTGTGGACTAGAGTTTCTGATCTGGGTACGATTCTCAGAACTTGATTAGTAAACCCTTGGCTGTCTGAGCACAACTTAGGAATATACTCAAGCCTTTTTTCTTTATCAATCTTCTCTTTAAACCATTTTCTGAATTACTATATTTTATGAATAATGTAATATGTAGCTTGAAAATTTTATTGGGTTTATAGAGAGGGAGAAGGCTTCCGCAAATTACTATTGGTAAACTATTTCCTCCGGCATGGATGTGCTTTTATAGTGCTACCGAATCAGGTTGAAAATTTGGGCTTATGATGATAGTTTAATTATCTTAGCGGATTTCAGTGAGATTTCTATCGATGATCTGATTGTTACACACACTGAAGCCCTTCAAAGACTCGCAATTGCCCCTTCTGTTTTCTGAAGTTACCCTTTTTAATGTTATGATGTTTTTGTTTGTGTTTGTTAGAATGATTTGGTGCAATGATGAGATGAAAACACTTGGATGTGTTTTTGGGCAGTGGACATGACCATCTGGTTGTGCCGTGAGCCCATTTTTTAACGACTTCTCCTTCCACTGAGCACAAAAATAGCTGATTTTGCTGTCTGGTAGTGTAATTTGATGTACTTGTAGTTGTTTATAAGATGAAGTTCTGAATGAGATATCTATAATTGCGTCCATTACCAATTCCTGGAGGATTTGCTGTTCCTCTTGGTATAATGGCTCGGGCGCGATATGGACCATGTGGTGATCCTGATTGATGGTTTCTACTCTATACCATTTGGTCTTGGAAACGCCACTTACAATGTGCAACATTAGTATTATTAATCTAATGAAGAGAAACCTTTGTTATTGCCTTGAGGGCTATCTAAGTATTGTAGTTATTTTCAATTATATTAAAAAAGTAGAAGTTTTTGATTGTTCAATCAAGTTTTCCTATGTTGGTTCATGATAGAGATATGTAGGGGAATAAAAGCTCTACTTTTATTTTGACCTTCAATAATCTATGACAATTACTCAACTTATTCACTCTACAAACAGTCAACAATCTTGTAAGTAGTAATGAAAATGAAACTTCTTTGTGGACGATATTGTTGAGTCCCAAAGGTGTTAGATCTATAACATATTGTTCATTGAATTTACAAAGGCATTGCATGTTTGATTACAAGTAGGGTTGGGCATGGGGTAGCTTGATTCGGGTTAGGGTTGCATATCCCAAAACTAAAGGAACCCAACCATGAAATTTGCCAAATTGATGTTGGCCAAGATGCAACATGAAACTGAGGTTGCTCGGGTGGGTTGCTTGTGTTGCACTGCGATTGCGATGGAAGCCAACCCATTTTGGCATGGTGATGCCCTGACTTTGGAACAATTAAAGGACCTAGGTCAAAAGGTAAAAGAGAAGAATCAATTGCTTATTTAACTTAGGTGTCATTAATCTCAACCAAAGAAACTAAATCAAGCGAAGAAACTTACCAAAAATGAAAGCATTGTCCTTTGATTTGATTTCAACAAAACATTTAAACCCACGCTCAAGGGAAGATCCTCGATTCCTTACTCTTAATTCAAGTTCAACGCACTTCAAGCTTCCAACAAGTAATAATAATGCCACAAAAATAATAGGCAAGGATGAAATCGATGAGAGAACAAAGAAGATTATGAGGATGGATGAATTCGAGCAAAGGTTGAAGACTCATAAAAGATAAGAGGCAATGAGAGTCGAGAGAGTGAACTTAAGGGAGAGAAGAGAATAGAGAAGAAGGATTTCAGAGAATTGGGCCATTAGGGTTTGTGTGGAAGGCAATGAAGAGGGGGAAGAAGACTCAGGGGGGTTAGGGGAAGGATGATTGATGTGGTGTGTGTCTAGCTTGGTGATGCCTTCGGTTTAGTATGCAATCCAATATGGCATTGTATCACAGTACTAGGGGAAAAACATATATAAGGTCAAGATGAGGTAGGTTCGTGATTTGGCAAATTAGCACCCGACCTCGCCCATTTAAAGTCATTTTAGGTTGATGGAATACCATTTCCACCTATTCACCTGCTTTGACTCGAATTGTTCTCTCAAAAATGTCGGTTTGGATCGGATTTACATGGGTCGTGGTGATTTTGTCCACCCCTAATTACTAGGAATTGCCATTCACTCAGCACTCTTCTATGAAAAAAGAAAAAAACCAGGGGGTTGGGGGGTGCATTCTGTGGGTGAATTACACGTATTTAAATTCAAGTACTGACACTCAGCTGCAAAACAAAAGAAAGAGTTTCAGATCTTTAGGGTATCATCCAAGAACTTGCACAGCTGATAAGATAGTACCGTGATGACCATAAAGATGATGAATGTTCTGAAACACTGACTGCCATGGATCTGATTGCTCTAGCGTCCTTAACTTCAAAACTGAAATACGTCAAGTACGTAAACTGCGGCCATCATTTTAGCATGAACAATCCTGATTCTGCTGCACAAGCAACTGAAGTTTAAGACTATACAATAATAATACCACATAAGCTTATTCAAGTGGGAATGAGCATTGCTAAGACCCAAAGGGTTAATTGCAAAATCCCAAATTTGCAAATAATTAAACACTATTTCAGAATTCCTAATTACAAAAATCATAGATCAAAGAAAAAAAAACAAAATGACTATAAAATTGTATCTACATTCTATATCGCATCCACGTGATTCGAGTGCAATCTATAACCTTAAGGGTAAACTAGAAGCAAAAGCAGCCGGCTAACCAGAAGAAAGATCCATCCATCAATTTATCAAAGTTTAGTGAACTTTCAATCTAATCATACTCAATAAAACAAACTTTCGTTATTTCTGACACAATGTTGTGATACTTTTTGTTTTAAAAAAACCTACCTAAGAAACATGGATCTAATGATCTGACTGCCAACCAAAATAGTCATAAATTTAATAATTTAAATTATATGTTATAAAAATTAAATAAAAATAAAATTATTAAATTAATAATAAGGTTTAGTCCAATGGAACTAATTCTGTCTCAAGAGGACATCTTGAATAAATCTTTGTTAAGAAGAAAATATTATTTATAACTTTTTTTTTATAAGCAAGAAGTAGTATTGTATTTAATAATAACAAGAGAAACATCTCATGCGAAAAAATTATAAAAAAATTGGACTTTTTTTCAGTTATTGCTACTTTTACTTGATGGAGAAAAAAATTTAGGGCATCAAGTATCAAAAAAGAATAAGTAGGTCTTTATAAGTAAGTCAAATTTTTGAATTCTTATAATTTAAAATTATATAAATAAATTATTTTACTTTTTATCATTTGTACCTGTCCCTATTATAACTTTACATTTTGATGCGGTGTGAGATGTCTAATGTAAGTTGAATTTGATACTTTAAATTGTAAAAGCTTACTTGATAACTCAATCTAATTATAAAAATTTATGAAATAATTTAATCTAAAATTTTGTAAGCCAATAATTGCCCTTTGATTGCTATAACTATTCTCTCTTTTTTTTTTTTTTTATAAAATTCGTTCTGGTCTTGGTTCATTTATTATATATTCTCGATACCGAACATATATTCGAGATAATTTCAAGCTTTGGAGATTTACTTTTGTAGAGATTAGTAGATACATTGGGGAGTTCATAAACTAACTTTTCTTTATTCAGAATAAAAGAGACACGATACTGATGAATTTTCCGCCATTTAATTGGTAGGTAACAGCAGTATCAACCAAAAATCCACCCATTTGCAACCTATATTGCATTCTTCACAACAAGAGGACTCCTAACATGATGCTTTCCATCTGTCCAATCCAGCCCTCCAAAAAAATAATCTGCCTTGAGCTTATGCTCTTTTTGTGGCCTCAATGTAACTTTGAATTGCTTCTTTACACCCTTTTCCTTAAAACTCAAAGTGCTTGGCTCAACTGAAACTCGAACTGCTGGAGGTGCCTTTATACGCACTCTATATTTGCCTGGAGACCCAACATTAGTAAGAGTACGAGAAACATTCACAGAGTGCCCAACATTGTACTCAAGAACAGTAATTGAGGGGTAGTTGAAATCTGCTAAATTGTATGACTTTGGACAAGTGAATGGCTGGCTGTAGAACAGCTTAATCAGGGTACTATTGTAGCCATGGGCACATAAAAAATTCAGATAATCAATGGTATTCAGGTCATAAACAAGTCCCGGGTATGCTGCGCGATTAGGTCGAATGTGCCCCGCACCATAAGCAAATGGAGTTGCCCTGTCCAGCGACGAATCCAGAATTGCCCTGCCAGTGTTATCTTTTATCCTTGCTGTAAAAAGAATCGATTTTTACAGCGGTATTAAAAACTGAAATACATAAATTTATGAGTTCTGCTGTTCCCATAAAAAAGATCTCCATTAAATTCTCATTTAAAGAGAATTAAAGTATTAAATTTACTAATTTTTACCGTCAATCTGTGAACCCAGAAGAACAAACGGCCAAAGGAAGCTGCCTCTTCATAATTTATAGGAAGAGTTCAGTATTTATACCTGTGGTCATGATTGCTGACTTGATGGCTGCCGGACTCCAATTAGGGTGAAGTGATTTGAGAAGGCCAGCAATTCCAGAAACATGAGGACATGACATTGAGGTTCCAGACATAATATTAAAAGGAATCCGGCGTTTATCGTATATTTGTTCTGTAGGAGATATAGCTTTTGTATATGCAGCGATGATGTTGACTCCTGGTGCAGTGATGTCCGGCTATAACAGAAAAAATAGAAAATCACAATTTCATACATGACTCAATATTTAAGAACTAAGGGTCATTGACAATTTTCCCAAAAAACACAAACCTTGAGGACCGCTGGCTCGATGATATTGGGTCCCCTAGATGAGAATGAAGCTATAAATGGAGCTGGCTTTGTCCCCAGTTGTGTTTTCACCCTACCGATGTGAGCTACGGGTGACCTGCCCATGTTAGTATGTAAAATACAATAAACAAGTAAACTTAATTAAGGTCGACAAATTCAAAAGATCAGAGCATGAGCAAGAAAAAGGAAAGTTACTTGGTGTGGTTGATATAAGAAAAAATGTATCTGCCATCCTTGAAGGTGACATGTGAAGCAGGAAGCACATGAGGGTCAGCTGCAATGTCATTCCCATTTAGCTCATCGTTAGCCAAAACCATGCCTACAGCTCCTGCAAGAGCAGCTTGCACACCCTTATCAGTTCTTGCGTTATCACCACGGAGGCAGACCAGTATTTTTCCCCTCACCTTCTTAGGATCAAGAGTTCCTTCCTTGCAAAGAAGACTGCAAAAATTGACATCGTAATTTGTGATAATGTAGTTCATTTCATAACTTGAAAAAGCAAAGATCATCCGCAGATGTATATTCTTACGCATCGTTAGCAGATGCATTATTTGCTTTAGCATTGGCAGCACTGATCAATGGCTTATGAGACGGTAAGCTAGATGCTGAAAGGCTCGCTCCCTAACAATCAAACAATGGTTATCATTTTCAAATGAAAAGAAAGAGAAGGTCCTGATATTGGGGTACAAATGACCCTACCTTTAGGCGCTTTTTGTCACCAAGTGTAACATAATTAGTAAATTCTCTATCAATTGTGCTAGCAGCAACTGTGAGCAACCATGGTGACAAGTTAGTAACAGTTGTAGGAGACGGCCCTGAATTTCCTGCAGAGATGACCACTGTTACGCCATTGGAAACTGCATGGAAGGACCCTATCGAAATACCATCTTCAAAAAATTCAGCGGGTTCTCCACCCAAAGATACCGAGATCACATCAACTCCATCACTTATGGCAGCTTCAAAACCAGCCAAGATGTCTGCATCAAAGCATTCATTCCCATCGATTGGTGGCCAGCACACCTTGTAGGCTGCAACACGGGCTTTTGGTGATCCTCCACTCGCAGTGCCATTGCCATTGCCTAATACACTGGCTCCAGGAACAAAATTACCTCCAGCAGTCGACAAAGTGTGTGAACCATGGCCTTCATGATCACGAGCAGTATGAAACGAGCTATTGAGTTCTTTACCAACACTTGCCAAAAAACCTTTGTTAAAATATCTTGCACCTATAAGCTTCCTGCATAATGCGTAAAAGACCTATGATGCCAAACATGTTTAGAATTGATTTTAACATGAAAAGTTTCACGTTTAGATAAAATCGATTCTGCAAAATTTTAACGCTTCTTTGACAATAATCGAGCACATAATATTCACCAACAAGAAAATTAACAACACTCAAAAAGGCATAGTTATAGTGTTGAAAGTTTAGAGCAAATTGAGAAGAAGTGTAAAGAATATGAACCTGTTGCAGAGAGGCTTATCTGATTTATCATTCTTTAGATGGCAGATTCCGCGCCACCTTTTTGGTACTGGCCCCAAACCTTCGTCATCAAAACTCTTGGATTCAGGCCAAACACCTATACCAGCATCAATTAAAAGCGTAAGAATAAAAATTGATAAGAAAAGATAAAAATTAATAAAGGATAAAATAATTATTACACACAAGAATAAAACGTTGACATTAAAATTTCATATGCTTCATGAACCATGAATATCTGATCTTTCGAATAAATTTGCGTGAGTTCTAGCAGTACATTACCTAATTTGGTTGGTAGCTGGTTTTGGAAAAAATAAAATTCCATCATAGCAATAAATGGTGAAACAAGAAAAAGGTTACTGGTCAAAAATCAGCCCTAGAAATAGTGCCCTCAAGCGGTGGTAATTAGCCTACCATAAAAACCTTGATTTGTTATACACGGTATTAATAATGACATATGGTGGTCAAATCAAAGCGATGAAGATACAGAAGAAATCGTGGTGATTTCTTTTTCGCCAATATAACAGAGTAAGAAAAGCATGAACTAATTAAGAAGCATTCTGTCAAGCACATCCAACAACATAGCACAGGAAACTTTGATGAAGCGATGGGATTTTTACCGGTATCTAAGTTGCCAATAATGGTTTCTTTACCGAACCTTGCCTTTGTCCATATGGAGGCCCTATGAATCACTCCATTTCTCTCTAATCGAAGGAAATCCCAAGAGTGGGTTGTGTGCAGTTTTCGCCCTTTGTTCAAGAAAACCGATACTACGTTTGGATTCTCTGCTCCAATAAAAAACGGCAGTTAAAAAGCTTCCAAGTAAAAGATTATCAATATGGCCTGATGAGCAGGTTTTAAAACTGCAAAACAGAGGAACAAATTAAGAGAAACCCATAAACGTAAACTTTCTCACTTTTAATCTCTGATGCTTCTTCTTCTTCAAGTACAGCAGCAAAGCCATTGATGTGTCTAGTGTACGAGTAAAAGATTGCTTCTTTGGCCTTTTCGGGGCTGTGAAAAGATTA
This sequence comes from Dicorynia guianensis, assembly GCA_037013595.1. NCBI lineage: Eukaryota > Viridiplantae > Streptophyta > Magnoliopsida > Fabales > Fabaceae > Dicorynia > Dicorynia guianensis. The sequence goes on from JASUAB010000009.1 coordinate 3,868,383, forward strand.
TCATGTTAGATTACACTGACTCTGTTTTAGAGAATTCAAAACGAGTTCAGATCAGATTATATACCTTCCGATGTATGAAGCAAGCAAATTGTAGTGTGAGTTCGTGACAGAGTCAACATCAACCAATGAAGGATTTGGGCCATAAGAAACTGATCCCAAGTAAACAATGTAGGACTGTAATTGACAAAAGAATTTCAACAGTTACTATCAGAAAGAACATTATAATCAACACAACTTGAAACAAAGAGTTTCAATCAAGAACCAGATGAAAAACAATTACTATAATTATAATCATTGAAGATCACCACTGCAATAATTTTATAACCATTTTGCAGGAATAGATATCCAAAAACTAATTCAAATACATGAAACAGAAAACCAAAACAGAACTTGCCTGTTTGATTGCTAGGCCCGGTTCCTGAAACATAAAGGAAAGGAGAACTGGTAGTAAGACATGAAATATGGATGGCCTCATTTTTTGTTTCTTAAATATACTTTTACTCCTGAAAGCGTTTCTGAAGAGATGTGTAAGGGGCTCCTGTTTTTATAACTCTGTTTTGGACCAGAAACTAATCAGCCTTATTCTAGCCTTATTCTTTCAACGAGAAATAGGCAGTCTAAACGGAGCAGATTATGGTGGGAGAACCCCAAATTGGTTCAATCAACATTCCTCAATAATACGGCTTCTGATAATATAAGAAAATTATTAAGTGAATGAATTATTCCAAGATAATGGCACAGAGGAGTTGTAAAGTCATGAATGAGGTTTCCCTTACTAGAATCTTTGATTTTAGTGTTTTCCAAAGAGAGATGTAAATAAAATGACATTGGTGCAAATTGGACGCCAAAATCAGGGGCCAAAAAATGGAATGAAAGCATATTGGTTATATCCATTTTGAGTATCTTGTTGCCATTTTTTTGGGTGATTAATGTTGAGATTTAATATCCCAACCCTTATACATCTTTCCTAATATTACATTCAATCAACTTCAGTAATTTTCTTTGTTTATATTATTGGGAAAAATTATTTTCATAATATGTTTTTTACTTAATTCTCATATTTAGTGATATAGGTTATTAGATTAATTAAATCTTATATTTTGGTTATGAGACTTAATAAAATTAATTGTTTAAATTTTGTGTTATAAGTATTAAGTGAAAATTAAATTATAAAAATAATGATACTCATATTTTTTTCACCAAAATTTTTGGTTCATGGGATTTAAAATTTGAAATCCTATGGTCATCATTTTTTTTTCTTCAGGAACATATCCAAACTTACAATTATGCCGATTGGATTGCAAACTATTGTAGTCTTAGTTTTGATTTCTAGGGCCTTTTGGCGCCCTTGATTCAGAGACTGTCCACACACAAACATGCGTATAGCAAAAGCGCGATATTGTTTTGTTCATGATTTATATAGTGATTGTTAAGAACTGAACAGATTCCATTTTGTCATAAACTTTTTTTTTTCTCTTTTGATTATCAAAGTGTTTAGATATCTCATTATTCTATCGTGAGAAGTTTAATTATTTTCTTACAAAACTGTGAGAGGAAATTATCTTAGTAAGGTTTAGCGTACTACCGGTGTGTCTCCAGTACCTACTATGGATTTAAATAAATAATATTTTGACTTTATCTTTTAAACATCTTCTTGGTCCCTAAATAGATTCATCCCAAATTAAAAACTTAAAATATTATGTACCAAAATAAAACTTAAAATAAGCGTGTATGTGCCTTTGTATATATATTATAGGTTATGAATTAGCTGGTGTAAAATTTAACACGCATTCACCACTTAACAATTAAGTGAAATTTAAAATGCAATACGTATCAAAGTAACCATTGAACAACTACTAGTTATTATGCTGATGGATTTGTCAAAAATCTTGAAATTCCAATCACCACAGTTTTATGATTAAGTGATCGACAATTCCTATTGATTTTCTTTTTATGTTTATTTTAAGATATATTGACAAAGCAAACAAAACAAAAAAACCTTGTATTAATATGATGTTTTACGAACATTATATTGTTGATAAAAATTCTTTCAATCTAACAATGAATTTTGGAAAAAAAATTTCTTACAAATGAATTATTGGTGCAAAATCCAAATTTATTTACACCACTATCACTTGATCCCTAGTCATGTAAATATGTATAAAACCAAACAAATAATTTATCCACTCCCATGGGAATTTTTTAAAGGAAATAACAGGAAATCTTGATTTCAAAACTTTTGAAGGCTTCTGTACCGAATTTGTTGATGATACTTGACTCAATTGGGATATAATTCATATATTCTCATTTTTGTAGATGACAATATTTCCACTAGATAAGTCATTTTTTGGATGAAATATAGATGCCCGATATTATGGCTACCCCAGCCACGGCAACACCTATAGATGTGATGATCCTCACTGCAGAAAGAGCTGGTTTGGGAGACGGAACTTTCATGAGATCCTTCACCTGAGAAACGGTAAACGAAATTTAAGTAAGAAAATAAAATGACGAATATATATAATCCAGCTCCTCTAAGATTTAGTAATTAGTATAAAGGAATCAGCTGTTTCATGATTGGTCTAAATACTTCCAAATTCCAATATATCCGCTTTAAAGTGCACACGCGACAATCTCTGGCATAGATTAAAATTATACAAAAGAAATAATAAATATTCAACTAAATGTTCACCAACCACGATAGGTTGTTTCCAATGTTTCTTTATTCCTTGTAGATGCCCCTTTCCAACAACAGCAACAATCAAGCTATTCTCCCTTGCCAATTTCAATAACGAGGAGGACATGTACCTGGATATTTGAAGCCGAAACAGTAATCAGATCGAAAACAATCATTTGTGAAAAAATACTAGACAAAACAAGGGTAAATATATGGCCAAAATAACTGGCACAGTCAACATTTATGCTATGTTATGAAGGACAACTAGAAATTACAGTCTCTCGGTCTCCAAGTAATGGCAGGGTCTCAATTCAACCAAACAGATGAGGGGAATCCCAAAGGACTGTAGAAGTTGCCAGGGCATCCAGATTACTAAAGGACAAAAGACAATACCAAAGAGTCAAAGACAAGTTGGAAGGCAAAATCTTTCAACATATTAACCCCTAGCTAGGAAGAAAACTTGCTACAGTAGCATCTTCAACACCAGAAAGCAGAAGTTGCTGCTTGTGATATTTGTGGTTATTTTTTCTTTTCAAACCAGTTTTATTTTGTGCACCAGAGAGGGGCTTGAGGGGAAGAAGATTGGGAGTGGGGGGTTGGTGAACTAACCAACTAAGGTACATCAGGTACATGCCAACAACTCAATTTTTTCCTGATACAGATAGTCCACAATCACGTAATGAAAATGAAGGTAGTATTCAGTGAACATAGTTGCCCATCATCATGCTACTACTACAATATACTGGTAATTGCATCTACAAAGAACCTATTTGATAAAAGCTGCCAGAATGCCACACGCACTACTTCCAGGTTAAAACTAGATGACATCAAAAAAACTACACTGTCCACACTTTTTAAATGTAAGGCTTTTGTCACATTCTGTTAGGAATCGAGATTTATAACACTAAGACATGAGAAGTGAAAAAGAGAATAGCAGGGGAAAATCTTCTATTAACAGTGGGAAAAGGTTCTGTTACAGCAATGGAGTCTCCCCACAAAGAGAATCCTCTCCGAAAGCAGAAGCTCCAAAACACACCAAGCAAAAGCTCCTCACAAACCCTCAGCAAAATTCACGAATACCCCTTTCGACAACTCACAATCCCCCTTTATTCCTATCATTTCTGCCATCCGTTCTTCATAGAGCTCTCCTAGGTAACTAACTCATGATTAGTTTGTTTTTTTTTTTTTAATTATTTTTATTATTTTTTTTAATACTACGTGATTAGTTTGCTGATGTGTCATTGGTCCCTCCAAATCTTCCCAGCACCCTTTTCCTCACCGGGCCTCTCCATTTCTCCACTTTCTCTCACGGGCCTAACACATTCTGTGCTACTAGACAAGAGCACGACATGGGAAAGAACTACAAGGTTATTGATATCAGATCCTGAGGCTGCCTATCATATACAAATGCAGAAAATGCCAATAATAGAACCATATCTGGAAACCCTCCAAGGACCCCCATCAACCATATATTTTTTTATAAAGAATATGAGAAGCATGTGACAGGTAACAGAAGCAGTTAAAAGATATGGAGTTTTTTCTGAAACAAAACTAAATTAGGTTTAACAGAATGAAGCTGCAATACAACTTACTGATCTCGCTCATGTACAAGGGTCTCCATTAAACTTGGAAACTCCTTACTCATCTCTTGAATAACAAGAGTAAGCATGTCAATGTCATCCATTTCCTTCAGCTGAGGCAAGCAAACCCAAGTTAGGATATAGACCAGATATTAGCTTTAAAATAATCACTTTCCACTCATCACAAGTATTGAGGATCATGAAGTTTACCATTTTATTAAGATCCTCAGGACTGGCCAGAAAAACTGCTTGAAAGAGTAAAGAGTACAATAATTTTATCTTATGCCAAAGTGGCATCTTTCTCCATGTTCTCCATATTGTAATCTGTCTTGCTCAATATCAAAATATATTAAATACAGCCCCTATCATGAAAATTCTAAAGCATAACTAGTTGCAAACACACATAAAATGATGAAAAAGAGAAATAACAGTCAGGAAAGCAAACACTATTTTAGTAAATATTCATATTATCCCCAAACTTAGAATCAAAAATCAAGAGCAAACTTTGCAAATTAGCAATATTTACTGCGGGATTATCTAGTAGACTCATAATTTAATTCAAGTTTTGATGTAGGATGGAAGAGTGTATGATATAAATCTGCCAGTAAAGAGGGCCTGAGAAAGGGCAAACTATTTACACAAAAATCAAACACATATAGCATTGCCTGTCCCTGCCAATCTGCCATTGAATATATCAAATAGCATTGCTGGTACTTACTACTTGTATTACTGGAACTTATTCTCAAGAGAGAACCTAGACATGCTAAGAAATACTTAACACATGGCGACATACTGGAGCAATATTGGTGATTTTCTCCCAGTTCCATAGACACACATGTGATGATATTCTTTTTCCAATGCAATGGTTGAATGGGACAAAAGAATGTGTTAGGGATTATGTATATTCAAGTATATTTGGTAATCTCTAAATCAAAGTGATAAGAATTATTACCACCAGTCATAAAACTCTAAAATATAAATTCATTACTCATCCAACCTGTACAGGGCGATCACCAAGTATTACCCTGCCACCATACTTGATGGCTTCTTCATATGCCACACGAAACTCAGACCCAGGAAAGACCTCGAGCTTACTAGCAACCTGCCAGAAAATTAAGGAAGGAAGGGCAAGGTACAAGTGAATTACAGCATTATTGAATAAGAAAGGGTAAAAGATTTATAGATTGCAAATCATAGAGGGGCATTAATACTTAATACAATGTCAAACATATTAACATGCCTTGGCAAGGAACCAGCTGTAAATTACTCCAAAAATGTTATGTTTCTTCTTCAACATTGAAATCATTTCTGCCACAGTGGGTACCTGGAAGAATGAGTAAAAATGAATAAACAGATTAATAAAGAAAAGAGAACCATAATAGAAGGAAACTTACTCTAGCTAAAGTTCAATAGTAACATATGGGCTGCCGAAATTAGGCAACCTGGGTGAACTGAATTTATGAGAAACCTATAAGAAGATATATTCTACTATCATAAGAATATCTCATATCTTGAAGAAAATATGACTGTTTTATCCTTTATGCAATGGGCCAAATGAAAACTCACGTGTCACAAACTAAGTATATAGAACCAACTATCCTAAAAATTTAAACTATTAGGTGGAAGCCTAAGAATGATTTTCTATCTTTAACTCGTTCCTTGCACAAAAGCCCTTTAGGCTCAAAGTGTGGCCATTCCATGGGTTCACCAAATTTTGTGTTGAAATTCAACTTAATATTTTCAAGAAGGGGGCGGCAAGGATCAAACTATTAACAACTTAATTATAAAAGCTTTAATATTATGAAAAAAGCCAACTATCCTAAAAGATTAAGTTGTTAGATGAAAGCCTAAGAATAGTTTTATGTCTTTAACACTAAAACAAAAAGATTCAAATAACATGATGATGCCCTTCCTCTAGATGAATGCCCTTCAGTGACAATATGTAGCAATCACATACTGATAATTCAACCCCTCCACTCCTCTAATATGGAACTGAAGCATGCAGATACTCACCATCAGTAATATAATTTTTAGTCTTTTTAGACATCTATTCTTATTTATTTATTTAATTTTACACGAAAGATTTCTGTCCTTATGTACAATGGCAACAAGACAGTACAGATATGTGATACATTTATAAAGAGACACAGGTAAATAGTAGAGACCTTTAGGTTTTGAGGGGCAAGCATTGCAACACGACCTGAGCACAACTCTAAAAAGACAACCTGAAGCAAACAAAAGCAAGGCATATGGTTTTATCATGAAAGAGTTACAAGCTGGAGTGAGGGTATGAAATCAAAAGCATCTAACCTGCCGAATGATCAATTCATCAATCTAAGTGTTACTATGTTAGTGAGTTCAAAAGGGTACTACCTGTGGTTTCAGAAATTCGATAACTGCTTGAACTTCTCTGCATGATTCCTGCAACCACACAGGCATGGTAGCATACATATTAAGGTCTCATTGTTAAATATTCTATTTATTATCTGTATAACAGATTTGAACTTTGAAACGACATGTGCTCTTTTCCTTCCCACACATTTCTAAGATGAATTAGAGATCAAAACTTTTATTTTACATTCTATAGAGGAATAAGCATACCGTCACTTATCATCCACAAAAGATCTGTTGTCGGATAAATTTGTGACTCTAGTTTTCCTTTTCTCATTAACATAAATCCAATAATGTGAAAAGACTTGCATGGAAAGTTGAAACACTAACAGAACTATTAGCAACTATAATGATACATGTTTAACTACACATATTCGTCACTTTGACATGAGATCACAGCGAATTAAAACTAACATAATCAAGAGAACGAAAAACATTCCTTGAAAAGGCAATTTCAAATAACAAACATCGTGAAAAAAGTAATCTAGTGAACTTGATCAGAAAATAACTTCAATAATAAATACAGATGAAGAAGTTCCCTCAGCTAATTGAGACTTCCACATGCATTGGTAACTATTTTAACAATGGAAAACCAGATGCTGAAAAACTAATTCCCTTTCCAATTGAACATAGTGGCAATGTGCAGTAAAACCAAAATAAATATTCAAAACTCCAATCTCTTCTATCATTTCTGCTTCTAAATTGAGGGCAACGAGATGAAAGTACCACTTAAACAATCACCTCAGATACATGAGCTGTGCCAACCAAGTAAACCTCACAGAGACCACCCTCGGCAGCCGACTCGCACGTCAGAAGCACCACGTTTCTCGAGAGTTCCTGAGGAAGTACCTTGCGATGTTCCGAATCCGCTGTATCAAGACTCGGTGACGATACGGCAGCGTCTTCCGGCTCGTCAATTCGAACCATACTCTCAGACAAGTTCTCGACCCTAGGTTCCTCGATGTGAACGAAATCTTCGCCTTCGGCGGCGAGTGCATCGGATTCCGGCGGTTGTGACTCCATCAACGTGGGAGGGGCTCAATTCTGCTGCGAACACCTCCAGTGTTTGGGCACTAACACGCAGGATTCCGGGGGAAGGTTGGGCATGCAGAATCTCTGCCGTGACTTAGTGAGTTTGAGGCTTGAGCGCGCTGACCGGGAATGCCAAAAACGAATCAATAATCAAACCGAAATTGGGACGTATGGAGCCAAGGCAAATTTATTTTGATCTGTTTGATCTCAAATTTTTTATTAAGTTGATTTAGAATAATTTTTTAAATTAAAAATTTTTGATTAAAATGATTCAATTTTATTTAGGTAGATAATTTTATGATAAGATAAATTAAAATTTGTTATTAAAGATTAAATTAAATTGAGAGAAAAAGATTAACTTTATTAATATGTTTAATTTTATCTTACTCTTTTTAACTTGTTTTGTAAAGAGTAATATTTGAATTATTATATTTATATTTTATAATATCATAAAATATATTTATAAAAAAATTATTGTTATATATAATAGTTTGCGATAATATTAATAAATAAAAAATTTTATTATATAAAAAAATTGATAATAGTATACACAAAAATTTATACAATATCATAAATAAAATTAAAAAGTTATAGTTGATATAATAATTATTAATATTAAATTATCAGAAAGTATCAATACTCTATAAGGCTATCCTATTATAATTTAAATATGTATTTTATACAAATATATACTATACATTTTCAAAATAATAGATAGCATAATAATTAATCTTTCAATGCTACAATATTAGATGATAAAATAGATAAATTAATAATAAAGATTACAAAAAAAGAAATTTCTTAAACCTACATGTGTATATATGTGTATGTTTATTGAATTATCGCAATAATCTAATAGTGAGAAGATTAAATCCTAATCTCATCTAAAATAACTCATATTAACCTAAAATATTATAATATATTTATTTTATTCTACTCTAAATTAATATAAATTTTTTTTTCAGTTTAAAATAAGTTAGATCGATTTTACCTAATTTTTTGCTCACCTCTAACCAAAATCATAGACCTACATATTTAAGTATATGTTTTTTTTATATAAATGTTTATTTGACATGGATTTTAAATAATTTGTCAAATTTTACACAATTTAAAATAAATTTTAAATTATAAATTATTTAAAAAATATAAATTTAAGGGCATAAATCTAATAATATTTATAATCAAAAAACTGAATTAATAGACACGCAACGATTTTGTATTTTAAGATGTTGCGCGTATTTATTTTTATAAATTGAATCGATAACTTAGTTTAACGTGTAAGTTGCTGCTAACGTTTTTAAGGATTAGGTTCTTTTGCTGTTAAGGAAAAAGATTTTTAAAAAAATAAATATAAAATTAAAAGAAAAAATAATTTAAAAATTAAATTTGTACATAAAATTATAAAAAATAAAAAACATCTCTAAAATTAAAGTTAAAAAAATTAAAAAAAAATCTCAATCTAACTTAGAATTAATAATACTATTTAGACACAGATTTTATGTATAAAAATTACACCCATTTTGTACATTCATAAAACTCATTAATAGCTTTAATGAATAATTTTCATATCATTATAAAGTGAAATGTAAAATTATTAAATGATTTTATGAAAGTATAAAATAAATATAATCTTTATGTACAAAATTTGTGTGCAAAGTAGGGTTACTCAAGATGAATATTTAAGGATCAGAATCTTTGTAAATGCTACTTAGCAAATTCTAATAATCACTGCCGAGCCCGGAATATTAAGATAAGGAACCGTATGCTAAGTTAGATTAGATCAACATGACTTATAATTCGGTTCGTTTCGAATTAAGATCAAGTTCAAGATGGACATCAACACCTGCTTTTTGAATAAGTATCAAACCTCGATTCTGTGTCACGTTGCATGGTGGGACTAGAAAGAAAGGGAGCCCTGTGGCATTCGTAGTCTAAAATCCATATAAAAATGTAGAAAACTACGAAGAATGTTCTTCATAATCTAAAAATCCCCATCATCTCTTGGATTTTAAAACCGAGAAACTGCATAGACTGTAGAGAATTATATAATAACAGTATGCAGGAATCACATCAATTCCTCCAGACAGTCGACGTTCTTCGGTCAGCCACGCATGTTAGAACCATGGCATGCGTCCTCATGCATGTTGAACGAAGTATATCCACCAACATAAACCGCATCACAACATCGATGCTATTCTGGAAATGCTCTGGTAATGATACTGATGCCAGAAACCACAAGAAAATCTAAGAATTGCAGCGCCATTCCATAGATTAGACTATATCGACCTGTGCCACTGCCTCCTCTTCATCAACCCCATCTACATCCACATTCTCATCATCATCCTTGTACTGCAAATTAAGTTGAACTGTTTCAGATGCTATGAGCGTATAATTTCTAAGACAAACTGTGTTTAGAAACTTTTGGAAAATGAAGAAACCACATTCGACAAGATGAGCAGAGTATTAAAAACGACAAATGGACACAATCAAGCGGATTTGGCATACTAAATATGACTGTACTGGTGTCCAAGAGGAAGAACAAACCTGTGAATAATTGTTCCAAGGAGTCAGTAATGGGGGAAGAAGTTGTATGCCCTTCTCCTTGAATGCCACTCCATTTTCATTTTCTGTGTGCGGGGTTTTAATTGTTTCAATTTTGTCATCAGGTTCAATCTCAACTTCCTCATCAGCCACGTGAGCTGCCATGCTGGTCGATGGCACTCCAATCCTGGATTCCTTCAACTGCAGATTGAGGGTTGAGAATCCAAAAGGTCATTTGAATCAAGAAAGTTCAACTCTACAAAATCTATCTTTAAGTTGCTTCGGCTATACAGATGTTTCAAGCATGGAAGAAAAAAAAATGGGGGTCACCCGCTGACAAAACCAAGAAGAAATGCCATACAACAAAAATTCTTCATTTTAAAGAGTGCCAGGAAGAGCTCCTATAATATAAACTGAAAATGCACCTTTTCTGAAGAGATAATGTTACTAGAGTTAGATTTGCCTCTCTTGCGCTTGTCTTCATGATAAAGGGGCCTAATTACTTCAGTTCCATTATTTGGGACCTCAAAGTCCTCATACCCCTTGTCATTTGACAGAGCAGGTAAGTTCCACCGAGAACGCTTCCTGGCTCTGGCTGTTTCAACCAAATGCCCAACTTTTGATTTATCTACATGCACATCGCAAAGAAAACAGCACACATAACAAAAGTACACATATTATAATCATAACTAGTGGCCATATTAAAAAGCAAAAACTACATAATATATGCACAACAACACACAAAAAAGAACCAAAAGCAAATGTGCTTATCCCCAAATGATATGTGAAGAAAATAAAAATTGAAAATAAGACATCCAAATCCAATTGTCAGATCCATTCATTTAAAAGGAACGCAAAATGAAGAAACATATTTATGATATGATTTTGACAGAAGATATGATATTGACAAACAAATCAGCAGTCTCTGCGCTCACAATAGTGTAGTAACTAGTAAATATGTTCGATTTATAATTGGCTGTCTGAAGATTTTTACACACAGATGGAAAAAACTCTGAAGTCATGAGCTTCCCCATGTTGGGTTTAGTGACAGCCACAGTATTTCTCGGTTTCAGAAACAGCTAAATATAATTGTTCACTAGTTTTTTTCAAAACAACCTTTTTTTTGACTCTCGCATAGCATCTCACTCAACATGCAGCATTTTTCAGTATGAAGAAGCTTTGTTCTGTTCCACAATTTGTTTGATATTTGGAGCTAGACTAGTTTTCTCAATGTTCTCACCATTGCTCATGATATCTATGCTCAAATCTTCTTCATTGGCACCAGCTTTAGTAATGTCAGAGGCAAGCTGACCTCCCAACCTTTGAAGTCGGACATGTGACCTACACATGCCAACAAATTTACAAAATGCAAGAATCTTCCTAAAAATGATATCAAGTAAGAAAATAATGCAGATGAAAAAAAAAAATACATGAATGGATGTAAAGCTCAAAAATGTAAATATTGACAATTAGACATGATGGAACTTGCCTCCTTAGTTCATCTTGCAACCTTGAGTTGTGATTGTGCGCTTTGATAAATTTCCTTATTTTTGAAGTGATCCTAAATTTTCCAACATGACCAAAGAAAAAATATGGTCAAAAGAGGACGGAAACATCATTAGCATGTACCATTGAAGTAGAGAAGAGTCCTGGTGACAAGTGACTAAGAGATATGTGTTGGAACATTCCAGTACCTTTTAGATTCTTCATTCTCTTTGCATAATTGAGCCTCAAGTTCCTGAATTCTAGAATTAAGACTATCCACTTCTTGAACACTCTCGTCCAGGTAGGCCTTCAAGAACATACATCACAAATAACACGATAAAATCAGTATCAAATGAAAATTAATTGGATTTTATTTTCCCTTTTCATTTAGTGATGTGAATCGGAAAATGTATTCTTTACTATTTTGAGTATTCTCAAAAACAACTTATGGAACAAACACTTCAACATCACTATCAAATTTAGCATCAAACCAAGGATTTGGCAATCACAAATAACACCTGTGCTTACAATAGTTTCACAGTTCAATTTATCCTCTCCCACTGACCCACAAGGATGTGATCAAAATAGTGAAAACTCTAATTACAATGAAATTCCAAATACTTTTTAATCCATTAAGTACACCAATTAACATAATCCTCCATACTTCATCAAAATAAAATAACGGTTTCCTCTGGTAATCAGATAATGGAAATATAACAGATAGCAAGGATTTAACTGACCCCTCTCCCCCAAAATAAAGGCTAGCTAAGAAATTGGCTCAAGTTCAAAACAGACGCACACTTGTCTTTACATTGCTCTATGCTACTTTTGTAGAATTTAGGTGTTTGGAGTATTTAGTGAATGTGGTATGCACTTTCAGTTTGGAGCAGTTCTTATTGATTGACTTTAGAGGTTTTGGAAGAAGCAAAGAAGGGAAAATTTTAAGATGGTGTGCTGTTTTTACGGTTCTTTGGTCTATTTAATTGTAGGGAAAGCAAAGAAGGGAAAATTTTAATTGTACTTCCCTTCTTTATCTCTAAGAAAATTCTTTTAGCTATTAAAAAAATTAGTTACATCTACTAAGAAGAAAGAGGCCGAGACACCATGCATCACAGAGAAACAACATTTATGTAATTGAAGCTAAAGCCTAGTCACTTCCTAGCTCAGGGATAAGCTAAAATATGACTTTTCTGGCAAATAAGGAGGCAGGCCATACACACAGATTACAAAGAAATTAGGAATTACACATTGGATTCAGATAACCAATGTTTTCAGATATCATGCTAAGATATATATAGACGCACAGACACACAGACACACACACACACACAAAGAGAAAATACTTGGAAGTAGTAAGTAACTGCAGATATATAAGATAGAACTAACCCCTAATTGAAATTTTTGGTGCTCAAGCTTGTTTATATCCAACTGTACTTTCTTCAGCTGCACATAGTTTCAAAAACATAATCAAACAAGATTTCTCCCAAAACACATTAGGGAATATTTTGCATATTCTAATGATTTGGGACAAAAAGCTTCTAAACCTGCTCCTCAAAAGCATTTCTAGAACCAGAGGAAAGCAATTTTCCATCCTTAACTCGATCTTGAATTCTATCAGATACTTTCAAACTCCCAGAATCACCTTGGCCAGTAAAACCCTGTTTATTCCTATGTTTTCTGTCACTGCAATGACATCATAGATATTTAGAGGAATATGCGAACACAACTGGAAGAAAGAAAAACAATAGATGCAAAAATTGAAGGCCCACCCCAAGAGGGGGCAAATTACTGTAATTATATGTCTGAGAGAGGACAGAATTATAATGTGAAGTTCCAACACCAAGCTCTAACTGTCTAAGGTATCAAATTTTGAACCTGACTAACCCTGTAGTTCTAATTATAAAGCAACAGTTTTAAACAAAATGACAGTCATAGTTAAAGTGTGAGATGCTTTGAAGGGTATGCTGAAGAATTATGTAACAGTAACTTGATGCCTTTATGAATAAGCTTCATGTTCATCGAAACATTAATAATAGAAAATTTCATGGCATACAAAGCAAAATTTACCATTTTGGGGAGTTAAAACTATGTTTTTAAGGATTTGTTTATTTCTTATCATTCAAAAGGCATCAAGTCTCTCCTTCATTGTTCTCTCTCTTTCATGGTTGCTCTCTTTAATCAATACCAACCCTTTCTTTCTAGATAGATTAAAGCATTTACTCTCACTTGATATAAGCATATTAAAATATAATTTGATAACCAACTACATAGAAAGTTGTTGACAATAATGCCATATGAAACTAAAAGAAATAAAAATTAAAAAAGATTACAAAACAGTGATGTTGATTTACCTCCTTTTCTCCAAGGACCTTGAGGGGCTGTATTCTGCAGTTTTAGTCCAAGGAGCATTAAGTAAAAAATGGAGGAAAATCATAAAGTAAAGAAGTGTGTGCATGAATGCATGTGAAATGACTAAGATACATGCTTTCTTCCAGGTAGATATTAATACATACACATGAGTAACCAGTGCATAGTGAAGTAGTGAACATAATTCACTGCATATAGAAAATCAAGGATGAAAAAAGAAAGAAAAAAGAAAAAGTTTCAGGTGTCTGAAATCTCTTGCTTAACTCTCTCAAAACCCATAAAATATTTTGGCAAAAGGGCTATATGAGGAACATTCAAGGTTTAGGAGACATAATTCTTACAGTAAGTGAATGGAGTAATCGGTATCATGTAAAATAAAAAACCATCTCTTTATGTGATAGTAAAGCTGCATTTCCGTTGCATAACAAACTTAAGAAATCATACCAAAAACAATGACAACAAGAAGAATTATAAAGATGCTATATCTAACCATGAAAGTTCTGATTGCCTCTTGCATTTCTGGCCGGTGAATACCTTCTGTCAAGTTTATCCCTCAAGTCATTACCTGAATAGCCTCGCCTACCTGCAACAATAAAAAAAAATCCATTACTGAAGATCAAATCAAAAGCAACAAATACTTCAAAAAAAAAAAAAAAAAAGGAAAAGAGAGAGGAAAGAAATAAGAATGCATAAATTGATAATGAGACCAAGCTTACCATTAATTGAAATAACAAGAGAAACATAACAATGAATAGTAATAGTCCCTCCCAAGTCAGAGCAAAAAGGCGATAGAAACTAGAACCCTCATATTATGAGATATAGTAAAAACCCATGTATGTAGCTTATGTCTTTGAAGTGTAATCAAGGTAGCAAAGGATTAAGAACAATTCACATCCTTGTCTTCTTGTGGAGCAGTAAGATATAAAATACAATCTGAAATGTAGAGATATCTCCAAGATGCTTAAGACACATAAAAATCCAACCACAAGCTATCAGATTTATTTTCTTCTAATAATATCTCCACTAATGTGTCCTTTCTGTATTTGTCCAAGGAGCTGCACCATAGTACCATCCAGAAGTATCAACCACAAAAAAACCATGTAGTCCATATGCTGAAGCAGGAGAGTTGGTAGACCTTGTTATATAAAATGATTGAGCAATTTACTGAACTTGCTTCTGATCTAAGCATGATGCAGAAGACATTTGAAGAAACCCAATGCATGATCCTTCAAGAAACACTTTGTAGGTCCATGCTATCATGGAATGAACCATGGAAATGGTTGCCACAAAAAATGCAATGTTATGAACAACACCAGCATTGGCTTTAAGATAAATCAACCGGCAGAATCCAGTTTGAAGAAACACCCATTGAAAACAAATTACAATACTGTTGTCAACGCAACAAGCCTCTCTCAACAAGATAATGAGAAAAGACATCCTATGATTTAATAAATCAATCGGACATATGGATGATTCTAATGGATAATTATCCAGATCCACAGTGTTTCAAGAATATGGAATCCAGCTTAGGAACAGAATAAGTATCAATAGAACAAGCAAGGATCAAATGAATAGTTTAGAAGGAAGACCATGCGAAAGTGGTAACACACCATCACACATCTTTCAAAATTGTATTTCCTTGCATTTTTCTCTTTCAATCTATTCTCTTCAGGCAAAGCTTTGTTTTGTTTCTCTTTCATCAGTCAATTTCCCCAAGCAGAATGGGAATACCATCATACACGTTGGCAGTATAAATGGAATGAGATTCAGACTCTCCTCCATTTAGAAAAGCTTCACATCACATCAACCAATAGGTATAAAATCATATGTAGAAGCCATAATACAAACAAGCAAAGAATTACAACACCAATAGTCCAAGAACAATTTACAAGCCACCTATATCTGCAAGGAGCAAATAGTAAGTGCTTCAAGGTTGTGTGAACATATCATACCAGAAGATTCTTTTAAATTCAGTGTTCCAGAAAAGAAAATAGCTTGACCAGGAGGATTTAAAAATAACATTCAAGGGTAAAGATATAACATTTGATAAAACAAAATATAGGAAAAAAATTAAAACAAGAAATAAATTCTAGAATGAAGGATCACAGATGTGATGGAGCCGAAGTTTGCTAGCAAACAGTTATTAAAAGCTCTGCTCTAATCAGAGGCCTTTCACTCCAGGCTAATTGACGAAGATTACACACGCTCCACTGGATGAAGAACAAGGCTAGCGAGTAACCAAACCAGATGCAATAATTCTGTTATTCATGGTGGTGGTAGAGTTCTAGAATTTTACCTTTACAGTTCATAAAGGCTTTATTTTTTTTCCTGGAAAAAGTTACCGAACAGCAAACACTATTGTTCAAAAATGCACACTTATCAATCAATTATGCACTTGCCTTCTACAAAATCTTATGATGGGGTCACCCAACGTCCAAGTAACAGGATCAGAATGCTGCCATTTGCTTTATATGCAAGTTCAACATTATCTTTTACTCTATTACTACACTGTTCCAAAAGTTCCCAAACTTGTGACTAATCTACGCATCGTACATTAGTTTGCCTTTGTCCTAATACTACGGCAGTATCAACATATAGGGTAATGTCCCAGTCACCTTATCCGCAAGAAATATACTCAATTAAAGAACCATTTGGCACTATAAGCAAATAATTACCACTGTATGACCCAGAAAATCGCCGCAGCTCCGCATTCCCATGTGCAAAGGAGCAGTTATGGCGCGCACAGCGTCCTTTCTGGTATGGTACGCATAACTTGGTCTTGAAGTGCTTTCGCTCAATCATCCTCAATCAATTTAAGTAGAAAACCAGTTGCGGCTCCGCAGAGATTAGATTATATCAGGACTCAAATGATTATGATCCTAATGTTGCTGATCAAGAGCCCAAAATTTGTAAGAAATAGTATTATCTGTAAGCTTTCCTTTGAAAGGAATTTTTACTAATATTCCTCGAATTCAAGACTGAGAGAGCTGTTTCTGAGACAGAAAAGCTTCAATAGTTCAACGGAGAAAACCAACTGCAAAGCCAAAATTCCACAAGACACCATACGAAGAAGTTGCGGCAGCTCAGGCTCGGTAAATGGTTTATTGACCTGTTATTCCTTTCCAGACCCGATCCAGATTGTAGACCAATTCTTCCCCCTTTTTTTCGCGATTCCAATTTTTGTAATTTAATTTTATAAAAATTCATAAAAAAGTACTTATTATATAAATTTATAAACTTATTAATTACCTCGAATCATTATTTTCTTTGTAAACAAATTTTTTTAAAAGTTTCTTTTTGAAATTCCCCCTTTAACTTTAGTTTCAATTGCATAAATTCTATTTTCTTTTCCTTTTTTTTTGACAAAAGATGATAAAAAATGAAATAAATTATTAGTGATAAACAGAACTAAAAATATAAATTATACTTGACTAAATAATGATATATATTAAGGAAGAGATTTGTTATGCTACTTCCTTATCTCATATTTTCTCTTTAGTTTTGATGTTATTTTTTATTTTATTATTTATCTATATATTTAATTATATTTATTTTTTAAAATAAATTATGTAATTAACATATTTTCCTTGTAACATCACAATGGCATAGAGTAAATAGTATTTTTAAAAATATAATTTTTGATAAAATTTAATAATATTATTTAATTTATATAATTCTTATCATCTAATAAAATAAAATTTTATCCATTATTATTATTATTGTAATATCATATATATATATATAGATAGATAGATAGATATATACATACACGCATGCAAAAATAATGAGAATAACTTAGCATGACCCTTTAAGAAAATGTGCTAAGTCTAACTCATAAAAATGATCCCGTGGAATTTAAATCTTTTGATTTGATAATTTTTTATCAATTTTTTATTTTATTATTAAATTTAATTTATAAAATTTTTATTATTTTATTTCTCTTAAATTCATTTCTATTTTTCTTTTATTATATTCCCTAAATTTAGGTAGGAAAGTTAGGGCTCTAGTCTTAGTATAAATGTTGAGGATCTAAAAAAATTGGATCGACTTGCACTCCACATTAATATGTTATAAAGTTTATCCTCCACTTTATACAAATAAGTGAACAGTCATGTTATCAAATTAAATTTTATTATATACTTATTTAAAAAAACATAAATTATTAAATTAATTAAACAATCATGCTATTTTTATAATCTATATCATACTCTATTCAATATTCACTTCAAATATTAAAATTATTATTTATAATAATTTAATTACACACTTGGTGGAAATACATTTTTTCTTCCTTTAATATCCCTCAAAACTTACATACAAGCAAATCACATGCCGTGTGTTTGGAACATTGGAATCTTATAGAAAATGATATCTTTTCAATTCTAAAATTGTGGTGTTCCAAACACACAACCGCCAAACTAACACTTATTTTGCATTGGGCATTACAGACCATTCATCTAAATGAAAATCTGCAACGAGAAAGACCACATACAGTAGGGAAATAAACATTTATGTTTGTACAAAATGGCATCAAGAAACCTTTCCAAAGCTTGTAAAATTTGGAGGCTAAACACCTATCAAATACAAACATCAAGCATCTAGAAATATTGCCACTTTGCCACTCAGAGATCTGGATGTGATCCAATCTAATGCATAAATTTCTTTTTACAACAAAAGAGGGAGGGAAAGAAAGAAAAATAAAATTTTCTTCAGAGCATTCATCCGAATACACAGCGGGTCTCACATCTAAATACCTAATGTGAGTACCCACAAAGCTTGAAGAAAATCTATCTATTGCTCAAAGAACGGCTATACAAGCAAGAAAAAAGGATAGCGACTGTCAAATTCAAGATGCAGGAAAAAAGTTAAATCAGTATAAATCTACTAAGAACACGTAATCTTCTAGTTGTTTTTCATATGGATCCAAAGAACTGTTCCAGGGAAGGACCACTGAACACATTAGCAGCAGTTCGTTCGGTTCTCAAAGGAGAGACATGAAGTTGATACTTGATAAACCTCTGCAAAATGATTTGTTATTAACCATTAGATGTTATACATAATGACTTGTAGTGATATTTTATCCCCAACAAAAATATAGCTATTATTTCAGATATAAAAAGCATACAGCTAACTGTGAAATAATTTCAGGATTTGTGTCTATATGCCAATCTGGTTCCAATTGCCGAACAAATGATGACCTACCATTCTCTGTGCCACAGAAGAGAACCTGCATAAGGGTAGCAGATATAAAAGTGAACAAGCAATAGTTACTAAGAAGCACAAAAAATGATAAGAAGGAAGCAGGGGTTATCAAACTCATGGTCATATATATTTACAATATTACAGAACATAGACAAGACAGATATGTTCAGCAAATCAAATTTTTTAACCATTATACATTGTTATCATCTGATTTTGCAACATTTAAACGACACCAAATAAATTGATCAAGCCACTAAAATTTTGCCAGTGAAAGCAGGAGAAAGTCACAACTCATGAGACCAAATACTTCAGAATTTCAGGTCTCAAGGCCATCATGTAAGGCAAACTAAGAAAATGGCCAGTAATAAAGTTTTGTTCGAACTTCGAATACAACCGTGTGATTCTGACCATCCCCTTTGTTTAAACGTTTAACTTGTCTTAAATCATGCAGAAAATACGGTTTTGCAGGGGGGGAGGGTTAATTGACCTGTGTCTTCCCAAGTCCCAACTCTTTCCCAAGAGAACCATGGACTCGATAGGGACACATTAAATTAGCGTAGATGTCCTTCAGGCCACCTCCAATGATGATGTCTAGACATACAAATGTCCAGCAATGCCACATCAAGAAGATAGCTAAGTTCTAGGAAGATTATAACGTGTGTAATACTTGGACCAGTGCACAACAACATACCTTGTCCTTTACCAAACCACCTGAAGTGAAAACTCCAGCATCTTCCAAAGCTACAAGAACTCTTTTCTGCAGAAATAATCCATGCATAAAGCGTTAAAATCTTAACAACATGTTATATAAAACAAAGCAGCAAAAGAGAAAATTACAGGGTGGTCTGTAATCAATTTTAGTTTGCACCTAATGTTAATGGATACAAGGAAAAAGCCATCTCAACAAGTTAAGGCAAAAAGCGGTTATAAGATAGTACCAAGCAACTAGCATGTGCTGCTTGTGGGATGCATAAGCAATAAAGTCAAGAGAAGAGATAAATTACAATGATACATCATAAATCTAATCTAACAAACAATAATGGTGAGCTTTCGAGTTAACATTGAAGAAAATACTGAGGAAAGATTCTTTCTTTTGAAAACAAAATATCAAAGGTAAGAGTTTTCACCTCAAGCAACAATACAGTATCTTAGCTCATTCACAGTATCACCAGTTAAACAATGCGATGCTTGTTTTCTCAAATATGGCTTACTGATTCCATCAACTCATGAGATAAGACAAAAGAGATAATTTATTTAGACTAACAAAACATTAGGCAGCAAAAGCTTTGCACAGACCTCACTTTCATCATCCAGAACTTGTTCCATGAGATATAGATCACAAAATTTTGTTATTTCCAACAACACTTCCAGCACTGAGGACCTCACGGTTGCTTGTTTCTGCAAAGAAAAGCATGTTCTATGTTGGTATAAATCTCTAAATTGATGACTTGGGAAAAAAAAATTACAAGAAAAACAACCTCACTACCTGAAGCTCCTCTGGACTACTTTCCTCGAGGATCACTCCAAGAAGGCGACAAGTTACCTACATATGACACATAGCAGAGCATAAAATTCTGCAATTTAAGAAAAGAAACATTGATCCATAAACTCAAACTTATAGATATTCGTGTCATGAAGTTTATATATTGCAGGTTAGCACCAACTATGTTGCACAGATACATGCAAGGCAAAGATAACAGAACTTATTGATGTTTATCACAAGAAAAACAATATTAGCACATTATCCAAGATTCCAAGCTTATCATAGTTGGCAATCAAGTTACTGTTAAGCAATGGCTCAAAAAAAAGGCTATCTTTAATGCATGAACATAGGTTTGAACAAATTACTATAATGAATTAATATTAATTTCTTGTTCCTCTCCATTTCAAGTTTTGCTAAATAAGAATATTAAAAAATTTACTTCGCCATTCCCAATGTGTTAATTCTGTCATCAGACAAGAACTGATTTTCTCAAGAAAACATATTCATTTACTGTTCAGTAGAATAAGATTTACACGGTTGAAATCCAAGATAATAATATTCCTCATGTCTGTCAAAAGATTTTAAATTCCATGTAGACCATAGCAAAACACACTAAGCATGAAACATACTCGATTAGAACATAAAAGTACCAGATAAAAAAATGTTTAATTACCTTTCTTCCTTCACTTAACTTCTGCCTAACTATCTGCCCCAACGTTGGCTGGAAAAGGTGAGGAAAAAGCAAGCAAAGAATTGTCCATCACACACAAAGCAATCAAATTCAACTCTACTTGACGTAACATTAATCCAAAAAATGTCAGGCATTGAATGAAGCAAAGGAGAGTGACAAAAAGTTTACCTTGGCTGACTGAAAGAACTCGTCAACCATGTCTTGTGCTCTTGAATCATTGGAGGTCGAACAAATTCCAGAAGAAACTGGTGAAACATTAGAATGGGTACTTACGCCAGAACTACTAGGTGTAGTAGCTTGCCGTTTTCGTTGCCTTCTTTGAGATCCACCAGGTGATCTCAATAGCCTCCAGGTGAAGACAATTGCAACAGCAAGACCCGCAACTGCCCATACAGAGCGTGAATCCTGATAGCAAGTTGGCCATTACGAGAAGAGAAAATCAAAAGTTTGCCCATTTGAAAGATGTTTTTTGCTTCATAGTACACTTCCAAGACAAATATGAGATACCCATATAACCAGATAAAGTTATAATTTATCACTTTCAATAAATTTGAGGCATTTTTGAAAGAGATGTGCTCCAAACGAAGACTGAAAAAAACCCTTGGGCTCCTATACAATAAACCTTTCTAGGCCAACTATATAAAGTTTCTTCTTCACCTTCATTGTCTCCCACTTCACCAAAAAATAAAAAACCAATAATGGTGTACTAACAGATGCACAGACAAACTCACAAACATATCTGTTATGCTGTTGCTTTCAACATCTCATGATACACAAGACATAGTTGATGCAGTAAAGTCACAGCTGTTAATCGAGAAATAGTTTTCTGAGTTCAAAAATCACTTAAAAAAACTAGCAAATATGTAATTTAGATTTGAGTGAAACATGGTTATGAACAGATTGGAAGAATTAATAATTTAGACATCTTGACAGCCAATTTTTTAGAGGAAGTGTTAATCTATCAAGGTGCCACGAGTGGATCCAGAGCATTAATCATTTGAATTATGTCTACACTCAATTGGATGATAAGAAAATCCAAAAGAAATAAACTTCTAGTTTTGGATAGTTTTTGTTCTGTAAACTGAGGGCTAAGGGGTAAGACCTTTGCTATACTTCTGAATACCAAGCCTCCTCAAACAAGTTGTCAGTTTCATTTCCTTGCTCACGGTGTAAAATAAGAAAAAAGAAATCACCCCAACCCCCTTAAGTGGCAGGGATATAACCATCATGAGATCACATGCTTACAAAAGATTATGAGGTACTGCTCATGCAATCACTTTTATGCAACTCATCTCACTATGAGAACAAGATAGTTAAAACCACCATATCCATAAAATCTTTAAGAGATAACTTCATATATCAGACCTAACGAGAATAGTATGGATGACTATACCCAGAGGTGAAGGGAACCCTGCCCTAAGACAACTATACAAAGGGGGTGAATGCTGAAATATATACCACGCCAACCTAGAAAGTTTTATCAGTGTTTGACAAATGGGCCAATCAGTGAGGTACAAGAATCATTTTAAATGATATAACACCATTAATCAGATTTATGATATAAAAGACACTCTTTGAAAAAAAATAAAAAATCTCCCCCAAATTTGACAAGTGCACTGTAGGAAGAAAATTGTGCAGAGGATTACCATTAATGAAAACAATCAAGGTTTTAGATTGTTATGAATTACAAGCAACCTGATGACAATTCAAATATTCGAGAGAACCCACTCCCTTGATTTTATTATCTATGGTTATCTACGAGCAGATTACTCTCTAAAGTGTATCCTATACTTTAGGGAAGCCAAATCCTGCCTTTCTACTATTTAGCCCAAATATATGAGCATAAGAAAGATATCTTCCTACCCAGCCTGAATGAAATTACCGCTCCCCTAACATCAGGTAAAGACGCCAACTTTGTGCTTATCAGCATATTTATTCAGCAGTCCACTGTATCGAATAACTATTCTTTTTGCTAATCGTACACTTGTTTCCCCAATCATTGCCCTTATAATTTTATTTAACAAGTACATAAATGTTCAGTTGAAATTTACACTACCACAATCAACAATAATCCAGACAAGTAACAATCAACACGAAATACAACCAGAAAAGCGAACAAAAGAACAGAAAACTACAAACATACGCATTGGACAAATGTTAATATAAAAAAACGAAAATTTAGCATTTTATTGCCCACAGGAGGATCAGATCCGTTGGAATGGGGGAAAATTTAACCAAAACGGCATTAAGTTAAGAGAGTACAAAGAGCATAAATACCAGGTTCTGAAGCGAGATCGAGAAGAGATTGGACATCTTGACCGTGATATAAACTCCAAACCGCTTAATCAGCTGGAACAGCTCATCTTTTGAGGTCTCGGCCATGGTAAAAACCTCGTCCACCTAAACAATATTATTTCTCAAAGACCGATAGCGTTTCGGAAAATGGCTCAAATTCTCAGACCCTTCATCGCTGATTACTGTGAAATGTTCGAAAGAGATAGTCCGGCCTGCGTCAACGACGGTTTTCGATACGAGGAGGTTTGATTTCTCATAGAAAAAAAAAACATGTATATATATATATATATATATATATATATATGTTTCTAGACTTCCTTGCTTGTGAGTATGTTTCTTGAACTTTCTTCTGTTTTTTAAGCTGTATTTTCCCTTCGTTTTTGAATTTTCTCTGTTTTCTTTTCTTTTTTTTGGACTTTTTCTTTTACTCAACCAAGTTTTATTTACACTTTTCTTTCCTTTATTATTGTCCCTGAGAAGTTACTGATTATGAACCTGGCCACTATTGTTAAAGGTGGTATTGGACTTCGGAACTTTGCCTTCTGGCAGCTTCTCAAATTTCTTAAGCTTTGACCAATAAGTGTAAATTATTATATTCACACACAAAAAAAAATGATTATATACAAACTATTTCGAAGGGCATCTTTCATTAATAGATGTCAAAGAGAATTACTAATTCGAGCGATAAAGTTGAAATTAAATCAAAGAGATAAACATTTCTATAATGAAAGATTACATAAACACTTCATGGTTGAAATTTTGAAATAAAAGTATTTTACATTTAAATAATTAAACGTTATTAAAAGTGGGTAAATTGCTGATATAATTAAGGTTTACACTTTATAAGAGAGAACAGGGCATAAAAAATATTCTTGAAAACCTCTCTTATGATGTGCCATGAGATTGGACTTATGTAATAGGGAAATGAGGTTGATGAGGAATGCACCTTTGAAAGTAATAAATTTGAGGGTCAGTTTATGTGAATTCCGTCACAACTTTAGGAGTGTTGTTGTTAGCTTAGAGGAAGTCCAAGTATTCAGTACGTGGGGTTGTTGTTAGGTGAAAGCATTATTCATATATAGTACCCATACATGTTAATTGACATGAAATTGAGATAGTAAAAAAGGAAACTGCCCATGACTCTGGCTAATGATCCAAGAATTGATCTGCCAAGAAGAGAAAGGGGGAGACAGTAGGAGGACCCACAAAAAATAAGCAAAACGAAAGACTAAGGTCAGTCCCCAATGTGAGGTGGGGAGGAGCTTTGGGTGTCTCCGACTGGGAGTTCAGTCTCACGGTCATCCACAGAGTTGGATGACAATACCCTCTCGATCTTCAGGCCAGTGCCATCAACGAGCATGTCTTTTTCTAAGTGCGAGCAGTAGCTCTCAAAATCCTGAGAGCTTACCATGACTCCAAAATCCAACAGAAAGAGCAACTCTAATTCAAGCTTGTTCAATTCAGCATTGCTTATTCCTCCAACTCGAGCATAAAACGCATTGTTATAATGCCTGTAATAAAGAAAAATAAATGAAGAAGAGAACAAAAATATAGTTTATACAATCAAAACCAGACAATATCTTACAAATACAAGCGAAAGTACTTTATGTGAATATGTTGTCACTATTTCGATTAATGTATATTGTTGAATTGAGTAATAAGCAGCAGGCACAGTAATCATGTTCACAAGTGCAATTCAGCTGTATAACATTGACCCTCTTAAAGAAAATTAGCCCATGGAACCTGGGAAGCATGACCTATTAAACCAGAATTTGCCTCAAGAAGGGTGGGGATGGGGAGTTGGGGAAGATGTTAGGGGGTAGATTCAAGATTGAGACTCACACATCATCCAGCATCTTGGAAGCAACCATAACACTGGTAACTAGCAATCTGTGCACATTCAAGGATATGACGAGTGACTCTGGGTGCCTATGTATCAGCCTGTCTATATACACATAGCTAACCACGAAACAAGATGGGCTACAATTAGTGTACTTGTATATCCTCTCCAGGTACTTCGGTATGGTTATGCTAGGTGCTCTTACGCCGTGAAATGCATTCAAGCTACTTCCAAGTCTTACCCAGCCACAGCTCAACTCCTCCAGCTGCTTGTTGGGGGCATCGACAAGCTTGTCATTCCGAGCAACCAACTTTTCTAACACGGAAGAGAGAACACAAAGCACTCTGGGCAGGCTTGGCCCGGTTTTGCTTGTTTCCAGCTGCAGCTGCCGTCTATGGTCAGTGCACTCACCGGCTTCTAACATTTAGGCCATCGTGGTGGTTCCTCAGAAGAATGACAGGTGCTCAAGGGTATCTGTGGTTAATAAGAGTATGGGAAAGTCCGGTTCTGCTTATCATCTAGTTTGCGAGCACCACTCACTGGGTGGTTCACACGTGCACATGTGGTTCTGTCGCTTGAAAGTATTAAGAAATGGTGATAGAAGATGAAGACCCATTCCTTGGAAATCTGGTGGTGATCGGT
The DNA here is from genome assembly GCA_037013595.1 of Dicorynia guianensis. Lineage (NCBI taxonomy): Eukaryota > Viridiplantae > Streptophyta > Magnoliopsida > Fabales > Fabaceae > Dicorynia > Dicorynia guianensis. The sequence goes on from JASUAB010000009.1 coordinate 3,894,609, forward strand.
TAATAAGGCGTGGAAGGGTAAGAATGATAAGAAAAAGATAGACCCTTTGCCACTAAAATTCACCAACAAGGTCCCACTCCTGTGTCCCTTGCCTTAGGAGAAAACAAGACAATGCGTGATAACATACAGACTGGCAACGTCGACTTGCTTGTGGTTCAAGAGTAAAACCGAAAAGTAGGTCCACCTCTACATAATGCAACTACTAGGTCCCTACTACTTGTCTCAATCAATCGCATAAAGGTGAAAGGTTGAAGTCATCGCTAACTCAACTACAGAATATAGCTTTAGTTCAAATGTTCGATTAGTTTATATATAATCGTGGCTACAAGCCGAAAGGCAAGTGCAAAATCTTATTTTGGTACTATTGGTATAGGATGTGATGGGCACCCAACTTTCGGCAATAAAGACAATGGTGTAAAAACGATAGAGCAAGATCGAGGGATCCAATCCCTATCCAGAGGGACTAGTACCACGTCAAAGGCTTCTTGCTCTTATATGATGTCAAGACTTTTGTTAATAACTCCTGGAATACTATAGGTACACCTGGTCCATTTTTAAACGATGTTATCTACCCAAACTAATCAAGCACGCACAATGAACCTGTAAATAAATCAACATATCACTAAATGAGCACTGTGATTATTCGACAGACTATCCTTTTTATGAACAAAGAATGACATTCTATAAGCGTAAAGGTATTGAAATGACAAAATGAAATGGAGAGCCCCTATCGCCAAAATATTGAAATACGCCCCGAGCTGTTGGCAAAGTATTATGCTGTTTTGTAGCTTATACACTGGTTAATCGAATGACGTAGTTTGTCTTCCTCAATTGGCATGTCGCCCACTGAGAACTGAATATGTGATTTGGGATTCGTCCTATTCCAATCATTTTCTACACGGAAACAGATCCACAGAAAAGGACGGAAAATCTCCAATGAAGCAAATGTAAAAGCAGTGAGGTGATTATGGCGAAGATGGGCAGACAGCTTGTATGTCCATGTGCAACGCAAAACCAGGTTGCTTCCTATCACCCAGAAGAAAACCTGCCACCCAATAGAGATTATCCATATCTAAATAAAAATGTTGAGATCCTAAGGGAGTCTTTTAGCTCTTTGCCAAATTTAAAAACCATATACCTATGTAACTACTGAACCAAAATTATCTATGACAAGATCGAGTTCCTTGTTGAATTCTTGGCAAATTCCAAAGAAAATGGAAGGGAAAAAACTTTGTACTGTAGTTAAGGTACTCTATGACCATGATTGCTTGGTGTCACTTCCAACTTATAAAGGGTTCCACGTATCAAGTTTATGTCAATTTAATCTAATTAAGTTTGGTTACTTCCGAACTTTCTCACGGGTTTTGTCCTGAAGGTGATCAAAGCCATAAAGGGGCTATAGCGGAACCCCGAATCAATTGTCCGCCAACCTGTTTCCCGTTAGTCTGTTACTATAGGTAAATGTGCTTGCAACAGGCTTTGACAAGACAATATACTGTGATAGACTCAAGTCTCAGCCAAAATCACAATGCACTGAAGGCGAGTACCAACCAAAATTTAACCATAGGTTAGCCCTTCGAAAATCAGAATCATACTTGACTCGTGCTACAAACACAGTAGAAAAACCAAAATAGTAGAACGCGAACCTGGTCAGAAGAGAGTCGCGCGGGAAGAACAATGGCGCTGACTGCTGGATCAATAGTGCGTAAGGTAAGATTGTGACTTTTGCGGTTGGCTGGATCTCTATCTCACAAGGCGGGGAAGGTGAGGGTTTTGAGTAAGAACGAAGAAGAAAAAATTGCGTAATATCATAATTGTCAGAGGACCGGTATTGCAAATTGAAGTATTTGTAGCGCACATTTGGAATTCGACGGAAATACAAATCACGGGGTGTTTCTCTCAAACGTGCTTTATAATGTTACATTCCAGACTGTGATTAACTTCAATCCTCGAAACAGGAAAATGAAAGACATCAAATTTGTAGACAATTTGGGAAAGTCACCCAGCTGCTAAGAACTTCTAGTACAAGCCAACAACAACATTGCACAGGGCCAATCTCATATTTTTTTAATAATCATAAAATTACATATTTTATAATTTAATACTCAAAACTTCTTAATACATTTGGAATTTTTCTAAAATTAAAAGGAAAATCATTCGTCCCGGCATTCTTGAGTCTCTTGAGTCTTGACCCCTTTCCCTCTTGTTGCTTTTAACACCCAATCTTCCCTACGCAGATACGCACTAGCTGTAATGACTAAAGAAAAAGAAACCACTGGAACTTGAGGATTTTGTGAAATGTCAGTGATAAGTCAAGGGTCTAACGGGTTGAGAAGAATGCAGTAAAACATGTGTGAGGTAAAAAATAGCCTCATCATGTTACCAATTGCTGGCTTAGTCTTGGATTTTACTTCACAAAGCTTCAAGCTTTGGCCCAACGCAAGCCAATTGGGTGTTAAGAAACAGGGAAAACATTTCCCCTCGTCACTAAATGTTCGCCGCCGACTTTAGGATGGACTTAGGTTTCATAACTTAATTTATAAATTTAATAATTAAAATATTTTAAAATAAATATTTAATAAAATTAAAAATACAGCTCAAGACACTAACTTTTACAAAAAGAAGAACATTGCGCATGTTGAAAACAAGAGCCATTTCAGCAATGACAAGAACACGTGTGCGAGCTAGTCGCAGAATCAGAATCTGTTACCTGGGAGACCCACGTGCATGAAAATCTTCTTCCGCAGATCTCGGCCATCGCGACCCAATTTTTTTGTTTACTTACCGCAGGCGAGTGTCCGAGTAATATGGCTGACCATTCCAAATTTTACCCACCGAGCCATCGCTTTACAAAGCCCATATTTCACCACGTGACACAAAGCCAGGAATCCTAGGAAAACCATGAATGAATAACTACCGAGGCTACTACCTCAGCTCTCCCATGCTGTCACCAAAGCCAAACTAGTTACCTCGGCCTTCAAATCAACAAAAAAGAAGCTGTGCTTGGCGAAAATAATTCCTTCTCTTAATCTGCTTTCTCTTTTCTTGCTACCATTAATGGATTCAGTGTCTCGGGATCTTGGCTAATTGTGTAACAAGCTGTCTCTGGGCGAGAATTTAGCATTTTTGGATTAGAAGGTATAAAGCTCACATCTTTGGTCATTTCAGAATATTATTATGATGCTTGGATACAATTAGAATGTATCAATGTGGCTTCAAGATACTTTAAATTTGAGTACGTATTGATGATTTATTTTGAACTATTCTAGTCTTATTTGGGTTTCAACTTAAAATGGGTGTTGTGTTATTTTCTGATGTTTTGATTTCTTTGGTTGTGCCTGGCTTGAAATGGTGAAAGGTTTGTAGCTCCGTGTTTGGAGGATTACGATCACAAAGCTGAATTCCGGCCATGAGCTGTGTTAGAGTAATTAGTTTAGTTTACGTATAAGAATCGCTGACTTCAAGAGGAGTATGGAACCTCTATGTGAGGTTTGCGGGGTTGTTAGAGCTGTTGTTTACTGCAAGTCTGATTCTGCCAGTCTTTGCTTGCACTGCGATGCGTGTGTGCACTCTGCCAATTCCTTGTCACGCCGGCATCCTCGTTCTCTCCTATGTGATAAGTGCAATTCCCAGCCAGCTATTGTCCGCTGCATGGATGATAAAATGTCTCTGTGTCAAGGTTGTGACTGGAATCGAAATAACTGTTCTGTACTGGCACATAGGCGTCAGGCTTTAAATTGTTACACGGGTTGCCCCTCTTTGGCTGAGTTGTCTAGGATGTGGTCCTCCATCCTTGATGCTACTTCTTCATGTGGTGTTGATGCTGGTTGGGGATCGTTGAATACATTGCCTAGAAATGACAGCTGCACTAGCAAGTGTTTGGAGAAACCAGATAATAATGGCTCCTTGAATTTGGTGACCGGCAAGTTGAATGAATTAGAACCATCTGCGAAATATGAACATTGGATTGGGCAATCTTCTGTCATGCCACCAAATCCAAATTACTTGCCATACTGCAAAGGTCAAGCACTTTTCATTCCTCAAGACTCGAACCTGCCAAAGGTATGACCTATTGGTTATGTTTTGATCAGTGACACACCTGCATATTAGTTCCCATGTTATTGTGCAGTTGATTGGCATAAATAAACTATTTGTGTTCATAATAATACTTTGTCATCCTTCTTAACCATAGCCGATTTAACTTAATTTTTTACTAGTTTCATATTAACTGTTGGGCTACAGGGATGTCCAGATTTCAAGGATCTTGGAATTCATGATGGTGATGGTCTTTGTGAAGGTCTCAACATGGATGATGTCCAATTAAACTTTGAAAGTGGTGATGAAATATTCGATTGCTCTCAAGGTGCCAGCAGATTCCAACTTGAGGATGGAGGAATGAACTGTCTATTAATGGAAAATAACTTATCAGTGACAGAATCTAATGGTCTCATTGAGAATGCCATGGAGGTTCCTCCGCATTTCTTTTCCCCTTTACTACCCTTCCCTCTAAAACTCCTTCTTTATACATGATTTACCAGTTGTTGATGAAAGTTATTGTCACCCATTTGAATGTCTTAGGCATCATCATCAGTGCAACAAGATTGTGTGGCTTTTCAATCATCTAGGGCTGGTGGATCAGCTAGTGTGATGCAGGCTATCAACAGTAATACAAATTGTGTGCTTATGAATCCTAGCTGCAACAGAAATATCAATCTGGGATTTCCTCAGGGTCAAGTTCATTCAAGCATATCACTTTCATTATCCAACATCACTAATGAAAGCAGTGCTACCGATTATCAAGATTGTGGGTTATCACCAGTATTTCTGACAGGTGAATCCCCATGGGAGTCAAATTTGGAGACTTCATGCCCGCAAGCAAGGGACAAAGCTAAAATGAGATACAATGAGAAAAAGAAAACTCGAACGTATGTGCCTTTGACTCTTTGTATATATACATTTTGGTATAAACTTAATGGAGATAAAATTTAATCTATGCAACTTTAAAGTTATGCCTATTCACATTGACATACATGCACAGATATAGATCCCTTAGTCACTAGAAGTGCCTAGAGCCATTCTTGTTTTGTCTTCCTGCTGCACAAATTTTTATTACACATCAATTGCCATCTCTAAATTACTTTGTTTATGCTCATAGTACTAGTAGAAAACCTAAAAAAGTGAAATTGCTTGCTAAGACGTCTTTCACATTATAACATTACAATATAATCTACCTGGAAAAGAGACTTTCTCTTTTTCCAAAACTATGGAGGATCTTGGACTATTTTATCTTGGAACTTCAACTGGAAATAACCAGTAACAGCTGAGCCATTTTCTGAACCATGCAAAAGGACCTTATCATATGCAATTCTACCAGAATATGTCTGAATGCTTCACTGTGGTCCATTATGTGAAAGATCATCTTTCTATTAACTCAAATCTCATGCATTCCACTTACTATAACTTAAGAAGCCCTTAATTTTGGGCTGGGTACACACTCCTAATGGAGTTTGCAAATTTCTGATGGGCAGGTTTGGTAAACAAATAAGATATGCCTCTCGCAAAGCAAGAGCTGATACTAGAAAGCGTGTGAAAGGTAGATTTGTGAAAGCAGGTGAAGCATATGATTATGATCCCCTAGGGACAAGGGACTTCTAAACATATTACCCACAATCACTATCTTTTTCCTTGCAAGATCTGGTTCTGACACTGGTAAGGTAGTCACTGAACATTGTATACATATTATTTTGTACTTGAGTTTCAGTTGACATAAGATTTTTCATCTTGTAAGTGTGGAATAGAATTTTAATGCTAGATAATAGTGATTCAAAACTAGACTACTTAGGGTGATTGATACAGATCTTCTAGAGCTTTTAACAGGTAATACAATCAGAGCATTAGTCTTTAGATGAAACCAAAGATATGAAGAAAAGATTGCATTGGGAAATGGCAAAGGAAGAGGTTGCACTTATACCAAGAAATTGTGTTTAATTATACTTAGAAGTTTAAGAGGTAACAGGCATGCCATGCTAGAGGAGCTGGAGGTTTTGGACAGATTCTAATTGCATCGCAGTCAATTTCAATTCAGAGGAAAGAAGTTAAGGGTAAGATAAATGCCTCTTGTTTGGTATTATATATCAAATCATCAGTTTATTTAACTGTAAGGGATTGAACTGAAGAACTATACCCCAAGATTACCCAACCCTCACCACTTGAGTTATATTGAAGTGCTTATTGAATGATTATTGAGTGCCTAAATCTTTCTTCTGCTTGTAGCTCTTCTTTTTATATGCATATTTGCTCCTGCTTTATGACAAACAAGACAACCCTCTGTTGCATAAAAATTAATGAAGATTATATATATTTCCATATGTCTGTACATATATATACGTTTTGATCATGTAAGTTTCAAGGCGATATCGTCTGAAAACGTCTTTATGTCTTCTCTGTTAACATCTACATCCTGTTTATTCTACATTGAGCAGGTGTACGTACTTTTTCCTGACTTCAGAGAGGTTGTGCATGGTGATCTGTCTCAAATGTTAACAGGTGAGATTGCGTGAGTTGCTGGGCCTGTGTCATATATGAACACCTAGTAAAGAATAAAAGGCAAACTGATGTTTGTCTAGCAATTACAGCCAAAACCATACATTTTCTGCTTTCAGTTTCGTTGTCCCTACTAGGGATAGAACCAAAGACCTAAACAAACACCACCTTGTTCCACGGCTCATATTTTAAAGCCATGGTCAAGGGCAATAGACACCAACATTTGACAATTCTACATGTATTTCCTTTTCATCAGATTTTGTGAGCATGGTGAACTGTTGATTGAGAGACTATTGTTGACTTGCTGGAAGTCAGTTTCATTGTGCACATCTGGAGCAACCATACGCATCTTTGAACGCCTATGTACTGCCTTAATAATCATTATGTGTGTGTGTAGTGTTGCTCTATACTTTCTCACAGGAATGGTAGCTTTATTTTTCTAATAATTGTACGAACATTGTTTCTATGGCTTCAACGAAAGTTTGTTTCTTCTACCACTTTTGAGTTATTAAAAACTGTTTGCTTGATTTGCGCATATTCAGTGTTGTAAGAACTAACAATGTTAGTCCATTAGTCTCTTATCATCATCATTTAATGTGAGAGTAAAAGCTATCTAGTATCTAAAAAGCACCGCTCATATCACAAGCATAAAAGTGTAAAAAGGACTCCTGTTATCATTGGTTTCAAAAAAATTTCTTTTAAAAAAAGTTTTCTTTGAAGGCCTTTGCACTATACTCAGTTTCAAAGGAACATAAGTGAATGATAGGCATATGTGTGTGCGTGTGTATAAGCATCAAGTTTTTTAATGTTAAACCCAACAAACTGATGTGTCTAATATAGTCCGATTAAGAGTTTCTTTCTAACTTTAGATAGTATCAGGTTATCTTCTTTACAATGATTTTCTGTAAGATGTGACATTTGATCTTTAAGAAATTAGATTAAAGAAGAGGAATATATATTCTTCTAAAATTGAATATTAAATTACTGAAGCATTGCAGGCTTGCATCTTCTTTTGACTGGGTATACAAGCTAATGGACTTGTTGGTGGCAATTGGTGTAAGAAGTCCCGTGCAATATGCAATCAACAGCTACAGTTTAAGAAATTTAATGTACTGAGGAGACAATTGGTTTCATGGTATTTCAACATTAGTTCATAAAATATGATGGCATTTTAGGGAATATTGGGAGAAAAGGAAAAGAAAAGCAACGGAGGGAATGGCTCCTCTCCCCAACAAACCCTTTCACGCTTATGTTTGATATGCGAAGTTGTATTATTAAAATATAGAAATGTAAGACACCTGAAAATCTATCAGGTATTAACAACTCCTATATTAGAATGCTGGTGTACGGAACAGTTCAATTCTATACTCATGGATTCCTTCCTACTTGTATATCGAACGACTGCAAGAATTTGATCCGGGGAACAAAGGAGAAAAGAAATTAAAAAAAAAAGAAGTCAAAACCTTTAATGATCGGTATTTGCCTTTCTCTACCACCAACTGCCATGATTCTCATGGAGGCTGTCAGTGATTATTTCCTTGGGTTTAGACTGCCACAAATTATGGCTAGCACAACCATGTTTATGTGACATGATTTGAAGCTGTAGTAATTAATCTTAGCTGCCGAAAAGTTTATAAAATTGTTGCAGACTTGCTGTAATACAAGGACTACCGTGTCATACTTATGGAAGATCCTTTTTTTTTTCCTACCATATCATAAATCCTTAAAAGTCAGAATTGCGTTGCCTGCTTTTACAATTATTTTAATAAATTAACCAGTGATACTAAATTTGAGTCAGCTACAATATCTACCAGAATTCTCAGAGTGCACTTGCCTTCCTTAGTTTTCGTTCTTTTTAGTTGTATGCAGTAGCTCTTTTCTTGAAATCTGAACATTGAGAAAATAGTATCCCCAGTTTCAACTTTTCCTCTTAGTTATACCTGAGATGGTGGTCACTAAGCTCTCTATCATTTGACTAAGAGGAAACAAACCCAGAACAGATAATCAGGCACGTAAAAGAGAAAAACATATATTATAGATACAAGAGAGGGTTTTTGGGCATTCTGGAACGCTTTCTGTCGATGCTGCTGTTAGGATGGCTCCAACTTACGATGGTTGGAAGAAAAACCTCCACTGAGGCTCCAATAAGATATCTTCGTGTAAGGTTTTGGCAAGTGTTGCAGAGAAAGCACCTTATGTGTCTAAGTGCCAAAAAATTGGCTTTATGAACCCAATTGTCACATTCTCTACACAAATAAGCATCATCAGCTTGGCAATACAATGAGGCCTTTAACCCACAAAGCTCACAAGATACAGAACCTCTGGTCGCGCCATGTGAAGCAACCTCTTCAGGTGGGTAGCTCTTGCAGGAACCGCCATGGCTTTCCTCTTCCGCACCTTTGCTCATTCTGGGAGGCTTATGCTAGTTCCTTGACCAAATGGCATAGCTTGGTAGTCAAACAAATTGCCTTTTTTATAACAACTCGTCGGCATGAATCACATGTCCAGGTTCTTGGGACGAATTCTTCTGGACAAGGACTTGAATGCCACTGCGTCACGAAAGCATCTGCGTTTATACAATACCGTTTCTGTCTTTTTCCAATCATGCCAAAAGTGCAATTTGGTGATCGAGCAAAGAGAGAGATTTCTGTGACTCCACTAGTTTTGAGAAATCAAACTTGATGATTAAGCTTTAAGCTTCGTCAGATGATTGAAGGGTTGTTAAGAGCCATAATTTATGTCGTTGAGTGGTTACCAAGTCAATTGGGGTTCCTAAAGTAGAAAGATTTAACTGTATGGTGTAGAATTAGTACCTTTAAAACTTGTGACCCACCCAGTTCCATTTGGTTTGCTGCACGTAAGACCACTTGAAATGGGAACTGATTTGACTTATTTGGGAACATGTAGAAGGCACCTTTTGTCGTGCACGGCTGGACTAAAAAAACTTGTACTTTTGCGAGCCATAAGGGCAAAACATGTCCTTGTCGACAAATTGCTTTGGGGGTTGGTGGATTAGTCCTCATGTATGGTTGAAACATGAGAGCTTGGGCCAATTACTTGCCTCCAATATGAGCTGGTGACGACTTCAAAGAAACACAAAGTTAATGGGCGTGCGAGATAATAAATTCGGGTTTGGTGCTTTTGGTGTCTGTAGGAGAGTGATGATATAAATTTCCAACCGTCCAATTTGACACACCTCACAACCACTATAGAAACAAACAGATTGCGTATTCGGTAATCAAGTTTATCGAACGGAGAACGGACTTGGATTGGCTGTTGATTTGGCACTGTTGGGTTGGGGAAGAAGGAAAATTTCGGTTGGGGAAACTGAACCTCGTGACTGAACGCAATTGTAAACAAAGAAAACATCAAGAAAAATGGAACCCAGCAGCTGGCTACGAAAATAATAAATCGTTGATATGCATGTGAGATGTATAAGTATCTTTTATGGTGGAGATTTATTAACATATGAATTTTCTTGGACGTCCATTCGAAATTTCGAATAAAATTTTTTATGCTTCTAGGCTTATATATATCAGGTTATTGAAAAGCTTACTTATCCTACACAAATAGATAAACATCTCCATATTAATTTAAAAAAACTTTGGTCTAGCATATACATTTAAGGCTTAATTATATTTTTATTATTTTAGTACAATAAAGGGATTAAATGTCCAGCAAAAAAACTGCAAAACACATATCTCCTAAGACTTTAGTTTCTTATTTTTTTTAACTTTAATTATACTAATTAAATTCTAAATAATAATAAAAAATTAATTTTAAATTTAAAAATCTAGAACTATTATTATGGTCTAAAAATTAAACATAAAATTTTAAAATCATAAATTTAAATTTGAAAAATTTATAATTATTATATTAATTCAATATTTACAGTTTAATATTTATGATTTTAAAATTTAGAATTTTATAATATTGAGATTTTAGGATTTTAATTTTGATGATTAATGATTTAATAATAATTGATTATTTTATAAGTTTAAAATTAATTATAATTTTATTATTTAAAAATGAAATTAGTACAAATAAAACAAAGAAACAAAAGTAAAGTAATTTGAATATTAGATGAGCTAAATTTAGATATCAGAATGGCTAGACTGAGGTAATTAAAATATGAGATATGAGATTAAAACAATTTAAACATTAGAAGAAAAATTATAATTAAACCTATATTTAATCTTAAAGGCTCAAAGTACTTCAGTGGCCCAAAGCACTTTGCATCTATCTTATGGGCACTAACTTGGGTAATTTGGATTCAAGTCTAGTTTCATTTTAGCCCCAAGTAATTGTCAACCCGGCCAAATGTAGGCTAAACTATGGACCTTAACAATTGAAAATTATAGTATTACTTGTTAGGGGCAGATGACAGGCGCTGGCCCATTTGTGCCCCTAATTACAAGGACCAGCAGCGGTGCAATGAACTGCTGTCAGTTGCGAGCAAGATCCTGTAAGTGGTAAGTGGTAGAAAGAGCAAGCGAACATCTGGAAATGGGGAGTGGAGCCAGAGTGGTGTTACTGTTGCAATCCATTTTGTTTTGATTTAATATCATCAAAGAAGTAACTACTTTCTGTGTGTGTAAACTGTAATGTTCCACCGAAGGAAGAAAGAACCCACCTTGCCCGTCTCCGACTCCACCGCCAGTTCCAACCTCTCCTCCAAAATGCCATTGCCAACAATGCCCTCCAACCTCCTCAGAACTCCAACTCCCTTCCCTCTTCACTTCAGGTCCTTCCTCTTGATCCTTTCTCTCCTTCTCAACCTTTACCTCATCGTCAACCTCTGGCGATTCGAGCCACCCCCTCCGATCATTTCCCGCATCACCTCCTCCCCGACCACGCGCCGCCACCTCGTCTTCGCCATCGCTTCCTCGGCTCTGTCTTGGCAACGAAGGGAGCCCTATGTCCGTCTCTGGTATTCCCCCAATTCCACGCGGGGTTTTGCTTTCCTGGACAGCCCCGTGTCCAATAACTCTTCCTCACCCGACATTCCGCCTGTGGTGGTTTCCGCTGACACCTCCAAGTTCCCATACACCTTCAAGGGAGGTCTCCGCTCGGCGATTCGGGTGGCGCGGGTAGTTAAGGAAGTGGTTGATCGGAACGAATCGGATGTTCGCTGGTTTGTCTTCGGTGATGATGATACGGTGTTCTTTGTGGACAACGTGGTGAAGACTCTGTCGAAATATGACCACAATCGGTGGTTCTACATAGGGAGCAATTCGGAGAGCTACGAGCAGAATGTGAAATATTCCTTTGATATGGCATTTGGTGGTGGTGGCTTTGCGCTAAGCTATGCGCTTGCTAGGGTTTTAGCTAGGGTTTTGGATTCGTGCTTGAGGAGGTATGCGCATTTGTATGGGAGCGATTCGAGGATTTTTTCCTGCGTGGCTGAGCTCGGTGTTGGTTTAACGCATGAACCTGGATTTCATCAGGTGAAAAAATATTTTTTTTTATAATTTGGGTGTACTTGTCAGATACATTGTCCGGATTGGTGATTTTATGTTGACAAGAAAAAATGTCATTTATAACTCCAGTCCTGATCGATTTTTTATGTGTTAGATACATTTGTCGTGCTCTTAACTGACGAATATTGAATTCAATATCCATTCTCGCAAGTGTTTGAATATAAATGGCCAAAATAAAAATTGATTAGATATCTAGGCTATTTGAAAGAGGTCAGTTGATACGGATTGTGTTCCACTCCCTTTTGTTCTTTGTTGTCTCTGAGATGTTAAATTTTTTCTGCTCCATTGGGTTACACGGTGCATAGCCGTTCTTGTGCTAATTTTTATGTAGTTGTTGAAGATTTTATTATTCTATGAGAATAGTTGTGATAATGTGTAAAATGATAATTTATGCTGGTTGCACTGAATATTTGATTGCATAATATGTACTTTATTCAATAGTCAATACTGATTCTACTGGTTATGTCTCTCATGTGCATTTGAGGCATTCCATGGTCGTCAACGCTGTTGATTTGGATTAAAATTTTTCTGATTACTTCTTTAGCTTCTTGTTTGAATTTCACGAGTTTGTGTTATGTAATTGTTTTCTTACTTCATAAATTGCTTATGCTGGATTTTATTTGGGGTGTTGACTTCTGTACATTCAGGAGCATTCATTGATTGGCAACCCAAGCATATAATTTATGCATGTTAAGTAATGAACTTTATGGCATTAATATATACTCGTTTATTATTTAAAACCAGGTAGATATGCGGGGAAATTTGTTTGGGATGCTTGCTGCACATCCGTTATCTCCTTTGGTGTCTCTCCATCACTTGGAAGCAGTGGAGCCACTCTTTCCTGACATGAACAGGACACAAGCTTTGGAACATCTTTTTGCAGCTGTAAATGTTGATCCTGCCAGGATCTTGCAGCAAACCGTCTGCTATGACCCTTCAAATTTATTGACCTTCTCAGTTTCATGGGGTCTTGCTATCCAGGTGTTCCAAGGCAATGAACTTCTCCCAGATCTCCTTTCACTCCAGAGAACCTTTATGCCATGGAAGAGGGGTAGTAATGTTGATGCTCATTTTATGTTTAACATGAGAGACTATCCAAGAGATCCATGTAAAAGGCCATCTGTCTTTTTTTTGGAGAGTGTTACATCTCATAAAGGGGGTATCTGGACCAATTACACCAGGCATATTGTTCGGCGCTGCTTTGAATCAAATGTTTTGAAGCAGCTGAAACAGATCAGAGTTTTTTCAAAAAAGTTAGATCTTGATATTGAGCAGGTATTGATAAAAAGCATAAAATTATTTTAAATAGCATGATTTTAAAATTCAGAATTTTATTTGTTTACCTGTCTGCATTCTTACTCTAGTTTTTCGAGTTCACGTTACCTTTTTGTGTTTGATGCAGATGAAAGCCCCACTTCGTCAGTGCTGCAGTGTTTTGCCGTCTTCTAATGATTCAATGGTTATTCGTATCAGACAATGTGGTACCAATGAACTAATATCCATGCAATTATAGCATTCTTTTAGGGAGTTGCGACATTCAATCTCCAAAGTTTTCTTGAGCTTTGAAAGTTTGGAGGACCCTAGTCCCATCTACAATTCACTGTGAGGTGAATGCTTCTCTTTAAAGATAACCTTGGAAATTTATTTTGAGCTAGCTTGTAGTGAAATTTGAACAATGAGTTTTAAGTTCTCTAAAATTTTTTGGGGGTTTCATCTGCGTCTTTTTATGATATTATTTAGCTAGGAATACTCTATGGATCAGCAACCAGTATGTCACCAAGTATGAGTTTTTTGTTAGGCTTACCTTTTCTGATCTGAATTTTCTTTGTCATCCTCTCAGTAGATTCGTTGTCCTCATTCCTGATTCTAGAAGAATAGATGTACTTGAAGATGGCGAAAAGATCTTGATGAAGAAGGTGAGAAATCATTGGCAGTCCTTCGTTACAAGTAGTCACTCTCTCATAACCTGCCTGAGTTTCCTGGTATGTTCTGATTCCTTGCAATATACATTTCTGAGCTTTTCAAATGGTTTATCTCTGGTTTATTTTGGAGCGATGTGTGGTACCAGTCAGCCAAGGCGCCATATCTGCTCTGGAATGTGATCATAATGTGGACTATGTTCCAAAACAGACTATATGCTGTTCATTGATTTTTGTCTGTAAAAAATCCTGTAAATTTCTCAGGATGCATATATGCAGTTTGATGCAACTGCAGATTTTATTAGGAGAACAATGCCGGCGTTCCTGCAGGCGTGCTTGTTACTTGCAGCATAATGATAAATTGTAGTCCATCGGTAACACTTGCTCCACTTTAGGTTGCTTAATTATATAAACTCTTCTAGTTAAGGAAAAGGGAACTTGAAAGTCTCTGTCACAATTACCTTTTTTTTATTGGTAACCTGTTACAATTTATTTTTTATTCCTTCAATATTCCCAGGTCCCAAACTTCATCACAAACCTAGAATCACTAAAATTTGATCAAGTCATTGCACTGTGAAAAATAGTAACGTCAAAGAGGTCACCCATTTCGTATTATGTACTATAATGATTAACCAAAAACATAAAATAAAAAACTACGTGCTTGTAACGCATCAGAATCTTTATGTGATTTGTAGTCAGAAATTTGCATAGAAATCAGAATACGACAGGCTTGGACTAGGCAGGGTCAGTGCATTATTGTACATTTTGTTCTTTTTCTTCCTGCGTGTTGAGCTGGGTTTATCCAATTGCCAGACGGTAAGTTCTATTTTCAAACGTGTTGGACGAGTCAGGGAACCGGGTGCCTATATCTTATTAGGTCTGCGACTTTCCTAATTTAATACGTGACAATGACCAAAAATGTGCCGGAGATTTATTCTTGTCTAGACTCGAAGGAGATCGGACCCCGTTTTACATGGTAGGATTTGTATTTTTTATCGTAAAAATAGAGGAAAAAAAAGTAAGAGATCGTAGAGGAGATTGTCATAAAAATAGAGAAAAATAAAAAAAAAATTAAGAGAAAGCAGAGGAAAGTAAGAGAAATTTTTTTATAAATAATTAAAAAATAAATTTTACATATTAAGTTTTAAAAATATATATATATATATTAAAATAAAAAATTCAAAAAATCTAAATTATAAGTTTTTCTTTGAAAGTGCGACATCCACGGCCAAAAGGGCTGCGAAGACACGTATTGAACAAGCCTTCTGGACTATCTGTGAGTATGGCGACTTTTCTACAGGCGCAACGTAAAGTAATTTACAGTAATTTTCAATTGGAGACCTTTACTAGGGGATGCCATGATTTTTTTTTTTTTTAAAAGTTTGAGTATTAAATTTATAAAATTTTATAGTGTAATTTATAAAATTTAAAAAATTAAAACTTCTTCATATGAATTAAAAAATATTTTATATATCAATTTTTTTAAAAAATTTATTAGAAGTTAAAATTATTTTATAATTAGATATATTTTTAAAAAATATTTTCAAGTTAAAAAGTCATTTAAATATTAAAATAAAAAATATTTTTAAATTTTAAATTTATTAAAAAAGACATGCATAAGTAATTATTTATATAACATTTGAAAAAAATTATTCTATTACAGTTTTTAAATTTTATGTTAATATAAATTAAATTTAATAATTCTTAACTTGTCTATGTTTAATAATGATATCTTTTTGCTATTAATTGTCTTTATTTCTTACAATAGTCTAATAAACTCTAGGGAACAATAATTTATAAAATAATTCATATATAAAATATTTTATTTTCTCTCTCTTTTATACCCGCGTACAGGGGAAATACCCTACCGCTAACTTTTTCCCTGTCTCCCCACCCAAACCCACTTTCTCTTTCTACTTTACAGTCAATGGATTCATAAGTATTTGACTAGAATCTAATGGCTTTCGCCAACCGTGGAATTTTTATTGGGAAGAGCTGCGTTTCTTCTTCCCAGAGACCTATCACAATTCGTACTCACTACACATGGAGATGTACCTAACTTGAAACGTCAAAGTGTGCAGATTTCGTACGGCGTGAATAGCGGTGGCACTTGTTTAATTATATAGTCCGATCTTCTCTGCACCTTTCTCACAAATATTAGAAACCTGTGAAGGTACCAGAATTCCGAAACAACATACCTCTTCAGAATTGTATCTAATTGCCTCCTTAATATGCAGTGTCTTCCTAATCCCACCAAAAACCATTCTCTTCTAAACTTCATTCTAGTCTCCTCTTCATTTTGTGTCATTTATTTTCTTATATCCCTATCACTTCTGCGCACTTCTAAGCAAGTACATGTACATTCTTCATCCCGAGATGTGTCTGCGCCCACCACCCTTGATCATGTTGTGTTTGGAATTGCTTCAAGTCAGAAATCATGGCCTCAGCGGAAGGAGTATGCTAAGCTCTGGTGGAAACCCAATCAGATGAGAGGATGCGTATTCTTAGATAGCCTTCCAGCTGAATACCATGCCAACAAGAGCACTTCTCTCCCTCCTCTCTGCATATCTGAAGATACTTCACGATTTCGTTACACTTACCGGGGGGGTCTGCGGTCAGCAATCCGTGTGGCACGTGTTGTAAAAGAGACTGTGACCCTGCTGAATCATTCTGATGTGAGATGGTACGTGTTTGGGGATGATGACACCATTTTCTTTCCAGAGAATTTGGTGAAAACTCTTTCTAAATATGACCATGAACTTTGGTACTATATTGGCGCGCACTCTGAGATCTATGATCAAACCCGGTTCTTCGGCTTTGGAATGGCTTTTGGTGGAGCAGGTTTTGCTATCAGTTCCTCTCTTGCAAAGGTTTTAGCCAAGGTTTTTGACTCTTGTATAGAAAGGTATCCACATCTGTATGGAAGTGATGGCAGGGTGTCCTCCTGCTTGGCGGAGCTTGGCGTTGGGTTAACCCATGAACCCGGATTTCACCAGGTAACAACTCATTCGAAATGATGATTGATGAAGCTTGGGTAATTTCCCCTTTATCTTCTTTATTGATCCTCTAGTTTGTGATTATGAAACTGAACCAGGTTGATTTGCGGGGAAATGCCTTTGGTCTATTGGCTGCACACCCACTAACACCCTTGTTAACCCTGCATCACGTGGATTATGTAGATCCAATCTTTCCTAATATGACAACTACAAAAGCTCTACAACATTTATTTGAAGCCGTAAATGTTGATTCCCAGAGGACCCTGCAACAAACAGTTTGCTATGACAGATGGTTTCAGTGGACAATTTCAGTGTCATGGGGCTACGCAGTTCAGGTATTTCAGAACAACGTGTTTCTGCCAGATGCTCTGAATGTGCAAGAAACATTCAACCAGTGGAAGAAAGGAAAAGTTTTGCCAGGAGGATATACTTTTAACACAAGAGAACTTCACCCTGACCCCTGTAGAAGGCCCACCATCTTCTATCTAGATAGTGTGTCTTCTGGTAAGGATGGCATCATAAGCAATTATAAGAAATCTTATTGCAATTGCTCGTATGACATGGCATCACCGAAGAAACTGGAGTCAATCAAAGTGGTAACGAAGAAGTTAGATCTTGGCATCAAACAGGTATACACTATCAGACTTTGGTACTTTTTCAGGGCTCCAAGGTCGATGACATAACAGTTGTAATGGTACTGATTCTTTCTTTCTTTTATATGTTCAGTTGCAGGCCCCAAGAAGGCAATGTTGTGATGTGATGCCCTCTTCCGCTCGCGACGTAATGGAAATTGCAATTAGAGAATGCAAAGATGAAGAATTGATACACATGCACTAGAAGTATATATTAATTAACCCATTGTTTATACACAAAAGCAAAAGGCATCACTGAAGAGTGTATATGGAAAGGTCTAGAGATGGTTGTAAGGGCATTATCAATCCAGAATCCGTACTTTCATTGATGCTAGGAGAGTTACTAGTAAGCAGATTGTGTTTAACCCGGCACACACAGAAGAATTATTAGAAGCAAGACAATGACAAAAGAAATAAAGGTGCAACAGGAAAAAGAGAATAGGAAAAGGGTTCAGTAATGCAGTTTTGCGCTCAGCTAGCATGATATCTGGTTTTTCCATGTTGATTCAATTAAACACTCCAGCATGTGCGGTAACTTGCGAATTACTCTATGGAAGCTTTTGTGATTTCAACGGAAAGAAATTGATGGACAGCATAAACTTCTGTAATAAATTGGCAAAGTTAATAGTAGTTTTTAGCTTTATTGTTTGTTAAGTACTGCATAATGAAATATACATATTTGCATCCATGATCCGCTTGGTACTGCTAAGTATAAAACCAAATTAATTATTCCTTGCGAGTATATCTAATCACATCCCTCTGTCAAAGAAAACACAGGAAAAGAAAAGAGAGAGAAAGCAATCCTCCAAGCAATCAAGTTGGCCCATGACCTCATCCCATGATTTGTGCGATTGCACAGCTCTTTTGCTTCAAATGAAGAATACTCTATAAATTAATATCTCAAAATTGTTCTGACTCATCAATGGAATCTTCTGTCTTTTGGATCTAATATTTGATAGTCAAAGGGAGTCTTTCCTTTTCTTAAATTAATTTATCTACTTAATTGTTTATCTTTTGCCAAAAGAATATTATCCCTTCTTATGGAATTGAGTATCACATTTCCTGATGCCATATTTTTTCCTTTATATGAATTCATGAAGAATCATATAAAGGGCTATCTCTCTGCAGTTACCCTGAGAAATGTTATGTTAGAGATAATGTAAACAATCCATCTGTGACTCAGACTGGTTCCCAATTGGGTAAAAGAGGTTCTGGCAAACGGGATTATGTCATTGGTTGTTCTGGTCTCAAAAAAAACCTCTCATTTTTCTCACCTCTGCAAAATGCAGAGACAAGTAATAATCTTTGCATTTATGGGCTCTGCGATTCTGCTATTAATTCAGTAGTTCCACTGTCCTGGCAAACTTAAAATTGATAATCGTTACATGCATAGGCTCTGGGATTCTGCTGCATCTACCATTGTACTCAGTTCAAGTTAAATTGCTGCAGCTTGTGCTGGTTGGTTTGGTTCAGTCTCCATCTTCCATCTTAGCTAAACATGCTAATTGATGTTAGAGATTAAAACTGCTACATCCTTGGCATCTTACGGCCTTTCACATCCATGTATGGTCCATAAGAGTATGGCAGTTCGGTGTATTGCTTATATGGCACCCAGAGGTTCAAAGCAAAGCATTCTAGTTATTGTTTGCTCTCTCTAAAGAATCACGAGGGTTAAGAAAGAGTTGAAGATCAATAGACTAAAGTTAATTATAATTATATCTTCCTCTGTTTCACAAGATACGTCTCTGGGCCAATGATTAAGTAATCGGTGTACCCTTTGTAGTGTATGATCGGAGGGAATCCCATTAGTTAAAAATAATAAACTTTTCCCCTATCCAAGGTTTGAGTGACAATTGCCGGGAACCAAGAGTTGGTTCTTTGTGGGCGCAAAAATGGCTAGCTTTTTCTTTTATTTTTTAACAAGTATGTTACTCATCAAAAGGTGGAAGGATTGTAGGTAAACGAAATCACCACTACATATGATGAAAGAAAACGCATATGCTCCCTGAATTGATTGGATGATTTTGATCCTATTTAATGTAATTACCCTAAAGAAAAATTTTTGCAAAGAGAAAAATATTTAAGTCCTAAGTGTCCCTCTATTATTTGGAATAATTCAACCCACCATGCCTATATATTGGCACCCCTTTTGCCGAACCTTGATTTAAAGCGTGAGCAAAATATAAATTCAATATGCCTTTCTTCAAGTTCTTTCCACTCATTTTATTGACCTTCTTCCTCTTTCATCGAACGGTATCTGGAGATGACACGATGACACATGTTTGTTCAAGTTCTGGAAATTTTACCATGAATAATCCTTATGAAACAAACCTAAAAGAGCTTGTCAATTATCTTATCTACGAAAAAACGGCCACAGGTTTCGCCATGGGTTCAAAGGGGGAAGGTGGAAACCGAACACATGGGCTGCCTCTTTGCCGTGGCGATGTCTCTCCCACGGATTGCCGGAGCTGTGTTGTGCAGGCTAGCAATGCCACGCACGAACTCTGCCCATACAGCAAAGGAGCGACATTATGATGCGAAAATTGTGTACTAAGGTACGCAGCAGAGGACCTCTTTGGCCAAATTGACTATGGACATTGGTATTTCGCTACTTCCAATGAAAATGCGAGTGAGCCCAGGTTGTTTGGTGAAATGATCAAAGAGTTTCTTGGCCAAATCACTGAGCAAGCTCTGACGGACCCGAAAATGTACGCGGCTGGGAAGCGACAGCTTGACGGGCTCGACATGGTGTATGGGTTGGCACAGTGCAGCAGAGACCTGTCTGCCATAAATTAATGAGAAATGCCTGAATGATTCAGTGGCTTGGTTCACAAACTATTGTGTGGAGAAAGTGGGAGCAAACATCTATAGTGGGCCTTGCAGCGTAAGATACGAGCTTTACCCTTTTCTTCATGCCGAAAAATCTGCTTCCTCTCCCTAAGTTTCACCCATTCCCATAGCTGTGGCACATGGCTTGCAAGTTGGGATATTCGTTGGGTTTTTGTCACTTCTCATCCATTCTGTTCTTCAGTACTTAAAGCCGTGCTGTGGTCACTTTGAATATGACACTGTTTTGGAGGAGATTTTGCACGTATGGGGTCTAATATGTGAGTGTCTATCGTTCTCTGTTTCCACTATTTTAAGTGCGTCAAATGGTATAAGCAATGCTAATATATAAAAATATTATTTAATAAACAAATTGACATCACAAGTTAATTAATAGGTAAAATCATATGCGAATAAGTGAAAATAAAAATTAATAAAGTGCATCAATAATTGACTTTATGAACTATTAATAATCTATTTGTAGTTATATATTTAAAAATGAAGGAGCATCGTACACTTGCACAATATAGGTATAGTTAATATGTAATGCATTTCTTTTTCCTTATTGTTTTTACGATCTATACACTATTTATCAAGTATTCCTCTCCTTTTTTCCACTTCCTTCTCCATGTAAAAAGTTGGATTTCCTCTCATTTTTTTAAAGAACAATGATAAACTATTTAATATATACTAAATAAATTTGAAAATAAAATTTTAAATGAAAAAACTTTAAATCTATTGCTCCTTTTTTCCTGCCAACGTTAGATTCTTGGTTATGTACAGACACCCATCAACTTGGACAAAAGGCTAAAACTCTTAGTACTGCAACTGGTAGATTGTCTCTTTCAGTAGTTTTATGGTAAGGACAAAATTGCAGTACTGGAACAATCAAATTCCAATTCACAATTGAAACGATCTTTTTTATTTCTTTTATCTCCCTTTTTTATCATTAACTTGATCTAGCACGAGGCAACTACTTGCCAAGCTCATAGTATAGGCCATATTCATGCCTATCAGGCACATACTGAAATATTGCAACCCCTACAAGCAGCCATGAAAGACTGCCAAAAGGCATTTAACCACACCAGGTTGCTTTCACTGAGCAGTAAGAGTTATCCAACAAAGGGGAAATGAAAATGAAAATGCAGAAAATTGAAGAAGAAAAATGAAAAAAGTTACTTTCTTTTTCCCGGATAACAACTATATAAATTAGCAGTCCCCTTTGTGGGCATTGTCTCATTCCAAGATCAAACTCATCAACCAAGAAGGCAAGAACTCAACAATGTCTTTCACAAAAACTACCTCTGTCCTCCCTGTTGTCACCTTAATTCTTTGTTGCCTAACTGTCACTGGGGAGCAGTATGTTCACCATGCCTGCATATTCCATGAGCGATACAATGTGCACGATCTTTTCCAAAAAAACTTGCATGAGTTTTTGGGTTATCTTTCATATCAAACCCCTCAAACAGGTTTTGGCTTAGGATACAAGGGTGAGGGTCAAGATAGGGTGTATGAACTCGCCCTTTGCAGGCCAGATGTGCCGCCCTCAAAATGCAGCACTTGTCTTGCTGAGGCTATCAAGCATTTGGACAAAGGCTGTCAGAATTACAAAGGTGGAGTCATATGGTCCAACCGTTGTCAATTGCAGTACTCCAACAGATATTTTTTTAGTCAAACTAACAACCAAACCTGGTTCTTCCGAACTGGGAATGAAATTGTAGATGACCCCGCTCCCCTCAACAAAAAATCAGTGAATTTATTGAGCAAATTAGCAGAGCAAGCATCCAAGAACACAGAAATGTTTGCTACAGGTAACGTGAAGCTTGGAGGATCAGAGAAACTATATGGTTGGCTCAGTGCACCAGGGACCTTTCAAAAGCAACTTGCAAGAATTGTCTTATGAGATCAATCTCGGCAATTCCGAATAGCTGTTCCGGAAGAGAACAAGTCAGGATTTACAGTGCAACTCGTGACATTAGGCATATAGTTGTGTAATGGCTTTTTATATTTATTATCTATCTTTAGTGTCAGGTATTGGTCAGGAAACATGTCGAAAAATGCCAGAAAAAAATGGAAAAGCAAAGCTACAAAAGTACTAGAGAAAGCCAATATAATTTGTACATACAAAATCTTGTGATTTTGGCATTGCACCAGTAATTTTCCTGACATTTGTTTCATGTACATTGTTCCACCGACTTGAGCTAATAAAACTTGTCCACTAATTAAGCATTTTAAAAGGCCAAATTCAAGCAATTATATATTACAAGATGAACAGCACGTGTAAGTGCAGCCATAAAGGATTGCCAAAAGACAAATAACCATAATTTTCGGCTTGGCTTTAGTGTGTAGCTCTTTAGCATTTTTTTTCCTTTTTTGAATTAAAAATTTTAAAAATTACTTATTTTAAAGTCAGAATATATCATATGTTTTAATAAAAATTTATAATAATATTTACAAATCGCTAAACAACTATAAAGAATTGTTAAAACAAAAATTTTAATTTAAATCTTACAAATAAGTACTTTGAATTTTAAAATCATCTCTTTTTATGAACTCCTTAAAATATAAAAACAATAAAAAAAAAACAAATAAAGTTAATTTACATCCAGTTCCAAGCAATGACTATAAATTGAGCTAAACCAGAACATGCATGTTGCATAATTGCATTGTCCTCTATTCAAAGTCCAAAACAATGTTGTCTGTCTCAAAATCCCCCTCTCTCCTTTTTTGGGCAACCTTTGTTCTTTGTTTCATAGCTGTCACTGGATATCTTATGCCCATCCCTGGATATATCCCCTGTTACATCTGTTCGGGGCAGTAATCTAGTGATGGCACTTTCGGGTCGGACTTGACGGAGCTTCTGAGTTATCTTTCCTATGAAACCCCACCCAAAGGCTTCGCAATTGGTTCCAAAGGAGAGGGCCGCGACCAAGTGTATGGGCTTGCCCTTTGCCGCACCCATGTCTCACCCTCTAACTGTTCTGATTGTCTTGTCCGGGCAATCGACCAGATTAGCAGCCTATGCAACTACTTCGAAGGTGGAGTCTTATGGTATGATGGCTGTCTTTTGAGGTACTCGAACACAAATTTTTTTGGTGAGGCTGACGACGAGTTCTCCCACGTTACAGGGACAGAATATCCACCTGGACATAAATCCTTCACCCTAATTTCGATGAACTTGTTAAGCACATTGGCACAGAACGCTTCGTTGGACCTGAAAATGTGGGCAACGGCTTCCGTGGTGCTTGAAGGGTCAGACAAACTATATGGGTTGGTTCAGTGCACACGGAATATATCAGCCACAGCTTGCCAGAGGTGCCTGAGTGGATTAATCGGGCATATCCCAGCAAAGGCTCCAAGAAAAACAGATGCCAGGATTTAAGGTGTGAATTGTGACGTTAGATATCAGGTTGTCAAACAATAATGAGATACCAGGAAATGAACGCCATGCAAGCGCTCTACAAGATATTACAATAATATGGAGGGTTGTGTTTGTTTGATTTCTGGTAGCTTTTCATTTGTTTGAACAGATGACTCTATGTATTGGTTTGGTTACAACACCGATATATTGACGTTCTAAAATAAATACAATGAAATATTTTTCTTCTTTCGGGTGTCTGCAACGTTTTCAATGTTTTCTAGGATTTGGTTTGGTTCTTCGAAGTTAACCATCCCTGAAAGAAGATGAAATATTAGAATAATACATAAATGAAAATTTAAAAAGCAAAGCAGAATAATGTTCATGATTAAATTCAACCATGAGCTGCCTGGTATTGCTCAAGCTTTGAACCTCTAATGGTGATTGGAATAGAGCCTAATAATCTCGGAGCAAAATTGGAACTAAAACAGAAGTTGTTCCCTCCGGTATATGTGGAAACCAGCAAAGCAACAATCACGGCCATTGTTGTATTTGCCTATGTTTGGTGACAAGGAATTATTGCAACAGATATGCACACCTGCAAGTTAATTTCATTTAGGTTAAGAAAATGAAGGTCGCAAAGTGACTCAACCACTATCAAGAAACGGACTTGCCAGATCTTTGATAATTTTGTTTGATACTTAATGGGAGTTGCGCTAAAATTTAGCTCTGATTAAAGTACTAGTTTTCGTCCTTCCAAGTATACGTAACTCAAACAACCAAGACACTTGATTATGTAATGACTCTAAGAAGAACAAACGGACATAATTACGAAATGAAGCAGTTCCATTAACTTAAACCATAGTTAACTGGGCGTGGGCTTCCTGCTATATATTCAAGTTAACCATTGACCCCAATGTAGAGCAACCCATTGATGGCATCTAACATCCAAATTACGGCGTCTGTTAAAGCAAAGAATGGGCAAAATCTTCTTACTGAAATATTCAATTGTTAAATAACAAAGTAACTAATTATTTTGCACCAAACCAACCAAAACTAGGAAGTGGAGATTTTCCCTTTAAGCTGAAACTTGAATTAACTTAGAGGTGGCACTCTCATTCCTTAACTGTAAAAATCTCATTGGTTAAACTGTCAGCATCCCGCAACATACACGAGATAATTAAGATCTTTAAGATTTCCGTCAAGACGCTCATTTTCCTTTCATCAGTTTAACTTTCAATGTAGATAAAAAGCCGCAATCGCAACCGGTAAATGCTTACCTTTTGGCTAGAAGTATGTCCTTTAGCAAGAAGGAAGGTGGCGTACACCTTTACGAATCAGCAAACAGTCATTTGGCTATTATGGGACAATGACCCCTTTTTAACAAAATTCATTAGACTAGTTGCATTGCAGCAACCTAGCTAATTCTCCCATTTGACTAATTCCAGGAACGCCCTTTCGCTTCTCCTGCGTTGCGCCCTTTAAATCCTACTCTTTCGTTGCCTGGTATAGGCCATGCATATAATCAATCATCGAGGAAGTTGAATGATATACAGCAGTACGTCATGGCCACTAGCTAATTAAGCAATCGCTAAACATTGCCTAAAGACATTCTACATTAATAACCAATATCCTATCACTTCACTAAAGAAAGCATGAAAAAGAAAAATGCAGAAATTAAGTAGCAACATGACAACATCCTTATTAGTAATAAGTCTATAAATTGAAGTAATCCCCAGCAATGTTGCATTGCTCCATTTCAAATTCAAACCCAACAATACGCTAAACCTCAATAATGTCTTTCTCAAAATCAACCGCTTTCCTCTTATTAATAGCATTTCTTCTTTCTTTCCAAACTGTTTTTGGTGACGTCCACCTCCACCATATCCGCTTGAACTCAGAGCAGTTCACTAACAATGATTCTTTCCATACAAACTTGAAAGAACTTTTGAGTTACCTTTCCAACGAAACCCCAGCCACGGGTTTTGCCATGAGCTCAAAGGGCGAGGCCCGAGACAGAGTACATGGGCTGGCCCTCTGCCGCGGCGACATGGCACCCAAAAACTGCACTCAGTTTCTTAGTAGTGCAGTCAACGAAACAGGCGGACTCTTTCCCAGTAACAAAGCAGCAATCGTATGGTATAGCCATTGCCGAACCCCTCATCTTTCGATCAAAATGCAGAGAGGTTTTTGAACAAATTAGTAGAGCAAGCATCTCAGTGCACAATGTACCTTTCGAAAGAAGCTTGTATGAGGTGTCTTAATAGATCGATCTCACTGATCCCCGATTGCTCTTCTGGAAAGAAGGATGTCTGGTTTTATAGTGAAACTTGTTCCCTGAGACGTGTGGTTGGAAAATAATAATTAATCATCAATGTCTGGTTCTGTTTAGATGTGAGGAAGCAACTAGAACGAGGAGATGGAAAGGCATTGAATGCTAGTGAAGACCCCATATCGATTTTGAAGGTTTCCGTTTCTTGTTTTTCCGTAGCATTTTGACGTTCGAACAGAGTCCAGGAAAACTTAATAAAAAAAAGGAAAGAAAAACAAAGTCATGCATTGGGTCGGGACTAACCACCCAGACGCTGCCAGAACAAGATATTGTCTTACGTTGAATAGTGTCCCACTTACTAATTACTCCATTAGTTAAATAACTGGTTCACGAAAGTATTTAAAAAACAGAGTATCACATTGGATAACAGAGTTGCTCTGTATATATTTACTTTGTTGAGTTGTGCCTCTTTTTGTGCGTGATACTCCTGGAGTCAAAACGTGAAGTTTGCTTTTGAAATAGGAAAAGAAGATTTACACGAATGCAGTTTGGTGAATAGTTCATGTCCTTCGATGAGACAATATGGAGTGACATCACGCTCATTCTCATGGTTATCGTTTTGGGGCCTTTGGACAAATTCCTATACCGTGCAAACTGAATTTAGAAATTAAGTTTTGAATTTGAAATTTTGAACTGATTAGTCCATTGTTTTTATTATTGGTGCGCAAAAATTGGGTACCAGTTTCCCTGATTTGCTGTTTTGAGAAACAGAGTTGCTCTGTATATAAATATTGTTTTAGTTGTGTCTTGTCTTGTGCGCATTGCTTCTGAAGTCAAAATATGAAGTTTAATTTTTAAAAAAAGATGATCAAAGAATAATGGAGTCTCATCGGCTCAAGTGCATGCAGTTCGGTGAAATTGTTCATGTTCTTTTGTGGAGCCATAACGGTAGGAGAGGAAACAGAGCATCCTCTGCTTTACCTTTTGACTTGGTTTTTTGAGACGTGTTTGCTGGAAGCAAACTGGGTTCTGAAGTTTCGCTTAAGCTTGTTACGCACCAGCGGTAACCCTAGTTTCCACCATATTTGAGAGGTGCAAGTTCCAGAAAGTGCGTATAACCTATGAAATCTATATTTT
Organism: Dicorynia guianensis; assembly: GCA_037013595.1. Classification (NCBI taxonomy): domain Eukaryota; kingdom Viridiplantae; phylum Streptophyta; class Magnoliopsida; order Fabales; family Fabaceae; genus Dicorynia; species Dicorynia guianensis. The sequence goes on from JASUAB010000009.1 coordinate 3,921,772, forward strand.
ATTCTTATCAATTAGGCGTTTCTGTTTGTAATTACATGAGCAAAATTAGTGAGAAAAGCTTAAAACAGTATATTGCTGTGAACTAGGATTTGACTCCCTCAACTGTGCTCTTTTCATTCTTGTAAAAGACACATATGGCAGCAACCCTTTCCCTTCAAGTCACTTAGTGACAAGTTAAGATTTACATTGTGCCTTGGCGATAATTTGATCCTATGCTAAAAAACCCTCACCTAAGCTTGGCTTAAAAGTAACCTGAGTTAAAAAAAATGCAAGCTAGCTCGAAACTAATTGAGCTAACCCAATTCAATTTCAAGCCAGGTTAAAAAAAATTAACATTTTTTAAAATAAATTTTTATTAATTTAACCCTTAATTTTTTTAAACAATTTCAAATAAAATAAGCCGTTTAAACCGAATTTGACAGCTCTGTAAATGTGAATAAACGAGATCAAGCGTTCAGACAATTTTTGCTTTGTCCCTCTAGCTATTTAATTGCTTGGTGCACTGTTAGTGGTATTACAATTTTCAAGAAACAGAGTACAACATTGGATAATAGAGTTTCTCTGTATATATTATTTTTTAGCTGTGCCCTTGTTTTGTGCGCATTTCTTCCAATAAAGTCAAAACGTAAACGAAACAATATGGAAGTCACATGGCCCTCAAGTACATGCGGTTGAGTGAAATAGTTCATGTTCTCCTGTGGGACCATACCGACAGCAGAGGAAACAGAGCATCCTCTGCTTCACCTTTAGGCTTGTCTTCATGTGAGGGTCTTGTTCGAATCAAGTTCGGTCCCCCGAGATTACTTTTGCTTAAGCATATTACGCACCAAATAGGGTTGAGTGACATCATGCTCATGCCCATCGTTTTGGGGCCTTCAAACGAATTGCTTTGCGCTGAACCTCATTGGAAAGGTTCTACATGTGTGTAAACAATGATAATTGTTCCATTTCTTTTTTTTTTTGTTTCATCCTACAAACCAATTAATCCATTGTTTTAATTATCAGTATGAAAAATTTTGGTGTAAGTTTCCCTGCTTTGCTGCACTGTTAGTGTTATTATAATTTTAAAGAAACAGAGTTGCTCTGTATATAAGTATTATATTAGCGGTGTCTTGTCTTGTGCGCATTGCTTCTGAAGTCAAAACAGTATATTGCTGTGAACTAAGATTTTGACTCCCTCAACTGTGCTCTTTTCATGCTTCTAAAAGACGCATATGGCAGCAATCCTTGGCCCCTTCGAGTCTCTTGGTTAGAAATTAAGATTTTTGGTTTATATACACTTACACCGCCATATGATGTAACACATTCTGACTTGTTGATAATTTGATCCAATGCTAAGAAAACTCCACCTTTGCTAGCATACAAGGCCTACCCTTAGCCATTATAACTACCTTATTTAACGAAAGGCTGTTAGCTGTAGCAATTATTACATTGAACTAATTGATACGAAATTAAGAACAGATTAGTTTATTTATAATTAAGTAACAACTATACATATAAATTGATTAAACTAGCTAGTTTGCAAAATATTATGCCGAGATTGTTCCTTTTTTCATTCAAATCCATAAGCAGCAAATCGAACAATGTCTTTCTCCAAATTCACTAAAATTCTCTCTTTGATAACCTTTTTTCTCTGTTTCTCAGTTGTTTTGGGGAGAACTCACCGCTGCTTAGGCTACGAGAAGTACTCTAACAACGACCCTTTTGAAGTGCACTTGCCTCAGGTTGCTAGTTATCTTTCTTTTGAAACCCCTCCCTCAGGATTCAGCATAGGCACCAAAGGCGTGGGACGAGATAAAATATATGGTCGTGCTCTTTGCAGTCCGTATGTTGATCTCAATAGCTGCAACGACTGTGTCAATCCAGCAAACAGCGCTGTATTAGAATTGTATGCTTACTACAAAGGAGCAGCCATATGGTTGGAGAATTGTCAGGTGAAGCATTCCAACAAAGATTTCCTTAGTCGAATTGACCACACGAACTTGTTCTACTCAGCAGGGAAAGAGATTGTAAGTGACCCTGAATCCTTCGATAAAAAAGCTGTGGATTATTTGAGGCAACTGGCAGAGCAGGCTTCCAAGGAACGACAAATGGCGGCCATGGGTAACATGCAACTTGAAGGGACAGAGCACCTACATGGGATGGCTCAGTGCACCAGGGATCTTTCAAGGGCAGCTTGTAAGACATGTCTGGACAAATCAATCACAGAAATCCTCTGCTGCTGTCCTGGTAGAGAAAATGTCACGTCTAACAGTGCAACTTGTGCCATAAGGCGTCGGGTTCTCAAATAGTTACATTGCACGGACGACTGTATCTTTGGTCTACAGAGTACAACTTGTATCGGAAAGCTGTGTGGTTTAGTAGCAGTATTACTATTGGAGAACAACTTTTAATTAAGGCTCATGTTTTAAAGTAATATACAACAGATCCTTATCTGCAAAGCGTCCATAAAATCTTGAGCTACCACTCACTACAAACCCCATCCAAAGGTTTTGCCATGGCTTCATTTGGCTCCATGTTGAACTGAATTTATTGCATCTCCCTGTGTTATGGCAGTGTCTTGCCCATTGACTGCGCCACCTGTGTTAGTGAAGCAGGCACAATAGCGCTCCAAGATTGCAAGCAATTTGAAAGTGCCGCCGTTGTCTCGGACGACTGTATCTTGAAATACTCAAATAGTAGATTTTTTGGCGAAATTGACGATGCCGTCTTAACTTGCGAGGAGTCAATTCCTCGAAATGGAAGCAAACCCAAATCAGTTAGCAAAGAGGCAACAACATTGATCTGGACATTGGCCCAGGTAGCATCGAAGAAATCAAGGTTATATGCCACTGGAGTATTGCCGGTCGAGGCTTTATGGATAAGCTCAATGCAGCAGAGACCTTTCAGGCGAGGATTGCAAGAAGTGTCTGGACGCACTAGTTCACAGAATTCCAGGTTGTGGGAAACACGGAGGAAGGGTTGTCACCGTTAGCTGTGTCGTAAGATATGAGCTTAACAAGTTTTTCTAGTTTGATGATGAAACTACGTATTAAGACCAGAGGAGTCTGGCTTTCCACATTTTCAAACGGAGCAGCCAAGGGGTAAATGGCACCTTTCCTCCTTATTTTTCTTTGCAATTGCAATCTGCGCGTCAATTTTTTAAATTGAGCATACTCCTTTTCAATTTATCAAGTTCTGTTGTATTTCAACTCCCACCATTCCAGTTGCCCGTTAATGGTGGGGTAGAAAATGCAATAGATTATTGATAAACCAATGAATAATGCGATCAACTTTGAAATTGAGATGGAAATTGCAATCGAAATCTAATTTAAAGGAAAAATTACGGACGAAAAGTGCAATTTACTCCAATAGATAAATAAGTTATCAATTATGGAATGTTTGGCTGCGATTTGAGGAATGGGTGGGAATTGTTGTGCTTTATGATTAAACTCCATTATATATTAAGTTGGTCTTTGCTGTTATATATACTCAAGTCAATGGTCACTAATTATTATGAAAACTGTGGGCTCTTATTTGTGTGTGATTTTCAATCTGAGAAAATTACATGACATACACTTCTTGGAAGGAAAAATCGGGCCAATTTACTAAGCTAATAACTTATGAACTAAGTTAAGTATGAGATTGTACCCAAAAAAAATAGTTTTGTACGAGAGAGTTTGATTATCAAGAGCTTTTTTTTTTTTTGGGTGTAGTATTATAATATGAAATTTGCCTTAATTTTTTTAGATAAATTTAAAGTATTCTTCTTTAAAAATAATTCCTTTCACTGTGTTATTGGACATAAGAATGAATTCAACTCTAATACAAAAGCTAAATTTCTTACCACTAATTTAACTCTTGTTGGTAAAAGCACCTTAATATGTTCTTGGATATTAACAAGCCAGCACAGCTATTGTCCTCTAGACTCTGGTAGGCACAAGTGATTGCGGTCATAGTTCAAACGGTCAGGTATTCCACCGACTTATGTATGGCTGATTTAATTCCCTACCATGACTTATATGATATAAAATGGAGTCTTGAAACCATTATTAATCCATTTTATAATAAGCCAAAAAAGAGCAATGGCCAGGTCCAAACCTTTACAATTCATAACTCTGTGTTTGGTGTTTGATTCGTCAAACATTTTAGGTTAATTAGTCATCACCAAATCCCACGCGTTAATTTACCAAATCTAAAGTTTTAATGTGCATGAAAATAATCATATCAATCAACACTTTATGACCGTTAAAATAAATTAATATGCATGTTTACACATTTCCTCTCTCTCTTTCGTTTCTTGGTTGGGGAATCATGCTTTACAAATTCAAACAAATTAAGAAATTAGCATAAAGGATTTATAACCGAACCTTCTAATTCATCGAAGCCTGTAAGGGTTGCTAATTCAAACAAATTTGACACCAACAATTTGACATCTTCATGTCATGAATTTTTTTATATGTTAAATTTTAAAATTTTGTTTTTAAAATCCCACAAATTTAAGTGTTAAGATTTAGTGTCATAATAAAGATTAAATTAAATTAAAATTGTGTGACAAAATTTGTAAAATTTTTATTTAAAAATTTATATTATTAAATTTATTAGATCTAATAAATTAAATTAAAATATTCAAAAAATTTAAACCGTCACATATGTATTAGAATTTAATAATCTTACATTTAATGAGACTGCATGTATCTTCAGATAAATAAAAAATATTGAATGCAACAATTTCTATTTTTTTACTGTGATCAAAAGTTTAGAAAGATAAAAAATTATCTCATTTCAATGTCAAAACTATTACAAACCACAATGAATATTTACCTTAACATTTACAAATTAACTAATAAAACGACTAACAAAAAAATTGGAACCCTAACAAAGAGATTCAAGCCCTGCTAGCAAATCTAACTCCCATTGGGTGCATGTGTCTGACAATTTCTCATTCTAAAAGTTGAGACTTCATTAAATTCAGCCACCGTAGCAAAAATATAGAATTTACAAAGTGTTTAAACTGTTCATTCAATTTTGTTGTTCATTATCCTATATTTTAGAATTTTCTTTCTTTTATCTCATGTTTTTGTATATATTCCTGACATCAAATCCTGTCACCATTTTATCAATGGATGGCGCAAATATACGGGCCTCTCTCCATTTTTGTTTTTTTTCACTTGCCAGCGAGGGTCAATAAAGTGGGGATTAAACTATTTAAGAAATCAATGCAGAAAAAGACCAATTATGCTTTTGACATCGTCTGGTCAAAAGAAAATGTCAGCCTTTTCATTCCTTCGAAGACAAACTCAATCAATCTTTTTACGCTATAAATTGAGACTGTAATCTCAACTGCTACTCCACGCACTCAGATAGAATCCATCAAGCTAGCTCTCATTTGTGAGATCACCTCATCATCGTGCAAAATGCCTTCCTCAAGCCACACCTCCAAAATTTTCCTACTAACCTCTTCTCTCATCCTCCAAATTGCTTTTGGAGCGGACCCTCTCTACCTCTCTTGCACCAGCTCTGAAAACTACACCACCTACAGCCCTTATGAATCAAATTTGAGAAATCTCATCAGCTTTCTAAACTACAAAACCCCACCTACAGGTTTTGGTCTGGGTTCATTTGGCAATTACTCCCAGCAAGCTTATGGTCTCTCTCTATGCCGTGGTGATGTCTCAGCCTCAGACTGCAAAACCTGCGTCAATGAAGCAAGCAGTGAAATCCTTAGGCGCTGCCCATACAACAAAGGTGGCACAGTATGGTATGATAACTGCTTGTTCAAGTACTCCGACAAGGATTTCTTTGGCCAGATTGACAACACCTTCGCGTTTTATTTGTCGAGCACGCAAAACATCAGTGACCCTGCCACATTTAACTATATAACAAAGAACTTGTTGAGCCTGCTTGCCTATGAAGCCTCTGTGAACCCTAAATTGCACGCAACCGGGGATCTAACGCTTGGAGAATCAAATAGAGTTTACGGGTTAACTCAGTGCACCAGAGATCTCTCGGCCATTGATTGCAAGAAGTGTCTGGACGATACAATTGCCCAACTTCCAAATTGTTGTGATGGGAAACAAGGTGGCAGAGTCATCGGTGGAAGCTGCGACATCCGGTATGAGATTTACCCCTTTGTCAAGGAGTAGATAATGACCTGTTTAAGAATCAGTATGAATTTGTGTTCTTTATGAATAATGCAAAGAGGGAAGCCTAATTGTTAATTATGTTAACCTCTTTTTGTGTGCGTCGTACGTATTCATTTATATTCTCCATATATGTTGATGAATAGAATTTGTTCATTTTTGTTTATTTGAAAGTGATGTAATTGTTTTAGGGAATTCATTAAATTAATAACAGTTAGAATTTTTACAAATACCATATATATTTTGTTCCTTTTTTCTTCTTTTGGTTTTCAGTATTACCTCTTGCTTTTTGTTAATTTTCTTCTGATTGGGGTGTTGTGAAGCCTCGTTTTCACAATCAATTCATTCGAGGTTCAGTTAATTATACTTTTAGAGCTCATGAAAACACTCAACGAGTTCAACAATTGTCACTACGTTATTCATCGACGAATACAACTCTAACTCTACCGGGATTAAGGATCATAAAAGAAAGTGGTATAATTCCCTCAACTGGAAAAAAAAAAAAAAAAAAAGACTACACTCCAGGACTAGATGGTATGATGGTTACACTAAGTAAAATATAATAATAATCATTAGTTTGTGCAGTACTTATGTCAAATTTTCTGTAAAGAGTGATAACTCTCCTATTATCAACAAAATTAGTTTAAAAGTTAATACTGCAGTTGCCTAACCTATATGATGAACCATTACCAAGTTAAATTCTGCACACCTATTTTTAACTTTGCTATTAAGTGGAAGAAAAAAAAAAAAAAAACCAGCGAGGACCATGGTCTGGGCTTCACCGTTCCTGACTATTCTATTTCCTGAAAAATTTATGCTATTTCATACACTAATAATCTGGCCAGATGTGATTGGTATAGCCAAGTTTGATGTAGAAGGAGTAAAAATTCATGTACTATTTAAAATTCAAACCACTGATATTAGCAACAATGATTTCAATATTGTGCCACATGGTAAATAGGTATGTATCACTTATAAGGGAACAAAGAAAATGAATAACTCTATTATAAAAAGATTAGGATGAGAAAAGATTATTTTTATTTTAAGGGTAGGATAGATCATCAATCTCATTAAGAATTTATAATAAATTTATAAATTGTTTATCAATAAAAAATTCTTAAAATAAAATTTAATTCGTATAATTATTATGAAGGAAATGTTGATTAAGTGAGTTAACTTCTATTGAAAAAAGAAATTTTTTTTTGAAGGCAATAAAAATGAAGAACTAATGCAATAGAATGTGGCATGGATATGTGAAGATTAAAAACTTGTGGCTCTTCGTAATTATTTTATTACTGTTCGGACTTCAAGTAACCCAAAGATGAACCAGCTCATGATGTCACGCTCATCAAAGGCTGTTTTCCATCTAAGCATAGGCAAGTAATAGGAATTGGGCCACACTTTTGTAACTATCTGATAAAAAATTATAAAGGATATATCAGTAGGTTTTTGATGAAATCCAAACGACAACAAATTCTTTATCAATATTTTTTGGTTTTAAATTCCCTAACATATTATATATATATATATATATATAATAATCCATTAAAATGGAGTCTCGAAACCATTATTACAATTCATTTTATAATAAACCAAATTAAAACCAATTGCCAGGTCAAAACCTTTACAATTGATAACTCTTTATCTGGTGGCAGATTCTTCATACATTTTAGGTTAAGTAGTCATCATCAAATCCCACGCGGTAATTTACCAAATCTAAACAAAATTAAGGTGAGGACATTAATTAGGGCATTAAGAATCCCCACCGCTCTGAATAAACATTAGAATGTGCATGTAAATAATCATATCAATCAACACTTTGTGATCATTAAAATAAATATGCGCATGGTTTACAAATTCCCCCCCCCCCCCCCTCTCTCTGTTAATTTTTTTATTTTCTGGGATCATGCTTTACAAATTCAAACAAATTAAGAAATTAGCATAAAGGATTTATAATTGAACCTTCTAATTAGGCAAATCCTGTAAGGGTTGCTAATTCAAATAGAAAAAAATGTATACACACTTCCTTAATTGTAAGTTGGTTTCAAGTACACTTCTCAACTATAAAAGTTAACAAGTTTATCTTTTCAACTATCAAAATAGTACAAATACACATTTTTAATGGTAGATGAATGGAAAGGTCATGTTTGCACTGTTTTAATAATTGAAGGGATACATGCTTATTGATTTTTATAATTGAGGAAGTATACTTGCAATTGATTTAAAGTTAAAAGAGTATATATATATTTTTTAAATTGTTAATAAAAAAATACCATATATCAGTAATCACGTGCAAGTTAAGTAACCATTAACATTTAATAAAAGATGAATAGAAAGGATGTATTTGCATTGTGTTAATAATTAAAAAGATATATTTTGCTAGCTTTTATAATTGAGAGTTATATTTACAACTAGCTTAAAATTAAAGGGATGTTTATACATTTTACCCATTCAAATAAAGAAAAGTTGACACCAACAATTTGACATCTTCATGGCATAGACAATAAAATAAAGGAAAAATTCTTTCCACAATCCTCTTTTACTTTTTGATTTGCTATTCTTATAGTTGAGTTTGTAGAACCTTATAAATTCAATGGTCAAGATTATATGTTATAAGAATCAACTAAAAATAAAGTTATAAAAATAATATTATAAAAATATCACTTAAAAGAATTGATATCATTAAACTCACTAACTCCACAAACTTAATTGTAGGATTCAACATGTGACCGTTATCACACATTTTAAGAGGGTTTAGTAATCTAAATGGAACTAAATCTTCCCATAAACAAAAATATATTGTCCACTAATTTTTTTTTAATCAAAAGTTTAGGATGGAAAGCAATCACATTCTAAAATTAGAATACACAACAAGCCTTAGTGGCTACTTAGGGTAGTACTTATAGATCACTTATTAAATAAGACTACTTAAAAGTAAAGCAGTTCCAATTATATTACAAGCAAACTCCCAGCAATTTCTTATTCTGAATGCTATGAGACTTCATTAAATTTAGCTGCCCAATATTTTTTAAAAATAGAATTTGCAAAGTGTTAAAACTTTTCATTAAATTTTGTTATTCATTACATAACATTTTAGAATTGTGTTTCTTTCCTTTCCAAAAAAAAAGAGAGAGAATTGTGTTTCTTTAATCTTATGTTTATGTATATAGAATCAATATGTTCCTGTGTCATCAAATCATATCACCATTTAATTTATCAATGGATGGCACAAATTGACGGGTACCTCTCCATTTTTTATTCGCTTGCTTGCGAGGGTTGATAAAGAGGGGATTAAACTATTTAAGTAATTAATGCGGGCCGGGCGAAGGCCAATTGTGTATTTGACATCGTCTGGTCAATAGAAAATGTCAACCTTTTCATTCCTTCTAAGACAAACTCAATCTTTTTACTCCATAAATTGAGCCTGTAATCTCCGTTGCTACTCCACACACTCGGATAGAATCCATCAAGCTCTCATTCTGAGATCACCCCATCATCTTCTTCCAAAATGGCTTCCACGAACCACACCTCCAAATTTTTCCTATTAACCTTTGCTCTCATTCTCCAAATTGCTTTAGGAGCGGACCCTCTCTACCTCTCTTGCACCACCTCTGAAAACTTCACCACCAACAGCCCTTATGAATCAAATTTGAGAAATCTCATCAGCTTTCTAAGCTACAATACCCCGCCTACAGGTTTTGGTATGGGGTCATTTGGCAATTCCTCCCAACAAGCTTATGGGCTCTCTCTATGCCGTGGTGATGTCTCAGCCTCAGACTGCAAAACCTGTGTCAATGAAGCAAGCAGTGAACTCCTCAAACGCTGCCCATACAACAAAGGGGGCACAGTTTGGTATGATAACTGCTTGTTCAAGTACTCTGACAAGGATTTCTTTGGCCAGATTGACAACACCTTCGCGTTATATATGTGGAACACGCAAAACGTCAGTGACCCTATCACATTTAACTACATAACAAAGAACTTGTTGAGCCTGCTTGCCTATGAAGCTGCTGTGAACCCTAAATTCTACGCAACCGGGGATCTAACGCTTGGAGAATCAAATAGAGTCTACGGGTTAACTCAGTGCACCAGAGATCTCTCGGCCATTGATTGCAAGAAGTGTCTTGACGATAATATTGCCCAACTTCCAAATTGTTGTGATGGGAAACAAGGTGGCAGAGTCATTGGTGGAAGCTGCGACATCCGATATGAGATTTACCCCTTTGTCAAGGAGTAATCTAACCTATTACAGTTCAGCGTGGAGAATGATAGTATGAAGTTGTGTAGTACATGTATGAATAATGTAAAGAGGGAAGCCTAATTGTTAATTATGTTAACCTCTTTGTGTGCTGTGGAATAGAATTTGGCCATTATTTTATTTTAAAATGATGTAATTGTTTTTGGTAATTCGTTAAATTAATAAAAGTTGATCATTTTGACGAATATATATATATATATATATATATATATTGGCCTTTCTTCTTCTAGTTTTCAGTATCATCTTTTGCTCTTAATTTGTCTCATTCTGATTTGGGTGTAGTGTACGTAGGCCTCGTTTTCACAATCAATTCAATTGATTTGTTGATAATAATATTTTTAGAGCTGATGAAAACATTCAACAACTCTTAAATGACAGAAACAAATATCACTCAATGATTGTCACTGAATTATTAATTGACGAATACATCTCTGCAGGCTGTACCAGGATTATTAAGGATCATAACAGAGAGTGGTATTATCCCTCAACTGGAAAAACAAAAAAAGGACTATACTCCATGAACTACTGTTATACTACCAAGCAATTTATCTCATTTGGGAAAAACAAACATTGATTAACGATGGACTTGATGGCATGACGTTAACATTAACTAAAATATAATAATAATGATTCATTTTTGCAATACTTAATGTCAAATTTTCTGTAAAGAGTGATCTTTTATCAACAAAATTAGTTTGATTCCTAGTATTTTTGATGGCGCTACGTACAAGTTTGCTTTGTTCGCAATGTATATATTCAAAGTTTTTGCCATTTATTTGCTGAACTTCATTTAGTGCGAATTCCTTCCATCACTGGGGTCTAAGAGGAGGCTGATTATCTTAACAGGTTGGACTAGTTGTGTTTAGGCTATCCATTAAAATTAATTAGATAGACTGTTATGCGTTTGCATGCACATGCAGGATCAAGTTATAACTTTGAAACCATCACCAGTTGACCATTTGGACTTGGACTTGTCTTCTTTGTGTGCTGTGCAACGTCGTTTACTCAAGTTATTATAATTGTTTTGACCAGCTCCAATGGAATTAATATCTGTTTACCAATGTTGGAGAAATACTTATCTCTTTTATTCTCTGTAAACAATGAAAAGCGCCTTAATTTCTCATTGGATTAATTAATCTTATCTCCAACCCTATCAGGAGTTTTCAAATAATTAATTTATCACTCTATAACCAAATTTTTGAATATTTATTTTTTTAATAAAATTTAATAACATTTTTAATTAGATTTATGTAATCAATTCCATTTAGTATAAAGACTTAATTATTTTTGTTGTTACTGTTAAATATTTACAAAATTGACAGGTAAATAATATGTATATATTTTGTGTTTAATCAGATTAAGAAAAATATCGAGCAAAGCAATAATTAAAGATAGATTAGTAGTTAGGCCTAGTGATTGTGAGCATAGTTCAATATATGAAATAAAAAATGAGTCTCGAAGCCATTATTATTCCATTTTATAATAAGCCTAATTAAGATCGATCGATTGCCAAGTCAAATCTTTAAAATTAATAGCTGTTTATTTGCTCTCAGCTGATCATTTGCCAGACAATTTAGGTTGATTAGTCATCACCAAATCCCGAATGTTAATTTACCAAATCTATATTTTAAAACAAAAGGTGAGGGCATTAATTAAGAATCCCCGCCGTCTTTGAATATACCCTACGACGTGCATGCAAATAAACATACATATAAATATTATGAACATTAAAATAAATATGCATAGTTTTGCAAGTTTCCTTTTTTCTTTTTTTTTTTTTATTTGGGGGGTGTATCATGCTTTACAAATTCAAACAAAGAAATTAATTAGCATAAAGGAGTTAGAATTGGACCTCCTAAGCAAAGCTTGTAAGGGGTTGCTAATTCAAAAAAGAAATTTGACACTAACAAGTTGCCATCTTCATAGCCTAGACAATAAATCAGAAATACATTGTGTCCAACAATTTCTTATTCTGAAAGCTACTATGAGACTTCAATAAATTCGGGTGCCCTGACAAAAATATAGAATTTTAAAGTGTTTAATCTGTTCATTAAATTTTGTTTTTCATGATATATATATATATATATATATATATATATATATATATATATATATATATAACATTTTAGAGTTTTCAAGTATAGGGAATCAATGTATTCCTGTCATCAAATGTTATCACCATTTTATCAAATGGATGGCACAAATATACAGGCCTTTGCATTTTTATTTACTTTCCGTGCGAGGATTGACAAAGAGGGCATTACATTATTGAAGAAATTAGTCAGGAGGAAGTTAGGAATTTCACTTTGTCTGCTCAAAAGAAAAGGTCAATCTTTTTATTCCTTCAAAGACAAACTCAAAATCTTTTTACGCTATAAATTGAAGAAAAATGTTAAATTTATGTTTTTAAAATTACGTGAATAATTATATTTATTAAATAAATATAATGAAACAAAATATTTTATTTTTTAATTGCTTCTAAAATTTATTTTAGGTAGTCATACAAGCACGTAAGGCAAACATTTCTCATAAATTAAGGCTCTAATCTCGACTGCTACTCCACACACTCAGATAGAACCCATCAAGCTCTTATTCTGAGATCGGCCCATCATCTTCTTCAAAAATGGCTTCCTTAAACCACACCTCCAAGTTTTTCCTACTAACCTTTGCTCTCGTTTTCCAAATTGCTTTTGGAGCGGACCCTCTCTGCCTCTCTTGCACCACCTCTGAAAACTACACCACCAACTGCCCTTATGAGGCAAATTTGAGAAATCTCATCAGCTTTCTAAACTACAAAATCCCCCACCTTCAGGTTTTGGTCTGAGCTCATTAGGCACTTACTCCCAGCAAGGTTATGGGCTCTCTCTATGCCGTGGTGATGTCTCAGCCTCAGACTGTAAAACTTGTGTCAAAGAAGCAAGCAGTGAACTCCTCAAACGCTGCCCATAAAACAAAGTGGCACAGTTTGATATGATGACTGTTTGTTTAAGTACTCCGACAAGGATTTCTTTGGCCAGATTGACCACTCATTCGCGTTATATACGTGGAACCCGCAAAACGCCACTGACCCTACCAAATTTAACTACATAACAAAGGACTTGTTGAGCCTGCTTGCCTATATATGAAGCTTCAATGAACACTACATTGTACGCAACCGGGGATCTAAAGCTTGGAGTATCAAATAGAGTTTACGGTTTAACTCGGTGCACCAGAGATCTCTCCGCCATTGATTGCAAGAAGTGTCTTGACTATAATATTGCCCAACTTACATATTGTTGTGATGGGAAACAAGGTGCCAGAGTCACCGGTGGAAGCTGCAACATCAGATATGAGATTTACCCCTTTGTCAAGGAGTAAATCTAACTAAACACAGTTCAGCGGGGAGATCTTGTGACCTGTTTAAGAATCAGTATCATTATTTGTATACGATATATGATTAATGTAAAGATGGAAGCCTAATGGTTAATTATGTTAACCTCTTTGTATTTGTAACATGTATTGATAATAATAATAATGATTCGTCGTGCAATACTAATGTTAAATTTTCTACAAATGATAACTCTCCTTTTATCAACAAAATTAGTTAAAAATTTTAATACTATAGTTGCCAATAAGATAGCATTTAGACCTAAATATTCGAATATACTAGCTAAACCCCTTGTCACTAGACCACACTCAGTGACTTAAACTTTGATATACTTTCAATATTACTTAATCTCCACGTCTTTTTGTGTGGGTTATGAAATTAGTTAAATCTCATAATTTATTTTGTAAAATTTAATAAATTTAAAAATAAAATAATATATTATAAAAGTTAAATAAAAATAAAATGATAAAAATAATAAATTTTGATGCAAAAATATACACATAACCTATCAACTCGATCAAATCCAACAATATATATTCAGTTAGGTGTGAATGAAAATGTTTAAACCTAATTTCGACCCAACCCAAGTGACTTTTCTCATAAATCCCACCTTATTTGTTTACACAACCAATATTTGATGTGGTTAATTTTATAAGGAAAAAGAAAAACGTGCAGGACCATGATCTGGGCTTGACCGCCACTGAATTGCGGGCCTCAGACTGTTAGACGATGGGTTGACACCGTTGAAGCAGCCATCCCGAGAAGTTGGGTGGTGGACCTGCATGCACGTATGAATGTTAAAATTTCTGTAAAAACTTGATCTCGCTTAATTCTATGGCGATAAGAAGCCATCGCCCGATTTTTTCTTTCGTTATTATTATTTACATTTTCCCCTTTCTCTTTTCAGTTGTTTGCGTAAATACTAATGCAGCATTTGTCACGATCCACCAGATTTTGTCTTTCCCGTCTGCGCTATATATGTGCAGGTTCTGGTTGCACTGGCATATTCTTTAGTACACTATGTCAGAGTGGACTGACATGTGCCCAGAATGCATAAGAAAAGCCATTGCCACCTTCTCTTCTGTCAGTGGATGCAATGCGAGAAACGAAAGAGAAAGCCAACCTGTGATAAAAACCACAAATCATGGTTTAGGAGACGATAACCCCAACTCCGGCTCCGCTGATTAACATGAACTACAAATTGCAGCTGACCATGCTTCTCAATTTTTAAATTTCAAGAATCAATAAATCTTTTCTAACTTGAAGTAATTACATGTCTTAAGTCTAAACTAACTCCAATTTAGATTATACAAATATTATATTACATTATTATTCGATCAATTTTTTTTTGGTGAATAATTATTCTATCACTTTTAGTTGTTATAAAGGATTATATCTACATCTTTGCTACTTTTCATGATAGAATTGTTTTTCATATTATATCATCGATTTCTTTTTGTCCGCTCACAAATTAAAATTTTCACTACTACTTTTTGGTACAAATACAATATAAAAGATTAAAACGGAAGCTCTCATGCAACATCATTCAACATAAATTCTCCTGCAATACTATCTAAATTTCACTGCATTAATCTACACCTGATTTTTTTTATCTAGTATCTTATTTTAAAAAACTTCACTTATATTTTACATAATTTGTCCTAAGTCTAAATAAAGAAACAAAGTTATATTAGGTGATCAACAATTAACATAAAATTTTATGAAATCTTTTATGACATGGATGAGTGAGCATAACGGAGAAGATTCAAAATAATTATATTAAAAAAATTATTATTGCATTTATTTAAAAAAATTACAAAAATTTAATTATAATAATTTAAATATATATAAAAAAATTATTAAAGTTTTTGATAAAAAATTAATTAAATAATTTTTAATATAATAAAAAAATTAAAAAAACACTTAAATTATTAAAAGAATTGATATTTTTAAAATTTAATTTTTAATAAAATCTAATCACACCATTTAATCTATTTTAACTAATAAGGTAAGATAATGTTATTTTATTTAAAAAAAATATGAATAGGAAAAGAATAAAAGTCTTTAACACAGGCTGTAAAAGGTCAAAAGGTTAAATACATTGACCCTCAATTTGATTGGCTCATGAAAAGATGGACGCCCATGCACAAAATTTTGTCTCAAACTATTATTTGTTTATTTAAAATTTATGATAATTATTTTATATTTATAAATTATTATTTATTTAAATTTTATAATAATTTTTATTATTAACTTTTATTAATCATTATTTATTTATATTTTATAAAATAAAATATACTTTTCATTTTAAAATATGTAAATCCCCTTAATTTATCCAAATTGAATATTCAACGCAAATTTTGGAATCCAAACTCGAAAGACTCAACGAACAACTGAAAATTAGAATGGAAAATGGCAGTTTAAAGCAAGAGGAAATAAAGAAAGAAAAGTGAACCATCATCCTGATACAGTAGATTAGATTCCGCTGCCCATCACAAGTCGACAACTCCCTTTCTTTTTTCTCGGGCTTGATCACAACTCATTTTTACAGCATAGAAAGATAACAGTAATGCAAAAGAGGAGTCGGTCAATGCAATGGACATGGTAACAGAAAAGAAAGTAACAGCAATGTCATCATTGAGAATCAATCAATGTTTGCAGGGACGACTCTGTAAATTCACTAATTTCCCGGGATTGTGGGTTGTGGCCAACTGGCAAAGATGCTCTCTCTTCCTGTCCATTAATAACAGTAAAAAAAATTGTAAAAGAAAAAACATCACAGATCCGCCGTTGCCCAGAACCAGAAACATCCACCCAATCAACCCACATTTTCCTGTACACAGCACTTGAATCGTACCAAGCAAATCAACATCAAAGAAAATTCTAGAGACCTAGCCCCTTGCAGATTGCAAAATGCAGCTAAGCTAGGCATGCACAGGACCAGGGGTCACTAACATCGAACTTAGTGTACTCATAGGAGGAGCCGCCCCATTTTGAGAAACTGGAGAAGAGCTTGCCGGAGATGATGACGGTGGCGGCGGCTGAGACTGCAGTAATGGCGGTGGCGGTGTAGAGTCAGGTGGTGGGGGGCTTGGATTTGTAAGTGGTGTTGGGGGAGGTGGGCTTGAGACAGGATAGGGTGGGCTGGGGTTTGGGCTAGGCGGGGAAGGTGGGCTTGGTTGATTGGAGGCAGGGTTGGGTGTGGGAGGAGTAGGGTTGTCGCCTGGAGGACTCGGGAAGCTGAAATTGGGGCTGGGAAAGGTAGCCGGAGGAGAAATGCAGGAATCATCAGAGCATTTGTTGGTGTGGTGGGTGCGGCGGAGGAGCCCAAATCCCAAGACAAGGCCAAGAACAACGAGGACGGTGACAATGAAGATGAAAATCTTTGTTGCTTTGCCCACGTAACACATTCTGCTTACTCTGAATTTTTGCTGCGGGAAAATATAGTCTGAATCTGAGAGGTATGAGGTTGTTTGTTCGTCCCTCTAATTTGTTTTTGCTTTTGTAGTACTGCTCCCAACCTGTTTACATTTGTCTTGGTTCTCAGCAGAGATGGGTGTGGGTCTTGTTGGTTATCTTTCGTCTTTTTCTCATGGCGTTTTGGGGAGAAGGAAGAGACCGGGAAAGTGAGTGTGCATAGGAATTTGGAAGACGGAGCAGTGGTAGTTCTGGGTGACTAATTAGAGTCGAAGGTAGTTAATGCAAGCACGTGAAGGCCATTTAAGAGTGTAAAATGAAATTGCAATAGGCTGTGTTTGGCAATGGCATTAGCAAGTAAGTTGGTCCCTCTGCAGTGACAATGGCTGCCGCCATGTGCTACCGTAATTCATTATAAATAACTGCTAGCATTCTTTTTCTTCCGAGTCCGACAACCTTAAAATAATGGAAAAGCTAATTAGCCTTTATTTATAAACATTTCATAAAATTAATTCAATTAGGATTTTAAGAAGCGTAAAACAAATAGAAGAGAAACGGAGAAAATGAAACTAAAATTGCGACATTCTCGCGAGTGGACACGGCAAAGTTACAGTGTTTATGAAAGAATCTTGGATGAACAAGGATGAATCACAGGTTAAATTGAGCTGTTAAAGGAAAAAACGTCAAATATCATAGAGAATCGAGCTAGACAAAGAAGCATGTCTGCCACGTCACAATTCTCGATAAAGTTGCTCCGAGCCTCCAATTCCATGCATCAATAACCTAACAACTTCATTATTCTAATATTTATTGAAAAAAAATAGAGGGATTGAAACTCCAAATAGGTGAACAGTGATATATGAGAGAAAAACCTAGGAGGTGGCATGAACCAACTGCCTATGTGGGCTGCTATGGGTCCACTTTCTAGTTTTGTTTGTAAAATGGGTACCCAGCTATAGTGATGGGCCTTAACAAATCGATGAATAGTCAAATCAGCTTAAATAAATCAGTGATCAGTGTCCAAATATTTCAAGGCGATTACAGCTGGCCTTATTTAGTCTTTAATTGCTATGGCATCCAGTGCCCTCATTGCACAAGAAAATAATCACAGGCAGAGAGATAGGTAGCGATAGACGAGAAGCGCATGAACATGTGAAGCCCAGAAAAAATTATCGTGATGGTAGCACTTCTATCTTCTTCCAAGAACAGCGGAGCAACATCCACCACTTGTCCACCGATTCCGAAAACGTACTCACCATGTCTTTTTCCTGAATTTGTCAATCCCCATTACTCGAGCACTCGCAGCCTACAAATTGCCATTAGAGATCAATGGACAAAAGAGTAAGTCCCTGAGGAAGAAAGGGGAATAGTCAGTTAGGAATTGGTGGGCTAGCTCTTTTCTGGGTCATTAATGCACAACAACATTGGAAATACAAGGATTAATAGGCAACCAAAAGCACCATGGAAAGCGTCATAGCTTCAGTACAAGTTGGAATGGAGACGAGAATTAGGCTTCACGGAAGGTATAAAATACAGCAGGGAAGTGCAAGGAGACCAAGGACGCTGGGAATAAAGCAGACCTTGAAATTCAATTGCAGTTGCGGACAAGCTAAGAGACACGGAGCTGCGGCATCTAGGGCGGCCATTGCAGACGCAGAGGTAATTTACTAACCATTCGTATTTCTTGCTGAGAAGAAATTGTGTGCTATGCTACAGTATCATCAAGCTATGGACAGAAAAGCTCGGCGAAAGTTTTGCTTCTTTTGAAAGGTTCATCATCCTTGCACATGCACGTGTAATATTTTCCTTCTTTTATGCATCCATTTCATTTGATTCTTATTTAGAGAATTTTTCAGCGTAGAAAATTAGAAAAACAACAAGGTTTCCAATTGACTATTATGACGCTAAGCAGCTGTCTTCCTCTTTGTGCCTTTTATGTTGTTGCCAATTGCCGAGTGAGATACCGAGGCCAAATGGGCTACTTTAGTGGCCCATGCGTTTCTTCCTATGTTTAAGTTAGCCTTTGTGCCATCAGGAAAGCTCGGAACATGCGCAAACCGGTTTGAATTTCACATTCTAATTTGTAAGATTTAATGTACCTAACATTTTACAATAAATATGAAATATTTGTGGGTAGAGTTTTGTAACCCTAGCTTTTTCACGTTAAAATAAGTACATGCTCAACTTTTTTTTTTTTGCTGGAGATTGTACATCTACTTTTCCATTCATATACTTATGAAATGAGCATCAAGGGACAGATTATATGCAGCCCAATCTAAATATAGCTCAGGTCATGAGCAGTTCATGGGCTTGTGATGCACACCCATATGAATATACCTTATTATAGGCATGTATTCTCCATTCTACACTCCCATATGAAGATGACACAATCCTTGATCCTTGGTTCTTGGTCCTTTCATGATTGTCTACTTTCTTTTCTTTTCTTTTTTTCAAAATATCAAAGAAACCAGCATCTATTTTTTTCGTTGAATCTGTGTTTCTGTCCCTTGTCTTAAATTTCTGTTTGAAAATTGCAGGCAATTACCGCTCCAACATACAATGATCATATGCTTGCAAATTATGTACCCGTATATGTAATGCTCCCGGTAAGTCTGAACTTCATGTGTGTTCTTATGTCAATGCAACATGTAGCAACAAACAACTACCATGCACTGATCTATTTCTTTTATTCCCTTCAAATTATGTTCTTTCCGACCAGCTTGAAGTTGTTACAGTTGATAATGTCTTAGAAGACAGATATGGGCTTGAGAAAAAGCTCAGGAAGCTGCATGCGGCAGGTGTTGATGGGGTTATGGTTGATGTCTGGTGGGGTATTGTAGAATCCAAGGAACCTAAGCAGTATGAGTGGTCTGCTTATAGGAACCTGTTTCAACTGGTTCAAGAATGTGGATTGAAGTTACAAGCTATAATGTCATTCCACCAGTGTGGAGGGAATATAGGAGATTCAGTTTTCATCCCTCTTCCAAAATGGGTAATTGAAATTGGAGAATCAGACCCTGATATCTTCTATACTAATCGCTCAGGCAACAGCAACAAGGAGTATCTAACTCTAGGAGTGGACAACAAGCCTCTGTTTCATGGACGAACGGCCATTCAGGTGAGCTTGTTGAAAATTTAATTTCTAACACTTACTGCTGTTCTGCAGTATTATACAAGTTAATTACAAGTCTGCGTGGTTAAGTTACAATTATTCTTACCAATAGGCTTAGATATCCTATCATACATATTTAATTGTACATCAACTTGAGCTTTGTCTCGTATAATTGCTTTGGACTTGCAGTCTAAAAATCTGGTCGGGAGACATGTACCACATTTCGTCCCAACTTCTGTTTTTGAAGTGCGTCTTGAATTGCAAGAAGCTTACTTCTTAAGGAACCCAGAAACAATTGTATCTTAATCCACTAAAGACATTAATTATACCTTCCTTCTGAGAAATGGCTTTGAAAAAGCACACTAAAAATGGCTTTATATCTGAAGGATATAGCGGACAACTAGTTTGCTTTTTCATGTTAAAATTGATTGTTTCATACAGCTATATAGCGACTACATGAAGAGTTTCAGAGAGAACATGGCAGATTTTTTGGAATCTGAACTCATGATAGATATTGAAGTAGGGCTTGGCCCTGCTGGAGAGCTCAGATATCCTTCTTATACAAAAAGTCAGGGATGGGTATTTCCTGGAATTGGAGAATTTCAGGTGAGTCTGGCTCTTGTTGTTGTGGCATTTTATAAATATTGCCATAAAAAGTTGGGGTATAGCACTGAGAGAACATACATCCCAAATCTTGCAGTGCTATGACAAATATCTTAAAGCTGATTTCAATGACGCTGTGGTAAGGGCAGGCCATCCTGAATGGAAGCTGCCAGATAATGCAGGCGAGTACAATGACAGACCTGAATCTACAAAATTTTTCAGATCAAATGGGACTTACCTAACAAAGAAAGGTAAGTTTTTTCTGACTTGGTATTCCAACAAGTTGCTGAACCATGGGGATGAGATTTTGGATGAGGCCAACAAAGCATTCGTGGGCTGTAAAGTGAAGCTCGCAGCAAAAGTAAACCCTGTAACGTATCTGGTCACCGAGTCCCTTTGTTGCATCATTCCACTAATGGTTTTCATATAAACAGGTGGCTGGCATCCACTGGTGGTATAAAACGGAAAATCATGCTGCGGAGCTCACTTCAGGATATTACAATTTAAATGATAGAGATGGATACCGTCCTATAGCAAGGATGCTATCACGGCATGATGCCATTCTAAATTTTACATGTCTTGAGATGAGAAACTCTGATCACATAGCTGAAGCCAAAAGTGGTACACAGGAACTTGTTCAGCAGGTAATCTGTTCCAACTTATCGTCTAATCCAGTGTGGTAGTGCCTAATAATTAAGTTCAAGACAGTTTGTGATTGATAAGCACCATAACATTGCTTGTTATCCATGCTAAACGTTGTTTTAAGTTCATTCCTTTTCTACAATTAAATACAGTTACTATTGTAAATGCAAAAGACATACGGATTTTGAAGTTCAGCAAAATGCCTAGCTAATTATATGTGTAACCATTAAGGTCCTTAGTGGAGGTTGGATAGAGAAGCTTGAAGTTGCGGGGGAAAATGCACTTTCAAGGTATGACCGTGCAGGTTATAACCAGATACTTCTAAATGCCAGACCAAATGGTGTAGACAGAAAGGGCCCCCCAAAACTGAGGTTGTATGGCTTGACATATCTGCGTTTGTCAAATAAGTTACTAAAGAAAACAAATTTTAACATATTCAAAATCTTCGTGAGAAAGATGCATGCTGATCAGGTAAGCAGCAATGTAGCCTTTATTGATTAACGCAGATGATCATGTTTTGTGGTCTTCGAAGTGAACTAATGAAAGGCTGTCCCTTACTGCCCCACACAAAAAAAAAAAATGCAGGATTACTGTCCAGATCCAGAAAAGTACAATCACTACACAGTTCCAATGGCGCGGTCAAAGCCAAGGATTCCGGTGGAGGTTCTTCTTGAAGCAACCAAACCAATGAAGCCATTTCCATGGGATAAAGAAACTGATACGAGCGTTGGTGGTGTACTTGCTGATTTATTGGCTGAGATATTTTCCATATTTAAGCTAGATGAGAAGATTGAGAACTGATGAAGAAAATGGGAAATCAGGATAAGATAAAAGTAAATGCGAAGAGAAATAAAGAAACTGGACGAATCTACTCCCTCAGCCAATCACACACCAGCAACATGGAAATAGCTTCCAGCTATCTGCTTCCTGAATGTGGAGTCTGTGATTCCGCCTTTTACAGAAGCTTCATGATATTATCATTTTAATCCCAACCCTGTACAGAGTTTGTTTCAGGCCAGTCACTCTTTGTATCTAATTTTTTATGATTGACTTTCAGGCCACGTTAACTCATATAATACTTCAGAGATTAGGAGTTCATGTAAGTATTGGCGAGACACATCAAGACAAAAAATGCAAATCTAATATGTTGGGGGATGAATTTCTTTTAATTGTAGTTTTAAAGGGATTAAGCCAGCCAACCTTAAAAGTTGAAAGAAAATTTACTTTTTAAAAAAGTAGAAGGATAATAGCATCCTTATCCTTCCTCCTCTTATTAATTATACTAAGATGTAAAAGATATTCATTTATAAGGGAAAACAGAAAAGTAGCCAACACATAAAAACATAAAGCATCAATTACGACATGATAGAAATAAAGCAGAATCAATCTTTCAACATCAATAAGGATTTAAAAATAATTTTCATATAATTAAAAATTAATTACAAATTTTGATTTTAACAAAAAGAAAAAAGAACTTTCCATATCAATATATAAGAAAATTGAAAAAAAAAAAAACTAGGAACGTGGTAACTGGTAATACAGTATTGATCAAATTGTGTATGAATAGTTTTGTTAAAGAAATTAATTATTGCACGTTTACAATTGCTATTGATTCATCATTCTCAGAAGTGATCAATGCAGGATGAAGACTTGCAGGGTGGCTGGCAAGAATTAAAGTGTAGACACATCTTCACAGCTCTCTGCGATTCACTCATGAATTGTGATAGGAGCCAGAATGACTGCCGTGGTAGACGAATTTGGAAAAAAAAAAATTTAAATGCATGTTTATAAAGTATACGTAGAATACATATATATATATAGATAAATAAAAAATATAAAAATATATAAAACCTGTGTAAAATTATTATATATCTGTATTATTAGAGTCTTAAAGTTAAAAGATTGAAAATATTTTAAATTTATTTTTCTATTAATGGCAAAAATAGAAAAGCCTCGTTCGACGTTGATTCCCATCACTGGAGAAAAACACTCTTAGGTGCACAAAATTTTGTAGACCTAATGATTTTGATTGATGGAAACACTTATCTTTTTTGGTACAATAAAAATTAGAAGCTGAATGAAATACTACATTTTATTTTATGGCTCATTGATTGTGTGCATAGAATCTGTGCGTGCCCACGTAATCAAAGTTTCTAATTGAATTTTATATGTTTTAAGTATGCTAAATTATGTATAAATCAACTTTTCTCTTAAGAATAGATGGGTAAAATATTAGGAAAAAAAAGCAATATTTATAAATAAAGATTAAATTTTATTTTCTTTACCTTTTTTAAGTTATTAAAATTAAAAATTTTTAAATGAAGACATTCAAATTTCACCATAATATCTATATACACCAGAATAATAAGAAGGTTATTTGTATGTTTGCTTCTTCTTCTTCTTCTTGCTATCAACTTTCGAGGCTTTTATTTTCTTTTTCCTTATAAACTTGGAAATCGAAGGAAACATGACAACCGGCGCAGAGTTTGAGTAACACGGAAGGCTTCGCTATAATTGATGTGGTGCTTGGTTTAAATAGTGGGGAGGGGGATTTTAACCAAGGGAAGTAGAGGAAAAAAATTGTTTTGGTAAAGGGGGAAGTTGGAAAAATAATATTTATTTATTTTTCTTGTTTAATTATGAAGAAAATAATTTTAATTAAAAAATAATATATTATTATATTTAAAAAAGATAATTATCAAATTATAAAAATAAAATAATTTAAAAATTTAAAAATAATTTAAAATAGTTTACTCGTTATAATTTAAAATTTTAATAAATTTTTATTTTTTAAAAACTTTTTATTTTTAAAAAAATAAAATAAATAAAAAAATTTTATACTTCTTATTTTTTTTCTTTTCTTCTCTTGAAAAAAAAACAAAACAGTACATTTTAATTACAGTTTTTTTCTTATATTTTTCTCTGACCAAATATTAACTAAGAGTGTTATCATAATTTCGTGAGTGACATAAAAGGTTTTTTTATAAGAGTAATATTATAATTATGTTTTAAATTTATATTTTTCATATAATATATTATTTAAATTTAATTTTGATAAATTATAAAATTTTATATAATAAAAAATTAATTTTAAATTATATTTTATATAAAATATAATCACATACCTTTAAAGATATTCTTTTATAATTAAAATCAAAACTAAATCATTTGACATCCCGTCTCCCTGACAAGTGACAACTCAGAGTGCAAATTTTAACCCATATCTTCTGCATTAAAAAACGAAATCAAATTTCACGGTTTCGTTTTATTGGAATCTTCACGCTGGTAGGAGATTTATAGAATTTTATGATTTAATTTATAAAAAGTTTAATAAGTTTAATAATAAGATTTTATAAAATTAAATAGATAAAAATATTAAGACCTACAAAAAAATTATTCTCTAATAATGTATACTTTACAGTATATATTCTAGTAATGCCTTTGGAATATTTGGATTCAAACTAACATAAAAAGGAGGATTGATACCAACAAAATAAAACAACAGAAAGATGTATGTCAGAAAATGGCATTCAATTCTCAACCTTGCATTTCATAAAAAAGTTCTGTTATACATGCGCGCACATTTAATTTTTTTATATTTTGAAATAAAATTAGATATAAAACAGTATATTTTACATTTAAACGTAAGAAATATAGATGCTTAAGAATATGCACAACTTTTTCCTTCACAAAATATATGAAAATATTGTCTTTCATTTTGGAGTTAATTTGGCTGGTTTCACTCCCAAGATGCGAAAATGGTGGCATACGAAAGATTAAATGAAAAATACAAAACATTTGTTTTCCTCTTAAAGGATACTGCACGATGAGCTGAACCACAGTATGAATAATGAGATTGCTGACGATGGATACTGCTTTACTTGTTCGTTTGCCGCTAGGATGGCCGCTGTGGCCATGATTGGGACAGATTCTGCGACGGGGCGTGGCATTTGTACGTACCTTCCGTATCTATTATCTCATCCACGGGCCATGCCCATATTTTGACGCTTTGCAACTCATTAAAGCTTTAATAATGGAGAAAAGATGCTCCTACTTTAGTTCCAATAAAATATTTATTAAAAATAATTTAAATGGTTAAATTTATTAAAAATTTAATAATTTAAGTTTTTAAATAAAATATTTATTAATTTTAATTTAAAAAAAAAATAGATGAACGGTTGATAATATCTATGGCCATATATATACGTGCTAAATTGATGCTACCCACTTCCTGTCTATTATCATTAAAGTGGATTTTGTAAAATATAAAGTATGTTTTAAAATATAAAATATAAATAAATAATTATTAATTATAATTTTTATTTCATATAAATAAGTATATTAATTTTTAATAAATTTAAAATTATTAATTTTTTATTAATAATTATTTATTTATTTTTTATTCTTTAAACTTACTTTATACTCAACCCTCTTCTACTTAGAAACACAATTATAAATATAATAAAAATTAATTAAATTAATAATTATTTATTTATATTTTACTCTTTAAACTATACTTTATACTTAATCCTATCTAAAAACACAATTATAAAAATAATAAGAATTAATTGAATTGGTCACACTAAGAAAAAGAATTGAATTGACTACAATGCCCCTCAATCAGGCAATTTTGGCGGTCTTGGAATGAATGACGCCGCCTTATCTTTATATGGCCCACTTAAAATGGCGTGAAAATAAAGTAGCGGGGAATAATGAAATGTTATAAATTTTTTTAATTTGAGATAACCGTTTGATCTGAGGGCTACCATAGCCTCCCACATGCCCCACAACTTTGCAACCGTTCATCGTGCCAAAGATAAAAGAATGAAACAGCAGCCAAACTAGTGCCCTCCAGTTTTCCTATAAGAAGCCAACTTGGGTTGGTGATACAGCCTAAGTATACGTCCGATAACATAGCGTCACCTTTCCCACCTTCATAGACAACTTTGAAGTTCGCTCAGGAAAACAAAAATGCAGGCAACAAAATCTTCCACTACCGACACAAACTTGCTTGCAAATTATGTTCCAATTTATGTTATGCTCCCAGTGAGTGACACCAATATAAACAAATTTCTCCTGTGTCTTCCATTTTATATATGCGTGCGATGCGACATAACATTAAATTATCAACCGGCATGCATTATCTAGACTAACTTGTTCTGTGTTTTTTCTTTCCAAATACTGTAGCTCGGAGTTGTTACTGCTGATAATGTCTTTGAAGAACCAGATGGGCTCAAGGAACAGCTTCAGAAGCTACGAGCAGCTGGTGTGGATGGGGTTATGGTGGATGTGTGGTGGGGGATCATAGAAAAAATGGGGCCGAAGCAATATGACTGGAGTGCTTATAGGAGCTTGTTTCAACTGATTCAGGAATGTGGCTTGAAATTGCAGGCTATA
This sequence comes from Dicorynia guianensis, assembly GCA_037013595.1. Taxonomy (NCBI): domain Eukaryota; kingdom Viridiplantae; phylum Streptophyta; class Magnoliopsida; order Fabales; family Fabaceae; genus Dicorynia; species Dicorynia guianensis. The sequence goes on from JASUAB010000009.1 coordinate 3,948,690, forward strand.
ATGTCATTCCACCAATGTGGTGGGAATGTAGGAGATGAAGTTAACATCCCAATTCCCCAGTGGGTGCTTGACATTGGAGAATCAGATCCTGATATCTTCTACACCAATCGCTCAGGAACCAGGGATCTGGAGTATCTTACTCTTGGTGTAGACAACAAGCCTCTCTTCCATGGACGAACAGCGGTTCAGGTACTGATCTCTATAAATTGTTGCCTTCATTTTGTTCCTTGCTGCTTTTCATCTTCTGATATGCCATATGAGCAGCTCTGCCTGGTTAAGTTGATAGGTGCGATTCCAGCAGTTTAACTGCAACAATGAGTTTCATTGTTTCGATGACAATTGTTTACAGTAACTCTAGAGTTTGATCTTCATTCAAGTTTTGATATTGGTTGATGATAATAAGTCATGTTTCTACTTCATGGTGAAACCACTGTCAAAATTACACTGCTAGCAGATGGAAATAAATATATTGCAATGTTTATATATTGTATTGCCTTTACAAATACCAAATGGAACGTACCTTCCATTAATTTGAAAAAAAAAATCGTACATGAATAATTTTTGAATTCTTGGTAGCAACTAGAAAGCTGACATATATGAATAATTTTCTTGCTTTTCTCTGCAAAAATAAAATGATTGCTTTGTACAGGTATATAGTGACTATATGAAGAGTTTCAGAGAAAATATGTCGGACTTTTCGGAAACTGAACTCATGATAGACATTGAAGTCGGCCTTGGTCCAGCAGGAGAGCTCAGATATCCCTCTTATCCACAAAGTCAAGGATGGGTGTTTCCTGGTATTGGAGAATTTCAGGTGAGTGTGGCTTTCTAGCAAATTATTATTTATCTTACCCGGACTGAATTGTGACGCATTAAAGCATCATACATTTGAAATTCTGCAGTGCTATGACAAATATTTGAAGGCAGATTTCAAAGAGGCTGCAACAAGGGCAGGACATTCTGAATGGGAACTGCCGGATAATGCAGGAGAGTACAATGATGTACCAGATTCTACCGAGTTCTTCAAATCAAATGGCACATACTGCACCGAGAAAGGGAAGTTCTTCTTAAATTGGTATTCCAATAAATTGTTGATGCATGGTGATCAGATCCTGGAGGAAGCCAACAAAGCTTTTTTAGGCTGCAAAGTCAACTTAGCAATCAAAGTAGATTTCAAACCATCTCATATTACGTTTTCCGCCATTTTTGGACTATCGATTAACTTCAAAAACTATGGCAACAGGTCTCTGGAATTCACTGGTGGTACAAAGCTGAAAGTCATGCTGCCGAGCTGACTGCTGGGTATTACAATCTTGACGACAGAGATGGCTACCGTCCTATTGCGAGAATGGTGTCTCGTCATCATGCCATTTTGAACTTTACATGTCTTGAGATGAGAGACTCAGAACAATCCTCTGATGCCAAAAGTGGACCGCAGGAACTTGTTCAACAGGTAATGCATCACAATTTTCTTCAATTTAAATACATGCTGTCTACTTGTTGAAGATTGTGTCAGATTGAGAAGACCGCAAGAAAAACCTTAAATTGTCAAACATGAGCACTTGCACAGGTCTTGAGTGGAGGATGGAGAGAAAACATTGAAGTTGCAGGAGAAAATGCACTTTCAAGGTATGATGCCACAGCCTACAACCAAATCCTACTGAATGCTAGACCAAATGGTGTAAACAAAAACGGCCCTGCAAAACTGAGTATGTATGCAGCAACATACCTTCGTCTAGGAGATGAGCTACTGGAAGAGTCCAATTTTGCTATTTTCAAAATATTTGTGAGAAAAATGCATGCTGATCAGGTGAGCAGCCCATGCATGCTCTAATAAGATGATATTTTCTTTGCCCTTTTTGTTAAGTAATTAAAAGCCATTGCTGTCTATCTACTTCCCTCTCCCCTGAATTGCAGGATTACTGTGCCGATCCTGAAAAGTACAATCACTACATAACACCATTGAAGATATCAGATCCAAAAATTCCTATAGAGGATCTTCTTGAAGCAACCAAACCATTGGCACCATTTTCATGGGACACAGAGACAGACATGAAAGTCGATGCTTGAATACCCAATTAGATGTGAAAGATCATCTCAAGAATCAGATGAAAAAGAAGCCACTATTTAAGATTATAATAATGACGCCATGTGGCAATGTCAAAAACATGTTCCGATATATTCTCTTCGAATAAAGTACGGATGCTCATGGGTTGGTTGAGTACTAGACCCAGCCCAATGCCATGGAATCGGGTTTGATGTCCCCCAGAATAAAGAATTTGTGTTTACTCTACATATGGTTTCGATGTATTGTTATATCAAACTTCCATCTCATCACTAACAATCACCCCTCGACAACACAATCCATCTCCAAAATGGTGAAACCTAGTATATCTTGCACAATAATCTCTCGACTCAAGAGCCTTAAAATCAATGTTACTGCTTTGTGGCAATCTCCACATATACGGTGATTCTAGGTTATTCCGATTGTGGTCCCTCGACCAGTGCTAATTAGAGCGACAGCAAGTGCCAACCTCTCACTATGATCTACTATGATCTCAGAGCATCTTATCCTTTACTTATTCCTCAACATCATACAGAACTGAACTAGTATCACTAGTCGCAAATTCAAGTCTTTCAACCAGCTAGTCGCAAATTCAAGTCTTTCAATTTGGCATATATATCTTCTTACTGTGGGTGGGACAAATCTCCAAAAAATTGATGATCCATCTTATTTATCTCAACAAAACTGTGACTAGGTGTTTCCCTCAATTTCTTGCTTTTCACCAGTGTCCTCATCGTTTCAACACCATTCCATTGTGTCTCAGCAGCATAGATGTTGGAAGGGCAAACATCTGCTCACTCCACATTGGATTCGATTCAGATGAGATTCTTAGCCAGATCTCTGCTAACTTGACATCCCGGTGTTTATAAGCAGAAAGGGGCGTAGTCTATATACCTTCATTAGGTTTTACTTTCATCTTGTTTATAATAGCATATGCTTCATCTGAATTTCCTGCCCTGCCTAGTAGATCCACTAAACATAATAATGAGCAAGTCCAGGCTCCTCATCGTACTCTCTGGTCATTTATGGAAAATGTTTTTACCCTCATCCACTTCCAGAATGACTACAATGATAAAAGAGAAGTAAGAGTGTCCTCATCTAGAATAATATTTTTTGCTAATACTTCATGAAAAATGGAGATGGCCTCTCTTCCCTTCCCGGGAATCCCATATCCTGTTAGTTCTGTAACCATAGCAGTCCAAGAAGCCAAATTTCTATCAGGCATCTCATCAACAGCACAATGTGCACAAGGCAAACTTCCACATTTAGTGTACATGTCAATAAGGGCAATTCTCACTGTATTCACGCCAAAACCCGTTTTAATAAGATATGCGCGAACAGATGAACCCAAAAGCAAGGCAGGAATTTGAACACGAATTCCAAGCACAGAAATAAAAGTTACTTCATCAGGGATTGCATCTTGACTTGTATGACCATTTGACAGAAAGGTTCCATTATCTGGAAAACATCTCCTTTCCTTTAATAACCTGAAATCAAAGAATTCCATGACACGGTACCTTCACTTTTAATCCTCCAAATAAATTGCCTTGAATCAGATATCGAATCACAATTGCAATAAATGTCAAATTAGGGAGTTCATCAGAAACTCATTACATCGTCCACCACCATTTTTGATAACATGACCATGGATTGCTTTCCCCAGCTTTAAATTCATCAGAAAACCAAAAGCACAGAGGAGAGCAAGATTGTCCCATCTCCCACGCAGCTTTTCTAATCTGATCGAAAACTGCAAGAGCTTCTCCTGAGTTATGTTACCATTTTTCACATGTCCAGATAACTTAACGTTCTAAAATGTTAAATCCTTGACAGACATTTCATCAAACAGCATTCTTGCAGTTGCCATAACCCCAAATCTGGAATACATTGAATGGAGAGAACTGCCCGCATAAATATCTGATTCCACCCACTAAACAATACCAAAGCATGAACTTTCCTGTCAATTTCAGAATGCAGCAGATCACCGCACGTCTTAAGTACAGAAGGGTAGGTAAAATTATATGGCTTTTAATAAAAACTCAACATTTGGCGATACAGAACAAGGGATATACCCATCTAAAGTACAAACCTGTAATCATGAAATTCCATAAGAAAGACTTCTTTAATACAGTTCGATCAAATATCACTTGAGCTTCAGCCATGCGATCACAACTAGTATAACAAGCTGCGAGCTTGGTGTTGAGATGGACTTGGTGCACAAGAGTGCCACAAGTGATCAGGTGAGCAAGGAGTTGCAGGCATTTTGTGGAAGATTTGGTGTTAGTAAGCGAGTGCAACAAGGTTCCACATTGTAGAGAGGTGAGTGGTCCGGTAAGAGCTTGTTCTGAAAAGAGGGTGATGGTGGTGGCATATACATGTGGAAGAAGGTTGCGTGGGGAAATTGGGTTTGTGAATGAGACCTTTTACTGGGAAGCAGTTAAACCGGTAAAACGTGAATGGAGATGCGGGGTATCGATCCCCGTACCTCTCGCATGCTAAGCGAGCGCTCTACCATCTGAGCTACATCCCCTGCTGGGAGCAGCGTCGTAACTATCTATTGACTACTATGCTGAAACTGGATGTTTTCGAACCACTCAAGAACAAGTCCTCTTTATTTCTTTAGTTCTGTGATTGACCATGGCTCGCAACAGGCCCCCAGAGGAGATATCGACAACCATACCTCTTTTCAAGTAACGTATTAACAAGAGAAGAAAAAGGAACTTTCTTGATGATCCTAAGGTTAATTCATTCTATATCACATATTGTAGAATTGAGGATATCTTGCTTCGTTATATTAAACAGCATGATGAATATATAAATAGGGTCCTTGCTTACAAATTTTAACTTCCCATAAGCAATTGTTAGCCTGTGCAGAAAGTATAGTCGGTGACCTTGTGCTTATTTTCTAGCTATATACTGCTTCTGCAACTCTCTGACTGATGAACCATGGTATACAAATTCTATGTTGACAGCATTTATAGTAAAGGCTGCAGCATTTGAAGTATGAAAGAAAACTTCTGAGAAAGATAGAAAAGTTTGACTTCTTCCTGTATGTCTGCAAGGGGCTCAAAGTGTAAAACAATGGAGAAAGCTTGCTTATTTTGCTGCTTGTTTCATGGCATATTAGTGTTGCTGATGTTTTCCCTGCGATGCACCTCAATGACCTTTCTTATTTGTTTCTTTTTATAAATACCACAGAGAGAACTTTAGCCTATATTCTTCTGTAATATTACCTAAATCTAACCTTCATAACTAGAATGACCTTTTCACACCCATATAATTGAGGAATTCGCGGTATCATCATGTAATGCAATTAATTATTGATATCTTCCCTTCCCTCATTTATTTAGATTTTTTGGCCAATACATTTGATTAGATTTTACTTTCTAATCGTAGAGCTTGTGACAGAATATATCCTATCCTCCCTGTCAATTTTGAAACATTCTTGAAATGTGGGTTATCTTCGTAGTTGTCAGTAATTATTTTTTATAACAACATTATCCTATCATAAATTGGTATAAATTGATAGGTACATATTCTATTTGCCCAAATTCATAATGGGAGTGACATGATTAAATACTAGTGCGACAACATTCAATCAAATAAATATCTTTGATAAAAGTAGTACTTATACAATAATCATATGACTCTAACAAACATATTTACTTCTAAGATGTTCTTCCCATGATATAAAAAAAAAAAAAAAAGTTTTTCCCATTTATGTAAAAATAAAATTTTTTCTTAATCATCATGTATGTTGTGTAGTAAAGTTTTTATCTCAAATAAAATTTTTTAGTAGGAGTTTTAATCCTTAAATAATCTTTAATTATGTCCTAATGGTTTTAACTTTAAGATTATTGTAATGATAGGTCATCGTAAGGGCAAGAAATCAAAAACAAGCAAATGTGGGAAAATGTGTGAAAAACCTTATTTTGGGGGTACGAAAGCAAAATGCAATGAGAACATCACGGATGGCCCACATTGTTCTCCTCACGTCTCTTTTAGACTTCAAGGCGACGTTGCCTTTCTCTCTCCTCTGAGGGCCCCGAACGACAAGAGACAAAATTCCCAACAGAAATTCTTGCACTGGAAACACGACGGAAATTATTTGCAAAAAAAAAAAAATATTTGTTGAGCCAAATTTCAAAATTTCAGGCTGCAGTTCGTGTTATACCTGTGCATGAATTGGTTGTTGTTCTCACGCGCGTTCATTTGATTGGTTCTTCTCCAGAAGTTGCATTATCGATATCATCCATTGGTCTCCTTTGTTTAAAATTTGCCACATTCTGTTGCTTTGCTGTATGTGCATCCCGGACTGATTCTCAGTTTCTAAAATCCAGAGGCATTCCAACATTCGTGGGTTTTCCAAAAGTTCAATAATTTCGATTGGGTAACCTGCGAAGTTGGATATTACGTAGTAACAGTTGGAAGCTAAAGGCTCTTTGAAGCGGTAGAGGCTTTATATTATCTGTCTCTGGTTGTGTTTAAGAGATTTTGAAGGAATTTCAAGTTCGATGAGATGATTAGGGAATCACGAGTTTGGGCTGATGATTTTGGAAGCAATGGAATTGACAAGACCCTGTTATGCTGTTGTTTATGTCATTCTCCTTTGCGCGCTGGCCAAAGGGGGCTCGGAGGGGAGGAGATCGAAAACGGAGGAGTTTCATAAAACAGGTGATAGTTTGGCATCGTCGTTGCATATTGATGGAAAGAAGGTATGAAAGTTTTAGCATTTATCTCTCTCATTTTATTTCTTCTTCTTCCTTCGAATTCTATATCTTTTTTTTTTTTTTCTTTTTTAAAAAGTCATAATATGGATTCTTCTTTTCATTCTAAAAGAATGGGCCGTTATGCGTTTACCAAAATGGCAGCCTGAGTTTGTTCTTCTGCTTGGTTTTGCAGTATTACTAATGGCTAATTGCTAAGCTAAATTTTTTGTCAAGATGTAGAACCTTCTCTTCATTTCTTGATATGATCTGATTGAATTACAGATATGTAAGGTCTAAATTTATTTAGATGTGATGCCTGTTAAGTCGGCGGCCATCAATTTACCATGTCAAGTACATATAGTCTTTTACCATATTCATCGTTTGAAAAAGGGACGCCAAACAAAACTACTGAGCTTCTTGAACTGAGAAATGTCTTCATTTCTACATGACTAAGCAGTGGTGATATACACATGGATCTCTTCAGTATTTCAAGAAAATATGCGTAAGAGTTGCAAGTTAAAGATCTTATTGATCTTAGCTAACATCTATTTCAGTAAAGGCTCAACTTTGCTTACAGCAACAATAAGTTGGCCCTGGTTATTTGGTTATCTACTTCGTCGAAAGTAATAACCTTGTTTAGAAGAAAAGTTGACTTTTGACTGAGGGGGAAGTTTGTAATAATATGAAATTTTCTTGGCTAAATAATGGTTGATCACAAGTATTAGCATTAAGCTTTGATGGAAAGCTAATAGCTGATATTTGATTTGTGTTTACTATTATATATGAGATGGGACTGAGTGGCTCGTGTATGAAGCTGCTGTGACCTGATATATTCTTAATATTGACAAGAACAGATTGTTTATATTTCTTTGTAAATGACAACCAAAGACGTAAGCTGCTGCAATCAACTATTGGGAAAAAGGAAAAAGAGCCGTACAATTGTTTATTGTGTAACCTTAAACAAGGAAAATTGCCTGTACCTGTTGCTTTACTTTTTGGGTGGTAGCGTGAGAATAGTGGTATAAGATTTCATGCGAACAATAAATGTCTTTGTTATTATATAGTCACTGGACTGAAGGAATTACAGGACATGAATAACGTTGATGGATGTTGCGTTGACACCTTAGGAGTTAGTAATCTTATGTATGGTATATTGAATGCATTTTACATTATATTGGTTTATACAGGTAGAACAGGTGTGGACACATTGCAAGAAAGAATTAGTAGAGAGAAACAATGATGTTGAAGATTTTGATTTGCATTCTCTGGAAGTGAGCAGTGATATAAAATCTTTGCTTTTAGTAGAAAAGAGCATAAACAAAGCAATCAAATATATGCATCCGAATGTAAAACAAAACCTTTTAGATTGCATAAAAAAGAGAACTCTTACTATTCCTATTTCTGGAGAGGAGCCAGCTTCTAGACATTGCTTGTCGAAGTATTTTGAGTCACTTTTTGATGTACCTAATGGTCGTGGAAGATATTTAGGTGCTGAGTCATCAGATAATCCAATGGCGCACATCCATGCTCCTGCTCCATATCCGGGGCCTGCACTAGCTTCACCATCTCATGGTTCAGCACCAGCCAGTTTTCCACCAATAGAAGAGCCCCCCAAAGAGGCTTCACCATCTCCGCCTACACCTCCACATCCTAAACGTTCTCAACCTATTCCACTTCCACCCCAGAAGGGTGATCCTAAGGATGGTAACAGTCAACAGAACACAATTATTTTTGTTGCCACTGCAGCAGTCATCTTAATAGCCCTATTATTCTTCTGCTATCATAAGGGCAATAGCAGCAAAGTTGACTTGAAAGAGGCACCAAAAGATGACAATCCTCTACTCACTGTAACATTAAGTGATTTTTCTTATGGTATGCCATTATTTGGTTTTGTGCATTAATCCATTATGATCGTGAATCACTGAATATCTTTTAATCGACTTTTCTTTCTGACTTCAGGTTCACAGGACGCTGTTGGTTTGGAAAATTCCGATACAAAAGAACCTGGCATAAACAATGAAAAGAACCTTTCTGTTGTTAGCAGTTTGTCCTCAGTGCCTGCAAATCAGAATACCTCCCTTGCTAAGACAACATCATCAGAAGGTATGGCACAAGCATCATCCCCTGCTTTAAAACCTCCTCCAGGAAGATCTGCTCCTCCACCCCCTGGTCCACCACCACTACCACCTGCTCCAGCTCCTCGGCGCCCTCCACCACCAAGAGTAGTTCCACCTCCACCACTTCCTCCAAAACCAATGACGGGTAAAAATAAACCTTCACCTCTTGGACCACTTCGTTGTGAACAGGGCAATTGTAGTGAAGGTGGTGAATATGATGCTCCAAAGGCCAAATTAAAGCCATTCTTCTGGGATAAGGTTCTAGCAAAACCTGATCAAGCAATGGTCTGGCATGAGATCAGTGCAGGGTCATTCCAGTAAGACTATTAATTGTGCTGGTATTTTTAATAAATAAGCAAAGTAAAATTTACCAGAATAATTACTGACCATAAAAAATTTTTCAGGTTTAATGAGGAAATGATGGAGTCTCTATTTGGAGCTAATCAGAACAAAAATGAACGCAGAAAAGACTCATCATCTCTAGAACCTTCAACCCAGTACATCCAGATTATTGACCCTAGGAAAGCACAGAATCTATCAATTCTTTTACGAGCTCTGAATGTGACAACAGAAGAAGCTATTGATGCTCTTCAAGAAGGTGACCCTCTTTCCTTTTTTCTATGGGAGGAATTTAATAAACTGGAAAGGAAAACTGCATTAAATGCATGCATAATGGTTTGAGTTATGGATCATGGTTTAGCTCCATGAAGTAGTTTGTTCTGTACTAGCGTTTAGTTATATCTTCTGCTAGCATGTTTCACATTTAGAGTTCATTGCTTTTGCTTTTTATAATGTCCCTGACAAGATATTCTTTGCCTGTTGCCTAACATCTCCTCCTGTTGAGGAGACTGTAGCTTAGATACTAGTTGGTAATGTTTATTAGAGTTATGCACAGTTTATTTGACATTTATGTATTTATGCTGCCAAGAATTCTAAACTCCTTAATCAATTTGATGGGGTAGAAATAGTTTGGTGAACGTGTTAGGACACTTATTTCATAGTTTGAATTTGGTTTGATAAATGTGTTACAGGTTTCCTTACAATTGTGATTTTTCTCTTAGTTTTAGTCTTTTTATATTGGAAGCATTCATAGTTGCTTAGCATCCATCCAACAATAACTCTTGCATTACACACCATGAATTACTCACATTATGTTGAGTGAATCAGGTAATGAGCTTCCTGTTGAGCTCATCCAGACATTTTTGAAGATGGCACCAACAGCAGAAGAGGAACTGAAGCTTAGGTTATTCACAGGCGACCTTTCTCAACTTGGCCCTGCAGAGAGGTTTCTCAAGGTCTTGGTTGACATTCCATTTGCTTTCAAACGACTTGAATCTCTGCTGTTCATGATTACCTTTCCTGAAGAGGCTGCGGGCATTAAGGATTACTTTGCAACATTAGAGGTGGGAGTGAAATTTTATTGATCGTAGTGAATTTTCAACTTCTTTATATATTGTACAATTTCCTTAATAGAACTAAGGGTGCGCTTGATAGAGGTGAAATTGAAGGAGTGGGGAGAAGTGGTGGAAATTAAAAATGTACGGAGGCATCAATCATGTCTTGATACGTTGTCAAATATCTACTTCTCCCCGTTGTCTCCTCTCACTTTTAATCTTACCAAGCAGTCAAACAAACCATGCTATGTTTGATATTCAAAAAGTAGATGTGAATTTGTAAATATGCGTTTATGGGGCTCTGGTTACCTAAAGGAAAAACGAGATACAGCATAGATGCTAATGGTTGCTGTATCTGAATGGCAGGTTGCTAGCAACGATCTCAGAAAAAGCAGGCTATTCCTTAAACTATTAGAGGCAGTCCTCAAGACTGGCAACCGCATGAACGATGGTACCTATCGTGGCGGTGCTCAAGCATTTAGGCTTGACACACTCTTGAAACTGTCTGATGTAAAAGGTACTGACGGCAAGACAACACTATTACACTTCGTGGTTCAAGAGATTATTCGTTCTGAGGGCATAAGAGCCGCGCGTACAGAGAAAGCGAGCCAAAGTCTGTCTAGTGTGAAAACAGAAGATCTTGTTGATGAGAATAGCGAAGAATCAGCAGAACACTATCGTAGCCTTGGCCTTCAGGTGGTTTCAGGATTAAGTAGTGAACTGGAAGATGTAAAAAAGGCAGCAGTTATAGATGGTGATGATCTAACAGCCACAGTATCAAAATTTGGCCAGTCATTGATAAAGATGAAAGAGTTTCTGAACACCGATTTAAAAAATCTTGACGAAGACAGTGAATTTCATCGTTCCGTGGCAAGTTTTGTGGAGAAAGCAGATGCAGATCTTAGATGGTTATTGGAAGAAGAGAAGCGGATAATGGCTCTGGTCAAAAACACTGCAGATTATTTCCATGGGAAGTCGGGAAAGGATGAAGGGTTGCGTTTGTTTGTGATTGTACGTGATTTCTTGATAATATTAGAGAAGGTATGCAAAGAGGTGAAAGATACAACAATGAAGTCGGTGAAGGTTTCCAAGACAGGGACTCCATCAGCATCATCTTCTCCAGATATTCGTCCAAAACCTTCTGACATACATAGGCGACTATTCCCGGCAATTGTAGAGCGGCGGGTGGGCGACTCAAGTTCTGATGATGATGATGACGACGAAGACAGCGATGAGGATGAATAGCTTCATTTGTTATTTGTGCAAGTGATTTTGGCTTAGAGAGCCTACAGTTGTACTTAATCACGTAGAGGCTGTGGCTGCCTCCAAAGTCCAGGAAACAGGACTCAAGCTTAGGGAAGAACCCGTGCTTCAAAGTTTCCGGAGGGAAATGAATATTATCATAGCCTGTCCAGGTGACTCCCATCAGCGCTAGTTATCTAAACTCTTTTATAGTGCTCCTCATCAAATTAAGGACAACTACCCAAGTTTTTTTTCCGTTTGTCCTTTGAGTCAGACACCAACAATTATGTGTGGGGAACAGAGATGAATTTCTCGTTTATTTTTTTGGTTTTCCCTCTAATTTGATGTAAGTTGTTTCGGATTGGGTAATCCTTGGAACCAGAAGTCCTCGCGGAAGTGCAATGGTTTCTTTGATTGAGCTGGTCTTTGGTCTATCATTGGAGTCAGCAACCTTCATCGTGCAAATTTCTCAGAAGGTTTTTATTATAGATTAGGTGTTGTTACGTCTGCCATGGTTATTTAAAATGGGCATCTTTAACAATCAGCACTATAACAGAATTTAAGCTTGCCATGGCTCTTTTCTTTGGGTAAAGTTAAATTGTATAAAATTAATAATTTGGATATTTTAAATAATATTTTTATAAATTTTAATTTATAGAGAAAATGAAAGTACTATAAATCCCTAAATATATCCCAAAAAAGGGAATTAAAACCCTTCAAGAACTCTATAAACCACCTGTAACGCCGACCCCCCTTGTTCAGCTCTAAAACGTAGTACTCGTGGGATTATTCCATCAGAATGGCTCCAAAGCGGCTAATTCTAGATGGCCGATCTTCCGAATCTTATACTGAGGATGACTATTCGGAGAATGACGCTGTTGAAGAGGAAGAAAACGGTGTTTCTGAAGGAGTAGAAGACGAAGAAGAAGAAGAAGAAGAAAAATCTGAGGACGAGGAAGGAGGAGAAGATGAAGAAGTTGATGATTATGGGCGCAAGAAACTTAATTCCACTAAGTCCACCGTCACCCCTTTCTCAAAGGCTTCAGAACGCCATTCATCTTCGTCATATTCTGGAGACGAATCTGGGTCGGGTTCCATCTCCGTGTCCAACAAGACCCTGCCGTCTCCATCCGCTTCGGGCTTCACCATCAAGCCTATTATGTCCAAGCCATTTGACGTTTCGGGGAAACCTTAAAAAAGTGCAACTAAGTGCAATTTGACTCCGGCACCAGCCACGAACGTTACCGCCGGCTCGAAGCGCACGGGTTGGGACGACATTTATGGGGAAGAGTCAAAGAAGAAGAAGAAGGTATCACATGGTCAAGACGAAGATGTGAGAAAGGGGTCTGGTCGTGTTTGGAGTGAGGACGATGAAATGGCGATCTTCAAGGGCATGATCGAGTACCAATCGAAGAAAGGAGCCAATCCTTACGCAGAGATGGGAGTATTTCATGAATTCATTAAGAAAAACCTCCATGCTGATGTCTCTAAGAACCAACTGATGGACAAAATCAGGAGATTGAAGAAAAAGTACCTAACTTACGGGGAAGACCCTGTTGTCTCTAAGCCGCATGAGCGCAAATTTTATGAGCTGTCAAAGAAGATTTGGGATCCTGCATCTGCTAATGGGGTCGACGACAATGCATCGATTAAGAGAAAGCCAAACCTGAGCAAAGTCAATGACTTTTCACCCATAGCATCGCCTAAACTAAATGTCGAGGTTAATGTTGAACCGGAGAAGGCATGCTCCAATTCTGCACTTTTGGATGGGTTGCTATCCTCAGGGAAGCTTTTTTCGAAGCCAGAGACTGCTACAAGCATTATGAAGGAAGCATTGCCTTTGATTGGGAGTGCTCAGGCCAAGGAGTTAGAAAGAAAATGGGGTAAGTTGCAAGAGGATGAATTCCAATTGTACTTGAAGAGGATCGATTTGGTTCATGAAAGCGCTAAACTGCTGCTGGAAGCCAAGAAATCTTCCAATTTTTAGTGTTTATTGTCATAAATTAAATTGTTTTTGGTCATATCCTAAAAGCTCCCTCTTATGATTAGTTTGAGAATTGAATAAGAATCATGCAATATTTACCCTTACATGACAGGTTTACAGGTGTAGCATATAGATTTTCTGCAAACGAAGTTTTGGAGAGTGCGGTGTGGTCATCTCAAAAATGGGTACATTTTTGTAGACACAATCAATACATGTAGCATGAGAGGGACTCTCTTTTGATTAAAGCTACAACTCAGAAAAGACAAATCCCAAAAGTTTGAGTGGCCTCCAGATGTTATCTTAGTCATTAATCAAATAGAGGCAGTGGCAGAAACGTAATATGCAACAGAGAATAAGCCATGAACAAAACACAAAATCCCACCAATGGACAGAAAATGATGGTGTGAGAAACCGCAGGAACCTCTTGACCTGTTGTTTGACATAGTCCCTATCACCAGCATGGACAATCCAACGGCCAATACGATCCTGAATAACCACACGATAAAAGAGGAGATCATGAAGAACGGTATAGATTTAAGTGAGTGACCAATGGTATTTTGGTCTCTAAAATTGGTAGCAGAGAATTATACATACCAAGTTAAAATGAGGCAAGCCACTGAGAGTTGCCTATTGGGGGAAGCCTTTTCAAGCTCTTCTTGAGAACAAATGCAGTTGCAACCACCTAACATATTGGCTAAAACATGGGCTAACCCCAGTAGTGCCGCAGCACCTAACCCCAACAAGAAAGCCTGATGGCTTGGGTCTCTACACTCAAATATCCACAACCTTAAGTGCTTTTCCTGTTTGTGGAAACAACAAATTGTAATTTAAACTAGATTACTGCTGAAAAGTTGCACTATCACACCACATTTCTTGCTTTCTATCCACTTATTCAGTAAGGTTTGAAGCATACCTTGTTTTGTTCAATTTCGGCCTCGATACCCAGAATACCAGCCGCAACATCCACGATCACGATCAAGAGACACATAAAGATACCTGCTACTCTAGCCATTTTTGGGAGAAAATTCCTATGTTTTCTATGGGCTGCTTGTTATCTGTCGCTCAGTTTTAAGATGAGAAAGACAGCGGGAAAAAAGATGTAGGGAGGCACATGTAAAGAGGAGGAAAGTGTATAGAAGGAAACTGGTTGGAGGTGTGATAAGTGGGAAAAAACTTCTTTTGTCCACACAGTGCAAACTTTAATTTGCTTTTTGATCTTCTCACTCTTCTTTTTCTCCCGTCTTGGATTCCTTTGTTAGGGGAGCGGGGAAAGCAGGGTATAAACCAGCTCATAAAACAGCGTGACTGCAGGAATCTACTCAGCACCGGATTGATGTGAATCGGTGACTAATTTTCTTGATTCTTTGACTTTAAGTTTGGGCTGACAAATTATTCATTTCTGCAAATATAATTTTGCAAAATCAATATCTGTTTCTTGCTACGAGTACATACATGAATAGTAGTTTAATTAATTTTTGAAAATTTTCTCCATCATTTGAAAATGAAAATTCAAACCTCCTTTTTCTTTCTAAATCAAGGATTTCTTCCGTCTTGAGTCCGATGGTGAATATTTTAACATAATGAATTCTAATGCTGGACAGCTTAGGATATAAATAAACACAAACAAGAATATGTAACCTCGGGTATGGAACACTTTAATTTTTTTCTTAGAAAAAAAGAGGAAAAACAGGGGATATATTACATATCAATTCACGTCAACAAGTTCCCATAGTCAAAATGCTACATGAGCCAGTATGTGTCGTATCTTCTGTCCTTACTCCCCACCAAGACCCCACTATTCCACAAAGCTTATCAAAGCCAAAGTGTTCTTTTTATCCTTTCAATCAAGGAACCAATAATAATCTATCACATGAGCCAAGGCGTCAGCAAGGAAGCCAAGAATAATTAGTGAGTCATTTGCAATGTTGCTTTAGAGGTACACGAGAAATAAGGTACCTAAAATTTAAGATTTTCATATGGGAATATAGTGAAATCAAATAGAAAATCTTAAAATCCAAATATGTGATATTACGGTATCAAAACATACCAGAAATAAGTTTAAAAAGGGACGATACTGGTAGGACTAATTGGTGTTGAAGTCAACATTTCAATTTAAAGCTAGAGGTATATATATTGCGGGCAGAGACAAGACAGAGATGGCTTAATTCATGAATTACTACCATAATCCTAGAGTGTCAGGTAAATTCAAGATATTACTTATAAGATAGAGGTAATTTGGCAAAAAGAATGATCTATTGACAGAGCTACTGTTAAGTTTGTAAGAGTAAAGATTCATAATGAAGAGAGCTCCATGCTTTCAGTTAAATGGAGAAAGCACAAGAAGCGAATTCAGTCCCTTGTCTCTGATTATGTGCTGAACGGCTTAACAGGATGACAACACAGAGGGTCATCGCGTGGGGACAGAATGTCTATTTGCCCCCATTTCATGCGTGAACTTTCAAATGAGATAATTTTTTTATTATTGATAATAAATTATTATTTGTGCTTAATGTCACTGGCCAAACTTGGAGGAAGCTTTTCTTTACTCAATTAGACCCCTAGTCCACAGCAGGCCAAACTAGGATTTGAGGTAGCAAGAAAGTCTCAAAATGATGATAATATTTGAAGACAAAATAACAAAAGAAGAGCTAAAATGTGAAAACAGAGTCCATGTATCTCGCATACGGGACAATCTCATATTAAAAGCATCTACGTCTATTCTCATTGTATTTGTCTTCGCCCTCCCATGAAGCCCACCACCATACTCTTGGAGAATTCAGAAAGGCTGTCCTTTTGCATGTATTTTTCCTCATCCCACAGCCTAAAGTTCTCTGGTAGCCAATGAAGACTGTGACAAAATTTTGTCTTCATTAGCAACCCCGAGTTTAAGGGTGTTTGGAAAAAAAAAAAAAACCCACGTTGAGAGGAGCATTACAATAGTGTGGAACGGTCAAATGACCAATGTTGACGTCTTTAGAATGTGGTAAACTTGAAGGGAAGAAAAAACAGTAGTGTTAAAATTATGTTTTTAGACTCACTCATTTTTTATGTCTGTGAAAAAAATAAAAAATGAATCATTTTTAATCAACACTTTTATCAGAGATGTAGCGTAAAACGTAAATTTAAAAATATATATATATATATATATTATAAGATAAAAAAACTTAGAAGCCCAAAGTGAAACAGCCCAACACAAATTGATAATGGGCTCCGCTAGAGACCATAAAAAGGATTATGGATTCAAACTTAAGAGTTTCACGATCTCAAATAGAGCCTACTTGCCAGTAGCCGAAAAATGCCTACATTTGAAATTCAAAAAAAAAAAAAAAAAAGCCTACATTTTTCTCAGTAGCTTACTCACCATGTCCGTGCCGGTTACAGACCGAATAGGCTAATACTGATACCAACAAGCAGAAAACTGTAACTTGCATATAAGGTATTGTAGCTAGCAATTAATTTCGTAATCCTAAAACATAGAATGTCGTGGGAACTAAACTCCGACATCATTAAGTAAAAGAGGCTCTTTTCTTTATACAGAAACTAAAACAGGCCGAGAAAGTAAAATGAAAGGAAAATACCATCATTATCATTTAAGAACTGAAACTTGAGGCCATGACAGAAACGGAGAGTAAGCACCAAACGTGAAATTGGCTTCCAAATAACTATTAAGTATTAGTTGAATGGTCGTTTGGGAGAAGGATTAGCATTACCAAACATCATCATCTGTTGCAGCAGAAGCCTCCTCTCCGATGCTTGCTTGAGCAAAGTTAACTGTTCAATGGAGAATACACAGAAACCTTGGGAATAGAGCATGGTTTGAGCGACCGGCGAGTTCACAAGCACCTGTAACACCTGGTTCCGGTTCAACCTTTCCAAATCGTAAAAGACACCGCCATTTTTGAGGTTGGGTTTGAGATCACTTTGGTTGACCGGGAAAGGCGAATCAGAAGGCATGGACTGCAGAGCATTGAACTGGGCCTGGAGGAACTTCACGTACTTGAAGGCCTCTTCAAATAGGGTCGCCTGGTCCATCTTCTTATCCCATGGCATGAGCTTCTGCAAGCACCGCGTCTTGTCGCTCAGCGTCTGCCGCCGCTTACGTGCCAGGTTGCTCTGGGGGATCACCGTCGCCGAAGGAGCTTTCACCCCAACCGAAGAATCCAATGAGGAAGACGAGGTTTGCTTCTTGCTGTACAATGCCGTCACCGCTAAGAGTTTGTTGGCAGAGTGAAGATTCATGTTCTGGTGCGGCATTAATGTTGGAGCAGGACTCAGTGAGTCGAACCGAGGACGTTTGTTTTTATGAGTAAACGACTCAGGGTGGTGTCGTTCCAAGGAGTGGAGCTCAGGGAGACGGTGGAACGACGTTGAATCGTAGAAATCGGAGGTGCTCTTGGAGAAGAAGTCGAAGGGCGGCTGAGAAGGGAGTAGTGCAGGGGCTGCAAGGTGTTGGGAGAGATACGGCTCATTTTTTGGCACCATAGGCTTCTTCTCTTTAGTATCTATTACTTGGTCTTCAATAATCTTAGAATCCTCAGTGATTTGTCCTAGATTCAGAGATGGAAGAGAACCATGGGTGGTGAAGCCATAATTTGAAAGTCCTGGGGTGGCGGGGTAATCAGCAAGAAGAGAGGGGTTGAGACTGAGCAGTGACTGAAGGCTCAAGCCAGAAAACATGGGGTCGAAGGAGGATTCACCGGCAGCATAACCGGATTCCAAATTCCTCTCCATCAGTTTGAAAAACACAAACAAGCGCTGTTGTGAGTGAGGGTAGTGAGAGGGAGCGAAGGAGCTGGCGGCGATTATATATACGAGAATGAAATGAAAAAGGAAAAATGGAGGTTACGAGAAGAGAGAACACGTGGAAGGGAGGGAGGGGATGAGAAGGTGAAAGGAATTGGAGGTCGAGGATGATGGGGTCCGTACATGTACGTAACGCAACACATAGTGGACGCGTGGAGAATGCAGGAAGGGCAAGGATTGAGTACGTAACAGCTCATTCACTCTGAGAGAGAGAGGGAGAGGGTGGCGCCTCCTCTGCTGTTTTGGGTTAGTTTTGTCTGCTAGCTCTGGCCGTTTCAGCTCAACGGAGAAACCGCGTCTGCCTCATGTCTTTTTGTTTTACATGAATATAAACAGTCCAAATGAGTAGGAGAGAGCAGAAGATGGAAACAAAGGTAGAAGAGCGAAACGTCAAAGTGCCGATTGTGGCAATGAGTTACTTTTAACTTCACAAGCAAATGGTTATTGGGTCTCAGAATATCATTTTTATATTTTAATACTCTCTTATATTACGTGCAATGTCAAATTGTCAATGACAGTTCGCCATTGGTAAGCGTAAGTCGCAGTTAGAGAAAAAACGAGCTGCAAACAAAGAAGATCAAAGGTTTTTTTTAAAAAAAAAATAGAAGGGAGGAAACACCGTTTAGGTGGGATTTTTTCTATTTTATTTGTGAGTCTGAGTACAAATTGATTGCAAACAAAGGGAAGCAATGCGACAAAAGATTTGCGTCCCATGTGGTCGTTTTACATGGACAAATTTACGTGTGTTTTTCGCGGGCTTGAATTGTGAGCGTTGGATGAGGAGAATATGTGATCGGAGGGTTAGGGAGGCTTCTGTCCAGTGTCCAGTGTGTGCGAAAGCTTGCAGTTAAAAGTAAGAGGCTAGGCGGCGATGGGGTGAATGGACTGTTAATACTCAGGGCACGCGAGCGACAATGTAGACAGACAGATCGGGGCGCGCCTCTTAAATACCTACGGGACGTTCTGTCAGATAAGCCTCAGTCTGCATGGACAATGATGGGTGGCAGAGCACAATGCCTAAGCTTGAATACTAAATAGAGCGCTGACAGGCGTGGAAAAAGATAAACTTATATTTTTAAATTTACAATTTGTTTATAATTTAAGAAAAAATAAAAGAATTAATTATTTATTTTAAATATTTAATTTAAATGTAATTAAAATATGAGTATAAGAATATTCATATAACGGCGCACTAATTTTTTGTACACAAAGCGTGCACGCCTATGATTTTCCCAGTGAATATCCTCTTCTTAAAGCCGAGCAGAGAGCACTGCGGTACGGATCTGCATCCTGCGGTTGGGAATCAACGTTAGGGAAAACTTAGGATATAGAAAGACAGGGGAATGATGCCTCGCGTTTTTAAAGTCGTATGAGTAATTATATTTATTAAATAATAATAATAATTTAATTTAAATATTAAAATATAAAACATATTATTTTATAAATATATTTTATTTTACATATCAAACATAACCCATAATTTTAACAAGGTGAAATTAATACCTCGCAAAAGATATAACTGTTTGAAAATTGTGATATAAATGAGAGAGAATAATAATTTCATAATTAGATATCAATCCTTAATCTATCAAATATAATTGAAATTATCAAAACAAAAAATACCACCAGTGGGCATCCGAATCCGTGCCCCAACACACTCAAATGAACGAAATTATAGAGACGCCGGCAACCCAACCCAAATCAAGTGTTACTGCAAATTAGGAAACTATTTTTATATTCTAATTCCCGCAAGGCTGCGAATGTAATCATTTGCTTCTGCCCCACCCGTTGTTTTAAAGTGTAGCAAATCGTCTGTATTCCCCAGACAAACTCCTCACGTGTCAGATGTTCGCACTCACATTGGAGCTGGGGATCACTAGTACTGCTAGCCATATTAAAAATCAAACCTGGATCTTCCTACCATGCCATTACAAAGCTCAAACACAGCAACATCATCCGTACTCTGGTTCTTCTCGTCCTGTTAACAATCAAACGCTCACTCGAATATGTACAAGGAAATCTCTAAGAATGCATTATTGAATATCCCCGGTACAGATACTAACCCGGTACACGTCGCTGAGAGCAAACAAGATTAAGATCTGTGCAAGAAAGAAAAAATAAAAAAGGATATTCATCCCCACCAAAATACTTTTGACAGTCTCATTCATTTTGCTCGGCACGCCGGTTGGCATAAAAATCCCCCCCCCCCCCCCCCAACAAGCAGCTTTCGCACGAAAATTCACATGATCTTCATATCTCAACTCCGAATTTCTAGAGTCATGCCCGACACTCCCAGACCATGCACAAGAACATTTAAACACGCCATTTTTCAGCACAGAAGATTCAGAGGGAAGAGACAATATGAGAACACAGTAGCGCCTCGAATCAACCTTTCAATTTTTTTTTCCTTCCTTTCATTTAAATATTAGATGATAGTAAAACAATGCCCTACAACCAAATGAATTACACAAATCAAAGGTCAAGAAAAACTGTACACAAGAATGTAACAGGAATGACGCTTTGGATTAATAATTACAGACTCCCCACACTAAAATAAGCAGGCAGCTCTAAACTATGAACTACTCCATAGTCTAATCTAATAAGGGTTTTACCAAGAAAGCTCTTGTTGGCTTCCCCTGCAAAATTTCATCGGTCCCACACGGCCTGGAATTTGGCAGGTCTGTGCTTTAACCAATGTACCATTTCCCTGTCCAGTGGAGCATTATTTATAACAGCGTCTAACATTGGGCTGCCAAAAAATTTAGGAGAACTATTGAATGACCATATCCGGTTTTTGGGCCAAGGTCTCTGAGGCTGCTTCTCCTACATAATAAAAACAAACAGCAAATGATTAACCATCAGCATAGCCCTGTTCCCAAAAATATGAACAAAAACCTATGCAAACGAATGCAATTATATTGTGAAGACGTTTTAAGACATGATTAGTTTGCAGAGACATATTGCCGGTGCAATTGGTTAAGAATTTAAACTGAAATATATAGTTATACAAAAACCCATCAAAAGGCTACATGCAGGCAAGTATATACTCATTTTACCTCACTAAATTACTGAAACTTAAGCTAACACACACTAATAACATGATCGCCATAATGGTCAGATATCTTCTACACTTTCTAACATTAGTACTATGACCGAACAAGAAAAGATAGATTGACAACAAAAAATATTAAAGTTTTAACATTACAATAACATGGTAATAAATTAGAGCCCTCCCTGATGCATTAATGTATCGAACATTTTGTTCTCGTAGTTACAGGAATTACACTTTCAAAGAGGCAAAAATGACTAGCTCTTTCCAAGAGTATAAGTTATTTCGCAGAACAAAGCTCAACTATCCAAAGAACAATGACATCTTTCCCTTAACCACAGAAAATCAACAGAATGCTACCAACTATAGAAAATCAAAGCATCACTAGCTGCGGGCCATCTTTCCCATAACCGACTAACTACCCTTTGTCAGAAGTCATCCCCTAGTTACTACTAGGTTGCACCATATATGAGATTTAAACAGATGTCTTACTAGTTCACACAAAATCATTTTGTGGCAAAATGTATTCTATTATAAATAAACACTTCCCACTCATCACTTTTTGTAATAAACACAGACTAGCTCAATAAAAAAATGTAATCTTAGAACTTAACAAATAAACATACAACATTTCGCTTACCATTCTTGCCAGCATAGATCTGACAGTCCTTGGATCATAAACATGATGCTGTGATGGCTTCTGAGCCTTGGCATAAAAGGAACTGATGTCTGGTAATGAAAGGCAACCCCTGCTGGCTCTAGCAAGGCTACAATCTGGTTCTCCATTACTCTGATTATACCAAAAAATAAGCTGCCCTAAACAATAATTTTCACCATATGTCTTCCGATACTCCTGAAAACCTGCCCCCAATTTGTCAGCATACTTGGGACCTAAGTCAAGTGGACTAATATAAACAGGTGGAGAAGTAATGATTCGATAATCCTGCAATAACAATATAAAATTATTTTAAATTGTAAAATAAAATTTTTAAAAGTAACTTTGAAATGTATAAATTGCCTTCTCACTCTTTAGAACAGACAAACATACCCGTATTCTAAAGAAACACTTGGTATAAGCATATATATGGATTAAGTCAGCAGCAGCATCATGCCGGCTTTTGTATGTACAGGGAAGATCTCGAATCTTGTTCCTCAACCTTTTGAAAGGGGAAGAGAAACATACTGTAAATATTACATGTTCCACCAGGCTTGAATGCGCACAGACAGACAAACAAGAAGTGCAAGCCAATTACCATAATAGAGATTTTTGAAGCTCTTTTGGTATATCTCCAGAACCAGAGGGATCATGAACATGAATTTTGGACTTCAGATCATTCAAGGTGTCTTCTTCCACATGAGGAGCAATGCACTGAAGGAGCTCCTCAACAAAAGAACCCTCACCTTTCCAGAGGAAAGAAACAGCTGCTTCAGGACTGAGCTTCTCAAGTGGAGGTGGAGCTTTCCGCGGATCACCAAAAACACATCTCATAACATACCTTACCTGTAATAACACAGATTATCATTATCTCAAAAAATTATTCACCCTTCATCTTTTGAGTTCAGTGTTAATTAACAGAAAATCTTTGTACCTTTAAAACAAACAGATAATGAAGCAAAAAATACAGAGAAGGGGCGGTGGCACAATCACCTTATCAAGAGTGACAGCAAGATTTTGAAGCCGTTGATTGTATACACCCTCAGCCTGAATCATGCAACAGGGGAGAGGAAAAATGAGCAGACAAATGACCTTAACATGTCGTGAAAAATTAGTCCCACAACTCTTTTGCTACAAAAAGCCCACACCTAATGATGTGAACTATTAGATCTATGAGACCTAATAAATTTAATAATATAGATTTTAAATTATCAAATTAAGTGAGAATAAAATTATAAAAATAGTAAGACTCTAACATGTCATCGTATAAAAATACACTACAGCTAGACAAACACAGACAGAAGCACACCTGAACCTCGGCATCACTCCTCTCAACTTCTAGACATATATCTGAAAAATATTTTCTCTTTTCTTCCAGATTATGCCTTAAAATTTCCTCAGGAAGTTTAGTTCTTTCAAAATTGATGAATCTCACCTTCACCAAAGTAGAAGTGTCAGAAAACAAATAATTAAATAACAGCAAAAACTAAGAAACACTAATGATAACACACAGGTATGAAGGCACTTACAAGGCGAGCTGCATATGCAACTAGCCAATCTGGTAGGCCACCAAGCAGACAGCTGCCTAAACCAGCCCTTCCCAGGTCATTATAGTCCTCATCTGAAACACAGTTTAACTCACAAGCTTCTAACATCATATAATGACGATCAAGAATACCATGCCACTCCTTTAGCACCTGAGAGGACAAACAATATATTCCATTCAACAGATAAAATGACCAAAAGACTAAAATAGTAACTACATTATTCTAATAGTTGTAGCAACCCCAGCCAAAATTATGGGTATGAGATGACACCATAAAAAAGGTAGGATGTTAAATAATTTAACTGAAGACTTAAGACATGTTACATTTGTCTCTTATCTCTTCATAGGACCTAGAAGTTAAAGATTTTGTAGAAGCCTAAACCTTTTGAAAAGACCCTTCACCAGTCAGATTCAAATAACTCCCCCGGCAAACTTGGCTTCCGCACAAACAGACTGACGCTTCGTATTCCTCCTTGCTCTACGATAAGATAAATAAATATTTCTTAGAATCAAATAAAGAATACCAGATGAACTTTTTTCTCTGAAATAGAAATGGTTAGCGGCAGCAGGACAAACCTCTGTAACAGAATTATAATCGAAAGTGATCTCTTCACCATGTTGAATTTTACGAACAGTATAAATTCCAATTTGATAATGACCATCAACAGCAGTAACTCTGAACAAAAATGGAAATACAGATGACTACAGCATATAAGACAGCAATTCAAATAAGTAAAAGAAAAAAAAGAGCATAGACAACTTGGTGTTGATTTAAATCCAAATCCAAAATTAATCCTCAAGTTACCAGAGATTTTTCAAAACAACTACACAAGTGATAATATCTTAAGAGACTACAAAAATACATCCAAAAAAATGCAATGGAGCAATGTACTGTTTCTTTTACAAGTAAGGGAACCAATATTAAGCACTTTACAACTCAGCAAACAGATCAGAAACAATCATGGAATACAGAACGTACTTT
This sequence comes from Dicorynia guianensis, assembly GCA_037013595.1. Lineage (NCBI taxonomy): Eukaryota > Viridiplantae > Streptophyta > Magnoliopsida > Fabales > Fabaceae > Dicorynia > Dicorynia guianensis. Next base: position 3,973,233 of record JASUAB010000009.1, read on the forward strand.
GCTTCACAATTAGGTCGGCATGAATGACATATTCGACTGGCATAATTAGCCTTATGCATGGCATCAACAACAACCAAGTCATACCCATCAGCATCACCCTGCGATGAACAATGCAAGAAATTAATTGAAGTAAGAAGGTAGAGAGGTGAACCAAACATATCCCATTCACATCATAGAATATTTGTTGGGTAGTGATAGACCTTTGGCCTCTCAAGGTAGATGTTATAAAATTCTGGAGCGGGATCTTCACTATTCTTTTGCAGAGATCGAATCCCATCTTGTTTCTCAAACCACTTCCACACAGGATAGACCTATAGAAACAATTTCAACAATGGGGTAAATAATGTCTCACCATAAAAACCAAATACAAGCGTAGATGCTACAGACTAGATGCTGTAAACAAGAAAGCCTCAGGTATAGAAAAAACACTGGATTAAAATGGCATACTGATTCACAGTAAATAACACATCATAGATTAGCATTTATTAATACTTGTTCACTCCACAATAACTCCACAAAACATTCTATGCAAAAACTCTGGCTGGCAGAGCCAGAACTAGTAACAAAGCCCAGAAATAAAGTTCTGTAAACAAGTATATAACACTAAAGATTAAAGACAACAACTTGTTGCAGGAACACACAGCAAAACTAAAATTTCCTGCTTCTATGTATGTTGCACATCAAACAATTCTGCAGAGGATAGATCATAACTAGTTTGATCACATTGAAGGATAGAGAACAAGCAACATCCACACAAGTTTCTAGTCTATCTAGTAGATATGCTATTGTTTAGAAAGCTGACAATATATTGGAAACAAGTCATTAATAGACAAGACAAGCAGATATAGTTTACACATCAGTAAATCATGAAAAGAAGCTGCGTGAATAAAATTTCACAAACATGTATGAAAGCAATACCTCTCCCAGAAACTCCACAACAAAATCACCTTCACCAAATCCTTCTTCTTTGTTGCAAACAACACCAAGGCCCTACATGATACAGCTCAATAGATAATAACAGATATATGAAAAAACAGAGAACTGCAAAAGAAGGAAACAAACTAATAAGACAATGCCTTAACACAGTGGAAAATAACTATGTTGGAACTCAAAAACGCGTACCTTTCTATAAGCTACATATTTATCATCTGGACGACTGTCTATGGCCTTTAGGATACCTTGACACATTCTAATTGTCCTTGCATTAGAGTCCTCGTCAGCACACCTTTTAATTTCTTCAACAACAGGCTTCAATGGGTAGCTCATTGGAGTGTCTCCAGTTCCAGTAAAATGCCTAACCTGCTTATTCAAAGTCCGAAGGAGTATATCTTCTATAAACAAATGTTTCTCCTGTAGAGACCAATCTAACTCCTCTGGCATAGAATCAAGTAGAAGATTATGTGTATAGGGATCAACTCCATAAACTTCTTGCTCGATAACCTCATCTCCCAGCTGCTTTCTGGGTCTATAATCCTTTACTTCAGGTAATTCCATATCTGACTCCTCAGTGCCATTCCTTTGTGCATTCAGCTTTTCTGCATAGTCATCTGGTAAGGAAACCCGCATCTTTCGTTGCACATCCTCCTCATCAGCTACAATCACATATTGATCAATGACTTCATATTTTCGAGTAACAGGAGGAACCATGCTTGCTTTTGTCATGCGAGCACCCCATTCACGATCATCAGCTGTAAAATCTAACCCTTCATCAGGTGCAGAGTGCTCATCTCCCCTTGAATCCCCAATTTGATTTTCTGAATGCATCTCTTGGTCACTTTCAGTGTCTGAAATTGAAGTCTCACTACCACTCTTGTCATCTTCAGAAGACCTATCAAGGTCATCAGATGTTTCACTTTCGGAGTCCATAGTTTTCTTATTCAATTTTGATAAACGCCTCCTAATTTCTCGATCAGAAGCATACTCCATACTATCCAAATTACCACGTGTTCCATTACTCCAATACTTCCTCTCAGTCACTAATTTATTCTTCTTATACTTTGAGGAAGTAGAACAGAACAATGCCGGTGAGTCATTTTCCCAAGACTTCAGTAGTGCATCTCTGTCATGCACATATTTAGAACTATCTCCCAACTGAGTCACAAGCTGAATAAATAATGTGATAATATGATTCATATCACCAGTAACACCCCTAGTCTTTGCTCTGTACACATTAAGCACAAGACTAAATAAATAATTACGACAAAAGGGGGAAAGAATGAGAAAGTAAATTGTCAAATGGATCACATCCAATATAAATTTCTTAAGAAGCACATGCTAAATAAAACAAATACGCGATAGAAGAGAGATAACTATACTTGTAAAGCAGTAGAGATGATATATATGGCCCTGAATTAAAAAAAAAAAAATGAAAAGAAGAAAAATAGTCTCAAGGACTTCGTGTTGTATTGAACATCTGAGCTTCAACCATCTGACAAAGTACTCAATCAGGAACTTGGAAAATTTACAACTCACTCTAGGTCCTTTGTATTCAATATTCATGTTAGCATAAGTCCAATCAACTTGTTTTCAGTGTCTCAGATCATGTTATACAAACATAGCATCAGAAAAGGGGACTCTCTTCCTCTTCTCACAAGATAAAAAGGGGAACAGCAAATAAGAACTTACTTCATTGCATCGCGACACATTCTACTGATGTCCTCCTTGACAGAGCTCAACCCACGACTACTGTAATAATTACTTTTCATTTTAGCCTCAATTTCTGCAACCTTTTAACAAAGAAAGAATAAGACATAAGTTTCTGTACAGTAAAAAAAGGGCTTGTAAAAAATAGTGAGATGAAAAGAATTTATCACTGTACCTTGGGCACAAAAAAGTCACACGAGTTTGCCTTCATAATTTCCCTCATACTTGAAGAAAGGAATTCCTCCATCCTCTTATAACCACTTTCAGATTTCTTAATGGCCCATCGTCTCGTGCGAGCATCCCTAGATAAAATGGAGGAGGACCTTCTGGCATCATATAGTTTTGACCGTTTGTACAAGTTTTGACGAAATAACTGCTTTGCAGAGTCTCTCTTATCCACACTATCAAAATAGTCCTTTAGTTCACCAAAATCATCCATAGTATTTCGACTGCCAATCTTGGAAATAGATGAAGTTTGCTCAGTGATCTGTTTAAGTCTTCTAATTTTATGTGACTCATCCGAATTTTTGGTTATGTGCGAGCTTTGGTTCTTGATCCACTTCACATTGGTAAATTTAGATGTCAGCTCCCCAAACTGGCTGCATCCTCTGATGTCTATCATAGATAAACAAGGACACAAGTGAAGTATCTTCTCAAGCATCTCAGCAGTAACATTGGTGCAACCCCTTAGAATCACAGATCCGATCTTGTCTCCCTTGTAACCATTCTGCAACCAAACAATCAGATTAGATGTACAAAAGAGTGAAACATTCAAAACAACACAAAATGCCAAATATATGTCAAACCTACCACAACATTCCAAAATATGGAATCTGTGCAAGAATGACCCAAGGATGACAAATTAACATGTCTTGAAACTTCCTTGTAGAACCTGACAGCAGCTCTCCAATGCTTACAAGTCATTGACGCAAAGACAAGGGATTTTAAATCAGATCCCAAAAAATGGAAGACTCGTGCCAACATATGACCAGCCAATGAGCTCCAGCTTTCCATCTCAGAGTTAATATTACCACTTTCTTCTCTGTAGAAAGTAGCATCGTCACATAAATCCTCAAAAGTGGATTCATACTTCTGAATAGTCAGGCTACCATCTTCCATTTCGCTGTCTTCTTCACTATCATCAACCCGCAACCAGACTCTATTGGCAGCACGTGCATCAACTTCTGAAGTTCACAAACCCCACACACACAAACGACGAAAAGAATAAGCATATCAAAGTTAATTCAGCAACCGCTTAAGTAACATATTTTGGGATAGTCCCATACAGTGTATAGACACCAGCTACAAGCATGACAAGAACGCTCCAAACATGAGTCAGACTCAACCAAAACAGCTCACCAGTGAGGTCAACTTATACAAGTCAAGTTGATACATAAGGTTAAAGGGATATAAAAGCTATCTTTAACTAATCCCAAGTTCCCAACAGTTAACAGCCACATAAGCAATCATTTAAAGCTACATAAGAAGATTACATCAGCATATGAAAAGAGTTCAGGAGCAGAATATTCTCTACAGAGAGAAGATTGACCTGCATAGACAAAACATGTGATGCAAAAAAAAGAACAATACTCTGAAACGCTCTGGCAATCACAAATCATTAATTAAACACCATACAATAAACCAGATGCCACTAATTGACTACAGAAACGTAACTGGTAGACAAGCACTATAAGATGTTTTGTAATTGAGAAGAATGTTAAATCAAGAAACAAACAAGTTAGAGGCAGTCAGGCAAAGAAAGAGGCAAAGACAAAGACATGAAATTAAAATTAACACACAAACAGGTGAAAGGAAAAAGGACATGCCAAAACAATTAAGTCCGATATTAAGTCAAGGTAAAAGGAACACTATGCACGGCAGTGCTTGATGAAATAGAAACCAGGATAACTGCAAGACAATATAACGTGACTAACCGGTACCTGATGTCCAATATATTTGTTTCTCGATTTCTTTCTTTGGCTGTCTTGCATTGATCCAGGGATCCAAAACCTGGTTTATAGCTGCAGTAAACTCCCGGCTCTTATATGATTTCATTACCAATTCATGTAACTTCCCACGAGTGTAACCAACAAACTGAGGGTGTATGCTGTTAAACAAACTGGAATTTGTGCAAGGTTCACTGAATGAAACACCTTGTGTTTGAGACGGTGAAAATCCAGAACGTTCACCAGATGTGCTGCTTTCCTGTTGGCTTCTGCAATTGACACCAGAAGATTCTGCAGCAGAGGTAACTGGAATCCAGAGTTTATCACATTTCCTAAAAACACTGCTGTACTTTTTTATAATTCCTTGATCTACTAAAACCTGTAGTTCTGAAAATGATGAAGGCCCAGTTTCACGCCCAGAACCATCAAGAAAATACCAGTCACCCAGATGTAACTGCAAGTCATGCACGGTACAGAGACAATCTTTTGGGACATTGATGAATTCGATGCTCCTACATGAACCTTGAGAACCTTGATCATTAACAGTTTTTGACTGAGAATCTTCTTCAGTTGATGATCTCTTGCTATCACTAGTCGAAGAGAAAGGCCGAGTTAACCTAGAATGATATCTGTCCTTGCTTTGAATTTTATGGCGTGGCTCAGGGACTGACGATCCCTGGTCCTTAACCACACATGCATTTATCCTAACCACTGAATGGACATTTCCTTTCACTCCTCTAACAAAAGCAGACTTACTCTGAACTGATCTGCTCGCAGCACTGCAATCAACCCCGTCATCAGCACAAAATGCCCAGAGAGGGAGATCGAGCCTCCTGCTGTGAGAAGGATAATACAAGTCATCTTTACGAGACCAGCGAGGATCTTCACATCCAGACTTTGGCAGTTGACATAAAGGAAACCCATCATTTAGGACAAGCTTTTTTCTAGAAGATCTATCTTGGACATCATCATTCCTCGTCCAGTCACCACCCTTGCAAGACCATCGGGCAGAATACCAGTCAACAGAGACACCAAAGGCAAAAGCATTATCCTTGTCAGAGAGCATACTCAACTGAGGCTCAGAATCTCTTGTTGCTAAATCAGTTCTTGAATCACATTCCTCCCTCAGAGCAGCATCATGCCAAGGAAAACCTGAACATAAGTTAAAAAAACTTTTGTTATGAGACACATACCTCTTGGCACAGTGTAACCATTTACTTTTCACAACTCCACGGATGAAGATTAAAATTCAAATTACATAATAGGTTTGCGTACAAAATTAAAAATAAAAAAAAATTACATGAACATCAAACCCAATAAGAATATACCTTCACAATCTCCCAATCCCTCCCATTTGGCACATTCAAAATTCATTTGCAAAGCATCTGCAGGATATAAAATGAACAATTTAGGAAATATATCATATCTCAACATTATTACATTAAAAAAATACAGATTAACAAAGGTCTGGGATATTTTAATTAAATAAATTCACAAAATATAAAAGACAGAACGTAATACCTTTTATTGCCTCAAGCTCCTTCCCAGGAATGACATCATAACCCTTTAACAGTGCTCCGACCCTTTCATCAATGCGGAGGTCTTCTAAAGGTTCGGATGCAACAACACTGTCATCAGTACATGCCAAAGGCTGCAGCAAAAGGGCTGGCATTTCCTGATCATTCTCAGGACCAGATTGAATAATATCTCCAGTATCTACTAGAAGATTACCAGGAGCTTCAGGAGGACTTACCAGCCCAGTAATGGTCTCTGACACAATTGAGGGAAAACTTTGAGCTGCCAATGGTGATGCTGCATTTTCAACAGTTAACCACCTATCACTATCTAAGTGCTTGATAAAGTGATCTGACATTAGTAACCTTTCATCAACAAGGGTCCTGATGTCACATAATTTAGAAGGTCCATGTTCTACACCACTATAATCAAGGTAAAACCATTTCCCTGATGATGAATCTACAACCACAGGCACATGTGGAGGGGTATCACATATGTCCATATCTTCTTCCATAGAAGGCAGCTCCTCAGGAGGTTGCTCAGTTTGGGGAGATTCTTTGCAGCAAATAGTTGAGCTACAGGACTGCTGTTCATTTTCAGGTTCACTACAGACATCTTTCTCAATAGACCCATGAGCATCATGAACATTTCTTTCACTTTGTGATTCTGTACCCGAACAAGTTGACTCCCTTTGGATGTGCTTTTCTTCATGCTCCTTACAACTATATTGTGAGTTAACATTTTCACTTGGCATGATTTTACTACTTGTTTCTCGAAGACTATTTTGCCTAGTTCGATCAAGGGGGGATTGCCCCACTAAATTTGGAGTCCGATCCCTGCGATTATAATACCGACCTCGATCTTGTGGGGACTGCTCAGCATGAGTAGGACTTCTGATTTTATGATCACGGTGATGGCTCCTATCCCAATTCCTATCATATGGAGATTTGTCACGATCATCAGGAGATTTCTCCCTGCTATAAGGAGATTTGTCACGACGATAGGGGGATCTCTCACAATGCACTGGAGTGTGATCTCTATGATCATAAACCTGGGCTCGATCACAGGGTGATCGCTCAGAATGACCAGGGCCATGTCCATACCTGTCATAAGCTGCTCTGCTAGACAAAGAAGATTCATGATGCCTGGAAGAATACTTGTCAGCTGATATTTTTGAAGAAGAATTTCTATAAGACCTCTGCACAGAGGGTCGAGAACAGTGCTCTGAGTGAATAGAGCGACAGCCATCATCAGAAAGCCTTCGACTCTTCAAACCAGCATAGTCTCCATAATGCTTGCGCTCGCTGCTATCTGAGTCATTACCATGCCGCTTCAAACGACTTCCAGAAGAGTAATCCCGCGTATGGTTCCTACCATTGCTATGTTCATTTTTTTCCTCATCCACAATCTTTGAACTGATCCGTATATTCCTTTCTTGTCCACTCTCCCACCTATGAGCACTCTTGGCATGCTGACTTCCACTTCTATTAGATTCTTTCTTTCTGAAAAAATCATCGCCAATACATTTCCTAGAAGGCGGTGTACGTTCAAGTTCAATACCACTTTTCCACAATTTGTCCCTACCTGAGTGGTACCTGCGCATTCTATTGTGACCATAATCATCCTTTCCCATTTCCCCTCTATGCCACCGATCTGGAATGAATTCTCCCTTCTCAATGTCATCCTTCATACCTCTCCAAGAGCCATATTCCCCTTTCTCAGCTTCTCCTTTCCTTCCCTTCCCAGGCTCCACTTTCCATTTCTCACTGACAATCTCCCCATTCTCAATTTCACTTCTGCGCGGCTTTTCTGGCACAAGCTCTCCATTTTCCAGGTCACTTCTCGGCCACTTCATTGTGCCCAATTCACCTTCTTCGACTTCTTCTTTTTGCACCTTCTCCACGCAAATTTCACCATTCTCAATTTCGTTGCTGCTCTTACTTACTGTGTCCAATACCAATTCACTCTTTTCCACAACCGCCTTCTTCGCTGGCTCCTCTTTCTTCCCCTTCATCTTCTTCTTTTGCTCGCCGTCAGCAAACTTGAGCAACTTGGAATTGAACCCATTACCATTCTTGCCTCCGCAAAGCGTCTTCTCTGCATTTGACAACCTCTCCATAATATACTGCTGGTGCAAAGGCATGCATGCGACGCCTCCATCGCCCATGGAAATCTCACCTCTTGTCAGAAGCTAGAAACCCCAATTGTTCCCTCTCCCGGGGCTATCGATGCTCATACTGCAAACGCTTCACTCTGCGTAATTCTCGCTCCAATTCAAGACCCTAAATTTCAAAAATTCAGAAAAACACAGAAACAAAATTATAACTAAACCCAATGTAGGGTTTTAATGAATTAAGTACACACATCAACAAATACGAATGGACATGAAACCTTAAGGAGGGAAGCGTCCTGAATTAAACGCTACGTAGTCATCCCATTAAAGCCCAGAAAGACAATTGAAAACAGCAATACATAAGTAAATGGGAAAATTACCACGAAAACTAGAGAGCCGAGAGGATAGATCGGCGAGAAAATCTTGGACGTTGTGAATCCAATAACGCGAGAAGAAACTATAGCGAACCCAGATCGAAAAGCACAGAGCAGACCGTAGCTGTAAACAATTGAGAGTGAGTCTCTTGAACGTATTTGAAAAATGTTCTGCCTCGCGCTTCTTCTCTCTGCTATATCTTTGTGTTTCTCTTTCGTAGTTGTGCTCTTGCTCTGAAAGACGAAACCTTGCTTGGTGTTATTTTTCTTTTTCTTTTTTTTCTTCTTACATGTTTTACCGTTTTTGGCCTTGTCATTGCTGGCGTAGCAAGCCAGTCAAAATACGGAAATACCCCTTGAAGACATGTTTCCCGTAGATGTGGGAAAGGCAAAAAAGTGTTTCAGAGCAATGAAAGCAGAAGGCGTCCAGTTGAGAGTGGCGAGTCCAGGGATGTGTTTATCAGCGGCAACTCGTTGACTCAACACAAAGTCGGCCCGGTCGTATCCGTAGTAAAAACAACGAACTTAGCATCATGATGTTCTGAGTTGGAACTAGGAAGGGTACTATTGTCATTTAACAAAAAAGAGTTCCGTAACTAAGGTACGTACGGACTACATGGCATGGGGACTTTGGTAAAGCGGTTCGGAGGATAGTTTTGGCGCCCAACTGATGCGAGGAATTGGGAGAGTGGGAAACAAGGATCCACAAGCTGGGCCAGCTATGTTTCAGTGAGGCCCAAAAATGTTGGAGTTTGCTTACGGGAAACCTACCCGAGACTTTCAAAGCTTGACTGACCTGGAAGGGCCGAAATAATGAAAATTCTATATGATTTTTGTGTAGTTATATTATACTCACATTTTTATATTTATTTTTTATTTATAATTTATGATATAACTAAAAATTAATCATTAATTCTCATTTTTATACTTTCATTTCTTAATATAAATTTATGCCACATCACTTATGTGAGAGGTACTTGAGTTACACTCGGCATAGCTCTATCATTTTTATTTTTTGTAAAACCTTCATTATAACCAAGTTGTAAATAATAGAAAATGTTAGGCACAAATGTAAGCATAATGAAAGAATTAGTATTTTATTTTATAAGATTAATTACATCAATTAAATTAAATAATATTATTAAATTTTATTAAAAATTAAAATTTTAAATATGGGTGCGTGTTAATGGATGAGAAGGGGTTATTGCAAAATTTCCTATATGCATTTTTTTAATTTTCTCGCTCTCCTTCTTCAGTGCCTTTTGTTGGTGTGATTTGGTGACCATTGCGCTTTTGTTTTCCAATTAATGTCGCTACCTTTTAGTAAGGACGTGCAGCGGCCAAGAGCACGGGTGATTTCAGATTCTGTATTATGTGCTTTTCTGGATCAAGTATTCAACATCTTATGTTTGCCTTAATTAGCTTTCACTCACCTGAAGGAATTATCCTAATGCTTCAAGACTCAAATCTTGTGGACAATGTGGTTCAGTGTGCACACAATCATCATAGTATTGTGTACTAATATTTTCTCCTTCAGTTTGGTTTTACCCGTTTCTTTTTTTCATATATATATATATACTTTGGATCAGTACGGCTATATGGTGCTATTACATTGGATTGTAACTGGTTCAGTCGCAACCTTCAATGGAAATGGGCCTCTTTCCTCGGCCTTCAGAATACAGCCCCAGGACCCCTCGACCAATGCACCACAGTTTTTTAACATTTTTCTGAACCCACTTAATAGTTGTGCACATAACATTTATTTGTCTGTCTAAAATCTCTCAAATGTGGGAGAAAGATGGATGAGTTATTCCACTGTAAAGAGTTGAAAGGCCTATGTATATTTTTAAAAATATAAATTCTGTTTATTATATGTTTTTATTTTCTCTCTTTTTTAATTTGTTTTTATATATACGTATATAATATGTAGAATTACATATACATACCACTTTTTTGCAATATTACTTCTTACAGGAGATTAGGTTGATGAAGTAATTAACCGTATACCTAATGATGATAGAGTGTGGGTTTATAACAATGAGAAAAAGCTTTGTTTCATAAACTAACCTTTTAGAACTAAAAAAAAATTCAAAAACCACTCGACATTAGAAAAGGCACAACCCATTAGGATGGAGTGTCAATTTATATCAGTACTCCTTTTCCTCATCTTCTTTCATGGGCAGGCAGGGCAGCAATAGCCTATAGGATCATTTTGGATCTACTAACATTCCTAATTAGCCAACTACATTATTTCCCTATGATCTAACATTTATGAGACATATATGCACGCTGGAATTGTCCATTACTAATCTTAAATATATCTTTCAATCCTAAATTATTTACCTTCAATCTCTATCGAGAAACAGAGTAAAAAAAAGGAACCGTGCAGAAGTGACCCAAATGATCTGTCATTGTAGGAAGAGGTCTGATTTTTTCTTTAGTTATGGCATCACATGGCAGAAGCAACCAATTTTGTCTCTGTTATTATGAACACAAAAATATATTGAACATGTGCATTATGCGAGAGATTGGGAATGAAGGCAACAGGAAAATCAGATCTGTTGGAGTAAAGGTAACGGCGTACCTACGTTATAGACGCTGGGTTCCACTGCGTTTTAAAAATTCTAATGTTAAATATGTATATTTTAAATTATTATTATATTAAATATGTGAAATTGTTTTCATGGTTGTTTTTTTTGAATAAAAAAATTATATAATATTTTAAAAATATGAAAATAAATAATTAGAATTTAAACACATTGATTGTGACAATATAATTTTAAATGTGATTAAATTTAAATTTAAATAGAGATTTTGTGAGATAAAGATTTATAGTAATGTTCTTTTATTTATAAAGAATTGCTTATTCTTTGTTAAGTGTGCATGCATATTTTACATTAAAATTTAACCATATTATATTTTATATTCTTTATATATATATATATTGTATATTGTATATTGTATATTTTTTACTAACACAACTCAAAATTTTTAAATTTACTTTTGGAGGGTAAAGGATATGCCTGTAGTTAGAATTCTTAGACTTAGTAACTTTAATTAAAATTTCTGTGATAGAAAATACTCTAATTATGAATTCCTCTTACTTACTTTACAATTATATATTTCCTTCTAATACTTCACTTGGAGCCGAGTAGCAGCAGAGGGGTAAACTTGGATGGGCTCTTGTTTTAAATAGCTATTCCATGAAAACGAATTCAACAACAATGGGCCGGCTAGTACACCGTCTTTAACTTACTCGCTACCTTGTGTTCTAATTTAGTAAATAATCATAATGATCATTACTATAAAACAAGTAGGAGCTACTTAAAAAGAAATCAACAAGCCGCCATATTGGCTTTTCAAGCTCTTTTAATTGGGAGCTGCAAATTTTATGTGGATGGGCAGTTTAAACAATTACTCTCCTTAATTTACCAAAAAAAAAAAAAAGATATCTTCTGGAAACGTAGGTTTCCAATGCATAGAGGTACTGATATGTAATAGTTTTGTGTAATGCAGTACTGAATAATGAAATCTACTAATACATATCAAAAAGGAAAAAGATAAAAGAAGACTAAAACCTTCTTTTGATCCCTCAAAGATGAACAAACTTCTAATTTAGTTCCTCACTGTTAAATTTTTCTATTTTGGTCCTCCAGAAATCAATTAACTTCTATTTTAGTTCCTCATTGTTAAAAATTCCTAATTAAGTCCTCCAAAAATTAAAATTGATATCAATCAAATCCCTCAATCAATTAATTGATATCAATCAATTAATTGATATCAATCAATTAATTGATATCAATCAATTAAGATGGTTGCTGACGTAGCAAAAACTGGCTGACGTGGCTGAAATTGGCTGACGTAGCATGCTAACCAGCATGTCACGTTAGCCAATTTCAGCCACGTCATCCTGACACATCAGCCAATGCCTGCCATGTCAGCAAATTTTGCCTTGTCAGCATGTCACATCATCTAAATTCTGCCACATCAGCATGACACGTCAATAATTTCTGCCACATCATCATGACACGTCAGTAAAGTTGACCTTGTTAGCAATCATTCTAATTTAAGGACTTGATTGATATCAGTTTTAATTTTTGTAAGACTTAATTAGGAATTTTTAACAATGAGATACTAAAATAGAAGTTAATTAATCTTTGAAAGATCAAAATAGAAAAATTTAACAATGAGAGATTAAATTAGAAGTTTATTTATCTTTGAGGGACCAAAAGAGAATTTTACTCATAAAAGAACTTCGGTATTGACGTGCCTGGAAATTCTTTTCCAGTAAACCCTGTTTAGCCCCCAAGGTCGATCATCCACCATCATCAACTGATGAACTTTGCCTCTTGTATCAGCTGTAATTCTAGAGTATGCCACTCCCTCAAGAATGTTAGAGTACTCTTCAATTAATGATTTAATACATACGGTTCTGTTCACTTCGATCCGGTACTGTTGTCTATTCAGTGTACGGTAAAATCTCAAGGATGGTTATTAGAATGTCTTGGAATTTTGGCTCCATGCACTATATTTGGATATCATCCCCTCCTTCCTCGTCTATATAAATATGGTTCCAAAACTCATCTAAAGTACTTCTCCAATCCCCCTCTCTCTCTCTACTATTCTTCTCGTTCCTTTCCATTAATCGCATGCAATAGCGTATAACCCCATCACTCCATTCCGCCTTAAGCAGCAGATCAAACTACTGCTTTTGCCACCAATCTCCTCAGGACGCGTGTCAACCAAAAGCACAGAATCCTTCTTCTCCATCATCTTCACTTTTCCCTTCTCCTTTTAGACCTCCCATGCACGCCCCAGCCACTAATTAAACCCTAATATTTACCATCCTTAAACCTCATCACACAGCCATGAAAGCAGCTGGGTTGAAGGGAAGCACTACGTCCATCTCGCTACAAAACCCTACTTTCTTTAACTCACCCCACAGTCATCTTTCAGGTGCACTCAGAGGGTGTCTTGGAAGCCTTGATGGAGCTTGTATTGAGAAGCTCTTACTCCACCGTGCAAGTGCTTTAGAGAGCGACGATGTGACTTTGGCTCAACAAGTCATGTGGGTACTCAACAACGTTGCTTCTCCTGTTGGTGATACTAACCAAAAGCTCACCTCATGGTTCCTAAGGGCATTAATCTCTAGGGCTTCAAGAATTTCCCCACTGAGATGAATTTCTCTGGAAGCACTACCTTTCAAAGAAGGTCGATGTCCGTGACCGAGCTAGCTGGGTATGTTGATCTTATTCCTTGGCACAGGTTTGGGTTTTGTGCATCCAATAGTGCAATATTTAAAGCAATTGAAGGGTTTCAAAGAGTGCACATATTAGATTTTAGCATCACTCACTGTATGCAGTGGCCTACTCTTATAGATGACTTGGCTTATCAAAGGCCTGAAGGACCTCCTTCACTTAAAATTACCGTGCCTTCTCGTAGGCCATCAGTTCCTCCCTTAGTCAATTTGTCAACAGAAAAGGTTGGCCTACGTTTGAGAAATTTTGCTAAGTTCAGGGATGTCCCTTTTGAATTCAATGTTGTTGGAAATACAACTTCCTCACCAACATCTAGTGAATTAAGTAATGAATCCTTTAACTTTCACTTTCAAACGTTGTTAAGTCACTTGAATCCTGCTATGCTAAATCTTAGGGAGGATGAAGCTTTGGTAATAAATTGTCAAAATTGGCTACGTTACTTGTCTGATGATCGGAAGGGGCACCACAGAAATGCATCAATTAGGGATACTTTTCTAACTCTGATTAAGGATCTTAACCCCCGGATTGTGCTTTTGGTAGACGAGGATTGTAATCTTAGTGCATCAAGTCTTCCATCAAGAATCACCACTTGTTTCAACTATATTATCTGTGGATACCCATTGATGCATCGGAAACCTTTTTGCCCAAGGATAGCTGCAAGAGGGTACAATATGAATCTGACGTAGGCCAGAAAATTGAAAACATCATTAGCTTTGAAGGGCTTCAAAGAATAGAGAGAATGGAGTCCGGGGTACAAATGTCACAGAGAATGAGAAAAGCGGGCTTCTTCAGCTTCCCATTTTGTGATGAAACTTTAATTGAAGTTAAGGCTTTGCTTGATGAGCATGCTAGTGGGTGGGCGATGAAGAGAGAAGAAGATATGTTGGTTCTTACATGGAAAGGCCACAACTCTGTCTTTGCCACAGCTTGGGTCCCCGGTGAAATGAAGTATCATGGGGGTGTGGAGTCTGTGGACGACTGAAGTGTCTTGAACATGTCTTCGGTAAAAGTCTGGGCCTACCATGTGATGGGTTCGGGTTGGCTTTTAGTGGTCCAGAGCGAGGCAGAGACAAAAGCAGTTTACTATTCATCACTTTGTCAAAGGCTGCAAGCGATCTAAAAGAGACAAGAAATAAAAACAACTGCATTTTAAAGAATCTCTAGTTGTTGGATCACTTGAAATGCAAAGAAAGAGTCATGTGCGAATTGTCTTTGTCCGACATAAATTTGTCTCACAACGATGTTTTCGTTTTTATGCAGCTTTTGTTTTTGTTCAGGACTTTGAGTATTAGGGGTTGTATGAATCTCTCGTAATGATCAAGTTCAACGTTAGTTTTAATAATAACTTGCCAGGTGGCCAATTTCCGTAATCAAAACAGCTGTACAAGCACATAAGACAAGACTTACGAAACGTAGTAGGTCAATATCAGAGGTAAATGCTTGTTTTCAATTAGAGTTTCCATCTATCAAAGAATTTCCTGAATGGGAAGTCTGCAATATTCAGAACTAAATTCTTTTCATATGCTTGTTGAGGTAATTCCAACATTACTTATTCTACCCTTTTACTTTTATTTAATTATTATAACATTAAACATTAAATTTAAATTATTAAATTTACTAAATTTTAATAAGACTCAAGAAATTAATAAATCATATCATCTTATTGTAAGGATGGTATGACAAATATATTATGCAAAGATCATTTTTCTTGCTTATTGGTGGTGGTACGCATCTTCATATTCCCTGCTATGCCAGTGGACATAATGGATCGTCGCAATTAAAAACATACTTAATGTTGCTCTATATGTTTGTTGTCTACAGAGTGAAAAACAGAACAGGGTTGATTTTTTTTTGGGCGAAAACAAGAAAGGGTTGAATATTTGAACGGACCAGCTAGCCTTTGATATGTCCAGTCACCTTCAATATAACAAGTTGCACAGATTATATGATCTAGTTTGGGTTGCGAAGTCTGAATTGTACAGACATTTCATACTTTGTTAGAGATAACTTTCCCTGGTAACCAGATGACACCATCATAGTAATAGTACTACAGTAAGAAGAACTAAAATGGTCTTCGACATTAGTATTTATCGTTGGATTGTAATTGAAGGAGTTCCATGGTGTAGTGGTTATCACTCTAAACTCTGAATCCCGCGTCCTGGTTCGACTTCTAGTGGACTTCTCTTCCTCTATCATTTTTGCTTTGAGCGAATGAAAATAGAAATTATGGAATCAGAGAAGCGACTGAGCAACCAAAGCAAAAAGAATCCGACCTGCCGGATTCGAACCAGCGACCTAAGGATTTCTGGGGCTTATCCACTACAGTCCTCCGCTCTACCAACTGAGCTAAGGTCGGCCTGTCAGGCCTTGTGGGCTAAAATATTAAAGTAAGTTTGAAACAAAATTGATTCGATTGACTCTGTGCCAATCACAGGTATTTGGAAGTCCAATAAATGGTTGTTTTATTTTTTTATGTATACATATAGCTCAGCTTTTAGACCATCAACTGGTTATTAATTTGTAAGTCTATTCATCACTACATTGATATAGTCTTTTTTACCTTTCCCCGTCACTCATCCAAATACACTCTTAAATGATTCTTTTCCTTGTTCTTTCTTTGTGCCAATCTTTAAAGATTCATTGAATGGAGCGCAAGTTTGAATGTTGATAGGAACGAATGGACGATCCTCAGCCAAGAGAGGCACTTTATAACTCACTCTTCACTCTTCTCTTCTTTGGCTTTTGCTTTTGCATCTCTTTTGATTACCATCATCCCCTTTGAAATTCCTTAAACTGGATAAGTACTGTTGATCTTTATCACACACAAAAAGAAAACGATTAACCTAATTGCCACATTATTAAATGATTGGTTAATTGCCACTTTGTCACTTACCTGCCGGATGATTGGTTAAGTATTACTTTGAAAATGATTGAATTAATCTTTGGGTCTGTTTGGAATTTTTTTTTTCTGTAAAAGTTTTAAAGCATCGTAATGCAGAAATTTGTTTTTAAAAAAATTCTTGTTCTCCCAAGGTAAGACTTCGTTCGATGGCACTCCAAACGGGGCAGAGTTGACTAGACGGGGAAGTGGAAGGCAACTGGATACGCCTTTTCATAATCGAGATCCCACAAATTGACAATACTACGTATAGCATGGGGTACTAGTTGCTGGTGGCAACTGGCAAGGCCCCCAATACTCACAGAAGGGGTTAAGATGTGAAATAAGTACTCATTCAGGGCTAAAATAGTCATTTAGGGTTTTTGTATCACGCGACTCTCGCCCTGTATCCACCCACCGCCGATCCACACTCCACTCACGGATTTTATTATCGTAAAAAATGGCAACGAAAGAGAGGCGCCGACCCCCAACCGGTTTAGACTCTGTTTCCCTAACTTTTTTTTGTACAGATCAACGGATCGAGTGGTGGGAATTTGTGGGTCACCCCTAAGGTCCCCATGTGGCAGTGGCAACGGGGGACGGGTCACAACGGGAGAAAGACTGAGTTGGTGGGGTGATGCAGAGACAACGTACCCGAGGAAAGGTCCCCGCGGTAAATTTAGTCAATTACTTGCCACTCAGCGAGGGAAAGAAGGCGACTAAAATATTGAGGTCCGGTGGGTGCAAAATATAGAGACTATTGCAGCGATGAAAATGGAATAAGAGAAGGGGGAGACAGCACTACTCCTTTAGTTCTAAGTATTTTCCGTGACTTCCCGAAAGAAAAAACCAGAATTCTTTGTAAGGTATTTGCTTTATTGGGAGGTCAGCCCTATTTTTGCAGGAATGTCAGGAGCTGGTTAGGGGTGCTACTCCATGCACGCAAAACTATTTTTTTTTGTCACAGCATCTCTCTTTCTGTTTTTCTCTCTCTAACTCAAGAGTCTGTCCGTACATATTTTAAGTCACTCCTCTGTCTTCATATGCCTCGTTGCATCTCATACACTTCGAGCTTTTTCTTTGTATCCCTGTGAACAACCGCATTACGTATGCATCAATTGACTCCTTGCCCATTTACAGGGCCTTTGTCTGTCACGACTTTGTGTTTGTCTTCTTGCTAATCCCAGAATATGGTCTTACTATGTTTGTCCTCCTTCTCACTGCCCTTTTTCACCTTCTCACGTTTCTCCTTCTGCCTTTGGATTTTTTATGCAAGTTCCAAAAAGTAAAAGGACTCTTGATTTGAGGTGGGTTCGGGTTTCTTTAATCCTTTAAAGTTGTGGAAGTCCACTGTGATCTTGTAGTGGTTGTAAATGGAGAAGAGAGCTTTGTGGTGGACAAGGTAAACTTTTTCTATGCCTCTTATATCGAAGCTCCGTTTTCCAAATCAAGCCTTCGGCTCCTTCTTGATATTGCATTTTTCTTTTTTGCATTCGTTGTCTTTGTAATTGTTATAATTTCTTTTGTTTGTTGCTCTGGGTTTAATTCTTGCTCGTGCAGTTGGCCCTCTGGTAAAATTTCGATCTTTTTTCCCTTTCTCTTGTGTTTTTTTAGGATATAAAGTGTAGACACAAGGTTTTTCCTTTCAATCTTTTAGTTCCTGTTTGTGCTAAATGTTGCGATTCTTAAAGTTAGATATGATTATTGTTCAATGATATATACATTCTTTTGTAATTTATCTTCTGTTTTCTTGTTATTCTCAGTAACTTTATGTTTGTACCTTTGCGCCCATCATCAATTTACACCTACATTGCAGTGAGGTGGGGCATGGGGTACAACATCTGGTTTTCTATTGTGGCAATAATTGTCATCTCCATTAACAAACCAAAAGCCAAAGGCACCTTCTTCTTTTATTTTGTTTTCTTCTTGGGGTTCCTTTCTCGCCGTATATCACATTCAATGCTGCTGCCATGGTCTTCTGGGGATTCAATATTCTTAACGTTCATTTGTTTTATTCACTTCTTTCGAGAGAGACCGGGGGTTGCTTTCAAGAACATTTATTTCACTTCTAGACCCTCAGTGCTAGATGATTAATAGATGGAAATCGTTCCTGCTCGCCTTTATATACAATTAAATGTCTATAACTTCCTCTCTGTCTCCAATCCAATATTTTGCTGGTTTAGGACCTTTAGGTATGGATTCCCCTTTAATTCTCTCCTTTTTTTCCGTATTCTCCACCCCCCTCCCCCCCGGGGTTCCTTTACTTGTCAATATGTGTGTTTATCCATGGCCTCTATGTTTTTGGTGGTTTATCTCGACATTGATCTGCTGTTTACTCGTAGCTTTTCTTACCATCAAAATATGCCCTTTTACCAATATTATAGTTTGCCGGAATTTCTTTCATAACTGGGTATTAGAGGAATTTAAGTTTATATTTTCTAAAATGTAAAGTTTTGCTTGTTATTGTTTCGTATAAATTTTTATTCTTACATTGTTTAACATGGTGCTCTGCAGAATATATTTGCTCAGTATTCGGACAAATTTGCTAGATTATTTGGAAAATCTAGTGGTGGCTCCAGAAAGCTTAAAGTAATATTCCATGACTTTCCAGGGGGCGCTGAAGGTTTTGAACTTACGTCAAGATTTTGTTATGACAATGGAGTTACTAATATAAGTCCTTCCATTTTGTTACTCGTACATTGTGCTGCAGAATTCATGGAGATGAACAAATCTGTCCCTGGAGGTTCTAATTTGTTGGGGCAAACAGAAAAATCACTCCGAGAGATTAGCTATTGGACATGGTCAGATCTTTTAATCTGCTTGAAGCAGTGTCAGAATTTAATTTTATTGGCAGATTCTTCTGTGGTGCTGGATAAATACTTGGAATCCTTAGTTGGGAGGCTGGCATTGGCCAGTGAAGCAAGTCCATGCCCGTCTACTTGTTCTCCAGACAGTTCTGGGTTTCGGTTTTCATGTGACTCTAAAAGCACCGAGAGTGTAAAGACAAGTTTTTCTCGTTCAACATGGTGGTTTGAAGATCTCCTATTTTTGTGTCCCTTGTTGGTTGAAATGTTGGTGAAGTCTATGCTTTCACGTAAGTTGGACCATGTTGTCATCAGTAGGTTTCTGCTCTATTATCAGAAGGCAAAATTTTCTACTGCCACAACGGATGAGAAGCGCAAGATCATAGAAATGGTCATAGATATGCATTATAATATGGATCACAGTTCTCTTTCTTGCAAGATGTTATTTGGAATCCTCCGGGTGACTTTGACTTTGAACATAAGCAAGTGTAGCAGGAACAAGTTGGAGAATATGATTGGTCCTCAGTTGGATAATGCGACCTTAGACAATTTGCTGGTTCCATCTCCATACGGAATAAACTATTTATATGATGTGAATCTTGTTTTGAGATTTTTGAAAGCATTCGTTCGTCGAGGAGCCCGTCTGGTAACTCCTATTCGGATGAGGAAAGTTGCCAGCTTAATAGATTTGTATACAGCAGAGATGGCCCCTGATCCTTGTTTAAAACCTTCTAAGTTTCTGGCTCTTGCTACAGCACTTCCGGATTCTGCAAGAGATTCCTATGATGAACTCTACCATGCAATGGACATGTACTTAGAGGTATATTAATCTTTCCAAGTTTCAGTTTTTAATTTGGAAGTCTCTAAAGCTTAAATAAGAAGGTGACTCAAATCTGTCTTTTCTCTACTGGAAATGCTGATGTCATATGAGTATCTGAATACAATAATCATAAAATCTGGTTTTAATCTTTTTGAAGAATGAATCTGCTTCCAAATCTGTGGCCTACTTAAACTTTTTGTAGTTGAACTAAATGCATTATATTATAGGTTCATGCTGGATTGTCAGAAGAAGAGAGATTGAAGATCTGCTGTGGTTTAAATTATGAAAAGCTTTCAGCTGAAGCTTGTCTACACCTTTCCCAGAATAGAAAATTTCCTTCAAAATCTGCACTTCAGGCTCTCATTTCTCAGCAATCAAAGCTCAAAAACTTACTCCATAGTACTCCCAGTACAACATTCACTGATTCGCCTTGTAGTTCCAGTAATGCTGGCAAGAGATGTGAGAAAGACAAAACCAGTGAACAGGTTGTGCTGTATGCTGGGAAATTTGATCTTTCAGCTGATAATGAGAAACTCAGAGCACATTTACAAGGAATGCAATGGAGGGTTATGGAATTGGAGAAAGTATGTAGTAAAATGCAAAACCAGATGGCAAAGATCACGAAATCAAGATTACCAGGCCATAGTTACTCAAGATCCTTGCCCAAGCTCTGTTCCTGACAGGAATTTTTGAATTTTCTTTAATTTTCCTGTGTAATCGTCATATTTGTACAGCACACGTGTGAGTTTTATGTTTGCTGTATCTTTTCCCTTTGCTTCATGGCTTAAGGTGATTGAGTATAGTCTTTTCTGCTTAATTTTGAGAATAGAGATATTGGTTGTACAGTCACCGAATAAGAAAAGTCTGCGCAGTAATTCAGATTGACATTACCGTCCGTAAGTTTATTACTCTATCTCCAAATAAAATTACCTCAAGAGCACAGACATTGGTTGTAATATGATTCACATTCACACTTGATCTTAGCCAAAAGGCCGAGAAAGGTATATATGATTCACATACACATCGCTTAGGCACATTCACAAATTCATTTAAATTTTAATCCTTTATGGTCTTTGGATTGGTCTCTCTGACTCTGCGGTGCTCTTCTGCTGTAATTTCGAGATGACCCGCCACATATGATTTTTAAGCTGATAAGCAAACAGGGGACCTGCCAGATGGTTTCAACAATTTGTCCAATTATAAAAATGATGTTTGGTTCGTTTGTTATAAGAGGAAGACAACGTAGTAGTTGACTTGACTAGGATACAAAGTATAGATTGGGTGACAAGAGGGCCACATAATTACTGAAATCTGTAGTCACCAGTCACCACTATCTGAAGATAATGCGTTATGACTTTACTGCAATAACAATTCCATGAACTAATTAAGTATTGTAATATTTGGAACTTAGGATTCACTGTATGAAATACTGTTTTGAGATGAAAGATTCATTGACGTTGACCCAGATTTTAAACCAACAACTGGTAAATTACCTGTACGTTGGACCTCCAGAACTCTGCAATTTACTAATAATTGGCATTGATTTGATAGTGCAGCAGAGAAGGGGTATCTGGGCACTCCAATTTCCTCCCTATTCATTTTCATGTCTGCCTTTGTCAGGTGTAACAAAATGACCCAGATGAACAAGCTCAAAGTACATCAGAAGCATTAAAAGTTTATGTTCATGTTAACTTAGAAAAGCCAGAGCTTTCTTTTCTTTCGAGTGTCTTAAATGGATCCTCATCCAACCCTCTTTTTTTTTTTTTGGTACAGTCATCCAACCCTCTTTGACTCCAGCAGAGATAAGCATAAAATATAATTTCATCTGACTATATAGCATGTACGAATTACCTAAGTACATCAAGGTGGCCTCAATTTGGTCATATGAAACACTGCCCTCACAAGTGTGGTGGCAACTGGTTGCAGTTAATTGTAAGTGTCCATTCGTACTGCAAGGAGAGGTAGACAGCACATGTTTGTGTGTGGCTAAGCATTAACTGGCATAACAATTAATAGACTGGACCCAAACTGGTGAACATTTTGTTCCCTTGCTAGTTGATTTTTGTATAAAAGGGATTAATTCGTAGAAGCTGATATGCCCTACGTGGGTCAGAAACTACCGTCCATTGTCACTAAGAGGTGCATACTGGCCATTCATTCAGGATGGTGGGTGCCATCTAAAGAATGGCACGGCCTTCTGCATGCAAGTTCGACATGACACTGGACCAAACTTGTGAAGGCACTGTTTCATTCATATGACCAAATTGACATTTTCCCTATCTCTGTGCAAAACATCCTTGCAAAAGTGCTGACTCTGTTACTCTGGGTAAGACCAAACCCTGTAATTTTCTGGGCATCTCCACTGCTCTGGCTTTATTATAAAAATGAAGAGACTCGAGGCCTAGCGTAACATTCAGCTTTGTTCCCCCTCCGATGAATGTCAACTTCCTAAACAGTCATCATGTGCTGTAACCTGGAAGATATTCACGAATTAAGATTAATAAAGTTGGTTAATAACTATATGTACTTTTTTTAATAATTCTACCCAAGACTTTGGTTTAATTGGTTCAACCTCAATAAAATCTTTTGGGATTAATTAACCTTTACCACCTAGCCAACTTCGGTCTAAATTTAGATTTGATTTATAAAAATAACAAAGTCTGACACGTTAAATATATTTAAGTCTTAAAAATTATTTAGCTTTAACAAATTCTTAGTCTTAGCTTTTGTACAAAATTAATTATATGATCAATATTCAAGTATATAATAACTGGCATTGATTTTTGAATATAAATATTATGTTTAAATTAGATTGCTTCCATTTCTTTTGAAATGAAATGATCATAATATGTAACACCGTTAATTATATATTATACCAACTTTTAACTACAAAACTAATGTATTATTGATATTCAGTTTATTAAAATTTACTTGACTAAAAATAAGAATAAAAAATGTCTCAATATATATAAAAAAAAATTCAAGACTTTAACAAAAATTTCACACCCAAAACTGATGTGAATATAAGTTTTCGTTAGCTCAAACCCACTCAAAATATATGTCTCCAAATATATTTTTTTATATATGCAGTTGATTAATTTGATCTAAAACAAGCATGACTATACCCATTTGTTTTTCTTTTGTGGCCTGAGAATACGCGATTCAAATTGGTGCGATTCACAATTATAAATGAGCTTGGGCCACTCCAAAAAAATTTAGTTTTCTCAAATGGAGCCGTTTTTTATTTATGCCATCTCTTTGCCCCAACACTTATCGTTTGTTCAGTTGGTTTTCTATACCTAACACAGGTATAGGCTCTACTAGCAGAGACTTGATTCTATTCTTTGATCTGCTGTCTGGTCTTCCGAGCCCATCTCCATATTGGAATGTGCATTGGGCAATCCGGGCGAGGTTTTTGCATGTTTCTTTGAAGGGTTTGGGAAATGTAGAATCCAGAGTTCCATCTCTGTTCATTTTCTTCCATGCTATGTCAACCAAATTTCTCAACCTCTGACGGGTTTCTTCCTCAGAAACACCACTGCCGTGCATGTAGCACGGGATTGCGTTTGTGGTTTCACCCCTCTCTAGCTCTGCCTGTATTTGCAAAGCATATCATATTAGCCACCAGCTTGATTGATCAAATTGGAGGGAATTTAATATTATGTAGTGCCAATCCCATTTGACCACTACTGGTCGAGTGTGAGCTTACCGCCGAGGTAGCTAAGTCATTGTAAAACCTGAAATGGTGGATGGAGAGCACAACAGTTCATGGTAATTACTTAAGGATTCAAGCGCTTGCTTTGTGATGCGTTGGCTGAGTAAGAAGTAGGAATGAGCAGGCAGAACGCCTCCCGAAGAAGAAACCATTGCATTTTCTAGGTATTCCTTAAATTCCGGAACCACTTTGCCGGATGACAACTTTGCTTCTTGCAGAAACGATTTGCACAAATCAGACCACTGTTAGGAAAAAGAAAAGTGATTAGTCTGAGTTGTATTTACTTTTAAAAATTGAAATGGAAAAGTATTTCGTAAAACAGCTCTTTAACGACAGTAATAAAGGAAAGGGATCGATTAAGTAGTTGTAGTTATACTACATATACTTACAGCCTTAGTGAGACTGGGAATGCTGTTTTGTCCGAGTTTTTTAAGGGTGTCATAAGCCATGTCATTAATAGTGTTAAATAGGGCTAGGAAGCACAACTTCATGTAGTCTGGAAGTGTGTTTATAGCTTTGACATCTCATCTGGCGAACAGGTCCAGGAAAAAAAAAAGTTTAGAAAAAATAAAGATTATACATTATACAACAGTTAAAACTGAAATAATTAAAATTTCATCTGGCAAAAACAAATTAGACCTCTCTACAGCATCCGTGAAGAGCCCTAACTCATCCAAAGTACCATAGACATCATATGCATCATCCATGATGGTTATTAGCGCAACCACTTTAGTTAGCTCTTTACGACAGCTGCTGAACTGAGGTTCAGGGACCATTCCAAGCGACCAAAAGAAGCATTCCATTAATCTGTCTCTTGCAAAAATGAGCTTGCTTGCTAGGCCAATGTCCTTCCACCAATTATATATGACAACATAAATTAAGCTAATTAACTGAATAATTAATTAAGAGTCTTGCGTTGGAAACCTAATTGAATGTATCATTGGTATGTGTTAAATTCCTATATTCTCTTCCTCTGAACTTGACATTTCTCGTAATTCTTGTTGATGGAGTGACTGCACCATGTTGAAATCTAGCTTTGCTAGCTCGAGCGGCAACTGATTGTGGGGTCCCTCTTTATCATGTGTCTCAATGTACCATCTGGCCTCTAGTCTATGCAGTCTGTGGTGATAGGGAAGCTCTAACGCATGGTGTATTCGTTCTGCCAGTTTGGCTTCTACACTTTCTTTCAAGTTCTTAAGATGTGCTTTCGAAAAGGCCTTCGCCTCGTCCAACAGATGTTCTCCCTCAAAGGCAAGGTGTGAAGCTTCATACAGACTCAACATTCACTGCATATCGTCCCTAATTTCGGCCTTGAAATTTCCCTCATCGTCCATGTAACTCTCAAACACGTCTGCAGTTCGACAGCAGAAACATTGTGTGACAATGGATTCTATGGTCAAATAGAGTGTTATATTTACGAAAATTAGATTTTAGGTGGGATAACAGACCTTGGGAGACCTGAAAGCCATCTTGTCTAAGAAGCCTGAAACAAAGAGCAGAAGCATGAAGGCTGTTCTCTGGTTCATCCTTCAAGTTACCCAGAGAAGCAATCTGGTTAGGGCCTCTGTTAATATCCTTCTTGAACTTGTAGGTCAGTCCTAACCGTTGGACATCGTCAATCAATTGAAGTAAGCTTGCTGGCTCCACATCAACTCTGTTGCTAAGGCGTCGCACGTCGTTCTCCAGCTTTGTTGCTCTCTCTTGAAGTGTTGCAACCTGTATTTAATTAGGGTATATGTATCCTGATTATGTTTGAGGCAACCATAAGGAGAAGATATTAAAGTGGGAAAAGAAAGAGAAAGCAATATAAATTTATGTAGTTACCGCAACATTATTTTCCGGAGACTGGAGAAATTCATAATTCCAAAGATTTGATTGGTAATTGACTGAACGTCTATTTTCTTTTGAAGAGGCAATTTGTAAGCTCACAGCGCAGATGACTCGCCAAGCTCTGGGCCAGGGAGTGGCAACAGATGTTATTTGCGCGGGGAACCTCCTACAAAGGAAAATCTAGTCTCTTTTTGGGTGGCGAACGAGCATAAGCAAGGGAAGCATACTGCCAGTACGTTGTTTGCCATGGTCTAGAAGTGTTTGTTTTTGAGAGAACTAGAGAGCTGTGGTGTATAAAAGTGCAATGCGTGTGACCTTTATATATAGAACCCAATCCGAGGTGCCCAAAAAAAAAACAAAAATAAAAGAATTATGGTGAAGTGGTACCATGAAACAGTTGGAAAAAAAAATTCTTGTTAAAAAGGCGAAGCACCATAAATGGTATGCACGTCAAATTTTGTTAAATATTTGCCTTTACAACATGTTCAGCAGAGCGGAACCAGACAAAAATATGTGGCTAGGAATCTAATAAAACTTTTTTTGCATTATCACATAGGGAACAAATGAGTAATAAAATAACTGTGATCTAAATTGCAAATCGAGCGCCGTAGATCTCTTGCCTATTGTTCGCAAATAATAGCATTAAATTTTACAAGGCTACAGAGAATGAGGTCAAACATCTCATGGGGATATTGGAGCTTTATCAAAAAGCCTTGAGACCGCACATAAACCTAGACATATCTGAAATCTCATTTAGTTGAAACATGTTAATTGCTAGAAAAGATTCAATCCAACAGTGGATGAGTATAAAGATGATTGAGAGGCACATAAAATATTTGGATATCTCTACCTTCATAGGCAAATCTAAATTTTAAGTACTTGATTTTGTCCAATAATGTGTCTGGAAGAAGTTATAAATAATGTATCTGAAAGAAGTTAAAAGAATAGAAAGAAAAAGCCCTCTCAAAGGCTAAAAAGAAAGTTTTGATAAAGGCAATAACCCAAGCTATCCCATCATACATTATGGGCTATTTCAAGTTGCCAAACTCATCGTGTCACATAGTATTGAGACTATGATTAGCAACTTCTGGTTAGGTATTAGAGGCCAAGAGAAAAAGACATATTAGGTAAGCTTGGAGAAGATGTGCTAGTCAAGAAAGGTCGGTGGCATGGGATTTAGAAACCTTTTTGCTTTTAATGATGCTCTATCAACTAAATAGAGATGGCGCCTTATTAAGCAACAGGAGTCTTTGATGGTGCACCCCATTGGTGGCCGTTATTTTTCTCACACTAATTATCTTCAGTCTAAGATTGGATTTTGACCCAGTTATATATGATGAAGTATTTGGGGATGTAAATGGATTTTGAAGAAAAGGCACCGTTGGATAGTAGAAAATGGTTCCAGCATGAAAGTCCAGGAGGACAGATGGCTTTGCGGTAGGTAGACCTGGACCCTAAAAATAGATGATGTGGAAATGGCATATGAGCTTATCGATGCTAACCTTAGGAGCTGGAACCACAATTTGGTGAACTCTTTTTTTTTTTTTTGTCATTTAAAGTAACTAAAATTGTAAATATTCCCCTTTCTAGAATAAATAAGGAAGATTGTTTTCTCATGGAACGGCATAAAAAATGGCGAATTTAGTGTCAAATCTACATATATTTTTCTTGGGGTACAGTAAAAGCGTAAACAGCTCAAAATCTACCTATCACTTTAGAGAAACGTGAGACTAAGTTTGTAATTTTATATTTGAGTGTAGTTTAATATTTGATATTTAAAAAATATATTAAAATATCTTAATAAAAAATAAAAATTATATATAAAATTATAAATATTAATATATAAATATAATATTACTAATCATTTTACCCTGGAGAATAGGGGACAAGGGGTAGGTAAAAGCTCAGAAGATGGCAGTGAATGTGAAATGGGGTACAGCGTGGCACCTTAAAGGTTACACAAAAAGTGAAAAACTTCTTGTGGACAGCTCTGCTAGGTCAGCTCCCCACAAGGTCTAATTTAAAGCGTCAAAGTTTACATATTTAATATTATGTATTTTTATATATTTATAGAAATATTAATAAAATATTAATATTTTATTATATAAAATTTTAAAAAGTATAAGATATTAATATTTTATTTTAATTTATATAAAATATATAAAAATAAGTATATAGAAATCCAAAGGTGTGCAAAGACTGTAACAATGAGATGCACATTCTCAGGGATTGCGAGTGGGCATACCCAGTCTGGCTTGCGTCACCTATGAGCTTGAAACTGGACCATTACAAACACTGGCCTCTACCCATTTGGCTGTAGGAACTCCCAAAAATCTTATCAAATGAGGAGCAGGCAGTGTGAGCTCTTATTATGTGGAGGCTGTGGCTTGCAAGAAACAAATTTCCTTTTGAAGATCCAAAACTGTCTAAACTTGACGTACTATCACTTGTGCAAAAGGTTCAAAGAGACTTTGCAGAGTCAAATCAATATGGTACCACTGTTTCGGAGAAGTCCTGGGTTGAATCGGAATTTGCTGATTTCAGTGAGAAAAAAAATTATTTTAACTTTCTTTGGTAAAAGTTAACTCTTATATTATTTATTAAAAGAAAAATTTTCTGAATTAAAGTTAAATTCTGTGAAAGAAATCAGAATGATTTCCACCGAAGTCAACAAATCCCGATCTGTCCTGGGTTGTATCAAAATGGACGCCCCCCTCTAGTTGGGTCTTTGAAGATAAATACTGATGATTCCAGAAGAGACTCAGGGCAATGCAAAATTGACTGGGTGGTTCGCAATTCAGAGGGTGAAATTATGGTGGCTGGGTCGAAGCAGGTGGAATACCAGGTAGATTTAAAATTGGCTGAGGCTTTGGCTCTTTACCATGGACAGATGGACTCCAGGACGCTATGGAGCAGCTTGCGGGGTGCCACATTGAAGTTGAAACAGATTCTTTGAAAACTCCCCAAGTCTATTACTCAAATCGGCCAATCTCTCATACCATGGGCTGATACTTAAAAGACTACAAGACACTAGTAAATCAGTTCCTTTCTTTTACGCTTTCTCATATTCCACGAGATTGTAATAATCCAGCCCATTGGTTGGCTCATGATACTTTGTTCTGTGGTAACAACAGGTGGTATAAGGGAAACTTTCCCCAACAACTTGTAACCCTGGGCATATGCATCCAGGATATTTCATAGTAATGCATGATATTTTCCCTTCAAAAAAACTTTGAATTTTTGAATATAATGATTTTTTTTATTTATCTTAATTTTGTAATGTATAAGTTTCACATTTTTTTATTAATTTTTTCTTAATTTTGAGTCTATTTTTCTTTTATTATACACCCTAATTAAAAAAAAGTTAAAGAATTCCGATTAAAAAAATCTCAAAAATTCAATGATGAGGTGGTAGCTATTGTTACCATTAGTTGAGATGAATGATAATACAGCCATAGTACTTGTTGACATCGTCAACATTTTAAATCAAAAAAATCTCAGTGGACATGTTATGTGATGTGTATACCAACCTCAATTAATTTGTTTCTCCTCTTTTTTACAAAACAATTTTTATGGACACCATATATGAAACTGGTACATTAAACAAATCATAATTCCATGCATTGATCATCAAACATTGATATTAGAGTCATATTAATTACATGAAGTAATGTATATTCCAAGTGAATTTTTGTTCTTGTGTCTCAGAATCTCGGGGTGTCTATTTTCAAGCTTTTTAAGTTCCAGTCGCCATAAGAAAACCTTGCGCATTAAAGTATCAATTACTATTTATTTGTGTTGCCTTGTATAAAAAATTAATTTTGCGCAAACTTTTAGTATAAATTTACTAATGGCAACGTTAAACTAATTGGCAATAAATGTATAATAGTTTATTAACTTTGGGCAAATTGATGAAGAACGGTAACCAATACTTTATTTTGATAATTCGATTTGTCATGACAAATGTTGTTGTCACAATTGATTAATTTTACTGAAAGAACACTAAAGAGATATTTGTCGTAGAAGAATTGATTACTTTGGCAAGTGACTAAAAAAGATTGGTACGACCAAAAAAATCCGGAGAAGAATGGATGTGGATTGTGGAGCCGCAATGCTAAACTGGCCACCAATGGTAGTTTTAGTAAACCGCTGCCAAAATAAAGAAATGTCCTGGCGTAATTACTAATGACTAATCAACTCAATTTTGTTGTTGCTTCCAATAAGTTAGTGGTGATAAGAAAGAGAAGATAAGGCGTTGACTGCCGAAAGTAAATTTTGTAATTTTGTATCCCATTTATCATATCATGATCATGACTTTTCTATATAACACCCTCTAGTTTTGAGAATAAAAAAGTGTAGAGTAAGAAAAAATTATTTATATTAAGATTAAAATATATCATAAACTTCAAAATTTATAGATCTTCTACTAAAAAGTGTAACAGAGAAATTCAAATATATCAGCCTTGTTATATTTACATTATAGGAAATATGTAATTAATAAAGTGTGTGATGTGCATATATATACTTGTAGTTTTGGTTATGATTATAACTAAGCTTTCCTATATATGTAATGCGAATTGGAAAAAATTCAAGGGAACCAAGTAACGAACTAATATTTAACATTGACAGGAATGGGATCCACTAGCAGAGACTGGATTCTGTTCTTTGATCTGCTGTCTGGGCTTCCGTGCCCATCTCCATATTGGTATGTGCATTGGGCAATCCGAGCCAGGTTAATGCATGTTTCTTTGAAGGGTTTGGGAAATGTAGAATCCAGAGTTCCATCTCTGTTCATTTTCTTCCATGCTATGTCAACCAAATTTCTCAACCTCTGACGTGTTTCTTCCTCAGAAACACCACTGTCGCGCATGTAGCACGTGATTGTGTTTGTGGTTTCACCCCTTTCTAGCTCCGCCTGTATTTTCAAAATATATCATATTAGCCACCAGCTTGATTGATCAAATTGGAGGGAACTAAATATTATGTAGTGCCAGTCCCATTTGACCACTCCCGGTCGAGGGTGAGCTTACCGCTGAGGTAGCTAAGTCATTGCAAAGCCTGAAAATGGTGGATGGAGAGCGCAACAGTTCATGGTAATTACTTAAGGACTCAAGCTCTTGCTCTGTGATGCCTTGGCTGAGTAAGAAGTAGGAATGAGCAAGCAGAACCCCTCCCGAAGAAGAAACCATTGCATTTTCTAGGTATTCCTTGAATCCTGGAAGCACTTTGCCGGATGACCACTTTGCTTCTTGGAGAAACGATTTGAACATATCAGACCACTGTTAGGAAAAAGAAAAGTGATTAGTCAGAGTTGTATTTACTTTTAAAAATTGAAATGGAAAAGTATTCGTGAAACAGCTCTTCAACGACAGTAATAAAGTAAAGGGATCAATTAGTAGTTGTAGTTATAATATATATACTTACAGCCTTACTGAGATTGGGAATGCTGTTTTGTCCCAGTTCTTTAAGTGTGTCATAAGCCATCTCATTAATAGTGTTATACAGGGCTAGGAAGCACAACTTCATGTAGTCTGGAAGTGACTGTATAGCTTTGACATCCCATCTGGCGAACAGTTCCAGGAAAAAAAAAATCAACTTTTGAAAAAATAAAGATTCAGTTAAAACTGAAGTAATTAAAATTTCATCTGGCAAAAACAAATTAAACCTCTCTACAGCATCAGTGAAGATCTCCAACTCATCCAAAGTACCGTAGACATCATATACATCATCTAAGACGGTTATTAGCGCAGCGACTTTAGTGAGCTCTTTACGACAGCTGCTGAACTGAGGTTCAGGGACCATTCCAAGCGACCAAAAGAAGCATTCCGTTAATCTGTCTCTTGCAAAACTAAGCTTGCTTGCTAGGCCAATGTCCTTCCACCACCTGTATGAAAACATAAATTGAATTAAGGTAATTAACTAGATCATTTAATTCTGAGTCTTGCGTTGGAAACAAAATTAAATACATCAATATATTAAATTCCTCTATGTATTGGGGTTTCTCAGGTATTTAACTGTAATTTTAGATTTACTTCCTCTGACCTTGTCATTTCTCGCAGTTCTTGTAGATGTTGTGACTGTACCATGTTGAAATCTAGCTTTGCCAGCTCGAGCAGCAATTGATTGTGGGGTCCTTCTTTATCATATGTCTCAATGTACCATCTGGCCTCTAGTCTATGCAGTCTTTGGTGATAGGGAAGCTCTAATGCATGGCAGATTCGTTCTGCCAATTTGGCTTCTACGCTTTCTTTCAAGTTGTTAAGATGTGTTCTTGAAAAGGCCTTTGCCTCGTCCAACAGACGTTCTCCCTCAAAGGCAAGGTGTGATGCTTCATACAGACTTAACATTCCCTGCACATCGTCCCTAAGTTCGGCCTTGAAATTTCCCTCATCGTCCATGTAAGTCTCAAACACGTCTGCATAGAGTGTTATAATTAATGATCTTAGTTGGGATAATGTTACGGATACAAATCAAATGGCTCAAATAAAATAGTTAATTACTTTGGGCCTAAAAGGTATTAGTTAGTTAACAATGAATTTATTTTTGTATTTAAATTTTTTATTATAAATAAGTCTTAATAATAAGAGAAGAGGACGATTAATCTTTGATTGTAAATTTTGTGTGATTTCCTTTGCTTTGTGATAATTTAGGGTAGAATTCTGACACTGGTATCAGAGCTAAACTTTCCATGAGCGGAAAGTGTTGAATCAGAATGTGTCCCGCCATGAACAGCGGTTTGATGGCCAGATTGTCCGTCAAGACAAGATCATCCAGCAACTTGACAATATTCCTGAGTTGCTGAAGGGAATGGTGGAAGCTTCAGCTGCTTCCGACTTCCAAGAAGCAGAATCATCTGAGGCCGATGAATCTGCCTCTTTTGATCCGGGTGGTGAAAGGGGGCTGAAGAAACCAAAAGCACCGTCAACTACTTCCCACTTCCAAGAAGAAAATTCTCCGGTAAAAGAATCATTGGATTCTGCATTAGGAGGATCATCCATGGCTGACAATCAAGCCAAGACGGAGACTGAAGCCAAGAATATGGTGGAGGTTGGAAACAAGATTTTGGAGCCAAGATATTAGTTAGTTAGCATTAATCTTATATTTTATAACAGAACTTTTTACCGTAAATAAGTCTTAATAATAAGAGAAGAGGATTAATTAATTTGAGATCGAAAATTTTGTGTGATTTCTTTTGTTTTATGTAATAGTTTAGGCTAGTATTTTGAGCAGATAACTGACCTTGGGAGACCTCAAAGCCATGTTGTCTAAGAAGCCTGAAACAAAGAGCAGAAGCATGCAGGCTTTTCACTAGTTCATCTTTCCAGTTACCCAGAGAAGCAATCTGGTTAAGGGCTCTGTGAATATCCTTCTTGAACTTGTAGGTCAGTCCTAACCGTTGGACGTCGTCAATCAATTCAAGTAAGCTCAGTGACTCCACGTCAACTCTGTGGATAAGGCGTCGCACGTCGTTCTCCAGCTTTGTCACTCTCTCTTGAAGTGTTTCAACCTGTGTTAAATTAGTTACCAATGTTAGAGTACGGGAATGCAAAACCAACTTGATCAAAAATCATATTGCTATAGGATTATTATTATATTATTAGGGATAATGCGAAGACACGTGCTTATTTTGTATGCTGTTTTTCATTTGAAAGTATAAAATGCGATTTAAGGATTTTTTTTTATATAATTTATTTTTTAGTTTAATTTTAAGTCAAATATTATGATAGTATAAATTTTCACATCATTTAATTATGAGTGATACTTACACGATTTCGAGTCCGTGTAAATTTACATAAATCTGAGACATATAAGTAATCAAAAAATTATTTTATTAACAAATCAAGGGATAAAAACTAAGTTTGTGTTATTGTCAATAGACACAACACAATATATATTTACTATTTCTCTTTGCTTACTTGATTCTGATTGCAATAATTATAAGAATTAGTTTAAGGGAAATTATAAGTATATATAGGGACTCAATATTATTTGTGTACATATAAAGATAAGAAAAAACAAAATATTATTTTATTTTTTTCCTTATTTATACACAAAAAATGTGGGCTTTTTATATGCACCAACAATTTTTCTTAAACTAGTTTAATTTGTATGAGGATTTTTTTATTTATATATAATTTTTACAATATTAAATTTATTAAATTATATATTATAGTGTAAAATTTACATAAACTAATGATTTATTAATTTTTTTATTTTAATAATTTTACAATAAATTATGAGAGTATATTCCTTTATATATATTGGAGTAATCATAAAAGTGAACCTATGTATATAATGAAATGAAAAAAAATTTTACATAAAAGAAAAAAAAATTAAATTGTCAAATTTTAAGAAAATTATTAAATATGTTAATTTTACAATTTAATTTATATAATTTAATAAATATAATAATACAATTTATTCTAAATACGTATTTAAAAAGTTGTAATAAAATTATATTTTTATTTGGTTTGCAGACTTGAAACTTGTCTTTTTTCATAAGAATGCATGCCATAAAATAATTTACGAAAGCCAATATAAAAAGTAATTGTAGGCTCTAAATCAATTCTTCTTGATAATAGTACAGACTTATTTTTTATCCCTTAACTTGCTGATAAAATAAACTTGTTGTTTCTATCGACAATAATGCAAACTTAGTTTTTATCTTTTGATTTGTTAACAGAATAACCTTTTGATTATTTACACGTCTCAGACCCGTGTAAATTTACATAAACTCGAGACCGTGTGAGCTTTACTCTTTAATTATTTACCTCATCAAATTGTTTATTAGTGGGAAAAGCGAAGAGAAATAAAAATAATTTTACCTCAAGATTATTTTCTAGAGACTGGAGAAATTCATAATTCCAAATATTTGGCTGGTAATTGGCTGAACGTCTATTTTCTGTGGAAAGGGCATTTTCTGAACTGACGGCACAGATGAGTCTCCAAGCTCTGGGAGTGGGAAGGGATGCTATTTGCGTGGGGAACCTCCTATCAAGGGAAAATCTAGTCACTCTTTGGGTGGCGAAGGAGCATTGGCTTGCGAAGCATACAGCCGATGCCATGCTATTTTTGGTTTGGAGAGAGCTGGTGAGGTCTTGTGTATAAAATTGTAATGCGTGTGGCCCTTTATATACAGAACCCAAACTGAGATGCGCAAAAAAAAAATTAAAAAAGAAAAGAACTACGGTGAAGTGGCAAACTAGCTTCCATAAGTTTAGATGCCACTTGTCGAAAAGCCATGAAACCGTTGACAGAGAAAATCTTTTTTAAAAGCCGAAGGACCATGAATGAACATGAATGCGTCCAATAAAAATAATATTATTTTTACGTTTTAAAAATTATATTTTTTTATATCTTTATTAATTTTTGTCATTTTTATTATTGTCTTTATTTTATTTTTTTATATTTATATTTAAAATTTATTCTGTGGATGAATTGTAACTCTTCAAATGTGAACAAAACATTTTCGTCACATGGATGAATTGCAACTCCACAGATATAGACAAAACATTTCCGTCCCAAAAAACCCTCTTCATCTGTTCTGGGGCCATTGGAAATTGATGGCTGGTTTTGGTTTACCACATAATTATTTTTTAGTAAAAGAGAAATCAGGAAAAAGTGAGGAATCGAATCTTCTGTTGTTTCAGGTCTGTATTACGTACAAATTGATCAATGTCATGGGACAGGCTTAGTGAGAAATCGTGGTTGTGAACGTGAAAAAACATGCACACCACCCCAGAGGAGGGAAGATAAAAGGCTAAAATAAAAAATAATAATAATACGATTTTCTCTAATGTGCGTCGTCGCAACGTTGCAGGAAAGAAACTTTGGTGAAGGCGAAGTTTGTGGCGCATGATGCCGTTTGAAACATGGGAACATGCGAAGGACACCTGTGCTTTTAATTTTCTTGTCATGTTCCAAATTCCAGAAGGGTCTGATCAGTAGTGACTTACAAAAGCCATTCTGGAGGGGTCTAATATTTGTTGTCCGAGGTCGCAATTCAACTCCACTATGGAGATTTCTTTTTTGTCCTCTTTAAATATTTTTTATTTAATAAATAAATATTAATTTTTTAAAAATATTAAAGATACTAGAATAAATAAATTTTTTTATATTCAAAATCTAAATTAAATATAAAAACCTTATTTAAAGTATCCAACTTGCATTTTTTACCAATTTAGAAATTTAACACCACCTTGTATTTGATTATATATGGTACATTTTTGTGGTCTGAGAATAAGCAAATTCAAATTGGGCTATTCACAATCCTACATGAGCTTGGGCCACTCCAAATGTACTTTTCACAAATTGCAAGCTCACTACCCACAAGTGGAGCCCT
Organism: Dicorynia guianensis; assembly: GCA_037013595.1. NCBI lineage: Eukaryota > Viridiplantae > Streptophyta > Magnoliopsida > Fabales > Fabaceae > Dicorynia > Dicorynia guianensis. Next base: position 4,009,471 of record JASUAB010000009.1, read on the forward strand.
TTTTATTTATTGCATCCCTTTGGCCCAATTCATTTGCTTGTTCAGTTGGTTGGCTGACATTATTTTTTTTGGTACGTTGGTTGGATATCTAATTTGTCTCTTACTTTGCGAGATAAGGAGTCCGGCGTTTTTTCCTCATGGGAATGAAATCCCCATCACTTTAAATTTACTTAATTTTCATAATTTTTGGTATAAATTATTAAATTTATTAAATTGTACAATTTAGTCTATAAAATTTAATAATTTAATAATATCAATTTTATATTTTAAAATTAAATAAAAATAAAGTTATTAAAATAATGTAACTCCTTTTCTTAACATTCTCTTTACTTTTTTTGTTTCCAAGTAGTGATCACGAATTTGCTTGTGATAAAGAAAGCCCAAGTATTTGAAGAAACGAAGTTACGTAGACGGGATGTTAATTTCTGATCCATTCATATAAATATTTCTTTAATATTAAATATCTTTGTGAAAAAAATATTATTTATGGGTTCAGCTTAACAAAGAAATTTGTTAGACCAAAGAATTCTTCAGGAAAATAATTTTCTCTGAAGAATATTAAACAAAGAAAATGGTTAAATAGTTGTGACAGATAGTAATTAATGCACTGACACTATACTAAGTTAATTAACTTTTTTCAGGTAATAATTCCCATTCTTTCTTTGTTTGGTCATTTTGATACTGCAGGCAGATGGTGCTTCAACTAGCTTCTTCTACCTCCATTTGGGTGAATGTATATAGATAATTAATATCACGTACTATTTTGATGCATAATTAACATATAGTGGAGAATGATCTCAATCTTTTTGTTCTGCTATTATTATACAAATCTTTTCTTTATTTTTAAAATCCTACACAGATCTCTATTAAAAGAAAGATTTATAATTATTCTTGAAGTAAGTAATGTCTTTTAGCATGAATTATAATATTAAGTTAACAAAGATTTTGTGATTCTAATATACCAAGATATATGCGAATTTTATATCAGCAATTCAAAATAATCAAAATTTTGTGCTTTGTTTTGTTTATTTAATTTAGAACAAGAAAAATATACTAATTTAATCAACAACTAAGAATTAATTTGTGTTGAGGGGTTTATGCAAATTTTTAAAAAATCAAAGAAGGTTTGTGTAGGTTTTTAATATATTGAAAGGAGATTTGAGTAAGTTTTTAGAATATAGGAAATATTTGCGCAATATAAACAAATATAAAGAAAATTGAAATAATTTAATCTACCATTTATATCATCATATTGCACATTAGCATACATCATATTTTCATATATCCCTTTTCCTTTGCTCCAATCGACAATTGCGATGAGGTGAGTACAAAAAATTTATGCACAATTTAATAGCTAGAACGTTTCTTATCTAATTTGACATGTAGATATTTTCATCTCCAAAAGCAAACTGCGCTTCATATTTTTGGGACTAGTCATTGCATCATTAAACAATTGGAACACGGTGCTGGACAATTAAATAACAGTGGGACCCCAATTCAATTATATTGTGACAAAAAAAAATAGAGACGTTATTATCATGCCAAGGGAAGCAAGTGAACATGATTGTTTTAGTCCTCCTCTAGTGTGGTCCAATACGTGTACAAATACGAATATACAGACACAGCATTAGCCTAAATGGCCTTGCACTACAGACAGAAGAAGCAACTAATATTTGAAATTTGCCAACTATCACGTACGTCTTGCTCTAATGGTGGTGTGACAGCTCATTTCCAGCCACCACGCTTCGGTGGTATTAAGTAAATTATACAAGATGAAAATGAATTAATGTACAGCGTCACTAAGTGTAATGGGTTCAATTATCAATGATCGAATTCGGTTTTCTGATTTGGTATCTGGAGCGCCATGACCATCTCCATACTGGTACGTGCAGTGCGAAATTCTGGCAAGGTTGATTGCTGTTTCTACGAATGGTTTCGCGAAAGGAGAATCTATGACTCGTTCTTTGTTCATCTTCTTCCAGTTTTCATCAAGCAAACTGTGTATGTGTTTGTAGGCAAGTTCCTGAGTGACAACAGTTTCATGCATGTAGCAAAGGATTGAACTCGCTGCTTCACCTCTCTGTAACTCTGCCTGCAGTACCAAGATTAAAAGATTAAATATTCAACCCAAAATGGCAGGGTGCATGGTAATTGAAGACTGAGGGACACCAGTTAATTACCGTTGAAGTACCCAAATCATTGCAAAGTCGAAAAATAAGGGATGGCATACGCAACAGGTCATGGTACTTTTCTAGAGACTCCAGCGCTTCCTTGGTAATGTTGAAATTCTGCAGAAAGTATGCATGCATAAGAATAACTATCCCCGACACCGACACCCATGCATTGTTGAGGTAGTCATCAAATGTGGGTAAATGTTTGTCTCGTGACCACTTTGCTTCTTGCAGGAATGCTTTCAACATATCTGTCCACTATAAACCCAAAAAACAATAAATTCAATTATAAACAGGAATAAATTAGCATGTGATAATCCGAACTAGGGAAGGAAATGTAACTATGGGGTTTGTACATACTGCTTTGGTGACGTAGGGAAGGCTGTTTTGTCCTTGCTCTACAAGCGTGTCATAGGCCATTTCGTTGACGGTGTTGTAAAGTGCGAGGAAACATATTTTCATGTACTCTGGCAGAACTTGCACAGTATTGATATCCCATCTGATACAGTAACAGCAACACGGTTAAATTTTTTCAAATCACTGACTCTGCTGACTTGGAAGTTAATTAACAATTGAAGTGAGCAACAATACCTTTCAACGGCGGTGGTGAAAAGCTCTAGTTCTTCCAAAGTCCCGAAAACATCATAGACATCGTCGATTGTTGTTATCAGGCAAGTCACTTTGGTTAGCCCTTTACGTAGGTGGCTGAATTGCGGCTGGTAGGCCATCCCAACTGTCCAGAAGAAACACTCCATTAGCCTGTCTCGGCTGAAGCTCAACTTTTTGGCAAGTCCCATCCGCTTCCACCACCTATAATAGTAACATTATTACAAAAAATTCCTGTAATTTTTATAATTTTATTTTTATTTAATTTTTATACTAAAAATTTTAAATTATTAAATTTAATAAATCTAATAATATGAGTGCTGTGATGATTATTTTACATCACACAATTACACCGAAAAAAAATTTCAGTCGCATCTGCTATATTTAATATTTGTGGCCCTTGCATGGCCGCACGCATACTTCTTCGAGGAATTTTCCTCCCGCTCCCCCGGGACATGGAACCGGGGAGTGGCAATAGCGCTGCTTTACTTCTTTGGATAGAATTTGTGGTCCCGACGTAATTTTTATAATTACCATCCTAATTAATTTTATTTACTTAATTACTGATTTGGATTACGATCGAACATACATACCTTGACATTTCTTGTAGATCCCTTTGCAGTGTTGACTGCACCATGTTAAAATCCAACCTGGCCGCTTGAAGAAGTATCCGGTTTGCGTCTTTTCTTTTACCATATGCTTCAATATACCACCGAGCTTCCAGCCTTTCAATTCTACGATGCAGTGGAATCTCCAGTGCGTGACACACTTGTTCTGAAAGGCTTGTGCTGGTATTCACTTTGAGGTCTTTGAGATGCAAGCTAGTGAAGGCCTTGGCCTCATCCAGAATGTGTTCTCCTTCGAAACCCAGGAACGATGCCTCATACAGACTCAGCATCCCGTTGACATCTTTACTAAGGCATGCCTTGAAGTGACCATTTTGGTCCACAAAGCTCTCAAATAGTATATCTGCATCATTCGCAAGTCACACAAATAGACTAAAATCTACATGACACACAGACAATAATTGACCTCAAAAATGGGACGGTCCCTATGTCAAATTGCAGAAACAATTAATTAAGACAATAACTACCTGGTTGTACATCATAGCCATTTTCTCTGAGGAGCCTAAAACTTAAAGCAGCATCATGCAGGCTTCTTAGCCTAACTGTACTGTTACCGCATGGTCTTTCTAAGGAGACAAACCTATCAAGGGATTGTGCTATCTCCTTCTCAAAGCGGTAGCCGAGACCCAAGCGTTGGACGTCATCGATCAACTGAAGTGTGACCCAAATATCTGCATTTTCATCCTTGATCATTCTTCTCACTTCCTCTTGTAGCTTGCTGGCCTTGTACTCGTATTTTACATCCTAGAATATAAAGTAGTGTATGATTATGAGCCTGACTGTTTAAGTAGAAAACAAGAAGGGAAAGTATAAAATATATGCATGATACCGCATAAGCATTGTTCAAGGACTGGAGGAAATCGTAACTCCAGAGGGTTGGCTGGTAATTGGCTGAATTTCTTTGTGTTGGGGGATGGGAGACGTTTGGGGTTGCAAGGCATCGGACGGAACCAATTCTATGCACGATAAGAGTCCGTGCTTGGTTTTTGTGTTTGCCAAAACTAGGTGAAATATTGAAGGACGAAATTGGCAAGAAGGGATTGAGTAGGGCCATAACTATTTCTGGAAAGCTAGATAGGTATTTAAGAAGCTGGGGTGATTGTATATATAGACTTTCTTTTTGACGTATATACGCGATGTCACGACGCTTTATTACCTTTGGGTTCTTTATAGTAAAAGACTAAGGCATGAAAGTGGCATTTAGAATTGAAAAAAGATGCATTCAAAAAAAAAAAGAATTGAGAAAAGATACATTAATATATATTATTATACTTTTGTTAGGAATGTGCAATGTTAGATTAATTAAATTTTATAATTTAATTTATAAAACATATTAAAATTTAGAGTAAATTACACTAATTTTTTTTGAAGTATTTGATTATAACACTCCACCCCATTCTTACTCAAATATGACACTTTACCTCATTTACTTAAATATTAATTAAAAACATATTCTTTTTGTGAATATTTTATTAATATTAAATATATTTTTTTAATTAATATTTGAGTAAATAGGATGGAGTGTCATATTTGAATAAAAATAAAGTTGAATGTCATAATCAAATATCTTAAAGGAGATTAGTATAATTTATTTTAAAATTTAATAATATAAATTTTATTAAATAAAAATTATATAAAAATATAAATATACATAAAAATGAAGTCAACTAGAGTTTAATCTAATTAGATCACCTTTTTTTGGTGGCTTTCGTATCCTAAATGTACATATTCAGATCATGATCAGTGACGGGAGCTTTGAACTGAGAGAAAAAGTGGATTAGCCATGTGAGATGACCGAATGGTCAGGTTTTCAACCGTATTCCTACTGTTCAGGGACGCTAACAGCAGAGAAAGATAGTAATTATCCAGGGCCTTTTATAATTTAAAAATGTGTGAATAAATTAATTCCCATGTTATCCACATGTGTGACGTGGAATCTGGTCCACTGCGTTTGTTCATTATTTATTTGGAGCAATGCTATCCATGTTTTAGGATCTCATATGTTTCTAATATTTTTTAAAAAATTTTAAAAAGATAATGAATGAATACTGTTTATTTGTTAATTTTTTAAAATTTTAAAAAAATTAAAAATATATGAGTTCTCAACGCAATAATAACATTACTTTTTCTTTGCCATATATACGTTAAGTTTTATTACGCTTTTATGTTTAGGTTAAAAGTTTTATATGTATTTTATATTTTTTATGCTTTTAATCATATTTATATGTATATATATTAGACAGAAATTTTATATACATATTATTTTTTATAGATTAAAATATATAAATTTTTTTAAAATTTTAAATTAATTTAAAAAAATTTTAAACTTTAATAACTTTTAAATAATTTTTTTCAATTATAAAAAATATACAAAAAATTTTTTCGTTAAATTTTTTATCAAAATTTAAATATTTTTTAATTAAATTTTAATTTAACTAAATAAAAAAATTAAAATATCTTTAAAATATACATAAATTTTTATAATCTATTATAATTTATTAAAAAATAAAATTTACAAGTAACACGTTTTACCAAGAGATACGACCCAATTTAACATAAAAAAAATCCAACATGTACTTGATCACAAGTTCAACCAAATTGGATTTGAATGCTTCGAATGAACTGGGATATGAAGATTGAAGTGCAAATAATGCTATTGGCGATAAGATTTTAATGACAGAATCCAAATTGTACTTCACCAGCAAAGCATGAACGTTCTTCATAATAGGTACAAGGAAATTGGTTGTGTTCTTCAGATCAACAAAAACTCCATTACCCGCTGCAATGGCTTCAATTTGGGTGGCGGGGTAATAGTGGAAAATGTTGGCTTGGACCCACGCGTCGGCGAAGGATTAGTCTGCAGCAACTGAGGAAAGAAGCTCACTGGGCAGAGCAACCATGACGCTTATGCCAGAGTTAGCAAGGGCCGTGAGCACAGTGGCATCAATGTCTTAGAGCTTGAACCAGTTAAACCCCCGAGTTTTGAGTAGTTCCACCACCTTTGATGGCTCAAGTAGGTCATTCGCCACCTTACTGTAGTTTATTCCGATTACACCTACTTTTGTCAAACCTGAAAAAGCAAGTTAATTAATCATGCAAACGAATTAACTAAGCAATTGAACGTATTTTGAGAGAGGGAGAGATTAATGGACAGCATCTGTTGAAACAGAGAACGATAGAAGAATGAGGAATAATGAGAATGTTGCGACGGATGCCATGCTCTGTTTCTGAGAGAAGCAAAGCAATAGAAGCAGGGGAAGAGGAGTAGTTATTTACATTTGTGATCCAAAAATATGAATTTTATAGACTGAGACAACGAAATAGAGATCGAAGAAAGTGCTGCTAGTGGCAGGACAGGTAATTATGACATATTATAAAAATTTATGTATATTTTAAAAATATTTTAATTTTTTTATTTGATCAAATTAAGGTATAATTGAAGAATATTTAAAATTTAATAAAAAATTTAATAGAAGAAATTTTTTACATATTTTTTAAATTAAAAAGAATTATTTAAAAAATTTTTAAATTTAAATTTTTTTAAATTAATATAAAATTTAAAAAAATTTATATATTTTAACTTTTTTTTTTATATATTTTGACTAATCTAATAAAAATATTAGTACGTAGTTTTTATATGCTGGAGGTACGCTTCATGCAAATTGAATGTACTTACCGTAATTTTTTTTAAAATGATTTTATTTTTATATTCTTATATTTACAATTTTATTTATAATAATAATTATTATTATTTATTTTATTTTTAATATTTAAAATTATTTTTAATAATTTTAACTGCAGCGTGAGGCAACGTCTCTTCTTTTTTAAGTTATGTTATATTCATATTTATATTTTTATATATTCTATACATATTATAATAAAATATTAATACTTTATAAATTTTAAAATTTCATATAATAAAATATTAATGTTTTAGTAATATTTTATAAATATATAAAAAATACATAAAAATAAATTTATCTTTTTTTTATTATTACAATCTTGCACTTAACTTGTTATATTACACACTGTACAAATTACTCAACACATAATAAAATATAAAATTATAATCAATAGAAAGTCAGATAAAGATTTAAATTGTGAAAACAAGTTAAATATATGTATAATAATAAATTAAATATTACATTCGTAGTAAATTTATAATTTTTTAAATTTAAATAATTTATTACTATATTTTTAAAATAAAAATTAATTTTACGTTAATTTAAATAGATTTATTTATTTCAAGTCAATTATATTATTTATATTAATATTTTTATTTAAAATTAATTTTTTAATTTAATATTTAAATAAATATTAAAATAATTTAAAATTTTATATTAAATAATTATTTTGACTGCTGTTAACAAATTTTTCACCACTGAATGAAGCGTGAGAATCTGACGTACGAGTACGTACTCAAGAGCTGATCCTTTTTCCCGCTGGAATGTTAATTACTTTGCACATCTCCCTCTCTAAAAAATTCATATTTTATCACATTTAGTACGCACTCAACCTTATCTAAATAAGGACACGACAACATTGTCAGTTGCAGGAATCCAACGTACATTCTTTTGTTAGCGGAGAAGCAACACGAAAAAAGTCACAGCTATGTAGTTTAGGCGAAACAACTTTTATGCATGTGATGAAATAAGAAATAAATTATATTATTTTATTTTTTATTTTATCTTAATAAAAACAAAAATATAAAAAATGTGACTTAAATGGCGTGAGAATATTATCACTCAGCAACCCGGTTCATCCCATTTTTTAGATAGTACATGTCCATCGCTGTTCAAAGTGTGTCGACGCGTCCTATACTGTTTTAAGCAAACAAAACAGAAGCGATAACAGCAGAGTTTTAATCTTTATCCTCTTTCTTCTATCTTAAAAAGTCATATCTTAACTCTTTATATAATTAAAAAAAGAAACAGAAGCTATAAAAATCGGACAACACAGTAGAGTCAACACACGACACCGGAAGACGGAGAAAAAGATAGATGACCAGGCCGCCAGCTGGCCTAAGATATTTTCAATAAATATCTTGGACGCGATTTTCTTTTTTTTTGGTAAAGAATATCTATCTTGGATGCTGTATTCCAGCGGATGCACACGTCTTTAAGAGCATAGCAAATGAAGCAATTATTCAGTCACCATATATTCGAATAACGCAGCAGATAGAATAATGAGGATTGTCGAAGAGGACAAGAATCTGAGTGCAGTTGTAGTGTAATCTATTTTCCAGTTCTGTTGGTTTTAAGCGTTTAGTGTATATTAAAGTTATAGATTTTTAAAGATTATATAATATTTTTAAAATATTAAGTAATATTTTAAAAAACATGTTAAAGAATATATTAAAACTACGCACCTCACCTCTATCATTTTTCTTTTCACTCCCACCTTATCTTCAACTATCATAGCCAAGTTGCATAAGCACCCTGTTTTTTCTGAACTGTATTAGTGAGTTGGTAAAATAATTATGTGCAAATTTGAATTGACATATGGTTCTATGCAAGTTTTGTTTTTGATTGTCGAGCTGAAGCAGGCAGGGCAGGTAAAGTAGACTGTATGTCCCGGGTTCTGATAGTAAAAACTCTAAAGGAAAGGAAAAAATGGTACTCTGTTTTTCATGTCTCCGGAAAGTTCTGATTGAATTTCCAAATGTCTGCATTTATCAGTGGTGGTTGAGCCATCATATGCGTGGTATCATTTTCTTCCCACTGGGCCACACAAAAACCAATGAAAAACGAGTGGAATCTAAGATAATTTATGCCAATATCTCAAGTGGGTCCTTTGCAGAATACGGAGGTGGAGACGGGCCTGTTTTTTTCTGTTTCTAGCAATTGCTTTCGAAATATTAGTGTGTAATTCAATTATGCAGAATCTTTCTAATTTTGTTTGTTTCCCAATATAGTGTAGTAGAATGGCAAAGGACGGGACCCCTTTCATTTCTTTTGTGTCTATCTTTGTGGTCGACGTTCCATATCTGCATTTCCATGTTTTGTTTTTGTAAAGCTCCTCCGCAAAACAGAACCGTCACTTGAGCTGGAGAGAGACTAGAATTGCATCAAACATGGTTTGTTGACTGGACTTTGTGAATTGAAGTCCAAAAACAAGTGAAATATGAGCACCCAGAAATTATCAATGCGATCAGGATTGCGGAATATTGGTTGGGGTTCAAATGATAAGAAGACCAATAATTTACAGACAAATTTGACTAACGCAATTATGTGGTAATCTATGATCAAGATTCAGTTTAGCATAGTAAAAGAGGGCGATCCATAACCAGAGTCTATCTTCAATTGATGAGTTAGTAAAATCGTGGTTTGGACATCAGCGATTATCATATCCATATGGCCGATGTAACGTGGTGGGAGTGCTATGGCTTATCGTACAACTCGCTTTCAAACTCCCACCCGTGGGTTTGAGAAGAGAAAACAAGGGAAAAAAAAATGTACAAAAGGATTGACTTTATGTTCATGGTATTGTAGGTCGGATAGTTGGATTGTCAAGCTGATAGGGTTTTCCGTTGTCTACTACTCCGTAAAAGTGAAAGAGGAAAAGCTAAAAATGGTGTACAAGAAAGAAGGTGTGATTATAGAAATATGATAGATTAATATGCCCTCTCACCTTTCTTTCATAATGGTACATAACATTTTGAAAGATTATGTTATATTTTAATAAATTATAACTTTGATATACAACAAATACGTAGAAATAGCATCATTCTCATCATTATATGATCTATTATATCCAACTAACCACAAAAGAAACTCCGCTTTTAGAATAACTTTCAGAAGCCATTCTAGAAGGGCCTAGTATTTCGTGTTCTAGGTCGCAATCGATTCATCTCCAATGTAGAGATTTAATTAACGTTGTATTAGGCTTTTCACGATCCTAAATGAGCTTGGGCCACTCCGAATTTACTTTTCACTAGCAACTTACACGAGACCTTTTACTTATGACATCCCTTCGGCCCAATTCATATGTTGTTCACTTGGTTGTCTAATGTGTGTCTTACAATGCGTGAAAAGAAGTTCGGCGTCCATATCTGATGGGAATGAAATTCCTACCACTTTTAAATTTATTTAATTTTCATATTTTTGTTTATGTAAATTGTTAAATATTTCTGATCCATTCATATAAATATTTCTTCCATATCAAATATCTCTGTGATAAAAAATATTATTTACGGGTTCAGAAGGAAGCTTAACAAAGAAATATGATAGACAAAAGAATTCCTTCAGAAAAATAATTTTCTGCTGAAGAATAAGCAAACAGAGAAAATGGTTAAACAATTGTTACAGAAAGTAATTAATGCATTCACAATATATCAACTTAATTAACTGTTTTTAAGGTATGAACTACCATTCTTTCTTTCTTTGGTCATTTTGATATTGCGGGCAGATGGTGTTTAAACTAGCTTCTTCCACCTCCATTTGGGTTAATGTATTTAGATAATTAATATCGTGTACTATTTTCATGCATAACAAATAGTATAAATTACTCTCAATCTTTTGTGTTTTGCTATTATTATGCAAATCTTTCCTTTATTTTTAAAATCCTGCACAAACTTTTTTTAAAAATATATATATATAATTACCCTTAACGGAAATAATTTCTTTGAATATAAATTATAATATGAAGTTATCAAAGAATTTGTGATTCTAATATATGAAGATAAATAAGTAAAAATAATCCGACTTTTTGATAGTAAAGTACCAACAAAAAATTTAAGTATACACATTATTTATCTATATAAGAAAACTTAATTTTATTAATTTAGAACAAAAGAAATATATTAATTTAATATAACAACCAAGAATTAATTTGCATTAGAGGGTTTATGAAATTTTAAAAAATTAAGAAAGATTTGTGTAAATTTTTAATATTTATTAAAAGAGATTTGAATTAATTTTTTGAAATATAAGAAATGCTTGTGTAATAGAAATAAACGTAAAGAAGATTCAAATAATTTACTCTACCATATATATCATGTTGCACATTACCATACATCGTATTTTCATATATCCTGTTTCCTTTCCTCCAATCGACAATTGGGATGAGGGTGAGAATATTCAATTCATGCAAACTTTTAATAGCTAGAACGTTTCTTATTTGACACCGTAGATATTTTCATCTCTAAAAGCAACCGCTCTTGATAATTTTGGGACTAGTTAATCAATGATTAAACAATTGGACCATGGTGATGGACAGTCCAATATAGTGGGACCCAGTCCAATTATTTGTGAAGCCTAACATGAACATTTTTTGGTACAAGAAATGGGCTAAAAGCCCAATGTATAAGAAAATTAAACTAGAGGAGAGCCACAGTACGAGGCCTGGCTATCCCGTGCAAAATCGTTCGAGATAGCGGGAAAATCCGAACATGAATGTTTACTCATACATTAATGCGGTCCAATATATGTTGCACAAATACTAGTTCTGATTTCCAAAAGAGAAAATTACAACGTCTAATATACATGGCACTTTATGACGCGGGAAACAAGGAAGAACATAGTCTCACTTATTATGAGCTATAAAATCCTTTTAAAAATGCAGATAATTGTTAAACTAGTCACGTCTTGCAATTTAAGAGACCTAGTAATTTAAGTAAGGTTTTTTAGAGTTTAATTACAGGGACTGGGGAAACAATGAGATTAATTATGAGGTATAGGTATTGCACAGATGCAGCATTAAATTGCACTGAATGGCCTTGCAGTACAGACAGAAGAAGCAACTAATATTTGAAATTTGATAGCGATCACGTATGGCTTGCTCTAATGCGTTGGACGTCGCCGATCAACTGGAATGTGGCCCAAATATCTGCATTTTCATCCTTGATCATTTTTCTCACTTCCTCGTGTCGCATCCTGGCCTTGTCCTCGTATTTTACATCCTAGAATATAAAGTACAGTATGAGATTAAATGTTTAAGCAGAGAACAACAAGGGAAAGGATAAATGATATACATAGACACCGTTCAAGTACTTAGGGAGTGATTATTGATAATTACCGCATAAGCATTGTTCAAGGACTGAAGGAAATCGTATCTCCAGTGGGTTGGCTGATAATTGGCTGAGTTTCTTTGAGTTGGCGGAAGGCAGACGCTTGTGGTTCCCAGGCATCGGAGGACGAGAGAAATCCGTGTTTGGTTTTTATGTTTGCCAAAACTATGTGAAATATTGAAGGACGAAATGGGTAAGAAGGGATTGAATAGGGCCATGCTATTTTTGTTTTTCAGAGAACTAGTGAGGTCTTGTTTATAAAATTGTAATGCGTGTGACCCTTTACATACAGAACCCAATCTGAGATGCCGAGAAAAAAAATTAAAAAAGAAAAGAACTAGGGTGAAGTGGCAAACTAGTTACGATAAGTTTAGATGAATGATCAAACCTCCTGCCACTTGTCGAAAAGCCATTAAACCGTTGACAGAAATAACCACCTTTCAAAGGCGAAGGACCATATATGAACATGCATGCGTCCAAAAAAATGGGAAATTGATGGCTGGTTTTGGTTTACCACGTAATTATTTTTTAGTAAAAGAGAAATCCGGAAAAAGTAAGGAATCGAATCTTCTGTTGTTTCAGAACTGTATCATGTACAAATTGATCAATGTCATGGGGCATACTTAGTGAGAAATTGTGGTTGTGAACGGGAAAAAACATGCACACCACCCCAGAGAAGGGAAGACAAAAGGCTAAAATTAAAAAAAAAATAATAATACGATTTTATCTTATGTGCGTCGTTGCAACTTTGCAAGAAAGAAACTTTGATGAAAGCGAAGTTTGTGGCGCATGATGCCTTTTTTTTTTTTTTTTTGGTACAGGGCGCATGATGCCTTTGAAACATGAGAACATGCGAAGGACATTTGTGCTTTTAATTTTCTTGTTATGTACCAAATTCTAGAAGGGTCTGGTCAGTAGTGACTTACAGAAGCCATTCTGGAAGGGTCTAATATTTGTTGTCCTAGGTCGCAATTCATCTCCAATATAAAGATTTTTTTTTTTTGGTCTTCTTGAAATATTTTTTATTTAATAAATAAAGATAAATATTTTTAAAGTATTAAAATTATCAAAATAAATAGATTTTTTAAGTAAATTTTTTAATACAAAATCTATATTAAATATAAAAAATCTTACTTAAAATATCCAACTTGCATTGCTACCAATATAGAAATTTAACTCAACCTGGTGTTTGATTATATATGGTACATATTTGTGGTCTGAGAATAAGAAAATTCAAATTGGGCGATTCACAATCCCAAATGAGCTTGGGCCACTCCAAAGTTACTTTTCACAAATTGCAAGCTCACTACCCACAAGTGGAGCCCTTTTTATTTATTGCATCCCTTTGGCCCAATTCATTAACTTGTTCAGTTGGTTGGCAATATTTTTTTGGGTACATTAGTTGGCTATCTAATTTGTGTCTTGCTTTGTGTGATAAGGAGTTCGGCGTTTTTTTCTTATGGGAATGAAATCCATGTCACTTTAAATTTACTTAATTTTCATAATTTTTGATGAAAATTATTAAATTTATTATAGTCTATAAAATTTAATAATTTAATAATATTAATTTTATATTTTAAAGTTTTAAAAAAATAAAGTTACTAAAATAATGTAACTTCTATTCTTAACATTCTCTTTACTTTTTTGTTTCCAAGTAGTGATTACGAACTTACTTGTGACAAAGTAAGCCCAAGTATTTGTAGAAACGAAATTACATAGAAGGGAAGTATGTTAATTTCTGATCCATTCATATAAATATTTCTTCAATATTAAATATCTTTGTGAAGAAAAATATTATTTATGCGTTCAGCTTAACAAAGAAATATGTTAGACCAAAGAATTCTTCAGGAAAATAATTTTCTCTGAAGAATATTAAACAAAGAAAATGGTTGAACAATTGTTACAGAAAGTAATTAATGCATTGACACTATACTAAATTAATTAACTTTTTTTAGGTAATAACTCCCATCCTTTCTTTGTTTGGTCATTTTGATATTGCGGGTAGATGGTGTTTCAACGAGCTTCTTCCACCTCCATTTGGGTGAATGTATATAGATAATTAATATCACGTACTATTTTGATGCATAATTAACATATAGTGTAGAGAGATCTCAATCTTTTTGTTCTGCTGTTATTATATAGATCTTTTCTTTATTTTTAAAATACTACACAAATCTCTATTAAAAGAAAGATTTATAATTGTTCTTGAAGTAAGTAATTTCTTTTAGTATGAATTATAATGTTAAGTTAATAAAGATATTGTGATTCTAATATACAAAGATATATGTGAATTTTATATCAGCAAGTCAAGATAATCAATTTTTTTGGTACTAAAGTATCAAATAAAAAGTTTAAGTATATGTACTATTTATCTATATAAAGAAACTTTGTTTTGTTTATTTAATTTAGAACAAGAAAAATGTACTAATTTAATTAACAACTAAGAATTAATTTGTGTGGAGGGGTTTATGCAAATTTTTAAAAAATCAAAGAAGGTTTGTGTAGGTTTTTAATATTTATTAAAGGAGATTTGAGTAAATTTTTAGAATATAGGAAATACTTGTGCAATATAAACAAATATATAGAAATTTGACATAATTTAATCTACCATTTATATCATCGTATTGCACATTAGCATACATCATATTTTCACATATCCCTTTTCCTTTCCTTCAATCGACAATTGCGATGAGGGAGAGATTATAAAACTTATGCACAATTTTAATAGCTAGAACGTTTCTTATCTAATTTGACATGTAGATATTTTCATCTCCAAAAGCAAACTGCGCTTCATATTTTTGGGACTAGTCAATGAATCATTACACAATTGGAGCACGGTGCTGGACAGTTAAATAACAGTGGGACCCCAATTCAATTATATTGTGCCAAAAAAACAAAAATAGAGACGTTATTATCATGCCAAGGAAAGCAAGTGAGCATGATTGTTTTAGTCCTCCTCTAGTGTGGTCCAATACGTGTACAAATACGAATATACTAGCGGGAACCAATGAGATTAATTATGAGGTATAGATGTTGTACAGATAGGGCATCAAATTGCACTGAATGACCTTGCAGTACAGACAGAAGAAGCAACTAATATTTGAAATTTGCTAACCATCACGTATGTCTTGCTCTAATGGTGGTGTGACAACATCATTTCCAGCCACTACGCTTCTATGGCATTAAGTAAGTTATACAAGATGATAATGAATTAATTTACGGGTCATTAAGTGTAATGGGTTCAATTATCACCGATCGAATTCGGTTCTTTGATTTGGTATCTGGAGCACCATGACCATCTCCATACTGGTACGTGCAGTGCGAAATTCTAGCAAGGTTGATTGCTGTTTCTACAAATGGTCTCGCAAAAGGAGAATCTATGACTCGGTCTTTGTTAATCTTCTTCCAGTTTTCGTCAAGCAAACTGTGTATGTGTTTGTAGGCAAGTTCCTGAGGGACACCAGTTTCATGCATGTAGCAAAGGATTGAACTCGCTGCTCCACCTCTCTGTAACTCTGCCTGCAGTACCAAGATTAAAAGATTAAATATTTAACACAAAATGGCAGGGTGCATGGTAATTGAAGACTGAGGGGGACACCAGTTAATTACCGTTGAAGTACCCAAATCATTGCAAAGTCGAAAAATTTGGGATGGCCTACGCAACAGGTCATGGTACTTTTCTAGAGACTGCAGCGCTTCCTGGGTAATGTTGAAATTCTGCAGAAAGTATGCATGCATAAGAATAACTATCCCCGACGCCGACACCCATGCATTGTTGAGGTAGTCATCAAATGTGGGTAAATGTTTGTCTCGTGACCACTTTGCTTCTTGCAGGAATGCTTTCAACATATCTGTCCACTATAAACCAAAAAAAAATAATAATAAATTCAATTATAAACAGGAATAAATTAGCATGTGATAATCAGAAGTAGGGAACCAAATGTAACTATGGGGTTTGTACAAACTGCTTTGGTGAGGTAGGGAAGGATGTTTTGTCCTTGATCTACAAGTGTGTCATAGGCCATTTCGTTGACGGTGTTGTAAAGAGCGAGGAAACATACTTTCATGTACTCTGGCAGAACTTGCACAGCATTGATATCCCATCTGATACAGTTACAGCACCACGGCTAAATTTTTTCACATCACTGACTCTGCTGACTTGGAAGGAAATTAAGAATTGAAGTGAGCAACAATACCTTTCAACGGCGGCGGTGAAAAGCTCTAGTTCTTCCAAAGTCCCGAAAACATCATAGACATCGTCGATTGTTGTTATCAGGCAAGTCACTTTGGTTAGCCCTTTACGTAGGTGGCTGAATTGCGGCTGGTAGACCATCCCAACTGTCCAGAAGAAACACTCCATTAGCCTGTCTCGGCTGAAGCTCAACTTTTTGGCAAGTCCCATCCCCTTCCACCACCTATAATAGTAACATTATTACAAAAATTCCCGTAATTTTTATAATTTTATATCTCATTTAATTTTTAAAACAAAAAATTTAAATTATTAAATTTATTAAATTATATAAACTGAACTATTGAATTCAATAAACCTAATAACAAAAGCATTGTGATGATTATTTTAGATCACACAATCACAGCCAAAAAAAAAGTTACAATCGGCTCTGTTATATTTAGTATTTGTGGCCCCCGCACACATACTTCTTTGAGGAATTTTTCTCACTCCCCCGGGACACGGAACCGGGGACTGGCAATAGCGCTGCTCTACTTCTTTTGATAGAATTTGTGGTCCCAACGTAATTTTTCGAATTACCATCCTAATTAATTTTATTTACTTACTTACTGATTTGGATTACGATCGAACATATATACCTTGACATTTCTTGTAGATCCCTTTGCAGTGTTGACTGCACAATGTTAAAATCCAACCTGGCCGCTTGAAGAAGTATCCGGTTTGCGTCTTTTCTTTTACCATATGCTTCAATATACCACCGAGCTTCCAGCCTTTCAATTCTACGATGCAGTGGAAGCTCCAATGCGTGACACACTTGTTCTGAAAGGCTTTTGCTGGTATTCACTTTGAGGTCTTTGAGATGCAAGCTAGTGAAGACCTTGGCCTCATCCAGAATGTGTTCTCCTTCAAAACCCAGGAACGATGCCTCATACAAACTCAGCATCCCTTTGACATCTTTACTAAGGCATGCCTTGAAGTGACCATTTTGGTCCACGAAGCTCTCAAATAGTATATCTGCATCATTCGCAAGTCACACAAATAGTCTACACTCTACATGACACACAGACAACAACTGAACAGAAAAATGGGATGGTCCCTATGTCAAATTGCAGAAACAATTAATTAAGACAATAACTACCTGGTTGTACATCATAGCCATTTTCTCTGAGGAGCCTAAAGCTTAAAGCAGCATCATGCAGGCTTCTTAGCCTAACTGTACTGTTACCGCATGGTCTTTCTAAGAAGACAAACCTGTCAAGGGATTGTGCTATCTCCTTCTCAAAGCGGTAGCCGAGACCCAAGCGTTGGACGTCATCGATCAACTGAAGTGTGATCCAAATATCTGCATTTTCATCCTTGATCATTCTTCTCACTTCCTCATGTAGCTTGCTGGCCTTGTCCTCGTATTTTACATCCTAGAATATAAAGTACAGTATGATTATGAGCTTAACTGTTTAAGTAGAAAACAACAAGGGAAAGTATAAAACATATGCATAGACACTGTTCAAGTACTTCGAGCATGAGGATTGATGATTACCGCATAAGCATTGTTCAAGGACTGGAGGAAATCGCAACTCCAGATGGTTGGCTGGTAATTGGCTGAGTTTCTTTGTGTTGGCGGAAGGGAGACGTTTGGGTTTGCAAGGCATCGGACGGAACCAATTCTATGCACGATAAGAGTCCGTGCTTGGTTTTTGTGTTTGCCAAAACTAAGTGAAATACTGAAGGACGAAATGGGCAACAAGGGATTGAATAGGGCCATAACTATTTCTGCAAAGCTAGATGGGAATTTAAGAAGCTGGGGTGATTGTATATATAGACTTTCTTTTTGACGTATATACACGGTGTCACGACGCTTTACTACCTTTAGGTCCTTTATAAAACACTAAGGCATGAAAGTGGCATTTAGAATGGGAAAAAGATGCATTCCAAAAAAAAAAAAATTGGGAAAAGATATATTAATAAATATTATTATATTTTTGTAAAGGATGTGCAATGTTAGATTGATTAAATTTTATAATTTAATTTATAAAATTTATTAAAATTTAATAATATAAATGTTATTAAATAAATTATATAAAAATAAAAATATACATAAATATAGAGTCAACTAGAGTTTGATCTAATTAAATCACGTTTTCTTGGTGGCGTTCGTATCCTAAATGTATCCATTCAGGTCATGATCACCGGCCGGAGCCTGCAGCCGACAGAAAAAAGTGGATTGGACATGTCAGATGACTGAATGGCCAAGTTTTCAACCGTATTCCTACTGTTCAGGGACAATAATGGCAGAGAGAGATACTAATAACAGTGATTATCAAGGGCCCTTTATAATTTAAAAATGTGTGAATAAACTAATTCCCATGTTATCCATATGTGTGACGTGGACATCTAGTCTACTGCGTTTGTTCATTATTTCTTTGCTATATATGCGTTGAGTTTTGTCATGCCTATGTGTTTAGAGTGAAAAATTTATATGTATTTTATATTGTTTTTATGTTTTTAATTATATTTATATGTATATATATTATACAAAATTTTATATACATATTATTTTTTATATGTTTTGACTAATTTAATAAAAATATTAGTATGCAGTTTTTATACGTTGGATGTACTCTCATGCAAACTGAATGTACTTGCAGCAATTTTTTTAAGTTAGGTTATATTTATATATTTATATATTTTGTATATATTATAATAAAATATTAATATTTATAAATTTTAAAATTTTATATAATAAAATATTAATATTTTATTAATATTTTTATAAATATATAAAAATAAATTTATCTTTTTTTTTGTAATTTTACACTTAACTTGTATTACATGTGTATAAATTACTTAATACATAATAAAATATAAAATTATGATAAAAAATCAGATAAAGATTTAAATTTTGTGTTAAAAAAATTATATATATAATAATAAATTAAATATTATACTCTTAATAGATTTATAATTTTTAAATTTAAATAATTTATTATTATATTTTTAAAATAAAAATTAATTTTACGTTCATTTAAATATATTTATTCTTTCAATTTTTAATTACATTATTTGTATTAATATTTTTATTTAAAATTAATTTTTTAATTCAATATATAAATAAATATTAATATAAATAAAAATTTTATATTAAATAATCATTTTGACTGGTGCTAAAAGTTTTTCGTCACCAAATGAAGTGTAAGAATCTGAAGTACTCCGAGAGCTGAACCTTTTTACCGCTGGAATGTTAATTACTTTGTGCATCTCCCTCTCTAAAGAATCATATTTTATCACATTTATTACGCACTCCACTTCACATGTCACGTGTCCTTATCTAAGTAAGGACATGTCAACCTTGTCAGTTGTATGAATCGAGATCATTCTTTTAGTTACGGAAGCGACGTGGCTCATCCCATTTTTTAGATAGTACATGTCTATGGTTGTTCAAAGTGCGTCGATTACGCATTTTTGTTTAAAGCAAACAAAACAGACGCGATAAAAATCATACAATATAGAAGAGTCAACACACGACACCCGGTCCCCTGCAGTTAAAGTGGCCGGTCCCT
Organism: Dicorynia guianensis; assembly: GCA_037013595.1. Taxonomy (NCBI): domain Eukaryota; kingdom Viridiplantae; phylum Streptophyta; class Magnoliopsida; order Fabales; family Fabaceae; genus Dicorynia; species Dicorynia guianensis. The sequence goes on from JASUAB010000009.1 coordinate 4,029,627, forward strand.
TTTTCTACATCCTTTTCTTAAAATCAAATCATATTATGTATTCAAAAAATGACACACAACGCCGGAAGACGGAGAAAAAGATAGATGACAAGGCCGCCAGCTCGCCTAAGATATTTTCAATAAATATCTTGGACGCATTTTTTTTTTTTTGGGGGGGGGGGGGGGTTAACGAATATCCATCTTGGATGCTGTATTCCAGCGGATGCGCACGTCTTTAAGAGCATAGCAAATGAAGCAATTATTCAGTCACCATATATTCGAATAAAGCAGCAGATAGAGTAGTGAGGATTGTCTAAGAGGAGAAGAATCTGAGTGCTGTTGTAGTGTAATCTATTTTCCAGTTCTGTTGGTTTTAATTGTTCAGTGTATATTAAAAGTTATAAATTTTTAAAATATTAAACAATATTTTAAAAAAACATGTAAAAGAATATATTAAAATCACGCACCTCACCTCTATCATTTTTCTTTTCACTCCTACCTTATCTTCAACTATCATCGCCAAGTTGTATAAACACCCTGTTTTTTCTGAACTGTGTTAGTGAGTTGGTAAAATAATTATGTGCAAATTTGAGTTGATATATGGTTCTATGCAAGTTTTGTTTTTGATTGTCGAGCTGAAGTAGGCAGGGCAGGTAAAGTAGACTGTATGTCCTGGGTGCTGATAGTAAAAACTAGAAAGGAAAGGAAAAAATGGTACTCTGTTTTTCATGTCTCTGAAAGTTTTGATTGAATTTCCAAATGCCGGCATTTATCAGTGGTGGTTGAGCCATCATATGCGTGGTGTAATTTTCTTCCCACTGGGCCACACAAAAACGCATGAAAAACGGGTGGAATCTTAGATAATTTATGCCAATACCTCAAAAGCCTATCAGCGATAATCATATCCACATGGCCGACGTAACGTGCTGGGAGTGCTGTAGTTTATTGTACAACTCGCTTTCAAACCCCCACCCGTTGGTTTGAGAAGAGAAAACAAGAAAAAAAAAATGTCCAAAAGGATTCACTTTATGCTCATGGTATTATAGGTCGGATAGTTGGATTGTCAAGTTGATAGGGTTTTCCATAGCCTATTAGTCTGTAGAAGTGAAAGAGGAAAAGCTAATAATGGTGTACAAGCCTTGGAAGAAGGTGTGATTATAGAAAAATGATAAATTAATATGCCCTCTCACTTTTCTTTCATAATGTTACATAACATTTTGAAATATTGTATAATATTTTAATAAATTATAACTTTAATATATGTCAAATACGTAGAAATACCATCATTCTGATTATATGATCTATTATATCCAACCAACCACAAAAGAAACTCCACTTTGAGAATAACTTACAGAAGCCATTCTAGAAGGGCCTAGTATTTCGTGTTCTAGGTCGCAATCAATTCATCTCCAATATAGAGATTTAATTAACGTCGTATTAGGCTTTTCACAATCCTAAATGAGCTTGGCCCAATTCATTTGTTGTTCAGTGGATTGACTAATTTGTCTCTTACCATGTGAGATACGCAGTTTGGCGTCATTTTCTGATGGGAATGAAATTCCTCCACTTTATATCAACTTAATTAACTATTTTTAGGTATTAACTACCATTCTTTCTTTCTTTGGTCATTCTGATATTGCGGGCAGATGGTGTTTAAACTGGCTTTTTCCACCTCCATTTGGGTTAATGTCTTCAGATAATTAATATCACATAATATTTTCATGCATAACATATAGTGTAAATTACTCTTAATCTTTTGTGTTTTGCTATTATTATATAAATATTTCCTTTATTTTTAAAATCCTACACAAACTTCTTTAAAAAAAAAGATTTATATTTACTCTTAATGGAAATAATTTCTTTTAATATAAATTATAATATGAAGTTATCAAAGAATTTGTGATTCTAATATATGAAGATATATCTAAATTTTCTCTAAATAAGTAAAACTTTTTGATAGTAAAGTATCAACAAAAAATTTAAGTATGCACATTATTTATGTATATAAGAAAACTTAATTTTATTAGTTTAGAACAAAAGAAATATATTAATTTAATATAACAACCAAGAATTAATTTGCATTACAAGGGTTTATGAATTTTTTTAAAAAAATTAAGAAAGGTTTGTGTAAATTTTTAATATTTATTACAAGAGATTTGAGTTAATTTTTTGAAATATAAGAAATGTTTGTGTAATAGAAATAAATGTAAAGAAGACTGAAATAATTTACTCTACCATATATATCATGTCGCACATTACCATACATCATATTTTCATATATCCTGTCTCCTTTCCTCCAATCGACAATTGGAATGAGGATGAAAATATTCAATTCATGCAAACTTTTAATAGCTAGAACGTTTCTTATTTGACACTGTAGATATTTTCATCTCCAAAAGCAACCGCTGTTGATCATTTTCGGTCTAGTTAAGCAATGATCAAACAATTGGACCATGGTGCTGGACGGTCAAATATAGTGGGACTCAATCCAATTATTTGTGAGGGAAAAAAAAAGGGAGCCCAAGGTGATTCATGTCAAGGAAAGCAAGCGAACATGAATATTTGTTTTTTGGTACAAGAACTGCGCTAAAAGCCCAAAGAACAAGAAAACCAAACTAGAGGAGAGCCACAGAACGAGGCCTGGTAATCGTGTGCAAAATCGCTTGATAGGGCAGGAAAATCCGAACATGAACTTTTACTCATACTGTAGTGTGGTCCAAAATATGTTGCACAAATACAGAGTCTTATTTCCAAAAAAGAAAATTACAACGTCTAATATACTTGCGCTTTATAACGCAGGAAACAAGGAAGACATAGTCTCACTTATTATGAGCTATAAAATCCTTTTAAAAATGCAGATAATTTTTATACTAGTCACGTCTTGCAATTTAAGAGACCTAGTAATTTAAGTAAGGTTTTTTAGAGTTTAAATAGAGGGACTGGGGAAACACTGAGATTAATTATGAGGTATAGGTATTGCACAGATACAGCAGTAAATTGCACTGAATGGCCTTGCAGTACAGACAGAAGAAGCAACTAATATTTGAAATTTGCTTACTATCACGTACGTCTTGCTCTAATGGTGGTGTGACAGCATCATTTCCAGCCACCACGCCTCGGTGGCATTAAGTAAGTTATACAAGATGAAAATGAATTAATTTACAGGGTCACTAAGTGTAATGGGTTCAATTATCAATAATCGAATTCGGTTTTCTGATTTGGTATCTGGAGCACCATGACCATCTCCATACTGGTACGTGCAGTGTGAAATTCTGGCAAGGTTGATTGCTGTTTCTACAAATGGTTTCGCGAAAGGAGAATCTATGACTCGGTCTTTGTTCATCTTCTTCCAGTTTTCGTCAAGCAAACTGTGTATGTGTTTGTAGGCAAGTTCCTGAGTGACACCAGTTTCATGCATGTAGCAAAGGATTGAACTCGCTGCTTCACCTCTCTGTACCTCTGCCTGCAGTACTAAGATGAACAGATTAAATATTTAACACAAAATGGCAGGGTGCATGGTAATTGAAGACTAAGGGACACCAGTTAATTACCGTTGAAGTACCCAAATCATTGCAAAGTCGAAAAATAAGGGATGGCCTACGCAACAGGTCATGGTACCTTTCTAGAGACTCCAGCGCTTCCTTTGTAATGTTGAAATTCTGCAGAAAGTATGCATGCATAAGAATAACTATCCCCGACACCGACACCCATGCATTGTTGAGGTAGTCCTCAAATGTGGGTAAATAATTGTCTTGCGACCACTTTGCTTCTTGCAGGAATGCTTTCAACATGTCTGTCCACTATAAACCAAAAAAATAAATAAGTAAGTTCAATTATGAACAGGAATAAATTAGCATGTGATAATCAGAAGTAGGGAAGGAAATGTAACTATGGGGTTTGTACATACTGCTTTGGTGAGGTAGGGAAGGATGTTTTGCCCTTGCTCTACAAGTGTGTCATAGGCCATTTCGTTGACGGTGTTGTAAAGAGCGAGGAAACATATTTTCATGTACTCTGGCAGAACTTGCACAGCATTGATATCCCATCTGATACAGTTACAGCACCACGGTTAAATGTTTTCACATCACTGACTCTGCTGACTTGGAAGGTAATTAAGAATTGAAGTGAGCAACAATACCTTTCAACGGCGGTGGTGAAAAGCTCTAGTTCTTCCAAAGTCCCGAAAACATCATAGACATCGTCGATTGTTGTTATCAGGCAAGTCACTTTGGTTAGCCCTTTACGTAGGTGGCTGTATTGCGGCTGGTAGACCATCCCTACTGTCCAGAAGAAACACTCCATTAGCCTGTCTCGGCTGAAGCTCAACTTTTTGGCAAGTCCCATCCCCTTCCACCACCTATAATAGTAACATTATTACAAAAGCTCCTGTAATTTTTATAATTTTATTTTTATTTAATTTTTATAATAAAAAATTTAAATAATTAAATTTATTAAATTATATAAAATAAATTGTAAAATTTAGCAAATTTAATAACAAAAATATTGTGATTATTATTTTAGGTCACAATCACATCAAAAAAAAAAAAAAAAAAGTTACAATCACATCTGCTGTATTTAGTATTAGTGGCCCTGGCACACATCCTTCTTTGAGGAATTTTCCTCCTCCCCGGGGACACGAAACCAGAAAGTGGCAATAGTGCTGCTCTACTTCTTTAGATAGAATTTGTGGTCCCGACATTATTTTTCGAATTACCATCCTAATTAATTTTATTTACTTAATTACTGATTTGGATTACGATCGAACATATATACCTTGACATTTCTTGTAGATCCCTTTGCAGTGTTGACTGCACAATGTTAAAATCCAACCTGGCCGCTTGAAGAAGTATCCGGTTTGCGTCTTTTCTTTTACCATATGCTTCAATATACCACCGAGCTTCCAGCCTTTCAATTCTACGATGCAGTGGAAGCTCCAATGCGTGACACACTTGTTCTGAAAGGCTTTTGCTGATATTCACTTTGAGGTCTTTGAGATGGAAGCTAGTGAAGGACTTGGCCTCATCCAGAATGTGTTCTCCTTCAAAACCGAGGAACAATGCCTCATACAGACTCAGCATCCCTTTGACATCTTTACTAAGGCATGCCTTGAAGTAACCATTTTGGTCCACGAAGCTCTCAAATAGTATATCTGCATCATTCGCAAGTCACACAAATAGTCTACACTCTACATGAAACACAGACAATAATTGAACTCAAAAATGGGATGGTCCCTGTGTCAAATTGCTGAAACAATTAATTAAGACAATAACTACCTGGTTGTACATCATAACGATTTTCTCTGAGGAGCCTAAAGCTTAAAGCAGCTTCATGCAGGCTTCTTAGCCTAGCAGTACTCTTACCGCTTGGTCTTTCTAAAGAGACAAACCTATCAAGGGCTTGTGCAATCTCCTTCTCAAAGCGGTAGCCGAGACCCAAGCGTTGGGCGTCATCGATCAACTGAAGTATGGACCAAATTTCTGCATTTTCATCTTTGATCATTTTTCTCACTTCCTCTTGTAGCATCCTGGCCTCGTTCTCGTATTTTACATCCTATAATATAAAGTACAGTATGAGATTAAATGTTTAAGCAGAGAACAACAAGGGAAAGGATAAATGATATACATAGACACCGTTCAAGTGCTTAGGGAGTGAGTATTGATAATTACCGCGTAAGCATTGTTCAAGGACTGAAGGAAATCGTAACTCCAGTGGGTTGGCTGATAATTGGCTGAGTTTCTTTGAGTTGGCGGAAGGGAGCCGCTTGTGGTTGCCAGGCATCGGAGGACGAGAGGAATCCGTGTTTGGTTTTTATGTTTGCCAAAACAAGGTGAAATATTGAAGGACGAAATGGGTAACGAGGGATTGAATAGGGCCATGTCGTTCTAGCTAGTTAACTATTTCTGCAAGCCATTGGTGAGGTGATTGTATATATAGACTTTCCGTGGATGTATTGGTAGATTTAGAAATTTTGAATAATGGGGGTAAGAAATATATAATATACTAAGAAGAAAATAGTGAGAAGAAAAAAATTATGTTAAAAAATTTTGTATTGTTTACCTTTATCTTGAATAAAATATTTTTTATAATTAATACAAATGAGCTAGTTATCTCGCTGGCTTTTATAATAAGTGTTATTGAATATATGAAAGAGTTGTAAAATAAAAGACAATAAGACGTAGTATAACAATTTGTAATAAATTTTTATCTCATTCTAAAGAGTAGTAAAAGTAATTATAAAACTTTATTTAAAATAAAAATTATAAAAACTTAATCAAAAGAATAATATAAAATAAATATATCTAACATTATAATTTATTAAAGATTGTGAGGGCATTTGCCCCATATTAATAAACGTGGGTATGCCCTTGGATGTATATACACGATGTCGTGATGCTTTACTAGCTTTGGGTCTTGATAAAACATTAAGGCACGAAATTAAGTAGCATTAGGAATTAGAAAAAAATGTATCTAAATTAATATTTTACACTTTTCTCATATTTAATAGAGTAATCATTAGATCAGTTAAATTTTATAATTTAATATATATAATTTAATAAATATAGCAGTATAAATTTTGTTAAACAAGTATTGTAAATCAATAAGTAGTTGATCTAGTGATAATTGCTATATTTTAGATATTTTTGTGATTAAACGTTTTAGAGTTGTTCTTGTTTAAAAAAATTATTATTTAATTTTTACCTTAAATAAATATTAGTCTCATTTAAGAATGGGAATATCTTGTCAAAATTTTTTTAAAAAAAGTATTGTATGAAAATAAATATGTAAAAATAAAAAAAAGATATAAAATTTAATTTAATTAGATCATGTTTTTGGGGTGGCTTTAGTATGCTAAATGTATATTTTTATATTAACAAAGTCTTAAGAGAGTGAAAGATGTTAACTTTGGGCAATGTGTAAGATAAGAATTTTGGAGAAAATTTCTGTTAAGCAGAGAGAAACCAATATTAATTTAAATTTTTGAATAGTTATCACTTGATTATAATTAGTTTAAAAATGTGTATGTACGGTGAATCAGTTTCACATTAGCACAATCAAGGACGATAACTAGTGATAAGTATACACAAGCAAGTGACAGATTCAGAGCATGACTCGGTGACCAGAGCTTTCTAGCTAAAAGATAAAAAATAGATGGCCACCTGTAATGTCAACGACTCAACCGTATTTCTTTTGTTCTGATAGGACAATAATGGCAGAGAGACGACAGGATACGAATAACAGTACTTATCGAAGGGCCTGTTTTTAGTGAAATGATCTGCCTCGTGTCAAAAAGCCGTGAGACAATTGACAAAGATAGGTGACGAGGCCGTCAGCTGGCCTTGGATATTTTCAATAAATATCTTGGATTTTTTTAGTACATACGGTTGCTTCTTTCTTTTGTTCATATCTTGGTTGCTTTATTCCAGCGGATGCACACGGTTTTAAGAGCGTAGCAAATGAAGCAATTATTCAGTCACTGTATATTCACAAGAAACTCATGCTAATTGAAAGCAAACAATCTACTTCCTCAAGTCTTTCTTTCGGTGAATAGTTTTGCTAATTACTGAATTTTATTAAATATTTATTTAAAGTTTTAAATAATTAAATTGTATGATTTAATATATTCAACAGCCCAAAAAAAATTCCCGCCTCTACATCTTTTCCCTATTCATAAACATATATAATGGCTGACCACAAAGTTACGTGTGATTGTAGTTATTGTTTGATGAAAGTATCTGAAAGCTATGAGACAAAAGAGCGCGCTCTACGGAACAAATACAAATTGATTTGCATCTTTCACTTGTTGGAAGCAACCTTAGTCACGGCATTTGAGTGGTGCAAAGGGGCTAAGTAACAGATACCTTAAAATGTGCTGTCCCTTTCATACCCACCTAGGACGGGGGTGATATCTTCACTTGATTTGTGTCACTGATGGTGTGGGGATGTTGGTTCTATAAGACTTACGTGAGACTGAATATGCATTGCTTCTACTCTGCTCATTGAAAGCAAAAAATCTACTTCCACTTATCTTCGTTTGAGTGGAAGAAATCTATTCACGGAGGACTAAATTTGCATTGCTCCCAGGTATCTAACTCCGCACTAAACCTGAACTTGTTCATGAACCTCATAAATGCCGCGTCAGATTGAATAGAAAAAATGGAAGACATGAAACGGAGGTGTATTCTTGGGCCTAAATAAGCATGCATGCTCTCATAAATAAGCATGCAACATGTCAAAATGGTTAGCAAAGGCTTCTGAAACAGTTGATCAGCCCATTAATGTATCTTTTTCATTTCATGTATGTTTGTTGAAGTAGTAAGAGATAAGTAGGAAGTGTGATAGAAATTTCTTGAATTTCTAGAATCTAATTAATCTTACCATTAAGTATAGAAAATGTGTGAATATTTAGATTCGCAAACATTTTTTTTCTCGAAGAAAAAATAAAAGAAATAAAAAGAGTTAATAAAACATAGTAAAAAAAATTTGTAATGTATGTGTAAGAAAAACATAAAAAAAATATATAATAAAGTATTTGAGAGTTTTTCTATTGAGCGCGTTCCTATTTTCAATTATATATTTTGTCCAACAAACTAATAATATACACAAAAAATTATTATTTATTACATAATTTCTAACACTTCTCTCTCAATCTGCACCGTATAACAAAGGGAAAGGATTTCATGGATATTGACTTCACCCCTGCCATATAATTTATCCTATTGATTTCAATTATAGCAAACAGGTTATTAGATCTACTTTTGGCTAAGCAATGTTTACTTATCATTATTTACTAATTTGGTCTTAAACGAAGGATTTTCTTGTGTTGTAGTCTGTTTTCTCTTGAAATGCGACGTGGGTGACTCTTGGTCCCGATCGTTAAATCCAAATTTAGGTTGGACGCAGTTAGTTGTAGCTGTTTTGGGTCCAGGGTATAGAGATGGGGCTGAGGTCGGGGGATCCGATCCCCCAGCTCCTGCTGCAAGCCTGCAACTGTCCATCATGGCCTCATGCCGTGGCTAGTATGTTGGAATTAAACCAGTATACATATACCCCAAAAACTCCTGTTTTTTTAATTAAAATTATTAAATATTTATTAAAAAATTTAAATCATTAAATTTATTAAATTTTACATATTAACTTATAAAATTTAATAAATTTACGATTTATCTTTAGCCCCATGAGAATACTATAACTAAATCCTACATAGGAGGAGTTGAATCTGCTATCTTCTTGCCCAAACTCCAACAATCAAACCCAATCCAACTCATAAACCTTGGTGGGAATTGAAAAATCTGATAAAATCATGTTAAAATTTCGGATCTAAATTTTTTAAAGTATGAAATATATTTTAAAAAATAAAAAATAATAAAAAAGTATTAATAAAAAATTAATAATTATAAAATATTAAATATAAATAAATAAATTATAAATTTAAAATAATTATAATCTTTAATTTTTTATTAATAATTATATAATTATATTTTATTTTTTAAAATATATCTTATATTTTAAATAATCTTAATTCTAAAATTTCAATCTCTTTATTTTTATAATATCGTCTTGCCAATTTTATCCTGATCGCCCTCGCATTAGAAAAAAAGACAGAAGAAAGAGAGACTTGTTACTGTCCTCTCTCTATTGTCAGACTAGGATTTTATTATTTTAATAATTTTTTAATTTTTAATTTATATTAAAATATATTTTATAATTTTTAAAATTTTATAATTATTTTTTTAATAAAATAAAAAATATATATGAACTAAAATAGATAAAAATATTAAATATTAAATTCATAACAAAATTTAAAAATAAACCACCAAAATTATGTGAACTACAGCTCACCGATTATTTTTTTCTTTCTTTAATGCATAGGATCCGCCGCTCTATTGCCCGTTTCCCAAAGGTGGCTACCGAACTTTCTGACGTCGCCCAATCTATAAAAGGATGCAGTCGTTTGACGAGAGAGGCAAAAAACTGAGGTTATCAACCCTACTTAACTGTTACCACTTTGCATGAAACACGACTATCTTTTTGGCCTTTCATTTGCTGCCAAATGCGAACAAGAGGGAAACTTTGTATATGAAATGAATGAACACGTGTAGAGCTGCAGTCAATTTTAAGACGTTTGATCATTTCAGATTGGGAATTTGTTCATGTTTCAATTCGGACCAATTAAAGAAAAAAAATAGAATTACGAATTTAAGATACATAATTCTAATATATCTCGTCATATATTTTTGAAAATATTATATAATACTTTAAAAAAAACAGTAATTGCAAGCAACTGTTTAACTAAAATGATAAAATAGGTACAGTTGACTACATACACTGAACACGGCTCAGTGCCCATTCAATGTTGGAGGTGCAAGATTGTCAAATATATCATATCAACTGGCAGCCACCAGACAGCTGCCGTGGAAACGAACAGCTGCCTTCATTTCAACGCGGCTGCTACGCACGATTGTTCAAAGATAAGGTCAAGGATTTGAAGTTCGATTGAGTGAAGAACCAAAATTGTAGCAGCTTTGGGAGATGACTGAATACTATAGTTCACACAAATACATTGTTTAGGAGGGCATAGATTGCCTCTACTTGCGTCTTTGCTAAATTTCATTTTTATTTATGGCTTCATGATAGCTGTAAGTGGCAATTTCGAGCTTGCCAAGGACTCCGAGAGGTTAAAGAGAGAGAGAATGGACGTAGGACTCATCTGAAATACGATTTGCATGTCTCTTTATTACTGTGCTTACGTATTTATGACATTGTTAGATGGCCTCGCTAGCGTATCGCACCTTCTCACCTCTCAACCCCAGTTTAATTTGTGACATCATTTCCCTAACTACCCTTCCCCTTTTGACCTGATGTTGGCGCCGTAGCTCTCGTGGTCATGAAGTCTCGGTGCCAAAACGGCACTTTAAGATGGCGTCTCTACCTCCTCTTCTCTTCTTCTCCACTTCAATTCGTCTCTTATCACTACATTTCATAATAAGAGTTCAAGGTACCCATAACAGTGACCAATTTAGCAGTATTCAAACAAATTATCAGAAAGTAAATTGTCATCTGTAGGGAATTGCTCCTTTAATTTTCACTAGGTTGCCCCTAAATTTATTAATATTATCCTCTTAAAATACAGATTGGTAAGTTCATTGCGTGTCGTATTCTCTTGAATACAGAATTGGTAAGTTAATTGCATGTCTCTTTACTCGCTCTCATTACAGCCGCCCCAACTACCTTGTGACTGCCCTAGCAGCCCCGCTGCCTGTCTAGAATTTAAGTGGTCAAATGGAGCCACATTCTAATTTCTTGACATTGTTGTGAGGAATTGAGTCTATAAAAATGGAGGCAATCTTTTCGGTTTCACCATATCCTAATCCTCTGCTCTTGGACACACAGTGTATGTCCATACATGCTTACAAAGAAAATGGCTATTACAACAGTTGGGATTTCATGCAGACCATGTTCATTGAACAAAGGCCCACATCCTTGTGGTAGTTCATGGTCTTGCACGTATCAACCACGGCACTTATGCCTACAGAATTCGAGATCCACAATCACACCTCATAAATCCTTGATTAAATCCATAGCCTTCCATGAAAAGGTAATACTTCACAGTTTTCTCTCAGTGCGTCTTCCTCGTTTTGGTGTCTAAATCAATTCTCATGGAGTCATACTAGTTACACTTATAGATGACAGTTTTCCTGTAATTATGCATTAGTTGGTACCTGTTCAAACTGATCATAGCACAAAAAGCTTGGAACAAGTGAAAACAAGAATCAAAAAGGCATTGAGAAATTCAACAGATCCAACGGCAACCTTGCAAATGATTGACACCATCCAACGGCTGGGAATTCCGCATCATTTTGAAGAGGAGATCAATAACCTATTCACATGGGTCTGGGACAGGGATGCAGGCGAAGATCTGTTTGCCACCGCCCTACACTTTCGCCTGCTGAGGCATAATGGATGGCCTGCATCTTCAGGTGCATTTATTTGCATTTTGCGTCAGGTTTTATTGCCCCTGTGCAAGATATTGTTTCAAGATGTACATTTATATTAGAATATTGCACATGCACACAAAGTAAGTGGCTGCATAAACATTGGTCCTTTTACAAATAAATTTTCATACACTCTTATGATGGTAATTAAGAGAGTAATACTAATTCAATAGTTGACTGCAGATGTTTTCAAGAAATTTATGGACAAGAGGGGTAATTTCAAGGAATCATTAGCCAAGGACAGTTGGGGAATGTTAAGCTTGTATGAGGCATCATACTTGGGGACAGAAGGAGAAGATATATTAGTAAAAGCCATGTACTTCGCCAGGGCTCACCTTCATCAATCAATCCCGGACGTAGGTCCAGAAGTAAGTAGTCCCGTGGCCAAAGCCTTAAGCGTTCCAATACACCTCAGAATGCGCAGGTTAGAAGCCAGAAACTACATTGATGAATATAGCCAAGCCAGCAACCACATACCAGCTCTTGTTGAACTGGCCAAGTGGGACTTTGACATGGTTCAATCGCTGCACCAAAGAGAATTAGCCGAGATATCCAGGTGACTCCTTGAAGTTCAGATCATGCCCATAAAGAAGATAGAATTAGACTATCATGAAGAATATGGCCTGAAATGCTGCATGTGACAAATTTCTTTGTTTAATTTTGTACGGATAGGTGGTGGAAGGAACTGGGACTAGTTGATAAACTTGGTTTTGCCAGAGATAGGCCATCAGAGTGCTTCCTATGGACCGTGGGGATTTTTCCAGAGCAACGCTACTCAAGTTGCCGCATTGAACTCACAAAAACCATCTGCATACTGTTAGTTATGGATGATATCTTCGACACCTATGGCTCGTTGGATGAACTTGTTCTTTTCACTGAAGCAATCAGAAGGTTTGTGCATCTGAATTTTGTGTTTATTTCACGCACTTGGCAATGGAATTCAAAATTCTTCATGATGTGAGATTGAATTTTACAGGTGGGATCTTGATGTGATGGAGGAGCTACCTGGATATATGAAGATATGCTATATGGCGCTGTATAACACAACCAATGAAATTGCCTACAGAGTTCAGAAAGAGCATGAGTTGACAGTCGCTGCCCAGTTGAAAAGAACGGTGCGAATTAAATATCTAATAATTATAGATTTAATTTGGAAATTATAGCTAAGAGTAGGAAATTAATAGATGACTATTGCTTCATTGGTGCAGTGGATCGACATATTTGAAGCATTTCTTGAAGAAGCCAAATGGTTCAACAGCGGTTACATTCCAAAATTTAAGGAATATTTGGACAATGGGGTGACTTCTGCAGGGTCATACATGGCCATGGTGCACGCATTTTTCCTCATTGGGGATGGTCTTTCAAAGGAAACCATCTCGATGATGAAGTCATATCCGAGGCTCTTCTCTTGCTCTGGGCAAATTCTTCGGCTTTGGGACGACTTGGGAACCTCAAGGGTATTGTACTAATTCGCTCAACTAACAAAATTTTTACTCTAAGAATAATTGTAGTCCAATTTCAAATTTACCAAATTATTAAAAATTTCTTCTGCTACATCCGTTACTAATTGACGTTTCGTTCTTAGGAGGAACAGGAAAGAGGTGACAATGCATGCAGTATACAGTGCCATATGAGGGAGAGTAATGTTGCAGACGAAGATGAAGCCAGGAAATACATAAGGCAGCTTATTGGGAAGTTGTGGTTAGAGCTCAATGGTATAGCAATGGCCCCAACCTCTCTGCCTTCATCAATTGTCAATGCTTCTTTGGACATGGCTAGAACTGCCCAGATCATTTATCAGCATGGAGATGACAAGAGCGCGTTTACTGTCGATGATTATGTGCAAAAACTGCTCTTTAGATCCTTCGCTACCGATGAGATGCAATTGAACCATTAAGACTAGCTGCAGAACATTTTAAACTAATTCTGCAACAGAGAAACAGCTAATTGGTAAGAGCTAATAGCCAATTCAGTTCCATTATTAATTCAATTGCAGTTATGTTAGTTTGGTTTGGCTATTGTCTAAAAGAGTCCAGAAACTGTTTAGAGCAAAATGGTTTGCTCGAGAATCAATGAGAAAAAATGGGGCACACCCAGCATCTCCTCTCTATGGTTTGAAAGGGATTAAAATGAAAATCGTCTGTGAGAAATAAACACAGATTAAACTTAAAACGTTGACCGGAATAATCCTAGAAGATATCCGCAGGTTGGTCCTTCACTATTTTAATTGCTGGTTCATGCAAACAACACCAAAATCATAAATTAAGCGAAATTTATCCATGTGAATCAAAGGAGCTGGTTGGACCAGTTGGTTCAGTCTGACAGTTGACGAAGACTACCCTTCTTTTTAATTCGTGGCCCAAAACAGCTTCATTGCGGATTACCCAGAATCGGGCCACCAAAATATTCTGTTCAAGTTGGTCCGCAACAAAGTTCATTAAAAAAACAAAAAAGAAAGAATAGCTTTTGACATTGGGAGATCTGTTGACCAAAAAGCAAGTTGAGATAACCTGGCCACAAAAAGGTTTCCGAGAAATATTAGGCAAAAGCGAGATTAAAAAAAACAAATTGCGAGAGAAATAAAAAAGTTCTCAAATATAAAAGAAAAAGGAAAGAAAAGTTCATGCCTAATATGTAGTGTTTAATTGTCTCTGAAAGCCATAGTTGAAGGAATTTCATGCGTCCGTTTTATTGTTAGATAACTATTCTTTATATGATAGACAATAAAAGTTATATTCTTTTTTTTAAATATTAGGAGAATCATAATATGAAAATTGAATCAAGAAAAAAATAATAAAGTCAAATTTAATTAATTGAATCAAGCTAAAGTAAAAAAAAAAAAAAAAGTGACATATTATATAAAAAAGTGATGAAATAAATTTCAGTGGAGGATAGCATAATAATTTTTTTTTATAAAATATCATCAAAATAAGAGAGAAAATAAAACGAAGGAATAGGATAGAATGACATTATCATTGATACAAGTAATTTATCCGTTTTCATTAGTTTGTGTTATTATTAGTCAATCACACCTCAAGTAGGTAACTGCAAAATTTTCATGTGAATTAAGCGTTTCAAAGGGAAAAAAAATTTAGTAAAAACAATACTATAATTGGTATGTTTCACACTAGATTCCCTTGGAAAGAAGAATTGAGCAATGACAATAAAAATCTGAAGCAGAGAGCAGTAGTAGTTGATATGGGGTAGAAAATTGACAAGGGCAACCGCCAAAAACCATAATTGCCCGATTACTTCCCAGTTGTCAGCATTGTCGAACATGGGAGAGAGGGAAAGGGGACGCAAGCAAGAGGTAGGGTCGGGGGTTCCATAGTTGTCGGCACGTGACATCAAATTCTACGACGTGCAAATCCAAGCAAGTAAAGGTTGGCGTCCTTAAGAGTCACGTGCCAGATGTTGGGTTTCCCTTTTGGCCTTTTCCTCTGCTTGGCTACTTTTTCTATGGAACAGCCGTCACCCCGCTTCCAAGTTCCGATCCACCTACGCCGGTCTTTCAAACATCCGTTTCACGTGGAACAGTGGAAGTCTAGGGCACAGCACTGGAACAACGTGAAAGGCTTTCTAATCGTGGCCTTACACGTACGCACTTACTCTGTTGTTTCAGCTATTGCACGGTCCCGATCACGCATTAGCCAAATTCTATACTGTGTTGGGGTGTCCAATCCAACCCGGGGTGTTCCATGGTTTACTCATTCGTCTACGGAGTACAGATTTTAAGGCTTACAACAAAGAGAGCATGAGACGATGGAAAAACAAGATGATCGATAAGACGTGATCACGTCAACATGCGTGCTCTCTGCCTCATCTTCATATATTCCCTGCTCATCTCACATGCATATTCTAAATTTGTATGGCTGTTCGTTCCCTTCTCTTGCCATTTTGTTTCCTCAGCAGTGTTCTTGTGCTAGATGTAACAGCTCACACCGACATAATGTTCTGAATCATAGCAGATTAATTCCATCTTATCAGATATGATTGGTCCATGTTGAGGTGCTGTACATTGACGGTCATGTTTTGAACGATAGTTTAACTCAGAAATCTGTCAACACTCCTGCCTTTTATTTCAATGTGTCGACTAAATATTACTGTCACTAATATATTTTGTCGTAATATTCGTCAATAATCTTAAAATTTTTAATAGTGTGTAACGAGGATAACTATAAAGAGAGGCGTTTAATTTCAAGATGGAGGCCACGCTGCACTTGTGGAATCGATTATATACAGTGGGGGCCAGATGGGAAGGAAGCCAGTCATATTGAGGAAGCGAAAGTGACCAGCAAATGCTCAAAATGGAAGCCTACTCTTACAACTTAATTAAGCAGGCCTGCTCACTGCTCAGCCTTACCTCACACGACTTGCTGCTTGTTTTTGAATTTTGGCATTCATTGCATTGCTTCAATTACACGCCAATACGCCTTCCGTCCCACGAAACATTACATCAAACTCATCATTTTACCTCTATTCCTATATACCCTTCACGGGTTCGACGTACCAAACTGCTACAAGAAACCATCAATGCAGTCGGACTGAAACTGAAAACTGGGACTTGAATTATTCTGATACCTCAATCTCACTTTAGATACTTTTCCCCACTTTGCATACATGATTTGACAGTATATATAAAAAATATGGGCTGATATGTTTTGTGATATCTATTTTTTGAAGTTGTAAGTTGAAACACGGCTAAATCATTTGAGGGGCATGTCTTAAAGAAAGAATATGAATATATATGACTTGTACATAAAGTCAGATGAAGTTTAACAATACAAACCGCATATAATAGCTCAGGAAATAGAAAATAAGAAGGGTATATCAAGTATAGAAAGAGTGTGTGAATTATATACAGTTTTAATATTTTTTATAAATTAAATTTTATCAAATATTTATTTAAAATTTAAAATTATTAAATTTATAAAATTTCAAAAATATATAAATTTATTAATTTATAAAATAATTTATGAAATATTAATAATCTTAATTTAATAAAAACGATTTTTTTCAATTATATATCTACTGTTTTCGGTAAAGTTTTTTCTTAGTTTTGAATGTTTGAAGTTTATCTTAAAATCATCTCAACGGTTAGGTGTACGGGAAAAATGAACCAAAATATCTTACATCGCTCTCCAGATTTTTACAACTGGACAGTCTGGACTGCAAGAAACTTTTGCAAAGTGAGGACTTTCTGGATTTGCTCCCCTCCGTCTTTCTATGTGTCATCATAAAAGCCACCCAAACTACGAACTGTATAATTATTTATCAGTTGTATTATTGCCGTATTGTTTTGGTAAGCATTGCCGTATTTTTATTTACACATAATTATTATTTTATAAAATTTAATTAATAAATTAAAAGATCAAATATCTGAAAGAACTTTATGTAAAAATATAGATGCGAGAATAAATTTTTTTAATTATTGATAGATACGGCTGCGCCAAAAGCATAAATCATTATCATTGTACCCTTTTGTTTTCATAAATTTCTTTAAAATCTTAATTTCTCTTTTTTTTAAAAAAGAAAAGCATAACTCATATTGAAAGCAGCATGTATCTCTCCAAAGCCCTGTCCGCCCCAAATCTCCAGGTGTGGTTTTTTTTTTTAATTTAGTTTTTTATTTTTTAAAATTTTTAATTCAATTTTTTATAAATTAAAATTACTTATAAATAAAATATTTCTGTCATATATCATTAATAATATTAAATTTTTTATTAATATAACATATTAAATACTAGCATAATATTTATGTTAATATTCTTTGACATAAATTTATGATATAGCATTCATATATCATATAATTTGGTAAATTAGATGACGTAAAATGTTATGTTATATGTTGATATAATAAAATTTTTAATATGTAAATGTTATTTTAACATTTAACATGTTAGTTAGTAAAAAATTAAGATTATTAATGATAATATGATAAAAGATCTGGTTAAGAATAATTTTAATATATAGAAGATTAAATTAAAAATTTTTAAAAATAAAAAATCAAAATAATAGAATGTCTGCTTGTAAGAAATAAAATAAAATTTTAACCAAAAATAAATGAAAAAGAAAACTGAGGGATGAGAATATGGTTAATTTGGTTGTGTATAAAGAGCCGAGCAGGGATCGAGATGGGTTTAAGGGGGACGAGATCCGATTATAATAACTCAGGAAAAGTATGGTTTTCTTAATTCCCTAATCAGTCAACCCGGTTGCCCATTCCCCCATAAAATCTGTGCTTAAAATAGAAAATTAGAGGTGTCCATAGATCTGCTGCCATTGCAAAACATCCACCGTGACATATGTATGTATCAGCAGTTTACAATTACGTTCTTCTCCTTAAATGAGTGTTGATTAAATTAGTAAAATTCAAAATATTTTATTTATAAAATTTATATTTAAATTGTTGTAACAATTTTTAAATAAATAATATACAAATATTATTATAAGTTTTTGTTAAATTTTATAACATACTTTAATTTTAAAATAAAATAATTATTTTCTTTAATTTTTTAAAATAATTTTTTTTCAGATTATTAAAAAAATTTATGTATTGTGAATGGCGCAGACACTCGTCTCAACTCTCAGGGCATAAATTAATTCCGGAATTTAATAAAAATTGGAAAAGAATTGGCGCATTGTATAGTTGGCTTGTTACTGTCCAGCTGGAAATGCCGTCAGCAAAGTAAAACACCACACAAAGCGTATAGAATGCAACCCCACGCCTCTTTCCTCTCTACTCTCACAGTCACACCCTCTCTCTCTCATTATTATATATCGCTCCAAACAAAACTAGGCATTGATGAAAGATCTTGCATGCCAACCAGCGAGTAGTCTCTTTTCTGTACCTGCGCGAAAATCCATCTATTACTTGCGAGAAAAAGCATGAGCTTTTTTTAACTCATACTGCCGGTGACAACTGGACAGCTGAGTGCACCAGCTGTCTGATTCCACGTGGCTCATTTTCATTGGCTAATATCTGTAATAATCCTTTCACCGCCCGATATGATGCCCCCGAGCAAAGTGAACAGCTTTGGCCAGCGATGAGAGGGCACCCCACTGTAACGGCTCTATCTCTGTTCCGATTTCACATTTTTTCTGCCATTTCTTGGAATTTGAAATCCTTCGTGGCAGGTGATGTGGCAGACACAACCCGATGAGGTGGTGAGAGATGGAGGGGCTTATCTCACAAGCCAATTCAATTTTGGCTATAAAACCCCCACACCTTCTTGTGAGCCTCCACACAGCACATCAGAGTAGAAGCTTCACTCTCTGCTCATTACTCTGTTTCCTCTCCCTTTCTCACTCTCCATCTTTCTGCAGCCACTGCTACAATGTCTAGGATGTCTGGGTTCTTTGGTTTGCTTGTGGGTCTTGTGTTGGTGGGGGTGGCTTCCTCTGCCAAGTTTGAACAACTTTTCCAGCCAAGCTGGGCTACGGACCATTTCACATATGAAGGAGACCTCCTTAAACTCAAACTTGATAACTATTCCGGTAAATACCATTTTCTTTTCTATCTGGCTTCAAATTTGAATTTCTTGCTCTGCTCACTATATAAAGATGTGAGTTTTACATATAGTACTTTACTTGCTGTCTTTACCATTTGAACTTTGAAGCATTTCAACTCTTGTCCAGTTCATAAACTCGTTTTTGCTATTTTTCTGATGGTTGATTGCGAATACAAAGTGCGATTTGGTATATGTATCTTTCTAATGAGTGTTTCTTTGTGTTACTATGTACTTCAATACTGGCTTGTGCATTCTAGGTGCTGGTTTTGGATCCAAGAACAAGTATATGTTTGGGAAAGTGACCATTCAGCTTAAGCTTGTGGAGGGTGACTCTGCTGGAACTGTTACTGCGTTCTATGTAAGTGAAAAAATGTACACTTTCATACAGAGCTTACTTGCTAACTACTGATTGTTTGATAGTCTTGTCTGGCCAAGTATTCAATTGTTTACAAGCGGATCAGCTCAATGTATCGAACATCTTCCAGATGCTGACAATTTAATCTTGGAATTATTTGAATCTCTGAATAGACTACTGTCACAGCTATTAGTAGCACCTACTCACTCCTCTTAACCCCGTGAATCACTTAACTTCGAATGGACCTTGCATTTAATACTTTTATATCCAACTACAAAATACCGCGGACCAATGCTACTTAAATTCAATGGGCCCTGTATTTTCCCATTGATCAACCTAACCTAACAGTTCTAAGGCGTTGATAACCATAATTGAAATTATTTCTATCTATATCGATGGTTGTGATTTTGAGGTGTATATGACATTGTTGATCAAATCCTTTGATGTAGATGTCATCGGACGGCCCGAATCACAACGAATTTGATTTTGAGTTTTTGGGCAATACAACTGGCGAGCCATACTCTGTCCAGACCAATGTCTACGTCAATGGTGTGGGCAATAGGGAACAAAGACTCGACCTCTGGTTCGACCCCACCAAGGATTTTCACTCCTACTCTATCTTCTGGAATCAGCGCCAAGTTGTGTAAGCACCCTGTTTCTTCTCAACTGTATTAGTGAGTTGGTAAAATAATTATGTGCAAATTTGTATTAATATATGGTTCTATGCATGTTTGTTTATGATTGTCGAGCTGAAGCAGGCAGGGCAGGTGAAGTCGACTATGTGATCTGGGCTCTATAAGTAAAAATTAAAAAGGAAAGGAAAAAAATGGTTCTCCTATTTCATGGCTCTGAAAAGTTGTGATTAAAATACCAATTGCCTGCTTTTGTCAGTGGTAGTTGAGCCATCATGTGCGTGGTGTCATTTTGTTCCCACTGAGTCACACAAAAACCCAGGATAAAGGAGATGGAATCTTTTGGTTAATTGATGTCAATATCTCTAACAGGTCCTTTGCAGAATACAGAGTTGCAGACAGGGGCCTGTTTTTCTCAGTTTCTTGCAATAGCTTTGGAAATATTAGCATATATCGTACACGTCATTTTTGAATTTCTTTATATATTGCTTTTGTACCTAGGAGAATTGTTTTACCTTTTTCCTTTCCACATTCAAATAGGATATAATTCAATTATGCATAATCTTTCTTATTCTCTTTGTTCCCCAACACAATGTCTCAATTTCTAACATTGCATATATGCTTTATACGATCAGCTTCCTGGTGGATGAGACGCCAATAAGGGTACACACAAACATGGAACACAAAGGGATTCCCTACCCGAAAGACCAACCCATGGGTGTCTACAGCTCTATCTGGAATGCCGACGATTGGGCCACTCAGGGGGGTCGGGTGAAGACCGATTGGAGCCATGCACCCTTCATTGCTACATACAAGGCCTTTGAAATTGATGCCTGCGAGTGCCCTGTGTCAGTGGCTGCAGTAGATAATGCCAAGAGGTGCAGTAGCAGTGAGGGTAAGAAGTATTGGTGGGACGAGCCTACAGTGTCTGAGCTCAGCTTGCACCAGAGTCACCAGCTTGTGTGGGTTAGGGCCAACCATATGGTCTATGACTATTGCACCGATACTGCCAGGTTCCCGGTCACTCCGGCCGAGTGTCTCCATCACCGTCACTAGTGAATGAGGTTTAAGGGGTGGAGCCAATGCAGAGAGTACTGGGAAGAAAATGTGAGATCATGGCATTAAGAAAACATGTCCTTCATGTTTGACGTTGTATTATACAATGATACCATAATGTGAATTATTACGCATTTGTTTCTAGTACTATCCAACTAAAATTAAATTCGTAGCTTTTTCTTTTCTTTTACTATTTCTTTTTGGCACGAAGTGGATTTTTCTCATAGAAACGAGCGAGATTAATCTGTCCAAGTTAAGCGCATTCAACGATGGTCAACTTGGCAATGGGAACCACAAGCTCACGGGTTTCCTTGGGGACCAAGAACTGGAAACTGTTGTTTGAGATGGATGGGGAGAATAAGGATAAAGTTGTACCATAGAAGCAAACATATAATTAAACAAATGACTTTAGACATTGGACATTGTGGGCCCACAAATTTTATAGTGGAGAAAGTTACTCGGCGGGGTTGAATTACTTAAGGAGGGGACGGGGATCTCTAATAGTAAGATTGAGAAGAAAAAATAAGATTAATAAAATATATTTAAATATAAAATAAAATAAAATAATAAAAATAGAATATCTAAATTCGTTGAAGAGAACAAGTTGCTAATGCTAAGAGGATTGAGACAACTACAAAAGTTCAGAAAAATTTAATCTAAAAAATTTGAAGTTGTTAAATTTTTGTACGAAACATTTAAGCATTTCGTTTGCAGTAACATCATTGTCGACTGGGTTTGAAAATTTGCTTTTCTGTGTTAGCATAGAGACAAAGGTTGATTAAAGATGATGATGGTCCTTGGTTGGTAGCTTCCTTGAAAATGATGAGACATTTACGAGTTTTGACAACAAACATGTGAGATCTGTGCTGCAATTAGTGTGGTTGAACCCTGTATTAATAATTCACTTGACACCTAGCAAACAAGGTTGGGTCATCATCATCTGTGGACCATGGGGCTCACCCTTTATTAGAGGGAGGCTACAAAGGCGATGATGGGTCCATGGAAAGGGATGGTTATGGGCCATCTTAATTGAGGGATGATATAAAGAAGTTGATTGGGGTCTTTTCTCTGAATCGAATTATTCAACTGAGGGCCCAATTGTATAAATGATAATGATGCATTCTCAAAAACCAAGAAAGTAGAGGAGCGGCTTGGCTACCCAATCGATTGCATAATTCTGATTAATTTGTATTACAAACACACAGAACCAGGGAATTTCCAGTAGAGTCATAGAGTAATTTTTAAAATGAAGTATTGGAATAGACGAGATGTGTTTGGCACGAAGGAACTTGTAATTTACCTGTATGCGTATTGAGCCCTTTAATTAGTCACGTTATCAGTCAATCATAGCATGATTTGCAAGCATGGAGAGCCATGGCCACATGCTTAGGGTTGTAAAATGGCAAAGGATGGGATATCAATCCCTTTCATTTCTTTTGTGTCTGCCATTTCTTCTTGTTGCCGATAATGTTCCATATCTGCCTTCCCATGCTTCTTGTTGTGAAGCTCCTCCACAAAACAGAATCGTCACTTGAGCTGAAGAAAGACCAGACTTGCATCAAACATGGTTTGTGACTGGACTTTGTGAATGGAAGTCCAAAAACAAGTGAAATATGAGCATCCAGAAATGACCAATGGGATAAGGATTGCGGAATATTGGTTGCGCTTCAAATGATTAGAGGCCAGTAATTTACAGACAAATTTGATTAACGCAATTATGTGGTAATCTATTATCAAGATTCAGTTAACGAGAGTAAAGGTAGGCGATCCATAGGCAGCCAGGGCATATCTTCTATTGATGAGTTAGTAAAATCATGGTTTGGACATCACCGGTAATCATATCCATATGGCAGATGTAATTATGGTGGGAGGGCCATAGTTTATTGTAGAACTCGCTTTCAAACTCCGACCAGTGGGTTTGACAAGAGAAAATAAGAAAAAAAATGCCCAAAAGGATAGACTTTATGCTCATGGTATTATAGGTCGGATAGTTCGATACTCAAGCAGATAGGGTCTTCCATAGTCTATGAGTCTGTAAAAGTGAAAAAGGAAAAGCTAATAATGGTGTGCAAGGCTTGACAAAGCCCTGCCATCATGTATCCTAATTAATGAACACCATCTTACAAAATCGAACAAAGTTCTGAGAACCTAAACAATTTTGCTGCTATATTATTATATTATTAGTTATACGGAACAAGTATAAATTGATTTGCATTTTTCAACAGTTGGAAGCAACCGTAGTTAGTAATTTTGAGTTGTGCAGTGCCATTACAGTTTACCAATATTGCAAAACAGACACCTTAAAATGTGCTGTCCCTTTCTTACCCACCCTGAGAGGGAGGCGATACCTGCACTTGATTTGTGTCGCTGAAGATGTGGGGGTGTTGACATCAGAAAACTTAGAATCGATCATTTATGGAGTTTGTGGGGCAGAGGAGTTTCAACTGCCGTGAGCTTTGGGTTGTTGTTTTGGTCACGAGGAGAAGGCAGGCTTTAGATCTTTGTTTGGGCCCAAGTTCTAATTATAAGCGCGAGCTTTAGGTAAAAAAGGATCCAATACATCCACCTGTGAACACACATTAGATACCCAATCACTTGCAACTGCGACAGCATCAAAGCATAACAAACAATCAATTATTTTGGTCCTCCAACTGTTAATCTCACTTTTCTCGTTATTCTCATAAAATGTTTATTAAAAATTTATATTATTAAATTTATTAAATATTATAATTTAAACTATAAAACATAATATATTTACATATTATATATTTTTTATAAAATTTTAACAAGTCATATTTTATAAGATTAATATTTTCCTAATCTGAATTGGGATTCTGCAGTCGAGACTTAACTTTAACTTTAGACAATATTTAAATAATAGAATAACTCGCTTTGTCCTTTTTTCAACATCCTCAACGAACGCACTCGTTGTCATCCTGGTTAGCCAAACTAAATCTGGGCTTGACACCTCATTTTCCGAGGCCCATGCAATGTGAAAATTTTCCCCGAAAACATAGACCCAAAAGAAAAATATTTTAGGGTTTTGTTTAACTTTTACTGAGAGGTTGAGGGTGGTACCCGCCGCGGCAATGTTGAAACATTGACCTCCGTCTTCGTTTCCTAATGACCAGACATCCTCGATGACAACAACGAAACAAGGTAAATCCCGTTCGCCTTTCTCTGACTCTTTCACTGCGAAACTCTAATCCTGATTTTTTTTTTTTTTTTTTTTAAAAACTCTTCGTTGCATAGACAACTTCAGAGTCAACGCGTGCAGCTCCAACCGTGAAAGAGGTAAATCTTCGATCTCCTAACTAGGTCTTTGAGATGCAGATTTGCCACTCCTGCTTGTTTGGCTTAGAATGTTTAATTTGTTTTTACGTGATGATTTTGGCGGTTTTCATTTCAGAAAAAGACTAAGCGAGTTTTCGCCGAGACATGGTTATTTTATACGCTACCTAGCTGTCAAATTTCC
Source organism: Dicorynia guianensis (assembly GCA_037013595.1). Classification (NCBI taxonomy): domain Eukaryota; kingdom Viridiplantae; phylum Streptophyta; class Magnoliopsida; order Fabales; family Fabaceae; genus Dicorynia; species Dicorynia guianensis. The sequence goes on from JASUAB010000009.1 coordinate 4,054,628, forward strand.
ACGAACTTTCTCATTTCAGACTTGAATTTTTATGTCTTCGATTTGAGGTAAATGCAATTAGAATATCGGAATGTTGTCTTGCGTCCCACTTCGTATATACTAATTGAACGGTTGCATAACGCATTTTAGGCTTAGCTCCGAGTAATTTTCTTGTATTTGGGCCAAGGAAAAGAAGAAAGGTTGGGGAACTTAAGAATGGCCGTATGTGCTTTAATTCTTTCTGGTTTGCTTGTGTTTTATTCCCAGATTGAAGGGAAGTAAGTTGACTTGGTTGCATGCAATCTCATTCGCTATGATGTTGTGTTACATTCACACCAGCAGCTTTGCATTTTGTTTTACTTTCTGCAATTATTACTACATGCATATTAAAACTTTAATTAATCCCATTGAAGGAATATCTGCCGTGTCTAGTATAGGCGAGTTTGGAGTTGGGCAGTAGAAATTCTATTAGGAAAGAGGGATAACTAACATGTCAGTCTAAAATTTTGTGTTTGCCTGGCATGTTTCTAAGTTTATCTATTGTTATCCTTCCTTTCTGCCTTTGCTGTACTTTTTCAATCATTTTTTGTTAGCAAATTTGGTGAGAATTTTTAATTGAAATGAAATAAGACCAAGACCTAGTTCTTAACATTCGCAGGTTGTTTACGAGTGTCTTTTTAACATTTTTTGTGTTCAACCCAAAGTGCAATTTGCATGCACAAGTTACAGAAAACCCATGCTAGAGGGGATGGATCTAAATCCCTGGGGGAAACACTGGCCAGATGGAAAGAATATAATGCTCGGCTTGATTCCGGCAATGATGCAGATAAGCCGATTCGGAAAGTTCCTGCCAAGGGATCAAAGAAGGGATGTATGAAAGGTAAAGGAGGACCCGAGAATTCACGTTGTAACTATAGAGGTGTTAGGCAAAGGACTTGGGGCAAATGGGTTGCTGAAATTCGGGAGCCAAACAGGGGAAATAGGCTCTGGTTGGGTACATTTTCCACTGCAATTGAGGCTGCTCTTGCTTATGATGAAGCAGCAAGGGCCATGTATGGTTCTTGTGCCCGCCTTAACTTTCCCAATTTTTCAGTTTCAAATTTATCAAAGGAATCTTCAAAAGATTCGCCAGCTGCAAACCAATCTGGTTCTGCAATAGCAGCGTTACCACATACTGAGTCAACAAGATCACCAAACAACTCTGGGTTTTCTGCAGGAGAGGATATTGACACGAAATGTGTCTCCTTATCCTTAAGTGTAAAACATGAGGAGGGGGGAGATGAATCAGCCATCAGTTCCTCCGCCCCATCGCCATGATGTTTATTTTGCATTCTCTGATATGGGTATATGGCTAGAAATTTAGCCTTTGTACTTGCCGGTGATGAATATAGGATGTATGCATTTCGTTATTCGTAATTGGGATTACCTGTTGTAAAATGAACTTGGTTGAGAAATTTTCAATTCTTCTCTTTCTATACCGAGGCACGCTGGATATCCAGTACCGTTCTACATCGTGAAAATATACGTTTTTCTTAGTTGGTGATGAAATATGAGAGATCGTTGTCTTGCCACTTTACGCTGGTTGAAGTTTTATTGATCTGGTCTGGTTAAAACTATAATAGACCATAGAATGTGGATAACGTCTGTTCAATAGTTGAAGTACTTTTAAAGGCTGAAGAAAATAGTTGAAGTACATTTCTTTGCGATGCTAGGTTCGACTTCCCGTATGGTTAGATTATACCAGGATTATAAGGGATTGTAGTACTTAAAATATTTTCATGGATTGAATTGAATGCAACAACAGTTGCATTAGGCCGCCATATTCCCCTCCTAAGCTATAATCTTGGAATTTTCAAGAAAAAGTAAAAGCAAAAAAAAAAAAAAAAAGCAACACTATAATCTCGGAATACAAGGCAATCATCTGGAGGCAAAAACAGGCCACTAATTGGACTAACAGGGGAAAGGAAAAGTAGTTCAAAAATTTGTATCAACATATCCCAGGAGATCTACCGTCCAAGGCTCCTAAAATTGGTTCTACCATCTCAATTAAAATTGTTAGTGCAGCATTGTACTATAAGTAGTTAGCATAACTCCTTTTTCATCAAAATAAAAAAAAAAACGAAAATATGCTTTCACAACCAAACTTCTCTGAACTCCACTGTTATGTTGTTGAAAGTAGTCAAAAAGTGCCTCGTCCTTAGTCCTTTTAAATATATTGGATATTTGGAAGACGGGATCCTTCTTAGATCCAAAACCAAACTCTCCTTAACTATCTGCCACCGTCTCATATAAATCGGTAACTAGTGTGAAAGGGCTGTACTACTTACTAGATACCTCACTAATTCAATTCTTAACGGTCGCCAAGCCGTTTTCTCCCCCAAGTAACAAACCGTTAATCGTTAATCTGGCAACCAATTTTTCCTTCTTTTTCCCTGTCCCTCGTACTCTCCTCACTGAGCTTCCATGGCAGCGTTCTGTTGCTCTTCGTCGTCTCCACACTGACAATATAGCAACTTCCACAGCAACCCACTCAAATTCCAGGAACTCAGGGAAAGCAGCAAGCGGTCCTATTACCCATGACCTCTCCATCAATGCCTCCAATGCTCTCCAACGTGCTGGGTTCAATGTCATGGCTGACCTTCTCCAACGCACAGCCCGCCTCTTCATTCCTCCTGAAAACTCAACCATCTTTGTCGTGAAAGACAACTGCCATAAGAAACACTTCTCTCCCTCCTGGCTTGTCAAGAATCTCCTTCAGTACCAAATCTCCACTTCCAAGCTCTCAATGAAGGAACTCTCTAAGAAGCCCCCAGGGAGTTGCATTCCAACCCTGTTTCGTCAGAAGAATGCAGTAATCACCAAAATCAACCCAAAAGAAAGATCTGCAGAGATGTCACGTGTTGATATCAAATCTTGACAGTCTTCTGGGATATAAAATCGAAATTCATGGTGTTCTTGGACCATTTTCTTCCTTTATGAATCCAACAACATGGTGGAGTGGAACCGGATTGTGTGGTTGCTTAGCTCAAACGGACATGCTTCATTTTCAATTGGATTGCACTCAGCTCTTGATGGGATTCGAACAGATTCCATGAAGTTGGATTCTGTCACAATCTTGGCTCTTCCAGACTTGCCACTTCTGGGATCTACTTCCCCGTTACTTGATAGAGCTGTGAGAGTCCCTTCTCTGCCAGCTAGGACTCTGTTGATGATACTGAAGCCTGATGAAGATCTTGAAATTGACGGTGTTATAGAATTCAAGCCTGGATTGCTAATTAATGGTGTGGAAACTATGGCACCATCGTTGACACTTGACACTGGACAGGCAGTTTTCAAGAATATATTGTTGGCGAAGAATAAAATAGTTGGAATTTGGAAATGAGGTCTCAATCACAAGACGAACATTACAGAACAATGGATTAAGAGTGACAAGCATGCCTACTGGTCATTTACCACAACATGAAAGCCTCAAATATTGCATGGCATGCCCGACCCAGGCCATAATAATGCACAGCGAGCAAAGAATGTTGGTCTCGCATATCAACGTGCAAAAAAAGAGAACATCCATATACTAGTTCGAGGGTTAGAAAGATGACCAATGAACTCCGCAATTAAAACCACCTTATCTATAAATTTGAGTCAGAAAAACAGAATGATACAACATTAGAGCCTAGAAATATCTCATAGACACGTGGATCCATGCACTTTACGATTGGATTTATATGAAAAAATAACCAAACGGTCAGGCTTCTGTGAATGAAGTTACATAATAGGTGCAATGACTTTTGAATCTTTCAAATTATAACACATGCCCTTTCCCAGTGAAGATCAGGGGAATTAAATCTTGTTAATATGTACATACACCGTTTAATAAATGAAGGCTTTTTTAGCAATATAGTTTGCTAAAAATTTTCACATAAGCAGATAGCATTGTTAAGTTTCTCAATCAGATACCTCACATCACTTTGTGTTCAAACACGCCTGACATTTGGTTACTCCTTGGTGTTTTTGCTTCTAAGCAGATAAGTCATCAGATTTCAATCAAGGAGTTTACTATGAACTTGCAGCAAGTAAGAGTCAACAACATCAATAGTAATACTTGAATTCTTATACAACTTACAGGTACTAATTAGACCATACAATCAACACATGCAGCTAGGTTGAAGTTAACAACAAATGCAATACCACACCCATACCCATTTAAATCATCTAGTTTAAGTCGGCAATTTTGAGGAGTGTCCTAGATAACTCTGTAAGGTTATTCATAAATATAAGACCTTAAATTCCACCAATGAAAAGTTAAATACTACAGTTTCATCCCAATGACAAGAAAATATTCCCGTGTTTGGTAGTGAACCATCATCCTAATGCTTGAACAACCAATATTATCTCCAACAGTCAGACATCACAGGCATAAAGTTTTCATTGCGCACCCAAAATTTACGAAGTTCATTAACCTTGAAAATTGATCTAGAAACAATAATCCATCTGGATTTAGCTATATGCAAAGCAAGACTTTACTCAGCTCCAAGTTCATCTTGCCAAACTTTTCCACCGGTTTGAAGGGAAATTTGAAATTTACACGATGCTAGTAAATATTAAGTGCCGGAAATAACTGATTCTTGAAGTGCAGCTGGCAATTCATTTTCAACCAACATCAAATGTAGACACTTCTATCTGAACACCAACAAATATACATAAAAGATGGAAATTTAACAAACGGGTCAAGGAGATTTTCTAGTTCTCATAATAATACTTGTCATTCTCAATCCAGTCAAAGTAACAGTCTTTGAGCTAATTAACCGTGAATTCCTAAACAAACCCACAATCTCTTTCACCTCATCATCCTCACATTCCTCAACAACAAGCAAACAAACACCCCCAGGCCGGACCGTCCTTTCCATCTCCGATGCAAATCGGGAAGGAAACAACGCCTCCGCCAAATGTCCACTATATGATAAATCAAACACGCCGTCAAAGAAGGGTAAGTTATGTGGATCAGCCCGACTCACCAGTGGTGGCGAATCTATCAATTCGACTCCGGTAACATCAACTACCCCCATATTGGAAAGCGCCATGACCTCGTGCCCTGCTCCAGCGGAAACACAGAGAACTCTGGAGTCGTTATTGAGAAGACCCAGATCTTGAATCGATTTGAAAAATTCAATGTAGGAGCTGACCTTCTTCTGCCAGTCTCTGGTGGACCAGAGGCGCTTGTTCTTCTTGTCAATGGGAACATAATCGCGAGGCGAGAACTCACAGGAGGACTTGGGAAATCTAAGGTGGGGTTTTTGGGGTGCGTGTGGAGGAACACAGGTCTCTGGGGTTTGGAGGAACAGGAGGAGAAGGGTGAAGGTAGCTATGGTTATTGCAGCGCATGAGAGCTTGTTTAGGAAAATCTCTATGTGCCTATCCATCTTACCCAGACCTTGATTCTATTTCCCTTCATAGAAATTTGGCGCTCGTGATAGCATAAGGAACAATTGGATGTTAGCGATGCCGGAAAGTCTCAGACTGAGACCGTCGATGAAGAAACCAGCAAAAGGTTCGATCACGATGACAACTGAGCGATTCGTAAAGAAGAAAGCAAGCTAGCCTATTTACGAACGAGTAAAGCGTTAATCATATTTTTCTAATTAATTAATATTATTTATATGATTTTATTTAAATACATTATTTTATCTTAATTATAAATAATTTTTACTTCAAATAAAAATATACAAATTATAAAAAAATAATTATATACATTATACAATGCTACATATATCTTAATTAGTAATTTATAGAATCGGCAACTTTTATATCTTTGCATATAGTGCTTTTTTTTTTTTTTAGAATATAGAGCTTAAATTTAAAACCCCTTCATATTATTATAATTTTTGATTAAGTTATACTTGTGCAGTTGTATTTTACTAATTATATATTCAAATTTATGTTAATATAACATTACTCATTTGAATTCTGTATCTATGAATTGCTTTGGCGCTTAATTGAAGCTATGTTCATACTAACTTCATATCTTTCATAAGAATATTGTTAGAGCGATAAAAATAGCATAGACGATGAATAATAAAATTTAACAATAATTTTATAATTAAAATATATAAAATTTTTATGAATTTTAAGTTGATTTTAAAAAATTTTTCTAAACTTTAAAAGTTTTTAAATGATCTTCTTAAATTATAAAAATTTTTTAAAACAATCCAACCTGCCAAGTTTTTTGTTAAAATTTGAATGTTTTTTAGTCAATTTCCCATTTGACCTAATAAAAAGATAAAAATACCTTTCAAATGCACATAAATTTTTAAAATTTGTCATAAATACAAAAGAAGAAAACCTAGTGTAGATTTATAGTTTAGGGTTTAAGGTTTTAAGGTTTAAGGTTTTAAGGTTTAGGATTTAGAATTTAGTATTTAGGGCTTAGGATTTAGGGTTTAGGGTTAAGGTTCAATGCTAAACTGTTCACGGCCTTCTTCAATTTTTCAGCTTTACAATAAAGGTTATTTTTGTCATTTTTTTAAATTTTGAAAAAAAATTTGACGAAAAGGGTTATTTAAAAATTTTTCATAGTTTAAGAGGGTCATTTAAAAATTTTTAAAGTTTAAAAGAATTTTTTAAAATCGACTTAAAATTTAAAAAAATTTTATATATTTTAACCTAATTTTATTATAACAGTTAAAATAAGTTTTCAAAAGGAGTGTATGTGTAAAGAATATTGAAAAAAAAATAAAAATAAATCCTGAATCATCCGAGGCTCTAATACTTATAATGAGAAGAGGTGCTAACTATTAGAGCTAGACCATCAAATGCTTAGCAGTGGTGACCCAAATTTATCATGGAAAGTTTTGTACACCGTAAAATTTTGGGATAAATTTCTCATAAAATTAAATATAGTCATGAAATTCATTAAGTTTTTACATTATAATTTATCTAATTTAATAAATTTAATAATTTTATTTATGAGAATAGAGTAATTAAATTTATTATTTTATGAAATTTTGTATAGCTCTCTTACTATTTTGATCTTGATTTGTGAAATCTAAGATATTAAACTTAATCATATCATTAACTTTTAAACTTAGAATTGAAATCTAAATTATCAAAAAAAAAAAAAAGAAGAAATAGTTGAGCTTCCGAGTCTTAAGACAATTTTCATATGATTTGTGATCCTTTAAATATGCAGTACATAACAGACAATTTTCCAAATCTAAAACAAACTCTAATCTTTAACTGACTTCATTCTTTGACAAGTTCAAAGCCGGATTAACCAAAAGCTTTTGACAACCCAAAACAAAAGGAACCAAATGTACCAGTATCATTGTATCACCAAACACAAAGGAGCAAGCCAATATTGCAATTTGCAATGAAAACAAGATATGCCAAGCGAAGGAAGATTTCTCAGATCCTACAAAGTGATGTAGAAAATATTGGAGTTGATCGCATCAGCGATCTTCCAGATGCTGTTCTTCATCATATTCTTTTCCTGCTCCCAATCAAATGTGTTGCACAGATGAGTGTTCTATCGAAAAGGTGGAAATTTCTTTGGACCACTCTTCCTGATCTTGACTTCACCACTCTAAATCCATTTGTCGTTTCGTCCAAAAATCTTATAAATTTTTCAGAGTTTGAGAAACAACAGCATCCATTGGCTGCCACAGGATTGGATTTCATCACCCAAGTTCTCTCTGTTCGTGAAAAGCACTCGGATATTGGGATCCTTCGCTTTCGTGCCCGTCTAAGTTTTTCCCGTCTGAATAGTTTGATTCGCAATGCCATTCGGCATAATGTTAGAGAACTTGATGTTGAGGTTGCAACGGATGATTACTTTAACTTCCCAAGATGTGTTATTGGGAGTCAATCTTTAAGGGTTTTCAAATTAAAATCACGTTACCCAGGTTTTCGTTTGCCTCCTTCCTCTATCATGAGGGATGGCTTCAAGGGTCTACACAGCTTGTCTCTTTCCCTCATCATCTTGTACAATCAGCCATCTCTCACTGACTTGTTTTCTGATTCATCATTTCCTCTGCTAAAGAATCTGCACTTGGATGCGTGCTTCGGATTGAAATACCTTCACGTTGGTTGTCGGGCACTTGAAGATTTAAGCTTGAAAAATTGTTTTCAATTACAAAGTTTGGACATCTGCAGTGCAAAACTAGAAAGGTTGAGAATAGCAAGTTGTTTTGATGCATATAGTGACAAGAGTTGGGTAAAAATCGATGCGCCTAAGCTTCGAAAATTGTTTTGGGAATATAATGCAGTCACTGACATGACTAATTTCGAGCATTTAAGTTGCTTGCATGAGGCCTCCATCGGTTTCTTTATGTTGCATGAAGATATAAGTACGGGTAAGCTTCAAAGCGTTAACAGGTTCCTGTCTGGACTATCTCATGCTCATTGCTTGACACTGGAAAACCAGTCGGTTGAGGTAATCTTTTTACGTTCTCTTTAGTAGTCCAAATATTTCCTAAATTCTGAGGGCTCGTTCAAAGACTATTTCAAAAAATCATCTTATCATAAGCAATCCTCCGTAGATCGACACCTCTCTATAGACTTCTAAGTTTAATGGCATTAAGTTATCCCTTTTTGTCTTAAAAATTTTTTGTTTTACATAGTTTCAAATTGTTGTTTTGAGGTCTTTTTTTTTTTAATCTTGGGTTCGATTGTGTGTTAAATGACATATCATTGATCATGTTACTAAAAAAAAAAATATGATTGAAGTTATGGTTTTAACATAGTTTTTAATCAGAGTTGCCATATTTGGTGAGCAGAATCCCAAACTTGGATAACAAAAAGCAGAAGATTTAATGTGTCCAGCACAATGCAACATTACAAGTTACAAAATCTATTTTCTTTCAATCTTATAAACTAGATTCATAGCCTCTTCTACTCCTTTTTGGTTGCAGATTCTATCAAACAGCAACTTTTTTGCAGTATATCTCCAGCCATTTAATAATCTCAAATCATTAGAGCTGCATACAGGTTTCAACAAAAGTAATGTCCAAGGATTAGCATGCCTATTCAGGAGCTCCCCTAGACTGCATACATTGATACTAAAGATCATTAACGATTACAAGATTGAAAGAAAAGTGAGTGATACCATACTTTTTTTCTTCTTTAAATATAATGAAAGAGCTCATTTTTTAGAAGTTTGATTATCCTTAATTTCCTCTACTTCAGCAATGGAATAGGGACTTATGGGACATGACTAGCTCCGAGGAAGAGCAATATTGGGGATCTCAGATCCAAACTCTGAAGTCTTTTCTACAACACCTCAAAGTGGTGAAAATTCATGGCTTTCTAGAATGCGAAAATGAAGTTACGCTCGCCAAGTTTCTGCTCAAGCATGGGAAAGCCTTGGAAGAAATGATATTGTGCGCAGGACATTGCAACGCTAGAGATATTCTTAGGCGACAAAAGATTAGGTCGCAAATGATGGGATTTTGTTGGGCTTCTTCTAATGCAAAAGTGACATTTCTCTAGGCTTCTCGGAATCGAGAGTGTCCAACGATTTTGTGAAAGCCTATATTATAAGTCTTCCTCATGCCATAATCTTTTTAGCCATTGAAAATTATTGACATTCAATATTTTCGTTCATTAAAAGAAGGCTTACATACAATTTTAGTCTCTTTGATTTTCAATTTGCTTCAATTTCATCGCTTACTTTTATATATGGTATAATTTGATCCCTCAAATACTTTGACCGATAACTTTAACCAAAGTTTATTTATACGACTGTTAAATTGCTAACATTGATGTTAGTTGAATTATGTGACTTGACAAAATAACAAGTAGACAAATTTCTTTACAGCTTACATCAAATTGACTTTCAATTTCACCACAATTTTTTATGCTGAACTCTCAAAGTGGGTGATTCTCTTGATTTCATCAGTCAGTCCTCCCCAACCTTCAAGTCACAATATGTTTTCCACTTCACAAATCTAAATCAATTACATCAGGTAAATTGAAGCAGTGTACACTATTAACTTTTTTTTTTTCCTTTTTCCTTTTGGCTAGCAAATAGTGTTGGAAGTAGCAAAAATGATTTCATTACCCTGAATTGACAAGGGCCCAACCTGAAGCCTTCACCTCCTTGTGTGCTTATATCACAATGAACAATACGAGGGGCTGAAATAAAACGCGTGCTAGTCGCCCTTGGAAATTTGAGAAGAAGACCCCTTTTTTATTATCAATCCCTCGGCCGGAGGTATTAATTAGCCCAAAAAAGAATAGGGTAGTCAACAAGGTCTACAGTAAGTGGAGGCCTAACGAGACTATACTAGACAAAAATGCTTTCACTCTGCATCCATTGTAGAATATATCTAGTCTTTTTTTTCTTTTAAAAAAATTTTAGTGACTTTTTTTATATTTTTTTTATCTTATTATGTGTAGTACTTTTTTTTTATTAATTTTATATATATTTCTTTTTCATTGTACACTCCATCTTCTTTCTTAAAAGAAAAACAAGGGATCCCGGTACATTGTGGAGTAGATGGCAGACATAAAGTGCAAAAGTTAGGCACCTGACCCCAAATAACCATTTAGATGCGCTGATTTCTGACTACCGGAAGAGTGTACAAATGCTACTTTGCCCCATCAGTTGACTATGCAAAGGTTTCGCCGGCCATAAAAGTGAGATAAAGTTCAACTTCGGTACATGCACAATCCCGGATACATGGAGAAAGGTGAGGCAAGAAAGCCAGAAAAGAAAAGAGAAGCAAGAGCTGACCCTACCCATATTCAAATCAGTCACAACGACATCGACTTCCTCCACCATCCAGGCATCTTCTATTATTATTAAGAAGGCACGGCACACGGGTATAATGAAGTTGACTCCCCAAGTCATAGAATTCAACTCAAATGGTGCGAAGATCGTTTAAAAGTACTCACAGCAAATTTTTCAAATTGCACTTTACAGTGCCAAAGAAACGGAAATTTACTATTCCCCATGCAATGATCTCATAAATATAATACCATATAACGGTGATTCTCCAAAAGTTTCCTTTTCAAGGGAGATTGAAATCAATCCTGCTTCGTTTTCTAGGAAAGTAAATTCTGCGATCTACACATGCTTGTTTTTGATTGATAAGTTTACACACGAACCGTTAAAAGACTACACGTGAACTTTTAATTAAAACTTAATACGGCTACGCTGGAAAAGTTATAATATACTAGTTAATCATGCACACAAATTAAAGGCAAGGCAGTTCCTCTTCCATGAACTAGCTAGCTGGAAAAGTTTCACTAGCTTGGTCTTTTAGGATATTCTAGTCAAGGGTGCACCACTTCCTGTGACCAGGAACCCACCTTGGGCATTTTGGACTGAAGTAATTTGAAACAACCTTGGAGTTTAAAAGCTCTACAATGGGAGCATATTTCACACACCGAGGTGTCTTGTACTGATTTATCGATGCACCCAGGCTTAGAGCAAAATCCATGAGTTTGTCAAATGTCCCATTCTCCACTATCTTGATCTCCAGCGGCCCGATGGACTTGTCTGAAACTCTGCCTTGGCGATACACACTGTTGAGTGATTCTTCAACTGCAAGGCAACAGTCCTCAAAGATGGAAGGAGGAATTGGGGTTTGCCCACTCTGGCTGATCTCCCAGTACAAAACATAGTGGCCAGGGATTGTGCAAGTGTCCGCGTAGCTTGTGTATTCTGTGAGCGATGCACCAAACTGTAGAAGATGGTTAACTGCATTATTCACTGCAGTTTGTAGCTCAACTTCATCGGTTTTGTCAGAATCAATACTCAGAACAACGTTTTTCCGGCATACGAAGTTGAATTGAGGAGCCTTGTTCTTGAATCCGGCTACACGGAGTATGTCACCAACCCGGTACCTGTAAAGTCCTGTGTGTGACATAAAATAATAATTAGTAGATATTAGAATTTCAAATATGGAATAACATTTTAAAGCTTTGAAGAGAGAATTGAAATTTTACCAGCATAAGTGGTCACGACAAGCTCATATTCTTGACCCAACTTTACATCAACAAGGTCAACTAATTCTTGCTCTAGGTGAGAAACTGAATTGGTGTTTCCATTTATCTTGTTCAGTGGAAGGAATTCAAAGTAGGCCATGGTGGGAATGAGGGTGTAAGAGACTTGACTTGGCTCACACAAAGGGTTCAAATTCAGGCCAAAGTAACACTCAGAAGAAGCATACATGGTGCAGACAAGAGGGAGACCTTTGCTATAGTAATCCAAAATGGGAATATACTGAGACATGGTTCCTGTGACAATAACGTCAACATATTTGGTGTTGGGCCATAACCTGGTAATGATCCCCTTCCATGAGTCCTTGACGCATTCAGCTTCTATAAAAGCCGCAAGCCTTGGATTTGGTCTGAGGATTTTCATGACAGCCTCTCTCACTGATGCGTCAGTGATTTGGGCATCTATGGTACCCGTTCTAATGTCATTACACAAGGAAACCCAATGCTTTTCAAGGAACTTAATGGCACGAATGAAACCCGAAGCGAAAACAGCCCCAACACGAAGAACTTGGTCGTTTTGACAAAGCCCACAAAGCAACTGAGAGTACATGCTTTGGTAAGAGTCTGGGCAGAGAATGGTGTCATTGGGGCTGGTGTAGTTTGTGTAGGGATCATTAGGCGTGTCTTTAAAATGTGAGCTTTTGTAGTAGCTGGTTAATACCGGACGAGCAACCAGTCCTCCCGGCGTTTTGGCTTCTGATTTTATGAAGAGAAAGTACATCCCTTTGCCTTTGTCCAAACCCGGAACAAATTGATCCATCACTGGCATCAAGAGGCTATACAGCAATGACCTCCTCTCTAGCTCCTCTTCTATCGTTGGCATCAATTTTCTCTCCCCACCGGATGTTCCAGAGCTACATAAAATATAAAAGCATTCCCCTATCGACTTATGAATAACTCCTTAAAAATCGCATAACTAAGAAAATAAAAACATTAAGCAAGAAGCGAGTTTAGTACTGAAATCATTATTATTGATGTTATTTGGCCAGGAAAAATGGTTTGATTTTATTGAGGCTGATTGTGTGTGTGCGTATATTCATACAAACTGACTGACCTAGTTAAGAACTCCGATATGGGTATGGAACATAGAATTGGGGTGGTATCACCATTAGCAATACGATCAATATCTGGCTTTAAGTCCTCGTAAGTGACCACAGGCATCAGCTTCTTGAAAGTGTCTCTGTCTGTGCGCCCATCAAGGCCATGTCGTTGCAGGTACTCAACATGGGCACTACGAGACAGGATTTCAGCAAGAACACTTTTTTGAATTTCATCGGCGTTGCTGGTAACCTCCTCAATGTACTGCAGTGCTTTCCTATTGTTATCCTCGATGATGATATTGCTACGTTCAAGGCCATTCGGATTTTTGGATAATAAGTCATCATTAGGAGCTTCTGGCATGGCTAGCGAGCTATATATTAATAAATTCAATGCGTGACAGGAGAAAAAGATGCACTCAATGAAAATAGTAAGAGAAAGGGGGGATGTTTTTCAAATATTGCTGATCAGAAATTGAATTAAGGAGCAAGGAAGCAGTAGAGTTTGGAACACTATCGGGTTGAAAAAAATAGTGAGAGTAAGGTACCTATATATAGACAGGAAGTCAGGTACATATATCTATAAAACTTAAGAGGCCATTCAACTCGAGAGTCCTTTTGAACAGTACGAAAGGGTAAAATGGAAAACATGAAAATGACGCCTCCAAGAAGGTTAGGAATTAGGTAGGGAGGACGCTGCTGTCATCGCTAACAAGTTTATATAAGGGGGCAATGAAATTTTCATAATTTTAAATTTATTTCATTAAATTTTTAAGTTTTATAAATTTAATAAATTAATAATATAAATTTTATATTATGAATATTGAATAAAAATAAAAAAAATTGGGATTGAGTCAATGGTGTGGAAGGAATTCTGATGGGAAAGGACGGCTTCTCTGGTTGTGAGTGGGGAGATTCAAAGAGGGGGACCGGGAAAGGAGGTGATTGGACGGGCAGTATCCAGTAAAGCCGGGGATGTACAGCTGTGTACTGGGTACACGCGTGCATGTAGCGCGGCTGTTGTGAGGAAAACCGGCAGCCTAAGTTGATTCAAGAGATGGGCTGTGCGGCTTCGGTCCCACGCCAATGCCAATTTATCTCATTTTCTGTTTGAGTGTTAGTATGCTACTTTTTTTTGTTCGCTTATCCATTCTATATTTACTTGCATTTTTCCTTATAAAAGACAAGTGTGCGACGTGGTTTCACCTTCTCCATTAATATAATTAAATATAAGGTAAAATAATTGAAAAGGGCTGACATAACAAGATATTTTTCATTTTTCTAAGGCATACAATTACATAAATTTAAATTCAATGAATGAATACGTATAAACTAATTTAACAATTGAGTGATTAGTAGTTAGATTTACATGCTCATAGTTATACTTAATTTGAGTGATTATGGCATGGTGTAACTTTAGGGAAGAATCTTTCAAAAATTTAACAAAAATCAGCTTGAGAGAATATTGAGTTTTGATTATTATAATGTGTATGATATCAATAAGGTATTAATATAGTAAATATTAACTTTAAAATAATTTATTAATATAAATTAAATATAAAATTCTTTTTATTGAAATAATTTGTTAATAAAAATTAAGTATGAAGTTATATTTATTAAAAAAAATTCACTGTTAATAACTTTTCTGTTTAAAAGAATTAGATTTCTACCTAAATAATAAGGAGATATTTTTTTTAAGAAATTTAATATATATATATATATATATATATATATATATATATATATATATATATGTGCATCGTGTGAAAAGGTCGAGAGAAAGATGTGATTAGACAGGCACTATGACCTGGGATTACTTTATAACCAATTCCCACGGTTCAGCACTACCAGCGTCCATTTCACCAAAAGTGGAAGCACAAAAGAGATATATATATATATATATATATATATAATTCAACCAAGTAATTAAAATAATAAACGAAATATAAGATAAATGTTTTATTTTAGGGAAAATAAAAAGATAATGAAATTGGAAAAAAATGAGTATGTCTTGACATTTATAAGCAAGACATTTATATATGCATAGAAGAATTGATGATAATGAAATAGAGAAGTGGGTAGCTTTTTGCTAAAAGACTTATCGGCATCATGCTCATGCCTAGTTATATGATTTCTCCATTGCGTTAGCTTCACTCTAAATAACTGCCTAACTCTGGATTTCATGCGACACCTGCACAAGTGAAATGAATGGAGCAGTTTTTTCAAACTAAGATAGCGACAGATGATGAAGACGAAGGCTTTGGTACCTGGCGCCACTCAGAGTCGCATGTTTATTGCTTGATTTTCTTGGCGCAGCCATCACTCATTATATGCACACTCACTGCCCCCACTCAACGAGGGGTTAGTGTCATTTCCAATTTCTATGTCACCCTTTCTATCTTTTTCCTGGGTTTTGATATTATTATTGAATTATAACCGTGCCTACCCTAGCAAGCTCAAGATAGTTCTGGATGACTTTTATTTTTGAGGTCGGAAATATGGATAGGATGCAGTATAGGTTGATGCCTGCACGTAATAATAGAACTTGAAATCATTATTGCCCCGGTTGTAGGGCTGAGTTCCTTTTCGATGTTACTGTTTATTACTTGGACGCCTTCCATAAGTTGCAAGAATTTGATTAAATCAATATTATATTAAAAATTTAATTATTTTAAAAAATTAAATTTTTAGATAAAAATTTAAGAATTATTTTATATTTTCTTTTTAACATATTTCTTATATAAAAGTTTTTTTTAACATAAAGTGTGATCTTTGTAATTTTAAGTAACAATAAAAATTAAACTCTTAATTATGAGGTTTGAAATCATATTAAAAAATTAACAATCTTAAAAATTCAAATTATTAAGTAAAAATTAAAAAAAAAAATATTTACTCTCTAACAAAACTTAAGGATAATTTTGATTCATTTCTTATGCTACTTATTTCTATCCTATAATCCGATTTTTACTTATTCATTTCTTGTTTTCAGTTTCGGACCCGGGTAAAAGCACAGCTAGTTTTGCGTCATTTGTGCATATTATGAAACTAGAAGATGCAACACGAATTTGAAATACAGAACCATGAAGGGCAAGTATTAGTGATAAAATGAAAACGGTCATCGATCCTAATCACATAAGGATAAAGAAAAATTAACACTTCTCTATTGATTCAAGTTGTTGTTTAAAAGGTGCTGCACTCAGTATTATTACTCTTCTAGAATCATGAAAGATGGTCTTCAATTTAAATTTAACAGTGTTAAGAAAAGAGCTTATCGTGTAAAGTAAGGTCCAGTGGTACTGTTTGAGGGTTTCACGACCCAGTACTTGCTGAATTCTGTTTAATCAAGAGGACTGGACTGGAGTGTTAATTGTTATTACTGTTACGTTAAAAAGAAAAAGAAAGAAGTGACTAAAGACGTGAGAAAGTTTTGTAGGGCTTCAGTAAGCTGTTGACTTGGGATGCTCCAACAGCGGCCTTGTCTCCGGCTGTTTCCTGCGCGCTTGTTGCACTCACTTTCAGCGTCCACGTGTTTCATCAGCGTTGGTTGGCCCCACGGAGTTTTCCCGAATTCCCATCAGTCAACCCTCAAATTATTACGAGCGTTGCTTGAGCAGGAAAAATGCGAGTTCAGGGGGGCGCAGCAAGGCGGGGGGGTTGCCTTGTGCTTGGGGCGATTTCAGATCGGTGAGGGATTTGGGAGAATGTTTATCCGGGATTTCCATCTTATTCTATACTTGCCTCGGTCTCCCATCGTTTTTTGTTCTCTTCTCCACCATTGACTGAGCAATCTCAATCTCTCCTCTATTTCATCTCATATATATGTAGTCATTTCTTAAATGTTAGTGCCATCAACCACATGCGTTTCATCAATTTTGCTACTTATTTTTATATAATTTAAATTATTAAATTATAAAAGTAATTATAAGTCTAATTTATTATAAGACAAATAATTTGTTTTGAGTCAAATTTTTAACATTTTATTATTTGAAGTTATTACTCTCAAAATATGTATCTTGAATAAAATTTTTAAAATTTATACTTACGTAATGTTTATCAAATTAAAATTATTAAAATAAATTAATTGTTCCAACTATTCCAATACCGTTTAATACGCTTTTCTCTTATTATTTTACCGTGCACAAGATAATGTCACAGATTGTGGGTCATTCTCTGGTATGCAATTGGCAACCGGAACTACTTTTAGCCCCAAAAGTGTTCCTATGCTTCCCCTAAGCGCCAACAAGGGCTATAGGCTAACTATGCATAGAGTCGTACTGATATGCTTCCAAGCACACAATCTCTATAAGCATGCGAAATCAATAGCTGTGTGCATACATGCACATTGTTCTAAGGGAAAAGCCCGGAGGAAGGGGGTCTCCATTCACCCCAACAATAATATGAGTCATAGGCAGGAGTAACTGCATTGCAATTAATGAAGGCGTCTTTCATTTTGCGACAACCAGGCCAACATGATCTGTCGTGGCACTTTCTAGGATTTTGGCCATGCGCGGTGACAGTGACAAATTGCTAACCAATGGCAGAAACTCTTGGTAGTTGACACCCAAAAATTAATGAGAATGTACTGATTTTTTCATCAAAGTGCGGAGAGAATAGTGACATTCGCAACTTAGCTCAAATGCAACTCGGTTGTTTTATTGATCCAAGATGTAGCAACTGTATATCACGTTCTCATTCTGTACTGCGCTATCATTGTTATTTGACTAACAAAGGGATCGTTTTGGGTGGCACATGGCAAGTTTGGTCTAAAAAAGTACAAATGACCATTTTTGGCTGACAACCTTTCTAACATAGCAGAACTCAAACATAATAATGTTACATATTCTCTTATCTTGTGTTTATGGCTGAAAATCATATGTAGGAAAGTGATGTATATAGGACTGTGCTATAATAGTGGTACCACTGCACGATGTTTCTAATGAGTCTTGAAGCTTGCTGTTACATTGGCCCAATCAGCCATCCGCTTATATATCATCTCGACCAATAAAACTTCACGTAGAATACACTTACCTTTGATTAAATCGACAGATTTATCATGGGAAACACGTACCACTTTCATCAAAGGCTTTAGAAAGCTAATATGGAAGAAACTTAAACTCGGATATCGAGGTTGAAGCTAAGAAACCTCCATTTTGAAACATTTAGCAGTTAGCATTGAGGCTAGAGCATTTTTCTGGGCATCATCATCAGGAGCCAACTTTATTGAAAAGGTAATGATACGTATTATAAAAGTTCCACAAACAGCTGATTGCATCTATCCTTTGCAGTGCATAAACTGTGTGATGGTAAAGCTTGTGCAAGCTAGCTGGGGAAATGATTTTGTGCAAGGATGGAAAAACAAGGACTCGACACCACATTAACTCAACAGTACCTTTGTACATGATCTGTACTGCTTTCCACGTATGGGAAAGCAGGACCATTTAGTAAAGATCTACTGCATGGAATAAAATTATTATATATATATATATAATTCTCTTATTTTTATAAGTAAAAATTTGTAAAATTTTTACTTAAAAAAATAGAATAATACAAGTTTATTAACTCATTAAGTAGGTCATTACTTTCTCATATATATATATATATATATATATATATAGAAAAATGATAAAGCTATGCAGGGGAGCGTACCTAGTTTTCATACATCTTTTTGTAGTTGTATTAAAAAGTTATATAATAATTTAAAAAAAGTTACATAGCAATTTAAAAAATATAACCTTAATACACGAGAAATTACCTGAAAATAACAGCATTCTATATATAAGCACTAATGATAAAGAAATTGTTTGTTTCCTTATCTTTTTTCAGCAAAGTTGCAATCTGAGTCCCTCTAAACATATCAGGATATATAATGGATGCTCCGACTGGTATAGTTGTTTTCCATGTTATCTCCTCTTTTACGGAGAACGGTTTAAATTTCACCATCTTAATTAATTTGTTGTATGACTTTAGTTTTGTCTAGTAATACATAACAAATGTTGGTACCTGTCCTAATCCACTTACTGTAACTGATCTACTAATCGTCAATTGCTATAGCAATAGGCCACTGTGTTTATAATTTCACTCTTAACAATATGTGGCAGGAATTAATTAAGTGGTTTCCAATGCTACTGTTAATTTGTAGTGTATGGTTAAGAATTAGCAACGGCTGAAAGGCTCAATGTAAGGCATACACAACAACAGCAGTACAATGATTTCCACCTTTGAACAGTTTTAGGTTGGTTTTGGTTCATGGTCGTAATAGATACTGTTCTAAATAAAAATTGAATATTTAATGAATATTTAAATTTTCTTCGTAGCAATTAATAATCAGACTAAGATACTTGCATCTTTTGTGTTCCCTCACAGTGGTGCATATTTTGAAGTCCTCAAAAATAGCAGTTCCCCACAGACATTTGTCGGCAGGCTCTCATAACTGCTTAAGACCAGTGAATTAAAACATAAATATAGTGATTATGGTCACTGATTCAATTTAGCACATAACCAAAGCTCAGAAGCATAGACATATATAGATCAGCTAAAAGGAAAAATGATTGAGGTTTATTGGTGAGTTACTTCTCTTCTGTGTTTTACCAATTCAGAATCTTTGGTCACCAAGGGAAGCCATTGTTTTCGCACTTTAGCTGAACCCAACGATTGTACTAAAAGCTGCCAGCTTCATGTTTCTATTCATTTTGTTCATGACAATTTCAAACCAACACTCTATATACTATGATATTAACCTTTCTGCCCATCCTTTTCCATGTAACTAGCTTGGCTAACAAGTGGGGCCTTTGCTTATAACCAACATTAGCTTGACCAAGAAGTACGCTCGAAGTGTCACGTATTGTTTTGTAGGAGATGATTAAGTGGAGGAAGACATTGTTTCTGAGATTACTTTTCCAATTGATTTTCCTCCTTTTGCCTTAACTTTCCAGGAGGAAGAAGAAAGGTCCAGAAGGAACGCCAACAAAGGTGGGAGCACTTTCATAGTAAAGTTGCATGATGGAAGCGAACAGCCAAACAAATCACGAAATGTGTTTCTCTAGATAAAACAAAGGTTGTGAATGACCCAATTTTCCATTAGAAACAGTTAGTAACAGTGGATGTGTAGTTGCAGATGGTCTGTGATATTTTAGCTTGTTGGTATGATAATGCTCTTTAATTATGCACGTCCATGAAGTACTATAGAACTAGTGAAAAATGCAAAGAAAATAATCTTGATGGAGCATGATGAATTATATGGAGATGATATGAAATTGAAGTTAATGGCAGAGGCTAGGCAGGGGATGGGTCCCTATGATATTGATCCGAAAAGAAATCTTGTTTTTGTGTCGTCCTGATTTTTATCCCCACAAGAGAAAGGTAAGGGGCAGACATCATTGTTTTCGTTAATGGGTTTCCCTTTTGTCCCCTACCTGGCTTGATTTCAATTTCATGAAAGGGGGTAAGGCTTTAATTTACAGAACCAAGGGTCACAAATCGATGTTCCGTAGCACTTCTCCCTGTATCCTTCAGCTTTTTGCCTTTTGAATGAGAAAAGGGAGGACGGCATTAACAACTGCTGCTACAGATTGCCTAAATCATATGGGAGTTGGGTAACTAACAGAAATTCATTGAATTTTCTATAATTAACATTACCATTTGATTTTCGGAAATGATGGTAAAAATACTGGAAATGTTTCGTGTGAATGACATAAACAAGAATGAGGGCAAAGAAAAGTAGTAAAATGATGGTCGCTCTGGGTTCTGTCCTGTCGATCGACTGTCGAGAGATCTGTACACATGTAAAGGTGAAAAGGGAAATCATGGCATTGGCAGGCAAGGCATCAGAAGAGATCGATTCATATAACAAATCATATGGACACGTTTTAGGTTTGTTATTATGTGTCGAAATTAGATGGCCACACCCACAGGAGTCCAGGACCACCATGATCACATTCTACTTCCCTTTGTTTTTGAGTTTTGAAAGAAAAACAAAATAAATATTTATTTGGTGACCCACTTTTATGCGTTGTACATGATAACCCACTTTCATGTCTTCCCCTCCCCTTTGCTTGGGTGTGCATCATTATCATATCGTCATCATTATTGCTAGGTTTTATGAAAACGATTAATCATGCTTTTACAATTGTACTGTTGCAATTATCTTACGCACTCTTCAATTCCCGTTTGTTTTCCGCGAAGATAATACGACAAAAGTGATTCAACTTCTAAGCATATAAAACCCTGCTTTTTTAGACTCTCAAGTCCTTCGCCCCCAGAAAAAAGAAAATTTCTTTTATAATTATCTGAATTCATTTAAAAATTGTAAATTATTTAATGTATTAAGTTTTAAAAATTAAATTATAAAATTTAATAGTATTTTATGAGATTTTATAAAAGTTTATTTATAAAAATAATTTTTTAAAAGTAATAAAACAATTAAGAAGTTTCCTCGGCTCGGCACAAGAACTCCTCAATGAATTGGCTACGTCACCCACGGTCTTTCTTCCTTGATGCATTCAGGAGCAGCGTGGACTGAGTTGCAGATGTGAATTGGGTTGAGTCGTACTAGTATGAATAATGCTGGGCCTATGTTAGCGAAAATGGGCCAACAGAGCTGACTTGGACCAGAATTTCAAGGATGGACTGCGTATGCAAAGTACACCAGGCTTCAGCCCTGATATTGCCTGCGTCATTCATATTAATTTCCTTGCACATTGAGAACTTGAATTTGTTTGTTAGTTACCGGAAGTTACGCGGCGTAGTGATGTTGTCCTTTGAATTTAATTTTGGGTTTAAATTTTTATTTTTTATAAAATCTTATGACTCTTCTTATCACAAAAAAAAAAAGAACTTAAATTTGTTTGACAGAGGGATCTTTAAAGTGAGAATCGATGATTTTTTAGATTTAAAATTGTTGTGTGTTAAAAGTAATTGAGAGACTCGTTGAGGATCAATCAATTGTCAAATTATAAAAATGAATTTGGGGCACTGCAAATTGTTTCGAATGCTGCGGACCGCTGTCAGTGTTTACTAATATTTATAGATCTGGTCGCGTTACTTAACTTGAAAAAATGGAGGTTGTATGCAATTAGACATGTGCCAGCTACTTATGAATGGATAAAGGATTATTGGAAACTTCCCTGCATGCTTGCAATGCAGATTCATGAACTAATCTACACCTCTTCTGTTGCCTGTTCCGTGAGTTGCACTTTTCTATAAACCATTGTGGTTGGGAAACGAAGACAATTTATTCATTCGATTTTGAACATGAATTAATTAAAAAAAATATTATGTTTGGTAAACCAGTTTCATTCTACTCAGTGGACAGTGGCTGTGATTTCTGGCCTATAAACAAGCGGCTCTGTATATGCTAAATGTTCCTGTTTTCTGACTTTTCTCTGTGCAGCCGAGTTGAACAAAACGATAAATAAATGAAGAACATCCAATTCTCTTTTCTAACCGAAGATTATGGATTTTTATTAATACTTTTCAATTTCAATAGCCAAAATAGAGTAAAAACCAATGAGAATGAGAACCAATCAGTAGAAATTTGCCTTCAACCATGTAAATGACGCCGTAGGTCTATCCTCTCTGTTCCATTGGCAAAATTCTCGTCCCGAGTCGTTCAGTCAAATGGATGCCTTCCTGAACTCGTCTTCAACAGCCTCTTCAAGCCAAAACCAGGACTCTTTCATCAACTCAGGGCTTAGTCTGAACATGAGAACGCAGAACTCCATCTGACTGAGAGCCCCATCGCCGTCGAGATCCCCTTCCCTCATCATGCTCACCAGCTCGTCCTCCTTCAAATGATGCAAACCCAGAAGAGCAGAGTTGCTCCTCAAGCTAGCCAACGTGATCACCCCCTTATCTTTGTCCATCAGCAATTGAAACCCATTACACAGCTCTTTTATCAGACCCTCACCTCCCAGTTTATCAGCGATCACAGGCAGCAAGTCTTCAAAATCAAATAATCCTCCTTTGGGAATCCCAGCCATTGCTAGCCGCAGAACTTTGTGCTTGATATCTTGGGCTCTAAGACTGTAGAAAGTATATCGAAAAAGGAAATCGAGTGTGGGTTCGTCTGGTGAAGGAAAGAGGGTTACGAGGGAGTCCTATTTATACAGTAATATAGACTAGTATTTAATTGTGGAAAGGGAATCAGGAAAAGGGAGTTGAGTTCAAGGAAGGAGAGGAAAGAAAGGAATGCATCTCTGATGGGGTGACAGCCAAGGAACAAAAAATTATTAGCTGATCGGCTTTGATTCTGCAAAAGAGACCGCAATTGCCTCCCTGCTTCCCCGAAACTTTGTCAACGTCACTGCTAAAGTTTTCACTTTTCTTACCCGTTTCACTTAGGGAGTGGACTAACTGAATTAGACACTCTCTCTCTCATACACAAACTACAGAAGGAATAGTTGTATGGAGGCTTGTTTACGGTTTTCCTCACAAATCACCATTGACTTTTACCGTTGTTTTGTCTTTTGGGTTGAATTAACTGACTTTTACCTAATTTTTGTGGTCCATGTTGACTCTCACCTTATTGAGACCAAAAGATTGTTGTTAAAACTTCAAAAGGGTGTTGGAAGTTGGAACCTTTGGTCAAACTACACAAACACTGTCACAAGGAACCCAATGCACAGGCAGAGGAATTTGTCACGGTTTGTTGGTGGCGGGCGGACTAAGTCGGTGGATTCTTTTTCTATTGGAAACACCCCTAAAGTTTCCCCGCAAGTATTCTTTGAATGTGCAAGCACATTTGGCACTCTTTTTTTCCTCCTTTTTTCCTTTTAGTGTGTCAATCAATTTGTAGTTGGAAACTTGGATGAATTACAAACAATGTGACTCACATAAATGGGATGAAATATTATGAATACATTGCTTTACAAGACGATGTGAAAGCAATAGTGGGGAGGGAGGGAAAGCCAAATTTTATTGTATGGCCTACAGAGGTTGGTATCTTTATATTTCAATATGAAGAATCCTTCATTAATATGAAGTGTGAAGAGTCTCTCATCGGCAACAACCATAAGCAAATCTTGGTTTGACTTTTTTCCTAAAGAAAAATATGCAGACTCGTGATCTTCAAACTTTGTGGCATATCTGCTTAACAAACAACACAAGACGAAGCATCAATCTTAGTTTCCTTCTTTCTCGCTTCTAAAGGAATAAAAAATGGAAATGGGAGGAAAGTGAAAAGGGATAAAGCCCACAGGTCTGCATGCATCCCCCGTGGCAGGTTAAGAAATAACCCAGTCCAGTTACGTAGTGATTTGAGCTGGTCAAAATTTAAGAAGTCAACTTGGCTGCTGCCTTTGGTCAATTACCCGTGGAAGAGGCATAACAATTGAATTCAAATATGAAATTCACCATGTGTTGCCTTTTCACCTTCTTAAGTTACCCGTAAAAGAGGCATAACAAAACGTAAGTGGCAAGAAAGAGAATTATCAGTCAGACTCCCCTGCCATATTTATATTTGACGTTGAAATAATGGCGATCCATCTACAGGTATTTGCAGCTGGCCTTCACACCTTTGGAAGCAGATGAATCAAAATTTCAGCCAAGTCTTTCCGACAGAGGATATAATTTTCTGTGCTTGCTAATATAGATTTGGGATTTTTCTGGAATTTTTGTTTTAATTTCATCTCATTCTCTCTATTTTAATCTCTAGGAAGCTCAGTCTTAGTGGACTTCATGCATATGTGAAAGAATTAAGATTGAAAAGCTTGGACAATAAGAGAAACTTCAGAGAAACGAAAAAGAAACACAATCGCTTCATGCATACAAGTACGAAATTCATGATTCAACATATTATCACAAACAAAATTCCTATCAAACAATTATCAAAACAATACTCTTTCCTAAATTCAATGTTGATCTAAAACCTTCTGCCAATGCTGCAAACAATGGAGTAGAATCAGCTACCTGCCATTCTCTAAAGTGACTGTCAATTCATTATGTGAACAACTTTCCAGTTTACTTGAAGTTGAAGCCCTGCTAGAAGGGCATCTCCGAACAATAAAGGCTGGCTGCTTGGGAGTTGGAAGAGTACTAGATTCACTGCCAAGCATGAAAACTACATTTGACATGGTGGGACGTTCATTTGGATCTTCTTGTACGCACAGGAGCCCAACATTAACACACTTTAAATATTCATCTGTGTTACATGTTTGACAAAGTATCTGGTCCATGAAATCCACTGCCCTGTCTACTTTCCACAAATGCCAAGCCTGAGAATGAATTATAGATTCTTATGCACTATATAGTACAAAATGACCAAAAGATTTAAACATAGAAGAATTCATTATACTTACATAGCCTAGAAGACTCAATTTGCATTCTAATTGGTAAAATCCAGTGTTTCTTTTACCACTAATAATCTCAAGTACCACCACACCAAAACTGAACACATCAGACTTGATTGAAAAGAATCCATCCAATGCGTACTCCGGAGACATATATCCACTTTATTAGAAAATCAATGAAAATATAGAGCAAATCAGATACATTACTACCATAATTTTGAAACATTTGCTTCTACAATTACACCAAATTATGCATTAATTTTTTTAAAAATAACTTACTAAGTTCCAACAACTCTATTTGTATTTGCAGCTGTTTCTTTTCCTCCAAAAATTCTGGCTAAGCCAAAGTCTGAAATTTTTGGGTTCATCTCTTCATCCAATAGAATATTGCTTGTTTTCAAGTCTCTATGAATTATCCTCAACCTAGAATCTTGGTGGAGGTAAAGGAGACCTCGAGCAATCCCCAATATAATCTTGAAGCGCATATTCCAGTCTAAGAGGGCACATAGCTTCCGGTCTTGGACATTTACCACCCAGAGTTAGTCCTCATTCAATGATATATTACAGCTATATGAACAAGGTGTATTCACCACAACATTTCAAACATAATAAAGAGGCTTACCAAAAATAAAAGAATCTAAGCTTCTATTTGGCATATATTCATAGACTAACATCTTTTCATCTCCTTCTACACAATAACCCAGAAGTCTAACCAGATTCCTATGTTGAAGCTTGGCAATCAACACAACTTCATTTTTAAACTCTTCTAAACCTTGTCCAGAGCAACTTGAGAGTCTCTTTACTGCTATTTCTTGTCCTCCTGGAAACTTTCCCTAACAGTATTCCCAAAGTCATTATTCGTTTCTAGCAGCAAAAATTTGAAGTGAAAATGAAATATTATCATAGAAATACTTGTTACCTTGTAGACAGGACCAAATCCCCCTTGTCCAAGCTTGTTTGCACTTGAAAAGTTATTAGTAGCATCAAGTATGCTTTCCGAATGAAAATGAGGAATATCAATGGTCTGTGCATCGTCTTCTTTAAACCTACCCGATTCAATCAGATCTTTGATATATTTCTCACTATCATACAAATTAACCCCTGAAGTTTTCTGAATATATCCCCTGCTTTCTGAAGTCAAACAGATAAACTGTATATTTGAGTAAAGGCGATATTCTGATGAAGAACCCCTTGAATATTAGAAAAGACTTCTTTTATGTTGAGTTTTGAGATGAAATTTTTACCTCGTGTCTTGGCCAGCTTCCTTCTCCACAAGAAAATATAGGCAACAATACTTGAAAGAAGAATCAACGCACTGACACTTGTAAAAGTGACTGCAATAATCTGAGGAAAGGACAAATGCCTCTCTGTTGGATAGCTATGGCTGCCATCTGCAAGAAATGAAAAGAGCACCCCTTGTATATCAAAAACATATACCAAAATTGATAACTGGCTTTTGCGATGAGAGATATAAAGTAAAACTTTTCTTAATTACAGTACATCTTATCAGAATACGTAAAAATTTATAATACTGGCATGAATCCAGATTTTGAATTACATAGTGAAAATACAAGCACACGAAATTGGACAAATTCAGAGATGGAAACAAAGCTGTAATAGCCTCCCATGCTATTAATGTCAGGTAAGATTCACACCCAGCTGAACTGAGTTTTTTTCATAGGCAATAATATTCAATTACGTAACAATGGCCTAATTTATTCTCCACCAGAAAAATAAATTTACCAAATACATGAGACAAAAACACTATACAACACAAGAACACATATAGATCAACGTCAAGTGCGAAGAGAAAGGAAGAGATCGTTCCATTCATTGATAAATAATCCCATTTCCTTACCCAGGGTACAATTTAAATTCAAGCTGTCCCAAACAAAGTTTGTGTTGCAAAGGCACCTCTTCTTCCCACCTCTGGTAGTATTACAACTTGAATTTGGCCAGTCCTTGCAGTCCAAAGATGATGAACAAAGTGGCTCCAAAGGTGGCTCCCAACTCATTTCAATTTCCTGTCCACGTATCTGGGGAACATCCGTACTAAAGGTACTTGGGTCAGCATTGCACCTGCCAGTAAGATGAAATGGAGATGAGTGGTTGAGAAGCAGAAGATTGTCCCTTAAACTTTGACCTTCACAATCAACTACATGTTGGCTGTGGATCATGAATTTTCGTGTTTCAGGGGTAATGCTTGTCACTTGATAGAAGCCCCCGGGAGACTCGAAGTTAAGCTCGCCTGTGGAGTTGTTGCAGTGAAAACTGAAGTACATGGGGTCACCACAATTTGGTCCTGTACTAAGGGGATATGGAATGAAGTTTGTGCCACAAGTCCCACAAATCCTCCCCGTAGATTCTGCAAAAATAGAACCTCAGGAACCTTAGAAACAATAACTTAACATGCTCTGGCTATTCTTTCATTCAAGTGTTCTAAATTTCTAATTGACTATTGTTCGACCTTGAGTGGTCCTACTCTCAGCTATCCCTAACTCTGAATCCAGAATGATTCTGGACATGCTCTGACTCCACAGAAGAAACAAGCAAGAGGAATTGGAGCCAAAAGCTTAAGAATAACCTTTCTTTTTCAATCAATGGTCAAATACAGATTGGAAGTACACATCTAATGTCTGCCAGTTAAGTTGAACAACCTGTAAAGTTCCAGCCGTGAAACAATTGGAATTCAAGGTGATAGAAAGGAAAGAAATACCTATATCAGATAATGCCACACGAACATATAGGTCACAGCCATTCTCATACTCCTCTTCAAGATTGTTTAGGTCCTCGGACCAAATCCAGCACACTGCATCGCCACCAGTGCCTTGCCTTGTGGTTTTAGGGTATTCATAGGAATATGCATAGCACTGGCAATTGTTAAGGCACTCTAGTTTACATTCCATTTCATCTTTAGCATTAAATTGAGCATCCGGGCTTCCTGCTTTCATCAATTTTAAACTCAGAAATGTGTCACTCTTTGCATTCTCGCTGCATACGTTTGTTTTCCTGCCACATCCACCTGAATAGTCACCAGAATTCCAACTTTCTAGAGAGTTAGGCCTGAAGCCAGGCAAGCACTTGCACATAGAATCATACTTACTATTACAGCTTCCAAAGTTTCCACAAGCATTAAACACACTGCATCTGTCACGGGGCTCTGCCCAAACCAAGGACCATATTTTCTGTGAATCCATCTTTAGATACTTCAGTTGGCCCAAGTAAGTCATAACCAGCCTTGTGTCACTATATATTGATGAAGTGAGAAAGGGTACAGAGTTGTTTGGAGATATTCTCAGGGTAAAATTTGACAATAAGTAAGATATTACTGAGGACATCTCACCTGATCCAGCAAATTTACCCGTTACACTGCTTTTCCAGTACTTGATAGATCTTTTCCATATGATATATTGGTTCTCCCCTTGATCTTGCTGAAATGAAAAGTTCCCTGGTGCTGGGTCATCATAACTTCTCCATGAAGTTAGTACTAAATTTTCATCCATTTTCATGCCTGGAAGAAATGTATCTGTCGGATTAGCAAAGCTCTGCCAAAGAATTTTCACGGGCCGATCTCCTTGTTCTTCATCACATATGATAAGATTCCCACTATCCATCAGCTTCACTGTCCTGTACATTGAAGATGATGCTTCAAGATTTGTCCCCCAGTAAGAGCTTCTACTTGCGTCCAAAACCCTGAGATTGCCATCTTCTGCGATGGCAAAATCACCCGCAACATCTGAAAGTGGGTTGTCTCGGTTAGCAACCCATACAACTGTTCGCGGATTCGACCTGTAGTACCATATTCCCACGTATCTTCTACCACTGGAGCTTCCATTAGGAGTAAAGAATCCTAATTCAAATGTCTCTCCCGCTGAAATAAGAGTATCCCTTCTCGCATCACTTATGAAATTATCAATGGTAATGGTATCTCTAGCAGAGCAATGCACAAAAGTGAAAAAGAATGTTTGCAAAAAGAAGATAGACAACATGTGAGTTGCAGACCAGTTACTAGTTTTTCTCCTTGTGTTTACCATATGACAGAACGCAAGTCGTTAGAATTTCAACCTTAAGTATAGTGATGACTAATCATCCAAATTTCACGGGGCTTGCCCCCACTAATTGAATCCAGAGATCCTCCTTTCTGTGAAACCAACCTCTTCATGGTTGTCACTAGAAAAAATGACGCATTGATTAGAGTTTATTAGTAGACAAAAGTCTGCTTTAGGAGTTCATTGGTTAAGTAATTGACGCATATTTAGGTTGGATGTTAGCATAACTTATTAGATGTGACACTAAAAGTCCTGTTGAAGATAATCACCAAAAGAATGCTGTTGAAAATATTTGAAATAATATACTTGAATGTAAACATACAAAATTATTTAGAGGTAGTTCAACAAACTGTCCTAGTAAGGGCCATATGAAATCGATGTCCAGAACCATGTCCTAGAAATTGCTTGAAACTGAGAACTTCGGCTCCTTGCCCCTAAGATCATTCTATGTCATTTTGCTACTTCCTATTTGAATGCAAGAGCCATTTTTGCCAATCAATCTTTCCAAATCTTTTAAGCATAAACGGACACTCCCTGCTCCAAATGCTAGTGAAATATATAATAATTAGCAATATGATTGATATATTATGTCCAAAGTGTAATAATTGATTGAAAAAGCAAGCAGGACAGCAAGGTCAAGTTTGTCCCATTTTGTCAACTTCATCTTTTTCCATCTGGGTCCCCTTCGACTACTTTTTTCCTTCATCCTCTGGTGAGTGAAATTTTAAAATATATCGAGCGGTTTACCATTTATCAAGCACTCCATTCCATCTACCTTCCTACTGATCTTATAATTTGATTGATGATGATGACCCTTTTAGAACATAGCTGATGTGCATGGTTCCTCATGTAGCAGAGTCAGCAAACAGTGCAATACCAACCCATCAAGTCAAAGCTTGCGCTTCTATAATAGGAAGAAACAACCTGTATCCCCCATGGGCAATAGTCCGTTTTCCCCGGCACACAAAAGGGTCAATGGAAGTTGAGAAACGAGTCATCTAGTTCCAGTGTTGTAAAATTCCTATATATAGCATAGCGGGAAACATAATCCATTGTACAGTTATTTTCTTTGATTAACACCATTTGGTCAAGATTTTGCTTTTAGCCCAATATACCACTTCTTCCAAGTTCAACGGGTTGTAAGTTTACCTTGCAACAGAGAGCCCGGAGCTTCAGGCATGGCAGGGTTCACAGAATTGCTTAAACTTATTGATGAAGATCTTGGGAAGAAAAATTGGTAACAGACAAGCAGTGGTCAAAGAACTGAGCATTCCTGTATACAATGGTGGAAAAGGAAAGTATTGATTTCTTGACGTGGAATAGAGCTAATATAACAAAGACTTGCGTCTGCAAATCCAATGATGAGCTTTCAAAGAATGTTCTAAATAATAGAACTCATGCTTTATTCCCTCATCCAATCCTACTAGATGTTTCTTGACATGTTCTTCACAGGTATCAGCTTCTAAGTTCTGAGGTTGCACATTTAAGTCTGCCTGTCTCGAAAACATTTTTTTAATGCTAATAGCTTATCTTTCCTGGAGAGAGGGGGGAAGAGTCAGGCCTCCACCGCTCACCACCCAACATGTATTTGTTGACCCACATTAGTTGAGTTGTAATCTTCATTAGCACTTTCTTTGCACCGAAATCATCAACCAATAAAGTTGGTAAAGCACCAATCAGAAAAAGCACTTTAGACTGATCGACCAAGATGAAAGATAGTGTCTTAATTTTGGATGGTAAGCTCGGATCATCTAGAAGCACTTTAACCAAATTCTAAATCTTCGCCAGATGCTAAGGATATGGATTTAGAGCCTCAGTAATTTTTTCTTTTTTCATGTGCATTGCAATTATCACGAGATCAATACTATTAAACTTAGCAAACCGACTTAGCTCAAGTCTCGAGCAAAGACACTAAGGAGGAACCTTTGACAATTAAGACATGAAATTTTATTTTAACGACCTGACGCCTAGAGCCCCTGCCTCTATTGCAGTCTGCTCACAATCCTAAACAGACCTCTCCAATCAAAGAAATTAAAGCCAGTGGAGAAAATAATAAAATAACTCTTCTCCCACAACCGATAAACAATTTTTTTTTTAATTGAGGAACACTGTCTTGAACTTTATTGAGCAGGAAAATTGTAGACACAGCTGTAAGAACTATCGAATGTAACAAGAATGGTTTGAAGAAATAAGTAGTGAGAAATAACTGATCTATAGGTTTAAGCCATAAAGTGAACGTGAAATCTTTACAATAGTTGTTTGACATTAATCAAAAAACCCAACTTCCGAATCAAAATATTAGAAAAATTACTAAGGACCAGAAGGAGGACTGCAAATGTAAATGTGAGACTGCTACTTAAGCATATTAACAAACACAGCGAACGAACCAAATTATAGCAAGGGTTTCTATCAAGTGTAAATCTTGATGAGTCACAAGCTCACCGCAGGAAGGTGTGTAAGAGGGCCTCATACCATAGCATGCTGCAACATTGGTGTTTGGTTGTCAAAAAAAAGACTACGCTGGGTGCATATATTTCATATACCGGAGTCACTAGTCAAAGCCGTCCTGCATCTTTATACAATTTTTGACTGGTCTAGCCGGGTGGCCACAATTTCTCCAATCCCTGGATGACTGACCAAAGTGTAGACAGTAGCATCTCGATTTCATCAAATTTCCAACGTAACATCAATCCCTGCCTTCCTGTCTCTACCCGTGATTCAAAAGACTGGATTAAGACTTTTCTAATCTGTCTGGATTTTGATGATTGTCGTTAACTATGAAGCCAGTTCTCGTTTGACAACTACGCGTTCCATGCACCACTGAGAGTGGAAGTCGCAATCCCATGGAAAAAGTAAGGATTTTTCACTTTGAATCTATAATATTCTAGGGTGGGTATACAGTTTGACGGCTGAGAATGAAGGAAATAGGGAATAAGCTGCTACAATACCTTATTACTCTCTCTTTCTCTCTCATTCTCAGCCATTTACGATACGTGCCAACTGAATGGCCCTTTCATGTTTTGTCTGTTTCTTTCTTTGTTGGTTTGCTCATTTGGTTTGTGAAATTGGGGTTTTGATCATTGGTGAACTACGGACCGTCACCAATTCACGATTGTACAGTGTACAAAGAGAGTTTATAATTATCGTGAACTTCAGGATCTCAAAATAAAGAGGACCAGCTACTTGAGAAGTCTTTTTTATAAGTGAAAAATTGTTCCAATGCTAAGAGTAAGAATAATATACTTGTGAAATTCATGGAATCAGTTTGAATTATACTAAGTAAAAATTATATAAAAATAAAATTATAAAAATGAAGAGATTATTTCCTTAAGTTGTTACTTTCAGCACTTTTGCTAGCCAAGAGAATAATAATAGGAATTTAACCCAGAGCGGCAACCTTTCAGTCCAACTGTAGTGTTGTTCATAGTATTAGTAGGGTACATATAGGTGATCCGACCCAAAATACAAGAGTACATCTATGTGAACCGTAAACTACACTTCTTATAATTTGCAATTTCAAATGTTGCGAACCTGAGAATGCCTATTAACGTTGGCACAGTTACTGGATTTGTTTGTCAGACGTCTCTAGTGTTGTTTCTGAACTTAGTATCCCATACTTTGGTTGAAGTTGTATGACTGAACTATTTTGCTTTGGTTGAAAATTTGATTTTGCTTAATTTTCAATTTTACCAAAAAGGAAAGTCACAAGTGGGTTACATTTGATAAGCAATATATGACTTTTTTTTTCCAACAAAAACAAAAAGCAAGGGGAAAAGAAGATGAAAGATATGAATATAGTAGCATTCACATGTCTATCTCTCGAATCTTTTTTTTTTATCAAATTATAATGACACAGAGGTATAGAAATAATTCAAAAAGAAAGATTAAAATTGTTAAACTGTCACATAAGCATGTCAACAAACACAAAGAAAACAAAACAAATGCTCTTAAAATATTCTGAAAGTTAGCCATTAAGTATCAAACTCTTAATTAATTGATGGGCATACATGATTGATAGTTTAAATTATTACATGAAAGTTCAAATTTTATATTTAAACACTTATAATTATACCTAATTTTTATTGAACCATTTGGTCACATAAGTTTACAACAAAGGATTTTGTTAATTCCGAAGAAAAATCAATCCCTGCCCACCTAGCTCTATATAATTTACGGACAAGATTGAAAGTTTTCTTCGCTGTTTGGAAATTGGTGATGATTGTACTGATCGTGTTCTATCGACCATCTCGAGAGTTGCTTGCTAATTGCTGGTTTTCTAGAAAAACCAGTGCTGGAATTTTTAGAAATCATTGGTGTTAAAATCCCATTAGAGTATTAGTGCTAGAATCGGAAATTTAATGTCTTAAGCAAAGTATTCACATCAAACTTCCTCCATTATTTAAAAAGAAAATGAAAAATAGATGGCATTTCTTAAAAGAAAACTGGGAGACTAGCTGGCACGCAAGTCACAGTCGTCGTGTGCCACTCATTAGGCTCAGCCACCACCAGTCATTCATTGTTTGGCAGGGTCAGTAGCAGCTACCTTCGCTTTCGTGGAGACAAAATCGTAACCATGATCTGTTTCTGATTTTTATTTGGATGCATCTAAGCTGAGTCCACCTCAAAGTTTAGAGAAACATAGCCCAGTACCTTAATAATGTATTTATTGGTCCAGCCTGAACATACTATGGAGGAGTTGTGTATCCAATCTGAGCTGCGTTTTTGATTTATTGGCCCAGCCCGAACATAGGACCAACTTTTTAGCCTGCCTCTTGTTTTGTCACTCTTTGATTGTTTGTCCAAACGCCATATAATTAAAATACTTTAGGCTAAACTAAAATACTTTAGCTTATACCAAAGCACCATATAATTAAAGAAACAATCATATCAGTCATTAGCCCAAATTATCTTTATCCTTTTGCTCGACCACAAACATAGTTGTGTTGTGTGCTGATCAATTGGTTCTCAAATGTGAAAGCCATTTATTTTGGAAGAAAAATCAAATGTGTATGTAATTCAGATCATATTAAAAAATTTTCAACTGAAATTAATCAACATCACATGCTATAATGTATGTGTGTATGATATTAACCCGGTTCAATTATTTGCTGTTAGAGAAAAAGAATATGAAAGATATAAACACAGTTAATATTTACATATCTATTTTTAAAATTTTTTTTATCAAATTATAATGACACGGGTAAAAAAAAAATTCAAAAAAAAAGACCGAAACAGTTAAACTGCCGCTTAGGCATATCAACAAACTTAAAAGAAAACAAAGCAAATGCTCTTAAGATATCCTGAAAGCTGGCCATTAAAAATCAAATTCCTGCTACGCTAAAGTTCAGGATTTTATATTTAAACACTTATAATTATGCCTCACTTTTTTTAACCATGTGGTCTCTATTAATTCCAAAGAAACATCAATCCTTGGCCACCTAGCTCTGTATAATTTAAATACAAGTGTACAACAAAGGATTCTATTAATGATTGTACTGATCGTGTTCTATTAACCTTCTTGAGAGCTGCTTGCAAATTGCAGACTTCTCGTTGGTTTACTAGAAAAACCAGTGTCAGAAAGGCCTCTGCTCATAAAAAACGTTGGCTGTTTAGGAGTTGGGAGGGTTATAGTCTCGCTATCAAGCATTGTCACAACATTTGACATTGTGGGTCGATCAGTTGGTTCATCCTGTACGCATAAGAGTCCAACGGCTGCACACTTAATGAATTGACTAGCATTGCAAGTTTCACCCAGACATGAATCCATCAAATCCAGCAACTTATTCTCTGTCCATAGTTTCCGGGCCTGATACAAATACATTTTTGATAGTAATTACTTATACGAAACATATTACCAAATAAAACAAAGCAAGATGAGTGCAATGGAATAAACTTACTAGCCAAATATATGAGTCTAAGCTCTTGTCTTGCATGTATTCATAGAGTAGAATTTTTTCTTCTCTTTTTATACAGTAGCCACGAAGTCTAACAAGGTTTTGATGTTGAAGTCTGACTATCAACACAATCTCATTCTTAAATTCTTGCAAGCCTGGCGATGAAATACTTGAAAGCCTCTTTATAGCGATATCTTGACCTCTTGAAAATGTACCCTGAAACAAACTTCTCCGTATTCGTTACTCAGTTCCGTTGGCTAAAAAGCGAATATGT
Source organism: Dicorynia guianensis (assembly GCA_037013595.1). NCBI lineage: Eukaryota > Viridiplantae > Streptophyta > Magnoliopsida > Fabales > Fabaceae > Dicorynia > Dicorynia guianensis. The sequence goes on from JASUAB010000009.1 coordinate 4,090,142, forward strand.
TGTAGCTGACTTGATTACCTTGTAGACAGGACCATAGGCCCCTCGTCCAAGCCTGTTTGCATCAGAAAAGTTATCTGTAGCTTGTAGTATGCTTCAAATTCAAAATAAGGTACCTCTATGCGTTCGTTGTCTTTTTCATCCAATCCTCTCATGTCAATCAAATCATTCACATGTCTCTCACTATCATAGAAGCCCCCTTGAATTCTTTTAATGCTTCCCCTGTCCGAGCTCATGAACCGATGTAAAAACTCGCATGGTTACATCTACGCAGATCAAAGACTTGTAGGCATTTCAAATTGCATAACTAAAATTCATTACCTTGGGCTATTTTCCTTCTCCATACATACGCAAAGCAATTATGCATGCCAGGAAAGTCAGGCCTGAAATACTTATCCCAAGAATCAAAGAAAGTGCGTTCTTTCCTTTTGGTCGCTCGATTGACTTAAGGAGGGAAGCTGCATAAGAAAGTGGACGAGTGCCATTAAAATTGTAAGTTCACACGTCATGTAACCAGCTCTTGTAAAAGCTCCAGATTTTAGTTGCAAGCACAGCTGCACAAGTTTATATTTTATATCTCTAACAGCATGCCTTCTCTCTAGACACTAGTCTTCAAAAATTTCAATAATGGAAATCTAGTGCAAACGCCACCTACTAGGGGTAATTTAGAAGTATTTTTAAGCATGATATGCGAAGTGCATCATTTTATATCTTCAGTCTCTTAAACTTGATTTTCAGATTGATCAACAGAGCATAATAGGAGAGGGGTAGACAGTTTAATATGAATAATCCTTCCAATATTGCAAATTCTTTAATTGTCCTATTTGAAGATGAATAGAAAAGTAAGTTTTCTTTTTCTTTTTTTTTTTGTGATCAATAGCAAAATAAGTCTCGAGAGGTACTTCATATAACCAGCAAAACTTGGGTGCATCTTAAAGTTGAGCTATTCCAGTGATAGTTTGCAATTGCATCGCAAAGGCATCTTCCTTGTCCCTGTCTTGTTGCGTTGCATGTTGAATGCGGCCAAACTTTGCAGTCTACCGACTTACTGCAGGGGGGTTCTGGGGGTGGTAACCAAGTAACCACTATTTCTTCTTAACCAGAGCACCAGTTGGTCACATTAAATGGTTGATCAAACCGCTCTCTTTGATCTTCATCATCACAAAATTATGAATTTTTAATTTGGATAACAAGCTTTCGGGTGTCTGAACAAATACCAGTAACCCGATTTTCTCTGGACATAATGAAGCTAAGCAGGCCTGTTACGTTATTGCAGCTCAACTTCATGTAAGTGGAATCTCCGCAATTTGGCTCTGTGCTTAGCGGATAGGGAATTATGTCTGTGCCGCAAGGTTCACAGGATCTGGGCATTGGCGCTGCACAACAACAACATACTGCACCATTATTCATATTGGTAGAGTGTCCAGACCCTAATGTGGCTAGCTTCTTTTTTTTTTTTTTTCCTCTTCTGTTTCCGGATGTAAATGTTGAACATTTAGCATGACACGAATTTGCTCAGTTATTCAGTTATAGATAAGTATATCAAGAATCTTCATCAAATAAGGAAAAAACAGAACTCACACATAATAAAATAAGTACCTATGTCTGATATTTGAACCCGGACAGAAAGATTGGTGCCATCATCAGGGTGGTCTTCTTGAAGAGTAGGCAAATCCTCAGTCCAAATCAAGCATGCGGAGGAACTACGATCCTCCAGTCTAGCATTATATGAATAGGCCTGACACTGGGGGCACATTTGAAGGCATTGAGATTGGCATTCTGTTTCGGTTAATGCTGTGACTTGTTTGTCGGGATTTTCCACTTTCATCATCGTTAAGTTTAAGAATGTGATGTCTTTGCTAGAACATGATGTTGTTTTTCTGGTACACCCTACAAAGTGCTCTCCAGAGGATGGATTCTTTCGTGAATAAGGAATAAATCCAGGCAAACAATTGCAGAGCTGGTTATTTTTTGTATTGCAGCTGCTAAAGCTCCCGCAAGCATGATATATGTCACACTCATCAGCCGGCTTCGACCATCTCTTGGACCATCCAATGTTGATATCATCCCTGTATTCCCGTAACTGTATCTCCCCTGTAGAATTCATCACTAGCGTTGTATCCTGAATTGAGTCTAGTTTTTGAAGCCATTCGAACATGTTTTTTGCCTTTTGGGTGAAGTTTGACAAGAAATAAGCTACTGTAGGGGGCAGTCGGTCAGAATTGAATCCTCCACTTTCCCAGTGAATTTGGTCCTGGTTCTTTAGAATCATGTATCTATTGTCCCCTGTTGGAGCCAGCTTGAAGATATAATTCCCGGGTGCCGGGTCAACAGATGATCTCCAGCAAGTCAATTCTAAATTTTTATTCATTTTCATGCCTGGCAGAAATGGGTCAGTTGGGTGTTCAAAGCTCTGCCACAGATTGATTCCCAACTGCTCATATCTTAACAGTAAGTTTCCAGAATGCATAAGCTTCACTGTCCGGTTTTGGGATGACGACATACCTTGTAGTTTGGAAGACCAATAGATGTTTCCAGATGTATTTAGCACTACGATATTTCCATCATCTGCAATTTGGAAAACTCCTGTGGAATCTACAACGGGTTTGTCTCTGTTAGAAACCCATACAAATGTTTTTGGATCTATTCCATGATACCATATCCCCAAGTAAAGTCCTGAGCTTCCAGTAGGAGCAAAGAAGCGCAGTTCAAATTTTCTTTGAACTTGAACCAGGGTGGCATTGCCGCCAATGTTTTGGCCAGCGTTCAAAGTATCAATAGATTCTCCGCCTAAACCCAGTTGAAAAGAGCACAGAAACCAACCACAAAAAGAGAAACGGACAACTACAACAGTTCTCATGTTACTGAGAGACTACTTGATGATTCATGCTGTTTTTCATTCTTTTTTCTATCATGCAACCTGGTGAAATCCTAAGGAGGCAGAGTAATTGGTCTCGGCATCTTAGGGACATAGATCTAAAGATGAATTTATCAGCGGAACCTTGTTGAATGACATTGTATATCCCCCAGAGAATCAACTACTGTGCTCTTGTCTGGTCCTCATGCTTGCACTCCTCCTCCGATTGAGGAATTATCCTTCATCTCAGCTGGAGTTTATGCTGTTAGCTGACACTATTCCAGTGTCTTATTTAAGGAATATTGTTTTGTAGTTGCTTTTTCTTCTTTTAGGGCCTGCGTCCCGCTCTTGTTAACCCTCAAAAAAAAAAAAAAACATTAACCTTCGCTCTGAAATTTCAAATAAAAATATTTCTGGCATGGAGACATCCAATCATGGCATTTCCCATCAGAATAGGCTTTAACCTTCATTTCCAAAAAACATCCAAACCTTCATTTCCAAAATGTGCCCCTTTTAGACAATTTTTAGAAATAATTGACTACTAATAGCTCCATAAAACAATTATACATAAACAATTTTCAAATTATCGTTTGATTTCTACTGGCTACAAATGATAGGTGCTTAATCAGAACTTGATTATGGGCACATTACATATTTGTAAACACGGGTATGCTTGGTACATGGGTGAATGCACTAGGGAGATGCCCCAATCACCATCGAGTTTCTTCAATCTGCACCAGCGAAGTAGATTTTGATCTTCAATCTGCACAGTGTTTGCACTTTAGAGCTTTCATTAAGGCGAACAGTGTCATGTGGGGGCTGATTGGATAACACAATAATAGAATGGATCCATTGCTATTATTTAAAAGTATAAATATGTTAATTGTTATAATTAAAAAGTATAAAAATTTTTTTACAACAGAATAAAAATATAAGGAAATATTTTATATTTAAACTTTTATTTTTTATTTTAATAAATTTTTTATCCCTTTTATTTAAATTTGAGAATCTTATTTTTTGTTATTTGTTTTTTAATTTTATTTCTATCTTTAATTTACTATACACTGTACTTTTCAAAATAAAAATCTCCCAATCTAATGCCATCAAGTGGCAGCTACCCATAATGCATAAGCTCAGTTATAACTATTGATTAGTTATATTAGTGAGATCCATGGAATCAATGAATGACTATGATTGTATATATATATACATCATTTGACAAAAAAGTTATGGGAGTAATACCTCTCAATTTTTGTATACCTGATCTGTTTCTGATTTTTCATTTGGATGCCGCTACGGTGGATCTGAGTCCGCTTCAAACTTTAGAGAAGTATAGCCGATTACATTGATAATGTTTATATCGGTCCAGCCCGAACATAGTATGGTCGAGTTGTGCATCCAATCTGAACTGCCCCTTTGATTTATTTGCCCAGCCCGAACATAGGACCAACTTTTGATTGGTTTTTTTTTTTGGTGCTAACTTTTTATTGTTTGTCCAAACACCAAAGGCACGTGACCCCAAAAGAAACAATTAAACGGATAATTGCTTTTTTATAATAATAGAATGAATAATAAGTTACTTTAATACACATAAATTTTTAAATTTATATATATATAGACAATAATAGATGCACCTTACAATTTAGGGTGATAGCAAAAAATAACTACTTCAGGCTGAACTAAAATACTTTAGCTTATACCAAACCACCTTATAATTAAATTAAACAATCATATTTGCCATTAACCCAAATTATCTTAATCCTTTTAGCTTATACTTTTGCTAGCCAAGAGAATAATAATAGGAATTTGACCCAGAACGGCAACCTTTCAGTCCAACTGTAGTGTTGTTCATAGTAATAGTAGAGTACATATAGGTGATCCGACCCAAAAATACAAAAGAGTACATCTATGTGAACTGTAAATTGCACTTCTTGTAATTTGCAATATCAAATGTTGCGAACCTGAGAATGCCTTTTAACGTTGGCACAGTTACTGGATTTGTTTGTCAGACGTTTCTAGTGTTGTTTCTGAACTTAGTATCCCATACTTGGGTTGAAGTCGCATGACTGAATTATTTTGCTTTGGTTTGAAACTTGATTTTGCTTAATTTTCAATTTTACCCAAAAAAAAAAGTCACAAGTGGGTTACATTTGACAAGTGATACATGACTTTCTTTCCAACAAAAACAAAAAGTCAGAGGAAAAGAAGATGAAAGATATAAACACAGTTAGCATTCATATATTTATCTCTGGAATTTTTTTTCTTCATCAAATTATAATAACACAGGTATAAAAGTAATTCAAGGAGAAGGAGCCACTTAGACATATCAACAAATTCAAAGAAAATGATACAAATGCACTTGAGATATCCCGAAAGTTGGGCATTAAGAATCAAATTCCTGATATGTGAATGTTCAGGGTTTTATATTTAAACATTTACACCTCACTTTTTTTTTTTTTTTTACCATCTGGTCACACAAGTGTACAACAAAGCATTCTATTAATGATTGTCCTGATAGTGTTCTATCGACCTTCTTGAGAGCTACTTGCGAATTGCAGACTTGTTGCTGGTTTACTAGAAGAACCAGTGCTGGAAAAGCCTCTACTCATAAAAAAGGATGGCTGTCTAGGAGTTGGGAGGGTTACAGTCTCACTGTCAAGCATTGTCACAACATTTGACATGGTGGGTCGATCAACTGGTTCATCTTGTACGCATAAGAGTCCGACAGTTGCAAACTTCATGAATTGAATTGCATTGCAAGTTTCACCCAAACATGAATCCATTAATTCCAGCAGCTTATTCTCTGTCCATAGTTTCCAGGCCTGACACAAATACATTTTGATAGGAATTACTTATACGTAACATTACTAAACAAGACAAAGCAAGATGAGTACAATGGAACAAACATACATAACCCAAAAGACTCGAAATTTGTTTGGATTGATAGAATCCCGTGTTCTTTTTTCCACTCATAATCTCAAGTAAGACCACTCCAAAGCTGAAAACATCCGATTTGGTAGAGAAAAGTCCATCTAGAGCATACTCCGGAGACATATATCCACTGGCATCCCAAAAAAAAAAAATTATGTGTAGGAAGTTAGCGTAACTTTCCCTTGCTAGAAATAGAAATCAGATTTAAATGATGGTTCAACAATAGAGCAAATAAAGTTATCAATTATACAACACATGGGCATATCAAACTTACTAAGTTCCAACTATTCTCTCTGTGTTTGCCTCAGTCTCTTTGCTTTCAAATATTCTTGCCAAGCCGAAGTCTGAAATTTTTGGTTGCATCTCCTCATCTAGAAGAATATTGCTAGTTTTTAAATCTCGATGGATTATTCTTAATCTAGAATCTTGATGAAGATAAAGTAGTCCTCGAGCAACACCTAAAATTATGTCAACTCGCATTTGCCAATCCAATCGTACACTTTGTGTCACATCTTTCAAAGTTTCCATTTCCCATTTGAATGAACAAAATTAGCATATGTCATATATAAATGCACCAAAAAATAATGATAAAACATTAGCTTAGAAACTGACCGAATATAAATGAGTCTAAGCTCTTGTTTGGCATGAATTCATAGAGTAAAATTTTTTCTTCTCCCGTTATACAGTAGCCACGAAGTCTAACAAGGTTTCGATGTTGAAGTTTCGCTATCAACACAACCTCATTCTTAAATTCTTGCAAGCCTTGCGATGAAACACTTGAAAGTCTTTTTACAGCGATATCTTGACCTCCTGGAAACATACCCTGAAACAAACTTCTCTATAACTGTTACCTAGTCTAATTGACAAAAGGGAGAATATATATAATGAAGTTGACTTAATCACCTTGTAGACAGGTCCATAGCCCCCTTGTCCAAGCTTGTTTGCATCTGAAAAGTTATCGGTAGCTTCTAGTATGCTTTCAAATTCAAAATAAGGCACCTCTATACCTTCGTTGTCTTTTGCATCCAATCCCCTCAAGTCAATCAAATCTTTCACATGTTTCTCACTATCATATAAGCCCCCCCGAACTCTTTTAATGCTTCCCCTATCTGAACCCATAAACCGATGTATAAACTTGCATGGTTACATCTATGCAGATCAAAGATTAATTTGGAAGCATTTCAAATTGCATAACTAAAATCCATTACCTTGCTTATGGGCTTTTTTCCTTCTCCATACATACACAAAAGCAATTATGCATGCCAGGCAAGCTAGGCTAGAAATACTTATCCCAAGAATCAAAGAAAGTGAGTTCTTTCCTTTCTCTATTGACGCCGAAGCTGCATAAGAAAGTGGACCGGTGCCATTAAAATTGTAAGTTCACATGTCAAGTAACCAACTCTGGTAAAAGCTCTAGTTTTTAGATGCAAGCACAGCTGCACAAGCATATATTTTATATCTCTAGCGCAGCATGCCTTCTCTCTAGACACTATTCTTCAAAAATTTCAATAATGGAAATCTAGTGCAAACCCCACCTACTAGGGGTAATTTAGAAGTATTGTTAAGCATGGTATGCGAGGTGCATCATTTTATATCTTCAGTCTCTTAAACTTGATTTTCAGACTGACCAACAGAGCATAACAGAAGAGGGGTAGACACTTTTATATGAATAATCCTTCCAATATTGCAAATTCTTTAATTGTCCTATTTGAAGATGAATAGAAAAGTAAGTTTCTTTTTTTTTTTTTTTTGTGATCAATAGAAAAATAAGTTTCGAGAGGTACTCCATATAACCGGCAAACCTTGGGTGCAACTTAAAGTTGAGCTATTCCAGTGATAGTTGGCAATTGCATCGCAAAGGCATCTTCCTTGTCCCTGTCTTGTTGCATTGCATGTTGAATGCGGCCAAACTTTGCAGTCTACCGACTTACTGCAGGGCGGTTCTGGGGGTGGTAACCAAGTAACCTCAATTTCTCCTTCACTAAAGCACCAGTTGATCACATTAAATGGTTGATCAAACTGCACACTTTGATGTTCATCATTACAAAAATATGAATTAATATAGATAAAAAGCTTCCTGGTATCTGGATGGATCCTAGTAACCCGATTTTCTCTGGACATATTGAAGCTAAGCAGGCCTGTTACGTTGTTGCAGCTCAACTTCAAGTAACTGGGATCTCCACAATTTGGCCCTGTGCTTAGCGGATAGGGAATTATTTTTGTGCCGCAAGGTTCACAGGATCTGGGCTTTGGTGCTGCACAACAATAATGTACTGCACCATTATTCATATTGGTTGAGTGTCCAGACCCTGATGTGGCTAGCTGCTTTTATTTTTTTTTTTGTTAACTTTTTTTTGGGGGGGGGGGGGGGGGGGGCGATGTAAATGTGGCTTTGATAATTAAAGAACATTTAGCATGACATGAATTTGCCCAGTTATTCAGTTATAGATAAATATATAAAGAATCTTCACCAAATAAGGAAAAAAATAGAACACGAACATGGGAAAATAAGTACCTATGTCTGAAATTTGAACCCGGACAGAAAGATTGGTGCCATCATCAGAGTGGTCTTCTTGAAGAGTAGGCAAATCCTCAGTCCAAATCAAGCATGCCGAGGAACTACGATCCACCATTCTAGCATTATATGAATAGGCCTGACACTGGGGGCACATTTTAATGCATTGAGATTTGCATTCTGTTTCGTTTAATGCTATGACTTGTTTGTCGGGATTTTCCACTTTCATCATCGTTAAGCCTAAGAATGTGATGTCTTCGATAGAACATGATGTTGTTTTCCTGGTACAACCTAAGTGCTCTTCAGAGGATGGATTCTTAGGAATAAATCCAGGCAAACAATTGCAGGGCTCGTTATTTTTCGCATTGCAGCTGCTAAAGCTACCGCAAGCATGATATATGTCACACTCATCAGCCGGCTTCCACCACCCCTTGGACCATCCACTGTCGATATCATCCCTGTATTCCCATAACTGTATCTCCCCAGTAGAATTCATCACTAGCGTTATATTCTGAATTGCGTGTAGTCTTTGATACTGTCCGGGTATGATTTTTCCCTTTTGGGGGATTTTTCCTTGTTGGGTGAAATTTGACAAGAAGTAAGCTACTGTAGGGAGCATAGAATCAGAACTGAGTCCTCCACTTTCCCAGTAAATTTGGTCCGGGTTCTTTAGAATCATAATGTATCTATTGTTCCCTGTTGGAGCCAACTTGAAGGTATAACTCCCGGACGCCGGGTCATCAGATGATTTCCAACAGGTCAATTCTAAATTATTATTCATTTTCATGCCTGGCAGAAATGTGTCAGTTGGGTGTTCAAAGCTCTGCCACAGATTGATTCCCAACTGCTCATCTCTTAACAGTAAGTTGCCAGAATCCATAAGCTTCACTGTCCGGTTTTGGGATGACGACATACCTTGTAGTTTCGAAGACCAATAGATGTTTCCAGATGTATCTGATACTACGATATTTCCATCATCTGCAATTTGGAAAACTCCTGTGGAATCAACGGTACGGTTGTCTCTGTTAGCAACCCATACATATCTTTTTGGATCTATCCCATGATACCATATCCCCAAGTAACGTCCAGAGCCTCCATCACGGGGAAAGAAGCCCAGTTCAAATTTTCTTTGAACTGAAACCAGGGTAGCATTGCCGCTAATGTTTTGGCCAGCGTTCAAAGTATCTCGAGATTCTCCACCTAAACCCAGTTGAAAAGAGCACAGAAACCAACCACAAAAAGAGAAGAGGACAACTACAACAGTTCTCATGATACTGATCAAGAGACTACTTGATGACTCAGTGCTGTCTTTCTTTTTCTATCATACAACCCGGTGAAATCCTATGGAAGCAGAGTAATTGCTCTTAGCATCTTTGGGACATAGATCTAAAGATGAACTTATCAGCTGAAGCTTGTTGAATGACTTGTATATGCCCCTGAGAATCAACTATTGAGCTCTTGTCTGGGCCTCATGCTCGCACCCCTCCCCTGGTTAAAGAATTATCCTGGAGACATTCAATCGTGGCGTTTCCTTCATTTCCAAAAGTGTGCCCCTGTTAGACAAAATTTTTAGAAATCATTGGTGTTAAAATCCCATTAGAGTATTAGTGCTAGAATCGGAAATTTGATGTCCTAAACGAAGTAATCGTATGAAACTTCCGCCATTATTTAAAAAGAAAATGAAAAAAAGATGGCATTTGTTAAAAGAAGACTGGGAGACTTGCAGACATGCAAGTCAAGGTCGTCGTGTGTCATTATTCTCAGCCACCGCCACTTGTTCATTGTTTGACAGGGTCAAGGGGCAGCTACCCTTACTTTCGCGGCAACAAAATCGTGCACGTGGTCTCTTTTTGATTTTTTTGTTTTGGATGCATCTACGATGGAGTTGAGTCCACTTCAAAGTACAGTGTAATACAGCCGAATACATTAATAAGGTGTTTATTGGTAAAGCCCGAACATACTTTGGTGGAGTTGTCTATCCAATCTGAAATGCTCTTTTGATTTATTGGCCCAGCCCCAACATAGGACCAACTTTTCGGCCTGCCTCTAGTTTTCTCACTCTTTGATTATGTGTCCAAACAGGAAGGGCTCCGTGACCCCAAAACAAACATATGAACGGCCCAAGAGAATAATCTATTTTTTTAATAGCAATAAAAATAACAATTCAGTTAACATACACATAAAATTTAAAAATTATCAGAAAAATGTCAAAGCAATAATAGAAACACCCTATCATTAAGGGTGTTAGCAAAAAAATAACTGCTTTAGGCTAAACAAAAATACTTTAGCTTATACCAAAGCACCATATAATTAAAGAAACAATCATATCAGTCATTAACCCAAATTATCTTTATCCTTTTACTCGACCACAAACGGAGTTGTGTTGTGTGCTGATCAGTTGGTTCTCGAATGCGAAACCCATGTATTTTGGAAGAAAAATCAAATGTGTACGTAATTCAAATCATATTATAAAAAAATTCAACTGAAATTAATCAACATCACATGCTATAATGTACATGCGTATGATTTTAACCCGGTTCAAGTACGTGCTGTTAGAGATAATATAGAACTCTGATAGTATAACACTTAACAAAATAATCAGATCCCAGAAAAAAAAATAATATGAACAAATTATTGGAAAATATGAGATTAACAATGACAACTATAACCGCGCGTGGCTCCACCTACGCGTCATACAGCCCAAATCAGGTGATGCCCACATGGCCAGGCTTCCAAATAGTGAATGAGATTGAGCCACGTAAGCAAATCGGAATCTCGGAGATGCCCATGTGCCACGTAAACGACACATCACCGTACCAACTACCAAAGAAAAATATCCTGCAGCAACCACTAAAGAAGCCATGGGATTTCACACACAGACCACACAAAGCTTTTACTTGCGCCCTCGCCTGCAGACACTTGGCATTGCCGGATACCACACAAACACACCCATCGATTTCCTGCTTACTCTCGCCTTCCACAAAACCCTAGTTTCCAGCATCCACGCTCAATGTCCAATGACAATTATAACCCTGAGCCACATCTTTCTTTTTTCATTACTTAATTAAACGTATTTTTGTTTAATTAAATTTATAAATATATTATTCATAAAACAAATTATTTATAATTTTTTTATGTTATGTATATTAATTAAAAGACAGATGATTTAAACAGAGGTACTAATACAATTCATTTATACATTCTACTAATTTTATACTATAAAATTGTACCATGCCAATGAATAATTTTTATTGTAAAAAAAATAATGCATAATAAAAGCATCAGCAAAAATATTAATTCAAAAAAAAAAGTATAAGAATATATGTAAAATTTATATTATTTTAATTTATAAAAATATCAATATCCATTCTAAATTCTTTCGAACAAAGGTATAAACTAAATATCTTAGTTAATTAACAAAATTTTGAAAGACAGAAAATTTCTTCAATCCCTTAACGAATAAATGACAAATCTAATCGTTCAAACATTTTTAATTCTTTTGAAAAAGAGGATTAGGATGAAAAATTCATATAGAGCAGAGGATAGTCTCGGTATTTGGTGGAAAACCAGGGCATGGTTTATAAATTTCGGGTAGCCACATCTTCTGTTTTCTTCTTCCCGTCCGACCCATCCTCTACTTGCAGAGGAGAGAGAAAATTCCGGAAAAGCAAAGGGAGAGAAACCGCACAGAAATAGAGAGAAAAATAGAAGACCGAGAATATTCCTGTTTTGATTTTGACTCCAGGGGGATGAAGAACTGTGAGCTGTGCAAGGTTCCGGCGAGAGCCTTCTGCGAGTCGGACCAGGCAAGCTTGTGCTGGGACTGCGACGCTAAGGTCCACGGAGCTAACTTCTTGGTAGCCAGGCACTCGAGGACTCTTCTGTGCCATGCGTGCCAGTCTCCGACGCCATGGAAAGCTTCCGGTGCTCGACTCGGCAATACCGTTTCGGTGTGCGAGAGTTGTGCTGGCGGGGTAAGAATTAACGGCCATGAGGGGGAAGAGAGCGAAGGAGGCAATGACGACGAGGTAGAAACAGAGGACGATCTTGATGACGATGACGAAGTTGGCGGTGACGAGGACGGAGATAATCAGGTTGTTCCTTGGTCTTCTACGCCGCCTCCACCGGCTGCAAGCTCCTCCAGTAGCGAAGAGTCGGTTAACCGGAGTAATAATAGCGATAGGGATTTTTCTGAAGCATTAGGGATAATTTCGTTGAAGCGAAGGCGCGAAGATGCATCTGGCTGTAATTTCCAGGTTCTTTTTTAAAATTTTTCAATGATGTTTTTCTTCTTAATTTCATCATTTTCAGATGTTTTCCCTAAATTTTTTATTTAACCATCATGAATTTGGGGATTAGCTTTGAGACTTCTTCGTTTCGATGTGAATGATCGATGGGTTAAGAATTTTGATTTGTCTGTGACCTAAAACAGGACGGTCCGAATTGTTCGTCTTCTCAACGGAGGTACGGCGCGGAGTTGATAAATGAGGCGGGTTGGGTACGGTGTGACGGCGAATCCTCGTCGGTGCAATCGGTGAGGCCCTTGAAAGGCGGAGAGATCAAACCGGCGTCGCATTCTGCGTCCACAAAAGAATCGGTGGACAGATTTAACGAGCCACGCAGTTGCAGTGAGGGTGAAAAGTCAGGGGCCGTTTGATCTTGGGTTGGAGGGTATTTTAGCCGCACGATGGAGGTCGTAGTATAAGACATTATTAATGGAATTATTGATTAACTTTCTCTAACAGCAGTCAGTTTTTGACCATTAGATTGATTGTATAATTTAAATCGTAGTTGTTACTTTGATGAAGATTACGGTGTTGTTGTTGCCAGTCAAACCGTGTATCTTCCTTATCTATGTTATTTTCCCGTGTAAATCGGTAACATATATCTTCATGTTTTTTTTTTATTCTGGGTGGCCAGAGTGGATAGATCTGTTATAAAGTAGGTCTTAATTATCAACAGTGATGAGAAAATGGAAAATGGCATGACTAGTAGAAAGACATGTAAATGAAGATTTTTCTCTTTTGTTTTTGGGGGTTGACGGGCGTCATGGAAGGACAGAGATAGGCTTCTTTCATGGCTTGTACGAAGGTTGCATTGTTGGAGAGATTCATGCGTGTCATGCCCTACAGCCTCACGCTGTCATAGTTATAAGTATAAGGAGGCCTCCAATTCAAGTACACTTTGGCATTGCCAGTGGCACACCATGCTTTTTTCATGTGCCACGCTTTTGGAATCGCATCGGGTTGGTTGTGGCCTAATGTCCTTATCCACACAGCACCATCCATACGACTACGATGTGCATTTGGTAACTCCACTGTTTCTGTCTATTTAATTGCCTATTTCAGAACAGATCTTTTATTATTTTAATATTTTGTTCAGCAAATATCTTGGAGTTTATCTCTCCCCAAGATTAGTTGGTTTCGTTATTATAAAATAAATTTCACATAAAAAAAAAATGAAAGATCCGCAAGCTAAGCATGATCCCTTGCATTCGCTGTAAGAACAAATGATGGCTGGCGGGCCATCACATCAAACCGGGGAAGCTTTATATGCAGGGCATTCAACTTTATTGAAACGGGACACAAAAATCTGCTGCTTATTATACAGTACTGTAGATGAAATCAATAATAGAAAAGTGGGGCATAACATAAGTTTTATATATATACATATTATATTTTTATTTAAAAATTAAATTTATTAAATTTATTAAAATATAATCTAATCAATCAATAACTCTAGACTTGTTAAGAGTTAAGAACTTACTTAATTTGTAATTTTTATAAACTATAATTTATTAGATATTTATTTAAAAAATTTAAATTATTAAATTTATTAAATTTTATAAATTTAATTGTAAAATTTAATAAATAATACATAATAAAATATTTATCAATGTTTAATATAACAAAGTTTCTGGATGTTAGATTTTTTTATTTCCTCACATATGAGCCTCAGAATAGGTTGTGGCTGAGGGAAGTTCTCACGGCAATCAGCAATGGGCTATTACAAGCATACTGGGCAATGAGGCAGCAACTTAGTCTAATCACATTTTTAATTGGCGAAAATGTTAGGAGTTATGTTTATAGTCTAATGATGTGGCTTAAACAATAATTATTAAAATAAAATAAAAAATAATTATAAATTATAAATTATAAATAAAATTATAAATATAATAATATTATTTAATTAACGATATATTTAGCTACTGGTTTATACATCCCGCAAATGTGAAACTAATAAAGAAATCCTCTGGTCTACACCCGGAAAAAAAGGGTCTAGTGGGCTGACTTCTTGTGGCGGAGATTTGTTGAAGCGCTTTGGGCGAATGGGTGTGGTTGTGTGGCCGAGATTCCATGCCTCTGTTTCCTTCTTTTGATTTTTTTCTGTCTTTTTCGGGGTGTTATCACTGTCCACTGACGGCACATTGTGATGGAGAGCATCCTCATCCCTGGTTTCTTCTGTCCTCTGATACATTTTCGGAATTCCTGGCTCTGACCAATGAATCAGCTCATGGGGTCATGGGCCGTGAAAACGACTACGGAATTTTACTGACTTTTCATACATTCATACAGCGTTTCATTGTATTTGTTTAGGTGTATTCTACTTTGCTTTGGAGGTCTTGAAGCTTCGCTGTCGTTTGTATGCTGTCGGTAAACGTCATAGTGTTCCACTTGATGAAGCCCTCTTCGTTCCTCAATGTTCTCTGGAAACTCAAACCCACATGGAAATTCATTTGCCACCAAAGTGACACTCCCGGAACTGGGATTGGATCCATAAAGTATTACATTAGTGATCCACCGTTGTGAGGTGAGAAACTTAATGTTTGAATAAATCAAACAATCTCATCATCATATAACCAATTGCATTCAAAGCTTTGCCGTGTAATTGCACTCCGAAAACAGTGGGCTACCTCAAATCATTGACCACCTTTGTCAGACCCCTTCACAGCCACGAAGTTTTGTGTGGTGAAAATCCAAATAGCCACAGCGTTTACCTTTTTATTTAACACTGTAGTAGTACCCTACAATCTGCAAAGCAAGCCGCCTACAGGCCCCTCCTTCAAAGCCCCAATAAAACAAGGGATGCTGTCTCGGTGCACATGCTTAGATGTAGTGGCAAGTACACGCATTTGGAACAAAATAGACATTACACCTGCCGCTCCATTTTGGGCAATCTTGCAGAGCACAACGATTTTGCCTCACTTGACAATCTTGGCTGACTTTGCTTCACTTGGAGCTGCCATAGCCACTATGCCAACTAAATTCAAGTGCAATATTGGCCCAATGGGTGATTCTTTCAAATCTTACTGAAATAAAGATACCAGTTGAGTAGCACTTAATCTTCCTCCGAAAACAGTCACAAGAAATACGCTAAAAGCAGATTTTTTTCATATTAAACATTTTACAACAGAAGCCATAGATATCAAACAAAGAAAATTTTCAATAAGCGCTATAAATTTATTATTTTTACTAATTAAAGTTCATTAAATATTTATTTAAAAATATAATATATTATATATATTAAATTTTATAAATTAAACTATACAAGCATAAAAAATTTAAGATGTTAGATTTAGGGGTGGGCATTGGGTGGGACGGTTTAAGTTGGAGCAAAATTCTCTCAATCCAGTTAAACCCAATCTCTTATTAAGTTAGTCCAACCCCAACCAAAAAATTTTTTAAACCAGCATTCTTGGGTTGGAATGGTTCGGTTTCACTTGGGTGGGTTAGTTTGAGTTAGGATGGGGACGAACGAACGTGAAATAAGCGGTGGAACGAGGATGAGGTTTGATCGACTATTGAGAATCCAAAGTGTCAAAGTGTGATGATTAGATAAGAGATGAGTTAAAATGAGAATAAGCGAGTCAAGACAAGGTGGGAGGAGGTAAGGGATTAGCGTTGACTGTTGAAAACGACGAGATAACGAACGAGACTTGTAGCTTGTGAGAGAGGGAGTCGAGGGACCAAGGGTTCGAGACGAGGGAGGGAAGAGAAGTATTGGTTTGCTGAAGTTGAGCTGCCTCTTGCCTGCTTGTGCTTGCAGAAGTTTTAGGACAAGCTAGAAAATGACATCATTTTGCAAAGCGACGCTATTTTATAATATCAGAATTCCAAATATACATATATATAGCATAAGAATTGAAAAAATATATATATATATGTAAATTTTGTTGGGTACCCGCGGCAACCCAATGAAGAGGAGACAAAAATTCAGCCCTACCCAATTTACCCCATCTTAAGTCAAAATATTACGTAATATTTATTTTACCCCATTTTAACCCAATTAAAATTTTTTTTTTTACAGTTTGAGATGAGTTGAAACGATTTAACCCAGTTTAATGCCCACCTCTAATTAGATTTGTTTGTGAACATTGGGAGGGGGGGGGGGGGACCAGTTTTTACATGCATTAATGGTATCAAAATTTGAGATGTTATGTGGCTGTGTGGCAGTCCTTGCGCTGCAAGCATAGAATGTGTGGCTGTATAAAGTGCGTAGGCAAAACAAAATGAGTGAAGGAATGGTCAAAATTTTGTTTGGCCTACAAAATGAGTAAACTTAGAAATTGAGCATAAGAAAGCATCATTGCGATGGTGGGTTGATTGAAAATATGCAGCCAATGAGAGGATGGGAAGGAGAAACATGTCGTAAAAACAGTCATGATCATTTCCTAGGACAAAAATAGCAGGCAGATAATTTTTGTTGGAATGGAGTGATGAGCAAACTAAAAATGATTGTCCAAGTAATGGGGTAGATGATGAAAGAAAACCTACATGCCACTCTAAACCTACTCTGCCTGCTAATATGCCAAAATTGATTTAAATCAACGTTACTTCTTTTCCTTTTTCCAAGTCTCCACGTCATCCACCGAATCAAATTGGGCAACAACGTCCAAAATGATCCCCCCTTGGCAAATACAACAGTTGCTCCTTTTTTAAGTAAAAAAATCAAAGGGGAATCAAAAGAATAGAAAGAAGGGAATAACAGCTAAAGTGCACTTTAGCAAGGCAGAAAATTGTAGATGATAAACATTTATGTTTTAAGTATTATAAGTAAATTGATGACATGATATAAATTTATTAATTTTAATCAATAATTATTTATTTATAATTTATAAATTACTTTTAAAATGATGCAAGTCAGAAAACAATTGAATCGAAAAATATTAAATATATAAATTAAGTACTAAGTATAAAGAATGAGATGATAAAAGAATACTATCATTGGACCTCACATATTATTTTTTCCAAATACAAAAGTGACAAGTAACATTTATATTTAGTTAGTACTTAATTAATTTGTATATTTAATATTTCGCGCTAAATATGATTGAAAAAAGCGTTGATACATTTTTGGAGATGAAATTAAACTCACGGCATCATATTGCATGTACGAACACATTCATTTGCCAAAAGTGAGCTAAATGACAAAAACTAACAAGTTTATAAATGCGTTATTTTTTTTTTCTATTAGTTTTGAATAGAATATGATCAGTTGAAAAAAAAATTAGTGCTAATATTTTAAATTTGATTTTATATCAATGTTATTATATAAAATAACTAAACTATTATTGAATAACATTGAAATAAAAAATTAAATTTTTTTTTTCAATTGTCTCCTCCCCCGTTTATTATAATTCCCTTAAATAGATTACAATTTATTTAAAACTCCCCCCAAAACAAAGTCCCGCCAATCAAGATGAATAATTATTAGAATGGTCTTGTTAATTTTATAAATAAAATAAATTTTATATTTAACAAATATAAATTATTAAATTTATTAAATTTTACATACTAAATTATAAACTTAACAAATTTATAAATTTATAATAATTTAATTCCCGACTATTTATAAAACTACGCTTTCTTTTAAGACTACCTCGGATGCTCCAAACCGCATATCAAACAGCCTCTAAGTTTGTTAGAATTGAACGCTTAGAAATGATTTCTAAAGCCAAATAAATACACCAAGATTATGCGGAATATTTCTTTGGTTGATTTGAACATATAAGAGCTAATAATATTATGAGGTACTGCAAACAATCCCTCCATAAAGCAATATCATGATTCATGACAGCTTATTTTCACATGAATTCTTTATTCGAATACTATTATTACCATAATTTTATTTTTATTTAATTTTTATAACTCAAAATCTATACTATTAAATTAAATAAATCTCATGAATCTAACAGTTCACCCGATTTTTTACTTCCTTAACTCTAATTATTTGGAAGGTACAATCAATTCATGTATCACTAAAGTAAAAAGGGAAAAGTCAAGGAAAAGGCCAATACTCGTGATTTTCTTTTCTAAATGAATTCAGGATTATATGGCACCTTCTTCAACAGCTAGGAAAGAACAAGAGGCTTGCCACACAATTGCTCCAACTCACCCTCCAAGACATCGTACAACTTTGCTTTGTTCCGCCTATAAATCCAAGCTTTGGCATCTTGATCCCAATCAAACCTGGACGGACCACTGCATGACAGGGTAAGTCAATTAGGAAAGGTCCAAACGATTGTAAAACATATATGGAAGACATACACAAACGGAAGATAACGCTAATAATTTGCAGTGAGAAACAACTCAACTGTAATGTCTCAGTACTGCAGGGAAGATATGCACATCTCAAGGATAAAAACCATTCTAGCATCAGATGCATGTGACATCGCATTCCCTTCAGTTATTTTACACAAACACGATTCCCCACAAGCTCCACACACACTCTGTTGTAACCCACTAAATATTGTACCCTACCCCACTCAACATTTTTTGACTAGTTCAAATTATACACAATCAATCTCTAGGCAATTTTTGCAGCTATCACTATTCCTTCAATAAATAGAACACTTGAAGGCTTGGGGAAAACACAAAGTTCTCCAAAATCACAAGACAATTCACATAATGATGTCACTGAGGACGTTTTTGTTATTAAAATAAAAATGAAGTATTGACCAGAAAAGTAAGGACAGAGGATGATTTCTGATACCATCTCTTTTGGAATTAATGACTAGATAGACAAGGCAAGAACATCCAAACATAGTCCATCTTTTAACATCTTATAATAATTTAGAACAATGAATCTCTCAGTAACTCAGTTTGCTCATGGAGATGTTAAATTTCTGGGAGAGGAGCACCATAAGTATTGGCCCTTTTACAAGAGTTACACTCAATCTACTTGTTTTCACACAAAAATGTCTATCAGAATGTTCCCACACTGACAAAGAGGATAATTTACACAAACAAGCATAAACCGCAGTGGCTGTTTGGCATAGTTTGGCCAAGTTGAAAAGCCTCACTGCACCTGTTCCTTTTTTCTTCTGCAAATACAAAGCAAGACAGGCCAGTATGCAAAAGTTTCAAGTTCAACCAAAGATTTGCCCTCATAAATGCATAGCTGTCAACACTTAAGATAGTACAATCAAAAGAGGAAGAAGAAACAAAATGTTTTTGCAACAAATGTAATTGTTTCCATCAACTAATCACTCTTCTTCAGCTTATTCTCACATTGCAAATTTCCGAAGTGCAACGTTGGACTTTTTTATGACATTCTGGGTGATTTAAATCAACCTAAATTATATAGACCGAAGTGCCAAAAAAAAAAGGTTTTACAAGGCAGAGAACCTATAGACACACTTAATTTAATACCTGACTGGTGAAGACAACCAAATTTGTCTATTCGGTGTTTGTTTGTTCAATACATAGATGCCAAGATCCCCAAGTTTTACGGTCAAAACATCATTCTGCAAAATGAAAAGCCATGTTGAAACACATTATACACCTTCCGAACAAGAAAAGCCACTTTTTAAAACTAATAGGGAAAAAATAAAATGATTTATTAAAAAATACAAGTGACTACAATGAGATAACTTCCTATTGGTCCTTTGATATAGATATATTTCAAGGTACTACCATTGATATATTTTTTTCTTATTAATTGTACGTCAGTTATACTCCGGAAAACATCATCCTCACCCCATAGTCTATGTCAAATCCATCAACTTCAACAGAGTCCCCGTAGTCCTGCCAATCAACAAGTAAAAACCGAATAATCACTGTGTTAGGTAATAGGAGTATAAAACAAATGCAGACTTTATGTTTCCATCACATTTAAAGTCATTTCCCCATGAAATGCATTTCAGATTTGATTATGCTATGATGGTTGTAATCTTCTGAGACAACATCGGCATTCAGTAAACCAAGCCCAGAATTTGTAGTAGCCTTCAAGATTGCATAGAAGACATATTTTAATTAAGTGTATATACTCAATGGTTAAGATACCTCGAATTTCTCTTGCAGGGCATGTATTGTCGAATCTGCCAGTTTGTGGAATTCATCCTCCTGCAGTAGAGAACTGTATTCACATCAATCATTAGCAAATCATGTTTGCCCAATTCCACCGTATCATCGTGACAAACTGACAATGTCCGTTAATACTACAATTTTTTTGCATGGAACAAATAGGGGGAATAAAGAACACGTGCACCATCGCGGTTCTAGAAAGTGTTCTTCACAAAACGAACACTCAGAAAACCCACCCATCACCGAGGAGATAATGAAATCATTAAAATTTAGAAAGCAAAAAAAAAATGCAGCCGGGATATACAGAACCTGCTGCATAGCTACTAAAAATTTTGTGAGCAACTTGATCCCCACCACTCAACCATGACGGTTAACACAGTTAAGTTCCTAGTTATGTAACAATATCACAGCGAATGCTGGTAAGAGGAAAATTTTTATCAGCCAACTATTTTTCTTCCATTTCCTTTGGTTTTCCGGCGATCAAATTAAGTAGGAAGGCTCCCAAGGGAAATTATGAAGGTGAAACAGAAAGAGATGACATACCGATAATCTATAGCAGTGGGGCCTTGGGATTCATCTTTGATATTCAAACTGCGAGAACAGAAGCTTCTGGAAGAATAGGAGCGAGGAAGGGGCTGGGTGTTCTCAGAAAGGCCCAGAACTTCCGATGCTTTAACCCAAAAACACTGGGTTCTGTGTGTGGAAGAGGAAGAAGATGACTGTAAAGACGGGGAAACCGGTGAGGGTTTCAAAAACCTCGGGAGCCTTCTCAGTAGGAACAGCCTGGAAGCCATAGCTGCTGCGATTAATCTTATGGAATATCTGGTGCGTCAATTTGAAGAGCATAGCGTGAATGAGATCCAAGAAGGATTGGGCCTATGATATTTTGTAACACCTTGCTGTAGCCCATATGGCCCAACTCAATGGCATGGGGTTGGTCCTTAGGTGCAATATTTGAAGCTGTGTGTAAAGGCAAATTACAATTTTAGGCTTCTGTTGGGCCTAAGCCCTTACACCCAGACTTGTTCTGGTGGAGGAAGTTCGAGGTATACATCATTAAATTTATTTTTTATAATTATAATTAAATTAATTTAATTTTTTATAAATATAATTAAAATAATTTATTCTTTCACTTATTAAAATTTTTTTAATATAATATAATTAACTGATGATAATTTAAATTTTATTTTTATTATAAAAATTTTAACACTTATCTTTTAACATAAAATTTTAAGTTTTAAAATTTAATTTTATACATCTTTATAATTTGTTTAATTAACAAAAATTCATATGATAGTCACTTCATATTGTAATAAGAAAAAATAGGTTTATGTTAATACCAGTAAGTCATATTATACATTAAATAATTTTAATAAATAAAAAATTAATTTAATTTAATTTAATTATAATTATAAAAAGATTAAATTTATATTATTTAAAAGTTAAAAAATTAAATTATTTTATTAAAAAAAATTAAAAGACTAAAAAGATTTTTTAAATTTAAATTATTAAATTTAATATTAAATTATAAAATTTAATAAAATCTATCAACTATTCATTAGTGGAAGTTGCCGTCCCGTATCGTCAGATGAAAGGAGGATAAATATTGATGGATTATTATGATTAATTTTTTTTAATTTGTATAATTTTTTAATTTTTATAATTTAATATATACTTTTTTTATTTTTTTCTTCATTTTTTTTATTTTTACTATAAAAGATCTACATTAAGAGTAAAGTATTAATATTTGTACAAATAAAAATAAATATAAACTCTATATCATCTTTCACATTCTTTGATTTCTTTCTTTCTCCTCTCAAATTATGTCTAAATTTATACGTTAATTGTATGTCATTTGAATTGTATTTTTTTTTTTTGGAATGAATTGTATGTTATTTTAACCTACAATGAACATTATTAATTGGGAGTATCATGCTACACAAAAGTACCAACGGCCAGTATGAGTCACATGACATTTGCATGACCAGTGGTTCCAAAATCTTGTTTGGATGATCAGGCCGATTCTTTAGTTGAGTATGGGCCACCTTAACATTATCAAATATTATAAAAAATAGAAAAACAAAAAATGAAAAAGAATAGTAGTAGTGCTATATTCGCCACACAAATGTATGGACCACCCGATGGGACGGAATCGGATACCCAAACCCATAGAATGACTCCGCAAATGTTATTCATTGAAACTACAGTCGTGCACCACATGCAACTAACACCCTCCTTACAAAATTTTTTTTTTTTTCAAAATCAAATTAAATAATCATTATTATTATTATTACTTTTCCTTAAGAATTGAAATTATTTAAACTCCGACCCCAATTGCATCGATAATCTCAGGCATTAATCTCATGAAGTCCGCGTACAGTAAATATGTTTGGTGTTATTTCTTTTTCATGTTTATCCCTTGGGTAATCCTTTTCTTTTTTTTTTTTTTTAAATCCCAAGCGAACCAACTGGGATAATCAATTTTTTTTTTCCAGAAAAGTGGAAATATTTGTGAAGCAATTTGAAAAGAGTAGGAAAAGCGCTGATTGTGTAAAAGAAAAATAAAAAACGTTCATTTATGCTTAACTGTTATTCTCATGAAAAAAACAGAAAATTATTATTTTTTTTGTTATTTCATATTCTTCTTCCTGCTTTGGTACCATTTTATAAGATGATTATTGTTTTACTATCTTCTTTTCTTTTATTTCAATCATTCTATTTGTATTTAATTATATTACTTTATAAAAATCGATAACATGATAAGAATCTTTTGTTATAATAAAAAAATTTGAAGATAAAATAAAAAAAATAAGAAGGATAGGATAGTAACACTAAAAAAGAAGGATAATACAATTTTTAGTAACTTTATTTACATAACATAATACTAAATATTTAAATTTTATAGAATTTAATAAATTAATATATTATATCATATAATTGTAAAAATGTGTAAAATAATAAATATAACTTTTTTTAAGAGGAAACACTTTAGAACATTAGGCTTAGCATTTTTTTTTTTTCTTATCTCTCTTATCTTAGTTTTGCTCTCATAAATTATTATGCTATTTCTAATTTCTTCCTATTCTATCATCTTTTCGTTTTCTAATAAAAATGGGTATTGTAGCATGAGAAGCACAAAAATAGGAGCATGGTAGAAAGATATATTAATTAAAAAATCGAAAGTTAAATATATTTAATGTAAAATTAAAAAATGACAGTTTTTTTTTTTTAAGATAAAAAATGACTGCTTATTTATTGCAACGTTGATAATGTGAACTGGGAAGAAAGAAACTTCAAAGCCATTGTTCTGTCTTCCTGAAGCAGCGCAGCGCGCACGCAGCTTTCGGGCAATCTGTGGACGCAAAAGCGTGTAAAAATAGGTATGGGTTAACAACATCATCACGGCACCACCTCTCAAACCCAATGCAAATTAGTTTTCAGCTACAAACAAGTATGCTCATATCAGATATACACAGTCCTGTTTCTCTCTCACCATTTCTTCTTCATCTGTTTCCTTTTTGTTCCTCATTTCTGTTCAATTTATATTCTTTCTAATTGTCGTCAAATTGGTTTTAAAGTTAATCATTATATACCCCGGAATACTAATACTAGGAAAAGAAAAAGTTGTTAATTTTAATTAATTAATGTTATTAAGAGTAAATGATGCCAAATCACAGCCGTAGATTTATTTAAGATTACACGGTCCGGAGCTTAGGTTTAGCGTTTTAAGCTAGTTTTACACCATACTCCGTTTTTTGGAGGGTAGTATATAGATATATATTTGTGAATCAAAAAGTAGCTTCGGTGTTGCAGGTGCAAGGGGAGGTGGAAGATGAGGGTTTCTCTATACAACTCTACCCTTATTCCAATCTGACTACAGAGAGGTCACATCTCTGTCCCACTATCTGCTTTTGATTCTGATTCTGGGCTGCTTTCTTTTCTATTTCCAAAAGAAGTAACAAGTTTTTTTTTTTTTTTTTGGTTTTTCTCTTTTCTGTGGTTCATTTGTTCAAATAGCTTTTGATGTTAATGCTTCTTATCGATCTGGATTGTTTCTTCGTGTTGCATGCTTATAGAACAACTGCATTCAATTCAAGTTCCCTAGGGGGAGATATTGTGCTGATCATTTTTATTATTATCAAATTGATCTGATCTCCAGTATCTCGTGATTCATCATTCCTCTCTTACTAGAACAACGATTTACAGTTTGAATTGTGTGTAAACAGTTAGGTTGGAATACACATTTTTAATTCATTCTTGTTCGAATATTTCCTGGATAATATTCATGTGGCAATTCAATATTGTCTTTTATATAATTTAACATGTGTGAGGTTCTACTATATGTTTCTCATGATTTTGAGATTGATTGACAACGATGTAGATAAACAGTTTAGTCTCTTAATTGCTCTTATCCTAATACATATTTGAGATTTTTTGTATAGTTTCGTTGCCAAATGTTCAGACATCAATTGTTCCATGAAGTGGTGGAATTTCAGAGATTAAACCTTAGAAATAATGCAACTGAATCTAGAAAGAATTCTTTGGAACCATTTTTAAACTTTACTATCCACAAAGAGTTTATTGCTACTACACTGTAGGTAAAAGGCGTAAGGTATATTAGAATAAGTCTTTACAGTTTCTAGCAATACCTATAATCTCGAATCACAATCATCCATGGACATGTGCCATATTCTTCTTGAAGTAAGCTTTAAGAACACAAATCTATTGCTATAATATAGTTCTAGAATCTGTAGTTATTAAATTGTAATTTGGGTGCACGTAGTGAGCAACCTTGAATTTTGATTCTCTTTTATCTACCAGGCCTACATCTCTTATGCTTATTTGTCTCTTGGTTCTACTTGCTTGAAAAGAATTGCTTTCACTCTGGCCGCTATAACAGAGCCATCCTTTTCTCGCACCTCAAGGAGGGTGTGGGGTGATAATGACGGAGTGATTTCACTTTGTGTATTATGGAGATCAAGATCACCAGACATATGGAGGCTGTGCCGTGTCTCTGTGGGGTTGTCGCTTGATTATGGCTAAGGATGTCTTTTGCTGTGTCCCCAGAAGCTTTTTACTCCTAGTTTGCCATTGAATCTCAGCAAATATAGGGATTTGGAAAAGGCTTCTGGAAAATTAGAAGCAGTGTAGATTGCCCTTGATATAGTATTTCTGTACAGAAAGGTGTTTAAATGTAGCTCTCAACATCATTGCCGTGATGGTTAGGTTTTCTTGTTTCCACACTTATGTTCTCAGCAACAAGTCAAAGGTAAGTGGAAGACATACTACACAATAGACTTAATGTAACTTGGTTTATATGCCATGACATACTCTGACTTTGTGCTTCCCTTTTCCAATTAGAAAACAGTTCAACCTTCTATTGAAGCAATGCCAAAGACTATGAAAGATATTTCCCAAAATCAACTCTCTACAGATTCATCCATTCCTGCAAGTTCACTCCCATTACATATGGAAGCACTAGAAGATAAACAAATGAATAATAGTAATAATCACGGTAGCAATTTGGCTACAGATGAGCGTGGTTTGAGTTTAGAGGATCTGAAGAACAAGTTTGTCATCGAATGTGACAGAAAAGTTCGCCATGCTGGGCATCTTAAGAAAAGTCAGTCTCTAGGAAGTGGACTTTACCAAGAGGAGAGGCATTATCCTGGCATCTTAACTGAGGATGACATGGAACCTGCATTCTCTTCTACTAGTTGCTACAATGAGTCAGTAATGCCAGGTCACAAAAAGGATCAAGAAGCAAACTTTATTGGTCAGTCTAAAAATGACTCTGAGACTCAAGTCAATTCAGCTTTTGGAAATAATGGCTCAATTTTTTCCATAGAAGATCCAACACCCTCAGATAAAGATGCCCATGAAAATTCTGATTCTCCATTATCTGGTGAATATGCTGGTGAATCTACTGACCATACTCCCTTTCCTGCTACCCCAACTCTGATGGTGAAGTCGAGTTCTTTACCCAATATCAGAGCTTCTACACATGCTTTAGGAAAGTGTTCTTTAAAACATGCGTCTTCACAATCAAGATCTTTTGATGATCTCCATGTTTTAGGCATGGGGCAGAAAGTCATAAGTAAAACTAAAGAAACCTATATTGATGGTGGCGATGATTCTTATGGACTTTCTGGTTTATCAAAAGATTGGGGAATGCCAGTTATGGATGATATAAATGCTGTAAAAACCCTTCAAGGAGAGCCCTCAGCTAACCACTTGGATGAATTGCCTCACAAGGATTTTAAGATTAAGCGTATTGAGGATTGGGTAATAGGTCTGCAGCTTTGTGGACATTTAGAGGAAACAAATGAATCATCAGAGTCTATGGATCCCTTAAATGGAGATGTTAATACCATAAATGACGTTACTTCTGCGAGGTTGGAATCTAAGGTCACTCCTGGAATGGAAGCTGCTAGAAGATATGTATCTTCTCTGGGTGCTAATGCCACCACGGCTCAGCTGGTAAATCATGGGTTGGTTGTGATCCCATTTCTTGGGGCATTTGCTAGTCTGAAGGTGCTCAATTTATCTGGAAATGCTATTGGTTAGTAACATTATTTATTCATTTCTTTATGTTTACTGTTGATGGTCTTTGCCATGGTCATGAAGCTTATGGAACATAATTTTGTTATATTGTTCTAATTGGTAATCTTCTTGAATTCTGTCTACAGTGAGGATAACCGCTGGTGCTCTTCCTCGAGGACTTCACATTTTGAATCTGTCTAAAAACAATATTTCCACCATAGAGGGATTACGTGAACTTTTACGACTTCGTGTCCTAGACCTAAGCTACAATCGTATATTCAGAATTGGGCACGGTAGGGCAAATATTTGATTATGTGATATGATAAGGTTTTTTATTTGTAATTTATCTCTAGGAACTAATTTTCAATGCCAGTATCTATGATATTCAAATTATTGATTGCTGATCTATCTCCATTAATCTTTCCCAAAATTTCAAAGGCCTCGCATCTTGTTCATCTTTGAAGGAGCTGTACCTGGCTGGAAACAAGATCAGTGAGGTAGAGGGTCTACACCGGCTGCTGAAATTGAGTGTCCTGGATCTCCGTTTTAATAAAATTTCAACAGCCAAATGTCTTGGTCAACTTGCGGCTAACTATAATTCCTTGCAAGCTATAAACTTGGAAGGAAGCCCAGCACAGAAAAATGTTGGAGATGAACAGCTGAAGAAATTTCTGCAAGGCCTTCTTCCCCATCTTGCTTACTATAATAGGCAGCCTATGAAAGCAAGCACACTGAAGGATGCTGCAGATCGATCTGTTAGGCTAGGCATTAGTTCCCATCAGTCTGATCGCAACCTCAGATCAGATCACAAGACGACAAGGAAGGGAAGTCATGTTGTAACTTCTCGGAGGCCAACAACATCTTCCACTCATGCTCGGAGAACTCAAACAGTGGTCTCACCGAAACAGTCCAAGGGTAGGCAAGGCCACCTCCCACCAATTGGAACCAAAGTATCAACCCAAAATCGACCTTATTTTGATTTTGGCAGCAAACTATCGAACATTGGACCAGATCTCTCTAGAATTCGCAGGAGTCGCAGCGAAGGAAATATTGAGCCTTTATGAGATGATTTTCTAGTGCTGTATTCATTCGTTCAAAACCTAGGTTCGAGTTTGCATCTACTTATGTGAGTTATACGTTATTGGCGTTTCATAGAATCTTAGTTGAGTTCTGTTGGTTGCTTTTTTCCTTCTATCTTTTGGATAAATTGGCCTGGTTGGATTTGTAAAACATGAATTTGCTGATTGTATAATGCCAAACCACGACTCAGTGCAAGCTAATCATGCAGATGGCAACTTAGTTATCTGTGCATTGAAGATGTTAATTATAAGGTGAGTGATTTAGTATTTTAATGAGATGGAAGACATCTCCTGTGTATATAATATACATAAATGCCCATTCTGAGTTTTCCATTATGAGTAAGCTATGAAAAGCATAAGCTTCTGTCCCTGCCATAACTCAAGCTCTTACCGATGGGTCTAATGTGAGGGAAAATAACAAATGGAGTCTCTGGATTTATAAGCCTCGAGCTGCAAAGAAACTGCCAATCATCTGGAGTGCTAGCAAATGAGTGTTCGCTTTGAGTAGACATGAGAAAGCCTGGAATGTTGTACTTACGTAATAAGATGAGGATTCAACAACTGGAGATTGCCAACATAAGTGGTCCTTATAAATAAGGGAAATTTTGTTATGGGAATAGCAAGGAGGTAATGATAACTAGATCCAAACATTGGAACCTGAGTTAGTGGGCAAATTACCATTTGAAAGTATCATCTCGATCTGTTTATCCAACATTTAACAAAGGAGGCTGGTGACCCATGAGAAGCACGAGTGGGTTTCCATCTAATTTAACTGGAGAGTGTTAATGCTTTCATAGGAATTTATTGTAATATATTAAACTTACGCACCAAAAATGTAATATTGGTATAGTTTAGGAAGATAAAATGTATTTTACCCTAAAATTAAAATCGAAACGGAAGTCAGCAAAAGAATACTACTGTCCAGAGAGCACCAGACTGAATAATGAATAGCGATCATGTATGTATAGATAACTTATTCTTCATTTGTTTCTCCAAAAAAAATAACTTAGCCCCAATTTATTCTGTCCCAAAATTGTGTTACCATTCTTGTCTCATCAGTAATATTGGTCATATGCATCTATTTTTAAAAATTATACAAGAAAGTCACGTAGATGGTGCATACCAGCGTCAGCTAGTGAAAAAAGATGACAGATTCTCAGACAATCTTCAGTAGACACTTACTTGTGATTGCACTGCTTGGTGCTGTATAAAATCTTAACAGAATAACGTGGGCGAAACTTTCATGGAAGTAGTATTCACCGGTAATTATAAATGATGTTTTGTAAGATTTAATAAATTTAATAATTTAAATTTATTAAATAAAAATTTTATAAAATTAGTATAAAAATCTTATAACTCATGCACAGATCCAACACTAGATAGGTAGAAGGCAACGCATATGTCAGAATTTGCGTGGGGTGTTCATCGGTCAATTTACTAAATTTGACCCATGATACTCCAACCCTCTTGCAACCCATTCCCTTTCCTTCAATATGTACTTCTGCATGGCAACAGATTAACATAAGACAATGATATAGTACAAAAACAATATGGCTGAAATGTTTCTTTACGCGAGAAATGGTTGCAGGAGACACAGTATCAAGCGCCTCTAAAGCAATTATCTAAACGCAATTGAAAGGAGAAACAAGTCCAAACAAAGCATATTTAAACCGGTAAATTAGCATCCAAACAGTGCGGGAGCCAATTTTTACAAAACACAGAAATGTAAGCTAAGCAAACAACCGCTTTACAAGGTGTAATTCATCCACAAGAAGAAACTTTCAATTTCAACATTCTTCCCTATTCTGCACACATCAGCAGCCTATTTTTCTTGATGCTTTGATCAGCTTCCGCCATATAAATTAAAGCCCTGTAATGTACATATTCATAAAAACGCTGTTTAAGAGATTGCAAAATTGTTTTTGATTAATTCGCAAGGTTGTTTATACAATGGAAAGTATGAAAGCTGCCGGTAAAACTTAAGTCAACAGTCAAAGGACTTCTACATATACTTGTTTCAAATACCATATAATATCTCCTGGAAGGTAATCCAGCAAGACAAAATCAGAAAACACAACTCCCTTCCCCTAGCCGAGAGGAAAGCACAAAAAGCGGCACCAGCTATCTATGTTGCTAAAGTTTAGGGCGAGCCAACACTAGCCGGAGGCAAAACTGAGGAGGAGAAAATTTTTACTAAAAAAGTACTGTAGTAATTCATGTATTACCTGAAATCAGGAGGGCATTGTCATCGGTCTGACCACTCATTAAGCATCGAAAAATGATATTTCTACATCGCATGGCATACATTTTCAGCCACGTCTACGACGTGGCTGAAATCAAAGCCATGCGATGTGGGTTGAAATTTAAAACTAAAACATCTTAAGTTAGCCACGTTATCATTGTAGCTAAAAGCGTAGCTAATTGTGCGTAAGAATAGCAATGCTCTAAGCATCTGTTGGCACACCAAAGATAATTAGCTTAAACATGAAATTGAACAAACTGCAACACTATGCAATGTTATAGCTTGCATACTTTCTAGTAACAGACAAAATCACATATGTTGTAGCCATTTCGTAATTTGATAACCTCTAAAGTACAAAAGTATTGTTTTTTATACTCTTCAGTCGTCTTGCTTACAATTATAGAAAACACCTTATTAAAGGATAACATGGTCAAACTTGAACTAAAGAAGGAATCAAATATCTTTGACCAAAAGTAAACGATATTAACATAAATATGTATCGGCAAAAATCAGATTTTAGTAACTTTAGTTTTGAGCTTCGTACAATTAAGTTGCAGCAGTGACATATATGAAAGTAACGATCATACACAATCTGAACATAAGTTTAACACGTGCTAAAATGCAACACTTGCTAGGAATAGAGCTTGGTTTGAGCTTAAGGTACGTGACTGTAAAAAGAAAAACATCCAGCTGCAATACCTGAGTAACAGGTTTGTATATATATTAGAGTGAAATATCATCATTGTTTATCGTCGCAAGTCTACCATTAAAATCTCAAACCATTAAAATTGGGAAGAATCCATGTGAAAATTCTACCTCCAAAAGCCCCAAAAAAAAATTATTTAGCAGTTAGCACCTATATGACCGTGTAAAGCACTATACATTTATGAGCTCACACACAAAACAAGATAGAAGGAGAGATAATGAAGAAGGTCCTTCCTCTGTGAAACATGTTCAGAAAAGTCCTTACAACCACAAAACCATCAAGCAAATCATTGATTAAGAACTCCTAATGTAAAAAGTAAGTCAAGCAATACTAGCCCAATGGTTATACAAAAAGTTAACAAGATTATAGTGGTTTTGGCTACACCACTCAATAATCAATGAGATTGACTTATCCTCACCAAATTCTATGCTGAATATAAAACAAAATACAGACAAAACACCTAGAAGATTAACTAAACCTTTTTTGGATAAACAACTAAACATCATTCTGGGTTGTTTGAGAAGTTGAAAAAAAATCACATTCTGGTGGCTAGATTACGTCTCTGAAACTCACATCAATTTATTCGTTCTCCTAGTTTAAGAGGACACAATTTGGTTGGAAGAGAAGAATAAACTCATGGTAAAGTGCAAACCAATCATATAAAATTACATCCAAATACCATCAAAGTGATAACATATCGGTCCAATATGATTGTTATGATTATAAAATGCCAACCTCAGCACAAATTGAAAGTCCAAAAACAAGAAGTCAATGCCGAGCAAAATTCAAGGTCAAACCTTTCTGCTCGTCCGATGCATCATGGTACTCCTGCTCATCGGATGCATCATGGTAGTCCTGCTCCTGCTCCTCCTCGGGCACTGGGTGGAGCTCCACTTGTTCCCCAACTATTCCTTTACCCTCGGCCTTACCGCCACCGTTGCTGCCATCCTTCTCATCCGGGTACCTCACAACCACAACAGGACAAACACAATGGTGAACACAATAGTCACTCACACTGCCAAGCCTGCCCTTGGCGGCCCGCTTGGAGGCGCCAAAGCCCCGGCTCCCCATGATCACCGCGCTGAGTCCCAACCTCTCGACCTCCAGGCAAAGCCGCTCCTTCATGTCATGGTCTCTAACAATGTGGATTTTGAAAGGGATTTGAGCCTCCACCAGAGGCTCAGCCAAGTCACTGGCTTTGGTAGTCGTGAAATTATCGAAATCGTCCTCAAGTTTTTGCTGGGACTCTCCCGAAGCGGCATCGGCCTCGTTTAAATTGAGATCAACAGAGCCCCAATCCGCACCGTAGAGAACGCTCGTGGGGCGCACATGAAGGAGGATTACGGCGTCTCCAGGGCGGAGGTAGTTCTGGACGGCCCATCGAACGGCATAGGCGCTCTCGTCGCTCAAATCAACAGCGATCGCGATTTTGCGCTGCGAACCAGAGGCTAGGGTGGAGCCGAGAGTGAAGCGGGGAGAGGAGGGTTGTACGTGAACGGCCGAAGGACGCTCCGGTTCAGCCGGCGCCGGTGATTGCTGCTTCATGCTTGGGACCGCCAAACTACGATTTTTTCACCGGAAAGATAGACTATAGAAGGAGGAATCAATCAGGGGTCACTGAAAAGTTGCTGGAAGAGATTAAAATGTTAACGGAGCATCTCTGATACTGAGGTTTGTTTCTCAGTTCATTAGAAATTTCGTTGAATTTCTCACCTCCTTTCTTCTCTACTCCCTGGGTGCCGCCGTAGGCAGGGTGTTCATTTAAAAGTCGTCATGACACTGTAAGGGCATATAAGTCTTTCGACTAATTTATTATTTATTTATTTACTTTTTGAATTCCCACAACCTTATATCCCAAATATTTAAAAATTAATTTTTATTTATTTATTATTTTTTAATATTATTTTTTGAATTTTTACTAATTAATTAATAATTAATAATATAATCGATGCCTATCCGCCAACTTATTATAATTGAATGGATAGTCTTCGTACCTAAGTTACCTCATTACAATAATAATCATGAATAAATCTAGTTTATATTAACATTAAAGTAAAACAAAAAAAACTTGTTATTCGAGGTTAATCAGGGCGTTAATAGTATGAAGGTTTTGTAATGATTGAGACTTGAATATCAGAATCAGTTATGTGTTAGACAAAGAGATTGTAATTTTAGTCGGCAGGGTCGTGTCATGGAGAAATGACGCTGCATGCCTGTCGCGTAAGACAAGCGCTGTAATTTTGCAACGAAGACTTCTTGTCCCTGAAGACGTCATAAAAGATCAAGCAGAGGCCAACTTTGTGAAATGAAATGCCAGCTTAGCTGAAAAGAAAGCCTATGATATTGATTTTTATTTTTTTAATTTTAATCTATTTTTATTTCTTTTTATTTTATATTTAAATTTAATTTATATTTTTAAATTTAATTTTTATCCCTATTTTTTTTTTTATTAGTGATGACACTTAGCAGATTGAGGGCTGTGTAGCATCAAGTAACAAATGACTCATGGTTTTGCTGAGAAGAGGAGCAAGAAATGAACGGCTCTCGCTGGACACAAGAGGGTATGCCATTGTCAAGGTTTCAATCACCGAGCTGTACAATGCTGTATTCTATCTGTAATCTGTATCTGCTGTAACATCCAGTGCTAGGTGCATGGATCTTTTGCAGCCGTTGCTGGTTCTGTTTTTTGGGTTTATATGACAGAGGAGTCATAATCTAATCAATCAAAGAAGAGGCACTTCCCTGGAATCCTCAAAGCTTTGAACGCATCCCAACATCCACTTGGAATTGACTGACTTGTTAAGTCAATTCATTACGTGGTACATCTAATTATTATTAAATTGTTATTTGTATAATTTTTGTTAATTATAATTATCAGTCACAATATGATATAATTAAATAATAATTTATTATAAAATTAATATATTATATCAAATTTGTTATGTGATATATCAAAATTACTAAATAATTTCTCTTACAGATAACGGTTGCATTGAGACGTTAAAGGTCGGGAAGGGCGTTTTGAGGATGTATTAGCTAACAGCAGTGTAGTTTCACCCGTAATTACTGGAGCATCTTCTTGCATGAAAATGAAAGGGAGAAAAGGAAAAAGAAATAGGGGAACGTGATCACATCACATGTGATGCAACCTATAAAGGGCAGATGGATGTAACTGTCACATGTAAGTAAATCCGGATTACCGGCTCGGTCCAAAATTGATCTGAAATATCAACGGTGAAGTTTAAAATAATTTTACTCTAACATTATTTGAATTCAATTGGTTTAGAATCGCATAATATTGTTTATTTTTATTATATATATTCAAAAATTTTAAATATATATGTAAATAATATATATGTTAATATAATTTCATAATATATAAATTTATAATAATATTAATAATTAAATTAATATAGCCATTAAATGTCTAATTTGTTTTAAGTTCAGAACTAAGTATAAAACCAGTTTACGGAATCACAATTCGTTGAGCTTATAACATACAAAATTAAAATTAAGTTCAAATTTTTTTTTCAAACATCTAAACTATTTTTTACTTAAGTTACATTAATTTGGGACCACACTGGACTATTCCAAGCCAGTCCAGTTCACAATTCTAAATGTAAGATTGGGCACATGAAACTATGAACCGATGTTTGAAGATAGCGAGGCCCATACCTATCATCATTTCCTCAATAGAGTAAGGACTATTTAGATTTTTTTTTATTTTTGTAAAAAATAATTTAATTTTTTAAGTTAAATAATTTAATTTTTTATCATTATAATTAAAATAAATTATTTTTTTATCAGTATAATTAAATAATTCAATCTTTTATAAATAAAATTAAAATAATTTAATTATTTACATGTTAAATTTTTTTAAATGACGTAATTTAATATCTTAAATTTAATTTATTAAAAAAATTTTAATACCTTTAATTTAGCATAAAAATATTCATTTTTTGTCAAAATATTTTTTGTCAAATTTTAAATTTAAATTTTATGTATTTTAATAATTTTTTAATAAAAAATAAATTTATATAATAATTACGTAATATTATAATAAAAAATAAAATTTAAATTATTATTAATAAATTATATTTAAAAAAATTAATAAAAATAAATAATATTATTATAATTATAAATTATAAAAAAAATTAAATTATTTTTTAAAAAACAAAAATACTAAAAAATCTCTTGCTTCTTTTTTCATGTGCGAGTCACGAGACTGATGGTTGGGACCTTTCTCCTTGCGGAGCCCCGAAAGTATTCCGGTTTGCCGCCCTCGCCACCGCCAAATGCAAAGCTTTGGAGTTTCAACTTCAAAATTACTACTTCTCCCGCCAAAGAACCTGAAGCAGGTAGCTAGCACACACGCACATCCTCCTGCACCACTCTATAATCACCATCTTCTGCTTCTTCGCCTCCCCCTACCCCCGCGCTACCTTTCGTTCCCATGAGGCAATGGAAAATGGGTTGATCTCGGTGGACCGTTGGGCGGAAGGCAGCCAGCTGTACTTCCTATCCCACCTCCACTCTGACCACACCAAAGGCCTCTCTTCCAAATGGGCCAAAGGGCCACTCTACTGTTCTCGCCTCACAGCGAAACTCTTCCCCTTCAAATTCCCGGAGTTCAATCTATCCTTGATTCGCATACTCGAAATCGGCCGCTGGTATACTCTTTCTCTGGTTTCCCCTCCTGGGGCAGACACCTTCGTCCAGGTCATGGCCATCGATGCTAACCACTGTCCAGGTAAGCATCAATTACATCTCGGGTATATGGTGCAAGCTTTTACTTTAATGTAGCCTATGAATCGTTCGCTTTATGTTCTGAATGACCAGTTTGTGTGGATATCGTGTTCCATTTGTAGTTCTCTATTTTTTGTTTTTTCAAATAACCATCATATTTCAAATGGAATGATTTTTGGTGAAATCTTGGGGAAGAATCCCATGTAAGATTAATTGCTTTCTTCCTTCTTCTTCTTACTTTTTATTATTTTTTTAAATATGCTGCAGGGTCACTTATGTTGTTGTTCCGTGGTGAGTTTGGCTGCTTGCTTTATACTGGTGACTTTCGTTGGGAAGCAACTTGTGGGAGGGCAAGGATGGCGAGGGACATGCTCCTGAGTGCTCTCAAGGATAAAGTGGTCGACATTCTTTACTTGGATAATACATACTGCAATCCTTCATATGATTTTCCCAACCGACAAGTTGCTGCTCAGCAGGTAACTTGACTCTTTAGTAGGTGGAAATGCTCACTTAATTATGTTTTGATGAACTTATTGTGACTGCTTAGAACAGTAAAGTAACCATTAGTCCATTCAACAGGGTCGATACGATAATGGATATATTTTGATCTTATGATTGGTTTTAAGATAATCAGATAATGTTTGCCTTGAATGTGAATAACAATAATATTCAGAATTAGTAGAAGGGCAACGTAACAAAAGGTCAGAAAAGCATAGTTTATCATCTTTTCTCAAACAATTTATGCGTGCTTTGGAACCAAGTGTCAGTTAATTACAGACAAAATGACGAAGAAGAATTTTACTTAAAATTTGAATTTCTTTCCCGCACATATTTTTGTCTATTAAGACAGACTAGATATCAAAGTTCTTCTCATAGAAAACTCAGTGGATTTACAAAAATAATCTTCTGATTCAACTAATATCTGATTTCAGGTAATCGATATTATCATTTCCCATCCTGATCATGACATCATTATTGGGATTGACACTTTGGGAAAAGAAGATCTTTTGCTTCACATTTCTCATGTACTTAAAATGAAGGTATGCTTATATGAATCATATTTAGTCTATTGATATTCCTTAAGAAAAAAGTTTCAAATCACGGCACACAGTCCTTATGTTGTTCTCTATGTTAAGTAAGACTTATCTAAGGTCAAAATTATTTGTGGCATCAAGTCAAGTTATTGTGCCTTTCTCCTACCTAGCAGAGTGATTAACATTTGTATATCTTGATGGTTGACCTGTCTCGGTATTGTACTACATTTGAAGCATATGTTAGTATGTTTTCTTTCAACATCATTTTTTCCTGAATTGTATTCTGTTGATCTTTTACAGAGAATTTTCTTTTCTTCAGTTGTAATAACAGAAGTTTGAGTTAGTATTATATTGTAGTTTGTCCTTCTCTGTTTGAGTTTTTCACTCTTTTGTATCTGTTTCAATTTAAGATCTGGGTGTGGCCAGAGCGCTTGCGGACTATGCATCTTCTTGGATTCCATGACATTTTTACGACAAACACATCTCTCACAAGAGTGAGAGCTGTTCCTCGGTACAGTTTTAGCATTGAAACTTTGGAGGGATT
This sequence comes from Dicorynia guianensis, assembly GCA_037013595.1. Taxonomy (NCBI): domain Eukaryota; kingdom Viridiplantae; phylum Streptophyta; class Magnoliopsida; order Fabales; family Fabaceae; genus Dicorynia; species Dicorynia guianensis. The sequence goes on from JASUAB010000009.1 coordinate 4,127,641, forward strand.
AAATACAATGCGTCCAACCATAGGAATTATGCCATCTGGTCTTCCCTGGGTGAAGAAAGCCCTTCAAGAAAAAGAAACTCTCTTTGGTTCGTTTTTGACATCTCGTTATAAGAGAGGCAAACGGAGTGCAAATGGTGAGGTCCTGATTGATAAGAAAATTGGAAAACCTGTTGAAAGGTTTCATCAATACATCTATTCAGTTCCATACTCCGATCACTCAAATTTTGTGGAGCTTGTGGATTTTATAAAGCTTGTCCAGCCAAACAACCTGAAGGGCATTGTGTCTTCGTCATCTTGCTATGTTGAACCCAGGTACTTTTGTGGCCGACTTTGTGGAGCCAACCAACGTAATCAGCAGTTGCTTAACAAGAATAAAAGGAAAGGAAGTGGTGAAAGAATAGGCGCTGTCAACACTGAAGCTTCATTTGGTGGCGATAACTTTGTTGAGTCAGAGAGAAACAGAGAAAAGACTTTGAAGGTTAACTTTCCAGGTGTTCGTCTGAGCAGATTGAGTGTATTGAGAAGAATACGACGTGGTGCAAAAATTATGGAAAGTAACAGTTCTGATTAACGTTGTTATTTTCCAGAAAGCAAGAGGCATGGCAGACCACAGATGATGGGCATTTTTAAACATCAACTACGATGTACAGAACTGCCCTCGAAGTCCATGGTGCATGGTATGATTGCTTTGTTCCCTACTTAGCTTCGGATTTTTTTTGACTTATATACATTGTAATAATCCGTGTGTAGAAAGGTTGGATAAGGATAAGTATTGGATATTTTTTTCTCCTCTTAAAACATAATATTGTATATCTGAAAACACAAAATTGGCATGTGGTGAAAAACTTTCTTGTCTGGGAAAAATAACAACTTGCGAGTTACATACATATATGTTGATATGTCTAGTTTGATCACTTGATACAAGAAACATGGTGGTGATATGCAAGCGTTTGAACTGATTTGATTAATATAATCCTGCAAGCCAATGTTCTGTAGAACTGCATGAGGTGCTGCTACCGCACACCTCACACCTATGGCTATGGGACACGGGACTTGCACATACGCCAGGCCCAGAACTTCACTCAACTTTTGGACCCGTGGAAAGTGCCTACGTACACTACACACATCTGATTTGGGACTCCCACCTCTACATAGATCACACACTCAATGAATGGAATATTTATTTACCAGAAACAAAACACCATAAACTATTTAAGGAGTTGTTTGATACACTACCTCTATTTTTATATTTTTATTCTCATACAATTTTTACTTGATAAAATCTAAACTAATTAATTTATTAGATTTCATGGATTTGTAAAACCCAGTTGATCTAAAGGCTGATATGTAATAATGTAAGTATTTTGTGAAAATAAAATTGTAAGAATATTTATTTTTATTAGTTTCTAGTATGAGTATCTACTACATTCCTTAAATGTAAGATACGAGGGTATGAGAAATATCAGCATCTATGATTACGATGTTGATATGATAATTGAATGTTTGCAAGTGCAAAATTGGTAATTTATAAAAGTTCATGCAGTTTTTTTCTTAAGCATTTTAGATTCTTGACTCTTTTGGGAGGTATGAGAATGAGATGCTTGCAAATTAGTGAAGATCCTATGCCATCCTAGTCTTCTAAGAGCAAAGTTATTTTTCCCAATTGATTGGCAGCTTCCATGTAATCTAATATCAGTTAAATGGCGTTTTCTTAAATTAGATCTCATTGATAGCTAGTTTTAGATTTGAATAAACAAATTCTAGTCTTCTAAACTTTTATTATATCTATTTGTGAAGTATCCCATTCAAAGTCGTCTTAAACTAACATCGGCTAAAAGACTCTTAAGGACTGTACATGTGGTGAGATATGTGTTTGACTTGATCACTGTTAACGTCGGAGGAGCTTCTGGCGTCTCTTCCACGACCTTTGTCCCTTTCGAGCTATGGTGACCAACGAAACTGAGTTGCAGTGAGAGAAGCCAAAAGACAAATTGGTAGATTTTATTCGATAACTTCCTCTTAGTTAAAGTTCTGTATTTATACCGGTAAGAGAAACTAAAAGAAGCTTCTAACGAAAACAGAAATGCCAGCGTGGCTATAACCGACTTTTGCAACTAGTTTAACCAACTGAGGAGAGTTGATTATTTACTTTTCACTCGTAACAGTCGCCGACAGTGTGATCTTTCAATTCATGGTATCCCTATTTCACTTTAAAGAATAAGACTAGAATGGAAAGACAAGAGGAAAGGCCTTTTATCTAAGCCATCCAGTGGATAATGCAGAAAGAAAATAAGCATCCAATTGCTTATGACTGTCCCACCACCAATTACCTTTTGGAAAATACAAGAAAGAGGGAGAGGGAGAGGAGCGACAAAGTGAGGACATAACTTTTTTACATAGCACAAAGGACACGTTAATCTAAAAATGAGAGTCAAGACAAGTCTCATAATTGAAGAGTAGTTTAGCGTGTGAAACTCATGGGTACACCACCAACGTCAAAACCCAAGAACGTGAATTATTTATGAGTCATTTAAAAAATTTAGATTAGATTAGGACTCGAAATTATACTATGGTCCTTTAGTTTTTTGTAACTCTTAAATTTCAAAAGATACAATGAATGTTATATTGAGTAATCAAGATATATTGGTAAAAAAAGTTATGTAACTAAAAGTTAGCACGAACGGTAGATATTTAAATTTTTAAATATATTATTTAATATTTAATTTAAATAATATATATAAAAGATTTATTTAAAAAAAATTATACACTTTAATTATTTATTTCTCTAGAATTAGTTTCTTAACAATTAATTAAAAATTACCTTGATATAATTCAAAAGACAATAATGGTAATTATTATAATTAAATATTAATTTTAGGAAGAATTTTTTATTTATAACTTTTGTTTCATATTAGTTTTTACGCAAAAAAAAGGAAGGAAATATCCTAAAAAAATTCAAAAAAATACTTCAATTTTAATATTAATGAACATGGTTTTAACTAGTATTGTTGAAATAAACATTATCTTGAGTTTGAGAAGTAATTAATGGTATTGGTAGCTCATAAAAAAAATTATAAAATAAATTTTTGAATATATATAGTTTCAGGTAGTAACTTTGTTGCACAAACCATTTTGGATCGGTTCGCTTTTAGTTATAATAATTGGTTAAATTGGTTCAATTAGTTCGATCGAATGAAAGGTTTGGACCAGACTAAGCCAATGAACTGCCCCAGTTTGAAGTCTAAAGGGTATCATAGAAATTTTCTTTGGTACAAGGCATCATAGAAGTTCAGGGATGTGATCCCTTGCATTTGTATCAACTGCAAGTAATTAAATATGTGGGACACAGATGGACTTTAAGGAGATTTATAAAGTCGGTGAGTTAAAAAAAAAGTAAAATTTATAAATTAAATTTAAATATAAAATAAAAAGGAACTTTGGTGATAAGAAATGAGAGGGATCACGTGTTTGACTTTATGTGCAAAACAGCAGCCATTGACTTCGTTCCAACGTGACCAGGTCGGGACGCGGACCTGTTCTTCCCCTCGAACGCCCTCTGACCCAAAACATAATATCTAGCTTCTCTGCGGAAGTTGTTCTGGGGAGCCATGGACAACATCAAGAAACCATGGCTCTGGCTCTCTGTCCTCATTCTCTGCTTCTCTTCTCACACGCAATCCTCCCTTGGCGCCTTCACCAGCATCTCTGCAAATCTAACTCTCTCCGGTGATCAAACTCTTATCTCTTCCGGTGGAGTCTTTGAATTGGGTTTCTTCAGTCCAGGTAATTCCTCAAAGTACTATATAGGCATATGGTACAAGAAGGTCACTGAACCGACCTATGTTTGGGTAGCAAACAGAGATAAACCTGTGTCTGGCAAAAATTCTGCCGTGTTAGCAATATCAGGTGGTAATTTAGCTCTTTTTGACGAGTCTCAAATGCCAGTTTGGTCAACGAATTTGACCTCCACTACTAGCTCTCGTTCATTAGAGGCTGTTCTTCTTGATAATGGCAATCTTGTTCTTGCAGATAGGCCTGATGCATCAGACTTTCTATGGCAGAGTTTTGATAATCCAACAGATACATTTCTTCCTGGTGGTAAAATCAAACTGAACAACAAAACAAAACAGCCACAATATCTTACTTCTTGGAAGAATGAGCAAGATCCTGCACAAGGCCGGTTCACTTTGGAACTAGACCCAAAGGGAACAACTGCATATTTAATCCTTTGGAACAAATCTGAACAATATTGGACTAGTGGTCCTTGGAATGGACAAATTTTCAGCTTGGTTCCTGAAATGAGGACAAATTATCTGTACAATTTTACTTTTGTCTCAAACGAGAATGAGAGCTATTTCACCTACTCCATGTATAATACTTCAATTTTTTCTCGGCTTGTGATGGATGTCTCTGGGCAGATCCATCAACTCTCATGGTTGGAAAGTGCCCAACAATGGAACCTATTTTGGTCACAGCCAAGACGACAATGCGACGTTTATGCTTTCTGTGGTGCATTTGGGAGTTGCGCTGAGAACTCCTTTCCATTCTGTAATTGTTTGACTGGTTTTCATCCAAAGTCACAGAATGACTGGAATCTGGGGGATCACTCAGATGGATGTGTGAGAGAAACCAAGTTGCAATGTGAGACTAATACTTCGTCTAATGGGAACAAGGACAGGTTCCTCGCAATACCCAAGATGGCATTGCCTAAACATGCTCAATCTGTGGGAGCAGTGAATGCAACCGAGTGTGAGTCAACCTGCTTGAAAAGCTGCTCCTGTACCGCTTATGCATATGACAGTAATGGCTGTTCAATTTGGATCGGTGATCTTTTGAATCTGCAACAACTTTCTCAAGATGATAGTAGCGGAGAAACTTTATATCTCAAACTTGCAGCTTCTGAGGTTTCTGACGGTAAAAGAAATAAGGTGACGATTATTGGCGTTGTTGTGGGTTCAGTAGGTGGTGTAGGGATCCTTCTAGTCCTTCTTCTGTTTGTCATGCTCAGGCAAAGAAGGAGAACGGCTGGAACAGGAAAATCGGTGGAGGGTTCAAGGATGGCATTTGGATACAGAGATTTGCAAAATGCAACCAAGAATTTCTCTGAGAAATTGGGAGGGGGAGGTTTTGGTTCTGTTTTTAAAGGAACATTGGCCGATTCAAGTGTCATAGCAGTGAAGAAGCTTGAAAGCTTCAGCCAGGGTGAGAAGCGGTTCCGAACAGAAGTCATCACAATTGGGACAGTCCAACATGTTAATCTTGTTCGGCTTCGTGGGTTTTGCTCTGAAGGTGCCCGAAAGCTGCTGGTTTATGATTACATGTCAAATGGGTCCCTGGATTCTCATCTATTTCAGGAAAAGAACGCCAAGGTACTGGATTGGAAATTAAGATACCAAATTGCTCTGGGAACAGCGAGGGGATTAGCTTATCTTCATGAGAAATGCGGGGACTGTATCATACACTATGACATAAAGCCAGAAAACATTCTTTTAGATGCTGAGTTTTGTCCAAAAGTGGCAGATTTTGGCCTGGCAAAGCTAGTTGGAAGGGATTTCAGTAGGGTCCTCACAACCATGAGAGGAACAAGATGTTACCTTGCACCAGAGTGGAACTCAGGAGTGGCTATTACGGCAAAAGCTGATGTCTACAGCTATGGAATGATGCTTTTTGAATTTGCATCAGGGAGGAGGAACTCTGAGCCATCTGAAGACGGCCAAGTTAGGTTCTATCCCACTTGGGCTGCAAGCGTAGTAATCCAAGGAGGCGATGTCCTTAGCATTTTAGACCCAAGATTGGAGGGGAATGCTGACATTGAGGAGCTCACTCAAATGATTAAAGTTGCTTCCTGGTGTGTCCAAGATGATGAAACTCACCGGCCATCCATGGGTCAGGTAGTTAAAGTACTCGAGGGGGTGTTAGATGTGAATTTGCCATCAGTTCCACCATCCCTCCAAATGTTTGTTGACAATCCGGAGAACATAATTTTCTTCACCGGCTCCAGCTCCAGACAGAGTTCACAGTTAAGGAGCAATGTCTCAATTGCCTCTTCCCAAGCCAAAGGTAACGTCTCATTAGCAAGCTCCAAGTCCTCGAGAGAAAATTAGGAGGACATGTTCAGCGGTGTGTCTGTAGCTACTGATGCAAGTACTGCATTCTTTTCTTTCTGAGGAATGTCTGAAATTTTCATAAAATTTCATTTATTAAACGTTCTGTTTTTTGGATTCTGAGAGAAGTTTGATTCCATTTATTGAACATTTTGTTATTTTTATAAAATTTTTATTAAATTGTTAAATGTAATAAATAGAAAATTTTTGTTATGCCTGACATTTTAATGGGGGAAATTTCGTGGAGTACATTATTCCTTTGTCAAATTGTAGAAATGTTATAGCAATTAATGAGCTATTGTATTTTTCCCTCCTCTGCTAGTTGGCAGTGCCTACGCGAGCAATAGGAACCATAGCTGAACCAAATCAGATCCTTCCAACCGGCATGCTCATTCTGTCAAAAGCAGATGTCATATTCGCTGTAATTTGTATTAATGAAACTACAATCATACTTAAAAAGAGCAAGTTGTGGCCAAAATATGGGAGCCAATCCACTGATAGCCATGAACCATATTACCACTTCACCCCCACGCCCCCAGCTGCCAACGAAGTCATTAACATCGTTAATATCTATCAACAAAAAAGTTGCTCCCATCAATTAATTAAATGTGAGAACAATCCGTAGTTAGATGTTTGAGTTTCACATAAGCATTACATATATTTTTCTCCTCTCAAAACATAATGTGTTTATCTGGGAACACAATATTGGCATGTGGTAAAGAACTTTCGTCTCTGGGAAAACTGAACTTGCGAGTAACATTCAGATATGGTCTAGTTTGATCACTTGATACTGAAAAGGAAAGGCATACACATAAAAGGAGATGGATTGTGTGTTTGAATTTTTTTTTTATTTTTAAAATAAAGTGTTTAAAAAATTTGAGATGTCTTAAAATAAGCGGTCACTCAAATTACCCCGGTTTGATTTGAGTCACTGTAATCAGCATTATATTTGTTTCCCATGGCTGATTGGTTCTTCAATCATGAGAGATAATTGACCTTTGATTACTGAGGTTGATTGTTGCGAATTCTTTGTTTTCATTTTGATTTTCAATGCATGTCCTGCTTTTATTTCCATAAAAATATCTCCTTTGAATAAGCCAAAATGTCTTTAAATTAATTTTTGACTCAGATTCAGCGAGATTAGCTCTAATAGTTAGATGCATTCATTTAGATTTTAGATTCCTGCATCAAACCAAATTCTAATTTTAGTATGGATCATATCTCATTGACAAAATGGGTTGTTTTCATCAAAACTGAAAATTACTAGCTTTAAGGAGAACGTTAAGCTAACAGAAACAAGAAGCAGGGTGGTGATATGTCAGGCAAGCCTTTGAACTGATTTGATTAATATAATTCTGCAAGCCAATTTTTCTGTGGATCTGCAGGAGGTGCTGCTTCTGCGCAGCTCACACATATTTCCTGGCTGTGGTACGCAGGATAATGGGATATGTACGCTGGGCCCAAAACTGCACTTAGCTTTTGGACCCGTTGAATGTGCCTATATAAGCCTTATTTGGGACTGGCCCACCTCGACAAAGATCACACTTAATGAATGGAATATCTGCATTCCAAAAGCAAAGCACCATAAACTATTTACAGTTCTGCATTCACATAAATAAAACTTTATTAAGTTTTCATTTAAACATAGACTATTAACAAATTATAAATTATAAGACTCACAAATCAAATAGCTCCAATAACAATTTAGTTATTTTTTTCCAACTATTTAATGATTTGTTTGCTACACTTGTATACTGGCTTCCGGTTCCATGTTGCTGAAGTGTAAGATACGAGGCTATAAGAAGCAAGGATTACTAAGATTACCATGTTCATATTCATACGATAATTGAATGTTTGCAAGTACACAATTGGTAGTTTATAAAAGTTTTTCTATCTTTGTTTAAGCATTTTAGATTCCTGAATGTCTTGAGACACGAGAATAAGATGCTTGCAAATTAGTGAGATGCTATGCCATCTTAAATGATTATATATGATGACAATGTTGAAATTCTATACGTGTATCTTCTAACTCTGCTGACATACTGAATCCGTCCTAAGAGCAAAGTCATTTCCATTGTTTACCAAAACCAGTTCCCAATTGATTGGCAGCTTCCATCTTATCTAATGTCAGGCGTTTTCTTAAATTAAATCTCACTGGTAGACAGTTTCAGATTTGAATTTCTAGCGTTCTAAATCTTATTTTTTGGCAGAGTGTTCTAAACTTTTATTCTAAGTATTTTGTCAAGTATCATCATAGAAGTGTTGGAAAAATCTATTATCAATATTCTATTTTTTCTTAAAGCGCATACCTTTTTTTTTTTTTAGTTGGAAAAGTGCATATTTAGTAGGTACAAAATTTTAAATTTGTTAAAATTTATAATTCACTATATAAAATTTAAGTTAAATTCTAAGAGGTAGAGATTATATAAGAATAGTAACTCTGGAAAATGTTAGCCCTAGCATGGTCAGAAACTGAAATCGGGTAAAAGATTCAAAGGACTGTACATGCGGTGAGATATGAGTTAATGAATTGACTTGGTCAGCGACATTATGATCTTTCAATTCGTGTTCTCACTGTTTCATTTTAAATAACAGTAAAGGGTGAAGAAAAGACGGAAAGCCTTTATAACAATGGTAGTCGCGATTAGAGACGCAGTAGGGAGGCTGGGTCAAAAGAATTCCGTGCATTTACCTGTTTGTTTTTAGGTAAAATACGAATTTACTTACTGCATTGATCCTTCTTTTCTTTTGGTATATATTACATTTATCTTTCAGTCGTGAGTGGTGACCCAGGAATATGTTCCAACTTCCAACCCAGGCAACTATATACTGCAACTTTGGTTCATAAAATTCTTTCGGCCCCCAGAAGTCAATGTCAGATTTATTGGGTGACCTTCCAAATCTTTAGATGGGCCTTTTATGACTTCAATAAGAAGACTCTGCCAAATTCCAAGGGCGCACGTTTAAGGGATAATAGGTGCTCCATAGCTGTATTGAATTAGCAACGGTTGTTCAGTACTTAAACATAACACTTATACCAACGCTGAGATTACGTATTAGTTTCTGCATTGACTTTTGAATCATTTTGTAAGATTACAATTTAACAAGGTGTCTTGCCCAATTCTACGCGAATAGTAACAAATTGTTCAACATAAAGTTCCCAGGAAGTTCTAGAAAGCAGCATCTGCGACTATGACTGTTGACAATGCTGCAACAAAATTAGTCAGGGCACTCCAAGGGCCGCCAATTGCCTTTAGGAAAATAGAAGAAAGAGGGTGAGAGAACGGAGCGACCAAGGTAAGAAATAACTTTTCAACGTAGAACAGAGGATTCATTCATCTAGGAATGAGAGTCAATTGGACATTATACATCCAACAGTACTTAGCGCGTGAAGCCTCGTATGGTTGACCCACCGACGTCAAAACCCAAGACCAAGTCCAATGAAAAGAAAAATGACAAGCGCATAGCTTTAGTATCTCTCTTATATGTTTTTAAAAATATTATACAATATTTTAAAATTATTATATAATATTTTAAAAATTTATAACCATGCATGAGAATAATGATAAAATGAGACGAATATAATTAAAAAATAGTATAAAAACATTATTTTACCTCTTAAAATACTTAGTTTTTTTTTTATATTTTAAACCACAATTTAAATCATTTATAAATCCAATATTACGAATCATCATTACTGATGAAATGACAAGTGCAGGTTTTCTGGGTATGACTGCAAAATGAGACGACATGGACCTAAGCAGCGACAGTTCAACTTTCAAACAGGTAATTCAATTTGCAATTTGACCTTTGCTGAGGATTTCTCATCTGCGTCTGCTGCTGAGACTCGCGTGACGCGCACTGTGTGGAAAAGTCTCATATGTCAACTTCAAAATTAGACTTAGAGAAATGTAATTATTTGTAGACAACTTAATGTAACCCCGTGCAAATAATTCGTGTTTTAGTTTAAATTTAAATGGGCTTGATTATAATTTATGAAAAATAAATTAAAATTATTGCTTAAGTAGCATCTGTTTGATTATTTAAAGAAAAAAAGTATGAGTGGGTGATGATATTTAAATTTTTTGTTTTTATTATTTATTAATTAATTAATTAAATTTTAATTTATATTAAAATATGTTTTATAATTTTTTTATTATTATTTTTTAAATTTTATATCTAACTCTAATATATTCTTTAAGGTAATGGCCAATTAATCACTAAGTGGGATAAGAAAACTACCGTTTGACTTGTTGCGGCATTGTAGGACACAACGATGACTCGGAGTCTACATCTCTGACTTTTTAAAATGACCAAAAAGCTCCTCTACTGCAAGTGATTACTCTTGTCCGTAAAGAAGTAGCGCGGATTCCTAATAAATTTGACTTTTTCAAAGATTAACAAACACAGGGAAGGAGAAAGGTATGGATGATCTGGGTTATAGGCTGATGAGAGAGGAGAAATAATTGTCTTACATAATAAATAAATATAATAAAGTACAAATATTTACAAGTAAAAAAATATAAAAAAATTAAAATTCTAAGTGTAAGAGAACATGAGGAACGAGTACCTCTATTTTAAGTGAAACTATAATCCCTCAAGAGAGGTTAGGTATGGTTTCGAGTTTACAAAGCTAGGGTTGACAGGCAATAAATAGTACGTGATTTACAGGCGAGCAATGCTCACGTCTTTAAAGTCATAATTTAAATTACGTTAATGGTATGATATATAAAATAAAAATAAAAAAATTAAATAAAAAATATGAACAATTAAAATAAAAAAATTATAAGTTAAATTTATAAATATATCATGACTCTTTACAGGCTGGCCTACTAAATTCATGGCACAGCCTCTTCCGCTAAAACACGAAGCTTATTGTTTCGAGCCTCAAGGTCATAATAGACATTGGGTGACTTCCTGTCCAAAACAGCAGTCATTAACTTCTCCGTTTCCGACGTGGCCGGTCAGAAACTCAGGCCCGTTCCTCCTCGCGAACCCCCTGGCCCAGCACATAATATCTAGCTTCTCTGTGGAAGTTGTTCCGTCGAGCTATGGACCACATCAAGAAACCATGGTTCTGGCTCTCTGTCCTCATCCTCTGCTTCTCTTCCCACGCGCGCTGCTCCCTTGGCGTCTTCACTGCCATCTCTGCAAACCAAACTCTTACCGGTGATCAAACTCTTATCTCTTCCGGTAAAGTCTTCGAATTGGGTTTCTTCACTTTGGGTAATTCCTCAAAGTACTACATAGGCATATGGTACAAGAAGGTCTCTGAACGGACTTATGTTTGGGTAGCAAACAGAGATAAACCTGTCTCTGATAAAAATTCTGCCAAGTTAGCAATATCAGGTGGTAATTTAGTTCTTTTTGACGAGTCTCAAATGCCAGTTTGGTCAACGAATTTGAATTCTACTACTAGCTCACGTTCTGTAGAAGCTGTCCTTCTTGATTCTGGTAATCTTGTTTTTGGAGATAGGCCTGATGCATCAAATAATCTATGGCAGAGTTTTGATCATCCAACAGATACATGGCTTCCCGGTGGAAAAATCAAACTGAACAATAAAACAAAACAGCCACAATATCTTACTTCATGGAAGAATAAGCAGGATCCTGCGCAAGGCCTCTTCTCTCTGGAATTAGACCCACAAGGAACTACTGCATATTTTATTCTTTGGAACAAGTCTGAACAATATTGGACTAGTGGTCCTTGGAATGGGCATATTTTCAGCTTGGTTCCTGAAATGAGGGCAAATTATATATACAATTTTACTTTTGTCTCTAACCAGTATGAGAGCTATTTCACCTACTCCATGTATAATACTTCAATTATTTCTCGATTTGTGATGGATGTCTCGGGGCAGGTCAAGCAGCTCTCATGGTTGGAACCTACCAAAAAATGGAACCTATTTTGGTCACAGCCAAGACGACAATGCGAGGTTTATGCTTTCTGCGGTGCATTTGGGAGTTGCACTGAGAATTCCATGCCATTCTGTAATTGTTTGACTGGTTTTGAGCCGAAGTCGCAGAAGGACTGGAATCTGGGGGATCAGTCGGGAGGATGTGTGAGGAAAACCAAGTTGCAATGCGAGACTAATAGTTCGTCTAATGGGAAGAAGGACAGGTTCCTAGCAATGCCCAACATGGCATTGCCTAAACATCCTCAATCCATGGGAGTTGGGAATGCAGCCGAGTGTGAGTCAGCCTGCTTGAAAGACTGCTCCTGTACCGCTTACGCATATGACGGTAGTGGCTGTTCAATTTGGATTGGTGATCTCTTGAATCTGCAACAACTTTCTGAAGATGATAGTAGCAGAGAAACTTTACATCTCAAACTTGCAGCTTCTGAGTTTTCTGATCGTAAAAGTAATAAGGGGACGATTATTGGTGTTGTTGTGGGTTCAGGTGGCGGTGTAGTGGTTCTTGTAGCCATTCTTCTGTTTGTCATGCTAAGGCGAAGAAGGAGAACGGTTGGAACAGGAAAATCGGTCGAAGGTTCATTGATGGCATTTGGGTACAGAGATTTGCAAAATGCAACAAAAAATTTCTCTGAAAAATTGGGAGGGGGAGGTTTTGGTTCTGTTTTTAAAGGTTCATTGGCCGATTCAAGTTTCATTGCAGTGAAGAAGCTTGAAAGCTTCAGCCAAGGTGAGAAGCAGTTCCGAACAGAAGTCAGCACAATTGGGACAGTCCAACATGTTAATCTCGTGCGGCTTCGTGGGTTTTGCTCTGAAGGTGCCAGAAAGCTGCTGGTTTATGATTACATGCCAAATGGCTCTCTGGATTCTCATCTGTTTCAGGAAAAGAACGCCAAGGTACTGGATTGGAAATTAAGATACCAAATTGCTCTGGGAACAGCGAGGGGATTAACTTATCTTCATGAGAAATGCAGGGACTGTATCATACACTGTGACATAAAGCCAGAAAACATTCTATTAGATGCTGATTATTGTCCAAAAGTAGCAGATTTTGGCCTGGCAAAGCTAGTTGGAAGGGACTTCAGTAGGGTCCTCACAACTATGAGAGGAACAAGAGGTTACCTTGCGCCTGAGTGGATTTCAGGAGTGCCTATTACGGCCAAAGCTGATGTCTACAGCTATGGAATGATGCTTTTTGAATTGGCATCAGGTAGGAGGAACTCTGATCCATCTGAAGAGGGCCAAGTGCGGTTCTACCCCACTTGGGCTGCAAACGTTGTAATCCAAGGAGGCGACGTCCTTGGCCTGTTAGACCCAAGATTGGATGGAAATGCTGACATTGAGGAACTCACTCGAATAGTTAAAGTTGCTTCCTGGTGTGTCCAAGATGATGAAACTCACCGGCCATCCATGGGCCTGGTGGTTCAAATACTTGAGGGGGTGTCGGATGTGAATTTGCCACCAGTTCCACGATCCCTCCAAGTGTTTGTTGACAACGCGGAAAACATCATTTTCTACACTGACTCCAGCTCCATCCAGAGTTAACAGGTAAGGAGCAATGTCTCCACAACCTCTTCCCAAGTCAAAAGCAACGTCTTATTAGCAAGCTCCAAGTCCTCGAGAGAAAATTAGGAGGACATGTTCAGTGGTGTGTTTGTAGCTACCGCTGCAAGTACTGCATTCTTTTCATTCTTAGGAATGTAATAGCAGCGTGTGGTTTGTGTCATGAAAACCTCTTCGCCTAGATGCTTGTATATTTCTTTCAAATAATGTTATCTGATATGGCTATATTCCTATTAGGATATTCCTGTGTTTCTGTAATTTTAGCGGGTGTACGTGATCTTGGATCTTGCAACTGTTAAATATTCCTATTCGGATATTCCTGTGTCTCTGATAAATTTAAGCTTGAAACTGAGCTAATTCAGAGTTTCTTTTGTTATCTCATTGCGCGTGATTCTGTCATATACTGGTTCCATATCGCTTCATAGTTCTTACCTTCATTATATCACAAAAAGAAAGTAAATTGATTTTCATGTTACTTTTTTTTTATCAATAATCACTTCTTTAAATTATATACGGAGCTACTCCCTAGTACCAGAAGTATGATCCCATTTAAATGGCCAAAAAAGTATGATCCCACTATAGCAAGTAATGACGGAGGCTCTCTTTTTTCCCTTCTCTGCAGATGCCTATGCGAGCAATAGGATCCATAGCTGAAGCAAATTAGATCTTTCCAACCGGCATTCTCATTCTTGCAAAAGCAAACGTCATATCCGCTGTTGTTTCCATTGATGAAGTCAACTACTTAAAGGTACAAGTTGTGATCAAAATTGAAGCCAATTCAACAATAGGCATGAACCATTTACCACAAACCCCAGAACCAAGTCACTAACCTCGTTAATACCTATCAATGCTACGTATCTGGGTAGGGAAAGGATGTTCCTACAAGACTCAAGTGTCTATGAGCATTTGTTAGACAAGAGTGGCTAATCTTATACAAGAGTTGCTGGAATGTAAATGGGCATTATCTATGTAGTGGCATATGAATTTATAATTAATTTCACGTAAGAACTGGCCATGTAATTGAAATTTGAAGTTATAGGAGTTTAAAACTCCACACAGCAGGAGGATGCAGCTCAGGAAACATAAAAGTACCTCTGGTCTGTGCAGTATAGGGAATGTAATATAATGTGAAGAAGTACAAGTTCATGTATGATAATGGATATGCATGATGCCTACATTATGTGGGAGTTTCTCTGCAAAAGCACGTCATTTTGGACAGTGGAATAGGTCAAGTTAACGTGCAGGAGCTGCCACGCCTCACTGTCTTAAATAGATCAACAAAAGTGGTAATGCAAAAGGGAAAGCATGAACCTTCATTCGTTGGATGAGATTTTCTTCATCTCTTTTCTTAAAAAAGCATGGCTCTCCCTCATTTCTCAAGTTCTTTTTCTCCTTCTCAAAAGATACGAACTTCAATTGATGCATTAATAATGAGCCACTTTCGTTTGCTTGCGAAAAAGTATTGTAAGAAAAAAAGTCAGGCTTTACCTAAACCAAATTTTTGGAACTTGTTTAATACATAATAAAATATTATAAGACAACACTTTCAACATATGTTTAGCATAATGCATCGTGTCACAGTGTTAAGTTGTTGCTGCTCTGCGGGGAAAATACCAGACAGCAAGTGCTGTGACTACTGTCCACCAATACATGCTCATTCTTATCATTTAATATTACATGCCTTTGAAAGAAACATGTTAGGTACGCATGAACAGAGTCTTGGTGTGCTCTCTGAAGAAAACGGGAGGGAGAAAGAGGGGGTTAAATTTGTGGGAGAAAGGGTTAGAATTGAAAGAAGTCAGTATTGTACGGTTAAACTTTTCTTAATAAGAAAGATTCCAGACTTGAATTTTGGACTCATGGCATGAAAACAGCTTATTACCATGCCTTTATCGACAAAATTTAAATCCACGCTAATCACATGCAGAATTCAATGAGTAGCAGCAACTGTAAGTTGTGAACCAGATTGTATGCACGACCTCACGACCATCAGTTTCATATATTCAATTTGATTCTTGACCCGCAACCACACGTGGCAGAAACCCATCTAATTGTCCGGTTACCACGTTGCACCTCAGATGTGGCGTTCTTTAGTTAATGAAAGCTGATTCTGCTTTTCTAGGCTCGTCGATAGCAAAGCAAAGCACGCATTCCATGCTTTCTTTATTTTCATTTAAAAATACAATATCATGCCTATGGTCCTTTGTTCTTTGCTAAGCATTGTTGATATTTTTTATTTTGCTTTATTACTAAGCTTTGCCCATTATTTAATTATTGGACCTTTCTAAACTTATCTTTCTTAACTTTTGATTGGCAAGGAGCCACTATCTGGGCTCACTTTACGAACGTGTGTGACCTTTATATTATCAAAAGTTAAGAAAGAGAAATACAAATGAGGGATGCTGCTAACACAAAATTTACGAGGGTATTCAAGTCATCCACTTTTTATAATTGGCTGAATTACAGAGCATATTGATTTAATAAATAGTTGATGATTTAATAAAATTTAATAATTTAAATTTTTTAAAAGATATTTTTATGATATTAAATTTGTGAGATTAGAAATAATATAATTGAAAAGCCTAGCAAGGTAACTTTTCTCTTTTGGACATGAAAATTGATTGGGGTCATACATATTGATTGGGGCTTTGTTTTATGAATACTGCTTATTAAAGCTATAGCACTATCTTATATAATGCGATGGGAGGACAAACGTGTAGGTAAATATCAAAGACTCATAGTTAGGAAAGCGACATCCAACCCACGAACAGCCTGCTGCTTGTTATAAATGTTAGCAGAAACGCTCAACGACTTCTGCAATCAACGCTTATTATCAACTAGAAACACAGAAAGTAGAGAAACCACAGCTTCTAGTTCAAGAAACTGAAAGCACTTGACTTTGCGTCTTCCTAATAATGTCCTTTCTTCCTGGAGAGAAAAATGGTTGAAATTTTCAAACTTGTGGATTCACTTATTTACAATATCAAAATCATTGTAGAACTTGATTGCAAATGGTTTCGAATTTAAAGATCAACGATATACTGACTAAATTTTCCAGACAAAACCCAAATCTATTGATGAACAAAATTCTTTAACTATTATTCCAACCTTCCTTTTGTCAGACAAACCAAAGTTCAGATAGAAAGGGCAGGGGAAATAAATGTCAAACAGATTCATCCCGTATAGCACCCCTTTCTCCTTCTCAAATGCGAAAAAGCTAGCAACACAAGAAATTATGCCTCTGTCTCCCGTGCCTAAGCTATCTTTAATTCTGGAACCACAGAGCACAAGAGAAGATGCGTCAAGCCCGAAAAAGAAAATTTTCACGTCAAAAATTTAATGCCCTTTATGGTAGATCTTTCCTGCTGACCTTCCATTATGACCCTTATTCTTGTAGAGTTTGTACTCTCTCTTCCACAACTTGGGCATCTCTGCTCTCCGTTGGTAGCTTGCGTCCCAAAGAGGTAAAAGGTAGAGCCATGTCGATGTGAGAATAATACCCAAAAGCTTACCTAATAAGACCGTAAGTGTTAAGCTTATGAGAACTAAAAATAGTCCCCAGCAATCAAACATGTTTTTCTTTTCTAATGGGCTTTGATAGCTACTTTGTCTCTGTTTTCCTTCAGTTGCGTAAGACTCGGATAAATTATTTGAATCGGATACAGGGCTTGAACAAGATGAAGATGAGTTTCCTTGAATATTAGTATCTACAGACGCTTGGCTCAATATTGATTTCTCATCACCAGTTGATGAACTTTTCGTGTAAGTTGAGTAACTGCGATTTGATCCTTGACGATAGCGATTTTTATGTCGACCTCTTCTATTCTGTCAGCAAAATATATTGAACATAAGAAACAAATAACTTCAAATATGCACTCAGTTTATTCTACAAAAGCAGAACAATGTGGGTTTGAAAAACAAACCAATATGGTTTCGAACACCACAGTTTTAATCACCCGAGAAAGCGTTCGTTTTGGAGGATGATGCCCCATCGAATCGTCTGTAAATTTTGGGCACACTTTGTCCAAAAACAGCGATTTGGTGTCCGAATTTCTCATATTATCTTTATCACCCCCAGATATGCATGCGAAACGACAACTTGAAGAGCGATCAACAGCGGCTCGAGAGTCGAGCATGACATCAAGATCAACCACAGGGCGAAAACAGAGTAAAAACTTGTTCTTTGAAACGCCCCTCATAATTTTGCCTCGCTTCGTAACTCACAGAAAGGGGCTGGGTGTTTAGTTGGAGATACTGATTTGGGGTTTTAAAGCGTTACGAATGGAGGTATTGTCCGGTCCAAGCAAGGAAGGAGAGCGGAAAGAAACAGAGCACTCTGTTTTTACATGAGGTGTATCGCGGTTATGATTCAAGAACTAGACAAACAAAAACTTAGAGGGCATTATTTATCGTTGGTTTGGAAGTGTGCGTGGTTCTGTATTGACCAAAGGTGACGGTTGAACTTGAAAGAATTTGTTGCGACTAGCGAGTAAAGGATGAAAGTGGAGGAAGAAAAAGGCAGGGCAACTTTGGGGCTGCCCGTGAGGGACAGTTAGCTGGATTTAACTCCGTTCTGTTAGTGTTGGTGGGAAAGAGGCTTTCTCATTTTAATTTTCTGACAATAACGCCATAAAGAAAAAGAGAAAGAGAGACAATACAGAGCATGGATTGGGACTGAGAGTTGGCTGTTAGGGAGAATAAGAACAGCGTGGCCGTCTGATGTATAATAAGGATAAGTTTAAAGCTACCTTGTGTTACAAATGTTTGTCATATATTGAAGAAACAGATAAAATAGAATACAGTATATTTTTAAATATATTATATATTAAAAATATATTATATATTATTATTTTTTTTAATATATGATAAACGTTTATCATAGAGTGAGACAATAATAAAATTTTATAATAAACGAGAAGAAATTATATTGATATACAAATAATTTTGTTCTTAGTGCATTTTTAATAAGAAATTTTTTAAAAAAAGAAAAAAAAAGATATAACAGAGTAAGAGAATATATAAAGTGAGTGTAAAGATTTTGTGTGTAAACATTAATGTTCTAAATTTAGAGGTATACTAGCTTATCCACAGGGTTTTGCCAAATACAAGTTGTCTTAGTTGGGTTCAAATTTGAGAGCCTAACATAAGATATAAATCCTGATCACCAAAAAAAACTGATACAAATGCAGTATACGTATTTTTTAAAACTGAGAATGTGTCTCCCTCGCTTTGTCATATAATTTGATAGGATCTGGCATACTCAAATGCGCGTGAGTCAGTCGTCCACTGGTAACTGGATTTGTATCAAACTACCCGGATGATACCTATGCTTTCTTGTTTGTATGTGGCTGGCTGGCCTAGGACAACTAATACAATACGGAGGGTCAACACTTGGTAAATCTAATAATACAATTTACAACTTTGTCGGTTTCATACATCAGTTGACTACCCGAGTTTTCGTATACAGTAACACCAGCTTAACCTCGGTCGTTCAGTCCCTTCTTTGTTCTAACCTCTCAACTTTTAAAAGAAGAGCTACTGTTGGTATGAAATGACAAGAAAAGAAGAAAAGAGGGTTTGGTAATTAAGTAAACTGAGATGCGTTGTACCAAAAGAAAAAAAGTTATAGATGCAGGCTACGAGGTAAAGGGAAAGGGTAACGCATGGACACGTTTGGTTCCATGATCCCTATCGCATTCAATTGCAGCACCAAGTTGCTTATATTAAAAAATTTACTTACCAAAAAAAAAAAAAAAAAAATTTAAATGAACCATGATGTTGACGCCTACATAGATCATTGCAAGACACCTCATTTCCTCTAATATATAAGTCATCTGATTCTCACACGTTTCTGTGCTGTCTGGTGCAACGCAACACTACCACTATGCTCAACACTGCATCCGTTGAGATCTTTAGTGCTCTACATTTGCGTGCCTAACATACTCTTACTTGACAAGCAAAATGAACAAATTGCGGTTTGAAATTAATTAGGAATATTAGCTACTTTAAGAATGATTTAATTAAGGTTAATGTTGATAGTTGGGCGCAGATGCCAAAATTTGTTCCCAGGGATGACATTGATTAGGGTTTGTGTTGCCCTTATATTACTTGAGGGACCTAACACAGATTTTGACGATGAAAGCAAAAAGGTCGCCTTATTCCTTTTCTGGTCCTCTCTTTTTATCCGCGTGATTCATGACCCTATCAATATCATCTAATATTATATGGCAGAATCGGACACATCTGAGAGATTACTGCATTCCCAATGGAATTAATTGACTTATTACTATTAAAATTATGAAATAATGTTACCTTTTTGGTAAATATATGTTTGTTAATATTTTATTTTTTTAAAAAAATTAAAATATAAATAATATATATTATTTATATTTTAATAAAAAATATTAACAAACATATATTTATTAATATAAATTTATTATTACTCAAAAATTATATTTAACAGTCGAATTTATTATTATTTATACTAAATAAATTACTAATATGCTTTTTGTTCTTTTAGACTTTTACTTTCTTCCTTTCCCGCTCAATAAAAAGAGGAAAGTTTGCTAATGGCCTATACATGCTTTCACATGTTCAATGAGCAATATTCTTGTTGCTTCTTCCGCTTTGCTAAGACAATGAATACTACAAAAACATACTCACTCTAGAAGGATTCTGCTTTTTCGGCTGAAATACTAACTCTAGAAGGCTTGATCCCCCGTCTCCAGCCCCAACCCCTATTTGGGGTTCCATTGGAAATGCCGGCTAGGCTTGGCATCTTGAAACACAAGAAAGACTCACAACTACAATTTTATCCATCTCCATTAAGTGGTGCACAAAAACAAATTGACTCCACCCAATCCGACCCATCTGTACAAAATCAATTCAGCTCATGACTCACACACATATTGGTGGGGATGGTCTGTATATATTTTTTGTAAAATTTGACTTAAACGCAAAATGATACGTATAATCTGCATACTCTAATTCAACTTGATTAGATTCGAATCAAAACTTGCAAAACTGCTTATACAACCCAAGTTGCCCAACTGACTTTTTCTTTTTTCCTTCAGCCCGCCCGACTCATTCCTTATCCCTTATTTCCATGCCACTGAGCAGTAGCCCAAAAAACAACGCCAGTCAGCATCACTACAGTAGGATGGGCTTGGACCTTCTATGAACAATTTCGAGCTGAGTTGCACTTGCCCATTCCCCATTTGAACTTGTGAAGTATTAAAGGCACACATAAAAAGAAAAGAAAAAAAAAGTAGTGGCAAGAAACTACTTAATCCTCCATCATTTTCAGTAATTTGTACGATATCGATCCAAAAAGATGATTTAATTTCCGGTTGAGCATCAGGAATAACGAAATTTACAACCTGAAATTGTGGAGAATAATTTTCAAATCCAATTATCTTGTACAATATTACATATGAATGATTTTAATTCAGGTACTAATATTAATTATAAACCATATGCAATACAGGAATAATGATGGACATGCTGCTGTTCATGTCATGGTGGTTAGTATATTATCCAATACCTGTTTTTGAAATTTTGAATAACAAAAATTTTGTAATTTTTCAACGGTAGAAGTGAAATCAGCTAAATTCGACAAGGTATTTATGATTATTGGTTGAAACTTGGTAAATGATTATGTTCCTAGATTGAAGCCCCGGGTTCTTGTCGTGTGGTTCATGCAATGGAGCCAAAGCATTCTGATTTTCATATATAGAATTACCGAATTCGATTCTTCTAGAGAAACGAATTTTCACGCATATGGGCCATTGATGTGGGATAAGAATAGAAAAATGAAAATTGACCACATGGTCTTACATTTACGACTATACTTGTACAACGTGTTATAATTTGTGATCCACAAAGGGCATGCATTGTTGTCAAAGTTTGACTTTTATAGGGCAACCTGAGTTTATAAAAATAAGTATTGGTGATAAGTATATATATAGAAAATAGCTAGTGGTGTGTACTTACGTAGTTAGTACAGCACCAAAACGTTTCACTGCACACTTGGTCTGTGTCTTATTTTATTTTGTTTTCTTAAGAAACGCGGGAGATTTGGAGACCAGGCGAACAAGTTAACGATGGACAGAATGAAAGCCAAGAAACTTCTTCCTTAACTACCAAATGACAAATATCAAAAGTGTAAGGGATTCTCATTTATAGTTTTATTGAACTAACCAAATCTTAAAAGTGAGTCAAGTGAGGCAGGGTTCCTCTTTGAATCACAAAAGTAAGTTAGCAATGGGACTTGAACTTAGTTTAAGTGATAGAACTCAACTTTATTATCCCTTTTTTAGATTCAATTTTCATATCATAATTTTTTTAGTACTCCAACTAATAAAAAGAAAAAAAAGTAAACAAGCAACAGCTGAACAACCAAGTTCAAATGTATATTTTTTCACTTGCTTCTAGTCGTTGCCAAAAGTCCAGTTAACAATTACTTATATATATCGACTTGTAATCTTCTGTATGGGCCCTCGCCTGGAAATTATGGTTATCTTTTGATTTCTCGCTACCGCGTAAGAGTATTTAATAGTAGTTAACATCAAATTGTAATCCGTGCTAAATTTGATCGACACGGATTAAGCAAGCAAGACACACGTGCAAGATTGAAGGTTGAAGGTTGAAAGTTGAAACCGGTCCGCGTCCCTTAATTGTTTCTCTTTTTTTTTTTGTGGGTACAGCCCTTAATTGTTTCTTTGCATAGGGTGTGAGGCCATGTCTACAATTACAATGGTTAGTTGTAGAACCTCACTTGGAAGCCAATAAATGGCGACTGATTTGCATTCGGGAACTGATTTGGTCTAAGTTAATACAAACACGGTCAAGATTATGGCCATGTAATTGGATTACACTTATTCATTGCTTAGGGCATAATAAAATAAGCTTATTTTTAAGTACTCAATACAAATAATAATGGCCCCGTAAAACTGTAATTTTGATGATGCCGTCAGGTAGGGAAGCAACCATCTACATTTTGCTAAACAACGCGCAGGTGGCGGCTGTAATTGTATTGATGTAAAACAACTATATTAGACAAAAGTTAATTTTCTAAATTCGCGAGAGTACGAGTGTGGAATTAAGAGGGTCTCTGCAAACCTCCAAGGAATTGGTTGAGGTGGTCATAGGCATGACTCTGACTAAGGCAAGGTTCAATTCTGTCGGTGACCACTAGCCCCTTACCTTTGTATGTGGGGTTAAAGTGGTGCATATTTACGTCCGTCGAATATCTATCGCCGACTTGCCTCCCATTTTTGTATCCAAAAAAAAGAGGGTCTCTGCAATATTTTATACTAGACTATATATAGGGGATGAAACCGTCCTGGGCCTAGGTGGGTGTCTTCGCATTATATATATAGGGACATGTCAGGTTTGTTGGGAGCTCAGTGACATAGTAAGTATTATCAGTCCCTCTCTTTTCTCTCACGCTCGACAATCAACAATGTAATTTTGTAGTAGACAAAGATGGTGACGACGTGACAAAAATGGACTGAGGAAAGGAACATGGACACCAGAGGAAGACAGGAAGTTGATTGCTTATGTGATTAGGTATGAACAATGGAATTGGCGCCTGCTCCCCAAGTTTGCAGGTAATTGAAGATATAAGTCTACGCCTTACTTGTGACAATTTCCCTCTCCCTCTGCTTGGGCGCCGACAACTCTGGGGCATGACTACCAAACTCACCATTAATATGAAAAAAATTTCGAAAACTGAACTCCCTCCACCATTCCACCCTACCAATATATATGCTGTTTCTTATTTTAATATCCTGTTTTGGCAATCATATAATTCTCATGAATATATATATATATATATATATATATATATATATATATATATAACCGAGACTCCAATCATAACAAGGAACTTGATTAATAACTATAATTCTTAATTAGGACTGATCATCCATATCGGTAAATGCGACTATGTACGTACTGTTCTGAAGCCATTTCACCTATATTCATATGTGTGTGCGCGCGCGCGCCCCTTTAATTTCAAGTATTGCTAGGTGTGGGAAGAGCTGCAGATTGAGGAGGATGAATTGTCTAAGGCCAAATATCAAAACAGGGAATTATACTCAAGAAGGAGAGGAGACTATAATAAAACTGCCCCAAAAGCTTGGAAACAGGTATGACAAACACTTTGCCGATATTGCATCTCCACTTCTCCCAACTTTGAACGGCAGAAGTATTAATTTATGCATGACGTGATGACAATCAACTCATTAAACCCAGCTAAATTAATAGCAATTCGATGGGGCATGCCTTGTTTCTGTTTTCACTCCTGAACAACTATAATCAATAACTGCGTTTGTGTTTATCTATAGCAACGTGTACAAGTAACTTCAATCACGTTAATGTCTAATAGTTCTCACTTGTCTGTTTGATCCTAATAATGAGTTATAATGTACAATTGTATACATAATTCACTTCACTTGTAGATGGTCTACAATTGCTGCTCACTTACCTGGAAGAACAGATAACGACATAAAAAATTATTGGGACAACAACCATAAGATGCGCATTCAACACAACTCAGAAACAACACATGAAAAAGCTCATAAAGTCTCCCAGTCAAAGGATTACTCCCCGGTTAAATCCAGCCAAGAGAGACACTTCGGGGACAAGCACTTCTCGCACTCAGGATTCTTGTCCGTTGTCCCCGCGGCAGACAGTATCGCCCAGCGATTTCTCCTCCCTAACTACTGAGACTACTGCTTCTAGTATCGGGCACTTGGTTTTGGAAGATTACTTCGATTTTGATCGGGACACATACGCAGAAGCTATAACTGCGCAGCTTTGGACAGTGCCATACGTGGCTGACCTGCCCTACTTACTAGCTGAATTACTGGCATCTTTGGTGACTGAACCCGAATGTTTGAGTCCAGAGTACGAGTACAGCGCAAAACTTTGGAGTTAGTCTGGAATCAGAATAATCTTGTGTGGGGACTGTTTATTTTTGGTCATCGAATAGCAGCAGCTTAATTTTTCTAAAATGTTGTCAATAGATTCCCAATCGTAGACTGAAATGCACCATCTGCTGTCCGTATCCAAATGAATAATGAGAAGAAAACCTTTCAGTCCCCCGAATTAATACACATAAGCTTATGAAACGCAAAACAAATCAACCACGAGAATATTGCAGAGAGGAGCAGTGGGAGCCAAGTTACTGGTGAGGGGTTTGAATGGTATTGTAGGAGGATTTACATACATTTGTACGAAAAAATATGGGAGGGCAAATTTTGAAGGTTCACTGAGGCAGCTGGTGATAACAGGAAGTTAATGCATGTTGCTTCACCCCAAATCATTAATCAATTTATATACAACATATGTGTGTTCACGCACAAACATTTTGATTCTGACCCTATCTTGAAATCTATACACTGATTAACAATACATACTCTGTGTACTATCTTAGATCGTACTATATGAAAAGTGAGTTTTGATCAACCCAAAACGTGCAAATTAAGAGTAGATTAAAATCATACGAACGATCGTTTTTAGAACATATATTTTTGTTCAAACTGTGTCCGAATATATGCTTTCTATCTTATTATTTTTCAAGGATATTGAATTTTTTTCTCCTTTTTTTTTTTTTTAAGGAGGTTTCACAATAGAGTCGTATATGTACTTGAATACATAGATAGGTCAGAATTGTGGAGGAGTCTGTGTGTGTTTTTTGTTTGATATATGAGCATGATCACGGTGATGGACTCAAAAATAAAGGTTTCTGTTGATGAGTAAAATAAAATAATTCTTCTATTTTCATAAGATAATATAAAATTTTTAATTAAAATAATTTAAATTATTAATTTTTTATACCAGACTATTCAATCCAGTTTACAATTTTTTTTTTTTGGAACTTTTGGCAGCTTCCTAATTTTAAGTGAAAGCAATTTTTTCAAATAAAAAAAAAAGATAAAGGTTCACTGAATTAAAGGCATCTCTCTGATTAAATGACAAATCCATGTTACCTTTGCACCTGCTTTGACTAATGATAAAGACATCGAATTTCAAACATATGATTACTAGCAGGACCACTGATAGAGAAGAGGCATGGAGCCAATGAGCCTCGGCTCATTTGGCATAACGTGGTGTCCTGCTTCTACCGAAGCTCGGGTTCAATCCCGTATGTCCCACTTCCCTGTAAAGCCTAGTGGCTCCTATTTCACCAAAAAAAAAAAAGAGAAGAGGCATGGACCAACTTGGGCAGATGAAAACAAACTGGTCAAAATTTATTGATTAATGTTTTTCAAAGAGCATTGCACTTATCTCCGGTGGCTTCTTTGGCGTTTTCGTTAGAGATGATGAGAGTGTGAAATTGCACTTGGGGAAGGTCCCACATTGACTGCTGACTGAAGTGGCACACGTGGTTCAAAGCTCAATCTCAAACGAAACTATGTCCTGTGGGGCCACATCCACTGTTCAATCGAGACTTGAAGCAATTCAAGTCTTCAACTGTAATGTGATGCCATGTGCTATTTATCGCACCATCCAAGCAACATACTTGTGCCGTGGCAGTGGGGCCTCTGTCCTCCTTTGGGTTGTGTGGTGTTTGACCAGCGTTAGCTTCATCTTCAAAGCATAATTCAAGTATATACAAAACTAGAGTGTGCTACGATCCGAATTCAGAGTATTCCATTCTGTAACTATCTAAATATTGATCAATTGCTTGCCCCATTGGAATTCATTTCCTGATCGGGTGCCACAGAAATGACAAAACCCATTGAGCGGACAGTTTTTTGTTTTTTTTGGATTAAGGAATTGAAAGGGGCAATGGCCCAAACGCTAAGCAATTCCAAGACTGGGACTGGGAGAGAAGCAGCTGAGATTGTGATTTGTGAATAAATTAATCCTTCCATTTATTTTTGTTGAGCCACATGCTGACGTACCGTTAGGAAGCTATATCCTTTGCTTCCTGGAAGAAAAGTGGCAGGTAGCCAAGGGGTACGCGCAAATTATTTTTTCCCTTTATCATGATGTGCGAGGTGAAAAGAGTGTACATTGAATGGAAGGATTTTTCAACTTTTTCATTACATAAATAAATATACCACAAATTATTATATTATATTTGCAGACCGTGAAACACGTTTTGGTTGTGAAAACACATGGTATATATAAGTGAGAGTCTCGTGCAGCTTTCTAGCCAGAGACAAAGAATCAGAAGGCTCACAGTCTGGTAGTCCCTCCCTAAATTTACTACCTCTCACTCACCAAGCAAGAGTGATATAGAAAGAGGCAGCTACACAGACATATCTTAACAAGCAGCAATGACGAGAACCCCTTCCTGCGACAAAAGTGGACTAAAGAAAGGAACGTGGACGCCAGAGGAAGACAGGAAGTTGATTGCTTATGTTACTAGATATGGGTGCTGGAATTGGCGCCAACTTCCCAGGTTTGCAGGTACGTAATTCATTATGTATAAAGCGTTAATTTTCCCATCATAATCCATTAATGAATATATATATACATATATATATATATATATATATATATATATATATATAATGGCGCTCTTCTGAATCCATTTTAATTGGTTCATTCAGGCCTTACAAGGTGCGGAAAGAGTTGCAGACTGAGGTGGCTCAATTATCTACGGCCAAACATTAAAAGAGGGAACTACACTCAAGAGGAAGAAGAAACTATCATCAAACTGCACCAACAGCTGGGCAACAGGTGGGATTGCCTCTCCACTAGTATTAATCCAATCCAATCTATGATCATATCATAATCTCGAGCAAGTGCTTCTGATTTTATTTCCGGCTACTAGAATTTAGTGATGTAATGTATATATTTCCCTTCACTTGCAGATGGTCAGCGATTGCAGCAAAACTTCCAGGAAGAACAGACAATGAAATTAAAAATCACTGGCACAGCAACCTCAAGAAGCGCTTTCAAAAGAACTCAGACACACATGAGCAAGCTCGAGTCTCCATGTCAAAGGATCACTCCCCAATTGAATCCAGGGAAGTGAAAGAACCAGTAACAAACAACAATGACCCTTTCCAAAGTGCTTCAGCTTCTTCCCACATCACTGTTTCAGGCCCATCTTCCCCTCAGTCATCATCCTCGAGCGAATCATCCTGCAATACCACAGAGACCACAGTTGGCAGTAAGGAAAATACGGTAGCGGATAATGACTTTGCCTTTCTGGATGCATACGTTGAGCCTGAAACCATGAGAGGAGATTTCTGGACAGAGCCATATGTGACGGACATTGGCTACGCCCCAAGTGAGATTCTGGCGGCGGCACCCTTGGTCCCTCAACCCGAATATTTCAATCCACTTTGGGATTCTGAATTTTGGGGTCAAAATAATTTGTATGATGAATATACTGGCTTATTCTAAACAGTTACTAGTCTATAGGTCGAGTACGAGAGTAATGACTTGTTCTTATAATGAAAAATAAAATTAAACTCTATCTCTTCCCCTCTATATGTGACAGCTATGGGGGTATTGGGAAGCAATTTTGCGATGATGTGAATTTGATATAGTTGTCTCGATTGCTATTTTGGCAAGCACGTTAGAAGTAGAGTTAGCATTAAGAGAAGCACCATGTTGATTAATTATGAAACAGAACTAAATGTTTGGGGCCCAAAGGGGTATTCAAAAAATTTGGGGCGAAAAATCAAATTTTACCATGTATCAAATTTTGTGCTTGGATCCAAGAGATAAAAGTCATGCTTTGTACAAAATGTAGGTTTATGATTTTGACCAAAATAACATTGAGTTGACCATAAAAGCCTTAGCACCCAAATGTATGTTACTGTAGGAATTGATTTTGCAACCCAGAAGCGATCCTGGGCTTGGACGTGTGTATGTCATCATATTTTCATATAAAAAATTGATTTTTCAAGTAATAATAATTATTAATTAAAATGATACACCCGCATGTTCCGTCAGACTGATTTATGGTTCACGAATCTCACCCTTGTACGGTATTTGCTCAGAGCTCTGATGAAAAGGCCAATAAATATTAAATTATACAGAGTGTAAATTGTACTTTGAAAGTCATCTACTATGACACGTATCACTAGTTATTAAAAAGTCAACTATGGTTTGGTTGAATTAATAAGAAATAAGGTAAGTACATATATATATATATATATTATTTTCTTGGGTGATATTTATGCGGTTAATTTACTGTGAAATGCGCTAAGAAGTAATTAGATTTGGACGCGCTTTTCACAGAACTCACGAGTCAAAAGAAAGTGACATAATTAAATACTAATATGCTGATCAAGATGTTAATTAGATGTATAAACGTGATTAAAGATCAATTTCACAGAACCCTGCCGCCTTGCTTTGGATCTGATCTCAAGTATTAGATCAGATCTGATACACGCTGCTATACTTGTACTCGCCTGCCACTTCGCAGAAAACTAATTATTAAACTTAATTGGTTAATTCATTTGTTAATTAATTATAATACAAGCAACTATTACGTTTACCCAAAATATTAAATTAGTTTACAGATGAGCTATTTGTTTTGTTGCTTTGACGATGGACTTGATTATATTGAAAATTAATCCGATCTTATCCTCTGAATTATAGAATTCTCACGAATTTCGTGTCACACCTTTAAATTGAATGAAATTCATATCATGTAGTGTGGCCAGAGAAAATAAGAAATTTTGTGAGAATTTCTTATCTTAATTTTACTTAATTATACTCTATATATATATATATATATATATTAATTACGTGGTTTTGAATCCTTTAAAAAAAGAAAAGCTGATTAAGATAAGGTTGCCTTTGCACATGTTGCCTAAATGTTAAGTAAGGAATCATTGATATTTTATTTTTATGCATTCATTTTTTTAATGTGCATTGAATTTTCCTCATTGACTGAGCTTTAATAAAGAGAGGAGCGTGTTTGTTAGTCACATGTATGTTAGCAAGATTATTAACCAAAGAAGATTCCTACCAAGTCGGACGAGCTACGCAATGATTCCAGATTCATGCTCTCGACAGGCAACATTACGATTTGTCACTGAATTAACTATTTTTCCTAGTATTCATTGAATTGATTATTGATAGTGGTAATTTTGTTGTAGCCTGTGTGGATTACGGCATTATATTGACGTCATGCTCTCCTCATGTGCTGGCCCCGCAGCACTCGCCCAATCGCCATTAATTACTTACAGAATTAAGTAACCTCTACCAATACTAATTAATGAATTAAAATAAAATTTACAGATTGTGGTGCGAATCAAAATGTATATAGCTCCCTAGAAGTGAGTCTATATGTTGATTCGTTGTTTACATGCACACATCAACCTTTGTCTAAATTTTGTAGCCCTTACAAACGTTTTTGTGGGCCGTTAAAGAGTGTTATAATTTGAGGCTAATAAATTTAAGAATTTATATTTTTTAAATAATTATTAATAAGATTTTATTTATAAAAATTATATGATTAAATTTTATTTTATGTTCAATGTTCAACACGTACGTACCACATAATTATTGATGGACGGAATTCTCCGTAAATATTTATTAATTGATTAAAATCTTAAGTAGAGTAAGATTTGGACAATTAACTTTTATTGTTTTTTCTATTTTAGTAATTTTTATTTATTTTTTTAATTTATATTAAAATTACTTTGTCTTTTATTTTATTTATAATTTTTTTTAATTTTATATCTGCCTTTTTAATTGGACCTTAATCTTTGGATATTTAAAGAGGATCACAATTTAAGAAGAGTGACAATTTGACAAAGTAAAAACTCATGTTTTAATACAGCTCTAACCGGTGACCAAGAAATTGATCTAGTTCAATATTCAATTAGATCAGTTCAATCGTGACCCATTCTCCAAAATAATTTGTTAATGGATCCAATTTTTCAAAACAAATCTAAAATTATTGCCGCATGACTAGAAAAATCAACCAAAATACATGGCACGCGCTTGCATATACGCTTGATACCACAGTATAAAAATGGTAAAGCTAGTTTAATTGGTAAAATCTCTCATGGTTTGGGAGATGCGCGGTTCAAGCCCCCATTTAACAGCAATAAAAGAACAAGATGGAAAATCTTGGACATAAAAGAAAAAACAACTAGAGTTGAGTCATAATGAGCGAGTAAGTTAGAAAGAGCTGCTTTTAGCTGACTTCATCCTAAATTGCTAACTTCTTTTATGTTTGTAGAGAAAACAGAGTTTCGCGTTTATGGGCACGCATGCAGAAATCGTGCGCAAATCATTCTATATTTTACGCACTCCAACTAGCTATAGTATTTTATATTAGCTTGCATCATGTATATTTTATATAGTAATATACATATATGTACATATACATGCATGATCCAAGCTGATATTAAATTAAAAGCAGAGACGAAAGTGATAGGAAAGAGGAACAATTCGTTAGCAAATGGGAACGTCAAAACAGGGCAGCTGCTTCAGGTTCACTTTCCAACCCCCCCACCACAATTCATCGATCGTACATTTGCTCCATGTTTTTCATGCCTTTTTCAACTTTACTACTTTTTCTTTTTTTACCACTCTTTTCTTCTCGATCGTCCATCCCTTTTTAGTCATCTTGCGCAATTATTCCATCCATCATTCTTTATACAGTCAACATTCAAGCTCTTGAATTCTTCTCCTTTCCTTACATACATTTCTTAAACGAATTAAATATACCTCTTGTGCGTTCT
This sequence comes from Dicorynia guianensis, assembly GCA_037013595.1. NCBI lineage: Eukaryota > Viridiplantae > Streptophyta > Magnoliopsida > Fabales > Fabaceae > Dicorynia > Dicorynia guianensis. The sequence goes on from JASUAB010000009.1 coordinate 4,158,898, forward strand.
TCTTAATTTGCAGTTGCCCGTCACATCTGATAGAACCGTCAGTCGTTATATGTGCGTTTCTTTCTTGCTGCCATTCATTAAGACATTAGATAGTGGAAGACTATATCGTGAAGATTCCTTTTTGGTCGTGCAAGAAATTTATGCATCCTTTCCAAATTTCAACTCTAAATTTTAAAATCATATAAAAATTATAATGTCATTTCATGAGAGTATCATGTATCATATTTAATGATATATCATATTAAACGAGTGATGTGGGTTTATTATTTGACAATTTGTATTAATTTTAATTCTTAATTATTTTAAAAAATAAAATTTATATATTTTATCAAGTAAAATATTTTAAGAGACCCCAATCCTAATTATATATATTTTCCAAATTTTGGACTAAAAAAAATGAAAGCACCATCTGATATATTCAAGCCCCTACTGAGATAAGAAAATTAAGGTGTATAATAAAAAATAGGTAGATATAAAATTTAAAAAATAATTTAATGAAAGAAAAATAAAATTTATATATATTATAAAATTCAAATAAAAAATTATTAAAATTAAAAAAAAAATCAAAAGATGCAAGGATCTGAACGGTGAGCAGCGAGCCACGCATGGTTGAGGCTTGAAACCAGGCGTGCATATATGGACTGACCCTGTCCCCCGATTTGCACACTTGCACTTGCATTGGCTGACCATGTACCCAGTATCCGTGCCAACAGCTGCGAGCAGATACAATACTAGGGCATTCATCCGGTTGCCCATGTTTTCTATTATTTGGATAGAAACACAATGAAAGCGTTAATTGTAATAAATTAAAAATGTATTAGGGTTAATTATTTTAATTATAATCACTGAAAAGTAAATTGTATTAAAGGAGAGTATTGTGTAATTTAATATTTTTTAAAGAAAGTATTTTGATTTGAAATAATAATTAGTAGTAATAATTTGCCCTTCTTAAATAAAAAATAAAGAGTTGGACCCCACATGTGGACTCTGGAGCGCTAATCCTATGTCTTCCTTCAGTCCATTTTATTTATCATTTTAGAATATGTTTTTGATCCTTTTTACAGTTATTTTTTAAAATAAAAATTATATTAATTATATTTTTAACTTTATCTTCACAATAACTACTATTTATATTAAATAATTAATTCAATTTTTAAATAAAAGAGCATTTAATAACACAAATTTTAATTTTTATAAAAAAATAATTAAAATAAATAAATAAATATTTGAAATTATTTAATAACTTTATTAATTCTCATATATCGTCCTTATACAACATTTAAATTAGACTAGAGGGATTTGTTTGCTGATGTTCGCAGCCGCCTAAAAAGTAGTTTGTTTTCTTTAGTTGCTTTTCCTTTTTTGGACTTTTTCACTAAAAATGGTTGGGTTAATTGGACGGTCAAACAGTAACTTATAAGGAGTAGATTTTCTCCTATTTTCCGTCCAATGATTTAATTAGGTTCACATTGTATAAAGTGTTCACATTGGAAAATGAATTTCTCATGTTGAGTGCAACATTGATATGGAGTCTTTGAATACATGGACGGAAGTGAATGGTCGCTTTTCAAGGAATCGTTTTTTTCTTTTGAAAAAAACAGCTTTTTGAAAGTTATCGGAGACAATTATTGCTCGCGAAGTACGGTTGATCCATGTGGGTAAGGTGGAGTGTTATGCGTGTGATTAACATATAAGGAAATAATAAATGGTTGGTTTAATTATGTTTTAAGTTATTTAGAAGTAGTTTATGTAGGTTAAGAAATTAATTATTTTAAAATTTTAAATTGTAAAGTGAAAGTTTTGAAATAATTATATATATATATTTTTAATATATTTTTTAAATAACTATTTTTTTAAAATATAAAATATGAATACTTTTTTAATTATAAATAATAATAAAAATTAAATTTTCAATCATTTAATCATAAAATTCTAATACGGTATTAAAAATTAATTTTTATAAAAATTTAAATTATTAAAAAAAATTCAAAAATAATTTTATATATTTTCCCCCAAACAATATTAAACTCATGGTGAGCAAGTTCACCTTTTTGTTTCTCTGCTCGAAACTACACGGCAGGTCGCTGCTTGTGTTATTGTGAAATTTTTTTTCTTAAAAAAAAATTAGAGAAAGAAATAGGTTTAGGGTAAGATTAAAAGTGTGTTCCATAGTTTAGTTAATGATACCATAATTAAGATCTCATGGGATCGTGAAACACGTTTTGGTAGTCAACGCGTGGTATCTATTAGACCAAGTTTAAATCCTTACTGGTCAGAGGCAAAGAAAGCAGACTCGGTCTGCTACTCTCTTTAATAACTTGTCTCGCACAAATATCTACTCCTCGCTTCTCATTTTAATTAAGACAAACATAAACAGTAAAAACACTCAAATTGAAAGAGATCGATAGACAAAAAGTCACATATGGTAGAATTGAAACCCCTTGCTGCGACAAAGAGCGGGCGCACAAACCCACATGCACCCCACCCCAGGTGAACATAGCAAGTTCATCCGTCTTCTCTTTGATTTCTGTAAGCCCTTACTGTAATTCTAAATAAAACTCATCGATATCCATCTGATTCTTTCATACATTTACCTCAGCAGCATCTCTTTCAAAAACTGTTCATACACTACTGCTACGCTACGCAAGCTATTAAATTGTGCGCATTTAATTCTTACAAAACAACAATTCAGGTTGTACATTCATTTTCACACGAAGCCAATGAGTGTAACCTTTTGGACAGAACCATGTGTGGCCTTCATTTCACACGTCTCTCGATAGAATGAAACAATTCCAGCACTTTCGATAAATCTGTAGTTTAGATAGTGCTATTTCCCTGTGGATTGGCTATTTTTCTTTTTTGTTTTTGGTGATTTTATGGATTGGCTGTTGTGATTTTTCGCCGGATGACTCTTTTGCGTAATGTGACATTCGACTGAACCTTCTTTTTTCATCATTTTTTTTTGGGTACAATAACGGGGCTAAACAGCCCAAACAGACAGAAAGAAACTAGAGGCAAGATACTGAACGCGGCTGAGTAACTCCGGCAATATCAGCCTGATATAACAGCAACAGACCTGTGGGAGTCTGGTCGAATTAGAGGAAATCTGGCCGATCCTCTACCGCTTTATAGGCCTACCAGTCAGCACATTGATTCCTTTCCCTGTATGTATGAACGATAGTGGTTTCCCAGTCAAGGCTTCTCCACCTGTTTATGGCCCTTATCAGGCGGTTTTGATGTTTTGGCTTTCCAGAATTTGAAACCATAGTTATGACTATGGAGTAAATGCAATTTTTTTTACTTACAAATTCAAGGTATTTTTTATTTTTTAGACCGTGGGATTAATTTCTTTCATAGCATAATTCAACAACTTAAAATAGGTTTCACTCACAATAAAGATTTAAATTAGAGTTCTTTATATTAGAGATTCAACCTTTATTGATAAATGCCAACTTAAATTCTTCATCTTTAAAGTTTAAAGGTAAAAAATAAATAAAAAAAGATAAATATAAAATTAAAAAATAATAAAAATTTAGCTATTTTCACCCTGTATATACTTGGATGTTAAAATTGTCAATTACAATTAATTTGAATGGAGTTATTGGGAAAGGAAATTAATCCTATTGATGATGTGTATTGTTGATTAATAGCAGTATTACGTTTATATTTTAATATTTACATATTTATTTACAATGATAATATAACAATATTTAAAATTAAATTAATTATTTTTTAAGCTCTATTTCCTCAGCCACGTATGCACGTGGCTGAGGAACGTGGACCATTTCCCGTTCAGAATTTCAGAGACGCTTTCAAAGAATTCACGGGTCAATATACATCCCACGAGAGTCACAAATCCCCATGCGTTTTTTTCTCTTCTTTTCTTTGACCTGTTTTAGTTATTTATTTATTTATTTTTGTTTTCTGGGCTTATGCTTCGTTCCATGAGGGAGAGGCCGAAAGTGTTGGACCATAATCTTGTTGTCACTTAGTTGTTTACATTATCATTAATGAGTACAGATTATGGACAAAGTCGCTAAATGAATTAAAGAATAAAAAAGATAGATAAGATACCAAACCAATATTGAGTTAATACAAGTAGCTGATGTACGTTGGGTATGATTTAATTAATTATCTGTTTTCTTATTCATTGAAGAATATTTGATTAATTTTTAGATGGAAAACCATGTTCTAATAAACATTAAATAATCATTACTCTATAACCCACTGTTTTCAGCACATGGTTTTCAAGTCCAGTAACTTAAGATTACTTAATAATAATAGATAGTGGAATCCTTACATGAAGCCAGGTTTAAATGATTCCAAGTTCAAGTCCCATAGGCTGAGAAAAAGACTTTCAATTAATTATCACCTTACTATAATCACATAATTAGCTTATCTAACCATTTCTTTATTGTCCTTTGTTAATCTAATTAATTAGAGTTGACCATTTTATGAAATAAAATCCGCTCAGTAATTAATTTTTACAGATTGTATTTGAGTTATTATAATTTTCTTTTGTTTTCTGTTCTTGATATTAGCTTGAAGAATAAATTCTTTAACCATCTTTTGATATATTTAAACAAAAAAAAAAGACACCGAGATATATATATATATATATATATATATTAAAACTACTCTAATTTTAGTTATAATTAATGTATACCATATGATGCAGTTGTGTGAAAATATGAATAACAAATAAAGAAGATTCAAACATCTGTTTGAATCTTCTTTTCACACAACTGCATCGTATGGTACAGATTTTTTATGTTATGACCAATAAAAAAAAAAAAAGATTATTTATGTTGTTTGAACGAAGGGACCAAAGATAAACGATCGAGATTGGTTGAGATCCCAAGAGAGTTTGCGGTTGTCAAATATAACAGTGAAAGGCTTGACTATGACTTTCCAAGTCCACTCTCGGTCTTTCCCAGAACCCGCATCCCGTACAAAACGTTTTTCCCTGGCATAAGTGCTTGTTCTTCACGCCTTGCCTGCAGATCAAATTTTCTCTGCCTTGTTCTTTTTTGGCTTTTACGGAAGAAGATTCGCATAAAGAGTTTACAAATAACAACATGCATTGCAATTTTTCAAATCATGAGAGCCATTCTCAATTATACGGATGTGTTTCTCCCCATAAGTTGGTATGCCGCTCACATGAGTTGGTGAAAATCGTGGAAGAAAGACTCCAGAAGGGATGAGACAAAGACCGCTTTTTAAGAAGGTCTAGTCCAATAGAGCCTTTAAATTGCACTCCTTTTGATGTCTGGAGAGTGTAGCCGCGTCTATATTGCAATAGTAAAATTGAGGAAGAAGAGCTAGTGTCTTATTAGTCATGTAATTGGGAAAGAGGAATTTTTTTTTTTGGTGATTACAGGGCATACTGTGGGCTAAAGGGAAAGGGGACGGGAAAGAGGGATTTTGAATCCTGATATCACCACTCCTCCCTCGTCTCACCCCGACCCCACCATGTGAGACCTGATTCAGTAAGTGCGAGCTACTTGTTCCCTCTTTTGGTCTCCAGGAGGAGGCTCCACAGCGCTTCATTTTCTTGTCTGGGTCAATTAAAGCCGACGATGGCATCCTCGCCATGAATCACTTGTAACTTACAAAGCATGCCAACCATCATGTGAGACCTGATTCAGTGCCCAACATGAATTTCTAGTATGTATAAAAAATAAATATCTTATAACTTCTGCATAATATGTATCTATTAAGTTAAGTTTCTCTTCGTAGTCCGAAGAGAGTTTGTTCCAATAATGAACATAATAGATTCTAGATCAAGTAGACTATATCACCACTGATAAAAGTATCAAACTGCTACACTATCCATGCTAAATAAGAAATAGAATAACTTTTTGCAGAACAAATACAACCATATTTGTTTTTAATAAACAATTTTTTTTCCAATTGCTTCTAAGTAGGCTTTAATTTCACCACTGAATCTAGTGAAATCATAAAAATTTACCTTTCCCAGAACCTCAAAGCAATCGAAAATTAGACATATATTTGGGGTTTGTAGAATTTTTTTAAAAGGATTTGACTCTTTGAAAGTGTATGATACACTATATGTAATAAGTATAAAAAAGTTATTATTGATGAAAAAATTACAAGAATGTATTATTATTATTTTTTGGATAATAAGACTGTATTATTTTAAATTCATAAATAATTATACAATTGTTTATATTTTATAAAATTTCCTATTTGTATGAAATTAAATTTTTTAAATTTATAAATTATTATTGGCTTATTTACATTTTCTAATCATTTATGTTGTTTATTTTTTTATCAACAAATGCAGCATGCTTAATCTTGTAAAATATATGACACTCTACAAGAAACCTATCTGAAAAAGGATTTTCTTTGTTTTTTAAAATGCTGTTATACTCACGCTGCGCCTTTCACAATATGTTCATGATTTAAAAGAAACAAAACTTGTAATAATATATTTCAAAAGTGAAATGTACTGTTATAAGTCTTATTTTTGTAAGAACGTAAACGTATTATAAAAAGAGAAATGATACAGCCATTCTTTTGCATTTACGTTTGTTAGCTACGTTCTTACGTAACTAAATTTGACAAAAACAAAAGTTAAAATAAAATGCTAATAAAATGAACCGTTTAAAACTTTCATAAAGAAACATATGATAGAGCGTGGGTGCTCTAGCACTGCTCTTGTAAAAATAGCAACGTGAGTATAACTTTATTTGTTTTTAAATGATTAGGTCTGGCACACATGTTCGTATCCGTTGAATCGTTTTAATCTTAGCTGTTACAAATCTTCCCTCAGATAATTTAAGTGAAAATTATCTAATTTGTTCAGGCTTAACTTAAATTTAGGAAATTTAACTGTAAATTACGTTGGAATAATGATAGCGGTACAGGGATAGCTTACGCTCCGTCATATTTACTTACAATAATTTTTTAAAATATAATTATTATTTAAATATAAAAAATATATTATAATCATATAAAATTATTATATACTAATGGCTGATTGGAAATATTGATGAGACAATATTTGTCTGTACTGAAGCATAATTGCGTAAGCGTGACAGGGTAACCGTACCTGGGGAGTGAGTTACTGGTTGTGTGTCACATGTTGACATGATTGGGGCCAATCATTGTACAGTGAAGCAGAAGGCCGCTTCTTGTTAATTTCCTCGAAGCTAGCTGGGAGGTGGCGGCTACGTCTTGTTTTATTACTCCATTACGAGGCTTAACGATAGAAAATGTGTACAACTTTTGTTTGGTCAAGTGTGAATCTCCTGAGAGGGACCGTTTACTTTTAGAAACATACGTAGACCAATATTAATTGTAGAGCATGAAACACGTTTTGGGTTTGAACACGTTGCATATACATTTATGACACTTTGAAGTTGCAAGTCAGAGGTGGGGAAGAAGAAACCTCTCGAGGTCTTCCTTACGCGGACGTTTACCAACACATCACCCAGATATCACCTTAAATACGTAGAGAGTTGCCAGTACTTTAACTGGATAAGAAAAGAGGGGAGCTACTGGACTGTCCACTGATCACAGGCAAAGATGGTGAGAACCCCTTCCTGTGACAAAAATGGATTGAAGAAGGGTACTTGGACCCCAGAGGAAGATAGGAAGTTGATTGCTTATGTCACTAGATATGGTTGCTGGAACTGGCGCCAACTTCCCAGGTTTGCAGGTAATTCATTGGTTGAACATGTTTATGTCCTTGTGAACATTCACCTGGCGATAAATTCATGCGTGAAACTCTTCTAATTATAATTCTACTGAATTTATTGGCGTTGACCTCATGAAATTACGCCTGGTTTTTCAGGACTGGCAAGGTGTGGGAAGAGTTGCAGACTTAGGTGGTTGAATTATCTGAGGCCAAACATCAAGCGAGGGAACTATACCCAAGAAGAAGAAGAGATTATTATCAGATTGCACGAAAAGATGGGTAATAGGTATAGCACCCCCTGATTGCTGATTCCTGCCAGTTCACCATCAAATTACTGCTATAACTCAATTGAAAGACGCTCCATAAACCATCACCCTGCTGCAATATAATTACCAATTGGAACATAGTTTCCGAAGCTGTATTGGGTTAATTTGCAGACTGAATAAGTTAATTAACCTGACGTTTTGGCATTGTCCTGCAGATGGTCTGCGATTGCAGCTCATTTACCAGGAAGAACAGATAATGAAATAAAGAACCATTGGCACACCACTCTGAAGAAGCGCTTTCTAAAGAACTGTGCCGCGAATGGAAAAGCGAAAGTGACAAAATCAAATGATTCCTCCCCAGTTAATGAATCCAAGCCAGATAACAGTGATGCTGGCCCATTATCTCCGCAATCATCGTCGAACTCGAGCGAATTCTCCAGCACAACTACAGGTTCCAGTGTGGCCAGTGGCGATGGTTTGGCCTTGAAAGATGACTTTGCGTTTCTGGATGCATATGCAGAACCCTTGAATGAAAATATGTGGACAGAGCCAAACATGTGTGATATTTCCAACGTCCCGAGTGAAACAGTGCCAAACAGCGACACGCCCAGTACTGTTCAGATGCCCGATGCGTACGCAATGTCTGCTCTGCAATTGTCTAGTCAAAATTTGGTTATGGGGGATCAATTTGCATTTTTGGATGCTGATAGTGAGCCAGTTAATGAAAATTTCTGGATAGATCCAACTGTGGCTGACATGTCCCTGCTGGCTAGCCAACCACTGACATCGCTGGTGACAGATGCTGATGATTATTTATTTCCATTTTATGATTCAGAACTTTGGTGTCAAAGTAATTTGTATGACGAATGTATTAGCTTATTCTAACGCGTGTGGGGGAATCATTATATCACTCTACTTTATATATTCCCTATGTTGCTTCTACTGGGGATACCTTTTTGCGAAGCTGTCATGATGTACTATCCATACATCATTATCTTGTCATATTCGCTTCAACTTGAGAAACCATCCTATTTCTAATATAGATGTGGTTGAGCTTGAATAGGTTATAATATTTATAAGTGTTATAACTTCACTAGGTTTGTGAAAGGATGTGAAGAGAGCAGATGAATGCAAATCCTCTTTCAGTTTTTGTGGTTATATGCCGCTCTTAATTTTGTCTTTTTCTTGTTTTACCTGTCACTGGGTCAAGCTATTCTGTATTCTCATGAAGAAAAGTACTGGTGAGAAGGAGGTTTTTCAGTTGTATTATATAAGACATTCGTCATGACAACTTCAACTTAGAACTTTTATTGAATACCTAAACCTAGTAATTGAAGTTAAATTAGTTTTTGATTAGCCTTAACTGGGGGAATGATCCGATTTGGTCATTTGTGACTAGGAATACACTTGGTCATGTGGTTTATATTCAGAACTGACACATTTGCATACACAAAAACTAAGTCCGGCGATAGCATACACTAAATATTCATTACAGAAATGATATACCCACATACTTAGAAAGACGTCTGTTTTATCTTTTATAAAGGAATGGTAGAAATGATATAGGAAGAAAGGGATGAAAAATATATTGGAGGCTGAAGAGTAAGCCACGTGAGGAGCGTAAGTAAAACATAGGTATAACTGTATAAAAATAGTATCACTCTATTCATAATGTGTGTTAACCAAAAGAAAAATTCATTATGTGCATAACAAATGAAAATAATGAATTAGTTGTTACTAGCATAACAAATGATAGAATAGGATAGAAGTATATTTGCCAATGATATTAGTAAGGTTCAAAATATTTCATTTGTAAAGCTAACAATCTCGTTTGAGGGACATAAATACTAATATTGTAAGTTTTCATTAAGACTTGGGATACATGCTTACTTAACTTTTGTCTTACCAAAAAAAAATATAATAGAAGTATATATTTCTATATGAGAAATAAATTAAAATGTTAGGACGGAAGTTTTATTCATGGCTGGGCCTTTCGGTAACAACAGGACCAAAAATAAACCCAATTCACAAAAATAGACCAAAAATCCAATAAGAAAAGAAATGGAATGGGTGATAATTAATTCAAAACCTTTTTCTTTCAGGTACAAAGGAAAGCCAAAAAAAAGAAAAAATTGAAGTACAAACCACCCTATGGGGAGTGGTATTGAAACTGTGTAAGCCAGTGTCCAGCTGATGCCCGAAGGAGGCCATTGCAATCGGCGGCCCAATTGCCTTCCTGACGAGTATATTCCAATTCTTTCCAAGCGTGTTCTGAATCATAAGAACCAACATGCGAAGATGGAGGTTATGAAGGTTTTCTAGAGCAGTTGTAAAAATCAAAGATTAATGACAAACTAGAGAATCATTGACCCCAAAACGAAGTATCGGTGAATCATTATATTAAATAAAATGGGCTTAAGACTGGAAAGTTGTTTTTATGACTAACTGAAGTTTGTTCCAGCTCAATGTAAGGGTCTACTACATATAATTGTACAAAAAAATTGGTCAACCAAAGATTTAATTAGCTAGAATGACTTTTCAAATGCATGCAGAATTAATTTCAGACGCGCTTTCAAAGAATTCAAGATGCACCAATTTGTGGAGTATATATATGTGGCACCCACCATGTTTGATCAATATGTTTATTAGATTAATTAGGGGAGAAAATTTTTTGGTTTCACAACTGGTCACTAAAAATTTTATTGGATTAGGGGATGCTTGTATGAGGGTGTTATTGTAAAGATCATATTCTTGTTTTGTTATATCTTATTTTTTCTTTGTAATTTGGCTGATCCTCTGGGTAACTGGGTGAACAAGATCCATTTGATCCTTTCCATTGGGTGCGTCTTTCTAACAGCTTGGACTGGATGAGCAAGATAGATAGTGGATGAACTACCATATACGAGGGTCAAGAATCATGGGCTAAAATTACTAATATGGACAGGACAAACAATTCTTCAGTTGATCAGCCACCAAGCACCACGTCATCAATACACACAAAAGCCTCTTTATATAAATATATGAAATTAAAAAAGATTTCTTTTTTTTTTTTGGTTGGAATCGAAATACTCATTTAATTGATTCGTTAGTTACGCTTATGTTTTCTTGGTTGATCAAATCCAATCTCTCTAAGTCTACCCGGTTTTTGTCGATATATATAAAGAACCTTTGGGTTGACCCTTATTAGCACGTGCCTTTATTAACGCGGCGGAATCCTTTCAAATTATTAATTAGCACGTTTAAGCATCTAATGAAATAACTGTTTCCAATAATTAATCCATTGTTGACTGACTAACTTTAGTGCTGACATCATAGTGGTGACGTCATTTGCTTACCCACCTCGACCGTTCACACACCGTCATTCCATTTAATTTATGCGATAATTCCTCCTCCTCAAACAACGTTGTTATAAATATGCCTTTGTATTTATTTTGTGCAATAAAAAAGAAGTAATGGGTGACACTTTACCATTTTACCAATTTACTTCTTTCTCATAATACCTACAGATAGGCCCAATTGCGTATCAATAAAATTTTCCATAATTAGTTCCAAAAAAAATTTCCATATTTAAATAGTCACTTCACTTTTTACCAAAAAAAGTACAATTCGGTGGTATTCAGTAGTTCTTTGTTGAATTGCTGCTTGTGCTTGGACTAACAAACTGTTTTTGTTAAGGATTGTGATGTACTTTTTTTTTTTTTTTTAGTGATTGATTGTGATGAACTTTAACCTTAGATCAATAGTTTCGCCTTACTTTGAACTTTAAACAAGTGTCTTCCGACTTACTGATAATGTGTTTTAAAGCTTGAAACTAATCGTTTTGCTAAAAGCAGAGAGAATTCCGAAAGCAAGCTGAATTAATTAAACAAAATACCAACAAATAAATAACAAAAAAGGGTACATACTCTTCTCTTTCAAACTCAAAGGATCACATTTCATATAAGAGGAATGCTATTTGTGTGTGATTTTACTACAGAAAGATTGTACAATACATTAATAGAGAGTAATTTTATTTGAGTTTTTGTAGTCTTTGTATAATAAACCCACATATAAATAGCAATATTTTTATATAATTATTAGATTAATTTTTTCAATACTTAAATAAGAATGGACCAGAACCTCTTTTTTTTTTTTTTTTCTCATTTGTTTTTTTTTGGATAAACAATTATTGCTAGAGCTCCATTGCTGTCGGCAGATGGTACGCGTCTTGATTCTCAATAAAATGTTATAAAAGCTGTCTTCGAACGTTGGTTTGAGTTGTAGAATTAAGTGTGGTCTCAAATAAAGGAAGAAAACAGAAAATAAAGAGATGGTGAGAGCTCCATTCTACGACAAAAATGGATTGAAAAAGGGTGCCTGGAGTAAAGAAGAGGATGACAGGTTAACAGCTTATATTCAGAAATACGGTCATCCCAACTGGCGTCAACTCCCCAAATTTGCAGGTTTAATGTTAAGTTCTTTTCAGTTTTCACTAAAATTATTGCTATCGTCGTCTATGTTAAATACATGAAGCCTCTAGATTTATTATTTATCGAGTTTCAGCTTTCTGGGCAATCTGAAATCAAAGAATCTGAAAACAATGCTTCTGTGTAACAGGTTTGGCAAGATGTGGAAAAAGTTGCAGACTTCGTTGGATGAATTACTTGCGGCCCAATCTAAAACATGGGAACTACGCCCTTGAAGAAGAGGAAACAATAATCAAACTACACCAACAATTCGGAAATAAGTATGAATTTGCTACTTCTTAAAACTACGTTATGTGAAATCTGCTCTATATCTTTTTGGTTCTTCTTTAATATAGATGATATATATATAGCCGCAGAAAGATAAGGCTACTAATGAATTAAAGATCATATATGGTTCATTTGGTTCGTGCATAAGTGTGTCCGAAGAGTATTAACCTCCAATCTCAAATGTTTGATGAAAATCTCGCTTGTTTCAGATGGTCCCTTATTGCAGAAAAACTGCCCGGAAGAACTGATAACGAGATAAAGAACCATTGGCACAGCCACCTAAAGAAGCACGTCAATCGCAAGAAGTCAACTTCTGAGTTCAAACCAAAGCCAAGTGAGACTTGTGGAGAGAAATCCACAAATTTAATTGGTACTGACTTTCCCAATGTTTTGGAAAGCTCGTTGTCCATGGGCACGGAAACGTCCCACGCAGAACACAACTCCTTTTCCTTCTCCTCTGCCTCTAATGGTGCACCCTTACCCATGAAGTGGTCCAGAGAAGATAGCGTTGCTTCGTGGGGAACATTGGAAGAATTCAGCGGTGATTTTTGGACTGAACCATTTCTAGAAGAAAGCACATATACTGATGAAATATTAACAGGCTGTCAAGACTTTGCCCTGTCTGTTTCCTACTACGACGAGGTTTCAGATTTGTTATATCAATACATGTCAAAATGACCACAAAGTTTATAATGAAATATTCAAACAAATGGTAAATGGATGCAATTTTTATTCAGTGTCTCTTTTTTCATAAATTTAAATTCATAAAATTTTCACTTAAAATAATATTTTAAGATTTAACAGATCAATATTTTATAATAAATTTTGTGAAATAATTATGGGTAGAATTTTATGTGACTTAGCTAGCTTTTCCCATTTATTTTTTGATCCAATAGTTGTACTCAATCAGAGTTTCTTATTTATTGTAAATACATTAATGTCTTGGCATACACATAGTGTGTATTAATTTACTTTCATATTTTTGTTGTTATATTATGAAAAGAGCCAAAAAAAAAAAAAGACTTTAAAATTTAGCAACTACTGATTTATCACAATTTACTAATTTATAGGTTAAGGTTTATATAGTGAGAAAAAATCAATGTCTCTTTCAGCTTTAATTTGTTATAAATAACAATGGTAGATGCACGAACCTCTATAAGTAAAAATCAAATAAAGAATTTAAATTAATCTATTCTAGTGGTAAAACGTTTTAATCATATATACTTCTTTTTGATAATCTAATTATATATTATTCTTAAACAAGAAAGCGTGACTTTATCAGCAGTGCAACTAAGGCTTAAAGTAAAAATTTTTAAAAACATCACAATAATAGTTGATTGATAATTAATGTAAACTTTTATAAATAAGTTTAACAATTAATATAATTAAATCATTTAAGTAATTGATAACGTGTTTGGTGAAGATAACAATCATCAATCGAATTAGTGATGGCATCATTAAGTATGATGTCATATGCTAGCCTTATATGGGGCACTGATTCACATTACGTCCTTTCTTTAATATAATATTAAAGATATAATATATTTTTTATATTATTTTATAAATTACATAATATTTATCTTTAAATTTAAATAAAATTATAAAATTATTAATAAAATTTATTTATTTTTTACTATACATAACATAATTAAATTATTTAAATCATTAAAAACGTATTTTGCGAAGAAAACAATCATCAATTGAATTAGTGATGATGTCAGTAAGTGTGATATCATATGCTAACCTCATATGAGGTGCTGATTCACATTATCTCCTTTTTCTTAATATAATATTAAAAAAATAATATATTCATGTCAAACATAATATATATTTTTATATTATTTTATAAAATATATAATATTTATTTTTAAATTTAAATAAAATTATAAATTTATTAATAAAATTTATTTTTTTATTATAAATAATTTAATATTAACTTTAAAAACGTAGATATAATAAAACTCATAATAATAATGGTTAGATTGAATTTGAAAGGATAACTACAAATATAAGTTATATGCGTCCGATTGATAAACGTTGCAAGCAATTAAAACTGGAAGGAAAGTTTGAAAATTGGCAAAACTGTTGTTCTTCCTCAGCTAAAATTACACAGACATGACTCATGCGAGGCCAGCTCAGGGTACGGGATCAGACAAAACGTGTATCACGCTGGCCCAAATTTGAGCAATGACAATGCTTTTAATCTTATTCTAATTAAAAGGAATCTTTCTTGAGTGGAACTTTAATAATTAAACCCCAGCGAGTCAATCAAAACCGGACACTGTTTCTGCATTTGCTTTTCTTAAAGATGCGTTTTATCTGTCAAGAAGCTACCCATCTTTGGGTTTTCATGTGAAACTTCTCGTCTTCCTAGCACACAAAAAGAAATAGAATCTGATGTGACTTATTAATACAGTCTTCTCGTTCAAACTCACCCTATTAGTTTATTATTTTCTTTTGTTTCTTCTTTGCGCTAAACGATCAGATTTGCCACAGTTCGGAGGACGAACAGAAGATTGCAGGGGTTAGCAGCACAAATATATATATGATATGCGTTATAAGCCCCTCAACAGATGCTAATTAATGACACTCGAGAAGAACTACATACCTTGTTTTGATTTGTTTTAGTTAAGGTCAGTAGAGATGGTGAGAGCTCCTTTCTATGACAAAAATGGTCTGAAGAAAGGTGCATGGAGTCTACAAGAAGATGAGACGCTTAAAGCTTATATTCAGAGACATGGTCATTCTAATTGGCGCCAACTCCCCAGGTTGGCAGGTATCAAATTCTTATGTTTCGAATTGCTAATTGTAACCCCGTCATGTGTGATCTTATCATCTTTGATCCATTTGGTTATTGTTTCTCGAGAATATTGAGATTTACAAAATTGAAAATATTTTGGACATCAATTAGCGTGTGTGAACTTGTGATTGCGCTGTGAGTGTTCGTGCTTGATTTTTACTGCGTCTGTATGACAGGATTAGCAAGATGTGGAAAGAGTTGCAGACTACGCTGGGTGAATTACCTGCGCCCAAATCTGAAACACGGGAACTTCACCCAGGAAGAAGAGGAAATAATCATCAAACTGCACCAACAGCTTGGAAATAAGTATGGATTTGTTACTCCTCTGCAAATTTTACTACGGATTTTCTTTTAATTCCATAATGAAATTAAGTGTAATTTGATCTCTGCTATGATTGACCTGTCCGCCACAGATGGTCTGTGATTGCTGAAAAAGTACCTGGAAGAACAGACAACGAGATAAAGAATCATTGGCATAGCCACCTAAAGAAGCGCCTAAAGCGCGAGCAGACAACTTCTGATGAGTTCAAAGCCAATCCAAGTGCTACTTCAGAACGAGCTCGGCATGCAGAATCTGATAGCAGAAGCAGCGTTGTTGCTTCTCACTCTCACAATATTTTGGAAACCTCAATGTCCAATTCAACAGAAAGGGAGGATAACTGCTCTTCCTTTGTGTCTAATGATGCGGAATCAGTCTCGAACAGCTGGCCCAGAGAAGAAGATGGTACTGTTTCAACATGGGAACCATTAGAGGATTTTAGCAGTGATTTTTGGACTGCACCATTTATAGTAGAAAATGCATATTCCCTGGATGATTACAGAGGAGACATTGCCCCATACGACGGGGCAGAGTTGTTGTACCAAGCGATGCGAGAATTACCAGAAATACTACTGTGAGTGAGAAACACAACGCAAACAGTAACTTTTGCTTTGTTTTTTGGCTGATAATTTGAGCTTGAGTTGGGAGCTTCTTTTTTTTTTTTTCCCCATAAAACCCCTTTCTCATGTGTTGTGTTCATTCTACACCTCTCAAACGGTATGATTCTTTGTGATTTTAATGTAAAATGGCCTTATATTCATAATAAAAAAAATAAGTAAGGATACTTAAATTTCGCTTGTTGAACAATTGGTAAACGCCAAATAATGACTACATTTTTCCATTTCGTTTATGTGTTAGGTTTTTTTATCGCTGAAGTGCTGTGTATTACATAATTATTCAAAAGATAAAAGTTGTTGTAGGCATTTTTTCTCTAGCCAGAAGAGGGTCCCAGAATGGATGGCTATTGCTTTAGTATATTTTATACTTCACAATGTTTTTTTGTGTTGGGAGATTAGATATATATGGATTGCTATGAAAAATATGCTTCAAATGACACGTAACACGGATTGTTTACTTCTTCCAAATACCTAATTTTGCAGAATGTTACGTAGAAGTTGCTCACTCAGGACCTCAGGTAAACGCCTTTTACAAAGTCTACTTCTATTTTGTTGGGGTCTGTCAGAAAGTTCTAGCTAGCACCTTTATTGAAGTCATGGTTTGTCCGCTCAAAATTTAAAGGATGAACCAGAAACAATAGAGAATGGTTTCTAGCTAGAATTGAGCGACCGGGGCCAGAGCTCATAGTAAATCTTTCTAGAAATGGTCAATTCGTGAGGTACGAGCTTGGTGGATATCAAAAAGGGCTGCATCATGGCTAGCTCATTAGATGTATGATGGATGGTCATCATGAAATAATTTATCAAAACCAAAAAGAACGATTATGTGAACTTTGTTCCTAGCTAATACTTACCATTTCATGGCTAAAAATAGCATTCTCAAATAAACTCACTAAATCGCAAGAAAGGTATCCATGTATTTATATATTGCTGTGTTTAGAGTTCCTCAAATTGACAACTTGAAACTATGTGGAAAACAGCCTCGAATTCCTCCATGCCTATGTCTTATATCACATTATAGCACTGCAATAAACGTCCCTGCAGTAGAATGATTGTAACGTCTGTTATTTGTATTTATGAATGAAATAAGAAGTCTGTTTTGTTTTACTAATTTGACCACAGACAATTTATCAAAGTAAAACAGAGAAAGCAGGGGAGAATACGTACTTTATTTACAAATGAGCAATCGGATATGGCTCTTAAAAAGCATGGGTATTGAAAGGGAAACAACTCATGAGAAGCAGATAAAAGGGCTGATGCAGCAATTATAGATGGCTTGAATTCCAATAGCTCTACCTCTTCGTCTTCGAAACAGACAAGAAAAGCAATAAAGAGCAATGCGGTTATTTGATTGAAAAAGCCAGAACAAAAAGGAAAACACTTTGATCTCATGAAAGAGGGGGCATGAGAGATCACAATCAATCAAATAATCCAGGTGTAGTAAAGCATTTGGTTTCTATAACAATATTCCTTGGTTGGCCAGGAACCGATCGAGATAGTTGATAGCTAGGTACGACAGAACTAAATCGAAGGTGCAGGAACCAACGCACATTCAGATTACGTTAAAATGTTCAAAACTTAGAATCAACACTTTCTTTCGCTTGGGAAAGAAAACTGAATTTTGCATTGGATTCTAACAGAGAGAGAAGTCAATATCTATGGCTTCGAGGCTTTGAAAGTAATTTTGCGATTGGATGTGTTCAGATTCGATAAGGAAGAGGGAAGAAACGATGTCATCATGGAAGTTTCCTAAAGGGGTTTCAAGGTCAAACTCCATGGACGAGTCTGTGTGAAGTTCTCGAGGGAACTGAAGAGAAAAAGTATGTACATTGTTAAAAAAGAGGCAGAGTGATGAGGTAAAAGTTGCTAAGAAAAAAGCCACGGAGCGGCCTATGTTCTTAAACAAGGCTAGTTTGCTTGCTACTACTCTCTCTTTATTAGTGTTTCTTTGTACTGCTTCCGATTTCTATCTCTGTCTCTGTGATTGACAAAAAGAATTGAAAAACAGAGGTTATTGGTTTGCTGTGCTCAGTGTTGCATGAGAGGTCATGGCAGAACAAGATTGGTTAGAGACACAAAGCCAAGGTCTGTTGTGGGGGAAAATTTGACTTTGACATTAACGCGTTGAATTTTTTTAATTAAAAAATGCTTAGTTATTTCTTGTGGAGAGGCAACATCCCAGTTTTAGAGTTCTCAATTATAAACTGCCCAGAAAAAGTTTGTAAAAATGCTTGAAGACTGCCGTTTTGGATGCATACGTTGAGCATGAACCCATGAGCGGAGATTTCAGGACCGAGGCGTATGGGAGTACAATTGATTTTAAAAAATCATTAAAAATATATAAAATATATAGGTCCACTTCATAAAAGAAATGATAAAAATATTTAAAAAAAATAGGTCCTTTGAATCAAGATCCTCTCGTGTTACAGTGAAACAAGCACGTTGCCTACCTCTCAAGTGAAATTTTGGTATTCGTAACGTTGGGTTTAGTTTGTAAAAATATTTTATTTTTATTTAGATTTATTTTTATTAAAAATAATTTTTATTTAAAAATAAAAATATATTTAATTTATATTAATTAAAATTTATTTTTATAAGATATAAATAATAAAAATATATTTAATTTAAAGTTTAAGATTTAAGTTTTAGAATTTAAAATTTGGATTAAGAGTTTAAAATTTGGGTTTCAAGATTTATAATTTAAAGTTCAAGGTTTATGATTAAGGGTTTTGGGTTTTGAAATTTATAATTTAGATTTTGGAGTTGAGTTTTAGGATTTCGAGTTTTGAGGTTTAAATATTTAGAATTTTAAGATTTAAGTTTATAATGTAAAGTTTAAAATTTTGGAGTATAAGATTTTTGAGTTTTAGGTTTTAAAATTTAAGATTAGGTTAAGAGTTTAAAATTTAAGAGTTTAAGATTTAAATAATAATTTTAAAATTATCATTAAATTTTTAATTTATATTTTTTATTTTTAAAATTTTATATAGAAAATATTAAAAATATTTTTAAAATTTATCTTATTTTAAAAAATATTTTCAATAAAAATATTTTTACTTTTCACAAACAAATACATTGTTATTATCATTTTTTATTTTTATTAAAAACAAAAATAAAAAAATAGTCAAAACAAACGACTACCTTAGTTGCTTTGGATGTGATTACAAATATTGGTTCAGATCTTATATACGCTGCATGCTATAGTTGTAATCATTTAACCACTTTGCAGAAAACTAAACTTAATTGATCAATTTGTTAATTATAATGCAAGTAACCATTTCAGGGCCAACCTCTTTCTGATTTTTTGTCTTTACTCGAAATATTGGGTGAATTTATAAATCACGAATCTGTTTTGCTTTGTACGCCAATCTAGCAGCTTGACCCTCTGATCATTACATGGTTTTGAATTTGAATCCTTTTGGGATAAGATTGCCTAAATATTATTAAGGAATCATTAATCTAGTTCTCATTTAATATGAATTGATTTTCTTAAACTGCTTTCAGTTTTGGTAATTGAAAGCATTTTTTGTAATATAAAGTTTAAGAGGAAAAAAATTACTCCATTTTAAAATTAAAACTTATGATAATATTTATAAATTGACTAACTATTAATAAATAGTTAAGTTTAAATTTTATAAACAAAATTTTTAAAGTTTATTAACTAAATTAACTCCTTCAATTTATTGCTTGCATTTTAATTATCTAAAGTGTGTGTAAACTCAGTTATCGGTCGCATTCTTGTCATGTTATGCATGTTAGCAAAGATTATTATTTATCCACACAAGATTATTATTATTATTTTTCTGAACACAAGATCATTATTATTTATTCATTGGGTTATCTGTACATAGTTTAGCCTGTATTTTTTTGCAGAAGAAAAAAAAGAAGATTATTATTTATCCATACAAGATTCCTACCAAGTACCAACAATGCCATGATTCCAGATTCACGTTTCAAGGATTTGTCTCTTAATTAACTATTTTTTATTTATTAAATGAATAATGATACATTTATATAAAAGTTTTATATACTAAATTTATATATTCCTATATTTTTATTTTTATTTTTTATTTTTAATCATAACAAAAAATTATTTTAGCACCTGCAGGAAGCGTAAAGCTCCCAGCCAAATGCATCTTTTTCTTTATTGGATTATTTTTGATAAACTTCTGACTGTGTTCATTACAGCATTAATGTGATATCATGTGCGGACACCGCAATTCTCTTCCAATCGCGATTATTTTCATGTACTCTGCTTTCCGTGCTTTTCAACTTTACTTTTTCTTTTCTTGTTTAGCAGCTTATCCTTATCTTATCCTTTTGAGTCATCCGGGGCAAATTCCATCCCTGCATTTTTTGTACTATAAATCATCGGATAATTCACGCCCTCGTATTCTCTCTCTTCTTCCACACATTTCTCAAATCTAGTTAGAAACAACTACGCTTGCTTATGATATATGTCCACTTTCTCTGATACCCTCCTGTGCCTTTCCATTAATCGTCTCTGCAGTCACATGATAGGAACCATCAATAGTCATTTTGTGTTTGTTTCTGCTGTCATTTTCGTGACGTTAAATAGTGGAAGATTACGGAATTTTACCTATCTTTCTCGTCTCCCAGCCAACATTCGGTCTACTTAAAAGAAAAGTAACGAGAGCACCACCTGATATTAAAGCCCTTTTCAATACTGCCCTGAAAAAGTTCTCTATTTTTTAGCTGGGAAAGGTGGCATTAATACATATATGGAATGGATCAAGTGACTGGGACGGTCAAACATTAGTTTATTAGGTGTACTCTGGTGAATCTATTTTCCATCCGATGATTTAGCTTCACATTAATGTATTCACGATATTGCAAAATGCATATCTCATATGTTGAGTGCAACTTTGATGAGAAGTCTTTGAATGGACAGAAGCGAATGGTCATTTTAGCTGATAACTTGAGCTAAAGAGCATTTTTTGTTTTTTTCTTTACCCTATAAAACCCCTTTCCCTTCAGTTGTGTGTTTATCCTACACCACTCAAACGGTCTGATTCTTTGTCATTTTAATATCAAATGGCCTTATAACAAAAGCAAAAAAAGTCAAAATTTACAGGATGCGGGCTTAAACGATGAAAGTGGATGTGGGCTTCCTTCGTAATTGGTTTTGTGTTTCGATCTAGTTTTCCAACCTTCGCATTGAACTTGGACATCATATTGGGTATCCTCCCGTCCTTTGGTCATAAATCATGCTCATGGTCTTGTGTTGGGCTGGGCCTTAGTACTTCGAAGTAATTTCGAAAAATCGAGCTACTTCTGTAAATTTATGCTTTGCATTATACAGCCACATGGTCGAAGATAATTATATTCCTTTTCTAAAATCCATTTTTCTTAAATAAACAAAAGACATTACAATTCAATAATTTGAGACCATGTTCAGAGATCGACAGTTAAGGATACTAGAATCAGGCGACAAAATCATATTACTTGGGTATTATTGGTGTTTGTCCCAGGGGATTATGATTTGGAGCTTGTTAATTTGCTTTTGAAAAGCTATTGGGTTTGTCTGATGCTAACCTCGCCTGCTCACCCCCTTACTAATGGAGACAAGAACCATCTCATTTTCATATTTATCAACTTTTGGAGGCTTACCTTCCGACCACTTCTATGACATCGAATATCAACCCTTTTCTTCTCCCTCGCATGCAATTCATGTGAGTTTGTGCAGTGCAGGGGGTTCCACGACTTCAATTGCCCTGCATATACATACACAACAACTCCAGTACTCAGTCCCAGAAACAACTAAAAACCAAGGAATTTCTCCATCCAAAAATTCGTCCTCTATTTATTACATTTGTGTGCTTCTCAGTTGGCAATTAGATTTGGCTACAAAGTTACAAATTTGGACTATTCAGCCATCGCCCCACCTCATCATTCGTATTCCCTGACATGTTTGTTCTTCCCTGATGATCCCGTGCCTTCATATGGCTTTAGCTAAAACTCGTTAAAATGTACTGTTGGTTGGTCCATGAGTCTGACACTCACTGGATTTGTCACGAACTAGGGCGGGGTGTGTGCTATGCCGAAAATGAACAAGGCTGGCTTTAAGTTCAATCCTTTTAGCAAGAAGAGTGTATTACTTTTAGGTAAAAGTACACATTTTGATGTAGTTTCTACGACTGTTAGTTTATATGTCTGTCCGAAACAGTAAACTGGAGTACACATCTCCTCTTCTTTCTCACTTGGTGTTCAGTAGAAAACCTAAGATGAAAAGTCTTTCTGAAGTTGTACCAAAACCATGTGTTCTCTTTTCACTCCCACCCCATTTGGGCTGTGCCCAAACTCCATTGCACGGTTGTTGTTCCCCATTTTTGATTTGTTGCTTGTGCGAAACAGAGCATAATTAACCTTGGAACAAATATATGCCTCAGAAACTTTTTTATGAGACAGTCCATTAAAAGTATTCTGTTTGTTAAATTCTTTGCTTGGTGTTTTGTAGCTCCAAATCCCCAAATAAAATGAAGAACGATGAACCAAACGGGTTAAATTTGCACGCGAACACTGATCGTTTCTATTCTGATGGTGTCTTCATATCAAAAGTGTGGTTTGGTTCTCATGGTACTCTGTTTGCCTCAGAGAGTAGAAATATGCTCTTGTTCAACTTGACTTGAAGACCCAATTATAGCACTACAATTTGCCATGGCAATACTGGTCTTACCTAAAGCTGAGAAAGCGAGGAGGAACAAGGTTTGATATGCATCCATGAACTATAAATTTGTAAGTTTAAACATGATCAAGTTCAACCATGTGGGTTGGGCTCAAGACTGCAAATAAACTAAGATGACATACCAAACTCTTGACTATTTTACTATGGAAACAAGAATCTGCAACACCTTCATCGAAATCCTACTACAAAGGCTACATCTAGAACATTTTCTGCAGTCAAAGCACAGTTTCAACAACTGCGCTTTCATATTAGGAATCTGATCCCGTATTCAAAGGTAAAATAACTTGCTGGAACCAAACTATTTGTGGCGGAGTACCTAATAAAGTAGCAGGTGGGCCATCCTAATACTTCTTCAACTTAAAGATTCTTCATTACCCGCATTGATTTTACAGACTTCCCAAATGTATTGAAAAGTCACCTGGGATTGAAACTAGTTATTACGTTGGAGACTCCTTCTTTTCCTCTATATGCTACAATAAATAGAAACAAATAACATTTAGAAAACTCACACCATTTAGTGGTCCCAATTCCCTATGTGAAGTTGCAATCATCGCCCAGGTACAAGAACAGATCGCAAAAATGGGTGAACCAAATATATTTGATAATGAAATTTAAGTCATGAGGAGTGGACCATCGAACGGTTCATATTAAAAAACTATTCAAATTTATAAAAAATTCTTTCTCCTTAAGACAACCCTCACGGATCCATATTAACTAAAGAATTATGGAACTCAGAATGCAGAGATCGATGAGAGAAGAAAACAAAACAAACTAACGAGAAGAGCACAAGAAAGGACAAAGACACAGGCATAGAGATTGGAGACTGTTCTTAGCAGTCCAATGTCTCCAATTAATCGAAAAACGTTTTAGCGCCAACATGTTTATCGCGAATCTCTGAGACAAAAGATGCATTCCCATTTCTAGTTAAAAAAGTACATTGCAGGGTAATACCACGATTTCGCCAGTCTTGCCTTGCGCTGACCTGAACTGAGTAAACTCTCATCGCAATTAAGAAAAAGCATCAGGGATAATATATAAGTAAAAGTACTAAATTTTATTTTCCAAGAAAATTGCTGCTTTGCTATTGCAATTATTATTCCTCTGCCAGAAGCTAAAAGACACAACCACGCTTAACTACGAAACAAAAACACAAATTTCCCTACAATTCAAAGTTATGTTTTGTCCTTTTACAAAAATTCGCATTTTTTCTTTCCCAATCCTTCTCCCAGCCTCAGTCAGCAGATTTAATGATGTCGTTCCAGGATCATTTTACACTGATTTTGTTCATGAATAATCTTCTATCTATCAGCTTCCTTCCTTCTCAGTCTCTCCCCATCACTTTCTCTCTGTAACCTTCATTTTTTTTTGGCCCTTTTTATTTCGTTAGCTAGATCAATAAGCTATGACAGAGTCGCTCTCGGATGTATGAACCAGAGGATTAAATGTAGCTTCCTCTGCTCTGTTCGATGTTTCAGCATTGTTTAATCTGAGAAATCTGGACCATGCGACTGTTACAGCAATCAATGGTTTTCCTTTTCTTGATATCCTTCTCTTGTCTCAGAGTAGTGGCAGCTGCTACGGTGGTTCCGTTGGTTTTTTCACTTTCTGAGCTAAGAAAATGATGGTCCAAAACATTAACCGGTGTTTTTGAACTTGAAACCATATCGAACACAGACTCGCACCCCTCCGTGGCCATGTCTTGTATCACATTATAGCACTGCAATAAACGTTGCTGCAGTAGAATGACCATCACGTCTATTATTATTATTATTAATTATTTTTATTTATGAATGAAATAAGAAGTCTGCTTTCTTCTACTAGTTTCCACAAAAAGTTTATCAAAGTAAATAGAGAAAACAGAGAAAGCAGGGGAGAATACGTACTTTATTTACGTATGAAGAATCGGATATTGCTCTTAAAAAGCATGGGTATTGAAAGGGAAACAACTCATGAGAAGCAGACAGAAGGGCTGATGCAGCAATTATAGATGGCTTGAATTCCAACAGCTCCACCTCTTTGAAACAGACAAAAAATTTTAATACATAAAAATTCAAGACTAGTAGTCAAGTTAACTCCTCTTGATTGAGATATTTATGCAAGTTTCAATTTTAATTATACCTCTTTGAGATTTGAATATAATTTCAGTAGCTCGATCTTTCAAAACCTGCGTCAACGAAGGATCCTTGAGCCTGAACAAAGTGATGAAGAAAGGCACGAAAGAGAAGGGGGTGATGGAACGCATTCGCCATTGTAGAGCTCCTAAGATAAGGGACTCCATTCTTTGTATTGTTCGTGTCTCAAAAATGATACCACAACCAGCCTGATTCAGAAAGTTCTGTTAATATTAGCTTAGCTTTAATGAATCATAATATTTCTCACAATTCCTAAGTTTCCAAGCAAATTAGTTGCTTAGGATTAACGCTTTACCTGCACATCAGTAACAGAGAAATCTGTTTTCAACATCTTGGCAGCCAGAGAAAAGCAAGAGAAAGCAAGGAGCCTGAGGGCCCATGGTTTTGGTTGCTGTTATACGAAGATTTTAGTTAGATCTAGTTGGAGCAGAATCTAAATACTATATCATCTTCGCTAACCATTAAAACAATAAAGAGCAATGCGATTATTTGATTCAATAAACCAGAACCAAAAGAAAAAGAAAAAACTTTGATCTCATGAAAGAGAAAAACATGAAAGATCATAATCAACCAGATAATCCAAGAGTTATAAAGCATTTAGTTTCCTTACCAATATTCCTTGGTTGGCCAGGAACCGATCCAGATAGTTGATAGCTAGGTACGACAGAACTGGATCGAATGTGCAGGACAACTAAAGAGAACCAACCCACATTCAGATTACGATAAAATATAACGTAAAATGTCAAAACTTAGAATCAACATTTTCTTTCGCTTGGGAAAGAAAGCTGAATTTTGATATGCAGTCTTTACCTTTGAAATTAGAGAAATGACTTCTAGTCTAACAGAGATGTCGATATCTCTGGCTTTGAGGCTTTGAAGGTAATCTTGCGATGGGAGGTGCTGAGATTCAATAAGGAAGAGGGAAGAGACGGCGTCGTCATGGAAGTTTTCTAAAGGGTTTTCAAGGTCAAACTCCATGGACGAGTCTGTGTGAAGTTCTCGGGGGAACTGAGGAGCAAAAAGGATGTACATTGTTAAAAAAGAGGCAGAGTGATAAGGTAAAGTTGGTAAGACAGTTTTCAGCTTTCTTCAAATAAAAGCTATGGAGCAACCTCTGTTCTTTAACAAGGCTAGTTTGCTTGCTACCACTCTCTCTTTATTAGTGTTTTGGCATACTGCTTCCGATTTCTATCTATGTCTTTGTGATTGACAAATAAAATTAGGAAACAGAGGTTGTTGGTCCCCTGTGCTCAGTGTTGCATGAGAGAGTTATGGCAAAACAATATTGGTTAAAGACCAAAAGCCCTGGTCTGTTCTAGGGAAAAGTTTGTGTTTGACATAAGCGCATGGAATTTTATAATAAAAAAATACTTCGTTATTTCCTATGGAGATGAAATATCCCATTTTTAGACATCTCAATTATAAATTGCCCAGAAAATGTTTGTGAAATTTAACTCAAAAGAATCAGACTAGCGGTAAAAACAAGCATTTGGAATTTACGTGGTTTGTGTCTAGTCATAGATTCTGGTCCTATTACCTTCAAATTAACATTTCTTTTGGGTAATTTTCAATATTTATCCATGAATTTTCCAATTTCTTGCTGAAAATTGACTTATCTTTGATTAGGCCAAAGCAAAATTACGGAAGTATCTTAGTAAAAGTCTGTGCAAATTAACCGACACACAAACCACATTTCAATGAGTAGGGTATTGGAATATTTCTAGCATAAACCAAAAGACCGAAATGCGATTCAGTTCCTTGAACATACGTCAAATTCATATAACAGAGTAAGCATGTTCTGTTCTTGCCAAGTTTACCAATGATCCAAAGACATCATTACTGCATAGGACTACATTAAGAGCCAGGAAGAGAGAGAAGTAATTTTTTTAATTTTTTATTTTAAATGTGGAAGAGTGGTATATAATTTTTTGTGAATCTCAATGATCAAGTTACAATTTTGAAGATATGTACTTATCTTCAGTACAGAGTGGGTTGATTTCATTATCCCAAGCCAACTAATCTATTTATGAAACCACTCACAGAAAATTTAGCAAGCTTGGGTCCCGATAACTTACAAGTTAGCAAGTGAAGCCCACATCTCTTGTAATTTTAGTTGTGTTACTAACTCTTGAATTATGTTAATCTCTGAATAGTATCATTAAGAGCTAATTTTGTTCAACAATGACGTTCTCATGAAAAAAGTTTAATTTAAATTTTATAAAGCTTATTTTTTATCATTCAAAAAGGTGGGAGTTCATTTATAAATGTGCAAAACTCATTGCATCACATAATAATCAATGAATTTTATAAAATTTTAGTAAAGTATTTTTTTAAGAATATCGTTAGTCAATTTTGTTAGGCC
The DNA here is from genome assembly GCA_037013595.1 of Dicorynia guianensis. NCBI lineage: Eukaryota > Viridiplantae > Streptophyta > Magnoliopsida > Fabales > Fabaceae > Dicorynia > Dicorynia guianensis. The sequence continues at coordinate 4,186,496 of JASUAB010000009.1, forward strand.
TAGCATGGAGCATTATGTTTGGATTGAATCTAAGAAACACTAGATATTTATGCAGTTTAAGAATCCTTCTCACAATAAGTTACTAGATGCAATTTAGTAACGAGATTTAAATAGTGTTGCAAAAAGATTTAAATTCAAGTCCTTTCTAATCTGTGTGAAAAAAGTTCTTATTACCTCATATAATAAATAATAAAAAAGTTTTAAAATATTCTTTAAGACTTCAATTTAGATAAAATTAGGAATACATTTTGCTAAGAAATGGCGTTAGTTGTATAAAAACCGTATGATTGATATCTATATCTATATATAGATATAGATATATATTATTTTTTGTTACAAAACTTGATAGACCAAGTGGGGCTACCATGATTCTATAACATATATTGATATAGATATATATTATTTTTTGTTATAAAACTTGATAGACCAAGTGGGGCTACCATGATTCTATAACATACAATATTTATTCAATGTATAGATAGTGACAAGCTTTGGCTCTTCACACCAAATCATGCAACTACACCAAGAGTAAGGCTTTAAAATCCTCTTTACCTGCCACTCCATTAAATGGCTTCAAACATAAGAATACAGCCTTTTCATGTCCATGGCAGGGTGACAGCTTGGATTCATGTCCTTGTATTGAATGAGAAGCCCTCTCCAGTCCCCAGTAAACACGCACTCACCGATAGGACAAACCATTCCACACTTGGATACACAAAGTGATACTGCCCTAAAACCTAGTCATTAAGGCGATAATTATTTTAGTACTTCCAGTTTAATTAATTGATTAGTAATGTCTATCTTGTTCATTTTTTCTACTGGACTTGACTCTAAACTAGACTTTCATGTTTTGTCACATGGCATAAAGTTTGAACTATTGATTTGAGCCTGCATATTTTATAATGTAGTAATACTTGTTTATTATTTTGAGACTTTTTTTAATTTTAAATTCAAATAAAAAATATTATATTTATTAAGTGACTTATTATTTATTTTGTCCCAAAAAAACTATGGATTTAAGCTTTCAAACTTACATCATAAGCTTGAAGAATGGACAAATATACATGTATGCCTTGGAATTTACATAATAATTATTGTCATTATCGAAAGACAGATAAAGATTGAAGTTGTTCTATGTTTTGAGCTGCGAACATGTGAGTAATTGAGAAGAGAGACATTGAAAGAGATCACGCTTCCTAGGTTTGCAACATGCACCTATATCTAATTAAATTAATACCCATTGCAAAGTTGGGTACCTAATAACTGCTACAGTACTTCCGTTAACGCTACGTAATTCTTTTTATTACAAACCCATTTCAACCAAACATGGGACCATCGAGGAATAATTTAACCTACTTTGTCCAACAGATACGACGTGCATGTCTCTATGCATGACTTATTAATCATTTCAATTTGAAGTTAGTCCAATTCTGGAACCCACATTCATACCTTCAATCTGTTTGTACGTTCGCGGTGGTCATGATGCACATATTTCATGGCAAAAGGATAAATGATGTAATCAGCTAGGTTTAAGAAACCATAACACTAGTGGTTGTTCGGAGAAGAGACACGACGCAGCTTTGAAAACTTTCTAGGCAAAATCCGTAAGTCTACCTTGGAACTACCTATAAAATATGGTTCCCTTAAATTTTATAAAAAAATCAGATGTTATATTTATTAAATTTATAGTTTAAATTATAAAATTTAATAAATTGAATAATTTAATTTTTTAAATAAAATTTTTATAAAATTCAGTCGAAATTGATTTATCTCTTTGTTCTGTCCAAAATTTATCCTTGGCACTAATTCTATGGGCCCCTGTTTGCTGTTTCCTCATTAATCTCAATGTATCAGGCTAAAAGCTGATGGGAACTGATGCATGCATGAAGTTTCGCTCTGAACGGAAAGGGATCATATATATAAGTGTGTAGTCGTTGTTAAGAGGAAAAAAAATGGCACAACATATGGCACTCGAATGTACCAACTTTTGAGACAATTCATTTAATACTTTGACCTATCACTTTAGGGACTGAAACCCACATGTTGGGGGTTTCTTTTAGTATTTGCATAGCAAGGGGCAATAATACAAGATACAAATGACAAAACTTTATTCCTATATTTTTAACATAAGAACAAGGGACAAGTTGAAGAGTTTTTCTGCCATCGCAAAGAAAAAGGCCCTGGATGGGAACTGGGACGGAGAGCTCTTGGTGACTTTAATTTGGCCCTAAAGTCGTCTAAGGAAAAAAGTCGTGGTTCAAATATTATAAGGAAATAAAAAAGACTGTTCTTGGATAGCAATAATATTAGTCAAAGGCATATATCATTGATATTAATTTGGTCGGTATGACTATAGGACATGTGTCATTAAGATGTCGGAAAGTTAGCTCTAGGGGCTCTTGACTTAATTAAGTCAAGATGAAATACAAAAATATAGCTATTTTTATTAGTTATTTATTTTTTCTTACATTATGGTTTAAATATAAATAAATATTAATCGGAAAACAAATTATACAAGTATATATGCAAAAGATTTTTGGTTTTTCCTTTCAATTTGAGTGTTTTTGCTCGAGCCCAGGCTCAACATTGTCGTTGTTAATTGACCTACAGCGGAAGAAGGTTAGATCAGGATAAAATTTCATGACTTAAAACCAAATAGGAAGGGGTATGATCGATTTGATCATTTCTTAAATTAGTCCTTAATTAATGAATGATTTGTCATCATTAATTCTTTCTAAATTATTCTTTTCCTGTTATTTTTTAATTTCCTAATGCAGTAGGACTCCAGAGGTATCTACTCGTAAAAATAGTAAATATCTTCAAAAAGATAATAAAACTAATGGTGGTTGATTTAGTTAGTAAAATTTAAGGTATTTTGCACATAAAATTTAGGTTTAAGTTCTGTTGACAACAATTATATATCTTTAATAAGTGATTTATAAATATTATTATCAATTTTAGTTGAGGTTTATGATATAATTTGACTTTAAAATATAGTAGTTTTCAACTCTCCCTTGTTTAAACTTTTTTATAAAAAAAAATGTAAATAATATTCGATCATATTGGGCATGCATCTGGATCACAGGGATAAGTTCTAATTAATGTCTAAGTTGGGAGACAAAAAACTTTGGGACTATGCAAGATGCAGAATGGCTTTCCATGTGTTTCATTACTTCGAAATGCATGCTATGCCTTTGAAGAACGTTTCATTTGGTTGGAGTTTCTTCCAACTTGCTCTCATCGTTCTCTGGTACACCTTTCCTTTTAATATAATACAAAGCATAGATGAGTACTTATTTTGCCTTCCTTGTTGGCTGTTATCCTCTGACGAAAACCATAGGTTCTCTTTCGCTACCTTGATGCAAGAGAAAGCCTAAAGCGACCCATTTTTTGTTTCTCTCCCCCTTATTGGAAGACTGACTGTGCTCACTACCCCTTTTGCTCATCTCTTTCTCTTCTCTGAAATGTATAATATGAGTTTTGGAGAACTGTCGGGTAGTATAATAAATTTAGTATTATTGAAAATAATTTATTTATAAATTATTTATTAAAATTTTTTATTGACAAATTTATAATTTTTATATAAAAATTTATTTTTTAATAATACAAAAATTTCTTACAGTAATATTATACGCTTCAAAGTTGAAATGATCAAGCTACTTTATCAACTGAAAAATTAAGAGATTCAAAGAACTTAATTAGGGGTAGAGCCGTAGAGTGAGGGGGATGGAGAGGCGCATGATGAGCTGATGAGTGCGTGGAGCACGCCATACTCCCATGCAGATAACAGCATCATTGTGTATGTTTCGTGTTCGCAATGCAGGTCGTAACGTGGGACCAAATGAAAATCCTATAACAAATTATTTATGCTCTTTTGGAAGGCACTGGCATTTGGCAGTGTAATCTGCCAAGAAGAGATTTAGTTAGTGTGCTGGCTTTGGCGTATCGGTTTCATCCCTTCGTTTTTTCTTTCTTTTTCACCGCAGTGAATTAAGTTCAGTAGTTTGTATATACTGCCTCCTACCTCAGCATTAAGAACTATATCCTGCTGCAACTAGTCCTCTTGTGGTCCTTGGGTCCAAGGACCGAGGTCAATGACTCTTTTTTTTTGGTTGATGTGGCCCACGCTTTTTTTTTTTTTTTTTACAGAGGAAGTATTAAGTGGATTGTTAGAGAAATTTTAAAGATAGGTAAGTATAAAATTAATATAAAAAAATTTAATGAAATAAAAAAATGAATCTTACTTGTTAAATTTAAAAAAATTATAAGAAAATCATTGAAATAAAAAAATAAAAAATTTCAAATACAGTATTAAGTTGAGATCTTTGATCTATCTACTGAGTTTCCTGGAAACACATGTATTTGTCAGGCCCAATATGCTGGCATACAAAATGCATTGTTTTGTGGCCCACTATCCAATAAAGGAGGCCCAGATGAGTTGAAGGACAAATCGTAATCGCAATTAGCTGAACATGTGGCCTTGTGGCGCCAGCGTGGCCCTGCGCCTATCCACCAACTTCAGTATCGGAATCATTAGTTCAATGATTGGATAAGTAAACGATGCATTAAAAAAAAAAGGAAAAGTAAAACGATATGAAAATTGTTCAATCTAATGATCGGAAAGGCTAAAGAAACAAGTGGGGGACTAATTTGGTTAAAAGTATTTGGTAGTGTGCTAAATTACTAATCCGCAGACACGAAAACTGAAGCGTGAACTGTTCTAGATGTGCACTGCAACTTTGACAAAGCAACACATGACTTCACTGTACTAATAATATTATTCACGTTTTAAATCAGCCAATTTTTTAATTTGGTCTTCATAACCTTTCTTTTCCTATATTATACAACTCTATTAAGGTGTGGGTGGGGAGGGCCCGTGGCTGTACAGTTCCGATCTGACTACTTTTCTGTGTTAAAAAACCAAACTTCGACAAAGTTGTGGACAAGGCTGTATTCCATAACGATCAGGTCTCTTAGAATTACAAATTGTAAGACTTATTTAGCACGGCACTAACCTAGATTATAAGATCACATGCTGCAAAAAGGTTTGTCCACGTGGGACAATACCATCACTTAATAATTAGTTGTCGTGAATTTATTAAATCTAATAATTTTATCTATAAAATAGTTGAAACTAATTTAGGAGAATTTAATGTTATTATGTATAACAGTATAAATTTAAATCTTGAATATATTCTTATTAAAAAAGAAATATTAATGATAACATTTTTTCTGAATAAGTATTAGTATTATATTTAATAATAATAACGATAAAATATTTTATAAAAAAATTTAAAAAAATAATTTAATTTATTAAGTTTAATAAATTTAATAATTTAAAATTTTAAACAAATATTTAATAAAAGTTAATTTATAAAAATAATATGACTAATATTTTACCAAAATATATTCAAAGGCCTATTTGCTCTCGGTGATCAGTTATTGTTTGGAGCTGAGTTAACACCAAGGTGTTGTATATTTGAATTATTTTAGGGAGAAAAACTGTTACATACTTTGTGACCTTATAATTGCTAGAATAAATTCTTTATAACCTTCCATTTAAATGATGAATTATATATGGCATTATTATGTCGCTATAATTGCTAGTTTCATTATGTTAAATTAATCACCCTATGATTAAGCCTCATTATGTTTTGCCATAAATACCAGGATTTACGCGGAGTTTATATCCTTTTATAACCTCCCTTCATCAAAAGACATTTAATATCATGAACACATATTTATAAACCAAAATTAATATATATAATGATCTTGTTATTTTCACAATATTATTTTTAACTTAACAAGTCAACACACTATATTATTCAATTGTAAAGATTTTATAACAAAAATGTTATGAAAATATCTTTTTTCTATTTATAACCTCTCCCAACAGCCATATTTTTTTTATTGCACTTTTATTTTTTATCAGCTAGTTTCTAACTATGTTTTTCCCTATATAAATATGTGAGGTTAGAAAGTTGGGGAGAGAGATATTGGAGCTCTTTCATATCTTCTCTTCTTCTCATCTTTTAGAGTTTCGATATAGTTTTATTGCTTCTCATTACTTGGTCTGTGGGTGCGTATTGGCAGAAGAATCCGCTGATGTTGCAATACTGCCAACATAATATCTTACACCAAGTGAGGGAATATATTCTTAAAAAAAGGTCCGTAAATCAGCCTGTTTGCTCAAAGATGGTTTATTAAATGAGTAAAACCCTCTTTTGGTCCTTTAAAGATGAACAAATTTTTAATTTAGTCTTTCACTGTTAAATTTTTTTATTTTGATCCTTTAGAAATCAATTCACTTCTATTTTAGTCCCTCATTATTAAAAATTCCTAATTAAGTCTTTAAAAATTAAAATTGATATCAATCAAGTCCCTCAATTAATTAATTGATATCAATCAATTAAGATGGTTGCTAACGTGACAAAAACTGGCTGATGTGGCTAAAATTGACTGATGTGGCATGCTGATGTCAGCATGCCACATCTGCCAATTTCAGCCACGTCTGCCAATTTTTGTCACGTTAGCAACCATCTTAATTGATTGATATCAATTAATTAATTGAGGGACTTGATTGATATCATGTCACGTCTGCCAATTTCAGCCACGTCATAATGACAAGTCAGCCAATACCCTGCTACGTCAGTAAATTTTGCATTGTCAGCATGTCACATCATTCAAATTCTGTCACATTAGCATGACACGTCAGCAATTTCTGTCATGTCATCATGACACGTCAGCAAATTTGACCTTGTTAGTAATCATCCTAATTGAGAGACTTGATTGATATCAATTTCAATCTTTGGAGGACTTAATTAAGAATTTTTAACAATGAGAGACTAAAATAGAAATTAATTAATTTCTTGAAGATCAAAATAAAAAAATTTAACAATGAAGGATTAAATTAAAAATTTATTCATATTTGAGAAACCAAAAGAAGATTTTAGTCTTTATTAAATTGTTGCTACTGCCACACGTATTTAACTTAGGGCTCTATATATTTGACTAGGGGAAACAGGGTGGGAAATGGGTAGGAACAAGGGAGAACGAGCTCCCTACCCCAGCTTTGGTGGGGCCTCGATTTCCATCGTGGCTATGGAAATTGTTGGTTTGTCTCATTATATTTTCCCTGCCAATGACATAAGAAGGCCTGGTTTCCCAGGAAAGGTAATTGTAGGCATTATGTTCTTATCGCTAAAACAGAACCACCTTTCCGTGAGTCAGAAACAATTGCCTCTATCATGATTTTTGGAGTGTGGGATAGGGATAGGGTAACACCAAAATAAAAAAGTTGGAAGAACCATGTGAATGCAAGACTTATTGATGCTTCTTTGTCTGCTTGCAAAGCAATCGTCATGTCCGCGCTCTATTATAAAATTTATAATAATAGAAATTAGAAAGTCAATAATCGTCTCAAACGGAATGTATAAATTAGTGTTTGATTAAATAAGTAGAGACGGTAATTGACATTCATTTGAAGAGCAAAAGTCGCCGTGACGGCAGAAAATTTGACTCTAGTGATAAAAATAGTAAAATTGCAAAGGGAAAACCCATGAGTAGTGCTGCAATATTTAGATCTTTTGTATTTATTATTTTTTAATTGTAATAATTATTTATTTATTTTTAATTTATATTAAAATATATTTCATAAATTTATTTTTAATCTCCAAATTTTATATTTATTCTTTTTTTTTTAATCCTTTATCGACAAAGGATCATATCCTACGATGGATAATTATTATTTTGAAGGGTTGGGCTAGGAGGATTAAAGTCAACGCATGCCGCAAAACCAGTTTGAAAACGAAAAGATCGGATCGGACGCATCTCTTTCCTTGTCCACAAATTGTCAAAGCCAGAATTGAGAAAACCATGTGACCAAGCAACGATTGCTGATGAGTTTGTTTTAAAGAAAGAGCAAGGGCATTTGATTTTCAAAGTTTCAAGTTTGAACGATGAGTGTGAAAACGTAAATTACTTGTTGCCTTTTTTCTGATTTCAGCATCTCAGCCGCCATAGGATCGAATTGAAATAACAGATTCTGATTCCCCTTCGAGGCCAAAGAACCTTTCTTTAGTCCATGCCCACACAGTAAGCTCTGACTCCGAATCTTCTTTCCTTCTCCCTCATCTCTTTCTGATTGATAAATTTATGCTGCTTTGATATTGTTCTCATCCGCGGAAAGTTATCAAAAAATAATTGATTGGTTTATCAGTTGTTCGTGCAGCAGTTACCGCTAACAATGCGTCAATAGAATCCTACTGCTGAGATGTGAATATTTGAAACTGATCATTGGAAGTTTCATCCCCCTGCGCTGCGCACCAAGTATGGTGGACTAGATTATTGCAGTATAGTTATCGTAATTTCATAATCAAAGGAAATGCGCTGTTTGACTTAAGCAACTCCACTGGCTATTCATTTCTTTTTTTTTCTTTTCTATTCGTTTTGGTAGTGATGAGAATAATTCGAGTGGCACATTGCACGATGAATAGAAAACCATAGGAAGGTGCTTATTGGGGTGGCTCTGTGTCTGCTGTCAAGGGGATAATATAAAAGTTGGGGCCATTTATTTTGCTCTATTAAAACAAGGCTTCGCTACTTTGATGCAGGACTTGATTGAACAGAGACATCCACAGCATCCATGGCCAACAATGAACCCCCATCTCGTCTTGAGGTTTGTGATTGGATCTATTACAGCTTCGCCGTAGGAGCATCAAGGTAAACTGTTTCTGATATGCTTTAACTGGCATTGGCAGGGAAAATATGTTGCAATAGGAGTCTGCTGGCTTCTTGGCATCGGATGCCTTTTCTCATGGAACAGTATGCTCACAATAGAAGATTACTACGCTTACTTGTTTCCGGTAATTGGTTTATATTGCTGATGCATTCTTCAGTTGCCCTGGCTTCTCATGGTAGTGGTGTTGTAGCATAACTTTTAGGCCGTCCAGGCACAATTCCAATTTGGAACATCTTTTGATTTTCCAACTCTCTGCAAAATTAAGCTCCAAAAATTTATCTAACCCAGATGTGTCACATATCAACATCAAGAAATTTGCTTGGACAACCTTTGAACCATACGGACTCCTCCACAAACTCACTCTGTCATTCATCCAAAGAAAACCAGCACAGTTAACCAACAAACCAGAGAATTCAGCTTTAGTTGCAACCTGCAATTGTTAAATTATGTTCTTTAGCCTTTAGTCACTGGTAGTCTGGTACCTTGTAAGTTGAATGCCACTGAAATGATATTCATTCAATATCATTAAGATGTTACTCAAACATTTATCTTAAATTTATATCGACTAAATTACTACACTGTCAAAACTTTCTCTCTCTCTCTCTCTATATATATATATATAATTAATTAATTAATTAATTACTGTGTTTTCTTTTTGTTTTAGAGATCATCTATAGACTTGGGATAAAGATTTATCAAGTTCTTATTCTCCTTGTGCAGAAATACCATCCCTCACGGGTGCTTACTCTTGTATACCAGCCATTTGCACTTGGGACACTTTTAATACTGGCGTACAATGAGGCAAAACTTAACACTAGGAAACGGAACCTTTTTGGATATAGTCTTTTCTTCATCGCTACTCTGTTGGTGTTAGTAGTAAGTCCTGTTCACTTGTTTGTAAACTTTCGTTTCTTTAGGATGGTTTTTATTTACTTTTCCAATTGTTATGCCATAGCTGGATTTAGCAACATCCGGTAAAGGAGGACTTGGAACTTACATCGGTATATGTGCGATAAGTGGTGCTTTTGGAGTTGCGGATGCTCATGTGCAAGGTGGAATGGTTGGAGACCTTTCTTTCATGCTTCCAGAGTTCATTCAGGTCAGCATCAACAATAGGTTTACCATAAAGCTTTTAATAACAGATCCAACATAGGCATTTATTTAGTCTGGTTTTTTTTATTGCAGTCTTTCCTTGTTGGTTTGGCAGCATCAGGTGCCCTAACCTCTGCTCTGAGGCTAATTACGAAAGCAGCATTTGAAAATTCCAAGGATGGTCTCCGCAAAGGAGCCAGTAGGTTCAACTCTACAATATCTCTGAGATTTCATCTGCTTCCTCTGCTTTGTTAATATTTTGTCATCCATTGGTATTAAATTCCACAGCAAGCGGCTTGCCAGCAGGCACAACATTAATTTAGAGTTTAGCTACATTGATGCTTGAAATGGAAGCAGTTTTAATTTTTGTTATTTCTACCACTAGCCTCTGTTTGTGTTCTGTCCATTTTTTCTGGAATATGTTTGCAAATTGATTTCTGAACATAGAAATTTTGTGCTAGTCATGAAGATTTTATGCTTTTATGAATTACCGTTAAATGTTTAGATGTTTTACCTGCAATATAAATGAGATTGGACATAGGTCCCTGAATAGTGCGTCCACCGTCAGGAATCACATGTCAACTGAGATTGTGGATTGAATTGTTTTGCATGTTATCTCAACGTATGATTTGCAGTTACTTGTTTATTAGGAGCAGCAGTGTCAATTTCTTTTAAATTGCATCAAGGTTTTGTGATAGCTTTTCCATTTACTTTTTTGGGGTTATTGAATAATATATTAATGACTGTTATATGAATAATATATACTGATTCCTTGTCAACATTATATTGTCCCTACAGTTTTATTCTTTGCCATCTCATCATTCTTTGAGCTTCTGTGTATCCTTCTCTATGCATTTGTCTTTCCAAAGCTACCAATTGTCAAGTATTACCGTTCAAAAGCAGCATCCGAAGGATCCAAAACTGTTTCAGCTGACCTTGCAGCTGGTGGCATCCAGCCATTACCTGACGGAGTACTGTTTCAATTTTCCTTCCAAAGTGTAACATTAGTTCCCCATTGTTCAGGATTTCAGTTCATAAGATGTAATATTTTTTTCCTTTTCAGGCCGAGGATGATTCGAAACAATTTGAGCGGAAGGGAAACAAACAATTGTTGTTAGAAAACATCGATTATGCACTAGATTTGTTCCTAATATATACTCTAACGCTGTCCATTTTCCCTGGATTCTTGTCAGAAGATACTGGATCAAACAGGTTGGGCACCTGGTATGTTCATCAAGACATAATTTGCTAAAATCCTTTGTTCTTGCGTGTCTTCTGGCAAACTCATCCATCCATTTCCCTGTTCCTTCATGACCACTCACAAAATATATAGTTGGCTGAGATCTGCGTGAGTCATCAATATCTGCCTTGATAACAGTTTATATGTGAATTGTTTCAGGTATGCTCTTGTTTTGATTGCAATGTATAATGTGTGGGATCTAATTGGAAGATATATTCCACCATTGAAATTTCTGAAGTTGGAGTCCCGCAAGTTGCTCACGGTAGCAATTCTGTCACGTTTCTTACTTGTTCCAGCATTTTATTTTACTGCCAAGTATGGTGATCAGGGCTGGATGATAATGTTAACATCCTTCTTGGGGTTATCCAATGGTTACCTCACTGTTTGTGTTCTCACTTCTGCCCCAAAAGGTTACAAGGTGAGTCTATTAAATACATCAAAAAGCCAAAAGTGTTATAGAAATCAGTCAGACTTCTATTAACTTTATTGCTATTCAATTTTGTAGGGGCCGGAACAGAATGCCTTGGGAAACCTGTTGGTGTTGTTTCTCCTCGGAGGTATTTTTTCAGGGGTGACACTTGACTGGCTATGGCTTATAGGTAAAGGCTGGTGAGATATAAATCAAGCCAATTAGGAAGAGCCGCGAGGAATTCTTTGTTACCAAAGGAAAATACGCTGGATGGTATAGATTTTTTGTTTCAATGTTCTTTGGCCAAATTACAAATAATGCATGGATTGTTTTTGGTGTTTTTCATTATATTCTGAAGTTAATCTACCATTTGATAGAACAATTAGCAAAGGGTGAAAAATTCGTTAAACTGATTCAACTAACTTAAACTGTGAAAAAGTGAGTTTTGATTCTGGTTAAGTTGGGATAAGATAAGTGAATTGCATATTTTTTGATTCAAAATGGCTTAAATCAGCTAGAACTAAGTTTGGATTTCTCAAATCTTGAGTTGCCATGGCAATCCAAACATATATATATATATATATATATATTACATAGAATGCTAATTCTTACTCTGACCTAAACAGTTCTCATTTGTAACTAAGATTAACTCATACATCTATTAAATCATTTTAATAATTTTATTCAAAGATTATTGCATACTTGTTATGGGATACATTAAAAATAAATTTTTTTCACTCTATTAGAGATAATATATCAATTTATATTTTGTTTGTAATTATCATCTCTCTTAAATACTTTTTATATCATATCAAAATCATTATTATAGATTATAGATTGTTTAATTTATTATAAAATATTTTTATATGATAAATAACTAGATCTTAATTTTAATTAATTAAATTTGACTATCACAGAATTTAGGTTGAACCTTCTCCTCCAATAGTAAATCTCTACCTATCTTAATCCGAATACATCCATTCAAATAAAATTGAACCATTTGAATCTAAAAGCCTTGATTTAAAAATTACTTTAGTCAAGGTTAGACCAACCTAATAAAGAGTTGGCTTCAAACAAATTGAGATATTTTTTTCACAACTCAACTTACCTCATCCATTACCTACCCTTAAGAACAATCTAGTAAGCTGAACCACCAACATTCAACATGCAATATATTAAGTTATTAACCTCGGTTGCTTACAAAGAGGGACTCTAGGAAGGTGAACTTAAGTTTATCCATGCTATTCCTGCTGCACAAACATTTCATTCTAGAAACGAACGAATTGTTCTATTTGGTCTCTTCCCTACATGCAATTCGTGATTGATCAGATAATACCAAACTTGTCCTCTATTTCTTCATAGGAGAGAAGGGCGGCACGGGTTAAGACTCGTCAGCCATGAACTGAAGCAGCAGCATCTGTTGCCATGAGCCATTTGCTCACAAGATGGCAGACATTCAACCGCATTTCTCTCACTTAACTAGGTGAAACCGCCGTTTATACTAACAATTAATTCGTTCATTAAAGTAATACTAGTAAATACTAGCTTGGCTCTTGTTAAATTCAAAATCTTGGAATCCGCCTCTGCGACTCTTATTTTTCTTTTTTTTGGAAATACGTAAAGTTGAGCTGTTTTATACCATATGAGCACAGATTCCTTGGTTACTCAGACCAACATACTCGGTCCTAGGATCTGCTTATCCTAAAGTGGTCCACCTTAATATTGGCAACACTTTACTAATACATTGTTACAAAAGAATGTTATACTTATACATTTTTATTTATAAATTTTATTTAAATCTCTAATCTCTTTTATTTATATTTTATATTTTTTTATTTTTTTAATTATTATTATTACTTCAACCACACTTACAAATAACATAAAACTTCCATTCTATCCCCAACATTTTTTCATATTATATATCCAGCAACGGTGATAGGAATTAGCAAAGTGTGAGCAGGTAAGAAATCTCGCACGATTAACAGCAATCACATCAATCAAGGACGTAGCTGAAACTTACAGGGAGGGCAAAATGACAAAAAGTCAATAGCGAGCCCGTTGCCCGTTTTGTTTGTCTAATAGCTTCACGTGACCCCTGCGAGTTTGCGACATAAGAAACAGGGCAACACGCAGCAGAGTCACCTTATCAACAGGACCCCTAATCAAAAGCAGACATTAGAAAGAGTAGGGGCAGAAGCGTCATCCAAAATGTCGGCGGCAGGGATGACGCCTGGCCCCTCCCAAACTGTAATGAATCAACGGCCAAGGGCATGTTCTCCTGGTCGGGGCTACACTTGGATTCGCGTGGGTGCGCACTGTACATGATGGCGCGCAACACTGCCGAAACGGTTGGTATGTACTCCGTTTTGTTTTCCACTAACAGCCATGTCAGACCCATCAGCTGGCAGTCCCGGTTGAACATCTTGCTTGCCCGATCGCTGCCCCTTGTCCCGTTCTTGTATTCTTTTAGCTGTAATGCCAAAAAGAAATTCCACACAACGTTACTTTAATCAATTGAAAACCTAAAAAACAATTACGAAAAGTAAATATGAAATAGAAATATGAGCCACTGCTCTGTTTCCCTGAAGACGAAACAAGTAAAGGATGTGCGCCATAAGCCATATCCCCATCACTGAAGAAAAAGAAAAAAACCGATAAAGAGAAGGGAGCAGGAAACTGAGCGTGCGAGAAGAAGAAAATTCTAGTTGGCAATTGCACATGGTAAGGTCATTTTCATAGTTCAACCAGAAAGAAATTGGTTGGTTCTTATAAAAAGGCAAAACAAGACCAATGCCTACTCCCCTCCACTTTAACTCTCATTTCGTACAAGAAGTTGTGCATTATCAATTAGGCAAAAATCTTTGTAATCAACCCCCAATTGCAAATTCAAAGTTAGATGATATAAACCTTAGCCATTGCGCTTAATATTAAGGCAAAATGAGCCTTTCCCCGCTATTAATTAATGATTCAAATTAAGATCAGATTCTCAATTTGAAAGACAAAAATAAAAACTTTTGTAAGAGTAATCCCAAATAAAAAAAAAACATGAAAACTTTATATGCATGGAGAGAATTATGGGGATATTAAATTTGGAACCTTTTGGAGGGCACCAAGGCATTTGGTGCAGCCAGCATAGGAAGAGTTGCGGCAATTCTTCTCCAAGTTCTTAACCGCAGCGGTTGGGGTAGCGTTGTGAGAGCCAGAGACGTTGTGAAACGCAGTGACGTTAAACGCAGCAGGGCAGCTCAGGGAGCTGATCTGGTGAAGCCTAATCCCACAGAAGCAAAGTATAGCATCACAGCTGGCGTTGGGTTGCGGAATCCGAATGTTGCGACTCAAAAGCGAGTCTTGAAGCGAGTTCACACATTTTTGTGAGTCGTCCGGCATCATTGGAAGATCACCACTAGCCGCGGGAGCCGGAGCTGACACCTCCAGAGCCGAACGGGCGTGAGCCGCGAAAAGCCAAGCCGCAAGTACCGGACAGCACCGGCTACGGTCGAGGTCCTTTCCACACGCGTCATTTACGCCGCCGAACAACTCATTAGAGAGGTCGAGTCGGCAGATTTGGCTCTGGGTTTGAACCGGAAATGCTGGCACCGTGTTGGGGAAAGAGTCCTTAGCGGGTTCCTGTGGCTGGTTCATATTGTTTTCCTGTTCGGAGATTATGCCGGCAAATACCGAATCGAAGTTTGGATCGGCAAGGGAAACGGGTAATATAGACGTGAAGAAAACAAGATACGCGAGAATGGACGTAAATGATTGCATTTTTACTTTAAGCCGTTGAGTATCTTGACCGAGAGCTAGTGCAAAGTGAGTGATGAGGTTCATGGGTTTGTTTGGTATTCGAGAAAAGATAATGTAAAAACAGGAACAGTTGTTTGCGGAAAAAGATGAAAAAAGCTGGAAAATTATATGGGTACTCGAGATATAGAGGAGAGGAAGAGTGTGGGGATGCTTTTGGATTTGCAGGAGCTTTATCCAAGAAAGCGCTTTATGTTTCTCGAAAATTATGGCCGATAAAAGGCTAAAAAAGGGTAAAGATTCATAAGATGTTCAAAAGCAATAGGAAGTTGTAGTACTTTGGTTACTTTGTGATGAGATTCATTGAGGCACGATTTGATTGGAATATTGCTGCCAAACAACGTTAAAACAACAAGAACATACAGCTACTAAAACAGATGATGGTAAGAAGCTAAACTGAGGTGAGAGGATGAGAATGGCTTTGGTAAAAGGATATAGCTTGCTCAAGCTAGCTTTCTCGGCGCTGTGGGTCTCTCACTCTCTATTAGCGAACAAAAAGAATCCCAAATTTGTTTCTCCCTCCGTGAGAAATGATGTGTGATGGGAATGCTCACAAAAATCACAATCCACATGAGAGAAGGAGAATAGGATCAGACAGATATCACTCTCGATTTATGCGGTGCGGTTTACTGACGCTCCAAGATCACGAAGCCAAGTGATCTGTCAATTTTTCCTAGTATAATTTGCATCTCCAATTTTAACATTCTTAATAAAAATATATATATTGGTATTTGGATCATGTTTCGTAATATTTAAATGGGGGGTGGCAAACAGCAACCGAAGGATTTGATAAGGAGCAGAGGGAGATTCGTTCTGGTGCGCAAGCACACTGAGAGTAAGACGACGGAGGTTGATTGGAAAGGGCTGTCTCAGAATTTGGCAGCTTCTGCTGTCCTTTATTGTTTTCTATTTCTAATTCTCTCTCTTTCTTCGCTTCCTTTTTCTTTATTATTCTTTTGTTTTTGCTGGAGGGTGGCGAAAGCTTTTGGTGATGGTGGGCTAGGTCCAGCTTCTTTATACTCATATTATCGCTTAGTAAAAATGTGAGAGTTAATAAATTTATATAAAATAATTTATAAATTATTTAATTTTATAATTTTATTTATGAAATTTTATAAATTTAATAATATAAATTTTAAATAAATTATTAATAAAATTTAATTTATAAAAATAACAAAACTAATATATAAGTAACCTATGATAATATATTATAACAATAAAAAAGTTTATTTATTAAAAGCTTGCATTATTTTTATAATTAAATAAAAAGTAATACATTCATTGATAGATATGAATAGGTTATTATTGGTTTCCTTAAAGTTGCTTTCTAAAATGCTTGATCAATAGTTACTGCCTTCTGCTTGTTTGTAATCCATGTCACATGCATAAAGCTCACAATGTGTATTCCGATCAAATATTGAGTTTACAGTCGGAGAAATTTTTGTGTAGATCCAAAAGTTATGAGCCCTAAGAATATTCTATGATTATAATTGCATTTGTAGTTGGAGATTTCACGAGTCTCACGTATAATTGCATTCATAAAATTTAAAATATTTTTAATAAAAAAAATTATAATATGACAATAAACTCAAAAAAAGAAGATAATAAAGCTAAATTTTATTATTTAAGTTTAAGTCCTAAAAATTCAAAATGTTTAAACCTGGAGTCCCAAAGGAAAATTGCTTTCCATACAAGCTTTTGGTTTCCTTAGTGTCGCACGAGTCTTACTATTTTTATAATTTATAATTTAAATTATTAAATTTTATAAATTTAATAATTTAAAATTATTAAATTTTATAAATTTAATAATTTAAAATTTTTTAACTAAAATTATGTGAATTTAATATTTTTCGCATGCTAAAGGCAAAATGGTTAAACAAGTCATTTGCTTGGGCTGGTGTATTTGATGCCAAATTACCATATTTGATCACCACTATAACTTGTACCTCCAGCGTATTGAGACGAAAGAAAAATAGTAATAGTCATTAATTACTAAATAAATGTAACTTTTTATGAAATATTTTCAGCTAAGAGCAATTATTTCTTTTACTTAATTTTTTAATTAACTCTCTTTAATTATACTTTAATTGGTATCTACCAAGCGATGATGTCAAAGTATTCCTGTAAGACGTTACGTACGTTGGTGGAGGGGAATACTTAAAAGAAAGTAAATGAAGTTTCATTAGCAGTTAATTTATTAAATTTTTATAAAATTACAGTTGGAGGTTGAATTAATTTAAATTTTATAATTTAAATTATATAATTAATTTAACAAATTTACAGTTTAAATAATAATATTTATAAAAAGAGCGCTACTGTAGTTAGAGTTGTGGGCATCCTAGGGATTTGGCCTGAGAGACGTTGAACCCTACATGCCGGACTTATGCGGTCAGCCAGTTTAGTAGTTTTGCCTCTTTCTGGTGCTCGTGTCATGAGTGACAGCCAAACGGGCCTTTTTTTTTAACCATGCTTTTCTAGAGATAATATATTCACACAAATGCACTTGCTCAGAGCTAATATGGACAAACATTGACCTCCAACTTCACATGGAATACCCAGGGCCAGGCCTATTCCTCTCCTTTTGAATTTCTTTTAGGCAAATAAACACCAGCGTTGGCCATTTTTAACCGTGATGGACAAACAAATAATGCAAATTTCCAAAACCTGGATCCGTTTGATCTTCACTGCATATACTGTTTTAGCTAGAAGACAAGGTATGACAGAACCAAGTAGGCTCCACCGCAGGCATCTGAGCAGAGTGGTCATTAGAAATGAAATAGTCACGACTCAGTTACTCAGATAACAAGAGTGAGAAAGGGCATTAGTTTAAAAGACAGACGCAAAGCGTCAACCAAAAGAAAAATAGACAGTTGCTGCCAAAGAAAAGGAGCCTTTGAAAAAAGCTTCCCACTTTTTCCCTGGCCCCAATGATCTGCTTCCTTTAGGTATGTATCGGGTTGGTTGGGTCCCCTTTGTTCAAATAATGCGGTGGAAAAAAGAAGCCCATCGCTTTTGTTAGGTCTTGCATATGATATGTTAGTCAATCAAAGATTGCATTATATATTGGATTGGGTTCTAAAGGACAACGGTCAACTTTGTCTTTGGTAATTGAGCTCAAAAAGAGGGAGCAAAAGGTGCAATAATGGTGTTGCAAATTGAGCTTTCCGGGGCCCATATGTCATCTCTTCCGCCCATTGCCTGGTTAAGCTCAACTGTAGAGCGATCCTATTCGAAGGTAGTGAGTCTACGCATAATGCATGATTAGGACATCTGACTTTTTCGCTGCCCTTCTTTTACTTCAGAGTTGGATCCAGAGTTTACTTTTTTTTTCTAAATTGGAAAAGGATGCTCGTTTCAAATTTGAGTCTAGGGATTTCAGTCTTTTTCATTTCAAATTGGAAAATGATGCTTTAGTTATAAAAATTCAAAATATAAATTGTTAAAATTTAATCTATTTAACAATTTAATTTTTAAATAAAATTTAATTAACAAGAATAGATGATTGTTTCAGATTTCAGCTGAAAGAAGCTTGTTAAATGTGTTAAGCCTCTTCCTTACTCACGCGAGAGCAAAAGCTCTCCCTTAATGTGTGCTGTTCATCTTTCATGAGAGCCTCATTCAATTCAGCAAAGACATATAAAAAAAAAAAAAAACTGGTCCCTTATGAGCTTTGGGGTTTTGTCCCACTGCTGAAAGAGCTTCTGAGTTATGAACTTACTGGGTTCGATTAAATCACATGTGCATCACATGGACTCATTCTATGACTAACAATATATAATGGTGCTTCAGTGGCGAAGGTAATAACTCGACACCTTTCCAATGGCGCATAATCGGTATTTTTTTGGTACGGTCTAAATAGCATGAATAGTTCCCCTATCGTCATGTTATTATTAGTCGAACTAAAGTTTTTTTTTTTTTTTTTCACGGAGAGATTTGAGCTTGACTAATTAAATTCAATCTTATTATGTTTTTAAATTCAATTTTTATATTATAATTTTTTAATATTTTAATAAAAAAAAGTCTACACTGATCATTAAAGAGATTCTTGAAATCATTAGTTAATGAAGATCAGAGTCCTGGGTTAGTGGAACACACCACTTTTAGTAATAATGCCTTTCCCCTTCCTATGACTCCACCACTTTTAGGTCTGATTCTCCTATCTTTTCTAAAATAGCTATTTATTTTTATGAACCGAAAACACAACCATCTTGAAGAGGAACTTCCCTGTTGTATGTCTTCTTCCATTCTAAAATACATGGAATACACAGAGGATAACCCATGTCCAACTACTATGTGAAATCATATCATGGCATTTCTGTGTTTCCGCTTGTCAATTAATTACACGTCATCTTGTTTTTTGTGGTCATTATTTGGCTTTTGGATTAATGCCAAACCTCTATGAGAAGAGAAATGTATTAATTCCAGCCATTGTCATATATGATACGTGACTGAGTGAGGGACAGAGCCATCGAACGGTGAATTTTATATGATAAAATATATGTAAAGTATTTTTGATGAAAAATTAATATTATATATTATTATAAAATATAAATAAATAGATAAAAATTTAAGAATTTAAAATTACTTTTTTTTATTTGTTATTATCTACTTATATTTAACATAATAAAATGTCTTACACTTTAAAAAAGTTAAATCACCGAAATACATGCACACTCAAGCACTTCTTTTCAATATAAATCACAAATTTCACAACTGGCATATATATCAACAAAATATTTTACTAACCAAAATGCTAAGAAAACCCATAACCTCTAATTTATAAGTGAAAACATCTTCTCACAAAATGTGAGGACTAAAATTTTATAAAGTTTAATTTAGACTTTTAATTTTTGGGTCTTACAATTTATTGAAATATTTAATAAATTTAATAATTTAAATTTTTTAAATAAATATATAAAATATTTAATTTATAAAAATAAGATAATTAAATTTATAATATTAACAAAAAGTAGATACCGAATAATAAAATATATATATTTTATACTATCTACAGGAGAATTTCATGAGACAATACATTTTCATTGTGCTTGGCCTATTTGGGCCTCGAGACCCAAACTCTATCTCATAAACTGTAACGGGCTGTCTTAATTTGAGCCCTTCTAGTAACTCTCTCATCCATCTCTCTGCAACTCTCCAAATTCAAAAGTCTAATTTTTGTGGGCACTTTGATGGTATGTTGCTTTGGAATTTTGAATACAAACTTTTCTATGCGTGTTTTAGTGGTTTACCACTGCTCCAATAAAAAGAAGTAATTTTCATTTCAGATACAGCTTTTGCTAGGATATGATGTTGGTTGCAGCCTGCAACAACTTGTTTACCTTCATCTCTTTCCATTTTGGCTTTTTGCATGGCGTGAACAATCCCAAAGTAAGTCGGTGGAGACTGGAGAATCTTCACACTACAAAGGATGATGACATCGCTCTACCGTATTCAATGCGTAAGAAATGAATAATAACAAATACAATGAAGCAAGACTACAGCACCCAGCAGCCCGGTTTCCTTCCAAGTTCCCTCAAACCTCTAAAGTCAAGAAGTGAAGAGGAAAGGATGTTACCCTGAGTTGCTGGGGTTGGTATCTTCTACTGTCACAAATTCAGAATAGTCACTAAGAAAATGTCACCCACTTTATTATCATAAACAACTCCACTGCTGCCTCTTTTTGTCATTCCCACTGAAGCAAGTCACGTTTGCCTCCAAGACGAGATAGAAGATTAGGAAAGATGTGTGACGTGGTTAAAATACTCTCTTTCTAGAAAGTAATCTAACACTGCATGGATTTTCATAACAATGATTATTTCATGCTTAATATGATGATTGTTTAGGAACGCGCCTAGTTTATATCTTATCTCTAATTGTACAATGAGTAAACGCTTACCATTCAATCATCACTAACCTCATAATTGGAAGCAAATGGATCAACCACTTGCTCTGTTTTCTGAGGGGAGGACGGGTTAACGTGGCAATGCTTCCTTTTTCCACTTCAATGGGGAAGGAAGAAAAACAGGTCCCAAAGGTTTTCTATGGTTCTCTCTTCTTGATTGAAGAGATAATCGTAGAAAGCCAAAAAAAGTGGCTTGCAAGGACAAGAGCACTCTTTCAGCTGTGGATGAATGTCAACGGATGAGCTTTCCAATTGACAGCTTCACTTGTCTTTTGGCTGATTTGGCAGGCGCTTTAACTTCTATTTGCGTGGGCGGTAGAAGGACAAGAAAGACGCGAAAAGATGAGGAGAAAGATAAGATGAAGACGATGATTGATAATCAAGCCACCAGATCAAATTCTCTCAAACACCAGATCAAATGATAATCACCTGCTGCTCAAAAGTCCTAATGTGAGTGCTGGAAAACTATGCTGCAAGAAGGCTCGGTGGCCGTTGTCTTTGACTTAAGCCCAGAGAAGGAAAACTAAATTACAGGAAGACAGAGAAAAAAAAAAAACTAATATTCATGTAGATTTGGAATAGAAAAACGTGTACAAATTGGTAAATGATTTGTAAAGAGAGAATGTACAAACAGTATTTACTTAACAATGAGATTGTTCCCCTCTTCCCTATTAATAGCTACTCTGCTACTGTTTAAAGGGCCGGGCAATTGGTTTAAACGCCCAAAACCCATGGAAATGATGAAATTGATGTCATTCAAGCGTATTTGGTACTAAACAAGCTTAAGCGAAACTTCAGAACCCTGTTCGCTTCCGACAAGCACTTCCCAAAAAAAGCAACTTAAAAGTTGAAGAAATGTATGTTCTGTTTCCTGTGTTATGTTTTTTTGTGTGACTTAAATTTGAAAATAAAAATATATATATATATAAATAGAATTGTAGTTATAGAAGAAAATTACAAAACAGTTGTAGACAAATTTATAATTTTAGTAGAAAATTATAAAACAGTTGCAGATAGAATTACAGTTTTAGTAGAAAACTGCATACAGCAGTTTGTGACTTTTTTGTAGAAAATATACAGAAACCAAAAAGCAGCGTGAATAGTAGTTTTTCTTTGGGTCTACTACTGCAAAACAGTAATACAGAAAAGTGCATATTTTTTGTAATTCTGGGTCATCTGGGTATTGCATAAACAGCAATTTTGAGGTTAATTGTTCAGTCTAAATTTCAGCCGTGTTACTAAATTCTACATAGTAAAATTTCTCGTCTTCTGTCCGTGATTTTTTTTCTTATTAGATTTTTTCACGTTAAATATTTATATACTTTCTCTTCTCTTTCTCTAAATTATATTTTGTAATTTTATTTTTGCTAGCCATTGTCATAACAAATTGATATCAAAGCCTAATTCACAATGACTTCTACTTCAGCAATAATATCTAAGACAGACATTTAAAAATTTGATGGGTTAATCAGTTTTGCTCTCTAGCAAGTTAGGATGATGGCAATTCTGTCAAGAGAAGGCATAAAGAGGGGGCTATTTGGGAAGACGAAAAAGCCTGAGACTATGACAAATGCTGAATGGATTATATGGATGATAGAGCTCTTTCTTCTATTCATTGTACTTAGGTAATGAAGTTCTTCAGGAAATTCTCACTGAGAACACTGCAGCAGCTGCATGGTTGAAATTGGAGAGTCTATACATGACGAAATTTCTCACCAACAAGCTACAGTTAAAGCAACGCCTCTATACTCTGCGTATATCTAAAGGTACACCATTAAAATCTTATATAATAAAGTTTACTTTCATTATTACTAATTTAAGTAAGATAGATGTGAAGATTGATGATAAGAATCAAGCACTTTTACTATTATGTTCATTATTTGCTTCTTATAAAAATTTTAGAAACAATATAATTTACGGTAGAGAAAAAATTTTTCTTGATAATGTCAAGTCAAATTTGTAAGTTAAAGAGAAAATTGATAATAATTTGACATCTGTTGAAGAGGGTGATTAGAGTGTTATCTGTTTGTTGATAGAGGAAGAAGCAAGGAGAGAAATTTAAATTCTTACAAGTCTAGATCGAAGTTTAAACATAAGAATCTGACTTGTAATTATTGTAAGAAGAAGGGACATATTAAATATGACTATTTTAAACTAAAGAAAAAAGAAAAGACAGGTGACAATAAAGGTAAGACCACATCAAACGAAGTTAATGTAGCAGAAGATGAGAAAAGTGATATGCTTTGTGTTATTGATGCTAAAATCAGATTTGAAACTAGTTGGGTAATGGATTCATGAGCTACACAACATATGACTCATAATAAGGACTAGTTTACCACTTATGAGCCGTTTAATGGGGGTGTATTTTTGTGTGATGATCATTTTTATAAAATTACTGGGATAGGTACTGTGCAAATTAAAATGCATGATGGTATGATCAAAACCTTGTCAAATGTGAAACACATTCTAGATTTGAAAAAGAATTTAATTTCTCTAGGTACTTTAGAAAAGAACAGCTATAAATATAAATGAAGATGGTGTACTTAAAGTCTTTATGGATGCACTTTTACTAATAAAAGCAAACAGGATTGACACTTTGTATTTCCTGCAGGGTTTTACTGTTATAGGTTCAACTGCAGTTGCTTCTACTTTTATTTTTGATTCAGATGTTATTAAAATTTGGCACATGAGATTGGGGCATATGAGTGAGAGAGGCATGATAGCATTGAGTAAGAGAGGTCTGTTAGGTAGTCAGATAACAGGAAAGATGGAGTTTATAAACATTATATTTTTGGCAAACAAAAGCAATTGAGTTTCAATTTAGCTATTCACAAGATAAAAGAAACTCTTGACTACATTCATTCAGACCTTTGGGGTCCCTCTTAAGTTTCTTCTAAAGGTAGTCGTTCTAGATACATATTGAATTTTATTAATGATTATTCAAGGAACGTTTGGGTCTACTTTCTGAAACAAAAAAATTAAGTATTTGTGACTTTTGAGCAGTGAAAGACTTTAGTTAAAAAGTAGATAGGAAAATAGATTAACAAACTTAGAAAAGATAATGGCCTTGAATTTTGTAATAATGAGTTCAATGAGTTTTGCAAGAAGGCATTGCTCGACATAGAACTATTGTGAATACACCTCAACAGAAATGGTGTTACAGAGATGATAAATAGAACTCTTCTTGAAAAGGCTCAGTATATGCTTTCAAATGCAGGCTAAGGTCAAGAATTTTGGGTTGAGACTATTAACACAGCTTGCTAGTTGGTGAACCGATCTCCTCATATAACCATTGAATGTAAAACACCAGAAAAGATATGGTCTGGCAAACCTGCTGATTATTCTATTTTAAAAATTTTTAGTTGTCCTGCTTTTGTACATGTTAATGAAGGAAAGCTTGAGCCTAGAGCAAAGAAATGTGTATTTCTTGGGTATTCATCTGGTGTGAAAGGATACAGATCATGGAGTCCAAATTAGTTCAAGTTGCTTATTAATAGGAATGTAACTTTTGATGAATATTCCATACTTACAAAAAAAGAAGTTACAAAATCAGTTATTCAGAATAATAAAAAAGGTGGAGAATAGGTGGAGTTTGAAATTCTTGTTCAGCCTAAATAATTCTTCGTTTCTGGTTCTGCATATGGTGATTTAGAAGAGGTTTCAGAATTTTCACAAGTACAGCCTTACACCATAGCTAAGGATAGGTCAAGAAAAACTATTAAACCACCTGAGAAGTATGGTTATTCAGATTTCATCTATTGTCTTGTTGTAGGAGAAGAGGTGGAGTACAATAAGCCTTTGTCTATTAAGAAGTTCAAGTATTGCTTAGACTTAATTGGTGTCCATTGTTGAGTTTTGCTCGTAGGAGTTTTGTGGAAGAGGTGGAGAGTTTCTTTGTTGAAGTTTTAATTTTAGAATTCGTGTCAAGGTGGAGATTGTTATGTTTTTGGGTGTGACCTAAATTCTAAAACAAAAAAATATATATATAAAAAAACAAAGTTACAGTTATAGAAGGAAATTATAAAACAGTTACAAACAAAGTTGTAGTTTTAGTAAGAAACTATAAAATAGTTATAGATAGAATTGTAATTTCAATAGAAAATTGCATACAACAGTTTGTGACCTTTTCTATAAAAAATATACAAAAATCACCTTTTCTATAGAAAATATACAGAATGTAAAACAGTTGCAGACAAAGTTGTAGTTTTAGTAAGAAACTATAAAATAGTTACAGATAGAATTGTAGTTTTAATAAAAAATTGCATACAGCAGTTTGTGACCTTTTCTATAAAAAAAATACAAAAATCACCTTTTCCATAGAAAATATACAGAAATCAAAAAGCAACGTGAACAATAGTTTTTCTTTGAGTCTATTACTGTAAAACAGCAATATAGAAGAGTGTAGATTTTTTGTAATTCTGGATCCTTTCGATATTGCATAAACAGCAATTTTGGGGCTAATTGTTCAGTCTAAATTTTAGTCTTGTAACTGAATTCTATATAGTAAAATTTCTCTTCTCTTGCCTGTGATTTTTTTTTTATTGAATTTTTTCACGTTAAATATTTGTATGCTTTCTTTTCTCTTTCTCTAAATTATATTTTATAATTTTATTTTTACTGGCTATTATCATAACACTCTGCTATCTGTGAGGCCCCACAGAAGAACATGAACTATTTCACCAAGCTGCAGGCACTTAAACTTCACTGTGTGACTCCATTCTTGCTTCCTTTTCCAATTTACAGTATAAGACTACACGTTTTGACTTTAGAAGCAACGTGCCAAGGCACAGCTAAAATAATTTTACAGAGCAACATTGTTTTGCAATGTAAACCAATGGATTAATTGGTTTTCACCGTTTGCATGCATATACAGAAACTTCTGATTAAGCTGCTTTCGGCACATTCGAAACTAACCTCTAACTTCGGATTGCATGGCAGAGCAATTGGGTTGAAGACCCCAAATTCATAAATATGAATGTGACGTCATTCACTCCAGAATATTTGGTTCGTACTTAGCGTCGTACTTTCACCTCAGATTTTAGCCGAAATAAACTTGTTAAATCTGTTAGCCCCTTCCTCACTCGTGCACGTGCAAAAGCTCTCCCCTAAATGTGTGTTGTCCATGTTTCATTAGGGCTTCAATCAGATTAGCAAAGAGTAAAAAAGCTCGACACTTTGTGAGTTTTAGGCTTTTGTCCCACTACTAAAAAAGCTTGAGTAGTCAACTAAATCATATGTGCATCATATTGACTCGTTACAAAATAATATGAATATGTGATTTTAGCAGTATATATTTATTATTTTATGCTTAATATGATTCTTGTCACCCCCACTTCTCATGAAGGCAACTTTTTTATTGTTTCAAATTCCTTGAACATCTAGGAAAAAAAAACCATATGCTTTCAACTTTTTTATTGTGGGGGAGGAACGCAATAAGTAAACGCTTACCATTTAATCATCACTAAACGGAATAGCACAATTGGAAGCATGTGGGTCAACAACTTGATCTGTTTCGGAGAGGTGAAGGGGTTAACGTGGTATTGGTTCATTTCCCACTTGAATTTGGAGTGTGGTAGGAAGAAAAACGGGTCCCGTATGCTTGCTTTATTTGGTTCTTCTTTCGAGACTGAAGATGATAATCACATAAAGCCACAATAACGGCATGTAAGGACAAGAACGCACTTTTTCAGCTGTGACTAAATGTCAAAGAATGAGATTTCAACTGACAGCTTCCCTTGTGTCTTTTTGTTGATTCGGCAAGCGCTTGAACTTTTGTTTGGGCGGGCGGCAAGAGTACAAAAAAGAAACAAGAAAATTCATGCTAATCTCCTGAAGACTAGGGAGACCAAAAAAACAGCTAATTTTCTGAAGATTATGAATAGAAAAACATGTACAGGGAATTCAAAAATAAGAGGCGAGAGACACGTGTGACTTAATGTGTTATTGCAGGAAATCAGGTAACATATACAGGGCAATTTTTTTTCATGACCTATGTCTCAGTTACCCGTAAATAGCTTTTGCGAAAACTCACATGCTATCGCCTGGGTAATTTGTACATGATTCGTAATGACAGATTGCACAAACAGTATTTACTTGACAAAGAGATTGTAGCTCTGTTCCCGATTTATAGCTACTCTGACACTGTTTAAAGGGCCCGGCAATTGGCATGAACGCCCAAAACCCATGAATATGAAATTAATGTCATTCGACCGTATTTGGTGACAAACAAGCTTAAGAGAAACTTCAGAATCAGTTTGATTCGAACGAGCACTTCCCATAAAAGTAAGTTTAAGAGTCGAAGCAGAGGATGTTCTGTTTCTTCTCAGATTTGGTTTATGGACTCTTTAATTTTTTTGATTTTACATTGAATTTTAAATTATAATCTTATTTCTTTATTTATTTTTTATTTTAATTTTATTTTTATCTCTTATTTATTTTATCCTTATAAAAAAAATTAAAGGAAGCCAATTCATTTCATCCGCTATCTATATAGACCCAGAGAAGAACAAGACCAGTTCCCCCAAACAACATATACTCGTAACGATGTGACTACATCAATGCTTGCTTTTCCTACTTTCAAAACTAAAAGTTAACGTTTTGACTTTAGAAGGAATGCGCAAAAAGGCAGTCACAGCTAAGAAACTTTATTAACAGGGCAACTCTGTATGTACTGTAGTACCCTGTTTCCTGAAAATTACATGGCAAACTTATGCACACCAATAGATTAATTAGCTAGGATGCAAATCGACGGACCGCTTTTCATCTTTTACACCATATATAGAACCATTTCAATAAGGTGTTTTTGACGTATTGAAACCTTTTCTTTTTCTTTTTCTAACTTCAGTTTTCGGGGCGCAATTGGCCTGAGGGCCATGAGCACGAACAAGATGTCACTCTATCGTATTTGTTACGTTCAGTAAAGCTAATTATGGAGGCCCCAGCTTATTTCGTACAAGGACTTCACATCAAGGCAAGTCAAAAGGCGAAGCAGAAGATGCTCTGTTTCCTATGGGCCCCAAAGAAGAACATGAGCTATTTCACCAAACTGCAAACACTCAAAGGTAATGTGACACTGCTGTTGCCTCCTTTTCTTATTTACGAAACTAATCTCCCCGTTTTGAGTTCAGGAGTGTCACGCACAAAATGAGAATATACAGAGCAACTCTGTTATGCAATTTTATACTCTGTTTTCTGAAAATTTTTGCATATCAATTTATTAAACCAATGCATTAATTAGGAAGTAGGATGGAGAAGATTGGTGGAACGTTTTCACTATCTATGCGTGTTCTGATCAACATGTTTGGGCATATTCAAAATTTTTCTAATTTGAGTTAGCAGTGCAGGGCAATTCATTTGAAAACCCCAAATTCATGGACATGCATGTGATCTCAGTCACTCCACAGTATTAGGTACATAATAAGCTTAAGGAAAACCAATTCCAGAGTCTCCATTTGGCTTCGAACAAGTACTCTATATCAGGGCAAGCGAAAAGGTGAAGCGGAGGATACTCTGTCTCCTCTGTTTTTAGTATGGCCCCATAGAAGCACAAGTACTATTTCAGTAAATTGCACGCACTTAAAAGACAATCTGACCTCGTTGTTGCTTCATTTTCATATTTTTATAATCAAATTCACTCTGACCCCAAGAGTATCAGGCACAAAGTGAGGCAAAAGTCAACAAATTAAATATATGGAGAGCAACTTTGTAATGCAATGTGATACTCTGTTTTCTGAAAACTTTTTTGCACCAATTATTGAAACAAGGAATTAATCAGTAAGTAGGACGGAGAAAAACCAATGGAGCATTTTCCACCGTTTACTTACATGAATAGAACATTCTGATTAAGTTGTTTGCTCATAGTCCAAAGCAATATCTAACTTCGGTTTACAGGGCAGGGTAATTCGTTTGAAGGCCCAAATTCATGAACATGAATGTGATGTTGGTCACTCCAGTAATTGGTCCGTAATTAGCTTCAGCATAATTTCGATGGCCCAGCTTCCTTCGAACAAGCTCTTCACATTTTATATGGTTCTCCTTTGCTGATTGAAGATGATGATGATTACGAAGCGGAAAGAAGGCATGTACGGACAAAGACACACTTTTAAGCATTGAATAGGGATGAGCTTTCCAATGAGCAATGACAGCTCCACTGTGTGTGTCTTGTGGTTGATGTGGCTACCGATGCAACCTCATTTTAGGTGGGCTACATAGAGACAACAAGAAAGGGTGGAAGGACAACACAAAGATGATGAGTACCACATCAAATGAATTCAAACAAGATGGGAGACCGCACGTGTGTTGGCCAGAATCATGCTCATTAATTTGCTGTCCACTATGGGACGTAGCATGAGTTTAAGTTGCAACTTCAATTATGTTGCATTAATCATAAGTAAGGCTCCAGCCTAAAGTTTTGACAAGTGTATTGCTTCTAATCTTATATACGAATATAATTGAATTTTTGGTGCTACATGGCCCAATCAATTAAAGTAGTAATGGGATTAAACTTCAGGAATGAGTTTATAATATTAATTGAATCGTACAAGAGCAATCAGATAGAATAAAATACATGAACTTAACCAAAGAAGAAAAAAGCAGATAAAAAAGATACAAAGAATTCCTGTTATCAGCATCTATGGACAACCGGAAAACAAAGAAAAGAACAATCATATTACAAAATCCTGTTTGGTCTGTAAGAAAACAATTCTGACAGATTACAACTGCAACATATTTACAAGAAGTCACTAATATCCAGACTCTCTGGAATTTCAAATTTGAAAATGTCGCTGCAATAGCTATCTTTCTCCTCCTCGGCATTGCTATTCACATTTGTGGATGATGAATTCAATGGAGTTGGGCTTGATAATGGCGTAGATAAAACCGAGTCATGGCCCAAATTTTGGTATGCATTGTTTATAGACTGAACAAAATATGGGTCTCCAAGCAAATCAACTTGGTTCTGTTGCAGCAGAAGATTCTCGGCCATATAGGAATGAAATGAAATGTCTTGGGAACCTGAACAGCTCACGTTTGTTAAATTGCTCGACAAGCCCTCCACATCGTTTTGCACTAGAGTTGGCGTCTGAAACTGACTAAATTGCACTTGTGGGGCAACTTCGCTCTGTAATTGAGAGTTCCCAGCTTGTATTAGTTGTAGATTTTGTGAAACCAATTCTGGGTTGTCATTCTTCAACGATAAAAGAGTGGAGGCCAGCTTTAAAGTTTCCGGATTCATCAACGCTTGGGCACCCAGTAAGCCTTGCAGATTAAGCAGCGATGGGTTGCCCAACGCTGCCCTGAGAATGGAGGATACGTCAAGCAGATCAAGGCGTGGGGCATGAGTCACTGGATCAATTCCCATTCTTAGCAACCTCTTCCTAATGTGGGTGTTCCAATAGTTCTTTATTTCGTTGTCAGTTCTTCCTGGTAAACGAGCTGCTATAGCCGACCATCTAAATTTTCAGAAACCAATTGTACATGTCAGAAACAAAGTAACGTTTGAACAAAGATTAAAACTTCCAACGAAGATGAAGCAAAATTGTATACGTACTTGTTTCCCAAGACACTGTGCAGCTGAATAATTGCCTCTTCTTCTTCAAAGGTGAATCTTCCTCTCTTGATATCGGGTCTCAAGTAGTTTGTCCATCGAAGGCGGCAACTTTTGCCACATCTTTGCAGACCTATTGTTAAACCAGAGTTTTAATTAGAGATTAAAAAAAGATAGAAATTAAACAGAGAAGAAGAAATTGAAGTGATTGAGATATAGGGGTTATGTACCAGCATTCTTGGGAAGGGTTCGCCAATTGCCTGGTCCATGAGTTTGAATGTAGTTGATGAGATTGAGATCTTCCTCAGGTGTCCATGGACCTTTCTTAAGTCCATTTTTGTCACAGCAAGGTGATCTTCCCATGATCGAAGAAGATGAGCGCAGTACTGTGGATGATTTCCAGAAGGGCGGCTGAAGAGTGCGGAACCCGTTCGTACTAAAGATAGAGAGTGGGCTCTGAAACTCGAAAGTGAACTTTTGTTTGTGTTAATGGCGAGATGACCTCTGCTTTTATAGGAGGGGAGCTGTGGTAGACGTTTGAAGTCAAAAGGATTTGGCGCCGGCCTTATGCCACATGTCTTCCTCAACGATGGTTTCAGGGCACACGCGTATGCAGTACATGCACACATTCCACATACTTCATGCTCCGCTTTAAATTAATTCTCGTTAATTGTGAAAATTACATTAATTTAATTTAATTTATTTTATTACTTTATCAAATGCTATGTTAAAAAAATTTCTCTTTTTTTTTTTTTTATATAAGCACCATTTTAGTAAAATAACTAAATTTTTTAATTTTTATATATTTTTCTTAAAGGATATTTTAAACCATAAGAAATATTAAATGCACCATGCAATACGTATATATACGAATTGACCACTTCAACCTATACGATAGCACGTGAAATTAGAAGGTTACATTTAAGATCATTAAAGACACTGTAGATAGAGACGGAGCTGACTTTTGTCCATTGTAAAAACTTGTGATTAAAGCACAGTGAAAAAATGACGACTAAACTTAAGAGCTTGGCCTTAGTTTTAGATGTCTTTTGAGAATACGATGGACGGTAAGGTAGATAGGTCTCCTTATCAACATGCGGAGAAAATATGCTGAACGGCTTCTCGATTTCTTCTTTTCGGCTCAAATTTTGAATTTTGCTACCAACGATATACCGCAAGCTAGATGTTTGACCTTAGCTATCATCAGCACGGCTTAAGCTCTTAGCGCACGCACACTCTTCCATATTATCAACGTATGGAGAAAAATTGAGTATTATAATTTAATTTATAAAACTTAATAATATAATTATTGAAGATTTGTAAAATTAAATTAATATAAAAATTAATATATTAAAGAGAGAAAATTTTTTTATGTTATTCTGACTTCAATAATGTATAGTGTATTACTTTTATCACAGAAATTTATAGATTAATGTATTGAAGGTTTACCATATCTTCAGTTTCTTCAAAAACAACTTATAAATTATAATTTGTATCTCAAAAATGTCTTCTTCGCTGAAGGGTAAGTGTAAAGCTTAGCTGAAAGTTGGTATACATTCATCTTGGTGGTGTACATGGTATTTAAATGCAAAGAATTAGGTACAAAGTTAAGGTGTGAAATAAGAGAAAATCAAAAATGAAATTAAAATATAAAAAGCTAATAAAAGTAAATTTAATTATATAATAAAGACAAACAAAAGGAGGATAACCAAAATCAAGGAATCAAAAACATAATGGACAAATCCGTGTTCATGGCATGCTGTGTCCTATGTCATATTGTTCTGCTATTCTGTTATTCATAGCCAGAGTAATACATAATTTTTTACATAATTATATATAAATAATATATTTAAAATTATGCGAAAGAATGATTATGTTTTCTGTTTTTTTGTTTTGTACTTTTTAAGGAAAAAAAACTGAGTGGTCATGTGTCCCCCTCATGAACACATGTCCAACCTACAAGGGGCTAGCTTCCTAGCTAGGAAACTTTTTAGTGAGAGGTGTCATTTCTTTTTCCACGAGTGAATTGAACGATGCCCTTCTCTCCTCCTGCAAATTGTCCTTTGTAGCAAGCAAGCTGGTTGCTTCATCTGATTTTTGCATGCGCGGCCAAATATTCAAAACTCATTTCAAAATCAGGTGCTAAAATTGATCAACCCTCCATCTAACTCTGCAGGATTAGGTTAAATGTTATTTTAGTTTATTCCGTTTTCTTAATGTTCATACGAAGAAATGTTATTGTAACTCACGGATCAGAGCACTATATTGCTCTGGCTTCTTAACTTGTGGCGGAAGATCAATAACCTTCAAACCAATGTCAAAATAACACGACTGCATACGCGATTTGACTGTAGAAGAATTAAATAATGTTTTTATCAAATATTAATTAATTAATTTTATATAAAAATTGTAAGTAAATTACGTTTAATTAACATTACTTTATTATAATACTGCTTGTTAATTGTTTATAATATATTAATGTGTTGTGTCTATGTTTGGTTTTATATCTATTTTTATTTAAACTCAATGTCATTAAAATAATCAGGAGCAATTGATATTGAGCCGTGCTTTCGGCAAGCCATGAGAAACTTACAATTTGGATCCCTAAATTTTTATTTTTTTAATTTTAATGATTTTTAATCTTCTATTTTATACTAAAATTTAAATTATAAATCCTACTTTTTTATTAATTTTTTATTTTTATTTTATCTTCATATCTCGCTTACTTTAACTTTAATTTTGAAAAATAAAACTAAAGAATCTAATCCGAATAATTGTTATTATCATATGAAATGTTCCTTTATTTTAAAAGCTAAACCTAAATTAGCTTTTGTGTTTAGTATCTGAAATGAGATGGTTATCATCTTTTTGGAGGATCCGAATCTTACTTGCGGACGCTGGATTACACAGTTACAACAGTGCGTCACCGTATCTCCAATTATTAGGTTGTTCTTAATGGAGGATCTTTTTTGAAAAAATAAATAATAAAAGATGAGTACATAAGAACATAGGATCGGGTTTCGGTAATTACTTGGCACAGAATTAAAGGTTCGATGGCGAATGGCTTACCTTAGATATTGATCTACCCTCTCTAAAGTTGACTAAAATATATGTTTGTTATATCAACATAGTTATAGTATTGCTGTATGGTGTCCAAAACTCCAACAAACTTTGAATATTGCTGGGTTTTGCTCATTTGTTAATTTCAAGCTTGTATGATAGTTATCATACTAAGCCTTGTTAGAGGTAGAAGGAGGACTAGGAGGAACGTCCTTTCCTAAGATGAACTAATTTCTTATAAACAATTATTAATGTACACAAATAATTTAGAAAATTTCATATATAACTTTTATACACTATAATATTATCATTTGGGTGCATTTTTTTATGACTAAAATTACTTAATGTTAGAGTTATATAATTATTATTAAATTTTTATATACATATTTAAATTTTTAAGATAATTATTTTTTTATATTATATTAAAAAAAATTTATAATTAAGTGATAAAAAATTTAGCTCTCAACAACTTTATTTGTTACCAATTAAATTAAGTTTTGATACAAAGTTCACGTGGGTGGACACGTAAAATTATAAAATTATTCTTAATTCCTAGTTAATTAGAAGATATACAAAGGTCCTAAGTCCAAGATTGAAATTTAAGATCATGAATGAGAAAAAAACCTAAAACAATATTGTATGGCATCAGATACTTTATAAAACGCAGATAAAACCCTCACTACGTGAATTTTAATTAATATATTGTAGGAATTTATAATTAATATATTGTTGAAGGGAAGCCTAAAGCGTATAAGATGACAAACCAAAAGTTTGCTTCCTTTTTCCTCCAAAACCACAGACGTTGAAGGTTGCTAGTGCTGCCCTTGTCGGTCGTTGTTTTAAACTTTTAATCACGTGATGTGGGACACGTGGATAATTTGGTGCTGTTGTTGCTGGCGTACGTGGTGCATGTCAGATATATACGAAGAGGATCGCGTTAGTTGCGCGTAGCCAGTCCACCACCATCGGAAACGTCGGTGTTGTGAACATGTACAGAGAAAGAGAGAAACGCAGCCACATAGGGGTAGTCTGGTAGATAAAGATAACTTCAGATCCAGCACATACCGGCGGCAATGAATGTTATACTTAAGATCTGTCACGAGACCATACGTTCGGCCCATACAATAGGACTACTTCCTTACAGGCCTATGGTCCATTTTGTGTCCTATGACATGTGATTAGAGACATGAAAGCGGCCGGCTCATTCTGACCTGCAATTAAGCAAAACTAAGTGGAGTTACTGATAATTTTAGTGAGAAAAAAATATTAATTCAATTTATTTCTTAAATTTAGGTGACTCAAGGCAAGACGACTTAGCCGATAATTTAATATATTTTTACACATAATTATGACTTGTAAATTAAAAAAAATAAAACAAATTAATTTGCATTTTTTGCAAGTTAAAAACATGAAAACTTATTTCACGCCTTAGGCAAGACAAGTTAGTATGCAAGCGTATGAGTGTCACTGTTGTGCCCAGATCATAAGACCCAAATATTAGTGTCAACGGCCCAAGTGCCCCTGTTTTATGCAGTGATACAGTTAATCTATGCAAATGATGTAAGTTTTCGTGGAAAAAACAAGGTACATGTGATTTACACATTATGTTTATAGTAATGCTCTATGTGCAATGATTTGTGCTTCAATTTTTTTTTTGGTACAAGATTTATGCTTCAATATTGTACAAAAGTATTTTTATGTGTCATGTGAAAATTTTTATTTATTATATTTAACTTACTTAAAAATACTTTAGTGCAATAGATATGCACGAATTATTATGTAAAGAGTGTGTACACATAGGCAGGCAGATTACAGACCCACATCAGTTCATAGGGAAATAATTAGGACTTTTTTTGTTTATACGAAATAACTAGGACTTCAATGCTTCTAGAGAACGTCCAATGACCGAAACAAAATCTTCAAATTCACCCCTTCTAAATACCAACCCAACCTCAAGTCCTCCTTCTTCATCTCCACTTTCAGCAAGAGACATACACCTAAATGAATGTACCATTTCCACCTTATTAGGTCTTCCAAATCCAAAATCAGTTTCATAAACAGTGAACTTGGGCGACCCTGTGACTAGCACAGAACTTCCTAACATGAACATCTTTACGAAGTTGGCCCTCCACTTTTCTGCTCCTTTAAAAGGTTCCTTCTTCATATCAGTTATTGCTCTTTCAATGACCTTAACGGCCTTCACAAAACCTCCTTCGCCCCTTAGGTCTTTCCTCTTGAGCTCTGCATAACATCGCGTTAAGCAGTTTCCAAAGTACGACTCTGGTACTGGGTTCTCAAGGCGGTTTCTGCAATCTGCTGCAAAACGAAAGTACTCTTCTTTCTCTTCTTCTTGATCTTCATTTTCAAATCTTGTTTTAATTAAGCTCACCCATACAAAAGCACATGTCACCACAAACTTGGATAAGTATTGCGGTGCGTTTGATTCATCATTTTTCTTCCACTGATTCAGTGCCCAATTTTTCATTTTATCAATGTCATTTTTACCAAAAACAAACGTTGCCTTAGCATAGTCATCAACACCGTCGCGCTCAGCAGTTTGACCTACGAGAATGTCTTTCCAAGTTGACCTTTCGTTGAAATAGTCTCTCAAAAAAATGGTCTCAAGACCCTCTCTCTCTTTGATCACTTCCCTATCATAGTATGGCGGTGACTTCTCAAGAAAACTCAGGTCATCTCCTCCGCTTCTACAAAGGGAAGCCCATGATTTCATGAAATGGCTACAAGAACTATCATCCATCACATGGCAATACGTGATAGCAAGGCAAAGGCCGTGGTTGGGAAAAAGCGTGACTTGCAAAGCCACTAATGGGAAGATGAAAGTGTCATCATCATCCAGAGTACACGTCAACTTGGGAACCAAGTGATCTAACTCTTTGAGACTTTTTGGGTGGTTGGCTGTAAGGTGTTTAAAATCAGCAGAAGACTCGAGAATGGTTAAGGCGACACCGTCGTGGTCGTTGCAGCGAATGAAGGGCTTGTGGGGTGGTGGTGGACAGAGGAGGTTTCCGGCCAGTGGGAAGAAATGTTGAAGGGTAAGAGAAAGAGAATGTTTGAGAGTAGGGAGTGTAGTTTGGATGAAATGATGGGTTGGGCGGGGGAAGTGATAGAAGAATTGGCGTCTAACATAAATGGGACCTGCCAAAGATAAGTCAAGAAATGTGAGGGGAAGAGTCGCTCTATTGGGATCTGGTGGTGCAGCTGGACCAACATGAGATCGCTCAAGAACCTTATGCGTGTCTCTCATATTGGTGTGGGGATGTTTGAGGAATGGCTTGTGCATGCATATATATATTGCGAACAGAGCAAGCATCACGGCTGAACCGTATGGGCCACGTCTCTTTGGAATTTATATTTCTATTCCAATTTCGGAGTTCAAACTGCGTGGACCGTACAAAACACGGGTCTTTGGAATATTATTCTATTTTCCAAATATTATACTCATGGGACGCCAGCAATTCACCAGTAAAACAGGAGCAAAGTACCGCCAGTTGCTGCTCTAACTATTATGGTGACTTATTGACTTATTATGCGGAGTAATCATATCTAACTTCAATCAAAGTTCCTACAATTACAAATAACTTTTTATTCTGTGTTATGCATTTGATTATATCAAAATTTATTTCATATAAAATCACTTCAATTCTTTTTGCCGACAAATTCATTTCTAAATTAAGAGTTCTACTTCAACGCCTGGACTTTGTTATTAACATTTTCCTAATTAGAACTCCAAAAATGATAACTATCAAAGAAACACCTTTTCCTTTTTAATATTTTTGTACTGGAGATATTACAGAGCAATCGGGGTTCGGCTATTCTTTCTGGAGATTTTTCCAACCTTGATCAACCTCTTGATGGGTGGAGTGAGTGTCGCTTGAGGAAATCTATATTTTGTATCATTGCATGTGGGTCCCACGGAGACCGACATAAGGGTGCAATTGCAGCCGTTGAATGGAAGGTTCCATCCAGCTGGTTCATGCGCAAATTCCTCGTTCAATTACAGAAAAGCTGGTCAAAATCGTGTGTAAGTGCTGAAAAGATTTGCCTTGTTCCAAAAGTTTTCCAGATGGTGGTTCTTGTACATGGGTTTAAAGCTTGGTTTTGGCTTTTTAGTCTCCGCGAAAAGAAGGGGAAATTCTCCTCTGGACATCTTTTGTCTTTAGCCCATGTGCTACATTTTGAGTTGATAAATCTAAGTTTCTCAGAAACTAATCGGTACGTGTTCTTTCATATAAATTACTATCTATTTCTTTTGAAGTGAAAGTAAGTTTATATGTAGTCTTACCCGGAGTTTCTTGAATACAATCTATGCAAGTTATGATCAGTTAGCCTGAAATTTCTTAAATATATATTTAATCAGTTAGCCTCTAGGCAACTGCTGCAGTCATGTTTCACGTGAATAAGACAAACAGGCAATTTTGTTTCAGAAGTAAAAAAAAATTTCTTACCTTTTGAGCAAAGAAATATCTACATCTACATTTTTAATACTTGAAACAAAAAGTGGAAATACAAGTACTCATAGTAGCCCATTTAGCTATAAATCATCACCCACTTTAATCACGTTCCTGAAGGCATTCCTAAGCTCAATCTGCAGCTAAAAGTCTTCATAGAGAAAGATTAGTCTGGTATGATCTTTCTTAGAAGTTAAAATTTCTTTTACTTGGCTTATATAATATATATATATATATATATATATATATATATTGTCTGCTATCTTTCTTCTTAATATTTTCTTTTTATAAAAATTTAAGGTAAAAAGAAGGTTACCCATGCTAAAGCAAAGTATTTCAATTTTTACTAGCTGAGCAGTTCAGCCTCACATTTAAAGGCACAACTTCAAAATAAATGACCAATATTTCACCTCAAGGGACATAACATAAATTACATTATTTCTATGCATTTTTCTAAAATTGGAATGAATACATCCATTTGAACCCTGGGAATGGGGAAGAGCCAAAGCAACTTCAATTCCGCCTTCCTCGTGTCTACACTCGGATAGAGATATAAAATATTAAAAATATAAAACTATTTCTAAATATATATTTAATAATTTAAAATTTTAAAATAATAATTTTTTTAACTGTCACTTAAAATTAAAAAATTATTCACACCAAAAATTTAAAAATATATATAAAAAATATGCTAAAAATATAAAATATTAAAAATATAAATTATTTTTAAACTCACATTCAATAACTCAACTTTTGGAATGAATTCTTTAACAACCACAAATGCGCCTCTTATGAGATCTAATGTTTAGGCTTTTGAATTTCGGGTTGGCTGAACACGATCGTGGTCCGAACCTTTGCATCATTATTGTGGGGAGGTCTCTTTTGACATCTAATAATGATGAAATTTGGATATTTTTTTTTTATAATTTAATTTATATAATTTTTTTTTTTATTATTATTTTTCTTTCTCTTACCCTTTTTCACCTTTTCACCTTTACAACAGAAGATTTGAGTCTCATGATGATGTCCAGCCCCACCACTGATTCAAATCGTGGTCGGAACCTTTGTATCATTATTGTGGGGAGGTCTCTTTTGACCTCCAATAATGATGAAATTTGGATATTTTATTTATTTTTAATTTCAATTATTTTTTATTTATTTTTTTATAATTTAATTTGTATGTTTTATTATTATTTTTTCTTTCTCTTGTCCTCTTTCACCTTTTCACCTTTACAACAGATGATATAAGTCCCATGATGATGTCCAACCCCACCACTGAATCAAAAAATCTGCAATGGACCCAACGACGGAGAAAGGGACAGAGTCGTCGTCAGTGTAAAGGATGCGAGGTTTGTGGGGCTAGGGAGCAAAGGCAAATGACGTTGGCCGCAACGAGGAAGAGGTGTTGGAGAGTGAGGTAGAGAATGTGACGTTGGCTGCACAGGGGAAGAGGTGTTGGAGAGAATGTTTCGGAGAAGGAAGGACTGTGTGGAGGAAGTGATTGGTAGGATGAGGATATACATAGAAGAAAAGGCGTTCCTTTGTATGTCAAAAAAAGTAAGAGGAAGAGAGGTCGACGGAGCTGAGGTTGGTGGTGGTGCAACACGTTCATCATGTAGGGCCTTAAAATTAGCTTGAGCCATTACTTTTTCCTTCAATTTAGACAAAAAAAAGAGAGGCGTATCTCAAAGAAATCAAGCATCGATTTTTAAAACACGATCAAGTAAATACTTTAAAAAGAAGAAGGCCCCCAATTATTAATAAAAAATTTATTAAAGTCATCAAAGTACAATTTAGTGATGACAAGTAACTTAAAGTAGATCTCATCATCTCTAAATTTCTTTATGTACATGGATAAAAAGAATATATATATATATAATTGTCTAAACGGGCCACAAAAGGTGATAGTTAATTAGTTTTTTTATGATAATTATATCCTTTACCTTATTGTCTGTGACCCTGTTAAAATTGGTCCAATAGTTAAACATTAGTTAATAATATAGCCTATCTAGTAGAGGCATCGCAAGATAAAAAAAAGCACCTCAATTTCTTGGTATTATTACTTTTGGTAAGGAAGGATCCAACATAATTACTGTATTTCGATCGGTTTTTTTAGGGGATTTTACTATCGATAGTTAATAATAAAGTCAATGATGAAATCAACCTTAATATGTAGTTGGTTATCCCGGTTGTACATAGGTAATTATTGGTTTTAACAGGCTAAAAATCTCTCTAGGTCCAATTGAGTGTCAAAGAACAACAGCAAACACATGAGAAGAAAAGTACCATTGCATATTACATCTTGTCACGTGTCACATTGAGAATCTCTGCAATTTGTTCATGATCGTTTGCTAGGAATTACGCAAGCGCAAGCACAGCAACTACATTATCATTTCTCCCACCACAGCCACACTTGGATCCTGTAAATTACAACAGTTCTTTCTCTAAGCAATTTTTCAAAAATGGAATTGAAGGAACCCATTTGTACCGCTGGAAGTGCTACGCCAACTTCAACTGCGCCTTCCTCTTGTCTGCTGTCGATCAGAGATATGACGCCTGGCCTATCAACTTGAACTACTTCACTCTTTTTAGGCCTTCCCCACCCAAAATCAGTCTGGTATACACCCAATTTTGGCGAGCCTGCTACTACCGCTAGATGGTGGCCTATTGCATCTTCCCAATTCAGTATCCATCTCTCTGCACCTCTTATAGCTCCTCTCTCTAATTCCTTAATTTTGTTGCATATAGCCTCTATTCCCTGAACCATCCCAGATTCTCCCACTAACTCCCTTCTCTTCAGTGTCACATAGCATAGCGCTCAGCAATTCCCAAAATATGTTGAAGGCAAAGAAACTTGATAACGGTTTCGACAATCAGCAACGAATACAAAGTAACAGACCTTGTCATCACCTGAGGGATTCGTTTCGCTTTCTTCTTCTGATTTCAACGAGCAAACCCGGATCAAAGCGCATGTTACCACAAACGTTGATATATATTGTGCAGCTTGCTTGTCTTCACAATGGAAGGTGGCCCAATGCTTTAGCTTTTGACCTTGGGCTTGGCCCAATACAATTGTGGCCTGAACCTTCTCCCCGGGAATAGTATGGGTTACTCCTGTTTCCGTCTTTGATTCGGACAACCACCACTGTTCCAAGAAATTGAGCAGGGGTTGAGTCTTTGACTTCAACCCTGTTACAGAATGGAGTTCACTCCTCAAGGCATCCATTAATCCTGCAAATGGACGTCCAAGATTCATAAAATGATGAGAAGCCCTCCCATCAGCAACCACGTGGTGGAAGATGATACCAATACTAAATCCGGAGTTACGTCGGATGTTCACTTGAATGGCCATGAGAGGGACCACAAGTGTGCCATCTCCCAACACACTTGCCAAAGGTGACTCCAACACTTAGGAATGGAAGTCCCTCACTTCTCGTGGGTAGTCAGCGATCAGATGATTGAAATTTGCGGTGGACTCAGAGACCGTAAATGGGACAGAGTCCCCATCGACATAAAGAATATGTGGACTGTGGCGCTTAGGGGGGGCATATGAGATTGGCAGCAAAAGGGAGGAAGTATTAAAGAGTGAGAGAGAGTGGGAAGTATTGTTTGGATAAAGTGGTGAGTGGGATGAGCGGATTCATAAAAGAAAAGACATTGCATGGGTAGGCAGAGAAGCCATGGAATGTCGAAGACCGTGAGAGGAAGAGAAGTTGAAGGAACTGAGCCTGGTGGTGGAGCAACCAGACAATGGTTCAGAACTTTTACATCGTTGACTTGAGCCATTACAGAGAGAAGAGAGTATAGAATCAATTCCCCAGGGGTTACTTGGCGATGGCCCGGTGGCGTTTTGGTAGATACCAAACTCGGCGATGTTTGAAAGAAGATGATGATTGAACAAAAGATAATTGGGATCAAAGCTAGTTACAAAGCAATCTCTGAGTGGTATCTTGGGTGAGCTTGAGAAGGACGGACCCAGATCGGATTTGTCGAGGGAAATAGGCGGTATAGAAAGGATGAGGTGCAGAAGGAGACAAAACTGAAAACGTAATAAGAGAGAAAAAAGGGGAAGGCATAGAAGAGAGATCAGGTCGTCATAAGAAATTAAATCTTTCCCCCTAAAACGAGAATTATATTTTATAAGAACTAATTTCTTTTTTTTATCCATCACTTCCTGTGGTTTATATTTAATCGATCCCACTACAAGTCTCAAACCCGAGAGTTGTAAAACAAATCTTATAGGAAAAGCTAGTCTAAAATCTTGATTTATAAATATTTTATTAAATTAATTATGAACTAAGACGACGCACTTATACCAATCACTTTCTACACTCTTGAATAAACTCGATATTATTATGGTTCCCAGCCTTAGAAAAAAACTACAATTGAAAAGTTAGATACCATTGCATCACAAGGACAACATCAGGAGAGCTTAAATTCTATTCTACCCACAGAGAAGGAGGAAGACAACACAACGACCTTACATCACGCTTCCTTGCCCATATCAACATTTTGTGCTTTAGAACAGTTCAAAATAGAATGATGCCACCTGCAATAGGTTATTTGTATTTTTTAAAAAAGTTTTTAACTAAAATTCTTATATTAGCAATTTGAAATTCTGTATCATTTAAGTAAAACTTTGAAGATGAGAAATACAATTTATTGTATATATTATTACAACATGTAAGACAATCGTAAAAGAATATAATTTATGTATGTTAGAAAATAATAACAATTCATGAATTTTTATTGACATTTTCTCATTGATAAATAATTTAGAGTTAGATATGAATTTTAAAAAGTCAATAAACGAATAGTTTATTTCATTATAAAGTATAAATCTTTGAATATCTTAGGGTTCTGATTGTTTTACATCTTATTTTTTACGCTCAAATCTCATACTTTAGGTATACTTTGTTGGATTAAATAAAATTTACACTTTATATTATAAGATTCACTTAATTTATTAATATTTGACGCACATCTAAAATACGAATTAAGTGTGAATATAAATGATTGTTTTACACCTTAATTTTCAGACTCAAATCTCACATTTTGGGTGTGTGAGTGTGAGCTTTATCCAATCAAATAATCCACATTTAACGCGTGAGAATTAGATATAACAATTATAATATGGGTGTAGACTTACTCATATCGTTATTGTCCAGCATCGGACGGTGGGAGAGCGCTAGCAACCGGCAAGCATGAAGCAGCCGCGCATAGCATGACATTCCCTTTCCCACCTTAATTGGATCCCAAGTCCTTGGATGATTCCGTGTAAATCCCGATGCCACCCCTTCTTTCGCTGCCGCCCTTTCTATTTGCGCCTGTGATGCTCGCTCTTTGCTTTCAAGTTTCTTAGCACTACGTAACGTTTTCTTTGCTTTGCCTCTAATAGACACATCCCACGTGTGACAAAGTCAACCCGGCCCTTCTGTTCAGTTTCATCACGGATTACATGTGTTATTAGACTCATTTTTGTTTTCTTCTTCTTCTCTTGATCTCAATTCATTTCTGCATCCATTCTCCGCATCAGAGAACTCAGGCCAACCCCGCCAATTCCGTAGACCTGAGAATCTCTTCTCCAGGTGAGCTACACTCATGGCTTTCGTCATCGAGATTGCGAGGTTGTAGATTTATTTACGAGTTTTCTCAGTATAAACTCGAGGCATTCACTGTTCTCTTTCTTTTACGCGTCTTTGTTGCTTCGAAAGAAAACGGAGGAGAATTGACGAACTGTATGGATTTTCTCTGAAACTTGCGCTTGGTCTTGTTACGGATCAATGATGTTGAACCTGCCATAAAACTAATGAAATTTAGGCGTGCTTCATCCCCTCCCTGTTCATTTATTTACTTATTTATTCATTTTTTTTTATATATTTATCACTTTTCCTCTTATTGTTCTCAGCTGCCAAGCATATATGTCATCATCACATTGATATTTTCAGTTAGCTTACCCCGCAAGTCTCAGATTCTCTGAGTTCGATTATTTATTGCATTCGACAATAGTTAGTCCAGGCACATTTTTGTAGAAGAGTAGCAAGGCTTTCTTGGAAGGTTTTCAATCTCACTAACTTGTTATTGCTTAAATAATGATGTACAGGTGTATTAAGATCTTGCGAAGGAAACTCACAATATAATATTTTATTGTTCTTTGCTTATATGTTTTTATGGTGGAGGTGCTTGGACTTTCCATTTACATTTCTTTACTAAGATACATACAACATTGACGTTAGGTAGTTCCCATACTTGCAAGCTGAAGATCCTATATAACCAGTGGTTATGTATAACACTGAATTTGGGCGTTGGAATCTTTCTATGATTTTAGCGTCAACTGAAACTTGTTTAAAATTTTCTTTTATCCATTATCATTTATTTGTTCCTCAGCAGTTTAGATGATTTAAGTTTGACACTCAAGCGAACAACATAGAAAAGAAACATAGACAGAGAAGCAGGGCCTCCTCGTGTTCTAATGTCTTAACATATAAGTAATCTAATTTGCTTTTACTAAGAGTTATGGGTTGAGGTAATCATTATAAACAAATGAGTTCTTTTTTCATTTTTCTGCCTTTTGTCAATCTTTTGGCGGTGTTAATCTTTCTATAAGATGAATTTTTGTATTAAAGTTTTATGGAATATGG
This sequence comes from Dicorynia guianensis, assembly GCA_037013595.1. Taxonomy (NCBI): domain Eukaryota; kingdom Viridiplantae; phylum Streptophyta; class Magnoliopsida; order Fabales; family Fabaceae; genus Dicorynia; species Dicorynia guianensis. Next base: position 4,231,394 of record JASUAB010000009.1, read on the forward strand.
ATGCTGTGATCTAATCTCTTGATATAATATTTAGCATCATTATCACCACACTTGTTAATAATGATAGTTATTATTTAGGTACTTTGAACTTGTGTGTCTGGTACAGTGTAGCAGCTGAATGCAACAATGGCTTCTCATAACTCTGAGTCCAAACTCTTGAACTTTTGGATCCCAAATTATATACTTGTACCAGAGCCGAAGGTTGAGAATGTTAAGATCACTCATGATACACCTTCGTGTCCAGTGCTAGTGTTCATTAACTCTAAGAGTGGTGGTCAGCTGGGAGGGGACCTTTTAAAAACATATCGTACTCTTCTCAATGAAGAACAGGTATCATGAGTCCAAGATCATTTTATATGTAGACCTGATAGCAATAAACACTACAAATGTAATTATAGCACTCACAAATTTGGAAGAAGACTCAGACCAGATTATGTAAATTTCAGGTTTTTGATTTGGGAGGTGAGGCTCCTGATAAGGTGCTGAGAAGAATCTATGCTAACTTAGAAAACCTCAAGGTTCAGGGTGATCAACTTGCGATCATGATTATGGAGAAGTTGAAATTAATCGTGAGTGAGATATAATTTATTTTAACAGTGTAACTTTTTTGTAAGCAGCTTAGCTTCTTTTGCATTGTTGTATTTTAGTGATTATATATGCATCTGTTCTTCTGAGTTTCTGATACATATCTTGCCTTTAGGTTGCAGGAGGTGATGGAACAGCAGGCTGGCTACTTGGGGTTGTTTGTGATCTCAAATTATCTCATCCACCGCCAATAGCAACAGTTCCGTTGGGCACTGGAAACAATCTTCCTTTTGCATTTGGATGGGTATGAAATTGCATTTATCTCAGGGTTCGGATGCTTTTGATGAAACTTTGAAGCACTTGTAAAGCACTAGCAAACAAAACGAATGACTTGATAATTCAAGAGCTATGGTTTCAACATAATAATTTAAATGTGCTGATGCCTCTTCATTATTTGACTCGATGCTTTTTAAGATGTGCATATTTTACTGGTTTATTCCCTACCTTTGCACACTTCCACCATTCATAATGTTTTCAAATAACCATCCATTTTTCCCCTTGTAGATGTAACTATTTGTGGTTCTCATATTTTTTCTTTTAGTTTAAGTAGAAGTAGAGTAATTTTTCAGCAGTAGCTATGATAAATAATCTATCACTATAATGACAGAAAGTGGTAAAAGACCATAAGCAGTTGATCTTAGTCAAGAAAAGTAACTATTTGACAGGTGTTAGGATCTCAATGACATGCTTTGTTGCTGCTTTACAGGGGAAGAAGAACCCAGGGACAGATCAACACTCAGTTGAGTCATTTTTAGATCAAGTGTTGAAAGCTAAGGAAATGAAAATAGACAAGTAATTTTGTTCAATTTTTATAAATTTTTGCATATATTTGTGTCACATAATTTAGTGCCTGATAATTGTTGTTTGTTTTTCTGACACCTAAGCTGGCATATACTCATGAGGATGAAGGTTCCAAAACATGGTTCCTGTGATCCTATTGCACCTCTTGAACTACCACATTCCTTGCATGCATTCGGTCGTGTATCTGAGGCAGATGAGCTCAATGTGGTGAGACATGAACATTCACTATTTTGCAATTTTAAATTATATCTGGTACATGGTGCAAAATTAGAAATTTAAATAAAAAATAATTAGATTCTGTGATATATGTTCTGATTTGACTTGAACTGAACATAAATATAACGGGTGACAACTTCTTTGAAGGATGACTGTGTTACATATTCGTGAATGTATTTGTTTTGAAATATCATGGGCATGAACCTAACTGTTGGAGTGATACTGCAAACAAGTACAGCTAAATATTCTCTAGACTTTATGCTTCTTTTCATTTTGAAGGTGACAATAGTTCTCTTATGAAACTATTTTTGTTTGACATCTTTCAATTTTTTAAGATTGTTTGTTTCCTACTAACTGTACTTCCTTGTGTGGTTGTTTCTGACTTCTCCTCAGGAAGGTTACCACACTTTTCGTGGGGGATTTTGGAACTACTTCAGCATGGGTAAGAATTCATACCAGCTTCTTCCAGACCTAAGTTTAAGTGCGAACTATATAATTAAGTTTTCTTCTTATGGAAGAATTAATTAGTTAATTTGGCACTTCACAATATATTGATTTTGGCTGTTTTCCCTTTTATTCTCACTTCAGTTCGATAGTTAATGAAATGATGGTCACCGCTACCTGCAGGAATGGATGCTCAAGTGTCTTATGCATTTCATTCTGAACGAAAGCTGAATCCTGAAAAATTTAAAAATCAGCTGGTTAATCAGGTATTTTGTTGTTTCTGCAATAATTGAAGTAAATGCACAATGAACATGCTGTTGGTCAATAACTACATTTTCTTGATTTTCTCACTCTTTGATGGAAAGTCTGGGCATTAATTTTAGAGTTTAGACTGGGGAGATATACTTTCATCCGCTTATATTTACTAATTCTGATTTCAATCTACATTTCAGAGCACTTATGCTAAGCTCGGATGCACACAAGGGTGGTTTATGGCTCCTCTATTCCATCCTCCTTCCAGGTCAGTTGATGTGGATCTGCCATTTATTGGGCAAAGGAGTTGCATGCTTTTTATACAAGTTTTAGGTTATCTTTAGCCACCTCAGTAAATGCATGAATTATCTCATTTAAGTCTTCTTAAGATCCATGAAAATATATGGTTATTATATGTGCTACAAGAGTTGAATTGTCTCCCTAATTCTGGTTGTTTGACTAAGTATAACGCTGTGTTCAAATTTTATTTTGAAGATTTTAGGTTATATGTCATTATACAGCTGAATTGTTCTCTAAGTATGAACTTGATAGTTTATTAGCGCATTGCTTTGTCATTTCAAGATGATCAAATATTATCATATAATAAGATCAACCATCAAGTGATTTTCAGATATGTCCAGTCATTTAGTTAATGTTTATGTTTGTACCTGAGAGAATATGATAATTATAATTAAGGAAAAAGGCTTCTTTTCTGCTCTAAAAGAATACCTTCGAAGTTGGAACTTGAATTTTGAACAGTTAGAGTGCTTTTGTGCAAAAGCAGCTGTCTCACTTGCTTGTTCAGTCACCCTTTTAGCTCCCTCTGAACACATTTTAAAGCTCCGGAACTCCAGTTAGTGCAGCTCCACCATTGAGCACCTACAGGTTTTAACAATAGGCTCGAAAAAGGTTAATAATATATGGGAACTTCTAAAGCTAGCCAGATGGCAGTAGAACTTTATCTCCGTGTCTCATCTTCCCACAGATATGCTGTGATCCTGGAGCAAACACCAATTTTATGATATACCACAATTCAATCTGCACAACAGATCACGCCTGCATCCTCTATCTCATTCTGTATCAAGCTCATGTGTTTCACTGACTGATATACTGGGCAGTCGCCTCATCAGTTGAAGATTGGTTTGAATTTTGGTAATTGTAGCCAGTCTTGGCAACATTAGAAATAGAGTGACTCCATCAGCATGACACCATTCTCTGGATTCTCCTAGAAGACCATTTTAATTGGTTGCAAGCAAATAAAATATGAACATTTGGAATAGCACTTTATCAGTTATACTCTTTGTATTATACGTTAAGTATATTACTGTGTAACGAGTCTTATTTAACATGGTTTTCAGAGTAGAATGACACCTATGATGCATGTGGAAATATATAATCACCATCTAAGTATTTTTCTAACAATTTTTTTCTGTTCAAATTATGATACTAAAACAGTGATTTGTAAAGATGGTGGTTGCTACATGAGTGTGGATTACAGAACATAAATTTGGCGATGGGTCACTTGCACATGCTAATCCAGAAACTAAACACTCACAATATCATATCCTTCACATGTCTATCCTATGCAATTTTTTTTTTGGATATATATTTGTGATTCAGTTGATTAATTGTATCCTTGCAACTCTAATGCAGCAACATAGCACATCTCACAAAAGTGAAAATCATGAAAAGGCATGACCAATGGAAAGACTTGCAAATACCCTCCAGGTAAATATTTTGTATACTCGTACATTTTTAGCAAGATACACAATAATGAACGTCATGAAAATTAAAGTTTAAGGAATGACCCCTCCATTTTCGAGATGCCAAAGTTCTGATCATTATGTTATATTTCAGATAGTTTTCTTGCTTGTGTGGAATGCATTCAAGTTTTTCAGAATAGGAATACTTTTATTCTTCCCCTGTTTTCTCTGCCTGCGTTGAATTCATAAATGAAACCTGCTATGCTTTCATTAATACTCTATCCGTTTTATACACAGCATCAGGTCAATCGTATGTCTGAACTTGCCTAGCTTTTCTGGTGGACTGAATCCTTGGGGTACACCGAACAGAAACAAGCTGCGTGATGTATATTTCATATGCTAATTCTGAAATAATTATTTATTAGTGAACGCCTTTTTTTCCCAGTAGTTGAGTTTAAATCTACTAAAAAAACTGCCACTCTCATGCAAACAATGATTTTATTAAATTCTAAATGCGTGTCATGATGAAATGCAGAGAGATCTGACTCCACCGTTTGTAGATGATGGCCTCCTAGAGATTGTTGGTTTTAGAGATGCCTGGCATGGGCTTGTTTTGCTTGCTCCAAAAGGACACGGAACTCGCCTTGCTCAGGTATTTGTGATACTGTGAATTATTAGAAATAAGTTTGCTTTTGTAGTTTTTGACTTTTACCACATGGTTCAAAACAAATTGGTTTTAAAAAATAAAGTAAGAGATAGATAATTGTTAATCAAAAAATTAGCAGTTTAGATTTGTAGAAAATATTAACTTTTGCCAAAAAAATATGATTAGTTTTTCACTTACAATTTACTTTGGAAAGTATATTTTGAGTAATATTTTCCAAAATTTAGCTCCAAGGAATTTATATAATAGCAGTAAATTTGTATGCCAATCGTTATATCTTTCTTGATTTTAAAATGAACAAAATGTAATATGGATTTTTTCCCCTGTAGTTATCTGAGAGTGGAATATTGAGTCTTGCGGTTGTCTAATGATTGTATTTGAATTATCTTGGCATAAGGCACACAGAATCCGCTTCGAGTTTCATAAAGGGGCAACAGACCATACATTCATGAGGATCGATGGGGAACCTTGGAAGCAACCTCTGCCCGCCGACGATGATACTGTTGTGGTAGAGATTTCTCACCTTGGCCAAGTCAACATGCTTGCCACTCAAGATTGCAAGTCTAAAAGTGTATATGATCCGTCATCGCCACACCATGGTGATGCAGAGGACGATGATAGCAACGACGAAGACTCTGAGGAATTTCGGAAGTTTGGTGCGGCAGATACATTTAAAATACCGGACGAGGTTGATCTTTCTCACATTAGTTAGATCCTTAGCCTATTGGCGTCGTTTAATTATTATTTGATGAGGTCGACATTGTAAACCAGTTAAACCCATCCAAGTATTTACGGTTGCCATTAGCAGCATAGCGATGAAGGTGGCAGCAAATCGTAATAACCGAAACTATAGTCGCTGAGGGAAAATTTTAACTAAAAAAAATTCAATCCTATGAATGAGATAATATAGAAAACTAAATTTTCACTGAAATAGTTATCAACAATATGTATGTGAAAATGAGTAGAAATATTTTTAAATTAAAATATTCATTTTAGAAATCTAATTTACTGAAACCATTTGATTATAAATTTATATTATCTTAAATTTAAATATTTTATAAAAATAAACTTAAAAATATTGCCGTTATTCTTGTTAGGAATGATGTATCTGTTAAAAAAAAATTTGGTTCACAATTTTTAACCCTTAATGTTTTTTTATAAGTATTAATATAACGTCAATTGTTTTAATTAAAAAATCATAGTGAATATTTTTTTTTTTACTTTTTTAACATCTTCTATTCACACTCAATTTATGTTATAAATTTTAAATATTTATTTATTTTGTTAAATTATATATTATTAACTTTTTTATTCACATGCAATGCTTGTCTGTATTGCTTTGTTACATATAAAATCAGTCAATAGGATGATTTTTATTTTTGGAAAGAATTAGCTATGGATACCCATCGGAATCAATAGGTTTATTAGAAGAATTTTAAAAAAATTATTTTTAAAGATAAATATTTATCACATTTAAGTAATTATTTATACAAATTTTAAATCATAGAACTTAATGCAGAAAATCTGAAATTTTAATCTCAAATTCTAAATTGAACCTTACATTTTAAAACATTAAATTTTAAATATAACATTAATAAATTTTAAATCCTAACATTATCTTGAAAACCCTTAAATATTAAAATCATATAAGTTTCGCTTTAAATTTTAAAGTCCATAAATTTCATGAACTTACCCTTTAAATAAATTAAATAATCATTTATATAACTCATATTAAATAATATTTTTAATAATTTTGGGTATAATTATTAGTTCGATTACCACTCCACAACTAAGCTGCTGTCGCAAGTTCTTGTTCAATTTGGTTTTTATAGAACTCATTTCCTTGTCTGAAACGTTCTATTTATAAACATATTAAAACGAACTTTCCACAGCATATCACTTCGTTTTTTATAACTAGTTTAATTCGTATACAATTTCTACGCAATATTATTATTCTTAAAATTGATAGTCCGTTGTCATTTTCAATATCAAGTAATATTGACATCCAAATCAACCTTCCGCTCGTAGAAAACTTACTGTCTTTCGGCCCGCAGAAACTGGCACCTGGGTGGCTACCGAAAAGCTGGGCTATTTCATTCACTGGTCAAGTGTAACAAGTAAATTCCAATAATGCTATCCAAAAAAAAAAAAAATTCCAATAAATCAAGAAGGAACAGCCGTACAGAAGGAAAGAAAATGCATGCGGTTGCATTCTATAATTCCCCATGATATTCACGACTGAGAAACTACCCACAGTTCAAGAGCACATCCAAATTCATGGATACATATCACATACCTTTCCTCAGACTTACTACCCATAGATAACAATGCAAATTTAATACAGGTAGGCACTAAACATCTACCACAGAAAATGAGAGAACTACAATCTACATCTGTGACTTTGACACAGAATAAAAAGATACAAAAAAAGATGATATAAAATCGTGTTGGACGCCTACAATTATTGTTATTGAGGTGAAAAGATTTAGCTGAAACACCATAAAAGAATACACACTAAATATAATTTCTAAACCAAGCAAATAATAGTAATTCAAGGATACAAATTCTTCACCAGGAGATCGTTTCATGAGAACCACCATAACTACCGGCCAGAAAACTGATATTGTCCCTCACATTTTGTAATCGCCTCATTAGCCTTCTGTGATTCAGCCCTTTCTTCTCTTTTCTTCTTCTCCCTGAAGCAAAATATCATTTCAAAGGAGTCAAAATCTTGCCAATGAAAACAAGCAAGTTATTATCATAATACCTACTAATATATTAATTAGGTTTCAAGAATTCATTTTAACTGCTGAGACTGAAGGACATCATTAGACCAAGGGAGATATCAGATTACTTTTGGAAGAAATACTAAAACAATTCTGAAGTTTATACTATAAGTTATACCTCGGATTCAAATTTAAATTGAATAAGTCGACTGACATGTAAATCATACACAGAAATACAATTCTGAAGTTTATACTAATGTTCTTAGCAAGTTACTTCAAGGTTTGTGACCTCATCTTTTCTAAGAAGGAGATTTAGAATATAATGCTAAGTCTTAGTTTCCTGACTGAAGAGATAAGTAATTTATTACTGCAACTATATAAGTAGCCTTGTCAAATGACCTCAAAATTCAAATTTGAACTCAATACTAGAATTCTTAGTAAGTAGCTTGGAAGTTCGTGATTTCATCTTTTTGAAAAGAAGACCAAGAATAGAATGCTGGATGTTTGACTAAAGGCTAAAGAGATAAGAATAACTTCATTCCCAAACTGGTCATGTATTTTATTAAGATAAAAGATTCAAATTAGTTTATATCACAAGTGAAAATCCGTTTGGGAAGGGGAGAGGTTGAATTGTTGAACAACTAAATGGCATTGAAGGACCTGAAGATTACCTGTCAACATATTCCCTTAGCAGCTCTTTTGCCTGAACCAACTTGGAAAGCAAATTGCGATACACATCCAAGTCCCGATCAACACTTCTTTTGTTAATATTCAAAGCTGCACAAAGCTGTTGGATTGACACCAGAAATTAATGAGGAATAATCCTACAAGAAAGTTATTAAGAGGCATAAAATAGATAGCTTTACAGACTTAAAACTGAGAGTGGTTCTCTGCAATGCCACTGCAAAGTCTTCTGCTACACTCAATAATGTTAGTTTCACTAGTAGTGTTGGTGCCAATAATATTAGGTTCTGGGAAAATATATTATGAAAAACTGGAATATTCTCCTCCATAAGTTACAGAAGAATGCAATCATTTCAGAGCAAGATAACAAATGAAATCGAATTTCTTTATAAATAAAGGAACAAGAAGGCGGTAACCTTGCCAATGAATCTTGAAGGCAGAGAGATCAAGATGTCAAGGCCACTTATTCACATCAGCTACCCCAAACAAGTTGGCCAAAGGACAGCTAAATAAGTTGGACCTTCTAGGATATGTAGTTTGCTAAAACTAAATGAATACAAACAAGAGCTGGTGGGTTCAAAATTATATAATTACCATAAAAAAACATAAAATCACTGAATATTTAAATATATTCAAATCAAAATGCCATTATGGTCTAAATCAAAATAATTATCTAACCTTTTCCAAAACAGTCGGTTCTGTTGCATTTGCCAACTCTAGAAGACGAAATAGACCTACTGCAAAGAAACGACTATAACTGAAATTGCCCTTTCCTGCTGCTCTTTCTGCAATGTCCTTTAATAATCCCTCAACTTCTCCGTCTCTGGATGAAAACTCAACCAAGGAAGTCGGATTCTGAGCCCGAGCCCATTCTTCCAACTTCTGTGCATCTATTCTGTAGCGGGTAATGTAGAAAGGTTATGTAATGTTAAAATTAAAATTTATTGAGTGCAATGTATCCAAGTTCATTGGATACGAGAAAACTGTTCACAGAGATTGCTACTTTATTTTCTGCTAAAAGATTTAACCCCCAGGTAAATTTTCCAGAGAAGCAACAAAATAGCATGCCTAAGGAAAAATAATGCACTCTAATACTTATCATAACACAAATGCAACTTAGATGGTTAACTCAGTAGCTTACCTCTTAATTGCAACAAATCTTAAAATTCAAAAGCAGTCCATCAGAATCAATTATTCATGAAGGAAGTCATTGATTGTTCAGGTGGGTAAGTGGGTGGTGGAGCAAGTAGAAACAAATACATGATTCTCAAAATCATGTTACCAGCAGAAGCTAAAAGCTACAGTTTCAACCTGAATGTGATTTTGAATACCAAAAACATAACTGGGAGCTCCTAAAAATGCCCACTCAAGCACACTATTTGATTATGCGGCTAAATGATTTGACCCAGTCTTCAGTAGCTTACAACGATTAATTTTCACTTATACTTGAATCATTGCAAATCAAAGTTTGAAGTAGGAGCCAGAACAAATAAATAAAATATCATAAAATAAAGCCAAGTTACTTAATCTTCTAACCTATATTGGTCTGGATCTTCCTTCAATGCCTCAATGTATGCTTGGAAGATGGCTTCTCGATCCTCATCACTAGGATACCCCTCCATGAGTTGATCATATACAGTGACAAAACCAAGAGCAAATACAGGGTCATAGCAGTATGATTTCTTATATCTCATCAAATGTTGTTGGACCATGAGCTCCTGCAGCACAGTGTTGTAGATACTAGGGATTGGTCGCTTGTATGCCTTGAGGAAATTATACTTAGTCTCAGAAACGGTGGGAACGTCTGCAAATAAAGTATGAAGACAACCCATGACCAACAATCAATAAAGAGGTTTATTATTTGCTCTTATTTCTTTTGCCTTTTTGGTAGAATGAGTCCTCGAAGGACGAAGGAATCAATATGGACTATTCAAACCATTTAGTACATAAACTAACCAAAGCATAATTCCCCAGCAACCAGACTCCCTTAGAGTATGAGTATGTCACACTAATCAGCTTAAGATCTCAATATCTCATTATATATTTGTCTCACTGACAGTCCGAAGCCCACAATATGCAGTTATAAAAACTTCTTTCTCTTTAAACCAAATGTCCTGCTGAGTATATTAGATATGCATCCAACTGTGCCAGAAAGATAAACAAAGAACTTCTCTACAAGAAATTTTTTAGATACATAAAAGGTATAAATCCAGAAAATTTCCAATTAAATCATTTATAGCCGACATCATAGGCATAAGGCATGAGCAAATATATTCCGTGGATTACTGTGAAACTGTGACACAAGGTCCAAGCGTTTGCAGCAGTTTATGCACAAAAGAAAATTTAACATCTGGTAGGGAATTCAAGTTCGTTTGTGTAATAGTTATTCAACAGATATAATATCCAGCAACAACCATTAGGAGAGTCCGAGTGATAGCTATTTCCTTCTTTAGGAAAAGGATACTCCTAGTCTCCTACAGAATAAATTCTCGAGCGAGTCTTGTCGCAACGATCAAGTTGCAATACTAAATATCAGTAATAGCCAACGCTTTGACTCTAATTTCCACAATCCAGAGGAGCATAGTTCAATCGAAATCTAGAACAATCAATAAATTAAACATCAAAAAGAGAGACGAGATCGAAATGACATAATTCCAGCAAAAAATCAGTGTACTTCATTAATGATGCTTAGTTTTAAAACCTAGCTCAATTTGAACTTCCGAACTCTCAGAAAACTGAAACAGTAACAGGAACTTCAGAACTTGAAAATTCCTTTCCATTTCTTACACTTTCTCGGAAATCATATTTGAACAGGAGACCAATATACCAACCTGTCACAGAAGACATGCATTGAATAACCATTTTAGAAGTCAAATTCGGGGCCCGAACAGCTACATAATGATAGGAAAAATTCGTCCGCAACCGGAGGGCATCGGAATTCGAACCTAGGGAGCGAGTCGAAGGAACATTCACTTTTCTTTCAGAACACTGACTTAATGCCGAAAAAGACAAAGAAGTAACAGCCGCCATAGGTAGATATGCAATGGAAGAGAGTGAGCCAAAATATTGAGACTCGGAAGTTTTCCAGTACAGTGAAATGGGAGAGAAAATTCAAAGAGAGAGCTGCATTGGCCACAGAAGTTCCGTGAGGGGAAGGGAGCTGAATAGAGAGAGGACAAGAAGAAAGGAAAAAAAGCTTATCCAGAGTGTGAAACTGAAATTTTTGTGAATTTTCGATGGAGCCGGTAATGTGATGACAGGTGGGCTTTGATTGCGACGGTGATTCATCGTTGATAGTTCTCTGATTAATTCTGACTTGTTAGGTTAAGTTTCTATACATTGTAATTTTATATTTTTATAATTTTATTTCTAAAATATAATTATTAATTATTGATTTATTATATAAAATTTAATAAATTAACAGTTTACATAAAATTATATTAAAAAATAAATATTAAGTGAAAGATCAGGATCGTCTAAAGGAACGTTTGACGGTTTATCCTTTCAAAAATTCAAATTTTTTATATTTATTATTTATTTTTTCTGACGATTGTGAAGAAACGATTGTCTGATATCTCTTTTAGAATGTTAAATACTCCATTTTAATTAAGTAAAGAAAATTTATTTTTTATAATATTATTTTTTTAAAAAAAATATTATTAAATATATATTTAAACTATACAATTCATAAATAAACGGTCTAAAACAATTATATAATAATTAAATGAGAACCCCCTTCAAAACCATTACCTCCTCCCTTCATTTCTTGGTTGTGAGCAGTTGAGCTCGGCAGAAAGCAGCTCAGAAAAGACTGATTCTAGAATAGAGCTGTCAGTCATATACGACATGTCTTCTTGTTTTTTTAACACGTTAAATAAGGTTGGAGTTTGTTACTTTCCTTGCAAGCAACAAAGTGTATTGTTTGACTGTACAATAATACTTCAAGGTGAAGGCATACTTGAGAGCGTATGCATATAGATATGCATTTATTGACTTAGAAAAAGAAAGAAAAGAAAAGGCTTTGACACGAGAAAACAAATGCGCATTACTTTCAGGTACAAGAGGATACGAATTGAAAGTAAATAAAGCGATGCGTTCATTTCTTTTATGATTTTGCCAAAAAAGGGGAAAATCAATGTCACAGAGTACAATTTAAGAATGAAAATTTTTAAAAAATTATAAGAAATTGTAAATTCAATACCTCCACAACATAACATTATGCACCTACAAATATAAAATAAAAAGTCAGGCCCAAAAAAAATGTGGTGTCTATTAAATCCATATTTAAAACTTTTTGGGCCATGGAGATACAAAGTAGCGCCTAAGGAAGGATCATCTCAAATTCTTTCACCTCTTTCCTCCGGAGTTGAATTAAACAGGGGAAAAGACAAATCCTGAACTTACCTGCGCTCTCTCTGGTTATGTGATTCTGGCTATGGAGTAGGAAGAAGAAATGGAAGTAGTAATAGGGCTGGTGTTGTGAAAGGTGAATGCTCATTACTGTCATCAATGGCTGTACGGGCGTTGGTCTGAAAGGAAAGAGCCTTAGAGCACATCTCGCCTGCATCATCCTTAAGGTTTTTTTTTTTTTTTTCCTAATTAGCATTGGTTGCCAACTCTTTCTGCTTCTGCAAACCAGAGAATCAAACAAAATCCTGTTCAAAAAAATTACGTTAACATCTGCAGAATTGACTTTAGATTTTTGCTTTGTATTAACCCTAACACTTATACATTACCATGCAACTTGATTTTAGCAAAACAAACACATATTTAAAGCTTTCAAACGTTGCTTACTAATAGTGACATATTTGATATTTGATGCTATTTTAAGACTTTGTTCGTATAATTATTTGATTTGATATTCTTTCATTAAAAAAAAAATTCAATGGATCTGCTAAATTGGCACATAATTTTGAAAGGTTTGCTTATTTTTATAATTTTAATTTTATTTACTTTTTATAATATAAAATTTAATTATTAAATTTTATATAATTAACATGTCATACCACAACAAATTAATAGTGGGAGTATATTTTTCAATTCCGAATAGCTGACAACTTCATGGCAGCTAGGCATCTCCCTTCACTTGGAGCATACTACGTTTTATTTTCTAATTTTCTGCCGCCATGATAATTTTATATATTTTTTTTTATGAATCTTGATCTTTTAAAAATTAAAACCAAAAAAATTAAAATCAAAATTTTTGAAACTATAAAAATAAATTTTAAAATATTGAAATTTATAAAAAATACAAAATCATTATAATATTTGAAAATTTATATCAATAGTATTATTAAATTTTAAAAATTTAATAATTTACATTATATATAAATTTTTTATAATAAAAAATTATAAAATTAATTTTACCCATCAACCCGAGTGCCGCCGAATCCGAGTCTACGTTCTGCGTTGAGGTGCAAAGAAGAATAAAAAATGCAGAAAGAGAAAAATGCTGGCCGCCTAGGTACCTATAGGGATAGCGTCGATCTTATCCAATCTACACATCGCATGGGCATATGGCTTCTGCTCCAATGCTTCGAGGAAAGGATAATTTTATTCATATAATTGCTTTATCATATTATTTATATTTATAATTATTAATTAAATATGAGTTCAGTTCCCTTATTTAATTTATGATTATTAAATATAAGCGTATAGATCATATAATAAAAATAATTATGGGAGTATCACCTTTAGAAGTACGAATTACAGGTATGATGGTAAAGATCAGACATATTTTTAATAATCCAATTATGGATTTTTCCCAAAGATAGTACCAAGATCCAAAATAGATAAAATTATTAAGGGACTATTTTACTGTTAAATTATTCTGTTTGGTACAGATCGCAGAATCTTTAGTTGGCACTTACCTCTCTCTCTCTCTCTCTCTCTCTCTCTCTCTCTATATATATATATATATATATGTATATATTTTGTGTGCGAAGCAAACAATCAAGCGTGACATGTGGGACACTTACTATTTGTTTACAAATTTATTTGTATATTCGGGCTGTACGATAGGTGGGGTTTGACAATTGGACATGAATATTATATTGTTGTACAAAAAAATTATAAGAAGCACATAGTAGAGTCCCCATTCCGATGTCTGCTTGCATGGTTAGAGAAATCATTTCAGGCATAAACTCAACTATTTTTGTTTTGTAACTAGAAAAGAGATATCATGTATTGAGTTTGAATTTAAAATTTAAAAAATTAAATAATACAAATTTTATTATATTATTAAAAAATATCAATGTAAACTCAACTCTTAGATTAAGTCATAACATGTTATTAACTTTAGGAACATGTATTCATTCAAATATATAAAGGACTTATTTTTATTCTGGTAAAATTTCCCCGTTTTCAGTAACTTTGATCAAATTTAAAGTAAAGAAGATATATGGGCCTAGATATATTTCCATGACAACTTTAACAAGCTGTTTGTGTAATATAAGAAAAAGAGAAATTTTGTTACATTAAAAGTGTACGTGAGTATATATAAAAATAAAGAAGGGAGACTTTTATAAATTCATCAAATGTCAAATGTCATTAAGATGTAGTTTTCTATTGTTTACCTAAATTTCAAATGCCCAACTAATGAGAAAATATATAGTACTATAAAAGTACTTAATATTAGGTACTTTTTTAGTTTAAAATTTAAATTAAACTATTGAAAATATTTTTTAATTTTAAATGTGAAAGTAAATTCTGATAAAAATATATATATTTTTTATTGAATAGAAGATATAGGTATTATAGTAATACTGTAATTTTTTTTAACTAGCAAAATTTCTTTTATATATATATATATATATATATTCTTTTATATGTAGCAAGTTGTTTTCTTAATATAGTCTTTCTTCTTGTCTAAACTCTTCCAAGGGTCTCAGTTTCTAACCCTCTCTTTTGGATAACTCAGACAGCCAAATAACACGATTCAGAAGGTGGGGATGATCTCGAGCTAGGTACTCAAGCAGATAAGTTTTTCAAGTAGTTCCACAAATGGAGGAAGTCATCAAAGATGGAATTCCAAGAAAAGAGATCAATATTGGTTCTCGGAAAGGCTCTGCTAGCGCCCATTTTTGGTCTCGTCCCTCTAAGCAAGAGAGAAGTTCTAGTGGTAATGCTCATGGAGATATGCTTGTTGATCAAGGTGCAGGCAAGAGCAGGTATGTTGGCAGAATCAAACAAGACGAAGAATCCCTCAGGATTGTGATGTACTTGAGCTGCTGGGGTCCTAATTAAAGGGTCTAAATCAATTCTACTGCGTGAGCTCGCAAGTATTAACGTTATTGTGCATGTTCCTTTTCCACCGCTCTACTAGGCTTATGCTGATCTTTTTGTAGAGATAAGCAGCAGCTAATTGTACAGAGCTTGAAATTAATATTGCTTAACGAGCGCAGTTTTGCTTTACCGTGGAAGTCGGAGTGCTTGATCTCATGAAATCCACGGCAGCGATCGTGAGTCAACATTAATGTTGACGGCTCCAGTTCTCATGGTGGCAATCGTGCTGCCTGTGGAGGGTTCTTAGAGATGCAGGAGGCGAATGGTTAATGGGTTTTATGCAAAACATTAGGTCAGGTAGCGCTCTGGCAACTGAGTTATGGGGCCTCATTCTTGGGATGGAAGTTACATGGGCAAATGGCTTTAGAAGAGTTGTGGTGGAAGGAGATTCTTTGATAGCTCTCAAATATTCTCCACTCATTCTGCATGCAATAGAACTGAAGAACAGAGATTGGCAGATCCAGTTTTCTCATGTCTAGAGAGAGACCAACTGTGTTGCAGACTATCTGGCTTTTCAGGGTCACAAGTATCATCATGGCGTTGGAATTTTTGTTCATCCCCCTAAGGGGTGTGGGCTGTTAATTCTTACTTAGGGACATGTCGGGTGCTTCATACCCACGCTGTATTCGGCTGTAGTTCTGTTTGTTTGTTTTCATTTCTCTTAATTCCAAAAACAAAAAGCTTGTAATTAATATCTAGTAAATTTCCATATAAAAAAGCTCTACTTTTCAAGTACTCTCATGGAGTTTAATGAATTTTGATCTATTATTTCTTTTAGGACAACGAATCTCCTATTTTTTTATTTATTAATTTATGTAATTTTTTTATCTCTTTTTATTTTTTATTTTAATTTAATTTAAAAATTTTTAAAATATTTTTTTCTTTCTTTTAACTTTATTTATATTTCTTTCTTATTAAACATACGATCGTAAAGAAGAAGATCCAAATTCGAGGTCAACACATTAAAATGCCTTTGGTTCAATTTGAACCCTGTTGCATCAGAAACAGAGTAGTGGTCATAAATCATAATGAAAAATATTTCTGGCTGAACTGAAGGGAAATATTAGGGGAAGTTGATTTGCAACCATAGCTAGTTCATCATAGCCTGCCACGTTGGGACGAACTCAAGTTGAAGGAATCGTATGACCAGGTATGTTACTTGTCACAGTACGCAGTATCTTTCATATCCAGATAAGTGAAATACATGGCTATAATATCCCCAAAATCTCGTAACATGTTCATATTTGTTACAGTTAATTTAGTGACAAAAATAACACAGTAATTAGGGAAAGTTGATAAAACTTTTTAGTAACAAATCTTATAAATTAAAATTTATAAAAATTTTATTTAAAAATTTAAATAATTAATTTTGAATCTATTAATTATAAAATTCATTAAATTTAATAATTCACATTAATATTTATAAATTATTCGTATTTTTGTTTTATTTCTTTTCAGTGGTATCATTTTTCATCATATAATGGCTACGGTAAGATTGGTCTTTGCTTAACTTATAGGATTTAGATTTTATAACTTATTTTTTGACTTTAAATTTTTTTTAATTTAATAAATAAATTATTATTATTATTATTTTTTTTATTTTTTTTTTTATTTTATATCTGTCTCACTTCAAAATTCTCATGCTTATACCGGTGGCCTTTCTTGCTAGTGTTGCTACTAGCCTTGAGGCCTTTCCCATAGAAACGAAGAGAAAAAAGTATGGATATATGCCCTCCATGTTATTTCAGTTGGCATATGCCTCATATTTAGCTTGAAGAAAAAAAGTGAAAACAGAGCGGATATAGTTCGGGTGATATGTACCCTTGCAACCCAGTAAACCATAAACCCTGGCACTTATGCAATTGATGAAAGCAACCTTTGACAATACCACTTATATTTCAGATTAGGCAACTCCCCCATACAAACTAGATGTACGTAGGAAAAGGTCTATTTGGGTCCCCAACAGATGAGATGCATCAGCTTCTCAGCCCTTTCTGCTTCCTTCGAATTGCATTTACCATCAGTTACGACCATCTTCACTCTCTCTTTTTGGCCACAAAGAGGTCTAACCTGAGAGAACTCGTTGCAGTCCACGCCTGGTTTCATCCCAGGCATCAAACCCTTCGAGGCCTGCTCTTTCATGGCATGAAATCTAAAAGTGGGTTCTCTGTTTCTCTGCTGGGATGGAGTTCTCACCATAGAGTATATTTATATGTTCCAAGACAATCCTTTTTTATGCATAAAATAGTTCTAGTTGAACGAAAGGCCAGTGCGATTAATCAAAGATGACGTTTGATAATTAGCGGTGGCTTTTCTCTGGTTAAATTAAAAGAAATAAAAAACTTATACATCTGATCATGTAAAGTTGATGACCTTTTCGTGAGACTTACAATGAATTTGTTTGCATGTAGTCGGTAGCAAGTCATGATTGAATTTCAATACAAATCATAGGAAAAAATGCATTGCATTACAAAGAATTTGTACATCAAATCAAATACAACGCATCCCAAAGAAAATGATGTTCCCTGATTTCTTAAAATAAAAAAGTGTTTGGTCCTTTCTGGCTAATTCGTTCATTCTAAATGAAAATTCGCCACTGCTGAAAGTAAAATGCTTTGAACTTCTAAGTATAAAATAAAACGTCATATTTCTTCTAGTCAAAGAACTGGAGTTGCACTTGAAACAACTCTGCCGCTCCCTGAAAGAACATTCTGTAAACTTCATTTGATATCAAATCAAACATGACTAGCATCCATGATGCCACATCCAAATTTCAACAAAGGAAAAATTAGTTTACTACAAGCTAAAAACAGAGGACATATAAGAAAAGGATAACACATCATTTTCTTGATCAATTATTCCTCAATTTATTGGCTAATAAGGGACCTGTGGTGGCTCTCTTGCCAATTTGCATGCCCCCACCTCATAACCATTTACATAAACAATGGTTTCACTCCCAAACTACGGGTCTAAATTAGATGTTATGGGCTCATGGCAAAACCATGTGCCGCCGAGGAAGCCTTCGCTGCAATAAAAGCCAACTCCAATTCCCTAACTGCCTACCAAGGGCAAAGTTGAAGTTAATAAAAGCAAAAGTGCCATTTGGAAATGGATATATGGCTCCACTAAAAGTGAAAAACCACTGGCTTTCCATATTGTCCAAACCACCTGTTATAAACACCGTAAGTGGTTTTCCCTCAAAGCCGCAGGCTCATTTCCATGGTCTCGTAAAATCTATACAAGTAGCAACCGACAGTTGGAGTTGTTGAGTCCTTGAAAGATCAAGGGTATTGCAGGTGGAGCAACGGAATGAAGTCTATAAATCAAGGTGGGAAAAACCAATTGAGATCAGCAACTCAGGCTAAGAAGCTCTCTGGTACCTATTCTTCAGCGATTTCAGAGAAGCTAAGAGATGAGAAGATTAAGTAGTCAGAGAAGAGTCTAAAAACAGCTATGTACTTAAGTAGTTGGGGCCCCAACTCCTAGGGCATAACATCAATGACAAAAGTTCTCACAAACAGGGAAGTTGAAACAAGGAAAATTTGCAGGCGAATCTGTTTTGTATTGGAAGTTTAAACAAATTACTGAGTTGATGATCTATCTACCACATCTATCTAAACATTTGAGAAATAAAGAAACTGAGAGATGAGAAGATGAAAAAGTGTGAGGAGTCTCTACGAACAGCCATGTTTTTTAGTTGTTGGGCCCCAATTCCTAGAGTAGAACTTTAATGCCAAAAATTCTCATAAACAGGGGAAGTTGAAACAGGGGATCATTTACAGTTGACTCTGTTTTACAGTCCGCATTTCAAACAAATTACAGAGTCGAAGATCTACCACATCTATGTGAACATTTGAGAATTGAAAGCTTAGTAAGTTCTCACAGAGCGCTATTCTGATGGACTGCTTCCGGGTTTTGGTCGTGATAATTTTGTGTTCTCGGGAAGTGTATTATGGCTAGAGATGAGATGTGAACTGTGTATACCGTGATATCAATACAAATTTGTTATCTTTCAAATACAAATTTTGAGCATTAATTGCCCCAACCTGTTATTAGTATTTTAATAAGAATCTTAAAGCTCCTGTCTTAGAGAGTTAAGATCAATGTTATTTGGATAAGTGACATGTTTAACTTGTTAGAGGAGAAATTTCTAACATGCTTTAAGCAGATACCCTGCGGCCTGATTGCTCTTCTGTTTTACTGTTTCCCATATATTCAATGACAGAGTAATAGTTCATTGTTTTTCTTGTCTCATATTTTTAGTGTATTACACAACATGGGAAACTAGACCTTCATTCGGACCATACATAACGACAAGGTGGAAATTCTGATTTTGTTTTACATTTTTCTTATCTCTGGCTTGTTACCGTCATAAGAAGCAGTGAATTACTCCTTGATTCAGGCGCTAACATTCATCGAAGTAATTTGGATTTCCACGCACTGAACCGCATCTATGCCTACCTACACATGGGCGCACTTGGAATTGGAAGGTGGAGCACCCGAAAGCGACACTAATATTCGTTGTCGTATCTAAGCAGCTTTGCCAAAAGTGGTCCTACAAATGTGGTCGCCTAGACTGTTCACTCATCCGAATACGGCCTTACACACCCAAAACCATGTGCCTTTTCCCCCACCATGCATCAGCTACAGCCTCCGGTTTTCCACCCAAATTAGCATGTCACTCCTCAATCCCAATATCTATATATACCAAGAACCTCCAGTTCCTTCAGTCCATCATCAAACACACATCTCTGTTTCTGGTACATATTTCACTGGCTAGTGTTCTTGTATCTCACGCAACAAAGTTACAGCAGCTTACAGTTAGTTCCCTTGTTTCTGAATTTGAATCTTTGAAGATCTAGCTCTTGAAAGAATCATAAATGAATTCAACAAGCCGTGCTTGGAGTGTTGCAGCCAGCGTTGGAGTCGTGGAGGCCTTGAAGGACCAGGGCTTCTGCAGGTGGAACTACGTAATAAGATCAGCACAACAGCATGCTAAAAATCATTTGGGCTCTTTATCTCTGGCCAAGAGTAAGCTTTCTTCTGCTGTGGTCCCGACCAAAGTCGTTAGGGATGAGAAAACCAAGCTGCAAGAGGAGTCTTTGAGAACGGTAATGTACTTGAGTTGCTGGGGTCCCAACTAGGGATCAATGGGAGATACAAGCCCATGACTTTATGCAATTCTCAAACTGCATTTCTGTAAATGCATTCAAGGAAGATAACAGAGAAACATCGACAAGGTGCAGCAGTCAGAGGCACCTCTGAAGCAAGATTCTTAAACTGCTGTCTCGCATTAGCCCTACTTGCCTCTTGCAGCCGCAGCTTACACTGAAGATGCGTGAACTGAATGGTGCTCTGATGCTAATCACTCATGGCAGTCAAACTCAATCCTATGGATTAAGTCATTAAGGGGTGAAAGTAATAATATTCCCATTATATAGGGCGGACTTCTGGAATTTTTGGTTGTCTGAAAAAAAAAAAAAAAAAAAAAGCCAGTATGTCGTATTTGTAAGATGTAAATTCAATTGCCATGCGAAGATTGACCGTCAGAAATAACTTCTCTCTAAACCTTTTTGTTTCTTTTCCTGGAACTCTTATGAAATATTGAAATTAAGAAAGTATATTGAAATGAATTAAGGTTTACGCCCATTTAATAAATTATTACATGTCATTTTTCGTCCAGAACATAATATTATGCAAACAGAGCAAGAGACTAGTTTTTGATTAGTGTTCGACATATCTTATGCACATAAAGTCTCAGTTCTTTTTAACAAGGCTAACATATAAATAATCTACCTCTGCGTTTATTCTCATAAAAAAACTTCTGCACTTTCAATTTTAATAATTAATTTATATACACTTTTGACTGATAACAATTAACTCATTTTATTGAATTTCACATTTAATTTTTTAAAGAACCCCATAATTCAAATCCTTAATTCTTTAATTTCCCCTAATTTTCTTAATTTCTCTTTTTCTCTTAGCACATCTCCTCTTAAACCCCCTTCCACTTCGCACATCTTCCACTTTGGATGGCCGTCTCTAAAATTCATGCCTATCAATAAATTTTGAAAATTGAAATACCTATTTGAGTTTTATGCGACCTTTACATATGAGATAAAATTAAACTCTTATATCCAAGCAGTCTTCGATTTGGCTAGAAGCTGGGAATTGATTTTTAACATTTAATATTCTCAAAGATGAGGTTCGATCAAATCTGATTGGGCAGCATCATCCCCTGTCAGTCACTATATCCTACCTTATTTGATTTCTGTATAACCCTTTTAAAGAATGGGTGAGAGCCCAGTATCATCGTCAGTAGTATTTTAAATTTAGAAGGTAAGTTTCAGAGTTTAGAAACACGAAGGGGAAGGGAGAAATTGGGAAAAATCGAAGAATTAGAGATTTAAATTCTAGAGTCACGTGATAGCCATTAGAAATTGGATATAAAATTTAATAGAATGAGTTAGTTGCTATTAGTTAAAAAATGTATGTGAATTAATTGTTATAATTAAAAGTAAAAGAACTTTTTATATCAGAATAAAAGTGTAAAGATATCATATATATTTTAGCCTTTAATAATGAAGGCTCAACTCAACCAAAAAAAAAGGGAGAAAATTCAGAGCCAAATTAGCATCTCAATTTAGCATAATTTTGATTTATGGGCAGCCAAGTATAAAAATATTTTTGACAGTTCTGGTTCAACAGATTTGATAAGAAAGTATTTCTGAGCATTTTTCCTAACAATTTATATAAGCTTATTCGAAGACTTCAAATCTTTTACTGTTCTAATATGCTAAATCTTATAAGGGATTTAGGAATACCAAATTATCTTCCTTTAGTTTGGTATACGTAGTTTTATAGACGTATGTTCTTATAAAGGGATAGAAAACTTTTTCAAGAAAGAAAAGTAAGCAATACAACAATTTTGAATAATGGCAACGCAAGTGGGAAGTAGCCACCATATCAGGAGACGGTGACTGCCTAAACGTGCTATTCAACTCTTCATTCTTCAGTAATTTAATCACATTATAGTACTGTTTATATAATTGTTACTAAGATTAAATTATTTAATTGACTCTGAAAACAAAGTGGTTTCGGTTCCCTTCCCAAATCCTGGGGCTATAGTTGTTGATTTTATAGTATACAAACCGTGTGCACTTTGTCTTGTAGTGTCAAACAAACCAGAGCCAATCTATACGTGGAGATGACTCACTCTTTGCTAAGCAGCTTGGTGGCATTTATGTGAAACTGACATGTGGTCCTAATACAGAGGATCAGGACACAACAAGCCAAATCCACTGAATTCCCATGTCCCATGAAACTGCCAGAATTGGCTTACCACCCATTGGTTTTCCCACCAAAGTTGTGAACTTTTCTTTTATTTACCGACTTTTGCATCTCAACAATCCTCCTTTAAATAAGCACAAGCTTTACTCCATTTCTTCCATCAAACATAAATCCTTCTATTACTGTTCTTCACTTCTACTATTTTCCACTAAGCCTACAGTATTGCTTCTAACAACTGCTTCAGTTGTTTCTTGCCTTCTAATTGAAAAGCCAAGTTAGAGTTCCGAGAAAAATCACAAGATGAGTTCAGCAAGCAGCAGGGCTTGGATTGTGGCAGCTAGTGTTGGAGTGGTGGAGGCCTTGAAGGATCAGGGCGTCTGCAGGTGGAACTATGCTTTAAGGGCAGCTCAACAACACGTGAAAAGCCATGTTAGATCCCTGTCTCAAGCAAAGAAGCTTTCTTCTTCCCCTTCTGCAATGGTTTCCAGCAAACTAAAGGAGGAAAAAGCGAAGCAGTCAGAGGAGTCCTTAAGGACGGTCATGTACCTCAGCTGCTGGGGTCCCAATTAAGGGACACGGGCAATAGAAAAATTTTGTTCTTGTGGGCTGAATTTGTAATTGTACAGTAGTAATTATTATTACTCCAATATGACCGATCCATGCACAATTTATGATATATAGCAGTTGCAATCTTACATTTTTTCTGAATTACAGAAACAATATTGTCCTCTGCAACTTGATAAGTCCACTCGATCGTTCTAACATGTATGCTTCATATGTTCACTCTTCGTCTGAAAACTGTTCATTCTGGTAGCGTTTCTCTACTGGAAAGGATGGGGCAGTGGGAAGACATGTCAGCTGGAACAGGGAAAAAATTGTGAGGGTGGAACGCTTGCAAAGTGCAAACTGCCTATCATTAGGATTTCAGAAGAAAACAGAATGGGGCAAAATACAAATAGCTTGTCGTTTTGCGAATTTTGACTACCAATCATATGATTATCTGCAATGCTCGCTGTGCATAAAGCTTTGTTGTTATTGTTTGACAGAATCAAATTGAGTTAAGAAACTTGTTATTGTAATTATTTATATCCTTTAAAATTGGATTCTAAAATCTTGGCGAGAGTACTCCTTACTCAAAATTATTTAAAGTAAAGTTTCTTCAGATGTAATCACCAAAAAAAGTTTCTTTAAATGTACTATTTATCTATTCTTTTCCTTTTTTAATATTTTAGCGTTGATCTATTCAACGATTCTTTTTTTTTTTAGTTTATAATATTTGCGAAGGTCGAGTTGCTACATGTCGAGTTCAATGCCCTTAGAATACCAGGGTCTCAGTTAATGCAAACCGGGTGCGCCTTGTTCTACTTAAAAGCCATGAAAGTTTTCCGAACTTATTCTTTGCTAAGCGACAGGATGAGCGTGTGACACTCAAATGACACTGACATGTGGTCCTACTAATATTATTGAGGATGCATGTAACTTCAATGAGAAGCTCACTCTTAAAAAATACCATTGGCATTGCCCGCCACCAAAACCACCAGCAATCGCTTTCAGCCCCTGGTTTTACCAAATCTTTGGCCGTTTCTTCCTCTTGACAACTCTGGGATCTCAAGCTTCCCTATATATAAGAACCACATTCACTCCGTTTCCTCCATCAAACAAAAAATTTGCTAGTGTTCTTCTACAAGAATTCAGTTTGTTTTCTGTTGTGTCAACCACAAAGCCAAAAGTAAGAGTTTAAACAAGAATCAACTACACGATGAGTTCAGCAAGCAGCAAAGCTTGGACTGTGGCAGCCAGTGTTGGAGTGGTGGAGGCCTTGAAGGACCAGGGTATCTGCAGGTGGAATTATGCTACAAGATCAGCTCAACAACATTTGAAAAACCATGTTGGATCCTTCTCTCAGGCGAAGAAGCTTTCTTCTTCCTCTTCTGCTATGGTCTCCAGCAGACTAAAAGATGACAAGGCAAAGCGGTCAGAGGAGTCCTTACGAACAGTCATGTACTTAAGCTGCTGGGGCCCAAACTAGAGAGCACTTAGGCAATAGAAGATATTATGTGATGGGCAGTTCTTTCAAGCTTGGCCGCAAGGGAAATTTGGGTCCTCAGATGTATTAAGCCATGTGGGGCCTGTATTGGTACTCGTATAGTAATGTAAAATTGCGTGTCCATTGTGACATATTGATGTAAATTTTGATAAATGGAAGATGCAGTTTCAAAGATTTCCACTAACATTTCGGTGCTGGAACCTGTTTGGTATCTACGAGAAGCTTTTAGTGTACCAAATATAAGAAGAATTTGGTGATTTTTAACTACCAAGCAGATGATCTACTCCAAAATTTCCTGTACAACTATTTGAGTATGTCAATTGTTCTACCATGAAGTGAAGGAAGATCACTCTAAACACAATTCAAAGGTACCAAATCACCACTGAATCTTCAGTAAGATTGTTACTTACCCAAGTAGAAATTGCAAAGATGAATTTTTTAAATTGTAAAAGTAGTTTTTAACTTTACTATTTTGGAGCCCAAGGTTTATTATACTTCACTTACCAAGTTCCAATAATAATCACTTACCAAGGTTTATTTTATTTTTCTGATTGTGCAACTAAGACTGGTTCATGAACTAGATTTCGTAGCACTGCACGAATGTAGAAGGCATAACATTTCTGATGTGTGAACTGTAAATTATTAGAAGGCTGGATGCTCCCAACTTGGCCTGCTTTGTATCCTTTGAAATTGGCTAATCATCTCAAGAAGAAAGAAATACTTTTTCCTAGTTTAATTTATATATTATAATATTTGCAGTATTAAAAAAAATTTAGATCAACCTTTCTCCAATACATTTGATTGAAGGGATGTCCACTATCTTATAAATAACAAAATAACTCATTAATTTTTTTTCATACCACTATTTTCACAATCTAAATATCATACAATTTAAATTAAATTTTAAAAAAGGTTTTATTTTCAAAATCATATAATTAAATATGCTTGATATTACAATTTAAATTGAGAAATCTAACAAAATATCTCATATTAAATTTTTTGAGATGTTTGTCATCTCAATTTGATTGGGATTAGGTGATTTTCTCTTAAAAAAATTGGAGCGTGCAAAAAAACAAATGTAGAGAAAAAAATTTATAAAAAAATTAAAACTTACAAATTTAAATAAAAAATAAAAACAAATCGTAACAAATACAAGCCAACTTTATCCAGATCTGGGTTTAGCATTACTGTTTTCCCTTCACTATATATTCACTAGATTAATTGTTAGAACTTAGAAGTTGAGACAATCTTATTCTTCTCTTTTTAATTTTTTTTTAATATCTTTGTGCGCAAGTTGTAAGAGTACTTAAAATTTTGTAAAAAAAAAAAAGAAAAAAAAAAGAAAAACTAGTGGACAAGGATCCGAAAAATTTATAGATGCAAAAGACGACTATAATCTTGTCCCCATTCTAATCTAATTTTATTATCTGCACACTCAATCTTGCCGGTGGTGAAAACCACCCGCAATAACACTTCGCCTCTGGTTTTTGACAAATCATAGCGCTCCCATCATACCTACCTCTATCCATTCCACATATAAAAGAAGCCTACTGCCTTCCATTTGCTTCAACAAACAGATTCCTAAATTGATCTAAATTTGGTCATTCGTTTCCCTACCAAAACTTCTTCAAGATATTGCTTTTGATCTAAAAACCAGATAAAGATATTCACCACTAAAGATGAGATCATTACTCCAATGTGCCAAGAATTGTCTTAAGTCGTTTGCTCAGGCCAAAAAGCTCTCTTCATCTTCAATGGTCCCCAGCGCAATAATCAAGCTTCTTAACCACCGTAATTTTTATGAGCCTACATCAGATCAGATTTGGCCCTTGCAGATTCCTGCCTTGAATTAGTTGATAGTCATGATATTAGCCAAAACAGTAGGGGTCCAAGCTTTAAAGCACTTGGTGAATTGTATTCAAGATTTGGAAAAAGAAAAGTAACTTTTTTTTTTCGCAAAGGCTGTTTGATTGTTCCCTAGCACATTACCAATACTAATTGAGCTTAAAATAATTACCAATTCATAATGATTTACATATAAAATGAAAGGAGGGAACAAAGATGCCACTCTAAGATAGGGCCACATGGGAGAAGAGAATCAATGGGTTTTCCTGTGTTGTCATTCTTACTAACACCACCAACTTGCAATGTCCTAACATCATGGCATATCATGGCTTTATGGCATAGCCTCTTGGCTGAAAAGAAACTTTCCTCTATTCGTTTTTAAGCAAAAAGAATCTATCAAATACAGGTCATAAAGGAAATAGAAAGGAAACGTCAATTTGGGACAGGCGAAGGCGCAAGAACTTTTTTTTTTTTTTCTCTATTTTTCTTCGTTTGTGGTTTAGATTTGAAGCCAAGTTGATTGTTGATACTGATTTTGGTTTTGTTCTTATCTAAATTTGCTTTTTGCTTGAAAAAGCATCAACCATAAAATCATCCGACCTTTTCTGGTGTTACTGTTTACCACTTAATGATATGAAATTTAAAAAGCGGAAAAAAAAAAAAGAGGGGGCATCCATGCGCTTGCATTATCTGAATAATTTAGCAGACAATTACAGATCAATTTTAGTAACCAAGAATCTATAATATCGCTAGAAAAAAAAAACAGAGTCAGTATTAATATTTGAGTTTCTGAAAATACATAACTCAAGTTGTAAAATAATATACTAATTCATGCAGCATATTTTTGGATAGAAATTCAAGTAATACAAATAGAAAATGAAAAGCTGGGAAGCAAGCATAAGTGAAATCTTAAAAAGAAGTGGCAAATGATTGCAGAGATGGTGGAATCAAACCCAAATGTAAAGCCCGGGAACCCATTAACAGTTTCAGCCAGACCTCAAAACACGCAATCAGATACAGAAGCTTTCCAACCTAGAGATTCGGGTTCTTCTGTGAAATTCACCCACCCAAGCGCATCCCATCCTCCTACCAAATCATCTCACTCGTAAAAGTAACCCACCACCATTTTGGACGAAACAAGAAAAAGTTGTAAATCAAATATAACGAAAGGTCACATTCAATCTTGTTTTGCATACAGCTATCGCGTTACAGAGCTTTCACCAGCAGAGACAACCCAAGTAGGATACCTGATAAAATTGCCAAATCTATCTTCACGCACAAAACAAAAGAAGTCTCAGACTTTGTTAGCATCTTCTTGAGACCCAGTTGTGGGAACCCGCAGTTTCATGTGAGGGAGAGATTCCGGCCAAGAATGGCAGTGGATAGTGAAAAATCGGGGCCTGATGGGAAGGTTTGGAGTCTTTGTAGAATGCCATTTTGGCAAACAAGCCATACTTCTTCATCTTCTTCTACATCTTCTATGAATTTTAATGTCCATCAGCGAAACCCGAGCCTTCAATCTGTTGATGGGTCGACTGATCAGTCTTCGATCACGGTTTCCTCTGTGGCCAAGTCCCTGCTACCTACAAGGAGAAGGCTCCGTCTTGATCCTCCCAACAAGCTCTACTTTCCTTGTATGTTTGTCTTGAATCTTGTTTGATAATGAATTTTGACATCTTGTACTTGTTGGGCTTTGGTTAGATATTTCAATCCGAAGTGTGATGTGTGTGTTGATTTCTTTTAATTGCTTATCTTGGCCTTTATGTTATAGCCTTGAGGACCTTGTTTGTTGTTCTTTCTCTCACTTATAGTTTATGGATTGTTCGTAATTATCATGATGAGTGTACCCATTTGTTAATAATGCTTTCTTCCCCTTTATTACTTTCCATTTTTGGTAAATTTTTCTTAGAATGGGTAGAAAGAAGAATGCTTATTAAGTCTGATATTTTGAGTTTCCGAAAGATGCTAGCTTTATCTCTGTCTGACACAATGCAACTTTGTTTTGAAGATGAACCGGGAAAGCAGGTTAGGAGCGCAATCGCAATTAAAAACATTTGCAAGTCTCGGGTAGCTTTCAAGGTGCGGACTCTGTCTCTATTATTATTTGTTCTTATTTTTTTGGATTCAAAACTGATATTTTCCCATAACATTACCCTGTTTTGTACATGATTAATTAGCAACTGACTCTGCATATGCATGGTTGGTCAAAATAGAATTTTGCTGGCACCCTCTGTCAATGTGTGTTGTCACCCAGTTGGGAAACTTTTGGCTATATTTCACCCTACAAATTAGAAATAGGAGGTCAAGTTTCTTGGCTATATTGTTTCAACAACTGTGATAAGACTAAAGAAGTAATGCTACAAAACATTGGACATGTTCCTAGAACACCTGGGTTTTATTTAAAAACTGGCTCAAAATCTGGAGAAATTTTGCTGTGATCAGATGATAGCATGTGTCATATGTTGAACGAGACCATCTTCGTTTTGGGTTTTATCACATGTATTTATTGTATAATGAACACTTTTCTTGTATATTGACTCTGGTTACATACTGATAGCTTTTTTGTTGCTTGCTCTACTTAACAATTATAAAATATACACTGATAAGATTACTACTAATGGTAACATATCGTTTTGTGTCAGTTTCAAACAACTGCACCCAAGAGTTGTTACATGCGCCCTCCAGGTGGTATACTTGCGCCTGGTGAAAGTATCATTGCCACAGGTAAGTAGTCCTTTTGAACTTGTGTCAAGTAATATACATTAATGCTTGTATGTCAGTGTTTTCTTCTAAATTTGTACCTTGTTTGGCAGTATTTAAGTTTGTTGAGCCACCAGAGAACAATGAGAAACCAATGGATCAAAAGAGCAAGGTCAAATTTAAAATCATAAGCCTAAAAGTGAAAGGTGAAATGGACTATGTGCCAGAGCTGGTAATGCATTATTGGCCTTTTCTATGGCATCTAGCATAAATTTTAATTTTATGCTTACTTGTTTAAACAAGCTCAAGTATTTATTTTTCTTTTCTAGCTGCTTGGAGAATTCATCATTGTGTTTGTTGTCACTGAGAGGAGAATTCATAAGTTTCTTTTTCAGGGAATTCTTATTAAGGTCTCAAAACCTTCATAACCCTAAAGTGAAAACAAAGTTTATAAATATTTCAGCAATTATTTTTGCAGTTGCTTTGTTTCTTTCTTTATTTTGTTTGAAAGAATATTAATATGTGGCTGTCATATATCGGAAGTACAGGACGGTTTAGAGCCTTTTATGCTTGGCCATGGCCCGTTTTTACTGCATATTCAGTAGTACGGTGCAATTTGCTCATTGTGGATGTGAAACTTAAATATGTACTACATCTAAAAGAGTATTATATACTTACGTGACATAATCTCTTGAACTTGCCCGAAATCTTTTATCTCTTCTGGTTGCATGCATTTAAATTCTGTCTAAATTCAATCCAAAATCCACCCCCACATGCGCTTATGCCATCAAATGTAAGATTGATACTGTCTCAAACTCTTGCAGAACGAAAAATGTGTTTCTTTAATGTCTGTTGCTGCATTCAAGTACTAGGCTTGACCTTATTTACCAATAGTTTTCTTAGGCAGTTTATCACATTGATATATCCATATAAGGATTGAAAAGGCCAAGACTGTTTAATTTTTTTTTTTGTTTTTGAAAATTTGGGGTGAAGTAGTTTGGTTACTTAACAGAAAGATGTGCATTATACAACAATTGATACTGGATGTTTTAAGATGTTGAAAGAGTTCTATCATATGATCCTATATGCAGTTTGATGAGCAAAGGGATCTGGTAGCAGTAGAGCAAATTCTGCGGGTTGTTTTTTTGGACCCTGAACGTCCTAGTCCTGTAAGATTAATATACATCCAGTATGTCCTATGACATCATCCATTTATGTGTATAAGATCATAAGTTCAATTATTTTTTCTAAAAGGCGCTGGACAAACTTAAGCGGCAGCTGGCTGAGGCTGAGGCTGCATTAGAAGCACGAAAGAAGCCCCCAGAGGAGACAGGTCCTAGAATCGTTGGGGAAGGACTTGTTATAGACGAATGGGTTAGACCTTTCTTTCATATCCTCTTTTTTTCCCCACTTTGGTTCAGCTTCTATTGGACGTTTTTCTATCCTTTCATCTCATATACTGTTATCTGGTTCCTATTTGTAGAAAGAAAGAAGAGAAAGATACCTAGCTCGGCAGCGGGTTGAAGGGGTTGATTCTATGTAAAGTGAGGTTTCTTTTTGCATGAGCCCTTAATTTTCTGTAATTTTATATTAAGAAGTTGAAATCCTTGGCCACCGGTTTGCTTAAGGTAGTTAAGTGACCTAGAAGGGAGCTAGATAAAGAGTTGTGAAAGCATTCCTTTTTTACTATTACAACAGTATGTTTGTGGTGGTAGATTCGAGTAAATTGTTACTAATGATTGGCGGTACTTAATTTTACTTTTGAATCTTCTCCTATTCTTCTCAGAACCTGTTTCTGTTTTCATGCAATTTGCTTTGATTGGTTTAGCCTTGGATTATACTGTCTTGGCCTCTTGGTACTCGGAAAGAGCATTTATCTGTGTTTGTATGGTTTTATAGATGAAGATATACGTTTCAGAACAAAATTGCTAGTTTTACAGATTAAATATTATTAAATAATTTGAATCATTAGATTTTTTAGGTTTTGAAAACTGAATTGTAGGATAACAAATTCAAAAATTACGAATTTGAGACAGTTTAATTTTCTCCAAATTAAAGTGGGAGCCGTTTTAGAATGGCCCATTTTGCTCAATGACATATTACAGTTCAGTTCAACTCTAAATGACATATCATGTGTTAGAGCCTTCCATTCTTTGTCTGAGTTTTAGCGCTGCACATAACAGCTTCTTCATGTTAGAAACGTTGTTCAAGGAATGAAACAGGCATTTTCTCCCTCTCGAACACATATCTCCCCAAGAAATGGGTTAAATGAAGGCATCTCCCATTTGTTTATTGAATAATTTAATATTTTCGAGGGTGCCTACGAGCAGAAATCTCTGTTTTGGTTAAGTAATACCTTTTTTAGTAATGGGGCTGGCCTTCAGTTAATCTCAGTAGTCAATTTGGTCTTTCGTCCTATTGCCCCGTCTTCTATTAATAAGGAAATTGATAATGGTAAGTGAGGGAGGATACTTTTTCCATACGGGTAAAATCGTAAGTTTTGAGGCGATAGAAGATCTTGATTCTTAAAGTAAAAGTTATATTTTAAAAAATAAAATGTAAGTGAATATTTTTTTTTTACTAGTAAAAGCATAAGTTTTTGAGGAGAAAGAAGATCTTGATTCTTAGACTATAGGCTATATTTTAAATAATGAAATGTATGTGAATAATTATTAATAAAAAAATAAATAATAATAATAATTATTATATATAAATAAATAAATAAATTATAATTTATAAATTTAAAATAATTATGATAATTAATTTTTTTAATTAATAATTATTTATTTATATTTTATTTTAAAATATAATCTATACTTTAAAAAATTTAAATCTGCGTTCAAGAAAAATATGAGAGTTTAGAAAAGTTTATTTATACAGATAATATTACTCTATTTAATAATATCACTCCTCCGTGCACGGCCGTGTTCTCTTCTTGCTTTTGATTCCCTCGCCACCGCCGCGCCCCCCCCCCCCCCCCCACACCCCTCAACCTTTGGTACAAACCGTCGCCCCTCTTCGCCTCCTAGTACTTTGAAATTCTGTATAGTTTAACCAAACTTTATTAATTTCTCTGATACAAACCTAAGTTTAAATTTCTCATTACTAAAAAATAATGTTCATTGTTGAGGATTGGTAGAGTGGGATCAACATCTTATGACTTTTTACTCGAGTACTTATGCCATGTGACAGAATTTTAGCGAGATATGTTACCTTTTTGTTAAAAAATCGTTTTTGCTTTTTCCCTTTCTTTATCTGTTGAATCGAAATGCAATAC
This sequence comes from Dicorynia guianensis, assembly GCA_037013595.1. Lineage (NCBI taxonomy): Eukaryota > Viridiplantae > Streptophyta > Magnoliopsida > Fabales > Fabaceae > Dicorynia > Dicorynia guianensis. The sequence goes on from JASUAB010000009.1 coordinate 4,263,912, forward strand.
AGCACTGGAAAGTATTAAATTTATAAATAATGACCTCGCTCAAAAAAATTTTAAACTTATAATTGTATATTCTCTTATATACTCTTTTTACATTCTTTCTTTCTCTGAAGGTTTTTCTTTCCGCTCAAGTACATCAAACATTTCTCAACTCAAAATGCTTTTAGTTTTTTCATTTTCTTAAAAATAATTTAATTTTTTAATTTTTTAATTTAATAATTTAATTTATTTATAAATATAATATATATTTTTTAATATAACATAATTCATCAATAATAAATTAAAATTTATTTTTATTTTAAAAATTTTAATTTTTTTTAATATAAAATTATTTTCTTTTTTTATTAAGTCACAAGTTTTGAAGTAATAAATTTATATAACAATTTTGTTACAATATAAATAGATAAATAATTAAATTATTTTAATTATACTTTGAATTAAATTATTTAATTTAAAAATTTAAAATTTTTTTAAAAATAAAAAAATACCCTAACTCTAATTTATATTTAATAAAAAAAAAAGCATCTAATTCTGCCTCTCCTCTTCTCTCTCCCTGCGATTCTTAATTTTTTATTTTTTATTTTTTGCAGGACGTCCCCTCTCTTCTATCCCTGGTATTTTCCGCTTTTTGCTCCTCAATTAACCACTTGCTCTGCAACCTCTTAATTCCTGTGAATGAAATTCAACCCTAAAGGCATTGGGGCTTTGGTATAAAGATGGCGGTTGTTCGTGGTTTTTTTGCTAAGTCCTACAACTCACCTGTAATAGATGTATAATCAAGCATGCCAGCTGCTGCAAGGTGCTTTCAGCTTATTCTTCGATACAATTCCAACCACAGCTTCTGCACCATTTCTAAGTGTGATAGTTTCGGTTCACCTTCGAATTTGCGGTCTCTGCTTTCGCCTGTTATTAGGAAATGCACATGGTAAGGTGTCAATGTTACCCTCTCTCTCTCCTCTTCTCTCTAATGTTACCAGAAAACGATGGGAAGTGAAAACAAAAATTTCATTTTTAATCGACTGTGAAGAAGCAATAAAAGAGTCATCCCACCCGTATAAAATTTATATAACTCCAGGACATGGTGCCTTTTTCATTTTTTTAATAATGTATGTACTGGTGATTGCTGAGATTTTGGTTTAGCAATGAGATGGGCAGCCTTAAAATTCAATGTTGTATGAACTTTCAGGCTGAAGTTGCATACTTGATCAGTGTTATGCTAAAAGATTTAATTTTTGTCTGTGTTTTAGTTATAAAATTAACTGGCCAAATTCAATCTGAAATTTTTTTTGGCTGAGCCTTTTTTGTTTTGAATTGGAGATTTTGGTGATATACTAGCATTTGGAGGTACTTAAACTGACTGTAGTTTAACATCTTATGTTGAACTGTGTGAAACTTATGGTGGTTGTATTTCTAAGAGGACTAATTTGTGGAACATGTTAGCTAGTAAATATGCATGCTGGGTTCTTAATTAAAATTTACACTCCAAAAGTGTTAGTGTTTAGAAGCATTAAAATTTATGCGCACGCTCATATGTTTCTTTTCTGATGTTGATGGATTTAATTTATTTCTGTTAAAATCTTTTATTATGGCCATTACTAAGGCAAAATATGTTAGGTTTTATAAGTATGTTAAATGTATTTCTTTTTCAAGGAGGACATGAGGACACATGACTGTCTTCATATCATAATCAAGCTTATGCAAGGATCAAATGAATTTGTTCAGCTTTACCCTAGCAGTAAACATGGTATTCAGCTTTGGTTTTGGCGGTGCTTAAAAGTTGTGCTATTATAGACTGAGCCTGGCTTATCATGTGCTAGTATGCTTAACTCATTCTTTAATGTTTGTCCTTATGGGTCGATTTTAGTTATATGGATAAATAGTTTACTTGTGGGATATTTTTGGCTCATGCCCTGTTCTATACCCAGGCAACTTATTTATTTTGATATTCAGCATTCAAATAGTTAGCTATATTAAGTTTACCTATGGCCCTATGGCATTTCTAGATTACATGATATTCCTTGGTACTAAATATAATTTATTTTCTATTGGATATTTATCTTCATATCGAGTCGTCTTGGACTATCCTTGATATCAACTTCTTTATGACTAAAAATCATATACCATTAAACAACTGAAAAAGATCTTCTTCTTCTGTAAGTAAATAAATAATCAACTGAAAATTTATATTTGTTTCAAGATGATGATGACTGTTCATTGGCACTTTTCAGTTCTTTTGCAACAGAGGCATCTCCTGACAAAGAGAGATTGACAGATGAGGCCTTGAATGAATTTCTTGCCAAAATTGAAAATGCATCAACTTCCAATATAGAAGTCTATGCTGCATATGTTGATAAAATGTGCAAGGCTGGAAATCTTTCCGCTGCAAATCAAATGCTACAAATTTTACATGATCAAAACATTTGCTTCACCCCTAGTATTTATAATCTCCTATTAGTGGAGGCGAGTCAGAAGAATGACATTGACCTTTCCTGTCAAGTTTTTAAGAAATTGCTAATGTCCTGTGAATCTCTGAGTGCAACCTCATATCTGAATTTTGCCCAGACGTTTGCAAAGATAAATGATTGTGTGGAACTGCTCAGATTTGTTAAAGAAGTGTCAAATATGACTTCTTCCAGTACATCAGTTGTGAACAGGATAATTTTTGCTTTTGCCAAAAGTGGGCAGAAGGATAAGGCCTTGTTGATGTTTGATTACTTTAAGAAACAGAATTTCAATCTGGATTTGATCTCATATAATACTGTTTTAGATATCTTGGGTCGTGCTGGCCGTGTGAATGAAATGCTCCATGTGTTTACACCCATGAAGGAAGCTGGTTTTGTGCCGGATACTATTTCTTACAATACTTTGATCAACAGCTTGCGGAAGGTTGGAAGATCAGATATGTGCTTGATGTATTTTAAGGAGATGGGTGAGAATGGAATTGAACCAGATTTGCTTACATATACTGCATTAATTGAGAGTTTTGGTCGATCAGGAAATGTTGAAGAGTCACTAAAATACTTCAGGGAGATGAAGCTGAAGAGGATCTGTCCTTCAATACATATTTATCGGTCACTTACCCATAATTTAAAGAAGGCAGGAAAAATTGAGTTGGCAACAGAACTTTTAGAGGAGATGAATTCACCATCAACTTGTTTAGCTGGTCCAGGGGATTTCAAAGGGGAAAGAGACTTCAAAGGGGGAAGAAGGCAACGAAGCACATAGAAGTCAAAAATTACAGTTTCATCTGACTAAGTTTCAAGTGCATAGCTATTTGTTGGGTATGTTCCTCTATCTTAGTTGCAACATGAATCATATGATGCTTGGTTGATCTTGTAGCATATTAAATAATCCTGTGTGTGTGCTTTAGCATCTGGAGTTAGTTTTCTTAATTTGTGTTCTAAGAGTATCATTTCCTTGCCAACCTATGCCTTGACACAAATATAGGATTTTGTCGGAACCTGCTAACGCAGCATGCTGTTTGTCATCCGTGTCTGGCATGTTAAAATGCTGGAGATATGATTATGAAAAATATAACGATGCTTCCTTCTTTTTCTTTTCTACTCTTTTTGGTTATATGTATGATTACTTAATACGTTAAACCCTTACTGGATTTTATCGTGAAATGGCACTCTTCGTTGTGGAAATTAAACTTGTAATACAGTTTCTTTGTGCGAAAATTCTCATTTTAGTATGATTCATACAACGTTGCTATGCTAATACTATTATGTATCAATAGCAAGACGTTAAAACTCATTGGCTGAATGTCTAAAAGTAACTACCTTTTAAGATTTATATTCTTTATAGACAAACACATTTTTCATTCTTGTTCCATGATGCCAAAACATTATTTTACAAGGACAACCCTTTATCAATGGATACTCCTGCCTAACGATTAACCTTTGTGCTTTACGTGGCTAGGGTCAGTAAATCCAATGTCATCGTGCATAGGTCCAAAAATGCTAATGAAAACGATGTTTGCAAGTCAATGATGCATGACAACTCCACCTGCCATTGTGGACTTGGATCTGAGGTTGTCGCTGGCGTTAATTGTTGCTTCTGTTTACACTTGTTCTGACAAATTGATGAATTCTCAATGCCTCCAGTTTACTATTTAGATCATCTTTTATAGTGCAACTTGGGCTTGTTTGATGCAAGTATCTAGCCTGAAAAATATTAGGATGATCACAAGGTTTTCCTTGTTAGCTTTTAAAGTCGTCTGTAGTTCTTCTATCAGGATGACTGGGATGTGTATAGTTCACGGATTTGGACATTTGTATCAAGGAGTAAATTCATTATATATATATATATATATATATATATATATATATATATAAATATATATATATATATGAAAAGTAAGTAAACTCGTCAAAACAAAACAATTTATAGATTGACATAAGTGTGAGTCATAATTCAATATATAAATTATATAAACTATTTGGCCACAACGAAGACACCAAACTACAACTACATTGGAATAATTGAATATGGAGTTTCTCCTGTAACTCCATATATCCATCTATAAAGAGTTTTGACCTAGAAAATTTTAATGGCAATTTATCCTAACTGCGCACATTACTGCAAATTGGCAAATCGACGGAGACACAGAGAGAGCTTCAAATTTCTCACTCTGTCAGGAGCAAAAATTTCTTGCTCCTGAATGCCTCTACAGCAAAAAGTATTTATAGACAATAGGTGGGAGAAAATAAAAGGAACAAGAGCGCTTGAAATTCGAAGATTGTTTGCCTGTTTAGTCAAATACGACTTGAATCTCTCCCAAAAATGAATCTTCTTGCCCAATTAGATATCACCAAAACCCTTGTGCTTCAGCTCACTTGTTTGCTGAATGTAGCAGAGTTATGATCAAATGAAAGTGGCGATTCACAGAAATTAGCTGCTAATCAAATTGAGCTCTCAACATAGATCATTACCTTGCATATACAGTATACCAAAGCCACTGAGTGCTATGACCCAAGGAAACCCAATCCCCAGGAAGTTCTGCTGCTGCCTGCTCCCCACCCGGAGGAGCAAATCGCCCAAAATGCTTATACCTTTCGATCAAGAACAACCAGCATCTAAGTGATTAGGTAGGACTAAAGAAACAACATAAAAACAATTAGAGATAATGCCTCATTCATTATTCAGAAACTCTGTTCTGTACCACACATACGGTGACGGAAGAGAAATTTTTACTGTCTTGGATTATTATCTACTGTCTTGGTTTACCGGAAGGGACGAAACTGGTGACGTCCAGATTCTCCAAATCGTAGTGGACCTTCAGGATGCTCTGCACATTGTTCCATGCGGTTAAAGCACCTAGCTAGATAAGCACCCTCTTGGGCAGCAACCGAGGAAACAATACAACAAAAACTTAGTCACCATTTTATATATGGGTGCAAAGGGGACTGCATAAGCAAGGACTTAATTGTTGGTGAAATGATGCAAACCTGTGCCATCGCAGGCAGACTCTTCATCTGTGAATCCACGTGACAAAGGGCAAGCTTTAGCCCTTCTATGTCTATTTCCTCTCTGTCATTCCCTTGCGGATCTTTCCACAGAGTGGTCACATCAAGCAGGTGCTTGTTCTTGATGTAGGGTTCCACCTGGGGATACCTAATACCTTACGATGATGTTGTCCATAACATCCTGGAATTCTTTGACACTTAAGGTACCAGACTTGTCTTTGTCTGCAGCTTCAAATATGGCCGCAATATCATCCTGGAAACAGAGATAATGGATCAAGTATGAAATAGCTAAAATCAATCATAACTGAAATCCCAAATCAAGTTGGCCAAATCTGGTATCAATTTGACTAAACTTAGCACCTCGCCTGATAATTCTAAAAATAGACAAATTATACTTGTTAAAAACTTAATAGATACCATGATTTTACGTTGATTTATAGAAGCACAATCACCAATGGCATACGCAGCTTCACATCCCTCCACTCGCAACCATTCGTCTGTTGCCAGGACATGTCTTTTAGCCTGCACATAGAGCAATTCTGACTTATACGGATTGCACATATAAGAATTCCTGATTTTAAGCCAAGGGAAACTTATCATCATTCAAGAGAAATACCATTGAATATACATTGGTTCTGATATGTAACGAAAACTTGTGGAGTATCAATTTCACAAAGGAGATTGATTTGGCAACTAACAAAATAAAAAGGAAAGAAAAAAGCGAAGAAGAAAGAAAAAAAATGTGTTCCAGAAGTGTATGGAATAGAGCAACATCTGACCAATTTGTTCCATAAAGTCCCTCACAACTGGAAGAGTCCCAATGCCGGCGGACCAGACAACCAATCCATGGGGTACAGAACAGAAGTTTTCTGTTGATTTCACATTCATTATAATGTCCTTGTCAGTAACATTGACAACTCGGCATCCTGTTTAAACTTCAATGCCATCTCTATTAAACTTCTGCTCAGCAAATGAACTAATTCTTTCATCAAACCTACAAGAAAGGTAACACTTGTTCAAGTTGTGACTTTCTTTTATAGCTTGTGTTGTTTTAAAAATAAGAACTTAGAAAGCTAGTCAAGCTTGCTCAGTATTTGGTCTTATTTTATGAACTCAGCAATACCAGATGTCAAGAAAAAGTCTCATGATGGAGGAGCCTCTGTGTAATGTAATTTTAAAGCAAGTAATGTAATCTAAATCAAGCAATGCTGTTCTCGTCCTGTATAGAGTTACTTTCAGGTGACTAATGTAACATGTTGTGAAAGATTATGACAGTGGAAGGACTCCGTGCTGGTAGCTTTAGGAAAGAAATCAATTTATAGCGGACACAAATATAATCGTTAGATTTATTGAGTTTCATAATCTGAATCATAGTTATCAGATTCACTACTTCTACTCTTGTTTCACAAATTAGTTCAGTGTTTTAAATTATGTTATGGGAACACTTTGCACTATTAGAAAGTAATGTACAATAAACTAGTTTCAGCATCTTGAATTATGGAACATTATGAACCAGCTAACTATAATTTGAACTGTGGAATGCAATAAATTTAACAGATAAATGATGGACATTTGTGATCAAATTATCAAATTAAAGAGCACCTACACGTTAGTCATTTGTGAAGCTCTAGTTCTGTTTCCTACCTTTTTTATGATGCTTCTGACTGGCTCCACAATGCTATGTGCTTCAACTGTCCCACAAGTAACACTGGGCAATAAGGGTGTAAATGCAAAGTAGTAACGAGGCAAAACAACCTGAATATCATATAACGAAGCGTCCAGATCCTTAAGGAAACTGGTACCAGCCCATCCTGTTCCAAGAACCAGCACTCTCTCTTTTCTGAGCTCATTAGAGTTGGTAGTAAGAGATCCACTATCTGATTGTGATTCTGAGTATGCCAGAACACCTCCACCACTGCAGTATATATAAGCAGTTATTCTCAATGAAACAATAAAATTTGTTACCAATAACCATCAAATATAACATAAGCTGAAGGAAAGAAGAATGATGAATTGATCATATATTTTCACAAAAACCACGATTGTTCTATCTCTCCTGTCTGCAACTGCCATAGTCATTCACACACAACTAGCTATATTGAGCAATAGGATGTGGGATCTAAATTTTGGGTAACTGTGCCTTTCGTTGTAAGCTACAGAAGAGATCAGAAAATTGCACCACCAATCCTGTTGGCCATCTCTCTATCCACTGTAATTGAATATTTTAAGAAAATTGGTCTGAGCACAATGGACACAAACAAGAAAAATGATAAGCTTGATGAAATTTTACTGGCAAGGCAGTTACAAACGCTTAGTAGGTTTGAATTTCAGAGCACTCACCTCTTTATCTAAGTATCAAATGATCTCATAAAACCATTCTCAGATCACATTAGGCCCAAAATTGAGAAAGAAAAATGTCCCATTCTTTTTTATTCTTCCACATTTCATTAACAAGAACAAAGCAGGAAATTAAAAAAAAAAAAAAAAAAAAACTGAAATACCAAAACCAAAAAACAAGCGATTAGATAGAAGATGGAGGTTAATAAAAAACCTGAGAGTAAGAGTGCAGAGAACTAAAAACTTTCAGCAAGAAGAGTAGCTATGGAACGCCATGGAAGCCCTACTGAAGAAGGACGAAATGGTCATTTGGAGTTGGAACCAAACTAATGCGTTCAGGTTTAAATTTGGAAGCTGAGATTGAGGAGCTCCAACTTTTGAGCTCTAAAATTCTGTTGCTACCTTGCTTGTCTTTCAGTTTTGAACTCGGACAAAGTAAGCAAATATCGCTGTTTGTTGGACATGGCAAGTCAGTTGAATCTTTTACTGTGGGAGGGGTATTTCTCCGTCAACAGAGGCAAAGCCGGACAAGAAAGTCGTTGTCAATTAGCATGAGGCTTTGGTGGGTTGGGATGGAGTGACTTTCTGAAAGAAAGTCAGAATGTACATTGAAAAAGAGAGACAATTGTCCAGATCCGGCTTTATGGATTCCACACTTGGGTCCTTTTTGTTCTGTTCCAATTGATCATGAGTCTCCATTTTTAAGACAGAAGAATTAATGAATTATTTTTTTTCTTTTGCTGTACCACGAATCAAATTAAAAAGGAAAATTTTACTGGTGCAAGTTTTTTCGCATTACATTGCATCAGTTAAGCATATTGACCGGAGTTGCATTAGAATCCACAGTAGATATGGACTATGACCCCCCCCCCCCCCAACAAAATGGTTCTCTTTGATACTGTATTATTCCGTCCGTTAAGGATCCAATCAAGTTTGTGAAACTTGTTTTGGTTTGCTTTTTCACATAAATACAAAACATAGTACCCTTATCAAATTATGGTTAAGGATGCATATATAGCAATTCAACCTCTCGTTGACATTGACTTCGAAATTAGGTAATGAAACTGTGTTATAGCAGAAAGATTAAAAAAGAAAAACTGTCTCATGGAGAGGACTCAGGAGACCCAAGGTCTTTATTTTTTAAAAAAAAAATTTAAAAAACAAGACTTCAAAACGAAAAATGAATGAGAAACAAAAATTGTCGTCATCAATTAAATGGACCAAGCTCATGCATAACCCTGATTTTACGGGGCCCCGTCAAGCTACCCAAGTGATCCTGGGGTGTTGTCATCAAGTGAAAGAAGCAATGGAGACTTCGGACGAGGGTCCTCCTCCAACCAGAGAACTTCACTTTACTAGGGGGAATTTCCACCATTGGTTGGCGCAAAATAAATACAGATGGAGCAAAAGATCTGAGTGGAGTCAGGAGTTGCGGCGGCCTTGTAAGGGATGATGCAGGAAATTGGATAAAAGGCTTCTATTGAGCCTGCGGGAAGCTTCAGCTTTTGAAGCCGAATACTGGGGAGTTGGAAAGGATTGGATTTGGCAAAGGGTATGGGATGCCAGTGGATTATCATTGAGTGTGATTCAAAGGCGGTTATTGACAGTCTCAACAACCCTAAGAATAAGAGATCTCCCTTGATTGACGCCATTATTCTAGTCATGCAATCCTTTACGACAGTTCGCGTTCACCACGTCTACAGGAAACAGAATCGTTGTGCTGATACATTGGCTGCCATAATGCCCCACCGGCAACGCATGTTCTCACAAAGATTCCTAGTGAGCTTCACTCGTTGCTGAGGGAGAATATGGCCGGGTTAGCCATGCCTAGGAATAGCGTGGTGTAAAAACAAAGAAGCAAAATGCATAAACATCAAAGGAAGATATCAAGCTGGTAGTTCAGCATAAGAATGAAAGTGATATGTACAAACTAAGACAATAGCTAGCCAAGAGCCTTCAAAATATCAAGACTCAGTGGAACAGGCTTGGCCCTTATAACTTCAGAACTCGAGGATTAATGTGCGGATCCAATACCACAAAATGATTATTTAGTCCTCAAACCGGCAGAGAATAAAAAAACAATTACTTATGGTGAAGAATATATATATATATATGAAATGCTTAAGTAATCAGTCAACACGTGAACAAATGAAAGCTACAATGCAAATTCAGATTAGGTAGTATACATAATATCCGTCATCTTCCAAGACCGAAAACTTACATTTATAGCAACAAATACAACAAAAACAACAATAAACAAATCTTTACTCCACAAATGGAGTCTGCTATATAAATGAAACACCGTAATTGCATTTTATTAAAAACTAAATTTTCAATAATACTATTTAACATAATATCCATTTACATAATCTCTTCCTCTTCATTCAATAAACTAAAGATTATTTGATCCACTTTTCTTAATGGTGCTTCTAACAGTCTTCTTCTTTGGTCTTCTTCTTCTGCTCATTTTCATTCCTTAGGTTAAAGATTATTTGATCAACTTTTATAGTGGCAACTCTTATGGTTTTCTTTGCACAAGCTCAAATCAAATTCCTGTCATTTTCTTTTCTTGTTATCATCCCTGCTAGATTAATAAATAAGTTGCTATAAACAGCTGAAAATGGCTCTCCATATTCTCAAGCATATCCCAAGGAAACAATGTCCACAGAGTGTACATCTGCAACCACGAAACAGTGTGCACCGTGATATAAAACACACTTATATCTGAAGCAAATACCAAACTAAAGCTATCATAACAACAACTATATGCTAATACCATCCAGGTTCAGTCACACAGATTATATAGACCGTATGCTTGTTTGATATTACACCGAATAATGCACGACCCATAAAAAAGTACATAAAGACATTCCATGTGGTAATCATATGTAGTGCTGCTATTTAACTCCAATCTCGTGGGACAAACTAGAGAAGAAGCTGATAGACAACACACAATTTCTGAGTTTTTCAGACCCTGAACCAATAAGAAGGGATCAGAGTATAGTTAAAACTCAAAAGAACTGAGTATCACGTGATTTCTAACTACAAAACTTCATCATCGCAACTTCAAATATACTGAAAATGCCTCAAGTAAAATAACAACCAAAAGCCTCAGCTCAACCTTTGCTGTCATTGGAAATGTAGGAACACCAAGTAGGTTCTCCCTGAAAAACAGGAACTTGGCCACACTACAACCTCAAACACGTTGGATTGTAACATCATCGGACAATGTTTAGCAGAAAACAAATCACACAATTAAATACATACGTGATCGTAAAACATTAAAAATATCAGATCCCTCTTACACAAGAAAAAAACAAATCCTTGTTGACTATTATAACAACATTTTCTAGAATATAATGCCTCAGTGGAATCCATTGATGTCATATGAATGTAGCTTCACCAAGTAGGTTCTCCCTGAAAACAGGGACTTGGCTCCACAACACCTCAAACAGTTGGATTCAATCATCACTGGTAGCCTTACGAAACGGTTATTCCATTAGGACATAAGACACCTACATTTGTTACAAAAACAGAACCAAAAAGTAAAAGTTAAAACATACTCAGATTATCATAGCCATTACAATAGAGCAATTTGCGATCAACTGATTCAATTATGCATAAAGGCTCAGAATCTATTACAGCTCTATCGATCACGAATTTTCAGAAGCAGAACTGGCATTGGAAGCTGTATAACTATCATCACAGCCAACTGATATGCCTCAATACATAGAGACAAAACAAAAAAAAAAAGGAGCTACCTTTCGATTTAAATCAATAAAAGGAAAATTTTCCAGTCATGATAATTTGACCTTAAAGAAAAGATAGGTTGAAATTTGGCTCATATCAAGAAATTCAACCATTTTTTCCCGTATGCTTCATCGATTACCATCAGAAGCGCGGATAACATATAATCATCGCCAAGAAAAGTTTAAAAATTGAGACTTTGAAATTGGACTAGACATATGGCGGATCTCTTTAGAGGCACAAACACTGAATGATTAAACCGCCACGTGAAAACCGCTGATTGAATCTGCGCCTCTATGACTAGCTTCATTTTCATGACAGAATGCTTCGAAAATAAGCTAAAGGTGTAGTGAGGCAAATCTCACACACGCACACACAGAGAAAAGAACAGAGAAGGAGATGTTGCCGTTGTTTTGACACAGATCGGCCGTGAGGAAAAGGGCTAAACTGCAACACGAACGGCGGCGTTTTTGCACGTGCATTGGGGCGTTCGCGTCATAGATCTTTCAGAGAAGCCCGGGAGGCATCGTGCGGAAAATTTAGAGCAAATTGACATAGATCTGAAACTGATACCTTATTATAGTTCCACTTCTGCCTGTCCTCTACTCTACCAGTACCAAGACTGTGAGAAATTGGCAGCAGTCGTGTTTATATCAGCGCCCCAGAACCCTAGAAACCCTACAATTTTTTTTATTATAAAATCAGCGGCCGCCAAAAAATCTGTTTTTTCTCTTTTTTTTTTACCCTTAAAAAATGACGACATTATTTAGAAAGTCTATTTTATTTTTTCTACTCTCCTGTAAAATAATAAGAAAAAAATACCCAAATTCAAATTTTGTCACCTCATTCTAGACTTTCTTCAACTATCAATCAATCATGGATTACGATTCTCAGAGAGGATACACACCAACGCAGAATGGGGGAAATGGTTATCAATATAGATTTTATTTTCTAGTGTCAATGTCATTAGGTTTAATTCAATCTAGTAGAGATAATTGAGAAGTGAAACTACAGCTTAATTTATTTGGAAACAAAAACATATTACTTATTCCCCAAAAAAAAAAAACCATATTAGTGGCGAGAACAACACTGTCAATCGTCAAAAACTAATCCTCTTCTTCTGTGTAGGAAGAGGAACTAAGTCAATTGGATCGTTAGTGTTAAATGTATAAAACATTAAATTATTTTTAAATTTTCATTTAATAGTTTGTCCCTATGACTAGTTGATTAAGAATTTAACACTTAGAATTCTAAAATTATTTGAATTATAAAATACAAATATTCCTCTGATTGGACATAACCCTCAATCCCACCCTAGACAAAATTTTCCGTGTTACTACAAAGGAAACAATAACATGCGGACGGATACGATTGTTCAGGCAGCATAGCACCCCATTAGCCGTGTTAACAAGCTTTCAAAAACAAAAGAAGCATGTATCTTACTGTATATGACAATTTTAAACAGACAAGTAGAGAAGTTTCACAGATTTTATTTTTTTTTTCTACATTTCCATGATCTCCTGAGATCCCTGCACCCGCAGCCATGCCACAAAGGCGATAACAACTGAAGTTTCGAAAGACAACTTCATATATGCCCCACAATAGTTGAAGTAAGAATTGCACAACTTTTGAGACTCACTGTATTTTTTCCTCACCATGCTAAGCTCACCAGAACCGTTGTCTAGAAGAAAAACAGAATTATAACCGCTCTAACCGTCTAACTCATACGCTAAATCAAAACTGCATAGATCACCAGGCTCCCTCATTCAGAGAATAATTAGAGGCAAATTAGTTCTTAGCAGTCACACTATCATCCATGTCAAGTGCCGATACCCAGCTCACCTAGCAGCAATGTGGATGCCAATGGCCAAAGCTACAGCAAGCAATGGTATTGGGGTCCTCCTCTCTCCTGTCCCTAGTTTAGCAACTTCTTTTCCTTCTGAAAGCATTCTGGAATGGTGAGATACAGCAAGGGCCATATATGAAATCATCACCAGAGCTCTAACCCAAGGCTCTCCAACAGCAGCAAGTATACCTGCAACAGGCATTGCGGAAGAAACATCATCTCTTCTTTCAACAACCCTAGAAAAACTATACAATCCCAGTAGAAGGGCCCAGAACAGGTTTTCAGAGATATGTCAGCAGCATAGCCAATTAGACCTGACAGGGTCAAAACATATGATTGGTCGTTGATACAGTTTGGAATAGTAGCTTCAGCAATGGCTAAAACAAATGATACCAGCACAATGATGACGGTCAGGTCTGGTACTGGAGCATATGCGCTCGAATGCTGTAGAATCCATCCTCGATGCATCTAATAAAAAAAGGTGATTGGATCCCCAATGAAACGGAAGACAAGGGCCAAAACATATTTCATGACGTATCCTATAAAACGAGCAATACCAAATGCAGCCCTCTTCCACATAAAGAAAGCTAGAATTGTACATAAACACGGAAAATGATGAGCTCATGAGCATAAAAGAAAGAAAACTAATTAATGAATGAAGACTGTTAGGGCAAAAAGATTCTAAATTGCAACTGAAAGAATATAGCTCTTAACTTCTACATGCAAATTTGACTCCACTGGAAAAGATTACCAACAATAGAGGAAGGAAACAGTGACATAAACAGTATGGCCACAGATGCAGAAAATTAAATCAGACATCATCTAAAGATGCATGTTTACTTCTTTCTCTTCATTGTCTCTCAACCAGAAAAGTCTTAACACAAAATAATGAAATGGAGATGAAACAAATACTAGAAGAATCAGCTGAAGGATGAAGAGTCCTTTCTTGCAGGAGAGTGGTATATAGAACAGAACAGAATGGATGCATTGTCTAAAAACTTCTAAATCAATAACTCAATAATTGTAACGGTAATAGCATACAAAGAAATTACTAATTTGGCACCACATTTAAACACAATTTTATCTGAATTCTCATTTGTCTTTTAAGTGCTTATGAAGAGCAAATTGTATCATTTGATCTATCCATGTCCTAGAGCCTTATAGTTCCACAGAGAAGGCGTTGACCCTGAATGATTTCCATGAGAATAATGTGACAATGGTCAATTGCTTAAAAGAAAGCTTTTCCAATCCCCAATAACCTCATCCCCCTCGATTAGACAAAATCTTCATAAATAGCCATACTCTCGTTTTCATAAAATTTAGTAAGTATTCATCATTCACCCGCATACCATACATCTATTAAGACAATAATATGTAAACCCAAAATTCAATTGAGGAAATGACCCGATTTCAGTTTTTTCCCCCTCTCCTACATTTTCTTAATAACCAAATGCACAAACACAAGTGTTTACTGAGACCCTCTCAGCGTCTGTAAACAAATTCAGCTTATCAAAAGTATGATACCTTTACGAAGCTGTTTGATGCCAAATGTGTCCTCGCCATTATAGGTGTACATTGTCTTGATTATCATTTCACTGACAAACCATTTGAGAGGAAACCTTCTGTAACCAAATGTCATCCTTCTGATTATACAACCCAGCTACTGCCAGCTGTTTTCTTTATTCCTCGCTCTTCCATTTCAATTGTCATTCTCTGAGCTTCCTCATATCTCCCAACACTAGCATAAATTTTTGCCAAAATAACATAATTGGCAGCATTATGAGGCTCAACCTCTGACAAAGCTCTCCCTGCAATCTCTGCCAACTCCACCTCTCCATAAGTCCGACAAGCCCCAAGAAGAGCACCCCAGGCTTTGGCAGTCACCTTCACTGGCATCTCTCGTATAACCTCATAGGCTTCATGTAACCTTCCTGCTCTGCTTAGAACATCAACTAAACATGAATAGTGCTCACTATTTGCTTCAATACCATAATTTTTACGCATTCTCGTGAAATAATGCAATGCTTCATCAGCTAATCCTGCATGGCTACAAGCTTTCAATACTGCCAGAAAAGCTAACCCATCAGGCCGCACTTCTGCCAATTCCATTTGTTGGAAAAATTCTAATGCAGTTCTTGCCTGCCCATGAAGTGCGTGTGCTGATATCAGGCTGCTCCATGCAACAGTATCTTTTTCATTCATTCTCCAAAATATAGTGTCTGCATCATTAAGGCAACCGCATCGCCCATAAGCCTCCACTAGACCACTACTCAATTGAGGATGCTGGTCTATATTATTCCTTACTGCATAACCATGAATCTCCTTGATGAAATTCAGAGCTGTTACACCTACAGAAGCAGGCAATAGAGCAAGAAGTGTTATAAGATTTGGCTTCAGTCCTAGTTCAAGCATTTGTCGATAGAATACTATAGCCTTAAACGACCCATCATCTGATTCCGCCAAGCTCGCTATAATTGGATTAAAAGTCGATTCATTGGGCATAATATCAATAACTTCATATAGCTTCAAAGCGCCGGCCACGTTATGAGAATGTGCATAAAGGGATACCATTGCATTCCACACAACAACATTTCTGTGAGGAACTTCATCAAACAGTTGACGTGCTGATGAAACCGAGACGCATTTGCCGTATAAGTCAACCAGAGCGCTAGCAACGAATGCATTTGATAAGAATGAAACTTTGACGACATGGGCATGGATGGCAGTGCCAAGTTGTGGACGGTTAATGGCGGTGCAAGACTTGAGAATGAGAGAGAAGACATGGGCATCAAGAGACATGGCAAGGGAAGATTGGATGTGGTGGAAAACAGATAGGGCTTGTTCATGCCTAGCTTGGTTGATGTGGGAAGATATGAGCTTAGTGAAAGCAAGTAATCGTTGGTAGCAGGTTGGATAGGAGCCCATGATTGGCTTTGGCCCTCGATAAGCTTTTTCTCAGTCATGGAGACATCATCTTCTTGTGCTGGCCAGCGGCACCTCCTCCTTCTACCAGAATGATTAGAAAGATTTAGGGGTCAGACCCCGCAAGCATTTTCTCTTTCCCTTTTTACAGAATACATTAGGTTATTTCACTTGCCCCTAATGGTTGTCAAGTCAATGGAGTTCTGCATTTGATAAAGAGCTCGCTTATACATAATAAGTTTATTCCTAACCAGTCCCTTGGGAAATAAAATTTAAAAAGAAAATTCTCAAAGTAAATGGAAACTACCCACTACGACCCGTTTATGGGTCAATTTAGCCCTTAAGCTTGCTTAGCCCAACCTAGTTTGTTCTGGCCCAAATTATTTTAGTAAAGAGCATGATTTAATATGTATAGGTAGAAACACAAAAGTGCACCATTTTCTTTTAGTGAATAGGCTTATTAAGTTCCATCAATTGGGCTTAGTGTATCAACACCAAGAGCCCAGTGACCTACTACTCGCCCATATATTAAAATAGAAAATGGAATATTACCGTGTTGCAAGTTTAGGTAAAAAAAAATGTAACCAAGAAAATGCATTAAAATGGAAAAATTTAGATTGCCTTAAGTGGTTGACTTAAGAGTAATGATATTTTTACAACTATTCTATATTTATATAATAAGAGTAAATGTTGAAGTTGTTACTTGTCACAATTTTGTAAAATTTTTCCCGCCATTTCTCTTCTCTCTCTTTTTTTTTTTTTTTCTTTTTAAAAAACGGTTGTAGGCGTTATACTCGCTACTACAATAACAAGAAACCCTACGCTACGCGTGGGATGAAATCCTAATTATGCGGAATTGTACACAATCATTTATTCATAATTATATAAAATCTTAATTAAAAAAATATATTTTGTTAAGTACACTATTATGTTTCTCGATTTTACTTAATTCTCTTTTTTATTTTGAATAAAGGTCTGTACAAATTATAAATAAAAATATTTTTTTTTTAAATGATAACGCTCTAGATTATTGTCAGTTTGTTTCTGAATATAGGGCAAAATCAAAATGGTACATTAAAATCATAAAAGCTAAATTACTATTGGATCAATTGTGTGACAGTACCCCACAAGGAGTCAGATATTTGTTCTCAAATGCCAAATACCAAATGCCAAACCTACGAGGCAAATCACCGACTCCGGGGTCCAGAGGCTTCGGTCAATTGGCGATAGGCCCACGTTTGCTTTTTCTATAAATAAGAAATGGTCTAAAGAAGTGACGCTGTGTCGCTGCATTTTTTGGTGGCACTCCTCGGTTCTGCGTTGGTGGCACTTCTCAACTCTCCGTTCCCAGTTTCCTTTGCATGAAATTTGAATAGCTGGCCGGAGTCAGTACGGCGCTGATTTTGCAGTTTCAATTCAATTTGATAGAGCCATAACGAAACCAACACACCGGGACGATAAGAGAGGCCATGTCTCCCAACGTCGCAGCAGCTACACCGTTCCGCTTCCCTCTGAAGCCGCTCTCGCCTTCCGTTATGGCTTTCAGGTATGCCCCTCCACCGCTTCTCATTCTCCTTCTTCGAATTTTTCTTGTGAACTCCACCCGGAATAAGTTAAATTTACAATCTTTTTTATTCTCCTTTTGTAGCTTTTACAATAGAAGTTTCTAGATGAAAATATTTCAAGGATAATTTTTGAAGGTTGTTATAAGTGTCTCTCAATTTTCTGTTGATTTGTGAAATGATGAAATGCTCAAAACCTGGTTGTTGGTTGATTATAATAAGATTTATTTTCTTCCGTTTTTGTGTTGGGTACTTTTCGCAAATACTACAGGTTCGACATTTATATCTGGTACTTTTGAAATTCTTGCAGTGTTGATTGTTAAGTTTCTTACACATTAACTTGATTTTAGATATTGGTTCATTGGATAGTAGGGGTTTCCCAATCATCACTCTTGTTTAATCTCGAACGATATACTTTTTTATTCTATATCTGTATAATAGTTGCAGCTGAGTGTCTGGTGTGTCGTTGGTTTTTGGAAGATGCTATACATACTCATGCTTTATCTATTTTAGCATTTCCTTCTAATCATAAGTATATAATAGCATAGAATTGTAAGTGCTTATCTTTTTAATAATTTTTACTTCTTATCTTGGTGCAGCGCTACTCCTGTCGTTATAAGTATAAGCAGATGAGGTTTTTCGCTCATGATTTTTTCTCACTATAAATTTGCATCAATCTCCCCCTTCCTTAGTGCACTCTTCATGCACACACTTACATCGATTGGAATGTTAGCTCATCAAGTTGTCACATTGTCGTGCGATTGAATGGATCAAAGCTTGTAATTCTGTAATGTAAAATCCAGAGGGCATTAATTTGATGTAACCTACTCAAGTTCTTTAGGTAATAACTACAAAAAATGGGACTGAGTTCGCTCATAAATCAATCCTTTTGCTTTTGTATTTCTTTTTTTTTTTTTTTAAATTTTGGTTCCGGTTCTTGATATAGTTATAGTGCATAAGAGGTATTAATTACTTTATTAGAAATACTGAAACTATTAGAGTCTTTTGATCTAGAGCTTGCTTCTCTTGTTGGGCTTTTAATAAAAAGAAGAAAAAAATTGAAGACACTATTTTTGCCCAGTTATTGTTTTTAGATGAATTGAAGTTTGGGTATTAGATTTCTAGCATTAAATTAGAAAGTTGTGGTTGTCAATCCATGATTTGAGATTTACATGGTGGCCATTCTTTTTGGGTTTAAATGTGTAGTTCACGTAGCCTTTTGTTCAGAGCAGAAACATTGCTGATTCTGTTGAATTGAATTGGACAATGGTGAGTCTGTGGTCTCTGCTTGTTTGCTTTTATAGTGAGGGTTGAAAAATTGGCTATACTTTTTAGGTACTTCCTGGTTGGCTGATACAAGAAGGGGCCCTATGATACTGGAATAATATGAAAATGAGGACAGGATTATAAATTTAACATAGGTTTTTGCGAGGTTATTGCAAAACTGTAGATGGTCAGAATGACTTCTCTCAATGCTGTGGATTTTCATTCATACTTCAGAACCAAGGAGTTTGATCTAACCTTTATGATGTATTTCTTAAATTATAATAGTATTTTCTTTCATGTATGAGTTGGACTTTGGACTTTCTCTTCTTCTTGATTATAGTCTCAGTTGAATTGAATAAGTTTGTATCCCTTGCCTTGCCTCTCCTGTACGTGTGTTGGTTACTCATAGTTTCCTTGTGTTTGTTTTTAACCAGGAATAAAAGTTTTGTTCCAGAAGGATGCAGTGCAGTCCGCTGGGCGAAGACCAGTGGCCTGGATTTTGCATGCAATTCTCAGGGTATATTTTACACATTCATTCTGCCCCTACTTTCTGAGGACTTATTTTGTAATTTTTAACTTAACTACTTTAATTGAAGGGTGATCTCTGGTAAAATAACTTTTTTTAAAATAATGAAGAAAGTGGATGACATTTGAAGGTTATGTGTTTATTATGGCCTGACTCCTCTTTACACACTTCATGAGAAGGGAACTATTGCAGGTGCCCTCATCTCATAACATTTTGTTTAATTCAAAGTTAAAACATATTTTATATAGTGTTATTTATATGCAACCACCTTATCAAATTGCATGTAATATTTGGTATGTATGGAGCCTAAAAATTATTAATTATTTTAGTCCCCAAACCTTCGATTTCAGGGAAGTCATTTCCTCCAAACACTGTTGTTTCGTCCCTGTTATTTACTGGAGATCAAGCTGGCCTATCACTCACAGTTCCTTGGGTGTCTGGAAGATGCACATCTATGACCCGTAGACAAGCATATATATATCATTCTTCTGGCTTCCGAATCCCTGCAACAGCTGAGAAGCCAGTATGGTGGTGGAGGACATTATCCTGTATTCCCTATCTATTAGCTTTGCAGATGTCTGAGACTGGGTTATTCCTACAACCTTTCGTTGAAAAATACATCGAAAATTTGGTTTTTTTTATCCCTGGAGCTGTCAAACGATTGCCAAGCTGGTTCCAGTTGATATATTTCTATTTCGCAATTTTCGGCGTGGTAAAAAATAGGGACTGGCCGCTTTTCTTTAGATTCCATGTAATGATGGGATTCTTATTGGAAACTGGTCTGCAACTGTTATGGATTTCAAGCAACTTTATGCCGCTTGTACACTACAATGGAACGTTTGGGGTATATTATTGGGCTGGTGTGGCATTGGCATATATTCTCCTATTGTTGGGGTGCGTCAGGTGTGCGCTTCTTGGTACATTTGTGAATATCCCTGTCCTTAGTGAATCAGCTTTCATTCATTCTCTGTTTAATTTGGGAGGATTCCAGCGGCCTTTCTAAGAAGTTGTCAAGAACATGTTATATCTCTGGCCTTGCAGTCAAAGTAAGGTTTACTTTTATCATTTATAGCTGCTTATTACCATACGAAAAGACCGCCAGTAGTCTCTTGTTCTGCATGTCTTGTCCGGTAGTCTCTTTTGTTTTGCTTGATTGAGTCTGTACTGAAGGCTGTGGGCTGCATAAAGAAAAGAACAAGCCTTTTGAACTTGAATTTAATGGAAAGTTATATATTTTGGATAGTGTATCTTAATCCAGTTATGAGATGAACATCTGAACTACAGCTACTGAAGTGCTTCAAACTGGCTTGAACTTTGTGATAGACATAAATTGTTGCACACACACACACATAGATGTAGATATAGCCTATGCTCTGTTTTTCATATTTTGATGATTATTTCACTGATTTCAATGAAAGGAGGACTAAAGATTTTACTTTTAAATTCATCTAAATACATATCAATGTTTTTTTATGACAGTGTGGTCATCACAGATATAGACAGTTCAGCACAAGATGCATGGCATCAAAAGCCAGTGGTTGAACAGACACTGCCGGCATATAACGGAATTTAATTTTGGGTTGGGGAGGAAAACAAAAGCAAAGGTTTATATTTGGGCGGAAGGGACTAGGGAGGAAGTTTATGATATTCTCAAAGAACATAACTATTGATAACTACATCAAAAAGCTTTCAACTTTTGGCGTGCTTGAGTTCAATTAGCTGCTCCAACTTTTCCCAGAAGATGCATAGCTTTGGCTCTAGTGGCACAAATTAAGTGAATCCAAAGTCCCACTCGAGAATGGTATATGGTAGGGGGAGGTTTTGGAACTTTCAAGCATAATATATTTCTTAATTTGTTCTCATCGGAGGTCATATGAAACTATGATAGTCCTTCTACAGAAATGTCTTATATTGTTTTTGAGATTTTCTGGAGTATGTAATGAGTAATTGAACCTTGCAACTTTGTATGGTTCTAATTAAAAAAAATAATTCTTAAAGAATTTTTAAGTCTGTTGTCCACACACAATTAATATGGACCTATCCTTATTTATTATGTGTGACATGTTTATATATTAAAGTTTGGAATAAGTTTTTTCAATATTTTTCAATGGGTACCTGCTTTCTTTCCTTTTTTTTTTTTTTTGGAATGATACTTATCCTGTTGTCAAATTTCCCCAATATTGCGAAAAGCTATAATTATCTTAACAGTACACAATTATGACAATTTATGATTCCAGTTGCAAATTATATTTGCTGGATTAACAATAAAAGATTTGAAATTTTAACAAAGATGTGGAGTTTGTACATATTAATCTCGCCTAAAGTGTTAGTCTCATATTCTCTTGGATATTGTTTCTCAACGAAAGTTATATAAATTGGTATTTTTAAAATTATTAAAATTACTTGTGGAAGCTTCAAATTCTACAGAAGAAGATGGAAACTGAAACCGTAAACTTACAAGCCATAAAAACTGCACTCCTCACAAATAATTTAACTTAACTGATCGAATATATTTAGATATTAACAAATTATTCCATTGATCATATGTATGAAATTTTATAATTAAAATTGTTTTTTAAATTTTATTATATTATAATAATTTTAAAACAAAAAATCTTTTTACATTTAATTTTAGTTAAGTGGTTGATCATTTAATATTAATATTGACAAAATTTTCTTTGTTGAATACAGTTTTAATTATTAAAATAAAACTTTAAATTAAAATAGAATAAAATTGAACATTTTTACTATCACATACTTTACTGAATTGACTCTAACATGCTTTTATGTTTACACTAATAATTCTTTTTTTTTTACATTATTAAGGTTATATATTGTAATAAATATAATTATTTAATCAAAAATTACTTTATCAATATTTTAATCATTTAAAGTAGTTTATACTAAGTATAATTT
This sequence comes from Dicorynia guianensis, assembly GCA_037013595.1. NCBI lineage: Eukaryota > Viridiplantae > Streptophyta > Magnoliopsida > Fabales > Fabaceae > Dicorynia > Dicorynia guianensis. The sequence goes on from JASUAB010000009.1 coordinate 4,286,499, forward strand.
TTTAATAAAATTAAAATAAAATGTTTATTCAATATTCTTTTTGTAAATATTTATATTTTGCTCGTTAAATTAATTTATTGGGGGGCAATATAATATTTAAGTTAAAATATAAAGTAAAGTGTTATATTCAAAAACTCTATAAAAGTTAGTATAATTTACTCTATTTATTATCATAGTTAACTGATCCTAGTAGAATCATGGGAACATAATAATCACTTGTCTTACTTGCATTATAGATATTTACATATAATAATAATAATAATAATAATAATAATAATAATAATAATAATATAATGTCATTGTTGTCATGGCCCTCATATATTTCTTTAATTATATATCAAATATGTTTATTATGATTTTTTGGATGGTTTTATTTTATAATGTCACAATGGTGAGTGTTAAATTACAACTTAAGAATATAAAGCAGGTTCAATGTTAAACGTTACAATAATTTCAGCCTTTTGATTGCCCTTATGCCATCATATTCACCTTTCTCAAATACTTCTTGGGTTCAGCTCTCAATTTTATTGCCCTTGAGGTGACATTATAAATTTGAGAAAATCTGTTATTGATAGTAATGGCCGATCAAAACCTTAGATGCAGCTGACATGGCACGATCAGAGCCGTTTGTCAGCGCCATCGAAAATGAAATGCCAAATAGAGAGAGGAATGCACCTAGTTCACAACACGTTGACACAGTGCCAGAACCGCCTCCATATAATGCAACTGCTTTCTTCTGCTTATGTCCAAGAAAGAAATAATCTCTTTGTTTACTTAGTAACCAAGAAGCTCTTCGCTGGCTCAAACCCACCGAGTGAAAATCACGAATTCTCCAAAGCTTGAATCTTTATACCCAAAGATCCAAATCCGGAAACCCCATTTCCTGCAGATCTCGAAATTACCTTGTGATCTGGAGCAGTTGCTTCACTGTTACCCAGCCTCAATTTTCTACGCTGCCGACAGATTATTCCTCCAGACATTATTTTCCCGGGAACAATTTCCGGGGACAAGTAACGGAGAGCACAGTTTGGGTTTGGAGGAAGTTGGATAAGGTTAGAAGATGAGACGAAGAGCTGCGGATTTTCGCAGGCCGGCAAGAAGGAGGGTCCCGGATGTGGTGTGGTGGGCATTGTGTAGCGTAGTGGTTCTTCTCTTTATCTATATTCTCAGCAAAGGGAGTCAGATTGAGTCCAGACCGGCTTTATCTAAGGTAAAATTTCTGTTGTTGTTTGCGTTTGGTCAATCAGTTGAATATTGTGTTCTTGGCTCCTAGAACATGTTAAATGTGTCGGAAAAGTAAGCAAATTGAATTTTCGTTTTGAACTTTAGACTTTGAGGATTGAAGGTAAATTTATTGGATGGGAGATCTCAAGTAGACCAAAGGATTATATTTAGGATTTAAGGAAGTGATTGGTGTGCCTGGTTTTGTTAGTGTGATTTTGAAAACTAACTATTTGTTCCTGGATTTATGTATTATGTAATTTCAATACATTTTATTGGTTGGCCTTTGCAGTGCTTTGTATTTGACGCTGTTTCTTTGGTTCATATGATAAATACTTTTTTCTCCATTATAAGGCTAAACACGGCTGCTAATCAAATATCAATGTTTATCTTTGTTGGGACATCTTACTATTGCTGCATGAGTATATGATCTGTATAGGCGATTCTGAGCAATGAGACCAAGAAAATGGTGGTTGTGGATGGGATAGGACATGTATAATTCTGCATTATTATCTAAAAACTGGTTTATATAAGAAAATTAGGCTATCTTAAGTCAATTTGATGCCTGTCATATCCTGAACTCTTGAAAATTTCGAATAGTAGTATTATGCAGGACGAGATGATTGAACTACTGGATTTGTTTAGATATCAATAAATGCATAAAATTAACTTTAAATATTTCTAGTCTAAGAGGTCTCACTGAAGGTGATGTTGATAGTTCATAATCTAATTCAACCTTTAGCTGGCAACTAGTATTTGTTTGTCCTCCTGAGGGTGAGGGTGAGGGTGAAAAGAAGCTCACATATGCATTGGATTTTTAATCTATAACTCGTTGATATTACCGTATGGGGGGTCCTTAACCAGGTTATTGATGAACCTTGTTATGTGTTAACAAGATTGGTACGATGTCCAGATGCTGGACTAGTCTCAAGTGAAGTCACATACATTTCCTTTCTTTTACACTGTAAAATCATTCCCCATAAAGATAAATTTTATATATCTTCTCTACTAGCGTAACTTTATTAGTGAACAGCCAAACTAATCTAGAAAGGAGAATGTAAAGATTGTACAAAACAGTACCTGAAGTTGTTTCAATGGTTGAAAATACGATCTCTGTGGTATGCGTGATTTCTTATTATGAATTCAGAGAGATTATAATCTACATCCCTTTAGTCATTAGGTTCTTAGAGAGGGAGAGAGAAAAAGATGATGATCTGGATTGTATTTTATATACTAATTTCTTCTTATACCCTGTTATACAGCGAACTTACAGGCATGATAGGATTATGGAAGGCTTAAATATTACTGAAGAGATGTTAAGCCCCAACTCAGTGACCAGACAACTGAATGATCAGATATCCCTAGCAAAAGCTTTCGTTGTAATTGCAAAAGAAAGTAACAATCTCCAATTTGCTTGGGAATTAAGTGCCCAAATCCGGAATTCACAGATTCTCCTCTCAAATGCAGCGACGAGACGAGTTCCTTTAACAACTGGTGAAACAGAAACTGCCATCCATGATATGGCATTATTGCTGTACCAGGCCCAGCAGCTCCATTATGACAGTGCAACCATGATCATGCGACTGAAAGCCAAAATTCAAGCTCTTGAAGAACAAATGAATTCTATAAGTGAGAAGAGTTCAAAATATGGACAAATTGCTGCTGAAGAAGTCCCAAAAAGCCTTTATTGCCTTGGTGTCCGGTTGACAACTGAATGGTTCAGAAACCATAATTTGCAAAAGAAATTGAAAGAGAAGAGGCAAGCAGAGATGAAACTTAAGGATAACAATCTTTACCACTTCTGTGTGTTCTCTGATAACATTCTTGCTACTTCAGTTGTGGTCAATTCGACTGCAATAAATTCTAAAGATCCGGATATGGTTGTTTTCCACCTTGTCACTGATGAAATAAATTATGCTGCAATGAAGGCATGGTTTGCCATGAATGATTTTCATGGAGTGACTGTTGAGGTTCAAAAGTTTGAAGACTTCAGCTGGTTAAATGCTTCATATGTTCCTGTTCTTAAGCAACTTCAAGATTCAGAAATACAGAATTACTACTTCTCTGGCAACAGTGGTGATGGCAAGACACCCATCAAGTTTCGTAACCCTAAATATTTATCCATGCTTAACCACTTGAGATTTTATATCCCTGAAGTTTTTCCTGCACTGAAGAAGGTGGTGTTTCTTGATGATGATGTTGTGGTTCAGAAGGATCTCTCTGCTCTCTTTTCCATTGATTTGAATAGCAATGTTAATGGAGCTGTTGAGACATGCATGGAGACATTTCATAGATACCATAAATATTTGAACTACTCCCATCCTCTTATACGAGCACATTTTGATCCTGATGCATGTGGATGGGCATTTGGGATGAATGTATTTGATTTGGTTGAATGGAGGAGAAGAAATGTAACAGGCATCTACCACTACTGGCAGGAAAAGAATGTGGATCGAACCTTGTGGAAACTTGGTACTTTGCCACCTGGGCTGTTGACGTTCTATGGAATAACTGAGCCCTTAGATCCATCATGGCATGTATTGGGTTTTGGCTACACAAATGTTGATCCTCAGTTGATAGAGAGGGGGGCTGTACTGCACTTTAATGGGAACTCCAAACCCTGGTTGAAAATTGGGATTGAAAAGTACAAGCCTCTGTGGGAAAAATATGTTGATTATTCTCATCCTTTATTGCAACAATGCAACTTTCATTGATTTTGAACTACCCTTTAAATGAAATTCCAAGCCTTAATGGAAGATTGGAATTGAACAGTACAAGCCCCTATGTGGGGAAAAATTACACATTGATTGTTCTCATCCTTCATTGCAACAGTGCGACTTTCATGGACTTCAGAACTGGAAGGTTGGTTGACTGATCCCTTACGCAGGTCTAAATTTTGTAGTCAGAATTGCTTGGACAATTTTATGAGGTCAAGCATGACTGCCGGCTGTAACACGGGAAGATTCATTTGATTCCAGATCTTCTGTTGTAGCATACAGATATTTATTTTTCAAGTTAGATGATACCAGTTCACCGGTTTTCCTTAAAAGAATTTTTAGTCGGTGAGTTGCTCTATGGTTGATATGAACTGCAATTTATTTTGTCCTATACTTTTCACTGCAAAAGCCAGGTGCCCATTCCCATGGCATTCATGTATTTGACCATTTGCCTCCTTTTCCGAATCAGAGATTCCAACTGCAAGCTAAATGCTTGGACACATTCCATATCTCAATAAATACATTTTTCAGAGTTTATTTTATAGTACTTGAAGTAGGACGCTTCTTAAACACTTGTTTAAGAACAGAATGAGAAAAAAGAAAAGCATTTATCTAAGTTAAAACTTTACTCAGCTCTTGCTGAGATAACACATTTATTGAACTTGTTGCCGGGGGAGATATTATTTTAAGAATAATAAATATATTCAGGAATGTATTTCATAAATTTCTTATAAACAATGTTTGTGAGTTTAGATTTCACTTAATTTTTTTGAGCTATTTAGATTTTACCCTTCTTTTGCAAAGTTTTTGTACATATTATTTTGACAAGAATAAGGATAAGTGGGCAATTCCTCACAAAACAAAGAAGGGTAACATAATTAAGAACGACATAGTTCTCAGTCTTAAAAGACTGCCCTGACTAGTCTTTCAAATATGATTTTCATCCATTATTTCTTTCTAACTTTTATTCCAACTCCAGCACAGGGTGTAAAGAGGATACTAAATGTATAAACGACTCTTGACACAGTGTCAAGAGCAAGCTAAATAAAGAAAAATGGTAGAGACACTTGAAGACTAGACTCCTATCCTCATAAAGTTTGTATGTGCTCTCTCAATTTTAATCTTTTCTTTCTCATTTTATTGAGAGAACCCATAAACTTTGTAAAGTATTCACGTGTCTCTGTCATTTTTATAAATAAAAAGGTTCATGCCTATCCCATCAAAAGTGGGATACAAAACTCACATAATTATGATAGTGAGACCCAATTCATGCAGAACTCCTCCCACTACCATCTAATAAAGAAATAATATTATTTGTGTATATTGTAATTGCATAATGTGTATACAATGTTAATATAAAATTATAAAAAATTATCATTAATGGGTGTTTTAATAAGTGAAATGACACTCTGATATTTCTATGTTAATTCTGTATATAAATTATATACAATAGCATTATTCAAATAAAAAAAATGATAACCAATGAAGTTGTTACAATCAATTAATAACTGATATCAATCCCTGCTAATCGTATAATTGTATCACCCAATACTTCATTGTTCGGAGTGAAATCCAATGGGCCAATACAAGACAAGCCGATACCCAGAGAATGCAAGTGCAACAACACCCTTTATTGGCACCAGAATGTAGACTATTATTGATACCATTTCCCCATCGCCATTAACCCATTTGTATACATTTACATGCATTCTGTCTTCATCAAGATGTTGACATGACATATTATTGCGATGGTTTAAGAATGGGCAAATACTCCTAAGTAACTGAATAAAGGTGGAAAGGTTTACTTGGACACTAGAAATTGCCTCTTCGGTTAGAGCTACAACATCTGCTCAATAAGAATTAATCAATGTGCATTTATGTTTTAACTCTTGTATGAAGGTGTTTGTTGATTGGAACGGTATCCATTCTCCAAATCTTGCGCCCATTTAGTTGCTTAAGGATAAATAATTAGCCACACTGCACCGTTTTCTTTCAGTGGGAAAAAACCAAAACAAATAAAGAGAATCAAAATATTGAATTTTTCAAAATGCCGGCGTTACATCAACAAGCGGAATTCTCACAACAAATCATTTTCACTGACATAATGCCATTCGTTGTCTCCTACGGCTTAACGTTTCTTGTATCCTTCCCGTTCGCCATTTAAAAAATATCACTTTCCGTGTTTACCCTTTACCATCTCACCAAATTCTTACGCGCACGAATCGCAAGGAATAAAGGAAACCAGCCGAACAAGGACACTGCAATAATTTCAACTCACGGAAAACAAACAGATAGTACCTCGCGTGCCGGCGCATGTATCTCTTTTGCCGCCAATTTCAAGCGTTTTACTGTTACATCTCATCCTTTGCAATCGCCAAATTGAAGCAAATTCAATTCATCTGAAATCATGATGAAGAGTGACAATGACTCTGCGGTTTCAGGTCAATCTCCAATAGATCGTAGAGCCAGAAACCGTGATGTTCCGACCTCAACGACCTCACTTGAATCGGGACTTGCATCTTCCCGTGAAGGCCTCTCCCCAGGTCGAAGCAAAGCAGGAACCAATTCCGCGGATAAGCACCGGAGTCTCGAGAACCCGGGTTTCATCCGTGGAGAACAACTTTGGCCTTCTTCCTTCCGTGCTACTTCGTCTGTCAAGAACAACTTGGGTACTCTAGCTGAACATCTCGGTAACGATAAGTTCACAGAGCAACTTGATCGTAAAACCGATGAGAAATCTGGGAAGACTAGCTCAATTTTTTCACTCAGTAGACAGAGGAGTTGCAAAGAATCTAATAGGAGATTTGAAAATGAGAAAAATAGCTCCAAAGAAAATCATCGACCCATTGTGGGTGGGTCGATGAGGTACACGGGAAATTTTTATTTTGCTGACAAATCGTCTTCGTCTGTGAAACCCAATTCTAATGATTCGGGCATTGTACCTGGGAGACTGTCAGTGGATGAGAATCTTCTGAGCAGGAAATCGTTGTATTCTCCAAGAAACTCGGATTCTTTTACCAATACTCTTGATTCGGAGTCAGAATATAGTGATGCCTGTTCAAGTGCTAATTTTAGTTCTCCAGCTATTGGTAGAAGTTCACCGAGCTCAAGGAAATTGGGTATAGAGGTTCCTTCAAGATACACGAAGGATAACTCAACAAGGACTCGAAGAGGGACTTCGGATTCCAACTCGGAGGATTCATCCATGTTGAAGAAATTTACTTTAAAAAATGCAATCAAGAAGGCTAATTCACTCACCGGTTACAGGAGTTCAAAATCTCAATGGGCTTTGTCGCCAGGGAGGTCAAAGTCACCAACCATGTCCGTGGAAACAAAGGAAAAAGTAAGCTCGTTTTTGAGCTTGAAGCCTCCTACTAGTCCTTCCAAGGTAAAAAGCGTGGAAAAATTCCTGCACATGGGTTTCGATTTCTTCAAAAGTAAGAAATCTTCATTGGATGTATCGCCAATGGGGTTTGGCAACTCAGAAGTTGTTCATCAGCTACGGTTGCTGGATAACCGTCTGGTACAATGGCGATATGCAAATGCTAGAGCCGAGGTTGTGGATAGAAACATTTCTAATCAAGCCCAGGTACTGCAACATTATTTACTTCAACATATAATTTCTCACTCATTTGTTCTAACTTTAAGGTATGTTGAAGCTTTTGATATCCCAGTGAATGGATAGGATGGTTTATGATTTATGAATTTGTGAATTGCTATGTTTCAGATCAATTTGTTATATGCTTGGGATAGTATTGTAAAATTGCGACGTCCGGTGCTGCAAAAGAAGATACAATATCAAAAAGAAAAGCTTGAGATGAAGCTCAACTTCATACTATATTCGCAAGTCAGTAGTAAACTTCACCTAATTGAGATTAGTAAACGAAAATGTATTAGATTCGACAATGAGATTCTTTGTCCGTGTTAAATGTTGCTTTGGTAGATTAAGCTATTGGAAACTTGGGGAGATATGGAAAGGCAACACCTATCAGCTATTGCTGTGACCAAAGAAAGTTTGCATTCCGCTGTCTGCAGAGTACCCCTTATAGAAGGTGCAAAGGTAGGACAATGGAAAGCAGTTACATTTGCATGTGATAGGACAATCACATAACAGAATTCTTTTGCTTACAGGTGGACAAGAAATCAGCATCTATTGTTCTACGGCATGCATCCGATCTCACAGCTTCCATCAAATTGATGATAAATAATTTGTCATCCTCGGTAAGTGGTAATGCTATCTGAATATCAGTGTTCTGTTATTAATCTAATGAACACTTACTGAAATTGCTTTATCAACAGGCTGACAAAACTGCAGTGTCACTATCAGAACTAGCAAAAGTCGTTGCTCAAGAAAAATTGCTGTTAGAAGAGTTCTATGATGTTTATAGGACCATATCCGTCTTCGAGGTGAGTAAATCATTACTTGCTTCTTGCAATTGCATTCTTGCGATGTCTCACCAAAGAAAATATTAAAGACCAACAACCAAAGGAGTTAACCAAGATTAGACAACTTCAAGAGCATCTTGAGTAGACCATTCCCTTATCTGTCAATTTCAGTTTCAATCGAGTCCCACTCTTTCTAACTGGACTGCATTTATATCAACCATAACGAAGCAGTGTCCTTCATGTTTGAATTAGTCGAAGTCTAAAATCGAAAATCCTCATTTCAATGCTAATGATACATGAATTTTGTAGACGGACCTTAACCAAATCTGTGCTCATTGCTAGTGGGCTGGTTAAGCATAGAATCCTTCTGGTTGATGTATAATTAATTTTGTTCACAATATTTGTTGGCAGCTTCGAGAAAAAAGTTTGAAGTGCGGTCTTGTACAACTTAACTATTGGCAACAGCAATATCTGCAACAGATATAACTGCGAGAGATCATTTCATTGGGATTTATATGTTCATAGAATTATAGACAGATTTGTGAGGTCAAAATAAGCAGAGTTCTACATATAAAGGACAAGTGTATCAGAGTTATGGGCATTGGTTCTAACTTATAACAGCTGTTACATGGCCCTCTGAACTGAAATGCATAGTTATTTTCTGGGCAAACAAATACCTTTGGTTTTATATACTGTACATGCATTCCTTTAGATTAACACTTAATTATTGGCTTTCTTTTGCATTCTTTAACTCTCTGCATCTCTGGTTCAAATGCACCATATTCGTGTCGACATATTTTGTTGAGAATGTAATGGTCTTTGGATTTCTTTACAGTGCTGCGCTGCTTCTTTGTTTATCATAAAACTTATGTTTGTACAAATTATTAGAATGGTTTAACAGGAAATTGCTTTATTTTACTTGAATATTTGATATTTAATTAGAACCTTAAAAAAATGACTAAAAGAAAACACCTAACATGCCATGCTCTCTTGCTGAATTTGATTCCGGGGCCAATTGTTGGTTTAGATGCAAAACATCACGTCCTGTGGGGCTAGTTACACAAGTAACTGCCATGTTCATTTTGGTTGCTGAATTTAAGAAGAGGTGATATATTAGAGTGCAAGTTGAAGGACCGTGAATTATTCTGCTGGTGAAAGGTTGTGTAGGAAGCGACATCTCACAAGGCGGCTCCTAAAATGAAAAATCATTTCCTAATAGGGCCATGTAACAGGCTAACAGGCTATTATTCACAAAGTCACTACAATGAAAAATAATTGATATTATGTAATTTTAGGGACTTTTCCTATTTATTATCTTTTTATTAATTTTTTATTTATCTTTTTATTTATTGTTCTTTTCAACCATATTAATTAAAAAAAATATTTCATCTATGCATTTAAAATTTATAAATTACCTACACATATAGATGGCACAAGTGAAAGAATTTAAAAAATAAGATAAAAAGATAAAATAAACCTAAACAAAAAATATGAGAATAACATAACTGATTTATAAGTTAAAATTATAAATATAACAGATATCTAAAAAAAAAGTCATGAGTCCTTTGTCATTAAAAAACTCACACATACGGATAACCATACGACGTCGTTACGTTGGTACCTCATTGCGGCGTTTTCGTCTTCCGTACCACAGCGTTATGCTCTGATCGCCTCTCCCTCCGTCTGAGTCTCTTGTCTCTGGCATATTCAAACCAGCTGAAAAGCCATGGTCACTCTAGCGGCGGCTGCAGCTCGTCAAGTGGTATCTTTTAGCCGTATTTCCTCTCCCAGAACACCAATTCAAGGCACCAACCTAATCCACAGGCGTGGTCTCGCTGGAGCTGCAGGTAATCTGTGTTTTATTTTATTTTATAACAATTATGTTTTGACCCAGCTACCCTTAGATCGATATCTTGGAAATGTTTCGAATTTTATATTTTCTATATATTGACGCACCATTGGCAACCCAGAGATTTGTAAGAGGCATGTTTGTTTTCAATCCAACAGATTCTGAATCAGTCAGCTTTATTCATGTTTATTCCTTCACAAAAAATTGAACCCAGACCAAACTGAATTAGATTGTGTGGTTCTAACTTTGCATTTCGCTTTTCGCTTTTGTATGGTAGCCGCCGGTAATATTTATGTTGCACTGCTAGAAAAATATGTGATACAACTTTGTTGCTGCTCAAGCAGTTCGGTCTTTGAGCTATTATTGATAGATTTGTTGTAAAACTGATTAATTGATTATATCATCAAGGGGAATGTTCATATAATTGAAATTTAATGTTCCTTTAATTATCTCATGCTAATGAATCATACGAGTAACTTAGAGAAAGAGAGATTAGACTTCGGTGTTCATACTGTAATTGGACTTTCTGAACCTATTACAGCAATGCTCAATCAACATCTGTTCAACCTTTCTGTTCATCTTATTTTATGAACAAAGTGATTTTATCAGTTGTAGCTTACTATTTAATAATGGTAGGCAATTCTGAAATCAATGAATAGGCTTTCTCGTTTGATTGTTGCAGATCACCATGGCCCCCCTAAAGTGAATTGTTGGCAAGATCCAATGAACCCATCTAAATGGAAGGAAGAGCATGTGAGTCTACTTTGTGCTTGAAGATCCACAGCATAACGTGCCATTTAATTTTCACATGGCATTATAGGATCATTATTTATATCATTTGTGGGAATTGGAAAAGTGGGTGAATACTCTCCTAACTTGTTTTCACGTGCTTGCAGTTTGTAATAGTTTCTTTATCTGGCTGGGGTTTACTCTTCTTTGGGGGGTACAAGTTCTTCACTGGAGGAAAAGGCAATAAAGAAGAGGTACTTCTGTTTTTATTTTCACTCCTACAACTATGATTACATTTGTTGGCTTCTAGCTAGAGTCATCTGTCAGGATGAGTTTGTCCAAACTTGGGTGCTATATGCAATGGTCGTTCTCCTATCAGTCAGGGACTCATGATCCCATCCTTTATCATGCTACAATATTTGCACGATTTTTTTAATATTCATAGGCTGTTTACCGCACAATATATCCATACTTGTTTAGAAAAAATTCTCCATTGGTAGAATGAGCGTTACAGCTTTGATGATGCATCTCCAGAATTTGTTTATGGGTCTTTTGAATGCTGAGGGTATACCATTATTCAGTGAGAGTTACAATATTATTGTTTCATTAAATGTTAATTGGGTGCTCTTGCTTTGTTATCAAACTAGACTATTTGTTTTTTGAGAGGTAGTCTTGTAAGGCAAGTTGGTTATTAAATGAGCAAACATGAAATCCATCAGTGCACCAGTGGGTTTTGCAAAACTTATAAAGCTATTATTATATGTTTCTTGTATCATTTAATCTAGGTTCACAAAAATAATTCAAGCATAGCTGTTATTGATGCATTTGATCACATGTCAAAATTAACATTTCAAGTCTACGAAGTGGTCTAATTTTCTGGGTACAAGGCAAAGCTGTGAAATAATTGTGTTTGAAACCACTTTTTGAAGTGAACTTGTAAATGATAATGAGATTAGGTGTCCACTGTGTCTTAGTAAATTGGTGGCATGTTGATCACATTTGTACCTTATCTGGGAGGGGTAGATATTTTAGTCTTTGCTAACTGTATACTGAATATATGCAGAAATTGGTGGAAGCGCCACAATGAAGTTTGAAGCATTTCTACAGCCCCAAGTGTTTTTGGTAATAGATTGTTTGCTTGAACTTTCCAATTTTTCTCAGACTTGGTAGTGCGTGGTGGCTAACAATTGTTTTGGCTAATTATTCATTAATCCTTTGGGGACAATGAATTTTGTTGGATGATTCTTGCCAGAACAATGATCTTGCATCTGATTACATACTTACCTGTTATATACCAATTCATACATACCTCTTTACGTTTGCAAGTAATTACTTTCATTGATATAAATTACAAGCTTCAAATTAAGGAATCTAGTTGTTCTTGCCGGCTCTTAACGTTACCTTGAATTAGCATCTACCAAGCTAGGCAAAGACTAAATATTCTCACCATAATAATAGTTCAACCAAAGTTGTCATTCAGTAAGGATATGTTTGGATTGATTAGAGTAGAGTGATGCATAATAAAGTGGAGTGGACTAGGAGTTAGAACCCTTGTTTGGAAGCTAGGCAAATACTAAATATTCTCACCATAATAAATAGTTCAACCAAAGTTGTCATTCTCTAAGGATATGTTTGGATTGATAGAGTAGAGTGATGTATAACAAAGTGGAGTGGATGAGGAGTTAGAACCCTTGTTTGGAAGTTTTGGAGTAGAATGGGATTGAATGGGAACCCAAACCCCTCTACTCCGTTTAAAACCCCATTTCTTTACACCCCAAAATGAGAATTTTGGGATTCCCTCATTAAATATCCAAACAATGGAGTGATAAATCCCCTCCTTGCCACTCAATTCTACTCCCCTTTATTCCATTATTTCGTACTCTATTCTCTCCAAAACTCCCAAACGTAGCCTAAAATAGAATATTTGAAGTAACGCCAGGTCCTATTGGCTGTGCAAGTTGTAGCTAGAGAATAATTTCTCAACCATGATCGTGAAGCCGCAGAAGGTTAAGTTGTGTGTTTGAATATGAAAGCAGGATCTTTGTTGACTTTTATGTTGCTTCTTAGGGTCCTTAGGATGAAGCAGTTAAATGCAGAATCCGTTGGTGATGACGATAGCAGATGATTCATAGCTTGCCCCTTTGCTGTATTTGAATCACTGTTGGTATGGGTGGGATTCGTCGCCACCGATGGGTAGAAGCTTGCGATCATGGGAAGAAAAGGCTAATATACTGAAAAATCATTCAGAATGTACCACCGAGTGCTGATAAGATTGTCTGAAACACAAAATAGTATTAACTAAAATAATTGCAGTTTTTTTTTTCAGCGGCAGCGGTCTAAAGAATTGAAAACATTATCTGAAATTTTAAATCTTTGTTTAAACATAACTTATTCAATATCAAAATGATCTACTCTGGCAAGCGACAACCATCTAATCCCAACCCTAAAAGTAAACAACAATAACATAGGATTTTATCTTACTAAATAACATATGGGTAGCCAAAACTGGGGCATTCCGAGAATCGAACTCGGGACCTCTCGCACCCAAAGCGAGAATCATACCACTAGACCAAATGCCCAGGCGCAATCTTAAGATTAAAAGAAAAAATAAAGACAGAGTGTACAAGAAAAGGTTGTGCCAGCAAAACAGATATGATCTTAATCAGAGTAGTCAATGGGATCCGTGGAAAATATATTTGTAAATAGAGGTAATCTTCCAGCTATGCCTAAAGTTCGGTAGACCTGTTTGGCAAACACATTTTATTGTCTTCTTTTAGGATTTCATACTTCATTTTTTATCTTCCTACTGTAGCATTTACGTAGAAATAAAGTCTCTGCTTTCTTTTTTTAATTACGGTGAACTGCGAAACTCTCTCACAAACCGCGCTTTTGCCTCGTATACCATGTTGTTTAATGAACTATTTTAGTACCTTATCGCAGTTTATCTCTTGTGAACCCAAACATCTAATCACACCAAATTCATACAGGGAAAACTGGTTCCCCTACATCGTCTTCCTAAGATAATACGCTCTCTTATGTTCGTGATTTGTAAGCACACCAAACCGATACCCACTAATGTAATTTTTATTGGACATAGCAAATAAATTTACTGTTTCATCGCAAACCCGCCTGAAACTCTGACTCACCTATCTCCTCTATGTAGTCTTCCTTCTGATCCTCAAAGTCGGATTGGGATTCCTTGAAGAACTCATCATTACCGTCCTCATCATCGCCACCATCAACAGCATCTCTCTCTTGTTCTTGTCCATTCGCAGCCAACAATTCTTCAGACTGATGAAACATGCCAGTTTTTGTTTGTTCAGAATTCATTTCTACTTTGTTGATGTGTCTCCTGCTCCAGCTTTGCTGGACACCACTATCTTCTTGCTTTTCTGACTGTCTCGCTTCATTTAATCCCTGCGTTCTTGGGCGCATGTAAATGCCACTATTTGTCTCCTGGTTTTTTGTATTATTTGTTGTCTTGTTTTCGGCATTTTCTTGGTCTGCATGGTTTTCTGGTTTCAGCAATTTGGTGTCTGCTTTGTCTTCAATTTGGTTATTACTATCACCTATTTCTTCTTCTTCATCTCTTTCAGCATTTTCATCATCAGAGGCTCTGCCCACTATTCTATCCTTCATTTGATCTTTCTCATCTCTGTAGACCTTCCTACTTCTAATTTTCACTGTTCCATGACCTTCAGAGTCCCCATAGCTCCCTTGTAATGTATTCTGGACAATCATTCTCCATTTCTTCCCCTTTGTTCTACTCACATGGCCATGTTTCCCTTTTACTCCACCAGCACTTTTAGAGTTTTCTGCCAATTGCTTCACATTGAAATTCTGACCTCCACCATCCGTGTTATTCTCCAGTTGCCGTGGCTGCTCTTCTCTAATTGTCTTATTTTCATTACCCTCCATTGTTTTCTCACCACTCCCTGTTGTAACGACTCCTGCAGCGCCATCATTTTGAGAGTCTTCACTCACCTTCCCTTGTTTCCCATCACTTATTTTGTCACTAGCAGTTCCTCTACCACTTTTTCCCTCAACTTGCAAAGTTTCTTGCTTCTGGAAATGTTCCTCTGTCTCCATCAGCCTATCCTTATTTCCCATCCTGTCTCGAATTTCATGTTCAACTGCAAGCATAGTAGCCTCGCCATCTTTGAAGCCAGTCAATTTGCTTTTGCTTGCATCTTTATCTGTAATACGCTTGCCATTCCCATACTCTGTGGATTCCTGTGACTCTTCATACTTTTCTTTATTCTCTTGTGCTGGCATTTTTCCATTCGCTGACACATCTTCAGGAAGGTTGGCTGGATCTTTAATGCTTACCCAGTGACTCTTCACTGAGACTTCAAGATGATGCTTCAAGTCTTCTATCTCTGCTTCCTTCTGCTTGAGATTCCCTGTCAGAGCTAATACTTTAGGATTTTTACTTCCCGAATTGGTCCTTCTATCTTGCAGCATTCTGATCTCATTCTGCTTCTCCTCCATTTCGGATCCCATCTGTTTCTGCTCATCTTTCATTGAATCAATTGTGGATTGCATCTCCAAAACTCTTCTATCAAGCTCCATCTTCTGACTTCTCAGTGAGTATAACTTGGCCTTCATTTCTTCATTCTTCCTTTTCAGCTCTTTAGTGTGATCTCTTTCCTTCTATGTAATTGAAACAACCAATATTAATTCTAATTCGTAAACTTAACCCAAACGTTGCAGAATATAGTAATTAATATTCTTCCTAGCTATAAAATTCTTGACATTGCATCCCAAAAGGGCCAAGTATTAGCGGATTGAAAATGTGCCTTTCAACTTTTCTTTTGGTGCTAAGCTAATTGCTAATTAAAGATGACAAACATTTTAGAGAATGGGCAAGAGAGGGAAGCAAGAAATTCCTTCAACGTCACTGTAGACAACGTTTCGGGCCCGTTGAAGTTTTTAATTGCATGTTGCTTCTTACGTGTCGTGTAAATCGAGAAACACGTCAAAGTGGAAAACAGAACATATAGGAGAGAGACAGAGATCAGAGACAGCGCTACCCTGAAGAGAAGCTGAAGAGCAAGAAGCTCCAGGTCTTTCTCTTTGACAAGAAGGTTGTAGATGCGCCTCTCCCTCAGCTTGTGAAGCACCATAACCCCAAGCAATGCAGCCCCAAATGCAAGCAGCAGCATCAACGCGTATGGCCTCCCTCTGTTCCCTCCACCGTTGCTATGGTTTCCTTTATTGTGAGCCATCTCTGTCTCGCCAGAGCCAGAGCTGATCAAAACAGTTTCTCTTTCTAGTTTTTGGGGAATAAGTAGAATGAAGAATGAAATGTTGGGTCGCTTTCTCTCTCTAGAGTCTAGAGAGATAATATAAAGTCGTGAATTTGGTTGCTGGTCATGTAAAAAAGACCATGCAACTACTCATTGCCATAGCTGGCTCTATATCTGTGGAGGCGGAGTTAACAAAGCCGAGGGGTGCATGGGAATTGTGTCAGAGCTCTGATTCTTGAGAAAATGGCGTTCTTTTTTTTTTTTTTTTTATTTCCCTAAGTTATATGCTGCTCTTAATATGATACCTATGTAATTAATAAATCACCTTAAACTGGGCTTTTCCATATCACAAATTTAACCGGCCACTTTTATTTTGTAGCTATTTCATAAACTCACTAGGATTTTCATTTTCCATTACGGATACACAATTCAAATTATCTTTTTTTAATTCAAATCTTTTGTTTTTATTATTCTTTAATTTTAATGATTATTCATTTCTTTTTTTAAATTTATATTAAAATATATTTATATATTTTATTTTTTTATAATAATTTTTTTCTCTCTTAATTTTATATTTATATCTCTTTATTCTTGAAAAATATCCATGCTTTTTTTTATATCAACAGTTCACACAAATTGGCAGCAGCTACTCCTTTTTACCTTTGACTAATTAATGAAAAGCACTTAGTGCAACCCTACTACTTCCTAAAAAAGGGTACTGAATTTTTTTTTCAATTTTTTGGTATTTTCTTATATTTGGTATTTATACTATGAATGAAGTGGAGATACTTTTGTCACTGATTTGAATTTCAGAATTCTTTATTTTTTTAATCTTTATACTCTATAACTAAATCCAAGTTGAATCTTTAACTTTTCAAAAATAAAATTAAGAGACAGTAATCCATTTGTCACACTCAAAGCTTGTGTTTTTTGGACTCAAGGTTACACTCGAAGTAAATTTGAGGCATCAGAATTCAAGCCCAAAGGCTCTGAACCATTATGCGATCCGTTAGTGGACAAGGCTTGCGTCCCGAGTAGGACAGGAGAGCTTGGTTTGCGCTGAACTGTACAATTTGTTCAAAAATAGTAGTATCACAAGTGTGTCCCTAATTTCTAGTGCGTCTTCTAGCGGTTGATAAAAAAATTTCTAATCTCGAGGGGTACCCATCCGTTCAACTTCCAAAGTTCCATAGAAACAAACAGGTAATTCTTGTTATTTTTAATTATTATTATTTATTATTTTACTTTACTTAAAACCAGCTGTACCGGGTTGTTCGTTATGTCGACTGTTAATCAATTCTATATAGAACTCCGTTAATCATCTTTTGGAGGGGAAGGTTGTGATCGATAAAGTTAGGTTCTTTTTGTCTAAAACTTGTTTAATTATTCGGGATCGCTGGTCATGGATGGCATCTTCGACTCCTCCGTGAACATAGAGGAAACCCATTTCAAGGAAGGCTACGACGAAGGCTACAAGCACGGCCTAATCGCCGGCAAGGAGGAATAAAAGCAAGTGGGTCTCAAAGTGGGATTCGAGGTGGACGAGGAGCTGGGTTTCTACGGGGGCTGCGTCGACCTGTGGAACTCCGCGATCCGGGTCGACCCAACTTGC
Source organism: Dicorynia guianensis (assembly GCA_037013595.1). NCBI lineage: Eukaryota > Viridiplantae > Streptophyta > Magnoliopsida > Fabales > Fabaceae > Dicorynia > Dicorynia guianensis. Next base: position 4,304,262 of record JASUAB010000009.1, read on the forward strand.
TTCTCGTTGAGGGCCAAAACGGGTATCGAGCAGATATTGAATTTTGAAGGAGATTATACTAGGTCACTCAGAATTTGCAAGTACAAGAAAGTGGATAATCTAAGGCTCGAGTTCAAGATGGTTTGTTCTTCACTGCGCGTTAGGCTAGGGTACGAGGGGCACCCAAAATCTTCTGCTGAGGCCAAGGATATTGAATTTTGAAGGAGATTATACTATGTCAGCCTCTAATTGGTGTTTCAAATCTCAATCATTTGAAAATATCGTTTTATAGGTATTTGTAATCATTGTTTATAGTAAACTTATTCTCGTTTCTTCACCACACGCGTCCAATGTTTCAAGCATTACTTCGTCAAATATACTTCTGAAGTTGGTAATTCAATACTTTCTCTAAAAGTTTATAATATGTTTTTAATCTGTTTAAATTAAAAACTTTATTGAAGACTTCAGATAAGGTTGAGTCGGGCTTGTGGTCCGAAAAGGATTATGGCCACTGTTTATATCGTGACTATATTGTTGTCTCTGTTCATATTCTTCGGCAGTCTGTGGCAGGTAGTAATTGAAAAGAAAATGTCGAAGTTGATGCTTGCTTGCTGCAAGGTGTATATATCTGAAAGCAGAAATAGGAGTGCACTGGACGCAATTGAACAAGCCGCGAAGTTTTTTCCTCAAGCTCCCATCATTAATAAGTTTGAAGATGTAACCTACAATAGAATTGGTTACACCCTTGTCTCTGAGTTCGCTCCAAGACCATCTTCAGAACCATGTCACTTGACAAGTGCTGTGCTTGCCATGGTGAAGGCTGCGTTTGTTGCCGTTGACTTTGAGCAGCATTCCGGAACTCATCCTCGAGTTGGAGTTGTGGACCACATATGTTTTCATCCCCTGAAAGATACTTCCTTGGACCAGACAGCTAGGACTGCAAGAGTACTAGCAACAAATGTGGGCTCTAATCTGCAAGGTTTGTAACCGTGGCTTGGGGTCACATTATATGATATCCTTCTTTGTCGGAGGAGAATACTGTTTCTATGGGAAAGGGATTTAAAAGTTGCATAGCAATAATATGACAATGCGTTGACTGATTATGGTTCTGGTCATTCAACAGATTGGTTCATTGAATGTAGGATAACAATTTTACGTTCTAATTGTTTCTGGTTTCTATTCTGCTTTACTGCTATGCTATACGATAATTACTATGAGCAGCAAGTTACACTCAAAAGACACATTGTGATTCATTTTACTGGGACCAGTTTTCTTTTTTCTTTTTTTCTTTAATGTAAGAATCGATCAGTCTTCTTCCAAATTATAAAATTAATTGATAAAATTGCAGCGATGGCTGGCTCTATATCAATTTCTAAGGCAACTTGTTACCCCACTGCCAGTTTCTAAGCGATAAAAGGAAGATTTTTATAATTTGCTTATTGATCGCTCTCTTTGTCCTTGTTGGCTTGTGGCCATGATTTGCTTGACCCCTTCAAATGCAAGATTGAACAGTAATTCAATGCATAGACTTTTAGATCTATATAACATTGATCAGATAAGTGCCATTCTGTTGGAATTTGAATGGATTTACGTTGCATTTAGTGACATGTAAATGGGAAGGTATTAAAGTTGAACAATAGTATTTGATTAAAAGAATCTCGTAGGTCACATTTTGTGGGAAATAAATTGCAATCACATTTTACGTTGAAATTGAATGGATTAATAGTGCCAATGCATGTAATGTTTAGAAATAGCAATTTAGAGAGCTCAATTTTGAGTTTGGTTCTGTTCAACAGGTTGTTCCATGTTGAGAATTATGTTTAGGTAATATATAAAGAATCAATGCTCGATATGTTTTCTCTAGCATTCCAAAATTTCATTTGTCATTTCTTCTATTATCCACATATGACTGAATTTCAGAATCATTCTTATATGCTGATAAACTGACTATGAAGTTTTGTTTAGTGCGCCGTTCAACTCAATCAATTTTTGTAGTTATCTATTTTTCCTCGTTGATGATAGTAAAGATTCCCTGCAGCTCCTACTTATCTATATGGAGCAGCGCATGAAGAAGGGAGGGAACTTGATTCAATCAGAAGAGCATTAGGTTATTTCAAGCCAAATTCTAGTGGAAACATGTGGATTGGGGGGCCGAAATCAAATTTCTTGCCATTGAAGCCAGATAGTGGTCCAGCTCAAGTCAATTCAGCAAAGGGTGTTCTGGTCATCGGATCAACTAATTGGGTTGATAACTACAATGTTCCTCTCTTCTCTTCAGATATTGGTGCTGTTCGTAGGATTGCAAAACGAGTTAGTGGGCGAGGCGGTGGACTTCCTTCTGTACAGGCAATGGCGCTAGCCCATGGAGAAGGTGTCATTGAGGTAGCTTGTAATTTGTTGGAGCCAAGTAAAGTTGGTCGAGAAAGGGTACAACAAGAAGTGGAGAGGCTTGCCGGGGAAGAGGGTATTTCTGTAGGTAAGGGATATTTCACAGACTTGTCACAGGAAGAAATAATTCGAAAATACTTGAAGCTAAGTCCCTTTGATTGAAGAGAAAATGACATTTCTACCTTGTTACCTCTATGTAAACTTTTGATAAAGGAATTTCCGTAATGATAGATTTTCTTTAGTGGATGAAGGTTGTGATTTTTTCATTCTAATAGATGGCTTATCACAAGCACTCTCCAATTTTCTTGATCTTGACAATGGATAATGTTCCTAGACAGCATGTATGCACTCCAGGACCCGAGTTTATTGAGTACCTCTCCAGTTCTGATCGAGCATTTGGGATTTTGCATATGATACCTAGATGTTTCTTTAGAAGGATTGAGAGGGAATCGTAAGTGTGGATATAAAGCTTCACAAAACATTTGTTCCAAAAAAAAAAATGCTTCCCAAAACATAAAGGATGTTTCGAATTCATGATGATTCAAAACTGGACGGCAGCAGTCCAACAAAAGCCACCGTGGCCCCTTTTTCTGTATATTCATACTTGGACGCAGAAATTAAAGACTGGTAAAGGTGGCAGTGCTGACAGTTTGCGAAGAGGCCATTTACTCGATCATCGTCATCGTCGGGCATTAGTCCTAGTCCAGTTCTGTATTACTATCAGAGATTCAGAATCCCAATAAATTGCTTACCCTTCTTATTTAACATTTTATCATTAAATCCGAAATGAGTACCATTGGCTACCGGCTTATATTGGCAAACCTCATCCCAACTAAAATTGCGTTGGCTATGCAAATTCCATGAGTCGTCGTCAATAGTTCGGATAAATAATTTTTTTCCTTTTTGAGGAATAGAAATGTCCATTGGTCCCATGGAGTAATGATAGTTGCATTATATATACATTTTATATATACTCTTACATCTTTAAATATTTTTCTCTTTTTTAAATTTAAATTACTTTTCTTTTAAATTTTTTTATATGTGTACTTACTTTATACATAATTGCTATATACATTTTTCAACACTCGTGCCCGCTTGAGCAGCAGATTTGGCCACCATACACTGGGAAAGGGCCCCACAGTTCTCACCATCAGAACACGTCTGGCTTTGAATATCTACATTCATCCCATGTTTGTCTGGTATTGGATGCTCAAGTGAGTGGGAAAAAATATCTGACACAGACGTTGTTGCCATCCATTTGCTCCTCGTGTGTACTGTGTTAATCCATTCATATGTAGGTTCTATGATGAAACCCGTGGTTAGTTGTGCCATTACAACCCAAAAAGCTGTAATCACACTTTAAAGGACCATTATCGAAAATCTTTGACTTCATATCAAAACAACAGTACTGCAGAAGACAGGGGTTCTCCAAATTTGCATTCCAAATTTGCATAGCCATTATCGAATGACTTCAAATTTATATTAAATTACACTTCAAATAACTATAGTAGTACAATCTTCTCAGGGATGAACTGCACAAGTTGAGCCGTTAATTATCATTTGTTGTACAACATCGTATCGAAAGCTACCAGCCATTACCAGAGGATTTCATTGTGATTCTACGGGCTTCCAGTGTTTAGACAGAACAAGCTGTTCTTTGGCCTCCACGAATGAAAGTGGCATAAGGAGAAAAAGTTATTCATCATAATGAGCTCTAACCTCATTCATATCTGGTTATCAAATATGCAAATTCAATAACTTTGATTTGGAAAAGCAATAGAGTGAAACTGTTAAATTAGCTTTTTACAAACTTACAAGAATCTTACAAAACCAAACGGCCACAGGGTTGTTTTGTGTGGGTTTCGTGTCTTATCTTTTTGTGGAACAACTTTTTCTTATATTTATTGAATCAATAGATCTAATGGATGAGATTTTTGTTAAAACCTTTAAGGATTAACACTACTCAAATTAGCAACACGCGATTCGTGCTCTTGGACAATGAACGTCGTGTTCTCTTTCCATTACAGTGACATCGATGGCAATACGGGGGGAGTTGGCTTGTCTTGCTGTCTCGCATTACTAATATTTATGACTTCAACCACCCACTTATGCGTCTTCCCATATAAACTTCTCCTGAAGCAGGGGTCCCAGAACAGGAGATCAGAACCAAGCTCAAGAAACAGAATGGATTTCAATTCCGCTTCCAAGGTCTGAAATTCTCTTTCCCTTTCTTCCTCGTAGTTTGAGTTCTTAACTTCAATCCCTTATAGATGATAGGAGTTACTGGGGGCAATTCACACGTCACAATTACTGATCAAACACATACTAACATCTGTAGCTCTGTTTTTCTCTATTCTGTTCCATCGCCAACCCTTTTTTGTTTTCGTCTCTGGTGTGAGTCTCTGTCTCTTTCACTCTTCGGTGAAATCATAACGGTACTTTTTTTTTTATTATTTTACATTTGATTAATCATTCTCTGAATCTCTTTCTTATTTAGAAATTTGTAAAATGTTAGCGAAATATAAAAGGAAGGGAGGAAATTGAACTGGTCTGGGATATGCTCTAATGTTCTTGCATCAAGTAATGCCAATACAGCAAATTGGGTACCACCAGTTGCCAAAAAAACATCAAGGGGGATAGGTATGGACAGGTAACAATTCCAGCGTTCAAGTGTTGTTACTTGTGGATAAAGATATAATTCAGAACCATTGTTCATTATCGCACTTCCTAAAGGGACATCCTAACAAATTTATATTTCAAAATGTCTCTGAAAGTCTACCTAACAGTAGTTTTTTTTCTGGTCCTAACTCCAAATGATATTCTTTTCTTTTCTCATTCTTCCCCCAATTTGCCTAAAGATATTTTTGATCTGGTAACTTGATGAATATCTTCTTATCAACCCTAGAAGCTACTGCCAAAGTGTGATGTTCCAATGGGGTGGAATCAGTAGAATAGTCACTCGTGTTTTGAAACACCTGGATGAGAATAAATTTAATTTCTTTTTCTTTTTTTTAAATCTCCTGAGAAGTAATAATAATATCTAAGTTTTGATCCATCTCTGAGATATATGTAGAGATATCAAAATTTGTTTCATCTTATTTTATCTTGATGTAATTCATAATTAAATAGAGTGAAATGGGTTAATCTGCATTTATTATAAGTTAAAAAAACATAATTTCACTTACTTTTTAAGCAGAATGTAACGAGATGAACTAACCCGCAAACAATTTTTGCTAATATTATCCTCCTGCAAGAGGACACGAGCAACCTGTCCTTTTGCCGGGGCTTTTTTTTTTTTTTTTTTTTTTTCATTTTTGCTGTTTTACTAATATTATCCTTCTGCAACTGCTTGAGTAAACACTACAACACGTAACACCCGCAAACAATTTGATTTTTCTGGAATTGCAAAGGTGCTGTAAAGCATTATTAACCAAGAGTAGAGGGGTTAATAGGTTAGCGTTATTATCAATATTTTCATTTCATATAGAACTAAGCTGCGATAATGTCTTCCCTCTTTGGTGAACCAACAAGGACTAAAAAAATACTGAACATGTCTGTCGACTGTCATAGTACAACATATAACAACCTCAATGAAGAAAAACAGGAAAACAAGCTTATATTTAGATTTCTGCTGTTTTTCAGCATAGAGAAGCAGAATATCATATTTCAGTACAGTGTACATACTGCTTCAGTTGGACTATTTTTCAATTTTGTCAAAATCAGCAGGAGAAGAAAGCTGTAGACCAATCCGTTCTATTGTGCTGCAAGATCTTTATCTCTGAATCACGCAACATTGCCACTCTTGATGCAATCGAACGAGCTGCGAGGGTGAACCAAGAGACTGTCATTGTGAACAAATTTAAGGATCGAGCTTACAACAGGTTAAGTTACACCCTTGTTTCCTATGTTTTGCATGACCGCACAGGAAGTGCTATATACAGCCCCTTGCACCAAACTGTCATAGCCATGGCTGAGGCTGCATTCTGTAACATAAACTTAGAATTGCATGATGGGGCTCACCCTCGGTTAGGCGTTGTGGATGACATTGGTTTCCACCCACTTGCTCGTGCATCACTGGATGAAGCCGCATGGCTTGCTAAAGCAGTGGCAGCTGACGTTGGCAACCGATTCAATGGTAAAGTTCTCAAGAACAAAACTCCTGAAGTACATAAAAATAACTCCTATTCTTATTCGAATATTGGCAACAAGACAAATTCTTTTAAGTTTTTAATCCATGCTTGATATACGGGTATCCATATTTTTTCACATATCTTAGTTATATAGGATGCAGACTATAAGATAAGGTTATCAATTATCTCTGTATCTGCTATGAAATTGGAACGTACTGGGCATTGAAATAGCAAGGGAGTGCGATGGTATAATTGAAATTTGGTATGTCAGACTTCGACACCCTGATAGATATTTAGAATTTTTACATATATTAGATGCAAGGGAGAGATCTTGGATATCAGTGCTTTTATAATCTGTTACCGGTACGAGAGCATTAATCAGTAATTAAGATACCATGGAATATTAAATGTTCGAATAAAGATAATAGTGTATCAAATTTTAAAAGACAATATCATGTATAAGAAAAAAATTTTGTTGAGGTCATGCCCACTTTAAAGAGAATTTCACCAAAAAATAAACATTGCCTTAAAGAGTTCTTTGGACCAACTCTGGTACAAGCGAATTTGAACCATATCCTCTTTCCTTTGTTCTGTGATGTGCAGTGCCAGTATTTTTGTATGCAGCGGCACACCCAACAGGGAAGGCCCTTGACATCATCAGGCGAGAGCTTGGCTATTACAGACCTAATTTTAAGGGCACCCAATGGGCAGGATGGACTATGCCTGAAATTCTTCCCCAGAACCCAGACGAGGGGCCAATCGTTGTTTCACCAGCAAAAGGCATCTCAGTGATTGGTGCACGCCCCTGGGTTGCACTCTACAACATACCTATCATGTCCACAGATGTATCAGCAGCCAGAAGGATTGCAAGGAAGGTTAGTGCTCGCGGTGGGGGCCTGCCAACGGTGCAAACACTGGCGCTACGTCATGGTGAGGATTCAACTGAAATAGCTTGCATGCTGTTGGAACCCAACCAGATTGGAGCAGACGGTGTGCAGAACTGGGTCGAGATGCTGGCAGCGCAAGAAGGATTGGATGTAGAAAAAGGATACTTCACTGATTACTCTCCAGAAATGATCGTAGAAAAGTACATGAACTTAATCTCTGCTAATAGATCGTGATCATCAGTTTTTGACAGGAGCAAGAAGTTTACCAATAAAAAGTGAACTGTAATGTTATACTGCCTTTGTAACTCAAAAGTGAATTAATCGCCTGAGTGGTCGGATGGCATAGCAACCCGGAGGATAATAAAACAGAAACAAGCACATGAAAGCAACTGCTCCGATTGCTTGTAGCTTTAACCTTGAATATCAACATATTGAACACAAAATTTTGGCCTTTGGCATCAAATATGTAATCTACAACTACACTTATGTACACTTGAGATTATCCTACTTGCTTCGAAAGAACTCATATGTCACAAACACTGCTTGCTTCGAAAATCTTCAGATAACAGTGTCTGAAACAGCTCATCCAACCTCCTAGCACCGGGTCCTGGCCTAAACACTGTATCATTGCCACGCAACAAACATGGGTCTGCCCCGCCATCTGAGTTCCCAATACACCATGCTCCAGGTGCAAACCTGTGTGTGCGTCCCAGAAGCTCTCTGTCAATCTTGTCTAGGACTGGATCATCCTTCGCAAATTTTCGGGCAAATGGAGCCTTGCTATTAACCATTTTGTCAAAGTCCTTAATAGTTAAAGAGATGGGATGCTGCTTTGGGGGATTGTCCCAAGCAATGTAGTGAAGATCATGGCCCACTGCAGTATGGCGGAATTCCTCAGTGTTACAAATGACAGTGTGAAAATAGCCCTCTGGAGAGGAGATAAAATTTGTATAATACAGAAGAATAGTTCGTGGAAGATTATCCCATCCCCATATACAATACTCCAGAAAGGAGCGGGTCAGCACAACCCAAGCTGAACCTGTTGAAAGAAGCATAGACAAATATAAGGATCTACCATGTTGATTGCTTACCTAAAAGCAAATGAAGTGTTAAATCTTACAAGGGTGTTCTAGTTCACGTTTCTTGTGATAACTGAACCAATAAATTTAAATTGATAAAGACATACCAGTAAACAACTTGAAAGAAGTGGGAAGTGTTCTTCGTTGGGTAGTCAATGCAATAGCAGATTTCTTTGATAAATAAAGGGCTGGATCAATGATGATTGGCCTTGCTCTTTGGTTCCTGAACGCATTAGCAGATAGAAGGCTCAATCAAATTATATGTTAAAGCAGGTAAACCCAGTCCCCCTAAAAAACAGGAACGTGTATTACAGTATTTTTCAGAATGTATGACAACTGACAACTCACTTACAGTTTCCAACCAGTGATGCGCGTATGCTCAATGAAATTGAGACCTCTAGACAAATTAGAGAAAATGTGAAGCAGATCTGGAAGACCAGTAGACAAATATCAGATTACTTCACAAAGACATCTAAAGAAGAACTACATAAAGCTAATGCAACTTCTGTGAGAAGAGAGCATCACATTAGAAGTTACAAGAGAAAAAAAAAATTAATAGATGATGCTCAGATGTTATTATTCATACCAAAGCATCAATTATATCTATGATCGCCAGTTCAGTAATTAACTAGAAATAGTTATATTTAGACTAGAGTCACCAGACCACATAGATATCTCTCAAACAAAGGCAAGAAACTGACAAGCACTTTGCAACATGTCAAAATGCCTCAACCCTTCAAGGACAGAAGCAGAGTGGCATGCCAGACTAAGACAGTGACACCATTAATGACTGTCTCCAGAGAAAAGCACAGGAATGACATTTGGTAAAAGAGTTGAAGGCTTGAAGCTAAGACTACTTGACAATTATCCACACATCTCTTAAGCTGAGAATTCCTTACCTCTCACCGGGCTTCAGTTTGGACTAGTAGCAGTAGCTCATTCGTGAGAAACAGAAGAGCATCATGTATAAAAGGAGTATCCATTGTTTTATCTATATATTGTGACACTAAACCAAACAAGCATCCAAATAATGAAAAATGTATGTAACTGGTATCTAAAATTACAGTGATGACATAAAGGGGGGAAATAAAAAGGAGAGGAGAGAGAAGGGTAGACGAGTAAATTACTAAGTCAAATGCCATGTTAGACCGACTCAGAGTGATCAAATGAATTAGAAGAATATGGATTTTATCTCAAGGAAATGAAATGGCATTGAATATCACAATCAGGAATAAAGAAAATCAATTCAATTTCAATCAGACTTAATACTAATTAGAATATGCCTTATACATTTGCAGCACACAAGAGGTTGACACCAGAAGATTTACAACACTACAATAGCCAAAACAACAGTCTAATGCGCAGGTACTAGGAATTTTATTTGAGTAAAATTTAATAGAAAAATTGATTTATTTTGCAGTCCCACATTAGTATGTCAGATTTCTACATGTTGGTATCTTTATTCAACCAATCAACTGAACCATACCTGATTTCTCTATCAAATACAAAAATTAAATTTGATAACGGAATGAAGTTCTGTATTTTATAATTCTACTGAGCATGCCACATCTCAATTTTTATAAGATGATGATTGGAAATCAAAATAGCCTGAATAGTACCATAACAAGATAATAAAGGTTGACATTGCTATTAGACTGTATTACCCTTAAGCAAATTGCAAAAACAAGAAGCATAAGCCAGCTACATTCTGTCTCACTCAAGATGTGTGACTCTTCCCTGAACTATTCAACAATGCTATGCTCTAACCAAGAACAAGCAAGGTTGCAGATCTAAATGAAGCTTATAAACTTAGTCTTCTAGAAACACAGTTGAAAAAGCCAAACTACATAGAAAGCCCAGTGAAATGTGAGATCAAAATAAAACTTGGGAAAGAAAGAATACTAGTGAACTGCAGCTACTAGGCCAAGCCTAATTACACTAGTTGACCTTCTTGTAGCAGTGACGGCACAATGATAAGGGAAGTAATGACAACAAAATTTGACGATTTTAACCCATTAGTCTAATCAAACTCTAGAGCCAACTAGCTATTCAAATACTCAAGGAAAATGAGACAAGAGCATTCTAAAATTGCCAGGCAAAAAACACATCTAGAAACATATATATTACTTGCATAACATTACCAAATATCAAAATACTCATAGATGGCAAATGCTTTTCAAATTCATAATACCACGCTAGAACAGCATAATTAGGGTAAGTTAGTTATTATTTCCCAAAATTACAGGATTCGGTATCTCATCCTATAGCCAACAAGAAAATAATGTATGCAAGCTTTTAACAAGAATGACATCACATTATATCATGATGCAAATAAAGAGAAGTCGCTCTTACTAACCATCCTGTGTCACAAGAGGGTAATCTGATGCACTGAGGTTTATAAACCAGTCCCATTTTGAGCTCTCTTTCAATAATATAGCAATAGCTTGGAGGGTACAAGCAATCATTGTTGGACCCTTATAAGTCACCAAATTGGATTGAGACATGAGACGCACATTCTCTACTTCACGAAATGTAGGATCAGCTTTCACTGCACTTGCCAATTCCAACCTTTCTCGGGGTGGTGCCTCAAGATCTAGGTGCAAAATATATTGATTCCTCGGATGATACACTGCCTCTAGTGTCCTCATCATCCTATGACTATCACCCTTTGTGCCTGAAATAAGATATGCTAATCTAGGTGCCTCCATTTTCTGAACCACATCAGTACTTAACGATCTCTCCAAATCCGATTCCACAAATAACCCATTAGAGTCCTCTGATCTTGAAAATGAAATAATGTCAAACGGCAACTGATCTCCCCCGCCAGAAGAAGTGAGGGCCCCAAGAATTGCTGTCAAAACCAGACTAGCAGATACCAGCAAACTTGCAAAAAATGGAATAAGCCACTTCCTGTCACTAAATATCCTTCCGGAATGAGAATTAGCATTTTTCCTCATAATCATTTCAGCGCTTGAAAATCAAAAATCGCTATTTGAACTGTTCACTCACTCCTAAGGGTAACGATCAAGATCCCTAAATATGCCCCCGCAGGTATGTCGAAAATCAAAGCAACACCCACAAATCTTCAGAAGAGAAGAGACACGAGAAGTATGGTGGTTTTAAAACAAAACCAAAACCACCTTTTAAAGCAGTATAGTTAGCGTTTAGAATGGGGGCGATGATTTTTTCGCAGGATAAAAGATGGCTTTCAAGCAAAGATGCTTGATTTAAATTTCGGAAAAATCCACACCAAATGTTAAGATTTTGATTTGAGAGTTGAAATTAACATGGGGAGATATTACAAATGTTTGTTGTTGGGACCCAGCTCATGCAGAATAGACTCAGAACTGATTACTCACTAGAAAGCAACAAATTTGAGGGAATGATGGAGGAAATTTCGTGACGAGTCATCCTTCAGTCTCTTCACAAGTAACGTCCAATGGCAATTTGATAAATCTTGAGTTCAAATTTCACCAGCAATTAACTACAGACGCCTTGTTCTTTTCTCTTCTCCCAGCAAACTGCCCAAGATCTATGTCACTCAAACAATTAAATACGGGATTAGACAAATAACAGAATACACTTGAAGTACAAGTTTTAGCTAGCTTCAAACCCAAGGGAGGATTCTCTTCGGCTTTTATTAGAGAGAAAAAAGGGGGATTACGTAGAGAAAATTTAATGAAGATTCAGAATGAGGAGGAAGACAAAAGTCAATCAGAAGTCCTTTTATATTGACGGAAAGGAAGAAGACAGACGGGGACCGAGTTTCACAGGGAGTTCTAGGCCTTCTGGCGTCAGAAAAGGCGCTGCGCTGAGCCGAGGGTGTTTAACATTTGCCTTGGGAATTAAAAATCATTAAGTTGATGCCGTAACTTCAGATGTCATATACCAAACACACCGCTTTCATTAGTGTTGTTTAACTTTCGTCGTTAGTTCGTGGTGCGTCGTAACGGCAACCTGGGCTGTTTGGGTCTGTTTTAAAACAATTTTTGTAAAATCAGACAAAAGGGCTAAAAGAAAATTGTTTGAATAGTAAAAAGATGCTGTGGAGGCTGCTGTCTGTGTCAAAGTTTGAACCTTTTGGTTTTCAGGTTTGATGTTTGAATAGTAAAGTGTCTGTTGCTGATGCTCGTGCACTGCCCCGGTTACCTGCCGGGACAAAGAAGCGGAGGGATGTGAGGAGTGATGCAATGATGCAAGGCCTCCACTAATTGATGCTGTGTAACCCACTTAGTAACCGTCCGATCATGTTCCATCAAATAAAAGGTCCCAAACCAGCCGGTGAGTCTTGGCCTCACTGTTACTGTTGCTTATCCGCAAAAATTCGGTTGAAGTTTAAATTTCTCTAATCCCATATCCTAAATATGTCCTGCAATATGACCGTTAATCACTAAAAAAAAAAAGGGGTCCCAAACCAGATTTGGCGACCCAGTTCCACCTAAACTTCTACGGTCTAAATTCTTTTAAGAATTATAACTTACTTTCTATACCTAAAATTACAGGCTAACCGATTCCAATATGTATGGCAAAATTTCAAATGATGTTTCAATGTCTTCCCTATTCTTTTATATTTTAAGTAAATACTTCAATTTTCCATACGCACATCCATTTGCTCAAAATGTTAAATATTTTTCGTCAAAATATACAATCTTATGTATAGGCATGGCCCACAGAGCTCAACTTGTTGTTACTATGATTGGGTTTGAAAAGGCCCAGAGACCCAAATTATTGACAGTCCAACCCAAAATGGACAGTTTACTATTTGGAGCATGGCGTACAAAGCGCCCAGAGGCTTTCATCTTTGATAAGTGATAACAATAAGCTATGTCCGGGCCACTGATCCATCCGAAACAAAGAGGGGAAGTGTTCATCTCAAACAATATTAGAAAAAGAAATATGTAAGGAAAATATTAGCTAAATGTCAGAAAAAGTCATATGTAATTTAAACAGATTAAACCATTAAGCCTGAACTTGTTGTAAAATTAATAAAAAAATGCATAATATTTATAAAACTTTAGAAAATATTATATATTATACTTTGAATACACTGCAAGCGGTGGTTGATGATGGATGAAGAGCACCCCTGGTGGTACCAGAACTATAAAAGAAGAAATAAAGTTGTAGTGAGTGGTTTTATTAAAATATATAAAATATTTTTAAATTGTTAGATTTAATCAATTTTAGAGGTTATTATTAATAAATTTAATACTTTTTAATCATTAAATTTAATAAATTTTATAATTCACAATTTAATAAAAATTTTAATTATATAATTTTAAGAATAATATTATATTTACACACATATTTTTATATATTTTATATAAATTTTAATAAAAATAAATTTTATATTTAATTTAAAACTAATTTATTATTAAAAAAGGTAAATAAATATATATCTAAAAAAATATACGGCTAACATTACTCAATTTTACGAGTTTATGGAACTAATCAAGACACTTAGCCCCATTGCCCATGCCGCCATGTCATTTGGTAGGTTTATGACAGAGACGTCTCCTCCTTCCTCTGTCCTCACCCGCTCATACTGTTTTTGATTGATTGCTACTTTACAAGCGTCAATTTCTCCAACCGGGCAAATGTATTAAGATTTCATGCACAAAAATGAGAGGAAAAAGATCACAAAGCAACAAAATTTGATGTCACATCATCGGGGCCTGGGACATTCATAACAAAAAATGGATCTCATATATACCTCTACGATATAACTTACAGAATTTGTTAGGCAATTTTTTTTTTTTTTGGTAACATAGCATTGACATGATTTGTGATTGTAGGGAAATTTTCACTTATTTTACCAATATTTTTAAAATACAGTACTCTAACTACCTCTTGAATGAAACATTTTTTCCTCGATATAACTAAGAAATTAGTTATGTTGACAAAAACTGTGTTAGTATAATATTCCGAACGTGCCACGTTAATGTATTTGTTTTAGTTACTTTGACCTGTAAAATGCGAATTTGGCCGTTTTTCTTAAAAAAAGACAAGAATTTGGTCGTTGAATCTTGATAGCGGTTGGTGGGGGAAGCACGTCAGTGATGTTGTATGAGAAGAGTAACGTTCAGAGAGGAATATAGTAGCATTTGATGGTTGAAACACAGTCTGGTGCTGCTGGGTGGATACATATCGTGACCAATGTGAGTGGGTACAAAGCGTAATCAACTTGAAACAATGCAAAAGCTGATGCATCCATCCTATGCCGTAAGTCATGCTCAGATTCACAGGCAAGTATTGGGGTTTGCGCAGGCACAGACGATTTTGCAGCCAAATGCCAAGCCTGACCCCATCAATTTTCAGTTCGGTATAGGTAGCCGCCTGCATTGCTTTTCATTTGTCGCTCAAGCTATAGCATTCACAGATTTTGGACCCTCGTGTATAGCAATGCGTCCTCATCATCCTTCCATGCTCCTCTTTCTATATGTATTACAGTAATCAACTCCACGCAACTCGTGGTTGTGGATCAGCATCACTGCATCAGCATCTACTGCCATATTGGTGCCGCAGTTTTGCCCAATTTAGACTTAAACCCATCTCAAAAAATCAAAAGCAATGCTTGCTGCAGTTATACTTTTGATATTCTCTCACGGATTCTTGTGCTGGCCTTGCTGCTAGCTACTAGCTAGCTAGCAAATTTATACTACCGATTTTTTAGAGTACTAAAGGTGACCAACGGTGGCGTGTAGACAGACAAGTGGGGGGTAGCGACAGTATGTCGAGCCAAATTCACCTCCTAATAACTAATGGAGTGATGCTGCTGGCACCAATACCGTGTCCTCCTTTAACTTATTCAACATGCCAAATTCCTCATTGGATTCTGTGGGAATGGAACAATAAAAGGAGGTCTCAACAAGTCAAATATTAGGTGTGGTGACCAAACGATTTCCATTAGGTACCAATTAAGGTGTATAAAATTTTCAAACTAAACCTAAACTCAGATTAACTATTTAAAATTTACGTGAAATTTGTTAACTCAATTAGATTTCATTGATTCGAATTTAGCCGGCGCATATCATTAGTTAAATTTAAAGTAAATAAGTATGAACTTAATTTAACTTTTAATTTAACTTAATTCAATTGAATTTTACCACAACCTAATTTGAACACAACTTATACATATTCCCAATACTAATGAAGTAATGTCTCCATAGAGCTACTGCGCATGCTTAGGTGTTTCAAATTGGTATGCCAAAGTTGCCAACAATGTATCAAGCTAAAGAATCCTATGTGAATGAATTCTAGTATTGTTGTTTATACAACCCTGCTAGCTAGCTATTAAACTCGGCAACTCTCAGCATGTGATGTGCCATAAGTACAAGTTTATATCTAGGGAGACGCTCTCATACACAAGCCTATCATTAAAGTGGAAAAGCATATTATCATTGTAACCAGTACTTTGTCGTTCAAACACACTCACCAACATAAAACAGCTCACTACCTTTAAATATTGTAAGCATTATCTGGTAGATTATATATATATTCTTCACATCGGTGGTTGGCTTTGCGCATAAACTATTTGAAGGCAGAAAGGCCGCTAGCGCTGAGTGGCTTCAATGGTACGCCAATCATAGACTAGATTGCATGCCACAGTAAAAGGGACCTATTTTACCATTTCTTTTCCTAGTGAGGCCTATTTCATATGCCGTAATGAAAAATGAGACAATCGAATCCTTACATATCCTCTGCCTTTTGATAAAATCATGATGCTATTATAGCAGGTTGAGGGCTGAGGCAGCAAAACAGATGTGCATGCGTCCCCTTCTTCCTAATCTGAGGGCCCCAACCTGCCTGCACAGTGCCGACCAATGGAACTGAGAAACAAAACGCAAATTGACAGCGCAACTTTCTTTTTGAATCTGAGACAAAAATCCTTGTAGTATCAAACTCTTTGAACATTATGCTGCAGGCCAAACATGCAGAGTGAAATAACAGTTGATCATCATAATAGATTAGACATGGATTTCTTAATCAACGGCTTCCTTCAATGCTAAACATGCTCTCGAAGCTACTGTGGCACACAATACATCTCCAGAAATAGTTATATGAGAGACATAAAGGGTTAGTTACTCACAACAGGAGACCGGACCAACCACCTAGTGTTCGCAATTTGTCTGCCAGGGCTGATATTGCGATGTTTCATGTTTGTAGCTTTTCTTACGAGGTAAAATGGGCATTACTTTTGTGACCAATTTGAGTAATTAGTTGCTTGATACTTCAGCTAGCTGCTTCCAATAACAAGTGTAAATTGGCGTTAAATAGCTGTAATGGCGTGCAGTTGAGTAATAAGGAAGAACCACTGGCACGGGGCAACTAGCATGGTGTGCATTTTAAAAGAATAATATAATGGGTTAGAAAGGGGGCAGAAACTATAATAACATTAAAGTCACAATGCCTGGCACATCAAAGCGGCCACTATATGAATTGGCAACTAGAACGAATACAGAGCTTAAAAAGAAACACTTTTGACGGTGCTCGTGTTTTGCAACAAAGATATGCATTAAAATTTGTTTTCTATATTTCAATCAATAGATTTTGTTATTCACTTTTTTAGGCAAGACTTTTCATGAATCTGATTAAGCGTTGGACCTGGTTTCGCTATGTCGATGTATTTTGGAGATGAAACCTTTTATTCTGTAATGTTTGGGACAAAAGTTTTCGAATAAAAGATTTATCAAATTTATTTAAATTAAACTTGTCTCAAAAGTAATATGCTGTGCTTTCCATGTTTTTCTTTCCTCCACTCCTCCATCTATATGGGGCAGAATCCGTTCTTCATTTGGCAGGAGTGACAATATATGTGTCAGTAGCGCCATGATCGTTGTGGCTAGCTGGGGTAAGATCAAGTAATCATCTTTCGATGGACTTAATTTGCCAGTAGAAAAACTTAGATCGAACCAAAATGGGAATGATTATAAATTGATTTGGTGTTGTTTAGTAGAAGCTTATGTGGACTACACTTCAGGCCCCTTTACATGGCAAAGAGCATGACAACAACAACTAATGGGGAATTTAAATCCTGAGTGTGTATATATCTCTTAGGAAATCTACCTCGGATTGTTAATAAACTTAATATCACCATAAACATACAGATATGACCAAACTGTCGGTTGAAACTTCAAAGTTCAAACATTAGTCCAATGTTGAAAAACCTGTTTTTTCCGTAGTCTTTAACGAGTACCTCGAATTCACTTGGCGAAAACTCAAAAGCAGTTTCTGGTAAAGAATGGTAATCTGTTCTATTGAGAGAAAATTAAAAATAAAAATTCTTCTTTTCCAAATCGTTTTTCTTTGTTCGAAGACTCCATTCAAGTACAAAATTATCGAACTGGAACCCTTACCCTTCCCCTGAGAAAAGTGGCACGGTGCAACTTCCTAAAAAAAGTAGCAGTAAAAAAATACTACAAATATCGAAAACCTCGTCTGCTTCCATGAGAGGGATTTCCTATAAACAAAAGGCCCTGACCCCAAAGCAACCTTTTTTTCATCTCTCTCTATCTCTTCCTTTTCTTTCTTCATCTCTCTAATGTCATATCATGCATATAGCACCCTAAGCCTTTAACCCCTCCACCCCACGACATTTGTTTTGCTCCGCCAGCTCATTCATTCAACCCCATCGCCAACCTCTCTCTCTATCGAGCGCTTACTTTTTTTCTCTCTATTATTTCAACATTTTCTCCACCAGATCTCTCGGAGAAACCCTTGGAGAAGCGTGCCGTTGGGTTTTTTCTCTCCTCGAGTGCTATTCTGGGTTTTTCCATCTCGTACGAAAAGTCCATTATTTGGAGGATATCCTTGTACTTTTCTGGATTTCTCGCCGCATATTTCTCCATCCCTTTTACGATTTTCCTCACTTATAACCTGTGTGGAGGGGTTTCTCTTTTCACTCTCTCTTCCCAAAACAGAGAGTCTTTTACCTATCGCAGAGGAGAAAATGGCGAATGGGTTAGAGAGAGAAAGTGGGTTCACAATGTTCAGTGATGAAGAGCTGAGAGAGGTCAGTGGGATAAAGAGAGTTGCGGACTATGTGGAAGTAACGTGTGGGTGTACTAGCCATAGATACGGTGACGCTGTTGGAAGGCTTAGGGTTTTCATTAATGGGTACCTCGAAATCACTTGTGAATGCACGCCTGGTTGTCAGGAAGGTCTTTCTCTCTCTCTCTTTTCTAATCTCTTTCTGATGATGAGGTTTTGATTTTTATGCATGTTGATTTCCTGTGTGTACGAAGTCTCTTGTGGACTGAGTTTTGACGTTGATTTGCGTCATTCGGTTGTTTAATCTGCTCTGGCTTGAAAGTTTGTAACGGTAGTTATTCAAATCATCATTTCATTTACCGGTCACACAGTTGAAGTGTATGTTGATTTGTCTGAGTGAGTGCGCTTGTTTCATAGCAAACGAGCGAGTAGTGTTGTTACGCAAATGTGGCAATTTCTTACTTTATATGGAGTCTTTGGGAGTAAGACATGGTCTGTTTTTCGATGAAAGACTCCATTGCTATGAAATAATAAACATCTCATAACCATTACGGTTGATATAACATCTCAGAACCATCATGGTTGAGATTTGGCCTTCTTATTCTTGGTTTCTTATAATTTGGTTGAGTTTACAATTGTTGGAGTCTGTTTCACTGAGTAGGCTATTATAAGATTATGTGGTGTTGTTGGTCGGTTTTGGTTATCGATTTTCTTCTTGTCTCAGGTAGTGTATTCTTCCTTTTTTTTTTTCTTCTTATATTGAAAACTGTACTATTCGATTTTATGTACATTGGTGTTGGGGTAAATAGTGGCTTCTGGCGGCGGTTAAACTTGGATTCTAAGTTTAACAGCCAGTATGTATAACGTTGTCAAGTTAGACTTATCTCATTCATCTTTTTGTCTGCATTTTGCTTGCACTATAATAGAGTCAGAGGTTTGTTGATTCAGGCAAAGGAGGACTTCCTATGCCGAGGCATGAGAATTCAAGCAAAATGTAATCACGTTTTTATGGAAGTCTTGTTTGACAGTGCGCAGCATGGTATGGTAGCACCGCATGAGAGTAATTCAAATGATTGCTTCAGCCTTCAGCAATTGCACATGCAATAATATTGCTTTAATTAAATAACTTAAGGATTGATCCAACATGTTATCACAATTGAATTTGTCTAGCACTTGAGAAATTATCAACCAAGGAAGAAATTATGTTATTGCGGGTAGATCAAAATTCTGACTTCTTCTGTCATCTGATATGTTTTAAGGGAATGACTAATAGATTGTTCTGTTTGTATGTCTCTAATTCCTGAATGTGGTGGACAAGGAGGCTAAATAATCCACATAGGGCCCATTACCGGAGTATTTATTTAATTTTAGAAATATTTATAATTGTGTTTGCTTGCAGTTTGTTATCTTGCAGCAGCAGTTATGTAGTGCTTTTGTGTATTTCTGCTGTGCTTTTGAATTTCATGAAGAAAAGAAAAAATCTTTCTAATTTTGATTCCGTACTTTGCATCCTTTATAGTGTTGAATCAGATATTTTAATTAAAAACAGTTTGTTCTCCATCATGACCTTATTTTCATAACGGTGTATTATGGTTAGACAAGTTGACTCCTGCTGCATTTGAAAAGCACTCTGGAAGAGAGACAGCCAGGAAATGGAAGAATAATGTCTGGGTAATCGTTAATGGCGAGAAGGTTCCATTGTGCAAAACAGTCCTGCTCAAATACTACAATCAAGTGTCAAAAACTGCTAATGGATCCCATAGATCCCATAATGGAAGAGCTTGTCACCGCGATGAGTTTGTTCGATGTGCTCGATGCAACAAAGAACGCAGGTTCCGTCTGAGGAATAAAGAGGAATGCCGCATTCACCATGATGCTTTGGCAGATGCAAATTGGAAATGTGCTGATCTGCCATATGACAAGTATGTTTATTCTTTCACATTGAAATGAACTCGTGTTAATACGTAGTTATCAATTGCCACAATTGCACATTGCAAGGCACAAGCAATAAAAATGTAATTGCATTGCGAGATCCTAATTGCAATCAATTGCGTGCGCAATTTGTGCAATAAGGACTGGAGATAAGGAAGAAAAAGATTTTCATCAAAATGATCATGCAAGTGATGATGCTCCATTTTGTGTTGAGAATGTTGCTTTTGATGATGAGGATGAATTTTAAA
This sequence comes from Dicorynia guianensis, assembly GCA_037013595.1. NCBI lineage: Eukaryota > Viridiplantae > Streptophyta > Magnoliopsida > Fabales > Fabaceae > Dicorynia > Dicorynia guianensis. Next base: position 4,324,892 of record JASUAB010000009.1, read on the forward strand.
CTTCTTATGCTTAGTGTTTCTATGTGATGCTTGGAGGCTTTAGCCTTAGACTCTTGATGGATTTGTACCCTTGGTATTAAGCTGCTTAGTGTTGTTTAGTGTTTGTTATTTGTAACATTGAATCTTGATTGCAAATGAAGTTGTCATATTTTTTAAGGTTATTTTTTTAATATAATGTTGATATTTGGGGTTATATTACACATGTAAAAATATAATTTTATATTTGTTATATAATTGTGCAATTGATCAAATTGCAGTGTGAAATGCGTAATGTTGCGATGACCCACATTTCGCAATTGGCAACTGTGTTTATAAACCTACAACACATGTACTGAATATTTAATTTTGGCAAAGAACTGATTGTCAAGTCTGGAACTCAGGTTTCTAGTGCTGGAGTTACTAAAGTTGATGTCCTGGATCAGTGCTAAGTCCTTGCTTTATTTATTATTTACAACAGATAGTATCTCCTATATATTTATTGAACTGATAGTTAATGGTATATGATCACTTTCTAAGCTGGGTTGTTAGTTGTTATCTTCAATTTTTTTTCCTTGTTTTCCCTATCGGGTAGGATCTGAATTTATTATAGGGAACAGGCTTAGTTTATAAGGCAAAATATCAAACATCAGAGTCTTCCAGACTAGGCAAGTTTTGGAATCCTTCCAAATTTGTGGAGTGCTACACAAGTAATTTGATTCAGCCTTAGCCCATGGTATGCTAATTTTATCATTTGCATCTTGCTTGCACTGTTATTTTAGTTTTTTCTTAATTTGATTTAAACTATTTTGTAAATTCTGGAATACTTATATTCACCTTATCAACATTGGCAGACTCTTGTCGTTATGGTTGAACAATTGTCTGAAAACATTATAAAGTCTCCTGCAAACCCTCTGATAAAAATGGGCTCTAAATCAAGATAGCTTTTTTCAACACAATGCTTACCTGTTGAAACTGATTGGACATAATCTTAAGTGTTCTGTAATTGAAACAGAATTGGTGGTTTTCTTCAGTTTGGTGGTTTTCTGGATTGAAGAGCCAAGTGTTCGACAACTATTGGACATAATCTTTGAGGGATTCAATCATCTAACAAGACCCCTTGATTGTTCTTTATGAATGCATGTTTGCATATGGTTCTTGTGTATTATGTTAATTTATCTGTAACCTGTATTACAGAATTACATGTGATGATGAAGAAGAACGAGCAAGTCGCAGAGTTTACAGGGGATGTACACGTTCTCCAACTTGCAAAGGTTGCACTTCATGTGTGTGCTTTGGGTGTGATATCTGCCGTTTTTCAGATTGCAGTTGCCAGACTTGTACTGACTTTACAATGAATGCCAAAGCTTGAGTCCCAAATTGTGCTCCTCAGTTCTCTTATTCACCTTGCTTGTCACATCACATGGGTTATTTATGCCCAAGCAAGAACATGCTTTATTTCATAATTGGACTGAATTCCCAGTCTGAGTTCAGCATTCATTGTTCTCATTGACTGGATTATAGACTTCAATATCACTAATTTATTCTCTTTTAATGTTTTCATTGACCTATTTTGCGCTCTCACGCTCTATCTATTTCATGCGTTGTTTATTAATACGATTGGCTATGGAGTCTACCTTTAGATTGTTGCTTTATCTTTGAACAATTCACACGAGACATTTGCTTAACTCCCTCATAAATCGCGATCCTGGATTTGGCAATTGCTGCTACTGGTGGAAAATTCAGTTGGAAGTTGGAACATTGGCTATTCAAGCCCAACTATTCGTTGCTTTGACTAATTTAATGAAATCAGGTATTTTTTCTGACGAATGAAACCAATAATTGGAAATTTAGAATCTCATTTGACAACTAGAAAGAGAGTAGATGAGATAGAAAAAGGCTAACGCAGTTCATTACAAGTTCAAGTCTTGAAAATTACAAGGGAAGGTGAAGCGCACAGTGCCTCCACCACGGCCCTACTATGAGAAAATGTCGTCAAGTGGAGTACAAAATAACCCTCACTTGGCTGGTCGCCAGCCTTTCCTACCCCTTCGATGAAATGTTTTTCTCCCACGACTCGCAGATGCCCAAGAATGAGATTGATCGGAAGTATATTGGTTGCCTGGAATAGCATTAGAGTAAGGTTTCCTTGTGACTCTTATACATTGGATAAAATGCCTTGTTCTCCTGCAAATAAAGGTGGCTGAATCTGTGGAAGCCATGAGCCCAACCCAATTGTCATTTCATTTTGAACTGCAGGCGCCTGTGCATACATCAGTTGAGCAAATATATTGGGATGCACACCAGGCAACATGGTTGTTAAAAGTGATGCCCGGCTGGGATCTAACTGCTGTTGAATTGGAAGTCTTGGCATAGGCAGTTGATAATAATTGAGTATTTTGAGGAAACATGGCATTAGTAGGAAGTCCATTAGGAAGTAAAGCGGACTATGGTTGTTGTAGTGTGATCCTATTTGTCCAAACTCCATTTGAAGCTGAGTTAGAACCTGCATCGGAGGTTCGAAATGGTCGAACTATGGTGGTTGTCCCGGGATGTCCTTGTCCAATGCCGGAAGAAGGTAAACGATTTCCATGACCAAGCGGTTGTGCAGTCTTTTTATTGTTTTTCCACTTTCCATTCTGATCATGATTGCCTCTTTGTCATTCTGTGCATACTCTTGTATTCAGCCTTTCTATCATCATCCGAAATTCTATTTCATCAGACAGCTCTTCATCATTCAGACCAGAGGCATCATATCCTTTCTTAAAAAGATCCTTATTATTAAGCACATGATTGGCAAATTCTGGAACAAAAGACATCAAACTTCCTGAATTGATCCCTGCGGGGACTTCATTTTCAGAATTGTATCTCACAACAAAATAAGGGTTTTTGACAGGTCCAAAGATTTCATCAACTAAGCCAAGTGGTGTCTGGCTTTCTGTCAGCCAGAGAATAGAACCCTCGTTAAGGGGCTCATGCTTCTCCAGCCCTTCCACAATGACTTGGGAACCAATAATCTGTAAAAGTGAGTAACTTGATTGAGTTGATTCCAATTATATTTAGTACCCTTCCAATCTGTTTCCTCTTGTTATGTTATTTACATAGATAGTAACAAACTCTTCACTAATTTAAGCAGACAGAGATCACCAATCACCTAAACAAACTAAAATTGCAATCAATGTAGTTCGCACAGGAGATGCCTATATTTGTTTCTAAATCAGAGATGTGGATTCTGTGAGCTTACCGACATAACTCCCACTGGTCGCATTGTGGTGTGCTCCTAGAGTCACTTTCACTTCAGGGACTGCGGGAAGTGTCTGCAGAGTTTGTCCAATTCAATAGAAAAACCCAAAAGCAAAGTTAAACAATAGCACAGACGAAATTAACTCCAAATTTAATTTGGGATATTATTGAATAAAAAGCATGCTTCATCCTGCATCCATGTGTATCATATGTTGCACGGAATGTCAAAACTCAAGATTTCATAATATCTTGAACACTAAATTCTTCTAACCTGATAAAGCTTGCATAAACAGAAAGAAGCCCAGAATTTAACTATATACCACACTACAAAGCATGACAATAGTGGGCATCTTTTAGTCTACTAAAGCAGACCAAACCTAAATCAACATCTGTGCATCTCTATATGTATATATCTGATGGTCACCAACAAAGAGATGCGTAATACTGAGAGTATCTGCCAAACTGCTCTATAGTTATATAGGCTGAGGAATGAGAGCTCTCAGCAATGTTCCCATCTGATATTTAAATTACCAGAATGGCGCTAAAGGATTATTCATAAGACTGTATGACCAAATTTGACAAAAATTCAAAGTAGTCACTAGTAAGTAGATACAAAGTTGCTCCATTACTTTGCCTAAAAAACTAGACTTTACAAATAGTGGACGACTTAATTTTTGAAAACTAATAACTACCACCGTTGAACTATCAGGCTCTACAGAATCAAATTAGCAAATATTTAACCTTACAGTAATGTTTAGAAAGAAAAAGTTACCTTAAGCTCATTCTTGGACCTAATTGGTCCGCTAGTAATAATATTGGCGTCATCATCATCATCAACGTCACCAATTCCGCTCCAGCTAACCATCTTCGGTATCATCTTAATCTGTAGCAGAAGTTTCAGAATTTACTTCTGGTTTATCAGAATCTCTTATCTCACCTTCTTCAACTTCTGCATTTACATTTTCTCTGTGCCCTAGCCGTTTTCCTACCCGCTGTTCCTTCTCCTCCTCCCTCTCCTCCTCATCGTCATCATCACTAACACCACAGGAGGAAGTTGAAGATGATGATGAAGATAAACTAACACTATCAAACTCTGAACTTTCACTCTCATACTTACCAGTAAATTTCTCACTCTTCACGCCGTCCCTCTCACTCAGAACTGAACTTTCACACTTACCAGCTAAACTAACTTTTCCCATCTCTTCTTCAAATATTACAAGCCGGAATCCCCAAAGTTTCACAATCTGTACAGTCCACACTCGTCGCAGGAGTAGACTCCATAGCATTTGGCTCAGACCTATTCCTTATCCCTCCCTCACCAGTGCAACTCAAGATTTTCCCATTTTCACACTCCCCTTTCTCCACCGAAGAGCCAATAACATTTGAATCAGACCCAATAAGGACTTGCTGGTCTTGTGCAGCGGTTTCTCTAACTTCCTTGTCTGCAAAACCGTCGTCTTGGGCAGCCATTTCTACAATTGGTTTATCATCAGACCAATCTTCTGTAGATTCGAATACAAGGAAAGAATCGGCAAACGAGAAATAGTTTGGTTTGGACAACACAAATATCAGAGGAATCCTTTAAATTCTTGAGCTTGTAATCTTTTTCAGGATTAAAATCTTCAACAGGAGTAGGCTCGGGCAACCACACCGTTCCGATGAACAAGAAAATTAGGGTCCCACTTTTCCATAACGGCGGAAAAAAATGGCAAATTTATAGTTTGTTTCAGGTGAACAAGGTTTTGTTTGGGAAGGGGTTCACGCCCGTTAGAGTGTCTGTTATAAGCATATGCTTATATTTATATATTTTGTATGATCTTCTATATTTTTTTCATATTAACGTATATATTCTGCAAGTCTTTTTAATATTATTATTTTTTTTACTTTTTTATATATACATATATATATAATGCATAAAATAATATATATATATATATATATATATCATTTTTCTGCTTCTTAAACCCTAGAGGAGCATACAGGGTTTTAGTGAGATGTTAGAACCACTTCTTCCTTACAATTAGTTTGTAGGCAATTGACTCATCCCAACTCATTTGAAACAATTATACAAATTTCAAAGAGTCGAATTGGACCGGGTCACAGATAAATTTAGATTGCAATTCAATTTTAAATGAAAAAAATGTTATTTTTACACTTAAAAGTATACATTTCACCTACAATAAATAATAAATAAATAAATAATATCTTGAGTTTTAAAATAAAAAAAAAGTTAAAATGTGTATTTTCTTTTTTAAATTAAAAAACGTAGCCAAAACGTTAATATACCAATGTAGCTATAACACAGCTCTTTAGATGAGTACAGTAGGTTGGGTTTAAGTTTAAATTTCTCAACTTGCGCTAACTTGACCTAACAATTTTATACGTTAGAAATAGTCCTTTCATTTTAACCCTAATTCATACTCTCCATCGCGCCTTCGCCTCCCTAATTGCTTTATGTATTTCTCTAGAGTCTCCTCTTTAGTGCTCCTTCTGATTTCTCCTTGTCGTTGTCATCCTCTTTCCTCCTCATCGTCATCTATAGGTGGGAATAATTTGGAAGAAAAAAGTTGCAAGTGTCCTTATTCTTGCTTTCAGCGTTTGTCCGCATTGCTGCAATTGAACGAACAATGAACTCAGCAATCAATCGATCATGGGCAAGGTTCACAATTCTCTAGCTCATGCCAAAAAAGTCAAAGGGCAAACTCCTATGGTGGCCAAGTAGGACAAGAAGAAGAAGCCCCGTGGTCGCGCCCACAGGCGGATGCGGTACAATTACCAATTCGTCACTGCAATGGTTGGATTCGGCAAAAAGAGAGAACCCAACTCATCTGAGAAGTGAGAGGATGGATGAAGGGTGAGCAACTAAAGTCCCCGGCCATTATTTGCAGATCTAGAGGTTAGGAAAAAGAAACATTTCGATTTTGTATGTGTAATTGGTTGGAACCGATTTAGCCTATTAAGATCATTGGTTTTCTTATGTTTTGCGAATTTGGGGTCAAACCCAAACCTTGCCCACCCTAGATGATTCTCATGGCTCTCTTAAATTATAGGATTAAATGAATTTATGAACAAAATATACTTTATCTCTTGTATAAAAGATTTTCTTTTTTTTTAATTACACTAAATAAAATCTTACGCTTTAAACATTCTGTAAATCATCCTTTCTGTTTGGATTTGTACGTTCCTCTGTTAAATGCCACAAAACACAGGTCGTTCATCTCAATTCCAGCACACAACCTATTCCCAACTAATCTCTTTCCATGGTAGGTCCGAACCACCCAGTTGCGCATATCTTCATATCTTCAGAACACCCAAAAATAAGCACACCCCACAGAAGACTAAGAACATCCAATGGCCAAGCTTTTTCCTTTCCTTCAAGCCCAAATCCATGACAACTATTCAATGGGTTCATTCAACAAGTGCTTAACAGCCCCACCGCAAACAATGTGGCTCAAATAGTGAGGGTGCTTCCTTTCAAGAACCAGCTCGATTAGCTGAAACAAAACTATTTCCAATTTTCGATTTGGGCAAGTTGATTTGGAGCTCAATCTCATTGTGGGCACTGACATTAATGCCGCCAATGGCGTTATTGTTGCTGCTGATGGTACCATGAGAGTTGCCATTGTTATTGTTGCACTTGAATGAGTGAGTTCGACGAGTCATTGGACTTGAGAAGAGTGGACTGATGACTTGCTGAGAAGCACCATCACTGGTTTTATGATGATGATTACGACCCATTTCTTGATATTGCTTTCTAACTATAGGATTCGGAGAAGCTCGCATTAACGAAGCTAAGCTGGTAGCCGATTTTCTCTCCTTGTCTTCTTCTTTTGTTTGCAGCGCCGAAATAGAGCACAGAAATGAAGTAGCAGCTAAAAATGGAGATGAATGACCAGCTTTCTGTGACTCAAGGATCCAAATAGAAGGGAATGTGCAAAGTGTAAGAATTTATTTTATGTAATTAAAAGTATAAGATGTTTTGCACATGTGATAAAGTTTAAAGGGATTATTAGTATTTTGCCCTAAATTTATTTGTCAAAATTTTATATGTAAAAATCAAGTACAATTAATATTGCATGAATGGTAAAACTTAGGATTTTAATAAGTAATTTTATTATTTTTATAATTTTTTATTAATTTTTAAAAGACAAAATCTTAAATTATTAAATTTATAAACTTTTATTACTAAAATATAAGTCTTATATATTAAAAATTTAATAAAATAATAATATAAGTATAAATAAATCTTATATATAATTTATATGTATTGTTATATTTTTTTCTGTGTCTTCTAAACTTTTTCTTCCTTATCACGAGAATGCCATTTTTGGATAAAGCCATCGAGAACTAGTTTATACACTTGGGCAGTTAATGAAAATATTGCTCCGGCAGCAATAAAATAGCCACAATGTCCAACAGTTCGCATAGGGACTAATGACTTTTTTTATATTTTATATTTTAATTTATAAAATTTAATAAATTTAATAATTTAAATTTTATAAAACAAAAATTATATATATTATGTGTGAAATATCACAAAATAAAAAATGATATTATTTATAAAAATTTTGTAAGTGCATTGAAAAAGTATATAAAATGTGTACATATGCACTCAAGTCAATGACCTTCATAAAATTGTGACTAAATTATAAGCTAAAAATTTAGCGTTTTTGAGTGCGTATGAGCGCACTTTGTATACTTTCGTAGTGTGCATACATCACTGTTCAACGACCCTCTTGACCAAAAGGAAAGAATCAACACAAGCCCATTTCGACTCGTTGGGCCTGTAATTAACTATCCCCGAAATAAAGCCCATTTATCTCGTTTAATGGAGTTGATGTCCATGACAAAAAAACAGCTCATGTCAAATGTCACTTGAGCATGGATTTATGATCCCAAAAGAAAATGGCAAAGCTTGAATATGAAGTCTTCATTAGTTGGCAAAGATTATTAAGAGATAAAAATTTTAGTTATATGTTTAATAAAGATAATAATTATAAGAAATAAAATTAAAATTAAAAATAATTAATATTATTTATTTTTCATAAAATAATTTAAACGAAAGTTATTTTAAACAAAAGAATAATAATACCTCAGCATTTACAATAATTGGTGAGCTACCCTACGATCTTCGCAGCTTCGAAACCAGAGAAGCTCTTAATAATTTATTGTGCGTATAAAATTTTATATATTTTTATTCTTTAATATATTTTTACATATATATAATATAAAATTATATATATTATTTTTAAGAGAAATAATAAATTTACATAATTATAATTATAATTAAAAATAAAAATTTTTAAACTTAAAACGTACCATTTAAATTTTAAATATTTTTTTTGTGATTGTAGCTGCGTAAAACTAACATCCTCTCAATATGTCCGCATTTCCGCGTTCAGTACGGTTTACTGTCTCGGCTACGGCAACTGTGGGCCAGTGGCAGTGGCGCATTCAAGGCATGGTTGCCGCACCACCGACACGCCCCAGTAGTACGTCTCTTACGCATGAACCGTCGTTTAGCAAAGTCTTCAGCTTTTCACACCTAAACCTCTATCTGGATATAAAGTCGTTCTCAGCAGCATTTAAATCTTTTTATTTTTAGATTTCTTTGTGTAATATTTTCTATTATTATTGAAGGGTAGTTTAATTTATATTTAAAATATTTTTTTAATAAGCATAATTTAAAATTTAAAATTTAATTTTTAATTTCAAATTTTTTAGTTTAAAACCAACAATAAATGTGCCAACATCCTGCAACGTCGAAAACTCTGAAAATGTTGCTCGAATCTCATGTTTAGAAATTAAAATTTTAAAAAATAAAATAATAATATAAAAATATACAAATTATGGATAATATATATATATATATATATGCATCATAGCTTTTAAAACTCTCGCCGACACCAACATGAGTAGACCAAGCAATCCCCACGTATCCATATGGTCAACAGTACAGATCATCGGCCTGAGAGAGATCGCTTGCACACGAAGCAATCAAGTATATTCAAATGTGCCAGCAAAATAAAATCTTTCCCATCACCGTTCGGTTACCAGTAGTTGGTTTATTTTGCAGGCAACCCATTGGCTTTATTGTATTCAAATTTCAAGTCAACATCATGATATCAAACACATGGATCAAGTTTTAGCCAGAAATTGGAAATTTAAGGAAAAAGCTAATAGCACGAGGACAGAGATTATGCTTTGTTTAAGTTTATGAGATGGAAGTTGTTAAGAGAAAAAAAAAAATAGAAAGGATACAAATATGAAAAATTATATAAAAAGAGTATAAATTAAATTGTATATTTACCAATACTCAAAAATAAGTACTCCAGAAGCCATTTCACAGCTGCAATATTCCCAGACGGGCAGAGGACTTTTATATATATATATATATATATATATATATATGAAAAATAATAAAGTTATGTATTTGAAATGTGTAATTTTAATATATTTTTTATATATTTTTTAAAATATTATATAATAGTTTTAAAATATTACATAATATTTTTATGCGTAAAAATAAAGGATTATATATATATATATATATTTATATGTTGAGAAAGAGGATTAAAGCTGTGAGTTGTGAGCTTGATAACGAGGAAAGAAAAAGGAAACATATGAAAATATACTACGGGCTGGATAATACTAAAATTCTTTCTCAGGTACATATAAAAATATATATATTCTTCTCAAGTGAGGTTAGTTTTATGTTATAATTCAATCAGAAAGCTATTCCCACCAATTCAGCCTTTTGAAAAATTCATTGAGAACTGAAATGACAATGGCAAGGCAAATTAAAAATTTGTGGAACCTATCTATTACATATTCTGATGCCACTTTAGTTTTGAGTGAGCTTTTCATGAGGTTGAATTTTTAAGAGTAATTTTTTTCTTTGAAATATATTTTATATAATATGTGAATATTAATTTTTTAAAAATATTAAAATATTAAAGTAGATAAATTTTTTTTTAAATAAATTTTTTATACAAAATTTAAATTATACTCTTGATAAATTATTTAAAGTATCTAAATTTCTATTAAATTTTCATTGGTGTAAGAGTGGCATTTTATGTAATTCAATACCGATGTGGTGTTACAGAAGTCATTTTGTTGTATCTAAAGCGGAAAAACTTCAATTTGACTTCTAAAGCAGAGCATATATAACATATAATTGTGCTAAAAAAAACAAATTAGTAAGTTGTATATCTAATTGTCCATGATTCAAGATGAAAGTAAGTAAAGGGCCGAAAAAAAAGAACTAGAATTTCCAGAGCGCAGGATCAGGTGTCTGGCCCAATTTCTTTAAACACTGGCATCGTTTAAGCTGTCAAGGGTGGGGATGCTCTGCAAGATAAATAAAGCACAGCTGTAAAAATTTAGTATTGGGGACCCCAAGTGTAGAAATAAATGTTGAAAGCTGTAATTTAATGTCATCCTCACTGTCTCTCAGCAGATTTTGCCATGGTGAACATGGTTGAACGGTGACCGATAGCTGCTGTCATAAATGGGGAAAGACTTAAAAGTTAAGAAACCTTCTCTATCTCACTGTTCTGCATTCAATTTGCTTTATATTCATTAAATACAGCTCAAACACGGTTAGATCTTAGAAAAATGCCATTAGTAGATTCTCTATGTATTAAAGACACGGAGAAAAAATGAATTAGTACTATTTAATTTTTTATTTATTAATATATAAAAATATTTTAAATAATACAATTAATCCAATTAAAACAATTTAAATATTTTAAATAAATTATTTTAAATTTAATTTAAAATTTATATATTAAAAAAATTAATTTAAAAAATATCTTCATTAAAATATTTGATCATATCTTAAAAAAATTAATCTTTACCTATATAAAAAAAGCACTCTAAAAAAATTCAATCCAAATATCCTTGTGCGCAAATAGATTATCATCACACTGCCCTAACTTCATAATAGTCCATAAAATTATAAGTATACATACATACATATATAATGCTATCTGCATACAATGACTGTATAAAAGTTATGAAATGCTGATATGAATAATTTTCTATATTCTTGTCATTTTCACGCAACCATTACTCAAAGAATTGCCTATATACCTGCAGCGTAACTTTGTGAGTTCATATTGTGTGTAAATAATATTATTTCATATATATATATATATGTGTGTGTGTGTGTGTGTGTGTATAAAAGAATATGCATTAGATACTTGGCATATTCGATTGTTTTTCTCGCAAAGATTGTAGAGAAACTGTGCCAAAAAGTGTATGATCAATCTGATGTTGTTTCTTCTTCTTATTTGTTTATTTTTGGTACATATATAGGGAAAGATCAAACCTAGAGGAGGAGAAGGGACCAATCCCAAGTCGATCACTAAGCTAAACACTCAACCCCTTCTTCTTATTTATATTTAAGAAAGTTTTTTGCCACTAAGTGCAATGCTTAAATCATGAAATTCTATATTGCAGTTAACATAATTTTGAAAGGATGAAGACTGTAAGAATATAGGGTGAATAAACTTTCTTAAACTGTTAGCTAAGATGTGACTTGGCCTGTAGAATGACTTATGAGAGGGTACGTACAATGCAATTAATCTATAAGAGGGAGGAGGTCAAGGGGCAAACTATTCAAAACAATCCCATTACTAATTAAATATGGAAGAAAATGGTGTTGCAGAGTCTTTCTCTTTCAGATATAAATCCTGTATTCAATTTGATGTAAGAGATTTGGTAATACGATTGAAGTTGAATGTTCATGTCATATTTTTTAAATGCATCATATAAACTTGTACAAGAGCAAACTCCCTAATACACCATTTTCCTCCCTACTCAACAGGGGAAATGTTCCAATATAAAAAAATAATTATAATAAAAGAAAGAGACTCTCCTGTCTACTGTAGGCATAGGAAGATGGCCAAACAAGCTCCCATGTTTGTTCCGATAGCAATATCTATAGCTCAAGGGCGGCACACTTTCAGAGAAGGCAAGTAATTTGCTTAGTACAGCCTCCTCTGCCTTCGGGTCTACAGAACATTTGAAATGCAGCCTCCTCTAACACAAACAGGTTCTTCATAGTTGGTTACTACTTTGCTAGAGGAGACCCCCAAATGTCCAAATTAACAGTAGATTTTGTTGCTCTTGTTTTCTGTGTTGGGCTTTATTTCCATGTAACAGCGAGCCAAAAGAAACAAACAGAGATTTAGCTTCTTTGAAGGACCGAAATGTGGATTTTTTAGAGTCCCATAAAGGGCAGAGATGATAAATAATATATACTACATCATAAAAAATAGAAATGCAACAAAGCCCAAACAGAGCTAGAGTGGGTGGTGACGATCTATTGGTAAGAACGGAGAACAGCTCCACAAAACGTGCACACAATGGCTCTCCAAGATTTCCAATAAAATGGTACATAACAAAACCTCGTGGCGGTCTTCATATCTGCCACACTAGCTCCGCCGCCGCACCGTGAGCAAATCCCGGCCGCCGGCTTGCTCCGCTCCATTTGCCGCGTTTGGTCCACCAGGAAACAAAAACACACCATGCTGCTCTGTCTGTTGGTGCTGTTTCGGTTCTTGTTCCCACCTAATATCTGTTCTCGGTGGCTCTCAGTGGTTCGGTCTTCAGCTTTTAACAAGACAAGAAGAAGAAATCGTCGCTTGGTAGGAGCAAACTAAGAAGCTAGGCAGTTCGTTAAGGAAATCCAACGAGTGGCTTTTATATAAGAACTGAAGGAATTTAAACTTCTCGCATCTTAGCATTGCATCTCGCATCACGACCGTTGGATTGCGGGATAAAAGCCGCAAAAAGGTGCGTATAGTTGCTCGAATATTAGGGACGATGGGTGGTCTCTGGGTCAAACTCTGACTGGCCTGTGGTTTTGCTCCACGCGTTGGGCGGAGCTGGAGATATAACTAGAGGGATGGGGCGGATGCGAGATCTAGTACGTACACGTGACGCGAAATTAGGCTTTGTAATAAATGAGGAGGTGGGGCGGTTGGTAGGTCCTTGTTGATTATGGCGCATTTTGGGATGGCCCACACAATGCTTCCAACCGTGTAATTTGAAGATGCATGCATACAGCATAGACAGATTACTTCAACAAAGAATTTTGGTTAGATTAGATCTTTTTTATAATCTCTGTTAAGTGCCGTTTTCATGCATGATCGCGACTGGGTTTCTTGTAGAATATGTTTTATATAATGGTACATAGTTAATTTATTATATTAACCAACTGCCAACAAGATTTTTGGAAATAACTATGACAACCAACGTGTTTCTTTTTTCTCCTTTGGTTCCCTAAACCTGACTGCAATTTGGGTACATTAATGGAATAAGAATCAATGCAATCACAGTTTATGCAGTACACATTAATGTTTCATTTATTTTTAATTTTTCACACAATTTCTTCATATTATTATTGAGTGCAATTGAATCTTTAATTTTAACTTACACTGTACTCTCAACTCCTTTCTTTTTTTTTTTGTCCTTAAACATTTGACTATAATTTGGGTACATTAATGGAAAAAGGATCAATGCAATCCCTGTTTATGCTGTACACATTAATGTTTCATTTTTTTATTTTTTTCACATAATATTTTGTATTATTTTTAGTACAAAATTAATTTATATATTAGATCAATCGTTAATAATTTTTTTTAATAAATATAATTTTAAGATTCAAGTATTAAATTTTAATATTTTAATTTAAAATATAAATAATAATCATTACACTAATATCTTAATAATATTAATATTTTATTCTACACGACAAACAAAGCTGCTGGACTCCTGAGACACAAGTGGCATATTACCATCCATTCTGTTTTTGGTATCTTTTTCTAATCCCACATTCTTATCTTACAATTATAGATGGAACAGATTGGAGGTACAGCAAGTTTCACATGCGAAAGAAATGAGATGATTCTAGGGATATAAATATGACATGCTGCACACTTTAATAGACTAATCATTTGAAGAAAGCACAATAGTGCTGTTACAAGATGAGTGGGGAGCTGTCATAGCAAGTCTAATTGTGCTGTGACGTACAGCTAGCAAGGAAATAGGCAATACCAGACAGTAGCTCTATCCTTCTCTTCAACAAGCACAGCAAATTTTGGGCTCTCAGGCGATTAATCTATAGTTCACTAGTTTACCCGCTAGTCCGCTACAATAAAAAGCGCTTAAAAAAGAAAAAATATGAGAGTACAGTAAAACTTCAATAATCAAGTCAGAAAGGAGGTTTACAGAAAATATAAATTCTATATTATTTTTGTACATTGAGTTCTAAACCTCCGTTAAAAAAAAGAAGTAACCATTTCTGTTAATACACATATGAAGTAAAGGATATCCTATGAAACAAATCACGTATCAAGGGAGCATCTCAACTAATGTTAGTCTGTAAGTATATGCACAACTAGAGAGTCTATCTTAATCATCCGGTTTGATTCAATTCTCCTAAAACCTGGAAAACACATCCAAGTATTAAGCAAGCTTGCAGAGGGTGTAATAAATTGGTTATGGAGGAAATCAACTTTCTGGGTGAATCCAGCAAAAAGGCATTTGCAAGCACCACGTCCACTTTACATGTGCCATGTCATAGAGCGGCCATCATGGTCCTTCTGGTAGCCTCACGCTTCACCTCTGATGCCTTGCCACTGCCGCGGAAGTACATGTATACTTGCTGCAAATATATGTCAAGAACTGTCAAACAACAGAAGCACAGCCAACAGAGAACTAAGTCACTGCTAGATTATAGAAACCTGAATAACCCAAATGCTCAGCAGTGATTCAATGCAGAAGAATCCAAACCCAATAAAGTAGAATATCTGCGAGGTGGAACAAGAATTAATAACATCAATTAAACATGAAATCCTTGGGCCAGAAAAATGTGCTACTATTATAGTATGACTAGACTATCTGCTCCTTGTCGAGGAGAATTAAAAACCAACAAAACAGACAAATGGAACTTACCCCAACCAGTCCACCGTCATCCATCACATCTATCGCAGGCAAAATACCTCTGCACGCACAAGAACATACAAAGACAAATATTAGTGATAACAAAATGGAAGCACAAAGCAAAAAAAAAACCTGCTATATAACTGATTGTCATCAACCCAATGGTAGCAAAAAGGAAAAAAACTAATTATTCCTACATAACGATCAATTACAAGAAATCATTAACGTTTCATTATCAACCCCCAACAACTCAACAATAGAGAAAGGATGATGATAAGATTATTATGTGCAGTAGCGACAAAACTATGCAAAGTGAATTACCACCATTTTGTGCCGACTTTAATTATACACTTCAGACAACAACCCAATTGAGAGATCAGTTAGCTCAACAATTAAATACTTAAGCCTTCCCCGTCATTTCCCTCAACTCCGAAGACCAAACCAGAACAAAAAAAAAAAGCCGATTCAGAAGCTTGTTAAGTTCCAGACTAGACGCCGAAAAGGCAAGGTTAGAAGGAAACTCACGTGAGAGATTTTCCTTTGAAGATCATTGGAGGAGCAACTGAAGCAAAAACGCAAAAGCCAATGTGCACCTGCTTGTAGAAAATGGGGGAAACAAGAGATCAGCACTTTGCGAAGAATAATGCAGAACCAGTAACCACTGTAAGAGAATATATAAACTTGCCGAGTAAGACAGGAAAAACCAGCCGAACTTTAGAGCACTATCAGTCCTGTGACCAAAGATGGCACACAATTATCAGACAAAAGCATACCATATTGAATAACAAAAGCATAGACAAAAACGGAAAGACCATGATATTGATGTGGTTCCATGGTCATGTTACAGAAATTTCTACAAGAAAAAAAAAAAAACAAAAGGAGCATATATGTGTTTGTGTGTATCAATGCATTTTTAATGAATTAGTCAAAGCTTAGGCATCATCATACTGTATGTCTCCCGCCACGTTTCCCCACTTCTAGTGGCTTTTTTTACTTCCAGCGCCTCCCTCCAAAGGAGAGGATAAGATCAAGGCATTTCATAAATTAATATCCGCATTTACATGCCTTTCAGTTTTTGCAATGACAGTATTGCCTTCCAGTGGCTTGCATTCTTCCCATGCCTTCCCTAGATGTACATACTGCTCTTACAGCAATATATTTGGTGCTCAGAATAGTTATAACTTATAAAGCTTTGCTGAAGAGTTTAAAAAATAGGCTGAAAACCCTATCAGACAGATTTCTCCATGCCAAACAAGAAAGAATGCGTCAAATCAGATACAGCCCTACCTCATAGCACGATAAAGAGGGCGATACCACAGCACATAGGCTCCTGGAACACCTGAAATAAAGTAGATGATGGCAAGAAACCAGATTGATGGACCTACAAGGTAAGACAAGTCCTCATCAATTAAGCAAGACCATGTAATACTGTCAATGGGGCAATGACATTTAGGTGTAGAACAAACCTTCCCCCCCTTTGATCCAAGCGGTAGTAACTGCCAAAATATTCCACAGAAGACACAGAAACAAACCTGCATATGGTTACAAAGTTCACAACTTCAGATAATACATTAATTAAATTAATGGTAATACTTGATACAAAAATTTGACACAAAAAGAATTTCTAGGGAAGGGAGAATTTTCAAAGATCACGTTTATAAAAGGAAAAACTTCGCCTACATCATATAGCCAATCCCAAGTCTAGACAAATGAGAAGGGTTATGTTAATAGTTGACAGCTAATATAAAACTTTGTTAAATCTTTATAAAATGGATTACAACAAGTTCATAAAAGGAAAGGAGGAGAACGGAAGAGCACCTTGTCTCAAGAACAGCCCCCCAAATTCCCCTACCCCAAAAAAAAGTTTGAGAATTTCCATTCTTCAGGTAATTCTTAGTCCAAGTTACAATGTTAAGCACATAATGAATGTCCAAAAAATAAAAAAAACATCAGCGTGTTGAATTGCATTTGTGTTCATCTTGTGAATAACTTAGAATCTTCAATATCAATTGCTAACTCAACCACAAACTACATAGCATTAAAAGCAAAACAATCAAGCCAATATCAACTATCAGCAAAATGTAGCCACTTCTGATTTGAACACAATCAAAAACACAATACAGGACTTAAACATACCCAAGAATGTTGTGAATGCAACATACTGGATGTTCTGAAGGTGTAACGGTATTTCATTTGCAATGTCATTATGAATGAGAGGTAGAAAAGGTGGCCAATTTTTGTCCTCGATCACTATTCCAGCTGCCCATAAAAAAGTCATAAATCACCCAACTGTAAATAGTATTCCAGTTCACTTATAAAAGAATAGATTAACTAACATACCTCGTGCTATAGCATCTTCTTTTCGCTTTAGTTCCTACAAAACATTACGAGATCATGAATTACCTGCCGAATCCAAAGATAATATATGCATAATGACCAAGTTAATGACAGCAAGGAAAAAGTCAACAAACGTGGCATTAAAAATCTGAAATGACGTTCGTCAAAGTAATAAATTAAATTGAACAGAAGAAGTACCCATTTACTAATATAAAAAACAATGAGACAAATTGTCATATAAAGGATCTAAGTTGGATGAAAGAAATAAAAAAATACCATGGAAGTCATTTGTGATCACAATATATCTAACAAATTTAAAAGCAAATTTTATTAAATTGCTATTAAACTAACTATGCTCTATAGTAGTGGGTGTTAAATTCTAAAAGGTTAACACGAGTAAAAAATAGTGGTGGTAAAGATGAAAATGTTGAGATAGATAAGTAGATATACAAGAAAAGACAAAATTTAGAATGATTGTATTTGAGAGAGTGTTGGTGTAATACCTATTAAGGGGAAAATGAGAGAAACTTAGTTGCGGTGGTTTGAGTATGTACAAAGAAAATCGCAAGAGACTCCAGTTAGAAAGGTTGTTCAAATGATATTTAGCCAAATCAAGCGACATAGAAGAAGACCAAAAAGAATACTTGAAAAGGTTATTAAAAGAGACATTTGGTTAAATAGTATTTTCAAAAACTTAATTTCGGATAGAACTATATGGTAGCATTTAATTCATATAGCCAATTCTACCTAATGAGATAAAGTTCTGTTTGTTGTAGTTGTTGTTGTACTCTTAGGTACAATGAGGTCATTGATATTAGAAGTAAAATTAACAATATCATTCTCATTTTATTGGTTTTTATATGGAATAAAAGTCAAATATTTAATCTGAATAGATAATGAAATTAAAAGATGCTCTAAGACCATCAATTATCGAGATAAGTCACCTGTTCCCTCCTTTTCAATTCAGCTTCTCTAGCTTGAAGTTCCTTCTCCTTTGCTTTTAAGTCCTACAATTAATTCGGGAATAAAATCATCGACCAAGAAAATGTTAAGATAGCATGATTTTGACATTCATTTCACCATTTTAATCTACCTTTGAGGCATCAAGAGGAATATCAATAGTTGCCCCACGATCATAAGGCTCGGGTGGAAGGGGTGACAGTTTTGAAGCTGAAGAAGAAACACTTCCAGGGTTCTGTGAAATTAAGCAGAAAACGTAGCAAGGTAGTGAATGAACAAGACAATATCATTTTCTTTTCTTTTATTCATTTAAGTATGTATGTGTGTGTGTGTGTGTGTGTATGTGTCCAAGAGGGCTGGTACACATGTATAAAATGAAAAACAAGACGTAGAATCATCATAGTTGCCACTTGCTACCTATAACCCAAGAATTTAACTTGTAACAACTCTAAAAGATTACTCCTGGAAAATATCAAAGCTCATGCTGATGCCATCACTGCTCATCGACAGAGCAAAAATACAGCTGAGACTATATATCCTCCCCCTGCAGTGAATGGTCAACACTAGTTGTTGGAGCTATTTGCTAGAAGACCAACTTGAGAACTCCTCCTACCTTCACCCCCACAACAATTTCTGCAATAAAATTGTGTTGCCATCTATATACTTCTACTGCAAAACCCATAAAATTACACCAAGTATTTTATAAGCATTACCAAAATATTCATTGTTATTGTACATCACTCTCGCCCCTGAATGATGAGAAACATTAATTCTAGACAACATTGTGATAACCTATTATCTGTGCTATAGATAATTGTCTCATTACATTACAGTCCAATAATGATCATCACTGCCTTATTTCATAAATCCACCCTTTCTTAGATACTAAAGTCCTCAATTCAATTGACAAGAAAAGTCCCCCTCCTCTTAGGAAAAGAAATCAACCAAAGATAGCAAGAGAACCACCAAAATCTCCAGCTTACGATCGATAGCTCTGACCGCTAAAACCCCAGAGCATACTGCCACAACCTACGCTGCAAATCACCCACTACGGGAAAATCGTCTCTGTTGCAGTTTGGAAACTTATTTCTAAATTCCATTGCCATCACACTCTATTTGAGCCACTCCGCAACTGAAAATTTAAAAACAACAAATAAAAAAAGAAAAACATTAACCTTCCTTTTTGCATTGAGCAATAAGCAACCACCTTTGATACAAAAACAACCTAACAAGTGCCAACATCTGCCAATACTATAAAATGATAACCTGTAACAGACAAATGAATAAGTACTAAGCCTTTCCCTTCTCTGGCACCCAAAACAAATGTACAAAGGGTCTCTTCCAACCTATGAAGAATATCTATTTAAATCAACTGCAAGGGGGGATTTCTACAAAAATCAAAAGTTCAATATCACAAGTCATGTAAAAGAAATCAGTTAAAAACATCCTTAGTCCTAGACCCAACTACTGAGGAATTATAATAAAGCCCAACAACATGCACCACTCTTGCACAATGGAGATACAGAGGACTCATTAAAAAACTAAGTCATGCTTTGTATGACAAAATATATTGTCGTATGTTAATGGAATGCCAACCATGAGAGGAAAGGGAAAGAAGCTTACAGTAGTATAGAATGCACCTCCACCATAAGTTGGTTGCCCTGACCCTGATCCATTAGGTGCTCCATCCTAATGATATAAATGGCAATGCATATCGTTTTAGTTCTAACGACAATTACAAAAATATAGAAGTCCATATATATTTAAGCGCCAAGAATATATCTCTGGCATATCTGCAGTCACCAGCCATAGCAATAATTAATGCCATTTAAGAATTATAAACAAATGTGCATGAATATAAAGATTAACTGAAAAAAAAAAAAATCTGTGTACCATATCGATCCACAACTGAAGGAGTATTTATGCACCTCCTTGTGGCCTAGACTCACCAAAGATTTTAGAAAATGAGAAAACTGAATGCACTAATTTCGTCCAACAAGGACAAAATCATGGCCTACTTATCTACATTATGAGCAACAATGATCTAAAATATCAGAAACGGATCGGCCCATCCAGCCGCGCAAAAATGGAAATCATGGATCACACAGCTATGAAGTATGAATAATTACGAACCTAAACAAAAAAAATTCAATGCCCTCATAACTTAATACATCCAATTCGAGAAAATCAGACAGAAAAGCAAGTTGATCAACGAGATTTCAATCATTGAGAAACATAGAAAATACTGATAAAACGTACCGCAAAGGGATTGACCTCTTCTTCGTCGAAAGGGTTGGAATTGTAGGGAGCCATGGGAACAAACAAGGAAATCTAGACAGTCAAATAGTGCAAACCAAGAGGATCTGAATCAAAATGATAAACCAAACGAATCTGGATTTTTTCCTGAACGTGGAAAATGAGGGTAGGTTGTTGTTTTCGTTTGGTCTGCATAAGAGAAAGGGAGGCCTAGGAATGGATGACGTTCTCTTTTCGATATTGTTTGTGTAGTCGGAAAATTGAACAGAAAGAAACCATGAGAAATGGTTTCGCGCGCCACAGATCCAAGAGAGAGAAGAAGAAAAAATATGCATGCCTTTAAATACTCGCCGCCTTCTTACACACAAAAAATAAATAAATAAATAAATAAACAGACACTGAGCGATCTTTGCGCGATTTGGATTTAATTCTAACTTATAATCCCTTTAAAACCGAAAATATTGGCTGAGCTAACACAGCTAAAGATCTAATTTAGCATCATAAAAAGAAAATAGACCTAACATATAGACAACGATTTATTATCTTAAAATCAAATAAATGTGATTTAGCGGTAAGAAAATTTAAGTAATATTGTATGAAGATTTAGGTTAAAATTTTTAAATTAGAATTTAAAAAAATTAATTGTATAAATTATTATAAGATATAAAAAATAAAAAATATTTTTATTAGTTTAAAATGATTCACTCGCTAATTCTTATTGAAAATAATTTGTTTATATTTTATTTTATAAAATATTTTCATACTTCAAAATAGCTTAAATCCATAAATTCCAGTTTGTCATGGTTTTGATTATTAAGGTAGGGAAGAAATATAAAATGGTGGATTAGTAAGTATCTAAATTTTTTTTTTTTTTAACATTCTCTTTAGTGACAACAGAATCTATACACTGGAAATTTTAATTTTAAAAAAATTAGATAACGTCTAGGAATCGACAGATGGTGGCATTTGCATGAAAACGTCACGAGCCAACATTTTTTTGTCAGAATATGTATTTAACTACTTGTAGATTGCATAAAGTGGAAGCCAGAATCGTTATGATATTGAAGGTAGAATCTATAATCGCGGAAGGGAAAAATGGTCGATTAAACCAACATCAGTGCCTGCTTATCTTCTCGGACTAGACAACTGAGTTTTCTGTTCACTCTTAGAAACCTCCTGACACATCCTCTTCGAGTCCACCTCCGCCGACTTCACTTTCTCCACCGTCTGTGGTGGTTTCGGGCTTCTGGCAACCACATCTGATCACCACTCCTTCAAATCTGTTGATCATTTAACGGATGTAATGTGGACGGCGGAGCACTTGGACATATTTACATCTCTATCCGTTAATCTATGTTGGTAGATTTTCTTTTTTTTTTATTCCCAGCTGTTGGTAGAATAATTACCTGTTCTTCTTCCACCATTTTTTGAGCTTCCTCAGTTGAATTCTGCGCGCAGTCCCAACCGGTGTATTTTCTGAACCCATCTTTGCCTCTATGCAGTGACGGAGCAACCGTGAGCTTCCACCATGGACACCGGAATTCTACTTGGAATTTTCAGTACAACGTGCAACTTTACTGTAAGCTCTCTCAACAAATTGGACAGAATGCGCATTGTATCAGGTACTTCACTCAAAAATCTAAAGGTTTCATCTTTGGGGAGAGGATTGCGCATTTTGTCTGCTTAATCCAGCCTATTTGGTTTTCTGGTTTTCTTCAACTATCTCTATCTTTCGGTGGCAAATTTCTATTCAAGAGGTTGTTTTGGTGAGTTGTGGTGTTTATTGTATTTTGGTTCCTGCTTCCTATTTTCGTTGTGCTTGAGGTTGCTTCAGTATAGCCGATGGACATCGAAATCTAGGACTTCAGTATAGTGAGCGCTTTCAGGAATTGGAATCTCATACATCTTGGATTTTTGATCCGCAACAACTTCGTAGTGATGTTCCCCAAATTGCTCAAGGTTGTTTAGTTCAGACGGTACCATATGATAGTAACTAACTCAAAGGTTAAGAAGACTGACGCTGAGAAAGCGTGCGTGGAACAATCGGAAGGAAAAATTCATAAGCTAGAATCCTATGATGAGGAACTAAAGAGTAAAGTGGAGACTTTATCTCAGGAATTATCTCAAACTAGCCAACAGAAGGAGTACCTTTCCCATTGTTGCATTCTCACCAAGGCCATGCTCTCCTAATATATTTGAGGGACATTACCAAGAATTATGTATGAATGACCGGGACTTTAAGCACAGTAATCAGGCACACATCATTGGCAAGAAACAAGAGAACAAAAGGAATGTTAAAAGGCAATGAAACCTCAGAAGAATCTTCAAGGCATCACATAGACAGATAAGCTTTAACAAATCTTCGCTGCAGGAAAGTTTTCTGGCATTATCATCCCACACGAATACTGCCATACTAAGCATAGTTAGTCCATGGTTTTCAACCCAGTTAATAGGAAGAAGAAGGAGGTTGCATATCAAGACCGCCCACCTAGTCATACCATCAGTGTTTATAGTGAAAGCGTTATTCTGTTGTCCTTCAAGCTCTCTTGGGTACATGTTTTTAATTGTTTTGTTATAAGATTCTTCAGACAAGACAACAGAGATGGACATTTTCTAAGTTTTCCAAAAAAAGAAAAATTGCATCAGTAATAAATTACAATTTTGGAGGTGAATTGGTACAAGGATTGCTTATTATATTTCATATATGAAGGAGAATGGAGCATCACATGGATGCACATAAAATTAAATTTCATTATCAAGAATTTGGAAAAAAAAAAAGCTTAAAACAAATGGAAATGGGTTAGTTAGCATGTCTCTACGATACAAACATCACATACATGGCCTTCCCTCTCTCTCTCTCTCTCTCTCTCTCTCTCTATTTGAAATGAACGTCCAGGCATGGTCTAATTAACTATTAACTATAGTACTGTCAAACATAAATAAGAATATGGCAGCTAGAATGGTAGAGTGTTCGGGACTACATATTCTGAAACTGATTAGACAAACCTCCAACCGCTATGAATGTTGGGCGGGTTAGTAGGAAAAATGACGCATGGGAACATAACTTTGGCCCAGCTCAGACGACAATGTATATCTCTACTAGCAGATATTTGACAGCTAAATCTCTGCACATTCAATAAGGAGGAAATATCACTACATTTCTCAGTTTTCACTTGATACACTTTTGTGAGACTCCTTTCGTATCATTTCTAACAGATACTGGACAACCTCTGACATTGGTGGCCTAAATTCTGGCTCCGCCTGCAATAGTTAAATTCAGGTTAGGAAACCAAACCCATCCCATCAGACATAGGGAGATAAGTAAATTTATTACTTGCATTAGGTCATAGCATTGCAAGCTGATTGACACTGAAATCAAAGTTTAGACAGATAAACTCACCTGAACACATCGAGAAATGATGTCTGCAAAGTTTGACAATGATTTGGCTGGGTATTCTCCGTTAAGAACAGGATCAACCATTCTTGATAATGCATCAATGTCATGAAGTTGGGGAATTGCCCATCTAACTAGAAACTGCTCCCCACGACCCCGCATCCTGTGCAAGATGTTCAATATATACATGAAATAGCTGCATGGAAAGCCCAAAAGGGATGAACAAGTACTTTAATATGAATCCTCACTTGTCATGGGACTGTCGACCCGTTAACAGTTCTAACATTACCACTCCAAAGCTGTACACATCGCTATGGTATGTGTAAATTCCTGACTCAAATTCTGGAGCCCCATAGCCATAAGCTGTTAGAAGGTGTCCGGAGAGCTGAAAATGAATGGAATATCATCAGACTCTTATAATCTAATTATAATGAAATAATTATGTAGTGATATGCTTTTCAACAATATTAACATCCAACTACTAAAGTTCAATTTGGCAATTCCAATTTTATGACTACATATGGACCAGCACATCCTCGTCTTCCATCCTCTCTGACTTGCCCTAGCTTCATTCAGATATTTTTTTGTGGAGATGCTTAAATGAATTAATTTAAAAACTTTATAAGTTGAGATATCACATAATATTGACCTAAGTGTGAGAGTTCTTTCAAGCAGCCTGAATGAGCTGATTTAATTAGCCAGGCTCTAGATTTCTACCTTCAAATATCATGAGCAGTATGATATTCTTAATCATTATTAACATTGATGAGTTCTACCCGACAGAACTCATCTTGCATGTTTGTAATAGGAAAGGACAATCCATAACCAAGGACAATTGATTTGTGACCTAAATCTCCCTTCATTGACTTGAAGAACAAGAACATATCATTTCAAATTAGCATTAACTTAATGAAAAATTTAAGGGACAACTCACACTGAATATGTATTAGTTTGTGATGGTTAAACCTAATTTTAAAATAAGATAAATAACATGTTTCTCGAATAAATAACACAATTCATCATGGAATACAATCACATTATAACTTTTATGACCCTTTTCTTGTCCTTTAGTTTCACCATCCTGAATACTAACGGCATTTCTTGAGGCTGTTTATTTCTCTGTTTTGGAAAAGAAGTCATATGGCAGGTGGGAGGCTCAAATTGTTTTGTGAAAAACAGAAAATAGCTTCTCCTTCAATCTCATTAATGCAGAATGAGATTGTGAAAATTATAATATTTTATGTAATATTCAAGTATTTTAATTGGGATTTAGGGCTTGTAATACATGAATTTAGGGATTATCATTTATCTACTTAGTCTTATGTTTATCCTATCTCCATTGTTGGAAAAGCTGTGTAGATTCTAAGTTTATAGTTTGAGGCGTGTTGTAGGAACACTCTTCCTTAAGGATTATTTTGTTGCTCCACAGGTGCAAATGTCTTAAATGTGACAATCTCCCAGGATACAGCAAACACTTCTTGTTGTATGCATTTACAGTCAGAAGACAGAATAACAAAAATAGTAAAGTAAATGTAAACAGTATTCCAGCAACAAAAAGGGAAAGATAGTTTCTATAAGAGAGAGGAAATGATTGCTTTTAACACAAGGCTTCTTCACTCCTCCTCACAACACACGTAAGTAGCATTTTATATATGAAAGGAAAAACTAGCTGTGAGGACAAAATCAAAGAGCCATTTTATAGAATAAATAGGATAATAATTGTGTTGTTAAAAGTGAAACTTATAACAATTAAATTCATTGAAATGGCTGTTATAGATGTTAAGAAATAGAGAGACGTTAACATTAATAAGAGAGTAAAGATGGCTATTATAAAAGAATGAAGGCAATGTTGAAAGAGCTGTTGCACTGTTACAAGAGCTACAAAAGCATGGCAGAAGAATTGGAAACCACAGTTGGCCATTAAACACCCATAAAATAGATGTTAAACAATTTAACGGGAAACAAAATTAAATAATAAATATGAAGGCTATAAATAATAAATATAAAGGTGAGCATTATACAATAAATTAGGCAGAAAAAAGTCTTTAAAACGTATTAACCATTTGAAATGATTATAATTTATACAACACCCATAAGGAACAAGGTTATTTATCTTTTTAGTTTAGGATTGTGATTCAATTTCAGTAGGATCAGCGTGTCAAGTTGCCTATATAAGGCAATGCCATGAGTCCCCAATAATCAATTATTGCATTTATTGATAAGTTTTGATGATTGATTTAATATACTGATGTATATTCAGTTTGAGAGTGTTATTTCAAGTAACCTAGGTGTAATCTTTGTGTTCAGGTATGTATGAGGACACATACATCCATCATGCACGTAGTTTGGCTGCAAGTGTAGCATCAATTAACTTTCCCAATGCTTGCTCCTACATCTACCTTTTCCCTTGGAGCCGATGTAGGACAGTTATTTTGAATATCTATTCCAACTTAATTCATATTGGTAAGAAAACCGTAGTATCTAAATCTCAACATAGGAAAAAACACAGACTGAACTCAGCCTTACAGATGACAAGTGACAGCTGATACCCGATAATGCACACCATTTTGCAACAGAAAATTTTTCAATAAGAAAGATTCCTATATGAATATCTAATAATCAGAAAGGAAGAACCTAAATATATGACCTAGTTAGGATCAACCAAGAGTGGATTACACAAGGATTTGTTCATAAGTATTGACAACCAAATCCATATCAAAGATAATGAAAATTAGTATCACTTTTAGCTATAGATAACTAATATTAACTCACTTATATTAAATATTCAATGCAAATTGAGTGCTGAAATACTGTTTAGAAAACCATCTCTTAGTTATACATAATGGGAAATAACTACAAGCAATATACAATAATCTCTTACCTGACTTACAGAACCTGACGCAATTAATGGAGCCAAACCGCAATCAGATAGTCGCACAGATAGATCCTCGTCAAGAAGAATATTAGCTGACTTGAAATTTCTGTGTACAACAGGTGGCTGACAGATCTCATGCAAATACCTTTTCAAATGACCAAAAGAAGTATTAATTATTGAATTCAGAACTTCAAATGATGTCTTTAATTATATTCAAGCAAGGAGAGTTATCAGCATCAAATTACATCTGTGCGTAATGCATAAGCCTTATTTCTGTGACTGGAAAATCTTGAACCTCTCCTACATTATTAGAACCCAGGGATAAGATTTGTCATCTGGCCCCAAATCATTCAACTTTAACCCAGTGTCAATATCAACTCAACAGTCTTGGACTTTCTAACAAGACCTAATTAATCTACTTGAGTCCTTTGTGGATTTTCGTGCAATTTTATTTCTACAAACAGTAACAAGAACAATACACATAGGTATATCATAGGCTGACTTAGAAATTTACAGGAACGGAAAGAAGGGATTTTAATGAGAAAAATTCAAAGTGAAAGGGGCGTCTCTTAACAGTGAAAGATGACTGTGCCTTTTACAAATGTGTAATATCTGGACCTTAATCCACTGGATTCGAAGCTTCTCTTTTCATATTAATTCTTTTTGTCATTAATTGTTCTCCATCAGATCAGTTGTTCATTTTTTTTTTCTTTTTAAAAAAGTAGAACTACCAGAATTTGAAAATGAAAACTTTAATCCAACTATAGGCTGTCTTAAGAACCTGGGACACTTTATTTTTTGGGTTTTGGGAGGGGGGTTTGTCTGCCTGCTTGACTTACTCTAAGGCTCTAGCTGCCCCGAGTGCTATCCGAATGCGAGCATTCCATGAAAGTCTTGTTTTCAATTCATCTTCTGTATGGAGAGCCTCATAGAGTGACCCATTACTGCAGTACTCATAGATAAGAAGCCTGTGACCATGCTCTGCACAATAACCAATAAGCTCAACAATATTTGCATGGCGGATTCTGTCAATACTATTTACAAGTTCAAGAAACTCGTCATCCTTCTCATTATCAGAAGCTCTCTTGTCCAGTTTCTTCACAGCAAGTAGCTGCCAATTTATTCAGAAAGAGTAAGTGCCAAAAAGTTGAAACCAATCAAGGCATATATAACACTAAGAGAGTCGAGTCAAGAGACCACTTTAACAAGGGAAAGGGAAATAAAGAAACGTGAATCAAGATGTGATTCAATCCATGAGTACCTAAACCTGTTCTAAATCAAAATAATTCCAAATAAAATAAGGCAACCAGACAAAAAAAATCACATTCATGAATTAACCATGACATTCAAGAAATGTCCTGACAAAGTATTCATGGCAGAAAAGAAAAGGACACACAACTAACCAGAATCATGAATTCGTAGAAAGGAAATACAAACGGCAAACCAAATGTGAAAATGAGTTCAACAAATGTGAAATACACATAAAAGCTAGAGCATGATAATAACTGAAGGAAACAAGGCTCAAATTACATGACAAGCAATCTTTAAGCTTTCTACACCATGTTGGATCATACAGGCCACAGATCACTGAAACAGTAACAAATAAGATAACAGAGTAAACAGCACCTAGCTGGCTAAAAGATCTTTGAGAGACTGTAAACAGAAAAAAATGATCAATCGCATTAATATGCCCATTACTGGCTATATAATGGTGATCAGAGTCCAGTAAGACAGGAAATAGTGGTAAAATAGAGAAGGAAAATAACAAGAAGCAGTGAGTTTAGCTCTGCTTCATCAGTCCATTTAATATAAATCAATGCATCTGATAAGCAATAATCATACCTTCCCGTCAGGAAGCTCTGCCCTATACACATTCCCCAGCATGCCTCCTCCTATAAGATTGTCTTGCGAGAAGCTGTTTGTATACTGTTGAAGGGATGCAATGGTGAAAGATTTTGCAAAAGTGGGAAGAACTGGATTTTTAGTCCCTTTGTGGAATGCAATTGGCTCAACAATCACCTTCTCAGCAGGAGGTGGAGGTGGTGGTGGTGGGGGAGGGAGAGGAGGAGGAGGAGGAGGGATTGCATACACATCTAGCACACTCATATCTATCTCATGATATTCTGGCTTCAGTACTGTTCTCTTTCTTTGCACATCTTGCTTATCATGTGGCTTCGAAATAGCTACCACTCTCCTGTTCTCTGCTTGATGATCCTTTTTTGGCCTCTGAACAGCTTCTTCTGGTCCTGCCAGTAAAAATAGTGAATTAACATAATCAATTTATTTTTACCAGAGACAATTGAATATCACATAATAAATTAGATGAGAGACCCAAAAATATAAATTTTACCTTTCTCAGTTTGACTGGATGGTAGAACTAAAGCCTCATTATACCTAGCATTCTGTCTGTCACCTCCATATGCACCAATTTGATGTCGCTTGGAAATTCTGTCAATCCTTTCTCTTCTATTGCATCTTGGAATAAAGAGAAAGAATCCAAGTACCAGAATAATGAATACTAGCACACCAGCAATGGATATCCAAACCACCCTTCTGGTGGATCTTTTTGATTTGCCAGAATTAGCTTCCTTTTCTGCTGTTGGTCCATCAGCCTGTTTAGTAGGTACATGCCCAGAAGATGGTGCCCCAGAAACCAGTGTTCCTGGTGGTGCTATCACAGAAGAACGAGGTGGAGGAGCTGGAGCCATAGTGGCATTAACATCAAATGGGTTCCCATCTTTTCTGCATAATAAATGCTATCATCAGTTATTAGAGCCACAAAATTAAATCCATATATTAATTTACTGAAATCAACAAAAGGATCACAAAAGAGAAGAAACTTTAATCAATAAAATGTAATAAATTATAGCTTTCACTAATTACTTCTCAAATGATAATCAAGATAAAAGAAAACCAAAAAAAAGGCCTAAAGCTAACTTAGGTCTTTTTGTTGCTGATGGCACAATTTCATATAGAGTTTCTACAGTTTACCCCACCCTTTATCATTATTTTTCTTATTCTTTTTCCAAGGTAGCATTTTTTTTTTCCCTTCAAATCCAAATTTAAACTATAAATTCAAAACCTTTTGTACATTTAAAAAGCCTAGAACAATCAGTTCCAAACACCAAAGTACACTGCATAAGCAATCTTTAGTAATTCTGTCATCAGACACTATTCCAAAGGTTAATTTTGTGTACAAAAATATATATCACCAAATGCACACTGATTATGATGCAATGGAAATGAAATTCCTGTCATCTTGACCCTAGAAGCTTATATTATCTTACATTATACACGTAGGTTAGGTTCTAATGCCTGCTTGTTAAAATGGAGACAGCATCTGATTGGGTATTTAGCAGAACTGTGGTACTTCAGAATATAAGCAAAAGGCTCCATGTGACTCTATCTTTTCTTTGCTTTTTTTGACCTTAGCCATCCCCCATTATTGCTTACTTGTAAACCCTGACATTATGGAATTTAAAATTTAAAGGATCTAAGATATTCCAAATAAAAAGGTAGTCCAAAACACCAAGTGCCATGTCTATGTTCTAAATTATCAATGTAGCAAATCACCACATATAAACACAATCAAAATACTTGATAGTTAGAAACTTTCACCTGAAGTTTGGAATGCTTAGCAACTTTTGAGGTATTGGTCCGCTGAAATGGTTGTTCTCTACATTCCTGTTCAAATGGGGTGGAATTTGCATGAATTTAACAAGAGAGAATTTATTTATGAGCAAAATGTAGAAAATATAAATTTATCCTACGGGCATTCTGAAGGTTCAACAAGTAGCACATATTTAAAACAATCTATACACTAAAAGATCATCTAAATTTTAACATGGTTAAGAGAAATACAAATCCTTAAGTGGAAGGTCTTGTAGAACATTGAGGGTCCCAGTCAGTTGATTGTTCTGCAAGTGTCTGCCAACAAGGAAACAATCAGTTTGCTTAACAGAGAAAAAGAAGTAAGTTCTTATAGATGGTCTTACCAAGACAAGATACTCACAGGGAGGTCAGAGTTGACAAATTCTCCAGAGATGTAGGTAGTTCCCCACTCAAGTTATTACTAGATAAATCTCTGCACAACATTTGGTCGCTTAGTTAGTATGTTTTATAAGAATGTTCATTCCAATAGTTTTAAATCTTGATTGAAAATGAGGCCCTACACATTGATCAATTGTGTAAGTGACTGAAAGGCATCTGGTATTACTCCACTTAAAAGGTTTTTGTTAAGTGACCTGAAACGATATAATTTAATATTATTTAGATAGAGCAGCATAAGATATGTAGTCAGATATCACTAGGCTTCACTACAAGAATAGGAGAAGCAACAAACTCACATGACTGTCAGTTCACTCAACATGGATAAAGTGGTTGGAATACTTCCACTGAACTGGTTATCTGAAAGAAAACTGCAAAAGTACGGACTATTATGCTTTTATGCACAACTTGTTGGGAAGTGGTAGTTTTACAGAGTTAGATGCCACCTACAGGTTTTGGATGGTGACTGGCAAACTGGATGGAATGCTTCCTCCAATGTGGTTGTTGCTGAGACCACTGCACCAAAAAATGTTGCAAATAAGTAAATGATATTCCAGAAGAAACGTACATACATAGTATATTGTTGAGGGGATCATCTGATATTCACAAATTGAGAAATTGGAATTCACACAGACATGGATACACTCAGATAGAGATAGATGGACAGGCACAAAGAATAGAAAAATGGAAGCCAACAAGAGCAAAGGGGAGAGAGAGTACAACATACATCTCTCTGATAGAAACAAACATTCCCAAGCTATCACCTAGTTCTCCACCCAAATTTGCACCATTCAAAACTCTGTCATACATAAGATGATAAGATAGCTAATGGTCAATCACTTTGAGACATACTGGTCAATAAGAAGAATCAAGAAAAGGGGATACCATACATGCTCTGTATTTCAGAACCATTACATTGAACACCTTGCCATGCTTGTCCACATGGGTCTCCGCCACTAGGAACCCACCCAGGGAGAACAGGGTGGCCCATTGCAGCATAAAAGCTATTAATTGCAGCAACTGATACAAGTAGAAAATTTTAGAACTCCTAGAAGCCATAGGTACGTGAAATTCTCATAAGTATGAAAAAATAATCAGTTATATATTCTATTCCAGTTCCAAACACAGCGACACAATTCAGTAGCCCTCCACACGTTGGCCGAGGGCTTGAGGCAGGATATTCATTATATTAGCTGTGTTCAATACAAGGCCAATAAAATTGAGATTCAGAAGGCCACATGGAAAAGTCTTAGTTTTGACTTGGAAACATTTGAAAATTTCAGTAAACCAAAGTGGCACAATTCATACACCAATTGCTCCGACGAAGTGAAAAACATAAGTGTTAAACGAAAGGAGCATTAAAGAATATATGACATCCTGCTTGGTTGCTATGAGATATGAGAGAAGCAAATAGTCTTCAACTATCATCGAGACACACACAACAAAAAGTACAGAAGGTTGCACTGTTAGCTAACTAGTAACAACAGTTTGGTCACCAGAAAATCTCAAGTCAATTCTCATTCATCTACCGTAGTTGCGTCGGACTTTGGAGTCCATATGAACAGAAGAATAAGAAATGCTGAAGGCAAAAAGGGAGAAAAGCTTTACCATCAGTTGGGTTAGTGTCTCCACGCGAGAACTGAACTGTGCAGATTAACATAAATCCCAATAAAACCTGTCCATAGATCTTCACCCTCTTGTACTCTAAAATAGATCTCTTCCCACCCATTGATCCCCTGATCAGACTTAATCTTTAGATCACTCTTCTCCGATGAAGCTGATCACGAAATCATCCTCCCAGCTGAAAAATCAAGTGAACTGTCGTAAACACCGCAGGATCCTATCACAAGTAAAGAATTTAGAACATTTCAATCAGCCATTATGAAAGACGTGAAAAGCAATTAAGCATCAAAACGAAACAAGCCCACAATTCTACACTAGATATACATTCAACTTCTGGTATAAAATAGAAAAAATTTACACGTAAGTATCATAATGACTACGAGAACGAAATCTGAAATCAAAATGAATTTACCAAGGAAGTGACGAGCAGAAGAACTTTGGCAAATGCTGAAAAGATTAGATGAAAATGAAGCAGGGAAAAATTCTTAGTGGACTTCCCGATAGAAGAAACTGCAATTGGAGCTCAACAAATAAACTTAACGGCTAAGATTCAAACGAATTTGGTAATAAGCTGGAGAACGTAAGCACATACTGCATCACATAAAGAAACCTCTTTTCCATATAATAATGTCACTATATAAATGAAAATTTTGTAAAACCCTAACCTTTGGAAAAGCTGGAAACAAGGAAAAGCCAAAGGGGAATGTGTAAAGGTACAATGAAGGAGGTTCTCTGAAACTCTTTTTTATCTGTGTCTGGGCATTGTTTCTCTCTTTTTCTCTCTCTCAGCTTAGCTCTACAGAACTAAATAACAAAACAGAACAAAGTAATGTGCAAGTCATAAAACAAAGAAGTGTGCAAGTCATACATACCTACTTATTGAAGTCTTTTTAGAACGGTGAATATAAGCCACGCTCCTTCTCGACGCGTATAGTTTCGCTGCTATTCTTTATGAGCGCTGCTATTCATTCGTATTTTTTTTTATATTTTAAAATTAATTATTAAAATAAATTTTAATTAAATTTAAAATAAAAAAAATTAGATTCAGCTACGTCTTTCGTGAAGTTAGCAGCATAACAATATCATTATTCTTTTTTATTTTTATTGTATCTCCATTCTATTTTTTTAACTAAAAATAAAAAATTAAACTTTTAGTCATTTTATTTTTATAATTAAATTATACAAATTTTAATATAAAAATTAAATTATTAATTTTATAATTTAAATTATCATATTAATAAATTTAAACTTTTATATTAAATTTTATAAAATATTTTATTCATTATAAAATATCTGGATTATTAAAAAATACAGAAATTAAAAATTTATTAATAATTTGAAATTAAAAAGTTTAATTGTTTTAATAAAATATCTTGTATAAAATTTTTTAGCTTCTCATTTAATATAGATAATAAATTAAATTAAATTAAATTAAAAATAAAATAAAATAAAATAAATCTTATTTTAATTTTAATTTTAAAAGTGATAATTAAAAATAAAAAAATCAAAAACAAACGATTAATTTAAAAGTTGAAACAGATAGAGTATTAGTAAATGTAAGTTTATAAGTTTATATTTTTTTTCTAAACTATATGGATGACTTCTTTAGACTATAACATATGTCTTAGAGTAAAACTTCAACTACCAAAATTTTAGGTGAAAAATAATTCAAACATTAAGCAAAATACTTTTTCAAGAATCATGATTTATTAATTACTGATGATTGGTTATTGATGGAGTTATGATTTTATATTTTTGTGCAATAATGATGCATCATTGGAGAGAAGAATAATAATAATATATATATCTATATATAAATAAACTTTATATATAATTTATATATTTTTCATTTTTTTCCATGGAGATTATGCGGGTGAATAGCATTTCTTGGAGAGTGCGGCTCACGTACTGTAGCTGCGAGTGATGGTGGAATTTAATAGCATAATAATAATGAATTTGATATGTTTGCTGATATTACGAACTGCAATTGTGTGAGAGCCGCCAGTTTTCCTGTGGCCTTCACGTGTCTTGTCGAATGTTTGTCATGAACACATGGATTAGGATTGGTATCCTTAATTCTTATTTTAAAGTAGAAAAAGTAAATTAGATAAACATAAAATTATAATATAAATTTCATTAAAAAAGCAGAATTTAATTTTTAATAAAATAAAGAATAAAAAATGATTAAAATTAGAAAATAAAAAAATTACAAGATCCCATTCACTTATAGGCTCTGTGTCAGTTTATATAAAGTTTACTCAAGTTTTTTTAGAAGGTGTACTGAAAATAATTAACTATTTCCTGCATAATACAAATTACTTATTATAAATACAGCACGCATGATATAATTGGGATTTGATTCATTTTTAATTCCTCATAAAATAAGGGTGGCACCGGTTTAACTATCGTCAAAGATAATTTAGTTATTTAATTTTTTAAATATTTTTATTTTATTTTTAATAAAGGAATTGTTTATTATAAGAATAAGTAAAATATTAATGATATTAAATATATCTTATTTAAAAGCCTAAACATAAATTATGAGATTACATATGACATGATATTTATATCATAAACTCAGAAAATAAAAAACTTTGTTTCTTGAGACATCAAGAAGAAAATCCGTGACAAGAAAATATGTTTTTTAGTGAAAATAATGAGAAAGTGTTTAATAAACAAATATTTTGTAGCTTTCATGTCAGATTGGCCCTTAGCAATTATTCCTAGTATTGGTTTCCTAAAGCAGTGATTGAATTTAAGAGATTTTCTTAAAGCAAAAGATCGAAAGTGATGCAAATCAAACGGTGTTATTAGGGATACATTAGAAGTATAAATTTTTTATTTTTTTATATTTATATTTTTAATTTATTTTTACATGTACATATAATACACAAAATTACATATACATAATATTTTTCAAGACCAAATTGCAAATGTATTAATGTTTATGGAAAAGAGTCTTTTACACAAAAATTATTTTCAATGGAATTTTTATAAATTGTATTGTATTCTCATAAATCAAATTAAAAATATTTAGAGAATAAAATAATTTAATTATTTTTTAATAAAAAGTTATATAGTATTACCTTTTTAAATAATTTTATTTTAGTTGTGAAAACAAGATATTGATGATTCTTTTCTAAAAATCTTGTTGACAGATGTCATTTTTTTTAATTTTTTTAAGAAGAACAGATGACATATTTTCACGGTTAATTTTGGACGTTTGGGGTCATAAAAAGGATAACCATTACTGAATAGTTTCCATGTCATGTAGTGGGAAAACAATTTCCACATCAGAGTGTAGCCTTTTTTTGTTTTTTAGTGGGAACGTCAGGGTATAGTTTTTTTAAGAAAAAAAAGGTGGCAATCCAATGACTGTGAATGATTTCTTTTTGGCCATTGGATGGCAAATGGAATTGGAAAGTCATATTTCTGGCTTTCAAGGGGCAACAGAGAACGTTATGCAAAGCGCAAATGGAGAAAAAAATGTAGCTCCAAAAGTGGGCGTTCTTTATCCCTTTTATCAAACCGCTTTCACACAAGTTGGAATTAT
Organism: Dicorynia guianensis; assembly: GCA_037013595.1. Lineage (NCBI taxonomy): Eukaryota > Viridiplantae > Streptophyta > Magnoliopsida > Fabales > Fabaceae > Dicorynia > Dicorynia guianensis. The sequence goes on from JASUAB010000009.1 coordinate 4,361,108, forward strand.
TTTTAATAATTTGTAAATTTATTTTTTTTAATATTTTCCGATGTAGTCATGCTTCAACTCAAAAAGCCCACTCACGTACACAAATCAATCTTCTTCGGCTGGTCATATGCTTAGACATTAGTAGCATCCAATGAAGGGGTGGAGCCTTCGGTCGGTTTGGTCCGCCACCACCACAGCAACCACCTTTGACCCGGCAACGCCATTGTTGGCTGTGACGCAGATGCTCAGCAGCTTGTCCCACACGACGACAAACGAACCTCCAATCAAAACATGCCACGCTGTGAAGTCCCTTTCGGACATTTATGTTAATTTTCTTCTCCATTTCTGATTTCTTATCTCCTGTTAATGCCTGGCCAATTAGATTTCCGGAATCCCATCTAAGAAAAACGTAAAACACGTTTTTCAGTTTGTCGGCGTTTATACTCTTAAATTAAAGCTGCAACTCTTAGTTAGAAAGTGTCAACTTTGGTCATTAGTCCGAAAACCATAGTAGTCAATGTTCTACAAGACCAAGTCCTAACAAACACATATCGTTCTCAGGTAGTCACACGCAGTTGGATTTGTTAGTCACAAAATGATAGCTCCTACAAATACCACATGAATTATATATTTGTCTGCTTGCCATGCCAACCTTTCCAAAGTCCAACGCTCCCAAAGGGTGGTTGTGTTTTATTTCGCGCTTATTTATTTTCAGGATGCGTAAGTCTCGGTTTAAAATAACGTGGGCTGGCTACCAATTATAGTACTGACAGTAACGGCCACTGTCCCTTGTCATTGTCATCCCTTGTTTGTTCCAGGCATTTTCCAAAAGAAAACGAAACAAATTCGTTCTTTTGTATATGAAAGTTGGAAGACCATAGACAAAGACCAATATTAGGAAATCAATATTATAGCAATTGACCATGGACTAACCAGGAGGAAGGTGAATAAATCTTTAGAAGACTAGTTGGAGTTGGTAGTTCGTAGACAAATTATTACTTTATACTTTATTTTTTTTTTACTTTATTATTTTTTATGTATTTTATTATATTCTAAATAGCATAAAATAGAAATAGAATTCCCCTTCGGCCACATCTTTTATCTAGCGACGTACGATGCAGTAAATTTACTTTTTGTGAAGAATGAAGCAGCTCATTCGTGCAGTGTGTAACTCATTGTCGGCCCAAGTTATTGAGCGGCGGCCCGATATAAATCGGACGCACGAGACTTGAGGCCCATGGTCGGGTTAGTTGGTGCAACATACATCGCCCGAAGCTTGGGAGTTGGAAGTTGGAAGTTGGAACCGTTTAGCAACACAATCGGAGATCATCCTCGTCCTCGTGTTCGATCTCTGGTTGTTCCGAAGAGAGGGACACGCAGAGGGAAAGATCATGTATTCGCTCTTTCGAGCTGTTGTTCGAACCCTCAAATCTACCACCAGGCCGTTCTCTTCTTCGTCTGCAGCCACACCCTCCACATCGTCTCAATTCCCACAGACCCTTGCGGGCCTCCGAACTCGGCTAGCGGAAGAATCGCCATCTCTCTCCGACTTCATTGACCTGCAATCCAATAATTCGTACTCTGTCGAGATAGGCACTAAGAAGAAGCCGCTGCCCAAGCGGAAATGGGTGAAGGAATCGATTCCCGGGGGTGAGAAATATGTGCAGATCAAGAAGAAGCTTCGGCAATTGAAGCTGCAGACGGTCTGCGAGGAGGCCAGGTGCCCAAATTTGGGCGAGTGCTGGTCCGGCGGTGAGACGGGGACTGCCACTGCCACCATTATGATTTTGGGAGACACTTGTACTCGACGTTGCAGGTTATCCACTGAATTTGAGTTCATTTGCAGCTTTTGTTTATAATGTTATAGTCGTTTTGTTATTAATAATTATTTCTACAAGAAATGTTTTGCTTTGTATTTTGGGGGAGTTGCGGGGAAATAATATTTGTTGAATTAAAATCTGCAATCACCAAAAGAAAGTAGATTATCCATCGATAATCTTATTTTGTGCTATTTTCATCTTCCTAAGATAACTTCATGGTCCTTTACTACTTGCACATTTGAGGGGAAAAAAATAAAGGAAAAATGAAGAAAACTGTACGATATGAGTGGAACCGCAAAATTGCCACGGAAATATGTCTTGGAACTGCAAAATTGATAGTATTTGATGTTGTGCTCATATGTATGAGGAAAAATTGTTTGATTGTGTCTTCTAAACAGAAATTAATCCTTGTGCTGACATTTATTTAATTAAGCAATGATTTGTGGAGCTTCATAAAACAAGTAGCATCTTTTGTCTGGTAGCACACTGGTAGCTATTGTCAGACTCTTATGTTAATAGACAAACATATATGTTAGTTGTTTCTTTCTGAACTCTTAAGTTGTAGCCGTACTGACTTAGGTGACTTTGTATGGTTCAATACATAATTTGTTTCATTTGCCCCTGGAATAGTTCTTCCATTTATTCTTTTATGTTGATTTTCAGATTCTGCAATGTGAAGACATCACGGACTCCTCCACCACCTGACCCTGATGAACCCACCATGTGGCTGAAGCAATTGCATCTTGGGGCCTGGATTATCTAGTTATAACTAGTGTTGATCGTGATGATTTACCTGATCAAGGGAGTGGTCACTTTGCTGAAACAGTGCTAAAGCTGAAGGAACTGAAGCCAAGTATGCTTATTGAAGCCTTAGGTATGTATTCTGGACATATGTAGTTTGACAATAGACTTAGTCAGACGTGTGACCATCTAGATGATTTGCAGGTGTAGCTAGTCAATTTGAAAAGGAATAACTATCTCTTTTGAGTTTCTATCACAAAAGTAGTCTATTAAGAATCAAGGTAAATTAGGTGGTACTCAAATTGTGGGTTTCCCATGCAATCGTTGTTGATTACTTTCACTAGCACAGTTGATTGATAAATAGCTGTTAGTGTTTTCTATATGGGAACAAGAGCTTTGTTTCATGGGTTATCAAGTTTCTGTTTTAGCTGATTGTCTTGGTAGTTGGTCCCAGAGTTGCACTGTTTTTGTATAAGTTGAGGTACTAACAGGAAGGCTTATAATCAGAATTAAAAAATTTTATGTTCGGAAGGCCTAGGGAACAAAGTTCAAGGTTTAATTAGTATTCATGTGCTCGCTTAATAAGTCAGTCTTTCATATATATTCTCATGGTGTTCAAACTACTTTTGTCATGACAGTTCCTGATTTTCGAGGAGATGCCGGGTGTGTAGAGAAGGTTGCCAAATCGGGATTAGATGTCTTTGCTCATAATATTGAGACAGTTGAAGATCTTCAGAGTGTTGTGCGGGACAACCGTGCTAATTTTAAGCAGTCGTTGTATGTTCTAATGATGGCCAAGGATTATGCTCCTGCTGGAACCCTCACCAAGACTTCAATAATGTTAGGTTGTGGAGAAACACCCGACCAGGTTGTGAAGACAATGGAGAAGGTGAGAGCAGCTGGTGTTGATGTGATGACATTTGGTCAGTACATGAGACCTTCAAAGTGCCATATGCCAGTATCTGAATACATTACACCTGAGGCTTTTGATAGGTATCAGACTCTTGGCATGGAAATGGTAAGATTTTAGCCTTTGCTCTAGTGGTTCTGATAAGTTCTATTTTACTTTTCTATGAACTAAAGGAACATTACATTTATGGTTTGAAAAGTTTTTTCTAACAGTGTCTATTGCTGTTGTCGTAATTTTTTTTGGGTATCCTTCTAGTTTTAATCCTAGTTCTGTGCATTCGCTAAATCCTTCTGATGGTTGTTTATCATGCTCTCGTAGCTTAAGTATGTACCTTGGATCATTGGAGAAATTAATACTGTAAACTGAAATAATATCCTCTTACATAGTTCCATTATTGAACTATACGATGCACCTCTTTTTGCTTCCTTGTGGCCTGTGATGATGATTTTGTTATGGGTGTTTAAAATTTAGTTTGGTTCTATTTCTATGTTTAATAACTTTTTGACTTGTGGTGTCTTTATATAAATATTTAAACTGGTGATGGAATCAAGCAGTAAATATTTAGAATTTCAAATTTTTCCTATTTTCTTAAAAGATTAGTCAGTTCTTACTTTACTAATTTGATTTTAATGACTAAAATGTAATTACTCACATGGGAATAAATCTACTATCTTGCATTGAAAACATTGAAGGAAAATTATGCATTATACATGTAAAAATACTGAGGAAGATAATAGCTAAAATCTGAGTCCGTTCTTGTACCTAGCAACCATAATTAAGCCTTTAAGAGGTTTCTAGTCCTGTGCTCACTGAAAAGAAAATTTTCACCCGGGAGAAGAGGAGCAGGAAGAGAATCTAGAAAGTAGATGTTTTCACCGTATAGCTGTCTGCTGCTGAGCACAGGAGGCGTGATCAGGCTTAGTAACATCATGTTACACTAGAAGCTGCATTGCAAGCATCATCCATTGTAAATTCATTTTTCGTGGAGCAGTGATACTCCTAATCTATCTCTACCCACTCTTTCATACACAGCAGAGAGATAAGAAAGCAAAAGTAACATAAAAGAAAACTTTTCAAAGAAGGACTGAGTGGACAAAAACAAAGACGAATTGGATGCGTACTAATAAAAACGTAAAACTATCATTACTCTTTCTTGTGTAGGATAATCTGTAACTTGTCAAATCCATGGTGACTACGGCCCTATTATACTCTTAAATCTCTACTAATTAGCATGTCTGAGGGGCACTGCAAACAGAGATCTAGGTTCGGCACCGCATCTGGCATGTGTGATGACCATGCAAGTGTAAGCACCGCAACAGTGCTCTGGGCTTACTATTTTCTTTGTATTATTGTCACATGTAGCATCATCATATTGTATTGTGCAAACACACTCTTATATATTAAAGGTTGCCTTTTCATTCTATAATGACCGATATATTAATTATTACAACCATGTGGCGTGTTAATTGTATGTCATGTATGTGATAGGGCTTTCGGTATGTGGCATCTGGTCCCATGGTGAGGTCATCATGGAAGGCAGGTGAATTCTATATCAAGTCCATGATTGAATCAGATCGAGCTTCAACTTCTTCAAAGCATCTGCTTTCTTGATGAAAGTTTCTTGTGACCTTCACCCATTTTTTTTCATGTACTGTATGTAAGAAGGAGCTCCAACTGACATGATGCTGTTCATTCTTGTGTCACTTGTATTATATTAATAAATTAATATGAATACGCTCAAACTCTGTAATTCTTCCCCCGGCCTTTTCCCCAGCCGAACATCAAAGAGTGGATTGGTTGAGATTCAATTGGGAAATACATTTTTCCTGCCTATTACAAAGGTTGATTCAATACGTGAATTCATGTAATGCTTCCATCCACTCCATTTCAAAGGTTTACTTGAATTCATATTATGATCACTTTCTCTCCTGTGCTGTTTATACTATTACCGTACTACTGAAATTACAAACATTTTAATTTTCAGCTCTCATAAAAATTGAGACTTTTTAAAAGAGATAATGATACAGGTATAAATAAATTTTACACTCTCTCACATTCTCTCTTTTCTTTTGCTCACCACAATTTTATGGTCCCTAGTTGTGTCCGGAGCATGAGCTCCGGTGTATAGAAGGAACATTTTCCATTTAAAGCTGGTGATGTTGATCCAGTGGAACTGTCCTTTTCCAGAGGTACTATCCCATAAGGCTAGACTCCTTAACAGTTGATCTCCAACAGATCGCACTGGCTTTTAATTTTAAACTAAAGTAGCGTCCTACAAATAAAGTTTCGGTTTGCTTGTGGAATGTACGGAAGTCATATTCAGTGTTACCGTAGCAATCAACCGGTGTAGTGCTCAGGGGTAGCTTTAAGGGTTATGCCAGTCTAGTTAGTCTGTCTTTCAAGTTTCAAAATCATGTGAGCATTGGTGACCTAAATTCATTGCAATCTACCTTCCTCAAGCAATTCCTTTTCGGCCATGATGCATACTTTAAGCATTTCAAAAACAAAAATGTTTGCCTCATTAAACTTATATTTTTTCTATAATTAAAGAATTTTTTTCTCTTTTATTATAAAAAATATGTGAATTTAATCGTGTAAATATATCATAACTCTTTAAAAATAAATGAGATATGAAAACTCAAGTGATCCAGTTATACCTGGCCATTGTGTCATGGTATAATGTTAGGTGGGGCAGATCTTGGTGGGGTTGGGATCTTAATTGCTGATCATAAATGAACTAACTTATTCCATGTAGCTTTGTTGATTTCACACTGCGGGTTTTGTTAAGATCTTGATTCAAAATTTCAGATGACCTACAAATTTCTCAGAATCTGTCTTATCCTAATTCTATTGAATATCATTCACAACCATATAAATGCCGGGACATTTAATAGTTCTCAAGCTTTATTCCCTTTTTTCTGGAAAAGTTCGGAGTTGCAAACACTAGAGTTCGTCCACAATGAGACCTAACTTGTTAATGCATATTATACCCTTTTGCTCTCTCTCTCTCTCTCTCTCTCTCTCTCTCTCTCTCTCTCTTATTTAGTTCGTTCCAAAATTTTTTTGCTAGCCTTGTTAATTGACAATTCAAAAGGCCTGTTTCTTTCTCTCTCTCGCAAGTTCCTTTACAGGACATTGACAGCCTTGTCCACTATGCTTCGCTTTTAGCTTTTTTCCCCTACTTTTGCAGAAAATTTCAGTATGTTTGGAACCGGCTATAAAATGATTATAAATAAACGACGATTATTCTGAATCACTAAATGATTGATGTTGCACAGAACAAGAGTCTATGCGTCAAGTTTTTTGACACAGGTAGTGAAGTATTATTGCATCACTAAAGGTAAATCAGCTATAAGTTCATCTTACAAAGTTGGTGACCCGCAGTGATCTCTCTGTCAGAGACGACAGTCAAAGCAACTGTGCACCAATCACCACCCTGTGGTTCAACGTATGATTCGTCCATAATTCTTCCCAGGTTGATGGCAATAATGGGATCCAAATCAATTAAGTAATTAAAAAAAAAAACTTATTCCTTTTTAAAAACTTAGCCCGTAAATGAAAAATAATGTTATATTCACATATTTAAAGCTACACTTTTTTTACATTGACTTATGTGGCTTAAAAATAGTCATTGATTCCTTATTATATAATTTTATCTCATGGCATTCAATTCTTCTATATCATCAATGTGGGAGAAACCTATGCCTAAAGATGTAAGAGGATCATTTCCGGTAAATGAGTTATACAAACCATGCTCTATCACAAACTGAGTTGAATTGCCAAACCACAGATGGAAAGCCATCAATGCAGTTCAAAAGAACATTGGTTTCCATTGCAACGTTACAACTTCATCTGCGTTTAAATTTTAGAACCGCGTGACTAGTTTGAGATGGAGGCATGGCATTCGATGTTGGACTATTCCAATGAAACGAGGTTATTATTCTTAGGCCTTTTAATAATCAATTCAGCCATTCCCATTTGAGACTTACGTTTTTTCATTCCAATCTAATTCTGTTAGTAATTGCTCATTTATCAAAAGATATTAATAATGCCAACTGAGTTTGGCACAAGCGTACCGAACCTCTCCTTCCCTTCTCTAACCTCCAATTCGATCCTCCAATGTAATTAAAAAAATATATTAATAATAACTCAAGAGTTATTGAAAGAAATGCAAATCCGATCAAGAAAGACTCGTAGCAATTGTATTATTAATCAAACTTCCATAACTACCATAATTAATTGTCAAGTTTCCAACGTAACAAATGGCTCTAAAACAAAGGAAAACAAATATAAAATTAGTACCGGAATGGATCTTTTGAAATGCATTTAACATGTTACAGTACTATAAAATACATTATTCTTTAAATTAGTTAAAGGACAGCATTAATACACATCATTTAATCAATATTATTATGTCATCCATTTGATTTAAATTTTAATTTAATAAAAATATAATTTTTTATACTAATAAGTAATTTTGGCATTTGTAGACTGACTTTTAGTTCACAAAGCATTCGTAATTTAGTCTTTTAATTTTTATAAAGTAAAGGTACTTTACATTTTTTTTATTTTTTTAAAAAATAATTTAAGTTTTTAATTTTAAAATTAGATAAATTTAATTTTTTTATAATTATAATTGAAAAAATTTAATTTTTTTACAATACAATTAAAATAATTTAATCTCTTCATAATTATAATTAAAGTAATTTAATCTCTCACTCATTAATTTTTTTTTCAGCATTATATAATTAATCAATAATAATTTAAATTTTATTTTTATTATAAAAATTTTAACATTTATTTTTTGATATGAAATTATTTATTTTTTTACTAAATCTTAAGTCTTAATTTTATACATTTTTATAGTTCTTTTAATAAAAAAATGTATATAACATTGAGTCATATTATAATAAAAAGTTATTTTTAACTTATTATCAATAAATTATATCATATAAAGAAAAAATAATATAATAAATAAAAAATTAAATTATTTTAATTATAATTATAAAAAAAATAAATTATTTAATTTAAAAATTAAAAAATTAAATTATTTTTTAAAAAATTTAAAAACTAAAAATATTCTTCCTCTCCTATTTTTTTTATTAAAAATTAGTACTATCTTGCTTTTAACAGAGCTTTTGAATAGTAACTCTTTGCTTTGTCACCAGCCAATCAGGCTATTTATTTATGTATGTCCAACCTGCTGTGCTTAGCACGGGCCTTGGCTACATATTCGGGGCTCAATTGCTCATTTACGGCACTCTTCTCCTGCCAAACCTGTTTTGACTTTCCACTTCAATAGCCGTTGGATTATTTTGAAATTTTCAAACTCAGCCATGCAATTTCCAACACACTCTTCCCAGCATTATACCACCACCACCACCATCTTCTAAAATCTCTGGGGGTATCGCAATTGAATCCAAATGGGTTGCTGCTTTAGCACCCCCAAAGCCGCAGAGCAACAAAATGGTCCTAAAAGCCAGCAATGTCAGCTGAGATCTCCAAAACCAGCGACCCATGAAGTAGACAGTAGAGCCCCGCCGCCCGTCGAAGAGGAAACAGTGAAAGAGGTTCTCTCGGAAACACCCGTTTCCAAACCTCAAGTTCCATTTTTGGTGGGAGAAAAAATACCCCAAATGCCTATTATTCAACCTCAAGCTGAGAAATTTGAACCAAAGGGTCTGATTAAAAGTGCAGAGGAGGTCTCTGACGTAACTCAGCTTTCAGAAATCTGCAGCATGAGCGAGAAGAGCTTTTCAACCACTACCACCGCTACTACTGCTACCATCACAGAGAAGAGAGAAGACGAAGCTACGAGTAAACGAAGTAGCAGAGAGGGAAGTCAGAGATCGAATCGATCTCCATCCATTGCACCCGGGAAGGGCCCAAACTGCGCTGATAGCACCAACGGCAGAGAACCAAGGGCGAAATCTCCGGCGTGCAAAGTAGAGCCTCCACCAGAGAAGAGTCAGGGTAGTTCGAGGTCAGTTCGTGGGAGGGAATCTGGTCAGGTGGGGAGTAGGAAGCTTAATGCGGGGTCCGCCGGAGTTCGCCGCGATCCCTGCGAGGGCTCCGGCAGGCGATCGAGGTCGCCGTCTACCAGGTCAGTTGGTGGAGTGAGCAAGGTAAGTTCCAATGGTCGGAGTCAACTCAAGCTGTCGGGCGGAGCCGGTCGACCGTTGCCGGCTAAGGATGTGGAGAATAGTGTGAGTGATCTCAAAGTTGAGGAGAAAAACGACGCTGCTCCACAAGAATCCCTTGAGAACCCACATGTTTCAATGGAGTGCTTTATTTTTCTGTAGATTTTGATTTCTAGAAGCGATTTCACATGGCATGTTCTCAATTTTAATACTTTTAGCAATTCAAGCCCTTGTTAGAATGTCTCTGTTCTGCTTGTTCACTAGTACACTTGTGGGACTTCTTGCTCACAAATTACTTCTGTAAATAATCCGATAACTGTACATTTTCTTGAGTAAAAGCCAATGTGTGGGGAATCAGAAAGACCCTCGCATTCAAAAGGGTCTTTTTATTTCTTTTAAGTCTTTGCTTTATTTCTGGTCTTCAACCTAGAGATGGGGAACTTTGTCTGGGGATAGGCAATGAAAATGGTCCTCGAAATTGAGCATCTTCTTCTCTTTATGGGGATGGGGAAGACAGAGACTTCTTTTGTTTCTTGGTGTTAGTGTGGGTTGTCTTCTATGCGTATACAAATGCAACGGCCTTTCCCTTTGTGGGCCTAGAAGCGTGAGAAAGGTGCAGAACAGGACAGGACATCCAAGGGAAGACCAAGTTGGTGACAAACTTTCCAGTATTTCCAAAAAACACTCAACTAGGAGGGACTGCTAGCCTGCTACAGGGTCCGCTAATTTTTTTCCTTACTTTATGAACTGCTATTTGTCTTTAAATTGAATTTTTTTTGGCACTAAACTTGCTAACGATCAATTATCATGCTATGTTTTTCACTACTTATTTCAATGATGTATGTCTCCACTGTCTGCGACATATGGGTGAGCCGTTGATTTTTGTGTAATATAATTTAGTTTATATTATTTAATAAATTTAATAATTTATATTTTATTATATAAAAATTAAGTAAAAATAAGTTCATGACTAAAATTTTATTTTATTTTTTTTTAAATTTAAAAATTTTTATTTAAATTTTTTATTATTAAATTTTTTTAATTAAATCTTCATAAATAAATAAATTTTTATTTTGATTTCGTTAAATTTTTTTAATAAAATTTTTTAAAAATTAAAATTAATATTAATTAAATTTTTTAATTCATCAATTACATGATAATATTAATATATTTAAAAGAATTTAATTGATATTATTTTTAATTTTTAAAAAATTTAATTAATAAAATTTAATAATAAAATATTAAAATAAAAATTTATTAATTTATAAAAAATTTAATTAAAAATATTTAAAAATAAAAAATCAAAATAAAAATTTAGAAACTTGTGAAGAACTAAAATAAAATATTTGTTTAAGTTTATTGGGTAAGGATTATAGCTTTGAATGACAGCTCAACCATTATGCCTTCCAAGGTGGTGTTGTGATCTTAAACTAAAAATGATTCGGTCTTTGCCAGATTAAAAGAGCAATTTCCTTCGTAGTCTTTCGATTCTGCAATTTTCACTTTTATTTTTGTAGTAACTCTGAAAAGAGTTTGAGACCGTCTTCACTTCAATATATTTCTTAAAGAAGATACATCCAAAAGAAAAACATAATAGTCTCGACTTTATTAAAAATTGCTATGTTAATTATGTTTGAGCTCTGTCATTAGTACAAAGCATCTTTTCAATCTCTTTGTATATTTGTAAAAAGGGATAAAATTGTAACGCACAGTTCCAATTTTTTCTTCTCCAACAACGGATAGAGAGAATAGTCTCTCACAACGTATAGAGAGAATAGGAAAACGCCTATGTACTAACAGCATCTTTCTAATGTTCGCAAAAACTTCACATCATCTCAGAGGAAAATATTCGTCTAAAGAAGTATATGAGCGAAATCAAGCACTGTGCGAAGAAGGTTTCCTGCAACGATTGTGTGGGAAAACGAAGTCATTGCAGTTCAGTAGTTCACTGAATACGCAACGGGTGCATCTAACATCCAAAAGATGGCTGATCGGCCATCGTTGATGAGTTTCATCAGGGACATTGGTTTACACTCATTGCCTGTGTTAAATAGTTTGTAAAATAATAAAAAAAATTTATATAAGATAGAATTAAAAATATTAGACTATATAAATAATAAATAATTAAAATTAAATTATAATATATGAATCATAATACATAAAATAGTTTAAATTAAAATGTTAAATTAAAATCTTTAAAAGATAGAATAAAGCTAAATAGACAATTACATCCGTTTAAATTAAAAAATTTCTTTCTTAATATATATTCACTTTTTTAAAAAATTTTGTTATATTATGAGATAATTTACTTTTGATACAAAAATGATATTAATTTCATGAGTTCAAATTATATTTTATTGTCTCATATACTTATTTTCTAGCAGCTTGATCATATGAGCTTCATTGTTGCCACAGTCCACACATCAGAGGGATGAGAATGATCATATTTCTAGTTGCTTGTTGGAATATAGCCTGTCATTAGTGTGAAGGAACTTGTCGTTTTGCATGGATAATGACGAAGTGTCCGGGTGACAAGAGGCACCACAGAAGTGAATAGAGATTCAAATTTACTGGCCTACATCTCAACACACCTCTTTAAGCCCATTTAGGATTATGGACAGTAGTACACCTTTGGGCTAAGTGTTCCTGCGATTCCTGTTGCTGCCTGAATACATTGAAGAGGATCAAGAAAAATTTTAGGTGGAGGCCCAATCAAGAGAAGACTGATCAAGTTGAGTTATCAACCAGTGCAGAGCATGGCTTTTTGTTTGGAGTAAAACAAAACTCTTTTTTTTTTTTGGTGGTACAGGAAATTTATTGACTTTTAGATAGGGGAGGAGTAAACGAAAATCGAATTTGAGAGTAAAAGAGCATCGGAGTGACCGTTAACTTAAGAGATCAGATCTGGAGTAAAACAAAACTCTTTGATTCAAAATTTTTGAGGAACGGTCTTATAAAATTATATTTTGTGAGCATAATAAATCTAAAATCAAGTTAAATATATAATGACATATCCCCAGAGCAAGCTCAAACATCGCTATATATTATACACATATTCTGGCTGTGATCTGCTGATCTGTCTGTCTCTCCATTGATTCGAACAAAATCATAATGTTTTTTCTTCAGCCACAAAAACTAATTAATTAATGATTTGAAAATGACTCTTCGTCTTTAGAAAATGACAATGTGACACTTGCAAGTTGCAATGGGAGGAAGAAGAGTCTGGCGTTGGACGTTCAGGATAGCCATTAGTTTAATTAATGGTGGAGAACTCAGCGACGCATAAATATCTGTACTGATAAGCAAAAAAGAAAAGAGTGTATAATATTCCCGTACTCTTACCGCACGCCTAAAACAGTGCAAATGCACTGTTTTTGTTTCCAATGAGAAGAGTGGCCCAATTCACGTACTAGTGTCGGCACTGCCTTGTTTAACACACCGTACCTTAATCATGGACTCTAGCTTTCAGCGAAGTCAATGATTCATCTACCATTAAACCAATGCATTGAGAATAATTACTTTGTTCTAATTTAAAAAAAAATCATATTTTAAATTGAAACCCTATCAATTAATTAAAATTTGTTAGCTTATATAATTTAAATTTTAAAATTTAATAATTTATAATTTTTAAATAAAATTTTACTGTGACTCATTTTATAAAAACAGTTAGAATGAAACAAAATAACTTCAAATGTAAAATTCAACTTAATAATCAATATTTTTATTATGTTTATTATTTTAATAAATCAAATATTATATATTTACTTTAAAAAATTAAATTTATTAAATTTTATACATGAAATTATAAAATAAAATTTATTTTATAGTCACCCTTCATCCAAGACTCTAGATCACCTAACGTTTCAATTGAACGTCCTAAGTAAAAGTTATTCTAACTTTCCCTCACGGTAGCTAATCCTGATGAAGTAATTTTTCTGATGAAGCAATTTTTTTTTTTTTTGACACGAATCAGCTGATTGAGGAAGTCAAAAAACGTTCTCACGGAAACATCATGTGATCCTGATCCCTTCGTCCAATGGTTACGTGCATTTGAAAGAAATAACAGTCAATTTATAAAAACACCACCGTATTAAAAAAGAATTCAAAGTTGTTCTGGAAAGTCCTCTCCAATTTCGGACAGGCCGACATGAATGCCAAGGATTTCTAAAATTTCGTCAACAAACAAACGCAACCGGCCGCGTACTCGATTATCTTTTGTTTGCATTACACACGAGCCCCCAGAAGACAACAGCTTCGAAGAAACATGGTGGGGGCCCGTTTTAGGCCCATTAAAATCACTAGGTACTAGGTAGGGGCGCCCCTAGTAGATCAATTTTTTTTTAATTTTTAAAAATTATTCTGTAGAATAAAAATATTAAAAAATTTGTTTGGTAAACTTATTCTAAAAATAATTTTAAAAATTTAAAATGCGAAAAAACTTATTTAATAAAATTTGTTTTGAAAATAAATTTTAAAAGTAAAAAAAAAAATTCATTTGCTTTGATTTTTTCTTTAAAACTTTGATTATGATAACTTTTAATTTTGTTATAAATTAAAAAAAAAAACTTTGAATAAAATAAAATATATACACAAATATAACTTATATATAAATAACTTGATATATATATATATTTATCTATATATCAAGAATAATTAAAAGACAATCATCATAAAATTTGATTTGCCTCTTAGGTTAAAATCTTTGAATTTAAAATATGAGAATATGGTTGGCTATGCATTATTGGATTCAAAAGTTTGACCCATTATGGCTATTTACTTTAAAAATATTAATACTTTTATTTGAGATTATTTTTCAAATTATGATATTTTTCACCTTTATAAATAATCAACACACTATAAATAATCATGCATATATAGATATCAACTCAAGCTCTAGAAGAAACCTAGAGAATGATTGAGAGGATGTTATGATGTTATAGCTTTTGAGAAGTTCTATATGAATGACAAATTTTAAGTAGTTTTGCAAGTTTATATAACATTTTGCATATATATATCACCAAATTCCCACCAAGTAAGCACAATACATGAAAGCTTTGTGCAAATGAAATAAAAATACAGCATGTAAATTTCAAGGCTTAATACATTTGCATCAATTGATCATTGGTAAACCAATTTGAAATTTACCAACAAAATATCGACTAAGTTCTTGGCAACAGAATCATTTAACTTGAATAAAGTTATACACATTCAAAACCAAAGTATGATAACTGACAATAATAAATTTAGATTCTCTAAGGCAACACATGGAGTAGGAACCTCCAAAGCTTCTGTTGGATTATTAAGTGATTCGTAGACACTGACATCACACTCACCATTCTCTAAGGCAACATATGGAGCAAGAACCTCCAAAGCTTCTCTAATTCCCATAGCACCAATTACAAGTAGTGGAAGGCCCACCACTCTAGTGCCCCAAGTTCGAATAACCTCAATGTGAAGCCAGTCCTTCAAGAGTAAAAATAACAAGCCAAATATGACCTGACCTACATCATGGCCACAACCCTAAAGGGCTCCAATAGCAACACTTTCCAATTGGGTGTCCAATAGACAATGGAGCTAAAGCTACAATATGGTCAAGCCTAGATAATGTGTGTAAGCAACCAGTGACAAAACCAATCCAAGCACTGCTTAGTAGCTCAGTGCAAATTAATTTTCCACCAACAATGGCAGCAGCAAGACCACCTGTCTTTGTTGCAATTTGAAAGGTCACATAAGCTGTGGAATCATGTTTCCAACATTCATTTATTTTTCCTCACATTCCTTGGGGTTTGCAATATCATATCATGTTTCTAACTACATTTCCAAATAAAGTACTATTTTCAATTTTGTCAATTGTGAAATGAGAATTAATCTCAACAAAAGCCACTAGAGTTTTATTGATAGACAAATTTAAAGAAAGAGGCGCATATCAAGCATAGCCATCTAGAATTTGGTACTCTAATGCCCAATGCTTAGTAAGAAGGTGGATTAATAAAAGATGAAAAATTATGTAAAAAAATGTAATTTATGTGATAAATAAATTTAGAAAGTAAATGAGTTTAAATTAGGAAAAAAAATACCTCCTTAAGCTCCCTTTCCATGTCCATATACTTAGGGATCCCAAGTTCATCATTTAAGAGTTGTTTGACCTAATTGAAAGATGAAGGAAAAGTAATTATAGATGACCTTTCATATCAATTGATAGTGCAGGAAACAAGGAGGAGTGTTACGCTCTTAAAATTCAAAACATAGGGATACTAGTCGACATTGTCCATAATTTTTGGAAAAGCAATACAACGGGTATTATTATGTAGGTGTGAAAGTAAGCACTTACATGGGACATATGCATGAGCATAGAAATAATATATCACAATTCAAGCTTAACATACTGTCGAAGTTGCCAAGAAATTCAGCAACAAGCTAAACCAAAAAAGAATGCCAACATTACCCACAGAATGCTAAACATTGAAAAAAAAAAACAATATTAAGATCCCACAATCTATGGGGAGATCAAGTATTGAATAGAAAACCTACAAGGGTAATGCATCAATAAGTTAGCTTAACACAATGCTCAAACCTTAAACTTTTAACCACAGTTTTCAAGTATAAATTTCATCCTTGGCATTTAAAAAAACTTCTATGACAAGCCAAATGATTCCAACCTAAAAAGAGTGAGGTTCCTATCCTTTTCTTGCAGCTTAAACCAAAAAGTACTACGCTACAACCACAAATAAGGAATGACAACCACTCATAAAAGGTATGCCAAACAGATTCTAAGTCTAAGAAAATTATAAGAAATGTAGCTAGCCAAATAGGAATGTGGTTGCATAATTACTTCTTATCCTTTCCCCCAATTTAGCAAGTTACTCCACATACTCCAATGCATGAGAATTTTAATCCTCTTAATTTGTTCTATTTCCATTACTTGCAAATCACTTGTAAACATAATCCAAAGTGGGACATGAAAAAAGAGAAGATAAACTAAGAAACAAAAAAGGCATAAGATAACCACCTAAATGGAGAAATTAAAAGTAAATAGCCAAATAGTGATCCTAAAAGGCAAAGGTAACAAAGTTGACTAGTCTGTCCAAATAATAAAAAGAGAAATTTCCATAAAGAAATCAAAACATGGATATCCCTCCCAACCACAAGTATAGAGTAACAAACAAAAATATTTCCAACATTCTTTGAGAACAATGTACTGAATTTAATTGTACCGACACTAATTTTGATATGAAAACTTAGAACATATAAGACAATATACTTTCAATATTTCTATTCAACAAAGCCTAGTATAGCACTCTAATTAATGTAGGTATTCCACTATTAATCAGCATTCAGGCAATACAATATTTAGAATTTCTCTTTATAGTACTCTTGGTACTTCAGTAATCAATCCATAAAATAAGAAGTTAAACCTTAATTGCTTGACTACCAAGGTTTGCATTCCAAATTAAGTGCAAAAACTGGAAGAAAAGAATCCAATCGAATTCAACACAACAGTAAAATTTCCATCCATAAATTTATTAGGTATTTTGAACAATGATTTGGAGTACTTTGAACCAAACTAAACCAAAAAATTTAGGAAAAAAAGGAGCAAATCGCTGAAAGAGAAAAGTGATAGGAACAAACTTAGTGAAGTTATTCTTTGTATTTGGTGAAGCTGTTCTTTGTAGGTAGAGAGATTGGAGGTTATCTCTTCTTTGCTTTCTTCTTCTCTGCCTTGTATGTCTACCATCTATGGTCATTCTTCCACAAAATTGGAATCAACTTTAGGGAGTGCAAACGAGCAAGACAACACCATTAAAGGCTAGGGTTTTTTTTTTTTTTTTTTATGGAGAATAACAATTACTCATCAAGAATTAACTCGCCTAAAACAATTGCTAACCCTGATACTGCTTATCAAGAAGCCTTTGTCCAAATCGGAACCAGGCACTTAGATTGCACTAAATCGAGAGAAATCATTCTCATTTTAGGGAACAACTTCCCATATGGCTACAAAGGAGACTTGGATTTCAATACTAGTGAATTCAAGTGGGAACAAATTAGTATTAGTCGGTGATATGTAGTAGAAGAGTAAAGAAAAGAGATTGAGAGCGATGGTCGAAGTGTCTAATAGTGAAACAGGCTGAGGAAAGATGCAATTCGATGGATTCTAAGAATTATAAATGTGCCGTTAATGAAAAGAGCTGTTCTCCACATATTTTCTAAAGATTCACCAAACAAAATAAGGATGAGAGAGCAAAAACATCTTTTAGATGTTTTCCATTTATTATTCTAAAAACAGGTTTATAGCAAACTGTGTCCAAAACTGTTGACACCAAAACGGGTCTTTAAACAAGTTTTATTGTTCTAACATTTTTCAAAACATCAAAATTATTTTTAAAAATAAAAATCAAACACGTCCTTAGATTTTCTAAAATAAAATTCTATAATTTCTTTTACAAAGCACAAATAACAAAATTTGTGATGATGAATTCGCAGAGCTACGTCTCAAATGGCGCACACTGCCACGGGTTGCATAATTGCATGCATGAACTTCTGCATGTTGAAGGAGAATGGCTCACAGAAAAGCGTAGTTTGTTTTGCAACAAGAACAGAAAATTGTCATTACTTTTTTTTTTTTGTCAGGATATGGATCGTTTACTGTAAAAGTAGGGTACCGTGAAAAAATAAGAGAAAATTTAATAAATAAGAAAATAATAATAAAATATTTATATATTAAATTATAAAAAATAAAAAGATATATTTATATATTAAAAAAATAAAGAGTAAATTACACTAACCTACCTTGAGGTATTTGATTATGACACTCCACCCCATTCTTATTCAAATATGACATTCCACCCCATTTATTCAAATATTAATTAAAAATATATTTAATATTAATAAAATATTCACAAAAAAAATATTAAATCAATATTTTAATCTAATTTTATTTAAAAATTATACTTTAATTCAGTTAATCATTTTAAATAATTAATATTTTGATAAATTATATTTTTTAATCAAATAATTATATTTATTACAAAGTATAAATTTAATAATATGTATGATTATGAAAAAAAATTTAATACAAATATAAAAGTATATTGGGGATGAGTTTAGTTAAGAAAAAAATATAAAGCATAATTGATCTTATTTTTTACTAACTAAATTCATCCTAAGATGCCTTTATATTTATATTAAATTTTTTTTCATAATCATATATATTGTTAAATTTATATTTTGTAATAAATATAATTATTTGATTAAAAAAATATAATTTATCAAAATATTAATTATTTAAAATGATTAACTGAATTAAAATATAATTTTTAAATAAAATTAGACTAAAATATTAATTTAATATTCTTTTTATGAATATTTTATTAATATTAAGTATATTTTTTTAATTAATATTTAAATAAATGAGCGGAGTGTCATATTTGAGTAAGAATAGAGTAAAATATCATAATCAAATATCTCAAGAAAGGTTAATATAATTTATTCAAAAATAAGAGATTAAACTTTTTTTACCATAATAAAATGACACTTCAAACGAACTGATAATCGGCGTCGTACAATTAGCAGTCCATCATGCCTGCAATGATCCAGCTGGGACCCGCCAGGCATTCACTACTTTCTACTCGTTTCCATTATAACACTGTCCTTACGGCGACAACATTATTTTGAGCCTGCACACCATTACGCACACGTGATTATTTGGCACAAAGTTAAAACGACCTCGTTTTTATTTGCTCACTTACATTCTTCATATTTCCGAAATCCAGTTATTTTTGAAAAAATAATACGCACACTTCTTTAAATTTAAATAATTTATAAGTATATTACTCAAAAAAATAATTTATAAATATATTTTTAATTATAAAAGTTAACAAATATTTTTTTAATTATTAAGATAATATAAATATACTTATTTCATTTATTTATTAATAAATATTAATAATCATGTAATATATATGTAATTATTAATATATATTTAGTAGTTATTGGTTGTTTAAATAATTTAAATAAAAATTAGTGTAAAAAAAATATAAATAAAAAGAAGCAAAAGAGTCTTAAGAGGTTTGATTACTCGATGTACAAACACATCTTCAATATTTTTTTTAACATTCTCTTCATCATCCTTTGATTGGTGAGTTTTTTTCTACATTTTATCTATATTGATTTCACCTATCTCTTTAAATGTTTAATCTATAATATGCTAATATAAAGTTTTATGCAAGAAATAACTAAATTGTTTTATATTTGCTATTTAGCTATTATTCTATTATTTAATTGAGTAAATGAGTTGTTCTTGAATAAAAAGAAAGTAGATAACCCTAAGAAGTTTAGTTATTCTTAACACATAGATACACATTCAATCTTTTTTTCTAATATTTTCATCATCATTTATTAAATTTTTTATTGTTAGTTTTTTCTACACTTTATCTATTTTGATTGCACCTATCTCTTTGAATGTTTAATGTATGCTATGCTAATGTGAAATATTCTTATGCAAAAGACATTTAAATTATTTTATATTTGTTGCTTTTATTTAATATTATATTATTTAATTGGGTAAATGAATAACTTCTATTAATTTGGTATAACATAATATGAAAAGCAATATTTGAGATGTTGATATGTCAAGATTTTTACTTAAAGTAATAGCATTTAAATTTATTATTTTATTTTCTCTATATAACTAATCAATTACAAAGTAAAATAAAATTTTATTTTTTGTTGTTATTATTATTAAGTTCATCTAAACAAATAATATTATGCATATTGATAATTGTATAACTGTTAACATTTATAACAGATAAATAAAAATAGTTTGTTTATATTATTTTTATAATTAAAAAAATATATTTATTAATTTTTATAATAAAAAATATACACTTATAAACGGTTTAAAATTAAAAGAATATATATACATTTTTTTTATAAGACGAGTGGCAAATTACTCAATCTTACACCATTTTAAAATCAAAAGAAAACAAAAATTTAAAATAATAATCGAGTGATATCGTACACTTTATTTGAATTGAGAAGCAACACATAAAATAGTAGCGCACACCGAATAAAGATAAAAGGCTTAAAGTAGAAAGTGACTTCATCTCTAATTTAATATTTTTTATTACTTTGATTTACCAATAATTTCAGAAAACGCCCATACATTCCCCTTCGTTAAATTTGATATATGAAAATTTTCAATGGTGCCAAAAAAGATTCGAGTGTAAATGAGTGATTACGAATTTGGAAAGGTCGGTGGGATATGAATCATATGATCGCGCACGTGTGCATGTGCTTAATTTAGAAACTCATGGTGGAAAAGAGCTTGATTGACACATATCTTGAAACTTTCTATCCGTTGAAAAGATGGGTTGGCTCATTTTGCAACACCAACTAGTACAAAATCAATACACCTTTCAATTAATTAAGCATGTGAATTTGAAGGTACAAGTTGTCGTCACCAAATTAAACATGCATGGAAGCTCAACATTTAGACGCGGATATTTGTGGTTGAGAAGATAAAAATCATTCTGGAATGCCCAATTGCTTCCTTCCAAAACAATTGAGAGTAATATATGATGGGGATACGATGTTGATGTTCATGACCAATAGTATGAGTGGCACCCTAAAGTGGGGAGAGAGATTTCCACCATACTTGTTACTTAACATAGTAAGCTATTTTCCCTTTTAAATAATATCAAATCTTTTATTGAAAGAGTGTGCTCCATAAGAGGGACAATTAACTTAGTATCAAATTAATGATGTTTTATTTGGCTAATTATTTGACAACATTACCTGGTTTAATTCCTTGCGACAAAGAAGGGAAAATAGACAAAATGATCTTATTATATATTGTGTGGCCAATCATTTGTTGCAGTCCTCATCAGCACCAGATATTCTTCCAGTTTGCACCACCTGTAATCAATATAGCAGTGCATAACAGAAAAATCTTGCTTCTGTTTCTCCACCGTGTGGAAGCCAAATTTAGTCTTTTTTTTCTTTAAAAAAAATTTCAAGGACTTTTGACTCTAGGAATCTTTATAAATTTGTAGACTTTTTTAATTACTTTTTTGAGGTAGGTTTCAATTGTTTATAAAAATCATATCAAACAAGAAAATATGAATGTATATAAATGATCATATTTGATATTTAAAAACTTGATAATTTAATATGCACCATGCGCAATAACATTTTCTCAATTAATGGCTAAATATTTAGTAATTATATACACGAATCGTTCCAACTCTCCTTTATCAGTGTATAACTGACACCATTGGCACTGAATTTTCCAAACTGTTCAGTTGGACGCGAGCAGGCTTTCATGGTTCCTATAGAAGGCGTCTTAGATTCTTAGTTAGTGGTCTAATCTTGCAAGATCGATCCATTTCTTGCTCATAGTACGTAACTGATAAGAAGAAAACCGCAACAAAATTTTAGAACTTTGAATACAATTATGGTTTACATTCCAAAACTGCATTATTAGTTAATGTGACCCAGAAATTAAAGACGAGTTAGTTGTTCACGTCTGGTCAACAATAAGCAGTGCTGCGAAAGGATTTAATGGTACATGCACGAAGAATTTTGAGGAGGACTTGGTTGTTAGTACACCTAGGGGTCTTGAATTGGCTCAATGCTGCCCCATTTGCTACGAAATAATCCAAAATTTTCTTGAAAGTTCCTCTCTCCACAATGCAAAGCTTGAGGGGCCCTATTGAATTGGTTTTTCTAGAGACCACGTAGCCATGGTCGGCAAAAGATTTGTCCATTTCACTGCAACACTCGTCAAGAACCTTGTCCTCGACCTCCCCTTTGATTTCCCAGTAAACAACATAGTGTCCCGGTGCGTTTGAGACATCAGCATAGCTGGTGAAGTCCACAAGCTCAGCCTGGGCCTTGTTAAGTAGCTGTGAACCCCTCTCTACCACTAGTTGAAGGTCCTTCTCTGTATTCTTGTCTATATTTACTGTTAGAATTAGCTTCCTTCTGCATATAAAGTTCAACTTCGGGGTCCCATTGTGAAAACCAGCCACTTCCACTACGTCCCCTAATCTGCACCTGTATAGCCCTGAAAGCAAAATACTCATCATCTCAGATTGTAACCCCTCAAACAAACATAAATGCTTATCTTCAATGGGATTTCACGTACTTTAGGAATTTGAAAATGAACATTTAGTAAATCCATGTCCGACAAGACTGAAATGACGGGTACATAACGTCAATAAAAGTAATGAAATGACAGAAGTCGCATACTGTGGCCGCACAACTTAAAATCTTAGGACTAACAAGAATAATCGAATTGTATGTTATGTCCATTATTAGTATGTTTTGAATGATATCACTCCCGCAGGTAAATTTCACACCAGAAAGAAAAAATCTCGTGAAGATAATTGAATTTTTGATTAGTTATTAAAGGGATAGGATAACTTTTTGGTGCGAAGGGTACCAATAATATGCTGCTTTTCAACCATATACATATCGTGCATTTACGGATCAAATATGTTTCTGATCCAACTTTCCTAGAAGACAGACAATTTCCTGTTCATGCTTGTGCAGTTCAAGTACTCAGATTTCTTCCCTTAATTTCTAATAAGAAAGTTAAAGGTTTTTTTTCTTTCTTTTTCAATCGTCTCTTAAAATGTATTTTAGTCAACATAATTAAGTAACTTTCTAATCCTCATTCATGATTCAAACATAGCTTGTATATAACAGATCTTGCATCCTTTTCGAACCAATGTTCTGCACTAGGCATTATTTTATGTGAGGGCAGTAACAGTGTGTGATATCGGGCCTAGCAACGAAAAGTTTCATAATTGGTAGCCAGCCACATGCATAATGCATTCAACTGATGTTCATTAATGAAAAAAGAAAGTTCAAGAAGCTACACAATTAGGTCTAACCAACATGGTATTGTAATTAAAACCAGAATCTATGGAAGTAAGGATGTGGCAAAGAAAATGACCATTTATGTATGTATGTAAGATAAAAGTATTGATCCAATTACCAGTGGAAGTTGTGAGGACTAATTCATATTCTTGTCCAACTTTAACCTGGGACAGTGGGATTGGCTTATCTTCCATGAAATCATCGGCAACCGAAATGCAATCTTCCTTCTGTCTGTAAAGTGGTATGAACTCAAAGTAAGAGAAAGTGGGCACCACAGCAAATGTTACATTCTCTGGGGGTAAACTAGGATCCACATTTACCCCAATCCAGCTCTCAGTTGAGCCATAATCAGCACTTACTAATGGCAACCCATTTGCATAGTGCCTTAGTTTCTTCAAATATGGTTGCATAGATCCCGTCATTATTGAATACACGTATTTAGCATTTGCCCAAAGCTTTGGAATTAGACCAAACCAGTTCACCACTTCCAATTCCTCACAAGCAGCTTCTAATTTTGAAGCCAAAGATGGATTTGGAGAGATAATATTCAAAACAGCTTTTCTCATTTTGGGTAAGGTGATTCTCGAGCTCAAACTACCATCTTTCAGATCACTGCAAATGTCTCTCCAAAGCTCTTCGAAACTGCAAAAGGCTTGCACTATGCTATAGACAAAGGCTGAGGTGATGAACTCAACTTGATCAGAGAAGAAGAGACCAAGGAGGAGATGACAGTATGTGGCTTGTTTATAATCACCACCTGAAATTACTTCATCTGGGCTGCAAGTAAATAACTTTGTTTTCTGCTGTTTAATTTTGAAAGCTTCGCTTGCATAGTAGTGGGTTGTGGCCGTTCCTACAGTTAAGCCTCCCTTTGTTTTAAACTGTTTGCTGCCGTATATAAATTCAAGAATCTTTCCTCCTTCCCTTGTGGGATAAACCCTGCAAACAAAATATACACAAAATTTCTATATACAGAACTTAAAAAATGATTCAGATATCTAACAAAAATTAAATTGAGACACACCTTGATCTGTACGCCGCTGCTAAAGTGAAAATTTGAAGGGTAGTTTGCGCGCTATGGAGAGTAAAGGGCACAAACTTTTGCCTTCCCTCTGTGGTTCCAGAACTGCAAAATCGCCACCACAAAAAAATTATATAATACATGAAAAAGTGTCTGAAGATCTTCCATAAAAAGAATGGCTGTTGTGTGATGATATCCTTCAAGATAGATGTGATAGTACAAAACAACGAGTTAATTACTTTTGTGTGATCTATTATTTGGTTCCCTTGCACCTACTACTAGTCATCAAATACTATAGTAAGGATGCGTGGAAGCACCCTAGAAAACCCGAGAGAGAATACTAAGAAGAGAGCCATATATGGTGCCTAGTTAATGTTCTACATTCTGATTCGGTGATTCCTACTAAAATACCACAGAAAGAATTAATCAAGACAATGAGTCCAAATGAAATAAAACCCCATAAAGAGAAAGGAGGAAGTAAAAGATACCTTAAGGAAAGAGTGGTTATGGGGTGTTGAGTGAGTATAGGAGCGGTGTCCCCATCTGCAATCCTTTGGATAAAAGGCTCAAAATCTACATATGAGGCGAGGGGAACCGCAGAAGTGAAAAGAGATTCCAATGCACATGCATCCATCTCCTGGATATTGTAGTCCCCCAACCATTTCTTGAGATATTCCACCCCATGGTTCTGCTTCAGAATCCGGCATAGCGTCTGGGTCTGAACATAACCGGCGTTCTCAGAAACATCTTGAAACCAGCTAATGATATCACAGTCATGGTGGTTGTCATTGCTGATGCTGCTGCTACAGTTATAGCTGAGAACTGGTTCCATTAAAGCCGGTTGTTGCCGGGACATCAATTATTCAGAAAAAATGGTATACGTACACCCAAAAATAAAAAAATTATGCTGGTGGGGGTGTCTCTCAATGTGTATGGCAGAATAGAAGAAGAGCAAAGGGAGCCCCACTACTGTAATTGAAATATCCCACTAAGAGTAATTGGTTATTTATCTTGAGCTTGGTTTGTCCCTTACTCAAAAGGCTCAAGAAAAACTATTATTCAAAAGCTAGCTTCTGGCTAAAATGGTACGACAGTCTATTGACCACAAGTAATGGCTTATCATGTCAAGGGGGGACTCGAGAGATTCTTTTGAGTAGTTGTAAGGCTGTGAGGGCTCCTCATGTGGCCAGGGACCAAAATCCATCAGTCATGACAGCTGAACACTTTCCCTCCAATTTGTTGTTAGCCACCATTTGAAAATGAGACCATGCTCTAAATTTTTCTTTGTCATGCTCTATATGGTAGAATTGGATATTTTGAACTGTTCAGTGTTGTTATATGTTGGTAACTTACACGTTTTAATTTTCTTTCTCCGATATTTTAATGGTTAGAACAGAACTAAGCAGAAGACAGAGAGAAGAGAATAAAACTAGGAAGGGAAAATAATTAAAAAAAAAAACTGACCAGTAATGGCGCACAGTCACTGATCACTCTGTTCCAAAGTTGCATGCATGCTAACTCAGAAATCAGTCAATCACTGATGGGCGTCCGAGTTATATAAGTGAAACCCAGAAGGAGTGGATCGATCCTATCCAAGTTTGCGTTTTTTTTTCTGACCATAAAGGACAGCTCTCCGCAGCAGCGTGCATGTGCCTGACCTTACCGTATTTCCTTCCATCCGTTATAGTACGTCGTGTCTACTTTTTCTGAAAATGGTGCCATATCGGACGGAAAATGTTAAGCCCTCATTCGCAGTAGGTGGTAGGAAATAAAAATTACAGGTGAGAGAAAAAAAAAAAAAAAAAAGAGTAAAATTTTATTTTAATTTTTTATAAATTAATTAATTTTTATTTTGCTTCCTCATTATTAAAAATTTTTAATTTATTTTTTCACTAATCAATTAACTTCTATTTTGATCTCTCACTATTAATAACTTTTAATTTAATTTTTTAAATATTAAAATTAATATCAATCAAATCTTTTGTGTAATTAGCATATAACGTTGTTAAGTATCGGGCTGACGTGGCATTTTAACCAACCTAACAGTGCCACATTATCACCCATCTGCCACATCACCTGCCACGTAAGCACAGTAATCGATGAAGTGACATTTCAACCAATTTAATAGTGCCACATCAGCATCGTCAACCACATTATCATATAACGGTGTTGACGTGATATATGGGAGTTGACATGGCACTATTTGATCGGTTAAAATATCACATCATCGTACCACATCAGCACCATGTCATGATGATGCGGCACTGTTTGATTGGTTAAAATGCCATGTCACCGGTCGCTGTGCTTGCGTGGCAGGTGACGTGTTAGATGGGTTATGACATGGCACTGTTAGATTGGTTAAAATGACACATCATCTGTCACATTAACATTGCCTGCCGCGTCTGTACTATCTGCCCTGTCACATGCCATGTCAGCACAATATGCCACATCATCATGCCACGTCAACTCAAACTTAACGGTGTCACATGTTAATTATATGAAGGACTTGATTGATATTAATTTTAATCTTTGAAGGATTAAATTAAAAATTATTAATAGTAAGGGACTAAAATAAAAATTAATTAATTAGTAGAGAATTAAATTAAAAATTCTTAACAATGAGAGATTAAAATAAAAATTAATTGATTTATAAAGAATTAAAATAAGATTTTACTCAAAAAAAGAATGTAATAATTTGTACGGTATATAGAATTAGTTTGCATATCTATCATTATCATTGCCTATGGAGGTCTCCCTCTGCCAAATTTACGGGAAATGTCGTTTTTATTTATTTTTTTTAATTTCATTGGTAGTTTTAATCTTATTTATTGGTATAACTATCAGTTATATGTTCGCTTCCATGATTCAATCTGGGTGGCTACCCCCCATGTGGTTAGTTGTTAGTTGCATTGAATCAAATTGAGAAGATCGTACCACTCAAGATTGAGGTAAAATAATAAAGACTTTCTTTTATTTAACTAAGTTGCTCACATTTAAGTCTCAAAAATATAATAGTTTTGTGTAAAAAAATTTTATTGTCCTTTTAATTTCTCTGGATTTGGTCCGGATTAGTCGATTAGCAAGATATTGAGTACCAAACAAATATACTCATCTAAAAAGAATTGAGAATATGGTGTTTCTCAAATGCTTTTGTTTTTTGTGGAGTATATATCTCTCAATTTAAATCATTATGGTCGTGGTTGGACTATTCTGACATGTTTCGTTCATTGTTTGAAACTTGGGGATCAAATATGGTCCAAATACATCCATTTGCAATAGAGGAATTTTTGGTCTTTTAATTTTTTTTAAAATGTAATTTTATCTTTTATATTTTAATTTAAATAAATTGTACCTCTGAAAGTTTAATTGTTAAATACTAGTTTTTATTGAATCTTTTAATTTATATTTAATTGAACGCTAAATGGTGTTATATAGAAAAGAAATTTCTTATCTTATTAATTATATGATAGGCATGTAAATTGGTTACTCTAATGCTCTTAAAAAATGTGAGCAGAGTATATAGAAAAAAATTAATTTATAGATTTATCACGTGATGAATAAGGAAATTTTTTTCACATAATACTGTTTAGTTGTATTAGTTTTTAATTAAACAGAAAAATAAGAATTTCAAAAAATTAAAAATTATTATTTATCAATTAAAATTTTTATAAGAATGAATTTATCAAATATAAAAGATAAAAGATAAAGTTACACTTCTAAAAAACTAAAAGCGTCCTGTTCCATTCACAAAAGTATCATAAATGTAAAGTTTTTCAATTGAAGAGAACAGGATATTTTTTTAAAATACTGATATTTATACAAATAAATTTTATGTATTATTTTATACTTTCATATTTTTACTTTTTCTTGAATATTATGTGAAAAAAAGTACATACTATATGACAAATATAATTTTCCTATCTCCAAAGTTACGTATAAATTAATATTATTATTTTTATATTTATAATTTTATTTATAATTATTATTTTATTTATTTATTATTTTTAATTTATTATTTATATTTTTAATAAAAAATGTTAAACTACGATGAAAGCATAACCCAACACTACATATCCCTCGATACGTAAAAATATATTTTCTCATAATAAACAATATTAAAGTTACGCTCTAACACCCGCAAATCCTTTACATTTCTTCACATAATTATAAAATGATTCGTTTTAGCAGCGTTACTTTTATTGAGACGTAAGCATCAGCGAAGCCACAAGAGAGTGGAACGATCATTTACCTTTAAAAGACAAACACAAACGGGACGGCTTGGGCCAGCGAAGGGCGGTCAATGGCTATATAAATAGCAAAATGCTATGAATATGTAACTATGGGTGATATATATGTACGATTCAAAAAATATTAACAAACAGAAAAAAATGTTTAAAAATTTATATTTTAAAAGATTTACAGAGTCTTTATAAATAATAGGATAATAATTTTATTTTTTTCATGATAATAATATAAATAACAATAATAAATAAAAAATATTTTATTAAATAAAATTAACTATATAAATTAAATAATTTCATTAAATTTTATTTAAAATTAAATTTTTTTAAAATATTATTTAATTAAAAATCTCTTTTAATAGTAATAAAAACAATTTTTTAAATTTACATTTTGATCATAACTTACAATTTAGTCTATGATTTCTTTTATATATCATTTGTCGAATGATATGGTGTTGATTAATATTCTTCATAAGCTACGCCTTGAAAACATGCGGAAATTTAATAATTGGCCTAATGTCATCAAATTAATGGATACTGTCGATAAAAAAAAAAGGGTTATGGATGCTTAAAAAGTCCAATCCATTTTTAATTATGAACATGTAACGACATTTCCTTCTAGAGAGCTAAATTCTAATTCTTCCAATTCTAATACTCCAAGCTACCCAAGATTTATGCTTGCATATTGGAACCAGAGTGGTCCGCCATCAGATTTTCAATAGGGATTTGTAGGCAGTAAAATTTCGGATGTAATGTCTTGAATGATTGATTGATTAGTCTGAATTATGACTATTTTTTAGAATGACATAATGGATTTGGATCTTAGATCCAGATTTTTGATTTAGATAATTATAAAAAAAATATAAGAAGTGTTCTTTATTTGTGGGTCCTTTTTATCTTTCTTAATACTTTTATTTTTCTTTTTATCTCTCTAACTACATCTCCTGACTTAGAATCAAAGTTAAGGAATCCTTATTCTTGGGATCCTTTTAACTTTTGTGACCAAATCAAGAGTTACAATAAGCAAAAAAATAGAGATAAAAATGATGGAGTTAAAAAAATTAATAAAAAAAATAATAAAAGCCAAAAATAAAAGTGCTCTTTATTTCTTTAATTTTGTATTAAATCATTAAAATTAGAAGAACCCATACTGAAACATCTTATTAGATATAGATGTTGATTTGAATCTATAATACTCAAAGAACTCTTGTTTTTTTAGTGTTTTTCCTTAAGGAAATAATGCCATCTGTGCATCATTCAATGTATATATAATATATAAATATATTAATGAGATTTGTTATAATATATTAATAAGAATCAATTTTTATTTATATTTTATATAATTATTATGTAATACACTAATGTATAAACAATATTATTATATGCTTGGAGCACTGTCTTGTGCAGTAAACAAAGAGACTATCAAATAGAATGACAGTGAGTTGGTGCCCTTGAGGAAAAAAGAATGAAAAAACGATTTGAATCACTCCGTTGCTAATCAATATCAGAATCTGTGGAGGAAGATATCCTTGGGCCATGATGTGGAATATGTTGGAAGATTTTGTTGGGTGCTTCTCCTTAATCCATTTGATAATACAACATGTCTTAATTATTCCCCCACAACGGTTCTAGTTCCAATTTTGTTTCTGTCTGTCACATAATTGCAACGTAACTTTGATCACAAACGGAATCCTGTAGGGTCGCTTTCCTCAAAATTTCCAACTTGGCTTTGGCAGCAAATGATTATTCTTTCCCCCATTCCAAAGGAAAACGCTAAAGCTACGTGGATCCTATGCTCCTACCACGTGTACATTGAATTTTTTTTGGAAAAAAAATAATAAAGAAATTATGAGAATATATATATAATTAATGTATAAAATTTATGTGTAATTTTATTATTACTCATTTAAAATGTTAAGTTGTAGCTTAACTGCATACACCCATCTCAGCAAACTTAGAGATTAGCTATTTCTTGAACAAAATGCATGGTGTATTTCAATGCACCACTGAGTGTCAACTTTCAATTGGTAGAATCTACTTCAAGACTTTCTTGACTTTGGTCATTTGGTGTAGATGTTTCTAGTAAGTAGAGATGTTAAAACGTGCTGAGATGCCTTAATTTATGCTGGTCCACAATTAAATGAGATAGAGTGTATCAGTTCATAATTCTAGGGAATCAATAAAATATTAACCTAATCTTCTTCTTAGATAGAGTAGAATTGATCAGCCAAGCAAATTAATATATTTTTATACATAAATATATTAATTTGTCTTAATCTATCTTACCTTACTCATTATGACCCACAAATTAAATAGAATAGGTGAGTTGGGTTACATTTTTTGCAGGTTAAAAACATGCAAACCCGCTCCATCTCTTAATTGGGGAGGGGTTTAGCAGATTGATTCGATGGACCTAATTCATTTTGACACTTCTATTGGCAAGAACATAATTGCTTCATTAGTTTCAATTTTATCCTTTGTTAGTACTTGTTAGGTGATGCTATGTTTTACTTAATAATCTATGAGTAATGTTACACGCATAGATGTGGAGTGCATAAATATTACACAATGACTAATATGTAAGTAAAGAAATGGCTAAATAAGTAAGACAAGAAATGACACATCAACTATTGTGTAATATTTATACACTTCTCTTTATGCAAGCAGCACTAATCTAATCTATAGGGATGAGCAAACTCTAAAAAGAATAATGTTGTATGTATAAATACAAATTTTACATACATTTTGCACATTCTCTCATAATCTCTCATATCTTTATTTTTTTCGTTTCTATTTTTTTATCTTTTTACATGCATACTTTGTGCATATAATCTGTACACACATATCATTTTTCCTCCAAAAATAAGAAAGTGGATTCATCGTACCAGCCAACTCATATATGAAGATAATATCAAGAAAGCAACCTAGCACCTAGGTTGATATACTCAATTCCATTATCCTGAATTAGAGACAAATGAATCATTGAAAGAGAAAGTTCGTGTGCAAGTTGCTCATATCATGTATTGGACAAGGACCGAACACACAGGGATCGCCCATAAATGATGCCAGCATGCAGTGAGAGGGACCACTCATATGAATGAATTAACTTAAGGTGGGGTAGCTAGTAGGTTATGTGATATGAGAATTCCAGCATGCAGCTGGAGGCCAGGAAAAATCAATGTTGCAATGTGCTCTTTGTTGTTAATTCCTAGGGGCTTATAACTCCTGCAAATAAACTTGCTTTCAGGGAAACAGCTTTTGCGGGGCGACACTGTCAAGGGCTATAAACTTGACAACAATGGAAACAAATTACACTTGGATCGAGTTTTAAAACTATCTAGTTAGAATAGGTTATGTTTAAACTCAATCCATTTGAGTCAATCATACTTAAGCAGGGTTCTTTTCAAACTCAATTCAATTGAGCTAACCTTAGTTAAGTATGATTGTTTGTAAATTCAGTCCAGTTTAACCAACCGTAATTAAACTAGGTCCTTTTTAGATTCAGTAGAGTTGAGCACATCCTAGTCAAGTTAAAGCTTTTGAAATTTCATACCTTGTCATTATCGATAAAGATAAAATACTTAGCTTTAAATGCTACTCACTACTTATATTAATGATGATCACTCTTGACCACATACAAAATGAATAGTTGAGTACACAAAAAGACCGCATAACAAATAAAAGCCACAAACCACGTATTGGATTCTGAGAAAGCAATATAACATCATGGTGATACTGAAAGCATGTTACAAGGTGTTAACAATTTTCCTACATGTAATCAACCCAATCCCATTGTGGTAGGCAGCAGCAATTACTGCATTGTTCAGATTGAATATCTTAAAAATCCCAAGATACATCAACACTCCTCCCACCCACCTCTCCAACTGAAAAAGCCCAAAAATGAAGCAGAGTTTTATCAGGGTGGAATGCTGCGCAATTATATTTGACCATTTCTTGCAGATAATTGGGCAAAACAGAACCAAAGAGGGAAAGAGAAAGAGCAATGGGTGGGGTGACTGAGTCTATTGAGCGCTAGGTAAATGCCCCGTGTTCTAATCCGGTTGGTCTTCAGGTATTGTTGATGTATATATGCCGTTTTTTGGAGTCCCGGATAGTTGTCAAGATAGGAGACAGGGCTACAAGCCTGTAACGGTGTTTTCCTTGTGAATTTGCGTGGCATTCAATTTCTCAACTCTGCCAGCCCCATCTCATGTCATGAGGGATCATTTGGCTTTGATGTCTCAGTGGGGTCCGGATAGCCTATGAAATGCAGCCAGCTATGGAAATCTTGTAGCAGCTTGTGGAACATAGAACATGCAATGTTTAATAATTGGACTCCAGAAACGGAGTACTACGAATAACGCAAAGGACATAATTTGCTTTTCTTCTCTGTTTTGTCAACAAACAAATTATTGCTTCCCCTGCATCAGTTTTGAGACTAATGCGAAATTTCGGGACGTTCTTATAATTCCGATTCAATTCTTACTAAGAAATTCATGACCAAAACATATACTGATGGAGTAGTTGAAGATTCTAAGAAATGCGTTTACATACACGGATCTGATAAAGTAACGTTGTTCATACATTTCTTTTTGTCACAAAAGCCCACACCTTTTTTGTAGCGATCATTAGGTAACTCATAGATAATTTATTAGACAACAAAATCTGCAGAATAAAGTGAGATTTTTGTGGAAAGAAACAAGTGTGTTAATGGCGTTAAAGGGTAAGCATACAAATACAACATGCAACTTTTCTCTTATATAATGACCAGAGCAATGCATTTGCATACATGAATGGGCTTTATGAGAATCTAGTCTTAACAGAATAGTAACGCTCAAACTTCAGTAGGAACAGTCACAAAACTTACCCGGAGTTGAAGAGCCCTGACTTTTTATGCTAGAGTAGATTGATGAAGTCATAACAAAATTAGCCATCAAATTTCTCTGTACATTATGGTCAGATGCTAGTTTGATTTTCAATAGCTTAGTATTATAATTTGACAAACCACCAAATCGATATAATTGAGACCTTATGGGGAAACTAAGCTGTCCACATATACGCATCTGGTTTTAAAACCTAGAACCAATTAATGGGTGAGTTGGATAAAAAAATTTAAAAATCCAAGACCACTATGCTTAATATGTCATAACTAACATGTAGAACTCAAATTTCAATATACGTCAAACTGCCATAACATAGACGGGAAACTGACTGCCATATTAACTATAACTCGAAATCCAATTTTAAGGTAAGGGTTTACAGCATTTGCATCCCATCAATCAGAATGCCAATTATAGGACATTCTCATACTCCTACAATTGGGGAATATACGAAAAGGCCATAACATAGGCTCGGTCACAATAACCTTAGCCTTCTGTCAAATTCATAACATACGTAGAAAATATTGAATGACTCGCACGGCCTCCTGTCTATCCTGATCCCTCTCAGCCTTCAAGTTTCATAGAGTTTTCTATTTTTTGCTACGTCATATCATAAGGGAGGACATTTAACCACACATGGCGTTCAAACCCACGAAGTTGGGGTCCCCATGCCAAAGGGATATGATACATGACCATCAGGCCATAGGTTCAAAATATACTTTTGTTATCCGGTTTAGATTCATGTACCTGTAAATCGAGCCCAAAGTCAGCCACAAAAGCGGGCTGAAAAAATTGAAACAGAATTTGACACGAGTTGGCATCACAACTAGATCTTAGATTTGGCTAAATACTCTACAAATTGATCTAATAGTACAAGTTTACACTTTTAGTCAATAGCAATTCAATTAAGTTTACACGGTAGAACACAAAGCAACCATCTGCCATCCTTCCTACATGTCCTAGCTTCAACTATTTTCAAGGGTAACATCTGCACCAAAAAACTAACTATCAACTAGGTTTTGGAACTTCACGCGCCTTTTTACGCTACCCATTCTGTCATACCCAATGCCAATTTTGCTATGCATCAACTTAATAGCCAAATCGGCATTACCAGCTTTCCTCAAGGCATTAATTAGCAAAGTACGAATCCTTCCTGGTATTTCCCTACCCCTACCCACAATTCCATCAGCTAATTTGCATGCTTCCTTTACACGCCCGACTTTGCACAATGCATTAATCATGTCTTCATATGCTGTTTCAGGAATAATACCCATGGGGGCTAGCTCATCCAAAATCTTACAAGCTCTAGCTACCTTACCTGAAAGACAAAGTCCAATTGAAAGAGTCCTAAACGCAGCTGGATTCGGTGTGATCCCTCTATCAATCATCATGTCCCACAGCTTGAGTGCCTCTTCATTTTTATGCTCTTTGAAAAGTCCACCAATAAGTATAGTGTATGTATAAACCGTCTGTTCACAACCTTCATGTTCCATCCGCTTAAAAAGTGCCAGAGCTTCATCAATCTTACCACATTTAGCTAAGGCATCAATAAGCGCATTGTAGCAATAAGAATCTTGGGGGCATCCCTTCTTGGCCATCTCTTCAAAAAGCTTTTCAGCTTCATCTACTCTCCCAGCCTTTCCAAGACCATCAATTAAACTAGAATAGAACATAGCATTAACTGCAATTCCATTAACATTGCAGAACTTGAAATACTCCATAGCTTCCTCTAATCTCCCACTCTTACATAATCCATTAACAATAGCTCCGTAAGTAACCTCATCTGGTTTGATCTCGTCCAATTTCATCCTCTCAAACAGCTTCATCGCCCCTTCCATGTTTCCACCTTTGGCATAAGAATCAATTAGAGCAGTATACATAGCCTTATTAGCTTTACAACCTTTCTGAACCATATTTTCAAATACAGCATACCCTTCCACATGTTTACCTACTCTACAAAGCCCACAAATTACTAAACTATATGCATGAGGTGGAATTTCCAATCCCTTCTCTTCCAATTCATGGTAAAGGCTCAAACAACAATCAATGTCCTCTTCTGAATAACATGCCTGCATCAAAGTCATATAAGTAATCTTATCAGGCTCCACATTTCTAATTTCCATGGTGCGGAGTTTCTCTAATGCTTTGTGGGTTTTTCCTGCCTTACAATACCCTTTGATCATAGTGTTGTAAGTTACAATATCCGGTTGGATTTTTCCATCTTCCATTACCTCAAAAACCCGTTCAGCTGACTCAATAAACATGGAATTTACCAACCCATTCATCAGAAAATTGTAGGTATACAAACTTGGCTCAATGCCATTCTCTTTCATTTGACGCCACACCCACAGTAACTCCTCGACCAAACCAATACTACCAAAACTCTTAATTAAAGAATTGACTGCTGAAATAGTCATCAAGAAACCCATTTGCTTGAGTTCCATAAAAACATTTTGAATTCTATGCAAGTCACCAGCTAACGATAAAACATCAATTACGGATGCATAGCATTCGAGATTATGAGCATATTTCTTTTGCTTACCAGCCCAGTAGAAAAATCGACATGCAACGTCAGGGTTCCTACGTAGCTCGGTGGATCGTAGAACATATGCAACAAAATTAGGGGACAATTTGATCAAAAACTTGCGGCAGTAAGAGTTTAAATTGGCTTCCATGTTTACAGAGCCATCCAAAAGAATGATAATTTCTTTAAGCCATGGGGAGGGCTCTAATTGCTGAGGGGTTGAAACTACGTCAGAGACATCACTGAAGGGTTCTATCCATTCGGGCGGAGGAAGAGAGCTACTGAAATAAGACCTGAGATTTGCGCAGAAACGTGAGGCGGGATCAGAAGGTAAAAGATTTGAAGGTAACCCACCATTGTCATAGTCATTAAGCAGAGGTCGAAGAGGAAGAGGAGGACGGATCGCTCGGATAGGCAGGGTAGGTCTGAGCAGCAAGACGGGTATTCTTCTCATCGGGGTTTTACCTACTTGGTAGAAACCAAAGCCTCATCGTATAAAAACTTGTTCTTTTTTATTTTATTATTTTTAAGTAAATTATATTAATTTTTTTGATATATTTAATTATGACACTTTATTTTATTTTTATTTAAATATAATATTTCATTATATTTATTTAAATATTAATTATAAAATATATTTAATATTAATAAAATATTCACAAAAAAATTATTAAATCAATATTTTAATCTATTTTATTTAAAAATTATATTTTAATTCAGTTAACTATTTTAAATAACTAATATTTTAATAAATTATATTTTTTTAATCAAATAAATATATTTATTACAAAGTATAAATTTAACAATATGTATTATTATGAAAAAAAGTTTAATATAAATATAGAAGTATTTTAGGGTGAGTTTAGTTAGTAAAAAATAAAATCAATTATGCTTTACATTTTTTTAACTAAACTCACTCTCAAGATGCTTTTATATTTGTATTGTACTAAATTTTTTTTCATAATCATATATATTGTTAAATTTATACTTTGTAACAAATATAATTATTTGATTAAAAAATATAATTTATTAAAATATTAATTATTTAAAATAGTTAATTAAGTTAAAATATAATTTTAAGTAAAATTAGAATAAAATTTAATTTAATATTCTTTTTGTGAATATTCTATTAATATTTAGGTATATTTTTTTAATTAATATTTGAGTAAATTAGATGAAGTGTCAAGTAAGAACAGGATAAAGTGTCATAATCAAATATTTTAAAGAAGATTAATGTAATTTACTTTATTTTTTTTATGCATGTACATTCTTTTAATTTTATCTCATTTATAAATACGTCTTTATAATTATAAAAATTAAAAAATTTATATTTTAATTATTAAAATTATATAAACATATTTTATTTATTTATATAATTTAATATTATATTATTTTAAAGATGTAACTATATGAAATTATATATTCTAAATTATTAATTTATAAAAAATTAAAGTAAAAATATGTATTTTAAGAGAAGAAAAAAAGAAATAAAATATAAATTTAAAAATTAATTTACAAAATTATAATATTTTTATATTTTTTAATTTAAATTTATCTATCTAGTCAAATAAAATTTTTTTATATATTAATAATAATATATAAGTTACGTAATTGTAAATATTTAATTATTAATAAATAAAATAAACTGTTTATATTATTGTAATAATTGAAATAATGTATTTTTCAATTTTTATAATTTAAAAGATTTACTTACAAATGCTTAAAAGTAATGAAGTGTGTGTGTATATATATATATATATATTTTTAATTGTACACACAATTTTTTAATTTTAAATCAATTATAATTATATTTTTTAATTATAAAAATTACTGCATAACAATGTAAATATATTTTTTATTTTTTATTAAATATTAATAATTATGTCATATGAATACTAATAAATATAACTTTTTTATTAATTATTTAGATAAATTTAAATTAAAAAATATAATACACCATTACTGCTTGACTTTAACAATTAATAAAGCATTAAGGTACAAAAGAACTGTCAGTATCTAATATATTGAATAAAATATGAGCAACTCTAACATTTTGAACAGAGGATACTCATAAATTAATAAATAGATAGAAGTATATAACATTATTATAACAACGTAAAGAGTATAACAAAATTAAAGAAAACAAAATAAGAAGAAACCTTGAATAAGGCTATTGGCAAAATATTGCCAAAGAGCTATTTAAATATAATTTATTAAAATAAATAAAATACAAAGATAATTCATTAATTAAAAATTTGATAAATAAAATATTAAAAAAATATTAAATGTGTGTTTTTCATTTTGGATACTTTTTATGCAAGTTTATTTTAATGAGTTTATCCAAATAATTAATTAAAAAATATTATGTTATTAATAATTACATAATTTATAAAAAGAATATATTTATATTATTTTAATAATTAAATAAATATATTTATATTATTTTAATAATTAAATAAATATATTTATATTATTTTAATAATTAAATAAATATATTTATATTATTTTAATAATTAAAAAATATATTTATCAATTTTTGAATTAAAAAAATATAATTACATTTCACATAAAATTAAAAAATGTGTGAATATTTTTCCCTTCAAAATATTTTTAAGTAGTCTTTATTGAAAAAAGATTGGTGCTCTGCATGTTTATTTGAAGTATGAGAATTAAGTTTTTAATTTAGACAACAATAAAGATATTGCAAGAAATCATTTTTTTTACATAAAAAAGTCATTATATTTTTAAATGACACTAAAAATGTGTTTAATTTTATAAATAAGCTAATTTGATTAGGAGACTGCAAATGACCCCAAATTTTTTTCTTGATAAAAATCCTTTTCTAATCTTTGATTAACATTTATTTGCATTGCAATGAAAATTTTCATATGATGATGTGAATTAATTTTTCTGTTTGAAGAAAACAAAGTTATGGACAATTACCATTATTTCCTATTTTCCTACGTAAAATTCCTAAATTGGATGTTTGTTTGGATGAAAATCCAGCGCACTCGTTCCATTCCAATGAGTTCTCACTTCTCACGTAGCAGTATCCGTGGGTTCAAACCACGGTCGGTGTAGCAGGAAATGGGCACCAGAAAATAGATGAGCAATCAAATTTTGACTCATAATTCACGTTTGATCTCTGGAAAGCAAAGTATCCCACGAAACGCAATCCACTGAATCCATCTCTTCCATGGCTACTCTTTGCAGCGTTTACGCTCCAACAGTCTTTCCCCTCACCGCGGTTTTC
Source organism: Dicorynia guianensis (assembly GCA_037013595.1). Classification (NCBI taxonomy): domain Eukaryota; kingdom Viridiplantae; phylum Streptophyta; class Magnoliopsida; order Fabales; family Fabaceae; genus Dicorynia; species Dicorynia guianensis. The sequence continues at coordinate 4,400,498 of JASUAB010000009.1, forward strand.
AGGCCATTCCCAGAACCCCATATCTCTCCGGCTGTCTTCTCTTCCCAAGGCAAAACTTGCCCATTAGAGAAATCTCACCTCCACTGGAGAAAACGAATTCGGGTCATTTGCCCCGTCACAGAGGACAGGGAGCTAGTTCCGGTGAAGGGTAAGGGGTCAGAGGACAAAGGAACCCAGTTAACAGTAAACGGGTCCGATGAACTTGAGGGTATTTCACCCTCTTCCTCATCAGCCTCGGCCAAGGGGGAGACACAAGGTAAAGATGATTCCGATTGGCTAGCCAGCAAAACTATCAATGCGGTCATCGTTTTGGGATTCGGGACTTTTGCAGTGACCAAGTTACTTACAATTGACCATGATTACTGGCATGTGAGTCTCTAAGTATCTTGAGCACTAGCCAAATCTGGATTCATTTTTTTTTTTTTAAATTATTGCTGAATATTTGAATATCTGTATAAAAAGTTTTTATGCTAAGATATTTTTTATAGCTTCTTTGTTACTTTGGTTGTAGTTTTTTATTTTTTACATTAAAATTGCACTAACCTGCTTAACAATCTGTATACTTAAACATCAATATTTTATTTTTTTATGGATTATGATTATGAGATGTATTCTGCCTGGTTGAATTAGCATATAGAGATGTAGAGATATATTCCCAGTAGGGAGACAACCATGGCACCACTTTTTCAGTGTAAAACGCTCTGGGAAATAGAAATAGTCCTGAGACACATACAGTGGGCTTGCAAAAGTAATTGGGGAGACATGTTTTAATATATATTTCCAACATAAAAAGCGTTGTTTGTATTGCACAAGTTCAATTTAATTGGAATTCACGCAAAAAAAGGGAAAAAGAAGAGAGGAATGGTTGATAGCTTAAACTTGAGAAAGAGAGCAAGCGGTGCTGATTTCTGCAAGAACATATGGAAGAACTGAAAAACTAATTAGTGTCTTATTATTCAGGGTTGGACCCTTTATGAGATACTGAGATATGCACCTGAACACAATTGGATTGCTTATGAGCAAACTCTGAAAGCAAACCCTGTTTTGGCCAAAATGGCAATTAGTGGGATTGTCTACTCTATTGGAGACTGGATTGCTCAGGTATGTTTTTGACTCACAAAATTCTGTGATGCTTATCTTGAACTGTTGGACATATAATTGTTATTAACTCTTCAGTTGCTTTTCTAACTATGTATGCAGTGCTATGAGGGAAAGCCTCTTTTTGAGTTTGATCTCCTGCGATTGTTTAGATCAGGTCTTGTTGGGTTTACTCTCCATGGATCTCTATCTCATTATTACTACCAACTCTGTGAGGTAATTATTGTAACTGTTTGGCTTTGAACTGTTGAGTGATATTCCATGGATGGGTGTAATTGTTTACATATTTTTTACAGGCCCTTTTTCCCTACCAAGAATGGTGGGTTGTGCCTGCTAAAGTTGCTTTTGACCAAACTGTGTGGGCGGCAATTTGGAACAGCATCTACTTTGTGGTCTTGGGGTTGTTGCGTCTAGAATCTCCAATTAACATATATGGTGAACTGAAATCAACATTTTTACCCATGCTAACCGTAAGAAACAATTCTAATTGTTTCTTTATGCTATTTCCAGATGTCATCTATGATTACTTGCCAGTTGGCTTACATAACTATTATGTCACTCAAATATCATGGAGACACGAAAAGCATCAAGCATGTGTATGATTTTGCCAATCTGAATTCTGGGCTATCTCCAGTTGCAGTAGCTTTTACCTCTGCAACTGATTTAGTGTAGCTGAAATCTTCGTTATATATCAGGGTCCTTGAAGCCTGGAAAACAATTCCAGTTAGGACCTTTTCTTTGTGATCTCTAATGCTGCAGTCATGACTATTTACACATGTAGTTTTCATGACATAGATCTTACTGATATGCTCTGTTGTTCTGAAGTTTTCAATTTGAAAACGAACGAATGGCACATAGAATCATAGTACTAATTCTGGGTGTGCTATTTTGATGTTGCTTGTGAAATCAAACAAACCCTTATGTGCAAATAATAGTTGCTATACCAGGTTAAGCAATTAGCTTAATTACTAAGCATACTTCCTTTTGTGCAATTGCATCATTCAATTTCCAGTTCTTCGCTTATAATTTCTTCTCAACTGTTGGAGAAGAGATAGCGTGCTACTTAACCCCCTTCCCTGTTTTAAAGACTGTAATAAAGGGAAACAGTAGACAGGAGGGAAAGGGACCAAAGAGGTCATCACTAGTATACTGCTATGAACAATTTTAAGGGTGCAAAGTTGTTGATAGATAATTGAAATAAACAATTTCAGGGCCTTGTTAGTGGTCGTTTATATTATATCTATTCTATTTTATCTATGTTTACAGGCAGGGTGGAAACTTTGGCCTTTTGCCCATCTGATTACTTATGGTGTAATTCCTGTGGAACAAAGGCTTCTTTGGGTTGACTGTGTGGAGCTCATCTGGGTCACAATACTCTCAACGTAGGTATCTAAGATTGTTTTTCATATTATATGGAATTGTTGCACACGACTACTTCTGCATGAACAATAATTATGTTCCATTTGGTTACACAAGAATTTCATACTGTCATGCCCATCTTAGGGTGGATTCAACTGTAATACTCTATTACCAGGATTGTCCAGCTCTTCTGTTCAGTGCAGACTCTATGCATTGCATCCGAAAACTGTCTTTTGTTTTTAATGAAGATCTCACCCTTACACGAATTTCCCCTTTTGTTAGCTATTCAAATGAGAAATCAGAAGCTCGAATATCAGAGGCAGTATCTGAAGCAAAGTCATCATCTTCTTCAAGCCAGCATTTTAAGGTACTCAGACAACTGAATTTTCCCTATGGTTTTCAAAATTCCAGGGTGTTGAGGGCCCTTGATCCTGACCGTTGATGGAGAGAGAAAATCTTCAGTGCCTTATAAATGGTTCCTTTAATTAATACACATATCTGGTATATGGTAAATTTTTAATCCAAAAAGGGACTACTTACATTCGGCATTTTATACCATGTCTTAGACACAAAATCAGGTGTTTCAATTCAGAAAATATCCCATCTTTTCATGTTTACTACTACACAATATTGAGCTAATGACTGCTTTTTAATTAGTTTTATTTATGTCATATAATTCGTCTACATCCAGGATTAAATGAGTTCCAAAAGATGGGGCCTTACGGAAAACCAAGGTTGATGGGAGTCACAAGAGCTATTAACCTCCCGAAAACTCTTGATGTCCTGAAGTTCGAAGACTTAAATCAGTTGAAGGTCCAACTGGACTATTAAATGTGAGGTTGTGATCTGCTGCCCACACAGAATATAAGGTAGCGCTTCCCTTCGGCTGGGATACGATGTTCAGTTGCAGTGATATGATATGATATGATATATATATATATATATATATATATATATATATATATATATATATGAACAGCATTTTCTTTTTCTATTAGCGCATTCTATCACCTTAATCTCCTGTATAATAACATCATCTCAATATGTATACAATTTATCTATTTACAAATCAAGTCTTGTGCCTGCACATTTAGAATGGTGCAGTGACGCCTAGTTGTCTTGATTCTATTTTTTTTTAGATTTTTAAATTCCAATTCAATACTTATGTATGTTTTAAGTGACTTAGTATTTATTCTATTACAAAAAGAAATTATGTTTTTTCTTGTAATTGTTCTATTATATTTGTGCATTTTAATTAGCGCTAACATTACCTGAGCAAAAATTATTAAACTGAATGACAAATGTATTCTAATTATTTGTTTTTTAGGCGCACTGGGAAGTGGTAAGTCGAGATAAGATGAAGCTAAGGAACCAAAAGTAATGTCATCTTGAAAAAGCTCTGCCGGAGAGAAATCCCGCATCAATACATTCTTGTAGAATGGGTCGTATTGGATATTTATTTAAAATATTTAAATTATTAAATTTATTAAATTCATATATTAACTTTTAAAATTAATAGATGTAACCATTCATATTTATGTTATGAACATTTAATGATGCTTATTTAATAAGAGTATACTTTTCCTAATAAAAAAACTGGTGCACCCATTATCTTCCCTCACGATATGTTCAACGACAACTGAATTGAAAGTTTGACAAAAACGGTAACGTCTGAAATATCAGACTATAAAGGATCTAAACGAGAAACAGAAACTTACGTGGTTTTTGTACTTTTCTTTCTTGTAATTAAAAAATGTAAGGGGAAATTACACATAATCTCCTTGCACTATACCTCATATGCAAAAAATTTCTTGCATTATCAATTTCACCAAATAACACTTGACACTTTGCATTTGTTCAAATAGGACCCACCCGTTATACAATTAACAGACTTTCGTTAAATTATTCAAAACGATATGCCGTAGGCTATAAGATCATGATCGGACCGTGAATGCTTTCTCCATGACTGGTTTGAGTTTCGGGTATGACCTACTACTTGTGCATTTGAGAGAAAATGTCTAAAGACCGATGCTTTGAGAACTCATGATGTGGTGATTACAGAAACAAAAGAGAGCCAAGCAAATGTGGTAATTATTGTAATTATTCTGTCTACTATAATTACTCTTGACTACTGTAATTGCTGCAATTCTTCTATCTGCTGTAATTGATTTGTCTGTAACTGCTGCTGTAATTGCTCTGTTTGCTGTAACTATTTTGTCTGCTGTAACTGCTCGAGCATGTCATTAAAATTATAGAAAGTATTCTGTCTGCAAAATTTTAATACAACAGAAACATAATTGAATAAATTTAACATAGTAGAAATAGAAACTAAATTTTAATACAGCAAAAACAGAATCCGAAACAGAAATTTAACACAGTAGAAACAGAATTACAGAAATTTAATACGAAAATAATAGAATTGCTTAATACAGCAAAAACAGAAACAGAAATTTAATATAGCAAAAATAGAATTACAAAAATTTAATACAGTAGAAACAGAAACAAAATTTTAGTACAACAACCCTTACTAGAAGCAAGCAATATTCTTTACTGCCAATGGGGAACACAAACACATAGCAACATAAGTAACTAAATTCCTGCTAATTCTACAAACTTCCCTTCCACTCACAGTGAGCTGTAGCAGAAATGGAGGTTGTCGCCCAAATCACACAGTTGCAGAAATTCCGTTCTTACACAACTTTGCCGTTGCTGATCTTGCTGTCGTAGAAGCATTACTATCACAGAAATGGAGCAGCAGCGGCAGAGGTGTTGATTTACGGCTTAGTGATTTTCATCTCAATTGAGCAAAGCACCAGTCAATAATAAAGGCCAATGAGACAAGCCGAATTTGGGGCTTAGCAATTTTGTCTGAATGCAACCAGCGATCGATAATGAAGGCCAAAGAGACAAGTGGAATTTGGTGGGGCTTAGGGATTTTGTCTCAATGAAACCAGCGGTCTGAATCGGTTGTGAATAGCAACAGTTCGGTCGTGATCTTACAGCCTACGATATGCCGTTTTGAGTGACTTAATGGAAGTCTGTTAATTTCTTAACGGGTGGGTCCTATTTGAATAAATGTAAAGTGTTAGGTGTTATTTGGTGAAATTGATAGTGTAAAGAATTTTTTATACATGAGGTATAGTATACAGGAGTTATGTGTAATTTTCCCAAAATGTAACAACTTATTAGCAACTTACCCGTATAGAATAATAATATTTAGAGTTTAATGACTCAGCGATTTGAACGCAGACCAACCCAAAGAATGGATAGATTGGGCCAGGCCCAATCTATTTTCAATTGTACGGTTATTGCCTTCCGAGTTTGGAGCCTCTATCGCGCTTGCTGCTGATGAGTTCTCACTTCCCAGCAACCAGCGCGGGTTGACCATCATCATTTGCGCGTTGGAAGGAAGATCAGCGACTGCGTGAAATTGATTTCACTTTTCTTAGAAAAATAAACAAGCATCGCAGATCTGCAATTCGAGCCAATGGCGAAGCTCGAAGAACTGGACGAATCCACGGCCAAAACCAAGAAAAAGAGGAATCACGGATCCACCAAGTTCTTTGTTTTTGTTGATTACCTTTTCCTATTGATCTTCCTTGGATTTCTGTCCTTCATAATTTTCAAGATGGTTGGCCTTTGATTTCTGAAGAAACAGAAGCACATTGTCATAAACCAGGTATTCAACAATTTAACCCTCTTCCATTTTTCATTGCTGCAAAATTTCCGAATTTCACTTTGTCACACGTGCACTTACATTGACGCTGTAGATTTAACGCTATGTATACGGTTAATAGCGAAGTCCTTTTCAAATTCCATTAATTTTATGTTGGACATGTCCGTGTGATTTCCAATATTAATAAAGCAATGTATAGAATTTTATCTTTTTTTTTTCCCCAAATTCATGTTGGTAATTGCCATTAAAGTAACTGCCTCACCTTAATCTTTTTTCCTTGGACACAATTTTCTCCAGAAAAGCTCACTTGCCGTACTTCTTCTTCTGATTACGCATAGAACCATACAATATAGGACTGCTCTGCACACACCCCTTTATGCCACAATCATTTCCATGTGTTTTAATGGTATGATGATGATTAAGTTATAAGGGACAGGGTGCTATGACCATTTTGGAAATTGTGAATGTCCATGCTCCGAATAGTTGGTCTATTTGTGAGAACAGTAAATATCTTACAGTATCTTAGTTTTTTTGGAACCACAAAGACATTTCATTTCTTGATTCCATTGTCTTTCCTTTCTTAAGAAAGCATGACTGAATCCGAGAGGTTCCCTGTGTCCTTTCCTCTGCCTTTACTGCAATTCTTCATTCCTTGTTTGTTGGCATTTTATATATGGTTCAACTTTCTATAATATCAATTTTCGACAACGGTAACTGGAGGCTGGAGGCTGGAGTTTGATGTCTTTTATACGAACCATGATGTACTAGAGCACTGCCATACTTTTTCTATATATGGACTTCTGTTTACTTTTTTACTTGTCCAAAATTAATGGAATAGAATCAGACGAGTTCTGATGGTTAAGATTGTGTTATAGTTGAATGGCAACGTTTAGAAAGATGTGGCTATTCAATATATTTTACGATTTTGTTTCCATGAGAATCTGATACCATTGTTACTTTACTTTGCTGAGCATGCTCTTTCTTTTTCTTCCTTCTACCATATGATTGGCAGGATATTCAAGTGACATATTTAAGCTTCCATTGAAAATCCAGTTTTAAGCTCGACGGTAGTGGCAAGTGTCAATTTGAATAGATCCTAGCATGTAACTGAGTATATCATCTTACTTTGTGTTGCAAAAGTTTTGCTTTGGAATTCTAGAATATGTAACATTATTTTTCCCTTATTCTTTTGTCTTTCATGTATTTCGTGTATGTTACAATTGACATATCTAGTAAAATGATTTAACCCTATCCATTTTCTACTTTATTCCATCATTTGCCTTGACTATGATAAAGAAATATGACAGTTAAGTTCCATACTAAGATACGAAGGGTAGATTGCCTGTGAAGGATATATAGGGATGAAAACTGATGGTGACTGGCATTTTTCTTTTTCTTGAACATTGGTGTGGAGTTTTCTTTTTGAAAATTCTTATATTTCTGACCTGTAACTCTGAAATGGGAAATTCTGTAGAAAGAGGTTGAGTGTTCTGTACTTTGAGATTCTCACCTTGCCAGCCTTTAATCCAGCCAATGAATACTATTGAGAATTCAGTTTAAGCAGTAAAAGCACAACTTCTTGAGAGCTTGAGCTCACCTTAGAATTACCTTTTTAAAATCGTAAGACAATTAGGGATGATATGCCTTATTTATTTAGTTCTGGGGCTGGGGGAAGTCGTGGCAGAGGGTTTGAAAATGCTGATATTCTACTTACAGGGCTTTTTTCAGAGAAAATGTTAGTTACACGTGGGACGTATACATAATGTCTGGGCAATGCACAAATAAAGACCACTCCCAATTTTACATAGTATTTCTACTGTTTCACAGAATTTTACAAGTGCCGGTATTCATAATTATATGAGGTTTAGCACATTAGCTCGTGGAGATTGATACTTAAATGCAAAAACCTGCTTGAACTTACCATGTTGATTGTTCACATCTTGGTCCGTAAAGTACGTTTGCAAGAGTAAACTAAATATTTCTTGTAATGACGTACGGCAGGGAAGTGTTGAATGAAATCTCCTTTATCATGACAAATTCTGGGTACCCCACGTTGTTCCAGTCAGAACAATTTTTAGTAGGAGACGAAGTTTTGTAATTAAATATCTTAATTTTCTACATTCAACACTTATCTACGTGACTGCGCGAGTTCCTATTCTGAGGGATTCAAAAGAAATCCAAGTTGCATATATAGTAGATGATAGAGATGGGGGTGGAAGAATGACGATTTAGGATCCACAATTAGCAACTACATCGACAACACACTAGTTGGATAAACTGGTAAACGTAGAGCATATTTATTCATCATAAACAAGGCAGGCAGGATAGGCTTGTAGGACATAGAGCCCACTGCATGCTTATTTATGACCAGAAAGCACAGAAGACCGGGACTAGGTGAACTCAGGGACTAGCTGGTGCTGGAACTCCTCCACCACTGCCAGGGTTTGGGACCTCAAAACCAGGGTTTGGGACAAAGGTATCATCTCCACCTGGAACGTAACTGCGACCTGTAGATCCAGACCCCGCTCCTCTGCTGCCACCAGTGAAAGGATTAGGAGGTGTAAGCCCATATTGAGGTGGCAATCGTCCAATACCCGGAATATAGAAACTGCCATGGCCAGGCTTAAAAAAGAACTGAGGCTCTTTCTTGTCGTCAGTTTTGAAGTTCTTACTAACATCGGGTCGAGCAACTGCTTGCCAAGTTGTAGCAAGCAGCATATTGGAGAGGAGGACAAGTGCAAGAAAAGAGGCAGTTCTGTAAGCCATTGTCAGAAAATACTTGGATTGAGATGTGTTTTGTGTTGAACCCAGAAGGTGGTGGCTTCATTTTATAGTTGAAGGTTTTGCAGAGTAGGGCAAACTGTGGCGGTGATTTAAGATGCTTTCTTCGGCGAATGCCAGTGGCAGGGCAATGACACATCAATGGGGGGACTTTAGGTAGTTGATTATTTGCGGCTAAGTGAACTGCAGGATACTTTATTTAACAAAATGGTTAGAATGTTATTTGGCCTCACTTTTATTACCTGCTATTTTTGGAAAAGATTCACCAATCTTCTTGCGGCCAGTAAATGGAACCTTCACATGGCTGATTTATGCACCGCCATATCAAGAACACTTGGAATTGTTCTTGATGTTATCTACTCCCTACTTTTACTTGACATTTAGGGATGTAAATCGTCCATTTTACTTCACTGAATGGGCAACTTGGCCTTTATCTGACACAATCTCTGTTTTGTTCCGTTGTTCCCCCTTTTTTTATTTAGACAGCTCGTATCAATTTACTGTTGCAGGAGCATCTTGTAACCAAGCGAGTTACTCTTTTTTGAATACCACAACCATGTACCCAAAGTATGCTAACAATATCACTTAACACAATTTTTATATTTATATAATGTACACAATTATGGAAGAGTGAAACCACTCCCACCGAAGCAATTTACAAGAATCTCACGTAGAAATAACGAGGCAGTCTAAAATCTTATTCTACATTGGAACACTTATCTCCAAAACAAACAAAAGTCTTGTTGGCTTTCTTACGTTAAGTGTTTTTTTTTTTTTTTTTTTGACAATCTTTACTGTTTGTATTCAATGTAAAAAAGAGAATGGTGCGAGTAGAAAAAAGGAATTAGAAAGAGTAAAAACAAAAAATCTTACAAAGAAAGAAAAAGAATTATAATTAGCCTTTATAAATACACTTATCTCCAACCCAGCGAGTATCTATGCTCACTACGGAGATAACTGTCTTAATTAAACATAAAAAAAATTGATTGGGGTTTCATTACGCTCAAATGGACTCATAATATATGATTTTATTGTAGTCAGCTCTCAATACCTTTCTCGGCCTTTTGGTTAAGATCATGTGTATGAAGCTCTCAATCACACATCCAGCAGGTTGCCTGAATTGCTAATTGAAAATATGCATGCAATTTCTTATGCTCCATCCTTAGCATTTGTTGGGGTTTCCTTAATTTGTGTCAAATTTTATTGTCCGTTTTAAATGTCAAAAAAAAAAAAGAAAAAGAATTGTGTGATAAAAGAAGAAAATTAATAAGAGTAGAAATAGGAAGACTTGCAAAAAAAAGAAAAAAAAAATTATACATAGTGAAATGTTTTGGTTAAGAAGGTGTGTCACATAATAAGTAGAAAAAGGTCAGTCATTATTAGAGAAATATAAAGTGTATGTACTGTCATAACAAATTGTAAGAAACATTTATCTCAATTGATTTGTGCTGTTATTTCTACTAAGAATTGTCTTCATATTTAATTTGTGAAAATTCTACTATTTAGATAAGAGGATACTATAGTATGCAGATGTTGGTTTTGTGAGAATTATTTAGATTATGATTCAACTGAAATTTGAGTTTATGGAAGAAATTTAAGATTTATAATTGCTCAAATTGGGGGCATAATAAAATTTGAATTTTCAAAGTCTTGCTACTGATTAAATATTATAATTGATTGATTTAATAATGAATTAACATGTGACAGATAAAGGTAAATCAAAAGGTCAAACCTTATTAATTGTTTAATTTGGCGTTGTTTGTTAATACTGGACATTGTGTGAAATGAGATATTTTTCTACCAGGCATTAACAGGACTTTGGATCCTAAGCAAGAGCGCCACTTTTCATCAGGAAAAACACTTGCCCTTCTGCGGTATTGCCAGATTAGATTGAGATTTGAAGCCATTTCAGAACAAGATTCCAATTCCTTTCGAGTTATATCGTCTTCATGAATAGCAATTTTCTAAATTGAACCCTCAGTTTTCTAAATGCAGGATCTGCTGAGGTCTGTTCCTAACTAATTAACCGAACATAGTGCTTCAAAACAATAACATTACCCAGAAAGATGTTCTTCCTTGAATTCACCGTGTTGCGCCAACTACTACAATAAAGCATATCCCCATTTCTTTTCTACATTAACAAGCCAAATTTTTAAGGGTTTGCTCTTTCCTCGGAAAATCTAGGAAGTTGAACCAGTGAATTAACACGGGTGACACCTTCCAAACCTGACCAGTTTTGATCATCAGCTGATGATGTGCCATCTTCAACATCAACAGGTAGTCCTCCATAAGTCTCATTTTCTTCGGAGGATCTCACTGTGAAGTTCCTTTGTAAAGATGGCTCAGACTTCTGGCCATCATCTGATTCAATTGGATTACCCGAAAAATTGCTCTGGATGGTAGCAGAAGAAAAGCCTTGCTCATCATAATCAGATTCGGAGTCCATTTTCCCATCCAAAAATAAGCAGACAACAGCACAGTCATCCATCTTTGAAGTTGGATATTTGAGTTTCCACTCCCGAGCAGCAGAATCCACCAGAATCCTAGCTGCCGATGATCGGGTTGGCGCTGAAGATACTATCTCAACCACCTCTTCATTGCTTAACACATCCCAGACCTGAAAAAGAAAACACCAAGAGGATTACTTATGCCTAAGGGAAAGACGGAGCTTTACAGAGCCACACCCCTTTCATAAAGACATCAAACTTGTAGAAGCTGGATAGCATCAATAATTAGTAGCGTAGAAGGCAAACAGAAAATTAGAAGTCCATTCTCCATTTTTTATACTCAATTTCATCTAGTGTCCTGTTCAACGAATTCATACAGAAGAGTTCCTCCACCAGGGTAGCTAGGGTGATCAGTCAGGAGACAGTCCAAGAACTTCAATTATCAGTAATGCAATCTATGCAACTTTATCCAATGGTGGAGTATCAATATAATATGCTCTACATGTTGTGCTGTACAGTCTTGTGCAATAGACAATGAAGAATTTGTTGCAAATTCCTCTTAAGCAACGCATATTTGAATCCTCTCCAAAATAAGCAAGGAAACAGTTAAATATATTTTTCTCTTATCACATCTTATACACTGCAAAATGTCCACTTCTCTACAACTGTAGGCTCGCTACAGTTAAAATTAAGTTGCTTTACAGCTCTGTTGTGCTTCACAGAGACTTAAACATGACAGGATTGTGCAGTTTGAAAAGTCTTGGTGATAACCTAGGTCATGGACCAGTTTATTGACAAGAACATATTGATCTTACCAATGAAGACAAAATAATGGCATTCAGATAATGTAAGAGAGGCTATTTGATAATTTGTTGCTTCTTCCCAACCCACAAACAATCATATATCTCCACATGTCAGCCTCACAATATCAACAAAACCCAGTTGAACTGCCTATTATATGAGACAGAATTAATCTAACTGTCCAAAATATGAATTAAAGATGTCTAAAACAAGTTGAGTTTCAATAAGTGATCATATAAAAAAAAAAAAAAAAAGCTCCTAACATTCAATTCAATCACACTGAAGTGCAACAACCTTGTTTCCTCCCCCCTGCCTCCTCACATAATCATGTGCCATATTCCTAACTAACCTCCTTTTGGACTTGAAGTGTGTACAATTTTTAATCATAGAGGTGATGAGAATCAAAACTCTTCACTAATTGGTCATAAAGTTTCTGATATTATGTCAAAAACCAGTCACCCCAAAAGTTTAAGTTGTTAGATGAAGGTTAGGAATGAATTTTATTTCATATCTAACAGCTTGTAGTCAATAAATATTGTTAATCACTGATTTTAAAATCTACCAAGGCTTATACTTTTCCTTTCACTTTTTTTGGATAAAATTTCCTTTCAGTTTTCTCAGCACCACTCGGTGTACAGACTTCTTACTAAAAAAAGCCAGTTGCCATTTTTTATAGGTGTTATGTTCAGTTCATGTGCTTAGGCTTACAAATTTCTAATGCACTAAAAAAGACAAAATGTGAAACAATACATTTCATATTTTACTTGTACTGTTTCACATTTTGTTTCTTTCAGAGCTCAAACAAATTGTAAGTCCAAGCACGTGAACTTAACATAACTCTTTTTATAGTAAACAACAGAATTAACTTCAAAATGCTAAATCGTATGTTTAGCTATACAGAAAATAACATTGACTGGACAAATAAGAAAATAGAATGAGGTTGAAAATTCTAACCCCATCTGAAGCAAGAACAATGAACTGATCTCTCTCTGTAAGCAGCCGATGAGAAAATTCAGGTATAGAAATCACACCATATTCCTTCAAGCAGAAATCTCCAAATGCTCGAGCCATTGCTAATCCAGGTGCATCATCAAAAGGCAACCATACCCTTGGCACTTCAGGCTCATCTTGCAGAGCAAATACTCTGCCCTTACACCGTTTAATTCTTTCTGCTTCCCCTATAAGATTTTACATTGAAATTGGAATAAATTAGCAACAACCATAAAGTATAAGTTGCACACAGAATTGATGAATGGTGACGACATATAACATACTTGGCAAATCGGGCTTCAAATCAATAGTCAACTGAATTGCTACCATGGAATCATTGCTGTCCTTGGATCCCATAATTGCCCGGGAATCCCCAATGTTTCCCATGAATAGATTTGAACCCTAAAAAGAGAAGAAATTGAGAAAAGGTGAAAGAAAGAAAAACAACATTGTACAAATTGCGCTTTGCATTACCTGCTTCACTATAGTGACAGCTGTGCTCCCACTACAGAAGCAGTCCAAATTTGGATGAGACCTTAGTTCTTTGTCCATAGCCTTGTACGCTTTCATGAAAGCTTCTCTCCAAATAGAATTCAGTTTATCCTCAGCAGAGCAATCCTTCTCAGAGTCTCCACCTTCAGACTTCACATTCCCTTTGAAGCAAGCTCTACCTGACCCATTTCGTTTCGATTCACAGGAATGCAAAAACGAAAGCAGTTTTATTGGCAAGGCATCCCTCACTTTGCGTGCAACAACATGACCATGTGGACCATGGCCATCAAACACACCACAAAAGATCACATCTTCTGACATAAAATCCTACAGAAATACAGATCCAAACTCAGGATCTCGGAGTCTGAAATTAAGTCTTGCTTTAATCATTAGTCATAATGAATCATCATCATCCTTAATGAGATTAACATACTTACTTCCCATACAATCATGGCATCTTGATTGATACCCTTTCGGCCCTGCTGGGTAAATATGCAAGAAGTCCGGCTCTTTCCATTGGTGAAAACCCTGTTGGGTATGGATGGCAAGTTCTGCAAAGAAATAACTTGATCAGAGAATGTTCTCCTAGTCCTCTTTTGGCCACAGAATCCGATTTCTAAACAAGATGGGGAGACCGTGTCTCCATTGCTCCTGCTACTACAAGTACTCTTACTGCTTGTTGATACACAACACCCCATTTGCTCAGCTCCAGAAAGAAGACATCAGACAGAAACAAGGTCAGGTTCCTTCTTTTTCTACTATAGATATAGATCTCACATATAATTTTTCAGATTGCAGAGATAGTCAACCGAGCCAACAATCCTGGTATTAAAGATTCCCTCGAGTCAAAGTGTAAGCCACTTTACAACTCACTGTAGAAAGCTGGGGTCTTTCTTCCTTAGTCAAATGCATAATCTGCCGAAGGTTATGTAAATGGATAACGAAACGAGCTGAAAACAAGAAGACAGGTGAATTTAATAGTTAATATATCATATATAGTTTCGAAGAATCTAGCCATTACTGCATGTAAAAATTAAAAAAAATAAAGAAAAGAAAACTCAACAAGTTGGGCTGTATGAATTTAAAAATCCAGACATGTGAACAAGGAATAGAATATACTAAAAAAATTGTCTGATCGATTGTCCTTCGTCAGGAATTCACATTGACAGCATCACAATAGAGACTTTGAAATAATTTAATCCAGTAACTATGCATTAAAAATTGAGCTTAACAAGAACAGGGAAGCAGAAAGCAAAAGACGCTGTCCTATCTTCATTTACAAAGAGTCAAAATTTCTGTGTCTTTCCTTTTCACAGAAAATAGATCTTCACAGAATCAACATAAAATACAAATCCATGGTCATGGAATCACCGATCGAACAGCACGACACACTTCCTACAGTGGGTTTAGGTTTCCTCCCAGCAACATCTTAAGAACAACCCTCCCTCCCTCCCTCCCTCCCTCCCTTATACAAGCCTTCCCGCAAAAAAAAGAATGGTGGGGAGGAAGACGAATCATAGCGATCCCAAAAAATGAAAATAAAAAACCCAACTTTATGTTTCAAAATATTAATAGCACTAGAAAGAACATAAAATTCTACAAGATTGAGGTGAGAAGAACGGAATGAGTATACGTAAATTAGCTTACCTGAATGAGATCGTAATTTGAATCGGAATGATTACCCATGAATGAAAGCATTTAGTTAAAATCTCTGCTTTTATTTAGGCTTTTTGCGTTTACCTCTGCAAGTAGAACAGAAATTGGGTAAACGGATTGTTTTGAGAAAGAGAAAGAGGGAGAGAGAAAGAGTATAAAGCAAGAAAATCAGTACAGACTCTGGTTTCCCACTAGAGAGAAATACGAGAAGAGATAAAGTGAAAAACGCAAAAGCAGAAAAAGACGAAAGAAAGGTATGATCTCGTCAACAAAGAATAACACAGGGAGAACAAAAAAGAGCATAGGGGATGGAGTAAATATTACGTAATTATCATGAGGAAAAAACCAAAAGCAGCAATAGTGAGTAAACCGAGAGATGATTGTGTAATAGTCCTTTAATGGACGAGAAAATGATGGTCAAATCCAGAAACCATAATTGCAGAAGAGATCAACAGAACTTTGAACAAAACTGAATTTGGAAGAGAATATGTCAAATGCTTGAAGAGTTCAGAGAAAATGAACGGGAATTCACACAAAATGTATGAAACTTTAAGTAACTGAACCTACTTATAAAATTTCAAACATTTAGAACAGAATAAGTATCAAAACTGAAAAGCATATCACAATATTTCTAACAAATGAAAGCAATTTTATTTTGATCCATCGTTACAGCCAGAAGACACAGCCTAAAACCCAAAACCCATGTGAAAGTAAACAGAAAGCAGAGGAGATCAACATGCAGATCCTCCATTGCCAATTGTAACGACCCACAAAAATTCCACCCAAGCAAATTCAGAACCACCAAAAATTGTATGAGAGAAGTTACAAGCATGCAGCTAAGCGTGCATGATTTGAGATGAGAAAAATTATGACGGGTTCACAAATATACTTTAAAAGGGGGAAAATTAAGGAGAAGATAGAAATGGTAGCACAGGATGTATCACCTTTCTTAGAATGTAGAATTGAGCTTGGGGACCAGAGCAGTGAACTCGGAGCAGCAAGACAGACGGAGAGAGTAAAAGAAAGAGAGTTTGACTCTTAATAAGGAGAGGAGAGTTGGGGCGGATGAGGGTGGTGGTGCATTGATTGCAAAAGCAGAGTAGAGAGCTGAGAGAGAAAGACATTAAAGCAGTGGAATAGAAAATAAAAATTAAAAAGAAAAAGAGGGAGTTTTTGATTCAGCCGGCGGTTACTATGGACGACCGTGCTTTCTAGGCGGGGATCGTTTTCTTTTTACTCCAATTTTACGAGTCCAAGGCATTTCCAACGGCGCGTGGTTAAAACGTCATAATATTTTTGACGGATTTGATGAGAGTCGTCAGATCACGCGCTGCCGCAATGGTAAGATAAACATTGAATGTTCAAAAAGACAGAAGAGCACGCCCCACTGACATATACTTCGGGCCACGTGACGTGGCACTCCAAGCAAAAAATTTAATGTCCCACTTTTCAATTAAACAATATACAAAAACCAGAAAAAAAGTTGCCCGAACCAAACTCTTCCCTTCCCCATGTCAAACTCACCTCTTGCCCGTGGAGCTTTGCCCTTACTCTTACTGTATTCCTTTGTTTTTCAGACCTTTTTGTCTGTCTCAATTGTTAAAAAATAAATAAATAAATAAATAAATGATAAATAATACTAACAATTGGCTTCTTCAAAAGAATGCCTTGGTAAATCACCCCAAAAAAAAAAAATGCCTTGGTAGCTGATCACTGCCTTGTTACTTAATTATTCCCCTCAAATTTACCATGGCTAGTTACTTGAATACCGAATTTGTTGTTTATCATATTGATGTTGACCATGTTAGTGTTTCATTTTTTAATGAAAAAAAAAACATAGGAATGGGAACCTGGGAATGTATGAGATTGAGATAGACATAGGTATTCGAAATTTGTAACTTTGTCATTTTATGAATTTAATGACTTTTTTTTCATAATTTTATGTTTTCATTAATTTTTGAACTTTTTCATCTCCCTCTAAACGTAATTCTTATAATTATCGAAGTCAAGAAATGTAATAAGAGAGATTAAAGTAAAATTAAAAGAATTAAAAAATTAATGAAAATAATTGATAAATTAAATTTGAATATAAAATTACAAAAATAAAAAAAATTAAAATATAAAAATGTCAAGGATTAAAATCCCAAATCTAGAAGATAGCTGTGTCATTGCTTAATCAGTCCTTATCTAACGTTCCCTAACCGCCAAACCAGACCATCATTTTTTCCTTTCATGTATAGGAAGAGGGAAGTCAGCCAAAACTCAGTAAAAGTCAAAATGAATGGTGGTTTATATATATGTGGTCAAATTCCAGCTCTAAAAACACTTCAATATGGTCTCAGAAGTTGATGACCTAATAGCCAATGCAGAATATTAGATGATGGGTCCTAGAATTAATTAGGTGAGGGGTTAAGCATGGGACTTTCCACCCCCAGAACAAAATTGTCCAATAATGCGCCGAGTTATCCAATTATCTCTTCTTTTTTTTTTTGTTACTGCCCAAAATAAAACATGTTCGTCGATCACTGTCAAATAATAACTATGCTTTATGGGGGTAGTTGTTTTTAATTCATTGTGAGTAACCTGGGCTCCCTGCATTTGATTTCCTCGTCTACTTTAATCTGCCGACGGTCAACACCTTAAAAACTCACAACCTCATGTCATTTCCTTCATGTCTAACTTGCAGCCACCGCACCAGTCTTCCCATTACATTACGCATACAATCCATTTTATTTAAATACAACATCGAAAATTGATCTTTTATCATTCTTCAATTTGGAAGAAATTACTAAATGATCTCTCTTAATTCAGTTATGGAATTTTGTAAGCTTTATTCTTATTATTATTAGCTTTATTACCATTTTTGTATTTTATGTTCTAATTTTGTCCACTATAGCTTGTCATAAATAACAGTAAAATTCAGTCATATATGTAAGTATAATATTTATGTCACAGATACTGATACGAAGCTGGGAACAGAGAGAGCAAGAAAGGAAAGCAGGAAAGAAAGAAGTCGGGAATGTGAAGCGCGGGGGCGTGGGTTAATTGCCAGCAAAGCGAGGACCTACTTACCAACATGCCTGCGTTTAGTTTGTGGTTTTGTCACGAGGCATCCGTTTCTTGTACCTTGTCTTACACTCTTATAACACCCTAACCGCAAACGGTTAAACACTACTCCACGCTGCTTTTTTGTACCAAGTCCTACAAGGGGGAGCACTGGGAGGGAGTGTGACTATTGGAGTACTAGAGTGGACTTGCAAACCGCCCTCTGATTTTTCTGCGGAAAAGAACCCCCTGTTTGGCCATTGAATAGCGTGGGCGCCAGGTATTTTCAAAAGTGACTTCTGACTTCAATTACCATATACTATATGTCTGGATCTGTAAAGGCTATGAGAATAAGTGGACAAAATGTCCATAACCTTTCACCAAGCTGGCACCCCCATCTGCCCCCTTAATTCTCTCAGCATCTTTCCTTCCACCCCACCCTCTCTTTTCCTTTTCAAATTTATTTCTAATGGCCAAACAAGAGGGGAAAAACCAGGATTCGAATCTCTTCATAGTTTGACAAGGATGAGGATGATACAGAATGACTTTAGAAAAGAAAAAAAAGTATTAGAATGGTTAAAACAACAAGTTTCACCACAAGTACGATTAAGACTTTAAGTTGCCGTAGACTATTCAAATTCCAAAAAAAAAAAAAAAAGATAGGTTTCATAAGTTGTATGGCCTACTCTCTAGTTGATCTTTCTCCTCTGCTTCTCATAGGTGGATCAAGCGAGAATCCTATTAATGGATCCATCTTATTACTTTCTGCCACAGAAAATTCCATTGCTCCACAATTTACGATTGACAAAAATCATTGACCGCTTAATTTGAACCCAACATGAGCTTTTGGTAGCAAGGAAAGGGTAGAGTAAAGCAGGCTTATGTTCCAACTTGCGACACGTGGCCTTGTGGACTGGGGCTCAATGCGCACCAAAACATGGAGCCGCACCGCCTTCTTTTGAAACCGAGTCTGACAGTTTCAACTCATAAATAGTTTTCCACCTCTTTTCGAAGCCCAGAAAACAAGTAGGCATGTAAACTAAACTAATTACTATAAAATTACAGAAGAACACCTCCTGGACACTGCTACGTTGAGCTTCTTCAGTTGCAACTTCATTAATTTTCACAGCCTTTGACCCTAAAATATGACTAGTTGTTGTGGGAATTTCGTGGTAGCTATTAATTTCATGGGTCATGTATGAAAACACCCTCATACTTCCCACAAGGAAGAAAAATGGACAAATCACGGATATCCACCCGCTTTTTCATCTTGGCTTTTGGCTTTTCATTTGTTTTGTATATTAAATTATTAACTGTCCAGCTGCACCCATGGAAGTTGCTAAATTTCCCCTTTCTTTATCGGTATCTTGCCACTATTATTTTCATTGCTGGGGTTGGATAGCTAGGATCCATATCTTTTCTGCAACCTTTTTTCATAACTTTTATTTATGCTCTCTATCTTTACAACAAATGGTCTAAATTGTAGGCCCTTTAGTTCGCTTTGCTATCTTGCTTTCTAGGAACATATCTATATTATAATTTTTATGTATATATTTGGCCCTGTCTACTCAAATCATGTTCTTCCAATGATTATTTGGCCATGATTGTTAATCATGTTCATAACCATATGGAATGACACATCTTTAATTCCTAAAATAAAGGTTTGACGTAAAATTTATAATATAATTAATTAAATTCTTATGTGTGTGTTTGAATTAGCTGTAAATGAAATTAATTTTAAATAAAATTACAAAAAATATATATTAATATGTAAATTCATTTGATAAAATAAATAAAAGAAATAATTTTTTTTATAAGATAGAGAAATCCATACGCACTTTCCCACTACATTACTCATTTACTATTATACTAGTGATATTTTAGTTGAATCATTAAATTTTTATCAATTTTTCTATATCTACATCCAACTTATACAACCAATTTGTACACCATATTAGATTGAGTGAACCCCACACTATATAAGAATAGATTCACCCAATTTTATGATACATTATATAGTGTGTGAATTAGGTTTGAGTCAAATATTGCCGAATTTTTATAAAAGAAACCTCTCTTATTTATATACGATAATATTGCACATTTTAAACTGATAAATATAGAGGGCAAAATAGAAAGTGAGAGTGGTGGCCTTTTTCAAACTATTCCTATTGTTTATTGAAAAGGTTGGGCAGGATGACATGAATACAAGATAGCATGATTAGGGTTTTAACCTTAGCTTCTTTATGAAGGATGTATGATCCATTATGCTTGATTGATATATGGTGGGAGCCGTGTGCGCCATCTATAAGAAAAAAAAATGATATAATTCCAGATATAAAATGAGAAACCACACTTAAGATGGGTCAATGGCAATCATGAAGCCCTAATAACTTCCTTGACCTTTTCATTTTCAAAACATTTTGGGATGATCGTCAAGAGCCAATGTTAGGGACAAACTATGAGAGATGTGATTTGCATGATGTGACTGAAGACAAACTGATTGGGTAGGCAAATCCAAATTTTCAACTGAACCATCCTATTGATAACTATTTGAATCCAGTTTGGGCCTTGGGCCAATAGCATATCCAGTTTCAACCGCAAGTCTTCAGATCAAGTTTAGACAATATCGTTAAAGCCCATCAATAAATTGGGAACTGTTTGGCTTGGTAATTTATGCCAACTACTATCACCCATGGTAATTTGATTTGCTAAAACTTGAAATATGTATGGGTAGTTTTTCCAGTTTGTTGTTCTTAAGTGCACTTTAGAATTACACATATTTAACATTTCACCTTTTGCATTTTAAGTGTTTAAAATCACAAACATGATGATAAATCAATTAATACATATATAATATGTTGAGTTTGAGCTTAAAACTTTCATAACAAAATTTTTAAAATAACAAATGAGTGATTTAGGTGATCAGACAAGAACCCCCCCCCCCCCCTCAATTTATAATAACTTCGTTATTTTATTCAACTTATGTGCATCAGTGCATTACTGTCGTTTCTTTTCTTTTTTTTTTTTAATTGATGAGAGGTTTGCGGACGTGGAAATGTGGATCTGTATGTTTCAAATCATTGGTTGCTTTCTCATCCATAAAACCAAAACAAAGATAAGGCGATAAGCCCCCGTGGCAAAAACCCAATGCTTCGTCTTCCTTCTTACCAACACCCAACAAAACTCACTGTCCCTGCTTCTTCCACATCCTAAGCCTCCCGACACCATGGCTTCCCCAACGCTCATAACTCCAACTTCCACCCCCAAGTCACTCCCATCCATTAAGCCCAGATCCGCCACCATTGTTGCCAGTGCAACCGCCCCCGCTACCACCACTGCTGCCAGTACACAACCTCGCCGCCGGGAATTATTGTCGCTCACCGCATCTGTTTTATCTAGTACATGGCTCATTCCCACGTCTCCTGCACTAGCTACTGCAGACGAAGAATACGTAAAAGAGACAGAGGATGTGATCAACAAGGTGAGAACGACCATTATGATGGACAAGAATGATCCGAATGTGGCTGCTGCAGTGGCAGAGCTGAGAGAGACCTCAAATTCCTGGGTGGCTAAGTACAGAAGGGAGAAAGCTCTTCTGGGAAGGGCTTCCTTTCGGGACATATACTCGGCATTGAATGCAGTTTCGGGACATTATATTAGTTTTGGACCAACTGCTCCTATTCCTGCAAAAAGAAAGGCTAGGATTTTGGAGGAGGTCGACACTGCTGAGAAGGCGCTTAAAAGGGGAAGATGATTACCCAATTCCTCTAATTTCCTTTCATTTTGGATTTTTTTTTTCTTTTTAACCGCGTGTCTTCATTGTATCGACCGCTCAAATTACGGTAAGAGTTTTTTTTTCTGTTAGTTCAGAGGAGAGGGAAATTTGCAGTTATATGTTTATGTACTACTGCATAGTATAGAACTGGGTTCCCTGTTCATTTGTTGACATGTTGACACCAAGGTTTCCCATAAAAAATTTGCTTTTGCCTGCTTCAAACTTGGAACCACGATAAACAGTCCATTCATTTTATCACAAGGCCAATGATCTGATGGCAATCTTATGAATAGGATTCGTCAAATTTCCTTTGGTTGTGAGCTGAATTTGGTCCATTGGGCTAAACTGTCACAATAATAATGCAGCAGCCTAAATACACATACAGTGATGGGTCATATTTAACTCCGTGCAATTAGAGGAACTTCAATTTTTGTCGGAGACATGAATTTTATTCCCTCAACTTCAGCTCATATCTCCTTTTTTTTTTTTTTTATGTATTCATATCTCATGTTTTAGTTTGTATAAATTCATAACAAATATCAATGAAAATTTCTTATTTTTCATTTAATTAAACTTTGACAAAGCTAAAAAGTGCAATGTTGAGAGAACTTTTTTCCTTTATTTATTGCATAATAACCATGTAAATTAATTTTTTTTAACACTTTAAAAGAAAAAAAATAGAGTACATAAAAGAAAATGAACTCACATACTTATCAAGTGATAAATAAAGCAGATGAATTCCTTTCACGTGCCATAGATTGGACATGTTAGCTTTAAATTAAACCCATAAAAAAAAAATGAGAGCTCCAACGAATAGGGGTGCAGTGTATCCAAACCCAAGTTGCAACCCGAACACTATTTCCCTCGGTGATAGGTTATGTTTTCCATGTCATATCCAACTTAAAACCCGAACCAATAGCTCAAAACACACAAAATAAGATCACCTAACTAATTTGAATCCAACCTATGCATATAATCGGTCAAGTAGTTTAGAATAAAATTTTTAAATTTAATTTCACTTAACCTAATTAAATTTTTACATAAACCCAACCCTAATGCATACCCTGATTTGATTTGAGGGACAGAATTATACTTTAAAAATAATTGAAAAACTAAAAGAAAGCCTAAAACTAAGAAGTTTAAGGCTGATAAATGATCCTTTTGTTTATTGATTGAATTGTAGAATAATTAGGTTATTGTTGAGAACAATAATAGGTTTAGTATTTCTGTTTTTACATAAATTTTATTTGAAAATTCTAAATCATTAAAAATGAGTCTTACGATTTAAATAGTTATATATAAATTTTGTAAAGTTTTTGTTAAAATCTCTTACTGAAAATAATATTACTCTAATAGCCCTATTATGTGCAAATAATACTGAAAATTTAGGAAAATGTTCTTCGAAAATAAATTATTAGATGTCAAAACATGAAGTACAATAATTATCAAACGATTTTGAGGCTAATTCAGATAGAAGAACAAGCAGAAAACTTCAGAAGCCCAACTTTGAGGCTCAAATACAGTTCATTGTTTGGTCTTTACGCTGAGCGTTTAGATGCGAAAATCCGACGTATGCTAAAGTAAGCCCATGGTAACCCATTTAGCCTTGTGTTTGTTACGTAAGATAGACTTCCGAGTCCAGGGGTCCAACTTCTGCCAGCTATTAGGCATCCGTTAGTATAAATTCCAATGGTTTAGTTTTGGACAACCACAGGGAAACCTCAGCCTCAGATCAGAGAATCTGGTGGAAAATGTTAGGTCCAAAACAGGATTCAGGCAGTCCTACTCTGGTGGATATGGTTTTCTAACTTTTCTATAAAGAAATCAATGGATTATTACTCTTTTAGCATTTTTATTTTTTTTTGTTATAAAGAATTATATTTAAGACTTTAAAAAAAGAGATACAGAATAAGAATTATACCAATAATCTGGTTCAAGAAAAAAGGACATTAGTATCATATGAGTTAGAGACAAGACATTGATATCATATGAGCTAGTGGCTCAACGGCTTAGCATCTTCAACTTTGATTTTGGCCCAGTGGATCACTTCTTCTCCAATGAAAATAAAATAGAAAAATTGTACTCCCATAATCTTATAGCTAGAGTTGAAATTGTTGACTTTATAAATTTTGTAGTTGGGTTTGTAATTTTTTTAATATAATGATTAATATTATTTTAAATAAATATTTAATTAAATTTTATTTATAATAATAAAATTAAATAAAGTCATTATATAAAAAGTTTTTTCATACATAAAAATTTAAGATAAAAAAAATTATTTTTACTTTAAGATCTGAATAATTCACCAATCTCACAATAAAATTTACAATAAAATTATAAATTATTTATTAACATAGAAGTGGAATAATTATCATAAATAATAAGACCGATACGCTCTACAGATTCAATCAGTACTATCAAAACCGGAATCATTGCAAAAGGGACTTGTAACTTGAAAGTCAACTAGAAAGAAAGTTTCTGCCTTTGCCAGTTTGCATCAAACTTTCTCACTAAATGTTTACACTTCCATGGGTAAGGAAAGGTGGTGTATTTTTCAGATTCCCCATTCTGGGGGCCGCGAGTTGGCCATTAAAAGTAATACTAGCGGATTGCCGCCGAAGAACATGGCCAATAAGACCACAACTCTTCGTAGAGATGTTGCTCTTTCAAGGAGAAATAAGCACTTGAATTCGGTTGTTTTCCTGCCATTTCTTAATCCAATTCCAAACCTACAAAGTGACCACCCCTAGAGCCAACAACACGAGGTTGGTGGAAATTAATGCAGATAACCCTTGATTGACTTTCTCTGCCAGGGCATCGTGGCCTTGTCAGCGCACTAATCTTTAAACATCTTTGGACTTTCTATATCTACTTAGATAAAGATATACGTATATATTAATTTTATATATAAATCATAAAGAAAGCACACATATATCATTTTACAACAAATCTGTCAATTGGGTAACAGTAACACGCTATTGAATAGACCAATTACTGCTGCTAAAGACAGAGCTGTTGAAGGCGCACTTTGGCTTGATACGAAGGCTGAACACGTAAATCATGCTTGGAATATATACCTGCACCCTCTCACAGTTTTTTGCTATCCAGAAGCATAATTAATCGTGATTAAAAATTAAGATAAGCTTTAAACATTTGGAGAGGTCAGTGTGAGAATTAGGCCAACACGCTTGAGTCCTCAGTTGAGTTTGTCTCGAATTCTATCGTCACCCATCAAAATTTTCAAGTGAATAGGTCCATCTTTGACATATACTTTCTATACCAAAACGTTGTACTTATCTGTACTCCAAGAAAAAAAAAAAACTTGTACCATATTTTGTCTGCGTAACAGAAACGTTATGAATGACTGAAAACAAAGAAAAATGCTATTTCTAAGTTAAATTCATTATACCTTTCTTATGATTAAGTTATGTTGTTTGTTGATTTGTTGGGCACCATTGTTATAGACTAGCATTTGAACATAGGTCAGAGTTTTTCTAATTTCATTAGCTATAACTTTCTTCCTCTGGAATTTGATCCTTATTCCATTCTAGACTCGTAGAGCAGCAGCCACGTTGGAAATGAAGCTGCGTTGGACACCTTGCAGACACTGTATCTAATTTTAGAGCTAATCACTTTCAGATAATCAAGACACAAACACTTTTCAAGGGGTGGCACAGAGAAACGGAAGTGTTTACAGATAAACTTCACATCACATTCAAATAAAGTGGGATCCTTGCATATCGTTTTGCCAAGTGTCTGACCTCTGCTTGTTTCCCACACAAGCATGTCTATAATTATATTAATGCATATGTCATGGACATCTCAATAAAGTTTTTATATTCTTGCTTGAGCATTTATCCTCAGTAACCTTTCACTTGTTTGCTACATTTCACACACTTTAGCTGTTTATTTTCTCTATTTTTTTTTTTAAGTGCCAGATATCAAGAATGGCACCTTGATGCAAGATTGCGTATGGGTAGTGCTAGCTAGCATTATCATAAACAGTAAATGTTTACACCCATTGAAGGGACTGACTTTTGTTTTTCTTATATCTGTGTTTTCTTTCATAATTCTCTATTACTTATAATCATGGATTAACCTAAATATAAGAAACTGGCTTCAAAGTTTCAATTCCCAAGTCTGGTTAGCCACTTTATATCCTGCGGTGAAAGTAACTGTGTTGAGCCCCATGGGAATCAAAGTTCATTTTTCTCTCTTGAGTTGCAGCAAAGCTTGATGGGTCCTTTCTTTTGGGAGCCAAGAAGGCACTACTTTAGTGCTTCCAGTCAATGGAAGGATTCTCTATCCTATTTCAACTTTAAAGACGGAAAAGTTCACCTTGTTATTGAAGAGAAAAGGTGAGAAAATAACAAAAGTACCAATCTTAAGAAAGTGAGAGTTAATTGTTCTGAATTTTGATAAGCTTTGGCACGAGATATCCAATTTTTTAACTTTTTAATGTAATATTTTTATATTATTATTAAATATGAAATTAATTTTTGTTTAAAAAATTATAAATAATATTCTCCTATTAACAATAATCTTTTTAAAATTTAAATTTGTCCATGACATTAAATCTCTTGAGAGAGAATCAATTATACTTAAGCAACAATAAAAATATCCATATCTTTTTAAGTGTGAACTAGTGAACTTGAATCTCAAAGATTTCGGCCTATATTTATTAGAGACAGGAGCCTTTGTCCTTGGCCAAGGCATGCAACAAAACCTTTGTCTTTTTGCTCTCAAGTGATGCGTTTTGGGACATATATCACATCTCTCTTCCAAGATTGACCTCAATCTGATAAGAAAACTGTCACATGCAGTTTATGAGAGGCATGGTGGAGCCTCTCGTTAAATGTGGTTGGTGCGGACTGGCCCTTCGAGATGTGAGAGTTTGGATTTCAAAAGAAGAGAATGGTATGTAGGGACTCTATTTTCAGTGCCTTTGATAGCATTCACATTTCGTAGCGTCCAAACGGAGTGAATTTCACAGACCAGCAAACGGAGTGATTTTGTTCCGCTTCTTCCCCACATCAATAAAGGTTCCAACTTGGGAACTTAACCTGTGCTGCTGTGCAAATGGCCAAGTTAAGCGCCATACTAGTACCAACTGTCTTCAACATTTCCGTAGCCAATAGCAAGTGGCCACATGTAATACACATCTTTTCCGTAAACAAGGTGGAGATAAGGGGAAAAAAATCCTACACGTGCGTTATTTTTATTGGGTCATTCTGCAAAAGCTCATAAAAAATTCTCTAAATTTTTATTTTAAATTTGATTTAAATAGTTAAATTTAATTTAATATTATCTATATTTTTTGTCTGATTTTTATATTATAATATTTTTTATACTTAAAAAAAAAAACTTTTCTAAGCTCTTGACTGTATCCTTCAATTGTGAAGGGCCACAGGAAGAAACAAAACCATGTGATATACGTCGCTATGGAACCCAAAAACTGAGAGTCATGACCTTCACCAGTCTTTTCCTTGAATAAGATTTTGATAGGAGAAAGGTTTTTTTTCTTCTATTTTTTTAAAAAAATTATTAATTTATTAACTTTTAAATTAAATAATTTAATTTTTTATATAATAAATTTTTTTATATGATATGTCTTATTAATTATAATTATAATTTTATTTTTTTATTATAATATAACATAATTATTATATGAATTAATTTTTTAATTAAAAGTATTGTAAAAATATATAAATTTAAAATTTAATAAAAAAATAATTTTATAGTATAAAAAATGTTAAAATTTTTAAAATAAAAATAAAATTTAAATAACTGTTAATCAATTATATCATATTAAAAAATTTTAAAAAATAAAAAAATTAAATTACTTTAATAATATTTATTAAGAAATTAAATTATTTAATTATACTTATAAAAAAATTAAATTAATTTAATTATAATCTGTAAAAAAATTAAATTATTTTTTCAAAAAAATAAAAAAACTAAAAACACTGTTACTCTAATTTTTTGATCTCATTTAAAATTTTAGTTAATAAAAATAAAAAAATTAAAATGTACTAAACCTCTAAGTCATGGACAAAAATCTCTCCGTAATTTTATTAAGATAAATCATTTTTTATATTAAAAAAATTATATAAATTACCTTAATTTATAAAGTGATTTAATGCAAACGTTGATCATAATTTACTCCCCCATAATCTGCACATCTCAATTTTAACCAAGCTTGCAACCCAATTCTGTAGCATCCAACCTGACCCAGATGAAGCAAAACTTTCTCCCAAATTAGCCACTTCCCAATTCTACTCGAGATTGGAACCTTAGACGAATCCAGCAAAGGCAATTCTTGGGATTCTCCCCACCATCGAGCACAATGATCGCCGACAGGAGCTTTCCCCACTGTTGTCAAAACGATCACCGACTGGAGTTGTATCCAAACATTTGAACTTGACACCGAAACAAATTGAATACTCTTTTCATTGTCTTGTCCATTCTTGCATCTTCGTGCTTCAGCTGGAATCTGTGGAATTTTGAACTCACTGCATAATTTTATTCCCAGTTATGTGAGCCACTGTTCTGTTCCGTTCCGTTTCATGCTTTGTCTGCATTTGTTGCTGTGTTGTTCTTTGGATCTCTGAAGCATGAATCTAAGCAACAACAAGGGATTCATGTCGATGGCTAGTTCTTGTTTTGCTTGGAAATCTGGCGACGTTGTCTCCAACTTGTTTTCGGCGGGTCTGCGCATGCTGATTAGGGGAAGTTTTGCTTTATCTAGGTTGGGTTGGATGCTGCAGAATTGTGTTTCAAGCCGGGTTAAAACTGAAACTTGTGCAGATTATGTGGGAGTAAATCATGGTCAACATTTACATTTAACCATGCACTTTAATTTCTATAATTTTTAAAATATAAAAATAATTTATTTTAATTAAAATTATATAAAAAATGTTTACACACTTAAAATATTAAAAAAATTAATGTATTTTATCTAAATAAAAATAAATATCATGTTAACACTTTATTTTCTGTGAGAAAGTAACTCCAGCAAAAGCGGAAATTATTAAATTTTTATAAAATAATTTATAAGTTATTATATATATTGTGATGTCATAATTTAATTTATAAAATTTAATAATTTAATAATTTAATAATTAAAATTTTTAAAATAAATATTTAATAAAATTTTATTTATAAATATAATATCATCTAATTTATCTTGCTAAAAAAGAGTAATATTATTTCATTTTTGCACATTTTTGTAGGTTTGTGTGCGAAGTTAGAAATGAAGCTTAGATATCACTGTCTCTAGTCTTATTTGTAAAGAAATATATTTATATTTTTTATTCAAATAAATATATAATATTATAAATACTTATCTATATTTTTAATTAAAATTTTGAATGAAAAATATTGAATTATAAGCATCTCTTTTGAAATAATATCTCTCTTTTGAGATTATTAAAATAAATTTTATTTTTAAAAAATAACCTAATCAAACTCAAATAATATGCATAAAAAATTTAACTTTTACTAATTATATCAGTAGATTTTCTTCTTGTTACGTAGTCCCTTATGTTTTCGGACCACCAGAAGCTGCCAAACGGCCCATACGCATCACTGAATGGAAGACAGCACAGGATTAGATTGACATGTCATTTCTAGTTTCAGACTCCCTTCCCTCCCAACGACAATATTATACAACTTATTTTATAATCATAATTTTTATTTAATTAAAATTTTTCTTGTGAAGAATTGTATCAAAAATATAACTTATTTTAATGTTGTACATGAATTTTTTTTTTTTTTTTTATGATGAGTATGATATGTAACTTAGCATACACCCAATATTTAAATTTAAATTTAAAATGATAAAAAATTATAAGACAACAATTAAATAGCACTACAACATTAAAAAATGCCAATGATACTTAAAGTTTTTATGTCCATTAGTTGGTTAGTACTTGGGCACATAACTTTGTGCATATTTAATATGGATTGAAAGGGTAGTATGTGATTAGATTGTGAAAGAAATACATATAAATATGGAAAAAAGGGACTTGATATCTAATTAGGGGTTGGTAGAGTAGCATAGGTGAATTGTGAATGAATGTTAAATGTTGTAGGTGAGGTGATGCTGAGCAATCATTTGATGGTCAAGATCTAGGAAGGGATGATGATTCAAGTTAGAGTATGTGATACTACGTACGGAGAGTTGGAGGATGAATATTAGGTAAGAAATTCAAAGGCAAAGAGACATAAGAGACATAGATATAAAATTAAAAAAATTAATAAAAAATTAAAATTTATAAAATATATTTTAATATAAATTAAAAATTTATAAAGTTAAAAAACAATAATTTGAGTGTAATATCAAAATAGCAAGTTGGTGTATAGAAATAACACCACTCCTGTTGAAATACCAAAAAAGATTTTAGTTAATTTTTTGTTTTTAAATTCTATATTTAAATATAATCTTTGAATTTAATTTTTCTCACTCATTTTTTATCTTTTAATTTTAATTTTATCTTTTTCTTACTTTACACTTAAATTTTAAAACTCAAAATTTTGGGATATAAATCTCCAAAACATCTATTGGTATTATATTCTAATGTGATTTGTAAAGTAGTTGCCAATTTAGTAGGTTAATTAGAAGTGTAAAACAGTATTAATCACTTATTCTGCAGTGATTCATGATAGCAAACGGCTACAAAGTTTTGTGGAACGTTGAGATTACATTCTTTTTGTCAAGTCTCGCTTCTTCCAAGGCTATATCAATGTCTCTTGTCTTCTCGCACCAATTTATGGGCCACTATTATACTTCTTTTATAAAATAATAAAACAAAGAAATTGCAAAACATTAAAAGGAAAAAGAAACACAGACTTCTTACAGAACTGTATATGTAAATATGTTGCGAGAAATAAGCCTAATTTCCCGTTTGAACAGTGCTTTTAGTGGAACTTTTAGGTAAGCGTTACTTAGATATTGCAAATGCATCCCACTCAGAGGCACTTCAATGTGGCATTACTTTGAAAGGGATGAAGTTAGAGAGTGCATTAGGGAAGCAAATATTGTATTTAGTTGACTATTTTAGCGAAGTTTGGAGCAATCTTTAGGGCTGATTGCAGATAGGGAGGAGTAGGCACCGTTAGTACTCTTTGATCCCTTGTGTCTAATTCTGTGTAGGTTATTTAATTGGGTGATCAACTTAGGGCATTTGACCTAAACGGACCTAGGATTTTTAAATAGTGAGAGTAATAAATATATAATAATTTATATATTTATATAAAATATAATATAATTAAATTTTAATATAAACAATTAATATTTATGAGTAACAAAGGATAAATATTTTTTTATATATAAAAATTATTATAAATTTGTATTTCATCAAATTTTTAATTATACTTAATTTTTATCATACATAATAAAAAATTATATTATCACAATAATATATTTAAATTATAATTATTATTTTTTTAACATTTCACATTTTAATAATATTATATAATATTTTATTTTTAACACTATTAATAAAAAATATCTTAGCATATAAGAAGTATTCTTCATTCAAAGAGAAATTCATAAAAAATAGTAAAATAAAAATATAAAATTTTGTTATAAGGAAAGTGACATGGGAGCAGTTAAAGGATAACGGCAAAAATTTGCAAAGGGCGTAAAATAAAATACATATATATTATTAAAACTTTAAAAATGTTGTCGGCCAACTGCTCCCACAAACCCTTACGTAGGTCGCCATTGCCTAAGCTGCTCTTTCTCAAAGTCGACCATTTTCTACTCTATTTAATTTCTAGACAAAAGAATCTCTCTTTTTTTCTAATTTACCATCGCCCGAATATGGTCCCCCCAACACCAATTATATACTTTTGGCCAACATAATTTTAGATTAACTTGTTGAAGAAAAACTTGGTGCTAATATCACATTATTACCCTCCCATATCCAGCATATTTACTTTCAAAAAATAATAATACAATATTGAATGGCACTGCTACCCTTCCATGACCAGTAATTGGTCATCTTTTTCTAAGGTCGATTTGACCCCACTCAATATTTTTAATTTCAATTAATTTGAGACTTTAAAATTGAAATAGATAATAATATACATACATCTAATTTTATATATTCATATTCTTAATTTTTTTTTTTTACAATATTTGTGTCTACACTGCATTTAATGTTTTTCAATTAAAATATCCAATGCCAAACCATTAAGATGTCTCCTTTAAAATATTTCATTTATGGCTTCTGAATTAAAATCAAAAGAAAAAGACTAATTCTATGGTCTAAATATCAAGAGAAGGAGCGAGTCAATATCACAGCCAGAAGACACACGCTCTAAATTCTGCGTCTGGTTTTCTCTTTCACTTTTTTTTTTTAATTTGTTTGTTTCTTTTCCAATCCGCTAAGTTGGAAGAGGTAAAATGCACCGAATAAATATAGAAAATAAAAAGGGCGTACCGACCTGTATTGGTAAACGGCTTTGGGGGTAATAGTAATATATGGCATAGCGTGGTGGACAATCCGCGCGTTGCTTTCATCCTGTTGAATCCAATTGGTTCCGTCCCGTTTGCGTAGCCACACCCTGTCAAAACTCTGGCCTAACTTACAGCGGTCACTCACAAATCTCTACCGCCACGTCTACGACGTCGTGCTACCCTCTTATTTTATGGTAACACCATCACGCGGTTTCCTTTCCCCCAGCAATATCCAATTCCAACCCTCTTTATATTTTGTTTGTATAATTACACTGTCCAAATCACAATCCAACAAAATAATATATGATCTATCATAATTGTTTCAAATGGGCAACCCGCTTCAATTTTGTTCAACACCTTAGATCGTGCATGTCTATAAATATGGAAATACATTCTTTGATTTTAAAATTTTTTTATTTTAGTGATTTTAAACGAAATTTCAATAATTGATATCAATATTTAGTCGTAAATTTTAATTTTTATCATTATTTATTTAACTCATTCATTTCTTTTAGTTCTCACTAGGCCTCTAACTTTACATTTTAAAGTCAAGAGATTCATATTTTTATAAAACCAAAATTTTGCTTTCATTCGTTCATGTCCCTAGATTCTATAATCTCCAAAATAATCCATTTTACATTTCAAACAATGTACAAACTATATCATATTTATCTTTGCGCTCGGGGCAATGACGCAGCTAGTGAGGTTCTAACCGAGGCGCGTCTATTGCCGGTTGAAAACTATATCATATTTCAACAGCCTAGAACTGTATGTGTGTGTATATATATATATGTATGCAAACAATAACCTTGATATTACATGGATTAAGATCATTTAATTTTTATTTTTAAAAATTAGGATATAGTAAGTGAGATATAAAGATTAAATTAAAAGAGAAAAAATTAGTAAAATTTTGAGATTAATTGTTTAAATTTAATTATAAATTAGAAAAAAATAAAGAAAAAAATATCTAAATCTAAACTAATAAAAAATTAGGAAAGTGTGTTGCTTTGTAATTTTAAAATGTTTAATACCAAACAATTTAATTAGTTGTTAAGCATAAATATGGACAAGAAAATAGTCTCAAACCGCAATACTTTCAATAGTTTTCAACCAATCATGCACGGATGGGTTCGTTTTATAAATTAAGAGAAAAATTATAAAATAAAAAAAGTAAATTTTATTAATTAAATTAAAAATAATAATAATAAACTTAAAAAAATTAAAAATTTAAATCTAATCATACATATAAACTACTTTATATATACATGTTATTTATCAAACAAAAATGCGGTTAGATTTATAAGTGTGCTATTAAAAATAATAATTTTATTATAAGATTTATAAATAAATTTAATAATTTAAATTTTTTAAAATAAATATTTAATAAAATTTAATTAATAAAAAAACATGATTGTTGAATAAAGGGATTAGTCTGCTGCATAGGGTAATGTTGGTTGTGAACCTGCCAAAAAGGTAATGGAATATAAGAAAAAAAATAATATAAAATAAAAAAAATATATATTAAATTATAAAAAAATTTAGAAAATTTAAATTTGAATAGATCATTATTTTTTTTTGTAAAATTTTAAATTATATATTTACCTATATTTAATTTTAAATAGAGAAAAATGAGAGAGAATCTACGTTATTTCTCTGACAAAGTATGTGGTTAAATAAAATATTTGAACGAAAGTTTCGAAGATGATAGCTACCATCAACGGAGGTAAGTGGGTAACAGACCTCGTCCTACGATATGATTATAAATAAAAAAAACAATATTAATGATTTCGGTATAAAATATTTCAATTTATAGGCTGAGACGACTGGGAGGGACGGATGAATCTCATAAATGTTTATAAATCTCGTAATCTGATGCCTTAGTAATTGCTCTGAGTTCGCCCGTATTGTATCATTCAATCCTCTTCTCGTCTTCTCACTTCAGACTTCACAGATTCAGAAGGCCCTGTTTCTAGAAACCAGAGCTCTGTCGTTCTGCTCTTTGGATATTTCTGAATACATTTTCTTTCTCGTTGTCCCGGTCTCCTCTGTTTCGGTCATTTCTTTTTTTTCTTTTTTCTTTCCCGGGAAAGTCTGTTGCTTTTCTGTTTTCGTCAGGGGGACATCATCTCCCTCTTAACGCTTTGTGCTTGGACAAGTCTTCCACCTTCAACTCCTTAAAAACAGGGGTTTCTGTTGAAACGCAGGAAATTCTCCGGGTCCCTCAGAAATTCTTTCCTTCATTTTCTCGCCCTCTGTGTCTGTGCCTTTTCTTTTCTTTCAATTTTCGCGTGAATCTGTCATCCTTCTGGCCTTGCTTGGCCGGTTCGATTTAATCAGAAGATTAAGGTTAAAGCGTCAGCGTGTTATAAAAATATTGAACAAAGCAGAGTGGGCTTGAGTTTTCTTCAAGGCTTAGTTTAATAGCGAAAGAGAGAGACAGTTGTCATTGTTTATCTCATGAATTTGCAGGACTTGCAGTCCCCGGCAGAAGGTATAGCGTTGAATTGACAACATTGCCGGCAAGGTCACTGTCTGTGAACAGAGAGAGATTGAGGAGAGAAGAGAGAGAAAAGAAAGAGATCAATAGATAGAAAGATTGAGTTTTGCGGGAAATCTGGTGTCCAAAGCGTCAAAAAATAGAAGTCTTTGTGGGAGCAAATTTCATTTCAATTCTCTTTCTTCTCCGTTTGAAAAGCAGAAAAATTGCAATCCCGACAGTTTCTCTCAACTTTCTTTCTCTCTCTTCCCTTCCTTTCTGTTTTCACTCATCTGGGTTGCCTCTTTTTTCAGGGCTGGGAGAGAAACTGAAAACTCCCCCTTCCCTCCTCCTTTTCTATCTGTTAATCTTTCTTGTCTCTCTCCAACGCCATGATTTTTGATAAAGGGTCAATGCAATCCAACCTTGACTGCTTCCTCCGGTGTACCACCCCTGTGGTTCAATCCCAGTTCCTACCTAAGGTTATTATTATTATTATTATTATTGACATTTTTGTTTCAATTTGAATTTCTTTGTGTTTCCAGATGATCATAAAACATTTGATCCTAAATTTATGGTCTTTTGGGTCTCGTTATTTTCTGACAGTCCGAGATTAGAAAGCTTAATCGTTTGTGGCATCCTTGGGAGAGAGAAACAGTTGAATATTTCACCTTGGGTGATCTCTGGAATTGCTACGATGAATGGAGCGCGTACGGAGCTGGAGTTCCGATCGCCTTGAACAATGGAGAGACACTGGTCCAGTACTACGTGCCTTACCTGTCTGCAATTCAAATATTCACTAGCAATAGTTTCAGGTATGCACATGATGAACCTCAGAGTAGAAATTGAATCATTTTAATTTTTGACCAAATCAAGACCTTTCGCCATGATTAAAACTGAGAGTTTTTGTTTTCATTTAATGTCAATGTGCCCCTGCCCAGAAGACCATTTTTTTTTTTTAAACTGAAAACCCACTTGAGTGAAAAATCGTATTTATTGATTTTGCAGACTAAATGGACCCATTTGGTGCTCATGTTCTTATGGTCAAACTTTCACGTGGGTTTGCTGATGTTTATGAAATGGGTTGTTTTCTTTTACTTTTGAATCCTGAGTCAAGCAAGTGGGTAAAATTAATCTTTGATTAATTAGAATTACCAGAAGAACTTACTGCATAAATTTGGATGAGATTTTCAGGGAAGAGACTGAGTCAGGTGACTGTGAGACAAGGGATTCCTATAGTGATTCTTATAGCGAAGAAAGCGAGAGTGATAAGCTATGGAGGTGGGATGGTACTTCATCAGAAGAGGCAGTGTATGAGCAAGACAGCCTTTGGCATCTGAATGATAGATTGGGTCACCTCTATTGCCAGTATTTTGAAAGATCAACTCCATGTGGAAGAGTTCCTCTAATGGATAAGGTGCGTTGGTTTGTTCTTGTTTTGTCATTTTCATTTACTTCAGCTTTCTTTTTCTGTTTATTACTTTCAGTGGCATTACGTCTGTAGCTATATTCTGCTTTTGTTGTTCCTAACATTATTAATTGGAACCGATTGATTAGGTATAAGAATGGAGAAAATGTTTCACAGATGTGTAGTTCCCACTCAAATTCCTTTCATGATATGATAGGCATACATAAAAGATAATTCAGAGTTTTGACTTTTCAATCTGAATCTAACGACTCATTTTTTCCCCCTTTATATGTATCCTCATCAATTGCGTTGTCTTTCTCCCAAGTGGAAACCAGAATTATACGTATTCCCATTTCTTTTTTCTTTTTCAATGTAATTATTATTATACTTCTGGAGCATATGTTCTCCTTCCAAAACTTTTTTTGGGTGGATATGATACCCCTAAATGTATGTTGTTTTCATTGTTTGGATCGTTGATTTCAAACTTTTTTTTGGTGGTTATGATGGCCCTAAATGTACGTAGTTTTCATTGTTTGGGTTATGGATTTTAACCACGAATTTTTAAAGCAAATCCTGTATTACGTAGAAGCAATGAAAGTTCTCGTCTTTTGTTGACTGATGGGTTCTCCACTTTCAGATCACCGGGTTAGGTCACAGATACCCGGGCTTGATGTCATTAAGAAGCGTGGATCTTTCACCAGCAAGTTGGATGGCAGTTGCCTGGTAAATTTCTTACTCTTCCTAGCTTTGCTCTATGGCTACTTCTGCAACAATTTCTTGTTTTTCCAAACAATTTGTTAGCCAAAATCTGGTCCAGATGGTTTACATATGGAATTGATCCCAAGTGGGTTTGGAGTTATGCTTTTTAGGGAGTTATGAGCATTTAATATGATTAATATCCCGATGAATGATGCACTCATGTTTATTGTTTCTCAGGTACCCAATATATCATATCCCCATGGGAAGAACAATCAAGGATCTTTCCACGTGCTTCCTCACTTACCACACACTTTCATCTTCATTCCAAGGTATTCCCCTATTCATGTTTCACTACTCCTTTTATTATTTGTACTATACTTACCTTTCTATTCCTTTTCACAAATTAAATTTTATTAAATTTTTACTCAAAAAAATTTAAAGTATTAAATTTATTAATCTCATACACTAAATTAAATAGTTGGTTCAATAGATCAAGCGGTTTGGAGGCCGTTTGTGAAGATTAAGACCCACTTTCATGTGTCTTACCTTTTCTTTACTTTGCTTTTAGGAGAAAAGATTGTTAGGAAGAATCTTGAAAATTTACATACAGAAAGTGTAGATTTTGTGAAAGAATATGCGATGAATGGTGACTGTGTGTGGATTTTTATAGATATGGACCTTGACGATGATACAGAGGGTTCCCACCAGAAGAGAAAGGAAGGGAAAGGCATCTCTCTGCCACCATTTGGATTGGCCACGTATAAGATGCAAGGGAATGTGTGGGTCTCAGGCAATTGTGGACGGGACCAAGAGAGGTTGGTGTCTCTACTGAGCGTGGCAGATTCATGGTTGAAGCAACTGATGGTCCAGCATCATGACTTTAATTACTTCATGGGCACTCGGCATGGCTAAAGACGCTCGAAATTACCTCTTGGAAAGCAGTTGACCACTGAATTCCTCCTTTTTGGATAGTTTGGTTGTCATGCTCTGCTCTTGCTTGGACTACTGGGCCTTTTTTTCTGAGTTTGTGTGAGGAATGAATGAGGATTGTAGTTGATATATTAGCCTTGAGAGAGCATTTCAGGACCAGCCCTCGTGAGATTTCAGCAGTAGGGAAACTGGTCGAATTGACTCCCTTTTTAAACACTGCCTCTGTTCAAGAGGTCTTGTATGTAGAGAGGTTGCCGAGGTAACAGACAGAATGTATTGATGAGAGATTATGTGGAAGCAGTTCAGCTTGTAGATTTTGTTAATCTTTCCGAGCATTAATCCGCCACTGGCTTTTGTTTGGCTTAGTAACCCAAAAAAAGATAAAAAATTGGTTCAATTTCTCAGAAATTTGGCAGAAAAAAATGGTAAAACTATGAACACATTACCAAGTTTGTTTTGGTATGCGTCTGATACATGAAAAATCAAGATTAAATGAATATGCATTGTCTGACGTGTTGTGGAGGAAGATAAAGTATCGTTTTTAACAATATTGAGATTTATGTCTTTTTAATGATTTTTTTTTTAAATTGTTACATGAGTTACCATATTATGAGAGGAAAGCAGAGGATCCTTCGTCAGTTTAAACTTAGTTATTCTGCATTTGAACCCACTTCCCGGGTCATGCATGGCAAATTGATGAGTTTTCTACCACTGTAATTTTTATAAATAGAATTTTATAAAACACTTCTAGTTCCTCAACCTTACTTCTAAGTGACGGTCACAAGTTCTCATTGCCACATTTTTGTCCAGAAATAATGTAGTTGTATAATTATTAATTTCTATAAACTTGCACAAAATTGTGTATGTGGCTGCAAAAGTTTAGGTAATACCTTTTTGTTTTCTTAGAAGACATTGGGCTGTTTATAACAACAATTCACGTCAGAAGATGCTGTAGCTTTGCTACTCTAAAATATAAATTAAACTAAAATTTTCTATTAGAGAATTTAGGTTTACATTTACCTAAGTAACACTTAGGTATACCTATGTTTATGGTGAAATTTGTGTGTCTATTCTATAATGGAAAAGACAACTGGAAGATGAAAGTTTGGAGGTCGCTGACGGAGTAGGGATCTCAGTGATGCCTTTCGCAGCATTAAAAACGACATTAAATTACAAATACAATAATCTCCACTAGTATTTGATGTGGTTGTAATGATGGGCCTGCCAGATTTTTATCTAGCAACAATAATTGGAAAAAGCTAGTCTTATAAAATTTTATACACAAATGTCTTATAAAATTAGTTATAAAATATTAAATTTAATTATTTAAAAATTTTTAATTTATGAATTTAAATTCTTTTTAAAAAGTTTGCCGATTTTTATGTGGATCTATAATTTGGAATGTTTATAAACGAAAAATAGGCTTTTATTAAATGTGGGTATTAATGTATCACATAGTGGTGATAATGGGCTTCAACACATGTCATGCCATGACAAAATGTCATTCGAGTATGGAATTTGGATGTGATGCAGCTAACATGCAGAGTGTGGCCAGAAACAACGATGGCCTCATAAATTGACATCCTATTTTTCTTTAACATTAGAAAGTGATGTTTATAATACTAATATGCCCACTTTTTTCCCTTGTAGCATAAGCATTTCTCTTCCTCATGAAATAATGTTTCTTTTTTCTGTTAGGGAAACTATGTGACCATTAAATAGCATATACATATCCCTCAAAAAGCTATTCTCAGTGTTTTTTACTCAAATCTAACCAAATGGTGTAATGAAGTATTAATCTATTTGATTTTATAATTAATAAAATTAATAATATAATAATTAAAATTTTTTTATAATATATAATGGTTTTTTGAGTGAGAATGGGGGGAGAAAATCCTCCTTTTTCAGTGCATACAAAAGCGTTGTTATCCACTTTGATGCTAATACAAAGGTGGCCCAATTTGAGACTTTGATCAGACACCAGTCATAAATTTGTTTGCAATGAGGGAGGGAAGTGAAAGCGGAGTGCAACAACCAACAAGGGCATCACCCTCGTGGCTTATGGTCCGCCAAGTCAATGCATCATTAGCTGTGTGGCGGCACTTCACTTTTAAGGGCTTCACCTTAAATTACATTTCATGACCCACCCACTTTGTGATCATTGCTTAGTGCCGTGGGTTATTGACTTCTCAAACACGAAGTAATTAAGACTGTTGCCAGTGCAGAAACTGGCCTAAACTTTGCACCATTTGTAGATATCTTATTTGAACCTGAGAACTTCATCATCGAATAATAATTGCCACAGTTTTTAATCCTTGGTTTGTGGCTCTTAGAGTAGCCAAGTGGGTGAAGCAAAAATATTTATAAATTTTTTCTTTTCTTTTTGATTATAAGAAGCCATCATAGGCTATTATCTTGCTCTTGTTAGCTTTCTGTTTCTAAAAACAAATTGGGGAATATAAAGGACAAAAACTAAAGCAAAAATTACGCAACACTCGAAATGGTTTGAGTTGATTGATTGGCAGGAAAAGACGGAAAGTGGGATTTTAGTGCTTATACAGTAAAAAACCCATACATATTCAGGCAAATTCTTTCAGTTTTTTCTTTCTTTTCCATTTGCTCTTGTGCCATGCCAATCATGAATTTTGAGAGAGCGAGCGAGGCAAGTCTCATCACTTGAAAAAAGTTATCTTGTCCAAAGGCTCACAGGTCTCTGTTTGATGAATTGAGTGTTCCCACTTCTCTCCTGCATTCAAGGTCTTCGGAAACTCATTTTATCTCATTTATCATTTTTTAGTAACAATAGACAATTTTAGAGAAAAAGTAAAGAGCATTAGTTTTGCGGTAAAACTCATTTTATCTCACCTATTTATTTTTTTTAGTAACTTTTAAGTTATTCCTGTAGTTCTGAACCAATTGCGAGGATCCAATCCGGATAAACCATTAGGTAAAAATGAAAACAAAGCAAAGAACAGGTCAGATGGGTCGTATCCGAACTCGGAGTAGTGTAGTCTAGGCCCACTTACATAGGGAGTCCGTTGTCATTCATAGTCCAAGAAGCAATTAAATGGACCCATTACCCATGGACTCCGAACTAACTGATTCAGTTATCTTACACCCGTAACAGGGATCAAATCTGCATTGCCTCGCTCTTTACAAGGTTCCATTCGATTTTCCAGAAGAAAAATGTTAGTCTCAAGCAAGAGCGGTAATTAATAATTTTAAAATATGATGTGACTTGTTCAATTAATTAAATTTTATAAATTAAAATATAATATGTAAAATTTAATAAGTTTAATCAATTAAATTTAATTTTTTTTATAAGAATCAACGGACTGTTTTCAGAACATGAAGCCATCATGGTATCCTCTGCTTCCAAAGCCGGGGTTGCCATCTCTCCCACTGAATTCATCTGGGACACCAAGTTCGGCAGTTTGATATGCCAGAGACACAATATATGTATATAGTAGATACCTAGAGTCAAATGGCCAATTTGGTGCTGCTTGTCATTGATCCACTTAAGATCTTTTTGATTGTCATTTAGTGTGCGTCTTTCTCATACGGGGTGACACTCCAGAAAAAAAAAAAAAAAACAGATGCATTTTGTTAAATGGGACCAGATTTGCATGCCAAAGCAACTAGGGTGGTTTGGTCTTCGTAATTTAATCAAAATGAACGAAGCTTTTCTAGTCAAACTTGCTTGGAGATATCTAGCTAAGCCTGACGAATTATGGGCTCAAGTATTGAAAGCCAAATATGGGAACAGAAGCCATGCAGGAGATATTGTTGTGAGAGATCATGACTCTCGGCTGTGGAAACACTTGAGTAAGATCTGGCCTGAATTATTATAAGGTGTGAGGAAAGAGGTTGGAGATGGCACTGCAACTTCCTTTTGGAAAGGTAGTTGGTTGGATAATCAAGAG
The DNA here is from genome assembly GCA_037013595.1 of Dicorynia guianensis. Classification (NCBI taxonomy): domain Eukaryota; kingdom Viridiplantae; phylum Streptophyta; class Magnoliopsida; order Fabales; family Fabaceae; genus Dicorynia; species Dicorynia guianensis. Next base: position 4,442,522 of record JASUAB010000009.1, read on the forward strand.
CCACTTATTTTTAGAGCAATTAAACCGGTGAAAGATGAATTACTTCATGGCTTGGTGGCTGATTTTATAGACAATTATGGTAATTGGAATCTCAATCTTATTGCTCCGTATTTATGCCCAAGGGATTGCCAGATCCTTCGAGCGTCTATACCTCTAAATCCAAATGGAGGTACAGATCAAATTTGGTGGAACGAAAATAAAATGGGAATTTGCACTGTCAAGGATGCATATTGGAAGTTGATGGGATTGATACTCAAACAGCATCTACTATATGGAAGCGTCTTTGGAAGTGGCATGGACCTCCTCGCATAAAGATGGTAATGTGGAAAATTTTGCATCAAAAATTGCCCACTAGATAAGTGACAAGAGATTGGGTGGAGGTTCTATAATCTGATCAGTTTGTAATGAGGAACCTGAAACCATCCTTCACCCTTTAAGGGACTGTAATGAAGCCAAAAAGATCTGGGATCCGGTGATAAACAACTTTAATAGGAATTACATTCTATAATGGAGACTTAGGGACTAGGTGTGAAATAAATTTGCAGCAGAGTATGAATATTGTGCTTGGAAACAATTGGATGAGCTATTTCCTTGTGGGCTGGACTATATGGAGTTGGAGAAACGAGACGCTTTATGAACCAATGTTCAAAAGACCACAGAGGCCCCATTCTATTATCATGCATCGAGTGAGCGAGATAATCGAAGAAAGGAAAGATATAAGGGAACCTAGGGAGACTCTGCCTACCACATATGTGGTAGTCAGATGGATGCCACCTCAACCACCATGGATCAAACTCAACTTAGATGGTGCAGTGGATAACTCCTCTGGCAAGGCTGGCTCTGGCGGGATCACTAGGGGAGAGCAAGGTAGATGGGTGCTGGAGTTCTCATATACTATAGGTGCTTGTTCGGCTCTTAAGGCTGAACTTTAGGGTGCTTTAATAGGGTTGCAAGTGGCTTGGAGTAGTGCCCAAGGGAGAATATTGGTTGAATCTGATTCAATGGAAGTTGTTCAGATGCTTCAATCCTTCGAGACCAGCAGATTGTGAAGAAAATAAAGCAGTTGATTTGTAGGTTGTGCGTGGATATAGAAAAGTTAATTCATGTGCAGATTGGTTTGCGCGCCAGGTCATTTATGGCAGGCAGGGTTTGACAATTTATCATGAAATTCCACATGGGCTTCTGGAATTGTATTTAAAGGATAACACAGATAGATTAGTAGAAAAGACCTTAGTCACATCTGTTGAAGCCACCTTTACAAGCAGGTGTTTTGCTGGTGAAAAGATAGCACCTCTTCTACTCTTTTGACCCATGTAAGTAATAGTAGCTAGTTTTTGGGCCTTTGGCCCCGTCTCTTCACCAAAAAAAAAAGCGTTGTCGTCTCAAGGATGGGACCTGCATCAACTTTGGTCCTAAAAATCTATTATAAGATTTACACAACTAAAAATATTTGAGTAAATTTTCTTCTATTTTATACTTTTTATACAAAATTCTTTTTATTTTTAAAACCTATATAAACTTTTTTTATATTTTATAAATGTGTTACAATAAATCTTAATTGTAAAAAATATCTATTTATTAAGTAATACATTTTTCTAATATTAAAAATCATATTTGATTTTTTCTGTAAAAATGATCTAATATGAATCTTTTAATAATTTATGAAAATGTTCACAAAGTACAAAAAATATTTTAAAATGTTTTTTAAATATTTTGCATAAAATATAAAAAAATATTACAAACATATTTTTAATTTTTTGTATTTTATAAAAAATTTATAAATTATAAAAAAACCTACATGAAATTATTCATACGAAGGAAACCAAATATAACATTTAAGAAGAAAAAATTTTATTACTTAAATAAAGAAGGATTTGTGTAAAAAGTGCCCATTAGAGGAAATATTTTAATAATTTATTCAAAATATTTCCATACAATATGGTTTTCCAAAGCATAATAACGGGGACAAATCAAACAAACTCTAGAATTAGGTAAACTATGTCTACCCAATACATAAGCAACAGAAAATGAATCTGGAATTATTCAACCCATATATAATGGCAACAGTATGCAATGTATTAATTTCAATTTGGGTAAGCCTCTATCAGGGATGGAATGGCTGGGATTTTGATGAAATTGTAGCGAGAAAAGCCTGCATCGTCTAATAACTTTTCCCATTCGGATTTTGTTCGCTCTTTTCCTCCTGTGGCATTTGTTATCATATGCAGATCAAACGCTATTCTCGTGTCATCCAGTACTTCATTACCCTCTGGTTCCAATACCATGTCCACTATAATCACCTTTCCGTTCTTTTCCGGGATTGCCTTTTTGCAGTTTTTCAGGATTTTTATGCACTGCTCATCACTCCAATCATGTAGTACCCACTGCCACCACATATATTTCTATTGCATTAGAAGTCAAAATGAAATCTAAAACATTTTATCACTTTAAAGGTGATTGATTACCTTAAGAAGGAGAGCATCTGCGCCGGGAATGGTCTCAAACATGTTTCCTCCGACATGGGTGACTCCCTGGTACTCTTGGGCTGTGGCGACCACATGCGGCAGATCAAAGTTGATGCCTTTGATGTGCGGGTAGGATTTCACGATCTCAGCTATGACTCCCCCGGTCCCCCCTCCCACATCCACCAGTGATCCTATGGCGCCGAATCCAAGTTTATACCCAGAAAGGATTGCCTCCACAACGATCTTGGCCGCACAACCCATCGCATTATTGAGTAAACCGTTGAATTCTGGGTTTTGAGAAGCAAAGTCCCAGATGTCGCAGCCATGAGCCTTGTTGAAGGCAGCCCCACCATCTCTCACGCATTCGCTTAGGTAATGCCATGGAGCCAGTTGCCATGGATGGCTTTCCCATTTAACCATGGGGACAAGGCTACACTGGGTCCCATGTAATAGCCATCGGGATGCCTCTGTCAAACCGTAGAGGGTCTCCCCACCGTCTGATGGATGATGTACGGTGAAGATTTTCTTACGGGCTAGCAACCTCATGATGCGAGCCAGGAGGGGGATACCTGGAGAGGATAAGTTTAAGGATGCAGCTAGTTGGGACAATGTAATTGGGCCACCGTGGGAGTGTATGACATCGGCTATGCGAAGCTCCACAGCACAATTTAGTGCCATAGAATCCACAAAACCAAAGAGGAGCTTCAAAATATCTGCTTGGCTATTCAGCAATACCTCTAACTCTTTGAGTTCCATCTCTCTCTCCCTTTCTTCACCTGCTATGTAGTGCTCCAGCGAGGGAAGCAAGATGAAGCAGTGGACAGAAGGTAGATTACTTGTATATATAAAGTAAACGAAGCAGTAGCATCAACAATTGCTCATATTATTATACTATTCAAATATATTTACCATATATAAAAGGAAAAAACCAGTCAATATCAATCATAATAAAATGTATTCCACTATTCTGACGATAAAGAGACCCTTGAAGAACATTCGAAAACTTGACCATGTATTTTCCTTTTAATGTGGAGGTGGTGTGTCAATGTTATATAATTGTTTACTAGTTGTTTTGGTTTAGAGGCAAATGCATATGTTGTTCATAAAGAAAATGGAGAAGCTACAGAGTGCACGCGGATCTTGGCGCTAGATGCTAGAATAAGATGCAAAAGCAAAGTAGTTAATGCAAGTCAAATTGGGTAGGTTGGTTTCCACTTTCCACTTTTTTGACCCAAGATTGGTGGGTAATTATGAGCGATGATAGACATCCGTAATTTTTAGTATCGAATACGTATGTTTAGAAAAAAAGGTGCATTTCATTTTATTTGTGTTTAAATATATACGTTACGTATTAACAAGCTGTATACTCCTATATTTTTGGGATAATTATGAGCAAAGTAGACAATCAGTTGATTTTATTGTTTCAGATGTGTTTTCTTTAACTCCGATCAGGTTATTTAAATAGTGTCTAAGATAACGGTTAATTAAACTTTGGCTATATAATCCAAAAAAAAAACTTTTGGGGTTATAAATTTAGAAAAGTCAGAATTTGTTTTTTGACATGAAGAAAAGTCAGATCGTATAGCTTAAGCGTTGAACAAATGTTGTTGCTTTATGAGTACGTCGGACCGCCCCAGCATATTCTAGAGGTGAAGTCAAAAGCAGGCACCCAGCAGTGGGGTTCCCAACAGATACTTATATTTGTTTCTTGGTACATTGCCAAAGGGAGGATGAACATAGCTAGTGTTTTGTTTATTAATGTAAGTTGCGTGTATGTATATTGTTCTTACTCGACCTGAATTATCTGAATAATGCGAATAATGCTGCAGCTAGGCTGCTGCAGCAACGTGATGGGCCACGTCTCTGACGTGGCCCATCTCTTTGTTTTAAAAATAGATATTAAAAATGAAAGAAAAATAAATAAATAAAAGAGATGATAGATATAAATAAAAGTATAGAAATAAGAATATAAAAATAGCAGCACTCAGAATTGCCTCTGTTCCTCCTGTCGTATCGCGCGTATGCACTATGCATGTTATTTGTATAACCAGAACAGTCAACAGTGCCATGCTTTCTGACCAAAATCGTGTTTACGTCGACATCATCGGAAAAGTCTGATACTAATATATATATTCTTTTCCCGGCTTACCCTGTCCGGTCGTTTTGGGGGTTTTCTTTTCCTTTCTCAATACAATGCTCATCAGTCCACCATATTTGAAAAGAATGCAATTGATTTTGACACGTATTCATAAACAGAAAGATTTTATAGTAAAAAAAAGAAAAAGAAGATCGAAAGAAGCAAGTATGACTTTGACAACCGTAGTTGTTGTCATTCTAATTTCATTGACACGCAAAACTCTAGGTGATTTAGCGTTTGTAGTTTCTTATATAGGGTCATTAGTTAATTACCGGCTATAAATTTCATAGTCAAAGAGAGAATGTTTCAACAGATAGTGCCATTATTGATATCTTATCAGTTAGTTAGGTTGGTGTTGTCAGCAAATGGATTCATTGCCCTTCGCTGTCATTTGTTAATAATGCTTACAGCTGGCCAATTAGTTAAGCATCTTTGACTTCAATGGTAGAAGTGGACAAATCACTGTTTATCAATGATTAATACTGTAAATATCTTGTAGTTGCCTCGGTCATCAGAAAAGTACACCATTGCGGTTGAATTAGTAGAACAAGATGCAACTGGCCCATATGTTGTGCGGAACTATTTGGGTGCCAAAGAAAAAGCTAACATGATTTGTCATAAAGATAATTAGGAGAGATGTTCTGGGTATACCGAAAAGCAAATTCGTTTACAGCTTGTTTGGACTCTAAATGCTTAACTACAGAGAAACCCACTCACAATTCACTATTAGGCTGAATAAAGAGAAACGAAATTTTGGGTATTGAGGAGACGGGGTATCCAATGGGCATCCCTCTCGTCCGGTACAAATGATTAGATTAAGAAGCATGGAGAAGAAGCACGGCAGCATATTGTAGTCTGCAGAGTACGTGACACCAAAATCAGCATGTTGGATCGCGCGCTAGCTTTTTTTTACGCAAGTTCTCAGTTCATTTAAGGTGCTTTTTTCAAATTTGACTTCAACCTGCTATCTTGGACCTTGCCAACAATCTTACTCAGCAAATGGTGTGCATCAATTTCTTAGAATCAAACCCATAATCTGATATCACTTGTTAGATTGGATGTTATCACTAAACTAAAAGACATAATTGTTATTTATTTAGGATGTAACGTTTCTTACTTAAGTAATCAGCCCACTAAATGTGATACAGTCAGATCTAACTTTAATCTATTATACTGCCTTGTCAGAGTAAGATACTGGTAGTGGCCAATTACGTTCTTCAACATTAGAGAGTAGGAAGCAAAAGCCCATTCGTATTGAAGAGTGAGTTAGGTGAGATTGTAGGTAGAGTTGTCAATTTTGTCTAGAACCATTGGGCCAATCTGAAATCAAATTTTAGGTATAAGAAAGTTAAGTCAAATTTTTTTGTTTATTTCTTTCCGATTGAATTGAATTAGGACGGAGCCGAGCTACTTCAATCTGATTCCAGCTAGCTCAAAGCTCGATAGACACAACTCACTCAATCACTGTTTTTTGGAACAGTAAAATTATTGTGAGAAAATATTCTAAGCTTCAGGCCACTGTTACTGTATATTTTTAGTGTGTGACAGCGTGAGTGCCATATGTTGAAGTGTTTTACCTTATAATGATCAAGTGTACAAGTTAATTACTAGGACAAGCATGCAGGGCTCATTTTTTTTAAAGATTGAGATTTTATAAAATATAAGATGTAGGTAGATGATTATAGATAAAAAAAATTAATTTATAAATTATTATTTAATTACTTATTTATATTTTATAAAATTTATATTATTAATTTTTTATTAATAGTTATTTACTTAATAAAATATACTCAACATTCAAATCCTTTTCTCAATGATTGATTTAATTGTGATAAACAAGTTCATAGCTTTGCAATGAGGACGAAATGGGTAATAGCCTTCTTTAACGGGGGTCTCATTTGTCTTCCTGTCGGTGGCTTCGGAAGCCTCCTTTATGATTTTCTACATGGCCGTTGACTACTGCATAAAAAAAAAAAAAAGGTCTGCTAAAAGGATTGTGATTCGCGATAAAAATGCTATTGCTGAGATTTATTGCATTGTTGTACGGTATGTGGGCTTGGTCCTTTCAATTCAACAGGCAAAAGAGTTAATTTATTTCAACTTAGCAGTTGATTGGCCACAAATTAGCCCATCAACCGCGCTATTCCCACTCTATTGCCGCGGCCCACACACAATAAATTGAATTCCCTTTCTGTCTGTTGTTTTTCACAATAAACAAAGTTGTGGGAATGATTAAGTAAGAATATACTTATGGCCCAAGCTTATGAGATGCGAGTGTGCCAATTTTTGCAGTTCAAAGAAGCACAGAACTTAGTTAGCAAAGTGTTAATGGGGTGGAGATAGACAATGTGGCACAACAATCATTATTTACTAGTAGCAATAGATTATTCATGGTACACACTCACACAATGCCGTTGGCATAATGGAAGATAAGCCCTTAAAACCTAGCTGGTGGGTGTTTTATTCAATTTTTGCACCTAAGATGGGGTTGCCTGCCCTACATAACACCCAGGGGTCACATAATGCTAAGTGTATCGCAGTTGAAGTCACACAAACCATAGTGACCTCAGATTGGGAAGGCCTCAATGATGGATGGCAAAGCTTTGATTTTGATGATGTTGTAACGAGGGAATCCTGTTTCTGCAAATAACCATTTCCAGTCCTGCTCAGTCCTTTCCTTCCCACCAGCGTTGTGTGCAAGCAGCAACATGTCAAATGCGAAACCAGTATCATCAAATAGCCCATCTCCTTCTGGCTGCAGAACATGATCCACAATAATCACCTTCCCAGTTTTCTCGGGTATTGCTTTCCTGCAGTTCTTCAAAATCTGGACGCAGTGTTGGTCGCTCCAGTCATGCAGAATCCACTGTGTCCAAGACAAAAATCTTTTTATGTCAAATGCACAATTCTAAAGATATTTCAGAAGTAAGCAGAAAATTATGAATATAGTCCTCATTCATTGTTTGAGAAGAAGTCGACGGGGAAGGACATCTAAACTGGGGCTAAGTTCTGAACTTTTTCAATATTAATTTGCATATATACTCAATGTTGCAGAAGTGAACTACTTTTAGGCGGAGAGAAAAAAATATATAGGGTCTTTTTGTGGTGGGGAAGAAAGGGAACTACAGAGAGGAATAGAATTTTGGTACCTTCATGTAAACCGCATCAGCCTTAGGAATGGACACGAACATGTCTCCTCCGACGTGGGTGATCCCGTCGTACTTAGGTGCTGTGTTAACGACATGAGGCAAATCAAAGTTGATAGCTTTGATATGTGGGTAGGCTTTGACAATTTCAGAGAGTGATCCTCCAATGCCACCTCCAACATCCACCAAAGATTGAATCTTCCTGAACCCATCTACGTATCCTGAGATGACAGCCCTGGACACAACCCTGGCAGTGCAGGCCATGCCATCGTTGAACAACCTGTTGTACTCTGGGTCCAAACCCGTCAAATCAAATTGTTCATGGCCATGGCATTTGAAGAATGCCGTGCCGTTTTTGGTTCCTTCTCTGATACATTGACTAATGTAGTGAGTTGGGTTCAAATGAATTGGGTGGTTCTCTAAGAGCAACATGGGAGCCAGAGTCATTTTGGTTTCCCGCAAGAGCCATTTTGCAGCAGGGGTCATGCCATAAAGTGTCTCTCCACTTTCTGATTGTTGGATGGTGAAGATCTTTCTGCGGACAAGCACTCTCATGATTCGGTGGAGGAAGGAGATGTCAGGGGTGGGTGCGTCCTCAATGTTTGCCACAATTTTTGACAAGGACATTGGTTCGCCATGATGGTCTATTATGTCAGCTACGCGCAGCTCCACAGCACATTTCAGAGCCACAGAATCGGTGAAGCTTGTCATGTACTTCCATATCACTGCCTGCCCATGCAATGCTTCTTCCTCCTCCTTGTCTTCCTTCTGCTGACCCTGAGAAATTTTTCAAGCAGCAGAAATGGAACGGCATGAGAATTGGAGAGAAATAGGGGTAGAATTTGCAAGTGCAAACATTTGCTGCAGTAGGTATTTGGCTAAGAAAAAAAAACGAACCAATACGCTGTACAAAGGGTATGCAAAAAACACTTGTCTGAGCTTAAACGTGGGACTCGTACTTTTTTTTTTTTGTTAAATTACCATGTTGAACTAAGATATTGTATACGCTCTATATTTAATCATCTATATTCACCTTCTCTCTACAGAATTATCATTATCATTCTCTCTCTAACTTTGCATTTTCACTTACTTATATAACTTTATTCTTCCATGAAACTAACCTGTATATAGGAAAACAACAAAAGAAGAGGCAGAGCGATCAATATTTAAGATTCTAAATATTTTAATTAAATTATAATAAATTGATAATATTTTGTAAAACCTTAATGGAGGTACGATCAACTTGGGCATGTGTGCTATGCTAAAAATTAATGTGAAATCAATAAAGATAACAGTTAAATTTATTAGTTATAAAAACATAATTAAGTATTTGATTAACCTTCAGAGCTATACATATTAGTTACAGATAGTTTCACCAAGAAAAACGGTGAGTAAATAAAATAATTCAAAAATTTTCTATTATCCTTAATTTTTTCAAATCTTTTATAGCAAATTATATAAATTAATTTGTTTTATGAAAACCGTGAAGTTAATTATAGGACATAAAAAAAATTTTCTTCCCAAACATATTTATAATTATATAATTGAAGTGGACAAATCTTCTTACCAAAAAAAGAAGTGGACAAAATCATTCACAATGTCATTTTTGTTTACACAAATAATATGGAATGTCAACGAATGCTCGTCAAAAGTTGTACGACAATGTATCACTACATAAATAGTTCACAGAAAAGGAAAACGGAAAAATCGAAGAGATGTATGCTCATTTGCTATTTAATTCCAAATAATTGAGAAAAAAAGCATGGGATAAAGATAATTTTAGCAATAATATTCCATGAACTACAAAAGAGGCTACATACATATATATATATATATATATATATATCCAACGTCAGGGAGGGAGTAAGTAGTAATAAAATGTTGTGCAGAAGGGATGAAGCTGGCTGGGTTTCTGTGATCATATATATATTTATTCCCATCAGACCACTCCAGCTTCATTCGCTCCGTTTTGAAACGAAACTGAACTCTATTTTATATGCATCTCTTGGTCAACCACATTAGTATTTATGCGATACTTATTTAGTGTGCACAATTAAAACATAAAGAATGAAGAAAAACAAACTTAAATGTACTGTTTGTGCACTTATCGCTCACTGTGAGCAGCCAACGTTATTCTTTATGCATGGTATAATTTATTATTTTACACAAACTGTTTTTCTCATATTTTTATTAAAAATTTTGAATAATATATAATTATAATAACATACACCTAAAAGTAACTTCAAATAAATAAATAATTATATATATTATAACAGTTTTTTTTTTTTTTTTATAATACAGAGTACCCCATTAAAAAAAAAAAACAGTAGATTTTAATCTGCATGTATAGCTGACTTGTTTTTCACCGCCGGTGTAAGATATATTAACATCAAATTTGACACAAACGAAAAGTAAAACGTGCAAATGGTACAATTTTCAAAGAATTTGTTAAGATGTACGTAATTATGTGTCACTTTAAGAATTTCAGTTTACTACAAAAATGATACATCACATTATCACAGTTCACAAAAGTGAGACTCCAAGTTTGATGCGAGTGAGGTCAAAGTTCTCAGCTTGAGCCACTTGGTCATCATATTAATAATCTAAAACCAATTGTAGCCAAAAGCATAATTCAACATCCCATGATTGGTTCCCAACGCTTAACCATCCTTTTTATATTCTGTAACAAGTATACATGCATGAAAAACCACTTGAATTCGTCAAAGCAATAGATTTCGTTTGTCACTAGACACACAGAAAACATCTGCCACAATATCATCTAACACAGCAAGATTTCCTTTTCAATTGTCAGACATATATACAACATTGTCATTTACATGAAAAACGTGAACTCTTAAACATATATACATCAATCTCTTAAGACAATCAACACAATAGTTCAGACAAAAATAACTGCCTTGGAAGCAAATTTGTTGGAATCGCCCCTGTACATAAGCACGACTCTACTCCTCATTAATAGAGCCCTCTATGCATGCGGTTGCAATCCCAATTCGAAAATATTTTCCCTTTAGAGAAGACTTTACCAAAGTTCTCACTACTCAAACAGGAAGGGCAGGAGTATAGTTCTGGAAGTAACGTCTAAATACAGGGTAATAACACCTCATACACATACAAGCATACAGGGATAAAATGACATAATTTTCAACAACAGATTGTATAGTCAGAGACTGATAGAAAGAAGGATAAAGAAATCAACTGACATACAGCTCATATGTTAAGGACAACCCTATAATCAACTATATTGATTCAACAAGATTCATGAAGATATGTGGTTCCTTGAGCAATTAGTCACCCCTCCAACACTAAAATTTGTACAAAAGTAAACCACTCTAATTTTTTTTTTAAAAAAGTTTAAATTTATCATGAGATGATCACAGAATGCTTCTTGACTTTGTTGGAAAGAGCTTAATTTTTTTTGCCCCAAGGGTAAGGTGCCTATTACTTTCTATTCATCCCTATGCAATGTATAGTCTAAGATGTTTATAGACTTAATAAGCAGCCCACCATACTAATTATCACTTGGAGCCTTTATTAGAAGTTTAGCTATGCTTCAACCCTCATAATTAATCGTTTTAGTTTGAAAAAATTCTATTTGAGGTTACGAGTATATATTCATAAAGAATATACTGTTTCCAGCGTGCTTAAAACCAGATATACAAAACGATGCGGTAACAAAAATTCAAGCGTGTACTCTAGTTCCACATACCTTAAAGCCCATAGGCGGAGAGTGCTTGGAGAAAACAGTCTCCATGTTCTGCAGAATCCTAGAAGAAAATTCACAGAACTAGATAGAGTTTTTGCCTGTTCAGTGCAGAAGCTTTTCTTTACTTGCAGTAAAGCTTTCAGTTAGTCACTACACTGGGCGTGGGGAGTTCCAATGGCCAGCAAATAAGTGGTTAATAAAGATGATAAGGTAGCATGACGCGTATGGTTCATCGCAACGGGTGAATAGCTAAGCTAATAAGGTAGCAACACTTGTGTGGTTGAAATTTATGAGCCAGATTTCCGGGCCTGCACTCTTGCATTATTGAGAAGATATGATTACGAAATGGATGAATTGTGTGGTTGACAGCAGAAACACTACTGAATGCTGTGCTTTAGTCTTACAATTTTGGTACTACAACGAGACATGTCACGAGTTATGAAGAGCAACTTTCTTGAATTTGAGCCAGAATCCATGTGCTGTGATATGATATTATTGATCCGTGGAAAGTGACTGGACCCAATGGTGTGAGAAATCATCGACCACACAGTTCTAAAGCAGATATGATTTCGATTAGGTGATGATCTTTCTTCCTTAATAATCAATTAATACGACTCTTTCATAACACAGTCATAATTAACAAACCTGATTGCAGCTTCATGGTCTGAATGATGACAAATCAGTGATACTGAAAGAGTATTCCCGACTTGGCCGCTTCCCATCCTGCTAGAACAACAATTGATACAAAAAGATACGATTCCATAATGCCATACAATTGGCAAAAGATCAGTCTTTCTGCAAAGCTATTACTAATCAGAACTCACATTCAGTACAGAGAGTCACAATTAAGGATGAATATGACTCATGTCATTGTCTTTTTTTCTATGCTATTCCCCCTATTTTCTCTTATTCCATCACTTCAGTCACACTCCTTTGTAAAATATATTCTATTACAGATCGGGACAGGAAAATAGGGCTAACAAAAACTCTTTCCTCTTTTTAATCAACAAGTGAAACGACAGCGCACAAGCGCATATTGGATATGCCCTCAACTAAGGCAACAAATTTCACACGTGAGTACAGATACTGTTTATAACCCAAGAAATTGTACCAAACTGCATGACAAATATATTCAATAAAACATATACAAGGAACATTTCTGTACCTGTAAGTTCGGTTGACGGATATGGACAAGCCCAACCCAGCCCAGCACAGCTCTTTTCATTGCGAAGACATTAGTATTGGCACAGTACTAGGGTCCAAATACCCGCACCTTGTATACCAGTTACTTGACTGTACTGGCATATGTGCTCATGTCATATGTATGTGTGGAGAGAGAGGAATGGGCCCTTCTGTGGAACAGAAGCAAGGATGATTTTGCAGCAACTAGAATCTCTCGAAATACTTCGTTGGTTTTCATAGATTTTGAAAAATATGAAAAGATAGAAAATTATATAGCTTTACACAGAGAATAGAAGAGAGCCGCTACAAAAAATGAGAGAAGTAAGCAAGCAGCAGCACAAACAACTTCTGCTTACCTAAAGAAAATATTTAGCAATTATATGTCCTTCAGTAGTTTTATTTGTAAATCTTGATTCAGTAAACTTTAAAATACAATTTTTACTTCTTACTAGGAGCAAAGACTTCGAAGACTTCCATAACATAAATCACTAAAAAGTAAAATGGAAGTTGATCGACGCATCCATCCACTGTCTGGCCTCTTTAGCGCCTGCAAATGGCCTTACCTGGACTAGTGAACGGTCGTCCAACACGCGGACAAACCAGACAACCATGTAGCACCAACTTGTTATATAAAAACATTACAAATAGGGACATATGAAACCAAATTGACAAGGGGATTATGTGCTCATGAACAAACGCATAACTAGATTTTCAGAAGACAAAGTAAACAAATCATGAACTGCAAGAAAAGTCACTGGTGCATCTGTGTTCACCTTAAGAGGATGGATGGCAGCCAGCAGATTTCTTTGTACCTTCATGAATGGACCAGTTAAAGGCTCATTCTCCTCTTCGTCATGATCAAACTTGGCATTGGCTTCTGCCACCGGACAAAGATCAATTGTATCAAATTAAATAATCAATAGGCTGATGCTTGCATAAACTGGAATAAAATTGGATGAATAACATGTCATTACTTTGATTATGAACAGAAACTGGACACAGAGACTAGTCATACACCAATATGCTACAAGAGTCGAAGTTGAATGTCCTATAATAGCCTTCTCCAAGATGGGCATCGAAAGATCAAAAGAACCTTCTACAGCTTTCGGGTCCAAAAGGAGCTGGACTACTAAACAGGCTATTCCTTCCCGGCGAATAGGTCTACCCAACCTACGCGAAGGCAAGCAAAGAAACATAAACTCTACAAGAAAGGGTAGTCTAGCTTATTCTGGATAATCAACGAATAAGATTTTTACAACTACAACAATGCACAAAAACCATTTCCGGAAACTTAAATCTGTGCCCTGAACTATTGTACCAACTAGACAAGTAACGAAGCCTCGTCGACCATGTCTTCCGGTTTGGTTTGGCGACAGAGAGCGGCTCATTTTCACTTGTGCCATTCCTTCTCTCCCCATTTTTCATTCCGTTTTCCTCATTTAGAGGAAACATACCCATTCTATAAAGCACAAAATGGCACGCCGACTCTTTCCAGAGCAACACCATGAGTTAAATTAGTGGCGTCCAGAATAAAAATCCATCAAGATCTCCAATAGAGACCAATAGATGGCAGCCGCAGCCTATCTTAAAGTTTAATCCAGCTGTAACGTGATGTACATGCATAAAATTTGAAACTTTCATTTTAGGATCCACGCAAGCATTTGTTGTCAAGTTGCCTAAAAATCGGACATGTCATATGTCAACTAAGCTGTGAGGATAAGCTATCTAGCGGGGGGTATTCCGGAGCCTAGTTTGTCGCGTTCATCAACATCAACCGTGGGCTTCACATTCACGCATGGACGAGGGCCACCCACAACCCACTAAAGTTTATGGTCATGGCAGGCCATACCATATAGGATTATCTTAATTTCAAACCAACAACAGTTGACGAAAGCCAAAAGGACAAAGTAGATAATCCACTTGATAGAATTGAAGGATAAAGAGGGAATTCACTTACAAAGGGCCAAATTGGAACTCCACTTGATTCGAATGGCCCAGATAGTTTGAGAATGGATAGATATAGCTTAAAACTATGAATGCTGATCTGACTATCATATCTACACAGATAGCTAAGAAGTCAGCTTTCAAAAAATTCAGAACACCATATTTACCCTACAGATAATCAACATCAACGATTCTACTAAAACGTAGGAAGAATGGATGAACGAAGCAATATATATCATATGACCTCCTTAACCCTTCCCTCCATCCCAGAAAAAAAAAAATAAAGATAAGATAAGATAACAAGTACAGGAGAAGCGACATAAACAAATCATGATCTTATTGTATGCCTCTTATGGATAAGATTCAGTATTACTATCGAAAGGTGCAGAGAGTCTTTCCTTACTTCGGTCTTCCTCATAAAGCAGACCCTGCAATTAGATTTTTCTAGCATCTTTACAAGAAATAATATTAATTGGATGCTAGCTAACTACGGCTTGCGATCTGCCAAGACCATTGACAGATGCTACACCACTAGTTCAGAAGGGTTGGGATATAAAGATGATGAATGCCTGTGCTTTGTATAAATTTGGGGTTGTTTGTTACGCCCTTATGAAATGCCCGAAATCAATATCCTATTAGGCATGTTAGGGATACCCAACAATGTGGAGGTTTGGATTCCTACATGTCTTATATTTTTCACGATACAATACAGAAAATATAGGCATGCAAGGTCTAGCTATCTTTGAAACCGATGAGAAAATGCCAGCTTAGCAAATGCGGCCTTTAACTTTAACCGAGCTTTTTATTTTTCTGAAAAGCTAAAACTATAAAACAGAACAGGAGGGAAGAACATTAATTATAATTTCAGTAAATTTAGAAGATATCAAATTATAGCCTAGAACAAATGAATACGGGGCTAACGGTAGACAGGATCATAGGAAACACCCAAAGAGCAACTTGGGACTGAATGATTAGTTACAGCACATCACAACATGCAGTTCTGATTGGTGGGATCGCTAGAAAACCAAGATAACAGAAAGACTAAGATTCATAGGATTTTCTTCATACAGATTGCAATTAAGAACAGTGCAAAGTTTAATCTTCTCTTCTCTGCCAAAAAGACTGTTAGAACAACACACAAACTGTGTGACAGAGACAAACAGAAGGAAAGCAAGACCCTCAATCCAACTAAACTCAAAACATTAGCCAGAAGAAACACCTTGTCATTCAAAGGAAGCGAATTCATCAACATTTTGCTCAACCCCATTTCGTAGGGATAGGTTAAATTAAAGAAAGGGAAACAAAAAGAAAGTTGAGAGCAAGTAGAAGGAAAACATATTATACGTAAATTAAGCCACTGTGGAGAGCAAAATCAAAGAAGGAGAAGACTTTCCCCTGAAAAGGACGAGCCAAAGACACCCGAACCGACTCTTCTTAACGTTGACCAAAAGAGACGAGAATGAGATAGCCAATACAGACACGCAGAGAAAAGTCACAATGGTGGGGGCCGCTGAGGACAAAGCAGGTTTCTGGTCAGTATCAGTGGCGGAGGAGTTACATGGGTCCGTTCTTAGGAGGTTGTTCCTCATGTATTGCAAATTTTTATTTTTTTTTTTAAGTAGAGCATCTTTATAATAATCATTTAATTTTGGTTAAACTTATCTAAATTATTGGGAGATGAAAATTTTAAAGATTTTATTTTAATAAATTAAATTATTACATTAATTAAATTTTATAATCTCAGCAATATTTAATAAGATTAATACTTATAATTAATTTTTATAAAGTATTTATCAGTAAAGTTTTAAATACTTTTTCGGTAAAAAAGTTTTAAATAATTTTGATCATACAATCTGGGTGTGCTGGCTCCTGAAGTGCACCCAGTCTTGTGAAAATTGGTTATAAATTAATTTTAAATTGTTATTTTTTTGGTGCGTTTAAATTGGTATTTTTATTTCTAAAGATATGGTCTTTTTGGTAGTTTTTTTTAAAAAAATTGATCAATTTTCTTTTCTATTTTTCTTTCAACTAAACATGTTGCTATAAACTTCTCAATTAAATCTATGAATTTCACATCTCATAAGAATCTAACTCGAAGCACATTATAATTTTATGTTAATATCAAAAGAAAATAAACCATAAATTTAAGATTTTGAGATGATCTAAGTCTCATATTTAATGACTTTTTTATTTATATTGAGCACAATATAAACGTTAAAACAAGAATTTAGATAATTAAATGAGAGGTTAAGTATGATTTTATGTAGGAATAATAATGAAACTATCTCATACATGATTTACTTGAAGTTATCTATCTTCTCTAACCTCATATTAGAAAACAAGTTTTCAATCATTAGTATATATCAAATGTTAATTAAATTGTGAAATTAATAAAATGTTGATTTAATAGAAATATGCCAAACTATGATTAAAATTGGTAATGTTCCTATTCTAAAAATAAATATTTAATTTATAAAAATAGTAAAATTATTATCAAAATGGTTAAAAATATATATATATTTTTATTATACTTGTTCTGTTAAAACATATAGATCTTTTAGAGGTGAAAATAGGATAGGTGACCTATCAAACATCTGCTGCCTGATTTGCATTGGGCTTGGCCTAACCTAATCTAACCAATTTAACAATTTAAGTCAGGTTTATGTTAAAAAATAGGCCTATTGCCTATTTTGATAAAGCCTCACCTCCAAACTTACAAGCCACATGTTTTATCTATGTAGCATAAAATTTTATATTTTATATTTAAAATTACATATTTTATAAATATACAAAATTATGTATTTTCTCCTCTGAATGAGCTTAATTGGCTTATTACCTATTTCGATTGTAGGTCTAAATAGGCCAACTGCAAAGTTTAGTTTCTTTTAAGGTAAAATTTGACCTTATTTGGTTTATATTCTTTTTTTTTTTTTTACTTTTTTTGAAATGTCCTTTATTTAATAAATAAAAATTAATCTCTTTAACGGTTACATATCTAAATAAGGATTTTTCTAGAAATAGTCTTTTCCATCAACTAGTGTTTGACCTAGGTTCAATTTATGGTAAAAACAATAGTTACATCATCTCATTCCACAAGTATCACCCAATTTTATGTTATAATAATAATAACAAATAAAATTTTATCTTATTAAATAAAAATTAATTTTGTCTTCAATAAAAAAAATCAATTATTTAGTTACCCTCTTTTTCCCAATAAAATTACAATGAAAACACCGTAACATATATCTTTCTCAACAAGAACATACCAATACTTTCCACCGGTGCAAAATCTATGCTTACAGCTAGGAACCCATGATTAACATATTAAAAAAACATAGAAAAAGAAAACCAAAACTTAAAAAAAAAAAAAAAGTTAAGGGAAAATGAGCTCTATAATCTATATATCTGTCATGGGGTTAGAAATTCTTGGAGGAGACACTTGAGTATCTATGGGACAGGATAGGACTTGTTATGACACATGCACTTGTAAGCTATTGGACATGTCTCAGCCTCTTCAAGGGATGAACAAACGAAGCTCACCATCACCAATCTGCAGGGTGAGCATGACCCGCACGCGTGAGAGCAATCCGGCAACCTCGACCCGACTACTTGTACTGTGTCTGCTCCCTTGCGTTTTGTCATCCGTCTTCCTTCCCAGTACAAGAAGCTTGGTTTTGCCACATTGCTCCCTTCTGTTGTGTTCGCCACTGTCGGTTGCAGATGCCCATGACCTATTTAACAATTTTAGTTTTGGTAAGGTTTTCAATGAAATATATGAATAATTGAATACTACTTAGTTTTGTAGACTTACGCGAATGTGACCGGCTGATGTGCCTCGCAGAGGTGAGAACTGTGACATTCACATAAAGTAGAAGAAGAAGGAGAATTGTGGCGGCACAGAAAGAGCACTTCATTGCTTCTGTCACTAGCAGCTCACTTTCTACTTTCCAAGGGTTTTGTTCTTTAGATTTGGGAGTGCAGATGATATTTGGGGGAGTGGTGTTGGGAAGGAGAAGAAAGTGGCTGCATATATATATAAAGGGTGGCGAAAGGAGAATGGTATTGAAGCAGTTCACAGGCAAAAGGGGAGTGTGATAAGAGGAGGTCACATGAAAGATGGGGCACAAGAAGATCGCTGATACTTAGTCACAGGACTCAAGCTTATGTTGATCTATGGAAGAAGCAGGTGTTGCCCTGATGGAGTCTGAATTTAAAGATGCAAGAGTTCAAGTGCCTCTTTTACGTGAGTACTGTCTGAGCTTTGCTTCACACCTGTATAGACACCTGTATAGCCCGGTAACATAAATGCAGCCTCCGTTTGAAATAAACATTATTTATTTTCTATTTAATGTTTCTTTTAAGACTTCGGCTAATAAATTTGGTACCCAGCTTCTGATGTGACTACAATCAATACCTACTCCGCAAACTATTTTCTGGGCTTTGCTTCTTATATCACCCTTCCATGGTGGCCCATCTGACGATGATAACTCTTGCTACCCAAACTACTTTGATCTCCAAGTGCACGTGCATCAACCAGGAGACGCTCCAAACCATCCGTATAGGGCAAGTAAAATCCTTGATTAATGTGATATAATAATATAGTAATAAACTCTTATATGCATTGTTTTATTGATGTATTCTTATAAATAATAAAAATAAGCAGTAAAAACATGTGAATAATAATTTATTATTAAGTTAACATATTACGTCTTTTACAATCTCCTGCTCAGATTCAACACCCATCTGCTTATGTTCCATAAACAATAAATTAAGAAAATAAATTATGTTTCTTGTGCTATTTACCAACTACCATTAGATAGATTTATGATGGTTCATTAGGTTTTGAATTTACAATAATTGTGTCATAATCAAGACCAACCTGTTTGATATTGTATAGGTAAGTAGCAGCACGTGCTTACTGCATTATTTAGCACTCTTAATATTTACTTGAGACCGCCCGCCAAGTAAGAAGAAAAGGATATTAACGGTCAACTACCTTTTAAACAAGTCCGAACCCCATAAATGAAACGTGCCCACCCCAGAGGATAAAAATTTAGAAGAATTGGAAAACACTTTCCAAAGTAAAACTGACGCAAAAGCTGTGGTTTTGGATTTAGGGTCTCTGTCTGTGTGTCTGAGGTTGCAGCCATGACCACACTTACCCGCAAAACCACCCTGTCCTTCAGCCGTCACGACAGGTATGAGCTGCTGGGTCCCCATGGCAAAGAGAAGATGCTCAAGTCTATTAGCTATAGACGCAGAAGAGCCAAGCAGAGGAAAATCTTTCTCACAACCTACAAGCTAGCCTCCATTGAAAGTTTTGGCGAGCCCAAATCAACTAAGCTGAACAAGGTAGTTGTTAAGATGAAGAAAATTGTGGCCTCTGTTCTGTTGTTTATGCGAAGTGGGTCTTTCAGATCCCGCAATTCTAGGCCGGCCATCTCAACCGCCTCCTTCCCAGTATCAATTAGGAAGAGTTTTTGAATAGTTACGGAGCCAGCTTTGACCTTATTGCGGCAAATTAAGACCAATAAGCCAACAGTTCAGTAGCAGTAGTACTTTTTATGTGGTTAATACTAGAAGTTGGGAAATGGGTACCACTCTATCGTGTATAAAGCTTAATATAATTATATCTATATTGTTGCCTCAGTTTAATTGATCTGAGTCATTGTATCCTTCATTGTGGAACATGCAGAAGTTACAACCGGATGAAAAATTCAAATTTTTATAAGTTCCTCAAGTAACAATACTAGTCGAGATGAACATAATTTGAGATCAGCAACTACCTAAAATATAAATTGTGACTAAATTTAGGGAAAGACAAATGTAAGACCAATTTGAGTCGCACAAAAACCTAGTTAGACAGCCGTGGGGCTCCGCGTCCATCCACATGTAACAAAATCCTTAACCAATGGAAAACTCTCAAAACCAACAAGAAAAACAGCACCTTGGGTCCGACAGATCTTGGACAAGGAGAGCGAGGAAAATTCCTTTTCCTCTCTCTTCTCGTCCCTGATAGACTATGCCCAGCAGAGGATCAATCACTGCACTGCCCCTTTTAGGCGTTATAAAGTCCCTGTTACCCATTCCACCATGACCTCTAATACGGACATCCCACCAAAATATGTAATACTTGAGAACCCAGTCAGTGTTCGGCCTTCTCCTTGTCGGTGTAACGTTCCCCGGTACCATTCTCACCACCGCTCTGCAGGAAGTAGGTGCCTAAGGTGCTTTTGCTGCTGCTGTTTCTGCCTCTTTTTATTCCTTGCTCTGTTTTGCCTCTCTGTTTCAGTAGTATATTTGTTCATGAGTCCCAGAGCGCCTTCCTACAACGTTGATAATATCAATGTCAAAACCTTTGATATTAAAAATAATAAGATCAACAATGAATTTTCTATTGATGTCAAGGCTGATTCGAATATGGAAAGAATAGTGCGGTTGACATAATATATTCAGATTCCCAACTCTGTTCTGGCCAAATCCCCTTTTTTGTGCAGGCAGGGAAGAACACAACAATAATCAATGTAGTATGAAAGGGGCAGAGTGATTTTGGCCCTAAAATGCAGCATGATCCTCTGCAGAACCGCAAGACAGGAAAGGTACTTTTAACTATTGAAGTCAGGATTCCCACAACAGTTGTTCTCCATGGCATTCGTCTGAGGGAATTTGTGGTTAGTGTCCAAGGTTATTTGGTTATTGACAACTTGCAACCTAGCAGTAAAGTTAAGATTTTGGAGAGCACATACGATTACAAAATTCAGTTCTAAATGCTTGCTTCTTTTATTAGCTTATTTTGTTGAGGGCTATTGAAGTAGAGGAAGGGAGAGGAAAACTGGCGGTGCTGGTTTTTGTTCTGAGGATTTTTGTTATAGATCCTGCGACTTCATATAACACTAACATTCTTAGCTCTTAAGTAGCAACTTGCAAAGAGAAGTTGTACCACACGGGACGGCATTTATCACAGAAGTAGCTATACTTAATCGAACGCCTTCCTTTGAATTCGTAATGGAATGGGAAATGAGAATTTTATGGGAAGAAAAATGCATTTCAAGCATCAGAGAATCCCTAATGCCGTGTTATTTGAGGCATATATTGACTCTGGTGCTGGTGCAGGGGAAGTGAGTGCAGGGGAGAAAGAGAGAAAAGAAGCAAATTCCATATGTATTTGTTATGTATTATTTGCAGAATTTTTGTTTAGCACATTCAGTATGAAAATTAGTTCCTGCTCATTTTGATGGATTTCAACACCTTCTTTCGTGCTTTCCACGAAAAAATCTTTGGGTACCAATCACACAATTTTAATTTTAGCTCCTGGAAGAATTTGCTTATGGCAAACTTGCAAGTTTGTTATTAGCCACAATGGTCGACTAAAATTTGCAGCAACCAACTCAACTAAACCCTTTTATAAGCCTGATTAAGGAATAAGAAGAAAAGCACATATCAGAGTCTAGGATCTCTAGGATACCGATTTTGGAGGTACATTTTCCCCTTAATCAAAACAGGGTAGAAACAGAAGGGGAAACCAAATGAGGTGTTCCTTTTCTGTCAAGGGCTTCCCTGTGGCTAGAAGGCTTTCTGAGGCTTGAGTCATTACCCAGCCACGTCAAGGTACTGGGTGGTAAATACTCTCAGTGTGATAAATAATAATTGAGGTCAAATTAAAGGCATTTTGGCTTACTTTCAAATTTCAAGCAATAAAGTTAAGTTGAATCATACTTTTGTTCCCTTTAGATTTGAGATTGTTTTAATGTTCTTTTCATTTTAATTGCATCAATATCTTCTCATGGTTTTATATATCGTGCAATTAATTTCCTTTATAACTCAGCCATTACAATTGAAACGAAATTCATTTTCTTCTCTTTTGTTTATACACAATGTTCAGTTGAAAATGTGTGCACGGGGTTCCCCTCATCTAATCATCAGACTTATTAATCTGCATGCATTGGCATAAGCATATAGTGGTAATGAAAGTGAACTTATGGATAACTTGATCAACCAATGGTGTCCAATTAGAGTTGCTTATATGATACGAAAACATTATAACTTTTTCCTCCTTCTATCCAATTAAAGACACAGGGCAACCTTGCCGTGTAAAAAAAAAAAACTTCTTAAAGAAATGATATTGCAACCACGGGGATGCCGGATTTCCTTATCCCACATCCAATTGATTAGTTTCAAAACTACCCACGAAAACAGAGCTATCCAACACGACAAGAATTGTATAGGATTCTCACAAGCATAACAACAAACACCGAAAGTGCAGCCTAGGAACATTCTACATGCATCATAAGATGCAGCTTAGGATTACAATAATGCTCATTATCTAAACGAGGGAATGATTGTTGGGTCATTGTGAATCAAAATTGTATCTTTTGCCATTGTTATTCAAGAGTAACGCAATTAAAAAGCCAGTTGTGAGCGTAAGCAAACGACCTTCCTTTGTGCTTTTTGCATCACATACGAGCTTTTGTCCAAGCTTATTTACACGCCTAGCTGAAAGGAGGACCCCACTTGCATTCTGTAACATCAGTTGGTGACCAGACAAGAATTACATGTAACTTACTAAGGCACGTAGAGATTGTTAAAAGAGGCGGGCTTGTTTACCTGTTTCGTTAACAGAAAATGCCAACAACCTCGCAGCCAATTGTTTGGTGAATCACCGAAGCCACCACTCGTTTTCTTTAAATTTGATTACACTATCAACCGACGAAGGAATGCGTGTACAAATTCAAGGTGTCTTTGGTTGCTGAAAATATATTTTTGTTTTTATTTAAATTTATTTTTATTAAAAACAAATTTTTTATTAAAAGTAAAAATATATTTAATTTGAATAAGTTAAAATTTATTTTTAAAAAATAAAAATAATAAAAATATATTTAATTTAAAATTTAAAATTTAAGTTTTAAAATTTAAAATTCAAATTAAGAGTTTAGAGTTTAGATTTTAAGTTCTAAAATTTAAGATTTAAGATTTGAGATTTTAAGGTTTGGAATTGAAAGTTTTAAAGTTTGAGATTTCGAGTTTTAAGTTTTAAGATTTAGAGTTAGATTTTGAGGGTTTTGTGTTTAAAGTTTTAGAATTTAAGATTTAAGATTTAAGATTTATGACTTTTTAACTTTAAGATTTAGAATTCAAAGTTAAAGGTTTAAAGTTTAGCCTTTTAGAATTCTAAAGTTTATAATTTTAGGGTTATGATTTAAGATTTTAAGATTTAGATTTTGAATTTTAGGAGTTTAAAATTTAATGTTTAGGATTTAAAATTTTAAGATTTTAAGTTATGAGATTTAATATTTAAAATTTAGAATTTAAATTTTAAGAATTTAAGATTTTATAATTTAGAGATTTAAAATTAAAGTTTTAAAATTTAAAATTTATGTAATAATTTTAAAATTATTATTGTTCTTTTAATTTACATATTTTGTTACAAAATGTTACATAAAAAATATTAAAAAAATGTTTTTTAATTATTTTTAAAATTTATCTTATTTTAAAAAAATTTCTAAAACGATTTTTTATTTTTTATAAATAAATATATTTTTCTATTATTTTTTATTTTTACTAAAAATAAAAATAAAAAACAGGTAAAACAAATGCATTCTCACTTTCTCTGTCATTGACCGAAAACGGAAGAACGACTGATTGTTTGTGTTTTTAGTAGAATTGAGTGGAAAAAATAATTATTTTAGGATTAATTTATGTTTAAATATGTATATGTTATTTAGAACTGGTTGTACTTAGATAAAATGATAAAAACTATTTTTGAATGTAAACATTCGCCAAAATTTCCATCAAATTCGCTTTTCATCAAGATTCCTAAATAAAGGATATCTTGTATTTAAATATTTTTCTTATTTCACCTATGCCTAAAGTGAGCAAGGATAAAACCCGATCAATACATAGAGGAATAATTGTAGAAACTCTCCTCCGCAAAACTCTAGAGCTTTTTGTTTTCCAATAATTCTGAATGGAAAGAAAGAACTTCTATTCTCTCAACTTGTATAAAATGGTAATTTAATTTTTTAATTTTAAGTTAAACAAATTCAATTTTTTTATAATTATAATTAATTTAATTTAATTTAAATAAATTCAATTTTTTTATAATTATAATTAATTTAATTTAATTTTTTTTATAAATTTAATTAAAATAATTTAATTTCTTATTCATAAATTTTTTTTAATATGATATAATTAATTAATAATAATTTAAACTTTATTTTTATTATATAAATTTTAATACTTATTTTTTAATGTAAAATTATTTATTTTTTTATAAAATTTTAAATTCTAATTTTATATACCTCTAAAATTCATTTAATAAAATAATTCATATATCAAATACATTATATTATCATAAAAAATTAAATTTAAATTATTATTTATATGTATATTATTAAAAAAATTTAATAAATAAAAAATTAAATTATTTTAATTATAATTATATAAATTAAATTATTTAACTTAGTTAAAATTTAAATTACTCTTTAAAAAAAAAAAGTAAAAATGCCATTCTCCTATTCTAAATCAGCCTTCTGCAGAAGAACTTCAAACCCGTATCCTTTTTTTCCCAACTAGGGATGTTTTGCAGCTTGACAAGTGTCCCTAAAGTTGGTGAAGTGGAGCAGTTTTTCAAGAAGACCACAACCACAGAGCCTGTTTAACCCACTATCTTAGAGATAACCTCCACAAATTGGACCCTACCGCCGTGGTCGTTCAGTTACTCTTCCATGTTCCTTCACCTTCTTCTCCTTTTTATAATTACAGTTAGTCCGTTACATCACCATAACCAGGTTTAACTTCACTATCTGGTCAAGCGTACTCATAACTACTAACCTGCTCATATCCCGATGAATCCAGAAATTGCTATCATATTTTAGACATGTTTAACATCTTCTTGTTCGGGTGGCCAAAAACTTTAAAATGGTAACCAATAGATATATAAAGTTGAAGACTTTAAGATTGTTTCGTTTAAGAATCGTGTTCTTCTTTTTCTTCTGCCCCCTTATATCTTCAATCCTTTTTTGCTTTTTGCTGGGTTGCAGTAAGAAGGTCATCAAAAGAGCTCGGTGCCGGCTCAGGCTACTCAAGAACAAGAGGGATGTAATAGTGAGGCAATTGCGTGAAGATGTGGGTGAGCTGATAAAGAATGGCTATGAAGAAATTGCTGTTAAGAGGGTATGCCAATTGATTCACTACCACCACTTGAATATGCTACCCATTCTGGGGCTGCTTATCTCCCCTGTTATATCCTCTAGCCTCTGTTTTTGTTCAACGACTTGCATGCGCTTCTGTCTTGCTATAGATATGTATTTTGATCATTGAACATCTCCTTTTTTTGTCTCAAATCTTTACACCTAATTTTTCTCCAACTTTCAGGTTGAGCAACTTATTAGAGATGAAAGCTTAGCTTCTGCATACCAATTATTAGATCACTTCTGTGAATTCATTCTTACTCAACTCTCCTATATCCGGAAGCACAAGTATGATTTGCTACCTAACTAAATCAAAATTTCTCTCCCTTCACCAATTCTTTATTGAGCTGCTTACCTTTCTATATAACCTTGATATGTTCAACTTGCCAAAGTATAGGGACTGTCCGAACGATATTAAAGAAGCAATTTCCAGTCTTATATTTGCCTCTGCAAGATGTGGGGATCTTCCTGAGCTTTGTGTCATCAGGAAGCTCTTTGGAGAGCGTTACGGTGAGGATTTCGCAGTTACTGCTGTTGAGCTCTATCCCGGGAATCTGGTCAACCATCAGGTGTTCTTCTTCCCCTGCTAAAATAATTTAAAATTTTTGTAGTAGCTCCACTTAAATTCACGTTTGCTTATATATTAATGAACTTATAAAATCACAGATAAAAGAGAACCTGTGTGTAAAGTCTGTGCCTGATGATCTGAAATACAGAGTGGTGGATGAAATAGCTAGGGACTACTGCCTCCAAACAGAGCTTTTAGCCATTGAGTACTACCCTGTACAGGTTATTCTGTTGAACCAGAGTCAATGTGATACTAATAAATGTAACAGTACATTTTAAATAGTTCTAAGCTATTTTCGATTCAGGTGAAAGAAAACAAAGGCTATCAATTAGTGGAAAAGGAAGACCAAATAAATGAAAAGATTGCAGGTTCTCAAGTGCATCCTTTAGAGGTTGAGGAGATAGGAAAAGATGTCGTATCTATTGATTCATTTATCACTAATTCTTCATCCAGAGAAAGTGTCTCTTGTTCTCTTCAAGGATTTAATGTAATCGATACTTCTGCACTGACTTCTATTGGTCAGAAATGTCTCCCATATATTCTGAGCACTCCGCAAAGGGTGGGCAAAGTGGACAACTTTGATGAGCAACATTTCCTTACAGTTTCGGAAGACAAGTGGGAAACAATGGCTTTACCATCTTCCAGAGAAAGTGAAAGTTCGCCTCCATTTCCTCGAGAAATTGTAGATTATGTAGATGACATAGAGGAATGCCAGTTAACTGTATCGAAAGATGGGGCCTGCCAGGACCAAAGACTATTTAAGTTCAGATCATCAGGACTCCCTAGGAAAGAAGAAGTCGAGCTTTTTTGTGATCAAAGTGATATGGCTCAAGAGAAACCACTCACTGAGAAGTCAAGCACAAGGAGCTCAAGAAAGAACAGAAGGGCACCATCAAGAAGGAGATCAGTGTCACTTGAAAAACAAGGCATACCAGATATTGGATCCATGGTCTACTATCACAAGCCCTGCAGAAGGCCATTTGCTCAACAGCATGGTTTTCATCTCCACAGAAAGCTCCAGAAGTCTCTAGTGGAAGGAATTCCCCTGCTCATTACTTATGCACAGAAGAGGTTGAAGCAACGTAGCTCATCAGAAATGGAAAGGAATTTGCACCTGTGTCAGAGTGAAGATAGCACAAAGAGAAGAACTTCACCAATGAAGCCAAAGAGAGGTATCCGTAACTCAAATGCTCAGCATGAAGTTTTGTTTCGTAAATCTTGTCATTGCCGACCCTTTTGGAACGAAGAATCAGATGAGGAAATGGAGTTGGTTACCGCCCCTCAAAGAACAATTAGAAATAGTTATAGTGGCGCACCAATGTACAATGTATTCACCTACCCAGAATACCACATTGATAAGCAAAACAAAGAAACAAAAGCAGGGATATCCGAGTCCATGGCCATCGTTGCTTCTTCCAGTGTTTCATACTCAAGGACTACAGGTTCCTCAACAGGAATAGGAACAGCAGCTCCAAACTTACGAGCAGTGACGATGCCTCCAGAACGGCAAAATGACTGCAAGAACAAGATGTTAAGGAACTATTCATGTCCTCAATATCCCAAACACGTTCATCCCAAATTACCAGACTATGATGATATAGCTGCTAAGTTCATAGCTCTCAAGAGGGAACGTCAAGGAAACAAAGACTGCAGTAGTTGACCAACAACTAAAGTAGAGCGAGAGGCATTTATACTACATTTGTATAGTCCCCATATTCAAATTTAAATTCCCGTTTGAATAGTTTTCTATGAGATTGTTTTTGCTCTTTCAGATGTCATCGAAAAAGTTATATGACAATCATCCTTAGATCGTTAGAATGATCGGTTTTTTGTAGAAGCAACATAAGAAGAATACAGATGTCTACCTTCCTTCCTGATTACTGGTGCTGGACGAAGAATCCAAATTTGAATGGATGTTGGTTACCCAAGATTAGTGTAATCAATAGAATTTATTTAATTATTATTATAAGAAAAGACCTTCAAGACTGATAATTTGCCATACGAAATGGATTGAAATTTGTTTGAATATAAACTGCCTCGTCTTCTATATGCTTCTAAACTTTAGTAATATAATTACATACTTAGGCTTATTGATATTGGATAGTCTATGTAGAACCGTTAACAAGCTGCAAAATAGAACTCTTCATTATTTATCACCACTCCAGAAAAGAAAACAAAGAAACAGAAAAAACCTGCATTGGTCTATAAGTCGAAAAATTATTTGAATTTCTACATAATCTTGCAGAGAAAATGAAACTAGCAACTTAACATAAGGGTTACTATCTACACGAAGTTGTTAGTCTACTTTAGATAATCTGCAAAAACCCTTTGAATCCTCTTCAATTGCGATGGCACTTCCCAGCCGACAGTTCCACCGGAGCCTCTTCCCCTAAGCACAGCTTTAAGCCCTTGGGTCTCAACCAGAGCTGAGGAGGCCGGGCAACAGTTTTTCGAAGGCAGTTGTCCATGTTAACTGAGTGATTATTTAAGCTGAAGTGTAAGAGGTGGGCCTCCAGCCCAGTTCATTGGACCCAAATCATTGCCACTGCATTCTTCCTAGGCCTGCTGCAGGAATCAAACACATAATGTACTTGCTGATCGTGAACAGCAACTGGCAGTTTCACTGTGACTACTATCAACTGGTAAAAGAACAACTCCAGTTTCTAATGTTAGATGCGATATACGCAAAAACGAGTGCAGATATTGGTACACATTTATTCTGCATACATTCATACTTTTACACTTTTTTCTCTTTCTGCCTTTATTTTTCTACTTGCACGGTCTAGGAGCCAACGCCCCTGCATGCAAGAAGCATTTTCCTGCAAGAACTTGTCAAAGATGCTAGTTTTAATGTCAATCACCAAAATATTTATGATGTGTAGAAACACGCAAGTTTTCGGCAGTTCACCGTATTTGGTCCATTTTAAAATTGACTTATATTTTTTATTATGCTTATAGTAATACTTCACCTGCACAAAATGCTCTCTCCAAATGGATAATCACGTAGATTGTTAAAATGCCAATCCTCGTTATGATTAAGGAAAAAGTCAAAGGACCTAAATTATTATGAATACAAAATATTTACAAGCACATTTCATGCATGTCTGAATCCTGAGTTGAAGTGTCCAGCCAATACTTGATAAACAAGTTTAGTCTCAACTAAGTATAATTGTCGAACATTTCATTGGGCCACTAGCGAATTGATTCATTATCAAGGCATTATGGGATGTGCTGCACTAATGATCCTTCCTCTTTTACTTTGTTCATCAGAATGATTATCTGCAGAAACATATATAGCAAGGAATATTCGAATAACAGTACCAGTCACAGAGATAAAACTCTGGTACTCCCAAAGTAACTGAGAGAATTTGTACTGCTTTCACTTACATTTTAACAACTAAAAAACTTTCTATTATAACCTTTAACTGAATTATGAATTTTAAACAGTAAAAGAAAATCATAGGACAAAACTTAAATAGACATAGTAAACAGAAACTTAATATTTCGGAAGGTAGCATAAAGTGCGGACTGCTGCACATACAGTTCCTTGAATGCAACTTTTGTCGCCAAAACAGAAAAAACGAAGTGTCAATAAAGATATTTCTGGGTACCGAACCCTGAAATGGATCCCATATTCCCAGGACTCATGAAGATATTATTATCAAAATATCTTGCTCCCACTCACTCTTCTTCCAAAGGGTAATAAAATGCTCACAAAAAAAAATGGAGGCATTAATTTTTATAAATTTTATAATTTAATTTATAAATTAATAAATTTAATAATTTAAATTTTATATAATAAAAATTATGTAAAAATAAAAATATAAAAGGGGTGTATTATTATTCAGGCACTCAAGCCACCCTAGGTATGTGGACCACCATGTGAGGGTTGGTAATGAGTGCTAACTTACCGTGAGAGTGGAAAGCAATTAATATTGGAACCATTACCTGAATGGGCCAGCAATGATTGTTATGATAATGCTTTTGTAAACGCATACATTCCCTTCAGCCAACGAGAGTGATCTTGGCACAGACGCGCGACCTTCCAAAATAATAATCTTGTCCCATTTTGTTTTATACCAAAAATGTTCTTCGAGGATCCCTATGTTTATTGATCGTGCCAATAGCATGGTAACACCTCGCTGTAGCCAAGTTTTCAGTCACTTGCTTCCTGTCAGAGCAGTTGATTATTTATGCAACTACCTTCCCAAGCTGCATGGACCAACATGAGATAATCTTTTCTTTGATGAGGCCATTATATACTAATATGCTGCGAACAATGGTGCTCTCAGATGGTACAGATTTTTATCTCTGTGTGCCTACCACTCCATTTTTATATTGCGTATGATAGTAATGCAAAAACAAAGCAGAAAGAAAGACACCGAAATGTGAAGATGGATAATTTTAAATATTGTGATAGAATGAAATTTAATGTAGCCATTGTAACGCTGATAGACTTAATACTATTATTATTTAAGATGGAAGCAGTTGAAAGCTTGCACACGGAATGCCAGTTTCTATTTTCAATATGCGCATTGTTGTGAGCACTTCCATAAGCCAGTTGACCTGACTTCTTTTTCTATTATATGGCCACTAATGGCAATGACTTTCCTCAAGAATCAAGATAGAAATGTCTGAATAGGTAGGACGTGACCTCCAATATGAATTAAAGTCCACTCTGCTGCTTCTTCTTCTACTACTCCTTTATTCTCCAGTCAAGCTTACAAGGAAAGCCATTTCAAATGTTAACTAATTGGTGAATTACTTGGAGCTTTTTTACGGAAATTTGAATTTTTTAACTTTTTTTTTATTAATTTTGATAATTTTTTCATTTCTATAATTTAATATATAAAATTTATTTTTTTATTATTTTTTTCTCTCAATATTATATCTATATCTCTAATTATCCTTTACAATTCTACTCCATGGTGTAATACTGTAGCCATTAAATTTGATAGTGGTTACTGCTAATTGCCAGAAATACTAACCCATACCTGACATGCCTATGTGCTTGCATTGCTATCAAATTCATACGAAAGTTATATAAAAATTTTGTTATAAAATTGAAATACCGATATGTATTCCTGTTCATACCGGATAGGTATTTCATTTAACTTAAGCCTCTCTCTGGGTACCGTGAGTGCAGAAGGTGTCAAATTTCATTCCAATCCAGGTGAGGGCGACATGAAGTTGTAGCTGGAATTAGTTTTGGCATGACAGCGATTGAACTTGAAGTTTCAGGGGGAAAGGTAGTAATTAATTGTTCATTTTGAACAGTTGTAGTTGCTGCAAGCAGGCCAAAATGATGGTATGGTTAAAGGATTATGTGAAACAGAAACCTGCAATTTGGGACACATGCTTTCATCAATGCTTTTCATTTGTGGGAAACTGTTTAGACATGTCAAAGCAAGAACCCCAAGTTATTCGGTGACATGACGCATGCGATGCTAGATTCTTGTAGAGAAGGCCAGAGAGTAGGTAGCTGATTTCGTGTTTAGGTCAAAGAAAGAGACTCCCAACTTTGTCACCTTTGCCTTGAACGGAATATATAAAGAAGAAAAACAGATCTTCCATTGCTCCTCCTGAAAGATAGATAAATAATTTGATTGAATCCACAAAGTAGGAACGGAAGCCACGTGTCCAACTTAATGGGTCACCCAACTTCGAAGGAAAGTTATCGTTATTATTGCTGCTGATTGTTGATATAGTTATTTTTTTTCTCTGGAAAATGTTTTTATGGGAAGCATTAGTATATGTTGTTCTTATGATTACTTACTTGACCTCTTCACTAAACATCTTAGGAAAATATTTAAACTATATTACAGTTAAAAATTTTTAAATTCAGATATCCATATCATCATATATAAAAAATATTTATAAATATATATTATATATATATGAAAATTTGAAACTAGGGGTGCACAAAAATTCTTGGCTTAAGTCCAAACAACCCGAACCTAAACTATATACCATCTGCATTTATATAGGTTGATGGCGGGTTATATTTTTAGGTAATACCCAACTTAAATTAATCTTATAAAAAATATGTATAATTTATTGACTTAAATTCAACTCATACATATAATTATTTAAGTTAAAATATTCAAAATTCAAACTAATTTTTTATTCAAACTCAAATCGTGTACACCAATATTTATAATAATTATTATTAATATGAAGTGGGGGTGGATTTAATCTCAGAGAAAAGGATATCCATATCAAGCCGCATGAGACAGACCTTAGTTAGTGTTACCCAGTAGCGTAGGCTTTGAATTTGTGGACAAAGTTTGATGAACTTTAATAGGGTTGAACTTGGACAGAAAATAATATGCAAAGTGGAGGGCAGCTGAAATAATATTAGATTATAGAAGAACAAAATGATGAATGTTCATTGTGGACCACCGACACGTGCCGATTTTCACCGACAGTTTTGGGGGACACCCTAATGCTGTTGACTTTATGAGGGCAAGCAATATCCCAGAGTGGCTTTGATGGTCAAAAATCAAGCCCCCGTCCACCGAAAGTGAAACTGATGGAGCCATACGTGGAACCTTGCCTGACACAAAACTCCCATCCTTTGCCTTCCACGCTACACCCCTTACCCGCATGCAGCGCTACTCTCTTGCATTATTGTCAATTCCCTTTGCCTCTCTTAGGGTTGATCTTTTTTTTTTCCAAAAAAAAAATTGTCAGTGTGATTTTAGTATAGCTGCAAGAAAACAAAACCGGCTATTTAGAAGGGTAAGAAGATGATTGACCCATTCAATATGTACCTAAAGTTTTGATTGAACCCTTCTGTAAATATATAATATATTTTCTTTATATAAAATCCATTACGTAATTAAAATGGTTAAAATTTGTTAAGCATATCGAGTTCAGGGTTGTTGTCTGAGAACCTTTTCTGTTTGGTAATTAAGGCGGTGTATATTGTAGGCACAGCTTGAAGGAGATGTGCCATCTAACGTTTTTAAGGAAGAACCTCACTTCGGACGAAACCTGCAATTAGTCTATGACCCTTTTGTTAGTGGTCTAGCAAGTAGCTTCTCTAGCTGCATCATAGTTCTCACAATTTTTCTTTGACTTGATCAACTTCCCATCCTAAATGGCAGCCTTTTTTGCTAAGACACTAGTCCTATGCTATCCAGTTTAGCCTTACTGAGTGTGTGGTAAAGTTTATGCTCGATAAACTTGGCAAAGAGAGAGGCCCAACGTGAGCAAATGCATCGTCTGTGTTAGAAATAAGTTGTCCAAATTCCGACCTAAAAAGTGAAAAGCATTATCCGACCCAACTCTTAGAACATTGTTGCCATGTCTGCCTAGCTTAACACATTAGAGACCCATAAAGTGACATGCTGGGCAAGCAGGAGAGGCAAATACATGAATGTGTTCCTCTCTTCTAATTACATTCTACACCCAGAGAGGTAATCAACACCATTAACAGTACAAGAGACCTTTATTGGGTTGAGGTATATGAGTTTGTCTATTCATCATAATAAATATACATAAATCACATGAATTTATCATAACCATTCATCTGTCCATATAAATAGAAATCGATTTCTATTCGATTCATATGTGCTTTGCATCCATAACATTCTTCAGGTATATATATGGGGAACTGGCATGGTGGGAGGAGAGAAGGAGCAACACGCCTCATGCAACGTTCAATATGAATTAATTAATCAAAGTCCATAGATGTTTTCTAAAATGGATTATATGATTTAATGTAAATGTTGTCATACTATCATTAAGGCCAATAAAGGGCAATGTTAGTAAATGGTAGCTGATGAGCCTTCGATCACTAGCACCAGCTGTCCTTGTTAATCTTCTTTAATCCTGCTGATAACGATGGAAGGCTAAAAAATAGTTCTACTGATTTGAATACTCCAAAGCTAGAAAATATCCCCTCATGTAGCATTCAGTCATTTGAATAATACTTTTTGAGCATATCAATTAGTCGAACAGATTTGGTAATATTAGATTTAATTATTGTATCCTTTCAGGTTAAGTTGGAGCCTGCCATTGTTCAGATGCAAATTGTGTTTTTGCTGCTGGAGTCATCGTCATCTGTCGTCTTTTGACAACTTTCAGTAATCTTTATATGTTCCGGATAGATATTTTCAGAGTGAAAAAGATACTTCCACGTAGTAATAATCTCATTTGTGAAATGTAAGATATTTAATTTGGATTTAATAAATAAATTTTAAATTGTGAAAATACAAATACTGTTTTACAAGACCATTCTTTTCTTTATGTTTTTCGGTTTGGCCAATGACCACACTTCTCTGTAGGGAAACGGGACCTAGTACCTACAACACACCATATCGGACTGTGGTTGCCTACGGGCATTAGAGAGGTGAAGGAAGAGAGTATGTTGTCATGATTAAGCTGCCAATCCATTTTTACCTAAAAATTTAACTCTCATAAATTTGTAATATTCTATATTCATAAATAATATTTGTAACATGTTAATTTATTAAATTTTTAATTTAATTTATAAAATTTAATAACTTTAATTAAAAATATTAAAAAAGAATTTAAAAAGAAATTAAAATATAAAAAAATATATAAATTGTGTACAAAAAAATTTTTCGCCACACCATCGTACGAATAACAAACAGTTATATAACTGTTTGCCTTTCGACCGACCTCTGATTTTGGGATCGTTGGAAAGCCAAAGGCAGATAAAAATCTCGGCAGACAGAGACGGGAAATATGGCCATGAGACTTGTTGGGCAGAGAGAAATAGGAAATTGGACCTGAAGCAAAGACGAAGCATGTGGGCCCCATAGAACCAACCAATAACGAGAATTCCACATATTCTGTCAAGTCTTTGCCTTCTTTAATTCACAAAAGTTTGGTTTAAACCCCTTCTTGCTCTCTCATATAAAAACCCCTCTTTGGTTTTCCTTTTGCCTCTCACAAGATATCCACCCCTGCTTTCACCACCTGAGTTTCTCCGCTCGCAGATTGACATAGCAAAGCCCACGCTTGAACGTCAAGCATTTCATCGAGCATCCGGTGGGCTCTGTTTCCCGCTCGCTCTCTCCCTTGGTTTTGCGCTCCTTGTACAATGACATTTGAGATGGGTCGATCCAATTTGAAGACTTTCGGTATCCGATTCTGTTTTTGATTTGATCGGATTATTAGTTTTCCAGATCAGAACCCAGTCCAAAATTCGGTCCTTTTTTTATTCCTTGACCCTATCTGAATTTGGGTCCTGAACTTGCCTTCTGTATTTGGTCCATTTTTATTCGAATCTTTCTTCCTTTAACACAGCCATCTCATTCTTTGTATACAAAATCCATAAAGCTCTGATTTTTGAGCTTCGAGAGAGCGAGCGGAAGATTACTGGTGCCGATGGCCACAGCTAAGAACAGTGGCAAATCCACCAAGGGTGTTGATGACACTGAGAAAGTAAACCAGATGGGAGAAAGCCAGGATTGGGAGATTGAGAAGGGCAAAGGTCTCGACTTTAGCTTCCAGAGGCGACAATGGAAGCCAGTTTTTGATGACGCTTCCATGTCACAGAGGCCTCTGAAGAAGAGCCGTAGTCCTGAACGTCAGAACCCAAATCAATCCTCTGTTTCTTTGCAACCTCCTTCCTCCTCAATTTCCTCTTCGGTTCCTCCTTCCACGGCTTCATCTCTCAATGCTCCTTCATCGTCTTCAAGAATTGTGTTTCCTTTTGCCTTTGATGGGCCTCAACAGTCGATGCAGTTCCCCCACCAATTCGGAACCAATAATTTGCCCCTGTTTCGTCCTCCCATGCAGGCGATACAAAATCAACAACAGATGATATCTTTCGGGTTCCAACAACAACATAACATTGGTTACTACCCTCCACTCTTAGCCCAAGATTCTGCGGCACCGCAGCAACAGCAGCCGCAACTTCATCAGCAGCAGCTTCTTCAGTATTGGGGTGACGCACTGAATCTAAGTCCTAGAGGAAGGATGATGATGATGAACAGGTTGGGGCCTGATGGTAGGCCATTGTTTAGACCCCCAGCACAGCCTATAAATACTACTAAGCTCTACAGGGGAGTGAGGCAACGCCATTGGGGCAAATGGGTTGCTGAAATTCGTCTACCTCGAAACAGGACTCGCCTCTGGCTAGGCACATTTGACACAGCCGAAGATGCTGCCTTGGCATACGATCGTGAAGCCTTTAAGTTGAGAGGAGAGAATGCGAGGCTCAATTTCCCCGAGCTCTTTCTTAATAAGGATAACACGCCGTCAACAGCTCCAAATTCAGCTACTTCTTCTCCCACAATTCTCCATGAAGGTTCAAGTTCAAGTCAGAATCCAAAGCAACCTGGGCCAATTCCAGAAGGCAGCAATTTTCAGGCTCCGAACACGGATCCGGCACCGCCACCGCCACCAGAAGAGAATGCTGACGATGATTCGGGAATTGGGTCGAGTGAAGCTACAGTGAGTGACGAAGTTCAGGCAGCTGCAGAAACAGGGGAAGGCGTTTCACAGTCACAGGAATTGGTTTGGGGCGACATGTCGGCTTGGTTCAATGCAATCCCAGCGGGTTGGGGTCCGGGTAGCCCTGTGTGGGATGATTTGGACACCACTAATAATCTTTTGTTGCAGTCACAGCTTCCTTTCGTCCATCCAAATCAGCAAGAATTCAATGATGCCGATACTCAGAAACCAGAAGATAACACATTACCAGGTTCTTCAACTTCCACTTCTTTTCCCTTGAAACCATTCTTCTGGAAGGGTCAGGATTGAAATTTTATTTTATCTAAAAAATAGGACCTTCAGAGTAAAAATGCCAGTGCCTTCAACCTTAATCCTCCTTCTTTTCCCATCTCTTTACTCCTCCTTTGGGTTAATTAGAATTTCTTCTTAGGTTTATTTTTCTTAGTTTATCTCCACATGGTTGCATACTTTTCAAATATTCAACCTTCCGTTTTTAAGCTTCTCTACCTTTGCATATTAAGACAATTCGATGACTAGTCCCAACCCACCTTTTCTTCTCACTGGTTGCATACATTTTCGCCAAACGACCTGTGGGTTTTGGAGCTCTAAATATTTCCTTCACCATCTTTGAATCCGCTGATTCATAACCTTTGAACTTATCAAACAAGATACAGTGACACAATTGAAATTTTGTGCTGTAATAAGGCTGCATGTTTTTCCTGGCCTTTCAGCCTCTGGTTCATACTTCATGGCCCTTCCCTTTGTTCTTAGAGATATTCAAAAGCATGTTTCCCGTTGTTGATTTTGCATTTTTTTTCCTTAAATTCTAGACCCTTTGGCCTTCTGATGGTTTGGTTTAGTAGCAGTAGTTTAGAGCATGACCAGGGTAGAAGGAGACGGTTTTGTGAACTCCTTCTCAACTGGTCCATCCGTTATGAGCCTTGTTTTTCAGCTCCAAGGATGGATGTATATTCCTAAACTTTTAGTTATGTACATTGTGGAGTTTATTGTACTTTATACCACTTTTATGTTATGTATCCATTCTAGTTGTATTAACGTGTCAAGTACTTTGCATGGTTGCACTTCATATCGTTTGTTCAACCTTTCAGCTTTGCAGTGTAAGCTGAAGACTAAATTATCGGACTCGGATTGCCTGTAGATGGTGACCTAACTGCGATGTGAAATTCGTATGGGATGAGAAATATTTTTTAAAAAATTGTAAAACTTTGTAAGAAAAAATCAGCTTTTATTTATAAAATTTAATTAAAATTATCAAAAGTTTGAAATCTCAATCCCTAAATCAACATGCTTTGATTGGAAACTGCTTTTCATATCCAACGAACAAATATTATTTTGTGAAAAAAGTGATCAAAATCGATTTCTAATAACAACGTTGCTTGCTCGTAGAGGTCAGAGCTGATAAACGTTTAGGTGCATGAGTTGTATATTTAAGAATAGTGATACTCTAAGTGTTTGGTTTAGTGGTAAGCGAGTTATAATTTGAAAGAATCTCTGCTAATAAAGTAGAAGTTTAAATTCAAAAATTGACTTTTGTTGAGAGAAGTATTGCCTTGTCGCACCCGTCTTAAATCCATATATATTTATATTTATATATATATATATTAAAAAGCAAATCAAATAGGCCAGTTTAGTGTACCAGTTAATATTGGTCAAAATTAATGAGCAAATCAAATTTGTTAGTTCACTAAAACTTAAAATATAAAAGAATTATTTATAATTATCACTATATTATTTTAATTGCACATAACTTTTTAATATATAAAAAATAAAAATAATTATTAAAATAAATCCTAAAATTCATAATTGTATAAAATTTATCAAATGAAAATTTACATTAATTTAATAAAAGTAAATAATTGATATTTATATAATTTTTTATT
This sequence comes from Dicorynia guianensis, assembly GCA_037013595.1. Lineage (NCBI taxonomy): Eukaryota > Viridiplantae > Streptophyta > Magnoliopsida > Fabales > Fabaceae > Dicorynia > Dicorynia guianensis. The sequence continues at coordinate 4,481,209 of JASUAB010000009.1, forward strand.
TGTATTAATAAGTAAATATTATTAATATTAAAATTATATTTATAACATTATCCTTAACAGGTCAAATTATATATATATATAGACACGTACACACAGAAATAGAGTTGAAATAAGTAGAACAACCATTTGATGAGGGTTTTCCAAAACACAATACATAACATTCAAGTTTACAGCCTACTTAAGCTAAACTATGGGCAACACGCAACACATGGTCAACTTTGGTTATGGGCATCCCAGCAAGAGCTGCCAGCAGTCCACTATTTACCAAAGGGAAATGTTCGGTACACAATCTTGGGCATACATATTAAGTTACATTTGACAAGTGAAGCAAATTTTAAAAAAAAGTTGAAATTTGAAACTACATCGTTTTATAAAATATTACCTTCATATTCTTAATAAATCATAAAAATCATGTAAGTCCAAAGTTGTGAACCTAATATTGCTCTTTACCAAAAGTCACCTACCACCACGCGAGATAATATAAAATGAAATTAATTCATTAAATTTTATAATTTATTTTGTATAATTTAATAAATTTAATAATTTAAATTTTTAAATAAAAATTAATTTATAAAAATAATAGAATGGGGAACAAAAGAAAATTAACAGGTTGTTCATGTGAGACACAGCATCCATTTCCATGGCAAGAGGAAGCAAATTATGAGAACATGCAAGAACTAAGCCATCTCTAAGACCCCGCAACTGAGCCACAGATTTGAAGCAATCACCCGATAACTGCTGCAGCACACCCAGCAAAACCGGGATTGTTTTGGGAAGCACCATCCGGCATTCGTGTTCAACGTGAAAGTACTCTGCCGGAGGAGTCAAAATCAGGGCAAATTGAATACACTGCTTCCCACATTCATTGTTGCAATTAATTTTCTGTTTGCAGATTGATTGAGTGGATGACGGACAGAGGTGGGCCCAATCACCGGCCCATGAGATCATCTACATTTCTTTGTCGCGACGGCACGACATGGTCGAGTTAGCAAATTAAGAATGATTTTGACCCACATTAAATAAACATTATAATGCTAAACATGATTAAGGTAATAATAATATAATAAATTAATAATAATTAGAAATGTGCAAGATATCGATTTGGTATGCTACTCTAAGAATTACTTGAGATGAAGGCCATTGTGTTATTATTAAAAATGCTCTTCTGTTGAATGAAAATTACGTAGCAGCTGTAACATCAACTTTTGAATATACTTTTTTTCCTTTTTTTTTTGGCATTTTAGTCTGTGGTTCAACTTAAAAATATGACAAGTCCCAATATTAAAAAAAGGTAAAAATATACAGAAATATACCTCGGTTTTTGCTTCTTTTAGCGATGCCCAGACATTCTACGTGATTAGGACATAAAAGAATCCAACGTCGTTTGTATTGAGGCCCAGCCCAAACTGAATGAGAAGTCTCTCGAATGCCACTAGTAAGGATGACAATTTTTTCCAGCCGATGAGATTCGCAGAGATTTCTAATTTTGGCTAAGAAGTAGAAAAAATTTTTTCCCTACAAGAGCAAGAACTGAGAAGAAACTTTTCTTGTCACATTTTCAGAGATAAAGACAGATTTCATTCTTCATTTTGCAGAAATTTCAAAAATATAAATTTACTATAATAATTTTATAATATATAATATAAAAAATTAATAATTATATACTAAATAAATAACATAAATTTATTTACATTATAAAAAATTTATTTTAAAATTTTTAAATTTTGCATAGGTCAAAAATTAAAAAAAAGGCGGAAAAAAAATATTTTTCACAAACAATGGGGATTACTCCCCGCCCCCGGCCCATTGCCATTCCTAAGTACAAGATTTATCAACTTCGCGCGAAAGATAAACAAAACACGTATCAAGGAGAATGAGAATCCAAGGCTCGAAGACTGATTGGACAATAGAAATCCACTTGGCACTGATTGTCAGCAAAGTTATGGTCCCTGCCCCATCCATCCTCATCTCTCTTGCACAGTAACTGAACACACTAATCACAAAGCTTGTGAACTCGTGCTTCGGGATCGCTTTTAGAAGCACCCCTTCTTAGACTACTAGGAAATCCAGAGCAAGCCAAAGCTGCAAGCTTATCAGTGTGCCATGGCTCTCCAAGCAGTCTTTTACCTTCCTTCTGCTATCTCCATCCATAAACAGGTATGCATCTATAACTTTGTTTTCTTCTTCCCTTAGCCAATGGATATTAAGAATGGGTTGCTTGGACAGGGTAAATTCGACGTTTCTTACAACGAAAGAAGTATCCTCGGAATTTCAGTATCAGAACATCTCAAGGCTGCAACAGTGTCTCCCGTGATTAGTAATAAGGTAGCAATGAATTTCTATTATTTTGGATGAATTCATTCAAAAATTCCAGATTTGAAGTTGGCTCATTTTATATTTGTTGAGGACAATTTGGTAACATTGGTTGTTCTCAGCACTTCACAGAGCAAGTGCGATCAACACAGTGTTTGAAAATCTCTAAAATGATAGAATTCATTTCATTTATAATTCTTATGTGCCCTTTGCTAACGTATTACGATAGATTCACGTGCACAAAGTGCGCACATGCACAATCAAGGCAATGTGCGTCTGTGAAATTCTTGCTGAATCATGCGGTAAAACTGCAAAAGCTTGTTGCATTTGAATGTGCATATGCACACTTTGTACACTCTTCCCACAAGAATCTATCTCGACTCATTGCTAACCGCAGTATCTGACTGAATTGAAATGCTACTAATTGAGCATAGTTGATCTAATCTCAATTAGAAAGAATAATTATGCAGATAATTTGCATGGATTGAACTATGATACTGGAGAAGTACATAAGTACCCCTGATTGGCATTGTAAAGCAAGTCTTTTAGCCCAGTAACTTGTCTTCCTAATTATCTATTCTGGTCAAATGGGTTCTCAATTACAGGAATATAAGAAATGGAAGCTGGGTTCTGGAACCATCAGAGCCCAAACAGTGACCACAACTCCAGAAGTTAACCAGGCTGCTCCTGAAAAAAAGAAAACTTTGAGAAAAGGCTATGTTATCATCACTGGAGCCTCCTCTGGGTTGGGTCTTGCCACAGCCAAGGCTCTAGCTGAGACAGGGAAATGGCATATAATAATGGCATGTAGGAATTTCCTAAAGGCAGAGAGGGCGGCTAAATCAGCTGGCATTGCTAAGGAGAACTATACCATTATCCATCTTGATCTTGCTTCCCTTGAAAGTGTCCGGCAATTTGTGGAAAACTTTCGGCAATACAACTGGCCATTAGATGTACTAGTCTGCAATGCTGCTGTTTATTTACCCACTGCAAAGGACCCCTCCTTTACTGCTGAAGGTTTTGAGCTTAGTGTTGGAACTAACCATCTCGGCCACTTCCTTCTTGCACGCCTGCTGCTTGAGGACATGAAGAAGTCAGATTACCCTTCCAAGCGTCTAATAATTGTTGGCTCCATTACTGGTACAAATCCTTCCTTCCTTTGCAAATTTAATTACTCATAATGAAAGCTTGGACCATGCAGCCTGTCATATCGTTCTCCAAAATTTTTACATTGTTCCTTTTCACCCACCAAATATAAGCAGAGTTGTCCCAAATACATTTATCTTTGCATTTTTTCTTCATTTCTTTTTTCACCTTCTTTTCTTGTGTATCTTTCCTGATAATATGATACTGCAGAAAACTCATGATCTAAGTGAGATTCTGCTGTCAATGGGAATATAGGAAATACAAACACCTTGGCAGGGAATGTGCCACCAAAGGCAAATCTTGGGGATCTGAGGGGGCTTACCGAGGGCTTGAAAGGAGGGAACAGCTCATCCATGATTGATGGGGGCGACTTTGATGGTGCCAAGGCTTATAAAGACAGCAAGGTCTGCAATATGCTCACGATGCAAGAATTTCATAGGCGCTACCATGAGGAGTCCGGAATTACGTTTGCTTCTCTGTACCCTGGTTGCATTGCCACAACAGGATTATTCAGGGAGCATATTCCCTTATTTAGGCTTCTCTTCCCACCCTTTCAGAAGTACATCACAAAGGGCTATGTATCTGAAGAGGAAGCTGGAAAAAGACTTGCAGAGGTTAGTAAGCAAGTACTAAAATTTTACGTCCTTAATTGTAAGCACTGACACAAGGTTCTACTAAATACACAACGAGTTATCTTTATTTTATTAGTGAAAATCTATTCGTTGTGGACTTTTCTTTATCAGTAAGACTATGCAGGTTATACTAGTGCGAAATTAAGATATTGTTTCTTCCGTTTAGGTTGTGAGTGATCCAAGTCTGGCAAAGTCGGGTGTTTACTGGAGCTGGAATACGAACTCAGCTTCATTCGAGAACCAGCTCTCAGAAGAAGCTAGTGATGCAGAAAAAGCACTCAAGCTTTGGGAAATTAGTGAACGGCTGGTTGGATTGGCTTAAGCAAACAACAGGCAGGAAAGTACAGCAAGAGTTCCCTTTGTTATGAACAAATATACTTTCGTATATTTTGAACTCAAGAATGACCGAAAGAAAAGTCTACAATGTAAGATTTTCTTATAATCAAATCGAACGTTATATACAAGACCTGTAAAACTGTCACAAACGAGAGAGTAAATGAACATGTAATGCAATTGGAGAACTTACTTCTTCTGAAGGGAAGATAATAGTATAAAGCAAATTATGGGATTGTGTCATTAGAAACAACAGAGACGAAATTCAGATTATACCGATCCACAAGTGAAGTATAATACATACGTACATTCTTAAGATTTTTTGGGATAAGGAAGGAGCTTATACTTTGTCATGCTTGTGACTTTCCTCAGTCACCCGTGAACCGCTAGTGAAAAGGATTTTCAGCACCTGGGAATGGGTATATTTTAGGTGGTAGGAAACTTGAGTAAATCTATTTCTGGATTTAGAATGCTATTAATGGTTATTAATCCTTACCGTAGCATGCAATTGATTTCCGAGAGTTTGATGTAGTAAGAGTGATGCTATTCATACATAATTTGTAGAAACGTTTGCATTTATGTTCCCAATCTAAATCATAAAAATATATTTAAGTTAAAATTAAATAAAAAATAAAACATACAGATTCAGCCAGGCCTATGTATACCCAAAGACGTTGCAGCATCTTTACTAGTGCAGTAAATATACCAAAGTAAATAGACAAACAGGGGCCTTGTAGGGTTCAAGTAAACACTGGACGTGTATACATCCGCTGATTTGTACGTGTTTGAATCTCTGCATGTAATCGAGTTCTGTGTTCTGTTTCTCAAGAAATAAGTGGCACATGAACGTTCATAATTGAATAAGAAAAACAAAAAAATTCAGTTCAATAAACAGATGAACATACTATGCTTTGCATATAGCAAGGCAAAAGTAATCAAATCTGAGATTCAGCTGTGTCATACTAGAGCATCTAATAAGAAAACTATTGAAGAAGCGTGGCAGATGGAAGAAAATGCATCTAAAAAACAAAGTTCTCATGCAATTTCATTATTAGACTAAAACCATCGGTATCAGAATGCTACAGCCTAAAATATTGATCCACAAGATACAACTAAAGGACACAGCTAAAGGCAACACAACACTCAATTACATTTCATAACTTTGTCTTCATCCAGTGCAGAGAGAATAGAAAATCTATGATGCTACAATTTCGCCAAATCAGTGTTTATTATTCTCAGATGCTCTCTCTTCCTTCCCAAGTGCTACCACTACTTTTTTCAAGATAGCTTCTGTTGGTTGGTGAGAGTTCTCCACTGCCTTTGACATTGCTTGCCATTTCTCACCATGTTTTGGTTCAGCGGCAATACATCTTCTCAAAACATCCTTCTGGTTCTCCTCAGTTCCATGCTGAAGTTCAAATTTGTAGTACAGTGCCCAGAAATCCCCAATATCGGGAGCTAGAGTTACTGCTCTATTCAGCCAAGTCCTGGCTTTGTCCACTTTCCTATCATGCCAGAATAATTTTGCCACAGCAGCGATGACATGGGGATCATGATCACATTTCTTGAGGGCATCCATGCTCTTGGTTTTACGCTGGGGGCGGGGAACCATCTCAATAGATGCTGCCCACAGAATACCACTGTTGGGACACTCCTGCAATGCCTTTGCCATTAGAATATCAGCTTCCTTCTTATTTCCATGCTTCAATTCAGCTCTGACAGCAGTAAGCCAGAGTTCAGGGTTCTGCGGATTTTTCTTCCTAGCCATGGTGAGAACTGCACGTGCTTTACTCAGTCCATTCATCTCCTCTTCCAGATTGGCAAGTGACAACCAAAGAGGTATACAATTAGGGCAGTTTTTCAATCCAGATTCATAAGCTTTCTTGGCTTCCTTCAGGTGCTCTTGCTGTTTTTCAGGCTGATCAAGCCGTTTTGCAGTCTCAGCAAGCCGTTCCTCAAGCTGGCCAAGCATCAGCCACAATTTGAAAAATGAAGGAAAAAGCTTAAGCCCCTCGTCTAACAGCCTCCTCTCCTCATCAATATTTCCGAGTTCTCTCTCAACGATTGCAGATTTCATCCAAACTCTCTCTGTCCCTCCTCTTTCTCGGGCTTTAGCCAATAGCATCCTTGCTCTCTCCGGTTCATGATTTTCAAATTCCAGCTTGAAAGCCGCTAGCCATATTTCCTCAGAATTAGGGATGGCAGCATAAGCTTCTTGGAGGATTGCACGAGCTGCAGGCACATCGCCAGCAAGCCACTTCTCCTTGGCACCCATAAGCCAAAGGACTTCAGCCTGTGGTCTGTAGGTAACTGCTTTACGAAGTAGAGCATCAAGGGATTCCCTGGTTCCATGACTCTTTTCAAGCTGTGCTGCTTTAAGCCATATGCTCTTCTTAGTTAAAAAGACAGTTAGGGCATGAGCATATATAGCTCTGGCTGTCTCGATTGAACCTCTTTTCTTGCACTCCTCAGCATCTGCAACCCATGTCCTCTTCCGATCTTCTTCTTCCACTCCAATTCCAATTGTATTGTGAATTATTGCTTGGCAAGTTGCAACAGATCCTGCACGTTCTGCAGCCTCAGCCTCCTTCATCCAAGCTTCTCTATCAATCACCAAACCTTCTCTCTGCAAAGCCCGTATACCCCTTTCAATAATCTTGCCAACCATGGAAGTATTCCCGTTAGCTTCTTCCAACTTGGCAGCAGTTATCCAAATGGCTGGCTCCTTAGTCAACCTCTCTCTTGCCCTATTGAGAACCTTCTTTGCATTTTCATAAGTTTCCAACCTTGCAAGTGCGAGCCACAGTTCAACATGCAATGGACAGCATTCCACAGCTCTATGAAGCAAAAGCCTTGCATCTTCTTCATTAGCAAGCTCCACAACTGCCTTCCACAGCCTCACAGAATCTGGAATGCGTTCTAACCCTTTCCTCAACACCCTACTCCTGTTCACATCATCATGCTCCAATTTGGCAGCCTGCATCCATAACTTCACAGAATTGGGGATGGACTTCACACCCCTAGCTATTACAGCCTTGGCTTCCTCAGGATTTGCCAGCCTACAAGCCTCCAACCACACATCTTCATTCTTGGGACACTCCTCACAACCTCTCTGTATCAACTGTCTTGCTGCCTGAATCTTCCCTGCCACTTCCTCTAACCTTGCAGCTGCAATCCAACCAGGAGGGTGTTTAGGGTTTGTCTGGGTAACACTCTTAAGTAACAACCTGGCCTTCTTGATATCTGAAATCTCTGCATCGCTTGTTATTTTCATACTCTTAAGATCAGTCAGATACCCCTTGGGGTCTACAACCGTCAACCCTGAAACTGAATCTGAAAGTCTATCCAACTTCAATGACAACACAGTACCTCTACCCTCACCAACCGCAGTCAAATCAGTAACCGGGGTTTGTGCCCATGGCGTCTCAGTACCACCTGCTACTCTACTCTTAGGATCCAATGCTGTAACATGCTCTTGCTCCTGTCTTGCCTTCTCAAGAAGCGTATCAGGCACAGGCACAAAACTCTCAAACCTCTTCTTCTTATTTCTCAATGAATAATCTCCAATCTCCGGAATGCTCTCCCACTCTTGAGCAGACAATGTATACAACTTTCGTTTTAAATCCGCAAACTGTTCGGTGATTTTGGGATTCGACGCCCGATACTTTTCTATCTCCTGTTTCAACCTCGCTTCTCTTCTATCCTTCCTCCTCGAATCCATTCTTTTGTCAATGGCTTCCCACACAGCATCGGCCTCCTTGTCGTCCTCATCGTACTCAGCGGAGGCAAACAACCCTACATCATTACCTTCAAACTCATCAAATTTCTGATTCTCATCGTACCCTTTATCGTCCCCTTCATCTTCTTCTTCCTCTTCACCCCCCTTCCCTCTGCCCCTGCCAATCGCCGCAGAGGCAGCACCACCAATCGTGGTGGCCGACCTATCGGGCAGGTCAGGAGCGGCACGGGCAGGACCAATATCAGAACGGGTGGTGAAGCCGGTGGCACCACGACCCAGACCAGCAACATAATTTGGGGGAGGCTTGGAATTAAGGAAATCAAAGCGGGGCTTTGGAACGGCCGGTGGTTGAGTGCCGCCGAAGAAGGGTACGTGGAGGGTTAAGGTGGAGTAGGGGCAAACCCCAAGCTCAGAGACGAAAACGGAATCATTGTCCCCGAGTAATCGGAGACTATGAGAAAGGAACAAACGTTGATGGGATATGGGTATGTCGGAATTTTCTTGGATTGCGAGCTTTAAGGCATGGAGGGTTGTCGTCTTCGGGTCTACATCTAGCGCCAAGGTTCTGCTGTTGGGAGGCACAATGAAAACCATAGCTGTGCCACTCGGTGAACGAAAGAACAAAGATACACTTCAGGAGTTCAGGGTTCAAAAATCCACAGGAAGTCCTTCGAAGAGGATCTCGATCAGCGTAGAGTGCCTGACAGCCTGTTGAGGTCGAAGATGAAGTACCGACTTTGATAGCCAACTGCAACCGAATCGGGTCGGTTATCAAAAAAGGACCAAAGCCTGTTGCGTGGCCTTTTAGCCTAGCATCTCGTACGCGCATTGGCAATGAATTGGACATGGCCCAAGGCTTCGGCCTGATCCATTTGATCGGAGGACACTTAATTTTATGGTCACTGGAATCCAAATGCATGGGAATATTGGATGGATGGAAGATACAATAATTCAAAGCAGAAGAGTATGTAAATTTAATGATATTTGAACATAATTTGTTATGTAATAATATTTAAATTTATTTAAAATTAATGTTAATAAGATTAGTTAATTTTAAATGCTATTACATTCTAATTTACTTATAAATTTAAAAAAATATGTATATCATACTAAAAAAGTTTAGGGTGAGTAACTTATTTCATTCAAAGGTTAAAATATGTCATATGTCTCAATGTAATCAATGAAGACTTATAAATTGCTTATCAAAAAATATTATTAGTAAAAAAATTTAAATCTAATTATTATAAATAAAATACTTTGAATCTTCCAACCTTTTAGCTGAAAAATATGCATATATCATTAGTCATTGTGTAATATTCCAGGTGATCTTGCTTCTAAATAAGGTCAAGTCTATTGATAAGTTGTGGAATTATATATGGGCATGACCGAGTCCATACATTTGAGCGTTCAAAGAAGAAATCAGCTTCAAGCTTGACTGCATTTCTCATTTCCCGTTTACCTTGCAATTAAATCATTACATAATTCAACACCAAAAAATATCTTTTCCTTTTACCTTACTTTTCTTCTTTACAAATGGAGGGGAGGAGAATTGGAGTGCAGTCTGTCCAATTTTGTTTTGACTTTGAAATTTCTGTATTAATGCTATAAATATCATGGACAGTTTCAATTCATGACAATGTACCAGAAATGTTAAATGTTTGCTTAATTAGTGCTTTTGCTTTGAAGTCTGCAGCAACTTTAACAAACTTATGTGACCATAAACTTTATAAACAGCTTTTAATTGGGCAAGAAAGAAAGAAACTCTCTCTTAGAGGTAATGAAAGTTTTAGTTGTAAATGTAATCAACCAAATAACAAAAAATAATTCTTTTATTATCTTAAACTGAAATTTTAAAAAAATTATTTAAAATAATTTAAATCATTAAATTTATTTAATTTTATTATTTAAATTACAATATCTAATATCTTATAATTAATTTTATAAACTAATTGTGAATAAAATTTTGTGAAAATAGCTTTTCAAAGTCACTATGCAAATTGCAAATGAGGTTCCAATACAGCACTTCATGAGCAAGCAGTGCTGTTGGCTTACAACTAAAACTTAAGTCAACTTAGTTTTACATATATAATCAATGTTTAGTGCAAGTGGAAGGCTTGAGCAACATCTTAGAGCCTTATTTTGAGCAAGTTGATGCCGCATGTCACAGGTTGTCAACCTATGATGTCTAAATCTAAAATGGATTGAAGATTAACGGTTTGTTTCGGTAATTGGAGCAATATTTACTGACAAATGTTACAATTTACAAAACCTTTTACACAAAATATATGTAGAATCATGCATTTGGTTGAAGAAATGTTATTATATATATTTCATTTTTTTTTTCCTTTTCCCTGTTGCTGCAAAAGTATACGTTATTTTCTCAGTAGTAGACCAGAACAGATAGACAATATCATGAACTTGTATTTCACGTGAAAACTTGCCATTTGTTTTGCATCAAGAAAACAAAAAGTGTCCTACTTGTATCCAACAAAAAGTGAGCTGCCGAGGCTTTTAAGGGCCCCAGGTAACCTAGCCAGGGGGCACAAATTTTGTCGGTGCCGCATCCCCAACCCCAACAACCTGGGATGCTTTTTTTTTTTTTTTTAATTTTCCTAATACAAAATATTGGTTGGTAATGGAAATTAGCAATAATAACAATGGCATAGGAAGACAAATCTTATTAGTTCAAATAAGACAATATCTTAATTAGCAGAGTCAAATGTAGGTTACTCCATTGAATCCATGTCTCAAATGAATGTAGAAAAGGAAAATATGCGCAGAGAGGAAAAGGGAATAACAATAAAAATGCAAAAATAGGTATGATTTAATCCATAATAACACCCAAAGGCGTGTTTTAACTTTGAACAAACTTGCTTGAAAATAGTAATATTCTTCAATGTTTTCTTGTAAGGGAATTATCGATAGTTCACCTATGGGTTTGTATCAGTTTTTAGATGTAGACGTGGATACTGAGGCTTGTCCTTGAGTTGGTTCCTGTGTTGTTCAGTTTTTCAGAAGCGCAAAAAAAAAAAGAAGCTCTCATAACTTTTTTTTATTTAAAATTCATATTTAATGATTATGAAAAAATTTATATTTAATTGTGTGAGTCTTTTAATTTATTAAGTTTTTATAATTTAATTTACAAAATTTAATAAATCTAATAATTTAAATTTTATATTATAATAATTAAAAAAAAATAAAATTATAAAAATAACAAAATTTACCATAATAATATTAAAGTACTGTATGAAAATTGATGAATTTTTATTGGAAGAATGAGGTGTTTACAAATTAGAGTTAGAATTTGATAACTTTTACTTTAAAAGTTATAATATGTAATAAATAAAAGATTAAAATAAAATTAAAAGAAAAAATTAATAAAAAAATTAAGACTTATAAATTTAAATATAAAAAAGATTAAAAAAAAGAAATTAGCTCGTACAAATCCATCTACTAAACAAGTTAACTTCAAATATTTTGTCTAATAAAATAAAATCCAGTGGGTTTTGATTATCTGATTATGACTGGCATCCAAACAAAACAATTTCTTTGGACCAGATAAAAAGGAAAATAATATTAAAAAAATGATTGCTAAATGACGAGCTAAGATTCTTTTTTTTTTTTTTTTTTGGTACGTGACGAGCTAAGAGTCTTTGATGATTCCTCGCTTTGTCTGATTCATTTTAAAATCTTAATCTGTAAATTATTAACAGATAAAACATAGCAAATAGTAGTTTATAGCGGAAATCACCAATTGCTCCCGTTGTTTACAAATAAATTAGCAATGCCAAAGGCCGCAGCTGTTGCCTTGAAAGGCAGTCAAGCTTTGATAAAGTAGGTTAAATTCTTGTGAGGTATCCCACAAGTCGCAGAGCACATGTAAAAATATAGGCAAGTGGCGACTGTTTTGGCCCGCGTGACAAAAAGGACGCCCACTTGTTGCTGAGTCTTCTCCTTGTATTTCGGGGATTGGTCATTATTTCAGATCTAAAACCCTGTCTATGATTTAGAAGTCTCGGAGATGTCCTTGCAGTCCAAACCCCAGAATACAGAAGAAGAACAAGCGCCCCACAATTACAACTGGGTAATTGGAAACTTTGCAGAGGAAGAAACAGAGCAGAGAGCTGAGATGGGGTTCCAAGAGAATGGGAATGGGGATATGGGTTTGTCTGAAATCCCATTGGGAGCAAAGAACAAGTATAGGAAGATGAACTCAGAGCTTCCTGAGGATTACGATGATGTTCTGCACCAAAAACATCAAGAAGATCGGAGGAACACTACCAGGAGATATGTTCTTGCCTGTGCCATCTTTGCTTCTCTCAACAATGTCCTTCTCGGCTATGGTATATTCATTTGACCAACGATTTTGATCATTTTTGTCATCTTTACCATTTCTTTGTGGCAATCATCCGCTTTGATTTTGTTCCTGCCATTGCTGCATATTTTATGTGTGGTATTTTGGTCATGTTATTGGATTTTGTCAAACCGTCCGTTGACCATCTGGTCTTTGTTCTGGAGCCCTTCCAGGCTAACCAGGAACGTTTTACTGAGAACAATTTATCTGATTTATCAGTGTGCTCCAAAATCAAGGACAAATTGGATTCAGGAATAGAAAGGCCAAAGATGTTTCAATCCAAAGTTTTAGCCTGCGAATTATGTCTTTTCCATTGTAGAACTTGGGAAATTGCTGAGGAATGATTTTAACTTTTGGGCTTCAATCTTAATATATTATACTGCTGTTGAATCTAATAGAAGTTCACCTGATTTATTTTAAATTCAATTTGTAGATGTCGGTGTCATGAGCGGAGCAGTTATATTTATCAAAGAAGATCTGAAGATATCCGAGGTAAAGGAAGAATTTCTGGTAGGTATTCTGAGCATTGTTTCTCTAGTGGGTAGTCTAGGTGGTGGAAGAACATCGGATATAATTGGTAGGAAATGGACAATGGCCCTTGCCGCTGTTGTCTTTCAAATAGGCGCACTCATAATGACTGTTGCTCCTTCATTTGCAATACTAATGGTTGGAAGACTTTTAGCAGGAGTTGGTATAGGATTTGGAGGTATGATCTCCCCTATATACATTGCTGAGATATCGCCAAACATCTTGAGAGGCTCTCTAACTTCCTTCCCAGAGATTTTTATAAATCTAGGAATTTTGCTTGGTTATGTATCAAATTATGTATTTTCTGGCCTCTCAGCACACATAAATTGGAGGATAATGCTTGCTGTGGGGATTCTACCCTCAGTCTTCATTGGCTGTGCTCTTTTTATAATTCCAGAGTCACCAAGGTGGCTGGTGATGCAAAACCGAGTGGAAGAAGCAAGATCAGTACTGCTAAAAACAAATGAAAACGAGAAAGAAGTGGAGGAGAAACTTGCAGAAATACAGCAGGCTGCGGGATTTGTCAATTCTGAGAAGTACGAGGACAAACCTGTGTGGCGTGAACTATTATTTCCTTCACCTGCCCTTCGTCGGATGCTGATGACTGGAATTGGGATTCAGTGTTTTCAACAGATCTCAGGAATAGATGCAACTGTGTATTACAGCCCTGAAATCTTCAAAGCAGCTGGAATTGAGGATAATTCAAAACTTTTAGCAGCTACAGTTGCCGTGGGTATAATTAAAACCATTTTTATTTTGGTAGCCATCATTCTTATTGACAAACTAGGTAGGAAGCCCTTGCTTTATATAAGCACGATTGGGATGACAGTGTGTTTGTTCAGTGTTGTGGCCACTCTTTCTTTATTTGGACAAGGATCATACGCGATTGCATTGGCAATTCTGTTCGTTTGTGGGAATGTGGCTTTCTTTTCCATTGGACTGGGACCTGTTTGCTGGGTTTTGACATCTGAAATCTTCCCTTTAAGAGTGCGTGCACAGGCATCAGCACTTGGTGCTGTGGGTAATAGGGTCTGCAGTGGCCTTGTGGCCATGTCTTTCCTGTCTGTTTCCCGTGCAATTACAGTTGCTGGAACATTCTTTTTGTTTGCTGCTGTGTCTGCTCTTGCCGTTGTCTTTGTCTACACTCTAGTTCCCGAAACCAAAGGGATGTCATTGGAGCAGATAGAGCTGATGTTTCAGAATGAACATGAGGGGCAAATAAGTGAGATGGAGCTAGGAGATGTTGAACAACTTGTCCAGAATAAAACTGGTTTAACAATTTAATTTACTAGCTGCTGTTTTCAACTTTATATGACTGTTTGATGGGTTTGAAAGATAATGTGGATTCATCACATGCCAAAAAAAGTGTCACTTGTTAAGCATCCTATGTGAAATTCTGGGAACAATTTTGCTAGCATGGATGATCCTGCAACCAGAGAATCTAGATCGATGAGTTAGGGGGACAAAGGAAACGCTAAATTTGTTGTACGAATCGCATTCAATAAGCTTTAAGGAGTTGTATAAATTTTTTTTTCTTTTGTTTTCATTTAAATTTATAGTAGCATTGTCTATATATGAAGACTCTGGGCAGAACTGATTTTGTCAGTTGTGTCCACAAGGACCCTTGAGATGTTCCGGGACAACTTACTATGCAATCATCAGACCCATGTACTACATGAACGGACAGAAATTCTTTGATGAACAACTACTGAGTATTAGTTTGAGATCTTCTATCTACATTATTTGAATGTTTTGGGACATCAAAGCATATATGCTTTAGCATCCCAATGCGACTAAATTTATACAAAGCAGTGGGGCTTCCTTTCATTAGTTCAGTTTGGAAGTCATTATTATAAACATTGGGCCCATAGATGTTGAAAATACGTATCAACTTAGAAGTTTACTTCTCAAGCAGATTCTGAATCTGGCGTTTCAGCTAACTCCAAAGCCATCAACACTGTCTAATTAGTGTTCTAACAGAGCATCACAGGTTACAACTACATTCTGTATATTATAATTTTGTGTTCTCCTTTGTTCCTTGTCTTCACAAGGTACATTGAAAAGGAGTCAATATTTTCTTAATTACTATATAGATATCTGATGTTCCTAAAGGAATTAAACTTGTTCAAATAATTATGCTTAAGGCAATAGACAAAGGCCCAACATGAGCGCCACGTTTGCTTTTGCAGTCATTCTAGATTTCTGAAGCAATGTGATATTAGAGGAAGGAAAGGATCAGTTTATCTGCAGTTTGGCAACGATGCAGAGCAATGACAAGTCGCAGTCATCTCATAAGGCTTCAGATGTACGTGGTTGGTGGCAGGCATGGTTCTTGGTGGCGTGTAGAGAGGAAGAAGACACGGGTAGATGCTATTACCTGTCCACAGTTTCGTATCAACTTAGGTTGGGATGGGAAGTTGGGAACTAGACATCAGGATGTGCGCAAGTCACTCTCCTCAGTTTTATAATTTAATTTAAAATTTAATAAAATTTATAATTTATATTTTTTAAATATTTAATAAAATTTAATTTATAAAAATTATTAAATTATAAAAATTTGATATCGTTTTTATCCCCTAGCGATTGTTAAGAGTCTAAAGTTAGAATAAGAACTGAAGTACATTTCAGGAAAGTTGTGGTGGTGCCACGTAGTGGATTCCCACATGTACATTTAAGCACGCTTGAACTAAATCCACTAGCACAATCATGGTCACTCGTCAAAGAGAGAGACATTTGATCCGAATCAAACGTTCTCCGTATCGGAGAAAATTTCTCTTTCTTCACACAAATCTATAGGTGAAACAGAGAGACACATACAGGGGAAGGCAGAGAGCTGATATTTCAGGAATGGCGTCCTTCGACTCGTTCGGTAACGACGGAGACGACGACACCCATCAATCGCCTACTACACGACCCTTTGACGATGACAGCTATATGGGCTACGACCCGGGACTCCCTTCTCAACCTTACGACTCCACATTCACACCTTCTGATGATTTCGGCGAACCCCCACCCATCGGGGGCGACTACGACCGTCCCAACGCCAACCACCATCACCACATCAGCATTGATCAGAGTAACTTTAGTGAGAATCCCCCTTCTCCCGATGTATATGGGTTTGGGCTTACGACGCCCAACCCGGACTTTGTCTCACCGTTCGAACCGGCAGCGCCTGAGACAAATGGGAACGGAACTGAGTTTGGCAGTGGCGATGATGAAATCTTCACTTCGGACGGCCCGGTGCTTCCGGACCCTAGTCAAATGCAGGAGGAAGGGTTTGCACGACGCGAATGGCGACGGTGAGATTTGTTGGATCCCATAAAGTTTTCTTCTCTCACTTCTTTTTATCCCTGTGATGGGTCATATTATATATATATATATATATATATATATATATATATAAAATATGATGGCAAAATTAAATTAAATTTGTGGTTTTTGTTGATGTTGTTTGAGGATTTTTTCATGAAAGGGGATATTCCATCTAATATATTAAGCAATAAATATTGAATTGATTTGAATAATTTTTTATTAGCATGACCTTTTCTTATGTTTGGAAAAATTTTCCTTTCCTAAACAAAAGACACATTGTGGGTTGATAAACAGAAACAAGCAGGTAGCTATAGATTTATGTTCTCGGACAGACAAATATGTGATGAATAGATTGCGTTAAAAGAGTAATAGATGCGTTGTGTTGTTCTATAAACTGTAAGCTGCAAAGCAGGAACCTGCTTGTATTCAAGATAGTTTCTTTGATTTCTATCTAGGATTTGCATGTTGGATATGCCTCCTCTTTAAAACAATTGTGACCTATGCATAAGGAAATTTACGTACAGGGAACTATGTTGATGAAGGTTTAGTGATCTTATTTGTGGCATTTTGTCAATTAGAAAGTTTGGAAGGTCTTGTCCTAATAGTCTTTTGTGACTATGAGGCGGTTTGTGCTGTAGGAAACTAGAATGGTACTAAGCTACATTCTAGATATTGTGCCGCATCAGATTTAGCTCGTGCTTATAATTATAGAGCTATTTTGGTATTTGCTTTTCTAACCGATCAAAATTCATGACTTCCTCTGATGCAGCCAAAATGCCATGCATCTTGAGGAAAAGGAGAAAAGAGAGAAGGAGATGCGGAATCAGATTATAAATGAAGCTGAAGAGTATAAGCGAGCTTTCTATGAGAAAAGAAAGCTCAATTGTGAGACAAACAAAACTAACAACAGGGAAAGAGAGAAGGTATAAATAGCGTTTATTTAATTTGCCATTCTACACCAATTCCTTATGTTCTTCCCCTCATCATTTCTCCACAAGTTTTATGCATTGTGCATTGATATGATTTTTGTTAAAAATAAAAAATATATATCTATGTGCAGTTATACTTAGCTAAGCAAGAGAAATTTCACAAAGAAGCTCACCTACATTACTGGAAAGCAATAGCAGAAATCATTCCTCGAGAGGTCCCCAATATCGAGAAGAGAAGAGGGAAGAAAGAAGCTGAGAATAAGCCTTCAATTACTATTGTTCAAGGTCCAAAGCCTGGGAAACCTACTGATCTTGCAAGAATGCGCCAAATGATTTTCAAAATGAAACAAAACCCTCCGACTCACATGATGCCTACCCCACCCAAAGAAGGCCAAGATGCAAAGGAAGGAAAAAATGGAGATGGCAAAGGTGGAAAAGATGGTAAAGATGCAAAGGAGGCGAAGGATGATAAGAATGGGAAAAGCGCAACCCCAACTGCAGCCGAGGCTGCTGTAGGAAAAAATCCCGCTTCCCCTGCAAAAGATGCTGCTGCTAATGGTGAACCAGATTTGCTCAAAGCAGAGGCCCCTGCTGTAGTTGAGGGTCAGCAAGCTGCTAATTCTGAGCCAACAGCTGCTCAGTGATGAAGACGATATCGTTTTTGTTAGCGATTCTTTTATTTATATGCATAATGCTTCTATTTTTTTAAAGTTTCAAAATTTCGTGCTTACATTCATTGAGAATAAGCAATGGCCATTTGCAGATTCTTTGGGCTAGGCAACATGGCCTGTAGAGAGTTTGTCTAAACTATTGTCCCAGATTTGTAGGCTTTAGATGCGAATCCTTATTTCTTTCCCACCTCATGCTTTGACATTCGTTATCAAAGTAAAACGAAGTTGTGTTGAATCTGTTGATTCACCAGTTGGTCCTTGTTACGAATATTTGTTTGTCCATATAATAATTTGCAGGAGTGAGATATGATTTTAGTGAGAGTCAGAACTTGTGTCCTCGTATAATTGTTTCATCGGTGTTCTGGTTACTATTTCATTACTTATTTCAGTAGAGATTAATGTTACGATTGCACTTTTAACACATTGCATCATCTTTTAATCTGGCCAAGATGTAGAATATCAATAATATCTAGAATTCATGTAACGCGTTTCTTAACCATACCACAAGCAAATATGATTAGAATTGCCCTATTTGATTGGAATATGTTTTGCTCCATTAGGTTTCCGAATTTATGCCAGTCAACGTTTTCATTCATCGGGCTTCTTATTTTTTCATGCATTTCTTTTAGTATTTTTGCAGGTATTTTTCATTTAGAAAATGTTCAGCATTTGGCCTTTTTTTTTTTTTTATGTAATACTTATTATCCATTTAAACATGCCGTTATGCAACAAATGCATAACTACATTGTCAAAACCGAGTTTTATACTACAGAGAGACTTGAAGTAGCAAGAACGTACCAATAATCAGCTACCATCCCTCTATATCTTCGTAGTAAGTTGCTGTTGCAGATTTCCATTCCCCATCCTTGTTAGCAGCAAGCTGGCAAGAACGAATTAAACATAACTAGAGAAGCGTTGATTGAAGAGCATCCATGTGAAATTATAGCGTTTAGAGTCTGATTGTCACTTTGAATTTGAAGCGTTTTACTTTTGGTTACACTCTTTTGTCATTTGTGGGGCTGAAAAAGAATTAAGCGTGGAAGAAAAGCCATCCCTTTTAGTACAAAACAGCATATGATGTTGATCTCGTCGCTAAAGATGAAAGATAGAAACTTTGAAATTCGCCATCTATGGAGTCTTGAGTTTCAAATTGTGGGGGCATTCAGATAGGCCAAGATATGGGGTAAGTTGTTCCATTCTCCAAGAGGCGTGTTCCTTCGTTTTCTTTTGTTCCTCTTTTCTACTGTTTTTTCTTTTTAGGCGGGAAATGGAGGGCCCAAAAGAGTGGCTTGGAGCTAGCAATTTGGATTTATTCGGGAGAGAGGGGTTTGTGGCCTTGAGCTGTTGGCAGGCGTAGCCGAAAGCTCTACAGTATGCCGAAAGCCAGACGGAAGATTCTTTAGTGTGGAACCGTGACTGCCGAAGAGGATCTTGCTTTGTTAATCTTTGCAATTTTCTTGACTTTTCTTTTTAAGTTTTAATGGAATTTCCATATATGATTTTTCAGCTTCCTTGAAGCATTGAAATTTGAGTAGGTAATTATTATTATCGCTATAATCTACCGTAATCAACAATAACCAGGGAAGAGCAAATCATCATTATGTTAAGCTTTACTTACATATCTATTTCACATCTTTTCTGTTCTTATTTCTTAATTATAAATACAAAGAAAAAGAAAAGCTATTAGCATGACTTTCAGGGGCCAATTTACTAATAAACAAATCCGGAATCCTCTTTGTTGGGGAGCTGAAGAGATACGGGTGAGTAGCTAGGGTGGGGCAGCGGAAGCTATTCTATATATCTTAGAGGATCACCCCGGTATGATTTGCCCACGTGAAAGCAGAGTCATTTGGGAAGAGGCCAGAATCCACCATGACCACTCCACCTCAACCCTTCTCAAGAGCGGTAGTCACAGGCCACAGCCCTTCTTGTGTGAGAGACCTTTCACCACTGACACCATCTCAACCTGCTTGTGGCCTTGGGATATTTTTCATACAGTTGCCATGTGCTAGGGTCAACAGCTGTGAGCCCCAGCACAATATACAATTTCCAAATGTTTCGGTGCCCGACATCCTACCCCAAAGCATACCCTTAAACTATAGGGAACTCAAGGACAACAGTCATAAATTCTTCAACAAAATTGTCTAAATCACCAATCAGTATGTATAGGATTCCCTAATAAATTCCTTCTTCCATTTTCTGTGTTGTCCCAACTTTGTTGGCACTGCTTCTAGGGAATTCCAGGCTTGTTCCACTCTATTAAATTGTTATGGTACTTTGGTTATAGGAAAGAGAGATAATTATTTATGGTTATGGTTATGTCATTAATGAATAAGTCATTCACAATAGAGTAGGGTTATTTTGAGTGTTAATTACTTTCTGTGTATGTTGGCTTAGTTGGTAAATATTTACCGTCTCATACAATTGCAGGAAAGCTATGATGGATACATTAATTAACCGATTGAAGCCACTGTCTTTTTCTTTGGTTGGATCATAATGAGTAAGCTTGCAACATGGGATTTAACAAGGCTATTAAAGCAAACAAATTGCCAATAGGGTAGTGTCACCAATTGGTAATCATTAAAGAGAATTCAAACCATCAACAAGGTTAATATAGTTGGCAAATAATTTTATTTTTCAAGTATATTATTTTAAATTTAATTTAAATTATATTTATATAAAAAATTTTATTAAAAAATTTATATATTTTTTAATAATATTTTCATCTGAAAAAAAATAATTTTAACTCTCAATTAAAAGATATTCATATTTCGCAAAAAAAGTGAGAATTCGAGCCAAAGCTGTTTGCCGAATTATTTGAGTGACAGCAATTAGCTCCAAAGTTTAAAAGAAATAAAAAAAAAAGCTCTTAAGGACCCACAATGCAGGGTTGGTCCCTATGTCAACAAGACAAGTCGATGATGCCCAGCGGTTCATTAAAATTCCATTGGATCCAGTACACAATTGATTCAACTCCATAAGGATAGTAGTTATTGCTACACGCTCGCTCTCCTCTTGGAGAGGGCTGCACCTACCGACACTTGCACACTACAATAGGAAGGTATACATAAGCGCCGGGGGCCGGGGGGGTGGGGGTGTTGGGGGAAATATATAAAGAAAAGAAGAGCCAATGGATGCCCTTAGGCAGTCCAACGGCTACTTTTCTTGCCAAAAAAGAGGGTGTAAAAAAGGGAAAAAAAGAACTAATATGGTAACAAAGAGACACAGTCGGAAGCCCACAAGCTTTTGCGCTATGGGGCTAGACCAGCTTTAACTGGGTTAAAAGATAGCTATTACTCCATTTGGGAAGGCCTTGTTGGTGCTTTTTCTTATTAAGGGAAGAAATTCATGCCAGAGGTGTAAGTGGCTTTTGGAGACCAATTGCTTGGAATAACATCTCTGGCAGAGAGAGTTCTCCCAGTGGATGTGCTTAGTTTCACAGAAAATGGTCCCCTTAAAGGTCCTGCAATAATACACCAATTTGCACCCCATAGATGATTCATCTGCAGCCACTCACTAGACCCTGCCTGCCAATACCAAAATACAAGAACAAAAATAGAATATCAGTCTCATTATCTAATTTGTAAAATTTGTAAACAAATTAGAAGCATATATATCCCGGACCCACCTAACAGAGATTACACATAGTGGGGACAAGAGAAGAAGAATGTAACTTTCAGTACAGGTCCCCATTTCACATGCAATGAGTTCAGAAGATACAGGAAAAAGCACCAGGAGTAACATTTATATAATATTTGTTTACTGAGAGATGGAAATGAAGTGTTAGGCAGTTGCATGTGATTTAAGGAGACACGTCCGTAATGTTTGGAATTGTCTACTTCCTACATGTATTGAAGAGGATTAATAATACCATTTTATTTATGGAGTATATATATTAATGACCATAATTCTTTATTGCAGTTAAGGCAGAGGCCCTTTTGGTCAAACAGCGTTCAAGAAGCGGTGTTCCAAAGGTGCAAATAATGCAATATACTATCCATTACTAAACAAAGCAAGTGTACACTATTAAGAATTAGATTACTTTCTTATTTTTTTTAGAGTACAAAGAATGTTATAATTCAGGAATTGAAAATAAAGAGACAGGAGTATATGGCCAGGTACAATCACTTAAACCAAATTCAAGTCTCCATGACATTTTCTTATGCATGTTACAAGCTGTTAGCTGTAATGGCATCTGATTCTCAGAGACACCTGAAGTTCAGGGTAATAATTCTCTTGCACCCTATACTATTTATATATGATTTTGGTCATGTAGATTTAGGATATTGAAAGAAAAAGTTAATGAAGGCGAGAAACTAGAGGAATAAAAATATCGAGAAAAGAAAGATGCATACTTCTTGTATATGCATGGACCCAATGTCTCCATCTCCGTCCTCAAACTCCACCAAGAGGGATAGCCAAAAAGGTGTGGAACCTTCATTAACATGGAAAGCAATGTTCTTCCCCGGATATATACATGGTGTTCTGCAAATATACAGTCACAGAGGACCAAACCCATTCAGTTAAATAAAGTATATCAATCATGATTCAACATTACACGACCAGTACCTTAAACAAACAGATAGTAAAAATAGAGATTAAGTTTGTCCTTGAAAAGAAAGTTGGGTTCATATAAAAAGCTAGAAAAATGAGTCAATAGTCAAATTTTTGTTTTCTTTTGGTGCATCTTTTTAACCCCAAAAATTAAAAGGAAAGGAAAACGAAGCAACAAGTCAATAGTCAATTTACACGAGCATGGAAGCAAGGGTAAGAGAGCGCAGGCGCAAATTCGTGTAAACTCTGTAGTATAAGTCAAAACGGAGCAACCAATAAGAAAATGAAAATCCAAGAAACCTGTAATGCTTCCACTTTCCATAAGCAAAGTTAGAACCGGCAGAGACAGAGACCCGATCAAAAGACAAAGAGACACTGCGATTTTGCCAATATTTACGGTTGTAGAACAGGAAAAAGTCAAAGAATCTCCATGGAGTATAGGTACCTTCGGTAAATGACTGGAATTTCACCTCGGTTCCTGAGTTGACCGTTTTCGCCAGCTATAGCCATGCGCCCAAAGGCTGCGCCGCTCAGGTCAAAGTGGGTTCGGTCGGAGGGGCACCCTGGGCACTCGTCCGTTATTATAACTGTCACCGGTCGCCTCGAGCATATGCTCTTGTCCAAGCACTTCACCTTGTAGCACTGCCCGCACCCTTCCCCGTTCCTGAACAGCACCGGCCCCACAGCCCCTACCCGTGCTCGAAAAGGCTTCACGTCCACTAAGGTACCGTATCCGCATGCTCCACCTTCGCCACATTCATTACAAAGTATAGACTCGTGTTAATTCAACAAATTCTCAAACTTTACTTATTAATGTTGTTGAAGATCTAGTAATAATAATGTGGTGGCGGTGGAGGGACTTACCGGTGCTACCGTCGCCTTCTGGGTCGCCGTACCAGGTGGCGGTGCCTGGGTACCAATGTGGGTCCGGGACCTGGTGCTGGAGTTGTCCCACTGCACATACAAGCAAAACTCTCAACGCCAAGCAAAAGCAGAAGCTCAAAAGCACGGCGGAGCCATGGCGGTGCTGCATTGTGAATATTTGCCAAATATTTCAGCGCGCCTCCGCAATATTTGAGCTCCGATAAGCGCAGAACCCGAGGTAACAGTTGGAGGGAAATGTAAATTGCGACAGTGATTTGGAGCACTGCCGACAGTACGATGGCTGCCGAGGCTTTTTTGGGTGTGTTAAACCGTTAAGGGCTTTTGGGCTTCTTATACAACGCAAGCGGGCGCAACGGCGGCACTCTTTTGACCACATAATCCACCGGATTAGTGTTTATTTACGGAAGGTACCACTAAGTTGGGCCCACCGGCCGTTATGGCGTTAATTCCGCATGTGCGCGGGTGTCTATTTATCCTTTCATACAAAGAGACAAAGGGTGTATTGGTCATTTTGCGGGTGTGGATGTTTCGAACCGTTAATCTCGTTTGTTATTGGGCAAATGGAAACGGTCGAACGATGAGATAGAAAACGAGGTTTTACCAGTGTCGAAACCACGTCGTTTTTGGCACCCGAGAAGCTGCCCCATAATCGGTTGCATGAAGTCTTGAGTGACAGAAGCCAGCGATCCAATTTTAGAGGGATGAGTGACCCTAAATTCAGGATTCAAAGTCAGTGTAGCTAGGAAGAGATATAAAAAAAAAAAAAAATTGCTGAAACACACAATCAAAAATCATATTAAATTCTATTTTTTTAAAATTATTAAAATAAGAAAAATTTCAAAGTGAAGTCCAAATCCGCGTAAGGAGGGTTTTCACTTCTCAGTATGAAAGCGAGAGTGGATTATGTTGACTTATTTGTTTTGGTTTCCTGCTTGTACCAACCAATAATTATTTAGTTGTATTATTTTGTCTCAATTTATTATATTTTTTCTCGGCTACCCAAACAGAACTTTGGACTTTGTTTGGTTAAATTGGGCGCTTTACTTCTATTGCTAGTAGAGTTAGTAATGAGGCATTACTAGTTTGAAGCTTTTCTTTCTCTTGTTTTTCTGATAATACTTCCTTGATGGTCCCCTTTTGAATTTTGTAGATAAGAGAGGGATCGGAAGTAGTGGATGCTTTGCCTTAGTTTCTATGTCTCTGCATGAGATAATTGCGGGCAGGGTCTGAATGATTGGGGCTTAGTGGCCTACGAGTATGAGGACAGGCAACTGCAGTCTTTCCCTGTTTATTATCCATATATTAAGCAAGTGGACCATTCATATGTTATATATATACAAAACCAAAAAGTCGCATCCTCTATACCTAACAAGTAGTTCGTGACATATGAGGCAAGCGCCATCATGTGCAAATTAGATTCCACTTTCCTTGGGACACACAGAGAGAGCTAACTCTTTGCTTTTGAGTCCTCATTGTTGGCAATAGACAAGGACACGTACAAGGAGTTTGCAGTTAGCAATGATGATATATATATATATATATATATATATTTAAATTTATTATTGTGCTTTTTTTAAGCTAAAAATTGATAGATTCCTTAAGTGATATCTCAATTATTTTTAACGAATATGAATGAAATATAAAATAATTTTAAACTCAAAAAGAGTTATTCTCACTTTAAATATCTTTCACTTAAGTAAGATGAGATACAAGGTGTGGATTCAATTATGAAGATAGTGTAAGGAAAAAGATTTCAAAATTCAAATCTCTGCGTAGTTAGGTGAGTAATGGAACGGCACCCCCATTAGCTTATTGTGCTTCTTCTTGTTCTTTTCTCGCTTGTAATTCAGTGCAGTAATTAATGCCTGTTCGTAAAAGGGCAGTCTTTTTCCAACTAGAAGATCCGCGTGAGTGTTGTGTTTCATAATTTTTTGTACGTGATAGATCCTAGGTCAGCAATTCTGGAAGCTGGTGCACGCTTGCTAGGTAGCAAATTAATGATCCTGCTGGGGAATTGAAAAGCAGTAAGCACTGCAGAATTCAATGAGATTCTTTTGAGTTTGTCTGCATTCTTCTGCAAGCTTGAACAGAAACACATGCGACAAGCTGCCGGCAGACAACCTTTCTGAGATCAGCTATTCCATTTTCATTACTATTCTCAGCACTCCACAGTGTCTGATTAACGTTAATGTAATATATCTATATATATCTTAATATAATATTAATCTCTCTTCCAAGTGGGCACATATATACAAATAAAGTTGTATATTATAGTGGGTGCTTGCTGACTGAAACTGCATCATCCATGATCTATCCCCATTAAAAATGAAGCATCTAAACCGTAAATCCATTTAAATCGTAGTCGTCTGTGGTAATTGAATCCATGGTAGCATACTATGAATCCTTGATTATCGGGGTATGAATGGATATGTAAAGCACGTTTAAAGCATCAAATCAAAGAGTGAGATGTCCAATGGAGTGCTTTCAAGAGAGGATTCTAATTAAAAAAAAAAAAGAAATTAGATCTGCATTCGCGCCATTGCCCTTTAACCCAAACATATATAAAAATGTTCAGAGTTTTCCATTTTGCTACCCCACACTGCCCTTTAATCAGGTTTATCTGGCTTGTATATGAATTATGATGTTCCAACTTCCAAACAACGTGCGGCAAATGTATTTTTATAAAAGTAACATTAGTATAACAAAAGAAAAGTCAAAGAATGCGGCTAAAAAGATGGCTTTGGTGATGTTTCATTATTCAGAGGAGGTTTACGTGGTGGTTAAAGCAAGTTTAGGGTTCCATCTTCCATGTGAGTCCATCCAGCAGATGGCTTAAAACTTTCCCATTCGTTTTGTTATAGCTCAATAAATTGCTAGGATTTGAATATGACTTATTTATTTTGTAACTTTTGATAACATTTTTTTCTATATTTATATATATGTACTTTTTTTCACTCTAATTTTTTAGTGCCTTAATTTTATTTCTCTTTAGCCTTATTCCTACCTTTAAAACACAAAAGCTAAAAATCCTGATCGTCTAGTGAGTGTCCGAAGATGAGTTTGTAAATCGGAATCGTGGTTTGAGAAAAAGCAATACGAAAAGAAAAGAAAAGCTGCAGTAAATGCCAGTTTTTGGCTGCCGTACGTGTTGTCAGTTTCTTCAGGTACTGTTATAGACGCGCGGCAACAAAAGCTGTCAATTGACTTTGGGGTTGTACGTACAAGCACATGCTAGTGTATAGGCGTTTAGCTGGAATTTGTAGAGTTAATTAGGATGGTACCACAATACAAATTCCAACTTTTATTTCTTTTTAAATGATTATTGAATTCTTATTATTAAGTATTTTTTTTATCCAATGCATATTTCAACCAAAAATTATTAAAATATTAATAATATTTTCAACAAATTTATTTTGAAATTTAAATCCTACACATTAATAATCAAAATTCACTTCAAACTACTATACTTTTACTAAATTAATATTTTATTGACATTAAGTTATTTTATTTTAAAAAAAGAAAGTCCCACCTAAATCTCTGTAATAAATGAAATATTATATTTTTACATTTTAAAATTTAATTTATAACATTTTATAAAAGTGATAGTACACATTTTTTAAAAAAAATTCAATAAAATTCAATCTTCAATATTATTTTTTTTAAATTCAATAAAATTCAGTGAAGATTATTTTTATTCTTAAAGTTAAAGCACACACAAAAATAAAAAATAAAAAATATTTTTCTTCACATGTGGCCAGGAGATGAACTGCAGTCTTAACAGAATTGGAAGTCAACCATACAGAAAAAGAGAAAAAGATCACGATTAATCGAGGGCATATATGCTAACCTTCATTTTGTATCCATGACAGGGGAATGTAGGGTTATCAAATAAATCAAAAGAATATTAAATTAAATACAGAAGATGAAAGGGGGTCTTTTAAGAGTGGTTTTGGACCTTATATACAAGCTACAATATATGAAAAATAAATCATCTAATGCATATATTGCACAAAACTGTGATGGGTTTGGTGGATGAAATGCAAGAGTGTCACAACAGGCTCTTCTTTCTCCATCAATTAAATGGCTAATACATATCCACCTGACAAATCCTTGATTAGGCCAACTAACTCTTGCAACTTGTCATCCTGCCCCTCGATCCAACCGAAGGAAATGACTTCACCTGTTTGTCTACTTAAGAAAAAAAGGGAACAAACAATTATAAAGTGGATGTGCAAGAAACAATAAAGGTTTTAACATAAAAATTAAAATATGACTCTTAACTGATTAAATTGCATAAATGTAATGTGTATCGTTAATGTTAAGCTAGCACTGAATCATCATCATGCAAAAATGCACAGTTAGAAAGAAGTGCTAACGCTTTTCATCTGAAAATAGGGGAGTAGAAAATGAAGATTGCAGAAATAGATGCCAAAGATTTGTAACAAACACATAACAATATTCATCCTCATAAATTTCAAGCATAGATCAAAGCAGGTTTTATAGGCACGTAAACATGCCCTCATGGAACCATATAAGGATGAAGTTGATAAGCAATTACAGCTACTCTTTGAAAACCCATGTTAGTTGATGAAGAAAATCGATCGTGCCATGAATGAGAAAATCATGATCAAATAAGGAAATGAAATGAGGATTAGAATCTGTTTTACAGTGTGGCTAACCCTCACATTCCATGCATCATTTTTTGGTCCATATGCAGCAGCAACAACAACAACATAGGGAGGTGGATGAACAGCATTTTTCAGGAGTGGAATTCTGTCTGGAGTATAATCATCATCACTGTCATAATACTGATGTGGCCCCACAGCTTTAAGTATCATAGCCAATAACAAAGAAACTCCCTGCTAGCAAAAGGCACAGGCAGCCATTCATCAGTGCATCATTTATCATCCAATTTCTGTAAGTAGCTTCATTCTCAATTTTTTAAAATAAGTAATAGATAAATGTAACCAAGCAAAACACAAAATATACGTGAGCTGAATATGTATTGCACTGACACAACATATAGACAACAGAAACAGAAGACACTATGCCAGTTTTCACTTGTTTTAATCACTAGTCATATACACACATTCAACATGTTTAGGTCCAAAATAAAGGTGTCACCAACATGAATTTCATTATCATGAAAATATGCATCCAGATTACCAAAATCTGAACAAAACAAACCAAGTACCAAATAAGAAAAACATTACTTCTGCAACAACATGCAGGTAAGAAGAAATAACACGTGCAGATCTTGACAATGTAAACAGAGATTTCAGGGAAATAGCTTACTACACGCTTGTTTTGCAGCTAAATCACTAATAAATAACATTTTTCTGTTCTTATATCATAGAATGTGCAAATTACATGGTTGCTTATACAGCAGAAGAATAGAAAACTTTTTTTACAACAATTTTATCCTTCCATGAATTTAAGGAGTACATGAAATACAGTAATAAAGTTGGATCCAAAGCTTGAGGCTCGGTAATAAGACTTCCCCAGTAATTTATCCATAAATTGTCATCTATGTGACACACACACTGACACGCACACACAAACA
The DNA here is from genome assembly GCA_037013595.1 of Dicorynia guianensis. Classification (NCBI taxonomy): domain Eukaryota; kingdom Viridiplantae; phylum Streptophyta; class Magnoliopsida; order Fabales; family Fabaceae; genus Dicorynia; species Dicorynia guianensis. Next base: position 4,510,168 of record JASUAB010000009.1, read on the forward strand.
GAGAAATTACCTGTACAGTAACAATTGACAAGCCTATCCACTTGCACATCTCAAAGTTTGACTTGATGAAATTCTTGAGCTGATCAAAATTCCCTGAGGCATCCTTTGGAAAGTCCTAATTCCGATTTCCAAGTCAAAACAGATCAGAATACCGCAAATTAATAAATGCATCATTGAGGGATGATGATATAAGGTTATAAGTTAACGAAGACTGAAAGAGTGTTTCTGCATACGATATACCTCCTCCCAGTTCCGGTTTAGAAATGCATCTACAGTTACCACAGCCTCCAGCATGAGAAGCATTAAGACAAATACCATATACTGTAAACAGTCAAGGTCAAAAGCTAATTAACAGCATGATGGGCTCAAACTATGATACATTTTGCCAAATCACCTAGAGGATATTCTTGTAATTACAGAGTGTTAGTCTTTGTGAAAGAAACCTTTATTCATACTTGGGGACTGCTTTATAAATCTGAAAGTGTGATGGTGGAAAGAGTACAGGTTTAAAATTTAGAATGTGAATTGTTCTACACTTGCTTGGTACAGGAAAAACGAGGACCGGTTTGATATAAGATACATAAACCTTTTCATTTTTATTTTCCTCTCTATTATCCACCTTCCTACATGCTTAGTGTTAAGCATGCAGGGTGTGCAGTGCAATTTGCTGATAACCTTCACTAACCAAAAATAAGGGAGAACAAAAAGAGAAAAAAAAAATGCCGGTAACAGCACATATCCCTCTAACCCTGCCTTCTTCTTCTAAGAATAAAACAGAAATATGATCGGACACAGAATCAGAGAAAACAAGGCTGACTGCAACAAGAACTAGTAAATAGTAATTATTAATTTGTTATAAATATTTAATCAAGTTCCAAGCGTGAAATTTAGGGAAGAAAAGCGATTTAAAGAATGATACATTTAATTAACAAAAGGATACCAAATAAAGGCCACAGCCAATAGCAGTTTCAGCAGTAATATGACCAGAGCACGTGATCACACAGAAAGTAACCCCAAGGCCAAGAACAGTGTAAATGAACCTGATTCCCCAAAAAGTTATTCAATCAAAATCAATCCATTTGAAATAGAAAAATATAAAAATTCACCATACAACCATACATGCAAGTACAGTCGTGAGTTGAGAACAGACCATGCATCATGTGCAAACATAGAAAGCTTGACCAACGTGCCTTTTTGAAGGAACATATCCTAAGCCAGCACTCCCACTTAATCAACCCAACTTATAGTTTTCTTGCTTACTGCCACCACTTGAAAGTGAATAGCTATGCAAATTAGGAATTCATTTTGTTAAATGACAGCTTTTACTAGAAAAAATATAGCACAAATAAAGAATTCTCTTCCAAAAACCATCCTCCTCCTTTTCACAAATAGGACGATAACGAACAAGTAATTCATCGTTGCTGATTAATATATTATCATTCAACCATGAAATCAACAACAAAAGGGAACACCAATATCGTTCGAAGAAACTTCGAATTTTCTTCTGCCCCAAACATCGTTATCGTCTAAAATCTCCAATTTTTAGTGGTCAATCATTTACCCAGACAATGTCAATCCGAGAATCAAGTTCTAAAACTTCGAAATTTATCCGTAAGGGAAATAAAACATGACACAAAGGATAAGAAGAAATTCATACCACGGCATTGGGTAATCAGAATCTCCACCGAAAGGCAGCTCACCGGTCTGCCTCTGCCAAGCCCTGATCATCTATGCAGAGTATAGAATCATGGCTAGCCCAGCCATCCCAATAATTGAGTTGACCAGCTTCAATATCGACTGTATGCAGCTCCTCATCAACCTTACCATTTTCTTCCCAAATCCCAATTTGCCAAGGAAAAAACCAAAACAAATACTACCACGACAACCACCTGAATGAAATCAAAATTTACAGAAAGATTGCAGGAAACCCTAGATTGAATCTAGGGCTCGAGCACGTATTGTGGTCCAAGACCGAAAAGCCTCTAATATTATGCCTTCAATGATTTCATGCCGCTGAAAGTGATGATTCCTATTATGATGTCAGGCCCGACACTTACAAATCTCGCGCTTGTAATTCGGCCAGCTATATAGATGACCATCCCATATTTGGCGGTTGCTGTGGAATAGTGGTTTTCACGTTAGTCTTACACACTACGGTCCCCAGTTCGATCCTGAGTCGCAACAATTCAAATTTTATATTATTTATTATTTTTCTTGAAAGCTAAAAATGTGTACAACTTATATTATTCACTTCTTTATTATTTTTATGAATTATATTTTAATAAATATTTATTTAAATTTTAAAATATTAAATTTATTAAATTTTATAAATTAAATTATAAAATTTAAAATTTGAAAAAATAAATTTTTTAAAAAAATGTAATAGTTCCTCAAGTGAAAATTATTTTTTCCTTCACAGTCTATTAAAATAATGAATATGTATTACAATTTACAAAGAGTAAATTACATTAACTATCTTTGAGATATTTGATTATAATACTTCACCTCATTTTTATTCAAATATGACACTCCATCTTATTTATTCAAATATTAATTAAAAGAATATGCTTAAATATTAATAAAATATTTACAAAAAAATATTAAATCAACATTTTACTTTAGTTTTTTTAAAATTGTATTTTTACTTAATTTACCACTTTAAATAACTAATATATTGATAAATTATGTATTTTTAATTAAATAATTATATTTATTACAAGATATAAATTTAACAATATGTGTGATTATGAATAAAAATTTTAGTACAAATATTAAAGTATCTTAGGGATGAGTTTAATTAGAAAAAAATATGAAATATAATTGGTCTTATTTTTTGCTAACTAAACTCACCCCTAAGATGCCTCTATGTTTACACTAAATTTTTTTTTCATAATCACACATATTGTTAAATTTATACCTTATAAGAAATATAATTATTTAATTAAAAATATATAATTTATTAAGATATTAATTGTTTAAAATGATTAACAAAGTTAAAGTATAATTTTTAAGTAAAATTAAAATAAAATATTGATTTAATATATTTTTTAAATATTTTATTAACATTAGGTATATTGTTTTAACTAATATTTAAATAATTGAATTAGAATGTGATATTTAAATAAAAATAAAATAAAATGTGATAATCAAGAGTTAATATGATTTACTCATTTGTAAAATATAATACACTATATTTCCCCTAAATATATTTCAGATAGCTCCTCTTGCTTGTCCTTGTCTTGCTGAGAGGTAGACTCTTCTTGCTCCTTGGCTATCACTTTGTCATAACTTCCAGCAAATGGAATAAGAATTCTAATAAGAAAGTTGGACACGTAACGCATCAGAGGATGACGAACTCCAAGTGGAAAAATCAACAAAATGTAGACGAACACAATCAATAAAAGGAAGATGATTCCAATGATGGTTATCACGTTGGCAAGCCAAGTGACATTGCTGACAACCAAACGCACAGCAGCCATAAACGCGACGGACGTGGTCACGAGAGCCAAGCCCACCATATGCAGTGCGAAATTGTAAGCACTGCCTGCCAAATGAAAGTCCCCAAGTTGTGCCCACAAGAGAATGACTGACCCAACTGTGGAGCTGTACATTGCTACAGTGTTGCAGACCGTAAATACTTGAAACATTGCTTTACCAACCAGAACTGCCATGCCTCTCCTGTGTGGGTCTGGATCGTCAGAACTGTAGACACTGCCTGGCAAGGTAAAACCAGCAGCGAATGTCACTGTTGCTATGAGTATGGCCACAAGCAGAAGCGTGTTGATTCGATCCTTGATCCAATCTATTTTGGGTGGCTGTTTGCGGCGGCGCAACATACTTACTGCCTTTTCGCTCCGGGGTACGCCCGCTGAATACAAGATCATTAGTGATAGAAACTGCAAGAGTGGAGCAGCTAGAATAACGTTAATTTAGTAGCCACTTGCTCTGATATAAATAATAAAATTCAATTGCTGTGCAAGTTTAATATTCATTATCAAAGAACTCAAAGAACGTTTTTTAAGTACTAAAAATGTTATAATATAAAAGTTAAATTCAAGGGAGAAAAAAATAAAATTGAGTTCGAACACTTAAAGTTCAAGTTTTAAAAGAACCTTTTCTTTTGTGCCTCCTATTTATAAGGAGATTGATTGACTGGAAATTAATACCTCTCGATGTTTAAGTGGCACTTTACTGCGAACTAGAACAATGTCTTGAGCTGTTAAACCTTCGTTGTTCATGAGATGCAAATCGACTCTCTTATCCCGTGTCAGAGTGAGTAGAACCTTGGGATACAAGTGCTTTGAAGCCAAATGCAAAGGAGTATTGCCATTCCTGTCTCTCTCGTTCATTATATGCTGCTCCACTTTCTTCTCTCTCAGTATGTATTTCACCACGTCATCCTGTCCATTCTTTGCCGCAACGTGAAGAATATTTTGACCCTTTTTACTCAGCTGATCCATTAATGTTGGCCATTCTAGTTGAAGCAATGCTCTGACAACCTCAACGTGACCTTTTTTGCAAGCAACATGAATGGGAAGGTGGCCCTTTGTGTTCCATGCTAGTGCACTTGAACTACTTTTATTTAACAGTATTTGGACACCCTTGAGATACCCAAGGGATGCTGCATAATGAAGGGGAGTTCTTCCTTTTTCGTCTATTAAGTGCATTAAATCTGATCTCCTCTCCAATATGGCTTCGATTATGGCTGACATTGAAAAACAAACAAATTAGTTATAAATAAAGATAAAAAAATAACTCTCTCAAGAAATCAACAATCTTGAAAAACATATAATTTGTCATTCATTTCTATCTTAATGATAATAGACCCTATCTATAATTCGTCATGGTGTGCTTCTTCTTTTCTATTATTATTATTATTATTATTTTTAAGGAAAATGGTAGTCGAGTGGAGCAATCCCTTTGGAGATTTCGGGGCCAACATGTTTTCACTGGATTAATGCCTTGTTAGCCGATTCTTCTTGTTTTAGTATTATGATGTTACCCCAACATAATGAGCCGTAGAGTAAAAAGAAACAAGAAAGGGAAATTATTTGTACTAATTAGTAATAAGGTCAACTGTTAGACAGAACAAGCATGTCATATTGTTAGACATGATGAGATGAAAATAAAATTTCAGTTTTGAAGAATGGATTAGCGTGTACCTGAATTTTTTTTCAATATGGCAGCATGAAGAGGAGAGTTACCATGGGACCTTGGCAGTGGCTTACCCTTCTCAAATGGAGCTTGCAACAATAGGTTGAGGATCCTGTCATCGGAAGCAAGAACCGCCAAATACAAAGGCGATTTGCCCAACTTGTTTAGAGAATGAACAACAAGATGATCCGCAGAATAGAGGCAAGCAACCCCATCAAAATGGTTGCTATACACTGCCTCGTGCAGAGCAGTATTCCCATACTCATTTTTCATTCTGGGTAGCTCTTCGCCTTTATCCTCAGATAATTTCACCCCATCATTTTCGGCATGAGGTTTCGATTTCTTAGCAGCATATTGAGAAAGAAAAATATTGACAACATTGTAATTCTTAGCTCTGGCAGCAACATGAAGGGCGGTATCCCCTCTAATGTTTCTCTTGACGAGAAGTTCTGGAAAGTGTTGAACTATCAATTCTGCAATGTCTTCACTCCCAAACTGTGCTGCCACATGAAGCAATGAACTACCTGCAAGGGTGAGTTGGTAAAAAATGGTGGACAAGTATAATTTCTTCGCTGCAGATACTTCCTCCACTACATTTACGAAACTATCGGCGTCTCCATTTTGAACAGCCTGAAACAGTTCGAAAGCAATAAACCTTTTTTCACTCAAAGGGTTGTCTTGCAACAGCGCTGAATGTGAAGTTTGATCCTGGGTTGAAAATTGTTGTGCTCTCAATTTGGTTATCCTTTCATTACATCTCTGTTTCCAGCTTGCAACATCCCCATCCATAGCTATTTGCACATGACCCATGTTCTTGGGAAGACCAAAAGTGGAGCTCTAGCTAAAGCAATAATCAAAGGCAAATGCACAAATCATATGCTATGAATATTAACAACTTGCTTCCCAACTAACTCTGCCATGTCTTCTTGGTTGTTTCATGGCAACTTCTCGTTCATTTCGTAAGAATTCATGGCAACTTGCCTGGTCATTGTAAATATAATTTAGAGTTTTATTATATGTTGATCGCTTCTTCCACTTTAGTTAACGTTTTTAATTAACAAAAGTCTTACACATTATTTTATTTTAAATCTTTGCCTCTCCCTTCTTTCAATCCTACCTTTTTTTTTTTTTTTTTTAATTTTGCTACTTCCGAGGTCAAACTGAGCATGCCTTGGCCCGATTGTATATGTAATGAGTTATCATGTTCTTTAGGATAAATTTATTTCTACGTCGATTTTCTTACGATTTTTTTAAGTTTAATATTATTTTTTTTCAAAATCTTCTTGGTAAACAGTATATGAACAGTAATTTATACTGTTTATCAGATAAATTTTGAAAGAAAAAATATTAAACGTAAGAAAACGTAAAGATGTTGACGTTTAAATAGCCGTGCTTATTTTTTATATATTATTTTTAATAAAGTGTTGTGATATATACGTCAATTTTTTTATACGCCTTCGTAATTTTTACTGTTTATTATGTGATTTTACGAAAAAAATAATAAAAAACATAAAAAGCGTATGGAAAAGCAACGTAAACCTATCATTATCGTTAATGATCCTGGTGGGGAATTGAAAAGCAGTAAGCAGTGCGCAATTCAACGAGATTCTCTTGAGTTTTTTTTTTTTATTTTGTTAATAAGGGAGCCTATAGGCTTTTGTTAGCGAAAAAGATAAAATTGAGATTAAACCTTGACCCGATTCGAGAATTGAGAGCAGTGATGTCAGGCCAGCTGTTAGCTTGTCGGCAGGTTCTCTTGAGTTTGTCTGCATTCTTCTGCAAGTTTGAACAGAAACATATGCGACAAGCTGCCGGCAGACAACCTTTTTGAGATCAGCCATTCCATTTTGATTACTATGCTCAACACTCCACAGTGTCTCATTAACGTTAATATAATATATCTATATATATCTTAATACAATATTAATCTCTCTTCCAAGTGGGCACATATATACAAATAAAGTTGTATATTATAGTGGGTGCTTGCTGACTGAAACTGCATCGTCCATGATCTATCCCAATTAAAAATGAAGCATCTAAACCATAAATCCATTTAAATCGTAGTCCACTGTGGTAATTGAAGCCATGGTAGCATACTATGATTCCTTGATTATCGGGGTATGAAATGGATATGTAAAGCACGTTTAAAGCATCAAATCAAAGAAAGATGTCCATTGGAGTGCTTTCAAGAGAGGATTTTAATTAAAAAAAAAAATTAGATCTTCATTTGGGCCATTGCCCGTTAAGCCAAACATATATAAAATGGTTCAGAGTTTTCCATTTTGCTACCCCACACTGCCCTTTAATCAGGTTTATCTGGCTTGTATATGAATTATGATATTCCAACTTCCAAGCAACGTGAGGCAAATGTATTTTTATAAAAGTAACATTAGTATAACAAAAGAAAAGTCAAAAAATGCAGCTAAAAAGATGGTTTTGGTGATGTTTTATTATTCAGAGGAGGTTCATGGGGTGGTTAAAGCAAGCTTAGGGCTCCATCTTCCATGCGAGTCCATCCAGCAGATGGCTTAAAACTTTCCCATTCGTTTTGTTATAGCTCAATAAATTGCTAGGGTTTGAATATAACTTATTTATTTTGTAACTTTTGATGACTTTTTTTTGTATATTTCTATATATATGCATTTTTTTCACTATAATTTTTTAGTACCTTAATTTCATTTCTCTTTAGGCTTATTCCTAAATTTAAAATGCAAAAATTAAAAATCCTAATCATCCAGAAGATGAGTATGTGAAGGTGGTCGGAATCAGGGTTTCAGAAACAGCAATACGAACGGAAAAGAAAAGCTGTAGTAAATGCCAGCGTTTGGCTGTCGTACGTGTTTTCAGTTTCTTCAGGTACTGTCGTAGAGGCGCGGCAACGGAAGCTGTCATTTGACTTTGGAGTTGTACATACGAGCACATGCTAGTGTATAGGTGTTTAGCTGGAATTTGTAGAGTTAATTAGCATGGTGCCACAACACAAATTCCAACTTTTATTTCTTTTTAAATGATTGTTGAATTCATATTATTAAGTGTTTTTTTATTTAATGAATATTTCAACCAAAAAAATTTAAATATTAATAAATTTTTCAATAATTTTTTTTTAAAATTTAAATCCTACACATTAATAATCAAAATTCACGTCAAACTCATATACTTTTACTAAATTAATATTTTATTGACATTAAGTGATTATTTTAAAAAAATAAAGTCCCACCCCTAAATCGCTGTAATAAATGAAATATTATATTTTTAAGTTTTATAATTTAATTTATAAAATTTTATAAAAGTGATAGTACACATTTTTTAAAAAAAATTTAATAAAATTCAATCTTCAATATTATTTTTTTAAAATTCAATAAAATTCAGTGAAGATTATTTTTATTCTTAAAGTTAAAGCACACCCAAAAATAAAAAATAAAAAATATTTTCTTCACATGTGGCCAGGAGATGAACTGCAGTCTTAACAGAAATGGAAGTCACCCATACAGAAAGAGAGAGAAAAAGTTTAGCCTAGTGCACGATTAATCGAGGGCATATATGCTAACCTTCATTTTGTATCCGTGACAGGGGAATGTAGGGTTATCAAATAAATCAAAAGAATATTAAATTAAATACAGAAGATGAAAGGGGGTCTTTTAAGAGAGGTTTTGGACCTTATATACAAGCTACAATATATGAAAAATAAATCATATAATGCATGTATGGCACAAAACTGTGATGGGTTTGGTGGATGAAATGCAAGAGTGTCACAACAGGCTCTTCTTTCTGCATCAATTAAATGGCTAATACATATCCACCTGACAAATCCTTGATTGGGCCAACTAACTGTTGCAACTTGTCATCCTGCCCCTCGATCCAACTGAAGGAAATGACTTCACCTGTTTGTCTACTTAAGAAAAAAAGGGAACAAACAATTATAAAGTGGATGTGCAAGAAACAATAAAGGTTTTAACATAAAAATTCAAATATGACTCTTAACTGATTAAATTGCATAAACGTAATGTGTATCGTTAATGTTAAGCTAGCACTGAATCATCATCATGCAAAAATGCACAGTTAGAAAGAAATGCTAACGCTTTTCATCAGAAAATAGGGGAGTGGAAAATGAAGATTGCAGAAATAGATGCCAAAGATTTGTAACAAACACATAACAATATTCATCCTCATAAATTTCAAGCATAGATCAAAGCAGGTTTTATAGGCACGTAAACATGCCCTCATGGAACCATATAAGGATGAAGTTGATGAGCAATTACAGCTACTCTTTGAAAACCCATGTTAGTTGATGAAGAAAATCGATCGTGCCATGAATGAGAAAATCATGATCAAATAAGGAAATGAAATAAGGATTAGAATCTGTTTTACACTGTGGCTAACCCTCACATTCCATGCATCATTTTTTCGTCCATATGCAGGATCAACAACAACATAGGGAGGTGGATGAACAGCATTTTTCAGGAGTGGAATTCTGTCTGGAGTATAATCATCATCACTGTCATAATACTGATGGGGCCCCACAGCTTTAAGTATCATAGCCAATAACAAAGAAACTCCCTGCTAGCAAAAGGCACAGGCAGCCATTCATCAGTGCATCATTTATCATCCAATTTCTGTAAGTAGCTTCATTCTTCATTTTTAAAATAAGTAATAGATAAATGTAACCAAGCAAAACACAAAATATACGTGAGCTGAATATGTATTGCACTGACACAACACATAGATAACAGAAACAGAAGACACTATGCCAGTTTTCACTTGTTTTAATCACTAGTCATATACACACATTCAACATGTTTAGGTCCAAAATAAAGGTGTCACCAACATGAATTTCATTATCATGAAAATATGCATCCAGATTACCAAAATCTGAACAAAACAAACCAAGTACCAAATAAGAAAAACATTACTTCTGCAACAACATGCAGGTAAGAAGAAATAACACGCGCAGATCTTGACAATGTAAACAGAGATTTCAGGGAAGTAGCTTACTACACGCTTGCTTGGCAGCTAAATCACTAATAAATAACATTTTTCTGTTCTTATATCATAGAATGTGCAAATTACATGGTTGCTTATACAGCAGAAGAATAGAAAACTTTTTTGACAACAATTTTATCCTTCCATGAATTTAAGGAGTACATGAAATACAATAATAAAGTTGGATCCAAAGCTTGAGGCTCGGTAATAAGACTTCCCCAGTAATCTATCTATCAATTGTCATCTATGTGACACACACACTGACACGCACACACAAACAGAGAAATTACCTGTACAGTAACAATTGACAAGCCTATCCACTTGCACATCTCAAAGTTTGACTTGATGAAATTCTTGAGCTGATCAAAATTCCCTGAGGCATCCTTTGGAAAGTCCTAATTCCGATTTCCAAGTCAAAACAGATCAGAATACCACAAATTAATAAATGCATCATTGAGGGATGATGCTATAAGGTTATAAGTTAACGAAGACTGAAAAGAGTGTTTCTGCATACAATATACCTCCTCCCAGTTCCGGTTTAGAAATGCATCTACAGTTACCACAGCCTCCAGCATGAGAACCATTAAGACCAATACCATATACTGTAAACAGTCAAGGTCAACAGCTAATTAACAGCATGATGGGCTCAAACTATGATACATTTTGCCAAATCACCTAGAGGATGTTCTTGTAATTACAGAGTGTTAGTCTTTGTGAAAGAAACCTTTACTCATACTTGGGGACTGCTTTATAAATCTGAAAGTGTGATGGTGGAAAGAGTACAGGTTTAAAATTTAGAATGTGAATTGTTCTACACTTACTTGGTACAGGAAAAACGAGGACTGGTTAGATATAAGATACATAAACCTTTTCATTTTTATTTTCCTCTCTATTATCCACCTTCCTACATGCTTAGTGCTAAGCATGCAGGGTGTGCAGTGCAATTTGCTGATAACCTTCACTAACCAAAAATAAGGGAGAACAACAAGAGAGAAAAGAAAATGCCGGTAACAGCACATATCCCTCTAACCTTGCCTTCTTCTTCTAAGAATAAAACAGAAATATGATCGGACATAGAATCAGAGAAAACAAGGTTAGGACTGCAACAAGAACTAGTAAATAGTAATTATTAATTTGTTATAAATATTTAATCAAGTTCCAAGCGTGAATTTAGGGAAGAAAAGCGATTTAAAGAATGATACATTTAATTAACAAAAGGATACCAAATAAAGGCCACAGCCATTAGCAGTTTCAGCAGCAATATGACCAGAGCACGTGATCACACAGAAAGTAACCCCAAGGCCAAGAACAGCGTAAATGAACCTGATTCCCAAAAAAGTTATTCAATCAAAATCAATCCATTTGAATTAGAAAAATATAAAAATTCACCATACAACCATACATGCAAGTACATGAGTTGAGGACAGACCATGCATCACGTGCAAACATAGAAAGCTTGACCAATGTGCCTTTTTGAAGGAACATATCCTAAGCCAGCACTCCCACTCAATCAACCCAACTCATAGTTTTCTTGCTTACTGCCACCACTTGAAAGTGAATAGCTATGCAAATTAGAAATTCATTTTGTTAAATGACAGCTTTTACTAGAAAAAATATAGCACAAATAAAGATTTCTCTTCCAAAAACCATCCTACTCCTTTTCACAAATAGGACGATAACGAACAAGTAATTCATCGTTGCTGATTAATATATTATCATTCAACCATGAAATCAACAACAAAAGGAAACACCAATATCGTTAGAAGAAACTTCGAATTTTCTTCTGCCCCAAACATCGTTATCGTCTAAAATCTCCATTTTTTAGTGGTCAATCAATTACCCAGACAATGTCAATCTGAGAATCAAGTTCTAAAACTTCGTAATTTATCCGTAAGGGAAATAAAAAATGACACACAGGATAAGAAGAAATTCATGCCACGGCATTGGGTAATCAGAATCTCCACCGAAGGGCAGCTCACCGGTCTGCCTCTGCCAAGCCCTGATCATCCATGCAGAGTATAGAATCATGGCTAGCCCACCCATCCCAATAATTGAGTTGACCAGCTTCAATATCGATTGTATGCAGCTCCTCATCAACCTTACCATTTTCTTCCCAAATCCCAATTCCCCAAGGAAAAAACCAAAACAAATACTACCACGACAACCACCTGAATGAAATTAAAATTTACAGAAAGATTGCAGGAAACCCTAGAGTGAATCTAGGGCTCGAGCACGTAGTGTGGTCCAAGACCGAAAAGCCTCTAATATTATGCCTTCAATGATTTCATGGCGCTGAAAGTGATGATTAGTATTATGATGTCAGGCTCCGACACTCACGAATCTCGTGCCCGTAATTCGGCCAGGTATTTACATCCCTAATTTGGCGGTTGCTGTGGAGTAGTGGTTATCACGTTAGTCTTACACACTAAGGTCCCCAGTTCGATCGTGGGCGGCAACAATTCAAATTTTGTATTATTTATTACATTTTTCTTGAAAGCTAAAAATGTGTACAACTTATATTATTCACTTCTTTATTATTTTTAAAAATTAAATTTTAATAAATATTTATTTAAATTTTAGAATATTAAATTTATCAAATTTTATAAATTGAATTATAAAATTTTAAAAAAAATATAATAGTTCCTCAAATGAAAATTATTTTTTCCTTCACGCTCTATTAAAATAATGTGTATATATATATATATATATATATATTACAATTTGAACAATATAATACACTATATTTCCCCTAAATATATTTCAGATAGCTCCTCTTGCTTGTCCTTGTCTTGCTGAGAGGTAGACTCTCCTTGCTCCTTGGCTATCACTTTGTCATAACTTCCAGCAAATGGAATAAGAATTCTAATAAGAAAGTTGGACACGTAACGCATCAGAGGATGACGAACTCCAAGTGGAAAAATCAACAAAATGTAGACGAACACAATCAATAAAAGAAAGATGATTCCGATGATGGTTATCACGTTGGCAAGCCAAGTGACATTGCTCACAACCAAACGCACAGCAGCCATAAACGCGACGGACGTGGTCACGAGAGCCAAGCCCACCATATGCAGTGCGAAATTGTAAGCACTGCCTGCCAAATGAAAGTCCCCAAGTTGTGCCCACAAGAGAATGAATGACCCAACTGTGGAGCTGTACATTGCTACAGTGTTGCAGACGGTAAATACTTGAAACATTGCTTTATCAACCAGAACTGCCATGCCTCTCCTGTGTGGGTCTGGATCGTCAGAACTGTAGACACTGCCTGGCAAGGTAAAACCAGCAGCGAATGTCACTGTGGCTATGAGTATGGCCACAAGCAGAAGCGTATTGATTCTATCCTTGATCCAATCTATTTTGGGTGGCTGTTTGCGGCGGCGCAACATACTTACTGCCTTTTCGCTTCGGGGTACGCCCGCTGAATACAAGATCATTAGTGATAGAAACTGCAAGAGTGGAGCAGCTACAATAACGTTAATTAAGTAGCCACTTGCTCTGATATAAATAATAAACTTCAATTGCTGTGCAAGTTTAATATTCATTATCAAAGAACTCAAAGAACGTTTTTTAGGTACTAAAAATGTTATAATATAAAAATTAAATTCAAGGGAGGAAAAAATAAAATTGAGTTCGAACACTTAAAGTTCAAGGTTTTAAAGAACCTTTTCTTTTGTGCCTCGTATTTATACGGAGATTGATTGACTGGAAATTAATACCTCTCGATGTTTAAGTGGCACTTTACTGCGAACTAGAACAATGTCTTGAGCTGTTAAACCTTCGTTGTTCATGAGATGCAAATCGACTCTCTTGTCCCGTGTCAGAGTGAGTAGAACCTTGGGATACAAGTGCTTTGAAGCCAAATGCAAAGGAGTATTGCCATTCCTGTCTCTCTCGTTCATTATATGCTGCTCAACTTTCTTCTCTCTCAATATGTATTTCACCACGTCATCCTGTCCATTCTTTGCTGCAACGTGAAGAATATTTTGACCCTTTTTACTCAGCTGATCCATTAATGTTGGCCATTCTAGTTGAAGCAATGCTCTGACAACCTCAACGTGACCTTTTTTGCAAGCAACATGAATGGGAAGGTGGCCCTTTGTGTTCCATGCTAGTGCACTTGGACTACTTTTATTTAACAGTATTTGGACACCCTTGAGATACCCAAGGGCTGCTGCATAATGAAGGGGAGTTCCTCCTTTTTCGTCTATTAAGTGCATTAACTCTGATCTACTCTCCAATATGGCTTCGATTATGGCTGACATTGAAAAACAAACAAATTAGTTATAAATAAAGATAAAAAAAACTCTCTCAAGGAATCAACAATCTTAAAAAACATATAATTTGTCATTCATTTCTATCTTAATGATAATAGACCCTATCTATAATTCGTCATGGTGTGATTCTTCTTCTTCTTTATTATTATTATTTTTTTTTAAGGAAAATGGTAGTCGAGTGGAGCAATCCCTCTGGAGATTTCGAGGCCAACATGTTTTCACTGGATTAATGCCTTGTTAGCTGATTCTTCTTGTTTTAGTATTATGATGTTACCCCAACATAATGAGCCGCAGTGTAAAAAGAAACAAGAAAGGGAAATTATTTGTACTAATTAGTAATGATAAGGTCAACTGTTAGACAGAACAAGCATGTCATATTGTTAGACATGATGAGATGAAAATAAAACTTCAGTTTTGAAGAATGGATTAGCGTGTACCTGAATTTTTTTTCAATATGGCAGCATGAAGAGGAGAGTTACCATGGGACCTTGGCAGTGGCTTACCCTTCTCAAATGGAGCTTGCAACAATAGGTTGAGGATCCTGTCATCGGAAGCAAGAACCGCCAAATACAAAGGCGATTTGCCCAACTTGTTCAGAGAATGAACAACAAGAGGATCTGCAGAATAGAGACAAGCAACCCCATCAAAATGGTTGCTGTACACTGCCTCGTGGAGAGCAGTATTCCCATACTCATTTTTCATTCTGGGTAGCTCTTCTTCTTTATCCTCAGATAGTTTCACCCCATCATTTTCGGCATGAGGTTTTGATTTCTCAGCAGCATATTGAGAAAGAAAAATTCTAACAACATTGTAATTCTTAGCTCTGGCAGCAACATGAAGGGCGGTATCCCCTCTAATGTTTCTCTTGACGAGAAGTTCTGGAAAGTGTTGAACAATTAATTCTGCAATGTTTTCACTCGCAAACTGTGCTGCCACATGAAGCAATGAACTACCTGCACGGGTGACTTGGTCAAAAATGGTGGACAAGGATAATTTCTTCTCTGCAGATACTTCCTCCACTACATTTACGAAACTAGCAGCATCTCCATTTTGAACAGCCTGAAACAGTTCAAAAGCAATAAACCTTTTTTCACTCGAAAGGCTGTCTTGCAACAGCGCTGAATGTGAAGCTTGATCCTGAGTTGAACACTGTTGTGCTCTCAATTTGGTTATCCTTTCATTGCATCTCTGTTTCCAGCTTGTAACATCCCCATCCATAGCTATTTGCACATGACCCATGTTCTTGGGAAGACCAAAAGTGGAGCTGTAGCTAAAGCAATAATCAAAGGCAAATGCACAAATCATATGCCATGAATATTAACAATTAGCTTCCTAACTAACTCTGCGATGTCTTCTTGGTTGTTTCATGGCAACTTCTCTTTCATTTCGTAATAATTCATGGCAACTTGCCTGGTCAATGTAAACATAATTTAGAGTCTTATCATATGTCACTTCTTCCACTTTAATTAATGTTTTTAATTAGCAAAAGTCTTACACATTATTCAATTTTAAATCTTTGCCTCTCCCTTCTTTCAATCCTACATTTTTCTTTTCTTTTTTTTTATTTTGCTACTACTGAGGTCAAAATAAGCATGCCTTGGCCCGTTTGTATATGTAATGAGTTATCATGTTCTTTATATACTATTTTTTATATTACCTACCACGAAATAATATTTAATTTTCACTAAATTCATCTGAATTTTAATTGAATCTGTCAAACTTCACTTTTAAGACTTTGATGATTTAGGTAACATCTAGAAAGTAGTATGTAACAACTTTGAAAGATCTTTTAAATTGGACAGCACATTTGAAAGTTTCACATTTGATTTCTGTCAAAGAAAATTAAATTATTATTTAAAAAAAAAATTAAATTATCCTTTTTTCAATTATCTTCTTGTACATCTGTTGCAGAAAAAAAAATTTTAATTGTAGTTCAAGATATCTCTCAATTTCTTCCTAATTGCCTTGTTTCCTTTCCGGTGACTTGTTTGGGGATGAAAGATTATTTTTTATAATAATATTATTTTTACATTCTTATATTTTTAATTTTATTTATAATATTTATTTTTATTTTTATTTTTTTAATTTTTAATTTTTAAAAATTTTATCTTAATTCACGTATAAGATATGAAGGTACAAATGTACCCTCATTATTTTCCGTTTTTTTATTGAAAAATTCCTGAACCGCTGCTGAGGGGCGGTGCTCCACGACGTGGTTTACTTCAACCGAAAAGGTGCAGAGGAAGGGGTCTGGCTAAACGTTGAAATGTTATCGGTAGGGTGGCCTGCTGTTTCTCCAGGTCAGCCTGCTCAAACTGGCAGGAAATTCGCCAAACCCTATCAGTATCACCCCTTTCTCTTACGGAAAAGGCTGAATTGTTGTTCACAATTTGGATTCAATTCAAGGCGTGGCATTTCTTTCAAAAGCTTTTGGAAAAGGGATGATGAAGTCACGCATGACAGAGGCTTCTCTCAGGTAAAGTCCCATCATACTCATTCATTCTTTTCTTTTTTTTTTTGGTGAATTTACTATAGTTTCCGTTCCTCGCGTGAATGCCGTAAATAATTGATCGTGCTCACTTCTAAACTCTAAGCACCAAAGTGGAGTTCAGTATAGTACGGTCTAAATTCCCTGAAGTTTACATATATAGTTGGGAAATATTGGTTTCAGAAGCCTAAAGAATGTATTTTGAAACATGTGTTAGACAGTCAGTATTAAGTAATTCTGTTTTCCATTTCTGACGCGCAAGTATGAATTAGAGTCTTTTGTTATTCCAAAACATAGGGATTCTCAGTATTGAAAGAGGATAGCCCATGGGAGAAGAGGAATCTGTGGAGCACTCTTGCTTTCTACATATTCACTCTGCACATTCCTTTAAGTTTTGGAGGTTTATCAGTCGTTGCCCAAATAACAGGAGAACATCTTCTTGATCCACAAACTAAGGTTAGCTTTATTTTCAATTGCTAGAATATCTATAGGTCAATAGCAATTGTTTCCGTTCAGCATAATGGTTTAAAATCTATGATTACTAAGGAGAAGTTGATAAAGAATGGGAAGCAGGTGGTCTCATCACCGAGCTTGTGAGTTACTCTTCCTTCCTCCCTTTTCTCTTCACTGTTCTATTGCGATTGGGCTACTTCGCCCATAACATTGATTTGTGTATCGAAATTTGTTGTCTGCGAGTGAATTTCTTGTAGTTTTCTTATAATTTAATTTCTCTTTTTGGCCAAGAGTTGGATTCACATTTTCACATACATACGGCAATGACCAATATGACTGAGTTTGCTGTGTCCAACTTCTTTGTGGCTTTCATTTTTAAACCTAAAGAGTATGGTATAAGTAGTGTACACTTCGATGTATTTAGCTGATGCAAAGCATCAAGTGCAACTTGAATTTATTGTTAGCTACATATATAATACTATAAAAGCTCTTCGATCTTTATATCTAGCATCAAAGTCTAAGCTCAATTTGTATTTGCAATTTCTTCATCATGTTTCAAATTAAGAGACGGTGGAAGTTCACGTTCATGGTGTTTCCAACAGATAAATGACCGCTTCCTTCCATTAACTGGTGCAGGTCTTATTACTTCTTACAGTTCAAATACTTGAGCTTCATGGGGCTCTGCTTTTACTGAAGTACACAGCTAAGCCACAACATAAATTTACAATTTTTTTCAAAAGTAACAAATTAGTGGAAAACAGGAACTGGTCTTTGGCATCAGCATTGGGATTTGGGTTGCTTGTTCTTCTGGTTTTCCTTACATCGTTGATTGCTGACAGATTATTTGGTCCCAAGGTTAGTAATTATTTGTCTTTCTGTTGCTGATCTTCCTGTATAGTATACAAATTCACATCATCAAATTCTAGTCCCATTTGTGGCAACTATCCTTTTTTCTTCACTTATTGAGATTGTGTTATATGGTAATGTCAAACTTGAACATTGAACCATGTAATGTCAATCATGAGAACATTCTATTTCCATGCTGAGTCCAATGGTTTATGATAATAGAGAAACTTGTTATTGTTAGCTTTGTAAACACCTTTCTGTACAAGTGCCAAAGAAACCCACTTGTATATAAATACAACCAAGAAACCTAATTTCAAAAAAAAATGTCCAATCTGAGAACGATTGTGGACAGGCAATCAGAACTATATGAGGTTTGCTTCAGATATAATAGAGCTCTTCTAATTTATAAAAGTTAATAGGCAATAGTCACAGCAGAATAGGGCATCGTCTAGTTTTAGAACAGATGGCCTGAGGGCAAAATCAAAGGACTTCAGAGCTGATTATCCTGTAATCTAATTTTAAAAAATTTGACTTGTTAGATGGGTAGATAAGGCTGCTGCACATGCATGATCTAAAGTTTGCAGGTCTTTTAAGATGGTTGTGCATCCTCATGATCTTTGTATAAAATACTGAAGATGTAGTTCAGATATGGAATATATTAGATGTTCTGTGCCTTTGGTATCGAATATTATTTAATTAATTACTTGTTTAAGCTGCGTAAACTAAAAAGCATTCTGATTGCATGCCATGGGATTGTCCATTCCTATAGCAACTCATGCTTATTGAAAAATATCGCCAGCCACCAAGCATGATGATTCAGTGCATAGTTGTTCTAACTCAGGTAGATAAGTGGATCTCTACTGTAGCATAAGTGGGCTTGAAAATTACGAAAATTTTGTGTGCTTCTTCATTTTAACGTGTACCATCTTCTTGCAGCCTGTTAACAACCCCATACTGAAGGAGATTCTTCTAAGCGGTGATATTTCAAGATTAGCTTGTGTGCTTCTCTACTGTGTTGTCACTCCCCTTCTGGAGGAAGTTGTTTATAGAGGTTTCCTGTTGACGTCACTTTCCTCCACCATGAAATGGCAGCGAGCAGTTGCCGCAAGCTCAGTCATGTTCAGTGCAGGTCACTTATCTGGTGAAAACTTTCTACAGTTATTCCTCATAGGTTGTGTCCTTGGATTCTCTTATTGCTGGACTGGAAATTTGAATTCGTCCATTCTCATACATTCCCTGTACAATGCTTTGACTTTAATCATAACCCTATTTTATTAAATGTTAATTTACAGTTCTAGAACAAAATTATTGACATGTCTTTCTTTTTTTTTTTTGGGCTGCAATCTTTCTTTTACTCTTCAAAGAAAAGCAAGGCTTCTTACTTTCTTAATTTAACCAGTGTGTATAGGCTGGCAAGGGTGGGAATCTTTTCCTATTTTAGCTTTCTAGCAACAGAATTGAATAGTTAATGAAGGATCATCCTTGTTCAAAGCAAGGTAAGTTGTTGTATTATAGATATCGGAAGCTTTCCCACAGGAGCCATGGTGATTTTAAGGAAACACAATTATGTTCTGCGCAGAAGATATGTTTCTGTCATCATTCTTATTCACTCAACCTGTTCTTTCTCTGGCTTTTGTTCCCTTCCCCACCACGTTGGTCCAAAGCTTTGGAAGCCAATTTCTCCGTGACACCCTGACACTTTGGAATATTTTCAAATTTCAGCACAGAATCACTTGATCCTCCTAAACTAAAATAAGACACAATAAAGAAACATAGAACGTGGTCCCCAATCTTAAAAAAAAATTTAAAGGTCTGTATAAGTTGGAAGGAGAGGCACATATAATTGGGGACATGTTCTGCCCCAATTCTATAATCCTTTTTCATTTTTTAAGTTCAAACTGATAAGATTGCTGTGTAGGTACAAATTCTATTCTACTTTGTTGAGCTCAACTTTCCACATCAATATGCTACTTTATTGACTTAACAGTAATATTATAACCTTCATAAAAAAAATACCTACTAAATGAAGGATATTAAATGCATAATAAATTTTAAATTAGTTATTAACCTGTTTGAAAATTAAGTGTCAATCTGTTTATATTTACTCTCATTTTAATAGGAAATTCAAATTTAAATTCTTTATTTTTATTTTACTAGATTTCTTTTAGACCTATGCAAAATTGTTTCAATATGTTTTTACTCAATCAATTTAACAAAAGAAATTCTTACTTTCAAAAAAAAAAAAAACCCTATAAATACCATATTGTCTGCATCAAGTGTATTACTCATCACGCAACGCCAATAGCCAGTAGTGGTCCCTAGAAAGCAAGCGTGGGTCCTACAGAAGCCAGCTAGACTCACTCGCTTTCAGTTGTTGTGTTACTACTAAAACCATGGCAATTCACTTGGTCCCCCGCAATCGAACGCCGTGAAGTAGACTGTATGCTTGTCCCGCAATCAACGTAGACAAGAAACGGCGAGACCGACGAATCGAGAACCGTGGAGCGTGTCGGATCTACGCCACGTGTCCAATGATGCGTTGGATCCCACGAGGCATAATTGTGTATTATGTTGAAAGCGAGAGTGGATTATGTTGACTTATTTGTTTTGATTTCCTGCTTGTACCAACCAATAATTATTTAGTTGTATTATTTTGTCTCAATTTATTATTTTTTGTTCGGCTACCCAAACAGAACTTTGGACTTTGTTTGGTTAAATTTGGCGCTTTACTTCTATTGCTAGTAGAGTTAGTAATGAGGCATTACTAGTTTGAAGCTTTTCTTTCTCTTGTTTTTCTGATAATACTTCCTTGATGGTCCCCATTTGAATTTTGTAGATAAGAGAGGGGGTCGGAAGTAGTGGATGCTTTGCCTTAGTTTCTATGTCTCTGCATGAGATAATTGCGGGCAGGGTCTGAATGATTGGGGCTTAGTGGCCTACGAGTATGAAGACAGGCAATTGCAGTCTTTCCCTGTTTATTAGAGTAATATTATATCTACGTCATTTTTTCGCTACGTTCATTGCATCGCTGACGTATCAATCAAGCAGCGGGAAATGGAGCAAAATCAAATTATAAATTTAAGCGCGACGAAAACGAAAATAAAACACCTAGCCTCTCTCACTCACTCTCGCTCTCGCGCTCCCGCTCTCCAGCCTTAGTTGTCGGCGTCCTTTGTTGCTCGTTTTTCCTCGCACATCATCAGCTCAGCTTTCCCGGCTCTTTCGTCGCCGTCGGTGTCCAGTCAATCCTCCTCCTGTGAACTATTTCGTGAGGTGAAAAAAATTTTTAAAAAAATGAACAGAGCGCAGCTCGAAGAAAAAGGAAAAACGACTCTTGTTCATTTTCATTTCAAACCTCATCCTATAGTTTCTCTCACCCTGGAGTTTTTGTGGCTCGCTTCTCACTAGCATTTCTGTTTGTATACTACTTATTCAGGTTGGAGGTTGTGCTTTTGTTCATAGTATATCTTGCATATGGCTATAATGAAGGTGAAAGCCTATCATACATTCTTCTCATAGGTAAAATGTACCCACCATTCTGTCTTCTCTTTTTCTATTGTCATTTATTTTTTATCCATGCACGAAATGTTAAAGTGTATCACAGCGATAGGTTGTGCTTTTGTTCATAGTATATCTTGCATATGGCTATAATGAAGGTGAAAGCCTACCATACATTCTTCTCATAGGTAAAATGTACCCACCATTCTGTCTTCTCTTTTTCTTTCGTCATTTGTTTTTTATCCATGCACGAAATGTTAAAGTGTATCACAGCGATAGTTAAAGTGTAACCTCGCCATTGCTAAAGTGTAACGTGCCATACAAAAGTGTAACTACCCATAGCTAAAGTGTAACTTTTAATTGAACGTTCACTTTGCCCAAAAAAATAGTATGATGCATTAGATAAGGTTTTTCCTTTAAATAGAATATTTACTATGCATAAGGAAGTAGTTTTGATCAATTAAATCCGAATTGAATCATGAAATTTCTTATGCGGAACATGGCCGTAGCTAAAGTGTAACCTCGCCATTGCTAAAGTGTAACATACCATTGCTAAAGTGTAACTACCTATAGCTAAAGTGTAACTTTTAATGGAACATTTACTTTGCCTAAAAAAATAGTATGATGCACTAGCTAAGGTTTTTCCTTTAAATAGAATATTTACTATGCATAAGAAAGTAGTTTTGATCAATTAAATCCGAATTGAATCATGAAATTTCTTATGCGGAACATGGCCGTAGCTAAAGTGTAACCTCGCTATTGCTAAAGTGTAACTTTTAATGGAACGTTTACTTTGCCTAACAAAATAGTATGATGCACTAGATAAGGTTTTTCTTTTAAATAGAATATTTACTATACATAAGGAAGTAGTTTTGATCAATTAAATCCGAATTGAATCATTAAATTTCTTATACGAAACATGGCCGTAGCTAAAGTGTAACCTCGACATTGCTAAAGTGTAACGTGCCATTGCTAAAGTGTAACTACCTATAATTAAAGTGTAACTTTTAATGGAACGTTTACTTTGCCTAAAAAAATAGTATGATGCACTAGATAAAGTTTTTCTTTTAAATAGAACATTTACTACGCATAAGGAAGTAGTTTTGATAAATTAAATCCGAATTGAATCATGAAATTTCTTATGCGAAACATGGCCATAGCTAAAGTGTAACCTCGTCATTGCTAAAGTGTAACTACCCATAGTTAAAGTGTAACTTTTAATGAAACTTTTAAAAAAAGCCAACACTTAGTCAAAGTAAACGTTCCATTAAAAGTTTACTTTGACTAAGTGTGGGCTTTTATTAAAAGTTTTATTAAAAGTTATACTTTAGTTATGGGTAGTTACACTTTCGTATGGCACGTTACACTTTAGCAATGGCGAGGTTACACTTTAGCTATGGCCATATTCCGCATAAGAAATTTCATGATTTAATTCGGATTTAATTGATCAAAACTACTTCCTTATGCTTAGTAAATGTTCTATTTAAAGGAAAAACCTTATCTAGTGCATCATACTATTTTTTTAGGTAAAATAAACGTTCCATTAAAAGTTACACTTTAGCTATGGGTAGTTATACTTTAGCAATGACACGTTACACTTTAGCTATGGCCATGTTCCGCATAAGAAATTTCATGATTCAATTCGGATTTAATTGATCAAAACTACTTCCTTATGCATAGTAAATATTCTATTTAAAGGAAAAATCTTATCTAGTGTATCATACTATTTTTTTAGGTAAAGTAAATGTTCCATTAAAAGTTACACTTTAGCTATGGGTAGTTACACTTTAGCAATGGCACGTTACACTTTAGCAATGGCGAGGTTACACTTTAGCTACGGCCATGTTCCGCATAAGAAATTTCATGATTCAATTCGGATTTAATTGATCAAAACTATTTTCTTATGCATAGTAAATGTTCTATTTAAAGGAAAAACCTTATCTAGTGCATCATACTATTTTTTTAGACAAAGTAAACGTTCCATTAAAAGTTACACTTTAGCTATGGGTAGTTACACTTTAGCAATGGCACGTTACACTTTAGCAATGGTGAGGTTACACTTTAGCTATGGCCATGTTCAGCATAAGAAATTTCATGATTCAATTCGGATTTAATTGATCAAAACTACTTCCTTATGCATAGTAAATATTCTATTTAAAGAAAAAACCTTATCTAGTGCATCATACTATTTTTTTAGATAAAGTAAACGTTCCATTAAAAGTTATACTTTAACTATGGGTAGTTACACTTTTGTATGGCACGTTACACTTTAACAATGGCGAGGTTACACTTTAGCTATCGCTGTGTTACACTTTAACATTTCGTGCATGGATAAAAAATAAATGACGATAGAAAAAGAGAAGATAGAATGATGGGTACATTTTACCTATAAGAAGAATGTATGATAGGCTTCCACCTTCATTATAGCCATATGCAAGATATACTATGAACAAAAGCACAACCTCCAACCTGAATAAGTAGTATACAAATAGAAATGCTAGTGAGAAGCGAGCCACAGAAACCCTTGGGTGAGAGAAACTATAGGATGAGGTTTGAAATGAAAATAAACAAGAGTCGTTTTTCCTTTTTCTTCGAGCTGCGCTCTGCTCATTTTTTTTAAAATTTTTTTCACCTCACGAAATAGTTCACAGGAGGAGGATTGACTGGACACCGACGGCGACGAAAGAGCTGGGAAAGCTGAGCTGATGATGTGAGAGGGAAAACGAGCAATAAAGGACGCCGACGACCAAGAGTTGGAGAGCAGGAGTGAGTGAGAGAGGTTGGGTGTTTTATTTTCGCTTTTGTCGCGCTTAAATTTTCAATTTGATTTTGCTCTATTTCCCGCTTCTTGATTGCCACCTCAGCGACGTAACGAACGTAGCAAAAAAATGACGTAGATATAGCATTACTCGTTTATTATCCATATATTAAGCAAGGGGACCATTCATATGTTATACATATACAAACCCAAAAAGTCGCAGCCTCTATACCTAACAAGTAGTTTGTGACATATGAGGCAAGCGCCATCATGTGCAAATCAGATTCCACTTTCCTTGGGACACACAGAGAGAGCTAACTCTTTGCTTTTGAGTCCTCATCATTGGCAACAGACAAGGGCACGTACAAGGAGTTTGCAGTTAGCAATGATGATATATATATATACACACACACACACACACAAATATATTTAAATTTATTATTGTGCCTTTTTAAAGCTAAAAATTATTTGATTCCTTAAGTGATATCTCAATTATTTTTAACGAATATGAATGAAATATAAAATAATTTTAAACTCAAGAAGAGTTATTCTCACTTTAAATATCTTTCACTTGAGTAAGATGAGATATTAGGTGTGGATTCAATTATGAAGACAGTGTTAAAAAAAAAAAAAGATTTCAAAATTCAAATCTCTACGTAGTTATGTAAGTAATGGAACGGCGCCCCCATTAGCTTATTGTGCTTCTTCTGGTTCTTTTCTCGCTTGTAATTCAGTGCAGTAATTAATGCTTGCTCGTAAAAAGGCAGTCTTTTTCCAACCAGAATATCTGCGTTCAGTGCTGAGTTTCATAATTTTTTGTAAGCGATAGATCGTAGGTCAGCAATTCTGGAAGCTGGTGCTCACTTGCTAGGTAGCAAATTAATGATCCTGGTGGGGATTTGAAAAGCAGTAAGCACCGCACAATTCAACGAGATTCTCTTGAGTTTTTTTTTTTTTTTATTTTGTTAATAAGGAGCCTATAGGCTTTTGTTAGGGAAAAAGATGATATTGAGATTGAACCTTGACCAGATTCGGGAATTGAGAGCAGTGATGTCAGGCCAGCTGTTAGCTTGTCACTCTCTTGAGTTTGTCTGCATTCTTCTGCAAGTTTGAACAGAAACATATGCGACAAGATGCCGGCAGACAACCTTTCTGAGATCAGCCATTCCATTTTGATTACTATGCTCCACACTCCACAGTGTCTGATTAACGTTAATATAATATATCTATATATATCTTAATATAATATTAATCACTCTTCCAAGTGGGCACATATATACAAATAAAGTTGTATATTATAGTGGGTGCTTGCTGACTGAAAGTGCATCGTCCATGATCTATCCCAATTAAAAATGAAGCATCTAAACCATGGATCCATTTAAATCGTAGTCGACTGTGGTAATTGAAGCCATGGTAGCATACTATGATTCCTTGATTATCGGGGTATGAAATGGATATGTAAAGCACGTTTAAAGCATCAAATCAAAGAAAGATGTCCATTGGAGTGCTTTCAAGAGAGGATTTTAATTAAAACAAAAAAATTAGATCTTCATTTGGGCCATTGCCCGTTAAGCCAAACATATATAAAATGGTTCAGAGTTTTCCATTTTGCTACCCCACACTGCCCTTTAATCAGGTTTATCTGGTTTGTATATGAATTATGATATTCCAACTTCCAAGCAACGTGCGGCAAATGTATTTTTATAAAAGTAACATTAGTATAACAAAAGAAAAGTCAAAAAATGC
Organism: Dicorynia guianensis; assembly: GCA_037013595.1. Taxonomy (NCBI): domain Eukaryota; kingdom Viridiplantae; phylum Streptophyta; class Magnoliopsida; order Fabales; family Fabaceae; genus Dicorynia; species Dicorynia guianensis. The sequence goes on from JASUAB010000009.1 coordinate 4,536,365, forward strand.
AGCTAAAAAGATGGCTTTGGTGATGTTTTATTATTCAGAGGAGGTTTATTTGGTGATTAAAGCGAGCTTAGGGTTGCATCTTCCATGTGAGTCCATCCAGCAGATGGCTTAAAACTTTCCCATTCGTTTAGTTATAGCTCAATAAATTGCTAGGGTTTGAATATGACTTATTTATTTCGTAAATTTTGATGACTTTTTTTTATATATTTCTATATATATGTATTTTTTTCACTATAATTTTTTAGTACCTTAATTTATTTGTCTTTAGCCTTATTCCTAAATTTTAAATGCAAAAATTAAAAATCCTAATCATCCAGTGACTTTCCCAAGATGAGTATGTAGAAGTGGTCGGAATCATGGTTTCAGAAAAAGCAATACGAAAAGAAAAGAAAAGCTGTAGTAAATGCCAGCGTTTGGCTGTCGTACGTGGTTTCGGTTTCTTCAGGTACTGTTGTAGAGGCGCGGCAACGGAAGCTGTCATTTGACTTTAGGGGTTGTACGTACGAGCACATGCTAGTGTATAGGTGTTTAGCTGGAATTTGTAGAGTTAATTAGCATGGTGCCACAACACAAATTCCAACTTTTATTTCTTTTTAAATGATTATTGAATTCATATTATTAAGTGTTTTTTTATTCAATGAATATTTCAACTAAAAAAATTTAAATATTAATAATTTTTTCAATAATTTTTTTTAAAATTTAAATCTTACACATTAATAATCAAAATTCACGTCAAACTCATATACTTTTACTAAATTAATATTTTATTGACATTAAGTGATTATTTTAAAAAAATAAAGTCCCACCTAAATCGCTGTAATAAATGAAATATTATATTTTTAAGTTTTATAATTTAATTTATAAAATTTTATAAAAATGATAGTACACATTTTTTTAAAAAAATTTAATAAAATTCAATCTTCAATATTATTTTTTTTAAATTCAATAAAATTCAGTGAAGATTATTTTTATTCTTAAAGTTAAAGCACACCCAAAAATAAAAAATATTTTCTTCATATGTGGCCAGGAGATGAACTGCAGTCTTAACAGAAATGGAAGTCACCCACACAGAAAGAGAGAGAAAAAGTTTAGCCTAGTGCACGATTAATCGAGGGCATATATGCTAACCTTCATTTTGTATCCGCGACAGGGGAATGTAGGGTTATCAAATAAATCAAAAGAATATTAAATTAAATACAGAAGATGCCTTTGTCTTTTAAGAGAGGTTTTGGACCTTATATACAAGCTACAATATATTTAAAATAAACCATATAATGCATATATTGCACAAAACTGTGATGGGTTTGGTGGATGAAATGCAAGAGTGTCACAACAGGCTCTTCTTTCACCATCAATTAAATGGCTAATACATATCCACCTGACAAATCCTTGATTAGGCCAACTAACTCTTGCAACTTGTCATCCTACCCCTCGATCCAACTGAAGGAAATGACTTCACCTGTTTGTCTACTTAAGCAAAAAGGGAACAAACAATTATAAAGTGGATGTGCAAGAAACAATAAAGGTTTTAACATAAAAATTCAAATATGGCGGTTAACTGATTAAATTGCATAAATGTTATGTGTATCGTTAATGTTAAGCTAGCACTGAATCACCATCATGCAAAAATGCATAGTTAGAAAGAAGTTCTAACGCTTTTCAACTGAAAATAGGGGAGTAGAAAATGAAGATTGCAGAAATAGATGCCAAAGATTTGTAACAAATACATAACAAGATTCATCCTCATAAATTTCAAGCATAGATCAAAGCAGGTTTTATAGGCACGCAAACATGCCCTCATGGAACCATATAAGGATAAAGTTGATGAGCAATTACAGCTACTCTTTGAAAACCCATGTTAGTTGATGAAGAAAATCGATCATGCCATGAATGAGAAAATCATGATCAAATAAAGAAATGAAATGAGGATTAGAATCTGTTTTACACTGTGGCTAACCCTCACATTCCATGCATCATTTTTTGGTCCATTTGCAGGATCAACAACAACATAGGGAGGTGGATGAACAGCATTTTTCAGGAGTGGAATTCTGTCTGGAATATAATCATCATCACTGTCATAATACTGATGTGGCCCCACAGCCTTAAGTATCATAGCCAATAACAAAGAAACTCCCTGCTAGCAAAAGGCACAGGCAGCCATTCATCAGTGCATCATTTATCATCCAATTTCTGCAAGTAGCTTCATTCTCAATTTTTAAAATAAGTAATAGATAAATGTAACCAAGCAAAACACAAAATATACGTGAGCTGAATATGTATTGCACTGACACAACATGTAGATAACAGAAACAGAAGACACTATGCCAGTTTTCACTTGTTTTAATCACTAGTCATATACACACATCAACACGTTTAGGTCCCAAATAAAGGTGTCACCAACATGAATTTTATTATCATGAAAATATGCATCCAGATTACCAAAATCTTAACAAAACAAACCAAGTACCAAATAAGAAAAACATCACTTCTGCTACAACATGCAGGTAAGAAGAAATAACACGTGCAGATCTTGACAATGTAAACGGAGATTTCAGGGAAATAGCTTACTACACGCTTGCTTTGCAGCTAAATCACTAATAAATAACAATTTTCTGTTCTTATATCATAGAATGTGCAAATTACATGGTTGCTTATACAGCAGAAGAATAGAAAACTTTTTTTACAACAATTTTATCCTTCCATGAATTTAAGGAGTACATGAAATACAATAATAAAGTTGGATCCAAAGCTTGATACACGGTAATAAGACTTCCCCAGTAATTTATCCATAAATTGTCATCTATGTGACACACACACTGACACGCACACACAAACAGAGAAATTACCTGTACAGTAACAATTGACAAGCCTATCCACTTGCACATCTCAAAGTTTGACTTGATGAAATTCTTGAGCTGATCAAAATTCCCTGAGGCATCCTTTGGAAAGTCCTAATTCCGATTTCCAAGTCAAAACAGATCAGAATACCGCAAATTAATAAATGCATCATTGAGGGATGATGCTATAAGGTTATAAGTTAACGAAGACTGAAAAGAGTGTTTCTGCATACGATATACCTCCTCCCAGTTCCGGTTTAGAAATGCATCTACAGTTACCACAGCCTCCAGCATGAGAAGCATCAAGACAAATACCATATACTGTAAACAGTCAAGGTCAACAGCTAATTAACAGCATGATGGGCTCAAACTATGATACATTTTGCCAAATCACCTAGAGGATATTCTTGTAATTACAGGGTGTTAGTCTTTGTGAAAGAAACCTTTATTCATACTTGGGGACTGCTTTATAAATCTGAAAGTGTGATGGTGGAAAGAGTACAGGTTTAAAATTTAGAATGTGAATTGTTCTACACTTGCTTGGTACAGGAAAAAAGAGGACTGGTTAGATATAAGATACATAAACCTTTTCATTTTTACTTTCCTCTCTATTATCCACCTTCCTACATGCTTAGTGTTAAGCATGCAGGGTGTGCAGTGCAATTTGCTGACAACCTTCACTAACCAAAAATAAGGGAGAACAACAAGAGAGAAAAGAAAATGTCGGTAACAGCACATATCCCTCTAACCTTGCCTTTTTCTTCTAAGAATAAAACAGAAATATGATCGGACATAGAATCAGAGAAAACGAGGTTATGACTGCAACAAGAACTAGTAAATAGTAATTATTAATTTGTTATAAATATTTAATCAAGTTCCAAGCGTGAAATTTATGGAAGAAAAGCGATTTAAAGAATGATACATTTAATTAACAAAAGGATACCACATAAAGGCCACAGCCATTAGCAGTTTCAGCAGCAATATGACCAGAGCACGTGATCACACAGAAAGTCACCCCAAGGCCAAGAACAGTGTAAATGAACCTGATTCCCAAAAAAGTTATTCAATCAAAATCAATCCATTTGAAATAGAAAAATATAAAAATTCACCATACAACCAAACATGCAAGTACAGTCGTGAGTTGAGGACAGACCATGCATCATGTGCAAACATAGAAAGCTTGATCAATGTGCCTTTTTGAAGGAAAATATCCTAAGCCAGCACTCCCACTCAATCAACCCAACTTATAGTTTTCTTGCTTACTGCCACCACTTGAAAGTGAATAGCTATGCAAATTAGGAATTCATTTTGTTAAATGACAGCTTTTACTAGAAAAAATATAGCACAAATAAAGAAGTCTCTTCCAAAAACCATCCTCCTCCTTTTACAAATAGGACCATAACGAACAAGTAATTCATCGTCGCTGATTAATATATTATCATTCAACCATGAAATCAACAACAAAAGGAAACACCAATATCGTTAGAAGAAACTTCGAATTTTCTTCTGCTCCAAACATCGTTATTGTCTAAAATCTCCATTTTTTAGTGGTCAATCAATTACCCAGACAATGTCAATCCGAGAATCAAGTTCTAAAACTTCGTAATTTATCCTTACGGGAAATAAAAAATGACACACAGGATAAGAAGAAATTCATACCACGGCATTGGGTAATCAGAATCTCCACCGAAGGGCAGCTCACCGGTCTACCTCTGCCAAGTCCTGATCATCCATGCAGAGTATAGAATCATGGCAAGCCCACCCATCCCAATAATTGAGTTGACCAGCTTCAATATCGATTGTATGCAGCTCCTCATCACCCTTACCATTTTCTTCCCAAATCCCAATTCTCCAAGGAAAAAACCAAAACAAATACTACCACGATAACCCCCCGAATGAAATCAAAATTTACAGAAAGATTGCAGGAAGCCCTAGATTGAATCTAGGGCTCGAGCACGTATTGTGGTCCAAGACCGAAAAGCCTCTAATATTATGCTTTCAATGATTTCATGGTGCTGAAAGTGACGATTACTATTATGATGTCAGGTTCCAACATTTACGAGCATCTAATTCGGCCAGGTAAATATATGAGCGGCCTAACTATGCAGTAGCTGTGGTGTAGTGGTTATCACGTTAGTCTTACACACCAAAGGTCCCCACTTCGACCCTGGGCAGCAACTATTCAAATTTTGTATTATTTATTACATTTTTCTTAAAAGCTAAAAATGTGTACAATTTATATTATTAACTTCTTTATTATTTGTATGAATTAAATTTTAACAAATATTTATTTAAATTTTAGAATATTAAATTTTATAAATTAAATTATAAAATTTTAAATTTTAAAAATAAACTTTTAAAAACATGTAATAGTTCCTGAAAACTATTTTTTCCTTCACGCTCTATTAAAATAACGTGTATATATATATATATATATATATTACAATTTGTACAATATAATACACTATATTTCCGCTAAATATATTTCAGATAGCCCCTCTTGCTTGTCCTTGTCCTTGCCGAGGGGTAGACTCTTCTTGCTCTTTGGCTATCACTATAGCCCCTCTTGCTTGTCCTCTGTCTTGCTGAGAGGCAGACTTTTCTTGCTCTTTGGTTATCACTTTGTGATAACTTCCAGCAAATGGAATGAGAATTCTGACAAAAAAGTTGGACACGTAACGCATCAGAGGATGACGAACTCCAAATGGAAAAAAGATCGAAATGTGGACGAACACAATCAACAAAAGGAAGATGATTCCAATGATGGTTATCACGTTGGCAAGCCAAGTGACCTTGCTCACAACCAAACGCACAGCAGCCATAAACGCCACGGACGTGGTCATAAGAGCCAAGCCCACCATATCCAGTGCGAAAGCAATGCCTGCCAAATGAAAGTCCCCAAGTTGTGCCCACAAGAGAACGTATGCCGCAACTGTGGAGCTGTACATTGCTACAGTGTTGCAGACCGTAAATACTTGAAACATTGCTTTATCAACCAGAACTGCCATGCCTCTCCTGTGTGGGTCTGGATCATCAGAACTGTAGACACTGCCTGGCAAGGTAAAACCAGCAGCGAATGTCACTGTGGCTATGAGTATGGCCACAAGTTGAAGCGTATTGATTCTATCCCTCATCCGATCTATTTTGGGTGGCTGTTTGCGGCGGCGCAACATACTTACTGCCTTTTCGCTCCAGGGTACGCCTGCTGAAAACAAGATCACTAGTGATAGAAACTGCAAGAGTGGAGCAGCTAGAATAACGTTAATTAAGAAGCCACTTGCCCTGATATAAATATTAATATTTAATTGCTGTGCAAGTTAAATATTCATTATCAAAGAATTCTTTTTAGGTACTAAAAGTGTTACAAAAGTTAAAAGTTAAATTTAAGAAAAAAAAATAAAGTTAAATCCAACTACTTAAATCAAAATTAAGTGTCCCAATAACTTTTCTTTGGTGCCTCATATTTATACAGAGATTGATTGACTGGAAGTTAATACCTGTCGTTGTATACGTGGCACTTGACTCCGAACTAGAACAATGTCTAGAGCTGTTAAACCTTCGTTGTTCATGAGATGCAAATCGACTCTCTTATCCCGTGTCAGAGTGAGTAGAACCTTGGGATACAAGTGCTTAGAAGCCAAATGCAAAGGAGTATTGCCATTCCTGTCTCTCTCGTTCATTATATGCTGCTCAACTTTCTTCTCTCTCAGTATGCATTTCACCACGTTATTCTGTCCCTTCTTTGCTGCAACGTGAAGAATATTTTGACCCTTTTTACTCAGCTGATCCATTAATGTTGGCCATTCTAGTCGAAGCAATGCTCTGACAACCTCAACGCGACCTTTTTTGCAAGCAACATGAATGGGAAGGTGGCCCTTTGTGTTCCATGCTAGTGCACTTGACTTACTTTTACTTAACAGTATTTGGACACCCTTGAGGTACCCAAGGGCTGCTGCATAATGAAGGGGAGTTCCTCCTTTTTCGTCTACTAAGTGTGTTAACTCTGATCTACTCTCCAATATGGCTTCGATTATGGCTGACATTGAAAAACAAACAAAATAGTTATAAATAAAGATAAAAAAACTCTCTCAAGAAATCAACAATCTTGAAAAACATAATTTGTCATTCATTTCTATCTTAATTATAATAGACCCTATCTATAATTCGTCATGGTGTGATTCTTCTTCTTCTTTATTATTATTATTTTTTTTTAAGGAAAATGGTAGTCGAGTGGAGCAATCCCTTTGGAGATTTCGGGGCCAACATGTTTTCACTGGATTAATGCCTTGTTAGCTGATTCTTCTTGTTTTAGTGTTATGATGTTACCCCAACAGAATGAGCCGCAGAGTAAAAAGAAACGAGAAAGGGAAATTATTTGTACTAATCAGTAATGATAGGTTCAACTGTTAGACAGAACAAGCATGTCATATTGTTAGACATGATGAGATGAAAATAAAATTTCAGTTTTGAAGAACGGATTAGCGTGTACCTGAATTTTTTTCCAATATGGCAGCATGAAGAGGGGAGTTACCATGGGACCTTGGCAGTGGCTTACCCTTCTGAAATGGAGCTTGCAACAACAGGTTGAGGATCCTGTCATCGGAAGCAAGAACCGCCAAATACAACGGCGATTTGCCCAACTTGTTCAGAGAATGAACAACAAGATGATCCGCAGAATAGAGGCAAGCAACCCCATCAAAATGGTTGCTATACACTGCCTCGTGGAGAGCAGTATTCCCATACTCATTTTTCATTCTGGGTAGCTCTTCGTCTTTATCCTCAGATAATTTCACCCCATCATTTTCGGCATGAGGTTTTGATTTCTCGGCAGCATATTGAGAAAGAAAAATCCTGACAACATTGTAATTCTTAGCTCTGGCAGCAACATGAAGGGCCGTATCCCCTCTAATGTTTCTCTTGACGAGAAGTTCTGGAAAGTGCTGAACAATCAATTCTGCAATGTTTTCACTCCCAAACTGTGCTGCCACATGAAGCAATGAACTACCCGCACGGGTGACTTGGTCAAAAATGGTGGAGAAGGATAATTTCTTCTCTGCAGATACTTCCTCCACTATATTTACGAAACTATCGGCATCTCCATTTTGAACAGCCTGAAACAGTTCAAAAGCAATAAACCTTTTTTCACTCAAAAGGTTGTCTTGCAACAGCGCTGAATCTGAAGCTTGATCCTGAGTTGAAAACTGCTGTGCTCTCAATTTGGTTATCCTTTCATTACATCTCTGTTTCCAGCTTGGAACATCCCCATCCATAGCTATTTGCACATGATCCATGTTCTTGGGAAGACCAAAAGTGGAGCTGTAGCTAAAGCAATAATCAAAGGCAAATGCACAGATCATATGCTATGAATATTAACAATTAGCTTCCTAACTAACTCTGCCATGTCTTCTTGGTTGTTTCATGGCAACTTCTCTTTCATTTCGTAAGAATTCATGGCAACTTGCCTGGTCAATGTAAACATAATCTAGAGTCTTATCATATGTCACTTCTTCCACTTTAATTAATGTTTTTAATTAACAAAAGTCTTACACATTATTTAATTTTAAATCTTTGCCTCTCCCTTCTTTCTATCCTCCTTTTTTTTTTTTTTTTAATTTTGCTACTACTGAGGTCAAAATAAGCATGCCTTGGCCCGTCTGTATATGCAATGAGTTATCATGTTTTTTATATACTACTTTTTATATTACCTACCACGAAATAATATTTAATTTTCACTAAATTCATCTGAATTTTAATTGAAACTGTCAAACTTCACTTATAAGTCTTTGATGATTTAGATAACATCTAGTAAGTAGTATGTAACTTCTTTGAAAGGTCTTTTAGATTGGACAGCACATTTGGAAGTTTCATATTTGATTTCTGTCAAAGAAAATTAAATTATTATTTAAAAATAAATAAATTATCCTTTTTCAATTATCTTCTTGTACATCTATTGCAGAAAAAAATCCTTTGAATTGGACAAAATTTATTTGCAGTTCAAGGTATCTCTCAATTTCTTCCTAGTTGCCTTGTTTCCTTGCTGGTGACTTGTTTGGGGATGAAAAATTGTTTTTTTATAAAAGAATTCCTGAACTGCTGCTGAGGGGCAGTGCTCCACGACGTGGTTTACTTCAACTGAAAAGAAGCAGAGGAAGGGGTCTGGTTAAACGTTAAAATGTTATCGGTAAGGTGGCCCGCTGTTTCTCCGGGTAAGCCTGCTCGAACTGGCAGGAAATTCACCAAACCCTATCAGTATCACCCCTTTCTCTTACAGAAAAGGCTGAATTGTTGTTCACAATTTGGATTCAATTCAAGGTGTGGCATTTCTTTCAAAAGCTTTTGCAAAAGGGATGATGAAGTCGCCCATGACAGAGGCTTCTCTCAGGTAAGGTCCCATCATACTCATTCATGCTTTTCTTCTTTTTTTTTTTGTGAATTTACTATAGTTTCCGTTCCTCGCGTGAATGCCGTAAATAATTGATCGTGCTCACTTCTAAACTCTAAGCACCAAAGTGGAGTTCAGTATAGTACGGTCTAAATTCCCTGAAGTTTACATATATAGTTGGGAAATATTGGTTTCAGAAGCCTAAAGAATGTATTTTGAACCATGTGTTAGATAGTCAGTATTAAGTAATTCTGTTTTCCATTCTGATGCTTTGGTCTTCTGACGCGCAAGTATGAATTAGAGTCTTCTGTTGTTCCAAAATATAGGGATTCTCAGTATTGAAAGAGGATAGCCCATGGGAGATTGGGAATCTGTGGAGCACTCTTGCTTTCTATATATTCACTCTGCATATTCCTTTCAGTTTTGGAGGTTTATCAGTCGTTGCCCAAATAACAGGAGAACATCTTCTTGATCCAAAAACTAAGGTTAGCTTTATTTTCAATTGCTAGAATATCTAAAGGTCAATAGCAATTGTTTCCGTTCAGTTAACGGTTTAAAATCTATGATTACTAAGGAGAAGTTGATAAAGAATGGGAAACTGATTTAAAGGTTTTATATATTTGGTCTCATCACCAAGCTTGTGAGTTACTCTTCCTTCCACCCTTTTCTCTGCACTTTTCTATAGCGATTGGGCTATTTCACTCATAAGATTGATTTGAGTATCGAAATTTGTTCTCTGCGAGTGAATTTCTTGTAGTTTTCTTATAATTTAATTTCTCTTTTTGGCCAAGAGTTGGATTCACATTTTCACATACATACGGCTATGACCAATATGACTGAGTTTGCTGTGTCCAACTTCTTTGTGGCTTTCATTTTTAAACCTAAAGAGCGTCGTATAAGTAGTGTACACTTCGATGTATTTAGCTGATGCAAAGCATCAAGTGCAACTTGAATTGATTGTTAGCTACATATATAATACTATAAAAGCTTTTCGATCTTTATATCTAGCATCAAAGTCTAAGCTCAATTTGTATTTGGAATTTCTTCATCATGTTTCAAATTAACAGACGGTGGAAGTTCACATTAATGGTGTTTCCAACAGATAAATTACCGCTTCCTTCCATTCACTGGTGCAGGTCTTATCACTTCTTACAGTTCAAATACTTGAGCTTCATGGGGCTCTGCTTTTACTGAAGTACACAGCTAAGCCACAACATAAATTTACAAGTTTTTTCAAAAGTAACAAATTAGTGGAAAACAGGAACTGGTTTTTGGCATCAGCACTGGGATTTGGGTTGCTTGTTCTTCTGGTTTTCCTTACATCGTTGATTGCTGACAGATTATTTGGTCCCAAGGTTGGTAATTATTTGTCTTTCTGTTTCTGATCTTCCTGTATAGTATACAAATTCACATCATCAAATTCTAATCCCATTTGTGGCAACTATCCTTTTTTCTTCACTTATTGAGATTGTGTTATTGGTAATGTCAAACTTGAACATTGAACCATGTAATGTCAATCATCAGAACATTCTATTTCCATGCTGCGTCCAATGGTTTATGATAATAGAGAAACTTGTTATTGTTAGCTTTGTAAACACCTTTCTGTACAAGTGCCAAAGAAACCCACTTGTATATAAATACAACTAAGAAACCTAATTTCAAAAAAAAATGTCCAATCTGAGAACGATTGTGGACAGGCAATCAGAACTATATGAGGTTTGCTTCAGATATAATAGAGCTCTTTTAATTTATAAAAGTTAATAGGCAATAGTCACAGCAGAATAGGGCATCGTCTAGTTTTAGAACAGATGGCCTGAGGGCAAAATCAAAGGACTTCAGAGCTGATTATCCTGTAATCTAATTTTTAAAATTTTACTTGTTAGATAGGTAGATAAGGTTGCTGCACATGCATGATCTAGAGTTTGCAGGTCTTTAAGATGGTTGTGCATCCTCATGATCTTTGTATAAAATACTGAAGATGTAGTTCAGATATGGAATATATTAGATGTTCTGTGCCTTTGGTATCGAATATTATTTAATTAATTACTTGTTTAACCTGTGTAAACTAAAAAGCATTCTGATTGCATACCATAGGATTGTCAATTCCTATAGCAACTCATGCTTATTGAAAAATATCACCTGCCGCCAAGCATTATGATTCAGTGCATTGTTGTTCTCACTCAGGTAGATAAGTGGATCTCTACTGTAGCATAAGTGGGCTTGAAAACTACAAAAATTTTATGTGTTTCTACATTTTAACGTGTACCATCTTCTTGCAGCCTGTTAACAACCCCATACTGAAGGAGATTCTTCTAAGCGGTGATATTTCAAGATTAGCTTGTGTACTTCTCTACTGTGTTGTCACTCCCCTTCTAGAGGAAGTTGTTTATAGAGGTTTCCTGTTGACGTCACTTTCCTCCACCATGAAATGGCAGCAAGCAGTTGCCTTAAGCTCAGTCATATTCAGTGCAGGTCACTTATCTGGTGAAAACTTTCTACAGTTATTCCTCATTGGTTGTGTCCTTGGATGCTCTTATTGTTGGACTGGAAATTTGAATTCGTCCATTCTCATACATTCCCTGTACAATGCTTTGACTTTAATCGTAACCCTATTTTATTAAATTTTAATTTACAGTTCTAGAACAAAATTATGGACATGTTTTTGGGCTGCAATCTTTCTTTTACTCTTCAAAGAAAAGTACGGCTTCTTACTTTCTTAATTTAACCAGTGTGTATAGGCTGGCAAGAATGGGAATCTTTTCCTATTTTAGCTTTCTAGCAACAGAATTGAATAGTTACTGAAATATCATCCTTGTTCAAAGCAAGGTAAGTTGTTGTATTATAGATATCGGAAGCTTTCCCACAGGAGCCATGGTGATTTTAAGGAAACACAATTATGTTCTGCGTAGAAGATATGTTTCTGTCATCATTCTCATTCACTCAACCTGTTCTTTCTCTGGCTTTTGTTCCCTTCCCCACCAAGTTGGTCCAAAGCTTTGGAAGCCAATTTCTCCGTGACACCCTGACACTTTGGAATATTTTCAAATTTCAGCACAGAATCACTTGACCCTCCTAAACTAAAATAAGACACAATAAACAAACATAGAACGTGGTCCCCAATCTTAAAAAACAATTTAAAGGTCTCTATAAGTTGGAAGGAGAGGCACATATAATTGGGGACATGTTCTGCCCCAATTCTATAATCCTTATTCCATTTTTTAAATTCAAACTGATAAGATTGCTGTGTAGGTACAAATTCTATTCTACTTTGTTGAGCTCAACTTTCCACATCAATATGCTACTTTATTGACTTAACAGTAATATTATAACCTTCATAAAAAAAAAACCTACTAAATGAAGGATATTAAATGCATAATAAATTTTAAATTAGTTATTAACCTATTTGAAACTTAAGTATCAATCTGTGTATATTCACTCTCATTTTAGTAGGAAATTCAAATTTAAATTCTTTATTTTTATTTTACTAGATTTCTTTTAGACCTATTCAAAATTGTTTCAATATGTTTTTACTCAATCAATTTAACAAAAGAAATTCTTACTTTCAAAAAAAAAAAACCCTATGAATACCATATTGTCTGCATCAAGTGTATTACTCATCACGCAACGCAAACAACCAGTAGTGGTCCCTAGAAAGCAAGCGTGGCCCTACAGAAGCCAGCTAGACTCACTGCGCTTTCAGTTGTTGTGTTACTACTAAAACCATGGCAATTCACTTGGCCCCACAATCGAACGCTGTGAAGTAGGCTGTATGCTTGTCCCGCAATCAACGTGGACAAGAAACGGCGAGAGCGACGAATCGAGAACCGTGGTGCGTGTTGGATCTACGCCACGTGTCCAATGATGCGTTGGATCCCACGAGGCATCCCGGTTTATAAAGATTTTACAATCAGCGGAACCGCTGTCCCTCTGCGTTTAGCAACTCCCTGTGGTGGACTGCCAAAAACCAGCTTTCCTCAGACCAAAGTTTCTCTCGCTTTCTCTCTCTAGAAGGCCTCCCCTTCTTTCCCCGAAAGCTTGTCTCTAGGTGTGGGTATGGCTGGATTTGAACAGCAGGTGAAGGAAAGGGCCAAAGAGCTCAAGATTTTCTTCAAGAAAGGCGTGAAGATCGTGGGAGATTCATGCAAGAAAGGATGGAACAAAGTCAAGCACATGAAACGCTAGCTGATTGTAATCCACCATGGCTTTTCTCCGTCTTGATTTGTAGTATTATTAGTATTCTCGTAATAGGTCTGTTTTGAATGTAAAAAAAAAAAAACGAGTCTTTAGTTTTTCTTCCTCCCTTTCTGGGTTGTTTCTGTTTCCTCTTTGGGATAGAATTTTGGGATTTCTGTGTCTTTTTTTTTTTATTTTTCCCTTTCACGCTGCTTTCAAATATGAATTCCCTTTGGATTGTTGTTTAAACTTGCTGATAACTAGCTTAAGTTCAAGATCTTGCTCTGGATGTAATATATTTGTTTTCTTTTTCCCTCAAAAACGTTGTATCTGAAATTTACAAAATCTTTGGTTGAGATATTCTGTTGAAGTTGCCTGGTTGCATTTTGAGTTGATGAAAACTTGGGGGCAATATTCATGAGTTCATTAGACTTTGGGGTAATGATTATTTATTAGCTTATGATTTCATATTGAAGGTCACATATTCACCAACGCTCCATTAAACCCATAAGATTTGGGCTTTAGTCATGTGTAAAATTACTATCTTGATTCATATTTATTCAAGACAGGAAAAAGACCATTACAAATTATATGTCTTAAGAGTTCCTGTGAACCAGACAATACCTATGAATGTTAACTTTGTCTGATGCTGCCTTTTTTCTGGTCGAACTTCTTGATATTTCAAAATTAGTAATATTTCAATGACTATTATGTGAAATTACGCTCTTATCATCCACCATAAAATTTGTCATGTGATGTCATTGGGGTTGAAAAAACGGGTTGGATTTATCGGTCGGTTCAATTCACCTCCTAATGGAAATAAGTCAATACATATTTATGTATAAAATTATATTAATTTATTAAATTATTTTATTTATTTTTAAGTGAATTAAATTTATTATTTTTTAATTATTAAAATTATAGATTAATTTTACATTAAATCGGGATGATGTGTTTTGAATTTAAGTTTAAAAATATTTTTACTAAAAGACTTTTCGGTTTGAGGATTTTTTTTTTAAAATTTAAAATATAAAATAAATTATGAATAATTTTAAATTATAATAAAAAATTATATAATTATTTTTTAAAAATATAAATAAATAATCATAATTTATAACTTTAAAAGAATCATTTTTTATTTCTCATTATCTATCGCATTATCTATCGCTTTGCTTATCTATCTGGTTCACGCGTCAAAGAAATTAAATATGTAATGTCATATCTATACGTTGCCCTAATCAATTGGCTGGAGGACTTCATCAGTGGCAATGGACTAATTTAGAGACTTTTAATTTTTAAATAATTGATTTCTTGATCACCTTTTCCTATCTGTGACAAAAACGAGAGTCTTCTCTACAAAAGATGAAACTCACTAGTTCTTCTTACGTCACACCGCACTATTTTAGCCCCATAAAAAAAAAAAGAAAAAGAGAAACGACAATTGTTTTCTTCTACTCTTATGGTACTCTTGAGACCTTAGCACCAGATTCAAACTCAAGCAAAACAGTTGTGGATGCTGAACAAGTTTGTTAGAAGGCTAAGTATTTTTTATCAAGTTTTTCTGTACTTTTCCTAATCTCTTTTTGATTCTTGTCTTTTTTTTTTTTTGTTTAATATTTTTGCGTTCTCTTTTATCTTTCTGCTTCTTTTCCTTTTCTACTTGAACGATTCTCTCTCCCCAACTTCCATTCTTCAAAGCATCAATGGCTACAAACACTACTATTTTAAAGTTTTCTAGTTGCTATTTGCCCAATATGATTGACTACGGTTTGGGGACATGAAGCTGTAGTTCTATTGCTATTGTCATGGAGCTGTCATCTGAATATGAAGTTTTCATGACCCCTTACAGCAACTAATTCGACGAGCCTCAAACGCCGTAGTATTCACACAGAACGCGATTTCCATGGTGGCTATTGGATTTCTGCCCTCTATTCACACTTGTGGTTTTCAAAGAAGGAATGATGAGGAAATTGTCCCAACCTGCCAGTAACCTCTCCAACTAATCAACTTGCATAACTTCGGTTAAGATTGTAGTTTGGTCGCCATTGGACATGGATTATGCGTTTAATTGCACTCGGTTGTTGAATTTTCAATTCGAACCATGCTCGTAAAATTTGGGAAAGATTTTTTATTTTTTACAATATGAAATAGAAATAAAATTAAGGAGTAAAAAAATTAATTAGAGAAAAAATATTTAAAAATTAAATTTAAATACATAATACAAAGAAAAAGTTAATAAAATAAAAAAATAAAAGTTACCAAATTATGATCCTAAAATTTGTTAATATTATAAAAATCTATTGTTGAAGATAAATTGAACAATAATTGAAAAATGACAATCATTGAATTCCACAAATAATTTATTATAAAAATGAATCAAACATCAATGTACTTAGACAAAATATTACGCACATCTGAACACGTTGCACAAACCTACATTAAATTCATATCGTAATCTGACAAAGTTCTAAATTTTCTTTGACGTTGGACAAATGTCTTGTCTCGGTTCTATAACAGGCTAACAGATATTAGGATGTGCAAAATGAATCGATTCCACCTAAAAAAATTTAAATTCAACTTGAACGAAATTGACTCTCAACAATTTAATTCATATATGTTTTTAATTAATTTAGAGTGAATTTTTTTTTTTAATAGTATAGGAAGGTCAAAGTCCTATTATAAAAAAAGAAAGGAAGATGAAGATAAAAAAGAAAATAAACACACTAAAAAAAATTGAATATATCTCTTAAATATGGGGGGCAGACATAAATATTATGAAGTTATAAGGTTCTGCCGGAGTGAGGTTTCTTTAATTAAAAATTGTGATCGAATTAAAAATTTACATAAACTCAACCCAAAATCCGACTATACACACCCCCAAATTTGCATACGCAATTGTAAATTGACGATCTAGTCCCGTCCCGCGATTGTGTGTGAGTCGACGAGAAGGCCAAAACCCAAAGGCATCTATATTCAAAATTCGAATCTACCTCTCGACCTTTTGATTTCATCATACGTTAAACTCCGCTTCATCACCGTTATTCGTAAAGTAATCTCAAATTTCGGTTGCGTTTTGTTGTCTTTCTCGCTTCCGTTTTCCGTCTTCCGTCTTACCCCTCTAATTTTCTTCTCGTTTTCTCTTTGCTTTTTCCCTCTACTGCATCTCGTCGATCGCTTACTCTCCCTCCAAACACCTTTGAATTCCCTCTTGTCTACGCTGAATGGAGATGGCAATGGAAGATTCGCGCTCGCTTGAGATTCTTTCCATGGTTCCTAAGGCCTTTCCTGGAGATGGACGAGCTCCGCGACTACCAACGAATTGTATACCGACGAGTACGCAGCGAATATGTGGTTTCACGGTGACGTTTTAAGGTTTTCTCCTACGGTTTCAAAGTTAATTTCATTTGCTTTTCGTTTTTTCTCTGTTCGGGCTCGAATTTCGAAGAGTAGGATAATTGACTCGTAATTTTTTGCATTTGCTGAATTCATGCTGTTATTTTGGTTCATATGTGTGGGAACCAAGATGTTTGTTCTATGAAGGCATTAGTCCGAAAAATATAGGGTTTCTGGAATGCTATTGTTCAATTTGAACTCCCTAGGGTTTATATCAAAGCATGTAATGTCTCTGCAACCTTGGTATCGAAAAACCGCTAGGACTTTCATTCATTGGATTTGAAAGAAATTATGGTTATTTCTGCGCTTTCTGCTGTTTCTATTGTTGCTTGAAGTCTGTTTCGGGTTGAATTTGCGGATGATTTTGAATCTGAATTTTAGTTGCAATCAAGCTGAGCAGAGGAGTGTATAATTTTGATTGTGAGATTTTGGGCAGGAACTTTAAATGGCTGGAAAGTTGAAATTAGGGCTTCCAAAGAGTGGTGCTTCTAGTCTAAGAGAACAAGCAGCGAGGAAGATACTGAAAACTGTGAGATCCCAAGGTCATCCCTATGTTGAACTACGTGAAAATGGTAAAAAATTCATATATTTCTGCACTTTATGTCTTGCTCCATGCTACAGTGATCCTGTGCTGCTTGATCACTTGAAAGGTAGCCAGCATAACGAGAGACTATCTGCCGCAAAGGTTACTCTGCTAGGGCCAAATCCATGGCCTTTTAATGATGGTATTGTCTTCTTTGACACGTCAACTGAAAATGATTATGACTTGGAAGTTACAAGTAGTAAACATAACAGGATATATGGGTGCAATGGCAATGAAAACAACCTTGCTATTGTGAAGTTTGGTGAAAATCTGAATATGAGTAAAGACAGTCTTGGGGAGACCGAAGAAATTCAATGTGGTAACAATTATCTAGAGTCAGGTGCAGTTCAGTCAGATATTCTGCTAAGTTCAAATGCTGATTTGATGAATGATGATTTTACTATGGTGATTCCTCATGTGCTGATTGGGGATGAAGCTTCAGATATAAAAGTTAGGGAAATGGGTTTCGGGAAGATTTCTGCAAGGTTCTTTGAGAAGGATAAAGTTCTGATTGGCATTAGAAGAATATGGTGTGAGTGGTTAGGAAAAGAGTATAATGATCAACAAGGTGGTGTTGAGGTTCCAGATCATAATTTTGCTCTGATAATTTTCTCTTACAATTATGATTTGGGTAGGACAGGGTGGCTTGATGATATGAAATCATTGCTTCCCCCTGCTCATATAACAGAATCAGAAAATGAGGGGGACAGTGGCTGTAAGAGAAAGAAATCATTATCTGACCCTGAGGATATTAGTGATTCCTTGAGCAATCAGTACGATTCTTCCATGGAAGATTCCTCAGCTTCTAACAGTGCCACCTCAAGTTTGATGATAGATCAATATGACGACCAGCTTCTCCGTACCGGGTTCATTTCAAGCAAGGCTGTAAGGAAAGTGTTGAGACGGCAACAACGTTTAGCATCAGAGAAAATGTGTGATATCTGTCAACAGAAAATGCTTCCTGGTAAAGATGTAGCAACACTTCTGAATCTGAAGACTGGAAGAGTGGCTTGCAGTAGTCGAAATGGGACTGGGGTAAAGACATTTTGCTAATTTTATTATCCTGTTTTGCTGTATGTTTTTCTTAGTAGTGAAGCTTGACCAGAAGGGTTGTGATATCAAAAACTGCATATTAATGCATAGTTTAAATGTGGAAAATTATTTACATTTTATGATATTTGTATTCAGGCGTTCCATGTGTTTCACATATCCTGCCTTATACACTGGATACTCTTTTGTGAATTTTACATAATCACAAACGATTTAGTTCTCCAAAAAGTTAGACGAGGAAATAGGAGAAAAACTGGAGCAAATGTTAGCGAAATTGGAAAAGAAAGTGAGATGAAAGCTGCTGGAGCACAAATGAAGACTGTGTTCTGCCCAGAGTGCCAGGGTACTGGTATTATCATTGATGGAGATGGGGTGGAGAATGCACCCTTTTCATTGTCTGAGGTCGGTTCATTAGATGATTAGCTCTTTACTTGAACCTTCGGCTTATCTTATACATGCTTTAAATATCCTTTTTCTTTGGGTCTTCTTAGTGAAAATTTCATATTGGGGAAAAGTTTGGACTGTGCTGCTTTGTGTAGATTAAAGAAAGCCAGGAAGTTTCTCAATACAGTCTTTCTGGAATTTATCATGGATTGCTTTCTTGCAGATGTTCAAGTTTAAAATAATGGTGTGTGATGCACGTAGAGAATGGGTGAAAAGTCCTGAAGTTCTGCAGAATTGCTCAACTGGGTTTCACTTTCTTTCAGAATCTGGAGAGATAGTTGAGGTGCATAACATTTTTGCGTACAGTTTCATTTGGATGAAAATGAGTATAACAGCTGTTAATTATATAATGTTGTCTTTTTGGTTTTAGGAAAAAGTGGAACCCTTAAAATTGCTGCATTTCTATCGTGCTGATGAGCAGAGTCAAACACGAGAACTGTTTATACCTAGTAGCTGATTCTCCAAAAGTATCGTAGATGATATTTTGCACGTAGGGCGTTGTAAATTTGTGCAAGTTATGTATTATGTTCTTGTAAGAACCTCGAGTAGCTCTTCGCATAGAAGTAGGCACGTGGACTTGTTTATTGTGAATAATGATCTGATTAAATAATGTGTATACCGGGAGTTATGTACTAACACGATTGCTCGTTGCTGACTTGTGTATACGGCTTTAGCGAAGGGCGACTGATTATTGACTTTTAAATGTAGAACTAACCTAACGTAATTTTACTCCCTTTTAGTTTCTGATTTCGATATTTCTGGTTAATCTATGTTGGACACTGGATTGCTAACAGCAGTTCGGCTGTAGAGATTCTTGATTATTTATTTATTTATTGGGAATAAGAATTAAGATGTTGGCCTGCTTCATCATGGTTATAAAAAGAATTCGATTGCAGCGGCTTTTGGTAGTTATCTTTCCCATTAGTTTATCATAACTCTTCACTGTATATTGGTTCGGCTGTTTAGCATATTTAGCTCAGAGTCTGCCTATTGATGGGTTGGGTAGAAAAAGCACTAATCCTCTAAAGCAAATTTAGTTGAAAGGGAATTATGTTATTGCCCTTATTCTACTAACTTTCTTTGTATATGAGTGATAAACATATATATAATTAGACACAAGGGGAGGTAATGAAATATAGAGAATAGCATAATAAGGCTCTTATCAATTAAAAACATCAGTGCAACCCACAATTTATTTGAGGAACAATGTGACTCGATTTGCTGGGGCGAAGGGTAACTGTCACTAAATTATTTGATTGCTTAAAAGCTTGCATTAGAAACATGTGAAGCAACAATTACAGAGGAGAGATGTTACTTTTGGCCTCTGCCTGAAAACATCGATGTGGTAGGGAATACATGTGGCAGAGATGTTTAATTTCCAGAATTTGGGTTTCCTCCACATTGGTTTGATAGCCTAGTACACCGGAATGTGGAGAACAATTTCCCCGTTTGATTGAAATGCAAAGCTCATAATAGCTGTAACAGACGTCAAGCATCCTGACGAAGGTTTTGATTGACACCTGACATCTTTGTTGTCGAATCGTTAATTACAGACAGGGAGAAAACAAGAAGGAAAATGGATTTGTTTTCTTAAAAACCAAACAGAAATTAACAAGTAAAGAAAAGTACAAAAAAGATGCTGAACAAAGAAATGGCATAGCCGGCGAAAACACGGGAGCTTTGGCTGCCGATTTGTATGAGTAGACAAGCACATATGCACCCCTACTGATGTACGTAAATAATTTATTTATTTATTTCATAATAGTCATGTCTGTTTATTTACTTATTTTGTTGCATGGGGAGGGCTGCAACTTCCGAAGAACTTTTTTACTCAATCTTCTTAGAATGTCAACTAGTTAGTAAATTGTGCGTTTATGGCTGCTGCTAACTTTTTTCTTAATTGATTATAAAGTTTTTTAATAATTGATAATTTAAATTATATAAATTCAATTAACATTATTTAATTTTAAATATTCATTTTTAGTTATTGAAACTATTTAATATCCCCAAATTTTAGTTTTGTTTATTTTTAATTTAAGAAAAGACGTTGCGGCAAATACATTTCCCTAATGTTAAAGTTGGGGTTAGTAACTTCGCAAAAACACGGGAGCTTGGGCAGCCGATTCTCCGCGAGCCTCTCCTCCTCAAAACCTCTGGCTCTAATGAGCGATGGTGCTCGCTCGCACAAAATGGAAGCTTTACGATATCTCTCGGGTTCTTGGGGCTCTATTCTACTCCACCGAAGCCCTGGCGTCTTCTTCAATCCCACTCCACGGTCGCATTTTGATGGCTGGAGATCCCACGAATTCGATGACTTGTATTCTCGATCAATGGGTTGAAGAAGGCCTAGATGTCAAGCAGTCGGAGCTCCGAAGGCTCATCACGGAGCTCAGAAAGCGTCGTCGCTTCAAGCATGCCCTTCAGGTGCCAACCGTATCAGTCTTTTTAAGTTTTAACTAGTTTCTCTCCGTTGTGGCTTTTACTGTAATTTCCCCAATGTAACTTCAAATGCATATTTGGGAAATATAGAAGCTATTTCAAAGATTGAATTTCATAAAGCTGATGTCAATTCAAGGTACAATGAAATTCGATTTGCTCTTGGTGAGTATGCAAGGTTTTCGGTGATTGTTTAGACATCGTATACATTATCTTAATTTCAACTAAAACATGAGTCTGATTCATGCTCCATATTTAGAATATTCAGATTGATCTTTGTTATAATGTTAATATTCTTGTAGGTAGTGATACTAAAAGCCCAGCTTTGAGTGGACAAAAGATAGACAAGATTCTTTGCAATACCATTTCTTAGAATCAACTGATTAAGAAGTTTAGGACAACTTAGCATGCGAGGTTCTGCTAAAAATAAATTAATTCATATGTTTGTAGTACTCTGATAACACCACTTCTCACTGATACAAGAGCAAAATATCGAATATCTCATCCTGCAATACCATTTCTTGTATTTGTTGTTGTACCCTGATAACATACTCAGTTTTTTCCATTCTTTCATGCGTTCGACTTTCATAAACTTATATTTCAATAATCATATATTTGATTTTCAATTTCTCTTAGTAAATAGTAGAAAGTGATTGTGTTGAAAAATGTGCTTGCTTTATAATATTGCATTTGAATCTTTAAAATTAAAAATTGGGGAATCACTGTTTTCTGTCAGCTTTCAGAATGGATGAGCAATCAAAGGAACTATGAATTATGGCCAGGAGACATTGCTACGCGGCTCAACCTGATATCAAAAGTCCATGGCTTAGAACAAGCAGAGAGATATTTTAGTGGCATTCCTGACAATAAAATTGAATTCAGGGTCTATGCTGCCCTTTTGAGTTGCTATGCAGAACATAATTCTTTGGAGCAAGCAGAGGCTATCATGCAGAAGATTAAAGAATATAATTTCGTGTCTGTCACAGTGTGTTATAATATTATGTTAAAACTCTATGCTCAGATGGGTACATATGAGAAAATGGATAGTCTGATGCAAGAAATGAAAGGGAAGGAAATCTGCAGCAGTGCCACATATAGTACTCGGTTGAATGCTTATGTGACTGCTTCAGACATAGAGGGGATGGAGAAATTTCTCATGCAGATGGAAGCTGATCCCTTGGCATCTGTGAACTGGTTGATATATATTATTGCAGCAAAAGGTTATCTGAAAGCTGGTCATTTTGAGAAGGCCTTGGCGATGTTGAAGAGAACAGAGCATTTAACCGAATGCATGAGGGGGAGGACCAGTAGGAGGGTTGCTTACGAATCTCTTCTTACTATGTATGGTGCTATTGGTGATAAGGACGGGGTGTATCGTATTTGGAATGGGTGCAACAAATTTCTGAAACCAGCCAACTCAGCTTATATATGTATGTTAAGCTCGTTAGGGAAGCTAGGTGACATTGATGGAGCCGAGAGGATTCTTGAGGAATGGGAATCTGGAAATACATCGTTTGACCGAAGGATTCCAAATTTGATGATTAATGCTTATTGTAAGAAGGGCTTGGTGGAAAAGGCTGAAGCATATATTAGGAGACTTTTGGATAGTGGCAAGGATTTGGATGGTGATGCATGGGATCGTTTGGCTTATCGTTATTGCTTGGATAGTGATATGGAAAAAGCAGTTCAAACAATTAAGAAAGCACTCTCGATGGGTCGACCCGGAGGTTGGAGGCCTAATCCGTTTAGTTTGGCTGCATGTGTTGAGTACATGAAAGAAAAAGGGGATTTGGGGTTAGCTACAGAGATTCTAACATTAGTTAGAGAACAAGGTAATTGCTCAGCTGCTACCTGTGATAGATTATTAAATTATGTCCACAGTCGAATCCCAGATACAAATGCTCTTGATTTGATGAAAGGAGATTATCAGCTGGAAGATAATAAGGTTCCAGACGGAGAGAAACAGGTCGAATTGGAACTGAAGGAAGAGGGCAGTAGCTAAATTACATGCAATAGACGTAGCAATTTGTTTCCAAATTTTCTGGACATAGTGCTCATTCCCCTTCCCCTGTTTGCAGTTCTTTGTACCCTCAAATATTTATTATAGTCGATGATCATTAGCTGTATTGAGACAGAAAGTAAACTCTCTAACATTTGGGTGTCAAACGTTTTCAATCTGCAAGTTACGTTCATAAAATATTGACAATTGTCTATCGATCTAAATTTTTCCAAGCTACATTGAGTACGTTTAGAAGAGCCTTGCTATTTTCACCTAAAGATTTTTTCAGATTTTTATCACATACAATCAATAAAAATTAATCTTTATTTATTGTTAAATATAACAAATAAAGACTGTGTCACAAAATCAGGACCAAAATTAAGTGAAAGTATTTTTTTTCCATTCTAAATTACTGCGTTAGATTTCATCTTCTATATCTTTGCATGCCACATGAGATATCCTTGCCTTTATAATTACAACCCCACAGCACGACGTTGATCATAGTTCTTGTAACCAACCTTTTCTATACGATGTTACTCACTTACGGTTCTCATGATGCATTACTTGATATAAACCACATAAAAAACCATGTTAATGATACTTATCGATGTTTGACTCCTAAGTAATCATACAGAATCAAACGAATTTTTAGGAGAGTAAAATGGCGATGGGAATTAGTGGCATTTGTTTTAGGGTCCATTCCTCTATTGTCCATAATCTATATTATTGAATTGGGTTTAAAATTTTTAAAATTTAAAGTTATTTAAAAGTATGGGCTGTAAAAAGAGAGAAATAAATATAAAATTGGAATGAGACCTGAATTGCCCAAATTCTCGACACGGCTACCTGGCTTGGTGATTTACCGATTCTGCTGAAAAGGACACCATCGTTTGCGGAGCCTCTGTGAAGTGCCAACGTAGTCTTATTTTCCACAAGCCGCTGATGAGTGATGAATGATGTTGCTCATTTGCTCAAAATGGAGTCTTTACGACCTTTCTCGGGTTTATGGGGTTCTATGTTATTCTTCTTCAATAAAGCAGAACTCACTCTTCCTTCGAATTTGCAGGGCTGGACACCCTAGGGTTCCAATGGACCTTGTGCTTGACCAATGGGTTGAAGAAGGCAGAACGGTCAATCAATGCGAGCTACAAAGTGTCATCAAGCATCTCAGAAGGTTCCGTCGCTTCCAGCACGCCCTTCAGGTAACTTTCTCTGAATATGGTTGCGCCTCTAGTGGCCTTTACTGTATTTTCAAATGCATATGTGGAAATGTAGGAACTTATTTCTAGATGCAATTAAATATTTTGAGCCTCATTTCAATTCAACGAATCTTAAAGCTCCAAATTTTTGTGTGGACGAGTAGTTCTGATTGTTCACTCTGAAGAAATAATAGCAGCAATACTAATATGTATATAATTATGTTTTTAGAGCAATTCCCTGATAACATAAAACTGTTTCCACTGTGTTCTCCGTTAGACCCCCGCTAATGTTTGCTTCTCTCTCTCTCTCTCTCTCTCTCTCTCTCTCTCTCTCTCTGTGTTATACTCTTTGCATTATCAAGAGTTAAGAGATCATTGTTTGTGTTAGATATCCCAATGGTTGAGCTGTAAAAGAAATTATGTCTTGTCCACTGGAGACATTGCTGTACGGCTTGACTTGATTTCAAAAGTCCAAGGTCTAGGTCAAGCAGAGAAATATTTTTCTAGCATTCCAGACACTTTAAGAGGCTTGAAGGTCTATGGTGCTCTTCTACATTGCTACGCAGAAAATAAATCTGTGGATAAAGCAGAGGCTATCATGCAGAAAATTAGTAAGGACGGTTCCAAGTATATAGCAAACCTGATTGTGTCTTACAATACTATGTTAAACCTCTATGCTCGCATGGGTAAATATGAAAAATTGGATAGTCTGATGCAAGAAATGAAAGAGAAAGGCATCAGCAATACTTTAACATTTAATATTCGGTTGAATGCTTATGTGACTGCTTCAGACATAGAAGGGATGGAGAACTTACTTTTACAGATTGAAGCTGATCCCTTTCAATTTATGGACTGGTCTACATATTCTACTGCAGCAAAAGGTTATCTGAAAGCTGGCCATTTTGAGAAGGCGTTGACAATGTTGAAGAGATCAGACACTTAACTAAAGGCAAGACAAGGAGGCTTACTTATGAATCTCTTCTAACTACATATGCTGCTATTGGGAATAAGGACGAGGTGTATCATATTTGGAATATGTACAATAATCTTGGAAAATTCTACAACTCAGGTTACACTTGTATGTTAAGCTCATTGGTGAAGCTGGATGACTTGGATGGAGCTGAGAGGATTCTGGAGGAATGGGAATCCAGATATACGTGCTTTGACATCAGGGTTCCAAATTTGATGATCAGTGCATATTGTAAGAAGGGTCTGTTAGCAAAGGCTGAAGCCATTGTAAGGAGGCTTTTGGAGAGTGGTAAGGAATTGAATGGAAGTGTCTGGGGTCGTTTGGCTAATGGCTATTGCATGGATAGTAACATGGATAAAGCACTTCAAACATTGAAGAAAGCAATCTTGGCAGCTGAACCAGCTGGATGGAAGCCTAACCCTTTTACTTTAGCTGCATGTATTGAGCACATGAAAGACAAAGGAGATTTGGGGTCAGCGTTGCAGATTCTGAGGTTATGTGAAGAACAAGGTTATTTCTCAGCTGCTACCTATAATAGTTTATTAAGTTATGTACATAATGAAATCCCAGATAAAAATGCCCTTGATCTGATAAAAGGAGATTATCATCTAGCAGACAACGTTGAAGCTCCAGATGAGAGAAATACTGGATAATGGACGTCAAGGTAGTAACTCGAGTTACCGAAATGGCTTGCAATAATATTATTCTGATATAATAAGGCAAGAATGTGTAGGACTAGGATTTTTCAAATCAAGGTGGTTCTATGTGCCTGATGATGGAACTTTACCTTTAATAATCTGGATATGTATGATAATGAAAATGAAACTCTCACAAAACTTACCCTATTAAATCTATACTAAAGTTAAAGTAGACTATTAGATTCATAATTTAATCTGTGAAATTTAATAAATTTAATAATTTTTTATTTAAGTATTTAATAAAATTGAATTTATATGAATGGTAGAACTCTTTGATTTTATATATTTATCACATTTGGAAGTGCAATTTTATTTATTATATTTTGGATAAACATTTGTATCAAAGACAACATAATTATTTTGTGCAACTAAGTTTACTATAAAAACAGAGGCATACAAACCAAACTCTGAAGGCTTAGTGGACTTCCGTGGAAAGAAACTTGAGATGGAGATCTGGAATTTATATTTCATTCTTAGTATCCCCAAGTAAAAGAATAGTATTGGTATCACCGCCTTTTAATATTTTTGTCACTTAGGTCTCAACCCTTTCTCGGCGCATATATTTATCTAGGTTCATTTTCTTTTCTAATCAGCCATCAATATTCCAGGGAAAGCCAGCAACTATTCAACTAGCTGTCTAGCAGTGATACTTTGAGAATATGTGAGAATCAAAATAAGGATGATTTCAAAAAAAAAAAAAAAAGAAAAAAAAGAAAGAAAGAAGCAGTGGCGTTTCAAAATTGATCAGTGACCAAGTTTGGCTATATTCCAAGTTGATGTCTGAAGTGGAAACGTCAAAACATAGCAAATGAACCCATTCAAGTACAATGATCTCTCCTCTTGGATGTACCCATGTGGCTCCACACTAGCCGTTCCTCGAAGGTCCACCATGATCGTCATCAATAATTAGCAATGTATCCAGGTGTACCAAGAGCTCCAAAACTAAATTTTGGAAGGACATGTTTCCCCATAAATTCTATTACTTTCTAGGCCAAAGTTAATGTAAATTTCGCTTTCTGGGAGTGCTGCTACTATTTTAAAAATTACTTGTTGCTATTTACTTATTTACGTTAATGTATTTCTTTCCGTAAAGTTAAAATATACAAGAATATTATTATGAGTTTTTTTAGTGAAGTTGCTTTTTGTGATAATTTAAAGTATCGCTTTTTGCATATTTGTGACAAAACTAATACCACAGAAGTACTGCACTTCAAGAATTAGGCCTAAAAAGAGCCAAATTCATACAGAGCATTAAGCTATTAGCCTATTAAGATATTTATGCTTTTCTGATATTCGTAAGCCCCGTGCCCCCACACCGCATACGATGTAGAACGAGTCACTTTGTTTTGTGATGAAAATTAATCATGATGTTAAAACATCTCTGAAGCTTTCTTTAAAAAAATATCCACCTCAATGATGTGATACTTCATGTTGGAATTTTCTTATCATCAACCTAATAGATTATCAGAATAAATCAAGCTATTTTAGTTGTATCTAGTTTTCTATTTATTTAAATTGTAAGTATAATATTCAATTTAATAGTACTTTTGATAAATTCTTCCGACATGGAACATCACTCGAAACAACTTGGATGTTCCTTTCAATTGCATGGACCACAATGGCTTGGACCATTCAAGCAATAACAGAGAAGGGACATCGTCTTTGCGGTCCAAGCCAATGGATAAGGCATAGGTTCCAGGGGCAACCAATTTATGCGGCACAGAATCTGCCTTGCCCACAAACCAAGGCATCTTGTTATTGCATCTAAAGATCATGCAAATTGCTAGCAACATATCTAGGCGTCCACTTTTATTTCCTTCATTTGTTACTAAAGAGCAATATGCAAACAAGCTCAACGCCAAAAGCTAAATGTAATGGAAACTAGTGCTATCTGATATAGCTCAAATGATAATTGTGATCACATATATCTCGGCACTAAATATGCATCTTCTCGAACACATGGTACATGGATGAATCCGCATACTGTTTCTATTCTTTACAAAGGTTGTATTGCACAAAAAGAAAATGAAACTCAGTCAAAATAAGAGAAGACACAAGATTATGCAACAAAGAAGGAAAAAACAGATTCTATTAAGTGACTTGTCCGCTTGCATTAGATGCCTTCTGACCCTTGGATTACTATTCCCCGCAAGATGATAGGAATTAGGGTAAGTGTATACGTTTGTGAGTTGGTTACCAAACATCCTTGCATATACCACCTCCCCAAACGCTCCAATTGCTGTATCAAATGCGTTTGTTACAGCACCACCAGTGCTAAGCATTGGCGAAGTGTAATTACCTGGATGTGAGTTGAGATGTTGAGGAGGATAGGAATAATGGCGATGATAATATGGGAAAGTTGATTGAGTAGTGGTTGTAGTATTGGAAGATCTCGGTGCATCAACCATCATTGCAGGACCCAGGGGTCTTTGCGGTATGACAATCCCTACATGGTGGGCCTTGCCTTTAGCAGGTCTTGTGGTCTGTCCACGGCCATATAATGGAACTAGGGATGATTGTGAAACCTCTGCTTTGCATACTGGACACTGCGGTCTCTGCTCTTCGTTCTCAGAAGAGATACTATGGTAATGAAGCCATGTGTAAATGCAAGGCCAGCAGTATAGATGACCACAAAGGGTGACCACTGGATCTTGCACACACTCCAGGCAGATGTTGCAGTCGAAGCCACCAGAAGCATTTCTATCAGGATCTGCAATGGCACCAGCGGAAGATTTCCACTTTTCCAAAGATTTACCTTCTCCAAAGGGATCAATTTGGGGCACAGCCTCCTCAAAGTAATGATCTAAGGCCATTATTTCGTTTTACAAAGTGCTCTCTAAGGTGCCTAATCTGCAAAGCACAAATGCACACAATGTCAGAATCATAGGAATTTGATAACAATATTCATAAATGCATTTAAGCTCATGCTTAAAACAATGAAAGACAAAACTTTAACAAATCAGTCTACAAATGCCTAATAAAATAGCATCTCTAGATGAATTATTAACAAAAATATCAAGCTAGGTATAGTTACTCTTCTTCTGTCTGAGAAAGAAGGCTTGAAAAAGCCACTTAAGTCAGTGAATACCAGTCACCAAGCATGTCTAGTTCAAGCCTTTAATGCATTTAACATACAACCAATGACTCTTGAAATTGGATCGCTTTGGGGAAATGGTAAACAACAAGGATGCCAAAGATAAAGGACAATTTTTAATGAATTATAAAGTACATAGGTCCCTCCCTCCCACCAATGACAGATTATGACATTTATGGTTAGACACTATAATGGTAATTTTCTAGCAAAAATTTTAAAAAAAATTCAAACCGTATAGGATCAAATCTAAACGTTTACAGAATAATATTAGAGTACTGCTGGTGTTCATAGGAATTTGGAAATTGCCTTCAATGAAGGATTTTGACCTTTAAATCTAAATGCAAACTCTTCATTCCATAAATATTATAAAAGCAATAGATATGTATTTCATTAGAGTCCAGGAAAAAAAATGTCAATTACCAAATTCAGAATTGCATCCAGATCTAACAATAAGGACTTTGCAGCATGGATCTTTTTGAAGATCTCTGTCCCTAAATCCAATAAACCTGCCGTGGGAAACTAGATCTCCAGCATAATTTTTATGATCAATATATACTCTTGTCTTCTAAAAGAATTGCATCCAGATCTGCTTTAACACAAAGATTATGTTCATCAAACTACCAGCCAATTCAACTCTCAAGACTAGGCCACCTAACAAACAACTGTTTTTGTGATTCTTCAGAATAGTCAGATACAACTGCGCAGTGTGACTGCACAGAGAAAAGTTCTTTCAATTGAAGCAAAAAGTCAAATTGATGCAACTCTCTGAGCAAAAGGCAACCAAGTATATCAGAGAAACCAATATCAACAATCTTAGCGATGTTATTAATAAATCTGACCATGTATAAGAGAGTGAATTAGGCATTTCTGATATAAAATACCATTAACTAAATCAATTTTCAGGAAAGTTTTCAGGTTCCAACTGCAATTAAAATCTTCCTAGATCTGCTGAGGGAGAAAACTAGACTCAATCTTTGATAAACCATGGTGACTTATAAAGGGCTAAAAGGAAACTGGTTATTTTCTTTTCGATCTAAAACCCAAGAAAGAACCGGTTCACTTTACTTTATGAAACAACTAAAATGACTTTTTTCTTTGTTCATGTGTTTCGTCTGTGCTATGATTATTGAAGTTTATTAATCCTTATCAGTAATCAACTACCCGGCACACATCACATGCATAGTTTTCTTTGGATAAAATAAAAAAAATTCCCTTATTTAAGCAGACGATGAAACTTATTTCGTTAAGAAAATCTGAGATTGTTTGCTAAAAAAAAGTTCCAAATATGTCAATATTTTGCATAAAGATTTAAATCTTCAAACTAACATATGTGGACGAAATTAAGAAGAAAAGAGTAGGAAACAGAGATTAAAACGCATAAATATACAAAGGGGAACACAAAGGGTCTAAAATCCTATGATTTTGAGTATGAACCAGTCAGCGACCAAAGCTCTTTGACGTTTTCCCAAACAGAAAAGAATTCCAGAGAAAGTGATCTCTAATAAGCAAATAGAGAAGTAATCGAATATAAACGGGAAGGAAAGAAAGGGGCAAACTATTTAATAACGAATTTGTTCTCAACATCTAGCTTCACAGACTTCATATGATACAAAACTTTCTGTTCAGATGATTTCCCCAAAAATAAACCAAGATTTAACATATTAGCAAGGCAACCTCTTGACTTCAATTAGAAACACAGGAAATCTGACTCAGAACACAGAGGATTGGTTCCTCGCTGGAAGCATCCATCAATAACTAAGCTTTGCTTGATAATAACATCAAAAAAGGAGAATATTCCAACACCCAAATGAACCCGAGAGACAGAGCGGAAAAGTTAACTTTAAGGGAAGGGGATAAAAGGAAAATCACAACCAAATTGCATGTTCCATGTCTTCTCACTTTGTCTATATGACAGTGCCAGAGCAAGAGAAAGGAAGAAAGGTAATTGAATACTCACGGACAGGTTGCCAAGGGTCTTGCGTTCTAAGCTGCAAGCCGCGTGAAAACCTTGAAAGCTGAACAGAGGCAAGCTTCCACGGCTTAGAGAGAAAAAATGTGCAGAGAAAGGAAGAGGACTGGGGAAGAAGAGAAATAGAATACAAGAAAAACGAGAGACAAGACAAAGGGTCTATTTATAAAGACAAAAGGTAGGAGAAACTTCTTCCCCTCTTCCTTGCCTCTCCCAGGTAACTTTCACTGACGTGGCACCCACAGTGACCAAGTTACCTGCCGGATACGGAGTTACCGCGTTTTCCTTCTTCTATTCGTGTTTAGATGCTCATTTTATTGTTGATTCCAAGGGTGATTAAGTGTGTAATCATTCGAGAATTAGACGCTAACTTTTTTTCTAAAGATTGCCAAATACAGAAAAGTGGTTAATACATAGTAGGGAAATAAATAATGTGACAATCAATTAATTTTCATAATTTTATATATGAAATTGAATAAATTTAATAATTTATACATAAAATTTTATTATTTAAATATATAATTTAATAAATTTAATAATTTAAACATATGATTTAATAAATTTGATAATTTAAATATAAAATTTAATAAATTTTATGATATAAATATATGATTTAATAATTTTAATAATTAAAATATGTGACTTATAAAATTTATTTAAATATAAAATTTAATAAATTTAATAATTTAAACATACAATTCATAAAATATATATTGATCGTGAAGCTAAATCTAATCAATCAATAGTTATGAAAGATGTTATGGATATTTCATATCCCAAATTTAACAAGAATAGCATTAATCTTAATTTTATCAATGAGTTGCAATATAGTATTTGATCCAAAAATTTAAATAATCTATAATTAATATCAGAGATGAGTTTCATATATCAAATCAACAAAGATAAACATTTAAAGCCAGGAATCTTATAATTTCATGACATTTATCTCTTTCTCCCATTTTTAGGAGACAGGTTTGATTCCTTTAAGTGTGTCTATTTCCTTCCTTATCTCTAAAGAGATAGGCATTTAAAACATGTAACAAGTAATGGGTCATTTTTCAAAAACTTTTTTGCTAAATACTTTTACACATAAGACATCATTTAGAAAGTAAGCCCTAGTTTGTTTTTATTAGAATTAATACATCAATTATATAAATTTATAAAATTATTTAAATATTTGAATGAAGTGCAATTTGGTTGTTTAATTTAGAAAACCCTATTCGCATGCACGGGAGTGTATGCTCTTCTTCTATTGTGAAATAAAAATTTAAAGATTACAAAGAAAGAAAAAAAAGAATACAAGAATATATATAGACGAAATATAAAATTTATAAATACATATATTGTTGCTTTTCACTTTATTAAGGATATCCCGGCCAGCTGAATAATAATTGAAGGGCTGAAGGACGTGAACATTTGTGTTTCTTCTTTTTCATTTTGGTGATAGAACAAATATGTTGCTTATGGAGTTGGAATCCTTGTTGGGGTGGTTCATGTTGATTAATGGTTGGCCAAGATTAACAATAGAGTGATGAATGAGTGAAATATTAGTTATAAGCAATACTGCAAACGTGTTTCACAAAAGGAAATATATACATATATATATATATATATATATATGAAAATTACAACATAACACGTCAAACACGTTTTTTTTTCTTTTTTGGGTAGATATTTTGAAACCTAACAAATTGTTTCATAGTGTCAAAGATGATTGATACTAGGTTAATATATGGTTTACTCGGACCTAAAGTTTTTGACTTTCTTTTATTTTAATAATTTTAAAAAGACGCTAAAAGAGAATAGCTAAAAAGTAATTTTCATTTATAAATTTTATTTTTCAATAAATATTATATCATTAGATAATATAATATTTATTTTTCACGTGTATACTTAAGGTGACAGAAGATAGACAATGTACATGCAAATGATTATGTTATCAAATAACACATTGATAAGGTTGCTAACTATATGTTTTAAACTCCATCACTTCAGACAACAATATTGGCAAAGCCCCTAACAACTCCCGACTACATGAGTATCTGCCCATTTGTGGCGAATATAGAATGTAGAAAAAGTTAAAAGAAAGAACATAATTAACGCAGCCGAATTATGAGGGATCAATGCTTTTAAAATATAATATTAGGGACAGTATCATATTAGGGACGGCGATGATAAACCAGGCGGCTTGTATAAAAGATCAGCTAAGTGATGCAAGCAATGGGAGAAGTTTCCTCAGTTGGTATTGAATTTTAAAAAATTTATTTAAAAAATATATATTATTTAATTTATTAAATTTTATAATATAATCTATAAGACTTGCTAAAACTTGTATAACAAACTTGTTGAGAGTAAATATATCATTATTCAGTTGTCGTTGCCTAAGAAAATTAATAAAAAAAATTCAAGAGGGTGGGTCTTATTAATCTGTTTAAAAAATTTTAAACCGTTTGAATTTATGAGCCTTATAAATAAATTTATAATATGATTTTATTTATAAAAATAATAAAAGAACTCCATGGATCAATAAAATATGAACAAAACGTGGTTTCCACAAAAACAACTGTTGGATTTAGCAAAAAGAGAGGAAGGGGTGGGGAATGATAATATTGATATTTTATAATTTAATACGGAACTAAATATAGACCTTAACATTATAAATAAAGAAATGTTATATGTATAAATGTATAAAGCTTAAAAAAATAAAATATGTGGGTCTAATAATATTATTTTGTTGTCACCTCAAACTTTGTATACTTTTTATACATAATTACTTTGTACATACATCATTTTTCTTATAAATATATATAACTTTTGCACCAACATAAATAAAATTATTCTTAAAATTAAATTGACATCAAACTAATAAAATTGTTAAGTTACCGATTGATCCAATTAGAAGATCAATGATTAGGTCACACAAATAAATTAAATAAATATAGAAATATTTTTATATATAATATTATGGGAAAAAAGGAATTTTATTATAAATCATCTGTTCAACCACTAGATCACCACTGGATCAATAACCAGTTCCACAATTCTCATCTAGCTGATTGTTTTTTTTTTGGGTATAAATACAAGCTGGGGCAAGTTTAGAATTCAATTCTTGATCAAATCAGTTAGTTCAAACTGAATATAAAAACTATAAATAAAATGTTTGAAAAAAACACAAACTCCTTTTTTTATAATATAAATTAGTTGTATAAATTTTAAACGGAATGCTATATTTTACGGAATTGGCCATTGTTACTAAAGTCAGTAATTGGTTAGGTAAGCTTTTGGTAGGTTTTTTTTTATTACTCCGTAACAACACATATTACACGTGACTTTATAATTTTATAATTGAATCAATATATATATAGCGTGGTACATGTTGTCATAGTGGTTGACATTCTGGTAGGTTTGCAGCTTGCTTGGTGAAGTTAAAGCAATGGCAGACCTCAGAAGAGTCATAAGGGGCACATGGCCTCCCCAAAAATGTATTTTTTAGAAGTTTTATTTTTAAAAATTTGTTTCACGATAAAATTTAACAGTGATTTCCAATTTTTTTGTCTACAAATTAATATAAGGCTTTTAAAACTAATTCATCCAATTATTAAATTAAAAGTCTATAATTTTTTTGTGAAATATTGAATACACAGTAGCACGATTTATATTAAATATTTGATCTAAAACTTAAACATAATGTATAAAATTAAAAACTTGAAAAAAATTCACATATAGTAGCAATATAAATATTTATGTGTTCACTGCTCACACACGCAAATTTCTTGTCTCAAACTGTCACACACACAATTCTATTTGTGTCATTCTAACTTTTCAATATAATTTTATTTTCTGTAATTTAATAACTTAGATTTTTCAATTTAAATAAAAACACTATTTTTTTAATTTAACTATCAAGTATTTCTTTCGTTTTCTTATATTTTTTTGTGTATTTATATTTCACTGTTATAGATTTTTATCAATTGAACTTTGCATGAGTTTATGAAAGTTAGAATTTAAGATTAAACAAATTTCTCTTTTTTATATAATAATTAATAAATACTCCTTTAGCTCCCAAAGATTTCTCCCAGGTCTGCCATGAAGTTAAAGGTTCTCTATTTATCTGTGCCTCTCCCTTCTGAACTTGTCGATGGGTTTTGGCATTGTAAATCATATCCTCAGAGTAATGCACATTCATGCATGTACTGAAAAGAGCAGCATGGGTTAGTTGAGGTGGATGTGTTTAATAGTTGGATTGGCATTGGATGAGATGGGGTGCCAGATATGGAGGGTGACATGGTTTAAGAAGACTCCATTGTTGACCTCCATCTTAGCAGCAGCGTAGGTGGTTAGATCGGACGGTTTAAAAATGTCAGAACACATAATTAATCTGGACCAAGGCACACGTAAAAACAGAGGAATTTGTTAAAACGCAAATGCGTTTAGCTTCGTGAGGGGGTAGGTATGCATTTCTGTATTGTCATGTCCATCGGATGGTGGTGGGGACGACACGGAGCTTATCCATACCTAGTACGCATTACACACTTGAGATGATTTGAAAGGAAGGCCGAAATGATTGGCAATGGGAAAAGCTACATACAGATGTTGGAATTCATGGTGTTCCATCAATTTCATGCGACAACCACAGATCCTCCTGTTTCTTACATTTTCCTAACCAAAGATGCTTTCATTGATGAGACCCATCAAATTACACATCCACTCAGAATGGCGATGGTGACATAATTAAACACTTTCCCACACTATTTAATGAAAACTAATTATCATGAAAATGAAATACCCTTCAATCAATTATTGAACTATATATAAAAAAAAATGAATAAAATGGTATTAAGATCAAATCAAAGAAGTTACACAATGCACTTCACCATTAATATTGCATGGAAGCGGAATATTTTGCTTACAAGACCAGGTAACATGAAACCCTTAAAAAGTGCACAAATTTGAGTCGGTCAAAACTCAAAAGAGTCAAACAACGAAAATTTTAGTGTTACACAGTAAAATGAATGTATATTCTATGGGTAAATGTATACTTACGCTTTTAGATTTATAACGAAGTACGTCTTGAAAAAAAGACAAAAAATATAACAGTGTATTTTATAAACAAAAAAAATTAAAGATCTGAAGAAGACGTCAATGGTTATAAATGAAAAAACGTAAATTTAACACGATTTATATTTTAAATCCCTATATATGTTTTATTGATATTGAACTACTACCTAACGTGTTCAACATCTTATGAACACATCCTTTTCATTGTAAAGATATTAATTCCGTAGGACAGAATTTAAAATACTACAGAAGCGAAACAAAAAAAAAAATATCAAAGCAAAACATAAATCTTACTTATGTTGCCGTACATGAAATTGTTCAAGATATGCTGACAGGGCAATGATGCATCATTATATATATATATATATATATATATATATATATATATATTACATAATCTCACAAATCAAAACATAATTTATGATGGTAAGTCAATACACATTTTCAAAGTTGAACTCTGAATTTTGAAAAGAGAGTTATAAGATAATAATTAAGTATTATTGTATTATTAAAAAAATCAAGAATTAAAATAAGATTTAATTGAAAGAACAAGAAGGAAATAGAAAACCTTAGTGTTTCAATTGTATCATATCTAGAAGTCGTATATATTTGTAGTCAAATATCCTTGAATTATTTGATGCAATGAAGCAAACTTGGTTGACTAGAATAAGTCACAAATAATTTATGGGTACTTAAATCAGGTTTGTGCCTGCCAGAAGGAGGGAAACATTGGAATTAAGGTGATTGAGAAAATAAATATTCTTTGTCTTACCCTATATATGTGTGATTTTCTTCAATCAACGTGACTCATGAACAAGTCTAATTTCGAAGTTCTAGAAGTGAAGAAATTGAAAAGACTAGAGAAAGGAATGCAGCATGGGTCCTTAGTCTTGACTTGGCCTTTCTTGTTGCCTCGTTTATTGAAGATTGGTGTTGAAATCTGCCACCACTTAGACCATAATGTAAAAGATAAGGCGGATGGGTGGCCTTTTCAGAATCATAAAACATCAAACTAATTATTTTGATAATAAAGATTAGGAGTTACCATCCAAGGAAGGCCTCCTCTGAGGAGAAGACCAAATACTTGTGGAGATTCTTGAGAATCACCGAGCAATAGGGGTAGGCATTAGACCGGATCAAACCGTTTTAATCCGCCTCAAATCGTAAAAAAAAAAATTTGGACCGAGTTAAAATGAGATAAAATAAATATTATGTAATATTTTGGCTTAAGATGGGGTAAATTGGATGGGGTTAGATTTTGGTCCCCTCTCCATTGGGTTACCGCGGGTACCCAACAAAATTTACATATATATATATATATATATTTTTAATTCTTATGCTATATATATATATATATATATATTCTGAATTCTGATATCATAAAATAGCGTCGTTTTGCAAAATGATGTCATTTTCTAGCTTACCCTAAAACTAGGAGTGGGCATCAGTTTGAGTTAAATCGTTTTAACCTGCTTCAAACTGTAAAAAAAAAAAAATTTAGACTAGGTTAAGATGGGATAAAATAAATATAATATATATTTTAGTTTAAGATGAGATAAATTAGATGAGACTGAATTTTTGCTCTTTCTCCATTGGATTGCTGTGGCAACCCAACAAAAATTACATATATATATTTTTCTACTACTATAAAATGACGTTGTTTTGTAGCTTATCCTAAATCTTTCTCAAGTAGCTCTACGACTCCAATGCTACTTTTCGGTCCTCTCTTGTCCCTCAACTCCCTCTCTCGCGAGCAACAAGTTTCGTCTGTTGTCTCATCGTCTTTGACAGTCGATACTGATCACCCTACCTCATTTGAGTCATCTCGATCCCTCTCTTATCTAATCATCACACTTCGAGACTTTGAGTCCTCAATAGTCGACTGAACCTTGCTGACTCAGCCCCGCTCGCCTCATATCTGGCCATCCCTAAGCTTTCACTCTTCGGCCCATCCTAACCTAAACTAACTCACCTAAATGAAACTGAGTTATTCCAGCCCAAAAATCTTGGTTTGAAGGATCATTTTGGTTGTAGTTGGACTAACTAAATGAAGGATTGGATTCAAATAGATTGAAAAAATTTTGCCCCAACTCAAACTGCCCCACCTAATGCCCACCCCTACTTAAAACTTCTGCAAGCACAATCAGGTAAGAGGCAGCTCAACTTCAGCAAACCAACACCACTCCTCCCTCCCTCGACTCCCTCTCTCACGAGTTACAAGTCTCGTTCGTTGTCTCATCATTTCCAACAGTCAACCCTAATCTCTTACCTCCTCCTACCTTGTCTTAACTCGCCTCTTCTCA
This sequence comes from Dicorynia guianensis, assembly GCA_037013595.1. Lineage (NCBI taxonomy): Eukaryota > Viridiplantae > Streptophyta > Magnoliopsida > Fabales > Fabaceae > Dicorynia > Dicorynia guianensis. Next base: position 4,574,953 of record JASUAB010000009.1, read on the forward strand.
TTTTGGCTCATCTCTTGTCTAATTATCATACTTCGATACTTTGGGTCATCAATAGTCAATCAAACCTCATCCTCGTTCCACCGTTCGTCTCACGTTCGTTTGTCTCCATCCTAACCCAAACTAACCCACCCAAGTGAAACCGAAACATTTCAACCCAAGAATGTTGGTTTGAAGAAATTTTTTAGCTGGGGTTAGACTAACTTAATAAGAGATTGGGTTCAACTGGGTTAAGAAAATTTTGCCTCAACCCAAACCGCCCCACTCAATGCCCACCCCTACCGAGCAAGACTTCCATCACTTTTTTCCTTCTTCAAAATTGCTTGTTACACAAAAAAAAGATATTAAATTTTTATAAAATATAATATAGAAGGTTAGATATACTAAGTTTTATAATTTAATATACAAGATTAAATAAATTTAATAATTTAAATTTTTTAAATAAAAAATATTCTTTTTTTTTTTAATAATAGCACCATCCCCACTTTTAATCTTTTGGTTTTTTTATTTTTAGAAAAAGTTAGTGTTATAAAATTTTATAACACTGTTATTATAGAATTTGTAATGAGTGCTATTATTTATACAAAGTTTTTTTCATACTCTTATTACGTACTGTCTAAAAATAAAAAAGAAGAGAGAGAAAAAATTGAGAAATTATGAGACAGTATGCAATATTACGCTCGCCACTGGCTGCAAACATTTTCTTTTATAACCTTGTGACTGTCACAAAATTCCCTAATAATAATGTGTTACAGAAAACCGTATAATGTGTACTATGTAGAGCCCAACCCAACCCAAAACCTGTTAATGGATGGCAGGAGGTTGGGCCAGACCACTATTCCTTGCTGGGAAAGGGGCAGAAGACAGCAACCTGTGCTGCACAAAACTTGTTATCAATCCTAGAAGCTAACAAAGTTGCGAGAATGACAGGCCGAAACAACTCCCGATAAACCGGAAGACATTTTTACAACAATGCTATCAGCTGCTTCCACAAGTGCTGCCACTCGGGCCCTGCCTTCCAAATTTTCTGCTCCAAAACCCCGACTCTGGACCAAAACCCACAACGTGCATCGGCGACCTGGAAGCTTGCGCGAAACCTTCTCTCATTCTTCTGCTTCTCACTCTTTACCAGGGAAGGCTCGCATGGGAGACGGTACCGAAGTGACCATCACATTGCAGGAATGGCAAGGCTGGGGGACCACCTCCCCCGTCCCAACCATGGTTACGGAAATTGTTGGGGATTTAAAGGTTTTGGAGAAAGACGTTGACGCCCGGATGAGCTTTGCCGGTAATGGTGGAAAGTTGCAGGTATTCCAATTAAAAGGATTGCCACTTTTTTTCTTCTCCTGATAGGCAATGTTCATTTTTGTTTCATTTGATTTAATTTCACAATTTGAAGTAGGGAAAATGAAAAACTGTGATAAAGGGGATATTGCTGATTTTCAATCTGCAGTGGGGTGCCTTCAACTTGGGAGCATGAACAAATAAGTAGGGTGATCTATTCTAATGTTTACGTAGCTGAGGTTTTCAAGTAATATACGGGCATAGACTTATCATACCATGGCTAAATGTGAATCTTTTGAATCTTTCCGGCATGCAATTCATAGCATATTTTGTTGAAATATAGTGGGCGTCTTAGAAATAAACTTAATTAGTATATCAGTTTTTGAGGCCCCCAAAAAAACATGCACTATCTCCGTTAATAGTAGTCTCCAGAACTAAAAAGGAGATTGAAGGACGGTGTACCTGTTCGTTTTTTGCTCTGATGCCTGGCTCAAACTTACAATTTTGACGAATGATAAACCTATTATCATTTTAACTGGAGTGACGAAGCTCAAATTTCTATTGGATTTTTATTTTTTTTAGTTTTTATAAAATTTTTTGCTAATTGATTCTGTTTCAATTCAATATGAATCTCTTTTGTGGGTGGCCTTTAACTATTGATTAGGGTGCTCTATTGAAATTCAGGGACACTTTAGACTTCAAGAAGATAAAAAACATCGAGCAACATATCAAGCTCTAGGTGATTCAGAGAAAAAGCTCCAATTTTATTCAGCTCGACAAATTGCATGTCGCTTACTTGGAAGCAGGGGCTACCTTTGTCAGAAGGTTTAAAGTGGTTGATCAAGATGTTGACTCACAGTGATGCATCAGGCAATCTTACTGATATTTTATTAATCATGCAGTGCTGGCTTCCTATGGAGGAGGACTGTATGTGTTCAAAAGTTGCATCCCGTGCTCTTTGGCCTGGAATGAGATTTTGGTTGTATATGCATCCAAAGGTTTAGATACGTCTGGTCATTTTGTTACAATTATCTGTTGTATTTTGTCCATATCTCAGACAAAGATTACATTTTAGCCATCATATGCAGGATTTCTTACGTCAGAACAACACTGGAAAGCTGCTGTGGCAAGTATTTGGTGTTGAAGCAGCAACTTTGTGCCTTTTTGGCATTGCTGAACATGAAGAAATCATGTGGAATTCATTAAAACTGGCAGGTTTTTGAATTTATAGTATTGGTGGTGCCTATGGTGGCATTGTAGTGATAGTCAGATTTCAATTGCTTAATTCATATTCAAACATCTAGAAACTTCAAGTGTCTAATGTTCCTTGTAGTGTTCAATAACACTATGTTTGCTGACTTAGAATTGCATGATATTCTATAGCAATGATGGATAATTATATTGTTTCATTTCCAAATAGCTTTTTATTATAGTGTTATGGTAATATATCTAAATTTGATTCCTGATTACAATTTAGATACAGTTGTATGCTTTATTTTAGCTGTTCTGCCTTGTCAAGTTGGATCTACATGTTCTGCATCTTGTGGTATTCAAACCTTGCAATTCATGTCAACATTTCTTTGGCTTTGGATTCACCTTGAATTCAGGGAAAAGCAAGGTTTGGTGCCTTTATCCCAACAAGAGTGCATTATTAAAATCAGTTCTGGATGCATTTGGAAAGGAACCGGTTTCAAGTTATGAATTCCCACAAGCAAAGGTATTTTAGCCTTATTATAATGTTGATTGCTATATATTGCTTTGTCAAATTAGAAATAAGAGTGGTGATCACATCTGTGCTGGCGACTGATTCTTGTGGATGCACCAAAAAGCAATATATGCTATTTGAGTCTGGTCAAAATACTTTCCTTTTTCCTGGAAATTTAATGGTAACTAAGCCTCTCTCTCTCTGGATGCAGTTTGAGCTATGCCATGTAATAATAAGTTTATGCAAATGGCAAAATATAAACTCTGGTCTTTCAGTCCTTGAGCTCCTAGCATCCTAGTTTCTCCCTGTCTTTGCGGGATTGGTGCAAAATAGTAAGCTATAAACTGCTTAAAGATATTATGAAATTGTATAGTTTAAAACTTCTTGTTTTTGGATTTACTATTTTAACTTTAAAACTTCTTGTGGACAATTCATAATTTTATGTTCAGAGTTATGTTGCTAGGAGTTGAGATAAGTGACAAAATAATTTGATGAAATGTCATTGCAGTTCCTACTTATAAGTAGCTCTACTACGTAGTGAATGTCTTTTAAGTTTGATGTTGATGCATAGAAAGTCAGTGTTAACTTGAAACTTTCAGAAAATCATTTCTTCTTGTTGCTTCAAGTATTTGATATGGGATTCCCCAGTTTTTTCATTTCATGTTAGGAGGTATAATTTTCTTGTTGATTCTGAAGCAGATGAAAGAAGATAAAATTCTGAATTTCATTTTGATTGATGGGACATGGAGTAATTCGGCAGCAATGTTCAGGCGTCTTCAGGTAACTTCTGCATATTTATCATGATATTCTAATTGGCTAGGATAAATTTATCCTACTTTATATCTGTTAGATGCTAAGGTAGCATAGAAACCTCTTCATCTGTAAGTTCTTTCCTCTTACATATGCTAAGATACTTCCAAAGGTATATGCCTTATGTTTTTCAAGTCAATGAAATGAATTGATTTAAGCTGAAACACAGTTTACCAAAATTACTATTTTTAAGGTTATTTGCAACTTATTGCTGTGAGTTTTTATATCTGACAGGAACAGGCAAAGTCAGTTTGGGGAGATGGAGACCTTCCTTGTATATCCCTTGCTCCTGGTGCGTCTGCCATGCATAAACTTAGGTGAGAAAGTGAGAGTAACTGATACCTCTGCTTGTGAATTTGTCTTTGGTTGCTTTCTTCTCCTTCTTGCTTTAATATGTTTGATATAGCGGTTCTGCAATATCTATTGTAATCCTTGGCCATCTTTGCTACTTCAAGGGCAGGCCCCAGCCATCCTGGGACCGTACCTGTACAGCAGCAGCAGCGGTTGGACTGCTCTCAGAGCTCCAACTTCTTCCGCAGTTTAGCTTCTTTGGATTGGATAAACAGGCTGAAGCTGTAGAAGATGCTTTAGCAGTCCTGTTAGAGGCCCTCACGAGTAGGCGTCTTCGCATGGGAAGGTCCATAACCCGGAAAGTAAGACATACCGCTAACATTCGTTAGAGATCAGACCAAGTTTGCTCAGCGGACTTATGTAGTAACAACTCTTGCAATTTTGGAAATGAGGAAATCGTCAGCCCTTCACAAGTAGGGAGAATGAAAGGGCGTCACTGCAATGGTGGCTAGGATTATGTACAATGACAGGAATATTCCCATTTTTCTACACCAATTCTGATATAGGTTTCAAACTTTTCAAGTCTTTAAATCCGTTCAAAAATCTCACAGAATGTTGGCAATTACAACATTTGGATTACACTACTACAAATGTTATACAGTAATCAATGAAATGCATCTGGACTTGGCCTTCTATCCTAGCAATAATCCGATTATAGCAAATAAGTACAACTCTTGTGAACTTCCTCTTTTACAGACTACTACTCCATACATTGTCATTATGACTTTCCATTAGATTAGAAATTGAACTTAATTACTTTATTTGAATAATTAGAAGAATATCGTTATTCTAGTTTATCTTTCGATGTCATGACAAGCAAATAGTCATCATGGTTATAACATCTAGGGTATTTTTAATACAATTTTGGTATTTCAATTTAAAATAACTCATAACATTTTCATGCATAATAAATAAAAATTAATTATAAAATTTTTTTTGTAAATTATTTCAAGTGGGATTATACTTGTTTTTATAAGGGGAGGAGAGAAGAAAAAGGATGGAAAGTGGTGGGGAGGGCTTGGCCGTCACTGCTTTTAATGGCTGGGAGCATTTAATGGTTGGAGCTGAGAGTATGTGGAGAGAATAACAGGTTCATTCTCTAGTAGATTGTTTTCTCTTCTACATAATTTATTATTCCAAAATTATTAAATTTTCTATATTAACGTTGATGTGCCAATACAACAATTCAATATAAAAATAAAAATAAATAATTTAAATGTTTATTATCTTCCTTTTAATGATCTATCTACTACAAATTACTTGCTTTGTTCTACTTGACTCATATTCTTTTAGAAAATAAAAGCAACTCTGCACAAAAATATGATGCAGATAGATATCTTGATCGTTATTTTGCTGCCCATGCCACATGATAAAAAAAAAAAAAAACTGAGTGCAAAGTAAAGCACGATCTGTTTCAATGTTGGAGGGAGGGAAGGAAAGTAGTTTATGTTGTTTAGAAACAAAAATTGACTAATAACTACCAGAGGCAGAGAACGCGCGTTTGCCAGCCTGACAACTCGCTTCTTCCTCACCACAATTCCTGCAATGTCTTCCTCTTCATCCTCTGCACCTCTCTCTTTCTCTCTGGGTACCCAATAAGGCCACGCAGAAGCTGACCCATCAAAGGGAAAAGAGGGGGTGAGAGTGACCCGACTGTCCCCAGGCGGATATCGGCCACCCCATCAGTCAGTCTCCAACTTTCAAACACAAAACAAATTTAAAAAATAAAAATAAAAACGAAAGAGAAAATGGGTTCAAATGCCTACTTCTCTTTCGTTCTCTATTTCTTCCTTGTGATTTCCTTGGTCTCTGCTTCCCCGTTCATTTCTGGTAATCCCCGTTTCCATTATTTTCTATAAAGTTTCTACCTTTTTCAATAATCCCTTATGGTCGAATTTATGTTGACAGATCACATATTCAATTCAGGGGTATCCACCGGCCGTTCCCTCCTTCAGGCTAAGAAAGGTAACATCACTCTTTGTCTGTCTCGCATTTCTTCATTCAGTTCCCTCATCCCAAGTGCTGACAATCATAATGTAATGTAATGTCGAACCTGGTATTTGCATGGTTCTTGCCAAACGAATCAATTTGTGCATTACAATTCTAAGGAGAATGTCTTTCTTTGGGCATGTCACAACTTGTCAGGTACCTCAAAAAAACCAATGCTGAGGAGTCCCCGGCTAGAAAGAAGAATCAATGCAGAAAAATCAATACTTCATTTCAAATTTTAAATAGCTAAACGTGCCCATTTGGATTAATCATGAGTAAAATAGATTCAGGATAAAATTGATTTTGAGAGAATTAGTGTTAAAAAAATTGATTCTATAAGAGATGATTTGTGTTTGGATGTATCATTGTGTAATTGATTGCAGAAGAAGTTAAGTCCACTGGTCAAGCAAAGTTATTCTAATTTTTGGTGAAATCTGTTATTTATTTTTTATTAATTTCTTCTTCGTCAATCTTCTACCTTTCTGATTGAGAGAATGAGTGAACCTATATTATCTCAAATTCTGCAGATTGTCCAATTGACTTCGAGAACCAGAATTATACCATCCTCACCAGCCAGTGCAAGGGGCCCGCATACCCAGCCAAGGTTTGCTGTGATGCTTTCAAGCAATTTGCTTGCCCATTCAGTGAAGATCTTAACAACCACGAAACTAACTGCGATTCCGTTATGTTTAGCTACATAAACCTCTATGGAAAATACCCTCCTGGCCTGTTTGCTAATCTGTGCAAAGAAGATAATAAAATTGGTCTTGACTGCACAGACGTACACCCAGCCAGTCCAGCCCCTTCCAGCAATGGTCAGGTTGCTGCTACTCACTCTTTGTTGCTGATGTCCACAGCTCCTTTCCTGGTCATGCTGCTGCATTTGTTCTAAAGGCTGAGATGGGAAAACCCACTTGAATTAGTTGAATCAATTTTCTAGAATTGGCCTTTTAAATCATGCTCATTGAGGGTCAAGCTTTCATGTGACGCTGGAGTTGATATTGTCTAATTAAGGTTGCCCAGAAAAGTATACTGTTATAGTATTTCTTTTTGTTCCCAGAATCTGCTACACTTGTACTCTTATTTCTGGTAACGACTGAGGAGGTGGGGTGAGATAATTGTGGGAATAGCAGTACTTATTTTATTTCTCCGGCAAGCTTTTTGTGAACTCTACTGTAGACTCAGACATAACTCAATGAGGATTGAGAGCACCATCCCACGTTTGAAAGTTTAATAGTATGTTTTAATTAATCAATCATATCATTCTCATAAATTAAATAATATTAAATATTTATTTAAAAAATTTCAACTATTATATTAGATTCTATTGATTATATTCAATAAGTCTTATTATAAATATTATTTATAATAATTTAATAATTTATATTAGACTCTATTGATTATATTTAATGTTATATATTTTAATTAATTGGACAAAAGCACCTAGTGTGCTAACAATAGTAATTAATAAAAGGTAGTTTTTAGCAGAAAGTGATGACGAAGACTTAGAAGTCCGTGAGTATTTGCTCCAGTGGCACCCCTGATTGTATTCCTGAATCCTTCCGTGGGTTTGATTCCCCCATTTTTCATTTTAAAGCTATTCGGCTCATGTATTATCAAAAAATGAAGAGGACTTAGAAAATTTCGTCACCGAAAAGAAGCACAAAATTATAGCCCAACATCGCAATCCTTGGGAAAGTTGAACACAGAAGGTTTTGGAAAGCTGGAGAGACGTCAATTTTTCGTTGCTTTCACCCATTATGCTTTGTTGGGTGAATCCACGGTGCATGTGATAAGGTCAGTGTAATTGGTCTAAAGCTTGGTGGTGATTGCTGTACACTCTTCTGGTGGCTTCAATTCCAAATGCTAAAATGCTTTTCTTATAAACATGCCACTATGTTTCGCACGAAGTTTCCGGACATTGATGGGTACAAATTAAATATTGATGGCTTGGTGAACCAATAAGAGTTTGTTGGAGGCTGTGGAAAAGTTCTTTATGGTAGTAGGAGAAATGAATTATGAACTTTTGTCATGGCCCTGGAACTGCTAATATTCTGGTTGCAAAATTGTGGGAAATAATTTTTGGTCTCCAGTTGACTTGGGAGCAAGGCATTAGAAGATTGGAGGTTGAAGGAAACTCTATGTTGGCCATTCATCTCGTGCTTAACAGATGTAGTGCAAATTATCTGTGTCTCCCTTGTTGAAGGTGCTGAGATGTTGATGCAACAAGAATAGAAAGTGAGACTGTCGCATATTTATAGAGAGACTAATGTTTTAATTGACTGGATGGTTGTAGAATCTTATCAATATAAAATTGGTTTGAGAGTTTTTACTTCTCCTCCTCTTGGTTTTAGATGAGTACTGTTTAGAGACTTAACTGAGGGGACCTAACTTCAGAATATTTAATTGTTTTTTTATTTAATTTTCCTGTAATTTTTTAAAAAAATTGCTTTTCTTAGTGGAGAAAGAATTCACACTTTGAATGGTGTATAGAGGGTTGCTTGACCAGAAAAGGAAGTGGTCTTGGACTTTTATCATCGACCAAAAGGCTCAACGCTAATTGCTGAATCTTGTGGGGGTTCTACGCAATCATAGAATCTTGGCAATGAGTCAAGATTATGTTCCATGCTAATCCCCTCGTCTAAAAGCTCATATTACACCTCAAAGTCAGGGCAGTAGCCTTTGAGCCGAAAGGGTGCTTGTCCACATAAGTGTTGTCTGGTCACCCATGATGTTTGGTCGGCGGACTTGTATCCTGTGTCAAAGCATGAATTACATAGCAACTAGCAAGACAAGACGTAGGCCAAGCTTGAATTATATCTGTTGATGGGTCCTAAGTAAAAATATTTAAAAAATAAAATTTTTTAAAATATAAATAAAAGAGATAAAAAATTATAAATAAAAAAATATAAATATAACATTATAATTATTAATATTTATATCAAATTATAAATTTTATAAATTAAATTATACTATATAATAAATTTAATAATTTATATTTTTTAAATAAGCATATAATAAAATTCAATTTCCCGATTGGTTTTTATCCGCTTCGCGTAGAGGAAGTAACCCAAAAAAATAAATCACCCACTTGGCCAATGATTCCAATCTAAGTTTGGCAACTTGAAGAACTTGACATCTCTGTTCTGGTACCCCACGTGACACGCCGGAGGTGGCAAATACAAGAATTGGTGGATCAAAAGCTGTACATTAATTGTATCATTCAGAGGAAGATTCCCCATACCCCACCAAGAACATACCACGCTGCCATCGGAAGAGAGGCCACAAAAACTATCAAATTGAAGAGTTCATTGCGCGAGGTGAGAGCATAACCAAAATTGTTTCTGGGAGGTAATTCAATTCCGTAACTAAATCACTCATTTGGCCGTACATCTCCGATTTGTTCTGGCGAAACTGAAACTGAAACTACTAATAATAAAATCACCTCTCGCTTTTCGTTCTACCCTCCCCATTTTTCCTCCGCAAATATTAGAAATTTACATTTAGCACTCCATTTGGAGCCATGTGGTCATCGTTGCACAACTAAATTACCCGCTAGAGCACTCCAACGTGAGCTCCGCCATACAAGGGTTCGAGTGAATGAGAATTAAAGGGTAACAAAAGCACAAAGCCGTAGACAAGCAACAAAAGAACCAGAAAGCTTACTTTTTTTTAATTGATATTTCAAATCTGTTTTTTCTATGATAGAAGGAATTACAACTATGGTCAGAAAAACTGACATAAGACAGCACAGAAACAGCCCGTGATATTACAATTTCTCTCTCTTCTCATCCTAATAATCCTGCGGGAAAAATAGTAAAAAGTTGAAATCTTTCCCATAAATGGATTTCCTAGACAGCACAAGACTTAAAAGAAGAACCGTATTTTTAATAAAGAAAACAGAGCAAGAAGCTCTGATGACCTAGCCTGGTCTGGTAACAAACTCTCATCTGTGGGCAGTGACCAGGGTCTCAATAAACCGCAAACCATCAAATCTCGGCGCAAATTTGTCCGTGGAAGATGACCTGACCGACGAAGAGTTCTCACGGCCTCTCTGAGCTACACCGTCCTGCATATTCAACATTATCCACATCAGTCTCACAGCACATAATCGCATCAAGTGAAGGATTTGGTCTTGTATCACTTCGACGAACGCAGAGAGTCAAGTAAATACAAGAAAAAGAAAATCTTTCATATATATTCCAGATCCCCAACTTTTGACAGCAAATCTCAGCCAAACAGGGGAAAATCCCAAAGAAATTGGAAACCTTCTTATTTCCCGCCGATAATAGAACGAAAAAGAAAGCAAACTTGAACAAGGCCAAATCACTAAATCAGTACCTGACGAGAAATCTGGGTAAAAGACGTAGAAACAGAGACCGCTGTGGCAGAAGCGGCGGCGACGGTGGCTGCGAGAAGCCCAGATCCCTTCATCTTGTCCGGTGGAGGCGCGATTCCAAGAGCCTGGGTCTGCGTAGTTACTTTTCTCGCAGGAAAAGAGGGGGACAAGAGTGACGAGAGAAAATGCTTTCGAGTTTCGAGAGATCGTTGGGAAATCTGTGTGAGGCTTTGGCGGCATATATATAGGCGCCCTTGTCCTTACGCTTTGCGGAAATAAACTATACAATTACGCGGCAACTATCCCTGGTTCTCTCCAACGAAATTACGTGTTTGCCATTCTACGAAATTTCCATTTTCCTCTTCAAAAATAGTTCGGTTGACGTAACTGCCCTCTAGCCCTTATACAAATTTTAATTTTAGGAAAAAAATCTTCGTAACGGAACTGGATCAGGAGGGCCTTACTTGGAATTTAGCCCTGATACGCCGATCTTTTAAGGCTAATTTTGGGAAAGGGGAGATTTCTTTTACATAACTTGATAGAGTGTAATTTGGAAATACTAAATATTAGATTAGATGAATTTAGAGGTCGTCGACGATGATGCTTTGAAGATGACCTCACTTGGAAGTTAGACTTCTGAGGAATCAATCAATTAGCAAGCGACACGTGAATGGTCCTGATATAGCCAAGGAAGCATCGCCGTTGTCATACATCTGTAACTGGTGCAGCCTGGGACTGGCTTGAGGTTGATAGAATGGACACCTCGGAAGCACTTCTCACTTTACCATATTACCCTCAAGGATTAACTTTTTATTAATCTCAACCATTCCAATTAATACACCGATTGATTTTGGCCACGTGTGTAGCATTTTTCTTTTTGCTGTGGCCAATCGCATATCTCTTCTTCGCCTTCATCAATGGCTCAACAGTCCCCATCAGGGAGGCTGCTGTAAAACATGCCCAACTCCAATTTCTTTCTTCTCAAAGGCCGTACAATTCCTTTTTCACTATCTAATCCTTCTCAATTAACTCCCACTCACCATCTCTCTCAATTAGCTCCTTTTCCTTCTCTCATTCTTATCTGTCACTCTTCAGAACCTAACTGCTCAAAGATAAAACAACCCAATCGACTTCAATGGGGACAAGTTTCTTTTGATGAATGACAAGACCCAGCTCTGTTGCAATTCCTTGAATTGCTAAAAAAGGTCGCTCATTTTTCATTGCTAGCAGAGAAGAAGAACGAAGAAGAGGAGCAGTGATATGGCCACGTTCTTCTCGCAATGCAATTTTTACGTTCTTGCATAAAATGTTGAAGGAAAATGATAAAAGTACGCTCTTGCACATAAGTGCTATGGTCACATTCTTCTGATAATACATTTTTTATGTTCTTGTATAAAATGTTGAAGGAAAATGATAGACATATGCTACATCTGTTATCAAAGTTTGATATAAAACAACTCATTTTATAATTTAACATAGGAGCACAGAAAATGTGCGGGCGGAAGGATGTAGCTGTATCACTGCTCAATATTGAAACGAGCCATTTTATGTCAATTAACAGACGTAGCTCTTGCACATAAGTGCAAGAGCGTCAATCAATCATTTTCGGAAAAAGAGAAAGGTTATTGGACAAAGCAAAAAGAAAAGAATAGTGATATGGCCACGTCTTTCTGGTAATGTATTTTTTACATTCTTGCATAACATGTTGAAGCGAGTCATTTTATGTCAAATTTTTTTAACAAACATAACTCTTGCACGTAAGGGTAAGAGCGTCGGTTTATCATTTTAAAAAAAAAAATCCTGCATACATGGCCAAAAACCAAATTGGTGTATTAATTTAAGAGGTTGAGATTAATGAGAAGTCAGTCTGACTTTGTATCCTTGTCCAGCAATTTTGGGTCTGTTTGGAAAGTGTTTTTGAGAATTTTTTTAAATAATAAAACAATAATATTTGTTCCGTAGGCCACTGCTTTAATTTTAATTTTTTAAAATTATTCAACAAAAAGTTATTTTTAAAATAAGAATATGTTTTGTTCTCTTATATTTATTTTTATAGTGGCACATATGTAAACATTTGAATTCATTAATGAAAATTTTGTAATAATAAAACTTTTATTCATTTCAGAAACAAGGAAGCCTTCGTAGTTTCCAAAAAAAAAAAGAAAAACTTTGGCATTGTGGAGTTCAAGGAAAATTTATCAAACAAAATTTGTAAAATTTTTATTTTTAAAATTATTTTATAATATAAATTTCATTACATTTTTTTTAAAAATAATTTAATTTTTTTTAAAGTAGATTTAAAAAAAAAAAAAGAACACTTCTAAACACGCCCAAAATCATTATAATAGCTTTTACCTTATACTTTATAATCTTTTATTTGATTCAATTCTTCTGTAGCTAAGATTAAAAAATTTTAAAAAGGCACAAATATAAAATTAAAAATATAATAAAAAATATATTTCACTTATTAAATTTAAAAAAAATTAAAAGATCCAAGGCGCTTTCCTACCTAATCATAAATTTCCCAACTGCCTAACCATCAATTCGCTGCCTAATGCCTAAAAGTTGAACGGAAAAGTTTGTCTTAAACACCTCATGAATGTTAAATTTATTTATTTTTAATGATTTAAAATTTTTAGATAAAACTTTTATAAAATTGAGTTTGGAAGAACAAACAAACTAAAAGTTAACTCTGACCTAAATGATCAATAATCTCCTAGGTGTCTGCCACGTGTTAATCACTTCATTTATTCATCTCAAATAATATTTGATCAATTTTTTATTTTTTTATAAATTACTACTATATTTAATTCTTGTAAAAATTTAAAATTGAACAATTTTATCTTATTAAAAATAATTTTCAACATCTGAATAAGATATTTTAATTTAAATTTTAATTTAAAATATAATTAACTTCTACTACACCTATTTTATTTAAACGCCATACAGGACCATTGATTTGAACTTTTTAAATCAATTGATTTTATTACAATGAAATAGAACAATTTAAGACAAGGAATTTAGATCAGTACAAATAATGCCATATTTTGTTCCGTACTAGTATAAAATAAACCATGTCGAACGGATCAAACTTTTCCTTTATTTGGTTCACTGAATGGATGAACCAAAGCTACATGTACTACTATAAAATAAATCACTTTATTTGATGATTACAACTAGCGTTGCATCTGTCCAGCTTCAACGCTCCCACATGATCATATGCCTTAAACAACCCTGCAAAAATGGAAGCTACACCAGTTAGTCAACCATGCTAAAAATGAGCAGTTTTTCCTTTCCTTTTGAATAGAGAAGACAAAATGAGATAAACACAGCGAACAAAAAGGTTAATCAATTTGAATAGGCCATTTGATTATCTGGTAATTATCACTTACTGGGAGCAATCCATGCTATCAGATATAGGAAAGCTAAGGTGGGTGTTGCACATGACGGGAAGATCATCAATTTTGGAGGGGATCAATGCAGGTTTCATCCCCTTAACCATGACCTGAATGCACCAACAAATGGTCCTGGGACCCGTCCTGTGTTTTGCTAAACTGTTTAGCTTCTCCACATGTTGGCAGCATCTTCGAGATGGTTCATTATAATTTGAATCCCCCACCAGGAATCCCAGGCAATATGGAAAATATTCAAATATACGCTCACAAGCAGCAAGTGAAGGAACCTCTTTTGAGGCCTCACCCATCTCTAACCCAGAAACCAGAGCCAACATCAGTACTAGGATAGCCACAAAGCGAGCCATTGTGCTGATTCTGCTGAAAGATGCCAATGCATAAATGGGTTTTTATAGTCAGAGCAGTTAATGAACCGCTGGTATGGTTAACTGCATGCCAAATTCATGTTCGTTAATTAAATCCCTTAAAACTGTGTTTGCTTTCCGTGAATTACTTGCATCAGATGCTTGCTTTCCGTAACTTCTTGAACGGTTTGGGCATGTGACCAAGGTGACCATGAACTTGAACCAGAAGGAAAAGAGCCGAAGAGGTATATGACAAACAAGGAGTTTTTTTTGTCAGTACAGTATTCCAAGGATGCAGGATCCCAAACACTGCCAATAATCTGTGTTTGACATCCATTACTAATAATTGAAGGGGAAGGCTGGGAGAATGATTGGTTGTAGGTTTATTTAATGGTATTAAATTCTTAATCTTTTTTTTTTTTTTATTTCATAGTATTGCGCACATGGGGAATATTTATTTTGAGGTCTTCCTTACTTTTTTGTGCATTACTTTGCCCAGATCAAATTTGCATAAGGATTTGTCCTTGCTATACACATGTAGAGGCATGTATCGCCTATGTGTGATATTAATTCACTTAATACTATTCCTACAAAATGGGGTTCGCTAAAGTCTTGTAAAAATGAATGTAAATTGTAAAGATTAATAAATTTTATAATTAGAATTTTTTAAATAAAATTTTTATAAAATTCGATTTATAAAAATAGATGGATTGAATTAATGCGTATACATCTAACAATAAATACAGATTAGTTTTACAATCTTAAAGATATAAAAATATTTTGTGAGAATTAAAAAAATATTGGTGATGTCATAAACATGAGAAATAATTTATGTGCAACAATTTTTTCTATTTCTTTTCTTCACTTCCTTCCTTCTGTTGGTGTTTAGAACATAGCACAGAATTAGCATCTACCTGATGGGTTTTTAGTGGTCATTCTGCACAAAGGAATGTAACAATTGCCATAGAACACTCAGCATAATGGTTTACTCATTGATCCATGAATATTTTGGCGATGGTTGATATGCATTCATTTACAGGTTGAAGATCCTCACATGCAACCCAAAAGAAGAGGGTAATTCAACGGATATTCTTCATCTAGTCCAAACAGAGATTCGATTTAAGATGGGCGTGTGAGTATCAGTGATATGCTAGAGTTCGTGAGTACAAAAATATCTGTCTCCTACGAAATGGTTAACGTTTTAATGAAGATCAGTGCAAGTAGATTCTCTACATGTAACTCTGAATAAAGCGCACAGAGCAGAATAGACAATCAAATCAGTCTCCTCAAAGCTCAAAGTAGTCTCTTGATGATATCTTTGAATCTGTTTGATGTTCCAACTGTGCCATAAATGTATAACAGTGTGTATGGCAAGGCATTGTAGAGCTAGTTATAGTTTTTAGCTCATTTAATGCTGTACTTAGAGATGTAAAATCCTAATTTAGCACTCTTAAGAGATCAGCTTTAGAAAAAATAGACTCACAGTACCTCCATTGAAAATAGGACAATTTAAGTCCCAGCTTAAAAAGGATGGCCTTGGTAAAGGTTTTATAAGTGTAGATATATAAAACTTTGATTAAGATATGCGTTTTCAAAAGAATATTTTAAAGTGATAAAATTGCAAAGCTTTTGTCCAACGACAAATAATTTGTTGCGATATTAAGCCGGATCGCTTGGTCATTACTTGAGATCCTTCAATTATACTTGCTAATAGCTCAATCATGAGCTCATTTTTTATAGTTTTGTCCAAAGTCAATTGATGTATTTTTACTCCATACTACTCTGGCTTCTCCAAAGAATTCTTGATCGAGTTCACAAAACCATTGCTAAGTAGTCTTTCCACATACGTACCGAGAATATGCGCCTCCAAATTCACCGTCTGCACAATCTTCCTCAAAGGAATCACCATCTTTTGCTGGGTGTAATCCAACAGCATGAAATTGAAGCACCCCTCTTAATCGTACACACTCACAAACAATCTCCCCCGTCTCAACGCTGCTAATGTTCCCTCAATATTTGGAAAAAGTAATTAATTGGATGAATTGTCCCCTACATGATTTTTAAGCTTTTCTTTAAACGCAAAATATTGGAAACTTTAGAATCACAGAGCCACATCATTATGACTCAGGAACCAGCGCAGGCTCGACGGATAGATGACGAAAGACTGCCCTTTCTTGGTTGCTGGACCATTTGAATTGAAACCACAAATTCCAAAAAGAAAAGACATGAGAACAAAATTAAAATCATATAGGATGATGTACATTAGGTTGAGGAAATGCACATCTTTTTAGTGTTCTAGGATTTGAAAGAATTTCCTACCCAGAAGAAGTTAAACCAGAGTGAAAATGACATGCAACTACTCTACTCTACTCTAACTTTTCTTATGTAAGCATCAGTGCAGGTTACGTATATTAGGAAAGAAAAGTAAAGACAAGATGGAATTTGCCTACACTCTCGACTAAAGGTCGAAACAGCAGCAAAACTAGAGAAGTTTCATTGGACGGTGACATAGATATATAGATTAATATTTCACCTAACATGACACAAAGGAGTCTGAATTTAAGTCCACCACCTCTTATTTTCCTTCCTAACACACCTTCTCGACCTCGGTCACACATTTTCCAAAATTCCATCTATTAAATTTCTCCTTCTCCTTGAGTTTTCGGTTCATTTTGCACCTAGATCTCTTTGTGGAATCCATGGCGAAGGCTAGGAGGATCTGCCACCTTCTGTTAAGGTTCTTGGCCTTTGGGGCAACCCTTGCGTCGGTCATTGTCATGGTTACTAGCCATGAGAGAGCTAGCTTCTTCACAGTGTCCTTTGAAGCAAAGTACACCAACTCCCCTGCCTTCAAGTAAGTGTCTTCCTCTTCCTGAAGGCCATCTACTTGTTCTGCACAATCGGTTTTCTTCATTCATAAGCTGATCACTTAAACGCTTGTTCTAGGTACTTTGTGATTGCAAATTCTATTGTCACCGTTTATGGATTCTTGGTCCTCTTTCTTCCACCGGAAAGTTTGCTCTGGCGACTGGTCGTTGCTGTGGATTTGGTAATTTCTCTGAAAACAAACTACTTCTGTTGGTTCTGCATGTTGTACATGTTACTACGGTACAACATGCAATAGATTATACTAGTATTCTTAAGCAATAGCAGCCCTTAATCAGATCAGTTTTATAATTTCCACAAACTGAGTTTTACAAATTCTCGTTTTAAATTTACTAAATTTCATAAATTAAACTGTAAAACACACAAATTTAACGTCTCACTGGGTCATTTGTAAATGTTTAATTGATCATACTTGGAGCAACTTTTTTCTAATCAAATATTTAAAAAACTATGTTCATGTCCTTGTCCGAAAAATAATATCTGAGAGTCTAAAGTGGAATCATCACAGCGAAGAGTAAAGAAGAGTACTGTTAAGTCAGCAAAATCCTGAATTCTGATTTTAATTAACCAATAACCATCTGTTTTGAAATTGCATACCCTTTCTTTGATGCAATTTGAGCTGACATATAATACATAGGACTAAACTGATGATCCCATTAAAGTATAGTGATGAAAAATTCACTCTAAATGGGTTGATTTTTTGAGCAGGTGTTCACCATGTTACTCACCTCAAGCATCTCCGCAGCTTTGGCTATAGCATATATGGGGAAGAAAGGAAATACTTATGCAGGTTGGCTACCAATATGTGGACAAGTACCCAAATATTGTAATCAAGTAACTGGAGCTTTAGCCGCTGGTTTCACTGCAGTTGTTATATACATGATTCTTCTTTTGTATTCCATACACACTGTCCTAGATCCTCTTCTCTTGAGAAAATCTTGAGCTAGAAGCTTTCTAGGGCCACCCAAGAAGGCAGGGCACACAGTTTTATTGCCATTGAGAGTAGAGTTCTAAGCTGTTGGATCAACAGTGTCATTCTGTTTTCAATCAGTTTTGCCTTTCCTTCCTTTTTTTATAAAATCATCTTCTTTTCTGAGTACTGAGTATTTTGATTACTTTGCTTGATACTTGTCTGGAGAGTTATAAAATGCCTGTTTTAGATGATGATTCTACACTAACATTTTACCATTTCCTGTTTTTCATATGATGCAGTCAAATTCAAATACCCTGCCATGCCTTAATCGTTCAAAATTCAAACACAGAGAGCCATGTACTTGCTCACCAGAGAAACTTCATTACCAAGAAGAAAAAATAAATTATTACCGGCTCCGTTGGGAGCAAAAGAATTCAGTGCTCAGGGTGTGCAGAAGACTCGACAGTCCTTAGTTTAAAACTCACGTGCTACTTTTAAATCAGCAATAAGAAGTTTTTAATATAGAATTATAGATAAAATCAAACATATACCTTCATTTAAGTAAAAGAAGTATGTACCGAAGGATAGAAATAAATTATTCAATAAATCATTTATACAGAACATATAATTAAATATCATTTATCCTAAAGTGTGTAAATCACATTATGATTCAACAATGCTGCACAGGAAACAAACATATAAATAATAATATGATTAGGAATATAATTATACTTAAGAGGGAGAGCTTCTCTCTTAACCTATTATATAAATAGAAAGTGTGTTTCGTCAATAAAACAATAAAGAATAGGGTTAATCTAATCCATTATTGGTTAACTTACACAAGACTCAATAATCAAAATGGTTCACAACAACTAATTAGTTCACAATTTAATGATCACATAATTAGATCACAATTCAAGTCTCACATTAGTCTTATTATTATGTGGGTTTTATTAAAATTAACTAATGATATATGTTAGTCCACAAACAATATTTTAACATGTATTCCAAAAGGATCAATCTTTGACTTTTAATTGGAGGATACTTATGTACTCCAAAAAAATGACTAATTTTTTCTCTAAACTCGTAGAGCTAAATGTAGACATTCAAGAATAATTTATTGATTAAAATAAAAAAAATTGAGAGAAGCTAGAATTTTTTTTTTTTGGGTGCAATAAAAAATCAATAGCTGATAATTATGTGCTGATGACAGATATATAACATGCAAGACTTGTTTGGAGACTTCAAAATTCAGCTTACTTTTGTTAAACACCCTTTTTTTTGGGTTTTGTTTGGGTCTTTTTTTTGTTAAACACCTATTTTATAAATTTAATATGGCCACATTAATTATGGGCAAAATAGACCAAATTTACGATACTATGATAGAGTAATAAACTATTTAATACAATATACAAATTCAAATATAATATCCTATACTAAACATAGTTTTAAATAAAACGATTTGTCTTTTTTTATTTCCAACAAAAACGAATTTTCCTTATTTGAGTTTGATTATAAATTTTAATTAATTATTTAATAATCAAATCATGATCATATCATATGTATGTAATAAATTTTAATTAAATCATGCATAATTAAATCATGATTATATCATATATATGTAATAAGCTAAGAAGGATGGGCTAATCCAACATTATATTATAGGCAAACACACTATAATTAGAGTTATTAATTTTGATTCGGCCAAAAAACCAAACACTTTTTAAGAGTTAGAATATTTAAGTTTTGGTTAAAAAAACTTGAACTTTTTTAGTCCAAATTATATTTTGGTCTAAACCAATCTAGGATAGTCCAATCCGGTCAATCCAAAATTTTTAACTTAATTTTATTTAATAATACCAAAAATTTATTTTAAGAATATTAATTTAATGATTAAATTTTATAAGTCATATAAAGTTATAATTTTTAGTAATTAAATTGTTATCATGTAATTTATTAATTTATAATAATTAAATCAGCATAAATATATTATATTAATATATAAATAATATAATATAATTTAAATCCACATCCAACCACCAGATAGCCCATTTTAACCTAAATTAAAATTAAATTAATATTTTTTCCCAAAAAATCTTAACTTTTTAGCCCTGACCAAATTTAAACTGAAACTAATTTGGCCTAGAATGGCTCGAACAACACCCCTAACAATTATAAGATGCCACGTCAGCTTAAAAACTAACAGCATGGTCGGTCGACCTCATCCTTATCTTGCTCACGAAACTTCCCAAACCAAACACTACCTCTTCTCGATTTTAGAAACGTTTCTCTTCTCCCTTTTCTTTTTCATATGTTTGCTCGTTTCGTCCACTCTTAGGGTACTAAACTTCGTTTTGCAGACAAGTAACCTACTCTTCCCACGAGTACCAAGATTCTCTCTATCTCTAAAAATTTTATCTTTGATAGAAGTCTTCTGCATCGTCGAGCTCTATCCATCGGCCATGGCTTCTGGATCGTCCGGTCGCGGCGGCAACTCTGGCTCCAAGGGGTTTGATTTTGGTTCCGATGACATCCTCTGTTCATACGAGGACTATGGCAGCCAGGATTCTTCTAATGGCAATCACAACGATCCGGTCATCAACACCAATTCTAGTAAGGTATTCGCCAATGGGCGCTCTGGGTCCTTTTGTGAGTTGGCTTCCAGTTATTTTGCAGTTTAGGGCAATTCCCAAATTTGGGTCTGATACTTTGAAAAGAAAGGTGATTAGGGTTTAGGAGATTTCATATTTTTTGGAAAGTAATTTTGTTGATCATGGAAGAAGACGATTTTTTTTATCGTGTTTCTCGCAATTAGCCCGCCCCGGTTGTGGTATCGGTTAAAATTATCATAGATGTGTGCGGTTGTGGTTCATCAACATTCGGTTTATAAGGTGGAACAGAGAAATTTGGGATGACTTCGGATGTGATATTCTTGTGTAGATAATATTTTTGGGAGATCAGGCGAATCACTGTCTGGTTTTGTGAAGGTGGACTTTTAAGTATATTCAAGGAATATGAACGACAGTATTCTTAGTGAATGTTACACCATCAAATGGATGACTAGCAGGATTAAATTTTTGGATGAAAATTGATGTGTTAGCTTTTGGATTTTATTGATAAAAGTGACTTAGATATTATTTACAGTAGCATTGATGACCTGAAAGTCAGTTGGGTCGGGTAACTCTCATCTCTCAGAGAGTCAGCTTTTATGAGCTGGTTAGCAAGTTGAGTGTGTAAATGTTGTAGGTTTAGATGTATATTATATCATTTTCTATATTTGTACCTCTTTACAAGAATTTTGATCGAGATTGAAAATCCCTTTTCTGCAATGTTAATGAGGTGAATCTGGTTGATAGTAGCAAGAATCAAAGACGAATTATATAGACTGTGCTGAGTATAATGGTTTGAGCGATCAGATACTGTGGCACATTGAATTTCAATCAGGTAGTGTTTACCTTGACTGATGATGATGAATGACTGTATATTTGTCAATACATGGACTCTCCGGTTTGTTATTTTCTTTTTTCGTTTTAGTCTTAATTGATCAATTATCAATTGCAAAATTTGTTTGTGTGGTCTATTCTTTGCTTATTTTGATACGATACATTGGGATATGAATGTAATTATGTGAATATCCGTCTAACCCTGTTGGGAGCCTTAAACTTCAGAGGTGTCATGGATAGGTCGAATTTAATGAAATGAAGATCAAGGGTGAAAAATATAAGGTTTGTGGAGGGAGACTGATGGTAACATACTTATAGCGTGCGTCTAAAGCAAGTGGTCTTATTCAATTAACTTAGAAAACAGCAATGAAGTGGAATAAGCATGTAATATTTAAGGGGTAATTGAGGGCACTTTGGTTTAAATTCACTTAGAACTGTTGTTCTTATGTTTTGTTATGCACAATTATATATGTAGTGATTATGTATCTAATGTACCTTGTATGGCTATCTTGCAATTTATAAATCTCAAACCCACAAAATCTGTCTTTCTTCAGGATTTTCACAAAACAAGGATAGCAGCAAGGACATCAATGTTTCCTGCTGCTGCCTATAACCCACCAGAAGATTCTCTCAGCCAAGATGTAATTGCTACAGTGGAGAAGAGCATGAAAAAATATGCTGACAACCTTTTGCGGTTTCTTGAGGGAATCAGTTCAAGGTTATCACAGTTGGAATTATATTGCTACAATCTTGACAAGTCAATTGGAGAAATGCGATCAGACTTAAATCGTGATCATGGGGAGGCAGATACAAAGCTTAAATTTCTTGAGAAACACCTTCAAGAAGTAAGTTACATTTTCAATTGATAGTATCTACAGTAGTATTCAAGTTGTACCATTTGATTTTACCCGATATGACCTATGCTTGATAAATTACTTCAGCTAAAGAAATGGTCTCTCCAGTGGAAGAATAGTAGGGACTTTATTTTCTCATCATCTTTGTTAAAACTAACTCCACTTGAGAGATTCCTGTTCTTGGATTTTAATTTTTTACCAACTCACTATGTGAAATTCTGTAGTGGACTACCTATTTATTTCTTCTATATCATAGCTATGCATGTTGGGAAGATTTTACGATAATGGAAGTGCTTTGCAATCAAATTGGAAATTTTCCTGTAAACATGGCTTTAGTTTCAACTTTTTTTCTGAATGGAGATTGGATACTAGTGATGCTAAATTAAGAAGCCTTTCTAGTTAGAATAATCTGTTTTTTTCCTTGCCGCAATGCATTTCCAAGCTACATGAAAACTGTAATTCTCAGTTAGCGAGTAATCTGCTCAGTTATCATTATTGAGCTCAAGTGGAATTCACTGTAGTTCTCTTCTTGGCTAATTTCATATATCTTTATCAGTAGACATATTTTGCATTATTTTCATTTTTTAAAATATTGCTTATGTAGGTTCACAGGTCAGTACAAATTTTAAGAGACAAGCAAGAGTTAGCTGATACTCAGAAAGAATTAGCCAAGCTTCAACTTGTTCAGAAAGAATCATCTTCTTCAAGCCATTCACAGTCCAATGAGGACAGATCTTCACCTTCTGCCAAAGATCCTAAAAAGACTGATAATGCATCTGACACTCATAACCAGCAGTTAGCTCTTGCTCTACCTCATCAAGTTGCCCCACAGCAACAGCATGTGGCTCCCCCCTCTCAAGCTCCATTACCAAATGTGACCCAAGCCACTCAACAACCACCTTATTACATGTCCCCAACCCCTGTACCCAATCCAGCAGCTGTAACGCAGATTCCCCAGAATCAGTATTTGCCTTCTGATCCACAGTATCGTACACCACAGCTACAAGACATCTCCCGGGTGGGTTCACAACCAACACCATCTCAAGTAACTCAGACACCTCCTATTCAACAATATTCTCAGTATCAACAGCCACAGCAGCAGCAGCAGCAGCAATGGCCTCAGCAGTTACCCCAGCAGGTACAGCCTCCGCAACCCCCTTCAATGCAGCCTCAACTAAGACCCTCCTCAACCCCTGTTTATCCTCCATACGCTCCGAACCAAGCATCAAATCCATCTCCCACAGAGACACTGCCGAATAGCATGCCAATGCAAATGCCATATTCAGGGATTCCAGCACCAGGATCTGGCCGTCCTGATGCCCTGCCGTATGGGTATGGTGGAACTGGTAGAACAATTCCGCAGCAACCTCCACCCCAGCAAATGAAAGGCTCTTTTCCCGGACAACCAGGTGATGCATATGGAACTACTGGGGCTCACCCTGCACTTCCTCCTGCCAGTGCATACATGATGTATGATGGTGAGGGAGGAAGAACACATCATCCTCACCAACCTCCTCATTTTACTCAAGCTGGATATCCTCCAACAAGCGCCTCCCTTCAGAACTCAGCAGGTCATAATCTTTTGGTCCGGAATCCTGGCCAGTCACAGTTTATTCGCAATCATCCCTACAATGAATTGATCGAGAAATTAGTGAGCATGGGATTCAGAGGTGATCACGTGGCAAGTGTGATCCAAAGGATGGAGGACAATGGGCAACCTATTGATTTTAACTCAGTGCTTGACCGGCTGAATGTGCATGGCTCTGTGGGATCCCAGAGAGGATGGTCGGGGTGAAGATCTTATTGTGGATGTCCTGTTTGAACAATGCTTGTCCAGGATTTTCTGTTCAAACTCTCCAATCATCGCGTGTTTTATTATGCATAAAATAAAATTTAATGTGTTGTGCACGGTATGATCATATATATGTGAGGTATGAGGGTTATATATGTTGGGTTGGGACTCCTGTGCCATTTATTTTGTTGGCCACCCTTTCCATTTCTTCTATGTTTTTGTTGAGACTTGCTTCATTCTATCTCTTTGCTCACCTGAGTAAGAAGAGAAAAATAGGAGAAACTCTTCGATCAGCGCACCCTTTAGTTTGTCTTACCATTCAATGTCAAGGCTGAGACAAAAATAGAAGCCTAGCCCAGAGGCTAATCTCAACTTTACTGCCTAATCCCTCAGTAAAACGAGTGAGATTCGAGTCATGACTTTTTGAAGCGTCTAATTTTTGGGTAATATGATAATATTAAATGAGTTTGGCGTCTTTATTCTTTCATCTTATTTACCATGGAGGGTATGTTTTGGTAACCTACGAAAGAGCGTGATGCTTCAGGGATGTTCCGGATGTCCAAACTCTTGACACCTTGTCCATTCCTATTTCAAACAGTACAGCCTTAATTTCGTCCATAGGTACAATGGTTGATTCATGTAATCATAAACACTCTCTTTATTGTACTGGAATATAATCAACTAGTCAGTTGGTTATAGAATTTAGATTTTATAACTTTTTTTTTAATTTTAGTTATTTTTTTATTTTTTATAATTTAATATATAAATTTTATTTTTTACTACTTTTTCTTTTACTAAAATTTTTGTTTTTTCTTTCGTTTATAATCCTTTACCTTGATCTATATCCGTCGGCTATGCGCTTAGAATTCAGAACAGAACGTCTCTTTCTATGTTTTCGGGTTTTTTCTGACGTGGATCAGAATTGTTACAATATTAATTTCGAAATATTCGAATTGCAGTGAATTTGGAGTCAGCATATGAACTGTCTTAAAATAAAATATAAAGTCACATGAATGAGTGACTTTTGTTTCGATAATGGGATTATTTGAGAAAATGTGCATGGGCCACTTTTTCATTTAAATATATTTAAGAGAGAATGAAATAATATACCATACTTCAAGATAGAATATTGAAAACATGAATTTTAATCATTATTTTATGTGAGATTAGAGCTGAAAATATTAAAAGCAACAATTAATTAGAATTTCATCATCAAAAGCAATAAGAAGAAAAGAAAATGCATTTTGCCTTAGGAATGGTTAAAGGGACCGCAATGGTCGCCAAGGGGGTGTGAAGGGAGTGTTCTTCTTTAACAAAACATTTATTTTTTTTTAATTTT
The DNA here is from genome assembly GCA_037013595.1 of Dicorynia guianensis. NCBI lineage: Eukaryota > Viridiplantae > Streptophyta > Magnoliopsida > Fabales > Fabaceae > Dicorynia > Dicorynia guianensis. The sequence goes on from JASUAB010000009.1 coordinate 4,600,412, forward strand.
ATAAAATATTATGAATAATTTATAAAAATTTTAAAAATATTTAAATAATTACTTATATGTTTTATTTGAAGTAATTTTTAAATATTTTAAAATTAAAAAATAGCTATGCTTTTTTGTTGGGTAGATCCGTCAACAAACAAAAAATGTCACGTTCTCCGCACCCTACAGTGTTGAGTAAGCAATTTCGTATTGAATAAAATATACTTTTTTTTTTGACAAGGCCAAAGCATGAAAATCATTTACTTATATCATTGTCTTTTATCAACTTAAAAAATTTTACTTAACATTTAAGATTATTAAATTTATAAATTTTATAATTTAAATTATAAAATATTAAAATTTAATAAATTTAACACTTTATAATAATTTTTATTAATGAGAGTATCATACCCCTTATATTCTATTAAAACGTAAAATACTTTACATGTGTCATGTCAAAAGGGTGACAACTTCTTTAAATAATACGTATTATTCTTGACCTTTAATTATTTTAAGAATGCTGATAGGTATATATTTCTCTATTTACGTTTTGTTATATTTTTATTTGTTTTTTTAAAAATTTTTAGAGTAAACAGTATGTCTGTACTGTTTATTTTAACAATTTTGAAAAAAAAAAAAGAAACATAATAAAACGTAGACGAAAAAAATGTAAAAATAGCTTTATCCTTATTTTAAAGGATAAAATTATTGCGGTTTACCATAGCCAAATTATGGTCTTAGAGCCTCAAATTTGCGTCCTCTTCATTGATTACTTCATAGAACTTACAGTGAGGTAGTGAAAGGTTTGCCTGAATTGATCCGATCCAGCCCATTTTGATTTTGATTTAGAAAAATTTAGATTATTTTGTATTAAAAAATTTAAGCTTAACATTAATTTTATAAGTTACAAGTCTTAAAGAATTATCTCTAAACTTAAAATCAATTTTATGTTTAATCATTGTACTAATTTAGTTATTAATAAACAAATAAATAAAATAATTTAATTATTAAAAATATAAATTTTTAAAAAATATATAAATTATTTTAATATATTAATTTTTAATATAAATTATTTAAAAATAATTAAAAAAATTTATACTATCCAAATCAATATGGTCCGGACCAGTGCGAAAAGTTCAAAATTTTGTAGTCCACCTTATTTTAATTTAATCTCTATTTATTTTAATTTAATTTCTAAACGATAACAATGCAGTTCAAAATTGATAGTAAGATATTAATAGGTATACGTCAACATATAAAAAAAAATTTATAAAAAAGTAAAGAATAAAAATTAAATAAATATGTAAAATATATCTAAATTTTTAGATATAAATACCATAGCTCTTAACATTACTACTGACAGCAACCGAAGCGGGAGGACGGGCGTTCTGTCGTTCGGAGAATCCGAAGTTGAACAGACACATTTTTCTTAAGGAGAATAATATTACTCTTCTTCTTAATAGTACTGTACTTATGTTGGATTTACATTCATTAATAAATCTGAACCGTTGAGGCCAGCTCAGGCCCACACCATTGATGGCAACTGCCCAAACCCGCCGTTTCCCTTTCAAAAAATGCGTGCCAAGTTTCGTCTTTTCAAAACAAGCGCGTGGCATCGCGTGTAGTAGCGTGCGGGGATCGAATCTGCATCTCCAGATTGCGTCTTTACCTTATTTATAGTAGTTTTCTATTTACGCACACTGTACCATGTACCCATCAACTGTCTGCTACCGTTGAACTTGAATTGGGCAAGGGAAAGTGCCTTTAATTGCGAGTTGGGGATCCTTGAAATCAGGGATTTAATCCTTTTTTTTATTATTGATTGGGAATCTACTTTTTTTTTTGTGAGTACAAGGAGGGCTAAAGCCCTATTTTACCCTAAAGGGATGGGGGAAGACTCGAACCGGGGGCATCAGGGAAAGGGGGAGCGGTTCGAGACCACCTGAGCTAGCCTCAGGTGGCGATTGGGAATCTACTTTGTGACCTTTCTTAAAAACATCAAAAATAACTGTGTTGTATACTTTAGAAAAGATGTCGAAGCCGACGTGCAGGAGGAGTGAAATTTTTTAAGAAAATATTAGCTGTACCCTCCCATGTGCCTTGATAAATTTTTAAAAAAATTATAAAAATATGTATAATAAAAATATAAAAGAATCAAAATTTTGTATGCAAAATTTTGTATGATTAATACTGCTCAACTTTTTACTGGTATGTAATTTAATAACTATCTTATTATCCCAAAAATCTTTCAATTTTATTTCATCAAATTAATAATATAGAAGATCAGTTTTTAAGATTTAAAATATTTTATTTACAAAATTTATATTTAATTTTAGATATTAATTATTTTTAATAAATAATTTATAAATATTAATATAAATTTATTAAAATTTATAATATATTCTAAATAAAATAATTTTTTATCCAAAACTTTTACATACAAAGAAACCCTTTGAATATCCAAAGGGATAATTTTTATTTAATTAGTTAAAGTAGAAAAGCAAAAATAAAAATTACTTCAACGCGCTAACGCGCTCTTTCCTCCTTTCACTAGGCCGTTATCCTTCGCTGTGCACGTTAGACACGCTCACGGGTCATCCCCACCACCACCCCTCCACACGCTCCTGTCCCCTCCTCCCGCCCCCCTTGACTTTCTTTTTCTGTTCTGTTCAGTGCCATCACCCAAACCCGTACTAAGCTACCCAAAAACGGAAACTCAGCCGTATCTGCTGCCATTCTTTCTGATCCCGATGCTATGAGTCTACGCCAACATCATCCTCAAGGTCCCAGTCCAAGCCGGTCTCATGCGCCACCTGAAGATGAGCCCTTCAACATCATCCCAGTCCACAACTTACTCGCCGACCACCCTTCTCTCCGGTTTCCGGAGGTACGCGCCGTCGCTGCTGCCCTCCGTGCCGTTGGAAACCTCCGTAAACCCCCTTTCATCCAATGGCTCCCTCACATGGACCTCCTCGATTGGCTCGCCCTCTTCTTTGGCTTTCAGAAGGACAACGTTCGCAACCAGCGGGAACACCTTGTGCTCCACCTTGCCAATGCTCAGATGCGCATAACCCTTCCCCCGGACAACAGCGACATTTTAGATGGCACTGTTCTGCGCAGATTCCGCAAGAAGCTCCTGAAGAATTACACCAGTTGGTGCTCTTATTTGGGGAAGAAGTCCAACATTTGGATTTCTGATCGCCGGGAGTCGTCATCTGATCAGCGACGGGAGCTGCTGTACGTTTCACTCTATCTCTTGGTATGGGGTGAGGCTGCTAATCTAAGATTTGTTCCCGAATGCATGTGCTACATTTTCCATCACATGGCCGTGGAACTAAGCAGAATCCTGGAGGATTATATCGATGAGAACACTGGCCAGCCCGTGATGCCCTCAATTTCCGGGGAGAATGCATTCCTGAACTGTGTGGTGAAGCCCATTTACGAAACGATAAAGTCTGAGTTAGAGAGCAGTAAGAATGGTGCTGCTCCTCACAGTGCCTGGAGAAATTATGATGACATAAATGAGTATTTTTGGAGTAGAAGGTGTTTCGAGAAGCTAAAGTGGCCTATCGATATTGGAAGTAATTTCTTTGTGACATCCAGTAGGGCAAAGCATGTGGGTAAGACCGGCTTTGTGGAACAGAGGTCGTTTTGGAATTTGTTTCGGAGTTTTGATAGGCTTTGGGTGATGTTGATATTGTTTCTCCAAGTGGCAATTATTGTTGCTTGGGAGGAGAAGACATATCCATGGCAGGCATTGGAGGATCGGGATGTACAGGTCCGAGTTCTAACAATTTTCTGCACTTGGAGTGGTTTGAGGTTTCTGCAGTCTTTGCTTGATGTTGGGATGCAATATAGGTTGGTGTCAAGGGAGACAATGATGCTTGGAGTGAGGATGGTGCTAAAAAGTATCGTTGCTGCAGTCTGGATAGTTGTTTTTGTTGTATTTTATGGCAGGATGTGGTCGCAGAGAAACCATGACAGGAAGTGGTCTGATGAAGCAAATAGGCGGTTGGTAATTTTTCTTGAGGTTGCATTCGTTTTCATTCTTCCAGAGCTCCTAGCTTTTGCCCTTTTCATACTTCCATGGATTAGAAACTTTATTGAGAATACGAATTGGAGAATCTTTTTCGTGTTATCGTGGTGGTTTCAGAGCAGAAATTTTGTTGGTCGTGGTTTGAGAGAAGGTCTTGTAGATAACATTAAGTACACCTTATTTTGGGCTGTGGTGCTTGCCTCTAAGTTTTGTTTCAGTTATTTTCTACAGATCAAACCAATGATTGCTCCATCAAGGACTCTCTTGGACCTCAAGGGGGTTAAATATGAATGGCATCAGTTTATTAAAAACAGCAATAGATTTTCTGTCGGGCTACTGTGGCTTCCAGTTGTTTTGGTTTATCTGATGGATATACAGATTTGGTATTCCATATACTCATCATTTGTTGGAGCAGCTGTGGGGTTGTTTGCACATTTGGGTGAGATTCGAAATATGCAACAGTTGAAATTGAGGTTCCAGTTCTTTGCCAGTGCAATTCAGTTTAATCTCATGCCAGAGGAGCAGCTGTTGCATGCAAGTTGGACATTTAAGAACAAGTTTAAGGATGCCATTCACAGGTTGAAGCTCAGGTATGGGCTTGGCAGACCTTATAGGAAGGTTGAATCTAATCAGGTTGAGGCCAACAAGTTTGCTTTGATATGGAATGAGATAATTACGTCTTTCAGGGAGGAGGATATCATTTCTGACCGAGAGGTTGAACTGCTTGAGATCCCTCAAAACTCTTGGACTGTCAGGGTCATCCGCTGGCCCTGTTTCCTTCTCTGCAATGAGTTGCTGCTGGCGCTCAGTCAGGCCAAAGAACTAGTTGATGCTCCTGATAAGTGGCTTTGGCATAGAATATGCAAGAATGAGTACAGGCGCTGTGCTGTCATTGAAGCATACGATTGTCTGAAGCACTTGCTTCTTGAGATTATTAAATCTAATAGTGAAGAGCATTCTATTGTGACAGTCCTATTTCAAGAAATTGATCATTCTCTTGAGATTGAGAAATTCACCAAAACATTTAAAATGACTGTACTGCCCCATCTCCACAGCAAGTTGATCAAACTTGTTGAGTTATTAAATAAGCCCAAGAAAGATCCTAATCAAGTGCTGAATACCCTACAGGCCCTGTATGAGATTTCTATTCTCGATTTTTTCAAGGAGAAAAGAAATGCTGAACAGCTAAAGGAGGATAGTTTGGTTCTGCGTAGTCCATCTTCATCAGGGGGTCTACTTTTCGAGAATGCCCTTCAGTTGCCCGACAGCAACAATGAGAACTTTTATCGCCAGGTTCGGCGCTTGCACACGATTCTTACCTCAAGGGATTCAATGCAAAACATCCCAGTAAATCTTGAAGCAAGACGGCGAATTGCTTTCTTCAGTAACTCGCTTTTCATGAACATGCCCCATGCTCCCCAAGTAGAGAAAATGATGGCTTTCAGTGTTTTAACCCCTTACTATAGTGAAGAAGTATTATTCAGCAAAGAACAGCTTAGAACTGAGAATGAAGATGGAGTTTCAATCCTGTACTATTTGCAGACTATATACGGTGATGAGTGGAAGAACTTTGTGGAGAGGATGCGGCGGGAGGGCTTGAAGAAAGACAGTGATGTATGGACTGAGAAACTTAAAGATTTGAGGCTTTGGGCATCCTACAGAGGTCAAACACTATCTCGGACTGTTAGAGGAATGATGTATTACTATCGGGCCCTCAAGATGTTGGCTTTTCTCGATTCCGCGTCAGAATTGGATATACGAGAGGGCTCACGTGAACTTGGTTCAATGAGGCAAGATGGTATAGATGGTCTTAACAGGGAAAGGTCAACTTCCTCTAAGAGTCTGAGTAGAGCAAGCAGCTCAGTAAGTGTGTTATTCAAAGGGCATGAGCATGGAACTGCTCTAATGAAATTCACATATGTGGTTGCTTGTCAGATATATGGGACTCAGAAGGCAAAAAAGGATCCCCATGCTGATGAAATTTTGTATCTAATGAAAAATAATGAAGCCCTTAGGGTTGCTTATGTTGATGAGGTTTCCTCTGGGAGGGAAGAGAAGGACTATTACTCTGTTCTTGTTAAATATGACCAAGAATTGGAGAAGGAGGTGGAAATATACCGTATAAAGTTGCCAGGTCCCTTGAAGCTTGGAGAAGGAAAGCCAGAAAATCAAAATCATGCCATTATCTTCACTCGTGGTGATGCAGTTCAGACTATTGATATGAACCAGGACAACTACTTTGAGGAGGCACTTAAAATGCGGAATCTCTTGGAAGAATACAAGCATTATTATGGTATCCGGAAACCTACTATTTTGGGAGTTAGGGAGCACATTTTTACTGGGTCTGTTTCCTCTCTTGCTCGGTTCATGTCAGCTCAGGAAACAAGCTTTGTCACTTTGGGACAGAGAGTTTTGGCAAATCCTTTGAAAGTTAGAATGCATTACGGCCATCCAGATGTGTTTGACAGGTTTTGGTTCTTAACTCGAGGTGGTATAAGTAAAGCTTCTAGAGTGATCAACATAAGTGAGGATATATTTGCTGGCTTTAACTGTACTCTTCGTGGAGGTAATGTCACACACCATGAATATATTCAGGTTGGAAAGGGAAGAGATGTTGGTTTAAATCAAATATCAATGTTTGAAGCCAAGGTTGCCAGTGGAAATGGGGAGCAAGTCTTAAGCAGAGATTTGTACAGGTTGGGTCATAGGCTGGATTTCTTCCGGATGCTGTCATTCTTCTACACTACTGTGGGATTCTTTTTTAACACAATGATGGTGGTTCTGACTGTCTATGCATTTTTATGGGGACGGCTATATCTTGCTCTTAGTGGTGTTGAGTCTGCTATGGAAAGTAACAGTAATAACAACAAAGCACTTGGTACCATTTTGAATCAGCAGTTTATTATTCAACTTGGTCTTTTCACTGCCCTTCCAATGATTGTGGAAAATTCTCTTGAGCATGGGTTCCTTCAAGCTATCTGGGATTTTTTGACGATGCAACTCCAGCTTTCATCAGTTTTCTACACATTCTCTATGGGTACTCGTAGCCACTTCTTTGGCCGGACAATTCTTCATGGTGGGGCAAAGTATCGAGCAACCGGTCGTGGTTTTGTTGTAGAGCATAAGAGTTTTGCAGAAAACTATAGACTCTATGCGCGTAGCCACTTTGTGAAAGCAATTGAATTGGGGCTTATACTTACAGTTTATGCATCATACAGTCCTGTAGCAACTGACACATTTGTCTATATAGCCATGACCATCTCTAGTTGGTTTCTGGTTGCATCATGGATTATGGCACCCTTTGTGTTCAATCCTTCTGGCTTTGATTGGTTGAAGACTGTGTATGATTTTGATGACTTTATGAACTGGATTTGGTATCGTGGAAGTGTATTTGCAAAAGCCGAGCAGAGCTGGGAAAGGTGGTGGTATGAAGAGCAGGATCATTTGAGGTTAACTGGTCTTTGGGGAAAGCTACTAGAGATAATTTTGGACCTTCGTTTTTTCCTTTTCCAGTATGGAATTGTCTATCAGCTAGGCATTGCTGCTGGAAGTACCAGTATTGCTGTTTACTTGTTATCTTGGATTTACGTGTTAGTTGTTTTTGGGATTTATATGGTGGTAGCATATGCGCGGAACAAATATGCAGCAAAAGAACATATCTATTATCGGCTGGTCCAGTTCCTTGTCATTATTCTTGCCATACTTGTTATAATAGCCTTACTGGAATTCACTCAATTCAAATTAATGGATATTTTAACTAGCCTGTTGGCGTTTGTTCCCACCGGCTGGGGCCTCATATTGATTGCCCAAGTATTCCGGCCATTTCTGCAGTCCACCATCATTTGGAATGGTGTTGTTTCATTGGCTCGCCTTTATGATATATTATTTGGAGTCATTGTTATGGCTCCTGTGGCATTACTATCATGGTTGCCAGGGTTTCAGTCTATGCAGACCAGAATTCTTTTCAATGAAGCATTCAGCAGGGGCCTGCGGATATTCCAGATTGTTACAGGAAAAAAACCCCTAGGTTGACTTGAGACTTCAGGTAAATCTTGTTAAGATGTTTAGTAGATTTCTTTTTAAATGTTATAATTTATTTTTTGTAATGCTGTTCTTGTTTGTTAGGATGTAGCCAGTAGACATGTTTAACATGACAAACATGAACCCTTTTGCTGTCGGGCCCAAACTTACATGTTATTTTCTTTGTGCAACTTATAACCTGGATTCCTTGTCCTGCAGGTCGATAAGTGCTCAATTCTTTTCAATGCATAAATGACCAAGCTGCCAATGAATTCCATCATCACATGTTAATGACATCCATTTACTTTTTCTCCCCATGCTAAATGAAAAGCTGGGAATGAATTCTAGGTTTCACATTGATTTGACATGAACCATATGCATCTTTCTCAGTTAGTTATGTGAAGTTTTGTCTCGTTTCCAGTGTTATATGGTCGTTGGCAGTTGATAATATTGTAACTGTCGTAAACTAGTATTTGTTGCTAGCTTCCTCATTCTTGGATAAAATTATGCTTCCTGGTCTTTCTTTGATGGCATCATATTTGATGTTATTTTTAGAAGTAGTTTTTATTCCCTTGAGAGTTTGGTTTTAAATTTTACATTTCTACAACTTATGACTGAAGATTTGGGTTTTTTTTATTATTCCAAAGGGGTTGCTTATGAGGCCACAATGTTCTTACGTGAACCCTTTTTGATAGCTGTTAATTGTTGATTTGAAAAGTTTAAGTGTTTATGAGCTGTTATGTTCTAGCATCAAATTTTGACTAAAGTTTTATTTAACTTTCAAATCAATCATCAGTGTGCATTCTATCAGTACTTTAGTAGTATAATTAGAAGCTATATTCTACTTTGATCTCTTTTTCTGGCTGATATGCATGTGGTTGTACTTTGATCTTTAAACAGTGCTTTATTTATGGTCTTTCTGCAATGTGTGATTTCGTTAAAACCTTGGGCTTGTTCAACTAAATTGGTTTGTATTGGATTCTTTTCTTAATCTTCTACTTCTTTATCAAGTTTAAACTTCTTTGTATTTTTATTTTATTATTATTTCTTTTGCTATGCTCTGAATGTGATCTTTTTTGGTTTCTTCTTGACTACTGCTTGCTCTTGCTATAATGTTTATGTATTTACATACAAAAACGAGCTTGTAGACTCTAAGCAGATAAGTTTCCCTGGTAAGCTTTTGTGCTGAAATATTAGTATAAATTTTATACTGAAGTTGGATTTACATCCTGTCATCTTGTTGGAGCTTGGATCACAACCCCTACACTGCATGGCATCAACGTACTGTTCACGCCATAGTTCTTTCTTTTGTTAAAACCAAAAGCACAATTTTTAACCGACGGTGATGATGGTAGAATTTAATTAGACAGCACGGCAGCTCGTGGCTTTTTGTTCAAGCTCTTGGTCTCGGGTGATTTCTAAAAACTTACCAAAAAAGTGTTATCACTTTGTGCCTGACTTATGGTTTTATGGAGGTGGTGTCATATAGAGTCACTAAAGGAGGATGGCCTCCGGTACCATGTTACTAATGGAGCACCTTGTGCCTTGATATGAAGTATCGATTTAAGGGACTTGGCTTATATTATGGATGTCTGGACTGTTTTGGTCTAAAATCAGTTCACTGAGCTATGACTGTCCTGATAACCATGAATGGGGTCTTCTACTGCGGACTTATCTCTGCTTTGTCCGATTATCTTATACATGTTTTCTTGCCGATAAGCATCTCTTATTTGTATATGCACCTCTGGCAACACCCTCATTTTTGTTTTCTGTTCAATGTGGCCTCCTTTGAACCTATCATACGTCTGAGTTAATTAACTGAATTATCTTTTTTAACTGGTACTTTCTAGTAAAAGGTTTCTATTACGTTTGCAGGTTTGTTGTTTGGTTGGGATGTAGAGAAGCTGTAGAAAACGGAGGGCTAGAAGTTCTTTTATTTTAACATTTTCCTCTGGGTATGATGGATTTTATTGGTGGCTGTAATTATTTTTGGTTTCTGTTCAATGGAAGGGAAAGAGCATTTTGTTTACTGTTTAACTTTTCCTTTGCTGGCCATATTTTGGTTTCTGGTCAGGGAGATACTAATTATGTGTGCTATAACATCCCCGATATCTCAAAAGGCAAAGAGTCCTTTGCATTGTCTGGCGGAAAATGATGGTTAGTATGTTTCATATCTGTCAGATTGGTTGGTTGGGTGAAATTTGGGAAGAAAGAATGATCTTCATAAAGCATGTTTCATAGAGACTACACTTTGGAATGGGAACGGGCATTCCTTCTGTAATTCATATTCTCTTAAACGGGACAACCTGAAAGTGGAAGGAATCTTCAATCCTCATTTGATAATAGGAGGAGCAATTTTAGGAAATGATTATTATATTCACCTTTATCACTTTCACTGCTACTTTCCAACCGCTAATTCGCTACCATTCCCACAAGTACACCATTATTACCACTATCATTGCTGGCTCCTCCACCACGTCGCTATTATCACTGCTTTTATTGTAGACAGCATCGATTTTGGTAGAACTGATAAAAATAGATGTTGAAAAAATTCATAATTTTAGAATTGATTTATGTTTAAATATGTTATGTCATAAATAATTCTATTAGAATTGATTATGTTTGGTCAAATAATTTTTAATTATAATAGTTAGATGTCACTTAAAAGGGATAAAATTATGAATTTACATTTTGTAATGATAAAATTAATTTTATTTTTCATTAAATACACCAAAACACCACTCTTGAGCGTGGAAACTAATTTTGGCTTTTCAAAATTAATTAAAGAGTGTCACATGGATGCTGACTTGATTAACTCTTACCTTTTTGATACCGCCATGATTAATGCACCATGACGGGTCCTCAATAGAATGAGAAATTGACAAAGCCAGTGATGGATTTTCCATACTCAAAATCCTTCCTTCTAATATTCAGATTTCCACTTCCAATAGATGGCATGTTCTTACCAACCAAATTTACAGTCTGTACAGGCTCAGATCCAAAGAGACGGTTCGCAAATTGACCAGTATTTGAGTCAAATCCTGAACCATTGCCCCATGGAGAAACATTCGACGTCGAAGGTGAAACTCCAGAAACTGGGCTGTCACTAACAACTTCAATTGCCTGCTTCTTATTGTTGCTGAATATCTCTGCTTCAATTCTGGTGTTTTCATATCCCGTATTTTCTTCAGCTAAGCAGCCAGCATCCCGGGCATCCAGATTTTTAAGATGTACTCCAAAAACCAGAGTTGCTGATCTTCTTGAGAATGAGAAGATGGCACTCCAAGAACTTAGCCGTTAACAATTTGAATGAAATTATAATAGAACGTATAAATTACTATAGTATAAAATCTTATGATTAATGTAATTATAAGTATAACTTTTTGTTACAAAAAGTTAAATTCAAAAGAAAGTTAAATGTAAAGAGGACCGCATCGAGCACGCGTTAAAGAAGACTCAAAAGTCAACACCAGTGTGCCCTCAGCACGTGATCTGTACCTTTCTGATCTGATACCAATCGCAATGCGAACGCTCAAAGAAAGAATCATCATCTTTCATCATAAATATATATATATATATTTATTTTTTAAAGAGAAAAGAAAATTTAAAAAAAGGGAGCCGAGATCACTAATTTTTTCTAAAAAAAAATAGTGTACAATAAATAAGAAATATATATAATTAAGAAAAATTACAAAGAAATAAATTTATATATTATAAAATAAAAATAAATAAAAATTACAGATCTGAACCCAAATAAAAGAAATTATGAATGGGCTGAAGTATAAATTTAAATTCTTTAAAGTCATATTAATTTTCTTATTTTTTATTATTTTTAAATTTAATGTAAATATTATATTTTTACTATTTTTTAAATTTTAATTTTATCTTTTTAATTATATCTATAATTTCAGAAGTAATGATAAAATTATATATTTATATTTTTTGTATAATATATAATTTAAAAGTTATGTTAAATATATTATAAAATTTGATGCAAAAAAAATAAGGGATTATAAAAAAAATAAATATAACCAAACAATTATGTTATTTTTTTTTTTTTTTTGGTATATTGCATATCGTGGGGAGGGAAAAATCAAACCTGAAGGTAAAGGATTGAGATTGTGGCCCCATACGCTCAAGTGGCTATACTATTATCATACCTATATGAACATAAGACTAGATACTTGATTGAATCTACTTTTTATCTTATGATCTCCTTTTCTTGTGATTATCCTCTAATTCCCATGGGAACTTCCTTCGAACATCTATTTTTTCAAGCAAATTGAAAATGTGCTGATAAACCGTATGCTATAAGCATGTGAGCTTTCAGACAGATCATCCAAGTTTCTGAACGCATGTTCGCGTCTGTGATCCAATAGCCTCTCCTGCAGTTTTCAGAGTCTGCTCCGCTCTCCTTAATGTTTTTCTTATAAATAAAGTCATCAACTTTCACTTGCACTACTTTGTCTTCTGTCTTCATCCTCCAGAAGCCTATCTCTGTGTAGAAGAGGAAAGATGGAGCCTCTGCTGAGCAGCAATAGCATTGGCCCGAGTAACCGTCCGGCGCCGTTGTTCAGTCGTTCCCATGCCATTGCTTACGGCTCGCCCTACGAGAAAGCAGCAGCACTTATCGATTTGGTGCGTTCATTTTGCCCCTCAAAGTTTAAGCTTCACTTCTTAATTAAGCCCAGACCCAGAGTTCTCTATAATTCTATTTTGGTCAAATGTCGTTGACTTCTATGTCAAGCTTTGTTAGAGCAGCTGTAAAATCCGGCATTGCTCCATTTATGTGGCATTTTATGGTGATTATTTTTGCGCTTTCTTTGGCAATATAAATAAAATATTGAATTTCTATAAGATACCATTCTAAGTCTGGAACCGCCTCATCTAGAGAGTGAAGTGCAGTTTTTCACTTATTGCTGCAAAATTCAATGGTGGCTTTAAGTGGGATTGAGTTATCATTGGTGGATCTTGTAGTTAATGCTTAGATACTTCATTTACTCGCTGAAGTATGTTGTAGGAGACGTCTTGATTTAATTGCTCATAAGGGTTAAGGACAGTAGAGAGCAAATACACCAGCTTTCTAGATTGTGTTAAATGAAGTAGTCAATCCTGAGTTTACAGAAAGACACTTTAGAAGGTATTTTGTATTTTGTTTTTCAATTTCACTGGAGCTACATCAGCATGGGAATTGTAGCCATTCTTTTTCTGGATTCAACGAATCACTCCATTGTCATAAAGAAACAACTACTTGTTTCCGCTCTGTATACCATAATTAACCATAATAAGACAAACTCATAGAGGACACATCTGAAGACTAACTGAAGGCCATGGATGGACTACTATAGGAAGCCTTTCAGCCTTTGTATATTTCTCAAGTTTTATTTGTGCATCAAGTCTGGCTGGAAATTCATTCTGCAGGCTGAAGATGGTGTTGGTATTCCAGAGCAAATTCTTGATTCATCAAGCTTTCAAAGTCTTGCCAGATTTTATTTCATATTCACTAAATGTGATCCCATCTGGTCCCTTGCTTATTTGGCCTTGCTAGTTCTGAATTTCCTTGAGGTTAGTAGTAAGTTTCCCTTTTAACTTTGCTTCTTGCATTTTGTATATGATGATTCTAGGAGATAGGAAAAATGCAAAAGAAAAAAGAAGACATTCCTTAGATTGCTTTGCTCTGTACAGAAACCTTTGTGGTGCGCCGAGTATACTGATTATTCTTGCAACGACAGAGAGTATTTTTTTCTGGGACAGCTACCATACCTAACTGGTCTTGAATGTCTTACTTATGAGGTAAGAGTGTAGTACATTAGGCAATATTTTTTAAATCAATTTGTTGATGAATTTCTGAAAACAGTGACTACCTTTGGTAGAGCTTATGTCATTTTCACACAGAATTTAAGTGTTATTCACAGGTATTTTAAAATTTACATGAAATGAAATAGCTGAAATCTTTCTATGTCTTTATCTTATATGCGAAATGCCTTATTGTGGATATTGTTGACACGGTTAATTGTTGAACAAGTATCTTGGAGTGATCAAGTAAGTTTACACTCCAAATTAGCCTTTTACTGTATACTCCATCAATTTTCGCCTTTCTGGATTCTTCCCTCATTATTACGTGGCAGTTATGCATATCTAGTATGGACTTTATCAATTTCTTTGTATGTCAAACTTTCATTTTGTCTGTAAATATTTGAGTTGTGGAACTATAATATTTATGTAGGGTATTATTCTATAATTTTTGGGCGTGACTATACCTATGGGTTTGGTTATGGGTGTCTTGCTAGTCTTTGAGAGCTGTTGAAGTGTCCTTATCTTCATATCTCAGCTCTATGTATGAAATTATCTCTTACTTGACTTTTTACTTTTCCCTTGCAGGGAATTGCTCTTCTTGTTCTAATTGTACATACTTTCTTCCCAATGTCATATGAGGGATCCCGTATATATTGGAAAAATACTGTTAATCAGTTGAAGGTATGTTGCTTGATGATCTTTTTTCTTTATGTATTTGATGATTTTCATAATTTTTGGAGGAAGTGCTTTGTTTATTTGAATACTGGAAATTGATTTAGAGATAGAATATTAAAGTAGGTAATAAATGGGAACCAAATGAAAAGAAAGAGAAAGATACCAAAGTCAGGTACAACTGAGATATGGGAACATGGGGCAAGCCTTAGTTAACTAAAGTACAAATTTGGGCAACCCTCGATTGTCTTAATTTTGGTGGTAGGACAGCTCCTGAGTATTAGTGATTTGTGGACAAGAGGCCTGTTTGTAACTTCAAGCCTCCTAGGATTGGCATTAGCAACCTTAACTCGAAAACAAAATTGAGATGGAATTCTATTTAAACTGCATCTCCCATTGTAATAATTTTTCTGAGATTAACCCTACCTAATGTAAAAATTCAGATGTCACATAAGTGAAAATGCGATCTACTTCAACAGCACTTTCAAGTATCTTAATTGTAGTTCCCTTCAATATAATTGCAGTATCCATCTTCAGCATGCCCACTCAGGCTGGGCTGCTGATCAGTATTGATAATGTGTAAAGCAGTTCCAGTGTGGCTGTAATCATTTTTATATGAGTCTATTTGTGACAGGTCATTGAGTTAAGCTCAAGGTAATAATTTGCTATTATGAGGAATGAATTTATTTTGAAGAAGGCAAAATATTTCTAACAAGAAGTTCACTTGGCAAAATAAAATGAAGCTCTCAGAATTTCCTATAAAATAAAAATTTGAGTAATTGTGACCATCAAAGTGGAGACAACAATTATGAAAAGAACAAGTAACATTCAACATGAATGTACGCTGATATGCATTTTATGTGTGACTGTGTGAGTATTGTTTAGTGGGCTGGAGAAAAATAGGAATGGCAGTCATACATGAAAGCAAAATTTTGTCAATTTCCTTTATCCTGAATTTGAGTTACATATATTTTTATCCTACTAATAAATTAATATGTTTGGTGTTTCCAGGTCTTCTGTCTATTAGTTCTGGTTGCTGATATGCTGGTTTATGCTCTGTATTTGTCTCCAGTGGGCATTTACTATCTACCTGTCAGATTTGCACCTTATGTCAGGGTTGTTCTCTTCATTCTGAATATTAGGTATTGTTTAATCAAACTGTTTTTCCCCTTTAGAGTAAACACAATTCTGCAGAAATGCGCCTTTAAAACCTGTGTGTTTCAAATTGTTACATTTATTGCTGTGCTACTTCCAATTTAGAAATTCCCAAATTCCGTTAAGGATGTAATTTAGGTATTTTTTCTGGAACTTTATTTATACCTAGGTGGTTCCTGCCTAAATATATTTTTAGTCTAAATGTGTGGACTAGGCAACCCCTTTGCACTATTTAAATAATATTTGCTTGACAGGAAAAGGAAAGGGGCAGGGGAAGTTATGACAAGTATAAATCTGGCATCAGAAGTTGTAGCATCCTTGTAGTTCATGTTTATGACTTGATGTTATTTGTCATGGTCCACATTTCTAGCATTATGAATTCCTTAATATTCAGTCAAAAAAACTGTCCTAATCATGAAAGAGTGTAAGTGTTTCTTCTCTTGTATTTGATTTCAGGGAAATACGAGCAAGTATGGTCATCTTAGCTGGAATGCTTGACACATACTTAAGCATCTTGGTTGGTTGTCTATATTCATTCCTCATGCTTCCCCTTTCTCTTATCTATTCCTTTGTGCTGCTGTGGACAGATTTGAACTATCAGTTTGTTAAGTACTTTCAAAATGTATTACACTCGTGTGTTACATTAGGATTATTTCAAATCTTAAATCTTAATATATTCCTTTGGGCCACCACATGGCGTCTAATTCTCATAAATTGCAGGCTATGTGGTTTCTGTTCCTTCTTGTCTCAAGTTGGGTAGCCTATGTCATGTTCGAAGATACACTGGAGGGTAAAACAGTATTTATGTCCTATGGTACCACATTGTATCAGCTGCTAGTTTTGTTTACCACATCCAATACTCCATATGTGTGGATTCCTGCATACAAGTAAGAGGTTGAAAAGTTATGAATTTTTTCCCCATTATTGCTATCATTTGCTGAACTTGAGGATGTCCCAGCATGCATTTCAGAGATTTAGCTTTTCAAAGTACTTGGGCTGTAATGTATGGTTTCAATGGTGACCTTTTCTTGCTGATGTTTTAGTTTATTGAAGGCTTTGTGGAGGACTTGTTCCTAGTATTCTTCTTCATTTAGTATTCATGTATAGTATTGGTTTCTGCCAAGTCAGATTATTGTTCTATATATCTATATTTAATAGGAACACGTAATGCATTTCATTTGTTTCTCGCTACATTCCTCTTCACAACTTTGCATGTAGAATTCTATAAATCTGTTTATCCTTGTTAAACTCTTCTTTATATAGAAAAAGTTATAAAGTTATAATTATGTTTCTGATTTTGCATTTTGGATTTTTCAGGGCTTCACGATGGTACTGTCTGTTTTTTGTTCTCTTTGTGCTGTTGGGGGTTTACTTTGTTATGAACTTGATTCTTGCTGTTGTTTATGATAGTTTCAAGAGTGAGGTAAATTTTGGTTTTTATTGTGTGTTTATACTGTAGGAAGAATATCAACACGAATGCTAACAGTGCTTGAATCTTCGTTTTCTGTAGCTGGCAAAACAAGTTTCTGAGATGGACTCTATGAGAAGAAATGTGTTGGAGAAAGCTTTTAGCCTTTTAGATAATTTTGTAAGTCTGGTTAACTGGTCTGCCTTCAAGCGAAGCTTTCCTGCTATAGATCTATAGCAATATATCAAATTAAAATTCATTTTATTTTCAATGTTGTCGATGGCTAATGGCAACCAATGGCTGCATGGCAGAAGAAAAATCTACCATAGCCGTATGGCGGATGGTGTGGTGGCCACAGGCAAAAGCATGACACCCATTTAGTAAAAAAGGAAAATTCACTGAAGAGACTTGCAAAATACGAATAACAAGAGCTAATAGGTTATATCAAGAACAATGAACATAATAGAAACATTTTCTAGCAACTAATTTGATCATCAGTGGGTATAGCAAGGACAGAAATTGAGAAAAAAAAAGAATGGAAGTTCATAACATTAATTGAAAAGGAAAGGAAGTAGAAGAGAGGAAGAGCATGTAGATAAAGGAAGAAAAATGACAGAAGAGGATGACGAAGGATTAATAAAAGAGGAAAAAAAAAAGGTAGACACAAAGGGAATAAGGATGGGCAGAAATTAAAAAACAGAGGAAGAGAATGAGACCAGAGCATTGGGATGGAGGCTGGAGCCAAAAGGAAGGAAAATGAAAGATCAAACAGAAGTTGAGACAGAGATGGAGATTGACTGTGATTTGCGCCCCTTCCTGTCCTAGTTTCAGAAGTTGGAAACCCTAAGTCCACGGTGGTTGCTTCCAGAGAGACAACGAAGACGAGAGTTTAGAGGTGGTGGTTTTCTGGTCTGATCCTTTGTTTTTTGGGACACAGGAGGTTGAAAGACGAAAAAAAACCATTAAAAATGGATGCCCATTAGTTGGAGGCGAGGGCAGATGAGGAAATTCTTATCTAACCTTGGCCATTTTAGTCACAACGTCCGCCATAGCTCCTTCTGCCATGGCCCCGCCAGAGCAAACCCGTAAGGCAACAAGTTTCTCATGGCTGTAGGCTGAAACTGCCACACCATTATGCCATGGTGGCCATTTGACAAACAGTATTTTTTCCTTAGTTTGGCAACGAACCATTCTATTCAAAACTCTAATTGTCAAGCAAGTGCCCAGGAATAGTTTTTATATCATGTTGATCAAAAGTTAGAAGACATTGAGATGCTGCTGCTGACATCTGTGTATATCTGCTGTCTTGTTGAATTGTTTATGAATTCCATCCTCATGGAGGTTTACGCGGTCAGCATAATGTCAACAATTAACATTGTTTCCAACAAACAATTCTTTCTGTTTTTGTGATGATGTAATCATTGCTAATTAGTAGTCATTTTTTGTTTTGACATTGTGGCTATTACTTAATTCCTTTGTGCTGGTATTAATTACTTTAGTGATTGAGTTCAGCTTATTAAGGTTGATTCTAAACTCATTTGAGATTATGTTTTGTGCTAACAGAAAGTTGGACATCTTAACAAAGATCAATGCATTAGGCTCTTTGAGGAGCTTAACAAGTACAGGTACTACAATATTCCATTAAGTTGGTCGAGCTTTCAGACTGTCATATGATTAGTTTGCTGCTTGCTTATAATGATTTTGGAAAGCAGAGAATGATTTGGTATAGGTGAAATTTTTACATGGAGGGTAATCCAGACTGGCATAGTTTGAGTTCTACATAATTTTAGAATTTAGAACATATAAAATGCTAACTGATTTTGCTGAGAAGGTAAGTCCTGAAGGTATCAATAATAGTTACAGTTTTTGTTTGAATGGTTCTATTAGCTTCCAATGCAAGTTGTAGTATGACAAATTCCAGGGTTCAAATCTATTACGAGTAGGAGCTGTTTGGAGCACCATCATCTTCATTCAGGCATCTAGGACTCCCTTGTCTCTTAGCCTGAATACCGAAGTTAGATGCCCATTTGGTATACAGGTCTAGGATTACAGCATTGTCATCCAAGATACCTGTCAAGCATAAGATCCTGACAATTTGTAGGCATTTCAGACTTCCCAAAATATTAAAAACTGAGATGCATGAGTTAAAATCACTGCCAACTTTTGTAAATTACTCATTGTATCCTTTCTATGATTACTTTCAAGTGTCATACCAATCATATGGATCTTATCTATTCATGCATCTCATACCTTGGTATTCATAATTCCTAGTAACGCAAAATAACAGTAGACAGCTCTGTAGTGGCTGCATTAATATATTCACATTATGTACATTTTAAGCCCGTGAGTAACTCTGCTATATAACTCATTTGTAGATATTTCATTTTAATGTAAGCAGTATGTTCTATTTCAAGAAAATTAACCTACTCGGTGTAATCTAAAATATTTATTGCATAGGAGTTGTATTGGCAATGCTTACAAAATAAAAAGTTTTTTTCCTCTTTTACTTTTTCTCTGGTCCTGTTCAGGTCTTTCTCATCTTATATAGTCTGCTAATAGTTCAAGAAATCACTTTGCTATATTCGTTATGAAGCTCATAAACAGCAGCCAGATAATGGAACAATTCATTTAAGTGAGACATTGTGTCTGAGGTTAGAGAAACACTATAGTTTAGCAGGTCATAGATTAGCTTTATGCCTTTCGTGTCATTTCCCTCTCTCAATAGTCTATGCATATGTGAACACACAAACACATAAATTAGTTGCAGCATAATATGGGAAGACATACCTTCATGAGAAGAAAGAGACAGGGATGTCAAAAAGACATTGTATTGTACTTTAGTCTAAATTTTGTCTTTCTTCTGATAGAATTTCTATAGGTACTTTATAAGCCATCTGTTTGGCATATTGTCTATTTTTTACTACTATTGAGCTAGTTCATATCTACTAATTATATTTTTATAAAATGGCATTACATATTTTGTTGGTTCTAGAAGTTTCAGCTGATCTTTGTTTTGGGTTTCCTAACTTTATGTCTTTCCATAATCTGCCTACAACTTTGTGAACGTTGAAGCATGAAATTGTTTATATTTTCTTTAGGACTTTGCCAAAAATCTCCAGGGAGGAATTTGAGTTGATATTTGATGAGCTGGATGATAGTAATGATGTAAAGGTATATCCATCTGTCAAAGTCGTATATTATTTTTAACCTATAGATAATCAAGTACTTGGTGGTTCCCTGTTACCTGTGATATGATGTCTTGCAGCTTATATACCCCTCTCTTATGAAGCAACATATCTCATATTATTATCACGTCTAAAATACAAGTTTATCTAACATTTCTACTCCTTGGCTAGATTGAATATTCCTCCCATATTCTGTAGAACATTTTTTCTAATTTTCTCTGACAAATAAATTGAGTAACTCCTTGGCAGTCAAAAAGTTATAAAAGGATTTATTGTCTGGCATCATTGCACGCTTCTGCTGTTTGAATAGTACTTTTATATATATAAAAAAGGGGATATAAACTTTAGTAATGCACAGCTTTTTAATATACAGGTTTCATAGTTGTATTCCCTTTCCTGTCCTCTCTTGCCTAAAGTTATGCATTGTTGCACACTTAATGTGTCTAGATATGTAGCTTCACCTTTTAACAATATTTTGAACGGTGTTTGTCATAATATTTTCTTTTTTTCTTTGTATCTAGTTTATGAGTGCAATTCAACATTTTTCATTCAGATTAACAAGGATGAATTTGCCGATATTTGCAGTGCCATTGCTTTAAAGTTCCAGAAAGAAGATACTGTAAGTTAAAATATTGCTTTTGGAAATACTCAGAAATTATTCTGAATGTCTTGTATTAAGGGGGTTAAGGACAATAGATTCTTTAATTCTTTTCCCTTTTGTTGCAGCCATCTTGCTTTGAATATTTTCCGTCATTTTACCATTCCTCGATCTCCAAGAAGTTGAAAGCCTTTGTCCGGAGCCCAACATTTGGATACTTAGTTTCCTTCATTCTTATACTGAATCTGGTTGCTGTTATTATCGAGACAACGGTATGGTACAGTTTTTAATGAATTAATAGGTTCAAAGTTATGGCCCTACTAAACAAGATTTTGTTGTATTAAACTTTCTTTTGTCTATTTAACTTGCTTAAACTATAATTTTGTTTGATGTGATAGTACAATTGATAACCTATTATAGCATGCCCGTGAGGGTATGCAGAGAGTCCAGTCTAAATGAAGAGTGGGAGCATTTGTGATAAAAAACTTTTGAATCTGTCAGAGTTTCTAATTCTATCATGTCAAACAACCATTTATCCTAAAAGCTTAAGCTGTTTGGTTAGAGTCTGATAAATTTTAATTTTTAGATGAAAATAAATATATTAAAGAGAGGGAAGAATAATACAAGAAAACATTTTAATTTCCAACAACACATTATCTCTAGTCTTAACCATTAGTTTCAATCAAGGCCAACTAATTTAAAAAGTTGGCTCTTACTATTCTGATTTACTATCAATTAACTCAATAATGCCTTGATAGGTTATGTTCAACTAAATTATTAGCTGACATTGTGGACTCAGCTACTGAAGAATCAAAATATTTGCAAACATATTGTAGGAGATTAAGTTGTGCTCCCCATTGCATGCTCTATAGAAAGATTGAATACCCCTTGGAAAATTGTCTTATTGGATCCTGTCTAGTTATGTTTATTTAAAAGGATAACTTTGAGTTGATGCAGCAAAAGGCACCTCATTCTTATGGTTTGAAACATTATATTTATAGTTATGCGGCTGATGATTCATAGCTTCTTGATGTGTGGTCATATCTTTCCTACCTAGCTTTTATGCATCTTTGCCGTTTGATTTTATATGTCAGAAGGCATATCAAGATGTTGATCTTTGTATTAATCCACTATTGCAGCTTGATATACAAAATAATTCTGCTCAAAATGTGTGGCAAGAAGCTGAATTTGTTTTTGGTAAGGGCATGCAAAAAGTATATTCTCTTATTAAGTCTGTTTTCACAGAACTAGCAAAAACAATAGGTGGTTAAGCTTCTTGTTTTTGCCAGAAGTATGTTTGATATTCCAATATCTAAATTTATCAGGTACTGTAAATCTTGTTGCTTGGTTCAGTTGGCCTAGTGGTATTTGAAAATTTTTCTTTCTTTAGACAGCTTAAATTATGCTGTTAAACTTTCCCAACCTAAGCTTCTCTGCTGCACTATTTTCATGTGCGTGATGTGTGTGCTTGCGTTCCCTAGTTTGACATACATCATAATTGTTCTTTTAGATTAGAATAATGATTTTTTTTTGGACAAAAGGAATTACTAAAAGAAAGATGAAAAGTACAAAGAAGCAGGATAACAAATCCTAAGAGAACCCATGACAAATTTTGTCAATATTGAAGGTACTAATCTCTTGTAATTTTTCAGGAATCTGACTGATAGGAATACTAACGAATTTTTAATTCCGTATTTCCCTTTATTTTTTACTTCATTCACCTTCACTCCAGATAGAAGGATTTAGGCTCCTAAATTTTCTGGTGTGTTTTCTTGTAAGTGATAGTTTTCAGTTTTTTAACTCATTCTCCTAATTGGGACAGGTTCCTTCTTAATGAACCCATTTGAAATTCTAAACTCCTTCTAATGTCCAATGTTTCATTTGGACAGTAATACTCAATTACATTTATATGGCATGTCACAGATTCACGGACTTTTCTGCATAGTTATCTCCCCTGCTATGTGTGCTAAGAATAAGGCTAGTTTAGAGTCAGATATCCATTTATTTTTGCATTGCTCAACAGCCTTTTTTCTTCTAAAATATTCTGTTTGGAATTCTTGGTCAATTTTTGGATTTATGCACATGGTCTTTTTAATGATGTTTTCCTCACTGATATGCAGAGAGGTAGGGCATATTTTTTTTTTTTTTACATTTTTTATCCTTTAAGGGTTTTTTTATAATATAGTTTATCTATTTATGCTTAGGAGGATGTCTTATCATTCTCCCTCGGTTGTATTGTTCTTCATTTCTTTCTAATAATATTAATTATTCTTTTTAAAAATGTTTTTTTTTAACTACCATCCAAGCAATATAGAAGACTATATTAAAAAGTAATATCTTACAGCATGTTGAATAAATCTAATTATTATTATACAAAAGTCTTTGTAGCTCAGCTTCTTCTTTGGCATCTTTGCTTTTCTCTATTGATGTCAGTTTGTCAGTAAAATTCCATAATAATACCGCTAGCTACCTTAGCAATATTTTTTAGCTTTCATGATTTCTATTTCCATGTAATATTCAGCATGCTAATATTTAAATTTAGTCTCCACAATCAGTTGATCATTTTGTTGCTATTGTTCAGGGTGGATATACGTTGTAGAAATGGCTCTAAAAGTTTATTCATATGGGTTTGTGAATTATTGGAGGGATGGTCAAAATCGCTTTGATTTTTTGATCACATGGATAATTGGTAACTAATCCCAACTTTCTGGTATTTTCTTTTCTTTTACTGATATCTGGTTGAATGCTTTCAGTTATCTTTTATACATTTCTCATTAAACATTAATGATGATTTTCACTTCTAGAATTTTTTGTCATATGCTCATTATACATTGCACTCATTTTAATTAAATATTATGTGGGAGGTACCCAGTGTTTGAGGCATTTTGCTGTAACCTGACCAATGAGAATGATTCAAACTTTTGCAGTCATTGGAGAAACTTTAACATTTGTTTCACCTCAAGGATTTGCTTTTTTCTCGAATGGAGAATGGTATGGACTTTTTTACTCTGAAAAAAGTTATGTACTCCATGCATCTGTTCCTGTTCCCTGATTTTAGTCAAATTATTCCATGAACATAGTGATTATAGTTAAATTTCTTGGAATTGATTTTCATTAGACACACCTTCGATCAGATTATTTGTCATTTCTGATACCTGGTATGATTTTGTAATATTAGATTGACTGACATCTGGTGATATATGATTCATGGGTTCTGATGCAATTTCTAAAATGGAATTTACACTCAGTTTAGCTAGTAATATATGAAAATGTAGAGTATAGGTGATAGCCAGCCAATGAAGGTTATACATGCTTGGCTGGCATGCAGTGGACTGACAACACAGGAGGTGCATAGTATTTAAGTGGATCATATGTGGAGTTATGAGGAGGGGAAAGAATGGTTCTGCACCTGGTACAAGTCGAATATGCCTTGCAATTTTAACTTTGCTATCAGTCTTTTATGGTTGACTTGGAAATGTTGCAAAATGTACCGTGATGGTAAGTGAGATATTTCATATAAGCGTATTGGTGTTTGTGATATCCTGCTTTTCTCAGAGTTTCTAATAATATAAAATATCAGCATCATAATTATTATTTCAGCCCAAATAAAAGATTTTGTATCAGGACTTGCTCATGTATAGATCGCATGTACTGTTAATAGCCCACTTTGAATATTTTTTCCCTTTTATTTTTCCTGGTTTCCCCAAAGGGCAGAAGGTGAATTAGATTTTATGTGAAATATGCTAAATACATGCTAAATTGTGAGCCTAAGTAGTGCACCAGACCAAGTTTATTGTTTGAAAACCAGATTTAGTGGTCCTTGCTGGCTGAAGCTGAAAATAACAGTTTAAGGTCTGATTCAGTTGCTTTGGCATGCCTGGAGGCTAGTATGTCCACTTGTAATTGGAAATGTAGTGTAAAGAATGTTGTTTATTTGCAGCAAAGCATTTTTTAAAAATGCATATACACATGGCTTACTCTTTCCTTTTCAGGATTCGTTACCTTCTTCTTGCAAGAATGTTGAGATTGATAAGACTCCTAATGCACATCCAGCAATACCGAGCCTTTGTTGCAACTTTCTTAACTCTTATACCAAGTTTGATGCCATACCTCGGGATCATATTTTGTGTTTTATGCATATATTGTTCTCTTGGTGTACAGGTAACTGAAATCCTTTCTTTGCTTGAGCATCTTCAGCATTGATCAGATTTTTTTTTACAAAAAAAAAAAAAAAAAGACAAAAGAGAATTCCTTTGCCCTTCTCTGTTGCAATAATTTTCTTCTTTTTCACTTTACTTATTATTCTACTGTCAAGACAGTAACTTTCCACATATCTTAAAATTTGTAGATCTTTGGTGGACTTGTTAATGCTGGAAATCCCAAATTGGAAGCAACAGATCTAGCTGATAATGAGTATCCCTTATTCAAACCGTAAAATCTATCTCCTTGAGCCTGTGGGGGTTGATCTGATTTGGCAATAGTCAGTTTTCTTCTTTCATAGCATGCATTTAAAGTTGTGAACTCATTTTCATGATATTTTCATAATTTGGACCCTTCTTTGGGCCTTAAGACAATTCTAATACAAGCCTAGAGGATTTTTCTTGACTGAAAATAGCTATTTACTTTTTAATTTTAACGATTATCCAAATGGAATGGTGACACTTTTCAATTTGCTAGTCGTGGGGAACTGGCAAGTATGGATGCAGGTATGACTGCCTTGTACCTAAATTTTATACTTTCATTATCATCTTTGGTTTGTAGGGATTCATATTGTGGTTGCAGCTATTGTTTTGTGATCTGTTTGTTATGTTCCTATAACTGTTTGGCTTGCAGTCAGAGCCTCATTATTGACAAAAGCCAATAGTTTGTTCATATAGCTGATCAAGATAAGTGTCCCATAAAATTTCAAGTAGCCAAACCCTTGCTACTAGGAATAAGGCTGATTGAATTTCGTACTACCTATTGTTCTAAATTTTTTTATACAGCAAAGTTATCCAAGCTGAGTTCAATGAAAGTTAACTATATAAGGATCCAGCATGCAGCATCTTTTGAACTATTTCTGTAAAGATTTCCCTCTTAAGTGTAGGGTACACTTTTGAGAGTATAAGTGCAAGTGGATAATCATTAATGAGGAAATCAAGGGAGTATGTTATCTCAAATTTATGAATTGTAATATTCTTGTACATTGTAACAATCCAAACCGTCAATTTTTTTATCAAAAATAATTCACCCAACACTGTACTTTCTAAAGTGTACCTCTCACTATAGAAGATCTTTTCCTTTCTATACCTTGAGAAAATGATCAATCTTAATGCATAGACTCTATACACCCTCTTGTTGGCCTTTAGAGATTATTACCTATGACAATACGCTTGATACATATGTCTTTCATGTTCAAAAGGGATTTAAAATTTTAGCCAAGGTATCCCCGAGTTATCCAAAAATTTGGTCTCGAATAGAAGTGTATGGCGACATTTAATTCATGAAGCCGACCACCTAGTGGGAAAAGGCTCTGTTTATTGTTGTATCTCAGAGTTAACTTTGTATTGGAAACCATAACTCTATTCTAGGAGTTGGTAGTTTTTCTCTTGTTGCACGAGGCCCTTTGTTTTACTATCTTCTTAGTAAAGCAATGTTATTCAAGTTGTAAACTAACATCTGTACATCTAAAACACTCTTGATCGACTAGTTGCACATGAATAATATCAGAATTAGGATCTTGATTCACATCATTTAGTCATTGTAACCAGTTGTTACCTATACTCTTCGTTATGAATTTTTATGCTATGTTACTGTTGAATTATGAATTTAATATATGCTTAACACAGCTTGTGCTTTGCTATTTCAGAGCTACAAGGAGTTAACAGGGACATATTGGACCTATGCATACTTTGTCAGCTTCTACTTAATAACTGTTTTGCTGCTTTTGAATTTGGTAAGTTTACAATGAGCTTATTGAATAATTAATAGTTATATTGCCATTGACAAGCTTCATGTCGAAAGTGCTACTTAGGAACCAGAATTTAGTATGTTTCCCATCTAGGCTTGCTAATCTATGCACTTGGCAGCTGCAATATGAGGAATTGGATGTCAAAATTGATGTAGGATGGTCTCAAAGTTGGGGAAAAAATGGTTGGTTCAAATGTCTTGTGGATGGAATATGCTTCAGAGCTCTAGGGTTTGATAGGGTTCAAAGGATCAACTTTGAAGGCTAAGATATGTTGGAATTTAATCACTAATATTCAAGGATTTTGGAGGCTGCTGTTTTGTTATGGACTTCTCAGATCTGTGATCTGATTTGTGGTGAAAGATGTTTAAAGACCACACAGGTTTTAGGTGATTTAATGGAGGATGTTTTGGGTCTTTCAAATATTGAACTCATTGACATTGGCGACACCTAAACATGACCTGTTATGGGTTGGCTGAAAGCATTTACTGACATAGGTTCATAGAGAAGAGGAAAGGATTATGCTGCTCAAATATTCAGAATGCATTCTTTTTAAAATATGACAGATATAACAATGCTTCAAAGTGTTGTGAGGAGTTATTTGAAGTGGCTTGGTGTAGTAGGCTATGAATTATTAGATTCACTCCAGTTTTCCAGATTGGGAATCAAGACCATTGGAATGAGAGTACTTTGACCAGTAATCAAATTGAACATATAAGAAAAACCACAACCTCAGAACACTCTACGATTTGTAAATTGTATAAACTTGGAGACCTGATGCTTATGACATCATAATAAAGCTAGACTAATGAACTTTCTTCGGCCAAGCTGCAGTGAAATTTAAATCATTTCATACTTTTGCTTGAAGCAGGTATTAAAATAATATAAATGTGAAACTATATAATATTTAAATTTAACATTAGACTTCCTGTAGATCAAAATTTTAGCATATGACTATATTTATTAATGCTTGCTAAGCTACATAGCCACACTACATGATGGGTTCATCCCAGAGATTAGAACTTTATGCTTCTCTGGATGTAGTGGTTTGGGCACTTATTTAGGAAATCTCTCATACACACACACACACACACACACACACACATTCTTAGGAGTTCGTGTAAAGGGAATGAAATGGGGTGGCTTTTATTTCATTACCATCTTGTCCTTATCTCAACATATTGCATATGTCTAAAAGTTAAAAATACAATCTTATTTTTCCTGTACTTCAGGTTATTGCTTTTGTCTTGGAGGCATTCTTTGCTGAAATGGAGCTTGAAACATCAACAACTTGCGAAGAACTGGTTAAGGTTTGTAGTTGGTGTTGAACTCTTATTAACGAGGAAATTTCAGTCACTATGCCAATGAAGCTGTTATTCATTAACTTCTAAACGAATAATTTGCAATTGAAGGGGAAGGACTTCACTGAACACTTTAGTGCCTCATGATTTGCCTCCTAGTGATTCATTTTTTCCTAGCACTTATAGATTATCTAGACAATTCAGGGTTTAAAACATAAATAATAAATAATAATAATAATCTCAGTGGTACTCAATTGATAAATTTTTTCTGTTTTTTTCATTGTCATAATTCTTTATGACGTTATGTCGGAAACTGAATCCTTAGACAGTTGCATCAAATTTGTAAAGAGTATCATATCATATGTGTTATTATTGGAACATCACACAAGGTAGGTTCATTTTTAACAGTATCTAAAATGATTAATCATTGCTCATGCAACATTGTAAATTTTTAATTTAATGTTATTGCTTGATATAATGGATGTGTGAGAGAAATTTTTTTAAATTTTGCAGATAAGTAATGCTTATGTAATAGCAATAGGAATTTATTCCTGGAATATTTTCTCCTTATTTTGAAATCAATAATTTCATGTTTCTAGAATATTGATCACTACGTTGCACAGTTTCATTACTCCAAACTTAAAATATTTGTACATAATCTTACTAAATATAAAAGTGCTTTTACATCTAAGTGTGATCTCTGTTTCTGTTTGTTCTTAACAGTATAATACGTTAGACATCATTCACCAGTTACATATATTAACAGGATATTTAAAATCTGAGTGTACATTTGCCATCTCAATGTAGGAACTTAAAGGAGAGAAATATCGAAGACGATATGTTGGGTATGTCTAGCTGGCAAGATTTCTGTGAGCGCCAGCATTAAATTATGTATATTTTAGCTGACTGTAAGCTTCTCCTCTTCTCTTGGTTTGCTGCAGAACAAAAACACGAAGCCAGAGGGTTAATGTTCTTCTTCATCATATGCTGAGTGCTGAGTTGGGTCAGACGTAGTCTTCCTATCAATAGCTTCTTATTAAAAGCCTGCAGGTAAAATAACCTACTTTCACTAAATTTTTAGATTTGAATGTTTTGGTTGGCAGAAGTTCAATTAATTCCTTCTTAGTAGGCTATCCTCCTAATGAATAGACCATAAGAGTAATTGATAGGTTCTTCACTTGGCTGTTCAGGAGGATTCCTCATCTTTAGTTTTTCTACTTTTTATTGAAAAGAATGGCTGGGATATTCACAAATTGTTGTTCTAGCCTCTATAATTTTGGTTTATATTCTGATCTTTGTAGTTGCAAATTTCTGTTAGCCAACATCAAGTCCTTTTCGTCTCTCTAGGTGTTTCTCTCTCTTTTATATATTTATTTATTATTATTTTTTGTTTAGTTCTCTTTATACAAAATTTACTGCTGCAAACTTGTTTCCAAAAATTGCTATGCACCACAGCGCTGAGAATGAGCTTTACAAAACTATGCTATTTAGGGAAGCAATAAAGTTTCCATGCTACACGGCTCGCTAAAATTGTATACCACCATCTCCAGCACCTATCTGATGTTTGAATCTGTCTTACAACTTCTTTCAAAGCTATTATGGGTGGAACTGTGAATCTGGGCTCTAAAGGTAACCATGTATCTTTTAGCAAAAGAAAGAAAATAAAAATTTAAAAAAAAAAAGAAGATAAAAAAGAAGTAAAGCTACCGTGTTAGTTTTGGTATGAATGCTATGGTTCGAGACTGCAACAATCCTTGGTCGATGATGCAAAACTAAAACTCTAGTCCTGTAGGATGTGTAGCTTGTAATTGCTTTAATGGAAAAAAGTTGTGATTTTATTTACGCTTTTTGCCTTTTTCTTACTCAAGTTATATGCCCACCCGGTTTTGCAATTTTGTGCCAGGAACCCTGTGATTTTGTCGGGCTTCCTTGTAGAAACTCAGGCTCTAAACTAATACCTGTACAGTTGCCTACAGAAAATTAATCCGTTCTTTTTAATTGTTATAAGATGCACGAAGAAGTCCACTTCATTCTGTGAAGATTATACAGATCTTTTATGCAATATATCTATGGTACTACAATGCTGCTTGATGGGCTTTGGCCAGGCATCGGAGAGAGAAACGATGAAAGCGTGTTTGGATCTTTGCAGGCCAGGTCAAAGGTGATTATTTTTTTTTTCTAAAAAGAAAAAAGAAAAACAGCAGATTAATGCTTTAAGGAGCTCGTGCTGAGTGGGATTCTATTATAAAGGTAAAAGGGGCACAATCCTACTTTTCACTAGACTGCCAGATATCTGTCACCTTTTCAGTCTGTATTGTAAAATGACCCCTCATTTTTCTTCATTTTATGTGTGTGCGCGTATTCCGCTGGAGTTTGATTTTGTTTGTGGTAGCAATACACTCTGTCATATGCATGTTCTGTTAATTGTTCACTTTGTCCCAATGATGTAGGTTGGTTTCCTGAAAGAAAATGTGTACTCATCAAAATGGTATTTATATTGAAGTATTTGTGTTGGCATTCTGTATAAGATAGATGGCTGCTGCAAAGGTTGAGCAGAAGAGAATGGCGGGCATAACTCACTAAATTGGACTGGGATCCCCTACTGTTGGGGATCCCATGTAGTTTAGTACTTGTTCTTTTTTTGTTTTTTTTTTTTTTACGTGGCTCTCAAACTCCCTCAAATTTCTCTTTTTCTGACATCACGGCTTATAGTTGCTGACTGCAGGCACTCCGGATCCCACTGAATCGAGCCCATTTTGGCAATGTCTCTGACATGTCAGCTGTGCTTCTGTACGCAGGCGTTTAGGGTGGATAGTAAACTGAAATGCGTAGATAAAAATGATATCAAGTTACAAGTTAGGGAAGAATTCTGGAGGGAGGAAGGGTGGCCTAACCACTCATGCCACATAGAACGCAGGCATGTGGTACAGGATCCAACTCTTGATTTATAAAAGGCACACGCAAGACATTTGAACTTTCCACTGTTTTGAGTCTAGACTACAGTTCATTTTCTCAACAGGCGAGTAGTTGTTGAAAGGACTAGGTTGACTACGTAAAAGGCTTATATTTAGTGTTGAAAACCCTCCCTTGGTAGCCACATTAGCAGTATCAGTAATGACAGCATAACTAAGACGTTCGTTCCTTTCCAGAAAATTCTCGTAAGCTTGACAGCTGAGTTCCGTAAAATCTAGAACAAGACCATTTATTGCGTAGGTTATTAGATTTAAATTTTTTTATTTTCTTATTTTTATATTTTAATAATTTTTTATCTGTTTTTAAAATTTAAGATATAATTTATTTTTTTTATTATTTTTTCTTTCTCTTAATTTATTTTTATATTTTTTCTTGTTTTTATGACAAAAGATCCGAATCGGTAGAACAACAAATCCATTTCTCCTAGGAGTTGTCTTGGGACATGAGACAGCCGTTCTTTGAGAGACAA
Organism: Dicorynia guianensis; assembly: GCA_037013595.1. Taxonomy (NCBI): domain Eukaryota; kingdom Viridiplantae; phylum Streptophyta; class Magnoliopsida; order Fabales; family Fabaceae; genus Dicorynia; species Dicorynia guianensis. The sequence goes on from JASUAB010000009.1 coordinate 4,631,951, forward strand.
TGAGAAATCCGTATGTGGGGTTTATTGGCATAGCCTTTGATAATACCAAGCATCCCGAGAAATGGATACTGAACAAATGTTAGTGATACTAGTTTCTTGTAACGAAGCCACAAAGGCATTGAGAAGTAGGTATAGAATCTTGATTAAAAACCATTCCTTTGATCACCGACACTTTTAATTATACAATAATATTTAATTTTTATTTTCATTTTTGTAAAATTTTTAAGTTTAAACCTTAAACTGTGTATTTTTTTTTTTCTTGGTGCTATTGAAAAGTTCAACGAAAGTTACACAATAGCTGTAATATAAATCAAAGAATCCTCTCTCAGAATCAGATTGTGCTCCATGGGTGCTATTTGGGAAAAAGTTAGGTTCATTCTACGCACTTTTCCTTGTCTTGCCAACCAATCTGCTGCTTTGTTGCCTTGTCTATTGACATGCTGAATCTTGGCTTGCCAATTTCTTGTCATCCAGTTATCAATATCCTCCACAAGTTGATTCCCCCGTAAGTTAAGCTGACTCACACCCTGCACTGGACCAACAGCATCTAGTGAATCCGATTCCAGGATTACCTTTTTCAAACCAAGATTCCAAGCCAACTGCAAACCTTGGTTCATAGCTTCCATTTCTACTTCCAGGACTGTCTGTTGTTGCAGCGCGCCGCAGATTATCCCATAGGCTGCAATACCTATGTTAGGGCACCAAGCTCCATCAACATTAATTTTACATCAACCCTGTGATGGTTTCTCCCATCTGGTTCTAACATTTTTGTTCCCCTTTGTGCTCTGTATTTTGGCAAGGCTGTTCAATCTAGCTGCTTCAATTTCTTTAGCTCTTATAAGAATTTCCATATACATATCTTGTCCAACATCTTTCTGCTGGAAAACATAATTATTCCTAGGCTACTCCAAAACTAATGGCCCAATCTAAATTATCCTTTCTCCTTAGATTTTTTGTCAGGTTCCAGTTTATCCACTCTTGGACTGGAAGATTAAAAAAATTTGCCCTGTGCCTCGGGTGCAAGAATCTTTTCCGCAGGTTTGCCATGAACTCACAATCCCTAATTGCATGTAAACCTGTTTCCTCATGCATTTTGCAAAACAAATAACCAAAGAGATGAGAAATCAAAGTGTAGTAGCATATGTTGACCAAGAAGGCCAATGGAACTGGAGTTTAAGCAATTTCCTCCCATGGAACATCTGTACAACAATCATGGCAATTAATCCTCCATCACCTACAGCGGAAAGTGATATTTTTGTTTGGAGATTCTCTCCATCAGGACATTTCACCTTGGGGTCAGCTTATCATTGGATTAATGGAGACCACTTGATCAAAGAGCAACCAGTTTGGAAGAGAATTTGGACATTTAAGGGACCAGAGCAGATCAGAACTCTACTCTGGCTTTGTGCAAAGGAAAAATTACTTAACAATGAGAGGAGATACAAAATGGGTATTTGTTTGAATTGTCTTTAAACTTTGTGTACGTGTTAAACAGTTACTCACCCAAAAATTATCATCCCTTTGGTTAGCACTTTTTTGGGTAGTCAACAGTTTTTTTTAAGGTAAAATATAAAAAACTTCCCTACACTTGGAGTATGTGCAAAAAACCTCCTGTAATTTTGATTGAAATAAATAAACCTTTATACTTATTAAATGGTGTAAATCAACTCCTTCCGTCGAGTCAACAGTTAAAAACTAACCTTGACTTTCAATTTCACCTCCTGCACACCTCCATTTCCTCATCTGCAACCCAACCTTCATTGTCTTTCTGTGGAGCATCTTTCTTCCTCCTTTTCGAGCTTTCGTTCCACGTAGTCTTTGGAGAACTCAGCTCCCATTAGCAGTTGCTGTTGCAGCCATCAATAGTGATGAGATTATCTGAACAGGTTGGGTACTTACTCCGTTTCTGTTTTTACTAGAAACCCGTGATCTGAGTCCCAACCCATTATCAGATCAAAGACTCTGATCCAGTGGTTTCTGAACAATGGTAAAGCAGAGCAGCAAGATCTTTCAGAGTGAAAGCTAGCTTCAGCAGGGGTGAACACCCAAAACGGGGGAAGTAATCAAAGACAGGGGAAAAAGAGAAAGGAAAAGAACACAACATTTAGAAAGAACTCAAAGAAAAGAAAGAACGAAAAAAACAATACCTAGAGAAAACAGAGTAAACGCAAAATAAAGATGGGGAAGGAAACAGAGAAGTGAATGAATGAAAACAGAGGAGATGGTTGAGTTAATTTATAGACAAGGAGGCAACCCAGGAACTAAGACTAGCTGAAAGAAACGTAAAATAAGGGGAGAAAAAAAAAAGGAACTATATGAGATTCACCAGTGGTCAAAAACCTTTTTCTCTCTCTGGGTTTATACCCACACCATCTGCTTTCACAATCACCTTGCGCCTGGACCTCTTGCCATCACCCCACCAAAGGAGCAAGAGTTGAATTGGGTACCGGTAATTCCTCTTTTGTTTTCACCTAATCCTTTCAATGGCAGAATGCATAGGTTTTTGAAGCCAGCACCAACGGGACTTAGAATCGATTCCATTGAAATAGGTCCCTTTCTCTCTCTACCTCTCTTCTCTTTCGCTTTAGCTACCAAGCTCTGCATCAGGGTCAATGAGATCAACGAAGATGTAGAATGAAGTGTGTGCAGGGAGTCTAATTGAAAGTCAACGTTAGATTTTAACGGTTAGCTTGATTAGGGTTTATTTAAATAAGTGTAAGGATTTATTTATTTCAATTAAAATTATGAGATTTTTTTACATATATCTTAAAGTATAAAATTTTTTTTTATATTTTATCTTTTTTTTTTTACTTTACATTTGCTTGGTCTAACATAAGAAAACTTATAAAATTTAAAATTATCTGTTTAAGGGAAATATTCAATAAAATTAAATTTGTAAAATTATGGATGTAATTAACACATCCCGTTAGCCAAAAAGAGCGCCAATGCATTCGTTGGGCCCATAACGATAAAACAAAACAAAGAGGATGAGGCGCCCAATCCTCCCGCCAAGGAAAGCCTTCCCGCTGATTTATACCGCCACTGTGATCTGCTATAAAATCGCCACCAACCCCATTTCAGCGGCTCTTCTCCTCCATTTCTCAGTCACAGAATTCTCCGTTACTTGCCAACAATGGTAGTCTCTCTTGGCCCTGGCAAATTCTTCGGCACCAGCCTCCCTCGCCCTTGGATCTACACCGACGTCAAACTCAATGACAACCGCGTGGATCCGCCGGTGCCTGTCACCGACCCGTTGATGTCATGGGCCGAAGAGGCTCACTGGTTGATGGGTGGTCTCAGCTTTAAACGCTTGAGACTCCAGGGGAAGATTGAGGGCAACGTCAACAAGCTACGTGCGGAGGAGCGGCAGAAGCCCTTCGAGAAGCAGAACCATTTCGCAACTGCTACTGCGGGTGGTTCACATCTCAGCAGATCTAAAGGCCAAAACGGGGTCGGAAGTGAAAGGTCGGCCTCGGATTCAACGCCTCCGAAGCGACGGAGATATATGGCTTTGATTGACGACGACGAGGGCGAGGAGGAGATCGAAGAAAGTGCCGAGGAAGAGAAGAAGGTTGAACTGGGAATCGTGGGGATCGGAGAAGATTGGTGATGAAGCTGTGCGATGATTTTGACAGAGTGGCTTCAGAAATTGGAAGAAACGATGCATTAGATACAGGAAATAAAGGGAAGAAAAAGGGAAGTCCAAAGAATGATTTTGGTTCTGAGGATTGATTGGAATCAGTGGCAACGAGGACTCGGGGGCGGAGATTCCAGAAATGTGATGACGCTGAAGTTGTGATGAGGTTGGCTGAAGAAGTACTTAAATCGAATTCGAAAGGGAGGAAGACGAAAGCTGAAAAGAGCAAGAGCGAAGGAGACAAATGCCCTGTTACCCCCAATGGGGTTCGAACTTCCCCAAGACTGGCAAAACGCATGTCCGGATAGTTATGTAATTCGCGATTTTATTGTATTTACTAAATAACAACAAGAAGCAAAGCATCATCTCACTTTATATCTCCTAAATGCCCTCAAAATTCAATATGAGGAGTGAGCTAGATCTTCCAATGGGATTGTCTTTTGCTATGTTTGTACAGTGCTTTCAGTCTTATAAAACTAGAGTCTACAATTCCAGATGCAAAAGAGATTTGGTAATCATCTCTATATTTCGCAACTTGAAGCCTTTTCACAGACATAGTAGGTGACTGTCATTCATAATCCAATTAGCCATGGTAATATTTCTGAAGATGTCACACCTTAGTTTTGTTTGGAAAATTTTTCAATCCGACTGGGGTATCAACATCTTTTTTTTAAATAAAGACGTGTAATCTTTATTTACACTTTTCAATTGGGAAGTGTTACCGAGCCTTGGGTACTTTGTTTTCTCCCTTAAATGGTCTTGCAATTAGGACTGTCCTGCATTACTAATTGTTTGCCACGGTTGAGATGGCATTTAGATGAAGGCAAGCGTCCACGGCATTGCAAGTGAAGAATATCCCAAGATCTCGTTACTACACTAACGCCATCAGAGCCTTAACAGATAGAATTAAGTACATTCTCAACAAATTATTATTTTCTAATGCAGGCATGCAGATGAAGAACAAGCGGAGGCCATCAGCCAAAAAAACAGATAGAACATCCAGAGGAACATGAAAGCAGAATGGCAAAAATACTAGTCATGATTTGATAAACCTGCACATATAGCCAGCAGGGTGAATTAGATAGAGTACATTACTTCTATAACTTAAAATTCATTTCCTTCACATGGAAACAGACTTCCTCCTAGAGTTTGTCCATCTGTGGAGAACAGGCTTTAATACTGTTTTCGAGAATCTGTGCTACAACACTGTATACTCACTAACCACTCAACTGTAACAATGGTAACGAAAATAGAAGGGCATTGCACAAAAACAGCCATGTTACCTGTTAGCAGTTCCAAACAGCAAAAGAAACTATTTCATTCCAATTTTAATTTCATTATGAGAATGTTGATTTTCGCCATTTATTCTAACACAAGTCTTTGAAACTTTTTGCTTGTGGAGACCATCCCTTGACTTTGGCCAATCTGCACGATTGTTCAGTAAATAGTGAACGGATTGATGACCTTTCTCGCGGTACCATCCCAAAATCATCACTAAACTCCTTCATTCCTCCAACTAAGAATTGCCAAACTAAAGTACCAGCTCCAGACCAGTTATTCTTTGCAGACTTGTAAATTATGTCTAAAATTGTTCTATACAACTTTTCTCGGTCAAATAATGAGAAGTTCTCATTCATGTCTGATAACCCATATTCAGAGAACAAGACAGGCTTTGTCAATACTTTGTCACCGTCTTGAATGTGAGAGAGCATCCACTTGGAGACAAAATGCAGCTTGTCTTCAAATTCTTTCCCATGAAACCTATAAAAAAAAGTGCGTATAAGAATGAATTAATTAAAGGACATGACACAAAATGGAATCCTACTTGAAAATATCTTATTAAAAAGCTTTTGAAAGTGGATTTCTCAATGCATGTCAGAAGAGAAGATATATCTCGTGGGCCTAAAATAACTTTCAAAATAAGCCTTGAAGAGAAACTTTACCAATACACACATACACCCCCCCCCCCTACATTTTTAACCTTTTCCTTCACCTAGTGTTCGTACCTGTCAGCCTAAAAAGAGTAATATTTACAAATAAAAACTCTGCACGCACTCTCCATTCTCTCACACTCTCACCTCTTTCTCTCTCTCTCCTTCAAAAACTTCTCTCTGGACGTACCTCCATTATTTCTCCTCTAAAAATATGGTGCCTTTTTCTCATCACTTAAACCAAGTCTAAAACCACGGATATAGTAGTCATTCAATGCTTACCATTGGTCAGGATAGATATGAACAGAGGTGAAATCAATATTTGTGATCTTGGAGTTGCGAATAAAATCAGATCCAAGTCTGGACGCCCACTCCTCTGGGTTAACGGTCAACCTTTTTGGGTCATTAGGACCGTAAAAACCTTCAAGGCCAACTGTCACCAGATGGTTCTTGTCAATCAATTTGACAAAAGTTGACATTTCTTCCAACCAATCCTGCAATTCTATGCCAATTAAGTAAAGATGTAAAACACTTAAGCAGGAAGCAGTAACACCATTATCATTTTCTTCCCCTGCCAAACCCACAGCAAACAAAGATGAGAAACAGCCACCACGCATACCACCCACAACTTTTGTAGTTTCTCACCCCTTCCTTTCCTTTTCTATGAATTTATATGTAACAGTAGAAGTAAAGATCTTATTACACTTTAGTTACCCAGGTTCAGGGTTTAAAGCATTTAATCTTGACCTTTTATGTCTCTCCAGCAAGGAAATAGAAGGTACAATTTCACAATGAGTATTAAAAAATAACTAAAAAGTAGCGGTTGATCTCAAATTCAGCCATGCACTTGTGCAGATTGACAGGCTTCTTAGTGGTAAGAGAATAGCCAGAAAAGCATACTTCATCACAGATCATTAAATATTTAATACATCCCAGAAATTGTGGACAGAAAATTGAAGAGTAGAATTTCAATCTCCTTCGGCAGGAACAAGTCACATGTGGAATAGACTTAATTATTACTTAAAAGAGGGAAGGGTCATGTTTTTAGTATTAACTTTGAATTAGTCCTAAATATTGCTGGAATACTTTCTCCACAAATGTTCGAAGAGATCTAATAACAGGTAAAGGACTTACTTGGAGAGTGTCACCTGAAGGATCAGACATACAACGAGGTTCATTGATTAATTCCCAACCAAATATGGTGGGGTCATTTCTATATTCAATTCCAGTGATAGTATTCTTCCTTGTCAGGATAGTCTGTAGAATTTTACAGAGGAAACTGTTAATTTATCTAGCTACAGTCTCAATGGCAGGCAAACATTCAATTAAAAATGAAATGTCTAGCAAAATGATTAGCAAAGAGAACCAGTCATTCAATTAACATGTCGATGAAGAGAAGTACAGATAACTACTATCTTTCTGAACCAGGCTAGCAAGGAAAAACGGCATGCATGCAGTTAGTGGAATAACAAAAACAATATAATGCGAGCACATCACTTCCAGCTAAAAAATTACCATACAGCAATTCCATAATCTTCATTAGTTCTTTATCTTATCCATCAAGGATCTTGGTCTAGAAAAGTTTTTAAAATTGCCAGATGTCTTTTAGTTTGGTGTAGGCATTGATATATAACAACAGGTACTAAAGGAAACTTAAGAAAGAAGGTTAGTCATGCATCTATTCATCTTGTTCTTTGCTTAGGCTTGCCCCTCAAATGCTAAACAAAAGGCTTGGCAACCAGAGAGACTTACAGCACCCACGTGTATAGCTTCTATACAATTCTTGAAACACAAATTATCAAAATTTCAGGTTAGAATTTATAGGAATTTGTAAATGACAAATGACAGCACAAAAGTTTAACAAATATGGTTGCCATAAGATAATTTTAAACACATTTACTTGTAAAAAAGGTTGTTAAGGGCTAGAACATCAAGTGATTACATAGGTTATCTAACAAGAAAATCTAAGGGGAAATTTGCCATTTAGTTCTTTTAAATAAAAGCACTTCTGCATGCAACAAAAGAATGCCTCTCCAAGAAGAAAGTGGTGAGAGTAGGGAGAAAGAGAAAGAAAATATAATAAAACAGATAAAGATAGGCACATCTATACCTTGATGTAATTTTTGAAATAACTACGGATTGATGGATCAAAGAAGAAAGAATCATTAGACGAACTTAAGCCTATCCCTTCTTGCCATGCCCATTTGACATACTGAGTCTTCCCACCATATGGACGCAAATTATTAACCAAGCTGAGTAGCAGCCTAATTCGATGTTGCCTTGCTTCTGCTATGACATAATCCAAGGCCTGCTCTCAACCAATCCTCAGTACAGTTAGCATTTTTAAGAAAATAATGATAAACAACTTATTGCATGGGACAAAATGGAAACCGGTAATGTCAAACATATTTCATTTTCTGTCAAACATGATTAAAAGGAAAAAATCAGCTTTAAATGTATTCTCACAGCAACCCTCACGGACTTCTATAAGACAAAATGAAAAGGCATTTCTGGAAATCTTCAAAACGTAAGACTGCATATGCTTCCTTCATAAATATTGTAATTTTGGCATGATACCTCCTAGATAGGATTTTATCTGAACCACAAACATCTAATTTTTTTGGGACAATTTGATTAAAGATAAACTTCTGGGGATTAAGAAGCAGAAGATAACACAAATCCAGGATATTTCTTGCCAACTCATACAGCTAACGGTTACAATTATAGAGGCTAACAAACTAACAATACGAAGGCACTTGATTTACAAAGATTCTGAGTTCCCAGAGACTGGAGTTTCTTTCGGGGAAAAAGAAGAAACTTTGCGAAGAGAGAAGCAAATTCCAGAAGGTAGGATCAGGAACCATCCTAAACTAAAAACCGAAATGAACTCTTGATGAAAATAAAAATTGAAAAAAAGAAGAATAAGACGGATACAACAAAAACAAAACATCATCTGAAGGGCCTTCAAATCCCTTAATCATGATCCTGTCAGTTTCAAGGAAAAATGGTTTCTTTAGTGACATAACCACAATAGTTTTCTTTCCAGTAACAATCATGTCATGTTTCACAACTATGACGCCTTAGGTATTCACAAATGCACCATTCAACCCTGCTCAGATGATTTCCAGCAATTGTGTGTACAAATTGCGGTTACAAAGCAAAGACACACCCTCTTGTACAAGCACGCAGCGGTACAAGCTCAATTTCAGGAATAAACAACAAAAAGCCTAGGTATCATGATGCCGCTAGGCACAATTTAATTATGTCGGTATCCGAGATCAAGCTTAGAAAGAAATACACCAAAACAAAATGAGAATGAATTCTAAAGCACAAAATACAAAAGTACGAAATTTTGTGAACTACAATACCTTGAAAACTTTCTCATCGAACCGACCAGGGGAAGTTTGAAGGGCATTATAGTCACCGTCATTAAACGCCCAGGTTCGACAAACGGTGAGACCCATCTCGGCACCGGTTTGCAGCATTGCACGGACCCTGGGTCTGGTATAATGGTCAACAGATTGACCCATTAACCAGTAAGAGTTCCACCCATTTATGTAGAACGCTTTGCCATCCAACATAAACTGAGTCCCATTTCTCCACACAAACGCCAAATTTGGCTCTTCATCAACCTCCAGCCTTAGGTTACCAAAAGACATATAAATGAAGACTACACAAGACGCAAAACCAATAATAGGGTAAAATAAACCATTCCCGGCCACCATTCTTCTTTATAAATTTTCCAAGATTGCAGGCAAAAACCAGCGAAATTCAACAAATTGGGGAGATTCCCAGATGTACTTTGGCTCTATATTCAAAAGCTCTGAATGACACTCAATGAGATTACCGAAGTCAAGACCAGATGTAAATGTGATTGTTTCTGACACCCAACTGATACATATATCTAGATCCCTCTCTGAGAAAAATACCAACGGATCGGAAAGGTATTTCCTTTAGAGTTTAAACTGCAAATACATCCAAATATCACTGACCCTTATCAGAATGCAACATGCATTTATAATTTTGACTGAATTCTGAATCGCTGCTCTGAACCTAGGGAATTTATAGGGTGAACTGGGCAGAGGATATATGTAGCATGATGAGGGGAAGGATTTCACAGGCAAAGAAAAATCACATCACCTCTTTTCAGAACAGTCAAAGAGGAGAGAGATTATCGGGTGGAAAAAGGGCAGATGATGACTATGCGGTGGAGTGTTTGCATCAACCTGTGCTGTAATTGAGATCTGGAAACTTGGAAGTCCAAGCCTTTCTTCTGTTCTAACATACTAAGGCACGAGTCTTTTCTAATTGCTAGGACAATGGATTATAACTGATGTAGCACTGAATTTTTTTGGATTTACCTAATTAAACCTATAAAAAAATTTCACTAAAATAACATGCTAAAAAGTGTAAATGTAGCCCACATTTATGAGTATTAAACGCTTATTTAAGGTGAGTATTATTAAATTTTTTAAATTTTTAAATTTTATTTTATAAAATTTAATAAATTTCATAATTTAAATTTTTAAATAATTTTTTTTTAATTTCATAAAATAGATGGACTGTATTAAAAACTCTCTTCATGTGTTTACTGCGTCTGATTCTGCATTAGCTGTTTTTTTAAAAGCTTCTGTAGCACATATTCTGGTAATTAAGATTTCAGACCAGGTTCACCTTTGCTGGGATTAGATCCTTGCGGTTTTGACCAGTGTTCTCTTTCTTTCCACATTTACTTTGTAGCCAGCTTTAGCCTGTAATATGCATTTTGAGCACAAAATGAAGAACTAAACAGGTTCAGAAATTAAAACCTGATAACTGTTATAGTAATATTATAGACTTTAGCCATGACACAATTCCATGGGTGACCTCAGCGTTTAAAAGTGATTTTTAATTTACAAACAAAATCAGTTGGCTGTGGGTCAAATTGTACTGATGAGTACAGTTTACTAAATTCAATTCTCCTAGGAAACATGAAAGTTGCTTCCTACCTTTCTTTGTAGTTTGGTATTACTTCTGTTTGAACTGGGATTCAAGCAATGGCCAGTGCATCTACATCATGATCACCTTTTGTAGTTCAAATAATAATTACCATGAAATTTTCTACAAAAGTTCCTTTCTGAAATGATAAAATGGCTTCAATAAGTACTTAGCTCTTTTTTTATAACAAGAGAAATAATAAATTATTTATATGTATATATAAAATTTTAAGTTTGATTGTAAAATTTTTAAAAAGAAAATTCTCAATGCAGTAAAAATTATTAATGCATCAATAAAAATGTCGACATAACTTATTTAATATATCTGTCATCTACAACTAGATATGATAGCACAAGAAAAATGCTGACAATTTGTGTCATAATCTTCCAAACTATAGCATGTTGATCTGTTTTCATAAAGTAATTAATGAACCAAATTGCATTATCAATTCATTATTTGATAACATACTTGATTTTCGATTACACAACGAATTGGAGATGTAGAAACCCAATTATAATTAGCTTTGCTCCTTCATATGTAACCAAACCAATTGTCAAAAAACAGATGGTCCCGCATCACTATCTTTGTTGAAACAAAATATGTTTATTTCAACTTTGTTTAATGGAAACTAGTTTGTTTCAAAATAGCAAGTACAAAGAATAAATGATTTGTTCACTCTTCTTTTTAATGCTCTTGAACTCGCAATTACATGGTAATAATTAGCAAACCACAACGTAGGTCCTTACCTTCTTTCTTGTCAAAGTAAGACAAAGAAAAAGATCAACACAAAGCTGAAACGAACTTACATGCATGAACCCTTTATTAGATAAGGACGTCACTCCTATTCATCTTGTCCAACCAATGAATTAATTTAGTATGTTAAATTATGGTATAGAAATATTATTCATTAATTTTTTATTATTAAATAACCTATTACAAATTATTTTAATATTTTAAATCATAAAATATTATAAATTACAATTTACAAATGTTCTTAGGTGAAAAGTTAGCTATAATATCATTCTCAGTCTATGTTATTTGTTTAAGTATATTCATTATCGAGTAGTGATATAGTCATATTTTTATATCTACATTTTTTTTACGTTGCATAATATGATTTAAAAATAACCATTTTTCTCTCATAATTATATTCTCATCTTTTGTTATTTATTTAAACTACATTATATGTGTGGAAGAGACATTAGATAAATCAGCATATGACAATTATTTCTCTTCATTATCTGTAGGATCCATGATATTTGAGTTTGGGATTAAGAGGGGGGCCTAGAAAAGATTACAACAAAATGCATCATCACTTTTGCATGATGTAAACGTAATCAAGACTTAATATTAGATGGGTTTGGTTAGAGTCTTTTTCAGGCTAAAAGGCGGACGCATTAGAAATCATTTTGCACTGATTATTCTTTTGTTATATGCATTCACTTCAGCTAGTATGTTTATTATAAACAGATGGAATCATACTTCATTATAATATGGTGCATGCATTCGTTTTGCATAATTACGCTTGCATTAATTACAGCTTATTTGTATGAGTATAAATCATGATTATTAGGTTTTGGCATTTGCATGATAACCTTCAACCCTCCTAAATGCAAAAAAAAAAAAAAAAATTTGATATTTTACAGGAGAAGGTATAATAGTCAAAGGTTGTTTTCTTTGTGCTATTATCATTAAATTTTATTTTTGATAAAGTATATGATAAGTACTGTAGATTAGTTCTGATTAAATTGGAGTATGAAATGCTTTATTATAGAAAAATGATAGTCTCACACTTCATGAAACACAGATTTTACACAAATTCTGTGTCCACCATTTTGATTTGGTATCATCGATCCATTGAAGATGTGACTGTAGCGCTACTTTACCCGTAGGCTAGTGTCTATGTAATTGGGATAGTTGTGAGTTATCCATAACAAGAAAGCAGATATAAAATTGATATAAAGCATTAATTATTTCATTAAAGCAGCATAGAATAGTAACCGAGGAAATGAATGTAGCAAACCCAACCACCCACGTAACTGATAGTGCTAAAGACTTTGAATAGCCAACTCACATGGATTCCAAATCAAAAGTCAGACTTGATTTCATACCCCATAGTTTATTCAAGTACTTCCATGGCAGTTGTTTTCTAAACCTAATCTATATATATTATTACCAATGGACCAAGAAAAACAGTATGTAGAGAGGAAAGGACAGGATCGGCGAGGCTCCACCAATAACTTTGCAATTGCACACAGACGTTTTGACTATTGTATTTTCTTATTAATTAATGCATTTGTTTTACAAAACAAGAAAACTAGGAATCTAAATTGAGTTTTACCTAAACTTTTTAACTGAACCCAAATTTTGCCCGCAACCCGTTTTTCTTAGCTGAACTCATAGGCAAAATTGATGAGATGGGGCGATGAGCCATCTATCTCCACGGTGGATGCCGAGGGTCCGAGATATTCTCACATATTCCTGATACGTTGTTCTTGAAATTTTTGATTGGTCTGCGGGCAAAAGTGTGTTGGAATATTTGAGCAGATATTGGTCCATCAGTAAAGACATGCATGCACAAACGGACCAATCAAATTATCTAGAAGTACTGTATATTAAATTTTCTCAGAGGTTGCCAATCTTTGGTAGAAAGAATATCATGGAAGAAATCTTTCAAAGCAAATTTATTGAACCAGATACTCACAGTTGAATCTTCTGTGACCTCCTTAGAATGGGAAGTCTTTAGATATTTCCTGCTCGTAGCAATGAGCATTTGATCATCATTGATGAAATCATGTCCACGAGGGCTCGGATAGGTTGTTGGCTGCTATAAATATAAACTGATTTGGGACTTCTTATTACTGTCAACGATTGATTTTGCTTCTCTAGCATATTTTCAAGATCAGTTTTTTTACTAAATACTTTTATTTTTACATAATTCTCTTTTAAAAACTTTAAATAATTAAATTTATTAAATTATAAAAACTGAACTGTAGAAAGTATCTAATTTATTCCCAAGTCACCATGTACAAGCGTCCCACACGGGAACGTCTTTCCGCTGTTGAGGTTTCAACCAAAAGTCGACTTCAAATAGGAGCAATTTCTTCAATAAATAATCCGGTATTTAAGGCAATATGCCATCTGTGTTGGTGAGATATGCAAGTTGATGCAACATAAGATTTATTTGGAAAGGTCAAAAAAAGTATACACAATTCATAAAAATCTATTTGAAAGATCTGGAAGAGCATACACAATGGAGCTTACTAATTCAATGGACTGAAAACGAATATGTTACTTGGCATTCACCTCAGTAAATAAACTTTTTTTTTCTCTTCTCGATTCAAAGCTCAAAATTAGAAACTTGTAGCATAAATTAGATAGAAGAAGCTCTATTTGCTAATTTGAGTTAGCAGACAGAAGAACAATTTCTGGAGCACATAATTAAAGAGTTGCAGTTGATCCTGAGATAACCCAGAAGGCAAAAGAGCTCTGAAATTAAGGAATCGGCTAGAGCATACACTGGAATTAACAAGATTGTTGGGCAACTATACAATTTAGTAAGCAAACAATTGCTTTCACCTATCAAATTCCTAATCCAAAGCACGTCCAAAAAGAAATTAAGACACTTAACCAAATCCTGCCCACCGCCATCCACCATAATTTTGCAGCCCGTCTCTCCAAATCAGCCACTGAGCCAAAATCAGACACCAAATCCACCCACCCACCAATCCAATTAATCATGATTCATTCTCACTATTCCTCCTCACCAGAGCGAAATACCCCAAAACGGCACAAACGGCAGCCACAACATTCCCTTCCTTCAACAAAATCTTGATCACGAGACTGAAAATTTCCATTGTAATCTTCCTCCCTTCCACCACCAAAGTCCTCATTGGCTTACCAAAGAAAGCCAGCAACACCACGATGGTGATCCATGTGACCAAAACGGTAGGCACCATCACTGTCAGAGCCGCAACCATGGAGAGAAACCCGAATACAAACCCAAGAAGCACGGAAGCATAAAGGGCAAGCCACCCAGAAGTGGATGATTGAGCTTGTAATTCGTACCAAGAAAGTATGAATTTAAGGAACTTCCATGAAGATGTCAAAAGGATGCCGTAGACAAGCACAAAAATAGAAACCCATGTTCTCCTTTTGCTCATAATTCTTAGCAGTAACATGTAAGAAGATGGGGCCTGCGTCGGTGAATTGGGAGTGGTCTCTGGTTCCTCTTCAGTTTTTGCCATCGACACAGACACTGTATGACACTTTCCTCTCTTTGTGGGAAAGGAAAACACTTTCCCCATCGTTCTCTTTTTGGGTACCTCTGCTGTGCCTGTGTCTCTCCGGTTAGATAATCACAATGTAGATATTTTAAGTATTGAGTACTTAACAACTCGCAGTGAAGCTGAGCGTACAATGTACTTTTCATCTAGTTTGTCACGCACGCATCTATCGGAACGATAGTGGAGCGTGTATCCACGCACCTGGAGAGTGAGAGTTTTTCTTTTTGTGCAAATGGAAATAATTTTTTTTGGGTACCAATCCGGATAAAAAACACATGTCGTTTAGTGGGTAAAGAATTACGGCCGGGTTATTCTCCATCTGAACCTTTTTGCCTTTTCAGCTTTGAATTTGCTCCCACATTTTCAAGCTTGTTTGTTTTGGACTGCAGAAGGTGGACCGTTGCAGGCCCTTCCCCTTGTGAACAATAGAAGCGAGTAAATTCCTTCCGGAAAAAAACAGAGGCGAGTAAATTATCTAAGCAATGCCCTTTATCTGTCAACAGTGACCATTATCTTCATATCATGATATTACTGGTTCACTGGTTTTCAACAACGTCTGATTTACGTCTTGTTAGAATAAAGACTTCTCTTCGTCCATAATCATTGATCTGATCAAAGTTTATGAAGTAACAATTTCTTTGAAGCATCTGGGCAAATGTGCATGTTGCTATATTCACATTGTTTTCACATGCACATGACCCAGTAAGAACTACTCAGAATAACTTTGAAACAAAACAAGGTAATGATTTGGGAAAAATGCATTCCACTTAAAATGGAATTACAAAAAGTTGACAAAGAATTCCGTAAATATCATAATTTAATTTGTATGATTTTATAAATTTAATGATTTATATTTTTTTAAATTAAAAAGATAAAAGGACGTAGAATTTCCTCCTTGCCAAGAACTCAAGAAAAATACCCACAATTTCAGAACAGCAAAGGGCATATATTACCAAGCAGTGAGTATCACCTGTATAATTGCCTTTAGTCTCACATACACCAGGTGATCTTGAAGTCCCTAGAATTGAATTTTCAAGTGAACCAAACCCCAGTTCATCCACTGAAGCCTCAAGAAAGATGGATCCAAAATGATCAAACAACCCATTAAGCATAAAACTACTAGGGGCCTACACCTGTCTCATGAATCAATCATACTTCTCTCCCCAAGAATACACCAAAAAGAAAACCCATGAAAGTGCCAATGCAAAGTCACCAATTACCTCCTTAGGCCAGTCCCAAGCCAATACCTCAACTTTCCTCTCAAAATAAACCCTCCAAACAGCCGCTGAAACATGAAGCAGCACGCACCCTTTAGCAAGAAAGCTCTGGAATTCTCTGTCTCTTACATATGAAACCATGGATAGCAAAAAACCAAGAACAAGCAGAAGCAATCCTGCAAAGAGATGTGGAGGTCTGGATCAACAGCTGGTCATGTGGGGTTGAACCTGAAAGATGGCGAGCCGTTTCTATGCCGTAACCAAACGTAGAGACTTCCTTGAGGCAGAACATTATCAAGGACCCAGAGATCAATGCAATCATTGAATGGAGGATACATATCACAGAGAACATAGATGACCCCCTTATTATTATTCTGTGAAAAATGCCTGAAACCTACTTCAACAGTTATAAGTTCCTTGATGTTATTCCATGTCCAAACCTTGATTACTAAAATTTACCCCTTTATCAAAATCTCTTATCTCGATCGCCTAAATTACCACAACAAATAACGTATCCCTCTATCACCAAAAATAAAAATAAATGAAATAACGTACCCCTCCAAAAGGTGTCTGTCATGGGTTTATCAAAAACTCGAAATCTGAATCATAATGTGATTGTGAGATCTGAGCAAACCCTAGAAATATTTACAGGACCAAGGAGCTACCATCAAAACCAGTCCCAAGAAATTCAAGGACTTAAATGGTGATGGTTTAGTGAGATGCGTTTTATGGCCGTTGACATTGGCCGGTTATGACTAAAACTGCGGGCTTGTTTTGATACAAATTTAATTTAGAATACATTAGAGATAATTCACAAGTGGTTGAGATTATATTCATACGGGTAAGGATACTGTGTATTATTAATATCAGTATATTAATATATTAATTGTGTAATAAAATTTTTATGTAATTTTTATATTTAATTTAAATACAAATACAAACCCGATAAAACATCTTGCCCATGACTCTCTCCTTCTATATTTGAATGTTTCAATCCTCCTTTCTTTTATAAAAAAGAAAATTATAATCCATAAGAGATAATCCATGCATTATATGATACATTGACAGTTGAATGTTCTCAATAGCTGTCAAACTTACAATAATGATCAGCAACTGGAGAATAGACAACAAAACTTAAAATTTGATCACATTCTATGCAAAAGGTCCAAGCTTTTAGAAGTCACATTCAAGTTGAGGAATCTCTTGGTTTTGCTACAGTAATCTTCTAGTTTTACCACACGAGAAGGTTTGGGTACATGCTATCTAATAGTGAATACAGATTTTGTGTAAATTCTATGTCCCATTTCAGTATTCAGAACACCGCCCCTTACCAAATTATTAATAGATGAGTAATGGCCGTTATACTATCAACAATAATAAAATGTATGTGAAGAAAGCGAACATTTCAACACATCCATTTGATCCTTCACAATATGGGTATGTTTTTCTACCCAAAATTACTATATCATTTTCACTCTAAATATAATTGTCATAGTTTCTATATTTTTATGATATAAATTTAAAAAAAAATTATATCATTAAATTTATTATATTTTATAAAATAAACTATAAGATTCAATAAATATAACACTCTATAATATATTTTTTAAAAATTTAGTGTACTATTTTTTGTGACGCTTACATTTTTGTAACTTTCATGTATAAACTATTTTATGATTAGAGTTTGTGTGTAGAAAAGGTGGGTCGAATATGGGCTTTGTTATGGGCCTTGATTACTTAGAGTTTTGTCCTTCCTGGGCTTTAAGGAGTCCAGCAAATCTGGATTCCCTTATAGTTTATTACTTTAGTTGAAATTATTAGGAGAATCTTAATATTTTATCTCACCTATTCTTAAACCCTAACAAATTTCCCTCAATCTCTTTCCAACCTATAGTTGCTTAGTTTCTAAGCAACTGCAAAGCACTCTTCATCCAGCAAATCTAGGTTCATATGAGGATATGGGATTTAGATTTTTTAAATTGTAAGATATGCTTTATTTTGCAAAGCACATAAATAAATAGATAATAATTTATGTATATAAGATGATTAATATCATATAAATTTTTTTATTAATATTCATTTATTTATACTTTATTCCATAAAATACATTTTACACTTAAAAGAATTCAAATTGGATAATATGATATGCATATATGTTGTTTGATTGTTTGTTTATCAATTTTTGCAAACATTAAAGACATACTACTTAGGCTTGTAATTTCTTTCAAATATTCACATGTCCCACCCAAAAATTGCAGTTTTAGATGGCTAACACCACATAGTTATAAAGTGATAGAGTGAGAGGGAGAAGGAGATTTTTTCTTGTTTTCTTTGTTTTTGTCTTCTAAAAGTCTTTCATGAAATATTTGACCTATTTAACTTAGAGCAGCTGAATTCAATTCCATCCGCCTATTTGGAAAAAATATTACCCTTTTTTTTTTCAAAATATTTGACCCATAAAATTCATGAAATGGGAAATAACTCATTTTTTAAGATAGCTTGTGTCAATCTTGGGAAAAAATATTTATTTTAAAAGTAAATAATAAACTGTTGCAAAATATTTATGAACTATAAAATTTGTTACATCTTATAGTTTAATTTATAAGATTTAATAAATTTAATAAAATATTTTTTTATATTAATAGTATTAATTCTTTTAAATCAAATTTATAAAATTTTATTAGTAAAGATATCAAGACTTTTTATTTTGGTACATTACAACTAATCATTATGAGTAAATTTAAAATTAATACCTAAACATTTATGCATCTTAGTTGTTTGACATAATATTATGTTAAATTAGCAATAAAAATGCTGCACCATAGTCCACTTAATTTTTGGTTCTGACCATACCCCAAAAAAAAAAAAAAATTCCGATTCCGAATCTCTTTTTCAACACCCAAGAAAAGTGGCCATTTAGGCCAAAACATATGAAGCAACCAGAAAGATTAATTGCCAATTAATGAGAAATCAATTGCCGAAGGAAAGGATCCAATGATCACTAATAGTACGAAAACAAGGGGCAGAGGCTAACCACCTAATGTGGAACAATGCCCCAAGGGAACAAAACATTAAAGAAGAAAATAGCTTCAAGTTAGAACCTAGGTAAAAATTTTTGGATTTGGAATCTCCCAATATAACATTCTCAAGGAGATAGTGGAGGAATTTTAACCTTAACAAAGGATCTTTGGATTAGTTAATGTTAAAGTTTGGTCTGCTTGTATTATACTCTTTTTTTTTACATGTTTGGTCTTTTTTTCCCCCTTGGTATTCTTCAACTTGATCTTAGACGAAGAAATAAAATCTGTTATATTTGGGGAAAATATTAATAAAATTTAGCTATCATACTTAGCATGAAAATAGAAATTCTTTTGATGTACAAAGTGGTTTTACCCATTATAATTTTTTCTGTTCTCTCAAATTAATTTTTTTAAAAAATTTTATTTAAAAAATTTATGTTATTAAATTTATTAAATATTATAATTTAAAATATGAACTTAATAAATACAACATTTCACTTTAAATTTTATAAAGATTTATAAACTCAATTCAGGGTTTAATTTTTTTCATCATAAAATATGAATTGCTATGTATTTTAATTTTTTTCATTTTGCATTATTATAATATGGGCAAGAGATGAAAAATGCATGATTCTCTTCATAACTTGCAAATTAAAATTCAATTTGATATGAAAATTATAATTGACATATTTTGTAATTTATGTGGGCATATATATTGGTGAACTCTACTGACTGTGCCCAACTCACACAACCATTATGAGAAAGAAACCAAAACATAAGATTATTGCAGTTTTAGATGGCTGTTTCTTTTGGCCAAAAGCATGAATCTGAGGAGCATTATCTTTTCTGAAAGCTATCCTGTTTTTTAAGCTTCAATCCATACTGTGTAAGAAGAACATCTCGAATTCTCAGATGAACAGAAATGTTGACTATGAAATGGTGAAAGCTTAATTATAGAATCCATTTTTTCTCAAAATACTAATATTTGGTTTCTAGGGGAATATAGTTTTTTGTTTAAAAATTAAATATTGCTGTCCCTGGCGTGGAGGAAAGAGAGGGGAAGGAAGAAAAAGTATAAAATTGATTAAATTTTAAGTGCGTTCAATGCTGCATTCAAATGCCAAACAGAGCTCAACGACCCGATTTGAACGCAAGACTAACGCCAGTCGTTCATTGACAGAGAAGGAAGACGGAGGAGTTGGATAGACAGAGAGAGTGGAGTCTTTTGACTGAGCACGGAGCCGGCAAAAGCCGTCTAAGATAGTGCTCTTTTAATTTATGAAAACGCGTTGAACTTTCAGCCATACCCAAAGCAACCCGCACTTTCTTTGATGTTAAGCTTCTGATCAATCCCTTCCCTTCCCTTCATCATAATTCAAAGCTCCATAACGGTATTTCCTTCTCTATTCTTTCATTAATTCGATGGTTTCTAGAATTCCAGTACCACAATTATCACAACTCCAGTCCTCGTTTTCCTGAATTTCCTTTCGTTTTCATGATAACAAAGTTTTCCTTTTCAAAGGTCGTTTCTTGGTGTAGTGCTATTGGCGGTTTCTGATTTGCGTGTTTGATTGAAGTCACTGCCTTTAGAATCGGGTCGGTCTGAAGTTTTCAAAGAGTTACATGACGTGGGAATTCATGGTCACTTCATTGACAAGACGGTTATAAGATGAAATGGGTATGAGCTTATGAAGAGAAGTTCCTAATTTTTCTTCAGGAAATTAGAATTAGTTGTTTACTGTGAATGAATTTTATAGAGGGATTGGTCTAATTCGAAATTAGGTGGTGAGTGCTGATCTTTGTTTTTGAAGTATAATATAGTTGAATTTTAGCTTGCTACTGCAACATGGGTTGCATAAGTTCCAAGCCTTCCGCTGTGGAAGACAGCCGGGAAGGTTTAACGAAGAAATTGTCGTCATCTAGTAAAAGATCCTCCGACGTGAATGCTTTGCGGCTGAATTCGTCGAAAAGGGAGGAAGGAGTTAGGGCGAAAGATAAGTTCGATGGTAGTGACGTGAAAGTTGCATTAATTGACAGGAAAGCCAATGGTTCGGTGCACTTGTACGATGACCACATCGAGAAGAAGAAAATAGTGGAGCCTGATTTAACTGTTATTAATCATCCTGGTCTTGGAAGAGTTCCAAAGGCTACGGAAGGAGAGCAGGTTGCTGCAGGATGGCCAGCTTGGCTATCTTCTGTTGCTGGTGAAGCTATCAAAGGATGGATACCACGGACTGCAAATTCTTTTGAGAGGTTGCAAAAAGTGAGTTATTGTCTTGTCTGCTCAGCCTGTATTCACCCCATAATTTTTAACCTTATGGAATTACTACCGTCTGGTAACGTAGACACCAAAATCTTTTTAACATTACAATGTCAAAGTAACTCTTATTTTTCCAGTATGGCTAATTTATTGAAATCTATAACTGTAATCAATTTCTTCAAAGTGATTGTATTTTCAAACAACTTGTACCTTCTGTTTTGAAGTTTCTAAAACAAAGTGTGCAGGGTGTTTAGGAGTGAAGTCGAAAATATTAATACTCTGATAGCCTAATATGTACATATATCGAAGATAATCAACTGTAATTCATGAGACTGATTCGTGCAGGAATTATGTTACCGCTATACACATAAAGTATAGATGAGTTTACCCACATGCAATGGTGGCGGGTACCCAATTATCTGCCCCCACCCTACCTCTCACCCCCCCCCCCCCCACAACTTTTCTAAGAATTAAACGTGCCATGGCATCCCGTCTTGCAGATTGGCCAAGGAACTTACAGTACTGTTTATAAGGCACGAGATGTGACTCACCAAAAGATTGTTGCTTTGAAGAGAGTACGCTTTGATAATCTTGATCCTGAGAGTGTCAAGTTTATGGCAAGGGAAATTTTTGTTCTGCGTAGGCTTAACCATCAAAATATTATAAAGTTGGAGGGCTTGATAACATCGCCGACGTCTCGCAGCTTGTACCTTGTTTTTGAGTATATGGAACATGATCTTACAGGACTTGCATCACGTCCTGGTATTAAGTTTTCAGAACCACAGGTAGGAATAATTTCTTTTTGTTCTCTCAGTCTTCTGTTCTACATGGAGTTGATATTCTTCTAGTGTTTATGTTAGATACAATTGGTGAAGCCTTCTTTGAATTTTTAATTGAAGCAACAGTACTTCTCTCTACTTCACTTTGACGTTCAAAAATTTAAGTAGAGTATTCTATATGTTAGGTTAAATGCTACATGCAGCAACTTCTTAGTGGATTGGATCATTGTCATAGCCATGGTGTCCTCCACCGTGACATAAAGGGTTCAAATCTTCTCATTGACAACAATGGCGTCTTAAAGATTGCAGATTTTGGCTTGGCAAGTTTTTTTGACCCCCATCACAGTGTTCCCTTGACTAGCCGTGTAGTGACTCTGTGGTATAGACCACCAGAACTTTTATTTGGAGCATCTCATTATGGAGTTGCAGTGGATTTGTGGAGCGCTGGTTGCATACTAGGGGAATTGTATTCTGGCAGGCCCATATTACCGGGAAAAACAGAGGTATGATGTTTTGAAATCTGATTTCCAACGTTTAGTCAATGTAAACGCCTTCCCTACCTGTCACTTGGCTTTATTGATATGATATCTGTATATTTTCATAGCATACTTGAACAAAAATAACACACTATGAGTATAAGGATTATGAAGGAAAAATATTTTTAAATAAAATAGGAATCATAATCACCGTTGCTTGTGATTTCTCCTTGTTCATTCTTCTATGCTTACTTTTCTCACAGTTGATTGTTAGTTCCGGTTTCTGGTATTGATATTGTATATTAATAATGGTAAAATAGGAGGTGCCTGAAGGTTGATTTTAGTTCCTTGTAGGTTGAGCAGTTGCATAGGATATTTAAACTTTGCGGCTCACCAACTGAGGATTATTGGCTGAAATTGCGGTTGCCACATTCAACAGTATTTAAGCCTCCACACCATTATAGACGTTGTGTTGCAGAAACATTTAAAGATTATCCATCTGCTGCTGTAAATCTTATAGAAACCCTGCTTTCAGTAGATCCTGCAAGTCGAGGAACAGCAGCTACTGCTCTAAAAAGTGAGGTATGCATATTTATCTTGTCAGCAACTGTAATAATTGTATAATTTGGTTGAGATTGAGCTTCAGGTTTTTCTAGTCTAGTCTGAGTGCTATTTTGAGTGCCGTTTTCTCATCTTCTTGATGTTTGTACCTGTGAAAATTGCAGATATTGATAAGCTAGTTTACTGATGAGTCAATCTAAGTATTAAAATTTTCCTATTGACCTAGGAATAAAACGGCAACCCCACCTCCAAAAAAAAAAAAAAAAAAATTGGAAGATGATAAAATCATGAATTCAGAACTTACCTAGAGCTCTGTCAATAACATGCAAATAGAAACCAAAATCAACAGATATATTTTCCACTATACTACAGCATCATGATGTAAAATAGTAAACATTTTTCTCATGCGATGTCACCATGCAAGATATTGTGAGAGATCTGTTTCCTTCTTAACCTTCTGAGAGGCATGTGATTCTTTATGATGATTTTTATTTTTTTTTAATTGTTGACAGTTTTTTACAACGGAACCCCTTGCTTGTGATCCATCAAGCTTACCAAAATATCCTCCAAGCAAGGAGATTGATACTAAATTGCGGGACGAAGTAACAAGAAGGTACCCACTATGAGTTGATTTTTTTATGTTGAGGCATAAACAAATATGAGATTCCTTTGGGTATGGCAACTAGTGTTATGATAACAGCTTCAATCTTTAGAATGAAAACTGTCATTAGGAATATAAATTGTCTGGCTTAACTGGAAAAATTATGGGCAATGAAAATTTGATTTGTTGTAATTTATTGATTCAAATGTTGCCATAATTAATGTGATCCAACATTCTAAAACTTTATAGTTATGCATCTGCTTCTTTATTTATATTCTTTTATTGTTTTACTGTGCATGTTATTTCAATGTGCAATAGATAAGTTACATATTTGTTTATCCTCTCAGGCAAGGAGCTCTTGGAGTAAGGGAGCCGAAAGTTGGCTCAGGAGTTAGACAGGAAAAAGAACCTAGGTCACTTCTTGCAGCCAAAGACAATGCTGAACCACGCCTATCAATGCAGGTACCTAAACAAAGTTCAATCTTTATTTCTCCTTGGTTATCTTCCTATTTGAAATTAAGCTATATAACCTCTCTCTGACGTCTGGGAATTGTTATTCTAAATGCTTGACATGTGGTAGGCGTGAAACTGAAAATTATAAGGTAAGAATAACATGTAGATCAGTTTCTTAGTTATGGGACCAGGTTAGATCATTATGAAAGTCTTTGACTTTTCTATATTTAACTTGATCTGCTTGATGATTATGATTGTACTATAAGTCAGCCAAAGGTTTTATGCCTTTGATTATCAGTTCTTTGAGGAAGACCTAGCCTCTAACAATAGTCTTGCAATTGTATGAGAACACCTAGACCATCAGGGGCTATGTGCAACTGACTCTCCTTATATAACAAGGGTGAAAAAGAGAATCCATGGATAGGAAGCCATCAGTTGTCTCAGTGAAATATTAGTCAAAAGAAGAAGAAGAACATGTGGTTTTGTGGAACTAATGGCTACTCCTGGACACGTGCTTACCCTATTGACTTGCTTTACAACTCTAAATCCCTCTCCTGTATTATGGTTTCTTACTAGTTAATGCTCATTAAATTGGGGAAACTTCCTGTGATTGATACATATCCTTCAGCTCTCTGAAGCTAATGTGCTTGTTGTGTTATCCTTTTGCCTTTTACTTTTTCTGCTATCCTACTGTTGCCTCTTTTGTTCTTAGTTGATCAAATTCTTATTTGAATGCAGCAAGGACAACAGCACTCCAACTCAAAATCCCGAAGTGAATTGTTCAACCCTCACAGAGATCCTGTTTCTGGATTTTTTGTTTTCCCACATAAACACCCAGAAGATGTTAAAGAAATGGAAAATAATTTCTCTGGGCATCTGTATAAGAGGCCTTCACATTCAGGTCCATTGGTTCAGGGTCCTGGCTGGGCAAGGGTTGGAAAGGAAGTTGATGAGCGGTCTCTTGGTTCAAACAGAGTCAACCTTGCAAAACTATCTGGTTTAGTGGCATCTAGGACATCATCGTCTGAAGATCGGGAGGAAAAACAAATTCTTTCACAGCCTGGAAATACAATTGAGGTACGAAAATCTATGGAGTCATTCAATGGGTCAGAATCGAGAAGTAAGCAGGATAAAAAACGCCAGTCTCGGAGAGTTGTGGATCCCAGTCATATAGAAAATGGAAGAGCCCCTACTAGAGATTTAACTACAGTTAGTTCATTTCCTTCTTTATTTCTTGTTTTTTTGTTTATTGATTTTCAATGTTTGGCAGTGAGCCTGGCTAGGCATCAATTATGCCAAAATGGTGGTCTTTTATCTCCCAATTTGTCTAAATTTTTCGTAAATTTATTTTCCCCTCCTGGAATTATGTCCTATACTGAATATTGATGTTGGTCTCCATTTCAGGATGGGCGTGGTTCCAGGGAAAACAAGATCTATCTCTCTGGTCCATTACTGGTTTCATCAAACAATATGGATCAGATGCTTAAAGAGCATGACCGTAAGATCCAGGAATTTTCAAGACGGGCACGAATGGACAAGTCAAGAGGTGACAAAGTTCGTGCACAGCAAAAGTAGGCCTTAATTAGTCAATGACACATTTATTTCCAATTTGTGCAGCTAGATACATATTTGATTACAAATGACAATATTATCTACCTCTCAACAAGAGAGAGAGAGAGAGAGAGAGAGAGAGAGAGAGAGAGAGAGAGAGAGAGAGAGAGCTTGTTGTAAAATATTGACGTTCCTTACAGTCTATCGCCATTCACTCTATATAACAACCTAATTTGGAGGTATCTTTTAAGTTTTTGGTTGCTACCTGCATAGACTTTCAGGTTTTATAAAGAGTAACGCTACCCACGCATATCTAATAGTTAAAACAAAGATATAAAAACACACAGACGTCCATCTAGGTTATCGATGAGCTGAAGAAGTCAATGATGTGATAGACTGTAGTAATCCAATGGTCCCGTGTCTCTGGGCCCCATCTTAACAAAGCCAGCACCAATGGGCAACTTTTGAAGTGTTGGTTAATGCACACCAGCCAGACCAACTCACCTGACTTGGCAATAGGCATTGATGTGCTTTCCAAACAATGTATTTGTTTGCGTTAATGCTGCCAATACAGAATGACTTTGAGTTTTCTGGTCCTCGTGCAGATACCTTTGGCCAGAAGGCGTCCTATGTAAAGCTTCAACCTTAGCTCCCTGCACCAGCTCAGCATAATGCTCCGGTGTTACTGAAAAGTACCAGTAATGATAACGAGCATGTGATGCACTTCTACTTTGATTCAAGAATTGAGCTAATACGTATTCATGCTTTATAGCAACGAAAAATAAAGTTAAAAAATTTATGTTATGTTTCATATAAACCAATCTATATTAATGAAGACGATTTTAGCGGAGTACTGCTACTAAGCTAATAGAAATTTGGTTGAATTAGCTTGAAACAAATGCGAATTCGGTTAAATTAAACTATCTTTCTTCCCTGGATCAGAGGAGAGTAAGTTGAGACACGAGCAAGGCCATGTGAATGGAGTAGTAAATTTTCCACAGTGGTGGCTGCCCACGATTGTTCGCCACTTGATTTGCCTTCCTATGAAGGAAGAACTTTGGGGTCGAATTCTACAGTCAAACATGGAAGTGGAAAGGTCGAAGCTGACCTAGTCAAGAATCAAGCCGTTTCTTCTTCACGTCATTTTAAAACCAGGTTTTTGCATCTGTTTCATTGGAGGACTCTTGGAAGGTCCTTTTTATACCTTTCTTTTGGGTTAAAAAAAAATCCCCCCCCCCCCCCCCGCCGCTATTCCTATTTAAAAAGATTCGTCAGTTTCACAAAATATAATTAAAAAGTATATAAAATAATATGAGTAGCATTATTCACTCTGCTATAACTTTATCTTTCATTTGTTCAAATGTCTGCACAAGACACAAGGTGCTCTTCATAACATGAGCTGCATAAAGATAGGATATTTTGGAGTATCTGGAAACTTTGAGGCCTCTTGCTCCTTATATAACCTAGCCGTTATCCCGAATATGTTAAAATGGACGTAAACAGCTGGGAGTTTTAGTCTTTGGCCCTATATTTAATTAGGTGAACACCTGACGTCCCTGCAAATCAGTCATGTGGTGGATATTGATGCCTCACGTTATTAGCTAGATCGAAAATTTTTTAGCTGTCTGACATCATTTTGGAAATTATTATGCTACTTGGTTTGATTTTATGCTTTATATGGTCCAATGACTGTTTTTAAAACCTGACCTCCAGAGGGCTACTAGTGCTAGTAAACTAAATCTACGGATAATATAGGAGGTAAGGAATGATAATTGGATCTTCCACAACTAAATTAGTAATCATACATGCAACATTAAAGTAATTTAGAAATTTCTAGCATCCTGTGATCACCCTTTTGAATGAACAACATGGGTTAACAAACGACTACTCAATTGCGTGCCAGGCCAACTTTGACTTTTGAGAGAGACGTTATATTTGATCTGGTTGCATGACAATGAGCCCTCTTTGGGACGTTAGCTGAACACGAGCATTGAAAATTTTGTAGCACTTTGACTGCCCTTCTTGGTCGCAAAATAGCTCCAAGTAAGCTATACCTGAATGGCTCCTTGCTAATTCCACGAAAATGGATAACCTTCAAAACTGCAATAACTAAATTATTACCTGCCTTGTTTGATGATGTCGGATTCTGGGAAATTCTCTGCATTGCTTATAGATTTCTTGGAATTAAAGCTTAGCATCATAATTTCATGTATAGTTGGGTAATGTGCAAAAGCACTGGCACTTCCAGTTCCAGACCACATCGCTGCTGATTTTATTTTACCAAGCAAACTGTTTTCCATGTTGTCCTCATCTGACTCGTTGCCTTCAATTTCCCCCTCCAGCATTTTCACAACCTGCCTCATCGCGGGTCTAACACTAGGGTCTGCATTGGAACACCATAAACCCAATTGGAGCAATTTCTCTACTTCCTCAATGGTATATCCACCTCTGTCCTTTAACCTTTCATCAACAGCACTGTACAATTCGCCATTTTCCATAAGGGATAGCATCCACTCAATGAGACTTGGCTTATGTTCTTCAATGTTTCTTCTACCACTAACCACTTCTAAAACCAATATCCCAAAACCGTACACATCAGATTGAGTTGATGGTCTTCCTGTTCTCACCACTTCAGGAGCTATATATCCTACTGTCCCTATTAGTTTGGTGGTGCTAGCCAATTGTCCATGATGATCATGCAAGCGAGCTAATCCAAAATCACCCAACCTTGCATTCATATCATTATCAAGTAGAACGTTACTTGCTTTGATGTCTCTATGCAAGACCTTAACTTCCCAGCCCTCATGCAGGTATAAAATCCCTGCTGCTACATTTTTTAAAACTGCAATCCTCTGTTTCCAAGCAAGCATCTTTCTCTCATCACAATCAAAGATTCTTTGGTCTAAGCTTCCATTGATCATATAGTCATAAACAAGGATCAAATTTCCCTTATCTTTTTTGCACCAACCTCTCAATCCTATCAAATTTCTGTGCTTCATTCTGCCCAGGCTTGAAACCTCAGCCACAAACTCTCTCATCCCATCCACTGATGCTTGAGGGATTCTCTTGACTGCAACTTCGTGTCCTTGCAAAACCCCCTTGTATACCTTCCCATTCCCTCCAATCCCAATCACATTCTTTTCGGAGAATCCACTTGTTGCTGCATCAATCTCTTGGTAACTAATCCTATGGGGCCAGTACTCTAATTCCCATTCTTCAAATTCTTCCTCCACCTTACTATTGTCCCGCCAAAAAATGAAGAACAACATAGACCCACAAAAAATTATTAATATCACACAACCAATACTGACGACCCCTATAACTAAAGCTCGTGATCCAGAAAAGAACCCTTTCTGAAGCACATAAGAAGGCAAGTTTTTCGTCACTAAGGCATCACCAATTGAAAAATTCAAGTTACTAAAACTCCAAGCTAGAATTCTAACACTGTCTATTAATCGCCCTGTTGCTGCACAAAACCCAACATACAATTCATCCATCATAACCCCAGAAAGATTAACATTTTTACTAATTAAAGGCTTCCGAGGCCTTTTTGTTCCTGCCCTTGCCACGGTGATGTTAAGCTGTGAATCCATGTATTCAATCCAGACCTGATAATTTTTTCCGTTGTTGAGCTTCAGCTGCTTGAATTCACTGTCATCCTTCCCACCCCAATACCCGGCCACATGTGAAGTTAAGGAAGTAAGTGAATTTATGTCAATACCAACATGATTGTCATTAATATCTTTGAACTCTTCATTTCTAACTAAATCAAACTCAACTCCAATAACATGGTTCTGACGATTACCTTGATTGCTGAAATTAAGGAGACCAATGTACTCAGCTGAGCTCGTGCCGTCAATGGCCCTAGACGGTGAGAATATGAAAGCAAAGCCATGGCCAGTGAGAAAATGTTTGACAGGTGCACTAGAGAAAATAAAGGAAGTAGCAAAGGGGAGAGGGGTCGAAGGGTTAGCTGGTTTGGTGGGTACTATGTGAGGGTAAAAAGCACGGCCTATGGAGAAGAAAGTCTCTTTGTTGAGACTCAGAATGGAAGACTGAATAGTAGCATCACCATATAAGTTGATATTAGTGGAGTTAAAGTTTGTATTGTAGACAAATTCAGTTGCTGAAACTGAGTTCAGAGTAGTTGTAGTGTGAAGAAAGATGGTGAGGCTGAGGAGTGTATAAGGAGACATTATAAGCAAGAGCATGAGAATGGAAGAGAGAAAAAATGTTTCTTGCGTGGCTGCTGTCTTCGTTTGCATAACTGAGCAGATTTCCTAAGAAGAAAGAACTAGAAGGGAGAAAAGTAACCAGTTGACGAGTGTTTCCTTCTACAAAAGTCAAATACCGAGCTCGGCAAGTCATTGCAGGACAATTTAAACCGGCTTTCGCACTGAATATTACGGGTGAGAATTACTACTCCCTTAAAGCTACATTTGATATTTGATAAAAATGCAATTAATACTACGACAACGACATAGATATCACATACAACCCACAAACAAGTTGGCAACATTTTCACAAAAAATCACGAGCTGCATTTTGCCCAATTGGTAAGAGAAAGTAAACTTAGGGCGGTAACTCTTCTGACTCCCATTTATGCAGCATATGAGTAGGTTTATGGCAAAAAGTTACGCTAGAGATAAAGGGTTACTGCGCTCTGCGTCTAAAGTGGCTTCAATTGGTAGGGAAATAAGATCTAGTTATCTGTTATTACAATTTAATTTGCACTGAGTTTAAAACTCTTCGTCACAAGTTTATAATCATTCAAAAATATTATAAAAGATACACACGACAGAACTCCACAATTTTGTATATCAAGAAGTTCAAAATAAAAAAAGACTGATATTTATTTTATACAGCAGCTAGTAGGCCCTGGTCGTAGTTAAACTGAACCCAGAATTTTAACAAGGCTGCAGACTCATGGAACAATAAGTGCATAGGCTTTAAAAAGTGTTTGCCTCTTGACTACTGAGAAGAGCAGCCAAACATCTCCAGATTTGACGTTTGCAGGTAGTAATGATGACCTTTAATCAGACAGTAATGGAACGAGTTCTTACTTTGCTTCTGAGACAAGGTCTGATTCCGATGGCAGACTGGGATAAGAACCGCTTAGAGACGTTGTGGAATAATATCTGGACTGCATAATTTCATCGAAAGTAGGAAAACTTCCACTAGCAGAATTTGAAGCACTCTTAGACCACGTTGCTGCTGATTTTATCTTTTCAAGCAAGCCGACATTAATACACTCTTCCTTGCACTCACTGCTTTTAATTCCTCCCTCCAAGATTTTCACCACCTGCCTCATTGTTGGCCTAACACTAGGGTCAGAACTTGCACATAACAAACCCAGTTGAAGCAATCTCTCAACTTCCAGAATGGCATACCCACCTTGAGCCCTCAAACGATCATCAAGAGCACAACACAATTCGCCAATCTCCATTAGGCCCAATACCCATTCAAGCAATGCCGGCTTATCCGCTACAATGGGTCTTCGTCCACAGACCACTTCTAAAACTAATATCCCAAAACTATACACATCAGTTGCAGTAGATGGTCTACCAATTCGAACTAGTTCTGGTGCCATGTACCCCAAAGTCCCTATTACTCTTGTTGCGTCGACCAAGTTCTCCTGGCGATGCAATCTGGCAAGTCCAAAATCCCCCAATCTGGCATTCATATCCTTATCAAGCAGCACATTGCCTGCTTTGATGTCTCTATGAAGGACCTCAACTTCCCAACCCTCATGTAAATATAAAATTCCACAAGCTACATCCTTTAGAATTTTTATTCTCTCTTCCCAACTCAGCAGCATGCTCTCTTCGCACTGAAAAATCCTTTTGTCCAAGCTTCCATTCTCCATATAATCAAAAACCAGGATCAAGTTTCCCCTTTTCCTTTTACACCAGCCTCTGAAACCCACTAGATTTTTGTGTTTCATTCTGCCTAGGCTTGAAATCTCAGCCAGAAACTCTCTCATCCCATACTTTGTGTCATGAGGGATTCTCTTCACTGCAACTTCTACCCCTTGCAAAACCCCCTTATATACTTTCCCACTTGTTCCTGTCCCAATCAAATTCTCTTCAGAGAACTCCCTTGTTGCGGCACTAATCTCTTGGTAGCTAAACCTATGTGGCCAATATTCCAATTCCCAGTCTTCAATTTTTTCCTCCTCCTCTTTCCCTCTCTTTATCGTTTTGAATACACTCAGAAAAACCAAAGTGCAACAGCCAGTGACAAATAGTGCACCAAAGATGACTCCTACAATAAACCCTTTTGATCTGAAAATCTTTGCATGCACATATGAGGGCAAATGTTTAGTCACCAAAGCGTCACCAATTGAAAAGTTCAAATTACTGAAACTCCAAGCCAAAATTCTACATATGTCAACCATTCGCCCTGTTGAACCCGAAAACCCAACATACATCTCATTTAACAGAACCCCAGAAAGGTTAATATGCCTACTAATCAAAGGCTTATGTGGCTTCCGTATCCCAGCTGGAGCCATAGTAATATTAAGCTGTGAATCCAAAAACTCTATCCAAACTTGATAATTTTGACCACTATCCAGTTTCAAATCCTTCAATTTTTCACCATGTCTTCCACCCCAGAACCCAGCAGGTTCTGAATATAAGGAACTAAGTGAATTCACATCAACACCGACATGATTATCATCTATATCATCAAATTCTTCATTTCTAAAATCGTCAAATTCAATACCAAAAATATGGTTGGAGGGATTACCTTGATTGGTGCGGTTTAGAAGGCCCAAATAGTTTCCTGAGGTTGCTCCGGTTATGTTGATTACAGGTGAGAAAACAAAAGCAAAACCATGAGCAGTGGGGAAGCCTTTACAAGGGGCAATGGAGAAGATGAAAGAGGTTGCAAAGGGGAGAGGGTTGGAAGAGTTGGCTAATTTCATGGGTATTTTGAAGGGGTGAAAGGCACGGCCTACGGAGAAAAAGGTTTGATTTGTAAGAGTAACAATGGAGTTCCGAATGGTGGCAATGCCAGAGAGAATGATATTAGTGGAATTGAAGTCCCTGTTGTAGACAAACTCCGTTGGCAACACTGAACTTATAAGTGTTGCGCAGAGTAAGAGAAGGAACAAGCTGCGGGAAGCAGACATTAGCTAAGAGAATTACAGAAAGATAGAGAGAATGTTACGTTTCTTTACAGTTGTTTTGCGTGAGTAAGCCTGTCTTTCCGCAGCACTTACCAACAAAATTATGCGAAATGGTGTTTTTTTTCTTTGTAATTTTATGCAAATGGTGGTTTGCTTTCGTAATTACATTACCTTGAAAAAGAAGCACTAGTAGCAGGCGGCCAGCAAAAAGTTGAATGGTCGGTATAGAAAATAATTTACAAATGATTGATCGAGATGCTTTGGTTTGGATTAATTGCTTCCGAGAAAGGTCTTAATGAGTCAAACACAGAACCAACCACGAAACATGAAGCGAGATGAATACCATTACAAGCTTTATCGACGTTTTTTTCCTTCTTTTTTTTTTCCTTTCCCCTGAGGAAGTAAAAGAATTTTTTTTTTCCGTTGGTACCATTGGTCTCTGTAGTCTGCATTCGGTTTAGTTTTCTTTTAAGTCGTTGACTGATGATCCAGCCTTTCAATCCAAATTTTGAATTTAAAAATTGATAATATATTTCCTACAATGTGAAAAAAAATTATGATTATATACTATTTCAATTTTTAAAAACAAATAATTACCTCCATGACATAATATATAAGGTGCTGATAATGCAGGAATGCAATGTGTTCCATGTGCATATAGAAAGAGGGGTTGAGCGCATGACACCGATTCGTTCAACCCTTTTTTCTATTTGCACATGAAGCATGCTGTATTCTTGTATACCTATATAATTTTCATATATAATGTAATTTTTAATATAAAGTATAATTATTTAATAATTAATTTTATTATTATAAATAAATTTTATTAAATATTTATTCAAAAATTAAATATTTATTAAATTTTACATATTTAATTTTAAAATCTATAAATTTAATAACTTGTAGAATAATTTATAAGTTATTAACAATGTCAATTTAGTAAAAGCTTGTTTTCCATTTAAAAAGGCAATTCACATTTAGTTGAGTGTTAAGTTCTAGAAAAGATTGAGTTTGATTATATTAGTTGAATGGAATCTTAGATTCTTAGGTACAATCAAAAGGAGTGGTGTCGGTGACACTCACCCAGTCATCCTCCTCCTTGTTTATGTCTTTCTCTTTTAAAAAATTTGAGTCAAAACTACCATTTTCGTTGGCTGCTCTGTAATATTTTTGGCGAAAACAAAAAAAAAAAATAAATTCAGAGAAATTAGGTTGGATACCAAAATTTATTATTATATAATATTAGAGACTTTCTCTCTATATTTTTATATATTTTATTATTTCTCTCATTAATATCTTATCTTTTTTTTTGTCTCTCTAATTATATTTTTTTTACATCCTCTCTAATTATATATATTTTTATTACTTTAAATCTCAAAGTTAGAAAACACTAATTCCAAATGTGGGTATAAAAGATTAAAAAGGTTCTCTCAAAATAGGCTAATTAAAATGTATAAAATTCTATTTTTTAATTATATAATAAACCTCTTGGGTTTATTTTTTGTTGTAATTATTAATTAATTCTTTTATATTTAACAATCATGGGTCACCTAAAACTATTTTTCTCAAATTTTTACATTTTCTTCGTAATTATTTCTCTTCTTTCTTCTTCAATTGTTTAATTTAAAACTCACAAGTAACACATAAAAAAAATTAATAAAGTTATGTATATTGTGACCTAAAAATATGTCAATATCATTAAATTCTTGACTCCATGACTAAACACTACTATCGTTCCTTTTGCTTTTGTGGCATGCATTTTTGTGACATCATGATTTTTTTATTCTTGGTGAAGGTTAGATCATGATTCAGCTACACGAAAAAGAGATCAACATTTTTTTTTATTTAGGAGAAAAGAACAGGAAGTAAATATAACTTAATAAAATTTAGATCTTTTCACTTTATTATAATCTAATTTTAGTAACTGTTTTTTCTATTTTTTTATAATTTAATATATAAAATTTACTTTTTTTTCTAACTATTTATTTTTTAAATTTTGTCTTTTTCTTTCTTACTTATCTCTGCCAACAAACAATCTCTATCCAATTGAATATAATGTCAACAACTTCAATAAAGTAACTATCTTACTAATTATAATGATGTCAACAACAACTTCATTAAAATTACTATCTTACTAATTATATGTTTGTTTAGTCTTTAATGAATGGCTATCCTGATTCATCTCAAAGTCCACTCGTCCCCATAAAACAGCATAGTTATTCGGCATTCAAGCATTCATGCCTCTCACTTATATTTAATTCCCACCTCCCATATTTTTTACAAGGTGGTGTTTGACTCAACATGACATAAGGGTCACTACTGCTACTCATGTAATTAACAACACAATCTGCTCTCCTTTTCAAAAGAAAAACCGAATTTACAAAGAGAAATGGTATTCTTACCTAACATGCCTTGAGAAATTCTTACAAAAAAGTAACTAGAGACCACTGCTCTCTTAAGAAAGCGTATTACGTGGAAATAATGCATGGGATTGTATAAATAAACACGCCCTTTTGCCTTTTGTTCTCCTTACTCTACTTCCAACTTTGAATACAATACACAACTGTAGCTTGAAATGATTGAACATATTGATAAGAAAATGATTCTTCTCACAGAAGAAATACACACAAATGGCACAAGTAATTTGATATATGTACTTATAATTTAGTAAAACTTAATAAATTTAATTATTTAAATTATTTTTAAATAAAAATTTATTCATAACATTAATAAAACAATATTAATAAATCTTTTTATCATATACATTTTCCCTAGTTGAAATGATTCAATTTTTGACTCTCATATACGTTTGTAATGCAATGAGAGCGAACACTAGTGCTGCTTTACAAGGAGGATCAAAGTGTACAGTGACTGCTGTAACTGCATCTGATATTAGATGGGTGAATGCATGGAACCGCAGCAAAAAACCAGACAGGCACCATTTATCATACATTCCACGAAGAAAATAGCAGTGGCGTAAGGTATAATTAACATCTCATGAAGTCCAAGACTTAACCTTTGGATAATGCGAGTGTCACTATGGCCGCTGCCTGTTCTTTGAGATGACTTTAGTGGGTTGGTTTGGTTGTTTTGTCTTTTCCCATTGCTTTCTCTTTATTGGAAAAGCCACTTGACTATATAAGCCTCTCAAACTACCTATTTGAATTTTTTGAGCTGAAGAGACAGAACTCCATTGATCAAGATACGAAAACAGAAATGTCTCATTGGTCGTGAATGATATGATTGATATCTAGCATCGAGACTTGCATGTAAATAGAAACTTCGCACTTCGGCTATATATGCAGCTACACAAAAAAAAAATGGCCATGGATGTAGGATCAGTTAATTTTTTTTTTCTATTTTTTGGGTATTTAACTTTGTAAGTCCTAATTTTTTTACTAATTTTTTCTCTTAATTCTATTCATGTTTCTATCTTATTGTACATCATTACTTTTATAATAGAAATCATTCCATCTGAATCCGAATCCTCTAATGTAATGTAAAAAGAGAAAGACTTAAGGCACGAAATTTTTATGGTGCAAAACTACCATAAAAATTTTATAGTCCATCAGATTGGATGACATATATTGAAACCCAGAATCTCATCTCATAAATCCGTGGGAATGGTAGTGTTGAATGTAAAAAAGGGATAATATTTTTTTTGTTACAAAAAAAGGGGATAATATTAATAAGATGAGACCACAGCATGCACGAGTTGGATTTTGAAACAGTGTGGAGAATCCAAAGTCGCTGCTCGCTATCCAAGTTGTACACGCAGCATGGCCACGACATATTAGCTGCATCAGCTAGCTTTGTGGTTCCCATTATGCAGGACAAAGCAACAAGTTCCCGAATCAGTTGACGGTTATGACCTTCCGATGTAATTACGTATACTCTTCTACTTTCTCGATTAGAGTACTTGATCATTCACAGCGTAGCAGATTAAGCTAATAAGAATTCAATGCATTTCCATAGGCTATGACACCAAGTACTTATATTTTCACATCCAAAGAGAAAAAACTTATATCTTATGACTGAAACAGTGCTAACACCATGCACTGTGGTTACAAAACACAAATGACTTGCTCTTTGCTATCTAAATAGACTGGTGTTGGACGAGAGGAAAAGCATCGAGTGGGAAATAGGAAACTATGGAAACATCCGCTATGGGATGATGGCTGAAGCCAAGTTGCTATGAAAATCTCAGACTAACTAAATTTTGTATCCCAGACTCTTGTTAGAGAGAAAATTAGGAGTGACCACTAGAATTAAGAAATTACAGACAACTATAAAGGAAGTAGTATGAAACTACAATGTTCAAATATTAGCGGCAACTGGGAGGGACCGACATTATCAATATGTACAGGCTGCAGACTTATAGAATAGTAAGTGCCTAGGCCTTAAAAATTGTTTGCCTCTTGACTACTGAGAAGAGCAGCCGAACATCTCCAGATTTTGCAGTTTGCAGGTAGTAATGATGACCTTGATCAGATATTAATGGAATGAGCTCTTACATTGCTTCTGAGACAAGGGGCAACTCGGATTGCGGACTGGGATAAGAACTGCTTGGAGACGTTGTGGAATAATATTTGGACCGCAAAATTTCATCAAAAGTAGGACAACTTGCACCAGCGGAATTTAGAGCATTCCTAGACCACATTGTGGGTGATTTTATCTTTTCAAGCAAGCTGACAT
The DNA here is from genome assembly GCA_037013595.1 of Dicorynia guianensis. NCBI lineage: Eukaryota > Viridiplantae > Streptophyta > Magnoliopsida > Fabales > Fabaceae > Dicorynia > Dicorynia guianensis. Next base: position 4,669,524 of record JASUAB010000009.1, read on the forward strand.
CAATACACTCTTCCTTGCACTCATTGCCTTTAATTCCTTCCTCCAAGATTTTCACCACCTGCCTCATTGTCGGCCTAACACTAGGGTCTGAACTTGCACATAACAAACCCAGATGAAGCAATCTCTCGACCTCCTGAATAGCATACCCACCTTGAGTTTTCACACGATCATCAAGAGCACAACACAATTCGCCAATCTCCATTAGGTCCAATACCCATTCAAGCAATGCTGGCTTATCTGCTACAACGGGTCTTCGTCCACAGACCACTTCTAAAACTAATATCCCAAAACTATACACATCAGTTGCAGTAGATGGTCTCCCAGTTCGAAATAGTTCTGGTGCCATGTACCCAAGAGTCCCTATTACTCTTGTTACGTCGCCCAAGTTCTCCGGGTGATGCAATCTGGCTAGTCCAAAATCCCCCAATCTGGCATTCATATCCTTGTCAAGCAGCACATTGCCGGCTTTGATGTCTCTATGAAGGACCTCAACTTCCCAACTCTCATGTAAATACAAAATTCCAAAAGCTACATCCTTTAGAATTTTTATTCTCTCATCCCAACTCAGCAGCATGCTCTCTTCACACTCAAAAATCCTCTTGTCCAAGCTCCCGCTCTCCATATAGTCAAAAACCAGGATCAAGTTTCCCCTTTTCCTTTTGCACCAGCCTTTGAAACCCACTAGATTTTTGTGTTTCATTCTGCCTAGGCTTGAAATCTCAGCCATAAACTCTCTCATCCCATGCTGTAAGTCATGACGGATTCTCTTCACTGCAACTTCTACCCCCTGCAAAACCCCTTTATATACTTTCCCACTTGTTCCTGTCCCAATCAAATTCTCTTCAGAGAACTCCCTTGTTGCAGCACTAATCTCTTGGTAGTTAAACTTATGTGGCCAATACTCCAATTCCCAGCCTTCGATTTTTTCCTCTTCCTCTTTCCCTCTATTTATGGTTCTGAATATGCTCAGAAACATCAAAGTGCAACAGCCACTGACAAATAGTGCACCAAAGATGACTCCTACAATAAACCCTTTTGATCTGAAAATCTTTGGATGCACATAGGAGGGCAAATTTTTAGTCACCAAAGCATCACCAATTGAAAAGTTCAAGTTACTAAAACTCCAAGCCAAAATTCTACATATGTCAACCATTCGCCCTGTTCCACCAGAAAAGCCCACATACATTTCATTTAATAGAACCCCAGAAAGGTTAATATGCCTACTAATCAAAGGCTTATGTGGCTTCCGTATCCCAGCCGGAGCCATAGTAATATTAAGCTGTGAATCCAAAAACTCTATCCAAACTTGATAATTTTGACCACTATCCAATTTCAAATTCTTCAATTTTTCACCTTGTCTTCCACCCCAGAACCCGGCAGGTTCTGAATGTGAGGAAATAAGTGAATTCACATCAACACCCACATGATTATCATCTATATCATCAAATTCTTCATTTCTAAAATCATCAAATTCAATACCAAAAACATGGTTGGAAGGATTACCTTGATTGGAGCGATTTAAAAGGCCCAAATAGTTTCCTGAGTTTGCCCCGATTATGTTCATTGCAGGCGAGAAAACAAAAGCAAAACCGTGAGCAGTGGGGAAGCCTTTACAAGGGGCAATGGAGAAGATGAAAGAGGTTGCAAAGGGAAGAGGGGTGGAAGAGTTGACTGATTTCATGGGTATTTTGAAAGGGTAAAAGGCACGGCCAATGGAGAAAAAGGTTTGATTTGTAAGAGTAACAATGGAGTTTTGAATGGTGGCGTTGCCAGAGAGAATGATATTAGAGGAATTGAAGTCTCTGTTGTAGACAAACTCAGTTGCCAACGCTGAACTTAGAAGCATTGCACAGTGTAAGACAAGGAAGAAGCTGCGGGAAGGAGACATTAGCAAAGAGAATTACTGAGACAGAGAGAGAGAGAGATAGAGTATGCTATGTTTCTTTACAATTACTAATGCCTGAGTAAGCCTGTTTTATAGAAATGATTAATCGAAGATATTTTGGTTTGGATTATTTGCTTCCCACAAAGGTCTTGACGAGTCAAACACGGAAGCCAAACATGAAGTGAGATTGATTGGAATCGACAAGGTCTATCAAGGTTTTTCAACGTTCTTTCTCCTCTTTATTCTTTTGAGGGGAGAGGTTGGGAGCATTGATATCTGCTTTCCTCCTTTTTTTTTTGTTGCTGTAGTTTCCGTTTTAGTTGTGGGCTGATAATCCAGCCTTTTGAATTTTTTAATCAAAAATTTCAAATTTCAAAATTGATAATATATTTCTTATAATACAAATAAAATTGATTATATATATATATATATTAAGAAATCAATTTTTTTAAAAATTTAAATTGATGAATGTAAGTTTAGAAATAATTTTTTATTTTATTTTTTAATATATTTTCTTATATAAAAGTCTTTTTTATGTCTAAAATATAAATAATTTATAATTTAAAATAATTTATTTTAGAAATTTAAGTTGTTGTATAAAAGTTTAAATAATTTTATATTTTTTGAATAATGTTTAATTTTAGGTGATAATAAGAATTGAATTTTTATTATTAACTTTAATACTATATTAAAAATTAATTATTTTATTGAATGACAGTGCAAGAATGAGTTTATAAGAAAATTATTGTTTCCATGACATAACAATTATATGATGTAATTTTTTCAATTTAAAGTACAATTATTTTAAAATGCAGCGCAAATTTAGCCCCATTTTTAAATAGGACAATAATTATTCATAAAAAAGTAGGACAATAATTTTCAGAGTTATATTTTCTAGGAGACCAAATGAAAATATTAATTATGGAAAAATTGAGTTTGACTCTATCAGAGTCTTGGTTGCAATCAAGAGGGTGGAGGAACATCGGTGATACTCACCGAGTTGGATCCAGATATTTTGATTTTTTTTAAAATAATTTTAATAATTCTTTTTATGAATTTATTTATTTTTACTTTTACATTGTCTTTTTTTATTATTTTTTAACTTAATTATTTATAAAAATAATAAAACAATAATTTTCAGGGTTATATTTTCTAAGAGACCAGATAAAAATATTAATTATGGAAAAGATTAAGTTTGACTATATTGGAATCTCAGGTGCAATCTGTGGAGGGGTAGTGGTGATACTCATACATATTTTAATTTTTTTAATGATTTGGGTAACATTTTTATAATTAAATGTATAAATTTCTTATTATTTTTTATAATTATATATATTTTTTATTATCTCTGGCTTACTTATTTATAGAAAAAGAAAATTTTCCAGTTATATTTTCCAGAGACCAAATAAAATTATTAATTATGGAAAATATTGAGTTTGACTATATTGGAATCTTAGGTGCAATCAAGTGGAGGGGTATCGGTGACAATCACTGAGTTGGATTTAGATCCCGATTATTTTTTTAATAATTTTAGTGACCATCATTATATTTAATATATAAATTTTGTTACTTATTATTATTTTTTAAAATTTTATATTTATCTCTTACTTATTACCTCCTAATTTTAAGTCAATAAATGCTAGTCACACCAAATCACCTCCCTGTTTAAGGTGCTAATTAGGAATTGTTTTTCCCTGGACAATTTTGAGTCGAAACTACCACATTTGCTGGCAGCCCAGTGCCCTATAATCTTTTTGGCAAAAAACAAAAACAGTATATATGTTCAGAGAAATTAGGCTGGGTCCTATTGCTTAAATGTGGGTATGCAAATTGAAAAAGTATACTAGCCAATTGTAGAACATAAGCCAAGTCTCATTGAGTGGATGCTATCCCTTATGGAAAATGGCGAGTTGTACAGTGCTGTTGATGAAAGGTTAAAGGATAGGAGGGGGGGGGGGTATGCCATTGAGGAAGCTGAGAAATTGCTCCATTTGGGTTTAGGTGTTCAAATGTAGACCATAGTGTTAGACCCGCAATGAGGCAGGTTGTGAAAATGCTGGAGGGGGAAATTGAAGGCAATGAGTCAGATGAGGACAATATGGAAAAGAGTTTGCTTGGTAAAATAAAATCAGCAGCAATGTGGTCTGGAACTGGAAGTGCTAGTGCCTTTGTACATTACCCCAACTAGACATGAAATTAAGATGCTCAGCTTTAATTCCAAGACATCTAAAAGCAATTCAGATAATATCCCAGAATCTGACATCATCAAACAAGGCAGGTAACAATTTAGTTAGTGCAGTTTTGAAGGTTATCCATTTTAGTGGAATGAGCAAGGAGCCAATCAGGTACAACTTACTTGGAGCCATTATGCGACCAAGAAGGGAAGTCAAAGTGCTACAAAATTTTCAATGCTCATGTTCAGCTAACGTCCCAAAGGGGGCTCATTGTCATGCAACCAGATCAAAGCTAATGTCTCTCTCGAAAGTTAAAGTTGGCCTGGCACGCATTTGAGTAGTCGTCTGTCAACCCATGTTGTTCATTCAAAAGGATGATCACAGGATGCTCGAAAATTCTAAATTACTTTAATGTCGCATGTATGATTACTAATTTAGTTGTGGAAGATTCAATTATCAGGCCTTACCTCTTATATTATTAGTAAATTTAGAGATTTTATATATTTTAATTTTAATATTCTTTTATTTTTATCTAAAATTTAATAAATAAAATTTATTTTTTTAATCACTTTTTCTCTCTCTTTTAATTATAAGTTTATCTTTTTTTAAATTTTTTTACCTTAATAACAGAAGAACCGCATCCATAAAGCATAAAATCATGCCTTCAAGCCGTTTCTTCTGTACATGCTCCCGAGTATCATGCTGAGCTGGTACAGGGAACAAAGGATTGAAGTTTTAGATAGGACGCCTTCAGGGCAAGGTAAGTGCATGGGGACCAGAAAATTAAAAGTTATTCTGTCTTGGCAGCACTAAGGCAAACGAATAAATTGTTTGGAAAGCAAGCCAATGCCGATTGCCAAGTGAGGTGAGTTGGTCTGGCTTGCGTGCAATATGAAAAGTTAAACCATAATTAGCGGCAACTGAGAGGGACTGATATTATCAATATGTATGGTCCATACTGTATGGACAACTAATTGAGACACTAATACGCATATTGCGTCTTTACAAAAGTTAAACCAACAAATGAAGTTTAATTTTCACATAATTATTTCGTAGTTGAAATATTACATGTAAGCAATATGAAGAGCCCAACAAGATATGAAATTGAGAAACTGAACTGATCAGCAGTCTTCCAGAACAACAAAATAACATTCTGGTAACCGCTTCATAAAGAAAACGTTGAATATTGAGAGTTTTCAAATGAAGATGACCTTTGGATGGACACCAAACTATTTTAAATAAAAGAATAGTTATTAGAATCTATCAATATGTACGTTAAGCGGATGCAACTCTCAGACCATGCTTCAAATTTTTTTTCTATTTTCGTTTTTTCAAAAAATTTAACCAATGCAGATGAAAGGAACGGATACTTGTCATGCATTGAATAATTTACTTTGTGACAGTAGCGATGAATCAGTTGTCAAATGATCACCTTGAAAACCATATAGAGTACGGGACTAGAAAATTTCATCAACTGTAGGGTAAATGTTGTAACCAAGTCTCCCAGCATGTCCAGAAGAGGTGGCTGCCATATTTATTTTTTCTAGCAAGCTCATACCCATACTCTCCCCTTCTAGCACCTTCACAACCTGTCTCATACTTGGCCTAACTTGAGGATCAGGATGTGTGCATAGCAAACCAAGATGAAGAACCCTTTCAACTTCATCAATGCTATATTCACCCCTTCCCTTTAATTGTTCATCAAGAGCAGAACATAGTTCTCCTCTCTCTATTAACTTCCATAGCCAATCAACCAACCATGGCTTATTTTCTTCAGTTGGGCTTCGCCCACACACCACCTCTAAAACTAACACCCCAAAACTGAAGACATCAGTATGAGTTGAGGCTCTCCCGGTTTGAATTAATTCAGGTGCCATGCACCCAACTGTCCCAATTACTCGCGTGGTATTGGCCAGCTGCTCGTGATGATACATTTGGGCTAGTCCAAAATCCCCCAACCTCGCATTCATATCTTTATCAAGTAATACATTGCTAGCCTTAATGTCTCTATGCAAGACCTTGACCTCCCAACCCTCGTGCAAATACAATATTCCTTGAGCCACATCCTTCAACGCCTTGATTCTTTCCTCCCACCTCAGAATTGAATTGTAATCACCATCAAATATTCTTTTATCTAAACTTCCATTATCCATATAATCAAAGACCAAAATCAAACTTCCTCTCTCTTTCTTACACCAACCCCTCAATGGCATCACGTTTCTATGCCTCATTCTTCCTAAACTTGAAATCTCAGAAAAAAACTCTCTCATACCATGCTGACTTTCATAAGAAATTCTTTTCACAGCAATTTGTACTCCTTCCAAAACCCCTTTATAGACCTTTCCGTTCCCTCCAAACCCAATTACATTCTGTTCTGAGAATCCCCTAGTTGCAGCGTAAATATCTTGATATTGAATGCGGTGTGGCCAGTACTCTAATTCCCAATCTTCAATATCTTCCTCCTTTCTTTTGCTCCTTCTCCTTCTAGAAAAAAGCCAAAACAGTGTAGTGGCACTGCCAATGCAAAAGAAACCACCGATACTGACCCCTATAATAAAACTATGTAATTCCAAAACTGATTCTTTAGGAAGCACAAATGAAGGCAAATTTGAAGTCACTAAAGCGTCACCAATAGAAAAATTCGTATTACTGAAGCTCCAAGCCAAAATTTTATGATTTTCCACTAACTGCCCTGTTGCACCACAAAATCCTACATACATTTCATCCAAAAGAACCGATGAAAGATTAACAAGCTCACTAATCAAAGGCCTCCTAGGCCTTTTTTGGCCAGCACGAATCATTGTTACATTAATTCTCGAATCTGAATAGTCGATCCATACTTGATAGTTCTCCCCATTGTTAAGCTTCAAATTCACAAACTTTACGTCATCTTCCCCACCCCAAAAGCCCGCAGCATGCGAAGTGTAAGAAGTAAGCGAATTTATATCTACACCCACATGATTATCATTGATATCATTGAATTCTTGGTTCCTAAAGACATCAAATTCAATACCAAAGACATGGTTGTTGGGATTACCATCGTTGGTGAAATTGAATAGACCCAGATGCTCAGCAGAGCTCACTCCATTTGTGCCCATCGAAGGTGAGAGAATGAAGACAAATCCGTGGCCAGGGAGGAGGTTTTCGGAAGGGGCAATAGAGAAAATGAAGGAGGTTGAAAACGGTAAAGGGGTCGAAGAGTTAACAGATTTTGTGGGTATTTTAGAAGGATAAAAGGCACGACCCACAGAGAAGGAGGTGGGGTTGGTGAGGGTGAGAATAGAAGCATCAATGGTGGCATTGCCAGAGAGATGGATGTTGGTTGAGTTGAAGTTGGTGTTGTAAGCGAACTCTGTAGCTGAAACTGAGCTAAGAAGTATTGGGATGAGCAGGAGGAGAAAGGTGGGAAGGGAAGACATTAAAGATGGATACGGCGAAAGAGATCACTCGAGCAGCTGGAGGTAAACAATGTGGTGCCGTGCTGTTCAAAGGAAGCGTCTTCCATCAAGCTAAGGTTGAGAGTTCAGCTCTGGTAAAGGATACTTTCTCTTGTACACTATTTATTTTTATTAAATTTAAGTATAAAATATAGAAAATATATTAAATAATTTTAAAAATAATAATTTTTTAAAAAAATTAATTAATTAAGTATTTATAAAAACACCAATTCTTATAAAAATATAATTAATATTACTTTAATTTTTAAAAAATTAATTAAAAACAATCGAAATAAAGAATTAAAAAAAGTTATTGTGAAAAAAAATAAAAAACTAAGCAGAAAATAGGATGGACGTAGCAGTGTCAGGGAAAAATGTTAGGACAGTACAAGTAATTTTGTACGTTCTTCAAGGCATGCGGCTGTGCATTTTTGTAAAAATAAAAAATATTTTGACACGAGGTTAAGATTTATTTTTTCAGAGTTGGTCCAGCAACACTTACATCACAAGCAAAAAAAACAAAAAAGAATTGTGCCACTTGATTATATAAGCCTCTCAAACTACTTATTTGAATTTTTTGAGCTGAAGAGACAGATCTCCATTGATCAAGATACGAAAACAGAAATGTCTCATTGGTTGTGAATGATATGATTGATATCTAGCATCAAGACTTGAATGTAAATAGAAACTTCGCACTTCGGCTATATATGCAGCTACACAAAAAAAATGGCCACAGATGTAGGATCAGTTAATTTTTTTTTGCTATTTTGTGGGTATTTAACTTTGTAAGTCCTAAATTTTTTACTAATTTTTTCTCTTAATTCTATTTATGTTTCTGTCTTATTCTACATTATAACTTTTATAATAAAAATCATTCAATCTTAATCCGAATCCTCTAATGTAATGTAAAAACAGAAAGACTTAAGACACGAAATTTTTATGATGCAAAACTACCATAAAAATTTTATAGTCCATCAGATTGGATGAGATCTATTGAAAGCCCTCATAAATCCGTGGGAATGGCAGTGTTGAATGTAAAAAAGGGATAATATTTTTTTTGTTACAAAAAAAAGGGATAATATTAATAATATGAGACCACAGCAGGCACGAGTTGGATTTTGAAACAGGGTGGAGAATCCAAAGTCGGTGCTGCTTGCTATCCAACATGAACACGCAGCATGGCCACGACATATCAGTTGCATCAGCTGGCTTTGTGGTTCCAATTATGCCGGACAAGGCAACAAGTGCCCGAAACAGTTGACGGTTGTGACCTTCCTATGTAATTACGTATACTCTTCTGCCTTCTCGATTAGAGTCCTCTATCATCTTTATCATTCACAGCGTAGCAGATTAAGCTAATAAGAATTCAATGCATTTCCATAGGCTATGACACCAAATACTAATATTTTCACATCCAAAAGGAAAAAACTTATATTTTATGACTGAAACAGTGCTAACATCATGCACTGTGGTTACAAAACACAAATGACTTGCTCTTTGCTATCTAAATAGACTTGTGTTGGACGAGAGGAAAAGCATCGAGTCGGAAATAGGATACTTTGGAAACATCCGCTATGGGATGATGGCTGAAGCCAAGTTGCTATGAAAATCTCAGATTAACTAAATTTTGTATCCCAGACTCTTGTTAGAGAGAAAATTAGGAGTTACCACTAGAATTAAGAAATTACAGACAACTATAAAGGAAGTAGTATGAAACTACAACCTACATAGATTAGCGGCAACAGGGAGGGACTGACATTATCAATATGTACAGGCTGCAGACTTATAGAATAGTAAGTGCATAGGCTTTAGAAAGTGTTTGCCTCTTGACTACTGAGACGAGCAGCCGAACATCTCCAGATTTTGCAGTTTGCAGGTAGTAATGATGACCTTAATCAGATATTAATGGAATGAGTTCTTACTTTGCTTCTGAGACAAGATGCAATTCGGATTGTGGACTGGGATAAGAAGTGCTTGGAGACGTTGTGGAATAATATTTGGACTGCACAATATCATCAAAAGTAGGAAAACTTGCAGCAGAATTTAGTGCACTCCAGGACCACATTGCGGGTGATTTTATCTTTTCAAGCAAGCTGACATCAATACACTCTTCCTTGCACTCATTGCCTTTAATTCCTCCCTCCAAGATTTTCTCCACCTGCCTCATTGTCGGCCTAACACTAGGGTCTGAACTTGCACATAACAAACCCAGATGAAGCAATCTTTCGACTTCCTGAATAGCATACCCACCTTGAGTTTTCACACGATCATCAAGAGCACAACACAATTCGCCACTCTCCATTAGGTCCAATACCCATTCAAGCAACGCTGGCTTATCTGCTACGACGGGTCTTCGTCCACAGACCACTTCTAAAACTAATATCCCAAAACTATACACATCAGTTGCAGTAGATGGTCTCCCAATTCTAAGTAGTTCTGGTGCCATGTACCCAAGAGTCCCTATTACTCTTGTTACGTCACCCAAGTTCTCCGGGTGATGCAATCTGGCTAGTCCAAAATCCCCCAATCTGGCATTCATATCCTTGTCAAGCAGCACATTGCCTGCTTTGATGTCTCTATGAAGGACCTCAACTTCCCAACCCTCATGTAAATACAAAATTCCACAAGCCACATCCTTTAGAACTTTTATTCTCTTTTCCCAACTCAGCAGCATGCTCTCTTCGCACTCAAAAATCCTCTTGTCCAAGCTCCCGCTCTCCATATAGTCAAAAACCAGGATCAAGTTTCCCCTTTTCCCTTTACACCAGCCTTTGAAACCCACTAGATTTTTGTGTTTCATTCTGCCTAGGCTTGAAATCTCAGCCATAAACTCTCTCATCCCATGCTGTAAGTCACGACGGATTCTCTTCACTGCAACTTCTTCCCCCTGCAAAACCCCTTTATATACTTTCCCACTTGTTCCAGTCCCAATCAAATTCTCTTCAGAGAACTCCCTTGTTGCATTACTGATCTCTTGGTAGCTAAACTTATGTGGCCAATACTCCAATTCCCAGTCCTCGATTTTTTCCTTTTCCTCTTTCCCTCTCAGAAGTACCAAAGCGCAACAGCCAGTGACAAATAGTGCACCAAAGATGACTCCTACAATAAACCCTTTTAATCTGAAAATCTTTGGATGCACATAGGAGGGCAAGTTTTTAGTCACCAAAGCATCACCAATTGAAAAGTTCAAATTACTAAAACTCCAAGCCAAAATTCTACATATGTCAACCATTCGCCCTGTTGAACCCGAAAACCCAACATACATCTCATTTAACAGAACCCCAGAAAGGTTAATATGCCTACTAATCAAAGGCTTATGTGGCTTCCGTATCCCAGCTGGAGCCATAGTAATATTAAGCTGTGAATCCAAAAACTCTATCCAAACTTGATAATTTTGACCACTATCCAATTTCGAATCCTTCAATTTTTCACCATGTCTTCCACCCCAGAACCCAGCAGGTTCTGAATATAAGGAACTAAGTGAATTCACATCAACACCCACATGATTATCATCTATATCATCAAATTCTTCATTTCTAAAATCGTCAAATTCAATACCAAAAATATGGTTGGAGGGATTACCTTGATTGGTGAGGTTTAAAAGGCCCAAATAGTCTCCTGAGGTTGCCCCGGTTATGTTGATTACAGGTGAGAAAACAAAAGCAAAACCATGAGCAATGGGGAAGCCTTTACAAGGGGCAATGGAGAAGATGAAAGAGGTTGCAAAGGGAAGAGGGGTGGAAGAGTTGACTGATTTCATGGGTACTATGAAAGGGTAAAAGGCACGGCCAATGGAGAAGAAGGTTTGATTTGTAAGAGTAACAATGGAGTTTTGAATGGTGGCGTTGCCAGAGAGAATGATATTAGAGGAATTGAAGTCTCTGTTGTAGACAAACTCAGTTGCCAACGCTGAACTTTGAAGTATTGCACAGTGTAAGAAAAGGAAGAAGCTGCAGGAAGGAGACATTAGCAGAGAGAATTACTGGAAGAGAGAGAGAGAGTATGTTGTGTTTCTTTGCAACTACTAATGCCTGAGTAAGCCTGTTTTATAGAAATGATTAATCGAAGATATTTTGGTTTGGGTTATTTGCCTCCGACAAATGTCTTGACGAGCCAAACACAGAAGCCAACCACGAGACATGAAGTGAGATTGATTGGAATCGACAAGGTCTATCAAGGTTTTTCATCGTTCTGTCTCCTCCATATCCTTGGGGAAGTACGAGGTTGGGAGCATTGATATCTGCATTCAGTTTAGTTTCCTTTTTTTTTTTTTTTGTTGCTGTAGTTTCCTTTTTTAGTTTTTGGCTAATAATCCAGTCTTTTAAACTTTTAATCAAAAATTTCAAACTTCAAAATTGATAATATATTTCTTGCAATACGAAAAAAAATTATATATATATTAGAAATTAATTCTTTTAAAAGTTTAAATTGATGTATATAAGTTTAGAAATAATTTTTTATTTTATTTTTTTAATATATTCTCTTATATAAAAGTTTTTTTTGCATAAAGTATAAATAATTTATAATTTTAGATAGCCCATTCTAAAAATTTAAGCTGTTGTATAAAAGTTTGAATAATTTTTTTATAAATAATTTTTAATTTTGAGTTATAGTAAAAAATAAGTTTTTATTATTAATTTTAATAGTGTATTACAAAATTAATTATTTTAAAAGTTATTGGATGAAAGTGCAAAAATGAGTGTATAAGAAAATTTTTGTTTCCATGACATAACAATTATATGATGTAATTTTTTCAATTTAAAGTGAAGTACAATTATTTAAAATGCAGTGCAAATTTAACCCCACTTTTAAATAGGACAATAATTATTCATAATAAAATTGGATAATAATTTTCAGTTATATTTTCTATGAGACCAAATAAAAATATTAATTATGGAAAACGTTGAGTTTGACTGTATCAGAATCTTGGTTGCAATCAAGTGGCTGGAGGAGTATGGGTGATACCCACCGAGTTGGATTTAGATATTTTGATTTTTTAAAAATATTTTTAGTAATTTTTTTAATTTTATATATGAATTTATTTATTTTTATTTATTTATTGTATTTATTTATTATTTTTTAACCTAATTATTTATAAAAATAATAAAACAACAATTTTCAGGGTTATATTTTCTAACGGAGCAAATAAAAATATTAATTATGGAAAAGATTGAGTTTGACCATATTGGAATCTCAGGTGCAATCAGCGGAGGGGTATTGGTGATAATTACCGAGTTGGATTTACATATTTTATTTTTTTTAATGATTTTGGTAATATTTTTTATAATTAAATGTATAAAATTTTTTTTATAATTGTATATATTTTTTATTATCTCTGACTTACTTATTTATAAAAAAAGATAAAAATTTCTAGTTATATTTTTCAGAGACCAAATAAAAATATTAATTATGAAAAATATCGAGTTTGACTATATTGGAATCTTGGGTGCAATCAAGTGGAGGGGTATCGGTGATAATCACTGAGTTGGATTTAGATCCCGATTATTTTTTTAATAATTTCAGTGACTATTATTATTTAATATATAAATTTATTATTTATTATTTTTTAAAAAATTTTATATTTATCAGTTATTTATTATCTCTTAATTTTAAGTCAATAAATGCTAGTCACACCAAATCACCTCCTTGTTTAAGGTGCTAATTAGGAATTGTTTTTCCCTAGAAAATTTTGAGTCTAAACTACCATATTTGCCGGCAGCCCTGTGCTCTAATTTTTTTGGCAAAAAACAAAAACAGTAATATATTTAGAGAAATTAGGCCGGGCCTATTGCTTAAATGTGGGTATAAAATTTGAAAAAGTATACTAGCCAATTGAAGAACATAAGCCAAGTCTCATTGAGTGGATGCTATCCCTTATGGAAAATGGCGAGTTGTACAGTGCTGTTGATGAAAGGTTAAAGGATAGAGGGTGATATACCATGGAGAAAGCAGAGAAATTGCTCCATTTGGGTATATGGTGTTCAAATGCAGACCCTAGTGTTAGACCCGCAATGAGGCAGGTTGTGAAAATGCTGGAGGGGGAAATTGAAGGCAATGAGTCAGATGAGCACAATATGGAAAAGAGTTTGCTTGGTAAAATAAAATCAGCAGCAATGTGGTCCGGAACGGGAAGTGCCAGTGCCTTTGTACGTTACCCAACTATACATGAAATTATGATGCTCTGCTTTTAATTCCAAGACATCTAAAAGCAATTCAGAGAATATCCCAGAATCTGACATCATCAAACAAGGCAGGTAACAATTTAGTTAGTGCAGTTTGAAGGTTATCCATTTTAGTGGAATGAGCAAGGAACCATTCAGGTTCAGCTTACTTGGAGCCATTATGCGACCAAGAAGGGCAGTCAAAGTGCTACAAAATTTTCAATGCTCGTGTTCAGCTAACGTCCCAAAGAGGGCTCATTGTCATGCAACCAGATCAAAGCTAATGTCTCTCTCAAAAGTTAAAGTTGGCCTGGCACGCATTTAAGTAGTTGTCTGTCAACCCATGTTGTTCATTCAAAAGGATGATTACAGGATGCTCGAAAATTCTAAATTACTTTAATGTCGCATGTATGATTACTAATTTAGTTGTGGAAGATTCAATTATCAGGCCTTACCTCTTATATTATTAGTAAATTTAGAGATTTGAATATTTTAATTTGAATTTTTTTAAAATTTTTATCTAAAATTTAATAAATAAAAAAAATTTTAATCACTTTTTCTCTCTCTTTTAATTATAAGTTTATCTTTTTTTAAATTTTTTTACCTTAATAACAGAAGAACCGCATTCATAAAGCATAAAATCATGCCTTCAAGCCGTTTCTTCTGTACATGCTCCGGAGCATCATGCTGAGCTGGTACAGGGAACAAAGGATTGAAGTTCTAGATAGGACGCCTTCTGGGCAAGGTAACTGCGTGGGGACCGGAAAATTCAAAGTCATTCTGTCTTGGCAGCACTAAGGCAAACAAATAAATTGTTTGGAAAGCAAGCAACGCCGATTGCCAAGTGAGGTGAGTTGGTCTGGCTTGCGTGCATTAACTAACACGCTTCAAAGGTGGCCCATTGATGCTAGCCTTGTTGAGATGGGGACCATAGACCCATAACATCGTCTTTCTCATTAATTAATGGCGTGACACGGGACCTTAAATTTATGATGTGTCAATTTTTTTGACACACTAGCGTGGACTTTTTTGTAATTGATGTAATTTCTAACATAGAAGACAAGTTTAATGAAATTAATCAATGAAAAATTAAAATAAAAATGATGACCAAATTAGAATTTTAACCTTAAAAAAGTTATACATAAATGTAACGTTATACTGACTTTCTTTTTCTTCCTTAATTTTCAAGTTTCTTTCCCATATTTTATACAGAAATGCAGAGAACGTACATAAGTATTAGGGGGGTTGAATCATTTCTATATCATCCTTGTTGTGTGAAGTTTGGCTTTCCCTGTCTTTCCCGTTATTTATGTCACTGACTCAAGTGGACAAGAACGACACTGAAGGCCAGTTCGGCATTACTGAATTCAGTATTTATTTATCAGGCCTTGCACTAAGAACTGATTATTTGTAGACATTGATGCAGTCAATAACAAAGCAATATAATGGCAATAGTGGAAGGAGGAAATCATCAGCCCAAATTTCTTGTACTATTGAAAACAAAATTTGCTAGACATTTGCAGAATCAGCTCCGCTGTGAATAATAAAGAAGATTATAATGAGCTCTAGTCGAGAAAGTATAAAGGCATATATAAGAGAAATGATATATATATATATATATATACAAATTTTTTATATAAATTATATATACTCTTATATTCTTAATTTTTATTTTTTATCTCTTTTCAAAAACTTGTCTCCCAACATTCCCTTTATTATATACTCATCAACTTTTTAGTAATGATAGAAACCCGTCATTATTTTTTATTTTTGATATAATAATTTATTTTTGATTGATCTCAAATAAATTATGACATTTTATATATTAAAAAATTAATTTTAAATCAATAATTATACTTAAAATATAAAAATAAAAACATAACTTTATCACCACACTGATTTTCCTATATGTAATTACATCACAATATTCATAACCACCGACTGTTTCCGTCACTTGCTGCTTTGTCCTGCATAACGGGAACTGCACAGCTAGCTGATGTGTCAGGGCACACATATTGGACAGTGGGTAACACCCTACGCACTGTTTCAAAATCCAATCATGCATGATTCGATGATATTTTTATACTTTTAAGTATACCATGGAGTTACATTCTCTCGCAGAGTGAATGATATTTTACTGTTCATCCTATAAGAGAGTATAACTCTATGATACTCTTAAAAGTGTAGCTCTAACCAAGTTCTTATTAATATTATCCTTTTTTAACATTACGTGTTATCGGATTCAAGTCCATTAGGTGTACACTGGGAGTTCAGCTCAGATTGGGATAAAAGAATCAACCAGGTTAAGAATTTGAGTTTCAAAATCTTGACCCACAATTAATCTATCATCCCGTTAGCTAATGCAGTTTACCTCTACCTTTTCTATTAGAAAAGATAAAGGAACTTCCTCTCTTTTGTTTTTTTTAGTAGTAGGTGAGCCAAGGATGGCTTTGTAGGGATAGTAGAAGTGGGAATCGAACCCAGAGCGGGGTTCGGGGAAGACAAGCACAGGTGCCACTAGAGCATCAGCTCATGAGCAGGAACTTCCTCTCTTTGTAAGAGAAAGGCTGAATTAAAGTCAATTTTTTAAAGATATTCCTCCAATATTTTTTTGACTTTGCGAGAAAAAAGTTTTCTACTTTTTCCAAAGAAAAGGCAAAAGATTTTGACCCGCTAAACAGAAAAACTTATTGAATGTACTTTCAATTAGTAGAGAACAAGTTTAATGAAATTACTTTATGAGAAATCAAAACAGAATAACCCAAATTATCAACAATTAAAATAGAGTTTTAGTCTAACTTTGATCTGACTGAGTCTATCCCAGCCATAATTTTTGACCCGAGTTGCGGACAGGGATTATACCATTGTATATAAGGACATAAAGCTAATAAGAATTCAACGCATCTCCATAGGCTATGACACTATTTGCGAATGAAACAGTGCTTTATAATGGCAACATCATGCACTGTGGTTACAAAACACAAATAGCTTGTTCTTCGTTATCTAAATAAACTAGTGTTGGAGGAGAGGAAAAGCATTGAGAGGGAAACGGGAAACTTAAGAAACATCCGCTATGGGATGATGGCTAAAGCCAAGTTTCTATGAAAATCTCAGACTAACCTAATTTTGAATCCCAGACTCTTGTTAGAGAGAAAATATGGAATTACAACTAGAATTAAGAGATTACAGACAACTATAAAGAAAGTAGTATGAAACTACAACGTGCAAACTACAATGATTAGCGGCAACTGAGAGGGACTGACATTATCAATATGTATGGTCCATACTGTATGGACAACTAATTATGAGACACTAATACGCATATTGCATCTTTACAAAAGTTAAACCAACAAATGAGGTTGAATTTTCACATAATTATTTGGTAGTTGAAATATTACATGTAAGCAATATGAAAAGCCCAACAAGATATGAAACTGAGAAACTGAACTGATCAGCAGTCTTCCAGAACAACAAAGTGACTTTCTAGTAACCGCTTCATAAAGAAAACATTGAATATTGAAAGTTTTCAAATGAAGATGATCTTTGGATGGACCCCAAAACATTTTAAATAAAAGAATAGTTATTAGAATCTATTAATATGTACGTTAAACGGATGGAACTCTCGGACCATGCTTCAAAATAATTTTTTTTTTTTTCGTTTTTTCAAAAAATTTAACCAATGCAGACGAAAGGAACGGATACTTGTCATGCAGTGAATAATTTTCTTTGTGACAGAAGCGATGAATCAGTTGTCAAATGATCACCTTGAGAACCTTATAGACTACAGGACTAGAAAATTTCATCAACTGTAGGGTAAATGTTGTTACCAAGTCTCCCGGCATGTCCAGAAGAGGTGGCTGCCATATTTATTTTTTCTAGCAAGCTCATACCCATACTCTCCCCTTCTAGCACCTTCACAACCTGTCTCATACTTGGCCTAACTTGAGGATCAGGATGTGCGCATAGCAAACCAAGATGAAGAACCCTTTCAACCTCATCAATGCTATATTCACCCCTTCCCTTTAATCGTTCATCAAGAGCACAACATAGTTCTCCTCTCTCCATTAACTTCCATACCCAAGCAACCAACCATGGCTTATTTTCTTCAGTTGGGCTTCGCCCACACACCACCTCTAAAACTAACACCCCAAAACTGAAGACATCAGTATGAGTTTAGGCTCTCCCAGATTGAATTAATTCAGGTGCCATGTAACCAACTGTCCCAATTACTCGCGTGGTATTGGCCAGCTGCTCGTGATGATACATTTGGGCTAGTCCAAAATCCCCCAACCTTGCATTCATGTCTTTATCAAGTAATACATTGCTAGCCTTAATGTCTCTATGCAAGACCTTGACCTCCCAACCCTTGTGCAAATACAATATTCCTTGAGCCACATCCTTCAACACCTTGATTCTTTCCTCCCACCTCAGAATTGTATTGTAATCACCATCAAATATTCTTTTATCTAAACTTCCATTATCCATATAATCAAAGACCAAAATCAAACTTCCTCTCTCTTTCTTACACCAACCCCTCAATGGCACCACATTTCTATGCCTCAATCTTCCTAAACTTGAAATCTCAGAAAAAAACTCTCCCGTACCATGCTGACTTTCATAAGAAATTCTTTTCACAGCAATTTGTACTCCTTCCAAAACCCCTTTATAGACCTTTCCGTTCCCTCCAAACCCAATTACATTCTGTTCTGAGAATCCCCTAGTTGCAGCACAAATATCTTGATACTGAATGCGGTGCGGCCAGTACTCTAATTCCCAATCTTCAATATCTTCCTCCTTTCTTTTGCTCCTTCTCCTTCTAGAAAAAAGCCAAAACAATGTAGTGGCACTGCCAATGCAAAAGAAACCACCGATACTGACCCCTATAATAAAACTATTTGATTCCAAAACTGATTCTTTACGAAGTACAAATGAAGGCAAATTTGAAGTCACCAAAGCATCACCAATAGAAAAATTCGTATTACTGAAGCTCCAAGCCAAAATTTTATGATTTTCCACTAACTTCCCTGTTGCACCACAAAATCCTACATTTCATCTAAAAGAACCGATGAGAGATTAACAAGCTCACTAATCAAAGGCCTCCTAAGCCTTTTTTGGCCAGCACGAATCATTGTTACATTAATTCTCGAATCTGTATAGTCGATCCATACTTGATAGTTCTCCCCATTGTTAAGCTTCAAATTCACAAACTTTACGTCATCTTCCCCACCCCAAAAGCCCGCAGCATGCGACGTGAAAGAAGTAAGCGAATTTATATCTACACCCACATGATTATCATTGATATCATTGAATTCTTGGTTCCTAAAGACATCAAATTCAATACCAAAGACATGGTTGTTGGGATTACCATCGTTGGTGAAATTGAATAGACCCAGATGCTGAGCAGAGCTCACTCCATTTGTGCCCGTCGAAGGTGAGAGAATGAAGACAAATCCGTGGCCAGGGAGGAGGTTTTCGAAAGGGGCAATAGAGAAAATGAAGGAGGTTGAAAACGGTAAAGGGGTCGAAGAGTTAACAGATTTTGTGGGTATTTTAGAAGGATAAAAGGCACGACCCACAGAGAAGGAGGTGTGGTTGGTGAGGGTGAGAATAGAAGTATCAATGGTGGCATTGCCAGAGAGATGGATGTTGGTTGAGTTGAAGTTGGTGTTGTAAGCGAACTCTGTAGCTGAAACTGAGCTAAGAAGTATTGGGATGAGCAGGAGGAGAAAGGTGGGAAGGGAAGACATTAAAGATGGATACGGTGAAAGAGATCACTCGAGCAGCTGGAGGTAAACAATGTGGTGCCGTGCTGTTCAAAGGAAGCGTCTTCCATCAAGCTAAGGTTGAGTAGTTCAGCTGTGGTAAAGGATACTTTCTCGTCCACAATATTTATTTTTATTAAATTTAAGTATAAAATATAGAAAATATATTAAATAATTTTAAAAATAATAATTTTTTTAAAAAATTAATTAATTGAGTATTTATAAAAGCATCAATTCTAATAAAAATAAAATTAATAAAATATAATTAATATTACTTTAATTTTTTAAAAATTAATTAAAAAGAATCGAAATAAAGAATTAAAAAAAGTTGTTGTGACAAAAACAAAAAGCTAAGCAGAAAGTAGGATGGACGTAGCAGTGTCAGGGAAAAATGTTAGGACAGTACAAGTAATTTTGTACGTTCTTCAAGGCATGCGGCTGCGCTTTTTTATAAAAATAAAAAATATTTCGACACGAGGTTAAGATTTATTTTTTCAGCGTCGGTCCAGCAACACTAACATCACAAGCAAAAAAAACAAAAAAGAACTGTGCGAACAAATCAAATCAGCCCAATTGCTGGGGATGTCTTCTTGGACAACGTCCCCAAGCCCGAGTCCTTACTCTATTTCCAAAGCCATTTATTCAGGTTTTGGTCTTCCAAGGCAGTCCTCTGATCTCATTTCTCTGCACTTTCCTTCTTTTGGTCTTGTACCAATCTCAATTCACTCTGGTTATACAAAGTTTGCAGTAAAACGGGACCTTTTGAAGAATGGATTTGGTCCAAGTTTCTCTTCGTTTCTGAACCTAGTTGTTTTATCTCACTGTTGGTTAATAACATGCCATTCTAATCATAATCAGCACCAGTGGTCTAGTGGTAGAATTGTACCCTGCCACGGTACAGACCCGGGTTCGATTCCCGGCTGGTGCAACCTTTGCGGGGATAGCTCAGTTGGGAGAGCGTCAGACTGAAGATCTGAAGGTCGCGTGTTCGATCCACGCTCACCGCATTTTTGGTTCTTTTTCTCTGCTTTGTACGGGTTCACACTGTCATACCATTTTGGGCTCGAATTGGATAAAACATTGAATATGAAATTTTGAATCTCGATTCTGTCATTCTGTGATGGTAATGTGGACGCATTGATTCAATGGAAATCACGATCATGTGAACTAGAGTTGGTGCCGCAATCTTTGGATGAAGCATGATGACAGGTAGGACCATAAGCGGACATGTTGGGGATGGAGCAACAGCTGGCCGAATTGCATTATGTTTTGGTTGCTGCTTCCTTAATCACTTGTCTTAATTATATGTTTATTTAATAGCTGGAAAATGAAAATCCTAACTTTATACTTCATACTTCATAGTTTGCCAACGTTATATATATATAGCTCCAACTTGTTTAGTAAGTCCTTTAGCATATCTTGCGGTCCTGCTGTCACAGTGCTCAAGCTATTTTTAAATTTTTTTTTAATTTTTCATAAGGTGTTCTCATCTTTTAAATAGAACTAATTTTTATTCAAAATATAGAATGGAGTGATTTTGCTTATTAGCTTAAATGAGTGACTCTATAATTAAATCATAGACATATAATGTGTCTTAAAGTAACCTAAAATGTAGCACAGCATCAACATCTTGAGATTAAACTATCTTTAAGTCACTAAGCTCTTCTTCGTCTCAATTCATCCGAATGATACTTTTATGACATACTATCAGTTTTCTATCAAATTTATGTTTGTTTAATTTTCTGGATTCAACAATATTTTGCGAAAGCTCACAACATGGCAACGTTTAGCATCATTATATTGGACTTTCTTTTTCTAATTCAAATACATAGTTAATTGAATTTTTTTTCCCATTTGTCAATTTTATGTGATCAGCATTTTTGTTAGCATTGGGATAGTGGAAGACTCTTTTCTTACTAATCTTTATTTTATTCATCAACTTGTTGTGTCTCGGACCCTTACTACTACTTCTCCCGCACAACTGCTACATAAAAATTAAGTTTCTACCGAGAATGCATTACAATTATTCATCCACGATTTCACCTAAAACTAAATAAAAGCAGTAGGTTCTTCGTGCCACCAAAAAAGTAATGTATTTGTATTTAAAAATACTTCTTATGAGTATGACTATCTATTATGAAACAGTTTTATTATTTTTATAAATTAAATTTTTTAAATTATTCATTCAAAAAATTTTAATTATTAAATTTATTTATTTTTAATAACTAAACTTTAAAACTAACAAATCTACAAATTTACAGCAGCGAGAGTTTAATAGTAAGTGTTCCATTTTTCATTATCCAGCCTAAAATTTACTCAATTTGAATTGAAAATGTAACTTTCTAGTTTGATAATCTATGATTTATATGCATTTAAATAAGTTAACTTTTATTTTTTGATATTAGTAATTTTTTTATTTTTTTCTACATTTAAATTTATAAATTATAATTTTTTTTATTAATTTTGTTCTCTTCATTTTATTTTTGTCTCTCTCTTATCATATACTACTCTTTAAAATAAAAATCACGCAATCTCAATCGAATTTATTTAACTTGATAAAGTAGCTGTCTCAATAATGTAAGATTACGTATTTTTGTTCATTTAGTTGTATAGCTTTGCCCCTCTGTATAATATAAACTGCCTTGCTTTCTTCTCTGTCTAGATTTCAACCTGCTGAATTTAAAATTGCAAAGTTTAATGAATGTTAGTGGAGCCTGTCAATTTGTGGCTATCTTTTAATGTGAAACTTGCTATAAAAATATATACTTATGTTTGCTATCATGCACCAGTTTAATTGACCTATATTTGCACTTTTAACCGTTCTTTATTCTCTACTTTTATAATAAAATAGCTTTGTTCTTATCTCTTTCCCACAGGTTTTCATCTTATATGGAATTTTCTTAGATGCCATGACTTGCATGCGGCACATCTGGAGATTTACTGTACTTGGTTAAGGCGATTTCACCAATTTGCTGTCTTCACTAATTGGTGGTAAGACTCAAAAGGGATGGATTATGACAAGCATATTACTGAGGGAAAATAACAGGGAAGAGTGAAAAGAATTCTTTGGTAAGTTGGATGCATGCCCCCTGGGAAGGCTCATGAGTCCTGAGAATTCTTTGCTTCTTTCTCTTAAAAAAATGGGAAAACTTTGCTTTTACGCTTCTCTTAATGTATGAATAATCATTTTGTGCCGGCAATGCTTGTCTGAATCACTCATCAGTAAACCAAAGGCCGTTTGTTTAATGTTATATTAGTGGCTTTCAGAAAGGTCGAAATCAGTAACAAGTTGTCTAGTTTGTAAATTAAGACAGATCAAACTTACCTTTTTCCCCTTTTTTTGTTGGTGTCTTCAGACAAGTGGGGGCAGAACTGTTCTCCCTCCTTTTTCTCCCAACCTGAAAGAGGAAGTTTTCACTCTAAAAATTAAATGTACAAGAGATCAGAATAATTTGTTCTAAGGAATATGTGTTACCAAATTAATGTTAGTTTCACTCATATCTACCATTATACAAATAACATTTTGAATCGCCATAAGATAGACTTTCCGTCTAAGGTTTGATTTTAGAATAGTCCTTTGTGAAAGAAATATATAGCACAACTTCAATCTTAACAAAAATCAATCTCATTTAAAAAATAAAAATATTTAATGGAATTTTTTTTAAAAAAAAAAACCATTACAAGATGAATTATAGACACAAAAATTAAATAAGGGAAACTAAATTACGAATGCAAAATAGTGACATAATTTATTTATTTATTTTATAAACAAATGAAAGGAGTAACATTTGTCAAAATCACAATGGCAATATTTCCACCATAATGTATACATCACTTTTTTGTTATTTTGTATGCTTTTTGCTTTTCAACTTCTTTCTTGCACTTTTTCACTTAATTAAACGCTTCGTTTCCAAGCGCAACAATGACAATTAAACAAAATTGTAATGAACATTAAAAGTCACTATCATTAATGAAAATAAAGTAACTTTGACACTTTCATCTTTTCTAAGAGATTGAAATTTAGTATTCTCCTCTTCATTATGAAAATGTGTAATAAAATTAATAATATATTTTAAAGAATAAAGTGTAAGTAACTTATTATTGATAAAAAATTAATTATATAAATTATTATAAAATATAAATAAAAGAATAATAATTTATAAACTTAAAACAATCAATACTATTAATTTTTTTTATAAAAAAATCATTTAATTATACTTTAATATCATGTACTTTAAACAATTTCAATCTGATTATAAGTAGTGATTTCTAAGTATTATGAATCAGTGTTTGTTTCTTGTTTTGTTTAATCATTTAGTTATATTTTAATTTCATGAACTAAACAAACAAATAGAATGAGATGAAATATAATGGGATTGCTTTTCATTTTAATCTATTGTATTCCCAGTTGAATTAAACTATATTATCATCCATATTGATGCTGAATTGGTCTTGTTGATGCTATTATATTATGATTTAATTAAATATTCTCCCCTATAGATAATTGAGTGCTATAATTCAGCATCAAAAGCAGTGTTGGAGTCGGCAATAGAATACATTAAAAATAGATAAACATATTTTCACTTTTGCATATCTACACGACATCTCCATTCCACCAAGTGGATATATAAGTTTAGGTAATGCTCAAATTGATGTGGAAAGAGGCCAAAAAATAATTCAGTTTGTGGATTCTATTGATCATTTTGATCATCATAAATTTTATAAATGTATAATGTCACCCATTGATATAGATGGGAAACATTAATTATTTGTTAAATTAGTATTTTCCATTTCAATTATATACACATGTATGACTATTTATTTTAAATTTTAATTTTAATTAAACAAATTCAACATTTTCTGCGGCTTAAATTGACCCAAAACCACTTTATTCAAGTGTATAATAGTGTCTAAAAATTGACCAATTCAGGTCACAAAAAAAAATTGAAAATTTCTTTTAGATGCGCTTTTATTTTCTATTCCTACATAAAAAAATTAATTTATATCTCTAATTTCTTTTTGGTTTTCGTTGGATAGGATGCTTATATAATGTACTATCGCCTAAATTATATACAAACGTCTAATTCGGAAAGCAAAAGGAATAAAGGCAACTCATACATCCCTATGTTAAAAGTAGAAAATAGTAAAAAAAAAAAAAAAGAAGTAGATATAAAATAAAAAAATGTACATATTAAATTATAAAAAGAAATAAAAAAATCATAAAAATGAGAGGATCCAAATCTTATAAAATGAGCAAAATCACACCCATATACGAAGTAGACACTGTGGATATTATAGATCATATAAATTAAATTAAATATTATCAGAGGTATAAAATATAAAATTATTTTGTAGGTATAAAATAAGATTATTTTTAAATTTTTATTTAATAATATAAATTTTTAGAGTAAATAATTTTAAATATAATTTTAAAATTTTTGTGATTGAATAATTAAGAGTTTAATAAAAACTGTGTGAAAAAGCAACTTAAAGACTAATTTCTTGACAAACACAACTATTAAAAATATTGTAAAATCAGTTCTAAAAAATATATTTAAATACAAATTAATTTTTAAAAATTAATTATTTTTAAGTCAATTATATTCAAAATTAAAAATTTAAAATTTTTAAAATAAGAGTATATTTTATAAAATAAAATATAATTAAATAATTATTTATAAAAAAATTAATAAGATAAATTTTTTAAATTCATAAATTATTGTCTATCTACTTATATTTTATAATAATTTTTTCCTTAATTAATAAAAAAGGAATCTTGGATCTAAGATGGCTGCTAAGTCTTCAAGATCTGTATATGTCTGCCAGGCTTTTGATCCATGTAAGAAGTTTAGGTAGTCATGCTTAAAAAAAAAAAAAAAAAAAAAAAACCTCGAATAAGGCGTAAACCACCAAGCAGCAAACCAAAACTATTGACATCCCTTTAAATCTCAAGAGTATCCCTTCCATTCGTCGGCGTGAATATTAAAATGTCTGTCATGATGGGAAAACTGGTAGCCGCCTAGCTGGAAAGCTGTAATGACCTCGGGGTACTTTGGTCTTCGTCCTACTACAACAAGCAGTATTTCTTAATAGAGTGCTGATATATATATGTTCATATTTTGGTTTGAAATATAACTAAAATTAAAAAGTATTAAGTTAAATATTTAATTTTTTTAAATCTCTTTTTAAGTTATACAAAATATATAAATTTAAAAACATAAATTTATCTTTTTCCTTCCTAACATACCGTTCGGCATTAGGAATCAATGTCCTGTCTTAACAATTATTCATTCCGATGCTGTCTGAGAAACCAGAACCACCGCGAAATATGCCAAATTGACAACAACCCTGACGGTTTTGCGCGCACAGTAGGGTCCCACACAGTTTTGGATAAGCGTCAGTGACTAAAGCTACGTAGCAATTATGCCCAAATCTGGCCCTTTATCCATCGATTATTGGCCCCTGATTCATCAACTTGAGTGGCCCCGCCAAGGCTTTGGATAAAAAAGTTTCACTTCATGCATGTGACTTAATTACATAAAATATACACGTAATATTATTAATTTTTATAATAAATTTATATGTAATTAACATTTTTTGGATAAAAAAAAAAGATACGTTTGCCTGCTATCAAGATTCGAGTATATCCAAGTTTTTTTTTAGGCTGGGGAATTATTGATCAAGCTGACATGGAACCCAGCTGTCCCAACCTACCAAATTTGTCCAGTGGATCTCGCTGATTACCCACCACTCATCGCGTGTCCCGTCAGCATATGGAAGAGAGGAACTCACCGTATTCGCCAAGTCTCGTGAGTCCATCTAGGACAGGTGGGTCCCACAAGCATCCATATTTTGCTTTTCTATAAATTGAGGTACCACACTGCCAGGTTGCCCATGTAGTTGGTGCCATAGACATAGGATACTGAGAAATTCACAGTCATGGACAGAGCATTGCCAAGGATCCCGGCTGGTGGCCGGACCTCCGGCGAGATGGACGAATTCCGAGACGTAGTAGTGAGTTTTGCCGACACGGTTTTTGGTTTTTGGGATGATGTCCAGTCCTCGTCGGGCAATTTCTCAAACGCCGGTGACTCTCTAGATGACGAGGAGGACGAGAATTTTTCTTCTGTGGAAGCGAATCAGGACTTCTGGGAAGAACAAGTCCAGATTCTTCAGGTATGAGACGATCGAGCACTGATCTCGCATTAGAATTTGATGTTATCTATCCATTACTCAGAAAGTTCCTTTCTTTCTTTTGGCGTTTTAGGCTACCTTATGCAGGACTAGCTCAATTGAGACAAAAATTCGCCAAGCTACAAAGGAGGCTCTAAGAGAATTAACGCTATCTGGTATGCAATGCGTTTGCTGGAGACCGGTGGATGCCAAGGGCTGCCGGAATTGCTTGCGGATAGAAATATGTAACCGGCTGTTGAACCTTGGCTACGATTGTGCTATTTGCAAATCCAAGTGGAAGAGCTCATCAGAAATCCCATCAGGTATCTAGTATTGCTCTTATTTCATTTTTATTATTATTATTAAATTCTCATTTAAAAATTTAAATTATTAAATTTATGAAATTTTAAAATTTAATAGATTATTATATCATAGTTATATTTATGAGTGATTATTCGTGATTATTTTACATATGCGTTAGCAATTGAAAGTTGTAATTAAAAGGTTGTCTTGGCAGTTAGGTTTCTGACCTTTTTAGTTGCCCAATATTTCAGGGGAACATAGTTATTTGGAAGTGATGGATAAATCAAGCAATAAAAGAGAAGTAAAAGTGGTAATTGAGTTAAATTTCCGAGCAGAATTTGAGATGGCACGTGCTAACGAAGAATACAACCGATTAATTACCCGATTACCGGAAGTGTATGTTGGAAAATCAGAGAGATTACGGGCTTTAATTAAGATTTTGTGCTCAGCGGCTAAAAAGTGCATGAAGGAGAAGAACATGCACTTGGGGCCGTGGAGGAAACAGAAGTACATGCAGGCAAAGTGGCTTGGCACGTGTGTTAGGTCAGCACCGGCACCACTGCCCACCGAATTCTCCGTCCGGCCACCAAAACCAAAGGCTTCAATGCTCACCTGTGATCTGTTGGAAAATATTGCCGGCATGCACTGTACTGTAGTTGAGGTTGTGTGATGGGAGATGAACAAGAATTTTGGCCATGCTGTTTTAGTTTTATATTATAGCAATATATATATATATGGCTGTGACAAGTTGTTGTAGAACTTAAGAATTCAGATTGGGGATTGGTTTGGAGTTTTGAAATTGAAGGTCTGGATTATAAGTTAATTAACCAAAAATTAGGCAAAGGTATTTAGAGGGAATTGAAATTAGTTGGCGAATATATATATATATATATATATATATATATATTCTTTCTTTCTTATACCAAATAGTGTAGCCATAAAACTTCAAATTTCCAAAATTTACATTACATCATAGCTCTGGATGGTTTCAATTATAAGTATTTTATTAGTATTTACTAAAAAGAATTATTGGCACATTTATTTTCCTAAACCAACAAAATTTAAAGAATTAGTAATTACTAATTAAGTCTTTAACATGCATGTGTAATTGAAACCACACCCAGTTTTGTGTTAATATAAAATTCCTGGCAGAAAATGATCTTTTAAAATGTAAAGTACATAATAAAACTAACTATTTAAATTATTGTAAAGTATACACAACTATATTTTAAATTTTACATTTAGTATAATTTGTTCCATTCATTTTTTTCATGAAATAGCTGTTATGCGTTACAAATTAAAAGAGTGATCATAGATATAATAACCATTTAACCCTAAATATATATAGCTACATATTCTAATAGATAGTTTTATAAGTATATTTGATTGTATGCTATATTTTCTCCATTACTTTTCGTATAGTTAATTATAATTATAATCGAGAGTGTTTAAATTAAAATAATTTCAAAGGAGGCAATATTATATTATTGCTTTGCCCAAAAAAATAAAAGTATTAAATTATTGTGAAAGAGTGAAGGATTATAATTTTTTTCTTTTTAACTTTTGTGTAAATATTTTTATTTTTAAGAAAAAAATTATAAATAATATTCTCTTTCTAATAAATGTCTCTCTAAAACTTAAATTCGTATACATTAATATCAAATTCTCTTTAAAATATAATTAAATTTTACTAAATCAATACCTTGTTAATGAAGATTATATCCCTCGACATTGGACATATAACTAGATAAACAATGATTAAATAAGCAAATTATGACTGACAATGTTGATAGAAAGGGGAGTTAAGCAAAGAAAGAGGATAAATTCATGCTGGCATCTATTGTATTAAAGTTTTTCTTTTCTTTCGTAAGTGTGAGTTCGAATTTAAAATTTTATAAATATGTGAAGTGATTTGATATTATTTTTAAAAAATAAATATAATTTTTTTAAATATTTTTAGGTGATAAATATTACTTTTTAAAAAAATTTTAGCATACACAGAGGATTGGAATGTTTTACTTTTGAGATTTAAAGATAAAAAATTTTGTTAAAAAGAAACAATTAAAATTAAGAACAAAACAATAATAATATTTGTATGAATAAATTCTGCACATAGTTACACTCTCATCTCTTCTTCTTTTCTCTCAAATTTTGTATTTACATGTATAAATATTTATCATTTTGTTATAAAAAATATAACTTATAATATGTATTTAAATATAAATTTAAAATAGATAAAAATCAATAAAATACAAAACATAAAAATTGAAGATTTAAATCCATTTTGACGACTTTCATTCAACGGCAACATGCGGAGACATACAGAAGACACGAGTTTGAATCCAAAATGATCCCAAAACGGAGTGATCTCTGGGCTAGCTAGTAACTACGGCCCAAAGAAAAGGGCTAGTAATTGGAACTCGCATTGGACAGATAGTGTGACACTTGTCCTCTTTAGCTGTCAAACTACATTTCTGGGCCCTAAAAAAACCAATAATGCTATTAAAATCAAACCATAATGTTATGAATTTTTTTTTTCTCTGTGTGCATACCTTCAAAGTATTCTTATAACAGCACTCTAAAAAAATTGCACAACTTTTTAATTTTATCTTTAAAAATAAATAATTATATTTAATCTATCTCATTTAATCGAATTTAGTGTATATTAATTTTTTATCTTTTTATTTATATATAATTTTTAAATTATAAAATTTAAATTATTAAACTCATTTAAGTCTTACAAAATAAATTATGACACCTAACTAATTTAACATTTTTACTCAATATATGAGTGTTGTGTGAGAACCACATCTTTTCTCATTAATCATTCATAACTATAATTTTACAACCCCTCAATCCTACGGATTTGCTCAAACAGAAAAGGAACAACAACTTATGCAAGAAAATTGTGCTCACTTAAAACACCGAAGTCTTGCTTTGGCAAATTTGAACTTTAGATTTAGGCTATTTTGAGTGATGCTAGACCAAAACCTAAAATCTAAAGAGCTACAATCATATTACTAACTACAAGTACTTTAAATTCTTCCTTGTTTATCATTATCATAATCACAATTGACCTCAGTTCCTGGTGGTCATGGTGGTGGGGGAAGATTAAGAGAGAAAAATCTCAGACTCATGATTTTTTTCCCTTACTTGTCCACACGTTGCGTTTACACTTCTGGTAATTTTTCTTACTATTATATTGTTAAATGGACATGTTTCTATGGTAGTAACTGCCTAACTTGAACCACATGTTTCAACAGTCTATTGACAAAGAGAAAATAAAAATTTAAAATGATCTGAAGATCTGCATTTTGGCTATGTATAAGGATTTTGTTTAAGAAATTTTGATTCTTTTGAATAATTCTATTTTTATAAATTAAATCAAAATTGTATAAAATTTTTATTGAATAAGAATTTAAATCATTAAATTTATAAAATTGGTGAATATTTAATATTGACTATTTTAGAAAAAAAACACAATAAATTTTTAAAAAAAATAGTAATGTACAAGATTTAGATTCACTTACTTTAATGACTTTAAGAAAAAAAATAAGAGAGAATACTTTTTATTTATCTCCTAATATTTACTAATTTTTTAAACTCATTTTTTTCTTTATTTATCTCCTAATATTTACTAATTTTTTAAACTCATTATTTTCTTTATTTATCTCCTAATAACCCTGACTTTGTAGTAAATCCATATCCTGGTAATGTATTCCCATATTGATTAAAAATAGTAATAAGCACATAATTTTTTTAATATATACATAAACTATTATATAAGCAATGTTAAATTCAATTAACCCAACAAATTCAAATACTGACGCACTGGAGTTGTGAGAATGACAAACCATGATGGAAACTCGAATATGGCGCTTTAAAGTCCCAAAAAAAAGAAAAAAAAATTGCCGCCTTAAAAGTTAAAACCTAACACCATTTGATATCTGCAAGTTGGATAATCTGAATCTCCATTTAGCAATAAGCAACTCTCATTGGAAAACCGACCACGCTCTTCCGCCTATACTCAATTATATCTGACTTCATATGTACATATTAAATAGCAATATTTTACCAATGCAAATTAATACTAGGGTTCAAACACCATAAATAAATTGTCGATCTAGATCTTATGTATAAAAAAGATTTAGATTGGCAAAGGTATTCTTATTTTGACGTCTTGATATTTTGAAAAAATTAATATTTATTTATTGAGTAAAAAATATTCTAAAAAAATAGCATTACTTTCATTTATATATAATTTTCATTTTATAATTTTATTATATAATAACAATAACAAACATAATTTTATCTCTTTAAATAAAATTAACTACATAAATCAAATGATTTGAATCAGTTTTATGAAGAAATTAATGGCTTACAGACACGTTGTAAAGAAATCATTGCTCCAACGGAAAGTGAAAGCAACATTCGTATCAAATAGTACTAGAATACTAAATTAATTGATGAAGAAGGTATGCATGCCGTTCTTCTTGGAAATTCACCTTCTCCTTTCATATTTTTCATGATACTAACCGAGTGAGTCTTTGTAAACGTTTCATTTTGTCTTTAGTTTTTGTCTTCTCCTCAGAAATCTGCCCAAGTGTTGTCTTGCAATTGGGGAAGGCAATAAGCATGAGGGATATGGAACGATTGCATTCTTGACTATTGCACGAGCTTCATCCTGTTACCATGATGCAATCCATCTCTTTTTCCATTCCTAGATGGTGCATCTTGAATATCTCTTAAATTATTGAGTATTAAAATGTTATAATTATCAGAATGCTTGTCCTTATCTGGAGAAAGACACCATTTTGGAGCTTCTCTCCATTGACTTGCAAATTGGTGCACATAGACTTAAAAGGATGGGAATAAACTAATGAACATTAATTGGATATGGCACATTTGAATCCAGTGACTAAATCCCTAAAGCCTAATCCACCCCATAAATATCTTAACTGCTAGTCTACCATATTCATCAAAAGCAAGGAGTTTCTCAGTAAAAGGAAAAGGGTTGTGAAAGTAAGATGATATCAACATTAACTGTTGTTTTGGTGGGTTTCCACTATCAAATACATAGTACCTTTGCTCACAATATTGTATTGGTTTTGTCAGATTGTACACGGTAATCTCATTCCATAATGAGTGTCAACTCAGTGGGCGTGTTATGTCCAAGATCTGTTTTTCGTTTAGCAAAACAAGTTTTTTAATATAGTTTCTTTATTCCTACAAATTAAATAATATAAAACTTTCACTTAAAAAAATAACATCATTACATCTATTAAATTTCTGAAATTCAATTAATATAATATCTTATATTTATTTTTGTAAAATTTTAGTGACTTTAATATTATGGAATCGGACTAGCATTTTTATTCTCACCTTTTAATGTTCTTACTCCTTGTATCAACTTTCTTTATTTCTTAACCAATTTTACCATTTCTTTTTTCGACATGTGTATTTAGTGTATAAATAATAATGTTTATACAATTCTTATTTTTATAATCTGTACACCAAATAATCATACGACAGCATTTACATATTACTAAGCCACCAGACTATATTTTAAGTAAGGCTAGTTGATGATTTGAATACGACACAAGATAATTTGTGTATATAGATTATAAATAAAGATTATACATATAATTTTTCTCAGTATATATGCTCTACTCTCTATATAATATATATTTGAAAAAAAAATCCCTCGCTAGTTTAGAACTACTTATACCTCCCTGTTATGTCCCCAAAAAATTACATCCTTGTTGCCTATTATTAATGAGATGGAGGGTATGGACCGTACGGTAATTAATTTAGATTTCATAGAGCTACTATATATATATATATATATGTATAAGTATATTGTTGTATTGACACATCGTGTTTTACTCATTTTTTATCAGGAATAAATGTAATATTATTTAGTAAAATTGTTTTGCGTAAAAGAGTCCCGTGAAATGTAAGAACATTTCATTTGTAAATGGTTTTGATTTAGGTGTGTGTGATCGTTATTCAAATGACGCAGATACAATTATTTGGTTGTCTTATATCATACGTGAAACGGGTTAGTATTGCAACAATTTCTCGTTCAAGGTCTTATACGTGTTGAGTTCGGATGAGAATTAGGTCTAATATGTCGGGGAAGAAATTATTGAATTGTTTCACATTAATTATGAAAAGGATTGAGATATTTTTGGGAGATTAAAAAGGATTGGATATTAGTATACAAATATAAAAAAAAAAAATTTAACTTATAAATCAATTTTTAAAATGAGAAGACTTGAAATTCACTTAACAACAATAATCAACTTATTTTTATTCGTAATATTATTCGAATAAAGCATAAAAATGTAAAACATACCTAAAATAAATAGAAATGGATGAAAATCGAACAGCATGATTCTATTTTTATTTGTTCAATTTTTCTAAAAGCGATTATAGTTAGGATCGTTGACCATCCGCCGTAATATGCGACATGGATGAGAGCTAAAAGGACGACGCGGTTTCTGGGAAACGAGGAGGAAACGTCCTGGGAGTTGCAGAAGCCATGAAAATGCTAACGTGTTGGCTCTTCCTACCAAGTCTGTGATTGACTCGTTTGGGGGACAGTGGGGTGACGTTTGATGAAACCGTGGAAGAATACGAAGAGGCGAGGAGGGGTCGTGTCGTGTCCTGTCCAGTGGTGATGCGCGGTTTGGTCAAGGGGAAGCCGCAATTCATACAGTGGTTAACATAAAAGTGAATATTGTTCCCACCTTGGTGCATGTAGCCTGAAATGACCAACGTCCAAACAAGGTCTTGTCTTCGCCGCACAAAAAGTCGGAGAAATGATGTTTCTACGTTATTTTCTTTACGCAAATAGTTATGCTCTTGCGTGTGGCTTAATTTGATTCTTATTTTTTTTTTAAATATATCTTTAATGATAAAAATGTTAAAAGTGTAGCTTACGCTGCTAGCACTGCTCAAAAGCCTCGTCCCCAAGTGCCTGCCACGTACACCCTCCGAAGCTCCCCGCGTTTCTCCCAGAAGTTACCCAGGAAAGTTGTTAAACCATACTCCATCTTGACTTGCGCGCCGACTGCTGATTTCCCGGTCACGCTCCTCAGATGAGACGGAAAGAGCTTTCACAGAAAGTCTTTAAAATTTTAAATTTTATAATTTAATATATAAAAATAATAAATTTAATATTATGTAATTTTTTAATTAATGTTTAATAAATTTTAGTTTATAAAAATAATAAAAAATTTTCAGCTCAAAAGAGCGTGTGAATGATAGAAAACGAATGCTAAGTTGTGAATTTGAGTCAATTTCCAGCTTCAGTTTCTCTTGCTCTTTAAGTTTCAACTCAATTCTTTCTTTCCAAAACAGTCCCTTTGAAGTAAATTTTTTTTTAAGGGACCCTTTGAAGTAAAATTAGTTCAAAATATATATCCTTATTTTAGAGAACAATTATGTTGATATCTTACAGTAGTGTAAATGTTGCCTTAAAATGTTATGAGATTATGTGTGTTAAAAAATAAATTTTAATATAATTTAACAGCATCATTTAATTTCTGTGGTTGATATTATTTAACAAAACAAAATTTTGTGTGTTATTATTATAAAATGTGTGGAAAAATCATGCCTCTGTAAATATATTGATCTAGATATACTAGAAATTGTAGCATAACTTCTTGAGGCATGAATGTGTTCCCTTGAAAAAAAAGTTTTCTTCCATGCTTGATCATGTTTCCTTGATTGACAACAGCCCGTTACATTAAAGTAACCTTAAAGTGATAGAACTTTTAAAAACTAAGTCTTGATTTATGTGTACTTAACTACACTTTTGAAATTTCAAAAGATGGTATAATGAAAAACCATAGATTACATTAACTTCAATATTACACTTGGTAATATGCAATAATGAATTAGGATTCTCTAACTTTCTTAGAATTTTCTAACATCCAAGAATAATATCTTATTATTAACATTCTTTTTGGTTCACCCTTGGCACGATTATTAAGCTTCATTCCAAAAGAACAAAAGAATTTATCAATTTTTTTAAATAGTGCAATAACACTTATTGTTAATATTATTAATTAATTTTTAAAAGAATTTTGATATAGAATATAATAGATAATAGTGTAAATGATACTTTAATTAAGGATATTATAAAAACCTCCAAAAAAAAAAAAAGCAAAGCTTTACTATTTGTAAAATCTCTTTCAAATATTTCCAGAAAGATAACTCTTGAATTTTTTGGAGTATACTTTGTGGTTAAATAATTCTTAAACATTGCATTTTTCTTGTACATTAACCTACACGAGCTAGTCTGCATTATTCACGCCTTTCATCTTGACTTCTGTGGTTTAAAGAAGATAGTTTTACAACACCAACTGACCTATCAAGTTAAAGAAGAAAACCTATCTATTCATTTTCAATAAACTACTTTTATGTGATCAAAGGTTTTCTTCAATTTTTTACCTTAGTTGACAACAGCTAGTTATATTAAAATAACTTTAAAGTGATAGGAGCTGCTTAACCTTCTGCCATTTTAAAAGATAGATCAATGAAAAAAGAGATTCCATTGACTTAATATCATAGTATCAAAGCGTAATCTATTAGTTGTAAAAAAAAAAAAGAAAAGGGAGCATAATCTCTTATTATTTACATTTTTCTCATAATACTTCAAATGATACAATGATACACACAATATGTTTGGTATAAGACCCATTCTCCATAAGAGGAGGTTGCAAGTTTGATAATTTTTTTCAAAGACAGTTGAATCATTCTTATATTAAAAAAAAAAAAAAAACTTAACCTAATATGCTATTATATAAACCCTACAAGTTTATGTCCATCCTTATTTCAAAGTCAAAGTATGTTGTATGAGTAAATGAAAACTTATAGTAATATTTATAAATATTCTATCAATAAACTTTATTAGTAAAAGAACTTAAACCTAAATCTTATAAATAAGTATTTTAAATTTTAACAGCCAAATCAACTTCTGTTGAGTAATAGCTCTTATATCAATTTTTTATCACTACTTCTCTATTAGTAAGAAATATCATGCTTCAGATTTAAATCATGGCCTTAGAATAGTTACACCAGTGTCTTTTCAAAATTTCATAAGATAGGTAGGTGAAAAGCAAGAGTTAAATTAACTGTAATATCTCACAATCAAAGTATAATCTCTCATTATTAATGTTTGTTGTGTTTATTCTTGATATGATATCTAAGTCCTTATTAAAATAAAGTAGTACTTGATTAAAAAAAAAAGTAGCACTTTATGTTTTACAATCTATCTTAATTTCAAATACAACAAAAAGATCATTTATGAAGTTTTCGTAATATTTTGTGGTTGATTGATATACATTTTGTTTTTCCTATATTAAGATAAGTATATAAACAGTAACCCGTTATTATTAATATGTTTTTTAACCACCACGTTTTAACTAGGAAAATATTAATGGCTATATTTTGACAAAATATGAAAGACATGATGATGTTACAAGAATTAAAGGATTGGTAGTTCGAAATTAAAAGAGAAATTTTTCCAAGGCAATTAGTCTAAAGAATTATATACATGACAAAACGAAGGATATACATGGCGGCGCCGATCTTACTTTTGGTTTGATTTTCTGGAATCAGTCCACACTAATTCCGACCAGGAACTATGCCGACTCAATTTGAGAAAGAACATTTGAATTATTCTCCCAATCCTCCTTTCTCGAAAGATTGAAGAATTCGCAGAAACATGCATCCTTGAAAACAAACTCTGTTCCTTTTTCTGTAAGAACAAATCAAACTAACTTTTAATTAAGTATTAAGCAGGTCCAATTAGGTGTGTCTCATGTCTGGTTTTTCCAACTAAACATCGATCTGATCACATT
Source organism: Dicorynia guianensis (assembly GCA_037013595.1). Classification (NCBI taxonomy): domain Eukaryota; kingdom Viridiplantae; phylum Streptophyta; class Magnoliopsida; order Fabales; family Fabaceae; genus Dicorynia; species Dicorynia guianensis. The sequence continues at coordinate 4,706,291 of JASUAB010000009.1, forward strand.
CATCAAAGTAAATAATATTATTTGCTAATTAAAATTGTTTTAATTATTCTTATACAAAAGAAATCATAAAAATGATACACGCTACAAAGTGAAAATGATGAATTTGAAAATGGTTATCAAATTTTGAATTTAAATTATGCTATGTAATTAAGAAAATATATATATCAAAGTAGATTAGATTTACTCTATCTAAAAATAGGTTAAATTTATAATTTTTTAGTATATTAAAATAATAAATCAACTTTAAGAAAAATAAATTTATATTTTTTTAATTTATTAAAATAATAAATGAGTTACCAATCTCACTTAATGGCGAGTCACCATGGTTACATGGATCGAAATGACCCAACTAATTTTAACACTTATGTATTAAGATTACTCAAAGAAGAAAATTTGAAAACCCTTGAAAAAGAGCAGCATTGTTTGACGTTAAAATTACTTTTTGGGCGGCATATAATAAAAAACGTCAAATCTTTTGGAAATATTAAATTTGGCAAAGTGCTGCCACTAATATAGACACTGAGGTAACACGGAAACAGCCTAAAGGGCATGTGCTAATTGAGTCTCGTGCTAATTCCGCGGCCAAATCCAATGACCGAGAATCTCAAAGTCCAAAAAGGTGACGTCTCAGGAGTGACGTTCTAATTGCGCCCCCATTTTCTCAGTTTGCTTTCTGCCATCATCGCTCACGCTCCTTTTTAATACCATTATGTCCCTCTCTCGCTACTATAAATCATAAGCCGCACAGACCAAACAGACAGATTCATTCACCAGTTTTCCAAGAATCGTAAGCTGGTCTTAAAAATTAAGACTAATGGAACAGCTGCGAAGTCAACTGTTATCTTCCTCTCCTTCAATCAAGGTGGAAAGAAGGCTCATTGAGAAAAATAGAAGAAACCAGATGAAGATCCTCTACTCCCAACTCAACTCCCTCCTCCCAAGCTACAACTCTAAGGTTTCTCTCTTTCTCTATTTTTGATCTCTGCATATCAGTATCCTGCATGCTTGGATATTCAAGCAAAAGACAACAAGCAACAGCAATGTGTGACTAGATTATGCATATGTTTTTTCTTTTATTAAAAAGATATAGATTTAAGTTTCTGTGAAATAAATGGAATTAATGTTGCAGGAAACGTTGCCTTTGCCTGATCAAATAGACGAGGCCATAAACTACATAAAGAGCCTAGAGACAAAGGTGAAGATGGCCAAGGAGAAGAAGGAAGGCTTAACAGGAATTAGGAAAAGATCTCATGCGTGCTGTGGATCTAGCAACAGCAGTGCTTTTGAAATTAAGGGAAGCCTAAAATCACCACAAATTGAAATTCGTGAAGTGGGTTCCTCCATAGAAGTTGTGATGATTAGTGGGTTAGATAACCAGTTCATTTTCTATGAAATCATTCGCATCTTGCACGAAGAGAACATTGAGATCATAAGTGCCAATTCCTCACTTGCTGCTGGTTCAATGCTTCACGTTGTGCATGCAGAGGTATGTGTGTGTGTGTGTGTGTGTATATATATATAATCACTTTCAATTCCCCTCCCCTTTTTTCTATAAATTTAAATTTCTCTTGTTACCATAATAACTTGTTAATCAGTTCACTAAATTTGTTCTTCAATTTCTCTTTGTTTATGCAGATTCGGCAACCTTCTTTCGAATTCGGAGCTACCAAAGTAAGTGAGAGATTGAAAAGGTTTGTGTATGGATCCGCCAGCGATGTTGAATACCAGCCCGAGTTGTGGGATTTTGAAATTGATGGGTGGGACTTTTAGATCTTAGAATAAGCAAGGCTAGCTAGCTTCATATCCCTTGTAAAATAAGAAGCATAAATAAATAATAGCTCAAAAGTTTTCTGCCAAAACGGCATAAGCATCATCTTTTCTGTTGTTAATTATTTTCTCTTCAAAAACATCTCAGACTAGGTGCTAAATATAATATGTCTCAGATTTTGAAAGTAATTTATCTAGTATATATTCTTAAAGTAACATGATATCAAATTACTCTAGTTCTGAGCAAAGTACGCACTTGGATATTGATATCAAATTAGGGCTAATTAATACAAGAGCTGAACAGTTTCAATTGCTATGGCTAATAGAGCATATGCTTGATTTCATATATCTCCCTCAAGAAGCTATATATATTTGGCTAAAACCAGCTGCAATGATCACCATTTTTGTTAGCCCATACCCACAACGAACATCTTAAACTTCATCTTTTTTTTTTTGGGTGGGGTGGGGGGGGGGGGGGGGGCGGAGGGGGGAGGGAGAAGATTAAAGTTTTGTGGAAAGAGGCTATCTCATTTTCAAGGTTATGGTAAGTTACAGACTTTAATAAAGGTTTTCAGTGGTATTTATACATTGCCCATTAAAAGGAACTATTGACATACAAAGAGATTCGAATCTAAACTTTATAAGTGAAATACTTCAAACCTTGTCAGCTAAACTAATCCCCTGTTGGCATCTTAAATTCATCTCATATATACGCAAATTGACAGCTTTTGAAACACAACTAATAATTCCAGCACATTTGTTGTGGGTGTAAGGCAGTAATCCAAAAAATGATTCTTCCACCATTGCTTTTTGGTCTTCATCAGGAAACATTCCCAAGATTCTTAACTAGGGAAAATTGATTGACATATCATCTTAAGCACATACAGTCTGCAACTTAATCTTTTGGTTAATTACTATTTATCAACCATGAGTTAATAGTAAGGAATTAATAAGAGAATTTCGTACCATTTTTCCAATATTTGACACACTTTTGTGTTGTCCATGGAATGGGTCAAATGGAGAATGTAATACATAGTAAAACATTGTTATGGATTAAGATAATAGACTAGAATCAAAACTTTGATTGGTTATATGAAGCACGAGGAAGGTTTGAAAATGTTTTTGTAAGTGCTTTATACAGTACGAATAAGTCTAGGGTTATATATATGATAGTTGATGGGAATGACTATAAGCTGGTTGTTGACAAAATGTAAGCTATAGATAATAAGTAAGGGCTGCTCTTTAAGAAAAAGCTGTGTGTATATATATGCCATGTTGCAGGAATGTATAGCAGTTGAAGAATTTTAGGTCAAGGGCCTGAAAGGTGATACAAGAAGAAGGGAGACCAGCATGTTTGAGGGCTGCAAAGTGGGTAAAATGTTCTCTACTTGTGTATGGATGGCTTAAGTGAGATGATATACTTTGTTTGCATGTCCTCTTGCCTATTCCAGAAGTGAAATTTGACTTTGTCTGGTTTTTTTAATTTGATGGATTACATTACAATATATATTGGACTAATTGCCTCATAGAAAGAAGGTTTTCATTTTGTTTGAACAGGTGGAAATGATGGGGATCATTTTGGGTGGGGGGGTTGAAATTTTGGTGTAATGGCCATATTACCTTGTTTGTAAGTTGAGATGAATATATAGGCATAAAGAAACTATGAAAGTTGAAAAAATGTTCTCTCACAAAATTATTCACACTACATTGCCACAGTTTTTATTTGTTGTGTGTGATCATTTGGTGAAAAAATTTAGTGAAAATAGTAAAGGTGTTGAACCTTAATTTCTCCAAAATGAACCTCCTAAAATGGAGAGGGTGCAGAGAAAATTAGGACATAAGCTTTGATTATTTGGAATTACACAATCATTTATCTTAATTTATCAACTGAACAGAATCTAATTAGTATAGATGAATCTGTGATCTTACAATTTTCTCTCAATTTTCAATACGAGAGGGAAAATTATTTTCAACTTAATTACACGATTTACATATTCCTTATTCATTCCTTGCGTTTTTTCCCTCTTCAAATTGTTCCAAGACTTTCTGGATTTTAAATGTTTAACAAAGTATGCTTCAAATTATAGGTATTTTTTAATTTTTAGATTATTATAATTTATCTCTGTGCTTTTCTAGCTAAAGGTTGCATTATATGTCTTCTTTTTTCTTTGGACTGTTAAAGATCAGTAGCTCTTAATTTATGTCAATCATGATCTTGAAATGTTCTATTGATCTCATGTATGTTGATGTCTATATTTAAAAAACCTGTTTTTCTGTTTTCAGGTCCATCTTATATAAAGAGTAGAAGTATTCTCTGGGCCACGAATAAGTCATTTTGCAACATCTTCCTTGCTTGTTTATCCAACACTGAGACTATACATATGTATTAACTGAAAATAAGTTAAAGTTTGTTCTGCTAAAAGCATTGTGAAAATCAATAATTTTGGCTAGCCCTCTCTAAAATCTATATGCTGTTTTTGACACACTTACATATTTATAGTAATGATATATATATATATATATATTGTATATAATTTACATACTTTTTTATATTTTCATTTTTTTCTTCATTTTTTTATTTATAAATGTGGGGAGGGTATATTCCCCTTATGTATATAAATTTTTTTATATTCTAATAAATTAAATTTTATTATATATTTAAAAAATTTAAATTATTAAATTAATTAAGTTGATATACACAATACAGTAGAACCCATATTTATATTAAACAGCTCTTATATTATTTGTGTCGTTTTCTTTTGACACTGATCTATCGAAGGAGTGAAAAGACCTATAAAGATCTGATCACATCTTAGTTTTGGTTCTATCAAATATTTTAATATACTCTGAGCATGTTTGTTCACAAAAGGCGTAGTTTTGTCCTATTAAAGGAAATTACTAATGGTACGTTTGGAAGGTACTCTCCCTTCCATGCGAAATAAGGTTAAAATTATTGCTACACTGTTTTTGTTTATATTTTTTACGTTTTATAAATTTTTTTTAAAATTTAAAATATAAACAGTATATATATATATATATTATTTATACTTTAAATTTTAAAAAAAATTATAAAACATAGAAAATGTAAACAAAAATAACATATGTATAATAATACTCGTGAAAGAAATATAATTTTTGGGGTGAAACAAAAGTTTAAAAAAAAAAAAAACAGTTTGTATAATTTGCGTTGTAAAATTTATTTGTACTAATAATATTACTCCACCACCCTTTGGTAATTGTATGTGTACACTGTAACATTGTCAATTACTAGTTTTATTATTTATTCTACTTCACCAAAATTGTTCAAATTTTATTTACCTTTGTCTTCTACATATCTTTTGTTGGCTGAAGAGAATGAAGTACACAGTTGAGTTTGTTCGCCTCCTTCAATTCTCTCATAGTCCTGCTGATAAGTGCCTTAGATGGTTTGCAATAAAAATGCAGCTTTCGTAATTAAGCTTGGCATGATACGGCCCAGTCTGGTCAGCACAATTTGCAAGTTTAATTCTGTAACTCATGTGTGAAGAAAATACAACTTAATATCAACTCTGTTTTCCCTGTTGGGTAACAATGGAAAGTTGTCCGATTTCAGTATAATTTTTGTTGGAAATTTTCTAATTGCAAAACTGCAATGGATTCTGCGGCTAGTTGTTCTAATTATGCAGTTCAGTTGATCATTTATCTTGTGTTGCTCATGCATATAACATCAAATAATGTTAGATATATACGAATATATTGTATAATAAATATATAAAATTAAATAACAAATACTTATTATTTATGCTCTATGAATATGTTGTTAAAATTTATACAATGTAATCACGTGTAAATATCTTTATTCTATAGAATCATGCTGCTCGGCAAAGATGGCTTTCAATGGGGAGTCTGAAGTTCTGTACTTAATATTGCTCCTCACTGTAACCTATTATGTGGACTCCTGAGAGCTTATTAAATACAAGAAGAAGTCAAAAGCTTGGCAGTTTGAGAATTTCACATCTTGAAGGTGTTACGTGCAATTAGTATCCATCTTTTGTTTAAAAACCTTGTTAAAGCTACATTTTTATGAAATATACTATTTAAAATTTATTAGAGCATCAAAATATATTTACATATTTAGCCACAAGACTAGAGAGGGAGGAGTTGACTTTCTTCTTGCTTTGATGGCGAGGTGTATGCCATTAGTACCCTTAACTTTTGTTTCCATAGATCCAACATTCTTTTTAGATTCCATCATTTTCAGTTATCTATTGGAAGCTCTGACCAAGTCACTGCCAAATCACCTAAGCTAACTAGTTTTCGATTATCAATTTGGGGTTTCTTTTATTCTTTTTAAAACTTGTTAATTTATTTTAGAAAATCATAAGAATATTCAAATTGCAAAAAAGTAAGAATTGTGAAATTAATCAGATTTTATAATTTAATATATAAAATTTAATAAATATAATAATTTTTTAAATACAAATTTTATAAAATTTTCTTTATGAAAATAACAAATCGGTATTAATTTAACATAAAATATATCACATACAGTTTGTGCTGCACTCTGCTACCCCTGTACAATTTTCTTCAGGATTTCCCAAATACTTGCCCTGTAACCTTTTTTAATCAAAATCAGGTCAAGATAGCAATATGGAGGACAAGGAAACTACTTTGCCAAGTGAAGGAGATGATGATCTCCTCCCAAACAATTGGTATGAAAAACTGGTGGTGGAAAAGTCAGAACTTGATGAAACATCAAAAATCAATTGGGATTCAGGGCTTGCTCTCAAACAAGTTCATCAGTTCTACTATGTCATGCTTGGGCCAACAAACCCAGAATCAGTATCTAAAATCAAATTGGCAGAGAGGGTGGTTGAGGAGATGAATCAAGCTCATCTTTAAATCACTGAAAAAAATCAAAGAGAAAATGGTATGTAAGAAGTGCCAGTCCTGATGGTTTTCCACTCTGCTGTCAAATATAGAATTATAAATGTGTGTTAACTTCAGCATTCAATATTTTGATATGAAAGAAAACTATGATGTCAAGAAGGTTGTCCGTTGTACACCATTCTGACAGAGATGAGGTGATTTCTAGATGGAAAACTTAAACTATTACAGGAAAGCTTGATAACCTTCAAGAACAACAAATCAGAATCAGTTTGCTTAACAGGGTTGATTGTTTTCTGGAATGTTGAAACAGATCAATTAGGCATTATTACATGAATTTCTGCCAGAAGCTTCTTAGAGAAACTAAACAATTCTACCTTCAGAAGGAAAGAGCTGTTGGCAGTGCTGCTGCACATGGAAAAGTTTAGAACTATGTACCCATGAAGAAAGCCAGAAAAGACCAAATTAAGGTACTGAGCATTGGTTTCATTTTCACGTTTAGAGATGTTACCTCTTATAGATAATTTCTACTTGTTCTAGCTTCTCAAAGATGACTCTAACTCTTCGGAGAACAGAAAAGGGATTGCTCTTATGACCAGAATTAGACATAATGAGAAAGAATTAGTCACCATAAACAAAGCTATATTCTTTGCAGAAAAAGATGACAGAAAAACACCAGAAAAAGGATGAAGAATACCAATCCATTCTCAAATTGAACAAAATGTATTTCATAGGGAGGTATGATATTGATAAGCTTATTCTACACCTCTTCATTTTTGGTTATATTTTCGTTGTGCCTGCATTAATCTACGCAAGGTCTCTATTCTACATGCTAACATGCTCGGGTATTTTTTGGCAATTGGCAGACAAGCAATCCATACTTCTGGTTTCAAAATTTGGCTTAGATTTAATAATGTGGACTCATAATATATTCAGTTTAATCTATTTTCACACTTTCATTTCCTTACAATCTAGACTATAAAATTTATTAAGTTTCATAAATTAAATTATGAGATATACAAAAATTAACAGTCATATAAATGAGCTGTTGTGAACATTTTGTTATAATATATGATAGAAAAATATATAGGAAGAGAATTTGTATAATTGATGAAGCTCTTTGTCACAACAAGTCTCACATAAAAAAGAAATGAGAAGATACTAGGGTATATATAAGCATAGGATGTTACACATTACAATAAGCTAGTCCTTTGGAGAGAAGGTAATGATAACATAACAAATGGTATCAGAGCAAATCTTGTTAGTCCCACATTAGAAAGAAATGGGAAGGTCCTAATATATATAAGCATGGCATATTGCACTTCCAAATGGATTTGGATCTCCTAGAGTTGGGGTCCAAAAGAAGAAATGAGAAAGTGAGGTCTACTTCTAAAAATGAGAAAGTCATCAAAATAAAAAAAAAATAAGAAAGTCATTAAAATTAGAGAAGAAAAAAATAAAAATTAATAAAAAAAAGAAGTCCACTTCTAAAAGTGAGAAAGTAAGTTATCAAATCAGAAAAGAAAAAAATCAAGATAAAGTAATAAAGAGAAACAAAATTTAGAGATGAAAAACTAATAAAAAAAAGGAGGTCCCAGAATTAGCATTACAATTTTAGTGGCCGTCTTACTGTCTTTATAAATATGAATACATTTCCTGAAATTTGTTAGAATTGCTTTCATCATGAATTGTAGATTATTGACTGTCATCAGCATTGTTCCCTTATGAACAATGCTAAATGTAATAAAGAGAAATAAAATTAAGAGATAAAAAAAACTAATAAAAAAAGGAGGTCCACAAAATGTTAAATGTAGGGATCCAAATTCCACTTCATTAAACTTTTTTCGATGTTTCTTTTCTACCATAGAAATCTTAGTTTAATGCATTCGCAAATTATTACTTAATCATATTATTTTATTATGAAACCAAGAATTAGCATTACATGACCGTCTTGCTGTCTTTATAAACATGAATACAATTCCTGAAATTTGTTTGAATTGCTTCATCATGAATTGTAGATTATTGACTGTGTCATCAGCATTGTTCCCTTATGAACAACGCCCCTCAGCTGGCTGAAAAGAAAGACATTGCAGCCCTCCATAAATTGTATCTCTCAGAGGTTTGTAGTATATTACCTTTCTCAATCTGCTATATCTGTAGTTTAGAGGTCCTGATTTTCTTTCTTTTGTTGAGGATTTTCCCTATATTTTCTTTGGGTTGATTTGATTTGATGAGTTAGGTTGGCAAATTTGTGTTGGAATGGAACAAGAGTAAAAGCTTCAAAGAGGATTAAGAGAAGATGGTTCTACAATCACTTGAGAAACTACAACTAAGCATAGATGGCAGGATGAGGAACCATTCATAGAACAGAAAATTACAAATTCTGCATTTGTGAATTGCTTATTTTACATTTATACATGTCAAATCAGGGCATAATAATAATTTAAGATAATTTCTTATGAAAAATTTGTCACCATATTATTATTTTTATAAATAAAATTTTATAAAATTTTTATTAAAAATTTTAAATTATTAAATTTATTAAATTTTATAAATTAAGTAATAGTCGTAATTTTGGATAACTCATTTTAGCGGGCAGACAATTTTCCAATTTATTAATTCTGTATAACCATGTTTTCTCAATTTCTCATCTTAGCTTCCTTTTTAAATTTTTTATGAGAAAAAACTTTCGGATTATCCTTTCAGCAAGAATAAAAAAGAAAAGGAAGCAAGATACTGGCTAGCGAGGGTGATGTTGGAGAAAACCCGAGTAACTGGTCAGCCCAAATCGACAACGAGGTAGTTTTTCAAAAACTCATTTACAAACAGTCGAATTCAAGTTCAGACTCAAATCCGATTTGTTGTTACTTTGTCCGAAAAATGCCATTACCAATGGTCTGGTAGCAAACTGCGAATACGCGCTTGCAGGAAATCAAATTGTACAAATCGGGATGAGGGCAAGCTAGGCACTTGCGGAAGCCAAAGAAAGAGGCTTCGCATCGCAATGGTGCCGGGGACAAAAAGGAAGGGATTTTATAAGGGAAAGACCCCGCTGACACAGGCGTTTCCTGTTGTTCGATGATCATGCTTGAGAATTATAAAGTAATTCAACAATTATTGGCCTTCAGTTGATTCGACCCAATATTCAATAATCTGTTCTAGACAACTTCCGAAGGCTGTCTTAATGGACCCATATACAACTTTTGCCCAGTAAACTTAATTGAGGTAAAACTCTTGCTTTTGAGCTGTCTTTAATTCCAATTAAAAGCAGGATGCAGTAAAGATCTAGCTTAAAAATAACAACCTTGTTTAGTTAACTGTCAACTGCTTATGGGAAGGGATACTATCTTGCCAAACTTAATAATATGCTGAATAGCAATACCTGATGCCTGTTTTGCTCAACATATTTGAAAAGAGGAGCGGAAGAGTATACTTCTGACTAGTAAAAGGCATATCTTGGTTATGGCATCCATTCCTTCGTTTATCAGCAACTCCATGAATTAGGTTTCATAACATGTAGGACTATCACTAAAAAGATCTGCTTTTACACTGCCATAGTATGTTTTGAAGTAATACTCTTGCAAATACATACATCAACAACTAAAATAAGCATTTTAAATGGTTTTGGGAGGTTTGATGCGATCATCTATTGAATGGTGTGCAAAGAAGTGGAACGAGTCTAGGCCTCCTGTTAAATTCTAGCTGGCTCTGCACTAAATACCCTTCATGCTGCTGGAAAACTATGGCTTTTACCCATTCATTACCATATAGGCTCATAAGTGCAAAGTTTTCCATTTTTCTATTTCTTTGGTATAATTGTTGCTGAATAATTTGAGTTAAAGTAACTCACTCGCATTTGAAGGTGAAACTCGTTGGTAGTGCAGTTGATGTACTATAAGCCTCAGTTTTCTTGGTATCACTTGCATTCACCAAAGGTTCTGCAAGGAACTGGAGAAACATGGAATTTGGGGAACGCTTGCATCGATAATTCCTTCCAAAATCTGATCTTGAATGCACCAACCAGCAACCTTGCATACTCTGGAAAGCTCTTCCAGATTGACTTGACCTTCTAATTTGGAATATACCAATGTCAGAACTTCTCCCCCATTGTTTAATGCATTCAAAATCAGTGCTGGAAGATAGTTACTTAACTCATTATTTGACAGGTCCATATTTCGCCGACCTGAAATAATCTCAAAAAGCACTTGTCCATAGCTATATAAATCAGCTTTTGCAGTGATGGCTTCACCTGAAAACCATTCTGGTGTTAGATAACCTCTTGTTCCTCTCACGGTGGTAAGAATTTGACTAAAGTTTCTGGACAGAAGCTTTGCAAGGCCAAAATCAACAACTTTTGGGTTCCACTTAGCATCCAACAAAATGTTTTCTGGCTTGATATCATAGTGTATGATGCAGTCCCTACACTCCCTGTGTAGGTAAGCCAATCCTTTAGCTATGCCAAGTGCAGTATTGTATCTTGTTCTCCAATCCAATATCTGACAACCCTTTTGAAATAGATGAGATTCTAAAGAACTGTTTGGCATGTTCTCATAGACGAAGAATCTGTTTGAATCTTTTGAAGAAAAGCCACGTAGGCGAACAAGATTTCTATGCTGGATTACTCCAACGGTGCACACTTAAGCTCAAAGCTGCTTTCTTCCTTGCATTAGACCTCTGATTTCCTTCACTGCTATGAAAGTTACATTAGGGAATTCCCCTTTGTACACCCCTTTGTACACAATACCAAAACCAACCTCACCAAGTTTCTCTGTGAAATTTTTTGTTGCCTTTTGCAAGTCACGATGATTGAAAGGCATCAATGTATTGCCCATTGTGTCAATGGAATTGCCTGATACCTTTCTCCACATACATTCCAGTATAAAAGCAATGCCAAAGAGACAAACAAGCACTGCCATTGCTCCCACCACCATCCTAGTAGTCCTCTTATGGCCAGTCTCCTTCCTCTCATTTGCATTCACCCGTCATCTCATATTCTGCAACTCGGACATAAAATTCTCCTCTAATTCCCTCATTCGATGAAAATTCCCGTATTAATTGAAATGGTCCGTTCCAAGTGAAACATTTAGAAAAATATGCATGAGCAGAACATGAGCGGTTACTTAAGCAAGCCAATCGGCACTCTTCAGAATTCTTGACTGCTAAAAATTCTGAGCTCTCTGGATAACTTATATTAGGTATGACAATGAAAATGTCCTTCGTGGCATTGATGCATTGCAAAATAGTTCTCCTTACGCACCTATAATTGTACATTTGTGTGTACCGATCGGTTTGATTGTTGCACAAATCCTGTAATGCATTGACAAGAAGGCCGTAATTTCTCTAGGTTACATATACTATATATCCCACAGTCACAGATGGAGGGAGGGCCAGAGGTGGATTGAGATCTCCAAGTTTGAAAACCCTTGCACCACACGAATAGCTTGAGCTGCTCAGCTACATCCAGCACATACCTAACTAAACTAGAGTTGGGGACAGCGAAATACCTTACGTAGTATGTGTTATTCTCTTCTATTGTTGTGTAAACGCTTTGTAAATCATGGGGATCGAACATATTATATTTCTCAGACCCATTCCTTAGCAACAGCAGATTAAGACTTGCATTTACCTCAGCAGAGAAGATTCCAGGCGCTGGGTTATTTTGATCTTTCCAAGACGTCATTGTTGTTTTAATGTGCCCGTGCTTGTTATATTGTAACTTCGCACCGGGCAACCGAGTATCAGTTGGATGATTGAAACTCTGCCATAAGATGTCAGATGCGTTGGAAGAAGAAATTGGTCTTCTCCATTTGAGGAGATTCCCGTCATCGCCAATCACTCCAACTAATGGTAAATTAGGGGAAGCCAGAGGCCCGAGAACGGCCATATTTGTGGACCATACTGTTAGTCCAAAAGGATTTTTAGTACTAATTTACCATCCTGAAGAAACTCTGGAGATGAATGGCATGGATCAGAGACAGGATGGTCTCTGTTGGCTACCCAAACCACTGTTTTTGCCTGCGTTCGAAGCCCTTTGTACCATATCCCTATGTAATAGTTCTGAGAGTTACCTGGTGCGCAGGAACCAAGTTCAAACATTTCCCCTTTGGAAGTCAGAGTGCTCGTCCCTTACAGAGTCTGGCCTGGGACGATGCTCTTAGATTCAATGGATAACTGCACTTGAAATAAAATGAAAAGAAAAAGATTGAAATGGAACAGCCGTGACTCCTTCCCGGTGATACATATTGGTTGCAATATGCAGAATTCCTGCCGTCTGAGTTCTAATGAGCTTGCTAGTCAGTTATTTCTCTAACAATCTAAATTCGAAATTAGCGTCAACCACACTACCGTTTACCAAGTGATCAAAAAAGTTTTGCAATGTTCATAATTTTCCACACACGCTGGGCCATTGGCATGTGCATTATTGACTCGTAATTCTGTTCCATGAACAACATTTATGCAGCATAACAAGGGCAAGTAGGGAGTCAAGCATTGGCCATCACAATCAGGTAAGTCTTTCTCACGCGTCATTCATTGAATTAGTATTTGAGTAGAAGGCTTACACCCAAAGAACCCACAAGGAAAAGCTCCGGCCTTTCAATTTCTGAGATATCCAATCCAACCAATTGAAGTAATATTGCTTCTGGGCTCAGTGTTTTTCCTCAGCTGTTACTCATTGGATTTGACGGAAAACTTTTCATCGATGGGCCGAAATTGTGATAGGTTGACAGGATTGGCAGGTACTTTACGGCATCCAGTCTTTGGTGGTAAGAAACTTACTGAGGGTCCGCCGTCCCCGCCTAGAAGCTCAGCGAGGCCAAAATCAGAAACTTCTGGGTAGTATTTCTCGTTCATCTTAGACAGATTTCGTAGCCAAAATGATAGTTCCATTTTATTCCACGCATAAGGATGTTCTTCCTATTTTCCAGTCTCAAAAACTCCAGTAATTTCTTACTGTAAAGTTTCATATTCTCAAAGATGAAAGTGAAATTTATTTCACACGTATTAACGCATCAGGATTTTTCTTTTTCAAAAAAGAAGATTGTTTTCATATCTAGCACTTTTCAAGGATAAGTTGAATACACTCTATAAAGCTAGAGCCAAGTCACTCGAAATCATAATTTTCAACTATATAGCTTGCGGTTCAGTGAATTGAAGTAACTTATGGGTTGTACAGCATCATATTGGTTACTTTCAGGTTTGGCAAACTTAAAAAGTCTAGGAAGAAGGGACAATTCAATCTTTTATGGTACCAATCTTTGCCATTTGAACCACTTAAAATAATTCGACCTCTCATAGCAATAATTCTTTTTTGGAGAAAATACATATTACTCTCTTACACTTCATATGATATACAAAAAACCTGCTTGCATTTTCAATTGAGTAAAATAAGATCTTGCACTTTATCTATTGTGCAAGAAGGCCCCATCCGTCCAAAACCGTTTGGATTTCCGTTAATGCGCAAAATGGAATATCGTATGAAGGTGCAGCTACTTAGAAGAGGAGCAATGACTTGCTGCCACTACATTTTCTTAGAAGAGGAGCAACGATTTGCTGCCACTACACTTTCCCCAAGTTTTCAAAAGAATAACGGCTTGCTACCGCTGCCCCAAGGACTTCCAATTCTCTTTAACACGATGGTACCATTATGCTACTTGAATTTCAGGAAGTAGCCAAGCAATTACAATCAGAGTCTAAAGCTGGTAATCAAAAACCTGCCCGCAGAAGTTGAACCTTTGAGCAACTATGTCAAATATTATATTAGCTAGAAAGATAACATGTCTGAGCATTTATGTGACAACTGCATACTACACACCAATTGATTTGTTGGACACTGTAACAGTTTTCGGGTTGTTTGAAATATTTTTCTCCTTTTTTCTTTTCCAAGAAAAGGTTAAGTCTTCTGCTTTGGATACTCATCAAAATAGTTCGTACCTCTGCTACTGTTTTGGTCAATCATAACTTGGAGGTGCTGATTAACCATAAAGAGTTCTCTAGCATCCTGTTGTTAACCAAAATAATTCATGGTGATGCATTGCTGGCCCAACTATGTGGTAATGGCTTTTTAGAGGATTCAATTGACGAGGCAGCATTGCTGATGCTCCAGACAAGGCAAAAAATCGCCTATTGACGAGGCAGCAATTTCAGCTACAGCAACAACTGTGGTTGCATCAGCAGCTGCAACAGCAAGACCAGCAGCAACTGCAATTCAACTTGGCCATGAAAGGAGCAGGGGCAGTGGCAGTGTTGTTCTTTTGAAAATTTGAGGAAAGTGCAGCGGCAACAAGCCACTGTTCCTCTTCTAAGTAGCTGTGCCTTCATACGACATCTCGTTTTACACATTAATGAAAATCTAAACAGTTTTAGATGGATGGAGCCTTCTTACACAATAGATAAAGTACAAAGTCTTATTTTGCTCAATTAAAAATGCAAAGAGGTTTTCTGCACACCATATAAAGTGTAAGGGGGGTAATATGTATTTTCTCCTTTTTTTTAATAAATTTAATTTGTAGACAATACAATGACCCATAATCAGAAATTGAAAAGGACAATTTGTAATCTTGACTAGAAGTGTATAATAAATTAATGTAAGTATTAGAATGACATGATGTTTGACCTCCAATTTCTTTTTTATTTTTGTGGAGAAGAAAGGGAATTAACAAAACAACACAACCAGACCAAGATACAACTGAACGTGGAAAAGCCACTGACCACCAATTTCAAAAATCAGTATTTTATGCCGAAAGATAGGAGTACTAACATTCAATTTCAACACGTCAATTAAATCAGCAATGGCTCCCATTCAAGTGTTTCACCTGCAAACATGGGAACAATATCACCAGATGGAAAGGAAAAAGTGTCAGGCACCCTCCAGGCAACCTTCCTCAGTTTAATCTTTGACTTGTTCCTGGATAGGCCATAGAAGTCTGGTCCATTAAAGCTTGTAAAAGCCTCCAGCTTGTCAAGTGCACCAGCCTATAACATGAAAAGTAGTTTAGAAAAGCTAATAAGAATGAATACCAAATGTTGTCAGAAGGTAGCCGCCAAGCATGAACCTTTTTTTTTTTCGGTAACACATCGACCAGAATCGCCAGATAAGCAGTTTAGCATATCATAAGGCATATTTCCATGAATGACCTCTTTAACATCACCCGAAAAAATTATACACACACATCAAAATGAATATATAATATACACAACGCACAATTAAAGAGTTACCTCTTCAAAGACCTTGGCATACAGTGATAGGGCAACAGGGGAGTTGTATACGCCCGCACATCCACAAGGACATTCTTTTTTACGTCTTTCATGAGGAGCACTATCAGTTCCAAGGAAGAATCTTTTACTTCCACTAACAACAGCAGAAACAATCGCTTGCCCTAGATTAAAAAAACAAAACAAAATGAGCTCAAGGAAAGATGATAAATGCATGACACGTGAAGTGATATTATAAAAATGTCAAAAAGTGAACGCGTTTCTAAAGTGATCTGCTCTCAACCATAACTAGGTATTATCCATAAACTCATACAATCTTCAATATTACTATATACCCTTCCAAGTAAAATCAAAATTCAGAAATGTACACTGCTTTTCAAAGGCTAGTCCAGGCAATTAATGCAGTTTAGATTAATATTTCAATTTATTAACAAAGTGTAGCACCATTAAAATGTTGAAATTTTTTAGATTTACGAAAGAAAGCTACATACTGTGGATTTCTCTTTTCAGCACTGGAAGACAGTAATTGTGGGGCTGCAAGCCACCTTGGAACAAAGAATTGCGATTGAGAAGAAGATGCTGTGGTGTAACAGTTGCGGCTACATAACCTGACAAATATAGCCTTGTCAAAATTTAGTATAAAAAATAGTCAACGTGAAGAGAAAGCTCCTCCAAGCAATGACTAAACAAACCTTCTTTACAAGACTCAACAAATCTAACAGCATCCATGGTAGTGATATGCTCCATTACAACCTTCAGCTGCGGAAGCCTTTGAACTAAAGGCTCTAAAATTGTTTCAATATAGACTTTTTCCCGATCAAAGATATCAACATTTGGATCTGTAACCTCCCCATGAACCTGTCATATAAACCAACTCAATTCAGAAAAGAAACAAAGAAAGAGAAAAAGAATAGAATGACAGAATAAAACAACAGAGCCACGAATTTTAAAAAAAGAAAAAGAAAAAAGACTTAATATCATATAAATACCAATAATGGTATATTCTGCTCAACCATCTCCTCAAGAACAGGAAAACATTTTCCAAATAGATCGGTGACACCATCTTGAGAGTTTGTGGTAGCACCAGCTGGATACAACTTCACACCATAAACAACTCCACTTTTTTCTGCCAATTTAATCCACATTATCAAGCATTCTACTATTATCAAAAGAACCAAGGCAAAAGTGGATGTCATGCGAGATGTATAGAACAGAATCCAACATTAATACAGAAAAAATGTGTTCATACTCACAGTACAAAATTTCCAGTCTCTATTGAACACATGCAGGGCTGTGTGCATAAACCAAGAATAAGGCATGGCAATTTCATATAGATAAAAATTTAAGAGTAAATTATCCATATTGTATGTTGTTTCACAGAAATTAACTTACAAACTACATGTTGCAGCAAGTGCAAGGCTGATAGATATGAATTAAGAGCAAGAATCTAAACATTACAGGGAAAATTTAAAATTAGGCTAAACAGAACTTCTTTTTAATTAAATTTTAAACAGAATAACATATGCATAGACACAAAAGTTAAACTTACAGGTTACTTCCTTATATTTTGAAGGTAATATGCATCAAAACTGTGTTTCCACTAATCAGACTCACTTGCAAGTTTTATCTCATCCCGGCTTGTCATGTCTGTTAGGTAAAGTGTCATCAGAGGAGTAAAGTTGCTATCAGCAGGCAGTGCTTTCAAGATGGACTCTCTATAAGTCACAGCAGCAGCTGTGGTAGTGATGGGTGGCTTCAAATTCGGCATCACTATAGCCCTTCCAAAATGCCTTGCACTGTAGGAGTAAGTAATTAATCAGTATTCTTATCAATATCACTGGGGTTGCAGTTAATAAAATGAATATTTAATTATAAACTATGCTGTGTACAAGTCTTCCTTTTGTATATCCACCAAAATTTAGGGAATGCCAAGTGGGTTAACCATGGCTCTTCTCAATTACAAGTGAAATGACCTGTGGGAAATGACAGCTTGAAGAAGGTCACCATCACGGAGATGAAGATGCCAATCATCAGGTTGTGTAATAGTAAGCTCCATCCTAGGTCCCTTATAATGCAAGTGCTTATTCTCTTCAAATTTTCTTGATTGAAACTTGAATACCTGAGCAGAAGGGTAAGAAAAAAATTCGCAAACATTACTGAAACTGTTCAACTTCATCATGCAACAGTTGTTTATCATTATACCGTTTGAACTTGAACATAGTAGGATCATAGGTCCTTAAAAATATTGAAAGAAAGCGGTGACTCTGAGATCCATATGCTAACTATGTTAGTAAATCAATTAACAAAAACATTAGAACATTGGTAAAATTACAGGCTTACAGCATAATGCACCCTCCATCTTTTCTTAAAAAAACCAGATTTACTCTTTTCATTTTTTGCCTCAATCTCAATGTCAATTTGAAAATTAAAAGCCAAAAAATTTTGGTTTTTAGCTTTTGTTTCTTCATTGTTTTCCATTTATTCTCTTCAATACAAAGGAAGAATACAAAAACAGAATGGGTAAAAGATATAAACTAACAATATATGGTCGAACTTTTAATCTATAGTAACAACTCCACAAAGAAAGTTATACGAGCCACGTAAAAAAAACAGTAAAAGAACATACTAAAAAAGTCAAGAAATACCTGGCAAGAAGGTACCAAACTCTTTATCATTCTGAAAGTCACGAAAGCCACCATAAGTACCTCAAACATGTAGAACAATCTGATTAGAGAAGAAATTATGAGACAAGAGAAAGATGCAAAATTCATTTTACTCGAGTGAAATTTGATCAGAAGAACTCAAAAGGATATGAATATCTAAAATATTCGTGCTTTTGCTTGAGTGAATGCAACAAAAACAAAAACTCGTTTTACTTGAGTGAATGAAAAAAAAAAAAAAGCAAAATATGAAAAAAAGAAAAAAAAGCAGAATACTCTACCAAAAAAAAAACAGCAGAATAAAAATATATTTACATTCAAAGGAGCTTGTTCCATCTGACTCAGTGAGCATTGAACAAAGTGTAAGAGCCTCACTTACAGATTTCTTTATCGCAAATATGTCTTATTTTGATGCATGAATAGAACAAAACTTCAACTTATTGCAGCTCAAAACATCTCTCTCAACCAAGCCTTCTTGTTGAGCAGCTCTTTCAACAGAAGGCATTGCCAATATCCACTTAATCTCAATTGTTAAATAGCAATAAACTTAGAACCCACATTCCTTCAAAGGCGCAACAGAATAAGAAACGACGATAAATGGAAACAATGGATTGATCAAAGAAGAAGAATAAAAAGCAAAGATACAGATATGGGACGGCGAAGAAAAGGGTCCGAATAGCACAAGAGAAATACATAAAAAACTAAGAAAAGAAGAGCAGCTGAGAGGAAGAGAGTGGCAGCGTTGCTCACCTTCGATTTTGGGATCAGAAACCGTTGTTGCAGCAGTGGTCGTGGGCGTTCGCGGTGGCTGGTGCGCTGCGGTGCTCGTCTTGATCCTGTTCGGTGGTGGTGACGCCGTGGACTATAGTGAAAGCCGGAAGGGCGCAAGGCAGCTGAGCTGAGAAGAGACGGAGCCATGGAGGTCAGTTGTGGTCGTGGGCAATACCCGGATCCGACCCCGGTTGTGTGACCCGTACCGGGGGAAATTGAGACCCATATTTGGGCCTACCGCCTACTAGTTTGAATTGGGTATATGACCCATTAGACTGGACAAACCTGACCCATTAGATTGTGAATCTAAGCGATATTGGTTCACGCAACCAAACTAGTGACACAATACATTTATAAGATTTAAAGTGAGCTCTTATAAAGTTTTATATATTGAATAGTTTGAATTAATAAATTTTAAAAAAATTGTTAGATATCCTTTTTTATTTATTTTAATAATTTAAATATTTTTAAATAAATTTTTTTATAAATTTAATTTGTGTAAATAAAAAAATTACAAAAAATGGATAGAAGGTGAGAAACATCATCGACTCTCTGTCGAGAGGAAAGAAGAACACCCATGGCCATGAGGGAGTAACCCTCTCCAAGTGCATGATCAAATTCGAACACAAGGGAGCCGGCAGCATTGCTGGTTGGATACTTTATCATAAGCATTTTACCCATTGAAGTATAGAAAAAGGAAAAAGAAAAACGAATGAAAAAAATTTTTACAAGAAAAATGTCTTGATGTTTAGTTTAATTTGGTTATGATCTGAATCCTATTATCCTCTTTTTTTCCAAAAAATAGTATATTGTACCCTTCCTTGAATTTTTACTTGTTGGAATAAAAACAAAAAATCCTAAAAAGTTCTTCAAATTGAATATATGCAAAAAAAAAAAAAAGATAACAAAAACAGAATTCATTGCCAACCATCCTTGAATCAAATGACACTACACATTTTACATATAGAATCTCAACAACAAGCACTAGAGGATTAATATCACAGGTTCTTTCCCGTTCCTATATATATATATATTTTTATTAATGGTATTAATAGCACCCAATCATTAGAAAAAAAACAGCCCCACCAAATATCGCAAAAAAAAAAGTTGCCTTGGAAACATTTGAATAGTACACAATAAGAGGCTATTGTGCCCTTACATTATTTGTTTCTGCAACAATTTTTCATGCTGCTAAGTAAAATCTCATATGCATTTTCCATGCATGATTTGAATTTCTGTGGATTGATGAGCCCTTTTTCCATTCCAAAAGCAACTCGTAGCTTTCCCATATAGCTCATGATTGTTACCACAAGGGTCTGTAATCTCATAAAGAATAATGTTAATTAACCAATGTGTATACATAAAACACATTTCCTTAACGTGACTTTGTATGAAGAAGTTCAGATCACCTTGTCTTTTTAGAAAATAATTAAACCTACAACATATGCAACATTACCTATATGAAAACTTTTTATTAAGTTTTCATGAAAGAGTTGCAATATATCCAAATAAAAACCAATTTTATAGCAGTTTACAGGAAACTTATAATAGAACTGATAATTTTCAATGAATATAGATTGATTGAGGTTTAATTGGTAACATTTTTTCTTGGAGTCCTGTCATTTTTCCATAGATAAATTTATGTAAAATTCATATAGAGCTATTAATAATTGTTTTAGTGAATTTTTAGATAAGTGTATCTTTCTCAGAGCTGAGTTTTCATTTTTTTGGCCATTTTTAGAAAGTGTTTTTGATTAATCATTTGTCTTAAATTTTGTCTTACTAAATATGTATAACAAAATTGTTAAAAGATTAAAGTATAGATACAAATTTATTGGATTTTATAATTTAATTTATAAATATTTAAATAAATTTCATAATTTATACTTTTTTAATTAAATAAATTTATAAGAAATATTGACATACCATAGTTGAGCCCAAGACCATGAAATAAACACCTTTAATGGGATGATTAGCCATAGATATCTGCTCTAGTGGTCCAATTATGTTTGTGATTGGTGCACTTGAGTTTTTCATTGTGTTGTACATGTATGCTGCTGCAACCTGCAATATGAAGCAGTGGCCTTGTAATTCAAAATATAAAAAACAAAAAATGCAACATTTTTGTTCGATCATACCCACCTCAGGGCCTCTGAATTTCTTCACCAAATCCAGAAGCATGGCCGTAAGGTGCACAGCAAAAGAAGCTTTCTTCCTCTTAATGATTCTATGGGCTTCCCAAACAAATTGTGGTGGGTTTGAATCGGTGCTATCGCCTAGTTTGGGAATAGGTACATGCAAGAAGCTAAAATGGTTTCCCCACGTTGACTTGCCATCAGCATTGTTGAGCATCTCCTTCACTGATTTGTATTCTCTGATGCTTCTGGTGTTGAACAACACCAGTACTGTCGAATTCGCTTTCCTTGATTCATAGTTCATCTCTTGCATGTATAGCCGAATCCCCAAGAAGACCATTCCAGTGATCACATCTTTTATAGTCTACACAAAATGAACAATGACCCTTGGATTGAAAATGAAAATAAAAGTCGCTGATTCAATTAGTAAAGTTCAAAATATTTGATAGGTAAGGTTTAAGTTTAAATGCTTTTACAAATCTCTTCAATAAGTCATTTATAAATATCATTATAACCTTTCACTGAAATTCGTGGCATATTATGTCCTTGAATAATAAAATAGTCTCTTATTATGTTAAATTTTTATATTTCAAAAAAATAAAAACACACCTAAGGTTATCATCCATGTCTAAGTTTTATTTATCACATGGTCTAGAATTTTTGCTGGAGATTCAAATATATTAAAACAAGCTCATGTCTGCCCACCAAATACAGATGAGGATCAACAGTGTTATTTTCATGTTCTTATATTCACATTTTAGTCAATCTTCTCTCACTCTCTTCTCACTCTTTTCTCACTTTTTACTTATGCTCTTATTTTTAATTCAATTAAATCATAAGACATGGGTAAAATATAAATACAAAAACATAAAAAAAAACATTTTCCGATGAGAACTAGTTTGATGGGGCAATCAGTTTCTCAGTCAAAAAAAGAAAAAAAAAATGAAAGAAAAAAACCTCAAGATAGAACTGGGACTTACCACTCCTAGCTTAGATTTAATCTCTCTGATATGGTTGAGATCGAATGAGACACTTGAAATAGTAATATTGCGAAGCTTCATTTCTGAATGTCCAGACCTTATTGGCGATATATCATCTTCCACCGAACTACTTTTCAACATCTACACCCAAAATCTGAAATGCTGTTTAACAACGTTGAGAACATCGAGGGTAATCTCCTGAGAATGCTTCTATTTTGGACCTGTTCAACTCTTCGGGTAGAAGGAAATGTTAAAGGAATGGAAGGGTTGTCAGCTCTTTGAAGACATAAGAAAAGAGCACCCATTAGAGAGTCGCCATCGCCAAGGGCATGATGAATTTTGAAAATTGTGGTACCAGCAGCATTGCTAGTTGGATATTTTACAATATGAAGTTCCCAAAGTGGTTTCTTATCAGATAATTGTTCCACTGATATCTTTGACATGTATTCATCAAGATATTCATCACATGTCTCTGATATAGAGTTGATGGGGAATGCAGGGACTTTCACATGTTCCTCCAGCTTCACATCAACTCGTTTCCATTTTTTATTTCAATTTTCATCTTCAACCTGTTTGCAGCAGACAACCAGTGGTCGTGTATTAGTACTTGAAGTGAACCACTAAATTTGAAGTTGTACTTATTTATGCTTACAATGATCAATGTTAGGTGTGAATTCAATGTACCATATAATCTTGCTTTAATCCCAATTAAATTTTGAAATCTAAAATGTTAGAAATGTAAAATGATTCATGAATATCAATCTGACAACTTTAAGTTTTTAAAATAAATTAATTTTTTGACATAGCATATATATTTCGTGTTAAATTTGGATCTTGATTTTATTATTTTATAACTTTGATGAATTTATCTTTATATCTTTTTATTTTTTTTAAGTTTTACCTTTTTTTTATAACTAATTTTTTGACTACATCTCCTGACTAAATTCCAAAATTAAGATATCCTAATTTTTGCCTTCTTAATAATTAAATTAAATTGCAATACAAGGTTTAATGAGCCCTGTTGAAGGCTTATTATCAAAAGTATTATGGCATAATTTTTATATTTTTATAGCAGTCTATGAAAAGAAATAAAAACTGAGAAAGCAATAGAAATTACCATGATAGAGGAGAGGCGTGGGTTGATGGGAAGGAACACGTCTCTGAGGAGTGACAGGGCTTGTGAGTCATCAATGGGAATCTCAGATTCCAAAACACCAAGAACATATATGCTTAACACAGAACTTTTCAAGTATTGCCCTGTAGGGCTAACTGGCTCTCCGAATGCTTCCTCATAGGACTCCATTGTTCTTTCTTAACAAGATTTGTAGCGAAGAAGACACGTTCTTGGAGCTCAATTACAAGCAACTCGAACCAGTGGAGTCTGAGACCAATACAAGGGTACTGATATGATGAGTTGGATCCCTTAAGTACATATATATCAAAGTTGGGGGTTGGAGGGTAGGGGCTGGACTTGAATGCTTTTCACCCTCGGCTTCCATTTTCTTAAAAAAGAAATGGGTATGATCATCCAAATACATTTTCTATTATATCTACTTAAATGATAGCGAATAGACTTGTAACTGTACAAGTTCATTCATTTTTATTAGCAGAAGCATTGAATTTGGCCATGCTGCCATTGTAGAACAAATGAATTAGCTAATTCTGATTTTGTAAAACTTTGTTTTATCTTTTAGATATATATATATATATATATACACACACACACACACACACACACACACATGAAACATTTAGCTTGTCAAACTAGGGATATATGCACACAATATCTCGAACAGTATAATTCATACATCCGAGAAGATAGGCACGAAATTCTGTGTCCTCCCCAATGATAACAGAATTCTTCAACATCTCTGACATAATATCAAGTTGGTAAGTTACCTTTTGATGAAACTAATCATAAAGAAGTATGCATAAAGTTTGCTTGCAACATCAGAGACTTAGATGATTTGTGGTTTTTTTATTTTGGTATAATTGTGAGATTTGTGTTGTATATGGAAAGAGACGAGAATCCTATGGAAGGAGCTAGTGACTATAAGAAGCTGTGTTAAGACAGAAACAGAGCTGAGCATTAATTAGGCTTTGTCTGGAGGTTTGGAAACAAAAGAAAGCTAGTGATAACTGCAGAAAAGACAAAGGGAAGATCACGGAAAATAATGAATGGAAGAGGACTTTCTTTTCTTCTTTTTTCTTTTAAAGGAAGGATAGGAAATGTTCATATCAATAGTAAAAAGTTTGATAAATTAATTTATTTTTATAATATAATATATAAATTATTAAATTTATTAAATTTTATAATTTAATTTATATAACTCGCACGTCCAACAAGATTGATTGTAAAAATTTGATTGTGGAGAAAAATTTTCCTAAATTGATATGCAAATGAAGTATATGGTAAAGCCCATGTCCTTTTTGTTTGGCAAAAGCTGAATGAGCTGTTCTGATCCAAAATCAAATGTTACATTTTAGATGTTCTGTGATAGGAATGGTTCATATTGGAAGTGATTGCGACCTTGTTATTCTGTTAGATCTCAAATTTTCTTTTTCTTTTGGAGATTTTTTTTACTTGTTAAAGGTAAGTTATATAACTTAACATATATATAAAATTTTAAAAAAATTAAGACAAGTATTATTACATTATTAAAAATGCTGAACTTTATTAATTTTTGATTGTTCTGCCATAATCTCCTTTTAGTAGTTACAAGTTTTTTGTAGCAAATATACAGGTTGGACTCAGCTCAAGCCATATTTCTGTTATGTGTAGATTGGAAGTAAGTTTTGGGAGGCAGAACCTGATTTAAAATTAACTGGTTGAACTACTTCTAGCTACATTTACTGTATGTAAATATTAGTCTATACACAAACAAGGTAGAGTAATACCAAATTAATCACCAGTAGTCTCTGGCATATATATAGGAGACATAGCAGGACAAGATTAACGTGGCTCAGATGATCAGATCCAGCTGCTAACATAACATGAGTACAAGGAATCGGAATTGCCTACGATCTGATTTTGTGATTTTCATGATCTTTAAGGAATAGAATTTGTAAATGTTAATTATAGTGGGTTTTATTTTCTAACACTTTTTTTCTCAATCACTTAAAATTTTTTATTTTCTTCTAAAATTATACTATAGTCAAAGATGAATCATAAAAATTATGAAATCTAAGTCTTGGATACAAGCCGTTTATAATAGGAGAAAATCTATTCTTACACATCTTTTTAATATGCAGAGAGTATAATAAGAGATAATAATTAAGTGAAATGCACCGTTTCACTTAATTTTTTTTCTCTCATTATATGCTCTATATACTAAAAAATATGTAAATATATCATTGCTTTTATTATAGGATGATTAGCCAAAATCACTTTTTCTACTGACCATGATTGAGAATATTGTACTTGATTTTCTTACTGTGCTAAGCATGTATTTAGGACCGTCAGCCACAATATACATTCTAACCTTTCGAAATCTCATGTATGCTAGAATTCATATGGGGTTCGTAAAGTAAATCACAACAACACCGTTATTGAAAAAAGTGAGAATTAATTAGGAACATGACAAACCCACCTCATAGCCTCTGAACTTTGCTTCATCTATAAAAGCCAAGCAGTAAGAAAAACAGCCAGAAGAATGTCTCTTCCTCTTGTTTGTGTTCTGTGCTTTCCAAGCAAATTCAAATGGGTTTGAAATTTGGCCCTTTTTCATCAGTTTTGGCACTGATCACTATGTGCAAGAAGGAAATGATCAGTCATTGGCATATGATCCTTCACTGACTGTTAACCTTCAATATTTCCAGTATTCAGCGGTACCAATAATGGTGGAATTTGCTGTGATTGATCTATAAATCTATATATCTTGCACATATATCAGAATCCCACACAAAACTAATTTTTTTATTTGAAATCTAAATTTTTATAAAACTAGACAGACGAAAATTGTTACTGAAGCCCAAAGGTATGAACAAGGATATAAATTATCAAACAAGTAAGGTAGCATAAGTTATATATATATATATATATATATATATATAAGTTGCAAAACACTGGTTGAAGAGCAGATACATAAGATGATTGATTAGTTTTAAGCTGCATCAGAGGCACAAAAAATTTGTGGTTTGGGAGCAAGTATAATTTTCCTCTCTCAATTTCTTGCTACGATCAGGAGTCTTTAACTTTGTTGTTGCTGGAAACTGAAGTCCTTAGCTGCTTTGAGGATTATCTGAAAAGCATGGTTTATGCGCGATGATAATTGCTGCTCGTGTATGAAGCCTTCTTCTGTTATCATGGTGACCCTCAATGCTCCCATATAGCTCATCATTGTAATCATAAGACCCTGCAACTCCCAAAAACATGTATGTAATTGATTAAAAGTTATGAAAAAAAAAAATCCTCACACAATACATTGTATATATGCTATATGAAATAGAACTAAATGCATTTTAAAGATGTAAATGTAATGTATAGTTTGCTGTTAATATTTTATAAGAAATAAAATTAAAAAAGTGAGATACTAAGGTGGGTGAATAAAGAGGTGGGATAAATTTTAAAATTTTAAAGTGCTTAAAGAGTTAATATAATATAAAAGTTTTAAAAAAAAAATTAGGTGAGTTGGACATGAAGTTATTTAAAACTTTTAAAATTATTATCGATATATATGAGACTTTAAAAATATCAATGAGGGTTTAATTAAAATTTTTTAAACTTTATAAAGTATAAACAAAATTTTCAAAAACTTTAATAAAATAAAAAAAGTAATAAAAATTTTTAAAA
The DNA here is from genome assembly GCA_037013595.1 of Dicorynia guianensis. NCBI lineage: Eukaryota > Viridiplantae > Streptophyta > Magnoliopsida > Fabales > Fabaceae > Dicorynia > Dicorynia guianensis. The sequence continues at coordinate 4,733,475 of JASUAB010000009.1, forward strand.
TCTTTTAAGGATATACACACCCACACACACAATATTTTCCAAAATTCAGACTTCTTGAATTCGGACCTATATTATGCTTAAATGAGTTACAGTAGGACTCTGTAAATAGTTAATAAATTTTAGTTACAAAGGTGAATGACTTTCCTTGGAAATTATTACTTAGTAATTTATATTACTTTAGAAAGTAATTAGTTAACATTAACCGAAATTATCAAGGATCAAAACTGATCAGGTACCTGGGGTATCCCAGTCACGGTAAAGTAGAAGCCCTTTACAGGATGATTAGCCAAAGCCATCTGTTCTAGTGGTCCAGCCATGTTTGAGACTGCTAAGCTTGACTTTCGCAGTGTGCTGTGGAGCTGTTTGGCTGCTGCCTGCCATTTCACACAATCTAACTATATAAACTCCCATATATAAAAGATAATCAAAGTGCGTGCGTAAAAATGAGAAAAAAATAAGAATATCACCAGCCAATTTTTTCTTTTTTTTGCATAAATATTAACTACACTTGATTTCTTTACACAAAATCCATGTGATAGACGGATTAATATCAAGATTTCTGTTTTTGAGTTTTGAACAATGAACTTTAAATGATGACTAGTGTAAAAGAATCACACATACTAAACATTTGTATATGCCATATGATTTTCGTATATAGGAGGAATGTACGACAAGAAATAGAATTTTTGTATAAAACAGGATGAGAGAAATGAGAATATGAAAGTGTATATAATTTATAGGCAAAATTAATTTATACCTATATCATTACTCACTCACCTCATGGCCTAGGAGTTTATGCTTCATCTGTAAAAGCCAACCAGAGAAACAGACAGCCAAAGATTGCCTCTTCCTATTGATTGTGTTGTGTACTCTCCAAATAAATTCAAGTGGGTTCAAGATTTTGGTGTCTTCTAGTTTTGGAATGGACACACGCAAGGAGGTAACTCGGTTCCCCCAATTAGGACCTTTGCCATAATCAGCCTTAATCATATCCTCCACTGACTGATAACCTTCGACATTTCTTAAATTCACCATAACCAATGCTGCAGACTTTGCTTTCCTTGATTTATAATCAATATTTTCCATGTGTAGCCGAGTACCGCACAAGATGATTCCAGTAATTACATCGTTTATAGTCTGCCATTTTGTTACATATAGTTAAGTACAATGGCCGGGATTGCTATGTAATGAAATATTGCAATAATGGCTCACCAAAAAAATTTGATAGTGCAATAATGATGTGGTTACATTTGTAGTATAGCCAATATATATCCTACATGACCGAGTTCTATAAAAGATGAATGGGCCATTGTTAGGTACCTTGATTTTAGTTCTAGGGTATGGGTAAAAATGAAGTCAGCCAACAATAATATCATGACATTTGATATATGATAATTTAAAAATCTTAATGATTAATTTGATACGTATTTATACACCTAATTTTTTCACTTTCTCTTAAAATTAGATATATTTTCTTTTTTTTTTTTTTGAGTTTGACACACATCCCTATGTCTATTTTTTCACTTTTTCTCTATTTACTTAGTATGCTTATCTACCCATTTTCTTTACTTTTTTTTTCTACTCTGACATACATCTCTATTTTAATTTCTATGAAAGTGCTAACACAAGATAAGATAGTAGATGAAAGTAATAACACAAGTCATTATAGCTTCTTCTTTTTGCATAAAACTACAAGAGTTAGCTGGTTTCACAATTAAATTAAAGGATAGCTATTGTGCCTTTTCAAATCAAAGGATTCAAAACACTAGTGTAATTAAAGAAATTCTTGTGTAGACAGCGTCTATGTAGGCACTCGCATTTGGTTGACACAATATTCAAGTCCTATGTGAAATCTAAGCAGAAGACATTGATTGTAATGGATGGCCAATAGAATAGGAAGAGCCAACCTTTTTGACACCTCTAACAAGAAGGAAGGGACAAGATTAATATTTTTTAGAGAGTAATGTTAGATTAATACATTGGTATTTATATATTTTTTATAAATTATCATTTGATATTAATATTTTATAAATTTTAAAATTTTGCACTATTTAATATTAATATTTTATAAATATTTATACAAAACATATAAATATAAAAATATAAACTTAGCATTTCTCTTCCCTATATGCCAGTTGCTGTCTTGGAGTTGATATCCTCAATAATACTCCCTAAATAACAAAGGTAGGTTGGGCCTTATGGTTCTCCTTTCCAGGCCCCAAAACTGAAGAGAAACAGAGAGCGAATGACCCAATCAATCTCTCGGATCGGAAACGCCCCACATCAGGTATTCAACCCGAGATTGCCGATCTTTGGTTTGTTACAGGGTGTGTACTTTGTAGGCTATGCTTAGGAATAAAACGCAAAATTTGAAGTGGTAAGCACCAGAGAAAGCCATAGAATCTGTGGGATAACTTTCAAAGAAGAATTACTAAGAGAGAGATAGAAGAGACGAATCAGAAAGAACGTAGCGAGGATATGTTTGATCATATCAAGAATTGATGATCACCAATCCATTACTTTGCTTTCATCATCTTCGTCTCCTTCTAACTGGTACCACTGATTCCGTAGCACAATACAAAGAATTTGAAAGAATGAAAAGAGACCCAATGAGAACTGAGGAAGAGACAACCATCCAAGAGATCCAGGGGTGACCCAGAAACCGGTTCCTACTATCGACGCCTTTTAAAGTGCTTGAATTGAAACCCTAGGTGCAAATTTTGACTTCTTATACGAAATTACAAACGGACTTACTTCGCTTTGGATCCAAACGTTGGGCCCCTGCTTTGTTTTCTATAACCTTCGGCTCGGTGGATCAAAGGTTCTATTGAGCTAGCTTTCGGACTTTTTACTGGAGACAAGCAAATTAGCCGACCTAAATCCGTTAAATATATATATATATATATATATATATATATATATGATTTGTATTCAAATTAATTACCTGAACTACACATATAATTTGTTAATTCAATTAGACTTAATCAATTTAAATTCGATTTATATATTAAATTGAGTTTGAGTGAATTTTTCTAAACTTGTTTTAACTCAATCTAATCAATTTTTTTTTTTAATTTTTCATCTAAAATATCCTTACTACTATTGATTAAAAACTAATTTTTATTTAAGGTGTATAATTATTTGATTTTAATTCCTTTTAACAAGAATAACCTCAAGTCCCGACTCCTAGCAACCAATTTATTTTAAACCCAACTTAACCTGCCATATGATTATCTTGGGTAATGCATAAAGGGGCTCGTTTTGCCATGACCCAAAAGGGAAAATAAAAAAAAAACACGTCTCTCTTTTGAGTGCAGGAATAAACAAAAAAAAACGAGTCTAATAGAAAAGCTATGTTATATCCCCATGTGGAAGTAGAGTTCTAGTACATATGAGATTTTTTGTTTTTGTTTTTTTTTTTTAATTTGGCTTAGCAGGAATTTTTCGTGCAGCTGTGATCATCATCTCCATAGAATTTTCCATACATGTCTTGAATTTGTGGGCATCAATGAATCCTTTCTCCACTGCAAAGGCAACTCGGACGTTTCCCATGTAGCTCATGATTGTCATGGTCAGACTCTGCAAATCAATCCGTCAACTTAAAACCATGTAATACCAAAAGCCATGATCATTTGCTTATAGATCACCTTATTTTGCGCTATTTTTTTCAGCGTATTTTATCAAAGAATCTAAAACCATGTGGTCTTCGGTTTTGTTTTGGTGAGTGGGAAAATAGAAATATGAATGAAATCTAGCCTTAGGTGAACCAACTGACATAAAGTAGATGCCTTTAACAGGATAACCAGCCAAAGCCATCTGTCCCACTGGACCAATCATGTTTGAGATCGGTGCACTTGAATTGATCAATGTGCTATTTACACATCTAGCTGCAGCCTGTAACACCAAGTAAAGCAATCCTTGAAGTTTCTCTTATTTTGGAATAAAACCATGCCATAGTTAGAATGATAGAAAAATATAGTCTGGTTGAACGTGGGCTACCAAATTTTAATAAAATATGGGGTGATTTGTTGAATTTCATAGTTTAATGTATTAAATATAATAAATTTAATAATTTAAATTTTTAAATAAAAATTTTGAAAATAAAATTGCTTGACTTTCTTTCAAAAATTTAGACTGTACAATAACGGAGACATGAACAAAATTCTAAAAAAATAAATTAGTAAGAAAAAAATAAAAGTCACAAATTAAATTAAATACAAAATACAGAGAGCAACCATCAAAGTAAAAAAAAATAATGATAATAACAAAGGTCAGTGAATCCAAACATGCAGAATTAGTATTTTGAAATTTCTTACACAAAGTGAGGTAAGTGACTTCCGAAAGCTAAATGAACCAAACAGGACACAGATTATTCAGGTGATACTTGGGCTGTTGTTGCCAGATCAAGCTAGCTTTAGGCACCTCGGAGAAGCAAGGCTCTTCAGACTCTGCAACAGATAATATAAATTGGTCCAATTCAGTGTCCAATGTTAGTAATCTATACATGCTTCAGAAATAGAGACCATGGAGCCAAACTTTAGCATGAACTTACTTGAGCCTTCAACACCCTGCTGAAGTTCTCACTCAATATCCACTTGGCCCGCGGGTTACGTATTTTCTAGGGTCAACTTGTCCCACTCCGTCATGGCCCACGCAGGACAAAATTTTATGGACTTAATGGGGCAGGTGGGTTTGACCCATTTTAACGCCCCTACATCTCACATCCTTGAATACAGAAGGTAAAGATAAGAAAGAAATTGTAATATCTACTAAAAGAATGTAAGATTGCAAAACAAATAAAAATTAAAAAAAAAAAGGAAAATAAGACCAGTTTGGAGCATGAGTTGCACACGAATAGAAACAAAAATGAAAATTAATAACAAAAACCACATATTAAATCATACAAATACCTTCATGAACAGGGGAGCACATTCAGTGCACCTGGGATGCTTGTTGGGAAGTAGCTTAATAGGAGGCACCGACAAAATAGACCCATTTGAATACAGCGCGTACATATCCTTGGCAGTCATTCTCTCCTTCTGAACCCCTTTGAAAGATATAGAAAGTTTAATGCACAAATAATTTGCTATTAAATTATTACAAACTTAAAGTAAATTTGTTGATCAGCAATTTAATTCAATAAATTTAATGTTCTAAATTTTTTAATAATAAAATATGAAACCAAATTAATGAAACAGAGTAATTAAATTCATTAGTCTATAACCATATAACTACAGGAGGAATTGTGCGCCAGAAGGGGACATGATGATGAGCTGGAAAGGCTTAGGAATGAAGTCATCGTGGACTTTAACAGACATAGCTCCGCCTGTGCCCGAAACCCACCCGAGTTTGTACAAGTGCCGGCAAAGTCTGCAACTAAATTCCTTGTATCATTCACTTGCTTGCTCTGCAAATATTGCTGAGATGAATATGACGTTCTCGTCAAGGCTACGCCATTTTCAGCCGCCGGTTGCTGAGGCCGCATTGTCTCAATTGAGTCAGGTGCCGATGATGGCAACGGGAAAGGGAAACCCATACTGTCCTGCCTTGCAAAGGAGGGAAGAGCATTCTGTAGCAGAAGCAAAGCGAAAGAGAGAGTCAAAGAGACACGGGAGAGGGGGAGGATAGACACGTCGTTTCGTGAAATAGAACTCGTTAGTCAGAAATTCAATGAACATTCTGCTTTGTGACCGATGGCAAATGGCATCGTCCATTCGTAAGAACTCCAACACGTTATCCAATGACCCGACGTGGCTCTTCATTTGAGTTTTTCTCTGTCCATAGTATTTTAAGCTTTATTATTTAGAGTTTAACATTTAGATTTCTAGGATTAGCATCTAAAATTTAAGGTACTTAAGGCTTTTGATTTTTATAATTAACGAAAGATAACTTATATTTTATAGTTAGCCTTTTTTATGAATAGATTTAGCTTCATATATAAAAGTATTTTTTTACAAATGCAAAGGATTTAATCCTTAATTTTCTCTAGTAACTTACATATTTAAGTATGTTGTGTACATGCACGATATAAAATGCGGATGAAAAATATGTTACTTATTTGAAGAAAGTCAATTGATTATATATAAATTTATACACATAACTTTATTAACCATATATAATATTTATTTATTTTTAAACATATCTTAAAATATAAAAGATAAAAAATGTGGTTTTGCTTATAGTAATTTTATTATTTACCTTATTAATGAAGCTACTTCGAATTAAAATTTTAAGTTATTTTCAAATTAATAAAAAGTTTTATTAAAAATTCAAATTTCAAACATATACTAGTAAATACTTCAAAAAGTTACTCTAAGTAGTCGTTTGGTTAATGGTCAACAAAAAAACAGGTCGTTTGGTTGGATAAATGTAGAGGAAAAGAGAGAAATACGATGATTCGGTTGTTTTTTCTCGGCAGAGGGGCAGTTTGGTTAGATAAATTTTATAACAAAACGAAAAGACAAATCAAAATAAGAGATTTGCATAGAGGGGAAGGACTTCAAACAAAGCCAAAAACTACAACACAGTAGAAGGGGGAGGAAGAGAACATTGCTTGCTGCGCTGCACCACGTAAACTCTGATCTAGGACCCGCTGCATCGCTTCATGAATCTGAAAATCGAGCACAATGTGTAATGACGGTGCAGCCACGGTTATAAGGATTGGACTTTCCGGGTCTGCAGTTATAATAAGATTGCCCACGATGACCACATGGAGCACTGTCTTTTCTAAGGGCGCCATAGCTTATGTACCTTCCATTTTGAGCTAAGTGTCTTCTATTCATGTCTGACTCCATAGCCATTTCTTCCTCATCGCCACACAATCCCAACAAGCCCTTACACTTCTGCGTTGCTGTCCCCGGTTGCTTAGGTCCTCTGTAAAAAATGGTGTATGATTTTGATTCAGACGCCGTGGCCAAGGCCATCATTGCAAACAGAATTATCAAAAGGCGATTGCACATGTCAGAAAAGAAGAATCAACTTTCTACAGAAAAAAACAGAGAGGAATGTGGGGAGGCTTTATTGATCAGAAAAGGTGAGGCTAGCTAGTAGGGCAGCTATTTATGCGATCCAACTGGTCGTATGCCTGGTGTACCAGAGAAATGGAACTCCCATCTAAGGATGGTTCGCTAAATTCTCACTAGATATAATAAGTTATATGTCACAATTTAATTTTTAAAGATAAATAAATTTAATAATTTATCAATATTAAAAAAACTGAATGTGATAATCACAATATTGGGTGTACCATGTGTTAAGTAACGTCCGTTTCCCATTCCTTATTTTTCTCAGCATGTTTACAATAAGCTCTGCTAAACATATCATTTCTCATTTACAACACTTCATCAATGCTTAGATTTGGTCTGGTCTCATAGTCAAATTTTTGATGCGAGATCCAACCAACCAAAGGAATAGTGATTCTGTTTTGAAGTCTTGTAAATGTAATGCATCCAACCCCAGTATAGGTTATCTCCATGGAGAGAAAGGATTATCTAGAAGATTTTCTAGGGGAAATTTCGTTTGTCTCCCACAGATTTCAACCTCAAATCTAGATGCTCTCTTTCTTAAAATAAATTTGCTTGATATGAATTTTTTTATAACTTCAAGAAGATTGACTAACAACAATGCTGTATGAGTTAAATTGATAATAGATTATGCTGTCAAGACTCAACCTAGAAAAAATACTAAGCACAAATGAAAAAAGTTCTCAAAGAAACCAACTATAAAACTAAAGATCTATATGGCTTCACAAAATTTTAAGATCCACAGAGAAATTTAAACCCTTCCTGCTTATCAGCCATATATAACAAATTATATAACTTGAGTAAAACAGCTCTGCGAAGCTACTGAGCAATGAACATCAAAATCACCCCAGCGGTGACACTCAGCAGAGCCACACCAACTCCCGAATCTGAACCCCCAAACCTCGTTGAACCCGACCCATCTCTCGGGGATGGTGCCGGAGCATCCAAACCGGACGGTTCCTGACTCGGCTGAGGCGACCCACTTCCCGGTGATTCAGCTTGGGGACTCTCAGCTGCCTTTGGAGTCGGGGCCAAAGACGGTGGTGCAGACGCCGGAGTAGGTGCCTTTGGAGGCGGGGCCAGAGACGGTAGTGCAACCGTCGGAGTAGGTGCCTTTGGAGGCGGGGCCAAAGACGGTGGTGCAGCCGCTGGAGTAGGTGCTTGAGGTGGGTGTCTCACGGCCATAACCACCACGACCAGCTTTTGACCCTTTTTGCAATTCTCAGAGTTGCCACTGATAAAGAAAAAGGGACCCGATCTCTCCAAAGTGAAAGTTGAATGTCCATCGTCCATCTTCTTTCTTGGATTGTTGGTGTTGCAGGAATAGTAGTCGTCCTTGTGTATGACCAACACAGAATCAGCGCCTTTCTTGTACTTAAAATCTGCATGCACGTAAACACACCGGGAAGAGAGACGAAATAACCATAAATGCCCACCATAATTCATAAGGAAATTAGAAAGAAAAAACTTCGGGGGCATAAGAGGGACTTACAGAGTGTGTCATTGACTTGAAACCTGTTTCTTTCCGCCCAGTGATCGTAGCTTTCAGAAGGCTTCACTACCCAGCCATCTTTGCCACCAACGTTAAATTGCAAAGCTTGCGACGAGGAAGAAGAGGTAAGAAGCCACATCGGCATCATCAAAAGGAAAAAGCCCAGAAACCAGCCAGATTCAGACCCCATTTTGCACTGAAAGAAAAGTATACCACAAGAAGAGAGCTTAGCAAGTCAATGAGCCAGCAAGCTTGGCGATTATTGAAGAGATGGAGATGAATATGGAGTGAAGGGTGTAATGCCTGGGAGGGCTGTTATATACCAGAGATTGAGGGGAGGTGACCGTTGTGGAGAAGAGTATGAAAATTGGATTGGGTTGATGAAATGAATAAGGAAACGATAAGCTAGCTTAGCTATAGCTGGCAGACATGGTATTGTGATAAAATCCAGTGGGAGTTTCAAAAGAGGCCATTATTCCTTTGCTCAGTATTAATTTTGATAGTTTAGAGCAGTGCATTATCAACAGCTGGCGACATGCAACAGACTCAACGGTAATATTCTGATAAATATCTGTTCAAAATGACGTCTTGGATTCTTGGACTTATTTTCTTTGATTTTTCTTTAATATATATGTGATCGCCATCAACCAGAGCTGATTCGGAGGTGTAAATCCTTGAATCACCCAAATTAATGAGCTTAATTAAGAGAGAAAGAGAATGATAAATAGAGCAAAACTGATGCAATTGGTCAAGAAAAGTTGAGCTAGAGAGCTAGCAGCGCTGAAATTCTGGGCTTCTAAACAGGCCAGCGAGGAAGGGAGACAGGACAAATCACGTAAAGAAAGCATGAAGCCAAGGAGCTCACTAAATCCTGTGATGAATATGGAGTTTGGTGTGAATTTTGTGTCCAAATTTTTTGATTATAGTAGAGATAAATGAATTATGATTTTTATTCTGTATTATTAAAAATTAAAAAAAGGAAGAATGGTAGAATGCAACATTTATATGTATAGAACACCAACGTAACTGATCTGTTTACTGCTGCCAAATTAACGCATCCAGAGAATGGAGAGTTACCCGCATTGGTTAATTAATGTTATAATTATATTTATAACGTTTTTATTGTAGAATAATTTGCAATTATTATTTAAAAATCGTTCCAAAATCTGATGGTGGTAATTAGGAATCCAATCTAACTAATTATGAGTAGAGAAAATGAGGTGATCTTACCCGATTAAACAATGAAAGAAAATTATGTTCTGAATGATTGAGATCGGCAACAAGGTAACAATCTAAAACTTAGTTTATGGTTAAAAAGAATTACCCATATATAGATAGCGACTCACGTGGGCAGAGGGCTAATTAATCAAAACAGTTCGATGGAAAATTATTGAGTTCCTAAATCATGATTAAATTCAGGGTTTTATCATCCATTTCAAATATATAATTCATTTCCTTCCTTAACCACATTGATTGGGTTCTCCGACTTGAAGTTAGGAAATAGTGTAAAACATAGAAACAGAGTTAAAAAAAATTAATAAAAAAAATAAAATTTATACATTAAATTATAAAGAGAAAGAGATCAAAGTAAAAAAAAAAAAAGTTGAAAATCCAAATTCACATTGGTTATATTAATTATACACAATAACTGAGATTTTATTTTTAAATTAATCTAACGTTGCAGTTTATTTTTTAAGACCTCTGATTTATTCTATGAGTATATCATAAATTTTGATATTAATCATTCATATTAACTCAAGATAAGTAATTTAATTTAATTTATTATTTATTAGTTTATTTTCACCATGAATTATATATATACAACAACTCAAAACCCTTAATGATCACAATCAATCGTTTAACGTGTTATGTTCCACCATAAACTCTTATGAGATTATTAGCAATTTTGTTATTTTCACAATTTCAATAGATATTACAGATTGTATTGTGCGTTTAAAGGATCTAATAGCTACTTTTAAACTCTAGTAGAATACATTTTGTAGAATTTTCTTTTGAATAAATATAGGCCCACTAAAATTTTAATATCAAATGGCTATAAAATTTAATTTAGGTTGTTCCACAGTCTCATAGCTTGATCTTTAAGATTTAATAAAGTAATTTAAATTATTTTAAATGAATATTTACTAATTTAAAATAACAAAACTTTTTTTTTCTTAAATAGCAATTTATGTTATCAAAACACAAGCAAAAATAAAAAGAAATTGACAACCTTAATGCAGAAGAGGCATCTATTATTATTTTAAAATTTTTCTTTCAAAATTTTGGGTTGACCTTGTGCATATTAAATAGCTTGTCCGGTGACAAATCTTAAAGAAAAAAATTAGGGGGAGCCAAAGGAGTATTCATTAATTGTTATATAAAAATTTGTGATGATGGTATAATTTTTTGAAAAAACATTTATAATTACAAAAATATATTATTCACAAACTCTAATGCATACGATAATATAAAGTTCTCTTGTATAAATATTTTATCAATTATAAAAGGAGAACAAAATATCATATAATCCTAAAAGATAGTCTATTATATAATATATTAAAATATTAAAAACTAATAATTTGATTTATAGCACTAAACTAATCAAATATTGTACTGAATTAAATAATTAACAATTATCTTCACTCAAAGTGATGTTATTGGCTCTTAATTTCAATGACTTGAAATCATTAATAATTAAACTAATAATAAAAGTTTTAGCTATTTATTTTTTTAATATAACTTACTATATTATCTGTAAAAAAAAATCATTTTCTATCTTATTACACAACATTATCTTGGTTATTTTTATTAACTCAAGTAAAGTTGATAAGTTTCTTAAATCTAGTGGACTATAAGCATTAATAATAAAATGGTGAAATTGAGACTTCAATGTTATCCTCTTACCTAATAAAATTATCAGATAGTATTTTGCAATATGAGTGTAAATATTATCAATGTTAAAAATTTTATAAGCATTCTTAGACACTAAATGAGAGCTTAGTATCAAAAGCTCAAAACTTTTGTCATTAAATCAAGTATTTAACTCTTACAACTGTTTATTTATTTTCTTGCTCTATAATCATACTCCACTTAAATTTTGAATTAAATTTTAAAATAAATTATATTATTATGGATTTAATTTTTCTTAAAAAAGTATGAGCTTTTAATTTTAAAATTTTGTAGACTAATTTCTTAAACCTTATATTAATTTCTAGATCAAATATGATTGGAGAATCAACATAAAATTTTAGTTTATATCAAACTTTAAAAAAAAATCTGTCTGTACCAAAAAAAAAATCTATGTTTTTAGAAACTGAAGACATTTTTGGGGACCATAGTCCCTCCTTCCCATAGAAGATCCGCCTGACTACTTGTCGCTCCTTAAAAAAATAAAAGAGTAATTTGCTTATTCTAACTAATTAATTTGGTATATTTCAACTTTATAAACATTATAGTGATTAAAGATTTGAATCCTATAAAATATAAAATATATTTTATTTTATAAATAATAAATAAATAATTATTAATTAAAAAATTTATAATAAATATTATTATAATACATATATAAGTGGATAACAATTAAAATAATTTTTATTATTAATTTTTTAATTAATAATTATTTACTTCTAATTTTAGAGATTTCAATCCTTTAATTAAACATATTATTGGTAAAAAATAGTTTGGAATTTAAAGAAATTTGTAAGTAAAATCCTAAATAACCTATGATTTAGAATAATTAATTAAAATTAGAAATTCTGAATTGGCCAATTAAATCCTTTTGGCGGTTCACAACTGCATTGTTTTCTGGAAATAACGAAAGTCAGTTCGGAACATATCTGCGTGGATTTTCTGGAGACAAAGGAAAAGTCCCCTTGCGCAGCCTTCAACAATTGAAGACGAAATTGCAGGACCATTGTTGTTTCTCCGCCAAGCTCTTCCCTTTCCATGTCACTGCACGCTCTCAAAGAATCTCTTAGACCCTGCACAAACCAATCATCCTCTCCCTCGATTAGCCCCATAACGTCCTCAATTTTCCGTGATTCCGACCTCACAATCCCTAGAAAACCCCCCAAATCTTCTCTCACCCAGCAGCTTCGTCGCCTGCATGACCCACTTTCTGCTCCGCCGCTTCAGCCCCATAATTCACATAAACTAGAAAGGGACCTGAAAAGTGGTCAAGTTGAGGATGAGGAAGGAGAGGATGGAGTAGAAGAAGAGGAGGGGCCACAGCTGAAGAGGGCAAAATTGGGTACAGCTAAATTTTGTCACTTCCAATTTGATCATACAGGACCCTTTGAGCCTCTGGTCTTGTCTTTGGATGGAGAAATTCCGGTGGTACAGGTGACTAGTTGATTTTGTAGCTTGTTTTTGTTAATAATGACTCGTGCTTACATGTATACATTTAAAAATTCCTGTGTTTTTTGGAAAATTTTATCTTAGTATTAATATGATTAAATGTGTAAGTATACTTAATTATGAGGTTTCTTATAAATTGGTATTCGGTAATTTTTTTTCCTGGGGTTCACTATCTTGGTATCCAGTAAGTGGATGTATGATCAGACTTAATTGCGTCGTTGGTTAAATTTAGAAATTCGCTTGAATTGTAGTATTCTAGTAGATATTCATGGAAAATGGTTTTTGTCAATTGGTCCAAGAGGTCATTTCTATTTCCGTGGTTTTGGCAGGAACTATGTCTTTCTGATATTTTACTCGTCCAATAGCTGTTTTATGTTTTTCTTTTTAACCCAAGTCATATTATACTCAACCCAAGGTGCTAAGGTAGCTTTCTAGAGCCATTGTTGAAAGGACAGAGACTACCGCATACTTAAGTTGCCTTAGTGAGACTGACGGGAGTATTGTTTCCAGAAGAGAATTAGAGTTATTTTGATTCAAGTCATGGTGCCTTGACATAAAAGGTTAATATATAAGATGACAGGACCGTTGATTAGAATGTGAATGCTTAGCATAAAAAGACATCTGTACTGCCAATTGATTTGGTTATCTGATCTCAATATAGCCCAAAGAACGAACTATATACACATGTCAAAAAGAAAAATTAGATAAGGCATCTCTCTTGTAAACTTTGCATAATCCTGTAAAATGGATGTACAGCATTCATCGCACAGTAGCATCAAGACTTCAATTTGAAATTGAAATTCTCTAATTTTTTATGAAGATGAGTCCCAACTTTAAATAATTAATTACTTTGCATAATTTAACATCCCTCCCAAAAATATTGTTTAAATTATATTCTCTTGAAATTAGTTAAGTTTAAAAGCTTCAAACTGTTAAATTTGGGTTCAAATTTTTAACTCTCTACTCTACTAAAACCTATTTAAGATATATGAATTGAGTTTAGCAGTTCCAGAATATGGACTGTGTCATCTTTATGTTATCACTTTTAATATCCATGAAGATTGCAGAGTCATTCTGGTATTGTAACAGAACATTTCTTACTTGTGTTGATGCATCTTACAATATGATGATATAGTACTCAGTTCTGCCAGGAAACAAAATGTTTTTCTTTTTTAGAGAAGATAAAGGTAGTTTCTGTTACTGCTTTACTGGGGCAATTTCCATGGTGAGTAGTTGACATTTCCATTGACTAGCAAAATATGTCAATTCTTCCTTCCTCCTGTCCGCAACTTTAAATGATAGCCATCTTCATACTAGTGTAAATAATACCAAAATTCTGGATCTTAGTGTTGAAAATATCTGGCCATCTAGTAGCCCTTTTGCACATATTGTTGTTGTTTCCTTGAAACTGTAGACATTCTAGAGACCTGATTCTCCTGAGTCTTATCCCACTTTAGCATGCTTTGGAAAACTGCTATATAGAGCATATGGTGTAAGTCCTTTTGCATCTGAAGTATTGAAGTTTAATCATTGAAGGAAAAGAAAAATCTTATTGTAAGGAGCAATTCACTATTTCAGGTTCCAGCATCTATCAATTGTCGACTGCTTGAACACCAAAGAGTGGGAGTAAAGTTCCTGTATAGTTTGTACAAGAAAAATCACGGAGGTGTTCTTGGAGATGACATGTGAGTTACTTGTTAGATCTTTTACTTTGTTTTGTTCTTGAGTTGGGGAGTGTTTTTAATTTCTTGACTTTTTTATTTAAAAAAATCCCCCCATGTTAGCTCGTGCACATGTGAATATGCATATACACTCTCTGTCAGTAAACAAGTGCCCAATCATTGGAGTCACTAAGACATGTTGCAATGCTATGGCTTTTGAATCAACATGTTTGGTTGTTCTCAAACATAATGCCATATTTATCTAATCCTGAAAGTTATAATGGATCAAGTTATATCTTATAAACCCAGCTATAAAGTATCTTTTTGGTGTCATGTTTTCTTTTTACAATGACTTTTCTGTTAAAAACATAGTCATGCAGTGATGATGGTATTTAAATTTCAAGAGATGGACTATTCTGAACCTGGAGAACAATCTCATGTAAACTGTGGCACTTAAATGGTGTTATGAATCGAGTGATATGCTACAGGAGGCAATTATGCAGAAAGGAATTTAATTTTTATAGCAGATCTTACAACAACAACAACAAAAATAACAAAAAATAGAATTTTATCCTACTAAGTGGAGTTAGTTATATAAATCAAATGATATTATTGAATTCTATTAAAAACCAAATTTTCAGAAATACCATTTATAGCAGATCTTACTACTAAAAAAATATTGCATCCTATAGTGCATGTTGGTTTTTCACCTTCTCACCAGCAAGTATCACAATAATGCCGTAGCTTCTTTAAGAGATAAATTTTTTGTTTTTTAGCTGCCTAAAAATAAAACGATTTCGATTTTAAACTTTTCCTTGAGTCAACTACTTCCTGGTTACAAAATTGGTAGACATTCTGCTACAGAGACCCTTTTTATTAAATTTTCAGTCCTTTTGATCAATTTAGTTTAGAGAATGAAAGTGCCTTCATCTTTTTTTTTTCTTCTGTGCATTATTCTTGTTGAAACTACACATAGCATCTTTTGATTCTGTTCAAGCCTAGGAATTTTAAATTTGTTGATCTCTCTACTGTTTGGTGTTTATTTTATATAAGACTGTTCAGGCTTTTCTTTTTTTTTTTTTTTTAACAAAAAAAATTCTTTTCGTCTTAATTTCCACTCACCATGTTCATATTTGGGATATTGAAACAGGGGTCTTGGTAAGACAATTCAAACAATAGCATTTCTTGCTGCTGTGTTTGGTAAAGATGGAGAGTATTTTCCGAAGGAAAACCTAACAGCCAAGAGAGATCCTGTGTTAATAATTTGCCCAACTTCTGTTATCCACAACTGGGAAATCGAATTTTCTAAGTGGGCTAACTTCAGTGTTTCCATTTATCATGGTGCAAATCGGGATCTGATATATGATAAACTGGAAGCACGTGGAGTGGAGATACTTATTACTAGTTTTGACACTTTCAGAATTCATGGCAGTGCCTTGTCAGATGTCAAATGGGATGTTGTGATTATTGATGAGGCCCATCGGCTTAAGAATGAGAAATCAAAACTCTATATAGCATGTTTAGAAATTAAAACCAGGAGACGTTTTGGTCTTACTGGTACCATAATGCAAAATAAAATCATGGAATTGTTTAATCTCTTTGACTGGGTTGCACCTGGATCCCTCGGAACACGAGAACACTTCCGAGAGTTCTATGATGAACCCCTCAAGCATGGTCAGAGGTCAACTGCTCCTGAGAAATTTGTCCAAATTGCTAATGAGCGAAAAGAACACCTTGTGACAGCTCTTCATAAATATATGTTGAGAAGGACAAAGGAAGAGACTATCGGGCATCTTATGATGGGGAAGGAAGATAACGTAGTGTTCTGTGCCATGAGTGAATTGCAAAAACGTGTTTACAGGAGAACGTTACAGCTTCCAGACATCCAGTGCCTTATAAATAAGGACCTACCTTGTAGTTGTGGGAGCCCTCTTACTCAAGTTGAATGTTGTAAGAGGATAGTACCAAATGGGATTATTTGGCCTTACCTTCACAGAGATAACCCTGATGGTTGTGATTCATGCCCCTTTTGCCTTGTTCTTCCTTGCCTTGTCAAGCTCCAACAGGTTAAGTGAAATCTTTGAAATGCTCTACTGCAACTTTTTCCTTTTGTAGGAGTCACTGCGTTGTAATTCTAGGCACAATCTGTAATGATTAACTCATTAATTCTAATGGGGAAGCAAATGCAAAGCACTGCCTTAATGCTTGGGGAAATATCTGTTTTCTTTTTTTTTTTTCTCTTGGGTAATATGAAAGTAAATGCTAAAGCAGGATATGAACATTCAATTTAAAAAGGACATGAATAGACAAGTAATGTATTACATCGTTTGGGAATTAGTCTTGAAAACCAATTCAGTCTGGCGCTGGATATTGCAGTTTCTCTAAGACGCAAGACTGGCCTTATATTGGTGTTGTATTAAGTCATTATGTTAAAAGGAAAAATTCCCCTTTTCTTTTTCATAAATGATTGCACCTCTTCAGATGGTTTATGCAGATCCACTTTTTTAACATTAAATTCAGTTAAATGAAATCTGTTCTCTCTATTGAGATAGCTGGGTCTCAGGATTTTATATATAGGAATCTTGTAAAACCAATATTTAGGGATGAAATGTTAGCTAAAAGCATTTAGGTGTGAGCCAATAATTTGTTATTTTAATTGCCATTTTTTTAATGCTGTTGATGTGCAGTCTATAAGGTTGGACGTGGTACAAATAATTTTCCAGCAATTAAAATTCATATTTCTCAGTGATTTTTCATTGAGTGTAGCTGTGTAGCCTTGCTATTCAAACTAACTTTTTAGTTCCATTTTCTTTCACTAAAGTTTTCTGATCATGCTCATGATGCTGCTTTATATGATTTTGATGTCATCTATGTATGTTTGTTTCTGCCAGATAAGCAATCACCTTGAGCTGATTAAGCCAAACCCCAAAGACGATCCTGACAAGCAAAGAAAAGATGCAGAGTTTGCTGCTACTGTCTTTGGCCCTGATATTGATTTGGTGGGTGGGAATGTGCAGAATCAGAGTTTCATGGGTCTTAGCGATGTGAAGCATTGTGGCAAAATGCGAGCACTTGAAAAGCTATTGTTCTCATGGATCTCCCAGGGTGACAAAGTCCTTTTATTCAGCTATTCTGTGAGGTGATAGACCTTCTTATGGCCTTTTTAATACTTTTTCTGGGCACTTCTTTTAGCTGAAGTAGATTTGGCACAATAGTGATGTTTTTGAACATTATATTCAAATCTATGCTTTCTGAGCTCCTTCTTTGAACTTAGTAAGGGTAACTCTTAAGATTTTGATAAGATAAAACCTTTGGCAATGCGATGTTATATAACATGATGGCTAAAGTAAGGAAGCGTGAAATATGTGCATGTTATCCCCATTCCTCCTTAGTTGCAACTCTCGAGGCCCTTTTGTGGGTTACAACTTGCAACCCACCTACACAAATGAGTGCTTGAGATTGTAAAGGGTTTCATTCTATTGCTTATAGGCCTAAAATGAATGTCCTCTCCATGTGCCTCCCATTACCGCTTTTCCAGGATGCTGGATATACTGGAGAAATTTCTCATACGAAAAGGATACTGCTTCTCAAGACTTGATGGATCCACTCCAACTAATTTACGTCAGTCTCTGGTTGATGACTTCAACTCAAGTCCAAGTAAACAAGTAGATCTCCTGATAGTTGAATAAGGCTTTTCCCATTGAATTCGCAATTCAGCTCATACTTGTTAATATAGGTATTCCTTATATCAACTCGAGCTGGTGGACTTGGATTGAACCTTGTCAGTGCAAATCGAGTGGTGATATTTGATCCCAACTGGAATCCTGCGCAAGACTTGCAAGCTCAGGACAGGTCCTTTCGTTTTGGACAGAAACGGCATGTTGTGGTGTTCCGTCTTCTTGCGGCTGGTTCACTTGAAGAGCTTGTTTATTCTCGTCAGGTGTACAAGCAGCAGCTGTCAAACATTGCTGTCTCTGGAAAAATGGAAAAAAGATATTTTGAAGGTGTCCAGGTACCAAAATTTTATGCTTTTGGTTGTGGATTTCTTTTCATTTTTTCTTTTCGATTCTCAAAAATACTTAATTAGTTTCACTACAGGACTGCAAGGAATTTCAAGGGGAGCTTTTTGGAATTTGCAATTTATTTCGAGATTTGTCTGATAAGCTGTTTACCAGTGAAATTATAGAATTGCGTGATCAGGGAACAGAACATGGGATTACAACAGGACAAGAGAAAAAAAAGATTACCTCTGAAGAAGTTGGCACATTAGTATTGGAGTCTGAGAACAGGTTATCCACTGATTCTGAGAGGGATCATGCATTTAGTAAACCTGATCTTGAAGACCTTGGTATGTTTCATATGTCCTAATTTCATCCAATGTGCAATTCCTCGTTCCCTTGGTTCATGAAATGCACTTTAACTAAGAAATTCGTTGGGTGATTGGAAAAGTCAACTTCATTTTGCTCCTCATCTTCTAATATACTATAGCTGCCAAATTTCTTACTGATAGTCATATTTGTGGAATGCTAGCGCACATATCTACATGTACATACGCACACATGGAAAAAGCTATTCCCATCTCATAGTTCATACACAATTCTTACGACAGGGAGCAATGATTATTAAATTTTTTGAATTATATAATATAATTTATAAGATTTAATAAATTTAATAATTTAAATTTTACTTAATGAATATTGTATATGAATAAAATTATGCAAATAGAGGGGCTATTAGAATATTATAAAATTTAATAAATTTAATAATTTAAATTTAGTTAAATAAAAATTGTGAAAGTGAAAATGTACGAATAGAGAGGCTATTGGTGCAATGAACTTTGTCAGTTTTCTCTGAAGTATATTCTCTGTAAGTCACGCTTTAGCCCATTGAATTCTTGCTTTATGCCACTTGTCCAAGATGGTACTACAGAGGCAATCCGCTTATGATATAGGGTTTTATGATCACCAGCAATGTTTCATAGGGTTCATTTTAATCTATTTATAATTATTTCTATAATCTTCGTTTCTACTTGTGTTTTATGTTTATTGGGTTAGTTTGCAATTTGTAATATAATGGTGGAGGGAAGTATATATATAAGATTAAGTTGTGGGGAAAAGCAGAGTGAATTTCTATTTATTTAAGTGATGTTTTGTATCTTTAGGCGCTGTCTATGCTCATCGCAATGAAGATATCGTCAACTTCGGACCAGGGATTCATGGGATGATAGACATCAGCATCCCTAAGAGTGATAGCCTATGCATACCAAGCCTCCCTATGGTCCAGAGAAAGAAACCAGATTGTTCTGTTAAAAGTTCTAGAGTACCTAATATTGATGAAAGGAAGAGAACCCAATATAGCGTCCTTGCCAGGTCTATGGGAATGGGGGAGCTTGAATTTAGCAAGTGGTTATTATCAGCAACTCCACTGGAGAGAGTGAGTGTGCTTGAAGACTACAAGAAGAGAAAGAAGATACCTAATGATTAAAGATTAGTTCTTATAAAAGGCAAAATGAATGCAGGCCTTCCATCAAAAAGTACTTGGAAGACAAAAATATTGCCATTTCTGTACAATCTATGTAAAGTTTTCCTTTTCATGTAAGAATTTGATGGATATCTATAGTAATAACTTTCCTTTTCATGTAAAAAATATATTCGTCAAATGCAGCTATTGTTTCATGCATTGTTATATACTTAAATATTTAGTTGAATCACATGGATAAATTTGAAAGTATCTAAAGCTCCAGAAGTGAAACCAGACAATCTTTTAATTTTCACTTCTATTCACTTATAAAATAGATGATGCAGATGAAAGCGGTGGATTACCAATTTACAAGGAGTACCAAAAATCAATTACCTCTTCCACCTCGTCTTGCTAGTTACAAGTAAAAGCAGAGTATATGTTATACCTGTATTTAGTTATCTCTGGTTTACAGCGCTACATAAAACATAAAGCTGAATCTGTTGAATCTCAATCATTGTGTAAAGATAGTGGTGTTTCCATCTTCATTCCTCCCTCTTTCCACTTCTACCAAGAAAGTACGTTACTTTTCAGTCGTCAATGGTCTATTTAACTGTCACTCCTTCCATTCTGTGATCCCAACAAGCAAATCCTTGAAAAATTATGGATGCCACCACTAATATACTGCCAAATAAGAGAACCTTCAGACAACCCTTTCATAAAAATGCAGCTATCTTCTCTGCATTTTGAATCTGGAGACAGGTCTTGAAGGGTGAGAACCAGAAACCTGTGGAAGTGACAAATCATAATTAACATACAACTTATCAAGTCGATGAAGCTGTTAAATATAAGCACCATCATTAAATCAACAAATCCACCTGGGCTGAAGTTGAGCTTTGTTCTTTAGAAATTGCTTGTAAATTCTCAGCATGCTCAATAATGGAGCCTGTAAAAGCCTGAAGATGGTATTTATTGAAAACATTATCAACTGCTGGACAATTTGTCATAGGACATGAAAGGGTTAATGATTGCAAATATACCATTTGACTATCAAATGATGGTGGTGATGTCTGGTGTTGCACCTGTAAAGGAATAATTTGCACATAATGCCAATTCTAAAATGGAATTCCAGAGATCGTGCATGTCTAGTCATCTCCACCAATAATAATTTCCAGTATTAAGTTTTTAGTTAATGATGAAGCTACCACACATCATTCTATAGACAAAGTTTAGATCAGTGTATCTACCTCTGATGAAGTTGAAACTTGTTCTCTTGAAGTTGTTTGTACATTCTCATCACGCTTGATAATGGAGCCTGTAAAAGCCTGATAAATAAAAAATTGTTGGACAAAATTACAAATGGCTACTCATTTTGTCAAGGGGCATAACAAGAGGAATGCTTGCAAACACACCTTGCAACTATCCAAAGATGGTGGTAAAGTTTGGTGTTGAACCTGCAAAGGAAATAATTGTGTACATTAAGCCACGTCTAAAATGAAATTCCATTGCACATGCTCGTGTAGTCATCTACTCATCTCCTCTGATAGATATTTTAAGTAATAAGTCCGATGTCCAATATGAATCACTCATCAAACTTCTAATTTTCTAAATCATCCAACACAAGTAAGGAAACATAGATAACTTCTTAACTCATATGAAAGGTTGTGTTCTTGACTTCTTGGTATCCATCGTCTACCTCATTATCATCTTCCCAAGCTTCAGTCAATTCTCACAATCTTTAAGGTATTTTGACAAGTTCTGGTCATAAATTGCAGCCAGGCCAAGGTTTTAAATTATTCTGGGTCGTTTTTTCAAATTACCCAGCGCAAGAAAAGAAAAAAAGGTGGTAGGGAACACGAACACAAACGCTTGGCTTCCAACAAAGCTGACTGACTATTATGAATTTTCTTATTTGATTCTCAACCATTATAGTAAGACCAGAGTTCAAGACTTCAAGTCCTTATAGTCTACTGATTACTGAATTGGAGTTTATTCATAGCCCAATGTTAGATATTTCTTAAAATCCTTTTGCTTCCAAACAATCCTACTCAAACATACCTTCATTAAACCTTCACATACCAAATTTTTAGCCTTCATTACATCCTAATCCTAGATTGCATAAAGTTAAAATTTTCCACCTGCTTCTTAAATCTCTTGCAACCAAACTACTTTCTCAAGTCTTTAAAAGCAATAGCCTATGCTATTATCATAAACAGTAATATGCAGTCGTACATAATCTATTTTTCAAATTTTTTTTTATGGTTGAAAACTTAAGAACGTTGATTTTAGCTAACAGTAAAAATCAACTACAACTGGGACTAGTTGCAAGTGAAGCTTTGTTTTGTAAACATCATACATCAGAAATTTCAAATCCAGGGTCTACTATTAGTCTGATGTACGTCAGAAATTTCAGATTCAGGGCGCCCCAGCACTTAAGCACCTCTTCAGGGACCCTCCATTGAAGTAAAGCGCTTCAGCTTCCTTTGAAATGTCTACCTGCTGCTTAAGCAGACTGGAGCCGCACTTTTAACAACACTGATTATATATTGTAATTAACTGTTTATTTATTATTCATGGGTCAACCTAGAAATGAGGTTCAGCCATTATCAGATATCCATGCTTAAAAACACCATTTATCACCTCATAGAGCAGGCTCATTAGGAAGCAGAGAAGTTTATTGAAATTACAAGCCAATCTACAATGTACTCTTTCTGTTTCAAAATATCTGTCGTCTAACAAAATTTTCTTGTTTAAATTTTAATTGTCACTTTCTTAAAACTAAGGCTTCATTAATTATTTTTTCCAACTTTACCCTTAGTTGACCCACTCCTCACTAAATGCTCAACTAGCTCTTATCTCTCTATTAAGTAAAATACAACTTTATCTTGTTGACTTTTAGTATTTGAGTTCTTCTATGCAAGGGTATTTTGGTAAAAAACCAAATCTTTTTTAAGATCATGACTATTTAATCATTTCTTTAATTCCTGTGCATCTTCCTTAAAAGACAGTTATTTTGAAACAGGAGTATTATTTACGAGAACAGAGAAGAACAAATACCAGGATACAGTTCTAGGCATACTAACAAATAATAATTCATGTTAGCTGTTATTTCCAATTTAGAACAAAGATAAATCTATCTCCCCAATAAAAATTAAGTGGTAATCTATATGACTTGAAGGCAGTATAGTCCACAGCACAAGAAGGGGACAGTTGGTTGCAGAACGAATTCATTACAAGATCTACACACCTGATTTTTTGATTTAACTGTTGCTTGAACTAAGTCTGCTTCAGGATGTATGAGATCCCTCTCACCAAGATCTTTCTTTTTCACATTTTGTACCAAATTTTTCTCCTCTGATGGTTCAGACATAAAAGAAAAATTAATATCAAAAAACTAAGAAAGGACAACAAACAATTTAACCAAACATTCATACATGCAGCAAACGAGAGAGAAAATAACTCATTGAAGACTAACCTCTGACTTCAGATTGGACAGCCAGGCCTGCAAACTGCATTTCAAAATTATAATGCAAGAGAATACTGTATTACCTAACTATATACTTAACATACTAAACAACTGTGAATCTGAACCAAGAGAACAGGAAGATGCTATCTTACATTTAACTCGCTGGTTATATCTTCTTGATGATTGTGCTTTCCTGGGAACTTATTTATTATACTATTTTTGTTTGTCTGCTCCAGTGGTATCCTTGATTGAAAGTCCTGTTCAGCAGTAATTAAGATTGAGTAATAAGCTATGACAGTCCAATGTGCTCATAGTCTCTATACAAGATATCTAAACCAAAATTCAACAAATTAATACAAAACATTATTACATCTGAATCTCGGAGATTGTTGTCAATTGATCTCTGATATGAGATCTCATCAAAATCAGCTACAGGTTCCTCATTTTCATTATCATCAGTGCCAGCTTCTGCAGCAAGTTCTTCTTTCTCTAGTTCATCCAACCTGGACATCATTCGAGCATATTCTTCATCATCTGCTGTAACTTTCCCCTTCTTGGCTTCAGCAAAGCTAGGAACATCTCGTTCCCCCGGACCTGAAAATGTACACTGGAATCTTATATTCAAGTAAGCTTGATATTTTTCAACAAAATTTAAACAGACTATGACCATTAGTTTAGAGTTTTATTGTACACTTACATATGAAACAATATTTTAATGAGACATTACGATCACTTTTGTCATGGTTCATATTCAACTTCAAGTGCAGAGCAACAGAGTCATAGCAACAAAAGTAAAAAAAAAAAAATTATAAATAAATTGAGAAAGTCTCTGAATATTGTTAAGGTAAAAAAAAAAAATCAGATATCTCCCACTTAGAAGTAAAGCTGCAAAATATGCATATGCAAACCTCCCCAATAAGGGAAAGGACAAATAAATAAGTATTGGTATACATACACATACTTATACATGGATGTCCATCCACATTCATAAATGTTGAAGTATGCATCCACTGCTGAATAAACAATCCATTTGGTAACTTGTGCTCTATCATCGCTTTGAACTATCAGAAACCTCTTGAATAAGTACATTGTGAAAACTTGTAACCTTTAAGAGCTTTAAAACATCTTTGTATGGAGAGAGCGGCATAGAAAAAGAAGATGAAAAAGAAGAGGGGTATATAGCATTGCAATTTGTGTATCCTAATTTAGAAGTTAACCTTTAAAATAAGAGGTCGGGAATTTTCCTATCTTCCACACAGACCCAAACAGTATATTTCCACACACGTGAGAATGATATTAAATGGTCATTGACAACAAATCACAATTCACGAAGTACAAAAGTTGCAGTCTAGCAGGAGCCCAAAGCGTAATTTGCTAGGGAAAATAACGTCCTCCAACTGGATGAACTTATCAACTAAAGCTTCTCAGAGAAAGGCAGAAACTTGTCTAGATTTTCAAGCTTTCTACACCAGTTACGGTTCAGGATTCAACACAATGAACACCAACTATCAATTTATATAGTGATTTTATTTTAAATCAGGAATTAAAGGAAAAAAGAACGGAAGAACCTGCCTGGTTTAGTTGTTTCTTCATTAGAATATTCCTCCACATAATCTTCCCTTATCTCCACAAGGCCCTCCTGTGCCATATATTAAATAATCATCTAATAAAATTCAAGAATATTTATACTAAGTATCAAGTTAAGCACGGAAATACAAATCAGAAAAAGAATCAAATCATAAGAAAAATGAAGGGTGTAAAGGTAAGGTTCCAATATAAGCCAGTGCCACAGAGAAAAAGCAGCAAGCATTAAAGCAAAATTTCAGTTCACAGGTTCAATAACTATTTTAGTCAACAGTCCTTCCGAGAAAACAACGAAGACAATACATTATGTAATTATTAAGCTTTAGCAGAATCCAGTAAGATCAAATGCATCCACAATTCCTAATATAATCTAACTATCAATAGCGAACTTAAAGTTCAAACCATAATCAAATTAATCAGGAAAGTGTAACAAGACTATATAAAACCTACCGCTGCTTCAGACGCTGTAGCATCGAAGAAAGAAGCCTCGGCTGTTAGGTCCTTTATCATGCCTTCAAGAGAATTAATCTGGGAATCCAAAGACTTGCCTCTTCGTTTCAAAATCTCAATGGTTTGCTTAGACGTTCTTTCTGCATAATACCCCTCTCCTAAAAGAACCTAAAAGCAAAGTCCTTGTTACATTCAAAACCGCGATCCGCCCCTTAAAAAGCACAGCCAAAGTAACAATTGAGGAGTCTACAGTACCAGAAACTCATTTGTGTGAATCAGACGCCCGGGAAAGAACGCTGCTTTCCCAAACGGAACCTGAGAACAACTCCACGAAGCGAACAAACACATCCTGATTTAGAAACTTACTTTCAGAAGAGAAAAAAAAAAAAAAAAAAACAGAACAGAAATTTACAGTGTCACAGACTCAAAGCAAGGTTATGCACCATTATATCGTGATAAAGATCTTCGGGAAGCTTCTGAACGAGGTTAACAAGGTTGTTGTTGTCGGCAATGAAACCTTGGACCCGGCCGAGCTCCTGCTCCTTCTCGGCGATCGTGTCTTTCACGCCCTTCGCCGCCTTCTGCGCTTCCTCGACAGGAAACAAAGATGCCAGCGACGTCACCGTCCCTTTCCCAGCTGCTTCCATCTGCAGCGTCACCGAACTCCTCCCTCTACAGTCTGCGCAGTCTACTCTTTGCCTCTCACTCTTTTCAGTTCTGAATTCTCAGACAGTCGTACTCGGGTGTGCCTTTGCCGCGAATTCTGGATCCGACAACAGATCAGCAAGCCCGACCCATACTACCGAAAATTGAAACACAATCTCCAGGCCCAGAGGAAAGGCCCAACTAAATTAGGTGCATCCCCTCAAGTAACTCATCAACACAGTCAGCTTTTATGTCTAAGACCAAGAAATTATAGTAACAAATAATTGTCCTTTCCTCTTAACAATTATACCACATCAAAGTGTCTTTTGGATTGTTTTGTCCTTTCATCTGGAATTATCTATTTTTATTGGGAAAAAAGATAAAGTCTCAAGCTTTCTATTGAAAAGCAGTGTCACTTGTTGAGTGCAACTTGCAACCTAAGCTTAGTTTGGTTGGATAATAATAGTAGCGAAAAGTGATAATACAATCTTTTTATATATTTTTTATTTTTTCTCTTAAATTTAAATTTTTTCTATCTAATTATATTTACTTTACACTCACTTATTGTATACACCTATTACTACTCGTTTAGTTTAATGCCTTAGTGGAGACTAATAATGATTAGATAATTCTATTTTCATAATCACTTTTATTACATCTATTATTATAATTTGCTAAAAAAATTAATTTTTTAAAGTGACTTATTTAAAAATAATATTAGTGCAATGATTTTATTTATTATTTATAATTATTTAATTTAAATAAAAATGAAAAATAGTAAAAAATATCTATTTAAATAAAATGTTATATAAAAACTGCGTGATTTATAATATATTTTCATGGGCGCGTAGTTTCACTATCGCGCGTGACTAAACCCCTCATACCCATCTGTAGCAGGCCCAACGCTGACCACCGTCTACCAAAAGCCACTGCCGAGCGAACTCTTCAACTACCCATAGTCGAAAACTCAGAAAAGCATAATTCTTGCTGAATCGAAAAATATAACCTTCTTTTATTAGCACAACGTAAGCATTTTTTGTTGCAAAACTATGCTGGTGAAGCAATCTGTTGCTTGAGAAATGTCATTTGTTCGTCAATTAAGTCGTTGGGCTTTCACTCTCTGTATCTGATCAAGCTTTGTGATTCGTCGATGTGCGCTGGTAGTTCTTGCGTTTTGCCTCCTTTGGAAGTAACCATTTGTCTTTCTTAAGCTAATTGCTATGACGGGATTTAGATCACTCTCTTGGATTACCCGTGATCAGCTGGAACTAAGGAGTGTGAATTGGAGTTGAATTTTGAGAAATGGATTGCTTGGTATTTGATATGGTTACCTGTGAAAAACTGGAGTTTTGGCTGTTTAAGAGGAGGGGACTAGGGTTTCTATTCCAGATTGCATTTGGATGGTGGGTTGTTCTACTGTTTCTTCGTCCAGTGGCTGGTTTGAGACCATTAAGGGAGAGAACTCGGTCGTGGGGCGATGAGGTTTGCGTCAGAACTAGTTAATTATATTGTTATTTCTTGATTATTGTAATCAGGACCTAGACTGTAAAGCTTGAAGTCCAAAATTGTGGTTTTGATTTGTTTATTATAATCTTACGTAGCACTTGCATTTTTTATTTTTCTTAGTTAAATTAAAGTGCTAGGAGTTGGTTAGCTTTAATTGATATTCTTGTTGTAAAACTAGAAGCACAAAATTTGAAGCTTAGTGTCCTGTAAGATTTATATGGAACAACGTGGTCTGGGAAAACGCATTAGCACCTCATATTTTGGGTTTAAAACTATGCAGGATTAGTTAAGGAGAGTTAGATGTTAGTGTTTTTAGATTGTTTGTACTTTTTTAAGCTGTGCCAAATTAACCCGTAATTTCTCTAATGAGAGAATTGGAGAGGAGACACTTCTCTAAGCAAAATAGACTGAAGCAGTACTTTATTTTCTATTAAAACAGTGTAATTTACTTCGTGCTCACCCTTTTAAAAAAAAGTTGTACATTTGAATCCTTTTTATCTCTAATGTGCTTGGAGGGTAGAAGAACTTCACACTTTCTTAATCATAAGATATGTTATCATAGATATGCTTCAGAAGATTGCAAAAAAGTAGTTGATATGTTGTTAGGAATCATAACTGGCAGTGGGCAGTTGGGCATTGAAGGCAACAATTTACTGTAGAGGACAGAAGTTACAGCATGACCATTAGCATAAACATCTTGGCATATGATTAATATGATTGTGGCAAAACCTGACAGAATGAGAACTCATATATTTAAATGTTGTTGATGTTTCTTCTTTCAGTGGCTATTTGCAAGGAAAGATGAAAGTGAGCTAGAAACATTTTCACAATGGAATATAACAGGAACTTACAAAGGTTAATGTTCTTTACTGCACCTAAGTATATGTGTGGTTTGGCGTTTTAACTGTGTTGTTGATGGGGTCTGTTGTGCATATGTATGAAGTCTCCATTTGTCCAGTTGAAATATTACTGGGCTTACGATTGAGTAACAAACAAAATAAGATTTATCACAAAACTACTGCTTTAGATTCTTATCACTATAAATTTGTCTTTTGTGGTGCTTGCTTGTTGTTGGAATAAGTAGTGGCTTTTCATGGATCAAGTTTTCTGGTCAGTTGCCCTATTTTCTCGGGATTGAATATGTTGCCATGATTCGTGACTACCACAGGACAGATTATTTGGAGAGAAAGTTCAGTGACAAAGGGGGCAGCATCCAGGTGTAAACTAGGATGCTTGCTCTCATGAAGTACCTCAGTGAAATCATCAAATTTTGACTGCTTATGCAATGTTCCCATGTAGTCATACTGATATTTTTATCTGAACTGGGTGGCTTTTTTTTTCTCTTTCTTTTTTTTTTTTTTTACAAAAAAGAAACGTCATGTACACACAATGTATTCTGAAATGAGTTTGTTAGTTTGTCACAGTCTGAGGATGTCTGTATTTTGACCTCTTGATTGCAGGGACATGGAAGTTTTTAGATACCACAAATGGTTTTTCTAAATTTCCTGACATCAGAAAAACAAATGGCAATTCTGTTATTGAATTAGTCAGTTCGCCCACAAAAATAACTGGTGTGCATTATGTTCAGGTAAGATGTTGAACTATATTGCTAACTTGATATGGATGTTGTCTTGTTTATGTGATTATGTAATTTAGCTTTTATTTCTTCTATTCTCTCTATCTCCTTTTATGTGAGTATTCGTGGCAATCTTGATTGATCCACTAATCTTTTTAATTAGTGAAGTTCCAATGAAACTTGGCTTGATTCTACTGAATTATGCAAAGTATCTAATTTCATTCTACTTCTCCTTTCCACATATTTGGCTTCATTTGAATTTAGTTCAGGATTTGTTATCAAGTTGTCGGCATGCTTGCATCATATGAGGTTTCTCCAACATAATATCTGTGCCTCAAGATGTACATTTAGTATTAGGTTGGCTTTTTGTGGATGCTCCAATGTTCTTTTTTAACGGAGAGGGAATGGTATAATGTATGATTGGGGAATTTTTATACTAAACAAAACTGTAGTAGGCTGACCTTGATCAAAGTAGTCCTTCCATCTGTTTACTTAATTGATGATGGTGATGCTGATGATGATGAACTTTGTACACCATACACATTTGATAATGTGTATAATGATCATGATACCAAAAGTGCATAAGTTGCATACATGTGTGTGTCTTTACTTGCACGTGTATTTCTTTAGTACTTGATAAACACTTATGATAGAGTTAAGAGTGAAGAGTAAGACTCAGAACAGGATTCAATTACTAATAAAATAAGAGCTACAAGAGAGAATAGAGAACCAGAAGGTCTGGCCTCCCCAGGACTAATACCCCTTGCTGAGAGAGGAATTCTCAGCCCAAAGCTGACGCTCTAATTCTCACAGTACAACCAGAATGCCACCACATTCTGTCCTTTCCCCCTATAAAGCACTCACCCACTGACAGTCCCTGCTACATCCTCCCCTCTCACCTCTAACTGTCCTTGGTCCCCACATAATTCCCACGAGGTCTCTTCCTCAAATACACCTTCCATCCGCTTGGGTTGGGCCTATTCCTTTCATCTGGGGCCCTAACAACCTATTTGTCGAAAGAAAAAAAAAAAAAAGGATTTAATACTGCATATACAATGGTGTGCATTAAAAGGTTAGATGTTTTCTTGTACATCAACAGTTCAAACTGAACTGATGGAACTTGCCTGCTGTGTACAAAAGATTCAGTATCATGGCCTAAAACCATGTCTTTTTCCTGCAAAGGTTCAAGATTTGATTTGAGGTGTACAGTTGGCAAGAGTCTCTTTTCTCTTGTATAGTGAGCTGAAGACCATATGTTAGAGATAATATGCTCACAGTTTATTCAAAATGCTTTATGTTAAAGATATAAAATCATTCTCTCCAATATGGATTTCCTCTCTTTCTCTCTCTAGTTTCACATGCTATCAGAGCCTGGTTGAGAAAACCTAGCTTTCTCTCTCTACCCCCCTTAAAACCCTTATTTTCCCTCTCTACCCATGGCTGCCACGACAAGTTGACCTTCTTTCTAGTGTCTTTTTTAAGAACTAACTCTCTCCAAAACTTAAGCTATTAGGTACAGATACAAAAATAGTTTTATGTCTCTAACACTTTAAAATTTCATTGTTGACTTCAGTTATGGCAAATCCTCACCATGGTATCAATTGAAATAATCATGATCTTTTTTAAAACTGTTACCAACTTTTTATTCTTGTTATCAGGGGATAGTCATATTCCATGATGTGTTTGACAATGAATACAATGTTGGTGGTGCTCGAATCAGAGTAGAAGGTGTATATATATGGCCTTTTAGACAGCTTCGGATGGTAGCCAACAGGTAAGTTTCTGGAGATCACCAGTATGATGTGCAGCTCAAGTGTTTATGATACCCCATTGCATTCGGCCTCTGAAAAAAATCCTTCTTCTTCCTTTGCTAATCATTTTTGCTATCAGTGCATATATGTATGAGAAATCTTTCTTATACGTAAGATTGTACAGATTGATGTTTGTTGAAGAACTTTCTCTTTCCTCCTAGTATTGACATAATGGCTATTAGCTGGAAGTAATTTTAATTTTATGAATGAATGGATGAACAATAATTAATGAAGTACAAAATTTCTAACTTTGCAAGCAGAACTTTTTGATTTAATACATGAGAACATTGTTTAAGAATATAATTGATTTGGATAAACTGATAGTAAATCAAAATCTGATATTACACAGTGAATCACTTAAGAATCTCATCTTCTTTGAATCAGCACAGTAGATTGTGTAAGAAAATTCATTGGTAGCTCTTGAAGACGTAAGTATTTTCTGCACTAGCCGGCAGCAGATTTAAATTTATTTTCAAGACACTTCTGTTCAATTCATTCTGACTTACGGAAACTATCTGCAGCTTGAAGGGTCTTAGTAACTTAAGAACTCATGCTTGCTGCAGCCGAGCTGATGGGATATTATTAAACTGGCATATATATATATATATATATATATATATATATATATATATATATTCCATAAATTATGAAATAGATTTTGTTTTTAATTTCAATTATGCTCAATCCGAGCTTGCTTTACTTTTCTTAGGGCACATAGTTAGCCATTCTCTGGCACCAAGAGGGTGGATATTATCATGATTTTTTTTTTTTTTTTTTGTTCCTTACTTTCTTTTTGTCCTGATTCAGTGTTATATATTGAACCAGTTCTTTTTTGCAATTGAAGCACTGATATTTTCTTAGAGTAAGCCTATTTTATAAGAATATGCTGAAGAGTTTACTTTTGCTTCCTCCTAATGCAGTGGGAAAGAGGGAGAGTTAAATCAGGAGGAAGATTATTTTTTATCTAATCCATATCATCTGGTAATGCATCTTTGTCTATGTATCCTTGAATTTTGCACATTTCATACCAAAGATGTGACATAAAATAGTCATAGCAGAAGTGACACATCTAAACGAGCTTTTTATGTGCCACTAATATGTCTACTCTCTGGTGTCCAATGATTTGATGAAAGATGAATAAATGCTAAGATCCAAATTTGAGGTTATGTGATTGTAAAGAAGTCAGTCTGTTATCTTTTAGTACAATGAGCATTTAGAACACTTACTTGACATGTAATGCTTTCTTTGCACAGCTTGGAGTGTTCTCATCTCAGGTATTCCAGGAATCTTCACGAGATAAAATGTGGAGAAGGAAACATTGTAATTTATCTACTTTACTGGTTTATTTTGAAGTTCATATTGTTTTTTCCTTTTAGTTTATGTTGTAGTGACTTGCTTTTTTTTTTTTTACCTTACTGTAGCTCGAATATATGACATGGAGAAACATTGTAATATTGAAATTGCTGCACAGATTTCACGCCTTTCATTATCCAAAAATGGTACTTCAGTACTTCAATTTTCTCAACATGTGAATACTTTCTGTTTCTCTCCCTTTTCCTTTTCCGTTGACCTTGCCTAACGTTATAATCTTTCTTTTATTATTATTATTTGTCTAGATTTGTTGGCGGATGTGGTAATTGTGGTTTAAATCACACGCCCTTAATTCTCATCATATGACTTAAAACTTCGATTCTGGCATCAATGTGTATCTTGTCTGCTGACATTCCTATCACCTGAAGCTTATGATAAAGCACTAGCTAAGAATCCCTAGGTGTTTTGTTATTTCTTCTGCAGCTCCCGAGGTTCATCTCGTGTGTGTTGTAAGTCATCAAGATGTTGCACATAGTTTACATGTGCATTACTTGCAAATAGCTTATTCATGAGACTTTAAGTGGCAAATTTGCTGCTCGAAAATTCAGTGTCATTACTTTTCAATGTGCTTTGTAAGTCTTAAGGATGTTGCACCTGTTATTTGTTCCAGCTTTACTTCTTTTCAATGCTTTATTTTGATTTAATCCTTTTTTCAGTGTCATTACTCCAGGAGTTTCTCTTCTTTGAGGCATATGTGGGCAGGGTCATTTTGCTATTTTTCTTCCCTATCTATGTTTGATCCTGAATCACAATAGATATAAAAAAAAAAGGTGGAGAAGAGGGAAGTAGGGGGATGTTTTATTTTGAAGGTGTAGATGTAATACGGTGCTTTAGCAGACAGAGAGTAGCATTAAGAATGAGAGTAAGAGAAGGATTAGAGAAAGTAGAGAAAGAATATATTTTGGGTGGCCATGGGGTAATGCAAATAACAAATTTCTAATGATGTATTGTAGGCTTCATTGCAGTTTTCATCCCTCTGTTTCTAAAACTCAAGCAATTTTGTCTACTGGGATTTCACTAAAACATTTTCGTTCCTCATCTTTGAAAAAGTGAATTTTATTTGTCCATAATGTAACAGATCTGTTAAAAATGGAGTTTCACATGCTGGCATTAAATTGATGATGCAGCACCTATGTGGCACTTAGGTAGCCCATCCAACATCAGCTCCCAAGGTGATGTGGCATATGATGGTGTAAATCATCACACATGGGGCACATGGCTGATTTCATCCCCAATTTTGCCCGATGTCAGAGCTTTGATCAAAGT
The DNA here is from genome assembly GCA_037013595.1 of Dicorynia guianensis. Lineage (NCBI taxonomy): Eukaryota > Viridiplantae > Streptophyta > Magnoliopsida > Fabales > Fabaceae > Dicorynia > Dicorynia guianensis. The sequence continues at coordinate 4,767,138 of JASUAB010000009.1, forward strand.
ACTTCAGTGCAAAGCTGAAGAAACCCAGATAACCCATCATTCCAAAGAGTTAAATTTTCTCAAATTTCAATTGGTATAAGCGTAGCAATGATCAAAAGATTAAAATTTTCCATTCTCCCTTACCGTCCCATGCTTCTTTTGACAACAACCGCAACACCTTCATGTTGAGGCCTGGCCAAGAGGAATCCACAGGATGAGGTACTTTCAATGAACTGCAAATTCCTCTCTCAAGCATTTTGCAACATAGTTTGAATACAAAATGAAAAACTGTAAATTGCCAAAAATGTGAATGGCAAGAGAAAAATGCTTGAATGAATATATAGAGAGGTGTGTGGTGGCGTGGGGAGAGAAAGGAAGGAGGGAAATATTGAATTGTGGAGCTCAATGGACGGGACGATATCACTCTTTCTCACCAGCCATGGTGGACTCACTGACGTTGAAGCCAATGCATCCATGATGTGGCATATGAGGATCACAGATCCAAACCCGCCACAATTCCCTTCCATTATCGAATCCACTTGCTGCAAATCCACCATTTCCTCCCTCCTTCTCTCTACTATCTCCAACTCCACCATCTCAAATGAACCCATATAGACCAACATCAATGGCAATGTTCAGAATAAGAAGAAGAACCTGCAGAGGGCTCAGATGCATTGTCGGTGCTTCACATCAGGTGTTGGTTCCAACAGTGATTAGGAATTTCACGAATTGGCAAGGAAAGAGCCAGAAAAAAGAAGCACAAAAAGGAATAGTACCAAGAACAGTAGTAGCAACAGGACCTGCCCTGGTGTTCTTGATGGTTCTCATTCTGGTTTTGCTAATTGTGTTGATTTTCCAGATGTCTGGTGTGCTGCCTAGTTAGATTGTGTTGTGACAAGGAAGAATGTGTCTGCAAGAGAGAAATTGATGGGCAAAAGTTTACCCACAGGGAGGTGCTCTGATTTCTGCATATTGATCCTTCTTCTCTTTCATCTTCGATGAATTATGAAAGGATAGTTGATGTAGGACAGCAAGGGGTTTTGCTGTAATCAGGGTTTTGGGGCTATGGAAAAAGTAGAAAAGCGAGGAACTTGGTAGGCTAGGGTTTGTGTATGAAGGAATGGATGCTGTAATGGCAATAGAATGGTTATTAGGATTAATTGGGCTAGTGTTTATGGCTGTGAACAGGGGCTGCGAGATTAGGATTTTGGTGCAAGAAACAGTGAAGAAAATTAGGAGAAGAAGAAAAAGAAACCTAGGAGTCACACCTAGGGTCCCAAGGCATCACACCTAGGGTTTGATCGCATCACACAATCAAAGCAAATTCTGAATAATTCTCATAAACATAAACTTTGTCTAATCTGAAAAGAAATACACAAGTGTTTAAATAAGCCTCCTACAACTTATCCTAAAAGAAAAGGAATCCTAATCCTATATGGACAAGGATTAGAACCCACATGGTAATCCTAATCCTATATGGACAAGGATTAAAACCCATATCTAAATCCTATAAGTATTAAAATACCTAAAAACAAACCCAAATAGACTAAAAGTCTACTCTTACCAAAATACATAAAATAAGCTGCGAAAATTCTAAAATAAATACTGCCAAAATTACTAAAATACCCCTAATAATTATTTACTCCTAATTAAGCTCCCAAAATGGATCTCTCTTTGGGCATGTGCCAAATTAATGTTTGGACAGCTTTCCCATGTCTTTTATAAGTCTTTAAAGGCTGCTGCCAATAGCCTTCATCAATAGTTTCTTTACACTATGATGCTCATATGCCACATCACTTTTGGGAGCTGATGTTGTGGGGCTGACTAAGTGCTACATCATCAATTTAAAGCCAGCATGTGAAACTCGGTTACTTTTTAATGGGTCCGTTACATTTTGGACAAAAAAGATTCATTTTTCAAAGTTAAGGGACGAAAATATTTAAGTGAAATTCTCGAGGATCAAAATCACTCGAGTTTTAGAAGTAGAGGGATGAAAAGTGCAATAAGCCTATATTATAAAAAATTTCTCATAATTAGTGTATAGTGTAAAACATTAGGCTATGAATCTTTTTCCATTTTTATATTCTTTGATTCCATTCCTCTTATTTCTGAAAAATATCATATTTTAGTCCTTAAAATTTGCCCAATTGTTATATGCCCTCTTGTAGATGGGGACCATGATCGTTTCCACTTAGAAGGGTTAATGGAGAGTCCCTCAGTGGATGATGATGGGGATTGCTTCTCGACTTTGCTATTAAATGCAACTTCCATCAACATTGAGGTCTACTATAACAAAGCAGTGAACTACACCTTGATGGTTACCTTTGTATCCTTCAATCATCAACATTGTTGCGGCTCAATGGTGCTTTGACTATCCATTACTGTTTGAGTTCCTTAATATACATACATCAGGTCTCTTTCTTGCAAGTTCTTCTATTGATTCGGCAAATGGAGCATAGTAACACTCAGTCTGTAAGAATTTACTTTAAAATATTTTTTGAAATTGCACATTTGTGGATTTCATGAATGGAAGTATAATAAAATATGTTTTAGCTTTTAGATGTATTTACATGACTGTATCTATTCTGTAAGTTAAAGCGTTGAATATAGAAAATGGGAAATAACTCATAAACTTTTGCAGGGGACTGCCAAGGTTTCAATATTAATGATTGGCCAACAAGCTATAATGGATGCTTACCTCTGCCTATTACATCTGACTGCAGGAATACTTGTTGGTAAGTTTTCTAAAAAAATGGTAGAAATTCTCATGTAATTACTCAAGACAGCTTTACAGACTCAGTTTACACTCTCCAAACTTATTTCTGGTATGCTTGTAGACTTTGGGGTCCTGGTTTTGCAATTAATTGAATATATTGGAAGTTCCTTTCATACTGGACAAATATATTGGGCATTTATCTGCGCCCTTAATATTTTTGATTAGCAAGCAGGATATTCTGGTTCTTCATCATTACCTTGTATGTACACATAGACACAAGCATTAACTCAAAAACAACAAATGGATGGCCTTAGAAAGACCTCTTAACATTGAACAGAATGAAGACATTTGATTGGATGTTCAGATCCTGAAGACTGTGTGTATTTTGTTACCACCTTTTCACCTTGCATCCATAATTTGATCAACTGTAATTAATCCCTAAAACTCAAACTTCCTTTGTTCAAGTTAAATCTTACAATCTACACTATTGATTCCCTAGAGCCCACCACAGAACAATAGCATAAAGGTTCTCCAAATCTGTACCGTGCGAGGAGATCAATTAGTTTTTTCTTTTTTTGAGCATATAATTGGGCAAGAAGATTATAGAACTATTTGTGCCAAAGTAATGCAATAATTTTGTGTAAACTACAATACGGCATTAACTTTGTTACAGTTGATGTGGCTTGAGTAGTTGCTGATCTTCCTTGAGCAAAATTTTATATCAACTAATTTGTGTTGCTTTCTGTCATGCAGAATCCTTGTTTAATGCTTTTGCAACTGCTGCATTTTTTAAGTTTGTGGTGTTCTCAATATTTGAAATGAGATATCTCCTTGCGATATGGAAGGCAAGTAGGCCTTTGAGCAATGGAGAAGGTTGGGAGATGATGAGGCGTGAGCTTTCAGTTTTATACAGTCGTTTCTGTGAGTACTTTTAATAAAAAAAAGTTTATGTCTGCAATCTGATTGTGAAGTGTGTATTTTTTAAGGATTCACTGACTCCTTAGGATTGATGATCATACTGGGTTATGCTATTATCTAAACTATTCAACTATGTTGGTCATTCTCCTTCTCTGGAGCCAATCAGCACTGGATTTAAATTTTTAATTGCTATTTTACTTGTCAAGATCAGCTAAAGTTTATTTTTGTTGTTAAAAAATACATATGTTGCTTTCTTGAACAGTATCAAGGGGATAAATGACATTTGTTGCGCGCTGAATGTCATAATTTAAATATCCTTTCAAGTTTCTGTTATATTAATCAGGATTGCTTTTGGACCAGAATAAACCTTTGAACTTACAGCATGGATTAGCCTAGGGGACACCGTGGATTTGGAGTAATAGAATGGCAAACATTTTAGTGTAGTAATCGTCTGCTTTCTTCTGAACTAAAAATCCTATAAACCTTAAAACTTTCTATATTTTTTAGTGTGGCTCAAATTTGACTTCACTGTATAACTTCTTTTGCAGATGGGATCCTGTTGGGAGGCATTTTGCTCATGTATGAGTTCCATAATTATTTGAGACCTATTCTTCTTCTTATGTACTCTTTTTGGATACCTCAGATTATCACCAATGTTGTTCGTGATTCACGCAAACCATTGCATCCTCATTATATATTAGGGATAACTGTCACTCGGCTAGCAATCCCATTATATATTTTTGGTTGCCCCAACAATTTCATGCGCATTGAACCAGACAAGAGTTGTTGTGTTTGTTTGTCCGTATTTGTTGGACTTCAAGCCGCATTTCTTTTACTTCAGCATTATCTTGGGTCCCGTTGGTTCATTCCTCATCAGGTTGGGTTCAACTCCGATCATCTTTCTATATTTTCTAACCACTTATGCATTTGGATGACTTAATCCAACTTTTTTATTTGAGTTTTGTAGAAACTGAATATATTTTAGTTGTAATTGAGGCTTTTCCAATCAATTGAAACATTACATGGACATTCTCCCTTTATAGGCTGCTGTGTTATCTGTATTGTTTGTAACTTAGGTCCATAGTATTGTTTTTTCTTCTTCATTTTATCATGATTGCGATTGTGTGGCAAAGATGGACAATAACATTATCCTTATGGTTTTGCATTCTGAGTTTCACGTCATTTTCTCTAGTTCATTTCTTTTTTACAGAACTTACATCATGAGCCAGCATGCTACCTTTCCTTGCATTCACACAATTGCTTCTGTCTGAGTCAGACTTTATCGTCATGATTTGCAGATTCTGCCAGAGAAGTACAGCTATTATAGGAGATTTGATCAAGATACAAGTCATTCTACAGACTGTGTTATTTGCATGACAGCTATTGATCTGACTCAGCGATCTAATGATTGCATGGTATTTCAATTTAACGTTTGTCTATTAGAATTATTCTTCAATCTGGATTTTGTCTGATGCAAAAACTCTCTCACAGGTAACACCTTGTGATCATTTCTTCCACTCTGGTTGTTTGCAAAGATGGATGGATATAAAGATGGAGTGCCCCACGTGCCGGCGCCCATTACCACCTGCCTAGGGAGATTTCCACTGTTTATATTGATAGAATTGACTGACACTTCGCAACGTGAGAATTTCGGTAATGACATGGCATCCAAGATGTACATTGTTTTGCTTTTAACTCCTGATGCAAAAGATGCAAGGAGGGAAAGCAAACAGTTTTGGTGGTTGAACTTTTTTGTTAGTTTTGATTAGTTTTCTTCTCATAGCATTTTGTAATTTTATTTTTCAACCCAATTACACCAACTGACAGTACGGGTTTGTACATAATATCAAAAAGCACTGAACATAATTGTATATTTCTTTGAATGAACAATTATTTCCATCTCTTTTTTCCTTGTGATTCCTGATCAAAATTGAAATAAAAATTTATTCATTGGTTTTTGACTGTGTGCCACATCCTTTTCAGACATGATTTTAGCAGCAGCCTGTTGTGTTGTATACTGCAGAACTTGACATTTTCTTATGCTGTCAGGTTGGGGTAGGATCCGTATTCAGTATTATTGCACATTCAGTATGAGGCCCAAGTACATTACGTGATCTTCTCATAATTGTACTATGCGGCATTAATTTGTAGGTGATAATTTCAGTGTATCATTTCTGTTAATGTATCTATAATTTTGTACGTTAGAAAACAGATGATAATATTCTTGAATTCCATTCCTTTCTTCCAGCGCATGCTTTGATATATCATACATAGGTGATTCTAAAATCAGGAGTCTTTTATGTTAGAAACTCTTAACTCTGGATTAAAATGGTGAATTCTAATTAAGACACGTTTCTAAAGGAAATAGAAATTGACATCCAGATTCAGTGGAAGTGAGAATGACTCTGGACCTCCTGGCGTTTTTCTAGTGTATCTTTATAAGCCAGATGCCGATCTAATGTAGATCTGTTGATTAATTTGAATACTTCACGTCTTGATTTGAGAAATGTAGGTTCACAAACAATTGATGGTAGTTCTTTAAATACGCCAATATATTCGGGTCTGATAGTGAAAAGCTCAAGAATCATGTTACGGATTTTCTTCTTTTAAAGATTATCATAAACCAGATTTCCATTCTACTTATTTCAAGAAACATTATTAAATTAACAAATAACTACTAGGTACCATTTAATCATTATTTTCTTTAAAATGAATATAGTCAACTATCTTTTTTCACTCATGATCGATAGATGAAATAATTATTTATTTAAAGGTTTGAATTTTCTAATTTTGTTGTTATTTAATTTTAGTAACTTGTTTTCAATCTATCTTTATAATTTAAGATGTAACTCTTTTTTTTTTTTTCATTACTTTTTCTCTCTCTTAATTTTGCATTTGTGGGATTTACATCCATCTATACGATGTTTCTACTTTCTTCACCTAGTGGTCTGCAATCAAGGAATCTCGTTATTGAAACAAAATTATTAGCTGCAGCACCTTATCTGAAATACTTTCTTCAGTATTCAGTCAAGTAGAAAGCTGGGCGGCTGCACAGACCTGCTTTGTTGTCTGAAGACTTCTTGGGTCTTTTGTTATCGAAAGCTATAACCAATGCTTTGTGGCCAAATAACTCTGTATCAGAGTAAAAGATAAAGTATGAGAGTCACTAGCTGCCGCGGATGTATGCACTCTTGCATGGTTTTCACCTTCATACCAATTTTATTAATACATGCCAAGCCCCATACTAATAACATAAACAGAAATGGAGGTTGATTCTAGTTAAAAGTTTGATGAAAAAGAATTAATGTCCGGTATGCAGTGGTTTGGTTATGGTTCACCTGTTGAGCCTGGTATCTATATTGCATGCAAATCAAAAGGATCTATAAATTCTCTAATCCTGTCAAATATAACACAATCCAAGCAATGGAGAGTATGATGCAACAGTATATACATAAAATGAACGCACGACTTGAAAACAAAGTATATATACAAGGTAATTCTCTAGATCATAGTTGCCTTATTTTTGCCAGTTTATCAACATAAATGCTTGTTTATGGATTACTGGGTGCAGCAAGAGGTGAAAAGAAAGGCATTGCTGCTGGAATTGCAGCAGGTGGGATGGCCACTAAACCAGAAGTGATTCCAGCACCAAAACCTCCTGCAGAACAGCAAAGCTCTGAGCAATCAACTGGATGCTCAAGTTTGGCTTTGCATTCCTTTTCGCTCCTCTGCAACGGCTTTTCTGGCAAACAGTTCCGGCGATCATCGAACACTATGCCCTTGGATGTCAAATTCTGACAAATACCCTCTTCTTCGCAGAAGAAGTTATAAGAAAACGTGAAATTGGCCAAGTTTGGCAACACACAAACTCCCATCGGAACTATACCACTCATCATATTATGCCCGAAATTTAGTTGCTCCAAATGAGATAACCCTGCAATGCTATAAGGTATGGGGCCAACAATGTTGTTAAAGCTCACATCCAACACTCTTAATTTGTAGAGAAACCCAACTTGCTGTGGCAAACAACCTGACAAACTGGTGTTGATTAATACTAGTTCTTCCAAAGTGTCAGCTAGATTAGCTATGCTTTCTGGCAAACAGCCTCCAAAGTTGTTGTTGGCAAATACCACGACAGAAGATGTGCTTTTACCTAAATTTTGTGGAATAGCACCAGTAAAGCGATTGTTGTTGACAAATATTGCATCGAATGTTTTGTTGAAAAGTTGAGGAGGCAATGGCCCTTCAAATTCATTGTAGCGAAGGTCAAGATATTTCAGAGTTGGGAGGGAAAGCACAACCAGAGGGAAAGGTCCAACAAATCTGTTGTTGCTAAGATCAAGCTCATAGAGCAAAGCAAGGTTGCTCAATGTGATTGGGAGGATGCCACAAAAGCGGTTGCTACCTAGATGGAGGAGTGCAAGATCAGAGAGTAGGCCTAATTCTTCGGGTAGGAACCCAGCTATGTCAGCCAAATTAAGGTCAATGCCAGCCACAACGGTCAACTTAGGGTCATCTAGAGATGGAGCACAGTATACTCCGGTATAGTTGCAGACTGAGGGGCCTACCCAATTGTGAGTAAAGTTGTGTGGGTCAGAGTAGATGACACGCTTCCATGCTTGGAGTGCAAGAAAAGCGCGGTGAAGCCTTGGGTTTAATGGGGGATTCTGGGCATGGTGATACTGGTGCTGTCGGTTGTGACGGTTGGATGCAGTGTGCTTTGCATTAAGATTGTGGAAAGTAGAAGACAAATGCAGGAGGAGGAGGAACAATACCCATTTGGTAAAGGAAGAAGATGAAACTGAAGCCATTGCTTTAGGGGATTACGGTAATGTGCTAGTTAATTTATTTAAAGACTAAAAAGCTGTTTCAATTTTAAGCTAACAGGTTGGAGTCTTCTGTTTAATCATGTTGTCTTGTCCACGTTCTTATTAGAAGAATCCAAATGGTTAGAAAATGATAACATCCAAATATTGTCACAACAACCTGTTAAAGTGACAGTTAACCGTTACAAAAACCTACGAGCAAATGTTGATAAAGCTCTTAAAACTAGTTGCAGAGGAAAGCTTCTAGAGAGGTGGCCCAGCAGCTTGAAGAGAATGTGCATGCGCATTATAAGGACTTATCTCCTTCCAAGTAATTTTCGCAGTTGTTTGAGTGGACATGGAGAAGGACAGTTGCTGAAACCCTCCGAGGAACAAAGGAGAATTCCGGTTGCTTAAAATCGAAGAAATAATTAATAAACCATTTAGCCGAAGTTCTAGTGTTGAAAAACTTTTACCAATTCGCACCAAATATTCATAGTCACAAATGGCGACTACTCCTGCTTAAAGATTGTCTGGTGCTTGCCATTTACCTTAGAGACCATGGTTGAGTTGATTATTCTGTTCTTGTTCTCATCCTCATCATTCAAAAGCTTACCATTAGAAATGTTGAATTCGGGAAAAAATGGTGAACTATCTTTGCGCCATTTTTTTTTTTTTTGGAAGTTACTTTGCACGAAATTCTCATTAACATTTTTGGGCATCAAGCGGCTTTACATTATGGATAATTCTCCTCCAACACCTTTCCACGCAAACAGCCAATTAATAACGAAGCTATGCGGTGTGGACATTTCGTTCACAATATTTATCTGCCCAAACAGCCAATCAGTACCTAATATGTGTGGTATGGACATTTTGTGAAAGAAGTGTTGTAAAAATAGAGAAGTATTGTGAAAGTGAAAGTAGTGTTCTGGAAATAGAGTTTTTTTGTTTTTTTTTTAGGTTCAACGGAACAAAGATCAAGAAATTACAAGCGACAGACAGGAGGCTAGATGCCTCGTCTTCACTTGAATGTAAACCAATTTGTGAGAAGACATCTTATCCCCGTCAGACCCAGATTTCCGGCCTCAACAACATCATCTTAACAAGCACGAGATCAATTTGAGTTTTTGAGTCAACAAATCAGCCGCCATAAAGAGCTTGTGTTAAGAACGAGTATGAGAAGCGAAACACTCAGTGGACAGGCACAACTCAACCAAACATTAACGAGATTAAGATATGAAACTTTAATTAGCTACAAACACAACTCATCGTGACAAACACTAGTCTTGATTATTTTCACCAAAGAACCGAATACTACATAATTTATAACATCAAAGACAAAGCGGACAATTACAATTCAAGTTTTGCAAAACTATGATTTCTAAAGATAATCCCTATATCCTGGGAAACCTCACCAGCTATTTTTCAACCAAAATTATTCAATTCAAAAGGGAACCAACATAGTTTCCCGCATATCCTTTGTCATCATCATCTGTATCTTAACCACCACCACCAGAACCATATTTCTTTCCAAAGAGGATGAGCTGCAGCTTGTCATAACCAGCAAGCACACCAGCGCCTGCAACAGCACGTAAAATGTTTGCACCAGCTCCTTTGAAGAGCGACTTGGCACCTTCATTCTTGACAATGATTTGAAATGCTTCGTAAGAGCTCTTGTATTTAACAGCTTCTCCAGAAGTCATCATCATCCTTCTACGGACTGTGTCAATAGGGTAAGAAGCCAAACCAGCACCAATTGTAATCCCCCATCCCAGAAGGAAACTAGCAAGGAAACTATCCTGTTAACAGGAGAGAGGTATGTAGGTAAGCAAGCATAATCGTTATTAAGAAAAGCTGATGATAAAAAATAATGGCTAAAAATATGCAAGTATTAAAAGAAAAAAGTTTTCACGGGTTCTATTTGTTGTTGTATTGAAAGAAACAAATTCCCAAATAGGTTAAGTTTGAAAACAAAAGCAATAATAGACAGCACAACTTCTCATTCTATGTTAAAAGCCACATCACATCTTGGACCCATCAGTATAATTTTCAGGAAAAGAGCCACTAAAATATCACAAGCAATGATGCAGCAAGTGTAATTAACTAATTATAGCTCACAAATCAAACCAAAATAAATCCAAGGAGAATTGACATCAAGAACAATGAGTATTACTAATAATCGATACATGCAAGAAATTGTGGTTAAACATATAACATTTGTGCATACCTGCAACCCACCAACCAAAACCACTGGTTTCAGAGAATCATACATTCCAAAATAGAGACCACGATACACAATAATTCCAACACAGGAGATGTTGAATCCACGATAAAGACCAATAAAACCATCAGACTTTATGGTTTTCTTGTAAACATCAATCAGGCCATTGAACTGCCTCTCACCACCCTTCTTTGCAGCCTTTGCATCATTTGCCAAACGTGTTCGGGCATAGTCCAATGAATAGACGAACAAGAGAGAGGAAGCACCAGCAGCTCCACCAGACGCCAAATTCCCAGCAAACCACTTCCAGTAGCCATCTCTATCTTTTTTAAAGTTGAAAAGCCTCTTGAAGTAATCCTTAAATGCAAAGTTCAGAGCCTGGAATAGACAAAAGGAAAGGGAAGTGAAAAATCTCTCACATTGAGGGGAGAGTCTAGCAAGAGGACTATAATTATATTACTATCTAAAAATTTATGTGCAAGGTACACAGAAAAAAGTATCATCAACAAGACAACAAATTGATAAAATAAAGATTTTTCTCCTTAGTGAGTGGCAAGAAGAAAGGAATAATGTTGAGGTTCACCACTAAATACAGCCATGCAGACCCAAGAAAGCTAAATCAGACAATAATGTGTATTTTCATATCACATGACAAACTTGATAACGAAAGAAAGCAACACAAATTTGAAAACAATTTCTATCCCTTGGAGAGGAGACTGTTCTCAACATAGTAACCCACACATATAACTTCTAATGGATAAAGTATAACATAGACAATAATCTCTGCTACCCTTCAATTACCTGGGTAGGGAAGTATCTGATAACATTAGCAGTGTTTCCTCTCCAAAGAGAAAGGACACCTTCATTCTTGATGGTTCGGCCAAAACAATCACTAATACCCTTGTATGGCTCAGATAAACGACCAGATTTGATCATTTCATCCTGATTTTGAATAAGCAATTTGACTCGCTCAATTGGAGCAGCTGCTGACTTAGACACAGCAGCTGAAACTCCTCCCATTAAGAAATCCGCAAGGAATGCAGATGCTCCTTTCTCTGCTGGAGCGGGCACAGTAATTTGAGACATAGGTGAAACAGCAGCCAAGCCACTAACATGGCACCCTGGCTGGACAGAAGGCTGTGCACCTCCACTGAAGTAAGTACTAGCAGTAGAATGGTTTCTGGAGTTAAAGTTGGGTGTAAGCCTAGACACAAGATAAGACTGTCCAGCTATCTTCTGAACTACTGATGGATGCTGTAATCCATCTGCCATGATTCAGGTCTACACGGTGACCTGTGAAGAATTACTAAATGGTCAATAGTTAGGAAACAGCAAGATGACAAATTCATTCAGTTTACAGCTTCCACTGCCTGAAGCAAAGATAAAAAAAATGACATTCTCATTACATCCACACACTGCTCATCTACTATCTAAAATGAATTTGGAGTATCTTATCAACTAAAACTACACATCTGCACATCACCAATATAACTGCTCCATAAAATACCCACCAAATACATAAACAAGAAGAAAAGCAGAAATGAACCTATAAGTGCAAATAATAATAATAATAATAACAACAATAACAACATTCGTTAACAGCAACTCCCCCTGCACCCAGAACTTTCCCAAAGGCTTTATCACTCAACTTTGTAAAATATTTAAAATCATCTCACCACATGTGGATTTTGATTAAATGGTATTTTCAAAAGTTTGGTTTTGAATAAAACTTAATGGCATCGTTTAATTCATGTAGCCGACCTCACTTAGTGGGATAAAGTTCAATTTGTTGTTGTTGTTGATCTCAACACATGTACAAATGACTTCTGGCCAAATAATACTTAGCGGAGATAGAAACATGAAATTTTTTTCCTGTTATCAGCGTAACATTCGCTTTGGGCTGCAATTCCTCCCTCACCCCACCCAAATTTTTCCAAGAGGCTTTATCACTTAAATTTTATATAATATTGTAAATCATCCGACCACATGTATGAATGCCTTCTGGTCAAATAATACTTAGCAGATACAGAAAAATGAAAAAAATTTCTTTTTAGCAGCATAGATTATTCCAAACACTTAACCCGTATAGTCAGCATAATATTACATAACTATGGACAATAAAAAATCCCACTGAGCTAAATTGAAGCTCAATGCAAGTAATTGACTAAGTAGTAGGTGATTACTAGTACAGAATTTGGAAAATTTGATCTTACAGATCGGCTTCTTGTTTATCCTTTTTACTCCAGTCAATAATACTTAATAGCTTCAAAAGGAAAAGATCTACACCAAGAAAAAAAAAATCGAATACTACTATAAAAAATAATTACATCAACCATAACTATTGTCCAAGCAAACGAAGTTAAATTGAGGAAAAGAACACACAATTCAAGGATTGCCCGTAACAAAATCTGCGTTTGGGCAGAGCGAAAATGCAAGAAAATATGCTTCACGAGTAGAAAAAAGAAAACCAAATCACGCAGATCTTCATAGGAAACAAAATAAAAATACATATCACTATGATTTAAGCATGCTTCAAAGCAAATGAAGCTTAAAATTAGCAGAAGCGATCAGAGAAAGTAAAACCTTAAAAGGTCGCCGAGAGTGAAACTTCCCGTCCTCCTCAGATCGCGAGGGAGTGGAAAGAAGCGAGATGCGCGTATAAATGGGAGCTCCAGGGAACCCTAGGAATTTTACCCATCGACGAATTTGCCCTTGCCTAACTCTTGAATGGCAACATGCTACTATTTCTGTTCTTTTTTTTTTTTTTTATTTCCAACAAAGCCTTTCTTTCAGCCTACGGACCGGAGGTCCACTACTCATGGACTTGGGCCAAAATTCTGTAAATGGCTCGTAGCCCAATGACCCATTTACGTGCATACAAATGTTTTGTCAATATATATATTTTTGAGTTCTCTTATTTTTATAAATTAATTTTTTTAAAAAATTATTTATAAAAATTTAAATTATTAAATTTATTTGATCTCATAATTTCATCTATGATTCAACTAATAGATATAACACAACACAATATATTATGAGGTGTTAATAAGTACTAGAATTTGTGTTTCTCTACTTTTTATTTGCTAAATTATGTATGTCCCCCTTTTTTACAAGTAAATTTGGCAAGATCTCAAATTTAGCATCACCTAGCAATCACATAAACTTCTCAGCCACTTAACCAAAAGAAAAAGTGAATGTGTCAGCCAAGCTTTCCTATCATTTGGTTTGACAATAAGGAGAACATAAAAGATGTTTCATTTATGGTGTGGCCAAAGAGCCCTTAGATGTTCACCAATGGAGAGTGTAGAGGAAGCACTAGCAACAATTCATCAGACCAAATTAAAAGCCAGCAACCTGAGTCAGCTCATCAAAATCCTACAACTCATAATCGACATGTACATGAATCTAAGTCAAACTGGAGTAATACATTTTGGGTAATAATAATACAATTTCTTATATTTTTTTTCGCTTTTTTTTACTACAACCTGATTGTACCGGGAGCATAAGTTCCCAATATATTGAAGGAACATTTCCCATGCATTTTATCTCAACACATCACCTTTTATGCAACAATTCCATAGAAGACTCAAAGATCTGTGTGGATAAAAATGATGAGAATAACCGTTTTTCTTAAGCTACGGTGAATTTACAATTTTTTTATTCCTTAACAATTTATAATTGGGTTATATTTTAGTCTTAAACATTTATTTAATAACTTAAAATTTTAAAATAATTAAATTTAATATAATATTAAAATTTGTATAATAAAATAATCATAAAAATCATCTCTAAATTTTTATCAAATGACTTAAATTTTTAAAATAATAGTCCCTTAGTCCTAAATTCATGGCAGGGTTGTATGCTAATCTTCTTCTTCCCTCCTGATTCAGCATCTTGGCCAAAAAGGGTCTTCCAGAGCTCAACTTGCCAGTAACTGAGTGACTAAACAATTAAAATATCAGAATGTAAGGGGAGTAGGGAAAAAGGAGGAGGACTGAAAAGCACTCTTGTTTTGCTTTTATGTCCCTAGAATTGACCGTTACAAACATAGTAACCATTTTTACACAGGAAAATGTTTTGCACAGGGGAGCGCATGCCCCCCGAGCTCACACACAACACTTTTTCAAAGGAAAGAGAAGTAAGAGAAAGAATGCGAGATCAAAGATGCACAGGACAGGACAGCTGAACCAAGGTAACAGTTGCATACAACCATACTCCACAGAGACAGATGTACCGTTTAAAGGACAGTCTTGGAGGGATAAGCGTCATCCCCATCAAGTATAGTTCCAAGAAGATGGATTTGGGTATCTGCCTTTAGGTCAAAGATTCAATATGGTTAGACAATTGGTTTGCATTTGGGAGGTAAACAAGATCTGGAAAGCAATCACCCTGAGTGCAACATCCTCAGGCTTACTGTTGGCATACACCGTGTATAGTTGAGCAAAACCACCCTGCCCGGCGCAACCCCTAATATGGTACTTGATTCCACCTTTGGACAGCAGCATGATAAGGACAACCAACAGCAAAGCGCTGTCAATAATATTGAACTAAGCTATTTCCATCTAAAGATGCAACTCATTGAGAGAATTAGTTTTTCAAGTTGGGTCCAATCCCCAGACGATCATCCAAAACCAAGAATTCCATTACTATGTACGGAAATGCTGCTCCTGGGAGTAAGGCATCTTTGTCGACGTTGTGAATTTTATGATTTAATTCATGAGATAAATATGATTTTATTTTTTCTATTTAAATACAATTAATTTGTATTAAATTAATTCTGCAATAACATGTTTAAATATAAATAAATTATTATAAAATTAATTTTTCAACATCAAATTTTTTAAAATCAATTATATTCACTATTATACTAATCCGGCACAAAAAAAATTATTAACATTAAATACTCAACGTTATCAAATATATTTTCACAGCAAGTTCAAAGTTTTGAAAAAAAAAAAGTGGATGAATTTTTTGGAAATATAATTAATATATAAAATTTAATAAGTTTATTAATTTAAAATTTTTACATAAATATTTAATAAAATAAAATTTATATGAATTATATACAATTTTATAAATAAATAAAAATAAAATTGTCTTCAAGCTAAAATGAAGAGTCAATATATTTACAGGTGAGAAACGGGTCACCGAAACAGGCGTCCCTACCACTGTTAATGGGGAATCGTACGTGTCGTCGGGTGTATGGACCCTGCATCTGTACAAGAATTTCTTAGGACAGAGACCCAGTGTTCTATGAACTCAGGGTACTATAACGCGTTACGATTCCCCATTGGCTGCAAGTACCAAACGTCAAACCCAGCCACAACTTCACCACCACCGTTTACTACTGACCCAAGCTTATGCCACCACCTCACGGATCTCCGTACTCTGTTCCTATGACAAAAACCAGAGGATCCCCGCCCTAGCGATACCCCTCTTAAACCTACCACTCACGTACATACATTTGTGCTCCAGACAATCTTCCCGGTCCAACCACTCACGAGAATGCCCCCACTTCTCCTCCCTCTCGTCCCCCATTGAATGATTTCACTGTAGAGAGAGGAACCGCATGGAGGGAGACAGTGTCTGTGTCTGCTTGTGGGTATTTTGTTGTGTGGCGTTTAACATTATTTACCGCCTTCCAATGAACATAACCGACGTACAACAATCAAAAGATGCAGAGACAGACTTGAGAGGGGGCGAAAAAGTGGAGCAGCTTGTGGTCCTCACTCACTCACCCTCATTTGCTCACTCTTTTTCACTTTTCTTCCCCATACAATTCGATTTCATCCCCAAACTCGCACGCGATTGATTAAAAGTCTTCCTTTTTTTGTGCTTTGCTTTACGAAAGCCTCTGCCCTTTAAATTCCCCTGCTCTACTCTTTCTTTCATTTGTTCTAGGGCGCATGGACGCTGGGAAAACTGACGACTTTAAGCCGAACATGGGGAACGAGAAGATGGTGAAGAGGGAAGACACGGTGGATTTTGAGGAGCAAAATGGGTCCTTGGAGGAGGATAATAAGAAGAAGAAAGGGGTGGTTGGTTGTGTTGGTGGAGGTTGTTTCGCGAAGAAAGGGTCAAGTGGAGGGAGTGGTTTGCGGTGTTGTCAAGCAGAGGAGTGCACCGCGGATCTTAATGATGCAAAGCAGTACCACAGGAGGCATAGGGTTTGTGAATTTCATGCTAAGGCTCAGGTTGTGCTCGTGGGTGGCATCCGACAACGGTTCTGTCAGCAATGCAGCAGGTTTGGGGAGGTTCCATTTTTGGGTTATATAGGATTTGTTTCTTTGCGAAAATATTCTGAGTTTTGTTGCTGTTGCTAAATATGGTTACTTTACAAAGGAATTATATGGAAATCCTTTAAATCGTTGTTTTCACTTATCTTGCTGATCCACTATAAATGAAACTACATAAATCAGAGGGGTTTGATGCAATTTAACCTTCAATTGTCAAAGTTCTCGCGTTTAACCTTCAAATAGATTCTTTTTTGGGCTTATGCTTCTAAACTAACATCGGTGCTGCAGATTCCACGAATTAGCTGAATTTGATGAGACGAAAAGAAGTTGCCGCACGCGTTTGGCAGGACACAATGAAAGGCGAAGGAAGAACTCTGAGTCTCATGCAGAAGGTTCAAGCCGCAAAGCAATAGTGACTCAGTTGAAGGGCATTGTTTGTGGGCAGGTTGATGATGGGGGAAGAATCCAGATTAGTATCCAAGACAATTCCACTTACAAGCATTTCCAGATCAGATAAGATCATATCTGATTGCCTGCTTAGAAGCATGCTCTCTCTCTTCTGTCATCCTACGGATGTATTGCTTACTATTTCCATTTCACATCTGTTTTGGATACATGCATATCATGGACTAGCACGGCAACATCCATTTCCTGGTTCTACAGTTGCCAGTGACGCATTTGCTACAGACTATGTAACCAATAACCATTATCCTTTTAACTGTTTGCTCTTAATCATTATGGTTTTCACGTTTTATATTATTCTTCTCGACTGTTATGCTCTGTGCTGCATATAAATGGTTTAGCTCCTTGGTCACTAGTCAGAGGTTTGATTTGATGTTTTGGGAAGTTTGGTGACTGATTAGCTAAGTTCTCAGTGTCAACCATTAACTGTGATTCAAATACATCATAGCATTGAATATGGTTCAAAATTCAAACTACTTGTATGTTCTTGATGGGAGGAAAGTGACGGGGTCTATCACCCTGGCAGATTTGGCAATCATCTAACTCATTTGTTGTAATTTCATCATACACTAGTTCTGAGTGTTGACTGTCCCTGTTTACATAAGCGGTCACCGCACAAAGTGTGCATAATGTAATATTAAATGTATTATTTTTGACAATTATCTAACACATTTTTATTGTAGTGTCATCATACACTAATAAGTGTTGATTCTCGCTATTTAAACAAGTGATCAGTGCACAGTGCACCATTAAATTTGTTAGATATGTGATAATAATGCATTGTGCATACTTTAGATACACTTTGTATACTCAACTTTTTCATGAAATATGTACTCCTAGTTCTGGCTTTGTCCTGAGATGTTAAATTTGGGTGGTCAATTTTTCGACGAGGATCTACGTTTTATAGACCTATTTTATATAAGAACAATGCTATGTGAGAGGATATACAATGTGTGCATACTCAATAAATACAGAGTAGTCGCTAAATATGTTTATTATAATATAGTAAAACATATCACTCTCTATTTATATAACATGCAAGCATTATATAGTCCACTTCCGTGTAAACATCATTTCTCTCTTTAAAGAGTGGAAACTCGACAGTTCAAGTGGTTCACAGGAACTCTGTTTTGCCAATTTGTCATGGATAAGGTATGTATTGAAGACGCAAATCACAATGAGCTGACTTGCCTTTGCATGCATGATGAACAGAAGAAAAGCAAGAAAAAAAATGGGAAAAAATTCGCTTATAATTACTATAAGAATATTCTCCTTTCTTTCGGACTACTAAAAATTAAATTTTATTAAATATTTATATAAAATATTAAAATTAGTGAATTTTTTAAATTGAATTGTGAAATGTAACAGATTAACAAATAATAATTATATTTATGAGTGTTAGTATAAAAGAATATAGGGGAAATTATCCTGTTTACAGCCCCTTTTAGTTTGTTTGCTTTAACTAATCAGGACAAGATGGAAACTCATTTCAAGAAGCCTAAATATCTATTATACTGTATAAGGCTAAGCACTCAAGATACAAATGCCGCCAGACTAAGGTTTAACGGAAGCTAACTGGAAGTCTGGCACCCAATGTGGTATGTATTACCCAACTTGAACGGAGGCTCAGTTCCCACTTGGTTTTTGTCCATAACCCTAAACTGTCATTTATGAGGTGTAAGAGGCTGGAATAAATCATAACATTATGAACTTAAAAAAATAAGTAGACGCCCCACTTATTTGGAATGCCTAAGAGGTTAATCTGTCTGGCTTAGTGGCAGAGTGCTGCTTTAGGCTATTGCTTATTCACCATTTAGAACTTGTCAACTTCCAGATATATAGAAATTTATCTACTTACTGTGCATAGTACATTTGCATTACAAGCACCACATATGCATTACAAGCACAGCTATGATCAAAATGGGACTGTTTCAAACTTGGGAATTTTGGAATGACATGCCCATTCAGGCATGAAAGTATACCTCCACTTGAATCAGAAAAAGGTTGCTCCAAGAAAATTGCGAGTTTTACAGTTTAACATATGAAATATAGTAAATTAAATTATTTAAATTCTTTTGAATAAGGTTTTTGTGATATTTAGTTGATGAGAAGTGAAAGATTACTTGAATTATGGGGTTTGCAATAATAGCACATCAAGATGGTTTGGACTCCTGTGTCACTGTGTTTACTGAGAAGTAGCAGTTCGGCAACTACAGAGGTACCTAAATGTAAAATAACAAAGATTAAACTTGACCCTGCACCACGTTAAAACTGCATGCAACACAAATATTCTAAAACAAATACTAGCATGACATGTATCTATTGTAAGATTTATTGACTGCTAGGTTTTACAAATAGAATCATTTTGAAAATTTTGATGGCAACAGGAGGCAGCAACCATGCATAGCATATTAACCAATATAATTTTTGAATTTAAATCATTAATTTTTATAAATTAAATTATGGGACTTAATTAATTTATAGGTTTACACACAAAGTATGAAACTTATGTCTCATATTTTGTGAAACCAAACGATTTAGGAACGTGTTTTCTCAAACCCACAAGCCTGCTCTGTTTTTTTCTTCAACTTAAATAATTTTTTGGTGCTCGTTTATGGATAAAACGACATAAAGATTGACTAAACGAACAATCAAGTGATCTTCTTCTCTCTATGTTTATCTTTTCTGAGAACCCTCTGTAAATGTAATGCAACATTTAGTGATAGTCAAGTTTTTTTGATATTTTACTAGTCTTTTAGAAATTCTCTGTCATCTTTTAAAATATAGTATTTTTATTTACATAAATTAAATTTTATAAAAATCTCACTTAAATTTATTAAATTTTATAAACTAAAATATAAAATTTAACAAATTTAACACTCAACATTATATTTATATAACAAATATAAATCATATGAGTGAGAAAATGATTAAAAAATTTTGCTGTGGAATTGCATATTAGCAAATCTAATTTAAAAATTTTATGAAATTTTGAATTTTGATATAAGGTAAAGTTAAGAAGTTCACCTACCATTTTGTTAATAGAAGTGCCCATATCTAAAAATAAAGTTGTTACTTTATAAATAAGAATCTGATTCGATTATTTACATAAGTGCATGAACTTTGTAAAAATATACGTCAGGACATTGATAGAGCAAATGTAACTACTCATGTTCTTCTTGCAAGTGACTACTTTTATGTCTCAATAAACTAAAAGGCCTTAAATATATTGGCAATACTAAAGGTAATAATTTTAAAAGTAATAAATGGGGGGTCATTAATAAATGTGATAATAAAATAAATTTTTTGTATAACTAATGAGTGCAATAACTCTCCTTATGTTTTACGGTCTCAAGTTTAGATTACAGAAAAGAATTGTTAAGTAATCAAAAGTTTTGTGTATCTTTATGACATAAAATTAAGGTTGCAATGCTCAAAGAAAAGACTTAAAAAGAATACCTATGAAAGATGGAAAAAAAAAGGGTAATGAGATATATAGTTATATGATGTCCTAAGGGCAAGAAATTTCACCATGAATAAAGGCAAAAAGACCTTGGACAGAGGAAAAGAAAAAGAAAATAGTGAGATACGTATGGGATAGAAAAAGCATTAAAGCAATGAAGGCGAAGAAATAAATGGAACACGATATTTAACGGAAATGACGAAAACATCCTCGAGGCCTTCCACCGAGCCACCATGTGCTTCCTTTTCTTGCCGCAACAACCGATTCCGAGCTCTTCCTCACATCTATTCCATTCTATATAAATAGATAAATGCAAAGTAAAATAATCACATTAGCAAAGCAAAACATAGCCAGGCAAATTCTCCATCTGATTCTCTTTCTTCTTCTTCTTCGTCGTCGTCGAAGTACTCTCCCTCTCATCAGCTTCCCGAGCTGATCGAGCGGTATTCAAGTCAGTAATCCCTCTCTCTCCTCGCACCAATGCCTGCCCAGAAGCGCTCCCTGGCTGAGTCTCTGGACGATGGAGAGGCTTCACTGCTCTACCAACAGCGCCATGCCAAGCAATCTCAGCGCGACCAAGAGCTGAAGGGTGAGGAACAACAAGAAGAAGAGGAAGATGTACAGCTGGAAGAAGGAGAAGGCGAAGAAGCAGGAAAACAGCCCCAGAAAGAAGAAGACGAGGCACAATTAGAGGGTTACGTATCAGCTTTTCTTTATTTATCTCTGTTTTCTTCATGATTATATGTTTGTTCAGTGCTAAATTGGTTTTTGTCAACTGGGTTGCAATCTGGTTTTATTCTTCAAGTTCTGAAGTCTTTGTCTGTCTTTGTCAGATTCTGAGGAAAGCGCATCTTCTGGCCCTGAAGAAATACCCGAGTATACTCTCTCTCTCTTTCTGACTCTAACACACATCACTTAAATGTTCTGCTTATATGTGTTCCCTTAAGATTCATGCTTTGATCGTATGTCACTGTTTCGGCACAGTGGCAAGTGTGAAATTTGCAGTTTCTATGCGTCTTCCGTTTAATTTGAACGCTTCTATAACGTTTATGGCTGGATATTCTTCCACTGTTGAAGGGGATACTAACAGTTATTGCCATTCGAGTAGGGATGCATCAATGTTCTCATTCTCCCTGACTTGATTCGTAATTGGTCGTTTGCATGTTTAGATTTTCAACTTGTTTATGGTTGAAACTCGGCCATTTGCTACATGATCAAGGAATTTATTTTGTTTTGGCCTGGATTTTTGGTATTCAGTTCAAAGCGTTCGGATTAAACATCGTTCGGCGCTGAAAATCTCATTCATGCAATCGCGGACAAGTTGTTTTCTTTAGTTACTTTAGTGCGAGTGTGCTACTATTGCAAACTATATTAGCCGTCATTGCTTGTATAGAGTTTGACTAATGTTCATTACGAAATGGTCACCTTTAAAAGCTTCTACAAGTTGTGTTGATCTGTACGGCGAAAGTTTAAAATTGACTTTTTTTTTTCTTAACATTCCATTCATCATTTGGCATTGTAGTCTTGTAGCTATTGTCAGGTTTTTTATATCATAAATGAGGATGAGTGGTTCAATTTAACTTCTGATAGTATGGTAGGTATTGTTCCTTTCCCTAGAAAAGGTGTAATTCATAATTGTTGATGTTGCTTAAATTGATCTTGCCATATTTAGTTACTTGCTGAAGTTTACAATTCTTCTCTGTACGTTAGTCATCTAAAAATGCTTGAATATTTTATTAATCTAATGCAATAATGCTTAATCATAATGTTGTCAAGTGATATGTTCTAGATCATACAAAGCATATCTGATTGTGTTTTTGTCTGACTATCTATTTCTCCATATTAATTCTAGCAGACAATGATTAAGAAGTTGCATGAAATTCTGAATATTTACATTCAACAAATTAGGATAAAAACTATTTTACAAACGTGAGGAGGGAAGTATGGAAGGCATGTAATCTGTTAGTTGTGAGTGTTGCTATCGGAGCTGAGGCTCTGGATTAGGGGAGAGAGACTTCTACCTCTAGATAAGGGCTCTATCTCTGGTTTCTGTCTCTATTTCGTTCAATTTTGCAGCAGACTTCTCTGTAATCCTCTATTTTCTTCTAATACAATAGTATCAGGTTCAATTCTAGTTTTGAGTTCCTATAAAAAATTCAGCAGCTTTTAAATAGTTTAATGCTGAGTTATGTATTAGAAAATAGCCACTACCCTCGTGGGTCATCTAAATTCTCTAAGTTGCTGGAAGAATAAATTTCACAATTAGCAGCCACTTTCTATAGGGTCTCAGGACTTAGATATCTTGGAAGGGGGCGAAAATGCATTTTTCAAACTTGAGCTGTAGATGTCCACAGTGTCAGCTGTTCATGTTGAATATTTGATAGACTTCCCATAATTATAGTTTTTTTCTGTGACATTCTTGATTATCTAGCACAAAAAATGGTGTGATCCTCAAAAGACTGTGAACTATTAGGACTAAGGATTTCCAGATATTATCAACAATTCCTCCTAAAAGCCAAAACAAAATACTGAAAGAATTATTGACAAGTGGAGGTGTAATTTCAATACATTTTCATTTGGGTAAGACTGATGTCACTGTGACTAAGAACTTATAGATTAAAACACTTGTTGTTCTATGAACAGATATTGATCCTCCCTTCAAAAAATCATCAATGGCAGCACCAATGTGTTCTGAATGATCACTTTCTATCACAACATGCACATTGTACGCAACTATTTTTCCAACATCACAACAGTAGGGATCACTTTCCTACATCTTTGTTGTAATCAAACTTATTTGGCTTTTGCCATTGAGCTTAGACACTGAATTTTAGACATACTAAATATAATCTATCTAGTAACGTAAACAAAGAGTTCATCAAGAATATTTCTTCAGGATGTTTATCCGATCACTAATTGTTTTGATGCATTATATTCGTAACAAGAAGGAGTGGAAATTCTTAATTTACTAATGGATATTCAACTCTTCATTCAAGTCATAAGCTTCCTTGTATCTAAAACAATATCATAAAGATAAGCTAAAATATCTAATAGCTTGAGGATGGATCTGTTTTTGTTTTTTATTTCTTTTCTTTCTTGGCCTGATCAAAAAGGTGAGGAAAGAGCCATTGTTTAAATGTTATTATAAAAGCAATGCGAACATGATGGACATGTCCTCTATTATTCTGGCAATAATTATAAAAATATGGTCTGTGGCAGGAACAAACTATGAACACATTCTAATATGTAACCATTTCTACTTTACCTAGTGAATGTGCTACTAAAGTCATCAATCCAGAAGTTCACACACTCTTCAATCATATCCTTCCTAAGACATACAGAGAAAAGGATAGTCCAATGAAGAACACATTCTAATATGCTTTGTAATCATAGATGTGGCGTGATCACCCCCCCCCCTCCACCCCAGAAGTGTACCCTTCCCGAGGTCAGTTCCCGGATCCTTCCAGAAACTCCTGTATCTGACTTGCCACTGTGGCCTAACTGCCTTGCTTACATGATTCTCCCTCTTCCTGTGCTCTATCATACTTCTTCAGTTCTTCCTAATGTAGACCTTCCAGCCCCTTATTTCCTCTTTATTATTTTTGGGCCTCACAATTTTTTATTGTATCAATTATGAAGGGAATAGATTGGTACATGTTATAAATCCCATACTCCAATGAAAACTGATGCTGAGAAACAAGGGTTAATCTACTATATTTTACACTTTGGACATATTAGATTGTTCTCTCTACCTAGACTCAGAAGCTTCTGGTTTGATTAATCCAAATACATCTTCAAGTGCTAATTTTAAGTTTATGTAAGAACTTTCTGTTCTTGTTTTCTTTGCAGGTTTGTGTTTGTAGAACTTCCGGAAATTCGTAAAGATGTTCAATGTCCAATTTGCCTTGGTATGTTTTTATTTAGCTTTTTTGGATGACATGATTGGGCAGTTAAGTTGCAAGATTTATCTTTATTTATACTTGAAGTGTACCCACAGCTGTAGGTTAGGATATAATTCCTGCCTATTGTAAATTCTATGTGTGACTGCACTCATTTGAGAACTTTTAAAACATGCTTCATCAAGTAAAGATGTAGTCATACTTTGCCTAGTAATGATGTACCATGGCAGGTAATCAAATTTTTTTGTCATAACACTATGTCTTATTAAAAGTCCTCCATGGCAATGTCTACTTATTGTTGGAAGTTTGAGATTTATTGCAGAGGAAAAGCCAAACTATGCTGCTTCACTTACCCTAAGTGTCACATAGCGAGTTATAATTATGTGAAGTCAGCTAAATTGTTTAGGTATCTTATATGAGAGCACTTTAGGAAGGACAAAGTCAGGCTATTGGAGTAATATAGGGGTCCATATATGTTCCTCTTTTACCAAACTCTGTAATATCTGCCAATTGGTTTTTTGAAGGCAGTAATTCATTTGGCGCATGACTTTTCTTTTGAGACCATAAGCAATTTGATTTGAAAACACTGGTGACAATTTATGAATTTTAGTCGATTGAGCTAGTGAGTTAGATGTTACATTGGCATGTATCGATAATTCAACAGGAACAAGTGTCCTAATTATAATCAAGTTGCTAGTAATAGATGGTACTTCCTGTGTCCATGTTTCTCTTCCTCAAATTATTAAACATAGATTTTAATGCAGTCAAGTTTTCTGAAATGTGGATATGTGTTACACTATTTATGGAAAAGACAAAAACTGAGTTAAACTGAAATTGAAGGGAAATTCAAAGAGCAGCTAAGAATATAGGGTATAAGAAAATCAAGGGAATTTTTACAGTAGCATACTAATTTAGACAACCATAAATGAGAGAACTGACATGAAAAATAAAAAAGGAGTAAGATCTTACCGGAGACCTATTAAATCCCATACCACGACTACCCTCATAGTATAAAGACCTTCTTCCTCTTTTCACGTTTTCATGTTTATGTCATTTGGAACTAACTTTTATTTCAATTGTACGGAGGTTGAAAACTCTGACTTAATCTCATTTGTCATATTTACAGATGGCTCAATAGTTTTGTCCTTCTTTTGTTACTAGTGCAATAATTCCTGTTTTGAATCTCCCTTTACAAGAAGCAAAATTCTCTACTATGATTTAAGCATTATCCTAGATTCTCCATTACATAATTGTGCATTTTCTATTGGTGTATGACCAGTCAATATCAATTGCAACAGTCTTGAAGTGAGAAAATCTAAATTTGTTGCATGAAATATAAAAATAATTATCCTTATTGTAGCTCAAGGTTCTAAGTGAATCTACTGCGAACCAAGTTGTGCTTACACCGATCCCAAGACAAGCATATTGCTGTTTTATTTGTTGTTTTCAAAAGGAGGAGAAGATCTCAACATTGGCTGAAAGGTCAAAGATTGGAAACTCTCATCTATGATGGCATATACTAGTTTGTTTAATTGAAAATTTTCTATATATGTTATAGAAGGAGGAGAAGATCTCAAATATTATGGATTTTTGGCAAAAAAATGTTTAATAAAGAAGTAACCAATTATTTCTAATGCCTAAGCAGGTATTATAAAGAAAACGCGAACTGTTATGGAATGCTTACACCGGTTTTGCAGGGAATGCATTGACAAGTCAATGCGACTAGGGTATGTAACAAGAAGCCATTCCAGGGTTCTCTTTCAATGTGTGCTATTAATTGTTGCTATTTAGGTTCTCTTTTGGCAGATTTGAAAATCCATGTTCTAATGTCTGTACACAGCCATTTAATCATTTATGTATTATCTCAGGAACAATGAATGCCCTGCTTGCCGTACACACTGTGCCAGTCGTCGTTCTTTGAGAGATGATCCGAACTATGATGCCCTAATTGCAGCTTTATATCCAGATATTGAGAAATATGAGAAAAAGGTATAAGTTGACCTGTGTATTATTTTATATTAGTCTGTTTTCTTGTTCCAATATTGACATAGTTGTTATATCATTCATTGTCTTATTGTAGGAGCTTGAATTTTGTGAAGAGGAGAAGATCCGCAATAAGCAGGTGAGTATTTTTTGGGTAAATGTCTTTGAGTCAGCTGTCAGATGTGTGTGCACTAGTTACATAATCAAGGAAGGCTTCATCACTGTTTGACTACTAGATAACAAAGGCTAGTATTATTGGAGCACTAAACGGTATTTTCTAATTGGTGTGAGTCGTTGACAATCTGCATGGTATGTCAACGCCTTAATACCTATACTGTCAAATTTTTTTTCACTGGTGCTCAGATTTATACTTATTCATCTTGAAATTTGCTCAGGTGTTATTAGTTGTTGGCATTCTCCATTCATCAAATCTAGCATACTACTTTTGTTCCTGGTGTATCATGTAATAGCTTTGTTGACAGATTCAAGCTTCAATAGCAAAAGTGGTTCAACGGCAATCTGAAGCACTGGTTAAGAGACGTAGTAAAGATATTCCAGGTACATTTCCAACAAGATTGCAGCGCAATAATCGAAATGTTCATTCTAGGAGGCAAAACCAAGGAGTTGAACTTCAGGGATCTGAAGATAATGAGGAGGAAAATGACAATAATGGAGAAAAAGACTCATCCTCCACTGATGAGCGATGTACAGAACTCAGGCAGAGAAGGCGAAAGAGAAGGGCAAGAGTTCGCCCTTCTTTGCCTTCATCATCAATGGCAAGCCCTGATGGTGGAGGTATAGACAGTGATGTGGATTTAAGCAGAGAAAATCGTGGAGTTTCTTCAAGGGAGGCAACAAAACCTCAAAAACTTACTTGGGGAAGAGGTGGCTTTAGGAGTCACACACGGCATGGAAGCAGCAGTGGCAGCAATAGCAAGAGTTCCCGCAGCAATCGCTTGTCTAAGTTGGCTGATTATCTTAGAAGCTTAGATGAAAACACTGATGAGGTAAAGGATGCCATTATCCTCTTTTCTGTGTCTAATATATCCACAAGTTAAAGATGTGACTACTGGACGGTTCTTTTCCTGTTCCATTTCCAGTAAATAGATGCTATATTCTATTTTGCAGTTTGATGTCCATCTCATGCTCGTTTCTTCGGATAAACATAGTGCACCAAGTTTGCAGCAGCCACACCTTAGTTGTCAGCCAAGTTTGTCTGTCAAGCACCTTTGTGAAGTGAGATTTCTCTAAAATCACTTTTTTCTGGTGGAGGTATTGTTTGTCTTTGTGGTGTTGCTTGTTGGACACCTTTACTAGCAGAAGAAGTTTAGCTTTGAGCAGCAAAAGGATGGTTTATAGATGTATTAGTAACTTTTTGATTTAATGCTCTCTTGCTGATGAGAATGATTGTTTAATTTTCTTTTGTTGATGAGCCGATGTTCAGTTTCATGCCTCATGATCTAATGTATTATGCATCATTTTTGCGTAGTATGTTGCTCGTCAGACACCATTGCTGGTCGAAGAAGTTGAAATATTGGCTGTCAAAAGATACTGCAGTGCAATTTTTAACAAGTCAGCTGATGAGACTTCGAAGCTGTTATATGATGAGCTGACAACACTAATAGTAGATCCCTGCAAAGATGAACTAGAAATTTTGCAAGGACATGAAACTTTGGCAGGGCTTAAATCCAAATGCATATATAAAAGGGAGCATTTGGTGAGTATGAAGGGGAATATATTTTGCATTATAATTAGAGGATCAAATAAAGCCTAAAATTACCTTTTTTTTTTTTTTTTGTTTCAGGTTCTTGCATACAGGCGAAAGGAGTCAATATGAAAAAATTATGTTCCTACAACATATTTGCCACATCATTCTTGCAGTGGAATGGTGTGTTGTGTTAATTTGTTAGGTATTATAATTTAATTTGTGAAATTCAGTAAATTTAACAATTTTGATTATGAATTTAAAAAAATTAAATAAGAATAAAATTATAAAAATAATAAAACCAGATAATATATTGGTTGCATAGGCAGTTTGATAATGGCAAAACTTTTTTGCATGCATATAGAGGAACCGATTGCTTACAATCTCTTGTTAGTTGCATTATCAACAAATGTGTAGACATGTAGTATACTAGATGTAGTATGCTAGTATAATGTATTTATTTTTGGTAATAAACCTTACAATTTACATTTTCAACATTTTTGTTATCACTTTTTTATAAAAATGTTGTAGTTATTGTAGAGGGAGGCCCGTCCAAGTCTTTTTTTTGTTGGGTTCCACTGATATAAGCACATAGCATAGATTGGTATCCTAGGATAGGGATTTAGATTTTTTGACTTTATTCTTCTTTAATTTTGTTAATTTTTTTTATCTTTAAAATTTAATTAGTAAGATTTATATTTTTTTAATTTTTTTTAATTCTATGTCTTTCTTCAAAACATAGATTGGTATCCTAAAATAGGGATTTAGATACTTTAATCTTTTTTTTATTTTGATAATTTTTTTATTTTTAAAATTTAATGAATGAGACTTTTTTTTTATTATTTTTTTTCTTAATTTTATATATGTCTTTTTCTAAAGATTCTCTGCCATTAAGGCCTATCCCCTACGATAGGATACTAGATCCCTAATACATCCTTATATACACCTTATAATGTCTTGCTTTCGGTAATAAACCTGATAATATTGCATTTTCAATGTGTGTGTGCGTGTATATATATATATATATATATATATATATATATATATATATATATATACTCTATTATTGTTGGTTATATAGTAATTTTAGAGGAAGGTTCGTCCAACTCTTGTTCTTTGGGGTCCACTGAAATAAGCACATAGCATACATTTGAAGGGTTCGTTATGATAAAAGAAAAGAAACACAAATGACTAGGCATCAAAAACAGAAAAGTTATTATTACATTGGATGTGGGAAACAAAGTACACACTTGATATGAGAATAGTCGAATTACTTAAATCTTATATTTTGGTCAATAAATTTAATTTGTATCTTGTAAAGTAAAGATCAAATGAGAATAGAAAGACAATCTGTATAGTAAAGATCAAATGAGAAATGGTATGGCCATGTGAAGAATATAGCTAGAACTTCGTCTTTTAAAATCAAAATAATATGCATCTCTAGAAAGAATTGATATTGATGTGTAACAAGGAGCTATTCACTAGTTACTTGACAGACAAAAAAGGGGTCGGTAGGTGTTGAGGGCTTCGAGAGATCTTGAACTTCCGCCCACAAACTTGAGACACTACAACCAAATGATCACAAACTTAGATCATCTCACACTAGCAGCAGGACTGGAGACTGCGCTGCCATTGAACATCTTTCTTCTCTCTTCTCTGTGGAGTACACGCAAATGTGGTGACTTTGGTTTCGTAATTTCCTTAGCAGACCTATTCAATCATGCAACATTATCAAGCATTAAGACTGCATTCAATTAGTAAAAACAAATAAAAGAGGCTGGGCTTAATTCATACTTTTGGGGACGAAATGGGTGGCTAAAATTAGGAACTGGTCTAGCGTGGAGAACCAGCGTCCGTCTCAACTGTTTCAATGCCTTCTCTTCCTCTATCTGCGCTTGTTCAAATTCATCAAATCACTATCAAGCATACACAGTCATATACAATGTAGTGGTAAAGTTATAATGTGTCATACCATTTTTGCTGCTTCACTCTCCTCTCTGTATCGCTTATACATCATTTCTTTCTCCTTGATCTATAAAAGAAACTTTTAAACTACTGTAACAAACAATAAACTAAATACTGCTTTTTTCCACGGGTGATCATGATAAATTTCCCGGTCTATAATAAACTGTTAAAAAAATAGGGATTAGTTACCCTTCCATCAAATTGTGCTCTATCCACAGCTCGATGATCCACGTGTAGGTTGAACTCCTGAACCTGTGTAAGGGGTTTGCGAACTTTCTCTGAAACAGGTAATGGGTCCCTGCATGCGGTAACACATCCAATAAAAAATCACTTGTATCGCTTCAGCGAAATCAAATCCATAATAAAAAATTGTAAAATCCAAAAATGCTGATTACTCTTTCAAGATTGGTTTTGCCTTGAAAATTCTCATTCGGTCCTCTTCTCTCTCCATTCTCCGTCTTTCTTCCATTTGCCTCTGCATTTCCTCTTCATGTCTCACTAGACTCTCCAGTTGAAGTGGTTCTGGGTTGGTGCATTGCTTGGGTTCTGGTTTTGGTGGGATCTGTTGTAGCATCAGCAATTATAATGGGAGTTAACATTAATGAATTTTAGTTAGAGATAAAATGAACCACGAATTGACAACTTCTGTACCACAGGATAGTCAGTAGTATAAGGGTACGGATTAGCCTTGGGAATCCTAGCCCTTTCCTCTTCCAACTGGTTCTGCAGAAGCTCCAGGAAGAGTATCTTCTTTTTCTCAGCGCCTCTTTCCTGACATAGGAGAAAAGATGTTAGTATCAACAGAAACAACCAATCATTGTAATTTACAATTCCGTTCGATAAGGGAAAAGCAATGAACCTCTGTGCGGAGATGAAACGGGTTTGGAGTTGTGTTTCTCGGAATTGGGTTGTTGTTATCTGCTGGTTCGGACTTCAGAGAGAGCTGCAAAACCATGATATATTTATATATGTACACATATGATGATGACGACAGAATGTACAATTTTCTCACATTCTAGAATTAACAAGAGCTTTAAAAGCGGAGTGTACGGTTTCATTTCATACAACCTTGTTGAACATATAAGCTACGGCAGCAGGAGGCGGAATCCTCTCATTTGTTGCAAAGTGAAATTCTTGAGGTTGTGTAACATGTTTCTTGGTATGACAGAATATTCCAATATCCCCTTTACTTTCAAAGATCTAATAAAAATAAGATGTTTAGTTAGCTTAAAGATAAATAGAAAATCTTAAAGTTGGGTATCAGTCCGCGCTATTACCTTCTTATTTAGAGACCTTGCCTTAAATTTAGGGATCTTTTCAAGCTCCTCCTGCTCTAGTTCTAACGAGCTTTTCACCTTAGGAGGGCGAGCCCGTAGTGACGTTTGAAGTAGTGGTGTTTTAGGTTCAGTAAGATGAGGCTTCCATGTATTCTGCTGTTTCAAGTAATAAAACATAGTGACTCATTGATGTAGATTCATAGTGGTCGCAGAGGAAAAGTAGTGTCACTCTAGAAATACCTGTTGAGACAATTCCGTTGAAACAACTGAAGTTGAATCTGCATGCTGATGGGCCCTAGCCATTGTTTCCAGATGAAATTCCTAGAGGAAATGGAAGTCGTTAATTTAGCAGTAAATTTGACAGTATCTTTTTCATAGACATCTGTTCCTTGCTGTGGTATACCTCAAATTCTGGTGGTTGAGGTGTACTTCTTGTTACTGGAGGCAAGGTTGGAGTTTGCAGAATCTGTAATGAAAAGAGCACAAATTGGAAAAGTACACAGTATAGAATGAGTATCCCAAAGTAACGTTAACATCAAACTCATTTAAACTATGGCTTCAAAAGCTTAAGCACACGAGAAAGCTTCATGGATGAAAGAACATAAAAGAAATACCTTCTTATTTAGTGGTCGAGCCTTGAATTTTGGCATTTTAGCTATCATTTCTTCCTCAAGCTCCGCAGCACTCTTCACCCTGACAGGGCGAACTCGCTGAGCTGTCTGAAATTCAGGTTCCTTAGGCCTGGTCAATGTGAGTGTTGGTTTCATCTGGATCACAAACAGCGTCACCTTAAAATAATAAGTCAAAAATATTCTCACCCAACCCCCCACTGGTAGAGGAATGAAGGGGAGCAGGTAAAAAAAATAGGAAAGATAGAGATAGAGTAAGAAAAAAAAATAAAGTTTCAATAAGAGAAACCAATTACATTAGACTGAGCACCATTCACACTAGGCAATGACAATTCTCTGGTGCTTGACTGGAATCTTCTCATCATTTCAGCCATTGATACAAATGGTACTGGCGCTGGGGCTGGTGTTTCACGAACATAAACCTTTAAATAAAAAAACACTGTTCAATCGCTTAAATCCTATATTTATATCAACGGATTATAAACAAGGGGAATTTGATAAAAAATTTGATTGACAAAACAAACCTTCCTATCTTCTTTGTGAGCTCTACTGGTATTTGAAGAGGAGATGTTGGCATTACTACCCAGTTTTGACTTGTGTGGCAAATTTTGGGGTTTGACATTAAGAATCTGAAAATTTTTATTGAGTTACAAAAATTTGCTTCAGCTGACAGACCATATAAAAAAATTAAAATAAAAGAAAGGACAGAAATAGTGAGAATCACCTGTCTAGTTTTTCCTCCTTCCAATTTTTGCCTCTTGATAGCTTGGTTCTCTTGGGCTAAGTGGGGAGTCCCAGCAGCGCTCTTCATTGCTGATGATTGTAACTGAGCTTTAGTCTTC
The DNA here is from genome assembly GCA_037013595.1 of Dicorynia guianensis. Classification (NCBI taxonomy): domain Eukaryota; kingdom Viridiplantae; phylum Streptophyta; class Magnoliopsida; order Fabales; family Fabaceae; genus Dicorynia; species Dicorynia guianensis. Next base: position 4,800,238 of record JASUAB010000009.1, read on the forward strand.
ATTGTTGATGGGTTCTTAAGCAAAGCAGTTATCTTTCTAGCTGCCTGTTGCTTGTTCAAATTTGTAGCCGTGGCTCTTTTCTGTGATGGCATAGAAGGTTTGGGTGTGCAAGCATCTTTTCCAACTTCAAGAAATGCTCCTCCAGAAAAAACCCTTGAGCAGGCGCTCTCCGCTTTATAATCATCACCATTTACTTTCACATCAGAAAGAGCCTGAAAAAAAGATGCTTGGTTTATTAAAAGAAAGCAAGAAACAGGAAACAAGTTATGAAAAAAAATTACCTCACCAATTACCGAATGTAAAGTAATTGTATTGTCATCAACTTTAGGTTCACTGTGTAGTGCATCATCCTTCACATTGTCAGTCATGCACTATGGTTTGATAGACAAAAAAAAATCAGTGATTGTAAACCACCAACAATCAAATTTTGATAATATATCTACATTCTAATAAATGACGTAACACTACCTTATGCATTTTGTCAACTTCGCTAAAATCACACAAGCTTTCTACATTAATAGATCTACCAGTCTTGATTTTAGGCACAAATGCTGCAACACAACCCTCAAAAAGATCAACCAAAAAATTTCTTTTATGCAAGTTACTCCAATTAAAACTAGATCTGAAGCTCAAGCACAGTTGTGATCAATTCAGATCAACATAAGATATGAAGTTTAAGCAGTTTTGAAGATAAAACCCTTACACCTTTCTATCCAAAAAAACTGCCAGTCACTTCACAAAAGAATAAACAAGACACCTAATCGAATTGTCGTTTCTTAACAAAAAAATTTTTATAACATCAAGTAGAAAGTCTCGAGCTCAAGCACAAAAACAACATACATTCAGTTTATGCACAGAACATAGAACCATACAAAACTATAGGATCAAAACTTTTGGAGCTCTCTTAATAACAATTTCCCATGAGTTCAGAACAAGCCCTCAGTACCGTACGATACAAAATGAGAATTTTTTGGTTAATTGTAAATTGTATTTGTTCAATACATATCTAATGAAGTGAACGAACAAAGCCATCTACACGATAATTAAACTCGCATTATTCGAAGTTTGGAACACAGCAGGTCTCCTTGATTATTAAGAGAAACCAAAGGGAAAACAAATAGTTCAAAAAGGTTATTTACTCAGTTCCCAAATAAACAGTGATTCATACATTTTGTGCACAATAAATTATTTAATCGAGAGCATTAGTATCAATAGAGAAAACCTCATTTCGCATTTTTTTTTTCACGAGTTTCCCCCACAGTCAACTAGAAACTACCAAATTTCCCGGGAAAATCAACAAATCAATCACACTCGACAATGTCTACAAATTCAAGCATTTAAAACGTAAATCAGAACATCGAAGACGGAGCCAAACTTGAAGCAAAAAGAATTCCTAACTTCATTCGTGAATCAAACTTCAATTCAAACTGATATTATCTTAAATTGAACAATTTATCAGCTACAATATGAACTGAAACCCTAGACAGCTTCCTAGCATAAAGAACTTGAGCAAACAAGTTACGAACGAGAAAAATTAGAGAGTAAAAAGAAGAAGAAGAACCGTACGAGAAGGGGCGTAGGAGAGAGTAGCGTCGAACCAGAGTTCGGCCCTGCGCGTGTCGTCATCGGACTCTCCTCTGATAAAATCGTAGAATCGAGGGGCAGAGAATTCGTAAATTTCGTCGATCATCGTCATCGCGCCCCCGGATTCCTCCGCCACCGCCATTTCCAGTTAAGCAAAGGCGCGAATTGGGGGAAATAAATTCAGGAATGGATTTTTATTGCTTTTAAAAGACGAATAAGAAGATATTTGTGGTTTAGGAAAGGAAACGGGAGAGACGGTATGAGGGAGTGGAGGGAGAAGCGTAGCGTTCAGATCGCCAACGGTCGAAAAATTTGAAATTTGGGGCCATGATTCGTATTGTACGGATTCAGGCGTGTCTCAGAGTTGTAGTTCTGAAGGCTGCTTCGATACCAGTGACCCTCCGTAAAAACAGTTCCAAACGCTGTCGTTTCTAACACTTCGGGGTTGCCCTATGTGGCAATCGCCTATTGGTAAATGAATTCGTTTTAGCATGCATATTTTTGATTTGACAGAACTGCAGGTAACATTTGGATGTGGTAATAAACTCACATGTGACTCGTGAAACAGGTAATGGATCTAATTTTCAAATAAAAAAAAAAACATTACCTCATCGAGGGCTTCTCACAATAGCTTGCTCTTATAAGGCTTGGCCTTCTTTTTTGTGGTGGGGGAGGGAAACTTATGACTTGTATTTCTCACGACGTATCTAAATAGAACTGGGTCTGAGGATCAAACTTGTACACCTTTAAGAGCATCAATGCCAATGCCATCTACTAATTAATACTTTTTTCATTTTTTTAGATAATAGAAGGATGAATTTAGTTAATATATGTGTAACACCTTGAGTTTGAATTCAGACATTTAAAAAGAAAATCTACTATAACGAAGTGTAACTATACTACTAAATATTTTAAGATATGTTTTCATTTGGGATTGAGTTAGCTCATCCCTTGTTGAGAAAGTTGCTATCATCCGCAAGTTCCCAACTTGGTAAGCATCACTAATCTCATGTTATACAGAATGGTGGGTGTTTTTCCTCCGAAAAAATTCTTAATAACTTTCTCTAATCTCATAGGCCAAAATACATAAGCATTTCACAAGGTACTAAAAACCAATTTTGTAAGTCACTGGGGCTAATTTAGTGATAAAAGTTTTAGAGATTTGAATTCAAATCCTCTCTACTGCATTTGTATAAAAAAAAAAAAATTAGCCATACAAAAAGAATTATTCTACATTAAGTGCTAGATTGAGATATATAGTGTTCTATTCGCACACAATCTAGCCCTAACATTCAAAAGCATGGTTAACACAAATTTAACTTGCTTGATATAGCGGCAAATGGCTCGCCTTCTTGGTTTTCTATCTCTTAAATTTCCTTCTGATATCCAGATCAGAAAAGTCTACAACTTCACAAATACCTGTAGTTATGATGTGCAATAATCTAACAGCCGAACTCAAGTCGGGAGCAAAGCAGTACAGAAATATCTTGAGTACATGGCGCATGAATGAAATGGACGTTCGCCATCCGAGCTCGTCTTACTGGGAAGTGTCACACGCAAAGTTTTCCTGTTTCTAATAGCATCAATTGATATTTGCTCCAAGTCCAATTAAATTTTCATCGATTTCACCTTCTCTGTCTCCCCCTCTCTCGTGTTATAATGTCTTAGGAACCAAGTTCAGACAGTAACGAGGTCTTGTTAATGTCTTTCTGCAGGATTCAGTGAATGGTGAGCGATTTGTACTCAGATCTCAAAGAGTAAGTCCCACAGATCAGGTTCAAGGTGGTTGAAGCCTTACTTGGATAGTTTTGAGTATTTTTATATATTAATTTTACATAATTCTTGTTTTTATAAAATTTTGTTATTAAATTTAATAAATTAAATTATAAGATTCAACAAATTGGATACCTTACACCTATTTTGTAAAATCGAAATAATGTACACTAATGATTATTACCTAAATTTATTTTACCAATAAAATTTTTTTCCTTTTTCAGACTCATTTTGTTTCGAATTAATTATTGTTTTAAAACCTTTTTATTGTTATATTTTCAAAATTAAGACTGTGTTAATTTTTTTAATTCTACTTTGTTTATTTTATTATCTCTATTAAATGATCAGATAAAAATTTTCTTTTTTTTTTTATAGAAAAGATACTTTAGTAAAAAAGCTAAAATATTTTTAATTTCAAAATTATTTAATATTTTTTAAATGTTTATACATTTTCTTTAAAAGATAAATATTTTAAAACCAATGAAATACTGTATAGGTTTAGAAGTCAAGGTAAACATTAACATTAAATTCTGCAAAATTGAAGCATCTGTTTGACAATTTCGTTGCATACTAAGACAGATATATCAAATGAAATGACGAGGAAATATAAGAGTAAACGATGGCAAATTGATGTAAACAGCCTGTGTTGTCTTTGTAATATCCTTATCAAGATTAGACAGTTTCGTTGCCCAAGGATCTGTTACATTATGTGAAGTGAAGAGACCCAAAAAACTCGTTTGAATAGTCTACGCTATTCGTCAATCTGTAAAAGGATCATTCTTGAGGGAAGAAAACTGAATTCCAATCCATAATTTCATTTGGAGAGTCGTGGGCTGCACAAAGTTGGGAAGATCTGCTTTTCTAAGTATTGGATGAAACTGGATGGTTTTTGGAATTTCTGAATATTGATTAAGACCAACAAGCCTATAATTTTCATAGCAGATTTTGAGGAAAGTGCTGTCCGATGCTCCGTTTCAAACACACTGTAGAATAGGTGGCTAGTTGAAATGTATGACAATATGAATAGAACTTTCCAGTTGTGGCATCTCAAACAGTAATGCTATTAGAATATATAGAGAAGTGATATTGTAACGCTGCTATGTTTATGTATTCAGTCATGTTTTTTGATGTAGCTGAATATATTTTTTTTATTTTAATTAAAATTTATTTTTATGATTAAATTTTAAACATTATTGCAAACGTAGATAAAATTTGCATATGAATAATCACGTTGAAATAAATATAATACATGTAAAATATATGTGATACAAATAAAAATTGCCTATTTATTTAATATTATAAAAAGTATAAATAAAAAGTTATCTTTATATAATTTACATACCTTTTATATCTATCATATTTTCTCAGAGCATTTCATCTCAAAACATGGGCAAATGGTTATGGTCATACTAAAAGAAAATACAATTCTTACACCCAATCATACTACACAAAAATTATACAATATATAATTATAAACACAAATAATTATTGTTAACTAATCATGTAATGTAATTATTATACGCTATAATCTCTTGCATTTACTATAACTCTAATCAAGATAAGGCGTGAATGTAATATAAATGCAATGCATTTCTTTAGGCAAACATATTTTACATCTAAGTGGGAAACTGGCTCCATTGCAAACAACCATCTCTAATATAATATGCATGCCTCAACCAATGCAATCATATCACTTTATATGTAATTGAGGCAATCAATCAACAAGAAGTGGGTTTTCTTTTTCTTTCTTAAAAGTGACATCTTTGATCAATTCCCAGCCAAGTGGCTGCTTTTGAGTGACTCAAAGCCTTCAACGACTCCACCCACACCAAACCATGCATGATACAACCACCTCCTTGTAATAATTCACTTAATTTTTACCCCTATCCAATATAGCCTCTTGATTTCCCGTAAAAATTGCAGAACATTTTAATCTCCTTTCCTCAATCCTGTCACTTGACGATGAAAGTAAGATGTATTACATTTTTAAATGAGATTCCTTGTTATGAAAATGTGTTAAATCAATCATAAAAATTGTTTCTTTTTTGATCAAATAGAAAAAAAGAACTGATATAAAGCTAAGCTTAAACAGTTCTTTTCCATTTTTAAGCTATCAGCAGCTCGGCATGATAAAGATAAAATAAAATTTTCCTTCCCTTTCAAAAATTTTCCGCAGATACAAAATAGGACCGAACAACAAGTGGGAGAGGAGAAAGCTAAACCGATAAATGATGTGAAAGAGAAATAAGAGGGCTGAGAGGAAGAGAGGTCGTCGGCAAGAACGCGTTTCTTTTCAAAGAACTCGGCCTATAAAATATTAAAGTTACGGGCAGGTCACGTGTTAAAGAGTCAATTTTTATACACTTGTCCTCTCGTTCTCTGAACTCTCTTTCACAGTTCTTGAAAAAAAAGAAAACAGAAGATGACTGGCAGAGAAATCCTCCATAAGATGAAGGTAAGTGACTTTTTCTGGTTTTATTAAGCAAATTAAGCATACCCAATTAATGTTAGTTCTTATTTGTGAACTAGTATTGAACTAGTAGCGATGTTTGTTCATGGGTGTTTTTTGCAAATGCAAAATCTTACTATATTCTGGAGTTCTCTTGAGGTTATGGATTTGTTTTCAAGTAAGTAATGCAACTTTTTTTTTTTTCTTACAACTGATATGCTTGGCAGTATTTGAGAATTTGCAGTTTGATATTTTAGTTTATATGGGTTTCTATTCATAAGCAGTAATTTTCATTTGATATATTATGTCCTTTGTTTGGAAAATATATGACAAATGGCATTTAGATTTAAAAGCCAGGGAAACTTCAGTGCATTGCATCAGGTATGCATAATTAGGATGCTGAAATTGATTAAGGGTTAGTGGCATCTAAAACTTGATTTTTGCAGAGACGCTATTGCCAAGATGGCCATAGTCCTGTGCAAAATAATGTGAAGTAATTGAGGCTTTGACCTTCTGATGAGGGAGCATACCATTAAATTTTTTTATTAGTTCCACTATTAGTTCAAAAATATGAAATGATGGTCTACCATTTGGAAACAAAAAGAAAAAAAATATTTTCCTATATTTCTTAGAAGTTGGAGATTTGGATTCCACTTTTTTCATTTTAACTAAGTTCCTGAGATTTAGCTTCCAAACATATCCGGCAGAAAGGTTACTTTGATCTTGTTTTTAGGCGAAAGCAGGGTTTGGAACATCATCAGCTGACACAGGGAAAGGAAAAGGCAAAATATCAAAGCATATCACACATGGCTTTCACTTGGTGAAGGGAAAAGCTGGCCACGCCATGGAAGACTATGTAGTTTCAGAATTTAAGCAAGAGAAGGACAAAGAGTTAGGTTTGTTTGCAATATTTGATGGCCATTTAGGCCATGATGTTGCGAGTTATTTGCAAAACCACCTTTTTGACAACATCTTAAAACAGGTATCTGTCATATTTCCTTAATTTAGCTGTATTTTCATGAAAATGGTTATTTGGTAATCCCGATTTTTTGTAGTTATATCCTTTCTTTTAAAGCTGCTTCAAGAGGTTCTTCTTTCATGCATATTTCTCTTTGCTGCATGCAGCATGACTTCTGGACTGAAACACAAAACGCAGTAAAGAGAGCTTATCTTGCAACAGACGAGAAAATACTGGAACAAGCACTTGTTTTGGGACGAGGAGGTTCAACTGCAGTTACTGCAATACTTATTAATGGACAGAAGCTTGTAGTAGCAAATGTTGGAGACTCTCGGGCTGTAATTTGCAATAATGGAAAAGCCAAACAGCTATCGGTTGATCACGAGCCTAGCAAGGAAAAAGGATTGATTGAGAGCCGTGGTGGTTTTGTATCTAACATTCCAGGTATTCAGCTTTTTGAGGCATTCTCTTTTCAGAGTCTTCAGTAAAATTGAGTTTTGTGAAAAACAGAAAGTTTTACATCTGTATGGATTAGTCTGTTGGATTCTTTCATAACAACTATTACAGTTTCTGAAACTGTTATTTGGAAGAACATTATACACAAATACGATTGACATTTGTCCATATGAACTTAAATAGCATTGAAGATATAGATTCAGATTTATAACTTCTATTCTGGTTTTGAATGGACTCCCTTTGGTTATTATGAACAAAAGTTAGTAATATAGTTCTCGAGTGGTCCTGAGCTTGTGTTCTTGCAGGAGATGTCCCTCGCGTAGATGGGCAGTTGGCAGTAGCAAGGGCTTTTGGTGATAAGAGCTTGAAGATGCATCTGAGTTCAGAACCTGATGTGGCCATAGAGATGGTAGATGAAGATACAGAGTTCCTCATTTTGGCAAGTGATGGGATATGGAAGGTTAGCGTTCTAACCTTTTTTTTACTCTTCCAATTCACATTTTACAGTTTAATAGACTTAGGAGGGCATTACACATTGGAAAAGTGGGGAGGGGGATTCAAAAGTTATCGTATCAAAGCTTAGTAGCTGCATTAAATTGGTTGTGTTTTTTACTTCTGTCTTGTAGCTCACTTGACTGACAGATTTAATTCTATACGTTGACAGGTTATGTCAAACCAAGAAGCAGTGGACTCTATTAGACAAATAAAAGATGCTCAGGCCGCAGCAAAACACTTGATAGAAGAGGCCATCGCTAAGGAAAGTAAGGATGACATATCCTGCATAGTTGTGAAGTTCCAATGATATGCTCCTTATGAAAATGACAAGCAATGTTTTCCTTTGTGGAGCCAGGGAATCCAGTATGGCTAATGTGTGTATATCTGATGAACTTGTTGCCCCTCTAAGCTGAACGTTTATAGGAATCCACAGGAAATGATTGTATGTATAAATGATCGAATCAAATACTTTTTCTTAAAGATTTTTCAAGCCGTGTGTGTTTCTGAATGAATAGTTTGGATGGTTGGTGTCACGTACAGGTTTTGCTTCATCTATGTAGTATCTCCTGTTTAAAAATGAAGGCTCTTTTAGATCTAAAGATTTAAAACAAAATAAGCACTCACTTACCTTATGGTGATAACATTTGCACCATGCCAATCCCAAGAGGCCTTCTCCCTTATTTTTTTGTTGCCCATCCAATACTCTTGTTAAACCTTTATCAAAAGGGAATTGTTGCATCTACTTTTCACAATGGTTGAAATTTACTACTCAAACTATCCAAATATTCTTATGCATAATTAGAATAGCTACTATCCTTATGTGGTTCTTGGTTTCTTGGGGATGTTGACATCGCGACGCGGAATTGCGGCGACCAAGAAGAGGAATAAATGGCAATGATTATGGAAAAATGGGATTCTGAAAGAAAGTTATGAAAAACTTTTGGAGTCGCCACCAATCTATTTTTAAAGGGTGGAATCGGACACCGAATTTTAGGTCTACGTTATAAAAATCAGGCTCAGGGCTGGTTACATGTAGGGAAGGTATCAGCACCCTTTCAGTGCCCTTTCGGTATTACTTAGTGTCTTGTTGCTTTTTATTTTGAATTATGCTTTAGTTTTGCCTAAAATAAAATTATTTTTTTATTTCTAATTCTTGAGGAATTATTAGGAGGAATAAGGTTTAGCCATGTCATAAGGATTTTGTTAATTTTTTCAACTTAATCCATGACATATTATTTTGAAAAGAGGTCAGCAACGGCTATTTTCATCAACTGCTTACATTACGGGTCTTGAAAGAATAGGATTCTAAAAATCAGGCTAGACTTTCAAAGAAGGATAATGGACTTCAAAATGAAGATGTTGATCACATTAAGTGAATTATGCCAATTTTTTTAACATAATTCTTAACATAACTCCCTTAGGACAGTCAATTACAGTCGCTTTCGTCAACTGCACTAACGACTATCGTTGGGATTAATCAAAGATTTAGAATTTTGGATTAATCCTTTTTCTTGAACTTTGGGAGGATTCATAGGTCTCAAAATATTTTTTTATCATTTTCCAAAATTTTTCTTACTAAAAGGATGTTTCTTTAAAAAAAAAAAAACACAAATACTGTTGTTTCAATACTTCCCAAATTTGGTTAATTTATGTGGAAATCCATGATGCAATCTTTTAAAAAGAAAGGCAATTATGGGCCAATACAAAGGGGAGTCACGTTTTGACAAACCCAAACTGTAGCCCCAAAGTCCACATCTTTATTCTTTTTCTTTGCTTTTATTTTTTGTTTTTGTCTTAAGGTGAGATACGGTTTTGGGTTGGGTAAAAGGCCCAAACCATAACATGCTTTTTATCCCCCTTAACGTATCCCTCTTTCTTTCTTTTTTTTTCAAAAGATAGCTTATAATGCATTAAAAAAAAGGACATTGCTAAATTCCTAGAAACCTTTTTTACTAGACTTCCAAGATTTTTGAAAAATAATACCAAGCTTGCTAGACTAAATGACATAATCGAAATAATTTTTTATGAAATCAATTTTTTTCTACATTTTTTTGAAACAAGATAAAAATACTAAAATATACAATTAAACGTTGTATTTTTTATCGAAAATTTTTTAAATTGGTACTTAAAATTTTTTTAGAAAATGCTAATTTCAACTACATATTTTATTTTATTTTTTTAACATATTTTTTTATTTTTAATTTATTTTTGAAGGAAGAATTATTGGGTGCATCCTTCTTCTTTCATTTCCTCCCGCACGTAAGTGCAAGAGGAAATGCGAAGTGCTTCCTGTCATTGTGGCTTCAAGTCACACCGGGGTCACCTTACCTAGCCACGGTTCCGCCATTGCAAGCAACTCAAAGGTGGCGGCTCGCACCACCATCTCACCGAACAACGATACTACCGAATGGTAGTACCATCATGATACTGGAGACAGATGTTTCTACATGACTTTTTCGTGTGACGGTGCCTTTCTTTGGCCGAGTTCCTGCGTGTCCTAAGTCTAAACTTCAAGTCAAATCTATTTTAATCTCAAGGCAATATAGTGGTGTCAATCAGAAGAAGAACAACAAGTCATGACAGAGACATGCATGGATGAAGATTTCAGCAACTTATCACAGATCAGGTGATAGCCATCAGGTGATAGCCGTACCTGATGAGAAGCTCTCAACTCTGCTTTACGGACCTCTCAAGACTCACGTACATGGGTCACCAACTCCCCGTTGTGGGGGCTTTACTAAACTGAACGAGAAAAGAGCTTCCTCTCCTTAGCTCTCTTTGCCACACTCTCTGTTTTGGTGTTTGCTCGAGTTTTTTATGGGTGTCAACCCTAAATTCAGTGAAAGAGACTTCTAAAGGATCAAGAAGTCTTCAATGGATAAGAACTCTCTCTGGGCAAAACTTTCACTCGTCTCTACCGTAGTTGTTTTTCTACTGGTTCTCCATAATTCTCTCTCTCTTTTTTTTTTACTTGTGTGTTTGTTTAGTGCGCTTTCTTCTCTTCGAGGTTCTCTCTACTCCTCCCTTCCTCTTTCTCTTTTGGCCTTCTCCTCATATTCACAACTGCCACCTTCCTTCTAATAGGAATTGTCCAAGCATCCGTGAATCATTTTTAGCCGAGATGCCTATCATGACTCCATTATTTACTTCTATCCATTGAGAAGAATCTGAGTAAGTGAGTGAATGATTTGGCCTAAGATACTTCCCATGACTTCATCTCATTCCTTCCAATAGGAATAGGCAGAGAGTGGTTGAATAATTCGTATCACTCCTGATACCCCTGTTGGCTTCTTCTTTACCTAGCCAGTCTCATCTTGCAGAAAAGGAGTATTTGGAGATGACCAGTTGCTAGGAATTGACCTCCTTTCACTGCCATAGGAGCCTTTCACTCAACCAAAAACAAATAGAGATGACTATCCTTCTTGGAGGGATCCCCTGGAGTCAGTTAACACACTTACATGAAAATCTAAAAGCTATGTGAGATTCTACAAAGTTGCTTCATAGAATCATATCGCTAGTGCCCCTTTTTTTAAAAATATTTTTTATTTTTTATTTAATTTTTAATTTTTACTTTTTAATTAATTTTATCATTTTATTCTTTTTTTTAATTTTAAATTATACATGAGTCTATCTCAATTTTTTAAAGTTGGGACAATAGGTGTCTACAGGGGAGAGGAATTCATCATGTGAGAAACACTTTGCACTTATGGCGGGCACACGCTTGGAAGGGCATTAAGACATTGACAGTGAGGAATCAAGTTTGCTTTATATGCTGATGAATTTTTGTAGCAGTAGTAGTCTGGAAGAGCACATGATGAAGTCATCATTGAAAGCCAATATCCACGAGCAATTTGCGCGAAGGATATATCTGCAGAATAGTAATGATCGTTACAGAAGGCAGCAGCTGGATGACTGAAGGATGTGCTGCTTCAGTCAAAGCAACTCGGCTTCAGTGGCAAATTATTGCTATACCGTACTAAATCTGAGTACCCTGGTGCAGAGATAGGCAACAAAGTTTTTCAGATTTCTAGTCTCCGAGGCAAGATTTCAGGGATGGATGGTTCCCTGTAGTAGTGAAACATGTTAAGGCCCTCTTCCTCAGATTCCTTGAACCGCTGTTTTTTTAACTAACAAACCACCTATGATATCTAATAAAACTATAAAACATTGAACCTTCATTTTGGATAATGTACCCATATTGAATATATACCCACACTGAATACAAAACTCAATAGAGTTATGTGAAAATTTTAATACAAAATTAACGTACCATGTACCTATACCACACAACTAACAAATATAAATATGTTTTTGTATGCACTCCACCCCATCAATTCTAGTCTGAGATCTCTAAAATTAAACGTTCATTTATTGGGATGTTTATTTTCTTACATAAGCTATTGTTATTCTTCTTTGCACTATTCTTCTATGGACACAGAAATTGACAAGTGACTATGGTTTTCAGTTTATCATATAGTACTTTGTCATTTTCATTCTGGTACTCATGCATAATTAAGAAAATTGTTTTCAAATGCTGGGAAGTAATGCAAATCTAGCCACATTTTTTACCTAGGGACAACAGGGAACAAAATGGAAAAACATGGTACGAATATAAAATTCGGTCTAACAAAAATGTAAGTGAATTCCAGCCGGATGGCAAAATCTTTAGATATGTAATGAACCTATTAAGGACATGCAGATAAAATACAACAATTCTGTTTTTTCTAGGACTGTGGGACTTGAAATTTTAAAGGCTAAATAAATGAGCCTTTGTGAGATGTTCCTCCCTCCCATTTATGTGGGAGGGACGTTTTCCCGAATAAAACCAACAAAATAAAGTTTTGCATTACTAATGTTTGAGGCTGTGAGCTTAGATCAAGTAATGCAATCACCGTTTCTCACCAACACGAGTACACAGACTTACCGTTTCTTACCAACATGAGCGCACAGACTTTCTCCAAGGCAGGGAAAGAGCTTGAGTTCTGTGATGTTTTTGCTATTAAAGTCAACTTTTCTGGTTCTCATAGATCATAGAGAAAATGAAATTGAACCACTAGATTAGAGTAGGAAATTGTTATTAATTTATTTTTTATTACTGTAAAGATTTCATTCATTGAAAAGTTAGAACATCAGGCAGAATACAGATGCCAATGAGCTATAATTTTAAGTGTTCGTACATGTTGGCATTAAGCATTCTCACTACTTAGACATTAGCATCCTTACTTCTGCTTCCATAGTTGCTTACTAGGCGCAATTTTTGTAGTCAGAAACTGGGAAGTTGATGGCTGCATTACAGTTTTCTGAAGCTGGAAGTGCAGTTTTATGGTCACCAGTATGAGCGTCTGACCAGACATTCAAGGCTTTGATTTAGTGACAGATCCTCTTTTGACCTCCATTCTGCCCTGTAATATTCTTTAGGTCCTCTAGATAATCCCAACAGAAGCTCGATGGAGTTTCTTCTGCGCCTACTAGAAAGTACCAGCACTGCATCACGCTCTCTTTCAAATCTTCGCAGTTAATAAGGTCCCCACCAGAAACCAGAACAAGGGCCATTACAAGCATTGCAAGGTGACGCATATCTGGTTCTGCTTTGAGAGCTTACTGATTTAGATGCTTAATTACATGTAAGATGGTTCCTGAGGCAAAAGTTTATATTGCTATTCATTGACTTCATTTTGCAGTTAAGAGGGACACATTGCTGGCTAGGTCCGTGTCATGCAGCTCAAGAGGCTTTCTGGGCAATACTTTCGTCATTTTAGCTTTAGTTTTAAGTTTAACAATGAACTGGCCAACTCAATTTTCCTAAACAAATAGTATATAAGCATCCCATATGAATAATCTGTTATATAATTACATTGAATGGCTGCAAATCACCTTTTCTAACAAAAATAACCATATAACTGAAATACACTTCCTACCCTTAACTAAGTTGCCTTCAGCTGATGTATTTCCATAAATGAATTATCATTAACACAATAACTAATCTAGTCACTGAACAGAGGGAAATAGTGAGTGTGTGATTGTTGTCTTTGGGGTGAGCAGGACTTAGCATTTCTCACAAATTGCTTATGTGATTATACCAATTTGGATTCTTTAGTTTTAAAATTTAAAGTTAAGAATGCAATTAAAAAGAGATACAAAAAATAAGAAATTTAATAAATTCGTCAAAGAAAAAAAATGAAATCTATTGTTACATATTGTTCTTTGTTCTCTCCGTTTTCTTTAAAATAACAAAAGTCAAGAAATTTAATTTTGTTATTAGAACAATGTGATAGAAAATCCTAATGAAACTAATTAAACTTAGATGTAAGTACGTAATCAGAGTCAGAATTTGTACATTATTTTTTTTGGTATTAAGAATTTGTACATTATTTAAGAAGTAAAGTTACACAATAATATTACTTTTCCCTTTGCATTAAATCAGTTTATCTTTGTTTCATGAGAAAATTTACAATATAATAGAAATAATAAAAATTGATTAAAATTTGAAATAAAAATATTTTTAACACAAAAGTAAAAATAAATACTAATAAAGTTATACATATATTTTTATTTAAGTAGAAGATATACATACTACAAGTAATACTAAAAAATTTTTCTTCTTTCATACTAAAATTTTTTCCTCTTTCATATGGAGTTGGGTTTTGTTGATTGAATACTCAATTCAGGTTTCTTGGGAAAGAAAGCCATGAATAAAGATGATCCTGAAGGTTTGGTCTGGGTCCTCTGGATCTGGATTTTTTCCAACTCTAAGTTTACAGCTGTCTGATACTCCAGGACCAATTTCTTTAATGGGCTTGATGGTAATCCTTTCCATGCTGAACATAATAGGCTTGGACCAAAGATGAGCTTGAATCTGATAAAATTCCGGTATAGAATTAAATGCAATTGGCTTTATATCCATTCTGACAACCAGGTCAGGTAAATAGCACCTCATAATTCTTTGTTTGTCTACCATAATTTCTTTAATTCTAAACCTTTTGATGTTTTTACATATTTAATTTTATTAAATATTTATTTTAAAAAATTTAATTGACAAAATCTAAAAATTTTCATAATTTAAGTTATGAGGTAAAAAAATCTAAACACTACACGTTGGTTACATTACTTGAAATGTTAGTAATGTTCTGACTTAACTTTCTATAATTTTTTTTTTTTTTTTGAAAAAGCTATCACCTCTCATTTCTTTACAGATTTCCATTCTCTAGTTTCAGGTGAGTTCCGGATCCAACCAGTGGCATTGAGGAATATGCAGCCACCTTGAGTCAAAAGTCTCTAATTTTGGAATCACTGGGAAATAATCAAATAATTTATTTCATTTTTATATGTAATTATGTTGAGAATCTAAAGTGAAGAGATAGACTATTTTTTGCAATTTTAATTTCAGAAAAGAAAACAATTTGAATACCAGTCCGTAAAGAAAAGATGGGAATATTGTTGAAACACAAAGTTCCATTTGATTTAATCAAGACATAAACTTCAAAAAATTTATATTAATTTACACACTTCACATTATCATAAATGAAATTATTACTATGCCTTATTTTCTGCAATATATTAAGACTTAGATATGAAGACAATTTTGAATCAATGCAATTAAGTTACAAAACAGCCAAGCATTTCATCGTTTGCTTGCCCATTATTAATATTTTTGTGTTTTAACTTAGCACAAGCACAACACAAGGAGTCAAAATTTTCTGCTATGAAACAGTTACACAGAGCGAAAGCGATAGAAAACATTAAGAGGATAAAGTGGAAATAAATGGCATGAAAGTGAGTATAATGGATTTGTTGTAAGAAAGAAGATAGCGTGGTATAAGATGCGGCCTCGGGGTGGCTAATCTCTGATCTAGAGAATTGATGCCGCATGACAGGCCAACATCATCTTCAAGAAACATCCAAAACTTGTCACACATAATTCATCAAAGAGCTTATAATACAATTACACATAGCCAAACTGCTGCCTGCAATGAATTGTCAAACTGCCACATACCCTCTTTTGCATGCTGATCCCAAATGCTCTGCTGCCACGCTATCTCATCGCTCATCCCCACCTCCCATCCTTGTCACCCTTTCTCTCTCCTTAACTACCCTATATATCTCCCCCCTTGTTTCCCTCTACCTTTGCTCGCTCCAAGATTTCCATTGTTATTCTTTCATTCATTCTTTCTGATAATTTCACTCAAGGTGGCCACGATGAGCAGCGTCTGCGCTGAGCAGCACAAGTTCTACCCCTCCCACCAACTCCTTTCTCCCAAGAAATCCTTCAGAGACATGGATATCCCACCAAGGAAGCTCCTCACTCGCCGTGCTGCCAATACCCACGACGCCGCCGACTTGTACTCCGACTCGCCGCGGTTCTCCTCCGCCGAGGAGACCCTTCTGCAGAAATTCCTGCCTTATAACAACCTCGTGGAATCTGATGACGACTCTGACCCGTATTCCTCTGATCACTTCCGCATGTACGAATTCAAGGTTCGCCGGTGCACTCGTAGCCGGAGCCATGACTGGACGGACTGTCCATTTGCTCACCCCGGCGAGAAAGCTCGCCGGCGTGACCCCAGACGGTACCATTACTCCGGTACCGTCTGTCCTGAGTACCGCCGGGGCGGATGCAGCCGCGGCGATAGCTGCGAGTTTGCTCACGGCGTGTTCGAGTGCTGGCTACACCCAGCCAGGTACCGAACCGAAGCTTGCAAGGACGGGAAGAATTGCAAGCGCAAGGTATGCTTCTTTGCTCATACTCCTCGCCAACTCAGAATTTTGCCTGTGAATTCCCACAATTCGTCTGCTGAAACCTCATGCCCGAAGAACCAATTCTTGAACCCGGCATCGGGATCAAACAACTGCTGCTTGTTCTGCCATTGCGCCAATACTTCTTCTCCAACTTCCACCCTGTTTGGTATGTCCCATTTGTCCCCACCGCTGTCACCTTCGTCCCCCGTCTCGCCGCCTCTGTCGCCAGTTAAACGCCGGTCCGCAAATTGGCTCTCGCCTATTTCCCGATACAGTGACAGATTTGGGGTTGGGGCATCTGAGGCATCTCACGGTGTCAATCATTCCGTAGTGAGCTACAAAGATGTGCTAACCGAGTTGATGTGCTCCTTGGAGAGTCTGAATTTCAGTGAAGCTTCACCTGTTTCTGCCACTAATAAAACGCCAAATTTGCCATGGCTTGATGTTTCTTTTAACTCTGATGATCAGCAGCAGTTCATTCTTTCGCCTTCCCCTTCTTTCAATTCTGAAGAGCAGCAGCAGTTCATTCTCTCACCATCATCAACTCAGACCCCTACTATGCCTGGTCCTGCAGGAAGCTGCTTCTCCAATGGTAACTATTCCAGCAGCAAATTCTTCAGCAATGAGAGCAAGCTTGTCAATGATAATGGGCCTACCTGCCCATCCCCTGATCTTGGGTGGGTCAATGAGCTGCTGATGTAAAACGTAACCATCATGTGCACGAAGATGATGACGATTTAGACGTGTAAATACAGCCGAGCAACATCCCTGGGGTCTATTGTTCTTATTATTGTTTCAAGTTCATTACTTTCTGAATTTGTTGTTGAGTTTGTGACAACTCTGTAATTTATGCATTATGATTTGATCTTGTTTTAAGTAAAATTAACATCAAAATTGTTTTTCATGATTCATTGAGTTAATGAAATCAGCTATGCTTTTTTTTTTTTTTTTTAATTTGAACTTTTATAATATCGTTACCTTTATCTTCGTGCTTGCGGCATTACGTGTTAAACCTAACCTAATGAACCCTATATCGTTGGGTTCAGAAATCATGCTCGAGTATGGAGATATTTTGTCAGTCTGTTACCTTTGCACATGGCAAATCTTAACACATGGCAACCATGCAATGTTTATCGTTGTTTTCGTTTAGAATAATCTCACAAATTTTGATATAGCCAAGGAATTTCTTAAGCATTTAATATAAAACTTTCCTATTAATCTTAGAAAGCAATGTGTACATAATGATTTAGGTTTAATCAAGTAATTAAGGATAGCCCAAATGTTACACTTTCAGGCCCAATTACGCGTTAATTCAATTAAGTTATTCTGGTTGGCATCATAATATGAAGTTATGTTATAACTAAAAAAAGAACAATATAGAGATAGGCTTATTCAACTAAAAAAATTATAAAAAATTAATTAGTAAAATTTAATGAGAGGTTAAATTTATAAAAAATTAATTAAAAAATTTAATGTAAGATATTAAATTTATTTTGTCAAAAAGTGTGGAATTTTAAATTTTTGTGGAACCTAATGATCTGAATCCTTTAAACTAAGGTTAGTTCGATGGTATGAACCCAAATAAAATAAGGTTAAATATTTGGGATAGATTATATATATGGGAATAGAGAAATTGATGATGGTATAATCTCATAAAATTCGATGGTATGAATTAACCCTTTCAAATAAGGTTAAATATATGGGAAAGGTTATATATATATATATATATATATATATATATATATATGAGATTAGAGGGATTGATAATGATAATATAATCTCATAAAATTGCAAGATGTTAGATCTTTTGGTCTGTTTTTTAGTCTAATGAGTTTTTTTAAACGGTGAGAATTGATAAATTGAATAAATTTAATAATTTTTTGTAATTTGAATAAATTTTAAATTTAATAATTTTTAATAAGTTAAATAAATTTAATAATTTTTTTAACTGGATTAAGTTTTTGTGAGGTTTTATAATTTAAATTGTGAGAATTGATGAATTTAATAATTTTTTTAACTGAGTTAGGTTTTCCTAAGGTTAATAGACTAATAGTAAAAACATACATGTTTAGCATATTTTTGATGATATATAGGAGCATTAAAAAGAAAAAAAAAAATTGGCTGTTTACTAATTGACTCTAGTGACAACATTAGCAAAATTCCAATATTAGCAAGTTCCAATATGATATGGTAAAGGGGGATGGTATCATCTTATTTATTGTGGGAACCTGTAAGATGTTTAAGAAACATGATTTAGTCCTTTGAGTTTTTAATGGTTTTATTATTTTTATAAATAAAATTTATTAAATTTTATTTAAAAATTTTGAATAATTAAACTTAATAAATTTTATAAATTAAGTTGTAAAAGATTAATGGATTTATACGCAAAAAATCGTGCTCTTTCAGAGTGTATTTTGCACACTGATTTAGATACATATTGCATGTTCATGCTGAAATAATACTAGTGGAGTGCTACTCTTTGAATCCAATGGAATTAGAGTAATAGGTGGTAAGTATGTGGATATGCGCATATTAAAATTTTCTTCCTACATATAAAATCTATTTCACCCACATTCCCCACCAAAAAAACGAAAAAGAAAAACTTCGAGATTTCTGGAACATTGTGGCATGGACATTATTTGCGTAAAGATGGTTGTGGGGGGACCTTGTACATGTAGGAGACATAATTATCAACCTAAGTTAGTTGCATTTGTTCTTGTTTTGGCTAAAATTGTGTTAGTTGGGTTTTAATCATGATTCAAATCCAGTATAATCATTTATTTATTGATATTAATGCAGTGCCCCGTTCACCCATTGCAATCAAAGAGGTGGTTCCACAATTTCATGTGTAGATTTAAGACACAATAAAGAACATTGGGTTTGGGTTCAATTTCACAATGCTGGTTTGAGTTTAGATACAAATTTGGGTAGGGCTATTAAAGCAGATACACGTTGCAATCCACTGCCATTAAAAGAACAACATTAAATCATGTAACAAACGGGGATAGCGTACCATTCTTTGGTAGCATATTATTTGTTTCCTAGGAGGCAAACTTATCTCGAAGACAGCTAGAGTGGTGGGGGATATGACCCATAAGGGTTTGTTTGGAATAACTCTTTTGGTGGGGTTTGTTGTTTTGGTGTGTACTGGGTTAGGTAGCGATTGCCATAAACTCACACGAAATGGTGTGGGAGGAGGGAGCAACCCATGCTAAAACGACCCATGATAGGGTTTGAGGTCCCCTCATTTGCCCTTACCTTCGACGTCACTGTTTGATTTTCCCTTCCTTGGAGGAATTAAACAAAGCTTCTGTGGGACAAGGAGCCCATACCTTCCTATGCTGGTAACTTTCTTCACCTGTGATATTGAATGGGTAGCAACCATTGCCGACACCTGGGAATGGGTGCATTTTTGGTAGGGGAAAAGTACTCTTATTAATAGACTTTTATAAAATCCTCATTAAAAGTATTGTGAAAGTGTAAGATCTTTTAAATTTTATAATTTAATTTGTAAAATTTAATAAATTAATAGTTTACATTATTTAAATGAATTTTTTATAAAATTCAATTTTTTATTATAAGCAGATCTATTCCTGGATGTGGAATGCAATTCTTATAGCATGCCATGCATTTGATTTTCTGACTGGGGTTGGTGCGGTGTAGCCCCTGGCAGATAAATATATTGTCACCTTATATTAAAGGCTTAAGAATGCTCGCCAGATTTGTAATTTTCCATGCAACCAGAGATTCCAATGTTGGTCCTTCTATAGAAAATAACATCAGTAGCACATGAATTTTGCATGCCAATTTCTTTGATTTAACGGGCTCATCCATAGTATCGTTGTTCATAGGGGATATGCAGCAAACCCGAGTCACAATGACCAGAAAATTACCCTATATTCATGCAATGTTTATGACATAAACTATCACAATTATACCGATAGGCCAGTTCAATTGTAATACAGTCACATGGCAATTTGTGTAATATTGTGCTGAAAAGACACAACATTCTTTTGTTGCAGAACAAATAAATGAGATTTTCCAGGTGCAGGGAAGCAGGATTTTGCCTTACTCATGAAGCCTACAACAGTAAATTCTGTCACCTGTTGGAAGTAGGAAGACGAGAGGATGAAGTATTATATAAATTATTAGGGTCAGTTGATCGTACAGCTCAAGTATTATGGTAAAGTCCAATGGAAGAGGGAAGAAAAATAATTGAGTTAAATGACCAAGTAGAATGGAAGCAAAATAGACTACAAAATCCTTTCAAGTTACTGATTGGCAAAACAGGGCCAACAAAAATCATACTATATGTTCACCAGACCAAGAGTAAAGATTTCTTCTGACATCGGTATACAAGGAACTACTACAATATACAATGCTGTTAGTTTGAACCAAAAGGGATATACAACTAAGATGGGGCAACTAAGCTCTTCGAGCTGCTTGTTGACTTAATTGTCCTTGCAATTTCTTGTGTAGATAGAAAAAGATAATCTTGACTGCGACTGAAAAAGTTCAAATGGTGCTGCTGATCCAAACGACCTTCTAGTAGAATTTGGGGAGTCTAATAACAGAGGCTCATACACAGGATTTCTGTTTTTTGGTTGTGTTATTGACAAGGGAGAAACATCTTTCTCAATAGATCTGGTCTGAGGCTCGATGGTGGCCAGAGACAAAATTGGTCCACCCAGACGTTCAGCCTGCTGAAGTGTGTTGATTTTGCTCGGTCTATATGTATATCGAAAGTACTTGATGGCCAAAATTGGACCCATTCCAGCTGCAACCGTGAGCTGTGCCAAATTAAAGTTTCCATAAAAAATATAACCAATATTAAGCATAAAATGCGCAGCAAAAGAAATAGGGAAACATAATTGAGTTTGGCTTCCATCTAGCGCCATGATCTACTTTAAGTTTAAACATATATAGAACCTCCTCTATGGAAGCAAAAGATGTTAAAGGACTTACCAAAATTGTTATCCAATATGATGGCTGTCGACACAACCGAAACATGATAGTATACATCCCTGAAGAAGGAAGGGCACTGAACATCCAGTTGATGATATAAAAGGCAGCCAAATTACCCCATATAGCAAGGTGTTGCAATATTGTAAAGGAACTGCAGTCATCAACCATAAAGTCAGAGACACTTGAAGCAGAGAGATCTTTTCCAGCAGGTTCAGCCAAGTGACTTTCAAACTAAAAATAGTTCTCTCAAATTTGCCTATCAACCACATAACATTTGCTAATAAAGCATATAGCCAAAATAATCTTCTTTCTTTTCTTTCTTGACAATTAAAGTAACACACATAACCTAGTTCTAGTGACCCTGTATTAAAACTTTAACAGCATAGTACTCAAAGCTAAACTAACTAGAAACAAAGCAAAGCTAGATTTGAACAAGCAATTACATCTACAGCTAATAAGGTTCAAGCTTACGTGGTCTCCATTGTTACTAAAAATGCCTGCAACCAAATACAACCAGAGAGCGCAACCATTGCAACCTCCTCCATTTCACTTTTCTCATAGGCATAGGCATGTATACTTATTACAAATACAACTATTGCCTGCAAATCACAACCAAAACCAATAAGAGAATGTAAGGCATAGAAACATTTTGAAACTAAAAAATCCATCTTAGTTCAGTGAAAAGGTACTGCAGCTGCCTTTTTAAAAGGGACAACACAGCAGTCAGGATGATAAGCTTCCCATGAACTCATCATCTCAATAATTTTTAAATATCTAATTATTATCAATATGAATAACAGAACACTTACATGGTAGAGAGATCGCCCAAACCATCCAGCAAATGTACTAGGGTTGAGAAGCCTGTTTCAATATTTATAGTCAAAATTCAGTGAGTACTAAAGAAGTGGTTATTTAGTGCAGGTTAAACAAATATTTTCCACATTTCTTCCTTGAAATGGTTAGTCAGTTGTAAATAAAATGTTATTAAAAGTGGTTATCTAATGAAAATGGACAAATATTTAATCACTTGCACAGAACTGAGGTTCTCCAAGAAGAACAAGAATCTGCAGAGCACAGGCATAAAACAGAAGAATGTCAAACCTCCCAGCTTGACAGTAAAATAAAATTTGAGGATGCTGCATTACAGTTTCTTCACTAAGATCTTTGTCAAGCACACTCACTAGAACAGGAACACTAGTGTAGAAAACATTGTAAGCCATCAAGCTCACAGAGTTAAAAAGGCTGGTTCCAGAGACACCTGAAATAAATGAAAAACTGAAAATGCAATCATTAGTACCATGAAAATTGTGAATGAAAATAAAAAATTGATACGCACTTCTTTCAGTGCAACATTCATAATCATTGGGAAGAACCACAAAAGGAAATAAAAAATGATGGACACAGGCACTGCACCCCCTCCTGGTGGGGCATATTTTTCAAATAACTTGCTGATAAAACAAAAATAAACAATGATAAAATGAAGAGGGCATTGTTGGCAGAAACTCACAAGATTTGAATGAAACAGATTAGTAGGGACTTATAGAATGAATATTGAGAAAGAAATGATGTACGGTTGTAAGAGTAACGGCCATGGACAAGGATTAATCTTTTCAGGAACCTGAACTCTGCAAATTAATAGAATCAATCAAAATATTAGTGGAGATGACATTTGCTGTAATAAAAACTGAATGAGAACAACCACTCTGCATCGTATAACTTCCCATTCCCAGAAGGAAAAATTTTCAAAAGAATGTTGGATTAAATTATGGTTGCTATGAATAACATGACAAATTTGTCAATTATTCCTAATGCAGAACAAAACAGAAGTTAAACCATATGAGTGAAATATCTGACAAACATTCAACAGGAGAAAAAAAGGAAAAGACACTTGACATGTACACATTATGACATGAAATTTCCGCCTGCAAAAGGTATATAAAGGCTTACTTCCAATACTGTAATCAGCTGCTCTTGCTGCCTGCAATCCTTCTCTACCACTAATGCCAACACCTATGCCAGCTTGTTGTATCATCCTTACGTCATTCCCACCATCACCAATTGCCAATGTTCTATAATCACATGTTTTTAAAATCTCTACAAGCTGCAACAAAGCAGTGGTACATAGGATTGAATGGTTATTTTCTATTAGACTATTTATAATATGTCACAGTATTATGCACTTTTGGAAAAGAAAAAACTTGAGGCAGACAAATAAACATGTATGGTTGACGTGCTAAAACAAAGTTGCAGCTATCAGTGTAAGGGAATTAGAATGGACATTTCAGAAATATTAATTCACAGGCTCCTGAATTTCTGATGGTAGGTAGGCATTAGATACTTATTTTTCCAATAAGTATGAATTTAATTAAGAGGAAACCAGACAGAACGAGCCCTGTATACTAGAAACATAAAACAGGGAGAACAAAAGATGAAAAGAAATGTAAAATGTAAATCCCTAGAACAAACGGGCACTTAATTACGGGCAGATAAAGATGTAAGAAAAACCTGTGCTTTCTGTGATGGTGTCACACGACAACATATAGCAGTCCTTGACAATATTGCCAGCTCGGTAAAAGCTTTCCGGTAGTGCTTAAGTGCAATCTCAAGAGCCCAGCCATCAATAACAAAAGCCACATCCTGTTTGGAAAGCAAAAGAAGAATACAAAGCTGACATTCAAATTCTTGAAGTTATCTTTAACCCAGGACATATTTGCTAATAAGTATAAACACCAAAAGTATGTATAAATGCAGCAAGCAAGAATATATAAATCAACATACTAGTCAAAGCAAAACAAGTTACAACTAGTTGTATGTCTCCATGGCCTTCTTCCTATTTTAATTTCAAATTTGAATACACTTTTGAAACAAGAAAACATGGGCTGAAAATGTGTGCGTGTTAAATCAAAAAGAAGATTTGCTGTTCTTAAACTAGGTATTAGGGAGATAAACAACCTATTATGACAAGTGAGTTTCTATATTTCCCGGCAACAACTCTAGAGACAGATAAAGAGAATACCACCATAATTATAATAATTCCTACTCACTGGAAGTTTTATTGTTGTTTTTCTGATTTCATTTTCTAATTGGTAGGTCATAGACCTGCCCTGAGAATCCGTTGACAGTGTGATCTCATATTTTGCATTTGTTCATAGAGAAGAAGGAAGTGCGGTTTAACTATTCTTTTATGCATGAATTAAATCATCTTCCACATATAAAATTATATTGAGCCATAGAAGCATGATATCCATATTGCAGAAGCACACCATTAGGTTTTCAATATCCTTCCTGTTTTTGACTGAAAGATAGACATTCCTTCAAGGAAAATTGTAGGAGGAAGAGAAAGCATTATCAATATTATAAAGATACCACTATACATGCAATTAAAGATTCCAATTTGTTCAGCAAATTACAATTCCCAATTGTTTGCTGGACTAGTTATGTGATATAACAATCAACATCGTACTCATATATTGATATATTACTTACACTGTAAGAAAGAAATTACAATCTTTCATGAAAGATAATGAAATGGATTGCAAAACATAGCGAAGACTAAAGAATGCTATTTTAATTTGACATAGACAGTGCATAGAAGTAACACCTTTGGTTCTGAGGTAGTTATCCTCATTGTAAGAAGCACTCTCTCCAAACTTCTATGTACCTCATCCTCAGTTTTGCCGTCAATTGACAGAAGTTGTCCCTTTGGCTCTATCAATTTTGAGCGGGAGAAAATAAAAGTTTAAAGGCTTCAGTATAAGCATAACAAATTAATATCCTTGAAAAGAAAATTGCATAAAATCATTTAAACAAGACTTTTACATTACTTATGTCTTCGGACAGACATGGACAAATTCAATAGCTTTCTTGGACATCTTAAGTTAAAACTAAAATCTTGCCATAAGATCTCAAGTATCAACTACCTGGGGAAATAAAATTGCAAGAAAGGGCAATTTGTATTGCAGTATTTTGCTTGTCTCCAGTCAGCATCCAAAAATTTATTCCAGCTTTTCTTAGAGTTTCTATTGTATCAGGCACTCCATCCTGAAAGATATCCAAGTACGAAAACAATCACAATGGTTATCATATAAATTCATGAAAAAAATTATTCTTTTACTTTTTCCCCTGTTAACTATCAAAATCAAATAGCTATCAGCAAAATCATAGAGGATTAAGAATGTTATCTGAGAGTTAGACCACAATGTTTATGGTATATATTCACCTGTAAACAATCCTCTATTGCTGTTACACCAAGAATTTCCAAGTCGTGTTCTAATCTTTGGCATACCTCAGCCACTCTCCACTGTGAAAGATAGTGAATTGAGAAACTGATTTCATTAAAATTTGCATTTTATGCATAAAATCAATAACATCTAATATGTGCTCCTTACCTCCCTATCAACCAAGGTGCTACTGGCCTCCTTAAACAGCAAAGACCATTCTTGGTATTCATTTTCTTTTAACTTACGCCAAGCCAAACATAGTGTACGCAGTCCCATGTGTGCATATTGCTCTACAGCTTCAATCAAATTCCGGGTTTGCTGCCCTGCAGCAAGCAATAATGTCAATTGTACCATGAAATAATTGACCACTCATACAGGTTAAAGCAGCAGCGTATTCTAAGCAATACCAGGCTCCCTGAGAAATTTACATGATGGAAAATTGTCAAAAATAAATAAATAAATAATAAACCCCTCCCCCTTGAGGGCAAAAATGAAGTTTGCAAGGTCTAAAGAAACAGCAAATGAACCTCAAATGGAAGAAAATCAATTAGAATGGAAAATAAAATATTTTTAATTATTAACGGCTACATATGACTTGGACCTGAAAACTATAAACCACCAGTCAATTGCCACACTGCTCTGATGTAAAGATAGAGTATAACCTCTGATAGCATGAATTCGTCTCCCCAATAATTCATTGAAGGTAAATCATATATAAGGCAAAAGTTTAATAAAGTATAAGACAACTCACATCAATCTGAAGAAAAAACAATCAAAGAGAAGTGAGTTTGGGAAATAAAATACAAAATCTACACAAATACCCATCAATACGCAAGGCACATAGCAGTTATGTCTTGCATTCTGAACAAGGAACAATATTTAGTGTCACCAAACAATGTCAATGTCATCATCACAAATAGTTTTAGACCATAGAAAATAATCAATTTGAGAAGAGAGCAACAAAGGGTGTCCACATCGTAAAATGTGTTACTCAGAAACTTCATACCTGTGTCAAAATAGCAATGCCAAAATAAAGCAAATACTTCTGAGACAAGAAGAATTTGACAACCAGACACATCCTCAAATCATGCAGACAGATTCCAAGTTCATGTAAAAAGGGACACGTCAAAAGACATGGAGGAAAATATTAAAAAAGAAAAAAGCAACATTTCAACATCAATATTTGATGTTGACTGTGACATAGAAGGTGTTTCATCAATGATGCCAGAGTATTTAATGTAGATATTTTATGTCTTGCATGTCTGTAATTAATTTACTCCCATGCATGCCACTAGCATACCCGATTCATATGACATGAACCTTTGGGGTGCACCATCTAGAAATGATGGATGCGGAAAATCACACCATGGGCTGCATATTATAAAAGCGAGGAAACAATTCAACACTGAATTTGCAACTACATAGCAAAAGTACTTACAAAATGGCGGCATATGCATACTCAGTTAATGGCAGTGTAGGTAGCGCCACCCCCCCCCCCTTTTCTTTTACTGTTCTTTCCCATAATAAAAAATTAAAAAAAAAAGACCTTATAAATCTTCCATTGGGATATTGGTATGGTTCAGCATATGTACAAAATGGAAAAATTCACAAATTTACTAACCAAAAGAACACTGGTTCACCTAATTCTGTCAAACAATTACTGCTTCTCTGTGTCCATACCATACCAGGTGCAATACCTGTACCCATACAGGTGCTACCCAGCATTGGAGAAATCATAACAATAAATCATGAATTTTCCAACAAGATGGCATGTTCCAACTTTCAATGCACCATATATTCATGTTTGTTCGCTGAATCCACACTAAAACTAACAACATATAAATAGAAACTAAATTGGAATTGCATACAATGCGTAAAGGTACCAGTAGTCTCTTTCATTTTAATCACAAAAATCAATATATGAAGGATAGGTGACATCAATGATAAAATTTGATAGTTCTAGAACACAAATGAACATGTCTTTGCTGTAATCTTACCAGTATGAGCATATGGAATAATAGCCTCATCTGCTCCTTTTGACAGCAGAAGAATCTTTCCCGTCTGGCAATCTTTAATCACTACTGACATTCTTTTCCTATCAGAGGTAAATTCTAAGGTTTCCAGAACTTCATATTGAAGTATGGAAGAATTGAAGTTGACCTCTGCAATGTATTACAGAAAGTGATCAGATGAAGCTAACTAATCACAGCCTCACTTTCAAAAGAAATAGCAAGAGGCATATACCAAGAATGTTTCCAGTCTTGTTGAAGAAAACCATATGCAAGCGAGCAGCAGCTTGAACAAGAGCATCCTCATCCTGAGACTGTGCCTTATACAAGACGTCTCCAGTTTTGCTAAGTATAATAGCAAAATAAAACAAGAAAGTCCATAATTAATACTTTTGTGCCGGGCTTAGTGAAACTGTCATAACAAATAAACATGCCAATCCCAGGACTAGTCATATCCCTAAGTCCCAGCAAGGATAGGCAGAATCACCTTCGTGTAGGTGTGACAGTATTACATATTGCCATAATAGTAAGAAATTGCACAACATCAGGGGAGCCGGTGGAAACAGCATTAAGAAGCTCTGCATCTGCATAACACAAGACATAATCAACTTGAAGGAGAAACTCACAAACCTAAAACAGAGAAAAAATATATATACACAAAGCATATATTGATTGAACAGAAGTAGTTCAAATCAGTGAATGTGTTAACCATAAAAGGGGAAATAGGAAAAAATAAAAAAGAAGCCCTCATTCATAATGCTACATGAATTAGTCCAAGTTCTACAACCTACTCCTTCAAACAATCTTTAAATTGTTGGTTTTCTCTTGTATATACATACCTTCAAGAGATGTCTTTCAATAGTATGACATTTTATATCTTGATTTAGTCAACTTATCAATTTAGAAACTCGAACTTGTAATTCACAGAAACAATCATATATACCTTAATTAAAAGATGTTCTGAAAATTGTTCCTGGTTGAGTGGTTCAGAATAGCTGAAGTATCAAAGCAGGCTGATGTATTAATCAAGTATTCAAGATCAGTTACGCACTATCATGCTTTAACCAAATTAGCCTCAACTACTTGGCAGCTGCACAAGGGTAAAGCTGAAGCTGAACTGCTGAAGCAACTACTTCCCAATTTAAATTGACTTAGAATCTCAATTGATTTAATTTTTGTGTTCAAACAACCATAATAATATATAAGCTATGTTTCATACAGATGACCACATAACAATTCTGTTTAGATGCCGGAGATAGTAAAGGTCACAGGATCAATGTAATTCAGCCATGCCAAGGACACAATACATTCTCAACACCCGAAGTTAACTCATTCATTTAGCAACTCTACAACATTCCAAACCAAAAATTTGATATCCATAGGCAAAGTTGTCTATGTTATATCTCCTTAAAAACCTAAATTCCAATAAACTTTACATTTAAGAAAAACTTCAGATACAGTTATTTCATGACAGAAGGCAACAAGAGTTCCATCAAGTAAAAACCAACCATACCTTTCAAAGCATCTCCATTCTCATTTCCATAGAAAATACCACCAATACAACATCGTCTAAATATCATTTTATTCTCTGTCAGCGTGCCTGTTTTGTCAGTCAAAATGTACTCAACTTGTCCCAGGTCCTCGCTTATTGCTGTGCTGCCACATATGACAAATATCATTCATAAGAAAAGGCAAAATTACTCGTTTCCGAAAGTAGTCAGAGTAACCAGGATTCTTCCCTTACTTTGTTGCATGGGATGGTATACCAGTTTCTGGGTCAATCATCTCATAGTCCCAATCAATGAATTTTGCATATAAGCTCTTCACCAGATCCAGTGATACCTGCCAGAGATGAACCAGTAAGCTGTATCAACTTTAGGAATGATCACTTTCAAGCTTGTAACACAATTATTATAAGTCCAAGATCATAATACTTCAAAAGATGAAAGTTAAACGACATTGTTTTGTTTGTTTGGTGAGGTCTTCAATGTTAACTACCTACTAGCTTCAAAGGACTACCACTCTACTTTCTCTACTGCCAAACTTTTTGAATCACATTGGAAAAAATTAAGGTAAATTATTCTCATGTCCCCTGCATCTGCATTTTGTCTCTATTACACAAACCTCTATTTTAAAAACCTACCCAACAGAATGAAAGCTTATAGAAATTCATGGGAGGTTAGTGTAGGTCTCCAAGGGAGGTTTATGTAACTTTTCAAGGGAGTTTCATGTAGAAATTTAAACTAGAGGGGGGTGCTTGAGCGATGGGAACAAAATAAAGGGGGAGTGAAAATAATTTACACAATAATATTGAGCACATTGAACTTACAACTTACCTTAATAGATATGGGTATCATGATGGAACAAAGAAGCTCAAAACGCAGAGGAATGACCAATAGTTCAAACCAAGGGCCTTCATTTGGGTAAAGTACGTACCATTGCTTCAAGAAAAAGAGAATTTGAAAAATGATGAGGTTCCACCTACATGCATCTTGAGAATAACATTGCAAAACATGAAAACTTAAAGAGGATAAGCAAAAATAAAGTGTTATAACCAGCTAAAAGATTTGAACAAAAGGGAAGAGTAGGGAAGAAAAACCCTTGAGTGCTAAAATAGCAACATAAAGAATGGAATTAAAATTTCCATGGCCCCATTAAAGAAAAGACAGTATGCACAGACATCCACTGAAACAACAATTAACAGATTGGGAGAATTATCACCTAAAATCAACCAACACCTCTCTTCATCGAGAGTACAAATTACACTAAAGCAAATAGTCTACATCAAACACAACCAACAAACCTAGCCAACCTACTCTTATAAAAAACAAACTGAATATTGCAATATATGGGATACCTACTCCCTTCATGCTTGTACAAGGAGATCAAAGGACAATTTTGCAAGCATTAATTACAAGACAAGTGAACATATCCTAACAGTTGTATGATTTTACACAATTCTAAGTACATAAGAAACAAAATTTCAGAACTAATGACATACTCTCTTTGCTTCTGTATCCTTCCAGATGTTCCCTGCTATGCCAAGAACCAAAACAACCACAATTTGGAATACAAAAATAGCACCAGTCAACTTGTCAATCATGGCATCCACAGCAGTGAGCTTTGGTTCTGTGATACCTCTACTCATCCCAAGCTTGGTTTCGTTGCCTGAAGAAATAGAACATGGGCCAGAAACAAAATTTTACAGTTGATGAAAGAAGTACATGGTCCCAGGAGTTTAACATATAGGTATATGTGGACTTGCCTGTATACACAGCCACTCCACATGCCCACTCACTGTTCCGCAAGTAACATGACTGAAGAATTGTGTTTTTTATGGTTAAGGGGCATGTATCATTGTCAATAAATGGGGGGAACAACCGCATGTTTGCATCAAACCTCCTTATGTCTTTATCTGGACTAGGACACTCAATCACACCCTGGACACACATGCAAAGGAAAGCAATGGTTCAGTTTGGCTATATAACACTTTTGAGAGTTATGTTTTAACAATGCTACCCCCTATAGTTACTTCGGAAAAAATCTTGCCTTAATTTTGTGCAATAGTTCAGCATCTATTCCCATGCAAGCAGGAGGTACAACCTGTGTCTTCAGGTCAGTCTCACCATCTAGTGCAGATGTCTGAATAACAAGTCAAATAATGAGGTTCTAAATACATTTGCTCTTCTACAATGCTGAGACACATACACATACACTCAGGACCAATTTTAACAAGTTGCACCGCATTATTACCTCTATATAGCAAAGTCCTTGTGGATCAGAGGCACCAATCAAAACAAGGTCACAAGGCACTTCATCGTTTTCAAGCAGCCATACTATATTACCCACACGAATATCCTGTGCTTTGATCTACAGCAACAGCAATCAAATAACCCCCCCCCCCAAAAGAACCGGGTCCAAAAAAAAAAAAAAAAGGAAAGAGACAAGAGACAGTTAGATATATTACAGGCAGAGAGGAGGACATTCTTAATGTTGAACAAGAAATTGTCTGATTTGAATAATTCTTTTAAATGGCACGACCAAGTCTTTGGTCTTTTTTTTTATTTTTTTACTTAATAAAATAATGTAGTAGAAGAAATAAATGTGTCAAGCAGATCTTTGGGGCTGGGTTTACAGGTAAAATGATAAGGGAGCTGCATGAGTATGAGCCCACACTTGTGTAAAGATTTTGTGCAGGATAATGAACAATAACTTGGTGCCAAGTGCAAATGAGTAAATTCACTCAAATAATGACTTCGGCCTTTGAGAATTCATTGACAATGACGAAAACAATACTAAGGATTTCAAAAATTTTAAACAGCTTTTCTCTATTAAAAGAATGAAAATGAAGTTTCCTTCTGCAGCAAGAGGAAATACACAATGGTAAGCATACCAAATTGATTTCAAACTAGTATTATTTTTTAATTTTTCATCTTTCCAAACATATATTTAGGAGAAAACAGGGTTAGGAAAAATATTTGGAATGCATATTATTATTATGTGAGAAACATACTTCAATAACCAAATTACAGGTATAAATGTAAGGAAATCACCTTCAAACAATTTGCCTACTATTTTAAATTTTCAAGAATAGCCGGCCCTATCTAATAGGATAAGGCTTAGTTTGTTATTGTTATATTTTAAAATTTAAGGAACCTTGCCAGATACAGATTGTGTACACTTTCCATTAGCATCAAAATTAATTACTGGAATCGTTCAGTTACAATATCTTGGAAAAAATGAACAGATTTGCCTCCTATATTAAAGTTAAAACCATCAAAGGTTATCGAAATAATGATTTATTGCATTGTAAATTAAGAAGCCTTTTTAAATACTTCCTTTCTTTTTAACTGATTTGTTGTTAATTTTGGAAATCATAAGCAATATAAGGAGAAAAAACAGATAAGAAAAAGATTCAGATAAGCTTCATACAAGTTTCTTGACACCCTTCCTGACAACCCAGACTTCTTTGTCATTTGCCTTCTTGTCTGAAAGATATCTATTGTAATCATCCCATGCCTCTTTTGTTGCAGAGACTGCAAAAATGAAAATAAGTGGACCCCAAGTACTGGCAGGATTTACTGGAGTAATAAGAGGCCATAGCTGCAGGCAAGCTATCAGCAAAAAGTACTGATTCATGAACCGGCTGAAAAAGATAAAAAGAAAACAGAGTCAGACCCCAGGCAGAGTCATAGCAAAGATAGTAGCCAAATACAGATATTTATACTTCATTAGAAATTTAACAAAGAATATTTCCACTCAGGAATAACTAACTTTGTGCTTAGTCATAAGTACAAATGAGTAAAGTTGTTCTTAGTCATAAGTACAAAGCCTGAACAATATACAACAATAAGGCTACAACAACAACAACAAACAGAGCCTTATCCCACTATATGGGGTTAACCACATAGATTAAATGACGCCATAAATACAACAATAAGGCTGAATCCCAAAAATCTAGGGTAAGCCACATATTGTCAAATCTAAACTGCTTGGGATCTTCCACATGAATACTTTAACATCCTTCCGTTCTATTTATTGTCACATGCTCATCCAATTGCACTCACACCTTGAAGCTATATGATGGGCGTCTGAAGCTGAACAGACACACAAAGAGAGAAAGAGAGAGAGAGAAGCTGATAAATGGATCTTTGCTCCAGTAAATGACATTTTTTTTTTAATTCAAAAATCAATGGACATGGCTGAGAAACTTTCAGGTGCTTGCACATTCACACATGTGCATCTATGCTATATTACTGGAAATACAAAACAATAAGTAATCAACAGCATCAATAGAAAATTACCTGAACTGTTCCCATAAATTTTTTGGAAGAAAGTTCAATACAGTGTACTTTCTGTTTGATATACGATTATCACAATAAAGGTCATGTGATGATTCATCATCCTTAATGTAAACATAACGCTTCATTGTTAAATCAGGAGCATCTGCTCACGTATAGACGTCCTCTACACCTTCCTTGCAATGCTCTAATGAATCTGTTTCCCCAAAAGTTTCAACTGTTCATATTCTGCATAAAACACCCAAAAAAAAAAAATATTCATATGCTTAACACATGTTGTCATCAAAAACACAAGCAAGGAATGGTACTAATGACCATAAGATTCCAAGACAATAAAACTGCACCCAATATGTGGACCAGACTCCAGACATGATAGTTTTCATACATCTACAAATTATCAAAATATTTAGCACAGCAAAAAAAAAAAAAAAGTGGTATTGCATATAATGCCTTATCTTCTAACTAAATACATGCAAAAATGAAATAGGGGTCTAACCTAAAGTACCAACAGGGCAATGTGGTATATATAAATATTCAATAAATCTGACATTCAGGTGATTATCAGGGAAATGTGTATACCTAAATCCAGATGCATGTATGCATGTAACCCAAATTGCAGAACACTCTCACATACAGTAGATTCTTTACAATTTAACTAATTAGAGAAAACAAATGAAGATTCACTCGTGGATGCCAACATTTTTTTAGTTCACAAAATGCCTATTAATAGCTATTAAGCGTAATTAAATATTAAAAATTGCAATGTGATTTGAATTCTTCCAATGGTCACACATGACACGAGAAAATCAGCAAAGTGGAACTAAATTACTTTTCAGCTCAATAAGGTAAAAATATGAGTCTGCTTTCAGTCACAAATAAATAAATTATAACACTGTAACTTCGGCTTATGTCCTTATACTCCAGTAGATGCTCCCGTCCATGAATTGAATATGATATGAACTAATGTATAAAACCTAAAACCATTAGCATATCAATTTAAACTTCAACTCCATCACTGTTGGCTCAGAGCCTATGCAGAGCAAAAGCTCAACACATTGTCATAGCTATAAACCCTTAATGAAACAGCATCAACGAGTTCACTTCAACTCAGGAACCATTTAATCACAATGAAGGCTCTCAACTAATTGTACAAGTCAAAAGTCCAAACACGGATGAAAAAGAAAGTTAACTATGAATTTATTTTCTTCATCCTAAATACTTATCACTGAAAAGGATTAAAGTTTCCACTCAAATACCGAAGAAAGCAGTGAAAATTACGGAATATACGAGTGACCAATTAGCTGGGAATCAACAAAAACTGATTATGATCCAATCTCGATTTGCAAACCACAATATTCCAAGTATGCATTCAATTTCGACAATGCAACCGAAGCAATTGTCAAACTCTTAACCGCTACAGAGTTAAGAAATAGAATGTTCGGGAACCGTACCTTCGATCTTCTCTCTGGGTTCCCGTCCGAGTCTTTCCTCGCTTCCCCCACCAAATCCTTGAAGAAGATGAGGTAGGGTTTACATGCGGTCATCCCCATTGACCGTGTGCGATGCACCGGGCATCTTCCACTCGGGGGGAATACGCGTGTTTTGTATACTCTACGTATGATCTTAGAATAAGACCGGCGAAGATGAATCAGAGTTTGCCACGTCATCGGCCCAAGGGAGCAAGATGATATGTCCGAAGCAAATTGGACAGACGGAGACAGATATACTTTTTTGGGATTTTTCTTTTGGGTATTCAAATTGCATATGTATTTGGTCAATACATATTTAAGAATTTGTATATTTAGATGGCAATACAAATTCAAGTTATTGTTGAGTTCCAGGCATCCTAGCAAAAACAAAAAATTATAAGAATCACTTTTTTGTTTTGGTAGGGTGTCAAATCTGGGATTTAAATATTTTGTCTTTAATAATTTTTTATTTATTTTTTAATTTATATTAAAATATAATTTGTAATTTTTATTTATTCATTTATTTTTTCTCTTAAATTTATATTTTTTTTCTCTTTTATTTTCTTCCTGCTTTTGAATCTCTCAAATACAAAGAATCCATTTTCCAAATCCTTTACAAACTTTTCTCACAGCCAAAGTGTCAGACTCAGTAACTTTTTTTTTTTTTTGGGTACAAGATTCAGGAACTTTGATATAGTCACGAAGACAATAAATAAATGTGAAGAATAGTTGCTCTGGCTGATGAATAATTTAAAAAAGATTAAAAGCAGGTTGGTTTGCAGAGCTAAAACGTATCCAAGGGGGATCTGAAGACTATATATAACCTGCAGACAGCAAAGAACTGCTTGTCGATTTTATTTGAAAGGCTTTCTTTTGACAGTCGTGAAAAAAGATTAACGTTTAAGGGCAGTGGCGGATTTGAGGAAATTTTTGGGAGTCAAAGGGATATTTATTAATTATATAAAAAATTATGACAATATAATAATTATTAAATCATTTATAATTATAGAATCAAGATGACCAACTGATTTGTACTGTTCTGTTTCTTTCCCGAGTGAATTGTGATGCTTCTGCAGGAACTACGGGAATAACACAGTATGTTTTGCCTCAGATTATTTTTCATCAATTCCCTGCCTAAAATCGGAGCTCACATAAACTATGAAATACTATTAACAAATTACTCTTCATCACTTACTCAGTCTTTTGTTGCATTACTCGAACACTTTATCAGCAATGATGGCAGAGCACTTGGAAATGCAACAGCACACATGCAATGAACAAGCAAGACAAAGATGCAGGAAGGTGCTCAAACCAAAATGCTGAATTCTTTAAGATTATTGTTAGATACACGTGAGTATACTGCACAATAATTACATAAGTCTAAATAGTTAATACTAGCTATTTGTGTTCTATAAATATATTGCATGATTTTATGCAACATGGTCATGTGTAACAAGCTTTACTTATAATAAAGGTGGCAGACCATTGTAAGATCTAGTAGTTGTTTTTTGACTGCAAATATTAGGTGTCCAAGAATATTGTTAGGTATACATTTTTATACTTAAATATTTTATACAAATATTTAAGCTAAAATGTACAGAATCTCTAAATTTTAAGTCGATTTTAAAAAATTCTCTTGAATTTTAAAAATTTTTAAATGATTCTCTTGAATTATGAAAAATTTGCAAGAAACTCCTTCGGTTAAGTTTTCCGTCAAAAATTTAAAAAATGACAAAAATGACCTTCATTGTAAAGTTGAGAAATTGAAGGCTGTAAATAGTAAAATTTTGGAGTTTCAACATTAAACCTTAACCCTAAACCCTAAAGCTTAAACCCTAAATTTTAAATCCTAACCCTAAAATCCTAAACCCTAAACCCTAAAATCTTAAAATCCTAAACCCTAAATCCTAAAACCCTAAATCCTAAAACTTTAAACCCTAAGCCCTAACCCTAAATCTTAAACCCTAAGCCCTAAACCCTAAATCTTAAACCCTAAGCCCTAAACCCTAAATCTTAAATCCTAAACCCTAAATCCTAAACTCAAATCCTAAACTCTAAACCCTAAATCCTAAACACTAAACCCTAAATTTCTAAACTCTAAACCCTAAATTACAAATCTACATTAAGTTTTTTTTTGTATTTATGGCAGATTTAAAAATTTATGTACATTTAAAGGGTATTTTTGTTTTTTTATCAAGTCAAAGTCGAAGTTGACTAAAAAATATCTAAATTTTAACGAAAAACTTAACGGGATGGGGTGTTTTACAAATTTTTCATAGTTCAAAAGAGTCATTTAAAAATTTTTAAAGTTTAGGAGGATTTTTTAAAATCGACCTAAAGTTTAGGGAAATTCTATACATTTTAGTCAAATATTTATAAAATATTAGTATTAAACGATATAAAATTTTAAATAAACTTAATATTAAATGATAATTTATAAAAAATGTGTAAATATAAGAATATAATTCTAATATTATTCTATGCGTAAAAAAATGAGTAAAGATATTATACACATAAATACATTCTCTCACATTTTTACTTTTTTTTTCCTCAATAATTTTTATGTTTCAAGTTTGGCAATCATTTTCCAAATCAACTCATCAAGGGTTCAATGTTACATTTGACCCTAAAGATACACCCAAATTTAAAGTTGATTCTTTTAGTATAGAAAAAGCACAGCAATGACAACTGATACATTTTGAAAGCGATTTTCCTCACTCCCGACAAAATTCCCATAAAAGAATGTTGAGCATTTCCTCGTACTTTCTAAAACAGAGTTCTCTTTCAACTTCTCCTCTATATATGATATAATTGGAATTACATAAGCCCTCGAATCATTGTCAATGTTCTAATTAAACAAGCATATCTAATTCAAAGCAAGTGACAAAGAGATATACAACAAGAAGAATTCGACGTACCCGGAAAAAAAAAACAAAAAGGACGCACCTTTGGTACGAAACTTCCTCCTTCCTTGCATCCTTTTCTTTTTCTTAACTTTTTGTATTTTTTAATTTTTTTATTAATTAAATATAATTTATGAATATTATGTTTAATTTTTTTATTTAATTTTAACTCTTTTTCTACTAAACTCTAATTTTAAATTTTATAAATCTTATTTTTTAAAATAATTTTTTTCTTTCAATTTTGTATCCAACTTTTTTAATGCATCACATACTTTTGATTTCAAAAAAATAAGAGATTTGGATATTAAAAATTAGAGTATCTAACCCATCAATAATAATGCCAACAGACACACGAAGTCTTTTACTCATCACATGGTATGCCAAATAATACAAAAAAAGGGGGGTTCGATCCCAACTTCCCCAGAAAATGATAGAACATTAGTGCTGCGTTGTTTTTCACCATTGGCATTATTAAATAACGGCGGTTCTCAGTAGTTACACGGTAGAGCATTGTGCTTCATAATCATACCCGCCCAAGGGAATGGAGAACGTAACCAAGAAATGGGGTTTCCAGGAGAACGAAGAGGTGAATGCTTCGGCTGTTGCTGTAAGAGGGGTGTATGAAAAGCTGTTAGCAAACCTCAACACAGAAGATAAGAGACCCGTGGTCCGTCTCTGCCGTGCTGATCCCACCGATTTCCCATGCTTTCGGACTACTCCAATTGCTCCTGATGCTGTCTCTAGTGCTGTTCAGTCCTTCCAATTCAACTGCTACCCTCCAACCGTCGGCTTACCTGAGGCAAGGAGGTTGGTTTAATCATCTAGTAAATACGTTATTTTACTATATATGTATCTTGTTTTACCAAATTCCTAATGGGTTCCTTACCTAGCATAGAAATAACAAGAAGAGTGGCGCTATAAACACGATTTACATATAATCATGATAATTATGCATACTATAAAACACAACACTTTTGTGGCAATATCCTGATCTAAAATGTAAGATAATTTTGGAAAACATTACATGTACTAAATAGTTTTTCTTACTATTAGTAATACAATTACCACAACAGGGCTATTGCAGATCATCTCTCTTCTGATCTTCCATATCAGTTATCTCCGGCCAATGTTTTTCTCACTATTGGTGGCACACAAGCTATAAATATTATAATACCTGTTCTTGCACGTCCTGGTGCCAACATTCTTCTCCCAAGACCAGGCTACCCACAATATGGATCTCGTGCAGCTTGCTGTCGCCTTGAAGTTCGTCACTTTGATCTTTTGCCCGAAAGAGGTTGGGAGGTTGACCTTGATTCTCTTGAAGCTATTGCAGATGAAAACACTGTGGCCATGGTCATCATTAATCCTAGCAATCCTTGTGGGAATGTGTTCACATACCAACACCTTCAACGGGTATAGTTTTGAGCATACTTTGAATTTCATTTTTTGAAAGTGGTAATTTATCAGTTCGTAAAAATGAGACTGACTTTCAGGACTAACTTGCATAGGTTGCAGAAGTTGCAAGAAAACTAGGGATCTGTGTAATTTCTGATGAAGTTTATGCCCACGTAACTTTTGGAAGCAATCCATTTGTGCCTATGGGAGTGTTTGCATCAATAGTGCCTGTTATAACACTAGGCTCTATATCAAAAAGATGGATTGTTCCTGGTTGGAGATTTGGATGGATTGTGACTTGTGATCCGCATGGCATCTTTCAGAAAACTGGGGTTGGTATTTGTTTTTGTTTCTGTCTGCAATTTTTATTGTCATGGGTACGTTCTTATTCCAATAATTAATTTAAGAAGAGATATTGTATACTAAACACTCTTCAATTGTATCCTTGGTTTATTAGATTGTAATGAATATCAAGAAGTATCTGGACATCACTTGTGACCCTCCAACCTTCATACAGGTAACCAATGGAGACCACCACCATCCAAATATACAATAGTAATAACAATATTCTGTCTGACCTGATGAATCAATATGCACATATTCAGAATTCAATACTTATTCATGCGCATATACCCATATTCTATTTTCATTTTGCCT
This sequence comes from Dicorynia guianensis, assembly GCA_037013595.1. Lineage (NCBI taxonomy): Eukaryota > Viridiplantae > Streptophyta > Magnoliopsida > Fabales > Fabaceae > Dicorynia > Dicorynia guianensis. Next base: position 4,840,108 of record JASUAB010000009.1, read on the forward strand.
TACCTAAAAAAAACACATAATGAATCTAATTTCTTAACAGGCAGCAATACCTCAAATCCTTAAGAACACAAAAGATGATTTCTTTTCGCACAATCTTAACATAATGAGACAAGCTGCAGACATTTTTTATGAGAGGTGCAAGGACATCCCTTGCCTGACATGCCCTCACAAACCGCAAGCAACCATGACTGTGATGGTAGGTAGCAATACTGGGGAATTGAGGCTTTTATCATGTTATAATTATAACATGGGATCATCTTTAGATAAGATTAACTTGAGGCAATTTAACTGGAGCAGGTTGAGATTAACTTTTCACAAATTGAGGGCATTATTGATGACGTGGACTTCTGTGTCAAGCTGGCCAATGAGGAATCTGTAATTGTGCTACCTGGTAAGAGTTGTTAGAATATTAAATTCATCAACTTCGCCAAGAAAATGGGTATGGTGAGCATGGTTTTGTGTCGGTCAATGACTTGTAGGTGTTACCGTTGGACTGAAGAATTGGCTTCGGTTTGTTTTTGCTGTCGACCCTTCTGCTCTTGAAGATGGCCTTAGCAGGATAAAAGCTTTCAGCCTTCGGCATGCCAAGATGCCCTAAGACTTATGGGAGAGTGGCGATGCCAACTTGGCTCACTACAACTTATTTTAGGTCTTTGTTATGGTATCTATTTTTCATTCTCTCCTTGTATTCAGTCATTTATATGTCAGTTGCATTATTTACTTTTTATTAAAGAGTGTGATTAAATATAAGTAAGGATAGTAAAAGAGGGGCAATTTAGCCCCCCTCCCCCCCCCCCCTTTTATTTTAATGTTCCCTGCTTCAATGTACGGGTTAAATAAAGGAGTGCTGTGTGCTTGTGGTGTGCTGTCGAGCTACACTCCCTTTATATGCATGCTACTTGTGTTTTGTTGTTGAATGTTACCAATTGTAAACAGGGAGAACTTTTCATATTTTCTACATTAAACTTTATACGTATTCACATTTATTAACATGTGATTCAGGTTTCCAAAGTCCTAATTTAACTATCCAACTAAGAAAATAGTAAAACCATTGTAATTATGATTTTACATTTAACAGAGCACTACTATATAACACAGAAGTCCTCACCGAAACCAAATAAATACATTGCAGTCTGACTGAAACCATGCAATTTGACATTGAGAAAAGTCATTTGCACAATAAGGAACTAAATGTTCACACTTAATATAAAAATAGTTAAATCATCTAAATCCTAATTTATGTAATCTAATAAATATAATTGTCAAAATTTTATAAAATAAAAAATATATAAAAATAAAAGTACTATTTAACGCTTTCCTTTTAACATATAATCAATCCTTCTGAGGCAACAAATAAAGGATCAAAATTTTCATGGCCCCACTTTTTCCAATGTACATCCACCCTGGCAAGAAGGTTCTCAAATCTAATGCTGAATAATGCTGGATATATGTGAGTATATTGCACAAAATTATAAAGTAAATATTTACTATTTATATTTTACAAAGATATTATGCAATTATTGTACAATATAATCGCGTATGACATCTTTACTCATTCTTTAAAGTATACAGATAAAGGGATAAACTATTGTAAGATGTACTAGTTGAATTTCTGCTGTAGTTATTAGGTACCTAAATCAAGGGCCTAATGTTAACCCCAAAACACAAATTTAAGGTTCATTGTTTTAGTACAGAAAGATTCCCACAGTAGCAAGTGATGCATTTTTCACCCTCACAACAAAATTCTTGTAAAAGGATCTTTAGCATTTCCTCATGCTTCCAAAACAGAGTTCCCTATCAACTTCTCCTCCTGTATATAATTGGAGTTACATAAGCACTCCAATCATTGTTAATGTTCTAATTAAAGTAACATATTTAATTAAAACCAAGTGACAAAGAGATATACAACAGCATAAATTCCATCATAACTGGAAGAAAAAAAAAAGGGGCGCACCCTTAGTACGAAACTCTTACCGTGCATTAATAAAAATATTACAGTAAATGTTATATATGTATAAAATAAATTTAAAAAAATAAAGATGTGAATGACCTAATGCCACTGCACAAATATTTTCTATTCACTCACTCTTTTTCTCTCCACTCCATCTGTAGTATGCCACGAGGCAAAGAAAAATAAAAGAAAATTAAATTTCAACTTGCTTTGATAAAAAGCGTTATTTTAATTACATTGTATAATTTGAAACAAGTAAATTAATCTCAAATTATAGTAAAATATAAATTTAAAAATGACATTGTAACATTATCCAATGATAAAACATAAGTGGGCATTGTTTTTCACAGTTGGCATTATGAATAGTGGCCGTAAAGGTCGAATCTTTAGGTGCTCTATGCTTATACAGTAGCATCGCGCTTCGAAATCTTACCCCACGGAGGAAATGGAGAACGGAACTAAGAAATGGGGTTTCCAAGGGAACGAAGAGGTGAATTCTTCAGCTGTTTCTGTGAGAGGGATGTTCAACGTGCTGGTAGCAAACCTCAACACAGAAGACGAGAGACCCATGGTTCGTCTCTGCCGTGCTGACCCCACCGATTTCCCATGCTTTCGGACTACTCCTGTTGCTTCAGATGCTGTCTCTAGTGCTGTTCAGTCCTTTCGATTCAACTGCTACCCTCCAACCGTTGGCTTACCGGAGGCAAGAAGGTATGGTAATATATTTCATATTTTAATGAAATTACTATCCCGTAAGTTGATTGTTTTCAATCAAAACTTCAATATTTGTTAAAAAGGAAAAAAAAAAAAAAAACAAATTCTTTCAACATGATATTATTCCTCTTTGCCATGCTCGGTCAGTATTTGAACAATTAAAATTTTGAAAAACTTTTCTTACGACGGAGAGAAAGACCATAGGGACAATATAAGTGGATTGAATCTTTGAGCGATATAAGCACATATATGTAATTTCTTGGGCCAAACATCATTCAATCTGTTCAAGTTGATATGGTATTAGTAATAGGAAAATGGAATTTTTGAAATTTACTAAACCTTCACTAAAAATAATCAAAGTCATTGATTTTGTTACCACTTATAATTCAGTTCATAAGTTTTAATAATTCCAATAGTTTAAATTTTTTAAATGAGTATTTAGTAAAATTTATTTTATGAGAATAATAAGATTATAGTAATACAGTTACCATAACAGGGCTATTGCAGATCATCTCTCTTCTGATCTCCCATATCAGTTATCACCAGACAATGTTTTTCCCACTGTTGGTTGCACACAAGCTATAGATATTATATTACCTGTTCTTGCACGTCCTGCTGCCAACATACTTCTCCCAAGACCAGGCTACCCACAATATGAATCTCGTGCAGCTTGCTGTCGCCTTGAAGTTCGTCACTTTGATCTTTTGCCCGAAAGAGGATGGGAAGTTGACCTTGATTCTCTTGAAGCTATTGCAGATGAAAACACTGTGGCCATGGTCATCATTAATCCTAGCAATCCTTGTGGGAATGTGTTCACATACCAACACCTTCAACGGGTGTAGTTTTGAGCATACTTTAAGTTCCATTTTTTGAAAGTGGTAATTTATCGGTTTGTCAGAATGAGACTGACTTTCAGGACTAACTTGCATAGGTTGCAGAAGTTGCAAGAAAACTAGGGATCTGTGTAATTTCTGATGAAGTTTATGCCCACGTAACTTTTGGAAACAATCCGTTTGTGCCTATGGGAGTGTTTGCATCGATAGTGCCCGTTATTACACTTGGGTCCTTATCAAAAAGATGGCTTGTTCCTGGTTGGAGATTTGGATGGATTGTGACTTGTGATCCGCATGGCATCTTTCAGAAAACTGGGGTTGGTATTTGTTTTTGTTTCCATCTGTAATTTTTATTGATTAGTTCTTTTAATTCAATTATGTCATTATCTGTCATAGGTCAGTTCTTATTCCAATAATTAATTTAAGAGATGTTTTATACTAAAAATTCTTCAATTGTATCCTTTGTTTATCAGATTGTGACAAATATCAAGGAGTATCTGGACATCACTTGTGACCCTCCAACCTTCATACAGGTAAATAAAGTAGACCACCACCATCCAAATATACAAGAGTAATAGCAAAATTACTGTTGTCAAATTACATAAATGTTCTGTCTGACATAATAAGTCAATCAGAAATAATTCTCCCACAATTTGCTGTGAGGTTGTGGGAGTAATAACAACTCATGAGCCATCAATTGGTGTGAGTTCCACATTTAGCAGTCTATGGGATTCTGTAAATCTAATAGTTTAGGTGAAATCTCAAAAATAATTTTTATTTTTATATCTTTATACCTCTCTAACAGTGGGAATAGCAAGACCGTGCACATGCTCAGAATTCAATACTTATATACGTGCATGTACCCATATTCTGTTTTCATTTGCCTTACGTAGAAAAAAAATCTAATTTTTTAACAGGCAGCAATACCTCAAATCCTTGAGAACACAAAAGATGATTTCTTTTTACACAATCTTAACATAATGAGACAAGCTGCAGAAATATTTTATGAAAGATGCAAGGACATCCCTTGCCTGACATGCCCTCACAAACCGGAAGCAACCATGACTGTGATGGTAGGTGGCATTTACTGGAGAAGGCTTTTATCATGTTATAATTATAACGTAGGATTAACTTGTGGCAGTTTAACTGGAGCAGGTTCAGATTAACTTTTCACAAATTGAGGGCATTAAAGATGATGTGGACTTCTGTGTCAAGCTGGCCAATGAGGAATCTGTAATTCTGCTACCTGGTAAGAGTCATTAGAATATTGAAATCATCAACTTCGCCAAGAAAATGGGGGTAATGGTGAGAGTGGTTCTGTGTTGTTCAATAACTTGTAGGTGTAACTGTTGGACTGAAGAATTGGCTTCGGTTTAGTTTTGCTGTCGACCCTTCTGCTCTTGAAGATGGCCTTAGCAGGATGAAAGCCTTCAGCCTTCGGCATGCCAAGATGCCGTAAGACTTTAGTGCCAAGCAACCATTCATGTCCTTATTGGAATGGGAGAGTGGTGATGCCAACTTTTTGTTGGCTCACTACAACTTATTATAAAGTTCCCTGCTTCAATGTACAGGTTATATAGGAAGTGCTGTGTGCTACTTTGGTATCGAGCCACTTGGTGAGCATGCTACTTGTATTTTGTTGTTTAATGTGACCAACTGTAAACAGGGGGAACTTTTCATATTTTCTACAATTAAACTTTATATATATTCCCTGCTATTAACATTTGATTGAGGCAATGTTTTAAAAGTTGGATCGGTGAAAGGCAAGTATTATGGAATTGGTTTAGTTGGACCATTAACCTAATATACTGATTGAACTGGTTAAAATTGATTTATCGATTTTAGTTTTATCCCATCGGCTGGTTTACCAAAAATATTAAAAAAATTTATACCATTGCAAATTTTATTACTTTAGTCATAGACTAAGGGTGGAAAAAGAAGAAAAACCTGAAGATAATGATGAGAATTGTTATAAAATTTATAATTTTTTGAAACATAACCTTAATTCATAATGTGAGTTAGTTTAGTTGGTAAAAATTAAAATACTTTGTTTGTAAGATTGAAGTTTGAATACCTGTGCCAATAATCTTCCTTATTAAATCAATTTAATTTTGATTTATCTTTTATGTGTTTATAAAAATGTCAATAGAATATAAGTGTTTTATATACCTGTGCCAATAATCTTCCTTATTAAATCAATTTAATTTTGATTTATCTTTTATGTGTTTATAAAAATGTTTATAGAATATAAGTGTTTTATTGTGTAAAATTTTAAAATTCATAAAACATTAATGTTCTATTATGATTTATATAGAATATATAAAAATAACTATATAAGTATTACAGAATTCCATTTTAAAAACATTGAATTAATGGTTCCTCAAGTCAGTTTAATTAACATTTTTTATTAATTTTTTATTTTAATTTTATCTTTAATTTTTACTTATTTTATCCCTAACTTTTTCTTGTGGTGAATATTTTATCCCTAACTTCAAAAAAAAATGAAAATTAGGAAATAATCGGGCCAGTAAAATGGTATAAGACACTGACCCACTAACGTTACCAAGCTACAACTATTTTATAGGCATTTACCGTTGAGCCGTGCGGTCGCACTACCGCAACCGCAAAATTTAAATGTCGGAAAACGAAGCCCCATCTTTCTACAACGGCTACTAGAGCTTTTTTCCCCAAAATGTCTGCATTCAAGAGCCACTTAACTTGATCACGACAACAACCCAGAAATCTTGCCACCACAGTCTAGAAGAACTTCTCTGAAACGTTACTTAGGATTTGAATTTGTGAATCAATTACAGGTTCTGATTTATTATTAGATGGATTCTTTTACGCCCCCTTATCACCGTTCCGATCCCATTCCCAGGTCTCGAACCAAATCTTCTTCTCGCTTGGCCCGGGTTGCTGACGAAGAGAGCCAAGAACCTATTCGTATTTCCCTTGACCTTGTTCCATCATCACCGACCAAATCTATATCACCTTCTGCTTTGTCTCTGAGGTCTCCCACTTCTCTTCCGATTAGAGAGTTGCTGCTCCTTTCGCCTTCGCCTCTCAGAAGATCCAAGACCCGCCTCACGGATCGTATTGAAATGGCTGAGGAGTTTGTGGAGCCTGCGGGGTTCCGGCGCCGATGCAAAAGCAGAGTAGCTCAAATGGGTATGCTGGCATCGCCGAGAAACCCCCGAAGGTCAAGAAGGCGATCGGAGCTCGAGATTCGAGATGATAGAGATACGGGGTTGGTGGAAGAGATTGGAAAGCCAAAGAAAAGAAGGCATAGTGGGCGATCTAAGAAGGAAAAACTGAGCTTGGTTCCCGCGGTACCAGCTGCAAGTTCATCACCAAGTATCTCTCATTGATTCTTGCTTTATCTACTTCCCAGTTTTTTTCTTTTCAATTAAGCATTTCGGACATAGCAATTGATTTGTTCATGTTGTATCTCTCTCTTTCTGGGTCATTTGTTGTTTAGAGATTGAAGATGAGAATGGAGGTAATCTAGATCGTATTGGAGAGGTGATGACTGATTTGATTATGTGGAAAGATGTATCAAAATCAACCCTTTGGTTCGGTTTGGGTTCTCTCTGCTTTTTATGTTCGTGCTTCACTGATGGAATTGACTTCAGGTTTTCATCTTTTTTCTTAGCTTCTATTGCTTTGTTCACTTCTCGTTCACATTGAGAAGTATCTGAGACGATCTCATTCTCGTTCTTTCAGCATTTTCTGTGTCATATCACAATTGGCAATTCTCTTTTTGGGTGCTTCATTCCTTTCAAATTCAATTTCTCAAAGGTACACGTTTTCATTTTGTTATTCTCCAACTTGTCTTGTATTGAATGGTATTGTAAGCCTTGGGAATCATGTCTCAGAAACCAAGTTGAAAAGAAGAGTGAATTCAAGCTCAAAGAAGATGACATTTTACGCCTTGCAAAATTGATTCTTCCCGCTTTAAATCTTGCAATTTCAAAAATAAGAGAGCTTTTCTCGGGAGAACCATCCATGACCCTGAAGGTAATCTCCAGAACCCATTTTATAGTTTTAAGATCCTGCCGGAAATTGCTTAATGCTGTCTTTTCTAATTACAGGTAGCTCCGTTCCTCCTCCTGGGAGCCGAGTATGGCCACCTTATTAAAATGTGGAGGCTTTGTGCCATGGGTGAGAACACGATGAACTCCATAACCTTCTCAAGAAATTGAGTCAGCATTGTTATATTTGCCATTATATCTTAGCTCCAATTCTGATTTTATGAATATCTTGCTAATCTGTTGATTATATACGAACAGGATTTTTTGTCAGCTTCGTTGTCCCGAAGTTATATACTTGTTATTCTGCTCAGATAAGTCAAAGAGGTATGTATCGATCCAGTACTGGAAATTTTGTAAGTCTGTCTGGATTTTTATGTTTAATAGAAGAGTGGCTTTGTTATGCAGCTAAGTGCTTGAAATCGTGGCTGTTGGATGTATGGTTTGCTTGCTCTCACAAGAAGATAGTAGTAGGATTCACAATCACGGCCTTCTGGAATCTATCCACTATGAAGACCCGACTCGTCACAGGTACTTTCATAGTATGACATATTGTTTATAATATGCAAAAAATTTGCAGAAAAAACTTGTTTTGTTGACATGAACATCAATTCAAACCACCATGATTAATGTCTTGATAAATCAGTTAAGCGGGGTAAAACTGAAACTTAAGAATGTTGAACAAATTATTTGCAGCTTGTAAACAAAATCACATGCTAGGTGAGAGGTTCAAAGGGGCATAAAAGTAAAAAAATCAAATGGTGACCAATTAGTTGTATATAATAACTTTTTACGATCACGAATCTTTAATTGGTCATTATACTCAATAAAGTAAAAAGGGTTGAAAAACTTTTCTTATTTTTAACTATTAATTTTAAGTTGTAAAAGAATATCTAACTTGAGAGTAGAAATTAAAAAACATTTTTTACTATAAACTATTACGACTGTTGATGAAGAAATATCTAAACTTAAAGAATGAGTTAAAGCCCTTATCTTGCTTTTAACCTACTTTTAAACTCAAAACTAGCTTAAGAATGGGTGAAGTCATATAGTACAAGTTTAAATAATGTATTCCTTTAAAGAAATGTGCCTTTTAAAGTGACAATTATTTATCAAAACAAATGATTATTTAAATATAAAGTTGTGTATGTTTGTTTTAAATAAACAAACATGTTCTTTAAAAAATAGGCATGTTGAATCATTTTAGTTTATAAATATGTGATCAAATTCAAAGGGAGAACAATCAATCAATCTCTCTCTCGCCCTAATTTTCAAAATCTTTAGTATAATTCATTTAAGGAGATTTTCAGTTTTTGCTAGTTATAGATCTTTAGAATACTTAAATTCTAGAGATGAGTTTGCCAAGACAAGGCATCAAGTAGTAGAAATAAATAATCGTCTTAAAGACTTTGTATTATACGTGAACATACATCCATTGTTTTCATCTTCTTTTGGCAAGCAGTTTCCTAACAAAAAACAATGTCAACTTAGCTGTGCAGAAATGATATATGCATGTGGAAACTGGGTGACAGTTGTAACTCATGTTGTGGTTTCACTATGCAGCGTTTATATGCCTTGTAATATTCAGATATCTTCGGCAAAATGTGGTGCAAAAAGTAAAACAAGACGGGGAAGCAAAAGCAGGCGTGGAGGACGACGAACAGCAGCAGGCATTGGTGGAAACTTTGCCAGAAACTGAGGAGAAGGAAGAGCAGCAGGCATTAGTGGGTGCGGAACAAGGGTCCTAAAACATGTAGCCACTGAATAAACACTTAGCAACTAGTACCCGTGCATGTTTGAGAGGGATGGATCCAACGAATGCGCAATGTGGGCAAATTCACAAAAAAGAAAATTTCAATGGTTATGGATACAAGTTATTTTTGTTGTCCCTCACTTCCCGCCATGTAAACTTAGTTGCCTTTACAAGAATAAGTTAATCATTTTGTATAGATATATTCTTTTTTATTAATTTCTTTGTCTAAAATTTAAAATGTAGTAAGATAAAAATAAGAGAGTTAAAAATTAAATTTTCAAAAATATAATTTATCAAAATTCTAAATATCGAACATTGAAATTTATATAAAAGCGCTGTCTTATAAAAAAAAGTTCAGTTGGTGATTTCAGTTGGATAATTAATGTGGGTTTTTTAGGTCATTTTCATTTGTTGGTTTTGGACCTAATGATCATTACTGGGTTTTAGTCAATTTAGGTTGGGAAATTCAATTGAATTTTTTTTTTGGATACAAAAGAAGCTTAATGGCTTTGATATGAGAAAGAAAATTATGGGATCGAATCCACAAGTTCAAAAATAAGAGACAATAAAATAATCACGAGTTAAGAACTTGGATCAGATTCAATTGATTTTGATTTCCAGTTGGATTGTAATAATTTTTTGGGCTGCTCATGGACCCATAAGGAGTGGATTTGAAAGCCCACTAATTTGCCCACAACAGCTCAGTAATTAGGTTTTATAATAAGGGATGAGGCCCAATCTTAAATTCCCAAATCCGGAAAAAATTGACGTCCTAGGGTTAGGGTTTAACTTCCACTTCTCTGATCGATTATTTGTCACAGTTTCTCCCCACTCTACTAAGTAGAAAGTTGAAACCCCAATATAGCAAGGAATCAGGGTTTTGAGCGCTGAACCATGGCAACACCGACGACCACGGGGACTACGACGGCGAAGAGAAAGCCAGTGTTTATCAAGGTGGACCAGCTCAAACCAGGCACCAGTGGCCACACGCTGATTGTGAAGGTGGTTAGCTCCAAACCGGTGAAGATGGTCAACAACAGGGGTGGGCCGGGTGGCCGATCAACAATGCTTCTGGCTCGCCCTTCCCGTCCCTCCCGCATCGCTGAGTGTCTCGTGGGTGATGAAACCGGGACCATAATCTTCACGGCCCGCAATGAACAGGGTATGATATACTTATTTACATATATGAATTGCTGCATTTTCTTTCGAATCTCCAATTTGTCGTTTCCTTTAGATAATTTTGTGAGTTCGGGAAGTTGCTTGATACGGATATTATTTGTTTTTGTTTTCAAAGACTTTTGTTTTAAATTCTGATTGTTGTGAGATTTAGTTGTTTTCTTATTTATTTGATTGTGAGAGTTTAGTATCCTTGCGAGTTCGGAATACCGGATTATGGATATATTTTGTCATTAGTCGCAGGATAGGATGTTCTTGTGTTGGCCCGGCGTGTTGAGGCAAATCAACTTCCGGTGCATCCTTGTTTGCTTAAAAGTTACGATTTTTTTTTTTTTTTAATTTCCTTCTAATTTTTACCGGATGTCAGCAAGTTACATGTGTATTCGGAATGCTCTGTTTTTTCACGGACTTGTAGTTAATGCCACCGCATTATTGAATATGACTTGTAGCTGTGGTTAAAATCTGTGTTGATTCTATTTCTTTGCCATCTACTATAAAGTTTGGTTCAATATTTTTATTGGAGATCATAGGAGGAAAACAGGACTGAAACTTAATTGGATTGCAAATACTGAGAGAGAATTTAAATATTTAATATGCATATGAAAGTGGCCATGGGCAATGTTATATGGAAAAATGGGATGACATAGCCGAGTAGAGCGATTTTGAAATCATCTTTCTTATATATGGATTATTGTTTACTGCTTGGAATATGGGTAGTTGTCAAATAACTTGCTGCCATCTTGAGATTTGGTTGCCGCAGATGGGTTTCTTATTTTTAAAGCTTTTTTCTTTTTGTGAATTTAATTCCACTGACAGTCATTACCCTCTGTAGATTTGAATTGAGTTACAGAGATGTTATGGTTTTGTTTATGTAGATTTGTACTCATTTACCCATGCTTTCAAGTTCAGCAATAGGAAGTGGGTTAACTTAGTCACGTTTAGCTGTCTTTTTTGCCATTGTTGGAAGCAACTTATGGATAAGTAGTCTGCGTTATTGGTCTCTTTTCTGTAGATGTAATCATTTTTGGTCTGGGACTTGCATCTGTTTATGTCATTAATATTTCCTTCTCTGGAACAAATTTTTCATCACTTCTGTTGTGGTATTTATTAAATGCCTTGATATTTTACGCACACGTTTTAAAAAGTATCAAGTTGACACATGTATCATTTGATATTAATGATGTCATGTACTCTATTGCAGTGGATATCATGAAGCCTGCTTCAACTTTAATTCTGCGTAATGCAAAGATCGACATGTTCAAGGGTTCTATGAGACTAGCAGTTGATAAATGGGGACGTACTGAAGTTACTGAATTTGCAAAGTTTGAGGTTAAAGAAGATAACAATCTTTCCTTAGTTGAATATGAATTAGTTAATGTCGTTGAAGAGTAAATGTAGCTTCTGGGACTGAATGTCTTCAAGTTACCATAGGTTTCCATTTTCATTCCTTGACCATTGGACAATTGACTGCAATGCAGATTTTATATCTGGTACAGTCTTGCTCGTTTTAGTCTAAAAATTGCTATGGTAAATGCAAGCAATTATATTTCAGATTGCAAATAGATCAGTTTGGAAAGTGATGACCCCTATACTTAGCATGCAAAACTAAATATTGTTGTATATTTTCCAGTATAATAGTTGATCTAGTTTTTTATTGACAATAAATCAACTGGGTACTGATCATCCAAATGTGTTTCTAAATTTTAATTAGCACGCATTATTTCTCTGGTCCTGTTAGCAGAAGTCTGAAAGCAGCATATGATTCAGCAGACCCACCGCAAACCAGGGTTTCACAAGCCTGTGTGATTGAAATGAAGATGATGATAGAAATGTTTGTGTAGCCGCCGTGGCTTTTGGAAGCACCGCACAAGTGTGTTGCGCTTGCTACGCCAAAAAATGCATCTGCAACCCTCAACCATGACTGTGCTGAGAGGATTCTGTATTCCAATATCAAATTTCAGGTGGAAGCTTAGATTTGACGCTTTTGCTTGCCGAATCTTGCTCTTTAAACAATCCCTTCATATTATGGGATTTTCTACGTCGATTTATTAATTGGTGGCACTGATAGTCAGAAGCGCAATATTTGCAGGTACTAAGGACTTAGTATAATTAACAATATTATACTTGCATCATAATAATGACATATATTCTAAATTTCGGAGTGATTGTTCTCCTAAGCTTTTTTGTCTTTTTTTAATTATTCTTTTGTCTACTGTATAGTTCGAAGATTATATTTCCATCATAACGTCATTGATACCTAACTGTGCTGACCTATTAGCTTGTAATAATTACATGTTAGCTTCAGTGGCTTCATTTCAAAACAATTAGGGAAACTCATATCCCAATGTAGCTCATTAAATTCACATTTAACAAATTATAGTTATAAGTTTTATTAAATTTTATAATTTAAAATGTAAATTTTATAAATTTAATAATTAAAATTTTTTAAATAAATATGTAGTAAAATTTAATTTGTAAAAAAAATGACTACTATGACTAAAATAATTACAGCTTAAATCTGAATCGTATTTGTTAGACCTGATAATGCTTCAATTTCATTTTTCTTAAATTTGTATGTTTCCCAGGCCATGCTGTTTGCCATCAAGATGTGGAACTTCCCAACTAAGATATCATCTTGCTAATTGCTCAGCAATCGAAATCTTTTCTAATTTACTTATTTGGAACAAATGAGGAATTCGGTCAATTTTTATTTCAATTAGTGCATATCGCTTATTCCCCCCAAGTTAGTCAAGTGAAACATATAAAAATACCAAGCGGGTGGGAAAAGGTGACTGAGTACTGCAACTAATCACAATTAAAGCGGCTGTCGATATTTAAGTAGCCAAAACCATATAGGAGGTTGCACAATTTAATATAAGGATGTAAAGAAAAGGCAGGTATTTGGTCAGATAGTAATTTTGTTTCCTATAATAGCACTTTAGGGGAAGGAGACTCCTAACAAGGCAAAAATCAACAGACACTATGGCTTGACTTCGTTTGAGAAGGAATGCAAATTAATCTCATTTATGCAAAACAGATACTACATGTTAGTTCTAAAATTTGAGGCAAATGTGGGGTTTGAAAGGGAGGGCAATCCCGTAAGTATTTGAATAGCAGGCAGCTCTATAAAATTTGCACTTAAAAGGAAACATTATGAGTGCCCACCTTGGAACGAAGAATGTCTCAAGGTAAAAAGCTGAGATACTAAGAAAATCATTATGCGACTGAAACTACAATCCTGTGGACCACTGGTGGCAAACCAACTTCTAATACCAAAGACAATGTGGAAATTGTAGTGACAGAAGGTCTGCTCCGAGCCAGAGTCGCTTTTAGAGGAGGTTACAGACCTAAATAAACAAAATATTGAGTGAGAATTTAAGAGAACGGTAATTGCATTCCAAATTTTTCAGTCATATCATAAACTACAACAGGCACCCCTCCATTCATAAAAAAGAAAAGGGAAAATTACTCCCCTTAAAAAGTACAGTTGATCAAGGTTTTTTAGTTTTAGGCAGCAAAATCCACACGGTAAAGTTACAGCCTTTCACGCATCATAATTAGAGCCAAAAGTACAGTTGATCTAGGTTTTTTACTTTGTTTTAGGCAATCAACTGGTCCCTCCAGTAATTCACTCAAAACTTCAAATTTATCCCCAGTCACTGTCTCACGACGGAGGATTGCACACAAAATTGCTTGAATCTTCTGAACACTTATCACACATCATCATTGCGATCTGATTGAAGGAAAAAAAAAAAAAGAATACCCCTTAATTATGAAGTAATTCTAAAATGTTTAACCCAAGAAAATCAAGAAAAAAGGATTTTCAGTGTTTAGGGATTTTATGCAGAATTTCAGTACCACCACAAACACATTTTCATGTTTATAACACGTACAACAAACACAAAAGGTCCAGGCTAATCAACTAAATTCTGGATAACTTGTATGGTTCCACCAAAAGTGTTGAGAGACAATTAATCATGTTTAATTTCATAGTATTTCCTCAACCATCAAGGAATGAGAAACATGACATCGAAAAAAAAATGAGAAACATAGGAAAACCACGCCCACAGTATTCCTTTCTGATCCCAGTTTGTTGCTTCTAAATTTCGAAATGCTTAACATGATTAAAAAGGATATTTCAAACATAGACACAAATAATTGTATTCAAAGAAGCAATGTAAGCTAGGAGTGGTACTGCATAATGTCATTCATCATGCTATCTTATCAAAAATTCCAGGACCAGGACTACAAAAGATTTGCTCCACTTAAATGTTTAATCATTGGTTTTTAGCTATTCTTCCTAATCTTGATATAAAAGAATTTTGATTAAGACAACATCATAAGGCCCGTGTCATCCCATATTTGCTTCTTGATCTTCATCTAGTCTTCTCTTGGCCTACAAACAAAAGCAGGAGTATGTGTGGCTTCACTAAAAAATGTAATTGCATGAGAGGGGAAATTTGAAGATGCGAGGTTATTCCACCAAACTAAGGGACAGGATATAGTAATATGAAAAGAATATGGTCAGCCATTAGATAGATAAAAATCCCTTTTTGTCTGTAATGATGTTAGATTACATATATAAAGAAAATTCACTTTTCTATTATTTTTCTCCAGACTCTAATAACTCTAACCCAAGAATTGAAAGAAACACTAACTTACCATAACATTTATTGAAGAAAGAACATCAAGGAATCCTACAGATGATTAGCTACCTAGTTCAAAAGTAAAATCCAATCGTCAGGCAACCTACCAAGAACTACCATTTTTGAGCATATAAAAGAAATATGACTACAATCCTATACATGTTTTCACGGTCATTACACAATCAGAAAAATATAGAGACTGGGTGACCCTAAGGGTATAATTGTTTTAGTGCATAATAGAATAACCTTCATATTCTTAATTTTCTCTCAATGTAGGACCGTAAATGGCCCTTCTTTGTCAATCTCAATATGACCACTGCTCTTCCAAAACATCTCTGTTACGCCCCAAAGACCCTCGGCATCCCCACTAAGCTTACGCTGAAAGAGATTTGTGGGGGAAGGATGGATAATGTTTTGTAAGTCGTCTTTGAAGACTATAGTCATATGCATTAGTGATTGAATTTTCTTGTGCAACAAATGAAATAACCTCTTTACCTCAGCCCCCAAAAAATAAATTTTCTAAAAGCTGATAACAAATTGGAGTATGAATGAATGTTGAGCTTTCTCAATCCAGTTCATTTTCACAATCGGGTCTCATCAACAAATATAATGCCTTTCAAATGTAGAACCGTTTGACCAAATTTATTCATATAAAACACAGTCATAAGCATTAAAAATTGAGAAGTTACCTTCAGGAAGCCAACCGCAACTGCGGCAAGAGATGGAGAGCATCGAAGTCATCAGTGCAGAAGCAGTAGCTGTATGGTAAGGCAGCATGGATTCCGCACAGAAACTCAATTCAGCAGGACACCTTATCATACAGGATATTCCATACATAAGAATTTTGTACCAGCAGAGCAACATAATTTCCCATTTCTAACAACAGACACCAAGGTAATATTAAATTCAGCAATCCGGAAATCGTGCGTAGGTCAGTAAAACATGATCAAATCATCAAATAATTCACCCAGTGCTGCACTAAAATCGTTGCAATGAAGACATTTTTTCTCATTTTTCCATATTATACTTTTAAAATAAAAATATTCCAAAACAGCAAAAGCTTCAGCTTTTAATTTGTGCGTTGCCGTTTGGCCACATTTTCTCCTATATCAAACAATAGTAACCTGATAGTGGAACTGGAGAGAGATTTATTGGAGGCAAGGCGGCACGGAGTTCCAGCCGCTTTAGCTTCCGACGCAAGACGAAAGGTAGTGCGACGGACGGAGCATGATCGTAAGATTGATCTGAAGGCGGCGGAAGAGGCCATTTGGTGGTCGGAAATGCTCGATAACAACCGCCAACTGAGATACTGAAGCTCTCGGTAGGGTTTTGGGTGCTGCAGGAGACTAAAACCCTCAGTAAGTGATTGGTTGCAACTACGTGCAAGGATGGTTCATGCCCGACCCGAAAATTGAACATGTTTTTCCGTCCGGGTCGGATTGAGGGCGTGTATCCAGTATCCCCTTACTGACTACTCCATGTGACTGTCTTGGGCCAGGCCCACACAAGAGAAGGTCTCCTTCGTCGTCTTCGGTTTCCCTGCCCTAAGCTTCTCTCTTGAGCTTCGACGTTCGTTCCTGTGCTTCTACTTCTTCTTTGGCTTGCTTTTTTGTTTGTTTTCATGAATTCTTAGTACGGCAACTGCTCTCACACGACGTATAGTGACAGTTTTCCAGCTGAATTGTAAAGGCGAACATGGCTTCGTTATTCAAGGTAGACTGTCGTTTCCATTTGTTTCGCTCGATTTTCGCATGTCTTATGCACAAGAATAGGTTCCTTTTGCTTCCTCCTCTTTACATTTCCCGTATGTCTTGCACACAGCGCCTGGTTGTGGGTGTTCATGTTCATACTTTGACAAAGAGAACTGCACAGCATCATTGTTTGTGCCTTAGCAATTGATGCTCTTATCTCTTTAATTTGATTCAAAAGCTGTTCAATTCAGTTTACAATTCGTAAATTTATTTTTGTTCTAGGATCCATCCAAGCTATCGGCCTATCGAGATAGAAGATTTCCTGGAACACAAGAAGAGTTTGAAAATGCGCTTCAGATGTCAACAACCGTTTATGTGGGGAATATGTCCTTTTACACAACAGAAGAGCAAGTTTATGAACTTTTCTCTCGAGCTGGAGAAATTAAGAAAATAATTATGGGCTTGGATAAGAACACAAAGACACCATGTGGTTTTTGCTTTGTTTTGTAAGACTTCTTTAAGTTTCATAAATTATTTGTATGCTTGGATACAATTTTCATATATTTAGTCTTTAAAAAACAAAATATCACATTTTTAGTACATAGTTGATGAATGCATATGTACTCTAGTACTTAATACTTATCTAACATTTAGAATTTTTCTGTGAAAATGTTTTTTTAGGAACCGTATGCTATTGCTATCACAGTCCAAAAGGAGACATAAGTAGGAGACCACCCCTCCTAATTTTTTTTTTAAAAAAAAAAAAACTCTGCATGAGACTATTGCTTTTCTGAGACGTTTCAGTCACTCCCGTATTGTTCATTGTTCTATAGAGTTTCCACTAGGATTAAGGTGTTATTTACCTGGCTTACTTTTCAAAGTTGAGTTCTTTCATTGATAATTACATTACAATTATCATCATAATTGCTTAAGCAAGCATCCCAAACATTATAATTAAATCAAATCCAAACTTTGGCTAAGTATGGGATAAAGTATCTGAAAATTTTACATGGGAACGAGAGATGATTATTTTTACTACTCAATATGAGAAATGCTATATGCACATATATTTACTTTACACACTAAATGCACTAGAGTGACATGGAGCTTATTTTTTCCGTTAACAAATCAACCACTGAAAAGCTAAAACAAAATCTGACATGGACACATCACTCATGTGCATTGAATGTGTAGAGTAAACGCGTGCACATATCATTTCTCATTCAATATTAAGTGCAATGTTCAGTATAATTTTGTTTGTCTATAGGGAAGAGAAGGGAGGAAAAAACTAGGAGAATAAAAATATCTTCCTAAACATTGAAAGAAACGAGCTCTATGACCTTCTTTCATATTTGTTATGTGACTCTTATCATCTAAACATCTGCTTCAGCCAGTTTGTATATATTACCATGTTCTGCATCAATCATCAGCTAGCAAGTCATGTTTTGATTAATTTCTCCCTTGTTTCATCTTTGCTTTAATTTTTATCATGATGATTTTTCTTTGAATTATCAATTTCAGTAATCTAATGTAGCCTCTTCTGACTACTGAGGATATTATAATAATTGTGATTGTATCTATGGCACATGTGGGTGCCTCAATGGAATTTTGCTTAAGGTTTTATTTTTACTAAATTCTCATATTGAAAATTTCCAGATGTCCTAAATAGTATGTTCATGTGATGAATATGCACTGTTAATTGTATTGACTTGTTAGTCATTGATAAAGCATTGATTAATGATGGTATCTTAAAACTTATCAGATATTACTCTCGTGAGGATGCTGAGGATGTTGTCAAATACATAAGTGGGACGATACTCGATGATCGTCCTATTCGTGTTGATTTTGACTGGGGATTCCAGGATGGCAGACAATGGGGTCGTGGTCGAAGTGGTGGCCAGGTGAACTACCTTGCCTGTGTTACTTATGGCTATTTTTGTTCTTGGCTGATTTAAACTTTTCTTTTCTCTTTTCCCTCATCTTGTGCAGGTGCGTGATGAATATCGGACTGATTATGATCCTGATATCCTTTTAATGTTGATCTTAAATGTTTTGATATGACTGTCTGTTGATTTATGCTTGATGTTACTCTATGAATACTTGGGTAGTACAGTTGATTTTGGTACAATGGAGTACAGTTACAATGCTACATGAATGTGGTAAGTGCCAATAGCTCAGAATAATATAACTCGTATTGAACACTAAGTGATAAAATGTACAAAGAACATTTGTAATTGAATCTCTCATCAGCTAGTGATTACATTATGTTCAATGAGCCTATTTCTTCATATAGAGAACAAACTTTGCTTTTATTTACTTCCCTTTTTGGCCATACACACAGTTGATCTAGAACTAGTCAGCATTATTCTTAAAGGAGACTGAGATGCGCTACTTTTAGTCTTTTCTTCTCTCTTTTTTACTTCTTTCTTTGTCTTGATTTCTTTATTATTTTTGCTTCTTCTTCTTCTTCCTCTTTTGTGGGTGATAGATGGTAGCAATTAGGTGCTTTACTAGCCTTCTTTTGGTTTCCTTAATTCTTCATACGTAGAGGTGGTTATGGGAAGTTAGTTCAGCAAGAGTTGGAAGCACAAAGGCAGCTTGTGGATTATGGTGCTGGTGCTTTGAGCTCTCTTCCACCAGTTATGCCTCCTTCTTGTAAGTTACTCTAGAGCTATATTGCACGAAGATTATGAACTGATAGGAATAATTGTGGTTCAGATTTATTCTTGCTTTAGAATCACTTTAAAATTTAGTTCCTGAAGTTAGCTTAGTGCTTACAATTATTGGGTGACTTATGCAACTGCTCATATGTTATATAATGACCCATAACACAGCGACTGGAAAGAACATCAAATTGACTACTGTCACCAACTCGTTAAACCATACCTAGATTTACAATGTCCAGGACAGCTACTTGGTCACAACATCAGTTGGGCCTAAACATTATGGCTCTGAGTGAACATGCGAGGCATGAGGCAGTCTCTCACTATGTGCTGAATAGATTTGAGTCTGACCACCACTGCCTCCTATTTATTATGCAATACCAACAAATGACACATAATGATGCTCTCAATAGACAATTACACCTCTGTAGTGCTTTGACTCCTGTTGATCAAAGTTCACAGACAACTGGTACTGGAGTTGAAAAGAATTGCTTGTCCATCTATACTATAGATTTGTTTTTCTTCTATGATTGTTTTAAATTAATGTAAAATTGTAATGGCATGGCAAATGTGTTGTTGCTGAATACTAGGTCGGATCTGGTAATGACTGTCCTTAAAGGTAAGGCCCGTTGACTCTACAGTAAATGAGCATTCAAATGGTGGGAAAACTTCTTTATAAGTTTCTTTGCTTGTCATACAATGCTGGGCTACTGAGCTTGTAATATTTGGGGATGGGGAGTGAATAAGATATTTATTGGCCAATCATTGCCCTTGTAGAAAACATCTCTGATTAGAAACGATATCAATACTATTATGGTTATATAAATATGGTAGTGTCATTTTTTCCAACAATCAATTTTGTGTATCTTTTTGTCTAGTAGACACACCAAATATGCTTGGAATCCTGCTAGCTTAATACTGGCCAGAGTGCCAGCTTATGTTGGTCCCTTGTGTAGTCTCCCTTGGGATTGTTGGTTGGCCATTCTGAACCTTTGGTGATTCCTTATCATTTGCTGTGAGTTTGTCTGCCTCTGCCATGCAAATTAAATTGATCAGCAAAACTTCTGCAGATGGTAGACACGGTGGAAGCCATGGTTATGGTGGTTCTCATCGGCACGGTAGAGGTATTCCATCTTAAGATGGTCTTGTTGTCTGGCATTTTGGATTTTTAAGAAACACTCAAAACTTAATCGTTACTGATCTGCTGTTTTATATAACCATTGGTATAAATTTAACTTGTCACTTTGAAATGATAGATTACTATAGGAAGAGACAGAGGGATGATGACCGCCACACACACGAGCCCTCAAAAAGAACAGCAGATCATGAAACTCGGAGGAACTCTGATAATGACTCTAGACCGGTAAAAGGATGCGTGGAGTTATATTCTCACTTCTATCTGGAAATTGCCATTACTGCTATATTAGTTGATATGCCATTTTCATTACATAGACGGTAAACCTTGGATTTACCATTTAAATTCTCTCAATTAGTTCCTTGTTCCTATGCCGCAGGAAAAAAATCCACGATTTCGGGAGAGTGGTGATTCTGATGATGAGGAGGAAGATGATCAAAAAAGACGATCTTAGCTGGACTCTAATACTTGATTCAGAGTTGTTTTGTATTGAAATTTTAGAAGATGAATATTTTTTTAAAAAATGAAAGAGAATAGTCCGGAAGTATGAATGCAAATTACAAGGATTTGACTGTCTTATACTAAACCTTAGTTGTCTGAAATTCTTGGCTGAAATGACTGAACGCGTTCATATGCAAATGTGTGTGCACACAAGTGAGAGTTTTGAATCGAAAAATAAACTAACATTTCTTTCATTGGGACTGAACTGACCCAAAAAGTAAACATCAAATAACCTACTGGTTTCACCAACCGTTACATGTAGGAAGCTCATGCTTAATATGAAAATTAGGGCATCAAACTGAAGCGACCATGTATCCATCTCCCCGAGATATACTGAGCATGAAAGAGCATCCCACACAGGCATGGTGACACAGATATATCCTCCAATTCTCAACTATTCACTTGATTACTTAGCAAGGTATCAGCTCATATATAACTCACTCAACTTCTTTGATAATTCTTCTTCTACGTAATGGCTCTGTTGTAATAGTCCCTGGGGCACTGTGAGCTTTCCTCCTTTCATCCTTTCTTCTCCGAGCATCAGCCATAACACGCATGAGACTAACTGCTTTGAATATTGGTTTCGGCAAATGCCTATGCCTGTTGAGCAAATCCCAAAGAAGAAAAATAAGCAACAAATCACAGCATAAAGGTTTCATTTACCTGAATACATGGTTCACAAATGTAATTATTTGTCAGCTATAGTGCACAGAAATAATTGCTGGATCACATCTTACCGCACAATACGTTTAACTTCAGGGAGGTGCTTGTAGCGATTCTTTATAGCCTCATGATACTCGTGCTTCTTCCGTTCCCTTGGGAGAACCTGCAGCAACATCAAGCAACCAAGCCTCCCAATTATGATAATTTAACATCCTTAATCCAAGATTAGGCCTAAGGAATAACATATAGTTAAATTCATCTGCAATGTTAGTCCTTATGAAGCTGTAGGCGTGGATTAATGCATTCGCTATTTGACCCAAAGATCAGCAATGCCAGGAAGACAACTTACAACGCCAAGTTGCTCTGATGCTTTAGCCTTCCAAAGCCTCAGGTTGGTGTCATCACTTCCTGAGATCACATAACTCGCATCACAGCTGAACTTGACACAAAATACCCTGCATTAACACAAAAAGATCCAGTTACCTTTAAGGGATCATAAAATCTTTCAGTAAACTCCGCACATATGGCAGCTAATTCCACCCAAGGGTATCCCATAAGTTATAAAAGCAACCAAAAAAGGGGCTGCTCAGTGCAATATGAACTGGGTGAACCTTTGCATTCTCTTAGTGTGATAAATCTCCCGGCTGTGACCACCATTATACTGGAAAATTCTTACCTGCAAAGAGCACGTGTTAATGGACTCTAATTCATTGAGGACCATTGTAGATAGATTTAAACCAAATCCAAGGGAACTAACTGTTCTATCATATGATCCAGTGACAAATTCTCGGCCAGTTGGTGAGTAGTCAATATCCATTCTGCAAAATGAAATATAAAAATTTATGAATTATTTCTATAATTACATTTAATTGTTCCACAAGGAAATACAGCAAATTTTGTGCATCCATCTCACACTGCAGAAACATGATCCTTGTGAACGCACTTGGCTTCTGATAATTTCCTAGCATCATAGCTGTAGCAGTTACCATCTTCATTTGCCTGCATCTCAATTAAAATTGTCTATAAGAATACAAATATCACTCATACCTCAATCCTATGATGAAACTCTGAAAATATGTCTACAGACTCGACACACAAATATTCGTTTAACATAAACACTCGAAACCAAAACCCTTACGATAAAAGCTTCAAAACCACAGTTCAAATTCAGCTGATGAACTTACAGCAGTGAAGTTCATTGGTTCCATTGGGTTCCAAGCTATAGAATTGGTCTTGGTCTGGTACAATGAAGAATAAGTCAGAACAATCATGAATAACATTTAAAGTGAGATCATAAAAAGTCCCAAAGAAAAGAGAGAAAAAAGATTTAGAAGTAATAATGCAGTTGAGACCCTATACATGATATAACATGACGTGCAATTAAAAGTGTACAAAGAATAAGGAACTTGACTAAATGGTAACATATGCCATATAATAGAATAGAACACAAGGGTACATTAACTCAAGTAGCTGAGTGCCAGGCAAGGGTAATGCTTGTATTTAAATTCAAAATAAAAATTTGTAATCATTACCATCATTATGATTTTCCTCACAGGGGAATCCATACGCAAATCATATAGTGCTATGCTCCGGTCACTACAACAAGAAGACCAGAAAACAGATAATCAACATACAGACTCAGAGATAAAGGTAAAATGATCCAATCATTATTCTTTTTGTGTATCAATAAAAGATTAAAGAAAACAATATTTGAAATTAGAATGAGCAAGAAAAACTAGCTCCCTTATTCTACCCATTTAAGAAATGTGATAACCAACATATTTTTCTCAAGATTCATATTCATTAAACTCGAGATACACAAAATTAAGCATTTTTTTGGGCACCAAATTACTCATACTTCCAGCGATAAGATAATCACAGCTAAGCAAACTCCTTCAGGTCATCCCAGATGTCAAATAAAAAATGACTAATTTCCACTTGCTTTCCCTTATCGTCAATAACTAGCCAGATAATGAAACTTGCAAAGAAAAGAAAAAGCCTGTCCAAGCAGAGGAAGGAGTGGCTAAGGAGAAAACCAAGGACCTAATGAACTAGCCATCAAAAGCCAACTGGTAACCACAAGTCACATGCATCAAGGAAGGCTGCTTTATTTCTGAGAAATTTATGAGCTATAACTTTCAAATGGGTAACTATATCAAAGTACATGCGTTGTTGGACCAATGATCTCATCCAGCACCCCAAGTGTTTAAAGATAAAAACCCTTTAATAACAATGGACTCAAAACTTACTACCTTTATGGGACCAACATTCAGCAAAAAGATAAAAACCAATGTAAAATATGTTTGAAATTCTTTTAGAAGTTTAAAGTTCAGTTGAAATTTGGGGGGGAGGGGGTGAGGAGGGAAGTCTTAAAACAGATCAACCCAATCACAGCACAAAATCTACCTTGACGTAAATTACCCAGCAACAAAGATAATATGCAATTTTCCTCATACTCAGGAACCTATTTCAGTTCCAATCTTCACCAAAACTGGTAACAGTATCAGGGCTTTAAACTTAGAAATCTAACAATCTGGAAACAACTAACAAGAAACCAGAGCATTTAAACAGAAACTGAAATAATAATAATAATAATGAGTTAAGAAAATATAACACAAACCAACCAAGAAAAAACAAAACATATCAGCATATCTATGAGAGAAAAATAAAGATCTGAATTTGCTTCATTGAAATTAACAACTATAGTGATTAACCAACAAACATCCCCACACACCTAGCTGAGGCTGCCAAGAGACTGGGTTCACCAGGATTAAACCTGACAGATAATACAGTATCTGTTCCCCATTTAAATTGGTGCATTGGGCGAGACCTACACAAAAGAAGAATATCAACAGAAAATACATAAAATGGCTCAGAAAGTGATCACTGCTATAAGTAAAATAAGAAAACTAATCAGACATCAGACATTGAGATAAAAACCTGTTGTGATTCCATATATCTACTTCAGCACCAGCTGTGGCAAAGAGCTCACCATCCCACTGGTGATCAGCAGCCCTAAAAATTACAGAAGGTAATCCTTAAAGAACTAAAAGTTCTCTCAACCTAATAATATACATTAAAGTGATAAGTTGCAATATCTTCCTGAAAAATCACTCCACAAACTTACCAAAATGCATTCTCCCATTCATAAACTCCAACTGGCTGCAAAATGGTTTAAAATTATCAAGAGCAAACATTTAAAAAAGAAAACTTTATCATCCTTGGCACGATATCTACAACAATGAAGAGACAGAAAATGCACCACCTTAACATCAGTCAAGTCAACTGACTCCATAAGTGTAGCTACAGGAACATTCCAGAGTCTGACACTGAAATCAAAAAGGTCCAGTTTAAATAAAAAGAATTAGTTACAAAAAGCTAAAAGATAGAAGAATAACAGCTTCATTGTAATACCAGAGAATTATAATGAATTTTAAGCTCGATCCTTACATGCAATCGGTTCCACATGATACAAGAATGCGTCCATCTGTAGATGCTGTCAGGCCTCGCACAGCACCTTGGTGGCCAGGAAACCGACATACTGTGCGCCTTTATTTTTTTAACAAATACAAAATGCAATAAACATTGATTAGATTGAGGTAGAACCTACAATTAGTGACCATCTACAAGGAAAAAATAAGAAAAATATTTGTGTTTAATTATCTCTCAAATTCCTGCTTAAGTCAGTATATATAATCTGGTATCCACCTACATTTTTCTAGTCCTTATACACAAAACAACAACAAAAGACAAAGCCCTTTCCCACTAGGTGAGACCAGCAACATAGATCAAACAACGTCATTAAGTTCTATCTTACACACAAAAAATTATTATTTCAATTATCACACAATAACTAAAATATACTTACTACCTAGCTGACAATATTAAATTGATTGTTCCTAGCCAGAAGATGATTGACATCTAAACTCACTAAAGGACAATATATTTAGTACAGCAGGCAACCAAAATTCATTCACAATGAGGAGAAGAAGTGAGATATAGTTACCTTCTCTGTAAGAAAATGAACAACCACAGCTATAGACTTACTTATTATCTATGATAAGCAACAAATAAAAACAAAAAAGGAAAGAAACAAAAAGTAGCTCTACTAGCCCTAATTGTTAATAATACATACATATGTATGAATGTGAAATTACATACATAATTTCCATGCCCTTTGCCTTTTTCGCTGATTATGTAAGTGCTAAACCACAAATGAACATGTTATTTATTTCAAAAGAATATTATATGAGCATGTAATAACTTCATGTTCTTAACAAATACCGGAAATATCAAATTCAAATTAAGCAACAAATATATTACCTCGAAGCTAAATCCCAGAGACGAATATCTGTAAAAATAAGAAAGATAAAAATTTAGAACGTTTACAGCACATAGGTTAATACAGTCTGTGACGTCAACCAAAAATGACCAAAAAATAAAGGCAAACAAGTCAAAACACAGAAAATTTTATATACCTCCATCCATTGAACCAGAGAATATCCCTTTTAAGTAATTAGGATTCTTTGCCATACATGAAACAGCATCCAAATGCCCATCCATTGCTCCTATAAACGGTCTTGCGAAAATCTAAATGCACAAAATCAGAAACTGACCAACCAGACACTTTTAAAATCCATTGGAACCAAAACAATTTTACCTTCTCTAACTTGGCCGCATTCAGAGCGCGCACATACTCGACCGCCTTCTCTTGAGTACGAAGGCTTGGGTCGTAATTGCGGAATACCCTCTGTTCCAATTGAAATGAACAACACACAAATTACGATGGTAAATGTGATAGATAGAACTTTCCAATTGAGTCTATATAGAAGATCAAAAAAACAAAACACACACAAAAGATAAGGTGTCATGAGAGAGAATGCATCACCTGAAGATCCTGGCTTCGTTCTCGAGTGAACTCATCAGTAGAGCGTGATATAACCTTGACTTTCATGGTGTCTGGTGTTAGAGTTTGGAAACAGAGAAGAAGCGAGTGCTTTATTTGCTTTCTACTTTGAAAGTCAGCTTCCAACAGCACAGACAGAAAAACCCTACGGTCACAGAGAGAGGGCGAGGTAGAAGGAGGACGTTGTCATCCAACATCAACAGGCACGAAGGCCAATTTTTTCACTTTTTCACATTCGTGTACGGTACGCCTAAGGGTTGCCGCATTATGTCATGTAATCACCCCATCACAAGGATTTAGGTTTTCTTTTTCAACAATTTTTATTATTAATTTATTAAATTTTATAAATTAAATTAAATTATAAAATTTAATAAATTTAAATTTTAAAATTAAAAAAATGTAAGTATTATGTTTAAAAGTGGTGAAAATAGATTTTTTTTTTTAATAATATAAGAGGGCCCTTATATACAAGGGATATCGAATTAGAAAAAAGGAAGGCCTACACCCAGTTATCGAACCTGCCTTTTAAACTGTGCGGTGCTTCATGTGTTACATCTTTCATACAGGTCTTCAGCCCAGTCCTGTCCCAAACAAAAAAATAATTAAATGTCAATTACTAAATACTCAGCACGGAAACTTGATTTCTTTTTTGGTAGAGGAAGGGCAAAGGGCTATTTTTTTTCTGTCGAAAGGTAATAGAGAAATTTCAAAATAAATGAAGTTTGTTTTCTTAATAATTTCTCAGAAAATATAAGCTTGCGTTTTCTTAGTGATATCTTTTACGATTAAAAAGAATACATTTTTAATGCAAAGAGTTTGATGAGTGAAAAATATATAAAGTAAAAACTTTAAGCTTATATTATTAAATCTTGTTTATTTATATTTGAAAAAAAAATGATAAAGTTATACTAGAAAGAAAAGGTTTGAGAAAAAAGAAAAAATTATAAAATATAATAAACTGTATACAAAATTTATTTATATATATATATCATTAATTTAGTAAAATAAACCATTTATCATCAAGTCTTTTTAAGAATATGTGATTAAATTAACAAGTTATTCACATATTTAAAAAAAATTGATAATAAAAAAAATTGTGAAACCAATTTTTTTTCACTCTTTTTCATAATTCTATTTTATTCTTTTTAATTTTTCCCACTTAGAACCCTTCAATTTCAATTTTTTTTTTTTTATTTGAGATGAATTCAGACACGTCTGGTTTAATCACTGAATATTGAACGCTTAATAAAATTTTGTACTGCTTGATACGGAGACATGATAGAGCCACACGAAAAATATTTTACCAAGGCGATATACCTCTGATTCAATACCATGTTTATACATTGATCAAACCCCTCGTGTAAAAATATGCCCATGAATTTACAGCAATCCAAAATTGTCAGGCAAAACGAACCGACCCTCCAAAGCAACGAATGAATTGATATAATTTGTTCTACTTCTGATACAATATTCGAGCACATTATATTCAAAATTACAGTCATGATTTTAGAAAGAAAAAGAAAATGGTCATCAAGGTCCTCAGTCTTCCCTAAAATCTGGATTCTCCTTCAAGATAACAAAACCTTCAAGAATTGGTGACAGAGGGATATATCTGAAGAAAGATAGCTATAAGTACTAGAATGAAAATAAGAAGCTATTTTACAAAGTTAAAGGAAGTGGAATATTACTTCTCTGTTGCCAGCTCTGCCCTATCCCCAGCAGCAAGGAGAACTGGGGTGGTATGGGTCTGAAATCCAGTAATTGTCTTAGCACGACCAGCCTGCCCAACAACATCTACTGCACGGCCCACCCGAACAGGCACAGATAGATGCTTCAAGTTCTCATCCATAGTCATCAACATCCTCGGCTGTCACAACCGACGCTGGCTTACAAAATAAACTAGAAAGGAAGAGGCGGCTAAACAGAGGAAATCAGACAAACAACATACCTGCATTGCCAAAACGAGCAAGTAGAGAACGTAGTGATATTTTCCCAAGACCATAGCTTTCATATCAAGGCATGCATGCAACACGGTAATTAGTCCAGCTAGTGCTGTCCTGCAAAAGTAAAACAAGAACGTTTAAGAAACAACTACAACAGCTATACATGTCACTTGGAAAACACCAACTTAGTGGTCTTGCTTTCTGAACATACAGCAGGTTAAATAAAAACAGAGGCAGTGGAGCAAGAGAGGGTTTACTTACGGTGATAGTAAGAAGCGATCAGAATGATATGGATTAAGTGTTAATAAGCCCTTTCCCATATGTACAAGACCTTGGGCAATTCGTACCTGTAGAAGTAGCCAGAATCAGTGATGACAGTAACTCCGGAAATTAGAAAATTTAGACAAGCCTGATTAGCATACACAAAAAAGAAGGCTGGTATCCTTGTAGTAGTAGCTTGAAAGATTGCGAAGCATGCCAGCAATTCGAGCATTGTTGGTTCCTGCACCTATTAGACCCAAGGATATAACCGCTGCCTGTAGCACAAGATGTTATTTCAGCCAAAATCAGTAAGCTACCAACAGACAATTATGATTGAAACAAAGCTTGCATCACTATCTTACCATTGCTACTTCTGAATCAGTGTCATGGCTAAGTCTGCTCAATGTATCCATAACATTGACCTGGCATGAACATCCAATCCACTAAAGTCAGCAAAACAGTCACAATAAGTGACAATTCCTTCCAACTTAACTCGATTTAGAAACTATGGATCATCTCTTTGTTACAAGTATCATGTAAACAAAAAGCTGCTTACAAAGCTCTGCTCTCTAGGTGAAACGTGGGAGAAGTGACATAGCGTCACAACATTGGTAGCCAGATATAATCTAAATTTCTTTAATATCTACTTAAATATAGGAACTAACTTAAGCTTGAAAAGAATTATTTCATTTACAAGGGCCATTAGGCTCAACCATGGCTTTTGCTGGAAATATAACATTCTGTAAGAGCTTTAACTTGGTCAGCCTTTCAGTGGTAAGGAATGGTGCATTTTGCACTATCAGGACCCCAACTAAAGTTCTTAGCAGCAGGTAAGCAAGACTGTTACCTTTGGATTTGATATGGACAGTAGACCCAGAGCCAGAGGAACTGCCCGGCGAATATTCTGCTCCCCATACTGTAGAAGATGTTCTAATGATCGAATTGCCATTTCAAGACCCAACTCTTCAGCCATTGCTACCATAGCAATTCCAAGCACAGCAGGACCCTGGTGCATCCCACCTTTATTAAAATGCTTTGAACAATGACCCAAGAGATCTTTAACCTGCATGAAAAAAGGATTAGCAATTGTAAGAAATTGTTGCAGGAATTTCTTTTTCCAACAAAAAAAAAAAAAAGAAAGCGCAACTCGCCGTAAAATTGCACCTTAGGAACACTCCCTGTTCCGGCGTAGGCACATGATAGTAGCGTCACGTCACAATACTTTCTGATTTTTTCATTAAATCTCTTTGAAACTTTGGTTTTTCCCTCCACACTTTCCTGTTGTCACCAAACAAAAGTACGAAGATACAGTAAGAATGATGCCATTGTAAAACTCAACATTCTACAGCATGGCATCTTTGACCATGCCTAGTAGCAAAAACTCTCCGAAGTTCTAACTGTTGATTGTTTTTAAGAAACTACAAAAAGGAAAATAGATTTACAGGTGAAAAGAAATCATCTACTACTCTGAAGCAGAAAAAAAGAGGGCGGAGGGAATAGACAAGAATAACTGCCAAACATATGAGTACCTCCTTCCCAAGGTAAAGAAGACCAAGGCCAAGAGGTAAAAGACGTGTGAGAGGCTCTCCCAACTCTGACTCACTCCGGTTCCTTAGTGCAAATATAATTGCTCGTGCAATTTCTTCATTGCAAGAACCCACATAGATCAATCCCAACGAAATTGCAGTGAAAGCAATCACATCAAGTGGAGCTTTAGCATCTTTCAGTATAGGTGCCAATTTGTAACGTAACTGCAAGAAGTAAGCACAAATTAAGTTTCAAAAAGAATTTACTGGTACAAGTTTCTACCAGAAGCTCACCTCCACATTCAGAGAACCTGCATACGCAATTCCCAGCCCCAAAATTGCACCAATCCGGATTGATGGATCTTCTTTATGTCTGTAATCACCTAGAAGTGCCATTGCCTGAAAAAATCAAGATTTAATGAAAAATTAAAAGGATATACGTCATCTTGAGAAAAAAATATTAAGTTCAACTCACAGGGTCACAATCATGATTGATATTACAATTGAGAATCCCAACTCCCAGTAAAGCACCAGCAATCACATGATTATCGTTACAATGAATGTACTTGTCAATTTGAGCGAGTCCAGAGTCAACATCCCAGAGTAAAATCATACCCTGTTATAGGACATAGCAATAAGAGTTTTGAATGCACGTTCTATACTCCATACATAGAGCGTCATTCAGAAACTAAGAATCCATACCAGACTTGCTGCCGCACTAGTCTTCCCATGTTCCTTATTTTTAAAAAGCCAATTTCCAGAAGAACCACCACTTGAAGAGTCCGATGGGACAGTCATCAACTTATCCTGCACATCAAGAAAGAAAATGAGAAAAAAAAAGAAAGAATGATAGGACATTAGTAATTCAAAAACACAACACACAGAAACATTCGCAATCCTGCAATTATTTAGGACATTATACCTGACCAAAGCCAGCATTCACAAATGCATTCACAAAAGTAGAAGCTAGATTATGACTCGCAGAATCAACACTTGCTCCAGCGCTAGCTCGGCCATCAAGCAAGTGTGCCTATAAAAATAAAAATAAAAACACATGCAACAAGGTTGAAAGGAAACCAACAAAATGTGAGCTTGACAACAACAAATAGCACGGTTGTAAAATAATTTTCTGATTCATGGACATTGGGCAAAATCACGAATAAATATTTTAAAATTCAAACCGCAAAAACTCCTTGCAGAATGCCATATATAAAATTTCCTCATTAGTAACTTTAATTGCTGACACTATGGAGTGATAAATCAATAGCATTCTACTGATATAAAAATAATTAAGTATCCAGTAACCTGTTTTAGTGAGGACTTCTCAACCAAAAAAAAAGGCCTAAATAACTGAACTATAAGTTGTTACAAATAAAGAAGTAGCTATTTAACATTTAGAGACAACAAAACTGGTTGAATGAAAATCAAAAGTTATATGGCTAATTCAACATACAAACAAATTCTTCCAGTTATAAGCTAGGCATTCTGCAGAAAGGCAGTGAATTCAACCATGGGAACCCATATCAGAAACAATTGTTCGATTTAAAGTTATCCTGAAAATTTATTGGTACATTATTAGATGTCCATATATCAGTTTTAAAGCAACTACCAAGTACCAAGGCACTCACAAATAAAAGCATTATTCCACTGTTGAGTAAATGCATACATCAGTGATGGCCAATCTAACATTCAAATAAAATTTTCACCTTGTATGATGGGCAAATCTGTAAAGGCACCATATTTGAGCAAGGAAGTCCAATATCTAAGAAACAGCCATTCCAATTTTAAATTGGACAAAAATATTTAAAAATCCCAAGAAGTGACCACAATGCAAGCAGCAAAAGTAATTTTATACAACAAGAAGAAAAGAAAATATCTTGTTACTCAGATCATATCTCAATTTAATAGAGTTCAGGGCATTTGTTGTAAAATATTTGCCACCAATGATATTTGTACCTAGTCTACCTTTGCTTAAGACATGAGGAAAATTGCGAAAAAGCCACACCTTGTATATATCTTCAGGGGACTTGGGCTCCATAACATCAATATCATGGGCAAGGGTCAAATATCCTTCACTTAAGTTGAAGTTGTTTATAATATCCTGCAACATCTCTCTGTCATCATCATCAGCAGCCATCTCCTCATCAAGCACAAAAGTAATTCCCTGTAAGCAAACAACAATCAACATAAGAAAGATGTGTCAGAAAAACCATCAATGCGTAATCTAACTACAAATCTGATCACAACATCTCTATCTCTCCCTCTGTCTCCCTCTCACTTTACCTTTACTCAACAAGCCAAAAAAAACTGAGCAGGTCACATTCATGAAGATAGAAAAGTACTTGAAAAGGAATAATAGTAATCGAATTTCTGAAAATAAACAAGGTGCCTACCATACACAAAGCACGTAGCCCCACTGTTAAATGATTAACATATAAAAGTAAGTTCCAAGGAGTATTATCCATGACGGAATAAATCCAAATTATCATTTGAGGAGGATAAATTACCAAAAATAATTATCACAGTGCAATCAATATGAGCATCAAAATTAAAAAGAGGAAACCACAACAAAATTTAAGATGAATTCAACATAACACACAACAAATAAATCAATAATCAGCAGAAATAAGGCCAAAAAGTACTGATGGACAGAAATTCATCACTTACTTGACGAGCAAGTATGTAACAAAATTGCTTCTTTTGTTGCAAATCATCACAAAAAGTGAAAACCTGTCTCACATACTGTCAACAATACTATGAATTGTTAGTCTTAAAACATGAAAGCATATATTGTGCAGAGACTTTACAAGGTTTAACTAACTTGAACTTGGGAATCTTATATGAACAATTCTCACAAATAACATCAATCCCAAATTACAGAGTCAGAAAAGACTTCAAAGAGAGTACATTAACCTGCAGGTTATGCAGGAACAAAGCAACCAGAAGTGCATTCGTATAGTCTTCAAATTTGAGATAAATCGTGTATGCAAAGTCCAAAACTAAAATATCATCTGGGTCAGGAAGGTATCTGCATAAAACAGACAATTTGATATTTTAACTTGATTGTCACATACAAGCACAAAGGGTCAGTTGACCCTAGAAAACAGAAGTATACGTGCTTATATACTTTTTTTCATCTTTCCCTAGAACTTCAGTAAATTTTATTAAAATCTCTCAAGCACCAAATGATCATGTCAAAATCTGATAGAGTCAGAGTGAATATGGAACACAGAAATTGCTTTCTATTAAGATATGTGGGTGTTTACAGAGATAAAGAGAACCAGGGAACTGGCCTCTTCCCAGGGCAATGCCCCTTGCTGAGAGGATGAAATCCTTCAGTCCCAAGCTAATTGCTTGCACAAAATTGAGAATCAGACAGAATGTCCCCCACTGCACTCCCCTATCCCCTTTTATTCCCGCACTGCTCCTAATTCCTACCACTTTCTCCCACTATTCTAATGGTTTTGGGCCCCACTAACTTTCCTGCAGGTGTAAACCACCCACTCTTTTTGTCCTACCCTATTCTTTTCAGCTGAGGCCCTAACAAAATCCTGCATAAATATGACCTGATTGCACTTACTTTGCTGAACTGGTGAGATATAGGCAAGTCCTTTTAAAGTTTGTCTTATCCACATGTTCAACCAATATTTCAAGGTCTTCAACCTAGCATTGAACATTTACAAACATAAAATCAATTCCAGCATACCATCCAAATTATATTAAGGAATGTATATAGGGATCTAAATATTACCTCCATTAGAAGATCAACAGCTTCGGGCTCAGCATTGTGCTGCAGCAGGAATAAGATTAGTCCCAACAACCAAAACTTGAAGTCTTTCTCCTATGTGTTGCCTATATATTATATTTAATCAATCACAGACCTAGAGTTGCTTTCTTTACTGCCAAAAGTTAGCTATTTATCATACCTTCATATGGAAAGCAACTATTTGTTCCACAAGTTCCATAAGATCATCTATAGGTGTCTCTTCATACTGTAAAGGGACAAGCAAAGCAAACAAAATTTAAAGTTTAAAAAGAAAACTATCCAAGATGTAACTAGTAACGGAAATCCAGACCACATAGGCCATTCTAAAAATGTGAGCTACACTAAGTGCACTTGAGTGGGGATATTCGCATTGGGAAAATAATATGGAAAATGTGATTGTATCAGCAGCTTTTATAAGAGAAAACTTATCATTTAAATTAGATAAACACCTAACCTCTTGCTTAGCATACTCTTGTACAATTTCTCCAGCCAGATTCCTGATGAAGAGGGGAAACATAACTAATAAACATGAGATTTGTCATATAATCCTTTTAAGTCTATCTTCAATAACCACAATTTTAAGAATTACTCAGGATATGTTTTGTACAGCACAACAGACCACTCCAACCATCAAAAAAACAAAACATCATTTTCAAAAACATAATGCTCACCTCACATACTCATGGCCCCACGAACCAATATCACCATCTAAACCCAACAATCTGTACTTTAGGCTTTCCTGACAGAGTAAATGTAACACATTAATCAGATATTTGCTGTGTGGGAGAGGTCTCATAAATGTCTAAACTAGCATTTATAGAAAAGGGAAGAATGCATCACCATATACTAGAAATATTACTCAACATCACGCAAGATACAGCAAGAAAAACATCTCAAATAGCAAAGTGAAATGAAACTAGAATGAAGATGCGCCACTAAGCGCTGATAAACAACCAACTAAAACTGTCAACAAACAAACTACATAAGTTCAAGTTCGAAAATGACAGGTCTTACCAGTTCTCCCGCAGCAGACATGGTGAGGGCCAAGACAGACAATATATCTGCTAAGTACTTCTTCATTGAGGAAAAAGCAATGGTTTGAGAAGCAGAGTATCATATCATTTCATATACAAATGTTGAACCGCATGGATAATACCTTCAAATCAGACTCCGCCATAGTCTCGTAATATGCTTTGAGAGTTCCATAATGGGGACGAAGAAACTTCAACGGCTTTGGAACTGAGGTCATGGAGCTAGTTGAAGTACTTATTTCTTGTCTACAATATAATTATATGCCCAATACGAAATGTAAATTTCTGAATCTAAATCAACCGGTGTCCTCTTCAACTATTTTAAGACATTAAATTACCCAAGTATCATGAATTATCAAGTAAAACTGTGTTTACCTCATACTCTCGATAGCAACCTTCTGCAACCCGGGATCAGGATCCTGAACTCTCTCCACATACAACTCCAGTTGCTGCTTTAACGCTAAATCCTCATCCGACTACATACAAAATTCAACATATAATTCTATTCCAGAATCAGCACAAAAAAATAAAATAAAATAAATACTAAACACATAAACAGTGCTTTTCGACTCACCAGATCCTCGTTCTCGACCTTCTTCTTCGCCACGGCCTCGTCTTTGGTAGTGCCACTGCCACTGACGCCGCCGGCAGCACGGTTTGGATCGGGCGCCATTGCCAGCATTTAACAAATTTAGACCCTAACTGGTTAAGAGAACTTTCTATTCCCGCCAAGAAATAAAAAATCAAAGTGCTAATGATTTTTCAGCCTAGTGCAAGCACAAGAACAAGAACAGAAAGGAGGGAAATAGTGGGGAAGGATACCTTCAGTTCGCTTCCTTCTCTAAGGAGCAACCATGCAGCAAAGCAAGATTTCTTGTTCGCCACGATTTCTTCAATTTTGAATTTTGGGTTGTTCTGCCCAAACATCAGATGGACCAAGTACCACTTAATGGGCTACCGTCATGAGCCCAGTTGTTGGGTTCAATTTTTGCTGCTTTTAAAAAATCTTAGTTTGTATGATGAAAAAAAATTATAAATATGGCCTAAAATTCAAAATCACAGGTTCGAATTTCCTTTTTTTTTTTAATGAGGAATTTTATGGTGATATTTTGTGTGAGAAATTGTAGCTTTGTTATTGTGTAGAAATAAGAACTCGGAAGGAATTTAATTATGCAATTATATTCTATATTTAAAATTCACAAAAGATATAAAAGTGTAAAAATAACATAAACAAACCGTAGTTTTGGATAAGATTTTAATTTCAATTTAATGACATTATAATGTGAAAATTTTATATTTTAAAGAGATTAAGTTTAATTCAAATGGTTGAACCCGACCCTTTTTATCTTGTTCTAAATTTAATTTTTATATTGTATTATTCTCAATTACTAAAAAAAAACTAACATAGTAGGAAGCCCCATCTTCAATTCTCGCTAAAGGCTCCCCTATGTCTATAACAAAAAAAAAAAAAAGGTAATTTGATTATGATAACTTGGTTGATTTTGGTTGCATGGACATTGAACTAAAGATATATTTATGTACGCCATTAATCACAAAACAAAAAAGAAAGATATATACGCCATTAATTCCAACCCACACTAACCGCTTGAGCTATACCCTTGTTAAATTTACAGTACTGTTTAAATACTCACATATCAAAACTTTATTTAAGAGCCAATTGTAATTTTCGATGTTTTGTGTTCTTTATTTTGCATGCTTTGATGTTTTCATCCACTATCAAAGCCTTCAATTGAATAATATAAAAATCAAAATAGCATAGTGGAAATCATGCAGAAAGCTCTCTAAAAATTTGAATAATATGCGAGTCACTTGGTATAGATTTCTATTGATTAGCATAAGCATTATTTTTTTGCTGGATTTGAGGGTATTATGGGTGGGACTGGGCAGCTGCTCCCTTGGAGAGTTTTGGTCGTTGTTCTCTGCTTATTGGATCTGATCTTGCTGTCCTCTGCAGCAAGGTTGGCATAAGCTTGAGGTCAGAAAGCATTGGGAGTTGAGGAAGCGGTAGGGATTCGGGAGCCTGGGCGGCTGTTGGATTGCCCCCTCTAAACCCGTTTCCTTGCTTCACCATTAGTGTATCTTGGGCTTCTGAACTGTTGTTAATTTAAAACAGAATTGCACATGCTATTTGACATTTGTTAGCATATTACTGTTATAATTAATTAAGGGGATATTTTTAAAACATTATTTAGAATATAAGTTGTGTTCTGATCATCTATTAACCATTGAATGGTAACAAAATTCTCAGTCTGTGCTTGGTATAAATGCTTATATGGCCATGCTAAAACATTCATAAATAGGAGTAAATACATTATTTTATACATTCACAGCACCAAAATCCAGGGAAATCTTGGTGGAGCTCAAATAGGAATTGCAGCCAAACCATCAGTTGAGTTTGTTAATGGCATACTTGGGGACCTGGTTTAGTGGATGTGTTGTTGTGCACTTGCACTCAGCTACCCGGAAGCGGAGCTCTTGCATGTGATTAATCATTCAGTATATTTTAAAATCCCTTTTTTATGACATCTCAGCTCTTTTGTTTGTGAAAATGGTTTTTGTTCTTTATGAACTTAGGATACTCTTAATTAGTCTTGACAATGTATTGATATCTTTTGTTCAAACTTTTTCAAAAGTTTAGGGTTTAGGTTTAAAATTATTCTAAGGTTTTGGAGTCTAGAATTTAGGATTTATGATTTAAGTTAAAAGTTAGTCTAAAATTTTAGGATTTTAGGGTCTAGAGTTATGGATTTAGGGCTCATGGTTTAAGGCTTATTAGGGTTTAGGGTGTCAGGGTTTAGGATTTAGTATTTAGGGTTTACGATTTACAATATAGGATTTTAGGGTTAGGATTTTGGATTTTAGGACTTAGGATTTAGGGTTTAAGATTTTAGATATTAGGGCTTTGGGTTTTAGGGATTACGATTGAGGGTTTAAGGTTTTAGGATTTTAAGGTTTAAGTTTAGGGTTTTACAATTTTGGATTTTGGGGATTAGGGCTTTGGATTTTGGGGATTACAGTTTTAGGGTTTAGGGTTTTAGTATTTAAGGGTTAAGGTTAGGATCCAAGGGTTAGGGTTAAGGTTTAAGATTTAGGTTTAAGGGTTTAGGATTAAGGATAGAGTACAAGGTTTAAGGTTAGGGTTTTAAGGTTAGGGCTAGAGTTTAGGTTTAGAACTTAGGATTTTAGGATTTTGGGTTTAAGTACTTAGGATTTAAGGTTTAAGGTTTCAGAGTTTAGGGTTTAGGGTTTAGGGTTTAAGGTTTAAGATTTAGGGGCTTAGGGTTTAGGGTCTAAGGTTTTAAGGATTAGGACTTTAAGGTTTAAGATTTTAGGATTTAGGGTTTTAGATTTTAGGGTTTAGAATTTAAGGCTTTAGGGTGTAGGATTTATAGTTTATGGTTTAAGATTTAGGGTTTAGAGTTTAGGATTTAGGGTTTAGGGCTTAGGATTTGGGTTTAAGGTTTTAGGTTTAGGGTTTATGGTTTAAGATTAAGGGTTTAGAGTTAGAGTTTAGGATTTAAGATATAGGATTTAAGATTTAGGGTTTTGAGTTTTGGGTCTTATGATTTAGGTTTTAAGGTTTTAGGGATTAGGGCTTTGGGTTTTAGGGATTATGATTTAGGGTTTATATTTTTAGGATTTTAGGGTTTAGGTTTAGGGTTTTAGGATTTAAGAGTTAGGGTTACAACTTAGGGTTTTAGGATTAAGGGGTTAGGTTTTAGCATTTAGAGTTTAGGATTTAGGATTTAGATTTTAGGGTTTAAGATTTAGGATTTAGGATTTTAGGGTTTAAGTTTTTGGGGCTTTGAGTTTAGGGTTTAAGGTTTTAGGGATTAGGGATTTAGGGTTTAAGGTTTTGGGTATTAGGGCTTTAGGGTTTTAGGGTTTAGGATTTTAAGGTTTAAGGTTTAAAGGCTTAGGGTTTAGGATTTAAGGTCTGGGGATTAGGACTTTAGGGTTTTAGGGTGTAGGGTTTAGGGTTTAGAGTTAGGATTTAGGGTTTAGGATTTATAATTTTTGGGTTTAGGATTTAGGGTCTTAAGGTTTAGGTTTTAGGATTTAGGGATTAGGGTTAAGGGTTAGGGTTTAGAGTTAGGATTTAGGGTTTAGGATTTAGGATTTTAAGGTTTAGGTTTTAGGATTTAGGGATTAGGGTTATGGGACTTAGGGTTTAAGGTTTAGGATTTTAGGGTTTAGGGCTTATGGTTTAGGGTTTTAGGGCTTAAGATTTAAGGTTTAAGGTTTATGATTTTGGGGATTAGGGCTTTAGGGTTTAGGTTATAGGATTTAGGGTTTAAGGTTTGAGGTTTTAAGGTTTAAGGTTTTAAGATTTAGGATTTAGGATTTAGGGTTTAGGGTTTAGGGACTTAGGGTTTAGGTTTAAGGTTTTGGGGATTAGGGCTTTAGGGTTTTAGGATTTAGAGTTAGGGTTTAGGGATTTAAGGTTTAGGACATAGGGATTTAGAGTTTAAGTTTTAGGATTTTAGGGTTTAGTATTTAAGGTTTTAGGGTTTAGGTTTTAATGTTTTGGGTTTTATGGTTTAGGGTTTAAGGTTTTGGGATTAGGGCTTTAGTGTTTTAGGGTTTAAGGTTTTGTGGATTAAGGCTTTGAGTTTTAAGGATAATGATTTAGGGTTTAGGCTTTTA
This sequence comes from Dicorynia guianensis, assembly GCA_037013595.1. NCBI lineage: Eukaryota > Viridiplantae > Streptophyta > Magnoliopsida > Fabales > Fabaceae > Dicorynia > Dicorynia guianensis. Next base: position 4,879,963 of record JASUAB010000009.1, read on the forward strand.
GGATTTTAGTGTTTAGGTTTTGGATTTTAGGGTTTTGGATTTTGGAGATTAGGTCTTTGGGTTTTTAGCATTACAATTTTAGGATTTTAGGGTTTTAAGATTTAATGGTTAGGGTTATAGCTTAGGGTTTTAGGATTAAGGGGTTAGTGTTAGCATTTAATGTTTAGAGTTTAGGGTTAGGGATAGAGTACAAGTTTAGGGATAGGATTTTAAGGTTAGGGATAGAGTTTAGTTTAGGATATAGGGTTTTAGGATTTAGAATTTTGGATTTTGGGGTATAGGGTTTAAGGTTTTGGGTATTAGGGCTTTAGGGTTTTAGGGTTTAGAGTTAAGGCTTAGGGTTTAGGATTTAAGTTTTAAGATTATGGGCTTAGGGTTTAAGGTTTTAGGATTTAAGATTTAAGGTTTTAGGGTTTTAAGATTTAGGATTTTGGGGCTTAAGGTTTAGGGTTTAAGGTTTTAGGGATTTGGGCTTTAGGGTTTTAGGGTTTAAGATTTATGATTTAGAGTTAGGGTTTAAGGTTTTAGATATTAGGATTAAGGGATTAGGGTTTGAGGTTTAAGGTTTTAGTGATTAGGGCTTTAAGGTTTAAGGATTTATGGTTTAGAGTTAGGGTTTAGGGTTTTAGAGTTTAGAATTTGGGGTTTTAGGGTTTAAAACTTAGGATTTAGGGTTTAGGGTTTAGAGTTTTAGGGCTTCAGGTTTAGTTTTTAAAGTTTTAGGGATTAGGGCTTTAGTGTTTTAGGGTTTAAGATTTAGGATTTAGGGCTTTGGGTTTAGGGTTTAGGATTTAAAATTTTGGTTTAAGATTTAGGATTTTAAGATTTTAGGGTTTTAGGATTTTAGGTTTTGGGGATTAGGGCTTTAGTGTTTTAGGTTTTAAGATTTAGGACTTAGGGCTTTGGGTTTAGGTTTGGGTTCTAAGGATTACAATTTTAGGATTTTAGGATTTAATGGTAAGGGTTATGGCTTAGGGTTTTAGGATTAAGGGGTTAGTGTTAGCATTTAAGATTTAGAGTTTAGGGTTAGGGAAAGAGTACAAGGTTTAAGGTTGGGGTTTTAAGGTTAGGGATAGAGTTTAGGTTTAGGATTTAGGGCATAAGTGTTTTAGGGTTCAAGATTTTGGAGTTGAGGGTTAACATATATGGTTTTAGTGTTTAGGTTCTAAGATTATGATTTAGGTTTTAAGGTTTAGGTCTTGGCATTTAAGGTCTAAGCTTTGAAAACCCTAAACCCTAAGCCCTAAAATCCTAAATATTGAAACCTAAACCTAAAGTTGCACATCCAAAACCCTTTTGAACTCTAAATCTCAAAGCCCCAAGCCCAAATCCCTAAAATCCTAATCCCTTAGGGTTTAGGGTTTAAAATTTAGGTTTTTAAGGTTTAGGTTTAGGATTTTAGGGATTAGGATTTTAGGGCTTTGGTGTTTATGATTTAGAGTTAGGGTTTAGGATTTAAGGATTAAAGTTAGGTCTTAGGGTTTTAGGTTTAAGGGCTTAGGTTAGGGTTATGTTTTAAGGTTTGAGATTTTAGAGTTTTAGGGTTAGGAATAGAGTATAGTTTAGGGTTAAGGTTTTAGGCTTAGGGGTAAAGTTTAGGTTTAGAATTCAAGGTTAGGGTTTTAGGGCTTAACGGGTTGGGGTTAGGGTTTAGGGTTAATATTTTATGGTTTTAGAGTTTATGATTTAAGATCTAGAGTTTAGAATTTAGGGTTTAGGGCTTGGCATTTAAGGTCTAAGTTTCACAAACCCTAAATCCTAAGCCTTATCTAAAACCCTTCTAAACTTAAATCCCCAAAATCCTAAACCCTTAATCGTAAAACCTTAAACCGTAAAATCATAAAATGTAACGCTACAACCCTAGAATCCTAAACCTAAATTGTAAACTATAAACTATAAACTCTATACCATAAGCCCCAAATCCTAAATCCTAAATCTTGAATCCTACCCTAAATCCTTAAACCCTAAACTATGAACCTTAAATAACCTTAACCCCTAAGCCTATATCCTAAAAACCTAAACCTCTAAATGTTAAAACCCTAAGCCCTAAGAGCTAAACTCTTAACTCTATACCTTATTTTCCACCCTAAACCTAGACCCTAAAAACCTTAAATTCTAAACCATAAATGTAAAAGCCCTTAAATCTGATTCCCTAAACTATAAGCCTTAAACTGTAAAGTCCAAAACTTTAAACCCTTACCCTAAAGCCCTAGACTAGCCTTAAACCTAACCCCTAAATGTGTACTAAACCTTTAAACCTCTAAGAATTAAACCCTAAGTTCTAAACCTTAAATGCTAAAGCTTAAAGCTTAAATCCTAAATACTAATTCTTAAAATTCCAAAACCTAACATTTAGAATCATATAAGAGAAACAAAAATTCTATGTCATAAAAATTATTATGCAAAGTGATGGAGATGAAAGATAATTATTAGAATTATTTAATTAGGATTTCAATTTGAAAATTATCTTGTAATTTAGGGATACTATTCTTAGCTTGGATAGGGATAGCTTTAGATTTATTTGTTATTTATTATTAGGATAATTTCTTTATTTTGATGTTTATTGCTTTTTTTATTACAAACTATAAATAGGGCTCTAGCCTTACATTGTCAGATACTTTTTATTATGATATTGAATTTTTTACAAAAAATGTAAACTTTGTTAGTCATATTTTCTGTCCATCCTACATAAATTTTGGTATCAGAGCCTGATTCCATAACCTTCTGCCACCCACAACCATTTTCCTTGCCACTAATAGCCCTCTACAACTAGAAAAAATTGCAAATTTTGCCAAAAAATTCAAGAAGTTCACGCTCTTGGTTTGCCTTGAAAGTTACACTTTTAGCCATAATCTCGAGCACGCACCCCACCACCGAGTCTAAAGCCACCAATTGTGCCAGAGCTAAAAGATCACCGTGAAAAATCTTGCCACGTGTAGCACATGCCACAACCCTCTTGGTGTATGCATCTCATGCACTAGAAGCCCAACAAATCAAAGCATGCCACATTATTGATGTGTCATTGTCACATCACTGATACATATTGATACATCATTGACATGTCATCACAAAGTGCCACTTGGTTGAAGGAAGATGATATCCTTCAATTTGATCAGATCTAACCCTCCTGGACCAACACTTTTAATCTCCAAAGGCGAGTTCTTCTCAAAGAGAGAGAATGATAGAGATTGAAGATAATTATTAAAATTATTTAATTTAGATTTCAATTTGAGAATCTTATAATTTAGGAATTTTATTCTTACCTTGGATAAGAATAGCTTTAGATTTATTTATTATTTATTATTAAGATTATTTCTTTATTTAAATATTTATCACTTATTTGACTACAAATTATAAATAATAGTCTCATATTGTTAGATATTTTTTATTATGATATTAAATTTATTTAAAAAATACAGATTTTATTAATTATATTTTTTATTCATCCTACGTCAAAATATGTTTGGTGATGTGAAAAAGAATCCACATCGTTCTAGTTTGAGTGGAAGTACTACACATTTTCCGAGTTTTAGACCTTTGGATGCTGACAATAAAAGCAAAAGAAAAAAATGAAAGCAGTTGGAGAAAGGGGGAAAAAATTGAATACCTGGTTAGACTTGCCAGCATCCGGGGATTAAGTTAACAGAGTCAACAAAACAGAAGAGCTTCGATTTGGGGTTCACACTGTTCCTTATGTGGGACTGTGAATAAAGGGACAATTGAAATAACACATCACCGTTCATTAGAAGACTCTTGTCAGATTGTGTTGCTAGTTTAATAATTATTCCTTGTTCATAAAGGTAAACTAAAAGGATAGTTTAATGCACTTGACCAACATTAATTGATTGGATGTTTTAATTGTCTGGAACAATAAGGGAACTAATCCACGACTTCTCCCCACACTTACAAGCATACATGATTACTGGCTATTCCAGAAAGCATCCATGCACGAATCAGACCCTGACTCTTTTAATAATTATCTAATGGATAGTTGTTTTAGAGTACTGCAAAGGAAAAAGCCCTTTTTTATATGTAAGTTCTGTGATACCACTTGCGACAGGTAATTGCTATGTAAGTAAGGAATGCAATTATATTGGCAACACAAACTGCTTTCTGTTTTCCAAACACAAAATAAAGAAGCCTGATATATGTAGAACGAATCAGAAAAATTCAGCCTCAACTGCACAAATGACAATACTAGTTTCCATCCTTTTGATCAGGAAACTGTGCAAGATCACAGATGCAACGATAAAATAAACATCACATTATCTTATAATTACTTACCCTTTTTTTTTTTAACTCTCAATTATGTATGCGCTCTCTAAAAACTAAATTAAAGAAAAAGAAAAAACACTCAAGACATGTGCCCGAGGCTTTCCTGCTGCTTCTCATACTCCTCCATAGTGTCGAACTCATTAGGGTACTTGTTTTTCTGATAGTAACCTTCATTTTCAGTGCTTTCTGTCCCTGTTTCGTATCCATTAAGGTTATAATTCTTATTCTCATTATTCACATCATAATAGTACTTGCCGTTCTCCACGAACCTAGTGTCACTCATTCCTTCTCTCTTCTCCTCAAAGCCATTGCCATTATAGTAGTAGTAGTTGTTGTTTCCATTGCCGCCATTGTAGTTGTTGGAGTAGCTCTCTTGGTAATTCTTGGTGTAGCCCAATCCGTTGTCGTTGCTCCTATACTCTTGGTTATTGTAATTGTTTCTGTACACTTGGTTGTTGTTGTAGTTGCTGTAAGAGTGGGTCTTGGGATAGCCTGTTTTGTAGCTTTCACCAGTTAATTCTCCATTGAGAAGCTCATTTTCAAAGTTTGTGGTGGTTGGTGTCTCCTTGGTGGGAGTGAATTGGCTAGAACCACTGCCATAAAGGCCATAGCCATCTCCCCTGTCAACAAAAAGTGGTTCAGGTTCTGGTGTCAGTGGTGTGGGTGCTAGAACTAATTCAGGTCCGGGTGCTGGTGCTGTTGCTGGTGCAGGCGTTGGTGCTAGAGTTGGAGCTTTAGCTTTGGCTTTCTTAAGAATAACTTGATGAGGCTCTTTGACATCGTAGGTGGTTCTAAAATGGGTGAACAAGCTAAGGAGCCTGCCTTCTCTAGCTTGAATTTGGGGGGAAAGAACAAGCACCAGGAGGAAAAAGGAACATAGCTGGGTTCCAGAGGAAGCCATAGTAGGAGCACAATGGGAGATGGGAGTGTAGTGTGGACAGTGTCAGAATATTGAGAGGTTTGGCTCAGTATAATAGAGGTAATGGTTTAAAGGCCGGGTAATTATGCGTGGATTGAGGAAGGAAGAGTGGGGGTGGGGTAGATTATAATGACCCATAGCGCATGCTGCATGTGCAAGGTCTGAGAAATGTCTGCATGGGGTGGGAGACAACCAATGAACATAGCAGCCTTGCTATTTTTTCAGATTAAATATTATTTAATATTCACTTAAAAATTTAAAATTATTAAATTTTATATATTAAATTATAAAACTCAACTAATAAATTGTCCTCGTGAAATTTTATAAAAATTTGATAAGATAAATCTTGTGGAAGGTGATTTTTCCTTAACATAGTGCAAACAGCATACTAGTCTCGGTCAAAAAGTGGCATTTTCTTTTCTAACTACTGTGAGCGACTTCTCTTTTGCTATCTAAGTTTTAAAATTGATGATTCCCAGACCTACCGCCATGCTTTGTGGTCTGAGTTAGTTAGGCAAGTATAATGAAAATGTAGTCTAAGAAACAAGCAACGCTGGATCATTCTACAAAGGACATTGATTTGACATAATGCTCATATTCAATCGCTTGCACAAGTTGACTGTATCTGTTTGTGCCAGAAAACTGATTGCTTGAGCTGCATTTTTCATGAGAAAAAAAATGGGTTACTTCGATTAGTTAAAGAAGTAAAGGGGGAAAAATGAAGGAAAACTGAAAGTTAGCTGAATGACTTGTATGATTAGTTAAAGGCACGTTGGCACTTTTGGTGTTTGGTTTACTTTTTGGAGTGATGTTGAAGGAACATTTTACCTTGGAGCTGTGGCGTGATGCCCGGGACAATAATTGAAAAACAAAGCAAAAAATGAGGACAATTGAAAGCAGCGGAATCTGCTTTTTTGGTCACAGTGGGCGAGCATTTTGACTTGACTTTGCATGTCTGCTGCAGAAAATTAGGAATTGTTTGGAAAGAATAATATAAGAAGCGGTTTGGATTTGGAACCCACAAAAATATGGGCTGTATTTGTCATTCGTGAGAATGTTAAGGACCAAATTTTCCCCGTTGGGTATGGGTAGCATGAAGAATTCATTGGGTTTGATGAAATCTGGGATTTACAAAGGCCCATGCTCCAGTCCTCCCTGGCTTGTCTTCTCTTAGCTAATAATTGCCTGAAATTAGCCCAAATTAGACTCTACGTTCGCCATAGTTGTTGTGACAAAAGTCCGTGCGATAAAGCAATTTCACTGCAAAATTAGACGTGAAAAGGAGCGTGGATGACAGGTGCTTGTAGCGGCGATTTGGAGAGATTTAACTGCAAAAGTTGATATGGGTTTCTATTCCAGGCCCAGCGGTCCCCATACCTTATCTGTAGTCGGAAAGACACTATCAGTGCCAGCCATCAATTCAAGCGCAGGCAAGTGTGGAAGTATTATTAACACGTGTCCTTCGTTCAGCTCACTTATGCGGGCGTGATTTGATGCGTGTGGGCCTATCATGCGATAATAGTTCACACAAATCAGATGCAGCCAGAACGGCAGCAGCAGTTCATGACAAAGAAAATTAAAAAAATTGGAAGAATGAAAGGGACTAAGTAGACACAAGAAAAGCCGTACGCAGTGGGCGCACTATTGCATGGGTTAAATCCGACCAGTGCTGCTAGTTATACGTTATTTGAACCACGTTAAAAATTACATTTTTTTAAAAAATAAAATTTAAAATTAATTAAAATATAAAATATATTATTTTAAAATATTTTATTTATTAAATATAATTCAATACGTTAAGATTGTAAGACTATCATTTTTAAAATCTAAAGTTAAAAGTATAAAAATAAATAAATTTACAGTCACATTTATTAAGTATATAATATTATAAAAAATAAAATTATAAATAATATATTTTTTTAGTTTTTATAATATTATAAAAAAATTATTTTTCACTGAACATCGCGATAAGAGGGCTGTAGAATAAAAGGTCGCTGGGTCTTTACCCTTAAAATCGGGTAATTCAATATCAATTATTTTTAAGCTATATTTTGCATGTATTTATAAAAAAAAAAGTTTGATTAAAATATTAATTAATCAAATTTTTTTAACTCACACGTGTGTGGCATACGTCACACCACTCCTTAAAGTCTACCATGACGACCATCTATACTGTATAAATGAATCTTGTTATTGTTTTATTTTTATAAATATATTAATTATATCATTTATTTTTATTAAAAATATAATTAAATATAAATTTAAATATTTTGACTTTCTTTTTACTAATTTTAATATTTTTTAATAATTTAATATATAAATTTATTTAATTTTATATTTATTTTTCTTTTATTACACTTAGATATGTAAAAAATATAAATATAAAAAGTAATAAATAACAATTCCATTTATAAATATATAAAGGAACTTATTATATTATTTTATTTTATATTTACTCATATTATAAAAAAATAATTAATCACATCATTTATTTTTATAATAAAAATACGGTTGTAGTGTGGGTATGTACGATGACGAAGCTTCACAGAGACTAAAGGTGGCCAAGATTTTTTAAAAAATTTTTAGATTTGACATCAAATAAAATTTAACTTTGGCCCACAATTCTTTTTATAAATTAATATGAAGTTTTCAGTCCATAAAATTATTAAATTAAAAGTTTATACTTTTAAAATTTAAACTTATAATAATATAATTGATATTAAATATTCAACTCAACACTAAAAAAGAATGTATAAAATCAAACATTAGAAAAAGCACATAAATAATAGCAATACAATCATGTTGCCTTCACTTATTACTTACGCAAACAACTCAACTCAAACTGTTATAACTTATTAAAATTATTTTTATTTTTACAATTTAATAACTTAAATTCTTTTATTTAAATACAAAGTATTATTTTTTAATTTAACTATTAAACATATTTTTTACTTTTTCATATTTTTCTTATATATTTATAGTTTTACTAGTATGAGCTTTTATCAATTTAATTATACATTTATTTCTATATAATATTCACTTCATAAAATTTAGATAATTTAATTTACCAATTCTACAAACAAAATTATGAAAATTATTTAAAAAAAAAATTGAATGGCTCATAAGACAATTATGAGGAAGGTGAGCTAATTTTTTTTTAAAAAAAAATGCTGAACTGAACTTTCATAAAACTGATAACAGATCAAGGGCCACAAGGCTTATAATCTGAGCAGGAGTTACATTTTTAACTTGTTAATGAATACCCTTCCCACAAAAAAAAAAAAAGATTTGCTTCAAGATCTATCACTGGATAAGTAGAAAAAAGCTAGATTCCTTTTTATTGTTTATTCTTCACATGAGAAGTTGTTGTTGAACTTGTCATGTGTTACCTAAAAATAATTTATTTCTTCTTTTATTTTGAAAGTAGTAAAAAAATTATATTATAAAAATTAAATTTAAAAAAATCAATAAAAATGTGCTCTACCACTTAAATCAAATTTAAATATAAGTTAATTGTTTCTTCAACTCTCATATGTTGCATGTATTTTTTAAACATACTTTTAAAAGGTTTTATTAATTAATTAATTAATTTCAATTTAATCATTCTTGAACAGCCACATTTGATGACTATTATTGCCAACATCCCTATTCATTTTCTAAGAAACATCTTATTGTTATTAACAGCCATATCTTTTCTTTATAACAGCCCTTTTCATTTGTGGTTGGGATATAACAGCTTATTTCTTATTAATTCTTAACAAACACTGCATTTTATTTTATATTTTTTATGAACTAAGAAGTATCCCTACCCGAAACATGAATTTTGTCTTTCAATTCGGATAAACCTAATTTCCCTTGAGACTATCAACACTATTGTCTTGTCTCCAACTGCTAAGTGACTTTTTTTAAGGTTATGCGTTAGACTAGGTCAGGTTAAATTTGGAAAAAAAAAGACAGTCCAATCAAATTAAATTGAATTTTAAAAACTTGACCTAAATCCTACCAAATATATGCATGGATTGAGGTTGAGTTGGGCTAAATTGATGAGTTATGTACATGTTTTTTATGATTGATTTGGGTTTCGGGTTAAAATTGTCCAAAAAAGATGGACACCCACTCGAATATATGAATGTATGGATGGATCACAAATCAGATTAGTTTTTATTAGGTTGGACTAAGTCAAGCGAATATATCCTTATACTAAAGGAAAATACTATTTTATCTCATGTGGTGCAGATTAACTTTCACTAATATATCCTTTAAAAAAATAATTTTGCTTTTACAACTTATGCCTCCTTTCCTTCAATTATTTGCCGGTGGCAATACTTGTCAATGACAAATTTATGTTTGCTAGTATATATAGTACATTTTGCAAGCAAAGACTTTCAAATTGATTTTGATTCTTCGTATCCACAATAAACATTGAACAAATTGTTAAATAAAGTAGTTAAAATAATGTGACTACGACCACGTAACAAAACTTAAATCAAATTATTATTGAGAAACACAACATGGGTCAAATGTGTGGCATGAGAAAGGCAGCAGCAGCAACAACAACAATAATAGCAACTTTATTATTAAGTGTGGGGACAATGTTGTTAGAACCCATATCTTAAAATTGTTGAAAAATATGTGGATTTTAAATTGTCTTAGGCATGTTATTGAACACTTGTTCATAAAAATTAATCCACCACCTTTCAAATATAAAGGTATCAAATGTGACAATATTCTAAGATGTAATAAATTCTTTTAATTATGTACATTTACAATTAAAAAACAGAATTAATAAAAATAATATAATAATATTTTGAGAAGTAAAATAGCAAAAGAGAAAGAATTGTTGGAATAAAACATTGCTTCTTCTCTATCTTAGCACTACTCAACTTAGGCTCATTTAGCACCACTTATGTTCTTTCACTTGCACCATCACGTCTTTCTTCTTGCTACTACCTTCACATAAGTTGAATGCTCCTAAGATAGAGAATTGTGGCAATGTTTTATTAAAATAATTCTTTCTTCTTTGCTATTTTATTATTTAGATATTATTATAATATTTTTTACTAATTGCACATATAATTAAAAAAATGTATTAAATCTTGAGTGATGATCACATTTAACCTCTTTACATTTAAAAATTGATGAAATAATTTTTAAAGATAATTGTTTTATAACACGCCTAAGATTATTTAAAATTCACATATTTTCTAACATGATAATGAGTTAATTATTAACGCTTATATGTTAATGATTTATTATTTAAATTTAAATTTATTGAAAACTGTGTAAGTGTGTTATATATAAGTGTAAAACAAGGATCACACTCTAGTTTCTTATATTTATGATGATACATATATATACATAAAAATTTTAGTCACTCTATTTTTACACTTTAATTGTTATATAATTCTCTTATTTAACATAATTTAAATTATTTTATATTTAAAATATAAAATTTAACTAATGTGAGGCTTAAATGAAAATTAGAATGGGAGAATATCTTTTCTATAAAAATTTATTCTTAAATCAGTATTTAATAATTTAAACGTTTACTGTAATTATTTATTAACACAATTAAATAGTCATGAAAAACACTAATAGGTTGATATTTTAATTGTGAAAACATGATAGGACTTGTCAATCACATCCATGTACACAATCAAGATCTAATTTTTGTTGTTTGAGGTGCAAGTGGCTTTTACGTGTCCTAATGGGATTAACAAAAAAATTAAAAAAAAAATAGGATTAGCAAAAATAAAAATGGTATCTAAAAAATAAGAAATTGGAGTTACTTGATTGGGCAAAGAAAATTAGAGGAATTTTTAATTGCGAATATATATGCCTTTCGACATTGTAGAAAGTATATTATCACTATGCGAATATTGTTATTTGTATAATAAATCTTTTATTCTTTTTACATCATTTTTATATTTTTAATTTTAATTTTAATTTTTTATCTTTACATACACAAAATATACAATACTTTAACGCGCAAATATCTCTTTCCTTGTTACGAAAATGTTAAGTATACAAATTTTACATTCACGTCTTTAACATAGTTCAAGTGATAGATATTAAAAAAATTAATAAATAAATAAATATAAAATATAAAAATTATAAATAATAATATATAAAAATAATAATATTTCTTGTTATGCCATCACGTCCTATAATTGCATGTACGTTTCTTTATGTCGTTGAAAAAGTTGACAAATCAGGTTGGCATATCTAATCATTTCCGTGACATGCTGAGGTGGAAATGGATTTCCTTACTTTGAAATCAGGGCTTTAATAGTTTTAGACAAAATAAGGAAAATAAAAATTAATTTTAATTTATAATTTTTTTTATTAATTTTTTAATTATCTTATTTCATTATTTTTTTAATTACTTCAACTGAATTTAAATTTTAAAATTAAAAAATCTAAATCCGTGATTCAGTACATAACAGATTTCGAAGACCCTATTTGGTTACTGATCAAAACCCTAAAAATGAATTATTGGATTACATTTTTGACGAGAAGAGTTTGTTCTTGGTTGATTGCAAATTTACATGTAAACAACATAAACCTTGTCACTCTTTTATTTTTTTTCTTGAGAAAATTTCATCCTGGCTCCCATGTATACCGAGATTTATCAGTCAACAGCATTATTATTTCAACCGACCTTATTAATTTGTTTCTTTAATTATATAAAAATTAGTGAACAGCTTTACCTCTCTAAATTAAATAGTCAACAGTTTATTAAATATAGGGAGAGTTTGTTCCACAAAATTCAGGACACAAAACACTCAAAAGATATATATGTTAGTGCTTCAATCTATTAGTTTTATAATTTATAATTTAAATTATGAAATTTAATAAATTTAATGAATTACATTTTTTTAAATAAAATTTTTATCAATTTTAATTTATAAAATATAAAAAATATACAAAAATATATATACCCATCAAGTCATGAAGGATAAGAGTAACTTTTTTACAAAAGCCCTTTATTGAGATTTGTCAAGTTAATAGTCACACAGTAACCCAAAAATGACTTGATTCACTATTACGCATCCACAAAAAGGACAATGATCAAGAACTGAAAAGCTATGATCCTAGAGGATATAACACAACCGTACAAAAGCGAAGATGAGGCGCTCGTAATATAGCAATTACATGTAGCATACAGCAACATCTAGCAAATGTGAGGAGTCTTCGGACTTGGGCTTTGTGGCCTTGACAGCACCGCAGAAAGGGAAAAACCTGGGGGGTGGAGGATCGCTGCTTAACCACAGGAGGGTGGAATTTTTGGAATTCCTTGTCTCTGTAATTCGCCTAACACGCTATCAAGCGCTGGAGCCTTAAGGCCAAGAGGGAGCCGCAGCCATGGCTTTGATAAAACGTCTCCGATAGCTGCGTCTATGCTCTCCTTTGACTGTCAAACAACACAACATCCAAACAAAATTATAATTGATTTAATATAATTAAACTACTTTACATAAATATGCCTATGTGATGCATGCATGCATTTATTTTTTGGTAGCAGCAGTAAACAAGCCATTTAACATATATATATATATATATATATATATATTCACAAGATCTTGAGTCTAAATCCAAGAATCTGAAGGGAAAAGCCGCAAAGCTGCTTAAGGGTGCTAGCCATGCATGCATATATGAAAGCATGAACTTAAGTGTTCTATTAAGCATGAAATAAACTTTGAGTCCAAAAATGAGTCCTGGGTGTGAGAGAGACAAATGTGATAATATAACCAAAAGGAGAGGACAAAGGGGAGGCAAATTTACAGAATGAAGTGAAAGATAAACTACAAAAGGTTTATGAGAAGGGACATGGGTATTCCAACGCATGATTTGTTTCTACTCACACGTGTACATACATGTTTGAATGTGTGTAAGGAAAGAAAAATAACTAAAGGGAGCTAGAAGAAAATTACTGGATGGAAGTCGAAGAACGGCCGAGGCCCAGTCGAGACGCCAATGCCGGGATCCACTTTGTACATGGCATGGGGTGGGATGCCTGGGACAGGAGCAGATGCAAATCTCTGCATCAAGCCATGAAATTGTTACAAGCTTTCCTCTACAGTGCTTGAGACAAATACATGCTAACAGTTTGTGAGTAAATATACTAATGTTGAAATATCTTAACTTCTTAGTAGAAGACTAGGAATTATTCACTGAGTCTGCTATACCACCTGTTGATAATATGATATATCAATTTAATAATAAATTATTATTTACATGATTTTTATTGCACACATTTTATTGCGTTAATACAATAATATAAATAATAATAAATTATTAATTAGTATATCACATCATGTATTATAGAATAATTTCTCCTAGAAGACAGGTTGAGTGGCTCCAAAAGAGTAATTAGTTACCGTTGTAGTTAGCTGTTGAGGAAAATATGGTGTCCCTACTGGGGCTAGCGCGTTTGGAGCCTGTATCAAAGAAAGAGTATGCTAATTTAGACAAAGAAACAAAGGCTTTGGTTCTTCTGAGGAAATTAATTTGAGTGTCAGATATGAATTCAATCATTGCTTTTGTTCTATGTTGTTTATCATAATTAAGCTACAGTCGAGGGTTTGCTTGCTGGCTCAAGGTTTCAGAGATGGAGACTTACCCCTTGGTGAGCGTGCCAAAATGAAGGATCTGGTGGAAGCGGAGGAGGAGCTGTCGGCGGTGCCCAAGCTGGAGGCGGAGGCGAGGGAGAATGTGGTAGATGTCTAGGCCACATGTGCATAAACGATTGGTCCATAGGGGGATGCCCCCATACGTGCAGTGGTCTAAAATGGTGCATTGGTGCCATGGGAGGGAAACCCATGGTGGGTGCTAGCCAAGGGCTCGCGTCTCTCTTGCCTCCTGCTCCAGCTGCCGCTGCTACACCATAAACTTGCCTTCTTTGGCTCCAGGTTGCAGCTTCAGCTTCACGCGCTAGCATATGTCTCCTATGCGATCGATATTTCTGCATTCAAAATTTAATCGCTTTGTCTTAAAGAACTCCCCATATAAATCTTTAGTTTGACACAGATCTATATATTGTATGATCCACAAGTCTAGCTAGTTCAAGTTCAACCAGTGATAGAAACACTCATCCTGCCAAATTTTTCCACTTATAAACAGGCCATTACATGCATCATTTTTTATAAATTCAAACTAAAAGAAAAAAGGTGTCCATATTTTAAAGAAAAAGAAAGAAAAGCACGACTTTATCGTTAAAGTAAGAAATCGAAGGAAATTGTTTTAACTAGAAGAAATTATAGTATACACTCGGACCAATAAGCATATTCTTTTTTTTTTTTCCAATTTTATAGTGGAGAACAGGTAGAGAAGATTCAAAACAAATTAAAAAAGAAATGTTGAAAGATGTGTACTTGCAGGTGGCTGGCAATGTTGTGACGAGTGAGACAGTCAATTCCCATAATTTCCAAAATCCTTGAAGGCACTGCCTTATCCACTCCAAGCTGTTCTACTGCTTGCACGAATCGCCTATGCAATTCTGGGGTCCAATCCACCTACACACCCCAAGAACAAACAAGATAGGAAACGCCATTACAACTTCAGAATCCCACAAAATACACCCACATAAATTCGATAGTTCCAGTACTCTAACACTATTATATATCCTCTCTCTTTCTCTCCCCTTGTGCCTGTGAGTTGCTGACACTCAAAAGCTCTGAGTCCCATAATTGAGATAGGGACAGAAACTTAAGGATTAGCTTAATTTGCACACGCATGAACTTCATTAAAACCTAATAATCAACTAGGAACGATAGCTAAGCAAGTTATCAAGTACCTTGACTTTTCTCTTCCCTTGAGAATTCTTTGATTGAGCTGTAGATTTTCTTGCTTTGTCGGATTCCTTCGGCGAAGGGTTCACCACCACGGACTCATCTCTTTTGCTCGCTATCTCCTCACCTCGACTTGACCCAGAATTGGAATCCGAAGCTAAAGAAACTTTGTCGTCTTCTTTCTTGGTAGCTGTATTGTTGTTACTATTAACATTAATATTATTATTATTTTCCACTGAAACTGATGAAGTCATCTCCGATTCCTCGCCGTCGCTGACGGAGAACTCCGCGAAGATCTCCAGGTCGATCTCCAAATCCGGCAACACGTCCCCGTCAACGTTGATGCCAGCGAAGAGATCATCAAAATTGATGCTTTCCAGTAAATTCTCGTCGGAAAGGTCTCCAAAGTCATCGCCGCCGATCGAGAAGCTCTCCATCTCTCCTTGGCTTTCATCTTTGGTGCTCCTTAAAGGTGACACCGCGAGCATTAATGCAAGATTCCCACTGTAAGTCCCCCACAAATTAAAAAAAAAAAAAAAAAGACTAAACTTTCCAACGACGAACACTTTCTTTTGATCAGTGAAGTAGCCTCGGGCTATATTTTATGTAGTGCATGAAAGTAATCCAGAAAGCTGAACAATACCGAAGATGGTGGGGTAAAAACTTCGGAATTGCGGGTTGCTTTATTTGCCAGTGAATCAGAAGGAGCTGAGAAAGCTGGAGGCAGAGAGAGAAACAGCTAGCAAGTAGCCAGAGTGTGTTAATGGGGGTTTAAATGGTTTTGTGTTGCCTTTTTTGGAAGTGGCGAGAGACAGTGCGAAGCAGAGCTTGGGTCTCAACCACAACTTGGGTGGGGTTCAAAAGAAAATTGTTTTTACGCTTTTGTTTGGGAGTGCTACTTGCAGAGTTGGTCTACATATCTATTGTAAATTTCTTTTGGTATTTGTGGATGGCCATTTTTTTGTGAAGGTTTCTTTTTTTGAAAATTCAATTCAGAAAGTGCTTGTAAGCTGTGAGTCTGTGACTTGGGAGCTTTTCTGTTTAATTACATCATACTATAATCCTGAAGTGCAGTGGGAAAAGAAAGGGATGTGTGCCATGTTGATGTCGGCGAAAATCACATAATTACAAAACCCAAGCAGGAGAAGCTAGCCAACTGTTGATGCATTTTATTTTATAAATACCCCATATATTTTTTTATATTTTTCACATAATATTTATGTATTATTATTAAATATTAAACTAATCTATATTTAAAATTTTTTGCTAATAACCTTTTTCGTCAATACACCTTACATTTTAAAAAGAAACTTCGTCTACGTCAAGTAACATATAAATTAATGCAGCTATTGGAAAATAGTGACAACAAACAATGCAGGGCTTCATAACTATCTTTGGAGCTTCAGGAAGCAAAAATAAATATTTAAAAGATCTCCATCCTCTCAATTACCAAGTAATAATCTGACAAGATGGACGACGTAGATATCGTTGAATCCATGATCAAATTTGATATGATGGAGACATATTTCTGCGGGACGGGAATCTTCAATTACGAATCGCCATATATACAAAATTTGCAATCACTATTGTTAACAACAGACAATTCAACGTTCAATTATATCACACAGGAGACGGAGTAAATGACACCTTTGATGCCTTTGAATTTAACTAGGAAACTTTCATTAATTTGTCCCTGTATATTTGGCCCAATAATAATATTTTATTTTCACACATTAATTTTATAAAATTTTTTATTTAAATAATAAATTTATTAAATATCATAAATTAAACTATAAAACTCATGCTAATTCAACATTTCCCGCACCAAAGGCAACTTTTCTCTTAACGGAGTGGCAATCGAACCCCACCATAGACGAGGTGACTGCTGAGAAGCTTGGTTTCCCTTCTTCCTATTTCCCAACGCCCATCTTCCGAAGTTAATGTCACACCAGTAACAAACTATATAGAGTGTTATAGATAGAGACCAAAACAAGTTTCCGCATTTAGATATTGCTACATATAGATAGATCTTTGTAAGTAAATTAATCATATGTAATGAACTCATGAATCCTGATGAGCTGAGACAGGAAATAAGACAAGCTCATTCTAAGCCATACAAGGATTTGATGTATGTCAGACAAAATGACTGGGATTTATTTCTAATCTTGTATGAACAAATCCTTGTAGTACACCCACTATCTTACTAATCTTTCCTAAAGGCCAACATTGCTCGTGGATCAAATTGCATCTATAGAAATTATTCAATGATAGATGTTAACCCACTTTCTGATGTCCGCCCACTGCATGCATGCTCTCATTTTCTTCAAATTTGTCATTAATTGGTCATAGAGAAAATTCCTTCAAACTAACAGAATTCGAAGGAAATTAAACAATGAGATGATGCAGATCTCATGTATAATCTCAGAATTGTATGCATCATCTATCAAAGTATCTGAAAGTAATTGATCAGCAGTAAGTTCCTACCTTCAATTATGGATTGAGTCAAGCTATTCTCACAATTTTTAATTTATAAAACTTTTATAAAACACAAATAGATACTAATTTTTATTTACACTTTTTCATAATAACAAAAAAACTGATATTTATTTATGATCTACAGAAGTATTGTGAGTTAAAATTCATGGAAGCATTATTTTTCATTCTGGCTTTTATAAAATTACTCTACTTTTCCTTAAATTTGTAGACTATGACCAAAAATTGGTGAGAGAGAAGACATGAAGATGGGCTTGAATTGATATACAAAGTAGGAAGTCGTTTCTGAGCAGCTATGGGCTGGATATGATATCCACTAGGGGATGGTAACTTTCATGGTTTTGAGATTTAATTGCCAAGTAGGTGGTGGGTCTTTCAACTCAAACCATGTTGGCGAAGGGACCATGATGGGGGAACCATTTGTTTTCTTTGAGCTAATTGACATACTTTGTTAGGAGAACAAAAAAGACATAAATGTCTCCATTGATGGTGCATATTATAGAAAGGGTCCTCAAAATAGCAACAATTATTGTTGGCTGGTGATTTTATGTGTTGTAAACAGGAATCTCACTTTCTCTGTCAATTGGTCATTCTCAAAGCCAAGAGAGGTCCCCAGATTTCACTAAAACAATACAAAACCATAGCACAGATATAGACCCACCCACCCCAATAATTCAATCCATATGGCTACTATATATATCCTCATAAGTCATAATAGAAACAATTTCCCCTGCTTTTAGAGCAAAGAAAATCACTTTTAGGGAATTATTTAGGAGCCTCTCTTCTTACCGTTCGTAAGTTTGAATGTCCAGTGACACTTTTGTTATCCAAGGTAGACCCACGAAATGAGTATAGTAAATAGCTACCAAAAAAAAATGTGACTTATTAGATATAATAAATTTTATATTTTAATATATAAAAATTAATATATTTAATTATTTAATTTTTTGAAATAAAAATTTAATTCATAAGAATAGCAGAACCTTTTCTGTTATGTCAACATGCCACAAGATAAATTAATTAAAATTTTTTTATTTTTACATCTTTATTTTTATATAATTCTTATTTTACATAATTTAAATTATTAATTTATTAAAATTTATAAACTAAATTATAAGACCAGCTGATTCAATATTTTTACTATAAGAAATTTTGGTATTAATAAGGGATAAATTCTTTAATAAAAATAAATTTTCTCAACAAATCTCTTAATGAAAATTTTTATCAATAGATTTGTGATTTTTACATAAAAATTTATTTATTGATTATACCAAAATTTCTTATAATAATTTTTTACAGTCAAAAACTTTTCTCAATTCAATAATTGTTAATAAATAAAGTTGTCAAGATCAATATGAAGCTAATTGCTTGCACAATGTACAGATCAACATGTTTCTCTCATATAATGAAAGTGAAAGTTGAATAGATAGCATTACTGCATAAACCAATATTTGGTACACCTGATCTAACCTGAATAGCAATGCTGCATCTAACGCAGCCATTTTCAGTTCCATAAGTCATTAAACCACATATAAATAGGCAGGCACAAAGGTTAGCAGTGAAGTAATTGAGCACAAAGATTTTGAGAAAATGATATTAGGGAGAGAGGGGCACAGCACGTTAACTGATCGGATCTATGGGATGATATGGAAATGATATTTAAGAACTGTCCCATAAGCATCTGCAGGGATATGTGGAGAAGAACTTTTTGTCTTTCATGCGTGGAAGTATTCTAGGGATGCTTTGTGGTAAGAAGTAAAATGTTTGGATATTGGGACTATACAGAAAGAATGACATAGGGACACCATCGCCATCAGTGTAGGGAGAGGGTCCTTGTTTGTGGGGCACGGAGAGACACAGACTAATAATGTTACGGAGATTACAGGGCAACTTGGCCCACCAAAGAGACGAAACTGTTTCTATCTATCAATGTTTTGGCCCATCCATAAGTTGAGCCAACTTGACAGTGAATAGGTGGGTGCAAAAACCTAACTTGACTTGTGACTTATCGGTGACGGATTAATTACGTATTGTTTTGTCAAATCACTGAAACCAGCCCCAAACCAATATCATAAAGTACACATAAAATTTGTCAATTTAATTATTTTGATTTCCATTTTTATATTGGCTGCCTTCTTCCTTTGTACCAAAAACACAAGCTTTTGAAATCCAAAAAACCATGAAAGACCTTTGGTGGCATGGGTAATTAATTTTATTTCTCCTTATTAAGTTCATGGATCACAAGCTAAATTTTATTAAATAATTACTTAAAAAATTTAAATATTTTATAAATTAAATTATAAAATTTAATAAATTACTGAATAAATTTTATGTCCCAAGAGAGACGAAATACTCAAAGTTCATATATACCCATGAGAAAATTATTCATTGAGAGGAATACCACTATATATATGTACAAAACTATTGGTCATCAGGTTATGCTGCTAAATTGCATATCCATCGTTATTATGCATTGGATGAATTGTAATTTTCTAATTCATTCTTATTCATGCCATCTATACGGCATCCATACAGAAGAAATGCAAACTATCAAGAATTTGAAGGAAGAGGAGCTCACAAGTCATTTTCTCTTACAAGAGTTTCTCTGGGTTAAAACATACATACATATATATATATATATATATATACATGCATACATATATATATAAATATGTATATATATATATATATATATATATATTCTTGGTGGGTGTTTATTGTCGTGGAAATCACACAGCCATAAGCATTCAACCATTGATGTGCCATGCCTTGGAAATGGAACTCGTATCCGATTACACTTAGTAAGAAAATTTGGAAGCATTGGCGAAAATGGTTAAGGATCACAAGGTATGACTCTCTCTGCATATGATTGATTTGTTTGTTTCAATGAAAGAATTTAAATGATCACTGCACGCATCTCTCTGGCAAAGTCAAATTGCAGACGTAACTACCTAGTTAGACAACAGCCTGTTTCAATCTATTAAGTCTTACCTCAAGTAATATGAAATATTTGAATAAGCTTATAAAGACTTGAACTCTTTTTGTTAATAGCTAGCTTTTGAGAGTTGATGGCAAAATTACGAAGCATGCTGTTATATTGTAATCCATTAGGAGTGTGTAAAACACCCGACCCGATTTATGATTCATACACTTATATTTGGATTGACAATGGATTATATTTTTTTATGTTAAACTTGACTTGAATTTATATTGATCAACTAAAATATACATAAAACTTATTAATATGTTTGAATTTGACTGATTTATATATTTTCAATTAGATAAAAAATTTTATATCTAATTTTCTTTAACTTGGATCAATTTTTTTCTCTAATTCAATCTGAACTCGACTTGTGCATACCCTTACAATCTATTAGGTGGTAATTTAAAAAGGTCATTAGCTATGTCAGGTAACATGGCAAGATTACATGAGTAATGTAGACTTAGTTTTGATCTTATATTAATGTTACATTGCAATCTTCAATGGGCTTGATATAATGGCCAACTGTCTTCGGCCCACGAATTACAGGCCACATATAACACATAATGGTTAAGTTCATGAAATTTTGTAGCCCTTACAATTTTAATCAGGCCCATTACTGAGACAACCCCAAATGCAAAATGACCCCGATGTATTTTCAGTATCGGTGGTTTTAAAAAAGAAAATATTGAAATGCTCACAGACCAAAAGGATAAAATAATAATATGATAAAAAATAGAAAGAATAAATTATATTAATTTTTTTAAATATTTAATTATAATATTTCATCTTATTCTTATTTTAATTGACACTTCATCTTATTTATTTAAATATTAATTAAAAAATATACTTAAATATTAATAAAATTTTTATAAAAAATATTAAATTAAAATTTATTCTAATTTTATTTAAAATTATACTTTAACTCAATTAATTATTTTAAATAATTAATACCTTAAAAAATTATATTTTTTTAATTAAATAATTATAATTATTGTAAGATGTAAATTTAACTATGTATGTAATTATGAAAAAAATTTTAATACAAATATAGATATATCTTAAAGATGAATTTAGTTAAAAAAAAATATAAAGTAAAATTAATCTTATTTTTTATTAACTAAATTCACTCTAAGATATTTTTATATTTATATTAAATTTTTTTTTAATAATTATATATATTACTAAATTTATAACTTATAATAAATATAATTATTTGATTAAAAAAATATAATTTATCAAAATATTAATTATTTAAAATAATTAAAATGAATTAAAGTGTAATTTTTAAATAAAATTAAATTAAAATATTAATTTAATATTTTTTATAAATATTTTATTAATATTAGATATATTTTTTAATTAATATTTAAAAAAATAACGTAAAGTATTATATTTAAATTAAAAATAAAATAAAATATTATAATAAAATATTGTAAAAAAGATTAATATAATTTATTCAAATAAAAATGATAAAATTAACGTAGGAAATTACTGGAGGGCTAGTTGTCCTCTCTGCTGAACGATGCAGAGAAACGAACCTTGTACGTGGTGAAATTCCTATACAACCAAAAAACTTCCGCCAACAAGGCACGAAGATTTTGTGGATTAAAGAGGCTAATTCAGCCAATAAAGGAAAGCTCTGAGATGGCCGATACCGCGTCACGGTGGGTGTTCCATGATATCAAGACGCGGTTATTTTAATCGAAAGTGAATTCCTCTGTTCCAGGAATGAGAAAACCCCTAAAATTCAGAGGGCAGAGAAATCCCAATTCCAAATAAGAACGAGAAGGAAGTCAAAATTAAGCGAAAGATAGGATGACAGAATGCGAATGCAGGCCATTAGCTTTCTTTCTGGGGTTGCCATTCGCTCTTGTGGCTGTGGTTTTGTCGCTCCTGGGTGCAATCATATGGATTATTGGGTATTTTCCTTCTCATGAATTTTCTGTCTGCAGATACCCCATGCTTTTATTTTGCGGTTTCAGAACTTTTCTTGGTTCCTCGAGATTATCTTATCTGGGTTTATCTTCATTTTCACAATTCTGCAATGGCTTTCTGGACCTGATCTAATTATGCACAATGTCTCTTCTTTTTCCTCCATTGAATTGCTTTTCATGTTGCCATCAAGCTCTGTCAATTTTGGGTTGATTCATTGCTAAAATATAATTCCTTGATTGCTCTGATCATTAATTGGTAATTCCGATCATTGTGGTGAATGGCAATGCAGGGCATTATTGAGTTGCATCTGCCCATGCTGCAGGTGCTTCGCTAACCTGGCTAATATGGCTGTGGCTCTTCTACAGCTTCCAGTTCAAATCCTTAGATGGTTCATAGATCAGATCCCCTGTTAGACACGTTCACCCATGAGATTGTTAAATCTCTGCCATTTTTGGTTTGTTGGCAAATTGAAGTTCCTAACTTGTTGTTTCCCTCATGACATTTGCCAGCAATAAAATAGGTTATACAACATGCTTGGCATCCAGCAATGACAGAGGTTTGCTTGTTTTATTTATACACTATTTATGGTTTGTTTGCTTGCAAAGCCTGAATCATGTTTTATATATTTTTTGCACAAAACTTGTTGTTATTGCACTATAACACATTACAAGCTTATAAAAAAAAATGGTAAAAAGTGGTTTTCACCATTTAAGGGTAAGAAATATTAGTGGTAGATCCCTTTTTATCAAAATGTTTTTTTTACCAAAGTTGAAACCCAAATCTTTCAACCCTCAAGTTGAAATTTCTCGGAGCCTAACTATCTTCCACTGGCCAATCCATTTTAATATTAACAACTTAAACGCTGTATTACTATCAATTATCGTTTAGCTACATCGGAGAAATGTAATAAACTGTAGAGTAAAACTCTCTTTGGTCTCTCAAAGATGAATAAATTTCTATTTTAGTTCCTTACTATTAAATTTTTCTATTTTGGTCCTCCAGAGATCAATTAACTTCTATTTTAGTCCCTCATTGTTAAAAATTCTTAATTAAATCCTCCAAAGATTGAAATTGATATCAATCAAGTCCCTCAATTAGGATGATTGCTAACAAGGTCAAAATTGCTGACGTGGCAAAATTGGTTGACGTGGCTACTGACATCAGCATGCCACATCAGCCAAATTCAGCCATGTCATTATGATACGTCAGTCAATACCCTGCCACGTCAGCAACTTTTGCCTTGTCAGCATGTCACGTCATCTAAATTCGGCCATGTCAGCATGACACGTCAGCAATTTCTGACACGTCAGCAATTTC
This sequence comes from Dicorynia guianensis, assembly GCA_037013595.1. NCBI lineage: Eukaryota > Viridiplantae > Streptophyta > Magnoliopsida > Fabales > Fabaceae > Dicorynia > Dicorynia guianensis. Next base: position 4,903,676 of record JASUAB010000009.1, read on the forward strand.
TGACACGTCAGCAATTTTGACCTTGTTAGCAATCATCTTAATTGAGGGACTTGATTGATATCAATTTCAATCTTTGGAGGACTTAATTAGAAATTTTTAACAATAAGGGACTAAAATAGAAGTTAATTGATCTCTGGAGGACTAAAATAGAAAAATTTAACAGTGAGAAACTAAAATAAAAATTTATTTATCTTTGAGAAACCACAAGAGAGTTGTAATGTAAACTGTAACAAATATTTTAAAACATGGCACCCTTAAATTCTGAAATATAGCAATGTAACCCTTTATCTTTGTTGAATTGTGTGAATAGCCACTTCTTATAAGAATGCGGCATCTACAGCCTACAAGTCCCACGTGTGCTATTCATTAGTAGGAACTCCGAATATAAACCGTTAATGGAAAAAATTAGTTTATAATTTATTATAAAAAGTTATATTTAATGGTTTAAATTATTAAATTTATAAAATTTATTAAATTTTATGTAATATAAATAAAATTATAAAAATTAAGATATTCCTATGACCCGACTTAAAATAAGGGCAAGGTTTCTGGAACTTTCCACAGCATTCTCACACCGTCAAAACGAAGGCGAATAGCATAGAGATTAGAGATTTAGATGCAGCACTCCGTCAACGTTCTTAAAAAACCATCATCTTTCCTCATTCATAGATTTGAGGCTCCGACCTTGACGTGGTGGCCTGAGCTTATTCGCTTTCTGAATTTTCCGAGTTATAAAAGAGTAAGGAGAAGGATTGCAAGGATTGAGAACCTGAGAAAGAGAAAGAGAGGAGTAGAAGAAGGAACGAAAATGGGTGTGGACTATTACAAGATATTGCAGGTCGATAAGAATGCCAAAGATGACGACTTGAAGAAGGCCTATAGGAAGCTTGCCATGAAATGGCATCCGGATAAGAACCCAAATAACAAAAAAGAAGCTGAAGCAAAATTCAAGCAAATTTCTGAAGCCTATGAGGTGTGATTTTCATCGAACTACTATTAATCTCATATGGAATTCGCAAATTTTCAAACTTTAGAAGTGTAATGGTGGAACTCAATTAAAAAATTTTCTTCTGGGTGATCCTCACTTTTTCTGTTGTCATATTTGCAGGTTCTCAGTGATCCGAAGAAGAGAGCTGTCTATGACCAATATGGTGAAGAGGGTTTGAAGGGTCAGGTGCCGCCTCCTGATGCTGGTGGTGCTGGAGGAGCTTCATTCTTTTCGACGGGAGAAGGCCCAACGTCGTTTCGGTTCAATCCCCGGAACGCTGACGACATTTTTGCAGAGTTCTTTGGGTTCTCAAGCCCCTTTGGCGGCATGTGTGGAGGCCCTAGTGGAGGCATGAGATCGAGGTTCTCTAATGGGATTTTTGGTGATGATATATTTGAATCTTTCAAGGACCCAGGAGGAGGTGGCCATATGAATCACGGTGCTCCTCGCAAGGCCCCTCCGATTGAGAATAGGTTGCCCTGTAGTCTTGAAGAGTTATACAAAGGGACTACAAGGAAGATGAAGATCTCCAGAGAAATTGCCGATGCTAGTGGGTAAGTAGTTATATCTTGTCTGGTTATTTCTTTTATATTTGTGGATCATCTAGATGTTTTCCGTTTTTGTCTTTGCATTGGTGCCAGTGTCCCTAATTTGATCATTATTGTCCCTCACTGAAATGCTGAATTGATAGTAATGCTGAGCTTCTTTGGTTTTGACGAAAGAGGAAACCATTATGGATCAACTGAAGAGGAAACTTATTGGTCCTAACTTTGAATTCTGAAAGTTACCAATTTCGCTGTAATTCATCGACAGAAACTCTGTTTTTTGAAGAGTAGTTTGGGTGAATGTTTATAAAACTCGAGAACTATTGCTTGCTAATTGGCTACTTGGGTTAGACTTAAACCATTGACAGTGCTAAATGCTATCCTTTATTTACTTACACATCTGCTTTGGCTTTTGGCTTTTCCGGTTATTTAACTTTAATAACTCGAACCTGGCACAATACATTCTGGAAGAACTTGCAGATCTGTTTCTTCTGAATGTGTGTTAGTTTGTTTTGTGTTATTGTGTGGCGTTTGTATCATTGTTTGAAGAAGATATCTACTTTGTAAATTCTGGTAATGTTATAAGTGGCTATGTGAATGTATGGTGCTTTGTGCTTAGAACCATACTACTGGTTCACAATTAAATTGAAAAAGTTTTAAGCGCCTAAAGGTTGTTTTACTTGGAGTTCGTCTGGTTAAAGCTTTCTAAATTATGGTTGTGTTACAGATCTCTTAGTAGTAGTCTGGCTGGCAGCTTGATGAAGTTGATATTATTTGCAAGTTTTTCCAGTACCGAAAATCCTTTTTCTACATGCTGCAAATCCCAAACCTTGAAAGACTAAGATAAAAGATAAGTAGATTAAGTTCATTTAATATATAAATGGTGGGATTTAGGATTCTTTTCACTGTTGTGGAAGGATCCAGTGATTTGTTGGTGACATGCTATCCTTGAACTTGCGATGCAATTCTGTTATGCGGTCGCCCCAATTCTAAAGTTTCATCCAATGGATGTTGGATCACAAGCTTCTAATATGTTTTGCCTTTACCTTTGAACACCAAGGGCAATGCTTTTAGTTTTTCTTTCATTGAACAAAATCTTTTTAGATGAACTAGTGACACCAGAGTGTTATTATTCTGCATAAACTTTTAAAATCTGTGTTGAAGACAGGTATACATTTTTGTTTCTCAAGTTGTTATAAAGTAAAATTGGGGTGCATCTTCATTCCAGAATCCAGATTGTGCTTTTAGTTTCTTCCTTCATTGTGTTGGGTGCTTGTCGTTGTTAACCACATCTCAGTGAATGACAACTTTTCTTTTCTAGTGGGTTTAAAACCATGCAGGTGGAAGAGATTTTAACTATCAATGTCAAACCTGGTTGGAAGAAGGGCACAAAGATTACCTTCCCAGAGAAAGGAAACATACAACCACATGTGACACCTGCAGACCTGGTTTTCATCATTGATGAAAAACCGCATAGTAATTTCACTCGTGATGGGAATGATCTGATCGTCACTCAGAAGATTTCTCTAGGGGAGGCCTTAACAGGTTATACAGTGCACCTCACTGCCTTGGATGGCAGAACCTTAACCATACCAATCAACAATGTTATTCATCCCACCTATGAGGAAGTTGTCCCAGCAGAAGGAATGCCACTCCAAAAGGATCCAACTAAGAAAGGAAACTTGAGGATAAAGTTCAATATCAAGTTCCCTACGAGGCTTACTTCTGAGCAGAAGGCAGGAATCAAGAAACTGTTGGCTGCCTGAGATCAAATAAAGAGGGTAACACTCGGCAAAAACTAGGTGGTATTTTTTTTCTTTTTTATGAAAATGTAAGATATATTTGCCACAATGTTTTGTATTGTGGCTTAGTATAGTGATTTAAATTTTTATGTTTTTGGAAGATTTGTCCGCTAACGGGTATAGGGACTTCTGTTCCACTTGTTCTATTTATGAAATGGGTTCCACTTAGTCACGGTTATTGCCCAATTTCTTTCCGTCATTTTGTATACTAAAGTATCTGATCATGGGACTAGGGACTACGCCGTAATTACAATACCAAAATACATCAAAATTAACTTCAAGAAACTGCTGCGAGGTTACCCCTCCCCACTTTCTTTTAGTAACTGTAGTTTGATGATAAAGATCCAACTCCATCTGTATCCATGATCTGTTCTGCATCTTCTCCTTTAATTTCTGAGTCCCCCATTCATGTAATCTTCAACATCAACCTGCCAATTTCATCAGTGTCAACGTGTCATCACCAATGTCCTTTTTCTTTTTTAAAAAAATGTGTTATGTTTAGCTGCTTTATTGTCTAGACAGATGAACCCACTTTTGTTTTCCTCCTTTGTCGATTGCTAAAATAAGCTCCCAGTAGGCTATTTTCAGCCCTCTTCCCCCTTATTATGACCATTGAAGGCAGTCTATAAACACTGCAAATCAGCTTTATGAAAGTTTAGGTGCTTATATTATCCATATTTGTATCGCTTTCATAACCCAAAGTACTAGTAATTTTTCGCGAAACATAACATTAATTTAATCAAAAGAAAGGAATGCCCGAAAACTATCTCGTATTATGCATTATTAATTAAGAAAAAAAATGCTCAAATGTTTTTAGCCAAGTATAAATTGCCACTAACAATTACAGAGCAGGAATTTTTTTTCTAAGAAAATGAAAGAATCAATTGCGAGAGAGAGGGAAACCAATCCCATGTCGTTGGCTGGGGAATACAACAAATAGCAGACTGCAGACGACGCCAATCCCAACAGGCAATGCCACAAAGATCTCCTTAGCCTCCTTTGAAGGCTTTGGATCGAAGCAACTTACAACATTTTTATCAAAAAGTGCAACTGCGACAAAAACCAATAGGGAGGTGAAGGCGTGGAAAAAATCAATGAAGCGTAGCCGATACTTGGCAGCCTCATCAGCTTGAAGCCTCACTGATCCATCCACGACCCACAACCCATTAACCGTGGCCACCCCATATCGAACTTTGCCTCTTTCGTCGCGGAAGCTATCGGTGAAGCAGAGAAGAAAGCACGAGAGGCTCCAAAAGCTTAAGAAGCATGCAGTTATGATTTGGCTTGTCACTGTGTGGCATTGGCCTTGGTGTGTCAAAATTGGTGACAGAATCTGAAATGTGAGCGCGGTTCCTGTAGGGAGAAGCTTGGTCAAATGTGCTGTTCCTTTGAATGTCTTTCGCAATGCCTTCTGTGCTGGTGTTTTGGGATTTTTTGGTGGATTTCCTATAAGGGGTTGTTGTGCTTCTTTGATGCCCAGCTGAGATTCTTGTGTGGTCACGTTAACATCCATGGCCTAGACTCTTTATTTGCTTTCATTCTCTTTCAGATTTCGTCAAATTCTTCTTGAAAGTGTTTGGATGCTCTAATGTGTTTATAATGAGCAAGAAACTGAAAACCATACCAAAAATCAAAAGGTTGGGTTCGGTTTTGGTTTTTCTATTGCATGGGTTCTGAGGACTATCTTTGGCTTTATGGGTTGTTGCAACTACTTTTCAAGGTGTGGCAGCACTTTAGTGATAAACTGCCATAGAATTAGACGTTATAGGAACATTGAAATAGGTTACAATTATAGTTGGTTAGAGAAAGGGGTTTTTTTTTTTTTTTTTGGGTGAAGGGGTTTGTTTTACTTTTATTAAGGAGTTACAACTTACAACGTTTCCGTAGGCCCAGAAAAAACATCGTTTAATGATGGGGCTGTAATTCGGCCGTTTATGAATTCTACGAAACAAATTTTCGAAATTGGGCATCATACTTAACCTTTTTTTGAATGTTACTGGAATACTGGAATGTAACGAAAAACACACTAAGGGAACTAAAATGTTTCACCATCGCCGGATGTCAGTGGTGCTATGTTTTCGTCTTCCTGGCATGTCTCTTTGTTATGCCTAAATAGATGTACTCAATGCATTCTTTCATTTTGTACCTTTTTTTTTTTTTTGGATGGGAGACAAGTGAGACCGGGAAAGATGATTTCTTTTTTTTAGAAAACAAATACTAGAAATTAGAGCACAAATACACGCACGTGGAAGAAAGAATCTATGGTATAAAAAATTATTGATAAAATGCGAGATAAGAAGAAAAATAAAGAAATATGATACATTTTTACAAATCTGATAAATAAACATTGAATTGAGATTGAAAAAAAAAACTTGCTAAAGATTTCTAGGGAGCAGTAGTAATTTTAATCTCTTTAATTTTTTTGAAAGAATAATTTAATTCTTTTATAATTATAACAAGAATAATTTAATCTTTATTTATTAAATTTTTAAAATATGATATGATTCATTAATATTAATTTAAATTGTATTTTTTATTATAATTTTAATTAATTATTATATAAATTTATTTTTCATTAAAAAAATTATTGAAATATATAAAATTTAAATTTAAAATTTGGTAAACAAATGAGATAACTTCTTGCACAAAAGAATAGTTGTTAAAATTTTTGAACAAAAATAAAATATTTGTCACCATAGATTAATTATATTATTGTTAAAAAAATAATTAAATAAAAAATTAAATTATTTTAATTTTACTTATAAAATAACTAAATTGTCTCATCTATACTTTTAGCAGCAGTGATCTGAAGGGTAGAGGGCGAAGGGGGTTGTTGTCTCCCTCACGTGGTGACCTGCTTTTCGGTACCTGAGTTGTTGAGTGACTGACAACTTGCTTCAACAAATTTACGAAAGATTCAGAGAAATCTATTGATTTACCAACTCTTACTAAAATCTATTATATAAGAACGTCAATCACAAATCAAGTTCAAGTTAATACAGATTGGTCAAATTCGTGTAGGTTTGAAAAATTTTGCACACCCAATTAATGAGCCAACACTTAAGAGAATTTTCAATCAAAATTGAAGAAATTGACAGCAGGAAACACTATAGAGAGCATCAAAAGAAGGTTCAAAATCCATAACTTCGTTAAGCAGTATGACTATGACAGCACGAGAAATGACACAGCACATGAAACTTTCCGTTGATGTTTAATCAATCTGCAGTTCCATCTTACGTGTCTAACAGGAATTTGTTTGGCGGCAACCACAATATTAACTATGCAACCACATTCTTTGAAGACAGGTATACATTTTTGTTTCTCAAGTTGTTATAAAGTAAAATTGGGGTGCATCTTCATTCCAGAATCCAGATTGTGCTTTTAGTTTCTTCCTTCATTGTGTTGGGTGCTTGTCGTCATGTTAACCACATCTCAGTGAATGACAACTTTTCTTTTCTAGTGGGTTTAAAACCATGCAGGGGGAAGAGATTTTAACTATCAATGTTAAACCTGGTTGGAAGAAGGGTACAAAGATTACCTTCCCAGAGAAAGGAAACATACAACCACATGTGACACCTGCAGACCTGGTTTTCATCATTGATGAACAACCGCATAGTAATTTCACTCGTGATGGGAATGATCTGATCGTCACTCAGAAGATTTCTCTAGGGGAGGCCTTAACAGGTTATACAGTGCACCTCACTGCCTTGGATGGCAGAAACTTAACCATACCAATCAACAATGTTATTCATCCCACCTATGAGGAAGTTGTCCCAGCAGAAGGAATGCCACTCCAAAAGGATCCAACTAAGAAAGGAAACTTGAGGATAAAGTTCAATATCAAGTTCCCTACGAGGCTTACTTCTGAGCAGAAGGCAGGAATCAAGAAACTGTTGGCTGCCTGAGATCAAATAAAGAGGGTAACACTCGGCAAAAACTAGGTGGTATTTTTTTTCTTTTTTATGAAAATGTAAGATATATTTGCCACAATGTTTTGTTTTGTGGCTTAGTATAGTGATTTAAATTTTTATGTTTTTGTAAGATTTGTCGGCTAACGGGTATAGGGCTTCTGTTCCACTTGTTGTATTCATGAAATGGGTTCACTTAGTTACGGTTATTGCCCAATTTCTTTCCGTCATTTTGTATGCTAAAGTATCTGATCATGGGACTAGGGACTACGCCGTAATTACAATACCAAAATACATCAAAATTAACTTCAAGAAACTGCTGCGAGGTTACCCCTCCCCACTTTCTTTTAGTAACTGTAGTTTGATGATAAAGATCCAACTCCATCTGTATCCATGATCTGTTCTGCATCTTCTCCTTTAATTTCTGAGTCCCCCATTCATGTAATCTTCAACATCAACCTGCCAATTTCATCAGTGTCAACGTGTCATCACCAATATCCTTTTTCTTTTTTAAAAAATGTGTTATGTTTAGCTGCTTTATTGTCTAGACAGATGAACCCACTTTTGTTTTCCTCCTTTGTCGATTGCTAAAATAAGCTCCCAGTAGGCTATTTTCAGCCCTCTTCCCCCTTATTATGACCATTGAAGGCAGTCTATATACACTGCAAATCAGCTTTATGAAAGTTTAGGTGCTTATATTATCCATATTTGTATCGCTTTCATAACCCAAAGTACTAGTAATTTTTCGCGAAACATAACATTAATTTAATCAAAAGAAAGGAATACACGAAAACTATCTCGTATTATGCATTATTAATTAAGAAAAAAATTCTCAAATGTTTTTAGTCAAGTATAAATTGCCACTAACAATTACAGAGCAGGAATTTTTTTTCTAAGAAAATGAAAGAATCAATTGCGAGAGAGAGGGAAACCAATCCCATGTCGTTGGCTGGGGAATACAACAAATAGCAGACTGCAGACGACGCCAATCCCAACAGGCAATGCCACAAAGATCTCCTTAGCCTCCTTTGAAGGCTTTGGATCGAAGCAACTTACAACATTTTTATCAAAAAGTGCAACTGCAACAAAAACCAATAGGGAGGTGAAGGCATGGAAAAAATCAATGAAGCGTAGCCGATACATGGCAGCCTCATCAGCTTGAAGCCTCACTGATCCATCCACTACCCACAACCCATTAACCGTGGCCACCCCATATCGAACTTTGCCTCTTGCGTCGCGGAAGCTATCGGTGAAGCAGAGAAGAAAGCACGAGATGCTCCAAAAGCTTAAGAAGCATGCAGTTATGATTTAGCTTGTCACTGTGTGGCATTGGCCTTGGTGTGTCAAAATTGGTGACAGAATCTGAAATGTGAGCGCGGTTCCTGTAGGGAGAAGCTTGGACAAATGTGCTGTTCCTTTGAATGTCTTTCGCATGGCCTTCTGTGCTGGTGTTTTGGGATTTTTTGGTGGATTTCCTATAAGGGGTTGTTGTGCTTCTTTGATGCCCAGCTGAGATTCTTGTGTGGTCACGTTAACATCCATGGCCTAGACTCTTTATTTGCTTTCAATCTCTTTCAGATTTTGTCAAGTTCTTCTTGAAAGTGTTTGAATGCTCTAATGTGTTTATAATGAGCAAGAAACTGAAAATCATACCAAAAAAAAAAAGTTGGGTTCGGTTTTGGTTTTTCTATTGCATGGGTTCTGAGGACTATCTTTGGCTTTATGGGTTGTTGCAACTACTTTTCAAGGTGTGGCAGCACTTTAGTGATAAACTGCCATAGAATTAGACGTTATAGGAACATTGAAATAGGTTACAATTATAGTTGGTTAGAGAAAGGGGTTTTTTTTTTTTTGGGTGAAGGGGTTTGTTTTACTTTTATTAAGGAGTTACAACTTACAACGTTTCCGTAGGCCCAGAAAAAACATCGTTTAATGATGGGGCTGTAATTGGGCCGTTTATGAATTCTACGAAACAAGTTTTCGAAATTGGGCATCATACTTAACCTTTTTTTGAATGTTACTGGAATACTGGAATGCAACGAAAAACACACTAAGGGAACTAAAATGTTTCACCATCGCCGGATGTCAGTGGTGCTATGTTTTCGTCTTCTTGGCATGTCTCTTTGTTATGCCTAAATAGATGTACTCAATGCATTCTTTCATTTTGTACCTTTTTTTTTTTTTTGGATGGGAGACAAGTGAGACCGGGAAAGATGATTTCTTTTTTTTAGAAAACAAATACTAGAAATTAGAGCACAAATACACGCACGTGAAAGAAAGAATCTATAGTATAAAAAATTATTGATAAAATGCGAGATAAGAAGAAAAATAAAGAAATATGATACATTTTTACAAATCTGATAAATAAACATTGAATTGAGATTGAAAAAAAAAACTTGCTAAAGATTTCTAGGGAGCAGTAGTAATTTTAATCTCTTCAATTCTTTTTTAAAGAATAACTTAATTCTTTTATAATTATAACAAGAATAATTTAATTTTTTATTTATTAAATTTTTAAAATATAATAGGACTCATTAATATTTATTTAAATTGTATTTTTTATTATAATTTTAGTTAATTATTATATAAATTTATTTTTTAATTAAAAAATTATTAAAATATATAAAATTAAGATTTAAAATTTGGTAAACAAATGAGATAACTTCTCTCACAAAGAATAGTTGTTAAAATTTTTGAACAAAAATAAAGTATTTGTCATGATAGATTAATTATATTATTGTTAAAAAAATAATTAAATAAAAGATTAAATTATTTTAATTTTACTTATAAAATAACTAAATTGTCTCATCTATACCTTTAGCATCAGTGATTTGAAGGATAGAGGGCGAAGGGGGTTGTTGTCTCCCTCACTTGGTGGCCTACTTTTCGGTACCTGAGTTGTTGAGTGACTGACAACTTGCTTCAACAAATTTACGAAAGATTCAGAGAAATCTATTAATTTGTTGGCAGATTCAGAGAAATCTATTAATTTACGAACTCTTACTAAAATCTATTATATAAGAACGTCAATCACAAATCAAGTTCAAGTTAATACAGATTGGTCAAATTCGTGTAGGTTTGAAAAATTTTGCACACCCAATTAATGAGCGAACACTTTTAGAGAATTTTCAATCAAAATTGAAGGAATTGACAGCAGGAAACACTATAGAGAGCACCAAAAGAAGGCTCAAAAGCCATAACATCGTTAAGCAGTATGACAATGACAGCACCGGAAATGACACAGCACATGAAACTTTCCGTTTGGTGTTTAATCAATCTGTAGTTCCATCTTACGTGTCTAACAGGAATTTGTTTGGCGGCAACCACAATATTAACTATGCAGCCACATTCTTTTCATCTATATTCTTTTTTGTCTTGTAAATAAAAATCACAAACAGATACTAATACTGCTGATTACATGCATCACAGTTTGTTCCAATCTTCAGTTCCGTGAGGGAGTTCATTTCATCTGGCTTTTTATCCTAACAAAACCGACCCTGAATTAGAACACAGACTGAAAAGGTTGATGACAGAACAAAAATGGGATTCTCTTGTTTTATCTTGACCAAAGCAGAATGGAGAAATAGTTCAGAGTCACCTAAAATTTACGTGGAATATGCTACGGAAGACATAATTTTATCTGCATTATTCCACGAGCAATGTTGATAGTATGCATTTTTGCATACTCTTCATCTACGTTTTTTTTTTTATTTTTTATCTTTTTTTTTAATTTTATTTAATTTTCTCTCTCACTTTTATTATGAAAGAGCAAATAAGAAACGTGAATTACTAAAATCATTACTTTATTCCATTTAGTTGTTAATTTAGTGGTTGAAATATCACTGTTCATCATATGAAATTCTGGCGTCTACAGTGATGGTAATCGCAAAATGCATCAGACATTACATCATGGAAGCGTACGTGTTGATAAAAAGTTTCGTCGTTATGGACTGCCATTTTCAAAAGCACGTTTTGGGTATCAACTTGAGTCAAAAAGAAGAGCAACAACTTTTGAAATTTAAGGTTGGAGCTTTTACTAGTGCCTTTAATGATTGATCAATCACATGTTGTTCTTGGGCGAATAGTCAAAGTAATCAGTGCCTCCAAATTAAATTCAACATTGTTTGGTGTCCCTACACAACTCACTAGCCTAACTACTTTCAAGTTCTGCAGCATCCACAACTGTTATATCTGCTGGAAAAAAGATAAATTTTTATTATTTTTTTATAAATTAAGGGGTATCATTATTTAAATTATAAATTTTAAAAATTTTTTAATTAAAATAAGTTTAATTTTTTTAAGATAAATTTTTTATCACAAAATTTTTTAAAGAATCGATTTATAGTTATCAAATAATTTTTGAACATTTATACAAACTACATTAACTTTTATAATTTTAAACATATATATTTTATATAATTTATAAAAAATAAAGAGTTAAGCATTTAATTTTATATTTTTTCTAATTATACCAAAAGTATAAATGTAAGGATGTATATATTTCAACACTTTATCTGTTGTAGTATACAGATTAAGATTATGCATATCATCTTAACTCAATTTGACCCAAAACAAATAAAATTTAGCTGTGATTCATATGATTATATTTTTATTATTAATACATTATATTATTTTTGTAAAATTTGACTTATATCTATATTAATTAATTAAAACATATATAAAATCATTAACTTGCTTAAGCTAAATTTGATTTGCATATATTTTGTTTTAGATTAGCATAAAAAGCTTTAAACTTAAATTTTTCTAGCTTAACTAATTTTTTTTTGTTTTTAACTCAACTCAGACTCAATCGGTGCATACCAATAACAATGTTAGTAAAACACTTTCTTTTTTTAAGAGAAATGCTATCAATACACAGCATCTCCCTACTCTTTCCGTAACTACAGAGAGAGGACGAAATTGAAACTGTGCTTGCCCTCTCACAAACGCATACAGAAAGTGAAGGAATGCTTTTTTACTGATAACAGAGCTTTTGTCTTATTTCTATATAAAAATTTCTCGGTCATGTCCCCAAATAAAAAGCGCCCGAGGAATGAAAAAGCGGGATATTTTAACCATTTGCTTTCTGGTTTGGACAGCACCCTTGAAAGCTCCTCCAACAAGTTTCAACTTTCAAAGATGTCGTCTTTTTCACGTTCAAAGTCTCCACACAAGTTTCTGTCATTCTCTTTGCAGTTGTTCACTATCAGAGCGAATGGCCTCGATTTTCCCTAATCTTTTCGGCGCTTACTATTGCTTGTCTCCAGTTTCCCAATCATTTTTTGGTACTAGCAGATTTTCAAGTTTCAATATTTTTTTTGGTACAGTGTGCCCGTGGAGTTTATGGTAACCACGTCGTCCTTAGTAGTAATTTACTATGGAATTGGGTCCCACAAGATTTACATGCAACCATATAAGTACATACTGCTTTCTGTACATATTTATGTTCCTTGCATACCATTGAACCATTGAGGTGTACCATGTTATTATTAATCTAAAACAATTCTAATATTGAATGGCTTGTCCCAATTAAATGTGGCCCTCGCATTTTCTCTTAATTTTTAAATTTTTTCTTTCCCCAGCGAAAAGATTCATCTTTAACTTTATGTTTGGATAAAAAGACATAAAAGAAAAGGAGGATATTTTAATTAAAATTTTTTATTTGATTTAAATTTTTAAAGAGGAAGAAAAAAAAAATAAAAGGGTTCAATTTTTTTTTTTTTTATACTAATGGACCCACTCGATATGCTAAGTGAGTTCTGTAAACTTGAACAGTAATTTTTCGCTAGAGAAGCGGCAAAGAGGGACTGGTTGTATCGGTTTCCTTCCCTCTTTGATTCACATGGCAGAGCCTCCCCTTCCCCAACAAAAGGAGACCAAGTAGGACCCCCCTTATCTTATGATAGTTGTCACTTCTCTTTGCTGGCGTTCTTCCATTTGGTTTCTTCAAATCCCACTCTCTACCTGCGCCTGGACGCTAAAACCAGTCCCGAACATCGTCCCCCTTTCTCCCTCCCTTCAATTCACCACCATGCTTCTCTTCTTTGTTCTTCTCTTTCTCTCTACTCCTCCCTTTATGCTGTCTTTAAACCAAGAGGGCCGCTTCCTCTACCAAGCCAAGCTTCAACTTTCCGACCCAACCAATGCCCTCTCCAGCTGGAGCGACCGTGACATCACCCCCTGCAATTGGGTCGGCGTATCCTGCCACCCATCCACCGGCGAGGTTATTTCTGTCAATGTGTCTTCCTCACAGCTCGCCGGCCCCTTCCCCATCTCCCTCTGCCGCCTCCCTTCTCTCGCTTCCCTCTACCTCTCCAACAACTTCATCACCTCTTCCCTCACCGTCGGTATCGCCAACTGTAGTCGTCTGGAGCACCTCGACATCTCCCAGAACGACATCGTGGGTCCTATCCCGGAAACGCTCTCCCAAATCCCAACTCTCCGGTACCTGGACCTCTCATTCAATAATTTCTCCGGGGATGTTCCATCGAGCTTTGGCGAGTTCCAGCAACTCGAAACGCTCATACTTGTTAATAATCTGCTGAACGGAACAATACACAGCTCTCTTGGTAACATTTCCTCCCTGAAGGAACTTCAACTTGCCTATAACCCCTTCACTCCGAGTCGCATTCCGAGTGAACTCGGTAACTTGACGAATCTCGAGTACGTTTGGTTCAGCAATTGTCATTTCATGGGCCCGATTCCGCCGTCTCTGGGCCAGCTCACTCGGCTCATCAACCTTGACTTGTCCAGTAACCAACTCAGTGGTTCAATCCCGAAGTCAATCGCTGGGTTAAAAAGCGTTATCCAAATTGAGCTCTATGACAACTCTCTCTCCGGCGAGTTACCTGATGGAATGTCGAATTTGAAGAGTCTGAGGCGATTCGACGCGTCGATGAACGAGTTGACTGGGACGATACCTGGTGAATTGTGCGGATTGCAGCTTGGGTCTCTTAATTTATACGATAATCGGCTTGAAGGGTCTTTACCAGAGAGTTTAGCTCGCTCTCCAAATTTATACGAGCTCAAATTGTTCAATAACAAGCTCAGTGGATCACTGCCGAGTGCACTCGGCAATAACTCACGCTTGCAGAAAATTGACGTTTCTTATAATCAATTTTCCGGTGAAATACCAGAGAATTTGTGTAAAGGGGGCGAGTTAGAAGACCTGATCCTAATTTTCAATTCATTTTCCGGGAGACTTCCTGAGAGTCTGGGAAATTGCAAGAGCTTAAACAGGGTTCGGCTTAGAAATAATAAACTCTCAGGCACGATTCCTGATGCTTTCTGGGGCCTGCCCCATCTATATTTACTCGAGCTTATTGATAATTCTCTATCTGGGAAAATTTCTAGTTCTATATCTGGTGCTCACAATCTGTCAATTCTGTTGATTTCGAGGAACCAATTTTCTGGTTCGATACCTGATGAAATTGGGTGGTTGAGCAATCTTGTTGAATTTAGTGGTAGCCATAATAATTTTACAGGTCTAATTCCAGCCAGTATGTTCAAGTTGAGCCTGCTGGATAAGCTTGATCTCAGTGACAATGAGCTTTCTGGAGAAATTTCAGGACGAATTCGTGCTTGGAAGCAGCTCAATGAGCTTGACTTGGCAAATAATAGGTTTTATGGCAATATTCCAAAGGAAATTGGGAGCTTGCCGGGGCTAAATTATCTCGATCTTTCAGGAAATCAGTTTTCTGGTGAAATTCCAATGGAATTGCAAAATTTGAAGCTCAATTTGCTTAATTTGTCGAACAATCAACTTTCTGGGAACATTCCTCCACTTTATGCTAACCAGAATTATAGAAAGAGTTTTCTGGGAAATCCAGGCCTCTGTGGCGACCTCCCCGAACTTTGTTCAAGCGTTGGTGAAAGTAAGAACCAGAAATATATGTGGATTTTCCTGTCAATATTTTTACTTGCTGGAATTGTGTTTGTTGTTGGAGTTGCATGGTTTTTCTTGAAATACCGAAACTTTAACAAGATGGAGAAAGGGTTTAACATGTCAAAATGGAGGTCATTTCATAAGCTTGGCTTCAGTGAGCTTGAGATTGTTAAATTGCTAAATGAAGATCATGTGATCGGTAGCGGAGCATCTGGGAAGGTCTACAAGGTAGTACTGAGTAATGGTGAGGCAGTGGCAGTGAAGAAGTTGAGGGGTACATCTAAGAAAGAAGATGGAAGTGTTGGTTCTGATGAATTTGATGTTGAAGTTCAAACACTGGGAAAGATCCGACACAAGAATATTGTAAGGTTATGGTGTTGCTGCAACAGCGGGGATAGTAAGCTTCTAGTTTATGAGTATATGCCAAATGGGAGCTTAGCTGATTTGCTGCGCTGTAGCAAGAAAAGCTTGTTGGATTGGCCAATTAGGTACAAAATTGCTATTGATGCTGCTGAGGGTCTTTCTTACTTGCATCACGATTGTGTCCCCTCAATTGTTCACAGGGATATCAAATCTAACAATATTTTGTTAGATGGAGAGTTTGGGGCAAAAGTTGCAGATTTTGGAGTTGCCAAAATTGTTAGGGGAGTTAGCCAAGCGGCAGAATCCATGTCGGTGATAGCGGGATCTTGTGGTTACATTGCACCAGGTTTGTGAACTTCTCCTAAACTTGTTTACGTCATCTTCTATATGTCAACGGATACCTAATAGCATAGTAAAGTAATTTCAACCTGCAATATGCTGGCAAACAAATTCTAATCTCTCAGATTTTTATCTTTCTAGAAAGATACGAATTTCTGGCTGACCAAGCTCTAATTGGACTTGCTATGCTTCTGCAGAATATGCTTATACTCTCCGGGTGAACGAAAAGAGTGATATTTATAGCTTTGGCATGGTCATTTTGGAGTTGGTGACTGGGAAGGCCCCCATTGATCCAGAGTACGGGGAAAAAGATTTAGTAAAATGGGTTTCCACTGCCTTGGACCAGAAAGGACTGGAACATGTGATTGATCCTGATCTTGATTCTAGTTACAGGGAAGAAATCGTCAAAGTACTCAACATTGGGCTTCTTTGCACCAGTTATCTTCCAATAAATCGCCCTTCAATGCGGAGAGTGGTGACAATGCTGCAGGAAGCATCTGCAGGTTCCAGATCCAGAAGTGGCAAGAGGGATGGAAAACTATCCCCTTATTATCATGCCGAGGCCTCTGCTCAAGGAAACATAGTTTGATCTATGTGCTAAAAAAACGTAGGGTCAAGCTTCAATTTTTCCCAGCTTCCAGGTTACTCAATTTGTCAAATAGAAGGATGACATGGAGAATATGACTCAAACACCATAGTCGTGTTATTTAACTGAGAAAAAAAAGCATTACTGAAATGCTTCAAGAGAGGTAAAAAGATTTGAGCAAGCGGTAACTACTTGAGGATATCAACTGTGTAACAGTAGTAGTAACGGTACTCTTGTAGGAATTCCTCCCTGTTTTGTACTAATTGCAACGTCGTATCTAGTTGGCTTTGTATCATACGGAGGAAGTTGCCATTTGTGTATGTATGTGTGTTTATTGCCTACTGCCGTCTGCATCTATATAAATTTAATACTGAGTCGCTCGCCCTGGGTACTTAACTTTCTGAACGAGGATGATTACTACTGTACAGGTCTGTTTTTTTTTCTTTTGTGTTCAGTAAAAGAGATAAAAGATAAAATAAGATAATTAAAAATTAATAAAAAATTTATAAGTTACATTAAAATGTAAAATAAAGAGAAATAAAAAATTACTAAAATAATGAAATAAGGAAGCTAGGATTCCAATAGGAGTTTCAGGACTAGCAGATTGGTTCATATACAATGCCTAAGGATATTACATTCCAATTTTGTACTTGATTTACTCGCAAATCATTGCTCAATTTGCATAGTTCTAACCTCTTGGATAATTATTAAAAGACAAGCAGCGGACAGTGTCCTTTCTTTTGTGGGTGGAAGGGGTGGGCTCGACTTTGGGAAAAGATCATGTTGGGCCTAGCTCAGGGCAGTTGATTTTGATAAATGATGGTTTCACGTCCCACAAGACAAATGGCATTTCAACAAAAATTGTTGAAATGTGAGGTAAAGTTTTGTTTTTATTTTTTTGGTGATGGTGGGAGCCCGGAGGTTTTTGTGTAGGGTAAGGGGAATCGAACCCATGCCGGCGTTCGTGGGAGTGCATCACTGATGCCATGTGAGCTACGGCTGACTGACAAAATTTTGTTGTTTTTATGGGAAGACATGCATACTACGCGCACTTTTCCACGTAAAATTAAAATAATCATTTCTCTCATTTTTGGTGCAGCAAAAAACAGAAAAAAGCAAAAATAATTATTATTCTTTTAAACCTTTCTAAAATAATGTGCATATCAACATGTTAAGGATCAAGTGTTAGAATTGTCATGGACCTCACCAAAAAAACCAAAGAAATGTCATGGTCTCATGTACAAATCAAGATGTAGATTTCCCGCCTATCTCGTCTCGTTACTGGTAAAAGTAACATTGGCACCTTTCCCTTTGTTACTTGCAAGAAGCATCCTGGAAGAATCTTTGAGCATACGATGTAATTGAATAAATGTATACAACTTGCAGAATCTAATATCTAGAATCTACGTTCATACGTGAGCCCAAAAGAGGAGCACAAATAAAATACAAATATAATGAACTGCCTCCCAATCATTGTTGATATCTCAACCATTTGAGGAAGAAAAGAAAATTCGGGACAAAACCCAAAAGTCCTCATGCATAAGAGAATTGGAATTGTCCCATCCTTTTTCTCTTTCCAGCTGATGATAATGATGCATCATGTTATATATATAGCTAGGTCTTAGCCAACTGCCTGTAAATTTTAGCTTTTATGCATCACTTTCTTTATTTTCAGCAACAGCAAGGATCATAACCTTTTTTTTTGGGTGAAATCAAAGTGAAAAAATCTCTTCATATGGGGGTCCCAGCTGCTCTACTCGTGATACACATTCTGGTAGTAACACACACAGACACTCTAGTTTGCATGCCTTTTCAGTTTTCACGAATCACAACCACTTCTTGCTAAATCTCATACTTTGGGTTCAAATTGTAACACTTCATTTTTCAATATTACTAGTATAGTTCATTAGTAAAAGAGAAAAATTATTTTTATATTAAGTGTGACAACAAATTACTCATACTAAATTTAAAAATTATTAAATTAGTTAAATTTTATATTTTAATTAATAAGATCTTATAAATTTAATAATTTAAATTTTATAAAATAAAGATCGTATAAAAATAAAAAAAATTATCAATAAAATTTAGAAAAAATACTTACAAATTATGATATAATAAGATAAGATTAAAAAATTAAAAATTCAACTTTGATGCAGATGAAAACATAGCTCAACCATGCAAGAGAGTAGCTAATTATTAGTAGCTGCAAA
This sequence comes from Dicorynia guianensis, assembly GCA_037013595.1. Classification (NCBI taxonomy): domain Eukaryota; kingdom Viridiplantae; phylum Streptophyta; class Magnoliopsida; order Fabales; family Fabaceae; genus Dicorynia; species Dicorynia guianensis. Next base: position 4,922,302 of record JASUAB010000009.1, read on the forward strand.
AACTATACAAATGCCATGATCAGGTTCTGTATACGTTAATGAAGGCAACAGGAACCTAGTGTCCTTTGTACACAAATACTACAACGGATCCCAATTAATTGCATAAACGTTGGGACAGTACTTCCAATCTTTGTAAAACTCACTATTGTACGAAATCTTTTTGTTTTATACAGATTTCGTACATATATTTTGAATTTAAATTCTCTGTTTGCTAAAAGAAAATGCTTGTTAGGTAATTAACATAAACAAATGTTCAATGAGAGTTGACAGGCTATTACCTTTGCTTGGGCCACATGGCAACAGATGGTATGCCTGCAACCATTATTGATTGAGGGCTAAGGCTTTCGAAGTTACATTGAGAGTTGGGAGAGAGAGAGAGGTTTCTTGCTATGCATGAGAAGTCTACGTGAAGGAATGGAATTATGGTTGGCTAAGAAAATAAGGCCAAAATATTTTGTTCAAAGCTGTGTAAGGTATTTACAGTCTAGCTTTATGTACACTCCAGGGTGACATTGGACCTAAATTCTCACTCTTTTGTGCTTATACATTAGGTTGCTCCGATCCCACTCAATTCTCTATAGTCTATCCATTTTAATTGTTTCTTTTCAAGTTAAAACCAGTTTTGTTTCAGGAATTATTTAAAGCTATCTTTGGTCAGAGTAAAGGGGACAAAAACCTACATTTATTCTTCTACAAGTTTCATACCGGTATACAAAGCACAACTAAACTTAAGATCAAAGCAATCACAGTTGTTTATTGTTCCTTTTTTGTGCAACTAACCCTATCTCTAATTGTCTATTTTATTCTCAATTTAGATTTTTTGGGTGCCTCTCTCTCTCTCGCCTTCCTCGTAAGAGCAAGGAGGTTGGGGAGGACTGCAATGTTCATTTCATGCAAAGGAAAGCACTAAAAAGAGAAGGAATTTAATTCCTTCCCACCTCTCAACAAGGACGGGCATGAGGGGGAGCAACCTTTAGAAGGGACAAGTTTTCCTTTTCTCCCTTTCATTACTTTAATTCCTCTTAAAATAATGTTGTGTCTCCCTTGGCCTCTTTAGTTTCTGTTTCATTTTTGTATAGCAGCCACAAGAGAGGAAATAAGAGAAGAAGATTCAGAGTGGAATGTGGGGATAATTTGAGGAAAACCAAGGAACTATGGCTCAGTGCAATGACCCTGAGAGCAATCATAGCAATCTCATTGTGGATAGACGCAAAGACAGCCTATTTAGAGCTTGTCCTTCATGTGGTCATCATATCAAATGCCAAGAGCAGGTTTACATCATTCTTTTGTCAACAAAAATCATTATTACTTTCTTATATTGTTTTCTGGTTTTGCTTGGTGAAAATAATGATCAGTGTCTGTGTGTTTATGGTGTAAACGAATATGTATGCAAAATGGTATATATAGGCTGGAATACATGACTTGCCTGGACTGCCTGCGGGAGTGAAGTTTGATCCTACTGATCAAGAGCTTCTTGAACATTTGGAAGCGAAGGTGCGCTCTGACATTCATAAGCTTCATCCCTTAATCGATGAATTCATCCCTACTCTTGAAGGCGAAAATGGAATCTGCTATACTCATCCAGAGGGGTTACCAGGTCATTACAAGCTCCAAAATCCTCTCTGCGTGTGTCTTTAAGCAAATTTGAAAAACCAGCGTGATTGATTAGTTCTTCTACCTTTTTAGTTTCTTTTCTGAATTTCCTGACGATCTCCTATCTGAATTACATGTTTCCGTTGTATTATTCACTAAGAAATCAAACAGGTCCCAACATGATATGGTTTTAAAACAGCATGGTTGTCCTTATAACATATCTGCACCTTTGTATAAAACCTCAAACTAGCTAAGAAAACGACGTCATGCGTGTCATCAGACAGGAGTGTACCCTTCGACCAACTTTTGCTGTTACATGCCACCTAGTTATTTTTTCTTCTTTATTTGGCAAAATGCTATTATATTTAATACGGAGTTATATGGTATTATTTTCTTCTTTATTGTAAATTAACATCTAATTGCTTCGTTAATAATTTTTTTCTGCAGGAGTCAGCAGAGATGGGCTGATCCGCCATTTCTTTCACCGGCCATCCAAAGCGTACACCACCGGAACAAGGAAAAGGAGAAAGGTGCACACGGATGCAGATGGCAGTGAAACCCGGTGGCACAAAACAGGTAAGACTAGGCCGGTCTATATCAGTGGCAAGTTGAGAGGGTACAAGAAAATTCTTGTGCTTTACAGTAACTATGGGAAGCAAAGAAAGCCAGAGAAAACAAATTGGGTGATGCACCAGTACCACCTGGGCAATAATGAAGAGGAAAAAGAAGGAGAGTTAGTGGTCTCCAAAGTCTTCTATCAAACACAACCTAGACAATGTGGCTCACTGATGAAGGAGTCGGTTCCTGCAAAACTAAAAGGCCAAGGTGTTCATGAGTCAGCAAATTATAAAAACAGTGAGTTCGTCGAGTACTACAATTCTTCTTTCATTTCCTTTGATCAAGGTGGGCACCATAGATCAAGCACTGCCCAAGTAATATCTCATTTTCCTGTCCATGATGGTTCTCCTTACATTCATTAGAGGAGTGGATATAACGGGAGAAGAGGAAAAGGGAGAAGTCATAAAAGGTACAAGAATATAATACAGGATTCAATTTGCAGAGGCATTAATTACAATTATATATTATGCAACAGAGAACTAAATTATAACCATTTGTAGTTAGAAGGGAGAAAAGTTGGGAAAGAATAAGGAGAGAAATTTCTTCATCAGAAAGTAGTGGACAGATACTTCCATTGGAAAAGGGAGGGGGCAGAAGAAGAAGAATTGGTTGTAACTCTCTCTGCTTTTTTACTTTTTCTTTAAAATTTTTGAAGGGTAGCTAGTTTCTATCATGCTTTGTACAGTGTAAAAAAACATATAAATGTCAAAGGCATCAGGTCCCATTCTTGGGGGAATACTAACCATCAAACTGTGCAAACATGAGTTCTACCTTAAGTCAGTCTTGAAGTACTGCTCATGCGGCTTCTTTATTGAATGCTTTAACTATAGATGCAATATTATTGGAATTATACCAGAAAAATGGCATTATCTGGGCTCAAGTATCCAAGAAAATTATACTATCCTCGTTAAAGGAACACTAGTAGCAATTGAAATGATGCTACAACATTCGAATATTAGTTGGCTGTCTAATAAGAAATAAATTGTTGCAGATGCCATAATAGAAACTGTAATTGAGGAAAGTTGTGAAAGATGTTAATAAGGAACCATATATACATTTTTCAAGATAACATTGTTGTAGATAAGCAGTCACGCATTTCGTTGACATTTAAACAAGAAAAGTGTATGATAGAGCAATTTTTTTTACCCATCTTAACCGTGACACATGGATGTCAACAACTTCAAAAGCCAAATTATTGTTTGAGAAAAAAAAACATTAGTGAAGCCTATCTGAATCAACTTCACCCAAACAGATCAATTGTAAAACGTAAATTACTTAATGATGCAAGGTATAAGAACATTGTACATTAAATAGCAAAAGGACAAAGTATTAATTATCTACGAAGAATACCATCTCCGAACATGACTGGCTAGCTACATCTGTAGGAGAATAAATCTTCAATGCTTTGTTTTCTGGTAACAATTATACAGAATCACTTGTCCAGGAGAGTCCTATTTTCTATGTAAGTTTGTCAGTAATAAAGACCACTAGGGATGTCAAGTATTTGCATTTCTTGCTTTTCTGGTTTGTACAGATATAGCTGAGGTCTTCGTTTGTAGTAAAGCAAACCTCGTTGTTCTTCCATAAACAGTAGAACTTCATCATAGCTTCTGAAGCCCAACACTTGCCAGATTCCATTGTTGATACGAACATCAAAATTGATATTGAAGAGCTTAACCCAGGAATCTACTTTGCCATACTCTTAACATTGCCCACACAGAAAAGGGTTTCCAATACAATTTTGTTGGAACCAGATGGAGGAGCTCTTTGAACACAATGAGTTGGGCCAGAGGCTTTCCTCTATGATCCAAATTATAAGGCAGATCGAAATCTTTGAATACTTCATCCCCCAAATCAAATGACAAAACAGAACGACGCTGCTGATTATTATTGTGGCCAGAAACTGAGAACCATTGCAGAGCCCCATTGACTAAAACAGGTGATTCACTTCCAAAATGACACTGAAAATTTTCCCGGGGACAATTTCAATGGACTCTCCATCTGTTGGTGCTTAGTTTATAAAGCGGAGCAGCCAGTTCACCCTTGTATTGGGTAACTTTAATCAATTTATAATCTTTACTACTGGAGTCATAGCCAAATCCAAGCAACAACCTCTTGGCTTTGGCCAAAGCGTTTGGAATTGGAACTCTGACACTTGTATTACTAAAACGGTTCCAAAGGAAGTGGTCATTGTTATATTGCTTAAAGCAGAGAAACCCATCAGAAGAACCAACAAGTTTAAGACTTTGGCATGCCTTCATTGGGAAATCAGAAATAAGGCAAGGGGACTTACCTTCTCTATACCGTGTCAACTGGTTTTGCTGTGTCAAGTTAAAAAGCAACTGGATGTGGTTGCGATCCCAGACAGTGCTAGTAGGGAAACTGATAATGAGACGGGGGAATGACTTGAATAAGCTGATGAATCTCACCTTAGACTTGAAAGGAAAACTTTCAATAATGGAGACAAGGATTTCTTCTGGGAGAGAACATGATGGTATTTTTTCGGGTTTACTCATCTTTTCACCCAGATGCGATTGCCATTCAAGCCGTTACTTTAATAACGCCATTATTATTATCCCATTGATAGCCCATGATATTCGAGTACGCCTTCCGCGGGGGATGGCATAGGTTCGAACTGAAAGAGCAGTTTAGGGGGAAAAAAGCAGTTATCTTTAAAATCTACACAAAATAAGTTGCAAAAGAATTTTAAAAAATATAAAACTACACACATATTTTGTATAACATGACTCTACTCTGTCATATACAATGGAGGAAAGAGAAAAATGAGAGGAATCGTGATGACAAAGTACGAAATATTGCATTTATCTATAACTGCTCAATTAAAAAGTTCACACAATCAAGATGTCTGCAAAGTGTAAGCAATGCTAATTGCATATATTAGTTTGTAAAACACAACGGTGATATATTAATATTATTTATGTTTTTTTATTTATGTTGTCGGCTAACGTTTCAAGGTTGTATCACTCTTATATATTGGTTATACACATTAAATATATATAATTAATATTACTCGCCTAATCATAAAGAATAAACCGTAAAAAAATATATTGGCATTTTGTTTTATTATTTTTATAATTTTATTTTATTTAATTTTTATAATACAAAATTTAAATTATTAAATTTATTAAATTTTATAAACTAAATTATAAGATTAAAAAAATTTATAATTCATATAAAAATATAAATTTTTTTATATTTATAAATGCCATTATCACAAATTTAGATTTTATAATTTTTTTATTTTAATAAATTTTTTTATCTTTTTTATAATTTAATAAATAAAATTTATTATTCTTTTTCACTAATTTTTTAATTTTATGCTGATCTTTTTCTAAAATTTTGCCTTTACGGCAGAAGTACGCTATTCCATTACCGCCCATTTCATTTTACTCCACTAATAAACAGTAGGCACTTGGCATCAGTCATTTTGGGTCACAGATGGGCACTATTACTCTCGCTTCATTGAATTTCCCAAATCTTTGGGTCGTGCTGATGCCTGGGCTCAAATCAAATGTGTTTAAGTCAGAACAAAGCACATGACCCAAAACAAAAGTCCCACCAAAGCAAGACCCAAAATGGAAAACAAGACGTCTAATAAATGATGTTGAGTAAAGCCCAAAAAAGGATTACACTTTGAGAAGGTCCACCGCACTTTTCGCATTAATTTATTATCTTGGGTGAAATTAATTAATATTCATGTAAGATTGACATATCTATATTATATATAAAAGTAAGAATGATAGAAATTATTTTACCAAAAATGCTATTCAATTTAAATTTTTAATAACAATTTTATTATTTTAAAATTTACATGAAAATTAATTCAATTTTATTATTAACTATAAATTCTATTTTTAGAATTCTTCGAATTTCCATAAATTAATTCAACCATACAAGGGAGGAGGAAGACGAGGCTTGTGTACACGTTAGTGCTTTATACCAATATGGCTGCAGAGAGGCCAAATCTCTATGATCCTACTATCTGCATTTAATTCTAATTCTGGACAACTACTTTTCGGTTTCCAAAAGCAATACAAATGTTTGTATTTTTTGGTTTTTCTGTTTTCTATTCTGGATCATTTGTTTAAATAGTTATTAAAAGGTAATAGTACTTCTTGAGGTTTAGATTGTTTCTTCATGTTGCTTGTTCATGTAACAATCGCATTTAATTGAGTTCCTTAGGCACTGTTCTTTTTTTATTATAATCAAATTAATTTGATCTTCATTATGTCATGATCTATTTCTTACGAGAACCAGGATTTACATTTTAATTTGTGTGTAAACAATGGGTTGGATGACCCATATTTAATTCATGAGGAACAATGCAGCCACACTCTTTGGGCCATGTTTCTTCTATAAATGTAACGTGACCCGAAGATAAACTAATGGATGAAATGGTAAAAAAAAAAAATTAATAATTGATTTTAAATTATGTTATAAATTGTAAGTAAAATGTAAGTGCAAGGATGTCAGTTTAAAAGTGTTCTTAATTCATTCTTGTCCAAATATTTTCTGGCTAATATTCATGTGGCCATTTAATATTATCTTTTATATAATGAAGATGCCTAAGGTTTTTCTATATGTTTCTTATGATTCTAGATTGATTAACAACGTGTACATAACCAATATTGTGGGGCCAATTTCAATATTGTGTATTAGTTAACTTGGGATTTGACCAAACTTGGGAGACTAATTTTAGAGATTTTATAGGTAAGTTAAACGGAAGAATTAACAGAAGTTCCTAATTGTATAATTTTGTAAGTACATGAGAGGATCCTTTGTAAAACTTTAAAATATACGAGGTTTATTTATAATTTTAACCCAAAAAAATTTTCAATACTCTTAAAGTAAGTATTCTTTTCATTTAATTGAAGATGTGTATTCAATTTTATAAATATTTTTAAATTAGAGTATAGTTTCTAAGTCAAAAATGGATAATTATTTAAACTAAGACAGTACTGACGAGTCAAAATTATGGAAGGATTGAAATTTTGTTGCTGTGGAAATGTTTGGTGATCAGAGAGTGCCCAACTTACATTTGTGTTTTAGAAGAAACTAAAGTGCAAAAGGTGACATGAAGAAAACTTTTACGACCTCCAATTATATGGCAATGACATATCTTTCCTGTATGCCTTACCACTAATCACAAGGAAGCAAAGTTCTATACATCTACCACAAGTTCAATCAAAGTATATATATGGTGGTGGATGATTTTGTAACTTGTCCCACACACCACGTTATCATGTAACCAAAAGTAAAAACAAAATCAAAAGAGAGTACGGAACAGAATCAAAAGAGAGTACGGCAGTCGAAACTGCAGAATATGTGTTTTTTAAACTTTTCCCCTCCCTTTCACCTTTCCATCCTCACGTTCTCTTTTGCTGTTGATTGTTACAGACAATCTTGAAATCAAGCACAGCAGGCAGCGAGGCACTATTAATGCTTCCATGCAAACAGTACTGGGTTCAAATCAGCTCCCACTTATATATTTGTACCAGCTTGTTGCATCTCTTATAGATGGGTATGTTTTGCAGATTACCAAAAGGCACATTCAATGCAGAATCACCAGAAGACAAAGCTTCATAGAACAATAGCAGGCATACTGTTACAACACTAGACTTGCTTATAAAATTTGAGCCTGAGTTATTTTGTCCACATCAAAGCTGACGAAGCCCAAGATTTTTCTCAATTTTGGTGCAATTATGGATGCTTTCAGGGAATTCCAGTGACATGGGAGAGTACTATATTAGTTAGGATATGTTGCAATAGAATGAAAATGAGGAAATTTATAAAGTATATACCAAATTGGCAATGCTTCAAAACATCGAGTACACGTAGGCCGCTTACAAAACGGCAAATTACACACTTCAAGCCATTAATTATCTAATAATCTTGTAGAGTCTAGTTTTGATATTTTGAGTTTGTAATTGTGACCTAAAATTACTCAAATTTATATATTAAATGACCAGTCTACACTTTTTTTTTCCTTACATTATTTCATTTTCACTCTTTCCAACAATACAGTATATAATATGAACTGTATATCAATTAGAAAGAGCAGACATAGAAGCTTTTCAGGGAATCCAGATTAATGCGAGGGAATTTGGTAGTAATTGGATGGAAGATCTAATGTGCCTTTCATGCATGTACAAAAAGATGGCTAATATTTGTTGAGAAACATTGTTCTCACCACATAATGATCACCACCAAATATCATTAAAATTTATGAACGGTTCATTTTTGTGAATCTAGCAATTTGGAATATAAAATTTAATTAATTTAATAATTTAAATTTATATTATAAATATTGATTGAGAATAAGATTATAAAATTTTATTGTTATATTATAAAGAGTAATAACACAAATATAAATAAACTCTACACTTTCACAATTTCACATAATTTCTCTATATTTTTTTCTCTTTTTTTTAAATGCTTCTCTCTAAATGTAAAAAAGCATAAGAGTACCTTTGGTTTGACTGTTTTCTATTTTTATTTTTAATAAAAATAGAAAATAATAGTAAAAATATATTTACTTATAAAAAGTAAAAATAATTTCACTAAAAATATTTTTTAAAATAAGATAAAATTTGAAAATAATAAAAATATATTTTGTTATTTTATGTGTAAAATTTTGAAAACAAAAAATATAAATTAAAAACATAATAGAAGTTTTGAAATTATTATAAAAATTCTGAACCCTAAATTATAAAATCTTAAGTTTTAAATCTTAAATTTTTAAATTTTAAAATATTAAATTGTAAATTCTTAAATCTGAAAATCTTAAATTCTAAACCCTAAATTCAATAACCCAAAACTCTAAAACTTTAAATTCTAAACTCCAAAATCCTAAACTCTAAACCCCCAAAATCCAAAATCTAAAGCCCAAAATCCTAAACCATAACCCTAAAATTATAAACCTAGAGTTTTAGAATTTTAAAAGCTTAAAACCTAAACCTTTAACCCCAAACCCTAAATCCTAAAACTATAAACCCTAAAACCCAAAGTTCAAAAATTTTAAGCTTCAAAATCTCAAACTTTACATCCTAATCCCTAAATCCTAAAAATTTAAACTCTTATACTTCAAGATCTTAAACCCAAATCCCTGAAAATCTAAATTCTAAATCTTAAAACTCAAAACTCTAAATTTCAAACCCCAAAACCCTCAGTTTCTAATTCAAAAATCTCAAACTTTAAATTCTAAATTTTAAATATTAAACTTTCAATTCAAACTTTAAATTTTAAAACTTAAATCTTAAATCAAATACATTTTCATGATTTTTATTTTTTAAGAATATAATTTAACTAATATAAATTAAACATATTTTTATTTTTTTAAAAAAGTTATTTTAATAAAAATAAATCTAAATAAAAATATTTTGTCAACTAAGTGCCCCCTAAATTTTTTCACGTAGAAGCCTACTGGCAATGCCCGTTTGCGGGGTGAATGAAAAAGGTGCATTAGTTTATTTTATTGAACAGGCTAAAAGCCTATTTGTACTGGGAATCATGCTTTTTTGTCATTGGGAATTCTCTTTTGAGCCCAGTTTGACATGACAACAACCACAATAGGGATGAAACTATGCAACATGCAATAATGTAGTCCAAAAGCGGTCCTGTGCTTTGCCCCCACTTCTCCACAACCCTTTTATCAAAAATAAAAGTCACCGTTTATAAAGAAAAAAAGGGGTCCGCTTTCAGGATTCAAAAGAATATGCATGGATCTCTCACCTTTCAACCCTTCAACAGTTTCATGAACCTCACACTTTTCAGCCTCCATCAAACACTCAATGCCCACCTTTTTCTCCCTGCAAAGTTCTCCAGATACTTAGTTCTGTTCTTCCAATTCCTTATTCACCTTTCACTTTTATTGCCATTTTTAAATCCCCTTATAAAAATAAAATAACCATGAAAAACTTCACATTTGAATATTGATTATCAAATCAAATCCATCCGTTGATTGATGAAGGGTGGCAAATGGTTTGCACACCACCAACGCCAAGAAAATCCCTAGTTTGCTCCCCTCCCACACTCTCATCATTCTGTACGTGCCGGCGTTTTGCGGGGTGCGTGTGTGACACATTACCTGTAGAGTTCTCCGTCTCACTTCCTAGGCTGGTGCGTACTGAATGTGAACCGTACATCCCACAAAATTTGTTCCCATCTTGACCTTGACTGTTACTGCATTTCATCCCGAGGCTCCCAAGGAATGATGGGTCAGTTGAAGTTGCTCCAATTTGTGCAGCTTTCTGCAGCAAAGCAGTGGCTGACATGTTTGCTGAGGATGTTTGATGGGATTGGTGCTGGGAGCTATACAAGGACGGAACGCTTATTAATTGGCTTCCAGCATCCTTAACAATGTTGCTTAGTGGAAGTGATGTAGTGCTTGTTAGCTCATGACTGCTATTGGAGGAAACTTTATTTCCAAACACCCAATTGAGTTGATAATTAGAGGGTGGAGGATTTGAGCATGAAATAAGCGGGTTCCCATAAATTGTTTCCGAGTTTGTGGCAGACCCAAGTTGATGAATCTCATGAAGATTGCCATTAGCCATTGCTTCATGAGTTTGAGATCCCTGACCCATCCACAGGGATAGCCCCCCAGATGTTTGGTTATGTGCTTCATCAGCGGTGCTTAAAATTGGCTTAAAAATTGAAGGGAAATGTGTGGCCATGCTTGGCCCTGGGGAAGTTCCCATGATGCTGTAACTGATGTTGCCCCATAAGGGGTTGTTCACGCTGGATGCTGCATTTACCCTAGCTGTCTCTTCTGCTAATGCATCACAGAAGGCCCTGTGAGTGATGAAGCTATCCCTCCTGCTCAAGCAAATTTTTGTTAACCATCAATGATTAATACTAGCCAATAAAATTACTTATCCAATGCGGCATGTAAGAAGACCAATATCAACTAAACAGAAGACTAACTGTGATTAACTTGACAAAATTATGTCTAGTAAAGCCCATAGGAGTCAGAACCCCAGATTAGTAAAAGAAAAACAGAATAAATTGTAATCGCATAAGAAGAGGCTAAGACAATTCCAAAACAAGAACTTTTGTCGTTTAAGAAGACGATTGTCAAAAAACTTCATCAAAAACCTGTGTGCCTTCTTTCAAGTTCTTTGTCTGCACTAAGACTCATTCTCCTTTTACTCCAAAAAGCCAAATAGACAGAAGGCACGCAAGATGCAAGCACAAACGCACAACCCACGCACACCAGAGAGGTCAGAGACAAAGTTGTCGCAGTCACAGAATTCAGCTTCATGCTTCAATTAATTTTTTCTTTTCCTTCTTTGAGCTAACCGATTCCAATGGTCGCACGAAGAAAGCGATGTTTTATATTATATCACAAATAAAAAGGAATTATTTGCTTGTTTCAATTATTTTTTCCGGCCACTAGACAACTTACCACTTTTGCATAAACTTTGATAACAGACTTGGCAACATTGTTCTCTAATCAGCAAGATATGCAGTAATAGTGATTACCTTGAAAAGATAGTTCCGCAATCACATTTGTATTCTCTGGTGCCACAGGTCTTTGAGTGGGCTTTCCAATCTGACTGCACAGCATAACGCTTTGAGCACTTCTCACACTTCCACTTCTTCTCACCGTGCTTTCTACAAAAGTGCTTTTTGATCCCAGTTAAGTCTCCCAGAGCCCTTGAAGGGTGGTGGTGGACGCAAGTCTTTTCTGGGCAGACATAGACTCTTTTTCTTGGTTCTTTGCTTGTCCTCTGCTTTAGTTTCCAAGGAAGGTTATGTCCACGTCGATGGAGTTGCAGATTTTGATCCCTTTGAAAACCCTTCCCACAAATTTCACACAGGAATCTGTTGGTGGCCATGAGAGTCTTCGGTGATAAGGCTATGACTTCGGCTTCAGGATCTGCACATAGAAGAATCCCATAATAAATCATTGTTATTTATGATGAAAAAGTAATTAGCTTTGAATATACTTATGATCAAAAAGCTGAAGAGAGAAAAACAGAAGCTGATGAGAATAAGACATGAGCTCTTGCCTGGGTTTCCTGGGAGGTTTCTCTTTCTCTTCAAAACTGGAGGATTATTAGGTGCACCAGATGGTGGGTTCTGAGGAAAAGTATTTGAAATTTCTCCATCATCCATCTTTCCCAGAATCCCAATAAGCTGTTTCTTCTCTCAGTTTGACTCGGTTTATAAAAACCTACAGACAGTGAAAGCTTGAGTGCTAAAGTGAGATAAGAAGTAGTATTCGTGATTGAATTAAGGAAAAACCACCCAGAGAACGGGCAGCCTTCTTATTTATGGGGTTGCAACCCTAAACAACACAAACTGATATATGCAAGATGAGATCTCCCTGTCTCTTCCACTATCTCTCACACATATGTTACAGTAATTTTAATTATCTACTTTTTAGGAGGAATAAAAAACTAGGATGCTATGGAAAGACGGTGAAAAATTAATGTAGAGAGAGAGAGAGAGAGAGAGAGAGAGAGAGAGAGAGAGAGAGAGAGAGAGAGAAGGGGAAGGTTGAAGCAAAGGTGTATGATGACACATATGATGAGGTCGGAAGACCTTTTTTTGGAATGATTAACCCATAATTTGTTGCTTTTTGTTTTCTTAATTTTCTAATCCTTCCTCATCCAATGGCCTTTCTAACTTTTATTTAATATATAGATCATTTGGTAATTAGTAAGGAACCCCACTATGTTTTTCAAATTCACAAAGCCTCTGTTTATCCTGCACAGGAGTAATGCTCTATAAGAAACAAATTGTAGCAGTCGTATATCATATTTCATTTTCATTGGCTTAGCCATCTGCTATGCATGCCCATCTAAATTAAATCATTCTGAATATTGATATGTGTTCTATGCTTTCTAGTTTTGTTTTCTTCCTTACCCTACAAATATTTTATCTCTCTTAATTGGAATAGAAAATATAATGTTAAGCGTTAATCATGATCAAGCTATTAAAGGTGGTCTAGTGATAAATTGGGGTAGTATAGTAAAAAGACTTCAATTCGAATATACTCTGCCGTCTTTATAGAAAAAAAATAAGTATTAATCAAAGATCAATTTTTTACTCTGTGCCGAGTTGGTCATTTTGCAAAATGTTACAACTTGAATTACTCCCACTTGAAGCAATATATATCAACGCAAACGCTGTTCCCGTCTAAAAAGAGAAAATCACTATATCCCTTGTGAGTGTGACTGGAAAGAGAGGCCAACTCAATCACAAACACCATCTTTAATGCCCATTTTCCCCAAAAGGCAAAGTCTTTGATCCTAGTCAAAGTGAAAGTGCAAGTCATTTCCCGAAGAAGATTGATATATGCCATAATTTTGTAAAATTAATGTATGCATGCCCTGTAATGGATTGAAAGGATCAAGAGGAGAAGCATGTTTTTCACTTTGGTATTAATTATAAACGTCAGACGGCTACATCTCTAGTTGGTAATTCACCTTATCACTCTTAGAAAACAGCCATGCACGTGTGTCCATGCAGTCACCAAACTGTCAAGGAAGGTAAATCCGAAGGAAACGACGAAAAAACACAGAAAAGAGAATAATCGTCCAGATGACAATTTGACCATGTCTCGCATTGACTGGATTTCTAGCCCACTTGGCTTTTATATAATTCCATCAAACTGTTGTTCCTTGTTTTTATTATTGTTGTTATTATTATTAATAATTACCATTAATTTTTACTATCATCACATCATTATTATGATCATGTAACCAACAAGCCTGTTTCCAGAAAAAAACCAACAAGCCAAAGCACACTTCTTTTGATCTCTTAATTAATTAGCAAGTTGAAGGTCTGTGAAGACCTTTATTAATTGGGCGGTCAATTTTTGAATGGTAGATATTCAACTTTGTTACTCTTTTTCTTGTTAATTTTTGGATCGTAGATATATTTCACTTTATAGCTTTTTTCCTAGCGTCTTTTACGTACAGTTTCTTTTTCATTTAAGGGATAATTCGACAGATTTTTTTTGGGGATTTTTAACTTGAGGATTATCCATGGAATGGACAATGCCTGGTGAAGTAATTACATGTATTTATATATAAACAGACCAGGCATAAAGAAATAGTGCCACTATTCTTACAAAATGATTCACATAGTCATTTTGCTTGTAGAGTTGTGTTTTAATAGAGTATAATTTTTGACACTAAAATTTTCGTAATACTTTTGTAGCCACATGCTTGGTAAGAGGAGTATTTTTTGGGAAAGAAATTATTTACTTCTACTATATGGTATTAAGTCTTACTCTACATGTGTCACAAATGAAAGAAAATAGACACTGGCTATGGAAATAGAGCTGCAATTAATTTATTTTTGTCTCAAATTATACAAATATATATATGATCTTAGCTAACTATTCAGTGATAATCTAGGCATATACTATATTATATGATTCTTCAGAGGGTATGAAAGAAGGTAGAGTATTCCCCATCATCAATACCAACACCACAACAAAAGAACAAAAGGAAAAAGGTTTGCTTAACCTCAACGCTATGGTTTTGTGGGCGATATATGTTCTGTAGATTCACATGGTTAGGAAATAGCTAGGATAATCTTGGAAATGTTATACAGGGTTTGGCGTTTGAGTGTAAATTGAAGTTTTTGAGTTAAAATAGTGAGATTACTAAGAAAAGGGAACATGTTAGAAGACAGCCATCTGACAAAGGCAGTGAATTTTTGGAAGTGTGAGTAGTCGTCTGCTTGGGGGCTAACTTTTCCTGCTAATTTGCTAATCCTTAATCATAATCTAATGATGTTTCTCCTTTCTAACATTGTTTAATGTAAATGTTTGGAGTTTAGCTGTTGAACTCTGGTGGCCCCAGAATATTCTCTCCCTCTCCAACACTCCCCAAAAGCTTCAACTTTCAAGGTCTTGTGAGATTCCTATTCAAACTCCATAAGGTCCCCCCTTTTTCTACTGCACCCTCCTCTCTCTCTAGTTTGACATTGTTAGAAACAGTAGCCATTTTAAACCAGAAGAGTTTAGGGAAAAGCAATTTGTTGTCACCAGGGGTATGTTTGTTTCTTTCTTTGTCCTTTAGTTTCAAAAAATTGAAGGGAAAACACATGCTATTTTATAGATTTCAATGTGCAAATCAAGTAAGCCTATAAAAGTATTTGCTAATTTCAAAGCATGTACACTGCCGCTGACACTGTCAAATTTCCACCCACCTAGAAACACCATATATGGTGATTTTTCTGAGATTTTACATCTCTATTATCTTTGTTTTGCTTGTATCTATCTAATTCCTGCCTTGCTTCATGCTAACTATAACATAAGTGATTTTTTTATAGAGTAAGTGTTAAGTTACTTAATACATATGTAAAGTTTTATATTCAAATTTAAAATTATAATCAAGAAAAAATTAGATTTTAATAAAAAAAATATCGTTAAACCATAAAAAATATTGATTACTTTCTAATGTAATACGTGTAACTTTATGATAAGCACTTGTACTATTAAATTAAGCATAATTAGTGATTGTTTTCAAAAATAATAAAAAGGGCAAGTTTGTAAATGCAAAAAATTTCAAAGAGGTAGATTTAACTTAATACAACTTGACCTAAAGTGAAACAGATTTAGATCTAGGATTCCATTACAGAAACCCACATGCTTCTGCTTATCAAAAGCTGGAGAATATGTGACTTTTTTTATATTATGCAATAAATAATTCTCTTATTTATTCTTCTATTTCAATTCTAGAATATTTATTTTTTCAACAATTTTATTGTCATTTGCAATACACATGGCAGGACAGTAGGAGGCTTTATTGCATTTTAGCCAAACCTACTTTGTGGACACAGAAGAGTTGTTGGCACTTGACAATGGCATGAATATTCTTTTGGATTTCCAATTTGTACTTTACTTTTTCCAGAGATTTGCTGGGTTTCTTTACAATGAATAATTGCCATAGTATGCTTCTTGGTTAGAATAAAAACACAGCAAAGTTTCGTCATTTTCTTTCTTTTCTTTTTCCAAACCAGATTTCTTCCCAATTCAAAAAGGAAGCAAATACAAACCTGCAACCATTTATCTGTTTCTTTATTTGGATAGAGACATGAGAATAATCCATCAACAAACAATAATAAGAACGTACTCAATGACCGTAGTTATTTTTATTTGGAACTTCTCTCATAGCCCCGTTTTTGGTAGATTTCATTGTTGGATCGGGCACAATCTTTTGACCAAAGTTATTTGTCAGGATACAATATTTTCTACTTAAATGATCAATTCACATAACATGCTATAATTAGATTTGATTCCAACCCATTATTCCAAATTTTGCCAAAGTAAAATGCTGGCCAGTTACTTTCTCCTGTGATTATCTCTAGCCATATATATAAGTAGCTGAAGACTTTAATTAAAAGAAATTCATGCTGAAAATGTTATTCCTACAATACTTTTCTTACAATTAGATAACATATAATGTTGAACTATTCGATTTCAACTTTCAAAATTTAATTTATGATATTTAATAAATTTAATAATTTAAATTATGTCTTATAAGCTTAAGTAAAAATAAAATTATGAGTAACAGTATTCAACCATAGACCAACTTGCTAGAAAAAAAGGTTACATCAATTTGGCAACATAAAAAAATAACCAGGACAATGCATGACAAATTAGACAATTCATTTACATGTTGTGGATGTTATTTGCAAACAAGCAGTTCTTTGATATTTATGTTGTATAATGATGGATCCGACTTTTTTCATGGTGTAGAATGCATGTCATGAGATAAAATACAAAGTGAAATTCTGCCTTATGTGTAATAAAATAAAATTATAAATTATTGTTTTAACTCTACTTTAATGTTCAATGTGTTAAATTGATAGTACTTGCACTTTTGTATGAGCTTTCTTAAATGAATATTTTAGCAGTACAATGGTATCGTTGTTATTTTTAAAAAAATAAAAATTTTAGATTTAAATCAAGACTTTATATATATACATAGTAACCTATTATTTTTTGTTTATAAAAAAGGAATACGTGCTTGTAAATATCAATATCCTTAAGATCCTCGTCTTCCCTGTTATTACTGGGAGAAGTGAATCAATGGCTGCGAAAGTCATTGTCACTGCTCAAAAGAAAAAAGAAACAAATTAAGGCACCGAAAGTTTTGAAATCCTATTAATTTATATACTAAGAATGTAACTTTAGAAAGGGAGGACGAAAATTAATAAACCTTTGCAATGTCAATACCCAATATTGTATTAATTTTTTTCCTCCATACTAAGCATAAGTAGGGTGAAAAAAAAAATCCTGCTTGAAGCCTTTAAGGATGATGCCCGCTACAATTTGTAGTATATGAAATAAAAAAAATCATATTAGCACAGTTTAGTTTGAAAAATAATAAATATTTAATAAAAAGTAATTTATAAAAATAATATGATTGGACTATTCTTGAAGGCATTTCGAAGGTAAAGAGGCAAGCAGTGGGTGGTCATGGATATGGAATTGACCACCACTACAACCTCAATCAACCAATACTGATATTGGCATGTAATATAATAAGATTAGGAGGAAAAAGCAGGACTGCATAAAAAAAGCACCTATTGCACTGCACCAGTCTCCCTTTTCTTTTCAAGGTGAATCAAGCAGGCCTTGGCTATTAATTGGATATATGGAAGAGGTAGGGACCATCCATGTCAAGAGAGAGAGAGAGAGGCACCAAATAATGCCCAAATCAAGCTGCGTGTTAATGTCAGCAAACAAAGGTCACTATCTTCTCTCTTTCTGTGTGTTGCAAACAAGGTCGCCATCAAGAATTATATGAGCACTTTGGGTTCCACTATGGAAAATAAAGAACAAAGGTTTAATACCAGAAGAAATCATATGGGATTGTCCCTCGCTAGCTTGTTGAAATTATTGGCCAATTCTGATGGGGAAGGCCGCAAAAAGACAGATTTGCAAACCTTTCTTCTCTGTGGAAATTCAAGCATTTATAATAATTCAAAGACAAGCAGGCCCATCTTCCAGTCCCATTATTGGCCCCAAGGAATTGAGAGCGTAACACCCATAAAAAAGTTACCTTTGTTGTCTACCTTGTTGCCTAAATTGATGGTGGCCAGCAATAAATTATCAGTGCACAAATGGTTCCCTTTGGAATAAATCAGCGCATCATTTGTTAAGTTGGCAAGAGATATTCACATAAAATGCCACTCGATTTTGCTTTTTGAACCCGATTACCTTTTGGGA
Source organism: Dicorynia guianensis (assembly GCA_037013595.1). Lineage (NCBI taxonomy): Eukaryota > Viridiplantae > Streptophyta > Magnoliopsida > Fabales > Fabaceae > Dicorynia > Dicorynia guianensis. The sequence continues at coordinate 4,940,732 of JASUAB010000009.1, forward strand.
TGGCTGCCTCATGACAATCTCCAAGAAACAACATTTGATTACCGGTTTACCATTTAGTCATTTCTTACAACTAAGTTGTAATTAAATATCTTTATATAGGAATTGATTCCTCATTTTGGAGAATTTTTTTAATGATTTCAGAAAATAAAATAAAAATGATTCTGGATTTTTTTTTCTTACTTAACTTTTTATTTTTATTTTTTTTCTTATTCTTTCAATTGTATCCTCTAACTATAGATTTCAAAATCAAAAAACCCAAATCCCTTTATGGAGTTTCTCTACTCTACCAAAATTCTAATTACCGAAGTTTGTGAGAGTTCTTAGATGTGGTGTGTCTTACATCTACGATGGAACACACACCACATCTAAGAACTCCTACAAAATTTTGTGAAGATTCTATTTCTAGAATTTTGTGAGAATAATATCATTTTATTTTATCTTTTAACTTATGTTTGAGCATTAATTAAATAAGATTAAAACGTTCAATTCTATTACACTTACTGAAAAGGAAATTGATGAGCTTATTAGTTAATCAACATAATTGTCACTGACACCAATAATTTTCGGGTGTTTTAGAATGTCCTGCTCGATCTTCAATCAATGTTCTTTGTGAATTTATTTATTGAAATTTTTTTTTTGGTGCGTGACAATCTCTTTGATTACCAAAAAATTTCATTTCAGAAATGGTTATGGGTCTAATAGTTAAGGGTGGTCTTCAAGAGTGCAAACTAAATCCAGGGTTATAGCTCACTATCCCCTTTTGGGTAGGCCCATAGCGTAGCCCTAAGAAAGAATGGGTCTGGCTAGCTCTGTTGGTGGGCTCCATCTTGAAGGCCCATTACGACTTGATTTTTTGACAGTTTCCTCATACGTTGCTGCGTTAATGACACCCTGATGGAGAGAGCAACACGGATACGATGTCGTTTGTTCTCCCGCGGTGAGCTCTGCCTGTGAGTCACTCCGAAGCGTAGTGCCTCGTAGAGGGAAACTAGATGCCAACCCGGGTCTGAACCCTAACCATCCTTCATCAAAGCAAGAATTTTTAATGAATTAAGCACGTATTGTTCTAATTCCAGAACTCCTACCAACGATTAACTTGGAGAGTGCGAGCTAATCGTATGTAATGGATGTTAAGGCTTTGGCAAAATCAAAGAGAGCTCATTCCCAGCATCATAGTAAAAGGCCTCATGATAATCACCAAAGTCAGAAACTTAAAGCCCCTTCAGGTGGCTCCACTGATGCCGGCTCTGCAAAGAAGCCATTGGGGAAGCTACTGAAAGAAAAAACTCATCGCTCTCATGGTTCATCCGCCCTTCCCTCGAATTGGGACCGTTATGAGGATCAATTTGATCCTGTTTCAGAAGGGGTTTCTGCTGATAGTGCAAATAAAACGTCTGATGTTGTTCTACCAAAAAGTAAAGGGGCGGATTATAGCCATCTGGTTGCGGAGGCTCAGTATCAGGCAAACATAAGTTTGGGTGACTCTCCTTCTTTGGATGATGTTCTTCCCGGTATGTCGTTCGCTTCATAACTCAACTCAGTAGTGATGATGGGGTACCCCCTTTGTTGCCCTAATGGGGCACTGTCTACTCTTACCTGTCTTTTTGTTTTAGATTTGATGACAAGAAAATTACTTGAGATTAGAAGGAATCTGAACACTCTGGTTGTCATTGATGCTTCTGTTATAAAAATGCTACTGATTTTTTATTCTTAAGATTTTGATTTGAAATTTTAACGTAGGAGAGTTCAATGAGGGAGTAAGCTATATGCTTGCGGCCAGGGAAGAGGGCATTCTCTCATGGATTGGAGATGATAATTTTTTGATAGAGGATAAGACAAGCGGAACTCATGAGGTATTCTACTCCATCTCTAAACTAATGTTATTACAAAAATATCAACAGATCGATTTGGCAATTCATTCCAAATGATTAAGAGATAGTCTGCATCATAAGTTTTTAAGGCAGTGTGAAACTGTTCCAGTAAAAAAAAAGGTTAGTGTGAACTGTGAAACAGTTTCTAAATGCTTTCTATAATGTGTAATCTCAGCATTATGTGCGACCTGGTGGTGGTAATTGTGGTTTCTAAGCACCAATGTGGTTCAGTGTGCTGGTGAAGGTAATACATGTTACAGACTGGATAGGTTATTTATCTGCCGGTACCCAGCCGTTTTATGTCTCTCTATATATGTTTGATAATGTGATTACTTTCTTGATGAATTAACTTCTCAGGAGTTTGCATAATCAAGCTACAAGCAGTCCCATCTTTTATAGGATGATAATTATCATCCAGAGTCATATTTGGAACATCTTTATTAGTTCAGTTCATTGGTTTATTTACTGTCCATTCAAATGCATTAAAGACACTATTCAGGTTTATACTTTCCATCTTGTGACCATGATTAATTAGATTTCTCATATCGTGAAGGTAACTGTCTTTTCCTTTTCTGTGAGTTTCTCTTACAAAATTCTGTCATCTTTCCAATTTTTTAAGCGAGTTTGTTGAACTGAGGAGCTTATAATAAGGTCGAAATGACATTTAGGCACTATAGCACCAAGCAGAGTTTGTGAGCGCAGTCTCTGTTTAAGATTTATGGTCTATCCAAGAAAATTGAAAACAACGGTCAAGATTCTCTTCAGATTGAACCTCCTGGTCCATGTAAAATTATTTTCTGGACTCTTTTTGTTTCTTCGTACCAGTCAGGACATATTTGATAAAGATACGGTTTTTCTTGTATGTTTGAAATAACAAAGCATTTTATGGCCTAACAAGAAGAAGAAAAAGGAAACAGAAGGAAATAAATAACTGAGCAGCTGTGTCTTCCTCGTGGTGTTTGTGTGTTATGTGCATTTGTGAATGCTTATTTGCATGTGTGTGCCTGTGTGTCTGCCTGCATTTACTCTTGATTTTGGTCACACTTGACTTCAAATTCACATGCCGGTGCATTCATCCACAAGTTTGTGATATTTGCTTCAATGTTTATTTCTAAGAACATGCAGCTTGGTTTGCATTTGAGTATTCAGAAAATTTTTGACTCTGGTGTCAAAGAGAGGAGAAATTTGTTTTCGGCAAGAAATTATATAGTTGGGCTTTATAATCTTACCATGTAAGCAATACTAGATTTTCTTTTTCCGATGCATTTTCTCTATCATTCTGTTGAAGTTTTGCCCGTGCAACATGTTATCATCTCAGTATTACCTACTGATTGTCTTCTAACCATTTTCAGTGTTCCCTAATATTCACCATGATTTTGTTTTTCATGCAGGCATCATTTCTTTCCTTGAATTTGCATGCTCTAGCTGAAAATCTTGCAAAAGTTGACTTATCAAAGAGGCTTTTTATTGAGTCTGATCTATTACCTGCTGATCTGGTATGTTTACTTTGTTCTTGAAAATTACAAATAGCTGAATGTCTCTTTTCAAATATCGAATTGTTGAAGTTCATGCATATTTCATGATAGAGACATAAATCCTTTGCCACTTCTGTTACGTAAGTTTAATTTCTCTTTTTCCTTATGAAATTTGGGCAGCGATGGGTCTCACAGCCAAGCACAGTTATTCCTTACTTAAAACATATGACCTGACTCGCACTACGCATAATTTTTTTTTATTTCAATGACTTGAGATTTTGCCATATGAAGCTAAATTTCTATCAATTCATAGTTTCAGCCGGGCTATGTCCCATAAGTTACAGAATGAATTTTGCTTTCATATGGTCTGGAAGCTTCATGCTTTTCTGATTAATGTGGTTTGTTTTACAGTGCATAGAGAGCTCAGCAGCAGGCAGGAATGAAGAACCCAACAAACAGCAAACTACAGAGGATAGTGAACTAGCGGATAGGATGTCTCAAGAATTAAGTTTAGATGATTTTTCCGCAAACATAAAGATTGCAGATCAGCGTACATCATCTAGTTCCTGTAGGCACGCTGGCGGTTCTGGCCAAAATAAAACACTTGAAATAAGTGCAGAAGATAATTTGCATTCTACTGAAGATCCAAGAAGTGAATTATCAACATTTGAGCCGACTGCTGCTGAAATGGAATTAGATATGCTTCTAGATTCATTTAGTGAGACAAAGATTTTAGATTCCCCTGGCTTTAGGTCCAATACTTCGTTTCCTGTTTCACAGGGACTCACTTCAACGAATCTTCCTCAGATTTCAAAGAAAGAACAAGATTCATCCAAAACTGCATCTTTTACTGCCAGCCTGGACGATGAACTTGACGACTTGCTAGAGGAAACATCCACTGTGATAAATCCGAATGGGTTATCCCGGTCAAAGGAAGAGAAGTTTGTCCTTCACAGCACAGAATCTGCACATTCTGGAACCAAATCCAAAGTGTTGGATGACTTTGATACATGGATGGATACACTTTGATTGTTTAAATTTTGTAATATTTGCTGATGAGTAGCATGATACGTCGTGGTTATTTTCGAAGGCAAAGGTCTAAACAGCCATGATAATTCCGAGGCCCTATACAAGGGAGGCCATACTTTGTGTCATTTTTATATTGCCTGCACATTTCGTACCGTGAACATGAAAAAATTTATGTAAAAAGCGTTATTTAGGATTAAAAAGATTACACTGTCGTTTTTGGTTTAGTGCTAATCAAATACTTGCCACAGAAAATAATCCGTCATCTGATAAGGTATCAGTTCTAACAGCCAACGCACCCCAAAAAATCGTAAAACTTATTTCTAATTTGTGATCTCAGCACGCTGAATTGGCCCAATAAAAGGCCCCAAAGGCAATAGTCGATGCCTCCAAGAAATTGATTTTTACATTTCACTTTTTTTAAAGAAAGTTGTACCCTCCTCAGGCTGCTAAAGTCAAAAGAAGGAAACTTCCTAGCTAGAGAAGAGGAAAGAGGGAGAAATTGCAAAGAGAGAGACAAGAAATGCAGGAAAATCTTCAGTCTTGCTTTTGCCACGTCATTAAATTCTGTACCAGTTTCTACAAATTCAAAAAGAATTTTTTTTCTTTTTTTCTCTGCAAGTCGCAGGGAGGAAACCAACAATATCCGAGGGAAAAATAGTAAAATATAAAGAAGAAAAAAGAAAATTTGGAAACACATAATACTAAAACTGATTATTCTATCAGAGCCATAGAGCCCCTGCTTCTTTCAACATGGGAACCAATTCGCCAGAAATATGTGTAGCCATAAGGCGATCCAATCCTCCAAACAACTTTCCTCCTATAAACACTGCTGGAAACTGTACCTTCCCCTGTTTTCCATCATCATCAGCATCAATTCCTTCCAATTCTCTAACAACACGCACTTCATCTTTCTCATCCACCTCATGAATTGCAGGGTTGACGCCAAGACCCAGAAGCAAACGCGTCACCACATGGCTCATGCAGCACCCGCGCCGGGCAAACACGATAACAGCGTTCTCCGACACCATGTTGTGCACCATATCGTCCGTGGCTCCTTTAGCGAGTCCTTTAGCTGAAACAGAGGAGGGGCTATTAATATTGTTAAAAATCGGAGACTGCGAGCTGAAGTGGGTGGTGGGGTTGTGGGTAGGGGTGTAGAGGGGTCGCCATGAGCGGTAAGGGATTGCTTGATGCATGGTATCTGTGAAAAATGGCCGAGAGAGAGCGAGAGAGATTGAGGATGATTGGGAGTGTGGGTTATGGAGAGCGAAGGGGAGGGTAGATATATAAATGGGGGGAGATGGGACCATGAGGAGGTGAGGATATATTTTGAAATGGTCGTTGATTTTCATCAGTGAGAAGAGACGTCAACGGCAAAATAGGCAATATTCTAAGTTTCTTAGATTACGCGGTGTTGTTTGGTCATGTGGTTGTGGGTGACGTCTAAGGTTGTCACTTCACACTTGCTCCTCTCCTCCGCTATTTGTTTATTGCCTACCACTTCCGACACCCCACTCACCGCTGTAGCTGACTTTCCAAATGCGCATGTGATGAGCGCCGGACCAATCACACTAACGTATCATTTCTTATAATTGAATTTGATGGATGTAGATCGCCTACATCATTGTAGAAAAAAAATAAGAAAAAAAATAATAAATAAATAAATAATAAAAAAAAATTATATATTAAATTATAAAAAAATAAAGTCAAAGAATATTGATCCGAATTGGATCTCTAACTTTAAAATTTGCTAATTTTGATGAATATAGGCAATACAGAGAGCATAAACATCAATTTTTATTTGTGGATTTTTTTTTTATTTTTGAAGTTGTTAAATTTTTTTCTTTATATTTAATTAACATTAGAGAATTTAAATCATATTTATTAAAATTATGTTTTTTCACTGAAATTTTAAGATAAACATTCAATTTAGAATGATCAAAATCAAAACGCTCTTGTATTATTAGAATTACTATTCAATCAATTCATTCATCATTTAGAATTAGATCATTTGCAATATTAATATCACAAAAACAATGAATTAAAATTTTTCAATTTTAGTGTCAAGAGTTAAAAGGTTATAATAAATAAGAGATAAATTAAAATTAAAAAATTAAGGAATTAAAAGAAAAAATTACATCGCATAAATAGGAACTACTTATTATTCATACTATTTTGCATCAAATCATAAAAATCAAGGAATTTTGAAAAGGAACGGTGCAAATGGCAACGAGAGTTCGAGGAAAGTAACAAGAACGTACGCAAATGGGACGTCAGCAAAAGAGTAAACGTACATATCAGTGGGACATTATAAGCAGTGTGGTGTGATGTCAGGAGCGCGGCCCCGCCACGTGGCACAGATAATGCTATATTAACTCTAACGTCACCTGCCGCAACCACGTTGTCCCTAACCAACCCCGTGGCTGTCGTTTTTGGCCACGTCAACGGCTAAGCTTCGAGATTGATTACGTCATGGATGCGTTGGAGCGTTTGTCCCCTCCCGCGCTCTTGATTACTCTGCTGGTGTCAGCAGTTTCGGAAGCTTCGCCGCTCGTCAATTCTACATCATGTACATAGATACCACCACGTGTTTCAACCTCCATTATCATCACCCATCAACTGATTAGTACGTCAAACCATTACGACGACGTACAGCATTAATCAAATTATCAAAAGAATTGCCAATTGGCCAATGCCATTTGAAAAATTGGTTTTTATTTTGGGGAAACTTACCGTATACGACATCTAGGCTGAATCTGTAACGGGCCAAAGATGAAACGGCAATTATATAAAAAAGAGAGGGGAAGAAACGGCAATAGATTTTGAATTTTTGTTGACAGAACAGTTTTTTATGGTAAAACATGAACTGGGTATATTTCAAAAAGTATAAACTTCCTTCTTGGTCTTTATCGCATTCAACCAATCATTTTGAGAAACATATATGTTCTTGATGAAATTCATTGTATCATATTGCACATGGGATAGAGCCCCACTTCATAATTCATGCCAATGTTGCCAAAAACAATATAGCAATCGGAGGCAACAGCCAATGGTATACACAATCAAGACAATCCACGCTGCCCTTGCAGCTTACAATTTAGTTAATCTGCTTTACAAACCAGTTTCATATAAAGGACGACCCAGCAGCAGAATCAGCTCTTCAGAGTTCAGAGGTAGGGTGGGATCTATTTTCCAACGAATGATGATAAGAGTACATTTTTTTTTTTAAGCGTACTGTTATCTTATAATTGAAAGAGGGGCTAGCCAGTTCCCGTCGTGCCTTGCTGGTTATGACGTCTTACATCTAAGTGTAAGGTCAAGGATTCGACTCGGCAGACCAGACACAGGGCGAGGGGCTAAAAAGTGTCACTGTTTAGCCCCTCAATTGTGCTCTTGGAGTACACTTAAAAAGTGAACTCCTGACAGCACCCTTTACAACAGTGAAGCTGTTGAGCAGTTGAGCTTGGAACAGGCACTCATTTATTGACGCCTACTAATATCTTGCACGGTGAGACAGACCTGAGTTTCATTACAACTTCTGATCCGGCAACTATAGTCATACTCAAAAAATTATAATTATATTATGCAAATGAAAAATAACAGAACAGAAAAGATCATAGGCAAAACTAAGAATTTTCAACAATTTAACTCATTTGAGGCAACTATAACTGAATCCCTTTCTTTAATCTGAACCAATCCCTATGATAAACCAAAAAGCTAAGTATTGAGCTATCGAGTCAGCTATATTCCAGTTTGCAACGGAGATTTTTTTTGACAAATTTAAGTACACCCTCAAATATAAGGGTTTTCATGATTTAAAACTTTTAAAAACCATTAGAAGATATCACAACCTCACTGTTTCGTCGGCTCCAAATTCATCTCTTGAAGATTCAGCAACAGATCATCTGAATTCAGGAAAACCTTGTTTGCTGCATTTGATATAGTATGGGCGATCTCCCTTGCAGCTTCAATCTTCCTCAGTGTGATAAAAGCTGGATTGTTGGCAATAGCTTGACCAATAAGTTGGGCACTTTTTGCCTCACCCTGGTGGTTAGAAGAGCCCAAGAGTTAGGGACACTTAATAAGTAATGAAATGTTCTGATACGCAATGCAAGTAAAGAATAAATTCATAAATGACTGAATTTTAGAACTCAGATTATATATACTTGCTTTTCAATTTTATCTTAAACTTCACAGACAAATTAATGAACAAAGTCAACTTTTACCAAAGGAGAGACAAACATCTTGATGATCAAAAAGACCCATACAAAACCCATTTTACAATCAAGTTCCAAAACTTGAATGAGCCCTAATTGCAGCTGCATAATAGTCTAACGTAGCAAGAAAATCATCAACATTCTTTTCCCATGTGGAAAAGCCACACTGAGATATAAAATAGCAGCAGCTGTATCCGAGCATTCAGAGGTTGTTCTCTTACCTGTGCTCTAATTATAGCACTTCTCTTGTCTTGCTCGGCTTTTTCCACAACAAATTTAGCCCTCTCAGCTTCTTGTGCAGCCACCTGCTTGGCTTCAATTGCTGCAGTGAACTCCTTGCCAAAGGTCAAGCTTGTAATTGACACATCATCAAGGGCAACATTGAAGTTGGATGCCCTCTCAGTTAGAATCTTACGGATTTCTCTACTAACAGCCTACAAAGAATAAGGTCAGTCAAAATGCTTCTTCCTTTTGTTAGAATTGAAATTCTCAAGTTTACAAAGAAAACATTGTGTAAACTTGGAAAGCACTAGGAAGGACGCCCAACAAAATATAAGAAGCAAAACCCGTTCCCTAGTTTACTTAACAGGGAACCACTGTCATGGTCGGACTATATAAAATATATTATGCTAGTGGAGAATAATAAACTTCAGCAGAATATTTCACCAACAAGTCACTTATGTCTGTTTCCATTTGACTAATTTAGCACACAAGGAAACAAATAACTATTGACATCTTGACATCGCAACTAAAACAAAACATTTAAGCAGCAGGAAACCTTTGTTGATTCAATCATCAATTTGAGCTGTTACATAGACAAGCTTTGCCACTTACCTCTCTCTGAGTGATAAGCTGGCTGGCATTGTATTGTGCAACCACAGCTTTCAAAGTTTCATGTATGATTGAAGGTAAGACCCTTTCATTATAATTCTCACCAAGGGTTCGGTAGATTGTTGGTAATTGGCTTGGCAAAGGACGGGTAAGAACTCGAAGCCCAATTTTCACCTGTGCAGCAAAAGCACAACCATTATATACAAGCATATGCAATTCAGAAGGTACATGGTTCAGTCCTTAATACTACCAAGATCTCTGCAACCACAGAATTAGTTTCCACTTTCCACAATTCAAGCAGATTATATACACAAAAGTATTAAAACTTCTGCCATTCTATCAATAACAGAAGCTGAAAAGGAAGCAAAAGAACAGAGCATCACAGAAAGTAAGTGAAAGGACATCATCCACATCGTTTGGGAAGCATATGGATATAAAAGCCTCCTGTGGCCTGTCTTAAGAAATAGAGGCTACAAATTGATGAGGCAATTATTCGAGCTTTAAATGTGCATTTGATGAAGCAATTTGTTATTAGATACTGGGAAACAATGGACTTGACTACTAAAACACTCAATGGGCTATCTAATACTTCTAGAAATTCAGTAAAAAAGATTTAATCATGTCACAGAAAACCAGGAGGTGATGGAAGCTTGTTTTTCACAATTCTCATATCATAGCTATATGTCCAACTAAAAACAGGTTTAAGAAGCGTGCATCAGTCTCTGAAACATAAAACAGCTAAAGTCAGTTGTATTGAGTTATGGTACTGAATATTCCTGTTTAAACTTCCAAATCTGTGAATTTGGCAACCAAATTACTCTATCTCATAACAAGAATAAAAAATAAGCCATGAAAATACTATTATTACAACCCAGATTCAAATAAACACTAATACTTCATAAACATTAAATAAATAACATGAATTTTGCTTCTTTTTTTTTTTTTCTTTACCATTGCATGGTAAAGCAAGAATGAAGTATGTCACAAAAGGTTAAATGGTGTCCACTGAAAGATATTACTAAAATGGAGGGGGAAAAGAAACTTCTAAAAGCTAAAATAATAATAAATAGCAAGAAGAGTTTCTGTAATGCAGGGAAGAAAGTAAGCAATTTGAAAAGTTTTATTTTTTAAAAAAAATAGAAACCTCAATTCGTTTCTAAGATTGCAACGGACAGGGATCCTCTGCGTCTTTTAAAGCAACGTAGGATTTATAGTAAGAGAGAGAAAAACATAATTAAGATAGAAAAAGTGGGACTTATATATTAAATTATAGAGAGAGATAGGGAAAAAGTTATCCAAAGTAAAGTAAAAACTCGGGGATCCAAACCTGATTGTAACTTGATTAAGATCAACATTTTTTTATTGTCCTATGTCCGTACAACGAGTAAATTTGCAAAAAACAGAAAGTGAGAGAAAAAAGTGCAACGACACACTAAATTATAAAGAGATAGGGCGAAAGTCACCATAAGTAAAAATGAAAGTCGGCCAAATCCGATTGTAACTTGATTAAGATCAACATTTTTTTACTGTCCTGAGTCTGTACAACGAGTAAATTTGGCAAAAAGTATTTACCATCTGGAGATCACGACTCCCTGAGGTACTCTCAACTAGATGAGGTCGTGCACGGACATCATATATGACTGGCCTTTCAAACCATGGGATTACAAAGTGTGTACCTTCAGGATAGACCTGCATATTAAACGGGAATTCAATTACGTCGCAAAACAATTTCAATATGCTAAACAATGACTTAGGGTGGATATTCGCAAAACAATTTCGATACCCTGTCTTTGACACCAACGAGACGATTGAAAACAATAGCTCGATGACCTCCCTCAACGTTGTAAAGACTGTTAGATAATGCATACAAGCCGATCCCACCAACAATCCCCAGCTTCAGCAGCGAAGAAGCTGCACCACCACCGGGCACATTTGGAACCTTCATATTCTTCAAATCCATTTTCCGAACTGAGGAGGAAATAGAAATGCAACAGTCAGTTTTGCTCAACTAATTCGATCTTAAGAACAGTCCATCAGAATTCCAACACGGAAATTGTAAATGGCAACCGAAAACTACAGGCGAAATAGAAAAACAAACTGTATGATCCAGAACCAATGTACTCAAGAGAGGAACTACGCAAAATTTCCCAACAAAGTTGTACAGGTTATTTACTTAATCTCTAAACATTTCTCACCAAACAGAAGACAAAAGAATAATAAACTAAAAGGTGACGAAAAGCCAGAAAGTGATTTGAGACGAGGTTGACGATACAGTCAGCAAAACAGAAATGGCACATATTGTTGATCCACAAACGAGCCAACCTAATTTCTCCTTCAAACCCATCAATACTGATTCATGAGCCTGAGATTTCCCAGGAACCAAACAGAAAATAGAACAATGGCCAGAAAATAAGATTACAGAAGATGAAGGGAAATCGGAGACCTTAGCAATTGTCCACTGGTGAACAAAGTTGAGATTTCCCAGCAATTGAACAGAAAATACAGTAATGGCCAAAGATTAAGATCGCAGAAGAAGATGAAATGTTCACTGCTGTACAAAGTTGAGACGAAGGGTTAGGGGTTTATGCTATCAATAGGGGTTTAAACTTTTCGAACAGGAAAACTAAAGAAAGGGCATGGGAGGAGGAGCCAGAATATAAAATTGGGGCTTATGTGGCTCTCTTTGGGCTGTGCGAGTCCAGGTGTCGTTGAGCCCATCGGCCCACTTACTGGTTCGATGATTATATTTAATAAGCCATTAAAAGTGACAAAAGAAAACTCTAGCTGTCCATCACAAGGAGAGAAAAACTTGAAATAAATAATGCTTGCATTTTCTGACTAAATAATAGTTCATGTTATATAGCTAATAGATAATATTTACACTCTAACCTATATGAAATATTTATGCTTGGTTTTTTCTAGTCACTTGTCATTTTTTTTGTTTTTTAAATTAAGCTACACCTACACTAAAATATCTCTCATATTTCACACATAATTTATAACGATTTTTAGATTTAATGAGATCCACACTATACAGTATGAGCCCCACCAAATTTATATAGTAATTTTGTATGAAATTCGTGACACTCTTGGAATGTGAATATAACGGCTCTTCAATATTTTTATATGCAAGTCAACGACAATAACAATGATTTTTACTAATTAATTTATTATATAGTAAAAAAATAAATTTGAATACATTTTATTACCGTAATAAATTTTGTCACATCACATCAACATAAAAATATAATTAAAAAGTCACATTTAAATAAATAAAAAAGACTAAATACTAACTGATATCAATTTTATATGATTAATTTAATTTTCAAATATATAATAAAAAGAGAATCACTTAACATTCTTTCAGTATTTATTGTTATAGTAAATTTTGAGACATATAAAAATAATTTAATAATAAATTAAAAATAAATATATTAAAAGTGTTACAGTAAATTAAAAGCGAGAATAAAATAATTTAAATTTAAATAATCTTAGCCAAACATATAAAGTTAAAAATACTTATCATTAAACACTTAATAACCGGTGTAGAATTGAAAAGAAGTTAATAGTTTTATAAGTGAAATTTATATTTTATTCTATTAATTAAAATTGATGACTAAAATAAATATTAACACATTAAATTTTAATAAATATATACTAAAAATGAATAGCTAAGTATTATTAAAGTATTTATTAACATAATAAATATTGGCAGATGTAATCTATGTAGGAAATTGTAATTAAAAAACAGAATATCAATAAATAGAGTATGTAAAACAGTAAAATAAAATAACATTTATTAGCATTAAAAAATAGAAAGAAAGTTACAAATTTTATATGCTGAATTTATTATATTATAATTGAATCATTAATAATTAATAAAATACTCATTCACTGCTAAAAAGGAGAAATTACTGTAATAAATATTAATACATTAAACTACTACAAAAGCTATGATATATATTCAAAAGTGGACACTTGAAAATTTTTTGAACATTTATTATTATAACTAATAGTGACGCATTTCACAATTACAAAAATTATAATAAAAAATAAATAAAATATATTAAAAATGAAAATAAAATAAAACTTGTTCAAATTAACAGATTCAAAAAAATTAAAGTTAAAAAATATTGAAATTTTATAACGCTAGTTTAATATATAGAATTAAAAATTTTTATCATCAATGCTACGTAACTAATAGAAAAATAAAAACAAAATTAATGTTTTTCTAAGAAAAATTTGTTAAATTAGAATTGATAGTCAAATAAAATTATGCATTAATTATTAAAAAGTATTAATTATTGTAAAAATATTAATACATTAAACTACTACAAGGATTATAATATATTAAAAGGAGAATGCTTTAAGTTTTTTTTAACATGTATTATTGTAATAAATATTAACATATGTTACAAGGGAAAAAAATAATTAAAAAATAAAATTAAGATTTATGCTTTAAAAAATTAAAATTAAAATTTAGATAAATATATAAAATCTTATCTTAAGTATTCTTTAAGCATATATATACATATATATTGAAAAGTGAGCATCAATTTTACATTTATTACTATAATAAATACTTATACACATGACTATCACAAAATTTAAAATTAAAAAAATTTAAATAAGTAAAATATATTTAAAACTAAATTAAATCAAAACTTATTGGCAATACATGTTGTAGAATAGATTAAAAATTGAAAACTGAAACAATTTGAATTTGAACAATCTTAATTAATTTAATATGTGAAATTAAAAAAATATAAACACACTCTTCAACTATAGATTAATTATAAGTATATTTTTCAACTATAAAATTTGATAAATACACCTATTTAATTATTAGAAAAATTTAAATGCACCCTTTCTATCCATCTTTAATTAAATGATTAATGTCATATGATTTGCACATGATTATAATATACGCATGTGACATTTTTAATTGATTGTTTAAATTTTTATACAAAAATTCTTACTTGATGGGATGTAATTATAAATGATTCAAAGTAAAAGAGTATACTTCCAAATGGAGCTTAATTAAACCTTAAAACCCTAAACTCATAAATCCCTAACACTAAATAAAAAATCCTATAATCATAAATATCAATTCCTAAACCCTAAATTTAAAATCTTTAAATTTTAAATCTTAAAGCCCTAAAATAGTATACCCTTAAACCCTCTCTAAATCTTAATATGTAGATTTAGGATTTGAGATTTTTGTGATTTTGGAATTTAAAATTTTAGATTTTTTAATTTATGATTTATGATTTATAATTTTGTGTTTAAATAGGCTTCAATTTGACTAATTTTAAGAGTTTATAATTTATTTGTAAGTACGTTCTATTAACTCTAAATCATTTATAAATACACTCTTTTAACTCAAAATATAAGAATTTTTTCAAACTCAAACAACCAATAAAAAATGCCCACATGTAAAAGTAATCATGAGCAAGTCATATAATACTATTAATTATTTATCAGTATATAGATAAAAAAGAGTGTATTTATATTTTTTTAATAAATGAAGAGATGTGTTTGCCATGTTTTATAACTGAAAGAGTATTTTTAGAAATAACTTATAATTTAGTTTATGAAACTTAATAAATTTAATAATTAAAATTTTATATTATAAAAAATAAATTAGAATGAAATTATGAAATAGCTTGACCTTATATTTTATTTTTTATTTAACATCATTTAATTTCTGTTAGGCAACCAATGGTAACAATATCGACTTTTCATAATTATTAATAAAATTTAATAATTTCATTTCATTCATGTTAATGACCTAGTTTAGCAATTGTTATTGCATTTATTTTTAAAAAAATAAAAGAAAGACAAAATAAAAAAGAAACAAAATACTAAATATAACATTTAATTTATAATTAATTTATTGCATTGGAAGTTAGAACCTTGTTGGCCTTGAAAGGGTAATTCAATGAAAAGTTGTAAAGGTTGAATTTTTATAGATTAATTTAAATCTATGCAAAAGCGTCTCAATTCAAAATTGATAGGATCCAACGAAGCATACACAAAGCAAAAAAGGGTCCAAATGTCCAATTTCAATTTTTTATTTTGGTAGAAAAGGACAATAATACTGAACAATGGTGTATAGTTCACTGTGTGCTGAAACCATGCCAAACAAAAGATAAAACAAAGCATTAAATACAAAGAACAAGAATATTTTAAATGTACACGCCAAACTCAAAATTACATAATATCTTTTGTCTTCCATAAACAACATAGAACCATACAGAATATTTGAGAGAAATAGAGGGATAAAATAATAGAAACCAGAGCATATCCGTCATCATCTTTCTGCTCAAGAGAGAGCTGCCATGCAAATCAACGCAAGCCCGACAAACAATCCCGTACCCACATTCCTTCCAGCTGCATCATTCTTCTCATCACTTGCAGGCGATGATGGAGCTTCACCTGCCTTAACATTAGTGTCCGAGCTTCCAGATGCAGTTTTAGAAGACTTGGGAGCCGGCGCCAGCTCCGGTGGCTTGGCTCCATAAAGTTCCAAAGGCAAAAGCACCTTGTCGACTTGGTAAACAGCTACAGGAAATTGCTGCCTCAGTGCATTGTTGACAGGGGTCTCCACCACACCGGTTGACACGTTCACTTGGTTGCCTTGCCCTGTGAAGTTAAGCCCCCAACTTCCCTCTTTGCCTGAAGCTTGGGTTCTCACAGGGTTGCTAACGGTTGGGAACTGGGTTAAAGTGTAGTACTTAGGTGCCACGTGGTACAGAACAAGTTGCACTTTCTGCTGGTCTGTGAGGTCGTTAATGGCGCCGGATTTGAGGTTCTGGAAGGCATTGTCGGTGGGTACAAAGACGGTGAAGCCCTCGGAAGTGGTTTTGAGTTGTGTTTGGATTTGCTGGATTTGTTGGGTCTCTGTGAGCAAGCGGATAAAGGTGGTGTATTGGCCACCTTTATCGAGGATTCCGGTTAAGTTAACCGTGCCGGCAGGGGGCGGGCCGGGGGCTGCGGAAGTTTGAGCATGAGTGAGGAGGAAAAGGAAGGTAGTGAGGGTGAGGAGAATGAGTGAAAGAGGTGCAGAGGCCATGTTTGTGAAAGGAGGTAGCAGGTGTGCTGTGGCGGTGGGAGGTGTTAGTGAAAGGGGCGATTTATTGGATAACAGGTTAGGTTAGACTTCGTTGGCATGAGCTGGCTCAATAAAAGCTTGCACCAAATACAAAATACCAATAGACAAAATGGAAAAGCAATATTCACAAACGGTTATAAGCAGAATAAGATCTGCAGATGAAAAGGTCAATAACAGCATAATCATATTCTTATGAAAATAATTAACTAATAAAATACCTTAACTGACCCACATATAGTTTAAAAAAGATTAGCCTGCAGATAATTAAATAATTACAAAGATAAATTTCTAGTTCGGATGGGAAAATGTTGTGCTACCTTCTCTAATGGGCAACCAATAATCCACGCAAATGAACATCCAGCCAGCTTCCCCCAGCAAAAAAAAAACAATCTCAAAGTCAAACCTTACCCCATTTACATTAACATAATTTTGACGCTCTTTGCTGTCTCTTTTTGTTAATTTTCTCCAATCGACATACTTTGTTTTGGATCTTTTGGTGTGTGTATTACGTTGCCTCTTCTCAATCAGTTAGGCCGTATCTGCTCACACAAATTAAATTATATTAGGCGGCCTATACTATCCAAAAAATTATTTTCTTATTCAGAACTAGACATATACATAACTTATATTAGTTCAGTAAAATTGAAGTTCGTTTAGAAGATCATATTATTTCTTCATTGTGTGCTTAATAATCTAAAGAGTTGGGAAAATAATCAAATATGTATCATATGTAAGGCTGGCAAGCTTTTGTCCCCTGCCACCAACTTGCTGTGTGTAACTTGGAGTGTTTGGTTCCTTGGGAGCTAGTGCAAACAAAAGGTATAAAATCTGGAGTTTGGCAGCCTGGCACTTGTAACATAACATGTGAGTGTATCATTAGCCACCAAATAATTGATTTGGCTGAGAATTATGCATGCTCTGTAGATAGCACGTATCATGAGAAAACAATTTCATTAAGCTAACGGGTACATGGTTTTGCTACTTGCTCTGTTAGTATTCTGCAGTAACTCAGATTTCGGTTTCAGTACCTTAGTTATTTCATGAGATCTAACATTTTCGCAACTTTATTCTTATGTTATTTTTATAATATAAAATTTAAATGATTAAATTTATTAAATTTTATAGTACCTAATAATATCAATATACTATATTATCTAATTGTGAAGAAAGTGTCACAAAAATATTGTGAGAATCATATTTTTTTTTATTTTTTTGAAATTGCATTTTTCTTATTTAAAATGAAGACATATCATTATGCATGCACCTCCTTATGAAGAAGCATGTCTTTTTTCATGCTGTTATTGAATGTACATAAACAGAACATAGAGTGAGGAGGACCACTTACCCAAAACCTCAATAAAGAATTGGGGTAAATCATGAATTGCAAGTTGTCGCTTTCCTGCATGACACAAGAGAGCATCAAGGCATGATCTGTTTTACTAAACAACAGCTGGACATCCCCTTTAATGCTATCAAACAAAGAGAGTGGTTTCGCCTTTGACCGGCTTTACTATGCACTGATCGAGCATGAAACTAGACTTTCCCAGTCCTCAAATGTCCCGAGGCTTAAAAATTACGTAGCTGACTAGCACAAACTTTGCTAGAATGTGACAATTTCAGCATCTGTGAATAATATAATTGGAATTTAGCCAACTACCTATGACAGATTGATTATAAATGTTCAGCTTGACTACGTGAGAGCCAAGAAAACACTGTATAGGAGATAGAGTTGGGTCTTCAGCATAGAGATTACGACAATTAAGCGAGGGTAGATAAGAGCTAAGGGAGCAAAGGGAGAGCCGTGAGAGCAAGAATGAGACAACTGTTGCACATTACTTGGCTTGAGCAAAATTTGAATGTTAGTATCTTGCAAGAAATGCAGAGTGCCAGTCCTGTTTACCTTCATTAGTAAAAGTGCACCTTTAAAAAACTTTAAGCACATCATTCTTATTCTTATATTTACAATCATTCATTTCTAAAGTACCCTGAGAAATCACATTCTTTTCTAAATCTAAAATGTGTTTAACATCTAACAAAGGTATGATCATGTCATCATGCATTTTAATTTGCACAATACCTATCTTAGCAGCCCTACATAAATAATTATCACTTAAAAACACACCTCCATTGAATGGCTTATAACTGGTAAATCACTTCTTATGAGAAGTCATGTGAGTCATATGCTGTGAAACTCCTGAATCCTTCGCTCAACTAGTTTCAAACTTGTTTTTGCTATCAGTAACACAAAGCAAATCACTAATCTAATTTTCTGCTAAATTTGCTTCTTCTAACTTGCCCTTCTCATCCATATTATCCCATTTACTATCTATCATGGCCTTAGGTTTGTTTATCTTTTCAAGCAGTACCTTCTCTTGACCAAATGGCTATTATTCTAACTTGCTAGAGAGCAAAACTTGTTTACTCATTAAATTTTTCAATGTCTGCCTTGTTGCTGAAGTAGAGGCCATTGAGAATTAACACTCTGATATCAATTTGTTAGAACCAAATGTTATAGGCAACCAAAAATTAACACTGCAAAATTTAAAAGGTTGAAGAGGAGAAGAACACACAGAAGATCTAATATGGAAAGCTAAGAAGAAAAAAATTATGAACAGAAGAAGAGAATTTTACTATACAAATTTGTTGGGTTACAACACGGAAGAAGAACTGTATTCTTCCTTTCGCTACACACTAATAACCAAAAGTGCCAACTATTCTCAAGCAGCAGTAGTAAGCCAAAAACGGTTTTACACAGAACTTTGAAGACCCAAACTATCTCTGTTCTTTTGTACCTAAACGGAGAGTATTTTTTTTAACTTTATTTTGAGTTTGGGTCACACAATCGTAAACTTTAGTTGGGACTTTCTTGCGTAATATTGGTAATACAAACTGATATTTGGGTTCTACGCATGCTTAATTATTTGATTATTTGATAAATTGCAGCTGCAAAACTGGGAGAAATACACAAGGGATTGGAAAAAATTGATTATAGAAACCTGCCTCATTGAAAGATTACAAGTGAACTCAGGTAATATGTCCAGCCACTGTGTGTCTTTCAAGTCTCTTCTAAAATATATCTCACTATCATTGATTCTTTTGGTGATGATCTTGTCATGATAGGCAGCGAACAATTGGATACCTTTATGTATCAGCCATGTGTAGGCAAAATCTAGTTCAGGTTCTCCATTTGTTGACCATTCTAAATTGTTTGGAATAATTCTCAATTTGAATTATAGACCTCACTTACGTACAAGTCTATTTTGAAAGATCTACATCTCATATGGTTTATTATAATTCAAAATAATATCTCTGATCAATTTGTTCTCTTTTCCCTTGATAGTTCTTCGACATTGGGCCAAGAGAATTGTCTTCGCTTGAGGACTTGCACGTCTTGTCTCGCTGTTGTCAATTAAGAAATCTTTTCTACTCTGATGGATCAATCTCCTTTCTAAAATTTTAATGATCAGAAAATCCCATTAGTGGTAAATCCTCCAAGAAGTTATTGATTTTACCGTATAATTTGTGAGGTTTGATCAAGTTTAATAATTTATGTTATTTTAAATAAATATTTAATAAAATTTAATTTACGATAATTATAGGACAGCTGAAATACTATCAATTAAACAATTTCCTTCTTTTTTTATTTGAAGCAAACTCATATATTTTGGGTTTATAAAAAAATAAAACTTAAGTTGGATTGGGTTACTGAAGTATACTTATGCTTATTTGATAGCAGGTACATCAATGGGAGAAATATACAAGGGAATGGAAATATAGCTTACGGAAACCTGCCTTATTGATAAGTGACTGTGAAACTATAACTCAGAGTTATCTTCTTCTTCTATTGAATTTACTTCTCCGGAATCCCTGCTGGTCTCCACGTCATTTTAATTTCTTCTAAAAGAGATCTCACTGTCATAGGTTCTTCTGTGATGATCTTGGAATTTGTTTCTTGAATGCTTGTGATTTCTGAAGTTGAATGACCTGATATCTCTTGGTTTTGGTTTGTTTCAATTTTCTCTCTCTCCTTTCTGCTTCCAGGGGTGGAGACAGATGGAGGTCTCATGGCCGCTAATGGAGGCAAGTCTTTATCATCCCGGAGGTGCACATTCTCCACAGTTTCTGTCAATGAATTGCCATTTGTTTTGGAATGTAAAGAAGCTAGGTGGCTGCTTGAAGCTGAATTATCTTTGGAATGTAAAGAAACGGATTGGTTGCTTGAATTTGAAATTTCTTGAGAACGTACTAAGAAAGAGTGTATGCTTGAGAAATATTTGTTTTTGGAAAGAGGTTGTTTAGCATTTCTGCGCCAATTTTTAAGTCCTTCAACAACCCGCTCAGTGAACACTGCCTTCCTCATGCTAGAACCCATCTGTGACAAAATTTAAATTTATTGCAAGTTTTGTCAATCATTGACCAAAATAAACCGATCTGTTAGGCTTTTCAAAACTAAACTTGATATCAAAATCAAAGAACCAAGCACTTTAACAAATAAAAGGCAAAGTTGATGCTTAAAAACAGCATGTGATGAATTACTTTAGGAATTGACGTATTTCTGCCAGGGTAACAAGTGCATAAAGGGGCAAAGTCACATAACCGCAAAGAAGCTGCGCAGCTACACCCACGGCAATCCTCATGCCAATGTCCTCCTTTTCTCTATTGAAGCAAGATCTTGGACCATATTCATACTGCCATTTGTGTATGGAGTCAGCATAAGAAGCCAGCATCTCTTGAGTACATGAATGTTAAATACCTACCAAGTCCAGGTGAAGAATGCCATCCTACACCCATTATTTTTTCTTATAAATATGATAAACTTTCATTGTGAAATTATGTTTGTGTTTGGTAGAAGCTTCATTACTCTTTCTGCATCAATCAGAAAAAGTGTTGCATATAAACTTTTTGGTAACATATAAGATTGTACAATCTACCTTACTTTCTACATCTATCTAGGAAAAAATGGTAGCTGCTATATTGTATATTTAGTTCAGAAGTGTACTATATACATAAAATGTGCATTATTTTTATGACATTCTCTACCTGGATGAGGATGAATTGGAGTAGACGGAGAAGCCAGTCAGGTCGACCAAACCAGAAATAGTCATCCTTGGGCCTCACAAGTAGAGTTCCTATGATCACCGGGCTTTCCTTGCAGCTCTCCATACACATTTTGGTTATTATGAGCTGCAGTTCTGTTCCCACAACAAGAGCAACCTTCAATACAGAATACGCAAGCAGGGCAGGGCAAGAAAAAAAGTTAAACAAAAAGGAATTTTAGTTCTTTAACAATTTTAATTTGATGACAAGATAAGCTACCACAAGTGGAGAAGCCAGTAGTAACTATAGAACTCTGCAAACAAAGTGAAGTAACACTGTTAAGCATTGCACGTTGCTGCAAAAGTACCATTATGCTAGTAAAATGCATTAACATTTAAGTGCACTGTATATGTCTTACCATGTGCACTCAGAAATAGGAAAAGTATGGAAAAAATCCAGATCCAGAACCTGCAAGAGCATCAAATGCTGATGTTCATGATTTATTGGTCTTGTAATTTTCTCTCCATGCTAAACATTACAGGAAGTTTTCCCTTATATTTAATGCTACATAGATGTTGAAGATAACTTCCTGCTTGTCCATTTCATTAGGAAGTTTGTTTCTACCATAATCTGTAATACCTGATTGCAACAACCTGCTCAAAATCTTCGTTATAAGAACGGGTAAGAAATTTCTGGAAGTTGAAATTGCTGCCTTCAGAAATGTTAGCCTGCAATGCCAGGTAAAAGTAGTTTAGTGTGGTCTCCTGATGGAATAACAGAATATTTGACATTAAAATGAGGCTTGCCAATGTCAGGCCAGGAACCATGACCGCAAATTCAGTCTCTTTTTTTTTTTTTTTAATTGAAAGATTCTCATAGCCACGAATTGCCGGTTTTGGAGTAGGCCCAGATGATTTCACTAACTGTAATGAGTCCATTTCGTAGAGTAAAACAATCAATTTTTGAGACTGACCCGCAGAATTGTCTCATGAAACAAACCTAAACAAGACAGATTTCAAACAGTGTTATGTTACTAATTGCATGATAGCATGACAAGTTTTGTCATCAGATTTAAAAAATCCAGTATTTTCATTGGGTTCTTAACTTCTAATATCAGATGAAAAGAAGGACAATAGATAGAGATAAAGGAAGCAGCATTCCATTTTTGTGGACGCTATAGAGTATAGACATTCTGATTAATAAGAACATAATTAAATACTTCAATGGATCATCATTATTTGATTGAGGACCCTTAATTTTATGTTTAGTCATAGGTATATAACTTAGATTTGATTTGTTTGTATTGAAATAAGGAGCTTTAATATTGCCTTTCTGAGAAAGTATGCATCCCTTTTAATCACTTGTGCACATTAAGGGCTGGGTGGTCTAAGTACATCATACTGAAAATGATAGGTGGTTAGAAGAAAATCAACTGTGAGTTGTGTCTTCAAATCATTTTAGTAATTATGAAAGTTTGTATAGTATTCCAATTAGGGATCATATTAATTAAGAGGTTGGGTGATTGAGTGGCTTAAATCTTATTATTTTGGATCCCTGCCTAAGCATTTAGTCTTTGCATTATAAATGTTGAAAATGACAGCCCGAGCACATACTTCGGCTAGAAATGTCCATCTATGATTCTATGGCTCTTAACTAACGCGTTATCCAAACTGCAAGGCTTTGGAAAAATGCATCAGTTGCATTAAGTTAGCAAAGCTATATATATGCAGAGACCATTAACCTAAATTCTTTCTTATGAGTGATCTTTTCACCAAGATAGAACAGAACAGGGTGAATAATTGCATATACCTTGGCCATCCCAAGGCACATAGTGAATGTGCAGTACAAGATATCAAACACTGCCAAAACGGTGATGAAGATATTTAGCTGCAGGATTCCTTCCCTTGACATCAGAGCAACCATGCCCTGCGCTCACCAGCAAACTTCAAATAATTGAAGGGGAAAAATTAAATAAAAAATAAATATTAATCCATTTGTGCAATGACTTGAGATTTACAAGACGGAAAAGATTGCTTTAATTTCAACTGACATAAATGCATGCAAGACAATGCAAAAAACTAGGACTTTTCTATAGCATGAGGAACAAACACAAGATGGATAATCCAAAATGGGGAGCTCTCTCTTTATTTACCCACCCATCTTAACTTCAGTTGCATTTTCTTGTAAAAGTGGATGATGTGATTGACCATTTTCCCTTGTAATGTGACTGAATATAAGGTGAAATAGTTGAAGAGGAGGTAGCATATATAGCAAGACTCTACAAAAAGTTGTCTTTAACAGTATTATACTCTTTTTATGTAATTCAATTTAGTCAAAATCCTAACAGATAACCAGTATGGAAGATATGATGATTTCGAAAAAAAAAAACTACACTCACCTTTGCCGTGTACAGTAGTTATTCTCATAAGCTGATCCATCAACACCAAGTGTTTTTTCTGCTTCTGAGGTTGAAATCTGAGTAGCTGATATAGAAGTGGTTTGTGTTAAGTAACCCAATGGATCTTGACATGGGAGAAAAGAATTTCCCACAGTTTTGTTGATGCAGATTTTGGATATGGGTGCTTCCGATATGGTGAGAAGAAAGGAGATGAAGCCAAATTTCATCATTTCTATTATTAAGTTGGAAACAAGAAATAGGGCCAGTTAAGCATTTTATCAAAAGTCAAAACAAGCAAGGTTGTTCCCAAGACATCGCCCATCATGGAAAAAGCTAATAATCACAATACAACAACCAAACCCCTTATCAATGGAAAATCTAAGCAAAAGATATATTTCCAGTTTTAGACGTGCACCAACCTGTTTTGGTCTTAGCTAGAGCCTTATTGAGGGGCTTCCTTCTCCTTTTTCTCAGAAACTGAAGCATGCAAACAGTTTCAAGATCAAATTCTGAATCCATAATTCCATTTTAATCTCATCCATTCTTTCTATCTAAAAACTTAAGTATATATAAACCTGAATTGGTATATACTGTATAATATAACTAAAACAGTTACCCCAGTCATTTTATGAAGACCACCATCAATGGTAAAAGATATTATGAAAAAGAATAAGCAACAGACGGAGACTGCCCATGTTGGTGTTTCTTCAAGGGATCTTTCTTGCTCTCCTTCTTCGCCCATATGGTCAGAACTTGCCCTATATCTCTGCCTATGCTCTCTTTGGCTTGTACTTTTGTTAGACAAAAAAAGAGAACACACGCACAAGCGTGGGTGTGTATCAGTGCATGTAATATATATGATAGGGCGAAGGCATAGCAACAAATTAATTTGCCTGTCTGTTGTTTTCCATTAGTTCAAGAGCAATAATATTTATACAATAAAATTTTGTACACACTTCACATATTGTCTCACACTCTCATCTGTCTTCTTCTCTCTTTTCTTAATCTTTATGCATGCACGAGAACAGCTTGTAAAGTTGTTCACGTATAAGTATCTTTTTCTTTAGTTAGATAGGTGATGATATTATGTATTAAACAGAAACTTTATACACAGACTCATTCTCACTCTTCTCAACAAGTTTTCTCTCTAAATGTGGGATACTCCCCCACATAGCATTAACATTTTCCTATGTATTAATTTGTTTGGTTGGCCTGAACTCATGAACAAGTACAGTGTCTTGTGGGGTAAGTGAAGTCATGGGCCGCAACTAACACTAAAGGAGACTCAAACAGAAAGCAGATGTCTCTGTTGAAGGCTGAAAACTTCATAATCCGTAATACGTACGGTACGGGAGGGTGCCACTTCTTTTGTCCTTTGAAAATTGGAAGAGCCAGAGCAGTCAGTGAACAATTGGGAGGATGATGGATGCGCTATCTTAATCCAATGTAATCAAATCCAATAGACATAGAAACTTTTTTTGGCCACAGCAATAATAGAAAAAAAACAAATAGCCTCTGCTATTTATAAGCCGTAGACTTTTTCTTCCTTTCACTTAAATTTAGAGTACATGCATGGGAAGCTATTTGCCTATTTGAATTCACTTATAAATTATTAAATTTTATTACTTGACCTTAACTCAAATAATAAAACTTAAATTTGTTGTCTTTTTTCCTTAAGTTTAATTCTCATATTAAAACTTTTCTAGTACTAAATAAAATTATCAAATTATTAACTTCCTTATTGATAGGTAGGGACTAATATTTTTTATAAGTTAAACTGTACAGAACCTTCCTGAACTTTAGGTCGACTTTAAAAAATCTTTTTGAATTTTAAAAATTTTCAAATGACCCTCTTGAATTATGAAAAATTTGCAAGAAACTCTTTCCGTCAAGTTTTCCGCCAAAATTTAAGAAAATGACGAAAATGACCTTCATTGTAAAGTTGAGAAATTGAAGGCTGTGAATAGTAAAATTTTAGAATTTTAACATTGAATCTTAACCTTAAATCCTAAATTCCAAATTCTAACCCTAAAATCCTAAACCCTAAATCCTAAAATCCTAAAATCCAAAATCATAAAACTTTAAACCCTAAACCCTAAACCCTAAATTCCTAAACCCTAAATCATAAATTACAAATCTACATTAGGTTTTTTTTTTTTTTGCATTTATGACAGATTTGAAAATTTATGTGCATTTGAAGGGTATTTTTATCTTTTTATTAGGTCAAAGTGGAAATTGACCAAAAATCATCCAAATTTTAACGGAAAACTTGACGGAATGGGGTGTTTTGCAAATTTTTCATAATTCAAGAGGATCATTTGAAAATTTTTAAAGTTTAAAAGAATTTTTTAAAATCGACCTAAAATTCAGGGGAGTTTTGTGTATTTTAGCCTTTTTTATATGCAAGTAACCATCGTACGAACAGTTCAAAAACAGACTCGTTAATGTTGGAGTAGTATTAAAATGAAGGTTCGCTATATATAGAGATATTGTACTTTAATTTTTTTGGGTTTCATAGCATAATTATCATTTCCTAATGACTAATCTATTTTTTGCTTAATGCTTTGTAAGTCATTATGGGAATTTGTAGGAACTTTTATAGAAGCATGTAAAAATTGATTGCAACTTGATTTTATGATTAACTAGGATAATTACTCATTTTAGACAATAAATTCTTCATCATGGCTTCTACTACAATTATACATAGGCTTGTAAATGAACTCTTTTCTACATTACTTTACTTGCCAAATATTTGTTGAAAATTTTTGTGTTATTTTAATCAATTTGAATATTTGAACAACTAATTTTCATTTTAAATCATGTAATTTATTTATGTATGTCGTTATAAAAATGGTATCACAAGGAAACGAAATCCTTTTTTTTATTGTTCAAAACATGAAAAAAAAAATATAAGATTGGAGGACAGTCACACTTGAGAGCCATGTTTTAACCCAAGAATTTGACCTTGTAGGCCCATAATTAATGGGCTTCTTTCCTTCCGAAGTTCATGCAAACACTAAGGCCTAGTTCAAGGTTTCTCTCGCTCTCGCTCTTCATCCCTCTCCGTGACGCGAAGCCACGAAGGGACGGAACTCATACCTTTCATTGCGTGTGTAGCCATTGCAGATCCTTGGCACTCGAGATCCCAATACCCCCTTCCCTCTACCCTCTTCTCTTGCACCCTATAAGTGGTGGCGGTGTTGGTGGATGGCAAAAAATAACAAGTATACGTCTATAAACTTCAATCACATCTACGAAAAAAGCAACGCCTCCGGTTCTAACACCAACCCAGCGAAGAACCCAGCTCCCTCTCCTTCCCCTTCTTACTCTGCCGCCTCTTATTCTGCAATATCTTCTCCCAACAAAGGTCATGGCCGAATGCTTGTTCTGACCCGACCCACACCCAAACCCGTTATCACCACTGCACCACCATCAACGCAACCACAACAGCAGCAGCAACAACAACCACCGCATAAGGTGACCCAACAAGTCCCAGATCAACCCCATCCCGAACCCGGATCAGACGCGATCTCACTTCGCCCATTGGGTCGTACCGGCACCGGGTCATCTTTTCCTTCCCCTGTTTTGAACCATGACAAAGATAAGGAGTTGCGGCCGCCGCTGCTATCTCCGAAACCTGACAAGTTCGTGCCGCCACACCTTCGGCCTGGATACGTGAGGAAAGATGAGAGGCCTGCACCGGAAGTGGCTCGGTCTAGACCGGATGGGGCATATAGGCAGCCGGGACATGCCGGATCGCCAGGTAGGTGCGGGGAAGGCGGGCGACCCAAATCAGGTGGCTACGAGAAGATGAGGAGGGGTGGCGTTTCGGATATGGGGATGATGGGTCGCCCGAGATCGAGTGGGAGTCGACCAAGTTCGAGTGGATGGTATGTTCGACTTCCAAATCGACCTTTAATTTATTTATGTATGGTAGTCAATCATTTATTCTTTGTTTGTATTGAACTTCTTGCTTTTTGTCATTTTCTGAAATTTCATAAACCGTGATGGTGGTCGGTAACAACAATATGCAATTATTTCCTAAGTGTAACAGATAGTTGTTAATTATGTGAAACTGTGAATTGATTAATAGCTGTTTGAATTGTAATAGCTTAGGGGAGAGGCAGGGAATGTAGAAGATGGGAAATTTATAAATGTTCCAGAGGAAATAATGTAGTTTACTTTATCATTTGAGTTTGATTGGCTATATTAGAGCTGCATCATGCAGAAGTGATGCTGAATTTAAGTGTATGTAGATTTTATTCAAGAGCAATATACTTACATCTAGCGTGTTTGAAAGAAAACTCTATGGCCGTTAAGAGTTTAGATATGCTTCTTTTGGTGAAGAGACAGGGGAATTACTATATGGCAAATTGGCAATGAATTCATGGAGTTTCTTGTCTAAAAAGATGAGGATGACATAATGCTTTCAAAGAAGAGAAAAGAAACTGTATTGCGGTGGAGTTCTTAATGTCACTCTACGCTATTTGATCTGGTTTGGTTAGATGTGCTTGGAGATTGATCTATGCTAGAGGACTTTAAGTTCTACTGCTTTGTCATGTTTAGGTTGGATTACATTAGTTGAGAGCTATGTGGATGAAGAAACCTGTTTGGCCTGAACTAAATATTTCCAGAGAAAAGGTTATAACCATTCTGTCAGCTGTTATTTTAAAACAGTCATGATCTTTTTAAGAATTTGATTAGAAAACGTGGAAGGTATGTCTGGTGACAGATCATATTAAAGAAATTGATTTTGATACTCATATGGTGATCTGGCTCTTGACATGAAATATAACATGTTTCATGAGTGTTTAAAATTTTTTATTCCTACCCTTTTATACTACTTCCAACTGGTGTTTCCTCACCGCATCTCTTGAATTTATTCATCTTCCTGTATTTTCCGTTTGGTATATTTTTTCTTTATGGGAACAATTTAGGGCTATTCTTCCTCCATTAACGGTTGGCTGGCATTTACAATATTCTGATGAATGAGAAGGACAAGAGGCTGTTCTGTTTGATGCAACAAATTACAGTAGTTTGTGGACTTACTTTTTAATTCTCCAGCACAACACTTTTTTTTCTTGTATCAAAGGTTTGTTAGTACTACTGAAGACGCAATTTTACTTATGAACGTACAAACATGTGCCATGCTGTAGAACTTTTATCTTCTGATGTACTGCTTCTGCTGCCTTCGCTTGAGGGTAGAGGATAGCAGGGATAGAGGTGCATGGTTTCAGATCATGACTATGCACTGTCTTTGTAAGGGCGTAGCAATCCAGGCATTTAGTTGATGACTTTCAACATATGGTACTAGACTTCTAGTATTGCTTAACTTATTGTTGGGTTTCATTCTGATAGTTGGGCATCTTGTTTTGAGCATTATGCTTTCATAAAAAGACGATAATAAAATCTGCTGCCACTTACAATTAGGGTAAACTTGGATTACAGAGACTTGTTATCATAGTAATATCTTTTTTGTTGGGGGCAGGGTCTGGGTGGAATCGTAGATTATTGTGATAAATGTGAAAAGCTGTCTGACTTGTACCAGTTCAAAATGCTGCTTGATATGCTCCATCAATAGGTTTTCAATGCATATTTCATGACTAATATGTGCATGAAATCAATTCTTCCAAGCTGAATACTGCTTTTATGGAAAAAAGGGTGATTAAATCAACATGTGCATGACTTTGACCAAATGTCTTTTGCACAGAATGGTTACGAAATCACATTACTTGCTGAGGACGAAGATAAATTCGCATCACACTGATGGATTCTCCCTGGCAATTCACTGCATGTTTCTCTTGCCCCTCCGGAGTTGACAAACTTTTAGTAAGATGCTATTTCAATTCCTTGAGGATGGAAGCTGACCGCATGGCAGCTTTCCAACTTCTAATGTCAGAATTTGTATCCAATTTTGTTGGAAGAGCATAAGAGGGTTTGGCTCCCAAATTCTTTTGTAAGTTGGTGTCTGGCCCTCTTTTCCAATATCCTGATTAAGGTAGAATCAATGTATAATCTTGTTCCACGAGCATTTGGTTTTGAGGAACAGCATACCTTCGTACACATTATCTTTTTTCTGAGAAAGATCCATATCTTTTTGTTTGCATCTCCGAGACAGATTCCCTTTTTTGGCTCCATTACCTTAAGAAAAAAGTTCTT
Organism: Dicorynia guianensis; assembly: GCA_037013595.1. NCBI lineage: Eukaryota > Viridiplantae > Streptophyta > Magnoliopsida > Fabales > Fabaceae > Dicorynia > Dicorynia guianensis. Next base: position 4,970,863 of record JASUAB010000009.1, read on the forward strand.
TGCATTTCAAAGGATATAAACTAACAAAAATTTGTATAAGGTGAAAGAAAACAAGTAATAATTGAAGAAATGCATATTAATAATAGAAACGGTAAATGCGTATAGTTTGTTGTTGGGTTACAGGAAAACAGCAGTTGAACTGTAAAATCTCGCTCCAAAATCCTCCTTGGCAACTCCGCAGTTCTAATACCATGCCCCACAAAACGGCTTCTTCCTCGTCGGAAAGTCGAAGCATCACTATTCACTAGGAAACCTATCGCCAATGCTGGTCGCAAGTATGCTGAGTATGTATAGGACGTTAACCTTGTCCAAACGTCAGGCTCTTTGATCATCATGCAGTGCAGCAACGCATTTAGCCCAACTAGTACAAATAATTTCAAAGAAAAGAGAACTAAAATTTTTTAAAAATGGGTAGTGGGCAAACCAGCCAGAACGATAGACCTAGGATTTGTAAACCTTCGACTTGCAAGCATGTAATTTTAAGCAATTATTATGTAATCTTGGCCGTTTGCTATTAATAGGGCAATTTTATGTATACGTTTGTTTACATTTTTTTTTAAATTAAAGTATAAATAATATATATTGTTTACACTTTAATTTTTTAAAAATATAAATAAAAAATGTAGGCAAACTTATATCTGCCAATCTAAATCTATCAGCACTTGTTATTAATATTGTGTTTATTAAGAATAATGATACACTGATAATCTTAAACTTACAATTGTCTTATGTTTCACACTTATAATCTTAAACTTATAATTGTCTTATGTTTTTTACATAAGCGTCATTCATGTTTTTAGGTCATTCTTTTATTTTATTTTTTATTATCGTTATCACATATGTCACATCACAAATATAACCTATTTGTTGGTTGACATAATATAGGCAAAACATTTCTCTTTTTATCAAAGAGTAATGCTCTTACGGTTTCGAGTTCATGCAAATTCTCATGAACCCGAAACGTGGCAACGTAACAATTATTTGTAACTAAGCAACGATGCAACTGCATCATAAGGATTGCAGCATGTAATCTATTTTTCGAAAGTACTAGCTGGCTTAATCAATTGGCTTATTTCAATCAAATTTATTGCTATTTAATAGTATAAAAGTAATCAAAGATAAAATAATTTTTTTAGTACTAAGTATATTATAATATAAAAATTAAACTTAAAAAAATAAAAATAAATTTAATTATTTGAGTTAAATTCAAGTCTTTTAAAAAGCAAAATCCTTAATATTAGTGTTTGTGCTCACAAGTGCTATATAAAAGAATATTTAAATGTGTTTAAGAAATTTGGCGCATGTATGGTGCCATACTAACTCTGGTTAATATTTATCAAAAAAGAATAATTTTTTTAATTTTAAAAATTAAATTTTATAACATTTTACTTAAAAATTTAAATAATTAATTTATTAGATCTTATAAGTTAAATTATAAGACTTAATTAATTGAATACTCTATATATTTTATGAGAATTTCTTAATATTTCACTTTTTATGGGATAAAATATCTTTTCAAAAATAAAGATATTTTATGATAATAGTAACAACAAAAATTACAGTTAACTTATAAATGTTAGAGCCATGCAACGATGGGACACGAAATTACCCACACCTGTTGTTCCGTGTGATAATAGTACTCTTATTTTATACCGTACGTTGATATTTATACGTCAGTTGTCGAAATGTTTGCAGATACGTCTTAAATCTAAATTATATAAATATATTTAAGTTAAAATTAAAAAAAATATTAAAATTCATATAAATATATTTAAATTAAAATTAAAAAAATATTAAAATTTAACTATATAAGAGACGTGACTAAATATTTATGCGTAAAAATATTGCAGTATCATTACTCTTTTATACCATATAAATTTAATGACTAGACTAAAATACCTTAGCTGTACCGATACCAAGACTAATAAAATTTAGTTATTAAATATATTAAATTTTATATATTAAATAATATGATACAATTGATTTAATAGCTTTCCTCTATTATTACCAGCTTTCCATGAAAGATTTCCTAATTAAATTCAATTGAATACGTTCAACTAACAGTATTTGATAGTGTTACATAATTTTTTTTGGACAAATATTGAACTAAATTTGCTTACAATACTACTCAAATTCTTTAGTACTAAACCACATCTAATAGCTTAAATAGTATTACACAGCCACACAAGACTCAGAAATAACAACTCTTTATTTATTTTAAAAAGAAAAAGAAATCACAATCCTTATTATCAAACACAAGCACATCTATAATTAATACATGGATTTTTTAGCCTCATATCTGGTAATGCTAACAATTAGCAGCAGCTTAATTATCACGGATAAATCTCAATCAGAGATCTTAAACCCAGAATTGGAGTTATCTCGTAGTGACTGAAACCAGCCGAGAAAATCAACTTTGCCCATTCTTTCTCATTTCTCTCTTTTCCAGTGAGCAACACCATCATCAGCATATCAAAAAACAGTTGTGTTTCTACTGATTCATCATCATGCTTATCATTCCCCATGACCATATCTATGATAAACACCTTTCCTTCTTTACCTTTGTCTGCAATTGCTTCCTTGCATTTCTTCAATATTTTCATACATTCCTCATCGCTCCAATCATGCAAAATCCACTGTCATGTAAGCAATATATGATCAGAAACACTGAATAAGTCAAAAGAGTTCTACATCTATTTAGCAGATTGAGGCACAGATCAAACTGTGAAGCAAGTTGGTCTGTATAATATGTAATTTTAACAGTATTAATTTTACCTTTAACAAAACGGCATCAGCGGGAGGTATCACGTCAAACATGTCCCCTCCAACATAATGCACGTTGTCACATCCTTGCAAGCCAGCAACAACATGTGGCAGATCAAAATTAATGCATTTCAATTCTGGGAACGCTTTGGCAATGGCCTTTGTCACTGTCCCAGTGCCACCCCCAACATCAACTAATGACCCCAATCCCTTGAACACCCCCTTACACTTCTCAATCACCACCCTGGTAACCGATCGAGCATCACTCTCCATGGCATCATTGAAAGATTGGTTCAGCTTAGGGTCGTGCCTAGCATAATCCCAGAATGTCATCCCATGTTTCGTGTCAAACGGCGTGGGATCATCATTTTGGAACCAAGCTGAGAATTGATACCATGGCTTTGTTAAAACTGGATCAAGCATGGCGAGCAAGAAAGGTGTGAGACTCAGGGGATGGTCCTTAAGCAAGAGCGTAGATGAATCAGTTAGTACGTAACCCTCTTGTTGGTGATTGTCAGTGAGTTTCTGTTGAGCAAAGAAACCAGAATGGGTCAAAATGCGCATCAAGCGGTAGATGCCGCCAGTTTTGGAGGGGTGGATTGGTAATGCTGAGATGAGTTGAGAAAGGGGCATGGGTTGGCCATAGTTGCGGATGATGTCTGGGATGCCCATGTCAACAGCACATTTGAGGGACATGGAGTTAATAAAGCTGAAAATGTGATTCCATATGTGGGTTTGAGCTTGAAGTAGCTCGACAGCAGCATGCTCATCTTCATTGAGGCCTGCCATTATTTGATCTTTCTTCTGAGCTACTTGATTTTTGGTATGGAAACCTCACATTGCTTAGGTCTACTTATAACGCAAGCCGGGGTGCTGACATGAGCAATGCCACACTTACGAACTTAATCTACAGTTTTCTTACGTTTCCTTCATCCTATCCGTCCATATCTTTTATTTATTTTATTATTTTATTATTTTATTATTTTAAGCTCATCCCAAATATCACATAATAAGCGTAACTCAAGTTGTATCTCAAAGGCACGTAGGCTTACCATGTCCGTGCTGACATCAATACCTGAAAGTGCTGAATAATGCTGCAGCTACGCCGCTGCAGCAACGTGATGGAGACGTGGTCTATTTTTTTATTATTAAAAAAAATAAATATAAAAGATTAAAAAAAATAAAAAAAATAATAAATATAAATAAAAATATAAAATAATTATATAAAAAAAACAACACTCGAAAGTCTAAAGAACACGAAGTGCCAACAAGGAACGTGCTCTCAAATGAAAATAAGAAAAGAGCGACCAAATGATAGGGAAAGACGTATGCTCAGTGCACCTGAAATTTAAATTGGCTAAATTTTACATAATATTTTATATTTTTTTATTTAAAAATATATTTTACATTATATCTTATTTATACACTAATTATGTATACTCCTAACATTATCTCGCGTTGAATCCCTTCATTGTCATTCATTGGGATTCTGGAATTTATTTAAAAAAGAAAGAAAATAGAATTAGAATATTTTTACGATAAATTTTTCAGTAAATTAAAACTCATTCAACAGTGTTGATCTATCTGTAATATGATTATACTTGGAAATTGTTCCTCTCGTGTTTATGTCCAAAATTTCAATCTAATTATTAAAATTTTAAATTTAATAATTTATTTTTTAAATAAATATTTAATAAAATTTAATTTAAAATATAACACTCAATACACTGTACACTAGGTGGCTGGACTTGTGTTTAGTCACGGAATTGAAATTCTGATTATATATCTCGAGTGGTGTTAGTACGCCACACCCTACGTTCTAATGAAAAGGTTCGAGTCAATTTACATGTTAGACCAAATTTCTTCACTCGAGCGTATGCGAAATCATAAAAAAATGTGGTTATAGAATTATCCTTTTTTTGGTCCTTATCCTGTTGCGTCTCTGTTTCTCTGTTATGTGGTTGAAACATGTGGACTCTATTGCACCAATTTAATAATCCAGCAATCAGAGAAGAAATTCTGCAGAAATTGGTCAGTACAAATCCAGCTATGGACTAGGCTATGGCCTAGACTACGGGAAATCCAAAAGGGTCGGCCCAATCTCCTATTAAGCTGAGACCTTTCACAGGTAGGAATATAATAGGTGGCTGTATAAAAAAAAAAAAATAGGTGGGTAATATTTTTATATTTATAATTTTATTTATTTATTATTATTATTTTTTAATAATTAAAACTTGAATCACGTTTATATGACTCATTAGTAAGACTATATATGTAGTTTCAGTATTTTTCTAGGTAGTGTGTTTATGTTTAATCGCGGAACTGAAATTCTGCTTACATATCTTAGAGAGAGATTCCACTCTGACAAAAAATCTGGAACATTGACCAGAATCCTATGCTTCCCTGTTTGTCTGTTATGTGGAAAAACATATGGACCATATTGCACCAATTTAATAATCTCTATTTCTGTGTAATGCCTTGATTTTTAAACCAATTTTATTTTGGTACATTACATTGGGGAGGGGGGGAGCATCGAGCCCAGGCGTTTGAGCGGTTGGGGTGGTTGGATAACCACTTGAGTCATGTTTAAATGACATTGACTCAGTATTTGATCTGATTGTCTTAATCGATCCCTTATCAAGAGAAATTTTCTACATAACTGACTATTTGTCCATTTTAAAACCCTTCAAATGTAAATAAATATTTTAGACATAATTAATTTATATTAAAAACAAAATATAAATAAATAGTTAAAAAATGGGTGAAATAAAGAGGTCACTCAAAAATTATTGAAAAGATAGGAGTTGACAGAGATTCTTATAATAAATATACTCTAAGTTTTAGTGTTAATAACGCACCAAGCTATTTCTAACATATTGAATGCAACCTATCTTGGCGTTATAAATCGATCCATACTTTTTTTGGTTGTTTTTTAAAATATAAGGAATATATTAAAAATAAAATATAAATAAATAATTATTAATAAAAAGTATCATAAATTATTTTAAATAAATGAATTATTTATTCTTTTATATTTTATAACAATTTAAATAATTAATTTTTTATCAACAATGATTTAACCTACATTTTACTTAAAGTATATCTTACACTTTCAAATTAACCTGATCTGCTTTCATCTAAAACTTTAGAGGTTTCCAAGACTGTAATTGTTGTGTTAACTAACATATATAATACAAATACTCAAACCTGACTGGATAAAAACAAAATAATCCTATAAAGTTAGGGAGTTAAAAGCGCCCAACGGATTTAACTCAACTAGTATAAAAAATTGCATAAAAAAAGGAATTAAAAATTTTTGAAAATAGCTTGTCGGAGAGCATACCAGAGCACTGATTTGTAAATTTTTTTGTAAACATTTAATTTTATTTAGATCTTAAAAATTTAAAATGAATTTAAGTATAAATTTTAAAATTATTTTATTTAAATATATATTTTTAAAAAAATTAATTGAATAAAAATAATAATTTTAAAGATGTTTTTAAATTTTAAATGCTAAAATGCATAAAACTTCTTGAACTTTAGGTCGATTTTAAAAAATCTTTTAAACTTTAAAAGTTTTCAAATAACCCTCCTCAAATATGAAAAACGTGCAAAAAATTCTTTCCGTCAAATTTTTGTCAAATTTTGAATATTCTGTCAGTTTGACTAAATAAAAAAACTAAAATATCCTTGAAATACACTTAAATTTTCATAATCCACCATAATTTATCAAAAGATAAAAATTTTAAAATAAATAGTTTATAAATTAAATTGGTTGAACTCATGATCAAGCCCATGTTGGATTTTTTGCATCAAACTGGATCTACCTCATGGTAAGGTGTGTTACTTATAAATTTTAACTTTTGACAAATTTTAGTAGATTATGAAAATTTAAATGTATTTCAAAGGTATTTTAGTCTTTTTATTTGGTCAAATTGACAGAATATTCAAAATTTGACGAAAAATTTGACGGAAAAAATTTTTTGCACATTTTTCATAGTTGAGAATGGTTATTTAAAAATTTTTAAAGTTTAGGAGAATTTTTTAAAATTGACCTAAAGTTCAAGAGGTTCTGTATATTTTAGTCAATTTTATATGTTAATAATATTAATTTTTAAAATTAAATTTTTAATAAAAATAAAAAATAAAAAAGTAGTATCTTAAAAAAAATAGAGTAAAAAGATAAGGAAGAAACGAAGAAGAAAAGAAGATAAGGGGGAAGGGAAGAAAAATAAAAAGATAAGGAAAAGTGAAAGAAAGTAAAAAGATAAGGAGAAGAAAAATAAAAAAATAAGAAAGAAACGAAAGAAAGTAAAAGGATAAGAATGAAAAAAAGAAAATAAAAAAAAGGTGAGAGGAATATTGTAAAGAAAAAAAAAAGAAGAAATAAAAATAAAAATAATAAAAAGAGAAGAAAAAAATGAAAAAATTAATTTAGATAAAAATATAATAGCGAAAAGAAAAAAATTATAGAGATAAGTAGGGTGAGAATAAAATTAAAATAATTAATTTTAAAAAAGAATAAATAAAAATATCAAAATAACAATTATTTATCATGAGAGAAAGTATCAATTGGACTAGCTAGCTACTTGGTAGACTTGAGTGGTTTTTATTGGTTTGAATTGCTAGTAAAAGTCTTCATCATACGCGGCATCTGAAACCAAGTCCAGATTAGACAGTTACGCGTCTCGTTGTGGACGTACACAAAGTGATATATTTATTTCTTTTGAATATTTATAGAAGGATATCTTAATTTTTTTTTTAAAAAAAAATTGAGAAATAAGCGCAATAACTTAATTGTCTTTCATTTTTGCTTAAAAAGCTTAAATAAAATCAACTCATTTGTCACGCCAAAGAAAGAAAACTCATAGAATTAGTTTTGTAATCTGTCTTATGACAATAAAATTTATGATTATCAAATATTTTAATTTCACGTGTTACATGAAAGTAAACTTTATTATTCTTTGTCGGCTCATTTTTTTTATTTTTATTTTGCCTGCCATATATAATTACACTGGTTAATATTCGTTTTAGTCAACAAATTATAAACATTTAAATCAAAGAACTTTTGCGAGTGTAATTAAATTTCATTAATTAAATCACACCTAATATCCAAGTAATCCTAACAAGATACTATTTGAGCTTCTTAACAAATTAATGATAGTTACGTGCTCCTATTTTATATATACTCAACATTACTCTTTTACATTTGTAACTCTCATTTCTTTTTTTTAAATTTAAATGAATAAATTATATTAATCTTTTTTAAGGTATTTGATTATGACACTCTATCCTACTTTACTTAAATATTATACTCCACTTTATTTTTATTCAAATATTACACTTTACCTTATTTACTCAAATATTAATTAAAAAATATATCTAAATATTAATAAAATATTCATAAAAAGAATATTAAATCAATATTTTACTCTAATTTTACTTAAAAATTATACTTTAACTCAATTAATCATTTTAAATAACTAATATCTTGATAAATTATATATTTTTAATCAAATAATTACATTTATTGCAAGGTATAAATTTAACAATGTGTGTGATTATAAAAAAAAAAATTTAGTACATAGAGACATTTTAGGATGAGTTTAGTTAGTAAAAAAATGTAGAGCATAATAGATGTCTCTATTTTTGTATTAAATTTCTTTCTTATAATTATACACATTGTTAAATTTACATCTTACAATAAATGTAGTTATTTTATTAAAAATACATAGTTTATCAAGATATTAGTTATTTAAAATGGTTAATTAGGTTAAAATATAATTTTTAAGTAAAATTAGAGTAAAATATTAATTTAATATTTTTTATGCATATTCTATTAATATTTAAATATATTTTTTAATTAATATTTGAATAAATTGGATAAACTGTAATATTTGAATAAAAATGAGGCAGAGTGTTATAATTAAATACCTTAAAAGAAGTTAATGTAATTTACTTTAATTTAAATTATTTTCTCTTCACTCTTTTTTCTATGTACCATTTTCCTCTTCAACGATAATATTCATTGGCCACTGCCCTAACAGCCCACATTATTCTTAGTTTTCCCAAAGATTTCACCACCTCCACCATCACCACCTAGCTTATTATTTTCAAAACCCAACTAAGCATGATTCTCAATCTTAAATTATAGGACTATGTGCTTAATTAATTAATTACTTAGTTTGAGAATGTAATAAGATTGGATGAGTGATATACAAAAGTAGTTTCCACTTTTGTTTTTGTAATTCTATTATAATATTATGTCAAAAAACTATTTCAAAAGTTTAAACTTTAGATGAAGACTTAAAAATGCTTTTATTTTATATTTTATCTTTCTAATATGCCCCCTCACACAAAAGTCTCTTTTGGACATGAAGTGTGAACAATTATTAATTTTAAATGATAGTGAAAATTGAATCCTTGACCAAATCTCTTATCTCTAATCTTCATCATTCTTCCTCTTTGAGAAGAACTCACACATTTGGAGAATAAAAGTGCTAGTACTGCTACAGGAGGTTAGGATCAAGCTGGGAGTAGATAATCTTTCATTGTTGTGTTTTTGAATTTGATACAAATTCTAAAATTTATAAAAAAAATAGAGGAAAAACAATTGCAGTTTTAGACAAAAATTGCAACCAAGAGTTGCAGTCATAGAAGAAAAATGCAAAATAATTGCAGTTTTAAACAAAAATTACAACCAAGAGCTACAGTCATAGAAAGAAACTACAGATAACAATTTTTAGAAGTTTTTTGGAATACACAGCTGTAGCCAATATTGAGGACAACAACTGCAGTTTAGTTTTTTGGTCTGCAACTGTACAAAATAATAGAATAGCAAGGGATCAATTTTTTGCACTTTTGGGTCCTTTCTTGCACCATGTAAATAGTAGCTTTTTGGGTCAATTCTTCTTCACAAATTTTAGCCTTGTAATTGAATTTTATATAGTAAAATTTCTCTTCTTTCACTCGTAATTTTTTTTTTCATTAAGTTTTTTACGTTAAATATTTATGTACTTTCTCTTCTTTTTTTTCTTAAATTATATTTTGTAATTTTTAATTTGCCCGTCATCGTTATTCTGCCATAGCATTCATTAACCAAGTAGCATTACAATCTAGTCGATTCTTCCACTTAACTAAGTCGAGGTGGAATAGGGCAAAAGAAGAACCAACAAAATTGTCATCCAAGATATTCTTAACCATGTTCAGAGATTGTAGAAATAAGATTGGAACTTTAGGCATCATCATTGTTTTCTTTGGATGTGCAAACTAACACATGAGGCTCAAAAGCACCTTGATAAGGAAACAAATCTTTTAAATTGAAAACATAAGTAACGTCACATTAGAAGATAAGTAAAGTATGTATTTAGACCAAGCTTCAGCCAAATGCGAGAAGAACCATAAACTCTAGCAAATGATTTTTAAATTGAATGTCTACGATAAAGTTCTAGATGAAAATGAACCATTACATAATTATTTATATTAAAACTCAAATCCCTACAGTGAATTAACATCAGCAACAACTTTATAACATAGCTCTGATAACAAAATTGATGTAGAATTAACAAAAAATAAGACATAATGAGAGACCTTAAACCTAAAAATTAATCACCTACATTAAAACTCAAATCTCAATGGTGAATAAACAAATTAATGTAGAATGAACAAAAAGTAGCGGATGAGACTACGTACCTTACAAAACAGCGTAATTCCTTGTTCAGTTGATTTTGCTAAGAGAGCAAATCTGTCCCTTGGCTGCAGGTGCTTTAGATATAAGATTTAATTTGTGCAAATGTGAGGCTCTTTCATCACCCAAATGCAGTGCAGCTTATCATGATGATAATGGAATACAGAAATTGATTCTTTAAAAACCGCAAGCTGTATATATATGTTTGTTTTTGTCGGGCAAATATTGATGTAACATCATCTCCTTTTTTTTAGTTACATCGGAGGGGATTGAACCGGAGAAGGAGGGAAGAGTGAGAGTGGTTCAATACCCCTTGTGCCAACTTCAGTTGGCGAGGTAACATCTTCTCGTTGAATTCTACATGTTAACAGATATATATAATACAAATACTCAAAACTAATTGGATAAAAACAAAATGATCCAATAAAGTTAGGGAGTTAAAGGGGCCAACGCATTTAACTCAACTAGCACAAAAATTTTCATGAAAAAGGGAATTAAAATTTTGTAAAAATGGCTTGTCCATGTCGGCAAACCAACCAGAGCAATTGACCTAGGATTTGTAAACCATCAACTTGCAAGCATGTAATTTTAGAGTAATGATCACATAGAATTTGCTCGGATCCGAGAGTTGGCAACATTTTGGCTCACTATTGTAACTGTAGTATCATGAGGAGTGCAGCAAGCAAGCAATCCCCCCAAATGCTTGCCGCATTATCAATATGCTTATGAGCCAAATTAATTGATAATCACACATAGCATAACAATAATGAAAACTTAATATTGATATCTGACTTCAATTCTTTTTACAGTTAACTCCAAGGAGATGGTGTAATTGGTATTAAAGCTCTAAAATTATTTGATAATTATAAGTTTGATTTTTTGAGAGACCTCTGGAATTAGGGATTTATAATACCATCCGTCTAAAAGGGAATTAGGCTGGTTTAAATTGAAGAACTCAAAATATTTGTATATTGAGTAAAGATATCTTTTCGTTCATAAAAAAATTATTTGTATAGCTTATTTTTAATTAATTTTTATAACATAAAATTTATATTATTAAATATATTAATTCAATAAATTTTATAAATTAAACTATAAGACTCGAGACAAGTATAAAAATTTACACTATTACATGTAAGTTTAAAGTGAAAATTATATTATAGGAATTTTATTTTCTTATTAACATCTATACTCACATTTGTTATACTAAAATATTAAAAATTTTGTGTATGATGACATACCTGTTAATATTTACAAAAAAAAAAAAATAAAGATACTTTATGATAGTAGCAACATTATTTTTAACCTACTTAAATTTTTATTTTGTGAAATACTAGAAGTAAATCAAGAAAATAAAGTAAAAATATATAATTATATAATACTGTATATAATGTATATTTTAATACTCAAAATTTTTCATTGCACAATAAAAATATGTATATGATCTAAAAAACTTAACCTTTCATTATTTTAATGATACGTAATTAATAATGAATTTGGCTCACGCATAGGCGGGTCAGCCAGGAAAGTTGAGTTGGATGGATTCTATGCTGTAAGCCGCACAATGAAGTTGCAAACAGTGTTAACCATAGACTTCCACGTCTCGGGTCTATGCAGATTTGCACGGACCTAAGTCCATATGATCATTATTCATAATTTTAAATAATTATTGTAGAATTTTGGCCCGTTTGTCATTAATATTTCCATATTTATTAAATATTATATAAAATTTAGATTCTTAGTTTATTTTAAAGTATTTACACCTAGATTATTATGATTTATTTTGAGCTATTGGATTTGATAGATATAATTATAATCATTAAATTATAAAATTAGTTACTTGATAAATAAGTCTAGCTTATGAAAAGGATCAAATAAAAATTATAAAATGTTCGTCACTTTCATGTCTAATTTACTTGATTTAGGCTGTGACCGACAGTAGCCAACCAATCTGCCACATAGTTGGAATATTCACGATACGAATGGCTAAAGCGGACCTCCCAGCCTCTGACTCTGGGCTTGCAACACCTTCACGTGGGAGACGATGGTTGCATGTGGGTGTGTTAAATAATTTGTAAATAATTAAAAATAATGAATTCTTATATTAGAAAGAATTATAGATATTAAAAATTATAAAGATAATAATAAATAATTAAAATTAAATTATAATATATAAATTATAATTTATAATATAATTTAAATTAAATTATTAAATTAAAAATATTTAAATTTTTTAATAAAAAATAAAATTAATTATAAATTTTATTATTATTATTTAAAAATATATATATATATATATATATATATATATATATATATATATATGACTATATCTGTTGATGACAAACTGTTTGTCTTAACAGACAATTAAATCATGTTAAAAATAAAAAATTATATCTATTTATATTTATCAAAATCTTACCAACATAACTATTTAAAAATATTATTTATAAATTTAAAATTTTGATTTGTTTTCAAAACATACATATATTTTTTTTATAAAAAATTTTAAAGATTTTTTTATATTTTAGAATAACTTATTTTTCATATAAAAATAATATTATATTTAAAATAATATAATTTCATACTTCAAAATTAAAATTTCTATTATCTTCGTATATATTTTTAATAGAATGTACCTGCTCAGATTTGGATTCACTTTCATCTCATACTTTATTTGAATCCTTTATTTAAATCCTTTATTTAATAAATAAAAAATAATTTTTAAGATATAATTAAATACCTAATCGGAGACCTTCATGTTTTATTTTTTTTTATAATTTTTTTTCCAGATTTTTATATCTCACTTGCAGTACGTACATGCAAAAAGAAGCATTAATTGCTAATAAGCCTCACTTTTAAATTTTTATTAAAATGAAGTGTAAATCAATTTAACAAATATTAAAAAATATGAACACTAAAAAATATCATACTAAATAATTTACAGATAATGAGATATGTAACTAATGTTTTAGTCACTTTTTACAAATAAAATACAAACACTGCAATAAATGTTAGAATATTTTATAATATTATTTTTTTTAAAATAAAAATTATAAATATATTGAAAAAATTATACTTCTTATTTTTACATAACTATATATTATATTGAATTTATAGAATTGTTAATATAAGTAGCTTTTTATATATTCATATACAATTTAACAATTTTGAAATAATTATATATATATTTATATGGGATATTTATCAAAATAAATAAGAAAAGATATTAAAACGCATATCAGATTAAAGAAAGAAAAATAAAAAATGACATAAAAAAATGTGGCAAACCGTCAAATTATATATCAGATTAACAAATACCATATATCACAATCTTATTTACCGACAGACACCCACACCTAAACGTATATAAACTAAAAGTTACCCAAAATTTGAAACTAGCTGTATCATTTTTTAATTTTGAATTGTTCAGCATCTATAAGGTTTAAATTTATTTAAATTTTTTAACTTATGATTAATTTAAATTTAAATTACCGTCAGATCTAAATCAAATTTTTTTTTAAATTTTTTTTTACATATAATTATTTATTAATAATATTCTTAAGTTTTAATTTTTATTTAAATTTAATTATCATTTTCATCCCTAGACGTAAACTAAAAGTCAAATCATATAAATTTTTTATGTGGATTTTTTTATTTACTTTATTATTTTGCTACTATTCTACTGACAAGCAACACATGCACCGACATTTGTGAAAAAATTTAAAGAGTTTTGCTCCCGTCGTGTCTTCCTGGTAAAGACTTCGTCGCCATATTCTTAGGTGCAACTATAGCAGTTTTGGTCTGGCTAGATCAGTATTTTAATTCTTATATTTTAATTTTTATATAATTTTATTTGATAAAATTTAGTTATTAAATATATTAAATTTTATATATTAAATAATGATACAATTGATTTAATAGCTTTCCTCTATTATTACCAACTTTCCGTGAAAGATTTCCTAATTAAATTCAATTGAATACGTTCAACTAACAATATTTGATAGTGTCACATAATTTTTTTTGGACAAATGTTGAACTAAATTTTCTTACAATACTACTCAAATTCTTTATTACTAAACCACATCTAATAGCTTAAATAGTATTACACAGCTACACAGGACACAGAAATAACAGCTCTTTGTTTATTTAAAAAAAAGAAATCACAATCCTTATTATCAAACACAGGCATTTCTATAATTAATACATGGATTTTTCAACCACTTAACTTGTAATGCTAACAATTAGCAGCAGCTTAATTATTACGGATAAACCTCAATGAGAGATCTTAAACCTAGAATTGGAGTTATCTCGTAATGACTGAAACCAGCCGAGAAAATCAACTTTGCCCATTCTTTCTCATTTCTCTCTTTTCCAGTTACCAACACCATCATCAGCATATCAAAGAACAGTTGTGTTTCAACTGATTTATCATCATCCTTCTCATTCTCCATCACCATGTCTATGATAATCACCTTTCCTTCTTTACCTTTGCTTGCAATTGCTTCCTTGCATTTCTTCAGTATTTTTATACATTCCTCATCGTTCCAATCATGCAAAATCCACTGTCACATAAGCAATATATGATCAGAAACACTGAATAAGTCAGAAGAGTTCTACATCTATTTAGCAGAAGGAGGCACAGATCAAACTGTGAAGCAAGTTGGTCTGTTAACGCAATAATATGTAATTTTAACAGTATTAATTTTACCTTTAACAAAACGGCATCAGCGGGAGGTATTGCGTCCAACATGTCCCCTCCAACATACTGGACGTTGTCACTTCCTTGCAAGCCAGCAACAACATGTGGCAGATCAAAATCAATGCATTTCAATTCTGGGAACGCTTTGGCAATGGCCTTTGTCACTGTCCCAGTGCCACCCCCAACATCAACTAATGACCCCAAAGCCTTGAACACCCCCTTACACTTCTCAATCACCACCCTGATAACCAATCGAGCGTCACTCTCCATGGCATCATTGAAAGCTTGGTTCAGCTTAGGGTCGTGCCCAGCATAATCCCATAATGTCATCCCATGTTTCGTGTCAAACGGCGTGGGATCATCATTTTGGAACCAAGCGGAAAATTGATACCATGGCTTTGTTAAAATTGGATCAAGCATGGCAAGCAAGAAAGGTGTGACACTCAAGGGATGGTTCTTAAGCAAGAGCGTTGACGAATCAGTTAGTACGTAACCCTCTCGTTGGTGATTGTCAGTGAGTTTCTGTTGAGCAAAGAAACCAGAATGGGTCAAAATGCGCATCAAGCGGTAGATGCCGCCAGTTTTGGAGGGGTGGATTGGTAATGCTGAGATGAGTTGAGAAAGGGGCATGGGTTGGCCATAGTTGCGGATTATGTCTGGGATGCTCAGGTCAACAGCACATTTGAGGGACATGGAGTTAATAAACCTGAAAATGTGATTCCATATGTGGGTTTGAGCTTGAAGTAGTTCGGCAGCTGCATGCTCATCTTCATTGAGGCCTGCCATTATTGATCTTTCTTCTGAGCTACTTGATTTTTGGTATGGAAACCTCACATTAGTTGGGTCTATTTATAACGCAAGCAGGGGTGCTGTCAATATCTCGAAGGTGTTATAAGAATACGATATTGGCCATCAAGTTGAATGTTGATAATCCTCAGATCGAATATATATATTTTCCACGTTTAAAGTGGAAGCAAAGGATTGAGATCTTGACTTTAGTGTTTAATACAATTTTAATGACTCTTTCTGTCCACACCACAGGCAGAGTAATCTCCTTACCTACTTACGTTTTTTGTCTTTAGAAAATCATTCGTACCTGCTCACGTGAAGAGCTATGACTGGCGTATGCAGTGCTATGAGCACACTATTTTTTCCTTCGTCTTTTCTTTTTTATTTATTTATTTTATGTAAAAAACATATTTTATAAAAAATATATATGTATCTCTATTATATTTTAATGTTAAATTTTTTGTTGTCATAAGAAATGATACACATACGACTACACATATTATATAACTCCTCCCACAAAATAATGATAATCTTTTAATTTTAATCAAGTTTTAAAATAAACATATAACTAGTTTTATAAGAAAACGTACAAAATATGTGTAGTCCTCCCTGGTAAAGTATCATTTCTCCAATATCACTCATCGGTATTTTGATATTAATTTTTTTTTGGTTGAAGATTCTGGTATTCATTTCAGAAAGAAAGAAAATGAAATTGGAATACTTTTGTGGTAAATTTTAGATTAAATTTAAATTCGTTCAACAGTGTTGTTCAATATGTAGTATAATTATACTAGGAAAATGTCCTTCTAATAAGAAATTATTTCGACTCTCTAACAAGAAACATGAATCATTGACCAAGAATCCTTAGTTTCTCTATTTCTCAGTACAGTACTATTATTTTTATACTTTTATATTTATAATTTTATTTATTATTTATTATTTTTATTATTTTTAAATTTTTTTTACTTTTTTAATATTTAAAATTAAGTCACATTAAGAGAAATTACCCAATTGTGGAGCTACTGACGTAACCCCACAATTACCCTTCTCAGTAATGTGTTTGGAACATATGCACCATCTTATCCATGTTACTTCATTTATTGTACCAATTAATTTAACAATCTCTACTTCTATGCATGCAATGCCTTGATTTTAACTCAGTTTTCTTTTACTGCCCTATTCGATCCCTTGTGAGAAGGAAATTTTTGAGTAATAATAGATGTATAAAGAAATATTCTAAACGTATTTGATTTATATAAAAGACAAAATATAAATAAATACTAATGTGTTTAGAAGAACGTTAAAGATGAATGAAGTGTAGAGGTCACTCAAAAAATATTGAAAAAATAGGAGATGGGAGAGATTCTTATAATAAATATACTATAAGTTGCAAGTGTTAATAAAATATAAATAGCGTGGTGCATTATCAAATGTACCTTGGTAGCTAGCTAGCTACTTGGTAGACTTGCGTGGTTCTTATTGGTTTGAATTGCTAGTAACAGTCTTCATCATGCACGGCATCTAAAACTTAGTCCAAATTAAACAGTAGCACTTTGGCGTCACGTTGTACACGTCACGTTGTGGACGTATACAAAGTGATTTATTTATTTCTTTTGAATATTTATAGCAGACAATTTGAGTTTTTTTTAAAAAAAAAAGTGAGAAACAAGCGCAATAATTTAATTGTCTTTCATTTTTCCTTAAAAAACTTAAATCAAATCAACTCATTAATCACGTCAAATAGAATTAGTTTTGTAATCTGTCTTATGACAGTAAAATTTATGGTTGTCAAATATTTTAATTTCATGTGTTACATGAAAGTAAACTTCATTCTTCTTTGTCGGCTCATTTTTTTTATTTTTATTTTGCCTGCCATATATAATTACACTGGTTAATATTCGTTTTAGTCAACAAATTATAAACATTTAAATCAAAGAACTTTTGCGAGTGTAATTAAATTTCATTAATTAAATCACACCTAATATCCAAGTAATCCTAACAAGATACTATTTGAGATTCTCAACAAATTAATGATAGTTACGTGCTTCTATTTTATATATACTCTACATTACTCTTTTACATTTGTAACTCTCATTCTCTCTTTTAAATTGAAATTATTTTCTCTTCACTCTTTTTTCTATGTACCATTTTCCTCTTCAACGATAGTATTCATTGGCCACGACCCTAACAACCCACATTATTCGTAGTTTTCCCAAAGATTTCACCACCTCCACCGGTCACCTCCCAGCTTATTATTTTCAAAACACAACTAAACATGATTCTCAATCTTAAATTATAGGACTATGTGCTTAATTAATTAATTACTTAGTTTGAGAATGTAATAAGATTGGATGACTGATATACAAAAGTAGTTTCCATTTTTTTCTTGTAATTCTATTATAATATTATATTAAAAAATTAACTATCTTAAAAATTTAAACTTTTAAATAAAGACCTAAGAATAATTTTATGTTATATTTTATCTTTTTAACATGTCTCCTTGTACGAAAGTCTTTTTTAATATGAAATATGAATAATTGTTCATTTTAGATGATAGTAAAAATTGAATTTTTGACCAAAGCTCTTATCTTTAATCTCCATCATTCTTCCCCTTTGAGAAGAACTCACACATTTGGAGAAGAAAATGCTAGTATTGCTCTAGGAGATTAGGATCAAGATGGTAGGAAATAATTTTTCATTAACTAAGTGGCATTGCTATCAAGTTGACTCTTCCACGTAGCTAAGTAGAGACAAAATCTGGTAAAAGAAGAATTAACATAATTGTCATCCAAGATATTCTTAACCATGTTTGGAGATGGTGGAGATAAGATTGGAACTTTAGGCATCATCATTGTTTTCTTTGGACATACAAACTAACAAAGGAGGCTCAAAAGCATCTCAATAAGAAAACATATCTTCTAAATTGAAAACATGAGTAATAATCATATTAAAAGATAAGTAAAGTATGCATTCGAACTAGGCTTCAACCAAATGCAAGAAGAACCATAAACTCTAGCAAATAATTTTTAAATTGAATGTTTAGGATAAAGTTCAAGATGGATATGAACCATTACATAGTCACTTACATTAAAACTCAAATCTCTACTGTGAATTAATACTAGCAACAAGTTTAGAACATGGCTTTGATAAGAAAATTGATGTAGAATCAACAAAAAATAATGCGCAATGAGAGACCTTAAACCTAAAAACTAATCACCTATATTAAAACTCAAATCTTAAAGGTGAATAAACACAATTAATTTAGAATGAGCAAAAAATAGTCGATGAGACTAAGTACCTTACATAACACCGTAATTCCTTGTTCAATTGTTTTTGCTAAGAGAGCAAATCTGTCCCTTAGCTGCAGGTGCTTTAGATATAAGATTAATTTGTGAAATGTGAGGCTCTTTCATCACCCAAATGCAGTGCAGCTTATCATGATGATAATGGAATACAGAAATTGATTCTCCAAAAACGGCAAGCTGTATATATACGTTTGCTTTTGTCGGCCAAATATTGAGGTAACATCATCTCCTTTTTTTTAATTATATCAGAGGGATCGAACCGGAGAAGGAGGGAAGGGTGAGAGTGGTTCAATACCCCTTGTGCCAACTTCAGTTGGCGAGGTAACATCATCTCCTTGAATTCTACATGTTAACTAATATATATAATAGAAATACTCAAAACTGATTGGATAAAAACAAAATAATCCTATAAAGTTAGGGAGTTAAAGGGGCCAACGCATTTAATGGAAACTTAATATTAAAATGTGACTTCAATTATTTTAACAGTTAACTGCAAGAAGATAGCACAGTTGATATGAGCCCTACAGATTCATTTGATAATTGCAAGTTTGATTTTTGAAGAGACCTTTGAGTTAGAAATTTATAATACTACCTATCTTAAAGGAAATTAAATCTGTTCGAGTTGAAGAATCTAAAGAATTTGTGTCTCAAGCAGAGATACCTCTGGATCCATCCAAAAAAATTATTTTTACAATTTATTTTTAATTTTTTTATAATATAAAATTTATATTATTAAATTTATTAATTTAATAAATTTTATAAATTAAATTATAAAACTCAACAAATATAAAAATTTACACTATTACATATGAGTTTAAAATGAAAATTATATTATAAGAATTTCATTTTCTTATTAACATCTATACTCACATTTTTTATATTAAAAATATTAAAAAAATTTGTGTATGATGACATACCTGTTAATATTTACAATAAAAATAAACATACTTTATGATAGTAGCAACATTATTTTTAACTTACTTAAATTTTTATTTTGTGAAATAATAAAAGTAAATCAAGAGAAATAAAGTAAAATTATATAATTATATAATAGTATATACGATGTATATTTTAATACTCAAAATTTTTCATTGCACAATAAATATACTGTATACCTGTTAATGTGGGCTTGCTACTCCTTCACGTGGCTGACGATGGCTGCATATGGATGTACCTGCTGGCAGTTGGATTCGCTTTCAACTCATATATTTTTTTTAATTTAATTTTATCTTTTATTTAATAAATAAAAATTAATTTTTTAAAAATATAATTAAATACCTAATCGTAGACTTTCATGTTTTATTTTTTTCTTTCATAATCTTTCTTTTTCCAGATTTTTATATCTTACTTGCAGTAAGTACATGTAAAAAAAAGCATTAATTGCTAATAAGCCTCACTAATTAATATTTTAAATTTTTATTAAGATATGTAACAAATGTTTAAGTCACTTTTTACGAATAAAACACAAACACTGCAATAAATGTTAGAATATTTTATAATATTATTTTTTTAAAATACAAAGTATAAATATATTGAAAAATTATACTTTTTATAGAATTGTTAATATGAGTAATTTTTTATATATTCAAATACAATTTAATAATTTTGAAATAATTTTATATATTTATATATTTATATGAGATATATATCAAAATGAAAAAGAAAAATAAATAAGAAAAGATATTAAAATACATATCAAATTAAAGAAAGAAAAATAAAAAATGACATAAAAAAATGTGTCAAACCGTCAATTATATATCAGGTTAACAAATACCATATATCACAATCTTATTTACTGATGGATACCCACACCTAAACGTATATAAACTAAAGCTACCCAAAATTTAAAACTAGTTATATCTAAACATTAAATTCCATTGCACCGTGTAGAAAATACAAATATTTATTAATGATATCATTGAATTTTAATCTTTGATTAAATTTAGTTGTCATTTTTATCATAAGTTAAAAATCAAAATCATATAAATTTTATGTGTCAATTATTTTATTTATTTTATTATTATTAAACCTATCTTAAGTCTACTGACATACAACACATGCTCTGACATTTGTGAAAAAATTTTAAGAGTTTTGCTCCGGTCATGTGTCTTCCTGGTAAAGACTTCGTCGCCATATTCTTCGGTGCAACTATAGCAGTTTTGGTATGGTTAGATAAGTCTTTTTATTCTTATATTTTAATTTTTATATAATTTTATTTAATAAAATTTAATTATTAAATGTATTAAATTTTATATATTAAATAATATGATACAATTGATTTAATAGCTTTCCTCTATTATTACCAGCTTTCCGTGAAAGATTTCCTAATTAAATTCAATTGAATACGTTCAACTAACAATATTTGATAGTGTTACATAATTTTGTTGGGACAAATATTGAACTAAATCTTCTTACAATACTACTCAAATTCTTTATTACTAAACCACGTCTAATACTTAAATAGTGTTACACACTTACACAGGATTCAAAAATAACAGCTCTTTGATCACTAAAAAAAAAATATATCACAATCCTTATTATCGAACCCAAGCGTTTCTACAATTAATACATGGAATTTTTAGCCTCTTAATTGGTAATGCTAACAATTAGCAGCAGCTTAATTATCACGGATAAATCTCAATCAGAGATCTTAAACCCAGAATTGGAGTTATCTCGAGGTGACTGAAACCAGCTGAAAAAATTAACTTTGCCCATTCTTTCTCATTTCTCTCTTTTCCAGTGAGCAACACCATCATCGGCATATCAAAGAACAGCTGTGTTTTAACTAATTCATCATCGCGCTTCTCATTCCCCATGACCATGTCTATGATAATCACCTTTCCTTCTTTACCTTTGTTTGCAATTGCTTCCTTGCATTTCTTCAATATTTTCATACATTCCTCATCGCTCCAATCATGTAAAATCCACTGTCATGTAAGCAATATATGATCAGAAACACTGAATAAGTCAAAAGTGTTCTACATCTATTTAGCAGAATGAGGCACCCATCAACCTGTGAAGCAAGTTAGTCTGTTAATGCAATAATATGTAATTTTAACAGTATCAATTTTACCTTTAACAAAACGGCATCAGCGGGAGGTATTACGTCAAACATGTCTCCTCCAACATACTGCACGTTGTCACTTTCCTGCAAGCCAGCAACAACATGCGGCAGATCAAAATCAATGCATTTCAATTCTGGGAACGCTTTGGCAATGGCCTTTGTCACTGTCCCAGTGCCACCCCCAACATCAACCAATGACCCCAATCCCTCGAACACCCCCTTACACTTCTCAATCAGCACCCTGGTAACCAATCGAGCATCACTCTCCATGGCATCATTGAAAGGTGTTATAAGAATACGATGTTGGCCATAAAGTGGAATGTTGATAATCCTCAGATCGGATATATAATCGTATTTTCCACGTTTAAAGCGGAAACCAAGGATTGAGATCTTGACTTTAGTGTTTAGTACAATTTTTCTCTCTGTCCCCACCACAGACAGTAATCTCCTCACCTACTTACCTTTGTTCTTCGGAAAATCATCCGCACCTAGTTACGTGAAGAGTTGTAAGAAAGGTACCTAATTATGAATTTTGATCTTTTGTCGTTGAGGTTAAAACTAGTAAGAGTAAAAAAATATAAAATTAACAAAAAAATAATAATAATAAAATAAAATTTATATATTAAATTATAAACAATAATAGAAAACAATTATTAAAATTAAAAAATTTAAATCCATGTAATAATACATATGATATGAGCACACTCTTTTTCTTTCTCTCTTATTTTCTTTAATTTATTTTATGAGAAGATGTACACATTTTATAAAAAGTGTATATACTCATTTTTTTTATGTTAAAACCTTTCAATTGATAGGGGGAGAATCGCCGGCTAAGCAACTTGAGAAATGAAACACTTATGTGAGAGGACTACATAATATGTAAGTCCTTTCACAAAATAATGACAATCTTATAACTTTAATCAAGTTTTGGGACAAATATGATTAGTTTTGTGAGACTGCACACATTATGTAAGTTCTTTCGCATAATAATGAAAATCTTATAACTTTAATTAAGTTTCGGGACAAATATGCAAATGTTCAGCATCAGAAATTTGAAAAGCAATACTTCATCGGTCTATTCCAATAATGGAAGAAAATAGGGCAAAAGGGAAAGTGCATGCACACGATGAAAAACATCTTATCAATGCTTTCATAAATGAGTGGCACGCCACTCATTACTTCAAGCTACACAAAAAAATGTCCTTTCTCATTGATGTCACAATGCTCTAACTGGGTGTTAAAATTTTAAATTTTATAATTAAATTTATGAAATTTTATTAATTTTATAATTTAATTCAAAAAATTTATAAATTTATAATTTCATAAATTTAATTCAAAAAAATTTAAAAGTTAATGAATTATTGTGTAAATAAATATTTAATAAACAATATATAGCATAATTTATTTCCACTCTCTGACAAGAATTATATATGGAACATTGACCAGGAATCCTATGCTTCTCTTTTTCTGTACAATGTAGTTGAGACATGCACCATCTCATCCATCATACTTCATTTATTGCGCCAATTATTTTAATAACCTCTTATCCTGTGGGATGCCTTGATATTATTTTTAGTGACCCCAGGTACGCTGCCTTGATTTTAACTCAGTTTTCTCTGATTGCCCTAATCAGATCCATCGTCAGAGAGAAATTTTCTACACAACTGATAGTTTGTCCTTTTTAAAACCCTCCAAATGCAAAGAAATATTTTAAACGTTTTTGATTTGTATAAAAAAATATAAATAAATACCAATTTGTTTAGATAAACGTTAAATATGGGTGAAGTAAAGTATAGTAATGGTTCAACATATCATGAATAAAAAAATTGATCCATATCTTTTAGTTGGATTTAACTCTTTTAAAATGTAAGGTATATTAAAAATAAAATATAAATAAATAATTATTAATAAAATATAAAATAAGTTATTTAAAAAAATAAACTATTTTTATTTATTTATGTGTTATAAAAATTTATGTGATTAAATTTTTATCAACAACAATTCAATATGCATTTTACTTGAGGTATTTCTCACAAATTTTTTTTGGTACAGAAAATATATCTTACGCTCTAAAATAACTTGGCATGCTTTCATCTAAAACTTTCGAGATTTCCAAGACTGTAATTGTTGTTATAACATATCGGAAACTGAATATTTCTGTTTTAACTTTTAAGAAAAAGGAATCTATCTTATTTGTAAGAAGTAAATATATAAGAATTTAAAAATTATTAAATATTTTTTATATTTTAAAATTACACTTTTATGAAACAACTTAAAAAATGAAAAAACAATAAACTTAGCTAAGTATTTATAAAAATATTAATTTTAACAAAAATAAAAATAAAAATAATTAATATTATTTTAATTTTAAAAAATGATAAATAAAAAGATTCAATATTTTTAAAATAATAATTATTTAAGAACAAAAAAAATCAATTAAATTAATTAGTTAACAGTAATGTTATACCCATATTTTTAAAATAACACTTTTTTATATTTTTTTTACATGACTTAAAACAATCACTAATTTCTGACATATTTACTCTCATTTTTTGATATTTAATTCTCTCACATAATAAATGTAACAGAAGTGTTAGCCTAAATGATTAATCATTTCATGCTAGCTACTTGGTAGACTTGCCTTGTTTTTGTTTTTTTGTTTGAAGGCCTGCTAATTGTCTCATCATACACGGCATCTGGAACATAGTCCAGATTAGACAGTAGCACTTTGGCGTCACGTTGTAGACGTATACAAAGTGATATATTTATTTCTTTTGAATATTTATATCAAAAGCAGTGGGATAATTTAATTACTTTTTATTTTCACTTAAAAAACTTAATTCAAATTAACTCATTAATCACGTCAAAGGAAGAAAACTTATAGAATTAGTTTTGTAATCTATCTTATAAAATTTATGGTTGTCAAATATTTTAATTTTAGGTGTTCCATGAATATGCCATCCCAGTTGCTTAGTTTTTCTTTCTCCTTTTTTATTATTTTACAATGTCTTTTCTCAATTTTTTAATATTTCATTTGTTTGCCATATTCATGAACCATGACTATTAAATTCTTCTTTGTCGGCTCATTTTTTTATTTTTACTTTATCTGCCATATGTAATTACACTAGTCAATATTCGATTTAGTGAACAAATTATAAACGTTTAAATCAAGTAACTTTTGCGACTGTAATTAAATTTCATTAAGCCACGCCAAAGATTCAGGTAATCCAAACAAGGTACTATTTGAGCTTCTTCAGCACTTTTTTTGGACAGAAAGAAATAAAAAAAACAACAAAGAAACGGAGCTAACCCATAACAACATTTTATTTTTTTATTTGTTTGGGGGGCATGGTTTCCTAAGATGCCAAGAATTCAAATAAGACTATTCTCCTGAGAACTCCAGTATAAATTTCAAGCGGCATATAGAACTTGTTTCTTCCTGCAACTCTTTATTTGATCGACTAAATTCAAGAGGATGGCTTCCTCATGGATGAACTTCAATGAGAGATCTTAAACTCAATCTGAACGTTTTATTTTTTAAATAAAAAAATAAAGTAAGTAAAAAATTGAGAGAATATAAATTTTTTTACGGTTAACATCTGAAGATATTATTCATTAAAAATAAAAAATTAAATAAATATTTAATAAAACTATTTGGTAATACTTTTGCATGATTTTTGACTAATCTCAAAATATCTTTTCTCGAAATATTTTAATGTTTCATCTGCCTGCTATATTTATCACTATCAACTTCTTTTTGTCAATCACTGTACAGTTTTTTTTTTAATTTTTAATTTTATCTGCCATAATAATCACTTTTGTCGACGAAGACAAACATTCAAATCAAAGAACTTTTGCAATGGTAATTAAATTTTATTAAACCTCACCTAAGATCCACGTAATCCAAACAAGGTACTATTTGAGCTTCTTCAACATTCCACCCACGAAATCCTCCCTTCTTCAACATTAATATTCGTTGTCCATTACCCTAACTGCCCACATTATTCTTAGTTTTCCAGCACCTCCACCACTCGTCACAGCTTATTATTTTCAAAACTCAACAACTCATGATTCTCAATTTTAATTTTAGGAGTATGTGTTTAATTAATCAATTATTAATTAGTTTTGAGAACGTATTAAGATTGGATGACTAATATGTAGAAGTAGTTAACAACTTCTTAATTTGTAATTCTATTGTAACATTAGACTTTTGATTCTTAATTAGGTATTTCTCATTTGCGTTTTAATTATGCAAAAGCTAGTTCCATGAAGCAATGAAGAAAATCTCTATTCCTTTGTTTCATAATAACTGTCTTTTTACTGAAGAGGCACATGAATAAAGAAAATGATTAAATTATTTTGATACTAAAAAACTGCTTTTCTTATCAAAATACTCTTTGCATAAAAGAATTCAAATACTAAAAGTCTAAAAGTCAACTAGATAAAATAGCTACATTTTACTTAATAGAGAGATGTTAGAGTTGATTAAGCATTTGGTGAGGATATGGGTGAAATAGGAGTGAAATTGAAAAAAAAAATTAATGAAGTCTTGGTTTTAGAACAATGACAAATAAAAAGGAGCAACAAAAAGTCCTAAAAAGAATTGTTGTGAAACAAGGGAGTATATTGTTAGATCAACAATTCAACATTCATAACACTGCTTAGGCTTACTTAAATAAAATGTGTTCGCACTCATCAATAATTTGAAGAACACTATGAAAAGTAAGAATTATTATTAAAGTAATACTGCTTATACATTATGGTTTTATGCAAACAAGTACCTAGAGACCAATCTGTGTTATAAACAGTTCATTTAACAATCGGTCTCTAGCTAACTATTTGTGCATTGTACAAATATTGTATAAAACCTTAGAGTATAAACACCATTGTTCTTATTATTGTTATGTGATAATCTAGAGGACAGACACAAATCATGACAACACTTAATTTGATGCAACAAAGTATTCCTAGCTAGTAATTATATATGCTGGAAATTAGCAACAGTAATTCACTATGGATGAGCCTCAATGAGAGACCTTAGACCTAGAATTGGGGTAATCTTATAGTCACTGAAACCTGCAGAGAAAATCAGCTTGGCCCATTCTTTCTCATTTCTCTCTTTTCCAGTTGACAACACCATCATTAGCATATCAAAAAATAGATGTGTTTCATGTGATTCATTATCACCCTTCTCTTTCTCTATCACCATATCTATGATAATCACCTTTCCTTCTTTGCTTTCACTTGTAATTGCTTCCTTGCATTTCTTCAATATTTTGACACATTCCTCATCGTTCCAATCATGCAATATCCACTATAATTGTCACATAAAGTAACAATGATCAGAAACACTGAATAAATGGAAATCAAGGAAATTTGTTATGAAATAGGTTTAACTTGATTAATTACTTATACATGATTAACTTAATGATAAAGTTGTGACAATATTTTACCTTCAACAAAGCAGCATCGGCAGGAGGAATCGACTCAAACATGTCCCCTCCAACAAATTTCAGATTCTCCCTTCCTTCCAAGCCAGCAACAACATGTGGCAGGTCAAAATTAATGCATTCCATTTCCGGGAACGCTTTGGCAATAGCCTTTGCCACAGTGCCAGTGCCACCCCCAACATCAACCAATGACCCCAATCCCTTGAACACCCCCTTGCACTTCTCAATCACCACACTGCTAACCAATCGAGCATCGCTCGCCATGGCATCATTGAAAAGTCTGTTCAGCTTAGGCTCCCGGCCGGCATATTCCCAAAACGTCATCCCGTGTGCCGTGTCAAACGGCGAAGGATCTTCATTTTGGAACCAAGTGAATAATTGGTACCATGGCTTTGTCAAAATTGGATCAAGCAAGGCAAGCAAGAAAGGCGTCACACTCAAAGGATGGTCTTTGAGCAGGAGTTTAGACGCATCAGTTAGTACATAACCTTCTTGTAGGTCATTCTCATTGACCTTTTGCAGAGCAAAGAAACCCCAATGAATCAAGATGCGCATCAAGCGGTAGATGCAGTGGGTTTTTGATGGATGAATTGGTAATGCTGAGATGAGTTGAGAAAGTGGCATGGGTTGGCCATGGTTGTGGATTATGTCTGGTATGCTCAAGTCTATGGCACATTTGAGGGACATGGAGTTTATAAAGCTGAATATGTGATTCCATATGTGGGTTTGAGCTTGTAGTAGTTTGGCAGCAACATGCTCATCTTCATTAAGGCCTGCCATTATTGATCTTTTTTCTGAGCTACTTGATATTAGTTATTGTATGGAAACCTCACATTACTGGGTCTGTTTATAACGCAAGCGAAAGTGCTGTCAATATGTTGAAGATATTGTGAGCAAACGGCATTAGCCCTACATGTGATTCTTGATAAGCCTCAAATGAATTAATGTGCAACATTGATTTGAAGCACTTTGGCTATATCTTGGTAGCATAGTTCCAAAAAAAAAATGAAAATATCTTGGTAGCAGAAAAGTCATTTTGAAATTCAAATTTAGCAATTAGCATTCCAGTCAAAGAACCACTAGGATGGAAACAAAATTATTTATCAGATACAGTAAAAGACAAGGGAACACGTATCCCTAGTCTCCATCTTAAATTGTGGTAGAGGCCTTTGCATTTCATGCGGTGCACACTAAATGATTTATAGTTACTCCAAAAATTCAAATTTTAAATAAAATTTAACACTTATAAATGTGTAAAATTAATAATAGCCAATATCGAAACTCTTTAAACTAATGGTAATGGTCAGGAGTAACACAAACAGAGCACTCAGACATGAACTAATAGGCCATATAATAACAGAAGTGACTAATCAATTGGTAAAAAACGAACAAGTTCATATCGTATATGAAAAGGCGAGGGACTACCAGTTTATGTGGTCCTCAGTTAACTGCAGTGGATAATTCTTATCATTAACTCTAAGATTTTGGAGATGAAGCATTGGCCTTTGGTTTTGGATGTAAAAGCTCTGGACAAGATTTTAGCGACCCCTAACAAACTGGCTAGGAAGCTAGGAACCCCACATCAATTGGGCCCCTTTATAACGCAAGCAGGGCTGCTGTCAATGTCTACCTTGAAGATATTTTGAAAATGTTTGCCCCTATCTCCATAATTTATGTACGTAGGTGAATGAAAAATAAGAATTTAAATAAAAG
Source organism: Dicorynia guianensis (assembly GCA_037013595.1). Taxonomy (NCBI): domain Eukaryota; kingdom Viridiplantae; phylum Streptophyta; class Magnoliopsida; order Fabales; family Fabaceae; genus Dicorynia; species Dicorynia guianensis. The sequence continues at coordinate 5,000,336 of JASUAB010000009.1, forward strand.
AGATACACAGAATGAGATAGAATGAATAAAAAATGTAAAAAGTATGAATGGAACGTAGATACAAGCACATAGAAATAATACTGCAGTAAGATATTGGGTATGTTGTATGGCGAATCAGTACTGTTATTTTTTTGCACTATTTTTCATACATCATATATGTTTATTATTTTTTTTTTCAAAACATTAAGGATGAACAGTAAAAAAAAAATAAAAAATCAATAATAAAAAAATCAAAACGTAACAAACGTATTAAAAATCAACATAAACCTATCATTTTTCTGCGGGGACAATGCATTTCATCGATTGTTTCTTTCAGTGCGTAGAAAATGTGTAGCCCTGAATACGTAAGGGCATCAACGGTCGTTGTTTCTGCCCTCACATGGCTCATCATTTTGCCTCGGGTGCCGATACAGGTACAACATTATTTTTCACAAATTCTATATACTTTCTTATAGTTTTTCTGCTTTATTTTTTCTTCATTATTTTTTTTTTGTTCCTTCTTAGAGTTTTCCTTTCGCCTCCATACAAACGCCACCACGGACCGCACTACCTTACAGCCACTTGCACGTTATATTCTTTCGTTGTGGTGCTCTGTGTTATCTAAAAATGTTACTTGTATGTAGGTGAAGAGTATAGAAACAAAATTTTGGATATAAAGAGAAAAGATGAAAAAATATGAGAGATTGTAAATATATATATATAAATAGATATAGATATAAAATTTTATTACATAAACAACAGTGCTAGTGTTGTCAACTAGAGGCAAAAATTCTCAAACTTAAATATCTGAATGCAGTGATTTGATAAATTCTTACTCGCTTTAATGAGTAATGCGTAGGAAATGGATAGAGTTTGTGAAATAAAGCTCGATTTACAAATTCTGGAAGTGGGAACCAATCAATCAACGTGATATCGTAGGCAATATTTTCTTTGATCTATATTATCTATCAGTTGAATTAATATATGAGAGTTAAAAAAGTTATCAAATAATTTTAAATATTTTCTTTTTTTTAAATTGCTTCTTGTGAAAAAATTAAAAATAAAAAAATTTAGTTAAACATTTAATGAAAATAATAATTTGTAAAAAAAATAATATTAAAAAGAAATAATTAATGATATTTTGATTTTAAAAAATAAAAATTAAAAAACTCTTAAATAAAAATTAAAGTAAATTACATTAACCTCCATTGAAGTATTTGATTATAACACTCCACCCCATTCTTACTCAAATATGACACTCTACCCCATTTAGTCAAATATTAATTAAAAGAATATGCCTAAATAATAATAAAATATTCACAAAAAGAATATTAAATCAAATTTTACTTTAATTTTACTTAAAATTATATTTTGACTTAGTTAACTATTTTAAATAACTAATTTCTTAACAAACTATATTTTTTTATTAAATAATTATATTTATTGTAAGGTGTAAATTTAATAATATAATTATGAGAAAAAAGTTTAGTACAAACATAGAGACATTTTGAGGGTGAGTTTAGTTAAGAAAAAAAGTAGAGCATCATTAATTTTATTTTTTATTAACTAAACTCACATCAAGATGTCTCTATATTTGTATTAAATTTTTTTTCATAATCATATATATTGTTAAATTTATACTTTTAATAAATATAATTATTTGATTAATAATTTATCAAAATATTAATTATTTAAAATAGTTAATTGAGTTAAAGTATAATTTTTAAGTAAAATTAGATTAAAATATTAATTTAATATTTTTTTGTGAATATTTTATTAATATTAAATATATTTTTTAATTAATATTTAAATAAATGGAGTGGAGTGTCATATTTAAATAAGAATAGGGTGAAATGTCATAATCAAATATTTCAAGAGAGTTTAGTATATTTTACTCTAAAAATTATTTAAAACCAAAGAGAGGATCAATTTCTCAATATAATGACAAACACACCTCACGCCCGTTAGGTTTTCCTAAATGCGGCACAGTTCTACCTATCAAGTTTACCCACACAAATTTAATAATGAGGCAATTATATATGGTAAAATTAGAAACAAAATTTAAGAGGAGAGAGAAAGGGTATAGAGTTTTTTATGCAGATATTAATATTTTTCTAAATGTGGCACAGTTTTCAAAACATATTAAATTTATATTAATTAAATTTTATAATTTAATTTATAAACAAATTTAATAATATTTTTCTTATTCTCATATTTCTTTTAATAAAAGACTCATATTTTTTATATAAAATTTTAAATTAATTAAATTTTATAAGTTAATTTATAAAATTTATTAAATTTAATAATCTAAATTATATTAAATGAGATTTGTATAAAAGTAAAATTATGAGAATAAAAAAATTAATATTTACATAGTAAAACTAATTAAATTCAAATAATAACAAAGGAAAAATTACGATCAATTTATAAGGTAACAAACTCTATACACATACTGAGAAATAGACAGTGTTAATGTTATCCATGAAATATATGCATAGTTGATACTTGAATGGGTATATAATTGACTAATTAATCAGATTTAAGAAACAAAAAAGTTATATAATAATCAGTATTGTAATCTTTCTTATAAAAATTTAGAACAAAATACATCAAAATTTCCTGCAATTTAATTTATATACAAAAAATTCTCTTATAATCTCAATTATATCAATTAAACCCAACCTTCTAACTTTATTCAAACTGCCACCATCCGGCAGTCTCTATCAAATTGCTATCAGTTGATCAACCACTTCAGACCCCATAGTTGCCGTCGCTTCTCATTCTTCCTTTGTCACAGACCTTGAAGAAGAAGGAGGGGGCACGAATGGGTCCCGGAAATCCCAAGCAGAAGAAGTCACGGTTGGAGGCAGCAGCGAAGGAGGAGGTGGAAGAGCAGGGAACGCTGTTATTGAACAGGGCAAAACAGAGAAGCAAAAGGGGAATGAAATGCTTACGAAGAATAAAGCTTGCTCCTACTCGTTGGCTATGGCTCCATAAAAGCCTGAAATCATTGGGGGTCTTTCTCCTTTACCCTGGTTTTCATTCAACAAAAGTTGCCAAACGCCTCGAACTGTGCCTGCCAAAGTTGCCTTTTTTGGTGTGAAAAACTTTCAATTAAATCACTGATCCATTGCTCTCTCTTTAAACTTGGCCGTTCTACTTTTGTTTTCCTCACATATTTTCCGGGTTAGTGTTCAAAGATTGAATCTGAAGTGTGAAACTCTCCTCTCAGGGAGATGAAAATGCAGTTTAAGATAGACGGATGATGTTCTTCGTTCTCGTAACGAATTTTTGTGCTAATGGACAATGATCAATATATTAACTTGTGAGGTCAACCGTTGACAATTTAGAAATAGACCAACGATGAAATTTTGAATAAAATTAAAAATATATCAAATTATTAATGTAATTAAAATTATAAAAAAAAAGTATACATAAATTATAGGAAGGTTTGTTATATTTTATTAAAAGATTTATGATTACTAAATATTTTAATTTCACATGTTCCTTGAATCTACCATCTTAAGCTTAACTTATTTTATGCAAAACGTATCTGCCATGTAAATAAAGAGTCTAAACTCAAATAAAATTGATTTGAAACGTTAAAATTTTAAATTTTATAGTTTAATTTATAAAATTTAAAAATTTAATTATTAAAAATTTTAAATTAATATTTAATGAAGTTTAAGTTATAAGAGTAATTGGATTATTTTTCACTGCACATATATTTTTTTTTGTTATCTGCCATATTCATCACTTTTGTCAACGAAGACAAACATTTAAATCAAAGAACTTTTGCCAGTGTAATTAAAGTCCACTACACCACATCTGAGATCCAAGTAATCCAAACAAGGTTCTATTTGAGCTTCTTCAACATTCCATCCATGAACTTCAACATTAATACTCATGGTCCATTGCCCCAACTGCCCACATTATTCCTAGTTTTCCAGCAGATTCCACTACCTCCACCAGTCACCACAGCTTATTATTTTCAAAACTCAACTACTCATGATTATCAATTTTAATTTTAGGAGTATGTGTTGGATTAATTAATTGATTAGTTTGAGAACGTATTACGATTTGATGACTAACATATAGAAGTAGTTAGCATTTTCTTTTCATGATTCTATTGTAACATTAGACTTCTGATTCTAATTAGGTAATTCTCATTTGCATTTTAATTATGCAAAAGCTAGTTCCATGAAGCAATGGAGATAATATCTTCTCCCTTTGTTTTATAATAACTGTATTTTTAAGGAAAAGATACAGAAATAAAGAATATAATTAATTAAATTGCCTTGATACTAAGAAAATTGCTTTTTTGCCGAATTAATTTTTGCATAGAAGAACTAAGGTACAAAAAGTCAACTCAATAAAGTAGTTATATTTAACTTAATAGAGAGGTTAGAGTTAATTAAGCATTAGGGTAAAATTGAAAAAAAAAATAATGAAGCATTAGTTTTAAAAAAGTTAAACAAAAAGGAACAACAAAAATGTTCTAAAAAGACAATTTTTTTTTTTTGAAATTTTCATAAGGTATCCCCGCTTTTTGGTGGGACTAATCCCCATTTAAAGCAAGAACTAAACAGTAAACCTCTTCCAAAAAGATCAAACCCTGAGCATAATATTCTTAATTCCATCAACAATTCAGCATTCATAATAGTTCTTAAGTTTACTCTACTAAAATGTGTTTGAGCTCCTCAATAATTTAAAGACCACTCTAGAAAGTGGGAATTATTATTGGAATAATGCTACTTATATGTTAAGGTTTTACCCAAATATGTAGCTAGAGATCAATCTCTCTTACTATGTTGTAGTCAACTTATATATAATAATCAGTATCTAACTATTTATGCATTATGCAGATCTTATGTAAAACCCTAAGGTGTAAGCGTCATTGTTTTTATTGTTACATGATAATCCACAGGACAGACACGACACTCAATTAATGCAGCGTAGTATTTCTAGCAGCTAATTATGTCCTAGCAATTAGCAACAGTAACTCACTATGGATAAATCTCAATGAGAGACCTTAAACCTAAAATTGGGATTATTTTATAGTCACTAAAACCTGCACAGAAAATCAACTTGACCCATTCTTTCTTATTTCTCTCTTTTCTAATTAACAACTCCATCATCAGCATATCAAAGAGCAGCTGTGTTTCAACTGATTCATTATCACCCTTGGTGTTCTCTATCATCATGTCTATGATAATTACCTTTCCTTCTTTGCCTTCGCTTGTAATTGCTTCCTTGCATTTCTTCAATATTTTGATAGATTCTTCATCGTTCCAATCATGCAATATCCACTATAATTCTCACATAAGCTAACAATGATCAAAAACACCGAATGAATAAAAATCAAGGAAATTTGCTTTGAAATAGGTCTGACTTGATTAATTACATATATATACATGATTAACTTAGTGATAAAGTTGTGACAATAATTTACCTTCAACAATACAGCATTGACAATAATAAATATAACATTTCATATCAAATTTTGGAAGGTTTTTGTAAATTATTTTTTTCTAAGAAAAGTAGTTGTTATACTATTTGACCTTCAACAAAATAGCATCGGATGGAGAAATCGGCTCAAACATGTCCCCTCCAACATATTTCAGATTCTCACTCCCTTGCAAGCCAGCAAGAACATGTGGCAGATCAAAATCAATACATTTTATTTCTGGGAACGCTTTGGCAATAGCCTTTGCTACAGTGCCAGTGCTAACCCCAACATCAACCAATGACCCCAATCCCTTGAACACCCCCTTGCACTTCTCAAGCACCACACTGGTAACCAATTGAGCATCGCTCGCCATGGCTTAGTTGAAAAATCTGTTTAGCTTAGGCTCACGACCAGCATATTCCCAAAACGTCATCCCGTGTGCCGTGTCAAACGGCGTAGGATCTTCATTTTGGAACCAAGTGGACATTTGGTACCATGATTTTGTCAAAATTGAATCAAGCATGGCAATCAAGAAAGGCGTCACACCCAAAGGATGGTCTTTGAGCAGGAGTTTAGACGCATCAGTTAGTACATAACCCTCTTCTTCGTCATTCTCATTGACTTTTTGCAAAGCAAAGAAAGCAGAATGAGTCAAGATGCGCATCAAGCGGTAGATGCAGCGGATTTTGGATGGATGAATTGGTAGTGCTGAGATGAGTTGATAAGTGGTATGGGTTGGCCATCGTTGTGGATTATGTCTGGTATGCTCAAGTCTACGACACATTTAAGGGACATGGAGTTTATAAAGCTGAATATGTGATTCCATATGTGGGTTTGAGCTTGAAGTAGTTTGGCAGCAGCACGCTTATCTTCACTCAGGCCCGCCATTGTTGATATTTTCTCTGAGCTACTTGGTCTTTTAGTTAGGAAACCTCACATTAGTTGGGTCCATTTATAACGCAAGCAAGGGTGTTTCAATATCTTGAAGATATTGATGAGAGCAGCATTAGCCCTACATATGTATGATTCTTGATAAGCCTCAAATTGGAGGTTTCATAACAGTTTAATGGGAAGGGAAAAGTTGTTCCCACAACATTTTTGTTATAAAGTTTATATTTAATGGTGTTAGGTTTTAGATTTATAAGGTTTAATAAATTTAATTATATGAATTTTAAATTATAAAGATTAAATAAAAATAAAATTATAAAAATAGTATGATTTTTATAAAAAATTTATCTCAAATTATATAATATATTTCGCATCTTTCATGTGCAAGACATAGTTAATTAATATAACTTATTGTCGTTCATTCCACTTGCTATTATTAAGTAATTCAACAAATCATTAAAAAATAAGAAGTTGAAAATAAAAAAAGAGCTATGCTATTTTTATTAATTAAATTTTATTAAATATTTATTTAAAAAAATTTAAACAATTAAATTTATATTAACTTTCATAAATTTAATTATATGATCTAATAAATTTATAATTTATTTTTAAATTTGTGAGCATTCAATCTCTAAGTAAAGACAAACCTTTTCTCTTTAAAATTAATGCAGCATTAAGGCATGTGATTGCACAAATGCATTTTACCATATAATCATTTTGCAGTAAATAGTATTTTGAAATGTCTCCGAAATCTTATTATATTCACCGTTTGTGCAGCAAGGAAGCCCTTTCTTCAGCCTTGTGCACACTGAAGAAGCCTGAATGGGTTTGCTCCTTCGGTCCTTTTTTTCTTTCTTCGCTCTAAAAAGGCACAGGATGTGGGAAAACACTTTTGCATTGTTTTATACATTGAAGATTGCTCTCAGATTGTATTTCATTCATATTATTGTTTCTTCAGAGTTAACTGGTTCTTTGCCACCGCTTTAGTGAATATGAATATATAGCGTAAAATTAAAATTTGTAAAGAAATTAATTATTTTAAAATTTTAAATTATTAGATGAAGGTTTATAAATAATTTTATGTCTTTAATATATTTTTTATACAAAAATTTTTTAAAATTAAAGTGTAAATAAATGCATAAACTCACTAAATATTATGTTAAAATTTAATTTTTAATTTGAGAAATAAAAGTTGTAAAGATAAAACTCTTAATAGTTTAATTATAATGACTCTTATACTATATCAAAAAATTAATTATCTCAAAAATTTTAATTATTAAGTAAAAAATTATAAATAATTTTATGTCTTTAACAAAAACTTGAATAATTTAGAATGCAGTTTTGTATTTATTATCTTTGCCTTCGGTTCGTTCTTTAGCCTTTGTCCTGTTACTCATATTTAATCTTAATTTGTAAAAAAACTTATAATGGACTAGTATATTTATAAAACACTTAAAAATGTCCTTGTTAAAAGAAACTTTATTTTATTTTTTTGGTTGATGGCATGGTATGTTAGAATGTCAAGAAAATCCAATTCAGACTATTTTCCTGAACCCACTGGTTTATTTGAAGCAGCATATTTAACTTGTTTCTTTCTGCAACTCTTCATTTGATGGAGTAAATTCAGGAGGATGAGTTGCTCATGAATAATCTTCAATGAGAGATTTTAAACCCAAAATATGGTTTATCTTGTGGTCCCTGAAGCCAGCACCGAAGAATAACTTGGCCCATTCTTTATCGTTTCTTTCTCTCCCATTGCCAGCACCATCATCAAGATGTTGACGCGCAGTTGTTTTTCCAATGACGACTCACATTCTCCCCTCTGCTGGTTCTCCATTGCCATGTCTATGATTATCTTCTTGTTACCTCTCTTTCCATTGGCTGCTATTGCCTCCGTGCACTTGCTAAGTATTTTTACACATTTTTCGTCACACCAGTCATGCAATATTGACTGCTAATAGCCATTTTCAGTAAGAACCATATGTTAGATATTTGCTGGTATAGTGTACAAAGCTTACATATATTGAAGCGATGGTACTCATAACACACGATAACGAGGTAGAATTATTTTTATAATTTTAAAATATTTAAGACTACTTTAAAAATAAAAAAATTAGGTAAAATATATAGCGAATTATCTGAAAAGTTTTAAAATTATTATAAATTATTTAAAAACCTCTAAAATTTTTTATGATAAAAGTGATGAAATTTTTTAAAGTTAAGGAAAATCAAACTAAAAATTTTTAAAATTTTATATGGTACAACTGACATTTTCAAAGTTCAACCTTGATTGATTATGCATATCGAAGAAATTACAATTGAAGGTTTATTAGTGATATCTTCATTAATTACTAAGATAAATGAATCATCAAATTAAATTCCTATGACTTCTTCCATATAGCATTTTAAAAGTTCTGCTATCTAGTGGAGGAAAATATAAGGTTGTAGTTATATATGGGATTACCTTCAGTAAAATTGCATCTGCAGGAGGAATTGCCTCAAACATGTTCCCTCCAACATAGTTCAAGTTCATAGTTCCCTCCAAGCCGGCAACCACATGTGGCAGATCCAAGACAGTGTATTCCATGTGCGAGGATGATTCAGCAATGGCGTTTGCCAAACTTCCTGTATCACCACCCACATCAACCAGTGACTTCAATCCCTCAAAAACCTACTTGCATTTGTCAATCAAAACTCGGAAACTAAACAAGAATCGCTCAGCATGGCACCATTGAAGAGATGGTTAAGCTTTGGGACATGACTAGCATATTCCCAAATGGGCATTCGATGTGCTGTCTGGAACGCTGTAGGCTGATCATTTTGGAACCAAGTACGCAAATGATGCCAAGGCTCCATCCGAATTGGATCAAGGGACAGAAGCAAGTAAGATGTCATACTCATAGGTTGGACTTGACAAGTAGCTTACAGGCGTCAGTTAGAGCTTAGGCTTCTTCTTGGTCATCTTCAATTCGCTAACTTTTTGCCTACTAAAGAAGCCTGAAGCAGTCAAAATGAACATGAGGCGACGGACACCATGGTATTTGGATGGGTGGGTGGGTAGTGCTGCTGTGAGCTAAGAAAAAGTCATGGGTTGGCGATGGTTATGGGTGACATCTGGTATGCCCAGCTGAATTGCACATTTGAGGTACATGGAGTTTATGAAGTTATATGTTTGATTCCATATATATGTGGGCATGGGCTTGGAGTAATTGGTGACTTACATGATCTCCATTCTGTAACTCCATGATCTGCACTCAAATGAGTTAGACTGATTGTATATCAGTTTCAGAAGCCCTTAGGTTTATGTGCGTGTATACAGTAAGGGCTTCTAATTGCTATATATATATATATATATAGCATACATCCGTAGAAATTGTGAGGCATAGAGTATCATGGAATAAATATTTATAGATGAAAAAAGTATAATATATTATTTTAAATAAATGACTTATTATTTATTTATATTATATAATAATTTATTTGATTAATTTTTCATCAATAATAATTTAATCCGCATTTTACCTAATAGAATATCTTACACTTCAAAATAAGCTGATCTGCTTTCATCTAAAACTTTGAGGTGTCCAAGACTGTAATTGTTGTCATAGCATATCAGAAACTGAATTCCTGTTTTAACTTTTTTTCTTTTTTAGAAATAGAAAAGGAATCTTTGTTGCTTTGAAAAGCATATCAATAAGACTAGCTAGCTACTTGCTAGATTTGTGTGGTTTTTATGAACCGTGTTATTTTTACATTGTTCTTCAGCAAAGTTAGGTTACTATCTTAAAATTTCTGACACAAAAAATATATTTTAATTAAAAAAATAAATATAAATTTAATTACATAAAAAATGTAACTAAATGTATAATTAAATATACGTAGGTGCTTCATTTTTCGATTTTTATTTGTTGAAGTGCCACTAAAAGTCTTCATCATACACGTGCGCCGTATGAAACTCAATTCAAAATTAGACCATTGCCTCGGTGTTGACTTTTAAACGCGTAAAGGCTAACATATTTATATTCTTCGAATATTTATTGGAGGAACTCTGACTCCTTTTAAAAAAAAATGAAAAAATCAGATACAATATTCGTTGTCGAAAATAAAGGTATAGCCTAACTCCCTCTAATTTTTTTTTTTTTTAAATAAAACTTAACTCCACATCAATGAAAGAAAACTTATAGAATTAGTTTTGTAATCTATCTTATAACAGTAGAGTTTATAATTGTCAAATATTTTAATTTCCCCTGTTCCATGAATATGCCATCCCAGTTGCTTCGCTTTTCTTTATCCCTTTCAATTATTTTTGGCTGATCTCGCAGCGTTTTTTCTTATATTTTTGAATATTTCATCTGTCTGCCATGTTCATGAACCATGACTATTAAATTCTTCTTTGTCAATCAATGCATAGCTCATTTTTTTTAATTTTTATTTTGTCTGCCATATTTATTTACACTACTTAACATTTGTTTAGTCAACAAATTCTAAACATTTAAATCAAAGAACTTTTGCGAGTGTATTTAAATTTCAATAAACCGCGCCTAAGATCCAAGTAATCCGAACAAACCAAAGATTCCATCACCTCCACTAGTCACCACAGCTTAATTTTAGGACAAGAATCTGAAGAGAACACTCTGGAAAGTAGGAATTATTATTGGTACTTACATATATCTGATGCAGCATAGTATTTCTAGCTGGTAATCCTGGCAATTCCAACAGCAACTCACTACGGATAAGCCTCAATGAGAGACCTTAAGCCTAAAATTGGGGTTATCTTATAGTCACTGAAACCTGCAGAGAAAATTAGCTTGGCCCATTCTTTTTCATTTCTCTCTTTTCCAGTGACCAACACCATCATCAGCATATCAAAAAACAGTTGTGTTTCTACTGATTCATCATCACCCTTTTGGTTCTCTATCATCATGTCTATGATAATTACTTTTCCTTCTTTACCTTTGCTTGTAATTGCTTCCCTGCATTTCTTCAGTATTTTGACACATTCCTCATCATTCCAATCATGCAGTATCCACTGTAATTGCCACATAAAGTAAAAATGATCAGAAACATTGAATGAGTTGAAATTAAGCAATTTTGCCTTGAGGTAGGGTTAACTTGACTAATTATAAATTTATTTACAAAAATACAAACCATTACATTTACTATTTGACAAATTGAACAGTAAAATATAATAAATTTAACATTTCATATTATATTTTATAAAATTTTTGTAGATTTTTTTAGTGAGAACAGTAGCTATAGTATTTTACCTTCAACAAAACAGCATCGGCAGCAGGAATCGATTCAAACATGTCCCCTCCAACATATTTGATATTCTCACTTCCTTCCAAGCCAGCAACAACATGAGGCAGATCAAAATCAATGCATTCCAGTTCTGGAAACGCTTTGGCAATAGCCTTTGCCACACTGCCAGTGCCACCCCCAACATCAACCAATGACCCCAATCCCTTGAACACCCCCTTGCACTTCTCAATCACCACACTGGTAACCAATCGAGCATCGCTCGCCATGGCATCATTGAAAAATCTGTTTAGCTTAGGCTCACGGCCAGCATATTCCCAAAACGTCATCCCGTGTGCCGTGTCAAACGGCGTAGGATCTTCATTTTGGAACCAAGTGGACAATTGGTACCATGGTTTTGTCAAAATTGGATCAAGCATGGCAAGCAAGAAAGGCGTCACACTCAAAGGATGGTCTTTGAGCAGGAGTTTAGACGCAGCAGTTAGTACATAACCCTCTTCTTCGTCATTCTCATTGACCTTTTGCAGACCAAAGAAACCAGAATGAATCAAGATTCGCATCAAGCGGTAGATGCAGCGGGTTTTGGATGGATGAATTGGTAGTGCTGAAATGAGTTGAGAAAGTGGCATGGGTTGGCCATGGTTGTGGATTATATCTGGTATGCTCAAGTCAATGGCACATTTGAGGGACATGGAGTTTATAAAGCTGAATATGTGATTCCATATGTGGGTTTGAGCTTGAAGTAGTTTGGCAGCAGCATGCTCATCTTCATTGAGGCCTGCCATTATTGATCTTTTTATGAGCTACTCGATTAATTCTTGTATGGGAACCTCACATTAGTTGGGTCTATTTATAACGCAAGCGGGGGTGCTGTCCATATCTTGAAGAAATTGTGAGCAAACGCCATTAGCCCTACATGTGTTTCTTGATAAGCGTCAAATCGAAGATATCCATAATAATTTTATGGGAAAGTAATCTCAAATCATATAATATATTTCACATTTTTCATGTGTATATGACATAGTTAATGTAAGTGATTTCGTTCACGCCACTCACTATTATTAAGTAATTCAACAAATCCGTAAAAAGTAAGGCAAAAAATGATGCGGTAATCTAATGAGGTTAAGGCATGTGATCGCACTTATCATTTTTGCTATGTAATCATGTTGCCATACATGGTGTTTTGAAATGTCTATATGTACAAGTCCTAAAGGTCGACGAAGATCATTCTTCCCATTTTCCTTTTTCAAATGATTTCGTTGTCCTATATACAAACTACATTTCAAGCCATTAGATGTGTTTAGAGGTAAAATATTTAGATAGTATTGAACACGGAGGTTTAAATTTTTTTGTTGCATATTTATAACAAAAATATATATTTCAGTCTGGTAAAATTGAATATAGTGCAACTCAGTAAATTGCATACAAATTGAAACTTAAAAAATCTCACTTGAAGAAACGAAAACAATTAATTAAATTTATTTAAATTTATGAAATTTGATAGGTTTAATATTCTATGATTAATTTTGTAAGATTATATTTATAAGAGAAATTTTGAGACTAACTGTTTATATACATACATATATATATATATATATATATATATATATATTAGCTGTCTGACGAGATGGGCATGGGTACCCATTTAAAAGGATTGACATTATATGATACTCTATGATTGAGCATTCTTTTGAACCACATGGGATCGTCTGACATGAATACATTTTCAATAAATGTATGAAAACCTTATATTTATTGATCTTTTCTTTATTTTTATATAAATTCAAGATATTTTTTGTTTTTTTAATTAAAAAATTAATTTTTTTATAATATTATTAGATATTTTCAAATAAATTTTACTCTTAACAAAAATTTAAATTACAAATTGCTATATTAAAAGTGAAGTCTTTTATCTGTAATTCAATTCTAATTAATTTATTAATTTTTTCTAAAAAACTTAGATTAGTTCTTGTATGGGAACCTCACATTGCTTGGGCCTATTTATAACGCAAGCAGGGGTGCTAGCTGTTAATGTCTCAAAGATATTGGGCATGTTGTTTCTGCCGTCACATGGCTCATCATTTTGCCTGCAAACAAACGCCATTAACGAAAAGGAAAAATCTCCGACTGCCTCAACCCTTTCTTGGGCTTCCCACTTCCCCTCCAAACACACTAGCCTACTGCCACTTTCCCCTCCAAACACACTAGCCTACTGCCACTAGCACGTGATATCCTTTTCGTGGGGTCCACCTTGTGCTGTCAACTAGAGGCATAAAGTTCTCAAACTTCAACATCTGCATGCAGCGATCTGATAAATTCTTACCCACTTTGTTAAAAAGGCTGGATTTACTAATGCGTAGGATGTAGTTTGTAAGATGAGTAGTTATTTTTATGCATGAGATATATATTAAAATTATAATTTTAAAAATATTATATAATATTTATAAAATATAACATAATATTTTAAAAATTATATAAATAAATATATTAAAGTTATGTACCTTAATACATAACCCTATATTTTTCTTGGTAAGAAAGGCTGGATTTACTAATTCTGGAGGTGGAACCAATCAATCGACGTCATACGTAGGTATTATCAAATTCTCAATATAATGACAAACACATCCATCACGCCGGTTTGGGCTTTTTTAAATGCGGCACACTTCTACTAATCAAGTTTGCCGGCACAAATATAATAATGAGGCAATTATGTATGGGATAAAACTAGAGACAAAATTTGAGACGTCAGAGTGTAAGATAGAATTTATTTATCCAAATATTAATACTCTTCCGAGGCGGCACAGATCTCACCACATACCAAATTTGCTGATGCAAATTTAATGTTAAGCTAATGTATCATACTTTACTTATTCTTATATTTTTTTAATAAAAAACTTACATTTTTATATAAATTTTTAAAATAATTAAATCTTATAATTTAATTTATAAAATTTATTAAATTTAAATATGAGAATAAAAAATTAATATTTATAGAGTAAAACGCATTAAATTTAAAAAGTAAAGAAGGAAAACTTACTATCAATTTATATGGTAACAAACTATACACAAATATTGAGAAATAGACAGTGTTACTGTTATCCATGAAATATATGCATAGTTGAAACTTGAATTTTTTTTTTTTTGACATAACTTGAATGTGATAGAAGATGTAGAGAATAGTTATAGCTTATGTATAGTTAATTATAACTTATGTTATACTCAATTAAAATTTCTAATGTATATAAAAGGGCAGTCACTATAGTAAAATCTTTTAACTCAATTCAATACAATTCTTTGCTTTATATTTTCTAAAATCTCATTTCCTCTAAATTTATTAGAATGGTTGTTTTTAACTTAAAATATGAATTATAACCAAAACCATGTTTTTTTTTTATCATTTATTCAAGCCAATACTTAATAAGAAAATTTATTTATTTTCAATTTGAATTATAAATAAAAAACTCTTTTATAATATAAATCACATTAATTAACCCTCACATACTTTTTAACTTTGTTCAAATTGCCGCCGTCTATCTCCATCAACTTGTTAACGATTGACTTAACAACCACTTTAGACCCCATAGTCGCTGTCGCTTCCCATTCTTCCTCTGCCACAGACCTTGAAGAAGAAGGAGTGGGGCACGAATGGGTCCCAGAAATGGGGTTTTGTTATTGGTTCATACCTCCAGCGTACGAGAAGAGAGAGTAAAAGGTGAAAAGACCTTTTCACCCTCTGCTCTTCATCTCTCTTTGTACCTCCGGTGTAAGTTGGAAGTTTGTACAATTAGTATTTTCCCAAAAATCCCAAGCAGAAGTAGACACGGGTGGCGGCGATGGCGGAGGAGGTGGTGGAAGAGCAGGGGAGGCTGTTATTGAACAGGGCAAAACAAAGAAGCAAAAGGGGAATGAAATGCTTATGAAGAATAAAGCTTTCCTTTTCGTTGGCTTTGGCTCCATGAAAGCCTCAGGTTTTCATTCTACAAAACTTGCCAAACGCCTCGAACTCTGCCTGCCAAAGTTGCTTTTTTTAGTCTAAAAAACTTTCTCTTAAATCACCGATCTATTGCTCTCTCTTTAAACTGGGCCATTCTACTTTTATTTTCCTCATATATTTTCTGGGTTAGTGTTCAAAGAGAGATAAAAATGCAGTTTAAGATAGATGGATGGTGTTCTTCGTTCTACAGATTAAGGTAACTAATTTTTGTTTTAATGTTCAACGTATTAAGTTGTGAAGTCAACTCTCAGCAATTTGACAGAGACAGATGGGTAGAGGCGATTTGAATAAAATTGAAAGTACATAAAATTAGTTGATACAATTGAAGTTAAAAAATATTTTATTATGTTTTACCCAAACATTTATGATTCCGAAATATTTTAGTTTCACATGTTTCTTGAAGATGCTATCCTAAGCTTAATTTTTCTTTATGCAAAACGTCTGTGTTACGTAAAGAGATAAAACTCTAATAAAATTGATTTAGGTTGTTAAAATTTAAAATTTTATAATTTAATTTATAAAATATAATTATTTAAAATTTATAAATTAATATTTAATAAAATTTAAGTTATAAGAGTAATTGGATTATATATATATATATATCTTACTTTTTGATAATTTTTGGCTGATCTCAACATGTCTTTTCTTGAAATATTTTAATGTTTCATTTGTCTGCTGCATTAGTCACTATTAAATTCTTTTATGTCAATCAGAGCCCTTTTTTTATTTTATCTGCCATATTCATCACTTTTGTCAACGAGGACAAACATTTAAATCAAAGGACTTTTGCAAGTGTAATTAAATTCCATTAAACCACATCTGCGATTTAAGTAATCCAAACAAAGTTCTATTTGAACTTCTTCAACATTACCACCCATAAACTATTCCCTTCTTCAACATTAATATTCATTGTCCATTGCCCTCACTGCCCACAATATTCTTAGCTCTCCACAAGATTCCTCTACCTCCACCAATCACCACAGCTTATAGTTTTCAAAACCTAACTACTAGTGTTAATTTTTTAAACATATTATTTTAAATTTGATTGAAATTATATATATATATATAAAATATTTTATTCGAAGTAAAATTTACTTCAATAATTTTTATATTTCAAAAAAGATTAGTGTTTAACTTTTTTATTTTTGAGGGATACCTGGGTTTATATATATAAAAAAAATCT
This sequence comes from Dicorynia guianensis, assembly GCA_037013595.1. NCBI lineage: Eukaryota > Viridiplantae > Streptophyta > Magnoliopsida > Fabales > Fabaceae > Dicorynia > Dicorynia guianensis. The sequence continues at coordinate 5,017,088 of JASUAB010000009.1, forward strand.
AACTACTCATGATTATCAATTTTAATTTTGGGAGTATGTTTTTAATTAATTAATTAATTAGCTTGAGTATGTATTAAGATTGGATGACTAACTTATAATTCTATTGTAACATTAGACTTTTGATTCTAATTAAGTAATTCTCATTTGCATTTGAATTATGCAAAAGCTAGTCCCATGAAGCAGTGGAGAAAATATCTACTCTCTGTTTTATAATAATTGTCTTTTTTAAAGAAAAGATACAGGAATTAAGAAAATAATTAATTAAATTGTCTTGATACTAAAAAATTACTTTTTTACCAAATTAATTTTTGCATAGAAGAACTTAAATAGTAAAAGTCAACTCAATTAAGTAGTTATATTTAACTTAATAGAGAGGTTACAGTTAATTGAACATTAGAGTAAAATTAAAAAAAAATGAAGTATTAGTTTTAGAAAAGTGAAATAAAAAGAGCAACAAAAAGTTCTAAAAAAATAATTTTAGTTTGAATTTTCATGAAGTATCCCCACCCTTTGAGTAGGACTAATCTCCTTTTAAAGTGATAGCTGAATGATAAATTTCTTCCAATAAAGATGACTCTAAGATAAAATCTTGGACATATTCTTAATTACATCAACAATTCAACATTCATAATAGTTCTTAAGTTTACTCTAGTAAAATGTGTTTGCACTCCTCAATAATTTGAAAAGCACTCTAGAAAGTGTGAATTATTATTGGAATAATGTTGCTTATATGTTAAGGCTTTGCACAAATAAGTAACTAGAGATCAATCTCTATTAGTGTGTTGTAGTCAACCTATTTAATAACCGGTTTCTAACTATTTATGCATTGTGCGAAACCCAAAGTGCAAGCATCATTGTTCTTATTATTGTTACATGATAATCCTGAGGATAGATACAAATCACAACACTTAACTGATGCAGCACAATATTTCTAGTAGGTGATTATATGTGCTGGCAATTAGCAACAGTAACTCACTACGGATAAACCTCAATGAGAGACCTTAAACCTAAAACTGGGGTAATCTTATAGTCACTAAAACCTGCAGAGAAAATCAACTTGGCCCATTCTTTCTCATTTCTCTCTTTTCCAGTTACTAATACCATCATCAGCATATCAAAGAGCAGCTGTGTTTCAACTGATTCATTATCACCCTTCTCGTTCTCTATCATCATGTCTATGATAATCAACTTTCCTTCTTTGCCTTCGCTTGTAATTGCTTCCTTGCATTTCTTCAATATTTTGATAGATTCCTCATCGTTCCAATCATGCAATATCCACTATAATCGTCACGTAAAGTAACAATGATAAAAAACACTGAATGAATGGAAATCAAGAAAATTTGCTTTGAAATAAGTTTGACTTGATTAATTACATATATATACATGATTAACTTAATGAAAAAAGTTGTGACAATATTTTACCTTCAATAAAGCAGCATCGACAATAACAAGTGTAACATTTCATATCAAGTTTTGTAAGATTTTTGTAGATTATTTTTAATAAGAACAGCAGTTGTTACACTATGTTACCTTCAACAAAATAGCATCGGCTGGAGGAATCGACTCAAACATGTCTCCTCCAACATATTTCAGATTCTCACTCCCTTGCAAGCCGGCAACAACATGTGGCAGATCAAAATCAATGCATTCCATTTCTGGGAACGCTTTGGCAATAGACTTTGCCACAGTGCCAGTGCCACCCCCAACATCAACCAATGACCCCAATCCCTTGAACACCCCCTTGCACTTCTCAATCACGACCGTGGTAACCAATCGAGCATCGCTCGCCATGGCTTCATTGAAAAATCTGTTTAGCTTAGGCTCACGGCCAGCATATTCCCAAAACGTCATCCCGTGTGCCGTGTCAAACGGCGTAGGATCTTCATTTTGGAACCAAGTGGACATTTGGTACCATGGTTTTGTCAAAATTGGATCAAGCATGGCAATCAAGAATGGCGTCACACTCAAAGGATGGTCTTTGAGCAGGAGTTTAGACGCATCAGTTAGTACATAACCTTCTTCTTGGTCATTTTGATTGACTTTTTGCAGAGCAAAGAAACCAGAATGAGTCAAGATGCGCATCAAGCGGTAGATGCAGCGGGTTTTGGATGGATGAATTGGTAGTGCTGAGATGAGTTGAGAAAGTGGTATGGGTTGGCCATAGTTGTGGATTATGTCTGGTATGTTCAAGTCTACGGCACATTTGAGGGACATGGAGTTTATAAAGCTGAATATGTGATTCCATATGTGGGTTTGAGCTTGAAGTAGTTTGGCAGCTGCATACTCATCTTCACTCAGGCTTGCCATTATTGATCTTTTCTCTGAGCAACTTGGTTTTCTGGTTAGGAAACCTCACATTAGTTGGGTCCATTTATAACGGAAGCAGGGATGCTTTGAATATCTTGAAGATATTGATAAGAACAGCATCAGCCCTACATATGATCCTTGATGAGCCTCAATTTGGAGGTTTCCACAATAGTATAATGGGAATGGAAAAATTATTCCCACAATATTTTTGTTATAAGCTCATATCTAATGGTATTAATTTGTAGATTTGTGAGTTCAATAAATTTAATTACATAAATTTTAAATTATAAGAGTTAAATAAAAAATAAAATTATAAAAGTAGTAAGATTCTTATGTGATATTAATCTCAAATTATATAATATATTTCACATCTTTCATGCGTAAGACAGTTTACTAATATAACTTAGTGTCGTTCATCCCATTTGCTATTATTAATTCAACAAATCACTAAAAAATAAAAACTTGAAAATAAAAAGAGTTATGCTATTTTTACTAATTAAATTTTATTTAAAATTTTAAAAAATTAAATTTATATTAACTCTTATAAACTCATGTAAGACCGAATAAATTTATAATTTATTTTTATATTTATAAACATTTAGTCTCACTTATTAAATAAAGACAAATTTCATTTTTAAAAAATAAGGCAGCATTTAATCTGATAAAATTAAGGCATGTGATTGCACACATACATTTTACCATATAATCATTTTGCAGCGAATAGTGTTTTGAAATGTCTCCGAAATCTTATTATATTCACCGTTTGTGCGCCATGGAAGCCTTTTCTTCAGTCTTGTACTTGCACACTGAAGAAGCCTTACTGGGTCTGTTCCTTCGTTTCTTCTCTTCTTTTTTTGGTCTAAAGGCACAAAATGTGGGAAAACACTTGTGCATTGTTTTATACATTGATAATTGGTCTTGTATTTCATTCATGTTAATGTTTCTTTAGAGTTGATTGCTTCTATGCCACTGTATCAGTGAGTATGAATATATAGCGCAAAATTAAAACCTGTAAAGAAATTAATTATTCTAAAATTTTAAACAATCAGGTGAATGTTTATAAAAGATTTTGTCTTCAACTCATATCTTCACACGAAAATTCTTTAAAATTGAAGTGTGAACAAATACCCAAACCCATTCAATTTTCGATTTAAGATATGAAGGCAAGCAAGATCAAATTTTTAATTACTTAGTTATAAGGACTTTGATATTATATTAGAAAATTAATTATCTTAAAAACTTAAATTATTAAGTAGAAGACCACAAATAATTTTATGTCTTTAACCAAAACTCAAATAATTGTGTAATTATTGTCTTTGCCCTTAGTTTGTTCTCTAACATTTGTCATGTTACTCATATTTAATGTTATTTTGTAAAATAACTTATCTCCCACAGCTAATAATTCATCTCTTAGTCAACATAATAAAGTATATGCCACTATTGTTCTTTATAAATAATGGACTAGTACATATATAAAGGGTAATTCTATACCTACGTTTTGTATACGTTTGTGAAAGAAATTTGATCAAAATGTTAGTTGACCAAATTTTTTTTTCTGGAACATAAGACGTACACCTAACACCACTCATTTATAAAACACTTAAAAATGTCCTTGTTAAAAGAAACTTTATTTTTAATTTTTTTGTTTGGGAGCAAGGTGTGCTAGAATGCCATTCAAATCAGACTATTTTCCTGAAACCACTAGTTTGGTTGAAGCTGCATATTTAACTTGTTTCTTTCTGCAACTCTTTATTTGATGGAGTAAATTCAGGAGGATGAGTTGCTCATGGATAAACTTCAATGAGAGATCCTAAACCCGAGATGTGGTTTATCTTATGATCCCTGAAGCCAGCACTGAAGAAACTTAGCCCATTCTTTATCGTTTCTTTCTCTCCCATTGGCTGGCACCATCATCAACATGTTGAAGCACAGTTGTGTTTCCAACGACAATTCATGTTCTCCCTTCTGCTGATTCTTCATTACCATGTCTATGATTATCACCTTGTTACCTTTCTTTCCATTAGCTGTTACTGCCTCTTTGCACTTTCTAAGTATTTTCACACATTCTTCGTCGCGCCAGTCATGTAATATTGACTGCTAATTGCCATTTTCAATAAGAACCAGATGTTAGATATTTGCTCGTATAGTGTACAAAGCCTACAAATATTGAAGTAATGGTACCCATATATCGATTCTAGGGAGGAGTTAGGATTTTTTTTTTAATGAAATTGATTGGTGCACATAACAGAGAGGCAGAGTTATTTTTATGATTTTAAATATCTAAGACTAATATAAAAAAAAAAATTAGGTAAAATATATAACAGATTATTTGAAAAGTTTTAAATTATTACAAATTATTTAAAAAAATTAGTGCCAGGGAATCTTTTAGGTAAATATTAATTTTAAAGATCTGAAAATACTTATTTATTATAAAGGAGTACATTTAATTTAAAATGTAAATAAAATTTTATTGTGATCAAAATATCTTATATCAAGCAAACAAAATTTTTGCCTATTGGTTCCATACTTGGAAACATCCTAGCATATTTAGATAACAAAAATAGCGATATAAAAACAAAATTCTTCTATTCATACATATTTAATCTTAATTATTATATTATTCTTTCTTTTTTTTTTTGAAGAAAAGTCTTTATGCACATTATGGAGTCTTTTCATTTCTCTCTAATTCTGTTTTTCTATTCTTCTATTTATGATACGTGAATCATTAATATTTTTTTTGTTGTAAATAAATAAAAATTATAATAAAAAATTATTAAAATATAAGATAAGATTGTAAAAACATATCTTTTCTTCAAATAAAAAATTAACTTTTAATATTTTTTCTAATCTTGCTGTGTAAGTGTTAAAGAGATTTTTGTAAAGATTCATCTAATTCAATGATACCATTACTGAAATTGTCTAAATTGTGGGGCTCCAAGGCTTTATCTGTTTTAAATCTCCAAAACTTTATCGTAATTTGTTATAATCATCAAACTTATTATAGAAATTTTCTACCAAAGAAAATTTATTGTAGAAACTCAAAAAGAATTGTTGGCTTCTCTTATGCAAGTATTTGTTTCTAATAGCCTTCTTAAACTTTTACACAAATGAAATTTTATGGATGATATCTGGTATACCCAGTTGAATTGCACACTTGAGGGACATGGAGTTTATGATGTTATATGTTTGATTCCAAATGTGGGCATAGGCTTGGAGTAATTGGTGATTTACATGATCTACATTCTGTAATTCCATGATCTGCATTCAAATGCTTTAGACTAACTGATATCTCAGTTTCGAAAGCCCACAGGTTTTTGTGTGCGCATACAGTAAGGGCTTCTAACTGCTAAATTTGTGCATACTGTTGAGCTGTACAAAATAGTTTTAGGGAATAATTATGGGATCTTGATTTTACAATCCCAATAATTATGGGATCCTTTTTTGTTTTCTTAGATAGAATTCTTCATGTATATCATGTATATAATTTTCTCCTTTTTCTTCATCTACACAGCTACTGTTTCAAGAAATATTCGGAATGAAAAATTATTTTTCTCCATACCATTAATTGTCTCTGTTTACACATATATATTAGCGCTTTATATTGGTCTGACAAGATGGGCACGGGTACCCATTTAAGAGGATAGATATTATTTAATAAAATTGAATATAGTTATATAATATGGGCACGCCTCACCATTGGAGGTAATATATTATGATTCGGCTTTCTTTTGAACCATACCAGATTGACGCACATGATTACATTTTTGAAAAATGCTACCAAAATGGTCAAAGTTCTTCAGCTGTGAGGGCAAAGAAGCAAACTCTTCTGAAGCAGCTTGTCCCCTCCTTGCAAAGCCGGGCTGAGTAGCAGACAGGCGAGGTTCCTTTTTTCCAAATTGAGGAAGAAGACATGGTTTCTTTTTTAAATTAAAATACTAAATAAAAAATAAATAAGAAATTTTATTAAATATTAGATGTTAAATTTAATGAATTAATTTAATTGCTAACATTAAAAAATATAAACGAGTTAATTGTTACAATTAAAAAATTAGTCTCAAATTGTGTTTCATTTATATTACTGTTTCTTCAGTGACTCCTTCTTTGCAACAACAATAATGAATGTGAACATATAATTAAATAATGGACAAAATAAAAAGAAAAAACTCTTTTACAGTTTAAATCATGGGCAAGAATCTTCTCTATAATTTCAATTATATCAATTAATTTATGTACTATAAATTTGATTCAAATCACCACCATGCCTTTATGAACCGTCAAATTATTATGTATTTGCTGTCTTGGCTTTTTGTTTGTTCCTTATAGCCTTTGTCCTTTTACTCATATTTAATGTTATTTTGTAGAAAAGCTCTCACGCAACTATTAAAATATTTCTAAGTTTTGCTAATCAACATAAGAACCTATATACGACTCATTCTTCAGAAATATTGTACGAGTACATTTATAAGACTCTTAAAAATGTCCTTTTTATAAGAAAACAAGCATCCATACATATAAGCGAGCTCAGAACAACTAGAAGCAGGTGTGTATATATATATATTTCTTACCAATATTATTTTATTTTATTTATTTTTTTATTTGGGGGTATGGTATGCAAAAATGCCAGAGAATACAAATCAGACTGATTTCCTGATACCACTATTATATTTCAATTAGCATATTTAGCTTTTTTCTTTCTGCAACCCTTTAATTATTTGGTGGAGTAAATTCAGGAGGATGAGTTGCTCATGGATAAACTTCAATGAGAGATCTTAAACCCAAGATATGATTTATCTTGTAGTCCCTGAAGCCAGCACTGAAGATTAACTTGGCCCATTCTTCCTCGTTTCTTTCTCTCCCATTGGCCAGCACCGTCATCAACATGTTGAAGCACAATTGTGTTCCCACCGACGACTCATATTCTCCCCTCTGCTGGTTCTCCATTACCATGTCTATGATTATCACCTTGTTACCTCCCTTTCCATTAGCTGCTATTGCCTCGTTGCACTTTCTAAGTATTTTCACACATTTTTCGTCGCACCAGTCATGCAATATTGACTGTTAATTGCCATTTTCAATCAGATTTAGATGTTAGATATTTGCTCATATAATGTACAAAACCTACATATACTGAAGTCATGGCACCCATATATCGATTGCAGGGGGTGCGATTTAGAATTTTTTTTAATGAAATTGATTGATGCACATAACAAAAAGGTCGTTATTTATATAATTTTAAAATCTTCAAGACTACTTTAAAATAAAAAATTAGGTAAATATATAGTGGATTATTTGAAGTTTCAAAATTATTATAAATTGTTTAAAAACTTCAAAAAAATTTTATGATATAAGTGATGAAATCTTTAAACTTCAGGTAATTCAAACCAAAAATTTCTAAAATTTTCTATGGTGTAACTGAAAATTTTCAAAGTTCAACCTTGATTGATTGTGCATATAAAAGAAATTACAATTGAAGGTTTATTAGTGATGTCACCATAATACAATTACTAAGACATATAAATATCATCAAATTAAAATCCTATGTCTTCTTTCATATACCATTGTAAAAGTTCTGCTATTATATACCAGTGGAGGAAAATATATGGTTGTAGTTATGTATGTGATTACCTTCAGTAAAATTGCGTCTGCAGGAGGAATTGCCTCAAACATGTCCCCTTCAACATATTTCAAGTTCTTAGTTCCCTCCAAGCCAGCAACCACATGTGGAAGATCCAAGACAGTGCATTCCATGTGTGGGGATGATTCAGCAATGGCTTTTGCCAAACTTCCTGTACCACCGCCCACATCAACCAGTGACTCCAATCCCTCAAAAACCCACTTGCATTTGTCAATCAAAACTCGGGAAACTAAACGAGAATCGCTCAGCATGGCACCATTGAAGAGATGGTTAAGCTTTGGGACATGACTAGCATATTCCCAAATGGGCATCCCATGTGCTATCTGGAACGCTGTAGGCTGATCATTTTGGAACCAAGTACTCAAATGATGCCAAGACTCCATTTGAATTGGATCAAGGGAAAGAAGCGAGTAAGATGTCATACTCATGGGATTGGACTTGACAAGTAGTTTACAGGCATCAGTTAGAGCGTAGGCTTCTTCTGGGTTATCTTCACTAACTTTTTGCCCACTAAAGAAGCCTGAATGAGTCAAAAGGGACATGAGGCGATGGACACCATAGGATTTGGATGGGTGGATCGGTAGCGCTGCTATGAGTTGAGAAAGAGTCATAGGTTGGCCATGATTATGGATGACATCTGGTATACCCAGTTGAATTGCACACTTGAGGGACATGGAGTTTATGAAGTTATATGTTTGATTCCATATGTGGGCATGGGCTTGGAGTAATTGGTGATTTACATGATCTCCATTCTGCAACTCCATGATGTGCCGTCAAGTGAGTTGGACTAATTGATATATCAGTTTCAGAAGCCCTCAGGTTTATGTGTGTGCATACAGTAAAGTCCTCTAATTGCTATATATATGCACACATCCTTAGAAATTGTGAGGCAGAGTTTCCTAATTTCCAAGTATGACTATTGACCAAAAACAGCGCCAGGTATCGGAAAGACCCAAGAAAGTGGTTAAAGACCTATCTAGTCTTGTTCAAAAGTTTTACTTATGACGCATTTTGATTTGGTAAAATCCATCTTTTTGTCTTAGTTTTAGTCTTCCAAATTTGAACAATCTGAGTGGTCATGGTCATTTTGTGATACAATGCATGTTAGTCAAAGACCCTTTACACATGCTTACAAGATGTTAATTTGGCCACTTTAATCTTGTTTTATCTTTGGTCAAGTCTTGTGTATAATGAATCTATTTTCATAAATAAAAATTTATTAGAAGTTTTATATAAAAGAAATAATTAAAGTTAATAAATTTAATAAATTTTATCATTTAGTTTGTAAGATTCATAGATTTAATAGTCCACAATATAATTTATTAACATTTAGTATATTCACTTAAGTGGAACTGCATGAAATCTGATACCGCAACTGCACAAAAGCTCATGTAGAATTATATATGTTATATAAGTAGCATTATTATTATGATAACTGATTTGCACACACTGTTAACTGATAACTAGGTCCAGTCTTTATACCACGCACCTTCCTTGCACTTTCTCTTTTCCTATGGTTTTTAAGTCTGTTTAGATGGGGATTTCATAGATCAAAACAAATATTAGAAGGCAACCAACATTCAACATTGCGTCCGCTGCACGCATTTTTTACTCAATAATCCGGAGGTCTTCCCATCAGCAACACATATTTGAATTCTACCATCAATTTATAGTTGCCAATGTGGACTTGCCGTTTTCCAAAGTAGTGTTCGTTGGGTCTTTTAGTCCAGATGATCATTATAATCCCTACTGCCAGCTGCTCAAAGCATCAAACACATAATTGAAGCAGCTGAATAAAGAAGTTGGACACTCTGCAGATGACCAGCTTAGTGTCCAGGGAGTTGACTTGCAGTTTTTTAGTCTATATGCAAATAACTAGAAGTTAACTAACTAAACATAAAAGATTCCTTGGTATTGCTAAGGTAATTAGACAAACAACTTTCCTTCAAGCAACCGCAAAGTTGGCATAATGAAGGCCATTCAATTACGAACTTCAAAACTTCGAGAAATGTTAAGCGCAAGTAAGCTGCCTTTATGTGCTGAGCATGAGAGAGAATATGAGCGTATGTGTAGTCAGTGTGTAAAAATATTGTGTACCTTTATCATTTCTCTACAACTTTACTCAAGATAAGCTTTTTAACAGTGACCCAACCGCATTATGTCATAGCTAAGATAGCATGCATATAGGAGGCGTTGTGAGCTTCAACTCAACATAAATCCAGATCCCATCTAATGGAAGGCGGAATGAGTCAAGGGATGTGCTAATTCTAGATAGAACTGTTTTGCATCATCATGGGTTTTTCAAATGGCATAGGAGAGGATGGTAAAAGACATGTTAATTCTAGAAGCTGATCCAAGTCTGGTCAAAGTAAAGATTTGACAGCCTTGCTTGAACGAGCGAACTAAATTTAAAATATTAGGCCGGCAACGTGCTCGATGTATCAGCATCCCACATTCAATGTATCAAAAACAAAAAAAAAGGCACCCCACATTCAAATTTCTCCAAGTATGACTGGATTCTTCAGAAGGATTGTTGAACTTGAGATGTCTGTTCCCCAGGTGCTTAAATAGGCTCTTTTTATTTGAATTTGCATGTCAAATATATATAGAGCCCAATAATATCATATGCCATGGCACACTAACCTAGATATTTTGGGGATCTTCATTGTCAGAATTGTCAGAAATCCTGCCGCATATATATATATACTTTTATTTATTTTAAAAAAAAGAAATCACTACAATCACATCATTCAGAAATTTATTATTAATTTTATTTGAAAATGTTCCATGTACATTAAAAGTATTTACATTTTAATCATATTATTTATATTTTAATCATATTTATGACATAATTAAATAATAAATATTAAAAAATAAAAAAGATAACTAAAAAAATAAAAATTATAAGTATAAATATATAAGAATTATAGTGCTCATTTTATTTGACACAATGCTGCACAATATGCTAGTTAATGGAATAATTCTTAGTACCCATCATCCTTTTTAATTTTGGTCAAAAATGGTTTGTGACAAAAAGAGACAAGAAGGGCAGAAATCATGGGCAGCAATTTATTAATAAGTTCAAAAAAATAAATTATTTTGGGCCAAATTCTCTTTGGGCTGATTCTACTCTATGGACTGTGCGGTGGGTCTTTAAAAGTTTGGGCCCTCTTTTAGCCTAAACTATATTGGGTTCCCTTAATTCGTGGGCTCAACGACAGTGTTCTAGCAGCACCAATTAAACTCTCTCAGAACAAAATTGAAAATAATAGAAAAATATTTAAAAAGTGAATTATTCTTTTCACTAAAATAAAGTAAGTATTCCTTGCTTCTGACCAGTGAGAGATTATTCTTGTACAAATATGTCATTGCCGAATTTAAAAGGTAGCATAATATAAGAATATTTGTCCCGGGGTCATCCGATAAAATAATATAAGGATATTTTGGCTATCAATAATTATAACCAACTCAAACACTAAAGTTTTTTTTTTTTTTTTTGGAGAAGGGAAATGTATCCTTATTATTATTATTTTTATTAATTTTAATTAAAATTTAATTAAATAATATTTTTTATTTTAATTTTAATTAAAATCTGATTGAATGATGAGATTTATTATGTATCCTTAAACGTAGAAAAAATCTGCGTATAAATAGCAGCGCTCTTGAGGAATGATTCCGGAGACATATATACGCTTTTCGGACAGGTTCCTGTCGCCAACACCAGGTTGCGTTAGGAAGACGTGCCACTTTGTGAGTGATCTCCTCTCTGCAATTCATTTTTATAGTAGTATGATTCGCAGCTCAGAGAGTTGGTTGGGCCAAAACAAGTGAGCAGAGAGAGACATGGTAGTACTGCCAGTAGTGAAGTTAGGAGCGCTTGCTTTGAAAACCATTTGCAAACGCGTCGCGAATAGACTCAAGAAGCAGGCTGGCTATCACCCAAAGTTCCGTCAGTTCATCATCAACATTGCCCAGGTGCTTTTTCTTCTTGCCCATTATCTACTTTACCCATCTTTCTTTAATCTAATTTGTATCTGTTACGGCCTTGCTTGGATTTGGTATTTGCTCTTGGGTACTAAAGTTTTTTTTTTTTTTTCCTCTCTGTTTGATATGGGAAAATTTACGTTTTTCCATTTGCTTTTCTCTGTATTTGTTTATTCTGCTTCCATATTAATTGGTACTTTGTTTATTTATGGACTGAAGTTTCGTTTTTCTTAATAAGTTGATGCTCATACAAGTTATTGGTACATGTATCAGGCAAATCACAGGTATACAACAAGAGTGCAAAGACGCATTTATGGTCATGCAACTGATGTTGCAATATGCCCTCTGGATGAGGAGAAAGCTGTCCAAGCTGCTGCAGATCTTTTAGGGGAACTCTTCGTGTTCACGGTATTCGTTTAAATAAAATCACTAATCTTGTTCATGATATATATATTTATCTTGTCCGTGGGTTCTATTGATTTGATTCTCTTGAAGAGCTGTGATAGTTAAATTCATGCTGAGTTCCCGCATAATCATATTAAAACATCTAAGTGTTATTCTACACAGACATGATACTGTGAGTTCACAATACCCGAAGTGCATTATTCTTTCTGTCAGATAAAAACGGCTACCCTAATACTTGGTAAAATTATAAATAACAAACGTGTCTTCTCACCACAATTAGGGAGGTGTCAGGAATCATGTTTGAATCTCACACCTTCTCCATCTGCTGTCGGAAGTGTATGTTCTTAGGAGAATTTAAATGTCATGTTGATACAGGATTACAATTTACATTTTGTGGACCTTTTGTGTGCATCCATAAACAATTTATAAACTACTGGGTGAGATTTGGATCAATTAACTTTCATTTTTTCTAATTTCGTTGACTTTCTCTTCATCTTTCTCTCCATCTAAATCCATGGGTCCCAATTTTTTCTTTTACTAATTTTTTTCTAGTAATTCTATCTCTATCTCTCTGTGTTACTGCACACTGTAACTTTCAAGATAGAAATCATCTAATCTCAATCCTATTGGGTGGTACTTGCTTTCTACATATTTCCAGGGAATCCCACATTTTATCTTCTTGTCTCTATCTCTGTCTCTCTCTCTAATCTCTTATTAGGGATTTAGTCTAATTAGAGGATAGACAAGAAGAACCTAAGAAGACCTGTTCTATCTAAGTAGCTATAGAGCTGTAAAACTGCCCAAGATATCCCATCAATATTGCAGGTCTATGAATATGTCTACTAGTCTAGATTAAATCAACTCCCTCATCAATGCAATTCTTTCTGAGACAAAGCTTACATATTATTTGGCTTGGATATGCTGTTATTAGCCAAGAAATTCTTAGTTGTGTCTTTGGTTGAATGAAGGTAGGTCCATACCACTTATGAAATAATGTGAACTAAATTCCTTTCAGTTTTTATCTTGAACTAGATTCTTGTGGGTCAACCAACAAGGGCAAGGTGGGGTGCGGCAGTCCTGCAACCAAACAAGGGAATAGACATTTAGAAGGTAGTGTGCCCACTCTTGGGGGTGAATGCCCAAAGTAGCTAGTTATTTTTTTTTATCTATTCAAATTTCACAATTATACAAAAAAAAAGCTTATCCCACTAAATGGAGTTAGTTACATGAATCAAATTAAATCATTGGACTTTATCAAAAACTAAAGTTTCAGAAAGGTTATTCGGTATAAAATTCCTTTTAATAATCTCTCTGATTGTTGTCTTTGGTTTTCCTCTATCCCTTTTTATTGGCAATAGTGACTGGACTAGCAAATTCTACTCAAATAGAACAGAAACTGCCCAGACGTGTGGCTTTTGCTGTATGTCACTCATCACAACAATTTTGTTGGGTATGAAAGTCTTCTGCTCACTAATCCTATGATCTATGTGTGCTTATAACTGGCCTCAGTGGAAGTAAGGTCATGTTACTCTTAGGCTCACTAAGCAGTTGGTTCCAGGAGAGCATCCAAGCTAATTCAACAAGAGCTGGTCTAAGCTTCTCTTGTGTAAGGGTTTCGGTTGTGCAAAAGAGCTCTTATGGTTATATTCAGGATCTAGGTGGGACCTAAATGGGCTAGTTGCCTCTTCTACAAAAGAAGAAAAATATATTTAAAATTCAAAACAGTGCCCCAGAATTTTAAGTGAGATGATTTGTACAGTACTTTTAATCTTCATGTCTATCATAAGGACATCAAGATTTGTGAACAGATGTGAACTAGATTGAATCTTCAGCTCTCGTACTTTTTCTTTTTGTTTCATTCAAAACAAATCTTGATACATATAAGCAGAAATGTTTTCTACGATTTGTAGTTAGTGTGGCCTAGTTATTTATGGCTGTCAATTGTCCTTACAATCATTCGACAAATTGTTTGAATGTATGCCCTTTCCAGTTCTTCCTCGCCAGAGTAAAATTTTGTTTTGTGCCACCTATCGTGATAATTTGTACTAAGAGTTCCAAACTCTTATAGTTGTCAATTATTTTTATGATAATTGGTCCATTTATTGAAATTGTTTCATGGCCAGTTCTTCCTTACATTACAAGAGTAAAAGGATATTGAGAATTTCTTTGTTTTGTGTGACCTATCATGATTTTCGTCTTCATCCCAATGTCTTCAATAAAAACAAATTATAGCGATTTATAAATGCAATTTCCTTATGTGTAGGTTGCAGCAGCTGCTGTCATTTTTGAGGTGCAACGAAGTTCTCGATCAGAAGCAAGAAAGGAGGAACAACGTAAACAGGAGATACAGGTTCTCTTTTCCGAATCTCTTGTTCTTATGAATTATTCATTACAAATAGTGTAGATTATGGAGGAACTTTATGGAAACAAACTAAAGTTTGTTTTCTTGTAGTCATTACATATGGAACCATTTTGATGTGTTTTTCCTAAATGCAATGATATGAGGGGGTATTAAATTGAAAATATGGATCTTTAATTTCTTATTTTTTTCTTATGTATTCGAGGTTTATCAAATGCATCTCCTATTAATATACTCATTGAATTTCTGTTTTTCTTCTGGAGAAGTATTTGGCAGGGGTGAAATATTATTTTCAGTCTTACAATTTGTTAACACTTTCATTTACTTTGTAGGCAATAAAAGCAAGGAATGAAGAGTTAGCTAGAGAAGTTGAACTTCTTAATCAAAAGCTGCAAGAGCTGGAACAACTTGCTAGAGGACGAGGACTTGCTGGTATTCTTCACTTCAGGCACGGTCTTACTGGTGAAGATAAGAAAGCCAAACGCAATTGATTGCTGCAATAGACAAACATTGTGCTCAGCTTGCAGTAAGTATCAACTAAATCCATTTGTACTATGCCTCATTTTTGGAAAGAAATGCAGTTGGTCAAGTAAAAAAACAACAACAACAACAACAAACCAAGCCTTTTCCCACTAGGTGGGGTCGGTTATATGGATCAAACGACGTCATAAACTTCTATCCAAAACCAAATTTTCGGATATACCATTTAACCAAAGATCTCTTTTAATCACCTCTCCAAGTGTCCTTTTTGGTCTTCCTCTACATCTCCTCACAGGACTAAACACCATTTGGTCAACCTTTCTTACTGGTGCCTCTCGCGGTCTTCTTTGTACATGCCCAAACCACCGTAACCGGGTTTCTATCATTTTCTCCTCAATAGGTGCCACCCCATGGTAAAACTGACATAGAGACAGAGCAATGGCATGTAACAGTCTCCATTTAAATGGTAAAACTGAAATTAAAAACAAATTCCAAGGAGAACAATATTATAGTTGCGCATTTCTTATCAAAGTTTCTTTCTATAGACAAATTCTTATGGCGAAACAACAACATTAAAGTTTTTGGATCATCAATTTTCTGCTTATCACTAGTTTTTCTTGCATTCACTTGCTACTCCTGAATGCACCCTTTTAAGTAGCATTCGTTTAATTTATAATAGCATATCAAATACATATGACTTTTTTTGGAAGAAATCAGATGTTTGTCTCATTTCTTTCGGGACCTCTATCTTCCGAGCTGACAGCCCTTTGCTGGACTGGACCAATCCTATATCTGCATAACAACTTGGTTTTGATAAATATATAGGCTGATACTGTTCCTTCCAATTTTTTATTTTCATTTTTGGTATCTTAATTGTCACCTGATGCACGCAAGTATATTGCACAACAAGTGCACAAAACTAAATAACATGCTCTTTCCATTTATATTTTATAAAAATATTATACGGTCTTTACGTAATATGATCACGTGTAATCATCATTACTTATTGTCACCGCACTGGCTGACTCAATTTTGGCAGGCGTTCTGCAGTTGATCAACAGCCTCCGGAGAACTCAAAATCTGGATAAAAAGCCTACCCTGCCCATGATTGTTTCTATTAGCCTGTCATTATTCACTCTAGTAGAAAAGAAAATTGAAAATGCTGGCAAAAAGTGTATATGATTCATATTTCACATTCCTTCTTATCTTTCTATTATTCGTTTCCTTTGTACCATCTATTAAATTTCATGTAGACCAATAAAGGCCAAATGTACCAAGCAACCTAATCAAAATACATGTTCTTGATGTTCAGTATTAGAGGCCAAGCTCTGGGCTATCGTATTGGGATTGAAAGTAGCGTGGAATGCAGGTTTGAGACAGATTCTTTTGGAGTCAGATTCCCTGATGGCTGTTGGGCTGATAAAAGGAGATTATAAAGAGAATCTTCACGTAAAACAGCTTGGTTAATATTATAAGAGAATGGTTGCAGAAACATTGGGAGGTTAGAATCACTTTCGTTAACAGAGAATCAAACGGGGCAGCAGAGTGGCTAGCCAAATCTAGCCAGAGTCTCAATCTGCAAAAGGAAGGACATGAGCATCTGTCAACAGAATTCCTCGAGCTTCTGAAGAAAAAGATATGGCAGGAACTTTACAGAGTTGTTTTCGTTGTGCTGTTGTATTTAGTTTCAGTTGAACCAAAAAAAAAAAAAAAAACGGTTGTTTTTGACGTTATGATGTTTCACTCAACACTGATATCGGTACATGGTAAGGGTATGCGCTGGGTACAATGAGGAAGAAAAATTACGTGAAATGCATTGTTTCATTCAATCTATCTTTTTCATTGTATTTGTACCCGTATAACACGTACCAATAAATTTTTTCTATTTCACTAATGTCTTCTTTTTGGTGAGCGTGTTGCCATACTCTTTGAATTGATACAACTTTCTATAAGCAATTGCAAAGAAGTTATTTAAAAAGAGCAACATTATACATTATAAAATTCTTGTATATTAAAAAACATTTATTTTTCCCACATACCGAAGCTTGTGTGTTAAATCAACAATGTATTTAGTCAAAAAAAAAATTAAAATTCAATGATATAATAAATAGTTTTATTTTATTTTCACACATTGCGATGGGATTTGATGTTGACAAATATTAAAAGGTGATGGCCTTAATTCCAAAATCTGTACAAAGTTTTACAGATGAAAGAGGACAGAGAAATGAGGATGTGAGAGAACGTAAGATAATGTATAAAATGTGTGTAAAATTATTATGTATATACATCATTATTCAATTGAAACACAATAATAAATATACATATCATTATTCAATTAATTTATCTTAATTGGTTTAAAAGGCAGATTGAATTTGCATTCTTAAAATTCAAATATTATTAAATTTATTAACTTGCTCTTATGTAACTAATGAATTAAAACGGACTCACGTCTTATTTAAATTAGATATGTCAAAATAAATTAATTTGCTACTTGAAGTTGAGGCAAATTGGGTTTGGGATTCATATTGGGCCAAATGCTCTTCGGGCTGAGCCTACCCTATAGATTGTGTAATGGAGTCTCATTTGTTGGTCCCTCTGGCAGCCTAAACAATGCTGGGTTCCCTTAGTTCCCCGGTTTAAAGAGAAAGGTTCCGGCAACCCCAATTAAACCCTTTCAGAAAAATAATTGAAAATAATATAAAAAAATTTAAAAAGTGAATTATTCTTTTCACTAAATAAAGTAATTATTATTTTACTTACAAACATGTATTTAAATTTTATATAAAAAATTTTATCTATAAAAACATTTTTAAAAAAATTAATTTTTATTTATCAAATAAATAAGTGATACTTCAGGAAAAAAATAATATAATATAAGAATATTTAGCTATCAAAAACATCAAAGTTTTTTTTTAGCAAAAATTTTTTTGACCTTTATGGTAAACAGATTTTTAACTTTTTCATTTTTGCCAAGGCGTGATTCCACAGACACATACACCCTCTTCGGACGGGTTCCTGTCGCCACCATGCGCCACTTTGTAAATTGTAAGTGATCCCTTCTCTGCAATTCATTTTTATAATAGTATAATTCGCAGCTCAGAGGGTTGGATGGGCCAAAACTAGTGAGCAGAGAGAGAAATGGTGGTGCTGCCAGTGGTGAAGTTAGGAACGCTTGCTTTAAAAACCATTTGCAAACCCGTCGCCAATAGACTCAAGAAGCAGGCTGGCTATCACCCAAAGTTCCGTCAGTTCATCATCAACATTGCCCAGGTGCTTTTTCTTCTAACCCATTATCTCCTTTTCCCGACTTTCTTTTATCTAATTTGTATCTGTTACGGCCTTGCTTGGATTGGGTATTTGCTCTTGGGTAATGAAGATTTGTTTTCTTTCCATTTAATATGGAAGAAGTTTCCTTTTTCCATTGCTTTTCTCTGTATTTGTTTATTCTGCTTCCATATGAATTGGTTCTTTGTTTATTTATGGACTGAAATTTTGTTTTTGTTAATTAGTTTGATGCTCATACAAGTAATTGGTACATTTATCAGGCAAATCATAGGTTTACAACAAGAGTGCAAAGACGTATTTATGGTCATGCAACTGATGTAGCAATACGCCCTCTGGATGAGGAGAAAGCTGTCCAAGCTGCTGCAGATCTTTTAGGGGAACTCTTTGTGTTCACGGTATTAGTTTAAATAAAATCATTAATCTTGTTCATGCAATATATATCTATCCTGTCCGTGCGTTCTATTGATTTGATTCACTTGAAGAGCTGTGATTGCTAAATTACTGCTGACTTCCCCCATAATCATTTTTAAACATCTAAGTGTTATTCTACACATACATGACACCGTGAGTCCCCAATCCCCGAATTGCATTATTCTTTCTGTCAGATACAAATGGCTGCCCTAATACTTGGTAAAATTGTAAATGACAAACGTGTCTTCTCACTAAAATTGGGGAGATGTCAGGAATCATGTCTGAATCTCCACACCTTCTCCATCCGCTGTCAGAAGTGTATGTTCTTAGGAGTATTTAAAATGTCATGTTGATAGAGTATTACAATTTACATTTTGTGGACCTCTGATTTAATCTTGACTAGTAGAAATATCCATAAACCCGACAATATTGTTGAGATATCTTGTGCAGTTTTACAGCTCTAAAGCTACTAGATAGAACAGATCTTAGGTTTTTTTTTTTTTTTTTGTTTCTATCCCTCTAATTAAACCAAATCCCTAATAAGAGATTAGAGAGAAGAAAGAAGACAAAAAGTGGGATTCCCTGGAAAAATGCGGAAAGCAATAGTACCACCCAGTAATAGGTCCATACCACTTATGAAATAATGTGAACTAAATTCCTTTCGGTTTTTATCTTGAACAAGATTCTTGTGGGTCAACTGACAAGGGGGAGGTGGGAAGCTGCAATCCTGCAACCAAACAAGGGAACAGATATATAGGAGGTGGTGTGCACACTCTTGGGGGTGAATGCCAGAACTAGCTCCTTCTTTTTTGATCTATTGAAATTTCATAATTACAACAACAAATTCTTTTCCTACTAAGTGGGGTTAGTTATATGAATTAAACGAGGCCATTTGGTTCTATCAACAAGCAAAATTCCAAGAATTTTGTGTAGCATAAGATTCTTTTTAAATAATCTCTTCGATTGTCATCCTTAGTCTTCCATTACCCCTTAGGTTAAATACCATTTAATTGACTTTTTTTAATAGGGCCTCTAGTGGTATTTTTTACACAATTAAAGTCAACGATTATCTTTCTGTTTTCGTCCACTTTGAAGAATGTTGGGAACCAATTAGATTTCTGTGAAGTACCTTTCTGTCCATTTTTCCCTGTTATGTTTGTTTTACTGTTGAGAGAAGGTACAGTTTCAGTTAACGCACCTTATATAATAAGATAATGAACTCTATGATTGTTGATACAACCATTTTTATTTTCCTTATTTACAGAGAATGCAGTTGACGACAACTATATATAACAGGAAAAACTACTGTTCCTCAAATATATCATAATTGCATATGGCACACTAGTGACTGGACTAGCAAATTCTGCTCAAAGAAAACAGAAACTGCACAGATGTGTGGCTTTTGCTGTATGTCACTTCTCCCAACAATTTTGCTGGGCAAGTTTGAGCCTCATCAATAATTGTTGGGCATGAAAGTCTTCTGCTCAGTAATCCTTTGATCTATGTATGCTTGTAACTGGCCTCAGTGGAACTAAGGTCTTGTTACTCTTAGGCTTACCATGCAGTTGGTTCCCAGGAAAGCGTCCAAGCTAATCTTGCAAGATCTGGTCTAAGCTTCTCTTGTGTAAGGGTTTTGGTAGTGCAAAAGAGCTCTTATGGTTATATTCAGGATTTAGGAGGGACCTCAATGGGCTAGTTGCCTCTTCTGCAAAAGGAGAAAAATATATTTAAAATTCAAAACAGTACACTAGATTTGTAAGTAAGGTGATTTGTGCAGCACTTTTAATCCTCATTTCTATCATAAGGACATCATGATTTATGAACAGATGTGAACTAGATTGAATATTGATCTCTCATACTTTTTCTTTATGTTTCATTCAAAATAAATTTTGAAGATACATATAAGCAGAAGTTTCTGCGATTGTAGTTAGAGTTGCCAAGTTATTTATGGCTGTCAATTGTCCTTACTATCATTGTATAACATGTTTGAATTCATGTCCTTTCCAATTCTTCCTTGTAAGAGTAAGAATATACTAAAGATTTTGTTTTGTGCCACCTATCGTGATAACTTGTACTAAGAGTTTCCAGTCTTATAGTTGTCAATTATTTATGATAATTGGTCTATTTGTTGAATTTGTTTCATTGCCAGTTCTTTCTTACATTACAAGATAAAAAGATATCAAGAATTTCATTGTGTTGTGTTACACGTCATGATTTTCATCTTCATCCCATGGTCTTCATGAAATAAGTTATGGCGTTTTATAAATGCAATTTCCTTATATGTAGGTTGCAGCAGCTGCGTCATTTTTGAGGTGCAACGAAGTTCTAGATCAGAAGCGAGAAAGGAGGAACAACGTAAACAGGAGATACAGGTTCTCTTTTCGGTATCTCTTGTTTTTGTGGATTATAAATTACAGATACTGTAGATTATGGAGGAACTTACTGGAAACAAATTAAAGTTTGTTTTCTTGTAGTCATTACGTATGATTTTGATGTGTTTTTCCTAAATGCAATGATATGAGGAGGTATTGAATTGAAAATATGGATAACTTTAACTTCTATTCGTGGTTTTTCAAATGCATCTATTAATATATATGTATATATATATATATACACACACATATATTGAATTTCTGTTTTTCTTCTGAAGAATCAGTTGGCAGGGGTGAATATTGTTTTCGGTCTTACAATTTGTTAACACTTTCATTTGCTTTATAGGCAATAAAAGCACGGAATGAGGAGTTAGCTAGAGAAGTTGAACTTCTTAATCAAAAGCTGGAAGAGCTGGAACAACTTGCTAGAGGACGAGGACTTGCTGGTATTCTTCACTTCAGGCACGGTCAAGTTGGTGAAGATAAGAAAGCAAAGTCAAATTGATTGCTGCAATTGACAAACATTCTGCTCAGCTTGCAGTAGATATCAACTAAAACCATTTGAACCATAGCTCATTTTTGGAAAGAAATGCAGTTGGTAAAGTAAAACCTTGCAAACTTACAATCTGACATAGAGACACAGCAATGGCATGTAACAGTCTCTATTTAGATGATAAAACTTAAATTAAAAACAAATTTCAAAGAGAACAATATTATGGTTGCGCATTTCTTGTCAAAGTTTCTTTCTAAGGACAAATTCTTATGGCTAAACAACAACATTAAAGTTTTTGGATCATCAATTTTCTGCTTATCTCTAGTTTTTTTTCCATTCACTTGTAACTCTTGAATGCACCCTTTTAAATAGCATTTGTTTAATTTATGATAGCATATCAAATATATATGACTATTTTTGGAAGAAATCAGATGTTAGTCTCATTGCTTTCGGGACCTCTATCTTTTGAGCTGACAGCCCCTTTGCTGGTCCGGACCAATCCCCTATCTGCATAACAACTTGCTTTTGATTTATATATAGGCTGTTAGTGTTCTTTACAATTATATAATTTCATTTTTGGTATCTTCAATGTCGCTGTGTGATACTGGATGCACGCGAGTACAGCCCAACAAATTTACAAGACTATTTATATCCTATAAAGACATTATATAGTCTTTATGCAATATGATGGCGTGTAACCATCATTACATATTGTCACCACACCAGCTAACTCATTTTTGGTCGGCGTTCTGCAGGGTATCAAACAGCCTCAGGAGAACTCAAATTCTGGATAAAATTTTTTCATCACAATGGATTTGCAATAGTTAGAGTTTGATTACAAAACGCATAGTATATGTATTGGAATCACAACTACTTCAGGGAGGATTTCTTATGTTTGAAAAGCCTATCCTGCCCATGATTGTTTCCAATAGTCTGTTATTATTCACTCTAGTAGAAAATTGAAAAAGCAGGACAAGCGTATATGAATCATATTTCACATTCCTTCTTATCTTTCTATTATTCTTTTCCTTTGTACCAATTATTAAATTTCATGTAGACCCAAGAAGGTCAAATGTATCAAGCAACCTAATCAAAATACATGTTTTTGACGGCATAATATTTCACTTAGCACTGAACCCAATCCTTCTTTTTCATTGTATATCTACCCCTACAACACATGTCAATAGATTTTTCCTGTTTCACTGCCATCTTCTGTTTCTTTTTGGTTAGTGTGTAGCCATACTCTTTGAATTGATACAATTTTCTGTAAGCAATTATTTAAAAGGAGCAAAATTGTGCATTATAAAATTTTTGTATATAAAAAAACGTTTATTTTTTACATATACCAAAGCTTGTGTATTAAATTCAACTATGTATTTAGTCAAAAAAATTAAAATTTAATGATATGATAAATGGTTTTATTTTATTTTCATACATTGCAGCGGAATTTGATGTTGACAAATGTTAAAAAGAAAGTGGTAGATTTACATTCAAAATTTGTACAAAGCCAATGTGTTGCAAAGAGGAGAGAGAAATGAAAATGTGAAAAAAAATGTAAGATATATATTGTATATAAAATTACTGTATATATATTATTTTATTATAACAATAATAATAATGAGAAGAAATATTCTTTTGTAATAATTTTTTTTATCAAATTTCTGAATGATTATATTGATACAAAAATACACACAAAACGGTGACGCTGACTTATCAAACAAGGGTACGCGACCAGAATATTTTACGGTCAATTTTCCTTTTTCTGGGGCTTTTATAATATTACTTGATTCGCACTGTGCCTTCTCCGGGTAGTTGGAGGATCGCCCCAATTGCAATCCTCTTATAGCAAGTCGGACCTCACTGCATGAACCCTGTTTCAAGGGAAGCAAATAATTTATTTGCCTCCCAGAGTTCTCAGAGCACAAGTTCTGCCGTTCTTGCAGGTAAATTTCTTTTTGCTACTTCCTTTCTTCTCGTTGGGTCTGACTCAAGTTTCAAACTTCAACACACATATGTATAATTATTCTGATTCCATTCACAGAGGGAGAGAATTGTGTGGTTGAATTGGAGTCACAATCGGCCTTCCTTTAACGAATTGGAGCCACAGCCCTCTTAGTGTTCTGTGTAATCAAGTTTGTGTTGGTTTCGTATTTCCTTCTCTTGTTTGTCCAAGGCTGCGGCTGAAAGTAAATCAGTTTGAGCATAAATATAGTCTGTTTAGCATAATCAAAAAGTTGGAAAATAATAATCTTGAACTGTGATCTGGGTGAGTTGCGCTTTTGTTGCTTTTTTATTTGGTGGGGTAGTAGCTATTTTTGCTGAGAAGTGTTTTTCTGGGCAGTTGTTGGTTACTGGGTTACTTTCCAGAAACAAGTTAAAACAGGTTGCTGCTATCGAAGATTTGATGTCTGATTATTTTGTTGAAAATTTCTGGGTTACACTTGGTGGATCTGATGCTTATAACCTTATTCTTAGGCTTTTTACACAAGTTCAGAACTTCTGCATTTGTATTTTAGAACAGTTCAAAGCTGTTGTATTTATTCTTGCTCTAAATTATAATTTACTAGGATATCGCTGGCTTTGCAACATTAAGCTGCATATTTCGGATGAGGTTCCTTGTGACTATTATAGGTAATCATGGATACTTGTATATATAATCCATTGACAGAGGCAATGTAACGTAATCGAGCCCAGCTGATATTTCTTTTTGGGTTTGAACTTTGTGTACTTATGATGATCTATGTTGTTGTCAAGTACTTAACCTTGTCGAGGGTATTTTGTTTGTTTGTATAATGTATATGCCTGTGTGTTACCATTAGTGTACTTGAATGGATTGCTAAGCTGAAAATGCATCTAACTAGTAGAGGTTTTAAATTAGCTTTGACTTCATTTAATTCTGTCAAGGCTGCGATTTATGAGTAATATTGATTGCTGATTACATGCCTGCAAGGACTTAAAAAGTGCTGACCAGTAACCAATAAATTTTTAAGTTCTATCTAGAATGGTTTTCACTAGAATTGAGCATTGAATTTTGATAAGGTTTCCATAAAACTTACCATTATTTCCTGTTTGGTTGATTACAAGAAAAGAACATGGAAAGAGAAAGGCCCAAGTATAGCTTTCTGCTTTTGTTTATTGTTTCTTTCTTTATAAAATTTGATGAACTCAATGATGAACCCAAAGACAACTGACAATTGAAGAAACTGAATTTGTGTGAATCTGAGGCAGAATTTTTTTTTTTTTTTTTTTTTTTAATTTTCTCTTGTCCAAACAAAGGGACTAATATCTGAAATTCAAACACATGTGCTTCTCTTCCTACATTCTTTCACTTACCCATACAATGGTATTTATGGTAATATCGGTTTAGTCATTCAGTATACTCTGAGTTTATGTGGTTAGCTTTGACGTAATTTGGGGGCTGCACATATGGTCTTTTCTTTAAATTGTATTGGGTTAAGAGTAAAATGTTTTATTTCTCCATCCCATATCTGGTTTAAGACTAAATTAAACCTTCTTAGTGGTTTAGTATTTTTAATCTTTGAAAATTGGGGCATCTAATTAATAACTCCCATCAAACAATTTGTTAGACTTTTAGCATTTAGAGAAAGGTTATGGGGAAAGACAGTTCAAATAGCAAATGTGGATCATCCTCTCATCAAAATATGAAGGAAATGGCAAAACATCGAGTCAACAGCCTTCAAGCAATCCTTACCAATCTTCAATCTGCAAGAAAGGAAAGTACGGCTATTGAAGTTGGCATGTGGGAGGAGCAGATGCATCAGATGCTTCAGGAGTGGAAAGCAGAACTGGAGTCTCCAGCTTCCTCCTTAGTTGTATGTATTTAAATTCATAAACATAGCTAATCATAATATGTCTACATGCTTCATTTATGTGTAGAAGGATTTGCTTGTTATTAAAATATGCGCTGGTATTCTTTAGGATGGAAGCCTTGGATCATTTCCAGATATAGCCCAACTATTGGAACAGTTAGACGAGAAAGATGATGCAACTAGTCCATTAGACAAGCCTGCACCATTGAAGAATGAACCACATGTTCAAAATTTTAGTGAAGGCAACTATGCATCATTTCAGCAAGTAAGTTTATTTTGCTAGTTCTGGGGTACTTTTGATGGTTTGTTGTCTAATTTCTGCTTCTCAATTGTTTGCTTTAATTATAAATTTAAAGTTAAAGTTGCAAAATAGTTTGTACATGTGTTTTGATGATCTATCTATGTCACCAAATGTGTGGAAGTTTTGCAAAGTTGAGTGGAGCTTTTCATTTGCCAAGCATGAATTCTAAAGGAGGAAAAATCAAAGGGTCGAGTGGGGTACTGTTACTTGTTGACTAGGAAGCAACCAAGACAGGAAAATTGGTGCTGTCCCCATCCTGGAGACACAGACTGTGTCAGACAGCAACGTGCATCTCCGGTGTGTGTGTGCGTTTTTTTTCTTTTTGTGAAAAAATTACAAAACGGCAACAAGACGTTCTTTGCAGCGTTGAGACGCATCTCTGGTAACTTTTGAACCTCACTGTGGGTGAAGTGCAGTCACTCAAGTCTGCATCGGAGGTCTTGCAGTGCGCCATTGCTTCTTTGTGGAACCAGCTTTTGTGGGTAGGTCAAAGCTCTTGCAGATTGGCTGATCAGGAAGGACACTTGAGTTCTGAGTTGCTTCGGTTGTGTGCTTGATGCTGCTGCAGCATACGTTAGCTCATATTCTTGGGCCCATCAACACCTCTTTCTTGTTTCATTGTTATTTGGGCCCAACAGATTATGACCTGTTTCTTGTTTCAGGATGAAGTTCATAGTCTTGCTTCAGTTTTGTTCTTTTTTTTTAGAGTTATATTATTTTCTATTAATTTACTATATTATTTGCATACTTACATATAATATATATATATATATATATATATATATATTGCCATACCCATACCCCCATTTTTTGAAAAATTGTGGTACTCACATTTTGTACCATCTTGAATGCAAAACTCCTACCTGTACTCGTGCAACATAGGGCATAACCAAACAAGTTGACATTCTAAGAGTTGCTGTTTATTGTTCATCAACTTACCTTATGTGTCAATATATGGTACATTAATGATTTGGCTTAAGCCATACTAGAAAATAAGCTTTTCTTGGTTTTAGATCATAAACGTCAATGCGGATTTTTTTTTATAGTAGGGTTTAGCGTAAGGGAATACCAATACCTGTGCAGAGTGTGTTCTTTAAGATTACTTGGGTAAGGGGACTAAGACATTGGATTACCTGCTTAAAGTTGTTGAAAGTTTTGGGAAGATCTCACAGCTTTGTTCTAATATTTCTGTCCAGGTTTGTGGCAACTTGTTATCAAGTTAATTAATGAGTTCAAAAACAAAAGAATGACTTTAAGCCCTGTTCGGGTATGAACAAAATAATGGCAAGAAAAAAACAGATATGAGCAGAGTACTATTATATCAAATTTATCTTATTTTGTGCTTTCATAGCTATAACTGGTTCATCTCTTATGTCATTTGTTTTCTTCTTCTTAGATGTTATAACTTACAGATACTTAATTTGGTATATTGCAGAAGTGTTTTGATAATAACCAGCCACAAGGTTATGCCTTTGAAGGGTTTGATCAATTTGAGGGCTTTACCTTATCTCTGGACAACTATGTTGTTGATAATTCAGATGTAATCACTCCGTTGGATAGTCATCAAATCAGTTTAAACCAAGATTTTGACCATAACACAATCGGACTCAACTCTGATTTGATCACTCAGTTTGATTTATATCACGACTACAGTCACAACACAATGATAAGGAGTTCAGATTCTACTCATTTTAATCTAGATGAAGGTTTTGACTGTGGTGTTCTTAATGGAGCTGATGGCACCAAGCAGAGTGGAGATAATATTATGCCTAACATTCTTCCAAATATCTGCCCTCCGCCCTCTGCATTTTTAGGCCCAAAGTGTGCCCTATGGGATTGTTTTAGGCCTGCTCAAGGGTTAAAATGGTGCCAGGACTACTGCAGTAGTTGTCATGAACACTTGGCAAGTAGTGAAGGTCTTCTTGGCATGACTCCCATTGTGCGACCTGGGGGCATTGGTGTTAAAGATGGCCCTTTGTTCACTGCTCTTAATGCAAAGACACAGGGAAAGGAAGTGGGCATCCCTAAATGTGAAGGTGCTGCTTCAACTAAATCCCCCTGGAATGCCCCTGGTAAGTATGCATGAAGTTGTATTGCTTTTCATGTATCTCACTATTTAATTTATTTAACCTTGCATATTCTAGGCACTGGCTTTCTTGTATCAAGTGTTGCAGACAAATTTGGTTTGTCCATGCATATTACTTTCATTTATGGGTTTGTGCTGGAATGAAGTTCAATTACAATGCTGAGTTGCCTGTATTGTTCAGCTTTTAACCATTGGCCTTCTTTTGTTGTTGCAGAGTTGTTTGATCTTTCCTTTCTTGAGGGTGAAACAGTGAGGGAGTGGCTCTTTTTTGACAAACCTAGAAGGGCATTTGAGAGCGGAAATAGGAAACAGAGATCACTCCCAGATTACAGTGGCCGTGGCTGGCATGAATCAAGGAAGCAGGTGATGAAGGAATGTGGCGGACAGAAAAGGTCCTATTACATGGACCCCCAGCCTTTAAGTTATCTTGAGTGGCATTTGTATGAATATGAGGTCAATAATCATGATGGTTGTGCATTATATAGACTGGAATTAAAGCTTGTGGATAAAAAGAAAAGTCCCAAAGGAAGAGTGACTAAGGAATCTCTTGCTGATTTACAAAACAAGATGGGCAGGCTAACTGCTGATGTTAAGACAGATGATGGAACCCCTGTTAAGGGAAAAACAAAGGCCGAGTTTGGGAATTCTGGATCTCCTGGAGGTGGCATAAATACTCCACAGGGTGATTTTGCCAAATGACTGAGTCACTGACTAACATGTACATATTGGAGGATTGATGACAGCATGTGGAAAAATTAACAGCAGTTTCTTGTGGTTAAAGATATTTCAATTGCTGCTTATGCGCTAATTTTTGCTTTTGGATATAGGTTTCTTGTCAACTCTGGTGATGAGAGACTCATTAAGTGCTGCATAGGTTAATAGGGAAGGAAGTACCCAAATACATATGAGGGTTTAGCAGGAGTTTCCCTTTTGTGGGCAAGTATCCAAATTTATATTTCATTAGTTGTACAACTTTTGGCTAAGATCAAGTATATATGTTCTTAATCGTTTCGTAGCATAACTGCATAAGTTGCATGTACATGTGTCAAAGTTCTAATGATAAAATTATTTTGGTTGGGAAGTTTTTTTGGGTACATGAAGGCATTGAACCTAATTCCGGTGCAGCAATTGAAATGAGAAGGAAAAACTGAATCTGTATTAAGGTGGAGTTGTATGTACTAATAACACGCACTTTGCTGCCTTCTGCTGAATGAGACATCTCTGGTCATAATATTTAGTGTTGCACTTGTTCATTTGCCCTCATCTTCTGTTGCTTTGCTATTGCGTTAGACAACGTGGACAAGGACGTGTCTTCACATTTCACTCATGTACAGTAATAAACATGGCTCCGAATCCGAGGGGGCTGAAGTTGTGTTATCTTGCCCTGCGCATCTTTTGCAATTTTTTTAGAATATTAAAAAAATTACAATATAGGAATCTAATTAAAAAAAATGGAATAATAAAGTTAAATTTTAACACTTAAGCTAAGTTTAAGTCTCCATTCTTTTGCAATTCTTATCAGCTCTAGCTAAGCTTAATTTAATGATGCTGCTTCAGCCCGAGACATGGACTAAAAATGATCAAAATTAGAGAACTAGGTATACACAATATAAATAGGCCAGTATCATGGCTTACCATCAGTCAGTTTGTCACAACTACAACGCTCAAACCTCAATCAAAGCTTTTCTCCATATTCACCTAAAAAAAAAGGAAGCTCTTCTCCATCGTAAAAAACCAATTGACCAGCCTTGAATTGTGCGATGCAGCCCATTAAATGTGATCACCTCAAATTAGTTAAGGTTACATATAGAGTTGTAAAGGGTTGTGAAGACAAAATTTCTTCAAATAATGTTACTCATGTTCCTGCCCTAAGATGCAAAAGATGAATAACAGTTGTTTTATGGATTATGAAATAGTAATCATTTAGATAGTGGTAGACTTAAATTACATAGATAATAGATAATTATTTAGACGTAAACTGTGCATAAGCTTCATCATGAAAATAAGACAAAAAAACTGTGCATATGTTCTAAGGATCCAACATTCCCTTAGATGGCTTGGAATTTTTATTACATACACCTTATATTGTAACCAAATGATATATAAACACCATGACAAGTCCCGACAAGAAAATCATGGCCTGAAAATAATTATCCTTAATTAATTACAATAATTAAACAGATATTTATAGATAAAGATAGATCAGGGAATTCGGGAGGGGGATGCATGAGCTGTTGTTTCCTTGACATTGCCTTCTTTGTGCTTGAGTAAACCACCACTGGGGGGCTCACTGTCAATTACTGAATAGACATGCCTAACTTGCGAGCCAAGTATGGCATCCAATTTGCAAAATCAAAGAAAACAATGTCTGGTATTAGTTGTTCGAGGAGAGACCCAAGATCTTTCTCAGTGAGACCAACGGAGTCTTCAGACGTGGGAATAAAGAGACCAGATTTCTGTGTCCTCTTCTAGCTAATTTGTGCGCCAGGTGCAGTTCTGGTGTGAGGTGTCACATAGCAAAAATATGGGTAAATTACTATGTACAAGGGATCAATTAGGTGCCTCCATATATGGTCGTCTGAATTTGGCCAAATAAATTTAGTTATGATATTTATACATTAAAAGTTAGTATTATTTGAATACGATGAAATAGAGAAAAAATTGAAACATATCTGAACGTACGCATAAAGTATCAACTCTCTACCTACACCAAGCATTTCTCAATAAATTAGTACTTACTCAGTCCAGCAATGCCAAGGAAAGATGACTGTCAATCACTGTCCTGGCTTGGGGATTATTTACAGCTAGGGACACTAACACGTTGGCCCTCTTAGTCATTTATAGACCTGAAGGCGTGCGGTGGCTGTAAATATGGGACGCTTGGGGTGTACAAGTAGCTTGCCCTTGCTCCATCTGCCTTTGGCATTCTCTAAATTCAGGGACGTGGTGTTGTTGTGTTGTGTGAACATTAAAAGGCCACGTATCCTACAAATTAAAGGCACAAGCTCATTCATTTTCAATTAAGACGGGAACTTTTATTAATATACATTAATTCTGCATAAATTGTGTACAATTTTTTATATCTGCACAATAATTCTTTTCAAAAAACAAAACTTGTAAGTAGATGTAGAGAAAACTTATTACAATACTTCTTTTCATACATATTATAATCATTATTCATTGAGACCCGGCTTCATTCTAAGTGTAATTAAAGAGATTGAAGAAAATTTCAAAAAAAAAAACCGAATTTAAAGAGCGTAAAACGCTAGAGAAAATTAATGTTAGTTTTTTCTTATTATCTATGTTATGTCTGTTACTTTTTGTGAACTGTCAAAAAAATTAGCGGAGAAATTACAGTAATTTGGATAAAAGTAATGAAATGTGGCTAGAGGTTTAAATTCTCTAACTTACAACTATAGTTTTGGCCTTAGCATCGGCTTAATTTATGTTAAGCTAAGATACTAGAATATGAAAATAAGAAAAGGAACGAGTTCATGAGCACGTTGTGCTTCTGCTTGTAGACATCTGTGTAACTACTAGCTCACAAATATTGCAACGCGTAGAAGACATAGACCAACTCTAAATGACAGGTACAAGAGATTTTCAGCATGTTTAAATATAGATGCATTCTAATAGAGATATAAAGGACAACAGTTTAAAAACTAAAGGAAGAACTTATTTTATTGATAGTTTTTGAATATCCCAATGCTATAACATACAGGTTAAGAGTGTTATAAACACTTCCTTGACATACAAAAGAATATGACCACAAAAGTGTCGTGCATACCCCCACCTTGTGTTTCAATCGCATATGCAGTAAATTTACATCAACTACTTATGTTGAACAGGACCAAGAATTTGAATCAACCCAGTTATATGCGATAGGGCTCAGGAAAGCATCAGGAATCCCAAAGGAACTGACCAAGGCAAGTGCATGAGGTCGAAGTACAGCACAGAGCGTTTTCACTTCTTTCCTCACTGCAGAAGCATTTTCCATTGACAAGTATCCATACCGGAGGAAGGCGGCATCTTCCTTCATGCAAATCACAGCGTACATGGATCTCAATAGACCTAAGACTTTCTGCAGAGGAGAAAAATGCAAAAAAGCAGTACATGAATCTAATTTACATCTTCATCATGGTAGCCAAAAAGCCTAGTTGCACAGAAGGGCCATAGTAGAAAATTCCATAGAACTCAGATATCAGAACAAAATCCCTGATTACCTTCAGCGAACCAGCTGATAAAGTTGACTCAGCCTTCATGAAGGTTTGCGGTATTGCTCGTTCTGAGAAAGCTCTGCTCAAGTCCTCGGCAAGCTGATAACTCTGGTAGTGAAAAAAAGTTTTAAACTGTAAGACCGTGAAAGGATGGGGCCCTAATTAAAAAACAAGTAAAATTCTCACTTGTATGAAAGCTGACTCTCTACCCTCTCCATGAGCTTGATATTGTGATACCTCAGCAACAAAACGACCTAATAGATCCCGCCCTCTTAAGCAGAACACATCAATCTGCGTATACAAGAGGTAAGAGACAAATAGAAAAGTTTACCTGGATAGTCCAAATATCAACAGGTAAAATCAGATGAAATATACTGCTGCTGATCATAGAACTTGTTAGCTGAGATGGGATGACAGGGCAAGGTTTGTTCATGTGTTCTAATCCCAAGCCTTTATATGGCTTGTTTTTCTTCTTAGCTGCAATGTATTCCGCATGGAGTGCCTTGCTGACCTGAGTTGATATACAGAACCCATGAATTACTTCAATTCTTGTAAACAAAAGTTAAAGAGTGGAATGATACTAAAATTTCACATGAATGATCTCAATCAAATTCATGTGGATAAGTTGAAAATCAGTCCAATAAGTCATGGAATTTAAAGCAAAGATCATAATTATCTTCTTTGCACCAAGTGCAAGCATATAAGGTCTAACAAGGTTCACCCATTCCAAAACATGAAAAATGATCACTTTCACGAATCAATGGTTGATGAGACTATTAAAGCTTAAAACATATTTAACTCTGTCAAGAAACCATTAAATCTGAAAGTTAAATGATTAGGTTAAGACCCGAGATTAGATTGTATACCTTACACAACCCTTCGTGCAAAATCCCTTCGGGCTTGCATATTATACCTGCTCGTTAAAATTCAATTTAATAGAGGACAGAGGTAGCAAGAATTAAACCCCCAATCACTTGGTCAAAGAGGCTTGCATACTATAACAATGAACCAATCAACCAAAAATGGGTTATCTCTAACAAATTCAAATCAAGTTTCATGTCAGTGTTGATTGTTGCCTGTTGAAGCTCGAAGTCTCAATTTAGGATCCTCAGAATTTGATCACATAATTTCACCCAAAAAAAAAAAAAAAAAGAATTTGATCGCATAATATATTCTACATCATCACTCCCACTCAAAAGGTCTACATTAAAAATTCTTTACACGAGTAAAATTACTCATAGGCCACATCTGTTGGAATTCATTTACTATTTCATTGTCAGAATATTGAACAACTCCTAGGTTACAAAATGTTGTGCATAATTCGTTTTTAAATTTCATAATTGACGGTATACTCCATCCTACCTGCTGCATCAGAACATTGTTGTCCCCCTCAAAAGTCGACTGCACATCATATTCACCCTTCAAATGACCAACACAATTTTCAGTTTTCAACCCTTGTCCTTCACAGGCTTTGCGACATTCCTACTTCATGCATAAACAGAATTTGAGTGAGGCCCGTATCATATAATATCAAAGTCAACTGTGATTGAAAAACTCACCTGAAGAGTCCGCATATTATTCCAGGTAAAGGTAGCCTTGTATGCACTAGAGACAATATGAATGGTTTTGTTTGATTTAGGCGTTCTTTTCACATACATCATTTTTAAGTCGTTTGCAGCAAAACTCATTGCACATCTGCAGAAAAGAGGGAAGATATGAACATATATAGCAAGCATCTTTGGCTACTATATCTACCAAAGTTGAAACTAGGATAATAGTAGCGCTCATCAAATCCATGACCAGTTCTGCAAAACTAATAACAGAGGATGCAGGAACCCAATACAGTGTGTTCACATTTCACTTCTTTTAAGTGCATGATCTCAAGTTTTCTACAGACATGCATGTTAGAAAATTCTCTGTAAGTAAGCATATCAAATTTTTTAACCTTCTCATATCCACTACTTTCATGTAAGAGGTTCTTAATATTTTGGCTAAAATATCAATTGGAGGTCTTACCTAATTTTTTTTAAAAAAATACTTGAGTGGCATACCTAAGTTTCAGTTGCCCAAGGGACCTAAGGTTACGGGGTCCCATTACAAGCTAGATGAAAGCCATGAGATATATATGCACCAGAATCATCAGTCCAAGATCTACATCTAGGAATGAATCATCATATGCATCATGCAAGCAGTAATATTCATCACATGTATCTTTTCTCATTTCAAAACAGCCTCCTAGTTTTTGGAAAGTCGCCCAATCAATATTTGCATGATACCTTTGCTGACAATAAGGGAATGTTTACTTAACAGAAAAGAAACTTAGTCAAAATCAGAAAAAGAAAAACAAAGAAGACTAGATCAAGATATGTCCAAGGATGTCATAAACAGCAACAAGAAACTCGTAGAGTATCACTGCCTGTGCCAAATGATTTGAAGTTTATAACAGCACAAAGTTAAACCACAAACAAAGAAATTAACAGAACAGGAAACAAGGGCCCTGCAGTTATCTTCTTCATAAGAGTTACTCATTGAACAAAACAAAAATTACTGCAGGCTATTTCTAGCAAAATATTGAAAACCAAAATGTCAGTCAATGGAGGATGACTTGGATAATCCACAGTAGAACTTCAGGCGCATTTGGTGTAATAGAAAAAGTCTGCCTTGTCATTGCATATCTTATAGCAATTGCTAAGCTAATCTAACAGCAAATGAATGGTTCGATAATATAAGACGGCAAAGTTTTGTAGGAGTTTGTTGAATCCCAAAAACACAAATAAATGTGATTAGATCCACAAATAAAGGTGTAAAAATGCCATAGCAAATTACCTTGGACATACTAACAGCCCTAACGGCAATATTTACCCGACCAAAAGTCAAAGGGACTAAGAATGCTGCAATTTCTGGAACAAGAATGGCATATAATAGAAGATATATGAGCTCCATTACTGATCTAAATGGGAATACTAGCAGACCAAAAAGGATATTGTCTCTATGAAATAAAAATCACCAGATCTGGGTCCTTTATTGCACTTAAATATTGGCCACCTGGAGAAACATCAGCCACCGAATTTAACAAATTTTCTCTGGGTATTCACATGTTGCCAAACCTGAAACACTCAACCAGAACTTTTCAGTTCAACTTTATTTGAATAAAATCGTCTATTGGGTGGAACCACGTTTGAAACAAAATCTGTTATTATTACCAGATACGACCATTATCAATTCCATTCAGACCAATTTATGATCACAATCAGCTATTCGGATGTTTGGGCTTATGTTTCCATCTGAATCCCTGATTTGGGCAATAAATGTATGAACTCCTTGATTGATTCCATTTATTTTGAGCTGTGAAAAGACTGCTGTATGTGTTGCCTGCTGAATAGAAATAAAAGATTATAGTTAAGATATATATATAAAGCTAGAGCTAAAGCTGAAGCTGAATCAGAGTAAACAATGTAACAATTTCATGACACGTAGAATTCTAAAAGAATTACCAGAAGTTATATAAAAGAATCCTTACATTTGCTGCACATCCGATCCAACACTTCTGACCTGATTCACATGGAGTATTAATGACAAATTCTCCAGTGTTTGAATCCTAAGTTGTGATTGTTTTAATTCCTCGGACCTATAGACATTAGAGTGGAAGGCATTAGTAAAAGTGATAAGACCAAAGCATGATAAACTACACATGGACCTAATTACCCAGACTTTTTGAACAACCTTCACATACATTACTTCCATGGCCCAACTCAGACATAGCAAAACAACTCTTGATCATGCAGTTTTCAGTGTCCTGCAACCACTTGTCATGATGGCGCTTGGTTCCCAGAAACTATGTTTAGCCCCGCCCCTAAAATCCATCATACATCAGAAAAACTAACACTTTAAGTTTATCCAATACATTTAATATTTAACTAAACAGACCCACAAAAAAAAAAAAAAGAAAGATATTGTGTGAGCTGGAGTCTTGAACATGCCATTATTCTCTTCTTGTTTTCCACCACTACCTTGACCAACAGAATAAGAAAAAGGCAACAATGGCAGTTAATTTCACTAATTTAGTTATGTTAGAATTTTTCAACCAGGTTCAGGATGTACAATATCACATTAAATTTCAGGTTTTGAATGTTTATGAAGTAAAGAATGTGTTAAAAATCTTAACTTTCTTGTTTTTGAGGAAACACAATTTAAAGAGAAATGTTATATTTACTCTTTTATTTTTATGTTTTACTCATGTTCACTTTCAATTTAAAAAAAAATCACTGATTCACTCATTTCTTACTTTCATATTTATTTTATACTATGAAGTCACATCACAAAAGATGACTCAAGACTTGAAGAGAATACATAAGAATAACATTTCTTCAATTCAAATATCTCCATTTTCCCTCCCAACTAAATCACACACGCATATAAAGAGAGGGCACAAACAAACACAAAGCTAAACAGTAAAAAAAAAAAAAAAAACACTGAAATTTTTCTTGTCAATAACTAGTATCAATTTGACAACTTCCTTTGGTTAAACTAAAATGTAATGTCACAAGTAACAAACATCACAGGGAAGGCAAAAAGAATACTATTAGTCCGTGATGAGCCCCACATCCGTCTCACGCGG
Organism: Dicorynia guianensis; assembly: GCA_037013595.1. Lineage (NCBI taxonomy): Eukaryota > Viridiplantae > Streptophyta > Magnoliopsida > Fabales > Fabaceae > Dicorynia > Dicorynia guianensis. The sequence continues at coordinate 5,053,871 of JASUAB010000009.1, forward strand.
AATGTATTAAATTTAAGAGGCTCTTTCAATCTTTTGGTTTTAACTCTCCTTTTTAGACTCCTTAACAGAGATGCTGAACTGTAACACACACGAGTTCAAGTTTTCTCGGTGAGCTTCTAGTAGCTACTCTAACTGAGAACATATTTTTCCAATTCTAACGATGACATCCTAAAAGCCAACCAATGTCGTAGAGAGAAAAAAGACATTAAATTTAGCTATCAACACGTACCACAAAAAGAGATGAACAGCAAGCTTAATCGCCAATGAGTGATCATACATCCCAATAACATCAAACAGCTCCAATTTCCTCAATTCCCCTTCGGGCCCTCTACTCGTAAGCCAACCTTCCCCCGTGATCCAGTAGGTACCCAATTCGTTTCAAGGTTATCATTCTCTGCTGCTCTGTCGATTGGTTAAAATCGGGCGATACAAACACCCTGCCGCCCAATCTCCTCTGATTGAAGAGTTTGCTCTGTTTCATCAACCCAAATAACCAGTCACGGTCCTCCAAATTGTGAGCATCCATGAGTTTCCGCATCCCTGTTATGTCGAAAGCGAAGGTTTCGGAGAGTTATGGGGGAGAGTAATGGAGACAAACGTTGGGTTCGAGAACGGTAGGCGAAATGGAGTGAAGGAGATGATTGGAGATAACTTGGGTTCGCCATGAAGCGCGATCCATTAGAGTAAAACAGAACTACCAGTTTTGAGCCCTGAGGAAGATGATGAGACCGAGAGAGAAATCAGAGCGCTTGAAAAGTTCGAGAATTTGAAAGGCAAGTTTCCTGTAATGGCAGAAAAGGCGAGGAGGTAACTGGTGGAGGAAAGCAAATGGGTTTGTTCTGTAATTACTGTTGAAAATCCATTATCACCTTAACGTCCTGCACACATTCCGAAGCCGCAGCTGCTTCTGCTTCTAATCCTATGTTGGTAGAAGAAGATGGGATCGGATGTCAGTTACCATAACGTATGGGACATTGTCTGTCTGAGACTGATTGTGCATATTACAACACAATCCGGTAAGTTGGATGTCTGGTAAACGGTCAAGGATATAATAATAGCCAAAAGCATTGGAAAAATAAATACAGTAACTTATCAGGGAATGCATGTGCCTCTAGATGCGTGCGGATTCATCATGTTGATGCAGATAAGAGGACTCAGTTTCATCTCGGAGTAGATGTTGGATTGGAAAGTGGCTCAGTTTGTAGACGACGGAGGCAATTGAAATTGGGCTCTCTTCGAAAATTTGCTCTCCTCACAGTCTCTTCGCCGCATAGGCAACATCCATCCCCCTTTCCTTTGGCGCTAGGGATAGGATTTCATAGATTGATTCTTGGCACATTTTCAGTGAAGTCTGTTTATGCCATGATTAGTAACAACAGGCGGGATCCTAGTACCAAATAGGATTGCGTTTGGAGTTGGCAAGGGCTTCAGAGAATTAAAACCTTCCTTTGACTTCTTGTGGGAGGAAATCTTTCTCACTAATGAGAAGAGAATGGAAAGACATAATTAATAATCCTAATAGCCCCATATGTCATTACCAGGTGGACGACTGTCTTCACGCAATCCGTAACTGTCCGGTCGTGTGCAGGGTTTGGAGTTCCAAGGTCAAGCCGAACCTTCTTGATAAGTTTCTTAATCTTGACCTTGCTAGTTGGATTTAAAAAACTGGACAAAAAACTTTGGAGCTAACACACCAGAGACTTGGCATTTATCTTTGGAATCACGTGTTGGTCTCTGTGGAACCAACGGAACTCTATGATCTTTGACAGTAACAGCAGGAACTATGAGCAGCTTATCCACCAAACTGATTGCATGGTGGAGAATTTCAAAGTTGCTTCCTCCCTCCTCTCCACTTAAGTTTCGTATGTCCGTCCAAAACAAGAAGTTGTGATAGCTTGGCAAACTCCACCCCAGGGTTGGTTCAAACTCAATGTGGATGGCTCTAGTAGGAATGGTGGAGCCAACAAAACACAGGCTGTGGTGGTGTTATCAGAAATCCAAATGATTCTCGGGTTATTGGCTTTTTGAAAAATTTGGTGAGTGGGAGCATTTTAGCGCGGAACTTTGGGGTTTCACTCAGTGTGGAGCTAGCTTGGTCCCAAGGTATGAGAAAGATCTTGATTGAAGGTGACTCTCTCTTGGCAGTCCACTTTATCTTAAATGACTCTACCACTTCTCACCCTTTTGCCCCTCTCATCAACCATGCTAGAAAGGTGTCGAAAAGGGAGTGGGAGGTGAATGTTAATCATGTTTACAGGGAAGCGAACTGTGTTGCTGACTTTCTGGCTACCCTGGCTCACCCTTGCCTTTAAGAAGTGAAGATCTTCCTCAGCCCTTCTAATGGAAGCGGTCTTTGTTGTCTATCTAATGGGAACGGGATTCCCTAGATGTATTAGTTGTTAGTCTTTTCTACTTTATTTTCTTCTTAATTCCAAAAAAAAAAAATGAGGACTCATGGCTAACGCATTAATTTTTTTCTAACAACTTTGGTGGCAAAAGACGAGATAAATAAGCAAAGGGTTCATAACATTTCCGATGATGCATCTCCATTATCAGAAACAGACTTCTATTGTGCGCAAATGACAATGACAATTCCAATAGCATTGGTCTTACCTTGATACTTTTTATGTTAGAGTCTTGCTAATACCACGAAATTTTGTGTCACAAAATTTAATTCTCACTATTACATGATGTGAAACCCAATTTTGTGACATCTAATTGTCACAAAATCCGTAAAGGAAACCTTTCCCTTTATGTTATACATTCCAATGAGAAAATATCTATGTTAACCAACTAGAAAGTTTCGTAACCAAATTACTCTCTTCCTACGCAAGTGTGCGAAATCTGTGCATAATCTCTGAGCCATTGACATGTTTTTCTTCCCCGGATCCTCATTACCCATATCTCAATTACCAAACTCAAATTTTTTGGTCCCTCTCACCTTCTTGCAGCAAACATCAGAAAACGTCCAAGAGAATGGCTAGTTAAATCTTCAGGTAAAGCACCAGGAGGATAAAATTAGAGAATGGCTTCAGAGGAGTTGGGAGGTTCGAATTGAGCATGTGCGAAGATCCGCAAATCGTGCAGCTAACTGGTTAGCACGGAATAGTAAAGATAGTTTACTTACAGTTCTGTAAATGGCAACATATCCCACAAGGGCTGCAGAAGATCGATTCTACTCAAGGAAACACCAGGAAGAGTTTTTGTTTAGTAGCTTTTATCTGTATTGCTGAAGCATCAAAAAAGAAAGCAAACGTACAAGAGAGCGGCTTTGAGCTGAAAAGTTACGACCATACATCTTAACCTGACGAGATCTTACATTTCTCTGTGCGTTCCTTTGTTCTGTCTAAGACAAGTGTGGCTATTTCTCGTATTAAGATTTAATCACTACAAAAATGATATTTTTTGTAACAGTTTTTTTAATGATGAAATTAAAATATTATTTTTCACTAGCTAGTTATGAGGTGACTTGTAATACTATAGAATAATTCATCAATAAAATAAAAAATGTACCTTTATTTCATATAAAAAGATGATTGGAGGTATTGAAAAAAATGCTATTCGCTCTAGTCCATAATATATTGTTTAAGAAATGAAAACAAACAATAATGAAGCGTTTAAATAGTTTTAAAAATAATTAAATATTTTTTATATTTTTAAAATATCATCTTATAAAAAAAATTTAATTAATTGAACATTCAATAAATATAATAATTCTCATAGGAGTAAAATTGACAAAAAGTAATTAATACTATTTTAATTTTGAGAAAGTGACCATTAAAAATGGCTAAAATAAAAATTTTAAAATGACATTTATTATACACCAGAGAAAGTACACCAATAAAAAAATACTAAAAAAAAAAAAGACAAATCTAGCACCAGTAGTGTCCCACTAGGCATTTTTTATTATTGGTCAAAATAAATTCTTGACTTTACATAAATGGTGTAGCAAATTGGCTTGCTTCCTTGAGGCACTCTTTTTATCGAATTTTGTTATATTTGTATATTTATTTTTATATATTTTGTTTAAATTACAATAGAATATCAGTATTTTTTTATTTTTAAAATTTTACACGATAAAATATTAATATTTTATTGACATTTTTATAAGTATGTAAAAGACACGTAAGACTAAATGGGTAAAATTAATATTTTCCCTTTTCTGCCAGGCGTCAGAATCCATCTGCTACCACCAAATGGGTATGGATGTTTCGTTTTGAGGGATCTAGTCGGAGTTGCCTATCCAAGAAGTATTAGGACCTAGTTTTATTTCTGTCTTCTTCATCCCATTGTATCCAAAAAATATTAGTCATTCATTGTACACATTGCAAGTAGAAAACAAAATTTATTACAGATAGCAGCATTGGCTCTTGTAATTTTTATTTTGGTATGGAGTTCCAAGTAGAAGACGATGCTAGGTACGATGTTGAATTGTTCTAAATGAGGTTACACTGACAATGAAATACACATCACGTAGGAAATTTTCAACAAAGAATTGGAGGATTTATGGAACAGATTTTGACAAAGTTCTATACAGTTGCAAGATCATCAACGTCAGAAGGTATTCAAGGTATAATAGTTTGTGCATCACACTTTTTGAGTATGGAGAAGTTAAATTCTTTGATGCAGTTGTGGATGTTGTGCATATGAGGAAACATCAATTCTTTTTAAGGGAGAAAGTGTTTCCCCAATTTTGTGATTGTATAGAAACATGGTCGTTTGTTAAGTAAAAGGACTTATATTAGTATTGCTAATACATGCATGAATCGAGGTGAGGGCGTTAACCAAGCCCTTGATCCTTCATGAGAATAGCCAAGGCAAAAATTAGTGTTGCAGCGGAGAGTTCTAACACTTGGCTTGAAAAAGGGAGTGCTTCAATAATTTGGCTATGAGGTCCAGTCCTGTCCTTAACACTCATAAGCCAAGAACTATACTTGTAGAAACATTCCTTTTAGGATAAAGAGACAAAGGAGGTTCAGGTGTGCAGTCCAAACGGTTCATGGGAGCCTAAATGGACATTGGAAGAAGACTTCAAGTTAGAGATTTGGAGACAACAACTGCATTGAGACAGCAATTAAAAACAAAAATCCTAGCTAAGGGTACTCATGTCTGAAATCTTGTTATTCTTGTTGCCAACTTTTGGTAGATGAGTTGCATTTTGTATATATCCTTTGCTTCAAAACACACAAAATTGGTTGATTCAAAGTAGTTAATGCTGAGTGACAATAGATTGCTGTGAATATACAGCTCAAGTTGATCGCCACTTACTGAGATTTTATGATTCGTTTTCTCGCAAAGTGTTATTCCTATGCTTAAGTGGCTACGTTTGTTGCTGAATTAATTCAGCATTAGCGGCAGAAGTATCTACCTGTTTACACATTTCACTTGCACAGTAGCAACTATAACTTTGAATGTTTGATTAGGTTGATCAAATTGCGCATTACAGATGTCCCCGATGCAACACAGGATTGTAAATCCCTTGGTCAATAGAATGATTCTCTCATTTGCTAAGCAAAAGGAACATTTAAGTAAAAGAGTGACGAGTGTTGTAAAGTTTCTGGTCATTCATCTCAAGAAAAGTTATCATTCTGATTCAATAGGGGCAAAAAAGTAAATTTGGTATAATCTAATGGCAACATAGCACTATTCATATATATCACCAATTTGCATGGAGAGAAAAAAAAAAATTATGAATTGAGATAAATTTCCCAAAATCAGTGGGAAAACTACAAAAAAGACGTAAGTACTGCACATTTTTACATTGACCCCAGAAATTATAGTATACGTTAAGAAACTTGGTACAGATAGACACTATTCTACAATCAAGACCTTCCGTTTATCTCTCAATCTATGAAGAGCAGCATCCAGCATTTTTAACAGCTGAAACATCATCCCTACCACCAACATTAATTGTCTGTCCCTTGGGCAAGGCTGAAGGGTCATCCCCAATCTCAAGAGCCCTCCTACTGACGACATTATATATCTGCGTGAGCACTTCTGTGAAAGCACTGTCCACATTCAAAGACTCAAGGGCAGAAGTTTCCATAAAAAAGATATTTTCTCTCTCGGCAAATGCCTTGGCATCATCAGTGGACACCGCACGCAAGTGACGAAGATCTGCCTTGTTTCCCACAAGCATAATTGCAATGTTGATATCTGTGTGATCCCGAAGCTCCTTTAACCATCTCTCTACATTTTCAAAAGTCACGTGTCTGGTAACATCATACACAACCAACGCTCCAACAGCTCCTCGATAATATGCACTTGTTATTGCACGGTATCTGTGGCAAATGAAAAGAATGAGATGATATATATACTGCATTTTCAAAATGTGTTCATCTAGTCTTAATTTGCAAGCATTACATAGCCCATTTCATGCCCTTACTTTAAGTGTATATGTAGTATAGAATTAATAAATTAGATAATTTGTTGATACAAGGATGATCATCTTAGAAGGCATTCATTTTTTTTAGCCATCAAAATTAAACCTTTTCTTTCTCTAAATCTCCTACTCACTCCCCTTCCCCTTTCTCTCTCCCTGATAATGTGTATTGAACTGTGTTTGTGCTTGTGAGTATTCTCATAGGCAAATAAAACTAATCCAGAGTATCACATCAAATCATTCTGCTAAACAAAAAACAATACCTACACTCCACACTGGGCAAAGTAGCTAACAGTTAACATCAATTAGCACAATGATAAATGATTCAAAAGGTCATATTATAGAGTTAATTGGTCAATAACCCTGCCTCATTTCAATCCAAATATATGCCTGTAATAATTTTGAAATACATGTATTCAACTTCACATTTCTTCTTCTGCCACTTCTGAGAGCTAAAAGATAACAAGTGTAAATGTCCGCAGCTACATATATATTTTACTAACTGAAAGTAATTCATCCATGCTTCCCATATTACGCTGAAAAGCATACTTACTCAGAAAGAAAGCAAACTAATTTTTGAACAAGTTGCAATTTAGAGTTTAGATTATGCACATCTCAGTGAATATAGAAAAATACAATGGAGAAAATAGTATACTTCAATAACAACGCTTTGCATTTCTGTTTCTTACAGCAATTATATATTACAGAAAAATTGTCAGCCCCCCACTAGCCAAGAGCAAATCATTCATGGATTGGACTACTAACAAAGGGAAAAAGTAAAGTTGGCATCTAAAGAAAGCAGTCCTCAACCGCTTTGCTATTTACAAAATCATCAAGGACATCGGCTGTCGACCTTGTTCCATGCGTGGACTACGTCATAAAGAGATAACAACATGACCGGCACAATAAACTCCAGGGATGACCAATCGTACCACACAAGCTTGGGTGCCATTCTCTCTCCTCCATGATCCATCAAAGTCTCATACTTAATTTTTTTTTATTAATAAATACAAAAAAAAGGACATTGTTATATGGTCCAGTATCATGATTATCCAGATCAAAAGCAAATTCCACAACCACCATAAATCCCAAACAGTTTGCATCAATGGCCTATCAAATTCTATGCGCAAAACTAAAAACAATTAGTAGAAGCTCACTACACTTCAAATCACACAAACAGCTTTCATGCATTTCCAATCATAAAAAATCTTACATTGACCATCTTCTGAAAATCTAAGATTTCCAAACAAAGAAAACTTGAAAAACAGGAAAATTCCGCATGAAATGAAATCAAATTCCAAAATAAACAAAGGAAAAGGGCTAACCTTTCTTGGCCGGCTGTGTCCCAAATTTGTGCCTTTACTATCTTGTCATCAACACGCACGCTACGGGTGGCGAATTCAACGCCGATGGTGGATTTGGTTTCCAAGTTGAATTCATTTTTGGTAAATCTAGACAATAAATTGGACTTCCCGACACCAGAGTCTCCGATTAGCACCACCTTGAACAAGTAGTCATAGTCGTCATCAGCTCTATACGAACCCATTTCTGTTGCACAGTTTCCTCTTCAAGCGGAGTTGGGGGTCTTTTAAATTTTGATGAAATTCAGAGGGTTTCGTAAATCGAAATTCAATGAAATGCGTGGGTTTTATTTCTAATTAAAGCTTTTGATGCGGTAACTGCTTTTCAATCTTGCAACTTTCTGCATTGTAGAAGACACGCAGAGCGGAAGGCGGATAACGTAAGCAGGAAGGTAGGTGGGCGCCCGTTGCAGAAGGAGGGAGAAGCATTCAAAGCTGAACTGGTTTCTCCCTTCCAAATTTGAAAAAATGACCAAATGGTTTGCCATTTCTATTTTTCTTTATCCTCAATTCCATTTTTGGTGATTGGGAATAATAAGGAAAAGACCTTAAATAGTTACTCTTCCCCTTCAAATTTTTGTGGTATTTGTTAAAAATCTAATAAAAATTATTAATTAGATAAAAAATTACAGATAAGTATTAATACAAAATTTAATCATTCAGGGATTTAGTTCATTAATTTTTTTTAATTTAAATATTTTTTATTTTTATATTTAAATTTAAGAGTTTTAATTTTTTGAGTAAATTACACTAACCTCCCTTGAGGTATTTGATTATTACACTCCACCCCATTCTTACTCAAATATGACACTCCACCCCATTTATTCAAATATTAATTAAAAAAATATATTTAATATTAATAAAATATTTAAAAAAAGAATATTAAATCAATATTTTAGTTTAATTTTATTTAAAAATTATATTTTAATTCAGTTAACCATTTTAAATAATTAATATTTTGATAAATTATATTTTTTTAATCAAATAATTATATTTATTACAAAATATAAATTTAATAATATGTATGATTATGAAAAAAAATTTAGTACAAATATAGAAGCATCTTGAGAATAAGTTTAGTTAAGAAAAAAATGTAAAGCATAATTGATCTTATTTTTTATTAACTAAACTCATCCTAAAATACCTCTATATTTGTATTAAATTTTTTTTCATAATTATATATATTGTTAAATTTATGCTTTGTAATAAATATAATTATTTGATTAAAAAAATATAATTTATCAAAATATTAATTATTTAAAATGATTAACTGAATTAAAGTATAATTTTTAAATAAAATTAGATTAAAATATTGATTTAATATTTTTTTGTGAATATTTTATTAATATTAAGTATATTTTTTTAATTAATATTTAGTAAATAGAGTAGAGTGTCATATTTGAGTAAGAATAGGGTAAAGTATCATAATCAAATACCTCAAGAAAGTTAGTGTAATTTACTCTAATTTTTTTTATTAATTTTATATCTATCTGCATTCCATAATTCAAAAGAAAACTCCCAGTTCCTTTCAACCCGTTTCTCAGCATGGCACAGGGTGTGAGGCTTCTGCCTGGGACAAAAACATCCACGTTTTGCTCAGGTTGAAAGAAGAAATCTGCAACCACCTCTCAAGTTGAACGAGGACGAAGTTCTTAATGGACCACGATTGTCTGCTTCAAAGAGGTTTCACCAAGCTTTGAAGGTACCCATTTTGGACTTTGAGCTGTGGATCTTTGACTTGTGTAGAAGCTGTTCTTCCAAAGCTTCGAAGTAATCAAGGGATTTCTCAACAGAAGCGCAACCTCCGGCCACCTCCAACAGTGAACCAAGAGATTCGGCTGCCGCAGGAGTGGGCTTACAGAAGATAAAGGTTTTTCTTTTTTTTTTTGGATTGAAAGAAAAATAAAAAAAAATGAAGTAGCCATTGATGAAGAAGTGGGAAAAGATAGTGTTTTTTTTTATTTTTGGAGTGGCTGTGCACTACGGTCCCCTTTATCTATCTCTCTTCCCACTCCCTTTTCTGGCTTTTTCCCATTAATTTCTGCTTCAACTTTGCGCGACAGTGCAACCAATAAAACCTTGCCAGCTAAATTTTTAACCTTGTTGTTGTTGTTCTTCTTCATCTTGCCTGCTGGGTGCCCACCAAAGCATATTCATTCATTTACAGGGTATCGTTGCATAGGAAGATAAAATGGTCACATCCACATTACCATATATCTTGAAACAACCTATAACTGGAAGTGAACCTATGCTATTGTAGATCAGGTTAGCACATCAATGGACATACCCGAGGTTTCCCAGTTGGAGAAAAGTCAGACAAGGATGACACTGCTTCTAGCATAAGTAATTAATTAGAAAAAAATGTAATTCTTTTGTTAGAGATAGTTTGAGATTGTCAGACAAAACATGAGAATTTTATCCTTTAATTTGCAGTTTTGCTTCTGAATCCGCAGTCTTGGCCAATATGCAACTTGTGGAAGGCAATGCGTTAATTTATTAATCTTTAGTTCAATTTAAGGGACTCCTAACACTAAGAGGAATAAGATGTTGTATTTGTCAAGTGGCAGACATTGTTTTGAAAGATAAATGAAGCAGTGATTCTGCAAGGTCATCTGTTTTGCAATTTTTCGTACTGTATGTCTTACTAAAGAGCCGGGAGTACAGACTTACTGTTCTCATAAGTAAATTTTATTAAATATTTATTTAAAAAAATTTGAACATTAAATTTATTGAATTGGTGCCCAACAAATTTTGTGGATGTACTTTGAGTTTTTGATAGTTTAGTAGCAAATTCTCAGTAGAACTAAATTTTCTGAAAAAAAAGTCAATATTAGGAAAGCATAACTTAGCTTGCGTGGTATCAGAATGAACTATGATTCAGCTGGCCTTCGAGTAATTCAAAACTTAGCAAGATGTAGCACTTGTGAAGAATATGATCATGAGAATCGAAGTTTATATTTGATGGATTATTTCAAACCAAAGTGAAAACTTAGCAGAATAGTCCTTAAGAAAAGTGCAGATATTGAGCAACAAATAAAGTGGTGATTGATACTATGAACTTTTCTGATCACAAAACTTGAACTGATTACATTCTTCTCAAATCCAGTACTTACATTGGAACACCATTTGGATTCCCCAGGAAAAGAACACAGAAAAGTGTTTGAAGAACATATGTTCATAAGGGTGGCTTGCAATCAAAGGGAGATAACTTGGCACAAAGGTCGAGAATGCCGCAGAATGAGAATGAAACGTGAATACTACTTAGAGGTATGCGCATGGTCTGGCCTTCTTTTGTTTTTTCTTCAGCTTAGGTGGCTGCAAAACAACCTTGATTGCAGCATCAAACACGGCCTTCACATTCTGAAATATTACCACAAAGAAATAAAATTAGGCTTAAGATTAGATTCATCACAAAAATGATGTGATATGGCTTCTTAAACCATATCCAATCACTAGAAAGCAAGACACTCAGACTCAGAATATAGAAATATCAAACATCAAGATTTTTTCTAAGGGCACATTAAGCAATTTCGAGGACTGGTCTTTAAGTCATCAAGCATATAATAAGTGAAAATTTTCTCTAGGAGACATTTCTGCTGTAACCGGCTTAGCACATTAGAAAGCTTGTATGATTCTGAACCTGCTGAGTTTTAGAGCTGCACTCTATGTATACAGCGGCACCAATTGCTTTCTTCAGTTCTTCTCCCTGCCCAAAATGTATTAGACTTAGGAGAGAAAATTTTGACATTAATTCAACAACCAAAAATCCTCTATGCATTTTAACAGGTAAACCGTAATAATTACTAGTGACCTGCCTGTGCAGTAGTAATAGCCGTAGCACCAGGGTGATCAATCAAATACTGCTTATCATCCCGCAAATCTGCAGCCAATTTTAACCATGATTCCATAAGCATATGAAGAAAAACTTGTAGCTTTGATTATAATAGTTCTAGCTGATACCAAGTTTGGTTCCCACAAGTACAACTGGCACATTAGGAGCATAATGTCTCAGCTCAGGGATCCACTGCAAAATTTATGCACTGTGTCAGATTCTGTTGTCTAAATATGAAAGTAAGATGCTGTGCTTGTATAATAGGGGTGTGTGTGTGGTATATCTGTTTGTGTGTTTCTTTTGAATGATTTGATGATGAACCTTTTTAGAGATATTTTCATAGCTGGCTTTGCTGATGAGAGAAAATGCCAGCAAGAACACATCTGCTCCTCTGTAGCTCAAAGGCCTAAGCCTGTTGTAATCCTCCTGTCCTGGATCAGGCTACAATAAATGAGTACAGTATGATGTAATAGTTAATATGTGATCCTAAAGAGTTTGATTTCAAGACTTTCTAACTAAATCCGGCGACTAAAACCAACAATTCACAATTATGCACATTAGAAAACTACTTTGTAAATGACTTGAAAGGTCGCAAAGCAGCCAGCAGTAATACTCACCAGCAGTGTCCCATAATCCTAGGTTAACTGTACTGCCATCAACCACCACATTTGCACTGAAGTTGTCAAAAACGGTAGGCACATAATCCTATTTTTCAACAAAAAGAGCAAGTATTGAATTTCCTTTTGATCAAACACGAATTAAATTTACAAGTTCAACCAATTAAAGAGTCATACCGTGGGGAAAGTGTTGCTGGTGTAAGATATGAGCATACAGGTCTTTCCCACGGCTCCATCACCCACTGTAACACACTTGATGAATCTTGCTGTGCTCATTTTCAGACTACTCCTTATCTGTTTTCTTCACCTCCTAGTGAACCTTCCTCTAACATTTTGTTGCTTCCATCACTGCAAGCGTCTATATTTTTTGCAAAAAGAACATTGAAACTGGAATTTGAACAAAGGAGAAAGGATGAAGGGAATTAGAAAAGAGGGGATAGAAGATCAGTTTGAATTTGAATAGAAGTGGAGGGGGAGGATAGCATTTAATAGGCCATGCCTCTCATCACCAACTTTAGTGTGCCTCTTTTAACTTTACCATAATTGCCTTTGGCTTTCTGTTTCTTTAAGGGGAAGGGCAGAGCTTTTGATCAACAAAGGAGGCGTTTGGTGCTGGATTGGTGTTAGTTGGTTAAGTATTGTACAAGGGAAAGAGTGAATATGTTAGCAATGAAAACAACCGACAAGACCCAATTAGAAGTCAACCTTGGAGGGTTTACGTGAGAAAGAAGAGAAAGTCAGACAGTTAGGAGGCACTACAGGGGAGTGGTTAGTAGGGGGAAGTCTGATATAAGAGTGGGTGAGGCTTGTGAGGGAGTCAGTCTTTTTCTAACTTTTGGTTGTAAGCTTTATGCTTGTAAGCTTTACGCTTGGGCCAGGGGATATCCCTTTGTGCAGAGGACCACGTCCTGGGGCCTAAGAGCCAGCCTTGTACTCATACTTTTGCTGATAATCAATCAACATCTTAGCAACTACCCTATTATCCTCTTGCGAGTCCTAACAATTGGTCCGGCCTGCCGGATGCCAAAAACCAGAAGCGGAGCAGAGTACACCAGCGGGGAGATGGACTCGAGACTAGACATACTGGAAAGAAGCGTGCAAAGCATGGCAGAGCAAATGGAGGAAGTTAGAAAGAAGCTGGAAGGCGTGGATGAGTTGAAAACCTTGTTGCTTCGGCTCACGAAGAAGGGAACACTTGATTCCCTGGACTCGGAGAGTAGGCAGCAGGAGCAAGCGGAGACACGTGAACCAGAACCATCGGTCAACCCTGAGGGGAGGAAGGATCCAACCCCAGCAGAGGAGTCGGCTGGAGATAAGGCAAAAACAGAGATAGAAGAGCTGCGGTGGTTGGCTAAGAGGGTGGAGTTGCCGTATTTTGATGGTAACGACCCGGTAGCGTGGATCACTAGAGCGGAGACGTATTTTCGACTTCACGGCACCAAACCAGATCAGAAGATTCAACTGGCCTTCGTCTGTATGGAGGGAGGAGCAGTTCACTGGCTACGTTGCCTACAAAACAAGGTAACCGATCTGAATTGGGAAATGCTCACGTCTGAAATGATCAAGAGATATTGTGGGAGGAAGGCCGGGAACCCGTATGAGCAGCTGGCTTCGATCAAACAGTCGGGAAGCGTAGAAGAATACGTGCAACGCTTTGAACAGGTGGCAGCTCAGATAACAGGGATGCCTGAAGAACAAGCTTTAGGATACTTTCTGAGTGGACTGAGTGGGGAGTTACGGAGGAAGGTGCGTGTCCATGATCCATCGGCAGTGGGGAAAGCCATAGAACTCGCTCGCGACATAGAGGAGGAACTGGCCGAGAGTTTTGGAGGGGGTGACGATGGCGGAGAACGAAGACTTTCGGGGAGAGGAGAGTATCCTTTCCGCTCCAACCAGCTGCAAACCATGATGGGCCGAGTGACTCCTTTTGGGCCTAAGATGGGGAGTATAGTTGTGGGCCCAAGGGAGAAAGGCGCTGGCTCGGGTGAATTCCACAAAGCCGCTGCCCAAAATTCTTCGACGTCGAGCCTCACGGGAAGAGGGGCGAGTCTCGCACCCCCTCGCTCGGTGAACTCTTCGAACAGCCATGGCAAGAATGGATACGGAGCTAGCAGGGCGGTACGACAACTCCCATATCAGGAATATGTCCGACGGCGGGAAGAAGGAAAGTGTTTCCGATGTGGGCAGACGTTCGGGCCCCTCCATAAGTGCCCGGACAAACAACTTCGAGTGTTGGTTCTGGGTGAGGAAGAAGAAGCTAAATCGGATGGGGAGTTTGTGATGGTGGAGTTGGAAGCTGAGGACGACGGAGAAGAACCGGAGTGTAACCGGCTGGAACTCCCCTTTTTCTCTGTCGCTGGCATCTCTCATCCGCATACTTTGAAGCTCAAGGGGGACCAGAACGAGACGGCCGTGTTGGTGATGGTGGACAGTGGCGCCAGCCACAACTTTGTGTCGGTCCAGAGAGCACAGCAACTTGGCCTGAGGGTCGAACCCACTGAAACTTTCCGAGTCAGGCTGGGCGACGGACACAGGCGAACCACAACGGGCGTGTGCAAGGGGCTGGCACTTTCGCTAGGTGAGGTTTCTGTAACCGGAGATTTTTATTTATTTCCATTAGGAGGAGTAGATGTCATCCTGGGGGTACAATGGTTAAAAACATTGGGTGATGTCAAGATGAATTGGGAAAAATTAACAATGACTTTCATGTATGAGGGACGCTTGGTAGTGATTAAGGGGGATCCCAGTATTACAAGAACTCAGATATCTCCCAAGGCCCTCAAGAAAACAACTGACGTAGAGTTCTGTGGAGTGCTATTTGTGATGGACTCGGGACATACCAGAAAGGGGGAGTTTGAGATGGGGTTAGTCTGGAGCAAAGTGGGTGAAGAGGTAGGGGTGACTGAGAGAAGACAGCTAACAGAGGTGTTGCAAAAATTTGCCCGAGTGTTTGAACAGCCAAAAGGGCTGCCACCTCCTAGAGAGCATGAGCATGCCATTACCCTCAAAGAGGGTACTGACCCTATTAATGTGAGACCCTATAGATATACCCATGACCAGAAAAATGAAATGGAAAGGTTGGTGGAGGAAATGCTAACTGCAGGAGTAATCAAACCCAGTCATAGCCCTTTTTCCAGCCCTGTCATACTGGTAAAAAAGAAAGATGGGAGTTGGAGGTTTTGTGTGGACTATAGGGCCCTTAACAAGGCCACTGTACCTGACAAATTTCCCATACCAGTGATAGAGGAGTTGTTGGATGAACTTCACGGATCTAAATTTTTTTCTAAAATTGATTTGAAGTCGGGGTACCACCAAATACGGGTCAAGAAGGAAGATATCCCTAAGACAGCCTTCAGAACTCATCAAGGACACTATGAGTTTTTAGTCATGCCTTTTGGCCTAATGAATGCACCCTCGACTTTTCAATCAGCCATGAATTTGGTCTTCAAGCCCTATTTGAGAAAATTTGTGCTGGTTTTCTTTGACGACATCTTGGTGTATAGTCAAACTTGGGAGGATCACTTGAGACACTTGGACATGGTGTTACAGACCTTGAGAGAGCACTCCCTCTTTGCCAATTTTAAAAAATGTAGCTTTGGCCAAGATTCAGCAGAATATTTAGGGCATATAGTCTCAGCACAAGGAGTAGCTGTGGACCAGAATAAGGTCAAGGCAATTCTTGAATGGCCAGCCCCCAAGACAGTCAAGGGATTGCGTGGATTCTTGGGTCTTACAGGGTATTATCGGAAATTCATAAAGGACTATGGTAAGATTGCCAAACCCCTCACTGAATTGCTGAAAAAGGGGAGTTTTGGGTGGAATACAGAGGCACAACAGGCCTTCAATACCCTCAAGGAGTGCACCACCAAAGCGCCAGTCCTAGCCATGCCTAACTTTTCTTTGCCTTTTATAATAGAGTGTGATGCTTCAGGGAAGGGGCTGGGGGCTGTATTGATGCAGGAGGGTAGACCCATCGCCTATTTCAGCAAGGCACTTTCAGAAAAAAACCTGGCCAAGTCCACTTATGAGAAGGAACTCATGGCTTTGGTGATGGCCATTCAACATTGGAGACCTTATTTGGTAGGAAGGAAATTTACGGTATTCACAGATCAGAGAAGCCTAAAACACCTCTTAGGGCAGCAAGTAACTACCCCGGATCAGCAAAATTGGCTGTCCAAACTTCTTGGCTATGACTTTGACATCGTTTATAAGAATGGGAACCAGAACAAGGTGGCAGATGCTCTCTCACGTAGGGAGGAGGAATTAGAATTAGCTGCCATATCAAGACCACTGTGGTTAGATGCGGAAAAGATTTGGGAAGAGGTAAAGGCTGACCCAAAGCTGGCCACAGTCATGGCAGACCTTCAAGAGAGTCCAGATTCCCATCCTCCCTATACGCTGGAGCAGGGGAAACTTTTCTATAAAGGGAGGCTAGTCATAGCAGCAAACTCTGAATGGATTCCTCAGTTGCTCAAAGAATTCCACTGCACAAAGTTGGGGGGCCATTCAGGAGTGTTCAGAACATATAAAAGATTAGCCAGCAGCCTATACTGGCAGGGAATGAAGGGCTGCATCACTAGGTTTGTGGCTGAGTGTGATATTTGCCAAAGGTGTAAGGCGGAAGCCACCAAGCCAGCCGGCCTACTCCAACCTTTACCTATTCCGTCGGCAATATGGGAGGATATCAGCATGGACTTTATAGCAGGACTACCACATTCTAGAGGGTATAACACACTCTTAGTAGTGGTGGACAGGCTGACAAAGTATGCCCATTTCATTCTGATCAAGCACCCTTACACAGCAAGGTCCATTGCTGAAATCTTCACTAGAGAAGTGGTAAGGCTTCATGGAGTTCCAAGGTCGATAGTAAGTGACAGAGACCCCACCTTTGTGAGTCAATTTTGGTCAGAATTGTTTAAACTGCAAGGAACTTCACTACAGATGAGTTCAGCCTATCACCCGCAGTCCGATGGGCAAACTGAGGTAGTTAACCGGTGCATTGAAACATATCTTCGATGCTTTGCAGTGGAGCAGCAAAAAAATTGGTCTTTGTGGGTACATTGGGCTGAATTTTGGTATAATACCAACTATCATGGCGCAATCAAATGCACACCCTTTGAGGCTGTATATGGGAGACCACCTCCCACGTTGATTCGGTACTTGCCCGGAGAAACCTTGGTAGAGGCGGTTGCCCAAGACTTGCAGGACAGAGATGAAGCTTTAAAACAGCTTAAATACAACTTGCTGAGAGCCCAGAATAACATGTCCAAATTTGCTAATAGGCAGCGGCGAGATCTTGCTTTCGGGGTGGGAGAATGGGTATACCTCAAACTCAGACCATATGTGCAGCAGACCGTGGCTAGGAGGATTAGTCCCAAGCTGACAGCACGCTTCTATGGACCCTTCCAAATACTGTCTCGAGTGGGGGCAGTCTCATACAAGTTACGGCTGCCAGACAACTCAAGGATACACCCGGTATTCCATATATCACAGTTGAAACGAGCCTTAGGGAGAACAGCAGCCGTATCCCAGCTACCCGAGACCCTTATGGAGGAGCAACCAGCATACTCTCCGGAAACGGTGCTAGCCAGTAGAGTAATCAAAAAGAGAGGACAAGATCTTACACAAATTCTCATCAAATGGTCGAACAAACCTCAGGAAGAGGCTACTTGGGAGGACCTTCCTACCATATTGGAGCAGTTTCCAAATCTCAGCCTTGAGGACAAGGCTGATCTTCAAGCAGGAGGCAATGTTAGCAATGAAAACAACCGACAAGACCCAATTAGAAGTCAACCTTGGAGGGTTTACGTGAGAAAGAAGAGAAAGTCAGACAGTTAGGAGGCACTACAGGGGAGTGGTTAGTAGGGGGAAGTCTGATATAAGAGTGGGTGAGGCTTGTGAGGGAGTCAGTCTTTTTCTAACTTTTGGTTGTAAGCTTTATGCTTGTAAGCTTTACGCTTGGGCCAGGGGATATCCCTTTGTGCAGAGGACCACGTCCTGGGGCCTAAGAGCCAGCCTTGTACTCATACTTTTGCTGATAATCAATCAACATCTTAGCAACTACCCTATTATCCTCTTGCGAGTCCTAACAGAATAATGAGTATTTAGAAATTAGAATATAAACATTGCTTGGCCATCTTAAGATCTACTGCTAGAAATGAGAACCTAGAGTACGGAAACCATTAATTACAAGAAAAAATAATAATAAAGTTGATAGTTAAAATTTGAGGTTTACATATTACCAACCAAAGCACGATATATATCAAGTTGCATCAGTGTCATAAAGTGACACATTAAAACTCCAAACACTGCATCAGGTGGGTGAATGAATTTGAAATAGAGGTAATGGAAATACCATTTATTTTCAAGTCACTTTAATCAGAACCCAAAGATGAATCTGTTTTCTGTTCTTGGCCTTAGTGGGCACATGCCAATTGCTAGATGGCTGGTGTTAGGTCAATTTGACACAAAGAGGTAATGGAAAGACCATTCATTTCCAAGTCACCATCGTCACAACCCAAGATGAATCAATTTGCAGTTCTTGGCATTTGTGGGTATGTGCCAATCTTTGCTTAGATGGCTGATGTTATTGGACATCTTACATGTGCTTTATCCATAAAGCAAACTTTTGGACATATGATTTTTAATTTTAAAGAACAGACTGCACATATTTTTATTTTTATTTTCCTTTCTTTCTTTTATACACAGATCTGAATTATGGGCTATCATTCACATGGAAGAATGGTAAATTCCAATTACCCCACTAAGTTGCTTATGTAGCATGAACTCAAGTTATAATTATAACTTGATTAATACACCTTAAACAATGATACACCTCTCCCACTACTTCTTCACTGTTTTTTTCCCTTCGTTTCACTTTCTCCTATATCTTGGAGTTTGTGGTTTTTTTTTTTTTTTTTATTTGCTCTTCTTTTGTCCCATGCATGCTGTACTAGCTCACATAAAGTTAGCTTTAGCACTAGGGATGCCTCATCATATGAGTGAAGAATTATCTTACTCTAGACAACAGCTCCAATAATTATGGCTTTATAATAATGCTTTTAAGGGGATATGTCTAGTTCACCCCTGTTTTTGCAAGGTAATTGGTTTCTTTGGAATTTATCTCATGACTTGTTTCTTTTACAAATGCCTCTTCTGTAATACTATGCAAGTTCTTCATCATTATACTACATTTAGTGGCTTGAATTTATCTCATGACTTGACATGAGCTAAAATTGTCTCCTTTAATAAATGGACTTAAATCATATCCTGACTGAAAATAAAAGTTGCCATTAAAGCAATAGAGTTGTTACACCATATATATACATATATATATATATATATATATCTCTTTGGACATTGATAATAAAAGGTTTTGTTCTATTATTCGTCAAAAATTAAGATAGGTAGAAAATTAATTTTTGAAATTTTTATGGAAAGTTTTTTTTTATCTCATTCTAAACCGTTAAAATTAAACAAAACTATATAACAATTGACATAAAAATAATATATAAATAAGATCTACTCCTAAGAAAATGAGTTTATAAGAAAATATATATATATACATATATATAAGTGTCTCATAGTTTATTTTATCTATGGTTCTTATTCTTCATATGAGCCACCTAATCAAACTTCACTCCAAGAGACCTCTTTAACCAGAGCGATCTTTTTATGTACGTAATTCCTAAACACAGAGATCTCTTTCTATTACTCCCTCTTATTTATACTAACATCTCCTTTTCATTCTCATGAAAGATAACAACATTATTATTATTATTATTATTATTATTATTATTATTATTATTATTGCCTAAGGTTTGTATTTTCATTTCCCTTGTTTGATATTTATATTTATCTCATCTATATATTATTATAGACTATTATTCCTTGTCTTAATTTTGATGGATCCGTATTTATATTGTTACAATCTAAGTTCTTGCACTATTGATGCAATTATTTGCTTTGGCTTAGTGATTTCTATAAAAGATAAGAAAAAGAACGAAGTTTATCCCTGCATCTTTGTTCTCAAAAGAAAAGATGGAAATGCACCATATATATATATATATATATATTAATTTTCCTTATTTGCAAATTAAATCTTATAAATATTTCACTTAAGATTTAATAAATCAAACACTCTACATTTATTTATGCAAAGTTTAAGTGAAGTATATTTTGTGAGGCTAGCATTTTTATAAATCTAACTCTCCAATCATAGGTTCAAGTCACTTTTATTGCAAAAGATTTGATAGTATAATCTTACTTCGAAAAAGATTAGTTTTTTATTTAATAATAATAAGAATATTTTTAAAAAAATAAAAAATACATTTTCCATATATATATGGCATTAATCAATATTTATTCTTTTTTTTTTCATTTTTGTTTCTGTTGTATTAATTTTTATGTTCTAGCGGACTTACGTTGAGGGTTATTGGGGTAGTTGCCCCAACTACATTTATAAAATTTTAATGTTATATATATACTCTAAACCCTCATTAAATATTTGAAATTACCCTCATTGCCATTTGGTAATTTGTGTCTGTTTAGATTTTTTTTATAATTAATTCCTACAATAAATATACATGTTCAGGTGCATAATGATTAAACAAGTAAAATAAATTCTGGTATACCAGAATTAATTTTGATAAAAGTGAGGAAAGTTTTGCTTATCCAACGAAAAGAAATTAATTCTACTTATACAAAATTTAAACTTATTTAATAACATTCAACTATAGTATTAAAATTACTTTCATACTTTTTTTTAATCCAAACACAATTTTAGTCACTTAATCTAAATATAATCAATCTTATAAAATTAATTCTAAAATGATATATCCAAATACAAATTAACTACAAAATAATCACCTTTTTAACACCAATTATTTTCAATTCAATTTTACTAAAATCAATTTCATTCATATTTATACCAAATACATATTGTAAAATTCCTTTTTGAATAAAAAATTATTTACCTTTCATATTGTCTCTATTACTCAAAATTTCTAGAGCGTCCCCAGTTTTAATATTAGGATGCAAAGAAACAGTAATGGGACACATCCCGCATGTGCTGCATGCAAGCATCAAAGGCAGAAATGCAATGAAAACTGCGTGTTGGCACCTTATTTTGCAGCAAACGGAAGCCGTGAATTCCATGCAGTACACAAGGCTTTTGGAGTCCGCAACGTAACAAAATTAGTGAAGAATGCTAAAGAGGAAGATGAAGAAGGGTGGTAGATTCCTTAGTATGTGAAGCATTTTGCAGGCAAAAGGATCCTGTATCGGGTCCTTATGTAGAGTACAGAAAGCACTACGACGAGTATAAAAAACTCTCTGAAGAACTTAAGATCTGTAGAAACCTAAACCAACTACTGCAGTTTCCAATATCACAAGCTGCTGGTGTTAGCTTAAATTCTGTACAAGATTTGATCGCATGGAATGGAACCAGGGATAAATAAGGAGCAAGTAGTTGATCATAATGCTGTACATTATGTTCATGATGCTAAAAAAGGTATAATTAACTCTACTATTTATACCTATCGTCCAAATTATTTACAAAGCCTAGAGGATATGAGGCCAGAAGTTATCATCCCATTTCAGCAACATTCTCAACCATATTATATTTCAGGTAATTTCATCCCATCTTATTGGGTATGGCAGTGATATTTTAAAATATGAAATGTAGTAATAACTAGAGTCTTATTTCATTAGAGGAATTTGATGACATTATTAAATTATATCAAAATATCAAATGTTAAAATTTACATGATCAATTTTTTATTTAAATATGTAATCAAAATTTACATTATTGAATTATATCAAAATATCAAATGATTTTTTCGTAATCAACAACGATGGAACTTTATATGTGATAATTTCTTCAAGGGATAAATATAAAATACAATAAGTTGAAAAGAAAAAACCTATAACCAAATTTCTAAATGTGATGTTTAATTAAAAAAATAAAGACAAAATCAAGTATCTTATTCTTTTAATTAAAGTTTTTTTAAGATTTTAACATATATTTGTGAGATTCTTATCATTAAAGTATCTATTAATAGGTGAAACTTATTTTAAAAGAATTAAGGATATGAATTACTTTATTTTTGTGAAAGTAAAGTAATAATTTACTTAACATACATAAAGTATTAAATTTAAACTTAAAATTTTAAAAGAAAAAAAATCTTAAAATAACAAGTAAATATTGCTATATATACTATTGAAAATACTAATAAATATGGATTACCTTTTTAATATAACGCCACACACATTTAAAAAGAATAACGATATATATATATATATATATATGTAAATAACTTAGTTTTTCATAGAAAAATAAATTGATATCCTTATTGTAAGCTAATGTAAGTACATTAATGTTTGGTGCACATAAATACCTTAACGTTATAACCCTTACTTGTTGGTTGAAATATAGTTTAAACAATAACGTTATACTTCAATTCTTTAACATAATTCTTAATCTATAATAGAAAATAGAAAGGGATTCCCTCCCTTGATTTTATCCATTTTATTTACACTATATATTATAGAAAACAGATTTCTAAGTATCCATTTTATGTTTCACAAAACTGAAATTAGCTATTAATCACCATACAATTAATGAAAGGGTAATTATATAATTATATAGCTTCAAATTGAAAAAATATACTTCTACATGATTTACTCCAAGACTTGCAATGCAAGGCAGTTATAGTTAACAATTACTTTGGTATAATGCATCAAACTTCCTTGTATTTTAAGTCATAAGTAAAAAATTATATGTAGTATTAATTGAGGTAAATTACTTTTTATATTTTAATTATATAAATTATCTTGTATATCTTAAATTAAGAGTAATTTAAAAATAATTTAGAGTATATAAAAATAATTTAGAGTACATAAGAATAATTTTAAGATATATTAAACATAATTTAAGATATGTAAAAATAAATTAAACATGATCTAAAGTATAGAAGATTGATGCATTTTATTCAATTACTTTTTTCTTCTAAACCACTATTCACACTAATTATCTATCTTTATGAAAATTATATTTTAATTTTTTTCTTCATAGCCATATAGTAGATATACTTTACTAGTTTTGTAAAACTGTTGATTTACTAAGTTTTGGCATTAAATTTGTATCCCAAAATTTTCATCTCTAATTCCATTCAACTTTTCCAGCACTGTTTTTTTTTTTTTGGTACAGACCAGCACTGTTTGTTTTTATTCTAGTTTCCAGCGCTGTTTGTATTCTTATATTCATCATCCTTTTCATATTTCCCATCAAACTTTGAAAACTTGAAAAAAAACAAAAAACCTTTGAGACGACGTTGAGTCGTTCACACTAGCGCCATTTTTATTAAGTCAAGTCAATATTATGGGCCATAAAGCCCATCACCATGGGTGCCAACACTGCTTGTATCTCAGTCTCCCATTCCGATGGAAACGACTTGCTTTCTCTCTTTCGTCTCCGCCTGCTTTCTCCTCTCCTGTTCTGCGCATCGACTCTCACTTCCACACCCTCATCTCCTTGGAGTTCATCCATTAGGTACCTTTCCATATCTCTCGTTTTTACCTGGGCTTCAGGCATAAAGCTTGAACCTTTTCAAGATTGAGTGTGCAAGCCGTAAGTACTTAAGTGGCACATACACCAGTCGTCTGCTCTAGTGAATTTTCTGTTGAAACACGAATTGGGTTTTGTGGGTGCAGATGAGAAGTACTACAGCTCGGAGGTGATCAAATGCAGGGACGGGTCAAAATCATTCTCCAGAGACCGTCTTAATGACAATTTCTGCGACTGCGTTGATGGCACTGATGAACCCGGTATGATTTCGCAATCCCTGAACAAAATATGCAAAGAATATTTAAATTTTGAAATTTGAATTATGAGAATTAAAACTTCTCAAACTTTCGTGAATATAAAAACATTAATAATGGATTATTGATAAACAGAATAATTTGCTGATGGGTCCTGAAATTTATTCTTAATCATAATTGACCATCTTTATTGAGTATAAAATTACCTATTCCGGTACCATCAAAGCAAGGGAAGTGACAATTGCTTCACTTGCATGGAGGAGTACACACAAAGAGACAACAGTCATACTTCCTGCATATAGAAGTGTATATACAAATGAATAGAAATTTCAATTACTGAATAACAAGCACTTCATGTAAACAAAGAGAACACATTCACAAGCATTGTATTTCTATGTGTACTTTTATATACACATGCAGCGAGTAATATAGTACATCTTCTCTAATCAATTCTATATGTATCTCCATAGTACTTCTCTTCTGTACATTGAATTAGAAAATATACTGAATCATGAAGTAATTCTATATAAATCAAGAAACACATGCACAAGCATTTCTATATGTATTTCTATATACTAAATCATTGTCAAGCCTTTGAGGTATTATTAAGAAACATGAAATTTCTAGTCATTTGGATTTTTATACCATTGTAACTTGAGAGGACATTGGTTTTGATATAATTACAGGAACTTCAGCTTGTCCATCAGGAAAATTTTATTGCAGAAATGTAGGAAGCAAGCCCCAGTTTATATTTTCTTCTCATGTTAATGATCAATTTTGTGGTGAGTATATTTCTGCTATGTTATTACTTGTAAATTGTACCCCTTGCTTCTACCTCTGCCTTCTCCCTATTCTTTCATTCTGTTCATCTGTGTGGGTTGCTAATTAAGGCCAACTTGGCAAAGCATTTTGTGTATACCTCTGGTGTTTAACCAAGTCAACGACATTGACTAGGGAACTTCCTACCAGAAACTTGTGTTCTTGACTAGATAGTAATATAAATTAGTTTGAACAACCGCTTACCTTCTTAAATCTCCATGCTTTTTAGCATAAGTAGAGCATTTTAATGCGCTGCCTAGAGGGGATTAAATTTTTCTAGAAATGGAAGATCAATAGAATCAATAGTTATAGGAAGTTCTGTTGCAACGAATCTGGTTTATCTTACCCAATGATTAATCTGTTCTCAATATAATTGAATGGGCAGCAAAGTTGAAGTCATCGTCTGATCAAGGGTACTTAGCATATTTCTGCGTTGAAGTCTGAATTCCATTTCTTTTTAAATATTCATGCAGATTGTTGTGATGGGAGTGATGAGTATGATGGAAGTATCTATTGCCCCAACACATGTGTTATGGGTGGGAATGTAGAGTACAGGATTAGCAATTACAATTCAGTAGTTGGTGATCTGACCTCTATTGGAGGAAGAGAAACAAAAAGTGGAGTGAAGTCAGAGGAACCAGTTCATAACCTTTCTGGTAGCCTTTTATCCAAGAAATTCTTCATGCACTCAAAAACTCATAATGGATCTTTATTTTTAAATATTTCTGCTTTCAGCTTTGAAGGTTGCAACTATTCTACAATTGGTTCTGGTTATTTTTGTGGTTGTTCTCTGGAGCTTCCGCTATCATAACAGATCCAGAAGGAGGCGTCATTATTGAATTGATGGTGGTGTTTGCCAATTATTGACCTGTTGGTATATTCTAGAATACTTTTTCTGGATTCCATTTCTTATTTCTGCCTGACATTAATTTTGTTGTCCTATACTTGTCTATTAGCTTATGTCAGGACTTCTATAATTATTTGAGGACTTCGATAATTCAAACTTTTTCAAGCAAAGCTAAAAGAGAGAACGAGATGGGAGAAAGATAGAAGAGTCTCACCAAGAGACCTATCACTATAAGATTTTTTAGTTATGCAGGAAATATTTGTACAAAAGCCCATTTGATGTAGTGTGTTTAACTTTGAGATATGAAGAACTTTACCAAATATGCTATTAAATTTGGTTAGATGTCTCAATATCATTGAGGCCCTAGGGTTAACTTGATAAATATACACGAAGAGTTCCCCCCCCCCCCCCTTTTTTTATCACTGTTCTCTTTGGTTAAGACAATTTCTATTGTATTGCCTATGTCTCTCCTTGATGATCTATTGACTGTAAACTGACATCCACAAAATAAACGATGTAAGGGAAAAGTTGTTTGGAGCTGCATGTGCTTATTTAAGTTTAACAATTTTCTTCTTATGATGTTGCGGCTTTGAAATTTAATTTTTCTGATAAGCAAGTATATGGACCCGCTTATCTATTATGTGTTAGTGTAAGCACCTTGGTGACATATACAGAATTTCACTATGTTTTTGTATTATCTGGTACGTGTCGCATTTTTGTTTGGTATCATTTTATTATTATTATTATTATTGTTAAACAGGCATGCTATATATTGCTGTGCAATATCATAAGTCATAACATTTCAATCAATGTGTTTGTATGACATGTCATGTTTGAGTCTTAATCATAACATTGTTAGTTTTGAACCACAGTTGGTGTGTAGTTGGTGGTTCTTATTGTGGTATGCATATTCCAGTCATGTAAAGGTGCTACTTCAAATAACATGAGGATGATAGAAGCATTTTATCAATGCTGAGGAATATCTTGTACACAATTTCTTTTTGTCTTGCTTTACTTATCTTTCTGTGTGCCATACTTATTGTTGCGACCTTTTGCCTCTATTGATCAATATATGAATCTTACTGAAAAATCTCTGCAGGTTTGATGTTTGTTATGGCAAAAGCTTCTCCAGTCCTATATTTGTATTGAAAATGGTATTTGGAGTGACAAAACAGTATAGATTTCTTCTTCATTTCTGTCACCAATTTCCTTCAGTTCACTCAGTTTCATCATTGCAAAACCTTGAGTAAACTGTTAGAGCTGAAGAAGAAGCCAAAAACTATGAGAAAATTCCTGAACTTCTCAATTCCTTTGAGTCCTGCCAAACACCAAATCCTTTTTCTTTCTTGTCTTCATTTTCCCCAAATCTAAGACTGAAAAATATTGTTTCTCATGTATTACTTGAGATGCAATCAATTGGATATGATCCTGAAAGCAGACTTGTAATTATTTACCAGCATCTTTATGTGGTGCTGATCAGTTGGAGGATGCGGTTGAAGTCCAAAAGGGTATGGGCGGAGCAGGATGTGTTCCTGATCTAGAGAGTTACGGCATTGTAATTGGTGCAATGTGCAGGGTCAGAAGGACTTTTGAGGCGGATTTGACAAAGCAAATGGTGGTAAAGTAAGGATTGACCCCAGGTCAGGGAATACTGGTGAAATTGTTGGCAGCATTACGGGCAAATGGGGAGATATGGAAGGCCGTTGAGATTATTGAATTTATAGAGAAAGGGGGTTATCCAATTGGATTTGAGAATTATAAGGTAGTGATTGAAGGGTGCTCGGAGAAACATGACTATGTTTTGGCTGGAAAGGTGGCAATGAGGATGACAGAAAGAGGGTTTATACCATATACTGGGGTCAGGCAGAAGATAATTGAAGGTTTGGCTAGTATTGGTGAGTGGAAAATAGCTTGTGCTGTGAGACAGAGACTTGCAGCTCTTAGAACTCAACTGTTAAATTATTTATGGGGCAGGGTAAGCAAAATTTTTAACGCTGTACGGATAGTACATATTGCAAAAATTTTGTGGCATGCATCTTTGTTCTTTTCAATCACGCTTCTGTTGAACAATTTTACGTTTGAGGCAGAGAAATGAAGCAGAGATCTTAACATTGCGCTGGTTTCCTTCTGTCTTGTTGGTTTAGGAGCAACGCTCTTACCAAGAAGGCAATGGTTCAAGCCGCCACACAGAGAGATCTTAACATTGCAAAATACATTTTGTAGTGGATTATGCAAAGTTTGTATAGTACGGGAGAAGAGTGACCACACACTGCCCAACTGGGTAACGTTTGAGTTACTGAAGTAAAGCTACTTCGTAGTCTGACTTTAGAGGTTTACCTTCTCTGTACTATTTTTAGGAGAAATTGGCATATAAGTTTATGAGTAATGATATAATTACGTGTTTATATTTATGAATTTGATATAATATGTAATTTAAAATTAATTTTTTATTATACAAAATTTTATAATTTATTTAAAATCAGTTTCAAGTCATGTGTTGTATTGAAAGTATAAATATAAACATGTATCCTTATTATGAAGTTTATTGTTATTGCAGCACTTTGAAGTATTTATTTTTTTTGTTTGGAGTGGGCAATATGAAGTATTTTAATGTATATTACATGTACCATATGGCAGGGGATATTTGGCTATTAGTATATGTCATTATATTTTTTTCTTTTCTTCAAAATCATTTATGCATATCTGTGGTTTAGTGGTAAAGGCCTACTTTCAATTTGGTTTGGTAGAAACTGGACAGGAGGTAGTAGATTCGACGTATGAGGTTGAGGCAGCGACGCTCATGTCCCTTTATCTTTGGTCACTAGCTTTACTTGCGCTCTTTGTCTAAAAAATTTGACTGGTTTTGTGTTTATCTCGCAATTGGCGTGGCTGGAATAGGTTCATTCGTCTTTTGCCAGTAGAAAGATTATGGTAATGACTTCGTTCATATTTCCTAATTTGTCGCCCGTAATTTCATTCTTAGTCTTATTTATAATAAAATTACTGGTGCAAATGAACTTTTCGAGCGAAATCTTTCGTTCTACGTCCTACTACCACATTAGGCCAATCAGCGAACTAGAGTGCTTAATCCTTGACAGGGTAGCTAGCATCCATGGCAATGCCACAGAGACCCTCTTTATCCTTACTGTCACGCTTCATCCTAATATAACCAGCTTCACCCCAGTCCGTATTCCAAGAATTCTTCACAAGCCAGTACTTCTTGCCACCTTCTTCACCGTACCCAACTACAGCTACACCGTGATTGAGGTTCTTTCCACAGCTGCCAGAGAAGATACCCTCTGAATAAAGCTGAAATGCATAACTTCCGGCATCAATTGCAACGGAGATAGGTTGGTGAGCTGCTGCAGCTTTCAGTTTGTTCTCATTATTAGAAGGTACTGTTTCATAGCCGCTTATTTTGACAGCATGATGTTTAGCTTTTTCTTCGTTACAGGTGCCACCTGACCCTTTATAAGGATAGTCTTCCTCGGTGGTGAGTCCACCGTGCTTTATAATGAACCTAAATGCTGTGTCCATGAGGCCACCTTGGCAGCCTTCGTTCCCATTTTTAACATCACAATCTACCAGTTCTTGTTCAGACAGAGACACCAACTTTCCTGTTTTTATTTGGTTGATGCCTTCCACAGCCGCCACTGCAGAGAATGCCCAACAACTTCCTGCATCAAGAGGTCGGTGCCGTCAGTTCTTTCTCGGATTGCTCCGCAAATCTAGAGATAACTTTAAATAAGTTTAAGCATAATCTTAGCAAACTAACTCATACAGTTGAGTAAATATTAGCAGATTGTAGATACATAAAGATTGTAAGATCTATCCTTATAAATGTACAAAAATCCTAAGAAAAATCATGTTATAAAATAGCTATGTTATTCTTTTTAATTTTTTCGAGGATCTCAGTTACTTCCTACGTGTTCCAAAATGAGTATGATTATGCTGCTGAGTTAGGTGGTTGATTATCTGCTTGAAGTCCAAATTATAACTTGAAATGGAACCTTAAGAAAATGGACTCAATTGTTAAAGAAATAGTTTGTTTGCTTTGGTGCCTCTAAAGCATGCACTTTTTGTAGCAAGAAACTTTACCACAATTTCCTTGATCCTTTATGTGAGTTACTGCACCTTTCTTCCTCCAGTCTATGCTTTTTGGCGCCACGTCTTTATGATACCTGAATCCTGTCTGTCTATGCCACCTTGATCGATAACCCAGGTAGGTACTCCTAAACTCTTCATTCGTAAGATCAGCAAATTTGTTGTCCGTAAGCTTGTACGAATAGTTCTGAGAGTTGATGCACTCTATGAATTGAACATTTGCTTGGTAGATGCCAAAACGAACTGCCCATTCTTCTCTATCCTTATATTCTCGGCCATGTCTTCTTAGCCAACTCACATACCTCTCCCTCATGACTTCTGGATCAGATGAACTGTTCACGAGCATTGCAGGGCATGACAATGCCCTTGCAGTTATCCATAAGTTGCATGCGATAAGAAGATTGAAGATAACATTGTTTGATGCCCTAGTTGTCTTCATGACTAGTTCTCAATGCAGATGGAAATGAAGCCATACATAGATACTTATTATAAACAGCAAGCTTATCTCTAAGAAGTCTTGTTTGCTTTCTATACGCATTGTAGATCATGCATAATTGTTCATGTTTTTGTTTGAGGAGCTTTGGCTGCATATTTATCTTGCTGTCTCCATGTATTTTGTGTTTTTTAATATCAACAAGGAAAATAATGGTTATACCTTAAATTTTTACACAATATCTGCACAATGCACAAATAAAGACTAATTCCTGTTAATATATTATAATTAACACTGATAAGGACCAGTCTATTTATGTATTACGTAAACATTGTATAAATGTTTAATATGTAACCAGTATTACTCTTTCAACAAGGCAAGGCTTCTATTTTCCATTTTCTCTGCATGACAATAAAGACGTATTGATCATGGATTTGCAATGGGTTTTCCAACCGAAAACAACTAATATCTGGTACATTTGAATGTTTGATGGGTCTTTTCTTCATTTTTTTTTTTCACAATTTGTTAAGTGGAAGACTGAGAGGAGGCAGTCTACATTGATTTACTACCTGAATCCGTAGAATATGGAGAAACTAGAGAGCAACAAGTTCTGCTTAAATTATTTGAACGTTAATGTCTTCTTTCAGACTCTTTTAAATACTTCATTTGCAAGGGGATTGCCAAAGACAGCTTCAGTTGATGCTGACAGTTTATTTTAGGCTAGATTGACAGTTGGTGGCTTGGTGCCTTAATCTCTTTGAACCCAAAGATTATGGAGAAATTCGGGACCAAAACGCGAAGCCGAGAAGTTGTGTTTATAAGGAAGTTGTCTCAGCATGTCAACTTTGAAGCAAAAACCATAATTATGCTGTGATCCCAACTCGAAAATGGAAGGGTTTTGGTATCTGGGTGGCTCTGCTACATCTATATCATGTTCATGACGAAATCAGATTTTCGTTTGAACTTTGACAGAGCCAGGGATGAAGATAACATGCGTGTGTCAAGCAGATAAAACTCTAGCAAAAATTATCCTGCACTCATCAAACAATGTTGAGTGCTGTGGGTGCGCCTCCACAAGAGATATGAGGCAAAATATCTGCTTCTTAACTGGCTTTCTCCTCTGCTACCCCAATAATTGACAACTCTTATGAAACTCTGCTGTGAATGACGGTGGGAAACACTTGCCGACGCCTACCCCAAAAAAAACCTGTCTGAAATTAAGTTTTTTTTTTTTTCTTTTGAAAATAAAAACATTTGAGTCATAAACATGTCTATCGTCCAAACTATTCAAATAATCAAAGTCATTCGATAAACAATTGGCCTGGCCATAAAGTAGTATTTAAAAAAGGAATTTTTTTTGGATTAGTTGAGATCTTTTCTCACTCCTGTTTACATAGTACTCCCTCTTAATTTCAAATATAGTATTATAATGAAATGAACATTACTTATAGTTAACAATCATAATTGACTTAAAACATTAGAAAATGAAGTGAAAAAGAAAACAAATACATCTTTTTTGTAGCAAAAGGCTCACACCTTATTTGTGTGAGTTTTAGATTATTTGAGTTTTAATATGTAAGACATAATAAAATTAATTATCTAAATTTTGTTAACTAAGAATTATATAAGAATAAGGATATAAGAATACACACTTATCAACACCCAATTTATTTTGATCTGTTTTGTGTGTGATTCTTTGTTTAGCACAACTTTACATGCATCAAGTAGGCGTTCGTATAAGAGAAGGGAAAAGGGTCTGATGGGAAGACGAGGCCCACATACAGATGGCATATATATAATTTGATCTAAAGTCTGTCCATGAAGATGCTCTATAGGCAGGCACTTCCTTGATTTTGTGATTTAGAAGGAGGAATATATATATATATATATATATATATATATATATATATATATCCGACGCACCTCCCTAATCAGGTCAAACTCAGTTCACCATTAAAATCTACATAAATTCCAGTTAAGCAGATGGAAGAAGGTACCATGAAACACGAGCAGTTACGCACGCACAAACTCAGACCCACAGAGAGAGAGAGAGAGATAGAGATAGAGGGCATATACCCTACATGTG
The DNA here is from genome assembly GCA_037013595.1 of Dicorynia guianensis. Taxonomy (NCBI): domain Eukaryota; kingdom Viridiplantae; phylum Streptophyta; class Magnoliopsida; order Fabales; family Fabaceae; genus Dicorynia; species Dicorynia guianensis. The sequence goes on from JASUAB010000009.1 coordinate 5,086,172, forward strand.
GCAATGGTGTGGGGACAAAGCAAAGAAAACATAGAGCGTCCAAACAATTCACATGGGTGCATTACATGATCCTTCTCTCTTTTCCTTTCTTTCACAGCTCATACCCCAAATCCGACGAGTCTACTCATTTCTACTTATCTTACTGCACCTTGCTAGCATTCTTTTATGTCTCAAAGTACTACGTTTATAACTAGTGAATCTCCTCCCATGCATAACCAACTACACCTTATAAAATATTAAGCACATGGCCTTGCTCCTCTCTCTCTCATGAAGATCACAAGCAATAGGACTTAAACAAGTTCAAATTGAGGAGGCCCACATAAGTTGTCAAGAGTAATGATTATTGCATAAAGTTTATTGTACAAAAATCACATAATATTTTGTAAAACATAAAAAGGAGTGAACGTTATTTGAATTTGTGTAATCAGTATGCATTATACACTATAATCGTGCACATTTAATATTACTCATTTTTATTCTTATTGAGCACACTCTTAAAAACTTCTCATAAATCAGTCTTTGTTTAATTTCATTAATGTAGCCAACCTTCAATCATGGTTTTCATAGCTTTGTCTTGGACATTCTGTAAAATTATTAATAGAACATTGACATGATCATTGCAGATCAATTAGCCAAGACTGTCATCCTTTTCACGTATTTGGCACTTAGGTTGTCTAGTTTTCCTTCTTCTGAGACTATTATAAGGCGTCCCACTAAAGAGGCGGTCACAAGGGCACGTGGGGGTTGATTCCCACTGGTTATTAAACTGCTGGCGACTTTCCAGTAATACCGTTGAGACCCAACCCCCCTCCCAGCTGTTGATAGCTGTCTAATCTCTTCCTTCCCGCTTCCATGTGACCCCACTGCACAAACACATAGATACATATGGCCCAAAGATATATTGGGATTTTAAAGCCAACCCCTCCAAAAGGAAAAAACATTAAGATCTAAATTTACATTTTTAAAAATAAGAAAAATGTTGATAATTTGATTATTTCGTTCTTCTTCTTCTGGCTTTCTTCTCTCTAACATTCCCTGTGGTTTCTGGAATATATTTATAAAAAGGCTGTGCTAGAGAGACTCATTTATTTTGTCTAGTTGGTTCTTAATTCTTCTCTCTCGTTGGCATATTCTTCAGAATTGAGAGGGGAAGCCAGCTAGCAACCTGACATTGTTAATTATTGTTGTTGAGTTGAGATTGTTTATCTGGGTTTGCAAATTTTAATTCTCGTAGTCTTTGTGTTTGTATTAAGCTCGTTGTGGTCCTTCTGGGTGTGTTCAATGGCACAATTGCCTCCCAAGATCCCAAATATGACACCCACTTGGCCTGACTTCTCTTCCCACTATAAGTTACCTTCCATTGCAAGTTTGTCACCAAATGTGGGCGGCACCAACAATAGTACTGCCCATCAGAGCCCTTCCTGGGTGGATGAATTCCTCGACTTTTCGTGGGCGAGGCGTGGGGCCCACCGCCGGTCGGCGAGCGATTCTATCACCTTCCTTGAGGCACCAATGCTGGAGGATTGCGGGGGTAACTCTGGTATCCCACCAAGTTCTGGTGCAGAGAATGAGTTCGACAGGTTTGATGATGAGCAATTCATGTCAATGTTCACTGATGATATATCTGGGGCTGCCATGCCAGCCACCATGTCGTCCTCAAACCCTTCAAGCCTTTCCGATCATAATAGCATAAATGATGAGAAAGAAGCCAGACAGCGCCAGAACCATCAGCAGAAAGAGAAGGAGCTGCAGGAGGAGGAAGAGCAGCAGCAGCAATTGAAAATTGAATCCGATGAGATTGAAAGCGAATGCAATCAGGAAGTACAAGCTCCAAACAACATAAACACAACTTCTAGTGACAGGATCACTGATCCGAAGAGGGTCAGAAGGTAATCATGCATTCATGTTAGACTATGCTTTTCAACGGAAAGTTGCATCTTTTCCAGAACATATGTAGTGTACAATGTTTTAAGAGTCTGAAACTAGATTTTTCACGTCTTGACTTGATTAAGTTATTCATTCAATGCGTGATTAGTGTCTATGAAAATTATTTTCTGAAGAACAAGTTCTTGGAAATAAAATTGGATGTTATTATTAGGAAGTTTTCATGGTTTTTCCGTGGTTTCTGTGTTTCTTTTTCCAATTTTTCAGCTACTGACATGCTGAGATAACTGAGAATTCCTATCTAATAGTGCCTCTAATTCTTCAGGATCTTGGCAAATAGACAATCTGCCCAAAGATCACGAGTGAGGAAGCTGCAATATATATCAGAGCTTGAACGAAGTGTAACTTCATTACAGGTCCGTGACTTTAATTAATCTTTTCTTTATTTTCGTTGTAATTAAACTATGTCATGGCTTGATATGTGTAGTATTAATGGCTTCTCCTATTCTGTTGACCAATGAAGGCTGAAGTTTCAGTGCTATCTCCAAGGGTTGCATTTTTAGATCATCAACGCTTGCTTCTCAATGTTGACAACAGTGCTCTCAAGCAAAGAATCGCCGCCCTTGCCCAAGACAGAATCTTTAAAGATGGTAACTGCTTAAATCTAATTTATTTTTTTGAGTAAAACTATACTATCTGCATTGTTCTTCGATTAAAATTTAGCAGAATATCTTTCTCTTTCTAATGTTACTGATTGAGGAGCATCTGACTTCAATTAAGAGCTAGACTTTCTGCCGTAATTCACACTGTTAATATGGTATTACTTGTGTGAATTATTACCGCTAAGTCTGAACCTTTCTGTCTCGTAATATAACTTATGTGAAATTAGTTGTACAGTTTTAACACTTTGTGTATGAGAAAAATAGGAGAAAAAGTAAACAGGATCAATGTACTACAAGGATAAGTAAAAGAAAATCTGTACTTTTCATTTGACACATAGTGAGTTATCTTAATGGAGAAAAGTTGTTCTTACATATGGTGAAAACTGTTGAATTTCGGTCCCACATACTAATATATAAAGTTTAATAAATTAAATAATATAAATTTTGTAAAGTAAGAATTATGTGAGAATAAATGTATGAAAATAAAAGTACTGAACTTAATGAGACTGACAAAACAAAAATGACAAAAAGAAAAGTATAAAATGCACCACCAAGCAAGCGCCTCCTCGGTTTTGGTTGCATATTCAAAATAGACTAAAGAGTAGCCAAACTGGAACAAAGATGAATAAATATATAAATTGCACTATTGTTGGCTTTATCTGTTGAAAGTTGCACTTACATATGGAAATTCATTATTTTAGAGGGGAAACAGCCCAAATATGAAAGTGGACAGAGCTATATTGATTCTAGTTAAAGCAATTTACATGCATGCGTATTTAAATCTCTGTGTCTTGTCATGTGCCCTGTCGCCAAGTAATTAAGAATGCTTAGAAAAAGATTTCTGATATTGTAATGATATAATCTGCAGCTCATCAGGAGGCGCTCAAGAGGGAAATAGAGAGACTGAGGCAAGTTTATCACCAACAGAGCCTCAAGAAAATGGAAAGTGCTGGAGAGTCACTATCACCGTCACCAAGACCACGATGTGATACTCAGACTGAAAAGGAACAGCTTCTCAACGTTTGAATCCTCCCCACAGAAGACTCACCAATAGCGTATGATCATGTAGCTGGTTTATATTCTGATAAATTGTGATTCTGTTTATTATATAAAAGAAATTGAAAAATTTTGGATAAAATGGAAGAACGGAATCAGGGAAAGGAGGAAGAAAGAAAGTTATATAAGGACAAGGCAAATATCTTCTGTAATGTATTGAATGGTAGCAGTGTTGGGTAAGAGATGGTGAGAATTTTTATTAGCCAATTGATGAAGGAAATATTTGCTGAGAAGAGTCACATTCTGGGTGGTGAGGCCATCAGTGTACACTTCTGCTATCAAACTGCGCTGTCACGTGATGTGTTTACTTTAAAGAGGGGACCACTCAAAGTTTGCATGATTGGAATGCAGGGGAACACATGTGCACCAGGGGCATCAAAGAGGGTGGAAGAAACAGTTGTGTCTGCTTTAACTAAAATGGGTATATGTTGATTCTTACAGTTTTAATTCTTTGTATTTGATTCAATTCTATATTTCTTTTTGGTGTTTTTCAATTCAAGTTGGAAGGGCTTGTGTTGGGATGGATGAAAGGAAGGCATGTCATGCAGTGAAGTCTTTGGGTTCTCTGGGTTTTGTTGTACTTCTATCACTGCTTTCCTTTGGTGTAATCATCTTTATTTGACATATGAATAAAAAAATCAAAGTGTATATAATCAAGTCTCGTTGAACATGGTGAAAGTTATAACTGTCTTCACGAATTTTTATGTTATGCACCAATAATTCGTCCCTATAACTAAAATCTACACTACCATTAGTTTTGTGAAAAACATGGGATCTAACTAGATTTTATGCTGATCTAATCAGTTCTGAAGTTTCATTTAAACTAGGATTTTCTTCCTGCAGTGGTAAAGCAATAGCATCCTTACACAGGCACATCTTGCTTTTAGTGGCTGTCATGGTATTTACACAGACTTGAATGTGGCCGATTGGCTGTCTGTCATGACATTTACTGAATTCTCAAGTGAATTGATGTAGTGCATGCACATTCACGTTGCCGCGAGTCTGACATGGGACTTGCTCTATTCTTAGAGCTCCATATTGTTCATCAGTCTACTTTCAAGTTTTATATGGCAGGCAAATTCTGCCTTTTCAAATCTTTGGCGATTAGTGTCAGTTTGGGAAAGAAAGTAAAATTTGCTGTGGTACAATACACGTCTTTTAGATAGTAGCAAATAAAAGGACAGCTTCAAATTGGATGAAGTACAAAACCATTGAAAACTGGATTAAGCTGGTTAAGTCATGTTATTTGCAGATATATTTGAATTTCACAAAAATGTTCATACAAAGCCACCCTAATGTTTCATTTCTGCGCCAGATATCCATACGCGCAGCTGGCATGTTTCGCTGGTGGATGCGCCTCTGGTGGTCAGGGAGACATAGAAGCCACTTATCTCCAAAATACTTCCATTGTTATAGTTGGAATCTGAGATGATGTTACATTTGTGGGCGAAGAAACAAGAAGTCAACTCTTGCGGCTATCCAATTCAAATTTTCTCCCAACTGCTTCAGATATGTAGAGAAGTAATAACGAAAACTCCATTGAAAGACTTCTCACAATTATAGACTTAGTTCACAATATAAGGCATATTAACATTTTTAAATTCTAATTATCTACTAATGTAAGTTGAACTAAGTAGAATGATTCAAATATCTTAAGTAAACTGTTCTGAGTTTAACTTAAATTTTGTATATTAAAAAAATTCTTTTAGAACAAATCACCGTTTGTATGCTTGACCATACTACAAAAAAATTAATCTTCACTTATTAGATGGAGAATATTTTGAACAAATTCAAAAAAGAAATTCTATTAATATGATATATTGTAGATTTTAACAGAAGTAGTTATGAATAATGATTGTAATGATACATCCATCAAGAACCCAACACTTCTATCTCGTGTTCAGTCCTCATGCTTGGCCCTGAACGTTAACAAACTTGCTTTTGTTCCAGAAGTGGCAGGGCATACACTATAGACCATACAAGCCATATTGTCCAAGCTGGGCTGCGCATGCCTGTATTCTCATTAGTCCTAATTAGATTTCTGTTAATTTAATTTCAGATTATTCGAAGAAAACAACATAATAACCGAATAAAAAAAAAAAGAAAACAATAAAAATTGCTATAACTGCTAATGTTAAAACTCCCCCCGCCCTTTCTTTTCTTTAATAGTAGGCTGCTATAGTTCGCTATGAAAATGATTTCGCCATTCATAGATTAATATAATATGGCAGCAAAAATATTTAACAACTAGAGTCATAATCAGTAGCATGATTGAACCATCATAACGTATAATATTCTCTGTAATGAACAACTTCATTTTATCATGCAAGGACCACCAGACCTCTTCTCATTTGTCCACCCAGTCGTCATCCCCTCCACGATGAGTCAGAAGTCGAAACCTCAAGTAGCTGATGCAGGCAGTCAATCAGCCCAGACTGCATTACTCTCGAGTGCAATGTTCTTGAACAATCATGGAACAACGCACCAAGGTTGATCCAATTCCTACTTAATAGCTACCTTTACTCACTATTTATGTACTTTTGGCCGACCCCAAATCATCAATGACGCAGGGATTTGATTTGAATATGGGAGGGTTTATATTATACGGTAAACATTAAAAAAAAAAAAAACCTATTGTCAAAATCCAATATGACGACATTAAATTCTGGCAGTGAAGTAATATCACTGTACATTTTGTTGCCAGCACTTCATTCTCATCACTAACTCGCACACCAAGTTCAAGTGAGCAGCAGGGTACATACCTGCACCAAAGAAAGAACATTTAGGCAGCAATATATATGATAAATTCATGTCAACAATTGCTCAAAAGATTTTCTTGTAGCACACTTAAGTGATAGTCTCATCATATGATAACCAGACACAAGTGACAACTAAATTCAATGTCGCCTTTAGTAATACAAATGCTAACTAAAGTATCCTTAATCTGCAAATTCAAACTTGCAGTTACATGTTCCAGAGCTATACATGCTTTTTCAGTATTTAGACAATAGACAGATGATTTCCAGTTCTAGTATTGCTTTTGATCAATAAATCCTTCACCAACTTTGTCAAAGAGGATCTGTTGCCTCAAAAAATTCATGCTCGAATAATTTACACATAAACACACCTTAAAGGAAATAAGACTCGTAAAGTCTTAATCGTTTCTGATGATATTCATATGAAATTCAACCTCTCTAAACAGGCAAAGGCAGAAGACCCAATTTCTTATAAGTTGAGATGAAGTGTTATAAGAAATCAAAACCTGTAGAAAGAACCATAACCTACTTGAACAATTTCTTTATTGATCATAAAAGTTAGAAGCACATTATATTAAAACAGATGGAAAATTGGAAGAGAATTTAGAAGGGGTTTTAGATTAAAAATCAAAGCTGAATTTTACTTAAAACAGCATGTATAACCCTTGTTACAAAGTGAAGATTTACCAAAATGAAAGAGAAAAAGAGCATCACGAAAGCATGCAGTCCGAAACCTTATGGGAGGAACCTCCAGTGCAGTTGTTCACGAGATCATAAACAAGTCTAGCACACACTGGTAGGATGCCATATAAACTTGATAAGAAACCGGAAGCACACTATATTAAACCATCCAGTACACAAAGAATCGATTATGCCAAAGGTCCCACATGAATGATCCTAGTCAGCATTTATATGTTATTTATTCCTTCCAGAATGACATCACTAGGGCAAGAAAAGACGAACGAGACATTAACAGAAACTAAGCTCAACCTTTGCCAAGTTGGTACAATAGTTTTCAAGTCACGTCACAGAGTGAACTAAAAATTTAGAGGTTAGATGATAAGCATATAACAGTGTCCATAAATATGAAAAACAGCGAAAGTACAGTCAGAAACCATCATCTATTATGATTTAATATTACATAATTCCAGGTATGAACTAGTGAATTACCTACAGTTTATGAACTCCAATTCAAAAGTAAAGTCTCAACATTATATGTATGAACAACGAGCTTTGGCATTGAGCTTTGAATATGAGTTAATTTTATGTAAGATATCAAAGAAACAAAACCTTACTAAGCAGTTAGTCCTTCACTTGGAGAAGATTTAGGAGTATCTGAAACCTTGTGTTTTGCTTTCACTTCATTCAAAAGTTTTACTTCCTCTTCCATAGCCAGCAACTTGTTGTTTAGTGACTGAACCCCATTCAGATGGTCTTCCAGTTTACAAATCCAACCTCCTTCAAAATCTTTCAACTTCTTTTCTATCACCAAACGCTTCACTCTGTCTTCTTCTTCTTGCTTCAGACGTTCCTTCTCCAGTTCCATCACACTCAGAACAAGACCCCCAGACCCAGGAACATCCTTGTAAAGGGGTTCATCAGCTTGCGGACAACGAACTCTATATTCAGCAAAAACCTTCTGTGTATCCTTTAAGGCCTTCCTGTAGCCTTCCAAGAGATTTGCCATCATAAATAGTTCCTTCTCAAGCCTATATACCTCCATCTGTCTCTTCTGATTGTCCTCCAGCTTTGACTTATGTAGATGCTCAATCATATTATCTCGCTTTTGCAGCTCATTAAGCAAGAGTTGCTGATTCATGGAAGATTCTTCACAAGTTTGTTCTTTTGCTGCATACATCATTCTAGCCTTCCCCATCCAATTTTCCATTTGTTCCATACACATCTCAAAGTCAACTGGTTTAGCATCCCATGGGTTATCAGTTCTCAGCCGCTTGTTACTGCCATTTAGGGAATTATGTGAGTTATGATTAGCCTGGCCTATGTCTCTCTTGTGACCATTACCAAAAAATGATGCTCCACAAATCATTTGAGCATCTTCTCTAGAAGATAGAAAATCTCCTAAAGAATTGTGACGAAGTTCAATTCCAGAGCTAAAAGGCATTTGCGATGCATCCATGAGATTCCCTGAAGACAGACCCTCCAAAGGAAAGCACTTGGGTGATAGCTGGAACCCATCCTCACGCACATCTTCTGCTTCTTCTTCTTCTTCATCATCATCATCATCATCATCATCTTCTTCTTCTTCTTCTTCTTCTTCCTCCCCCTCCTCCTCTTCCTCTCCCCCTCCTTCTTGTTCCATCTTTTCATCTTGCTTTTGCTCACAATCCAAACCCTTCAAATCTGCAATATTACATTGCCTCAAAAGGGGCTCATCCACATTGTTCTTCCTATCAAAAAGCCATTGCTCAGGTTCTTCTTCCCTAGAATCCTCAAAATCCATGATGTGTTCGCCTCCTGCTTGCTCCTTTTCCACTTCAACTTTTTCAACATTATCTTGGCCCAGACTCAATTCAATATTTTGCTCCTCCAACTCATGAACCCGGCCATCATCAACTCCTCCCATTTTCACATCACCACTCCCATCCTCCAACTCTTCCTCCTCTTCTTCCTTGTCCTTCCCCTCAACCTCCACCTTGGGCTCTTCTCCCAGCAACTCCTCATGCTGGGACTTAATTAATTGTTGCAAGTGCGATGCATAGTAACAATCTACCAGCTGTGGTGCTTTCAATTCTTTGTCCACCATGCACCATATCAATCCTGCCCAATCAACCTTCTCCAAATTCCCCTCTCTGATTATTTTCGTATAACTTAAAACCTCAGCAGGCATAATGTAGGTATCCTCATGCAAAAGCATCCAATTTGAAACTAATTCCTCAATGAAAGCAATCGATTCTGCCAAGTCTAACGGCTCAATGACATCTTCCGTAACCGTAGTCTTCTTCACAGGCAACTTCAGAGCACGCCCCAAATCAGCCCGGTTAACCATAATTCTAATTCCATTCACATAACTGCAGCGCGAACCAGGGGTGTAACTGGCTATCAATTGCACGAGAAGATCACTGCGAATGCTGCTATCAAATTCAATATGTACAAAATCCCAAAGCCCAAGTCGCTTCAGGAGTGTTTCGTGGTTCGCAAAGTCAATGGCTTTACCAGGAACAAAAGGTATGGGTTTAAGGGTTTCGACAAGAACCTGAAACTTCTCCCGAGACTTCTTTTCCTGAGCACTTCGCTTTGGCCCAATTTTTTTCCGCTTCGGCCCTCGGCGACTGGTAGCGGTGGAGGTGGCGACGTTGGTATCAGCATTTCGGGGAGAGGGAGCCGAAGTGGCATCTGGGTCGTCGGTCAGGTCTTCCATCAAGGAATCTTGTGGGTTTTCTGGGTTTTGAGCAACTTGATGAGGACTGACGTCAGTTTCCGCCAGCAATTCAGGATCCTGATCATCGAGTGTTAGGATATTGGGAAATTGAGAATCAACATGCGGGTTTTGTTTGTCTTCGCATTGGTTGTCTTGGACGATAACAGGGTCTTCGTCGTCGGACAAGTTTTCGTCTGAAATCTGTAAACTTGAGATGCCCATGCTGGTGACGGCGCAAACTTCGGAGCGTCCCAGCAGAATTTTGAGTTCTGGTGTAGTGACTCGGGAGGCTTCAGCTCAGGTTATTGACGGAAAAATGGGCCGCAGCTTAAAGTCATTTATGCCCTTGTTCCTGGGACCCGCTGATAATTGTGTATTATATTTGCTTTAGAGTAAAATTCTATTTTGATCTCTTAAAGATGAATAAATTTTTAATTTTATCTTTTATTGTTAAATTTTTTTATTTTAATTTTTCAGAGATCAATTAATTTCTATTTTAGTCCCTCATTGTTAAAAATTCCTAATTAAGTCTTTTAAAAATTAAAATTGATATCAATCAAGTTTCTCAATTAGGATGATTGTTAACAAAGTCAAATTTGCTGACGTGGCATGATGACATAGCAGAAATTGTTGACGTGGTTGCTGACATCAGCATGCCACATCATCTAAATTCAACCATGTCACCATGTCACGTCAGCCAATGCCTGTCACGTCAGCAACTTTTGCCCTGTCAGCATGCCACGTCATCTAAATTCTGTCACATCAGTATGATATGTCAGCACTTTTTGTCACGTCATCATGCAACGTTAGCAAATTTGACCTTGTTAGCAATCATCCTAATTGAGGGACTTGATTGATATCAATTTTAATCTTTGGAGTACTTAATTAGAAATTTTTAACAATGAGAGACTAAAATAAAAGTTAATTGATCTCTGGAGGACCAAAATAAAAAAATTTAACAGTGAATGACTAAATTAAAGGTTTGTTTATCTTTGAGAGACTAAAATAGAGTTTTAATCTTTGTTTTAATAGCGCTGCTATTTATACATTGATACATTGATGTTTCTTACGATTAAGTTTACATCATAAATTTAATTATTTAAATAAATTTTAATTAAAATTAAAAAATAAAAAGATTCAGCCAGACTTCGGCTTTTTCTTGTTTTAATTCCCCAGACTTCGGCTTTTTCTTTTCAAAATGATGATGGACGTACGCAGGGGGTAGATATTCTTGATACGTGTCCAAAACAATTTAATTATAAAAATATAGATTATGAAAAATTATATAATTAATATATAAAATTTATATGTATATAATAGTATTACTTTTTTTTAATTCTATATTTTTTTAACTCTTTTCGTAATTTTTCAGTTTTTTAATTAAATCTCAAAAATTATATTTTAAAAAATTTAAACTATTTATTAAGTTTTATAATTAAAAAATCTTAAAAAAATATAATTACTCTTCTTAATTTGACTTATTAATTTTCCCCAAGCATGGGGGGAATTCTTATAAGAAATATTGATAAATTGAGTAAAATGTATTTTGTCAGTTTATATAAATGAAACCAAATTACTCGAAGTACGAAAAAATGTATTTATCAATATATACCATAGCTTGTTTCATTATTTTTTTTTTTGGTTACACCATAGCTTGTTTCATAATTTCAGATGATCTATGCCAAGAGCTCCAAAGAAGAATGTAGACAAGCAATAAGGGGCGGCGTTCCTTGGACTAGCTGGTCTAGGTTATGTCTTGTACAAGATTGTGGTGGATTGGGTTTGATGAATCTTGAGGCCCGCGATCTACCTATACTGCCCAAACGGGGTGGGAAGCTAAGTCAACCAAATGGTTCTCTTTTATAGTCTTCTAAGGAAAATATTTTCCTTATTGTTCGTTTCTTGATGCTGGGTTGGCGGCAAATCCTTCATGGCCATGGAGATGTGTACTGTCGGTCTACTTGGTCTCCACATTGTTGATCTTCAATATCTGTCTTTGACTTTCTTTTTCTTTCCATTTCTGGTGAGAGGAAGGATTGATTCAAAAATTTGCTGCAAAAAGTTGTACTAGGAGCTTTCATCCAAATATCAACCAGGTTACATAACGGTTAGAACTTAGAAGTTATGTTAGTGAATGCCCGTAAAGTGTAGAAAATATAACAAATCATGCTTCTACTTTTTTATTAGAGAAAACAGTTTTATTACTTTCATAAATTAAAATTTATAAAAAATTTTATGAAAATATTTAGAACATCAAATTTATTAAATCTTAAAAAATTGTAATCATTGTATCAAAAAAAAATCCACGATCATATATGTATTTTATAAAAATTTTATACAAAACTTTTAATGAGAGTATATTTTCCTTAAAACGAAATTATGGAAGTGCACAAGTCGTTTGGAGGTTTAGAATCAAAAGTACTCTTGTCTTGCGAAGTATGCTTTTAGTCCTTAAGGAACATGTTTACCAGACAATTTTAAAATAGCTTTGTATCCAATAGTACAGCTCAGTTTCCCATCGATGTCTAGTAGACATTGTGGGTAGACCCAAGTTTAAGATATGTCTCCGAGTTTGTTGCCAACAAGAATCATGTATGATATCTGCATAGGTTTTTTCGTACTTATCTGACAGAACATATTGACAACTAGTTTCCGCATTGCTTATCGATATGATGTAAGCAACTCTGAACACAAGCTACGGCCACGCAACCCTTCTTTATTGGAAGATCATCTCTCATCCATGATAACTATTATTTTAGAGTAATTTTTTTGTTTTCTCTAATTGTTACATTTTCAAAATCAAAGGAATATTACATGTTTAATTAATTGAGTCTTTTTATAGAAATATATTTTAAGAAGATAAAAAAATATTTTATTATTTTTAAAATTATTTAATAGCTTCTTTATTTTTTGTGCAAGACAAATATTATAGACCAACTGAAGAAAGAGAAAATCTACAACTATAGGTTGGGAGATGATGTAAGAAAATTACAATGCTTATGCAGATTTGACACTGCAAAATTTTTATAATTGATCCTTCTTCTATACCAGAATAATCTCAAGTCTGAAAGAAAGAGAAATTAAGCAAAAGAAAATGTCAAGACTTTTAAAATGGTAAACAGCTTACGTAGAAGTCTCTGCATTAGTTCAGATTTCATAATGCCCTGTTTGAGTATTTAACAATTAATGTGTTAATTGGACTAGTGGAAGAATGAACCAATCAATTTGACAGGCAGGAGGCTTTCATGGCAGATTGGCAATGCCGCCACAAATTGCCATTAACAACGGTCATAAAACTAATGTTACGAAGTAAAGCGAAGCCTACCTTAGAACAGATAAGCAACTACACCGTTTCCCAATTCAAATCATTGACTTCGGCTTTTGTGGAGACTTTTCAATGGTTCATGATTTACTCTTCCTCCCCGCGCTTTAAGAAGGATTTAGTCTTAGACGAGAGTATACCAGAGGATATATAGGAGGACACAACTCAAATGCTTTTCAAGCATTGTCAAAAGTGACAAAGCTAGCCAAACGAAAATCATGGGCCAGAAGTTTTCAATCCTTTACTTTGTCATCTTCTTCCTCATATCGCCAGAGCTTAATTATGGTCGACCCATCACTGACCAGGAATCCTTCGAGATGGTCTCTGATGGGATCCATGATCATCCGGAGCCATCTCTTATTTACCTGGACCAGCTACATTCATCAGATACCTGCACTGAAACCTATGGATTTTTGCCTTGCACCTCTACCATTCCTGGCAACGTCTTTCTGATTCTTGTCTATGGCTACTTGATGTTTTTAGCAGCCAAGTCCTTGTCAGCTGGAAGTGAAATTTTGCTTCAAATTTTAGGACCTGGTATTATTGGTGGACTTTTCCTGCCGCTCTTGAGCTCTCTTCCTGATGCAGCAATCATTCTCGGTAAGCTTCTGTCTGCAATATAAATCTATTCTTGCTTGTTGCTTGCTGCACATCTGGGATTTTTTAATCAAATGCTGTTAGCTAGCTATCTCAGATATATATATATATATATATATATATATATATTTTAGTTAAGAAATTTGAAATTACTGAAGAATATTGAGCATGGGCTAAGAAGTCCAGCAATTTGCTATTTGTAAAATCATTCAAATTTTCTGATCAATTGCCATGATTTTGATTGAAGTTTTCATAAGCCAGTGGTTTAGCTAATAGCTATATAGATATCCTCATAATCTTGCTCAACTATAAGAACCGAGTAAGGAATGAGAGTTTTTGTTTGTTAAAATCCCAGGTGCTGCATGGTGGCTCCTTTCCTGAAATAGTTCTCAATTAATTGTCTTATTTTTTTCTTAGTATTGCAAAAAAGGGGCAAATGATGGAAATAACCATTGCCTTAATTTTTTTTCTCTTTTTAGAGAAAATTTGAGATAGGTCCAACATGAGCTATTATTTTTTGTTTGTTTAAGGATCAATAATCACTTGGACTGGTTATTTAATATGTTTAAAACTGAAAATAATCATTCAGATTGATCCTTATCTCAGATTTTCTCTAATTTTAAGTACTTATGCTTCAGCACCGTTGACTTTTCCTTTTATTTTATGTTAACTTTATTCGAATTCTAGTGCTAAATTAATTAGAATCTGAAAAGTTATATTGATACTGCTTATGTTGCTTCATCAGCATCTGGACTATCTGGGAGCAAAGAAACTGCTCAAAGTCAGGTCTCTGTAGGGATGGGCTTACTGGCTGGATCAACTGTAATGCTTCTGACAGTATTATGGGGCTCCTGTCTTATAGTTGGAAAGTGTGACCTTGAAAATTCAGTCGCCATAGATCAAACAGACACCAAAGGATTTAACTTAACTGGTATTTCCCTACACCTTATCTATGTTTTCAAAGATGATTCAATGCTTATTTTCTATGCAAGTCTTGTGATCTGAACCCATGGCTGATATTCTGCTCTTGTCTAAGCACTAAGGGGTAAAAAAATTAATAAGAAAGGGTAGGGGAGTGGAGGAGCCGAAATGCTTTCATAATTACGATACTTGGCAATCCCGTCCCTCTGGTAAGGGAAGTGAGGCTAATCAAAAAAGAAAGCATGGGAGTTATACTGTATTAGTTGTACTTATAATGAGAGTTTGCATCAAATTCATATGTATCAGCAATTTTTCTTCTGATTTTTAATTTCTCTCTCCCTCCCAGGATCTGGGGTGAGCACTGATATTTGGACCAGCTATGCTGCTAGGATTATGATTATATCTGTTATTCCATTCATTATTGTCCAGTTACCCCAAGTTCTACATGCAAATTCTTCAAGTCGCATAGCAGTTCTACTTTCACTCATTGTCTCCATTCCTTTATTGGCTGCTTATAGCCTTTATCAGGTAGCTGCCATTTATGATTGATTGTCAACATAAGCATGCTCTCAAATGGCAAGCCTGTTTGTTTTATAGAACAAATCCTGACTAGTTTCCTGGAAACAATCTATACAGATATTCCAGCCATGGATTCTGAGGAGAAAACTTGCTTATGTTAAGCATAAGAACTTAATGTCAGGCCTTCTAGAACATCTAAAAACACAAGCAGGGGGGCGGTTCCTGAAAGACAATGGTGAACCTGATATGGAGGTTATAAAAAGGTGAGTCTTTAAATTTTATGTCCTTTCACTTGTTTCAATCTACAGTTTGAATGATTCAATAAGGCAACACAAAATCCAGGAGCTGTTCCACATGAAGCAGGTCAGTCATCATTGAACTGATGAAGTAAATTAAAGACATTTCTTGTAGTAGGGTATGCATATCTGAGCTAATTAAGAAACATGCAGAAAAATGGAAACTAAAATAAATTTTCGTATTCAAACTTTCCTCCTTGAACAATTTTCTATCCATAAAATGACAGGTTGTTTGAGACACTTGATAAGAATTCAGAGGGATACATAACAGCCAAAGATTTGAGAGCTCTTATAATAGGAATGCACTTGAAAGAGAAAGATATGGACATAGAAGAAGCTGTTGCAGAAGTTATGTTGGATTTTGATAAGTCTCATGACTCAAGAATTGACATGGAAGAGTTTCTCACAGGAACCGTGAGATGGCTACAGAAAGCTAGGCATTCCACAAGAAAGAATGACCAGAGTCCCAGGACACCTAAATTTCTAAATGAATATCATCTGGTATGTGCTCTATATATAATACCTTCAATCTTGATATAGACTTTAATGACATTATCAATTATCTGCAGAAAGCAAAGAGAGAACAAGATCTGTTGAGTGATCAGAGGGACGAGACAGTGGAAAGTATTAACAACCCCAGGTGGAACATTTTTAAAGCAGTGCTGATGTTGCTATTGGGAACTGTGGCCGCTGCAGTATTTGCTGATCCCCTTGTAGATTCTGTGGACAGCTTCTCAACAGCCACGAGTATTCCTTCTTTCTTTGTTTCATTTGTCATCCTGCCTTTTGCTAGCTCCAGTGAGATTGTCTCAACACTTATTTTTGCAAGCCGGAAAAAGATCAGAACAGCATCACTGACATATTCTGAGGTTTGGTCCTCTTCTAATTTCGTGTCCATTACACTGAGATATATCTTGCTGGAGTTTGCACTAACTGAAAATCTTGTCCCTAAAATGCAGATATATGGGTCTGTGACTATGAGCAACATTCTTTCCCTGTCAGTTTTCTTGGGTCTGGTTTACATTCGTGACCTGACATGGAATTTCTCATCTGAAGTGCTCATCATTCTTATTGTTTGCGTAATAATGGGTTTGATTGCCAGCTTTCGCACCACCTTCCCTCTTTGGCTGTGTTTTCTGGCCTACGCACTTTATCCATTGTCTTTATTTTTGGTGTATCTTCTCAATTATGTTGATGGATTGTCTTGGATTCTTTCCAACTGAATAAGAAAATGAAGCTTTCAGTTTCACTCTCCATTTGGTTTTTCTCATTGATATCCTGAAGCTCTAACACTGTTGGTTTAAGAATCATTAATTCAATCGACAGCTATTACGAACAGAAAGGCTTTTGGATGCAAAGGTGCCGCATTATCTTCCTCGCCACTAAGGCTTAAGTTTTGACTTCTATGATAGGTTGATAACTGAGATATAATAATGCCATAAGAAACTCTTCTTAGAAAGCTGTCATCAACATTGTTACTCTTACTTCATATCTCCAGAACAGTCTAAAACCCTCCACTGCGAAGAAGAGTGGTTCACTCTCCGATCCTAATATACTTCAACAGAAGCAATACAATAATACAAACATCAAAATTCAACAGTATGCTCAAAATTGATCATGGGATGTCAGAAAGCAACATTGCCTTTTTCTCTTGGCACCTGGCATGCCTCTGCCAGTTCAGAAATGAATAATTCATCCCGCATTACGCATGTGCCTTAGCAAATTACTCACTGCAAAGAAAAAGAGAAAGAAATATGCTTCAGCCTAAGTTTAATGATTTATGTCCATGAACAGGCACAAAACAAACCTTGCAAAATAGCATAAATTTGAGTCCATATTCTTGATTGATATTTGGACCGTCATCTTTGGAAGGTGAAATTTGTAGTGTGGGTTTAGTGCCACCTTGGCAACAATGTGCCCAACAACCCATACATAATTGTAGGAACAGATATGATTATGCACACACAAACTCAATAAAAAAGCAGCGATAGACTGCAAGAATTCCTGCTAGTCATGTGACCAATTTGCATCAAGGTCCTCGATGCAGATGTTACAGAACATCAGAAAAGGATACATTGCTTTTTAAACCCCCTCCCCTCCCCTCAAACCTCCCAAAATGTTGCTACGATTTTTTTTTGAATTTTTTTATATTTAATAAATTTATTAATTTAATTATTATAAAATAAAAATTATATAAAATAAATACGTATAAATAAAAAGATTGTATTTACAATGCCGAAAAACAGTAAAAATATCATTCATGCCGCAAACTCATCAAGTAGTATAAAGTTTACTTAAGATAACTCCTTTATGGACTTAATTATCTTTTAAACTGACTTAATTATTAAAACTCTAGACGGTTGGTATGACCACATCCACGTTATGCATACACCTACCAATATTCCAACTTTCCATTTAAACCATCAAAGCAGCAGATGGCCATTCACTTCTATGACAATAGAATTGAAAGAAAAATCTCTTCCATCTTAGTTTGATAATGGCAAAACTTGGCCATGTGCCTACCATCTGTATTTTTGTACGAACAAGGAATGTTGTTAATGGCAGTAGCACTCAATTTGACTCTGCCCACATGACTGTGGGACTCTGCATGACCATGAGTTCTTCTTACACATACTGGCTTTACATTTTCAAATTTCAACCCAGGAACTGTTTCTTGTGAATGCAGTAATAATTCATTAATAGAAAAGAATAAATAGCAGTGCTTAATAAACAATCAGTTACAGGAAAGAAAAAATGGGAAAAGCCAAGGCAAAAAGACAAAATCCAGATGTATCCGTCACTGTTACTAACACTCGCTTTCTCTCAGTGTGTTCGAACGCAGCCAAGATCCTCACTCTGCACCAAGCGGTACCGTCTTCTCTCTCTTCCTCTCTGTCTGTGTCTCTTCGATTTGGCTTCCAAAGGCAGTAACGGTCACATTTCCGCCATTCCCACGAAGCATCTTCTTCTTCTTCTGCTTAAATCCCACAAGCAACCGAAACGATCGCATTTTCCACGCTCTCTTTTTCTCTGAAAATGGCCGAAGGCAAAAGCTACGCTTTCTCGCTCTGCTTTTCTTTCCTCCTCTACACAATCTTCCCAATTTCTCGCGCCGATATTCTTCGCTCTTCAGACGACGGCGTTCCGCCTCAAGAACTGTGGTGCGTGGCCAAGAACAACGCGGAGGACTCGGCGCTGCAGGCGGCGCTGGATTGGGCCTGCGGAGCAGGGGGAGCCGATTGTAGCCCAATCCAGCAAGGAGGGCCCTGCTATGACGCTTCCAATGTCCAGAACACGGCGTCGTTCGCTTTCAACGACTATTTCCTCAAGCATGGCTTGACTGACGACAGTTGCTACTTCGACAACACTGCTGCTGTTACTTCCTTGGACCCTAGTCAGTGAACCTTATCTCTCATTCTTCAATGTCGTTTTACTCTATAAAAGCCAAAATCCATGCTTTGATTTAGTTATATAGATGGTACTCGAAAGTTTTCAGGGTAAATCTCGGAAAATTGATTTGTGTATTCATATTAATCCCATTCCTTTCTATACAGGTTACAGCAATTGCAAATTCCCATCCAGGTAATTGTGTTAAACTCGTTGGAAATTTGCTTCTGAAAATTTGACATTGCAAAAGATTTAACGTAATTTCTGGTGCAGTTTGACAGTGAGCAATGGTAGTTTTTCTGGTTCGACTTCATCTGTGGGGTTGGGACCCAGTGAAGATATAAATGGCTGCTGTAAAATTGCTGCTTGGAGGTGGCTCTGGCCTTTAATCACCAGTGCTTTGCTGCTCATGGTCTCACAGGTTGTTTCAGGATAGCAGAAATTAAAATGAACCACCCCCTGATTTGATGAAGGAAATTTGAAGGCTTTCCTTGTTCCCGTCGTACATGTTATACTATTAGGACCAAATTTTTTGCGTACGAAGCTAGTTCAGAACTAATGAATACGCATTGCTGCTGTCATCTGTTTAAAATTTTAGTTTGGTTAGAATAATCAAGCACACCATTTTGAGAAATGTTTTACCCAATTCAAGATATCTTGTGAAAGTTGAATTCAATGTTCTGAATTTTGGTTTTTCCTTATTTTGCGTTTGTCAGACCCAGATTGTCTGACTTTTAAAAGGGGAAGTCGAACAATCTTTGCCTTACAGGTGAGTGGAAAGCTGAAACAAAACAAATATAAAAACATTAGCAAAAAAATTAGCCTACCTTTCCTTTGAGGAAATCAGACAATCCTCATCAAACAATCCCCATCCTGCATGTATCAGAGCAATATCAGTCACAGGAGTTATTGGCACCTAAAATATTGAACTTTCTTTTTGCAGATAAATGGGATCAGTATCTAAGAGCAGCATCCCTTCCTCCTGTGTTTTTATGGTCTCCCTCTTTCAGTTTGCATATATATCACATTCGGCAAAATGAGATGGCCTTGAACTTTCTATATAGTCAAATATGAATCTAATTGAAACACCAACATGAATATATTATTGCCAGCATCAAGTAATAATAGTCTTTTCCTTCTTTAAAAATTACAAATATCAGGTCTACATACCATCTATAGCATCTATCGTCTGCTCTCAGAAGCCTTATGCACTCATGCGCCAGTAGAAGAAGCAATTTTTTTTTTTTTTTTGGTTTTTAAACAAATTCTGAAGTGTAAGTAATGAATATCCGCATATACAGCCTCCTTGGTTATGGAACATTTGTACTTCTATCCTGGGGCAAACGGTTATATTATCAGCTCAGACTCAAAGACCAGAAAAGCAGATTCAAATCAGAAGAAATCCTACATAGAGAGAAAACAGGAAAAGAAATATGAGTTGCATGCATACAAGCACATAAGCTTACATATAAGCATAATCAAATAGCTAAATCCTAAAGGCCTGCGTGGGGGCTGCCTCTGCCTGTACAAATTGCCACCTAATATCTGAATATTCACTAATTTCATTCTCATTAAGAATGTAGTGCTCATGATCATTATAATCCAAGTCAGGAAGAGGAGCAAAAATAGTACAAAAGTTTTACAGAATAAAAACAGAACACTGGTAAAAGTTTGGACAGTAATTAAAATTACAATGACTATTAAACACAGCACACACAATTGCTAGTATAGTATCAAGCAAAACATTACAATATCATCAAATGAATCACAAGGCATCATGGGAGACTTAGTGTCCAGCTACTGAGTTCATTATCAGAGGAAAGTGTTGGAAGGTCCTCCTGCTATTCTGGGGCGCTTGATATCGCTTTCTACTTGGTTATCTGTTTTTGATGTATTAATAATTTTCCATATAAATCCTGCTTCGTCCAAGTGAACTGACAAAATGTCATGAGTCCTGACATACTCTTCAGCCATCTCTTTGGGGATTTCATTCAGAACTCTTTCTACAAATGTAAGTTTGTCAAGGTGGGCTCTTAAAATTTTGTATGCCCGGATGAACTCATCAGCAATCTGCTTAGCCGATGATAACACTGCATGGTCATTCTTAATAACAGGAATATTAAGAGGCGAATCCGACCCCTCTGAATTATGGTGCAAATATTTTATGGTAAGATAAGCCTGGATAGCCATAAGGTATTTGCAAGATTTTGGTTCTAACTGCCAGAAATATCCACGGTCGAATATCCTAGCATATACAAAGAATCTCGTGCTGCATCCCTCACGATGATCATACTTTAAAACGATATCACGGATTGTGTCCAATGCGGAATTATTAGCAGGACATCTCAGCCACGAATGGTATAGTGCCCGAGACATGTATTTCAAACGATTAATCAACTCAATAAACGGAGGGTAAACATTCATACCGTGGAATTCTAAGTGCTGAATGCAAGCAAAACGCAGAATTCCATATAACCCAGGGTCCCATTTCCCTCTGTGCTCAAGATCCGCAACGGCCACGTGATGAGCAATGGTATGCTTAAAAACAGGAAATAGGCGAAAAGCCAAAGAAATATGCTCTGCCATGGGCCCTTCAAATTTGAGTGAATTTAGATATCGAGGATCATCAATGTTTAATTTGAAAAATTGATCTTTAATTCTGGCTAGGCTTCTCATAAAGTTATCGGGAGGTTTAGTAACCAACCGCATAAGGCACGCAGCGAAATAACATACAGCCTTGAACTTGAGCTTTGCATCTTCTTTACCTTCGCCGCAACTCTGACTCACCCCTGTTGATTTTTGAACTTGTACTTGGGCCAATCTGGTCCGGGCTCGGATTAAATGTGTTCCATTGGTGAGTATTTGTGTTCTGTGGTTGCTTGACTTCTCTTTCATGAGAGGCTTCCCTTCATGGTCTTGAATGTGACATGCTAGGCTAATCAATTGCAGCATACCTTCTTTTGTGATGCCATCTCTCAAAGACCTGAAAATATTGTCCCACACTCCTGGGCCATCTTCATGCGTGTAGTTGTATATGCTGAGAAATTCTATCCCCCTGATCTCTTTTATCAGCATAATCCTTTTTTCTTATCTCACCACTAGCACTCATGTTTTTTTCACAATGGATATCTGCAGCAGTCATTGCTCCCTGCTCTGCCTTTTATGGTGGAGAGAAAAACCCTGTGATTGATTTTTTTTCTTTTTTCTTTTTTTCCGAGGAAGAAGAGGCTTATCTTTTCTTTTGGTAAAACTAATAAAGAAGCTACAGCAGCTGAAGCCAATAAGAAAACAAAGTAATTCTTTTCTCTATCAACAAAGCAAACCCATTCCCAATAACTTATCTTTTCCTCTCTTGATAAGCAAACTCTTCTACGTGCCGGGTCCTATTTTCCAGTGTTTGATGAGGTACAAATGATGAACAGAATACCCTCTGCTCTTTTCATATCTGTCTCATTTATCTTAACTTGTTTTGCCACCCTTTGAAATGTGGATATGCTGGGGACAACACTACAACGTGATCTTGTAATAAAGTTGGAATGGTGGTATCTAATATCATCATCTTTACGATCGAACATAGATTTCTTTCCAGATCTTATATCCAAAAACTGACCCAACAAGCATCTGACATAAACTCCTTTACGTAGCCCTCATTTGGCCATTTCATATCAGAATTATAACTCTTCCCAGGCTGCTTTTTACAAACCGAAGTTACCCATTATCTTTTTTTGGACTTAGGAAGAAGACCCTTCATCTTTTCTTATGGTAGAAGCAATGAAGAAGCTACACAGTATCTTTATACAGCAAACCGTTGAGAAAGAAGAAAGTAGTTCCGTTTGTCGTCGACAAAGCAAACCCATTCCCAGTAACCTATCTTTTCCTCCCTTGATAAAGTCTTTTATTCTACTGACACTATCATACTCTGAATCCAGCCAAAACTAAGAAAGAAATATATATTGAGGATGAAAAATATAATTTTTATTGACAAATTATTTTTCTCATAACGCAAAACTGACTCTCATTACCGCACCGTTGGCCATTCCTGATAATTGCTCTCTGGACCAAAGTTTCAATTGAGTAGTGAGAGCCCGGCGTTGAAGGCCCTCCCAGTGCTCTCTGGACCGTCCAATAACTGCTCTTCCAACATCACTTCAACCTAATCTTAATATTTCCTGGAAAACTGTTATTTATTAATTTTAACCATCCAAGTCAAATTCAAATGACAAATTCGTTGCTTTGCTTTCTCGCTTTCATCAGTCAGTAAAGGGAAGCAAAAATGAAAGCTGCCAGATGAAAAATTAGACGTTTAAGACCAAAATCTCTTAACGAATCTGGTTCTGAATTAATGAATATGCCATCTGGTTTAGATTTGTAATGTTGTTAACAAAGTCAAAATGCACCATTTTAACGCAGGTTTTACCCGGTTCAAGGTTTCTTATCCTAAATACCACACCGAAAGCTTATGTGTTCTGCTGACAGGTTTTTGAAAGTTAAAATGGTTGCTTTTTTTCAATCTGCGTATTATGATACTAACAAGAGTGAGAGCAGAAGGTCAATTTCAGACCACATCAAAGCCAAATGCAAAACATGTTCCAAGACATTGCCAAAATCGTGTTACGTTCATGCCCGAAGGAGATATATCAAAGATCAGCATTAAATAATCAAAACCCATAGTCAAACTCAGACATTGAGAGCCTTATTTTTGTAATCCTATATTTTAACATCGTTCTGCTGAAAACAACAAATTCTAGGATCATGCAGATAAATAGCATGTAAACAAAAGCATCACATAGCATTTCCAGAAATTAGAAGTTAAAAAACCCATGACACACCAGCAAAACCACATCAAATACCTTAAAGCATAGCTCTTGGGCTTATTATAGACTACAACAACTGACCTCTAGTGCTCTAATTAAACCAGGTTCCCCCACTAGCCATTAACATCAAACATACATTCAGAAATGGAATTGAAAACAGTAGATTGACTCTTCAACAGCAACATTGCTTTGATTCTGATTCAGAGGAAACAACTAACACTCATTCTGCAAGACACTCACTGATCAAAGAAAGTACTCTCGTTGGTTTCCATAATCCACCAAGCAACTTGACTTGCACCAGCAGCAAATTGTTCTGTATTTAGTTATGGAAACGAATAAGACAACGCCGGTTATCTACTAATACATACAGATGAAAAGAATTATAGTGTCACATATCATTGTTAATAAACTACCACATGAAATATATAAAGGACGCCTAGATTGCTAGAGGTAGAAAGTTCTGAAAAGTAGTAAGTACACATCAACAAATGATCTTAAATCACTTCCCCTAAACAAAAAAACACAGAATAACTCTGCATTTTTGGTTGGTACAATTAGTTAGAGAAATATTACTGCAACCCCAACAACAAATACGAATCAAACGAGAACAGAGAATGTAATTGATGCAAGTTTCTTAATTTGTTGATTAAAACTTCCATATCAGCAAACCAGCCAATTTCCAACACTAGAAACTACTGTAATAGATAAGAAAATGTTACCGATTTGCCCGTATCAATTCATGGTGCACTGACGATGATACACAGAATGAAGAGATCAGCCTTCATCGCACTTTACAAGCTATTTATGTAGTTGTTAGTGCAGTTATCTTTATCAGATTTCAAATTCTCACGGAGCTAATCAAGTTGCAATATTTAAATCTAGTAAAAGTTATGGTAAAGCTGAGCGAAGGATTTTGTAAAGATATAAATTAATCTTGGTCCTTCATCTAATTACTAATAAAGTAGCATATAAGCAAGTACAGAGGATCGAGCAATATACTGATTTTGGGAGCAGATTTGTGATAATCAATACAGAAATAGTTGTTGACTTAGAAACTCTAAAACATAGATTACTTAATTTTATTGACATAAAAGTAGTTTCGTAAAAATTTAGACAAGATAGCTAGGAAACATAGGGCCTGTTTGATTTCTATTTTAGAGAGCAGTTTTTTGTTTTTAAAAACAATTAAAGCAGAAAACTTGCTTGTTTCACTGTTTTTAATTTAATAATTTTTAAAACAAGTTTCTTAAATGCTGTTTTTAGAATAAAAAATTAAGAATAAGTTAGAGATGCTTTTGTTTTGGGAATGGCTGTTTTAACGGTGGCATTTCTATAAATATTTAGATTCATTAATGGCATTAGAGTAATTCAGTTGTCTTCTTCTCCTGAATGCTCCTATTCCGATCCACCCCGCTTGCCTCTGCACACATTGAACGAAGCTCTTTAAGAAGAGATTTCCTCAAAAGCTCTTCTGTTCGCTCCATATGCCCCTTCGTCCTCATGTAAAGTTATCGTCGAACTGTAATTCACATGCCAGTGATCCCCACCAGTGATGCTAAACTTCATGATATACATGTCATTATCCAGCTCGTCCAACCTCTGAATGCTAACTTCAGCCGGCAAACCGCACATAACTACCACCTTACGGACACTTCCAATACCGCCATCCCCAACCAACCTGGTGCAGTTCCTTACAGACTGCTTGTAGGCTTGTGGGTAGTCAAAACGCCTAATCAGATATCATACCAAGGGCAGGGAAGCGTCCATGGGTTGGAGCTAGCTACAGCCGCACTGGCGTGTTTAAGCAATTTCTTTAAGAAAATTGCAAGAAAACAAAATAGCTATTCAAACAATTTTTTTTGTTTTATTACTCTAAAATTTATTTTGAAGAACAATTCATCCAAACAGGTTTTGGTATATTTTTATACTAAAAAATTATTCTCAAAATTAATTTAGGAAACAGAAAATCATAAACACTTTCAAACAAGCCCTTAGTTGCCATTCAAGTGAGGAAAATGGAAGTGCCAACTCACTTAAAACTCAATATCCTGTTATGAATCATGATATATGTTGAGATAAATATGATAGGAAAGTTACCAACAGCTAAGGAGTGTAGTCTCCCCTTCCTCCTCCTTTGAATGAGTCCTAGAACATCTTCTCTGCAGGGTGCTTGATATCCCTTCCTACTTGGTTATCTGCTTTTAATCTATCGTTAAAACTTCTCCATAGAGGTCCTGCATCATCCAACTGTACTGACGAAATGTCATATGCCCTGACATACGCGTCAGCCAATTCATCTGTGATTCCAAGTACCTTCTTCCATATAGGTGAAGTCATTTTCTGATAGACACCGAAAATTTCGGCCGCCCAGACGAACTCATAGGCCATCAGCTTAGCCGATGATAACAACTCCTTGTCATTTTTAATAGCAGGAATTTCAAGAGGTGAACCGTACCCCTCTGGTTTAACATACAAATAGTGTATAGTAAGATAAGCCTGGATAGCCAGCAGGTATTTGCAAGAGTTTGGTTCTAGCTGCAAGAAATACCCGCTGTCAAATATCCTAGCGTATATCCAGAATCTCGTTGGGGTTCTGCCTTCCTTTGGAGGATCATAGTTTAAATTGATATGACGAATCATGTCCAATGCAGAATTATTGGCAGGACATCTCAGCCATGTAAGGTATAGCGCAGGAGACAGCCAAGTCATACGATTAATCAAATGAGCAAACTGAGAATAAACATTCATCCCGTGGAACTCTAAGTGCTGAATGCAAGCAAAACGCAGAATTCCAAATGACTCAAGATTCCTTCTGTGTTCAAGATCCGCAACGGCTACGTGATGAGCAATGGTATGCTTAAAAACAGGAAATACGCGAAAAGCCAAAGAAATATGCTCTACCATGGGCCTTTCAAATTTGAGTGAATTTAGATATCCAGAATTTTCGCAGTAAAAATTGAAATATTGATCTTTAATTCTGGCTAGGCTTCTCATAAAGTTATCGGGAGGTTTAGTAACCAGCCGCATAAGGCACGCAGCGAAATAACATACAGCCTTGAACTTGCTCTTTGCATCTTCTTCACCGTCACCCCAACTCTGGCTCGCCCCTGTTGATTTTTGAACTTGTACTCCAGCGAATCTGGTCCGGGCTCGGATGAAATGTGTTTCATTTGTGAGTATTTGTGTTCTGTGGTTGCTTGACTTTTCTTTCAAGAGAGGTTTGCGCTCTGCATCTTCTTTACTTGGACTCTGACTCTGACTCGCCCCTGTTGACTTTTGAACTTGCACTCCGGCAAATCTGGTCCGGTCTCGGATTAAATGTGTTCCATTGGTGAGTATTTGTGTTCTGTGGTTGCTTGACTTCTCTTTCATGAGAAGTTTCCCTTCACGATCTTGAATGTGACATGCTAGGCTAATCAATTGCAGCATACCTTCTTTTGTGATGCCATCTCTCAAAGACCTGAAAATATTGTCCCACACTCCTGGGCCATCTTCATGCGTGTAGTTGTATATGCTGAGAATTTCTATCCCCCTGATCTCTTCATCATCATAATCCTTTTTTCTTATCTCACCACTAGTACTCATGTTTTTTTCACAATGGATATCTGCAGCAGTCATTGCTCCCTGCTCTGCCTTTTATGGTAGAGAGAAAAACCCTGCGATTAATTTTTTTTTTTTGCCTTTTTCCGAGGAAGAAGACGCTTATCTTTTCTTTTGGTAAAAGTAATAAAGAAGGTACAGCAGCTGAAGCCAATGAGAAAACAAAGTAATTCTTTTCACAATCAACAAAGCAAACCCATGCCCATTAGTTTACCTTTTCCCCTCTTGGTAAGTAAACTCTTCTAAGTACCGGGGCCTATTTCCATCTGTTTGGTGAAGTACAAATGATGTATAGAATACCCTTTGCCACTTTCATCTGTTTCATTTACCTTATCCTGTTTTTCCACCCCTGGAAATGTGGATATGCCGCGTACAACAGCATAACGTGATCTTGTAATAAAGTTGGAATGGTGGTATCTAATATAATCTTTACGATCGAACATAGATTTTTTTTTGGGGGATCTTATATCTAAAAGCTGACCCAGCAAGTATCTAACGTAAACTTCTTCACGTAGCCCTCATTTGGCCGTTTCGTATCAGAATTATATCTCTTCTCAGGCTGCTTTTATCAACCACAGTTACACCTATCTTTTTCTGGCCTGATTGAATTTTGTTGGCCTGAGGAAGATGGCTTTATCTTTTTTTTTTTTTTTTTAATAGTGAAAGGAACGAAGAACCAACACTTTATCTATTCACTCTAAGCTAATGAGAAACAAAAGGAGTTCCTTTTGTAATCGACAAATCAAACCCATTCCCATTGACTTATCTTTTCCTCCCATGTTATAATCTATTGACTTCATTTTTTTTTTTTTTGGGTAATAGATGAAGCCTATTGGCTTTATGGATTGGGAAAGGGTAAAGGAAAATTGAACCGTAAGTTCAAGGGTATAGATCATCGAGATGACCGCTGAGCCAAGAGCTCTAGTCATTGACTTCATTCTTTGATTCTAGCAGAAAATAGGAAAAAAATAATTGAAGATGAAAAATATAATTTTTATTTATAAATTACGTTTCTTTATTTTTTGAGCACAAATTATTTTTCTCATAACGCAAAAATGACACTCATTTCTACAACGTTGGCCATTCCTCGAACACACGCTAGCATCATTGAATTTTGATTGTAACCCTTTGTGAACTTGAAGACAAAAAAGAAAACAAAGTCTACAGTAAGCCTCTGATTGTGGATATGAAAAGACCTTCCAGGGCTTCCGAGTTCCAAGTCCATATGGACTTCTTATTTTTGTGAGAAGGATGCTCAGGATCTTCGTTCCTGGTTTTAGAACTTGATTCTGAATCAGGTAAGTTGGCTTAACCGGGGGCTGTAGAGAAGACTACAATAGAAATTTAGGATTCTTCAATTGCTTTTGGGAGTTCTGTCGAAATGGCCTCCCCTTTGCTGAGCCTTTGATCATCCTTGAAGGTGAATATCCCACATTTTTGTAGAGCAGCAAAAAGATGATCAATGAAATTATTATGAGTATCCTCACCTCTAAAATCGAGGAATACTTACATACCATATCCGCCGAGTTGATGGGTTGCTCTGGACTCTCTTGCAATTCATTTTTTTTTTTTTTTTGGGTACATCTCTTGCAATTCATTGGGAAACTGGATGTCACGTGCCCAATACATTAGAGATGTAAAAGTGCTACCCATCTATCCGAGCAAAGATGGAGATTCACAGCCATGGCTTTTAATTATTAATGGTCTGCCGTTAAGGTACTACTGCAGTTGTTAAGACTCGAAATTGAAACTTGAAAAGGGGCATGCTTGGATGGTCTAATAAAAAAAAAATGCAATGTACTGTGTGTTCTGTTTGAGTTTAAATTTTTAATGTACTGTGTGTTCGTTTGTCTACCAAAAACGTAATGAATATGTTGTTAAATTATTTTTAAATTACTTGAAAATAATATATCTATATAAGGAATTTAATATAAAAACCAATAGTTCTATACTTTGCTGTGAAACGGTGTAATCCTATGCCAATATAATTAAACAACGTACTTGAAACATAGCTTTGTCCATGTCAAAGCGTAAGTTGTTTTCCACCCTTGACGAGTATAGTTTTTTTATTGATTAATCTTTTTTCACAAATTGATTTTATTTTATAAATTAAATATTAAAAATATTTTTCTTAACAACAAACAGACAAAAGTTTCATGTTTTATCCCAGAAGGAAATAGAAAATCTTAAAAGAATTCTTGCCTCTGAATTTATGTTATTGTGTTTCGTTTTACAGGTATAGATGCATCTGCCATAATATCTCATTGGTTCAATAAGTAATTCCTTGAGGAATGAAGATTGTGGAGGTGAGCTATCTTCTCCCAAACAAGTATTTTCCATACACACATTCTCAATTAAATACAATAATTTTATTAATTTGAAAAACAGCTTGTATTCTACCACATATCACTTCTTTATTACCCAATAGTCTTGAGGGCAGTTGTTAACTATTCATCCGCCATTTTTTAAGTAATTTTATTGTAGTATTGATTTTGTTAATTTAAAACACCAAAAAGTTTAATTCCCAGACCATTCAAACAGACTCTTTGCCTGTGTTTAAAATTAAATGAGTATTCATATATATATATATATATATATATATATATATATGTATGATATGGAGTATTCATAATTTAAATATGTGACATTGGCTGTTTTTGGTGTGAACACTCACTAGTATGTATCAGTTTAGTTTTCACACATCACCAAAATTATAATTTATTGTTAAAACATCATCTACCACACAATGACATAATCAATGTTAGAACAAAAGCAACTTAGGACTTTTGCTAAATGATCACCTATTCCAAAATTTATAATTTATTCATATCTTTTATGTTGTAATTATCACTAATCAATAATATTGGAATCATTTGTTTTCTCCAATTAACACATGGAATATCAAAGCTCTCACAAAGTGGAAAATCTCAAGGAACCTTTCTGTTGGAAGGGGAAGTGCGAGGATCTAAAGTGGGAACTTGTCCAAATCAAGGGACTTATATTGTCCACAAAAGATATTGAGGATTCTTAATTAGGTGAACCCAAAAGGCTTCCCACAGCATGAGTCTGACTTAGTTGAGTACGTATTGGCAGTGTGATTATTCTGACCATTTTCCAGCATCTGAAGAGTAGGATTCGAATAAGTGGGCTATCCCAAAATCATCAAGATCAGGGATTTGCATGTTGTTGCCGGCATGCATCAATCTGTACTTTAACCTTTCCAAACTCTCCTTAAATACCAAACGCACCCCGCATTTCTTTATCTCCCATTCTGGACCAATCTTAATTGCGACGTCAATATGCTCTCTTTCTTTTATCTCGCTCTTGAAATAATCCTGCCTGGCGACACAGATTATCCCGATGTGATCTAATTCTACCGCAACTGGTTCCTCTCCCTTAAAGAACACAGAAAATGACGCTATCACCCCATTGTCAAGTGCACATTGAGGAGAGGTTTTTAGATGCCCGTCAGCATCTAAAGGTGGATGGGGATCAAGCGCCACAAATGATGCACAGAAAGCTAAGCCAAGCCAGTTACTATCACGCACACTGGAAGGCACCCGTATCCTTATTGAAGCTCCCAATCTTTGACAGCTGAACCACCTTGGAATTTCACTTCCAGGAATAACATTATGGAGCATTGTAAATGGTTCTGAACCATGCAGTTCCTGGTAGCATAAAAATTAGATAGTTATCTTTCACAAGAAAAAGATACAATGATAGGCGGAGGAAGGGAGGGTGCGCACCTCAAGGAATGGTATTGACTTTGACAATGCCATGCTACTGCAGCGTTCAAACTCACAGAACTTGGAGCAACTGAAAATATCAGTTCCACCTATTCCACTTCCAGGAATAACATTATCAATCAATCTATGAGAGTTTCGATCATGCAGTTCCTGGTAGCATAAAAATTAGATAATTAATTTCACAATAAAAAGAGATAATGATAGAGGAAGGGAGCACTGGAGCGTCCGCACCTCAAAGAATGTCACCACCCTTGACAGTACCATGCTACTGCACCGTTCAATCTCATAGAACTTGGAGCAGTTGAAAATATTAAGTCCGCACATACAAATTGGTTCACATGGCTTAGAAGAAAATATATTGGAAGGGAGCTCAGGCAAATATTGAAGATTTTTGCAATGCATTAAGTTAATACAACTAAGCTTAGAAAGTTTATTGATGGTAGAAGGTAATGTACTAAAATCGTTTCCACTCAAATATAGAAGCTCTAAACAATGTAGCCATCCAATAGAATCTGGAATTTCACTTAGATGACAAAAACCTAGGTTGAGAAATTTCAAAAAAGATAGGCGATTCAAATAATCCACCAAAGGAAAACCAATTGATCCTTTATGTTCTCTAGAAAAGAAACGAATAGGCATCTTTATTTTTTTGCAAACAATGGACAACAATAATTGCCCAGTTCTATCAACCTCCTCAGCATGCCTTAATTTCTTTAACCGCTTTCCAAGTATTGAGCAACCAAGAAGACATAAAGTTTCAAGAGAACTCAAACCAAATATGCACAAAGGGATATTGACAAGATTTTTGCAAAGATTCAAATTCAAGTAAGTTAGCTTTGCCAGAACTCCAATAGATTCATCAAGCCTTAACAATCTGGTACATCCTTCTAGATCTAGTCGCTCCAGATTTGGGATCCCTCTAAAATCCGGCATCTTGATAAGGTTTTTAGATTGCCTAAGGTTTATGCTTCTTAGATTCGGCAAAAGCTGTGAAGGTATAACACAGTAGAGCAAAGAATATTAGCAACCCTCTAGCTACTAACATCCAAGATTTTAAAGAACTCAAGATTTATTTTCTCCGTCTTCTTATCTACATTTATTATAAAAAAAGAAGAAGAAGAAGAAGAAACAACATATATGTTACCTTTAACCCTTCCCACAATTGTTTGATACAACTATAAGGCATAATCAATTCAACAAGTGTATCCAGCTGAAAACTTGATGGCAAATAAGTGAAAGGATATTCATGCCACTCTAGATATTTCAACTTGTTTGACAAGCTTCTAAGACTTCCAGAAAAATTCACATTACGAAATATAAGTAGTCTAAGGTGGCTGAGATTTGATAGAGTGTCTGCTTGCAATGCGATGCCATATGAATAATCCAGAGCTATGGCTTCAACATTTTTTGTTCCCTATAAATGAAAAGATTATAAAGAAAACCAAAATGTTGATTCAACCCATAATTGAATACAAAATGCTACATTTAAATTTTCAAAACACTACTTACCCTTGTTTCCATCATAACGTGGTGGAAATTTTTGTAAAGCCACAATCTACTCCACTTCTCTGGCCTTGTGGGAAAGTTTTCTCGAACAATGCTCCTCCCCAATTCTTGCAACAAATCATGCATTTGAATTTTGCAATTTATAATGGTTAAGAGTGACTTATCAATGAGAGTGCTTATACCACTCTCGGGATGTAATCCACAACAATTTAGAATTCTCTTTACATCATCTTTGTACATCCCATGAAAGAAACAAGCAATGTCTAGAAAAATTTCTCGCTCTAATACTTGCAGTCCATCAAAAGTAGTTCGGAGAATATCCATGATCTCTTTCTCAGGATTTTCTTGTAGTCTAGCCAATGTACATTCCCAAATTGAGACATCTTTGTTAAATAAAGATGAGCCCAATACTTTAGCTGCTAATGGAAGGCCTTTTACATGTTGTAGTACTCTATATGTCAGCCACTCATAATCGCTCATAGGATTACAATGCTTAAACGCTTTTCTACAGAAAAGTTCATGAGCTTCAAAATAGTTCAAGTGCTTAACCCTATAAATTTCATGTGCTCCATAGTTATTAAGAATATGCTTATCTCTGGTTGTTATGATGATTCTACTCCCAGCACCAAACCAGTTAGGCTTTTTAGCCAAATTCTCTAATTCATCCAAATGATTAACATTATCAAGAACTAAAAGAGTCCTAAGGTTCTTTAGTCTAGTTTTAATCAAAGTGGTTCCATTGTAAACATGCCATATCTTTAGATTCTCTATCATTAGAGTTTCACTAAGAAGTTGTTCTTGTAAACGGAGTACACCATCACCCTTGGAACCTTTACTTATATTCATAAGGAAACTGGAGGCATCAAATTTGTGAGAGATTCTATCATACACAATTGCAGCCAAAGTTGTCTTTCCTATTCCACCCATCCCAATAATCCCTAACACCCGAACATCATCATCATTAGAGTCTAAATCCAAAATCTTTTCTAATGCTTCTACACGAGATTCAATCCCAACTAAGTCATCAGTAAGACTTGAGAATTTATGACCCAACATGCTTAGAGCTTTTTGAACAATTTCATCAATAACTCTGGACTCTCGCCTACAAAAACAAATGAAAGGGAAATAAACTCATTACCTAAGAATACAACAAAGAAAGAATAGTTAAGAGAGAACGAACAATCCAAACAAAGAAAAGAAAAGGATAGGTTAGCATGACAATTTATTAATTCATCAAAACTCCATCTATTCATCAAAATTGTTAAATTTAAGTAGTTGAACTTGAATGCATGTAATGATCAATTTGTTGGCCAAGGCAAGCATAATTAGTATTAAAAAAAAAGAAAAGGAAAGAGTGAAACAAATTTAGTATCTAGCAATATTTAATGACATAAATGATCAAGAGAGGATCACTTACTTATTTCGCACATCCCAACCAGAAAGATCAGCTACTTTGGACATAGCTATCCTCCATGTATTCACCAGGTCTAAATTATCTTTGAATTTTTTTTCATATTCAGCAAATGATTTCCCATAATTTCCACTCTGTTTTCGCACCTCTGAAGGATCCACATCATAAAAAATAGGCAAAACCGTTTGTCCCAATACCATATTGCAATCAACAATCTTTGCCAATTCCCTCAAGCACCATGTTGAGTCAGCATAAGTTTTGGAGAAGACAACAATAGAAATTCGTGATTCTTCAATTGCTTCTGGGAGTTTCGTGGAGATGACCTCACCTTTGCTGAGCCTTTCGTCATCCTTGAAGGTGAATATCCCACTTTTTTGTAGAGCAGCAAAAAGATGATCAACAAAATTATTACGAATGTCCTCACCTCTAAAACTAAGGAATACTTCATACCAAATCCGTTGAGTTGATGGGTTGCTTTTGATGCTCTTACAATCCATATGATCACTAAATGTATCCTGCCCAATATATTATAGATGTATTTAATAAATGGTCTACCGTTAAGATACAATTGTACTAGTTTAGACTCAAAATTGAAACTCGAAAAGGGTTGTAACTGGAAGGTCTAATAAAGAAAAACAATTTGAACTCTTTTGAGACTGTGACCAAGAGTTCACAAATTACTCTCAGTTCGTCATAGCATTGATTGTGGGACCATCTGGATGTTTGTATGACGGAAACTTCTCATAATCACAGGTTCAATATGTCATTCTCATTAATTGTGTTTGTCACACAAATTTAGAAGCAATAATTTTGGAGGAAATGTAGATTGGAGTTGTGGACAACAGGAGATGGCCTAAAAGGAAATTGAAGCCAAAAATAAGATAGAAGTTGAAATGAAATTATTGACTCAAATCAATTACGTCACAAATAACTGCAACAATATTAGTAACACAAATTGTTTACAAATTAATTTTTTATTTGCTACCAAATAACTTTTATGATATAAGTGCTCAAATAATTAGTTCTTTTTTAATTGAGGTAAATTAATTACTAAGATGATGACATATAACTGCAATTTTTTTTTAAAACTTTTTTCAAGCATTTGTTTTAGTCTTATTGATTCTATTGGCAGGTTAACCTGCTTATTTTACGGTAGGAAAAAATTGTTAGACAACAAGCAAAAGGCGAGCAGATAACCAAACAAGAAAATAAAAGACAGAGTGCCTAACTCAAGACAGAACCAAAAAGGAACAAAATTAAAATTAAGTAGGACTTATAGTAGAAACGCCTAACTTATTTATATTGACACCAAAAAACTAATTGTTGAAAGTTTTGGAGGGATTTTTGCAAATTAAAAGAGATTTGGAATCACCATCAATCTAAATTTAAATAGTAAGAACACTAAAAAGTTTTAGTTTATGTTACAGAAATTAGGTTCCGATGTTAGTTACATATAAGAAATATATTAGTGCCTTAGACGCCCTTTGAATATCACATTAATGTTTTGTTATTTTTTATTTCAAAACTATGCTTTCAAAGATAATTTTATTTTTCTTTTTTATTTGTTCCAATATCAATTTTATATGTGATTAAGTGTAATCCTTAATTAATTTTGCTAGTGAGTGGCATTTGAAGCCATTACTGTGAAAAAGAAAATTTGAAGCCAAGCTCATCCAGGATTTTCTTAGCTTAACTGGGTTTCAAAAAAAAAGAGTACTTGACTAAGTTTTTCTTAGGATGTTTTGGGCCTTAAGCATCGGTAATTCTCCATGATTACACTAGAAGAACCATGCCAATGGCTTGATTAGGCCCATAGCATAATTATTGTTGAGATAATTAGAAGGTAGCCATTCTCATTACCACCCCAACAACCATCCTTACGGAGAATCTGGCTGTGAGGATCATCTAGGGTTTAATAAAGTCAAGGGATTTAAAAAGAGGCAAGATTTCATGCTAGAGAAACAATGCCAATGACTTGACTAAGTTCATGACAAAATTACCTTTGGAATAATTTAGAAAGTAGTTATTCTCATCGTCACCCCTATAATCATTGTTGAGAATCTGGGCTTGAAAAAAAAGGCTTAGCCAATTAGAAACCATGAGGTTGGAAACTCTTAATAACCATGTTAGAGAAACCTTGCCAATGATTTGACTAGACCCATGATTGTTATCAAGATAATTTAGAAATTGACCATTCTCATAACCATCCCAATAATCGTAGTCCGGATTTCAAGAGTGATGGGGAATAGAGATAGCTAAGAAAATAATTTCGAAATGTTACCCCTTTCCTTGAATTTTAAATTTTAAGGGTCAAAAGAGATTTCAAAGATTTTGAGGAACTAAGATCTTTTATTTTCATTTTATGATTAATTTTATGAGTTTTTGTGACACCCCAAGTATCATCATAACCACATATACATATTTAATAAAAATTCTGGCAGAGTCACCTCGGAAATTCATTTACATAATAACTAATATTCATGCATTTTGCTTAAAACAAATCAACTATCCTTTCAGCCAAAAGAAATTTAACAAAATAGAAATTAGTGACATGCAAATGGAAGGTAACGATTTACCTTGCTAGGAGAACAAATTGATGGAGCCCAAAACTGTTATTCCATTATGTAGTAGAAATTGGCAGCTTGTGCTAAGAAAGAAGGATTTGCTAACCATAAAAGAGACCAGCTCCGTAAATGAGAAAGAGAGAAGTAAGCGGAAGAAATGCTAACAGAAACAATAAAAGAAAGGGTAAGTAGAAAAGACAAAAGAGAAGTAGATATGGGAAGTGGTGAAAGACGAAAGATAAGTAGGAAAAGGAAGAAATAAGGTAGCTTGGGTAAGCCCTTAGAGTAAAAGGTCAATATAAACATAAATGAGATGTGTTATTAGGAAGTGGGAAGAGAAGCAACGAGGAAAAGTCAATATAAACATAAATGAAATAAAAGCAATTAGGTGATTTGTGCAGACAAGGGCTATGGCAATTGAATAAAATTAGGTAGCAAGTAATTAATTACGGTTGTAACTCCTTACACATTTCTTTCACGTTTTTTATTCACATTTCACCCCCATCGTGGGTGAATTTGAAACGAAAGCATAAATAAAAAATGAAAAAAGAGTAAAAGAAGAGTAAATGAAATATGAGTATAAAAACGTAGAAATAATATTATTATAAATATATATATATATATTATTTAATTGTTTGTCATCTACCCAATTGTCTATTTACAACAAATTTAATATGATTTATTATCTATACTTTTATATAATTAAAATAATTCTTTACGCATTTTAAGATTTAAAAAATTATTTTTAAGTATATTAATGACATACATCTAATGCATATGAAATGTCATGATCTACCTAATTTATTAATAAAGCAAAATAACTTTAAGTTCTAATCCTAATTACCATACACAACTACATTTATATCTAGACATGGGTATGACAGTTTTCCTAGTTACTCACCAATCCAAATTAGTTCTCTAATCTTTTACCTTTGCTGTCATAGTCTCCTATTTCATTTCATGCATGTGGCCAATAAATGGCATAAGGCATAATAAAGATTGTAGCAAAAATAACGTAGGATCCTACAATACAATATTCTTATTTATATTCTCCACATAATTCTCCAGGATCAAAACTGAATTCCCATGTTATACTATTTTCACAATTAAGCCTAAGAGCACTAAATCTATAACAACGCCCATATATCAAACATTTAGTTGAGAATGGCCTTTCACAAAAGACAAATCTAGTTCTGAAGATGGCAGTTGTGCTTGGCATTTTAACATTAATTTGCATGTCCACAAGAGTCATTAAGCAATTCCCACGCCACTTAATTGCTGAAACCAAAAAGAACTTAAAACCCCCTCCCCCGGTCTATGTATATTTGTACCAGAGTTTTTAAACTTTATCATATTTTGTGATTTCGAAAATGGTATGCACACGTTCCTTACATGGAAAGATAAAGATGAAAGCAAGAGTAAAAGAAATATATTTTATTAATTATTATTATATGATAAACGTAAACAAAATATGGATGGAAGGGCATTGGTATAACAGCGCTCTTATGGTTTATATGTCCACTTGAACTCACGGGGCAAATAAACCAACAAATTCTATTAAAAAAACTGCACTTTCCCATTAGCACGTATTATTAACAAAAGAAAAAAAAAAAAAAAAACCTTAAAGATCGCTCATTATTACTCTCTGTTTCTTTTTTTGTTTCTTTACATGTTGAGTCTCTCTAAAAATTTTAAGCATTTTATCATAAAAGCAGCCAAGCGACACTTAGAATGACATTTACATTAGATAAAGAAAATAGGAGCACTATTATACTTATATTTTTTTATTTATATTTTTTATTTTTTATTTAAATTTATTTAAATTTTTGTTATTTTTTAAACATAAAAAATTAGGCCACATCTACCGAAGGAGTCCAAATGTGGGGCTAGTCGTTTCCGAGGAAAACACCACTGTCCCACTGGAGATCCCATGTGTGAAACAAACTTGTTATGGCCTAGAACTAGTTCCCTCAAATCGGTGCAAGGACTGAGACAGCAGAAATATTTCTGAAAATAGTGCAGAACCCACCATGTAATTCCTATACCTCTCTATATCCTACACTATGCACTTTCTAGTTACCTTACCCGTGGACCAATTCTCTGAAGACAACACTTAACACGTGGCCCCTCCCAAACGAAGAAACTTGCTGCCGTTTTGTCTTATCTCAAAACAATGCACAACAAGATCAATGCCACAACCTATACGAAAGTGTTAATAGAGATGAGAGAGAATCAGTCCAAAACGTTCAATTCATTCACACATGGTTCTAAAAAATAAATCACAGACTAAACAAAAATCTTGATGCACAAGTACAGTACTCAGTTAGCAAGAGAAAGGGAAACATGCCAAGCCAAAGATGAGCAAAATAGTAGAAGATCCAAGCGTCTCACCTGGGCTTGTTTTTCTTGTAAGTTCTGCTCTTTGTGCAGCCGTGGGAGTACGTACAAAATGATGAAGGAATTCACTGGCTCAACACATGAGCTTAGTATAAGTCATAGGCGGAGTGAAAGTGTTTCTGAAAATTCTCACCGTGTGCTTGTGAGAGGAGAGTAAAAAAAAAATGTGTGTGTCAAAAGGTGAAGTTCTCTGCTAGGCCGTGTAGTGTGGAGTCGTGATGGTGAAAAAAAAGTTCAAAAGTGTGGTGTAGAACGTGGGTGAAGGCCTCTGTGCTAGTGAATGAAGGTAAGAGGACAGGGGAAGTGTAATGGCTGTGAAGTGAAGGCGAGAGGAGAAGAACGTACGTGAAATAGGCTGTGTGTGTGTAGGTGTTAACGGCTGAATTTTAGAGGAATTAGGGGTGCGGCTGTGTGGTGTAGGTGAAAAAGTTAAGTCTTTTATAGTAATTTTTTGGGTTCAAATTTTACTTTTTTTCTTCCAAATTTTAGATGTTATATATCTTTTATCTTCTTATTTATTATTTATTATTTTTTTTACTATTTATTTTTTTATCTTTTAAATTTTTATTCTTTAATTTATTTTCTTTTAATATTTATCATATTTTATTATTTATCATTTATCTTTTAAATATACTTCTTATTTTTTTTTAAATTATTATCTCTTAAATTATCTTTTATCCTTTTTTTGTTTATCTTCTTTTATCTATTTTAATGTTGAGATTTAATTTTAATCTTGAATTTAGTTTTGGGTTTATTTAAATTTTGGATCCACTTGTTTGGGTTTAAATTTTATTTTTGGGTTTACTTTTAAGTGGGTTTACTTCTAATTTTGAGTATTTAATTTTGGTTCAATTTTAATTTTTTAATTAATTTTATTTTCTTATTTTTGTTTTAAGTTTAGCTTTTAGATTTGGGTTTAAATTTTTGGGAATGAGTGGACAAAATATAGTGTCTAGCATATATGTGAATCCTAAATAGCGCGCATGAAGTTGCAGTTTTGGGATTTTGGTATGTGAAATTGGAAATTGGCACAGAATCTTTCTCGCGAACTTGTAATGAAAATGGCCGCAAAGAAAGAACACATTTTATATTCTAATTGGGAGTTTTAACTAAGGGTGAAAATGAACTGAGCTCAATTGATCTAAGGTTAATTTAGACTCAACACAATTAAATTTGGTTCAACTCATGGCTCAACTCATATTTAAAGTAAGTCAATTTTCTTAGTTTAAGCTTGACTCAAACGAAGCTCACAAGTTCACCTCGGCTCAATAGGTTACATGCATAAGCTATGAAAATCCTAATGAGCTGAATTATAACTTGATATAAGCTCAACTCATTTACATCAAAATTAATTCAATAAACTAAACACTAATATAACATTTAAAACCTCAATAAACAATCAACTAATATATAAAATTTGCCATATTCTTAATTGATTTAAACTAAAAACAATATAAGCCAAAAAAAATCTAAACATAAAAGTAACTACTGGGCCCATCAACAAAAATCCAAAATTAAGTAACCAAACAACCAACATCAATAAATAGATATAGTGAAGAAACCTTCAAAACTAAAATATTAAATTATGTACATATTACTTAGTTTATTATAATATTATAGTAATATATATATATATATATATCAACTTAGCTCATGAGGTAAATGCATCAAATACCCACTAGCTCAAACTTAGCTCAACTCATATTTTATGAGTCAAAAATTATGTCTCATGTATTGCTCATTCGGTTTATGAGATTGGCTCTATAAGCCAATAATCAAATCAGATCATAAACTACTTGTAGGCTGGCTCAACTCATTTCCAACGTAACTCTAAGAAAGGAATATGCTTTTGAATAAAGATGCATCATAGAAATGGAAGCACGGGTAAGCGTGTGAGAGTATAGTTTTGACTACTCATCCATGTGACACAAATTAAATGACACATCATTTTTTATTGGAGCAAGGGCAAGCAAAGTCTCCCTACTTTTTAAAATAGCAAATTAGTCTCTTGACTTTTGATTTAGGCATTCTAGTCTCTCTAAAAGTGAAATCAAATGAATTTAGTTCTTATATTTGTGCATAAAATATGTTAATATTTTCTCTGTCTGCCAAGCCTTGATTGTATAGGCAACACTCAACAGAGGAAAGGAGCAACATCTATTCCTCCGCATAGATTTGATCAAGCCACGCCAGCTGTAAATAGGTGGAAGATTAAGAGTTCATGAAGTCTTCGGTGAGCCACATCATAAATGCATGGAAATAATTTCTTGCTCCAGCAAAGTGAGGGAATAAATTCACTCTAGATCATATTTACAGGGATTGATTTACGTAAATCAAAAATTAAGGGACTAATTTACTTTAGAGGGACCATTTGTCCCCTTGCTCCATTATTTATTGGATACTTGATTTTATTTATTTGAGACACAACTTTTATGCTTCCCTATTTCAATTCTTTATTACCAACTAGTTTTACCCTCCTAAGTGTGGACACGCTCTTTGTCATTGGTTTATATATTAGAAATGAAAGTAAGACCCACTAAATATGGTTTATTAAATATTCATTAAATTAGATATAGATTATTAAATTAATAAATTTTATAGTTTATATGAAGCCTCATAAAATTAATTGATAAATTTTAAAGTGAGCTATTTATAAATTTTAATTTATGAAAATAAAAAGGTAAATCAAAAAAGCCCACATGAAATTAAATTCAACATTGTCAATTTTCAGTGTGACACTGGTATAATGTATTAGATTTTAGCTTTCAAACATGACATGACCAATATTATAAATAAATACATATCACTAATCAATGTAATCATATTGTTGAAATTGAGGGCACCTTATTTCAAAATGATGGAGGAAAAACATGTAAGCGTACACAACTTATTCATCGTATGTTGCACTCTATTATTCGGTTGGATCGTTTTGATTAGAGGTTGCTGTCAACACAGATTCATGACTTGATATTTCTTCAATCTACTAAACCACATTAAAAGGGGATAAGAACCATGTCAGGAAACTCACCCATTAAATTATAGTTTACTCTCAAACAATAAACTAAGAAGATTTTGTTTTGTTGGTGAAAAATAGTCTAAGCTATAAACATTTACTTGTTGCACGAATCTCTTTAATAATTTAAATCCAAATAAACTAGACAAAGACTTCTCTCTGGTTCAATCCTTGCACACTTAAGGCTGTCTTTAATTGAGAAATTTAGAAAATTCTTCAATTTCATAGAAAATCTAAGAAGCTTCACCATAAAGTGAGGGTATTGATCAAAGTTTTTGCTAGTTTGCAAGAGGTTCTTGATTTGAACCTCGAGTTTCCTACTTTCATCGTGCTAAAAATATAAAACAAACGGGGAACAATGCTTTTGTACAGCGGAAGCGCGTTTTGAAGCAACCATTTTGGTTTTGCGTTGCACCTTGCATGATTAAGAATGTAGTTGGCAAAGGGGGGATTCTGATTTGCTCTGTTTCTCTATTTGTCATTATGAATCACGTCGGTTCTTGAATATGGAAAAGAAACCTAAGAATATGATTCAAGGCAGCTTGATAAATGATGGTTGTCTTCAAACTGCTCTGTTGTCCGTAAGGTATTTGATAAGTTAAATTTCTTACATAATTTTACGGTTTTTTTATTAGTAAAGTTGATTTTATATGTTATTTCAAATATTTATCTATCTTAATTGTATATAAATTTAATTTGTTACAAGAAAAAAGTAGAAAAAAAAATTGGCAAAAACATTCTAACCACCTACTCGTAAATTTCTTGCCAAGTTGTAATGAAGCTTGCTGCAGAGAAAAAACTAATTGTGAGCTTTGCTTTAAAAAAGCTGGATGCTTTTGAATAAAAATATAAGAAAAAGCAAGGTAAACGCAGGGAAATGTTTTGTATATGTTACGCTCCCCACGCATAGAGATGAAGTTTTGAAGAGTGAAAAAATAAAAAATATATATGTATAATCAGAATTCAAAATTTATATGTATGTATATTATTACAAGTGAAAGCATGCATATCCCACTCTCTTTGTCCGGTGGGAAAAAATAATATAAAAATGAAAGGGAAAGAATGAGCCTCCCAAAAACAGTTTATTGATACCATATTTCATTAATTATAATATGATGCAACAATGCAAGCTGATTCAGCACCACTGTGAATAATACTATAT
Organism: Dicorynia guianensis; assembly: GCA_037013595.1. Lineage (NCBI taxonomy): Eukaryota > Viridiplantae > Streptophyta > Magnoliopsida > Fabales > Fabaceae > Dicorynia > Dicorynia guianensis. The sequence goes on from JASUAB010000009.1 coordinate 5,129,164, forward strand.
TACTTACACTTTTGCAATCAGATCAGAAACAGAGTAATAAGAGAATCACGTCATCTTTATGTTCTTTTTTATTAATGAAGTTGTGGGTGTTACTTTAAGCATTAATCTACCTTAATTGTATATAAATTCCATTTGTTGTAGAAAAAGAAAAATAAAAGAAATTTAATTCACAAAAATGTTATTCTTATACCGTTTGAGTAGTTATTGAATTTAGGTTATTTTTGAGGTGTTCAAAAGTTAGGAGAAGAAAATTACATTTCGTATGTTGAGAATCTAGCCCAATTCTACCATTTATGCTGTGTAATTTTTCTCACAAGAGAAGAGTATTGAAATACAAAAGTTCCTAAAATTATCTTTTTATTTTCTTAAGTTTTCTTTATTTTTAAATGGTTAATTTTATGAATTAATTAGAAAGATTTTAAGAATTATCCAATTTCAAAAAAAGAGATTAAAATTAAAACAATCAACTTGGCACAAGAAAGAACATCATATAAAAAAAAAAAAAATCTTGTATAAGAAGAAAATCACCACCGCATCACACCTCATGCCTCTTTATTATTTTTCTTTTTTCTTCTATTATTTTATTGCTGCTCAAATTATTTCGTTATAGAGTATTTCATCATAGCTTAAAAGAGAAGAAAAAGATAAAGTGTTGGTCTTTATGTCTAATTGTTTTTCTTTACTCTTTTCTCTTCATAGCTATGTTGGATTTCAATACGAGTAATCGGACATTTTACACTAAAATATTAAATCTAATTAAAAATTTTAATTTTGTGATTAATTACTTAATTTTAATTCAATTCTTTTTTTTTTTTTGTTATAAGTATGTTTGGAATTTAGCTTCGGGGTGTTAATTCATCTTTCTCGTATATAAAACCGACCTCGTCCCCTCTCATTGACAGTTCAAGTGTAGTTTGTATTAGCAGGGGAGAAAGTTTTCCGGCTTGTTTTTCTTTTTTTCTTGTATTTCATTAATCTGGACAAATTCTTTTCTGCAATCTTTCAGATAGTTAACCACACTCAGATTAGTTGTTCGAATAGATTAATAGTAATGGTTTCCATCTAGAAGAAGATGGGAGAATTTGGTGCTACGAGGACTACTGTGTTTTTGTCACATCAAATTAGGTTAGCTTTGAACCTGAAAATGGGACAGTCACGTAGATTCTGATAATCTAAAAGTTTCGTTTTCAATTTGATAGATTAGGTGACAAAACAATCCAATTGAAAAGAGCTTAGGTATTGTATGAGAGAATCAAATTAATGAAAATTTTCTTTCAAATACTAAAGTAATAAAGATTGTATCTTTTAAAGATCAAAGTGATAATTTTCTCTCAAATATTTAGAAATCATTGCAGCTAAAGTAGGGGTGCAGTGGAGGGCTCTTAATTAATAAAAATTGTATCTTTCGGTGGGTGGGTCAGTTGAACTCATGGGTAGGACAAACTGGATTAAAGGATTATTGAAATTGTAAACTAGGTTTATAAGAGAATCACATCATGTTTTGATCATAATTCTCAACAGTAAATTGGACTAAAGGATTATTAAGATTATAAACAAAACGAATGCTTTGCTGCTGGAATCACAATGTAAGAGTTAAAAAGCCATGATTTCCTCGGATTAGCTGCGTTTAGGATTGAGGAATGTGGAAATTGAACATTTGTGAAATCTTCGATGCAAAGTTTTAATGGAAATTTGCGGCAGAGAAAAATTATTCTAATTGTGCGCATTAACTTTGAGAAAGGTGGATGCTTTTCTATGAAGAGACGTAACAGAAAGTGAACTAGTGAAGCGTTGAGAAAACGTGTGGACATGGAAGCTTTTCAAAAATCTAAAGACACCGACTTATAAATTTGCATTGACTTTAAATAACGCGCATTGAGCCCACACAAGACTAACAAGAAGGAAAAAAATAGACAGCAAATCAAATCACATTTAAAGGGGGATAAGATTCATAAGAAACTCGCCCATTGACTTCCAGTCGAGCTTGCCTTTGATAATCAAAGGCTGCCCTTGTAGGTTACTCTTGAGTCAATCAACTAAGAAGATTTTGTTTTGTTGGTGAAAAATTGTCTAAGCTATAAATATTTCCTTCTTGCACAAATATCTTTCATAATTCAAAATCCAAATGAATGAAATAAAAACTTATCTCTGCTTCAATGTGGTCCATGTGGATGTTCATACTTTGGCACACCCAATTGAACAATGTGCCTAACTTTGCTAATACAAAACAAGGGCATATAACAACTCCAGAGGACCTATGCCATAAGTTGGCACTACTTTTTCACATCACAGAAGTTCCAAGCTGAGTTAATGTTCATTAGTAGTGGCCTGATACCATTAAAGAATATACTGCAACCTAGAAAATAATGGAGCTAATGTTGTAAAAGAAAATTTTATCGTCTTATATTTTGTATGACTCTCAAATAAATTAGATGGCTCAAATTTTTGTTCTGCAAAACAATAAACATCATAGGAAAAAAAATTTAATGTATAGACTTTTTTCTTTTATTAATTTTTTTTACTTTTAATTTTTTTATTTTTTTATTAGATTTTGAATATAAAAAAACAGGTATTCCGGTCTGATATCAGTTTTCAGCTTTCACACACGGTATGACCAATATTATAAATAAATATAATTCCGTTTGGATTTTTTATTAGGGTACTTTTTTCCGTTTGGATGTTATCCATTGAATGTTGCACTCTATTATTCAGTTTGATTTTGATTAGGAGAGCTTGTTGTCGGTACAGTTTTGTCAAATTACCAAACCACATCAAAAAGGGGCTAAGAACCGTCTCCGGAAACTCACCCATTAACTTAATGGTTTCTCTGAGTCAATAAACGAAGTCGACTTTATATTGTTGGTGAAAACCAGTCTAAGCTATAAACATTTTCTTGTTCCACAAATCTCTTCAATAATTCAAAATTCAAATAAAAACTTGTCTCTGCTTCAACCCTTGCACACCTAAGACTCTTTTACTTGAGAAACTAACGTTCATTTAAAAAAAAATGCTTCGATTTCAAAGAACATCTAAGAATTTTCTGATTTTTTCTGCTTTTTTCCGTCATTATGAATGTCCCTCTTTTCCCTTGACTCTTCAACTCAATGCTGTGAACATATTGTAGAAGATCATTTTAAGATATCATTCACGATATTATAAATGGGTAAAAGTGGGGAAAATTATGTTGGGCAATTTTTTTCATACGTGTTATTTGATCAGTGCCTTTTCTTATTGGAGCAGCCTGATTACATAGTTTGTATGATGGACACAGTCCATTTAACACGGAAAGTCATAGTTCTAACAATGTGGACAATCACAAGGAAGCTCTCTGTTGGAAGGAAAACTGCAAAGATCGAAAAAAGGATATTGTCTTTGATTAAGTAAACTATGCAGGTTGGCACCGCGCCCAAATTAAGGGACAGGCATTACCCAACAAAAGATAACGAGGATCCTCAATTAGGTGACCCCAAAAAGCTTTCCACGACATAAATATGACTTAGTTCAATACATACAAGTAGAACTGTTCTGTGGGATTATAGCAGTATTATGGGACAACACCCATCTGAGTTCAGTTTGTACCGGAAGTACCTGATTATTCTAACCAGTCTTTAGCAACTGAAGAGTTCGATTGGAATAAGTAAGCTATCCCCAAATCATGATGATCATGAATTTGCATGTTGCAGCCGCAATGCATCACTTGGTGCTTTAACCTTATCAAACGATCCTTAAACAACCAACGCACCCATCATGAGTTGAACTTCTGGATTGGACAAGCTGGATTAAAGGATCATTAAAATTGTAAACAAGGTTAATAACAGAATGCATCATGTTTTGATCATAATTCTCAACAGCAAGTTGGATTAAAGGATCATTAAGATTATATATAAACAAAACGACTGCTTTGTTGCTGGAATGACAATGTAAGAGTTCAAAAGCCATGATTTCCTCTGAATGGAAGCAAACATAGAGAGCCTGTATCTTTTGTAAACGCCAGATAGGCACTGTAATGATCTCTACTGCAATGCAGAACTGATACTCATCCTTCACTTATACGCAATCACATTTGAAGGATTTGAAACGCTAATCAATTCTTCTGTTGACTTCCTCACAAAGACCACGAGCCAACTGCCAAGAATGTTGTTAATGATTTAATCGCATCTGATTTTAATTAATTTATATACAATTAAATGTTAATTTACGTGAGATTTTTTTTAACTACATAGCTTGCATGAAAATTGTGTTTTTTGCTATGCTGTTTTGGATTATTATGGGCTGAAGATGGGAGAAGCTGCCTTTTAGGATTTGGGTATGTGGAAATTGAACATTTGAGGAATCTTCGTTGCAAAGTTGTAATGGAAATTTGTGGCAGAGAAAAATTATTCTAATTGTGCGATTTAGCTTTTTCGTTTTTTTTTTTTTTTTTGTGCTTCTGAAAACAAACAAAACTACACTAACTCAGGACGGGCCTTATTACATCTGTCTGTATCTAAAAACGAACTCAGACACCTCGAAGGGTAATTAATTGCTACATAATTAATTACTCGATCACACATCTTTGATGCTATAAAGTCAGCTGCCATGTTTGTTTCTCTGTTTATATGCTGCAGATGGATTTCCCAGTCTCTGTTACTCCAACTCCGAATGCGCACCACCAGATTTTTCACCTGAAGATTCTGATTGGCGTCTCCCTTGACCAACTCCACTGCCATGATAGATTCTGACTCGATCATGCCTTTTTACAGCCCTTTTCCCACACAAGTCTCATGCCCTCAATAATGGCCCAGAGTTCGACCTCCAAAGCCGAAACTCCTCACCTTTTTAACGAAACCTGATGAAATCACCGTTTTCGTCCCGGATTAAGCCTCCACCAGCTGCTTCTTTTTTCTTTGAATTCCAAGAGCCCTTTTGGGGGTTTCTGCTACTCAGTCTTCTGCTTATGGGTTTTTAAAGATCACTTTTGAGATATATACATGCTGCGTAAAGCATTATCCACCTCCCTGGCTCTCATCAAAATGCTGATTAAGCTATCCTGGCCTCTGGGATCCTTATTATTAAAGACAACATCATTTCGTGATGACCAGGTATTATGCAGAGCTATGCCAAACACAGCACCCCAGGTAATGTCATCATATCTTCCCATATTATTTTGCAGATCCATCTTTAGCCACGCATGAATGTTCTCATTAAAAAATTCCTGCCAGTATCTCAGACACACCAGGCATTTTCATATGTTTGCCACCCGCATACAATCTCTTACAGCATGCAGAGTAGTTTCACTATCTTTCCTGCAAATTGGACAAACATTATCATTCGAAAGTTTCAATCTGCATCGAGAAACATTTGTTAGTAATTTATCTTTTGCACAAAGCCAGAAAAGTTTTATGCCTTTCTGGGCCCTTATATTTCCAAATAGTTCTCCAAACAGAATTATGCTCTAATTGCTTGTCCCCGTTAAGCCAATGATAAGCTGAAGAAACTGTCAAAACCCCTGTATTAGAAAATGTGCGCTTTAACTTTGAGAATGGTAGATGCTTTTCTATATAGAGACATAACAGAAAGAGAAGCACCCAGTAAACGTGTGGACATGGAAGTCTTTCTGAAATCTAAAGACACCAATTTATAAATTTGCATTGACTTTAAATGACACGCGCATTAAGCCCACACAAGACTAAGAATAAAAATAAGGAAAACAACAGACAGCAAATCGAATCACATTTAAAGGCGGATAAGATTCATAAGAACCATGTCAGAAACACACCCATTGACTTCCAGTCATGCTTGCCTTTGATAATCAAAGGCTGCCCTTGTAGGTTACTCGAGTCAATAAACTATGAAGATTTTGTTTTGTTGGTGAAAAGTAGTCGAAGCTATAAACATGTCCTTGTTGCACAAATCCCTTTATTAATTCAAAATTCAACTAAAATAAATAAAAACTTGTCTCCGCATCAACCCTTGCACGCCTAACACTCTTTTGATTGAGAAACTCATGCTCAGTTAAAAAATGCTTAAATTTCAAAGAAAATCTAAGAATTTTTTGATTTGCTCTGCTTTTCTGTGTCATTATGATTGTCCCTATTTTCCTTTGACTCTTCAACTCAATGCTGTGAATATCTTGTAGAAGATCTTTAAAGATGTCATTCATGGCATTATAACGAGGTACAAGTGGGGAAAATTATGTTGGGCAATTCTTGTTCATACGTGTCATTTGAACAGTGCCTTTTGTTTTTCGAGCAATCTGATTACAACGTTAGTATGATAGACACAAGTCCGTTTAAAAGATGGAAAGTCAAAGTTGTAACAAAGTGGATAATCACAAGGAATTTTTCTGTTCGAAGGGAAACTGCGAAGATCGGGATAAGGGAATTGTCTTGGCTTAAGTAAACTATGCACGTTGGCACTGTGTCCAAATTAAAGGACTGGCATTATCCAACAATAGATAATGAGGACTATTAATTAGGTGACCCCAAAAAACTTTCCAAAGAATAAATATTACTTAGTTCAATACAAACAAGCAGAACTGTTTTGTGGGATTATAGCAGTATTATGGGATAATGCCCATCTGAGTTCAGTGTGTACCGGAAATACCTGATTATTCTGACCAGTTTTCAGCGACTGAAGAGTTGGATTCGAATAAGTCGGCTGTCCCCAAATCATGATGATCATGAATTTGCATGTTGCTGCCGCAATGCATCACTTGGTGCTTTAACCTTTTCAAACTCTCCTTAAACAACCAACGCACTCCGCATTTCTTTATCTCCCAACCTGGTAAGGCTTTAAATTTGAAATCAACATGCTCTTTTCCTTCTACTTTCGTTTCAACCTCTCCCCGAGGGACATAGATTACCCAAAGGTGATCTAATCCAACCACGATTGGTTCCTCTGTCATCCCCACACCAAATTGCACGAATTTCCAGTCGTCAATTGAACAATAAAAATGCGTCTCGGGTGGATGAGGATCAAGTGCCACAAATGTTGCACAGAGAGCAACACCAAGCATATCACTTTCACGCACACATGGAGGTACCCGTATCCTTATTGAAGCTCCCAAGCCCTGACGTATAAACCACCATGGAATTTCACTTCCAACAATAAAATCCTTAAACGGTACATCTAATTTTTGTAATTGTGGGTCCTGGTAGAAGAAAAATTAATTAGATAAGTATCTCTCACAAAAAAAGGAGAGAATCATGGAGGAAGGAAGCATGCGAACCTCAAAAAATGTTATTAGCCATGACATTGCCAACCTACTGCAGCCTTCATTGTCAAGGAATGAGGAGCTATTGAAAATAAATAGTCCTGCACTATAAATTGGATGAACATCTATTGATGAGTAAATATTCGATGGGAGCTCGGGTAAAGATTGAAGTTTCTTGCAATCATTTAGGAAAAGACTACGAAGCTTTAAGAGTTTAATGATGGAAGAAGGTAGTGTAACAAAATCATTCCCACTTAAATGGAGATCTTCTAAACAAGGTAGCGAACCAATAGAATCCGGGAGTTCACTTAGATGACGATAACTAAGGTCAAGAAATTTCAAAGATGATAGACTGGACAAAGAATCCAGAGACAAACCACATGATCGTTTATCTCTTCCAGAAAAGAGATTAATAGGTATCATTAAAATTTTGTGGACAGTGGACACTATCGATTGGCCAGTTCTATCAACCTCCTCAACATGCCTTGTTTTCTGTAAGTGCTTTCCAAGTATTGAACAGCCAGAGAGACGCAAAGTTTCAAGAGAACTCAAACCAAATATACAGTGAGGGATATCGACAAGACTGTTGCAATGATTCAGATTCAAGAAAGATAGCTTCGTAAGAACTCCTATAGATTCATCTAGCTTCAACAGTTTTGTACATCCTTCAAGATCTAGCCGCTCAAGATTTGGGAGCCCTCTAAAATCTGGCATCTCGATAAGGTTTTTGGAGTGTTTGAGATTAATGCTTCTCAGATAGGGCAATAGCTGTGAAGGCAAAACATGGTAGAGCAAAGAATATTAGCCACTTCCTATCTAACAGCTTGTAATACTTTAATATTAGCACTTATGATTTATTTTTCCCCTTCATTTTATATACATTTGAGAAAAGAGAAGATGAAACAGCATTTTTAGTACCTTTAAGCCTTCCCATACTTTTTTGATGCAGCTATAAGGCATAATCAATTCGACAAGTTTATATGGTTGAAAACTTGATGGCAAATAGGTGAAAGGATATTCATACCACTCAAGATATTTCAACTTGTTTGAAAGACTATTAAGACTTCCACAAAAATTCACATTATGAATTATAAGCAATCTAAGTTGACTGATATTTGATAAAGATTCAGCCCGCAAGGTAGTGCCATTTGTGTAATTCAGAACTATGGCTTCAACATCTTCTGTCACCTGAAAACATAAAAGATTATAAAGAACGAACAAAATGTGGAAAAATTAAATTACCAAAAAAACTGTAACAATTGAATCTTCAAAGCACTACTTACTTTTCTTTCCATCATAACATGGTGAAAATTCTCGTAAAGCCACAACCTACTCCACTTCTCTGGCCTTTTGGGGAAGTTTTCTTGAACTATGTTCCTTCCCAATTCTTGCAACAAATCATGCATTTCGATTCTGTTGAACTCAATGGATAAAAGTGACTTATCATTGAGATTACTTATTCCACTCTCAGGATGGAATCCACAACAATCTAGAATTCTCTTTACATCATCTTTAAACATCCCATGAAAGAAACAAGCAACGTCTAGAAATATTTCTAGCTCCGATGGCTGCAATCCATCCAAACTGGTTCGAAGCACATCCATGACCTCTTTTTCAAGGTTTTCATGTAGCCTTGCCAACGTGCATTCCCAAACTGAGACAGCTTTGTTACATAAACATGAACCCAATACCTTAGTTGCTAATGGAAGGCCTTTCACATATTTGAGTACTTTATGTGTCAGTTCCTCATAATCACTCACAGGACCATCTTGTTTAAAGGCTTTTCTACAAAGAAGTTCAAGAGCTTCATCATCATTCAGTTGCCCAACCCTATAAATATCATATACTTCATAGTTATTAAGGATGTGCTCATTTCTTGTTGTTATGATGATTCTACTCCCAGCACCAAACCAGTTAGGCTTTTTAGCCAAATTCTCTAATTCGTCTAAATGATTAACATTATCAAGAACTAAAAGAGTCCTCAGGTTCGTTAGTCTGCTGCTTATCCAAGTGGCTCCCTCAAAAACATTCCATATCTTTAGATTCTCTGTCTTTAGAGTTTCACTAAGAAGTTGTTCTTGTAAATGGAGTACACCATCACCCTTGGAACTTTGACTTACATTCATAAGGAAACTTGAGGCATCAAATTTGTGAGAGATTCTATCATACACAACTCTAGCCAGAGTTGTCTTTCCTATTCCACCCATTCCAGTAATCCCTAACACCCGAACATCATTGTCATTAGAGTCTAAATCCAAAATCTTTTCTAATGCTTCTACACGAGATTTTATCCCAACTAAGTCATAAGCAAGACTTGAGAATTTATGACCCAATATGCTTAGAGCTTTTTGAACAATTTCATCAATAACTCTTGACTCTCCCCTGGAAAAAGAAATGAAAGGGTAAAAATGAATTATCACCTAAGAATACAACAAAGAAAGAATAGCTAAGAGAGAACGATCAATCCAAACAAAGAAAAGAAAAGGATAGGCTAACATGACAATTTATTAATTCATGAAACTCCATCTATTCATCAAAATTGTTAAACTTATGTAGTTGAACTTGAATGCATGTAATGATCAAATTGTTGACCAAGGCAAGCATAATCGGTATTAAAAAAAAAAAAGAAAAGGAAAGAGTGAAACAAATTTAGTATCAAGCAATATTTAATCTATTAAATGATCAACAGAGGATGACTTACTTATTTCGCACATCCCAACCAGAAAGATCAGCTACTTTGGACATAGCTATCCTCCATGTATTCACGAGGTCCAAATTATCTTTGAATTTTTTTTCATATTCAGCAAATGATTTCCCATAATTTCCACTCTGTTTTCGCACCTCTGAAGGATCCACATCATAAAAAACTGGCAAAACCGTTTGTCCCAATACCATATTGCAATCAGCAATCTTTGCCAATTCCCTCAAGCACCATGTTGAGTCAGCATAATTTTTAGAGAAGACAACAATAGAAATTCGGGATTCTTCAATTGCTTTTGGGAGTTCTGTGGAAATGACCTCGCCTTTGCTGAGCCTTTCGTCATCCTTGAAGGTGAATATCCCACTTTTTTGTAGAGTAACAAAAAGATGATCAACAAAACTATTACGGGTGTCCTTTCCTCTGAAACTAAGGAATACTTCATACCAAATCCGTTGAGTTGATGGGTTGCTCTTGATGCTGTTACAATCCATATGATCACTGAATGTCTCCTGCCCAATATATTAGAGATGTTTTTAATAAATGGTCTGCCGTTAAGATACGATTGTACTAGTTTAAACTCAATATTGAAACTCGAAAAGGGTTGTAACTGGAAGGTCTAATAAAGAAAAACAATTTGAACTCTTTTGAGACAGTGACCAAGAGTTCACAAATTAGTCTCAGTTCGTCATCGTATTAATTGTAGGACCATCTGGATGTTTGTATGACGGAAACTTCTCATAATCACAGGTTCAATATGTCATTCTCATTAATTGTGTTTGTCACGCAAATTTAGGAGCAATAATTTTGGAGGAACTGTAGATTGGAATAGCGGAGAAAAGAAGATGGTCTACAAGGAAATTAAAGCGAAAAATAAGATAGAAGTTGAAATGAAGTTATTGACTCAAATCAATTACGTCACAAATAACTGCAACAATATTAGTAACACTACTTGTTTACAAATTAAGATTTGAAAAGGAACAAAATTAAAAGTGATAGGACTTACAGCGGAGATGCTCAGAAATCACTGCAGCTAAAGTAGAGAGGGCTCTAGGTTTAGGGAGCTTCGCGACTGTATAAACCACCACCACCCTCTTAAGCTAAACTTCGGAAAGAGTTGATAAGGCAAACAAAGCACGCTGGAAATCGGAAATTTGCAGAACCTTTCTTTTCAAGTTGTAATGAAAATCGGCGGAGACAAAACCTAATTGTGTTGGAAAGCTGGATTCCACCGGCTCAAGCTGCGGGAGATGTTGATCGTTGACTGCAACAGGTGGAAGTCTTTCCCGAGTACAAAGAAAAAGCAAGGCGAAAGCACGCCTGCCCCGCGATCTTCTTTCGGTGGGAAAAAATAATATAAAACTGAAAGGACAAAAATGAGCCGCGTAAACAGTCATCTGATATGATGCAATCAATAATGCAAGTTGATTCACTTGCACTTTCACACGTGACATGACCATCATTATGAATAAATATTAAAACATCAACTTGCTCACAATGATACAATCAATTTAAGAACACAGCTAACAATCATTTATTTGAAATTGAGGGCAAAGTCGTTTAAAGAAAAGCCTAAGAAAATGATGGAGGAAAAACACGAGAGCATCGCGCAAGTTATCCATTGTATGTTGCACTCTAAACTCAGTTTGAACGTTTTGATTTTGATTATTAGACGTTGCTGTCAATACAGTTTCGTCGAATTGCCAAACCACATTTAAAAGGGGATAAGCACCATCTGTGGAAACTCACCCATTGACTTAATGGTTACTCTGAGTCAATAAACTAAGAAGATTTTGTGAAAAACAGCCTTAACCACACCTAAGTAGTTACGGTTATAACTCCTCACACATAAATATATATGTATATATAAGTGTTTGCCATCTATCCAATTGTCTATTTACAATAAACTTAACCACACCTATTATTTTAGCTAATATAATTTATCATCTATACTTTTATATAATTAAAGTAATTCTTTACACATTTTAAGATATAGATAATTACTTTTAAACATATTAATGGCATGCATCTAATGCATGTGAAATGTCATGATCTGCCGAATTTATTAATAAAACAAAATAACTACAAGTCCTTATCCCAATTACCAAACACAGCTACATTTATATCTAGACATGGGTATGCCAGTTTTCCTAGTTACTCACCAATCCAAATTAGTTCTCTAGTCTTTTACCTTTGCTGTCATAGTCTCCTATTTCATTTCATGCATGTGGCCAATAAATGGCATAAGGCATAATAAAGATTGTAGCAAAAATAATGTAGGATCCCACAGTACAATAATCTTAATTATATTCTCCACATAATTCTCTAGATCAAAACTGAATTCCCATGTTATACTATGTTTGCATTTAAGCCCAAGAGCACTAAATCTATAATAATGCCCAAATATCAAACATTTAATTGAGAATAACCTTTCACAAAAGACAAATTTAGTTCTGAAGATGGCAGTTATGCTTGGCATTTTAACATTAATTTGCATGCCCATAAGAGTCCTTAAGCAATTCCCACGCCACTTAATTGCTGAAACCAAAAAGAACTTAAACCCCCCCCCCTCCCGCCTTGTCTATGTATATTTGTACCGGAGTTTTTAAACTTATCATATTTTATGATTTATATGTCCACTTGAAGTTACCGAAACTGGGCAAATAAACCAACAAATTCTATTAAAAAAACTGCACTTTCCCAATAGAACGTATTATTAACCAAAAAAGAAAAAAAAAAAAAAAGGCCTTAAAGATCGCTCACTATTACTCTCCGTTTCTTTTCATTTTTATTTCTTTACATGTTGGGTCTCTCTAAAATTTTTAAGCATTTCATCATAAAAGTAGCCAAGCGACACTTAGCATGACACCTACATTAGAAAAGAAAAACACCACTGTCCCACTGGATATCCCAGGACCTGTTATGGCCTAGAACTAGTTCCCTCAAATCGGTGCAAGGACTGAGACAGCGGAAATATTTCTGAAAATAGTGCAGAACCCACCATGTAATTCCTCTACCTCTCTATATCCTACACTATGCTCTTTCTAGTTGCCTTACCCGTGGACCAGTTCTCCGAAGACAACACTTAACACGTGGCTACTCCCAAACGAAGAAACTCGCTGCCGTTTTTTCTTATCTCAAAACACAGCACAACAAGATCAATGCCGAAACCTATACGAAAGTGTTAATAGAGATGAGAGAGAATCAGCCCAAAACGTTCGATTCATTCACACATAGTTCTAAAACATAAATCACAGACTAAACAAAATCTTGATGCACAAGTACAGTACTCAGTTGGCAAGGGAACGGGAAACATGCCAAGCCAAAGATGAGCAAAATAGTAGAAGATCCGAGCGTCTTACCTGGGCTTGTTTTTCTTGTAAGTTCTGCTCTTCGTGCAGCCGTGGGAGTACGTACAAATTGATGAAGGAATTCTGTGACTCAACACATGAGCTTAGTGTAAGTGTAGAAGTGATAGGTGGAGTGAAAGTGATTCTGAAAATAAAGGAATTCTGTAACTTTGCATTTAGCAAAACTGACTACTTTGGTTGCAACTCCATGACTTGACCATATACCCCTCAATCTTTTATAGGCCACGTTTCGGGTGCACAATATTATTTATGTATCCGAGTCCGTAAGAGCAAGACTCTATTTCAAAATGATGGAGGAAAAACATGTAAGCATTACACAACTTATTCATCGTATGTTGCACTCTCTTATTCAGTTTGATCGTTTTGATTAGAGTTTGCTGTCAACACAGATTCATGACTTGATACTTCTTCAAACTACTAAACCACATCTAAAAGGGGATAAGAACCATTTCAGGAAACTCACCCATTGAATTATAGTTTACTCTCAAACAATAAACTAAGAAGATTTTGTTTTGTTGGTGAAAAATAGTCTAAGCTATTAACATTTACTAGTTGCACGATTCTCTTTAATAATTTAAATCCAAATAAACTAGATAAAGACTTCTCTCTGGTTCAATCCTTGCACACTTAAGTCTGTCTTTAATTGAGAAATTTAGAAAATTCTTCAATTTCACAGAAAATCTAAGCTTCACCACAAAGTGAGGGTGTTGATCAAAGTTTTTGCTAGTTTGTAAAAGGTTCTTGATTTGAACCTCGAGCTCCCTATTTTCATCGTGCTAAAAATATAAAACAAACGGGGAGCAATACTTTTGTACAGCGGAAGCGCCTTTTGAAGCAACCGTTTTGGTTTTGCGTTGCACCTCGGATGATTAAGAAGGTAGTTGACAAAGGAGTGATTCTGATTTGCTCTGAATATGGAAAAGAAACCCAAGAATATGATTCAAGGCGGCTTGATAAATGATGGTTGTCTTCAAACTGCTCTGTTGTCCGTAAGGTATTTGATAAATTAAATTTCTTACATAATTTTACGGTTTTTTTTATTAGTAAAGTTAATTTTATATGTTATTTCAAATATTGATCTATCTTAACTGTATATAAATTTAATTTGTTGCAAGAAAAAAAGTAGAAAAAAAAATTTTAATTGACAAACACATTCTAACCACCTACTCGTAAATTTCTTGCCAAGTTGTAATGAAACTTGCTGCAGAGAAAAAGCTATTTGTGAGCTTTGCTTTAAAAAAGCTGGATGCTTTTGAATAAAGAGGCATCACGGAACTACCTCGTAAAACTGTGGAAGTCTTTTCATATAAGAAGAAAAAGCAAGGTAAAAGCAGGGAAATGTTTCGTATACGTTACGCTCCCCACGCAAAGAGATGAAGTTTTGAAGAGTGAAAAAATATGGAAAAATATAAAAATATGTATAATCAGAATTCATAATTTATATGTGTGTATATTATTACACGTGAAAGCATGCATATCCCACTCTCTTTTTCCGATGGGAAAAAATTATATAAAAATGAAAGGGAAAGAATGAGCCTCCCAAAAGCAGTTTATTGATATCATATTTCATTAATTATAATATGATGCAACAATGCAAGCTGATTCAGCACCACTGTGAATAATACTATATTACTTACAGTTTTGCAATCAGATCAGAAACAGAGTAATAAGAGAATCACGTCATCTTTTGATCACAATTCTCAAGGGCAAATTGGATTGAAGGATCATTAAGTTTATAAACAAACCGAATGCTTTGTTGCTAGAATGACAATGTAAGGATCTGTTGCAGCAGTTGATATTTTTTATGGAAATGCTTATATATTTGTATTTTAATGTATTTTAGGCTGTAGCTTTACTTTTCAGGTTTAATTATGTTATTTGTTCTAGTTTACTGACATAGTGTGATCAACTATGTACTTTTGTCTTACTTTTAAGTAAAATAGTTCTGATTAGCTTTCTTTTCCTAATGTAATAGTCTATATACGTGTATTTCCTATCTTAATAAATGTAGATAGAAGCCCTTAAAATTTCTAGCAACTTTCTTGCAAAGTTGTAATGGAAATGGTTGCATAGAGAAAGACTAATTGTATGTCATAATTGGGATACAGATCTTTTGCAATAGACGAGAGATAAATGCAAAATTTTAAAAAAATTAATAAAAAATAAGATTTACAACTTAAATTTGAGTGTAAAATAAAAAATAATAAAATAATAAAAGTTAGATGATCCAATTCTATCCTAATTGGGAGGCTTAGCTTTGAGAAAGGAAAATAAAAAGATATCATAGAAATAGATGCACCGTGTAAACATGTGAGTGTAGTTTTGAGTTTCATTTTGGGAAGTTGAAGAGTTGGAGTTTTTATACATTTTTATGTTCTTTTTTAGTAATGAAGTTTTGGATGTTACTTTAACCATTAATCTATATTAATTATATATAAATTTAATTTGTTGTAGAAAAAGAAAATTGAAAGAAATTTAATTCACAAAAATGTTATTTTCATACCATTTGAGTTGAATTTAGGTGATTCTTGATGTGTTCAAAAGTTAAGGCAAAAGGTTACATTTCTTGTGTTGAGAATCTAGCTCAATTCTACCATTTATGGTGTGTAATTTTTGTCACAAGAGAAGAGAATTGAAATATAAAAGGTGCTAAAAGAATCTTTTTATTTACTTAAGTTTTCTTTTTTTTTTTTGGTTAACTTTATGAATTAATTAGAGAGATTTTAGAAATTATCCAAGCTCAGAAAAAAAGATTAAAATTAAGACAACCAACTTGGCACAAGAAAGAGCATCATATAAAGAAGAAGAAGCTAGCATAAGTAGAAAATAGCACCACACTTCATGCCTTTGTATTATTTTTCTCTTTTCTTCTATTGTTTTATTGCTGCTTAAAGTGTTTCATTAAAGAGCATTTCATCACAGCTTAAAAGGGAAGAAAAAGATGAAGTGTTGGTCTTTATGTCTAATTGCGACTCTTTTCTCTTGCTTCATAGCTATGTTGGATTTCAATACGAGTAATAGGACATTTTACACTAAAATATTAAATGTAATTAAAATTTTTAATTTCGTGATTAATTACTTTATTTTAATTCAATAACTTTTTTTTTTGGTTAATAGTATGTTTGATTATAAAACCGACCTCGTCCCCTCTCATTGACAGGTTCAAGTGCAGTTTGCATTACCAGGGGAGAAAGTTTTCCGGCTTCTTTTTGTTTTTTTCCTTGTATTTGATTAATCTGGACAATTTTTTTCTGCAATATTTCAGATAGTTAACCACATTCAGATTGGTTGTTCCAATAGATTAATAGTAATGGTTTCCATCTAGAAGATGGGAGAATTTGGTGTTACAAGGACTACTGCATTTTTGTCACATCAAATTAGGTTAGCTTGGAACCTAAAAATGGGACAGTCACGTAGATTCTGATGATCTAAAAGTTTCGTCTTCAATTTGACAGATTAGGTGACAAAAGAATTTAATTAAAAAGAGCTTCGACATTGTATGAGAGATTTAAATTAAAGAAAATTTCCTTTCAAATACTAAATTAATAAAAATTGTATCTTTCAAAGATCAAATTGATAATTTTCTCTCAGATATTTAGAAATCATTGCAGCTAAAGTAGGGGTGCAGGGGAGGGCACTAAATTTTTAAAAATTGTATGTTTCGGTGGGTGGGTCAGTTGAACTCATGGGTTGGACAAACTGGATTAAAGGATCATTGAAATTGTAAACAAGGTTTATAAGAGAATCACATCATGTTTTGATCATAATAATTCCAAATTCAACTAAAATAAATAAAAACTTTCTCTGCATCAACCCTTGCACACCTAACACTTTTTTAATTGAGAAACTAGGGCTCAGTTAAAAAATGCTTCAATTTCAAAGAAAATCCAAGAATTTTCTAATTTGCCCTGCTTTTCTTTGTCATTGTGATTGTCCCTATTTTCCTTGGACTCTTCAACTCAATGCTGTGAACATCTTGTAGAAGATCTTTAAAGATGTAATTCATGGCATTATGACTAGGTACAAGTGGGGAAAATTACGTTGGGCAATTCTTGTTCATACGTGTCATTTGAACGGTGCCTTTTGTTTTTGGAGCAATCTGATTACATAGTTAGTATGATAGATCATACACATGTCCATTTAACACATGGAAAGTCAAAGTTCTAACAATGTGGATAATCAATCACAAGGAAGCTTTCGCTTCGAAGGGAAACTGCGAAGATCGGAAAAAGGGAATTGTCTTGGCTTAAGTAAACTATGCAGGTTGGCACTGTCCAAATTAAGAGACTGGCATTATCCAACAATAGATAATGAGGACTATTAAGTAGGTGACCCCAAAAAACTTTCCACAGCATAAATACCTCTCAGTTCAATGCAAACAAGTTTTGTGGGATTATAGCAATATTATGGGACAATGCCCATCTGAGTTCAGTGTGTACCGGAAATACCTGATTATTCTGACCAGTTTTCAGTAACTGAAGGGTTGGATTGGAATAAGTCGGCCAGCCCCAAATCATGATGATCATGAATTTGCATGTTGCTGCCGCAATGCATCACTTGGTGCTTTAACCTTTTCAAACTCTCCTCAAACAACCAACGCACCCCGCATTTCTTTATCTCCCAACCTCGTGAGGTTTTAAATTCGAAATCAACATGCTCTTCTCTCGAGTAACCCGCTCCCCCAAGGACATAGATTACACAAAGGTGATCCAATTCAACCATGATTGGTTCCTCTGGCTTATACACACCAGAATTCCAGTATTCCACGCCGTCAACTGAACAAAAAAAATGTGCATTGGGTGGATGAGGATCAACTGCCACAAATGTTGCACAGAAAGCAACACCAAGCCAACCACTTTCACGCACACCTAGAGGTACCCGTATCCTTATTGAAGCTCCCAAGCCCTGATGGATGAACCACCTTGGAATTTCACTTCCAACAGTAATACCCATGAACATACGATATGATTTCTGGAATTGTGGGTCCTGGTAGCAGAAAAATTAATTAGATAAGTATCTCTCACAAGAAAAGGAGAGAATCATAGAGAGAGGAAGGAAGCATGCGTACCTCAAAAAATGTTATTAGCCATGACATTGCCAACCTACTGCAGCCTTCATTGTCAAGGAATGAGGAGCTATTGAAAATAAATAGTCCTCCACGAGAAAATGATCCAACTTCTATTGATGAATAAATATTCGATGGGAGCTCGGGTAAAGATTGAAGTTTCTTGCAAGAAACTAGTAAAAGACGACGAAGCTTAGAAAGTTTAATGATGGAAGAAGGCAGTGTAACAAAATCGTTCCCACTTAAACAGAGATCTTCTAAACAAGGGAGCCATCCAATAGAATCTGGGAGCTCACTTAGATGACAATAACTAAGGTCAAAAAATTTCAAAGATGATAGGCCAGACAGAGAATCCAGAGACAAACCACATGATCCTTTATGTCTTCTAGAAAAGAGATTAATAGGCATTGTTAAAATTTTGTGGACAGTGGAAACTATCGATTGGCCAGTTCTATCAACCTCCTCAACATGCCTTGTTTTCTGTAAGTGCTTTCCAAGTATTGAACAGCCAGAGAGACGCAGAGTTTCAAGAGAACTCAAACCAAATATACAGTGAGGGATGTCAACAAGATTGTTGCAATCATTCAGATTCAAGTAAGTAAGCTTCGTAGGAACTCCTATAGATTCATCTAACTTCAACAGTTTTGTACATCCTTCCAGATTTAGCCGCTTAAGATTTGGGAGCCCTCTAAAATCTGGCATCTCGATAAGGTTTTTGGAGTGTTTGAGATTAATGCTTCTCAGATTGGGCAAAAACTGTGAAGGCAAAACATGGTGGAGCAAAGAATATTAGCTACTATCTATCTAAAAGCTTGTAAGACTTTAATATTAGCAGTTATGATTTATTTTTCCCCTTCATTTTGTATACATTTTAGAAAAGAGAAGAAGTAATAACATTTATAGTACCTTTAAGCCTGCCCATAATGTTTTGATGCAGCTATAAGGCATAATCAATTCGACAAGTTTATATGGTTGAAAACCTGATGGCAAATAGGTGAAAGGATATGCATACCACTCAAGATATTTCAACTTGTTTGAAAGACTACTAAGACTTCCACAAAAATTCACATTACGAATTATAAGCAATCTAAGGTGACTAATATTTGATAAAGCTTCAGCCCGCAATGTAGTGCCATTTGTGTAATTCAGAACTATGGCTTCAACATCTTCTGTCACCTAAAAACATAAAAGATTATGAAGAACAAAAAAAATGTGGAAAAATTAAATTACTTAAAAAACTGTAACAATTGAATCTTCAAAGCACTACTTACTTTTCTTTCCATCATAACATCGTGGAAATTCTCGTAAACCCACAACCTACTCCACTTCTCTGGCCTTTTGGGGAAGTTTTCTTGAACTATGTTCCTCCCCAATTCTCGTAACAAATCATGCATTTCAATTCTGCTATACACCATGGATAAAAGTGACATATCAATGAGATTACTTATTCCACTCTCAGGATGGAATCCACAACAATCTAGAATTCTCTTTACATCATCTTTAGACATCCCATGAAAGAAACAAGCAATGTCTAGAAATATTTCTAGCTCCGATGGCCGCAATCCATCCAAACTGGTTCGAAGCACATCCATGACCTTTTTTTCAGGGTTTTCATGCAGCCTTGCCAACGTGCATTCCCAAAATGAGACATCTTTGTTAGGTAAACATGAACCCAATACCTTAGCTGCTAATGGAAGGCCTCCCACATATTTGAGTACTTTATGTGTCAGTTCCTCATAATCACCCATAGGAACATCTTGTTTAAAGGCTTTTCTACTAAGAAGTTCAAAAGCTTCACCATCACTCAATTGCCTAACCTTATAAATTTTATGCTCTTCATAGCAATTAAGAATATGCTGATATCTTGTTGTTATGATGATTCTACTCCCAGCACCAAACCAATTAGGACTTTTAGCCAAATTCTCTAACTCGTCTGAATGATTAACATTATCAAGAACTAAAAGAGTCCTAAGGTTCTTTAGTCTAGTTCTAATCAAAGTGGTTCCATAGTAAACATGCCATATCTTTAGATTCTCTGTCATTAGAGTTTCACTAAGAAGTTGTTCTTGTAAATGGAGTACACCATCACCCTTGGAACCTTCACTTACATTCATAAGGAAACTGAAGGCATCAAATTTGTGAGAGATTCTATCATACACAACTGCAACTAGAGTTGTCTTTCCTATTCCACCCATCCCAGTAATACCTAACACCCGAACATCATCGTCATTAGAGTCTAAATCCAAAATCTTTTCTAATTCTTCTACACGAGATTCTATCCCAACTAAGTCATCAGCAAGACTTGAGAATTTATGACCCAACATGCTTAGAGCTTTTTGAACAATTTCATCAATAACTCTTGACTCTCGCCTGGAAAAAGAAATGAAAGGGTGAAAAAGAATCATCCCCTAAGAATACAACAAACAAAGAATAGCTAAGAGAGAACGATCAATCCAAACAAAGAAAAGAAATGGATAGGTTAACATGACAATTTATTAATTCATCAAAAGTCCAACTATTCATCAATATTGTTAAATTTATGTA
This sequence comes from Dicorynia guianensis, assembly GCA_037013595.1. NCBI lineage: Eukaryota > Viridiplantae > Streptophyta > Magnoliopsida > Fabales > Fabaceae > Dicorynia > Dicorynia guianensis. The sequence continues at coordinate 5,150,037 of JASUAB010000009.1, forward strand.
GTTGAACTTGAATGCATGTAATGATCAATTTGTTGGCCAAGGCAAGCATAATCAGTATTAAAAAAAAAAAGAAAGAGGGAAACAAATTTAGTATCTAGCAATATTTAATGACTTAAATGATCAAGAGAGGATCACTTACTTATTTCGCACATCCCAACCAGAAAGATCAGCTACTTTGGACATAGCTACCCTCCATGTATTCACCAAGTCTAAATTATCTTTGAATTTTTTTTCATATTCAGCAAATGATTTCCCATAATTTCCACTCTGTTTTCGCACCTCTGAAGGATCCACATCATAAAAAATAGGCAAAACAGTTTGTCCCAATACCATATTGCAATCAACAATCTTTGCCAATTCCCTCAAGCACCATGTTGAGTCAGCATAAGTTTTGGAGAAGACAACAATAGAAATTCGGGATTCTTCAATTGCTTTTGGGAGTTCTGTGGAAATCGCCTCGCCTTTGCTGAGCCTTTCGTCATCCTTGAAGGTGAATATCCCACTTTTTTGTAGAGCAGTAAAAAGATGATCAACAAAATTATTACGAGTGTCCTTACCTCTGAAACTAAGGAATACTTCATACCAAATCCGTTGAGTTGATGGGTTGCTCTTGATGCTCTTACAATCCATATGATCACTAAATGTCTCCTGCCCAATATATTAGAGATGTATTTAATAAATGGTCTGCCGTTAAGATACGATTGTACTAGCCTAGACTCAAAATTGAAACTCTAAAAGGGTTGTAACTCGAAGGTCTAATAAAGAAACACATTTTGAACCCTTTTGAGACTGTGACCAAGAGTTCACAAATTACTCTCAGTTCGTCATAGTATTAATTGTAGGACCATCTGGATGTTTGTAGGACGGAAACTTCTCATAATCACAGGTGTAATATGTCATTCTCATTAATTGTGTTTGTCACACAAATTTAGGAGCAATAATTTTGTAGGAACTGTAGATTGGAATTGCAGAGAAAAGGAGATGGTCTAAAAGGAAATTGAAGCGAAAAATAAGATAGAAGTTGAAATGAAATTATTGACTCAAATCAATTACGTCGCAAATAACTGCAACAATATAGGTAACACAAATTGTTTACAAATTAATATTTGATTTGCTACCAAATCACCTGTATGATATAATTGCTCAAATAATTAGTTCTTTTGTAATTACTAAGATGATGTCATAGATTGTTGACTGGAAGGAAGGACCTCTCAATCTTTTACATTTTTTCTGAAGCATTTGTTTTAGTCTTATTGGTTCTGTTGGCCGGTTAACCTGCTTATTTTACAGAAGGAAAAAATTGTTAAATAATAAGCAAACTGCGAGCTGAAATCCAGAAGACAGGACAGAATGAAAAGGAACAAAATTAAAAGCAATAGGACTTACAGCGGAGATGCTTAGAAATCACTGCAGCTAAAGTAGAGAGGGCTCTAAGTTTAGGTAGCTTCGCGACTGTATGAACCACAACCACCCTCTTAAAGCTAAACTTCGGAAAGAGTTGATAAGGCAAACAAAGCGCGCTGGAAATTGGAAATTTGCAGAACCTTTCTTGTCAAGTTATAATGAAAATTGGCGGAGACAAAAACTAATTGTGCTGGAAAACTGGATTCCACCGGCCCAAGCTGTGGGAGATGTTGGTCGTTGACTGTAACATGTGGAAGTCTTTCCCGAGTAAAATGAAAAAGCAAGGCGAAAGCATGCCTGCCCCCCTCTCTTCTTGCGGTGGGAAAAAATAATATAAAACTGAAAGGTAAAGAATGAGCCGCCTAAACAGTCATCTGATATTTCCCTTCGGTTTCCCAAAAACAGTTTATTAAAATCATATTTCATTAATTATAATCTATGAATGATAGATATGAGATAAGATATTAATATAATACGATATAGATATTATGATATAATAAAATTTAAAAAAAATAAAATATTAATATAATATATATATATAATTTTATTTAAATAAAAAAATTAATATATATTTAAAAATAAATTATTTATTATTATTAATTAATAAAAAATATTAAAATTAAACATTAAAAAAATTATAACTAAGTTATAATATATTATAAATATAAAAATATTTTATTATCAATAAATATTAATTATAGTGATTTCTCTCTTTTTTTATTATTATCTATATAAATAATAATTTTTAATTATAATAATTCATCAAAGATAAATTTATTATTTTAAATATATCAACATCGCCCAATATCAAATATAAAATTCTACCTCTATTTAATATAAAATTAATTATATATTATTATAATATAATAATATTTTATCTATTATAATTATAGTAACAATCTAATCCTAAAGGCAAGAGTTCTCTCTAATAATGTTATTATTATTATGCTTAATAAATAACTGTATTTTGAGACTGTTCCTACTTAGAGAGTACAGTTGCTTCGCCTCTGCATCTTTTTTTCAACAAATTGAAAAGAGAGAATCAAGGCTATTCTCTCAACCGAACCCATGAACACACTACCCAAAAATATTGGAAAAAAAGTTATTCAAATATTAAAAAAAAATTTCATGCAGTTTTTAATATTTTAAATTTTAATAATTATATTATAAATAATAAAAATAAATTAATGTTTAATCATTTAAAAAATTTGTTTGCAGCCGTATCTGCAATGCATCGATGTAGGATTTCACGTCCGACACCAAAACTCAACAGAAATGGAAGTGTCCGTGCTTCATATATTATAATAAGATGCAATAATGCAAGTTGATTCACTTACACTTTCACACGTGACTTGACCAACATTATGAATAAATATTAAAACATCAACTTGCTCATAATGACCACACAGCTCAATGTCGTTCAAAGAAAAGCCTAAGAAAATGGAGGAAAGACACGAGAGCATCGCGCCCGTTATCCAGTGTGCGTTGCACTCTATTACTCAGTTTGAACGTTTTGATTTTGATTATTAGAGGTTCCTGTCAATACAGTTTCGTCGAATTGCCAAACCACATCTAAAAGGAGATAAAGCATCATCTCTGGAAACTCACCCATTGACTTAATGGTTACTCTGAGTCAATAAACTAAGAAGATTTTGTGAAAAATAGTTCAAGCTATAAACATTTCCTGGTTGCACAAATCTCTTTAACAATTCGAAATCCAAATAAAATAAGTAAAAACTTGTCTCTGCTTCCAACCTTTGCACTCCTAATACTCTGTTTAATTGAGAAGCTAATGCCCAGATAGAAAACGCTTCAATTTCATAGAAAGTTTAAGAAGTTTCTGATTTGCTATACTTTCCTCTTTGCCATTATGAATCTTCCCGTTTTCTGTTGACTCTTCAACTCAATGCTCTGAACACCTTGTAGAAGATGTCATTCATGACATTATAAATGGATAAAAATGGGAAAAAATATGTTGGGCGATTCTTGTTCATACGTGTCATACCGGTGCCTGTTGTTTTTGGAGCAATCTGCTAACATAGTTAATGGGATAGAAACATTGTCCATTTAACACATGGAAAGCCAAAGTTCGAACAACATGGATAATCACAAGGAAGCTTTCTGTTGGAAGGGAAACTACGAAGATCGAAAACGTGTACAGACGGAAGCCTTTCAAAAATCTAAAGACACCGACTTATAAATTTGCATCGACTTTAAATGAGGGGCATTGAGCCCACACAAGACTAACAACAAGGAAAAAAGTAGACAGCAAATCAAATCACACTTAAAGGGGGATAAGATTCATATGAACCATGTCAGAAACTCACTCATTGACTTCTCAGTCAAGTTTGCATTTGATAATCGAAGGCTGTCCTTGTAGGTTACTCTTGAGTCAATAAACTAAGAAGATTTTATTTTGTTGGCCAAAAATAGTCTAAGCTATAAATATTTTCTTCTTGCACAAATATCTTTAATAATTTAAAATCTAAATAAAAAAATTGTCTCTGCTTCAATTGGTCCATGTGGATGTTCATGCTTTGGCACACCCAATTGAACAATGTGCCTAACTTTGCTAATACAAAACAAGGGCATATAACGACTCCAGAGGACCTACGCCATAAGTTGGCACCACTTTTTCACATCGTAGAATTTCCACGCTGAATTAATGTTTATTAGGAGTGGTCTTGACACTATTGAAAAATATACTGCAAGATAGAAAATAATAAAGCTGATGTTGCAAGAGAAAATTTCATCGTCTTTATATTTTGTATGACTCTCAAATAAATGAGATAGCTCAAAATTTTATTATATAAAACGATAAATGTCATAGGAAAAAAATTTAATATATAAATTTTATTTATTTATTTTTTTAATTTTAATTTTATTTTTCTTATTAGATTTTAAATATAAAAAAACTGTATCCTGGTCTCGTATCTATTTTCAGCTTTCACACATGATATGACCAATATCATAAATAAATATTATTCAGGATGGATTTTTTTTTGGGGGTACATTTTCAGTTTGGATGTTATCAATTGAATGTTGCACTCTATTATTCAGTTTGATTTTGATTAGTAGAGGCTGCTGTCAGTACAGTTTCGTCGAATTACCAAACCACACCAAAAATGTGATAAAAACCATCTCTGAAAACTCACCCATTAACTTAGTGGTTACTCTGAGTCAATAAACTAAGTCGACTTTGTATTGTTTGTGAAAAACAGTCTAAGCTATAAATATTTCCTTGTCGCAAAAATCTTTTTAAAAACTTGAAATTCAAATAAAAATAAATAAAAACTTATCTCTGCTTCAACCCTTGCACGCCTAAGACTCTTTTAATTGAGAAACCAATACTCATTTAAAAAATACTTCAATTTTAAAGAAAATCTAAGAATTATCTGATTTTTTCTACTTTTCTCTATCATTATGAATGTCCCCATTTTCCTTTGACTCTTCGACTCTTCAACTCAATGCTGTGAATATATTGTAGAAGAACTGTAAAAGATGTCATTCATGACATTGTAAATGGGTACAACCGTACAAGTGGGGAAAATCGTGTTGGGCAATTTTGGTTCGTACGTGTCATTTGACCAGTGCCGTTTGATTTTGGAGCAGTCCGATTACATATAGTCCATTTAACACGGAAAGCCAAAGTTCTAACAATGTGGATAATCACAAGGAAGCTCTCTGTTGGAAGATGATGTCATAGATAGTTGACTGGAAGGAAGGACCTCGCAATGTTTTACATTTTTTCTGAAGCATTTGTTTTAGTCTTATTGGTTCTGTTGGCCGGTTAACCTGCTTATTTTACAGAAGAAAAAATTGTTAAAGAATAAGCAAACTGCGAGCTGAAAACCAGAAGATAGGACAGAATGAAAAGGAGCAAAATTAAAAGAAATAGGATTCTTAGAAATCACTGCAGCTAAAGTAGAGGGGACTCTAAGTTTAGGGAGCTTCGCGACTGTATGAACCACCACCACCCTCTTAAAGCTAAACTTCGGAAAGGGTTGATACGGCAAACAAAGCACGCTGGAAATTGGAAATTTGCAGAACCTTTCTTGCCAAGTTGTAATGAAAATTGGCGGAGACAAAAACTAGTTGTGTTGGAAAGCTGGATTCCACCGGCTCAAGCTGCGGGAGATGTTGATCGTTGACTGTAACATGTGGAAGTCTTTCCCGAGTAAAATGAAAAAGCAAGGCGATAGTATGCCCGCCCACTCTTTTCTTTCGGTGGGAAAAAATAATATAAAACTGAAAGGAAAAGAAAGAGCCGCCTAAACAGTCATCTGATATTTCGCTTCGGTTTCCCAAAAACAGTTTATTAAAATCATATTTCATTAATTATAATATGATGCAATAATAGAAGTTGATTCACTTACACTTTCACACGTGACTTGACCAACATTATGAGTAAATATTAAAACATCAACTTGCTCACAATGACACAATCAATTTAGAACACAGCTAACAATCATATATTTGAAATTGAGGGCATCCCAGCCCAAAGTCGTTTGAAGAAAAGCCTAAGAAAATGATGGAGGAAAAGCACGAAATCATCGCACAAGTTATCCATTGCATGTTGCACTCTATTACTCGGTTTGAACATTTTGATTTTGATTATTAGAGGTTGCTGTCAATACAGTTTCGTCGAATTGCCAAACCACATCTAAAAGAGGATAAGCTCCATCTCTGGAAACTCACCCATTGACTTACTAGTCATCCTGAGTCAATAAACTAAGAAGATTTGGTGACAAACAGTCCAAGCTATAAACATTTTCTGATTGCACAAATCTCTTTAATAATTCGAAATCCAAATAAAATAAATAAAAGCTTGTCTCTGCTTCAACCCTTGCACACCGAAGACTCTGTTTAATTGAGAAGCTAACGCTCAGATGGAAAATGCTTCAATTTCCTAGAAAACCTAAGAAGTTTCTGATTTGCTAAACTTTCCTCTCTGTCATTATGAATCCCTCTATTTTCCGTTGACTCCTCAGCTCAATGCTCTGAACGCCTTGTAGAAGATGTCATTCATGAAATTATAAATGGTTAAAAATGGTAAAAAATATGTTGGGCAATTCTTGTTCATACTTGTCATACCAATGCCTGTCGTTTTTGGAGCAATCTGCTAACATAGTTAATGTGATAGACACATTGTCCATTTAACACATGGAAGCCAAAGTTCTAACAACGTGGATAATCACAAGGAAGCTTTCTGTTGGAAGGGAAACTGCGAATATCGAAAAAGGGAACTCTCTTAGCTTAAGTAAACCATGTAGGCTGGTATTGTGTCCAAATTCAGAGACTGGCATTATCCAACAATAGATAATGTAGGCTTAGAGACAAACAAGAAGGGATAAATATAAGTTGGTCATTAATGTAAATTTTTATTATATTTATGAAAGTAGGATTGAGCCCCAGTAAAGATATAAATGGATGTAGTAAAGATGCTGGTTGAAGTTATAAATTTTTATTATAATTTGTCCTTTAATTACCAATCTTTTCTGTTTTTTTTTTTACTAATTACCAGTCATTTACTACTCGTAGTCATGGTTTCACATACTACTTCAGGATGGTAGAAAATGCATTAATAAAATTAGAAAAATGTGGTTTGCAGGTGATTTTGTTATTTTACACATTTAGTATCTTAAAAATTGATAGCATCATGTATATATATTGCATAATGAAATTACTGTGTATATAACAGAACTCCCAAAATTATAAGCTTTCTTGGTTCACATCATATAAACAAGAGACTAAGTATAATATCGTGTACAAACCTACATCAGTATTAATTATTTGTGAAAAAACCCTCTGCTACTTCCTGGCAGATGGTTATCTTGCTAAGTGTCACTGCCTAATCTTATCATGATTTACCACATCTGAATCTGGCTTCTAATCTTGATCAATAGCATCTTGGTTACAAGGTTGAATTCTTTTAGAAGATCTTTCCTTGCTCGGAATCCTTCTGAATAAACTTAACCGTGAATTAGACCCATTGATTTTGGGTGAAACTTGAGACCTAATGTTGCCGCTATCCTCTGACTTACCAATAAAAAATTTTTATGTGAGTTATTACTAATTAATTATGTTTTGCATTTTTTATAAAAATAAATTGTAAGAATTTATTAGAAAATTGCATGAGTTCACTTGATGGGTACTTTATTACTGACACCTTGAACTAGTGATGTAATTAGCATGTAAGCCAATGCCTATTGGAACCATTAAAAGAAGGGTCCGATTAAGGTTTATACAATATAAACAAAGGCTAGATTCCCTCGTTCGCTCTACCAAAGACTTAGAGATAAGCCTGTCTCATTAAAATCTCAAAAACAGAGAAGAAGACCTTACCAGGTGTTTAAATTATTCTTTCAGGTTGCAACGATTGAAGTTACATTAATTATTTGTCATGGTATAGATAGGTATGCATAAGAATTTTGATAATTTTGTGTTTTAAATCCATACAAGTCTATTATCATTGTTATAAATTTTCTTCCAATACCTTCTTCTATATGTTCCAATAACGGTGGAGCCGTGGGTGCACAACCAAGACCGGTGCAGTTGGACCCTCCCAGGATTGCGGTTCGAGCCTTGCCTCAGCCTTGGTTCGGCAAAACGTGAAGCCAACCATGTGTCAATGCGTAAAGGTAGAGCGCCAACGCCATAACTAACACTTGATAAGGAAATGATGGCGCTGGGCAGGATCTTGCTGTTTACGCCGTAGTGGTCTTCTGATCTCTGATGAAAACTGCAGAACACGTTCGTTATGATCGGCGTCGTTCCCATTAGATTTAAACCGACAAAAATATAAGTTAAATATATGTAAATAATTATTAATAAAAAATTAACCATTATAATTATCTTAAATTTAAAAATTATAATTTATTACTAATTATTTACTTATACTTTATATTTTAAAATTAACTCAAAATTTTAAAGTATCTCAATTCGTTACTACTTGCCACCATGGTGTTACTATCGTGGAAAACAGAGTCAGGTGTAGAGACACCCACAAGACATTATTTCATGCCTGAGTATTTCTTCCAACTACCAAAATCAGATCAAAAGGAGATAAGACGCAAGCCAGGATACTCAGCCGTTAGACTTCTAAAGGACTGACATTATCCAACAATAGATATGGAGCATTATAAATTGGGCCGCCTCAAAGAGCTTTCCACATTGTGGGAGACGCCCATCTTGGAAGTGTGTACAGGAAGTAGCTGATTATTCTGATCAGTTTTCAGCATCTGAAGAAGCGGATTGGAATAAGTAGGCTATCTCCATATCATCAGGATCATAAATTCGCATGTTGTTGCCGCACTGCATCAATCCGTGCTTTAACCTTTCCAAGCTCTCCTTAAATACCCAACGCACCCCACATTTCTTCATCTCCCAACCTCGACCGGCTTTAAATGTGACCCCAATATGCTCTTCTTCTTTTATCTCCCATTTGGAAAAAACGCTTACTAGTGACAAACATTATCCACTGGTGATCTAATTCGACCCTGACTGGTTCCTCTCCTATATGCAAACTAAAAGTCGACAAGATACTGCCTCAGGTAAACATGCAAAATAGGGTTTTGTAAACCCCTCATCATCTAATGGTGGATGGGAATCAAGTGCCACAAATGATGCACAAAGAGCAAAGCCAAGCCATTTATTATCACCCCCAAGATCCTATTTTATTAATTTAACTTTTGATTTTTTAATTCAATTTTATACCAACTCAGGAGTACAAACAAAATAATGACAGCTCTACTGCCTACATATGACTTCATGAAGTAGGGTTTGGCTTCCAACAGTCTAGTAATATATATGCATGTTTTGAAGTTTTAGTTATGCATAACCGTCAATTAGAATAATCTTGAAAGAGCAACAATGTCTTTCCAAAAAAAAAAAAAGAACAGCAGGAATGGCTATCGGATTTTGTTTCTCTTACGAATTACAATGTTAAAAGAAATTTATCTTTATTCTCAATAAAAGAGTTTGGAATAGATAGTTCTCTAGGGGTCCAGCGACAAAGAACATATATACTGAGTCACAACATAACTTAGACTTATTATGCATAACCATGTTAGAAATCAAACTGAAAAAAAGAATTCAATTTAAAAAACTGAATTGTTAAGTGAGAAAAATTTTTAAGTTTAAATATTATTATACAATTACTTAAAAGGATCGACGTGAGATTTGTAACAACCCATGCAACTTAAATCCCCCCACCCCATTCTGCTAAATGAAAAAGATCTAGTTTAGATCATAGGTTATAATTTATCATGAAAGAGAGAGATCTCATTTCTTCCTTTTCGCTGCTCTAGTTTCGAACCCATTTAGGAATAGTTACTCTAATTTCTATTTCGCCAATCAATCACTTACATAAATTTTAGTAAGAGCAACATCTTACTAGAAATTAAGTTGCTTAAGTCAATTAAAACTTTCCAAAAAGCTAGCATGGCTATTGCAATGCAGCATTAGCCATACAAGCATTAACTAGTAATCTGCATAAAGTCAATGCTGCTTGAACATGAAGCAGACACCAAAACACGGCCAAACAGTTTGCGAGAAAGTGGTTGACTTCGAGTTCCAAGCGTTCCTTTTAAGTTGCACTAGGCAGACAAGTAAAAGAAGAATCATAATCTCTCTCTGTTGGATAAGAAAATGAATTAAAACCAATCTCGATTCTGTTATTCTTGAAGCGAGGTTCAACAGTAAAGGATCTGTATCTGCATTCTCTGCTTTACACTTCTATATCTCATCAACTATGCTGTTCTCGACACTAAAGAAACAGTGAGGACAATGTGCGCGGAATTCAGCTCATAGCCGTATATCAACTAAGGAAGTTATCATATAATATATCTTAAGCACCGTAAATAGAGGGAATCCACTCGATAAAACTAAAGCAGTAAGGAGGAAAAACAAAGCATTTAAAGGTGCGAGTTGAATCCGACCAGATACAAATTCAGGAGATCATTGGAATGTGTCTATCTTAATCTTCATCAGTAGAAAATCTTGTAGACAATTCTCCTGCATAATATGATCAATATGAAACATTTGATTAAAAAGGAAAAGAGGGGTCGAAAGTGAAACTTTGTTAGTGGCTGCTTCGCATGGGATGTTTTGAGGAGATTTTATGAGTTTCATAAAAGCTAATTATGCCATCTTTGCTCGATTCTCACGAAGTGGTCCCTCTTCCTTTTTTTATTTTCTCTCTGAAATTGTTTGCCATTGCTAATCAAGAAAAAGAAACGGGTTTTCAGGAAGCACCTGATAGATAAGGGAATTACTGCAGCATTGCGCAGTTGTAGTTTGGGTCAGTGATGAGAATTAGGAGAAGCAGAAGTTGGCCTATCAGAAGCAACTCCATGGTCTTGACCTTGAATTCTCGTTGGAATGCAGAACCCTGGTAACCCATCAGATGGGAAACGGCTACCAAAGATCGAAGCTTGCGACTTGTGATGCTCTGAAGAAGTGATTGGAATGTCATTCCAAGCACGAATTGATGGTGAAAAACTGGACTGAAGGGTTCCCCTTTGAGAAAAGTTTGAACTTTGGCCAAGCAATGGCAGCGAGTTCACCATGAACCCACCTCTGTTAATATCTGTGCTTGCGTCGCCTTGCCAAGTCACAATCCTCTGATAATTGGCCTCAAACCCAACTGGGGTTGAGCCAGCAAAGAGGGCTTGATCATTTGAAGGTGGATGATTCCCATTCCCTTGCGATTGCCCATGAATTAGACCTTGGTCTTGGAACGAATGCAGAGATAGGCCAAGATCGTCGGAGGAATTGGTGGTTCTGGAGATTATCCGAGGTGGATAGCTTTGAAAATTGATGGAGGAAGTGGCAGAGGTGGTGGGAAAGAAAGATATGGCGTCGGCATCAAGCGGAGGTGGAATGAACGCTGAGTGGTTATCTGGGTTCACGCCCAGTTGCCTTTGGAGCTGAAAATTGTACCCAGAAGACTCTGATTGTTCTGCTGCAATTGCCATTTCGCTGGACTCTGCATTCTGATCTGCCTCTTGCGCTTCAGTAGTATTTGCAGTTGGATGCCATGGAGGAAGTTCAGCAAGTTTGTCGATGGCAGATTTTGCCTTCTTGATGAGCCAATCCACGGCCTTGCTGGGTCGGTCATAGCCAAGACGGTCTTGAACATCGTAGAATTGAATTGCTGTGTGGGCAGAGAGTCGAACCCTGCGATCACGAGGCCCTTTTGCAGTGTAAACCTTACTGTGACGATCTTTTCGACCAGTTGATCGAACAATGTGGCCTCCTTGGACTTGGATAATCTCTCCTCCAGCGCTCTTCGTACCCATTGCTCTTGTGCAATTTGTATATTCTAAGGCATTTTGGCTGAAAGTTGGTTGCTTCGGTGCTTCTATCTGATCGAAATTTATGCCTTCTACATATGGCTGTTGGTTTGGAGCAAGTTGAAGATACTGATAATCAGTGGATATGCTCAAAATTTGTTCTTGTGATTGTTGTGCTCTTGCTTCAATAGGTCTAAGTTGTTGCTGCTGATAATTCCCACGGAAATCCAGGTTCCTATTTTGGGTTTCTCTGCTTTTAACAGGTTTCTTCAACCACTCACCTTTGCTAGCTTCTCGTCACTCTTTTAACTTTTGTTGCTTGTTACCCACCACCGCCCAGAATTCTGATAACTCTGCCACTGCTGCTGATCGCCAAAAACAAAGACCTGTCATTGCAATCTCTCAGATTCCTTACCCAAAAGAAACCATTAACCCCCAAACTCATATGAACATTCAAACAAAAGTGAATTACTCAACGCTTCTTTATGGGATTTATAACTGACATATCTATCTGGCCTAATCTACAGAGAGAGTAACAAGACAGAGTAATTCAGTAGATTGCTGGTTTTGCTGAAGCATATGCAGATTTCAAATTGCAACTTCAGCTAGTTGTACTGTGAGGGTAAAAACACAAACTACAAAAGCACATGAATTCTGTGAATTTAACTTTGATTCAATTGAGGAGATATCGCATGGGTTCCTAAGCATTGCAAGAAAGAATAATTGAAAGAATTGGTAGATGCGGTGGGATGGAAAAAAATTGGTACCTTGGCCTATGAGAGCTTGTTGATGCTTCTGCACCGTGTGGCAGAGTCTGTTCAGTGAAGATGTTAGAGATCTTTTGGTCGGTTTTAGCCCCACAAATACACAAACGTATGGCCTTGTCACAAACACCCAACTCTTGTAGTCTTCTCTTTTACCAACCCTTTAACTTTCTCCACTCTTATACTGTAACCTCTTTAAGAAACAATAATGACCCAAATTGTTAGTGATGAATGAAGATTAAGGCCATGAATGATAGAAATAAACTCTCAAGAGCCACCCCTTGCACCCATACCTTTTTGAAGGCTCTGATAATGACATCTAACAGCTTTTTCGTTTTCTTTTCCTATCTGTACTTTGCAGTTTCACTGTTAAGAAATGTGTGATTTGGCTAAAAGGGGACAACATTCATCCTCTCCCCTAGCTACTGTGCTTTGTCATTACACTTTTTACCAACCAGAATCATACTTCCCTAAAACACTTAAAAACAGAGAAAGTATAGCTAAGCTAGAATGGTGATGTTACTAAACCCAATTCCAGAAACTGCAGCATGCATCAACAAGCTGTTCTGTATGTGTTTAAAACTGAGGAAACCGTTTAAACTTGTTGATTCTGACACACAAGCAAATAATGCAGAGATTTTTCCTTGAATCAATAATGACAAGCAATTTAGATGAAAACCTCAACTTGGTACTAGAGCAACTAGTATTCCTTGCAGTGAGTAACTACTGGTAAAGAATAAAAAACATAACAGTGGACAAGTTGGATTTGCATATTTCTATATCTGCTTCTACAAAAGGAGCAAAGGTGCGCCACTCTTCCAGCTGGTTTACACCAAGTTGGAAGAAATAACAAAAGAAAGAAAAAGGCATCAAGAGCTTATGTGATGATCAGTTGTGGTGGAAATGCCCTTAAGTCCCTTTCAGGTATCAAACCCTCTTTTATGGAAGGTTTACTATCTGTATCCAAGGTACTTGGATGATGAGAACAGCCGCCCATGTCTTTATGTGATGACACGCACTAGTCTTTTTTACTTTGGAGTCAAAAGAAAGAAAGAAAGAAAAGCATTATTAAGGAGCATTAATTTCTATTATAGGGGCTTGTTCCAGTGGACCAGTGGCTTCCGGTCTTGTAAATACATATGATTTTACCTTAATTCTTCGTTTTCTTTTATTTTATTTTTTCCTATATATAAATGCTTATTTCGTTGCCCTAATTTCTGACCACGGTTACATAAAAAGGTAAATGGCCGTTCCTTAGAGCTAAGACTATTCAGCAAAAGTCTGCATGGAGGCCATAACTAGAATCTTGTACATAAAGCGAAACAAGCATGATAAAAATGAGAAAAAAGTTGGATAAGTAATTCCTTAGAGAAAATGAAAGCAACATAACTAAATTGTTTTTCCTTCTTTAACAAGCGATTGGAGCTCAAGGATAAGCACTTTTCTTTCTTTCTTTTTTTTCCTTTTTGCTAAAATTGTTCTTTTCCTTTTTATTACTTGCAAACCAGACGAGCCAGCACCATATAACATACACTAACAACCTATTTTCCTTGCAATTAATATATCAGTAATAACATATACATAATTTTATCTGAATTCAATTGATTTTATTTAAAATCAATTCTGATAAGGCCAATCAAATCTTACAATGTACATGTGAGCAGGCAAGTTAAATTTGAAGTTCTCTTGGATCTGATAGAAGACACCACTAATTTTGACACTCAATGTTGTTCTTACAGGTTCAACTGTACACGTGCCTGATGGAGTAGCCGACCTATGCCACATTGACACTGAAATCATGCTTAGAATTGGCACTGTTCTGGTCATCTTCTATATAATTGCATTGAAATAATGGCCAACCTTTTTCTATTCCACTTCTACAGAGACTTTAGAGTTATTATACTCATTTGCACGTTACTCGAATTTCTTGACCAAAAAGCAACATCCTTTATCGTTAAAGGTAGAAACCAAAATGGTCATACTTCGATATTACCCTGCCCTTTTGCCATCTATGCAATGACATATTCATATTAACATTGAACAAACCTGCACTTATGTGTCTGGTCGGCAAATCCCTCAGAGCCCTGCCTCTTACGTTGTTTGGTGTCAATTACATTGCGGGGCATAGAAGGCAACAACTTATAATAGCTACTTGCTATAGACTGAGGGCATTTATTTAGCTTCGCCATGTCTAACAAGTTGTATAATGATTCAGCTAGTTATACTTGCGATGAATTTGGTCATAACTCAAATCCTCTCACTGCAGACTCTTTAACTGAGTTACTGGTTTTATAAATTAAATATAGCAGTAAACTTGTATTTTACTCATGTCAAACCTGCTTCTTAATGGGTTCTTTAAAGCTAAACAGTAATTTTCTAACTAATCAATGAGAAGTTCCCCTGTACAGCACTGTTAATGCATACAGCAGCAGCTCATATAGCAAAGTCAATGAATTCACATGAGGAAGCAATAAACAAAAGCAGGAAGTGATAGATCGATTCATTTGGTCCACTGACTGAGCAGTGTGTTGCACAATGGGCTGGAAAGCATGCAATTTGTTTTATTAAGGCTGTGAAAACTAATAAACGGAAGAATGGGAAGGCTGGGACAGAGTGAGAAGAGCAGGCCAAGCATGCAGTTAGAGACAAAAGTACAGAACGATGGAGCAGTCCTTGAAAAAGACAATGGCAGAGAGAGAGATATAGAGGCTGCTGATCATCCAGCGCCTGAAAGCCACCAAACAGGCGCGTGATCCAAGATAAGCTTTAATGGCCCCCTCTCCCTTGTGTATATGCATGTGTGTGTGCGCGCATCTACAGTACTCACACAGATGCAGACAGTACAGTCACTCAGAAAGAAACGTAATTGTTTGTTTCATTAATTACAATCCGATCCCCAACGTGGCTTTCTCCACAGAGAGGGCCAAGCATGCTGCGATCTTTGTCATAGAAAACAGAATTTGCACTCACATTGAGCCTCTGCAGTCTGCATGCTAATTAATCACTGTAATTTTACTGCACAAACTGATTTCTGTCTATCAATGTCGATCATACCCAGTCCTCTTTTTCTCATAGAAAAATGCTGTATTTCAATCTATGGATTTAATAAATTTAATGGTTCAAATTCTTTTAAACTAGTATTAAAATTTATCTTGTTAGAATAGTAGTACTAATTTCTCATTGTAGGGTTTTTTTCTTGCTTTACTAGTTCTGAAGCCTCAAAAGTAATGAGCATATGCAGTCCTACTTAGATAGGACTAGGGTTTATCTTGAAAAAGTTGTATTATCTCTCATGTCTTTACTGAACTAGGGTTTTGGATACTGTGTTAAATTTTCTCACGTTTTTTATCACCTTGAAGGAAAAATCCAAGTCTTTCTGGCAGGAAATGCATGGCTGACACTTGACCTTCGCCAGATTTGGTTCCGTATAATTACCACCGTCAATCTAAAATGAACCAGAGAAAATGGCCAACTAGTCAGGCAGGGCCAAAATATTCCAAGAAAAAAGCAAAAGAATCCTTGGTTTCTACGATTATGACTCAAAACAAAGCACATGCGGTCACGATCAACATCAATGTAGGTGTTGTATGCCCTAACAGATAAATATAAAATTGATTGCGCGTGGTTGAGAAGCCAATCAAATGCATGCTTGTCCCACCAGTTGCAAAGATGACAATGCCCCCAAAGAACATATATACGTTCCAGATGCAACAAAAGTTTTGCTTTTTGTTACGAAACCACAGACGTAGGGAACATGATAGTTAACAGTGTAGTGAGACCTAGCTTGAAAGAAAATCCATCACAGCTCACAAAAGCACCTATCTTGATTGGATTTGGAGGCTAGATTGAGACTTGACCATCAGTTTATCCCAACATTCACATATATAGCTGAATTTAAAAGCAATTTTTTTCTTCGAAGTCTGACTGTAAACCAATTTAAACAGTCTTGGTTTCTCCTGGGGAAAAGAATAGTAACACGGTTAGCACAACTCTGACAAGGTTAGATGTAACTAAGACAGATCATATCATATCAAGGTTGTTCTGATGCAGTGCACAGTAAGTATTGTTGCGGAAATAGTTACACCATAAATGCAAAGAGTCACGAGAGAGAACAAACAAACCATGAAAGAGTCAGTGAAAAGATTAAGGACAATTGCCAACGGGTTTGAAGAATTTATTAATATATAAGTTTTAGATTTGAATTCCTCTATCAACAATCTCTTTTAGTCTACATATCAATATAAGCTTTTATTAGGCTTATGATATATCTGATCTTAAAATTAAATAATCTGTCTTGACTTTAAATTTAACACTAAAAATATAAAAATAAAGAATAAGCACCTTTTATTGTTGAAAGCGAATCATTTTAAAACCCTAGCTAACAGATTGATATTATCTTCCGCATTAGAAGAATTCTGGTTCATTATTTTATGGCTTCTGAAGCTCCCAATCATTGTAATGGTGGTCCAGTGCATCTTTAGCTTTAAATGGTGATGATGACATCGCAAGTTGAGCAAAAGAGGGCGTCACTATCAAGAATCACAACCATGGAAATGGTCTAGTATTTTATCTGTTTGGGGGGACTAAAGTACTCTCCCAACATTCTTCTAGTTCCTCTTGAAAAATGAATGAAATAAATAGTAAGAGGCCCTTTTACACGCACCTTTACACTTATTAAGCAAGCAAAACTTTGGGAAAAAGCCATCAAATCACCAATAACAAATAACAAGTCAAGGTTGCTACTATCTGATCATTATATATGTGTCAATTGGGATTTGCCTCGCCTTTTGTTTTTAGATAGCAATATTACGTTTTCTTAACTACCCACCATTAAAGGATGCCACGTCCATTTTGTTCTTCCAGACATATTCCATCGATCATTGTCTCTATCTCTAGTGAGGTCACTGCTTAGACAATCAAATAAACTTAACATCTATTTTTCATTAAATTTCTTAAGATTGTGAAAGCTGTGTGATAAATGCAAAAACTTCCTTCTTTATTTCTGCCTGTCAACATCCACATGAGCTGTAATGTAATCTCAAGCGATGAGGATAAATAACAATCTAATTTTTTTTTGTAAAATAACAATCTAATTTGAACACATAGATATTCCCACATATCTCTGCTAAAAGAGTTTTTTAATTTGTTGGAATGGTGTGTAATTATCATGAGGATAATACTGAAATCTGCCCAACAGCTGCGTTCAAAAGGGTTATTTGAATTGGACTAGATGGTGGGGAAAGAAACAGTAAGTGAAAGGAGCATTGCGATGTATCTCACTTGGTTATCTTGGGGGCTAAATAATTATAAACAGCCATTTTCTAGCGATTTGCAATTAGCTAGGAAAGGCTGCGATGCTTTATGGACCACAAAACTTGCGCTACCCAAAAAAGAAAAAAGAGAAAAAAATATGCCTCTCTCTCTATTTTTCCCTCTCTTATGTATGTGAGTGTGTAGGTGCTACTGAGAATAAGGATAATCTAAGAAGAGGGACATCAAGTTGACAAATAATGCATGTATAACTGACTAATTTCTGTTGGTCTTTTTTTTTTTTTCCAACCTAGGGCATCTCTATTAGAATTAAGTGAAAACTAATCTCTGTTTAAAGTGTAAAGTTTTTGGTTTTAACCCTTTCTAATAAGAATGACTTTAAAGCTTAAATACATGCATTGCTAGTAGTAAATCCTCAACTTAGAACATAATTAGTTTATTATTATGTCAACATCTTATTGATCTTTTTTTTCTACGAAACTCATAAAAGTAAACAAGAATGACTTTAAGGCTCAAATGAGTCAAATCCATACGTTGCTAACAGTAGATTCTCAACTTAAGATGTTATTAGCTTACCATTATAGTAACACTTTAATTATTAATTTTTGTTGGTTTTTTTTTTCATAAAACTTCTAAAAGTTTTATTTAAAAAATTTTAAATAATTAAATTTTTTAAATTTTAAAGTTTAAATTATAAAATTTAATAAATTAAATTTTATGCAATTATGCAATTAATTTTATAAAATATTTATAAATAAGGTATTGTAAAACTAACTTTTTACAACTTCGAACCATGTTTGTTTAAAAGGGTTTATAACCAGGCTTGGACTCAGACTTTAAGGCCCATGTGACATTTTGTTTTCAGTCAATGGCAAAGTGACAGTTCACCGCCAACAGAAGTGGCAAGGGCGCGAGTCCATCAGCTGTAACGAGCTAAGGCCTGTGCTTGGGGTTCAGGTCCCGTTAGTAGCCTGTGGTAATTCATTTGTAGGTGTGTCGTTCTCCTGGTTCACCGATAAAAACAAATCACATTCACTTTTTTTTAGAAATTTAAGTACGACATTTCATTTTATTTTATTTAAATATTATACTTTATTTTAATAATTTAATTTAATTAATAAAATATATTTTAAATATTAATAAAGTATATACAAAATAAATATTAAATGAATATTTTATTTTAATTTTGTTCAAAAATTTAATTTTAATTTTTTTAACTATTTTAAATAATTAAGATGTTGATAATATATTATATTTTTAATTAAATAATTATATTTATTATTAGATATAAGTTTAACAATGTATATAATTATGCAAAAAAATTGAATATGAACATCTAGGTATTTTGAGATTATTTTAATAAAAATATATGACTGTAAACATATTTAATATTTCTGTTGTTATATTCTAATTTAAAGTCTTATTTTAATAATTAAAATTATATTTAACAATTTGTAATATTAGTATTAAATCATTAACAAAATGAAGTGTAAAAATACGATTAATTTTAATATTATTATAATATAATAAAATTTAAAAACAAATTTAATTTTAAAACTTGTATAAATTAAAATTTAATATATAATTAATTAACTATTTTGTTGATACATAAATAAATAAAATTTTTATATGCAAATAAGGAAACGGGAGGGCGCTCTAAGCTCGGCTTTCAGGAAATTGACTTTTGGCTCCTTCCACTCTTCAAGTCCGCGCCCCAAAATTTCAGTTGGATCTGTTTGTCAGGACTCGGGAGTCAGGAGCATATAGTCAAACTAAAAATCTCAAATCCCAAGCAAAACCCATCCCGGCAACATTTTGGAACTCTTGCTTTGTCACTCCCTCCCTCCCCCACTTTGCCACTACGCAAAATCAAAATCTCCCTCTTGTCCCCTCTCCTCTCCCTCCCTCTCTCCAACATTAGTCAGGAGCCCAACAAACAAAAATTTAAAACCCACCAGTCCATTGAATGTTGAAATGAAAATTTTAATCCCTCTCTTCCGACTCAGTCACTCCCTCCTTCATTCCTTCCAAAATTTGAATCCCTAAATCAGAATTCATGACCCAACTACATATCAACAATGTATATATATTAGCTCAGTACCCTCCAATTCTGTATCCACCACTTCTATGCTGCTTTGTGCCTTATATCTCTTGAAGAGTATCTGAAGCTTGTGCTTGTCATCAATGGAGTCCGCTCCCAGTCGTGACCAGAGAAATAAGGAGAATGTGGCTCCAATTTCTGCAAAGGAGAATAACCCAGCACCTGCAAATGCCCTGTCTTTCAAGAAGAAGAAGAGCAGTAATGGAAGGTTGAGAAGGAAGCCCCTCGCTGATATCACCAACCTCTTTCACAATTCGGCTCCATCAATTCTTGCTCAACAAAATCCCTCCCTCCCTTCACGATCTTCCTCCTCAGCTTCGAGACAATCTAATTCTCGGAAGAGAACAATGCCCGTCGTCTATGATTCTGCACAGCGGCTCTGTTCCAAGTCCTTGAGGATGGGTTTCAGATAGTGGTTTAACAGATTTGTGGTTCATTTTTCTCAGCTCCTGATTGTTTTATTTCTTTGTATCTTCTATTGGGCATGGGTGAGAAAACTGCTCAAGACTTTGTGGAGTATAATGTTCATCATCTGTGCAATACGTGCCCAAATTTTACAGAACAAATACGACTAATTCACCACAAATTGGCTGATTAATGTATTTTTTTTGGGTGAATATAGGTATTTCCAATCCTTCAAACTAGGAAACTAATTTTTTTGTGGCATTATCTAATACTTTAAAACAAATTTTACTCCAAATGAGGATTCTAATCATGTTCGTCATTGAATAATTGTTACTAGTTTACTGTTAAATTCAAAAAATAAATTACACAGATTTAACTCATAAAAAAAGAAAATTGAGATTAAAAAAATAGGATTCCCACTATTAGTTTTTTTTTTTTCATATTTTTAATGTCTTACATTAATGTCACAAGAAAAATGCATTGGCTAATAACATGCAGTGTCTGAAACTGAATCTGGAACATGCATCCAAGTTCCAAGAACTGATCTAAATCTCATCTTGAAATAATAAATTCTTGTGTCTTAGTATGTAGTTACGTTCGGCCAGTATAAATTCAAATTTTTAGAACAATTAAATTTTATAAAACTTATTATTATTAGATATTTATAAGATTTTTTCATACTCACCATATCTAATAATATCAAAATAAAATTTGTGAAGTTTAAGTTGAAAAGAAATTAATGGGAGTAACAGTAGAATTCAGAAAAATGATGTGTACAATTTGTGGAGAAAATCATTTGTTAATCGAATTTCACAATTGAGATGATGTCCGTTTTAAAAACTTTATAAGAATGTTATTCATAAAAATTTTACAAAAATTAATATGAAGGTTCAATTTATTAAGTTTTAAATTTAAATTAAGAAATTTAATATAATTAATAATTTAAAATTTGTAAAGGATATTTATTAATACTAAAAATAAAAATCACCTTTTATTCTGTAGCAATATTTTAAAATCATATATATATATTTTTTTACACTCATTTTTAACTCTTAATTTTTTTTCTCTCAGCGCATCTCTCCTGGACACCAAAACGGGATTCGGATGCTTCACTCTAGCGAGTTAGATTTCAGTACCAAAAGTCTTGCTGTTTTCAAGATTTCCAAAGGCGGTGCGGAAATGTCAGAAAGACCGGCGCCAAAGGACAGAACCAGATTTTGACCAATCATTTTTTGGCTCCTTCCACTCCCCGCCCTGTAATATCTTACCTCCATGAGCCCGCGAATGTTTCACTTTTACTATATTCTGATATTTTTTTTTGGGGGAAACTCCCTCCTCCTTCTCATATTGCCACTTCAAACTTTCAAAATCTCCCTCTTGTCCCTCCCCTCTGTTACCCCACAGCAAAAAAACTAGCGCCCCCTCAAATCTGTGCTGCTTCCAACTCCAGAACAAAAACACCCCAAATGAAATTTTCAATTTTTTTCAGGTCCTCCCTTTCTCTCCCTCTTCAATTTTCATTTCAAATTTGTTCCAAACAATTTCATCATTTAGTCATCAACAATGTATATGTATATATATCTCTCTCCCTGCCCATCTCCTTGCTCGCAGCGTCTATCTTTCTCTCATCTGCTTCTGAAACTTGCCAACAATGGAGGCCGCTGCCATTACCGACCAGTCCAACAAAGAGAATACACCACCAGTTCCTACAAAGCAGAAGAACCCAATCCCTCCCGTCGCCCCATCTTTCAAGAAGAGCTGCAAAAGAAGGTTGAAGAGAGTTCCTCTCGCTGATATCACCAATCTCTTGAACGACTCGGTTCCAATTAATCCGGCACAACAAAACAGCGCCACTGCTCTGCCTTCTGTATCGCTCTTACTACAGTCGAATTCTCGGAGAACACCAAATTCAACGAAGCGGGTCTGTTCTAAAACGTTGAGGATCGGCTTCAGATAGTGACTTACACAGAATTCAATTTGTTTTTCTTCTGTTCTACAGAGGTCATAAAGCTACAGAGCAATAGAAATCATAGAATTTCTCATGAATTGTGATGCATAACGATCAATAAAATTCAAAATTTAATAATTTTTAGGAGTTGTAGTTTCAGTTATGGTTTTCATGATTGTTGGAACTGAAGACAAAATCCATTCGCATTGCTTCTTGTAGTTTCCCTATGAATACTGAGAATTTGGCCACATTTCTCAGGGGAAGAATGTTATTCAACTCAATCAAATTGGGGAATTAGGTCGGAGGAAGAAATTATATTACAATATGGTGATTAAACAGATAAAGAGGACAGCCTCAACCACGAAGAAATTTAAGGATCAATATCATTAAGGAGTGAATTTAGAATCGTATGAGGGGATCAAAATATTGGCATTAATAATCTTTCTTTTGTTTTCAGTTCTTAATGAATCAGAGATTTTGTGTAAGTAACACTCCATAAAAAGTGCAGGGTTCCACTTGGCCACAAGCCATTTGCTCCATTAACATCCGAAGTTTTAAGAGGGAGAGCCCAAAGCAAAATTTCACCAATTTGGCTCCTTCCACTCCGCGCCCAAAGTGCCTCTCGGCCCTCTCCCACCAAAAACAAAAAAAAAAAAAAAGAAAAAAGAAAAAAAGAAGGGAATAACATTACCAAAAGGCCAAAACCCAACACAACCGGGAGGACAAAGAATTTTGTAAAGTGCTCTCCCCTGCTTGCCTCTTCCAATCTTTCATTTAAAGACCAGCTTTCTTGGTTTCTTGTGCTTGTATTTCTATCATCTATCGGTGGGGTGCCAGGTTCAAGAGCAGGTAGAATAGGAGGAAGGCTGAAATTATAAGAAGGATTATATTTAGAGTCTTCTCATGGATTAAAGCAATTAAGGATGGTTTTCCTTTTTCTGCTTTAGAAGTGTTATAGTCAGCAACTTGCATCAAATCTTGGTCAATCCCAACTGAAGTTTAGAATTCTGTAAGTAGGCTATCTCATATTCTGGCGCTGTCAAATGGAATGTGGATGGATCTTCTAGACACAAACCTGGTGCCTCATGTATTGGAGATGTTCTAAGGAATTATAAATGTGAGATCCTGTGTAACTTTTCTTGTCTAGTTGGCATCACGAAATCAAATCAAGCAGAGCTTCAAGCTATACTTAAAGCAATTTGTCTTTCCAAAAATTATTCCTTATAGGCTATGAAATTGTCGTAGAATCTTATTCTCAAAATGCAGTGAGATGGATGTTTACTGAAGTTTCAGGAACTTGAGGCTTGCCCACATCTCTGATCAAATTGAGGATGAGCTCAAGGAATTAGGCAGGGTCCTATATGTGCATATCCTACGGGAAGCAAATGTTCTGACTGACTAATTAGCCAAATGTGCCATTAATAAATCAATAGAGTTTATTGGTACTTCGTAAACAAGGGAATGGGGTTAGAAGTTTATTATTGTCCATCTGTCTTGAGTATTGTTTGACAACTATGCATACTCTATTCTTTGAAATTGTGAGTTTGCTCAAGTGACTTAATTCATGCATGGTTTGTAGTATTTACTTAATGAGAGTTAATGAAGTGATCTTTCGTCTATCTAAAAAAGAAGAAAGTAGTATGACTACAAAGACCAAATGGATTTGTTTCACCAGTAAAGTGCTAAAACAAAAGCACTCACGGAGATGAGATTGATAGTTTAAAGACTAACTCCATTATGCCACTAACCCAAATATTATTGTCTTACTCCTTCATTTGATTGGCTTTACTACAGATTTTAAAATCATAGTGCTGCTCTATTCATGTGTCAATCGAAATACAACCACAAAATCTCATAGGTGTGCAAAAATGAGCATATTTTCAATTAATTCCTTAAATTGTACGGATGCTTTGACTTCTTAAATCTTTCCTAACCGATGTAATTAATTAGCTAAGTGCGAGCAGATGCATAAAGATTCAATTTTTGTAAGATTCAACTTAATATATATAGAAGTGCAACTACCCATTTTGCACTAAGTATATATGTGGACAAAGATGCTTAACATCAGCTTGCATTTTACCTATAATTAATGCTCATGGCACTCAATAACTTTTGTTTCGCTTGAAATGAAAGTCCAGAAGACATGGAAAGGCAGTGGAATGCCCTGCAGCAAAACGTGAGAATCTGAGTACGTTTCTTTTCCAATGTGACTATGAGGCTTCAGAGGGTCTCACAGACAGCGCTTTATGCAGTTCAAGTGTCTCTTGAACTTGAGAAGAATCGCATATTCAATTTGCTTGCTAACATAGCAAGCTAGTGCTTCAATGGTGCTTTGTTCACGGTTATATGATGTGCAAAGAGACCAAACTTTATGAGTCAATCAGCATTAAAGTCAGTGTCCAATATTAACGTTTGAAAATGTACATTAGTGATGCAAACTTAAAGCTTTTGCAGATATATGACCTAGGTATAAGCAGAGTTGATTTCGATTATCATAGCATAAGCTAGTTCGAGCTTTCGTACACATCACTTTTATCTATTGCTTTGCTTGACATCACCATACCCTTCTATCGTATTTGAAGATATACAATTCAGAATGTATGACTACTAGGGTGGGCATCGGCTTGGGTCAAATCGTTTCAACTTACCCCAAATCGTAAAAAAGAAAATTTAGACTAGGTTAAGATGAGGTCAAATAAATATAATATAATATAATATTTGAGCTTATGATAGGGTAATTTGGGTGGGGCTGGATTTGTGCCCCTTTCCCATTGGGTTACTGCGGTAACTCAACAAAAATTACATATATATATATATATATTTTACTGCTACAAAATAACATCATTTTGTAGATAATATATGTTTCTTTTATGATGTTACAAACAACATTGCTTCATAGCTTATCCTAAATCGTTCCTAATCAACTCCACAACTCCAGTACCACTCCCTCTCTCGCGAGCAACGAGTCTCGTCCATTGTCTTATAATCTCTGACAGTCGATGCTGACTCCCCTATTTTCCCCCACCTCGTTTGAGCCATCTCGATCTCTCTCTCGTCTAGTCGTCACACTTTGAAACTTTGAGTCTTCAATAGTCGACTGAACCTTATTAACTCGCCCCCGCTCGCCTCATGTCTCGCCATCCCTAGGCCTCCGCTTTTCGACTCATCTTAACCTGAACTAACCCACCCAAATAAAATTGGGTCATTCTAATCCAAAAATCTTGGTTTGAAATATTATTTTGTCTGGAGTTGGATCAATTAAATGAGAGATTGAGTTCAACCGGATTGAAAAATTTTACCCCAACCCAATACCCACCCCTAATGACTACCCTAGGCCATTTCCTTAAGTATAATCAAAGTAGATCCACTTACTCACTTAGATATGAAGAACGTGCAAAAGCCTAAAGGCTCAAGCCAAAACTTAAACTCCATATCAATAATAATAATAATAATAAACTCAAAAAACTATGGAACCTAGCTACTATTTATTTTCTACCAGCTAGCCCACCCTATAAGTTTGATGACAAAAGAAGGAGCTTTCTTTGAATACATATTTAAGAAGATTCAGTTTGTGAAAATAAAAGTTGGATTACTTTGGATCAAAACCGTCACCACTCAATAGTCAAGGCTATGATTTGTGGCGCATGGCACCATGACGCCATCCCACTGTATATTATTTTCGATTCGCCACATCAATCTGTCTTAATGAGCTTTAGATTTGTTCGAAGGCGGAAAAAGACGTCATACTACAGGTAATAAAGCACTGATCACCACCACCCAAGAATCACAATAGCCAATTGTTGTATCTCGCTGGGTGATTCTTGCTACTTGATTGGTTCTGATACGCTTGTTGCTCCAGCTGTATAACCAAAGTCTTGAAGTTTTTGCGAAGCTATGATGGAAGTTCAATGAAATGGAGCCACTTCGTTGAGATTTAGAAATTTAGAATTGGCCAACAAGAACAAAAGAAAGGGTTTAATCGAAGCGACCTTTGGAATACATAGCCTTTGGATACCCCGTAAGGCAAAAGATTGATTGGAATACATAGCCTTCTGAAGTCTGAAAGGTCTCAATTATATTCAACCTTCCAACGAGAAAAAGTAAATGGAAGTGGACAGCTCAAACGTATAATTAATTGCGGATTCTCATGCTTTTGTTTTTTATTGTATTATTATGAAGGAATGAGAAAATAATAATATACGTATATATTAATTTTGTATATAAATTATTAATATTTTAAAATTTCTTTTCTTTTTTTTTCTCTCATCTTATAAAATTATATTTCACAACGGGGGAGTGTTCGCAAGCTAAACATTTCCTTGGACGAGGGTTGGCAGCACGCCATCACCAGCACAACTAGAAGACAGGACTGAATCGATGTGACTTCACTTAAGATCCGTTTCTTTGGTACATTTACAAAGGAATCTTGAATTGGATTTAGACGTCATTCCCTTTTCTGGTTACTTCTGATTGGAATCTGTTAGGATCCATTAAGTCCAATGTTTAGTATGGGAAATTTAGATGGGTATATAAAGTTTTGAAATCTTTTCCCCTCAACAGTTAGTGTGTAAAGATGAGTTTTTTAAAAATTTGTAATAGTTGATATCAGATATTCTAATGTTCAAGACTAAATAATTTTGACTCAGTCTCACATTAAATAATGTAAAACATTTGAATAACCTTATAAAGTTTTGAGCTTAATTTTTAAGGTACATTGTCCGAATATTTGTCAAAAAATCTTACATGTTAGTAACATAAAACAAAGATGAAATAAGATGGTTTACACATAGTATTAATTTCACCATATAGTTCATATATAAATTTAACCATTAACACAGCTTTTTCTTTGGGTCTACAGGAGCTAGATATTTAGACATTGCTGGTTGGGGGAAGAATAATTGAATGTGTATGAAGCACCCACTTCCCCTTTTATTGAATCTTTGGTACTTGGTCATTTTTCTTAGCGAAAGACCCCAATCCCAATAGTTATATTTTCGTCCTATATATTTAATCAGACGTAAGCTTTATAGTTTATGCCAAATATATTTGAGCAGAATGATCAATAATGGCACAATAATTTATATAAAACTTTGAATTAAATATATACAGAAAGATACGAGGGAATGCAATATATAAACACGTGGATATTCGTCTGGAATCACCAATGTGTTTGGAGAATGGCCAACTCAAAGCACTTGTTAGCATGTTTTATTGTGTTAATGCTCTTATCTGCTAAGCTGGAAAGTCGTCCCCTTGAGGCATTCCTAGCAGCGAAGAAGAATCCTTACCCAGGTAGTAAGGCTATCCGACAAGAACTGCTTCCAAAATCGCCACAACTCAAGCCCACTTTTGCCAAACAAGTAGGCCTCATTGCAAATACCGACGACTTAAAGCGACTAAGTCCGGGAGGGCCTGACCCCATGCATCATTGAGACTGTCTCAGTGAGCCAGCTATACCTGTGGTATTTTAATTCAATAAAAAATAGAGTAAAAATGTTTTTAGTCTTTTTGCTTTTTTAGTAACAATAATTTATTCTCTCAACTTTTATACTAAAACAATCTCTCACTTACTGAATTTTTTTTACTAAAACTTTATTATTTCTAGTATATTAATGTGACATAGTTGCTATGTGGTACCATTGGGGAATGCCACCAAGCCATGTTATTATTGAAAAAAGAGAATTTGGTAAGTGAAGCATTAAATTATCTTAATTACATTAGACTAAATTAATTAGGTTAATAGTTGAGAGATTAAATTATTCTTTTAAAAAAGTAAAATAATAAAAGCATCCTTACTCCAACAATAAACTATCATTTGTATGATTTTTATTAATAAAATAATATAAATGGTAATTTATTGTTTATATTAATCATGCCATATGGTATAATTGGCACAGTGAATAATTTGTATAGACTGCCCACTACTATTGTAACTTGCTAGGATCCTTAGAGGGTAAGGCTAAATAAAAACTCTGTTGTCTACTTGCTAAAGAATTTTGTTTGTCTTTATGATCAAGCATTGTTATGTGTTGCTTTTCTTTCCTTCAGTTTTCCTCTCTTTCGATCTTTCCCTTCATCAATCCTTTTTCAGGATCCAAATATTATGTAACTGACGTGCGGTTTAAACCTAAACTCCATGCAAATGACTCAAACTATGAGCTTGAGATGGCAGCTAAAATTGTTTACATTTGGCAATGGAGAACTAAATTCAAAAACTCTTTCTTAAATAAACTCTACATATATTTTTCATAGGCAATTTCAATTTTAAATAAAGAAATAGAATTGTATTAGATAATTGATAATCAATCTTAAATTTTTTTGAATTTCTTATGACATAAATTTATGAGTTTAATAATATCGTTTAATTCATATAATTAATCTTATTTAATATAATAAAATTTTTATTTATTATTATTGTTATTATTATAATTATTATAGTATCTATAGTGGCCTGAAAAAAGATTAAGAAGACCACATTTTACTACATGTAACAAATATAATGTGGTCAGATATACATATATTTATATGATTTTTGACCTTCATCATAACAAAGGGGGGGGGGGGGGTGGAGGGGATACGAACTTGAGACTTGGGGATGGAGGAAATTCTACGCCACTTGAGTTAGCCTCAAGTAACTTCATCGTAACAAAAAGTTGAAACTAGCTCCCTTGTGATCTCTCGTGATAGTTAATTTTTCTTTAAACGAAATTAACTTTAATTTAAGTCCTTCACACACTACATTGATTAGGGATTATAAGTTGCATTCCTCGCACTATTATCTCCTAGAAAATAGGATAACTTTCTCACTTAAGAATGACTACAATCAATTGAGTCATAATTAATTGAAGAATTGAAGAATTTGTTTGATTTTTTAATTTTAAGAATAATTTTTTTTACTTTTAAAAATAAAAAATTAAAAAGCTTGTTTGATAATATTATTATTTTTTACTTGTTTTCCATATAACTCTGAAATTTATGTTTTAATTAAAAAGAGAAAATTCAAAACATTATTTTTACTTGTTTTTAATTTTCATCATTTTGTTTTTACAATGACAAAATTGTAATTAAGTAATTTTATTAATAGCGATATGGTAAATAGAGAATAGTTTCTCCATCTCTTGCATTCATTTGAGATGACAATATGGCAATAAGTATTCTTTAAATTTGAACCAACACCTACTATTTAGGTATTGATTTAATAAAAATTAATTATTTCAACAAAATTTAATATTAATGTATATAAATTTATAATTAAATAAATTTTTAGTAAAATAAAATTATTATCTATAATTCTTCTTTCCAAATTATACTCTATACAAAAGAATAAAAAAAAGAACCTCGTACAAAAGAATGAAAAAATAAAAAAGTGGGACGCCTCGAATGACATGAGATCTCTTTTCACTTATGTGCAGCAGAGGATTGAATCCTAGTCAGGCCACAAATATAAATTACTTCTTATAATAATCTTAGCCCTAAAATATATAAAAGCCTACAACTGAGGTACGACGAAGAACACAGGTCCGTGAAGATCCCCTCACAAACGCCGAAGGACGAGTGTCAAAAAGTGTCATTAACATCTCGCGCTTACGACCGCATGAGTTACAATTTACAACCTTGGAAATAGGAAAGATTCTCCGACATGGCAACTTTTCCTTAAATTACTCGAAGCGTACTCTACAGTTCGTTCCTTCCCTTAAAGCAACCAAATGTGACCATGCGCTCTCTACCACAGTGGGTCCAATCACGAAGCAATCTATCTTTGTACAGTGGGTCCAACCAAATGTTCGATCGACTGTAAGGGGATTTGGGATTTGCTCTGCGACATGATGGCTTGTGGATTTGGCCCAACCCAGTAAACCCCTGAGTGGGCTACTATCATGTTAATCAGGAATGTTTCTCAGGGTGTTCAATTGCAGGCATTGGGCATAAAGGTGGAACTTTTGATGTGGATTCTTAGGGTTTGTTTGGGAGGCATGGATGCTGGGATGAGGCGTTCTTGGCATTTGAATATATGCCCCAAAAGAGCCTGGTGACTTGGAATTCAATGTTGTCCTTGCTAGGAGATAATGGATTTGTTGAAGACTGTATGCTTATGTTTCATGATCTTTCAAGGATGGTGGTTCCCTCTTCCGAAGGTTCTTTTTGTGGCCATTTTGTCTGGACTTAATTCTGATTAGGAACTACTCTAACATGGAAAACAGATACATGGTTTGAAAACTATATATGGATTTGATTGTGAAATTATTGTGGCTAAAGATATTCTCAGTAGCATGTATGATAAATGCAAAGGCATATTTTTTGCGAGGAAATTGTTTGAGCGGATGCCTGTTCATAATGTTGTATACTGGAATACAAACATTGTGCCTCGGCAAAAAATTGAGACACTTCGAATGACATTAGATCTCTTTTCACTTATGTGCAGCAGAGGATTGAATACTAGTCAGGACACATTTGTAGCAGTTATTAACTCGTACTACTTTAGAAACCTCTATTTATGGAGAATCTGTTTACGCAAAGGTGATCGGCAGTGGTTGTAAGTCTGTTGTTGTTGTGGGTACTGCATTTGTAGATTTCTATGTAAAGCGTGGAAGCGTTGACATTTTTTTCAGTGAAAAATATTTGGAGAAAATGACAGAGAAATGTTATTACATAGGCATCTTTAATTACTGCCCTTTGTCTGAATGGCTAGGTAATATGTTCATGAGGCCCAGGATAGATTTTGAAACATCAAGTTGATGAGTTTGAAGCCTGGTGGTGTACCTCTCAGAACAGTGCTTTGATGCTTTCAGCTTGCAGACATGGTGGATTAGTAAGGGAAGGGAATGAGAACAAGTTATGGGATACAGCCAGAACTTGATCACTGTTATTGTACAGTAGACCTCCTTTCTAAATGCGGACTTCTTGGGGAAGCTGAGAATATCATTGCAAGCATGCCTTTTCCACGAGATGCCAAGATATGGCATAGCTTCCTTGAAGGCTACAAGAGACGAAAAAATGAAAATTTGCTTGTACAACAATTTTTTATTGTTTGTTTGTTGATAGATAAGTTCAATTCAAAATGCCAACGGGGACCATGATATCTCTTGGGAACAGATGCAAGGTATATGTTGCATTTCCATTTTTATGCTTCGTAACCAAGTGAATCCTCAGCTTCACCTCTTGCCATTAGTGTGCGACTGTGTGGCCAAGCCTGGGCCTCCGTCCTCTCAACTGAAATGGGAACCCATCAAACCAGGTTTGAATTAATTAGTTGTCAAATCCATGGGCGCTCATGCCATTGGCATGTATAAATTGATATAAGTCCATCTCTCAGGCATGAAGGAGTCCATATTACTATCAGATCATCTCAAGCCATTTCCCTGTAAGTTCTTTATCAAATTATGTTTTCAAGTAATTTCTCAGATAGGATGCCACATCACACTTGAGAATCTATTGGATGCATTTATAATGATCGATGGCATAGAAGTCACATTTGTATGTAATGTAATTGGTGTCTGCTACATAATATCATTGTAAAGAATAACTAACTCTGGATAAGAAAAGAGTAGACAGTAGCCAAAATTCTATCTGTCAAAGTTCCACTGAATCCGGGATTCCCAGACATTTCATTATTCCAGGATTGTTTTATTTTCTCACGGCATATAGAATTCTCTAATGGTCAGCGTGTGGTCAAGTTTTCAGTGAGAATGGGATTTGAGTGGAATTTGCTGCAGTGGAGAGATAGAAAGAGTAAACAGAAGAACAGGAAGGGATCCAGATCATCAGACAGGCTTATTATTCCTTTCATCAGATGTCCCTTTCGATATGTACTGACACCACTATGAATTAGAAGCCAATGATTTTGTAAAATCTTGTACCTCCAATTTATTCTATATTCTTGTTAAAAGTAATAGCTAAAGCTTTTAATTATCTGTATTCTTTTCCTGATTACTTTCGTCTGTGGGAGGGAATAGTTATTTGTACCATCATATCTGAAATTTTGTACCCTTGATTTACTTCAGAATATACTAATTCTTATCAGACAAATAATTGGAATTGTATAATGCGGCAACATAGTTAGTGTGTGCTCTTCCTAGAGATGAGGCTTTTAACAGCCATTTTTTTTTTAAAAAAAAAAATCTTGTAAACTGTTCTAGCAGCAAATGGTATCTGCAAATTCTTGCCTACCAATTTGAATATGTGAAAGATGGTGATTGATAATCTATCAGATGATACTTGTATTTTTTTATATCCCTTGATGATTTTGCTCTTTCATAACCCAGTACTCGAGGGTGGGAAGCCTAGTGGGAAAAACTTTTAAAAATGAAAAGGTCAGTTTTCTGCATAAATTACAACGTCCACTCAGTAATAGCAATAGTGGGGTTTATCAGCTGTTCTTTAATCTGAGTGTTAGAATATCTTGACTGCTGGAAAGGCATATTCCTTCAAAGAGTCTTCTAATGAACTACTTCATGTCTAGGTTCCTTACATAATTGCTATTGCAGAAGATATTTGGGATGAAAAATATAACTGCTTTAGATTAAAACTCTATACCTGCAGAAAGAGAGCACGCCACCCTATTTTTACCTAGAAGAAATTGCGAGGAGAGAATATTCACATAATCTGCTTTAACCTTTAATGCTGATCTTTTGAAGTAGATAAGATTAAACACTGATCAGCTGTATACTTCAAAATAGTAATATTTAGTGAGCTGCTTGACCCCCCTTCTGAACATTAAAAATTTGTTGTGGAAGACAGTTGATCGTGTTTAGTTCAATGATTTGGTTTTGGTTTCCACTAGCATATCCTGGTGCCCTTTCTTTTATTGTGTGAACTTGTTTCATTACTAAGACAGGCAGCCGGAGGTTCAGATAAGAAAATCACAAAAGGTAGGTTTCTGTTCTGTCAATTTATAAGTCCCTACAAAAGACAGCATAGGAAGTGACTCTTCCAATGACTATAGCAGCAAAGTGAAGTTTTTACGTGGCGACCCGTTAAAGAAACAAAGGTAACCTCAGACGTGGAAGATATCAAAGAATAAGTAATCCACTATCATGGGCGGACGGTCGATCTATGCTGCAAAATTGCAAATTCTGTTTGGAAAGACTACCCTTTTCAATGGCCCCATTTGTCCTTGTTCTGATTGTGATTTTATATAATTGTTGACCAGGGTCGGTAGTTGCTCATTAATTTAGATAGATGATGACTAGATTGCTGATAAGTTAAGTAAAATGACTAGCTATTGGTGGGAAGGAGAGGCACTCCCCTTGAGGTGGAAGAGAGGTTATAGTCCGTTATAGGAGGGAAGCCATTTTATAAGAAATACTGATATGAATTAAGGTAGTGGAAGAGCCACAACATTGTACAACTTGTTCTGCTAATAATTTGCAAGCTTAAAGGGAGTTGGAAATGCTTGAGTGGACCCCAGCCATGTTATTACACAAATTTATCTAATGCAGAGAAAGGTTATGACACAACAAAGCATAAATCTTCTGACACTGCCATAGTTTGCCACCTTGATGTGGATCTCTGCTGGCTCAACTTACTTAGATGTACATTCATTGTTAGAATCAAGAATGCAATGAAAGACAACATATTCTTTTTTAACAATTTTGCAGAGAGGATTTGAACTTAAATTCTACCCAAAACCCTTATCATAAGGCCACATCTGGAGACTTTGTTTGCAATATCTTTGCTATCTCTTTTCTGTATTTTTCTGCCATGTATGGTGCTGTTGTAATCTGACTCCAGCTCAATTATGGAAAATGGACTGGTGTTTAAATGAATTCATTCTTATTGTAATTTCAGTTTGTGTTTCATCAGACTTAGCATTGCCATCAGGATTTAATTTCTGTTGAATGTTCCAAATCTAACAAGTGCAACACTTAACATGTTCATAAAAACCAAGTCAACAAACATTAACGATGATGTAATGTCAGTGCCCACAGATCATACTATCTAGTATTTCCTCTGTTATATAGACCCTTAAGAGACTTCCTAAATACACATTCTTCATCAAGGTCATCTGTCATCAAGCAACCAACACCTGAGCTCTGACTGCAGTGGAAACTTTGGTAACAAAGGAGAAGAAAACCAATTGAAACACTTGGGAGAAATGATAGGGATTGTTGTTTCCTGCAGAATTGGAGCTTTACCAGTCATGGATATATAGACCTTTTTTTCTTTTTTTGTTTTGCTATAGGAAGAGTTGCAAACCTCTTAAATACACATGTAAAGTCCTAAATTTTAAATCACACTGAAAAAAAAAAAAGAAGTTCCAAAAGTTGCACCATTAATGTGACGGTAAACTTGTTTCATTGTTGCTATTAAGAAGTGACCATTCTAGAATTTTAATGAAACAATAATTAAATAAATATTTATCAAATCAAGTTAGGACACCTTATAATATGCTGGTGTTATATATGGAAATTCTTTTTCGTTTTCCGTAGCAGCAGTTGAATGTATAGGGATCTCTCTTCTTGTGGCCAAAAGAGTACTATTCTTTGCTGAATTATTGAGAAAGAGTATTTGGCCCTTCGAAATTATTGCCAAAAGAATTTGAAGAGATCGTGTTACTTAATTTGTAGGAATTCTACATTCATAATTCAACTAGCCGATTAAAATAATTAGAGGGACATTATTATAGAGTTGTTGGTTGTCCAATTAAAAAGGTAAAATGGGAGATTTTTTGGGCATTTAATTAAGGAAAGTATAAGGAAATTTTTACTAAAATTTTAAATATCTAATACAAAACAGAAATTTGTCATCAAATAACATATGTTGATATTTGAAAATTAAGGAAAGTAAAGTTTTATGTAAAATAAGAAATTACTTGCAAGGGTGGACATAAAAGTCAAACGATAGAAAAAGGAAGACAAATCCTCTTGCAATTTAAATATACCTAGGTACAAGCATCAAGATCAGTCGTGTGTTTGAGTTGTATATGTTTTATCTGTTTGTTGATCGTATCATTTCGTCCATAGTTGTTTATGTTATATTTTCAATTGGCGCCGTTTTCTCATTATACTATTTCCTTGCTTCCAAGAATTGATGCCAAACCTATGAAACACACGATTACCACATCGAAAAGCTTGAATATCTTCACTCTTGAATTCTTCCAAACAAATAGCACACTCATTTTCATCACCACCATTGTCGCTGTTGACAAAGCTTGCAGCGGCGACATTAGTGATGAAGATGAATGTGCTGTTTACTTGGAAGAATTCAAGAGTGAAGATGTTCAAGCTTTTCTATGTAGTAATCGTGTGTTTTACGAATCTTGCATCAATTCTTGGATGCAAGGAAAAAGTATAATGATAAGACGGGGCCAATTAAAAATATGGCGTAAACAACTTTGGACGCCTTCCATGGATGCAGAAATAATATGATCAAAAAATAGATCATACTATATGGTATTTTCTTTATACGGTCCGTTTTCCAACAACCGGACCAGCACTGGCTAGGCTAGCAATATATATATACATATGGTGAATCATGCTCGCGTGCTGTTACTTTGAGATGATTTTGCTTGGAATCGTCTTTTTTTTCTCCAGTTGTATAAAAAGTTACTCGCCTAGAATGAATAAGGAATAAAAAAGAGTATATTTGGGAAGGGGAACAAATCAAAGAACAAAGAAAAAGATCTTTTATGTAGCTGAGATCCGTTAGTTACAGGGAAGCCCTGGGCACTGGGCAGTTGAATTTGGGTCAAGAACATTATTAGAGCCTTCGGCCATCATTCATGATTTTAAAGGTTGTCTTTCCTATGGCATTCTCTTTTCCATTACCATGACTTTCCATGGCAGATCAGCTTCATACTACATTATGGATTGAGACTGCTTAACGGTAGAAGAGTAGCAAAATGTATACTAATTCTTCAAATGACAAACAGTACACTTTGTTAAGGAGTGCTAGAGGGGAACTCAGTAGAAATACAATAACATACCTCGACTAAAGTTTAAGGCAATGAAAATATTGAATTGCTCATTTGGACATCTTTTTCTTTTACACAAAATTCCTACCAAACAGAGACTGACTTGAATTAATACTAACATTAAGGACTGATGCAGGAAGTAACGTGCAATTTCAATTTAGGCGATGGAATTATCCTCATTTGCTTGTTCAAATAGCCAGCTACTACATATACAGTGAAAGATTTGACTCTTCAAACTTTAAATATTCTTCTTAGCTTAAGTGTGCAGGAGGCATTTCCTTATAAATTCAGGATTGTTTCTCTAGGGGCTTTTTAATATTTTCCAAAACTTGCTTAAAAGTCAAAATTGTAGTAGGTGTATAGGCAATCTAGAATTGAAGTGTTATACACGTTCTGAGTGAAAGATCAAAGAGTGAGACAGGACGAATCATCTTGCCTCTACGTCAGCTGTGTTTCATAATTTCAGTTTTAGGACTCAGTAAACGTCGTGATTTAAATTATTTTAAATAAGAATTGTGTATAAGAAAGAGGGATAATATTTATGCACATATTTAATTAAATAATTTTATTATTCTTATAAATTAAATTATATTAAATATTTACTTTAAAAAATTTAAATTATTAATTTTATTAGATTTTACAAACTTAATTGTAATCAAAAAGCTCATTTCAAATTTTATAAGCATTTTATAGTTGTTTTTCAGACATGTGAGCTAGTTGTCTTTTATTGGCAATATTAACCAGTAGCACATATGTTACAGAATACAGACACAGCACACCAAAGGTTCTGATTCACATGTTTTCTTCATATTTCACCCTGTTGTCTAGGGAGTAAAGATTTTAGGCAACTAAGCACATGTCACAGCCCGTGGTTCGGTTTCCTCTCCCTATTTAGGGTTGTTTTGGTTTCTGAGATTCTTAATTCCTCAAATTTCCCTTAAAACATATGGATTTGTATATATAATAATATACGTACATATAAAATTTATATAAACTGTACATACTTTTATATTTTAATTCTTCTTTTTCTCTCTCCTCTAAAACCTTCCCTCTTATAAAGAGTACTCAAGCTTTACATATATTAATAATTTTTTGAATTATATTGCATACCGAGCAACCCTAAAATAGTGCAAAGCAGGTTAGCACCAAAAGATGATCCACGAATCCATCCAAATCTAAGAAATGGCGGCCGCCACCGGCACTATCAAATCTTTTGATAATTATTTAATCAATTATTAATAACATCGTATCTTGAGATTCTGACTCTTAAGCCTTGGAGGGGATAGTCAAGCTTGTGAAGTAGGCCAAAAAGTTCTTTAATCATTTTCTATATACGCATTGGTTGCCAGTTGCAAAATATTTTCCCTCATATTCAAATATATGCCAACTCACAGATATTTATGGACAACCAGGGGAGGCACATCGCTTTCTATCATAATTAAGCTGCCCAATTGCAATTTCACTTGAGGCATCTGCCGAGCATCATGTCAACAGATTAGTAGGGTTTGGTATCAGACTTGGACCATGAATGTTGATCAGTCCCAGATAGACTTTTGTTCTTTTAGGTTAGAGTATGGACCAGACTTGCACCTTGTTAATTCATATATATGGTCCAATGCCTATGCTGACTCCTAGCTATCCTGCTTCTTTCTTTTCTTTTGCTTTTTCTCCTCTCTCTTTTTTTTTCTTTTGCTCCCTCTAACGACTGATGATCTGTTCTGGTGTACAACAAATCAAACCTTAAACCATTGTAAGAGTATGATATAGAATTGGGGGGTGGTCCACTAATTCTTTTGAGCTTTGAAAAGAACCCCATATGGTTTGGGTTTTGAACTCATTTTGACAACAACTGACTTCTAGTGTCCTTCCTACAGGTCTTGTCTATCAATATAAAGCTCTGATACAAATAAAGGCGAATGACCTTAAAAAGTGGCAAAGCAAAGGAAACCTATATCAACTACAAGAAGCATTCTATAATCAATGGGAAACAAAATGGAAAATGGAAAAAAGAAACCTAAAAACAAACAAAATTTGACATTTTAAAAAAAGCTTATAGCATAACTTGCCTTCAAGTTTTGTCCATCCACAACTTAACTCCACTTATAGTCATGTAAACTCATTTATTAATTTTCTGTCATGTAATAGAAAATTAGAAAAAAAATGTATTACAGGTTTGGCCCTTATATAAGTAGTGCCTGTACTCAGGCTGCAAATGCAAACTACTCCAACTCTTCATATTTCCACTTCATAGGAACTTGTTCCCTTCTTAGATTTACATCGTCTCATGGCAAAAGTAACTGTTGCGCTAGCTTTTATACTTGTCCTAATCATCTTCTCCAAATTCATCATGACTTTGCAGGATAGACTCTCACCTGGGGGACCGGACCCTCAGCATCATTCTTCAACATCAATTTAAATATACCAGGCACCGCATTTAAATATACCAAACAGCAGTTTGACAGATCACAACACCCATTTAAATATACGAGGCACCGCATGAACTTACATAGTAGTAACCCGACCATTCTTGCTTCAATTTACTCTTCATAAGAACAGCCGCATTGAAATTAACCAGCATGTTTAGTGCAGCCATGAAAGCACATTCCGTGGTGTCAAAACTACCTTTCCTAACGTATCAAATTGTTGCTTCTCCATGAACTTACATGAAACAATGATGTTGTTTCTGCTTTAATTTGTCATGTGATATAACATAACAACCCAAAATTGACACAACACATTATCTGAAAAAACTGATCTTTTTCTGTTTCTTTTTTGGGACTACAAAGGATGCAAAACCGAAACAAGATCCTAATGCATCTTGGGTAACAACCACCCATTATGTCTCTGAGCAGCGTCCCACAACCATTTGGTGGGGATAAAAAATCCAGTATCCTACACGGACAGAGTGAGTCATATCTGCCATCCAATCAGCTGCTGCATTGCCTTCTCTATATATGTGGGATAATTCAACTTCCCATTAGAAGTCGCTGCATCTTCTCCCCAGCTAGCTTATTCTCTCATTCTTTCAAGTGATGAGACTATGTGAGACAGATCAAGTAACACAAACACTTATTGCTCATTGTGAGCATTCCTAGAGAATATATTGTCAAGAACCAAAACTTAATGGGAGGAATCAAGGATCGAAATCTTAAATATTTGATCATAGAGACTCTTATACTATATTAAGAAATAACTCTCATAAAAGCTTAAGCTGTTAAATATAAATTATAGTAATAATTTTTACATTTCTAACAAGAATAAGTGCGTAGGAGTGTCTTTTTTCTTGTTACAATGTAGCAGCCCTATTGTAAGTGCACGTAGTTCGGGCATTATGTGACCTAGCTAGCTGCAGCAAAAACTAAAGAAACGT
Organism: Dicorynia guianensis; assembly: GCA_037013595.1. NCBI lineage: Eukaryota > Viridiplantae > Streptophyta > Magnoliopsida > Fabales > Fabaceae > Dicorynia > Dicorynia guianensis. The sequence continues at coordinate 5,189,507 of JASUAB010000009.1, forward strand.
GAATCTACAGTTTTTAGGGTTTGGTATGAGATTTAAACGACTTGTCTATGGATATTTCTTCTTCAAACTGCAAGTTACAGGATGGTCTAGATTCCAGAATTGTCTAAGTAGCTTATGCCTATATTGACTTCTATCCCGTTTGTTTAAAACTAACTCCGCCGTTTATTCTGGGGTAGAAATTGAACCCTGAACCAAGATATGGAAGATGCAATGATAATCAATATTTTTCGACTGTGTACAATACCATACGACCTGAAACTTTTGCAAGTGGTCCAAGATTTCCAAGTTTTGACCACCAAATCATATGGCTAAGGTCTTGAATTTTGATTTCTAGCATCTATACATGCATGGGGTGGTCCATTAAACAATTTTGATGAGACCAACCAAAGTATGATTCCATTGTCCCCATTTATATATGCAATGTCATAATCTTCTTTTTAGTGGTCCTTTCACATATATGAACGTCGCTTTGAATACACCTAAAAAATTCGTGACCACGAATTCCAATAATTAATAGTAATTTAAAGTTCACGCATTATAGTAACAGTAAATGACCTTAAAGAATAGGAAAGCAAATAGCTATACGACCAAGCTATATCAGTGGAGAGACGCTTTCGAAGCTGTGGGAAACAAAAAAGAATTTTGTTTAAGAATTTTGCGAACCTACATGTTGATATTCACTTACATTCATCTTGTAGCCTTTAAAAATTAGGTTCCGGCCATGTCTGCAGTAAAAAAAAAATGATAAAATATTTCCTCTCATTCAGTCCTTATATAAACAGTAAACTACTCCAAGTCTCTTCAGTATGGCAAGCTATAGCTGAAGCTGCTGCTTGTTTAATTTCCAGTTAAAGCACCTGGTTGTTTTACTTATATTACTGCATCTGCATGGCGAATATAAGTGTAGCACGAGCATTCATTCTAACCCTAATCTTCTCCACCTTGTTTATCATGATGAGTTCGCAGGTTCGAAGTGTTGCGGTTGGAAGGCATATAGACAGTCAGCGCGTTCTGCATGAATTAGGTTTTAAACCAACAAAGCATTCACGCGCTCGAGTTGGTGCTCTTGAACGTAAGGATAGGTTGTCACCAGGAGGTCCAAACCCTATGCATCATCCAGCACCACCTGGGACTGTATAGGATTATATCTGCACTAAATGAAAGTTACAGGGCTAGCTGGTATGAGTGCACTTTTAGCCGATTTGCAGCAATTTCCCACCTCTAGAAATCGGCTTATTCATGGTTTATATGCTTTCCAATAAAACCCTACGTGCCTTCAAAACCCTGTGTGTTCTGGAGTAGCTATGTAGCTGCAGTGGCCATTAATTGTTGTTTCCATTTCCTTTTTCTGCAGTGAGAAACTGCATATTTTGGTTTTGATTTTCCACTTTCCCTGTTATTACTGTGTTCTTTTTGTAGTAATCAATTCTCAGAGTGGTGTTTTTGAGGATTGAGTGAGAGGTGTTTTGTGTTGTAATTTAGTCATATATATGGCTATGAATGATGATATATTATGCATGGCTTTTCCAACAAAATACCTTTTCCTTGTCATAAATCCTACATTGAAACATACGTCTACTGTTGGAAACATATATCACATCCAGAAAAACATCAAATTGCAACAGATTTGTGACAGGCTATTGATGGTAAAGAAATTGTTCAGATTGCGGTGAAGTATCCGATACAAATTAACTGCAATTCCATAGTGTTTTTGACTTTTTTCATCTGATATCGATGTTGATTTGTGACGAGATTTTATATTTTGCAACCAAATGCTGTCGTAATATTATGACAAAATTTTTTGGCCATTTTCAACATATCACTCCATCACAAATGACCCTTCATTTCAGTGCATTAAAAGCATTGGTAAAATATATTTAAAAAAATTCTTTTTGCCAAGTTGTAGTATTATATATATCTTAAACTGTCCAGTGTGCAAGACAAGATTGCCATGATATATTGATACAGAATCGCTATTCTGTTTGTCGTAGCCATTAATACTCCACATGGTGGTACAAAATCAATATATATTCTCAAAACGGCTTATATGTCCAACATGTACGCCACGACCAGATCCTCGATATGGGTTCATGAACAAAAGCAGCATCTGAAATTCAGTGCGGTAATTTAAAAACCTTGACTTTATACACCCTTGACGCAAGTCAAAGGACAAAGGCTATACAGAGCAGCTAAGGTATCTAAGTCAGACAGCTGCTTTCCAGCATCTCATGCATCCTCCATTTCATTTTGATTCTAGCCACTTCTAATGCTGCTTGTCATATACGTGCCCTTCCAATACCTGCAAAGAAGCAACTTTGCAACTTTTGACCTTCGTTTATTAGTACAAAAAGGCAACTCATTAAAACGGACGGTCTAAATTGCTGCCTGCCCTCAAAACCTTTTCATGTTGCTTTCGGAGCATGCTAAGGGTTACAATGTGCTTCTCAACCCAAAAGTATGGTGCTAGTGTCACAACTCTGTGGGGCTATAAAAAAAGGGTAATGGTAACTATTATGCTCCTCCCACGTTCTCTCACACCTTTTTTGACAGTTAAAAAAAAAAAAAAGTTACTGTTTAAATGTGAGATATTGTACAGTAATAATGCAGAATTGTTTTATACTAATAAGAGTACCCAAAAAAATGAGTTCTATTATTTCTCCATTCTATTTCTCACGTAAAACTCACTCTACCTTCTACAACCTTAATTAAATAAATAATGGGCCCTACACATCTCATCAAAGGTTGTAAAATGTAGGGTGTGAAATTTATACGAGAAATAGGATGTGAGAGGAGGATCATTCAAAACATATGTAACTCTTATGTGTTTTTTGGTTTGAATAATGCTTCGTGCACTTGATTTGAGTGAAGGACGAAAATAGTATTTTACTCTAATTATGTGCCTTACACATAACTCGTTGATAAAATCCTTTACCTGAGGGATTTTTTCCTCTGAGAGTGTTGCTCTCTCACTGAAAATAAATAATTACTCTTAGGTGATTAAATATAAAAGATCAAAACAGACATCCCAATTGGCAATGGTGATTGGCGAGCACACAGGGAACAGCAAGCCGCGTGCGACATGGTAGGCGGAATCTTATTATAAGCTACCAATTTTAATTTTGGCCCCATAAAGACCCATAACGTTCCCAACAACTTTCTCAATGCTTCTCCTTTTATATATTGTATATGAAATGCATGAAAATACAGCAATTGTTATCTTTCCTTCTTAAATATAGGAGCCAACCTTTTTAATTAAATGCATCCAGCTAGAATATAGCTAAGAATATGCACTGGTTTTTTTTTTTCATTTTATTTATATTCAAAATGAAATAGAAATTTTTTTTATGAAGTTTGAAATGCTAAGTACTAAGATAATTGTGCTTTTTTTTATTTTGGGTAAAGAAAATTTAGGCAAGGAAGATTACCCATTTTAAGATTAGGGTATATTTAAATTTTAATAAAAATTTATAATAATACTTACGGATCATCGGAAAGAATCATTAAAAATTTAAACCTAAATTTTACATGCATACTACCCTAAGCCGTGCAAACTGAACTAAGATAATGTTTTATTTATTTTTTTTTAAAAAGACACTGCAACAGAAACATAATTGGAAATTTTTCAAAATCAAACGACCCAAAACAACTGCGAGAATTTACTCGCAGTCCAAAACGAAAATTTCTGAGTCCAAATATATCCTGGGCCTCGCAATGACCCACGACCTCTAGGCCCGTAGTAGACCAACCCACCCGCTTCAAAGAAGGAAAAGCTCCGATACCCTTCAACCGCCATGCCGGCGCGTGGAGAAGCCTTCCGAGCACTGGTCTGCACCAGTCTCCCACCGATCCGGCAAGTGCTTGTCACGCGCAATACCTCCGCTGACGAAAACTTTTCAAAATTTCGCAAACTAAACTCCCCGCCACAAAAGCCCGCCATCATTTTATTCCTCCGTCATTTACACGTCCCATACTGATCCTTCTCTCATTGGTGCGTGTATTGAACGCCCAAGAGATTCGAGTGAGTCCACGTCCCTCATTTTTGGTGCTATAATGCTTCCCGGGCACGGCTCTGTGGTGCACCCCAAACGCTTCGTCTGGTCCATGGTTCCAGACGAACCCACCGTTGCCGTCCACCTGTAATGAGATAAAAGGATATTCATTTATAGTGAGAGAGAGAAGGACGAAGAGTTCTAGAGAGAGAAAGTGCGCAGCGAGAGGGTGCGAGATCTGATCGCAAGCAAGGTAACAAGCTCGAAACCCTACTGTGCTTTCGCGAGCCCTAAAGCTCGCTCTTTCCCTTGTTTATTTCTCTCTTTAAGCATGTATGGTGCGTGTCTTCGTTTTTGTTGGTGAAAGTCGGTGTTTTTGAATTTGATCGGAGAAGTTTCTGCGTGAACCCTAGAAATTTCAGCTTGCTGGGAAAGGCTTATAGTGTCGTCGTTCAGAGAGGAACTTGGGCTTTCGTTGTGATTGTTTCGTTTCTGGATTTGTAAAACCCTAGTCTTACATATTGTGTTCAGATTTGGGATTTGTTGCACAAAACGGAAGAGTAGGAAAATAATTAGGGTTTTGAATGTATGGCTTCGGGGCCTATAGTTGGAGGAGATGACGGAGCTAGAGAGAAGCAGAGATACACAGAGAGCAAGGTCTACACGAGGAAAGCATTTAAAGGTCTGAAGAACAAAGCTAATACCTTGAACGTTGTTGCTCTTCCCACCACTGCCCCGATCACCGCAACTACCAACAACGACGACAACAACAACTATACAACGGCCGTCAATAACAGTAACAACGATGAAGCGAAGCATAATAGCAATAGCAATGTTTCGACTCAGCCACCGTCACGGACTATAGAGCCAGAGGATGGGAATTCGACTCAACCTCAACTGAATTCGAGATTGGATGCGGTTTCGGATGACTCATCGAGCCTAAACCGTCAGCAGGATGAACCTTCGAGCCTCAACCGCCAGCAGGACGCTGCTCCCAGTCCACGAGCCATGCCTTCCGGGAATGGCACTGTGAAGCCGGGGTTGGAGAATCGAGTTAAGATTAGCTTGGCCTCGAGGTCGAAACAAGAGAAGCGCGAGCTCCGGAGAAAGCTTGAAAGTGAGCTTGATAGGGTGAGAAGTTTGGTCAGGAGGATTGAAGCGAAACAGGGGCAAATCGGTGGTTATGGTAATTCAAATGTGTTGATGAGTGATGGGATCGTCAATAATGGGGGTGGAGCAAAGCGTGTTCATTCAGAGGTGGCATCTGCAGTTGTTCCACGAGAGTTTATTAGGCCTTTGCATCAATTAAGTGTATCAGTGTTAGAGAATAGTCACGGGGTTAGTGAAAATGTTGAGAAGGAGAAGAGAACTCCTAAGGCAAACCAATTTTATCGTAATTCAGAGTTCTTGCTTGCTAAAGATAAATTTCCACCTGCAGAGAGTAACAAGAAGTCGAAATTGAATGGGAAGAAGCAAGGTGGAGGAGAAATGGGTTTTGGGATGGGATCTAAATTTTTTAAAAGTTGTAGTTCATTGCTTGAGAAATTGATGAAACATAAGCATGGTTGGGTGTTCAATGCTCCTGTTGATGTTGAGGGTCTTGGTCTGCATGATTATTTTAGCATCATCACACATCCAATGGACTTGGGTACTGTGAAGACAAGGCTGAACAAGAATTGGTACAAATCACCCAAGGAATTTGCAGAGGATGTCAGACTTACATTTCGTAATGCAATGACATACAACCCTAAAGGACAAGACGTTCATGTAATGGCAGAGCAGCTGTCAAAGGTATTTGAGGACAGATGGGCTATAATAGAATCAGATTACAATCGCGAGATGAGATATGCAGTGGATTATACTGCAGGTCTCCCTGTGCCTTCACCTTTGTCTAGAAAAGGTCCTGCATTACCTCCTCCACCTCTTGATATGAGAAGGATTTTGGATAGATCAGAATCGATGACACAACCTCCAAAACCCATGAGCAATACTCCATCAGGTAGAACCCCCGCTCCAAAGAAGCCAAAGGCAAAAGATCCTCATAAAAGAGACATGACTTATGAGGAAAAGCAAAAATTGAGCACAAACCTGCAGAGTCTACCTTCAGAGAAGCTAGATACAATTGTACAGATCATTAAGAAGAGAAATTCAGCTCTTTGCCAACATGATGATGAAATTGAAGTGGATATTGACAGTGTTGATGCTGAGACTCTCTGGGAGCTAGATAGATTTGTAACTAACTATAAGAAAAGTTTGAGCAAGAACAAGAGGAAAGCTGAGCTTGCCATTCTAGCTAGAGCACGAGCTGAGCAGAATGCCCAACAGAAGGTAAAGTCTTGGATTTTACTTGTAATAACCAGCATCCTCCGTGGGAACCAATTGTTTCTAAATGTGTTTGTTTCATTTTTTTATTTGTAGAGCCTGGCACCAGTTATGGTAGATGTTTCAAGAGAAACAAACACAGGTGAAATTTATAAGCAGCAGTAATAGTGGCATATTTTTTACTATGTATCTTAATTTTTAATTAATTATAATGTTTTGTTTGTCTGTTTAGGTGCAGATGAAAGGAATGTCCCCCCATCATTGCCTACACAAGGGGAAAAACAGATCGATAATGGGAGTAGGTCAAGTAGTTCAAGCAGTTCAAGCAGCGACTCTGGTTCTTCTTCAAGTGGTACTTTGATTAGTATTTTGGTTAACAGATGTCTTGACTGATTTTATGCATATACATGTTTGCTTCTGCATATTTTATTTAAGTGAAACTGTTCTATCTTTCTCGTTTGTATGTGTTGTTGCAGATTCTGATAGCGAAAGTTCCTCAGCATCTGGATCTGATGCAGGGTCACAAAGGACCTGAGTACATTCCGTCAGGTAACCATGGCCTCCAAAGTTTTGTCTAGCTGTTTGCTCTGCCTTTTGTCTACTATACGTTCTGTGTCTGTTGTGATCGGTACTTGTGACTACACATCTTGGAGCAACGTATATGTAGCTTTCATTGTGAATATTCTGTTGACTTATTACTGTGCTGTTGCTTATGTTGATAAGCAGTTGTTTTTCACAAGATATGTAATGGGGTGCATTACTGTGCACTTGGCTTGTAACTTCAGTGCTTCCAATAATAATGAAGCAATTATAGAATTGAAAGTTTGAAACGTTCATATGATGGTGATGCAAGTTTAGAAGCATTCGCTGCATCCTGGCCATAAGATAGGTGTTAATATTGGTCCGTACACTGATTCTAATAGCATAGAATATATTTACCCATTGGCTTCTTCTCTGGGTAGTGGATATGATTTTCAGCATCAAAGCTTTTTATTATTATTATAATAAACAACAATTGCATGTTGGTTTTTTCTCAGACTATGTAGAACCATTTATATGGTGAATTAGCATTAGTTGAGCTTTTTCTTTTTGTTTTTAGACATGATTTTTGTTTTTGCTTCATGCTTTGATTTTGTTGCACAGCTTCTATTGAAATATTTAAGTGCTAGTGATTGCATTTCGGTAACTTGTGTTGCTGTTTATATATTTGACAATTGTTATACAATTCTTGTTTTGGCTATGATGAAATTCATGAAATTGCATTTATATATGGCCAGGAAAAAAAAATTATATGTAGTTAGATTTGAAAGGAGTTTTGGTGAACGCATGTGTGGCGTATGCCTGTTGATGATTGATATCTGCTTTATATTATATTAAGCATCTCTATCCAAAATGAAGATGCTGGAAGCTTGAGAAATTATGTTTGCTTTCTTACGTTATAACCAGCTTGGAGTTATTTGGTGTACGGAACTTCCCATTTATATGGGAATTAATTACTGATGTTTATAGGGGCATTAAAGGTGTCATGAGTAACTACAACATTGTTCTGTAAAATAACCTTTTTTGGTTATTTGAGTGGCATAGCTCTACTGTATTTGATACTTTATTACATTGTGTTTAATGGGATCATATATATAGGGATAACCTGGTCGTGCCCCTTTCCCTTCTAATTAATGTGCTTTGTATGCATTTTGAATTTGAAAAACATATAAAGGTGGTTATGGCTGTTAAAACCAGGACATATGTGTGTGTCGTTGATTCTGAAATGCTGCCTTTCAGTATTTGTTTCTTCTGTTTGTCTATTTGCTTCATAATGATTTGCTGTGTTATTCTTTTCTTTTGTTTCAAATTAACGTAGAGTTCTGTAAGGCTTTTTGACTTTTAAAAGAGTAGAGGAACAGAAATGCATTAACATGTTGCACCATGTCCTTGGAGTTAAAAGTGCACCATTACCATCATCTTGTCTTAAGAGTCCCAAATGAACAGAGATCAGGAGCTTGCATGTTTTATTTATGAAGATTGACCAGTAGTTATGAATTTTAAGTTTGATACAGTACTTGGTAACTAAGAAAATCACACACATGCACTTGTGATGTGTGCATTCAATTTATTGACTGTCATAAAGTTTAATAATGAAAGAGATTGTGAACTACTGCTAACTTTTCCCCGATTTTCTTGTGGCAGATTTCAGATCTTAGAGTAGATTGGTGATGCAATACTTGCTTAGTGGTTATCTGAAGCTTCATGATTATATTCTTCAATTTAGCAGTTCGTGTAAAGAGGAAGCATCATCAAGGCCAACTAGTGATGCTACCAATGCAGTATGGGATCTTTTTCTTCCCATTTGTTGGAACTGGTGCTCCATTGCTACTCGTGGCCTTGTTTGTCTTGACACGAACTCTTGTATAATATGTGGTAGAATGTGGTGATAATTAGATACAGTTAGTTCTGCGTAGCATGTGTACATTGCTAACTACTGCTACTCATTAAGTTCCATTGATGACGTGTTTTTTGATTTTGTGGTGGCAGATTCAGGTTTCTTGGTGTTATACAAAGATAATCTGTAGTTCCAATTTCTTGAAGTCATTATTGGTTCAAATGAAACGTCATTCCATGTGGTAGCATGAGTTTGGCTCTGGGTTGGTTATTAATGAAATATTAGGGGGTTATACCATGTTTTTACATTTGTGGAAGTTCCTTTCATGCTCTGGTCTTGGAAGAGTGACTCGGAGCATTCGGCAGTAAGGAAAAGTAATTATCTCTCCCAGCTATCAGATGATCGAGATTACAATAGTTGTACAGTCAAGTTTACGTTGAGGCATAGCTCTATGGTCACATCAACCCATGATATGTCTTTTTTTGCATATACAAATAAATTTAAATTAAGCTTTAAACTTGTAAAACTCGAATAATTTGAGAAGCACTATTTTATCCCTAGCAAAATTTGTTTCCTAGTAGTGCCACTGAATGGTAGCCAAACCAATGACAAACCTTTTTAGAGTAATAATTATCTAAAAACTTGGACTTTGTTATTTATGAAATATTTTATTTCATGGTTTAAAATGTTGTACATAATTTTTAGTGAAGGAAATATTCATTCAAACAACCAAATATCAAGTACCAATAAGAGAAATATAGAATATGTGACGCATCAAAATTTAAGTTATTGAAATTAAATGAATCATAATTTTGCAAACAAATGAAACAATACAACATATGTTCGACGAAAGGTTTAAAGTGATATTCTGTACCAAAAAAATAAAAGTTTAAAGTGATATTTAAAAAAAAAAGAATTGAGAAGTAGTTGTACAACAAACCAATTTGAATGGTCGTAAACAAATAGTTTTTTATGTAAATTTTAGAAAAGCACTTTAATTAAAAATTATTAAGAAAACCGATTATTATTTAAAAAAAATTTTATACATTTTTTAAGAAAAAAATGTTTATTATTTTGCCTTCGAAAAAGTGTTTTAAAAAAGAAAATAAAAATACTTATGTATTATTTTAAAACATATTTAAAAAAATACTTTTCATATACTTTTTTTTGATAAAAGTACTATTTAAAAAGTGTTTTGAAAAAACCATTTATATTTAATTAAAAATACTTTAAAAGTGCTTATGTATTTGCTACATAAGCCTCATCAAAATTCTTATAACCGAACATAAATTAATTTATTTTAAATTACACTCATAAATCAACTTCACTCAAAAAATTTTTATAATACATTATATCATTATTATTATTATAATAAAAATATTTAAATAAGTTCTATATCTAACTAGGACTTAAATGGCTATAAACGCAATATATTTATAATATTATTTATTCAATATAGCATTAGTAATATAGCAAATATTAAAAAATATTAAATTATTAGTTGGTATGCTAAAATCATATAATAAAATAAACAGTAAAAAAATACACTTTTTGGGTTACAATTATTTTTTAATAATATTGAATAAACACGGCTTGAGATACCGGTAATCTGAAATAGATATTTACCTTGATGCCGACTTTCCCAACGGTCACTTGCCCACCAAAAGCAAGAAATAAAAGAATCAAGATCCTATGCGCGCAACAATTGAAGCGGGCCGCTTACCGAGTATCAAAATTGGACTGAGAGAAAGAGTGAGAGGTAAATGGCCAACGGCGGCCGCTATGCGAATGGTCAGAGGATCCGAAGCATTAGCCGGTAGCGAAGCATTGGAATGCCTAAAGGCTTGTATCAGTGGCGGTCGCCTTTTCTATGGTGGTAGATAATAGATCAAGCTGGAAAACCCTATTTACAAGACCGTTCCTGAGGACCAGTACAATGCCCTTGTGACCACAAGACAGAGATTTTATCGTTGATGATGACGGTCTTGGGTACGATGACGAAGGTGAGGAAGAGGATTGGTCAAAAGCTGGGTTCATTCTCTCGTCTGATGAATCAGATGGTGAATCGGAGAGGTTCAAAAGGAAGAAAACTAGCAGATGGTTTGTTGCCTTTCTTTCTACGGAGTCAATATGGGCACCCTCAACTTGTTCGGGAAGGTAATTTGACGGTTTTAATCTTTACTTTTCAAGCGACCAATCTTAGATATTCAATAGTTTTAGGAAGTTACCAACAACTATATATAATGTATTCCATGTACTCTTTATTATTGGTAAAACTATTGATCTAACTAGATTTAGCTTATCAAACATGATTGATTGGGAATAGATTGCCGCCATAGGATGCTTATTTCAACCTTTAGCATGGCACCCGTTAAGGCTTATTAATTGATTCATTTTGACGTCTCAGAGTACATGATTGAGATTTTTGTGGTGCTTTTATGCCATCTACACTTATTGTTGGTTCTTCTATTTTGGTTTCTCACTCATTTTATTTTATATGAACACTTTGCAGAGGAAATATGCATTTGAATGACCTAAAATACCCACTGGTGAGAATTACGTGCTGAAAATCAATTATCCATTCAAGGTACATGATTCAATCTTTGAATGTCTCCAGCAAAATGGCGTACAATATAGAGTGCATCAATATTTGTTAATGCTGACTGCAAACGCCACTGACTTTAAGTCTTCCCCTTATGAACTTATTATAGTGAAATATATATTTTTAAAATTGGGTTTGAATTAATTAGGCATGTATGATTTGTTTCATTTTTTACATTTTCATCCACATTTGAAGCGTCACTGCTGGTAATATTAATGCAGGATCCACCTCTTCCAGTAGAACTCAAAGGAGAAAATTTCTGTGCTCGTCTAGGAACTCATTGTAGGTAAGAGAGTAACCATTGTGTCCTGTTTCAGTTCTTATTATAACATGCAACATCAGAAAGTAACCTTTGTGCCCTTACAATTTCATCATGCTATTTCAAAGAAAAAATTTTGCTCCAATCCCCCCAATAAGCACCCAATTAACTCATGCAGGCTTGCATAGTGCCAAGCAGATGTGGTCTAACATAGGCCACCTGAAGCATTTTGTGATGGCCAAGGTCACCAGAGGAAGCACTATTTTCGGATCTGGAGCTAGTCCTGGGATCATGCCTTGCATTGCTTGTCAACTTCTTTGTCATACACATTGATGTTCCCATGACCTATTAAATGAGGTAAACTACTTTTTGAGAAATCATATCAAGCTGAAAATTCTGGTTTTGATCTCTTAATTTAGAACTCCTACTTTGCTTTATCCAGGTGAGTAACTAGTTAACCCAACTTGCAAAGCTCAGTTGAGCAAAGCATGGAAGGAAGTTGCTCTGCATGATGTTCCAAAACAGTTTCAATCAGCAGAATCCCTTATTGAACTTGTAGGTGCCTGTGTTTACTCAAATATCTTTTTCAAGTAAATCGGAATTCTGTTTTTTTTTTCAGTGCGTTTGGAATCTCAAACAATAAAATTCAATCAATTTCGAAATAAATTATTGCATGAAAACTTTTTCGAATGATATTAATTCAAGAATTTGATTTATTTACAAATCATATTATGATGTAAATATTTGATGATTTAATCTTATCATTTTTGGTGTGATTTGTGAATCATTTCATTGTCATTGAATTCTATTCAATTCTATGTTTGAGGATTTCCAAACACACATGACCATGTACGCAATAACAGGCCTTTTGTGTTAAAAATTTATTGTGTTAGCTAATTATTATTGTTTTCATAAATGAAGGGCTAAAATGCATAGAACTCCCTTAAACTAAGGGTCAATTTTAAAAAACCCTCTTGAACTTTAAAATTTTTCACAGAATCCTGCCTAACTAACTAAAATGTGCCAAAAACCACCTTCCGTTAGTTTTTTTGTTAAATTATAGACGGAACCCTAACTTACCATGAGAAAAAGACCAAAATAACCCTAGGAGCTTCTCGCAAGTGGATTGCCTCAGCCTCAACTTCCTTCAAAATGAAATGTATTCATATTACTATTATCCTTAGCCCTACCATGGAATCTTCTCGTTAGCCCTCCATTAGACGAGAGGAAATAGTGCTTTCTGCTTGCCTAATGGAGGAGCAGCATTATCAATAGTGCAAAATAGCACTCACTATAGCACATAGCATAGCGCTATGGCAATTAGTGCTATGCTGTGTGCCATAGCGTAATGCAATCATGATAGCACAACAGATGGATTCAACAGTCATAACTCAGAAGTTTTATAAGTCCCAACTTGTTTGGCCCAAATCCCTCGTATGAAACCTTCTTCTAGCTCGTTAGAACTGTCTCCTGTGGCTGGTCACGATCATTGGTTACAGCTTGCTGCTCCTGAACGTTGCTACTCTTTGGTCTCAGTTTTGTTCTGTTGTTGCTCTCGAACCATCAGTGCTCTTGAATTGTTGCTGCTCTCTGGTCATTGCGATACTATCGCTGGTTGTTGCTGGTTGTTGGCTCTGCACTCTTGCATGTCTCTGGTCGCTGGTTGCTAGTTGGCTCACAGCTCTCTCTTCTGTTTTGATCTCTGGTCTCTGTTATGTTTTGTCACTGCTCTCTGGTCTCTGGTAGTTGCGATACCATCACTACTCTCTGGTCTCTAGTCGTTGCGATCCCGTCGTTGCTCTTGAATCATCACTGCTCTTGAACTGTCGCTGCTCTCTGGTTGTTGCGATACAGTAGCTGGTTGTCGCTAGTGTTGGTTGTTGGCTCTACTCTCTTGCTTGTCTTTGGTCGTTGTTTGCTGGTTGGCTTGCAACTCTCTGTTTTGTTCTGTTCTGTTTTGGTCATAATCGCTAGTCACTGGTCTCAAATGGTAGTCTAGCCTCACACTCTCAGGAGTTGCGAGCAAAGGTAAACTGAAGCTTTTTATTTTGACTCTCTTTCGGTTGCTGGTCTGTACTGTTTAGAAGAGTTTTTCAAAATGTATATTGAATTCTGAAGGTGGTTATATTATGCTGGTTGGCTTGGCTTTTGATTCTAATTTCTAAATGAGTCATCAAAGCACTACTAGTAGTGGACATACTTCTGATAAATATGCTTGGAACATTGAATCTTAATTGCGCTATAGTTCAAACAGTAGTGTGCTATGCGTAACGTTATGCGCTATGTCACGATGACTCCAAGCGCTATAAGTGCGGTATTCACTATTAACAACTATGGAGAGGAGATGGCTTTCAAAGGGATTGGATGGTATTAGCTTAGGACTTCAACTGGAACAAACTTAAACCCTAGATAAAGGAAAAGAACTGGTAGAGAACAAATCCTTTGAATGCCCAATCTAACGTGGGGTTGAGCTTGACATTTGTTAAAGCTAGACGTAACAAGCCACTCGAGACTGGCGGGTAGCCATTGTGAGGTGAAGATGGTGTGTGGATGAACACAGAATAAGTAGGGGTTTGGCTCGACCAACAGCTTTAAATTTTTATAAAAGAGTAAAGGCTCGCGAAGGGACAACTCCCTGCTTAGAGAAGCACGGGACTTAGTCAAGTAGAATCGGGTTGTGTTGCTTGATGCTCCGATCAAAAACAAATCAGTGGGGCTATGCCGGTACGAAATTCAGATTTGGCCAAAAAAGAAGCAATGCTATAGATTTCATGACTGATCACCATCGATAATGAAGAATTTTTCTAAATCACTTAGGGTCAGTGGGGCCTTCAAGTATTCAAAATATGCCAAGGTTGTAAGTGACATAGTGTTCAAGAGAAGGGGGAAGAGGACATGATCAATAGAACTTGGTTGGATCTAGGCTGGCATAGTGATGCCCATTCCTAACCAGTTTCAAAAAGGTTTATTCATGTTGGAGGGAGCATCCCTGTTCTATGACTTCCCAGGAAACCGTCTCGTATCCGGGTTGTACGCCTTGAACAGTCGTACAATTTTGGCGATTCAAAAAGGAGTCTTCCTCACATTGTACTTGTGGCCTTTGATGATGGTGGGTTGAAGCAGATTCTGTGTGGTTAGAATGCTCAAGGGTTATTTTGGTCTCATGGTAATTTAGGGTTCCGTCTATAATTTAACAGAAAAACTAACGGAAGAGATTTTTTGCACGTTTTAGTTAGTTGAACAGGGTTTTATACAAAATTTTAAAGTTCAGGAGGGGTTTTTAACATCGACTCTTAGTTCAGGGAGATTTTGTACATTTTAACCTAAATTAAAAATAGTTTGTTGTGCAATGATTGTGGCTTACTTCTGAATTTCTGCATAACTATGGTTGATTGATATTTTCTTGTGGACCTATGACATTCATTAGCCAAACAAGATTCTGGCATATGCTTCCAACTAGCGAAATATGATGCTTTTTATACTTGTTGATATTGGTATATTTTGCATGATTGACATTATCTGTTGGTTGAAGTTGGTATTATTTGTGAGAAAACTATTTGAAGCATTGTTGCTGGTGAGATTAATGCATGATTATTGTTGGTAATATTAATGCAAAATCCACCCCTTCTAGTAGATCCTAAAGTAAAAAGCTTCTATGCTCTTCTAGGAAATCATTGTAGGGACAAAGTGTTTAGAGAGTAACCTTTGTGTCCATGTTTTAGTTCTTATGATAACATGCAACTTCCATACATGATAAGCACCTTTTTCAAAGCTCTTTTTTAACAACATGCAAATAGTTTTTTCCAAAGCACTTGTTTAAAATTTCATTATTCAAAAACAATACATAAAAAGCATTTTTTCAAAGCATTACATAATACGTACTTCTATTTTTCTATGAACTTTTTAAAAAATATTTTTCTATCAAAGCAGTACATAAAATTTGAATAAAATATTTTTATTACAATTTTTAAAATATATTTTTTAGTATAAAGTGATTTTATATAACTGTTGATAAAAAGATCTTTTTTTTTTTTTTCTAATGTGGTATATAATAAGCACTTTAACTTTTTGAAAGCATTTGTTTGGAAGAATTTTTTTGAAGTACTGCATAAAAAGCATTTCGTTAAAATTACTTTTTTTGTTTTTCCAAAGGAGTACTATTTAAATTTTTTTTTTCAAAGCAATGTGTAAAAAGCATTTTTAAAAAGAAGTTCATAATAAGCACTTTTACCTAAATCATTTTTTTAGAAAGTATTTTTTTCATTAGTACCTAATAAGTGCTTTTTTGAAAAGCAATGTACATAAGCTCTTTGTTCTACAATAATTCATAACAAGCACTCTTTTCAAAGTAATTTTAAAAAGCATTTTTTTTTTTTTTTTACATAAATGAAGCATATTTTTCAAAGTACTTTAAAAAAAAAAAACTAGCACTTTTTTGAAGCACTTTTCTCAAAAGCAATACATGAAAAATACTTTTTTCCAAAGCAGAGCATAATGAGCATTTTTTTAACAAAATAGAAACAGCTTTTTAAAGCACTTTTTTTCCAAAGCAATATCAACATTTTTTCCAAAGCAATATATATTATATAATAAGCATCTTTTTCAAAGCTCTTTTTCAACAAAATACAAACAATTTTTTTTCACAGCACTTGTTTAAAAGTTCATTTTTCAGAGCATTTTTTTTTTAAAAAAACAGTACATAAAAAGCGCTTTTTTCAAAGTTTTTCAAAGTATTACATAAGAAGCACTTATTTTTCTTTTTCAATGAACTTTTTAAAAAGCATTTTTCTTGCAAAGGAGTATATAAAATTTAAATAAAATATTTTTAAAAATTTTTAAGATTGTATTTTTTTAGTATAAAGTGATTTTATACAACATTTGATAAAAGGCTCTTTTTTTTAATGCAATATATAATAAGCACTTTAACCTTTTTTCAATGTATTTTTTTTTAAGAATTTTTTTCTAAAGCAGTGCATAAAAAAGCATTTTGTTAAAAGTACTTTTTTCCAAAACACTTCTCCAAAGGAGTACTACTTTAAATGTACTTTTTTGTAAAGCAATGTGTAGAAAGCGATTTTTCCAAAGTAATACTTAACGAGTACTGCTATTTTCGCAAAGCACTTTTTTTCTAAATTAGTTACATAAATCACTTTTTTAGAAACCATTTTTTTCATCAAAGTAGTAGATAATTAGCACTTTTTTGGAATGAAATGTACATAAGTGCTTTGTTGTACAGTAATTCATAATAAGCACTTCTTTCAAAGGAATCTTAAAAGCACTCTTTTTGACATAAAATAAGTATTGTTTCCAAAGCACTTCTTTTAACATAAAAGTAGCACTTTTTTGTAGCACCTTTTAATACAAAAATAGTAAGTACTTTTTTTCAGAGCACTCTTCTCCAAGGCAATGCATGAAAATTATTTTTTTTCAATGTAGTACATAACAAACATTCTTTTTCAACAAAATATAGACAGTTTTTTTAAAGCACTTTTTCCATTGCTAGACATCAAAAGCATTTCTTTCATTGTACATAATAAGCACATTTATTTTCTCAATGCACGTTTTCCAAGTATTTAGAGTGTAACCTTTGTGTCCTGTTTCAGTTCTTATTATAACATGCAACTTCAAGGGTTAGACTTGAATTAGTATCTCTAAACTCATGATTCACAAATTTTTTCTTAAGTGATAGCTTTGACGTCAAATTAAAATTGTTTTAAGTGCATTTTAAGATATCTAAAATCACTCTTTTCGTTTTAGTGAGGAGCTAATGTGCACCTTGGTTTATGGACTTTTTTTCATTTAAATCTCGCCTTAGAAGTGTTACATTTTAAAGAGTACTTTGTGAAATATCTAGTGAAATATCGAGATTTCATTTTTCTAAAGATAAAAATATTTTGCTCAAGAGATATGTTTTTCCAATACTTTTCCTAACAATAAAAAGAAAATAGAACTGGAGCTCACTGGTTCAAGAAAGTAGAAGAACTTTGCTGACTGAAGTTCTGTTTTTGTTACATAATTAAGTCTAGTCTCTTGAAGGCAACTAGTTTTTATTATGATATAAACTAGTAAATATACTTATTGAAAACTTTCAAAATTCATTGTCTACACTAAAATCCTCAGTTTGAGCTAAGAGTTTCTGTAAATTAAATCTTATTTGCTATGTGAAAATTTGGTGAACTGAACGTATCACCATCTGAGTGCTTTGGAGCTTTCTTATTAAAAGAAAGATAAAGGGGCATTCATGGTTGATAGTTTCAAACATTTCTACCCACTCAGCTTCTCAAAGGGTGAGCTCTCTAAGTTAGGCGTCAACTAGAAGTTATAAATTTGATTCTTTGCAGGTGGCCCCTTTTCATTATAACAAGTTTGGTTGTGCTTACAGGTTAGCTGGTGCGAATTTGAAGTGACTATTGACTCTCCCAAAGATATAAGCATTGTAACTTTTTTCAAAGCAATACATAACAAGTACCTTTTCAAAGCACTTTTTTAACAAAGTATGAATTATTTTTTTCAAAACACTTTTTTAAAAGTTCATTTTTCAAAGCATTTTTTTAAAATAATACAGAAAAAGTAATTTTTTCAAAACATCACATAATAAACACTCTATTTTTGTAAGGAACTTTTTTGAAATGCATTTTTCTTTCAAAGCAGTATGTAAAATTTGAATAAAATAGTTTTTTTACAAATTTTAAAATTGTAATTTTTAAGATAAAGTGAATTTATATAACATTTGATGAAAAGCTCTTTTTCCTACACAATATATAATAAGCATTTCAACTTTTTTGAAAACACTTTTTTTGAAAATTTTTTTTCTAAAGCAGTGCATAAAAAGCATTTTTTTTTAAAAATAATTTTTTCCAAAACACTTCTTTTCCTTAAAGGAGTATTTTTTTAAAAGTACTTCTTTTTTCTAAAGTAATTGGTAAAAAGAATTTTTTCCAAAGTAGTTCATGGTAAGCACTTTTATTTTCTCAAAGCGCTTCCTTTGCAAATCAGTATATAAAATCGCTTTTTTAGAAAGCATTTTTTTCAAAGCAGTACATGATAAACACTTTTTTGCAAAGCAATGTATAATAAGCAGTTTTTTGAAAAGAATGTACAATAAGCACTTTTTTAGAAAGTAAGGTACATAAGTGCTTTGTTCTAGAGTAGTTTATGATAAATACTTTTTTCAAAGCAATCTTAATAAGAACTCTGCTGACTGAAGTTCTGTTATTGTTACAAAATCAAATCTAGTTTCTTTAAGGAAACTAAGTTTTATTATAACTTAGACTATTAAATATGCTTGTTTAAGATTTTCAAAATGCACTGTTTGCACTAAAATCCTCAATTCACGTTAAGATTTTCTGTAAATTAAATCTTATTTGCTATGAGAAAAGCTAGTGGACCGAGTATATCACCATCTGCGATGCTTTGGAGCTTTTTCTTATGAAAAGAAAGATAAAGGGGCATTCATGGTTGATGATTTCAAACTTTTCTATCCACTTGGTTTCTCAAAGGGTGAGATTTGTAAGCTGAGCATCAACTAGAAGTTACAAATTTGATTCTTTGCAGGTTACCCTTTTTTATTATAGCAACTTGGTTGTGCTTACAGGTTAGCTGGTGCAAATCTGAAGTGACTGTTGACTCTCCCAAAGATATAAGGATTGCAACTTCCTTAAAAATCAGTTCTAAAATTCCTCCCATGGTTGTCATGGCTATAAATTTGAAAACCACTACACAACATGATGAGTTTGTCTCTGCATCCATCGTCTGCTGCCACAAGGTTAAGGTTTGTGTTTGGCTCTCTTACCGTGTGGTCAATATGCTCACAGCGTGCTAACAACGAGTCCATAGTGATGTGGTCAAGTAATTTGTCTGTGTGTTGCATTTGCAAAACATATTTGCATTACCTTTGTACTTGTGCTTGCTTATTTTTCTTGACAAATTATTTGAGCTTGGGCCATAGACAATAGGTTAGATTTCTATGTCTTGATAAATCTTAATTTGAATGAAGTTTGAAGTTAATGTTGGACTTATTTTGGGTTAAAGATGGGATTTTAATAATGTCTTAAAATATGGTGGATATAGTGGAGCTGAAATATGATTGGCAGTAACCTTTGCTTATTAACTTTTCAGCACCCCCATGTTGGCTCCAGAATGGAAGAGACCTGGAACACTTAACGCATTTTGCTGTTGTTCATAAACTTGATGGAGGCACATTTCCACTGGGATTCAGTAAGGAGGTTACAGAAAAGCCGGGTCAAATATCCTGTGTGTTAAAAGCAGGTGGAAATTTTAAAACATAGGTTAGAAGTCTGAGTATAATACTTACATCATTTTGATGCTCTGGTTTACATTTTTCTTCTATTCTCTAGAATTGTTAAATTTTGCTTGAAAATTTTATGTTTGCTTCTGGGGTTGACCAATACTTAAACTTTGTTTTGCAGCAAAAGGGCGTTGTTAAACTGCTTGATGATAAAATTATACATGTTGGATTGGGATGCTCTTGTTGGACATAGCATTTCTAGATTTGATCTAGATGTACTTCTCCACATATCCCAGGTAAAAGATTTAGCACCGTCTATCAGAAATAATTTCTTATGGATGATATGATCTTCAAATTTCAACTTGAAAATTTAATTGAATTTTTTGATTCAATTGGTAGCCTTGCTTACATTGCTTGTTGTCAAATGGATGCCATCTGGTTAAGAAATAGTTGGTTACATGGTGTGAATGTTTGCTTCAATCTTGTTGTGCTCTTTGCAGGTAAAAACATTGTAAGAGGATTGATTGAAAATCAGAAATACTTGAATAGTGGTAACAATGTTAATAGTTGATAATGGTGCCTTATCCAGGCTTAGACTAAGAATTGGAATCCTTATGGTGGTTTGAATTAGTTTATAAAAAAGAAAAAATATTGTCCAAACCTCTTGCAATCTGTGGTTATTTTGTTGTAGTATCGTCTTTCTTGAGTAGGTGGTTGTTGTCTTATTTTTAAATGGTCATGGTTCCCCATGAATCTCTATAAAAGTCATAGGCTAGTGCTTCCCTTGTTTCATGAATAAACATCAAATCAGAATACATATGTTCCTAGGCATTTAATTAGTTTTTTTTCATCTTTGAAAACTCTGACAACCTTCCTAAATTTCCAAATGGAACGTGCTGCTGGTCTTTATTATAGGAGCATGGAAGTGGCTGTCTCTAAATGGCCTCAATATCTTCATATTCTCTATCTTTAAAATTTCATCATGCTATTTCCTAGAAAAGTTCTGCTCCAACCCGCCCAATTTGCATATTGCCTTTTTGAAGAGTTGCCTCTACATATAAAGCACCCAATTTACTCATGCAGGCTCCAAAGTGCCAAGCAGCATGTAGTCTAAAATAAGCCACCTCAATCATTCTGTGATGCCCAAGGTTGCCAAAGGAAACACTCTTTTCGGCTCTGGAGCTACTCCTGGGATCATGTCTTTAGCTTTTTTGTGATACGTATTGATTTTCCCGTGAACTATTAAAGGAGGTAAAGTACTTTTTGAAAAATCATATCAAGCTGAAAATTTTGGTTTTCAGTTCTTAATTTAGGACTTTTACTTTGCTTATCCACGTGAGTTACTCTTTAATGCAACTTGCAAAAACTGAGTTAAACTATGCACAGAAGGAAGTTGCTCCACATGATGTTCCAAAAAAGTTCCAATGGGCAGAATTCGTTATTGAATTTGTAGGTGCCAGTGTTTACTCAAATATCTTTCGCAAGTAAATTAGAATAACATTTTTTTCTTACTATGTTTGGAATCTAAAATAATAAAATTCAATCAATTCATTAAATTATTGCATGACAGTTTTTGGGAATGATATGAATTCAAGAATTTAATTTATTTACAAATCATATTATGTAAATATTTGAGGATTTGCAAATTTATCGATTTTGGTATATGTACCTCATTTGATTTCCATTGAATTCTATTCAATTCTATGTTTGAGGTTTTCCAAACACACCCAATCCTGTAAATCATTACAATATTGTTCCTTGCAGCATTATTTGATCACTTAAGGATTCTTCTGGGTCTGTCTCATTCTTATTTTGTCAAGTTCAAGTGTTTGTTTAAAAATTTGCCTTTGTCAGTTTGATGAATTAATGCTTATCGTTAGTACATATAGTTATATGCTGGTTCTTATAGTATTCTCCACTCATTCAGATCGATTACGTTGAGACAGATGCATGGTTGTCTAGGGAACTTGTGTTTCATTTGAGCATTCTTCTCCTCACACGCTAGCTAACTAATATTAGTGGTAATCTGTGGGAAAAACTGTTCAGGTAAACCCCCTTGTATTTTTAGCATTTATTTGCTTGCACAATTTGATCTTGGACATGAGTGACATTATATAGATGAAAGAAGTCCACATCTAGCTTTTCTTTTTTCAAGGGGCAGGGGCATAGAGAGTAGAGTGTCATTTGTAACGTGCTTTCCATGCAAAGAAGTATGCTGTGCCAAATAAGATTCCATCCCATGCAAAAGAAACAAAATTGTCAAAACGGAGAGTAACTCATGCTGTCGAGGGTAGCAATATTGATGAAGCAGATATTGATGATACTTCCTCTAAAAATGAGGCTCTTGACGGTGATCATGGGAGCAAAAAGGGTCCTTCCTTTGCTGAGGGACTGGTTTGACAAATATACATTTCTTTTGGACTTCAGTAGTCTTCATCCTTCTATCATTCAGGTTTGTGATGTTCTCTTTTGAAATATGCTGAGCATAAATGACATTATCATTCTAGCTTGGTCTTTTGTCCACATTATCAGATTATTTAGAACTTAAGTTTTCTATATCTGCTATTATCTAATCTTGTTTCCAAACGTTGTATGATCTAGCTTTTAATATTTGTGGTTGCACATACTCTCTCTGTCTTTTGTGTATTGTTGTTCATTGCAATGTACTTTGGAAAATAACTTTTGTTCATTCT
This sequence comes from Dicorynia guianensis, assembly GCA_037013595.1. Classification (NCBI taxonomy): domain Eukaryota; kingdom Viridiplantae; phylum Streptophyta; class Magnoliopsida; order Fabales; family Fabaceae; genus Dicorynia; species Dicorynia guianensis. The sequence continues at coordinate 5,211,997 of JASUAB010000009.1, forward strand.
CAAGGTTACATTTGCTGTTAGCATTGCACATAGGCTCAAATAATTTATGTGTTTTGTTAGGATTATCATTAATATAAGGCTTTGGCTGCTAATAGATTGTGCCAATATTTGTTGGGAATGATAAGTTTCTTGTATTAGCAGCTTTTCAATATTGAGCTTTAGCATTTGAGTTGGATGCTTTAACATAATTGAGCATGTTACCTATGGGTTTATATATTAAAAATGAGATCTCCTTATTAGCTGTTACATTGCATTAGCAATTTTTGGTCTACCATGCCTTCTAGAGAGTTATTTCATTTTAATTTCTGTCTTTTTTTTGTTAGTTGCTGAAAAATCTTGTTCAAAGGAAAAGAATGGTGTAGTCATGGATGAAGACTGCCTTTGGTGTTTAAAGTCAACAACTGGACATGCAGCAGCATGCATTAAAGTAAGGCAAACAGGTAGGTGTGTTTTTATACGTTGAGATTACTTGCTATTCAAATTGTTACTCCATCCTTCCCGATATGAAATAATGTGTGGTTAAATAGTATGTATGGGTGGTTAGGATTTTTCGATTCGAGATTTTACGCAGAGTCATTAAAGCACTTTTTAGAAAGCATTTTCCCCCAACTTAGTGCACACAGTAAGAATTTTTTAAATTATTTTTCTTTTTTTAACAAAATACTATTTTTTTAAGGCACGAAACGAAACACTTTATTTTTTTCAAATATTACATAATAAGCACTTTTACTTTTGTAAACAACTTTTAAAACGTACTCTTTTTAAAGTTGTACATAAACTATACTTTTTTCAAAATAGTAAATAATAAGTCTTTTTTTCTATATCAACATATAATAAGCACTTCTTGTAATTTTAAAAAACACTTTTTAAAGACAAAATAAGCATTGTCTTAAAAGCCCTTTTTAACTCTAAAGAAGCAATATTTTCTATTGCACTTTTTTGCACAATAAGTACCTTTAAAATAATAGTTTATAAAAAAGTTTCTTAAAGGGCACGTTTGTATGAGCATAAAAAAGAGCTTTTATCAATTTTTTTTTAAGAAGGACTTTTATTAATGTTAAAAGTTGTTTTGTTTGGATATTTGATATGCACTTTTAAATATAAAATTGTTTAGTTGTTAAAATGAATAAATAATGTTATTTTTTAAAATTACAAAAAAATATATTTGTAAAATTACTAAAAAGAATATATGTAATCACTTTCTTATGTAACATTTAAATAAAATATTTTATTACAAGGTTTTAAAATTTTATTTTTTAAATATATTTTCTAAAGCACTATATAACAAGACGTTAATTTTTTTCAAAAAACATTTTAAAGAATTTTCCAAGCAATATATAAAAAAAATTTTGAAAGCATTTTTTTTATAGTAGTATATAACCCAAAGTGCTTTTTTCATAAGCAGAACATAAAAGCATTTTTAGAAATGTTTTTTTAAAAGCAATACATAACAAGTACTATTTTAAAAGCTTATTTTTTAAAGCACTTTTTCAAAACAGCACGTTAAAGAATATTTTTCTCAAGTAGAATAGAATAACCAATTTTTTTAAAAACAATACTTAGTAAGCAAGTTCTTCAAGATGCTTTTTTTTTAATTTTAATACAAGGTATAAATACGTTTTGCAAAGTATTATATAAAAGGATTTGGTTCGTTTAAAGTACTTTCTCATAATAAGGACTGAGATCAATGGACCTAATTTAATAAAGCAATGGTGTCCTTTTGACATGGCACATAACATTTTAAATTATGTTAAAATTTTAGAGTTTAAGTTTAAGATTTAAAATTTTTAAATTAAGAATTTAGAGTTTAGATTTAAATTTTAGAATTTAAAATTTTAGAAAGTTTGGGTTTAGGATATGTTTTAATATATAGGAGTATTATTTAATGGTATGTCATAAGCAATGTGCCATCTCCAAAAGGTAAAATTGGTGTATTCATCTTGCTCATTAATTATTTTAAGGGTTGGGATTTGTGTGTTTTATTTGTAAAGTACGCTAAATTCTATGCAAAAAGTATTTTGTTTGAAATTATATATAAAAAGTAATATTTTTTCAATGCAATATGAGCATTTTGTTCTACAGAAATACTTAATAAGAATTTTTTTCAAAGTTTAAACACAAAATAAGTATGTTTCCTAAAGATTTTTTTAACACAGGACAAATTCTTTTTCTAAAACACTTTTTAGCACAAAATAATATATACCTTTTTGAAAATCACATTTTTAAGGTATTTTTTCCAAATATTTTTTCAAAACACATTTTTAATAGAAGATAGTTAATTCTAATAAAAATGCTACTACAGTAACAGTTCATAAATCTTTTTTCTCTTAATAGTTGTTTGGATTAGCTTAAAAAATATTTTTGTGTATTACTCTTTTGGCATTTGGATGTGTATTTAATAAACAGTTTTAAATTAAAAAATGTTTTAATGTGCAAATAAAATATATTTTTAATTTATAAGATTAGTGAAAATCATATACGTAAACTCTTTCTTATATATAATATCTGAAAAATATTTTTATTATTATTTATAAACTTGAACTTTAATTTAAAATGAATGTATAACACTGACATTAAAAGCCATTTTGTCCAAGTCAGTGCACAATAAGTAGTTATATTTTTATAATATTTTTTTAAATATTTTTTAAAACAATATATAAAAATAATTTTCTCAAAACACTTTCTTTAACAAAATATGAACAGGTTTTTCTAGAGTACTTTTACAAAAGTTATTTTTTCAACATATTTGTTTCTAAAAGCAGTAAATAAAAAGCACTTTTTTCTAAAGTAATATCTAATAAGTATTTTTATTTTCTTAAAACATTTTTTTATCGTATTAGTATATAAAAATATTTTTTGCCAAAACAGTACATAATCAGTACTTGTTTTTTAAAGTAATGTATAATAAGTTCCTTTTTCAAGGCCATTTTTAAAAAAAATGTTAATATAAATCTGTTTCATCTAACTTTTGTACATGCACTTTTTGAAAACGGTATGAAAAGAGTTTTTTTTTTCAAAGCATTGCATAATAAGTATTTTTATTTTTTCATGAAACTTTTTTAAAGCATTTTTCAAAGTACATATATTCCAAAGTAGTACATAAAAAGCATTTTTCTAGAAAAGTACATGAAAAGCACTTTTTCTTTCAAAGCAAAACATAAAATTTGAATAAAATTTTTTTAATACAACTTTTAAAATTATATTTATACTACAAAGTGAATTTATAAAACATTTGAATAAATATCTCGTTTTTACTTAATAAGCACTTCAACTTTTTTTAAAGCATTTTTTAGAGTATTTTTCTGCATTGGTATATAAAAAAACCCTTTTATAAAAGTATTTTCTTTCAAACACATTTTTTTAAAGGAGTACTTTTTTAGAAGTATTTTTTATTTCAAATCAATACATAAAAAGCATTTTTTTTAGAACAACTCATAATAAATATTTTTGTTTTCTTCAAGTATTTTTTTAAAAATATATTTTTCCTGTACAGAAAAATACTTTTTCATAAATTGTTTTTTTAAAATAGCTCATAATAAGTATTTTTTTGTATGAAACATATTACAATTTTTTTACAAAGCAATATACGTAAGCGTTTTTTCTACAATAATTCATAATAAACACTTTTTACTTAGTAATTTTAAAATGCACTTTTTAAAACTTAGTATTTTTCAAAGCATTTTCTTAAACATAAAATAAGTACTTTTTAACATAAATTAATAAGTACTTTCCTAAAGTATTTTTTTAAAAGAAATATTTTTTTGTGTGTTTTCTTGCTTTGCAGTTTGTTTAACACAAAATAGCTCTAAAGGAAAAAGCTTCCGTTCTCTTCTACGAAATCGTTGCAGGTACAAAGTATGTGGAGAGTGACCTGTGTCCATGTTTTTAGTTCTTATTTATCAAAAGCAATACATGATCAGCACCTTTTTCAAAGCTCTTTTTTAACAAAATGCAAACAGTTTTTTCCAAAGCACTTGTTTAAAATTTCATTACTCAAAAACAGTACATAAAAGATATTTTTTCAAAGCATTACATAATAAGCACTTTATTTTTTCTATGAACTTTTTAAAAAGCATTTTCTGTCAAAGGAGTACATAAACTTTGAATAAAATATTTTTATTACAATTTTTAAAATTATATTTTTTTAGTATAAAGTGATTTTATATAACATTTGATACAAAGCATATAATAAGCACTTTAACTTTTTGAAATACTTTTTTGGAAAAATTTTTTTGAAGCATAAAAAGCATTTTGTTAAAATTACTTTTTTTTTTGTTTTTTCAAAGGAGTACTATTTTAAAAATATTTTTATCCAAAGCAATGTGTAAGAAGTATTTTTTCCAAAGTAATTCATAATAAGTACTTTTACATAAACCACTTTTTTAGAAAGTATTGTTTTCATCAATGCAATACCTAATAAGTACTTTTTTGGAAAGTAATGTACATAAGCACTTTGTCCTACAATAATTCATAATAAGCACTTTTTCAAAACAATCTTAAAAAGCCCTTTTTTTAAACATAAATTAAGCATATTTTTCAAATCACTTTTTTTAACAAAAGCAAAACTAGCACTTTTTTGAAGCACTTTTCAACAAAATTTAAACAACTTTTTAAAACACTTTTTTCCAAAGCAATATATAATATATAATATATAATAAGCAACTTTTTCAAAGCTCTTTTTCAACAAAATGTAAATATTTTTTTCCACAGCCATTTGTTTAAAAGTTCATTTTTCAGAGTATTTTGTTTTTTTGATACATAAAAACCACTTTTTTCAAAGTATTACATAAGAAGCATTTTTTTTTTTCAATGAACTTTTGAAAAACATTTTTCTTGTAAAGCTGTACATAAAATTTGAATAAAATATTTTTTACAATTTTTTTTTTAGTATAAAGTGATTTTATATAACATTTGATAAAATTTGTTTTAATATAATAAATAATAAGCACTTTAACCTTTTTTTAAAGTATTTTTTAAAATTTTTTTTAAAGTAGTGCATAAAAAAGTATTTTATTAAAATTACTTTTTTTCAAAACACTTCCGCAAAGGAATACTATTTTAAATGTACTTTTTTCCAAAGCAATGTGTAGAAAATAATTTTTTCAAAATAGTACTTAATGAGCACTGCTATTTTCTCAAAATATCAAAGCATTTTCTTTTCAGTTACATAAATCACTATTTTAGAAATCATTTTTTTAGTCAAAGTAGTAGATTGTTTTTTTTTTTTTTTTTGGTACAAAAAGTAGCAGATTGTTGGTACCTTTTTGGAATGCAATGTTCATAAGCGATTTGTTATGCAGTAATTCATAATAAGCATTTCTTTCAGAGCGATTTTAAAAGCATTTTTTTTGACATAAATTAAGTATGTTTTCTAAAACAATATATTTATATTATTATTTATTCAACATAACATTAGTAATATAGCAAATATTATAAAATATTAAATTATTAGTAGGTATGTTAAAATCATATAATAAAATAAACCGTAAAAAAAAATACACTTTTTGAGTTACAATTATTTTTTAATAATATTGATTAAAAACGGCTTGAGACACCAGTAATCTGGAATGGATATTTACCTTGATGCCGACTCTCCCAACGGTCACTTACCCACCAAAAGCAAGAAATAAAGAATCAAGATCCTATGCGCGCGCATCAATAGGAGCCGGCCACTTCCCCCTATTCCCAAGCGCTACTACATTCGCTCTTTGCTTTCCGAGTATCAAAATTGGACTGAGAGAAAGAGTGAGAGGTAAATGGCCAGCAGTGGCCGCGATGCGAAGGGTCAGAGGATCGGAAGCATTAGCCGGTAGCGAAGCATTGGAATGCCTGAAGGCTTGTATCAGTGGCGGTCGCCTTTTCGATGGTGGTAGATACCAGATCAAGCTGGAAAACCCTATTTACAAGACCGTTCCTGAGGACCAGTACAATGCCCTTGTGGCCACAAGACACAGACTTTATCGTTGACGATGACGAAGGTGAGGAAGAGGATTGGTCAAAAGCTGGGTTCATTCTCTCGTCTGATGAATCAGATGGTGAATCGGAGAGGTGCAAAAGGAAGAAAACTCGCAGATGGTTTGTTGCCTTTCTTTCTACGGAGCCAATATGGGCACCCTCAACATGTTTGGGAAGGTAATTTGACGGTTTTAATCTTTACTTTTCAAGCGACCAATCTTAGATATTCAATATTTTTAGGAAGTTACCAACAACTGTGTATAATGTATTCCATGTACTCTTTATCAAGGTAAAACTATTGATTTGACTAGATATAGCTTATCAAACATGATTGATTGGGAATAGATTGCCGCCATAGATGCTTTTTTCAACCTTTAGCATGGCACCCGTTAAGGCTTGCTAATTGATTCATTTTGACGTCTCAGAGTACATGATTGAGATTTTTGTGGTGCTTTTATGCCATCTACACTTATTGTCGATTCTTCTATTTTGGTTTCTCACTCATTTTATTTTATATGAACACTTCGCAGAGGAAATATGCATTTGAATGATCTGAAATACCCACTGGTGGGAATTACGTGCTGAAAATCAATTATCCATTCAAGGTACATGATTCAATCTTTGAATGTCTCAAGCAAAATGATGTTCAATATAGAGTGCATCAATATTTCTTAATGCTGACTGCAAACGCCACTGACTTTAAGTCTTCCCCTTATGAACTTATTATAGTGAAATATATATTTTTAAAATTGGGTTTGAATTAATTAGGCATGTATGATTTGTTTCATTTTTTACATTTTCATCCACATTTGAAGCATCACTGCTGGTAATATTAATGCAGGATCCACCCCTTCCAGTAGAACTCAAAGGAGAAAATTTCTGTGCTCGTCTAGGAACTCATTGTAGGTACAAGTATTCCAAGAGTAACCATTGTGTCCTGTTTCAATTCTTATTATAACATGCAACATCAGAGAGTAACCTTTGTGCCCTTAAAATTTCATCATGCTATTTCAAAGAAAAAATTTTGCTCCAATCCACCCAATTTGCATATTATCATTTTGAAGAGCTGCTGCTGCATCTAAACACCCAATTAACTCATGCAGGCTTGCATAGTGCCAAGCAGATATGGTCTAAAATAGGCCACCTCAAGCATTTTGTGATGGCCAAGGTCGCCAGAGGAAGCACTATTTTTGGATCTGGAGCTAGTCCTGGGATCATGCCTTGCATTGCTGGTCAACTTCTTTGTGATACATATTGATGTTCCCATGACCTATTAAAGGAGGTAAACTACTTTTTGAGAAATCATATCAAGCTGAAAATTCTAGTTTTGAACTACTCTTAATTTAGAACTCCTACTTTGCTTTATCCAGGTGAGTAACTAGTTAACCCAACTTGCAAAGCTCAGTTGAACAAAGCATGGAAGGAAGTTGCTCTGCATGATGTTCCAAAACAGTTTCAATCGGCAGAATCCCTTATTGAACTTGTAGGTGCCCGTGTTTACTCAAATATCTTTTTCAAGTAAATCAGAATTCTATTTCTTTTAGTGTGTTTGGAATCTCAAATAATAAAATTCAATCAATTTTTAAATAAATTATTGCATGAAAACTTTTTGGAATGATATTAATTCAAGAATTTGATTTATTTACAAATCATATTATGATGTAAATATTTGATGATTTGCAAATCTTATCATTTTTGGTATGATTTGTGAATCATTTCAATTTCATTGAATTCTATTCAATTCTATGTTTGAGGATTTCCAAACACACATGACCATGTATGCAATGGCTGGCCTTTTTTGTTAAAAATTTATTGTGTTGGCTAATTATTATTGTTTTCTTAAATGAAAGGCTAAAATGCACAGAACACTCTTGAACTAAGGGTCGATTTTATAAAATTCTCTTAAACTTTAAAATTTTGCACAAAACCCTGCCTAACTAACTAAAACGTGCAAAAAACCATCTTTTGTTGGTTTTTCTGTTAAGTTATAGACGGAACCCTAACTCACCATGGGGAAAAGACCAAAATAACCCTAGGAGCTTCTTGCAAGTGGATTGCCTCAACCTTAACTTCCTTCAGTATGAAACGTATTCATATTACTATTATCCTTGACCCTATCATGGAATCTTCTCGTTAGCCGTCCATTAGACGAGAGGAAATAATGCTTTCTACTTGCCTAAGGGAGGAGATGGCTTTCAAAGGGACTGGATGGTATTAGCTTAGGACTTCAACTAGAGCGAACTTAAACCCCAGAAAAAAGGAAAAGAACTAGTAGAGGATGAATCCTCTGAATGCCCAATCTAACATGGGGTTGAGCTTGACATTTTTTGAAGCTAGACGCGACAAGCCACTCAAGACTGGCCCTGCAATCTTCTCAATGAGGGTAGCCACTGTGAGGTGAAGATGGTGTGTGGATGAACACAGAATAAGTAGGGGTTTGACTCAACCAACGGCTTAACTTTTTATAAAAAAGTAAAGGCTCGTGAAGGGACAACTCCCTCCTTAGACAAGCACAGGGCTTAGTCAAGTAGAACCGGGTTGCATTGCTTGATGCTCCGGTCAAAAACAAATCAATGGGGCTATGCTGGTACAAAATTCGGATTTGGCTGAACAAGAAGCAATGCTATGGATACCATGACCAATCACCATCGATAAGGAAGAATCTTTCTAATAACTTCAGGTCAGCAGGGCCTTAAAGCATTTGAAATACGCTAGGGTTGTAAATGACATAGCATTCAAGACAAGGGGGAAGGGGATATGATCAATAGAACCTGGCTGGATCTAGGTTGGGATAGTGATGCCTATTCCTAACCAATTTCGAAAAGGTTCGTTCATGCTGGAGGGAGCATCCCTGTTCTACAACTTCCCAAGAAGCCGTCTCGTATCCGGGTTGTACACCTTGAACAGTCGCACACTTGTGGCAATTCAAAAAGGAGTCTTCCTCACTTTCTACCTGTGGCCTTTAATGGTGGTAGGTTGAAGTGGATTCTATGTGGTTAGACTGCTCAAGCATTATTTTGGCCTTTTTCTTATGATAAGTTAGGGTTCCATCTATAATTTAATAGAAAAACTAATGGAAGGCATTTTTTGCACGTTTTAATTAATTGAACAGGGTTCTCTGTAAAATTTTAAAGTTTAGGAGGATTTTTTAAAATTGACTCTTAATTAAGAGAAATTTTGTACATTTTAGCCTAAATGAAAAACAATTTGGTATTATTAAAGGAAAGTGGTATATTTTGTACTTGTTGATAGTGGTATATTTTGCATGATTGACAATATCTGTTGGTTGAAGTTGGTATTATTTGTGAGAAAACTATTTGAAGCATTGTTGCTGGTGAGATTAATGCATGATTACTATTGGTAATATTAATGCAAAATCCACCCCTTCTAGTAGATCCTAAAGGAAAAAGCTTCTGTGCTCTTCTAGGAAATCATTGCAAGTACAAAGTATTTAGAGAGTAACCTTTGTGTCCATGTTTTGGTTCTTATTATAACATGCAACTTCAAGGGTTCGAATTGAATTAGTATCTCAAAAGCAATACATGATAAGCACCTTTTTCAAAGCTCTTTTTTAACAAAATGCAAACAGTTTTTTCCAAAGCACTTGTTTAAAATTTCATTACTCAAAAACAGTACATAAAAAGCATTTTTTGAAAGCATTACATAATAAGTACTTCTATTTTTCTATGAACTTTTTAAAAAGCATTTTTCTATCAAAGCAGTACATAAAATTTGAATAAAATATTTTTATTACTTTTTTTAAAATTATATTTTTTTATTATAAAGTGATTTTATAAAACATATGATACAAAGCCCTTTTTTTCTAATGTAGTATATAATAAGCACTTCAACTTTTTGAAAGCATTTTTTCGTAAGAATTTTTCTGAGGTACTGCATAAAAAGTATTTTGTTAAAATTACTTTTTTCCAAATTACTTTTTTTTTTTGGTTTTTCCAAAGGAGTACTATTTTAAAATTTTTTTTTCCAAAGCAATGTGTAAAAAGCCTTTTTTAAAAAGTAGTTCATAGTAAGATCTTTTACATTAGCCACTTTTTTAGAAAGTATTTTTTTCATCAAAGAAGTACCTAATGAGCACTTTTTTGAAAAGCAATGTGCATAAGCGCTTTGTTCTACAATAATTCATAATAAGCACTTTTTTCAAAGTTATCTTAAAAATCATTTTTTTTACATAACTTAAGCATATTTTTTGAAGTACTTTTTAAAAAAAAATTAAAACTAGCACTTTTTTTACAAAAATAAAAATTACTTTTTTTCAAAGTAGTTTTCTCCAAAGCAGTACATCAAAAGTACTTTTTTCCAAAGCACCACATAATGAGCAGTTTCTCAACAAAATATAAATGGCTTTTTAAAGCACTTTTTTTCCAAAGCAGTATAAACATTTTTTCCAAGGCAACATATAATATATAATAAGCACCTTTTTCAAAGCTCTTTTTTAACAAAATGCAAACAAGTTTTTTTCACAGCACTTGTTTAAAAGTTCATTTTTTGGAACATTTTTTTTTTTAAAAAACGGTACATAAAAAGCACATTTTTCAAAGTATTACATAAGAGGCACTTATTTTTTTTCAACGAACTTTTTTAAAATGCATTTTTCTTGCAAAGTAGTACATAAAATTTGAATAAAATATTTTTTACAATTTTTAAAGTTGTAATTTTTTAGTATAAAGTGATTTTATATAACATTTGATAAAAAGCTTTTTTTTTCTAATGCAATATATAATAAGCACTTGAACCTTTTTTCAATGTACTTTTTTTTAAGAATTTTTTCTAAAGCAATGCATAAAAAAGCATTTAGTTAAAAGTACTTTTTTCAAAACACTTCCCTAAAGGAGTACTGTTTTAAATGTACTTTTTTCCAAAGCAATGTGTAGCAAGCAATTTTTCCAAAGTAGTACTTAATGAGCACTGCTATTTTCGCAAAGCACTTTTTTTCTAAATCAGTTACATAAATCACTTTTTTAGAAGCCATTTTTTAATCAAAGTAGTAGATAAATAGCACTTTTTTGGAATGCAATGTACATAAGCGCTTCGTTCTACAGTGATTCATAATAAGCACTTCTTTCCAAGGAATCTTAAAAGCACTCTTTTTGACATAAATTAAGTATTTTTTTCAAAGCACCTCTTTTAACATAAAACTAGCACTTTTTTGAAGCACTTTTTAATGCAAAAATAGTAAGTACTTTTCTTCAGAGCCGCTTTCTCCAAAGCAGTACATGAAAAGTATTTTTTTCCAATATAGTACATAACAAACATTCTTTTTCAACAAAATATAAATAGTTTTTTTTTAAAGCACTTTTTTCCGACTGGAAATTAAAAGCATTTGTTTCATAGTACATCATAAGCACTTTTATTTATTCGAAGCATGTTTTCCAAGTATTTAGAATGTAACCTTTGTGTCCTGTTCAGTTCTTATTATAACATACAACTTCAAGGGTTAGACTTGAATTATAACATGCAACTTCAGTTCTTATATAACATCCACAAATTTTTCCTTAAGTGATAGCTCTGACCTCACATTAAAATTGTTTTAAATGCATTTTAAGATATCTAAAATCACTCTTTTCGTTTTAGTGAGGAACTAATGTGCACCTTGGTTTAATAGACTTTTTTTCATTTAAATCTCGCCTTGGAAGTGTCACATTTTAAAGAATACTTTGTGGTAATCTAGTGAAATAAGGAGATTTCATTTTTCTGAAGATAAAAATATTTTGCTCAAGAGATATGTTTTTCAAATACTTTACCTAACAATAAAAAGAAAATAGAACAGGAGCTCACTGGTTCAAGAAAGTAGAAGAACTCTGCTGACTGAAGTTCTGTTTTTGTTACATAATTAAGTCTAGTCTCTTGAAGGCAACTAGTTTTTATTATGACATAAACTAGTAAATATACTTATTGAAAACTTTCAAAATTCATTGTCTACGCTAAAATTCTCAGTTTGTGCTAAGAGTTTCTATAAATTAAATCTTATTTGCTATGTGAAAATTTGGTGAACTGAACATATCGCCATCTGAGTGCTTTGGAGCTTTCTTATTAAAGGAAAGATAAAGGGGCATTCATGGTTGATGGTTTCAAACATTTCTACCCACTCAGCTTCTCAAAGGGTGAGCTTTCTAAGTTGGGCGTCAACTAGAAGTTACAAATTTGATTCTTTGCAGGTCGCCCCTTTTCATTATAACAAGCTTGGTTGTGCTTACAGTTTAGTTGGTGCAAATTTGAAGTGACTCTTGACTCTCCCAAAGGTATAAGCATTGTAACTTTTTTCATAGCAATACATAACAAGTACCTTTTCAAAGTACTTTTTTAACAAAGTATGAATTGTTTTTCTCAAAACACTTTTTTAAAAGTTCATTTTTCAAAGCTTTTTTTTTTAAATGATACAGAAAAAGAAATTTTTGCAAGGAACTTTTTTGAAATGCATTTTTCTTTGAAAGCAGTACATAAAATTTGAATAAAATAGTTTTTTTTACAAATTTTAAAATTGTAATTTTTAAGATAAAGTGAATTTATACAACATTTGATAAAAAGCTCTTTTTCTTACTGCAATATTTAATAAGCGTTTTGACTTTTTTGAAAACACTTTTTTTGAATTTTTTTTTTTCTGAAGCAGTGCATAAAAAGCATTTTTTTTAAAAGTAATTTTTTCCAAAACACTTCTTTTCCTTAAAGGAGTATTTTTTTAAAAGTACTTCTTTTTTCTAAAGTAACAAGTAAAAAGAAATTTTTCCAAAGTAGTTCATGGTAAGCACTTTTATTTTCTCGAAGCGCTTCCTTTTCAAGTCAGTACTTAAAACCGCTTTTTTAAAAAGCATTTTTTTCAAAGCAGTGCATGATAAACACTTTTTTGCAAAGCAATGTATAATAAGCAGTTTTTTGCAAAGCAATGTATAATAAGCAGTTTTTTGAAAAGAATGTACAATAAGCACTTTTTTAGAAAGTAAGGTACATAAGTGCTTTGTTCTACAGTAGTTTATGATAAATACTTTTTTCAAAGCAGTCTTAATAAGAACTTTGCTGGCTGAAGTTCTGTTATTGTTACAAAATCAAGTCTAGTCTCTTTAAGGAAACTAAGTTTTATTATAACTTAGACTATTAAATATGCTTGTTTAAAATTTTCAAAATGCACTATTTGCACTAAAATCCTCAATTCGTGTTAAGATTTTCTGTAAATTAAATCTTATTTGCTATGAGAAAAGCTAGTGGACCGAGTGTATCACCATTTGCGGTGCTTTGGAGCTTTTTCTTTTGAAAAGAAAGATAAAGGGGCATTCATGGTTGATGATTTCAAACTTCTCTATCCACTCAGTTTCTCAAAGGGTGAGATTTGTAAGCTGAGCATCAACTAGAAGTTACAAATTTGATTCTTTGCAGGTTACCCTTTTTAATTATAGCAACTTGGTTGTGCTTACAGGTTAGCTGGTGCAAATTTGAAGTGACTGTTGACTCTCCCAAAGATATAAGGATTGCAACTTCCTTAAAAATCAGTTCTAAAATTCCTCCCATGGTTGTCATGGCTATAAATTTGAAAACCACTACGGAACTTGAATGAGTTTGTCTCTGCATCCATCGTCTGCTGCCACAATGTTAAGGTTTGTGTTTGGCTCTCTTACCATGTGTTCAAAATGCTCACAGCGTGCTAACAACGAGTCCATAGTGATGTGGTCAAGTAATCTGTCTGTGTGTTGCATTTGATAAACATATTTGCATTACCTCTATACTTGTGCTTGCTTATTTTTGTTGACAAATTATTTGAGTTTGGACCATAGACAATAGGTTGGATTTCTATGTCTTCATAAATCTTAATTTGAATGAAGTTTGAAGTTAATGTTGGACTTATTTTGGGTTAAAGATGAGATTTTAATAATGTCTTAAAACATGGTGGATATAGTTGAGCTGAAAATATGATTGGCAGTAACCTTTGCTTATTAACTTTTCAGCACCCCCATGTTGGCTCCAGAATGGAAGAGACCTAGAACACTGATGCATTTTGCTGTTGTTCGTAAACTTGATGGAGGCATATTTCCACCGGGATTCAGTAAAGCGGTTACAGAAAGCCAGGTCAAATATCCTGTGTGTTAAAAGCAGGTGGAAATTTTAAAACATAGGTTAGAAGTCTGAGTATAATACTTACATCATTTTGATGCTCTGGTTTACATTTTTCTTCTATTCTCTAGAATTGTTAATTTTTGCTTGAAAATATTACGTTTGCTTCTAGGGTTGACCAATATTTAAACTTTGTTTTGCAGCGAATGGGCATTGTTAAACTGCTTGATAATAAACTTATACATGTTGGATTGGGGTGCTCTTGTTGGACGTAACATTTCTAGATTTGATCTAGATGTACTTCTCCACATATCCCAGGTAAAAGATTTAGCACCGTCTATCAGAAATAATTTCTTATGGATATGATCTTCAAATTTCAACTAGAAAATTTAATTGAATCTTTTGAATCAATTGGTAGCCTTGCTTACAATGCTTGTTGTCAAATGGATGCCATCTGGTTAAGAAATAGTTGGTTACATGGTGTGAATGTTTGCATCAATCTTGTTGTGCTCTTTACAGGTAAAAACATTGTAAGAGGATTGATTGAAAATTAGAAATACTTGAATAGAGGTGAGAATATTAATAGTTGATAATGGTGCCTTATCCAGGCTTAGACTAAGAATTAGAATCCTTATGGTGGTTTGAATTAGTTTATAAAAAAAAAAAAAAATTGTCCAAACCTCTTGCAATCCGTGGTTATTTTGTTGTAGTATCGTCTTTCCTGATTAGGTGGTTGTTGTCTTATTTTTAAATGATCGTGGTTCCCCATGAATCTCTGTAAAACTCATAGGCTGGCGCTTCCCTTGTTTCTTGAATAAACATCAAATCCTAATGCATATGTTCCTAGGCATTTAATTTGTTTTTTTCCATCTTTGAAAACTCTGACAACCTTCCTAAATTTCCAAATGCAACGTGCTGCTGGTCTTTATTATAGGAGCATGGAAGTGGCTGTCTCTAAATGACCTCAATATCTTCATATTCTCTATCTTTAAAATTTCATCATGCTATTTCCTAGAAAAGTTCTGCTCCAACCTGCCCAATTTGTATTGTGCCTTTTTGAGTAGTTGCTGCTACATATAAAGCACCCAATTTACTTATGCAGGCTTCCAAAGTGCCAAGCAGCATGTGGTCGGAAATAAGCCACCTCAATCATTCTGTGATGCCCCATGTTGCCAAAGGAAGCACTTTTTTCGTCTCTGGAGCTAGTCCTGGGATCATGTCTTTCACTGCTGGTCAGCTTCTTTCTGATACGTATTGACGTTCCCGTGACCTATTAAAGGAGGTAAAGTACTTTTTGAAAAATCATATCAAGCTGAATATTCTGGTTTTCAATTCTTAATTTAGGACTCTTACTTTGCTTATCCAGTTGAGTTGCTCTTTAATGCAACTTGCAAAAACTGAGTTAAACTAAGCACAGAAGGAAGTTGCTCCACATGATGTTCCAAAAAAATTCCAATGGGCAGAATTCGTTATTGAATTTGTAGGTGCCAGTGTTTACTCAAATATCTTTCGCAAGTAAATTAGAATTCCATTTTTTTCTTACTATGTTTGGAATCTCAAATAATAAAAGTCAATCAATTCATAGGCTCAAGTAATTTATGTGTTTTGTTAGTATTATCATTAATATAAGGCTTTGGCTGCTAATAGATTGTGCCAATATTTGTTGGGAATGATAAGTTTCATGTATTTGCCGCTTTTCAATATTGAGCATTAGCATTTGTGTTGGATGCTTTAACATAATTGAGCGTGTGACCTATGGGTTTATATATTAAAAATGAGATCTCCTTATTAGCCGTTACATTGCATTATCAATTTTTGGTCTATCATGCCTTCTAGAGAGTTATTTCATTTTAATTTCTGTCTTTTTTTTGTTAGTTGCTGAAAAATCTGGTTCAAAGGAAAAGAATGGTGTAGTCATGGATGAAGACTGCCATTGGTGCTTAAAGTTCAACAACTGGACATTTAGCAGCATGCATTAAAGCAAGGCAAACAGGTAGGTATGTTTTCATGCGTTGAGATTACTTGCTATTTAAATTGTTACTCCATCCTTCCCGGTGTGAAATGATGTGTGGTTAAATAGTATGTATGGGTGGTTGGGATTTTTAGATTCAAGATTTTACGTAAAGTCATTAAAGCACTTTTTAGAAAGCATTTTTCACCAACTCAGTGCATTGTAAGAATTTTTCAAATTAAATTTTTTTTTAACAACATACTATTTTTTCTAGGCACAAAGCACTTTATTTTTTTCAAATATTACGTAATAAGCACTTTTACTTTTCTAAAAAATCTTTAAAACGTACTTTTTTTAAAGTAATACCTAAACTATACTTTTTCTAAAATAGTAAATAATAAGTCTTTTTTTTTATATCAACAAATAATAAGCACTTTTCGTAATTTTAAAAAGCATTTTGTAAATACAACATAAGTATTTTCTTAAAAGCCTTTTTTAACTCTAAAAAAGCAACATTTTCTAATGCACTTTTTCGCACAATAAGTACTCTTAAAATAATAGTTTATAAAAAAGTTTTTTAAAGGGTACGTTTGTGTCAGCTTAAAAAAGGGCTTTTATCAATATTTTTTAAGAAGGACTTTTATCAGTGCTAAAAGTTGTTTTGTTTGGTTATTTGATATGCACTTTTAAATATAAAGTTGTTCAGTTGTTAAAATAAATATATAATATTTATTTTTAAAATTACAAAAAAATATATTTATATAATTACTAAAAAGAATATATGTAATGGCTTTCTTATGTAACATTTGAATAAAATATTTTTATTACAAGGTTTTAAAATTTTATTTTTTTAATATATTTTCTAAAGCACTATATAGCAAGATGTTAATTTTTTTTTAAATAACATTTTAAAGAATTTTCTAAGCGATATGTAAAAAAAATTTTGAAAGCATTTTTTTCATAGTAGTATATAACCCAAATTGCTTTTTTAAAGTACTTTTTTCATAAGCTGAACATCAAAGCGTTTTTAGAAATTTTTTTAAAGCAATACATAATAAGTACTATTTTAAAAGCACTTTTTCAAAACAGCTCATAAAGAATACTTTTCTCAAGTAGAATAGAATAGGCAGTTTTTTTTAAAAACAATACTTAATAAGCACTTTCTTCAAGATGCTTTTTTTAATTTTAATACAAGGTATAAGTACGTTTTTTAAAGTAATATATAAAAAGATTTTATTCTTTTAAAATACTCTATCGTAATAAGGACTGAGATCACTGCACCTAATTTAATAAAGCAATGGTATCCTTTTGACATGGCACATAACATTCTAAATTATGTTAGAATTTTAAAGTTTTAGATTTAAAATTTTAAAATTTAGAATTTAAAATTTAAGGTTTAAATTTAAATTTTATAATTTAAAATTTTAGAGAGTTTGGATTTAGGATATGTTTTAATATGCAGTGTTGTTTAATGATACGTCATAAGCATTGTGCCATGTCAAAAAGGTAAAATTGGTATATTTATCTCGGTCCTTAATTATTTTAAGGGTTGGGATTTGTGTATTTTATTTGTAAAGTATGCTAAATTCTGTGCAAAAGGCATTTTTTTGAAATTATACATGAAAAGTAATAAGTTTTCAATGCAATACATAAGCATTTTGTTCTGTAGAAATACTTAATAAGAATTTTTTTCAAAGTTTAAACACAAATTATGTTTCCTAAAGATTTTTTAACACAAGACAAATTCTTTTTCTAAAACACTTTTTAGCACAAAATAATATATACCTTTTTCAAAATCACATTTTTAAGGTATTTTTTTCAAATATTTTTTCAAAACACTTTTTTAATAGAAGATAGTTAATTCTAATAAAAATACTTCTACAATAACAGTTCATAAATTTTTTTTTTTCTTAAGAGCTCTTTGGATTAGCTGAAAAAATATATTTACGTATTACTCTTTTGGTTTTTGGATGTGTATTTAATAAACACTTTTAAATTAAAAATGTTTTAATGTGCAAATAAAATATATTTTTAATTTATAAGATTAGTGAAAATCATATACGTAAACACTTTCTTATATATATTATCTGAAAAATATTTTTATTATCATTTATAAACTTGAATTCTAATTTAAAATGAATGTAACACTGAGATTAAAAACCGTTTTGTCCAAATCAGTGCACAATAAGTACTTTTATTTTTTATAATATTTTTTGAAGTATTTTTTTAAAACCATACATAAAAATAATTTTCTCAAAACACTTTCTTTAACAACATATGAACAGATTTTTCTAGAGTACTTTTACAAAAGTTATTTTTTCAACATATTTGTCTCTAAAAGCAGTAAATAAAAAGCACTTTTTTCTAAAGTGGTGTCTACTAAGCATTTTTATTTTCTGAAAGCACTTTTTTACCGTATCAGTATATAAAAGCATTTGTTGCCAAAACAGTACATAATCAGTACTTGTTTTTTAAAGTAATATATAATAAGTTCCTTTTTCAAGGTTTTTTTTTAAAAAAATGTTAACATAATTTTTTTTCAACTAACTTTTGTAAATGCACTTTTTGAAAACAGTATGAAAAAAGATTTTTTTTTTTTTTCAAAACATTGCATACTAAATGTTTTTATTTTTTTCATGAAACTTTTTTAAAGCATTTTTCAAAGTACATATATTCCAAAGTAATATATAAAAAGCATTTTTCTAGAATAGTACCTGAAAGGCACTTTTTCCTTCAAAGCAAAACATAAAATTTGAATAAAATTTTTTTAATACAACTTTTAAAATTATATTTATACTATAAAGTGAATATATGAAACATTTGAATAAAAATCTCATTTTGACTTAATAAGCACTTCAACTTTTTTTAAAGACCTTTTTGAGTATTTTTCTGTATTGGTATATAAAAAATGCTTTTATGAAAGTATTTTCTTTCAAAACACTTTTTTTTAAAGGAGTAACTTTTTAGAAGTACTTTTTATTTCAAATCAACACATAGAAAGCATTTTTTTTTAGAACAACTCATAATTAATATTTTTGTTTTCTCCAAGCACTTTTTAAAAATACATTTCTCCCCAATTAATACAGAAAAATACTTTTTTATAAATTATTTTTTTAAAATAGTATATAATAAGTATTTTTTGTAAAAAAACATATTACAATTTTTTTGGAAAGCAATATACGTAAGTGTTTTTTCTACTGTAATTCATAATAAGCACTTGTTACTTAGTAATCTTTAAAAGCACTTTTTAACACTTCGTATTTTTCCAAAGTATTTTCTTAAACATAAAGCAAGCACTTTTTAACATAAATTAATAAGTACTTTTCTAAAGTATTTTTTTAAAAGAAATATTTTTTAGTGCGTTTTCTTGCTTTGCTGTTTGTTTTAACACAAAATAGCTCTTACTTGTGAAAATGCAATCCTTCTAAATTAGTGGTACTTAAAAGTCTTTGTTTCTTAAAGCCAACTTTGATGAGTTTAAATAATACTTTTGATCCTAAGGGAAAATGCTTCTGTGCTCTTCTAGGAAATCATTGCAGGTACAAAGTGTTTAGAAAGTAACCTTTGTGTCCATGTTTTAGTTCTTATTATAACATGCAACTTCCAGGGTTGAATTGAATTAGTATCTCAAAAGCAATAGATGATCAGCACCTTTTTCAAAGATCTTTTTTAACAAAATGCAACAGTTTTTTCCAAAGCACTTGTTTAAAATTTTATTACTCAAAAACAGTATATAAAAAGCATTTTTTCAAAGCATTACATAATAAGCACTTCTTTTTTTCTATGAACGTTTTAAAATTAATTTTTCTGTCAAAGCAGTACATAAAATAGGAATAAAATATTTTTATTACAACTTTTAAATTCGTAGTCTTTTAGTATAAAGTGATTTTGTATAACATTTGATACAAAGCTCTTTTTTTTCTAATGTAGTATATAATAAGCACTTTAACTTTTTGAAAGCAGTTTTTGGAAGAATTTTTCTGAAGTAGTGCATAAGAAGCATTTCATTAAAATTATATTTTTCCAAATTTCCTTTTTTTTTTTTTTTCCAAAGGAGTACTATTTAAAAGTAATTTTGTCCAAAGCAATGTGTAAAAGGCATTTTTTCCAAAGTAGTTCATAATAAACACTTTTACATAAACCGCATTTTTAGAAAGTATTTTTTTCATCAAAGCAGTACATAATAAGCATTTTTTTGAAAAGCAATGTACATAAGTCCTTTGTGCTACAATAATTCATAATAAGCACTTTTTTCAAAACAACCTTAAAAAGCACTTTTTTTAAACATAAATTAAGCATATTTTCCAAAGCACTTTTTTTTTTACAAAAACAAAACTAGCACTTTTTTAAAGCACTTTTTATACAAAAATAAAAATTACTTTTTTTCAAAGCACTTTTCTCCAAAGCAGTGCATAATAAGCTTTTTTTTGGCAAAATTTCAACAGCTTTTTAAAGCACTTTTTTCCAAAGCAGTATAAACATTTTTTCCAAGCAATATATAATATATATTAAGTACCTTTTTCAACAAAATGCAAATATTTTTTTCCACAGCATTTGTTTAAAAGCTTACTTTTTAGAGCATTTTTTTTTTCAAAAAACAATACATAAAAACCACTTTTTTCAAAGTATTACATAAGAAGCACTTATTTTTCTTCAATGAACTTTTTAAAAAGCATTTTTCTTGCAAAGTAGTATATAAAATTTAAATAAATATTTTTTACAATTTTTAAAATTTTATTTTTTTAGTATAAAGTGATTTTATATAACATTTGGTAAAAAGCTCTTTTTTCTAATGTAGTATATAATAAGCACTTTAACCTTTTTTTAATGCACTTTTTTTGAAGAATTTTTTCTCAAGCAGTGTATAAAAATGCATTTTGTTAAAAGTACTTTTTTCCAAAACAGTACCCCAAAGGAATACTATCAATTTTTCCGAAGTAGTTCTTAATTAGCACTGCTATTTTCCCAAAGGTTTTTTATTTCTAAATCAGTTACATAAATCACTTTTTTAGAAACCATTTTTTTAATCAAGGTAGTAGATAATTAGCATTTTTTTGGAATGTAATGTACATAAGCACTGTGTTCTACAGTAATTCATAATAAGCACTTGTTTTAAAGCAATCTTAAAAGAACTCTTTTTGACATAAATTCAGTATTTTTTCCAAAGCACTTCTTTTAACACAAAACTAGCACTTTTTTGAAGCGCTTTTTAATACAAAAATAGTGAGTACTTTTTTGCAGAGCACTTTTCTTCAAAGCAATACATGAAAAGTATTTTTTTCCAATGTAGTACATAACAAACATTCTTTTCCAACAGCATATAAACAGTTTTTTTTTAAAGCACTTTTTTCCAACGCTAGACATCAAAAGCATTTCTTTCATGGTACATAATAAGCACTTTTATTTTTTCAAAGCACATTTTCCAAGTATTTAGAGTGTAACCTTTGTGTCCTGTTTCAGTTCTTATTATAACTTGCAACTTCAAGGGTTAGACTTGAATTAGTATCTCTAAACTCAGGATCCACAAATTTTTTTTTGAGTGATAGCTCTGACCTCACATTAAAATTGTTTTAAGTGCATTTTAGATATCTAAAATCACTCTTGTTGTTTTAGTTTGGAGCTAACGTGCATCTTGGTTTAGTAAACTTTTTTTCATTTAAATCTCGCCTTAGAAGCATCACATTTTAAAGAATACTTTATGGTAATCTAGTGAAATAATGAGATTTCATTGTTCTGAAAGTAAAAATATTTTGCTCAAGAGATATGTTTTTCAAATACTTTCCCTAACAATAAAAAAAAAAAAAAAATAGGATAGGAGCTCACTGGGTTCAAGAAAGTAGAAGAACTCTGCTGACTGAAGTTCTGTTTTTGTTACATAATTAAGTCTAGTCTCTTGAAGGCAACTAGCTTTTATTATGACATAAACTAGTAAATATACTTATTGAAAACTTTCAAAATTCGCTATTTGCACTAAAATCCTTAATTTGTGCTAAGAGTTTCTGTAAATTAAATCTTATTTGCTATGTGAAAAGTCGGTGAACTGAATGTGTCACCATCTGAGTGCTTTGGAGCTTTCTTATTACAAGAAAGATAAAGGGGCATTCATGGTTGACGGTTTCAAACTTTTCTACCCACTCAGCTTCTCAAAGGGTGAGATTTCTAAGTTGGGCGCCAACTACAAGTTACAATTTTGATTCTTTGCAGGTCACCCTTTTTCATTTTAGCAAGCTTGGTTGTGCTTACAGGTTAGCTGGTGCAAATTTGAAGTGACTGTTGACTCTCCCAAAGATATAAACTAACTTTTTTCAAAGTAATACTTAACAAGTACCTTTTTAACAAAATACGAATCGTTTTTTTCAAAACACTTTTTTAAAACTTCATTTTTCAAAGCACTTTTTTTAAAAGAATACAGAAAAAGCAATTTTTTCAAAACATCACACAATAAACACTTTATTTTTGCAAGGAACTTTTTTGAAATGCATTTTTTCTTTGAAAGCAATACATAAAATTTGAATAAAATAGCTTTTCTACAAATTTTAAAATTGTATTTTTTAATATAAAGTGAATTTCTATAACATTTGATAAAAAGCTCTTTTTTCTAGTGCAGTATATAATAAGCATTTCAACTTTTTTGAAAACACTTTTATGAAATTTTGTTTTCTAAAGTAGTGCATAAAAGCATTTTTTTTTTTAAAAGTAATTTTTTCCAAAACACTTTTTTTCCTTAAAGGAGTATTTTTTTAAAGTACTTATTTTTTCTTCAGTAATAGGTAAAAAGCATTTTTTCCAAAGTGTTCATGGTAAGAACTTTTATTTTCTGAAAGTGCTTCCTTTTCAAATCAGTACAGAAAAGCACTTTTTTAGAAAGCATCTTTTTCAAAGCAGTACATGATAAGCAATTTTTCGCAAAGCAATGTCTAATAAGCATTTTCTTGAAAAGCAATGTACAATAAGCACTTTTTTACAAAGCAAGGTACATAAATGCTCTGTTGTACCGTAGTTTATGATAAATACTTTTTTCAAATCAGTCTTAATAAGAACTTTGCTGACTGAAGTTCTGTTATTGTTACAAAATCGTGCCTAGTCTCTTGAAGGAAACTAATTTTTATTTTAACTTACACTACTAAATATGCTTATTTAAGATTTTCAAAATGCACTGTTTGCTCTAAAATCCTCAATTCGTGCTAAGATTTTCAATAAATCAAATCTTATTTGCTATGAGAAAAGCTAGTGAACCGAGTGAATACCATCTGCAGTGCTTTGGAGCTTTTTCTTATTAAAAGAAAAATAGAGCATTCATGGTTGATTATTTCAAACTTCTCTATCCACTCAGTTTCTCCAATGGTGAGATTTGTAAGCTGAGCATCAACTAAAAGTTGCAAATTTGATTCTTTGCGGGTTACCCTTTTTTATTATAGCAACTTGGTTGTGCTTACAGGTTAGCTGGTGCAAATTTGAAGTGACTGTTGACACTCCCAAAGATATAAGGATTGCAACTTTCTTAAAAATCAGTTCGAAAATTCCTCCCATGGTTGTCATTGCTATAAATTTGAAACCACTACAGAGCATGAATGAGTTTGTCTCTGCATCCATCGTCTGCTGCCACAATGTTAAGGTTTGTGTTTGGCTCTCTTACCATGTCTTCAATATGCTCACAGCGTGCAAACTCATGTTTTGTCAATGAGTCCATAGTGATGTGGTCAAGTAATTTGTCTGTGTGTTGTGTTTGCAAAACATATTTGCATTACCTCTGTACTTGTGCTTGCTTATTTTTGTTGACAAATTATTTGAGCTCGGGCCATAGACAATAGGTTGGATTTCTATGTCTCCATAAATCTTAATTTGAATGAAGTTTGAAGTTAATGTTGGACTTATTTTGGGTTAAAGATGAGATTTTAATAATGTCTTAAAATATGGTGGATATAGTTGAGCTGAAAATATGATTGGCAGTAACCTTTGCTTATTAACTTTTCAGCACCCCCATGTTGGCCCCAAAATGGAAGAGACCTGGAACACTGACGCATTTTACTCTTGGTTTGTAAACTTGATGGAGGCATATTTCCACTGGGATTCAGTAAAGAGGTTACAGAAAAGCTAGGTCAAATATCCTGTGTGCTACAAGCAGGTGGAAATTTTAAAACATAGGTTAGAAGTCTGAGTATAACACTTACATCATTTTGATGCTCTGGTTTACATTTTTCTTCTATTCGCTAGAATTGTAAAATTTTGCTTGAAAATATTACATTTGCTTCTGGGGTTGACCAATATTTAACTTTGTTTTGCAGCGAAAGGGCATTGTTAAACTGCTTGATGATAAAATTATACATGTTGGATTGGGATGCTCTTGTTGGACATAACATTTCTAGATTTGATCTAGATGTACTTCTCCACATATCCTAGGTAAAAGATTTAGTTAGCACCGTCTATCAGAAATAATTTATGGATGATGATCTTCAGATTTCATCTAGAAAATTTAATTGAACCTTTTGATTCAATTTGTAGCCTTGCTTACAATGCTTGTTGTCAAATGGATGCCATCTGGTTAAGAAATAGTTGGTTGCATGGTGTGAATGTTTACTTCAATCTTGTTGTGCTCTTTGCAGTTAAAAACATTGTAAGAGGATTGATTGAAAATTAGAAATACTTGAATAGAGGTGACAATATTAATAGTTGGTAATGGTGCATTAGCCAGGCTTAGACTAAGAATTAGAATCCTTATGGTGGTTTGAATTAGTTTGAAAAAAGGAAAAATATTGTCCAAACCTCTTGCAATTTGTGGTCATTTTATTGTAGTATCGTCTTTCTTGAGTAGGTGGTTGTTGTCTTATTGTTAAATGGTCGTGGTTCCCCATTAGTCTCTATAAAACTCATAGGCTAGTGCTTCCCCTGTTTCTTGAATAAACATCAAATCCGAGTGCATATGTTCCTAGGCATTTAATTTGTTTTTTTCATCTTTGAAAACTCCGACAACCTTCCTAAATTTCCTAATGCAACGTGCTGCTGGTCTTTATTATAGGAGCATGGAAGTGGCTGTCTCTACATGACCTCAATATCTTCTTGTTCTCTATCCTTAAACTTTCATCATGCTATTTCCTAGAAAATTTCTGCTCCAACGTGCCCAATTTGCATATTGCCTTGTTGAAGAGTTGCTGCTGCATATAAAGCACCCAATTTAATCACGCAAGCTTGCAAAGTGCCAAGCAGCATGTGGTCTAAAATAAGCCACCTCAATCATCCTGTGATGCCCAAGGTTGCCAAAGGAAGTACTCTTTTCAGCTCTGGAGCTAGTCCTGGGATCATGTTTTTCATTGCTGGTCAGCCTCTTTGTGATACGTATTGATGTTCCCGTGACATATTAAAGGAGGTAAAGTACTTTTTGAAAAATCATATCAAGCTGAAAATTCAGGTTTTCAATTCTTAATTTAGGACTCTTACTTTGCTTATCCAGGTGAGTTACTCTTTGATGGAACTTGCAAAAACTGAGTTCAACTAAGCCAGGAAGTATATTGCTCCACATGATGTTCCAGAAAAGTTCCAATCAGCAGAATTCACTTTTGAATTTGTAGGTGCCAGTGTTTACTCAAATATCTTTCCAAAGTAAATCAGAATTCCTTTTTTTTTTCTTAGTATGTTTGGAATCTCAAATAATAAAATTCAATCAATTCATTAAATTATTGCATGAAAGTTTTTGGGAATGATATGAATTCAAGAATTTAATTTATTCACAAATCATATTATGTAAATATTTAACGATTTGCAAATTTATCATTTTTGGGATCATACGTGCCTCATTTCATTTCCATTGAATTCTATTCAATTCTATGTTTGAGGTTTTCCAAACACACAAGACCCTGTAAATCATTACAATATTGTTCCTTGCAGCATAATCTGATCACTTAAGGATTCTTCTGGGTCTGTCTCGTTCTTGTTTTTTCAAGTTCAAGTGTTTGTTTAAAAATTTGCCTTTGTCAGTTTGATGAATTAATGGTTATCGTTGGTACATGTAGTTATATGCTGGTTCTTATAGTATTCTCCACTCATTCAGATCGAATATGTCGAGACAGATGCATGGTTGTCTAGGGAACTTGCGTTTCATTTGAGCGTTCTTCCCCTCACATGCCAGCTAACTAATATTAGTGGTAATCTGAGGGAAAAACTGTCCAGGTTATCCCCCTTGTATTTTTAGCATTTATTTGCTTGCACAATTTGATCTTGGACATGAGTGACATTACATAGAAGAACGAAGTTCACATCTAGCTTTTCTTTTTTCAAGGGGCAGGGGCATAGAGAGTAGAGTGTCTTTTGTTACGTGCTTTCCATGCAAAGAAGTATGCTGTGCCAAATAAGATTCCATTCCATGCAAAGGAAGCAAAATTGACAAAACGGAGAGTAACTCATGCTGTTGAGGATAGCAACACTGATGAAGCAGATATTGATGATACTTCCTATAAAAATGAGGCTCCTGACGGTGATCATGGGAAAAGCAAAATGGGTCCTTTCTATGCTAAGGGACTGGTTTTGGAACCAAAGAGGGGGTCTATATGACAAATATACATTTCTATTGGACTTCAGTAGTCTTAATCCTTCTATCATTCAGGTTTGTGATGTTCTCTTTTGAAATATGCTGAGCATAAGTGACAATTATCATTCTAGCTTGGTCTTTTGTCCACATTATCAGATTATTTAGAACTTAAGTTTTCTATATCTGCTATTATCTAATCTTGTTTCCAAATTTTGTATGATCTAGCTTTTAATATATGCGATTGCACATGCTCTCTGTCTTTGGTGTATCGTGGTTCACTGCAATGTATTGCACATGCTCTCTGTCTTTGGTGTATTGTGGTTCACTGCAATGTACTTTGGAAAATATCTTAATGTTCATTTTCAAGGCTACATTTGCAGTTGGCCGTGCTCATCGGCTCAAATGGTATATGTGTTTTGTTAAGATTATCATTAATGTAAGGCTTTGGCTGCTGATAGATTGTGCCAATATTTGTTGGGAATGATAAGTTTATTCTGTTAGCAGCTTTTCAATATTGAGCTTTAGCTTTTGAGTAGGATGCTTTAACATAATTGAGCGTGACCTATGGGTTTATATATTAAAAATGAGATCTCCTTATTAGCTGTTACATAGCATAAGCAATTTTTGTTCAACCATGCCTTCTGGAGAGTTATTTCATTTTAATTTCTTTCTTTTTTTGTTAGTTGTTGAAAAATTTGGTTCAAAGGAAAAGAATAGTATAGTCATGGATGAAGACTGCATCTGGTCTTTAAAGTTCAACAACTGGGCATTCAACAGCATGCATTAAAGCAAGGCACACAGGTAGATGTGTTTTCATGCCTCGAGATTACTTGCTATTCAAATTGTTACATCATCCTTCTGTGTGTGAAATAATGTATGGTTAAATAGTATCTATGGGTGCTTGGGATTTTTCAATTCAAGATTTTACGCAAAGCCATTAAAGCATTTTTTAGAAAGCATTTTTCTCCAAGCTAGTACATAGTAAGAATTTTTTAAATTACTTTTCTCTTTTTAACAAAATATTGTTTTTTGAAGGCGCAAAGCACTTTATTTTTTTCTCAAATATTACATAATAAACACTTACCTGTTAAAAAAAATTTTGACACGAACTTTTTTTTAATGTAGTACATAAAAAATACTTTTCCAAAATAGTAAATAATAAGGCTTTTTTTCTATATCACTAAATAATAAGCACTTCTTGTAATTTTAAAAAGTATTTTTTAAATACAAAATAAGCATTTTCTTAAAAGTCTTTTTTATTGCACTTTTTCACACAATAAGTACTTTTAAAATAATAGTTTATAAAAAAGGTTCTTTAAGGGCACGTTTGTATCAGCTTGAAAAAGACCTTTTATCAATTTTTCTTTTAAGAAGGGCTTTTATCAATGCCAAAAGTTGTTTTGTTTGGATATTTGATAAGCACTTTTAAATATAAATTTGTCTAGTTGTTAAAATAAATAAATAATGTTTATTTTTAAAATTATAAAAAAATATATTTGTAAAATTATTGAAAAGAATATATATATATATATAATCACCTTCTTATGTAACATTTGAATAAAATATTTTTATTACAAGGTTTTAAAATTTGATTTTTTTAATATATTTTCTACAGCACTATATAACAAGCATGCTAATTTTTTTCAAATAACATTTTTAAGAATTTTTTCATGCAATATATAAAAAAAGTTTTTGAAAGCATTTTTTTTTCCATAGTAGTATATAACCTAAAGTGCTTTGTTAAAAGTACTTTTGTCATAATCACGATATAAAAGCATTTTTAGAACATTTTTTTAAAGCAATACATAATAAGTACTATTTTAAAAGCTTATATTTTAAAGCACTTTTTCAAACAGCACATTAAAGAATATTTTTCTCATGTAGAACAGAAGAAGCAGTTTTATTTTTTCCCAAGTGGTTTTTCTTTTTAAACAATACTTAGTAAGCACTTTCTTCAAGATACTTTTTATTAATTTTAGTGCAAGGTATAAATACGTTTTTCAAAGTAATATATAAAATGATTTGGTTCTTTTAAAGTACTTTATCATTGTAAGGACTGAGATCAATGCATCTAATTTAATAAAGCAATGGTATCTGTTTGATATGGCACATAAAATTCTAAATTATGTTAGAATTTTATAGTTTTAAATTTAAAATTTTAAAATTTAGAATTTTTGAATTTCAAATTTAGGGTTTAGATTTAAATTTTAGAATTTAAAATCTTAAAATTTTTAGATTTTAGAGAATTTAGGTTTAGGAAATGTTTTAATATGTAGAAGTGTTGTTTAATGATATGTCATAGGAAAGGTGCCACGTAAAAAAGGTAAATTTGGTGTATTCATCTTTGTCATTAATTATTTTAAGGGTTGGGATTTGTGTGTTTTATTTGTAAAGTACGCTAAATTCTATACAAAGAACATTTTTTTTTTCTAAAATTGTACATAAAAAGTAATATTTTGTCAATGCAATACATGAGCATTTTGTTCTATAGAAATATTTAATAAGAATTTTTTTCAAAGTTGAAACACAAAATAAGTATTTTTCCTAAAGATTTTTTTAACACGAGAAATTCTTTTTCTAAAACACTTTTTTAGCACAAAATAATATATACCTTTTTCAAAATCACATTTTTAAGGTATTTTTTCTAAATTTTTTTAAAAGCACTTTTTTTTATAGAAGATAGTTATTTCTAATAAAAATCCTTCTACAATAACAGTTCATAAGTCTTTTTTTTTCTTAAGAGCTGTTTGGATTAGCTTAAAAAATAATTTTATGTGTTACTCTTTTGGTACTTGGATGTGTATTTAATAAAAACTTTTAAATTAAACAATCTTTTAATGTGCAAATAAAATGTATTTTTAATTTATAAAATCATTGGAAATCATATACGTAAACACTGTCTTATATATACTATCTGAAAAATATTTTTATTATACTTTATAAACTTGAACTTTTAATATAAAATGAATGTCTTACATTGAGATTAAAAACCATTTTTTTCCAAATCAGTGCACAATAAGTACTAATATTTTTTATAATATTTTTTGAAGTATTTTTTAAAACAATACATAAAAATAATTTTCTCAAAACACTTTTTAACAAAATATGAACAGATTTCTCTAGAGTACTTTTACAAAACTTATTTTTTCAACATACTTGTTTCTAAAAGCAGTAAATAAAAAGCATTTTTTCTAAAGTAGTGTCTAATAAGCATTTATATTTTCTGAAAGTGCTTTTTTACTGTATCAGTATATAAAAGTATTTTTTGTCAAAACAGGACATAATCAAGTACTTGATTTTGAAAGTAATATATAATAAGTTCCTTTTTCAAGGCCTTTGTTTTTAAAAAAATGTTAATATAATTTTTTTTTCAACTAACTTCTGTAATTGTACTTTTTGAAACCAGTATGAAAAAAGAATATTTTTTTAAAAGCATTGCATAATAGGTATTTTTATTTTTTCATGAAACTTGTTTAAAGCATTTTTCAAAGTACATATATTCTAAAGTAATACATAAAAAACATTTTCTAGAATAGTGCATGAAAAACAATTTTTTTTTTCAAAGCAAAACATAAAATTCGAATAAAATTTTTTTAATACAAATTTTAAAATTATATTTGTATTATAAAGTGAATTTATAAAACATTTGAATAAAAATCTCGTTTTTACTTAATAAGCACTTCAACTTTTTTTTAAAGCATTTTTTAGAGTATTTTTCTGCATTGGTATATAAAAACACTTTTATAAAAGTATTTTCTTTCAAAACACATTTTTTAAAGGAGTACTTTTTAAGAAGTACTTTTTATTTCAAATCAATACATAAAAAGCATTTTTTTAGAACAACTCATAATAGATATTTTTGTTTTCTCTAAGCACCTTTTTAAAAATACATTTTTCCCATATCAGTGCATAAAATTACTTTTTATAAATTATTTTTTTAAAATAGTACATAATAAGTATTTTTTGTGAAAAAACATAATACAATTTTTTTGCAAAGCAATATACATAAGCGTTTTTTCTACAGTAATTCATAATAAGCACTTTTTATTTAGAAATCTTAAAAAGCACTTTTTAACAGTATTTTTTCAAAGCATTTTCTTAAACATAAAACAAGCACTTCTTAACATAAATTAATAAGTACTTTCCTAAAATATTTTTTTAAAAGAAATATTTTTTTTGTGCGTTTTTGGATTCAAGATTTTATGCAAAGTCGTTAAAGTACTTTTTGGAAAGCATTTTTCTCCAAACTAGCACATAGTAAGAAATTTTTAAATTACTTTTTTTTTTTAACAAAATATAGTTCTTTTCAAGGCACGAAGTATTTTTTTTTTAAATATTACATAATAAAAAACTTTTAAAATGTACTTTTTTAAAGTAGTACATGAAAATACTTTTCCAAAATAGTAAATAATGTCCTTTTTTCTATATCAATAAATAACAAGTACTTCTTGTAATTTTTGAAAGTACTCTTTAAATACAAAATAAGCATTTTCTTAAAAGCTTTTTTAATTGCACTTTTTCACACGATAAGTAGTTTTAAAATGATAGTTTTTAAAAAAATTTCTAAAAGGGCATGTTTGTATCAGCTTAAAAAAGAGCTTTTATCAATTTTGTTTTAAGAAGGACTTTTATCAATGCCGGAAGCTGTTTTGTTTGGATATTTGATAAGCACTTTTAAATATAAAATTGTTTAGTTGTTAAAAAAAATAAATAATGTTTATTTTTAAAATTACAGAAAAATATGTGTAAAATTACTAAAAAGAATATATGTAATCACTTTCTTATGTAACATTTGAATAAAATATTTTTATTACAAGGTTTCAAAATTTTTTTTTTTAAATATATTTTCTAAAGCACTATATAACAAGCATGTTAATTTTTTTCAAATAATATTTTTAAGAAATTTCTTAAACAATATATAAAAAAAAATTTGAAAGCATTTTTTTTCATAGTGGTATATAACCCAAAGTGCTTTGTTAGAAGTACTTTTTTCATAATCAGGACATAAAAGCATCTTTAGAAAATTTTCTTTTAAAGCAATACATAATAAGTACTATTTTAAAAGCTTATTTTTTAAGGCACTTTTTCAAAACAGCACATTAAAGAATATTTTTCTCATATAGAGCAGAATAAGCTATTTTATTTTTTCCCAAGCAGTTATTTTTTTTTGAAACAATACTTAATAAGCACTTTCTTTAAGATGCTTTTTTTAATTTTAATACAAGGTATGAATACGTTTTCCAAAGTAATATATAAAAATATTTGGTTATTTGAAAGTACTCTATCATTATAAGGACTGAGATTAATGCACCTAATTTAATAAAGCAATGGTGTCCTTTTGACCTGGCACATAACATTACAAATTATGTTAGAATTTTAGAGTTTTAGATTTAAGATTTTAAGATTTAGAATTTAAGATTTAAATTTAAATTTTAAAATTTTAAGATTTTAGAGAGTTTGGATTTAGGATATGTTTAAATATGTAGGAGTGTTGTTTAATGATATGTCATAAGCAATGTGCCATGTCAAAAAGGTAAAATTGGTGTATTCATCTTGGTCATTAATTATTTTAAGGGTTGGGATTTGTGTGTTTTATTTGTAAAGTACATTAAATTCTATACAAAAAGCATTTTTTTTGAAATATACATAAAAAGTAATATTTTTTCAATGCAATACATGAGCATTTTGTTCTATAGAAATACTTAATAAGAATTTTTTTCAAAGTTTAAACACATAATAAGCATTTTTCCTAAAGATTTTTTTAACACAAGACAATTTTTTTTCTAAAACACTTTTTAGCACAAAATAATATATACCTTTTTAAACATCATATTTTTAAGGTATTTTTTCCAAATATTTTTTCAATACACTTTGTTAATAGAAGATAGTTATTTCTAATAAAAATCCTTCTACAATAACAGTTCATAAGTCTTTTTTTTCTTAAGAGCTGTTTGGATTAGCTTAAAAAATATTTTTATGTATTACTCTTTTGGTACTTGGATGTGTATTTAATAAACACTTTTAAATTTAAAAATGTTTTAATATGCAAATAAAATATATTTTTAATTTATAAAATTAGTGAAAATCATAGACGCAAACACTTCCTTATATATAATATCTGAAAAATATTTTTATTATCATTTATAAACTTGAACTTTTAATATAGAATGAATGTATAACACGGAGATTAAAATCCATTTTGTCCAAATCAATGCGCATTAAGTACTTAGATTTTTTTATAATATTTTTTGAAGTATTTTTTTAAAACAGTGCATAAAAATAATTTTTTCAAAACCCTTTTTTTAACAAAATATGAACAGATTTTTTTAGAGTACTTTTACAAAAGTTATTTTTCAACATACTTGTTTTTAAAAGCAGTAAATAAAAAGGATTTTTTCTAAAGTAGTATCTAAGAAGCATTTTTATTTTCTTAAAGCACTTTTTTACCGTATCAGTATATAAAAGCTTTTTTGGCCAAAACAGTACATAACCAGTACTTGTTTTTTAAAGTAATATATAATAACTTTGTTTTTCAAGGCCTTTGTTTTTAAAAAAATGTGAATATAATTTTTCTTTAACTAACTTCTGTAAATGCGCTTTTTGAAAACCGTAAGAAAAAAGAGTTTTTTTTTTTTTTTTGAAAGCATTGCATAATAAGTATTTTTATTTTTTTTCATGAAACTTTTTTAAAGCATTTTTCAAAGTACATATATTCCAAAGTAATACATAAAAAGCATTTTCTTGAATACACTTTTTCTTTCAAAGCAAAACATAAAATTCGAATAAATTTTTTTTAATACAACTTTGAAAATTATATTTATACTGTAAAGTGAATTTATAAAACATTTGAATAAAAACCTCGTTTTTACTTAATAAACACCTCAACTTTTTTTAAAGCACTCTTGAGAGTATTTTTCTGCATTGGTATATAAAAAACACTTTTATTAAAGTATCTTCTTTCAAAACATTTTTTTTTAAAAAGAGTACTGTTTTAGAAGTACTTTTTATTTCAAACCAATACATAAAAAGTATTTTTTTTAAAATAACTCATAATAAATATTTTTGTTTTCTCCAAGCACTTTTTAAAAATACATTTTTTCCAAATCAGTACGTAAAAATACTTTTGTATACATTATTTTTTTAAAATAGTACATAAATATTTTTTATAAATAACATAATACAATTTTTTTGCAAAGCAATATACGTAAGCATTTTTTCTACATTAATTCATAATGAACACTTTTTACTTAGTAATCTTAAAAAGCACTTTTTAATACTTAGTATTTTTTCCAAAGTATTTTTTTAAATGAAATATTTTTTTGTGCGTTTTCTTCCTTTGCAGTTTGTTTAAAACCAAATAGTCTTGCTTTTGAAAATGAAATCCTTCTAAATTAGTGGTATTTAAAAGTCTTTGTTTCTTAAGGCCAGTTTTTATGAGCTTAAATAATACTTTTTATGTGTTGCTTATTTGTTAAAGTTATTTGATGTTTAACTGTAATATTTCATAAACATTTTTAAATTAAGAAATTGTTTTGATGTTAAAATAAAAATTACTTTTGATTTATGAAATTAGTGAAAAGGAAAACACCTTGTTATATAACATTTGAATAAAATATTTTTATTACAAATTTTAAAATTGAATTTGGAATGGGGTATGTTATTCTATTCTTATTTCATATTTTCTTTTTTACTTTGATACCATCTTATAAAAAAATTACTATGTTATCTTTTAACTCCCTTCTATTTTGTTACTCCTCCATGTAAATATACTCCCTTGCAAAAGTGGATAATATAGTTAACATTCCCTTGTAATATGAAAGTGGGGTTAGGAAATACATAATAATTATTTTTGGAATATGTTAACAACTATTTTTATAAAGCACATTTTTTGACAAATTTCAAGAAGTTTTTCCAAAGTATTTTCAAGAGCAGTATATAAAGTTCAAAGCATTACATATATGAAGATTGACCAGTAGTTGGTTATGAATTTTAAAGTGCAGCAATCTTGTATTGAGGAGAATTAGGAAAGAAAAGTGTGGTCGAGGAAGATAGAATATGATGGGAGATGAGATCAATGTTGGCATTTTAAAACTTTGTCAATGACAAATTTCCAGCAAACGCAAAAGCAATAAATGAGAGTTCAGCCTTTTTTTTCTTTCTTTTTTTTGGTACATGATATGGTTTGAATTTAAAAGAAGAAAGATAAAAAAAGAAAAATCAAACCACATTGACTATCCCCAAAGAAGAGTCTTTTTCTCTTTCTTCTATCATAATGACTTTGATTGACACATAATTGTTACAATTTACATTCATAACTATATATATGAGGCGGTTTAAATTAAATGTGAGAGTTAAACAACACTGTACAAAATGCCAAAAAATTTAGCTTTTAAAAAGCTTATTTTTTACTTTTTTTGTTTGCTTTTTTCTTAAAAAAATACATACAAAGACTTATTTACTCAATTACACCTTAAAGAATTTATACGCTATTGAGATAATGTCTCCTATTAGGAGTCTAAAAAAAATGTCATCTATTAGGAGTATGCAAAAATACTATTCCTGTTACTTCTAAGTAATGTTTTCCATAAAAATGGTACACAACATACTCTACCATTTTTTCGTCAAAATATATTTATACTTTGTGTGCAGATCATATTAATATTAATTTCTTGCTGCCTTTTTTATATAACTGTGTGGCCTATGCCTCCGGGCATATAATATCCTTTTTTGACGAAATTATATTTTTTTAATTTTTAATTTTAAAAATTAAGGATGATTTAAGTAAAAAAAATAAATATAAAATTAAGTTAAAAAATTAATGGAAAAAAGTTAGATCTAGATATTTATTAAAAACATAAGCCATTAAATTTTTTTTTTTTAAAAAAGAAAGTTAGCATTCTTTGATAGACATATGGCATATAATGTTATCAATTTATTTAAATTAAAAGTCAATTTTAAAAAATTTTCTTAAATTTTAAAAATTTTTATAAAATTTTTTTTAATTATAAAAAATATTTAAAAGGCTCTTTTCGTTAAATTATTTATTAAATTTTAGATAAAAGATCAAAATATCCATATCTTCTTACCTTTCAGCAGTTAGTTCCCAATGCTTGGTTTTGGTGGGAAACCACCCAAACTTGATTGTGCCGTTCGACTGGAGATGAAGTTCATGAAATGCGTGGATAATCCTCTATACCAGTACGACATTGCAGTTGATCTAGATCATTTCAGCATGTGGAATTGTAATTTTTCAGTGCACCGTGGAGGATCGTGACTAATGGTGAATAATCATATTTCTTAGAAGTCTTTGGGGCCATCAACATCTTATGTCTTCCTCTTCGTCAGGTGGATATCGATACTGAGCAGCGACAACTTGCTCTCTACTTCATTCCCCTTGCTAAAGTCCATTCATTCTCTTCTTCTTTACGTGTCGAGCCCTTCATTTCATGAGCTTTTCTTGCTTGTTGCTTTCTTCGCATTCTTGAGCATTGGAACCCTTATCCTCATTTCAAGCTGAATCCGAGGCTTGGCTTTGCTCATGATTCAGTACCGAGAGCTCCTTTCTATATGACTGCACTCATTCTAGCAGATATGTCTGTCACATGCCGCTGGGGAATTCACGCGAAAGGGAATGAAGAAGGAGGACTTCTGGAGCGACAGATTGCCCAAGATTGAAGTCAAAGCTCACTTTGAATATTGTTTGGGGGGCTTGTTAGGTTTGATAGGGTTCACCTTGATGGGGTTGAGCATTTCCCTTAAAATCCAGTGCCTACAGAAGTCACTCACTACTGATAAGAGCTTGAGGACGCTACAGTGCTTTAGCTGGTTCTCGATCCTCCTTCAAAAGTGGTGCAAATTCTGACATTTCCACAACCCACTTGGTTCTTTCGCTTCTTGCTTGCGGATAGGAGAGGGAGATAGTGAATAAAGGTAAACGATCTACCACTCCGTGTGGGCAGTCTATCATAGCTGACGTCAACATGGGCTAGCCCATACACCCACTACACGGGTTCACTTTGCAAGGAAAGGAAGGCATTCGTGCTAGCAGAAACCAATGTCATGCTATTCTGAAAGCACATCATTTAGTATACATTGTTGGCTAGTCAATTTATTACAAGGTGAAACTGGTCAGGGAGTCACCGAAGCCATTGCTTAATGGTGGAAATTTGAACTTGGGGGATTTGCTCAAGTGCAAGTCTGCAGAACTTGGGTGACCATCTTTTGAGCTTAGAACCTAATCAAGTTTCGTTTCAAAATATTAATTTAGAGGAGTCCACTTACAGTGAGGTGAACAATGGTGCCCAAGTCCCCAGGCAGCATTGCAATTGAGTAACGTTGGATTATAGGGTTATTTTAGTCTTTTTATCATGGTAAATTAGGATTTTGTCCATAATTTTACAAAAATTAACAAAATAAATTTTTTTGCACATTTTTTAAAATTAAAGAGAATTTTGTGAAAATTTTTAAAATTCAAGTAAATTTTTTAAAATTAATTTTTAATTTAAAAGAATTTTTATGCATTTTAACTAAAAATTATAATTTTGCAACGCGGCTGTGACCTTAGGCTGGAAGCAACGATTGGGCCGATTGATTGTAGACGCAAATGCAGTGTCTGAACAACAAAGTTATGCCCGCATTCTCATCCTCAAGCTCATCCTTGTGCTCTTACGCTTCTCTCCGCCGTTTCAAGCCCAGGTGCTATCTCCTTTTCTTTAAAGTACTCACCTTGGTCGGGTCTCCAAGCATGGCGAGGAGCTCCCCTTAACGAGAATCGTAATTGGGGACCCAATGGTCCAGAACCTCTGCTTTTGTCAACTGTTGACGCGTAAGACATCCCGATTGAAAAAGCCTCCTCTTTGGCCGAGCAAGGTTCTCTGGTTCTCTCCACCAGTGATCCTCTCACCAAGTCACGCCTCTCTCATCTGGCTTATTCTAGGTGGCTCCGCCATAACCACTGAATGGTAGCCAAACCAATGCAAAACCTTTTTAGAGTAATATTGTACTTAATTTTTGGTGAAGGAAATATTCATTCAAACAACCAAATATCAAGTACCAACAAGAGAAATATAGAATATGTGACGCATCAAAATTTACGTTATTGAAATTAAATTAATCATAATTTTACAAATAAATGAAACAATACAACATATGTTCAACGAAAGGATTACAGTAATATTAAAAAAAAAAAAAGAAGAATTGAGAAACAGTTGTACAACAAACCAATTTTGATGGTCCTAAACAAATAGTATTTTACGTATTTTTTAGAAAAGTACTTTAATTAAAAATTATTAAGAAAAAATGTTTATTATTTTGCCTTCGAAAAAGTGTTTTAAAAATGAAAATAAAAATACTTATGTACTAATTTAAAACATATTTAAAAAAATACTTTTCATATACTATTTTTTGATAAAAGTGCTATTTAAAAAGTGTTTTGAAAAAACTATTTATATTTAATTAAAAATACTTTAAAAGTGTTTATATATTTGCTATATAAGCCTCATTAAAATACATAACCAAACACAAATTAATTTATTTTAAATTACACTCATAAATAAACTTCACTAAAAAAATTCTTATAATACAATATAGCATTATTATTATTATACAAATATTTAAATAAGTTATATATCTAACTAGGACTTAAATGGCTATAAACGAAATATATTTATATTATTATTTATTCAATATAGCATTAGTAATATAGCAAATATTAAAAAATATTAAATTATTAGTTGGTATGTTAAAATCATATAATAAATTAAACAGTAAAAAAATACACTTTTTGGGTTACAATTATTTTTTAAGAATATTGATTAAACACGGCTTGAGATACCAGTAATCTGAAATAGATATTTACCTTGATGCCGACTTTCCCAACGGTCACTTACCCGCCAAAAGCAAGAAATAAAAGAATCAAGATCCTATGCGCGCAACAATAGGAGGGAGCCGCTTACCGGGTATCAAAATTGGACTGAGAGAAAGAGTGCGAGGTAAATGGCCAACAGCGGCTGCTGTGCGAAGGGTCAGAGGATCCGAAGCATTAGCTGGTAGAGAAGCATTGGAATGCCTAAAGGCTCGTATCAGTGGCGGTCGCCTTTTCGATGGTGGTAGATACCAGATCAAGCTGGAAAACCCTATTTACAAGACCGTTCCTGAGGACCAGTACAATGCCCTTGTGGCCACAAGACAGAGACTTTATCGTTGACGATGACGGTCTTGTGTACGATGACGAAGCTGAGGAAGAGGATTGGTCAAAAGCTGGGTTCATTCTCTCGTCTGATGAATCAGATGGTGAATCGGAGAGGTTCAAAAGGAAGAAAACTCGCAGATGTTTGTTGACTTTCTTTCTAAGAAGCCAATATGGGCACCCTCAACTTGTTTGGGAAGGTAATTTGACGGTTTTAATCTTTACTTTTCAGGCGACCAATCTTAGATATTCAATATTTTTAGGAAGTTACCAACAACTATATATAATGTATTCCATGTACTCTTTATTGTTGGTAAAACTATTGATCTAACTAGATTTAGCTTATCAAACATGATTGATTGGGAATAGATTGCCGCCATAGGATGCTTATTTCAACCTTTAGCATGGCACCTGTTACGGCTTGCTAATTGATTCATTTTGACGTCTCAGAGTACATGATTGAGATTTTTGTGGTGCTTTTATGCCATCTACACTTATTGTCGGTTCTTCTATTTTGGTTTCTCACTTATTTTATTTTATATGAACACTTTGCAGAGGAAATATGCATTTGAATGACCTAAAATACCCACTGGTGAGAATTGCGTGCTGAAAATCAATTATCCATTCAAGGTACATGATTCAATCTTTGAATGTCTCAAGCAAAATGACGTACAATGTAGAGTGCATCAATATTTCTTAATGCTGACTGCAAACGCCACTGACTTTAAGTCTTCCCCCGATGAACTTATTATAGTGAAATATATATTTTTAAAATTGGGTTTGAATTAATTAGGCATATATGATTTGTTTCATTTTTTACATTTTCATCCACATTTGAAGCATCACTGCTGGTAATATTAATGCAGGATCCACCCCTTCCAGTAGAACTCAAAGGAGAAAATTTCTCTGTTCGTCTAGGAACTCATTGTAGGTACAGGTATTCAGAGAGTAACCATTGTGTCCTGTTTCAGTTCTTATTATAACATGCAACATCAGAGAGTAACCTTTGTGCCCTTAAAATTTCATCATGCTATTTCAAAGAAAAAATTTTGCTCCAATCCACCCAATTTGCATATTATCATTTTGAAGAGCTGCTGCTGCATCTAAGCACCCAATTAACTCATGCAGGCTTGCATAGTGCCAAGCAGATGTGGTCTAAAATAGGCCACCTCAAGCATCTTGTGATGGCCAAGGTCGCCAGAGGAAGCACTATTTTCGGATCTGGAGCTAGTCATGGGATCATGCCTTGCATTACTGGTCAACTTCTTTGTCATACACATTGATGTTCCCATGACCTATTAAAGGAGGTAAACTACTTTTTGAGAAATCATATGAAGCTGAAAATTCTGGTTTTGGACTCTTAATTTAGAACTCCTACTTTGCTTTATCCAGGTGAGTAACTAGTTAACCCAACTTGCAAAGCTCAGTTGAGCAAAGCATGGAAGGAAGTTGCTCTGCATGATGTTCCAAAACAGTTTCAATCAGCAGAATCCCTTATTGAACTTGTAGGTACCCGTGTTTACTCAAATATCTTTTTCATGTAAATCAGAATTCTGTTTTTTTTTTAGTGTGTTTGGAATCTCAAATATTAAAATTCAATCAATTTCTAAATAAATTATTGCATGAAAACTTTTTGGAATGATATTAATTCGAGAATTTGATTTATTTACAAATTGTATTATGATGTAAATAATTGATGATTTGCAAATCTTATCATTTTTGGTATGATTTGTGTATCATGTCATTTTCATTGAATTCTATTCAATTCTATGTTTGAGGATTTCCAAACACACATGACCATGTATGCAATGACTAGCCTTTTTTGTTAAAAATTTATTGTGTTGGCTAATTATTATTGTTTTCATAAATGAAAGGTTAAAATGCACAAAATTTCTTTGAACTAAGGGTCAATTTTAAAAAATTCTTTTGAACTTTAAAATTTTGGACAGAACCCTGTTCAACTAACTAAAATGTGCAAAAAATTATTCGTTGTTAAATTATATACGGAACCCTAACTTACCATGAGGAAAAGATGAAAATAACCCTAGGAGCTTCTTGCAAGTGGATCGCCTCATCCTCAACTTCCTTCAGAATGAAATGTATTGATATTACTATTATCCTTGACCCTACCATGGAATCTTCTCGTTAGCCCTCCATTAGACGAGAGGAAATAGTGCTTTCTGCTTGCCTAATGGAGGAGCAGTGTTATCAATAGGGCAAAATAGTGCTCGCTATAGCACATAGCACGGTGCTATGACACTTAGCGCTACACTATGTGCCATAGCATAACGCAATCATGATAGCGCAACAGATGGATTCAATAGTTAGAACTCAGAAGTTTTATAAGTCCTAACCTGTTTGGCCCAAATCCCTCATATGAAACCTTCTTCCGGCTCGTTAGAACTGTCTCCTATGGCTGGTCACAATCGTTGGTCACAGCTTGCTGCTCCCGAACATTGCTGCTCCTGAACGTTGCTGCTCTCTGGTCTCTGTTCTGTTCTGTCGCTGCTTTCGAACCATCAGTGCTCTTGAACTGTCG
Organism: Dicorynia guianensis; assembly: GCA_037013595.1. NCBI lineage: Eukaryota > Viridiplantae > Streptophyta > Magnoliopsida > Fabales > Fabaceae > Dicorynia > Dicorynia guianensis. Next base: position 5,253,212 of record JASUAB010000009.1, read on the forward strand.
CTGCTCTCTGGTCGTTGCGATACTATCACTGGTTGTCGCTGGTCGTTGGCTCTGCTCTCTTGCTTGTCTCTAGTTGCTGGTTGCTAGGTGGCTCGCAACTCTCTCTTCTATTTTGGTCTCTAGTCTCTGTTCTGATCTGTTGCTGCTCTCTGGTCTTTGGTCGCTGTGGTACCATCACTACTCTCTAGTCTTTAGTTGTTGCGATACTATTGTTGCTCTCAAACCATCATTGCTCTTGAATCGTTGCTGCTCTCTGGTCGTTGCGATACAGTAGCTGGTTGTTACTAGTGACTGGTTGTTGGCTCTGCTCTCTTGCTCGTCTCTGGTCGTTGGTTGCTAGTTGGCTCGCAACTCTCTCTTTTGTTCTGGTCATAATCACTAGTCACTGGTCTCAAATGGTGGTCTCACACTCTCAGGAGTTGCTAGCAAAAGGAAGCTAAAGCTTTTTCTCTTGACTCTCTTCAGTTGCTGGTCTATACTGTTTAGAAGAGTTTTTCAAAATGTATATTGAATTTTGAAGGTGTTTATGTTATGCTGGTTGGCTTGGCTTTAGATTCTAATTTCTAAATGAGTCATCAAAACACTACTAGTAGTGTACATACTTCTGATCCAGCTTGGAAGTACTGTAAAAAAGTTGATCCTAAACATCCGGATAGAGTTCAATGCAGTTTTTGTAGCAAGGTTTCATATGGTGGGATCACTAGAGCCAAACATTTATCATATTCTTTTGATAAATATGCTTGGAACATTGAATCTTGATTGCAAATGAAGTTGCTTCATGTTTATCATATTTTTTAAGGTTATTTTTTATATATTCTTGTTATTTGAATTATATTACATATATAAATATATATTTATATATGCAATATAATTGCACTATAGTTTAAATAGCAGTGCGCTATGCATAACGTTATGCGTTATATCGCGATGACCCCAAGCGTTATAAGTGCACTATTCACTATTAACAACTATGGGGAGGAGATGGCTTTCAAAGGGATTGGATGGTATTAGCTTAGGACTTCAACTGGATCAAACTTAAACCCCAGATAAAGGAAAAGAATTGGTAGAGGACGAATCCTCTGAATGCCCAATCTAATATGAGGTTGAGCTTGACATTTGTTAAAGCCAGATGCAACAAGCCACTCAAGACTAGCGGGTAGCCACTATGAGGTGAAGATTGTGTGTGGATGAACACAAAATAAGCAGGGGTTTGGCTCGACCAACAACTTTAAATTTTTATAAGAGAGTAAAGGCTTACGAAGGGACAACTCCCTCCTTAGACAAGCACGGGACTTAGTCAAGTAAAACCGGGTTGCGCTGCTTGATGCTCCGATAAAAAACAAATCAGTGGGGCTATGCCTGTATGAAATTTGGATTTGACCGAAAAAGAAGCAACGCTATGGATTCCATGACTGATCACCATCAATAAAGAAGAATCTTTCTAAATCACTTCGGGTCAGTGGGGCCTTCAAGCATTGTAAATGACATAGCGTTCAAGACAAGGGGGAAGGTGGACATGATCAATAGAAACTGGCTAGATCTGGGCTGGGATAGTGATGCCCATTCCTAACTAGTTTCGAAAAGGTTTGCTCATGCTAGAGGGAGCATCCCTGTTCTACGACTTCCCAAGAAACCGTCTCGTATCCGGGTTGTACACCTTGAATTGTCATACAATTTTGCCGATTCAAAAAGGGGTCTTCCTTACTTTCTACCTGTGGCCTTTGACGATGGTGGGTTGAAGCGGATTCTGTGTGGTTAGACTGCTCAAGGGTTATTTTGGTCTTATGGTAATTTAGGGTTATGTCTATAATTTAACAGAAAAACTAACGGAAGGGGTTTTTGGCACGTTTTAGTTAGTTGAATAGGGTTCTGTGTAAAATTTTAAAGTTTAAAAGGATTTTTTAAAATTGACCCTTAGTTCAAGGAGATTCTGTGCATTTTAACCTAAATGAAAAACAGTTTGTTGTGCAATGATTGTGGCTTACTTTTGAATTTCTGCATAACTATGGTTGATTGATATTTTCTTGTGGACCTATGACATTCATTAGCCAAACAAGAGATTCTGGCATATTGATGAAGACTATTGGCAGCAGCCTTTAAAGACTTATAAAATATGTGAAAAAACTGTCCAAACATTAATTTGGCACATGCCCAAAGAGGGAGATCCATTTTGGGAGCTTAATTAGGAGTTAATAATTATTAGGGGTATTTTAGTAATTTTGGCAGTAATTATTTTAGAATTTTCGCAACTTATTTTTTATGTATTTTGGTAGTATTAGACTTCTAGTCTATTTGGGTTTGTTGTTAGGTATTTTAATACTTATAGGATTTAGATATGGGTTCTAATCCTTATCCATATAGGATTAGGATTCCTTTTCTTTTAGGATAAGTTGTAGGAGGCTTATTTAAACACTTGTGTATTTCTTTTTAGATCAGAGAGAGTTTATGTTTATGAAAATTATTCAAAATTTTGCCTTGATCAAACCTTAGGTGTGATGCCTTAGGACCCTAGGTGTGACTCCTAGGTTTTTTACTTTCCTTCTCCTAATTTTCTTTGCTCTTTCTTGCACCAAAATCCTAATCTCGCAGCCCTTGTTCACAGCCATAAACACTAGTCCAATTGATCTTAACAACCCATTCTATTGCCATTAAAGCATCCATTCCTTCATACACAAACCCTAGCCTACCAAGTTCCTAACTTTTCTACCCCTCCATAGCCCCAAAACTCTGATTACAGCAAAGCCCCTACTGTCCTACATCAGTTTTGGTATCAAAGCCTAGTTGCCTATCATGATTATTCGCTCTGGTAGACCCATTAGAGGAAGAATGAATGATTATGAGCGTGACAATCTTCTTTATGAAATCAGAGAGCATCTACAGAATTTACATGTTCATGTTACAAATCTTGAAGCTAGAATTCCCCAACATGAAGGTGGAGAACAAAGGCAAGAAAACAACAATGAGGAGAATAATGATGGTGGGAATCCAAGAGCAAATGTTGAGAATGCACAAAGGAGGCAAGAACCATTGCAGCCATTAATTGAGTGGCCTAGAAGACATGCAGAATATTATCAACCCTATGATACAACAGGTGATATCACTAAGAAAGTCAAGATAGAAGTTCCAGATTTTGAGGGAAAACTAGATCCTACTGTATTTTCTGATTGGGTTACTTCCATTGAAGAGTATTTTGATTGATATGACATGACGGATGAAAGAAGAGTAAGGTTTGCTCGGATGAAGCTTATTGGACTAGCCAAAGTATGGTGGACAGGTGTTGAAAATACTATGAGAAGGCTTGGACAAGCTCCAATTAGCATGTGGGAAGAGATGAAGGCCAAGCTCAAAGAGAAGTATATGCCCCTCAATTATTATGATAAGTTATGTGATCAACTTGTTTCTATAAAACAGGGCAACATGACAGTGGTAGAATATATGCAGAAGTTTGATGAGATAATGACTCGTAGGCGAAATTGTGGAAGACCCTCATGAGACCCTTGCTTGATTTAGAGCTGGTCTTAGGAATGACATAAAGCGAGAACTCTTGCGACAACCAATTTATGGACTAGAGCATGCATTCCAAGTGGCTCTTGATTTGGAGGAGTACTTTGGGTATACAACAAGCAAGAAAGTTGGGTTACAATCTGGAGAGACAGTTTCTAACAAGTTGAATGAGACGAATCACAACAAGTTGAACTCCACTCAACAAAATAATCACTCTTACTCTTCTAAGCCCTCCACTTCTACTAGGGCTGATTCTAAGGGCAAAAGCATTATTCGCTTTAAGTGTGGAGAACCTAGTCACATGGGTTATCAATGTCCAAAGAAGAAGAATCTGCATGTGGGAGTAGATGAAGATCAAGAGAATGATCAAGAGGGGGAATTCAGTTTTGGAGGTGCCTTAGATTCTGCTGACTTGGAAGATGAAGAAGAAAACACATCATTAGCAGCTATTGTTCGACGCATTCTAGCTGGCCCAAAAGTAGAAGAAGATTGGAGGCATATTTCAATTTTTCAAACATTAGTTCGATGTGGTAATGAAGCCAAAAAGCTTATCATTGATGGTAGCAATTGCATGAATGTTGTTTCAGCCTCTACAGTTGAACGACTCAAACTTCCTACTGAACCACACCCGCATCCTTACAAGGTAGCATGGATTGATAATACTTCTATACCGGTAAGCCAAAGATGCCTTGTTTCTATTGCTACTCCATCTTATTGTGATTCTATATGGTGTGATGTTATTCCCATGAAGGTTGCACATATTCTTTTAGGCCGTCCATGGCTTTATGATCTTAATGTGCAACATAATGGAAAGGAAAACACTTACAGCTTTGTGTTTCATAAGAAATCAGTAGTCTTGAAGCCTATGACTACAGCTGAAATAAAAAAATATGAGAAGCTAGTTTCAAAGATTGACAAAGGTAACAAGAAGTCACTCAATATCTTGACCAAAAAGCAATTCCAAGAAGAGTGCAAGAAATTTGGAGTTATCTATGCTGTAGCTGCACAAGAAGTGGCTGAGATGGACTTAAATAATGCTTTAAGCATACTGCTAGAAAGTTTTAGAGAAGCCCATTCTACTTTGAGTCATTCTGGTGTCACAAGCTTGCCTTCAAATCCAAGTCCTGATAAAGTAGATGCAATCTCTGTCACAGTAGTTACAGGGGCAGTTGCAACTGCAATGGCATTAGTTAATGGATCTATGGCAAACCGACAATCAATATATGCTAGGAATGTGACCTCTGCTACCGTAAAAGTGGAGCCAATTCCTGTAACTGTTAGTATGGATCAACCAGTGCCAAGTATGAGCCAAGGAAACCTTTTGGGAGCTCAAATGGTGCAAAGTGGAGTTAACACGAGTCAAAATGTGATGAGTGGCCTTGGTCCATTGGTTGTCTCTTCTGGAACTAGCACAATGATTCCCACTCCTAGAATGTCTCAACAAGTGCAACCAGGGATGCAGCCACTTGGCATGAACAATGCAGCAGCTACCATGCCTTTACCGCAATTGACATTAGGTGCTATGCAATCTGCACAGTCTAAATATGTGAAGGTCTGGGAGGGAAGTTTATCTGGGCAAAGACAAGGACAGCCTACGTTTATCACCAGACTACAAGGTTGCTGGAGTTCTTCAGCTTCTGAGTTGCCTACTACAAATTGGTCTCCAATAATGCAAGTAATTTGGCTTATATCTCAGGACCACATGAATAACAAGCAATATGTTGGAACAACAGAATTTTTAGTTTTCCAAGCTATGAATCCACATGGATGTCTTGGTCAGTTGCAGAAAAAGAAGCTGTGTGCAGTCATCTAATTACCATCACCGACATTGTTGCTTTCTGACAAAGCTTGCCGCTTAATTGGGATGTTTTTGCCTAGGGATATGGTAGTATTTAAGGCACAATTGTCCAGTAAACAGCAGCAACAAATGCAACAACAACAACACCAATAGATGCAGCAGCTTCCCTATCTGCTGCAACAACTCCATCCACTTTCAAATTGCGCATGGGTTACTGAAGAAGAATTCCAGACTCTTGCTTTAGACCTCTATGACCAATTCCATGCTTTTAACTCGCCGGGGTCGAGTTTTTCCAAGCCGGAGGGAAATGATGAAAACTATTGGCAGCAGCCTTTAAAGACTTATAAAAGATGTGAAAAAACTATCCAAACATTAATTTGGCACATGCCCAAAGAGGGAGATCCATTTTGGGAGCTTAATTAGGAGTTAATAATTATTAGGGGTATTTTAGTAATTTTGGCAGTAATTATTTTAGAATTTTCGCAGCTTATTTTTTATGTATTTTGGTAGTAGTAGTAGACTTCTAGTCTATTTGGGTTTGTTTTTAGGTATTTTAATACATATAGGATTTAGATATGGGTTCTAATCCTTATCCATATAGGATTAGGATTCCTTTTCTTTTAGGATAAGTTGTAGGAGGCTTATTTAAACACTTGTGTATTTCTTTTCAGATTAGAGAGAGTTTATGTTTATGAGAATTATTCAGAATTTTGCCTTGATTGTGTGATGCGATCAAACCCTAGGTGTGATGCCTTAGGACCCTGGGCGTGACTCCTAGGTTTTTTCCTCTCCTTCTCCTAATTTTCTTTGCTCTTTCTTGCACCAAAATCCTAATCTCGTAGCCCTTGTTCACAACCATAAACACTAGTCCAATTGATCTTAACAACTCATTCTATTGCCATTAAAGCGTCCATTCCTTCATACACAAACCCTAGCCTACCAAGTTCCTAACTTTTCTACCCTTCCATAGCCTCAAAACTCTGATTACAGCAAAGCCCCCTACTATCCTACATCACATATGCTTCCAACTAGCGAAATATGATGTTTTTTATACTTGTTGATATTGGTATATTTTGCATGATTGACATTATCTGTCAGTTGAAGTTGGTAATATTTGTGAGAAAACTATTTGAAACATTATTGCTGGTGAGATTAATGCATGATTACTGTTGGTAATATTAATGCGAAATCCACCCCTTCTAGTAGATCCTAAAGGAAAAAGCACTTGTTTAAAATTTCATTACTCAAAAATAGTGCATAAAAAGCATTTTTTCAAAGCATTATATAATACGTACTTCTATTTTTTCTATGAACTTTTTAAAAAGCATTTTTCTATCAAAGCAGTACATAAAATTTAAATAAAATATTTTTATTACAATTTTTAAAATCATATTTATTATTATAAAGAGATTTTATATAACATTTGACAAAAAGATTTTTTTTCTCTAATGTAGTATGTAATAAGCACTTTAACTTTTTGAGAGCATTTTTTCGGAAGAATTTTTTTGATGCACTGCATAAAAAGCATTTTGTTAAAATTACTTTTTTCCAAATTATTTTTTTTATTCGTTTTTCCAAAGGAGTACTATTTAAAAAAAAAAAAAATTCCAAAGCAATGTGTAAAAAGCATTTTTTAAAAAGTAGTTCATAATAAGTACTTTTAGATAAATCACTTTTTTAGAAAGTATTTTTTTCATCAGTACCTAATAAGCGCTTTGTTCTACAATAATTCATAATAAGCACTCTTTTCAAAGTAATCTTAAAAAGTACTTTTTTTTTTACATAAACTAAGCATATTTTCCAAAGCACTTTCCTCCAAAGCAATACATGAAAAATACTTTTTTCCAAAGCAGTGCATAATGAGCACTTTTTTAACAAAATATAAATGGCTTTTTGAAGCACCCTTTTTCCAAAGCAGTATAAAGATTTTTTCCAAAGCAATATATATTATATAATAAGCATCTTTTTCAACAAAATGCAAACAGTTTTTTTTCACAGCACTTGTTTAAAAGTTCATTTTTCAGAGCATTTTGCACTAAAATCCTCAATTCATGTTAAGATTTTCTATAAATTAAATCTTATTTGCTATGAGAAAAGCTAGTGGACCGAGTGTATCACCATCTGCAGTGCTTTGGAGCTTTTTCTTATGAAAAGAAAGATAAAGGGGCATTCATGCTTGATGATTTCAAACTTCTCTATCCACTCAGTTTCTCAAAGGGTGAGATTTGTAAGCTAGGCATCAACTAGAAGTAACAAATTTGATTCTTTGCAGCTTACCCTATTTTATTATAGCAACTTGGTTGTGCTTACAGGTTAGCTGGTGCAAATTTGAAGTGACTGTTGACTGTCCCAAAGACATAAGGATTGCAACTTCCTTAAAAATCAGTTATAAAATTCCTCCCATGGTTGTCATGGGTATAAATTTGAAAACCACTACAGAACATGAATGAGTTTGTCTCTGCATCCATCGTCTGCTGCCACAATGTTAAGGTTTGTGTTTGGCTCTCTTACCATGTGTTCAATATGCTCACAATGTGCTAACAACGAGTCCATAGTGATGTGGTCAAGTAATTTGTCTATGTGTTGCATTTGGAAAACATATTTGCATTACCTCTGTACTTGTGCTTGCTTCTTTTTCTTGACAAATTATTTGAGCTTGGACCATAGACAATAGATTGGATTTCTCTGTCTCCATAAATCTTAATCTGAATGAAGTTTGAAGTTAATGTTGGACTTATTTTGGTTTAAAAATAAGATTTTAATAATGCCTTAAAATATGGTGGATATAGTTGAGCTGAAAATATGATTGGCAGCAACCTTTGCTTATTAACTTCTCAGCACCCCCATGTTGGCTCCAGAATGGAAGAGACCTGGAACACTTACACATTTTGCTGTTGTTCATAAACTTGATGGAGGCATATTTCCACTGGGATTCAGTAAGGAGGTTACCGAAAATCCAGGTCAAATATCCTGTGTGTTAAAAGCAGGTGAAAATTTTAAAACATAGGTTAGAAGTCTGAGTATAATACTTACATCATTTTGATGCTCTGGTTTACATTTTTCTTCTACTCTCCAGAATTGTTAAATTTTGCTTGAAAATTTTATGTTTGCTTCTGGGGTTGACCAATATTTAAACTTTGTTTTGCAGCAAAAGGGCATTGTTAAACTGCTTGATGATAAAATTATACATGTTGGATTGGGATGCTCCTGTTGGACATAACATTTCTAGATTTGATCTAGATGTACTTCTCCACATATCCCAGGTACAAGATTTAGCACCATCTATCAGAAATAATTTCTTATGGATGATGTGATCTTCAAATTTCAACTAGAAAATTTAATTGAATCATTTGATTCAATTGGTAGCCTTGCTTACAATGCTTGTTGTCAAATGGATGCCATCTGGTTAAGAAATAGTTGGTTACATGGTGTGAATGTTTGCTTCAATCTTGTTGTGCTCTTTGCAGGTAAAAACATTGTAAGAGGATTGATTGAAAATTAGAAATACTTGAATAGAGGTGACAATGTTAATAGTTGAAAATGGTGCCTTATCCAGCATTAGACTAAGAATTGGAATCCTTATGGTGGTTTGATTAGCTTATAAAAAAGAAAAGATATTGTCCAAACCTCTTGCAATCTGTGGTTATTTTGTTGTAGTATTGTCTTTCTTGAGTAGGTGGTTGTTGTCTTATTGTTAAATGGTCGTGGTTCCCCGTGAATCTCTATAAAACTCATAGGCTAGTGCTTCCCTTGTTTCATGAATAAACATCAAATCCGAATGCATATGTTCCTAGGCATTTAATTTGTTTTTTTTCATCTTTGAAAACTCTGACAACCTTCCTAAATTTCCGAATGCAACGTGCTGCTGGTCTTTATTATAGGAGCATGGAAGTGGCTGTCTCTAAATGACCTCAATATCTTCATATTCTCTATCTTTAAAATTTCATCATGCTATTTCCTAGAAAAGTTCTACTCCAACCTGCCCAATTTGCATATTGCCTTTTTGAAGAGTTGCTGCTACATATAAAGCACCCAATTTACTCATACAGGCTTGCAAAGTGCCAAGCAGCATGTGGTCTAAAATAAGCCACCTTAATCATTCTGTGATGCCCGAGGTTGCCAAAGGAAGCACTCTTTTTGGCTCTGGAGCTACTCCTGGGATCATGTCTTTCATTGCTGGTCAGCTTCTTTGTGATACGTGTTGATGTTCCCATCAACTATTAAAGGAGGTAAAGTACTTTTTGAAAAATCATATCAAGCTGAAAATTCTAGTTTTCAATTCTTAATTTAGGACTCTTACTTTGCTTATCCAGGTGAGTTACTCTTTAAAGCAACTTGCAAAAACTGAGTTAAACTAAGCACAGAAGGAAGTTGCTCCGCATGATGTTCCAAAAAAGTTCCAATCGGCAGAATTCCTTATTGAATTTGTAGGTGCCAGTGTTTACTCAAATATCTTTCGCAAGTAAATTAGAATTCCATTTTTTCCTTACTACGTTTGGAATCTCAAATAATAAAATTTAATCAATTCATCAGATTATTGCATGAAAGTTTTTGGGAATAATATGAATTCAAGAATTTAATTTATTTACAAATCATATTATGTAAATATTTGAGGATTTACAAATTTATCGGTTTTGGTATATGTACCTAATTTCATTTCCATTGAATTCTATTCAATTCTATGTTTGAGGTTTTCCAAACACACCCAGCCTAGTAAATCATTACAATATTGTTCCTTGCAGCATAATTTGATCACTTAAAGATTCTTCTGGGTCTGTCTCATTCTTATTTTGTCAAGTTCAAGTGTTTGTTTAAAAATTTGCCTTTGTCAGTTTGATGAATTAATGGTTATCGTTAGTACATATAGTTATATGCTGGTTCTTATAGTATTCTCCACTCATTCAGATCGAAAATGTCGAGACAGTTGCATGGTTGTCTAGGGAACTCGTGTTTCATTTGAGCGTTCTTCCCCTCACATGCCAGCTAACTAATATTAGTGGTAATCTGAGGGAAAAAGTGTCCAGGTAAACCCCCTTGTATTTTTAGCATTTATTTGCTTGCACAATTTGATCTTGGACATGAGTGACATTACATGGAAGAAAGAAGTCCACATCTAGCTTTTCTTTTTTTCAAGGGGTAGGGGCATAGAGAGTAGAGTGTCTTTTGTTACGTGCTTTCCATGCAAAGAAGTATGCTGTGCCAAATAAGATTCCATCCCATGCAAAAGAAACAAAATTGACAAAACGGAGAGTAACTCGTGCTGTTGAGGATAGCAGTATTGATGATATTTCCTATAAAAATGAGGCTTTTGACGGTGATCATGGGAAAAGCAAAAAGGATGCTTCCTATGCTGAGGGACTGGTTTTGGAACCAAAGAGGAGGTCTATATGACAAATATACATTTCTTTTGGACTTCAGTAGTCTTCATCCTTTTATCATTCAGGTTTGTGATGTTCTCTTTTGAAATATGCTGAGCATAAGTGACATTATCATTCTAGCTTGGTCTTTTGTCCACATTATCAGATTATTTAGAGCTTAAGTTTTCTATATCTGCTATTATCTAATCTTGTTTCCAAACTTTGTATGATCTAGCTTTTAATATATGTGGTTGCACATACTCTCTGTCTTTTGTGTACTGTTGTTCATTGCAATGTACTTTGGAAAATAACTTTTGTTCATTTTCAAGGTGACATTTGCTGTTAGCAGTGCACATAGGCTCAAATAATTTATGTTTTCTGTTAGGATTATCAGTAATATAAGGCTTTGGCTGCTAATAGATTGTGCCAATATTTGTTGGGAATGATAAGTTTCTTGTATTAGCAGCTTTTCAATATTGAGCTTTAGCATTTGAGTTGGATGCTTTTTTTTTTTTGGTGAATACAAGGAGGGCTAAAGCCCTATTTTACCCTAAAGGGATGGGGGAAGACTCGAACCGGAGGCATCAGGGAAAGGGGGAGCGATTCGAGACCACCTGAGCTAGCCTCAGGTGGCTGAGTTGGATGCTTTAACATAACTGAGCGTGTGACCTATGGGTTTATACGTTAAAAATGAGATCTCCTTATTAGCTGTTACATTGCATTAGCAATTTTTGGTCTACCATGCCTTCTACAGAGTTATTTCATTTTAATTTTTGTCTTTTTTTTGTTAGCTGCTGAAAAATTTGGCTCAGAGGAAAAGAATGGTGTAGTCATGGATGAAGACTGCCTTTGGTGTTTAAAGTTCAACAACTGGACATTCACCAGCATGCATTAAAGCAAGACAAACAGGTAGGTAAGTTTTCATGCGTCGAAATTACTTGCTATTTAAACTGTTACTCCATCCTTCCTGGTATGAAATGATGTGTGGTTAAATAGTATGTATGGGTGGTTGGGATTTTTTGATTCAAAATTTTACGCAAAGTCATTAAAGCACTTTTTAGAAAGTATTTTTTATCAAATCAGTGAATTGTAAGAATTTTTTTACTTTTGTTTTTTTTAACAAAATACTATTTTTTCAAGGCACAATGCACTTTATTTTTTTTTCAAATATTACGTAATAAGCACTTTTGCTTTTGTAAAAAACTTTTAAAGCGTACTCTTTTTATAGTGCATTGTACTTTTTTCAAAATAGTAAATAATAGGTCTTTTTTCTATATCAACAAATAATAAACACTTCTCGTAATTTTAAAAAGCTCTTTTTATAGACAAAATAAATATTTTCTTAAAAGCCTTTTTTAACTCTAAAGAAGCAATATTTTCTATTGCACTTTTTTGCACAATAAGTACTTTTAAAATAATAGTTTATAAAAAAGTTTCTTAAAAGGCACGTTTGTATCAGCCTAAAAAAGAGCTTTTATCAATTTTTTTCCTCTTTTAAGAAGGACTTTTATCAGTGTTAAAAGTTGTTTTGTTTGGATATTTGATAAGCACTTTTAAATATAAAGTTGTTTAGTTGTTAAAATAAATAAATAATATTGATTTGTAAAATAAAAAAATATATTTGTAAAATTACTAAAAAGAATATATGTAATCACTTTCTTATGTAACATTTGAATAAAATACTTTTATTACAAGGTTTTAAAATTTTATTTTTTTAATATATTTTTTAACGCACTATATAACAAGACGTTAATTTTTTTCAAATAACATTTTTAAGAATTTTCCTAGCAATATATAAAAAAAAATTTGAAAGCATTTTTTTCGTAGTAGTGTATAACCCATAGTGCTTTTTCAAAGTACTTTTTTCATAAGCAGAACATAGAAACATTTTTAGAATTTTTTTTTTAAAGTAATACATAACAAGTACTATTTTAAAAGCTTGTTTTTTAAAGCACTTTTTCAAAACAGCACATTAAAGAATATTTTTCTCAAGTAGAATAGAATAACCAATTTTTTTAAAAACAATACTTTGTAAGCAAGTTCTTCAAGATGCTTTTTTTAATTTTAATACAAGGTATAAATACATTTTGCAAAGTATTATATAAAAAGATTTGGTTCGTTTAAAGTACTTTATCATAATAAGGAGTGAGATCAATGTACCTAATTTAATAAAGCAACGGTATTCTTTTTACATGGCACATAACATTCTAAATTATGTTAGAATTTTAGAGATTTCAATTTAAAATTTTAAAGTTTAAGATTTAAAATTTTTAAATTTGAAATTTAAAGTTTAGATTTAAATTTTGGAATTTAAAATTTTAAGATTTTAGAGAGTTTGGGTTTAATATATGTTTTAATATGTAGGAGTGTTGTTTAATGATATGTCATAAGCAATGTGCCATGTCAAAAAGGTAAAATTGGTGTATTCATCTTGGTCATTAATTATTTTAAGGGTTGGGATTTGTGTGTTTTATTTGTAAAGTAGGCTAAATTCTATACAAAAAGCATTTTTTTGAAATTATACATAAAAGAAATATTTTTTCAATGCAATACATGAGCATTTTGCTCTATAGAAATACTTAATAAGAATTTTTTTCAAAGTTTAAACACAAAATAATTATGTTTCCTAAAGATTTTTTTAACACAAAACAAATTCTTTTTCTAGAACACTTTTTATCACAAAATGATATATACCTTTTTGAAAATCACATTTTTAAGGTATTTTATCCAAATATTTTTTCAAAACACATTTTTAATATAATATCTGAAAATATTTTTATTATCATTTATAAGCTTGAACTTTACTTTAAAATGAATGTATAACACTGAGATTAAAAATTATTTTGTCTAAATCAGTGCACAATAAGTACTTATATTTTTATAATATTTTTTGAAGTATTTTCTTAAAAGAATACATAAAAATAATTTTCTCAAAACACTTTCTTTAACAAAATATGAACAGATTTTTCTAGAGTACATTTACAAAAGTTATTTTTTCAACATATTTGTTTCTAAAAGCATTAAAGTAATATCTCATAAGCATTTTTATTGTCTTAAAGCACTTTTTTACGGTATCAGTATATAAAAGCATTTTTTGCCGAAAGAGTACCTAATCAGTACTTGTTTTTTAAAAAGTAATATATAATAAGTTCCTTTTTCAAAGCCTTTTTTAAAAAAAATGTTAATATAATTCTTTTTTAACTAACTTTTGTAGATGCATTTTTTGAAAATAGTATGAAAAGAGTTTTTTTTTTTTTATTCAAAACATTGGATAATAAGTATTTTTTCATGAAACTTTTTTAAAGCATTTTTCAAAGTACATATATTCCAAAGTAATACACAAAAAGCATTTTTCTAGAAAAATACATGAAAAGCACTTTTTCTTTCAAAGCAAAACATAAAATTTGAATAAAATTTGTTTAGTACAACTTTTAAAATTATATTTATACTATAGAGTGAATTTATAAAACATTTGAATAAATATCTTGTTTTTCCTTAATAAGCACTTCAACTTTTTTTTAAAGCACTTTTTAGAGTATTTTTCTGTATTGGTATATAAAAAAAACACTTTTATAAAAGTATTTTCTTTCAAAACACATTTTTTTAAAGGAGTACTTTTTTAGAAGTACTTTTTATTTCAAATCAATACATAAAAAGCATTTTTTTTTTAGAACAATTCATAATAAATATTTTTGTTTTCTCCTAGCACTTTTTTAAAAATGCATTTTTCCAGAATCAGTACAGAAAAATACTTTTTCATAAATTATTTATTAAAATAGTCCACAATAAGTATTTTTTGTAAAAAGCATAATACAATTTTTTTGCAAAGCAATATATGCAAGCGTTTTTTCTACAGTAATTCATAATAAACACTTTTTACTTAGTAATCTTAAAAGGTACTTTTTAACACTTAGTATTTTTCCAAAGCATTTTCTTAAACAATAAAACAAGCACTTTTTAACATAAATTAATAAGTACTTTCCTAAAGTATTGTTTTAAAAGCAATATTTTTTTGTGCGTTTTCTTGCTTCGCAGTTTGTTTAACACAAAATAGCTCTTACTTTTGCAAATGAAATCCTTCTAAATTAGTGGTACTTAAAAGTCTTTGTTTCTTAAAGCCAGCTTTTATGAGCTTAAATAATAATTTAGATCCTAAAGGAAAAAGCTTGGGTGCTCTTCTAGGAAATCATTGCAGGTACAAAGTATTTAGAGAGTAACCTTTGTGTCCATGTTTTAGTTCTTATTGTAACATGCAACTTCAAGGGTTCGAATTGAATTAGTATCTCGAAAGTAATACATGATCAGCACCTTTTTCAAAGCTCTTTTTTAACAAAATGCAAACAATTTTTTCCAAAGCACTTGTTTAAAATTTCATTACTCAAAAACAGTACATAAAAAGTATTTTTTTCAAAGCATTACATAATAAGCACTTTATCTTTTCTATGAACTTTTTAAAAAGCATTTTTCTGTCAAAGCAGTACATAAAATTTGAATAAAATATTTTTATTATAATTTTTAAAATTATATTTTTTTTAGTATAAAGTGATTTTATATAACATTTGATACAAAATTCTTTTTTTTTTCTAATGTAGTATATAATAAGCAATTTAACTTTTTGAAAGCACTTTTTTGGAAAAAATTTTCTGAAGTAGTGCATAAAAAGCATTTTGTTAAAATTACTTTTTTTCAAATTACTTTTTTTTTGTTTTTCCAAACGAGTACCATTTTAAAAGTATTTTTGTCTAAAGCAATGTGTAAAAGGCATTTTTTCCAAGGTAATTCTTACTAAGCACTTGTACATAAATCACTTTTTTAGAAAGTATTTTTTCATCAATGCAGTACCTAATAAGCACTATTTTGAAAAGCAATGTACATAAGCGCTTTGTGTTACAATAATTCATGATAAGCACTTTTTTCAAAACAATCTTAAAAAGCACTTTTTAAAATATAAATTAAGCATATTTTCCAAAGCACTTTTTTGTTACAAAAACAAAACTAGCACTTTTTTGAAGCACTTTTTATACAAAAATAAAAATTACTTTTTTTTCAAGGCACTTTTCTTTAAAGCAATACATGACGAGTACTTCAAAGCAGTACATAATGAGCATTTTTTTAACAAAATTTAAACAGCTTTTTAAAACTCTTTTTTCCAAAACAGTATAAACATTTTTTCCAAAGCAATAATAATATTAAAAAAACACCTTTTTCAAAGTTCTTTTTCAACAAAATGCAAATATTTGTTTCCACAGCATTTGTTTAAAATTTCATTTTTCAAAGCATTTTGTTTTTCAAAAAATAATACATAAAAATCACTTTTTTCAAAGTATTACCTAAGAAGCATTTATTTTTTTTCAATGAACTTTTAAAAAACATTTTTCTTGCAAAGCAGTACATAAAATTTGAATAAAATATTTTTTACAAATTTTAAAATTTTATTTTTTTAGTATAAAGTGATTTTATATAATATTTGATAAAAAGTTTTTTTTTCTAATACAGTAAATAATAAGCACTTTAACTTTTCTTTAAAGCACTTTTTTTTAAGAATTTTTTCTAAATTAGTGCATAAAAAAGCATTTTGATAAAAGTACTTTTTTCCAAAACAATTCCCCAGGGAATACTATTTTAAATATACTTTTTTCCAAAGCAATGTGCAAAAAGCAATTTTTCCAAAGTAGTACTTAAGAGCACTGCAATTTTCTCAAAGCACTTTCTTTCTAAATCAGTTACATAAATCACATTTTTAGAAACCATTTTTTTTAATCAAAGTAGTAGATAATTAGCACCTTTTTGGAATGCAATGTACATGAGCGCATTGTTCTACAGTAATTCATAATTAGCACTTCTTTCAAAGGGATCTTAAAAGCACTCTTTTTTACTTAAATTAAGTATTTTTTTCAAAGCATCTCTTTTAACACAAAACTAGTATTTTTTTAGGCACTTTTTAATACAAAAATAATAAGTACTTTTTTTCAAAGCAGTTTTTTCCAAAGATTTACATGAAAAGTATGTTTTTTCCAATGTAGGACATAACAAAAATTCTTTTTGAACAAAATATAAACAGTTTTTTTTAAGCACTTTTTTCCAACGCTAGACATCAAAAGCATTTCTTTCATAGTACATAATAAGCACTTTTATTTTTTCAATGCACATTTTCCACGTATTTAGAGTGTAACGTTTGTGTCCTGTTTCAGTTCTTATTATAACGTGCAACTTCAAGGGTTAGACTTGAATTACTATCTCTAAACTCAGGATCCACAAATTTCTCTGACCTCACATTAAAATTGTTTTAAGTGCATTTTAAGAAATCTGAAATCACTCTTTTTGTTTTAGTTTGGAGCTAACGTGCACCTTGGTTTAGTAGACTTTTTTTCATTTAAATCTCGCCTTAGAAGCATCACATCTTAAAGAATACTTTAGGTAATCTAGTGAAATAAAGAGATTTCATTTTTTTGAAGATAAAAATATTTTTCTCAAAAGATATGTTTTTCAAATGTTTTCCCTAACATTAAAAAAACAATAGAATAGGAGCTCACTGGGTTCAAGAAAGCAGAAGAACTCTGCTAACTGAAGTTCTGTTTTTGTTACATAATTTAGTCTAGTCTCTTGAAGGCAACTAGTTTTTATTATGACATAAACTAGTAAATATACTTATTGAAAACTTTCTAAATTCACTGTTTGCACTAAAATCCTTAATTTGCGCTAAGAGTTTCTGTAAATTAAAATCTTATTTGCTATGTGAAAAGTTGGTGAACTGAATGTGTCACCATCTGAGTGCTTTGGAGCTTTCTTATTACAAGAAAGATAAAGGGGCATTCATGGTTGATGGTTTCAAACTTTTTTACCCACTCAGCTTCTCAAAGGGTGAGATTTCGAAGTTGGTGTAATCATCGTGGTCATTAATTATTTTAAGGGTTGGGATTTGTGTGTTTTATTTTTAAAGAATGCTAAATTCTATACAAAAATATTTTTTTTGAAATATACATAAAAAGTAATATTTTTTCAATACAATACAAGAGCATTTTGTTCTATAGAAATACTTAATAAGAATTTTTTTCGAAGTTTAAACACAAAAAAAAGTATTTTTTCTAAAGATTTTTTTAACACAAGACAAATTCTTTTTCTAAAACACTTTTTAGCACAAAATAATATATACCTTTTTCAACATCACATTTTTAAGGTATTTTTTTTAAATATTTTTTCAAAACACTTTTTTAATAGAAGATAGTTATTTCTAATAAAAAGCCTTCTACAGTAACAGCTCATAAGTCTTTTTCTTAAGAGCTGATTGGATTACCTTAAAAAATATTTTTATGTATTACTCTTTTGGTACTTGGATGTGTATTTAATAAACACTTTTAAATTTAAAAATGTTTTAATATGCAAATAAAATATATTTTTAATTTATAAAATTAGTGAAAATCATAGACGTAAACACTTCCTCATGTATAATATCTGAAAAATATTTTTATTATCATTTATAAATTTGAACTTTTAGCATAGAATGAATGTATAACACGGATATTAAAATCCATTTTGTCCAAATCAATGGGCAACAAGTACGTAGATTTTTTATAATATCTTTTGAAGTATTTTTTTAAAATGGTACATAAAAATAATTTTCTCAAAATCCTTTTTTTAACGAAATATGAACAGATTTTTTGAGAGTACTTTTACAAAAGTTATTTTTCAACATACTTGTTTCTAAAAGCAGTAAATAAAAAGCATTTTTTCTAAATTAGTATCTAATAAGAATTTTTATGTTCTTAAAAGTACTTTTTTACTGTATCAATATATAAAAGCATTTTTTGTCAAAGTAGTACATAATCAATACTTGTTTCCAAACACTTTTATAAAAGTATTTCAAAACATTTTTTTTTAAAGTAGTACTTTTTTAGAAGTACTTTTTATTTCAAATCAATACATAGAAAGCGTTGTTTTTTTTAGAATAACTCATAATAAATATTTTTGTTTTCTCCAAGCACTTTATAAAAGTACATTTTTACCAAATCATACATTATTTTTTTAAAATAGTATATAAATATTTTTTTTAAATAACATAATATAATTTTTTTGCAAAGCAATATACGTAAGCATTTTTTTCTACATTAATTCATAGTGAGCACTTTTTGCTTAGTAATCTTAAAAAGCTAACACTTAGTATTTTTTCAAATATTTTTCCAAAGCATTTTCTTAAACACAAAACAAGCGCTTTTTAGCATAGATTAATAAGTGCTTTTGAAAATGAAATCCTTCTAAATTAGTGGTATTTAAAAGTCTTTGTTTCTTAAGGCCGGTTTTTATGAGCTTAAATAATACTTTTTATGTATTGCTTATTTGTTAAAGTTATTTGATGTTTAACTGTAATATTTCATAAACATTTCTAAATTAAGAAAATGTTTTGATGTTAAAATAAAAATTACTTTTGATTTATGAAATTAGTGTAAAGGAAAACACCTTGTTATATAACATTTGAATAA
Organism: Dicorynia guianensis; assembly: GCA_037013595.1. NCBI lineage: Eukaryota > Viridiplantae > Streptophyta > Magnoliopsida > Fabales > Fabaceae > Dicorynia > Dicorynia guianensis. The sequence goes on from JASUAB010000009.1 coordinate 5,272,348, forward strand.
AATATTTTTATTACAAATTTTAAAATTGAATTTGGAATGGGGGTATGTTATTCTATTCTTATTTCATATTTTCTCTTTTACTTTGATACCATCTTATAAAAAAATTACTATGTTATCTTATAACTCCCTTCTATTTTGTTACTCCTCCATGTAAATATACTCTTGCAAAAGTGGATAATATAGTTAACATGCCCTTGTAATATGAAAGTGGGGTTAGGAAATACATAATAATTATTTTTGGAATATGTTAACAACTATTTTTATAAAGCACTTTTTTGACAAATTTCAAGAAGTTTTTCCAAAGTACTTTCAAGAGCAGTATATAAAGTTCAAAGCATTACACATATGAAGATTGACCAGTAGTTGATTATGAATTTTAAAGTGCAGCAATCTTGTATTGAGGAGAATTAGGAAAGAAAAGTGTGGTCGAGGAAGATAGTATATGATGGGAGATGAGATCAATGTTGGCATTTTAAAACTTTGTCAATGATAAGTTTCCAGCAAGCGCAAAAGCAATAAATGAGAGTCAGCCTTTTTCTCTTTCTTTTTTTTTTGGTATATGATGCAGTTCGAATTTAAAAGAAGAAAAATAAAAAAAAATTGAACCACTTTGATTATCCCCAAAGAAAAGTCTTTTTCTCTTTCTTCTATCACAGTGACTTTTGATTGACACATAATTGTTACAATTTACATTCATAACTATACATATGAGGTGGTTTAAATTAAATGTGAGAGTAAAACAACACTGTACAAAATGCCAAAAAATTTAGCTTTTAAAAAGCTTATTTTTTACTTTTCTTATTTGCTTTTTTCTTAAAAAAATACATACAAACACTTATTTACTCAATTACACATTAAAGAATTCATACACTATTGAGATAATGTCTCCTATTAGGAGTCTAAAAGAAATGTCATCTATTAGGAGTATGCAAAAATACTATACCTGTTACTTCTAATTAATGTTTTCCATAAAAAAGCTACACAACGTACACTACTATTTTTTCGTCAAAATATATTTATCATTTGTGTGCAGATCATATTAATATTAATTTGTTGCTGCCTTTTTAATATAACTGTGTGGCATATGCCTCTTGGCATATAATATCCTTTTTTGATGGAATTATATTTTTTAATTTTTAATGTTAAAAATTAAGGATGATTTAAGTAAAAAATAAATATAAAGTTAAGTTAAAAAATTAATGGAAAAAAGTTAGATCTAGATATTTATTAAAAACATAAGCCATTAAAATTTTTTTTTTTAAAAAAAAAAAGAAAGTTAACATTCTTTGATAGGCATGTAGCATATAATGTTATCAATAAAGTATTTAAAAAAATCAGGTTAAAATACACAAATTTCTGTTGAACTAAAGGTTAATTTAAAAAAAATTTTAAATTTTAAAAATTTTCATAAAATTCTCTTTAATTATAAAAAAAAAAATGTGCAAAGACTCTTTCTGTTAAATTTTTTGTTAAATTTTAGATAAAAGATTTAAATATCTATATTTTCTTCCCTTTCAGGTTCTTGATGCTTGGTTTCGGTGGGAAACCACCCAAACCCGATTGTGCTATTCAACTGGAGATGAAGTTCATGAAATACGTGGATAATCCTCTATACCAGTGCGACATTGCAGTTGATCTAGATCATTTCAGCATGTGGAATTGTTTTTTTTCAGTGCGCCGTGGAGGATTGTGACTAATGGTGGATAATCATATTTCTTAGAAGTCTCTGGGGCCATCAACACCTTATGTCTTCCTCTCCATCAGGTGGATATCAATACTGAGCAGCTACAACCTGCTCTCTACTTCATTCCCCTTGCTGAAGCCCATTCATTCTCTTCTTCTTTATGTGTCGAGCCCTTTATTTCAAGAACTTTTCTAGCTTGTTGCTTTCTTCGCATTCTTGAGCACTGGAACCCTTATCCTCATTTCAAGTCGAATCCGAGGCTAGGCTTTGCTCATGATTCAGTACCGAGAGCTCCTTTCTATATGACTGCACTCATTCTAGTAGATATGTCTGTCACATGCCGCTGGGGAATTCACACGAAAGGGAACGAAGAAAGACTTTTGAAGCGACAGCTTGCCCAAGATTGAAGTCGAAGCTCACTTTGAATATTGTTTGTGGGGCTTGTTAGGTTTGATAGGGTTCACCTTGATGGGGTTGGGCATTTCGCTTGAGATCCAACACCTGTAAAAGTCGCGCACTACTGATAAGAGCTTGAGGACGCTACGGTGCTTTAGCTGGTTCTCAATCCTCCTTCAAAAGTGGTGCAAATTTTGATATTTCCATAACCCACTTGTTCTTTCGCTTCTTGCTCAGGGATAGGAGAGGGAGATAATGAACAAAGGTAAACGATCGACCACTCTGTGTGAGCATTCTATCATAGCTGACCGCAACATGGGCTAGCCCATACACCCATTGCATGGGTTCACTTTGCAAGGAAAGGAAGGCATTCATGCTGGCAGAAGCCAATGTCATGCTATTCTGAAAACACATCATTTAGTATACATTGTTGGCTGGTTAATCTACTACAAGGTGAAATTGGTAAGGGAGTCATTGAAGGCGTTGCTTAATGGTGGAAATTTGAACTTGGGGGATTTGCTCAAGTGCAAGTCTGCAGAACTTGGGTGACCATCTTTTGAGCTTAGAACCTAATCAAGTTTCGTTTCAAAATATTAATTTGGAGGACTCCACTTATAGTGAGGTGAACAATGGTGCCGAAGTCCCCTGGCACCATTGCAAGTGAGTAACGTTGGATTATAAGGTCATTTTGGTCTCTTTATTATGATAAATTAGGATTCCATCCATAATTTCGCAAAAACTAATAGAGGTGGTTCTTTTGCACATTTTTCAAAATTAAAGAGAATTTTGTGAAAATTTTTAAAATTTAAGAAAATTTTTTAAAATAAACTCTTAGTTTAAGGAGATTTTTATGCATTTTAGGCAAAAAATTATAATTTTGCAATGTGGTTATGACCTTAGGTTGGGAGCAACGATTGGGCCGATTGATTGTAGACGCAAATGACAAAGTTATGCCCCCACTCTCATCCTCAAGCTCATCCTTGTGCTCTTACGCTTCTCTCCGCCGTTTCAAGCCCAGGTGCTTCTCCTCTTCTTTAAAGTACTCACCTTGGTCGGTTCTCCAAGCATGGCGAGGAGCTCCTCTTAACGAGAATCGTAATTAGGGACCCAATGGTCCAGAACCTCTGCTTTTGTCAACTGTTGACGCGTAAGACACCCCGATTGAAAAAGCCTCCTCTTTGGCCGAGCTAGGTTCTCTGGTTCTCTCCACCAGTGATCCTCTCACCAAGTCACGCCTCTCTCATCTGGCTTATTCTAGGTGGCGCCCCCATAACCACTGAATGGTAGCCAAACCAATGCTAAACCTTTTTAGAGTAATAATTATCTAAAAAACTTTGACTTTGTTTGTTGTGAAATATTTCAATTCCTGGTTTAAAATGTTGTACTTAATTTTTGGTGAAGGAAATATTCATTCAAACAACCTAATATCAAGTACCAACAAGAGAAATATAGAATATGTGACGCATCAAAATTTACGTTATTGAAATTAAATTAATCATAATTTTACAAACAAATGAAACAATACAACATATGTTCAACAGAAGGATTAAAGTTATATTTAAAAAAAAAAAGAATTCAGAAGTAGTTGTACAACAAACCAATTTGGATGGTCCTAAACAAATAGTTTTTTATGTATATTTTAGAAAAGCACTTTAATTAAAAATTATTAAGAAAAATGATTATTATTTTAGAAAAAAATACTTTTTATACATTTTTAATGAAAAATGTTTATTATTTTGCCTTCGAAAAAGTGTTTTAAAAAAGAAAATAAAATACTTATCTATTATTTTACAACATATTTAAAACAATACTTTTCATATACTCTTTTTTAATAAAATTACTATTTAAAAAGTGTTTTGAAATAACGATTTATATTTAATTAAAAATACTTTAAAAGTGTTTATGTATTTGCTATATAAGCCTCATCAAAATACATAACTAAATACAAATTAATTTATTTTAAATTACACTCATAAATAAGCTTCACTAAAAAAATTCTTATAATACAATACAGCATTATTATTATTATAATAAAAATATTTAAATAAGTTATATATCTAACAAGGACTTAAATGGCTACAAACGCAATATATTTAAATTATTATTTATTCAATATAGCATTAGTAATATAGCAAATATTAAAAATAATAAATTATTAGTAGGTATGTTTAAATCATATAATAAAATAAACAGTAATAAAAATACGCTTTTTGGGTTACAATTTTTTTTTTAATAATATTGATTAAACACGGCTTGAGATACCAGTAATCTGGAATAGATATTTACCTTGATGCCGACTTTCCCAACGGTCACTTACCCACCAAAAGCAAGAAATAAAAGAATCAAGATCCTATGCGCGCGACAATAGGAGCGGGCCGCTTACCGAGTATCAAAATTGGACTGAGAGAAAGAGTGAGAGGTAAATGGCCAACAGCGGTAGCTATGCGAAGGGTCAGAGGATCCGAAGCATTAGCCGTTAGCGAAGCATTGGAATGCCTAAAGGTTCGTATCAGTGGCGGTGGCTTTTTCGATGGCGATAGATACCAGATCAAGCTGGAAAACCCTATTTGCAAGACCGTTCCTGAGGACCAGTACAATGCCCTTGTGGCCACAAGACAGAGACTTTATCGTTGACGATGACGGTCTTGGGTACGATGACGAAGGTAAGGAAGAGGATTGGTCAAAAGCTGAGTTCATTCTCTCGTCTGATGAATCAGATGGTGAATCGGAGAGGTTCAAAAGGAAGAAAACTCGCAGATGGTTTGTTGCCTTTCTTTCTACGGAGCGAATATGGGCACCCTCAACTTGTTTGGGAAGGTAATTTGACGGTTTTAATCTTTACTTTTCAAGCGACCAATCTAAGATATTCAATATTTTTAGGAAGTTACCAACAACTATATATAATGTATTCCATGTACTCTTTATTGTTGGTAAAACTATTGATCTAACTAGATTTAGCTTATCAAACATGATTGATTGGGAATAGATTGCCGCCATAGGATGCTTATTTCAACCTTTAGCATGGCACCCGTTAAGGCTTACTAATTGATTCATTTTGACGTCTCAGAGTACATGATTGAGATTTTTGTGGTGCTTTTATGCCATCTACACTTATTGTTGGTTCTTCTATTTTGGTTTCTCACTCATTTTATTTTATATGAACACTTTGCAGAGGAAATATGCATTGGAATGACCTAAAATACCCACTGGTGAGAATTACGTGCTGAAAATCAATTATCCATTCAAGGTACATGATTCAATCTTTGAATGTCTCCAGCAAAATGACGTACAATATAGAGTGCATCAATATTTCTTAATGCTGACTGCAAACGCCACTGACTTTAAGTCTTCCCCTTATGAACTTATTGTAGTGAAATATATATTTTTAAAATTGGGTTTGAATTAATTAGGCATGTATGATTTGTTTCATTTTTTGCATTTTCATCCACATTTGAAGCGTCACTGCTGGTAATATTAATGCAGGATCCACCCCTTCCAGTAGAACTCAAAGGAGAAAATTTCTGTGCTCGTCTAGGAACTCATTGTAGGTAAGAGAGTAGCCATTGTGTCCTGTTTCAGTTCTTATTATAACATGCAACATCAGAAAGTAACCATTGTGCCCTTACAATTTCATCATGCTATTTCAAAGAAAAAATTTTGCTCCAATCCTCCCAATAAGCACCCAATTAACTCATGCAGGCTTGCATAGTGCCAAGTAGATGTGGTCTAAAATAGGCCACCTCAAGCATTTTGTGACGGCCAAGGTCACCAGAGGAAGCACTATTTTCGGATCTGGAGCCAGTCCTGGGATCATGCCTTGCATTGCTGGTCAACTTCTTTGTCATACACATTGATGTTCCCATGACCTATTAAAGGAGGTAAACTACTTTTTGAGAAATCATATCAAGTTGAAAATTCTGGTTTTGAACTCTTAATTTAGAACTCCTACTTTGCTTTCTCCAGGTGAGTAACTAGTTAACCCAACTTGCAAAGCTCAGTTGAGCAAAGCATGGAAGGAAGTTGCTCTGCATGATGTTCCAAAACAGTTTCAATCAGCAGAATCCCTTATTGAACTTGTAGGTGCACGTGTTTACTCAAATATCTTTTTCAAGTAAATCAGAATTCTGTTTTCTTTTCAGTGTGTTTGGAATCTCAAATAATAAAATTCAATCAATTTCTAAATAAATTATTGCATGAAAACTTTTTGGAATGATATTAATTCAAGAATTTGATTTATTTACAAATCATATTATGATGTAAATATTTGATGATTTAATCTTATCATTTTTGGTATGATTTGTGAATCATTTCATTTTCATTGAATTCTATTCAATTCTATGTTTGAGGATTTCCAAACACACATGACCATGTATGCAATAACAGGCCTTTTTTGTTAAAAATTTATTGTGTTGGCTAATTATTATTGTTTTCATAAATGAAAGGTTAAAATGCATAGAACTCCCTTAAACTAAGGGTCGATTTTAAAAAATCATTTTAAACTTTTAAATTTTTCACAGAACCCTGCCTAACTAACAAAAATGTGCAAAAAATACCTTACGTTAGTTTTTTTGTTAAATTATACACGGAACCCTAACTTACCATGAGAAAAAGACCAAAATAAACCTAGGAGCTTCTTGCAAGTGGATCGCCTCAACCTGAACTTCCTTCAAAATGAAATGTATTCATATTACTATTATCCTTAACCCTACCATGGAATCTTCTCATTAGCCCTCCATTAGATGAGAGGAAATAGTGATTTCTGCTTGCCTAATGGAGAAGTAGTGTTATCAATAGCACTCGCTATAGCACATAGCACAGCGCTATGGCACTTAGCGCTATGCTATGTGCCATAGCGTAATGCAATCATGATAGCACAGCAAATGGATTCAACAGTCAGAACTCAGAAGTTTTATAAGTCCCGACCTGTTTGGCCCAAATCCCTCATATGAAACCTTCTTCCAGCTCGTTAGAACTGTCTCCTGTGGCTGGTCACAATCGTTGGTCACAGCTGGCTGCTCCTGAACGTTGCTGCTCTTTGGTCTCTGTTTTGTTCTGCCGCTGCTCTTGAACCATCAGTGCTCTTGAATTGTCGCTGCTCTCTGGTCATTGTGATACTATCGCTGGTTGTTGCTGGTCATTGGCTCTGCACTCTTGCTTGTCTCTGGTTGCTGGTTGCTGGTTGGCTCACAGCTCTCTCTTCTATTTTGGTCTCTAGTCTCTGTTATGTTTTGTCATTGCTCTCTGGTCTCTGGTTGTTGCGATACCATCACTACTCTTTGGTCTCTGGTCGTTGTGATACCATCGTTGCTTTCGAACCATCACTGCTCTTGAACTGTCGCTACTCTCTGGTCATTGTGATATAGTAGCTGGTTGTCGCTAGTGTTGGTTGTTGGCTCTGCTCTCTTGCTTGTCTTTGGTTGTTGTTTGCTGGTTGGCTCGCAACTCTCTCTTCTGTTCTGGTCTCTGTTTTGTTCTGTTCTGTTTTGGTCATAATCACTAGTCATTGGTCTCAAATGGTGGTCTCACACTCTCAGGAGTTGCTAGCAAAGGTAAACTGAAGCTTTTTATTTTGACTCTCTTTCGGTTGCTGGTCTGTACTGCTTAGAAGAGTTTTTCAAAATGTATATTGAATTCTAAAGGTGGTTATATTATGCTGGTTGGCTTGGCTTTTGGTTCTAATTTCTAAATGAGTCATCAACGCACTACTAGTAGTGGACATACTTTGATCCAGCTTGGAAGTACTATAAAAAAGTTTATCCTAAACATCTGGATAGAGTTCAATGCAATTTTTGTGGCAAGGTTTCATATGGTGGGATCCTAGAGCCAAACATTTATCATATTTTTTTGATAAATATGCTTGGAACATTGAATCTTGATTGCAAATGAAGCTGCTTCATGTTTGTCATATTTTTTAAGGTTATTTTTTAAATATTCTTGTTATTTGGATTATATTACATATATAAATATATATATTTGTATATGTAATATAATTGCATTATAGTTCAAATAGCAGTGCGCTATGTGTAACGTTATGCGCTATGTCGCGATGACTCCAAGCGCTATAAGTATGATATTCACCATTAACAACTATGGAGAGGAGACGGCTTTCAAAGGGATTGGATGGTATTAGCTTAGGACTTCAACTGGAACAAACTTAAACCCCAGATAAAGGAAAATAACTGGTTGAGGACAAATCCTCTGAATGCCCAATCTAACATGGGGTTGAGCTTGACATTTGTTGAAGCCAGACGTAACAAGCCACTCGAGACTGGCGGGTAGCCACTGTGAGGTGAAGATGGTGTGTGGATGAACACAGAATAAGCAGGGGTTTGACTCAACCAACAGCTTTAAATTTTCATAAAAGAGTAAAGGCTTGCAAAGGGACAACTCCCTCCTTAGACAAGCACGGGACTTAGTCAAGTAGAATCGGGTTTCGTTGCTTGATGCTCCAATCAAAAACAAATCAGTGGGGCTATGCCGGTACGAAATTCAGATTTGGCCAAAAAATAAGCAATGCTATGGACTCCTTGACTGATCACCATCGATAAAGAATTTTTCTAAATCACTTCGGGTCAATGGGGCCTTCAAGCATTCAAAATACGCCATGGTTGTAAATGACATAGTGTTCAAGAGAAGGGGGAAGGGGACATGATCAATAGAACCTGGTTGGATCTGGGCTGGGATAGTGATGCCCATTCCTAACCAGTTTCAAAAAGGTTTGTTCATGTTGGAGGGAGCATCCTTGTTCCATGACTTCTCAGGAAACCGTCTCGTATCCGAGTTGTGCGCCTTGAATAGTTGTACAATTTTGGCGATTCAAACAGGAGTCTTCCTCACTTTGTACTTGTGGCCTTTGATGATGGTGGGTTGAAGCAGATTCTGTGTGGTTAGAATGCTCAAGGGTTATTTTGGTCTTATGGTAATTTAGGGTTCCGTCTATAATTTAACAAAAAAACTAACGGAAGGGATTTTTTGCACGTTTTAGTTAGTTGAACAGGGTGCTATACAAAATTTTAAAGTTCAGGAGGGTTTTTTAACATCGATTCTTAGTTCAGGGAGATTCTATACATTTTAACCTAAATGAAAAACAGTTTGTTGTGCAATGATTGTGGCTTACTTCTGAATTTCTGCGTAACTGTGGTTGATTGATATTTTCTTGTGGACTTATGACATTCATTAGCCAAACAAGAGATTCTGGCATATGCTTCCAACTAGCAAAATATGATGTTTTTTATACTTGTTGATATTGGTATATTTTGCATGATTGACATTATCTGTTGGTTGAAGTTGGTATTATATGTGAGAAAACTATTTGAAGCATTGTTGCTGGTGAGATTAATGCATGATTACTATTGGTAATATTAATGCAAAATCCAGCCCTTCTAGTAGATCCTAAAGGAAAAAGCTTCTGTGCTCTTCTAAGAAATCATTGCAGGTACAAATTGTTTAGAGAGTAACCTTTGTGTCCATGTTTTAGTTCTTATTATAACATGCAACTTCCATACATGATAAGCACCTTTTTCAAAGCTCTTTTTTAACAAAATGCAAACAGTTTTTTCCAAAGCACTTGTTTAAAATTTCATTATTCAAAAACAGTATATAAAAAGCATTTTTGCAAAGCATTACATAATACGTACTTCTATTTTTTCTATGAACTTTTTAAAAAGCATTTTTCTATCAAAGCAGTACATAAAATTTGAATAAAATATTTTTATTACAATTTTTAAAATCATATTTTTTAGTATAAAGTGATTTTATATAACTTTTGATAAAAAGATCTTTTTTTTTTCTAGTGTAGTATATAATGAGCACTTCAACTTTTTGAAAGCATTTTTTTGGAAGTATTTTTTTGAAGTACTGCATAAAAAGCATGTTGTTAAAATTACATTTTTCCAAATTACTTTTTTTTTTATGTTTTTCCAAAGGAGTACTATTTTAAAATTTTTTTTTCCAAAGCAATGTGTAAAAAGCAGTTCATAATAAGCACTTTTACTTAAATCATTTTTTTAGAAAGTATTTTTTAATCAGTACCTAATAAGTGTTTTTTGAAAAGCAATGTACATAGGCTCTTTGTTCTACAATAATTCATAATAAGCACTCTTTTCAAAGTAATTTTAAAAAGCACCTTTTTTTTTTACATAAATTAAGCATATTTTTCAAAGTACTTTTAACAAAAAAATAAAACGAGCACTTTTTTGAAGCACTTTTCTCAAAAGCAATACATGAAAAATACTTTTTTCCAAAGCAGTGCATAATGAGCATTTTTTTAACAAGATAGAAAAGCTTTTTAAAGCACTTTTTTTCCAAAGCAGTATCAACATTTTTTCCAAAGCTATATATATTATATAATAAGCATCTTTTTCAAAACTCTTTTTCAACCAAATGCAAACAGTTTTTTTTCACAGCACTTGTTTAAAAGTTCATTTTTCAGAGCATTTTCTTTTTTGCAAAAAACAGTACATAAAAAGCACTTTTTTCAAAGTATTACATAAGAAGCACTTATTTTTCTTTTTCAATGAACTTTTTAAAAAGCGTTTTTCTTGCACAGCAGTATATAAAATTTGAATAAAATATTTTTTAAAATTTTTAAGATTGTACTTTTTTAGTATAAAGTGATTTTATACAACATTTGATAAAAGGCTCTTTTTTCTATTGCAATATATATTAAGCACTTTAACCTTTTTTCAATGTACTTTTTTTTAAAAAATTTTTCTAAAGCAGTGCATAAAAAAGCATTTTGTTAAAAGTATTTTTTTCCAAAACACTTCCCCAAAGGAGTACTCTTTTAAATGTACTTTTTTGCAAAGCAAATCTGTAGAAAGCGATTTTTCCAAAATAACACTTAATGAGCACTGCTATTTTCGCAAAGCACTTTTTTTCTAAATTAGTTACATAAATCACTGTTTTAGAAACCATTTTTTTTAATCAAAGTAGTTTATAATTAGCACTTTTTTGGAATGCAATGTACATAAGCGCTGTGTTTTACAGTAATTCATAATAAGCACTTCTTTCAAAGGGATCTTAAAAGCACTCTTTTTGACATAAATTAAGTATTTTTTCCAAAGCACTTCTTTTAACATAAAAGTAGCACTTTTTTGTAGCACTTTTGAATACAAAAATAGTAAGTACTTTTTTTCAGAGCACTTTTCTCCAAGGCAATGCATGAAAAGTATATTTTTTCAATGTAGTACATAACAAACATTCTTTTTCAACAAAATATAAACAGTTTTTTTTTTAAAGCACTTTTTCCATCGCTAGACATCAAAAGCATTTCTTTCATTGTACATAATAAGCACTTTTATTTTCTCAAAGCACGTTTTCCAAGTATTCAGAGTGTAACCTTTGTGTCCTGTTTCAGTTCTTATTATAACATGCAACTTCAAGGGTAAGACTTCAATTAGTATCTCTAAACTCATGATTCACAAATTTTTTCTTAAGTGATATCTCTGACCTCACATTAAAATTGTTTTAAGTGCATTTTAAGATATCTAAAATCACTCTTTTTGTTTTAGTGAGGACCAATGTGCACCTTGGTTTAATAGACTTTTTTTCATTTAAATCTCGCCTTAGAAGTGTTACATTTTAAAGAATACTGTGTGGTAATCTAGTGAAATATCGAGATTTCATTTTTCTGAAGATAAAAATATTTTGCTCAAGAGATATGTTTTTCAAATACTTTCCCTAACAATAAAAAGAAAATAGAACAGGAGCTCACTGGTTCAAGAAAGTAGAAGAACTCTGCTGACTGAAGTTCTGTTTTTGTTACATAATTAAGTCTAGTCTCTTGAAGGCAACTAGTTTTTATTATGACATAAACTAGTAAATATACTTCTTGAAAACTTTCAAAATTCATTGTCTACACTAAAATCCTTAGTTTGTGCTAAGAGTTTCTATAAATTAAATCTTATTTGCTATGTGAAAATTTGGTGAACTGAACGTATCACCATCTGAGTGCTTTGGAGCTTTCTTATTAAAAGAAAGATAAAGGGGCATTCATGGTTGATGATATCAAACATTTCTACCCACTTAGCTTCTCAAAGGGTGAGCTTTCTAAGTTGGGCATCAACTAGAAGTTATAAATTTGATTCTTTGCAGGTCGCCCCTTTTCATTATAATAAGTTTGGTTGTGCTTACAGGTTAGCTGGTGCAAATTTGAAGTGACTGTTGACTCTCCCAAAGATATAAGCATTGTAACTCTTTTCAAAGCAATACATAACAATTACCTTTTCAAAGTACTTTTTTAACAAAGTATGAATTATTTTTTTCAAAACACTTTTTAAAAGTTCATTTTTCAAAGCATTTTTTTAAAAATAATACAGAAAAGTAATTTTTTCAAAACATCACATAATAAACACTATTTTTGTAAGGAACTTTTTTGAAATGCATTTTTCTTTCAAAGCAGCATGTAAAATTTGAATAAAATACGTTTTTTACAAATTTTAAAATTGTAATTTTTAAGATAAAGTGAATTTATATAGCATTTGATATAAAGCTCTTTTTCCTATTGCAATATATTATAAGCATTTCGACTTTTTTGAAAACACTCTTTTTGAAAATTTTTTTTCTAAAGCAGTGCATAAAAAGCATTTTTTTTAAAAGTAATTTTTTCCAAAACACTTCTTTTCCTTAAAGGAGTATTTTTTTAAAATTACTTCTTTTTTTTAAAGTAATAGGTAAAAAGAATTTTTTCCAAAGTAGTTCATGGTAAGCCCTTTTATTTTCTCAAAGCGCTTCCTTTTCAAATCAGTACTAGAAAGCATTTTTTTCAAAGCAGTACATGATAAACACTTTTTTGCAAAGCAATGTTTAATAAGCACTTTTTTGAAAAGAATGTACAATAACCACTTTTTTAGAAAGTAAGGTACATAAGTGCTTTGTTCTACGGTAGTTTATGATAAATACTTTTTTCAAAGCAATCTTAATAAGAACTCTGCTGACTGAAGTTCTGTTATTGTTACAAAATCAAGTCTAGTCTCTTTAAGGAAACTAAGTTTTATTATAACTTACACTATTAAATATGCTTGTTTAAGATTTTCAAAATGCACTATTTGCACTGAAATCCTCAATTCGTGTTAAGATTTTCTGTAAATTAAATCTTATTTGCTATGAGAAAAGTTAGTGGACCAAGTATATCACCATCTGCAGTGCTTTGGAGCTTTTTCTTATGAAAAGAAAGATAAAGGGGCATTCATGGTTGATGATTTCAAACTTCTCTATCCACTTAGTTTCTCAAAGGGTGAGATTTGTAAGCTGAGCATCAACTAGAAGTTACAAATTTGATTCTTTGCAGGTTACCCTTTTTTATTATAGCAACTTGGTTGTGCTTACAGGTTAGCCGGTGCAAATCTGAAGTGACTGTTGACTCTCCCAAAGATATAAGGATTGCAACTTCCTTAAAAATCAGCTCTAAAATTCCTCCCATGGTTGTCATGGCTATAAATTTGAAAACCACTACAGAACATGAATGAGTTTGTCTCTGCATCCATCGTCTACTGCCACAAGGTTAAGGTTTGTGTTTGGCTCTCTTACCGTGTGGTCAATATATGCTCACAGAGTGCTAACAACGAGTCTATAGTGATGTGGTCAAGTAATTTGTCTGTGTGTTGCGTTTGCAAAACATATTTGCATTACCTTTGTGCTTGTGCTTGCTTATTTTTGTTGACAAATTATTTGAGCTTGGGCCATAGACAATGGGTTTGATTTCTATGTCTTGATAAATCTTAATTTGAATGAAGTTTGAAGTTAATGTTGGACTTGTTTTGGGTTAAAGATGGGATTTTAATAATGTCTTAAAATATGGTGAATATGTTTGAGCTGAAAATATGATTGGCAGTAACCTTTGCTTATTAACTTTTCAGCACCCCCATGTTGGCTCCAGAATGGAAGAGACCTGGAACACTTAACGCATTTTGCTGTTGTTCATAAACTTGATGGAGGCATATTTCCACTGGGATTCAGTAAGGAGGTTACAGAAAATCCAGGTCAAATATCCTGTGTGTTAAAAGCAGGTGGAAATTTTAAAACATAGGTTAGAAGTCTGAGTATAATACTTACATCATTTTGATGCTCTGGTTTACATTTTTCTTCTATTCTCTAGAATTGTTAAATTTTGCTTGAAAATTTTATGTTTGCTTCTGGGGTTGACCAATACTTAAACTTTCTTTTGCAGCAAAAGGGCATTGTTAAACTGCTTGATGATAAAATATACATGTTGGATTGGGATGCTCTTGTAGGATATAACATTTCTAGATTTGATCTAGATGTACTTCTCCACATATCCCAGGTAAAAGATTTAGCACCATCTATCAGAAATAATTTCTTATGGATGATATGATCTTCAAATTTCAACTAGAAAATTTAACTGAATCTTTTGATTCAATTGGTAGCCTTGCTTACAATGCTTCTTGTCAAATGGATGCCATCTGGTTAAGAAATAGTTGGTTACATGGTGTGAATGTTTGCTTCAATCTTGTTGTTCTCTTTGCTGGTAAAAACATTGTAAGAGGATTGATTGAAAATCAGAAATACTTGAATAGTGGTGACAATGTTAATAGTTGATAATGGTGCCTTATCCAGGCTTAGACTAAGAATTGGAATCCTTATGGTGGTTTGAATTAATTTATAAAAAAGAAAAAATATTGTCCAAACCTCTTGCAATCTGGTTATTTTGTTGTAGAATCGTCTTTCTTGAGTAGGTGGTTGTTGTCTTATTTTTAAATGGTCGTGGTTCCCCATGAATCTCTATAAAACTCACAGGCTAGTGCTTCCCTTGTTTCATGAATAAACATCAAATCAGAATACATATGTTCCTAGGCATTTAATTAGTTTTTTTTCATCTTTGAAAACTCTGACAACCTTCCTCAATTTCCAAATGCAACGTGCTGCTGGTCTTTATTATAGGAGCATGGAAGTGGCTGTCTCAAAATTACCTTTATATCTTCATATTCTCTATCTTTAAAATTTCATCATGCTATTTCCTAGAAAAGTTCTGCTCCAACCCGCCCAATTTGCATATTGCCTTTTTGAAGAGTTGCTTCTACATATAAAGCACCCAATTTACTCATGCAGGCTTCCAAAGTGCCAAGCAGCATGTGGTCTAAATAAGCCACCTCAATCATTCTATGATGCCCAAGGTTGCCAAAGGAAGCACTCTTTTCGGCTCTGGAGCTGCTCCTGGGATCATGTCTTTCATTGCTGGTCAGCTTTTTTGTGATACGTATTGATTTTCCTGTGAACTATTAAAGGAGGTAAAGTACTTTTTGAAAAATCATATCAAGCTGAAAATTCTGGTTTTCAATTCTTAATTTAGGACTCTTACTTTGCTTATCCAGGTGAGTTACTCTTTAATGCAACTTGCAAAAACTGAGTTAAACTAAGCACAGAAGGAAGTTGCTCCACATGATGTTCCAAAAAAGTTCCAATCGGCAGAATTCCTTATTGAATTTGTAGGTGCCAGTGTTTACTCAAATATCTTTCGCAAGTAAATTAGAATTCCATTTTTTTCTTACTATGCTTGGAATCTAAAATAATAAAATTCAATCAATTCCTTAAATTATTGCCTGAAAGTTTTTGGGAATGATATGAATTCAAGAATTTAATTTATTTACAAATCATATTATGTAAATATTTGAGGATTTGCAAATTTATCGATTTTGGTATATGTACCTCATTTCATTTCCATTGAATTCTATTCAATTCTATGTTTGAGGTTTTCCAAACACACCCAATCCTGTAAATCATTACAATATTGTTCCTTGCAGCATAATTTGATCACTTAAGGATTCTTCTGGGTCTGTCTCATTCTTATTTTGTCAAGTTCAAGTGTTTGTTTAAAAATTTGCCTTTGTCAGTTTGATGAATTAATGGTTATCGTTAGTACATATAGTTATATGCTGGTTCTTATAGTATTCTCCACTCATTCAGATTGAATATGTCAAGACAGATGCATGGTTGTCTAGGGAACTCGTGTTTCATTTGAGCATTCTTCCCCTCACATGCCAGCTAACTAATATTAGTGGTAATCTGTGGGAAAAAGTGTCCAGGTAAACCCCCTTGTATTTTTAGCATTTATTTGCTTGCACAATTTGATCTTGGACATGAGTGACATTATATAGATGAAAGAAGTCCACATCTAGCTTTTCTTTTTTCAATGGGCAGGGACATAGAGAGTAGAGTGTCTTTTGTTACGTGCTTTCCATGCAAAGAAGTATGCTGTGCCAAATAAGATTCCATCCCATGCAAAAGAAACAAAATTGACAAAACGGAGAGTAACTCATGCTGTTGAGGATAGCAATATTGATGAAGGAGATGTTGATGATACTTCCTCTGAAAATGAGGCTCTTGACGGTGATCATGGGAAAAGCACAAGGGGTCCTTCCTTTGCTGAGGGACTGGTTTTGGAACCAAAGAGGGCGTCTATATGACAAATATACATTTCTTTTGGACTTCAGTAGTCTTCATCCTTCTATCATTCAGGTTTGTGATGTTCTCTTTTGAAATATGCTGAGCATAAGTGACATTATCATTCTAGCTTGGTCTTTTGTCCACATTATCAGATTATTTAGAACTTAAGTTTTCTATATCTGCTATTATCTAATCTTGTTTCCATACTTTGTATGATCTAGCTTTTAATATATGTGGTTGCACATACTCTCTGTCTTTTGTGTATTGTTGGTCATTGCAATGTACTTTGGAAAATAACTTTTGTTCATTTTCAAGGTTACATTTGCTGTTAGCAGTGCACATAGGCTCAAATAATTTATGTGTTTTGTTAGGATTATCATTAATATAAGGCTTTGGCTGCTACTAGATTGTGCCAATATTTGTTGGGAATGATAAGTTTCTTGTATTAGCAGCTTTTCAATATTGAGCTTTAGCATTTGAGTTGGATGCTTTAACATAATTGAGCGTGTGACCTATGGGTTTATATATTAAGAAATGAGATCTCCTCATTAGCTGTTACATTGCATTAGCAATTTTTGGTCTACCACGCCTTTTGGAGAGTTATTTCATTTTAATTTCTGTCTTTTTTTTTTTAGTTGCTGAAAAATCTGGTTCAAAGGAAAAGAATGATGTAGTCATGGATGAAGACTGCCTTTGGTGTTTAAAGTCAACAAAGCACTTTTTTTGAATTATTTTTCTTTTTTTGACATCATACTATTTTTTCAAGGTACAAAGCACTTTTTTTTTTCAAATTACATAATAAGCACTTTTGCTTTTGTAAAAAACTTTTAAAACGTACTCTTTTTAAAGTTGTACATAAACTATACTTTTTCCAAAATAGTAAATAATGTCTTTTTTCTATATCAACATATAATAAGCACTTCTTGTAATTTTAAAAAGCACTTTTTAAAGACAAAATAGGCATTTTCTTAAAAGTCTTTTTTAACTCTAAAGAAGCAGCACTTTTTTGCACAATAAGTACTTTTAAAATAATAGTTTATAAAAAAGTTTCTTAAAGGGCACGTTTGTATCAGCATAAAAAAAAGCTTTTATCAAATTGTTTTTTTTTTTAAGAAAGGCTTTTAGCAGTGCTAAAAGTTGTTTTGTTTAGATATTTGATATGCACTTTTAAATATAAAATTGTTTAGTAGTTAAAATAAATAAATAATGTTGATTTTTAAAATTACAAAAAAATATATTTGTAAAATTACTAAAAAGAATATATGTAATCACTTTCTTATGTAACATTTGAATAAAATATTTTTATTACAAGGTTTTAAAATTTTATTTTTTTAATATATTTTCTAAAGCACTATATTACAAGACTTTTATTTTTTTTCAAATAACATTTTAAAGAATTTTCCAAGCAATATATAAAAAAAATTTTGAAAGCATTTTTTTTTATAGTAGTATATAACCCAAAGTGCTTTTTTCATAAGCAGAACATAAAAGCATTTTTAGAAATTTATTTTTAAAAGCAATACATAACAAGTACTATTTTAAAAGCTTATTTTTTATAGCACTTTTTCAAAACAGCACGTTAAAGAATATTTTTCTCAAGTAGAATAGAATAATCAATTTTTTTAAAAACAATACTTAGTAACCAAGTTCTTCAAGATGCATTTTTTTTTTAATTTTAATACAAGGTATAAATACGGTTTGTAAAGTATTTTATAAAAAAATTTGGTTCGTTTAAAGTACTTTGTCATAATAAGGACTGAGATCAATGGACCTAATTTAATAAAGCAATGGTGTTCTTTTGACGTGACACATAACATTTTAAATTATATTAAAATTTTAGAGTTTAAGTTTAAGATTTTAAAGTTTAAGATTTAAAATTTTTAAATTAAGAATTTAGAGTTTAAATTTAAATTTTAAAATTTAAAATTTTAAAATTTAATATGTAGAAGTGTTGTTTAATGATATGTCGTAAGCAATGTGCCATGTCAAAAAGGTAAAATTGATGTATTTATCTTAGTCATCAATTATTTTAAGGGTTGGGATTTGTGTGTTTTATTTGTAAAGTACGCTGAATTCTATGCAAAAAGCATTTTGTTTGAAATTATACATAAAAAGTAATATTTTTTCAATGCAATACATGAGCATTTTGTTCTATAGAAATACTTAATAAGAATTTTTTTCAAAGTTTAAACACAAAATAAGTATGTTTCCTAAAGATTTTTTTAACACAGGACAAATTCTTTTTCTAAAACACTTTTTAGCACAAAATAATATATACCTTTTTCAAAATCACATTTTTAAGGTATTTTTTCCAAATATTTTTCAAAACACATTTTTAATAGAAGATAGTTAATTCTAATGAAAATACTTCTACAATAACAGTTCATAAATCTATTTTTTCTTAAGAGCTGTTTGGATTAGCTTAAAAAATATTTTTGTGTATTACTCTTTTGGCATTTGGATGTGTATTTAATAAACACTTTTAAATTAAAAAATGTTTTAATGTCCAAATAAAATATATTTTTAATTTATAAGATTAGTGAAAATCATATACGTAAACACTTTCTTATATATAATATCTGAAAAATATTTTTATTATTATTTATAAACTCAAACTTTAATTCAAAATGAATGTATAACACTGAGATTAAAAACTATTTTGTTTAAATCAGTGCACAATAAGTACTTATATTTTTATAATATTTTTTAAGTATTTTTTTAAAACAATACATAGAAATAATTTTCTCAAAACACTTTCTTTAACAAAATATGAACAGATTTTTCTAGAGTACTTTTACAAAAGTTATTTTTTCAACATATTTGTTTCTAAAAGCAGTAAATGAAAAATACTTTTTTCTAAAGTAGTATCTAATAAGCATTTTTATTTTCTTAAAGCTACCGTATCAGTATATAAAAGTATTTTTTGTCAAAACAGTATATAATCAGTACTTCTTTTTTAAAGTAATATATAATAAGTTCCTTTTTCAAGGCTTTTTTTAAAAAAAATGTTAATATAGTTCTTTTTCAACTAACTTGTGTACATGCATTTTTTGAAATCAGTATGAAAAGAGTTTTTTTTTTTTTTTTCAAAGCATTGCATAATAAGTATTTTTATTTTTTCATGAAACTTTTTTAAAGCATTTTTCAAAGTACATATATTCCAAAGTAATACATAAAAACCATTTTTCTAGAAAAATACATGAAAAAGCACTTTTTCTTTCAAAGCAAAACATACAATTTGAATAAAATTTTTTTAATACAACTTTTAAAATTATATTTATACTATAAAGTGAATTTATAAAACATTTGAATAAATATCTAGTTTTTACTTAATAAGCACTTCAACTTTTTTTAAAGCACTTTTTAGAGTATTACATAAAAAGCATTTTTTTTAGAACAACTCATAATAAATATTTTTGTTTTCTTTAAACACTTTTTTAAAAATACATTTTTCACGAATCAGTACAGAAAAATACTTTTTCATAAATCATTTTTTTAATATAGCTCATAATAAGTATTTTTTTTGTATGAAACATTATATTTTTTTTGCAAAGCAATATACGTAAGCGTTTTTTCTGCAATAATTCATAATAAACACTTTTTACTTGGTAATCTTAAGAAGCACTCTTTAAAACTTAGTATTTTTCAAAGCATTTTCTTAAACATAAAACAAGTACTTTTTAACATAAATTAATAAGTGCTTTCCTAAAGTATTTTTTTAAAAGAAATATTTTTTTGTCCGTTTTCTTGCTTTGCAGTTTGTGTAACACAAAATAGCTCTTACTTTTGAAAATGAAATCCTTCTAAATTAGTGGTACCTAAAAGTCTTTATTTCTTAAGGCCAGCTATTATGAGCTTAAATAATACTTTAGATCGTAAAGGAAAAAGCTTCTGTTCTCTTCTACGAAATCATTGCAGGTACAAAGTATGTAGAGAGTAACCTGTGTCCATGTTTTTAGTTCTTATTATAACATGTAACTTCAAGTGTTCGAATTGAATTAGTATCTCAAAAGCAATACATGATCAGCACCTTTTTCAAAGCTCTTTTTTAACAAAATGCAAAGAGTTTTTTCCAAAGCACTTGTTTAAAATTTCATTACTCAAAAACAGTACATAATAAGCACTTCATTTTTCTATGAACTTTTTAAAAAGCATTTTTTTAGTATAAAGTGATTTTATATAACATTTGATACAAAGCTCTTTTTTTTTTAATGTAGTATATAATAAGTACTTTAACTTTTTGAAACACTTTTTTGGAAGAATTTTTTTGAAGTAGTGCATAAAAAGCATTTTGTTAAAATTACTTTTTTCCAAATTCTTTTTTTTTTTTGTTTTTCCAAAGGAGTATTATTTTAAAAGTATTTTTATCCAAAGCAGTGTGTAAAAAGCATTTTTTCCAAAGTAGTTCATAATAAACACTTTTACATAAACTACTTTTTTAAAAAGTATTTTTTTCATCAATGCAATACTTAATAAGTACTTTTTTGGAAACGTAATGTACATAAGCACTTTGTGCTACAATAATTCATAATAAGCATTTTTTCAAAACAATCTTAAAAAGTCCTTTTTTTAAACATAAATTAAGCATATTTTTCAAACTACTTTTTTTTACAACAACAAAACTAGCACTTTTTTGAAGCACTTTTCAACAAAATTTAAACAACTTTTTAGAACACTTTTTTTCCAAAGCAATATATAATATATAATAAGCACCTTTTTCAAAGCTCTTTCTCAACAAAATGCAAATATTTTTTCCACAGCATTTGTGTAAAAGTTCATTTTTCAGAGAATTTTGTTTTTTTGATGCATAAAAACCACTTTTTTCAAAGTATTACATAAGAAGTATTTATTTTTTTTCAATGAACTTTTGAAAAGCATTTTTCTTGTGAAGCAGTATATAAAATTTGAATAAAATATTTTTTATAATTTTATTTTCTTAATACAAAGTGATTTTATATAACATTTGATAAAAGATTTTTTTTAATACAGTAAATAATAAGCACTTTAACCTTTTTTTAAAATATTTTTTTAAGAATTTTTTTAAAGCAATACATAAAAAAGTATTTTATTAAAAATATTTTTATTTCAAAACACTTCCCCAAAGGAATACTATTTTAAATGTACTTTTTTCTAAAGCAATATGTAAAAAATAATTTTTTAAAAATAGTACTTAATGAGCACTGCTATTTTCTCAAAGCATCAAAGTAATTTTTTTTTTAGTTATATAAATCACTTTTTCAGAAACTATTTTTTTAATCAAAGTAGTAGATAATTGGCACCGTTTTGGAATGCAATGTTCATAAGCATTTTGTTATACAGTAATTCATAATAAGTACTTCTTTCAAAGCAATTTTAAAAGCATTTTTTTGACATAAATTAAATATTTTTTCTAAAATAATATATTTATATTATTATTTATTTAACATAGCATTAGTAATATAGCAAATATTATAAAATATTAAATTATTAGTAGGTATGTTAAAATCATATAATAAAATAAACCGTAAAAAAAATACACTTTTTGGGTTACAATTACTTTTTAATAATATGGATTAAACACGGCTTGAGACACCAGTAATCTGGAATGGATATTTACCTTGATGCCGACTCTCCCAACGGTCACTTACCCACCAAAAGCAAGAAATAAAGAATCAAGATCCTATGCGCGCGCATCAATAGGAGCCGGCCACTTCCCCCTATTCCCAAGCGCTACTACATTCGCTCTTTGCTTTCCGAGTATCAAAATTGGACTGAGAGAAAGAGTGAGAGGTAAATGGCCAACAGCGGCCGCGATGCGAAGGGTCATAGGATCCCAAGCATTAGCCGGTAGCGAAGCATTGGAATGCCTAAAGGCTCGTATCAGTGGCGGTCGCCTTTTCGATGGTGGTAGATACCAGATCAAGCTGGAAAACCCTATTTACAAGACCGTTCCTGGTTACCAGTACAATGCCCTTGTGGCCACAATACACAGACTTTACCGTTGACGATGACGGTCTTGGGTACGATGACGAAGGTGAGGAAGAGGATTGGTCAAAAGCTGGGTTCATTCTCTCGTCTGATGAATCAGATGGTGAATCGGAGAGGTTCAAAAGGAAGAAAACTCGCAGATGGTTTGTTGCCTTTCTTTCTACGGAGCCAATATGGGCACCCTCAACTTGTTGGGGAAGGTAATTTGACGGTTTTAATCTTTACTTTTCAAGCGACCAATCTTAGATATTCAATATTTTTAGGAAGTTACCAACAACTGTATATAATGTATTCCATGTACTCTTTATCAAGGTAAAACTATTGATTTAACTAGATATAGCTTATCAAACGTGATTGATTGGGAATAGATTGCCGCCATAGATGCTTTTTTCAACCTTTAGCATGGCACCTGTTAAGGCTTGCTAATTGATTCATTTTGACGTCTCAGAGTACATGATTGAGATTTTTGTGGTGCTTTTATGCCATCTACACTTATAGTCGGTTCTTCTATTTTGGTTTCTTACTGATTTTATTTTATATGAACACTTCGCAGAGGAAATATGCATTTGAATGATCTGAAATACCGACTGGTGGGAATTACGTGCTGAAAATCAATTATCCATTCAAGGTACATGATTCAATCTTTGAATGTCTCAAGCAAAATGATGTACAATATAGAGTGCATCAATATTTCTTAATGCTGACTGCAAACGCCACTGACTTTAAGTCTTCCCCTTATGAACTTATTGTAGTGAAATATATATTTTTAAAATTGGGTTTGAATTAATTAGGCATGTATGATTTGTTTCATTTTTTACATTTTCATCCACATTTGAAGCGTCACTGCTGGTAATATTAATGCAGGATCCACCCCTTCCAGTAGAACTCAAAGGAGAAAATTTCTGTGCTCGTCTAGGAACTCATTGTAGGTAAGAGAGTAACCATTGTGTCCTGTTTCAGTTCTTATTATAACATGCAACATCAGAGAGTAACCTTTGTGCCCTTAAAATTTCATCATGCTATTTCAAAGAAAAAATTTTGCACCAATCCACCCTATTTGCATATTATCATTTTGAAGAGCTGCTGCTGCATCTAAACACCCGATTAACTCATGCAGGCTTGCATAGTGCCAAGCAGATGTGGTCTAAAATAGGCCACCTCAAGCATTTTGTGATGCCCAAGGTCACCAGAGGAAGCACTATTTTGGATCTGGAGGTAGTCCTGGGATCATGCCTCGCATTGCTGGTCAACTTCTTTGTGATACATATTGATGTTCCCATGACCTATTAAAGGAGGTAAACTACTTTTTGAGAAATCATATCAAGCTGAAAATTCTAGTTTTGAACTACCCTTAATTTAGAACTCCTACTTTGCTTTATTCAGGTGAGTAACTAGTTAACCCAAGTTGCAAAGCTCAGTTGAGCAAAGCATGGAAGGAAGTTGCTCTGCATGATGTTCCAAAAGAGTTTCAATCGGCAAAATCCCTTATTGAACTTGTAGGTGCCCGTGTTTACTCAAATATCTTTTTCAAGTAAATCAGAATTCTGTTTTTTTTTTCGGTGTGTTTGGAATCTCAAATAATAAAATTCAATCAATTTCTAAATAAATTATTGCATGAAAACTTTTTGGAATGATATTAATTCAAGAATTTGATTTATTTACAAATCACATTATGATGTAAATATTTGATGATTTAATCTTATCATCTTTGGTATGATTTGTGAATCATTTCATTTTCATTGAATTCTATTCAATTCTATGTATGAGGATTTCCAAACACACATGACCATGTATGCAATGAGTGGCCTTTTTTGTTAAAAATTTATTGTGTTGGCTAATTATTATTGTTTTCATAAATGAAAGGCTAAAATGCATAGAATCCTCTTAAACTAAAGGTCGATTTTATAAAATTCTCCTAAACTTTAAAATTTTGCACAGAACCCTGTTGAACTAACTAAAACGTGCAAAAAACCATCTTTCATTGGTTTTCTGTTAAATTATAGACGGAACCCTTACTTACCATGAGGAAAAGACCATAATAACCCTAAGAGCTTCCTGCAAGTGGATTGCCTCAGCCTTAACTTCTTTCAGTATGAAACGTATTCATATTACTATTAT
Organism: Dicorynia guianensis; assembly: GCA_037013595.1. Taxonomy (NCBI): domain Eukaryota; kingdom Viridiplantae; phylum Streptophyta; class Magnoliopsida; order Fabales; family Fabaceae; genus Dicorynia; species Dicorynia guianensis. The sequence continues at coordinate 5,296,916 of JASUAB010000009.1, forward strand.
CCTTAACCCTATCATGGAATCTTGTCATTAGCCCTCCATTAGACGAGAGGAAATAATGCTTTCTACTTGCCTAAGGGAGGAGACAGCTTTCAAAGGGACTGGATGCTATTAGCTTAGGACTTCAACTAGAACGAACTTAAACCCCAGATAAAAGGAAAAGAATTGGTAGAGGATGAATCCTCTGAATGCACAATCTAACATGGGGTTGAGCTTGACATTTGTTGAAGCTAGACGCGACAAGCCACTCAAGACTGGCCCTGTAATCTTCTCAATGAGGGTAGCCACTGTGAGGTGAAGATGGTGTGTGGATGAACATAGAATAAGTAGGGCTTTGACTCAACCAGCAGCTTGAACTTTTTATAAAAAAGTACAGGCTCGCGAAGGCACAACTCCCTCCTTAGACAAGCACAGGGCCTAGTCAATTAGAACCGGGTTGCATTGCTTGATGCTCCGGTCAAAAACAAATCAATGGGGCTATTCTGGTACAAAATTCGGATTTGGCTGAACAAGAAGCAACGCTATGGATACCATGACCGATCACCATCGATAAAGAAGAATCTTTCTAAATCACTTCAAGTTAGCAGGGCCTTCAAGCATTTGAAATACGCCAGGGTTGTAAATGACATAGCGTTCAAGAGAAGGGAGAAGGGGACATGATCAATAGAACCTGGCTGGATTTGGGTTGGGATAGTGATGCCTATTCCTAACCAATTTCAAAAAGGTTCGTTCATGCTGGAGGGAGCATCCGTGTTCTAGACTTCCCAAGAAACCGTCTCGTATTCGGGTTGTACGCCTTGAATAGTCGCACACTTGTGGCGATTCAAAAAGGAGTCTTCCTCACTTTCTACCTGTGGCCTTTGATGGTGGTGGGTTGAAGTGGATTCTATGTGGTTAGACTGCTCAAGCATTATTTTGGTCTTTTTCTTATGGTAATTTAGGGTTCCGTCTATAATTTAATGGAAAAACTAATGGAAGGTATTTTTTGCACGTTTTAATTAGTTGAACAGGGTTCTGTGTAAAATTTTAAAATTCATGAGGGTTTTTTAAAATCAACCCTTAATTAAGATAGATTTTGTACATTTTAGCCTCAATTAAAAACAATTTGTTGTGCAATGATTGTGGCTTACTTCTGAATTTCTGCATAACTATGGTTGATTGATATTTTCTTCTGGACCTATGATATTCATTAGCCAAACAAGAGATTCTGGCATATGCTTCCAACTAGGGAAATATGACGTTTTTTATACTTGTTGATATTGGTATATTTTGCATGATTGACATTATCTGTTGGTTGAAGTTGGTATTATTTGTGAGAAAACTATTTGAAGCATTGTTGCTGGTGAGATTAATGCATGATTACTGTTGGTAATATTAATGCAAAACCCCCCCTTCTAGTAGATGCTAAAGGAAAAAGCTTCTGTTCTCTTCTACAAAATCATTGCAAGACAAAGTATTTAGAGAGTAACCTTTGTGTCCATGTTTTGGTTCATATTATAACATGCAACTTCAAGGGTTCAAATTGAATTAGTATCTCAAAAGCAATACATGATAAGCACCTTTTTCAAAGCTCTTTTTTAACAAAATGCAAACAGTTTTTTCCAAAGCACTTGTTTAAAATTTCATTACTCAAACAGTACATAAAAAGCATTTTTTCAAAGCATTACATAATAAGTACTTCTATTTTTCTATAAACTTTTTAAAAAGCATTTTTCTATCAAAGCAGTACATAAAATTTGAATAAAATATTTTTATTGCATTTTTTAAAATTATATTTTTTAGTATAAAGTGATTTTATATAACATATGATACCAAGCTCTTTTTTTCTAATGTAGTATATAATAAGCACTTTAACTTTTTGAAAGCATTTTTTCGTAAGATTGTTCTGAGGTACTGTATAAAAAGCATTTTGTTAAAATTACTTTTTTCCAAATTTTTTTTTTTTTTATTTTCCATAGGAGTACTATTTTAAAAATATTTTTTTTCCAAAGCAACGTGTAAAAAGCATTTTTTAAAAAGTAGTTCATAATAACCTCTTTTATATAAACTACTTTTTTAGAAAGTATTTTTTTCATCAAAGCAGTACCTAATAAGCACTTTTTTGAAAAGTAATGTGCATAAACGCTTTGTTCTACAATAATTCATAATAAGCACTTTTTTCAAAGTTATCTGAAAAAGCATTTTTTTGTTTATATAAATTAAGTATATTTTCTGAAGTACTTTAAAAAAAAAAAATAAAACTAGCACTTTTTTTACAAAAATAAAAATTACTTTTTTTCATAGTAGTTTTCTCCAAAGCAATACATGAAAAGTACATTTTTCTAAAGCACTACATAATGAGCAGTTTCTCAACGAAATATAAATGGCTTTTTAAAGCACTTTTTTTCCAAAACAGTATAAACATTTTTTCCAAAGCAATATATAATATATAATAAGCACCTTTTTCAAAGCTCTTTTTTAAGAAAATGCAAACAGGTTTTTTTCACAGCACTTGTTTAAAAGTTCATTTTTCAGAATATTTTTTTTCAAAAAACAGTACATAAAAAGCACATTTTTCAAAGTATTACATAAGAGGCACTTATTTTTTTTCAACAAACTTTTTAAAAAGCATTTTACTTGCAAAGCAGTACATAAAATTTGAATAAAATATTTTTTACAATTTTTAAAATTGTAATTTTTTAGTATAAAGTGATTTTATATAACATTTGATAAAAGCTTTTTTTTTTCTAATGCAATATATAATAAGCACTTGAACCTTTTTTCAATGTACTTTTTTTTAAGAATTTTTTCTAAAGCAATGCATAAAGAAGCATTTTGTTAAAAGTACTTTTTTTCAAAACACTTCCCCAAAGGAGTACTGTTTTAAATGTACTTTTTTCCAAAGCAATGTGTAGAAAGCAATTTTTCCAAAGTAGTACTTAATGAACACTGCTATTTTCCCAAAGCACTTTTTTTCTAAATCAGTTACATAAATCACTTTTTTAGAAACTATTTTTTAATCGAAGTAGTAGATAATTAGCACTTTTTTGGAATGCAATGTACATAAGCGCTTTGTTCCACAGTAATTTATAATAAGCACTTCTTTCCAAGGGATCTTAAAAGCACTCTTTTTGACATAAATTAAGTATTTTTTTCAAAGCACCTCTTTTAACATAAAACTAGCACTTTTTTGAAGCACTTTTTAATGCAAAAATAGTAAGTACTTTTTTTCAGAGCAGTTTTCTCCAAAGCAATACATGAAAAGTATTTTTTTCCAATGTAGTACATAACAAACATTCTTTTTCAACAAAATATAAACAGTTTTTTTTTAAAGCACTTTTTTCCAACTGGAAATTAAAAGCATTTCTTTCATAGTACATCATAAACACTTTTATTTATTCAAAGCACGCTTTCCAAGTATTTAGAATTTAACCTTTGTGTCCTGTTCAGTTCTTATTATAACATACAACTTCAAGGGTTAGACTTGAATTATAACATGCAACTTTAATTCTTATTATAACATCCACAAATTTTTCCTTAAGTGATAGCACTGACCTCACATTAAAATTGTTTTTAAGTGCATTTTAAGATATCTAAAATCACTCTTTTCGTTTTAGTGAGGAACTAATGTGCACCTTGGTTTAATAGACTTTTTTCCATTTAAATCTCGCCTTGGAAGTGTCACATTTTAAAGAATACTTTGTGGTAATCTAGTGAAATAACGAGATTTCATTTTTCTGAAGATAAAAATATTTTGCTCAAGAGATATGTTTTTCAAATACTTTCCCTAACAATAAAAAGAAAATAGAACAGGAGCTTACTGGTTCAAGAAAGTAGAAGAACTCTGCTGACTGAAGTTCTGTTTTTGTTACATAATTATGTCTAGTTTCTTGAAGGCAACTAGTTTTTATTATGACATAAACTAGTAAATATACTTCTTGAAAACTTTCAAAATTCATTGTCTACACTAAAATTCTCAGTTTGTGCCAAGAGTTTCTATAAATTAAATCTTATTTACAACAACAACAACAACAAACTAAGCCTTTTCCCACTAGGTAGGGTCGGCTACATGGATTAAACGACGCCATAAACTTCTATCCAAAACCAAATTTTCGGATATACCATTTAACCAAAGATCTCTTTTAATCACCTCTCCAAGTGTCCTTTTTGGTCTTCCTCTACATCTCCTCACAGGACTAAACACCATTTGGTCAACCTTTCTCACTGGTGCCTCTCGCGGTCTTCTTTGTACATGCCCAAACCACCGTAACCGGGTTTCTGTTACTTTTAAATCTTATTTGCTATGTGAAAATTTGGTGAACTGAACGTATCACCATCTGAGTGCGTTGGAGCTTTCTTATTAAAAGAAAGATAAAGGGGCATTCATGGTTGATGGTTTCAAACATTTCTACCCACTCAGCATCTCAAAGGGTGAGCTTTCTAAGTTGGGCGTCAACTAGAAGTTACAAATTTGATTATTTGCAGGTTGCCCCCTTTCATTATAGCAAGCTTGGTTGTGCTTACAGTTTAGTTGGTGCAAATTTGAAGTGACTGTTGACTCTCCCAAAGATATAAGCATTGTAACTTTTTTCAAAGTAATACATAACAAGTACCTTTTCAAAGTACTTTTTTTAACAAAGTATGAATTGTTTTTCTCAAAACACTTTTTTAAAAGTTCATTTTTCAAAGCATTTTTTTTAAATAATATAGAAAAAGCAATTTTTGCAAGGAACTTTTTTGAAATGCATTTTTCTTTCAAAGCAGTACATAAAATTTGAATAAAATAGTTTTTTTTACAAATTTTAAAATAGTAATTTTTAAGACAAAGTGAATTTATATAACATTTGATGAAAAGCTCTTTCTCCTACTGCAATATATAATATGCATTTTGACTTTTATGAAAACACTTTTTTTGAAATTTTTTTTTCTAAAGCAGTGCATAAAAAGCATTTTTTTTAAAAGTAATTTTTTCCAAAATACTTCTTTTCCTTAAAGGAGTATTTTTTTTAAAAGTACTTCTTTTTTCTAAGGTAATAAGTAAAAAGAAAATTTTCCAAAGTAGTTCATGGTAAGCACTTTTATTTTCTCAAAGCGCTTCCTTTTCAAATCAGTACCTAAAACCGCTTTTTTAGAAAACATTTTTTTCAAAGCAGTACATGATAATCACTTTTTTGCAAAGCAATGTATAATAAGCACTTTTTTGAAAAGAATGTACAATAAGCACTTTTTTAGTAAGTAAGGTACATAAGTGCTTTGTTCTACGGTAGTTTATGATAAATACTTTTTTCAAAGCAGTCTTAATAAGAACTTTGCTGGCTGAAGTTCTGTTATTGTTACAAAATCAAGTCTAGTCTCATTAAGGAAACTAAGTTTTATTGTAACTTAGACTATTAAATATGCTTCTTTAAGAGTTTCAAAATGCACTGTTTGCACTAAAATCCTCAATTTGTGCTAAGATTTTCTGTAAATTAAATCTTATTTGCTATGAGAAAAGCTAGTGGACCAAGTGTATCACCATTTGCGGTGCTTTGGAGCTTTTTCTTATGAAAAGAAAGATAAATGGGCATTCATGGTTGATGATTTCAAACTTCTCTATCCACTCAGTTTCTCAAAGGGTGAGATTTGTAAGCTGAGCATCAACTAGAAGTTACAAATTTGATTCTTTGCAGGTTACCCTTTTTTATTATAGCAACTTGGTTGTGCTTACAGGTTAGCTGGTGCAAATTTGAAGTGACTGTTGACACTCCCAAAGATATAAGGATTGCAATGTCCTTAAAAATCAGTTCTAAAATTCCTCCCATGGTTGTCATGGGTATAAATTTGAAAACCACTACAGAACTTGAATGAGTTTGTCTCTGCATCTATCGTCTACTGCCACAATGTTAAGGTTTGTGTTTGGCTCTCTTACCATGTGTTCAAAATGCTCACAGCGTGCTAACACAAAGTCCATAGTGATGTGGTCAAGTAATCTGTCTGTGTGTTGCATTTGCAAAACATATTTGCATTGCCTCTATACTTGTGCTTGCTTATTTTTGTTGACAAATTATTTGAGCTTGGGCCATAGACAATAGGATGGATTTCTATGTCTTGATAAATCTTAATTTGAATGAAGTTTGAAGTTAATGTTGGACTTATTTTGGGTTAAAGATGAGATTTTAATAATGTCTTAAAATATGGTGGATATAGTTGAGCTGAAAATATGATTGGCAGTAACCCTTGCTTATTAACTTTTCAGCACCCCCATGTTGGCTCCAGAATGGAAGAGACCTAGAACACTGACGCATTATGCTGTTGTTCATAAACTTGATGGAGGCATATTTCCACTGTGATTCAGTAAAGAGGTTACAGAAAGCCAGGTCAAATATCCTGTGTGTTAAGAGCAGGTGAAAATTTTAAAACATAGGTTAGAAGTCTGAGTATAATACTTACATCATTTTGATGCTTTGGTTTACATTTTTCTTCTATTCTCTAGAATTGTTAATTTTTGCTTGAAAATATTACGTTTGCTTCTGGGGTTGACCAATATTTAAACTTTGTTTTGCAGCGAAAGGGCATTGTTAAACTACTTGGTAATAAAATTATACATGTTGGATTGGGATGCTCTTGTTGGACGTTTTCTAGATTTGATCTAGATGTATTTCTCCACATATCCCAGGTAAAAGATTTAGCACCGTCTATCAAAAATAATTTCTTATGGATGATATCATCTTCAAATTTCAATTAGAAAATGTAATTGGATCTGTTGATTCAATTGGTAGCCTTGCTTACAATGCTTGTTGTTAAATGGATGCCATCTGGTTGAGAAATAGTTGGTTACATGGTGTGAATGTTTGCATCAATCTTGTTGTGCTCTTTACAGGTAAAAACATTGTAAGAGGATTGATTGAAAATTAGAAATACTTGAATAGAGGTGACAATATTAATAGTTGATAATGGTGCCTTATCCAGGCTTAGACTAAGAATTAGAATCCTTATGGTGGTTTGAATTAGTTTATAAAAAAGAAAAAAATTTTCTAAACCTCTTGCAATCCGTGGTTGTTTTGTTGTAGTATCGTCTTTCCTGAGTAGGTGGTTGTTGTCTTATTGTTAAATGATCGTGGTTCCCCATGAATCTCTATAAAACTCATAGGCTAGCACTTCCCTTGTTTCTTGAATAAACATCAAATCCGAATGCATATGTTCCTAGGCATTTAATTTGTTTTTTTCCATCTATGAAAACTCTGACAACCGTCCTAAATTTCCAAATGCAACATGCTGCTGGTCTTTATTATAGGAGCATGGAAGTGGCTGTCTCTAAATGAGCTCAATATCTTCATATTCTCTATCTTTAAAATTTCATCATGCTATTTCCTAGAAAAGTTCTGCTCCAACCCGCCCAATTTGTATATTGCCTTTTTGAATAGTTGCTGCTACATATAAAGCACCCAATTTACTCATGCAGGCTTGCAAAGTGCCAAGGAGCATGTGGTCGAAAATAAGCCACCTCAATCATTCTGTGATGCCCCAGGTTGCCAAAGGAAGCACCTTTTTCGTCTCTGGAGGTAGTCCTGGGATCATGTCTTTCATTGCTGGTCAGCTTCTTTGTGATACGTATGGATGTTCCCGTGACCTATTAAAGGAGGTAAAGTACTTTTTGAAAAATCATATCAAGCTGAAAATTCTGGTTTTCAATTCTTAATTTAGGACTCTTACTTTGCTTATCCAGTTGAGTTGCTCTTTAATGCAACTTGCAAAAACTGAGTTAAACTAAGCACAGAAGGAAGTTGCTCCACATGATGTTCCAAAAAAGTTCCAACCGGCAGAATTCCTTATTGAATTTGTAGGTGCCAGTGTTTACTCAAATATCTTTCGCAAGTAAATTAGAGTTCCATTTTTTTCTTACTATGTGTGGAATCTCAAATAATAAAAGTCAATCAATTCATTAAATTTTTGCATGAATGTTTTTGGGAATGATATGAATTCAGGAATTTAATTTATTTACAAATCATATTATGTAAATATTTGATGATTTGCAAATTTATCATTTTTGGTATATGTACCTCATTTCATTCCCATTGAGTTCTATTCAATTCTATGTTTGAGGTTTTCCAAACACACCTGACCCTGTAAATCATTACAATATTGTTCCTTGCAGCATAATTTGATCACTTAAGGATTCTTCTGGGTCTGTCTCATTCTTATTTTGTCAAGTTTAGGTGTTTGTTTAAAAATTGCCTTTGTCAGTTTGATGAATTATTGGTTATCGTTAGTACATATAGTTATATGCTGGTTCTTATAGTATTCTCCACTCATTCAGATCGAATATGTCGAGACAGATGCATGGTTGTCTAGGGAACTCATGTTTCATTTGAGCGTTCTTCCCCTCACATGCCAGCTAACTAATATTAGTGGTAATCTATGGGAAAAAGTGTCCAGGTAAACCCCCTTGTATTTTTAGCATTTATTTGCTTGCACAATTTTATCTTGGACATGAGTGACATTGCATAGAAGAAAGAAGTCAACATTTAGCTTTTCTTTTTTCAAGGGGCAGGGGCATAGAGAGTAGAGCGTCTTTTATTACGTGCTTTCCATGCAAAGAAGTATGCTGTGCCAAATAAGATTCCATTCCATGCAAAGGAAACAAAATTGACAAAACGGAGAGTAACTCATGCTGTTGAGGATAGCAACATTGATGAAGCAGATATTGATCATACTTCCTATAAAAATGAGGCTCCTGACGGTGATCATGGGAAAAGCAAAATGGGTCCTTTCTATGCTAAGGGACTGGTTTTGGAACCAAAGAGAGGGTGTCTATGACAAATGTACATTTCTATTGGACTTCAGTAGTCTTAATCCTTCTATCATTCAGGTTTGTGATGTTCTCTTTTGAAATATGCTGAGCATAAGTGACATTATCATTCTAGCTTGGTCTTTTGTCCACATTATCAGATTATTTAGAACTTAAGTTTTCTATATCTGCTATTATCTAATCTTGTTTCCAAACTTTGTATGATCTAGCTTTTAATATATGCGGTTGCACATGCTCTCTGTCTTTTCTGTTTTGTAGTTCATTGGAATGTACTTTGGAAAATAACTTATGTTCACTTTCAAGGCTACATTTGCTGTTAGCAGTGCACATATGCTCAAATAATTTATGCATTTTGTTAGTATTATCATTAATATAAGGCTTTGGCTTCTAATAGATTGTGCCAATATTTGTTGGGAATGATAAGTTTCATGTATTAGCCGCTTTTCAATATTGAGCTTTAGCATTTGTGTTGGATGCTTTAACATAATTGAGCGTGTGACTTATGGGTTTACATATTAAAAATGAGATCTCCTTATTAGCTGTTACATTGCATTAGCAATTTTTGGTCTACCATGCCTTCTAGAGAGTTATTTCATTTTAATTTCTGTCTTGTTTCTTTTAGTTGCTGAAAAATCTGGTTCAAAGGAAAAGAACGGTGTAGTCATGGATGAAGACTGCCTTTGGTGTTTAAAGTTCAACAACTGGACATTCAGCAGCATGCATTAAAGCAAGGCAAACAGGTAAGTGTGTTTTCGTGCATCGAGATTACTTGCTATTCAAATTGTTACTCCATCCTTCCCGATGTGAAATGATGTGTGGTTAAATAGTATGTATGGGTGGTTGGGATTTTTCAATTCAAGATTTTACGCGCAGTCATTAAAGCACTTTTTAGAAAGCATTTTTCACCAACTCAGTGCATAGTAAGAAGTTTTCAAATTACTTTTCTTGTTTTGACAACATACTATTTTTTGAGGCACGAAGCACTTTATTTTTTTCAAATATTACGAAATAAGCACTTTTACTTTTCTAAAGAACTTTTAAAACGTACTTTTTTTAAAGTAGTACATAAACTATACTTTTTTCAAAATAGTAAATAATAGGTCTTTTTTTCTATATCAACAAATAATAAGCACTTCTCATCATTTTAAAAAGCATTTTGTAAATACAACATAAGTATTTTCTTAAAAGCCTTTTTTAACTCTAAAGAAGTAATATTTTCTAATGCACTGTTTCGCACAATAAGTACTCTTAAAATAATAGTTTATAGAAAAGTTTCTTGAAGGACACGTTTGTATCAGCTTAAAAAGGGCTTTTATCAATTTTTTTTAAGAAGGACTTTTATCAGTGCTAAAAGTTGTTTGTTTGATTATTTGATATGCACTTTTTAATATAAAGTTGTTTAGTTGTTAAAATAAATATATAATGTTTATTTTTAAAATTACAAAAAAGTATATTTGTATAATTACTAAAAAGAATATATGTAATCACTTTCTTATGTAACATTTGAATAAAATATTTTTATTACAAGGTTTTAAAATTTTATTTTTTTAATATATTTTCTAAAGCACTATATAACATGTTAATTTTTTTCAAATAACATTTTTAAAAATTTTCCAAGCAATATATAAAACAAATTTTGAAAGCATTTTTTTCATAGTAGTATATAACCCTATTTGCTTTTTTATAGTACTTTTTTCATAAGCAGAACATAAAAGCATTTTTAGAAATTTTTTTAAAGCAATACGTAATAAGGACTATTTTAAAAGCTTATTTTTTCAAGCACTTTTTCAAAACAGCACATAAAGAATACTTTTCTCAAGTAGAATAGAATAGGCAGTTTTTTTAAAACCAATACTTAATAAGCACTTTCTTGAAGATGCTTTTTTTAATTTTAATACAAGGTATAAGTACGTTTTTCAAAGTAATATATAAAAAGATTTCATTCTTTTAAAATACTCTATCGTAATAAGGACTGAGACCACTGCACCTAATTCAATAAAGTAATGGTATCCTTTTGATATGGCACATAACATTTTAAATTATGTTAGAATTTTATAATTTTAAGTTTAAAATTTTAAAGTTTAGAATTTAAAATTTAGGATTTAAATTTAAATTTTATAATTTAAAATTTTAAAATTTTAAGATTTTAGAGAGTTTGGGTTTTGGATATGTTTTAATATGCAGGAGTGTTGTTTAATGATATGTCATAAGCTATGTGCCATGTCAAAAAAGTAAAGTTGGTGTATTCATCTTGATCGTTAATTATTTTAAGGGTTGGGATTTGTGTATTTTATTTGTAAAGTATGCTAAATTTTGTACAAAATGCATTTTTTTGAAATTATACATAAAAAGTAATATTTTTTCAATGCAATACATGAGCATTTTGTTTTGAAGAAATACTTAATAAGAATTTTTTTCAAAGTTTAAACACAAAATAAGTATGTTTCCTAAAGATTTTTTAACACGACAAATTCTTTTTCTAAAACACTTTTTAGCACAAAATAATATATACCCTCTTCAAAATCACATTTTTAAGATATTTTTTCCAAATATTTTTTCAAAACACTTTTTTAATAGAAGATAGTTAATTCTAATAAAAATACTTCTACAATAATAGTTCATAAATCTTTTTTTTCTTAAGAGCTGTTTGGATTAGATTAAAAAATATGTTTATGTATGGCTCTTTTGGTATTTGGATGTGTATTTAATAAACACTTTTAAATTAAAAATGTTTTAATGTGCAAATAAAATATATTTTTAATTTATAAGATTAGTGAAAATCATATACGTAAACACTTTCTTATATATAGTATCTGAACAATGTTTTTATTATCATTTATAAACTTGAATTTTAATTTAAAATGAATGTAACACTGAGATTAAAAACCGTTTTGTTCAAGTCAGTGCACAATAAGTACTTATATTTTTAATAATATTTTTTGAAGTATTTTTTTTAAAACGATACATAAAATTAATTTTCTCAAAACACTTTCTTTAACAAAATATGAACAGATTTTTCTAGAGTACTTTTACAGAAGTTATTTTTTCAACATATCTATCTCTAAAAGCAGTAAATAAAAAGCACTTTTTTCTAAAATGGTGTTTAATAAGCATTTTTATTTTCTTAAATCACTTTTTTACCGTTTCAGTATATAAAAGCATTTTTTGCCAAAATAGTACATAATTAGTACTTGTTTTTTAAAGTAATATATAATAAGTTCATTTTTCAAGGCCTTTTTTAAAAAAAATGTTAACATAATTTTGTTTCAACTAACTTTTGTAAATGCACTTTTTGAAAACAGTATGAAAAAAGATTTTTTTTCTCAAACCATTGCATAATAAATATTTTTATTTTTTTCATGAAACTTTTTTAAAGCATTTTTCAAAGTATATATATTCCAAAGTAATATATAAAAAGCATTTTTCTAGAATAGTACCTGAAAGGCACTTTTTCTTTCAAAGCAAAACAAAATTTGAATAAAATTTTTTTAATACAACTTTTAAAATTATATTTATACTATAAAGTGAATTTATAAAACATTTGAATAAAAATCTCATTTTGACTTAATAAGCACTTCAACTTTTTTTAAAGCACCTTTTTGAGTATTTTTCTGTATTGGTATATAAAAAATGCTTTTATAAAAGTATTTTCTTTCAAAGCACTTTTTTTTAAAGGAGTACGTTTTTAGAAGTACTTTTTATTTCAAATCAATACATAGAAAGCATTTTTTTTAGAACAACTCATAATGAATATTTTTGTTTTCTCCAAGCACTTTTTAAAAATACATTTCTCTCAAATTAGTACAGAAAAATACTTTTTTATAAATTATTATTTTTTAAATAGTATATAATAAGTATTTTTTGTAAAAAAACATAATACAATTTTTTTGGAAAGCAATATACGTAAGTGTTTTTTCTACAGTCATTCATAATAAGCACTTGTTATTAAGTAATCTTAAAAAGTATTTTTTAACACTTAGTATTTTTCCAAAGTATTTTCTTAAACATAAAACAAGCACTTTTTAACATAAATTAATAAGTACTTTTCTAAAGTATTTGTTTAAAAAATATTTTTTAGTGCGTTTTCTTGCTTTGCTGTTTGTTTTAACACAAAATAGCTCTTAATTTTAAAAATGCAATCCTTCTAAATTAGTGGTATTAAAAGTCTTTGTTTCTTAAAGCCAGCTTTTATGAGTTTAAATAATACTTTTGATCCTAAGGGAAAATGTTTCTGTGCTCTTCTAGGAAATCATTGCAGGTACAAAGTATTTAGAAAGTAACATTTGTGTCCGTGTTTTAGTTCTTATAATAACATGCAACTTCAAGGGTTGAATTGAATTAGTATCTCAAAAGCAATACATGATCAGCACCTTTTTCAAAGCTCTTTTTTAACAAAATGCAACAGTTTTTTTCCAAAGCACTTGTTTAAAATTTTATTACTCAAAAACAGTACATAAAAACATTTTTTCCAAAGCAATATATAATATATAATAAGCATCTTTTTTTAAAACAATATATATAAACTTGAACTTTAATTTAAAATGAATTTATAACACTGAGATTAAAAACCATTTTGTCCAAATCAGTGCACAATAAGTACTTATATTTTTTGTAATTTTTTTTGAAACAATACATACAAATAATTTTCTCAAAACAGTTTCTTTAACAAATATGAACGGATTTTTCTAGAGTAGTTTTACAAAAGTTATTTTTTCAACATATTTGTTTCTAAAAGCAATAAATAGAAAGCACTTTTTTCTAAAGTAGTGTCTAATAAGTATTTTTATTTTCTTAAAGCACTTTTTCACCGTTTCAGTTTATAAAAGTGTTTTTTGCCAAAGCAGTATCTAATCAGTGCTTGTTTTTTAAAGTAATATATAATAAGTTCCTTTTTCAAGCCCTTTTTATTTTTGTTCAACTAACTTTTGTAAATTCACTTTTTGAAAACAGTATGAAAAAAGAGTTTTTTTTTTTTTTCAAAGCATTGCATAATAAAAATTTTTATTTTTCATGAAACTTTTTTATAGCATTTTTCTAGAACACTACATGAAAAGCACCTTTTTTTTCAAAGCAAAACATAAAATTTGAATAAAATTTTTTTAATACAACTTTTAAAATTACATTTATACTATAAAGTGAATTTATAAGACATTTGAATAAAAATCTTGTTTTTACTAACTAAGCACTTCAACTTTTTTTATTGCACTTTTTACAGTATTTTTCTGCATTGGTATATAAAAAACACTTTTATAAAAGTATTTTCTTTCAAAACATTTTTTTTTAAAAGGAGTACTTTTTTAGAAGTACTTTTTATTTCAAATCAATACATAAAAAGCATTTTTTTTAGAACTCATAATAAATATTTTTTTCTCCAAGCACTTTTTGAAAAATACATTTTTCCCAAATCAGTACAGAAAATACTTTTTTATAAATTATTTTTTTAAAATAGTACATAATAAGTATTTTTTGTAAAATACATAATACAATTTTTTTTGCAAAGCAATGTACGTAAGCGTTTTTCCTACAGTAATTCATAATAAACACTTTTTGCTTAGTAATGTTAAAAAGCACTTTTTAACATAAATTAATAAGTACTTTCTTAAAGTATTTTTTTTAAAGAAACATTTTTATGTAAAGTACGCAAAATTCTATACAAGAAGCATTTTTTTTTAAATTTTGCATAAAAAGTAATATTTTTTCAATGCAATACATGAGCATTTTGTTCTATAGAAATACTTAATAAGAATTTTTTTAAAAGTTTAAACACAATATAAGTATTTTTCCTAAAGGCTGTTTTAACACAAGACAAATTCTTTTTCTAAAACACTTTTGAGCACAAAATAATATATATTTTTTACAAAATCACATTTTTAAGGTATTCTTTCCGAATATTTTTCCAAAACACTTTTTTAATAGAAGATAGTTATTTCTAATAAAAATCCTTCTACAATAACAGTTCATAAGTCTTTTTTTTCTTAAGAGCTGTTTGGATTAGCTTCAAAAATATTTTTATGTATTATTCTTTTGGTACCTGGGTGTGTAATTAATAAACACTTTTAAATTAAACAATGTTTTAATGTGCAAATAAAATATATTTTTAATTTATAATATTATTAGAAATCATATACGTAAACACTTTCTTATATATAATATCTGAAAAAGATTTTTATTATAATTTATAAACTTGAACTTTTAATATAAAATGAATGTATAACACTGAGATTAAAAACCATTTTGTCCAAATCAATGCACAATAAGTACTTATATTTTTTATAATATGTTTTGAAATATTTTTAAAAGAATACATAAAAATAATTTTCTCAAAAGCACTTTTTTTAACAAAATATGAACAAATTTCTCTAGAGTACTTTTACAAAAGTTATTTTTTCAACATGCTAGTTTCTAAAAGCAGTAAATAAAAAGCATTTTTTTTAAAGTAGTGTCTAATAAGCATTTTTATTTTCTTAAAGCACTTTTTTACCGTATCAGTATATAAAAGCTTTTTTTGTCAAAACAGTACATAATTAGTACTTGTTTTTTAAAGTAATATATAATAAGTTCCTTTTTCAAGGCCTTTGTTTTTAAAAAAATGTTAATATAATTTTTCTCAACTAACTTTTGTAAATGCACTTTTTGAAAACAGTATGCAAAAAGAGTTTTTTTTTTTTATTAAAGCATTTGCACAATAAGTATTTTTATTTTTTCATGAAACTTTTTTAAAGTATTTTTCAAAGTACATATATTCCAAAGTAATACATTAAAAGCATTTTCTAGAATAGTGCATGAAAAACACTTTTTCAGTGAAAGCAAAACATAAAATTCAAATAAAATTTTTTTAATACAAATTTTAAAATTATATTTGTACTATAAAGTGAATTTATAAAACATTTGAATAAAAATCTCGTTTTTACTTAATAAGCACTTGAACTTTTTTTAAAGCACTTTTTAGAGTAATTTTCTGCATTGGTATATAAAAGACACTTTTATAAAAGTATTTTATCTCAAAACACTTTTTTTTCAAGGGAGTACTTTTTTAGAAGTGCTTTTTATTTCAAATCAATACATAAAAAGCATTTTTTTTAGAACAACTCATAATAAATATTTTTGATTTCTCCAAGCACTTTTTTAAAAATACATTTTCCCCAAATCAGGACATAAAAATACTTTTTACAATTTTTTTTTAAAATAGTATATAATAAGTATTTTTTGTAAAAAAACATAATACAATTTTTTTGGAAAGCAATATACGTAAGTGTTTTTTCTACAGTCATTCATAATAAGCACTTGTTATTTAGTAATCTTAAAAAGTATTTTTTTAACACTTATTATTTTTCCAAAGTATTTTCTTAAACATAAAAGAAGCACTTGTTAACATAAATTAATAAGTACTTTCCTAAAGTATTTTTTTAAAAGAAATATTTTTTTTGTTCGTCTTCTTCCTTTGCAGTTTGTTTAACACAAAATAGCTCTTACTTTTGAAAATGAAATCCTTCTAAATTAGTGGCACTTAAAAGTCTTTGTTTCTTAAGGCCAGCTTTTATGAGCTTAAATAATACTTTAGATCCTAAAGGAAAAAGCTTCTGTGCTCTTCTAGGAAATCATTGCAGGTACAAAGGATTTAGAGAGTAACCTTTGTGTCCATGTTTTAGTTCTTATTATAACATGCAACTTCAAGGGTTCGAATTGAATTAGTATCTCAAAAGCAATACATGATAAGCACCTTTTTCAAAGCTCCTTTTTAACAAAATGCAAACAGTTTTTTCCAAAGCACTTGTTTAAAATTTCATTACTCAAAAACAGTACATAAAAAGCATTTTTTCAAAGCATTACATAATAAGCACTTCTATTTTTTCTATGAACTTTTTCAAAAGCATTTTTTTTGTCAGAGCAGTACATAAAATTTGAATAAAATATTTTCATTACAATTTTTAAAATAGTATTTTTTAGTATGAAGTGATTTTATATAACATTCGAGAAAAAGCTCTTTTTTTTCTAATATAATATATAATAAGTACTTTAACTTTTTGAAAGCACTTTTTTGGAAGAATTTTTCTGAAGTAGTGCATAAGAAGCATTTTGTTAAAATTATTTTTTTCCAAATTACATTTTTTTTTTTGTTTTTCCAAAGGACTACTATTTTTAAAGTATTTTTTTCCAAAGCAATGTGTAAAAAGCATTTTTTCCAAATAGTTCATAATAACCACTTTTACATAAACCACTTTTTTAGAAAGTACTTTTTTCGTCAAAGCAATACCTAATAAGCACTTTTTTGGAAAGCAATGTACATAAGCGCTTTGTGCTACATCATATTAAGTACTTTTTTCAAAGCAATCTTAAAAAGCACTTTTTTTAAACATAAATTAAGCATATTTTCCAAAACACATTTTTTTAAAAAAACAAAACTAGCACTTTTCTCAAGCACTTTTTATACAAAAATAAAAATTACTTTTTTTCAAAACACTTTTCTCCGAAGCAATACATGAAAGGTACCTTTTTTCAAAGCTGTACATAATAAGCATTTTTTCAACAAAATAAAACAGCTTTTTAAAGCACTTTTTTCCAAAACAGTATAAACATTTTTTCCAAAGCAATATATAATATATAATAAGCGCCTTTTTCAAAGCTCTTTTTCAACAAAATGCAAATAGTTTTTTTCCACAGCATTTGTTTAAAAGTTAATTTTCTGAGCATTATTTTTTTTCAAAAAACAATACATAAAAACCGCTTTTTTCAATGTATTACATAAGAAGCACTTATTTTTTTTCAATGAACCTTTTAAAAAGCATTTTCCTTCTAAAGTAGTACATAAAATTTGAATAAAATATTTTTTACAATTGTGAAAATTGTATTTTTTTAGTATAAAGTGATTTTATATAACATTTGGTAAAAAGGATTTTTTTCTAATGCAGTATATAATAAGCACTATAACCTTTTTTTAATGCACTTCTTTTTAAGAATTTTTTTTAAATCAATGCATAAAAAAGCATTTTGTTAAAAGTATTTTTTTCCAAAACACTTCCCTAAAGGAGTACTATTTTAAATGTACTTTTTTCCAATGCAATGTGTAGAAAGTAATTTTTTCAAAGTAGTAGTGCTTAATGAGCACTGCTATTTTTTCAAAGCACTTTTTTCCTAAATCAGTTACATAAATCACTTTTTCAAAAACTATTTTTTTAATCAAAGTAGTACATAATTAGCAATTTTTTGGAATGCAATGTACATAAACGCTTTGTTCTACAGTAATTCATAATAAGCACTTCTTTCAAAGCAATCTTAAAAGCACTCTTTTTTATATAAATTAAGTATTTTTTTCAAAGCACTTCTTTTAACACAAAACTAGCACTTTTTTTAAGTACTTTTTAATACATAAATAGTAAGTACTTTTTTCCAGAGCACTTTTCTCCAAGCAATACATGAAAAGTATTTTTTTCCAATGTAGTACGTAACAAACATTCTTTTTCAACAAAATATAAACAGTTTTTTTTATAGCACTTTTTTCCAACGCTAGACATCAAAAGCATTTCTTTCATGGTACATAATTTTATTTTCTCAAAGCACGTTTTCCAAGTATTTAGAGTGTAACCTTTGTGTCCTGTTTCAATTCTTATTATAACATGCAACTTCAAGGGTTAGACTTGAATTAGTATCTCTAAACTCAAGATCCACAAATTTTTTCTTAAGTGATCGCTCTGACCTCACATTAAAATTGTTTTAAGTGCGTTTTAATATATCTAAAATCACTCTTTTTGTTTTAGTGAGGAGCTCACGTGCACCTTGGTTTAATAGACTTTTTTTCATCGTCACATTTTAAAGAATACTTTATGGTAATCTAGTGAAATAAAGATAAAAATATTTTGCTCAAGAGATATGTTTTTCAAATGCTTTCCCTAACAATAAAAAGAAAATAGAATAGGAGCTCATTGGGTTCAAGAAAGTAGAAGAACTCTGGTAACTGAAGTTCTATTTTTGTTACATAATTAAGTCTAGTCTCTTGAAGGCAACTAGTTTTTATTATGACATAAACTAGTAAATATACTTATTGAAAACTTTCAAAATTCACTGTTTGCACTAAAATCCTTAATTTGTGCTAAGAGTTTCTGTAAATTAAATCTTATTTGCTATGTGAAAAGTCGGTGCACTGAATGTGTCACCATGAGTGTTTTGGAGCTTTCTTATTACAAGAAAGATAAAGGGCCATTCATGGTTGATGGTTTCAAACTTTTCTACCCACTCAGCTTCTCAAAGGGTGAGATTTCTAAGTTGGGCGCCAACTAGAAGTTACAATTTTGATTCTTTGTAGGTCACCCTTTTTCATTATAGCAAGCTTGGTTGTGCTTACAGGTTAGCTGGTGCAAATTTGAAGTGACCGTTGACTCCCCCAAAGATATAAGCATTGTAACTTTTTTCAAAGCAATACATAACAAGTACCGTTTTAACAAAATATGAATTGTTGTTTTCAACACACTTTTTTAAAAGTTCATTTTTCAAAGCACTTTTTTTAAAAGAATAGAGAAAAAGCAAATTTTTCAAAGCATCGCATAATAAACACTTTATTTTTGCAAGGAACTTTTTTGAAATGCATTTTTCTCTCAAAGCAGTACATAAAATATGAACAAAATAGTCTTTTTACAAATTCTAAAATTGTGTTTTTTAATATAAAGTGAATTTATATAACAACAACAACAAATCGAGCCTTTTTTTACTAGGTGGGGTCAGAATTTATATAACATTTGATAAAAAACCCTTTTTTCTAATGCAGTATATAATAAACATTTTGACTTTTTCAAAAACACTTTTTTGAAATTTTGTTTTCTAAAGCAGTGCATAAAAAGCACTTTTTTTAAAAGTAATTTTTTCCAAAACACTTTTTTCCCTTAAAGGAGTATTTTTTTCAAAGTACTTCTTTTTTCTTCAGTAATTGGTAAAAAGCATTTTTTCTAAAGTAATTCATGGTAAGCACTTTTATTTTCTCAAAGCGCTTCCTTTTCAAATCAGTACACAAAACCACCTTTTTAGAAAGCATTTTTTTCAAAGCAGTGCATGATAAGTACTTTTTTGCAAAGCAATGTCTAATAAGTATTTTTTTGAAAAGCAATGTACAATAAGCACTTTTTTAGAAAGCAAGTTACATAAGCACTTTGTTCTACAGTAGTTTATGATAAATACTTTTTTCAAAGCAGTCTTAATAAGAGCTCTGCTGACTGAAGTTCTGTTATTGTTACAAAATCAAGTCTAGTCTCTTGAAGGAAACTAATTTTTCTTACAACTTAGAACTATATATGCTAATTTAAGATTTTCAAAATGCACTGTTTGCCCTAAAATCCTCAATTCGTGTTAAGATTTTCTGTAAATTAAATCTTATTTGCTATGAGAAAAGCCAGTGCATCGAGTGAATCACCATCTGCAGTGCTTTGGAGCTTTTTCTTATTAAAAGAAAGATAAAGGGTCATTCATTGTTGATGATTTCAAACTTCTCTATCCACTCAATTTCTCAAACAGTGAGATTTGTAAGCTGAGCATCAACTAAAAGTTACAAATTTGATTCTTTGCAGGTTACCCTTTTTTATTATAGCAACTTGGTTGTGCTTACAAGTTAGCTGGTGCAAATTTGAGGTGACTGTTGACTCTCCCAAAGATATAAGGATCGCAACTTCCTTAAAATTCAGTTCTAAAATTCCTCCCATGGTTGTCATGGGTATAAATTTGAAAACCACTACAGAACATGAATTTGTCTCTGCATCCATAGTCTGCTGCCACAAGATTAAGGTTTGTGTTTGGCTGTCTTACCATGTCTTCAATATGCTCACAGCGTGCTAACTCATGTTTTGTCAACGAGTCCATAGTGATGTGGTCAAGTAATTTGTCTGTGTGTTGTGTTTGCAAAACATATTTGCATGACCTCTGTACTTGTGCTTGCATATTTTTCCTGACAAATTATTTGAGCTTGGGCCATAGACAATAGGTTGGATTTCTATGTCTTCATAAATCTTAATTTGAATGAAGTTTGAAGTTAATGTTGGACTTAATTTGGGTTAAAGATGAGATTTTACTAATGTCTTAAAATATGGTGGATATAGTTGAGCTGAAAATATGATTGGCAGTAACCTTTGCTTATTAACTTTTCAGCACCCCCATGTTGGCTCCAGAATGGAAGAGACCTGGAACGTTGATGCATTTTACTGTTGTTCGTAAAATTGATGGAGGCATATTTCCACTGGGTTTCAGTAAAGAGGTTACAGAAAAGCCAGGTCAAATATTCTGTGTGTTAAAAGCAGGTGGAAATTTTAAAACATAGGTTAGAAGTCTGGGTATAATACTTACATCATTTTGATGCTCTAGTTTACATTTTTCTTCTATTCTCTGGAATTGTAAAATTTTGCTTGAAAATATTACGTTTGCTTCTGGCGTTGACCAACATTTATACTTTGTTTTGCAGCAAAAGGGCATTATTAAACTGCTTGATGATAAAATTATACATGTTGGATTGGGATGCTCTTGTCGAACATAACATTTCTAGATTTGATCTAGATGTACTTCTCCACATATCGCAGGTAAAAGATTCAGCACCGTCTATCAGAAATAATTTCTTATGGATATGATCTTCAAATTTCAACTAGAAAATTGAATTGAATCTTTTGAATCAATTGGTAGCCTTGCTTACAATGCTTCTTGTCAAACGGATGCCATCAAGTTAAGAAATAGTTGGTTACATGGGGTGAAGGCTTACTTCAATCTTGTTGTGCTCTTTGCAGGTAAAAACATTGTAAGAGGATTGATTGAAAATTAGAAATACTTGAATAGAGGTGACAATATTAATAGTTGATAATGGTGCCTTAGCCAGGCTTAGACTAAGAATTAGAATCCTTATGGTGGTTTGAATTAGTTTTAAAAAAAGAAAAATGTTGTCCAAACCTCTTGCAATCTGTGGTCATTTTGTTGTAGTATCGTCTTTCTTGAGTAGGTGGTTGTTGTCTTATTGTTAAATGGTCGTGGTTCCCCATTAGTCTCTATAAAACTCGTAGGCTAGTGCTTCCCTTGTTTCTTGAATAAACGTCAAATCAGAATGCATATGTTCCTTGGCATTTAATTTGTTTTTCTCATCTTTGAAAACTCTTGACAATCTTCCTAAATTTCCAAATGCAACGTGCAGCTGGTCTTTATTATAGGAGCATGGAAGTGGCTATCTCTAAATGACCTCAATATCTTCATATTCTCTAAACTTAAAATTTCGTCATGCTATTTCCTATAAAAGTTCTGCTCCAACCCGCCCAATTTGCATATTGCCTTTTTGAAGAGTTGCTGCTGCATATAAAGCACCCAATTAACGCATGCAGGCTTGCAAAGTGCCGAGCAGCATGTGCTCTAAAATGAGCCACCTCAATCATTCTGTGATGCCCAAGGTTGCCAAAGGAAGCGCTCTCTTCGGCTCTGGAGCTAGTCCTGGGATCCTGTTTTTCATTGCTTGTCAGCTTCTTTGTGATACATATTGATGTTCGCCTGACCTAATGAAGGAGGTAAAGTACTTTTTGAAAAATCATACCACGCTGAAAATTCTGGTTTTAAATTCTTAATTTAGGACTCTTACTTTGCGTATCCAGGTGAGTTACTCTTAAATGCAACTTGCAAAAACTGAATTAAACTAAGCACGGAAGGAATTTGCTCCACATGATGTTTGAAAAAAGTTCCAATCAGCAGAATTCCTTATTGAATTTGTAGGTGCCAGTGTTTACTCAAATATCTTTCCAAAGTAAATCAGAATTCCATTTTTTTCTTAGTTTGGAATCTCAAATAATAAAATTCAATCAATTCATTAAGTTATTGCGTGAAAGATTTTGGGAATGATATGAATTCAAGAATTGAATTTATTTACAAATCATATTATGTAACTATTGGATGATTTGCAAATCTATCATTTTTGGTATGATATGTACCTCATTTCATTTCTATTGAATTCTATTCAATTCTATGTTTTAGGTTTTCCAAACACACACGACCCTGTAAATCATTACAATATTGTTCCTTGCAGCATAATTTGATCACTTAAGGATTCTTCTGGGTCCGTCTCATTCTTATTTTGTGTCAAGTTCAAGTGTTTGTTTAAAAATTTGCCTTTGTCAGTTTGATGAATTAATGGTTATCATTAGTACATAGAGTTATACGCTGGTTCTTATAGTATTTTCCACTCATTCAGATCAAATATGTCGAAACAGATGCATGGTTGTCTAGGGAACTCGTGTTTCATTTGAGCATTCTTCCCCTCACACGCCAGCTAACTAATATGAGAGGTAATCTGTGGGAAAAAGTGTCCAGGTAAACCCCCTTGTATTTTTAGCATTTATTTGCTTGCACAATTTGATCTTGGACATGAGTGACATTACATAGAAGAAAGAAGTCCACATCTAGCTTTTCTTTTTTCAAGGGGCAAGGGCATAGAGAGTAGAGTGTCCTTTGTTACATGCTTTCCACGTGAAGAAGTAGGCTGTGCCAGATAAGATTCCATCCCATGCAAAAGAAACAAAATTGACAAAACGGAGAGTAACTCATGCTGTTGAGGATAGCAATATTGATGAAGCAGATATTGATGATACTTCCTATGAAAATGAGGCTCCGGACAGTGATCATGGGAAAAGCGAAAAGGGTCCTTCCTATGCTGAGGGACTGGTTTTGGAACCAAGGAGGCGGTCTATATGACAACTAGACATTGCTTTTGGACTTCAGTAGTCTTTATCCTTCTATCATGCAGGTTTGTGATGTTCTCTTTTGAAATATGCTAAGCATAAGTGACATTATCATTCTGACTTGGTCTTTTGTCCACATAATCAGATTATTTAGCACTTAAGTTTTCTATATCTGCCATTATCTAATCTTGTTTCCAAATTTTGTAGGATCTAGCTTTTAATATATGCGATTGCACATGCTCTCTGTCTTTTGTGTATTGTAGTTCATTGCAATGTACTTTGGAAAATAACTTACGTCCATTTTCAAGGTTACGTTTGCAGTTGGCAGTGCACATAGGCTCAAATGGTTTATGTGTTTTGTTAAGATTATCATTAATATAAGGCTTTGGCTGCTGATAGATTGCGCCAATATTTGTTGGGAATGATAAGTTTCTTCTATTAGCAGCTTTTCAATATTGAGCTTTAGCATTTGAGTAGGATGCTTTAACATAATTGAGCGTGACCTATGGGTTTATATATTAAAAATGAGATCTCCTTATTAGCTGTTACATAGCATAAGCAATTTTTGGTCTACCATGCCTATTTCATTTTAGTTTCTTTCTTTCTTTTTGTTAGTTGGTGATAAATCTGGTTCAAAGGAAAAGAATGGTGTAGTCATAGATGAAGATTGCCTCTGCTCTTTTAAAGTTTAACAACTGGACATTCAGCAGCATGCATTAAAGCAAGGCAAATAGATAGCTGTGTTTTCATACCTCAAGATTATTTGCTATTTAAATTGTTACACCATTCTTCCGTGTGTGAAATGATGTGTGGTTAAATAGTATGTATGGGTGGTTGGGATTTTTGGATTCAAGATTTTATGCAAAGCCATTAAATCACTTTTTAGAAAGTATTTTTCTCCAAACCAGCAAATAGTAAGGATTTTTCAAATTATTTTTCTTTTTTTAACAAAGTAAAATTTTTTTCAAGGCACGAAAGCACTTTATTTATTTTTTTTAAATATTACATAATAAGTATTTTTATTTTTTAAAAAAAATTTTAAAACGTGCTTTTTTAGAAGTAGTACATAAAAAAACTTTCCAAAATAGTAAATAATAAGTCTTTTTTTCTATATCAATAAATAATAAGCGTTTCTTGTAATTTTAAAAAGCACTTTTTAAATACCAAATAAGCATTTTCTTAAAAGCTTGTTTAATTGCACTTTTTGACACAATAAGTACTTTTAAAATAATAGTTTGTAAAAAAAATTTCTTAAAGGGCACGTTTGCATCAGCTTAAAAAAGAGCTTTTATCAATTTTTTTTTAAGAAGCATTTTTATCAATGCCAAAAGTTGTTTTGTTTGGATAATTGATAAGCACTTTTAAATATAAAATTGTTTAGTTGTAAAAAAAATAAATAATGTTTATTTTTAAAATTACAAAAAAATATATTTGTAAAATTACTAAAAAGAATATATGTAATCACTTTCTTATATAACATTTGAATAAAATATTTATATTACAAGTTTTTAAAATTTTATTTTTTTAATATTTTTTCTAAAGCATTATATAACAAGCATGTTAATTTTTTTCAAATATCATTTTTAAGAAATTTTTTAAGAAATATATAAAAAAACATTTGAAAGCATTTTTTTTCATAGTAGTACATAATCCAAAGTGCTTTGTTAAAAGTACTTTTTTCATAATCAGGACATAATAGTATTTTTAAAAATTTTTTTTTTAAAAGCAATACATAATAAGTACTATTTTAAAAGCTTATCTTTTAAAGTGCTCTTTCAAAACAGCACATTAAAGAATATTTTTCTCATATAGAACAGAATAAGCTGTTCTATGTTTTCCCAAGCAGTTTTTTTTTTTAAACGATACTTAAGCACTTTCTTCAAGATGTTTTTTTTTAATTTTTAATACAAGGTATAAATACGTTTTCCAAAGTAGTATATAAAAAGATTTGATTCTTTTAAAATACTTTATCATAATAAGAGCAGAGATCAATGTACCTAATTTAATAAAGCAATGGTATCCTTTTTGATATGGCACATAACATTCTAAATTATGTTAGAATTTTAGAGTTTTAAATTTAAAATTTTAAAATTTAAGATTCAGAATTTTTTTGTTTAAAATTTAGGGTTTAAATTTAAATTTTAAAATTTAAAATTTTAATATTTTAGAGAGTTTGGGTTTAGGATTTGTTTTAATATGTAGGAGTGTTGTTTAATGATATGTCACAAGCAATGTGCCATGTCAAAAAGGTAAAATTGGTGTATTCATCTTGGTCATTAGTTATTTTAAGGGTTGGGATTTGTGTGTTTTATTTGTAAAGTACACGAAATTCTATACAGAAAGCATTTTTTTCAAATATAGATAAAAAGTAATTTTTTTCAATGCAATACATGAGCATTTTGTTCTATAGAAATACTTAATAAGAATTTTTTCAAAGTTTAAACTCAAGTAGATTTTTTTAACACAAGACAAATTCTTTTTCTAAAACACTTTTTAGCACAAAATAATATATACCTTTTTCAAAATCACATTTTTAAGGTATTTTTTTCAAATATTTTTTTAGCATACCTTTTTAATAGAAGATAGTTATTTCTAATAAAAACCCTTCTACAATAACAGTTCATAAGTCTTTTTTTTTTAAGAGCTGTTTGGATTAGCTTAAAAAATATTTTTATGTGTTACTCTTTTAGTTCTTGGATGTGTATTTAATAAATACTTTTAAATTAAAAATATGTTTTAATGTGCAAATAAAATATTATTTTAGTTTATAAAATTAGTGAAAATCATATACGTAAACACTTTCTTATATATAATATCTGAAAAATATTTTTTTATCATTTTTAAACTTGAACTTTTAATATAGAATAAATGTATAACACTGAGATTAAAAACCATTTTGTCCAAATCAGTGCACAATAAGTACCTAAATTTTTTATAATATTTTTTGAAATATTTTATTAAAACAATACATAAAAATAATTTTTTCAAAACACTTTTTTTAACAAAATATGAACAGATTTTTTTAGAGTACTTTTATAAAAGTTATTTTTTCAACATACTTGTTTTTAAAAGCAGTAAATAAAAAGCATTTTTTCTAAAGTAGTATCTAATAAGAACTTCTATTTTTTTAAAGCACTTTTTTACCTTATCAGTATATAACATTTTTTGCCAAAACAGTACATAATCAGTACTTTTTTTTAAAGTAATATATAATAACTTCCTTTTTCAAGGCCTTTGTTTTTAAAATAAATGTTAATATAATTTTTTTCAACTAACTTTTTTAAATGCACTTTTTGAAAACAGCATGAAAAAAGAGTTTTTTTTTTTTTTCAAAGCATTGCATAATAAGTATTTTTATTTTTTCATGAAACTTTTTTAAAGTATGTTTCAAAGTACATATATTCCAAAGTAATACATAAAAAGCATTTTCTAGAATAGTACATGAAAAACACTTTTTCTTTCAAAGCAAAACATAAAATTTGAATAAAATTTTATTAATACAACTTCTAAAATTATGTTTATACTATAAAGTGAATTTATAAAACATTTGAATAAAACTCTCCTTTTTACTTCATAAGCACTTCAACTTTTTGTTAAAGCACTTTTTAGAGTATTTTTCTGCATTGGTATATAAAAATACTTTTACAAAAGTATTTTCTTTCCAAACACTTTTTTTTTATAGGAGTATTTTTTTAGAAGTACTTTTTATTTCAAATCAATACATAAAAAGCATTTTTTTAGAACAACTCATAATAAATATTTTTGTTTTCTCCAAGCACTTTTTTAAAAATTCATTGTTCCCAAATCAATACATAAAAATACTTTTTTATAAATCATTTTTTAAAATAATACATAATAAGTATTTTTTGTAAAAAAAATATAATACAATTTTTTTACAAAGCATTATACGTAAGCGTTTTTTCTACCGTAATTCATAATAAGCACTTTTTACTTGGGGTGGGCATTAGGTGGGACAGTTTGGATTGAGGCAAAATTCTCTCAACCCAATTGAATCCAATCTCTTATTAAGTTAGTTCAACCCCAGTCAAAAAATTTTTCAAACCAACATTCTTGAGTTGAAATGGTTCGGTTTCACTTGGGTGAGTTAGCTTGGGTTAGGATAAGGACGAACGAACGTGAGGCGAACAGTGAAACGAGGATAAGGTTTAATCGACTATTAAGGACCCAAAGTGTCGAAGTGTGATGATTAGACAAGAGATGAGTCAAAATGAGAAGATGCGAGTCAAGACAAGGTGGGAAGAGGTAAGGGATTAGCATTGACTGTTGGAAACGACGAGACAACGAACGAGACTTGTAGCTCGTGAGAGAGGGAGTCGAGGGACCGAGAGTTCGAGACGAGGGGGGAGGAGCGGTGTTGGTTTGCTGAAGTTGAGGTGCCTCTTGCCTGCTTGTGCTTGCAGAAGTTTTAGGTGGGGTGGGCATTGGGAGGGACAGTTTGGGTTGGGGCAAAATTTTTTCAATCTGATTGAACACAATTCCTTATTTAGTTAGTCCAACCCCAGCCAAAATGATCCTTCAAACCAAGATTTTTGGGCTGGAATAACTTAATTTCATTTGGGTGGGTTAGTTTGGGTTAGGATGGGTCGAAGAGTAAAGACTTGGGGATGGCCAGACGTGAGGCAAGCGGCGGTAAGTCAGTAAGGTTCAATCAACTATTAAGGACTCAAAGTCTCGAAGTGTGATGACTAGATAAGAGAGGGGCCGAGATGGATCAAACGAGGTAGGGTGGTCAGCATCAACTGTCAGAGACGATGAGACAACGGAAGAGACTCATCACTCACGAGAGAGAGAGTTGAGGGACAAGAGAGGATCGAGAAGTGGCATGAAGTCGTAGAGCTACTTGAGAAAGATTTAGGGTAAGCTACGAAACAACGTCATTTTGTAGTAGTAGAAAAAAAAATATATATATATGTAATTTTTGTTGGGTTGCCATGGCAATCCAATGGAGAGAGAGTAAAAATCCAGTCTCATCCAATTTATCCCATCTTAAACTAAAATATTATATTATATTTATTTTACCCCATCTTAACTTAGTCTAAATTTTCTTTTTTACAGTTTGAAGCAGGTTACAACGGTTTGACCCGAACCGATGCCCACCCCTAGTTTTAGGGCAAGCTAGAAAATGACATCATTTTGCAAAATGACGCTATTGTATAATATCAGAATTCAGAAAAAATATATATATATATATATATAGCATAAGAATTGAAAAAAAATATATATATATATATGTAAATTTTGTTGGGTACCCGCGGTAAAGAGGAGACAAAAATTCAGCCCACCCAATTTACCCCATCTTAAGTCAAAATATTACATAATATTTATTTTACCCTATTTTAACCCTGTCTAAATTTTTTTTTTTACGGTTTGGGGCGGATTGAAACGGTTTGACCCTATCCAATGCCCACCTCTACTTTTTACTTAGTTTTAACACTTAGTATTTTTTCAAAGCATTTTCTTAAACATAAAACAAGCACTTTTTAAAATAAATTAGTAAGTACTTTCCTAAAGTATTTTTTTAAAAGAATTTTTTTTTGTGCGTCTTCTTCCTTTGCAGTTTGTTTAACACAAAATAGCTCTTACTTTTGAAAATAAAATCCTTCTAAATCAGTGGTACTTAAAAGTCTTTGTTTCTTAAGGCCAACTTTGATGAGCTTAAATAATACTTTTTATGTATTGCTTATTTGTTAAAGTTATTTTATGTTTAAATGTGATATTTCATAAACATTTCTAAATTAAGAAAATGTTTTGATGTTAAAATAAAAATTACTTTTGATTTGTGAAATTAGTGAAAAAGAAAACACCTTTTTATATAACATTTGAATTACAATTTTTAAAATTGAATTTGGAATGGGTTATGTTATTCTATTCTTATTTCATATTTTCTCTTCTACTTTGATACTGTCTTATAAAAAAATTACCATGTTATCTTTTAACTCCTTGTATTTCATTACTCGTCCATGTAAATATACTCTCTTGCAAAAGTGGATAATATAGTTAACATTCCCTTGTACTATGAAAGTGGGGTTAGGAAATACATAATAACTATTTTTGGAATATGTCAACGATTATTTTTTCAAAGCGCTTTTTTGACAAATTACAAGAAGTTTTTTCTAAAGTACTTTCAAAAGCAGTATATAAAGTTCAAGGCATTACACATATGAAGATTGACCGGTAGTTGGGAGATGAGATCAATGTTGTCATTTTAAAACTTTGTCAATAATAAATTTATCCAGCAAAAGCAAAAGCAATAAATGAGGGTCAGTCGTTTTTCTCTTTCTTCTATCATAATGTCTTTAATTGACACATAATTGTTACAATTTACATTTATAACTGTACATTTGGTTTAAATTGAATGTGAGAGTAAAACAACACTTTACAAAATGCCAACAAATTTAGCTTTTAAAAAGCTTAATTTTAACGTTTCTTATTTGCTTTTCTTTTAAAAGAAATACGTACAAACACTTATTTACTCAATTACACATTAAAGAATTCATACACTCTTGAGATAATGTCACCTATTCCGAGTCTTAAAAAACTCTCACGTATTAGGAGTCTAAAAAAAAGGTCACCTATTGGGAGTATGCAAAAACTATACCTGTTACTTCTAATTAATGTTTTCCATAAAAAATTTACACAGCTTACGCTACTATTTTTTCATCAAAATATATTTATAATTTGTGTGCAGATCATATTAATATTAATTTGTTGCTGCCTTCTTTATATAACTGTGTGGCCTATGCCTCCTGGCATATAATATCCTTTTTGGATGGAATGAGATTTTTTAATTTTTAATTTTAAAAATTAGAGATGATTTAAGTAATAAAATAAATTAAGTTAAAAATTAATAAAAAAAATAGTTAAGATCTAGATATTTATTAAAAAAATAATAAATCATTAATTTTTTTTTTTTTTTAAAAAAAGTTAGCTTTCTTTGATAGACATGCGGCATATAATGTTATCAATAAAGTATTAAAAAAATTATAATTTTGCAATTCGGCTGCAACCTGAGGCTGGGAGCAATTCCGACACGACTGGGCCGATGGATTGTTGACGCAAATGCAGCGTCTCAACAACAAAGTTATGCCCCCATTCGCATCCTCAAGTTCGTCATTGTGCTCTTACGCTTCTCTCCGCCGTTTCAAGCCCAGGTGCTTCTCTTATTCTTTAAAGTACTCACCTTGGTCGGGTCTCCAAGCATGGCGAGGAGCTTCTCTTAACGAGAATCGTAATTGGGGACCCAATGGTCCAGAACCTCTGCTTTTGTCAGCTGTTGACGCTCTTGACACCCCGATTGAAAAAGCCTCCTCTTTGGCAGAGCTAGGTTCTCTGGTTCTCTCCACCAGTGATCCTCTCACCAAGTCACGCCTCTCTCATCAGGCTTATTCTAGGTGGCGCCGCGATAACCTCCCGGTCGGGCTGTTTGAACCTCCCACCCGACCCGCCCGACCGGAAAAGCCTGAATTGGTTCTTCTTCTATTCCTGCAACTGAAAATGTTTGCTCTGTGGATATTTTGCACATTGCTCCGTCAAGTCGTCTATTTTGCATTATTGATAATGAGGATTAAGTATAACGGTGTAATGCATATTACATGCTTGTTTAAATGTCAATTTTGGGTTGTGAATGCAAGTTATAATGTTATGCTAATGAATTTTCTTATTCTATTAACTAATATCTTAACGGGAACTTGACTTTTTGATAATTAAGATGCTAGTATCGCCGCCTCTTAGTTGTAGATGTTAGGTTTATTGGATTATTTCTAGAACCAAGTATTGATTACTGAGTACGTAATTTACTTCGTGGGGTTTTCCCATTTCATAATTATGAATGGCTATTTTCTTTGATAATTTATGTGGGTTTTACTATCCTACCCCTTATTTTCCTACCCAACCTTGGAATCCTCACATTATAAGGAAAGATTGTTTGCCATATCATCCACTTTTACCAGGGAATGTGGCTGAATTCATGGAGTAGTAGTAGAATAGAAGGGAATAGGAGAATAAGATGGTAATTGCCTTATAAAATGATATCAAGGGAGAGTGGGTTATGAAAAGGGGGGGGGGGGGGGGGTTAGGATAGCCATTCCCAATTTATATTTGCGAAATGCTTGTTTCTTCTTTATTTGAGAAAGCCCAGTTTGTCTCTATATTCATGGACTATTTTGTGCCAAATTCAGGTCTCCCCAAAGGAAATTCCAACTCCAAAGAATTCAGGTTTGCCTCTAAATGCTTATACACTTCATAATCTGGCCCATGTGGAGCTCAACGCAATTGATTTGGCTTGGGATACTGTTGTTCGGTTTTCTTCCTTAAGTGAAATTCTTGGTGAGGAGTTCTTTGCTGACTTTGCTCATGTTGCTGATGATGAGAGTCGCCACTTTTCTTGGTGTTCACAGAGGCTTGCTGAGCTTGGTTTTAAGTAAGGATCATATTTAGCTGTCAAATTGTATTTTTTTTTTTCATTCATCCTAATTAATTATGACGGATTTCTACTTCTACTTTGGAACTAGATATGGGGATATGCCAGCTCACAATTTGCTGTGGAGAGAGTGTGAAAAATCATCAGATGATGTCACTGCACGTTTGGCAGTGATCCCACTGGTCCAGGTACCTTCTTTTCCCTCCTCTAGTCCTCTCCAGAAATTTTATCTGGCGCATGTTTAGTATCATTTGACAAAGAATTGCTTCATGAATTTGAACATATAGTTGTTTTTATGAGTATGTATATTTTGTTATTTTTGTCTATCAATTAATGAATAAGTGACACAGAAGAAGTGGTCATACTGATTTAAACTCCTTTTAGTTTCTTTAGCATATGAATCTGTTTTAATGCTTTGCATGCTGTTTAAGTGGTTATTTACTCCTTATCAACTTGCATAATCTTATTCACTTTCTATGTTAGAGCTCTTGTAGCCAAAAGAAAAATGTTTGAACTCTAGTTGTTCCCAGTACAATTGATTCTTTAAATTCGGGTTTCTCATTCTTCTTTTGCGAGTAACAATAGCTTGGAGAATGGAGATCATTTCCTTTTATTTTTACCCCTTGAACAGTGCTGTCCATATACAGTGTATTATGTCAACTTTTTCCCCTGAAATTGTAGCTCAAAGTCAAAGATAGCCATCGTGTCCCTTGAGTGGTCCAAAGTAACTAAAGTCCATACTGCATCATTTTCATTTGTGGGTGGATGTTAGGAGCTTAGCTAGAAGAAGTGACCAGCCCACTATTGTAGTTAGCCCAAATACAGGAGAGAGTGTTAGAGGGCAGAGAATTCTGTTACAGAAATCAGATTGGGTGGTGGAAGGACGGGGAACACTTGGACAGGGTAGTGTTGTATATAGGACACTGGGTAGTGGGAGAGGGGGTATTCTGTTAGTCATTACTGAGTGAGCTTTTGCTTGGATCATAGAATTTCTCTGTGCAAGGGACATTGCCCTGGGAAGCCAAGGGTCTCCTTGTACTTAGTTGCTTTTATTTCCTATTTTTAGTTTTTGTTTGTATGGTCATTGAAGGATTTCTCCTTCCTTCTGTTAATACATAATATTTCCTTAAGCTGCATTTCCTCTGTGCTACCAGTGGACGAATTTCTAACCAAACATCCTAAGGTTCTTCTGTAGTTTAATGCACTTTAGGAACTTGATCTAGTAATACTAAGTTTTATGTGGGAACTCTCAAGAAGATTACTGAAGGGCTTGTTCTATTTGGCCTTAATCCTAAGGGCTCAGGTCATCAGCTTGAGTCCCCGTTCAGAATTTTAGTAACTGACATGGACCCCCCCCCCCCCTCCCTTTTTTTTCTCAAACATGATTTTACACTAGAGTTTTGTGCATCTACTTTTATACTTGTATTGGTCTCTCCCAAGTCCCAGTCATCTTTAGTTCCGAATCTTATTATGATTCAAAAGCTATAACCTGCTTTCTTTGGAAGGGATAAATTTTCAGCAAGATGCCTAAAGTCATTTATATGATTCTTTTCAAAATTGTTGGCAGTTATCTCCTCGTTCTTTTTACCTCTGAATCTTATCATTGTTCACTGGCTACCACCTGCTTTTTTGGGAAGGGATAGATTATCAGCACGATGCCCCTGAACTGAAGTCTTAGATTTGACATTCTTTGATATTGTTGGCAGTGGTCTTACTTGGTTATCACTTACCACATGCTACAGAGATAAAGGCGATTTGATGTATGTGATTCTGATGTTATGAATGTATATGTTTATTTTACTTGTAGGAGGCTAGAGGACTTGATGCTGGGCCACGATTAGTGCAAAAATTAATTGGTTTTGGAGACGTTAGAACATCTAAAATTGTGGCTAGAATTTCCGATGAGGAAGTTGCACATGTAGCAGTTGGTGTCAACTGGTTTGTTTCTGTCTGTCAAAAAATGGGTTGTGCCCCTGACTCTACTTTCAAAGGTTTTGAAGCCTGTCTAATTTCATTACATCTGCTCTCTTCAACTTATATCGAAGGTGTGCAAGCTTCAACATGAAAAGTTTCTGTAACCATGCAGACTTGCTGAAAGAATACAATGTGGAATTGAAGGGGCCCTTCAATTATTCAGCTAGAGATGAAGCTGGCATTCCTCGTGATTGGTAGGGACCTGTACATTATGTAATTGTATATTTTTGACTACCTACAAAATTTCAAACTTATATGGACTACCCAATAATTGAAAATTTCCATCTCAATGCACCTATATTCCTGATTTTAAATTGTTGCTTGCTTCATTCTCCATTCGAGGTATGACTCATCATTTACAAGCTGTCAGGACAAGAAAGATGAATATGACACGAAAAATAGGCTCTCTGCAGTAAGCCATCCTTGGCATCACACTTCCCGTTACATTTTTAGCAGTTCTTTTGGCATAAGACTGATGGATAGGGATGTACTTTGACAGGTTCATGAGAGGCTGGCTTCCATCATTGCTATGGAAAGTGAGAATTCTAGTTTGACCAGACCGCCTGGCTGATAGCATGGTATGTCGAGCTGTTTCAATTTTCTACTGGAAGTAGGTTATTTGAAGCATATAATCCTGGTTGGTTTCATGCTGCCTAAGGATACTGGAACTTGTTTCTTCAACCACTAACAAGCGCAACAGTGCCGGAACCTCAGAAAGGAGGATCCACGTTATGTTATCATTAATAAAAAAGGTTTTCAATGTGTATACACAAATTTTTCTTATTATTTCATCATGTAAGCATAACTAACTATGTTGACAAGAGATAAACATACATTAATAGAAAACACAACGGATGATTATTATTAGTACAGGGTGTGATTTTATTCAATTGTTAAATCTGTGTTGTGTTTCCATTATGTACCAAAGGATACTTTTTCTTAAATATTTTTAAATAATTATGGATTGTACATAGATAGTCATATTCAAAATAAATTTTAAGTTAAAATATACAAAATTTTGTCAACTTTAAAAAATCTTTTTAAATTTTAAAAATTTTTACAAAATTTTGTTTAACTAACTAAAATTTATGAAAGGCTTATTTCTATTAGTTTTTTTGTTAAAGTATAAATAGAACCTAACAAAAAGATTAAAATAACCTTATCTACTTAATTGTTTCTTTATCTTCTACCTTGGCCTGTCTCCTTGCTTTGCAAAATCAGACAGCCAAAGGTGCTGCACGTGGATTAGCTTCTGAGGTCAAGCTTCTCGTCTTCCTCCTTAGAAGGAAAAGAACAGAGAGGACCACATTCAGCAACAAGAACAAAATGATTTCAACCAGAGATTTGGATTGACTTCACCTCAGGCTTCTCCTCTTTCTCCTGAAGAACGGTGACCGTAAGCACCCCATTCTTCATGGCAGCTCTGATTTGATCCATCTTAGCATTCTTAGGCAACTTGAACCTCCTCATAAATTTCCCGGTGCTCCTCTCGATGCAATGCCACTTGTCGTCCTTTTGTTCTTACTCTCTGCTTCTCTCCACACTAATCTGTAGCACTCTGCCATCTTCCACTTCAACTTTCACCTCTTCCTTCTTCAATCCAGGAAGATCAGCCTTGAAAATGGAGCCTCTGGGTTCTCCTTCCAATCCACAGTCCAATCCGAGAGGGATGCGAAATGATGCAGCATTCATGGATTCCTCCGGTTGTGGAAGCTCTTCGCACCAACCAGAGTCTTATCCCACGCAAGCACCAGCAGAGCCCACCCCTCCGCCAGCGAAGCCTGTTGCTCCTGAGGTTGACCATCCTTTGCTAGATGACAACACTCGTCACGTGGAACTAAATGAGCGCGCAGGGCAGCGAAACATCTAAAAGAGGTGGATGATCCTCTGTTGCCACTCCTTTTGTAGTCAACCCGGCCTGGGAGGCTTTTCTCAAGTTCCAGATCAGATATAGGCTTCGGTGCCATCGTGAAAGCCTGCCTACTTTACAAACAAAGGGAAGTCGTTTCTAGGGAACCTTGCGATTCCTGGTAACCGGCCGCATCGGCCCGCTTTGTCACCGCGACAATGGTGACAACAGTGCTCCTAAGCAACGGCTTCACTCAGCAACGGTGGATTCCTACAGGAGCGGTAGCACAGTGGGCAGCGGCATTGAATTCCAGTCAAGGTCGCTGGTCTTCTTCGGAGCAAGGATAGGAGTGGGAGAAGGAGCTTTCGTTCGGTGAGAGTGAGGACATCGTCTTTGAGGATGTGCGTTCATTGCAGCCGAGAGCGCTACTCCTTTCACGTGCGTCTATTTCGTGATATCTGGAAGAGAGCTTTTGATGAACTGGCTGACCTGGGTGAGGTTTTTTGGGTCAAGTTTTAGGTGGCAAATGGCGTCGGGGTGTTGGCTGGTCTGGACGTAGAAAGGATGAGTTATGTTTGGTAACGGTGAGGGGGCTCGAGTTGGCATTTTAGGTAAGGATATTGGGTCTCTTTAAAGCTAAAGAGTGCAGCGGAGAGGTGAGAGCTAGTTGCTGAAGGTGCTGGACTTCCCTTGTAGGCTAAAGCTTCTCCGTTCCTCTTATTTTGTGTGTTGTATAAGGTAGTGAGCAAGAGAGCGGGTGGGGGACGTGCATAAGGGGCTGTGCGTTAAAAGGAAAGGTGCGGTGGATGTTTAAGTTGAAATTGTAGGAGGAAAGGGTTGCTGTTGAATGAAGGGTGCAGTGGGTCAAAGTTTGCTAAATTTTTTTCTTCTTTCTCTTTCTTTCGCGGGTGTTGTGGCTTTGAGGTGAGGATGCTTTGAGAGTGATGGGTCACTGTTGAACAAGGGGGTGCAGTTCTTTTTTGTTTTTTAGTTCCAGCAACCAAGCCTTTTTTTTTTTCTTTCTGAAGGGCTAGCGTTTCATTACACCAAAGGGTGTATTGTATCTACCGCCCCCAATGGAGCGAAGATGAAACAATGGATCAGGCGGTTGAGCATGCCGTCCTTTCTCCTAAGAGGGGACATTGGAACCATAATAAATTAATATTATGCAGTCTCTTTACCCTGCTTCTTTGCGATCAGCTGCTTTTTATATCTTTGGTGTCTTGAATCCATGCAAAAATAGGTGTCGTTCAGTAGTGAACTAGATGGCCGTGGCGATGATATTTGGGAAGGAGGCTTGAATTAGGTTATTTTGGTCTGTTTTAATAATAATTTAGGGTTACGTCTATTATTTAATAAAAAAATTAATAAAAAGAAGAATTTTGTAAATTTTAATTAATTGAAAAGAATTTTATGAAAATTTTTAAAATTTAAAAAATAAATTTAAATTAACTCTTAATTTAAGAATATTTTATATATTTTTATTTAAATTTTATTGTATAATAATAGAATATACAATCAGTATTGTAACATAAAATATATTTGTAATGAATGAAGGCATTATGTATACTTATGTTTATGCAAAAAATAATAAAATCTAAATATACACTTGTGAGCGATAATTAGCATATTTCTTGGTAAGTAACATAGATGAACCCTGTTGGAACAGAGAATGTTCAAAACAAGGGAGGAAGAATATTAAAAAGTGACATGGTTTAGCAAAATATCACGTGCTTTCTACGGTGACACAGAGCCATGATCCTTACACACTTCTATTTTATACATATTTACACATTGTCTCAAATTTTCAACTTTTTTTCTCTCCCCAGAAAGGAATCGCCTTCGTGGCTGGAAAACTACTGTACTAGGTTCCTTTGGTGTGATGGCTTTGGGTTAAAGCCAGAAAACCGTGTCCCTCCCTCTGCCCTTACTTGATAACGAAAATTTAGAAATATCGTTAACCTACTTCTCCTTCTCTCTCTCTCTTTTCCTGTCGGCTAATTTCACAAACGAAAAGGCAGAGTTTAGAAAGCTGCAAATTCCTTGAAAGTAAGTGAAAGAAAGCCGAAGCAGAAATGTGCAACTCAGACGGTGATTGCAGGCCGTTGGGTTTTCTACTGGGTCTTCCCTTCGCTTTTCTCTCACTTCTCCTGTCAATCGTTGGCCTCGTTGTCTGGATCGTCGGGTAAAATACTCATCTCTCTCTCTTTTAATCCCTTCCTCCTATTTAGAATTCATCTTGATCATCTGGGGATTTATAATTCTCTGTGAAATTTCCAATTTGTGAATTTCATGTAATTTGATTTTCTGGGTTACTGCTTTGCAGTGATTTCTTTCTCTGTGATCCGGGTTTGGACCTAAATGGGGGAAAAAAGTTGATATTTTGCTTGATTGTTTCTGCAGATTGTTGCTGACATTCATATGCCCCTGCTGCTTGTGCCTGACTGTAATAGTCGAACTGGCGTTAGAGTTGGTCAAGGCTCCACTTCACGTTATGAAGTGGTTCACATCTCAGATTCCCTGTTAATCTTATAGCTTTACAATTTTTCTAGGGGGAAAAGTTCAGACCTTCCTTTGGTTTGAGTGTTGATTCTTATCAATTTGTTACCTATTTTTGTTGATATTTCTGTTGGGTGTTTAAGTTATCATATTTTATGGCTCTTATCTGTGTGATTTCTGGTCTATCTGATAAACTAACGGTAGATTCAATGACTTCCAGTTGCACAAAAATGGAAAAAAATTCTCAGTACATAATATTTTTTCTTGTGTAAATGATACAAACTAGCAACAGTTTCAGATGCAATGGCATATTTAGTGAGAGGAATGTTCTTGTAATTAGCACTGAAATGAAATATATCTTGTCCTTGAAATGTTTGTGAATGGAATAGTAGAAAAAATTAGAATTACATTTGGTTTTCCCCCAGCAGCAGTACACAAGACTGGGAAGAACGGCTTTTCCGTGAGAGTTTTGTTACATTTTTAGAGATACAAACATTTTGCTTCTAAGAACAAGTGAAGTGTGAAACGACCTGATTTACTCTTCATTTATTTTATAATACAGTGAAATTGTTTCAAAACGTAGAGAAATTATATGTACAAGGACATAAACCTAACAAAACCCTTGAAGTCATTGTCAACTATGTTGGTTGTGACGCCAGAATTGAACGGTGTCTGATGAACAAGAGCTTGGACTCTTCCTGATTTGCACCATTATATTCTATTTCAGAATATAAAAAGAAAAACTCAATGTGCATTACAGTCTGTAATTCCTCTTTTGTATTTTCTCTTTTAATTTCAAGGTGGCTACTAATTCCTTCCGGGGTTGGTCGTCTACTTTTTGCCCCATGATGAAGTCATAAAAAATTGGAATTTCTTTGCTTCCCATTGGGAATATATTAATGTGGAGAGTTAATTAGAAGAAACAAGTAGTCAAAACAAAATTGATCATTAGAGTGAGTGGGTATGGTACTCGTTTCCCAGAAACCCACCGTATTGTCCACGAAGGAAAAATAAAAAAGAGAACAAGACTCTGATCCAAGTTTCCCATATAACGAGCATTAAATACAATAAGAAAAACTAAGTTTAATTTGCACATAATTTGATATGAAATGATAGATAAATATAGGAATGGTAATGGAGCAGGCAATGAGAGGGTGAGTGGTTTCTCATTCTCGTGAAAAATTTTTCTCCGCTTTCCCCCAAATTTTAAGGACAGTAAGAATTTTTCTCCCCTCCATGGAGGAGTGGATATATGTGGGGATTCAAAATTTTTTATTTTTTAAATAAAAATTTTTAATACAAATAAATTAAGATTTTTATTTATCAATTATATATGTAATTATTAATGTATCATTTATATTATATATTATTTAATTGTTATTATATAAAAGTATTATAATAAATTTTTATTTTAAAATCTCTACCCCATATCTGAAATTGTGATAAAAAAATTTTTTACACCCATCACATAGAGAGAAAATTCTTTCCTATTTTTGGCCAAAATTAAGAATTCTTTGCGAATCCCCCGCTAGCCAAAAAAATTATCATCTCTTATAAAAATGAATAAAATAAAGGAAACGAGGTTGGTTAGTTTAACAAAATAAATTTATTTGAGAAAAAATAAGTTTAAGTTGGGGACGTGGGAATAGATTATTCAGCAAAATAACCTTACATATTAGATTGTGTGTAGGTTATAAATAAGTAATTTTGTCATTACTTAAAAAAATATATAACTTTGAGTAAAAGGGTGACATGCATGATTGGACTGGATGTTGAAGAAGTCATTCAAAATTTTCTTGTTGTGGAAAAACACAGGCTAACCACCAAAGTGCAAACACCAAAAAAAATTTCATTCTTAAATGTGTTTCTGCAGTTGATTGTTCGTGTTTCCCATTGGACATAGAGTCATACATCAAAAGCTATAGCTGTTCCAAAAATTTTATATACGAATAATACTACGCTATTAAAACACTACGCATATCAAAGTTTACTAATCCCTTCAAACACTAAAATGTCCTCACACAATAATCATGCCACGATCTCTACATTTCCCCTTGAAATCCTCATTTTCACCTCACAATTATCACACCACTAACCTCCTAACATCATGCTAACCCCTTAAAATTCTCATTTGTTCTCTCACAACTATCTCACTACTATTAGATTATAATAGTATATTTATCCCTTGAGGTTCTCATAGCTTCTCTGAAATATCATCTCTCTTGTATGCACCATTGATTTTTCCAACTCCCTCTCCACAGCCATGCCTTTACATTTTCCTAATCATTTGCATCTCATTTTTAAATACCACTGTACCTGTATCAATGCTGTTCTTAGTAATATCCATGACGCCCCTTTTTAAAGTTGTGCTGAAACTAAGATATTCCATTGGAGTTGTGGTTGCAACTTAAAAATACCCTAGATAGAAGCATCTCATAAATTTTATGGAAAACTATTGAAATAAACACAATAATTTATGGGCACTTTAAATTTCAGTTTGCAATTTTTTCTTTTTTTAATATATATGTGGAGAAAAATGCAGAACAAGGTTCCACACATGATTTGATAAGTAGATTTTGCTGCAATATAAAATGGCATAAAGAGTAAAGACTGCACGTTCCAATGTGGAAGGACCAATGCTTCAATTATTGTTCATCAAACCTGAACTGGAAATTTCAATGTTCATAATGCATCAATTAATGACAGTAACACTAACAAAATGTCAACTCTACCAACAAATGATTGGTATAGTGACAGTGATTATGTCTTTGATCACCTTAAGATAAAATATATACTTAAAGTTTAAGTTATATATTCAAAATTTAATTCTGAAATTATCTTGGTTGAAAAAAGGTTATCGCTCAACTTTTGTCTTAAATAAAAATTAATTTCATTTAAAAGGTGAGATACTCATAAAAATCAAAAATAAAAAATAAAATGCCAACTCTAAATAATACTGTATAAATTTGTTCCCTCATTTATCTTTTAAAAAATTTCCTCCAACCCAACTCTCCTTTTATCTTGAAGTTTTATGGCTCAATTCAATGCTAGAGGAATTGTATTCTTATCAAGTGCTAAATGTGTGATTTTTTATTATGGTTGGGTGCTTTATTATACTATTTTTTGTTTCATATATATCACTGCGAGCTAACTATCATAACAAGATAATCACACTCAAATTAAGTTTGGAAGAAAAGTAAAACCACAATCATGTAATAAGCGTATCATAATCAGTAACTACAAATAATTTGTCCTTCTGTTATTATACTACGTATGCTATCTATATTTATATATAAAATATAAATACTTGATATAATATAATATAATATAATATATATTTTCTTTGGATGGGAGCAAATATTAACTTGCGTATGGAACTCCACTATCTAGCCATATGAGAGTTTCTGCCTTCCATTGTTGCATTCAATCTGAAGGTGAAGGAACATTAATTCACCATGGAAGAAGTGGAAGACTCAGAGTTGAAGCTGGCTAGATTTTCTAGTTGTCGTGGAGTAGCATTTGAGATCAATGCTAACAGAAGTAACCCGTTTGCAATTGGGTCACCATCACAGCTGGAGAGAATTGGAGCTAGGCTTTGGCTTCCATGGACTCGAACTGGTTCATTCAGAGTGTTTCCTCGGTCTCATCAAGTAAGTCCGACCCCAAGCAGGGCCAGCAGTCACTTTTGTGACATTGACATCGATGGCTGTGATGTTGAGATTGAGTTCATAGCTGAGTATAAGGAAACAGATAAACCAGAGAAAACCAATGGAGTTAAGGTACAGAAGCTATTGCCCAAGTATGATTCATCAAAGAATTCAAGACTGTCCATAATTCTTCTAGATCAAGGTTTCACAGTGTACAAGTGGCTCTTTCTGGCTTGCTTTACTCTGAATGTGGTTGCATTGGCTCTTTCAGCTACAGGGCACTTTCATTATGCCAAAAACAGAGCTGCGCTGTTTTCCATTGGGAACATTCTAGCTCTGACACTATGTAGAAGCGAGGTAGTGTTGCGAATTGTTTTCTGGCTGGCTGTGAAGACTCTTGGGAGGCCTTGTGTTCCTCTTAGAATCAAAACTGCCACCACCTCCTTCCTTCAAAGTGTTGGAGGAATACATAGCGGCTGCGGGGTTTCTGCTATCGCCTGGCTTGTCTATTCTCTAGTCCTTACAATCAAAAACAGAGCAGAAACCTCCCCTGTGATTGTTGTTGTGGCATTTTCCATACTTTTACTCATTTCTCTCTCTTCCCTTGCAGCTTTCCCTCTTGTTCGCCATCTTCATCACAACGTTTTTGAGCGTACCCACCGTTTCGCAGGCTGGATGGCTCTCATCCTTCTCTGGATTTTCATCATTCTCTCCATAAGTTTTGAGCCTGCTTCAAAGACTTATACCCTGTACTTCTCTGAGATGATCAAGAAGCAAGAGTACTGGTTCACTCTAGCTATTACAGTTCTCATTATTTTTCCTTGGCTGACTGTTCGAAATGTACCGGTAAGCGTATCAGCACCATCAGGCCATGCTTCAATCATCAAGTTTGAAGGGGGTGTTCAAGCAGGGTTACTAGGCAGAATCAGTCCATCCCCGTTTTCAGAGTGGCATGCCTTTGGAATCATATCTGATGGAAAGAAAGAGCACATAATGCTTGCTGGTGCTGTTGGGGACTTTACCAAGTCGTTGATTTCTAGTCCACCAAACCATCTGTGGGTTCGCACAATGCACTTTGCAGGATTGCCTTACCTAGTGAATTTGTATCAAAGGGTAGTGTTAGTGGCCACAGGCTCTGGAATCGGTGTGTTCTTGTCATTTCTTTTGCAGCCATGCGCTGCAGAAGTGTGCTTGTTTTGGGTTGCAAAGGATATTGAGATGAACTATGGAAAAGAGATAAAAGAATTGGTCAGTAAATATCCTAGGGAGAAAATGGTTGTTCATGACACCGCTGTTAGTGGCCGGCCCAATGTAGAAGAGATGACCGTAGATGCCGCAATTAGGTTCAATGCTGAAGTGGTTATCGTAACCAGCAATCCTGAAGGGAGTAGAAACGTGGTTAGAGCATGTAAGAGGGCTAGGATCCCCGCCTTTGGTCCCATTTGGGACTCCTGAAATATGAATGACTAGAACAGCAATTGCTTATTCGATTCTCGTTTCCATCCAACAGGGTATAACATAAATCTTGTTCGACAGATTTGTACAATGGTGAAACATGCAATACATTGAACTCAATTCATTTTATTTTCTGCTCGATTCCTTCGTTGCATTGCACACATAAAAGTTAAAAGACAGACAGCGTTTACAACATAATTTACGTGGTTTAGAACCACACAAGGTACTCTTATTTATTCAAAACTCCCAAAAAAAGCCAAAACATTAAACTCACAGGCTGCGGCCAATTATTATTTGTTGTATTATTAGAAACTTTGTTTCATTTTGGCTAAGGCACAGTTTTCCTAGTCGTCTCTCTTTGATCGGCAACAAAGGACCCCGTTTTACGTCCTTCTTCTTGCTTGAGCTCTCCTTGGTTGCCATGACCAGCTGCGCGAGAGTCTGACCCGATGCTCTGTTTTGACTCTGTTTCACCCTCTCCAACAACAATGGCTTTAGTTGTCTGTGCAATTTCTGATATTGTTTCACCAATGGCACCCAACATCCCGCTTTCTTTTTCCTCTAGGCTATTGGGGACTTTGTCTGCCGGTTTAATCATCGTGTCTCCAATCTCACCCAGAGTTTCACCTACTGCTCCCAATACCACGTTTCCTCCCTCAGTTATGTTATCTAATGGCTTCTTCATCATCTGCGCAGCATCGCCTACAGTATGGCCAATGGTTGACAACACCTCACTTCCCTTTTCACCAACTGTTGTCATTGCCTCACTTCCCTTTTCGCCAATGGTTGAGAGCACTTCACTTCCCTTTCGCTCTTGGCCTTGCACTTGGTCTCTCTGAAAGCTCTGTTCAGACGGCTTCGTCCTCTGAGTGTTTTGGCCTCCAGTTTCTCCAACTTCTATTTCCTTTCTCACTTGATGTTGTTCATGGCCTCTTTGAATGTTTTCCCCAGTGACATTTTCCAGTGGTTTCTGTGTCCTCTGAGCAGGACCGGCAGTTCCACCAATGGCTGTTAATATATGACTTTCCATTCCCTCTTGATGGCCCTGTACTTGGCCTCTCTGAAGGCTTTCCCCTGTTGGTTGGGTTGTCTGCGCATGTTGCCCTACAGTTTCGCCAATCCCACCTTTTCTCTCTCTAACCTGCTCTTGTCCTCCTTGATATCTTTCCCCAGCGATGGCTTCATATGGTTGAGTACTCCTCTGTGCGACTGTTGGTTGGCATCCCTGAAAGCTTTCCCAACCTTCTCTTCCTCCTTTACCATGTTCTTGTCCTGTTTGA
This sequence comes from Dicorynia guianensis, assembly GCA_037013595.1. NCBI lineage: Eukaryota > Viridiplantae > Streptophyta > Magnoliopsida > Fabales > Fabaceae > Dicorynia > Dicorynia guianensis. Next base: position 5,341,502 of record JASUAB010000009.1, read on the forward strand.
AGGCTTTCTCCAGTTGCTTTTTTTGACGGCCTCTCCTCAGTTTCCTCCAATGACACAATTCAGTTGAAATGTTAATTTTCAGCCTAGTTTTAACAGAGAGAATTCAGCAATTCGAAAGGCTAGGTTGTATCAAGCACACTACCGGTGAAACTCAATTCATTATAGTTCTATTATCAGGAAGGCAAGCTCTTTTCGTCAAGTACCCAAAAAGAAAAGAAATCATATAACCTGCCACGTAAATTATATTGATGTGACCCTTAGCTTGAATTTTATATTTTTTAAGGTACTGTGATGGGGATTTCATTTAGAAAATGAGTATCAGAAAAATTACCTCAATTTGGACAACTAAAATTTTAAAAAAATTCACTGATGCTAGAGAATAATATGATAGTTTTTCTTCCCAATCAATTGAATCAAACATGATAATCTATATGCCATAGGCCCATGGCAACTCACATCAATGCACAATTTCATGAGGTTTTATAGAAAGGCATCATATAGGACAGAAGTATAACGTCAAATAGTGCAGATGTGCGTAAAGCAAACTCCAGAAGCTACAGAGCATGACCACAGAGCCATTATATATAGCAGTATATTTATATTTCATTGGTACAGACCAAAACCTGGTGTTGAGCTGCGTTTTTTGCCTCCAATTCCCGCTCTGCCTCTTCTTTCTTCCTTGCCGTGTAATCCTTTGCAGTCTCACCGGCTCCAGCAGCTAAGTTTTTAACAGCACCCAGTGACTTGGATGCAATCTCTGTGGCCTTTTGACCCGCATTCCCTGCTGCTCCCTGAACTATATTGGCCGCAGCCTTTGTTCCCTCCACTGTTTTCTCAGTAGAATAATGTGCCGCAGTCCAGCCAGCCACCGTGGCCTTATCCTTCAAATCCGCTGCCACTTTGCCAGCATATTCAGCAGCAGTCTTCCCCGTTTCCACAGTAACATCTTTGGCTTGCACAGCTTTATCTGCAACATAGTGAGCAGTGGTGCCACCAGCCGATTTGGCCATTTCTGCCCCTTGAACAGTGTAGTCTTTGGTTTTTTCAGCTACGGGAACAGTATAATCCTTAGCAGTCTTGGCCGCACTAGAAATGGTGTCCTTTGCTGCAGTATAACCCTGCTGGCTCTTCTCTACTGTGACATCTTTTGCTTGAGCAGCCATGTCCTTCGCTTGTGATGCCTTCTCCGTTGCAATGCCCCTTGCCTTTGCTCCTTTCTCCTGTGCAGTTTGAGTCGTAGCACACGTTGCTTGAGTAGCCATTTCCTTTGCTTGTGCTACCTTCTCCATTGCAATGTCCCTTGCTTGTGCACCTTTCTGAGTTGTAGCACCTATTGCTTGATTACACATTTCCTTTGCTTGGGTAGCCTTTTCTGCTGCAATCCCCCTCGCTTGTGCACCTTTCTCCTGTGCAATTTGACTTGTAGCACCTGGTGTCTCACTCGCTGCTTGTTTCGCTCTCTCATAGCGCTCCTGAGCTCCTCTTACCGCATCCATTGTGTTCTGTTGCACTTGAGCTCTGTACTTTGAAATCTCTTCCAAGGTAGCCCCCTGTTTCTCCTCACCTTCTCCTCTACTTTCACTGCCCCTTGCTTTCTCTTCTCCTGTTTCTTCTCTGCTATCTCTTCCTCCTCTCTTCTGCTCACCTTCTTCCAGTCTGCACGTCATCACGGCTGTTGCACCTTGAGTTTCAGCTCCAGTACCCGTGCCTGTAACCTCTACCATGCTTTCCAGTCCTCTGCCTAATTTCTCTTCCCCTGTTTCTACTCTGCTCTGTCTTCCTCTTCCTTTCTCGCCAACCCCTTCTTCCAATAGCCCGGTGTTTCCTCTTCCTTTCTCCTCCTCTGATGCTTTTTCTCTGATCTCTCTTCTTTGTCTCTCCTCTGCGCTTTCCAATCTTCCCCTTGCCATTCCGGTTTGAGCTTCCTGTTCTGCCCTTCCCCTGCCTCTAATTTCCCCTGCACCCTTCTCCTCTGTTTTCATCTGAACTTTCCCGACATCAGAAGGCACGTGAACACCATCATGTTCTTGTTCTTTCCTAGCTTCACCTTCTTTATCTCGAACTATATCCTCAGTTCTGGCTTTGTCAGCGTTGGACTCTGTCTGTTTCTCCTTCTCCTTGCCACCCCCCTTTTCACCCTTCACTTTATCAGCAATAGACTCAAAATGAACTCCCAATTCATGGGTCTCTCTTGCATTCCCCCGTCCTCCCACATCGCCAATGGCTTTCCCTGCTTGATCTCTTCTATATTCACCACCTTGCAACTCTTGCATCCCTTGCGGAGTCCCCTTTCCGCCGGCGACATCAGACTCCTTTGCTTGCCCTGCAAGATGCCCAAATTGGGGGGTCATCTTTGGAACTCTGTTTTGCTCTGTGTGAATATCTCTCTCGGTCGTTGTATTGTCTCTGCGAACCATTTGCTCAGACGCCATATTGTTCTCTGTTTTCTCTCAAAAACAACGACACGTCTGTTCTTTCTGGTATTTGGAATGTATTGCTGGACAAACTCGAACGAAGGAGATGATAGGCATAGAAACAGAGTCTGCGTGTGTGCCCTTAAAAAGAAGAAGGGCGTGGCGGTTTCAAGAGATGGTCGTGGACGGGCCTGCATGGGACTTGACATGTGGTGGATTACATTGTGCAACGTGTGTGAGGGTCATGGAGCAAATTAGGTGACTCAGCGAATGTTCACAGAGGCATGTAGATTAGGATCCAACAGCGGGGTTAAACCTTTAAGGCTATATCTTTTTTGGACACATGGGGACTTGAAAAAATGACTCGTATTAAGACAATAGGATGATGGCACCTGGGTACTATATTGGTGATAAGTGACTCATTTCCTTCCTTTTTCTTCTCTTTTTGTCTTTGGTTTTGTCTGCACATTGGCAAGCAGAACCTGTATCTAGCTAGCCCAGATGAGACCAGCCTCGGTTAGTTTCGGTACCACGCTACCATTGGGCAAATGGGGTGATGCAAATAAGCCTAGAAAAGGATGCATAACGTTTTCTCCTATATTGCTCAGCCCAACAAGCCTCTGTTTGTTGCCCAAATCTAAGTGCAGGAGTAGGACAATTCCTGGTGTAAGCAAATTTATAAGTCATCCTCACATTTTGTTGGCACTAGTTTGAAGAACACGAAATATGCCCATTTTTAATCGTGTTATGAAGAGTAATGCCCATTTGTAATCTTCACATTATGCTTCTGTGCTATTGATTTGTGAAATAATCTAACGTTGAAGTCATTGGTCCCTCACATTATTCAAAGCAGAAAAGAGAAGTTCAGCATTGCTCATGTTTGCAAAGTGGGATCACCTTCTATTCCTACCAAGTATTTCTGATGCTGGAAGAAGTCAACAATTTATATAACATGAGCTCGCAAAGTAAGTCTATACAAAGAGGGGTAAATTTCAAGTGGTTTTCAATATTTTGAAGGGTATTTGGTAGAAATCAGTCACTGACTGATGAAGCTTAGTTCTTCTGTATTTGTTTCTTCTCAGTTATGTGGCTTCTTAATTCCTTTTTGTACTCAAAGGGAATGATGAAGCTTACTTTAGCCCAGGTTTGCAATTTGAAAGCACCATCTCTTGGAGCTTTTTCTTTTTTGGGTACATTTCTAATAAATTTTTCTTATGCTTAAAGAAAGGAATTTCATCAATTAGTTGACTTACAATGAAGCAGCAAGTGTTTCCCACGTGGAGTAAATTTCAATTGCTTTTCAATTTTTGAAAAGGTATTTGGTACAAATGAAGGCAAGTTTCTGCCAAAATAATATAAATTTACAATTTCGAGCATCAAACCCCTTTTATTCCCCCAATTACAAAAGCAAAATACCAAATCATTTGGTTTTTTTTTTTCCTCCTAGAGTGGAAAACAATGGGTTTTCCTCTAAACAATTGGACCTATAAACAAGTTGGCAAATTAAGTGAACGGCTCAGGTTCAATTAAAGAGAGCTGCATAGAGAAGCTGATTCCAAGTATCAGGCAGCCCTGGAAGACACCAATGGCTGCAATCTGTTGACATAACCCCACTGTAGCCTTCAGGATGTGCATCTTTCCGGTACTGTGAGAGTGTTGTTACATCTAGAAAATACACTGGTTTCTTCATCCTGCTCAACACTTTGTTCACCACCACCCATGCCATGGGTGTCCCGGCTGGATACTTCAAACCAAAGAATGGCTGTGTTTCACTCATGCATGATTTTGCTGGCTGGTTCCAATCTCTCCCCCTAATTATCAGTAATTATCCACAATAATAACTATAATTAATTAAAATAATAAGGTAGATAGATTTTAACTAAAATCTTATAAATTTCATGTATGACAATCAAATTTATTAAGTTTTATAATTCAGACAATAAAATTTAAAAATATATTAATTTTGATTCTTTTAAGTGACATTCAATTTATGAAAATACAGAAATTGATCCCAAATTAATTAGGGTTATGCAAAAATAACTTACTGGTAATGGACAGGTGAAATCCCCAAAAAGAAGACCTTGGTCTGTGCAGGATTGACATTTGAATTAACCCATCTAGCCCAAGTGGTTAGCCCTTTGTAGAATGCAACCAAACGGTTCATGTCTTTGTACAACTTGTTACCCTCCTCAATATAATCCCACCTGCAATGCAATTTTCATTAACGCAGCAATTCAGTATTCTTTCTTGAGAATGCTTCATGTTACATGATGATGAAGGAGAGATTGATCCTACGGTTGTGAGTTTCCGGTGTGGGTCCACCAATGCCACGTGTTGAAGACCAGGAGGTCCATCCCTCTCCAAGCATCACCACTCTTTATTGAGTCAAGCTTCAAAACTCGCCCAACTTTCTCACGGTCAAGATCTACCATGTATGGCGTACGGTAAAGAAGTAACTGGACTCCATAGTCCTGAAAAATTCAGAGAAAAGATAATCAAATAATATTATAAAATATTTGCACAATAAATTTTGAATTATTATTAATTGAATTTTATAATTTAATTATTAATTTTTTAATTTTTTAATAAATATTTAATAAATTTCAGTTAATAAAAATTGTACTGACATCATTTTTTTTTTTCCGGTTATTATTTTTTCTTTTCTTTATACCAATTTCTGGCTAAAAATACTCAACCTCTATAGGTATAAAATTCCTATCAAAGTTTACTTCTGAAGCAGTTTTTCTACCCCCAATCCTTTGAATTCGTGGCCTATCAGGTCTCTTGGCGCCGAGAAAAATGCAGGGCAAAAGAAGAAAGAAAACAAGACTCTTCTGCAGGATAATATTCCCCAAAAAGTCCAATCTTTTCTTTTTCGATATTTTGCAGTTTACAGTTTACTAACTTGATAAAGTAGATGTCGTGCAAGCAGAGAACTGGCTCTGAAATTCAAATCATGCCAATAGTGGTCCATTTGGAGTGCTTATGGCACTAACTTTGTTATCATTTCGGAATATGTATACTTTGCAGCTTGCATGATTACATCATAGAGAAACATTAGAGACAGGTAGATTCATTCATCAGAAATTGAGGGAAGTAGGAGAAAAAGCAGAAGGCACATCAGATTATCAATCATTTCACAAACAGGAATATGGATTATGAAAATAAAAATAGAAAATGTAAGATCTATATGTAGATCTTGTTTAATTGTCATAAATTATATAATTTAATTTATAAAATTTAATTAATTTAATAATTTAAATTTTTAAATAAAAATTTAATAATAATTTATTTATGAGAATAGTTGAAGAATGGGTTTGCTGAGTTATGTTTAATAATAGTTTTATTGGACTCAAAGTTAGTTACCCCTAATGATGGTAGCTGGGGTCCTGTCCAGTACTTAAGCTGGCACTATTGCAGAAATGAGATCTCCAACTAATAATCATTGCTAAGTGAGAAATTTGCCTAACAAAGTTTCCAAATAAAGCAATTTTGAAAATTGAAACACACCATTAAAAAAGTTGGAGGTTTTCCATGCAAAAGAACAAGAAAGAAAAAAGGAAAAAAAGAACCAGCTACGGATCACTGCTGTATAAGCAAGTTGGGTAAATTTTGCAGGGGCTTTCCCCTTTCACCATAACCAAATGAAGCTGTGGCAACTGAAACTTCATGTGTGTTCCAATGATTTCAGAAAGGTTAAAGGAGTATATATATTTTATTATTTTGCTATTGCAAGAACTCTTTCCTTTTCTGGGTTTTTCAAATTCAAGAAAACCACGAGTGCACGTTCGGATTTGGTAGCTAGAGTAGACAGCTTGCGTTATGACTAGCTTAAGAGGCTAAGACACAAACATTTATTGTAACTTAAAGAAACAGTTAGGCTTAGACATGTCCCATACTAAAGGAAAAGCCTCCCACCAATCACGTCCTCACATTAATGCTCACACTGCCCTGCTCTCACTGTGACAGTGCACAAAAATATAAACAATCCAAGGTATTGAGCTCCAAGCGCACCATCTTCCCCAAAACAGATCAATTGAGGGTGTAGCAGGAATCAAGTTCAAACGAGGAAAAGAGAGGGAAAGTTTTCAACTTTCAACTGAAAGCTAGGAAGAAAATGAGAGATCATGCATGGACAGTAACTCCAAACCAAAATAATCATCATTTGCTGCACTACCTACCACTATTTAATGGAAAAGTTAGAAAAGATTAAAAATTTGTTAAAAGAATCAGATTCCCACCTCGAATGTCACAGAAGACAGACCATCTTTCTTTATGAATGTGGTCCTGGACTTTGGCACCCAAGCATGAATCATACAAGCCAGTGAATTGAATTGGTTCAAACTCAATGAGTCACCGACAAACATAATCTTCTTGCCCCTGTATTTCTCCAGGAAATTCAACGCATTGAATCTGCAGAAAAGTTTCATACCCCAATGAGCAGCAAGCTTGAGAAAATATACAAAAATTGCAGAGAAAGAGAGATACTATGAAAATGGAAGTACCTTGGTAAGGGACAAGAAAATGGCTGCCACCTATATTTTTGGTACAATTTATCAGGGCGACTGCGACAGTTGAATTGTGGATCTATGAAGGGACAGGTAGAGGGGTCATAGAGAGGATATGAAGTGTCGTAGACCCACTTACCATGGAACCAATTGCATCTACCTGCAAGCTTTCTAGCGCTGAAATTGGTTGAATTACTGAAGAGAGCGAAATGCTCTGCTTCTGTCTGCTGAGAAAACAGAAACAGAGTGAAAAACAGAGCTTCTAACAGGAAACCCATTTCTTGGGTTTCGGAAATTTGTTGAGGGAAAAGGACGAGGAATGAGGAAAAAGCTGTCTGGAACAACAGCTTATATAATGTATATGTCACTCTGGGGGTGTTCGCGAAAAAGAAAGAGAAGTTTGAAAGGGTTCCACATGAGATTTGAAAACACGGCAACTTTTTTTCTTTTTTAGCTGTGAGTTTTTGAAAGAAACAATGAAACTTTTGATGGATTTTTTTAACTGTGGCATGTGGGGTTGGATTCAATCCTTGCTTTGAAAATTCTTGGAATCATGAATTTTTTGAATAAAAAATAATGGCAACATTTCCCCCACCAAGAACGACAGAATTGAAAGTGCCTTCCAAAGTAATTTTCGGGAGGATGATGGATGATTCAGACGAAGAGCTTCTTCAAACTAGATCAAGTATTTGAAAATTTTCCCAGTAAAGGACAATATTTACCCTACAGGTAACTCAATTATAATATGTAATAAATTTAACAATTTACATCAATTATGTGAGTATTTGATCACTCTCTTTTAGTGCAAGAGTTACCTTAAAATAGGGAGTTCCTTGAGTAAAATCTGTGGCAAACATCCTTATCTATATTAAATTGAAGACAGATGTGGGTGGCCTACGAAGGGTGTTTGTTACTGACAAGGACACTTGGCACCGTCACATACATGATCAGTCATCTCTTGTATAAGACCAATCTGCTACACCACATCATTCCTTATATTAAGCCATTGCAAGTGGAGTCAATTAGGATCACTTCCACCATATATTTTTTATCCCATTTTTGAAAAAACCAAAAAAAAAAAAGAGAAAAGTACGCTTTTGACATACAAAATGAAGGAGATTTGCAAATGAGTGATTGGATAAGAGTCAATTTTATTATGAAATACAAAAGATTCAGCACTTATGAAACATGGAAATTTATTTTATTTTAAATAATATACAACAATAAATAGATATTTATTTTATTAAATAAGTTAATTACATGAATTAAGTAGTATTATTAAATTTTATCAAAAATTAAGTTATTTTAGACCATTTATATTCGTATTAAATACATATCTATATTTGTAATAGGTATAAAATTTGCATAAAAATTATATTAATTAACTTATTTATATACCTGTTTTCATATCAAATATATATCTGTAATTGTACCATAAAACCTACCTCAGGGACCTCTCCTCTACGGAACTCAACAAAAACGACTACCCTCCACAGACAGACCTTGTCATGGCTTGTAAGAACAAGAGATCTTGCTTAACCATTTTCATCTGTTTATGCTTTCTTTGTGGCACCAAAGTTTTTTTATGCACTAGTTATAAAGGACCCAAAAAAGAACCAAATGACAAGTTTTTCTGGCTTTTATCTTACTTACCTATATTTATAAATAGAAAGCTAGTTACCAGACTTCAGAATTCAGAGCAAGCATGAACTGTTGTGTCATTTCTGATAAGTCTCATCATTTCCATCTGAATGCAATTTCAATATTTATATAACTATTAAACCTGAATTTCTAAGTTCAATTATTCTATTACAGCCTTCCTCCCCAGTTAGATTTTCTACATAGAAGGTGTTTGGTGTGCATGATTATCATAGCATTGCACGTCTGAAGTAGGATATAGCATCAGTATGATATATATGGAAATTAGAAATTTACACCAAAACTTACTGAGACTTGCTTTGTCGTTTTATGACCAAATCTTAGCCTACATGGCACACAGTTTTCCCTAATCTTGAAAGCAAATGGTTTTGCATTATGAGAATAGAATGGTGGGAAATTCTGGTAAAAGTTCAAACAAACTTTCTAAGTCAAATTTGTGGGTTTCTACCGAATTTTCAGATTTGCTTTCGAACACTGAAGGGCAAGTTCATTTGGGCAAGAAGAATCTTGATTTACTTTAACATTATCGGGGTCTTTTTCTTTTTAAAAAAAATGGCCTTGTCTACAAGACACGTATTTTGACAATTTTGACGCCAAATTAAAATTGGGGAAAGACTGAAAAAGAGAAAAAGGACGAAAAGGACAAAAAGTAGGGGGCAGAACATTAATGGGAAGTGACCCCACGTTGAAGCTCATGGCAGTTTATGGCCAAAGTGACAATGGCGGCCACCAAACTAGAAAGAAGCATTTACTAAAGTCAAAGGGTGAGTTGTCCTTCACATGAGCCATTGCAAAATACAAAATACGAATTTTCCATTCAAATTTTATATGTTTTCAATAATAGTTGAATACATGCATATATTCATTATTTATAACTGTCCCAGCAAAAGGGGAACTTGCTCATCCACATACATTGCAACAATTGTCTATCAATTTTTTTTTGTTTCTATCATATGTTTTGGTGATTCGATTCTATCAATTTTGTTGTTATTGTTAACAACTTCTGCTATTATGTTGGTTATTTAGGGGTGAGGTCATTGAATATAATAAAATTTTTTAGTACTTAAAACATATTGGCAGTTTTTTATCTCCACATGCAGCAAATAAATTTTTTTTTTTAGCAAATCAACTTCAATTTTCATAAATATATTTAATGCTAATTTCATACTTTATAAAAAAATATTTTAGGTTTCATTTTTATTAAAAATAATAATTGAATAATCTCATATCAATTATGTGTCTTTTATATCAGACAAAAACAATATAGACATTGATTGGGAAGTGACAAATAAATTAAAAAATGAGTGCATTGGTGTAGGTTGCATTGCCCCAGATTTAATAATTCTTTTAGATTGAAGAATTGAGTGCGTCATGGGATTAAGTTTTTTTTTTTAATTTATTGTAATTGGTTTGGGGGCCAATTTTCCCTTATTTGATGGAGAACAGGCTGAACAGCCACATGGAATATAGACAGAAACCCCCATATCCACACCATAAGGTGCATGTGTCAACAAGTCAAGTCCATGAATCGAAGTTTCCTTTTTCAATTACTAATTAAGACAAAGACTACTCCATTGTGACAAGTTTTCAGCAGCCAATACCCATTGGTTACCTCTTGAAATCAAATTAAGTTGAAGCTTCAAATGAAGCAACGTATAGTTTGAGTGTGACCCCTGCATCATGTTTTGACTTGTGTTCTCTAAAGCTTTATGCATTATTTAATAGCAAAAGTTTCATAATTTGAAAAATTAAGATTTAATTAACATACTAATGACAAAGTACACACAGCACACTTAAAACAAAATCCATTTTCCATAAGAAGTTATAAATTCTATTCTTTCAAAAATAGCTAAATCACGTATTTCTTAATTATATTTTTTAGGATACATACAAGTTAAATTAATTTGAGTTGGGTAAAAAGGTAAAAGGAATTTTTTTTACCCAAACCCAAATAATTATATCTATATATCAGGTTTGGATCGGTCAAATTGATGAGTTTTACATATATTTTAAATAATTGGCTTAAGTTTAAATTGAGTTATGATAGAAAATATATGATCTGTCACCGGCTAATATAGGAGAGTATAAGTCACAATTTGAGTTTGGGTTGATATGAATCAATCGGCTCAAGTTGAGCTAAAAAATTTTAGACACCCCTAATACCTTTGCATATTTCTAGTTGAAAGAATAATAATAAATTAACGTAAAAATTGAGTTCATTTTTTTTTTGGAATAATTTCATTTTCCCACACTTATTAATTGCAATTGTATCATTCATTATTAGTATTATATTCACTTGTTCACTCACACACTTGAATCTTGATAATTCTATGAGAGTATTGTTATCAAGACATAGCTCTCTCAACGTTGTATGTTGCTATGAAATGAGCCCCTTTTGTCCCCCTACAGACATGCAAACCCTATCTAGCGCGGATCTAATGCATTTCTCACATGCTTGCTTCTGCTTTCACCTTTTTCGCCATGAAGATAACTCTGTAACTTGAGCTCAAGCATCTAGACTGAACATCTAAACTGGCTTAATTTGGTATAAAGTTAAAAACATTGAGTTTGATTATTCTAGCAAATACTAGCAATATATAATCATTTTATTCTTATAAGTTAAATTTTATAAAAGTTTGATTTAAAAAATATTGATCATTGAATTTATTTAATTTACAAGTTAAATTCTAAAAATAAATTAACGATTATCACTGATTCATGAAAGAAGAAAAAAGGTAGGAAACTAAATGCAATATGTACGTAGGTGTCTTGTCACATGAGCAAGCTATTAATGCAAGGTAGGGCCTGTGTGAGAGGCAACCATTAATAGTTTCAAAGCTATCTTGTAGTAGCTTACACGAATCACAACCACAGATATCATTCTCAGTTACAGCAGAACCCACCAAGAAGACGCACATGTTGGCGGCTTTTGGGTCAAGAGCCTATGATAAGTTTCTTCAATATTGTTTTGCCTTGCATATTCATCCATCTACAAGCCCATTTGCCACGCTGTGGGAAGAACATAGAAAAATTCAATAATTACAAGAAGACAACTAATCATGACTATAAAGTAGTGTCCCATGTCTTGAATCTTGATCTTTCCATTAATTCTGGGGACAGGTTGACAAGCTGGTTCCCTTAATTATATATGTTTCTTTAATACTCCCAAACCGAATACTTTGATGACAAAGTGTGTGGCTCATCTTTTTCTATCCTTCAATCATTGAATCCAAACTAGGGCACTTACCCTTATCCCCAATTAGTGTGGCCAAACGAGGTCTTATATATAGAAATTAATGCTTGCTCACATCCCTTTTGTACATATGTTTTTCTTAATGAATGCACCATTTTGCTGATATATATATATATATTATATTAGTAAATAAACATGTTAAGAACTACATGCAAATGTAACACACACAGCTGCTCATGGATTGAACCAACAAGCATAAATAACCTCAAAAATCAAAAGAACGTAGAGCAATTGATTGGTGGGGACAGAGATGGGATAAAAGAAAATAGTGCAGTTAAACTCATACAAATTTTGGATTGCAACCAAGTATTGGCATTATTATTTGTAGAATTTGATTCCTCTTTAACCACCTCTTGCTCTCTTTTGAACGAATAACTCAAATAAGGACCTCTTGAACCAACAAAAAGCAGTGAACATCTTTGTGTGGAATCTTTTTTTTTTTTTTTCTTGTTAGGAGTTTGGAAAAAAAATTTATAGTCATATAAAGTAGGTATTTATTTCCTTTAAAATAAAGATATATATTTAATTTGTTAATATTTTTAGACAGTTAGTAACCGCTAATTTAACAATAGAATAAATATTTTTTTAAATTTTGTCAAGGATATTTTCTTATTTTTTGATAGGAAACTAATTTCTTTAAACTCATTCCAATAAGAATAATTTTACACTTAAATTTATATTGACAAACTATCTTAAAATTTTTAAAATACAGTCAAATTTTATTGTATTAACAACTTATTAATATAAATATCTTTTAAATAGAACGAATACTTGCTGTATAAGATTGAAAATTTGCTTCGTTTGTTAGATTTGCTGAGTTTAGGCAGCCACTTACCAGCAGCTTCTTGTATTTATAGGTCCTTTTCCTTTATGGGTTGTCTTCTTTGATATTTTGAGCAAACCACCCAAAGCAGTAAGGAGGGGACCAAAAAGGGTACAGTTAAGGGCGCAGTTGTTATATGTAAACTCGCAAATCCATTGGCTTCAGACGGACAAAAGAGTGTGGAATCTCTGTTTGTCAATATTGAAAAAGCTGTTTCCACTAAAAGTGGGTGTTTAAGAAAATGATGTGAGACATTGAATTTATTAAGCTTTTTAATTTATTTTATAAGATTTAAAATTTTTAAAATAAAATTTTTATAAATTTTAATTTATAAAAATAGAGTATCAGATTAATATCATCATGAAGATAATTATGCAATTTCGGGCTGGGCTATGTGTGGGCCATAACTCGCAAACATAGCTGGGCCCATTTTTTGGTGGCATTATAACGCAAGTTGCTTGCTAAACGAGAATAAACAGATGCTGACCTTTTTCGTTCTCGTTGCCCTTTCCCTTTCAATTTCATGGGTCAATAATGGCAGCAATTATATATCTAGTAATCTGCCTGTTGCTGCATTAATAAATCTAACTTTGCACTTAAGGAAAGTCGTGTGCTTTTTGGCCGCAGCCAATTGATGGTGAATTAGGTGGTCAAGTAATTCTCACGTTACTAATGTTCCCAATGTAGCATATATATATTGGCTTATTAAAAAGTCATTCTTGCTCGCTTTAGCCATATCAGTCAAAAATATTCTCGCTAGAACCAAAACTTCTGTATATAATGGCATGAGATGCTATATCTATACAAGTATAAACGTTTTCACCTCTTTTTCCTAGTCATGCCAATTTTTACTCTTGCTATCATTTCTCCGAGACGCGAAGCCAGGCTGCAGCTTTTTTGGGTCATTGGCGGCAGAATCTGTTGAAGCCTGTGGCAAACCTGCATGGTATTGGATTATATCTAAGCGCCTAGCCTTCAAAAAGGCCCTGGGTTGGTACAATTTTGGGCAGGCAGCAAGCCTATTATATAAATGAGTGCACTTGTTTCATGGCATGGTCTTACACCTGGGCCTTTGTCTACAGAGTTTTTGGGCTCCCATTGATGGATTAAGCAATTGTTTTTCTAGTCAAGCCCAGAAGAAGATCAATGAAAATTTCCATATTTACGTCTCTTTTAGTGTGATAATTGCTAAGTAACCACTTGAATGTGTGTGGCCTGAAAAGTCTGATTAAAATGCGTAACACAGGAAAACGTTAAACTTTGATAGATTGCTGACTTGAGAGCCCTTGTCATATTACACACCAAGATTGTTTACATGAACAAAATGCAAATAGGATGCATTCAGTTTTTCTATTTTTTTTAAATTTTTTTATGGATAGAACTAAAGAGACGATTAGGAGGTTTTAATGTCAATGGCCTAATTAGATTAAGCCTTCCCTCTATTTTTCTTTCTCCTTTCAGAAGAAGAAAGAGTGGTGAGGGAAGGAAAGTCTGGGAAAGGAAAACTAGTTACAGCATAGATATCGTAGGAAATTGTATCTACAATGCCTTGTGAATTTCGAGCAGGGCATCTCAATCTCCTCTACAAGATTGGATATGCATCATACGGGCTTTTAGAGAAGCTCCCACTCAGGCTCAGACACATCAGGAAGTGGTAATTTCTTTTGATCCTCCGGTTCAGAAGTTGGAATAGAATTCCCCACACGGCCTCTTTTGCCTTTTTCGTTGCTCCCATGCCACACTGCAAGCTGCTCATAATCTTGCTTCCTTGCTGACTTGTTGCGAAAAGAGAAGGGTTGCCACATCTTTTTCTTTAAAATAAAAAAATCAATTAAAGGTGAATAAGCACTGAAAGGAGTTTTTTTACCACCCTAAAATTTTAGAGAAAATCTATTCGTATGCGTTCAACACGTAAATTGAGCCTACAAACAGGAAGAAGAATTTCATTTAACTCTTCTTACTGATTGTAGCCTCAGCGTATGTGTTGGACGTACCATTATCAATGCTCAAATTTTATTGATTTTCAAAACTAGCGCAGTAAATTTAAAATCCTACCCTTCAACTCTCTCAAGTTTCACAAACATAAACTTTACACCGTTCCAAGATTTGAAAATACTGCAACTACTGATAATTTAAGTTAAAAATAATGATAGGAAAAGCATAAGCCACATTTGTCATAGTTTTCACCAAAAATACACTGACAGCATATGCTGTCTTTTCAAATGTAATGTCTTATCCCATTTACCCACATATGTCAGTTTCTCCCATTGATACGTTTTCTTCAAATTTTCTCTCGTTGTTCTGTCTTTTCTACTGTAGAAGACATTATCCCATGCAGGTTGATTCAAAGGTTTAGGTGATACAATTTACTTTCAAGGGGTAACAAAGATTGTGAAATTTACGGGTTAAAACTTAATGCACAAATATTGAAAACTATAATTTACCCTTTCTTTTTGTTGGAGAATAGAGAGTACCTTGTTAGTCCTTAGATTATCTACTGACTTCGAAACTAATTGAAGTTCATCTTCACCCACCATAACACAAGTTTCCTCAAGCTTCTGCTCATCATCTTCTCGTATGGTTTCTTGACCTTGTTCATCATCAGGAATAATCTCAGTTGCATCCCAGCTCCATGTATCTGGAATTTCGTAATAAAATATAAAAGGTACCTTTTACCAGCACATTAACTTAATGCTGTCTAATCATTAGTGCACAAGCATATATTACAGCGGTAGTATCCAAAGAAGTTCCAATGTCTAAATATTTTAGAACAAATAACCTTTCAGCAATAGACGCTAGCTGACTCCACAGTAACTGCATATGGATATGCCCCAGAAGACTTGGGAAATACAAAACAACACAATCGGATTTAAACTGCATTTTCCAACGCTCAAAAATTTAGTCTTCAATAATTTTTATGAAAGCATTGTCAAGTCACAATCAATGATGTTCTAACAAAGATGCAATCTACCTGACTCCTTCCTAATTTAGGGCAGAAAAAGGAGAACAAACTGCTACCACTTTCATACTGAAAGCTGCCACCAATATTCAGATATTATGGTTGCTAAGCAGAACAAAATAAATCAATCCTCATCCTTTTCCACCCGCCAGAGGATGAACGAGAAAGAATATGAAATTAAATGTGAGAAATAGTCAGATACTAACCCTTCAATTCTCCAAATGGGACAGCAGCAGCAGACGGACTTGTATTCATCTCTATCTCTTCAGCTGATTTAACAAATTTTGAAACATTGGAGATCTGTTTAGCACTTACATCTTCAATCTCATTACAACAGCCTGCCAAAAAGTCCGTCCTTGTTGCTCCAGCTGAAGCTAGCTTGGAAAGAGTAGCAGCATCATGACATTGTGCTTTATGATTTTTATTTGAGAGTTCACAGGATGATAGTGTCCTGCATGAATCTGTTTCTGTTGAAGTGATTTCACCCAGTGTCTTGGCTGGAGGCACTTCTTTTCTTTGTTGACTTTCACTCATACTTGGGCTTGATTTAATATGTGTATTTCCAACATATGGTTTTGAATGTAAATCAAATTGGTTACTTTTGACCAAATTGCCAGAAGTTGATCTGAACAAAGCATCAGTTTCCCAATATTTATTATAAGATGCAGCACAGGTGACACCAGTATCAGCATCATGATTGCTTCTTGAGTCCTTGTTAGTTTGCCAAGAATCAACCTTTACAAGTCCTTCCTTAGGACCTAGAATTGGCTTCTTGCAGGCCTCAACATCAGTGTCTTGATTTACAGGCAATTCAGAAGTCACATTTTCATCCAAATCACATAAACGAGGAAGCAAATCTTGCGTGATGTCTGAATATAGCTTTTGAACTCTTGTCCCCACAGTCTGCACCTGGTTCTCTATGTATTTAACTGCATCCTATCCCAAAAGAAGAGACCAAGAAAAATCAAAGAGAAATAAAATGGATGTTAATCCAGGGAACTTCAAACTTCCAATAGCAGTTTAATCAGCTACTGCTATGGAACAGAGATGATGAACAATAAGGCTTCAGAAAGGAATGTTTATCATAAATTATCACAGTTGACAAGTAGAGCACAAGTGAACAGTTGCAATCAACTTCCAGAACAAAAATTTATGAGATAACTATACTAACAGTAGTTACAGGCAGAATACTCGGAACATGTAAGCCAAAGATGGAGTAAAAGTTGCAATTATCCTATTAAAAGTCGGGGATGGAATGGCCAAAAAATTAAGTTTTCTAACAATAGGTAACTAGCATGTGCGCTAGGGTAATTTGAGTCATCTTTCCGCACTTAAATAGGTACAGGACAGGCAAAGGTAAATAACAACAAAGGCATACCTCGTACATCATTTCTTCCACCTCTAGGCACATATTTTCAAACTTCTGGTATATGTTCCCAACCCATGTTATACCTTTTACATCCATAGCGATCATTATACCCTTGCTGGAATAGTAGCTAGACCTGCTCTGGTCTGAATTAGGTTATGATTCCTCCTGTTTAAAATTCAAGGTTGTTTTACCCGATTATCTGCAAGAAACCACAAAGAAAAATTCAACAAAGCGTCTTAATTGATGGTGGTCATCTGCAGAGTCCTAAAAGTACATTGATCAGAGTTTTTCTAAGATAAACACAAACTCGCTTGCAGATTATTTCCAGTCTAGAACACATTTAGTTTCAACAAACATACATTCAAACCCCAGCAATAGTGATATAACCAGCTAAACAGGTTCTGACATAATGCGAAACTAAACTAAACCCCATCATCCCAATTCCCACCAATAAACAAGAAGACCAGACCAGCCCATAATTTACTCTTCTGAATCATATCAGATTCTTCAAGCAATTCAAAACACATAATCCTGAATGTTCAATTATTTTGTCTTATGGAGTTCAGAAGAAGCCTCTAAACCCCAACCCACAAAACTAAAAAAATTACAGAAAACAGAAATAACCTGTATGTATAGATAGCCCAATAAATAAAAAAAGGAACTTGTTTCCAGAAAACAAACCCGATTACTAAAATAACTGGAATAAATCAAGGGGTTTATGATAAACACAAGAAGTACAGAGGTTTGTTCATGGAAAGCTAGTTCGATTACAGAAAGTTCAGAACTTACCAACGACGGCAACGTAGAGCAGGCATACACTCATACCCAATTCAATATAGCTTTCAACGGTACCGAAGAAAGAGCCAGATTTTACTTTTATCAGCTTAGAGAAAAAAAAGAATATCGATAAATAAAAGAAAAACTGGAAGGAAGTCTCCGAGGAGGAAAAGGAACCTGTAGTCTACAGTGTACAGATTCAATTGGCCGGGCTTCTTCTAAAGCCGAACGTTTGACACCTGGATTCGAATTCCTAGTGCTTTATTTGGGGTACAGGTAGTTTTGTGCTTTTATTTTGTTTTATCCAGTTCCATTTATGTATTTGTCTACATGTTTTTCTTCCATGGTCGACATATGAGCAACAAACATAAATTTTGAATATTTGTTTTTCTTATAAAATTAATATCAGTAATTTTATTGCATGTCTCTCAACTATAAGTCAGGCAGTTTGACAATGTCAAATTTGAATTGCCCACATGAATTCCACCAAAAACAAAATTAACATTCAAGGGGAATACTTTTGCTAAGAATTTCAAAGTCACAAATACTGTATCTGGAGACGAAAATTTTCAATTTTAGCTGGCTTTTGCTAACATTGGCTTTCAACGGCTCAAAAAGAAAGTTTAACTTATTTTTATTTTCAAAAAATTAAAGTAATTACTACTTACAACTTAGCATCAAGTCAATCAAAATCCAACTCCGAAAGCATAGCTGTTTATAGGTGCGGCGTAAGGATTTGAAGTGATTGATTCTGTTTCCTTGTTAGATTAGAAAAATACTTTCAGGATAAGCATCAATTAAGCAGTAATTTACATGCTGGTTTATCTTGAAAGCAAGAAACGTTGATAAATTGGTTCCAATAAATAGTGATTAATTTTTTATTTTTAGCCAAACTATCCGAAATAGTTATCAATATCTTCAGCTATTCATATTTCGTATATCCACTCCCACAACATGATTTTTTGTTACATTTTTATTCTATTTTTTATTAGAGTGATGCTCAGATGAACTCGAATTCGTTTAAATTTGCATAGACTCAAGACGTGGCAATAATATAGTAATTGCATATTTGAAGTTATGAAGTCACGGGGTGAAGTTTATAATAAAAATATTTATTACAGTTAATTTTTTAAATTTTATAGTTAAGTTAACAAAGTTTATTAAATTAAATATATTAAATTATATTAAATGAAAATCATAAAAAATACAAGTATTATCCATTGGCACTATCCACTGTAGTTCTCTATCTTAAAAAAAAAATATATTGACTAATATGTGTTGAGTGCCCTTGCTAATCTTACATATTTTTTAAATTATATTAAGTAAAAATCATATATAAATAAAAATGTGTGAATTAAAAAAATAAAACTAATAATATTGATGTAAAATTACGTAATTTAATTTATTTTTTATTTTAAAATATTTTTAAAATAAAAATATTTTTATAAACTATTAAATTTATATATTAAATTATAACATTCAATTAATTTAAAAATTTATACATAAATATTTTAATTAATAATTAATTAAAATAAATATATAAACTTTTAATTTAAATGAGCTTCGTGAGAAGGACACCTTTCATCTCAAATAACTTTTTCATTTTATAATAAATATTTTTTATCATAAGTTTTACACTGTAATTTTATAACTTTAAATATGCAAGTACTGTATTATTGATGCGTCTCAAGTCTATGCAAATTTGAACGGACCCGAGTTCGTCTGAGCATCACTCTTTTTATTAATATTATTGTCCGGTAAATTAACACCTATGAACTCTTGTACGGTTGATCCCAAGAAAACACGTAGTTTATCTTAACAATTCCTTTAATTTTTACTACGTTTTCTTTTTTTTCAATGCAAAAACCATACACAATTTTCAAGTCCAATCCATTTTTTTTTTTCCTTTTGGTTACAGCAAAGATTAAATCCACAACGCAGGTTATCCCCAAAGCAGGAGAATTGGCACCGATTGGCTGTGAAGCAGATAGCTTTGACGTTCGGGTACGGCTATTACAAAGCGTATTATTGTCCACATCTACCACTTGTGCGTTTCTCTGAGCAATGGCACTTGTCTTGTATATGTGGGCTTCCTTTTCCTTCTTCCCTTTGTTCATCTTCAAATATTTAAGATAACAAATTAACAAAACAATAGACGTTCAATCAAATCTATATATCAGCATCAATGTCACCTGCATTCTGTGCACCTCAATAGGAATGGCAGTAGAGTTCAGGATGGACCAAATGGCAAGTGAGGCATGCCATCTCTGTGACAGACGTAAACAAACCATAACTAGCATGAGACAAGGGGAAAATCAATCCTTCACATCAGTAGCCCGCAGTGCAACTAAAAGTCTAAAACGACTATCTATGACTAAGCTTAAATGTTGGTTGATATTTTGTTGGTTATGGAGGGTGAACACTAAAACTTTATCCATGTAATTGACTCTCCAAGCTAACTCAAACAATACATCCTGTGATATTGACCAGATGGATAAAAATTCCATACTATTGCATACTTCCTAACCATAAAAAATTCAAGCCGAGCATAAGAAAGATCTTTGCACTAGCATATGGACATGTCATAATCACAAAGAAGGTTATCCAGCTGCTTGAAATCGCCAAACTCATATGTTGCATTTTTTAGTGTTGTTGTGCCAAATTATATCATGGGCTTGCCTTTAGCCACAAGCATTGTGGGGTCTTTTTTCCTCTTTCCTGGATATTGTATATTAAGGGAGGATATACCAAGGCATTGGATTTTCATGCATTACCTGAGTTTGTTCAAGTACCCTTTTGAATGTTTTATGATTAATGAGCATGGAGGAGACAAGTGGGAAAGGAGATGTGTGAAGAGCTTTGAGGGAGAACGCCAGTATGGCAACGAATTTCTAAAGCAGCGAGGCCTGACTCTCACAAAAATGTAGTCACTTGGGAGTGATGCTGGGTTTCTTCCTCGGGTATAGAATTCTGCGTTTTGCTGTACTGTGGTTTAAATCTTACAAAGCCAGAAGTTAAAAAAACTATTTTCTTGCAACTGGCAACCAAGAAAAATGGAGTTACCTGGGAGTAATTTTGGGTTGGCTATACAGCATTTTTATTTTGTTCTGTGGTCTGAATGTTACAAGCCAGAAGCAAGAGAAATTGATTTCTGGCAACCAGGTATGATATTGTCCTGGAGTGACATCTTGACCATTATTGTCTGCCCATTTCCATAAACTGAACTATAATAATTTCTAAAAGTTTGTTCTTGCATGTTTTACCTTGCTTCTATCTTATGTTACTAAAGGTGTCTCTGCTAATTCAACAACAGGTCTTCGGATTCTTTACTCTCGTCCCTTATCTTTATTTGGCTTGTAATGGTTATGATGGGTTGAAATAGACTTCAGTTCCTTACCCATCAAATTCATTTTCAATTTGAAATCACAAAAGGTTCTCCAGACTCTTTACTCTCATCCCTTTATTCTTCTTCTTCTTTTTTTTTTTTTTTTCCTTTTTTCTTTTTGCGTTGGGGTCTCATTATAGTAGTAGCAAGTTAAACAAGGCCATAATTGACGATTTATTCCTAACGAGCAATGAGACTTTTAAAGTAAAATAGAACAAAGAAAAGGAAAACCTGAGTCAAGTTTATTAGCCCATTGCTTTATTTATTTTGCATGACCCCACCCATAAACGATGGGATCGTTTGGTTTTCAAACATACAGTGTTCCTATCCCCGTCCCGCTGTCAACTTTCATGTTTCTCGCCCCTCGCAGACGCAATCTTACCCAGCAAATAATGGAGGTCCACAAAACAAGCCTTGAGAACAAGTAAATGAAATTGAAACATAAGTACAAAACATTCCATGACGGTGGTGAAACTCCGAAAGATGCAAAATTTTCTAAGTTTAGTTCATTAAGCTACCCTACCCCTCCCCTGCAGCCAACTTTCAAGGGTTTCCCTTTGCAACCGAACCCAGCAATGAATGAAGCTCCGTAAAACATGTCTATAGAATAAGTTATATTGGAATATAGTACAAAGCATCGCAAACCATAGGTGCAAGATACAAAACAATTTCCAGAATCACAGCCGAGATTTATTTGCTTTATATTACTAAGGCAAACAGAAATCATGCCAAAAAGAAACTCCTCTGTCAACAAGGTACAATATCAGAAAATACTTCATTCTGTCTTGATAAAATGATCAAAGATGCCTCTATCAGTTATCAAACTATCTGTCAAAGGTATTAGCAAAATAAGCTCCCGATACATGTACAACTAGATAGCTGCCTGTTATCTTTTCTTATGATCTTGCTACAGATTTTGTCTTTGTAAAAGTACAAAATCAAATCATAAAGAGTGGAAACACAAGATTTTGGTATATATACTCGAGTTTGCACGGTATAGGAAAGAAGCACTATCATTGACTTCCTCACAACCAGCTATACCAATGCGTATGGAGGTGTAAATTACTTAAAAATGATGCTCACAAGAAATCTCCAAAAGATGACGAACTGAAAATAGAAATCCTCTGTCTCTTTCTAGTTCCTAGGTGGTCCTGTGGAGAAGAAAACCTATCCAGTACAGACCTAAGAGCTTGGTGAACAGAGCCAGCAAGAAACTGACGGTATTCATCATCTTCAATGTTCTGCTCTTTGCAGCTAATTATCGCAAAGACATTCCTCATCCTGCCTCCCAAGGTTACAATTTCTGCCCTCAATATCATAAGATGGAGGGCATCAAGTGCTTGTCTTATATCAGACAATAATCCAGGTTTATATTCACAAGATAGAGATGCCCTAATTGAATAAGGGAAACCATTCGACCCACCCTCCTGTTCTTCAACTTTTATTTCATCATTGTCCTTTGGTATCATCAAATCTTCACATGCTTGTGCTGCATTCTTTTTCAGCTCTTTCAAATGTCTGATAACCTCAGCAAGTAATGATGCTTTGTCCATCTATGAGTTCAAAAGTATTAAAAAACAATAATTTTCAAGCTATGAATGAATTGTTTAACATTTTCGTATGTACTGAAATTCAGTTTCAGAATTATAAGTAAGACTGTAACTAGGTTAAACATTCAATATCAAGTTATTCTCAGCTCTTGCTTTTAGGAAAGACCACTCAGACTGTGTTTTTAAAATCAACAACTAAATGCTCATAAGCAAGGAAATTTGCAACCCTACCGTAGGGCATCAATTCACACATTAATCCACAAAACCATGGTCATTTACTATCTACTAAGATGGCTCGCATACCAATTTTTAAGTATATAACAAATATTTTCATACTTTAAGATAAGTAATTGGTGCAAAAGAGTACGTCATTCAAATTTAACTGTTCAATAAGTATCACTTTCTTTTAAAGCTGTAGTGCAGATGCACGCATACATGATTTGTACCAACTACCGAATTCATCAAGTTGTGATTTGTTAAGCTATGCGTTCATCGTTGTAGTCAGCAAAAGAGAAAGAAAAAAGTAGACAGCAAAATATTAGACATTCTTAAGCTAACAAATTTTTCATGACCTGATTCAATCAAATGACTTAATTCAGTTAAATAATGAAATAAATTCGACCTCAACGCTAAACCCTAAATCAAATGACTTAATTTAGAATTATGTCTGGTGCATATGAGTCTATCAAATTCAATTCCTATGTACAATAGCGATTGCAAACTTTAAACTAGAGCCACGTATAACAACACAAAGTGGAAGATACCATTTACCACGTCATCGATAGGGACCGAAAACAACGCTGCCTTTCAACAAACCCACTCAAATTCACACTCCTTTTTTATCAAGTTTTTTGGTCAACAGAGCTATGTAAGTTTAGGCTACAATATGTTAAGTGGGCCTGGGCTTCCATGCCTCGCTTTCCAGTCGTGGGACAGAGCCAACATGACATTAATAGGCCTTACAAGATAAGAGAGGGTTTAAATATTAAAAAAGAGACAAGGGCGTTGGATAGCTGTTATACATTAAGTGCACTGTCAAGCAATTGAATTCTTTGACCTTTTTTCTTTAATTTTAATAATTTTTTATTTTTTTTATAATTTATTATATATTTTTTATTTTTTTCTTTTACTAAAATTTATTCCTCTATTTTATTTATGACATATCCGCGGTGATAGTTATTTCTGATCAAGACTCTCTTCAATTCTTCTCAACTTTGATCTTAATTATAAACATTAAATTAATTATTAAAATAAAGTTTTGGATCAAATTAACGTGATAGTTAAGTGTTGTTAATTTATTCCTTGTTGGTGTCATATTGACAGGAGGTGACTGGAGTATTCGCGAAGCATTGCATGTTGTATTACCGAATGTATAGAAATATTTTTCCAATTTGGGCTTTGGCTGAATATCGCCACCCCCTGCCACTGCCCCCTTTTTCTATAATTAAGCTGCTAATACTCCTTGCCGCCATCCATCTGTTAAGGAAAATGCTATATGCATGCATGTTTTGGGATTTAGATTCTTGGATAATATTTTATTTTATAAAGAATAATAAAATTATTATTAATAAAAAATTAATAATAAAAATTATTATAATATATATAAATAAATAATAAAATAAGATAATTTATATTATTAATAAATATTTTTTATAAAATATATTATTTATTATAAAAGATTTTAATCTTATATTTTATATTATATATATAAATATAATTTTAAAAAAATATAATACGCGTAACATGTAACAGTGTTCTCTGTTAATTTGAAAGGCGCACGTCCTTTCCTACAATAAATGCTGAGGACCAGCAAGCTTATAGCCAATCTCCATCATTAATTACCAACAGCTCAGTTCCAACAACCAATATTAAAAAAGAGTGCTATCTTACCCAATTTAGGATATTGCCAAGGTGCTGCGTGTACTTTTTGTCTTGCATGTGTATTGAACTTCTAATACATTTTAATAGAAACACATATATATAACAAATGATTTCAAGTTTAATTTCTGTTCATTAAAGAGAATGAAATTCTCCCATCCCCAGCTATATATCTCTAGCAAATTTTTAAAAAAAATAAAAATCTTTTTTTCTTTTTTTATATGTTAAATTTTTTTTCACACAATGTGTCCTCATAATATTATTATTAAATATAAAATTAATTTTTAAAAAGAATTTACTCTTTTTTATTTACTTCTCACTATAACAGATTTTAATAGACTCTACACTTATTTCAAATTAATGTTATATACTAATTCATCATGAATGAATATGGATCAAACTTGACTTGCATATTCTAATTTTTAAATTTATTTTTGTGATTCAATATATTAATTCATGAGATATATATTTTAATTGTTTATTATATTTTTAAAAATTAAATCTTACTAAATTCTCATCACTTTAAAAATTTAAACTATTAAATTTTATATATTAAAATGTGAGACTTAATAAATTTTACAACCCACAAGATAATTTCTAATTTGGTTATCTCTCCACTCTACCATTCATTTTTTCAATCATTCTATTTATAAAGCATTTCAAATAATATCTTAATCATCAATTAAATAAAATCTTGTTCATGCACATATATGCATTGCGTGTATACGATTAATTTGGCCATTTTTAGCATTCTTTGGTGCTTATAATAATAATTTATTAATAAATTATATTTATGTTATCTGGGTCTCCATAATATTGTTCTTATTGGATTATCATAGGCCAAAGAAGGAGGATGCATGAGTTTAAACCTAATTAATTACCTACAAAAACATCTAATATTAACCTCATGACAATTACAAGGTTTTATTATTCAATTTCTCAGCCAAACCAATCTTAAATAAAATTTTGCAACCACCATGCTATACATTGATTAATTACACACTACAGTCATGTCACATCTCATGTCAACATGTTTTAAATAAACCTTTCAAATCTTGACAACGAATGGGTCACCCCAAAAAAAGAGTCTCTCTTGACAACCAACAAGTGGCCAACCCCTTAATTTCTGTTCCCACTTACAGACTTACATATGCCTCCTCACAACTCTAAAGGACTTTAATTAGATTAACGGGTCTCACCGGGAGTATGATTTAATAAATAATTTATTAATTTAGTTAAATAAAGATATATAATAAAAATAAATTAGTTATTACTATCGTATTAGTTTACTGGCTTGGGATAAGTCTCATATTTTGTTCTTGTACTAATAATACAAAAGTCTTTATTTTATAATATTTTTCAATTAATGTTATTTATATAAATTATTATTATTATCTTTTAATTTCACACACTTTTATAAACTTTTTCTTTATTTTTTCTCTCTTCAAAAATATCTCTTTTTATTTGTACACAAAAATCATTTTCCTATTCTTCTGGCCCCGGCAGAATGACCAGTCAAAAAATCAAGTACATCTTGACTGCAACTATGATCTTTACTACTGTTTGAGTATTCATAGATAAAATTTACGTAGTTTTGCTATTTTTTGTTTTTTTTGGGTACTAAGCTAGGGCAAGAAGCCCAGGACCAGAAAAAAAACAAAGCTAGCTACGTATATTTATAGGTAGCCTATGTAAGCAAGCAACTGCAAGTTTGCAAGTGAAGGAATGCCATATATTGCCGGGTATTTAATAGGGTTGATGCTCGAGAAAGTTGTTAAGTCTATCCGAACACTATAGCCTTGAAAACAAAAGAGAGAATGTGGAGGCTGAAGATAGGAGATGAGGGGAAGAGGGAGGCAGAGCCATACATCTTCAGCACCAACAACTTCGTGGGAAGGCAGATATGGGAGTTCGATGCAGAGGCAGGCAGCACCGAGGAGCGAGCCCAGGTAGATGCTGCCCGCCAGAACTTCTATAACAACCGCTTCCGCGTCAAGCCCTGTGCCGATCTCCTTTGGCGATTTCAGGTTCTTCAGTACCAAAATAAAAAAGGCCAAGACAGTTTTTTCTTTTGTAAACTAACTATGTCCTCCCATTGGTGCAGTTTCTGAGAGAAAAGAATTTCAAACAAGCAACAGCTTCGGTGAAGATAGAAGACGGCGAGCAAGTTACCTACAAAAAAGCCACAATCACAGTGGAAAGGGCAGCCCATCACCTATCCGCATTGCAGGCTAGTGATGGCCACTGGCCTGCTCAAATTGCTGGTTGTCCCTATTTTACTCCTCCTCTGGTACGGTGGCGACTGGTTACAGTTAATTAAGCAGCGCCAAAAAGCATTACAACAGCAACGAAAATGCATGTTGTCGTACTAATTAATAATTAGATTTGATGAAAACAATATTAATTGCATTTGCAGGTGTTTTGCATGTATATTACGGGGCATCTTAATTCCGTTTTCCCACAAGAGTATCGTAAAGAGATCCTCCGTTACATATACTATCACCAGGTTCATTAATTTATTTTTAATTAAATTAATAATTTGGTAATTATATAAACAATTTATGTATTTAATTTATTTGTATAAAGAATGAGGATGGAGGGTGGGGACTACACTTGGAAGGTCACAGCACCATGTTCTGTACTGCACTCAACTATATCTGTATGCGTCTGCTTGGAGAAGGAGCTGATGGAGGGGAAGACCAAGCCTGTGGCAGAGCGCGCAAGTGGATTCTCGATCACGGAGGTGTCACACATATTCCCTCCTGGGGCAAAACCTGGCTTTCGGTATCGTACATATCATCTTCATTTTACAATACAAACTATATCTCATTCGTAATTGCTTGCTTACTCAATTAATTAATTGATTTATATATCCTGCAGACACTTGGTGTATTTGACTGGTCCGGAACTAATCCAATGCCCCCGGAGTTTTGGCTTCTTCCTTCATTTCTTCCTATACATCCAGGTTTATACTTATACACAATGTGTGGTTGTGCGAGATATTTGAGTGTAATAAATTATATGTCTTATATTTTCATATATTGAATAGTATAAAAAAATATTTAAATAATAAAATTTATTAAACTTACCATTAAAACTATGAAATTAACTATTGGAACCAACAAATTTAAAATCTAATATTAAATTTTGTAACCTATCTATAAAATTAATTTTATGGGTTTTATCTTTATCGTAAATTATATATGCATATTGATGCAGATTGAAAATACTTTTATAAGGGTTTAATGTGAAATTTTTAATCGTATAATTTAAAGATTTTATCTTTAGTTGGGATATCTGTTCCTATTTTCTATATATTTTATTATGTTTTATTTTTTATATATATTTATTGCCTTACGGCCCTTAATTAGTTATAATTAGAACCTTCGCTTATCATTATTTTTTAAACTTGCTAATAATTATTGTTTATTCAAAGAATATAGATCGAACTTGGGTATCTTAAATTCTGTTTCCATCCCACCTCACATATATTACAATATGTGTACATCTTATGTATTGAGATATTCTGTCTTTCACCACATATGATGCAGCTAAAATGTGGTGTCACTTCCGATTGGTTTACACACCTATGTCATACTTATATGGAAAAAGGTTCGTGGGTGCAATCACACCACTCATTCTTCAGTTGAGAGAAGAGCTCTTTACTCAACCTTACCATGAAATTAATTGGAACAGAGCCCGTTACCTATGTGCAAAGGTGAAACCTCAAATTGATGTTTGTCTTTATATTTAGTTTTGAGATTAATAAACGAGTAAATTTTGTTACGTAGTAATTTATGAATAAAGAATGCATTAAAGTACATTTTAAGTGGACTGGGTAAATCTTTCAGACTTTTACTTATTGACAGGAAGATCTTTACTATTCACATCATTGGATACAAGATTTGATATGGGATAGTTTATACATATTGGGCGAGCCACTTCTAAGGCGTTGGCCTTTGAACAAGTTGGTGAGAGAGAAGGCCCTTCAAGTAGCAATGAAGCATATTCATTATGAAGATGAAACTAGCCGATACATAACTGGTGGGTGTGTGGAAAAGGTTTTATGCATGCTTGCTTGTTGGGTTGAAGATCCAAATGGAGATGCTTTCAAGAAGCATCTTGCTAGGGTTCCAGATTACTTGTGGGTTTCAGAAGATGGAATGACCATGCAGGGTTTCGGTAGCCAAGAATGGGATGCTGGCTTTGCCATCCAAGCACTGCTTGCCACCAACCTTATTGAGGAAATGGCTCCCACGCTTGCAAGAGGACATGACTTCATCAAGAAATCTCAGGTCCAGGACAACCCTTCTGGTGACTTTAAGAGCATGTGTCGTCACATTTCTAAAGGATCATGGACCTTCTCTGATCAGGACCAAGGTTGGCAAGTTTCTGATTGCACTGCCGAAGCTTTGAAGGTATATATTAATTAATTTTAATTCCTACCTAGCTTTGTAGTTAATTAATTTGTATTCTTCTCTACTTCAGTGTGGTCTGCTTTTGTCATCGCTGGCCGCAGAGCTTGTTGGTGAAAAACTGGAACCGGAAAGACTATATGATTCCGTCAATATCATACTATCCCTTCAGGTGAATTCTAATTGATTACTTGACCTATATACAAATAAATATCAATTCATCTATTCTTACTAAATAAAATTTAGACTATTAAATTTATTTGATTTTACAAACCTTTCAATAGTTGTGCATTTTGTCAATTCTCACACATAGCGTAAAAAAGGATTAAACAGCTTTTCTTAATAAATATAGTATTAATTACACCAATGCATGCTAATCCAAATATTTACTTGGTTAATTGCAGAGTGAGAAAGGTGGATTAGCAGTCTGGGAACCTTTAAGAGCTCAAGATTGGTTGGAAGTAAGTGCTATACTAATATTGGAATTGAAATGAAATAAAAATTAAACAACGTAATGTCAATCTTGAATTATGTAATTGAATTTAATTGTACATATACGCATCTGTATATACATACATACATAAATGCATAAGTACACACATCAGTACTCATTCTTGAAACTAAAATTAATGTGTTAATATGCAACTACATGAACAGCTGCTCAACCCTACAGAATTTTTTGAGAATATTGTAGTGGAGCATGAATATGTTGAATCCACTGGATCAGCAATTCAGGCATTAGTTTTGTTTGCGAAGTTATATCCTGAGCATAGGAAGAAAGAGATTGAAAATTCCATTAGCAAGGCGGTTAAGTTCCTTGAAGACAAACAAACAGCTGATGGATCATGGTATGGGAGTTGGGGAGTTTGTTTCACTTATGCTTCATGGTTCGCGCTTGGTGGGCTTGCGGCTGCAGGAAAGACTTACGCCAATTGTGCTGCCATTCGCAAAGCTGTAAATTTCTTGCTCTCAACACAAAGAGAAGACGGTGGGTGGGGGGAAAGCTATCTGTCATGCCCAAAACAGGCAAGGCTATTTATTACTACTAGTTTATTGGGAAACTTCACATATCTTGTTGATGGGTGGCGATACAACGAATTAATTGCAGATATACATACCCCTCGAAGGAAGCCGACCATCAAATATGGTACAAAC
Source organism: Dicorynia guianensis (assembly GCA_037013595.1). NCBI lineage: Eukaryota > Viridiplantae > Streptophyta > Magnoliopsida > Fabales > Fabaceae > Dicorynia > Dicorynia guianensis. The sequence goes on from JASUAB010000009.1 coordinate 5,371,647, forward strand.
AGCATGGGCCATGATGGGTCTAATTCATGCTGGCCAGGTTAGTTTGTATTGCATTTGTTATTCATTAATTATAAGCTAAAATGCACTTTGGATCTCTGAATTTCGTTTATGATAGATAGAAATATATTAGGTACTGAGAGAATTGGTTAAAATAGACATAATTTGAATTTTTAAAATTTGCATTAATTTTTAATTGAATCTTTATAATTGTAATTTTCTTCTCATACGTTAAATTTCTTAACTTGTCAAAAATAAATCATGCAAAATATAATATAATTGATAAGAGTGAAATAATTGAAAATTTAATTGATTAAATTAGAATTATAAGATTACGATTAAAAATTGATACAAATTTTAGGAGCTCAAAATATATTTTAACCTTAATTATATACATATATATATAGTAACCCCATTAATCAATGTTCATGTCTTATAGATATATTTCAATTTCAATAATATTTTATGTAGGTGGAGAAAGACCCAAGTCCTCTTCACCGTGCAGCAAAGTTGCTCATCAATTGTCAGCTAAAAGATGGTGATTGGCCGCAACAGGTAGCAGTACCTCAGGACTATCCTTAATTTAATTGGGTTAAACTTTGTTCTTAATTATAAGTATTAATTTAATAATCAATAATTAAAATCAAGTTGTGTAGCGCATTAATGTTGTTAATTTAGGAAAACAATACTTGTATATGAGAAGTGTGTGTTTCATCCACATCCACAATTCTTAGAAAAATTAAGAGACAAAAAATAAAAATATAAAAAAATATACATGAAGAATGTATATACATTATTACTCTTAATTAATGACTTAATTATGGCATGCATATTGGCAGGAAGTGACGGGAACATACATGAAGAACTGCATGTTGCATTACCCTATGTATAGAAATGTTTTTCCGATGTGGGCTTTAGCTGAATATCGACGGCACGTTCCATTGCCCCCTCTCTAAACCAAGCTGCCAATACTCTTTACCGCTACTCATCTGGCGAGGTGCACCCCAAATATAATGTAATAATTGAAAAACTAGCGGCAATAATCAGTAGGTATTGTGATGTAATAAGAGTGCTGTTACACGTATGTAGTTAGATATACATATTTTATACATTTTTAATTTATATTTATATGTATGATACACAAAATTTATATTCAAATATAATTTTTCATATAATAATTAAAAACCAAATCCTTTCCCAAAGGATACGTTTTACACAATTCAATAAAATATAATTTATTAATTCATTATCCAAATCATTGATAAGAACAAATAATAACGCTTTTTTTAAAAGAAATTATAGAGAAAATGATGTAAAACACATAATTTCATTCAAATTTTATCACTAGGTGTCCACACGGTATACTTTCTTTATGGATACCCCTCTCAATGTTCTTCTTTAAATGTAGCACATTTAAAGCTTTGGTAGCTTCTCCTCAACTTATTTGAAGATACTTTCATCGGGCTTTCTTATCCTCAACCTTTTTGGCCTACTAAGTAGGATCTTGTCAAGGCTTTGTGGTTGTCATAGATTTTCTTTATTGACAAGATTAATAATTGGGCTGTAACATGCCTTAAAGGTTGTTTTTATATAATAGTTACTGATATAGTATTCTAATTAGTCACTTTTGAAAAGTATGTAACTTATGGCATGCCTACAAGGTAAACTAGTTATCCTTCACCACCTACAGTTACAACTACTATAACCTAGGATCCAACTCCATTAGCTTATCATAGGCACCCAAACTCACCCTCTTCAGTTCTTCCAATTTGTTTTTCCATCGTGGAAAGTAGGTTGCTTTTGCAACCCCTAGTACTAAATCCCTCATCTTTTTGCCTCCACCTTATTTCTTCTTAAAATTTCCGTATATGGAGACTAGACCCTATAAGTTATGTAAATACACACTTAATTAGAGGGGTTGAATTAGAATACAATATCAATACCTCTTACACTTCTAGCTTCAGTCATTGACAAATAATTCAAAAGGTATTTCATGGTTACACTTTCGATTTCAATCCAGAATGGCATTTAAAACTCTAATTATATTTGCAATCAACATCATTAAGGTTAACATATATGATTAAAACCAGTAATTAGGATAAATGCAACAAGTCCCAAAAGTTTCAACTGAAATTTAAATAAGTCCCTATAGTTTGAAATTTTAATACATAAGTCCCTCCTGTTTAAAGTATTAATACTTAAGTCTTTATAATATTAGTAACTAATAAGTAAGTCTCTATAGTTTTATTTTTTTTTTCAACAAATCCTTATATTTTAACACTTGTATAAGAAAATAAGATTATGTTCTATAGCCAAACCAAAGTACCAAAACACCTATGATCTATGCCTAAAATTCTAATTCAAATAAAATAAACAATATTGTACCAAAACACCTATGATAAACTCTAATTCAAATACAACAAACATCAAAACACCAAAACACCTATGATTTATGGTCAAAACATCAAATTCAAAGAGAGCGTTTTATAAACCTTCTACTGGTCAGAAATGAAAACCCATTTTATTTGCCCAATTGGATCAAGATCTTCCAAAATCTAGTCATGAACCACGTCTAAGAGTCCTTTGTCTTACTTTCAACTACTGCAACAACTAAGGAAAAATAATTATCATTTGGATCCCTTGCAACTACTACAGGCAGTTGACTTCCATATTGTCTTTTTAGGTGACAGCAATCTAGACCTATGATAGGTCTACAAGCAGCAAGAAATCCTTCCTTTACTGTACTGATACATGTGTATAGTCTTAGGAAAAATGGCTCAAGAGCATGCATTGGTCTTTTAATCAAAAGTTGGAGTATAGAGCTAGGATTAGTTTTGAGCACTTTTAAAATGTAGCCCCAAATCTTCTCATACTATGGATTAGCACACAAACCCTATATCTCACCTTATCATTTTTCACAAACTTAATGTCTTTACGATTCAACAAAGCTCATTTCTTGACTACCTACCTAAATTGTTAAATGGAACTAAATTTTAATCTAAGTACCCACTTGTAGTCCACACACATATTGGTTGCCTTAAATATAGGATACTTGGGTTCATTTTCATCTAAGTCATCCATACTATGTGTAACTCATTAGTATGGTTAGATTCAACATCATAACCTCATGATGTGGCTCAGTTTATGGTGCTTGGATAACATGCTCCTCTCTTGCATTTTTTCCATCACCTACTTGCCCCTCTTCACCTTTATGCCCTTCCTCACCCCTACGCCCTTCCTCACCATGTTTATCAAAGTAGTCATTTATATCCCTTTCATGAACACTATCATCAGAATGGATATTTATTAGATTGTCATCCTCTCTCTTCCTTACATCCTCTCATTTTCACCCTTAACTTTCTTTTCAACCTTACCCCCTTCTCACCCTCCCTTTCATTCTCCTTTCCACCATCTTCATACCCTATCATTAGAGATGGTTTTGGCTATATCAGTGGAGATTCTAATGGTTCTATCAGTGGAGATGGTTGTGGCTGTATTAGTAAAGATGTTAGTGGCTCTATTAGTAAAGCTGCTGGTGGCTTTATTCGTGGAGATGGTGGTAGCTTTATTAGTGGAGATGCTGCTGGCTTTATCAATAGAGATAATGGTGTCAATTTCACCCTATCCCCAGAGGCACAACCATACAATACCCAAATATGCCTATGACAAATTAGGAGACTTTGACAAAGCCTACCAATTTCAATGGCATTCTCATCAGTCCTTAACTTTTGTAATTCAAAACTTAAGCCATAGTTTTCAACTAGCTTGTACATCATTTTAACAGTTCCTCTATAATCCAACTTCTTCAACTCTGCACAAAGTTCTCTTACTTTCTTCACTCTCCCACTAACTATCTCATAACCATCTCCTTCTCCTTCAATAATTGTTCAACATGATGAATCATGATATCAAATGTATCAGTTGGTGATATTTTTTCATTAAGCATAATGTGATTAACAACACTATGAGAAGATTAGCATAAAGCATAAACTAGCATCAAAACATGCATCAACTTACTTAGCCATAAAGTATAGGGACATATTTGAAAACCTTCAAATCCCATAACAATTTCTAGGGTTCTTTTCTAACCTAAAATATTCTTGAATCATTAGGAGACAAAGTGGAATAGGAGCATATCTTTCAATAATTGACAATTTTTGCTTCAATGATGAAAATCCCTTTGCAAATCATTCATGTATGGTGCTTCAATTCGAGGAATGTGGTTGCTTGATTTGGGGAAAACTTCTACAGCAATTGTAGAGGAAACAGAGGGAAATTTGAATAAGGGAATTTGGGGCCAAATCAAGACCTAAGGCACCTCATCCTCAACATGCAGTTTGTTTGCCAGCGAGACAACATTGTTACCACGAAGGTTGGCCATCAACCTTTTCTCAGCCACATAAAGTGGTTTAGGACAATATCATAACGAGTCTAAATGATAGCGACCAAAGGCATAAATAGCAGAAAGTATAGGGACTCCCCGATATAGTTTTAAACTATAAGAACCTTCTTGCAAATTGGGTATAACTATAGAGATTCATAAAATAATTTAACCTTAATTTAATTGTACATACACATATGTATATTCATACATACACACACCAGTACTTGTTCTTGAAACTAAAATTTATGTGTTAATATATGCAACCGCATGAATAGCTACTCAACCCTATGAAATTTTGTACGGATATTATAGTGCAGCATGAATATGTTTGAATGCACTAGATCAGCAATTCAGGCATTAGTTTTGTTTACAAAGTTATGTCTTGCGCACAGGAAGAAGGAGATTGAAAATTTCATTGGCAAGGTCGTTGAATACCTTGAAGACAAACAAACTGCTGATGGATCATGGTATAGGAACTGGGGAGTTTGCTGCACTTGTGGTTCATGGTTCACGCTTGGTGGGCTTGCCGTGGCAGGTAAGACTGTATGCCAATTGTGCTGTTATTTGCAAAGCTGCAGAGTTCTAACTCTTGACACAAAAAGACGATAGTTGTTTTGGGGAGAGCTATTTGTCAAGCCCAAAAAAGGCCAGGCTAATTACTACAACTACCTTTTCTTCAGAAATGATAATTACTACTACTACTTTATTGAGAAACATTTCTTGCAATTTTAGTCAAAACATATACTCCCTGTGATTTAGGCACAAGAAATGAGCAAAATATTAAATAATTTTAAAAATAATAAAATATTTTTTGATCTTCTTAAATATATTTCTTAAAAAATTTAATTAATTAATATTTGATAAAAATAATAATTTTAATAAAGATAAAATTAATAAAGTGTAATTTATTTTATTTTAATTTTAAAATAATAACAATTCTAAAGGACCAAAATAAATACTCTAAAATAACATTTATTGCAAACCAAAGAGAATATTAATGATAAAATAATATTATTTTTACATAACTTTTTAACAACGATAGAATACATTTCTAAAATTTTAACATAAAAAATATGTTTTAATTAAAAAATAAGACAAAGATTCAAATTTAACCGCATCTCATGTGTAGCCAACTACGCCTCATGTGTAGCCATATGCACGTAACTGCATCATTTTTCTTGATGATGACGACACAATGAATTAATTGCAGATATACGGACCCCTCGAAGGAAGCTGACCATCCAATTGTGCTGCCGTTTGCAAAGTTGTAAGTTACTTGAATTAGGTAAACTAATTTTATTGAAATTAAGAAATTAATTATAATTAGAAGAATAATTCTAATAGAATGAAAAAATTGAAAAAAATCAAAAAATTGTAATGAGAGAAATTAATTTTATTATTATTATAAATAATTACGATAACAATAACTAATTCTAAGAAAACTATTATATTATTATTGTAACAAAAGTATTGTTTGATATGTTTAATTACAAAAATAGATCTATTAAAACTAATTAAAAAGCTCATTTTAATAACACAATTAATTCAACTGCAATTAGAAAACTAAACTTAAAATATATTATTTATCTGAAAATAACATAATGGTGAATGGGTTTAAAAAATCATGACAAATGTGATATTTAAATAAACTTATAAAGGGGTATAATACTTTGAAAATATTTCAACATATAAATTAATATATTTTAATTATATCTTCTGTAGGCGGAGAGAGACCCAACCCTCTTCATTGTGCAACAAAGTTAGTCATCAATTCTCAGTTAGAAGATAGCCATTCATCGCAACATGTGGTAGCTGTCTCTGATCAAGACTCATTAATTCCTTTTAACTTTGTTCTTAATTGCAATTAAAATTTTTTTTGACAGGATCTGTATATTAATTATTAAAATAAAGTTTTGAATCAAAATAATTATCTTTTTTTTCTACATGCGTGTGAAAAGAAAAAAAAGAGGAATGATATCATAGCTTAGCTTTTTTTTCTACGTGCGTGTGAAAAAAGAAAAAAGTTGTCGGAAAGTTTCAGCTCAATTGACATCTATGCTATAATTTCAAGAACCTGAGACAAGGTTCAAGTCCCGACTCCGTTATCTCTACTGTAAGCCTATTTAAGATTCCCTATTTACTAAAAAAAAAAAAGAAAAAAATTAAGCTACGATGTCTAGCCCCTCACTCCCTCTTGCTTTTTTCTTCTCACACGCATGTGAAAAGAGAAAAAAGCTAAGCTATGATATCTAGTCCTTCGCTCCCTTTTCTTTTTTTCTTCTCACACGCATGTAGAAAAAAAGCTACGATGTCTAATCTTCTCACTCCTTTATTTTTTTTTCACTAACATGTATAAAAAAATGCTAAACTATGATATCTACAAAAAAGTTATAGTACAATTATAATATTTTTATTTTTATTTATTAAAAGATATATTTGTTTTATTAAAATTTACTTTTACATCTAAAATAAAAAATATTTTTAATATTTTATAATTTAAATTTTAAGTTAAAAAATATTTAATTTTAAACATCTCTATAATTCTGTATATATTCTAGAGTTTACTTAACAGTTTGACGATGAGGGATAAGAATCCCGTAGTTCTAGGTATCTCAGGTTACAAGAAACATAAAAGATAAGAGGAGGTTTAAATATTAAAAAAGAGAGAAGGGATTGGATAGCTGTTATATAGCATGGGTTGGGATCTATAGAACATGTCTATAGAATAAGTCAAATTGGAATATAGTACAAAGCACTGCAACCATAGATGCAAGATGCAAAACAATTTCCAGAATCGCAGCCGAGACTTATTTGCTTTATATTACTAAGGCAAACAGAAATCATGCCAAAAAGAAACTCCTCTGTCAACAAGGTACAATATCAGAAAATACTTCATTCTGTCTTGATAAAATGATCAAAGATGCCTCTATCAGTTATCAACCTATCTGTCAAAAGTATTGGCAAAATAAGCCCCCGATACATTTACAACCTAGATAGCTGCCTGTTTCCTTTTCCTATGATCTTGCTACAGATTTTGTCTTCGTAAAAGTACAAAATCAAATCATAAAGAGTGGAAACACAAGATTTTGGTATATATACTCGAGTTTGCGCGGTATAGGAAAGAAGCACTATCATTGACTGCCTCACAACCAGCTATACTAATGCGTATGGAGGTGTAAATTACTTAAAAATGATGCTCACAAGAAATCTCCAAAAGATGTCGAACTGAAAATAGAAATCCTCTGTCTCTTTCTAGTTCCTAGGAGGTCCTGTGGAGAAGAAAACCTATCCAGTACAGACCTAAGAGCTTGGTGAACAGAGCCAGCAAGAAACTGACGGTATTCAGCATCTTCAATGTTCTGTTCTTTGCAGCTAATTATCGCAAAGACATTCCTCATCCTGCCTCCCAAGGTTGCAATTTCTGCCTTCAAAATCATAAGATGGAGGCCATCAAGTGCTTGTCTTATATCAGACAATAATCCAGGTTTATATTCACAAGATAGAGATGCCCTAATTGAACAAGGGAAACCATTCGACCCACCCTCCTGTTCTTCAACTTTTATTTCATCATTGTCCTTTGGTATCATCAAATCTTTACATGCTTGTGCTGCATTCTTTTTCAGCTCTTTCAAATGTCTGATAACCTCAGCAAGTAATGATGCTTTGTCCATCTATGAGTTCAAAAGTATTAAAAAAACAATAATTTTCAAGCTATGAATGAATTGTTTAACATGTTCATATGTACTGAAATTCAGTTTCAGAATTATAAGTAAGACTGTAACTGGGTTAAACATTCAATATCAAGTTATTCTCAGCTCTTGCTTTTAGGAAAGACAACTCAGACTGTGTTTTTAAAATCAACAACTAAACGCTCATAAGCAAGGAAATTTGCAACCCTACCGTAGGGCATCAATTCACGCATTAATCCACAAAATCATGGTCATTTACTACCTACTAAGATGGCTCGCATACCAATTTTTAAGTTATTTGATAATATTAAAAAAAATTAGTCTTTTAATTCAAATAATTAGAAAATATTCTAAATTTATTCAAAAAAATTTATCATCAATATAATAATCATACTTTACTCAAATTTATTAGTCCATAAATTGAGAAAGTTCCAAAAGTATTCAAATTCAGGCACAATAATATAAAAGAATACTTCTATCAATTATTTATCCACGACACGTTCACAATCTAACTCAAAATAAAAGATAGAAAAAGTAAAAGTAAAAAACTCAGAAAATAAACTAAATAAAATATGCATATTGAAGTAACATCGCTACATGCAGAATGTATGTTTGTCCATAATAGAATTCACCACTAGATAAGTTTGTCCATAAAGAGTCATTGGTACGCAACATTCTACACGTACCTCGTCAAAGAAGAAAAAAAAAAAAATGAAACATTGCTTTTTCCTTTCTTTTACGGTGTAAATTCTGGATGGAAAAATGCTATATACAAATAGCATTTCCTTCTATAAATACAAGAAAATCTGTTTTCAGTAGTAAAATTATACACAAAGATTACACAAAAAAAAAACATAATAAAATTTGATGACTTCTATTGTTCAAATTATGAATATCATTAATCATTGAAATCTTATATTATAAATATTAAATATAAATAAAATTATAAAAATAACAACAAAATATTAGTCTAATAAAAATAATACTTGAATTCTTAAATAATTGTCATTCAATTTTTTTTTTATAAAAAAAAAGTAGCGGCAATTTGGATTTGTTGTGATCCTCGGAATCGATTTTCTTATTGCCGCATTTTGCGTCTACGCCTCTTTCGCGTCTTCAACGCACGCTGTGCGAATTTTCTTTGGGAGTCATGCGTAGTGGGAGAATGTGCAGTTCTTTTTTAATCAACAATTGCAAGCTTTGAGTGAGGCAAAGGCCATTTTTGGATTTCAGCTTTTAAGCCAAGCAGCGAGCTAATCACTTTTTTTAATAAGCTAATTACTCCTTACCAATCACTCCCCTTTGACATTGCAATTGTAATCCATTTGCCACGTCATCGATAGGGACCGAAACAACGCTGCCTTTCAACAAACCCACTCAATTTCACACTCCTTTTTTTATTAAGTTTTTTGGTCAACAGAGCTATGTAAGTTTAGGCTACAAAATGTCAAGTGGGCTTGGGCTTCCATGCTTCGCTTTCCAGTCATGGGACAGTGCCAACATGATATTAATGGGCCTCAACGCTATCGATGAAATGAATTCGTCCTCAACGCTAGACCCTAAATCAAATGACTTAATTTAGAATTATGTCTGGTGCATACGAGTCTATCAAATTCAATTCCTATGTACAATAGCGATTGCAAACTTTAAACTAGAGCCAAGTATAACAACACAAAGTGGAAGATACCAGATAATCCTGTATTTTGAATTAACCATCCGATTCACACAGAAGTTTAAGATAAACCAGCATACATCACTGACATAAATCTCAACAAGCTCATAATCGAGATAGCATTATAACTAACTAACCTTCTTAGCTCCCGGAATTATACTCCGAAGCGTATCAAGATGTGCATTAATTCTAGCTCTCCTCCTCCGCTCTGCCTCACTGTGGTTCTTCAAAGCTACAATACTTCTCTCAGTGGAGACACCCTTGCGTTCCAATTTGACAGGGGCCTCCACAAGCTCTCCTCTATCGCTATCCAAAACCAGAGATGAAGAAGAAGCAAACCGACTTCCTATTACAGAAGAATTAACTAGAAAACCATTAGAGTTTCTCTCTGAGGCATTTCCATGAATGCCTGAACTCCAATCAAAAGCTTCCATGGCTAAATTGCAAGCTCAAGAGGGTCTTCAGGCAATTTAACAATAGTGAGTAAAGTGGGAAGCGAGACCAGCCACCAGGAAGAAGACTTTGGGGGACAAGACCCAGATGACAGCCTTGGAAGGTGCAGCTTTTGTGGGATTGTGTTGGGTAAGACTGCTCCGTTCGTTTGTGTAATTTCCATAAGAAAACAAGGCAAAGCCTGAAACTTTAACATGAATTTATTAAAAAAATGGCAAACTTTTCCTCTTTGTCATGTTGGGTTTGAACCCTCTTTGGAATGAAAGATGCAGGCAGGGAGGTGAAGACGCGGTCAGTTACGCTGAGGCGGGGGGGAATCCGCAGAGCGCTGCGAAGAGAGACCGTTGTCCGCTTTCGTTGGGGACGACCAAGTATATATATATATGTATATAGAAAATCCTCGCATCTTTTCTTTTAAAACTTCTTATAGAATATTCAATGTTTTGACTCTACGCAAAGATCTGGAATCCCCTTTGTATTTATTTATTTGTTTCATGTTGTACAATTAGATCATGGAATCATTCGTTGAACTAAAAAGTTAAATTCAAATAAGCAAAATTGTAACCATTGTTAACTTAGCCATTTATGTCACAATTGCAACTCCTGATATGACACTATTTCAAATAGGCAAATTGTAAAATGTAAAATTCAAAGATGAGGCCCAACATGCAGCAATGAGATTTTTTGTCCTAATCATGAGACCTATATTATGTCTCAAAAGTAAGCCCTCCGTTATAATTAAATTTGTTCTCAATAACTAATAAAACTTAAATTAAGTGATAAGAAACTTAATTTTTAATGTGATAAATTTTTATTTAAATTTTTATTAAAAATAAAATTCATTTTAAAGTATTTGATATTATTAAAAAAATTTAGTCTTTTAATTCAAAGAATTAGAAAATATTCTAAATTTATCTAAAAAAATTTATCATCAATATAATAATCATACTTTACTCAAATTTATTAGTCCATAAATTGAGAAAGTTCCAAAAGTATTCAAATTCAGGCACAATAATATAAAAGAATACTTCTATCAATTATTTATCCACGACACGTTCACAATCTAACTCAAAATAAAAGATGGAAAAAGTAAAAGTAAAAAACTCAGAAAATAAACTTAATAAAATATGCATATCGAAGTAACATCGCTACATACAGAATTAGACTTGTCAAAATGGGCCAGCCCACCCCGGTCTGTCCCGACCCGCATAAGCTCGCAACTAGGCGGGCACAGAGCGAGCCGGCCCACATAATTGGCGGACTGGAAAATCTCAGTCCAACCCGCCCCGCAGCGGGTTGCGGGTTAAGCGGGCTAGCCGGCCAATAATTAAAAAAAAAGATTTTATTAAAAATTAGAATTTATAAATGATAGTAAATGATTAGTTAAATTTAATATACTAATTTTAAAATAATTGCAAATGAATACAATCAAATTTGTCTTTTAATAATGTACCTAAAGGCATAACCTGAATTTATCTCGTAATGAATTATAAAAATCTTAATCCTACTCATAAAATTGCTAATATGCAACATTATTTTTTAGCCAAGGCTTCAATAATATTACTAACATACATGCACAATAAAACACATGCCTACAAAGATATAAAGGTCATATTCCTATATGTGACAAAGTCTAACATTGATGTCATTCAAAATAAACTACATGCTAATTGAAAATAGAGTTATGCTATTATACATTTATACCACTATTCCTATATATGCAATGTTTGAGTTTTGTACCTTAAATTATGATAACATAAAAGCTGAAGAACTTAATACAAATATAAAGATAGTACTTTCTGCTTCAAAAAATAGTATATAAATGTGATATTGATGATAGTTATGTAACAACACAAGTTTTATACTATCACTTGAATGATTCAGAATAAGTTGTTGTATAGTATAATAATTTGTCTTCTCTTTGAGCTCATCAATTTTTACTTGCTTTTTAACTTGAAATCTTTCAAAAATTCATTTATCTCTACGGTCACCTATAAAATCACACATTATATATAAGATATTCAAAACATAAAAAAATTATATCTAAACTGTATGAGGATCCTGCTTAAATTGTATAATCCAAATCGGAATCAAATGACAATCATTTAACTTGCCCTCCTCTTCCAATTCATATCTATTGATCTTATTGTCATAATAGCATAACTTATAGCAATTTTCTGAAAGTTAAAACTATTTTAAATGATATGTCATTTTAGAAAAAAATTTAAATAATGCGGGTCAAAACCCGCGGGTTCAACGTGCCCCAACCCACATTGACCCGCAGGTTATGCGGGGGCGGACTAATTTACCCGCGAATAAATGGACCACCTATATAGCAACCCAACTCGCCCTTTATGGAGGGCAAAACGGGCTGATCCGGCGGGTCCAGCCCATTTTGACATCCCTATGCAGAATGTACGTTTGTCCATAATAGAATTCACCACTAGATAAGTTTGTCCATAAAGAGTCATTGGTACGCAACATTCTACATGTACCTCGTCAAAGAAGAAAAAAAAAAATGAAACATTGCTTTTTCCTTTCTTTTACGGTGTAAATTCTGGATGGAAAAATGCTATATACAAATAGCATTTTCTTCTATAAATACAAGAAAATCTGTTTTCAGTAGTAAAATTATACACAAAGATTACACAAAAAAAAACATAATAAAATTTGATGACTTCTATTGTTCAAATTATGAATATCATTAATTATTGAAATCTTATATTATAAATATTAAATATAAATAAAATTATAAAAATAATAACAAAATATTAGTCTAATAAAAATAATACTTAAATTCTTAAATAATTGTCATTCAGTTTTTTTTTATAAAAAAAAAAGTAGCGGCAATTTGGATTTGTTGTGATCCTCGGAATCGATTTTCTTATTGCCGCATTTTGCGTCTACGCCTCTTTCGCGTCTTCAACGCACGCTGTGCGAATTTTCTTTGGATGCGCGGTGGGAGATTGTGCAGTCCTTTTTTAATCACCAATTGCGAGCTTTGAGTGAGGCAAAAGCCATTTTTGGATTTCAGCTTTTAAGCTAAGCAGCGAGCTAATCACTTTTTTAAATAAGCTAATTACTCCTTACCAATCACTCCCCTTTGACATTGCAATCGTAATCCATTTACCACGTCATCGATAGGGACCGAAAACAACGCTGCCTTTCAACAAACCCGCTCAAATTCACACTCCTTTTTAACAAGTTTTTTGGTCAACAGAGATATGCAAGTTTGGGCTACAATATGTTAAGTGGGCCTGGGCCTCCATGCTTCGCTTTCCAGTCATGGGACAGAGCCGACATGACATTAATGGGCCTACAAGAGGTTGGAGTCCAACATACGTGGACTAATAGCTTAAGGCCCTAAGCTGCCCATTGGACAAACTTTTATTTGTTTTATAAAGAAAAGAACACAGAAAATGCAAACAAGAGAAAAATAGATAACATACACACATACATACATACATATATATATATATATATATATATATTCACTCAGGATATTCGGTATTATTGGATGAATAACTAATCTCTATTTAGAGTATAGAGTTATGTGATTTTAACTTGTCCCAACAACTTATGTACTATTGGCACAAAATTTCTCAATTTAGGTGCAGCCAATTCATCATTGCATAAACCCCTTATTGGTTATTTATATATACTTTAGATCTGGTATATCTATATAAGCTCTATACTAAGAGTGTAATGGGCTGTGTGTATTGATCAAATTCATTATTGCTAGAATTATATTAAATACTTGTAACATTAATATTATTTTTCTTCAGCAATGTAACATCATTACACTAATCGTCATTCAATTTACGAATAATGGTGTAATATCAATAAATTTATTTCACAAAAATCGTGTATTTGTCGCTCAAAATGTGTTTAGCAACAAATTTATGTGATTAAAATTACAAACTAGTTGCTAAATGTCACAAATAATTCTAGATAAAATCATTACATAATAACTATGTTGTTTTAGCAATAAATTTATTGTTAAAAATTAGGACTTCTTATCGAAAAAAAAGTTGTGGGTAATTATATTTTTGGTAACTATGATTATGTTATTGCTAATAATGTAATGTTATCATGACATTACTCTTAGTTGTTGCACATAACTTTTTGTGACAATTATATCTTTCCAGACAAAACTACTTAATGCCTGAACTGCTGATCAGCAGCCAGTTCATTTAACATTTTCATGCTCAGGTGGGAGAAAGGGGAGTTAGCAGCCTGGGAAACCCCCAAGAGCTCAAGATTGGTTTGAATTATGCAGGTGCTACACTAATAATGGAATTGAAATTGAAAAACAAAAACAACGTAATGTAGTCTTGAATTATGCAATTTAATTTAAGTTAATTATACATACATACATCATAACAACTTACAAAAATGTTTTAAAAATTTTATACATTTTAATAACAATATTTATCGTGACTAAATTTTTTTTTCTAATAATGTCTCCTTACTGTATTAGTGTTGTGATTAGTTGAATATTTAACCGTCTTATATAATTAAATAATAATAATAATAAATAGAGTTTTTTTTAACTAATTGAATAATATCATTAAATTTTATTTAAAATTAAATTTTTAAAAATACTATTTAACCTTATGCAATCAAGATAGTACAAAATTAATGGAGGCGTGTGGTTATTTAGAATTCTTTTTGGTACATGTATAGAGAATGGATGAAACCATGGGGGTGAAGTCCCATGCCGACCAATTAGTTAAACCAGGTTTGTCGTGTTTATGATTGCCACAGTGAATATATAACGACGTCTAGAAATGGAGAAGATGATGAAGGAGAGGCTAAAGATTAGTTGCAACCAGCATGGTCTAATAAGGTGTATTCAGCTGCTTGGATGTGAAACCCCTTTAATCTAATCCCACTAGTTAATCGGAAGATTAAAAGGGAAAGGGAGCTAATTATTTCTATAAAATGTGACTCACCGATTGATGCGTTTGTTTTGTAGTAAATGTAACACATTATATATGGTTGTTATTATTTATTTGCAATTAGAGCTATTCGACGGGCTTATTGGTCTAAATTGACAGCTATTTGCAAGAGGATACCTTGTTTGTCAACTATATTAAATGCAACAAATGCGTGCAACTCATTGATTCATTTGTTTATTCAAAGCCACTTTGGTTAAGAGCGGTTATTGTTAACCGATTTTTGTTTTAAAAAGATATTAGTCTAATAGTCAAAGAGTATAAAATATTTTTAAAAAAATTCACAAAAAACTAATTAATTATTACTGTCATTCTAACAAAATATTGGCTACATAAAAAATTAATTATGCTCTAAAAAATTTGCGCAACATAATTTTTATGTAAAAAATAAAATTTTTTGGCAAAAATATATTTTACTAAATTTTTTTTTATTTTTTTGATAAAATTTATTATAAAAATATAATTTATTATTATTTTATTAAGAGATATATTCATCAAAAAAAGTATAAAAACAAATATAAATGTCATATTTTTTATGCAGGAATCCTTCAATAAAAAACAAATTTTACTGAAAAATCAAATTATATAAAACGTGTTACAATTTATTTTTACTTAAAGATACAAATTTCTTGGTAAATAAAAATATTTATTTTTAAACATTTTTAAAATCTTGTTAAATTAAAACATTTTAAAAATATAGTATAATAAAACAAAATAAATAAGTCACTCAAATTAATATTCATATATTAAATAAATATTATAAAATTATCTAATATTACAATAAAATCATAATAACTTTATACAATTCTTAAAATCTACAATAAGTTGTGCAACTGTATGAACAGCTGCTCAACCCTACAAAATTTTTTGTAGATATTGTAGTAGAGCATGAATATGTTGAATGTAGCAATTCAGGCATCAGTTTTGCTTAAGAAGTTGTATCCTAGGCATAGGAAGAAGGGGATTGAAAATTTCATTGGCAAGGCGGTTGAATTATTTGAAGATAAACAAACTACTGATGGATCATCATGGTATGGGAACTCGAGAGTTTGCTTCACTTATGGTTCATGGGTCGCGCTTGGCGGGGTTCCGGCGGCAACCAAGACTTACGCCAATTATGCTGCCGTTCGCAAAGTTGTAAATTTTTCATTTTTTTTGGGTAATTGTAAATTTCTTGAATTAGGTAAACAAATTTTATTGAAATTAATAAATCAATTACAATTAAAAGAATAATTCTAATAGAATGAAGAAATTAAAAAATTGTAATGAGAGAAATTAATTTTATTATAATTATAAAATAATTACGATAAAAATAACTAATTCTAAGAAAATTAAGAAACTAACACAAAAAAACTAATTGCATTATTATTGTAACAAAAGTGTTGTTTGATATGCTTACTTAAAAAAGTAGATCTATGACAAGTAATTAAAAAGCTAATTTTAATAACACAATTAATTCAATTACCATTAGAAAACTAAAATTAAAAAAATATGATATGTCTTAAAATAACATAATGATAAATGGGTTTAAAAAATAATGAAAAATGTGAAATTTAAATAAACTTATAAAAAGTATAATAATTTGAAAATATTTCAACATAGATTAATATATTTTAATTATATTTTTTGTTTTTAAAATTTTTTTACATAATATTCTCATTTTACTATTGAGTGTGAGATTAATTTATATTTAAAATTAATTGTTGATAGTTTTTCTTAACAAGTATAATTTTAAAATTTGAATATAAGTCTTTAATCTCATATTTTTTAACTTAAAATACAAATAATAATCATTATGCCAATACTTATTGGTTAATTATATTATTTTGATCAGTATTGTTTATATACTAGAGTTTACATGACAGTTTGATGATAAGGGATAAGAATTCAGTAGTTCTAGGTATCTAAGGTTATAAGTAAGACACAAGATAAGAGGAGGATTAAATATTAAAAAAGAGACAAGGAGATTGAATATCTGTCATACAGTAGGTGCACTTACAAGGAATTGCATCCTTTGATATATTTTTTTTAATTTTGATAATTTTTTTTATAATTTATTATATAAATTTAAACTTTTTTTTACTAAAATTTATTTTTTTATCTTACTTATGGCATATCTGCACTGACAGTTGTCTCTGATCAAGACATTCTTTAATTCTTTTCAACTTTGTTTTTAATTATAAAATTAAATTATTTTTTTAAGAGAACTATTAAATTAATTATTAAAATAAAGTTTTGGATCAAATTAATGTGGTGGTTAAGTGTTGTTAATTTATTACTTGTTGGTGGCATATTGACAGGTGGTGACTGGAGTATTCAGGAAGAATTACACGTTGCATTACCCAATGTATAGAAATATTTTTCCAATTTGGGCTTTGGCTGAATATCGCCACCCCTTCCACTGCCCCCTTTCTAAAATTAAGCTGCTAATCATCCATCTGTTAAGGAAAATGCTACATGCATGCATGTGTTTGGAATTTGGATTCTTGAGGATAACATTCTATTTTATAAAGAATAAGGAGATTATTATTGAAAAAAATTAATAATAAAAATTATTATAATACATATATAAATAGATAATAAAGTATAAATTTAAGAAAATTTATATTATTAATTTTTTATTGATAATTTTTTATTTATATTTTATTTTATAAAATATATTTTTTATTTTAAAAATTTCAATCTCATATTTTATATATTATATATATACAAATATAAATATAATTTTAAAAAAAATAATTCGTGCTAACACGTACATGTAACAGTGTTCTGTGCTAATTTGTTAGGCGCACCTACTTTTCCTGCAGTAAATGCTAAGGGCCAGCAAGTTGACGGCCAACTACCGTCATTAATCTACCAACAGCTCACTTCCAGCCGCCAATATTAAAAAAGAGTACTATGTTACCAATCTTATTGCCATCGTCATCGTGTGTGCTCTTAATCTTGTATGTGTATTGAACTTCTACTACATTTTAATTGAAACACACGTTTATAACAAATGATTTCAAGTTTAATTTCTGTTCATTAAAGAGAATGAAATTCTTCCATCCCCAACTATATACCTCTAGCAAATTTATAAAAAACTAAAAATCTTTTTTCTCTATCTTTTTTCTTTTTTTCTTTTATATTTTGATTTTTTTTTCTTTTTATATGATGTGTTCTCACATTATTATTCAATGTGAAACTAATTTTCAAAAAGAGTTTACTCTTTTTTATTTACTTCTCACCATAATAGATTTTAATAGACTTTACACTTATTTCAAATTAATGTTATATATTAATTTATCATGAATGAATGGGAATCAAACTTGACTTGCATATACTAATTTTTAAATTCATTTTTGTGATTCAACATATTAATTGATGAGGTATATATTCTAATTGATTATATTATTCTCATAAATTAAATTTTATTAAATTTTCATAATTTAAAATTTTTAAATTTATTAAATTTCATATATTAAAATGTGAGACTCAATAAATTTTATAATCCACAAGATAATTTCTAATTTGATTCTTCTTCTTCTTTTTCGTAAGCTCCTTCCCCTCTACCATTGATTTTTTCAATCATTCTATTTATCAAGCATTTCAAATAATATCTTAATCATCAATTAAATAAAATCTTGTTCATGTATGCAGTGTATGTTTACGATTAATTTGGCCATTTTTAGCATTCTTCGGTGGTTATAATAATAATAATAATAATTTATTAATTAATTATATTTATGTTATCTGGGTCTCCATAATATTGTTCTTATTGAATTATTATAGGCCAAAGGAGGAGGATGCATGAGTTTAAACCTAATTAATTACCTACAAAAACATCTAATGTTAATCTCATGACAATTACAAGGTTTATTATTCAATTTCTCAACCAAACCAATCTTCAACAAAATTTTGCAACTAACATTGTGTACATTGATTAATTATACACTACAGTCATTTCATGACAGCATCTTCTTAATAAACCTCTCAAATCTTGACAACGAATGGGGCGTAGGCCTTGTCCGCCCAAAAAAAAAAGTCTCTTGGCAACCAATAGCGGACCAGACCCCTTAATTTCTGTTCCCACTTACAGATGTACGTAAACCTCCTCACAACACTAAAAGACTTTAATTAGATTAACGGGTCTCACGGGGAGTATGACTTAATAAATAATTTATTCATTTAGTTAAATAAAGATATATAAATAAAAATAAATTAGTGATTACTATCGTATTGGTTTACTGTCTTGCGATAAGTGTCATATCTTGTTCTCGTACTGAATAATAGAAAAGTCTTCATTTTATAATATTTTTGAATAATGTTATTTATATAAATTATTATTACTTTTTTAATTTTACACACTTTTGTAAACTTTTTCTATACTTTTTCTCTCTTCAAAAATATCTCTTTCTATTTGTACACAAAAATCATTTTCCTATTCTTCTGGCCCCGGCAGAATGACCAATAAAAAAAATGAAGTACGACTTGACTGCAACTATGATCTTTTCTATTGTTTGACTATTCATAGATACAATTTTTGCAGTTTTTTTTTTTTTTGGTACTAAGCAGGAGCAAGAAGCCTAAGTCCAGAAAAAAAAAACAAAAGCTAGCTAAGTGTATTTATAGGTAGCCTATGTAAGCAAGCAACTGCAAGTTTGCAGGTGAAGGTATGCCATATATTGCTGGGTATGTATTAGGGTTGATGCTCGAGAAAGTTGTTAAGTCTATACGAACACTATAGCCTTGAAAACAACAGAGAGAATGTGGAGGCTGAGGATAGGAGATGAGGGGAAGAGGGAGGCAGAGCCATACATCTTCAGCACCAACAACTTCGTGGGAAGGCAGATATGGGAGTTCGATGCAGAGGCAGGCAGCACCGAGGAGCGAGCCCAGGTTGATGCTGCCCGCCAGAACTTCTATAACAATCGCTTCCGCGTCAAGCCCTGTGCCGATCTCCTTTGGCGATTTCAGGTTCTTTAGTACCAAAATAAAAAAAGCCAAGACGGTTTTTTCTTTTGTAAACTAACTTTGTCCTCCCACTGGTGCAGTTTCTGAGAGAAAAAAATTTCAAACAAACAACAGCTTCGGTGAAGATAGAAGATGGCGAGCCAGTTACCTACAAAAAAGCCACAATCACAGTGGAAAGGGCAGCCCATCACCTATCCGCATTGCAGGCTAGTGATGGTCACTGGCCTGCTCAAATTGCTGGTTGTCTCTATTTTACTCCTCCTCTGGTACGGTGACGACTGGTTGCAGTTAATTAAGCAGCGCCATAGGCACTACAACGGTAACGAAAATGCATGTTATCGTACTAATTAATAATTAGATTTGATGAAAACAATATTAATTGCATTTGCAGGTGTTTTGCATGTATATTACGGGGCATCTTAATTCCGTTTTCCCACAAGAGTATCGGAAAGAGATCCTCCGTTACATATACTATCACCAGGTTCATTAATTTATTTTTAATTAAATTAATAATTTGGTAATCATGCAAACAATTTATGTATTTAATTTATTTATACAAAGAATGAGGATGGAGGGTGGGGACTACACTTGGAAGGTCACAGCATCATGTTCTGTACTGCACTCAACTATATATGTATGCGTCTGCTTGGAGAAGGAGCTGATGGAGGGGAAGACCAAGCCTGTGGTAGAGCGCGCAAGTGGATTCTCGATCACGGAGGTGTAACACATATTCCCTCCTGGGGCAAAACCTGGCTTTCGGTATCGTATATATCATCTTCATTTTACAATACAAACTATATCTCCTTCCTAATTGCTGACTTACTTAATTAATTAATTGATTTATATATCCTGCAGATACTTGGTGTATTTGACTGGTCCGGAACTAATCCAATGCCTCCAGAGTTTTGGCTTCTTCCGTCGTTTCTTCCTATGCATCCAGGTTTTTATATAATCATTACTTACATATTATATATATATATATATGTGTGTGTGTGTGTGTGTGTGTGAGATATTTGAGTGTAATAAATTATATAATTTTTTTATTTTTATAAATTAAATATTATAAAAAAATATAAATGATTAAATTTATTAAAATCTACAATTTAAACTATTATTGAATTTGTTAAAGAAATAGAATATAAAAAATTAAATTTTTAAATAAATTCTTATAATTTAAATAAATTTTTATAATTTAAAATAATTTTAATAAAATTTTATAATTTCTGTAATTTATATATTAAATCTTTAATATCATATAATATTATAATATTATTATCTATTTATATATATAACACGTTAAATATCACTTAAATTATTACATAAACAACAAAATAAAAAAAACAATTTACTAATGTGGCTTGGAACCTTCTCCTCCTTCTTCCTTTCTTCCTCTCCCACCGCCTCTCCCTCCCCTCCACCGCCGACTCATGATTCATAGCAGTCCGCTGGGGGGATTCACAGTATCGACCTCCCCTTGATACCAGAGCAGCGTCCAAATACTCCTATTGCCCTGCAATGATGCATAAGCCCTCCTCATCATTTGATTGTAAAGTACCTTTCCTCTTTCTCATCTGCTAATATTACTTCCTCAGATTGCACATGGCACTAAGCCCACGATGCCAAAACTCAGCTATTTTGCTAATATCCTATTTGCAAATGCCATTCCTAGTCCAATCCCGTTTGTCTTCTTGGTGTCATTGACTGCGTGGAGGGCGTTTAGTTTCCACATCTAGCTATGTTACTCTATCTTTCCAATATAAAAATGTTTTTGTCAAATTAATCTTGTGGCTTCATTGACCATGCTTGAGCCAGAAAGAGCAGTAAGAATAAGGAAGGCATCCTTGAGTATTGAGTGGCGGACTATAGAGTCAAAAAATTTCTCTGGTGAGTGAAGAAGGAGGGAGAGGCAGTAGGAGAGGGAAAAGGGAAGAAGGAGGTGACGCATTCTAAGCCACATGCGTAATTTTTTTTTTTTTTTTATTGTTTGCGTGGTAACTTACTTGACATTTAATATGCCACATGTATACATAAATAATAATATTATAATATTTTATTACGACAAAAATTTAAAGTATAAATAATAAAAATTATGAGAATTTATCAAAATAATTTTAAATTATAAAAATTTATTTAAAAATTGAGTGAAACTATAGAAACTGATAAAATAATTTAATTAATGTAAAATCATTCTTGATTAATCTCTATTTAATAGTTTAAACTTTTAACATAGTTAATTCTTTAATATGATCTACAAGTCTTTATAATTAAATGGTTAAGAATTCAACTTTTACTACTCAGATTTAAAATCTCATTTTAAATTTTGTCACCTATTAGTAAATTCAATTTTATGGGTTTATCTTTTTTTGTAAATTATATATATATACATTGATGCATATTGAAGATACTTTTAGGGTTTAGTCTGAGAATTTCAATTGTGTAATTTAGAGATTTTATCTTTAATTGGGATAGAAATATCCTATTCTTATTTTCTATTTTATTGAGTGTAATTTATTTTATATATGTTTATTGCCTATTTAGTAATGGCCATTAACTAGTCATAAATCAACCTTAACTTGATAATTGTTTAAAACTTGTTGGTAATTATTGTCTATTTAAAAAATATAAACATTGAGGATCTTATTTTTTTTATTTCCATCCAACATCACATATAGTACAATATATGTGCATCTTATATATTAAGATATTCTGTTTT
Organism: Dicorynia guianensis; assembly: GCA_037013595.1. Classification (NCBI taxonomy): domain Eukaryota; kingdom Viridiplantae; phylum Streptophyta; class Magnoliopsida; order Fabales; family Fabaceae; genus Dicorynia; species Dicorynia guianensis. Next base: position 5,394,466 of record JASUAB010000009.1, read on the forward strand.
TCACCATATATGATGCAGCTAAAATGTGGTGTTACTGCCGATTGGTTTACATGCCTATGTCATACTTATATGGAAAAAGGTTCGTGGGTGCAATCACACCAGTCATTCTTCAGTTGAGAGAAGAGCTCCATACTCAACCTTACCATGAAATTAATTGGAACAAAGCCCGTCACCTCTGCGCAAAGGTGACAACTCAAATTAATGTTGTCTTTATAATTAGTTTTAACATTAGTGCATGAGGAATGTTTTTTCCATAATAATTTGTGAATAGAGAATCCACTAAAATATATTTTAAGTGGACAGTGTAAATCTTTAAAATTTTTACTTATTGCAGGAAGATCTTTACTATCCACATCACTTGATACAAGATTTGATATGGGATAGTCTATACATATTGGGCGAGCCACTTCTAAGGCGTTGGCCCTTGAACGAGTTGGTGAGAGAGAAGGCCCTTCAATTAACAATGAAGCATATCCATTACGAAGATGAAAATAGCCGATACATAACTATTGGGTGTGTGGAAAAGGTTTTATGCATGCTTGCTTGTTGGGTTGAAGATCCAAATGGAGATGCTTTCAAGAAGCATCTCGCTAGGGTCCCAGATTACTTGTGGGTTTCGGAAGATGGAATGACCATGCAGAGTTTCGGTAGTCAAGAATGGGATGCTGGCTTTGCCATCCAAGCGCTGCTTGCCACCAACCTTATCGAGGAATTGGCTCCCACGCTTGCAAGAGGACATGACTTCATCAAGAAATCTCAGGTTCAGGACAACCCATCTGGTGACTTTAAGAGCATGTATCGTCACATTTCCAAAGGATCATGGACCTTCTCTGATCAGGATCATGGCTGGCAGGTTTCTGATTGCACTGCCGAAGCTTTGAAGGTATATATTAATTAATTTTGTTCTACTTCCTACCTAGCTTTGTGGTTAATTGATTTGTATTCTTCTCCATTTCAGTGTTGTCTACTTTTATCATCGTTGCCACCGGAGCTTGTTGGTGAAAAAATGGAACCTGAAAGGCTATATGATTCCGTCAATGTCATACTATCTCTTCAGGTCAATTCTAATTGGTTTCTTGACTTGTATACAAATAAATATCACTTTTTTTTTATTTTCATACAATTTTTATTAAATAAAATTTAAATTATTAAATTTATCTAATTTTACAAACCATTTAGTTATGATTTTTATACTAGATATAAGTATTTTGTTGATTTTTCTACATAGCGTGAGACAACTTTTCTTAATAGATATAATGTTAATTATACCAACCTACACTAAATGTGCAAATCTTTATTCCGTTAATTGTAGAGTGAGAAAGGTGGATTAACAGCTTGGGAACCTTTAAAAGCTCACGATTGGCTGGAAGTAAGTGCTATACTAATATTGAAATTGAAATGAAAGAAAAACTAAACCACAAAATGTTAGTCCTGAATTATGTAACTTAATTTAATTATGTATATTCATACATACACACACACTATCACTCTTTCTTGAAACTAAAATGTATGACTTTCCAAAAAAGAAAAAGAGAAACTAAAATTCATGTATTAATATGCAACTGCATGAACAGCTGCTCAACCCCACAGAATTTTTTGCGGATATTGTAGTGGAGCATGAACACATTGAATGCACTGGATCAGCAATTCAGGCATTAGTTTTGTTCACCAAGTTATATCCTAGGCATAGGAAGAAGGAGATTGAAAATTTTATTGGCAAGGCGATTGAATTTCTTGAGGACAAACAAACTGTTGATGGATCGTGGTATGGAAATTGGGGAGTTTGCTTCACTTATGGTTCATGGTTTGCGCTCGGTGGGCTTGTGGCAGCAGGCAAGACTTACGCCAATTGTGCTGCCATTCGCAAAGCTGTAAACTTCTTACTCTCCACACAAAGAGACGACGGTGGCTGGGGGGAGAGCTATCTGTCAAGCCCAAAAAAGGCAAGACTAATTACTACTACTACTTTGTTCTTTTGTAAATGATAATTACTAGTGCTGCTACTTTTTTGAGAAACTTTCCTTGCGATTTTAGTCAAAACATATCTTGATGATGGCGATACAATGAATTAATTTCAGATATACATCCCACTTGATGGAAGCCGACCATCAAATGTGGTACAGACAGCATGGGCCGTGATGGGTCTAATTCATGCTGGCCAAGTTAGTTTGTATTTCATGTGTTATCCATTAATTATAAGTTAAAACACATTTGGTCCTTGAAGAAATATTTTACGTGTCTAAAGAGTTAAAATAGATTAAATTTTTGAAATTTATATTACCTTTCAATTAAGTCTTTATAATTGTAAATTTTTTTTCATCCATCAAAATTTTTTTATTTATCATAAAGAACTCATATAAAATTTGCTGTAATTAATAAGGGTGAAATAATTGAAGATTCGATTAATTAAATTAGAATTATAAATGTTTGACTAAAAATTGATACTAGTTTTAGAGACTCAAGATATATTTTGTATATATTTCGATTTGAATAACATTTTGTATAGGCGGAGAGAGACCCAAATCCTCTTCACCGTGCAGCAAAGTTGCTCATCAATTGTCAGTTAGAAGATGGTGATTGGCCGCAACAGGTAGCATCCCTTCATGAGTCCCTTTAATTTAAATGGGGTTAAACTCTGTTCTTTAATATAATCATTAGTTAAATTTATGACTTATTTATGGCATGCATATTGGCAGGAAGTGACGGGAGTATTCATGAAGAATTGCATGTTGCATTACCCAATGTATAGAAATGTTTTTCCAATGTGGGCCTTGGCTGAATATCGCCGCCACCTTCCACTGCCCCCTCTCTAAATCAGGCTGCCAATTGCCAATACTCTCTGCCGGCACTCATCTGGCGATCTGCTCCCCATGTATAATGTAATGTAACGTAATAATTGAAAAACTAGTGGCGGTTATCGAAAAGTACTGTAATGTAACAATTGAAAAGCCAATCCAACCGAAGGGATGCATTTTTCACAACTCAAGAAAATATAATCTACTAGTTTTTTGTTATTTGTATTTTAAATTTTAAATTTTAAATTTTAAAATAAGATAAAAAGTAGAAAAGTAGAGATTCTCTACTTTTATTTTTTTAATTTTAATAATTTTTATCTATTTTTTAATTTATATTAAAATATATTTTATAAATTTTATTTTTTATTAATTTTTTTCTTACTTTTTTTTTATCTTTAAATCATCCAAAAAAACAGATAATCCTTATCCCTACAAACTCTGCTCCACACAGCTCATATTCGATAGACACCCAAATAACACGCTGTAACGTTGTTGTGGTGCTATCTTTATATTCATCGCGTGCCTGGACACCACCGGCACCGGTGCCGATGCTCTGTTGAAGTTCAAGGGTTCATTGACCAATGGGGTAGCCCTCGGCAGTAGATCAACAGAAACATGAGAATTTGGGCTCCAATATATTAAGTGGGCCTGGGCGTCCGTGTACCACTTTCTAGTTATGGGCATCGCCCACATTAATGGGCCTGCAACATTTTAGAGTCCAATATGTGGATAGATGAATTTGAATTTTTTTACAGTGTCCAAAGTTAGGAATTAAAATAAAATAAAAGATGTAAAATTAAAAAAATTAAAAATTAATGAAAAAAAGGACTTCTTTATTTTTTTCTTAAAGTTATCATATTTAAAATATTTTTAAAATTAGGATATCTAATTTGATAAATCATTAGCCAAAAGTTATGCATTAAACAAACATGAAAAAATTATATTATTTTTTAAAATTTTATTTTTATTTATTTTTTATATCGTTAAATTTAAAATACAACATAAAATTTAACACATTAATATCTCATAACAGCATTTTAAAAAGAAGACAGAAATTCTAAACAAGACAAAAGGCAGGTGAGAGCTCTCCCATGTGTGGAGTCCACCAAAAAAACGTGTAATTCACGCGACTCCAAACCGCGGTGCTTATACCAATCCGACGTTCCTGCCTCGCACTCATATCTGCCTCTTCTCCTTCCTCTATTGTTGGCTGCTGCTTCTTACTCTCCAGCGATCTCCGCCTCCTCCAACGTTCTAGCCAAGCCGGCCACTAAGAGCTTTGTGGCTACCAATCTAGTATTGTTACCTTCCTCTTCTGAGCTTACATTAAAATCTCTCAGGGTTAGGCGTAGTGCTGGTAGTAGTAGCGGCGGCGGCGGGTCCGGCTCATCCCTCAGTGCTCGCATGGTATCGGTGCCTACGATGAAGCCCCCTGCTTCTCTTGATTTCCAGACATCTGTCTTCAAGAAGGAGAAGATTAACCTAGCTGGACACGATGAGGTACACTCTTTCATTTATCTATCATCTCTGCTTTGAAACTTTTTTGCTTTGTCAGATCAGGTTATGGAAATTAATTTTATTTGGGTGTTTTGCTTATTGTAGTACATCGTTAGAGGGGGAAGGGATTTGTTCCCTTTGCTGCCAGATGCTTTTAAGGGAGTTAAGCAGATTGGTGTTATTGGATGGGGATCGCAGGTGATTTTTCTCATTGATGATATTGAATGTTCTCATTATTGACTTGAAGTGACAATTCTTTTCTTCTTGAGTTTACACTCTCTGGCCTACTGTGGTTGATTGTTTCAGGTTTGCGTTATTAATAACTAGACTAAAACTCTATTTTGATCCTTCAAAGATGAACAAATTTTTAATTTAGTCCTTCACTATTAAGTTCTTCTATTTTAGTCCTCCAAAAATCAATCAACTTCTATTTTAGTCTCTAATTGTCAAAAACTTCTAATTAAGTTTTTCAAATATTAAAATTAATATCAATTAAGTCCCTTAATTAATATAGTTATTAATAGGGTCAAAATTATTGACGTGTCATGATGACGTGACAAATTTACTGACGTGGAAAAATTTGGTGTGATGTGGCATGATAACATGTCAAAATTTGCTGACGTGATAGAATTTGGGCGACGTGTCATGTTGACATGACAAATTTTGGCTGATGTGGCATGCTGACATGTTACCCAAATTCTGCCGCGTCAGTCCAATTTTGCCATGTCAACAACTATTGTGATTAAGGGACTTGATTTATATCAATTTTAATCTTTGAAGGACTTAATTAGAAGTTTTTGACAATGAGGGACTAAAATAGAAGTTGATTGATCTTTGGAGGACCAAAATAGAAGAACTTAATAGTGAAGGACTAAAATAGAAATTTGTTTATCTTCGAGGGATCAAAATAAAGTTTTAGTCAAAAAAATATGAAACTTAAACAGGGAAAGGACCTTCTTTTTCTTTTCCAGAGCCATGTGTGCAAGCTTATGATTCCAAACTTGTAGGTCATAGTTAAGGTATTACCTATTGAATTAGCAAACATTTGTTTGACTGCCGACCTTCCTTTGATCAAAAGGTATTACCTATTGAATTAGCAAACATTTGTTAGTGAGTTTTGTTTACGTAGTTGAGTGCTAATATAAAAATTGTATTACCGTTTGTACTTGTGTTATATGAATGAGGAATGGTGCTAAATGTCCTGATAGAAACCTACTGAAATCAACTTTGTGCACCGATTTTGCTTGTAAGATATTCAGTTGAGATTTATTGTTATGGTTGCTTTAATATGATTTCATATTATTATAAGAAATTAATGGTAATTAGGTGATAAAAATTTACTATAAGCTATGATAAATTAGCCTGAACTAAAATGCATTCTTATTTGAAAAAACATTCATTAGATAATTAATCGCTGTAACAACTTATCTAAATGGAATGTTGTTTTATATTTTGAACTATTACAGTAAAATATAAGATATTTGGAGGAGTCTTGTGTTAATTATCAATCAATGCGTCCTGCTTGGGCATCCAAATTGTTTGGGAATGCCGTTTACTTTAGATACAAAATTGTTTGGAGAAGGTTAAATGCTGTTATGTGAATGCTTGCTACCAAACACCTCTTATTTTTAAGTCAATCTACCCAAAAAATTAATTGAAAATGCTCAGATGTCGTAACCAAGAGTAAGTTTACTTTGTGTAGTAATAGACAAGTACATCAGCTCATGTAGAGAATATGTACCACTAGTGGCAGGAATTACAATATATGGTATTTGATAAATACACGGAGTACAGACAGTAGGGTGGACAGTTGTATCGAGTTTGATATTTACGCAGTTGGGTAAGAAGCTTGCATTGCTATGCCACAGAGGCCTTCTGCTGCATTCACATCCCTCTGCATCCGAATATATCCTTTTTCACCCCATTCTGTTCCCCATGAGTTCTTAACCAACCAATACTTGGTACCACCACTCACTCCATAACCCACGGCAGTGACACCATGATCCAATTCAGTGCCGCAGGAGCCTGTGAAAACACCGCTTTGGTAAAATTGGAAGTCAGATCCACTGGCATCAATGGCCACAGACACTGGTTGATTAGCCACAGCTTTGAGCAGCGCCTGCTCACTGTTGGCAGGCACATCCTCGTAACCATTAATGGTAGCTGCATGGTTGGCTTCTTGGTTTGTATTGCAGGTTCCATCATTTCCCTGGTAGGGGTAGTTGGCTTCTGTGGTGAGACCATGATTTTGTATGATGAATTTGAAGGCATCATCCATTAGGCCCCCTTCACAGCCTTGGTCCACGCCCTGTGTGTCACAATCAACTAGCTCTTGTTCTGACAAAGAGATCAATTTGCCAGAACTCAGCTTAGTGATTCCTTCCGTTGCTGCTACAGCGGAAAATGCCCAGCAACATCCTACAGTATAAAAAGCCAAAGAGGGTTTACAAACAATTCGAAGGCTTGTGAGTTTCGTGGATTTCATCAAACACTTACCACATTGGCCCTGGTCCTTGATTGGTGTTACAGCTCCTTTCGCTCTCCAGTCCATGGCGTATGGCACTGCAGTCACATTTTCATATTTGAATGCGGTTGTCCTTGTAACTGAGGAGCACATATGGCCCTTGAATCTATTTCTGGATGCTGTGAATTCCTCATTTGTAAGATCAGCAAATTGATTGATGCCTAGCTTGTATGGTTTGTTTCCAGCATTGTTAGAGGCTTCTATGTAATTTACGTTGTCCTTGAAGATCTTGAAACGGTTCTCTTTCTCTTGGGAGTCCTTGTAGACTTTGCCATGGCGAGCCATCCATTGTTCATGCCTCTCACGCAGTGAGGCGTCTGGGAGAGTGCGAGATGTGGCATAAGAGGCCCAGAATCCGAAGATGAAAAGCAGAGCCAATGAAATGCAGGGGACTGAAGTCTTGCAAACCATGATGGTGGTGATAGTTGAACTATTGCTTGAGATTGCTCAGTGAAATATGAAAAAGGAGATGTGTTGTTCCCAAGGATTGCTTGAGATATAAATAGCAAATTCCACGTTGAGCTGTAAATTGAGCATGCAGTGGATCTTTAGCAACAACGTAGAGAACACTTCTCTCTTCAACGTTCCTGAGAGAATGTTCTGAATAAGACCCATAGCCAGATGGGTCTTATTTCATGTGAATGCTTTTACTTTTTCATTTGATGCCAAATGGGACAAAACAGCCGCTAATTAACTGTGAGATTTGTATATTATTATAGCAAAATGCCAAGCTTAGCATCAACCAAGACTTTAGGAGACGATGATAAGTATAAATAATGGATTTTAGAAACGTTCGGGTGTGGAAGACCAACATACTATGATTATTACACCATAAACACGTAAAAATCAGATGTTATCCCAGGTGGAAAGAGGAGATTTGAACATTAATGTTCAGAGATTTAACCTTATGTTTGTGAAGTCGTTATTTATAGATCTTACTCAAATGCTTCTTTTCCAACATAAACCCTTTGATTTCATGAACTAAAGAACTGTGCCACGACGGAGGTATATAGGGGGGTTGGGGGGGGGGGGGGGTGCCCCTCATCTTTGAAAATTTCCTTAGTATAACATGAAAAGTTTTAAAATTTTTAATTTTGTCTGGATTTTGTAAAATACTTTTCAATCTTATTGAATTTTGAAAATTTGAATTTAAAAAATTTTTATATATAGCATGAAAAATTTTAAAAATTTTCAAACAATATCTAATATATCTTATTTAATATTTTTAATTCTTAAAGTGATACTTGAATATTTTTAAATTATAAAAATAATTTACTGTTTTACTGCATATACTAATAAATAAATAAATAACAATAAATAAAGTATTATTCTACTATATGAGAATTGGTGTCAGTTACGTGAATTAATCGACACTATTAAGTTCTATCAAAAATTATATTTTTAAAAATAATATTTACAAAATATTTTTTTTAATAATTTTTTCAAGTGTCTTTTTTGACTTTTGCCTGCCTTTCTTCTTTAGACTAAAAATTATTTGATTAAATTTTATTATTAAAGCCTCTAGTGGTCTTTTTTGTATATATCTAAACTATTATAATAAAATTTTTGTTATTTTTTTCAATAGGTATTAATACTAACTTTTAATTGAATACAATTATTTTGAATCTTATCCTTTTTTATATGTTTACTCATCTATCTCAATATTTTCATATCTGTCATTCCTTTTTTTTTACTCTTGTTAGCCTTTTAAAGCTCAACACTCATTATCATAAAGTATAACTAATCTTATAACAGTTCGTTAAACTTTTTTTTAAGTTTACTAGACATTTTGCGACCACGAATAACTTTTAAGTCATTTCTCCATTTTAACCATACAGCTTGAATCTTATGTATGACATCTTGATTAATCTCTCTATCACTTTGTAAAATTAATCCAAGATACTAAAGTTTTAACACCTATGATATAATGTGCTCCCCAGAACCTCCAAATCATTACTTGTTAGCCTCTTGCTAAATTAACACTCTATATAATCTGTCTTGCTCCTACTTAAATAAAAATTATTTAATTTCAAGGCATTTTTCAACACCTTTAATTTAAAATTAACATGCTTTTTTAATTTCACTACTAAGACTATATATTTGCAAAAAGAAAACATTTCGAAATTACATCTTAGATATGTCTAGTATTAAGTACATTCAAAACTATAGTGAAAAGATATAAACTTAATTAAAAATAATTCTTAATGCAAGCGAATTTTTATAGAAACGTCTTCTATCACACCTCCTTGAGTCCTCACACTTATGCCCATCATGCATATCCTTTATGGCTTAAATATAAACAATACAAACACTTTTCTTTTCCAATACCTTCCATAAAACTTCTCTTGATACTCTATTATAAGCTCTTTTAAGTCAATGAAAATCATATACAAGTCTCTCTCTTTACTTCTATACATTTTTATTAAACTCTGTAAAAAATATATAACTTCTGTAGTTGAACTTTTTAACATAAAACTAAATTAGTTCTTTAATATATGAGTCTTTTTTCTTAATCTGTATTCAATTACTTTTTTTTAAAGTTTCAGAGTATGACTTATGAATTTGATCACTCAATTATTTTCATAATTTTAAATATTTCCCTTATTATTGTATATACACCAATAAACAAACAACATGTAATAGCATGTATTTCTCGTCCTAAAAAAATTATGGCCTCACCCTGGAACTATGGCTCTGCAAATAACAAGAGAGAATTTATTCAGCAAATAAAGTAAAATTCTATTAATTTTACAATAAAATCTTTTCGTAATGATTCTTCCCAGTGGCTTTGAAAAGAAAGTCTCTCAAATTTGCAGTGGCCTCCTACAATATGAAATATATAAAAAAAAAAATTAACTTGTGATATCCTACCAATAACTTCTCAATCTTGAATCACATCAATCTTTTTGGATGCTCGTATTCTAAGACTAATTGTATAGTAATTTCTTTGACCATTTTACTAATTTAATTTATGTGCAATTTAGGATTTCTATCACATCTTCATCAAAAAATACTTAGGATGTACATCTTCAGTTTTTATAAGGTTAGTGTTACCAAATTAGACCTTGGAGCACATGGCTACAAATTGAGATATATATGGAAGTTCAAAACCCTTAAATCTCACAAGTGGTCATGAAGGGCAATGATTCTCTTGGGCTAGGGAAATCATGTTCAAGCATAACAAGTGAGTTGGCCTAACTTACCATTTATCCAAATAAGCATTAGCCTAAAACTATTCCGATTTCAGCCATTGCACAAAGAGAAATTGGAAACTCCCATGCTATGTCATAACCATGACTAGTTTTCCTTTGTATTGATGTAATGGACAAGTAGCACATCATTTCATGTGCAGAGAATATGCACAACTGGTGGCAGGAATTACATTGCATTGTAATTGATAAATAAACATATAGTTTACTCTAAGAATTATAAGAGTAATGTTGTTTACACATAAGGATTTCACGCAAGATGTATACAATGTATAAATAGATACTGATCATTAAATGGGTTGACAACAACACATTAATAGAAATCAATCTCTATTTATACTTGTATAAAGTTTTAACGTGTAAACAACATTAATCCACAAATAAATGCTCATAAGCAACGAAATTTGCAACCTTACCGTAAGGCATCAATTCACACATTAATCCACAAAACCATGGTCATTTACTACCTACTAAGATGGCTCGCATACCAATTTTTAAGTATATAACAAATATTTTCATACTTTAAGATAAGTGATTGGCGTAAAAGAGAATGTCATTCAAATTTAACTGTTCAATAAGTATCACTTTTTTTTTAAAGCTGTAGTGCAGATGCACGCATACATGATTTGTACCAACTACTGAATTCATCAAGTTGTGATTTGTTAAGCTATGCGTTCATCATTGTAGTCAGTAAAAGAGAAAGAGGAAAGTAGACAGCAAAATATTAGACATTCTTAAGCTAACAAATTTTTCATGACCTGATTCAACCAAATGACTTAATTCAGTTAAATAATGAAATGAATTCGACCTCAGCGCTAAACTCTAAATCAAATGACTTAATTTAGAATTATTTTACTAATTTTTTTTTACTTTTTGATAAAATTTATTAAAAAAATATAATTTTTTATTATTTTATTAAGAGATATATTCATCAAAAAAAGTATAAAAACAAATACAAATGTCATAATTTTTTATGCAGGAATCCTTCAATAAAAAACAAATTTTACCGAAAAATCAAATTATATAAAACGTGTTACAATTTATTTTTACATAAAGATACAAATTCCTTGGTAAATAAAAATATTTATTTTTTAGCATTTTTAAATTCTTGTTAAATTAAAACATTTTAAAAATATATTATAATAAAACAAAATAAATAAGTAACTAAAATTAATATTCATATATTAAATGAATATTATAAAATTATCTAATATGACAATAAAATTATAATAAATTTATACAATTCTTAAAATCTACAATAAGCTGTGCAACTGCATGAACAGCTGTTCAACCCTACAAAATTTTTTGTAGATATTATAGTGGAGCATGAATATGTTGAATGTAGCAATTAAGGCATCAGTTTTGCTTACGAAGTTGTATCCTGGGCATAGGAAGAAGGAGATTGAAAATTCCATTGGCAAGGCGGTTGAATTATTTGAAGATAAACAAATTGCTGATGGATCATGGTATGGAAATTGGGGAGTTTGCTTCACTTATGGTTCATGGTTCGTGCTTGGCGGGGTTCCGGCGGCAGCTAAGACTTACGCCAATTATGCTGCCGTTCGCAAAGCTGTAAATTTCTTTCTTTTTTTTTTTGGGTAATTGTAAATTTATTGAATTAGGTAAACTAATTTTATTGAAATTAATAAATCAATTATAATTAAAAGAATGATTCTATTAGAATGAAGAAATTAAAAAATTGTAATGAGAGAAATTAATTTTATTATAATTATAAAATATTTATGATAAAAATAACTAATTCTAAGAAAATTAAGAAACTAACACAAAAAAGCTAATTATAGTATTATTGTAACAAATGTATTGTTTGATATGTTTACTTAAAAAAGTAAATCTATTACAAATAACCAAAAAGCTAATTTTAATAACACAATTAATTCAATTACTATTAGAAAACTAAAATTAAAACATATGATTTGTCTTAAAATAACATAATGATAAATGGGTTTAAAGAATAATGTCAAATGTGAAATTTAAATAAACTTATAAAATAGTTTAATAATTTGAAAATATTTCAACATAGATTAATATATTTTAATTATGTTTTTTATTTTTAAAATTTTTTTATATAATATTCTCACATCACCGTTAAATGTAAGATTAATTTATATTTAAAATTAATTATTAATAATTTTTTTAATAAATATAATTTTAAATTTAAATCTAAATTTTTAATTTTACATCTTCAACTTAAAATATAAATAATAATCATTATGTCAATACTTATTTAGTTAATTATATTATTTTGATTAGTATTGTTTATATACTAGAGTTTACGTAACAGTTTGATGATAAGGGATAAGAGTCCCGTAGTTCTAAGTATACAAGATAAGAGGAGGTTTAAATATTAAAAAAGAGATAAGCAGATTGAATAGCTGTTATACAGTAGGTGCACTTACAAGTAATTGGATTTTCTATTTTTTTTTAATTTTAATAACTTTTTTAATCTTTTTATAATTATTATATTAATTTTTTTCCTCACTAAAATTTATTCCTCTAATTATGGCATATCCGTATTAACAGTTATTTCTGATCAAGACTCTCTTTAATTCTTTCAACTTTGTTCTTAATTAAAAATATTAAATTAATTTTTTTAAGAGCATCATTAAATTAATTATTAAAATAAAGTTTTGGATCAAATTAATGTGACAGTTAAGTGTTGTTAATTTATTACTTGTTGGTGGCATATTGACAGGAGGTCACACGAGTATTCACGAAGAATTGCATTACCAATGTCTAGAAATATTTTCCAATCTGACCTTTGGCTGAGTATCGCCACCCCCTCCACTGCCCCCTTTTTCTAAAATTAAGCTGCTGATACTCCTTGCCGCCATCCATCTGTTAAGGAAAATGCTATATGCATGCATGTTTTGGAATTTAGATTCTTGGATAATATTTTATTTTATAAAAAATAATAAAATAATTATTAATAAAAATTAATAATAAAAATTATTATAATATATATAAATAATAAAATAAAATAATTTATATTATTAATTTTTTTATTAATAAATATTTTATTTTATAAAATATATTATTTATTATAAAAGATTTTAATCTTATATTTTATATTATCTATATATAAATACTTTCCTACAATAAATGCTGAGGGCCAGCAAGCTTATAGCCCATCTCCATCATTAATTACCAACAGCTCAGTTCCAAGAACCAACATTAAAAAAGAGTACTCTCTTACCCAATTTATGTTATTGCCATCGTGCTCGCGTGTACTTTTTTGTCTTGCATGTGAGTTGAACTTCTACTGCATTTTAATAGAAACACACATATATAACAAATGATTTCAAGTTTAATTTCTGTTCATTAAAGAGAATGAAATTCTCCCATCCCCAACTATATATCTCAAGAAAATTTTAAAAAAAATAAAAATATTTTATTTTTTTATACATGTTAAATTTTTTTCACATATTATGTCCTTATATTATTATTAAATATAAAATTAATTTTTAAAAAGAGTTTACTCTTTTTTATTTACTTCTCACCGTAACAGATTTTAATAGACTCTACACTTATTTCAAATTAATGTTATATACTAATTTATCATGAATGAATATGGATCAAACTTGACTTGCATATACTAATTTTTAAATTTATTTTTGTGATTCAATATATTAATTTATGAGATATATATTTTAATTATTTATTATATTTTTATAAATTAAATCTTACTAAATTCTCATCACTTTAAAAATTTAAACTATTAAATTTATTAAACTTCATATATTAAAATATGAAATTCAATAAATTTTATGACTCACAACATAAAATTTGGTTCTCTCTCCCCTCTACCATTCATTTTTTCAATCATTCTATTTATCAAGCATTTCAAATAATATCTTAATCATCAATTAAATAAAATCTTGTTCATGCACATATATGCATTGCGTGTATACGATTGATTTGGCCATTTTTAGCATTCTTTGGTGCTTATAATAATAATTTATTAATAAATTATATTTATCTTATCTGGGTCTCCATAATATTGTTCTTATTGGATTATCATAGGCCAAAGAAGGAGGATGCATGAGTTTAAACCTAATTAATTACCTACAAAAACATCTAATATTAATCTCATGACAATTACAAGGTTTTATTATTCAATTTCTCAACCAAACCAATCTTCAATAAAATTTTGCAACCAGCATGTTAATACATTGATTAATTACACACTACAGTCATGTCGCATGTCATGTCAACATCTTTTTAAATAAACCTTTCAAATTTGACAACGAATGGGTCACCCAAAAAAAGTCTCTCTTGACAACCAGCAACTGGCCAACCCCTTAATTTCTGTTCCCACTTACAGACTTACACAAGCCTCCTCACAACTCTAAAGGACTTTAATTAGATTAACGGGTCTCACAGGGAGTATGACTTAATAAATAATTTATTAATTTAGTTAAATAAAGATATATAATAAAAATAAATTAGTTATTACTATCGTATTAGTTTACTGTCTTGGGATAAGTCTCATATTTTGTTCTTGTACTAATAATACAAAAGTCTTTATTTTACAATATTTTTCGATTAATGTTATTTGTATAAATTATTATTATTATCTTTTAATTTCACACACTTTTGTAAACTTTTTCTTTATTTTTTCTCTCTTCAAAAATATCTCTTTTTATTTGTACACAAAAATCATTTTCCTATTCTTCTGGCCCCGGCAGAATGACCAGTCAAAAAATCAAGTACATCTTGACTGCAACTATGATCTTTACTGCTGTTTGAGTATTCATAGATAAAATTTACGTAGTTTTGTTTTTTTTGGGTACTAAGCAAGGGCAAGAAGCGCAGGACCAGAAAAAAAACAAAGCTAGCTACGTATATTTATAGGTAGCCTATGTAAGCAAGCAACTGCAAGTTTGCAAGTGAAGGAATGCCATATATTGCTGGATATTTAATAGGGTTGATGCTCGAGAAAGTTGTTAAGTCTATCCGAACACTATAGCCTTGGAAACAAAAGAGAGAATGTGGAGGCTGAAGATAGGAGATGAGGGGAAGAGGGAGGCAGAGCCATACATCTTCAGCACCAACAACTTCGTGGGAAGGCAGATATGGGAGTTCGATGCAGAGGCAGGCAGCACCGAGGAGCGAGCCCAGGTAGATGCTGCCCGCCAGAACTTCTATAAAAACCGCTTCCGCGTCAAGGCCTGTGCCGATCTCCTTTGGCGATTTTAGGTTCTTCAGTACCAAAATAAAAAAGGCCAAGACAGTTTTTTCTTTTGTAAACTAACTATGTCCTCCCATTGGTGCAGTTTCTGAGAGAAAAGAATTTCAAACAAGCAACAGCTTCGGTGAAGATAGAAGACGGCGAGCAAGTTACCTACAAAAAAGCCACAATCACAGTGGAAAGGGCAGCCCATCACCTATCCGCATTGCAGGCTAGTGATGGCCACTGGCCTGCTCAAATTGCTGGTTGTCCCTATTTTACTACTTCTCTGGTACGGTGACGACTGGTTACAGTTAATTAAGCAGCGCCAAAAGCATTACAACAGCAACGAAAATGCATGTTGTACTTAGATTTGATGAAAACAATATTAATTGCATTTGCAGGTGTTTTGCATGTATATTACGGGGCATCTTAATTCCGTTTTCCCACAAGAGTATCGTAAAGAGATCCTCCGTTACATATACTATCACCAGGTTCATTAATTTATTTTTAATTAAATTAATAATTTGGTAATTATGCAAACAATTTATGTATTTAATTTATTTGTATAAAGAATGAGGATGGAGGGTGGGGACTACACTTAGAGGGTCACAGCACCATGTTCTGTACTGCACTCAACTATATCTGTATGCGTCTGCTTGGAGAAGGAGCTGATGGAGGGGAAGACCAAGCCTGTGGCAGAGCGCGCAAGTGGATTCTCGATCACGGAGGTGTAACACATATTCCCTCCTGGGGCAAAACCTGGCTTTCGGTATCGTACATATCATCTTCATTTTACAATACAAACTATATCTCATTCGTAATTGCTTGCTTACTTAATTAATTAATTGATTTATATATCCTGCAGATACTTGGTGTATTTGACTGGTCCGGAACTAATCCAATGCCCCCGGAGTTTTGGCTTCTTCCTTCATTTCTTCCTATACATCCAGGTTTATACTTATACACAATGTGTGGTTGTGCGAGATATTTGAGTGTAATAAATTATATGTCTTATATTTTCATATATTGAATAGTATAAAAAAAATATTTAAATAATAAAATTTATTAAACTTACCATTAAAACTATGAAATTAACTATTGGAACCAACAAATTTAAAATCTAATATTAAATTTTGTAACCTATCTATAAAATTAATTTTATGGGTTTTATCTTTATCGTAAATTATATATGCATATTGATGCAGATTGAAAATACTTTTATAAGGGTTTAATGTGAAATTTTTAATCCTATAATTTAAGGATTTTATCTTTAGTTGGGATACCTGTTCTTATTTTTTATATATTTTATTATGTTTTATTTTTTATATATATTTATTGCCTTACGGCCCTTAATTAGTTATAATTAGAACCATCGCTTATCATTATTTTTTAAACTTGCTAATAATTATTGTTTATTCAAAGAATATAGATCGAACTTGGGTATCTTAAATTCTGTTTCCATCCCACCTCACATATATTACAATATGTGTACATCTTATGTATTGAGATATTCTGTCTTTCATCACATATGATGCAGCTAAAATGTGGTGTCACTTCCGATTGGTTTACATGCCTATGTCATACTTATATGGAAAAAGGTTCGTGGGTGCAATCACACCACTCATTCTTCAGTTGAGAGAAGAGCTCTTTACTAAACCTTACCATGAAATTAATTGGAACAGAGCCCGTTACCTATGTGCAAAGGTGAAACCTCAAATTGATGTTTGTCTTTATATTTAGTTTTGAGATTAATAAATGAGTAAATTTTGTTACGTAGTAATTTATGAATAAAGAATGCATTAAAGTACATTTTAAGTGGACTGGGTAAATCTTTCAGACTTTTACTTATTGACAGGAAGATCTTTACTATCCACATCACTGGATACAAGATTTGATATGGGATAGTTTATACATATTGGGCGAGCCACTTCTAAGGCGTTGGCCTTTGAACAAGTTGGTGAGAGAGAAGGCCCTTCAAGTAGCAATGAAGCATATTCATTACGAAGATGAAACTAGCCGATACATAACTAATGGGTGTGTGGAAAAGGTTTTATGCATGCTTGCTTGTTGGGTTGAAGATCCAAATGGAGATGCTTTTAAGAAGCATCTTGCTAGGGTTCCAGATTACTTGTGGGTTTCAGAAGATGGAATGACCATGCAGGGTTTCGGTAGCCAAGAATGGGATGTTGGCTTTGCCGTCCAAGCGCTGCTTGCTACCAACCTTATTGAGGAAATGGCTCCCACGCTTGCAAGAGGACATGACTTCATCAAGAAATCTCAGGTTCAGGACAACCCTTCTGGTGACTTTAAGAGCATGTATCGTCACATTTCCAAAGGATCATGGACCTTCTCTGATCAGGACCAAGGTTGGCAGGTTTCTGATTGCACTGCTGAAGCTTTGAAGGTATATTAATTAATTTTAATTCCTACCTAGCTTTGTAGTTAATTAATTTGTATTCTTCTCTACTTCAGTGTGGTTTGCTTTTGTCATCGCTGGCCCCAGAGCTTGTTGGTGAAAAACTGGAACCGGAAAGACTATATGATTCTGTCAATATCATACTATCCCTTCAGGTGAATTCTAATTGATTACTTGACCTATATACAAATAAATATCAATTCATCTATTCTTACTAAATAAAATTTAGACTATTAAATTTATTTGATTTTACAAACCTTTCAATAGTTGTGCATTTTGTCAATTCTCACACATAGCGTAAAAAAGGATTAAACAGCTTTTCTTAATAAATATATTATTAATTACACCAATGCATGCTAATCCAAATATTTACTCAGTTAATTGCAGAGTGAGAAAGGTGGATTAGCAGTCTGGGAACCTTTAAGAGCTCAAGATTGGTTGGAAGTAAGTGCTATACTAATATTGGAATTGAAATGAAAACGTAATGTCAATCTTGAATTATGTAATTGAATTTAATTGTACATATACACATATGTATATACATACATACATAAATGCATACGTACACACATCAGTACTCATTCTTGAAACTAAAATTAATGTGTTAATATGCAACTACATGAACAGCTGCTCAACCCTACAGAATTTTTTGAGAATATTGTAGTGGAGCATGAATATGTTGAATGCACTGGATCAGCAATTCGGGCATTAGTTTTGTTTGCGAAGTTATATCCTGAGCATAGGAAGAAAGAGATTGAAAATTCCATTAGCAAGGCGGTTAAGTTCCTTGAAGACAAACAAACAGCTGATGGATCATGGTATGAGAGTTGGGGAGTTTGTTTCACTTATGCTTCATGGTTTGTGCTTGGTGGGCTTGTGGCTGCAGGAAAGACTTACGCCAATTGTGCTGCCATTCGCAAAGCTGTAAATTTCTTGCTCTCAACACAAAGAGAAGACGGTGGGTGGGGGGAAAGCTATCTGTCATGCCCAAAACAGGCAAGGCTATTTATTACTACTAGTTTATTGGGAAACTTCACATATCTTGTTGATGGGTGTCGATACAATGACTTAATTGCAGATATACGTACCCCTCGAAGGAAGCCGACCATCAAATGTGGTACAAACAGCATGGGCCATGATGGGTCTAATTCATGCTGGCCAGGTTAGTTTGTATTGCATTTCTTATTCATTAATTATAAGCTAAAATGCACTTTGGATCTCTGAATTTCGTTTATGATAGATAGAAATATATTAGGTACCGAGAGAATTAGTTAAAATACACATAATTTGAATTTTCAAAATTTACATTAATTTTTAATTGAATCTTTATAATTGTAATTTTTTTCTCATACGTTAAATTTCTTAGCTTGTCAGAAATAACTCATGCAAAATATTATATAATTGATAACAGTAAAATAATTGAAAATTTAATTGATTAAATTAGAATTATAAGATTACAATTAAAAATTGATACAAATTTTAGGAACTCAAAATATATCTTAACCTTAATTATATATATATAGTAACCCCACTAATCAATGTTCATGTCTTATAGATATATTTCAATTTCAATAATATTTTATGTAGGCGGAGAAAGACCCAAGTCCTCTTCACCGTGCAGCAAAGTTGCTCATCAATTGTCAGCTAGAAGATGGTGATTGGCCGCAACAGGTAGTAGTCCCTCAAGACTATCCTTAATTTAATTGGGTTAAACTTTGTTCTTAATTATAAATATTAATTTAATAATCAATAATTAAAATCAAGTTGTGTAGCGCATTAGTGTTGTTAATTTAGGAAAACAATACTTGTATATGAGAAGTGTATGTTTCATCCACATCTACAATTCTAAGAAAATTTAAGCCAAAAAAATAAAAATATAAAAAAATATACATGAAGAATGTATATACATTATTACTCTTAATTAATGACTTAATTGTGGCATGCGTATTGGCAGGAAATGACAGGAACATACATGAAGAACTGCATGTTGCATTACCCTATGTATAGAAATGTTTTCCCGATGTGGGCTTTGGCTGAATATCGCCGCCACGTTCCATTTCCCCCTCTCTAAACCAAGCTGCCGAAACTCTTTACCGCTACTCATCTGGCGAGGTGCACCCCAAATATAATGTAATAATTGAAAAACTAATGGCAGTAATCAGTAGGTACTGTAATGTAATAAGAGAGCTGTTACACATATGTAGTTAGATATACATATTTTATATATTTTTAATTTATAAATTTATATTTATATGTACGATACACAATTTATATTCACATATAATTTTTCATATAATAATTGAAAACCAAATCCTTTCCCAAAGGATTTGTTTTCCACAACTCAATAAAATATAATTTATTATTTCATTATCCAAATCATTGATAAGAACAAATAATAATGCTTTTTTTAAAAGAAATTATAGAGAAAATGATGCAAAACACATAATTTCATTCAAATTTTATCACTAGATGTCCACACCGTATACTATCTTTGTGGATACCCCTGTCAATGTTCTTCTTTAAATGTAGCATATTTAAAGCTTTGGTAGCTTCTCCTCAGCTTATTTGAAGGGATACTTTTATCGGGATATCTCATCCTCAACCCTTTTGGCCTACTAAGTAGGATCTTGTCAAGGCTTTGTGATTGTCATAGATTTTCTTTATTGACAAGATTGATAATTGAGCTGTAACATGCCCTAAAGGTTGTTTCTATGTAATAGTTACTGATATAATATGCTAGTTGGTCACTTTTGAAGAGTATGTAGCTTATGGCAAGCCTACAAGGTAAACCAGTTAACCTTCACCACCTATAGTTACAACTACCCTCTTGGAAGCCCACTGTAAACTTGTTTAAGATCACATAATGTATAGGTTTGACCTCAAACTTCATACCCCTTGCTCATCTGTAAGTCCATTTCCTACTCTCTTTTACTTTCTTGTCAATCCTCTTCCTAGAATTTGGAATCATCTTGCCCTTAAACTTCTTGGCTTGTACCCTTTTGGCTGCTAACCTTGTCATTTAACATACCTTAATCCACTCTATCGTTGTCAAAATCGGCTTATCTCTAGCCTTTATTAATTTGCGATTAAACATTTCTGAGATATTGTTCATCAGCATGTCAAATTTAGGGTAGATGGAGCAAGTATGCTTAAACCATAACTTAGGATCCAACTCCATTAGCTTATCATAGGCACCCAAACTCACCCTCTTCAGCTCTTCCAATTTGTTTTTCCATCGTTGAAAGTAGGTTGCTTTTGCAACTCCTAGCACTAGATCCCTCATCTTTTTGCCTCCACCTTATTTCTTACAATTTCCATAGAGATGCCTTACATAGTATTTGTGTTCCACACCTGCAATATATCTCAACTATGGGGACTAGACCTTGTAAGTCATGTAAACACACAATTAGAGGGGTTGAACTAGAATACAATATCAATACCTCTTACACTTCCAACTTCAGTCATTGACAAGTAATTCAAAAGGTATTTCATGGTTACACTTTTGATTTCAATCCAAAATGGCATTTAAAACTCTAATTATATTTGCAATCAACATCATTGAGGTTAACATATATGATTAAAACTTGTTCAACCAGTAATTAGGATAAATGCAACAAGTCCCAAAAGTTTCAACTGAAATTTAAATAAGTCCCTATAATTTGAAATCTTAATACATAAGTCCCTACTATTTTAAGTATTAATACTTAAGTCCTTATAGTATAATTAACTAATAAGTAAGTCTCTATAGTTTTATTTTTTTTTTCCAACAAGTCCCTATATTTTAACACTTGCATCAGAAAATAAGATTATGTTCTATGGCCAAACCAAAGTACCAAAACACCTATGATCTATGCCCAAAATTCTAATTCAGATAAAACAAACAATATTGTACCATAACACCCATGATAAACTCTAATTCAGATACAACAAACATCAAAGCACCAAAACACCTATGATTTATGGTCAAAACATAAAATTCAAAACTCAAATTCAAAGAGAGTGTTTTATAAACCTTTTGCTAGTTAGAAATGAAAACCCATTTTATTTGCCTAGTTCGATCAAGATCTTCCAAAATCTAGTCATGAACCACGTCTAAGAGTCCTTTGTCTTACTTTCAACTACTGCAATAACCAAGGAAAAATAATTATTATTTGGATCCCTTGCAACTACTACAGGTAGTTGACTTCCATATTGTCTTTTTAGGTGAGCCATCTAGACCCATGATAGGTCTACAAGTAGCGAGAAATCTTTCCTTTACTACACTGATACACATGTATAGCCTTAGGAAAAATGACTCAAGAGCATGCACCGGTCTTTTAATTAAAAGTTGGAGTATAAAGTTAGGATTAGTTCTGAGCACTTCTAAAATGTAACCCCAAATCTTCTCATACTGTGGATTAACCTTTCAGCTAATATTTTAACTACTTTCCTCATTGCCCAGTAGGCTTTGGTCACTAACACATCAGGCATATAGTTTTCCTTCACTATTTCAATGACATCAAACAACTTCATTTTTTAGTCCGCCCTCATGTTCATTTTTTAGTCCGCCCTCATGTTCATTTTTTTTCTATAAGCTTATTGGCTACTTACTTAGAGGATACATGTCATCCTATAAAAGTTTTTCCACAATTGTGGTTTAGGACATAAGTCTTCAAACTATATGTGGAAGATGTGCCAACCCAACTAACAAACATCAACCAATTACGTGCTTCTTTACTACACACAATCCTATATCTTACCTTATCATTTTTCACAAACCTGATGCCTTTACCATTCAACAAAGCTCATTTCTTGATTGCCTACCTAAATTGTTCAATGGAACTAAATTTTAATCCAAGTACCCACTTATAGTCCACACACATATTGGTTGCCTTAAATATAGGATACTTGGGTTCATTTTCATCTAAATCATCCATAGTATGCTTAACTCACTAGTATGGTTAGATTCAACATCACAACCTCATGAGCAACTCTAATAGGTGGCTCAATTTGTGATGCTTGGATATATGCTCCTCTTCTGCATTTTTTCCATCACCTAATTGCCCATCTTTACCTCTATGCCCTTTCTCACCCTACACCCTTCCTCACCTTCCACATGTTCATCAAAGTAGTCATTTACATCCCTCTCATGAACACTATCATCAAAATGGATATTTATCACACTGTTATCCTCTCCCTTCATTTTATTATCTCCCTTATTTTCACCCTTAACATCCTTTTCAACCTTACCCCCTCTCACCCTCCCTTTCATTCTCCTTTCCACCATCTTCATACTCTATCACTAGAGATGGTTTTGGCTATATCAGTGGAGATGCTAATAGTTCTATCAGTGGAGATGTTTGTGGCTGTATTAGTGGAGATGATAGTGGCTCTATTAGTAGAGCTGCTGGTGGCTTTATAGTGGAGATGGTGATAGCTTTATCAGTGGAGATGCTGCTGGCTCTATCAGAAGAGATAATGGTGTCAATTTCACCCCATCCCTAGGGGCACAACCATGTAATACCTAAATATGCCTATGACAAATTAGGAGACTTTGACAAAGCCTACCAATTTCCCCACACGGTCTCCTTTGCCTTTTTCGTTGCTCCCATGCCACACTGCAAGCTGCTCATAATCTTGCTTCCTTGCTGACTTCTTGCGAAAAGAGAAGGGTTGCCACATCTTTTTCTTTAAAAAAAAAATCAATTAAAGGTGAATAAGCACTGAAAGGAGTTTTTTTACCTCCCTAAAATTTTAGAGAAAATCTATTCGTATGCGTTCAACATGTAAATTGAGCCTACAAACAGGAAGAAGAATTTCATTTAACTCTTCTTACAGATTGTAGCCTCAGCGTATGTGTTGGACGTACCATTATCAATGCTCAAATTTTATTGACTTTTAAAACTAGTGCAATAAATTTAAAATCCTACCGTTCACCTCTCTCAAGTTTCACAAACATATGCTTTACACCGTTCCAAGATTTGAAAATACTGCAACTATTGATAATTAAGTTAAAAATAATGATGGGAAAAGCATAAGCCATATTTGTCATCATTTTCACCAAAAATACACTGACAGCATGTGCTGTCTTTTCAAATGTAATGTCTTATCCCATTTACCCACATATTCCACAGTTTCTCCCATTGATCCGTTTTCTTCAAATTTTCTCTTGTTCTGTCTTTTCTACTGTAGAAGACATTATCCCATGCAGCTTGGTTCAAATCTTGTGTTTTAGGTGATACAATTTACTATCAAGGGGTAACGAAGATTGTGAAATTTAAGGGTTAAAACTTAATGCACAAATATTGAAAACTATAACTTACCCTTTCTTTTTGATGGAGAATAGAGAGTACCTTGTTAGTCCTTAGATTATCTACTGACTTCGAAACTAATTGAAGTTCATCCCCACCCACCATAACACAAGTTTCCTCAAGCTTCTGCTTATCATCTTCTTGTATGGTTTCTTGACCTTGTTCATCATCAGGAACAATCTCAGTTGCAACCCAGCTCCATGTACCTGGAATTTCGTAATAAAATATAAAAGGTATCTTTTACCAGCACATTAACTACATGCTGTCTAATCATTAGTGCACAAGCATATATTACAGCAGCAGTATCCAAAGAAGTTCCAATGTCTACATATTTTAGAACAAATAACCTTTCAGCAATAGACGCTAGCTGACTCCACAGTAACTGCATATGGATATGCCCCAGAAGACTTGGGAAATATAAAACAACACAATTGGATTTAAACTGCATTTTCCAACGCTCAAAAATTTAGTCTTCAATAATTTTTATGAAAGCGTTGTCAAGTCACAATCAATGATGTTCTAACATAGCTGCAATCTACCTGACTCCTTCCTAATTTTGGGCAGACAAAGGAGAACAAACTGCTACCACTTTCATACTGAAAGCTGCCGCCAATATTCAGATATTATGGTTACTAAGCAGAACAAAATAAATCAATCCTCATCATTTTCCACCCACCGGAGGATGAACGAGAAAGAATATAAAATTAAATGTGAGAAATAGTCAGATACTAACCCTTCAATTCTCCAAATGGGACAGCAGCAGCAGACGGACTTGTATTCATCTCTATCTCTTCAGCTGATTTAACAAATTTCGAAACATTGGAGATCTGTTTAGCACTTACATCTTCAATCTCATTACAACAGCCTGCCAAAAAGTCCATCCCTGTTGCTTCAGCTGAAGCTAGGTTGGAAAGAGTAGCAGCATCATGACATTGTGCTTTATGATTTTTATTTGAGAGTTCACAGGATGATGGTGTCCTGCATGAATCTGTTTCTGTTGAAGTGATTTCACCCAGTGTCTTGGCTGGAGGCACTTCTTTTCTTTGTTGACTTTCATTCATACTTGGGCTTGATTTAATATGTGTACTTCCAACATATGGTTTTGAATGTAAATCAAATTGGTTACTTTTGACCAAATTGCCAGAAGTTGATCTGAACAAAGCATCAGTTTCCCAATATTTATTATAAGATGGAGCACACGTGACACCAGTATCAACATCATGATTGATTCTTGAGTCCTTGTTAGTTTGCCAGGAATCAACCTTTACAAGTCTTTCCTTAGGACCTAGAATTGGCTTCTTGTAGGCCCCAACATCAGTGTCTTGATTTACAGGCAATTCAGAAGTCACATTTTCATCCAAATCACATAAACGAGGAAGCAAATCTTGCGTGACGTCTGAATATAGCTTTTGAACTCTTGCCCCCACAGGCTGCACCTGGTTCTCTATGTATTTAACTGCGTCCTATCACAAAAGAACAGACCAAGAAAAATCAAAGAGAATTAAAATGGATGTTAATCCAGGGAACTTCAAACTTCCAATAGCAGTTTAATCAGCTACTGCTATGGAACAGAGATGATGAACAATAAGGCTTCAGAAAGGTTTGTTTATCATAAATTATCACAGTTGACAAGTAGAGCACAAGTGAACAGTTGCAATCAACTTCCAGAACAAAAATTTATGAGATAACTATACTAACAGTAGTTACAGGCAGAATACTAGGAAAATGTAAGCCAAAGATGGAGTAAAAGTTGCAATTATCCTATTAAAAGTGGGGGATGGCATGGCCAAAAGATTAAGTTTTCTAACAATAGGTAACTAGCATGTGCGCTAGGGTAATTTGAGTCATCTTTCCGCACTTAAATAGGTACAGGACAGGCAAAGGTAAATAACAACAAAGGCATACCTCGTACATCATTTCTTCCACCTCTAGGCACATATTTTCAAACTTCTGGTATATGTTCCCAACCCATGTTATACCTTTTACATCCATAGTGATCATTATACCCTTGCTGGAATAGTAGCTAGACCTGCTCTGGTCTGAATTAGGTTCTGATTCCTCCTGTTTAAAATTCAAGGTTGTTTTACCCGATTATCTGCAAGAAACCACAAAGAAAAATTCAACAAAGCGTCTTAATTGATGGTGGTCATCTGCACAGTCCTAAAAGTACATTAATCAGAGTTTTCTAAGATAAACACAAACTTGCTTGCAGATTATTTCCAGTCTAGAACACATTTAGTTTCAAGAAACATACATTCAAACCCCAGCAATAGTGATATAACCAGCTAAACAGGTTCTGACATAATGCCAAACTAAACTAAACCCCATCATCCCAGTTCCCACCAATAAACAAGAAGACCAGACCAGCCCATAATTTACTCTTCTGAATCATATCAGATTCTTCAAGCAATTCAATGCACATAATCCTGAATGTTCAATTATTTTGTCTTATGGGGTTCAGAAGAAGCCTCTAAACCCCCAACCACAAAACTAAATAAATTACAAAAAACAGAAATAACCTTTATGTATAGATAGCCCAATAAATAAAAAAAGGAACTTGTTTCCAGAAAACAAACCCGATTACTAAAATAACTGGAATAAATCAAGGGGCTTATGATAAACACAAGAAGTACAGAGGTTTGTTCATGGAAAGCTAGTTCGATTACAGAAAGTTCAGAACTTACCAACGACGGCAACGTAGAGCAGGCATACACTCATACCCAATTCAATATAGCTTTCAACGGTACCGAAGAAAGAGCCAGATTTTACTTTTATCAGCTTAGAGAAAAAAAAGAATATCGATAAATAAAAGAAAAATTGGAAGGAAGTCTCCGAGGAGGAAAAGGAACCTGTAGTCTACAGAGTACAGATTCAATTGGCCGGGCTTCTTCTAAAGCCGAACGTTTGACACCTGGATTCGAATTCCTAGTGCTTTATTTGGGGTACAGGTAGTTTTGTGCTTTTATTTTGTTTTATCCAGTTCCATTTATGTATTTGTCTACATGTGTTTCTTCCATGGTCGACATATGAGCAACAAATATAAATTTTGAATATTTGTTTTTCTTATAAAATTAATATCAGTAATTTTATTTCATATCTCATAACTATACGTCAGGCAATTTGACTATGTCAAATTTGAATTGCCCACATGAATTCTACCAAAAACAAAGTTAACATTCCAGGGGAAAACTTTTGCTAAGAATTTCCAAGTCACAAATACTGTATCTGGAGACGAAAATTTTCAATTTTAGCAGGCTTTTGCTAAATTTGCTTTCAACGGCTCAAAAAGAAAGTTCAGCTTATTTTTATTTGCAAAAAATTAAAGTTATTACTACTTACAACTTAGCATCAAGTCAATCAAAATCCAACTCCGAAAGCATAACTGTTTATAGGTGCGGCGTAAGGATTTGAAGTGATTGATTCTGTTTCCTTGTTAGATTAGAAAAATACTTTCAGGATAAGCATCAATTAAGCAGTAATTTACATGCTAGTTTATCTTGAAAGCAAGAAACTTTGATAAATTGCTTCCAATAAATAGTGATTAATTTTTTATTTTTAGCCAAACTATCCGAAATAGTTATCAATATCTTCAGCTATTCATATTTCGTATATCCACTCCCACAATATGATTTTTTGTTACATTTTTATTCTATTTTTTATTAATATTATTGTCTGATAAATTAACACCTATGAACTCTTATACGGTTGATGCCAAGAAAACATGTAGTTTATCTTAACAATTCCTTTAATTTTTACTATGTTTTCTTTTTTTTCAATACAAAAACCATACACAATTTTCAAGTCCAATCCATTTTTTTTTTCCTTTGGGTTACAGCAAAGATGAAATCCACAACGTAGGTTATCCCCAAAGCAGTAGAATTGGCACCTATTGGCTGTGAAGCAGGTAGCTTTAACGTTCGGGTACGGCTACTACAAAGCGTATTATTGTTCACATCTGCCACTTGTGCGTTTCTCTGAGTTACGGCACTTGTCTTGTATATGTGGGCTTCCTTTTCCTTCTTCCCTTTGTTCATCTTCAAATATTTAAGATAACAAATTAACAAAACAATAGACGTTCAATCAAACCTATATATCAGCATCAATGTCATCTGCATTCTGTGCACCTCAATAGGAATGGCAATAGAGTTCAGGATGGACCAAATGGTAAGTGAGGCATGCCATCTCTGTGACAGACGTAAACAAACCATAACTAGCATGAGAGAAGGGGAAAATCAATCCTTCACATCAGTAGCCCGCAGTGCAACTAAAAGTCTAAAACGACTATCTATGACTAAGCTTAAATGTTGGTTGATATTTTGTTGGTTATGGAGGGTGAACACTAAAACTTTATCGATGTAATTGACTCTCCAAGCTAACTCAACAATACATCCTGTGATATTGACCAGATGGATGAAAATTCCATACTATTGCATACTTCCTAACCATAAAAAATTCAAGCCGAGCATAAGAAAGATCTTTGCACTAGCATATGGACATGTCATAATCACAAACAAGGTTAACCAGCTGCTTGAAAGTCGCCAAACTCATATGTTGCATTTTTTAGTGTTGTTGTGCCAAATTATATCATGGGCATGCCTTTAGCCACAAGCATTATGGGGTCTTTTTTCCTCTTTCCTGGATATTGTATATTAAGGGAGGATATACCAAGGCATTGGATTTTCATGCATTACCTGAGTTTGTTTAAGTACCCATTTGAATGTTTTATGATTAATGAGTATGGAGGAGACAAGTGGGGAAGGAGATATGTGAAGAGCTTTGAGGGAGAACGCCAGTATGGCAACGAATTTCTAAAGCAGCGAGGCCTGAGACTGTCACAAAAATGTAGTCACTTGGGAGTGATGCTGGGTTTCTTCCTCGGGTATAGAGTTCTGCGTTTTGCTGTGCTGTGGTTTAAATCTTACAAAGCCAGAAGTTAAAAAAACTAATTTCTTGCAATGGCAACCAAGAAAAATGGAGTTACCTGGGAGTAATGTTGGGTTGGCTATACAGTATTTTTATTTTGTTCTGTGGTCTAAATGTTACAAGCCAGAAGCAAGAGAAATTGATTTCTGGCAACCAGGTATGATATTGTTCTGGAGTGACATCTTGACCATTATTGTCTGTCCATTTCCATAAACTGAACTATAATAATTTCTAAAAGTTTGTTCTTGCATGTTTTACCTTGCTTCTATCTTATGTTACTAAAGGTGTCTCTGCTAATTCAACAACAGGTCTTCGGATTCTTTACTCTCGTCCCTTATCTTTATTTGGCTTGTAATGATTATGATGGGTTGTAATAGACTTCAGTTCCTTACCCATCAAATTCATTTTCAATTTGAAACCACAAAAGGTTCTCCAGACTCTTTACTCTCATCCCTTTCTTCTTCTTCTTCTTCTTTTTTTTTTTTCCTTTTTTTTTTTTGCGTTGGTGTCTTATTATAGTAGTAGCAAGTTAAACAAGGCCATAGTTGACGATTTATTTCTGCCGAGCAATGAGACTTTTAAAGTAAAATAGAAGAAAGAAAAGGAAAACCTGAGTCAAGTTCATTAGCCCATTGCTTTATTTATTTTGCATGACCCCACCCATAAACGATGGGATCGTTTGGTTTTCAAACAAACAGTTTTCCTATCCCTGTCTCGCTGTCAACTTTCATGTTTCTCGCCCCTCGCGGACGCAATCTTACCCAGCAAATAATGGAGGTCCACAAAACAAGCCTCGAGAACAAGTAAATGAAATTGAAACATAAGTACAAAATATTCCATGACGTTGGTGAAACTCCGAAAGATGCAAAATTTTCCAAGTTTAGTTCATTAAGCTACCCTACCCCTCCCCTGCAGCCAACTTTCAAAGGTTTCCCTTTGCAACCTAACCCAGCAATGAATGAAGTGCTGAAAATTTCTCATATAATCAAAACATAATTTAATCGATTCTGTAAACCAAATCTAGCATACAAGTTAATCAATCAATCAATTTATTAACGTACCTGATTGATTCAGTTGGCTAGAGGAGAGCTGAGGATGCTGAAGGAGTTTTCTCAGCATAATGAACAGTAGACGAGTGAACAGTAATAAACAGTACCTACAGAGAAGGAGGCGAAAGGGTGCGCACTATTCTCCTTGTCTGATTACACATTTTGCCAACCGATATATGTAAATATATAACGATCCATATATCTGTGTATTAGATCAATGAGACACTAATACTGCATAACAGATGGAGAGTAGGGACCCTTTCCTTGTAATAATATGAATTATATTATCCTTCCCATCATGGATAATATAACAAGGCCCACAAGCACAAAAGTTGATAATAAAAATAACAAACTAAGTCTCACATTAACAAATATTAATCTGAGCTTTATTGACAATTTTATATATCCATACTTAACATATGTAAGTCCATAATTTATAAGGATATATTTATTTCTATATGTTTATTTATATTTATTATATTTATTTGAAAAATATCCAACAATCTTCCACTTAAACTATATATATCAATATTTTAAAACAGAATGCTCCAGATTAATATTATCGAAAGTGGCCACACAATGTCAATAGTGAGACAAGTAATCTGAATTACACCAAACCTTAAGTCCAAGATGAGACTAAAAGTATCCAACAATGCAGAAAACATATCCGATAGGGATATTGAGATCATACATGTCAAAACACCTATAACCCCGGTGACTTAAGTAAGAGTGGATGTGTGGGATAAGGAACTGCACCACAAAAGTAGAACATGTGCAATCCTTTTAACAAAATGGTCCTAGCATCCAAGATGCTTACTGAGTAACAACAATATCTCAGTATCACATAATTGATACTACAACAAAATGTCTCCAGTGAGGTCAACATCAACATTATACAACAATACTGCACGTAACAACATCTGTGGTATTAGTTACAATAATCAACAATAGTGATTATTTCATAATTGTCTCAAGACATACAACATTACCACAGTACAATTATAACAGTCTCCCACTAACCCGAAACATCACATATGTTTCACAACACCCATACGGGTTACGTGTTCTTGAAACACTTTAGCTGTCAATCCTTTGGTTAGTGGATCAGCAATCATAAGCTTAATGCTTATATACTCAATGCGAGTCTATTTTCTTGTATTTTCTCTCAGACAAATTGATATTTGACCTCAAAATGTTTAGTACGTGCAAAATTTCAATTATTCTGAGAGAAACATATAGCAGTAGAGTTAACACAATAAATGGTCAGAGGCTTATCAATACTCTCTACAATACGGAATCCTGAAATCAGGTTCCTAAGCCATATGGCTTCACGAGTAACCTCATAACAACCTATATACTTTGCTTCCATAACTAAAGTCGCAATAAGAGTCTGTTTAGCACTCTTCCACACAACAGCTCCTCCAGTCATTATAACAATATATCCAAAATGGATTTATTATTATTTGTATAGCATGCATAATCAGAATCAGTATATCCAGTCACCTTAAGATGGCTAGATCTACTGTAAGTAAGCATGTAGTCTTTGGTACCTTTAAGATACCTCATAACTTTCTTGACTACTCTCCAATGCTCACAACCAGGATCACTCAAGTATCTGCCAAGCACACTAATAGCATAAGAAGTATCTGAACGTGTGCATACTTGAGTATACATCAGGCTGTCAACAGCAAAAACATATGGGACATTACTCATTTCGACTTGCTTAACATTATTTTGAGGACACTGGGTTCTTGAAAGCTTTTTACCTTTTAAAACAGGTGCCACAAAAGGGGAGCAAGATTTCATATTAAATGTGCTAAGCACCTTCTCAATATAAGTCTTTTTGAGACAAACCAAGAATGCCCTGGGGTCTAGCACAATAGATCTGTATGCCTAAAACAAAAGAGGCATCACCAAGATCTTACATATCACAATGACCTAACAGCATTTATTTTGTCTCTCAAAACAGACTTATATCATTATTGAACAACAAAAAATTGTCATTAAACATGCAACACAAGAATCATGAAATTGCTCCCACTAAAGTGTAGATAACTACACTAATCAACAGAATTTTTTTTTTATTTGATTAACGGCAACAATAGGGCCACATGCATCATGGCCCATTACACATAACGGGCAATCCGATAGGCCCATATTCACTCAGCCCATCACCTAACAGGTGATCCCATTCCCGGCCCAAGGTGCACAGGTTTCTCGGGTAGCATCTCTGCTGATCATGGCTCAGGCTGATCCCAGCCTTATAACAAAACAGCAGAACAATGGGCCCTACTCTCATCACCTCAAAGTCCACACAGAGGTTCAATTATACCTCTACCCAGTTAGCCGTTCCATATGGCTTACTGTGCATTCCCAACTTCGAGTCGGTAGCTCAGCAAAATATCATTTCTGTCTAATACGAGAAGCATCATTACTGATGCTTAACCAAAAACCAGGCTTCAGAACAACAACAGAGAGCATCATTGGAGTATCTCAACTCATCTCTTGGCCAGAAGGCAACATGATGGAATAAAACCTTACAAAACTCAGAATCAGATTTCCTTCTCTTACCTAAGGTATGCTCAGAAAGATTTACTGATGCCGACTTGAAAGGATCAAGTTACTCACACATTTAGGCCTTCCTGCTAATGTGCGATGGATCATCGAA
The DNA here is from genome assembly GCA_037013595.1 of Dicorynia guianensis. Lineage (NCBI taxonomy): Eukaryota > Viridiplantae > Streptophyta > Magnoliopsida > Fabales > Fabaceae > Dicorynia > Dicorynia guianensis. The sequence goes on from JASUAB010000009.1 coordinate 5,427,028, forward strand.
GCCAAAGTACGCCTAGCAGGTGAGTTTCCAAATTCACATGTTAAACATCTTCCAGGAATGGGAATAAGCTCTTACTCCAAAAAACGAAGAGCAAAACAGATGGAAGTCTATTACAAGTGTGCAAGATGGACTTGTAATTCACGCTGCAAAGGTAAAGGAATGGTTTCTGCAAATCGAGAAGACAAAATCCAGTTCATTAAGGATGGACTGAGTAAAGAGTCACTGGATAATATCTTTCAGACTCTTGAGATGCATCCTAGTCGACATGTTCACTGTGTTCTTCTTGATTTAGCAGATCTCTTCCAAAAAGAAAAGGAATGCTATCAACTTGAGAATCTGATGTTAAATGATCCAGTTTGACAGTTTATCAGAAAACTGGACAAAGAACAAAATCTTTATCCATGAATGGCGTTCAATCTAAATAACTAGAGGAAGAGATGAACCAGAACTATTGTACAGTAATCATGATATTCAACCTTCTCCTTCCTCAATTTTTTTTTAATTAAATACATCTGTCAATTTCACTGTTTGTTCCTTGACTCTGCATGCATAATTACAACAATTTCAATAATAACTGTACAATTATGTCGTCCCCTTGTTAACCACCGATGCAGCTGTCAGTCTTACTGTTTACTTTTGACTTTACGTGCAAGATTTTAAACAAATCGGAGCCGTATCTCTTTACTGTCAGTGACTTTATGACTTTTGCACGTTATCATTATTCGATGTCCTTGCATTGTCAATGCTTTAGGACTTTCTTGCACGGTACCCTTATCCAAGGTCCTTTCATGATCAGTGCTTTACGACTTTCTTGCCTTATAATTAAAACTTTTCTGACCATGATTTGATCACATGACTCTCTGTCACTTTCTTTACTTACAAAAGGCACTCTCGCATTTGCTCATTCATGCATGGCTGAAAAAGGAAAAGAACTAGTGGCATCATCAAGGCACAGATTCTCAACTATCTGTGTCTTTGGTGGTTCCATTCTGGGAAAAGATAATGAATTCATGCACACAGCCAATGACCTAGGTAAGGTGTTAGCAGCCAGAGGAATACAAATGGTATATGGAGGAGGAATACACGGCTTAAAAGGTTGTGCAGCCGTAGCTGTGATTATTGAAGGAAGTTGTGTATTAGGCATCGTCATAAAAGAGCTAGCTGATGATACACATAACACCTACACCTACGGTACTGAGATAAGGGTTTCAACCATGCATGAACGATTCGGACACATGCTTTGCTATGCTGAAGCCTTTATTGCATTACCTGGCAGTCTGAACACATTAGAGGAAATTGCTAGTGTAACATTTTGGACCAAATTACCCTATCATAGAAAACTGTTAGGATTATTAAACATTAACGGCTTTTATGATGGTCTATTGTCCTTTTTAGATCATGCTGTGGAACAAGGCTTTATACCTCTAGAGGCTTGTTGTGCCATCATAACAGATTCAAATATTGATCGACTTATCGATCGACTGCAAATCCTTGCATTTCATCCTCATATAATGGTCAAACAAGTGGCTTCAGAGCCTCCCAGGGACAATAGGAAGCTTAAACTCGATACAAACCTTCGACTGTAACATGTCATGTTCTCATGGTTTTGCTTTTACTTTCTTGTAGGTATGTAAATAAAAGCCCATGCTTATCTTCAGAAAGTACTAGGATAGTGTTTAAGAAGGTTGGTTCGACTTATCGAGGTCATAATGTAAGGAATGGCAGAGTAAAGAGTAATTTTTAACTCTTGATATGCATCCCATGACTCATAAGAAATATCATATGCACCTCTTGTGATCTGAACATCATATATGCATGTCTTTCATGTAGTCTCATGACATCATGCATAATGAATGCCTTTGCATGTCATTTCATTTCTTTCCCTTTTATATCAACTCTTTGTTTGATATTCAGACACTTAAGAACAACATATCATCACAAAAGGGAACTAACATCAAGGCAAATAGAATCACAATATCCTTTTCATACATTGGTGCATTCACATAAAGAGCCACATCACATACATAATAGTAAGATTTACTTTTAAGCTTTCAACCCAATCCTTAGAATTAGTCCCAATCAACATTATCATAGAATTGAATTTCATAAAGACATTCACTGGAGGATATACACATAAGAGTTAGAGGAATATCATATAATCAATTTCCTCAATTGTCCAATTAACTGGGCAAGTAATTGGACATGAGCCCTTATGCCACTGTAATCCCGCCTAAGGGTCCCAAATTACAATGCATAAGCATGCTTCACAACCATTGCATATTTTATCCCTTGAAATTTAACATCGATAGGGCATTTAAAATTTCAAGAATAAAATATCAATGTAATCAAAATTTTTTCACAATGCTAAAATATATCACCAAGTGCACTCTTATAAGGTGTGACGCTCAATGATAATATTTACAGCATTTCAACTACAAAATATGTTTGGAAATTTACAAAATGATTAGTTTTCGCGATAGGCGAGTTTCTAACCTTACAAAAGCAATTTCAGGTATTCAAATTTCCAAACATTAGCCCAGTTTTCCTTAGATACAATAATAAATATAATTTTCTTAATTATAACACAAAATATAAATCAAATCATATCACATATTCACATCAAAATTTAGTATGCATGTGAATCATGTTATATATGATAATATATCCACTATAATTTGTAGAATAATACCAGAATCTTATACCAAAAAATTTAGCACCAAATTGAAAAAATACATTATCATTTTTATCAAAATAAGTATTGAAAAAATTCAAAATAAATACTTTGGTGCATCAAAAAATTCTGGAAAAATCATCATTGAACTCAGTAGGGAGTGTGGAGTGGAAACAATGGTGAGAAGTTGCCGTAAATAGGCGGCGCGTGGACACACGTGCCACCACGCGCACCCGTGCGAGTGGGAGAGCACTAACGGGTCGGATCTCTCTGTCTTCACCCGGCTGGCCTATAATCTGGGTCGTCCCAACCCGGTTCCAACCCAGCAATCCCAAATCCTCATTTCTCCACTGTTTTCGATGATCCTTACCTCCATTTGCTTGTAAAGAGATTTTCTAACATGATTTGAGGTTCAAACTTCCTAAAAATCGACCAAAAAACTCAAGATCGAGGGAGACAAAACGAAACCGTTGGCCATGGCTGAAAATGGAGTAAACGGCCGCAGTTTCTCCCTTCCAACCCATCAAAACGACTCTACACTTCACAAGGAAGCTCATACATGAGTCCGATCTCGACAAAAAACCTCAGAACACAAGAGTTTCAAAAATTTGCAAAAATGGGCCATTTTGCAAATAGTAACTTTTCTTGGACAGAAAATGCAAAAATCGAATTCTTGTATAACAGCGGACAAAACCCAAGTTTTAATTGTTCTAAAACAGATCCAAATCATGAATCGAAAATTCGGCAAACTCAACACAATCACCCAAGCTCAAACCAAAAAACTAACAGCCAATTTCGACAACTTGCAGCATAAATAAGGTTAACAGAAGGCTCTAATACCAATTGCTGAAAATTTCTCATATAATCAAAACATAATTTAATCGATTCTACAAACCAAATCTAGCATACAAGTTAATCAATTAATCAATTTATTAACGTACCTGACTGATTAGTTGGCTGGAGGAGAGCTAAGGATGCTGAAGGAGTTTTCTCAGCATAATGAACAGTAATAAACAGTACCTGCAGAGAAGGAGGCGAAATGGTGCGTACTATTCTCCTTGTCTGATTACGCATTTTGCCAAACCGATATATGTAAATATATAACGATCCATATATCTGTGTATTAGATCAATGGGACACTAATACTACATAACAGATGAAGAGTAGGGACCCCTTCCTTGTAATAATGCGAATTATATTATCCTTCCCATCATGAATAATATAACAAGGCCCACAAGCACAAAAGTCCACAACAAAAATAACAAACCAAGTCTCACATTAACAAATATTAATCTGAGCTTTATTGACAATTTTATATATCCATACTTGACATATGTAAGTCCATAATTTATAAGGATATATTTATTTTTACATATTTATTTATATTTATTATATTTATTTGAAAAATATCCAACATGAAGGTCCGTAAAACATGTCTATAGAATAAGTTAAATTGGAATATAGTACAAAGCATCGCAAACCATAGGTGCAAGATACAAAACAATTTCCAGAATCACAGCTGAGACTTATTTGCTTTATATTACTAAGGCAAATAGAAATCATGCCAAAAAGAAACTCCTCTGTCAACAAGGTACAATATCAGAAAATACTTCATTCTGTCTTGATAAAATGATCAAAGATGCCTCTATCAGTTATCAACCTATCTGTCAAAGGTTTTAGCAAAATAAGCTCCCGATACATGTACAACTAGATAGCTGCCTGTTATCTTTTCTTATGATCTTGCAACAGATTTTGTCTTCGTAAAAGTACAAAATCAAATCATAAAGAGTGGAAACACAAGATTTTGGTATATATACTCGAGTTTACGGGGTATAGGAAAGAAGCACCATCATTGACTTCCTCACAACTAGCTATACTAATGTGTATGGAGGTGTAAATTACTTAAAAATGATGCTCACAAGAAATCTCCAAAAGATGACGAACTGAAAATAGAAATCCTCTGTCTCTTTCTAGTTCCTAGGAGGTCCTGTGGAGAAGAAAACCTATCCAGTACAGACCTAAGAGCTTGGTGAATAGAGCCAGCAAGAAACTGACGGTAAGCATCTTCAATGTTCTATTCTTTGCAGCTAATTATCACAAAGACATTCCTCATCCTGCCTCCCAAGGTTGCAATTTCTGCCCTCAATATCATAAGATGGAGGGCATCAAGTGCTTGTCTTATATCAGACAATAATTCAGGTTTATATTCACAAGATAGAGATGCCCTAATTGAATAAGGGAAACCATTCGACCCACCCTCCTGTTCTTCAACTTTTATTTCATCATTGTCCTTTGGTATCATCAAATCTTCACATGCTTGTGCTACATTCTTTTTCAACTCTTTCAAATGTTTGATAACCTCAGCAAGTAATGATGCTTTGTCCATCTATGAGTTCAAAAGTATTAAAAAAACAATAATTTTCAAGCTATGAATGAATTGTTTAGCATGTTCATATGTACTGAAAATCAGTTTCAGAAGTATAAGTAAGACTGTAACTAGGTTAAACATTCAATATCAAGTTATTCTCAGCTCTTGCTTTTAGGAAAGACAACTCAGACTGTGTTTTTAAAATCAACAACTAAATGCTCATGAGCAAGGAAATTTGCAACCCTACTGTAGGGCATCAATTCACACATTAATCCACAAAACCATGGTCATTTACTACCTACTAAGATGGCTCGCATACCAATTTTTAAGTATATAACAAATATTTTCATACTTTAAGATAAGTAATTGGTGCAAAAGAGAACGTCATTCAAATTTAACTGTTCAATAAGTATCACTTTCTTTTAAAGCTGTAGTGCAGATGCACGCATACATGATTTGTACCAACTACCGAATTCATCAAGTTGTGATTTGTTAAGCTATGCGTTCATCGTGGCAGTCAGTAAAAGAGAAAGAGGAAAGTAGACAGCAAAATATTAGACATTCTTAAGCTAACAAATTTTTCATGACTTGATTCAACTAAATGACTTAATTCAGTTGAATAATGAAATGAATTCGACCTCAACGCTAAATCCTAAATCAAATGACTTAATTTAGAATTACGTCTGGTGCATATGAGTCTATCAAAGTCTATCAAATCCAATTCCTATGTACAATAGCGATTGCAAACTTTAAACTAGAGCCAAGTATAACAACACAAAGTGGAAGATACCAGATAATCCTGTATTTTGAATTAACCATCCGATTCACACAGAAGTTTAAGATAAACCAGCATACATCACTGACATAAATCTCAACAAGCTCATAATCGAGATGGCATTATAACTAACTAACCTTCTTAGCTCCCGGAATTACACTCCGAAGCGCATCAAGATGTGCATTAATTCTAGCTTTCCTCCTCCGCTCTGCCTCACTGTGGTTCTTCAAAGCTACAATACTTCTCTCAGTGGAGACACCCTTGCGTTCCAATTTGACAGGGGCCTCCACAAGCTCTCCACTATCGCTATCCAAAACCAGAGATGAAGAAGAAGCAAACCCACTTCCTATTACAGAAGAATTAACTAGAAAATCATTAGAGTTTCTCTCTGAGGCATTTCCATGAATGCCTGAACTCCAATCAAAAGCTTCCATGGCTAAATTGCAAGCTCAAGAGGGTCTTCAGGCAATTTAACAAATAGTGAGTAAAGTGGGAAGCGAGACCAGCCACCAGGAAGAAGACTTTGGGGGACAAGACCCAGATGACAGCCTTGGAAGGTGCAGCTTTTGTGGGATTATGTTGGGTAAGACTGCTCCGTTCGTTTGTGTAATTTCCATAAGAAAACAAGGCAAAGCCTGAAACTTTAACATGAATTTATTAAAAAAATGGCAAAGTTTTCCTCTTTGTCAGAACCCTCTTTGGAATGAAAGATGCAGGTAGGAAGGTGGAGACGCCGTCAGTTACGCTGAGCCCGGGGGGGGGGGGGGGTGGAAATCCGGAGAGCGCTATGAAGAAAGACCGTTGCCTGCTTTAGTTGGGGACGACCAAGTATATATATATATATATAGAAAAGCCTCGCATCTTTTCTTTTAAAACTTCTTTTAGAATATTCAATGTTCTGACTCTACGCAAAGATCTGGAATCCCCTTTTTATTTATTTATTTGTTTCATGTTGTACAATTAGATCATGGAATCGTTCGTTGAACTAAAACGTTAAATTCAAATAAGCAAAATTGTAAACATTGTTAACTTAGCCATTTATGTCACAATTGCAACTCCTGATATGACACTATTTCAAATAGGCAAATTGTAAAATGTAAAATTCAAAGATGAGGCCCAACATGCAGCAATGAGATTTTTTGTCCTAATCATGAGACCTATATTATGTCTCAAAAGTTAGCCCTCCGTTATAATTAAATTTGTTGTCAATAACTAATAAAACTTAAATTAAGTGATAAGAAACTTAATTTTTAATGTGATAAATTTTTATTAAAAATAAAATTCATTTTAAAGTATTTGATAATATTAAAAAAAATTAGTCTTTTAATTCAAAGAATTAGAAAATATTCTAAATTTATCTAAAAAAATTTATCATCAATGTAATAATCATACTTTACTCAAATTTATTAGTCAATAAATTGAGAAAGTTCCAAAAGTATTCAAATTCAGGCACAATAATATAAAAGAATACTTCTATCAATTATTTATCCACGACACGTTCACAATCTAACTCAAAATAAAAGATAGAAAATGTAAAAGTAAAAAACTCAGAAAATAAACTTAATAAAATATGCATATCGAAGTAACATGGCTACATGCAGAATGTACGTTTGTCCATGATAGAATTCACCGCTAGATAAGTTTGTCCATAAAGAGTCATTGGTACGCAACATTCTACATGCAGAGTGTACCTCGTCAAAGAAGAAAAAAAAAATGAAACATTGCTTTTTCCTTTCTTTTACTGTGTAAATTCTGCATGGAAAAATGCTATATACAAATAGCATTTCCTTCTATAAATACAAAGGAAATCTGTTTTCAGTAGTAAAATTGTACACAAAGATTACACAAAAAAAATAATAGAATTTGATGAGTTCTATTGTTCAAATTATGAATATCATTAATTATTGCAATATTCTATTATAAATATTAAATATAAATAAAATTATAAAATAACAACAAAATATTAATCTAATAAAAATAATATTTAAATTCTTAAATAATTGTCATTCAAATTTTTTTTTTAAAAAAAAGTAGCGGCAATTTGGATTTGTTGTGATCCTCGGAATCGATTTTCTTATTGCCGCATTTTGCGTCTACGACTCTGTCGCGTCTTGAACGCACACTACGCGAATTTTCTTTTGGTGTCATGCGTGGTGGGAGAATGTGCAGTCCTTTTTTAATCACCAATTGCGGGCTTTGAGTGAGGCAAAAGCCATTTTTGGATTTCAGCTTTTAAGCTAAGCAGCCAGATAATCACTTTTTTTAATAAGCTAATTGCTCCTTACCAATCACTCCCCTTTGACATTGCAATTGTAATCCATTTACCACGTCATCGATAGGGACCGAAAACAACGCTGCCTTTCAGCACACCCACTCAAATTCACACTCCTTTTTTATCAAGTTTTTTGGTCAACAGAGATATGGGCCTGGGCATCCATGCCTCACTTTCCAGTCATGGGACAGAGCCAGCACGACATTAATGGGCCTACAGGATGTTAGAGTCCAACATATGTGGACTAATAGCCTAAGGCCCTAAGCAATTTTTATAAAGAAAAGAACACAGAAAATGCAAGACAAAAATAGATAATATATATATATATATATATTCACTCAGGACATTAGGTATTATTGGGTGAGTAACTAATCCCTATTTAGATTGTAGAGTTATGCAATTTTAACTTGTCCCAACAACTTATTACTATTGGCACAAAATTTCTCAATTTAGGTGCAGCCAATTCATCATTGCATAAATCCCTTATTGGTTGTTTATATATGCTTTTGATCTGGTATATCTATATAAGCTCTATACTAAGAATGTAATCAGCTATGTTTATTGATCAAATTCATTATTACTATAGAATTATATTAAATACTTGTAACATTAATATTATATTTCTTCAGAAATGTAACATCATTACACTAATCGTCATTCAATTTACGAATAATGTTGTAATATTAATAAATTTATTTCACAAAAATCGTGTATTTGTTGCTCAAAATGTGTTTAGCAACAAATTTATGTGATTAAAATTACAAACTAGTTGCTAAATGTCACAAATAATTCTAGATAAAATAATTACATAATAACTATTTGTTTTCGCAATAAATTTATTGTTACTAAATTAGGACTTCTTATCAAAAAAAAGTTGTGGCGAATTATATTTTTGGTAATTATGATTAAGTTATTGCTAATAATGTAATGTTATCATGACATTACTCTTAGTTGTTGCAAATAATTTTTTGTGACGATTATATCTTTCCATACAAAACTACTTAATGTCTGTACTGCTGATCCAGTGCATTCAACATTTTCATGCTCTGGGAGTGGAAATGCTCCGTATACGTTTTTAGAGCTAAGCTTTAATGTGACTGTAGTGTAATTTATTAAAAATTTAATTAAAAAATAAAAATAAAAATAAAAATTAAATGAAAGAGATGAGATATGTAGGTGAAAGATATAGATATAATGATATATGAATAGCATGGGTCGGTGGGAGAAAGGGGAGTTGACAGCCTGGGAACCCCCAAAAGCTCAAGATTGGTTTGAATTAAGTAAGTGCTACACTAATAATAGAATTGAAATTGAAAAACAAAAACAACGTAATGTAGTATTGAATTATGCAATTTAATTTAAGTTAATTATACGTACATCATAACAACTTACAAAAGTGTTTTAAAAATTTTATATATTTTAATAACAATATTTATTGTGACCAAAATTTGTTTTCTAATAATGTCTACTTGCTGTATTAGTGTTGTGGTTAACTGAATATTTAACCACCTTATGTAATTAAACAATAATAATAATAAGTAGAATATTTTTTTATTAATTAAATGATGTTATTAAATTTTATTTAAAATTAAATTTTAAAAATATTATTTAATCTTATGCAATTAAGATGGTACAAATTAATGGAGGTGTGTGGTTATTTGGAATTTTTTTTTTTGGGTACATGTATAGAGAATGGATCAAACCATGGGGGTGAAGTCCCATGTCGACCAATTAGTTAAACCAGGTTTGTGGTATATATGATTGCCACAGTGAATATATAACGACGTCTAGAAATGGAGAAGATGATGAAGGAGAGGCTAAAGATTAGTTGCAACCAGCATGGTCTAATAAGGTGTATTATTCAGTTGCTTGGATGTGAAACCTCTTTAATCTAATCCCACTTGTTAATTGGAAGATTAAAAGGGAAAGAGAGCTAATTATTTCTAGAAAATGTGACTCACCGGTTGATGCGTTTGTTTTGTATTAAATGCAACACATTATATATGGTTGTTATTATTTATTTGCAATTAGAGCTATTCAATGGGCTTATCGGTCTGGATTGACAGCCATTTGCAAGAGGATACGGTGTTTGTCAACTATATTAAATGCAACAAATGCATTTGTTTATTCAAAGTCACTTTGGTTAAAAGTGGTTATTGTTAACCAATTTTTATTTTAAAAGATATTAGTCTAATAGTCAAAGAGTATAAAATATTCTTAAAAGAGTTCACAAAAAACTAATTAATTATTACTATCATTTCAACAAAATATTGGCTTCCTAAAAATTAATTATACTCTAAAAAATTTGCGCAACATAATTTTTATGTAAAAAATAATATTTTTTTGGCAAAGATATATTTTATTGAATTTTTTTATTTTTACTAAAAGATAAAATTTTTGATAAAAAAATATTATAAAAATATAATTTTTTATTATTTAGAGATATATTCATCAATAAAAGTATAAAAACAAATATAAATGTCATAATTTTTTATCCAGGAATCCTTCAATAAAAAACAAATTTTACCGAAAAATCAAATTATATAAAACGTGTTACAATTTATTTGTTACAATTTATTTTACTTAAAGATACAAGTTCCCTGGTAAATAAAAATATTTATTTTTAAACATTTTTAAAATCTTGATAATTAAAACATTTTTAAAATATAGTATAATAAAACAAAATAAATAAGTAACTAAAATTAATATTCATATATTAAATAAATATTATAAAATTATCTAATATGACAATAAAATCATAATAAGTTTATACAATTCTTAAAATTTATAATAAGCTGTGCAACTGCATGAACAACTACTCAACCCTACAAAATTTTTTGTAGATATTGTAGTGGAGCATGAATATGTTGAATGTTGCAATTCAGGCATCAGTTTTGCTTACGAAGTTGTATCCTAGGCATAGGAAGAAGGAGATTGAAAATTTCGTTGGCAAGGCGGTTGAATTATTTGAAGATAAACAAACTGCTGGTGGATCATGGTATGGAAACTGGGGAATTTGCTTCACTTATGGTTCATGGGTCGCGCTTGGCGGCGTTCCGGCGACAGCTAAGACTTATGCCAATTATGCTGCTGTTCGCAAAGCTGTAAATTTCTTATTTTTTTGGGTAATTGTAAATTTTTTGAATTAGGTAAACTAATTTTATGGAAATTAATAAATCAATTATAATTAAAAGAATAATTCTATTAGAATGAAGAAATTAAAAAATTGTAATGAGAGAAATTAATTTTATTATAATTATAAAATATTTAGGATAAAAATAACTAATTCTAAGAAAATTAAGAAACTAACACAAAAAAGCTAATTATAGTTATTGTAACAAATGTATTGTTTGATATGTTTACTTAAAAAAGTAAATCTATTACAACTAATTAAAAAGCTACTTTTAATAACACAATTGATTCAATTACGATTAGAAAACTAAAATTAAAAAATATATTTGTCTTAAAATAACATAATAATAAATAGGTTTAAAAAATAATGACAAATGTGAAATTTAAATAAACTTCTAAAACAGTATAATGATTTGAAAATATTTCAACAGGGATTAATATATTTTAATTATAATTTTTATTTTTTAAATTTTTTATATAATATTTTTATATTACTATTAGATATAAAATTAATTAATATTTAAGATTGATTATTGATAATTTCTCTTGATAAGTATAATTTTAAAATTTAAATTTAAATTTTAAATTTTTCAATTTAAAATAGAAATAACAATCATTATGTTAATACCTATAAGTTAATTATATTATTTTGATCAGTATTGTTTATATACTAGAGTTTTTTCGTAACAGTTTGATGATAAGGGACAAGAATCCGGCAGTTCTAAGTTATCTAAGGCTATATGTAAGATACAAGATAAGATAAGAAAAGGTTTAAATATTAAAAAAGAGACAAGGACGTTGGATCGCTGTTATACAATAAGTGCACTGTCAAGCAATTGAATTCTTTGACCTTTTTTCTCTAATTTTAATAATTTTTTTTTATTTTTTTATAATTTATTATATGTTTTTTATTTTTTTCTTTTACTAAAATTTATTCCTCTATTTTATTTATGACATATCCGCACTGATAGTTATTTCTGATAAAGACTCTCTTCAATTCTTCTCAACTTTGATCTTAATTAAAAACATTAAATTAATTTTTTTTAAGAGGACCATTAAATTAATTATTAAAATAAAGTTTTGGATCAAATTAATGTGGCAGTTAAGTGTTGTTAATTTATTACTTGTTGGTGGCATATTGAGAGGAGGTCACACGAGTATTCACGAAGAATTGCATTACCAATGTGTAGAAATATTTTTCCAATCTGGGCTTTGGCTGAATATCGCCACCCCCTCCACTGCCCCCTTTTTCTAAAATTAAGCTGCTAATACTACTTGCCGCCATCCATCTGTTAAGGAAAATGCTATATGCATGCATGTTTTGGGATTTAGATTCTTGGATAATATTTTATTTTATAAAGAATAATAAAATTATTATTAATAAAAAATTAATAATAAAAATTATTATTATATATATAAATAATAGAATAAAATAATTTTTATTATTAATAAATATTTTATTTTATAAAAATATATTATTTATCATAAAAGATTTTAATCTTATATTTTATATTATATATATAAATATAATTTAAAAAAATATAATACGCGTAAAAACGTACATATAACAGCGTTCTCTGTTAATTTGTAAGGCGCACCTCCTTTCCTACAATAAATGCTGAGGGCACCCAATCAAATACATTCAAACCCAATCAAAAAAAATAAAATAAAATAAATGCAGAGGGCCAGCAAGCTTGTGGCCAATCTCCGTCATTAATTACCAACAGCTCAGTTCCAACAACCAATATTAAAAAAGAGCACTATCTTACCCAATTTAGGTTATTGCCAAGGTGCTCGCGTGTACTTTTTGTCTTGCATGTGTATTGAACTTCTACTACATTTTAATAGAAACACACATCTCTAACAAATGATTTCAAGTTTAATTTCTGTTCGTTAAAGAGAATGAAATTCTCCCATCCCCAACTATATATCTCTAGCAAATTTTTAAAAAAAATTAAAATCTTTTTTTTCTTTTTTTATATGTTAAATTTTTTTTCACACATTTTGTCTTCATATTATTATTAAATATAAAATTAATTTTTAAAAAGAATTTACTCTTTTTTATTTACTTCTCACTATAACAGATTTTAATAGACTCTACACTTATTTCAAATTAATGTTATATACTAATTCATCATGAATGAATATGGATCAAACTTGACTTGCATATACTAATTTTTAAATTTATTTTTGTGATTCAATATATTAATTTATGAGATATATATATTTTAATTGCTTATTATATTTTTAAAAATTAAATCTTACTAAATTCTCATCACTTTAAAAATTTAAACTACTAAATTTATTAAATTTTATATATTAAAATATGAGACTTAATAAATTTTACAACCCATAAGATAATTTCTAATTTGGTTCTCTCTACCCTCTACCATTCATCTTTTCAATCATTCTATTTATCAAGCATTTCAAATAATATCTTAATCATCAATTAAATAAAATCTTGTTCATGCACATATATGCTTTGCGTGTATACGATTAATTTGGCCATTTTTAGCATTCTTTGGTGCTTATAATAATAATTTATTAATAAATTATATTTATGTTATCTGGGTCTCCATAATATTGTTCTTATTGGATTATCATCGGCCAAAGAAGGAGGATGCATGAGTTTAAACCTAATTAACTACCTACAAAAACATCTAATATTAATCTCATGACAATTACAAGGTTTTATTATTCAATTTCTCAACCAAACCAATCTTAAATAAAATTTTGCAACCACCATGTTATACATCGATTAATTACACACTGCAGTCATGTCGCAGGTCATGTCAACATCTTTTTAAATAAACCTTTCAAATCTTGACAACGAATGGGTCACCCAAAAAAAGTCTCTCTTGACAACCAACAAGTGGCCAACCTCCTAATCCTGTTCCCACTTACAGACTTGCATAAGCCTCCTCACAACTCTAAAGGACTTTAATTAGATTAACGGGTCTCACAGGGAGTATGACTTAATAAATAATTTATTAATTTAGTTAAATAAAGATATATAATAAAAATAAATTAGTTATTACTATCGTATTAGTTTACTGTCTTGGGATAAGTCTCATATTTTGTTCTTGTACTAATAATACAAAAGTCTTTATTTTACAATATTTTTCGATTAATATTATTTATATAAATTATTATTATTATCTTTTAATTTCACACACTTTTGTAAACTTTTTCTTTATTTTTTCTCTCTTCAAAAATATCTCTTTTTATTTGTACACAAAAATCATTTTCCTATTCTTCTGGCCCCGGCAGAATGACCAGTCAAAAAATCAAGTACATCTTGACAGCAACTATGATCTTTACTACTGTTTGAGTATTCATAGATAAAATTTACGTAGTTTTGGTTTTTTTGGGTACTAAGCAAGGGCAAGAAGCCCAGGACCAGAAAAAAAACAAAGCTTGCTACGTATATTTATAGGTAGCCTATGTAAGCAAGCAACTGCAAGTTTGCAAGTGAAGGAATGCCATATATTGCTGGGTATTTATTGGGGTTGATGCTCGAGAAAGTTGTTAAGTCTATCCGAAAACTATAGCCTTGAAAACAAAGGAGAGAATGTGGAGGCTGAAGATAGGAGATGAGGGGAAGAGGGAGGCAGAGCCATACATCTTCAGCACCAACAACTTCGTGGGAAGGCAGATATGGGAGTTCGATGCAGAGGCAGGCAGCAGCGAGGAGCGAGCCCAGGTAGATGCTGCCCGCCAGAACTTCTATAACAACCGCTTCCGCGTCAAGCCCTGTGCCGATCTCCTTTGGCGATTTCAGGTTCTTCAGTACCAAAATAAAAAAGGCCAAGACAGTTTTTTCTTTTGTAAACTAACTATGTCCTCCCATTGGTGCAGTTTCTGAGAGAAAAGAATTTCAAACAAGCAACAGCTTCGGTGAAGATAGAAGACGGCGAGCAAGTTACCTACAAAAAAGCCACAATCACAGTGGAAAGGGCAGCCCATCACCTATCCGCATTGCAGGCTAGTGATGGCCACTGGCCTGCTCAAATTGCTGGTTGTCCCTATTTTACTCCTCCTCTGGTACGGTGACGACTGGTTACAGTTAATTAAGCAGCGCCAAAAAGCATTACAACAGCAACGAAAATGCATGTTGTCGTACTAATTAATAATTAGATTTGATGAAAACAATATTAATTGCATTTGCAGGTGTTTTGCATGTATATTACGGGGCATCTTAATTCCGTTTTCCCACAAGAGTATCGTAAAGAGATCCTCCGTTACATATACTATCACCAGGTTCATTAATTTATTTTTAATTAAATTAATAATTTGGTAATTATATAAACAATTTATGTATTTAATTTATTTGTATAAAGAATGAGGATGGAGGGTGGGGACTACACTTGGAAGGTCACAGCACCATGTTCTGTACTGCACTCAACTATATCTGTATGCGTCTGCTTGGAGAAGGAGCTGATGGAGGGGAAGACCAAGCCTGTGGCAGAGCGCGCAAGTGGATTCTCGATCACGGAGGTGTAACACATATTCCCTCCTGGGGCAAAACCTGGCTTTCGGTATCGTACATATCATCTTCATTTTACAATACAAACTATATCTCATTCGTAATTGCTTGCTTACTTAATTAATTAATTGATTTATATATCCTGCAGATACTTGGTGTATTTGACTGGTCCGGAACTAATCCAATGCCCCCAGAGTTTTGGCTTCTTCCTTCATTTCTTCCTATACATCCAGGTTTATACTTATACACAATGTGTGGTTGTGCGAGATATTTGAGTGTAATAAATTATATGTCTTATATTTTCATATATCGAATAGTATAAAAAAATATTTAAATAATAAAATTTATTAAACTTACCATTAAAACTATGAAATTAACTATTGGAACCAACAAATTTAAAATCTAATATTAAATTTTGTAACCTATCTATAAAATTAATTTTATGGGTTTTATCTTTATCGTAAATTATATATGCATATTGATGCAGATTGAAAATACTTTTATAAGGGTTTAATGTGAAATTTTTAATCGTATAATTTAAAGATTTTATCTTTAGTTGGGATACCTGTTCCTATTTTCTATATATTTTATTATGTTTTATTTTTTATATATATTTATTGCCTTACGGCCCTTAATTAGTTATAATTAGAACCTTCGCTTATCATTATTTTTTAAACTTGCTAATAATTATTGTTTATTCAAAGAATATAGATCGAACTTGGGTATCTTAAATTCTGTTTCCATCCCACCTCACATATATTACAATATGTGTACATCTTATGTATTGAGATATTCTGTCTTTCACCACATATGATGCAGCTAAAATGTGGTGTCACTTCCGATTGGTTTACATGCCTATGTCATACTTATATGGAAAAAGGTTCGTGGGTGCAATCACACCACTCATTCTTCAGTTGAGAGAAGAGCTCTTTACTCAACCTTACCATGAAATTAATTGGAACAGAGCCCGTTACCTATGTGCAAAGGTGAAACCTCAAATTGATGTTTGTCTTTATATTTAGTTTTGAGATTAATAAACGAGTAAATTTTGTTACGTAGTAATTTATGAATAAAGAATGCATTAAAGTACATTTTAAGTGGACTGGGTAAATCTTTCAGACTTTTACTTATTGATAGGAAGATCTTTACTATCCACATCACTGGATACAAGATTTGATATGGGATAGTTTATACATATTGGGCGAGCCACTTCTAAGGCGTTGGCCTTTGAACAAGTTGGTGAGAGAGAAGGCCCTTCAAGTAGCAATGAAGCATATTCATTATGAAGATGAAACTAGCCGATACATAACTGGTGGGTGTGTGGAAAAGGTTTTATGCATGCTTGCTTGTTGGGTTGAAGATCCAAATGGAGATGCTTTCAAGAAGCATCTTGCTAGGGTTCCAGATTACTTGTGGGTTTCAGAAGATGGAATGACCATGCAGGGTTTCGGTAGCCAAGAATGGGATGCTGGCTTTGCCGTCCAAGCGCTGCTTGCCACCAACCTTATTGAGGAAATGGCTCCCACGCTTGCAAGAGGACATGACTTCATCAAGAAATCTCAGGTCCAGGACAACCCTTCTGGTGACTTTAAGAGCATGTATCGTCACATTTCCAAAGGATCATGGACCTTCTCTGATCAGGACCAAGGCTGGCAGGTTTCTGATTGCACTGCCGAAGCTTTGAAGGTATATATTAATTAATTTTAATTCCTACCTAGCTTTGTAGTTAATTAATTTGTATTCTTCTCTACTTCAGTGTGGTCTGCTTTTGTCATCACTGGCCCCAGAGCTTGTTGGTGAAAAACTGGAACCGGAAAGACTATATGATTCCGTCAATATCATACTATCCCTTCAGGTGAATTCTAATTGATTACTTGACCTATATACAAATAAATATCAATTCATCTATTCTTACTAAATAAAATTTAGACTATTAAATTTATTTGATTTTACAAACCTTTCAATAGTTGTGCATTTTGTCGATTCTCACACATAGCGTAAAAAAGGATTAAACAGCTTTTCTTAATAAATATAGTATTAATTACACCAATGCATGCTAATCCAAATACTTACTCGGTTAATTGCAGAGTGAGAAAGGTGGATTAGCAGTCTGGGAACCTTTAAGAGCTCAAGATTGGTTGGAAGTAAGTGCTATACTAATATTGGAATTGAAATGAAATAAAAATTAAACAACGTAATGTCAATCTTGAATTATGTAATTGAATTTAATTGGACATATACGCATCTGTATATACATACATACATAAATGCATAAGTACACACATCAGTACTCATTCTTGAAACTAAAATTAATGTGTTAATATGCAACTACATGAACAGCTGCTCAACCCTACAGAATTTTTTGAGAATATTGTAGTGGAGCATGAATATGTTGAATCCACTGGATCAGCAATTCAGGCATTAGTTTTGTTTGCGAAGTTATATCCTGAGCATAGGAAGAAAGAGATTGAAAATTCCATTAGCAAGGCGGTTAAGTTCCTTGAAGACAAACAAACAGCTGATGGATCATGGTATGGGAGTTGGGGAGTTTGTTTCACTTATGCTTCATGGTTCGCGCTTGGTGGGCTTGCGGCTGCAGGAAAGACTTATGCCAATTGTGCTGCCATTCGCAAAGCGGTAAATTTCTTGCTCTCAACACAAAGAGAAGACGGTGGGTGGGGGGAAAGCTATCTGTCATGCCCAAAACAGGCAAGGCTATTTATTACTACTAGTTTATTGGGAAACTTCACATATCTTGTTGATGGGTGGCGATACAACGAATTAATTGCAGATATACGTACCCCTCGAAGGAAGCCGACCATCAAATATGGTACAAACAGCATGGGCCATGATGGGTCTAATTCATGCTGGCCAGGTTAGTTTGTATTGCATTTGTTATTCATTAATTATAAGCTAAAATGCACTTTGGATCTCTGAATTTCGTTTATGATAGATAGAAATATATTAGGTACTGAGAGAATTGGTTAAAATAGACATAATTTGAATTTTCAAAATTTGCATTAATTTTTAATTGAATCTTTATAATTGTAATTTTCTTCTCATACGTTAAATTTCTTAACTTGTCAAAAATAAATCATGCAAAATATAATATAATTGATAAGAGTGAAATAATTGAAAATTTAATTGATTAAATTAGAATTATAAGATTACGATTAAAAATTGATACAAATTTTAGGAGCTCAAAATATATTTTAACCTTAATTATATACATATATATATATAGTAACCCCATTAATCAATGTTCATGTCTTATAGATATATTTCAATTTCAATAATATTTTATGTAGGCGGAGAAAGACCCAAGTCCTCTTCACCGTGCAGCAAAGTTGCTCATCAATTGTCAGCTAGAAGATGGTGATTGGCCGCAACAGGTAGCAGTGCCTCAGGACTATCCTTAATTTAATTGGGTTAAACTTTGTTCTTAATTATAAGTATTAATTTAATAATCAATAATTAAAATCAAGTTGTGTAGTGCATTAATGTTGTTAATTTAGGAAAACAATACTTGTATATGAGAAGTGTGTGTTTCATCCACATCCACAATTCTTAGAAAAATTAAGAGACAAAAAATAAAAATATAAAAAAATATACATGAAGAATGTATATACATTATTACTCTTAATTAATGACTTAATTGTGGCATGCATATTGGCAGGAAGTGACGGGAACATACATGAAGAACTACATGTTGCATTACCCTATGTATAGAAATGTTTTTCCGATGTGGGCTTTAGCTGAATATCGCCGCCACGTTCCATTGCCCCCTCTCTAAACCAAGCTGCCAATACTCTTTACCGCTACTCATCTGGCGAGGTGCACCCCAAATATAATGTAATAATTGAAAAACTAGCGGCAGTAATCAGTAGGTATTGTGATGTAATAAGAGTGCTGTTACACGTATGTAGTTAGATATACATATTTTATACATTTTTAATTTATATTTATATGTATGATACACAAAATTTATATTCAAATATAATTTTTCATATAATAATTAAAAACCAAATCCTTTCCCAAAGGATACGTTTTACACAATTCAATAAAATATAATTTATTAATTCATTATCCAAATCATTGATAAGAACAAATAATAACGCTTTTTTTTAAAAGAAATTATAGAGAAAATGATGTAAAACACATAATTTCATTCAAATTTTATCACTAGGTGTCCACACGGTATACTTTCTTTGTGGATACCCCTCTCAATGTTCTTCTTTAAATGTAGCACATTTAAAGCTTTGGTAGCTTCTCCTCAACTTATTTGAAGGGATACTTTCATCGGGCTTTCTTATCCTCAACCTTTTTGGCCTACTAAGTAGGATCTTGTCAAGGCTTTGTGGTTGTCATAGATTTTCTTTATTGACAAGATTAATAATTGGGCTGTAACATGCCTTAAAGGTTGTTTTTATATAGTAGTTACTGATATAGTATTCTAATTAGTCACTTTTGAAAAGTATGTAACTTATGGCATGCCTACAAGGTAAACTAGTTAACCTTCACCACCTACAGTTACAACTACTATAACCTAGGATCCAACTCCATTAGCTTATCATAGGCACCCAAACTCACCCTCTTCAGTTCTTCCAATTTGTTTTTCCATCGTGGAAAGTAGGTTGCTTTTGCAACCCCTAGTACTAAATCCCTCATCTTTTTGCCTCCACCTTATTTCTTCTTAAAATTTCCGTATATGGAGACTAGACCCTATAAGTTATGTAAATACACACTTAATTAGAGGGGTTGAATTAGAATACAATATCAATACCTCTTACACTTCCAGCTTCAGTCAATGACAAATAATTCAAAAGGTATTTCATGGTTACACTTTCGATTTCAATCCAGAATGGCATTTAAAACTCTAATTATATTTGCAATCAACATCATTAAGGTTAACATATATGATTAAAACCAGTAATTAGGATAAATGCAACAAGTCCCAAAAGTTTCAACTGAAATTTAAATAAGTCCCTATAGTTTGAAATTTTAATACATAAGTCCCTACTGTTTTAAGTATTAATACTTAAGTCTTTATAATATTAGTAACTAATAAGTAAGTCTCTATAGTTTTATTTTTTTTTTCAACAAATCCCTATATTTTAACACTTGCATAAGAAAATAAGATTATGTTCTATAGCCAAACCAAAGTACCAAAACACCTATGATCTATGCCTAAAATTCTAATTCAAATAAAACAAACAATATTGTACCAAAACACCTATGATAAACTCTAATTCAGATACAACAAACATCAAAACACCAAAACACCTATGATTTATGGTCAAAACATCAAATTCAAAGAGAGCATTTTATAAACCTTCTACTGGTCAGAAATGAAAACCCATTTTATTTGCCCAATTGGATCAAGATCTTCCAAAATCTAGTCATGAACCCCGTCTAAGAGTCCTTTGTCTTACTTTCAACTACTGCAACAACTAAGAAAAAATAATTATCATTTGGATCCCTTGCAACTACTACAGGCAGTTGACTTCCATATTGTCTTTTTAGGTGACAGCAATCTAGACCTATGATAGGTCTACAAGCAGCAAGAAATCCTTCCTTTACTGTACTGATACATGTGTATAGCCTTAGGAAAAATGGCTCAAGAGCATGCATTGGTCTTTTAATCAAAAGTTGGAGTATAGAGCTAGGATTAGTTTTGAGCCCTTTTAAAATGTAGCCCCAAATCTTCTCATACTATGGATCAGCACACAAACCTTATATCTCACCTTATCATTTTTCACAAACTTAATGTCTTTACCATTCAACAAAGCTCATTTCTTGACTACCTACCTAAATTGTTAAATAGAACTAAATTTTAATCTAAGTACCCACTTGTAGTCCACACACATATTGGTTGCCTTAAATATAGGATACTTGGGTTCATTTTCATCTAAGTCATCCATACTATGCGTAACTCATTAGTATGGTTAGATTCAACATCACAACCTCATGAGCAACTCTAATAGGTGGCTCAGTTTATGGTGCTTGGATAACATGCTCCTCTCTTGCATTTTTTCCATCACCTACTTGCCCCTCTTCACCTTTATGCCCTTCCTCACCCCTACGCCCTTCCTCATCATGTTTATCAAAGTAGTCATTTATATCCCTTTCATAAACACTATCATCAGAATGGATATTTATCAGATTGTCATCCTCTCTCTTCCTTACATCCTCTCATTTTCACCCTTAACTTCCTTTTCAACCTTACCCCCTTCTCACCCTCCCTTTCATTCTCCTTTCCACCATCTTCATACCCTATCATTAGAGATGGTTTTGGCTATATCAGTGGAGATTCTAATGGTTCTATCAGTGGAGATGGTTGTGGCTCTATTAGTAAAGCTGCTGGTGGCTTTATTCGTGGAGATGGTGGTAGCTTTATTAGTGGAGATGCTGCTGGCTTTATCAATAGAGATAATGGTGTCAATTTCACCCTATCCCCAGAGGCACAACCATACAATACCCAAATATGCCTATGAAAAATTAGGAGACTTTGACAAAGCCTACCAATTTCAATGGCATTCTCATCAGTCCTTAACTTTTGTAATTCAAAACTTAAGCCATAGTTTTCAACTAGCTTGTACATCATTTTAACAGTACCTCTATAATCCAACTTCTTCAACTCTGCACAAAGTTCTCTTTCTTTCTTCACTCTCCCACTAACTATCTCATAACCATCTCCTTCTCCTTCAATAATTGTTCAACATGATGAATCATGATATCAAATGTATCAGTTGGTGATATTTTTTCATTAAGCATAATGCGATTAACAACACTATGAGAAGATTAGCATAAAGCATAAACTAGCATCAAAACATGCATCAACTTACTTAGCCATAAAGTATAGGGACATATTTGAAAACCTTCAAATCCCATAACAATTTCTAGGGTTCTTTTCTAACCTAAAATATTCTTGAATCATTAGGAGACAAAGTGGAATAGGAGCATATCTTTCAATAATTGACAATTTTTGCTTCAATGATGAAAATCCCTTTGCAAATCATTCATGTATGGTGCTTCAATTCGAGGAATGTGGTTGCTTGATTTGGGGAAAACTTCTACAGCAATTGTAGAGGAAACAGAGGGAAATTTGAATAAGGGAATTTGGGGCCAAATCAAGACCTAAGGCACCTCATCCTTAACATGGCAGTTCGTTTGCCAGCGAGACAACATTGTTACCACTAAGGTTGGCCATCAACCTTTTCTCAGCCACATAAAGTGGTTTAGGACAATATCATAACGAGTCTAAATGGTAGGGACCAAAGGCATAAATAGCAGAAAGTATAGGGACTCCCCGATATGGTTTTAAACTATAAGAACCTTCTTGCAAATTGGGTATAACTATAGAGATTCGTAAAATAATTTAACCTTAATTTAATTGTACATACACATATGTATATTCATACATACACACACCAGTACTTGTTCTTGAAACTAAAATTTATGTGTTAATATATGCAACCGCATGAATAGCTACTCAACCCTATGAAATTTTGTACGGATATTATAGTGCAGCATGAATATGTTTGAATGCACTAGATTAGCAATTCAGGCATTAGTTTTGTTTACAAAGTTATGTCTTGCGCACAGGAAGAAGGAGATTGAAAATTTCATTGGCAAGGTCATTGAATACCTTGAAGACAAACAAACTGCTGATGGATCATGGTATAGGAACTGGGGAGTTTGCTGCACTTGTGGTTCATGGTTCATGGTTCATGCTTGGTGGGCTTGCCGTGGCAGGCAAGACTGTATGCCAATTGTGCTGCTATTTGCAAAGCTGCAGAGTTCTTACTCTTGACACAAAAAGACGATAGTCGTTTTGGGGAGAGCTATGTCAAGCCCAAAAAAGGCCAGGCTAATTACTACTACTACCTTTTCTTCAGAAATGATAATTACTACTACTATTTTATTGAGAAACATTTCTTGCAATTTTAGTCAAAACATATACTCCCTGTGATTTAGGCACAAGAAATGAGCAAAATATTAAATAATTTTAAAAATAATAAAATATTTTTTGATCTTCTTAAATATATTTCTTAAAAAAATTTAATTAATTAATATTTGATAAAAATAATAATTTTAATAAAGATAAAATTAATAAAGTGTAATTTATTTTATTTTAATTTTAAAATAATAACAATTCTAAAGGACCAAAATAAATACTCTAAAACAACATTTATTGCAAACCAAAGAGAATATTAATGATAAAATAATATTATTTTTACATAACTTTTTAACAACGATAAAATATATTTCTAAAATTTTAACATAAAAAATATTTTTTAATTAAAAAATAAGACAGATTCAAATTTAACCGCATCTCATGTGTAGCCAACAACGCCTCGTGTGTAGCCATATGCACGTAACTGCATCATTTTTCTTGATGATGACGACACAATGAATTAATTGCAGATATACGGACCCCTCGAGGGAAGCTGACCATCCAATTGTGCTGCCGTTTGCAAAGTTGTAAGTTACTTGAATTAGGTAAACTAATTTTATTGAAATTAAGGAATCAATTATAATTAGAAGAATAATTCTAATAGAATGAAAAAATTGAAAAAAATCAAAAAATTGTAATAAGAGAAATTAATTTTATTATTATTATTATAAATAATTACGATAACAATAACTAATTCTAAGAAAACTATTATATGATTATTGTAACAAAAGTATTGTTTGATATGTTTAATTACAAAAATAGATCTATTAAAACTAATTAAAAAGCTTATTTTAATAACACAATTAATTCAACTACAATTAGAAAACTAAACTTAAAATATATTATTTATATGAAAATAACATAATGGTGAATGGGTTTAAAAAATCATGACAAATGTGAAATTTAAATAAACTTATAAAGGGGTATAATAATTTGAAAATATTTCAACATATAAATTAATATATTTTAATTATATCTTCTGTAGGCGGAGAGAGACCCAACCCTCTTCATTGTGCAACAAAGTTAGTCATCAATTCTCAGTTAGAAGATAGCCATTCATCGCAACATGTGGTAGCTGTCTCTGATCAAGACTCATTAATTCCTTTTAACTTTGTTCTTAATTACAATTAAAATTTTTTTGACAGGATCTGTATATTAATTATTAAAATAAAGTTTTGAATCAAAATAATTAGCTTTTTTTTCCACATGCGTGTGAAAAGAAAAAAAAAGAGGAGTGATATCATAGCTCAGCTTTTTTTCTACATGCGTGTGAAAAGAGAAAAAAGCCAAGCTATGATGTGTAGCCCCTCACTCCCTCTTCCTTTTTTCTTCTCACACGCATGTGAAAAGAGAAAAAAGCTAAGCTATGATATCTACAAAAAAGTTATAGTACAATTATAATATTTTTATTTTTATTTATTAAAAGATATATTTGTTTTATTAAAATTTACTTTTACATCTAAAATAAAAAATATTTTTAATATTTTATAATTTAAATTTTAAATTAAAAAATATTTAATTTTAAACATCTCTGTAATATATATTCTAGAGTTTACTTAACAGTTTGACGATGAGGGATAAGAATCCCGTAGTTCTAGGTATTTAAGGTTACAAGAAACATAAAAGATAAGAGGAGGTTTAAATATTAAAAAAGAGAGAAGGGATTGGATAGCTGTTACAAAACAATTTCCAGACTCGCAGCCGAGACTTATTTGCTTTATGTTACTAAGGCAAACAGAAATCATGCCAAAAAGAAACTCTTCTGTCAACAAGGTACAATATCAGAAAATACTTCATTCTGTCTTGATAAAATGATCAAAGATGCCTCTATCAGTTATCAACCTATCTGTCAAAAGTATTAGCAAAATAAGCCCCCGATACATGTACAACCTAGATAGCTGCCTGTTTCCTTTTCTTATGATCTTGCTACAGATTTTGTCTTCGTAAAAGTACAAAATCAAATCATAAAGAGTGGAAACACAAGATTTTGGTATATATACTCGAGTTTGCACGGTATAGGAAAGAAGCACTATCATTGACTGCCTCACAACCAGCTATACTAATGCGTATGGAGGTGTAAATTACTTAAAAATGATGCTCACAAGAAATCTCCGAAAGATGTCGAACTGAAAATAGAAATCCTCTGTCTCTTTCTAGTTCCTAGGAGGTCCTGTGGAGAAGATAACCTATCCAGTACAGACCTAAGAGCTTGGTGAACAGAGCCAGCAAGAAACTGACGGTATTCAGCATCTTCAATGTTCTGTTATTTGCAGCTAATTATCGCAAAGACATTCCTCATCCTGCCTCCCAAGGTTGCAATTTCTGCCCTCAAAATCATAAGATGGAGGCCATCAAGTGCTTGTCTTATATCAGACAATAATCCAGGTTTATATTCACAAGATAGAGATGCCCTAATTGAACAAGGGAAACCATTCGACCCACCCTCCTGTTCTTCAACTTTTATTTCATCATTGTCCTTTGGTATCATCAAATCTTCACATGCTTGTGCTGCATTCTTTTTCAGCTCTTTCAAATGTCTGATAACCTTAGCAAGTAATGATGCTTTGTCCATCTATGAGTTCAAAAGTATTAAAAAAACAATAATTTTCAAGCTATGAATGAATTGTTTAACATGTTCATATGTACTGAAATTCAGTTTCAGAATTATAAGTAAGACTGTAACTAGGTTAAACATTCAATATCAAGTTATTCTCAGCTCTTGCTTTTAGGAAAGACAACTCAGACTGTGTTTTTAAAATCAACAACTAAATGCTCATAAGCAAGGAAATTTGCAACCCTACCGTAGGGCATCAATTCACACATTAATCCACAAAACCATGGTCATTTACTACCTACTAAGATGGCTCACAAACCAATTTTTAAGTATATAATAATATTTTCATACTTTAAGATAAGTAATTGGTGTAAAAGAGAACGTCATTCAAATTTAACTGTTCAATAAGTATCACTTTCTTTTAAAGCTGTAGTGCAGATGTACGCATACATAATTTGTACCAACTACCGAATTCATCAAGTTGTGATTTGTTAAGCTATGCGTTCATCGTTGTAGTCAGTAAAAGAGAAAGAGGAAAGTAGACAGCAAAATATTAGACATTCTTAAGCGAACAAATTTTTCATGACCTGATTCAACCAAATGACTTACTTCAGTTGAATAATGAAATGAATTCGACCTCAACGCTAGACCCTAAATCAAATGACTTAATTTAGAATTATGTCTGGTGCATACGAGTCTATCAAATTCAATTCCTATGTACAATAGCGATTGCAAACTTTAAACTAGAGCCAAGTATAACAACACAAAGTGGAAGATACCAGATAATCCTGTATTTTGAATTAACCATCCGATTCACACAGAAGTTTAAGATAAACCAGCATACATCACTGACATAAATCTCAACAAGCTCATAATCGAGATAGCATTATAACTAACTAACCTTCTTAGCTCCCGGAATTACACTCCGAAGCGTATCAAGATGTGCATTAATTCTAGCTCTCCTCCTCCGCTCTGCCTCACTGTGGTTCTTCAAATCTACAATACTTCTCTCAGTGGAGACACCCTTGCGTTCCAATTTGACAGGGGCCTCCACAAGCTCTCCTCTATCGCTATCCAAAACCAGAGATGAAGAAGAAGCAAACCGACTTCCTATCACAGAAGAATTAACTAGAAGACCATTAGAGTTTCTCTCTGACGCATTTCCATGAATGCCTGAACTCCAACCAAAAGCTTCCATAGCTAAATTGCAAGCTCAAGAGGGTCTTCAGGCAATTTAACAATAGTGAGTAAAGTGGGAAGCGAGACCAGCCACCAGGAAGAAGACTTTGGGGGACAAGACCCAGATGACAGCCTTGGAAGGTGCAGCTTTTGTCGGATTGTGTTGGGTAAGACTGCTCCGTTCGTTTGTGTAATTTCCATAAGAAAACAAGGCAAAGCCTGAAACTTTAACATGAGTTTATTAAAAAAAATGGCAAAGTTTTCCTCTTTGTCATGTTGGGTTTGGACCCTCTTTGGAATGAAAGATGCAGGTAGGAAGGTGGAGACGCGGTCAGCTACGCTGAGGCGGGGGGAGGGAATCCGGAGAGCGCTACGAAGAAAGACCGTTGCCTGCTTTAGTTGGGGACGACCAAGTGTGTGTATATATATATATATATATAGAAAATCCTCGCATCTTTTCTTTTAAAACTTCTTATAGAATATTCAATGTTATGACTCTACGCAAAGATCTGGAATCCCCTTTTTATTTATTTATTTGTTTCATGTTGTACAATTAGATCATGGAATCGTTCGTTGAACTAAAAAGTTAAATTCAAATAAGCAAAATTGTAACCATTGTTAACTTAGCCATTTATGTCACAATTGCAACTCCTGATATGACACTATTTCAAATAGGCAAATTGTAAAATGTAAAATTCAAAGATGAGGCCCAACATGCAGCAATGAGATTTTTTGTCCTAATCATGAGACCTATATTATGTCTCAAAAGTTAGCCCTCCGTTATAATTAAATTTGTTGTCAATAACTAATAAAACTTAAATTAAGTGATAAGAAACTTAATTTTTAATGTGATAAATTTTTATTAAAAATAAAATTCATTTTAAAGTATTTGATATTATTAAAAAAATTTAGTCTTTTAATTCAAAGAATTAGAAAATATTCTAAATTTATCTAAAAAAATTTATCATCAATATAATAATCGTACTTTACTCAAATTTATTAGTCCATAAATTGAGAAAGTTCCAAAAGTATTCAAATTCAGGCACAATAATATAAAAGAATACTTCTATCAATTATTTATCCACGACACGTTCACAATCTAACTCAAAATAAAAAATAGAAAAAGTAAAAGTAAAAAACTCAGAAAATAAACTTAATAAAATATGCATATCGAAGTAACATCGCTACATGCAGAATGTACGTTTGTCCATAATAGAATTCACCACTAGATAAGTTTGTCCATAAAGAGTCATTGGTACGCAACATTCTACATGTACCTCGTCAAAGAAGAAAAAAAAAAATGAAACATTGCTTTTTCATTTCTTTTATGGTGTAAATTCTGGATGGAAAAATGCTATATACAAATAGCATTTCCTTCTATAAATACAAGAAAATCTGTTTTCAGTAGTAAAATTATACACAAAGATTACACAAAAAAAAAACATAATAAAATTTGATGAGTTCTATTGTTCAAATTATGAATATCATTAATTATTGAAATCTTATATTATAAATATTAAATATAAATAAAATTATAAAAATAACAACAAAATATTAGTTTAATAAAAATAATACTTAAATTCTTAAATAATTGTCATTCAATTTTTTTTTATAAAAAAGAAAAGGTAGCGGCAATTTGGATTTGTTGTGATCCTCGGAATCGATTTTCTTATTGCCGCATTTTGCGTCTACGCCTCTTTCGCGTCTTCAACGCACGCTGTGCGAATTTTCTTTGGGAGTCATGCGTGGTGGGAGATTGTGCAGTCCTTTTTTAATCACCAATTGCGAGCTTTGAGTGAGGCAAAAGCCATTTTTGGATTTCAGCTTTTAAGCTAAGCAGCGAGCTAATCACTTTTTTAAATAAGCTAATTACTCCTTACCAATCACTCCCCTTTTGACATTGCAATTGTAATCCATTTACCACGTCATCGATAGGGACCGAAAACAACGCTGCCTTTCAACAAACCCACTCAAATTCACACTCCTTTTTATCAAGTTTTTTGGTCAACAGAGATATGCAAGTTTGGGCTAAATATGTTTAGTGGGCCTGGGCCTCCCTGCTTCGCTTTCCAGTCATGGGACAGAGCCAACATGACATTAATGGGCCTACAAGAGGTTGGAGTCCAACATACGTGGACTAATAGCTTAAGGCCCTAAGCTGCCCATTGGACAAACTTTTATTTGTTTTATAAGAAAAGAACACAGAAAATGTAAACAAGTGAAAAATAGATAACATACACACATACATACATATATATATATATATATATATATATTCACTCAGGATATCCGGTATTACTGGGTGAGTAACTAATCCCTATTTAGATTGTAGAGTTATGTGATTTTAACTTGTCCCAACAACTTATTACTATCGGCACAAAATTTCTCCATTTAGGTGCAGTCAATTCATCATTGCATAAACCCCATATTGGTTATTTATATATACTTTAGATCTGGTATATCTATATAAGCTCTATACTAAGAGTGTAATGGGCTGCGTTTATTGATCAAATTCATTATTACTATAGAATTATATTAAATACTTGTAACATTAATATTATTTTTCTTCAGCAATGTAACATCATTACACTAATCGTCATTCAATTTACGAATAATGGTGTAATATTAATAAATTTATTTCACAAAAATCGTGTATTTGTGGCTCAAAATGTGTTTAGCAGGAAATTTATGTGATTAAAATTACAAACTAGTTGCTAAATGTCACAAATAATTCTAGATAAAATCATTACATAATAACTATGTTGTTTTAGCAATAAATTTATTGTTACTAAATTAGGACTTCTTATCAAAAAAAAAAAAGTTGTGGGTAATTATATTTTTGGTAACTATGATTAAGTTATTGCTAATAATGTAATGTTATCATGACATTACTCTTAGTTGTTGCAAATAACTTTTTGTGACAATTATATCTTTCTAGACAAAACTATTTAATGCCTGAACTACTGATCCAGTTCATTTAACATTTTCATGCTCAGGTGGGAGAAAGGGAGTTAGCAGCCTGGGAAACCCCCAAGAGCTCAAGATTGGTTTGAATTATGCAGGTGCTACACTAATAATGGAATTGAAATTGAAAAACAAAAACAACGTAATGTAGTCTTGAATTATGCAATTTAATTTAAGTTAATTATACATACATACATCATAACAACTTACAAAAATGTTTTAAAAATTTTATACATTTTAATAACAATATTTATTGTGACTAAATTTTTTTTTTCTAATAATGTCTCCGTACTGTATTAGTGTTGTGATTAGTTGAATATTTAACCGTCTTATGTAATTAAATAATAATAATAATAAATAATTTTTTTTAACTAATTAAACAATATCATTAAGTTTTATTTAAAATTAAATTTTTAAAAATACTATTTAATCTTAGCAATCAAGATAGTACAAATTAATGGAGGCGTGTGATTATTTAGAATTCTTTTTGGTACATGTATAGAGAATGGATGAAACCATGGGGTGAAGTCCCATGCCGACCAATTAGTTAAACCAGGTTTGTCGTGTTTATGATTGCCACAGTGAATATATAACGACGTCTAGAAATGGAGAAGATGATGAAGGAGAGGCTAAAGATTAGTTGCAACCAGCATGGTCTAATAAGGTGTATTATTCAGTTGCTTGGATGTGAAACCTCTTTAATCTAATCCCACTTGTTAATCGGAAGATTAAAAGGGAAAGAGAGCTAATTATTTCTATAAAATGTGACTCACCGATTGATGCGTTTGTTTTGTATTAAATGCAACACATTATATATGGTTGTTATTATTTATTTGCAATTAGAGCTATTCAACGACCTTATCGGTCCGAATTGACAGCTATTTGCAAGAGGATGACACCGTGTTTGTCAACTATATTAAATGCAACTCATTGATGCATTTGTTTATTCAAAGTCACTTTGGTTAAAAGCGGTTATTGTTAACCAATTTTTGTTTTAAAAGATATTAGTCTAATAGTCAAAGAGTATAAAATATTTTTAAAAAATTTCACAAAAAAACTAATTAATTATTACTGTCATTCTAACAAAATATTGGCTACATAAAAAATTAATTATGCTCTAAAAAATTTGCGCAACATAATTTTTATGTAAAAAATAATATTTTTTGGCAAAAATATATTTTACTAAATTTTTTTTTTATTTTTTTGATAAAATTTATTATAAAAATATAATTTATTATTATTTTATTAAGAGATATATTCGTCAAAAAAAGTATAAAAACAAATATAAATGTCATATTTTTTATGCAGGAATCCTTCAATAAAAAACAAATTTTACCGAAAAATCAAATTATATAAAACGTGTTACAATTTATTTTTACTTAAAGATACAAATTTCTTGGTAAATAAAAATATTTATTTTTAAACATTTTTAAAATCTTGTTAAATTAAAACATTTTAAAAATATAGTATAATAAAACAAAATAAATAAGTCACTCAAATTAATATTCATATATTAAATAAATATTATAAAATTATCTAATATTACAATAAAATCATAATAACTTTATACAATTCTTAAAATCTACAATAAGTTGTGCAACTGCATGAACAGCTGCTCAACCCTACAAAATTTTTTGTAGATATTGTAGTGGAGCATGAATATGTTGAATGTAGCAATTCAGGCATCAGTTTTGCTTACAAAGTTGTATCCTAGGCATAGGAAGAAGGGGATTGAAAATTTCATTGGCAAGGCGGTTGAATTATTTGAAGATAAACAAACTACTGATGGATCATCATGGTATGGGAACTCGAGAGTTTGCTTCACTTATGGTTCATGGGTCGCGCTTGGCGGGGTTCCGGCGGCAACCAAGACTTATGCCAATTATGCTGCCGTTCGCAAAGCTGTAAATTTCTCATTTTTTTTGAGTAATTGTAAATTTCTTGAATTAGATAAACAAATTTTATTGAAATTAATAAATCAATTACAATTAAAAGAATAATTCTAATAGAATGAAGAAATTAAAAAATTGTAATGAGAGAAATTAATTTTATTATAATTATAAAATAATTACGATAAAAATAACTAATTCTAAGAAAATTAAGAAACTAACACAAAAAAACTAATTGCATTATTATTGTAACAAAAGTGTTGTTTGATATGCTTACTTAAAAAAGTAGATCTATTACAAGTAATTAAAAAGCTAATTTTAATAACACAATTAATTCAATTACCATTAGAAAACTAAAATTAAAAAATATGATATGTCTTAAAATAACATAATGATAAATGGGTTTAAAAAATAATGAAAAATGTGAAATTTAAATAAACTTATAAAAAGTATAATAATTTGAAAATATTTCAACATAGATTAATATATTTTAATTATATTTTTTGTTTTTTAAATTTTTTTACATAATATTCTCATTTTACTATTGCGTGTGAGATTAATTTATATTTAAAATTAATTGTTGATAGTTTTTCTTAACAAGTATAATTTTAAAATTTGAATCTAAGTCTTTAATCTCATATTTTTTAACTTAAAATACAAATAATAATCATTATGCCAATACTTATTGGTTAATTATATTATTTTGATCAGTATTGTTTATATACTAGAGTTTACATGACAGTTTGATGATAAGGGATAAGAATTCAGTAGTTCTAGGTATCTAAGGTTATAAGTAAGACACAAGATAAGAGGAGGATTAAATATTAAAAAAGAGACAAGGAGATTGAATATCTGTCATACAGTAGGTGCACTTACAAGGAATTGCATCCTTTGATATTTTTTTTTTAATTTTGATAATTTTTTGATAATTTATTATATAAATTTAATTTTTTTTTACTAAAATTTATTTTTTTTATCTTACTTATGGCATATCTGCACTGACAGTTGTCTCTGATCAAGACACTCCTTAATTCTTTTCAACTTTGTTTTTAATTATAAAATTAAATTATTTTTTTAAGAGGACCATTAAATTAATTATTAAAATAAAGTTTTGGATCAAATTAATGTGGTGGTTAAGTGTTGTTAATTTATTACTTGTTGGTGGCATATTGACAGGTGGTGACTGGAGTATTCAGGAACAATTACACGTTGCATTACCGAATGTATAGAAATATTTTTCCAATTTGGGCTTTGGCTGAATATCGCCACCCCTTCCACTGCCCCCTTTCTAAAATTAAGCTGCTAATCATCCATCTGTTAAGGAAAATGCTACATGCATGCATGTGTTTAGAATTTGGATTCTTGAGGATAACATTTTATTTTATGAAGAATAAGGAGATTGTTATTGAAAAAAATTAATAATAAAAATTATTATAATACATACATAAATAGATAATAAAGTATAAATTTAAGAAAATTTTTATTATTAATTTTTTATTGATAATATTTTAAAATATATTTTTTATTTTAAAAATTTCAATATCATATTTTATATATTATATATATACACATATAAATATAATTTTAAAAAAAATAATTCGTGCTAACACGTACATGTAACAGTGTTCTGTGCTAATTTGTTAGGCGCACCTCCTTTTCTTACAGTAAATGCTAAGGGCCAGCAAGTTTATGGCCAACTACCAACAGGTTACTCCCAACTACCAATATTAAAAAAGAGTACTATGTTCCCAAATTTATCTTATTGCCAACGTCATCGTGTGTGCTCTTAATCTTGTATGTGTATTGAACTTCTACTACATTTTAATAGAAACACACATTTATAACAAATGATTTCAAGTTTAATTTCTGTTCATTAAAGAGAATGAAATTCTTCCATCCCCAACTATATACCTCTAGCAAATTTTAAAAAAAATAAAAATCTTTTTTCTCTATCTTTTTTCTTTTTTTCTTTTATATTTTGATTTTTTTTCTTTTTATATGATGTGTTCTCACATTATTATTCAATGTGAAACTAATTTTCAAAAAGAGTTTACTCTTTTTTATTTACTTCTCACCATAATAGATTTTAATAGACTTTACACTTATTTCAAATTAATGTTATATATTAATTTATCATGAATGAATAGGAATCAAACTTGACTTGCATATACTAATTTTTAAATTCATTTTTGTGATTCAACATATTAATTGATGAGGTATATATTCTAATTGATTATATTATTCTCATAAATTAAATTTTATTAAATTTTTATAATTTAAAATTTTTAAATTTATTAAACTTCATATATTAAAATGTGAGACTCAATAAATTTTATAATCCACAAGATAATTTCTAATTTGATTCTTCTTCTTCTTTTTCGTAAGCTCCCTCCCCTCTACCATTCATTTTTTCAATCATTCTATTTATCGAGCATTTCAAATAATATCTTAATCATCAATTAAATAAAATCTTGTTCATGTATGCAGTGTATGTTTACGATTAATTTGGCCATTTTTAGCATTCTTCGGTGGTTATAATAATAATAATTTATTAATTAATTATATTTATGGTATCTGGGTCTCCATAATATTGTTCTTATTGAATTATTATAGGCCAAAGGAGGAGGATGCATGAGTTTAAACCTTATTAATTACCTACAAAAACATCTAATATTAATCTCATGACAATTACAAGGTTTTATTATTCAATTTCTCAACCAAACCAATCTTCAATAAAATTTTGCAACTAACATTGTGTACATTGATTAATTATACACTACAGTCATGTCATGTCAGCATCTTCTTAGTAAACCTCTTAAATCTTGACAACGAATAGGGCCTAGGCCTTGTCCGCCCAAAAAAAAAAAGTCTCTTGGCAACCAATAGCGGACCAGACCCCTTAATTTCTGTTCCCACTTACAGACGTACGTAAACCTCCTCACAACACTAAAAGACTTTAATTGGATTAACGGGTCTCACGGGGAGTATGACTTAATAAATAATTTATTAATTTAGTTAAACAAAGATATATAAATAAAAATAAATTAGTGATTACTATCGTATTGGTTTACTGTCTTGGGATAAGTGTCATATCTTGTTCTCGTACTGAATAATAGAAAAGTCTTTATTTTATAATATTTTTGAATAATGTTATTTATATAAATTATTATTACTTTTTTAATTTCACATACTTTTGTAAACTTTTTCTATACTTTTTCTCTCTCCAAAAATATCTCTTTCTATTTGTACACAAAAATCATTTTCCTATTCTTCTGGCCCCGGCAGAATGACCAATAAAAAAAATGAAGTACGACTTGACGGCAACTATGATCTTTTCTATTGTTTGACTATTCATAGATACAATTTTTGTAGTTTTTTTTGTTTTTTGGTACTAAGCAGGAGCAAGAAGCCTAAGTCCAGAAAAAAAAAAAACAAAAGCTAGCTAAG
The DNA here is from genome assembly GCA_037013595.1 of Dicorynia guianensis. Classification (NCBI taxonomy): domain Eukaryota; kingdom Viridiplantae; phylum Streptophyta; class Magnoliopsida; order Fabales; family Fabaceae; genus Dicorynia; species Dicorynia guianensis. The sequence continues at coordinate 5,462,722 of JASUAB010000009.1, forward strand.
TATATTTATAGGTAGCCTATGTAAGCAAGCAACTGCAAGTTTGCAGGTGAAGGTATGCCATATATTGCTGGGTATGTATTAGGGTTGATGCTCGAGAAAGTTGTTAAGTCTATACGAACACTATAGCCTTGAAAACAAAAGAGAGAATGTGGAGGTTGAGGATAGGAGATGAGGGGAAGAGGGAGGCAGAGCCATACATCTTCAGCACCAACAACTTCGTGGGAAGGCAGATATGGGAGTTCGATGCAGAGGCAGGCAGCACCGAGGAGCGAGCCCAGGTTGATGCTGCCCGCCAGAACTTCTATAACAATCGCTTCCGCGTCAAGCCCTGTGCCGATCTCCTTTGGCGATTTCAGGTTCTTCAGTACCAAAATAAAAAAAGCCAAGACGTTTTTTTCTTTTGTAAACTAACTTTGTCCTCCCACTGGTGCAGTTTCTGAGAGAAAAGAATTTCAAACAAACAACAGCTTCGGTGAAGATAGAAGATGGCGAGCCAGTTACCTACAAAGAAGCCACAATCACAGTGGAAAGGGCAGCCCATCACCTATCCGCATTGCAGGCTAGTGATGGTCACTGGCCTGCTCAAATTGCTGGTTGTCTCTATTTTACTCCTCCTCTGGTACGGTGACGACTGGTTGTAGTTAATTAAGCAGCGCCAAAGGCACTACAACGGCAACGAAAATGCATGTTATCGTACCAATTAATAATTAGATTTGATGAAAACAATATTAATTGCATTTGCAGGTGTTTTGCGTGTACATTACAGGGCATCTTAATTCCGTTTTCCCACAAGAGTATCGTAAAGAGATCCTCCGTTACATATACTATCACCAGGTTCATTAATTTATTTTTAATTAAATTAATAATTTGGTAATTATGCAAACAATTTATGTATTTAATTTATTTATATAAAGAATGAGGATGGAGGGTGGGGACTACACTTAGAAGGTCACAGCACCATGTTCTGTACTGCACTCAACTATATATGTATGCGTCTGCTTGGAGAAGGAGCTGATGGAGGGGAAGACCAAGCCTGTGGTAGAGCGCGCAAGTGGATTCTCGATCACGGAGGTGTAACACGTATTCCCTCCTGGGGCAAAACCTGGCTTTCGGTGTCGTATATATCATCTTCATTTTACAATACAAATTATATCTCATTCTTAATTGCTTACTTACTTAATTAATTAATTGATTTATATATCCTGCAGATACTTGGTGTATTTGACTGGTCCGGAACTAATCCAATGCCCCCGGAGTTTTGGCTTCTTCCTTCATTTCTTCCTATGCATCCAGGTTTATATATAATCATTACATACATATTATATATATATATATATATATATATGTGTGTGTGTGTGAGATATTTGAGTGTAATAAATTATATATTTTTTTTATTTTCATAAATCAAATATTATAAAAAAATATAAATTATTAAATATATTAAAATTTATAATTCAAATTATTGTTGGATTTATTAAAGAAATAGAATATAAAAAATTAAATTTTTAAATAAATTTTTATAATTTAAAATTATTTTAATAAATTTTTATAATTTTTATAATTTATATATTAAATTTTTATTATTACGTAATATTATAATACTATTATTTATTTATATATATGACACATTAAATACCACTTAAACTATTATATAAACAACAAAATATAAAAACAATTTGCTAATGTGGCATGTAACCTTCTCCTCCTTCTTCCTTTCTCCCTTGCCCACCGCCTCTCCCTCCCCCTCCACCGCCGACTCATGATTCATAGCAGTCCGCTGGGGGGATTCACAGTATCGACCTCCCCTTGATACCAGAGCAGCGTCCAAATACTCCCATTGTCCTGCAATGATGCATAAGCCCTCCTCATCATTTGATTGTAAAGTACCTTTCCTCTTTCTCATCTGCTAATATTACTTCCTCAGATTGCACATGGCACTAAACCCACGATGCCAAAACTCAGCTATTTTGCTAATATTCTATTTGCAAATGCCATTCCTAGTCCAATCCCGTTTGTCTTCTTGGTGTCATTGACTGCGTGGAGGGCGTTTAGTTTCCACATCTAGCTATGTTACTCTATCTTTCCATTATAAAAATGTTTTTGTCAAATTAATCTTGTGGCTTCATTGACCACGCTTGAGCCAGAAAGAGCAGTAAGAATAAGGAAGGCATCCTTGAGTATTGAGTGGCGGATTATAGAGTCAAAAAATTTCTCTGCTGAGTGAAGAAGGAGGAAGAGGCAGTAGGAGAGAGAAAAGGGAAGAAGGAGGAGACGCATTCTAAGCCACATCCGTAATTTTTTTTTATTTTATTGTTTGCGTGGTAACTTACTCGACATTTAATATGTAAAATGTATACATAGATAATAGTATTATAATATTTTATTATAATAAAAATTTAAGATAAATAATAAAAATTTGTTAAGATAATTTTAAATTATAAAGATTTATTTAAAAATTAAGTGAAATTATAAGAACTAATAAAATAATTTAATCAATATAAAATCATTCTTAATTAATATCTATTCAATAGTTTAAATTTTTAAAATAGTTAATTCTTTAATATGATATATAAGTTTTTATAATTAAATGGTTAAGAGTTCAACTTTTACTACTCATAGATTTAAAATCTCATTTTAAATTTTGCAACCTATTAGTAAATTCAATTTTATGGGTTTATCTTTTTTTGTAAATTATATATATACATTGATGCATATTGAAGATACTTTTAATTAGGGTTTAGTTTGAGAATTTTAATTGTGTAATTTAGAAATTTTATTTTTAATTGGGATAGAAATATCCTATTCCTATTTTCTATTTTATTGAGTTTAATTTATTTTATATATGTTTATTGCCTATTTAGTTATGGCCATTAACTAGTCATAAATCAACCTTAACTTGATAATTATTGTTTAAAACTTGTTGGTAATTATTGTCTATTTAAAAAATATAAACATTGAGGATCTTATTTTTTTATTTCCATCCAACATCACATATAGTACAATATATGTACATCTTATATATTAAGATATTCTGTTTTTCACCATATATGATGCAGCTAAAATGTGGTGTTACTGCCGATTGGTTTACATGCCTATGTCATACTTATATGGAAAAAGGTTCGTGGGTGCAATCACACCACTCATTCTTCAGTTGAGAGAAGAGCTCCATACTCAACCTTACCATGAAATTAATTGGAACAAAGCCCGTCACCTCTGTGCAAAGGTGACAACTCAAATTAATGTTGTCTTTATAATTAGTTTTAAGATTAGTGCACGAGGAATGTTTTTTGCATAATAATTTGTGAATAGAGAATCCACTAAAATATATTTTAAGTGGACAGTGTAAATCTTTAAAACTTTTACTTATTGTAGGAAGATCTTTACTATCCACATCACTTGATACAAGATTTGATATGGGATAGTCTATACATATTGGGCGAGCCACTTCTAAGGCGTTGGCCCTTGAACAAGTTGGTGAGAGAGAAGGCCCTTCAAGTAACAATGAAGCATATCCATTACGAAGATGAAAATAGCATATACATAACTATTGGGTGTGTGGAAAAGGTTTTATGCATGCTTGCTTGTTGGGTTGAAGATCCAAATGGAGATGCTTTCAAGAAGCATCTCGCTAGGGTCCCAGATTACTTGTGGGTTACGGAAGATGGAATGACCATGCAGAGTTTCGGTAGTCAAGAATGGGATGCTGGCTTTGCCATCCAAGCACTGCTTGCCACCAACCTTTTCGAGGAATTGGCTCCCACGCTTGCAAGAGGACATGACTTCATCAAGAAATCTCAAGTTCAGGACAACCCATCTGGTGACTTTAAGAGCATGTATCGTCACATTTCCAAAGGATCATGGACCTTCTCAGATCAGGATCATGGTTGGCAGGTTTCTGATTGCACTGCCGAAGCTTTGAAGGTATATATTAATTAATTTTGTTCTACTTCCTACTTAGCTTTGTGGTTAATTGATTTGTATTCTTCTCCATTTCAGTGTTGTCTACTTTTATCATCGTTGCCACCAGAGCTTGTTGGTGAGAAAATGAAACCTGAAAGACTATATGATTCCGTCAATGTCATACTATCTCTTCAGGTCAATTCTAATTGGTTGCTTGACTTGTATACAAATAAATATCACTTTTCTTTTTTATTTTCATACAATTTTTATTAAATAAAATTTAAATTATTAAATTTATTTAATTTTACAAACCATTGAGTTATGATTTTTATACTAGATATAAGTATTTTGTTGATTCTTCTACATAGTGTAAGACAACTTTTCTTGATAGATATAATGTTAATTATACCAACCTACACTAAATGTCCAAATGTTTATTCCGTTAATTGTAGAGTGAGAAAGGTGGATTAACAGCTTGGGAACCTTTAAAAGCTCACGATTGGCTGGAAGTAAGTGCTATACTAATATTGAAATTGAAATGAAAGAAAAACTAAATAATGAAATGTTAGTCTTGAATTATGTAACTTAATTTAATTATGTATATTTATACATACACACACACTAGCACTTATTCTTGAAACTAAAATGTATGACTTTCCAAAAACGAAAAAGAGAAACTAAAATTCATGTGTTAATATGCAACTGCATGAACAGCTGCTCAACCCCACAGAATTTTTTGCGGATATTGTGGTGGAGCATGAACACGTTGAATGCACTGGATCAGCAATTCAGGCATTAGTTTTGTTCACCAAGTTATATCCTGGACATAGGAAGAAGGAGATCGAAAATGTCATTGGCAAGGCGGTTGAATTCCTTGAGGACAAACAAACTACTGATGGATCATGGTATGGGAACTGGGGAGTTTGCTTCACTTATGGTTCATGGTTTGCGCTCGGTGGGCTTGCGGCGGCAGGCAAGACTTACGCCAATTGTGCTGCCATTCGCAAAGCTGTAAATTTCTTACTCTCCACACAAAGAGACGATGGTGGTTGGGGGGAGAGCTATCTGTCAAGCCCAAAAAAGGCAAGGCTAATTACTACTGCTACTCTTTTCTTTTGTAAATGATAATTACTACCACTTTTACTTTTTTGAAAAACTTTCCTTGCGATTTTAGTCACAACATATCTTGATGGTAGTGACACAATGAATTAATTTCAGACATACATCCCACTCGACAGAAGCCGACCGTCAAATGTGGTACAGACAGCATGGGCCATGATGGGTCTAATTCATGCCAGCCAAGTTAGTTTGTATTTCATGTGTTACACATTAATTATAAGTTAAAACACATTTGGCCTCTGAAAGTGGATAGATATATTTTACGTGTCTAAAGAGCTAAAATAAATTAAATTTTTGAAGTTTATATTACTTTTCAATTAAGTTTTTATAATTGTAAATTTTTTTTTATCCATCAAAATCTTTGTTTATTATAGATAACTAGTTTAAAATTTGTTGTAATTAATAAGGGTGAAATAATTGAAGATTTGATTAATTACATTAGAATTATAAGTATTCGACTAAAAAATTTATACTAATTTTAGAGACTCAAGATATATTTTGTATATTTTTCAATTTGAATAACATTTTGTATAGGCAGAGAGAGACCCAAATCCTCTTCACCGTGCAGCAAAGTTGCTCATCAATTGTCAGTTAGAAGATGGTGATTGGCCGCAACAGGTAGCAGCCCTTCATGAGTCCCTTTAATTTAAATGGGGTTAAACTCTGTTCTTTAATATAATCATTAGTTAAATTTATGACTTATTTATGGCATGCATATTGGCAGGAAGTGACGGGAGTATTCATGAAGAATTGTATGCTGCATTACCCAATGTATAGAAATGTTTTCCCAATGTGGGCTTTGGCTGAATATCGCCGCCACCTTCCACTGTCTCCTCTCTAAATCAAGCTGCCAACTGCCAATACTCTTTGGCGGCACTCATCTAGGAATCTCCTCCCCAAGTATAATGTGTTGTAATGTAATAATTGAAAAATCGGTGGCGTTTACCAAGAGGTACTGTAATGTAACAATTGAAAAACCAATCCAACCCAAGGGATGCGTTTTTCACAACTCAAGAAAATATAATCTATTAGTTTTTTGTTATGTGTATTTTAAATTTTAAATTTTAAAATAAGAGAAAAAGTAGAAAAGTAGAGATTCTCTACTTTTATTTTTTTAATTTTAATAATTTTTATCTATTTTTTAATTTATATAAAAATATATTTTATAAATTTTATTTTTTATAAATTTTTTTCTTAATTTATATTTATTTTTTTCTTACTTTTTTTTATCTTTAAATCATCCAAAAAAACAGATAATCCTTATCCCTACAAACTCTCCTCCACACAGCTCATATTCGAGAGACAACCAAATAAGACGCTGTAACGTTGTTGTGGCGCTATCTTTTATATTCATCGCCTGTCTGGACACCAACGGTACCGGTGCCGATGCTCTGTTGAAGTTCAAGGGTTCATTGACCAATGGGGTAGCCCTCAGCAGTTGGTCAACAAAAACACGATAATTTGGGCCCCAATATATTAAGTGGGCCTGGGCGTCCATGTATAACTTTCTAGTTGTGGACAATGCCGACATAATGGGCCTGCAATATTTTAGAGTTCAATATGTGAATATATGAATTTGAATTTTTTGACTGTGTCTAAAGTTAGAAATTAAAATAAAATATAAGATATAAAATAAAAAAGTAATGAAAAAAAGGCTTCTAAATAAAATTATTTTTTATTTTTTTTAAAGTTATCATATTTAAAATATTTTTAAAATTAGGAGGTCCAATTTGATAAAGCATTAGCCAAAAGTTATGCATTAAACAAACATGAAAAAATTATATTATTTTTAAAATTTTATTTTCATTTAATTTTTATATTATTAAATTTAAAATACAACATAAAATTTAACACATTAATATCTCATAACAGCATTTTAAAAAGAAGACAGAAATTCTAAACAAGACAAAAGGCAGGTGAGAGCTCTCCCATGTGCAGAGTACACCAAAAAAGGTGTAATTCACGCGACTTCTAACCGACAGTGCTTATACCAATCCGACCCTCCTGCCTCAAACTCATATCTGCCTCTTCTCCTTCCTCTAATGTTGGCTGCTGCTTCTTACTCTCCAGCGATCTCCGCCTCCTCCAACGTTCTAGCCAACCCGGCCACCAAGAGCTTTGTGGCTACCAATCTAGTATTGTTACCTTCCTCTTCTGAGCTTAAATTAAAATCTCTCAGGGTTAGGCGTAGTGCTGGTAGTAGTAGCGGCGGCGGCGGCAGGTATGGCTCATCCCTCACTGCTCGCATGGTGTCGGTGCCTACGATGAAGCCCCCTGCTTCTCTTGATTTCCAGACATTTGTCTTCAAGAAGGAGAAGATTAACCTAGCTGGACACGATGAGGTACACTCTCTCATTTATCTTTCATCTCTGCTTTGAAACTTGTTTGCTTTGTCAGATCAGGTTATGGAAATTAATTTTATTTGGGTGTTTTGCTTATTGTAGTACATCGTTAGAGGGGGAAGGGATTTGTTCCCTTTGCTGCCAGACGCTTTTAAGGGAGTTAAATTCAAATAAGCAAAATTGTAACATTGTTAACTTAGCCATTTATGTCACAATTGCAACTCCTGATATGACACTATTTCAAATAGGGAAATTGTAAAATGTAAAATTCAAAGATGAGGCCCAACATGCAGCAATGAGATTTTTTGTCCTAATCATGAGACCTATATTATGCCCCAAAAGTTAGCCCTCCGTTATAATTAAATTTGGTGTCAATAACTAATAAAACTTAAATTAAGTGATAAGAAATTTAATTTTTAATGTAATAAATTTTTATTAGAAATAAAATTCATTTTAAAATATTTAATAATATTAAAAAAAATTAGTCTTTTAATTCAAATAATTAGAAAATATTCTAAATTTATCTAAAAAAATTTATCATCAATATAATAATCATACTTTACTCAAATTTATTAATCCATAAATTGAGAAAGTTCCAAAAGTGTTCAAATTCAGGCACAATAATATAAAAGAATACTTCCATCGATTATTTATTCACGACATGTTCACTATCTAACTCAAAATAAAAGATAGAAAATGTAAAAGTAAAAAACTCAGAAAATAAACTTAATAAAATATGCATATCGAAGTATCATTGCTACATGCAGAATGTACGTCTGTCCATAATAGAATTCACCACTAGATAAGTTTGTCCATAAAGAGTCATTGGTACGCAACATTCTGCATGCAGAATGTACCTCGTCAAAGAAGAAAAAAAAAATGAAACATTGCTTTTTCCTTTCTTTTATGGTGTAAATTCTGCATGGAAAAATGCTATATACAAATAGCATTTCCTTCTATAAATACAAAGGAAATCTGTTTTCAGTAGTAAAATTATACACAAAGATTACACAAAAAAAAAAAAAGAATTTGATGAGTTCTATTGTTCAAATTATGAATGTCATTAATTATTAAAATTTTATATTATAAATATTAAATATAAATAAAATTATAAAAATAACAACAAAATATTAGTCTAATAAAAATAACACTTAAATTCTTAAATAATTGTCATTCAATTTTTTTTTTTAAAAAAAAAAGTAGCGGCAATTTGGATTTGTTGTGATCCTCGGAATCGATTTTCTTATTGCCGCATTTTGCGTCTGCGCCTCTGTCGCGTCTTCAACGCACACTACGCGAATTTGCTTTTGGTGTCATGCGTGGCGGGAGAATGTGCAGTCCTTTTTTAATCACCAATTGCGAGCTTTGAGTGAGGCAAAAACCATTTTTGGATTTCAGCTTTTAAGCTAAGCAGCCAGCTAACCGCTTTTTTTAATAAGCTAATTACTCCTTACCAATCACTCCCCTTTGACATTGCAATTGTAATCCATTTACCACGTCATCGATAGGGACCGAAAACAACGCTACCTTTCAACAAACCCACTTAAATTCGCACTCCTCTTTTGTCAAGGTTTTTGGTCAACAGAGATTTGCAAGTTTAGGCTGCAATATGTTAAGTGGGCCTGGGCTTCCATGGCTCACTTTCCAGTCATGGGAAAGAGCCAACAAAACATTAATGGGCCTACAAGAGGTTAGAGTCCAACATACGTGGACTAATAGCCTAAGGCCCTAAGCTGCCCATTGGCCAAGCTTTTATTTTTTCATAAAGAAAAGAATGCAGAAAATGCAGACAAGACAAAAATAGACAACATACATACATACGTATATATATATATATATATATATATATATATATATTCACTCAGGATATCCCGTATTATTGGGTGAGTAACTAATATTTAGATTGTAGAGTTATGCGATTTTAACTTGTCCCACACTTATTACTGTTGGCACAAAATTTCTCAATTTAGGTGCAGTCAATTCATCATTGCATAAACCCCTTATTGATTATTTATATATACTTTAGATCTGGTATATCTATATAAGCTCTATACTAAGAGTGTAATGGGCTGTGTTTATTGATCAAATTCATTATTACTATACAATTATATTAAATACTTGTAACATTAATATTCTTTTTCTTCAGCAATGTAACATCATTACACTAATGGTCATTCAATTTACGAACAATGTTGTAATATTAATAAATTTATTTTTACAAAAATCGTGTATTTGTTGCTCAAAAATGTGTTTAGCAACAAATTTATGTGATTAAAATTACAAACTAGTTGCTAAATGTCACAAATAATTCTAGATAAAATCATTACATAATAACTATGTTGTTTTAGCAATAAATTTATTGTTACTAAATTAGGACTTCTTATCCAAAAAAAAAGTTGTGGCTAATGATATTTTTGGTAACTATGATTAAGTTATTGCTAATAATGTGATGTTATCATGACATTACTCTTAGTTGTTGCAAATAACTTTTTGTGACAATTATATCTTTCTAGACAAAACTACTTAATGCCTGAACTGCTGATCCAGTGCATTCAACATTTTCATGCTCAAAGGGGAGTTAGCAGCCTGGGAAAACCCCATGAGCTCAAGATTGGTTTGAATTAAGTAAGTGCTATACTAATAATGGAATTGAAATTGAAAAACAAAAACAACGTAATGTAGTCTTGAATTATGCAATTTAATTTAAGTTAGTTATACATACATACATCATAACAACTTACAAAAGTGTTTTAAAAAATTTATATATTTTAATAACAATATTTATTGTGACTAAAATTTTTTTTCTAATAATGTCTCCTTGTTGTATTAGTGTTGTGGTTAACTGAATATTTAACCACCTAATGTAATTAAACAATAATAATAATAAGTAGAGTCTTATTTTACTAATTAAACAATGTTATTAAATTTTATTTGAAATCAAATTTTTAAAAATACTATTTAATCTCATGCAATTAAGATAGTACAAATTAATGGAGGTGTGTGGTTATTTAGAATTTTTTTTTTTTTTTGGGTACATGTATAGAGAATGGATCAAACCATGGGGTGAAGTCCCATGCCAACCAATTAGTTATAGCGGGTTTGTGGTATATATGATTGCCACAGTGAATATATTAACGACGTCTAGAAATGGAGAAGATGATGAAGGAGAGGCTCAAGATTAGTTGCAACCAGCATGGTCTAATAAGGTGTATTATTCAGTTGCTTGGACGTGAAACCTCTTTAATCTGATCCCACTTGTTAATTGGAAGGTTGAAAGGGAAAGACAGCTAATTATTTCTATAAAATGTGACTCACCGATTGACGCGCTTGTTTTGTATTAAATGTAAACACATTATATATGGTTGTTATTATTTATTTGCACTTAGAGCTATTCAATGGGCTTATCGGTCTGGATTGACAGCTATTTGCAAGAGGATGATACCGTGTTTGTCAACTCTATTAAATGCAACTCATTGGTGCATTTGTTTATTCAAAGTCACTTTGGTTAAAAGCGGTTATTGATAACTAATTTTTGTTTTAAAAGATATTAGTGTAATAGTCAAAGAGTATAAAATATTCTTAAAAAAATTCACCAAAAACTAATTAATTATTACTATCATTCCAACAAAATATTGGCTTGGTAAAAATTAATTATGCTCTAAAAAATTTGCGCAACATAATTTTTATGTAAAAAATAATTTTTTTTGGTAAAAATATATTTTATTGAAATTTTATTATTTTTGCTAAAAGATAAAATTTTCTGATAAAAATTATTATAAAATTATAATTTTTTATTATTTTATTAAGAGATATATTCATCAATAAAAGCATAAAAATAAATATTAATGTCATAATTTTTTATGCAAGAATCCTTCAATAAAAAAAAAATTTTACTGAAAAATCAAATTATATAAAACGTGTTACAATTTATTTTTACTTAAAGATACAAATTCTTTGGTAAATAAAAATATTTATTTTTAAACATTTTTAAAATCTTGTCAAATTAAAACATTTTAAAAATATAGTATAATAAAACAAAATAAATAAGTAACTAAAATTAATATTCATATATTAAATAAATATTATAAAATTATCTAATGTGACAATAAAATCATAATAAGTTTATACAATTCTTAAAATCTACAATAAGCTGTACAACTGCATGAACAGCTACTCAACTCTACAAAATTTTTTGTAGATATTGTAGTGGAGCATGAATATGTTGAATGTAGCAATTCAGGCATCAGTTTTGTTACGAAGTTGTATCCTAGGCGTAGGAAGAAGGAGATTGAGAATTTCATTGGCAAGGCGGTTGAATTATTTGAAAATTTCTTAATTTGGTTCTCTCTACCCTCTACCATTCATTTTTTCAATCATTCTATTTATCAAGCATTTCAAATAATATCTTAATCATCAATTAAATAAAATCTTGTTCATGCACATATATGCATTGCGTGTATGCGATTGATTTGGCCATTTTTAGCATTCTTTGGTGCTTATAATAATAATTTTTTAATAAATTATATTTATGATATCTGGGTCTCCATAATGTTGTTCTTATTGGATTATCATAGGCCAAAGAAGGAGGATGCATGAGTTTAAACCTAATTAATTACCTACAAAAACATCTAATATTAATCTCATGACAATTACAAGGTTTTATTATTCAATTTCTCAACCAAACCAATCTTAAATAAAATTTTGCAACCACCGTGTTATACATTGATTAATTACACACAACAGTCATATCACATGTCATGTCAGTATCTTTTAAATAAACCTTTCAAATCTTGACAACGAATGGGTCACCCAAAAAAAAATTCTCTCTTGACAACCAACAAGTGGCCAACCCCTTAATTTCTGTTCCCACTTGCAGACTTACATAAGCCTCCTCACAACACTAAAAGACTTTAATTAGATTAACGGGTCTCACAGGGAGTATGACTTAATAAATAATTTTTTAATTTAGTTAAATAAAGATATATAATAAAAATAAATTAGTTATTACTATCGTATTAGTTTACTGGCTTGGGATAAGTCTCATATTTTGTTCTTGTACTAATAATACAACAGTCTTCATTTTATAATATTTTTCGATTAATGTTATTTATATAAATTATTATTATTATCTTTTAATTTCACACACTTTTGTAAACTTTTTCTTTATTTTTTCTCTCTTCAAAAATATCTCTTTTTATTTGTACACAAAAATCATTTTCCTATTCTTCTGGCCCCGGCAGAATGACCAGTGAAAAAATCAAGTACATCTTGACTGCAACTATGATCTTTACTACTGTTTGAGTATTCATAGATAAAATTTACGTAGTTTTGTTTTTTTTTTTTTTTTGTTTTTTTTGGGTACTAAGCAAGGGCAAGAAGCCCAGGACCAGAAAAAAAACAAAGCTAGCTACGTATATTTATAGGTAGCCTATGTAAGCAAGCAACTGTGCAAGTTTGCAAGTGAAGGAATGCCATATATTGCTGGGTATTTATTAGGGTTGATGCTCGAGAAAGTTGTTAAGTCTATCCGAACACTATAGCCTTGAAAACAAAAGAGAGAATGTGGAGGCTGAAGATAGGAGATGAGGGGAAGAGGGAGGCAGAGCCATACATCTTCAGCACCAACAACTTCGTGGGAAGGCAGATATGGGAGTTCGATGCAGAGGCAGGCAGCACCGAGGAGCGAGCCCAGGTAGATGCTGCCCGCCAGAACTTCTATAACAACCGCTTCCGCGTCAAGCCCTGTGCCGATCTCCTTTGGCGATTTCAGGTTCTTCAGTACCAAAATAAAAAAGGCCAAGACAGTTTTTTCTTTTGTAAACTAACTATGTCCTCCCATTGGTGCAGTTTCTGAGAGAAAAGAATTTCAAACAAGCAACAGCTTCGGTGAAGATAGAAGACGGCGAGCAACTTACCTACAAAAAAGCCACAATCACAGTGGAAAGGGCAGCCCATCACCTATCCGCATTGCAGGCTAGTGATGGCCACTGGCCTGCTCAAATTGCTGGTTGTCCCTATTTTACTCCTCCTCTGGTACGGTGACGACTGGTTACAGTTAATTAAGCAGCGCCAAAAGCATTACAACAGCAACGAAAATGCATGTTGTTGTACTAATTAATACTTAGATTTGATGAAAACAATATTAATTGCATTTGCAGGTGTTTTGCATGTATATTACGGGGCATCTTAATTCCGTTTTCCCACAAGAGTATCGGAAAGAGATCCTCCGTTACATATACTATCACCAGGTTCATTAATTTATTTTTAATTATATTAATAATTTGGTAATTATGCAAACAATTTATGTATTTAATTTATTTATATAAAGAATGAGGATGGAGGGTGGGGACTACACTTGGAAGGTCACAGCACCATGTTCTGTACTGCACTCAACTATATATGTATGCGTCTGCTTGGAGAAGGAGCTGATGGAGGGGAAGACCAAGCCTGTGGTAGAGCGCGCAAGTGGATTCTCGATCACGGAGGTGTAACACATATTCCCTCCTGGGGCAAAACCTGGCTTTCGGTATCGTATATATCATCTTCATTTTACAATACAAACTATATCTCGTTCTTAATTGCTTACTTTCTTAATTAATTAATTGATTTATATATCCTGCAGATACTTGGTGTATTTGACTGGTCCGGAACTAATCCAATGCCCCCGGAGTTTTGGCTTCTTCCTTCATTTCTTCCTATGCATCCAGGTTTATATATAATCATTACATACATATTATATGTGTGTGTGTGTGTGTGTGTGAGAGAGAGAGAGAGAGAGAGAGAGAGAGAGAGAGAGAGAGAGAGAGAGAGAGAGAGAGAGAGAGAGAGAGAGAGATATTTGAGTGTAATGAATTATATAATTTTTTTATTCTTATAAAATGAATATTACAAAAAAAATATTAAATTTATTAAAATTTATAATTTAAATTGTAAAATTAATTATTAAATTTATTATATACATAAAATATAAAAAATTAAATTATTTCGTCAATCTTTATAATTTTATGATGGATTATAGAGTCAAATTTTCTCTGTGAACTAGAAAGAGCAAGAAGAACAAGGAAGGCATCCTTTGAGTCTTGAGTGAGATTATAGAGCCAAAAAATTTCTCTGGTGGGCAAAGAAGGAGGGAAAAGCGGTGGGAGAAGGAGAAGGGAAGAAAAAGGAGAAGGGTTCCAACTCGCATAAGTACTTTTTTTTTTATTTTGTTATTTATGTAGCAATTTAAGTAATATTTAACGTATTACATATATACATAGATAACGGTATTATAACATTTTATATCAATAAAGACTTAAGGCATAAATGATAGAAATTATAGGAACTTATTAAAACGGTTTTAAATTATGAGAGCTTATTTAAAAATTGAGTAAAATTATAAAGACTGATAAAATAATTTAACCAATATAAAATCATTCCTGATTAGTCTCTATTTAATAACTTAAGCTTATAAGGTAATTGATTCTTTGACATATTCTCAGAGTCTCTATGACTAAATAGTTAAGAGTTCAATCTTTATTACCAATAGATTTAAAACCTCATTTTAAATTTTGGAACCTATTAGTAAATTCAATTTTATGGGTTTATCTATTTTTGTAAATTTTATATATACACTAATGCAGATTGAAAATACTTTTAATTAGGGTTTAATTTGAGAATCTTAATTGTGTAATTTAGCAATTTTATCCTTAATTAGGTTAGAAATATCCTATTCCTATTTTCTATTTTATTGAGTTAAATTTATTTATATATGTTTATTACCTATTTAGTTACAGCCATTAATTACTCATAAATAAACATTAACTTGATAATTATTGCTTTAAAACTTGATGGTAATTATTGTCTATTCAAAAAATATAGGTGTTGAGCATCTTATTTTTTTTTCCATCCAACATCACATATATTACAATATATGTAATCTTATATATTAAGATATTCTTTTTTTCACCATATATGATGCAGCTAAAATGTGGTGTTGCTGCCGATTGGTTTACATGCCTATGTCATACTTATATGGAAAAAGGTTCGTGGGTGCAATCACACCACTCATTCTTCAGTTGAGAGAAGAGCTCCATACTCAACCTTACCATGAAATTAATTGGAACAAAGCCCGTCACCTCTGCGCAAAGGTGACAACTCAAATTAATGTTGTCTTTATAATTAGTTTTGAGATTAGTGTACGAGTAATGTTTTTTGCATAATAATTTGTGAATAGAGAATCCACTAAAATATATTTTTAGCGGACGGTGTAAATCTTTAGAACTTTTACTTATTGTAGGAAGATCTTTACTATCCACATCACTGGATACAAGATCTGATATGGGATAGTCTATACATATTGGGCGAGCCACTTCTAAGGCGTTGGCCCTTGAACAAGTTGGTGAGAGAGAAGGCCCTTCAAGTAACAATGAAGCATATCCATTACGAAGATGAAAATAGCCGATACATAACTATTGCGTGTGTGGAAAAGGTTTTATGCATGCTTGCTTGTTGGGTTGAAGATCCAAATGGAGATGCTTTCAAGAAGCATATCGCTAGGGTCCCAGATTACTTGTGGGTTTCAGAAGATGGAATGACCGTGCAGAGTTTCGGTAGTCAAGAATGGGATGCCGGCTTTGCCATCCAAGCGCTGCTTGCCACCAACCTTATCGAGGAATTGGCTCCCACGCTTGCAAGAGGACATGACTTCATCAAGAAATCTCAGGTTCAGGACAACCCATCTGGTGACTTTAAGAGCATGTATCGTCACATTTCCAAAGGATCATGGACCTTCTCTGATCAGGATCATGGCTGGCAGGTTTCTGATTGCACTGCCGAAGCTTTGAAGGTATATATTAATTAATTTTGTTCTACTTCCTACCTAGCTTTGGGGTTAACTGATTTGTATTTTTCTCTATTTCAGTGTTGTCTACTTTTATCATCGTTGCCACCGGAGCTTGTTGGTGAAAAAATGGAACCTGAAAGACTATATGATTCCGTCAATGTCATACTATCTCTTCAGGTCAATTCTAATTGGTTTCTTGACTTGTATACAAATAAATATCACTTTCTTTTTTTTTTTTATACAATTCTTACTAAATAAACTTTAGGTTATTAAATTTATTTAATTTTACAAATCATTTAATTATGATTTTTACACTAGATACAAGTATTTTGTTGATTCTTCTACATAGCGTGAAACAATTTTTCTTAATAGATGTAGTGTTAAATATACTGACCTATG
Organism: Dicorynia guianensis; assembly: GCA_037013595.1. NCBI lineage: Eukaryota > Viridiplantae > Streptophyta > Magnoliopsida > Fabales > Fabaceae > Dicorynia > Dicorynia guianensis. The sequence continues at coordinate 5,479,306 of JASUAB010000009.1, forward strand.
CTAAATTTCTAAATGTTTATTCCGTTAATTGCAGAGTGAGAAAGGTGGATTAACGGCCTGGGAACCTTTAAAAGGTTATGATTGGTTAGAAGTAAGTGCTACACTAATATTAGAATTGAAATGAAATAAAAATTACACAACGAAACGTCAGTCTTGAATTATGCAATTTAATTTAATTATGCATACACATATGTATATTCAAACATACACACACTAGTACTCATTCTTGAAACTAAAATTTATGACTTTCCAAAAAAGAAAAAGAGAAATTAAAATTCATGTGTTAATATGCAACTGCATGAACAGCTGCTCAATCCTACGAAATTTTTTGCGAATATTGTGGTGGAGCATGAATACGTTGAATGCACTGGATCAGCAATTCAGGCATTAGTGTTGTTCACCAAGTTATATCCTGGGCATAGGAAGAAGGAGATCGAAAATTTCATTGGCAAGGCAGTTGAATTCCTCGAAGACAAACAAGCTACTAATGGATCGTGGTATGGGAACTGGGGAGTTTGCTTCACTTATGGTTCATGGTTCGCGCTCGGTGGGCTTGCGGCGGCAGGCAAGACTTACGCCAATTGTGTTGCCATTCGCAAAGCTGTAAATTTCTTACTCTCCATACAAAGAGACGATGGTGGATGGGGGGAGAGCTATCTGTCAAGCCCAAAAGAGGCAAGGCTAATTATTACTGCTACTCTTTTCTTTTGTAAATTATAATTACTACCACTTTTACTTTTTTGAAAAACTTTCAATACATATCTTGATGGTGGTGACACAATGAATTAATTTCAGACATACATCCCACTCGACAGAAGCCGACCGTCAAATGTGGTACAGACAGCATGGGCCATGATGGGTCTAATTCATGCCGGCCAAGTTAGTTTGTATTTCATGTGTTGCACATTAATTATAAGTTGAAACACATTTGGCCCCTGAAAGTGGATAGACATATTTTACGTGTTTAAAGAGTTAAAATAGATTAAATTTTTGAAGTTTATATTACTTTTCAATTAAGTCTTTATAATTGTAAATTTTTTTTCATCCATCAAAATTTTTTGTTTATCATAGATAACTCATACAAAATTTGCTGTAATTAATGAAGGTGAAATAATTGAAGATTCGATTAATTAAATTAGAATTATAAATATTCGACTAAAAATTGATACTAATTTTAGAGACTCAAGATATATTTTGTATATATTTCAATTTGAATAACATTTTGTATAGGCGGAGAGAGACCCAAATCCTGTTCACCGTGCAGCAAAGTTGCTCATCAATTGTCAGTTAGAAGATGGTGATTGGCCGCAACAGGTAACATCCCTTCATGAGTCCCTTTAATTTAAATGGGGTTAAACTCTGTTCTTTAATATAATCATTAGTTAAATTTATGACTTATTTATGGCATGCGTATTGGCAGGAAGTGACGGGAGTATTCATGAAGAATTGCATGTTGCATTACCCAATGTACAGAAATGTTTTCCCAATGTGGGCTTTGGTTGAATATCGCCGCCACCTTCCAACGCCTCCTCTCTAAATCAAGCTGCCAGGTGCCAATACTCTTTGCTGGCACTCATCTGGCGATATCCTCCCCAAGTATAATGTATTGTAATGTAATAATTGAAAAACCGGTGGCAGTTACCAAAAGTTACTGTAATGTAACAATTGAAAAACTAATCCAACCCAAGGGATGCGTTTTTCACAACTCAAGAAAATATAATCTATTAGTTTTTTGTTATGTGTATTTTAAATTTTAAATTTTAAAATAAGATAAAAAGTAGAAAAGTAGAGATTTTCTACTTTTATTTTTTTAATTTTAATAATTTTATTTATTTTTTAATTTATATTAAAATATATTTTGTAAATTTTATTTTTTAATAATTTTTTTCTTACTTTTTTTTATCTTTAAATCATCCAAAAAAACAAATAATCCTTATCCCTACAATCTGTCCTCCCCACAGCTCATATTCGAGAGACACCCAAATAACACGCTGTAACGTTGTTGTGGTGCTATCTTTATATTCATCGCGTGCCTTGACGCCACCGGTACCGGTGCCGATGCTCTGTTGAAGTTCAAGGGTTCATTGACCAATGGGGTAGCCCTCGGCAGTTGGTCAACAGAAACATAGTTTCTTAAAGTTATCATATTTAAAATATTTTTAAAATTAGGAGATCTAATTTGATAAATCATTAGTCAAAAGTTATGCATTAAACAAACATGAAAAAATCATATTATTTTTAAAATTTTATTTTTATTTAATTTTTATATTATTAAATTTAAAATACAACAGAAAATTTAACACATTAATATCTCATAACAGCATTTTAAAAAGAAGACACAAATTCTAAACAAGACAAAAGGCAGGTGCGAGCTCTCCCATGTGTAGAGTACACCAAAAAATCGTGTAATTCACGCGACTCCAAACCGACGGTGCTTATACCAATCCGACGTTCCTGCCTCACACTCATATCTGCCTCTTCTCCTTCCTCTAATGTTGGCTGCTGCTTCTTACTCTCCAGCTATCTCCGCCTCCTCCAACGTTCTAGCCAAGCGGGCCACCAAGAGCTTTGTGGCTACCAATCTAGTATTGTTAACTTCCTCTTCTGAGCTTAAATTAAAATCTCTCAGGGTTAGGCGTAGTGCCGGTAGTAGTAGCGGCGGCGGCGGGTCCGGCTCATCCCTCAGTGCTCGCATGGTATCGGTGCCTACGATGAAGCCCCCTGCTTCTCTTGATTTCCAGACATCTGTCTTCAAGAAGGAGAAGATTAACCTAGCTGGACACGATGAGGTACACTCTCTCATTTATCTTTCATCTCTGCATTGAAACTTTTTTGCTTTGTCAGATCAGGTTATGGAAATTAATTTTATTTGGGTGTTTTACTTATTGTAGTACATCGTTAGAGGGGGAAGGGATTTGTTCCCTTTGCTGCCAGATGCTTTTAAGGGAGTTAAGCAGATTGGTGTTATTGGATGGGGATCACAGGTGATTTTTCTCATTCTTGATATTGAATGTTCTCATTATTGACTTGAAGTGACAATTCTTTTCTTCTTGAGTTTTACACTCTCTGGCCTACTGTGGTTGATTGTTTCAGGTTTGCATCATTAATAACTAATAAAGAGCTGGTGAAGTGGTGGAATTTAAATAGTTACACCTAATGATCTCGTTGCGTTAAAAAAAATATGAAACTTAAACAGGGAAAGGACCTCCTTTTTCTTTTCCAGAGCCATGTGTGCAACCTTATGATTCCAAACTTGTAGGTCATAGTTAAGGTATTACCTATTGAATTAGCAAACATTTGTTTGACTGCCTACCTTCCTTTGATCAAAATGTATAGCTTCCACATGCTGGAATTTGCCTGTACTAAGAAGTCTAAGATGTACATTGGTTGTTAATGCATCATGAATTGTGTACGTTAGTTATTATTATTCTTTTTTTTGTGCAAGGAATTTAGTTACGTTAGAGTATAAGTGTGTACTGTTGGATGCTTCATCCAGTATTAAATATGTTTAATTATCCTTCACTTATGTGTTTGATATATGCTTTAAGGCAATATAACCCTTGCCTTTCTTACTGGTTTGTAAAAATGCATTTTGGGTGTTCATATTTATATTCTGATGATGACACTGTATCTTTTTGATATGATTGCTAATTTTGCATCACATTTATCAGGGTCCTGCTTGCTGAAGCAAGTTCTGATATTGTGGTCAAGGTGATTCTGATTTACATTTTTTGTTTATTATCTTTTTTATTATCAACATATTGACTGTATCTGTCACAACTTGCCTTAAAAACTCCCATAGATTGATGTCTATGCAGATCCTAGTTATGTAAACATGTTTGTTTTTATAATAAACACAGATTGGACTCAGGAAAGGTTCTCGTTCCTTTGCCTAAGCTCGAGCAGCTGGTTTTACTGAGGAGAATGGGACTTTAGGTGACATCTGGGAAACTATCTCAGGAAGTGATCTTGCGTTGCTGTTAATTTCTGATGCTGCACAGGTTAGTTAATTAAATTTATTTCGCATATTATGTTCTGCAAGCTCTCAAACTTTTTAGTGTTGCCCATATTGTTTGCATTTATTTAATGTTTTGTATCCTGGTGCTTACTAATTTGCTAAGTTAACCCAAGCTTCCTATCCTAGTGAATGAGGAAAGAGAATGATTTTATTTTATGTTTTCCTTGAGGTTTTTACAGTTTATTCTTGACAGTTATAACTTACTCTCTAACCAGGTTAAGCATGCCATGCATCATAACAAATCTAATCGTTTTAAGGTGGCTAGAAGTCACCATCTCCATCACCATGGCTAAGCTATGAAGGCCATTGCCAACCCACCGCACTTATGTTACTGCCACTGCTGCTACCCCCATCACCATCCCCTGATTCCTCTTCACCCTTGTCTATATGTTTTTCAATTTGTCTGAAGTTCTGTCCAGTTTTGCAGCTCACTCGTTGTTAAGAAACTCTGCAAACTTGGTTGAAAAAAGGATATATATATATATATATATATATATATATATATATATTTAACACACACATTGCCTTGAGAATCATGTATTCCTTTGCATTGTTTCTCTAATAGTTTTTGATGCAATATCATGGTTTTTCTGCTCTTTAGCTGGATACAAATGATAAACTTAGATTTTTTTTAAATTTTAGTTATGCCCGGTTGAACAAAACTTTGTTATAAGGAAATATTATCTCAATAATGTATTTGTGATTTCTGCCTCTGAGGACTTTTAATTTATTTGTTTGAGACTTTGAATCTCTTTATAGATTCTATAGGGACTACTAGCTTAAGGCCCTAAGCTGCCCATTGGACAAGCTTTTGTTTGTTTATAAAGAAAAGAACATAGAAAATGCAAACAAGACAAAAATAGATAACATACATACATACATACATACATATATATATATATATATATTCACTCAGGATATCCGGTATTATTGGGTGAGTAACTAATCCCTATTTAGATTGTAGAGTTATGCAATTTTAACTTGTCCCAACAACTCATTACTATTGGCACAAAATTTCTCAATTTAGCTGCAGCCAATCCATCATTGCATAAACCCCTTACTGGTTATTTATATGTACTTTTGATCTGGTATATCTATATAAGCTCTATGCTAAGAGTGTAATGGGCTATGTTTATTGATCAAATTCATTATTACTATACAATTATATTAAATACTTGTATCATTAATATTATTTTTGTTCAGCAGTGTAACATCGTTACACTAATCGTCATTCAATTTAGGAATAATGTTGTAATATTAATAAATTTATTTTACAAAAATCGTGTATTTGTTACTCAAAATGTGTTTAGCAACAAATTTATGTGATTAAAATTACAAACTAGTTGCTAAATGTCACAAATAATTCTAGATAAAATCATTACATAATAACTATGTTGTTTTAGCAATAAATTTATTGTTACTAACTTAGGACTTCTTATCCAAAAAAAAAGTTGTGGCTAATGATATTTTTGGTAACTATGATTAAGTTATTGCTAATAATGTGATGTTATCATGACATTACTCTTAGTTGTTGCAAATAACTTTTTGTGACAATTATATCTTTCTAGACAAAACTACTTAATGCCTGAACTGCTGATCCAGTGCATTCAACATTTTCATGCTCAGGTGGGAGAAAGGGGAGTTAGCAGCCTGGGAAACCCCCATGAGCTCAAGATTGGTTTGAATGGAGTAAGTGCTACATTAATAATGGAATTGAAATTGAAAAACAAAAACAACGTAATGTAGTCTTGAATTATGCAATTTAATTTAAGTTAGTTATACATACATACATACATACATACATCATAACAACTTACAAAAGTGTTTTAAAAAATTTATATATTTTAATAACAATATTTATTGTAACTAAAATTTTTTTTCTAATAATGTCTCCTTGTTGTATTAGTGTTGTGGTTAACTGAATATTTAACCACCTAATGTAATTAAACAATAATAATAATAAGTAGAGTCTTATTTTATTAATTAAACAATGTTATTAAATTTTATTTGAAATTAAAATTTTAAAAATATTATTTAATCTTTTGCAATTAAGATAGTACAAATTAATGGAGGTGTGTGGTTATTTAGAATTTTTATTTTTTTTTTGGGTACATGTACAGAGAATGGATCAAACCATGGGGTGAAGTCCCATGCCGACCAATTAGTTAAAACGGGTTTGTCGTATATATGATTGCCACAGTGAATATATAACGACGTCCAGAAATGGAGAAGATGATGAAGGAGAGGCTAAAGATTAGTTGCAACCAGCATGGTCTAATAAGGTGTATTCAGTTGCTTGGATGTGAAACCCCTTTAATCTAATCCCACTTGTTAATTGGAAGGTTGAAAGGCAAAGACAGCTAATTATTTCTTTAAAATGTGACTCACCGATTGATGCGGTTGTTTTGTATTAAATGTAACACATTTAATTTGATAAAATATCATAATTTATATATATATATATATATATAAATTATATATATTTTTACATTTTTATTTATTTTTACATATACATATATAATACATAAAACTGTATATATATATACACTTTTGTAACTGAAGTAGAGCATTAACATAGCTTGTTTTGCAAAAAAATTGTTAACATAATTGGATCTCTATGTTTTTGCCGTCAATTTTTTTGATGAATCTAAAATATTTTTTTAAAAGTAATTTTTTTATTGTGTTATTGAATATTTAAAAATAAATTTAATTTCAAACAAGAATTCGAATTGAATTGCTTTGCAATGATTATTAACCAGTGAAAGAAACTGAATACTGAGTTGTAATTGGTAGAACAATTTAGAGGTGTCTCTAGACATATACTTTTTTTTTTGGTAATTTCTCTAGACATATACTTTGACCATATACCTTGAAAATGTTTTTATTCACTCACTATGAATATTCGAAAAATCACGTCAAAAAAATTCGAAAAATTGATAATGCCATAAAGGACCTGTAGGCTAGCTACAGGTAAATTTTGTATATTCATCAATTTACCTACCTAATTATTATATATAAATTTTTTGGTACAACCTAATTATTATATACACAGCTGGCAGAAAATTATTTATATATGTACAGTTAGATTTTTTTATCTTTATTTTTAATAATTTATTTTATTTTTTTATAATTTAATATATAACTTTTATAATTTTTTTTATTACTTTCTTCTTTTCTAATATTATATATTTCTCGCGGTCACCCCTACTTGAAGTTGGGAGAACGTCAAGAGAACACCAGAACACAGACAAAATTCGGAGCTGGGTTCCACTGGATTTTCTTTTTTTTGGTGGTGAAAATGAAGGTTTGGGGCTATTTTTTCCCAAAGGTCCTCTACATAGGTCTTGAACTTGAGTGAGGAAGTCTGAAATCAGTTCTGGGCAACAGAGGGACTCTTTCCTCAGGTCTCCAGTCCGCGAAGAACCCGATGGAGGAAGAGACTCGGACGCGTACGAGAAAGCAAGTCCGATAAGAACACTCAAGGAAAGGAAGCTCACGCCCACACAAAGCTTGGCTGTATAATTGGGAAACTAACTTGCTAGGTAAATTCAGTTTCAGGTTCTTGTGAATAAATAATAAGAACAACTTGAATTTTTCAATCAGTGACGCCATCAGGTTAAATTTCATCAATTGCTATGGTGCAGCTTCAACTGCAATTGCATGAGCAAAGAATACAAACTCTGGTATGCTCTGATGTATTAGCTACACCTACATATAAGGCAAGAGCTTGTCCGCAAAAAAGCCAAACTTTGAGTTGTCTCAAACAAATTTTAAACTTTATCTAGTTGCTTCCAAATTCATCTGAAGTTAGGTGCAGCCATCATAAAAAACACATAGGGGTGCTTTTACATACGTTTGAATCTTGGTAAACATGCAAATAGTATACAACCAGACATGTTATAAATTATATCTTTGATTTTCCATTACCTAAGCGCATTATGAAAGCAGCACGACTTGGTCTTAGTATAGGAGTTTTCCTTCCAGGCAACTGGTGTGATGGTGGCCTAAAATTGTATTTAAACTTCTTGTGTCACTCCTTTTCCCACCATGACGATAAACAACATTGTTTAAATTTGTAAGCATCGACTTGGTGTTACAAACTCATGTTTAGAGAAATGGAGATTTGACGTTGGAGTATATCTGCGTATGTCACAATCGGGTTTTATTGTTAATCTGTACTATAGCTACCTTGAAAACTGGGAAAGTAATTTCGTGGGAGACTTTTTGGATATTGGTAATTAAGACCTTCAACCTCCGTTAGATATTTCATTTTCTGGGATCCTATGGCTCCAACGCATTGTCCATGTTAGCATATAGTGACCGTTAGGGGAGTTAATACCATTAGAAATGGTCTGGATTGACGGCTATTTGCGAGAGGATGATACCGTGTTTGTCAACTATATCAACTGCAACAAATGCACGTAACTCATTGATGCATTTGTTTATTCAAAGTCACTTTGGTTAAAAGCGGTTGTTGATAACTAATTTTTGTTTTAAAAGATATTAGTGTAATAGTCAAAGAGTATAAAATATTCTTAAAAAAATTCACAAAAAACTAATTAATTATTACGATCATTCCAACAAAATATTGGCTTGGTAAAAATTAATTATGCTCTAAAAAATTTGTGCAACATAATTTTTATGTAAAAAATAATTTTTGTTGGCAAAAATATATTTTATTGAAATTTTGTTATTTTTACTAAAAGATAAAATTTTTTGATAAAAATCATTATAAAAATATAAGTTTTTATTATTTTATTAAGAGATATATTCATCAATAAAAGTATAAAAACAAATAGAAATGTCATAATTTTTTATGCAGGAATCCTTCAATAAAAAAAAAAATTTACCGAAAATCAAATTATATAAAACTTGTTACAATTTATTTTTTACATGTTAAAATTAAAATCTTTTTTTATATGTTAAATTTTTTTTCACACATTGTGTATTCATATTATTATTAAATACAAAATTAATTTTTAAGAAGAGTTTACTCTTTTTTAATTACTTCTAACCGTAACAGATTTTAATAGACTCTACACTTATTTCAAATTAATGTTATATACTAATTTATCCTCAATGAATATGGATCAAACTTGACTTGCATATACTAATTTTTAAATTTATTTTTGTGATTCAATATATTAATTTATGAGATATATATTTTAATTACTTATTATATTTTTACAAATTAAATCTTACTAAATTCTTATCACTTTAAAAATTTAAATTATTAAATTTATTAAACTTCATATATTAAAATATGAAACTCAATAAATTTTACGACTCACAAGATAATTTCTTAATTTGGTTCTCTCCACCCTCTACCATTCATTTTTTCTATTTATCAAGATTTCAAATAATATCTTAATCATCAATTAAATAAAATCTTGTTCATGTACATATATGCATTGCGTGTATACGATTGATTTGGCCATTTTTAGCATTCTTTGGGGCTTATAATAATAATTTATTAATAAATTATATTTATGTTATCTGGGTCTCCATAGTATTGTTCTTATTGGATTATCATAGGCCAAAGAAGGAGGATGCATGAGTTTAAACCTAATTAATTACCTACAAAAATATCTAATATTAATCTCATGACAATTACAAGGTTTTATTATTCAATTTCTCAACCAAACCAATCTTAAATAAAATTTTGCAACCACCATGTTATACATTGATTAATTTCACACTACAGTCATGTCACATCTCATGTCAACATCTTTTAAAATAAACCTTACAAATCTTGACAACGAATGGGTCACCCAAAAAAAAAAGTCTCTCTTGACAACCAACAAGTGGCCAACCCCTTAATTTCTGTTCCCACTTACAGACTTACATAAGCCTCCTCGCAACACTAAAAGACTTTAATTAGATTAACGGGTCTCACAGGGAGTATGACTTAATAAATAATTTATTAATTTAGTTAAATAAAGATATATAATAAAAATAAATTAGTTATTACTATCGTATTAGTTTACTGGCTTGGGATAAGTCTCATATTTTGTTCTTGTACTAATAATACAAAAGTCTTCATTTTATAATATTTTTCCATTAATGTTATTTATATAAATTATTATTATTATCTTTTAATTTCACACACTTTTGTAAACTTTATCTTTATTTTTTCTCTCTTCAAAAATATCTCTTTTTATTTGTACACAAAAATCATTTTCCTATTCTTCTGGCCCCGGCAGAATGACCAGTCAAAAAATCAACTACATCTTGACAGCAACTATGATCTTTACTACTGTTTGAGTATTCATAGATAAAATTTACGTAGTTTTGTTTCTTTTGGGTACTAAGCAAGGGCAAGAAGCCCAGGACCAGAAAAAAAACAAAGCTAGCTACGTATATTTATAGGTAGCCTATGTAAGCAAGCAACTGCAAGTTTGCAAGTGAAGGAATGCCATATATTGCTGGGTATTTATTAGGGTTGATGCTCGAGAAAGTTGTTAAGTCTATCCGAACACTATAGCCTTGGAAACAAAAGAGAGAATGTGGAGGCTGAAGATAGGAGATGAGGGGAAGAGGGAGGCAGAGCCATACATCTTCAGCACCAACAACTTCGTGGGAAGGCAGATATGGGAGTTCGATGCAGAGGCAGGCAGCACCGAGGAGCGAGCCCAGGTAGATGCTGCCCGCCAGAACTTCTATAACAACCGCTTCCGCGTCAAGCCCTGTGCCGATCTCCTTTGGCGATTTCAGGTTCTTCAGTACCAAAATAAAAAAGGCCAAGACAGTTTTTTCTTTTGTAAACTAACTATGTCCTCCCATTGGTGCAGTTTCTGAGAGAAAAGAATTTCAAACAAGCAACAGCTTCAGTGAAGATAGAAGACGGCGAGCAACTTACCTACAAAAAAGCCACAATCACAGTGGAAAGGGCAGCCCATCACCTATCCGCATTGCAGGCTAGTGATGGCCACTGGCCTGCTCAAATTGCTGGTTGTCCATATTTTACTCCTCCTCTGGTACGGTGACGACTGGTTACAGTTAATTAAGCAGCGCCAAAGGCACTACAACAGGAACGAAAATGCATGTTTTCGTACTAATTAATAATTAGATTTGATGAAAACAATATTAATTGCATTTGCAGGTGTTTTGCATGTATATTACGGGGCATCTTAATTCCGTTTTCCCACAAGAGTATCGGAAAGAGATCCTCCGTTACATATACTATCACCAGGTTCATTAATTTATTTTAATTAAATTAATAATTTGGTAATTATGCAAACAATTTATGTATTTAATTTATTTGTATAAAGAATGAGGATGGAGGGTGGGGACTACACTTGGAAGGTCACAGCACCATGTTCTGTACTGCACTCAACTATATCTGTATGCGTCTGCTTGGAGAAGGAGCTGATGGAGGGGAAGACCAAGCGTGTGGCAGAGCGCGCAAGTGGATTCTCGATCACGGAGGTGTAACACATATTCCCTCCTGGGGCAAAACCTGGCTTTCGGTATCGTATATATCATCTTCATTTTACAATACAAACTATATCTCATTCTTAATTGCGTACTTACTTAATTAATTAATTGATTTATATATCCTGCAGATACTTGGTGTATTTGATTGGTCCGGAACTAATCCAATGCCCCCGGAGTTTTGGCTTCTTCCTTCATTTCTTCCTATGCATCCAGGTTTATATATAATCATTACATACATATTATATATGTGTGTGTGTGTGTGTGTGTGTGTGTGTGTGTGTGTGTGAGAGAGAGAGAGAGAGAGAGAGAGATTTGAGTGTAATGAATTATATAATTTTTTTATTTTTATAAAATGAATATTATAAAGAAAATATTAAATTTATTAAAATTTATAATTTAAATTGAAAAATTAATTATTAAATTTATTATATACATAAAATATAAAAAAAATTAAATTATTTCATCAATTTTTATAATTTTATGACGGATTATAGAGTCAAAAAATTTCTCTGGTGAACTAGAAAGAGCAAGAAGAACAAGGAAGGCATCCTTTGAGTCTTGAGTGAGATTATAGAGCCAAAAAATTTCTCTTGTGAGCAAAGAAGGAGGCAAAAGCGGTGGGAGAAGGAGAAGGGAAGAAAAAGGAGAAGGGTTCCAACCCATATCATTAATTTTTTCATTTTATTACTTATGTAGTAGTTTAAGTAATATTTAATGTATTATATATACATATAGATAACGGTATTATAACATTAAAGACTTAAGGTATAAATGACAGAAATTATAAAGATTTATTAAAACGGTTTTAAATTATGAGAGCCTATTTAAAAATTGAGTAAAATTTTAAAGATTGGTAGAATAATTTAACTAATATAAAATCATTCCTGATCAGTTTCTATGTAATAACTTAAGCTTATAAGGTAGTTGGTTCTTTGACATTTTCTCAGAGTCTCTATGACTAAATAGTTAAGAGTTCAATCTTTATTACCAATAGATTTAAAACCTCATTTTAAATTTTGGAACCTATTAGTAAATTCAATTTTATGGGTTTATCTATTTTTGTAAATTTTATATATACACTAATGCATATTGAAAATACTTTTAATTAGGGTTTAATTTGAGAATCATAATTGTGTAATTTAGCAATTTTATCCTTAATTAGGTTAGAAATATCCTATTCCTATTTTCTATTTTATTGAGTTTAATTTATTTATATATGTTTATTACCTATTTAGTTACAGCCATTAATTAGTCATAAATAAACATTAACTTGATAATTTTTGCATTAAAACTTGATTGTAATTATTGTCTATTCAAAAAATATAGGTGTTGAGCATCTTATTTTTTTTTTCCATCCAACATCACATATATTACAATATATGTCATCTTATATATTAAGATATTCTGTTTTTCACCATATATGATGTAGCTAAAATGTGGTGTTACTGCCGATTGGTTTACATGCCTATGTCATACTTATATGGAAAAAGGTTCGTGGGTGCAATCACACCACTCATTCTTCAGTTGAGAGAAGAGCTCCATACTCAACCTTACCATGAAATTAATTGGAACAAAGCCCGTCACCTCTGTGCAAAGGTGACAACTCAAATTAATGTTGTCTTTATAATTAGTTTTGAGATTAGTGTACGAGTAATGTTTTTTGCATAGTAATTTGTGAATAAAGAATCCACTAAAATATATTTTAAGTGGCCGGTGTAAATCTTTAGAAATTTTACTTATTGCAGGAAGATCTTTACTATCCACATCACTGGATACAAGATTTGATATGGGATAGTCTATACATATTGGGCGAGCCACTTCTAAGGCGTTGGCCCTTGAACAAGTTGGTGAGAGAGAAGGCCCTTCAAGTAACAATGAAGCATATCCATTACGAAGATGAAAATAGCCGATACATAACTATTGGGTGCGTGGAAAAGGTTTTATGCATGCTTGCTTGTTGGGTTGAAGATCCAAATGGAGATGCTTTCAAGAAGCATCTCGCTAGGGTCCCAGATTACTTGTGGGTTTCAGAAGATGGAATGACTATGCAGAGTTTCGGTAGTCAAGAATGGGATGCTGGCTTTGCCATCCAAGCGCTGCTTGCCACCAACCTTATCGAGGAATTGGCTCCCACGCTTGCAAGAGGACATGACTTCATCAAGAAATCTCAGGTTCAGGACAACCCATCTGGTGACTTTAAGAGCATGTATCGTCACATTTCCAAAGGATCATGGACCTTCTCTGATCAGGATCATGGCTGGCAGGTTTCTGATTGCACTGCCGAAGCTTTGAAGGTATATATTAATTAATTTTGTTCTACTTCCTACCTAGCTTTGTGGTTAATTGATTTGTATTCTTCTCCGTTTCAGTGTTGTCTACTTTTATCATCATTGCCACCGGAGCTTGTTGGTGAAAAAATGGAACCTGAAAGACTATATGATTCCGTCAATGTCATACTGTCTCTTCAGGTCAATTCTAATTGGTTTCTTGACTGTATACAAATAAATATCACTTTTTTTTTATTTTTATACAATTCTTATTAAATAAACTTTAGGCTATTAAATTTATTTAATTTTACAAATAATTTAATTATGATTTTTACACTAGATATGAGTATTTTGTTGATTCTTCTACATAGCGTGAAATAATTTTTCTTGATAGATGTAGTGTTAATTATACTGACCTATGCTAAATTTCCAAATGTTTATTCCGTTAATTGCAGAGTGAGAAAGGTGGATTAACGGCCTGGGAACCTTTAAAAGGTTATGATTGGTTAGAAGTAAGTGCTACACTAATATTAGAATTGAAATGAAATAAAAATTACACAACGAAACGTCAGTCTTGAATTATGTAATTTAATTTAATTATGCATACACATATGTATATTCAAACATACACACACTAGTACTCATTCTTGAAACTAAAATTTATGACTTTCCAAAACAGAAAAAGAGAAATTAAAATTCGTGTGTTAATATGCAATTGCATGAACAGCTGCTCAATCCTACGGAATTTTTTGAGAATATTGTGGTGGAGCATGAATACGTTGAATGCACTGGATCAGCAATTCAGGCATTAGTTTTGTTCACCGAGTTATATCCTGGGCATAGGAAGAAGGAGATCGAAAATTTCATTGGCAAGGCGGTTGAATTCCTTGAAGACAAACAAATTGCTGATGGATCGTGGTATGGGGACTGGGGAGTTTGCTTCACTTATGGTTCATGGTTTGTGCTCGGTGGGCTTGCGGCGGCAGGCAAGACTTACGCCAATTGTGCTGCCGTTCGGAAAGCTGTAAATTTCTTACTCTCCACACAAAGAGACGACGGTGGTTGGGGGGAGAGCTATTTGTCAAGCCCAAAAAAGGCAAGGCTAATTAGTGCTGCTACTCTTTTCTTTTGTAAATTATAATTACTTCCACTTTTACTTTTTTGAAAAACTTTCCTTGCGATTTTAGTCTAAACATATCTTGATAGTGGTGACACAATGAATTAATTTCAGACATACATCCAACTTGACAAAAGCCGGCCGTCAAATGTGGTACAGACAGCATGGGCCATGATGGGTCTAATTCATGCCGGCCAAGTTAGTTTGCATTTCATGTGTTATCCATTAATTATAAGTTAAAACACATTTGGCCCTTGAAAGTGGATAGAAATATTTTACCTGTCTAAAGAGCTAAAATAAATTAAATTTTTGAAGTTTATATTACTTTTCAATTAAGTCTTTACAATTGTAACTTTTTTTTCATCCATCAAAATTTTTTGTTTATCATAAATAACTCATACAAAATTTGCTGTAATTAATAAGGGTGAAATAATTGAAAATTCGATTAATTAAATTAGAATTATAAATATTCAACTAAAAATTGATACTAATTTTAGAGACTCAAGATATATTTTGTATATATTTCAATTTGAATAACTTTTTGTATAGGTGGAGAGAGACCCAAGTCCTCTTCACGGTGCAGCAAAGTTGCTCATCAATTATCAGTTAGAAGATGGTGATTGGCCACAACAGGTAGCAGCCCTTCATTAGTCTCTATAATTTAAATGGGTTAAACTCTGTTCTTTAATATAATCATTAATTAAATTTATGACTTATTTATGGCATGCATATTGGCAGGAAGTGACGGGAGTATTCAATAAGAATTGCATGTTGCATTACCCAATGTATAGAAATGTTTTCCCATTGTGGGCTCTGGCTGAATATCGCCGCCACCTTCCCCTGCCTCCTCTCTAAATCATGCTGCCAAGTGCCAACACTCTTTGCCGGCACTCATCTGGCGATCTCCTCCCCACGTATAATGTAATGTAATGTAATGATTGAAAAACCCGTGGCGGTTACCGAAAGGTACTGTAATGTAACAATTGAAAAACCAATCCAACCCAAGGGATGCGTTTTTCACAACTCAAGAAAATATAATCTATTAGTTTTTTGTTATGTGTATTTTAATTTTTAAATTTTAAAATAAGATAAAAAGTAGAAAAGTAGAGATTCTCTACTTTTATTTTTTTAATTTTAATAATTTTTATCTATTTTTTTAATTTATATTAAAATATATTTTGTAAATTTTATTTTTTATTAATTATTTTCTTAATTTATATTTATTTTTTTCTTACCTTTTTTATCTTTAAATCATCCAAAAAAACAGATAATCCTTATCCCTACAAACTCTCTTCCACACAGCTCATATTCGAGACACACCCAAATAACACGCTGTAACGTTGTTGTGGTGCTATCTTTATATTCATCGCGTGCCTGGACACCACTGGTACCGGTGCCGATGCTCTGTTGAAGTTCAAGGGTTCATTGACCAAAGGGGTAGCCCTCGGCAGTTGGTCAACAGAAACATGAGAATTTGGGCTCCAATATATTAAGTGGGCCTGGGCGTCCGTGTATAACTATCTAGTTATCATATAAAATTAAAAAATTAAAAATTAATGAAAAAAGAGACTTCTTTATTTTTTCTTGAAGTTATCATATTTAAAATGTTTTTAAAATTAGCAGATCTAATTTGATAAATCATTAGCCAAAAGTTACGCATTAAACAAACATGAAAAAATCATATATCCATGACTAAAACCCTATTTTGGTCCTTCAAAGATGGACAAACTTCTATTTTAGTCCCTCACTGATAAATTTTTCTATTTTGGTCCTCCAGAGATCAATTAACTTCTATTTTAGTTCCTCACTGTTAAATTTTTCTATTTTGGTCCTCCAGAGATTGAAATTGATATCAATCAAGTCCCTCAATTAAGATGATTTCTAACAAGGTCAAAATTACTGACGTGTCATGCTGACGTGGCAGAATTTGCTGACGTGTCATGCTGACGTGGCGGAATTTGGATGACGTGGCATGCTGACTAGGCAATTTTTGCTGACGTGGCAGTGTATTAGCTGACGTGTCATGATGACGTGGCTGAATTTGGCTGACGTGGCATGCTGATGTCAGCAGCCACATCAGCCAATTTTGCCACGTCAGCAATTTTGACCTTGTTAGAAATCATCCTAATTGAGAGACTTGATTGATATCAATTTCAATCTCTGGAGGACCAAAATAGAAAAATTTAACAGTGAGGGACTAAAATAGAAGTTAATTGATCTCTAGATGATCAAAATAGAAAAATTTAACAGTGAGGGACTAAAATAGAAGTTTATTCATCTTTGAGGAACCAAAATAGGATTTTACTCTATATCCATTTACGGCTGGGTCTTTGGGGCACTGATGATGGCCAAGTTATGTGCACTTCTTTTTTTTTTGTCCTGTGTTAGGAATTTTTCTCTTCCAAGATCATAGTCTGTTGAGATGCACGTATAATCTCTGCAAGTGTAACCTGACCTTTTTTTTTTTTCTTTCAAATTCGGGACTGATTAGTCAACTACTGTTGATAGGATGCACGTTAGGTTTGTTATACTTTTGTCTTCTGAACTTTGATCTCCACATCCATTCACTATGCCCCTTTTCTTTTTTGTTTTGTCTGTTAGGGTATTTACAAAATAAGGCTACGTTAATTTATGTTTTTCATAATTTCCAGATTGAGATCCTGAGGAAGAAAGGGCATTCCTGCTTGGAAATCATTAATGAGAGCGTCATTGAGTCCGTAGATTCTTTGAACCCATTCATGCATGCTCGTGGTGTTTCATTCATTGTTGATAATTGCTCAACAACAGCAAGGTTGGGTTCAAGGAAATGGGCACCGCGATTTGATTACGTCCTAACCCAGCAGGCCTTGGTGGCAGTGGACAATGGCACCCCAATCAATCAGGACCTAATCGGTAACTCCCTGTCAGACCCTGTGCATGGAGCGATTGAAGTTTGTGCTGGACTGAGACCTACAGTGGACATCTCCGTGCCACCAGATGCAGATTTTGTGCGTCCTGAGTTGCGCCAATCCAATTAGAAGCTGAAGCACCTTCTCCTTATCCTCAGCCTAATCTTGTTCAGAATGTTTAGCCTTGAGTTGTCTTGTTAGTGAGTTTGGTTTACGTAGTTCAGTGCGAATATAAAAATTGTATTACCATTTGTACTAGTGTTTTATGAATGAGGAATGGTGCTAAATGTCCCGATATAAACCTACTGAAATCAACTTTGTGCACAGATTTTGCTTGTAAGATATTCAGTTGAGATTTATTGTTATGGTTGCTTTAATTTAATTTGATATTATTATAGGAAATTAACGGTAATTATGGGATAAAAATTTACTATAAGCTATGATAAATTAGCCTGAACTAAAATGTATCCTTATTTGAAAAAAGATTCATTAGATAATTAGTCCGTGTAACAACTTATTTAAATGGAATGTTGTTTTATATTTTGAACTATTACAGTAAAATATAAGATATTTAGAGGAGTCTTGCGTTAATTATCAAACAATGCGTCCTGCTTGGGCATCCAAATTGTTTGGGAATGCCGTTTTCTTTAGGTACAAAATTGTTTTGAGAAAGTTAAATGCTGTTATGTGAATGCTTACTACCAAAGGCCTCTTATTTTTAAGTCAATCTACCCAAAAAATAAATTGAAAATGCTCAGATGTCGTAACCAAGAGTAAGTTTACTTTGTGTAGTAATAGACAAGTACATCAGCTCATGTAGAGAATATGCACCACTAGTGGCAGGAATTACAATATGTGGCATTTGATAAATACACGGAGTACAGACAGTAGAGTGGACAATAGTATCGAGTTTGATATTTACGCAGTTGGGTAAGAAGCTTGCATTGCTATGCCACAGAGGCCTTCTGCAGCATCCACATCCCTCTACATCCTAATATATCTTTTTTCACCCCATTCTTAACCAACAAATACTTGGTACCACCATTCACTCCATAACCCACGGCAGTGACACCATGATCCAATTCAGTGCCGCAGGAGCCTGTGAAAACACCGCTTTGGTAAAATTGGAAGTCCGACCCACTGGCATCAATGGCCACAGACACTGGTTGATCAGCCACAGCTTTGAGCAGTGCCTGCTCACTGTTGGCAGGCACGTCCTCATAACCATTAATGGTAGCTGCATGGTTGGCTTCTTGGTTTGTATTGCAGGTTCCATCATTTCCCTGGTAGGGGTAGTTGGCTTCTGTGGTGAGACCATGATTTTGTATGATGAATTTGAAGGCACCATCCATTCGGCCCCCTTCACAGCCTTGGTCCACGCCCTGTGTGCCACAATCAACTAGCTCTTGTTCTGACAAAGAGATCATTTGCCAGAACTCAGTTTATTGATTCCTGCCGTTGCTGCTACAGCGGAAAATGCCCAGCAACATCCTACAGTATAAAAAGCCAAATAGGGTTTAGAAACAATTCGAAGGCTCGTGAGTTTCGTGGATTTCATCAAACACTTACTACATTGGCCCTGGTCCTTGATTGGTGTTACAGCTCCTTCGCTCTCCAGTCCATGGCGGATGACACTGCAGTCACATTTTCATATTTGAATGCGGTTGTCCTTGTAACTGAGGAGCACATATGGCCTTTGAATCTATTTCTGGATGCTGTGAATTCCTCATTTGTAAGATCAGCAAATTGATTGATGCCTAGCTTGTATGGTTTGTTTCCAGCATTGTTAGAGGCTTCTATGCAATTCACGTTGTCCTTGAAGATCTTGAAACGGTTCTCTTTCTCTTCGGAGTCCTTATAGACTTTGCCATGGCGAGCCATCCATTGTTCATGCCTCTCACTTAGTGAGGCATCTGGGAGAGTGCGGGATGTGGCAAAAGAAGCCCAGAATCCGAAGATGAAAAGCAAAGCCAATGGAATGCAGGGGACTGAAGTCTTGCAAACCATGGCGGTGGTGATAGTTGAACTATTGCTTGAGATTGCTCAGTGAAATATGAAAAAGGAGATGTGTAATTCCCAAAGATTGCTTGAGATATAAATAGCAAATTCCACGTTGAGTTGTAAACTGAGCATGCAGTGGATCTTGAGCAACAACGTGGAGAACACTTTTCTCTTCAAAGTTCCTGAGAGAATGTTCTGAATAAGACCCATAGCCAGAAAGACTAAACAAAGAGGAATTTCTTTTAATTATTTCACGTGAATGCTTTTACTTTTTCATTTGATGCCAACTGGGACCAAACAGCCGCTAGTTAACTGTGAGATTTGCATATTATTATAGCAAAATGCCAAGCTTAGCGTCAACCAAGCTTTAGGAGACGATGATAAATACAAATAATGGATTTTAGAAACGTTTGGCTGTGAAAGACCAACATACTATAACTACTACACCATAAACACGTGAAAATCTGATATCGTCCCAGGTGGAAAGAGGAGATTTGAACATTAATGTTCAGAGATTTAACCTTTTGTTTGTGAAGTCAATATTTATAGATCTTACTCGAGTACTTCTTTTCCAACATAAACCCTCTGATTTCATGAACTAAAAACTGTGCCATGGCGGAGGTATATATGTGGTGCCCCTCATCTTTGAAAATTTCCATAGTGTAACACGAAATGTTTTAAAAATTTTGAGTTTGTCTGGATTTTGTAAAATACTCTTTAGTCTTCTTGAATTTTGAAAATTCAAATTTAAAAAATTTTTATATATATCATGAAAAATTTTAAAAATTTTTAATTTGGTTCTCTTAAATTTTGTAAAATATATAACATGAAAATTTCTGAAAATTTTTATATACAGCATGAAAAATTTTAAAATTTTTTAAACAATTTCTTATATATCTTATTTAATTTTTTTTAATTCTTAAAGTGATACTTGAATATATTAAAATTACAAAAATAGTTCACTATTTTACTGTGTACACTAATAAACAAACAAACAACAATACATAGAACATTATTTCCCTAAGTGGGGATTGAAGTAGTTACATGAATCAATCGATACTATTGGGTTCTGTTAAAAATTATGTTTTTGAAAATATCATTTATTTAAATAACTTTTTAAATGTTTTTTTTATCTTTATCTACTTTTTTCCTTTGAACTAAAAATTATTTGATCGATTTTTATTATTGAAGCCTCTAGTGATCTTCTTTGTATATATTTAAATTACTGTAATCAAATTTTTATCATTTTCTTCTCAATAGGTACAAGACCAACTTTTTCTCAAATATAATCATTTTGAACTTTGCCTTTTGTTATATGTCTACTTATCTATCTCAATATTTTCATATCTATCACTTTCATTTTTTGCTCTTATTAGCCTTTTAAAACTTAACACTTATTATCATAAAGCATAACTGATCTTATAATAGTTTGGTAAAATTTCTTTTAAACTTATTAGATATTTCACAACCACAAATAACTCTCAAGAGTCTCTCTATTTCAGCCACCTACCTGAATCCTATATATGATATCCCATCAATCTCCCTGTTACTTTATAAAATTAATTCAAGATACTAAACCTTAATACTCATGAAATAATGTGCTCCCTAAACCTTCATAATCATTACTTGCTAACCATTTATTAAATTTGTACTCTTTATAATCTATCTTGCTCCTACTCAAACAAACCATGGGGGTGAAGTTCCATGCTGACCAATTAGTTAAACCAGGTTTGTCGTATTTATGATTGCCACAGTGAATATATAACCACGTCTAGAAATGGAAGGAGAGGCTAAAGATCAGTTGCAACCAGCATGGTCTAATAAGTTGTATTCAGTTGCTTGGATGTGAAACCTCTTTAATCTAATCCCACTTGTTAATTGGAAGATTAAAAGGGAAAGACAGCTAATTATTTCTATAAAATGTGACTCACCAATTGATGCGTTTGTTTTGTATTAAATGTAACACATTATATATGGTTGTTATTATTTATTTGCAATTAGAGCTATTCAACGGGCTTATCGATCCGAATTGACAGCTATTTGCAAGAGGATACCGTGTTTGTCAACTATATTATATGCAACAAATGCGTGCAACTCATTGATGCATTGGTTTATGCAAAGTCACTTTGGTTTAGAGGGGTTATTGTTAAACAATTTTTGTTTTAAAAGATATTAATCTAATAGTCAAAGAGTATGAAATATTTTTAGAGAAATTTACAAAAAAAATAATTAATTATTACTATCATTCCAACAAAAAAATTTGCGCAACATAATTGTTATGTAACATATAATATTTTATGGCAAAAATATATTTTACTGAAGTTTTTTTATTTTTCCTAAAAGATAATTTTTTAGATAAAAAATTCTTATAAAAAATATAATTTTTATTATTTTACTAAGAGATATATTCATCGATAAAAGTACAATAATAAATATAAATGTCATAATTTTTTATGCATGAATCCTTCGATAAAAAACAAATTTTACCGAGAAATCAAATTATATAAAAAGTGTTATGATTTATTTTTACTTAAGGATACAAATTCCTCGGTAACTAAAAATATTTATTTTTAAACATTTTTAAAATCTTGTTAAATTAAAACATTTTAAAAATATAGTATAATAAAACAAAACAAAAAAGTAACTAAAATTAATATTCATGTATTAAATAAATATTTTAAATTATCTCATATTACAATAAAATCATAACAAAATTATACAATTCTTAAAATCTACAATAAGCTGTGCAACTGCATGAACAGCCACTTAACCCTACAAAATTTTGTAGATATTGTAGTGGAGCATGAATATGTTGATTGTAGCAATTCAGGCATCAGTTTTGCTTACGAAGAAGGAGATTGAAAATTTTATTGACAAGGCGGTTGAATTATTTGAAGACAAACAAACTGCTGATGGATCATCATATGGGAACTGGAGAGTTTGCTTCACTTATGGTTCATAGTTCGCGCTTGGTGGGCTTGCGGCGGCAACTTAGACTAAGCCAATTATGCTGTCGTTCGCAAAGCTGTAAGTTTCCCATTTTTTTGGGCAATTGCAAATTTTTTGAATTAGTTAAACTAATTTTATTGAAATTAATAAATCAATTATAATTAAAAGAATAATTCTATTAGAATGAAGAAATTAAAAATTGTAATGAGAAAAATTAATTTATTATAATTATAAAATAATTACGATAAAAATAACTAATTTTAAGAAAATTAAGAAACTAACACAAAAAACTAATTATATTATTATTGTAACAAAAGTATTTTTTTTTCTTACTAAAATTTATTCTTCTATCTTACTTATGGCATATCCGCACTGACAGTTGTTTCCGATCAAGACTCTCTTTAATTCTTTTCAACTTTGTTCTTAATTGTAAACATTAAATTAGTTTTTTAAGAGGACCATTAAATTAATTATTAAAATAAAGTTTGAGATCAAATTAATGTGATAGTTAAGTGTTGGTAACTTATAACTTGTTGGTGGCATATTGAAACGTTGCATTACCGAATGTATAGAAATATTTTTCCAATTTGGGCTTTGGCTGAATATCGCCACCCTCTTTCCACTGCCCCCTTTCTAAAATTAAGCTGCTAATGCTCCTTGCCGCCATCCATCTTTTAAAGGAAAATGCTATATGCATGCATGTTTTGGGATTTGAATTTTTGAGGATAACATTTTATTTTATAAAAATTGAAATAATTATTATTAATAAAAAATTAATAATAAAAATGATTATAATATATATAAATAGATAATAAAATATAAATTTAAGATAATTTATATTATTAATTTTTTATTAATAATTATTTATTTATATATTATTTTATAAAATATATTATTTATTTTAAAAAATTTTAATCTCATATTTTATATATTATATATATATACACATATAAATATATTTAAAAAATATAATACACGTGAAAACGTACATGTAACAGTGTGCTCCGTTGATGTGTTAGGCGCACCTCCTTTTCCTACATTAAATGCTAAGAGCCGGCAAGCTTATGGCCAATCACCATCATTAATGTACCAACAGTTGACATCCAACAACCACTATTAAAAAAGAGTACTATCTTACCTAATTTCTCTTATCGCCATCCTCACCGTGTGTGATTTTTAATTGAAAGAGTAACGTTGGTTCTATGTCGTTGAGGTAATGCTTTATTTATGTTTATCGGCATAGATAAAATTAAAATTATTAAAATTAAAAAATAAAAAATTAATTATAAATAAAATTATAAATATAAGAATATAAATATAATATTATTTAATAAAAACACATATTTATAGCAAATGATTTCAAGTTTAATTTCTGTTCATTGAAGAGAATGAAATTCTCCCATCCCCAACTATATATCTCTAGCAAATTTTTAAAAAATTAAAATCTTTTTTTCTCTTTTGTTTATATGTTAAATTTTTTACCTTCATATAATGTACCTTCACATTATTATTAAATATAAAATTAATTTTTAAAAAAAGCTTACTCTTTTTTATTTACTTCTCACCATAACAGATTTGAATAGACTCCACACTTATTTCAAATTAATGTTATATACTAATTTATCGTGAATGAATAGGGATCAAACTTGACAAGCATATACTGATTTCTAAATTCATTATTGGGATTCAATATATTAATTGATGAGATATATATTCTAATCGATTATCATATTCTTATAAATTAAATTTTATTAAATTTTTATATTTAAAAGATTTAAAATATTATATTTACTAAATCCAATACTTTTGGTTCTTCTTCTTCGTAAGCTCTCTCCCCTCTACCATTCCTTTTCTCAATCATTCT
The DNA here is from genome assembly GCA_037013595.1 of Dicorynia guianensis. Taxonomy (NCBI): domain Eukaryota; kingdom Viridiplantae; phylum Streptophyta; class Magnoliopsida; order Fabales; family Fabaceae; genus Dicorynia; species Dicorynia guianensis. The sequence goes on from JASUAB010000009.1 coordinate 5,503,847, forward strand.
ATTTATCAAGCATTTCAAATAATATCTTAATCATCAATTAAATAAAATCTTGTTTATCCACATATATGCATTGTATGTATACAATCAATTTGGCCATTTTTAGCATGCTTCAGTGCTTATAATAATAATAATTTATTAATAAATTATATTTATGTTATCTGGGTCTCCATAATATTGTTCTTATTGGATTATTATAGGCCAAAGAAGGAGGATGCATGAGTTTAAACCTTATTAATTACCTACAAAAACATCTAATATTAATCCCATGACAATTACAAGGTTTTATGTATTATTCAATTTCTCAACCAAACCAATCTTAAATAAAATTTTGCAACTACCTTTTTGTGCATTGATTAATTACACACTACAGTCAAGACATGTCGGCATCTTCTTAATAAACCTTAAAAATCTCGACAACCAATGGGGCCTAGGCCTCGTTCACCAAAAAAAGACAAAAACTCCCGACAACCGACAGCTGATCAACCCCTTAATTTTTGTTCCCACTTATAGACTTACATAAACCTCCTCACAACACTAAAAGACTTTAATTAGATTAACGGGTCTGACAGGCAGTATGACTTAATAAATAATTTATTAATTTAGTTAAATAAAGATATACAAATAAAAATAAATTAGTTATTACTATCGTATTAGTTTATTGTCTTTGGATGAGTCTCCTATCTAGTTCTTGTACTAAATAATAGAAAAGTCTTCATTTTATAATATTTTTCAAATAATGTTATTTATATAAATTATTATTATTATTATTTAATTTCACACACTTTTGTAAACTTTTTCTATATTTTTTCTCTCTTCAAAAATATCTCTTTCTATTTGTACACAAAAATCATTTTCCTATGTAAGCAAGCAACTGCAAGTTTGCAAGTGAAGTTATGCCATATATTGCTGGGTATGTGTTAGGGTTGATGCTCGAGAAAGTTGTTAAGTCTATCCGAACACTATAGCCTTGGAAACAAAAGAGAGAATGTGGAGGCTGAAGATAGGAGATGAGGGGAAGAGGGAGGCAGAGCCATACATCTTCACCACCAACAACTTCGTGGGAAGGCAGATATGGGAGTTCGATGCAGAGGCAGGCAGCACCGAGGAGCGAGCCCAGGTAGATGCTGCCCGCCAGAACTTCTATAACAACCGCTTCCGCGTCTAATAAGGTGTATTCAGTTGCTTGGATGTGAAACCCCTTTAATCTAATCCCACTTGTTAATTGGAAGGTTGAAAGGGAAAGACAGCTAATTATTTCTATAAAATGTGACTCACCGATTGATGCGCTTGTTTTGTAGTAAATGCAACACATTATATATGGTTGTTATTATTTATTTGCAATTAGAGCTAGTCAATGGGCTTATCGGTCTGGATTGACAGCTATTTGCAAGAGGATGAAACCGTGTTTGTCAACTCTATTAAATGCAACTCATTGGTGCATTTGTTTACTCAAAGTCACTTTGGTTAAAAGCGGTTATTGATAACTAATTTTTGTTTTAAAAGATATTAGTGTAATAGTCAACGAGTATAAAATTTTCTTAAAAAAATTCACAAAAAACTAATTAATTATTACTATCATTCCAACAAAATATTGGCTTGGTAAAAATTAATTATGCTCTAAAAAATTTGCGCAACTTAATTTTTATGTAAAAAATAAATTTTTTTGGCAAAAATATATTTTATTGAAATTTTATTATTTTTATTAAAAGATAAAATTTTTTGATAAAAATCATTATAAAAATATAATTTTTTATTATTTTATTAAGAGATATATTCATCAATAAAAGTATAAAAACAAATATAAATGTCATAATTTTTTATGCAGGAATCCTTCAATAAAAAAAAATTTACCGAAAAATCAAATTATATAAAACGTGTTACAATTTATTTTTACTTAAAGATACAAATTCTTTGGTAAATGAAAATATTTATTTTTAAACATTTTTAAAATCTTGTCAAATTAAAACATTTTAAAAATATAGTATAATAAAACAAAATAAATAAGTAACTAAAATTAATATTCATATATTAAATAAATATTATAAAATTATCTAATATGACAATAAAATCATAATAAGTTTATACAATTCTTAAAATCTACAATAAGCTGTACAACTGCATGAACAGCTGCTCAACCCTACAAAATTTTTGGTAGATATTGTAGTGGAGCATGAATATGTTGAATGTAGCAATTCAGGCATCAATTTTGCTTACGAAGAAGGAGATTGAAAATTTCATTGGCAAGGCGGTTGAATTATTTGAAGATAAACAAACTGCTGATGGATCATGGTATGGAAATTGGGGAGTTTGCTTCAGTTATGGTTCATGATTCGCGCTTGGCGGGATTCCGGCGGCAGCTAAGACTTATGCCAATTATGCTGTCGTTCGCAAAGCTGTAAATTTCTTTTTTTTTTTTGGGTAATTGTAAATTTATTGAATTAGGTAAACTAATTTTATTGAAATTAATAAATAAATTATAATTAAAAGAATAATTCTATTAGAATGAAGAAATTAAAAAATTGTAATGAGAGAAACTAATTTTATTATAATTATAAAATATTTACGATAAAAATAACTAATTCTAAGAAAATTAAGAAACTAACACAAAAAAGCTAATTATAGTTTTATTGTAACAAATGTATTGTTTGGTATGTTTACTTAAAAAAGTAAATCTATTACAAATAACTAAAAAGCTAATTTTAATAACACAATTAATTCAATTACTATTAGAAAACTAAAATTAAAACATATGATTTGTCTTAAAATAACATAATGATAAATGGGTTTAAAAAATAATATCAAATGTGAAATTTAAATAAACTTATAAAAAAGTTTAGTAATTTGAAAATATTTCAACATAGATTAATATATTTTAATTATATTTTTTATTTTTAAAATTTTTTCATATAATATTCTTACATAACCATTAAATATAAGATTAATTTATATTTAAAATTAATCATTAATAATTTTTTTTAATAAATATAATTTTAAATTTAAATCTAAATCTTTAATTTTATATCTTTCAATTAAAAGTATAAATAATAATCATTATGTCAATACTTATTTAGTTAATTATATTATTTTGATTAGTATTGTTTATATACTAGAGTTTACGTAACAGTTTGATGATAAGGGATAAGAATCCTGTAGTTCTAAGTATACAAGATAAGAGGAGGTTTAAATATTAAAAAAGAGATAAGCAGATTGAATAGCTGTTATACAGTAGGTGCACTTACAAGTAATTGGATTTTCTAATTTTTTTAATTTTAATAACTTTTTTATCTTTTTATAATTATTATATTAATTTTTTCCTCACCAAAATTTATTCCTCTAATTATGGCATATCCGTATTAACAGTTATTTCTGATCAAGACTCTCTTTAATTGTTTCAACTTTGTTCTTAATTAAAAACATTAAATTAATTTTTTTAAGAGGATCATTAAATTAATTATTAAAATAAAGTTTTGGATCAAATTAATGTGATAGTTAGGTGTTGTTAATTTATTACTTGTTGGTGGCATATTGACAGGAGGTCACGCGAGTATTCACGTGAGTATTCCTCTAATGTGACAGCGCTACGAAGAAAGACCGTTGCCTGCTTTACTATTGGCACAAAATTTCTCAATTTAGCTGCAGCCAATCCATCATTGCATAAACCCCTTACTGGTTATTTATATATACTTTAGATCTGGTATATCTATATAAGCTCTATACTAAGAGTGTAATGGACTATGTTTATTGATCAAATTCATTATTACTATACAATTATATTAAATACTTGTAACATTAATATTATTTTTGTTCAGCAGTGTAACATCGTTACACTAATCGTCATTCAATTTAGGAATAATGTTGTAATATTAATAAATTTATTTTACAAAAATCGTGTATTTGTTGCTCAAAATGTGTTTAGCAACAAATTTATGTGATTAAAATTACAAACTAGTTGCTAAATGTCACAAATAATTCTAGATAATAACTATGTTGTTTTAGCAATAAATTTATTGTTACTAAATTAGGACTTCTTATCCAAAAAAAAAAAGTTGTGGCTAATGATATTTTTGGTAACTATGATTAAGTTATTGCTAATTATGTAATGTTATCATAACATTACTCTTAGTTGTTGCAAATAACTTTTTGTGACAATTATATCTTTCTAGACAAAACTACTTAATGCCTGAACTGCTGATCCAGTGCATTCAACATTTTCATGCTCAGGTGGGAGAAAGGGGAGTTAGCAGCCTGGGAAACCCCCATGAGCTCAAGATTGGTTTGAATTAAGTAAGTACTACACTAATAATGGAATTGAAATTGAAAAACAAAAGCAACGTAATGTAGTCTTGAATTATGCAATTTAATTTAAGTTAGTTATACATACATACATCATAACAACTTGCAAAAGTGTTTTAAAAAATTTATATATTTTAATAACAATATTTATTGTGACTAAAATTTTTTTTCTAATAATGTCTCCTTGTTGTATTAGTGTTGTGGTTAACTGAATATTTAACCACCTAATGTAATTAAACAATAATAATAATAATAAGTAGAGTCTTATTTTACTAATTAAACAATGTTATTAAATTTTATTTGAAATCAAAATTTTAAAAATACTATTTAATCTTATGCAATCAAGATAGTACAAATTAATGGAGGCGAGTGGTTATTTAGAATTCTTTTTGGTACATGTATAGAGAATGGATGAAACCATGGGGTGAAGTCCCATGCCGACCAATTAGTTAAATCAGGTTTGTCGTGTTTATGATTGCCACAGTGAATATATAACGACGTCTAGAAATGGAGAAGATGATGAAGGAGAGGCTAAAGATTAGTTGCAACCAGCATGGTCTAATAAGGTGTATTATTCAGTTGCTTGGATGTGAAACCCCTTTAATCTAATCCCACTTGTTAATCGGAAGATTAAAAGGGAAAGGGAGCTAATTATTTCTATAAAATGTGACTCACCGATTGATGCGTTTGTTTTGTATTAAATGTAACACATTATATATGGTTGTTATTATTTATTTGCAATTAGAGCTATTCAACGACCTTATCGGTCCGAATTGACAGCTATTTGCAAGAGGATGACACCGTGTTTGTCAACTATATTAAATGCAACTCATTGATGCATTTGTTTATTCAAAGTCACTTTGGTTAAAAGCGGTTATTGATAACTAATTTTTGTTTTAAAAGATATTAGTGTAATAGTCAAAGAGTATAAAATATTCTTAAAAAAATTCACAAAAAACTAATTAAGTATTGCTATCATTCCAACAAAATATTGGCTTGGTAAAAATTAATTATGCTCTAAAAAATTTGCGCAACATAATTTTTATGTCAAAAATAATTTTTTTTGGGAAAAATATATTTTATTGAAATTTTATTATTTTTACTAAAAGCTAAAATCTTTTGATAAAAATTATTATAAAAATATAATTTTTTATTATTTTATTAAGAGATATATTCATCAATAAAAGTATAAAAACAAATATAAATGTCATAATTTTTTATGCAGGAATCCTTCAATAAAAAAAAATTTACCAAAAAATCAAATTATATAAAACGTGTTACAATTTATTTTTACTTAAAGATACAAATTCTTTGGTAAATAAAAATATTTATTTTTAAACATTTTTAAAATCTTGTCAAATTAAAACATTTTAAAAATATAGTATAATAAAACAAAATAAATAAGTAACTAAAATTAATATTCATATATTAAATAAATATTATAAAATTATCTAATATGACAATAAAATCATAATAACTTTATACAATTCTTAAAATCTATAATAAGCCGTGCAACTACATGAACAGCTGCTCAACCCTACAAAATTTTTTATAAATATTGTAATGGAGCATGAATATGTTGAATGTAGCAATTCAAGCATCAGTTTTACTTACGAAGTTGTATCCTAGGCATGGGAAGAAGGAGATTGAAAATTTCATTGGCAAAGCGGTTGAATTATTAGAAAATTTCTTAATTTGGTTCTCTCTACCCTCTACCATTCATTTTTTCAATCATTCTATTTATCAAGCATTTCAAATAATATCTTAATCATCAATTAAATAAAATCTTGTTCATGCACCTATATGCATTGCGTGTATACGATTGATTTGGCCATTTTTAGCATTCTTTGGTGCTTATAATAATAATTTATTAATAAATTATATTTATCTTATCTGGGTTTCCATAATATTGTTCTTATTGGATTATCATAGGCCAAAGAAGGAGGATGCATGAGTTTAAACCTAATTAATTACCTACAAAAACATCTAATATTAATCTCATGACAATTACAAGGTTTTATTATTCAATTTCTCAACCAAACCAATCTTAAATAAAATTTTGCAACCACCATGTTATACATTGATTAATTACACACTACAGTCATGTCACATGTCATGTCAACATCTTTTAAATAAACCTTTCCAATCTTGACAACGAATGGGTCACCCAAACAAAAAAGTCTCTCTTGACAACCAACAAGTGGCCAAATCCTTAATTTCTGTTCCCACTTACAGACTTACATAAGCCTCCTCGCAACACTAAAAGACTTTAATTAGATTAACGGGTCTCACGGGGAGTATGACTTAATAAATAATTTATTAATTTAGTTAAATAAAGATATATAATAAAAATAAATTAGTTATTACTATCGTATTAGTTTACTGGCTTGGGATAAGTCTCATATTTTGTTCCTGTACTAATAATACAAAAGTCTTCATTTTATAATATTTTTCGATTAATGTTATTTATATAAATTATTATTATTATCTTTTAATTTCACACACTTTTGTAAACTTTTTTTTTATTTTTTCTCTCTTCAAAAATATCTCTTTTTATTTGTACACAAAAATCATTTTCCTATTCTTCTGGCCCCGGCAGAATGACTAGTCAAAAAATCAAGTACATCTTGACAGCAACTATGATCTTTACTACTGTTTGAGTATTCATAGATAAAATTTACGTAGTTTTGCTTCTTTTTTTTTTTGGGTACTAAGCAAGGGGAAGAAGCCCAGGACCAGAAAAAAAACAAAGCTAGCTACGTATATTTATAGGTAGCCTATGTAAGCAAGCAACTGCAAGTTTGCAAGTGAAGGAATGCCATGTATTGCTGGTTATTTATTAGGGTTGATGCTCGAGAAAGTTGTTAAGTCTATCCGAACACTATAGCCTTTGAAACAAAAGAGAGAATGTGGAGGCTGAAGATAGGAGATGAGGGGAAGAGGGAGGCGGAGCCATACATCTTCAGCACCAACAACTTCGTGGGAAGGCAGATATGGGAGTTCGATGCAGAGGCAGGCAGCACCGAGGAGCGAGCCCAGGTTGATGCTGCCCGCCAGAACTTCTATAACAACCGCTTCCGCGTCAAGCCCTGTGCCGATCTCCTTTGGCGATTTCAGGTTCTTCAGTACCAAAATAAAAAAAGCCATGAGACTTTTTTCTTTTGTAAACTAACTTTGTCCTCCCATTGGTGCAGTTTCTGAGAGAAAAGAATTTCAAACAAACAACAGCTTCGGTGAAGATAGAAGATGGCGAGCAAGTTACCCACAAAAAAGCCACAATCACAGTGGAAAGGGCAGCCCATTACCTATCGGCATTGCAGGCTAGTGATGGCCACTGGCCTGCTCAAATTGCTGGTTGTCTCTATTTTACTCCTCCTCTGGTACGGTGCCGACTGGTTACAGTTAATTAAGCAGCGCCAAAAGCACTACAACAGTAACGAAAACGCTTGTTGTCGTACTAATTAATAATTAGATTTGATGAAAACAATATTAATTGCATTTGCAGGTGTTTTGCATGTATATTACGGGGCATCTTAATTCCGTTTTCCCACAAGAGTATCGTAAAGAGATCCTCCGTTACATATACTATCACCAGGTTCATTAATTTATTTTTAATTATATTTATAATTTTGTAATTATGCAAAAAAATTATGTATTTAATTTATTTATATAAAGAATGAGGATGGAGGGTGGGGACTACACTTAGAAGGTCACAGCACCATGTTCTGTACTGCACTCAACTATATATGTATGCGTCTGCTTGGAGAAGGAGCTGATGGAGGGGAAGACCAAGCTTGTGGTAGGGCGCGCAAGTGGATTCTCGATCACGGAGGTGTAACACATATTCCCTCCTGGGGCAAAACCTGGCTTTCGGTATCCTATATATCATCTTCATTTTACAATACGAACTATAACTCATTCTTAATTGCTTACTTACTTAATTAATTAATTGATTTATATATCCTGCAGATACTTGGTGTATTTCATTGGTCCGGAACTAATCCAATGCCCCCAGAGTTTTGGCTTCTTCCTTCATTTCTTCCTATGCATCCAGGTTTATATATAATCATTACATACATATTATATATATATATATATATATATATATATGTGTGTGTGTGTGTGTGTGTGATGTTTGAGTGTAATAAATTATATAATTTTTTATTTTCATAAATTAAATATTATAAAAAATATAAATTATTAAATTTATTAAAATTTATAATTTAAATTATAAAATTAATTATTAAATTTGTTAAAAAAATAAAATATAAAAAATTAAATTTTTAAATAAATTTTTATAATTTAAAATTATCTTAACAAATTTTTATAATTTTTATCGTATCTACTGTCACATAATATTATAATAACATTATTAATATGTATATAGGATACGTTAAATATCCTCTTAAATTATCATATAAGCAATAAAATAAAAAAATAATTTGCTAATGTGGCTTGGAACCTTCTCCTCCTTTTTTCTTTCTCTCTCTCCCACCGCCTCTTCCTCCCCCTCCACCGCCGACTCACGATTCATAGCAGTCCGCTGTGGGGATTCACAGTATCGACCTCCCCTTGATACCAGCGTCCAAATACTCCCATTGCCCTGCAATGATGCATAAGCCCTCCTCATCATTTGATTGTAAAGCACCTTTCCTCTTTCTCATCCGCTAATATTACTTCCTCAGATTGCACATGGCACTAAACCCACTATGCCAAAACTCAGCTATTTTGCGAATATCCTATTTGCAAATGCCATTCCTAGTTCAATCCCGTTTGTCTTCTTGGTGTCATTGTCCGCGTGGAGGGCGTTTAGTTTCCACATCTAGCTATGTTGCTGTATCTTTCCAATATAAAATATTTTTGTCAAATTAATATCGTGGCTTCATTGACCAAGCTTGAGCCAGAAAGAGCAGTAAGAATAAGGAAGGCATCCTTGAGTATTGAGTGGCGGACTATAGAGTCAAAAAATTTCTCTGGTGAGTGAAGAAGGAGGGAGAGGCGGTAGGAGAGGGAGAAGGGAAGAAGGAGGAGATGGGTTTCAAGCTACAGCAGTAATTTTTTTTTTATTTTATTATTTACGTGGTAACTTACATGTCATTTAACATATCACATGTATATATAGATAATAATATTATAATATTTTTTTATGACAAAGATTTAAGGTATAAATAATAAAAATTATAAGGACTCATTAAAATAATTTTAAAATATAAAAATTTACTTAAAATTAAATAAAACTATAAAAATTGACAGAATAATTTAACTAATATAAAACCATTCTTGATCAGTCTCTATTCAATATTTAAACTTTTGAAGTAGTTAATTTTTTAATATAGTCTTAGAGTCTTTATGACTAAATAGGCAAGAGTTTAATCTTTATATATGTTTATTGCCTATTTAGTTATGGCCGTTAACTAGTCATAAATCAACCTTAACTTGATAATTATTGTTTAAAACTTGTGGGTAATTATTATCTATTCAAAAAAATATAGACATTGAGAATCTTATTTTTTTATTTCCATCCAACATCACATATACTACAATATATGTATATCTTCTATATCAAGATATTTTGTTTTTCACCATATATGATGCAGCTAAAATGTGGTGTTACTGCCGATTGGTTTACATGCCTATGTCATACTTATATGGAAAAAGGTTCGTGGGTGCAATCACACCACTCATTGCTCAGTTGAGAGAAGAGCTCCATACTCAACCTTACCATGAAATTAATTGGAACAAAGCCCGTCACCTCTGCGCAAAGGTGACAACTCAAATTAATGTTGTCTTTATAATTAGTTTTAAGATTAGTGCACGAGTAATGTTTTTTGCATAATAATTTGTGAATAGAGAATCCACTAAAATATATTTTAAGCGAACGGTGTAAATCTTTAGAACTTTTACTTATTGTAGGAAGATCTTTACTATCCACATCACTGGATACAAGATTTGATATGGGATAGTCTATACTTATTGGGCGAGCCACTTCTAAGGCGTTGGCCTTTGAACAAGTTAGTGAGAGAGAAGGCCCTTCAAGTAACAATGAAGCATATCCATTACGAAGATGAAAATAGCCGATACATAACTATTGCGTGTGTGGAAAAGGTTTTATGCATGCTTGCTTGTTGGGTTGAAGATCCAAATGGAGATGCTTTCAAGAAGCATCTCGCCAGGGTCCCAGATTACTTGTGGGTTTCAGAAGATGGAATGACCATGCAGAGTTTTGGTAGTCAAGAATGGGATGCTGGCTTTGTCATCCAAGCGCTGCTTGCCACCAACCTTATCGAGGAATTGGCTCCCACGCTTGCAAGAGGACATGACTTCATCAAGAAATCTCAGGTTCAGGACAACCCATCTGGTGACTTTAAGAGCATGTATCGTCACATTTCCAAAGGATCATGGACCTTCTCTGATCAGGATAATGGCTGGCAGGTTTCTGATTGCACTGCCGAAGCTTTGAAGGTATATATTAATTAATTTTGTTCTACTTCCTACCTAGCTTTGTGGTTAATTGATTTGTATTCTTCTCCGTTTCAGTGTTGCCTACTTTTATCATCGTTGCCACCAGAGCTTGTTGGTGAAAAAATGGAACCTGAAAGACTATATGATTCCGTCAGTGTCATACTATCTCTTCAGGTCAATTCTAATTGGTTTCTTGACTTGTATACAAATAAATATCACTTTTTTTTTATTTTTATACAATTCTTATTAAATAAACTTTAGGCTATTAAATTTATTTAATTTTACAAATCATTTAATTATGATTTTTACACTAGATATGAGTATTTTGTTGATTCTTCTACATAGCGTGAAACAATTTTTCTTGATAGATGTAGTGTTAATTATATTGACCTATGCTAAATTTCCAAATGTTTATTCCATTAATTGCAGAGTGAGAAAGGTGGATTAACGGTCTGGGAACCTTTAAAAGGTTATGATTGGTTAGAAGTAAGTGCTACACTAATATTAGAATTGAAATGAAATAAAAATTAAACAACGAAATGTCAGTCTTGAATTATGTAATTTAATTTAATTATGCATACACATATGTATATTCAAACATACACACACTAGTACTCATTCTTGAAACTAAAATTTTTAACTTTCCAAAAATGAAAAAAAGAAGTTAAAATTCATGTGTTAATATGCAACTGCATGAACAGCTGCTCAATCCTACGGAATGTTTTGCGGATATTGTGGTGGAGCATGAATATGTTGAATGCACTGGATCAGCAATTCAAGAATTAGTTTTGTTCACCAAGTTATATCCTGGGCATAGGAAGAAGGAGATCGAAAATTTCATTGACAAGGCGGTTGAATTCCTCGAAGACAAACAAGCTACTGATGGATCGTGGTATGGGAACTGGGGAGTTTGCTTCACTTATGGTTCATGGTTCGCGCTCGGTGGGCTTGTGGCGGCAGGCAAGACTTACATCAATTGTGCTGCTGTTCGCAAAGCTGTAAATTTCTTACTCTCCACACAAAGAGACGACGGTGGTTGGGGGGAGAGCTATCTGTCAAGCCCAAAAGAGGCAAGGCTAATTACTACTGCTACTCTTTTCTTTTGTAAATTATAATTATTACCACTTTTACTTTTTTGAAAAACTTTCAATACATATCTTGATGGTGGTGACACAATGAATTAATTTCAGACATACATCCCACTCGACAGAAGCCGACCGTCAAACGTGGTACAGACAGCATGGGCCATGATGGGTCTAATTCATGCTGGCCAAGTTAGTTTGTATTTCATGTGTTACACATTAATTATAAGTTGAAACACATTTGGCCCTTGAAAGTGGATAGACATATTTTACGTGTCTAAAGAGCTAAAATAGATTAAATTTTTGAAGTTTATATTACTTTTCAATTAAGTCTTTATAATTGTAAATTTTTTTTCATCTATCAAAATCTTTGTTTATTATAGATAACTCGTTTAAAATTTGCTGTAATTAATAAGGGTGAAATAATTGAAGATTCAATTAATTACATTAGAATTATAAATATTCGACTAAAAAAATTGATACTAATTTTAGAGACTCAAGATATATTTTGTATATATTTCAATTTGAATAACTTTTTGTATAGGCGGAGAGAGACCCAAGTCCTCTTCACAGTGCAGCAAAGTTGCTCATCAATTGTCAGTTAGAAGATGGTGATTGGCCGCAACAGGTAGCAGCCCTTCATGAGTCTCTTTAATTTAAATGGGTTAAACTCTGTTCTTTAATATAATCATTAATTAAATTTATGACTTATTTATGACATGCATATTGGCAGGAAGTGACGGGAGTATTCAAAAAGAATTGCATGCTGCATTACCCAATGTATAGAAATGTTTTCCCAATGTGGGCTCTGGCTGAATATCGCTGCTACCTTCCTCTGCCCCCTCTCTAAATCATGCTGCCAAGTGCCAATACTCTTTGCCGGCACTCATCTGGCGATCTCCTCCCCATGTATAATGTAATGTAATGTAATGATTGAAAAACCAGTGGCGGTTACCGAAGGTACTGTAATGTAACAATTGAAAAACCAATCCAATCCAAGGGATGCGTTTTTCACAACTCAAAAAAATATAATCTATTAGTTTTTTGTTATGTGTATTTTAAATTTTAAATTTTAAAATAAGATAAAAAGTAGAAAGTAGAGATTCTCTACTTTTATTTTTTTAATTTTAATAATTTTTATCTATTTTTTAATTTACATTAAAATATATTTTGTAAATTTTATTTTTTATTAATTTTTTTCTTAATTTATATTCATTTTTTTCTTACTTTTTTTTATCTTTAAATCATCCAAAAAAACAGATAATCCTTATCCCTACAAACTCTCCTCCACACAGCTCATATTCGAGAGACACCCAAATAACACGCTGTAACGTTGTTGTGGTGCTATCTTTATATTCATCGCGTGCCTGGACACCACCGGCACCGGTGTCGATGCTCTGTTGAAGTTCAAGCGTTCATTGACCAATGGCGTAGCCCTCGGCAGTTGGTCAACAGAAACATGAGAATTTGGGCTCCAATATATTAAGTGGGCCTGGGCGTCCGTGTGTAACTATCTAGTTATGGACATCGCCGACATAAATGGGCCTGCAATATTTTAGAGTCCAATATGTGGATAGATGAATTTGAATTTTTTGACCGTGTCCAAAGTTAAGAATTAAAATAAAATAAAATATATAAAATTAAAAAATTAAAAATTAATAAAAAAAGAGATTTCTTTATTTTTTTTCTTAAAGTTATCATATTTAAAATATTTTTAAAATTAGGAGATCTAATTTGATAAATCATTAGCCAAAAGTTACGCATTAAACAAACATGAAAAAATCATATTATTTTTAAAATTTTATTTTTATTTATTTTTATATTATTAAATTTAAAATACAACATAAAATTTAACACATTAATATGTATCCAAAAAAAAAAATTTAACACATTAATATCTCAGAACAGCATTTTAAAAACAAGACAAAAGCCAGGTGAGAGCTCTGCCATGTGTAGAGTACACCAAAAAAACGTGTAATTCACGCGACTCCAAACCGACGGTGCTTATACCAATCCGACGTTCCTGCCTCACGCTCATATCTGCCTCTTCTCCTTCCTCTAATGTTGGCTGCTGCTTCTTACTCTCCAGCGATCTCCGCCTCCTCCAACGTTCTAGCCAAGCCGGCCACCAAGAGCTTTGTGACTACCAATCTAGTATTGTTACCTTCCTCTTCTGAGCTTAAATTAAAATCTCTCAGGGTTAGGCGTAGTGCTGGTAGTAGTAGCGGCGGCGGCGGGTCCGGCTCATCCCTCAGTGCTCGCATGGTGTCGGTGCCTACGATGAAGCCCCCTGCTTCTCTTGATTTCCAGACATCTGTCTTCAAGAAGGAGAAGATTAACCTAGCTGGACACGATGAGGTACACTCTCTCATTTATCTTTCATCTCTGCTTTGAAACTTTTTTGCTTTGTCAGATCAGGTTATGGAAAATAATTTTATTTGGGTGTTTTACTTATTGTAGTACATCGTTAGAGGGGGAAGGGATTTATTCCCTTTGCTGCCAGATGCTTTTAAGGGAGTTAAGCAGATTGGTGTTATTGGATGGGGATCACAGGTGATTTTTCTCATTCTTGATATTGAATGTTCTCATTATTGACTTGAAGTGACACTTCTTTTCTTCTTGAGTTTTACACTCTCTGGCCTACTGTGGTTGATTGTTTCAGGTTTGCATCATTAATAACTAATAAAGAGCTGGTGAAGTGGTGGAATTTAAATAGATACACCTAATGATCTCGTTGCGTTAAAAAAAAATATGAAACTTAAACAGGGAAAGGACCTCCTTTTTCTTTTCCAGAGCCATGTGTGCAAACTTATGATTCCAAACTTGTAGGTCATAGTTAAGGTATTACCTATTGAATTAGCAAACATTTGTTTGACTGCCGACCTTCCTGTGATCAAAATGTATAGCTTCCACATGCTGGAATTTGCCTGTACTAAGAAGTCTAAGATGTACATTGGTCGTTAATGCATCATGAATTGTGTACGTTAGTTATTATTATTCTTTTTTTTGTGCAAGGAATTTAGTTACGTTAGAGTATAAGTGTGTAGTGTTGGATGCTTCATCCAGTATTAAATATGTTTAATTATCCTTCACTTATGTGTTTGATATATGCTTTAAGGCAATATAACCCTTCCCTTTCTTACTGGTTTGTAAAAATGTATTTTGGGGGTTCATATTTATATTCTGATGATGACACTGTATCTTTTTGATATGATTGCTAATTTTGCATCACATTTATCAGGGTCCTGCTCAAGCCCAGAATCTTCGGGATTCCCTTGCTGAAGCAAATTCTGATATTGTGGTCAAGGTGATTCTGATTTACATTTTTTGTTTATTATCTTTTTTATTATCAACATATTGACTGTATCTGTCACAACTTGCCTTAAAAACTCCCATAGATTGATCTCTATCAGGATCCTAGTTATGTAAACATGTTTGTTTTTATAATAAACACAGATTGGACTCAGGAAAGGTTCTCGTTCCTTTGCCGAAGCTAGAGCAGCTGGTTTTACTGAGGAGAATGGGACTTTAGGTGACATCTGGGAAACTATCTCAGGAAGTGATCTTGTGTTGCTGTTAATTTCTGATGCTGCACAGGTTAGTTAATTAAATTTATTTCGCATATTATGTTCTGCAAGCTCTCGAACTTTTTACTGTTGCCCATATTGTTTAGCATTTATTTAATGTTTTGTATCCTGGTGCTTACTAATTTGCTAAGTTAACCCAAGCTTCCTATCCTAGTGAATGAGGAAAGAGAATGATTTTATTTTATGTTTTCCTTGAGGTTTTTACAGTTTATTCTTGACAGTTGTAACTTACTCTCTAACCAGGTTAAGCATGCCATGCATCATAACAAATCTAATTGTTTTAAGGTGGCTAGAAGTCACCATCTCCATCACCATGGCTAAGCTATGAAGGCCATTGCCAACCCACCACACTTATGTTACTGCCACTGCTGCTACCCCCATCACCATCCCGTGATTCCTCTTCACCCTTGTCTATATGCTTTTCAATTTGTCTGAAGTTCTGTCCAGTTTTGCAGCTCACTCGTTGTTAAGAAACTCTGCAAACTTGGTTGAAAAAAGGATATATATATATATATATATATATATATATATTTAACACACACATTGCCTTGAGAATCATGTATTCCTTTGCATTGTTTCTCTAATAGTTTTTGATGCAAAATCATGGTTTTTACTGCTCTTTAGCTGGACACAAATGATAAACTTAGATTTTTTAAAATTTTAGTTATGCCCGGTTGAACAAAATTTTGTTATAAGGAAATATTATCTCAATAATGTATTTGTGATTTCTGCCTCTGAGGACCCTTAATTTATTTGTTTGAGACTTTGAATCTCTTTATAGATTCTATAGGGACTATATTGTTAGTGTTTTGTATAATTGTAAGAGAAAGTATGTGCCCTATTGCTGTTGATTTTTTAGTTTTTCTGGTTTTGTGTCTCACTTTCCTCTCAAATTGGCAACTTCCTAATATTTGTCTTTGTCATGAAGGCGGACAATTATGAGAAAGTTTTCTCCCACATGAAGCCAAACAGCATACTTGGGCTGTCCCATGGGTTTCTTCTTGGGCATTTACAGTCAGTAGGACTTGATTTCCCAAAGAACATCAGTGTAATTGCTGTATGTCCGAAGGGGATGGGTCCATCTGTGAGGAGACTCTATGTTCAAGGAAAAGAGATAAATGGTGCTGGAATCAATTCAAGTTTTGCAGTTCACCAGGTGATCTCGACTTACCCTTTCCACCCTTGTGTGCCCCTGTCCATACCTAATATTATATGTTTGATTTGTTCTTCTTGGGGTAACAATCTTTGCATACAGGATGTTGATGGCAGAGCTACTGATGTTGCTTTGGGATGGTCTGTTGCCCTTGGTTCTCCTTTCACGTTTGCCACTACCCTAGAGCAAGAATACAAGAGTGATATCTTTGGGGAGAGAGGTAAGAATAATTTTCTGCAGGACTTTATTATTGTCAATGAATTCGAATGCCTAACTACTGCTTTTATGGTTTTCAGGTATTTTACTTGGTGCTGTTCATGGAGTTGTGGAGTCCTTGTTTAGGAGGTACACTGAGCATGGAATGCATGAAGATCTGGCATACAAGAACACTGTTGAGTGCATAACAGGAATTATATCAAAGACCATCTCAACTAAGGTGTTGTATGCTCATGCCATCTTTCATAGTTGAATTCTTTTCTCTCACTATGAGCATGTGCATGGGTGTTTGTAATTTATAATGTAACCTTTTACTCTGTTTTACTTGGACAGGGCATATTGGCTGTATACAATGCCTTATCTGAGGACAGTAAAAGGGAATTTGAGAAAGCATATAGTGCCTCATATTATCCATGCATGGACATATTGTATGAGTGCTATGAGGATGTAGCTAGTGGTAGTGAGATTCGCAGTGTTGTTCTGGCTGGCCGGCGCTTTTACGTAAGCGTAGATTCATTTTCCATTTGTGTTAAGTGGGTCTTTATTCAACCAGCTTTAAGTATGCTTTTGTTTTACAGGAGAAAGAGGGTCTACCTGCTTTTCCCATGGGTAAAATTGATCAAACCCGCATGTGGAAGGTTGGCGAGCGTGTCCGATCCACTAGGCCAGCAGGTGATCTGGGCCCACTATATCCATTTACGGCTGGTGTCTTTGTGGCACTGATGATGGCCCAGGTATGTGTACTTTTTTTTTTTTGTCCTGTGTTAGGAATTTTTCTCTTCCAAGATCATAGTCTGTTGAGATGCACGTATAATCCCTGCAAGTGTAACCTGAGCTTTTTTTTTCTTCTTTCAAATTCGGGACTGCTTAGTCAACTACTGTTGACAGGATGCACGTTAGGTTTGTTATACTTTTGTCTTCTGAACTTTGATCTCCACATCCATTCACTATGTCCCTTTTCTTTTTTGTTTTGTCTGCTAGGGTGTTTACAAAATAAGCCTACGTTAATTTATGTTTCTCATAATTTCCAGATTGAGATCCTGAGGAAGAAAGGGCATTCCTACTCGGAAATCATTAATGAGAGCGTCATTGAGTCCGTAGATTCTTTGAACCCTTTCATGCATGCTCGTGGTGTTTCTTTCATGGTTGATAATTGCTCAACAACAGCAAGGTTGGGTTCAAGGAAATGGGCACCGCGATTTGATTACGTCCTAAGCCAGCAGGCCTTGGTGGCAGTGGACAATGGCACCCCAATCAATCAGGACCTAATCAGTAACTTCCTGTCAGATCCTGTGCATGGAGCGATTGAAGTTTGTGCTGGACTGAGACCTACAGTGGACATCTCCGTGCCACCAGATGCAGATTTTGTGCGTCCTGAGTTGCGCCAATCCAATTAGAAGCTGAAGCACCTTCTCCTTATCCTCAGCCAGCCTAATCTTGTTCAGAATGTTTAGCATTGAGTTGTCTTGTTAGTGAGTTTTGTTTACGTAGTTGAGTGCTAATATAAAAATTGTATTACCGTTTGTACTTGTGATTTATGAATGAGGAATGGTGCTAAATGTCCTGATAGAAACCTACTGAAATCAACTTTGTGCACAGATTTTGCTTGTAAAATATTCAGTTGAGATTTATTGTTATCGTTGCTTTAATATAATTTGATATTATTAAAAGAAATTAATGGTAATTATGGGATAAAAGTTTACTATAAGCTATGATAAATTAGCCTGAACTAAAATGTATTCTTATTTGAAAAAACATTTATAAGATAATTAATCCCTGTAACAACTTATCTAAATGGAATGTTGTTTTATATTTTGAACTATTACAGTAAAATATAAGATATTTGGAGGAGTCTTGTGTTAATTATCAAGCAATGCGTCCTGCTTGGGCATCCAAATTGTTTGGGAATGCCGTTTACGTTAGATACAAAATTGTTTGGAGAGAGTTAAATGCTGTTATGTGCATGCTCGCTACCAAACACCTCTTAGTTTTAAGTCAATCTACCCAAAAAATAAATTGAAAATGCTCAGATGTCGTAACCAAGAGTAAGTTTACTTTGTGTAGTAATAGACAAGTACATCACCTCGTGTAGAGAATATGCACCACTAGTGGCAGGAATTACAATATATGGTATTTGATAAATACACGGAGTACAGACAGTAGAGTGGACAATAGTATCGAGTTTGATATTTACGCAGTTGGGTAAGAAGCTTGCATTGCTATGCCACAGAGGCCTTCTGCAGCATCCACATCCCTCTGCATCCTAATATATCCTTTTTCACCCCATTCTGTTCCCCATGAGTTCTTAACCAACCAATATTTGGTACCACCACTAACTCCATAACCCACGGCAGTGACACCATGATCCAATTCAGTGCCGCAGGAGCCTGTGAAAACACCGCTTTGGTAAAATTGGAAGTCAGATCCACTGGCCTCAATGGCCACAGACACTGGTTGATTAGCCACAGCTTTGAGCAGTGCCTGCTCACTGTTGGCAGGCACATCCTCATAACCATTAATGGTAGCTGCATGGTTGGCTTCTTGGTTTGTATTGCAGGTTCCATCATTTCCCTGGTAGGGGTAGTTGGCTTCTGTGGTGAGACCATGATTTTGTATGATGAATTTGAAGGCATCATCCATTAGGCCCCCTTCACAGCCTTGGTCCACGCCCTGTGTGTCACAATCAACTAGCTCTTGTTCTGACAAAGAGATCAATTTGCCAGAACTCAGCTTAGTGATTCCTTCCGTTGCTGCTACAGCGGAAAATGCCCAGCAACATCCTACAGTATAAAAAGCCAAAGAGGGTTTACAAACAATTCGAAGGCTTGTGAGTTTCATGGATTTCATCAAACACTTACCACATTGGCCCTGGTCCTTGATTGGTGTTACAGCTCCTTTCGCTCTCCAGTCCATGGCGGATGGCACTGCAGTCACATTTTCATATTTGAATGCGGTTGTCCTTGTAACTGAGGAGCACATATGGCCCTTGAATCTATTTCTGGATGCTGTGAATTCCTCATTTGTAAGATCAGCAAATTGATTGATGCCTAGCTTGTATGGTTTGTTTCCAGCATTGTTAGAGGCTTCTATGTAATTTACGTTGTCCTTGAAGATCTTGAAACGGTTCTCTTTCTCTTGGGAGTCCTTATAGACTTTGCCATGGCGAGCCATCCATTGTTCATGCCTCTCACGCAGTGAGGCGTCTGGGAGAGTGCGAGATGTGGCATAAGAGGCCCAGAATCCGAAGATGAAAAGCAGGGCCAATGAAATGCAGGGGACTGAAGTCTTGCAAACCATGATGGTGGTGATAGTTGAACTATTGCTTGAGATTGCTCAGTGAAATACGAAAAAGGAGATGTGTTGTTCCCAAGGATTGCTTGAGATATAAATAGCAAATTCCACGTTGAGTTGTAAATTGAGCATGCAGTGGATCTTTAGCAACAACGTAGAGAACACTTCTCTCTTCAACGTTCCTGAGAGAATGTTCTGAATAAGACCCATAGCCAGATGGGTCTTATTTCATGTGAATGCTTTTACTTTTTCATTTGATGCCAAATGGGACAAAACAGCCGCTAATTAACTGTGAGATTTGTATATTATTATAGCAAAATGCCAAGCTTAGCATCAACCAAGACTTTAGGAGACGATGATAAGTATAAATAATGGATTTTAGAAACGTTCGGGTGTGGAAGACCAACATACTATGATTATTACACCATAAACGCGTAAAAATCAGATGTTATCCCAGGTGGAAAGAGGAGATTTGAACATTAATGTTCAGAGATTTAACCTTATGTTTGTGAAGTCGTTATTTATAGATCTTACTCGAATGCTTCTTTTCCAACATAAACCCTCTGATTTCATGAACTAAAGAACTGTGCCACGACGGAGGTATATAGGGGGGTGCCCCTCATCTTTGAAAATTTCCTTAGTATAACATGAAAAGTTTTAAAATTTTATAAGTTTGTCTGGATTTTGTAAAATACTCTTCAATCTTTTTGAATTTTGAAAAATTTGAATTTAAAATATTTTTATATATAGCATGAAAAATTTTAAAAATTTTTAAATAATATCTAACATATCTTATTTAATATTTTTAATTCTTAAAGTGATACTTGAATATTTTTAAATTACAAAAATGATTCACTGTTTTACTGCATACACTAATAAATAAATAAATAATAAATAAAGTATTATTCCACTATATGAGAATTGGTGTCAGTTATATGAATTAATTGACACCATTACGTTCTGTCAGAAATTATGTTTTTAAAAATAACATTTACAAAAATTTTTTTAATAATTTTTTTGAGTGTCTTTTTTAACTTTCCTCTACCTTTCTTTTTTAGACTAAAAATTATTTGATTAAATTTTATTATTGAAGCCTTAAGCGATCTTCTTTGTATATATTTAAACTATCATAATCAAATTTTTATTATTTTTTCTTCAATAGGTATTAATACTAACTTTTTCTTGAACACAATTATTTTGAACTTTATCCTTTTTTGTATGTTTATTTATCTATCTTAATATTTTCATATTTATCATTCCCTTTTTTTTGTTCTTGTTAGCCTTTTAAAGCTCGACACTCATTATCATAAAGTATAGCTAATCATGTAATAGTTCGGTAAAACTTTTTTTAAGTTTACTAGATATTTTATGACCACGAATAACTTTTAAGTCATTCTCCATTTCAACCATGTAGCTTGAATCCTACATATGATATTCTGGTCAATCTCTCTATCACTTTGTAAAATTAATCTAAGATATTGAAGCTTTAACACCTGTGATATAATGTGTCTGTCAGAACCTTCAAATCATTACTTGTTGGCCTATTGCTTAATTTGCACTCTATATAATCTATCTTGCTCCTACTTAAATAAAAATTCTTTAATTTCAAGGCTCTTTTCTACACCTTCAATTTAAAATTAACATATTTTTCTAATTCCTTTACTAAAATTATATCATCTGTAAAAAAAAAAAACATTTCAAAACTGTATCTTAGATGTGTCTAGTATTAAGTACATTCAAAACTAAAATAAAAAAGTATAAACTTAATTAAAAATAATTCTTAATGCAAGCCGATCTTCATAGAAAAGTTTTCTATCACACCTCCTTGAGTCCTCACACTTATGCCCATCATGCATATATTTTATAGCTTAAATATAAACAATAGAAACACTTTTCTTTTCTAATACCTTCCATAGAATTTCTCTTGATATTCTATTATAAACTCTTTTTAAGTCAATAAAAATCATATACAAGTCTCTTTCTTTACTTCTATACATTTTTATTAAACCCTATAAAAAATATATAACTTCTACGGTTGAACTTTTTAGTATAAAACTAAATTGATTTTCTAATATATAAGTCTTTTTTCTTAATCTATGCTCAATTACTCCTTTTTAAAGTTTTAGAGTATCACTTATGAATTTCATCACTCAATAATTTTTATAATTCTAAATATCTCCCTTATTATTGTATATACACGAATAAACAAACAACATGTAATAGCATGTATTTCTCGTCCTAAAAAAATTATGGCCTCACTCTGGAACTATGGCTCTGCAAATAACAAGAGAGAATTTTTCAGCAAATAAAATAAAATTCTATTAATTTTATAGTAAAATCTTTTCGTAATGATTCTTCCTAGTGCTTCTAAGAAGCATCTTTGAAAAGAAAGTCTCTCAAAGTTGCAGTGGCCTCCTACAATATGAAATATATATAAAACAAAAAAGAAACTTGTCATATCCTACCAATAACTTCTCAATCTTGAATCACATCAATCTTTTTAGACGCTCGTATTCTCAGACTAATTGTATAGTAATTTCTTCGACCATTTTACTAATTTAATTTATGTGCAATTTAGGATTTCTATCACATCTTCATCAAAAATACTTAGGATGTACATCTTCAGTTTTTATAAGGCTAGTGTTACCAAATTAGACCTTGGAGCACATGGCTACAAATTGAGATATATATGGAAGTTCAAAACCCTTGAATCTCACAAGTGGTCATGAAGGGCAATGATTCTCTTGGGCTAGGGAAATCATCTTCAGCATAACAAGTGAGTTGGCCTAACTTACCATTTATCCCAATAAGCATTAGCCTAAAACTATTCCGATTTCAGCCATTGCACAAAGAGAAATTGGAAACTCCCATGCTATGTCATAACCATGACTAGTTTTTCTTTGTATTGATGTAATTGACAAGTAGCACATCAGTTCATGTGCAGAGAATATGCACAACTGGTGGCAGGAATTACATTGCATTGTAATTGATAAATACACAAATAGTTTACTCTAAGAATTATAAGAGTAATGTTGTTTACACATTTGGATTTCACGCAAGATGTATACAATGTGTAAATAGATATTGATCATTAAATGGGTTGACTACAACACATTAATAGAAATCAATCTCTATTTATACTTGTATAAAGTTTTAATGTGTAAACAACATTATTAGAATGATATATAGTATCTGAATTAAGTTTGATACTTATGCAGTGGGGTAAGAAGCCTGCATTGCTATGCCACACAATCCAGTCTTAGCATCCACATCCCTTTGCATCCTGATGTATCCATGCTCACCCCATTGTGTCCCCCATGAGTTCTTAACCAACCAGTACTTTGTCCCATCATCACTCACTCCATAGCCAACAGCAGTCACGCCATGATCCAAGTTGGTACCACATGATCCGGTGAAGACGCCACCTGAGTAAAACTGAAACTCAAATCCACTGGCATCAATGGCCACAGACACTGGTTGATTAGCCACAGATTTTAGCAGCGCCTGCTCACTGTTGGCTGGCACATCCTCGTATCCTTTAATGGTAGCTGCATGGTTGGCTTCTTGCTTTGCGTTGCAGATTGCATCAACACCCTGGTAGGGGTAGTTAGCTTCTGTGGCGAGTCCATGGTTCTGAAGGATAAACTTGAAGGCATCATCCATCAGACCCCCTTCACAACCTTGATCCACACTTTTTCTATCACAATCAACAAGCTCTTGCTCGGACAAAGAGATCAATTTGCCAGTACTTAGCTTAGTAATGCCTTCCATTGCTGCCACAGCCGAAAATGCCCAGCAACATCCTAAATTTCAAGCACAAACGAGAGTTAGATTAGATGTCAACTGAGTAATCATCATGACTTTGAGTTTCAAAGAACTTTAGATCAAAAAAACACAATAATTACCACATTGGCCTTGGTCTTTGATTGGTGTGACAGCACCTTTTTGTCTCCAATCAATGGTGGGTGGCACTGCAGTCACATTTTCATACTTAAATGTGCTTGTCCTCGTGATGGTGGAGCACATATGGCCCTTGAATCTATTTCTGGCAGCTATGAATTCCTCATTTGTAAGGTCAGCAAACTGATTAATGCCTAGCTTGTAAGGCATGTTTCCAGCATTGTTGAAGGCTTCAATGCGTTCCACATTTTCCTTGAAGATCTTGTAACGCATTTCCTTCTCATAGGGGTCCTTATATACTTTGTCATATTGACCCATCCACTGCTCATGCCTCTCATACATTGAGGCACCTTGGACAGAACGAGATGTGGCTTGAAAAGCCCAGAATCCGAAGATGAAAAGTAGAGCCAGTGAGTATTGATTTTTGCAAACCATGATGGTGGTGATGGTGACCCTGGCGACACTGCAGCTTGAGTTGGCTTTGTAGAATATGAGAAAGCATATGAGAAAAGTTCCAAGTTAGCCTGAGGTATTTATAGGAAGAATCACGTAGAATTGCAAACTGATCATAAAGCTTTTCAACACAACGCATCCGAATGCTTTCTCTTCAACGTACTTGAGAGGAATTTCTGATGAGACCCATGGTCAGGGCATGAGTACAATGGACAACTTACTTTTCAAAGCATTGCCTTGTGCGTACGTCAGCCTATAGGTTTTGGAAACATGATTTAATCTAATTCAGAGGTCCAATCATAGGCTCTTTTTTTTTAATAAATATTGGTATGCATTTGACACCAAATGGGATACAGCAGCAGCTGATTGGCTAAAACATTCGTTAAAGTTGATGCATAATGACAATATGCAATCTGTGTTATTTTTAGAAATTAAATTTTATTAAATATTTATTTTAAAAAATTTAATAAAATAATATATCATAAAAACATTTATAAATATTTAATATAAAAAATTTGTGGGAGTTAAAATTTTCATAATTTTAAGGTGATGATTTAAGAATGAGGATTACTTGGGTTCGAATGCCACAAGGCGGTCACCTTTCCCAGGTGTCATCTGTCCCCATTCCTAGTGCTGGATGTGGGTTGCCCTCCATTTCATGAATGATATACTCAACTGAACCAGTCTCATTTTCTATTTGTGGTAGCCTGGTCTATAACACAGTCGAGACAGAACCTTTCATTGGCCCCATCATATATGGATACCCAACTCCTTCAGGGTCTGGTAAGGATTGAAGGGTCCAATCCATGTAGTCTAAACCCAATTTCTTGCCATACCATTTTCAAATAAAAAAATATCTTGCTTTATTACAGTTATTTGTTTCTTCTCCCATTTTTAAATCTAAAGTGTGTCTCACACTTTGCCAAATTTAATCCTATAGATTGAATTTTTAAAAAAAAAAAAGAAAAAATCTTCGGCAACAAAAAAGCAAATAAATTATTCTGTTTCCTGTTTTCAGTTTTTACCATAATTGTTACCCATTATTAGAAATTTCAATAATTTTGTAAAAAAAAGACCAATATTATTTTTATTACCAAAATTGCGATAATGGAACCACAAATGTCATTGGTTTAGTAGCAAAGTAGACTAGAGAGAATATAATGGGCAGCAAGTCACCGTGCGGGGCGGTATGGGCCACTCCTTCTGGTCAACATCATCCCATTCCATCTTCTTTCAAACCGGATGTTGCCAGAATATACTTTAGGGATGAGATATAGATAGGGTTATAGGCAAGTAATTATTAAATAAATATTTATTTGTATAATTCAACTAATTTTTTATATTATAAAAAAGAGTAAATATTTATATTTGTTAAGTGGGCCATAGACCGTGCTTCATTGGAATCCCTTGGGGCAGTGGCTTAGGGTTCCCTGAATGGCCCAGCTGGCACGGCACCCTGCACATGCCCACCTGCTTCTACTGTCCCCAACTCGCACATACGAGAAATTCTTCCTCCCTTTACTTCTTTCCCGTTTATGCCCGCGCCCCCCCCCCCCCCCCCCCCCTTTCCTCCTCTCCCCCTTTTCTTTTTACGACAATATTTTGAAAAATTAATGAAAAAACGAATTTTACTACAAATAGTCATTGCCATATTCTGAAGGTTATTAAAGGCATGACGTGCAGACTGCAAGCAATCCAATTCTATCCCTTGCTTTTCACAAATTTGCCAGTTTGTTCCTATGCACTTACATATGTTAGGTGGTACTATGGTTTTGCCACCATCTTATAACACCGAACTTTGTCATGTCGCCGTACCAAAAAGAAAAGAACTTTGTCATGTCGGAATGCTACTCAACTTCACTCAATAATTCTAATCTTTCTTACCATGAAATAATTTCTTTGAAATTTATATTATTCATTTATCATATTTTATAATAATTTACATAATTAATAATTCTACAATCACATATAATTACATATTGTTGATAGACATGCATCCAATATAAAGAGAAATGTTGCTCCAACTCTAGTGAAGAAATAGCAACACTCCAATATAAATACATTATGCGTATGTCAAGAAATAATCTAAGTATGATGTGTATACATACACACACAGTATAAGTATGTTATGTGTACACACTCTTTCACTCAAATCCTATTTCTTGATGTATAAACTCACTCAGGTCTTGTTTCTTGACAAAGACACTCACTCAAATTCTCTTTCTTGACATATGCACGGCAGAAACGCATTGCATGTACACCTAGAATTTCCTATAACTACAATGCAAAACTTTGTTTTTTTAAATAATGATACATACATAATTTTATCTGTATAAGTAATATAATAAAGTATTTTAATTATACCTGGCTCACCGACGGCATTAATAAATATACTTTAATAATATGGTTTTTCTGTATAGACAACATTTTACAGACACCATAACTCTTTGTTTTCCAGTGTTCTTGGTCAAGCTCTATCCATCATTCTGTCATATAGAAAGCAATTCAAAGAACGGTGAATAGTGTTTGCAATGAGTGACTGATCTCCAAACCGTTAGTTTGTAGATGGTATTTTTTGTGGCAAAAAGAGAATGCTTTAGAATTGTAGATCTATTTCTCCATGAATAGGCAATTTGCCCCTCTTATTATTTTTACTACTATACCAGAATTGAACATAGACTTAGCCATTGCCAGGCACGTTTTGAACCTACATTCAGTGACTAGTGGCTGTCTTCTTAATTGCAGACATCGTGAGTGTTCCTTATATTTATGCAGAGAAGTTAGACAAGTATGTATAGCCATGAAATGACCTTCAATCCCTATTGTGTTTTTTTGTTGAATAATACCATTGTTACGTTTTTACACATACCCTTTTTATATGTACTGTTTATCTCTTAATTTTAAAAAAAAAATTAAAAAACATAAAAAATTATGTTTAAAAGCGAATATATATCAGCACCTTTTTTTGCTACATCGTATGATACAGATGCAGAGAAGAGAAGGGTCATTTGTGACACTTTCTCATACTGCTGAGAGATGGAGGCTTCTTCTCATGGTGGATGCGTGGTGGGGGAAAGGGGTATTTTGATAATTTAATAGCGGATGTAATGATCATAGGTATCCGTAGCTACAGAATTCTGAGGGGTACGGAATCCAAATATGGAAGGG
Source organism: Dicorynia guianensis (assembly GCA_037013595.1). Classification (NCBI taxonomy): domain Eukaryota; kingdom Viridiplantae; phylum Streptophyta; class Magnoliopsida; order Fabales; family Fabaceae; genus Dicorynia; species Dicorynia guianensis. Next base: position 5,531,452 of record JASUAB010000009.1, read on the forward strand.
CGTGATTCGTGAAAGGAAAGTGGTAAATTAGGTAAGAACGCGTAAGCACATCATTAAGACCCTAACATAAGGGAACAACTTGTAGTGTCAGCGCATCACCTTCAACCCCGTCTCTGTTATTATAATTTGAATTCAGGGTTTGCCATTTTTAAGAATGGTGGGGTAAAATAAAACGTGGGTTGGAGTTTGAAATTACAGTACTGAAAAATGGGGCAGTAGACAGTAGAGAGAGTGAAGTGTGTTAAATTGGTAATGGTAGGTAATGCCACATGGTGATCATCATGTTAAAAGGAAGCAGAGAGAGGGAGAGAGAAGGAAAGACGGGGGAAGGAAGTAATATCCATCCTTGAAGGTGCAGAGAGATTAAGGGAAGAAAGACAGCAAATGGAGAGGAAAATTTCTTAAAAGCATATAACTTTATATTCTCTTTCTCTTTCTACCATTTACGCTTTCTATCTTCACATTCTTTCCTTCCTCACGGGATACCTATCCCCTTCGCTTACAATGTCTGACTCGCCCATCTTCTCATGTCTTCCTCAGCCGCGCAACTCTTCTGTTTCTGTATCTTCTCCTCGTGTTCTGCTCTTCTGCTCCCTTGAACTTCAGCTAACTCATCCACACACACACATCGGATGCACACTGTGATTTGCGTAATATAATAACTTGAGGCTCGTTTCTCGGCGAGGGAAATATTGTTTCTCTATTTATTTAAGGAAAAAAATAAGAAGAAAGACAGAGAGCATGTCGCAGCGGACTGGGAAGTCTATGCAAGAACTGGGCTTTGATTCTCTTACAACTCGATTGCGCGATTCGCTGAGTTGCGACGAAAACAAGCCCGATTTTAAAGAACTCGATCTGAGTTCTCCCGCTTCGCCATTGAAAATCCGTGGCGCAGTTAATGCTGCCTCTAGTTCAAGCTGCAGTTCGAGCTCCTCTGGCTCTGTTTCTGACAGAACAAACACTGCTAAATTGCCCAAGAGACCAGATGGGAAGCCCAAAAACCATTCCGGTGAACTCACTGGGTGTCTTGATTCAAGCCCAAATTGCTCCGAGAGTCTCCGATCCGCTGCGGCAATGCCCAATTCGAAGCCGGGTCATCGGAGATCGATGTCCGCCGGAGCCCCATTAATCTACTCTGGTGGGAGTTTTAGCAGCGGCACGGGCAATAGTAATTGTTGCTCAAATGGTGCTACTTCAGGGACCAATTTGTTTCCAAGTGGGAACATATGTCCAACTGGGAAGATCCTCAAATCCGGTTTGGCATCCCGACCCTCCAATAGAACCGAAGTTTTGGGTTCGGGAAACGTGAACTATGGCCATGGCAACATAATGCGCGGCGGCGCAAAATTTTTCAATGCTGGGCACGTTGTTGATGACAATGTAGCAGGGAATTCTGGGATTTTGAAGCGGGCAATGGCTGGCTCTGATCCAGAGGAGCTGAAAAAGGCTGGAAATGAGTTATATAAAAGTGGTAATTTTGCGGAGGCATTGTCATTGTATGATCGAGCTATATCAATAACGCCGAGTAATGCAGCCTATAGGAGCAATCGGGCAGCGGCGTTGACTGCGTTGGGGAGGTTGGCTGAGGCGGCAAGGGAGTGCGAAGAGGCTGTGAAGTTGGACCCTGCTTATGCCAGGGCGCACCAAAGGCTGGCTTCTCTTTATTTACAGTAAGTGCTCCGTTCCCCTCCCTCTGTTTTCCCGTTTCTCCTTTGAATAAAATTTGCATGACATGAAACGACTACTGGTTCTTCTGATCAACCATGATGTCTTTCTAATTGGTTTTGGTTTAAGTAATTTCACTGATATACACGTGGGTCTTTGGTTATCTTTTATCTTCATTTTAAAGGTGTGATCTTCATGTTGGTATCATATAGATTTGGTACTGTTTCCTATTGCATTTGTTTTAGCTATAAACTCAATTTCTTTGTTCGAATTTCACAAATTGCTGTGTATATTTGTTTATAAGTTGCTTCTAAATGTTTGGTCGTTAAAACATGATAATATTATATTCATCTTAGAATTGACATTTCAGATTGTGATTTAATGAAATAAATTAAAGAGAGTCATAGATTTTTTTTCTTTGATCGCCGCGGCATGAAAACAACACAGTTATGCTATTTGGACATAGTTATTTTCTTTTCTGCTGCACAATACAAGAGGTTCGAACCTCTCGTGGCTAAATTTGGGCCTATTTATGGCTTTCTACATTATGATTGGAGGCATCAAATTTCTTTAGGCTCATTTAACCCAATTGATTTGAGATTTCTGCAGCTTTGGGCAGGTTGATAATGCTCAGCGCCACCTTTATCTCCTTGGACATCAGGTGGATCGATCTGAACTGCAAAAGCTGAGGTTATTAGAAAAGCATTTGAACCGATGTGCAGAGGCACGACGGATGAGTGATTGGAAAAGTGCACTCAGGGAATCCAACGCAGCCATTGCAGTTGGAGCAGATTTGTCACCTCATGTAGCCTCTTTATTCGTGATCCTGGAATCTCATTTTCTTTACTGTACATAAGTTCCATTTCCTAACTTGTGATAGTGCTACTTACAGCTTGTTGCTTGTAAAGCAGAAGCCTATTTGAAACTCCATCAGCTTGAGGATGCTGAGTCCAATTTCCTTAACATTCCCAAGTTAGAAGGTTGTCCACCATCGTACTACCAATCCAAGTCCTTTGATATGGTGGGTGAAGCCTTTGTTCACTTTGTCCGTGCACAGGTTGATATGGCCTTAGGAAGGTAAACATTATAACAGTGCAAGATTAGATGTAACTTTTGCTTGTGAGTGAATAAAATTTATGGAATGTTTCAGGTTTGAGAATGCAGTGGCAGCAGCCGAAAAGGCTAGCCTGATTGATTGCAGTAATGCAGAAGTTGCCAGGGTTCTAAATAATGTGAAAATGGTAGCAAGAGCTCGTGCTCGCGGCAATGATCTTTTCAACTCTGGGAAGTTTTCTGAAGCTTGTTCTGCTTATGGAGAGGGCCTTAAACATGACAGTTCAAACCATGTACTTTATTGCAATAGAGCAGTTTGCTGGTCCAAACTTGGACTATGGGAACAATCTGTTGAGGATTGCAGCCAAGCTCTCAACATTCAACCAAATTATAGTAAAGCCCTTTTCCGCAGGGCTGTGTCCAATGAGAAGGTGAAACTGCTTCCATCGTACATAAATGTGCTTGTCTTCATTGTTTTTGTTCTTTTCAAAGGAAATTTTGTTCTGTAGTTATTTAAGACTTGTAATCATCCTGCAGCTCGGAAGGTGGGCAGAAGCTGCGAAAGATTATGAGGCTTTAAGACGGGAACTACCCCAAGACAATGAAGTTGCTGAATCTCTCCGTAGGGCTCAACTTGCAATGACTAAATCTCGTGGAGAAGTCTATGGTACGAAATTTGGAGTTGAAGTTGAAGAAGTTTCTGCGTTAGATAAATTTAAAGCTGCAATTGCTTCTGCTGGTAAAATTCAATGCCTTTATTTTGAAGCCGAACAATGTTGGTTGGTTCAGTATTTCTTGCATCCTATCTATCCTGCTTCATTTATTCTGTCCTAACAAAAAATCTGAAATTGCAGGCATTTCAGTAGTTCACTTCAAAGAGGAATCAAATGAACTCTGTGATGAAATATCCCCATTCATAAATATGTTGTGCATTAGATATCCATCTATTAAATTTATTAAGGTACGCTGTGGTGGTAGCTCTTATAAGTATTAAGAAATAGTATGGGAAAACTTATTTTCACTTACAAAATTATACTTAATACTCATAAATTCAAGTGAGTTTTTAGATTTGTTAAATTTTACAGACTAAACTATAAGGTTTATGAGACTTAATAAATTTAATGATTTAAATTTTTTAAATAAAAATTTAGTAAAATTCATTTTGTAAGAAATTATATAATATAATGACCTGTTTGCCTAATTTTCCTTTTCTTTGCAAATAAATTGCAGGTGGACGTGGAGGAGAGTCTGGCTATAGCAAAAGCTGAGAGTATAAGAACCGTCCCAACTTTCAAAATTTATAAAAATGGAGAGAGGATGAAGGAGATGGTTCGCCCCAGCCATCAGTTCTTGGAGGAGTCAGTGAGGAACTCTAGTAATCTCTAGTCTTTGTAATTCTCACCCATATGCATTCGGATGAGACTCAAACCACAGCAATTGAAGGTGCTCCAAGGATGCACCAGAAAGCCCAGAGCCATGTTTAGTTCAGATTAGGATGATCAGTTTTCCTGAAACACAGTTGAATACAAATTTTTCAGAGTACTTCTAGGCATATAAACCTCAGAGAAATAGCAATTTTAGTCAATATTTTGAAATCATTTATGTATATCTTTTTCCCAGCATTTTGTTTTAGCTTCTTTTCCTTTTTCCCAGTTTCAACTCCAACCCGAACCCCCATCCTCTCTCCTTTTTTTTTTTTTTGTTTGGTTCTATCCTCTTTCCTTTTTGTTGGTTACTTACGCCAGCCTTGTGACAGGAACACAGTTTTGGCCTAAAACCAACACTAAAGTTAGAAAAAATCTGATATCAATTATAGTCCCTTTTGTTATTTGACAGAGACACAGAAAGTGCATGAGAGAGAAATGGCTAGAGTGGCTGATAGCAATTATATGGCTTTAGGCTGGTACTTAGATTTTGGGACCATTAGCAACTGTGGAATAATGTTGGGACCTAAATCCTTTGTATTAGGTGGTAAAAATTGGAACTTCTGATGAATGACTTGTAAAAGACCTGGCTCTATGGTGGCTTTGGATTGACCCTACACATATTTACCCGTGACAACTGGTTAGTTTCTTTATGTGAGCAAATAACAAATGTATATGTAGAATTATTTATTGAACTAATTTTATAATAGTTTTTTTTAATCTTTTATACGATATTCTTGTATCATTATTGGGTAAGAAATTAATTTATATTTGAGTTGGTCATTGATAATCTTTCTCAATAAGTACAATTCTAAGGTTTAAACTCAAGTTTTTGATCTTAAATTCTTCAATTTGAAACATAAGCAATAATTATTTTGTCAACACCAAATTAATGTAGTTTTGCTGTTCTAACAAATAAAATTTTAGAAAATTTTTATTTAATTTAGACCTTAAAATTGATTAACTCTTACAAATTAAACCATAAATTCATAATTACTCTTTATTACATGAATATTTTATCTCCTACCTCTACGTGAGAGACAAAATACTTATCTTATAATGACTTAATTCTCTTTGAACTACTATGGGTACCCAATCGTATCGCCTCATGCAACATTATTGTAACTCACTATCTCAAATAGACCATTTTGCTCATTTTTATCTGGTTGCGCATTTCACTTAAATTCATAGGAAAAACAGGGTGTTCAAAATTTTACCGTTTAGAAACTTTGATACATGGGGAGAAATAATGTCTTAACCTATCAATTTAAACAAAGTATGAAAAACCACATGAAGCAGAAACCTTGACATATAATTAGTACTTTGAAAGCTCAGTGCTTCCTTAGATGTCGTACCACTACACCACTGCTTGTGAAGGAAAATCAAACAAAATGGTAGATATTGTAACCTTAATAGCTTAAACAACTCCTATTACATATACAATAGAAGTAAGCTTCTGGTTTTTATTTTTTATATGCCAAACATATATATGTATAAATACTTGGCTTCTTCAAACTCTTGACATGCATGGGAATTAAAATTACTGGCCAGCTGCAAAAGCCTCGACTGGGAAGGTCTTGGTGATGCCAGCAAGACTTTTGAAGTGAATCTTGCCAGTTGGGGGGTCATCCACAGTGATCTCACTCACTGGGGGCCATAGCATGAGCTCCTTAGCCTTCACACCCTTGAGCTTCTTGATCTTCTTCTTGGAGATGTAGCCAGTGATCTCAGAATCATAGCTCACGAGCTTGCTGATCATCTTGAACTCATGCTCCACCTTCTTTTTCTGCACAATCCACATGTATCCTGTGGCTTTCACAAACCCAACTTCGATCACATCGGCTAGAGGGAGAAGCCCCGCCGGCAATTCATATTCTTGCAGCAGAGCCACGGACATTTTCATGCCTTCCTCGTGACCCTTCTTCACTACCCCTCCCACCTTTTCTGCCATTGCCGAAACCTCAATTTCCTTTTTCGAGTAAATAAGAAAATCACTTTTTGCCTTGGGATTTAGTGGATAGGAGAGGATTGTATATATACATTCTACTAAAGGAGCCATTGATGATGAGAGACAAAGTTTGTGCTTGGTGGAGACCGAAGTTAGCTTCTTTGTATGTACCGTCTAATGTTTTTTTCCCTTTGTCAATGTCTAACATGCTTTTTTCAAGGACGGTTTGAGAGAAACTTAGCTATATGGTTCATTATTATATTTCATTTGTTCTTTCAATTCCACTTTGTAACTAAAAATGACTATAAACTTGAGTGAATTTGAACCCTGCATCTCTAGACCTTTAAAGAAGAATTAAGTTTGAAATGCATGGAAAATCTATAATTATGAAGAATACACTTTGGGGTTAATGTTTTGATATCTGATGATTATATTTTAAGGATGTGATTGTCTGTCAAAACACTGATGTAAAATTAAAATAAAAAGAAAAACTTACACATTAAATTATAAAAAAAATCACAAAAATCAAAACATCCAAATTCATCTTTTAAAGACCACAAATTGTTGTATCCCAAAGAGAGAGAAAGTGCAAAACGACAGAATACTAATCTGAACAATCGATGCAAGCTAAGTCGTTGGACTTGTCAAAAAGTTTTGTCAGAGATATTTAATTTGCAAATTATCACAAATATTTTAGATACTATACCTCTATTCGAACGCAAAATGCATAAAATTTAATCACAGCCATTCAATTAATAAGTCCCACTAATTAAATGACCATAAATTTTGTACAATTTTAGTAAGTTTTATTTTGTGAAAAACATTTCTAAATTAATTACATATCAACTTCGAATATTGGGTATGTAATAAAAAAATAGATAAAAAATAAAAAAAATTATATGTTAAATTAATTATAAAAGGAGATAAAAAAAATCAGCATAATCAATAAAAAATAAGTAAAAGAATCTAAATTTTTGTTAGATATCATATGCTTAAAATTGATTGGTTTTAGTCAAAACAAATATTATACTGGATGATGTAGGCCTCAATTTGTAACCTGGGCCATAATTCTGGCCCATTGGAGCAATTTATCTGTGCCTCCTGTTCAGGTCCAGGGAAAATTTGAAGAGAGAAATGTGAAATTTTTTAGAGAGAATAGAGGAAGAAGCGGGCATCATATAACGAACTCACGTGGCCGAAGTGCTATCTAAATTGGCGCCTCCTCTTTCTTTCTTTTCCATTTGAAGGCGCCAGCAGAGAGAATGTTGAAGACGATGGAGACGCAGACGCAGACGCAGACGAACAAAGCAAGCTCGAGAAGACGATCGGTGAAGAGCTGGAAGCTATCTTTAGAGGACTACATGGATCTTCTTCATTCTCACCAAACGCTTCATCTCACTGTCAACCATCTCAATCACGTATATATTCATTCCATTTCTCCTTTTTCTTCGTCTTTTTCATTCTGCTGCTTTCTCTCTCTATCTGATTTTTTTTTTCCATTCTGGCTCATGTTGTAGATCATCCGTATGCACGGCTTCAAGAAAATCCATCACGTTCCCAAGGTTCTACTTTCTCTTCGTCATGCTAATTTTGAGTATATGTTTGGCTGCCGAGAAGACGGCGGGGAAAATGGTTACCAGTTCTTTGTTTACTAAACTGCATTTTCATAAATCGATTCCAGTCAAGCAGAAGTATCATAATACGCATACTTTCAAAGAATTCCTGATATGAACACCAAAATGGTTAGCGCATTTTCTTGGAGACGGGTGAATTTCACTTTTTGAAAGCAGAACTTCACTTCGTCATTGATCTTGTGTCCTTTCAACTCAAAGCAAGAACATTAACTAATTTTCATTAGCTTTTTTCTTTGGTATGAGCTTCACAAATCTGTTTCAATTTCATAGAAGGTGTTGATTGATGCTGTGGATAGAATTGATCTGGTGGATTTACCGCGCTCAACGCTCCGCCAGAGCGTTTCAGCCTTTGCAATCCCCACACTCGAGGATGCGGTCGCTGATCTCAACGAACTCAACTGGCAAGAGTGCTGCGTTACCTCGATCCACTCTCTGAGCACTTGCAAGGACAACATCCCGCCAACGGATCAGAACCCCCAAATTACCCATCACTTGGAGCCCAAAACGCTAGCGAAGACTCCAAAAACGGGAGGGATCAACGAAAGCTGCAGCCAACCTGATGCTTCCCAGTCCCACCATGCTCCCCAGACTGGCCGACGAGCCACCAAAATGGTGCCCAAGCGCAAGAGGATTAACGGTGAGGCTCTTGACTCCGTATCAATTCCGGATTGCGTTTCTCTCGCTTCGTGTTGAAACGCATGGCCTGTAAATTCTAACTGTTTGGTTCCTTTCTCTGAACTTGGAATTTCCGTTATAATGTGCTTAGTAGTCATGTTGTGCCACTTTCTTTTGGCCGAATGAATTGGATTGTGTTTATAATCCATTTTCCCCAATCAAGCAAATAAAGCTAAAAGATTGCACAAAGCTACTAATTTCGTGTCGCGCTCACTGAACACACCCACCAAAATGCCAATTGCTGTTCCTATCAAAGGCTGATCAATACATATAACAAAAATATAGTAGTTTACATGGGAAAAGACACATGCCTAGTTATTTTATTATGGGTGAGTAATGAGAAATCAACTCATCTTGGCCTTGGAGTTACAGGCCCCTTCCTCAGTCTCGAGCAAAGATGAGCGCGTTTCTTGCCCAAAGATTACATAATTTTTGAGAACCTTAATTGAACCCGCTGCCATGGTGGGAAGTGTGGGGCCAACCACAAATGTTCGAAATTATCTTTTTCAACAGTTACACTCCCTTCATGATAACTATTATAACAATTTTAACTAAAATTTCATTTTAATCTTTCAAGAATTTTTTATTTCAACCCCTCTCTTTAAAATTTTTAGTTTAATTTTTTATAAATTAAAATCACTCATAATCAAAATCTTTTCATTATATTGCTATTAATTATATTAAATTTTTATTAATGTAACATTAAATACTACCGTAACATTCATATTAACATTTTTTTGCTATACCAACATATAACATAATACCTACGTATTATCGAACTTGTTTATCAGATTATGACTTGACATCCGCAAATCCTTCAACTTAACATGTTAAATAACACGTGAACACCATATTATATGTTGACATAGCAAAAATTTTGAAACGTGATACCACATCAATAAAAAACTTAATGGCAATATAATTAAAAAATTTGATTAGAAGTAATTTTAATTTATGAATGATTAAATTAAAAATTTTAAAAAGTAATCAATAAGAGACCAAATCGGACTTTTAGTCTAACAACTTTTTTCCGGAGACCAAAGATTGGAATAAGAACTGTGATCCATTTCGCACCCTTTTCCCTCTTGATATGACCGTAGAACCGTAACCGATTCTTACTATTCTTATGATCTCCAATTCAACACTCCCAATATACACGTGACATGATTAATATAATCTACCAATCAAGGGTTGAAGCCAGGTGAGAATAACAGGAAGTATTAAGAAAGAATCTCCAATACAGCAGTATGACCATATAAGGGAGAAGCATTTTTCATTGGAACAATACCCAATAAGGAATCCTCCTCACTCAATTCCCCGCAGCCCGCAGACCGCAGACACAGACAGGAGGACAAGCTTGGGGATGAAATAGGCCATTCCCAGACATCAAGCCAATAACACAAACCATAAGATGGCACAAGTGGAGTTTCTCTCTCTCTCTCTCTCTCTCTCTCTCTCTCTCTCTCTCTCTCTCTCTCTCTTCCCAGCTGGGAAAGTGTGGCCAATCAACAAGAAACGAAGAGGAAACAATGGAACCCTATCGCTAACTAATACACAGATGAGTTACCAGTATCATAATTCATGCCCAGACACACATCAAATCCTAAGGAAGGTGCGGCCTGCCATCTGCCTCACTGCACAGAAGAAATGAGACGAATAAGTAAACAAGTCAAACGGAAAGAGTAATGATAGCAATGAACAAAGCAATAAGTAATACTACTTCCGCATCTTCAGCTCCTCCAAGCTTGGCAATGCCATTCACTTTCTGGGAGTCTTCTGCAATAATAAAAGGAAGTAGAGGAGTAAAATCTAGAATAGAATGATAGAACAGAAAAGCTGGGAAGGATGTGATTTTCATAAATAAATGGACAAATATTATAAGTACGCTTTACAAGCTATATATTAGTAACTCTATTAAATTAGTCTTTTCTTTAGCATCGAATAACAGGGAGTGTAAACACAGTTTAGCATCATCCAAATATTGAAGTCAATTTCAATCAAGCTGACAAGGAGTCAGGACTTTAAACATTGACTCAAGATTCCTTATTCTGAAAGGTCATAATAGGTTTTCCCTGAAATGACTGTTTAAATGGCCAAGTGAAATTCGCTGCTAAGCGTCACAGACGTTCTTTACTCATTTAATCCTATTTGGACCCATATCCTCCTCTCCACCTCTGATGACCGTAATAAGCTAATAGTCTAACCAGCATATTCATCTTTCTCAAAATTTGTTGATGTCTTTAATAATATCATTTTATATCAGCCAAAAAAAAAAAAAATTGCTTCCTTTCTAAACAAAGGGGGAATCTCTTAATCCAAAACAAGAGGATGAAAACATCTACTCATTTACTATAAACACAAGAGGCATGCTCTCCTCAATTTTACAGATCCAAGGATCGACAATAAATAAGCCCCTCCCCCCCCCCCCCCCAAAAAAAAAAAAAAAAAAAAAAAAAACCAATAAACTGCATGGGTGAAAAAAAATAAATGTACACGCTAACAAAAGCATTATTGGTGTTAAATGGCATTAAACAATGAGCTTAAAAAGAAAAAAAGGAAAAATAATCATTTAAATGAACTATAAATTACCTCCATCTTCTGGGATGTCAGAAGTCCACAAGGTAAGGTTGTCCCTCAAAAGCTGCATGATCAATGTGCTATCTTTGTATGACTCCTCATTCAAGGTGTCAAGCTCTGCAATAGCTTCATCAAAAGCTTGCTTGGCAAGATGACAGGCCCTGGAAGGAGGAAAAATACAAACTCCAACATTGAATACAGGGGCATTAATTTACATATTTCAGGGTATAAATAAAGCCTAAAGTATACAAACCTTTCTGGTGAGTTCATAATCTCATAATAGAAAACTGAGAAATTTAAGGCTAAACCCAATCGGATAGGGTGTGTAGGAGCTAAGTCAGCCTCTGCTGCTGTGGTAGCAGACTGCAATGCAATTATAAAACAAGTTATACCAGAGTTACTCTAGTAGATAAATAGATGCTGCCTGCTAAAGAGGAAACTCCCTTGAACAATAGTTCTTCCAGAAAGTATTTGGATAAATATATGTCAGAATGAAAGGAAACCAAACATGTAATCAAAGGGAAGAAACTAAATTATATATTTTTAAAATATATATAGGAATTCCAAGTTCTTTTCTTCAAGCAGAAAAGCCCTGCTCTTGTCAAATATAAATAAAAATTGGCAGACATCATCATTACCAGTTAATTACCAAAGCTTCCATTGCAAGTTCAATATGCCTTAACAATAAAGAGTATTAACGGCTGCAGGTTCCATATATAAATTTTTTGTCTTTTTCTTGGTCAACATCATTAAACTTTAGAGGGGTCCAAGATTTATTTCAATAAATCAATCGAGAACCTCTAAAGAACATTGCACACCAATAATAATAGTAATGTAATAATAATAACAATAATCATAAATAATAGATTAATAATACACTAAAAAAATGACAATGTTAATGATGAAAGAACCCACTCTACATGTTAGATTCAAATTAGTAGAACTGAGGTGTTTATATGACATCTTCCTCAAGCAAGCCACTAATTGTCAACAGTATCAATAAAATACCAAACACAACAAACCCCAACCCTTTCAGTCTACCAAAACCAAAGATGACACACAAAAGAATCTTGTTTCATCAAATCCCCAGCAGGCACTACTTATTTTAATTAAGCTCAACAAAGACCAATCTGTACATTATAGCCATTAGTCAGGTGGAGCTATCATATAAAATACAAATATATATATATATATGAGTTTTATTTTAATTAAACCCAACAAAGAATAATCTGTAAATTATAGCCAGGTATAACAATCTTATAAAATGCAAAATATAATATATATATATATATATATATATATATATATATACGTGTTAGAGTTTTATATGGCACCTCATATGCTTTCATTGACTGATCAGCAGCCTCCTTCTTCTCGTTACCATTCTTAAATTCTGCAAGATAACGATAATAATCTCCTTTCCTGCATGAAAAAAAATTTGAACCCCCAATAGCTTCGTGTGCAAAAGAGAGATTAAAATACCAAACTCCACAAAGAGAATAAGACAGAAATGCACTCACATCTTATGGTAAAACACAGATGATTCACCAGCTGAAGCTGAAGGAATAAGGTGTTCATCAAGCACTCTCATAACATCATTACATATACCTGTAAGCTCTGATTCAACCTTCTGCCTGTATTCCTTAATCCGTTTTGCATTTACGTCATTTCCTTTTGCTTCTTCTTTTTGTTCTATTGAGGACAGGATCCTCCAAGATGCTCTCCGGGCACCAATCACATTCTTATAACCAACAGACAGCAAATTTCTTTCTTCAATGGTCAAATCGACATCTAGATTTGCAACTTTTTTCATTGCATCCACCATTTCTGTTACAAATAGATGCAAGAACAAAACATCTTGAATCAAACTTCGAAGTATTCATTCAGTTAACTCCAAGCCAAAATCAGAAGTCAAATAACACAAAAACCAAAACCACTTACACTGAAGTATTATGCCAACCATTACAGGATAAACCAGTGGAAAATTTATTTGTTACTAAATAGTGCTGGTAAATGTGATGGCAACCATTATGAAATGTGAAAAGTAGCTGAGGCTGCCGCTTCACAGGGAATTGGGACGTAAAATTTTCAGTGACTTACCAATGATACTATGATAATTGAGCTTTGCTAATATATAAATTTTTAGGCTCCATTCCTCAACATAAACTCCATAGATCACATGGAAGCTATGAAAACCAGAGCTACTGAATTTTTAAAAGCGGGCAATCCCCACGAGGAAAAATGGAGTCTTAGTTGCATCCTATTGTAACAATCTAACAAAGTTATAATCAGAAATATCTTTCTAGAAATTATTTTTCCTTTCCCTTCAAAAAAGGAGAAAAAAAAAATCAGTCAAGGTTTAGTCCAAACCTAGTACAAACACACAACAACAAGACACAGAAATTTATTCCACTACGAGAGATTAGTTATGTAGATCAAACGGCCCATTGGTTTTACAAACAAATGTAACGACCCACAACAAATTTTAAAAAATTTAAAACTATGCCCCTTATGCTCGTTAATTTCTTTGCACTCAACCAGTTAACAGAGGAGAAAAAGCCATCGACCTCCACTCTGACACAGAGTTACACTGATCAGACTAAAATCGAAGAAAAGCACATAACTTCAATTAAATAAATTCGATATAAACATAAAAAATTCAGACAACAACATAATTTTGCATATCAATGCGCATGAATTCATGAAAAGAGCCCTAACCATCGTATCGCTCAGCCTGCTCAGCGAGCTTGGCGACGTAGACGAAGTTCTCACGCTCCTTGGAGGAAGCCATGGCCGATCTCCTCGAGATTAGGGTTTCTGCTATGCCGTTAGTGTGGCTCCGGTCTCGATCAACGGACCAAGCTCGCTCTCCCCTTCTTCTTGCTCGATGCCGTAGCAGGAAGAGTGTCACTGTCGCGAAGAAAAAATGGACTTTTAGTGAAATACCAAATACCTCCCGACCTTTCCGTTGTTTTTAATTTTGTTGTGGTGGTACATTTGTCCTTTTCTATCCTTGTCAAGGTCAAACCGAATTTGTGGAATGAAGAATTGAAGACCACGGATATGCTTCCGTGCAAACGGGCAGAGACTAATTGGATTTCCAACCTGTCCGTGATTAACAGGTACGACATCAAATTACTGGCTATAATTGAGTAAATATATGAACGAATCAAAACGTGACGCGTCATTCATGATGGCCAATCAGAGTCCTACTTTTTTATTCTCTGGTGGGATGATATGTATTTCATAATTTGATTCTTTTTTTGGGCCTACCATGACCGGGTTGGACCTGGTGTAGGCCCCATTACCTTCAATATCTTGGTTCTCTTTGGTCGGACAAGTTTACGACCTTTTCTTTGGTCGAGCAAGGACAACTAAATAATAAGTATGTTATAGCTGGCTCAAAAAATATAAGTTAAAATGTATAAAATTTTTTAAAATTTTAAGTTAATTTTAAAAAAAATTTTAAATTTTAAAAATTGTTAAATAAATTTTTTGAATTATAAAAAAGTTTTAAATAATTTTTTTTGTCAAAATTTAAGAAAATCATGAAAATAATCTTTATTATAAAGTTGAAAAATTAAAGAAGATTGTAAATAATAAAATTTTGAAGTTTTAGTATTAAACCTCAATATTTTTTGTGCTATATTTTATTTGCTATTTAGTTTGAGTTATATTTTTGCTATACTTATGAATCCAACTTAGAAGATGAAGTTCTCATGCTAAAAATAAAGCTACAAATCTACCCTAAGTTTTTTCTTTTGTATTTATGGTTGATTTTAAAATTTTAAGTATATTTGAAGAGTATTTTTATCTTTTTATCTGGTCAAATTAGAAGTTGACTAAAAAATATTCAAATTTTGACGAAAAATCTGACGGAAACAGTTATTTTAAAAATTTTTCATAATTCAAGAGGATTATTTGAAAACTTTTAAAGTTTATGAGAATTTTTTAAAATCGACTTAAAATTCAAAAAAATTTTGTGCATTTTAACTAAAAATATATATTATTTTTTATCATTGTAATAAATTTCAAATTTTACCATAGTATACAGCAAATATAAATCAGAAGTCATTTTTTCATAATTTTTCCTTCATATAATTCTCACAATAATTCATATGGTAATAAGTCTTGCACTAAATAAATTTAATATTATAAATTTTATAAATTAATAATTGTATGAGATTAAATATGTTAGACTAGATGAACTAAAAAATTATCATTTTAATTAGTACAAATTAGTGTAGAATAATATTAGTACGGGTGTGATCAGTTCATTGCAAATAAGGATTACTAAATGAAAGGGAAGAAGTGATAGGGATGACACCATTGCAACCCTCAGATAGAAAGAGACAACATTGTGGCGGAAATGTAGAGAGACGTAGTTGATGGGAAGGATAGGGAGACTTAGAAATAATCAACATACCAAAGAATTATTGCCTCATTTGTGAAATACTCTATTCAGTTTGTTGGCATATACCTCACGAAGATTACAATACAGCACATTTTGAGATCAACATGGAAGCTTACCCCCACAAATTGAAACAATCCAATCAAAGATTATTTCTTTTATAAAGCATTAACTAATTTACAACATAAGCGAAATACTCTATTCAGTTTGTTGGCATATACCTCCCGAAGATTACAATACAGCACATTTTGAGATCAACAGCAAAGCTTACCCCCACAAATTGAAACAATCCAATCAAAGATTATATCTTTGATAAAGCATTAACTCATTTACAACATAAATCAGAAGTCAGAACTTTATGGCATTGAAAATTCAAAGTAAATTGCAGAAGTTATTTAAAAAAAAAAAGAATTACTTAGGAAAAGTGACATTAGATGCTAGGTTACGGTTTCTCATAAGTTTTTTCTTCGAACATTCATGTTTGATGCATTGACACTGATTCTTCTTCATATTCCCCACTGTAGCTTCACCGTCCTTTTTCTCTTCATGTGTCTCAATCTTTGGATGGATGCTGCTCGACCCCATCGAAATCGACCTCGCAAGACCCTTTGCTGCCTTATCACTCCCACTCATTGCTAAAGAAGCAGTCTCCTGTTTCTCCTTGCTCTGTTTCCATAGTTCTTTCATCGCCACCCTAACCTCACAATCTCGCTCTTCATGCATCCCATCGCAAAACCCACAATTCGGAACCTTTCGCTTCGCGTCCCGAATGCTTCTCAGCTGCTCAAAACTGAAAGCCAGTCTCAGTGCATCGTTTAACGAATTGGGTTTCTGCAGAAGAATCCAATCATGGAACTCTGCCCTTAATCCATCTATGAAGACCCCTCTCAGCAAAGCATCTGTCAACCCATGTTCTGGCCATCTCTCCAAAATCCATTGCAACCTCAAGAAGTAGGACCTAACGCTTTCTTTGTCTGCCTGGTTAATCGTCATAAGCTCGGACCTTAACTCATCAATGAGTTCAATTTTATGGTACGCTTGTAAAAACGAGGACTTTATCTCATCCCAAGAAAGAGAAGGGTAAGGCTCAATGTTAAGGTCGTACCAGAGCGCAGCTTCTTCTTCAAGCGTGACTGGGAAGATCCTCATCAACATTTCAATAGAGGAAGCATTGTTTGCTCTGCAAACTTTATTGAAACGGCTCAAATGGACAATTGGGCATTCCCTCGGAGTGCCACGAAAGATGGGTAAAGGTGCAATTTTTATGTATGAAGCAGTTCGGGAAATGGAATTTGAATCCGACATTGAAGAGCTTCGTCCTTCAATCTTATTAATTTCAGTTTCAGGAGCAAATTTGGGGCGTTGTGAGAAAACAGGGTCGACATTGGATACAGACGCAGAACCAACGTCAGCAGAGTCATCGTCTTCTTCCTCTTCAAATTGTTTGTATTCTTCTCCTCCATCGTACAGAGAATGGGAACCAGAAGCGTCGGCGTAATCGTCATCGTCTTCAGACTTCTCTCTTGGAATTCTCAGGCGAGTCTTACCGGTGGCGGAAGCAGTAGAGAATATGGAGAATTCTGGTGAGGGCGGAAATGGTCGGTGTCTACGAGTCATGTTTGATCAGCTCTGTCAAACAACAATGGCTAAGGAACATGTCTGTTTCTTTGGAGAATTGAAATTGACAAATTGTTCGTAAGAAAGATAACCGCCAGTTACCGTTGGTTGCCGAAGACCGGAACGGAAGAGGCGTATTATGCAGTTGGGTTTTGGCTTGTAATGGGCCATCTCTGTGTAACTAAAATCAAACCGGGCCAAAGCATAATTGGCCTATGCACGGTTTTCTTTAATTCGAGATCCTATCCGAGTTGTGCTCAATTTACGTGAAAGTATAGGGTAATTAGCGTACCTATTCTTACAAAAACTTTTAAATTTTATCTTTAATAATAAAAAAATTACAGTATTGTCATTGAGTAATAAAAGGTTGTACATCTAATTTACTGCTTTTAATTGTAGGTTTAATATTTTTTAACTAAGGTTAATATATAGTAAGAAAGAAATAGACATTAAATAAAAAAAGTATACATTAAATTTAAAAAATACTAAAATTAGTATAATAAAATGAAAAATTTAAATCTCATAATCTACCCTTTTTCTTCAGATAAGTTTACCCCACGAAAGGAATTTATTTAATGTCATCAAAGAGTATAATGGCTCGTTTGATTTTTCAAATTATATAATTTATTTTATAAAATTTAGTAAACAGTGAACCATTTTTCTTCCAAGTGAAATCATATTTTTTTTAAGAATTTATTATATTATTTTTTTATCTTATATTTACTTTATTATTATCTTATGATAAAATTATTATTTTACTATTGGAAGATGTGATTAATAATTTTTATAATATAAAATTTTAAAATAAAATAAAACAATATAAGGTAGAATAGCAAAACCGTTTAGGCCAAGTTTAAAGTCCGAATTCAATCATGCCTAACCCTCTGTAATACTCTCCATACAAAACTGTGCGTTTTCAATCTTCCTTCCCCATAAACCCCAAACAAGCTCGGCGTGATCCCAATTCATATAATAATAGTCTCCGCATACAACTCCACATTCTCAATCTCCCGTTCCCATAAACCCCAAACTAGCTCTCTCTTTCTGCCCTGCAATCATGCGTCCACCGATGAAGAAAACTAATTTCTACGGAGGCAACATCGTCGAGGTGTGTAGTAAAGAAGATGGTTTTCTGGGTTCTTACTACGAAGCCAGAGTCGTCTCGCGTCTCGAGAGTGGCCTCTACGTTGTGGAGTACAAGAACCTGTTGGAGGCCGACGAGTCCAAGCCTTTAACTGAGACTGTGTACCCAAAAGAGCTTCGCCCCGTTCCGCCTACGGTTCATACCAATGGCTTCGCTCTGTACCAAAGGGTCGATGCTTTCGACAACGACGGTTGGTGGGTCGGTTACATCACTGCGAAAAACGGCCCTAGTTACTATGTCTACTTCGAAACCACCCTCCAAGAAATTGCGTACCCTTTCTCTAGGCTGAGGGTTCATCACGAATGGGTCAATGGCAAGTGGGTTCTGTCCAAGGGAGCAAACTTTCATTAACTTCCCTGCCTTTTTTGTGAATCTTGGATGATCTTTGATGTTACCAATGGCGGGTTACGTTTGTAATGTGATAGTTTGAATCAAATTGCCGGCTGCAATTTGTAACCAATTACATAGATATTTAAGCTAGTTGATATCGTTTCAGCATGTTATCTGCGTCTTCTTTCAATGCTAAGTAAAGAATTTGCAAGAGCAATGTTCAGACACTGGTTCTCTTCTCTTTCTCCGTTTCCTCTTTTCCTTTTGCGTTAATTCTGGTTTAAACATATGGGAAATACCGTTTGCTTTCAATACAAGGGGCTGCGCCTGTCATTGAAATTTCTAACGGAAAAAACCTGCAACAGCAAGACTGGGGGCTCGAATTCTGTCTGTGTCCATGGTTTTGGGCTATTTTGAGCCAATGGAGAGACAGCACACAAAGCATCAATTAGTGGTTGCTTCTAGCGCCAGTGGATTATCGGCGCAAGAAAGGCTACTTTGGTATTGTGGCAAAATACATATACATACAGAAATTTCGTTATGGTTGTCAAAAAAATAAAAAATCCAAAGACAAAAACTTCAGAAGAAAAAAAAAGACAAGAACGTGAAGTTTGCAGAAAAATTAGGAAATCTTTGTGCGATTATCTTCAACCTTCTATTACCTTAGAAATTTTCTTGCTTCTACCAATTTGCTTTCTTAAAGGATATACGATTGTAAGAAATGACTGCTTAGAAACTCAATATTCATTACAAAAATATATAATAATAATAATTATTATTATCATTCCTTTAGAGATAGTTAAAATGATTTTGCTCTCTTTTTTTTACTTCTCTTCTTTTAAGTTTGAACCACATGTATCAAAAAAATTATTATTATTATTATCAATCATTGAATTTAGGAAATCAAATACTTACTCCTTGTCTTTGAATTTTTGACAATGTAAAAATTAACATACTAATGATTCAACCCAACCCTCTTGTCCAAATCAACCCGCGTCAGACTTGCTTGACGACGGTGTCATATTTTTGAGACATGTTACTCTTACACAAAAATTTGTGTATACAATGGTACATTTAGAAAGAGAAAAAATTAAAACATACCCACTTTCAATATTTCAATTGCTCTTTTTCTCTCTTTTAAGTATAAACAGAGTACACAAAATCTTATGTACAAATATTGGGGTTCTATATTATTTTTTATCAAATATAACTCAAATTTAAATTGATCGAATGACATAATTATATAATTTGTGTAATGACCCAAATTTAATATATATCATCGAATTCAAATCAAAATTTTTAAACTCAATTTATTCAATCTTAGTTTTTAACATGACACCGTGCCCCTAATTTTGAGTGTGTGAAATTATAAAGAGTGTTGTTTACTTAAATCTTCCATTATATAAACATATGCCAGAGGATAATTTTGGGCAAATGCAAATAGCGTAAATAAAACGGAGTTATTTACCAATTATTTGTACCCCACTTATTTATATATTAAATAAATGAGTTTGAATATTATTATAACTCATTTATTAAATGAGTGAAGTTAGATATTTTTTAATATTTGGCTCACAAACAATATGTTTATTAATAAAATAATAAAAATAAAATAAATAATTTATTATTATAATTTTATATTTTTATATTATAAAAATATTATGTAATCTAATAAAATTTACTTTAAGGTAATAATACATGTAAAATTATATATCTTTGAATAAGACTTATTAATTTTATTTAAATTTTGATATATAATTTTAAAAAATAATATGAAAATTAAATAAATTTTCATAAACGAATTCAAGTTTAAAAATAATTTAAAACTTATCCAGTAAACAAATCAAACTTGAAAAACTCGTATAATAAACGAGTCAAATATTCGGCTTGATTCGTTTACAAACCTAGATGCAAAGGTTTTATTTTTCCTTCTCTATTATTTTCAATTTTGTTCTTTGGTCGCGGAAAGGTGAGATATTTTTGACTGAAAGTTTTAGCAATTAGGCACGTATGTGTGAATTTAGACGGCACACAATCGCAGTACATCTTTTCGTCACTTACTCTCTACAACTCACAAACCGCATCTGCGCTCTCTGCCGGAGAATACGAAAAAAAATGGCAGTTCTAAACTACATTTCCGTGACTTCTGCTGCCACACCTGTCTCTCCGGAGTCTCCAACTCCACCAGTACCAGACCCACGACAGACTAAGGTTATCTTACCCAAAAAAAAGCCCATGAAATGGTCCACTGGGGTGTCTCCGGGGGAATACGGGGGTCCTCCAACCACCTCGAAGCTTCGCAAGTATTGGGGAGGCGAGGAAGAAGACCCTTTATACTCTGATGACTTCATGTGGAACAAGGACTTTGTGGGTCGCTTTAAAAGAATGATTGAGGAACCTGAATCTTCCATTGAAGCCCCTTCTGCCCAGGTCTCTAAATAGATCCTTTACTCTTAGTTATTGGCTATCTAGGTGTGTTTAGATTTGTCTCATTTCTACTTTCATTTGAATTGTGGATTGGTTGGCAAATTCGATTGTGGAAACTGGAAATTCATTGCTGACTGATAGTGCTTGAGTGCCCCGTGCTTGTGGTCTACTTATTGCTTAGACCTTGGTGAGCAAGGAAAGAAATATGTTTACATTGCTCAATTCAGTTCTTATTAGCAATGGGAATGAAATTAACAAAACCAAATGTAACTTAAGTGTGCATAATCATTATGAAGTGGCACTTAATGTCAAGACTTTATGTAGATTTGACTTGCAACGGATACGCCTATCAAAGTCTTGGTTTGATATGTGAGTGTGGCCTTATGTCAAACATGATGATGGGTGTGCTAAATTGTTCCTTTCTCCGTCCTTGGTGACTTAAGTATTATTCCAGATTATTGTTTTTTTTTTTATTCTGCGACTTGATTCTGACATAAATGGCTTTGCTATGGACAGGAAGAGCCGTCTGGATTTTTAAGCTTAAATAGAGTCATGAGCCTTGACAGGTCTTATTTTACGTTAATCTAGTTTCAGTTCATCAGATGCTGTTGCATCATTCTCTCATGTTGTTCTTCTTTTTTCGTTTTGTTTTGTTTAAAATAATTTGAACTATGGGCGTGATGCCAGTCTGGAAGTTGATTTGAGCAAAGAACTTTCAACTCCTGCAAACCAGTACCTAGATCAGCAAATTGTGACAGCAAATGAAGTAAGAGAGATGTCTTCACTTTGACCTAATTATTATATTTCATGAATATTTTACGAATGGTTCTTATGGTAATTGTTCATATGACTTTCTTTCTCTTCATCAAATTAAATGGTGATCAGAGCTCTGAAAGCAAGAAAGTAAAATGGAGATTGGTACCAACACGCCGTGAGCAAGACAAATGGGATAGAGCTACCAAGGCTGCAACTGGAGGCAGCGTATGAAATAATTGCTTTCATTTTATCCCTAGCATTTAATTTAAATGGTGCCCAACGATCATTACCCAGAGAGATTTTCCTTATAATGAAACCAAATAGAACTTGAATATTTGCTGCTGTTAGAAATTAAAGTCAAGCAATAATTTATCTACCAAACTAAGAGAGAAACTTAAGCTTGTACATCTTTAATATACTTTTCGAGGTTCTTTTCAAAATTCAAATAGTCTAAGACGTGACTAAGTCTTTATAGGAAGTGATGTTTCGGGAATTAAGACGATCTCGCGAAGATCCAGAAGTATTGGCTGCTCAATCAACAGAGCAGTATGATAAGGTACTCAATAGAATCGTCTGGTCATTTTTTTCTTTATCAGAAATCATCCAAATTTAATGCTTGTCTATCGTGGCATTGATCAAGTATTATATTTTATTAACTGTATTCCTAAACTTGTCAATTTTGGTTTTACAGTTAAAGAGGAAGTTACAAATTCTCACTTTGGGTATTGGTGGTGTTGGCCTGCTTTCAGCTTATGTTTCTTATTCTCCTGAAATTGCAGCTAGGTACCTATATTTATTCATACACTTAGTTTACCAGAAGTTGAGTTCCTCTTAAATGTTTCCTATCTTTGCACATTAATTTTCAGCTTAATAGAACCAGCTTTATTCTGTAGTTCTACTCAAAGAGATAGATAAATGAGATGCCCCTCGACATGGCACTCGCTGATTTTGAAAAAGTTTTTGCTGTGTGTTTGGAGTTTAGGTTTTCTGGAGAAGCAAAGGCTTTTAGGAAACAGAAAGGAAGGAAGACATTTACTTTTTCCTCATATAAAAATCTAGTAAAGAATGGAGAGAGAAATTATCTTTCATGGGTTTGGTTAGACGATGAAAGGATGGGAAAGGAAGGAGGATAAATTTATTTTGTATAAACTAATTTTTCCCCTTTCTTTTTCCAATTCAGAGAGAGGAATGGATTTTACTCTTTAAGGCCGGAATAAGGGTGATTGTAGGAAAAGACCTTCTCTATTTTCCTTCCTTTCTTAATAGCTTAGCTTTCAAATAATTGTATGTGTTATCCTCCCAGATGCTCTGATAGTCTTAGCTTCTCTCTCTCTCTCTCTCTCTCTCTCTCTCTCTCTCTCTCTCTCTCTCTCTCTCTCTCTCTATGGTTATAATTTAAAAACTTTTAAGGAACAGTATCAAGTAGCTAAAGAGACACAATTTACTAATCATTCATAAAAAGACTGGCGCTAGGTAAAATAGTAGTCTATAACTAATATTTCAGGAACATCTAGGATTTTTCTGAAGAAAGTTTTTGAGGATTATTCTGTATCCTTGGTTTTTAATATACACATTGTTTATGTATTCAGCTTTGGGGCTGGCTTGCTTGGTTCTTTGGTGTATATACGCATGCTGGGAAGTAGTGTGGACTCTCTAAAAACAGACGGTGCAAAGGGCTTTGTCAAGTAATCTTCAGATAATAGATTTACTCTGCTGTTTTTATTTTCTTCAATTAATTAACTTTAATTTATCTAGCAATTGAAGTCTTGTTGCCATCATGACTTGACTTCTGAGTTTTGTTGACTTATTCAATATGAAGTTACTCATCTTTCATGAATAATTTGCTATACATATTTATATAATTTGTGTCTGTCTCTAAGTTTGAAGCAACCACATTTAGATGGTAGAAGATAGGTAGCTTTGATAACCTAACAATGATGTTTGAGTACCTTGGTTACTTCCACAGTTCTACTGGTAGAGTGTATCTTCCATATTTCTGACTAAGAACTTGACCTTGATCTATTTGCTTTTCATTCCTTTTTTCACCTTATTTCTTGCTAGTGATAGGTTTAGTTACTTGATGTTACTCACAGGGGAGCGATTGGGCAGCCAAGATTACTGGTACCTGTTGTATTAGTCATGATTTACAACCGCTGGAATGCGTAAGTTTCTTCCTGGCTTGTACTTGGGTCACACTCGTTATTGTATCACAGCCAATTTTATTAGCAAGTAGATTTTCCAGACCCATATTTGCGGCATGAAGGAGTACTAGTTATAGGACTTTCCTTCTCTCTGTTTCTTGTTTATCATTGATGACATGTTTATGCTTTCGTATGACAATATATTCAAATATCCTAGATGTGTAGATGATGCATTGATGGGATAGGGTTTATTTCTGCCAATGACCTCTTAAGGTCATGAAGAATGGGGTGCAAATCTGTTTTGAGTTATAGATTATGGGCATGCATCTAAAGCAAGAACTGCAGTCAAAACTTTGTTTTGGTTTGCCCTTCTCAAATGTTTATTTGCGTCCATACATTAACCCATTTTAGTTTTTAAGAATATTGATTCAGTCCCATTTTTTCGCTGCCTGACTCTCAAGACTGTTTGTTTGGTGGCAGGATTCTCGTTCCAGAAATTGGATCAATGCACTTGGAATTGATACCGATGCTAGTGGGATTTTTCACATACAAGGTTGCAACTTTTGTTCAAGCTATAGAAGAGGCTCTTACTGCAGCTGTAGGAGAACCTGATATATAGGATAAGTTGCAACTTCTGTTCAAACTTGCATAGCCTATCAATTCTTTATGTTAGCGAGGTGTGACCAACTTAGCTGCATACTCAGACCAAAGCCTTAAATTGAGCAAGCTGGTAACACAAATTGTAATCAAGTTATCCCTTGTAATATGAACTGGATATACAATTTGATGATACTAGTCTCAGTATCAACCAACGATGATGAATCTGCATGGTCATCTTATCTTTCACAGCTAATCTAGTTTATGATCACCTGAGATGCCCATAATCTAAAGATGTAGTCTATCTTTTAGATGTGAGGCAACTGGCAAGGGAGGGTTCACCATGACTTGAATATGTAGATCGTTTGTCTTATTTTTCTTAATCTTTTCCCTGTTCATTAGGCACCAGTACTGCTGCATGATATTATTATATCTGGCCACCCAAACTAAGGTAGTTGGGGTGGGTTAGAAATGCTCGATACTCGTTAGTAACATTTCTTTATACAAAAGGGTCTAATTCTTTTCTAGAGTTCTTGTGATAATTTTATTCTTGCAACATGCTTTTAAGGAAAAGTTCGATTAGAAAAATGGTTAGGATCACTATTTTTGTTAATAACGATGTTGTTGTATTGTAAAGAAATGACACTAGGTTTTTGTGAGAATTTTAACATATTTTCAGTCATTTAGTAACATCTTTTTTTAGCAAAATTTTAAGAATAATACTATTAATAAAATTAAAGGATCTGTTTTCTTTTAGTTCTAGATTCTGAATAAGATTTTTTGATAATTTCGGATTTCCACCTAATCAAAATTTGGTTGAGTGTAGAGTAGGGGGGAAGAACAGGAGACCTTCTTACACCTGAGTCCTCATAAGCAGGGAATAAAATACAAAGACATGAACAGTTATCTTCAATCCCTGCTTTATATATATAAAGACATAAAGCCATCGTTTTTGACATAGAAAGAAGAGAGAAACAAAATGAAGAGAACGAAAAATTATGATTTTGATCCCCTCCCATTTTCTTTCCCTCTTCTGGTTTCCCATACAGATCATAAAACTCCAGGACAAGAAATAAAAGCTGTACCTTAAATTCCCATTAGGCCCTTTTTTTGGGGCCTTTGTTAACTGAGCTAGCTGAACCTAGACAACCAACACAGCTCATAACTTCATTGTGGCGCCCTGAAGGGCGAGAGGGTGGAATTGGGGTGCCTCTGGGGAGGCGATTGAGCAATGCCAGCCCAAACCTCTTAATGCAGATGGCAGAAAAGCTTCGAGCCTGAGCACCAACAAAAGCCGCATTTGCTGTGTCAATGTTAGAGAGCATGAGGAGAAGCAGAAGGCAGCTTGAGGCCAAGCGGAAAACTTCGGAAGCCATGAGAGGATGGAAACACAGGCTTGATCCCTATCTCTTTTGGCTGTTTGTGTGTGCGTTTGAAGTGAAGGGAGACTCTGGTTTTATTTTGGGTTGAGGACCTAAGGGACATAATACAAGATGTCAAAATTGTTGCAATGTAACGCATGGCATGGTTTATAAAAATAATACAGACATAGGGATGAGATGAGGCAATGTTACCGCGTCCAATTTGTTGGCCAGAGTTAATGTTATGCTGAGGGAACCAAAAGAAATTTGCTGGTAATTAATTCAGCAGAAGGGTTTTGCCATTATGGAACAGAGTTGGTGTCACTGTTGAGAAGAAATGTAGTCAGCTGGAGAATCTCACTCCCCAATTCCTGCGTAACTCTCGTTTCAGATCTGTTTATTTTTATTTGTTACTTTCTTAAAATTATGACTATTCTCCACTAAATGGTCAATCAATTCTCATATTTTTCTATTAAGCGAAATAAATTATTTTATCTCGTTGACTTTAAGTACATAAATTCTTTTATAATATCAAGACAATGTAATAAATTTTCAATTCTTGCACATCTTACTTAAAAGACAATTATGGCAATAAAATACAAAGTTTGTTACATTAGATAATCTCTATATGTAATAAATTTTTGGGAGAACGTACTTTATTACATTAGAATCTCTCTCTTTCTATATATATATATATATATATATATATATATATATATGCGCGCGCAAGCAATGAGAATAATCTCACAATAAAAGTTTTATAAAAGAACTTAAAATTTTATAATATCTTATATTATTTAATATAAAATAATAAATCATAACATTCCTTTACACTTTGCGATTTCTACACTCTTGTGAGCTGATTTTTATGCATACTATAATGTTGACCTCACTAAAATCTCAAATGAGTGATAAATAGGAGAATAATTAAAAGATTAAAATATTAACAATTTATTATTTTTAACAAGAATCTTTTTTATGTTTAAATATTGTATATTGATAATTAAAATTTATTTAAAATTAATATATTTTTATTAAACTAATATTTTATTGATGTAATATGGATTCCCTCCTCCAAAAAAATTATTTAAAATTCTAAGACACTTTTATGACATGGACCATCCCGATAAAATGTACCCTAAGGTTGGGGGAAAACCAACGAAACGGAGGACTACACGAAACTTTCCTGCTCAGAAACCAAACTGAACAATCCTCTTGGAAGTGAAGCGTAAAAATGAAAAAGAATAAAAAAGCAGCAAAAACGCAGACAAACACAGGTAGAGCAAAGCATTGAGCGCAGTTATAGGCTTATTGTTTGTATTATTTTATTTTTATTTAATTTTATAATATAAAATTTACATAATTAAATTTTATAATTTAAATTATAAAACTCAAAAATTTTTAAAAAATAATACTAAAAAAATATAGCCATTATATAGAAAAAAGGTTATAGAAGCAAACTTCAAAAAAATTGGTGTAGGGGAGTTTTCCATTTTGAATCATTATTCCTTCACATACTTCACTCCCTTCTCCTAAAAGTCGCCAACAAAATAAAAGTAATGAAAAAATCCAAATTAATCCATTAACGATAAAAGAAAAGATTGAAAGCAGACTTAAATGTATATTTCAATAAAAACTCCTGCTTTCCAATCTTCATTTCAGTCGGTTTTTAACATGCATATAAACCAAAATTTATAAAAATTTTAATAAAAATTTATATCATCAAATTTATTAAATTTTACAATAACTTATTGTAAAAATCAACAAATATTATTACAAAATTTAATAAATCTAACTCACATTTATAGTAGGGTTTTTCTTAATTTAAGATATAAATTTATTGACTCTTTAAATTATAAAATTTAATAAATTTAATGATTTATTTATTTATTTATGTAAGCATTTACTACCTATTTTTTTAATAACATTTTAACTTTAAACTTTAATAAATTTAATATATCAACTTTATTTTTGTAAACAATTATAACTATTATTTTAGTGAAAACAGTATTTTCCTTATTGTCTACGTTGAAGGAAAAATGCCCACGTGGAATTACGAAACAAAATGATTAATAACCAAAAAAAATATTAATTCCTCAATTTTTTTAATAAAAATTTTATATTTATAAATTTTATATTATAAAAATTAAATAAAAATAAAATTATAAAAACTCTAAAATAATAGAAATAACGAGGCAGAAGAGTGTCAACGTGTGACCATGTTAGCACAAACCGAAACGCCGATGTATTTATTTATTTATTTTTTGGTTGCAAAGGGAAAGACTGAACTAACTAATAAGAGGTCTAGGAAAGCCCGCTTTATTGTAGCTACATATAGAGTAATATACTTATCTGAGGCCGGTCCACATCTCACAGACATCATGGATTACAATATTTCATAAATCCGATGCAACAACATAAATTGCTAGGAAAAACAACATAGGTATGGCTTTAACCAGTGTTTTGCATGCCAGCAGCTATACCCTTCATTGTCAAAATGAGGGTGTCCTCCAAACCAGGAGCATACTCACTTTTCGGGTTGAGTTTCACAAGCTCTGCTGCTGCCTTGCTTGATTCCATGTAATCCTTCGACAAATGTGGCCTCAACTTCACATGGTAGTCAGGATCACGGATCCGCTTCAATGTGTAGGCCTGCAAGACGTTTAGGGTTGTGGTGTAGGAATCACGAAGACGAAGTCTTTGCTTCAAGTATGGGTCTCCTTCAAGAACATCCCTATGCCCAGCAACCTACAAACAAGTGCAGCAAGATAGTTGGTAATTAATGTACCAACATATAAGGAAGTTCCTCTTTAAGGGTGGTGACATGCTGAGGTTGTATTTACCTAAGGGACTCATGGGTCCTTGAGGATATATAGAGGAAAGTTTGTCCCACTTAATTAACGGGACTAAATGCTTCCAAACTTAAAGATTGACCATAGATCTATTGAATCCCACAATTTAAGATGTGAGGTAAAGTAAATTTAATGGTATAAATTATTTAGTTAGTATGATTTAAGTAACGAAATGGCAGGACTCAATAGATCACTCCTAGCAATTGTTTAAACTCTATTTTTCCAAACAGTAACATAATCATAGATGGTACTTGAATTCTATTTCATCCTTATTCGTGGTTAGGGAAACAGGTTAAAATTGTCCAATTCTCAAATTAAAGGTATCAGAAAAAATGTTGTAGAAGGTTTGGGGGGCCTGGGTTTTATGTTCATAAGTTTTTAGGATGACCGGTTCTTTATACTTAAGTTTTACTGTATAATCAGGATGTTGATACACTGGATAAATGCTGAATCATAATTATGAACTTTGTCCATAGCAGCAGCAAAATATTTAAGATTTCTAATAGGCAAGCTAGCAATTTAATATAGATTACCTGGAGGAGGAGACTCTTTGTTTCTTCATGATTAGCCCTTAAACGCTCTCCAAATGGCCATAACTCTCCTGACACTAAGAGTTTGTCATACAGGGCGGCAATCCCTGGGTCTCCTTTGGCGAACACCATCTCAACCAAGTCAAGGGTGACCCTGAAGAATGGCCATTGATTGTACATGGCTTGAAGTATTTGGAGATTCTTGGGATCCTTCTCAATTACATGCTTAAATGCTGCCCCAAAGCCGAGCCATACTGGTAAATGAAACCTCGTTTGAGTCCAAGCAAAAATCCAAGGGATAGCACGAAGTGATTCAATGCCTCCGCTTGGCTTTCGTTTTGATGGACGACTACCAATATTCATTCTTCCATACTCCAACTCAGGTGTTGCCTGCAGTTTGCAATATAAGAATCAGTAAGAAAAATGAAAAAGAAGAACGAAAACAAGCAATGAAAGAAATTACAAGGTCATGAGTATTGTCATTAGTTTTGTGACTCTACCACAAAAAAAGGTAATTGCTATTATGCATCTAATCTCAGTAAATCTAGAAATTTTGCAAGCAATAATTTGTTGAAGAACTTGGGGAAGAAAACAGATGGAAACTATGAAGTTGAACTTAAAATTAAACGAAATTAAGGACAACACCAAGAGCACTGAAGAAGTATTTCTCATGAACGCTGTTCATGAAATTTTAATTCTTATGTTAACTAAATTTCGCCCAGACCACCAGATTTTCAAGAACATATTTTATGCTAAGACTGCTGATACAAAGATTGAATGCAAATAATACTCACACATCGGAAGTATTCAACAAAACGGGGTTCCTGGAAAACAAAAGAACGATACTCCTTTGTTGCGATGACTGCCATCTCATCCATGAGAGCACGCCATTCTGGCTTTGGCGACACAGGAGGATGCATTCCATGCTCAAGTGTAGCAGCAGTGAAGCGCTGAAGTGTTCTAAAGCACAAGTGCTCCTCTCCAAATGATTGTTCAATAACTTCACCTTGGACTGTCACACGAAGTGACCCATGAATAGTGTCTGGTGGCTGAGATAATATAGCAAGATGAGTTGGACCTCCTCCTCTTCCAACAGTCCCTCCTCTGCCATGGAACATTGTAAGCTTAACACCAAACTCCTTTGCAACCTTTATGAGCTCTTCTTGAGCCTTGTATAGTGCCCAAGCTGCAGAAAGGCGGCCAGCATCTTTTCCTGAGTCTGAGTATCCTATCATAACCTCTTGCTTCCCATTGATGCGGTTTCTGTACCAATCTATAGAGAATAGGCGAGCTACTGCCGCAGGAGCAGCTTCAAGATCAGCAAGCTTTTCAAACAATGGGACAACCCTCAATGGCTCCTTCACTCGACATTCACGTTGCAAAAGCTCAACAGCTAGAACATCAGATGGGGCTGTAGCCATTGAGATAATATAGGCACCAAAGTTGTCAGAGGGAAGTTCTGCAATGACATGGAAGGTCTCCAATACATCAGCAATTTCTTCAGTTTTAGGAAGATCCGGACCAAAGAGAGGGCGCTTGCCCCTGAGCTCAGACAAGAGCCATTCCTGCCTGCGTTCCTCAGACCATTCTCTATAAGATCCAATTTCTAAGTGTTTTGTAATTGCGTCCATCACATCAGTGTGCCTGTCTGATTCTTGACGGATATCAAGCCTTACAAGTGACAGTCCAAATGTAGAAACTTGCCGTAAGAAATCAAGGAGGCTCCCATCAGCTATTGGCTGGTCACCACATGCACAGAGTGACCTATAACAAAGTTCTAGAGGCTCCAGAAACTACATGAAATTGGGGAGAAAAAGTTATTTAATATATTTAAACCACTACATCAAGAACATTACTAGACAGTTAGCATCCCATGTCATGCAGTAGATGCCACCTTCTCTAAGGCCTGGGCTTTAATGTAATCTATTGACAATTGGTAAGAGAAATGAATTACACAACTACATCAAACAACTCTGCAAGCA
Source organism: Dicorynia guianensis (assembly GCA_037013595.1). Lineage (NCBI taxonomy): Eukaryota > Viridiplantae > Streptophyta > Magnoliopsida > Fabales > Fabaceae > Dicorynia > Dicorynia guianensis. The sequence continues at coordinate 5,562,576 of JASUAB010000009.1, forward strand.
ATTTAACCATTATCCCTACTTTTTATTGTTATATTTTGCACAAGTTGTACATATCAAGGACTAAAACAAAATCATTGATAATAAGGGCATTCACCACTGCTAATGATGTCAACATCAACAGATGAAGTTTACAAACAGCTAACAATTGTAATGTACCTTGAGCCCCAAAAATAAAGTTTAAGATATGGTCTTGGTATGAGAAGTGCCCAAAAATTAGAACATAATCTGAAGACAAATAAAGAAAGAAGTAATTCGGTTTATTTTTTCAAAGCACTTGTCCATTTTACCAATTACTCATAAACTATGTCAAATTTCCAAGGCTGCTGTGAGAAACACACCTGCTCAACATCTGTGAATATTGTCTCGTCAGGGATGTCTGAGGTCCCATCAGATAATATTTGGCGGGCACGTTCACGAGTATTATATAGTTTGTCCCTCACATCGCCCAGAATAACACGGTATGGCTCATTTGGAGGAATTTGTTTCCAAAACTCTGCAGCAATGAAGCATTAATTACCATAACATTCAAGGATGATTACAACTTATAAGAAATTTCAACCTTTAAACGAATAAGATATTAAACACCCAACCAAACTTGGTTCAGAAATTCTGATACTTAATCCCATTATATCTAATTCTAATTCATGACATATGTAATAGTAAAATTTAACAGTGCAAGTTTCCGCTTTTCAATAATGATATCACAAGTTGGGAGTATCATTCAAAAATATAATGATATTGTGTTATTACATACCAATGTAGTGTTTTGCATCTCTCTTTGAGGAATTATGAAGTTCATCAGCACGAACACGTAGCTCATCATTGCAGCGCCACATAGATAACTGCAAGAAGCAGATAAAGAGCCAAGAAACAACCAAAAGGTAAGAAAGATGCCTTTCACTCAAAAGAAATATAAATCGTCAAGAGAGAACAGCATAGTGTTACCTCAAACATAAGATCCTCTATCCGAGAGAAGTACAAATTTGCAGCCATCATTCTAGCCAGTAGGCACACATCCCGGGTAACCTCAGGGGTTACCCGAGGGTTACCTGCAATGCACATCAGACATATTGTAAGACAGCATAGCATTAATACTATACAAACCATGCCTATAATGGCATCAACCCGACAAATGGGGTGATTAAGAGTCCAATATAGACATTGAAGTTATGCACAAAATGTGAAGCATCAAGGATCTGGGGCAGAGGCATTTTCAGTCTACACCAAATCAATACTTCAAAGAGAACGTAAGGAATCTTAAGAAAGAGAAATATGGTTTATGAAGAAATAATTTTTTAGTAAAAATTAAAGAAAAATATGCTCATCTATTTATATAATGGGAAAAAAGAAGATACCATCACGATCCCCTCCCATCCAAGAAGAAAATTGAATAACTGGGGCATTATATGGGACGCGCTCATTTATTCCAATGTTCTTCAGAGCTGTATCAATGCGGCGCAAAAATTGAGGTACACCTTTCCAGATTGTTTCATGAAAGTAGCTCATTCCTGCCCTCATCTCATCTTGTGGGGTAGGAGGAGTCCTTCGAATTTCATCAGTACGAAATGCAGCTTGAATCTGCAGGTGAAAGAAACTTCTGGTTCACATATTTACAATAACTATTGCCATTTATGATGCTGATAATCAGTTTGTAACTACCGTACATGCTTATATTATCAAGAAGAATGTCAAAATTATGCAGGAAAAGAAATTTGAATGGGACAGTCAAATGGGGCACAACTAAAGTTTAAAAGTTAATCAGTAACATTAAATCATCTTATATATATATATATCTCATTCAAACAATATTCTTAACCTTGCATTACAAATTTATAAGAATAGGACTTAGGAGTAATAGACTCTGACAAGGCATACTAAATGGTTTAAGTGAGATATTAGAGAATTCTGAAGATAGAAAATTAAAAACAGACACTAAATCAAAAGAATCTTCAAATGTTTAACATTCTTTTTCGTAATAAGGACAGACCATACTATCAAAGCTTTTCTGCAATGGTATGCATATCACACATATACAACACAACACCCGTATATATATGCATCTTGCATACATCAGATAAAATGAAATTTATACTAATCTAAGCAAATATTGTACTCACTTATTACACTGCTAGATCATCAGATCTAAAATATGTGATACTAAGCATGTTTGCAGGATATTATCAGTCTTAATCATGATTATGTTCATAACATAAATAACTAAAAATCATAAGGGCAGCAGCAAACAAAATGAAGAATCATGTTACTGTGATTAATGGGTATCAAATAAAGCGTATGGCACCAAATTTACAATATCTAACAATTTACATATACGTACCTCTCTTTGTAAAGCCTCGTCGAGTTCCTGCTTATCATCAGGTGTTATGTCTTTAGCATACAATTGAGTCAAACAATTCCTTACCCTGAAACAGATTACCATGAATGTCAATCAGAAGATCAAACTTTTGTGCAGAAATTACCACAATGGGACTTGACTCCTCTTTTGACTAAAGACAACCAAACATCAAGTTAAGATATGAACGGACCTTCCATGCTTTTGCAGCAAAGATCTACGAACAGATTGAGTAGGATGAGCAGTCAAGACCAAATCTACCGTCTGGTTCTTCAAAGCATCAAAAATTTCCTCTGGAGTCTTCTTCAGTTCATTCACAAGCCTCTTAAAGGTCTCTTCGATGTCTGATTCAGTAATGGCGGAGTTCTCATCAGCAAAATCACCTTTTTTTAACAATTTAATCCTTCTTCGGTAGGCAATCTGAACTTCCTCCGCCAAGTTGGCCAAATTAAGCATGTGAGAGAATGATTTCGCAACAACAATAGAATCCCCGGCATCAAGACCGGTTAGCATATTCCCAAGTTCCTCCAACTTCTGAGGGTTATGCTTACCTTCATACTCAGCTGACAGCTCGTAACACTCTTGAACCTAGCCAAGATCAAATTACTATATTAATTCACAAATTTATGACAAATTGTAAAACGAAGAGTTTGACAACTTATCTTCACAGACTTATAATAAATTGTGAAATTGTAAATCTGTAACAGGGAGCATGCATCATAATATAAAAAGGGGGCATTTTCCCAGACAATTTTCTGTTTGCCGTTCCAAGAAATAGAGAGAAATGGGTCTTGACGCAGTTTATGTTGTGCTAAAGTTAGCATTTTTGCATGACCCAAAAACTAAACCAACAGGAGATACCTTAATCAAAGTTAAAAGAAATGACAATACCGTTTCTCTGATGTCTTCCCCATGCAAATCCTGCAGTATGTCAAGGAAGCGGTCCAACAACAAAGCATCATATTCGACCAATTTATCGTCATCAGACACTTTTCTCGGCGCCAGCAACCTCAGTTGGGCATCAATTGAAGCCATCTTCTCTACGTTCCGAGCCGCCATCTCTCTTTATCTCGACACTCAGAGTGTGTGTCTGTGTCACTGTTTCTGACTCTCGAAACCAGTCAGTTACCAAAAAGTATAATACTCACGCAATCTAGCACCAGAGAAGCCGTTCTTTTCCAGTGACTTTAGTGGATTTGATGCTTAGTGGATGAAAAGCACAATTAAGCTGACATAACAAAAGAAAACAGAGACGCAAAGAGACAGAATGAGCAAAATCCCGTGGACAAGATCTCGTAGGATCGAAGCTAATGGGTTCGTTATGATCTATGCACGGGAAAGTACACTGAAAAAGCAAAGAACTTTAACCAGCGCCCCTGATCCCGGAGAAAAGAAAGACACCAGAGAGATACACAGAGAGACGTGGTATGAAGCTAACGGAACTGTGGCCAGTTCCTTGAGTTTATAGGCAGAAACTGTAACTTACCTTTTACATCAAACGACCTTTTTCTGATGGTGGTCAATTTTCTAAGAGAAACAAATAAAAACACTTTTAATATTTCTAGTTTACTTTTCTCTTCCCAAATTTGCATCTTTCTGTATACAAGTCAAATTATAAAATCAATGGGATAAATAAATATTTATAAATTGTATTTAGGGTTATATAAAATGTAAATTTTGTAATTTAATTTTTAAATTTTGTTAAATTTAATAATTAAAATTTTAAATAAAAATTTAGAAGATAGTTATTTGTAGAAATAACAGTTTGGTAAATAATATATGGATGAACAATATTGCTTTCAGATTCAAAAATAATAAATTTGAGAAATTGGAGAATGATTTGTATAAGCAAAAGTTGTTAATGTTTTGATATTTTAAATAAGTAAATTTCATCTAAGAGATCGTGTTATAAGATAAATTTATATTTGAGATTCCTAAAACTAATCCTTGAAAGATACATTTAGTTCTTAAAAGAATTATAGTATTTTAATATCATATTTTTATTTTTATATTATTTTTATTTAACATAATTTAAACTATTAAATTTATTAAAATTTAACTAATTCAAGGTCTATACAATTAAATATAAATATTTTGTAAAAATAATATTATAGAAATAACTTTTTTTAAAAGAATCAAAATAATTTTCCTCCCACAATACTTTTTTTTTTTATAGTGCCACAAAAAATTATTTCTCCTAAAGAATCTTTATGCCACAGATCTCATAATTGTTGATTGATTGTATGGTAAAAAATTACATAATCAATCATAACTAGAGTGTGTGATGTAAAGATTCTACAAAAAATGTGTTCTGAGAGTAGCACAGCTCAAAGAATTAACACAGATGGGTAATTACATACTGAAATTGGATTCTTTGTAATTGATTTTTAGTTAGAGGTTTTTTTTTATATTTTTTTCTCAAAAATTACTAAATGTGATGAATTTTAAAAATTGATCTAAATACTTATATACTAACGTATTTACTACCTATTTTTTTTTTTATATAGAACTGGTCATTGTCCGACTGTCAATACAACTCAAATTAACCAACTGCTGTGTGCATTAAGTCAACACTGAACACTGACTTTGAAATGTGAGTTTCGTTACAGAGGTGCATGAGAGAGTATATTTTATATAGTAAAATAAAAATAATTTAATAAATATTATTAATAAAAATTTAATAATATAAATTATTTTAAATTTATTATATTGATTTATTTATTTTTATAATAATAATAATTATTTTTTACCACCATATCCAACTCCTTTTATAAATCCCACAATTCTTAGGGTCTTTTTGGAGGTGTTCGTCCACCTATAGATACCAAGCAAGAAGTTGCAGAATATCACGAAAGAATTAATGGTTGCCTTTTGCGGAATGGATTTTTCAATAGAGCAAAAGACAAAAATCCCATAAATACTATGCAGGAAGTTGTGGAATATCACGACACGAAAAAATTAATGGCGGCCTTTGTGGAAGAATAATGATAAAATTACATAACTTCTTTATTTAGTTGTAATATGTCTTTTCATAATTAAATTAAAAAGTTATATAACAATTTTTAAAAATTACATAATAAATTAAAAATATAATTATAATACATATTTTTGCAAAAAAAAAACACTTTTTAATGAGAAAAAACTATTTACACATGATATTTACGTAAAGTTTTGTATAAAAAAATAAATAATATAGTTTTTAAAAGATGAATTTCACGTTAGTGAAATCTTCAATTCTTATTGGTCATCAAACATTTTCAACAATTCCGGATTTAATATTAAAAAGGTCCTTCAGTCAAATATTCACGTTAAAACAAAACACAATGGCTGATATGACACGCCATCCACGACGATGGAGCTCGATAAAACTGACGTAACAATAAAAGTGAAAACCTCTCAAAAAATTCTGAAACCCCTTTTTTTTTTAAAAAAAAAAAACTGTCTGATTCCATCAGAACCTTGCTGGCCACTGAGAGATCCGTTCGTCGCTGTCCCCCAATGCCGTCCCTTGTTCTGTCACCCAATGTCTTGTTTCGTTCAATTCCCTCTCAAATTCTTCTTGCCTTGAAATTTCGATCGTCTTTGCTTAATTTGAATTTCAAACCCCACCGTCAGGGTTGAAATCACTAACAATAAAATAAAATGAAAGTATTCGGTGCAAAAAGCTTGCCCATTCTCCAAATTCTAGACTCTAGGTTGCAACTCAAATCAACATGGAAGAACTTTCACTGAGCTGAATTTGGTTAGGAAAAAAGTTTAATGCAACCAGACGCAGTAATCATGTCCAAGTGTTAAACTTTCTTTCTTGGTTGGTTGATTGAAACGGGGGAAAGGAACACGATGCTTCGGGAAGAGAAGGAACAAGACCCAAACACTCTGCATTCAGGAACTCGTCGGCATCCATGCTTGGCCTGACCGAGGCACGCCTCCAACACGAGCTCTTCTCTTCGTTAAAGGATCCAGACACCGATAACGGCTGCGACGGCGCGGTTGTGGCCACCGGCGCCTCCACCCTCACCTCCACCGACACCACCCAACCCCTTTCACTGAAAATCTCCGCGATGGCCGATCTAGTGTACACCGAAACTCCTCTCCACCTGCTCTCACCGTCACATCCAAATGCTCCTACCCCCAGGATCCCAGCACCCTCTCCGCCATTAACCAGTATTTTTATTTTTTTGAAAGGAACTTTCAGTTTTTCCTTTTTCTTTTTTAGGTTTTCACCCTTTATTGGCACGTCAATTTTATTTGTGCCACGTGGATGGAATATCCTACATCATTCCTTCCATTTGTTTAACGTTAACACCTGATGAAAGGAGTTTCTTTTTAGTAATATAAGAAGGCTATTGCCTTACATGTGTGAGAGAGAAGGGGAATAGGGGACGGGATGTCCATAGAACAGGTTTGAACCTATCTCCTAGTTTTGAGGCAGGTTCTATATGCAGTTGCGCTACACAACGCTTGGCATGGAATGAGCTTTCTGATGTTGAATAAGAAATTATTGAATGCGCGACTCATGTCAAATCTATTTTTTAAGAATTAAATTGTTAATTTACTTAAAAATGAATTAGATACCGCTCATTAATTAGTTAGGGACTAATCCTTAATTTGTATTGTATAAATCACTAGAAGATTTTTCCCATGTAAATATGAATGACTTTTATCAACGAGAGAATGTGCTGTATATTTTAAGTATTAAAAATTGAGTATTTATATTAATAAAATTTAATATAGTTGATAGATATTTAAATTTTTTAAATATAATTTTTAGTTGGAAGATACTTTAAGTTTACCTAAAAATATTGAATATTTTGTTGTTTAAAATTTGAATTAGAAACTTTTTCAATATAGAAATAGAAATAAATATTGATAAAGATATATATATATATATTTAAATAAAAGATACATTTAGTATAGTAATACAAATTTTTTTTCCACTTCAACCCATCTTTAATAATTTTGGAACCTGCCCGGTTGCTCACTAGGGGTGTCAAAACGGGCTTGGCCAGTCAGGCCAGCCCGCCCCGCAATGTATAAGGGGCGGGTTGGGTTACTATATAGGTGGCCCATTTATTCGCGAGTAAATTAGTCCGCACCCGCATAACCGCGGGTTGGGGCGGGTTGAACTCGTGGGTTTGAACCCGCATAATTTTAATTTAATTTTAATTTTTTTTAAAATGACATCATTTAAAATAGTTTTAACTTTTAAGAAATTACTGTAAGTTATACTATTATGACAACAAGATCAATGGATATGCATTGGAAGAGGAGGGCAATTCAAATGATTGTCATTTGATTCTAATTTGGATTATGTAATTTAGGCAGGATCCTCATACAGTTTAGATATAATTTTCTGATGTTTTGAATATCTTATGTATAATATATGATTTTATAGGTGACCGTAAAGACAAAAGAATTTTTAAAAGGTTTCAAGTTAAAAGGCAAGTAAAAATTGATGAGTTTAAAAAGAAGACAAATTATTATACTATGCAACAACTCATTCTGAATCATTTAGATGATAATATAAAACTTGTGTTGTTACATAGCTATCATTAATATCGCATTTATATATTATTTTTTGAAGCAGAAAATATTATCTTTATATTTGTATTGAGTTGTTCAGCTTTTATGTTATCATAATTTAAGGTGTAAAACTCAAGCATTGCATACATAGAAATAATGGTATAAATATATAATAGCATAACTCTATTTTCAATTAGCATGTAGTTTATTTTGAACAACCTCAATGTTAGACTTTGTCACATATAAGAATATGACCTTTATGTCTTTGTAGGCATATGTTTTATTGTGCATGTATGTTAGTAATATTATTGAAGCCTTGCCTAAAAAATAATGTTGTATCTCACTTGCTGGCTAATCTTTTGTTGGTAAATTTTAATTTTTATATCTCGCCTTTCACTAAAGAGCGTTGCATGTAGTCAGGTTAAAGTTAGGTTAAAGAAAAAAGTTGATTGATTGAAGAAAATTAAGTTGAAAAAAAACTTTTTTATTTAAATTTAATTAAAAATATATATAAATCAAGTTTAAATTGATAAATTTTATATATATTTTTAAGTCAAATCAAATTTAACAAAAAAAATATAACTCATTACCATTAAAAATACTTATGTATATAGGTCATAGGTTGTGTTCAGGTTAAGTCAAATTTGATTAATTTATACACCTCTATTTTCATTAAATCTATAATTCATATTTATATTTTGTGTAAAAAGTGAATAATGTATTTTTATTTAAAAGCATTTCAGATTAAATTTAAGCACATTGCAATAAATAAAATAAATAAGTACACAGAGAAAAAAAAAAGAGAGAGAGAAAGAGAAATCATCAAACTATTTTGCTCTCAAATTAAATTCAATTGTAGGTACGGGTTAGAGAGATGGATGAAGCCGTGAAGGTGGCTTGTTGGGTAGTTGTCATATAGGGCCGAGTGATTCCATGCCCACATCTACGCATTTATTTGCTTTCTTTTTCATTGTTTATTGGTGTTGAATAAATTATCCCATTGAGTTAAAAGGGTTTAATTTTTCTTTTCTTAAGCCAAAGAATCAAAGTGGCTTATGCAACAATCATGAAAGCATTAGACTGATCATTTCAAGTTGTAACTTCACTAAAAACATTTGTCAAAGTGGCATCATTCATTGTAATTTTGTCAACATCCCTAACATGTTTGTAACCATAATAATTCTAGGACCACAAGACACCCTCAAAGAATAGACCATTCCCAATTTCCCACTCCCCATTCCCCAATCTCCACGCAAGTGTCTTCCTCATACCCATGTGAATATGACGACTAGTTTTGAACACGCTCTTCCTTTTTTTTCCAAAAGGTTTTCTCCTCCTTTTTCTCAATGTGGAAAAAAATATATAATAAAAAGGAAAAAATTTTTTCTTACCAAAGATATATGAAAAAATAATTAAGATATAATTCAATCGCGCACCTTTATAGAAGCTAAATCTGTGATTACTTTTTATGAAAAGTATATCTTATATCAGGTGTATTATATGTATTGTGTAAAGAATACTTTTATTTTATTTGGATTAATGGAAAAGAAATATGTGGCACTGAATTGTTGTTCTTACAACATTTCAAGGGTCAAGTTATACCTTGAATTTGTTTCATTTTCTTGGTTATTTGAAGCTTTTAAATTTTCAAAGAGGCATATTTATTTTTGTTTGTATTTTTTTTTTTAACATTTGGCAAAGAATGGTAAAAGGTATGCAGATATATCCATGAAATTAAAAGCTTGTATAATTTATTTGTTGTGAACTGTTTCATGATTTCTTTTCATCAATATAGGTTATATATGTGTATAAATTATGAGTTTTTATTTCAGTTGACAGGAAATTGCAAAAACACCACCTATCTTTTTCAAATAAAAAATGCTTTACCTTTACTAAAATTTATTTTCATATTTTATTTTCATGAATAGATTAGTTTAGTCTCATCATTTAATTTATATAATTTAATAAATTTAATAATTTAAATTTTATAAAATAAAAATTATATAAAAATAAATATGTGAAAACAATAAAACTAATAATATTTGTTTAACAAGCATATGATTTGATCAAAACATGCATGCCGAACAGCATCAGCTCGTTAATATTAGGCATGATGTTGATGTACAACACGTTAGCAATCAAACAATTGGTTATTATATAAGAGATTAGCAATTCAAGCACAACTACGAAAAGAATTTGTCAAGTCTATTTTCTGAGAAGGTGAGAATAGTATAAAGCTGATAGGTTATGCAATGGGCAGGTTTGGTTATGGGAAGAAAAGTCATGAGTTGGTTATAACTTATAAGCTTCTGTTCCCAAACTTAAATGATACGCACTTTGATGTATATATAAAGTAAATATTTTGAAAAAGCAGGCAAACTGTGATGCCATTGATAGACCTCCCTCTATGGGGTTAGACGATTCCTGGAATATGCCAGTATCGCATTAGTCAGCGTCCATGACCAGAACCTCACTCAATGAGGATACCATTTTGTTTTTATTTATTCTTATACCATTTTGTTTTTATTTATTCTTTCAGCCAATAGATCATTTTTATGCCGAATCTGCATGATGAAGTTACTCTTACTTAAGGAAAGTTATGAAATTAATAATAATATATACACAATTTTATTTATTTAAATAAGATTAATTCTATAAATTAAATATCATTAATAAATTGCCACAATCATTCCATTTATTTATATCACAAAAGATTTAATAAAATTTTATATTAATTATCAACTTTTTAATACAATCTTTTTTTTTTTATCTAAATATGAGATCAGTCATATAAAAAAAATGGATCATGTAAAACACAAACAAAGTTTAAAAAAATTTATTGAATATTTACAAAAATTTATTTAATTTTTTAAAATTAAAATTTTATATTTTAATCTATAAAATATAATAATTTAAATTATTATATATATATATATTTAATAAGGATTAAGATGGTAGAAATAATAAAACTATTTTATAAAAAGCAAGCGGATTCTGTTTTTCTTCTTCCAAGTTCTCTGCCCATTACTTGGTGGAAAGTAAGGCTGGCATCAAACCTTGCGACGATGGCTTTAGAATATTGGTGTAGGTGGTTGGGAACCACTTCCCCAAACCTTTAGTCTTTTCATTCCACTTAGCTACGTCCCTAATAATTGGACTAATTAAATTTGGGATTGTTTATATAAAAACTTAGGCATTATTTGACGCGCTTGCCTTAAGGCGTGATGGCATGCGTGAGCAGTGAGCTTATGCCGTTGACTGTCATGCTTCATGCGTACAAACGGCAATATTCATCGTCACAAAATGAGTTCATGTTGAAAAGTATGGCGTAGAAGAAAGGGAATTAACGAGAGATTTCATGGTCGCAAAGATTCTTCGTCAGTGTTCTTCAATTTCTAACAAAATAAATATATGTCACTTAATTTTAAAGGATAAGTGTAATGAAAGTATTTTAAGTCATCTTAAGGTAAATCAAATGTCTAGAATTTGATTCAAAAATCATTCTTGAGGTCAGAAACATATTATTTTACTTTTATATCGAAAAAAATAGTCTTACTCGAATGATAATTTCAGATCATCTTAAAGATCTTGATGTAAATTAGATGTGCAAGGTTTAATTCAAGAGTAACTCTAGGGGCTAAAGGCATATTATTTTGCTTCCATTGAGAAAGATTAGTCTCGCTTGAAAAATAAGGATACCTCTTAAATAGCCCAAAAATATATATTATTTATTTATTTATTTTACTTGTAAAATTCAGCTTCCTGTCGGGTGTAGAGGGAATATACCAACAAGATGCTGGTTGGGCTGCCTCATGGGGCATGCATTGCCTGCATAAGGTCACTCGTCATCCATGGTAGGCCCAAGCCTTCTTTTTCTAACCCTTATTGGGCTTGACATGTTAGATACAAGAAGGCCACCATGCTTGTCACAGCTTCTACATCCTTCAATATTAGATAATCGGAAAATTAAATCATCAACATATATATAGACTATACAATTGATCATTATTAATAAAAAATTTAACAAAATAAATATTTAAAATATATAAATAATTAAATAATATCTTTAAATTACTGTTATATTTTATTTTATGAAGTATAATTTATATTTTATAAAAGTTAAATTTAAAAATATTACATTTTATGAGATTAAAATGAGAATTTATGTACACATGCCATGTAAATCAGTTTTAAAAATCATAAGAAATACCTTACCAAAGAAATTATAAGAAATAGTTCATATATCAAAATAAACTATAAGAATTCAAACTCCATAAAAAATAATAGAGTTCCTTTTTTCAACTCCACCCTTCCATTTAACGATCAAAAAAAAAAAAATACTAAAAAACCGTCAATTGTAGTAATTTGGGACCCATTACTCGTCAATATATAAAGAGTGACAAATTTTCCAACTCGAATCATCATAGACATCCACCCTGAATGAGACAAAAAACATTGAGCATCTTGTGAGGTCACTCTTACATAGTAAATTATTTGGTAACATAGATAAAGTGAAAGAAATTCGCCGATGCTATTTTAGAAAAGAAAAACTAAAAAAGTGTCAAAAGTAATATCTTTGGCTTTAATTTAAATTAGTTTTTATAATAAAAATTTAATTTTACATTAATCATATAAAATCAATCACTTTCTTAGTTTGATTGTACTATATTCCACCAATTTGAATTGCCCTATAAAGCTATCCTTTTTTCTTAAAGAAATTAGCTAGAAATGTTGCTTTATATCCTTCGGGAAAATGCTCCTTTATGCCTAAAAGTTACATTGAGATTTTCTCTTTCACTTTAGGTTGTTTTTTCCTCACTAAGGAAAGCAAATATATATATATATATATATATATATATCTATATATACACGCACACACACACAAAGTGATTTATAATTAATTATAAACTTCGTATGTTCTGTGATTAATCAGAAATGCAGGCCAGTTACTGTGAAAGTGATTTAGTGTTGCTGGGGACGTCAAATGAAGCTGAAAGAAACTTTGAAACTATACATAAAGCATTGAAATTTTATCTGTGGCAACTACCCTGGATGCGAAACTCATATGAAAATCACATAAAACTTTTATTACAAAATTGACGTATCTATGTACTCGTCCAACTTTCAAATAATGACAAAATTTTGCAACAAACAGTAGTATTCAATTCACTTGCGTGTATATGACAAAATTATGCAGAAAATGCTTTCATCGTTTTCTGTTTTTGTTGTTTAATACAGTTGCTTCTTTATTTCGGTGCCATCTGCATATCATAGGGGACTTTTATTGCAATGAGATAATTCTACTGGGACCTTTTACAACAAGGCTGCTCTGGTTTTCACAAGGCTTGGATGCTCCATTTATAGGTATTGTGCATGATTGCTTGGTCATGAAACAGTTGAGATCAAAAGTTTGAATTGATCTGTGACTGTGACGGAGATAGACATAGCGAGTTTTCTTTTTAAACAGTTTTGTTCCGAGCAAAACTTTACCTTTTCGGATGCGATACCTAACTTCCTTTTCTACTTTATGAATCCAAATCTGTACTATGATCACAGTCCATTTTTCTTCCATGGTCGATCTCCATTTTGCTTACAAGAAACTTTCGGTATGAGGCCTCTAAACAATCCCTGTATAACAGGAAATTGCTCTGAATCAGATGATCATGACCTACGTTATCACTGCTAAGTTGATTGTATTTACTCTCTTAATTATTATTCCATTTTAGGTAGCCCTTACAAACTGTTTGAAAAATTTGTGAAGCTTTTCCGCTGCACTCAAATCTTAAAAGATGGAATACATTCCGAAGTTTCTTTTAATTTTGGTGATCAATAGTTCCATCTTTGTCACTCTCACTTTAATATATTTTTGTCCATCCAACATTCAAGCCTGGAGAATTTTCATCTGAGAGAGGGCTGTGATAGGGATACAAAAGCACTCTCAGGTAATTGGGTGAGATCGAGTTGGGTTTAGGAAAAAAGTCAGCACCGGATTTGAAACTTTAAACCAAACCTAATCAAATATATGTACGAATTGAGTTTAAGTCAACAAATTATTTGTGTTTTGCTTAATTGGATGGAGGTGGAATCAAAATTTTCCAAAACAAAAATTAACTACAAGTTGGTTAATTTTTGGATTGGTCAGGCTCATTTGCACTCCCTGTTGGAAGGTTTGATTTCAAAGGAAGATCGGTCTCCACAAGTTTAGTAATCCATTCAGTGGCTGAGCCGAGCTCATCCCTTGATAAATTATTGGTTCTTCTCATATCGTAGATATGGGCCTATGAGGATCCAGAATAAGTGAATGTATCTCAATATTTCCATCATCACTTAAATCAATCAAAGAAATGAAAAGTTTTGAACATATAATAATGTCTTGAAAATTAAAAATTGATAAAACAATTGAGTAGTGCAAAAGTTAACTAAAGATTGAAGGAAAAGTGGAGGACAGAGAAGAAAAGGAGAGGGAGGGGCGGTGCTGTGTTATCTTCTTCACGCATGAGAGACAAACAGTGCCATGGCATCCCAAACCCAATATTTGTCCCAATCAATATGTATAACAGACCAAAAGGGTCTGTGTCGACGGTGTTTGGACTTGGAAGGTGGGAGATGCTGTTGCTACCTTCATTGTCAACAAAAAGGAAAAAAAGATTGGTGGGGTTTAAGCGTTTTAGACCAGTTTAATAGCTTGGTGCCAAGGGAAAAGTATTCTCAAAGGAACAATAGCAGCACTTATATATTTTTGTGACGACAGAAGAAAGCACCGAAGCAATTGGAAACGACAACTTCAGTCTTGTCTGTTTATTAGTCGGTAAGGCAGAAGGCAACGGCACGAAAGCCAAATATATATGCCTATCTATAGACACCCCACAGATAACTGTATCTACTATGTTGCAAGGGTTGAATACCAGTACGCATTCGATATGGGTATAGAGATGTGGGTATATCAACTTCGTAATAAAATTTTTATGTAATTTTTATAAAATTTTATCGGATAAATAAAATTTTAGCACTTCATAAATCTATACACGTATAATAGAGAATATGATCATTAAGATGTAAATATATTATAGATTCAATTTTATTACTTTCACAATTTGAATTATATAAAATTTTACTTAAAAAATTATAAATTAATAAATTTATTAAAATTTTTATAAATTAAACTATAAAATTCAACAGATGAATGGCTTTGATTGTATTTAGGAAGACTTCATTAAACTTGAAATTTCCATTTTTCTTGTAGATTTATTGTCTCTAATCTCTTGTTCCTATAATGTATGCACGCAGAAATGTAATTTTGTCTCTGTATTTCTTTTGTTTAACATTGGTAGAGCTAGCTTCCG
Source organism: Dicorynia guianensis (assembly GCA_037013595.1). Classification (NCBI taxonomy): domain Eukaryota; kingdom Viridiplantae; phylum Streptophyta; class Magnoliopsida; order Fabales; family Fabaceae; genus Dicorynia; species Dicorynia guianensis. Next base: position 5,577,792 of record JASUAB010000009.1, read on the forward strand.
CTACATCTAGTAAAGTAGAATTTGGGAATAATGATGCAAAATAGCCTCTACTTAAATAGGCAAAGACAGATCTACCCAAACCATGATGATTAGCAGCATCAGAGACGAGGGATTGGAGGAATAAAGAGAGTTAATGCATGCAATCGCTATAACTTTATGCACTTACTAGAAAGACAATCAATCATGAATCTAAAGGGGAAGCTATCATTCATTGTATCTGTGCACGTTGATATGTCACCTAACAGCAAACACGTCTCTCATCATTCAAGAATTTCTAACGAGTTCCAGTAATGTGAGACAACTAATGCTACATAAGTCCCTAGCTTTGCTGTAATGATTCAGGATAATCTTCGGACGAAATTGCCTGTTTTGGATTAAAGTCTTCATAGTTACATCAGTTTTTTAAGGTAATTAATGTTTGATGCAAGACTTCAATTTTTTTTTTTTTTATTTTCACTAAAAATATTATGAGCTTATTTTTCTTATAATTAATTTCTTAACAATACCAAATTAAAGGCGTCACATTTACTGTGATAACAACTGACCAATATGTAATACACATTTACAAAAGAGTTTGGATAATATTAATTATCACATAGTGACTTTGTTCTCCATGAGCAACCTTTGGATGGGTCTACTATAGCTTATAGAGTCTCCCTTTCAAGTTCCTTCCACAACTCCTATTCACCATTTCACTATTTAATTAGGGAAATATCTCCAATAGTATTTTTGCAATGTTCATTCTTCTCTTTGATAAGTTTACCATAATCAACACGCATTTCAAATAATGTCAAACTATCAATTTGAATCATAATTGACAACAACATAATATAATTAGTGGATGAACAGTGAAGACGAATAATTTTCAAAAGATGATTATTGTAATTCATTCAAATCATCAATAGCGCAAAAGTTATAACTTTTAAAATTTTAAAATTAATAGATAGTGGTAGTAATAATGGTAATAGTTAAAACTAATGATATGGTCGAAGATAATTTTTTTGGCTATTGTAAAAAATTAAAATTTTCTTAATACAGCATGTTTCAAACTCTACATTGTGTTGGTAGTATCATAAAACTTAATTGTACTTAAATCATTTCAAGTTCTCAAACGATCAATAGCCAAGTTTTAGCCTTGAACCAAACTGTATCGACCCTCACCCCACTCCCTAAACATATATACTAGAGAAATAAGGACTTCAGTTTGTGGACAGGACATTGATTTGAAAAAACAACAAGTTAGAGAAAAGTGAAAGGGTCACTAATAGCCTAACAGTTAGAAGGAATTCTCTCAAGAAAGGGACCTTTACGGCCTCCAAAAGGATCAGAGAGTGAAGAAAGAACGCGCCAAATAAAGTAGCTAATGGTACATGACGCCAAGAGCCGCAGTACCATATAACATAAGAGTGGGCAATGAACAGGAAAGAATCAATTTCCTGTCATCTCTTTTGTGATGCATTAACAATAAGCATACAACCAAACTGATGATGAGAGACTTTAGTTTGAAACGTTTCATTCAGAAGGTCTATGGGACAACTTCAGAATGAAATTGATTATGTGAACTGCAGAGGAGAAACTTCTTTGTTATTTGCTGATTTAGTTACGTGCTGTTTGCTAGATTGATTTTTTTCCTTGTAGGTTGTGAAGCTAAATTATAGATGCAACATGCTTATATTAAAGACTTGGATTTGGATCTTGACTTTAGTTTTTCCGATTTTCTATCTCTCATTATTTTGTCGCATTTTTTATCATTTATAGTGCGAGTTCAATTGTAAAGTAATAAGAAATAGATAAAAAAATTAACAAAATCAAAAAGTACTAACGTTAATTAGGGGATCAATCCAAAAGACCTATGCATATATATATATATATATATATATATATATATATTTATATCTATATATAGGCTACCCTACAACACACATAAATTTCGCTATATCAGCCATAAATCATCCCATGTTTAGGTTAGCCTTTGAATGATCGAGACGACACCCAGCTGCTTAGCTGAGATTGGCAGAGTGAGTAAGTAGAGGTTTTAACTCCTTTAAAGGAACGTTTACCAAACCCATGTAAAGTGCAATGAAAGTTAAGTCATCGCAATAAGTTGACAATTACTGTTCATAGAAAAAATTTAGAGAGGTTTAATCTAAAATTCAAAATTTTTACCCACGAGTACCAAAGAGTAACCACGTACAGCAATAATTCTATGTTAAATACAGTCCACTCTTTCTTTGCCACAAATACTTACCGACACTGTCCATTTTTTTAGGCAACTTGATGGTACTATGGGGAAGCACACAGCAAAAACGTGCTGAGAAAGTTTAATAATATCTGAAGTTGCAGAGCCCGTAAAAGTTACAAATTGAAACAAAACATTTATGGAAGATTGTTCATCCTAATTTAACACCTGAAGAAAATAAGTTCATAGAGTTTTTAGTGGAAGTGGGGAATCGAAAAGAGGTATATTGGTGAAAGGCTTAACAAATGTGGAAGCTTTAGATTATATGATCGGTTTGAGAGTAACATTTCAAATTGATAAAATTATAAAAATTTTGACCAAACAATATGTGTGTAAGAGATCACTTGTGAAGTTGTACTTAGCGGCTTAAATTTTAGAGAGAGAGTGGATTTATTTATATAATATCAATTTGTTAAATTTTTTTAACTAAACGATTAAGAATTCAATTCTTTTAACTCTTCATCAGGGTCATTTTCTTAATTAAATTACATTCCTGAACTTGCACTCAATTACTTTTTAGCTGTATTGTTGAAAATTTCTAGCTTTGAACTGATTGCGAGGCCCATCTTGAGCTTTGTTCATAAGCTGTTGCAGTAAGTTAAGGTAATTGCATAAGTTTAAGCAATATTCTAAGGTAGTAAACATGAAGCTCAAGAGCAGGTGAGGTGACTCAATCAACAAAAAGTAATTAGGTATTGAGACACTCGTCATGTACGGATAAACAAAAGCATCTTTAACTGTCCTCTTTTTGAAGACGAACAAGTTCTTTTTTACAAAAAAAAAAAAGGAAAAAAATCTTGAAACGATTATTTTCTGCAGCATCTAATAATTGAACTGCAGTGTTCCTTTTTATTCAAGAAAACCAAATACTAACATAGATATCCGCAAAGATTCCAGAATATGAAATGGTGTACAAATTACTATGATCATAAATAGAGTGGTCTTTAATAAATGATTCAGAAGAGGTCCATTTTAAAGTGGTTTTGTTATTCTGATAAATAGACTTTTATTTAATTTTTATTATTAAATTTTATAAATTAAATAAGCGAAATGCACTACATTTAGAAGTCACTATTTCGTGAAAGACTCTTTTTCTCATTTTTTTTAAGATTATCTCTTGGAGGTGTGAGTGGCTGCTAGATGTGACTATATTCACCTGATGACGGCATGCAGTTAAAACTTGAAACTTTAATGGAGAAAGAGATCGATGGTGGCAGGGGACAATTATTTGGTCACATAATTGGCCCAAATGCAGACCGACAAGAAGCGAATTCAGTGTCATGTTTGAGTTAACCATTATTGCAAGCAAATTCAATTCACGGAAGAGCACGAGTGGGATGTGCATGAATATGGGAAAGCGAATGAAAATGATGAGCATAGACTAAGTTGGAGAGAACAACAAGTCTTTGTAATGCTGCATCGGTTACCTCAAACTTACTGAATATACGAAAAGCAAACTCCTGCCTACCAAAAGCAATGACTTTATTAAGATCTAATTTGCACCAAAAAAAAAAGTTGTTTTGGTTCATGTAAATATTCTTGACTACCATTAATCATTTACAACTGATATAGGAATTCAAATTAAAGACTTATAAATAGTGGTGTACACTAATGAAGTTTGGAGTGGCTTAGAAAAAAGTTAGTTGAATTAAAAAAAATTAACTTTAAAATTTTTGATTTAAACTTAATTGAAAATATGTATGAATTGAGACTAGATAGATTATCAAATTTTATATATTTTAGTTAGTTGGTATAATTCAAATTTAATTTCATAAAAAAATATATAACTTATTATTGACTAAAATATAAAGGTATAAGTCATGAGTTAAGTACGAATTACATAAATTAGCTCGAATTGGAATGAATTCCACATCCCTACTTACAAATAGATAACTCCAAACCTCAACATCTTAACCAATAGAGTCCTCAGATGGTATTAGCTGTCATTCTAAGTACCCTTTTGTTGGATTTCTTTTTCTGGTGTTGGGGGAAGGTATGGAACCCTTTCACGGTGCAGTACTGCAACTGGAAACACGACTAGAAATTTTATACGAAAGAATCTAAACATGATCTGATAAAGATAGTAACGAATATTGTTCTGAAATATATTTCGTAATGTAATTATTGGCAAATTGAATATATTTATAGACTAAATCATGTACTTACTACTAAACCAGGGTTTTCTATATGATTCGGCTACATAATACGCTTTATATGGTCGATCGACGAGGGGGAAAGCGGCTTGGGCTCAAGAAAAATATAATATTTTCCCCTTCTTAATGGGGTAGTAAAATTTTAATTCTCTGCGGCACTATTCTAATTTTATTAATATCCCCAACGGACAGATAGTGATAATCAGAAGCTGTCACCCCAACTTCAGTTCCTTTCTTCCTGCTAAAACTTAATGCAGAAAAATTAATTAGTTGTATATATAGTTGGTATCTTTAATAATATAAATATATTTAAATTTTTATTTTAAAATTTTAAATTTAAATTCAAAATAATATATGTAAATCAAATAACTTATCATTCTTCTTATAAAAAAAGTATATGCATTCACACACTCAGTCAACCAATTGATATTTTCGTTGGTCACTGCAAGGATATTTTGTCTCATTGTTCGGGGCACTTTCCGAAGCAAAGCAACGTTTGAAGAGTTTTCCGCTGCATTTTTCTTAATCTTTTCCATCTGACACGAATTTTGTCAGAGCATGGAATTTTGAGTTTTATTCTTTGTGGCATAAAAAGGAGGTTTCATTTTGTTGGTGTCGATGGTTGTCGAGAGCTGTGCATGATTCCTGTAATTTCAAGCCTTTAGATCTTAGAAAATGGGTTCAGTATCATGTGAATCGAGGTTAACACAATAGTGGTATAGTACTCCTACTCACATGCATTTGCACGTGACTTATGAAATTGAAATAAATATTAATTGATGCTCTAAATTCTCTCTTCCCTTCCATTTATAAGTGAAAATAAATGGTGGTGACTAATACATACAAAAGAGAGTATAAATAATTGAGGACTTTAGGTTGATTTAAATGATTAAATTTAATCTTATTTTTCTTTTTTTTGACTTCATATTATAATATTCTCAATATTTTCAAAAAGAAAGTATAATTAATTAGGTATATATGTATAGATTGACATTATCTAAGATGAGAAGTACATTTTATAAAGTGTAAAATGTACGTGAATGGTTATTAATAAGAAATTAATGATAAAGATTTTTATGTATAAAATATAAATAAATAAATAATAATTTATGAATTAGAGATAATTTATATTATTAATTTTTTTATTAACAGTTATCTATTTATATTTTATAAAATTATTTATTTTAAAGGATTCAAATTTTATATATATATATTTGTAATTAAAGTATTTATTAATGTTATGAATCAATTTTTCTAAAAATTTATGTTGTTAATTAAGTGCTTGAAATTAAACTTAATTTTTTAAGAATGAAAACGTACAATCAAACTCTTTATCACTTGTTGTAAAGGTTTTGGTATTATATTAAAAACAATTTTATAATTTAATAATAAATTGATAAAGAATCTTGTTAATAATAATAATAATAATAATAAAACTTGTATTTATATATGTAATTGTATTGAATTAAAATTACATTTATATATGTATTCAAATGGAGCCCATTTCAGCATGGAATTGTTAATTCTGGTCTTCTAGAAATGCGTTTGGTAATAGTAGAGAGTGAAAAACAAGTTGATGGGCCGCCCGAATTTGATTGAATTAGGAGAAATTAATTTGATAATGTGTAAATTATGGATTGAATGAATGTAATGTTAGTATATTGAATAAGAGATGAGGTGAGGGTATCTTGATGGGGCCCTCCAGATTGGTCGGTTGTCATCTCCATCAAAACTTGGCGTCTACCTCAGTTTACTTCTCTCTAAAATCATGGCAAGAGAGAATTCATCCGCTGATTATGTGCTCAAAAAGCCAGATAAGGTTTAGTGCCAAAAGTGCATCACATGCCTTACCTAATTTTTTCCTTTCTTCATTTTCATTTTCAAAATTAATCGAACACATTTCTCTCACTTACAAACATATATATATATATATATATATATATGTATATAGTGAACAAAAATGAAATGAAATAGTAGCCATATTAGGTCATACAAATTTTAAGTTCAAATCTTTTTATCGACAGTTTTTTTATAAGAATTTATAAATATTATTATAAATTTTTATTAAAATTTGTAATATATCTTAATTTTAAAATAAGATAATGGATTTCACCTTAAACTTTTATTTTATTATAAAAAATAAATATGAGGAAAAAAGGTCTTAGCTTGCATTGCACCAAAGAAGTACGGGCAAGTATTTTGTGGAATGCATGCAAAGCTGCAGAGAAGTACTCCCCAAAAACCTGGTATGTAAAAGCTGTTTCTGGAAAAGGCTTCATGGGTAATATAGTATTTTTATTGTATGCGTAATGTGTAGATTCTAGGGCTTCTATGCATACTCCAGTACTCATATTTTGACAAGGACAGCCATAACAGCGACCCCAAATGTGAACACTACATCCCCTTAACATCTGAAACTCCACTTAGCCAATGAGTCAAATGCTTACAATGACACTTTTGTTTGCCTTGTATATATTAAGGGTTGATTTGGAATCAAGTTACCACATTTTTCACCAAACCACCTATGCTATTTTTTTTTATAAAGGGACAAATATATGCATAATATTTTAGGTTCAAATTTAAATTTTAAAAAAAAATTTAATACAATAAATGAATATTATTACATCATTAAAAATATCCATCGCAAACACCATATGCTTTAAAACCTTTTTGACATATCATAATTGAGCTGACATGGTGCAAAAGAAGGTAAGAAAGAAGTTGGTACTATATTTAATTGTAATCCAAGTAAAATTAACAATTATCATATTTATTATTATTTAAAAGAATAGAAATTAAAACTTTATGAAACTTGACAATTTTGCTTTGTTCTTATATATATATATATATATATATATATATATATATATATATATATATACTTCACTTAATTAGTTACATGTACTTGGGTCTCAAGATACACCCTTTCGAAGTGTCTTAATTAATAGCTATATAATATAGTCTTATAAATACAGGATTGAGAAATGATATTCTCACATATCCTCTTTCATATAATGCTGACTTTTTTTTATGTGGTTACATGAGTTGTTAATTGTTGACTCTTATATTTTAATTTGTAAAATTTAATAAATTTAATTATTTAAATTCTGTATTTTATAGAATAAAGTGATAATAAAATGATGAGAATAATAATTTTAGGATTTGATTTGGTTGAATATTGGTTGATGGGCTTGGTAAATAAGGCGATAAGGCTTATGTTGACAAAGAGCAAACAATAATTGTAAGCTTATATTATAGGGGAAGCATATAGTTAGTGCAAATTAATGTCACTAGCCAGAAAAGAATATGGGTACAAATATGAAAGAGGAAGAAAAAAGATGAAGAGAAAGCAACTGATATGGCCCATAAAATGTCTACTCAGTAGCCCAATGACGCGATCTCCATCTTCCTCCACTCTCTTCTTCTCTCCTTTAGTCCTATTCCTTTCACCTTAATTTCACCCAGCTCCCTTTTTCTTTCTGGCTTTATTTACAAAAAACAAGCCTTCCAATCGATCTTCACCACTCCACTCGCTCGCACACCACCAAAGAAGAATGTCTAGTGGGAAGGATTTGGCAGAAGGATCATCAAGCTTCGCAGGGGATTATCAGCAGCAGCAGAGCCCAGCAACACTAAGTCGCTATGAGTCACAAAAGAGAAGGGACTGGAACACATTTGGGCAGTACTTGAAGAACCAGAGGCCCCCAGTTCCACTCTCTCAGTGCAATTGCAACCATGTATTGGACTTCCTTCGCTACCTGGACCAGTTTGGCAAGACCAAAGTTCACCTCCAAGGGTGCATGTTCTATGGGCAGCCAGAACCCCCTGCACCTTGCACTTGCCCGCTTCGCCAGGCCTGGGGGAGCCTTGATGCTCTCATAGGGAGGCTCAGGGCTGCTTACGAGGAGAATGGTGGCTCTCCAGAGACCAATCCCTTCGCGAGTGGCGCCATCCGGGTTTATCTGCGAGAGGTGAGGGAGTGCCAAGCAAAGGCAAGAGGTATCCCTTACAAGAAGAAAAAGAAGACCACAAATCAAAGCAAGGGAGGGAATGATGAATCCAGCTCCACCATGCACTTCTCTTGATTCCTTTGGGACTTTCAAGCAGTGGTAATTGATTTCATCATTATAACTAGTTGCTACTTAGTTGTGACTGATCATGTGTGCTTGGATGATTAAGTCAATATTGTGGTGTGCTAGCATCAAGTTCTGCTGTTTAATTAATTTCCATCACACAATTCACAACCTAAAATTTAGTTTCATCTTTTAGTATATATAATCACGTGTAGTAGGACTCCGATTTTGGATTTGATGAAAGATATAGAGAACTTACGGACAATATTGAATGCCAAAACGGTTAGAACTTGCTATAGAACATCAATACGAGTATTGCATTAATTGGTACTGAAAAACAAGGCTTTTGCACAGTTTCTTTTGCAAGGTCCTTCAAAAACCAAGACTTTAATTTTTACTGTAATTAGTTATCTCAAAAGTTAAAAGTTAAGTTTAAGCTATTAAATAAAGATTCAAAAATAATTTTTTATTTTATATTTTTAACACTTCACCTCGTACAAAAATTATAGTATGTACCCACAGAAGTATTTACACTGTCATGTATTGACTTGGTTGCAATGTGAGCAGATTAGAAGAAATTAGATTGAACACTGCAGTGTCCCCCGCGCACAAACTCTCCAAAACTATTAGATATAGATCAGTTAAATGTTTGTTATTTGCATGTTAACTTTCCCTAATTTGATCCCTTTTAAGATTCTGCAGATTTCGTGTCCCATGAATTGTCAAATGAGATGTCATACACTTTCTTGGGTTACTTAGCATTAAAAAAACAAATGAATGAAAGGGAATGATTAATATAAGGTTTAAGGTTCGTAAAATCATCTTATCAAATATAAAATTGTTTATAATGCAAGCTTTTTGTAAGGCTTTTCTAATTCGCAATTTAATACTAAGAAAGCCATGATTGAATGGAATCTCTTTTGGATAGATGTTGGAGAACCCTCATGCTAATCAAATATAATAATGTTTTGTTGCCCTTAACAATTACCACCATCCTCATCACCTCTATATATTCTGCCCCACTTAAAGGATCTTTAATGAAGAAGATGCATCCAAAGGTAAGGGTAATCTGATCTACATCTCGTTCTTTTCTTCGTAGTGTTATTCCACCTTGTGTATAACTCCTTTAGATGTTTTCATGTCGTCTCTGATTTTTAATTCCTTTCATCAAAATGGTACTGGCTTTCAAGGACAGTGATATGTATAATAACCTTTTATGGGAGCAACAAGTTGTTTGGTTAGGCAAATGCTTGAGCTTTGTGCTTCCCATCTTCTCACATGATCTTGTCGGTATTTTGAATATATGGATTTTCATAGCAATTTGAATGTGACGTTTTCTTGTATTTTGAATATATGTAACTTCTCATCTTGTCGGTATATGAAACTAGAGATGGATTACTCGTTGTAGACAAGTTCTGTCTGAAGTGACTATTCTACTAAGTTTTGTCAAAATTTACTGCACAATTTGATTCTTTTTGGATATATATATATTCCTCCATCAATGAGTTCACACCATTTTTATATTTAATGATATAAGTCATTGAATTAATTAGATCTCATAATTTTATATTAAATAAAATTTATATTGGATGAAAATAGAAAAGATATATATATGTGTGTGTGTGTGTTTGTGTGTATAGCTTATATATTGAGCTGTGCACCACTTTTGTGAGGGTTTCTTCAGCATAATGCTTCCACTAACATTACATACATCCACTAACATTACATACATAGAGGAATCATGTGTAGAATATAGCAAAGATCAAAGGGAACCCCTATATCAAGTGCATGCGTAGGGCTAATTATCTGTATAGCTAGCAAACATCTTGGGTGCGTGCTAATTAGCATGGACCCATGTTTGTGTGATCAAAAGTGTTTAAACACGCTGAGTGTACTGGACAGTACCAACCAGAGTGTGACACGCGGAATGAAAAAATGGAAACCTGCACTGCCAAAAATTAACTTCAAAACAAAGTCTAAACAGTCGTGTGCGTAATACACTCAGTGTATGCAATCTCTCATTCATTTTTCTTGTTGTATTTTTGTCCCTCTCTTTTAGGCATGGCGTTAATTAGTATTATATAAGTGAATTATATGCAAACATAAACAACAAATTAAATAGATGTTGATTAGTGAGCATCTTTAATGGTATTGTGGTATGTTATTATTGCTTTAAAATTTTAACTACTTAAAATTTTGAATTCAAACTCAGTATCTTATATTTATATGTTGAGTAGTTTATCATTTTTCTTATAACAAAACCGAAGATGTTGATTAGTTATTGAGTTTGACCAATTATTCAAAAAATTCTTTAGTGCTATATATTATTGTTAAATATACATATCTTGACTCTGAAAAAATGGTTTGCCTGATTTCAGCAGAGAAATGCTGCTGCTTGATTACTCTAATATCTCCTTACAAGATCAATGTAGCATATAATCAAATTGGAGGAGTTCTTTACAAAGGTGGCACAACCATATGTATCGGAGGTTTGGTTTCTATATTCGATAATTTGATGGCATCCCACTCTTAATTCAAAGCTTCTGTTGTGTTTGCTTGGGAATTTGTAAGCTGTTAGGACATCAAACTCATTATATAACCCTCAGTTGTTGTCCAGTGTATCTTTTATCCAAACTTCATTTACATATATACATATATAATTGCTTCTTTCTTTCTTCGCATGTATCATTGTGGGATAGCTTCCATTAAATTGTGAGGTGTAATTTCATAATCATGGGTTCATTTACTGTTTCAAATATAGTATGCATTTATCCTTAATTTGTTTTGCAATGAATACAAGGGAAGAATAATTTTCACAACCTCTTGTGCCTATGGATGGAGGAGCCTTCAAGAACAGTGGTTAACTAAAAGAAAAGTTTATATTATACATTTTTATTAATAGATAAGTCATACAAAGTCATTGCAGCTGAATGTGTACCCTAATCTTTCACCAAAGGTGAGGGAAGCCCCTTCCCAGCTAACAATTCCTAACTTCTTAGAGATTTGAGAAAGAATAAGATTTGTCAATGTCAGACAACTTATTCTTTCATTGTTTCATAGAACTCCTAGCTATGACTCCTCTAGAATCAAAACATTAAATGCAAATACATGATTACATTCATAAATCTAACAAACACATAGATAACTAGATTTTTGAGAAACAAATTAAGCATATACAGCACAATTAGTGTTTAACTTATTTGATTATTGTCGAAGGCAATTTGAGTCAATCCCATTCCCCAATTATCCCTCAATCTATCTTTAATAAAAACAAACGAACTAAATTTTTGAGATATTCTAAGTACGAATTACTTTTAGAATGTCAAAATCTATATGTGTGTGTGTAATATTTATCTAATTTTGAAAATTTAATGACACCTAATTTGCTTTGAAAACGGATAATTTCCTTTGTATTAATAAAGGAGTTGGGCGTTGAATGATATCTGCCTTTTGTTATTCAGTGTTGCAATTCAATTTCTTGTAGTTCAACCTTGTTTCCCCTAAAGTGAAATTTAAGCTTAATATGGGTTGTGCTCTGTGAATACTAGGTTCTTGATCATTACCGGAGGTATTACTAATTGTTCTTTAAATTTTTTTATTTTTATAAATTAAATCTTGTAATTTTACAAGAATTTATATTATTAAATTTATTAGTAAAGTGTTCGTAAATCCTTTTTAGCGGAACACCATTTCGCTTTTATTTCAGCAGACGATATACAGAAGCAATCTTTTAGTTCTTTTAGTTTCGTTCAACCAATATTTAACCAGCTGATAATAGTAACCAGTTTAAGCGTAAGCAATAATTTACAGTTTTCTGGAGTGATTTCTATAATAGAGCGATGAGCTTAAGCGTCTTTTAGCTATTCTTGAAGCAAAATCAATCCAGTTTGCCTATTGCAAAAGCAAAAGCAGATGAATAAAATCTTTTTATTTTTCTTTTGGGGAAAAGGAGGGAGGATACTGACAGATCAGTTATGTTTCCCGCGGTTCTGTAATCAATACAACCATGAGAGCTTGGAGCATTTATGGCATTCTACTCACCAAGTTGAGCTAGACTTGCATTTATAGTCGAAAACATGGCCAACAAAACATGCCCATTTCCAGATTCCAGTCCATGCAATCCATTTAACAAGCATTCTGGGTTAGGGTTTTTCTTTCCCTCACGAAAACACAAAATACCAATTGAAAATAAAATTAATGATCTATTTCAGAATTTAACCAATATGGCAATACATAAAACCATTGAGGACTGTTTGTATATCAGTTTGAGAGCAGGTTGCCGGTTTACAAATTAGAGGGAAGAAAAACGACCAAACCAGAAGAAATTCTTAGGTATAATATATACTATTGGGCCCTAAAATTAAACTGTGTACTGCAGTGTCATTGCTGGAGAGACAGTGATATTATTTCTTCACACTAGGCTTGATTATAATATGCTTGAAGATGGCATTCATCTTACTGCTGCAGATCCTAAAAAGTTCTCCCAAATGAATGAATCAATATCTAACATTAGAGTTACCAACTTAATAATAAACCTCTACTTATATTATTTTGTTGATGTATTAATATTTGTAATATTATATATTATATAATTTTGCATTAATTGGTACTTAATTTTTTAAAGTCATTTTTTTTTGGGTGTTTGAGATGTTGTTTCTAAAAATATATAACTTTTCTTCAAATATATTGATAAACGTTCATCTAATACCAAGGAAAATTTTCGTATAGCATAAAGGAGAACTTTTATTATTAGCATGAAAATAGAAATGGAGATGAATAAATAAACAAAAGACACGTTATTGTACAAGTTAAATAGTTTCAAGGTGTTTTTTAATGTAAAATATGTTTTATGATTTTTACATTAAATACATGTTAATTAGTGGCAAGCTTCAGTCTTTTCCTTTCTTTTTAATGTAAGTATCTAAATGTGTGTAAGTAACTAAGTCACAAGATTTTTCAAATTAAAAAAAAAAGTCATAAGATTTTTTACCAGGTTAAATATTGTCTAATTAACTTGTCTTTTTGAAATCATGTTTGACCATCTCAGTTTTAAATGAAGAATCCGCATCCCCTCTCCCTTGGCTGCACTTAAATGAGTTCTTTACATATTAGAATCCATATATTTAAGATAAATCCTAAGTATTTTTTAATATTTATTATTGTGATATATATATTGATACATATATCACTATCACAAAAAAAAATAATTAAAAGTAAAAATTAAATAAAAACATATTATAAGTTAAAATAAACAAAATTCAAATTGATTAACATTAAATGCTTTAAAATAAATTAAAATTTTAAAAATTAAGAAACAATTTAAATTTGAATAGTGTTAATTAAATTCAAAACTTTAAGATTGTCTATCAGAAAGTTACTTATTTTATAAGTCACATTTATTATTTTAGAATTGAGCCAAACAAAATCGCTAATTAATTGTTATCAAATATTAATTACTACAATATCAACAAAAGAAATTAAAAATGAAATAACTAAACCATATTAAAAATAAAAAAATTATAATTTATTGACATCAAATGCTTCAATTTACATAAAAAAATATGTAAATTTAAACAATATTAAATAAATTTATAAAATTAAAATTATCTATCATTCTATAATCAATCCATGAAAAAAATATTATCATACATGCAGATGCACAATACACTAATTGCAGGCCATAATTTTAGAGAAAAAAAAAAAGGAAAATTTAAGAGAGTTTGTGACAAAGTCAAAGAAAATATTTGAGGACCACATAAAAAATAACTAAAGTTACAAAAAGGGATGGGATCCTCAGTTGTAGAGGATCCCAATCCAAAGCAAACATGGATTGAAACAACCATTTCCTTATATTATTGGAAGCAATTTAACAAAATAAGAGGCACACCAAATCAATTCACTCACATAAATCAGCTTTTTTTTTTTATTTAATTCGAAATATCTTTCATACAGTAGGTGAATACTAATATTTTTGATATATTGACAGATACTTAAATGAAGATCTTTTATAAATGAGTTTGTTATTTTTATAAATTAAATTTTATTAAATATTTATTTTAAAATATAAATAATTAAATTCATTAAATTTCATAAGAAATCCATAATTTTAACAATCTAGATAAACTTTGGTCACTACCATTTATGAAGGAGGGACGTTTTCCAATATACATTCATGAACTGCAGCCCTTGTTATTGCCTTCTGGGACTCATAATGTTCGAAACAATAGGGCATCCTATAAACAGCTAGTTGTTTGTTTTATGCTTTGTCCTATTCAATGTTCCGTGAAATTCAATTATGGGGAATAACTTGTAATTAAAAGGAATGCAACAGCAGTTTGGAATTTTTTATAATTCATATCTTTATATATGATAATGATTATGATTAAATATATATCTCAAGGTAGCAACCTAACATGGTCAAAAGGCAAGTTAAAAAATAGATGATCTTCGGTCATTTCAAATTACAATTAAATGTCTGAACAAAACATTGATCTATTTGACTTCCTTGCATCATTTTGTTTATTTATTATTGTTACATAAAAAGTTGGATTTTGGAGAAGTTGAAGTTGTTGAAAAGTTCGTTTGAATTTGTGTCTACCTCTCTTTCTTGTACATTGAAGTTGATCATTACTGGGACTGTTGCCTCAGAAGTTTTCCTGAAACAAACGAAGAATTGGTAACAAAGGTCTCACGTGAATTCTACATGTAACCCAGAAGATCGTGCGCTTAAGATAGTGTTAACCATAAACACATCCCACGAGCACCAACATAGCGTAAGGAAATTGTATGACGAATGCTAAAAGGACGGCGTTCTGATATCAAGGCAGCATTAAGGAAGAGAGCCATGTTTGGGCTGACCTTACTGGACTTTTAAGAGCCCCTAATGGCTCGCAAACTCGGGCTCAGCTTCTACTGGTTTGGAATCTTCTACCATGTGAATATATAGAGAGAGAGAAATGTTATTTGTACATCTTAACATAATTTTTCTATAGATGAGAGAAAAAAAATAGAATATAAAAATATATATAATATAAATTTATTTAATATATATTTGCTATCAAAAAAGTTACTTCTTATACATTAATTTTCACAAAATACTTATATTTAATGATGAGTCATTTAAATTAATTAAATTTTATAATTTAATTTATAAAACTTAACTAAAATTCGATTGCCAAATAGGGTATAGAGTAATACGGACACATTCCTCCCAGTCTGCCACAAATTTGATGGTTCCCATTCTTCTTAGTAAACATTTAACAACATTCAATTCATGGGAATAATATATATAAATTAAACAAGGTATGAATGATGATAGTTGCATAACTAATACAGATAAAATCAGAGCCCTACATGCATTTGCACATTGTTCATACCCCGAAATGGGGTGTGCCGCTAGTAACAATCTTACAGGACCTGTTTCATCATTGCTTCACCGTTATAAAAACAACTTTCCCCGCGATCATAACACAATATTTGATCTCTGGGAGATTATTTCAATAAATAATTCAAGGAAAATACGAAGCTTATGATGATATTAACTCTCGTGATTAAAAAAAAAAAAATCAATGTAAACTTAACAAAATGAAAATTGCAAATTGAGTAAGCCATCCACAATCTTTGTTCATTCATCTTCCGTTGCTTCTTAGAGGTATGAAAGACACTTAATTTACTTCACAAGAACAAGTATTATTAACTTATAAAATACAAACAAACCTGAACCTCACTGTCAAAATACCTTCCCTACTTATCCTTAAAAAAAACGAGCTTGTATATGCTTCCATGTCCAAGACTAAAAATCTAACCATCCTTCATAATAGAATTCTCCGTCACCACTTGCTATGAGAAACCGTCTGTTGGGTAAAAAGCATGTAGACATAAGATTTAGGTCAAATCTCGAACATTTTCAATATTTATGAGAATTATGCAGAGACAAAAATAAACATGTATTGCAATCATTTTAACAGCAGTTATTAAAACTGAAGCTACGCGACTGCGTATGAGTGGATATAAACGTCCATGTAAAAAGAAATGCATTCTTCCAATATACAATAATGTTAAATAGAGTTATAAATAGTAAAAACCACTGATTTTCTGAACAGTGAGCACCACTGCTTTTCTAATTCTATTGAAAGTACCCCACCATCTTCTTCGTTTGGCTGAGGCAGAGGTTCGAGAGACGGGGGTTTAGATGTTTTGACCCCTACAGATATAATCCAAAAGCTCAGCCAACGAACCCAATGCAAATCAACAAAGTTAATTACATTTTTTTTTGTTGGTACAACAAAGCTGATTACTTTTCTCATATTAATCTTAATTCACATCCCGGCATCAACATTTGTCTTGGGTTTCTTGATATTGTTAACTTAATTTATCAACATACTGATTCACATAACTTCTGTAAGCTACCAGCACAAATTGGACCCAAGTGGAACTTTTATCCGAAACAACTATGGTTGTTAACACTGGTGTGCAACAACCATTACCCAAGAAGATGCAGGCTGCCTATCTTCCCAACAAACCTGCTATCTCCAACAGTAATGCTATAGCCTATGGGTTCTTCATGTTTTTTGTAGTGGATGATGGGGTATGTATAACTTTTGACATGCTATTGCTATCATACAAATAAGTATCCCATGTGGGGGGTTCTGCATACATCAAGAATGACTAACTTTACAGCAAATGTGGTTGTAGAGACAATCCATAATTTTTGCCTCCGAGAGAAGTTTTGCTGAATCAAATTGTAACTCCAAATCAGGAACACCGCATGGCTCAATGTCAAAACAATTAGGTAATGTAATTAACAGCATGCCCTTGAGATCAAAAAGACAAATTAAACTAAGCTGCCTTGCCAAAGTACCACATTTTACATGATTAAACTCATTTTCCTCAAGCACAGCATGCCTAATAGGACCAATACCAAATATCAGAAGTTCAATTTCTTCGAATAGATTTCAACAGAGAACAGAGTATGCACATTAATTAGTGGAGTTATTTTAATCATAGAATCCATTATCCTGCCTATCTAACAAAGAATACAACAACAAACCAAGCCTTTTCCCACTAGGTGGGGTCGGCTACATGGATCAAACGACAAACAAACAGAAAGTGAAATGTGCCACATGTCAGATTTCCATTATTTTAAGTCAGAAGCACATTTAAGTAGAGGCCACTTCTACCTCAATAAATTATCCTTTTCAGAATAAGCATATAATTGGGCACCAACATTCAGCTTATTCTAAAAACGTTTATTGAAGACATCACTGAAGGACAATTTTTGCTTGAATGCTTGGTTAAACTAATATAAGTTACAATTCAAAATACGTAACATGAATCACACAGAAGATGAGGCAACAGCAAGAGAAAATTAGTAACAAAGGTTTCCAATCAGTTTTGATTAAGGATTCATATAAGATCCTTATATCAGTTGATCACATCAACTTCTAATATTGCAAAGTAAACCAATTGAGATGTGTTGAGTCCAACACTGACAAAATCTTGCAATACATCATTGGAGTAATGTGTAATCCGTAGAGATTGAAATAAAAAGTTCAAGAACCAAATAAGAAAATTCAAGTTTCACAATCCATACAACCAAACCACCCTCATCACCAATTGGGGTGATTCCTGTATTAATTCATGCAGTGATTTTACGTACCACGAACATTAATATTATCAAGTTTCCAATTAAGAAATCTTATTTCCCATGCGATTCATCTCTATCAACAGCCAAACCCAACCATAGTCACAGCTAGTGCCACAATTCACATTTCCATCTAAGCTACAAATTTATCTATACACATAACCATCACCCAAAACACGAGAATTTCCCAACCTAAAAGAGAACCACAAAACCAAATTTATGCATAATTATGATTATCACGACCCTGATAAGTATTCAGGATTATCAGCCAACCCCATCAATAACCCACTTTCTACACCAGTGTTCAAGCATAACTATTTGTAATGTGATCTACAGACTCTACACTAACCCAACAGTAACATCAAGACAGGAAAAAAAAAAAGGAAGTCCACATACTTATAAAATGCAGTGACAACATACAATAAACATAAATTAGCATTAGCCTCACCAGCCCCAGAAGATCGCTTGGCGCGCTTGAATTTTTGAAGCCGAAGCTGCGTTTCCGCGAAAAGCTGCATCCTTTGGCACTCCACATCCTTAGCAAATTGCATCCTCTGTTTCTCTAACTCTATCATTTGCCTCTGCTTCGCAGCCTCTACTCTCTCGTAAATCACTCCGAACCTCTCTATGGCCTGTGCCAACTCCCTATACCCAACTTCTGAATCCTTATCACTCTCCCTGTTCCTCTCCCTTCCCTTCTTCCTACTGCCCGTGCTCGACCTCGACCCATCTGAATCCTCACTCTCCACGTACTCTGCCTCTGCCGCAGCCGCAGCTGCCGCCGCAAAAGCCGAGAAGTTACGGCGGAAGCAAGAATCGCCCATGCTCACCGTCGCCGGCGACGATGCCGGCCGTTTTTGTGTTCCGGATCGGGGACCAACCGGAACGTGCGAGACTATCCAAGCCGGAGATTTTGAGGGAGGAGTGCTCCGGCGGTCTCCGGCGACCGTCGGCGAGTGCTTCTTCACTGGAAAACTGTCGCCGATGAGAACATCGAGGCGAGCGAAGAAAGGCCAGGGACTCGTGTAGGTGCCGTCGGAATCAGAAACCCTAGACTTCTCGATCTTATACTTCTTCTTGAGAGTGTCGATTCGGTTCTTGCACTGGACGTCGGTTCGCCGCGCCTTTTTAACGTGACCGTGACGGGCGTTAACGGCGTCGGCGACCTCCTGCCAGTGCTTCTGACGGAGATTACCTCTATTGAGCTCGAGGTAACGTTCACCCCAAGCGTCGATGAGGGTGAAGGTGGCGTCCTCAGTCCAGCAGTCTTCCCGAGCGGGGAACGCCGACGATGAAGGCCGCGACGGAGCGGCGGTGGCAGGCGACGGAGCTCCCATGACAGAGTCCATAAAAGGTGGGGTGACGGTGGCGAATTAAAGAAGTGAAAGCGGTGCGGTCGCGAGTGTTTGAAATGAGGACCGGTTAGGATGCAGGGGCTTGGGCGCACAGACAATACGGTAATTCCGACCGGAGAACTTGCCAATGTACGACGATAGTCGATTACCATGCGGCAACCTCTTTTCTGGTGTTTCGAGCCAAAATTTTACAACCTTCTTGGTCGGCCCATAGACCCAATGAATTTGAAAGTGATAAAAGTGTGGGCTCGTCGGCTGGGTAAACCACTCCTTTATGGGGGCCCATCTGATCAGTGTAATAAGGCTTATTTTTTGTGTTTTGTTTGCAGCCTAAGCTGGTATGGTTGACTACCCTCGGCCTTGTCCAGCTTGGGCTAATATGGGTAGTGCATTCCACGGGTCAAAAGAGTGGCATTATTCTTACTATTCTCACGGAATTCTGTGAGAATCCCTGCCCCTCAAGACAACATTCCGTACAATTCCGGAAATGCCATTCTCACGGAATAGTGCCACTTAAGATAAAAAGGCACCAAGTTGCGGATGGTATTTGGGCCATGTGGCATTGAACATGGTCACAGCGTCACATTGCATGTTTTCATGAAAACGTGGGTACCATTTTGCTTTCAAGTAGAAAAAATAGAAGAGTTGAAAAGCTATGGCAGAAAAGAAAACGGTGCTGAATTGGGAGAGAACGTACCACAGGAGGATACAGAATACAAAACAGTGTAAAGTAGCTAAGCATATAAGTGGTAGTGTTGGTATAAAGTTTCAGACTCTGAACACAAATCTTGCCTTCTCATCCTAAACATGGACCACATCATAGTAATAAATTTGCAATCTTACTTTCACACTTGCATTTATGTTCTATGTTCTTGTCAATTTGGGCAACACCCCAGTCACCATATGGTTATGATACTGGTTTTCATTATATTATTTTTTTCATAAAACTGCTCTCTTTTCACTTTATTTTTATGCCATCATTTTGTTAAATATAAAATTGTCGAATAATATTTGCCTAATCTCTTTGGTGAAGTTTATTTTCCTAATTGAATATTAGGTTCCTTAAGAACAAAAATCTATGGCAGAAAAATAAATAAAAATGGTACCATCCTTCCTTTATTTGATATGAGAAAAAAAAAAAAAGATAACATTCTTTTGACTAGCGTTATTGTTATAAATGTTGGTTATATTTGAATAATAGTTTAGGAAGATGTCTTAAAAAATTCCATACTCGGCTAGAAATAGATTTGTTCTTTACATTGGCCCGAACATGATGCAACAGAAATAGATAGAATACATCTTGCTTCCATTGCCCAAAAAAAGGAGTTTGCACAGGGGAAAGATGAAATTCACAACGATTCATGTTTCCAATCCAAAAATCACAGTAGTCTACAACATCAGCCGAGAACAGAATTTAACTCTACCAAAAGTTTTCTATGTACAAAGATAAAGATTGCATCAGCACATCGAGTACTCGCAGTCAAGCAAGCGAGAAAGCATCTCCTCACAACTTGGCCGCTCATGTGGTTCTGCCCAACAATCTGCACATAGAACAAGCGAAGATGGAGCAAACCAAATAAATTCCTAACTCTGCCATCCAGATATGGTCATAAAAGACTAAACAGAAAAGGTCAAATATTTTGGGTACTCGTAGAGACCTGAAATCAGCCTGCCTAGCGGGCCATCAGGAATCTCCAATCTAGATCCCTCATTAGCAACAGCATAAACTACCTGATTTGCAGAGAAAAAATATTGTCTGATATTAATAGTTGCAATTTTACGACTCAGGAAAATTTTGATCAACAAATTAAGCACGGGAAAGATAGAAGTAATCAACATGAAAAATGAGCAGATCATCTGTCGAACATACCCTCTCTGGAGGTGTGCCTTCCCATGGCCTATTCAAGGTGCATAGCTCCCACATAATCACCCCCAGGCTAAATATATCGCATTTCTCTGTGAATGGTTCATTTCGAATTAGCTCAGGAGCCATCCATTCTGGAGTTCCAGCTGACGAGGAATCTTTCATGGGAGAATCTGTCATTAATCTTGAAAGCCCAAAGTCACAGATCTTCACAGTCCAATGCTTATTCACTAGACAATTTGCGCTTTTTAGGTCACGGTGAACAATCTTCATGCGGTGTAAGCACATCAACCCCCTACACCATAGCGTTCTTATCAATGTACATTAACAGATTATATCTAAATCATTTCATTGTCACCCAACAACTAACAAACATAAAACAAGAAACGAATGATAGTCTTATAGAGTAGCCAATTTCAACAACAAATACGATTTGACTGGAATGCATTGGAGTTGACTATCCAGCATATGATAACAAGTTATGCGGTAATATATAAAGTACATAAGTGACTCAACTTGTAACAAGTTGTAGATTCCATCTATTTTTCATCGGGGAAAAAATTCAAAAACTAGAAAGTCAAATTTCTATTATGATTCAAACTTATTACGTCCAAACTTGGCTGATTTGTTCACCAATGTCTCCAACATCCATATATATTGGCTATCGACACACAGAATTACAAGTGTGTTTTTATGTGAAAGTAAAACAATTTAATCTTTTATGTGATTTATTGAAGACAACAAGCACTACTTAGAGTGTGCAAGACCGTTAAGCACAGAGGTGAATGCAGAGGAAAGGATTTTGAAAGTTATGATTAACAAAAATACACACCTGCATATGTCACGCAACATCTTTAGTCTTCTTCGCCAGCTAAGCTTTTTCTTTTGACCACTCAAATGAATCAGGTAATACAATGATCCCATCTCCATATATTCAGTAACCATTGACAAGCGAGGAGGCTTAGTGCATGCACCAAGAAACAAAATAACTGCATAAAACAGATGCAACACATCTCCGTTATTTACACACATGCATATGCACCTAGATTTTGCACTAATTACTATATCAAGAAAACAAGATGTACAAAGTTTCAAAAATTAAAAAGCCATAAGAATATAAGTTGCATGTTAGGATCAGGGCGTACCGTTGGGATGTCGGAGCCGGCTGGAAGAAAAAAGAAATACCACAAAAAAAATGGAAAAGGTATGGGAGTCAGAAAATGTTATAAGTAACTGAAACTTGTAGGTAAACAGCATATCAACAATAGGATACCTGAGAATGGAGATCTCATTGCAGAAATCTTCCATGTTTTCAAGAGTTAAATCCTGCTCTAGAAAAACCTTGATTGCGACATCTGTACCATTCCATATGCCACGGAAGACTTCTCCAAAAAACCCTGGAAAGGAAGAACACAGCAATGGTCAAGCAAACATACCTCCACGAAATTAGTTTTCACACATACAGTCAGCCAATACAGAGCTAAGTTGAGAACATTTGCTTGACAACCATTTCATCATGCATTACATTCTGATTGAATATAAAACTCCCCGCCCAAAATGCAAATCACCACAATATTACCCCTTTTTGATCGCAAACCTAAAAATTATTTGACATTAACTAGACAAGCACAGAGCTTGCCAAACATACCAAATTGTCTGCTCCAAATGCAGTATGCTATGGTACGATGTAGTAATAAATGATTGCCAGTCTAAGAACCACTAAAACTCAGTATATGCAAAGGAAAATCTTTTGTGCCTTGTGAACTTGCAACAATCTTCAAAGATAGTCCATTTAAATATTCAGTCCCAAATCAAAGTATTGATCTTAAGGAAACTTTAACTTTCCTCAACAAATAAACAAGAAGGAATATCTCCCCATTTGGACAACAAATGAGGAATTGCCCCAAACCTATCATGGTCATTCAAGTTCTTAACTGGAAAGAAATCCCCAAAAAGATTGGAACCTTTAAACTACAAAACCTGCTGAATAGAATTGTTATTTTCTAAATCATCAAATCCTATTTAATCTTATGATTTAGAAACAAACTAAAAAATAGCTCAAAAATTGGGCTGACACATGTTTAATAACAAATAATAATAACAATAAAATATCTATTTTTTTAATTTTGGTTATTTTTTTCCCTCAATGTTGATCCCTTCATTAGTGCCTGATTTTTCAACAATTAATTCCTTAATTTTGACATCTTTATTAAAGTATTAAATATTTTATTTCTTCCCTGATACAGTACTTGATTGAAAGCTATTAATATGGCTTCCTTTGTTCTTCTCATTTTCTTTTTTCCTAATTCCTCCCTCAGGTCAACATGAACGAACAGGCCAAAACCTTGAAATTGACAAAACACACACATACTGAAAAAAGGAAAGACGAAAAATATATTGTATCATCCTTCCTTCGAGTGGGAAAAGTAGATTTGAGTCCTACAGGTCTTTTTAAAACACCCTGGATAAGTTTCTAATTTGTTACAAAAAAAAAAAACATTGAAAAAGTATGAATTTTTCCAGTCTCTTTTGACAGATCCAATCCAGATCTGTCCTGATCAGTCACCACCCAACTCAAAAATGCAGAAATCCAGCCCCATTCACATAGATATCAATGATTCAATCATGATTCTTGACCTTTTACACGATTTGCATCTCCTTCGAAATAAATCATATGGTATTCCACTATGAAAACCACAAATAGATCAATTCCGATAGAGGTCATACTTACCAATTCCCACACGAGTTCCAACAGTCAATTCTGAGAAGTCGATATTCCATTCATCATATGGTAACAGGCATTTATTGTTGAACATTCGTAATTCAAGGACTTTATTCCACGTCAATTCCAGTTCATCATTCATGCCATATCCTGACGGTCCGCTTCTCTCAGAAGCCTGAACCCTATAATCCTGTGGTGAAGAGGGCAACGACATTGCCTTTTGCGAAGTTACTTGGTCATGCTGAAGAGAATATAAAGCAGATTGTTCATCGTGACCTTCAAGACGGAAATTTGACACCTGTCATATTGCAGAACCAGAACCACATGAAAAACTTGGAAGATATTTAAGTTGAGTTATTTCCCCCTGCAGAAAAAAAATGAAAAGAAAAAGCAAGGGACATAAAAGCTTTTGGCCATGAGATGCAAACAAATACTACTCGCAACAAAGCGAAAAATACGGCAGAAAGGAATGCCAAAAATTGTAGTAATACAGAGATGGGAAATTCTTAAAGATATGAGTAATTTGCAAGTAAACTATAATTTCTGAAAAACATATAATTTAAAATATTTGTCTCAAACAAATGACGGCCATGCTCACTAGGCTATTGGAACATTTAGTCCATGATATAGTCAAACAGTAAGACATAGAGAAAGTTTTCAATTAATTGCTGAAAGGTAGGCAAAGAAGGGAATTTTAAAAAAATAGCATAGCCCATGACTACCAAAATAAAGCATACATACATTTTTCTGAAGATCACCATTATTTCGATCATTTGGAGAATGAGAGAATGAGCTATCATCCCCTTGCTCTCTCAAAAGACGATTTTGCTTCAGTGTTTCATTCATTGCACGTACAGCCCTACAGAGATTAGATCCTTAATTATCACAATGTCAAAACAATCACAATTTAGCACACAGACTATACATAACATGTGTAAAGGATTATTTCTGCACTTGACCAAAGTACAAATAACAATCACACATTTTCACACATTTTCCGTATTAATTATCAGTGTAAAGCAAGAACCAGTTGAAATAGTCAAGCCACTACCCAAAACAATCTACCAAACTATTTAGTTAAAACACAAGCAAAGGCTAACTGGTCAAGCAATCATAACCTAAAATATTTGGACATAGAGAAAGAAAGAAATAGAGGAAAAAATAATTTGCTCACAATAGCTGCCCAATCCCATTATCAGACAAAGGAACCCCCTTAAAAATCCCATCAGCTGAAACCCGCAACAAAGTAACAAAAACATAGCTGTTTCATAAAAAATAAGAAGTTGCATTACACTTGAGCAAATGCACCATGTTCCAGCAAAGAAAGCACATATCCACAACAACTTAACTCTTCCAACAGAATAACTGCAAATCATGAGATGACAAAACACTTCTGTTGTTATAACCTTCATATTTTCCTTTACTATGCATGCCACAAATAAGCAACATCCAATTTGAAATGGTAGAAGAGGCTTGCTCCAAGGCTTATGCAGCCAAAATCTATACAGGCAAAAGCTAGTCCTCAGTATTCCTAATAATTCACACATGAAGAATAAATATCTTTCAGCTTATGTCTTGCGAGTGAGACATGATGGGCCAATTCAGGGCTTCAGATTAACACCATGATCTTCACAAGATATTGAAATTGCGCTGTTCATGACAATTTAACACAAATAAATGGAAAACCTCTACTTGATGGACTTGATTTGGTGGTGACATTATTTTTCTGCTGTGTCAATTCTTGCAGAGCTTGGACTGTTGACCTCAATTCCCTCTTGATACCTACGTTGGGGGTGGGAGTGGGAGGGGGAGGAGGAGGGCAGTGCTAAGCATGCCATAGAAAAGTTATATTCCAATTCCAGCATATCCAGTAACCAACATGAACAGGAAAATGTCCACAAAGAATGCAGTGTGTCAAAGACAACAAATAAAAAAAAATTAAAAAAAAGGAAAGTTGCCATTCAGTCATACAATTGAAATAACAATGAATCATTAAACAATATGGTATAGCAGATAGATAGTAAAAGCAAATTAACATTGATCTGCACCAAGGACAACACAGTTCAAAACAAAACAAGCACAAGTCTAGGAGCATTATGGAACTACAATCAACCTTACGATATCATCACCAATCTCTGGTGTAATGCTGATGCTTCTCCTTCTTATCCTACGAGCTTCTGATGTGGATGCACCATCTGACCTATAGCTACACCTGAAATCAGGACAAACTCCTTTAAGTCAATTCTTTAGAAAAAAAAAAAACAAAAACAAAAACAAAAGATGGTAAGAAACAGAACAAAAAAAATGCTATATTATTTAATAAAAGCTCATAGCAAAAATAGACAACATAAGAGCAAACGCAGTAAATGCAATGATGCAGCCAATGCTATTTGAACCAATTTAAAATCCCATTTAACATTCATCCACATGAAAAGGTGATGAACCACACACTTCCATCAAGGTGTATATGTGATTATATATGCCTCAACAGAAACAATAAATTACACCAAGTTATGAGTAGAAAAAGAAATAATCTCGACATTCTCCTGCCCCTCTAACCCAGCGGTACTATTCATGCCGATTGTCATCACACCAAAACAATCTCATTGTTCTAATCAAAAGAGGAATTGACACGTATGGAGATATTAGAGATTACTGGAACAATTTTCGAAAAGCTTTTACATAAGATTTTTACAGAATAATGAGGCATCTAGTAATAATGTAAATCAAAAAAATCTCAACGCAGATATCATGCAACATATTCATCTTTTATGATTTCCATAGGTAAAGGCCCACGTAAATGAAAAAAAAAATCTTGTCCAAATATGCAAAGTAAAATCTTCACCAAAAAATATATATATATATATATGTGCAAAGTAAAATAGAAAAGCAAAGAAGGCATCAAATCTCTTCCCTCACAAAGTCTCAACAAGTACATGCTTCATTATTAAATTTACAATCTACAAACCCATAACTGCTACAAGTCAACTACACATTCTGATCAATTTTTTCAGATAACAAACATGTGTGCATGAGAAAAACAAGAGAGAGAAACCCAACATTGGTAGAGTAAAAAATGAAGAATTAGAGAGAAGAAACGATTTTCAATCAGATCACCTGAAAATAAAAACAAAAGTGAAAATTGAAGTAGCTAACAGCTAATCACATAGTATGAGACCTTAGAAAACAAGTAAGGCCCTAATTCTTAATATCATCAGAAGCAAATATTAAGGGAACATAAAGGCTGGTACCTTGATGTAGCTTCGTCATCAGCAAAGTCTTGAAATGCTTTCCTATCCCCACTAAGCATGGACCTTCCCCGTGCTCGAAATGATGGGTGTTCTGGACTGTAAAACCCAAATTATTTAATAAAAAACCAAAAAGAAAGTCCATAAGTTATTCACACTTTAAAGCAGATTAATATGAAAAATTCAAAGTTCATTTGGATACCATTGCCACTAATTTTAAGAAATGATAACAAATACATAGACAATTGAGAAAGACTAGAAGGCATGTCCATGGGATATTAGTATAGTAAGTATAAAATCACAGTGAAAATATCATATAGTTCAAAAAACATAAACAATTATCTGACAAAATACTAGTAGAGTGCACACATACACATACGAGATGAGAAGCAACTCTTGTTCATTGAATCATGCATGATGTACAATCAAATAGTCAAAATTTCATATATTTGAAACTCATTGTACAGTTATCTCACAAATACTTACTACCCAATTATCACACAGTTATATTGGAACCAATATCTCTTCTAAGTATTCTTGAACCTATCCATCCTTTTTTATTGGAAAATAGTAGGACTTGAAATCAATTAAAAGCTTATTCTAACAAATATGAAGAATCATTCCAAAACACAAAGTTTCAAAACACCACATTCAACTAAGTAAACAACACTAATGTCATGAACAATACAATATCATGCATCTTGAACCTAATATTTGCAAACTCATATCAATCCTAAACACAAATGAATTATAAATAACCTTGAACTAGCTGTCCTCTGATCAGCAATGACCTTTCTCCGACTACGCCGACCAAATGCAGTTGCAATGTTGGGTTCACTATGAGATAAACTGAGGATATTGACCAAAAAAGAAATTCAACAAAGAAATGGTTGGTCAGTGTACATTTTTTACTGATTCTAACTGAACATATTTCATAAATTATACAGCAAAATTGAACCAAATGAAAGAAAGGGAAATGACGATAATACAAGAAAATCTAGAATCATGAAAAGAAAACTTCTGAAGATAAGCTATGAGAGTATCACCTCAATTTCCTGTCTAGACTGGTGTTTGATCGTAACATCCTGTTTCGCAAAGGAACGCCTGAGACATTTGAAGACACATCCAATCTTCTATGGAATTGCAGGTTCTCCTCTTTTTCAGCACTGTCAGAAAGGATCAAGACAATCAATACTAGCGCACTTGATAACTTTTGTAACCAGCAGGAAAGACACAGAGATGTACCACACTTCACTTATTCTTAAACAAGTGAAAAGTGAGTTTTGACCCAATGGCCAGGGACATAAAGTGAGCCAAACTAGACAACCATTGGACCAATATAAACAGGCACTAAAAAAAAGTATAAGAGAAAAAATCAAGCATAGTGTTTACACCTGTCAGGATCCACTTTTGTAAACAGCAGGAAAGACACAGAGATGCACCACACTTCACTTATTCTTAAACAAGTGAAAAGTGAGTTTTGACCCAATGGCCAGAGACATAAAGTGAGCCAAACTTGACAACCATTGGACCAATATAAACAGGCACTAAAAAAAAGTATAAGAGAAAAAATCAAGCATAGTGTTTACACCTGTCAGGATCCACACTCTCAGAAACCCCATATAAAGGACTGTTTGGTTCCAACGGCGAATCACAGGAATCATTTTCTGCAGAATCACTCTCTCCTGCTGCAGAAATATGTGTCATAAAAATTGCCTTGGTTGAACGTGGTATTAATTGGCCAGGGAATCGCATGAGATCGACCAGCATTTCCATAGAATTTAGTACAACTATCACAGACATATGCTTGTATGAGTCTGCACATTCAACAACCCCATCGTTTGGCAAACCCTGACCAGGAGAATGGTGGAAAAAAGTACACCATTAAAAAATTATATATGGAATCAAATTTGCATATTTATCATGAGTTCCTTCCAAATTACTCTATGTAAACGTACTTGAAACATTAGTAAACTAGTTAAGTGTATGGCAGAAAGCAATTAAGCCCACCAAAAAATTAAAAAATAATAAATAATCAGAGCTTACCACCATGAGCCTACTTTCGAGACCCACAGTATCTGCTAACACTTTAAATAAGATTGCTCGAGGACAGCATGAACCATGCCTTATTTGACCTAGCATCTGGACACCTCGACTCTCAAACATGTGGGAGCTTTCCTCCAGTGCAGCTTTTGCTGGACTTTCCACATTTGGCCGCTTATAAAAATCAGAAACCTGTACAGAAATAGAGGCCAACATAAGCATAAGACATCATTATAGTGCTCAGAAAATATATATTTAGATCAATGAAAGAGACAATTAAAGGAAAGTTCTCATACAGAATTGACACTAATTCCTTAGTGTTCACAGAAAGACTCATAATGAAGATAACTTGTTTGTGTGTATATATATATATATATATAGATATATGTTTTTAAAAATGCAGCACTGACTAAATCCAGAAAGTAGACAATATGAATGATGCATGATGCAGTCAACTAACATACGCAGATTTCTTTTTCTTCTACAATATATATATATATATATATATATGTATATATATATATATATATATATATGTATGATGACAACAGGACAACACATATATCAGGTGACTGTTAAACAGAGAAAGAGAGAGATAGAACAAGAGACGAATAAGAAAACATACTAATCCAGCTATCTTTTTAATTATTGCAGCTGGATTTGAGTTTAATCCTTTAACTAGTGCCACAATCAGTTGCTTCAA
The DNA here is from genome assembly GCA_037013595.1 of Dicorynia guianensis. Classification (NCBI taxonomy): domain Eukaryota; kingdom Viridiplantae; phylum Streptophyta; class Magnoliopsida; order Fabales; family Fabaceae; genus Dicorynia; species Dicorynia guianensis. The sequence continues at coordinate 5,607,835 of JASUAB010000009.1, forward strand.
CATGGATAGCTTTTTATCTTTTTCCGCATCCACAAGAATGATATCAGCCCTAAAACCCTCTCCAGCCAAAGCATGAAGCTCGTCCAAAGTAGGAATACTATCAAAAAGTTCCTTGAGCCTCTTCTCCTGCATGTCACCAGATTAATTTATTATTAAATGACAGTGAAATGAGTAGAAAATTCATTTAAACACACAACCACCAAACTCAAACAACAAACATGCCCTGGATGAGGAGTATTGAGGTTCTTGAACAACATCATAAAGCTTTATTTCTAAGTAAAATTGGCTAGTTAAGCAATGTAACCATAAGAAATTAAGAACTCAAAAAACCAGACTGCTTCATAAAGAAACCTTGTCTTATTCATAAAAGGATACAACACTTAGATTCTGATCAATAGTTTACAGAATGACACTCAAAGAAATTCATGCATACACCATATACCTCCTTCCTAAGCAAATATGAATTCCAGAACTGAGTGAGTTCCCCTGAATTCACAAAAAACTAAATGATCTATTATTTAAGGATCAATGACACTTCTGGTAATACTAATACACCTTCTAATTGCACATGCCAAACACATGCTCTAAGTCATAGCCATTGTGGCCTCCACCTAAAAATTTACTGTTAAGACTTAAATTTAAGTATATCACGCCACTCCATCTCCACTAACTTTAATCTTCTGGCCACAAGCACCACTGACAAATGCAATTGCCAAGTATGTCTAGATTTAACAGGAAGCTTATCCTAGTTGCATATTTGAGGGGCATGGGCATGGTAGTACAATGTGGCAAAAGCAGACACGATCAACAAAATTATTTAATGCCCAAGACAAGGCACTATCCAGCTTTCCTTTGACCATTTTCTGTGAGATGATAAACCCATGATATTCATTTGTTGAAGAAATTGAAGGAACCAAAGTTTCTCAGCCCCAGAAAAGACATAAGTTTATCCGCTGAAAGAATTCACCAAAATTCACATTAGCCTTCTCCTCCACCCACCATTCGCCATATTTGATAGAAGATACTATCTGACTACAGTCTCATAAACAGTGCCGCACCAGTCTCAAGTAAGTAGCAGCAAAAATCCTCCACTTTGTTCCTTCAAGTTAAGTAATCTGAGTTCTTAAACTCATAAAAAGACAGAGTTCTGTATAACCATCATTGAAAAAGAAAGCTTGCTTCAAAGAGGAGAACATCCTCCATAAAAGAATTTTCAATAGAGGACAAAGACAATAGTACAAAACAGAAGATCTCCTCCCAATACATGAAGTGCAAGAAACAGAAAAACAAACAAAAAATCAAAAACATATAAATAAATACAAATGGACCTTCACTCAAAGTAGGATATTTTCCTCCCACGTAATTTGATGTACTAACCTAACTTGATTATTTTCAATTAATTAAGTATTCTCTTATGATTTTATCTTCATTTTTTGCCTTGAAAATTTCAAATTGATATATGAAAATTTAATGTGGAAATTATACTGAAAACAACAGTATAATCTAAGGCTTCAAGCGTGTGTATTCTCAACATGATCAATAGAAATGCCTCTTTGCAGGGTCTAATCTAACATATATATTATTAAAAACTGGAAAGAAAACAAGTTCAAGAACTAATACAGTAATTGCCTTGTAAAAGGATACTAGATATAATCAAAATCAGGTTAACGGTTTAGGAAGGAATATAAAACAACAAAAAAAAAAGTAAAACAAAATCAACAACTCTCTTAACTGTTGTTGTTATATCTATTAAATGTATCAATTGGCAATAAATATATGCATAATAACTTAAATAGTAACTCTAGCAAGAGCAATTGGATATGTGCACTTAGAAGGCAATCCAAGAATGAATCCTCACCGGAATTACTGAGTAAAAACCATTTGGTAAAGGTTCGGTAAGCATTCCAGTGCGCCAGAGAATTTGTGAAGCTTTTTGAGGTGACAAAACATCCTGCTCAGAATGTCTAGGTGATTCTTTACTATTCAAGGTCTCTTCTTGAGAACCCAAAGAAACAGATCCAAACTTTTCAACAAAATCTGAAGGCCACCACGAAGAGTTAGATGGCCCTTGCTCTGCCAGCCCTGCATCCTCTCGTGTCTCCTCCATGTCCTTATATATTTTAAATGTAAAATCATCTCGCCACACTTTTTAACCCATAAGAAATATACACAAGCTAAAGATAGTTCTTAAACAACATCATCGAAATACACACTTCAGTGGCTCCAACTGCTTTAAGCTGGGGGTCATGTGACCTGAATAAACCATAAAACAAGATATGTGACGTATTGATAAGAGAAAACAGTAATAAATATTACAAGGAAAGGAAAATTCCAAATTGTCATATGCCAAATAGAACTGAAGCATTCTAACTAAGTGCAAATTAAATTACTATAAAAGTTTCCAATTTATCAAAAATACCTAGCTCCACCTGTGCAAGGATCTCTCTTTGGAGTGAACTGTCACATCTGACAGTAATACATCAGTCACTAAGAGAAGCCCAAAGGCAACCATGTAAGACTATATTAAAACTAAACCATCACTATGATGGGCTCAGAAGATACAAAGATGCAAGGATGGATTTTGTCCAAATTTAAACAACCAGGGGAATTAAATCTGAGTTCAAGTTGTGAAATTCCAAATATACCCTTTACATCATACCATACAGAAACACCAGACATAAATTTATAATCTACTGTCACTCAAGGGAATGAAGAAACCGTTAGACTAAAAGTTGACTATTGAAACCTTCTGAAGATCATTTCCAACCCAGAGTAGCTTCCCCCTAAAACACAAAAAAATTAGAAAATTAACACCCTCAACCGCTCTGCTACTGAACTAGACACCTATATGAAGACAATCATGTATCTAGCACGAAGGGCAGAACTTATCTTCAATACAAGGAATGGGGATAAAGTGATGCTGTATTATATGTAATTGAACCATTCATCGAAATGACCTCAAATTTTCACCCAAGATGTGCCGATGTCTTCATACATGTATTGTTACAATTACAACTTCTAATTCCACCACATGAATATTGAATTTCCTTACATTTCTTCTGAGTAACAAAGTTCTAATATATTGTTGTGGCTTTTAACATAGTTGAGCATATAATTCTACAAATTTCCAAGGAAAATAGTAATCCAGTCACCTTTCATATGGGAAAAATAATTTTTGTATGCAAAAAAGTCATTGTAGGTAGCCTATGCTAGTCTACTAAAGCAAAAACAAATCCAATACCCTGAGATCAAATAGTGAGGTACATACATAGAATATGATCATTAGCACCACAATTAATTTCTACAATTATTCGTTATATTAGTCATTACACATCCAAAAATGGGCTCTTCACGCAAATCTAGTGTCTCCAAGAGCAATCTATATATTTACCTATCCATATAATACTATCAAAACAACTGCCAATGTCGCAGTCTTACAGTGGAGCAATTCCTTCCTCATTTTCATACATAAACGTGCTATCATTGTTTGAAACACAGGCACTCAGTCCTTCTCAACATTTGAGTATATGCTCTCCAATTGTCAGGTTCTATTTTTTTCCTTTTTTTCCATATTCTCTTTCTATTAATTAACCTTTTCAATCATTTATTCACCCACCAAAAAAAGGAAAGTACACTCTATTTTTCGTTAATTCCTTTTATAAGGTTTATCAAGTATTTTCAGATTATTACCTAGTCTTCATTCTTTCAACTATTTTTTATAGTCTTAGGGAGCCAAAATTACTAGCTGGAGGTAAAAAATCTCCATCCCTCAACTTTGGCGTGGACTCCAAGTGGTTCCAAGTATCCTCATACTGATTTGTATTGCTGTAATCTTCATTCTCATACTTCCAGCTAATCCAAGTTATCTCTGCTGAAGTCTGTTCTCTTGCACTTCTACAGTCAAGTTTTCTATCCTTTTTCCTGTTATCCTCCCTATTATGTTTTCTTAACTTATTTTATGCTCAAAACGAAATTGATAGTTTCAGATATTATCCTATAGAATCTAAACATTTTTTCTTTTAATATGTTTATCATTCTATTTCTAACATTTCTTCCTATGGACTCTCATCGTTCAATGAATTTCATCTTTTTTCTCTGGATCATTCTATTAAGGACGCTGTGAGTATGAATACAAAAGAAAAATATTACACCCTGCATCACACTGAGATAAATCCGGTTATTTCAATAACAATAAATCATCTCAAAATCTGCCTACTGTGGAAGGGTGTCACATCCCAAATTTGCATAAAAATTATCAAATGAATAGCACCGGCATGTCTATATCAGGTATCAGGATCACTGTAAAAGCATGCTGGTGCAATTCAACCGTGTGACTCTGGAAATCAGCCATTTCAGCCTTTCTTAGGATTTAAATTATTTTAAAATTGAGAGTTTCACAAGAAAAAGATAACAAGGAAAGGCACATTTGGATCAAATTCGTGCTCACGAGAGATTCTCACTTCTAAAAAGGACCTATTTATAAGGGAACTCAACTCCAGTCACTCCAAAACCATCTATAAGTTCAAAATAATTGAGTTATTCTCAAAAACTATTACATATCCAATGCGAAATGACAGAATAATACTAGAATTAAGAGTCTAAGCCACCACAAACATCAGCCACATATAACTGAATTCATATTGTCAAAACAAATGAGTAAAACCCAAAACAAATGATCAATATCACATAAACAAAACAGAAGATGAGTGATTTACCGCCAGAAGATCCAAGCATTTGACTCCAAATTTCCTTGTTCGTCCAAAAGCATTTGAATCTCAATTCCTCCGCATCAACGGCCTCATCCTCGGCTATTCCCCTGTATAGAGACACTGAAGCTATACATACACAGACACACACGCCAATATAATTAGAGATAGAGATAGAGAGAGAAAGACGAAGAGAGAAGGACAGAAACAAAGTGTGATGGAAACGAGGAATGAGAGAGAGAGAGAGAGAGAGAGAGAGAGAGAGAGAGGGAGATGGATTTGATTTTTGGGTTTTTGATTGATCGAAGGAGAAAGAAAGCGATGGGCTTTTTAGGAGTTGTGAAGGAGAGTGAGGCGGGTGAGGTGGTGAGTCACGTGCTGTGCGAGAGGGATCTGGGAACCTCTCTCCGACAGCCAGCTAGCAAAAGGGTTGGCTCACCAACATCCACACCTTCGTCCGCGTGAAACCAAAACCCTTTATTCTTTGGTCATAAATCCTTCTCCCCCCCCCCCCCCCCCCCCCCCAAACACCTCCTTTTTATTCTCTAATTAATTAATAATATTAACTTAATTAATAATATTAATTTAACTTAACCCTGATTAATCACCATAATAGCATAGTACTTCTTTTTTCCTCTCAACCAGTTAATCGTGTATACAAATAACTTAACAATAACCACCAACAAAGACCAAGGCTATGAATAGTCTTGTTGGTACTAGTAGGTACAATTTTGGTGGACCCATGAGGTCAATTGGCTCGAACCATTTCAAACCTTGATCTAGCTGCCACGCACGTGGGGAATTTATATCGCCACGTTGCTGGATTGGTGTTGTCATTTTTGGAGTTCTCTCGTCACGAGTTTCTTTTTTTAAATTAAATATTCTTATGACAACCTTTCACGCAAATATTACAAATCAATATAAGGTGGGGCAAACGCGAAAGTCTCTATGTTAATATGTTTGCTTTGGGAGCACAAACGCGGATGCTTTGTGGGTTACAGCCTGTATACTTTGCAAAATTTGTAAGTTATAATTTTTTTTTTCATAAATTCATATTTTTTATAAAATATTTTTAAAAAAATTTGACTATAAATTTATTAAATTTTGATAATAATTTTAAACCCAACAAATATTATATCATATTAAATTTTATGAGAGTTTTATAAATTCAAATTTTGATTATCTACTTTTATTATTTTATAATTTTGGTATTTTTTAAAATTATATTTAAATATATTTTATGAATATTATTTTTTATTCATTAACTTTTTTTCTCTCTCTTTTTGTTTATCTCTCTAAATTATATTTCTCTCTCTTAATGGGTTTAACTTTTTCCAAAAAGTTATGCATGAAAAAATTTGGTGAAATTCCACACTTTAATCAATCTATAATAACGGATTATTTAGTAGTGAGGTTGTCAATGATTAGGGAATTAGGCATCTTTGGATAATTAATTAGGTAAGTAACTTGTGTCTTCTTCTCTTGTTGAAAGAGTTTCCTGTGATTAAACGGCATCAATATCACAAGTGCATTAATTGATTTACATTTGATTACTTTTATTATACTACATTGATGATTTGTTTGGCATGAAACATATATGTAATGTCAATTATAATCATAGTTTCCGTTCCTATCTCAAAGGTCCCATGATTTGTTAGTGATATGTCTAGTACCACTAATAGTTCTTTAATTTTTGCCCATTTTCTTTTAATATTTTTTGAAATTCATAAAATTTAAGGTGAGAAAAGATTATCCCACTTTAAAGTAAGTGCATAGCATAAATCTCAATAAAAAACATACAGTGATATTTGTAAAATTGTCTAACAATAAGTGCTATTAACAAAGATATTTAAGTAAGCCTCACAAGTAAAATATTTTAAATTTGACAAACTTGACCAAATTCCTTTTGTCATTTTTTATATTTATAGTAAATTATTTTTTAAAGAAATTCCATAATTCAATTCATGTAATAGAAAATTAACTCATTATTTTAACATTTAGAACTTTTTTTTGGGTAAACAATTTAAAACTTTTTTTTTAAAACAACCATTTGCCTTGCCTTATGTGACTGAGGTTGGTGGAAATTTTGATAAATGTCATTAGTTTAAGTCATAGTTACAGCAGTATATATGGCCACGAAAAACGTAAAATTGAAATTGTAAATAAGTTTTTTTTTTTCTTTTTCCGAAGTTTATCAGTGTTTGGTAATTGGGTTGTGTAACTATTTTACTTAGTGTGAGGAAAAAATGAAAGAAATTTATCTTAGTTTAGTAATCCAATTCACATCAATTTATTTTATTTTTAGTATATTATATGTTAAAGCGTAACCTTTTTGTGACTAAGATAAAAAAAAGAGACATAAGAAAATATCTCAGTCTTTATCAACTCAATTGCAAGTAAAAAGTTTTCTAAAGTAGGGATATAACTTCGTATACAACCAAAAAAAAAAAGACAAAAAATTCTTAACCAAAACAAAGGACAGGAAATTAATGAGAATGGTTATTTTCTTTCCAAATCATTTTCATTCCATAATAGTTGTTCATTGTTGTATACCAAAAAGTGCATGACTACTACATGTAATTGTTGGTTTTCCATCAACATCGTTTGGAAAATAAATAACGGTCCATTTTATTCAATATGAGAAAAACAAACCCACTCTCTTTTTTTTTTTTTTAACGAACACAATAGAGAAGATGAAGACGAGGTATATGCTTGGAGATGTTGGACGCAAAGTGGTGAGATTGAGAAATGCCCAAACCAATGATGAAGGCGAGGAAATCTGTGCAGAATATGCGTTTGTTTCACTGCTTCCATCCACAGCATAAATTAAATAATATGCCAAATTGCGTGGTGGCATTTTGCAGCTTCAAAGGCGGTAGCTATCGTAACAAAGCAATTTTGACTCGTTGGCAAAATGTGTGATTGATTTGATGGCTAACAACTTGTTTCGATGATTTTCCAACGCGTATGCAAGTCGACGTGCACAAGCGTGAGGTTATAGTGTACCATTCTAGAAACTGATTCGATGAGGGCAGACTAGGTTTGAGAATAAATGACCTTTTAGAAGCTATATGTAATGTTATAGGCAAGAATGCTATATAAAGGTAATGTGAAATAATATTTTTACTAAATATTATCTGATAAAAATGATAATTAATCATTTTTAACTATATTATAAATGTATTAACAATTTCTTTTAAAAAATTATTTTATAAAAGTTGTAAAAATTTGAGTTATTTAACTTTGAAATATCAAAATTATCACAATTTTAATATTAAAAAAGTTATAAAACTCAAATCCAATGATAATATCCTATAATCAAAGAAAAAGAGAAAATGCCATTGAAGATTAAAATATATATAAAAATTAATGCCCATGGGTTGAACAATTATTTTTTATTATTTAAAGCAATCTCTTGATATAAAATATTTTTTAATAAAATAAGTGATAAATTATTTAACATATAAAATTTTAAGTTTAAATTTAAAAAATTTAAAAAATTCTAAAATAATAAAAAATATTATTATATTATTAATAATGTCAACTAAAATACTTTTTTGAAATGAAGTATCTACGAACTTATGAAAACTAGTAGCAAATAAAACAAGTATCATAGGAAAAAAAAAAAAAAAACCTAGTAAAGCAATAATGTGTAATGTTGCTATTGAAAGCCAGTATCGTGAAAAGTTATAACAACTTTAAATGGGTCCCTCTCGTGGTGAGATTCTCAACTTGAAAATATGAGTTTTGTGGTCTAGCTAGTTTAAACTTTAAAGAGGGGAATAGATTCCAAAGCAACAATGTCAAAAAAGAGGGTACCATCTCCCTGAGCGACAAACATAGCCATTAGCTCTTTTTTTCTATTTTTTTTTTGTCGCCTTTCGATTTTGAACATGATAATTTTGACTTGTGAAACAAATTAATAAATCAAGGGCCATGGCAACACTTTCAGTGTGTAATAATTGTATTCGTGCCTCGGTGAAAAGTATTGTTGAAGTTATACATTACCTCTACACTCTTTTATATTCTGATGCTTGTTGTTTTTCTTTATAAAAGTTTAATCAATTACGACGTGAGCGAAAAGTAAACCTTGTCCACGTATGACTATTATTTTTGCTCAAAGAAGGGACAGATATGCTTTTTATGATGTAGGGGCAAACTTTTCCGTTAAATGTTGCCAAATTTAGTGTTAAAAATACATATTTTATATACTATTATTATTAAATATTTATAATTATTTTTACTGTCTCTTAAAATGACACAAAAATTTATTAAAAATAATTATATCATCTTTTAATTTTTTTATATATTATTCTTTCATATATTCAACCAAACTCTCTTATAAAAATAAATAATATTATAATTATTTTTACTGTCTCTTAAATTGACACAAAAATTTATTAAAAATAATTATATCATCTTTTATTTTTTTTATATATTATTCTTTCATATATTCAACCATACTTTCTTATAAAAATAAATAATATAACTTATATATTTATAATTAAATATAAAAAAATTATTATAATAAGAAAAAAAACTAAGGATCTTTTATATATATATATATATATTATTCTTTCTTGATTGATATATTACATATTTATTATCCCACTTTAAAAGATTTGTTGATCCCTGCTCAGCGATTTTGGCATGTTGTCCAGACTTTGGGCAACACTGCTGCCAATAATGAGTATATATCCTTTTGTCATTGTCAAAACCATTACACACATGGAAAGGTCGTCGGTGTGGCTGTGAATAAAGAGCTCTTCCTACTTTTCTTGGTGATAAGAAAGTAGCAACAGCACATACCCCATATTAATGGGGGCAGGCAGCGTCGGCACAAAGATGGCGTTGCCGCCAGCAATAGCTGAGCGAAGTAACCCCGACCCTTTGGTTTGGTTATGCGTATCTTTCTATGCCAGCAATGTGTTGGGAATCTCTGCACGTTTCGCAGCAAAAGTATGCATACTGGAGGACATCAGGAACCATGAACTGGCTAGAATTAATGCAAAACAAGAAAATATTAATCTCTCAAGAGGTTTGTAGCATGAAAAAAGGTAAAGTTTTACTAAAAGTTTCCACTTAATCACTTATATACTTTAAAATATAAAATGTGAGATAATTTGTTATTAACTAAAAATTGATAATATAAATTTTATAAAATATAAATAAATAAAATAATAATTTATGAATACTTATTTCATTAATTTTTATGTATTAATAAATTATTTGTGAAATATATGGTACACTTAAAAAAAAAAAAAAGAGCGTCCCACACAAAAGTGAGAGACTCAATCTTCACTTAATTAAAACAAAAACTTTGAAATCTAGTAAATTTTATAACTTAATATATAAAATTTAATAAATTTAATAATTAATATATTTTTAATTAAAAAGTTAATAAATTTTTATTTATAAAATAATAAAAAATGGGTTATATCTTATATAGATATATGTCCTCGGATCAACTTTAGTGTTCCTTGATTGATTTAATTTTATATAAAATGGTGAAAATTAAAACTAAAAGAGAAAAGATGAGTGGCAATATGTAGTAGAAACTTGTTACAAATGCATGTGGCAACAAATGTATAAGAAAATGATACATAATTTAAAAGTCTTGGTGTAATAAAAATTAATAATATTCAAGAGATTTTGAATTAATTTATTAATATAAGTTTAAAGTCTGAAGTTATTTTTATTGAATAAGATTTATTATTAAATAATTTTTTAAATTAATTTTTTATCTAAAAAATAAAAAAATATCTCTATAAAATTTTTAAAAATTGATACATAATTTAAAGATGAAGACAAATTAATTACGAAAACTCTATGCCCACGTTTCTAGATAGCATGCTGAAGCTACGTCTTGAAAGAAAAAATTGATAAAATACATCGTTTCACCAATTTTTTCTTTCTAAAAGTAAGCACAGATAAACATAGAATTATCAAGACTCAATTAATTAAGCATACTTTGCTCGAGCACTGAAGTCAACTCGCGCGCGCTTTTAATATAAGCTAAGAATTGGCTTTGAATGAACCAATCAACCATCAGATAAGCTTATTTACGGCGATTACTTTGGATTTGGCCAATAATGAGCCGTAACATGAGTTTAAGTAACTTGGTCATTAAGTCAAATAAGCATCCAAGTTCACGCATTCAATAAGATATTTTATTGTATAGTGCATATTTGACCAAGTTTTAGCACGTCATTACCAACAAATAATGAGATTGGACATTTAAAAATCTCTTATATAATATTAAATAATACATGTGACAATCAATGTGGAATTAAGTTTAATTAAAAAGTAACTAGGGTTATATTAGCACTTGAATTACCATAAAAGGATCACGTTCAAAATAAAATGAGAGATGCATCATAATGATTTATTATAAGGTAAAAAAAAAAAATGATAACTCATGAATTTATTCTTTAGTATCTCTATTATCAGAAATTAAAATTTATAAAAATTTTATTTTAAAATTTAAATTATTATTTCTCTTATGTTACACAAATAAAATTATAAAAATTACAAATTTAATAGCATAAAATTATATTTGAGCTTTTAGTTGGTCCAACTAATGTGGAAGTAACTTTTTATTTTATATTTTTAAAGACGAAAATATCACGTTTAAAAGCTAATATGTACCACTTTAGGTTAAACCAAAATAAGATAATCTAAAGGCTTAGATGTAAAATACAACAAATGAGTTAGTGATGAAATTAAGTTTATGTCATCATAAAAATTTGAAAAAAAAAAAAAACATAGATCTAACCTCCAAATATGCAGGATTAAAACTTGAAATTAAAAGTTGTTCTGTATAATCTCATCTAAGCATGGAAGATTTTATATAAAAATTATAAATCAGTAATGAGTGATTTATTAAAAGAATTTATTTTTATTAAAAAATTTATTTTTTAATAATATTGAATTTTTTAAAAAATAACTGTATTATTAATTTTTTATTAATAATTATTTTATTTATATTTTATAAAATAAAATATATTTTTCACTTTAAAATTTTCAAACTGACTGGCTTCTCTCAAGTGAAACACAATCATATAGACTTGCTTCATCTAGCAGTATTTTGTAGTCTCCTTTCCCAGTCTATCGTCCATTCCCCACCTTTCTTGTGCATTTAAAGAAAAGAAAAAGAAAGTAACCGCACCATTGCAACGTGTTTGTATCCGCACATGGCGTGAAATGTTAGCCTATCAAGGTCTTTCTAGCCATTAAAGAAAAGACTAACGAAAAAGGGGCAATAATTAAACAGGAAATGAAACAAAACATGGAAATTCTACTATTGCGGCCGGATGGGACGGGCTGTAAATTACGATGAAAACGAATAGTTTGACTAGCGGCATAGGAGATACTGCATTACTTCTTGTCTTCTTTCATTTATTTCATGTTAGCCTTTCTAAAGTTTGGGGATCCTTCCAAGAATTTTCCTTGGCTGGAAAGAGGCTTTTACAACCCATCTTTATGTGAATTTATATCTTTCACTTTTTTAATCCATAATTTTTTATTTTATATTAAAATATAAAATATAAATTTTATTTTTTATTTAAATTCTTTTATTTTAATTATATATTTGATTCTCACTTACTTTATTTTTAATTTCTAAAATGTATTGCCTATAATTTTGCAACTTCGTCTCACGATAAAAAAAAATAAGATGCTTCTTAGCATATAGTTTGAAGAATCGGTATCTTTATTTTTTTAATGTCTAAAGTTAGTATGTAAAGTGGAGGAGAAAAACATAGAATTAAAAAAGATAAAAATTTTATTAAAAAATAAAATTTATAAATTATATTTAAATATAAAATATAATAATAATAATAATATTAAATTCAAAAATTAATAAATCTAATTTTATCCCTCATGAAAGTGATTTTTTTTGTAAAAAATAAGATATATCTGAATCCATAACTGAAAACTAATCTTCAGTAGACTCAACTATTTACTACATGAAAGTGATATTTCCACTGGAATATTAGGCATCCTGCAGACCAATAAGCCCTGACCTAGCTTTTCCCAGAAGCCCAAATCGCTAAGAACTGGGCCTCAATTGATATGTATACCATGTCCGACCAAGAAGAAGATACATAAATCATATACATATATCCCTCCTCATAGGAGATGTGTTGCGGTCTCCTTCCCCTTTCTAATGCTTTATTCATCACTCGGAAAAAACATGTGCTGGCCCCCACTTTGCATCATTTCGCATCTTCCACGACGCGGAATGCTGTCCAATTCATGTCTTAATTGAAGAACAGACTTACAGAAAGTGGTCCAATATTCGAAACCAGGGAGACAGTTTTCCAACGTTGGACCATCGTATTTACACACGTTTGTACCTAATTTGAGCCATCCAATAAGTATGGCTGTTATTCAACAGCAGAGAAGGAAACTTATCGGAGGTTTAATGCACATAAACTTCACCCCTCTTTTCTCAAACATATGGTCATGAAAGTAAAGGATAGAGATGTTCTAAAATGAGGAATATATTTTATAAAATAAAATATAAATAAATAATTATTGATAAAAAATTAATAATATAAATTATTTTAAATTTATAAATTATTTATTTATATTTTATAATAATTTTAATTATTAATTTTTTAATTAATAATTATTTATATATTTTTTATTTTATAAAATATACTTTTGACTTTAAAAGATCCAAATAAAAAAATAAAGCATCAAATTGGGGTAATGGTGTGGCTCATTGCCTTTGGCTCTTTTTAAAATGTAAAATATACTTTAAAAAGTAAAATAATATTACTTCTAATTTATATTATTTATCATTTAAGATTAATACATAAAAATAGAAAAAATATTAAATAATTTTAAATACTCTCTTATCTTTTTTATATGATCTTTCAATGGAAAAATTTAAAAGAAGAGAAAATATATTTAATTAAATATTTAATAAAAATAATAATTTCAATAAAGATAGAATTAAAAAAATTAATATTATTTTGATTTAAAAAATAACAAATAAAAAATAACTGTAAAATGACAATTATTTAAAATAAAAAAAGTATATAATTATCATAAAAAAAATCTTTGAATGATCATTTAATTATTCATTTATAAAATTTGTTTATTATTAATTCACAATTTATTATTTATTATGTTGGCTCTGTTCCCTAGTAAATTTGACTAATAGAGTAGTAAAGAGGGTCATCTTTGTTTGGCATCTCTTAACTTTTTTTAAAAAAATTTAAGAGTAAAATAAGTTAAAAATAGAGATAAAATTAATATAGAAAAATTAATAATAAAAAATATAATTTATAATTTAATTTTAATAAGAAATAAAAATAAAATTTTATTAAAATTAAATGACAAAAATCAAGAAATCCAAATTCTTCTATTTTTATTAATTTGAGGTTTCAGTGCAGCAGGCATGGGTTTTTAAATTTGTGTGCTTGACTTGGGGACTTCAATAGTGGTAGACTGGTAGGGAAATGGGCTGGAGACTCTTCACCATCAACTACGAGGAGAGATCCCTCAGCTACATAATTGGTCAAACAAAGGCATCATCTACTATTGCATGTCTGCGTCTCAATGTCAAAGGAATAGATCTGACTTGAATAAAATATCCAATAAAATAAGTGCTTGCCAGGACTGATAATATATTTTTTTACAAAATATGACTGACTGGCTGTTAGAATTAGAACGCCGACTCCAAAACAAGCACCCTTCAGAAGGGCAACAACTAACAATATTATGTACGCGTTCACAATATTATATAAGTTATTTTTATTTTTATATAACTTTTAATAAATTATAAATTATTATATTTATTAAACATTTAAATCAAAATTAACAACAATATGAGTGTGCACGATTAAATTTATGTACTAATTAAAAAATCTAAGCATTAAATTTAAATTAATTAAGTTTCAATCAAATTGTTAAGTTTATATATTTTTTTATTTATCAATTTAAATTTAAGTTAAGTTTAATAAAAAAAATACATAATTATTATTGGCCAAAATATACCCTAAAAAGTATGAACATAATATTCTTATCTTATATTTCACGCATCACTTATTTATTCTTTATATCTTAAAAATATATAAAAGAAAAAGAAAGATGAATTGACAGCCAAGCCGTGTTTGGACACTATATACGTGATTTAAAGGAAAAGCTAATTGTTCTGGAGTGATCTGTTAATTTGACAATGATAATTAAGTGGAAATGCTGTTTGAAAGAAAGATCACACCGACGCTTCACTAATTTGGTGATATCTCTATCAGTTGCTGTATTTTGACTGACGAATTTTGAGTGGTTAACCTTTTTTTTTTTCTTTTTATTTATCAGCGTACAAGAATTCAATAATGACAAAAGTGATGACGTTGATCAACATGCACAATGGACAGGTTAATATCAACAAACTCTGAATTAATGCGTGAAAACTCATTCACTTTTGTTTTCATTAAGCTGTGCGTTTCCTTGCAAGTGAAAAGTTGTACATAGAAAAATTATAAAAAAATGTGTACATAATAATGGCATGGCATATGAGAATTACAAGTCCATTATCGTTTGATGCCGTGGCTGTCATTTACTCCATGTACAGATAATATCCAAGTTTTCCCTTGGTATACTTGTAGGGGTGACCATGATTTTTTGTTTATTTTCTTACAAGACTTTTAGAGAATGTAGGATAAACTTTATAATTAAGATAAAGTGTATAATAACACATAAAATTTTATCTCATTAGGTGAGGTCAATTATATAAATTAAATGGTATTATTAGATTTTATAAAAAATTAAATTTTTAAAAATATTATTTATTAAAAAATTCTTTTTAATAATCTCATAAAGTATTATTTTTATACTTCTTCTACCATTTTCATTAGATAAAAAATATTTCATAAACTTTTCTTACTGTATCCTTTAACAGTCTTATTTGCATATGCTTAAATCATTATAATTTAATTTCTATCATTTTATCCTTAATACGTATAATACTAACTTTTTTTTAAATACAATTATTCTAAATCTCATCCTTTATATTCATATTTCTATATCAACATTTTCATTTGTGCTACCTTCATTTTTAACTTTTATTGACCTTTTAAAATCTAATATTAACTATACAATTATTTTAAATTTTATCCTTTATGTCTACTTATCCATGTCGATATTGACATTTTTATTTATGTTACCTCCATTTTTTGTTCTTGTTAATCTTTCAAAGTCTAACATTTACTATATAATTATTCTGAATCTAATATTTTATGTCCATTTATCTATATCGATATTTTTATTTATGCTACCTCCACTTTTTACTGTTGTTAGCTTTTCAAAGTTTAACACTAACTATCATAAAACATAACTGATCTTATAACAGTTTTGTAAAGCTTCCCTTTAAATTTATTAGATATTTTGTAATCACAAATGATTTTTGAAAGATTTTTTCATTTTAACCACTTAATTTGAATCATATGTATGACATTCCTATTAATCTCACCATCATTTTATAAAATCGACTTAAGATATCAGGACCTTAACACTTGTTATAAGATGTGCTTCTCAATTTTAATAAAGTATGAAACCGATAATCATTAATGAAAATCAAGTATGTAAATTATCATGTTATGCTTATGAATTTTGCTAGAGTAGTGCTAATTTTACTGAAAAGTGAGACATAAAATTTCCACATAATTTTGTGTCTACTTCTTAGAGGAAGGTGAATTTCAAATTTTACTACTTTCATGTAAGAAATATTATCATATACAAAGACGGTTTGACTCTGCATTAAATATTTCCTCTTTAATTTTGTAAAACTTTGTTAATGAAGTACTTTTTCCTTAATTTTTATGTGAACTGGTGTTATTAAATATGGGCATAATTGTAGTTGCAATGGGAAAAAGTACAAGAACCAAATACCAACTATCTAGGACTTCTCATTGTTTGTTTCGACAACTCTCAAAGAAGGAATCAATTCCTTGCCGTTAGAGCCTGCAAAGGTACGGACAATTGCCCTTGCAAGAAGCATTTTACAGATCATTGTAATACGCTCAATCCCATATTCTTATGATAGTCACAATTATGATAATATTATATTTAACCATTATTAATTATTTTAGTTGATCTTACTTTCTATGGATTACAGGCATGATCGCGAAACTTCATCTGTTTTTTGTCACTTTCTAAACGTCCAAACTTCTATTTTTATCAAATCCTTACGAAATTTCTTAATAATCTAATTAATTATACTATGATATTTGGCCCTCTCTTTTCTTCTTTTCATACGTGCCCCGTCATAACATGATTTTATGAATGTTCATATTCAATTCTCGGTGAAAAAAATCAAACAAAACATCTGAATTAACTCATATATTATGTAATAATTCTGTTATTATATAAATTAAATTTTATTAAAAATTTATTTAAAAATTTTAAATTAACGCATTATAAATATGTTTATAAATATTTAATATAAACAATTTATAGGACTTAGATTTTGTATGGTGTAAAAGGTAGAAGAAAGGGCCACTTGCTTAAATGTAATTGGCATGGACCCATTAACATAGTTTAGTTGCATTACATGCATCATACTCTCAATAATTGAACATTGAAAGCTGGGTGGGCCCTTTTATTCTTTGTCAACTTTTTTTTTCCCACATTTTTATGGGTACCACCCTGGCTTTCTCCCGCTTCACATGATCCCACACCGGGGGCCCCACTTTAACGCTCAAAACGCTCAATAAACAGTAAACAAAGGTAACGTACACTTTCTCATACAAAATCCACTTTAAGTTTTTAAAAAAATATATAAAAAAAGAAAGCAAAAAAGAAGGAATTGCATTCCCTGCATCAGCAGGTAAGCTCTCCCCTGCAACCAAACCAAGTAATAAACACAAGCGTACAAACTAGTTTATCCTCAACTCCAACCCCCCCTTTCCTTCACAACCATCGCTTCCTTTGTTCCTTTCATTTTCTCTCTCTTTCTATGTCCTCTTCTTTCTCTGATATTCGTGGGCAAGATTGCCTCTGCTGCTATCTGCTGGGAGGGCTTTGAAGCTCACACTCACCAACTCTCTAAAGGAAGAAAGTGAATTGATTTCTGGGTCGGTCGTTTTTCTAAGGTTCTGTACCTATTCTCTTCTGTGCGTGTGTGTGTCGGTGTTTCTTGGGTTCGATACATGGCAATGAATAATACAGTTGGTTTGTTTGTTTGTTCGGAAAATGTTCGAAAAAATGTATGTTTATTTGGAAAAGGAATGGAATTTTATTTATTCTAACGCCTTGCATAAAAATTTTATTCATCTGTGTTCTTCGTTAAATGAAGTGTCCTGATGAATGGTAGTCCTAGCTCTTATTTATGAAACTGGAATCTGCATTTCTCTGAGCGTATGTATTCTCCCTGTACTTAGTTTCGTTTGATTTGAATGTGATGTAAAAATCAAATGGGATGCTGGAGATTAAAATATTAGAAAATCGAACTGATTCAGCTTCTTTCTGGGACTACTTATTTACTTGATCCTCTTCCCATACACTGAATTAACTTTCTTAGATTCCTCTGTGCTTGATCATTGATAATAAGCATGCAATCTAGGTATTTGCTAACATGGATCCTTATTTAAGTAGTCATCAGTTTTCTTTTGAATCAGTTTAATAAAGTTTAATCCTGTCAAGAAATTGGTTGTGGCCACATATTGATTAAACAAAATTGTCTAATTGTCTCTGCCGCATTAGCTTTCTAACAAGATTCAAATCTGCATTTTGCAATTGGAATGTATTTCTATCCTCCCCTTTTGTCCCAAGGTGGAAGAAGGATGTTAGATACATGAAATAAAAACTATTTTTAAACTTTCACCTAACAGTTTAAACTTTTAAAATAATTGGTACATGGTATTAAAACCTCTATGACTAAATGGTCAAAAGATGGATCCTCGCTGCCCCACATAATTAAAAAATATAAACACTTTAAGCCTAAAAGGGGAGTCAAGAGTTGAGATGACTGATTTCTTGACAAAGGATTATGGTTTATGACAAAAACATATGAGTAGCTTATAAATGTTTAACCGCAGTGCTGTTCAACTAGTTTTTTCCTTGAGAGTCCTAGGGTGTAATTATGTGTTCCATCTTGTAGAAAGCTACGTGGATAATCTCCATTACTATGCACAGCGCCATCACATGTTTTAGTGAGAAGTCCAGTTAGTCAAATATCCTGGGGAAGTATAATACTAAAACCAAAAGATAGGGAAAACCTTTTTTAGCAATCTCGTGGCTAGGGTGTCAAATGAGAGGATCAAAGTGTGATCCCAATGTTTGTACTGTGAACCAGCTTCCAGTTGAAAGTTGAAACTGAATCACGGTTGTATCATAAATGTTCAACTAGGAATGCAGAAGATTCTTATTATATAATTGATTTTGGATTCGGGGTTCTATTCTAAATGTTTGACAACTTGAGATTATCTTCCATTCACTAGTTGTTTTCCATGTGTTTGACAATAATTATAAAGAACTGGCATCTGCAATCATGTTCAGTTTGTTTTCCCTGATGTTATGTTCATCGTGCTCATGATGCCAAATTTGAGTTTCTTTTTTCGGGTTTTACAGGAAAAAAATACATGATACTAAAAAATCTAATGGAAGAAAAGCAATTAGATTTTAATCAGCCGTTTTTATCAGTAAGGCGGTTCTCATCTACAGCGGCTTCTGAAACTGAGAACAAAAGAATAACTGATAATTCAGCGGTCAGAATTCCTCCTCTTCCTGCTTACAAGTCAGAGTTGAAATCAGGTCCAGTGAGGAATCCTGGAACTGTTCCTTTTGTATGGGAGCAGACTCCTGGGAGGCCCAGGGATGAAAGTAAATTACAGACACAGACTGCTGAACGGCCTCCCATTGCTCCAAAGCTTCCACCTGGGAGGTTTTTGAAAGTTAAACAGCAGGATTCTGATAAAAATTCAAAAAGTACTTCAGTTACTCTGTATGAAACAGGAAGTGCTGTTTCCAACTCTCAATATATTACATCGTTGGATAAAAATCTAATAAAAAACGAAAGTCCCAAAGCGACAATGCAGGAAAAGGCAAGTTTTGGTTCAGATGATGGAGATGAGGGCTATTTAGATGCACTTGATGCCCTTTCTAGAACCGAATCATTCTTCATGAACTGTAGTGTGAGTGGTTTGAGTGGATTGGATGATCAAGAGGTCCGTCCATCTCAAAGATTCTCAACAGATCAACAGGCTCGTGATTTCATGATTGGCCGATTCTTGCCGGCAGCAAAGGCAATGGCTTCTGAAACATCTCATTATGCCTCCAGGAAGCCACTTATTGCACAAGAACAACCAAGACAGGTAAAGAAGGTAGTGAGTGGAGAAAGACCCCTGCCCCGTCCACTTAATCCGCATAGGCCAAAGGCTTTACCTGGTTATGTCCAAGATATTGCTAGGGAAGAAAGTGAAGATGAAGATGATGATTACAATGAATCTAAAAACTACGCAGCCAAAGTTTGTGGGCTATTTCCTTGGTTCTGCCTTTTAAACCCAGTACCAGGATTGAGCATGCAGGATAGGGTGTTAACTTCCTCAGGCCATGGAATGCAGGCCAAATCAAATGCTTCCCACAGTGATACTAGAAAAGGGGTATTAAGTGATCTCTGATTTTTTTTGTTTCCCTCCTTTTTCAATTTTGTTATTATTTTATGTCATGACTTAACATTTTTGTTTTGTTACTCTTTATGTATGCTGCAGCATGTTAGTATTTCTTATTATGATAAAAAGTCAGTTGATTCACAACGTGGCTTTAAAGAAGAGAAGGATTTTCTGAGTATTACTGAAAAATCTGTAAATGGAAATGATCCTCATCAAAGAGATTGCAGCACAGTATCAACTCGGGAGAGCACTCAGTGTACTTCTGGCTGCGCATGCCATGTTGTTGAGAAAACTCTGTATGTAGATTCTGTACACAAGGTCAAGTCTCATTCAAGTTCACGTTTTTTGGCAATGACGGGTCAAACCAATCACAGAGGGGGTGATTTTGAGACTTTTAGAGCAGATAGTGGTATTTGTAAGAATCCTTCAATAGATCCTTTGCTCGAGGGTGAGAAGGCGACACTACGACCTAAAAATTCAGATTCTGCAGCTTTGTCTCTGCTTTCTTGTTCTGATAATGATATGCAAAGAAAAATGACAAAACACTCCAACAAAATAGACTCAGAAGAGCAATGGTTGACGAAGTCAAGCAACCAAGGAAGTAACTTAGATCAGGATTCAGTTGTAACTTCAACTCCAAAAGTGGCTGAATGTAAGAAAATAGACTTAGAAAGACAAGTGGCTGGCAATCAAGGTTTTACTGAAGGCCATCAGAATTCTGTATCGCGGGGAAGCATAAAATTCCCTGGTGATCTGGATGCTGATTTAAAGACCCAGCAAGATACTAAATCAGTTGATCAAGAATGTGCTCGTGGCCTAACTCAGGGTGCTTGTACATTGGCTAGCTCGAAAGTGATTGGCAATGGGAAGATTGCCTTAGGAAACCAATGGCTTATGGAATTAAGCGACCAAGAGAGCTCAGAGCCAAGCTCTTTGCAGCTTCCTCTTGCCCTTCCTTCACCGAAAGCTCCATCAGAATCTTGGCTTAAGCGTACTTTACCTACCATTTCCTCAAAAAATCCATCTTCACGGTCTGGTCTGGCTGCGCTCAGTCCTGCACGAAGCCAAACTCCCAAGGCAGCATCATTTGATCCTAAGTGGGAAACAATTGTTAAATCTTCTGATGTACATCAAGGGCATTTGCGGTTCTCTGAGGTATTTCAGTAACTTCTTTGCATCATTTTTTGTAATTACTGATGTAGAAATGTCATGCTTAAATTCCTTCAATTTTTTCAGGCACTCCTGACACCCATTCCAGAAGCTTGAACTTTTCTAAGGAGAAGGCTGCTGATCATTTGAAGATAGTTCAAAGTTTTGAATACAGATTTTTTCGTCAGTTCTGTATATTTCATCCTACACAGTGGTTCTTTGCTTCTATATTCGCAAGGTGGTAAATATCTGACATTGTAAATCACAATTGCTTTTTTGTTTTTATCCTGTAAATGCTATAAGATTGTTTTATTTAAAAGTAGTCTTGTAAGTCATATCATTCTTTAAGGTAGTATAGTTCCTCCAGTAATTCATCAGACCAAGGGCCTTTTGCCCTTTGCCCAAATCAAATAAGTAAGTTTTACCCGCTCTTCAATTTTCTGCTACTTTTAGTAATGTGTTCATGGTCTGACTGGTTGTGTACGAAAAATCAAACGCTGTATACAATGATCCATGGGATTTGTCGACGAAAATATTAGCATGTCACTGATTCATTGGTCTAATCTCAAATAAATAGGCAGATGAAGGAAAAGGAAAGATGTGTGAAACTGAGGGTTGACGGTAAGCCCTAGATGGTCAGTCTCATTTGCTGAACTTGCAAGCAAACAGAGAACGTGCATTCTTGCTGACAGGGAACCAGGGTGTTCCAATTCTGATGACTGTCAAAATTAATGTAGTCACAAGCTCCATATCCCACACTTCTAATTCAAATTTTAGTAAATTAAAACGATGTTAACTGTTCATTTGATGAGTAAATTGAAATTTGGCGGCTTTTAGCATATTTTTATTCTATTGTTGTTGATTCCCGGGTTTGCAAGACGGGCTCAATCCCCAACCCCCTCTCTCCCACCGCCCACTCAAAACACCCCAGAAAAAATGAAATCTACCTTCCAAAGTTACTTACTAGTCACTATTATTTTCTTCATATCGGAAAATCATTAGCATAATATAGTCCCGCATTGAAGTTACCAACCCTTCATCTAAAAATTTAAATTTTAAAATAACTAATTTTTTAACGTGATATTAGCAGAAGTTTTTAGAATAACATATTACTTAAGACAATAAGAAATGAATTTGGCGATGAACTGGGTTTTCCACTTTTCTACTGGAGAGCTCTTGGGTGCTATTTTTCTTGCTTTCCATTATCTTAACTCCAATCTTGATTGTAACAATGGTTTTGTTCACTTAGGCTGATGGTGCTGAAGACCCATCTCGCAACAAAGATGCTTTATATATATGCACCCACTGGTAAGTGAAATAATAATTTCTTGTTTTTTTAAATCCACTGCTTCTCGTGATTTTTCAACTTAATCATTCTCTAATAATTTCTTGTTAAACCAACAACCAGACGGGAGAAAGAAAACTCAAATGAGTAGTCATATATATATAGGTACCCACTGGTAAGTGAAATAAAAATCTGTGTAATAGGGTGCAGTTGTAAATAATTTTTTTTTTGGGTCAGGATAAATAATATAATTGCAGAAGAAACATTAATGTTGTTGATTCTTCCCATAAGAAAGTTTGTCGTTCAGGCTACATTTTTGGCAATTGATTATTAGAACTGTTAAAGTGGGTTGATTTATTTTTATTTGTGATAATTCGTGATTAAACTATTTGGGACAAATGGTTTATAATAATTTTAACAAATTAAAAAATATTGACTCAACTTGCTTCTTAAATAAGGTAAGATAGGTTAGATTAATGAATTAATATACTTTTGCATATGAATATATTAGTCTTTTTTGGTTAATATAAAAGCCAGATGACTTTGATAGGGAAACGAGAATTCGAACCCACGAACAGGTTCGAGGAGACCATCAAAGATGCCGCTAGAACCAAGGCTATTAGTTTGTTCCATTGTAACCTACAAATTAAGTAAAACGATTAATCTACATTTTTTATAAATTAAAAAAATACAAATCTATCACCTTCCTAAATGGGATAGAGGCAAGCTAGTTTAATGAGCCTAACTCATTTTTACACCTCCAGTTATATCGTAGGCCAAATGATATACCCATGTCAATACATTTACAATTAAGCCACGTTTTATATAAAATTTTAATTTAATAAAAAAATTATTATTTTACTTTTATCTCTTATTTATTTTGCTCTACTCTTTTTTTCATGTGGATGCAACTATGGATGCACTCACGTAAATATAATACAACTATATCGCAGGTCGTGCTTCCTTGCTCTACATAGTCCAATAGGTTATTTTACATCAATTGTTACGAAATTTCCAATAATAAATTATCTAACCATATCTTTGAATCATAAAAAGTATGAAACTCATGAAGTTTTGGCCCTAATTAATTTTAGATTTGATTATAATAAAATATAAGATATAATAATGATTGATAAATCAAAATCGAGAAATTATTTTAAGAGAATTATATATATATTTTATAACAATTTAAGTTATTAATTTTTTTTGTCGTTTAGATAACTATTTTCACTAATTTTTAGTATTTTTCGCAATAAGAGTGACCGAACACTCACTCACCGAGTCACGAGTACTTAGATCGGACTTGTGCGTTATATATGAGTACATAATAGCATATATAGCTTCAAGAAGATAATAGCGTTATTCTGATTGAGGGCATCAGTGAAATATGGCCAGAGATTTCGAGAATACAATTGGCGGCGATATAGATTCAGCGGGTATGAATATTTCTGGGGCCTTGTATTTGTTTGGCACGATCGTTCTGTCTATCTCAGTTATCTCAATGATCATATTTTCCTGCGGTGTTGAAAAACCTCGAAGAAGAAGAGGTGGTCTCGGCGGAATGGGGGGTGACGGTGGAGGCGGAGGAGGCGCTGGCTGTGGTGGCGGTTGCAGAGGAGGCGATGGTGGAGGTGGCGGCGGTAGCTAGAGCTTGTGAAGAAAATGATGCAGTGAGTGTTGAGGCTGCGGTGGATGTTGTCGCGTAGCTTTGTTGAGCAAATGATGCAGGTGAGAGTTATTGATAGCTAGGGTATATTATGTTATGTATTTTGATTTTCTTTATCTTCTTGGTTGGGCAATTTCTGCACAAAAACAAAATAGATCTAGGCCATTTTAGTTTCTCATCTTTTTAGAATGTGTAATTTAGTTTTTATATTTTAATCTAAATAAATTACTCCTTTTTAGTTGAATATTAAGATTCGCTCGCTTGTGGGAGCATGTATTTTTTGTTAAATTCTGTTTGATGTAGCCAAAATTTAATGAAAAAATTAAAATAAAACCATTTTCAGTCTTTTTAGAAAGTACAATTTAATTTCCGTAATTCAAGTTGGGCAATTAAAATGTAATGAATTGAGTTTTTCAAGAAAATAATTTACTTAAATTAAAATATGGGGATTTAAATTGCATTTTCGAATGAGGGGCTAAAAAGGCCCTCAATCCAATGCAAAATATGATCTTGATCAGCCATGACGAGGGTGATGAAGCACTTCAAAGCTCCGCATAACGGCCTTGCCCCCTGAATCTTTGTCTTCATTCTTTGCTTTGCAGCCTCGTATGTATGGTTAGAGGCAATGATATCCTTGGCAGAGTCAATGGTCTACTCTCCTCTGACTTTCCCTGCCTCTGCTTGGTTTGCCCTGTGTTCCTCTGTGACACTGTCCCATTTCTCTTGCAGCCCTCTTGGCTTGCTCAGCCCTCTCAAAAGTCCTCCCCTTTAATTCGCCTCTTGTGCTGTTTAGTATGCTCTTTTCCTTTGCTTCATTGACTAATGCTCTATCACTACCTTCACCAGGGATTGGGATCCTGCAATTGGGGATCTCTCATTTTCCTTATTTTAGTTAATTTTCACGCTGTCTCTCACGATGAGACCCATTATTTTTCAGGCTTACTTTTCAGTATTGACTGTCCAGATCCTTTCACCAGCCTTAGTTGCCTCGTCCTTTTCTGTAGCGGCCATGTAATGGGCAGAACCTGCTGTTCCAGTTTTCTACAATCACGGTATATGGTGCCAGTTCCTTGGCTAACAATACACCAAATGAACATTAGTCCAATATTGAAGGATGAACTACGTACAATTAAGTCAATCACAAACAAAGCAGCATAAAAACTGAGAGTAACAACAAAAGAGAGGACTTTTCTTTACATGCGTTTCACTGATTTACATCGCGTTCCTGGAGTAGTCCAATCGGTTGCTTTCGGAATCGCTTCAACGATAATTTTATTCCAATTGACGACAACGTTAAAACCAGTCAATCGCGCGGCAGAAACAGCAAAGACTGCGCCTTCCATGCCGCCATGTCTGCGGAATCTGAAAATTCTCGAATCACCTTTAGGTTGTTATTGTCTTATACTGCTTTTCACTGCGTGGTGCATGCCTGTAGCATTGACAAGACGCTGGGACATTGAAGGAGAGAACATATTTATAATTCAATGTTCTTGACTTCAACTTACTTCGACAGTACGAGGCAGCCCGGCTTCAGTTTGGGCAGACTCTGGGTACAAAATTTGTATGAGTTATATAGAAGCTTATTACAAAATTAATGTATTAAAGTATCCATTATCGTATTAGATATGTACCAATATTTGTACCCGTGCAACTTAGCTTCAACAAATTAACCTTCATCGCAGGCTACATTGGTTTTATTTGAACTTGAAGAAAGTGTCCATGCATGCAAATATATGTGGCCTTTTAAGGCAAGTACTTAAATGATCTCACTCCTATGCTCTATTTCACATGGTCAGATCCTAAGTACTCAGCCCAAACGAGCCCTTAATTAGTACAATTTTGTAAACACAAACTCTCTATAAGGGTATTGTGTTTATGTTTTCATGACACCGTGCCTGTTGCATTGATGACGAGGAAGGGAGCAACGAAAGAGAAAGCATGGTATTGATTTCTTGTTCGCTTTCTGGACCATTGTTCATCTCTCTAACATGTCCAACATCCTGGCTTAAACTTAGCTCTAAGAAACTTGGTGATCCTTTGTTCTTCTCCTTCAACCTCTCTAATGCTTTAACCTGGCCTGCTTGCGACAATAATTGATCCTCATTTGCGAATTGCAGCATCCCATCTTTTAGCTCACGAACCTACATTAATTTTCAAAAGCAAAACCACTCAATCATCAACATATATTTGTTTGCCAAATGCATTTCTGAAAGTAGAAGAGGCATTACCTCATCAGCATCTAACTGCAGGTGGCTAGAAAAGAATGGACTGCAAGAACTTAATTGATAATGATTTGTGATATAGCTTGCTTGGGTGCTCCATGTAGAAGTTGGTGCAACATAACTTTCATCCCAAGAAATGTTTACGGATTCCTGTTTACCATTTCCTTGTGATCCAGCCATTTCACGAGGTGGCCACTTCTTGTCTTCAATAAATTGGCTAGGTCTAAGAGGTCCATTTCTGCTTGTTATTGCATCCCTCACATCAAATAGGTGTGAACTTGCATTAATACTCCTATTGTTTCTGTGATGAAAGATCCTTCGGTCGTTAGGGACCTCACACAATTCTGAATCTTTGCCCCACACTGAACTTGATCTTGTCAAGTTACCATCTAAAAGCCCGGCTGGCTGAAATCTACAGAGAGAAAGTAAAGTGACACTCATACTTTCTTTTGCAAGCACAGTGATATGAAAAAAGAAACACTGACAAAATGCCTTTATACTAAATGACAAAGTTTAAAATGAATTGTTATATTTATTGGGTCTAAAATTCATAACATTTAGTAAATTTAATTATTTATATTTTTAAATAAATATTTAATAAAATTTAATTTATGATCATAACATAATTGTATTGATGCATAGGCCTTTAATTGATTTTAGTTTCCTATACCTTGAAGAGCCATGAGCTTTGAAGTCGTATGGTTGGTTCATTATTAGAGATGAAGGTAAATAGCTTCTGGTACCAATCCCAAGGTGCCCTTGGACATTAAATCTTTGGTACATCTCCAAAATGTGATCTCTACCTTGCATTGTCCTATTTTGGGATAAAACTGAAAAACAGTCATACAAAATCATGAGTCTTTTGAAACTTAAGCTATATATATATATATATATATATATATATAGAGAGAGAGAGAGAGAGAGAGAGAGAGAGAGAGAGAGAGAGAGAGAGAGAGAGAGAGAGAGAGAGAGAGAGAGAGAGAGAGAGAGAGAGAGAGACGTCACATGAAATGTGTTTTCAACATATATATTCTTGGTAACAAAGGTTTCGAAATTATACCTTGGCCAGACTCATCTAGTTTTTTACTGCGATACATCTGAATTTAGACAAAAGAAATGAAATATTAGAAGCAGTAGTAAAAAAAATTTAAGAAGTAACAGTTTCCTGACAGATATATATGTACTTTTAAGGAACAAAGTTTAGTTAAAGTAGTTGCTTATACGTTAGATAGTGCACAAGAAATGCACAAAACTATTACGGACTCGTCCCTATATGTTTCGCGCATAGAAATTAAATGTAATGTGTAAGCAGTATTACTCATCTAGTTAATCACATTCATAAATTTACCTGGAGATGACTCTTTACATGTGCAATGCTAAGTCCTCTCACATTCATCAACTGGAGAACCAACTTGGGTGTTGCTCCTGCTTGTTCCCATAAACAATGGAAGAAGGTCAAAACTGTAAAACCAAGCTCAAAAAAGAAATGATGTTCACTAATGGCTAATTATGAAGTGAGTTACACTTACTTTCCTGTCCACCAAGTCTCTCAACAGCATGCACAAAAGCTAGATGGAGGTCTGGAGTCCATCGAAGCCTAGGCATTTTGGACCTCACGTATTGCCTAACTGTAGTTGCTCGCTCTTTCCCATCTGTACTCGAGTTATTGCTACTCAAATTACCTTCCGGAGATGACCTGTCATTATTACTGTTCTCGCCTCCCGGGACATCACTGTTGCTGTCATCTCCATCAATATCCACAGCTTCTTCGTTCAAGTCCAAGAATGAACGTTTTTTAGGACTAAGAGAAGAGAGTTTGGCTCCAATCTCACTTCCTTCGCTCTTGTCTTCGTCAGATATGTAAATTCTCTCAGCCATTTCTATTAACGCATTCTTCTAATGACTTCTCTTTTCCTGTTGGAGATATTATGATTTAATGAAAGGCAGGAAAATATACAGCAAATTTACTTGTCACTTAAAAAAATAGTATCACCTTAGAAAGCCAAGATTTCATGTTTCAAATGCGGGCAAAGATCAATGCATTTTAATTAATTATACTGTTTTTGGAGGCATGATGATTCTTCTTACATTTGTACAATAAAATCTATTATTACTACTTAAATATTCCTAGGTCTTGGGAATTCCATACTCGCCTAAAACCTAGCTAAAAGAAAGTTGAAGATTGTAATATGTAGAAGAGTGCCGCAATCACAACTAGAAGATGTACTTACATGAAGTTGGTATAGCTTTTTGTTGCCTGTCATGAATGTGAGTGCTTGTGTCTAGGCTTTTTCTTTTACTAAAGGCTTTCCCCCTTTTTCAAGGGGTGGGGATGGGGATAAGGCTCCCCTTTGAACTTGCATAATTAAGAAGATAGTTATTGAATTCTGGAAAAGGAGCAACAAAAGGGCAATCAAAAAGCACAGCATGCCTATTGAGTTGGAGAAGTTAATTAAGTCGGTAAAGTATAAACCAGGAAAAAGAAAACCAAAGCTTGAAACCAAATAGAATCTTAAAAAGAAGGCAATATATTTGTGATGGTGGTTAATTGCATGTAAATAAAGATCTTTCCAAAGAACATATGGATGGCGGATGGGTGAGACTATATACAATTGAAATTTTTCATATGAAGTGCAAGAGAGAGAGAAAGAGAAAAAAAAAAAAAATTATGTGCTAACCATTGCTGACGATGAAGCTCTCAACTCAATATAGCCTTAGCTCGTTTATAAGATAACTGCTCCCAGACCACAGATGATTTTACAGAAACCAACTTGCTCCCAAGATCTAAACCAATTTGCTTTGGAGACCCAAGAATCAGCTTTTGAAAATGATTAAAAGCAGAAGATGATGATCCAAAGACATCCGCCTGGCTGCGGACGAGGCACTCACTGAGTTTGGATCCACATGAAGCCAATCACTCTTGATGGAAACCCTTCATGCACAGAAAGAGAGGGAGAGAGATTCACTGCGTGGTAAGCAGGTTCCTTTCTCTTAAGAGAAGTTCTGGTCCTGGGTGCATTATTAGCAAGTAGGACTTTTACTTGGAAAGAATGGAAAATTAAGCTTCAAATAACTTTCATTAGTCATCGCACATCAAATATTCTCACTCTTTGGTTTAATATAAAAATATTATTTGTAGAAGACGACGGTCGGACAGACCAGTTATTTCTCTTTTTTAATTTATTTTTTCAATTTTTTTAAAATGATTGAGCTAACTATCCAGAATAGGATCAAAGACACATATGACCTCTCCCTTGGACTATTGAATCATGTGACATCTCGAGCCTTTCTTCTCTTTCCATATGTTCTTTGACAGATTGTCCTCCATCCCTCTTTCTCTCGCAGTTCCTCTCTCTTTCCTACCTCTCCGTGATAATCTTTATTAGTTGACCTGTGTTACTGACGACCCCCCTTCTGTTTTGATTTGCCTTAAATAATAACCCTACTAAATATGACTATTGTGCATTGATATGCATTCGTAGGCATATATTGACTTGGTTACTTTAGAGCTTCATAGTCCACAAAACATAACTTTCTTTAGCCCTCTTTCTTGCTGCCTCTCTCATTGCCGATGACTATCTCAATGAATCATTTTACTTTCCCATCCTTTTGTTTTGTTTATTGTTTTCAATATAGTTCCATATCTGATATTTCCAGTAACTGAATCTTATTAATAATACTTAAAAAACTTGAATTATTAAACTTATTACTGATTTAATAGACTAAAATGTGAAATTCAACTTATCTTATCATCTGACTTCATTGCAAAAAAGTTGTCTTCTGCGTTTCATTTGTGGGAGACAACTTTCCGATATAATTTCATATATGATACATTTAACACAAGTAATTAAGTTTTCTTGTCCTTTAAAGCTAGTATGAATGTGAACCCTTGATGAGAGAAGCCATCATCAAAGCCACCCAAGAAACCTGTGTATTTACAGAGTTGCTTTCTCCTGTGCTTACATGCAGTATAGTTTTGGTGCTAAAGACAGCGGTTGCAAGTGTCCTTGAAATCAAAGAAGTTTGAACCTTTTCAAATTTGTCTTGTTCAATGTAACCCTTATTTCTTTTCTTTTCTTTTCCTATAGGGAAAAAAAAATTGTATGTGCATGTGTGTCTGTAAATTTGCGTTTCCTGATAGGTCCTATATCCTAGTGAGTCCAAATCCCAAGAGTATGACGATGCAGTTTATATAATCATCTACTAACCTCGAAAAATTCATGTCAGTATGTCTTCAATAAAACTAAAAGTAGGTAACACTAGCAATGATAGGGGTAAAGAAAGGGGCAAAGGCATTTGTCCTGATATATGCTTCTCTTACCAACAAAATTGACTTTGAACGCTTGTGTGCCCGAGAAAAAGTTCACCATAATCATTTTTTATATGAAGCTGAGTCCTCCTATCTAACCTTAATTTGTCCTAAAACTAGTTGATCCATGTTATATGAATACTATTTTAGGCATTAGTGTGAAAAGCCTAGAAAATAATATCTAATTCAATGTTAAAGAGAAAAGAAGAGAAATTAAAAGAGAAAAATTGAAGAAATTATTAAAAAAAAATTTTGTTAAATAATATCTTAAATTTTTTTTTGACAAAATTTAATATTATTATTTACACAGTTCATCTCACTTACTAATAGAATTAATAAAATTTATTTTTTATTGTTGTTTTCGTCCTAAATCTGGTTAACTTCTCACACACGAGCTAGCTACAGTGATCCTATAGCCAGCCAACCGGCCACCTTCAATGGCAGAAAGTAGTTCCCTGTTCATATAAAGTTAATTGTTTGACTTAAACTACGGCAGCCACCATCAGTTTTTCGAATATATGCAAGAACCTGTATAATCCTTTGTACTAGTTTTGCATATCTCTAATTATACTTTGTAAGGAAGGTAGATACTTTGAACAATGCATTCACATTTACATCTTTTTTTTTACACTTTTCTCATATTTAACTATGTAAATTGTTAGATGAATTGAATTTTATAGTTTAATTTATAATATTTAATAAATTTAATAGTTTATTCTTATTTTTTATTTCCTTTGAGAATTTTCAGTTATTTACAGTATGGCTTTGTCAGTAAAGATTGTTGCATGTCTTTAAGATGTAAAACTTATTGACAACACAACAGAGCTTGAACTTTAGTTGGAGCTGGCTGGTTCATTAATTTTTTAGGAAAGAAATGGTCACGATTTTGTTGCTGCTCAATCTACCCCAAGAAACCGATTCAGAAAGGGATAAACTGAAAGACAATAATTGAACTAAATTTTGAAATAGTAAAAATTATATGCGCATGCATCTGATTTGAAAACTCCGGCAATTTGATAATATAAAGAAATGCAGAGAACACGGTTAAAATGGTTAAAAAATGGAAGCAAAAAGAAGTAAATTTGATAAGAGATGATCGATGCTGCATG
The DNA here is from genome assembly GCA_037013595.1 of Dicorynia guianensis. NCBI lineage: Eukaryota > Viridiplantae > Streptophyta > Magnoliopsida > Fabales > Fabaceae > Dicorynia > Dicorynia guianensis. The sequence continues at coordinate 5,639,901 of JASUAB010000009.1, forward strand.
GAAAAAAAGACAAAAGTGCTTGTCTAATATTTGATATTCCCTCACATTGTCTCATGCGAATATCATCTTCCCTATTGTCCAAGGATTTACTTTCTCGGGCATCTTAGAGAGAATTTGAACCATTTGTCATGACATCATGGAGATGATATATTTATTTAATCTGCTGTAGCAGAGTGGAGGTCCCAATGAGGAATCGTTTCAAGGATTAGGTTTGGCTAAACGACACCCAAAATTGACCATAGATTCGTGTGAACTGTGAACCCCATTTTTCTGTGTGTTGGGGGGCTCAGAGGGAGAGAGAAGCTTAATGAAGACAAATATTCGAAGGATTAAAGAAAGAGATTGGATTGGGAGGGGCTTGCAGGGAGAGAAGAAATTGGTTTCTGGTGTGGGTTAAGAAAATAATAGAATTCTCTTTGCTCTACGTACCCACTTATACTAAACTTTCATGTTTGTCATCTTTCGTGCATGAGAGTTGACATGTTGTATTTTTTAGGAACACTTGCAGAGGAGCAAAGAATCTTGCTCAGAATTTCACCGTTATTATTAATATATATATATATATATATATATAATCATATATCTCTTGCCGGTTGGCAAAGGTCCACACCTTCTAATCTTATTACTAAAATTCGTATTCAAACATACTATTAATTGTAAGCCCTAAACAGCCACTATATGTACGGAAAAGAATCTTTTTAATTATGTCATGATGATCAATTAGCCATCTTAAGTCATTTTTTATTTATTTCGTATTATTCTTTGCACACAAATATATATTTATTATTTTTATAAATTAAAATTTATGACATTTATATTTAAAAAATTTTAAATTATTAAATTTATTAAATTTAATTATAAAACATAACAAATTTAATAATTTATTATTATTTTTTGACAATTTAACCCACTTTTAAGTAAGACAACTTTTTTTCGATATATATATATATATATATATATATATATATATATACAAAGTGACATATAAATGATAATTTCACCTTTTTTCTTTTCAATTTGCTTAATATTTCTCCATCCAAACACATGCACACACATATATGTGTGTGTGTGTGTAAATAAGGAATTGGCGATTTTAATTGGAATGATGGGTAAACACTTATATTCATCAATAAATTTGCTAAGCATTCTCTTTTCAAAACTCATATATTAAATAAAAGATTTGCTCTCACATAAAAAATCCCTTAAGCATAGACTTTTATATTTTTGTTGTAAGTATAGGTTACATATCCAAGGTTTCCCACGGCTGTGAATTCTATCCCAAATCCTAACAACCATTATAAGATGAACTTTATGAACTAAAATAAACCAATAGCTACATATGTTGAATTCAAATTTCAACTCCTAATATAATATAGTCAGCATGTATACAATACCTTACAATGTATAATTAAAGAAGCATAATTAATTTAAACATATTTCAAATTAATCTTTAGTGCAAAGAATATATGGAATATGGTCAAATGTTCCTCTCACATCACCATTGATTAATTACACATATATAAAGAAAAAAGAAAGACTCAATCAAAGATGAGCCGAATATGAATAAGAAAATGGAGCTGCAGTGGAGACTAGAGACTTATAAATACCTCAATTATATATATATATATATATATATATATATATTGCAAGGGTAGAGTTAGAATTTTTTTAGGAGTTAGTTGGTGTACATATAATTATACTTTACTTATTGATTAGTGCATACAGCATTAGTTGGTGTACATATAATTATACTTTACTTATTGATTAGTGCATACAGCATGGAGTCGGTATTATTTTTATAATTTTAAAATATTTAAGAGTCAATTTAATAATTTAAAATAATTTTAGATAAAATATATTAAAATTATTTAGAAAGTTGTAAAATTACTGTAAATTTTATATAAAATTTTACAAAATTCAAGTGGTCAAATAAAAAATTTTAAATTTTTTATGCTATAAGTAAAATTTTTTAAAGTTCAAAAGGTTATGACTCCTTGGGACTTACTTATCTCTGCCACTGATATACTAAATATATTTTTTTTCTCACAAATTTAAGTTTACAAAAAGTTTAACTCAAAAAATTTAAATAATTAAATTTATTGAATCTTATAATTTAAATTATAAGGTACAATAAATTTAATATTTTATATTTATTTTTATAAAATTTTAGGAAATTCCATTTTGTAAGACTAAAAGATAAATATGATGATCAACTTTTCAAATTTTTTTTCTCTATTGCAAATATACTTTGTAAATGAACTTCCCAGCTTTCTCCAAGAATTTGGCTGTTACTGTATTCTGTGAGGTTGCACTTCTTATTAAAAAAAAAAAAATGTATCCACTATGCAGAGAATCTACGTGGCTTCCAAGTTGTTTCTCTCTCTATCTCTCCGTGTCTCTCGTGGGTGAGTTCGCATATAGTGCCTACCTTCGCGGCGACTCTTTTGCCGACGCAAATAGCTGGGGACCTTCGTACGAACACCCAACCATAATACAAAGCCACAGACACAGACACACACAAACCCAGAGAGAAGAGAGAGAAAATAATGCCATGCGCTTTGTGGTTGTAGAGATCACAAATGATCACATGCCCATGTTTTGCGGAGGTTGTGAGTAAAACTTGGCAAGCATTTTTGGCTACTAGCAGATTTGGCAAGAAAAAACTAGCTGTAGACTTGGTGCTATTACTCACACATGGTTGCTGCCATGCTGGGTCTGATACTCATCTCTAGTTTTGCACTTACTTTATTCAGCAGTTAGAATCTCAAGAAATTCTTCCCCAAATCAACGAGAAATTAGGAAGGAAGGAAGAAAATGCGGAGTCCATAGACCAAGTTCTTCACTTGCAGTTGCATCAAAGTGTCTGCACTTCATTATATTATACTGAACTTTAACATGTTTAAATTTCAAATATTTGATATGTTTTTTTTTTTTTTTTTGTAATTACATGTGATACATAGTATTTAATACCTAGAATATGGAGATTGTAGATTTCCATATGTCTAATCTTACATTCCAACCACGAAAGACCCAGTTACATACATAAAAAGAGGAATGGCATTTTTCATCCCTATGTTTTTTTAAAAAAGTAATTTAATTTCTTAACTTTTAAGTTGAATAATTTAATCTTTTATAATTATAATAAAAATAATTTAATTTCTCTACAAGTATAATTAAGATAATTTACTCATTCTATAATTATAATTAAAAATAATTTAATCCTTAATTTATCAATTTTTTTTTAGCATGATATGATTAATCAATGATGACAAAGACTTTATTTTTGCTATAAAAATTTCAATGTCTTTTTTCTTATTTGAAGTTATCTACTCTTTGACACGTCCTAAGTCTTCCTTTTATGTATTTTTATAACTTTTTAAATAAGAAAAAAATTCATAAAATAATTATATCATATTGTAATAAAAAAATAAAGCTTAGGTCATTATTTGAGACATATCATATTGAAAAAATGCACTTCAATAAATGAGAGAATAAATTGTCTAACCGTATTTGTAATGGGATTACGTTATCTAATATAAAAGTTAAAGAATTAAATTATTCTTTTAAAAAAGTAAAAAAATCAATAATACTCTTACTTTAACATAAAAATGACTAGATTTATGAAAATAATTATAATTTTAACTAGCTAGGATTAACATTTTGAATTTCCTTATCAAAAGTGCAGAATTTACTTACAGAATTAAGTGTCAATATGTAATTATTAAAAAAGTAAGAAAGTAAATTACCACAGAAACTATTATTTTTTTACTTATACTTTATAAGAATGTACACCATTTTTATCAAATAGTTTTTCATAAAAATATTGATATTATTATACAGTGTTTAAATCACGTCAATGTACTGTAGACTACTTTAGCCAATTATCTCTTAAATTCTGGGTGGTAGCTATGTGAGAGTGTGTAACGATCAGATTGGGTCTATGATAAAAAGTCAATCATGTTGGGTTGGATGAAATTAAGTTTGAAATTCTTAACCTAAAATCCTAGTATTACATGTATTGAGTGAATCACAAATCTATCAAGTCGGAGTCAAGTGTAGTTTTTGGCAGGCCCCTAGTGGTGGGAAAGACGAATCAACCAACAAAAATTAGATAGAAATGGGTATTGAGACTTTATTGTTAGAAAAGATATCAGAACAAGAAATGAACTATATAAAGTATATATTATTGTATCTAACTTCTTTATGCATATTTACTTCATATATGATGGCTTTGTTTCCCACCCTTCGTACAGTGTGCTCAGTGCATCACTTGGAGTCTAGTCAACTAGGGACTTGGACGCTCCTGCCGCAGCGCCCACTGCCACTCCCACAATTATGTAGATACTTGCTCTTACAATATCGAGTATTCTATAGTCATTTGTTTAGTTAATATAACGTTCATCATCTTCTGAAAAATATCACTTTATGTATCACCTTGACAAACTGATATTGCTTATTGAAGGACACTAGCAGTTTATAGAAATGTTTTTTTTTTTTTTTCTGCATATACAATGCCTCCACAAAGCAAAATTCCTGGATGGGCATGTGCACACCGTGACATGAACGTGGCTATGCCTTCCACTGCACCCAACAATTCAGACTTTTCTTTAGTTAATCTGATGATGCAAATTTAAGTTGTGACACATGACTGGATTGCATTCCTTTTATAAAGAAATCATTTTGAGGCAAAAAGGTAACAGCAAAGAGCAGACAGATGATTTCGTTTCTTATTCTCATGAAAAAATTTCCGCAAATCCTCTCATACTCATTAGTACTTAAATTCAGTAACTATTCTACAGGTTTAAGCTGAGGTCTCTGACTTACATTAGTGCATTGTTATGTACACCAAATGATTTACTGAAATAGCCAAAGAAAAAAATTATTGCAATGGCTTTCGAGAACTCATTCCACAATTCCTTCAATGTAACCTAAGAGCCAATTTTTTGTAGTGTAAGATACAGTAAACAAGGAAACTTTCATGTTCTGATAACAGGACCTCCGTACTGCCCTCTCCGGATCACAAAGTCATCCGGAGGTTGAAATTCTTCCAACCAAGTCACTTCAGAAACTGTTACTCCATTCAATTGAAGATTACCTGCAATTAATATAGTACTGACATTGGCATGGTTGACAGAACAGAAGCTTAAAGATAAAACCATCCTTGCTAGTGAGACAAAGTAGAAAACCACAATTCTAAAGTTCAGCAGTGGCCCTTTATATATAAATCAGATTACCTGGAAGATCTTTCCGTTGGGATCTCCGGAAGTAAGTGCAGTGTCTCCCATGTTCTGAAGAGTAAGGTGGCGACAGTATGTCAAAAATTGCACAAGGAGTTTTAGCTCTGAAACAATGGATGTTTCCTCCACTATTAGGGTAAAGAACTGTTGTAGGACTTGGCGCCGTCATCTCTGTATCTTTGACAAGCTTTGCAGGTCTTGCTGCCAATCACCAATTTCGGCATTGGGCCAATAGACCAGAATCAAACATTCATCATTACCAATTTCCAAATGAGAAACAAAGAAAAGGACAATTGAACATGAAGAAAAACTGATTACACAGAAACCGTTTATAAAAGGAAACATGCAATGAATGAAAATGATGATAAATAGATGGTCTGTATTGCTAGGTGACAAGGAGTCATTATTCTCGTAATAAAGGTTTTAATCACCACAATGTGTTAGTTCTTCCTAGTGAAAGTCTTTAGATCATGCCATGAAGATGGACTTCTTTTTTACATAACGTCAAAAGTTTCCTTTATTTTACCAAGTGCTAGAGCATATGTGTGCATATATACCAAGTGCCCAAGTCTATTCAGCTCAACTGGCTGCTGATCAACTTTAACATCCCATCTGGACTACACATACCAAGGAAAATTTTCACTTTTTATTTACTCCTATAGCGTAAGAAAGACCATCCGAGTAAGATAGAAGCTTGGTTTTCAAGCTTATACTAAAGCTCAACCCAAGCTTGAACTTCGTAAAAAAAACCAAGGTGCAATCAAAGTGGTGTGTGCAAATTGTTTATCCAGAAGGACAAATAAGCACTTGGAGAGGTTATTATGTGTAATCTATTGACTTGAATAACCACTTCGAGTGGTTATTTGTCCTTCTTAGTAAATAAGTTGCACATGATGACCACAGCTGTAATTGTCCCAAAAACCAACGACGTAAACTAGAGCCCACAAGATTGACTTGTTTCAAAACTGTATTAATTACATCATTGACATCTCCAGTGTCATTTTCTAAAATGCTGACTCTTGAACAAGGTCAAAGAATCTTTGAGGCTTTCTTGATCATAGTTATCATGTTTATTGTGTACCATTATTCTAGGATGTTGAACTAAATTGTGGGTCGTCACTTAATGACGGAAGAACTAATGCAGGGCTACTCAAATACAACAATCTGAAATGCCAAACCTGGTTCGTGTGGGAGGTAGAAGAGAATCTAGTAACTATGTTCTTGATCCTCAATAGCATAGATGAATTACATTTTTATTGCTGAACTACAACTAGGCAATGGTACTAGTAGTGAGAATTGCTCTCTCATATAAAACAAAGGCAACATAATACATTAGCACTAGAGTATTCTTAGTGAAGGCTGATATAGCGGTGGTGTGAGTACCATGGACATGATAGCTAGCTTATATTTGATGCGGCACAACTGTACAAGGGTAGGTAACAGTAAATTGTTTGGAATAGAAACTGAACTATAGTGGTAAAGCTAGTTGGCAACTAGAATGACTGGTAGTAGTAAAAGCATTACCTGAAATAATAGTAAATAGAAAAGGGTGAAATTTTTAGGCATAGAATTGCAAATACAAGAAAAATCAAAACAACCTCACGAGCTTAATAATTTTCAATGATCACATCAGATATTTCCATAATCCCATGAACACGTCAAGGTCATATCAAGATTCAAATTACAGAGCCAAACTTTTCCTCATTTTAACAGCATAACCTGCTGGCGAAGTTTTTGATTGGAGAAACTCTAGGATTTAGTTTATCCCAAGGCACAACAGCTTTTTAGACACAATTCATCTCCATAGAAGTACCAAAAGCAAGGGTACCACAGTTCTTATTACACCAATGCAGATGTCGAGCTAAGCACGAAGGAAATAACTACACAGTGAGCATATGCCTAGAAGAAATAACTGAACTTTAATATTTCTAGACGGATAAAGACCAACAGAATTGTAATCTTAGTATCTTACACATTTTGAGACTACCTTTTTATTTTATTTTCCAGGGAGACTAATTTAAGACAACTGATGAAGCACTACTAGAACAATATTATTGCCTATAACAAACAACAGAAATGTAGTCCTAATTCCTAATAATTTGAGAGAACTGAAGTACCACCACAGCACTAATATTATTTGCCTTACACCCAAGCTAATAAACCTCAGAAATAAAAGGAAAAATAATAACATATATAAAATTTAATGATTGAAATCTTTAATTTGTTGTCATCAAGTTTATTGTTATGTACATGTACAAAAATATATGCCCCAAATTTGTAGGCTAACTTCAATTAGTGCAACAATTTGGCAGCCAAAACTAATGAACCAGTATTTATAGCAAGAAATGAACCATCAGTCCCTCTAACATATATAAAATGCAATGATTGAAATCTTTAATTTGTTATCATCAAGTTTATTGTCATGTAAAAGTACAAAAATATATGCCCCGAATTTGTAGGCTAACTTCACAATGTGGCAGCTGAAACTAATGAACCAGTATTTATAGCAAGAAATGAACCATCAGTCCCTCCCTCCCTCCCTCCCTCCCTCCTTTTAGCTCATGTTACTTTTAGCAACTTTTCTTAGTTGTGCCATCAAGCCCATCACATGCACTAAGAAAATGCAACACAATTGCCTTACAATGACTTGCCAACAGGAACCCACAATCTTGGAAAAAAAGCATGTACTTTAATGTGAATACACATTTTCTAATGGCATGTAATTTATGACACAAAAGGAAGTTAGTTCTCACAAAAAAACAGAGAAATCTCAACCAAAATAGAGGACAACTTTCCCTGCCTGGAATTGGACAGCATACATGGATTCTGTTCCAAGTCAAATGTCCCACAACTCCCACCTAAACCAGAATATAGATCACTTTGAACCTGGATATATAAGTAAACAAGAGACACTCTCTCCCACCATTTTGTTAACTTGAGTGGAAAAAGACCAAAAGTTGACACACAACATATGACTGCATACATTTCATTTTCTTTGTTAATGTTACATTAGGATGGAGAAAAGATAAAAACCATGGCCCTGATGCAAAACTTCTGACTTTTCAAGAATACCTTCAATTTCCAATAGATGAAAGGGTTTTCTTTTCAGCTAGTTTGGGAAAGAAAAAAATGAGAAACAAAAATTAGATAAGTAACTCAAAGAGGTACTTTTCACACATCTCATTTCTAACCTCACATGTGTCAAACAATCTACCTGTCAATTTATAATTTCAAGACTATTTAGCATTCCAACACGTGTGTAATAGCTTGGAGTGAGACAACATAAAAATGGATGGTGTTAGTGTTCTTTGAAAGAATAAAGATAAGGCAGGGATCACCACATTCAAACTTGCCTCATTTTATGCAAACACAAAAGACAACAAAGTCGTCCTAAGCAATATAAATATATATAAACCCATAAGGAACAGACCTTCAGATGGATCAGTGGGCCCAGGTAAATTAATCCAGTCATATGATTTGACATATAATGAACCATATAAGAGCTTGCTCAGCACCGTCATTCCAGGATGATTATGGAGAGGAATTATAGATGAGGGGGGCATGCAAAAAATTCCAATCTGCAAAAGATAAATGAAATATTATTGTCAAGACTCAAACTTCAGTAACTATACTCAAGGCCCAAATTTAGTAGAACATGCACACTGCAAATCATGTTGAGTATGACATGGAGTTCTGAGACATAATGCTTACAGAAAAACTGTCACATTCATGCAAATGCAAGTATTTGATTGGTGGCAATGATTGATAGTTCCCATTACGTTCACGCATTTGACCAGACCAATTACGAACAACTTGCGCCTCCTGTTCCAGACCTACATCTGACGGCTTTATTTTTTCTGAAACAACATTATGCCAATGGTAATAACGTAAAATGTCAGTTAGACAGGCAAACTATCATGTGAAAAGATCAAATTCATCTAATGCAGAAGATCATAAAAAAACAAGAAATACGATAAGCAGCAAGTTCACATGTGCGAAATCTGTGTAACTTTAAAGACTTCAATAGCACAAAAGTGAAGTTCAAGGAAAGAAAAACAATAAGCGTGTTTACAGTCCATGCCCATAAATGAACACACTTGACATTACAGCAGAGTAAATAACTATTATCTAACATTAAAAAAATCACATACTTACAGACCTAAGACTACTAAGCATACCAAATAGATGAAATTACCCGCTATAGAAGAAGACACAACAAAAAATAGTTGAGAATAGGCATGGTAAATATTCAAGAAATCAAATGTTTACAGAAACATCCACAGAGATCAACCATGCTAATCCAAACATAACTAGTCAATTAACTTTTAAAAATTTCTCTGCTTTGCTAATCTCCAAAAGGAATCAAAGTAACTGCTAATTAGTTAGTCACTACCTACATCCAAACCACAGGATTGTCAGACTTCAGTGTTTGAGAATTGGCACCAACTAAATAAACAATTCTGACAAGCAAAGTAACTCTCACTGAAGAATCCATATTTCAGTTGTATTTGTAGCCAGTAGCCACACCATCAACCTTTGAGTAATGCCTTAGTCTTTTGCAATAAGTAATGCTAGTTGAATAATAATTGGTAGTTTATTAGGTCAATAGCCTTTTATATGTTCCAGAGCTTCAAATACAACTACTAAGAGTTCACTACTCACAATTAAAGTTATACAGGCAATTAAATAGATCAAATTACAGGGACTAATAAGCATACTTCAGTGACTTTACTAGTCAACATATCCTTACTGTAAGCTGAAGTCCTAATGGGAGAAGTAATCACGGATTCAAAAATATTTTTCTTTGTTTTCAAATCAAAATGTTATTCAATATACTTAGAATCTGAGTATTCAGGTTTATTAAGGCTTGCATAAATTAACAATTTATTGCAGAGAACAAAATAATCTAAAGCCACCATCATCAACACCTAGCTGAGATTAGCTGAAAACTTAAAATAATCTGGTACTTGCAGCCTACCAGACGAACATGCCACCTTGTTAAGTAATTAATTAGAAAAGGAAATGAACATCCTTAAAACTTACATGAAGAAAGGAAGAATGCAAGTCAATTAACACTAATACTTATAGCCAAAATAAAAAGAAAAGGAAGAAAAAAAACTCTTCCAATTTGTCCTTCACTAAAAAGCATGCAGTCATGATGTCTAGCAAACAGGGAAAAATTAAAATAAAGTTAGACACAAACAACCTAGGTATGCAAATTATGGTAAAGACTCCCCTTGCTCACCTCTACTATGTAAGATACACATGTTTAGATTCTATAGTCGATTTTAAACAGTTATTAAAAAAAATACTCATGCCAAAAGCAAAAAGAAAAAAAAAAGTGCAGCCTATTATCCACTATGACATCATATTTCACAATGATGTCCTTTTTCATCGTACATTAATAGATTGACTAGAAAGAACATAAATTCAAAAAATGACAGATAATAATGAGTTATACAGCAAAAGCTTCAAGTTCTAAAGTCTAAAGAGAAAATTGTTACTCATATTCCAATCTTAAGCGAAGAATAAGAGACATATGCCACTCTAATTAGAGTAGCCATTTCTTGACAAGCTTAACTGCAAAACTACCTTGACTCAGCCTCCGAATCTAATTTCATCCCATAACTGTCTCAAAAGACAAATCTTCTAAATTTGTACAGAAAATAAAGGCAACAACAAATTTTAGCAGGAAAAAGAAGAGAGAGAGAAAGAGAGAAGCCCTGAAGTTGTTTTCACAGTATAGAGACAAAGAATGCTATATATCTATACAGTCTCCTATGTTTTCACATTTCTCATTCACCATTAGGTATGAGACATCATAGAGGAAGCAGATCCATAGGTTAAAAAACAAACTAAATAGGACAGACTCTTAGTTAGTGATGCTCAGTCAAGGATTTTGTGAGGGGTAAGCCTCTGCAGGTTATATACATTAAAATGAACGTCCAAAAAGCACAGGAAATAAAGCCGCCATTAATTAATGCAATTACGAGCAAAACCAATGAGGCAAATAAGCAATATACCTAACTTCTCACGAACTTTTTGAAGGGCTTCTTCTGAAACAGGTCCATCTGGTGAAAAGGACGCCTGGCATAGCCTATAAAGTCTTTGTATGTAATATGGCATGTTGTAGAGGTGAACCAACTTAACTACTTAGACCAAAGCCTCAAATTCAGCAAGCTGGTAACACCTTGTAAGCAGCTTATTGATTATAATAGGAACCAGATCTACAAATTGATAGTAACTGTATTTTAGTCTCAATCAAACCAATGGTAACAAAGCTGCATGGTTGCAATCTGATCCTTCACACATAATCTAGTTTTTGATCACCTATCGAACAAGAAAAAGAGACATAGCCAGTGAAATGAGTTTCACCTGAAACACAAATATCACACCAAGTCTATGTCAAATCAATACGGAATATAAATGCAACTATTTGGAAGTAAATGATTCATTCTATAAAACTAGAACTCAAATGCACTTTGGTCTATACTCTATAGTTTCTTGAAAGATGCATCCACAGAAAATAGGATCCATTTGTGTCAATAAATCAATTAACCCCAAATGCTATCCACGGAAAATAAAAAGGAGCGACTGAGGTCATTTCTTCCTTACTCTTCATTTCCGCTAAACAAAACAGATGCTTAAGAATATGACGTGATTTTTCAATAATAAAGAACTCAATTTTTAGGAAATACTAGTAGACACTGTTAAACCGGAGAGCAGAACAGTAAACAAAACAAAGAATAAAGGCTGACCCAGTAAAAGGCGTGTTACAAGCGATTTAAAACAAGTATCAAAACACATCAAGGTGAAGTATTAGGATCAGAACCTGAACGGACTATGAGATTCCAAAAGGAAAAGCAGAAAGCGAAACAGAGATGGATGGAAGTCACACCTGGGATGCCCATAACCGAAGGAGAGGAAGGTTCGTGATTATGCCACAACTGATGAAGTCGACGAGGTTGAAAGAGCCGAAGGTGAATGACTATTATTATGCATAGAGAGTAAGCTATGGCTCGCTAGTAAAGCGAGAAGGGGAAGGAAGGGTGGGAGGTGAAAAAAGCCGGAGGAGGATACGGATCCCCTGCGGCGGGGAGAGTGAGTGAAAAAAGGAGAAGAAATGTAAAGAGAAAAAAAAAATAGTTTTATATATTAAATGTTAAAAAATTAAAAAAATTATTAAAATTAAAAAATAAAATGATATAAATCTGCCGAAAGAAGATCTTGTACACATCAATAACGTCATTACTTTTTTTTTTCTCACGTCATTACGCCTTTTAAGGGCAAATATCAATACTCTTTTAAACTCCAGCTGTGCCCGAACCCCCTTTTTTTTTTTTTTCTTTTTCCCTTTTTGTTTTTTACTTTAATTCTATATGCCTTTAACTCTTTCTTGCCAACTCTTATTTGTAAAAAAGAAAAGTGTAAGGGCTAAGAAATGTTTTTCCTGGAAGGAACAAATGTAGTAAGTTAGGAAAGATGGTAACAAAAAATATCATCTAGCACTGTGCATGTACTAATAGAAAAATATCATCTAGCGCTTATTGGCTCTTTACCTAAATAAATGAATTTTTTAATTTTTATTAAAATATTTTTATTTAATAAATAAAAATTAATTTTTTTAAAATACTAATAATATTAAAATAAGTAAATATTTTTTAATAAATTTTTTATACACAAAATTTAAATTAAATTTAAAATATTTAAATATTTATCACAAAGTAACTTGTATTGATAAATAAATAAATTTGCAAAATACCCGTTAGCCACTATCTATCATTTTTTTAGTGTAATTTTTATTAATAATTTTTTAGTACAAGCATTTATGGCCGTTTTTGGTAATTAAGGAACTAAAACTTTTGTAAGAGAGGATGGGGGAGAAGAGTGTTTACATCACAAATCCGCCTCCCAGTGATAGAAGGCAGGTTGGTGTGTCATGGAGCAGCATTTATGGCCTTTAACAGAGTACTTGAAATACCTAGTTACTAATTATATTTTTTTTTTTGATGAAATATCACGAAACTTGATCACCAAATATGAGAGCTGATGTAATAATAAATAAATATTTATCTATTTTGATAAACATATTTACAAATATCAAATTTAAGTTTACATGATCTCTTATTTCCACTCCCTATGTCCCAAATTTTAGATATTGATTTATGACTAACTCCTAATGTACCCTAGATCATATATGACATTTGGATTGCAATGACGTCACATTCTTCTCAACCCTAAAGTCTACCTTTAAAAGATTTTAAAACTCTTTGAAGCGACCTAAAAATGCATAATAAATGTTAACTGAATGCCTTTTAAGCCATTATTTCAGTGCAAATCATCCATATTTTATTCTTGTCCAATATTTGAAAGAGAGAGATGGGCAAGACTAAGAGCATAAATTTGTTTAAAGATAAATTTTAAAGTCACCATGCTGTTGCAAGAAATTTGGAATTTAATTTATAAAATTCATAATAATATACCATCAATATTGATGTGTCTTTCAACATAAATATATGGTTAAAATGCATAAAAATTTTTTGAACTTTAAGTCGATTTTAAAAAATTCTCCTGAACTTTAAAAGTTTTCAAATAACCCTTTTGAATAATGAAAAATTTTTAGATAACCTCTTCCGTCAAGTTTTCCGTTAAAATTTAAGAAAATAACGAAAATGACTTTCATTGTAAAGCTGAGAAATTGAAGGCCGTGAACAGTAAAATTTTGGAGTTTTAACATTGAACCTCAACCCTAAATCCTAAACCCTAAACCATAAATCATAAACCCTAAATCCTAAATCATAAATCCTAAACCCTCAACTCTCAACCTTAAACCCTAAATCCTAAAACTCTAAACCCTAACTTTTAAACCCTAAAACCCTAAACCCTAAGTCTTAAACCTTAAACCCTAAGCCCTAAATCTAAACCCTAAGCCCTAAACCTTAAACCCTAAATTCTAAACCTTAAATCCTAAACTCCTAAACCCTAAACCCTAAATCCTAAATCCTAAAACCCTAAACCCTAAACCTTAAACCCTAAATTACAAATATACACTAAGTTTTCTTTTTTTGCATTTATGGCAAATTTTAAAAATTTATATGCATTTGAAGGGTATTTTTATTTTTTTATTGGGTCAAATTAGAGGTTAACTAAAAAACATTCAAATTTTGACGAAAAACTTGACGGAATGGAGTGTTTTAAAAATTGTTCATAGTTCAAGAGGGTCATTTAAAAATTTTTAAAATTTAAAAAAATTTTTTAAAATTAACCTAAAATTTATGAGAATTCAATATATTTTAACTTAAATATATGTATATATATATATATATATATATAGATGCGTCTTTTTTTTTTTTTTAAATAAAAAAAAGCTGTATGTTTGAAAGTGAGAATCCACCGACCAAATCCTGTCCCTCCATGAGAGTGGGCCAGTGGCATTTAGAGTGGGCCCATTACATGATATTGTGGGCGGTCCATTAACAAGCACATCCCGTGCACTTATAAGTTATAGCCCACAGACCCAAATGCGAAGATCAGAAACCAAAAAACGACGGATAAAGGGACCGACATTGTCCCGAGGCCGAGCTACATTCCCATTTTCATCATCATTCAGCTGTTTTACAAAACCCTAGACTCAGACCAGCGTCAACAGGAAGAAGCCACGGAGAGATGTCAGGAGTGGGGCCAATTTCGCAGGATTGGGAACCGGTGGTGCTTCGGAAGAAGGCTCCGACCGCCGCCGCCAAGAAGGACGAGAAAGCCGTCAATGCAGCTCGCCGCTCTGGCGCTGAGATCGAGACCGTAAGGAAATGTCAGTTTCTCCCCTCTTTTCCAAATTACTTTGAATCTCGATGCGTTACTTATGATTTTGTGTTTGGAGCTATAAGACTGATTAAATTTAGAATTTTCATCTCTGAAATTTTTTCGACTGCGTTTCTATATTTAAGATTTGGTGTGCAATTAAATATGTTCTAATCCGGGGAAGTCATGATGAATTAATATCTTTTAGCTAATATTTTTCTATAAAACCATGGATCAGTTGTTTTGAATATTTAGAGATGGTTGAAGCCGCTGCTGTTGAGAATGGCTACTGTGATTATGCATTCAACATTCTGAATTTCTTCGGCGATGTTGCTGGCCGTGTTAATTCGTTGTTGAGGCCACATCTGCAATTTGTAGAATTAATCTCTTAATCAATTAATCTTTTGTAGGTTTAGGAAAACTAGGGAAGAAAAAAGGGTGAAGAGAACATCCCTATGTTATCCGCCAATCCTCATTTTTTTACTATCTGTAATTTTCGCTGAAATCTTTTTTTTTTTATGTGGAGATTCTTTGTTATCAAAATCATGCATCATGGGCTCATGGTAATAAAAGAAATCCTATAAATGTTATGATACTATGTCCTTGTAAAAAGATTATTTATGAGAGGGATCCAAACATGAAGTCATGCTTTAGAGCCTACTACTGTTTCTTCTTGGGAAATGGAATTTGCAGTTTATTTTTTGTAATTATGTATCCTTAAGTAATATTTATGTTTTATATGTGGAGTGGGAAAGTGAAAACTACACAACAATCCATTGTAAGGGATTATTCTATTAACAAATGGTTGATTAATTCTGAGTTGAACTTTCAGTGTGGAGTATATGGTTGATGGTTCTTCAATTTCAAGACTACGGTTGAGTGTTGTCACAGTATTATTTTGGCATGTTCTCATAATTTAGCTATTCAGAAGGCTGATGATTGCTCGGTTGTTCTTTTCAGATAATGCTGGGACAAACAAAGCTGCTTCTAGTGGCACTTCGTTGAACACTAAGAGGCTGGATGATGATACTGAGAATCTAGCTCGTGAGTTTACATACATAAATACATGCATGCATGCACAAACATGCACTATCAAGTCTGTTGTTTTAATTTTTCTTCTGGTGAAAAAACTGAGTTTATTCTGCAGTCTGTCTTTGATACTTATGTTTGATGAGATAATACTGCACTGTATTCAAGATAATCATAACAATTGTTTCTTGCCTCCGTGAGCATCAAACATGGTTGATTCTGATGTTATTTTACCTTGTACAGATTGTGCTCTTTATTTGGTGCTTGTTTGTATGCAGATTTTGTCGTGTTAAAGAGTACAGTTTGTTTTGTATATTGATTTGGTAGCGCTTCGTTGGTGTGGCAGCATATTTTGTATAATGGTGGAGGATTTATGGCTAGCTGTAGTAATTAGTAACTTACAGTACTACAGTACTTGATGCATTTTCTCCGTCTGAGCATTATTTATGGCTGGCATATCTCACTGCCTGTTGGTTTGACTTTTGAGTACAGATGATCGTGTACCAACTGAACTTAAGAAAGCTATAATGCAAGCTCGGATGGATAAGAAACTTACCCAGGCCCAACTTGCTCAAGTACTACTTTCTCACTTTCCCTTCCCGCTCGCCCCTCCTATTTGGTTGTCTTTATCTGTATTATCTTTAGTTAGGTATTCCTGACGACGAGTGTGGTTACTTGCAGATGATCAATGAGAAACCCCAAGTGATCCAGGAATATGAGTCAGGGAAAGCCATTCCAAACCAGCAGATAATTGGCAAATTGGAGAGAGCCCTTGGCGCCAAACTGCGTGGCAAAAAATAGGGAACCAAATACAATGTTGTGTATGCATTTAGATTTTGTGTTTCACTGTCAAAGGTTGGTTGTGTGTGAACGTTAATTGTGTAAATTTAAGAAAAGACGAATGGTAATGACGGCCTATGGCTGTGATGAGTTTCTCCTGTTGGAATAAATAAAGATGCATTTTTCGAGTCCACATTACCCTTACCCTTAGGAAGTGCTAGGTCGGGGAAAGAAAATAGGTAGTTGAATATTTGGTGAAAATCACCTTACATACTTGCTTGGTGCATTAAAAATGTGGAGTGGTGGAGTGTAAAACTCTCTGAAATCAGTTACCAAGTTTTGGCCTCTCTTATAGCAAGAAAGCGAATTGAGCAGGCTAGGAAAGTAAGATATGGAAGCTAAGATAAGTATATGTCTCTCTGAAATGTCTTTCTAATCTTGAATTGATATTGATATATGAATTTAGTGGTTGTCATTGACTGCATCCCATAGCACTACCTGGATAAAACGACACGGATAAATGCACGCCAGACAGTAATCTTACTTGGACAAATTCTATCGCATCAAGATTGGTGCACAATAGACATGGCAATATCCAGCTAGCAATTAGCCGTTTAGTAACTGAATTAAACTGGCTTGTTTGTCCCTATTTTTTGTTTATAGTCTTTGAAACTACAACAAATCTAGAGAAAGATTGCAGACTAGAGACTTCCCATCCTCTCAACGTAAGGTGTCTAGCAAAGAATATAGGGCATTAAAACATAGGTTTTCAGCAGTTGGACGACTAATGCTAAAACACTGGTTGTTTGATACAACTCCAAGAATATTACCTCTCAAATTCCCCAAATTTCAAATATGTGAAAGAAGGTAAAAGAGAGAAAATAGAAAGAGAACTAGCTAGTAGAAGACGGGTTTTGCCGCTTGCATCTAAAATTTTATTGAATTTTCATTTAAAAAGTTTAAATTATTATATTTATTAAAATTTAAAATTAAATTATAAAATTTAATCAATTTTAGCAGCAATAACATTATTTGTAAGTATTTAATACTCCTACATTAAGTGAAAATACGTTGATTAATAGAAAAGTTTCTTCTAAGGTTGTCAAATTCTCATAAAATATGTAAAAAATTATTGATTTGTTAAGTTTTATGTGATTTAATAAATTTAAAAATTAAAATTTTTGAATAAATATTTAATAAAATTAAATTTATAAAAATAATAAAATTAAAACAAAAATAACAAGAATAGAATAAGAATACTTTTAATTTTTTACTTTTTTAAAAAATAATTTTTTTGATTTTTAAGTTAAGTAATTTTAATCCTTTATTTCTACAATTTACAAAAATTATTCCTGAATCACAAAATTTTTAAGTTTTAGTTTAACTTTTAATCATTGGTGATTATGTGTAATTTATTTTATTCATTACGTGTAACTTATTTACTAAATTATGGGACTGTTGAGAAGATAAAATTTCGCAATAACTATGAAAATTAAATCAGTGTCAAAACATTATGTTACATCACAATAAAGAACTAAAAATGTAAGATAAAAATAACAAAGAACTGAAACACACGTGGTTCAATTTGTACTTCGAAACGGGGGAAATAACAAGTTGGGGGGACGATGCTATTTTTTTTTGTCTTTCAGTTATATCTTTTATTTGGGAGGGAAAATAATTTTTGTTTAAAACACTAAATATGTTGAAGTTAATAAAATTTTTAAGTAATTTTTTTATATATAATTTAAATTAAATTTAAAATAATTTACTTAATATATCACGATGCATTTATACGCCAAAATTTGGCTGGTTTGATACAAGTTTTTGATTTGCTTTCAAGTGGGACCCCTTTTTATGTGTTGTCATTTTCTTATTGGATGTTTGCAAATGTGATGCGTTGTAATTGTGTCTAAGCAAGAAATTTACAATTTTTTATTTGCATGCCCATGACACCGTTGGACATTTCTGCCCAGTGTCCATGACATAAGAAATTCGTCAAGTCAGCTTTTATATAGATAAAGACGCAACCGACCAAGGGAGCTATTGCAGGTTACTAGAGGGACCTGCGCGGGGAAGGCAGCTTCAGGTTTGTAGGGGATAGTAGTACTTGGTTGTGCTTGGGCTTTTAGCCCCGTTTACTTTCCGAAAAACCAAAAAAAAAAAAAAAAAAAAGAAAAACGCTACCGAAGAATCTCAGGATTGTGGTCCTAGAGTCTGATTGTAAAGTTGCTGCTGGTCTGATTAGTAAAGTATCTATCCATATGCATCCGGTATGGTTATAGGCACAGGGACGGGTACATCAATTTTTGTGCAGTTTTCATGTAATTTTCATGGAAGTGTTGGTACTTTATACCTCTTCCCATCCTTGTTCTGCTTCGTTCGCTGCTATTAAGTCTCTCTTAAACAGAACTTGGAGATTGGGGTCTCTCGTTGCAACATAGAGAGCAGCTACCTTTCGGATTGGCTTGCTTCTCGCTCCCATGCGAATGATATTGGACTGTTCTAATTTATTTTATTTTTGGATTAAGAAGAAAATAAAAACAAGACTACAAGCTAATCAGCCGGAGCACGCCACCACCAACCATATCCTGCAGAAGAATGAGGCCACAGCCATCGGGAGGTTGGGAGAAGGTCTTGACCCCCTGAGGAAAAGAATGTTCCAGTTTGGATAACCAGTCCGCTAATGAGTTGGATTCTCTGTAGATGGGAGAAACTTCAATTGACCAGTTTCTCTGATGGTATTGTTTGATCTGATGAATCAAGGAGTAATAAGGATGGCCATCGGATCAACCCTTGATGTCATGATAAGATTGACCGCCGGTAAGGAGAGAACTTCAACCAACCCTTTCTCCCACGCAAGCGCCAAACCTAAGAGCACTCCCCACAATTCAGCCACTAAGTGAAACCGGCAACCCAGGGACAACTAGAGTCACTCAGCCAACCCGTGGTTGGTTTTCCTTGGTTTTTGATGTTACGGGATCCTCTGTCCTCAGTCCCCTCTCTGGTGTAGTTTGGGTTTTGTTTATTTTCCTTTCCTTCTCTTGTTATCCAAATAATTAAAAAAAAAAAAAAAACTTTAAAACCATATCCATACTATCGATTACCATTTATTTTGGTTCAGACACCACAATTTGTGGTATTCGATGCGTGTGATTTCTGTGCGTTAAACTGTTCCCTCGTCCTATCTCTTTCAACCACCAATTATTATGCCCGGCGAAATCTTCACCATGTTAATTGATATCAGAAGCTTGCTCCAATGTAATTTTCAAAGTATGAATAAGGCTAGATCTAACATGATCAAGAACAAAAGATAATTGATCCAGTGATAACGATTTCTGCTAAGAATCAGGTCCCCTCTTTCACTTCAAAAAATCACACATACAAACATGCATCACGATGCAGCTGATCAGTAAACAAACAGAGTGGAATATGTAACGACACAGAAAAAGCATCCTGGGTAGATAAGAAAGAAATTACACACAAGTCAGAGAGGATAACATGGCATGGTACAATGATCTCCAACCAGTACAGTCAATATTCTTCAGGGACTGGCAAGTCTTCTTCCGCTGGTGAATCCAACACCCACTCTCCATCCTCCATACGCACCATACCTCTGTTCTTCTCTACCCACCATGACCCCGGCACTTGACACTCGTCCTTCAAGAACTCACATGATTTATTCACCAAAGCCAAGCTCCTCTTCACCTTCAACTCAAACTCTCCATGAGCTCCATTCCACCCAGCCACTACATGCAACATAGCCTGCAAGTTATGCCAATCACTGGGATTCTTCGAGTCCTTCAAACTGGGCGATTTTCGGGTATCTATCAGCAGCTCTATACCCGTATATGCGTATCCCAATAACCTCCCTGGATAATGGGGTATAAGATCAATCTCATTCCTTATATGCAAAACCTTCAAATTTGGAAATTTCTTCAAATTCTCATTGAAGGCATTGTTTCCAACTTGGGGTGACCCAAATACAAAAGCAGCAACTGGAACATTGGTAACACCATTTTCCACTAAATCAAAAGCACACAAGATTGACAAGCTTGCCCCAAGACTATGTCCAACCAAAACCACACTTGGGTTCTCATCTTTGTAAAGCTCTAACAACCCATTTATCCTCTTCAAAACTTGAGTTCTAGCACTTATCTTAGTAAAAGCAGACTTTGCATCTTCTGAAACGTAAATAGTGAGCCAACCCCTCATCACTTTAGGCATTTTATCATTGTCATCCTCATCATCACTACCGCTGCTACTCTCATTTCCATGACGAATTTCTTTCAAAGTTTGAGCGCTTAACAGAGGCTTAGCAGACTCGGGGGCAGCACCCAATACATTGATCCATTCATATTTCCTCGTCGTGCCCCGCCACACCACGTAGATTTCTCGGCGGCCCAAGCCGGCGCTGACCTCGTCGGAGGTGATGGCAATGTAGCCGATCCAGTTGGATTCGCGGTCCCAAGCCTCACGTGACATGGAGTGGAGGAGAAAAGCTTCAGGCACGCTGACACGTGCGGTGGCGTAGAGAAAGGAATCAACTTTGTAATCGGAAGCGTTCTCCAGCATGACTTTGTCGAAGAAAGAGGGCTTGCCGTAGCGGCTTGAGCCACAGTACCTGGAATTTTGGTCGTTGTTGAAGGCATCGTAGGTGGCTTGGACAAAGTCGCCACATCGAATAATGAGCTTGCGGAGGTTGAGGTCGAGAGGGTCCAGAAGGCCTTCCCAGTTGTTGCTGCCTAGGAGCTGTGGCCATGTGGGTTGAGCTTGGGTAGAGGCCATCAATGACGATAGGAGCGTTACAAGAGTGGTTGTGTTTGATTGCTGAGAAGTGACGATGAAAGAGGAAAGTAATTGAGGGAAGCAGTGGTGTATCGGATGGGGGTAAAGAAAATATAAAAGAGGATCGGGGCTCCATATTTAATGATGGTAATGTAGACCCACCAGCATTGATTCATTACTAAATGTTAATTGGTTAAAATGTATAAAATTTTTTTAAATTTTAAGTTAATTTTAAAAATTTTAAATGATTTTTTTGATTATGAAAAATTTGTAAGAAATTTTTTTTGTCAAATTTTTTATTAAAATTTAAAAAAATAATGAAAATAATTTTTATTATAAAGTTGAAAAATTGAAGGTTGTGAATAGTAAAATTTTGGAGTTTTAACATTAAACCTTAATTCTAAACTCTAAACTTTAAAGCTTAAACTTTAAATTCTAAATCCTAATCCTAAAATCCTAAACCCTAAACTTTAAATCCTAAAATCCTTAATCCTAAACTCTAAATCCTAAATCCTAAAACTTTAAACCCTAAATTCTAAACCCTAAATCTTAAACTCTAAGCCCTAAACCCTAAATCTTAAATCCTAAACCCTAAACTCTAAACCTTAAATCCTAAACCTAAATTCCTAAACCCTAAATCTTAAATTCCTAAACCCTAAACCCTAAATTACAAATCTACATTAAGGTTTTTTTTTTTTTTTTTACATTTATGGTAGATTTAAAAATTTATGTGCATTTGAAGTGTATTTTTATCTTTTTATCAGGTCAAAGTAGAAGTTGACAAAAAAATATCCAAATTTTAATAGAAGGAGGTGTTTTGTAAATTTTTCATAGTTTAAGAGGGTTATTTAAAAATTTTTAAAATTAAATTTTTTTTTTTTAAAATCAACTTAAAGTTCAAGGAATTCCCAACCAAATTCTTTGTACAAACATCTCTATAAAAGCTTCTCTTAAAGGCTTAAATTAGATTTTAATTTTATATATTTTAAATTATTTTAATAAAAAATTTTAATTTAATGTAAGTAATTAAATTTAATATTATTCTTTTCCGATACTAAAAAATTCATACTAAAAAATTTCTTACTCATATACACTTCCTCTGTGTGATGGCAAAAAATTGTTAAATATATATAGAAAAAATAATCTCATTTAAAGTGGCTACAAATTTTAACCAAAAAAAAGTAGCTACAAATTGTTCGTAAATATTAAATTGATTGGTTAAATTATTAAATTTAGTAAGTTACAAATTGTTGATAAAATATAAATTAAATTATAAAATTTATTAGTGTCATTAATATAGATAAAGCAGATCAGTCAAAGTCCCAAAACCAAATCTCTTGTTGTAAAGATAAAGAAAGATAAAAGGGTGGAAAAAAATTAAAATTAAAAATATTAAAAAATAAATTTTATATATTAAATTTTAAAATAAAAAAGTTATTAAAAAGAATAAAAAATTATATTACAAAAGCAAATATTCAAGTAATTAAATTTAAATTCTTTAATTTTTTATTAAATTTAATAATTTTTTATATTTTTATAATTTAATATAAATCTATTTTTTTACTTTCATTTTTTTAAATTTTTTTCAGCCGATCGTTTGCCCCTTATCCCAAAGTGGCCCGATTCTTGTCGGCAGGCTTTGCCTAGACAGGCTAGTCTTCCGTAGTTCTTTTCTTTCAAAAACAAAAGAAAAGCCAAAAGGAGACGTTGGACGAAAGCGGTTTCCCGTTAAAATGCATGGAAAGACATAACTGCTTCGCTTCTTCTTCTGGAAAGTCCTAAATTAGAAGACTGAACTCAAGTTTACATACATGGATAACTGTTAGAGCAGTGATAGTTTTAAAAGAAACAGAACATAAGACGGGACGTTTTGCAATTCAATATTTATTTATCTAAAAAATGTAACATCCACACTACTTTAACAGTGTGAGCCTATTATTTTCCTAACTCTTAGGATGGTCGATATTACAATAAGGGAGATTTGTAGTGTTTGCATATATTTTGATTTGAAAAATAAAATTATTTCTGCATTTTAAAATATATTTTGATAAAAGTTATGGCATTTTTTGATTTTCAGTAAAAGTAGTAAGACATGAATTTACAATGTTATCCTTATTTAATAACATCTAACAATAATAATATTATTTTTTAATAAAAAATTTAGGATATAAGAAATTTCTTCCCATTTTATAGTTAAGATAGATTATCAATTTGAATATAAATTTATAAATCACTTATTAATAAAAAAATTTTAAAATTAAACCTAAATCATAATTGTTAATTTTTATTTTTTATTTTTATTTAACTTTGATTATACTAAAATTAATTTTATTTACCACTACTCCAAACATATGTGAAGTCATGTTTCTTCTTTAATCTCAAAAAATTAATACTAATTTTTTCATTGGTGAGATAAATTTTAAAATAAGAAGAATATTTTAAATTTTATTAACTGAACAAATCTTTCTAATACTAAATTATGCCATTGATATGTAAATTTATGGAATATCTGTTATAACTATAAAGTATATAATATAATGTCCAAGCCCTAAGCTTTAACAAAAACAAAAAGGGTGCGCTTGGTTATTTGGGCCAGGCGTACTGTGTATACCCAAAACTTGATCTGACCCAAGATACTTGCCCAATGAAAAAAAAAAAGGACGAAAGGAGGAAGAAAATGGGAAAGCGAGGTTGTGTGACTTCGAGAGGAACTGCAAGTATCTGCGCTAGGCAGCCAAGTCGAAACGAACGGAGAAAGGAAAACTGAGGAGTTACTTGCTCCGAAGAAACAATTTCCGAAACGCAGCGTTTTGAGAATCTATCCTTGCAAATGGAGTTGTTGTTTGTTTAGGAGATGATTTCTGAAGTATTGTTGTCCTTTGCATGTGCGAGTTTAGGATTTTGATCCAGTTTTTCGAGGAGATGAATTTTGTTTGAGGAGGTCCATTGTTTGTGTGTTCCGCTGAAGTGGCTCCAGAGATGGCTCTGGTTGATGTTACCAAATCTTGCATTGATTCCATTAGACAGGTGAAATGTTTTTTATTCTAAATATTCTGTTGGTATTGTGCTGAATTCGTGTATATGGAACATTTTTTCCCTTTTTTTTTCCTGCATTTTGATACCATGTTCAATGTTGATTTTGCTCAATCTTGTTGTTTGTTGCTGGCTTGCTCATTTAATTTGGAAGAACAATGGTTACAAACATTATAGGACTTGGTCGTACCCGATATGGATGCGTGCTTGTGTCTTATGTTGCTGCTGCTGAGAATTTGAATGCTATTTTGTTTGAGAATATTTTTAGATATATTTGTTGCAGCTGTAAGTATGTGATTTTTTGCGTTTGATCAATAAATAAACATTCAGCTTGCCCTGTCCTTTCTAGATATCGGAGCATATTGAAGGTGCTACCGTTTATCTTGATGCGGGAGCTACGGAGAGTTTCCAGTTTGTGGGGTCATATCCTGTACTTTTAGATCTTGGAGCACGGGCCATTTGCAGTTTGGAAAACATGTGTTCACTTGATACCGTAAGTAGTTATATCATTTGTTGTCCAAGGTGTATTTCAGTGCATCCTGCAAGCTGCTCATATGTTATAAGCATTGTAGGGCCAGTATTGTTACAGATATAATACAAATTATTACTATTTTCCTGTTTCTAGGAAAGGTTTCATACTTGCCCCAACATAGATCAGATATTTTTTGCTCATTTGAGAGTTGTGTTTGCGCTTAACAGCAGCACTTCTGTCTAAAAGTCAATTTCCCTTTCGCTATTAAATAAGTAAAGCCAAACTCATATTCAAGATTTGGTTGTACCAGACTTGATATTTCAATTGTTGTATATCTATCCTTCCTGATGTATAAGTTGTATCAATGAATTGAGGGAAGATATATATTGGCTTTGTTCAAATTTGGACA
Organism: Dicorynia guianensis; assembly: GCA_037013595.1. Taxonomy (NCBI): domain Eukaryota; kingdom Viridiplantae; phylum Streptophyta; class Magnoliopsida; order Fabales; family Fabaceae; genus Dicorynia; species Dicorynia guianensis. Next base: position 5,665,444 of record JASUAB010000009.1, read on the forward strand.
TAGTTGATGTACATCTGTATCTGATTTAGTTGCATATATTGGTGGACATCAGGTTTGAACTTGATATTTTGACTGAAAATATAAATCATTCAATATTTCCTTTTTTAAAGGGTTTCTACGTAAAAGATCCCACCATTGTTCATATTGTTATTTCTGCGATATGAAAATGAAGTCTTTTACGGCTTTGGAGAATTGGTGCTAACATAGTGCTGTAGGAGTGCCAAAAGATAAAAAATGTAAGTGAATGGCTCTAGTATGATTTGTATGTTGCTTTTCTCTATAAAATGTGAGAGCTGTTTGTTCATGCTGAAATTCTGGAGGTTGCACTTTATATTTCCTCTTGGGATACTATTTCATTTGATTTTTTTTAAGTTTATTTTAATCTCCCCAGATTCATATACATTTCTTTAAAGCCACTAAAAGTTGAAGTTCCTAAATCCTAATGCATATAAAGAAATAACAGAGTAGACTTTGTTTTCTATCTTTTTCACCTTTTAGTTGTAGCTGATGCTGTATGATCGAGGTGTCCAGTTGGTACTTGGTATGATGTGTATACATACATGTCATCAATTACTGTTTGCTTTTGTTCTTTATGTGCTCCACATATACTTCTTATGTAGTAATTTGTGAACATTTATAGGTATGGTACCTCAATTATGATCGGTTGTTATTTATGGCTCCTTGTCTAGGTGGGTGATTGGAACCTGGATTCTGATTCTGTGGGGAAAATTGTGGTGATTACGTCACATCTACTAAGTGATGCACACCGGTATATTTTACGTTGCCTGAGCACACATCAAGTTGTCCGTCATTGTATTATATTTACTTCTATCTCAGAGGTGCCTATTGCTGATTACTGCTCTTGGTTTCCATAGTTGTTTAGAGGAATGAATTACTGCTGTTATGATAGAAACAGATTCAATTATGCCTCTGTAATATAGTTTTGGTTATTAGACTTTACGAGCAATTATGTTTGCATTTTCAGTTCTTCTAAGATTATGTCATCAATAAACAGGAAAAACATGAGGATGAATAGATTTGATCTAAAAATAGAACACTGTGGTAGCAAATTTACAGATACCTTTTTTTTATTTTATTTTATTTTTTAATATAATGTTTTGGGCTTTCTAATACCAGTTAAAATGCAGACAATACACTCAGCATTTCCTGATTCACCTTTGGGACCAGATGCATATAATGAATATGAATCCTTACTTGTTCAAGACTACGAAGAACTGAACAAAAAATCTGGGACAAAATTTAGGCAGTTTGATTGCAACTTACAGGAAAAATTGAACATTGAAGATGAAGGACGCTTATGGTTGCCGTCTAGTGGAGAGGGTGTTACTCATCTTGAAGATAGTCCAAGTCGAAGAAACTTATTTGAGGATAATCCATTAGACAACATTGAAGGCTCAGGGTCAAAATTAGTTGTTTCTGTTCATCATTTTCCCATGGTTTTATGCCCCCTTTCACCAAGAGTATTTGTTCTACCTTCAGAAGGATTGGTAGCTGGAGCATATTTGTCAGCTGAACATGAAGATTCCATTAGTGCTGGTTTGCCTCCCTTAAGTACTGGTGTGCACTCTGATGCTGATGATGTGCCCCCAGGAGCAACTCTGACAGCAAACTTCCTCTACCATTTGGCTGCCAAGGTAATCAGTGATGCACATGTGCATGCTTTTGCTCAAATGTCCCCTTACTTCTTGAGACTGAAGTTCAGAAATTTTATATTTCTCTGGATTCATGTAGTATACATAACCATGAACTTGTTATTTTTGTTTGTTGTGTGGCTGTTAGATCTCTAATTTGGGAATTAATTCTTTTTTTAATCATGTAGATGGACTTGAAAATGGAAATTTTCTCACTTGGTGATATGTCAAAAGCTGTTGGGAAAATTTTGACAGACATGTCAAGTCTGTATGATGTAGGCCGTCGTAAACGGTCAGCAGGGCTGTTACTCATTGATCGCACACTTGATGTTCTTACTCCTTGCTGCCATGGGGACTCACTCGTTGATCGTATTTTTTCGTCTTTGCCTCGTAGGAAAAACACAACTTCCCATGCCCAAGTTAAAGGTTCAGAAAACCAACTCAAACATGGGCCTTCCTGCTTACAACGTGCTCATTTAGACGTTCAGATACCACTTGAAAAGATATTAATCGAAGAAGATTGCAAAATAGACAATTTTCGGCTTAGAGAATGTGTTGAAGCTTTTCTCTGTGGGTGGCATTCTAGTAACTCAGATTCTCAGATTGCAGATTTGATTAACCTTAGTCAGAAAATTCATGATAAACCTCTTCTCTCTGACATTGATATACTTACTGGGTCTCTAGTTTCCTCTGAAAACTTTCGTGGAACGCCATATTTGGAAGCTATACTTGATAGAAGGACAAAAGATGGGACCTTATTGGTAAAGAAATGGTTACAAGAAACTCTGCGCAAGGAAAATGTAACTTTGAATGTTAAATCTCGTCCTGGTATCGTTACAACACCAGAGTTGCAAGCTATGATCAAAGCATTATCCAGGAGCCAATCATCTTTAGTGAGAAACAAAGGAATTATTCAATTAGCTTCTGCTGCACTATTGGCCCTTCAAGAATCAAACTGTGCCAAGTGGGATGCATTTATGAGTGCTGAGAAGATTCTGAGTATAAGTTCTGGAGAAACAAGTCAAAGTCTTGCTGCTCAAATAGGTGATCTTATCAATAAGAGTGCTTTATTGGGACCACATGGAAATGCAGGGAAAAAGGAGATCCCACAGGGTGTACTTTCTTTGCAAGATGTTTTGCTGTTGATGATTATTGCATATATATTGGCAGGCGAGAATTTTCCAACATCTGGATCTGATGGCCCATTTTCTTGGCAAGAGGAACGTTTGTTAAAAGAAGCTGTTGTGGATGCCATTCTTGAAAATCCATCAGTAGCACAACTTAAGATTTTAGATGGACTAAGAGAAGAGCTTGAAGCTAATCTAAGCAAGTCAAAATTGAAGCAAACAACTGAAGAACCTTCAAAACAACTAGAAATTGACGATTTTGATGATGATCAGTGGGGCAAATGGGGTGATGAAGATGCTGATGATGATAATAAAAGTGAGCAAGTGTACAGTGACGTGCAGCTGAAGTTGGAGTTGCGAGATAGGGTGGATAACTTCTTCAAATTCCTTCATAAGTTATCCAGTTTGAAGAGAAAGAATATACCTTTGAGGGACGGGTCATTGTGTGTGGAAGGTAATTTTGATGAGGATACCTATGTGGGAAAAGGATTACTTTATAAGCTGCTAACAAGGGTGTTGGGAAAGCTCGAAGTGCCAGGGTTAGAATATCATTCTTCCACGGTGGGGCGATTTTTTAAGAGTGGGTTTGGAAGATTTGGCCTTGGTCAGGTGATTATGGTCTCTTAACTTGCGCAAAAATCTTAATTCCATACAAGTGTACATATATGCTTACCCATTTTTTGCCCCTCTCTCCTTGATACAAATTGCTGCAGGCAAAACCTAGTCTTGCCGATCAAAATGTCATTTTGGTGTTCGTTATTGGAGGCATCAATGGACGTGAGGTATAATTCTTAATCACCTTAGTTACCACTCACTCTGGTTCTAGATTTTCTCCCTTGGTTACTTGGTGGCCGTTTTCAATGATGAGTGAACTGTTTGCCGAACTCTTTGGATAGATGACCCATTGGTTGTCAGCCTTCTAATTTTATCTTCTTCTGTTCGCTTCTTAATCCCCCTCCTTGTGACTAATTCCCGATCCTTTATAAGCATGGAAACAAATCATGACGCTATTTTTGTTTTTTCTGTCATAAGGTTCGCGAAGCTCAGGAGGCTTTGTCTGAAAGTGGCAGACCTGATATTGAATTACTTGTTGGTGGAACTACTCTTCTTACTCCTGATGACATGCTTCATTTACTTCTAGGGGAGCACGGTTATATTTGATCCTTTAATCAGAAGACAATATTGATAGAAATTGAATTGAACTATGTTTTGCCAAATGCTGTATGCTGTGACTGTTGAAACGTAAGTTCTTTTCACGAAAGAGAAAAAGAAAATAAATAATTTACCATGTTGCCAAATTTGGCTTCCTGAATATAATGAAAGATGAAAACTAGGTCTGTTCTTTTTCGGAATTTGACATACATGACTGGAACAAAGAATATATATAACGGGGCTAGTACAAGTGTGAAAATTCATGGAAGTAAGATAGAAGTTTTTTTTTTTTTTTTTTAATAAAGGTCATTTTGGAGTTCATACTATTTCTTATAGTTTTGAATGTGCTTATTGGATATATTTAAAAGATAGTTGTGAAATGTATGTTTTTGCAGGGATGATATAGTTTTAATAAAAAAGTAAAAGAGGGAGTCAATTCTAAATTAAAGGTGTGAATGGAGGTATTGAAATTAAAGAATTTTTAATTAAATAGGAGCAATATAAAGTATATGAAGAGCAATTTTAGTAAGAGGAGAGTTTGTATGATTTAGAGATAAAAATTAAAGAGTATATTATAATGCATGTGTCAAATTTAATATCTTAGTTAATCTTACAAAATGATAGAGAGATTATGGGGATGTAAGCTCGGTGGTTAAATTAAGAAATACTTTGGGGTCCTTTGAGACTATAAATACCAAGCAAATTTAAATGGAAGTCTTATTGTTATAAAATTGGTTAGGCTTTATAACAGTGGGTGTTGAGAATTAAAGAGTCAACAAGAATAAAAAATGAGATTAAAAAAAATAAGAATATTGAAATGAATAAATAAATATATAAAAAAAGATTAAATATAAAGTGGCTTTTTAAAAATTTAATTTTTAATAAAATATAATAATATCATGTAATTTATATAATTAATATAATCAACATGATAAATCTTGATTTATTATTATTGACATACACAGGTTGATATAAAAGTAGCATTGGATTTGGAATTTTAGAGTATGATGTATAATTTATCCCTTTCTTAACACAAGACCACTTGTCCCCTTTTTCCGTGGAAATGCACTTCCTTGTTTTATAAAGGGTGCACTATGCTTGCATGAGCAAATACTTGTTTGATTGTCCTTTGTCGAGTTTCATATAGCACTGTCCAAGTGCTTAGTCCTTACTCCTTATGTTGTTTTTCCTTTATAATGTGCTCGCTTCTTAACATATAGTTCTTCAATTCTATATATTTTTATAAATTAAATTTTATTTAAAAATTTTAATTATTTAATTTATTAAATTTTATGAATTAAATTATGAGACTTAATAAATCAAATACTTCACAATATCTTTTATAAAATTTTTATAAAATTATATTGGTGTATACCTTATTCTTTCATGTTTTTTTAGGAATTTCTCAAATTAGCTATGGTAAGACATATATTTTAACGATTTCCCATTTACGATAAAAGAATTACCTATGTTAAAACTTCATTTTTTGAGAGATAAGGTAAGAGGAGTGAAACTTTGTATTTGAAGAAACTAGGATTTATATATATATATATAAATATTTCAAATTAATTAAATGAAGCTATCAAAGGACCTTGCAAATTTGCAACCTATCAATATCTGTATGGAATACGCACAAGTGATGTGTGAAGAATATTGATAGATGAAAACAATTTTACCATGTTAATAGTGATCGTTCTTTTTTCTTTAAAGAAATTTTTATAATTATTTATTCACAATTTATAAACAATTTTACTCAAAATAAGATAGAAAAATATAATAAAAACTACGGTCATCTGAGTCAACAATAAATTTCTTTTAAAACTATATACAAGTTAAAAATTAAATAATTATAAATATATCGTTAATTTGTTTTTAAAAAAAACTTCCCCCAATTTCTGCCTCGTAAAACAAACCTGTAACCAGAAAAAAAAAAATGCTTAAGAAAACTTTGGGCCCGGTGTCCAAACCCAACTTTAATCAGTGGGCCTTTTGAAAACTCGGACCCATGTGCCCGTCCCTTGCATTTTGATCAGCTTCGGCCGGCTGCCTAAAACCCCTTCAAAGGACGGGCGCGCACCCTGAAATCAAGTCCCATGGCGGCCTTGAAGCTACTACTCTCTCAAGCTCGCCACCATTGCTTCGCCAAACATCCCTCTAACTTCCGCTTCCCTCTTTTGCTTGGTTCTCAGAGATCCCTTTCTTCCTCATCATCGTCATCTTCTCAACCAGATGAATCTGAGTCAAAGCCTCCACCACCAGAGCTTCCGAGGAGACCTCAACCCATTTCTATTCAGCCCGTTTCATACCCGGTAAAACCCCAAGACTCGTCCCCGCCAGAGAGTGAACCATCTGTTGCTCAGACACGGCAAGAATCACGGGCACCACCTCCTCCCCGGCCTCGTGGATCCACATTGTCAGCCGAGAGCCAGGAACCCCGGCAGGCTTGGACCCGCGAAGATATACGGTACGTAAAGGATACACCTTCGATAGCGCCTGTATCGTATCCTGTGAAAGTTGCGCCACTTCCCGAATACAAGGATTCAGGAGAAGAAAAAGGAGAGGATGAGGCGGCAGAGAAAGAAGGTGAGGGTAAGAGTGAAGAAATGGAGAAAGAGAGGAGAAGAATTGAATCCGGTGATCTAATGAGGAGGAGGATTTTGAGAGCTGCGGAAGAGGAAAAGATGAAGGTTCCCTTTCCAACACTGATAAGGGTGAAGCAAAAGGAGAAGCCGCCTATCTTTGATTTGGCGGAGGCAATTCGGCAAGTCAAGGTCAGGTGAAAAAACGGTGCTGGATTACATTTTGTTGATTTGTTATAAATTGTGAGAGAAACAGTTAAATTTGCTACAAACTGGTAGTTGCATTCATTGAGTAGTGTTGGTATTTCTTTTGCTGATATATTTGTATTTATTTTTAAATTGTGAGAAGAGCAGTTTAATTTACTACAAGTTGGTAGATGCAGCAATTGAGTAGTATTTTAAAAAAAAAAAAAATTTTTCTTCAATAGACTGGAGTTGCAAGTTTTGGGTGGAAATTCATTAGTTGAGTATAGGTCCTTGGTGCTAATGGAGGCGATGAGTGATGTATGTATAACTGTGGATCTAGTTTTTAATTCATACCGTAGAGCAAGAATTTGAAGGTTCAGTCTTCTGAAATGTCTCGTAGATGGTACCATTCCTGGCTTAATGTTGACTTCTGTTTTGCTGATAACTAATGATAGTAATATGTACCAATTTTTCTACCTACCAGTTCCGCTAGAACTTTGTGTGGATTCCATAATTCGATTATTTCTTATGAGGAAACAAAAAAGTTTAACTTATCAGAAAAAAGAGGTGAAAAGAATTCTTTAATTACCCAAATAGATACATGTAAACTTTGTAAAATTGTTCAGGATAGTTACAGTTGCCATGGTAACTTGTTTGAAAACGTCTTGCATACTTCTCTTTCTACGCACTTGTGAACTTTGACTTATAAAAAACTTTTAGAAATTAGTAAAACGCGCTTTATGAGTATGATGAGACTACATCAAACGGTGGTAGTTGGCTTTTGCTGTCTAAAAGTTACCGCACCTTGTCAAACAGCAATCTACATCAGAGTTCTACATTTTAGGGAACTAAATACAAATATTTTTAACAAGATATATACACATCAGTGTTGTCCTCGAAAAACCATCTGAATACCTATTGCAATGAAGTTCTGAGAACTACGGCCACAAGTGGATGGCAAAGTTAGTCTAGTTTACTTATTCTGGGGCCATTTTCACCTTGTGAGTGTCAAAAAATTTATACTATTATTTGGTGTCTCAATCTCAGCCACTTTTATCTCATCTGTACCATTTTCTGTTTAAGAAATAAGGCTAAACTGACCGAGACTTAGAATGGCTGATAGTCAGAACCAATATGTATGGTAATGATATTTGTTTGTATTATAACTTTCCAAATCTTTTAGTAATTTTTAAATGCTTTTTGTATTCATTTTGTTTTATTTGAGATCTGGTGCTGCTGATTGGTTTAGGATCATGGCACATTCTTGGCTGTAATCTGCTTCATTTGTTTCCTAAAGTTTTCTACTTTTAGCCTTTCTTTGATATCTTCAATTATTTTGCAGACTAGCGCCAAAGCAAAGTTTGAAGAAACTGTTGAAGTGCATGTGCGATTGGGTATTGATTCAAAGCGAACAGAACTGGTATATCTCTCTTCCTCTTTTTCTTTATTCTTTTTCTTCCCCCTTTTTTGGCATGTATGCATGCTTGATTTCCTGAATACCATTTAAAATTGAAGTTTGATATACTGTCGTAAATTCTGGTTTAGCATGTTCAGCAAGTTGTTGATAACATATAGGTTCACCAGTTCTTTCTACTGGCTGAACATATAGGTCCTTATCCAATGTGACTACTGTGGTGCTGCAAGACATTGCCATGTCTACAAGAACTTCAAATTATCCCACCCTAAACCATTTATCCTATATCTTAGAATTCACAGTTAGACAAAGAGGTCCTATATATGCATCAACCATGCAGTATCCACAAAATCTTTTCAGAAACTTCTAATAAGCATTAGATTATTCTTTGGATATGCTTTTGATAAGTATTTAATAATATCTTTGGTATTGTCCTAAAAATTCTCATAGTGCTATTATATGATGTTTTGTTACTTGTTTGAGAACTTCTTCCCAAGTATGCTATTAAACAAGATCTACAAAATTTTCATAATCACATTTTTTGGTAAATTCTTTTGTGTACATTTCTCATAGCACTAATATAAGATGTTTAGCTAATTATTCATTAGATGATAACAATTTCCAACTTTGTGGCAGGCAGTTCGTGGTACTATGATTCTGCCTCATGGTGCTCCTAAGGTAACTTTATGTGTGATAAGTAATCCATATAGTGATAGTTCTGTCTCCTAATTATTCAACTTTTCCAGGCTGTCAGTGTGGCTGTTTTTGCTGAAGGGGCAGAGGCAGAGGAAGCTAGAGCTGCGGGTGCCGATATAGTTGGCGGTAAAGAGCTTGTTGAGGAAATTGCTAGTAATGAACTGATCCCTTTTTCCTATTAATTTTGTTCATAATGTTGATCAGCTTTTTTCCAAGCTACATTGATGAAATGAAAATGAATAAATGTTAATTGTCTTGTCTGGGTTATATAATTTCTTATATTGTTCAGATGAATCTCTCTCTCATATAAACGCCTAGTATTTTCTGCTTCATTGTGCCTGCTTGTTGAACAACAAATATCTGCCCATTTGACAAATGTGTGATTTTAATTTTGATCATTGAGTGGTTATCTCCTTGTGTCAAGATGCAAGTTGAGTACCATTGATATGCAGAGGAGATACTAAGTGTGTCTTATAGTCTGGGCTTTTATAACTTGTTCTTTCTGTGCCAACAGTATATACTATCTATAGCATGATTTATTCATATCTAATGAAGCTTATACTTTTAAAGGTGGTAAAAACAAGCTCAGAGTTGACAAATGCTTCTCGACTCCTGGGATGGCACCTCATCTTGGAAAGGTATTTCAGTTTGGAATGGTTTTATAATCGTTAAGTTGTCTAAATCAATGCTTTCTTTCATCTAAAACTTATGTGAACTGTTCTGCAGATAGCACAGTATCTTCGAAAGCGTAGACTGATGCCAGACAAGAAAGTGAGTTTCCTAATTCTTACTTGCATATTATCTTCTTGTTGAAGTGCGGACCATAAATGGATCATATTTAATTTTCAATTAGTTTTATTAATATTGTTTACAGCTTGGTACTTTGACCAGTGATATTGCTGGGCAGTTGAAAGAGCTAAGACGGGGTCGTGTTGAGTTTAAAATGGAAAGTAAATCAATTGTGCATGCAGGAATTGGAAAGGTATGATTATGTTCTTCCAACTTATTCTTGACTTAATTATAGAAGTAATAGTTGCATCAAATGAGACATCATCCCCCATATGTTTACTGTAATATCCACAGGTTAGCTTCACAGAAGAGGCTTTGCGTGAGAATATGGGCGCATTTATGAATGCTCTATTGCTTGCCAAGCCTGCTGGCTTGAAGAAGAGTAAGTGGCACAATTTCCTTATGCTTTTCTTTTCCCTTTGAGAAAAAGAAGGTCAAAATGCAGGCAGAATTAAAAAATTAAGAAATAATAATAATAATCTTAATGTTTTAGACATGAGTCCTTATTTTCCTGGGATCCAAAAGAATGGGATTGCATTTTAATATCTGCTTGAGCCTTGCTCGCTAGAATCTTAGTCCTAACCCTTTGATGACTCTTAAGTTCGGAGTTAATGTGCCAGGACTCTGGTTGAGGGCCTGTATTCCCCTGCTACAGTTGAATGGCAGCACCTAACTTTGTTGTGTATAACCTCTGGCTGTTGTATTGGGTTATTATACTGTTAGGTTGACTTTTTTCCTGCAGTAATTGGTATTGTCTGTGTAACTGTTATTATTTAAGCTTGACATACCCAGAAAATCTAAAAAATTTGACTTCCATTTAAAATAGTGACTCATCTTTATCTGTTTCAGTATATCAAGTAACTTGTGATACTAATTTTCATTTATTTCCGTTGTCAGTGATGATACCAATTTGAGAAGTTTTAATTCTTAGGATAAAGTATATTTGTATGGAAGGTGTGCATGTGTGAAGGGAAACCTGTTGCTCAATGCAAATTACTGTGATGGCCTTCCAAAGAATATGAAAACACTATTTCTTTATGAAAACAGTATGAAAAGTTTTGGTTTGGGTATAGAAACAAATTAGTGAAATATTTCTGGTTTAATGTTGTCTTAATATGATCATCAAGTGAATGTTTCAAGTTGGTTTAATTTTACTGATCTTATATTTATTTGCTTTGGTCTCCAGCTTCCAAATATGCTGGGTATGTGCTGTCTGTTCATGTATGCAGCACGGTGAGTTCTAAACCTCATTATCAAGTTCATTCTTATTGTATTGTTTATTTTGTGGATTGAGGCTTTTAAAATGAATGGTGAAAACGGCAAAAATTGTAAGCAAGAAGCGCTTTCCATTGAAAATGTTGTGAGGATTATAGTAATAAGGACTGATTGTTTCTTGGTTAAAGGAAAGACGTGTGAGGTTGAGTTTGTTATCCAGTATGTTTTAACCTTTCTGTATTTCTATGAAAAATATTTATGACCCTTTTTTTGTTTTTTTTTTTTTGTGGTCTTAACTTCAATATAACATCAAACTTGTGTAATTTATTCTGACCGTGCTCGTGAAGTTGAGTTTGTGTGGGAGAGAAAGGGTGAGTCATCAAATTATTTGTGATTAAGTTAAGAACCCTGCTATTATACTAGGTCCCACACATCAGTGGCTATAGATCTGGGTTGTGGCGATTATGTGTCAAAGTTGGGTGTGATAGTAGAATAACTCTTAAGTTACACAATTTGCACATTACTTTCTGCAAGTCATTTGTAACGCCTACACACAATAGCATCTGATTTGATCTTAAACTATCTAGAGTTCAACTAGACTCACTAGAACTTTATTAATGATGCTTAGACTAAATTGCACTTTCTTTTGTGATTATGATAAGAGAATGCATTGTCAAAACCTCTGTGCCTGTTCTCTGTTATAAGTAATTAAGTTGAATGGAAATGATGCAGATGGGCCCGGGATTCCCTGTTTCAATACAGTCATTATCCAGAGCGGCAGATAACTACAAGAAAGTGCATCTGGTTTAATTTGATTTGGGAGCAGTTGCAGGCTTTCACCATTGATGCAAAACTAATAAACCACCCACCTCATTCACAGATAGATTTTTTTATTTTGAATTTTCGTATTTTGACAACTTCATATGTCCCTTTTCTCAATGGAAGGTTTCAGTTGCTTCTGTATGTGCATGTATATTCTGATTATGGAAACTTAACAATAGAAGTCAAACTAAAATACTGAATTAACCACTTCATCCGGGATCCTAATTGTCTTTCTCCACAATTTTATATATTTTATGATAAATTAGATCATATTTTCAATGTTCAAATATTTCCAAGGGAGTGTCTAAATCATAAGCTAAATTTTTCCTGGCAATCTCACCTACTACATTTGAGTAAGAGTCTCTCCACTAGATGGTGGGGGACTCGATACTCATGTAATAAGAAAGAAGATGGGTTAAGTTTTTTAGTTTAATATATAGGATTTAATAAATTTAATTATTTAAATTTATTTTATAAAGTAGTTTGTGGAAATAGCATCATGAAATACGTTTACTACTTGATCCGCAGACCAACCAGTGAGCACCTATAAATCCATAAGAACAAGACACTGCCGACCATAGTGAAAATGTGGCGCTCGTTTATGACAACGATGTCAAGTTTAGCTATCGGACAAATCAGGAAATACCCAACAAAACCATTCAAGTTCAGCAGGAAAAATGTCAAATGCAATTTCTTTCCTAGCATGTTCTGTCAATGCACAGATCATGTCTCCCAACTTTTATGCCCAAACTAGACCTAACCTTTAAACCATTGTGCGCAATGCAATGGCACAAGCTATTAACAGAGAAGCCCAGCCTAGTGCCTCTCTACATCGCTTGTTCTTCCATGATTGCTTCGTAAATGTAAGGCCTTACCTCTTCCAGAGCATAATTACAAAATTCTTCATATAATTAGATGTTAAATATGATATATAATATATATATATATATATATACACACACTACATCACATTTTTCTCTTTAATTTGTTTTGCAGGGCTGGATGCACTAAATTGCCGAATTAAAGAATCATATATTAATTTTGTTATTATTATTATGTGATATTTCACAAATTGATTCAACATTTTAAGACAATGGTATTCATCGAAACTGGTAACTATACTGCCACTTTCACTTGTGAGAAAAATGCAGCACCAAGCCAAAATTCAGTCCGGGGTTGAGAAGTGTTGATACTATTAGAACTAGTGTGGAAGCTGCATGCAATGGCACTGTTTCTTTTGCAGATATCCTAGCACTTGCAGCAAGAGATAGAATAGCTCTGGTGGGCATGGTGCTTTCTTCTTTCTGGTTATTATAGGCAAGTTGATTTCAGTGTTGGGAAAAGTAGGCCAAACAGTGGAGCTAGTAGAGTCTGAATCTGAAGCCTGCTTGGCTTATGTGGATGTTTTCCTTCTCCTGTTGAGCATTCATTGAATGCTGCTGATCTCTCAATGAGATTCCAACTTCAAGTCATCCTCACAGGTAGCTGCATGATGTTTGTTTTTCTCCTTACATTTTCTTTGGCATGGGCTATGTTTTCAAACTTTGTTCCCCACTTTCGGTTTTCACTTTTCTCATTGTAATTGATCATGTGTCAAATTCTTGTAAATTAGTGGGTCCTTCAATATCTAGCATGATCACACAAAATTGAAGAGAAAAAATCATGGGTCATGCATCATGTCTACGTACCTTGTCTCTTTCTCAAGAAAATTACACATTATTTTCTCAACAGAAAAATAAAAGAAAATTCTTTTAATTGTTCATTATACTTGACTCAATCATTTTGTAGCTAGGAGGACCCCATGAACAGTACCTTTTGGCCGGAGAGATGCAAAAACAGCCAGCAAAAATGCAGGCAACAGCCAGATTCCGTTGCCAATCTCCGACCTTGCCTCCCTCGCCACTATTTTTTTTGTTAAGAAAGTTTAGCAAGATAGAAAATTATCCTATTTTAAAATAGGTAAGATATCTCACATCGTCTCAACGAAGTTTTTTTATCTTTTTTTTGTGAAACGTCTCAATAAACTTTATAGTACTACTTACAATTGATTTATTAAGTGAGACTATTGACTGAGGAGTTAGAATTTAAAACTTACAACTAAAATACTTTGAATTTTGCCCACTAAACCAACCCAATTCGCCCCTCGCCTCCTGTCGGCCGCCGAGGTTCTAAGCGCATGTGACTTGACGGTCCTCTCCGGTGGCCTCATCATAGGCCAAGCTCGCTGCCGATATTTCAGGATCCGCGTATACAATGAGATCGACATTGATGCCAATTTTGCGACCTCTGGAAAGGCCGATTGCCCAGCCTCTGGTGGGAATCGAATTTAGGACCCCTTGATTCCCTGACCCCAATTCGTTTTGAGAACAACTGGTATGGGAACCTTGTGTCTTGCCGTAGTCTTCTTCATTCGAACCAAGTGCTCTTTAACAATGGATCTCAAGATGCTTTGGTTAGGACTTACAGCAAGGATACTAAAGCTTTTTTCACTGACTTTGCTACTGGTATGTGAAGATGAGCAACATTAGTCCTCTCACAAGGACCGGCGGAAAAATCAGAAAAAAATGCAGGGTTGTCAACTGATAGAACTGATTATTTATGGGTTTCTTTCTTATATTACCGTTAGTTTGTGGGTCTGAAATAATAAGAAGTTTTTTTAGATAAATGGAAAAATAATTGAACAAACCGAACATTTTAAAGACATATTACTGGTCCCACAAAATTATACTCATAAAATCTTTATAAAACTCATTCTCTGTTGTTAAATATGGCGGATTTTATTTAAATGTGTTTATCCGTCTTGCCCTAAATAATTTCTTAAAAATTTTTGAATTATTAAATTTAAACAATTTAATTATTAAATCAATAAATTAATACATCATAAAAATATTTATGAATAGTTAGTATTAATAAAGTTTAAAAATTAAATTCTTCAAATTTATGAGATTTTAGTAAAGAATTTAATTTGTAACAGTGGGAGAAAGTTATGTTAACATTAAATTGGTTGTACATTATCTAAATACTTGATTTGATTCTAGTCTCCTAAAAGAGATTCCTCTTATTCTATTAAAACCTAAGATTCTCCCAGCATTAGGGGAGGGGGGGCATTCAATAGGTTTAATCAATGGAGACAAAGTAGTTAGAACAATAGTTACTCCACCTTCTATTATTGTCCAACTTAGACTAGAAGATTTATGTCAGAAGTGAGTTTCATTGGAGGGATAAGGTAATCTCTGTCTGTCTTTCGGCTGAAAAGGAACATCTCTACACTATGCCAACCAATTAAAATTCAAAAAGGAAGCTCCTGCTATTCTAAGGTCCTTCTTGCCAGCTTGGTAGTTTTCAACTTTCTATGTATTATTGGTTTGGAGGGTTGAACATGGACCCTACTTTTCCTCGAGGGGGGCCATCATTTCTTTTGGTTTGGTCTTTCAGATGTTTACTTTTTGACAAGCTCCTTGGTCTGCCTTTCTTTTGTGCTACTCTTATTATTAGGTTTGCTTGTATAGTGTATACATTGGTTCATTATACTTTACATTGCCCGTTATATACATGAAAGTAGATGCCAGAAGCACAACTCATTAAGAAGAAAAAATTAGTTCTGTAGAAAGATCAATAAAAAAGACGTAAGAATCTACACTTATCAACAACATAACAAGAAAACAAATATATATATATATATAATGAATTTTCTCCACAAAATATAACATTGAAAATATGTTACCCATTATAACTTACATGAAACAAAGTGGATGCAGTGAGATCAACTAATAAAGAACAAATTAGTTCAAAAGAAAGATCAATAAAAAAAAAAAAAAGACCTAAGTTTCTACCGTTCTCAACAATAGAAGAAGGAAAGTAAGATATATTGAAAATACGTTACCTATTATATGCAAGAAAGTGAATATTATGAACTCAACTGATTAAGAAAAACAAATTAGTTCAAGAGAAACATAAATAAAAATAAAGCCTAAGTATCTACCGCTATCAACAATAGAAAAAGAAAAGTGATATGTATGTTTGATTTTCTATGCAAAATGTGGCAGAAAAAATATGTTCTACGTTATACACGAGAAAGGAGATGCATTGAGTTTTACTAATCAAGATGAATAAATTATTAAGAGAACCGCCAACAAAAAAAGAGCTAAGTATCTACAAATATCCACAAAAAATAGAACAAGAAAAGTAATATTTATATTCTGAGTTTTTAACACAAATACAACTTTAAATATACATTAACGTTATATGCTAGAAAATGGATACTAGGAGCTCAACTAAGAAGAACAATAAAAAAAAGGGCTAAATATCTAAGATTATCAACAATAGAACAAGAAAAATAATATTATATTATAAATTTCCTACGTAAAATACAGCACTGAAAATGCTACCCATTATATGTGAGATTGAATGCAATGGGCCCAACTAATTAATAAATATCCTAAATTAACATTGAAACTATAAATTGACCTTGAAAATATATATTCTGAATTAATGCATGTTACGCTTTATACACAAGAGAGTGGATGTAGTGAGCTCAACTAATTACGAAGAACAATTTAGTTCAATACAAAGATCAATAAAAAAAAAGAAAACTCCTAAGTATCTACCATTTTCAACAACAGAGCAACAAAAAGTAATATATATTCTAAAATTTCTGCACAAAGAACAACATTGAGAGCACGTTAATTACTTGTTATGATAGTATATGCGTTGAGTTCAACTAATTAAGAAGAATAAATCATTTCAAGAGATCTATCAACCAAAAAAAAAAAAAAAAAAGAGAGCAAAGTATCTATAGTTATCAATAGAACAAGAAAGTAATATTTATATTATGAATTTTTTACTTAAAATATAACATTGAAAATAAATTACCCGTTATATGGCAGAAAATGGATACATTGAGCTAAACAAAGAAGAACAATAAAAAAAAGAGCCAAGTATCTAACATTATCAACAATAGAATAAGAAAAATAATATTATATTATGAATTTCTTACATAAGATACAAGATCGAAAATATGTTACCTATAATACACGAGAAAGTGAATACAGTGGGCACAACTAATAAATATATATTCTAAATTCACATTGAAAATATATATTTAGAATTAATAAATGTTACTCATTATACACGAGAGAGTGAATGCGATGGCCCAACTAACTAATATTGAAAATATAATACCCGCTATACTCGAGAATGTGGGTACAATGAACTCAACTAATTAAAAAGAGGAAATTAGTTTAAGAGAAAGATCAATAAAAAAATACCTAAGTATCTACCGTTATCAACAACATAGCTATAGAAAGTAATATTTATTCTAAAATTTCTACACAAAGAACAGTATTTAGAATATGTTAATTACCCGATATAAGCAAAAAAATAGATGCGCTGAGAAAAAAACTAAGTATCTACAGTTGCCAACAATCGAACAAGAAAAGTAATATTTATATTATAAATTTTTTACACAAAATACAACAATGGATATACATTACCCATTATACGTGAAAAACGGTGCGTCCAACTAAGAAGAACAATAAAAAAAGAGCTAAGTATTTATAATTATCAACAATAGAACATGAAAATATTAATATATAATGAATTCCCTACATAAAAATCACCATTGAAAATATGTTACCTGTTATACGCGAGAGAGTGAATGCAATGGGCCCAATTAATTAATATCAATTCTAAATTAACCCCAAAAATATAAATTAAACTTGAAAATATATTTTTTAAATTAATACATGTTACGCGTTATAATCGAGAGAGTGAATGTGGTGGCCCAACTAATTAACATTGAAAATGTTACCCGTTATACTCAAGAATGTGGATGCAGTGAGCTCAACTAATTAAGAAGAACAAATTATTTCAAGAGAAAGATCAATAAAAAATTCCTAAGTATCTACCATTTTCAACAATAGAGCAACAAAAGGTCATATATGTTGTAAAATTTTTTCACAAAGAGCAACATTGAGAATCCATTTATTAGTTGTTATACATGAGAAAGTATATGCGTTGAGTTCAACTAATTAAGAAGAACAAATCAGTTCAAGAGAACTATCAACAAAAAAAGAGCTAAGTATCTATAGTTATCAATAGAACAAGAAAAATAATATTTATATCGTGAATTTTTTACTCAAAATGCAACATTGAATATATATTACTCGTTACACATGAGAAAATCGATACGGTGAGCTTAACTAAAAGGAACAATAAAAAAGAGTTAAGTATCTACCATCATCGGCAATAGAATAAGAAAAATAATATTACAATATAAATTTTCTACAAGAGAACTATATATCAAAACAAAAAAAAAAGTATTAAGTACGTACAATTATCAACAATGCAACAAGAAGAGTAATATTTATATTATGAATTTTTAATATAAAATACAACATTGAATATACATTACCCATTATACACAAAACATTGGATACGGTGAGCTCAACTGATAAAAACAATAAAAAAAAAGAGCTAAATATTTACCATTATCAACAATAGAACAAGAAAAATAATACCATATTATGACTTTCCCATATAAAATACAGGATTGAAAATTTGTTACCTATTATACACGAGAGAGTGAATGTAGTGGCCCAACTAGCTAGTATATATTCTAAATTAATATTGAAAATATGAATTGACCTTGAAAATATATATTCTTAATTAATACATGTTACCTGTTATACACAAGAAAGTGAATGTGGTGGTCCAACTAGTTAACATTGAAAATATGTTACTCATTGTACCCAAGAATATGGATGCGATGAGCTCAACTAATTAAGAAGAACAAACTAGTTTAAGAAAAATATCAATGGAAAACAAACTAAGTATCTACGGCTATAAACATTAGAGCAATAAAAGGTGATATATATTCTGAATTTTTTACACAACATACAATACGTTACCGGTTACACGCGAGAAAGTGGCTGCATTGAGCTTAGCTAATTAAGAAGAACAAATCAGTTTAAACGAAAGATCAATAAAAAAGACCTAAGAATCTACTTTTATCAACATTAGAACAAGAAAAATAATATGTAGTATGAATTTTCTACACAAAATACAACATTGAAAATACATTATCCATTATACACAAGAAAATGAATGCGGTGACCTCAACTAATTAAAAAATACAAAATTAGTTCAAGTGAAAGTTAAGTAGATAAAAGAGCTAAATATTTATAGTTATCAACAATAGAATAGGAAAAGTAATATAAATGTATTACTGGTTTTGTGTGGGAGAACAAATGTGGTAGATCCAACTAAGAAGAACAAATTAGTCTCAAAAGGAATATCAACAAACAAAAGAGTTAATACCCGCTATATGCGAGAAAGTGGATGCGGTGGACTCAACGTAAATGCATGCCATGTTCGGTTAAGTGTTTAAATGCAAAGAGTTTCATTATTTTTATAATTTTATTTTTATTTTATTTTTATAATTTATAATTTAAATTTTTAAATTTTAAAAGATCATATATCTATCCCGTTAAATATGATTTTTTTGTGAAAAAATTATGTAAATTTAATATTTTCAGTACACATTTCATGCTTACTTTTTTCAACGAACAAACTCTCTCTTACGACAATGTGGACCAATTGCAGTGGGTGAAATTTGGTGCAAAGTAAGAACAAAGCTACAATTTTTTTTGGTGATGTTCTTCAAATTGGTTCTTACCCATTAATAATAATTTCTTTGTTTTCCGCTTTGTCTCTCACAATAATATTAGAACTTTATTTTATTTTATTATGTGAAATTAATTATATAAATCAAATGATAATTTAATAATAAAAAAGTTTTGCCCTTTGTAGTAAAAAAACAATTATGCTACAATATTTTTGGGAGCCAAACTTTACATGATACAAAACCTAAATTTGTTAGGAAAAATATAATTTAACAATAAAGAAGTGTAATTATTGTTATTATATCTCTTTGTATTTGTAGTGCATCATAAATTTTAATAAAAAAAATTACAAAGCCTAAGTATGAAAACTTTAAGTAAAGTTGAGAAGACTATAAATAAATTTCATAAATATTATTATAGAATCAATAACACAACTTTATTCTATTACATGAAATTAATAATATAAATCATATGATAAATTGACAATAAAAAAGCTTTGTCCCTTGTAGTAAAAAAAAAAAATTATGCTACAATTTTTTTGGGAGCCAAACTTTACATGATACAAAACCTAAATTTGTTAGCAAAAAATAATTTAACAATAAAGAAGTGTAATTATTGTTATTATATCTCTTTGTATTTGTAGTCCATTATAAATTTTAATAGAAAAAATAATTACACAGCTTAAGTCTGAAAACTTTAAGTAAAGTTGAGAAGACTATAAATAAATTTCATAAATATTATTATGGGCATCCAATTAATTTTTTGTGGAGCCATCCTTGAACTTTAAATTTTTTAGAAGGTAAGTATAGAAAATAAGAGATAGATATAAAATTAAAAAAATAAAAAATTATTATTTAAATTTGTGTATAAAATAAAAAATATAAAAAATATAAAAATTAAAAAATTTAAAAGCAAAATGTCTTGGTCTCCTCTATTCAAACAGATATACTAAATGCAGATATTTAACCTTTCACGAAAAAAAATATAAAATGCATTCAATTAAATGCAGATATTTAACCTTTCACGAAAAAAAATATAAAATGCATTCAATAGTTTTCCACTTTCCTCCTATAAATAATTATATTATAATTATAATAGTGTGTTATGTAAACTGGTGTCCCGGGAAGTAGCAGAAGTTACCACGTATATATATATACACATGTAACAGTGGAGGTTCCATGTGATCCTTGTCTCTTTGATCTTCCATGCGAGGGCTACGGAATATTTTTCCCTGCACTCAACCACACCAGCTCGTTGATCCCGCTGGTCTGTGAATGCATTAACGAGCGATCAACGGTTCTGATTGAAGCGTTGCTGCACTCCCCTTACAGTTGTGTGAGTCTACTCTCTTTCTCACTTCTTTATATAATCTAAAGCCTGGCCCCAACACTATTCCCTCGAGTCATCCAGGAGAGAGAAATTAGACAGCGTTGGAGAGAGAATCAAGCAGGAAAAGAAGAGAGAGAAAGAGGCAGAGGGGGGAAGAGTGTCTGTGTAGTCTCTCACATGGCCTTCATGCCCTTGGGGCCGCAACACCATCAACCACCGCCAGCATCAGCTCCACAACAGTTGCAGCCGCAAGCTGATAATGACCCGCTGAAACTGGTGGCTCGCCGTGGCTCCGATATGGAGACCGATAAGGTACTTCCGATCGAGCACTCTCATTGTACGGACACACCGTTGTCTTCCTGTCTCTCTATTTTTTTTTTTGGCGTCGGCGAACTGGTTACTGGTGCTTGGATCGTCTTAAATCCAGCTCACAAGCTTCGGTACGAGCCGAATTTTGCGCGATCTACTGATTTTTCGTGGTTTTGTGCTCCCTCGCCGGAGCTAAATCTCCGGCGAAGTTCCTGATCGGAGTGATTGTGTGGATGTCTTAATCGTTTATTATTATTCTTCTTGAGAAAACGTGAGATAAGACAAATTCGGCTTAAGTCTTTCTCTTAATCTTCATTTTGTTACTTTTTAGTTTATGCTTCTTGGTTGAGATCTTAATGTTGAAACGGAGGCTGCGTACCTTTCCAGTTCGTGGTCCAGAAAAAAAGAAAAGAACGGAAAGAAGTGAAAATGTAGACTTCTGTGCTTGTACTCAGGCTCTTTTTCGCTTTACAAACAAAAGAGGGACAGAGATTCTGACTCGGTCCTTATTTTTAAACCGAATTTGAGCCGAGCATAGAGTTATCTTGGTCTTCGGGTTGTGAATACCTGAATTTCGAATTGACTGTTTATTCCACTTCCAGAAAATTTCCAGCGCCTATTTAAATGGATAGATGATATGAAATTAATCTTTCAGACGATTCTTAGTCAAGTTTCTTTCACTATCCTCTATTTTGCTGTGAAAAATTCCTATCGATGTTGACTTTGTTTCAGAGGTTGCTCTATTATAATTTCTAGTCAGATCGCCAGTACCTTGCCATTTTGTTTTATCTTTCATCGTGTTGTGCTCTATTGCCACTGTTTAACTTTCTGCAAACGTTTTTTTCCCCTATAATATGTCTAGTTCTTGTCCACTTTTTATGGCCTTTACCTTTCATTCGTTTGTGGTGGATTGTTCTTCGAACTGTTTTAGTTTGCTTCAAGGAAATGATGTCCTTAGATTCCCTCTGTTTGTATGGTCTCTTAATTGATATTAAAGCTTTTCTTTGGTATGTGATGCTTTCTTGTGAACTGCGGTAACTGAGTTTAACTTTATCTATGTATATACCCTTTGAGCTGTTTGCACTATGCTTTTCTTCAACCTCGAATTCTGGTCTGTGTCTACATTCTCCTCGTATCTGTCCATTTCTGGTAATTTTGTTAAATTATTGAGCATTTTCTTTGTGGCATAAACTTACTTTAATAAGTGCTCAATTTTGAGACACTGAATGTTGTTTTTGTCAAACTTTTTACATTGCTGTTGAAATGATGATATTGCTCTGAATGGCCTTGCAACATCTCATTTTAGCATGCATCATCAGATAGAAGTTCCAAATGCTGGCTGCTAAGTTGGCATGCTTGTCAATTAGTGTGACCTGCCAAGTTGAACATCTGATATGTAATCTGCACATGTTGTTATATTAAGTGAATCTTATTGGATCAGTTGAGTAATGAAACTATTGATGAATATTGTAACCATTGTTTGATAACTTTGAGGCAACATGCAAAGTAATAATTGATCAGGGATATTGTCTTAGGAGTCTGATACTAGTTCTATATTAGGATAGTTGTTTTATTGTATTAAATTTCTTTTTCTTAATATAATTTGCAGGAAATGTCAGCTACTGTTGTTGAGGGGAATGATGCAGTCACTGGCCACATAATCTCCACCACAATTGGAGGCAAGAATGGTGAACCTAAGCGGGTGGGGATGTGCCTTTGATTTTAGCCCTTTTCCTTATCATCTTTCAGTTTTTTTTGTAGAAATTGTATTTCATATCCTTTTAAGCTGTCTGCGTCAAGAACTGGATAATTGTATGTGACTGTTCATATTTTAGATAATCACTCACTTCCTTTTAGAGATAGGGTGGAATTGGGGGATCCAAAATTAATAAATAACTTTTATATTGGAGGGTGTTTCCAAAAGTATAGTACAGGTTGCCCACCTGTTTGCTTATATCTTACCCAAAGCCAAGTCTATAGTGAAGCAAATAATTTTCTTGCACGTGTGCAACAGCCTAGTTGGTTTTTTGTGGACCATGAATTGGATGAGTCTGATAGGAAATCTGCATTCGGAGTTTCTGACACTTCTGTCAAATTCAAATTTCAATCCAACTATTCATACACAGCTAACTAGATTGTTGCACCTATGTGCCAAAGTTATCCTGTTGCATCGCACCATAGGCTTGCCCTTGCCAAATCTGGTAGTTTTCTTAATTCAAAACGTATTCCTCTTGATTTCTAGGTTTGAAAGTTGTATTGTTAACGAATTATGTTGTCTTATGATAATGGCTCAATACAATTGAAGACTTCAAACAAATGACAATTTTGTAGGTTTACTTTTTTTAAAATATAAAAATATTTTGAACTTATGTGTAAAGATGTTACCTGGTCTGTCACCTGCAGACCATCAGTTACATGGCGGAACGTGTTGTTGGCACTGGATCATTTGGAATTGTTTTCCAGGTATGGACAAATCAACTTTATGACTTTGCTAAGCTTTCTTTGCTTTCAAGTATCTCATATTGCTTCCTTCCATGTCGTACCACTTCTTCTTGACCCAAAATAAAGGCAAAATGCTTGGAGACTGGGGAGACAGTGGCAATTAAGAAGGTATTGCAGGACAGGCGGTATAAAAATCGTGAGCTGCAGCTGATGCGCTTGATGGATCACC
Source organism: Dicorynia guianensis (assembly GCA_037013595.1). Lineage (NCBI taxonomy): Eukaryota > Viridiplantae > Streptophyta > Magnoliopsida > Fabales > Fabaceae > Dicorynia > Dicorynia guianensis. Next base: position 5,689,007 of record JASUAB010000009.1, read on the forward strand.
CGAATGTTATTTCACTGAAGCACTGTTTCTTCTCTACAACAACCAGAGATGAACTATTTCTGAATTTGGTGATGGAATATGTCCCTGAGACGATGTACCGGGTTCTAAAGCACTATAGTAGTGTGAACCATAGGATGCCCCTCATCTATGTGAAACTTTACACATATCAAGTATGAACTATACTTTGTTTTCAATTTATTTTTGATTATTTGGTTCTTTACTTCTATTCTGAAATCTTAAATTTATTGGAATATGATTTTTAGATCTTTAGGGGACTAGCATATATCCATACTGTACCAGGAGTGTGCCATAGAGATGTGAAGCCACAAAATCTTTTGGTATGATACTCTTTGGCTGTTTTTCCTGGATGTGTTTTATCGTTATTTCTAAACCTATTGCATGTATGTTCTGTAGGTTGACCCACTGACTCACCAAGTTAAGCTTTGTGATTTTGGGAGTGCAAAAGTTCTGGTATGTTAGTCTACATATCTGTGCTTCGTCCGTGTGGGTCGCCATGATAATGGTTGACTATATTATTATTATATGCTACCCAGTCAACATAGAATTGCAAAGCTCTTCTGACTATTATCTGCAAGGGCCATTTAATGAAGTCTATATGTGCAATGATGACCTTTAAGTAGAAAGCTGTTAGGGTGTAATCTTTTTATTAAAGCTTGACCCTGTTCTTTTTTCATTATTGGAACTATAAATGGGAGAAAGATATTTTCTGGAATTACAGATAAATTTTGGTTGTGCACTTATCAATCTTATGAAATTTCTCAATGTTGTAACATCGTGCTAAGATAGAAATATCTTAATTTTATTCAAACATTATTGTTGTTTATATCAGGTCAAGGGTGAATCAAACATTTCTTACATCTGTTCAAGATACTATCGGGCTCCGGAGCTAATATTTGGTGCAACAGAATACACAACTTCCATTGATATCTGGTCAGCTGGTTGCGTTCTTGCTGAGCTTCTTCTAGGCCAGGTTGGTACCTCTTTGTTGCTTATGCACTATTGTTTCTTTTGCTTGAGAAATGTATTGCTACATCTTTTGGGGTATGTTGTGATTAATCTGATAGTTGCTTAATTGTGTCTTTAGCCATTGTTTCCTGGAGAAAATCAGGTGGACCAACTAGTGGAAATTATCAAGGTGATTCCTTGTCTATGTTGAGGTCACTACGGATTGGATGAATCTGGTTGCAGACAGATTATTATCTGGGTGTCTTTTTGTAGGTTCTTGGTACTCCGACTCGTGAAGAAATTCGTTGCATGAACCCTAATTATACAGATTTTAGATTCCCTCAGATTAAAGCTCATCCTTGGCACAAGGTAAAATTATTCCTTGGCTCATTCTCCTTATAATATGCAATGCTGGCAAATGGCTTCCAAAAGTGGACAAAATAATTTGAATTAGAACTAATGTTTTGACTCTTGGGAGGTGTTGATAAAAATATGCATTAGGTTCGTAGTTGCATTGACTTGCTTTATGACAAAGGAGTTTCTTCTGGGTACTTACTTCATTTTTTGTTCTTTAAATTAATTTCCTGATTGATGCATTTGTTGTAATGATTATATGATCCATGTTTCAGGTTTTCCACAAGCGAATGCCTCCTGAAGCAATTGACCTGGCATCAAGGCTTCTCCAATATTCACCAAGCCTTCGCTGCACTGCTGTAAGTTGGACAACCAACAACCCCCACTACCTCCCTCCAACCCTCCCTTTCTTATCCTTTCCCATAGGGAGGCACGCACACAATACATTTTACTTTAAAGGGAGAATGTAACAGTAGCCTTTATACAATGACCCAATAGGACAAGTTCCTTTTTTTCTTTTTTTTTTTTGGCTTACATTATAATTAATCTTTCAACTGGGGTTCAGTCAAATATACCATAGTATGGCTTGTTCTGTTATGGTTGCTGTTATTGTTGTGAGCAAGTAGTTTTGGCAATATGAGATGCCATTGTGCTTATGGTCTTTTCTAATTTAAATTACTCTATATAGTTGGCATAGTTCTCACTATTGGCTTTAATTATTTCAGCTCGAAGCATGCGCACATCCTTTCTTTGATGAACTTCGTGAGCCCAATGCTCGATTACCCAATGGACGTCCCTTGCCCCCGCTTTTCAACTTCAAACAGGAAGTATGTATCTCATTGATTTCATTCCTAATATGTTCATATAATACATTGTTGACAGCTTACCAGTCATAATACGTCTGTGACTGCCTCATATTGCCATTGACACAGTGAGCATAGTCGGTGTTCATTACATCAAGATAGCAGTTTATTGCTTCTTGCATTTTGGAATGCATTCATGATTTTAACTAACTATAGCTGCCCAACACTGTAAATGTGGAGTATTTTTGTTTGTTGGTGAATATCTCTGTAATGAAACTCTTTGATTGCAGTTATCTGGAGCTTCACCTGAATTGATCAATAGGCTCATCCCAGAGCATGTTAGGCGGCAGACTGGTCTCAGCTTCCCTCACCCGGCTGCTACATAGATGTACAGAGATGATGAAACAAGGAGTCAACCATACTAGTGACCAATGTGAAACAAAGGACGGTCTGTCTGTGGTAAATAGAACTGAGGGTTTTGGCCTAATCTGCAGTTTTCCTCCTCCTGCGAAGATGTATACATGTTCTGGCTGCTCGGCATAACCTGGAAATGGGTGATTTTGTCTGTCATATTACTTAAAAGCATGCTTATTCCCTGCACCTGTACATTGTTTTGATCAGATCCAGAAAGCTAGGAGTATAAAATGGTGATGGCATTCGTGTCCAGTTAGGTAGGGGCTGCCGGAGCCTACTAGAAATTGAAGGGCCTCAATAGTAGTTTGGCTTGCTCTTTACATGATCATATTTGTGGTGTTTCTTATTATGCTTATGACAGTCTCTTGCTTTGATACTAGTATTATCTGTTCATTGTTCAATACTCCAACTACCCCCCCCCCCCTTTCCATTATGCAAAATCTTTATCCATCTTGAATTTGCCGTATGGGCTATTTGAACTTGCCCTGCTGTGTTACAGACTGTTATCTTGAGAGTACGATAATCTTCAATCCACTAAGATGATTGGGGATGATAAATACAAGTTCTAAACCATTTTGGTGATAGACATGGTTGTTACTATGAGAATTAAACTAAGTTGCAGTGTAATGTATATTTAGTCCTAGTTTAAGAACTAAAAAGATTCATACAGTCATTAGGTGTGGTCAAATGGGGAAGGGTCTAGGTAGTTTAAAGATAGGCTTAGCCCTAACTTTTATTATGTTGTGCATCCAAAAATATAGTCTTATACTTGGGCGCTCTTAGTGCATGTGTTGCATGTAACTTTCTGCTTATTGTGGCCAAATAAAAAGAATTCTCTTTCATGTACTTTTTATGTTTTTTCCGTTTTTTCTAATCAAGTTGGCCATAATTAGATTCAGCAGTATTGTAGAGGCAGAAGCTAAAGAAACCCTAGAGAGAACCTCGACGATGGACTGAGCAAGCAGTTGTAAATTTTAACCGGCCGCAGCCATGTTGAACGTGGACTAATCAACTAACGTCGGCACAAATTAGTTTTCCACTTGCCTGAAAGTACGAGTTACTATTATGTTAAAGAGAAAAACATAACTAGCAGGAACAAAAAACTTTAAATTTACACATTATGAATCGATACAGTAAATAGGAGACTTAAGATATATCATTTTAATATTAGAATTCTTTAAAGTGCAAAGGTGTATTTAAAAAGATAAAATGAATGGATAATTATTAATAAAAAAATTAAAGGTATCAATTATTTTTAATTTATAAATTATAATATATTTACTTAAATTTAATAATAATTTAATATTAATAGTTTTTTATTAATAATTATTCACTTATATTTTATTTTTTATAATATATTCTACACTATTAAAAGGTTTCTAGGTGCACTGAAAAATGATTAATAAACAATGAGCCTACAAGGTAGTCATGGTAAGCGAGACCCGCCATTTCCAATCTAATTTTCACCAAAAAGAGGGGAGGGGAGAGCATACAACGAAGTGCTATTAATTAAAAAATGGACCATGAAGCTCCACAATATGGAAGGTTCAGCCCAATTTGTTGTCAGCACCTAACCGTATGGAGAAAATGGTGAAATTGCGTATTGACTATCAAAGGATACCAATTTTATTGAGCCTCGAACAAAAAGACAATTTCTGGTGTTGCTTGTTCGCCCAATGTGACAAAAAGTTGGATCTAACGGAATTCAGTAATTTAGGGAGATTTTGTCACCTCGTGAATAGCGTTAGCCACGTATCCAACGTTGCCCGTATTGAGACCGGCCATACTGTAATTATGACATAATGCAGGAAATATTCCATTTCTTAGGGACGAGTTTTGCCAAAATGCAAAAGAAATTTACTATTATATTATGTTATATTAGATTCGATGAATTACCTGATACGGCCATTACTAGTCATGTATATATGAAATTCATTTGTCATACGGTCAACCTGTTCCGGCGTCAACCCACTGTAGCAGAACATGCCAATCTGCAGAAATAACACAATTTCAACTAAGTCAAAAAAGAAGGGGACAGAGCGGGCGAAACAATCGGGCATTAAACAGATTAACGGAACCTGATTGGTTATATGCTGCCATGATAAAGGAGATCCCAGCTTTTCTAAGTTCTCTCGTAGCGAGGCCCGCATGCCAATGATGCGGTCTGCCATTACCTGGAAAGATATGAGACATGTAATTGTTAACCTGACACTAACAAATCCCTCCGGGGCAAAAGAACCAAAGAAAGAAAGAGATGGACATGAAGAGATACTATTGACATAACAAATACTGTTTGTTGCTATCTACCCGGATGCTACAAATTCTTAAGTTTTAACTAATTGAATGATATGGCAATCGTTCGCAACTCAGAAATACTAGGCATAAAAATGTTGCAATTACGAGTAGCATCAGCCAGCCTATGATGTGGCCCAGATGCATATGTATGGCAACAATGCCCCTCCCCGCGGTCCCTCTCTTTTCCTCCAAAAACAGGAATCTGTCCTCCAAACATGCCCCACAATTTAAGGTGTTTAACTATTTTATTTAGCTCTCCGGTGTATTAGGAGCAGTCCAACTATTCCGGTAAAACAAGTTACGTCGTCATTAGATGTGGAAATTTTACATGTTTGTATAATATTACATATAATCCGTAATTTTATTTTTCTGATTTTAAGGGTTCAGACTTCAGAAGATAGTAAAAGCCTCAAGTTCTCAAAGGCAGATGCATGACTATTGACGACATCTGCTCGCTTACAAAGATTGTATGCATTATAACATTTTTGCCAGTAGCTAACACCTAACCCAGGGTATCATTGACTCATCAAGGCGGTCACTTATATGTTCACTTCGCCAATACAAACCAACATAATGCAGCAGGATATATGCTGTTTTTTCTAAATAATTCTAGGGGGCAGATAGGGATTGTTAGGAGAAGTACATTGGCACTTTACCTTCACTTCTTCAAGCCACAACTTTTTCAACTCTGGATCACCGAGGACAGTTGAAACTATGAGGGCTCCATGAACGGGTGGATTACTATACATGGGTCTGGCAAGCTGCTGCAACTGACTTTTTACAGCCACAGCTTGTTTTTCATCTTCGCAAAGCAAGCTGCAAAGAACTTAGAAGTACGAGTTATTTTTTTGCAAATAAAGTTGACAAACAAGCCAGAAGCTCTAGTTTTCGAACTTTCAAATTTCGTTGTTTTCACGGATAACTTTAGAACTGATGTCCGATATGCACTCCACAATACACTAGAAGTAATTACAGAAAACGTTGAAGCCAATTATGGTTATAAATAATCATAATAATCACTTTATATAATTTACTTATTTTTGTCTTATAATAATCACCTATAAATTGAAATTCACAACTCTTATCTTGCCTCCGGTAACCGATAATGAAGTACGAATCAGCAAATTACTTCAACTTAATACAATCAGCATCAATATTCATCTGAACTGACATCCAGGTAGTTCATAAAGCTATACAGGTTCAAAATATCTCACTACCCAATCATCAGAAAATGCCCCAGAAAAGCCCCTCAGTCGTTTATAGTATTTTGCAATCAATTCATGCTGTAAGTCTATTCACCAAACCAAAATTATCAAGAGATATCTATATTCTGATAATTAATGGTTAATAATTACCTAAGGCATCCTACTCGCTGGCCATAGAGACCCATATTTTTGGCATATGACTGAGCAAGTCCTAATAAATGGCCATCCTCAAGGAAAACCCTGATGGCCTTTGCGTCTCGCTCCGGATTGCCACTAGCAAAACCTTGATACGCCATGTCAAAGAAAGGAAAATGACCTTTTGCCTGGAAAAAATTATAACGATGAACAACTTGAAGAGGCACAACAGCAGAAAAGTGACCAAAAGAAAAGCCTATAAATAAATGTAAACAAAATTCATAAATTGTTTACCTTGAACTGGGAAGAGATCTCTCTCCATTGTTCTTCCGAAGGATCTACTCCAGTAGGATTGTGAGCACAAGCATGAAGCAGAAAAAATGAGCCATTGGGAGCATTCTGTAAACAAAATAACCACTGTTAAAAGAAAAGAAGAAAATGGTGTAGTGGCAAAACTAACACATATAAAACATAGTTAAGTGTTCCCTATGAGGGTGATGTGACCTTTATTTCATCCATCAGTGCTGCAAAATCCAAGCCCCTAGACTCCGGGTGATAGTAAGTGAATATCTTTATAGGAACTCCAGCATCTCTCCAGATGTTGTGGTGGCTGTGATATCTCACATTAGAAATGGATATCCATGCCCGATTTGGGACAACAGAAATTTTCTAACTAAACAACCAAATTTGGCAGCCCACTGAGGAACTACCAAATATATAAACAAAATGTGTCTCAAAAATCTCACTTGGCCCATGTCGGGTTTGGTATATAAATATGGGAGTCAGGATGAAAACGATGTTGAAATGCAGCAAAAAGTCGACATGCACCAGTCCCAGATAAAGCCTGCACTGCAGCTATTCTTTTATCTTTGATGAACTCAGAGCCCTCTCCATAAGCCAGTTTCAGCGATTCTTCTATCATCTTCACACTTCCGCCAATAGGAAGATACTCCCTGGCCACATTGGATCAAGACGAAGTAAATAATGTCATATACTTCTTTTATATAAAAATAATGTCATAAATACAATTTAACAAAGTAATATCTAAAGATGTGATTATTTGGACAGCGAAGGCCTTCATTTAACAAAAAATTGAAAAGGAAAACTGTCACTGGGGAATATTACCACTGTTTATCTTAGTAATTAGCCCCTGAAGGCAGCTTTAATCGAAGACTTTGCTTAACCCCAGCCAAAAATTGAAGTTTCATCTATTTACTACTTATACAAAATAATTCTTGAGACCAGAAGCAGTAAAAGATGGCCAGGAAGACAGAAGTTAATTTTAAAGATTAAATTCACTCACCTTCACTGCAAGATTTTGTTCTTCTTATAAATACAGACAAATGCCAGTATTTTACAACTTAGACATACATTTTATTGAGCCTGAAAGACAAATTTAAGATAGTCTATGGATACAACTCGAGGATACAAGAGAAAATTCCTTTTTGTGATCAAAACTATTTGGTGAAATGATCATGCTTTGTGGCATTAAATCATTAACAATTAGACAAAATATATCTGAGAATCTCCAACCTCTCACATTTTGCCCAAGTAATTACAGCAACCAAAACATTTTAAAAGATGCCTTGTAGTAACAAGTCGAATATCTGTTTGAATCAAATTGATAACTCAAAACAGACAGGAAGTATCACATGAAATCATCTGCTTTAGTGGGAATATTTTGTGCATTAGCGTGATTCCCTACATCATCCCAATAGTATAAAGAAATCGCTTATGCAGTGGCAAGGAATCAGGGTTCCCTAGCAAATGGTGAAAGAGAATTCATCTGAAATCGTACAGGCGGACTCATTTTTTCATAGAAAATTATTGTGATCTATGAATATACCAAAAAAACAAAATCAGTTAGTAGCTAAACTTTATGTGACCACCACAAATTGCAAGGCATTATAACGCATGCATATGGTATCTCAATTTCTTTATTACAAGAGAACAAGGAATGAGAGAATAAGTATATAAACTCCTGAATGTATTGATAGTTTAGACGTAGATTTGTACATAACACAAGCAAAATAAGTAAGAGCATATTTCTACTCACATGTATTGGTTTCCTGCAATCCTCCGTTCTGCTTCTCTAACACAATCGAGAACCACAGGCCTTCCGTTGTCATCACGATAGGCACCCTTCGTAATTTAAAAATAAAGAATCAGGTAACAGAATGATCAACTCAAGAACATAATCACAGACATTCTGTTTAAATGTCATGTAAAAAGTCGTTGAATATTTTATTGTAAATCTGTGAACTAAGAAAACAGATAGACTAAGTCCAAGCATGATATACACCTCTCTCTCTCTCAAATTTTCCTTCGCCTTCTTTCAGATATGTCAGAAACCATACTGATTTTTTCTTGAACAAATTCTTATCACAAAGAGGCTGCAAAACAAGGAATATCACTTTGCGGAAATGCTCTTCCATCATCGTTTATGATTTTCACACTACAACTGAAATGAAATTTGTCTGATCTATCTGGAAGATAGAGACAGGATAAATTGAATCTCGCTCCGATGAATCAGGAACGGGAAGGTTGCCTGTTTAATTTGAACTGTTCTATCTATTTCAATCAAAACCTCTGTGTTTGAAGAAACAACAGAGTTCAACCGAACAAGCCTGAATTCTACTTCTGTTGATAAGAAAATGCTCAAATCAGCATTTCGAAGCTCTACCAGAAGCAAAACCACAACTAAATTAAAATAAAATCTACAGGAGCTTGATAAAACAGTTTACTCATCACTTTAGCAGACTAGATTAATTTCCTTCCTCCTGTCGAAGAAGTTAGCATGTGGCGAAGCAATCAGCAGAGTAAGTTCATAACATTTTCCTTCTGATTATTATCCATTAGTTTTCTACATTCCCGAGAAAAAAAGACTAGAAAACTGGTAGGAACAGGAAAGAGTAAAACGGCGGAGAACTCACAACTCCAATATTAACTTTGTTCGGACTCTGATCGGCGAGGTAAGCTTCGGTGACACCGAGAATCGGATCCCTTGGAGCCGGCTCAACCTTCCCCCACCACAACGACATAAATCGAGTTCCAATGACGGAGCTCCGGCGAACGACTCGCCTTGAGAGCGCAGTTTGAAACGCCATAAGTGTCTCGGCTCGATGGCGCAGATGAGATGACACAGAGCTCACAGAGAAGAGAGAACAGAACCGAACAGAATAAAGAGCAGAAGTAATGTGTAATTACCAAGAAGAAGCGAATCGAGATTGGGAATCTGTTTGAAGAACCTCAAAATGCGTGGCTGTGCTTACAGGCTTTGTGATGCGGACATTTAACTACGTAATGTGGCGGACAATTCAATCAACAGTCACTCGCTTTCAATACAACCCCGTCTCCGCGCTTTCAAATGTGTTTTTTAAGTAAGATTTATAGGAATTAAGAAAACTATTAGATAATTTTAGCAAAAAAATTTCAATACTTTATTAAAGTATCTTTTATATAGAAATAAAAGAAAATTGTTTTTTATGAAATATTTAACAGAGATAATGAGAGAAATAGAATAAAATTATAATTTTATTTTAAGAAAGTGATCATCATAAAAATAAAAAAATAATGATTATTTTATAAAATTTAAATTATTAAATTTATTAAATTATATTTATTAAAATATAAAATTCAATCTAATAATTCACACATTAAATGTAAGTAAAAAATTATTCTCATTTATCAATTTTTTTAATACTGATCACAATTTCAATCCTTTTCTTTTCTGTATTTTTGAGGTAATAATCTAATTTATAAAATTTAAAAAAATTATACAGGGAGAGGGATTTTAATACTTCATAAAAAATATTTGCATAAAACAGAATGCGGAGAAGTAATAAATTTTTATGGTGGGAAAATTTTCATAATAAAAATTTTTAGTCCATATTTATTATAAGTGTGACTAATAGTACTTAGTGGGACATTATAAATGTAATGAAAACCGAAAGAAAAGTATAAGAATTCCAAAGAGAAATGTTCTCCTCACGCCTTATGTATGTTTATAGAACTTTAACAAGACAGGCAGGCCTACGATTTTGTCGTTTGAGCTTATCACATCTTATCGGCTTTGAATAAGTTGTACCCATTATAGTTCCGTGTCAAATAGCAACTACTAGCCGTTTGAGCATGTTTTATTTTTGTGCAAAGCTGAGGAGTCTAGTCATATTACGGAAACGTGATTCTTCGCGAACTTATTCCGAACTGCTTGTCGTACTTACATGTTTTTAGATAGTTAAAATTGTATACAAAATTTTAGCAAATTATGCAACAGTTATTTTGCCGGAAAGAGATTATCATCTCTAGTAAAAGAAGAAAAAGGTAATAAATGTCTTATAATTTTTTTACACAATTTCCAAAAAAAAGAATTAACATAAGATATTAAATTTATAATTAAAATATAAAATTTAATAAATTAAAAATTTTAAATATTTTTTTAAATTTTAATTTATAAAAATAAAAAAATTTAAAAAAAGATGCTTTTACAAAGTCTTCACATATTAAAATCCAACTAATTCAACAGATGAGATGTGAGCATTTTGTTTTCATACCATGCAATCTCAACAATCTTCCCTGGAACTTCCCTTCTCAAAAACTAACCGAAAAATCCATGATTTCGCCTGCCCAGAACTCAAACAAGCAAGAAAGCATTTCAGCATCAACTGTTGTAACTAATTTATATACGCCCATAAGGTTCCTTTCCTGATTTGTCTAGCTCAGTTTATATTGCAATACAGTATCTCTTCATATTCAATTTCAGAAAAATTGATGACTTAATATTCATTGAGGTTCTGTTGAATTAAATAATTGAAGTACATACTCATTCTAGCCTTTTTAAGGATACAGTTGACGTCAAGTGTACAATCAGAGATAGAGCATTTATGGTAAACGACTGAAAATAGCAGAAAATGAGTGCAGGTTGGTCAAATAAAGATGGACCTTGTCATCTGATCAACGACCTCTCTGCCGCTTGCTTATTCTTTTTGCTTCCACTTTGTGGGATTAGAAAGTCTTGCCATAACCAGCAAAGGTAGTCTGCAGATAATTTTACCACAAACCAGCCTGTGCAGTCAATGATTGCCAGTCATGTATCAGTTTAGAAGTAGTGCCACATAGTTACTTTTCAATCATGGCAGAACATGACAGGCAAGAAAGAGAAGTACTGGACTAAGTACTTCAGTAGTCTTTACTCAGGCCATCTCTTTTACAGTAGTAAGTGCAAAAGAAATTATTGACTGTACATTTGACACATTAGAAGAGAGTAACTTTAATAACAGGAGGCGAAACAAAATAGAGAATGTTATAAAATGCAATCACTTGTCAGAAACGAAATAGCTGGTATCCTGAAAATAGATTTTCTAAATTAGATTAAGGTGCAGGTGCTAGCTTTTCTGTAATGCAGGGTATGACCTCAGGTATCTACTCATTTGTTCCCTTTCAGAAATTTTCTCAGATTCCAAACAGATAATATAATGTGAAGAAAATTTTCAGAAAGCGGTGATAACTAAAAACAAACTGTTAATGCTTAATCATAATGTAAGAACTCCTTCTGGGTCTGTAGGAGACAGAGAGAAAGGTTTAAAAGGGGAGAAATGTAAACAAGGCAAAGTAACAAACGCAAAGCAGACTTTAATTAAATAAAAGAAAAACCATGAAACTTTGAATGGTAAAGTGGGTAATTAAGATGAAAGGTTTATCGGAACTCAACAAACCAGATATCAAACCAGTAATCGCATTTAAGCGAACAAATATATAAACCCTTGTCAAGTCTTCAACGTTAAGGATCATGGCTGGTACCCACAAAAGTTAAATTACCGATAATGCCAAAAATAAATATAACAAAAGCAAAGCAGCCGTATCTGGTCAATTTCTTGCAGCCATATTCGAATGGCAATAAACGGACACTGTTTAAGCCGGCTTCGGGATCAATACGGAAACTACAAAGAGTCAAATGAAGAGAAATTTAATAGCTAGGGTTAAGTGGTAAAGGGTTAAATTTTTAATGTGATGAATTCTAGTTTAACTCTTTGTTAGAAATAAAATTTAATTTAATTTAAGGTACTTGACAATATTATAAAATAGATTAATTTTTTAATTTAAAAAATCAGAAGATATCTTGAATTTACCCAATAAATCAACAAAATTTTTTCTTGCAGCCATATTCGAATAGCAATAATCGAATAGCAATTTGTGTCTGGTCATTTTCAGACATGTTTCTGTTTTCTCCTATGATAGCCCTTTAGCCTGAAACAGATTTTTGGGATAATTAATGGTACAACAACATTTGATGTTGTCTTAAAATTTTTTCTTTAAAAGTGAAACAAATTTTTAGGACAATTAATAGTATAATAATATCTATTATTATCTTAAACATTTTGCTTTAAAAATTTTAACTTGTGGTTTAGCACTCTTCTTATTATTAAAAAAAAAATTCTAAGACAATTACTTTCACATACGTAAGTATGTGTAATGGCTAGAACTACGAACCTAATATGATTATACTTCCGGTGATGTGAAACAACAATTCATGCAGCAAAATTGTGGACTCAAGCAAAAATGAAAAAGTATATGAAGACAACGTAGGACCTCAGAAAGACAAATGGCCAAGTAACATCCGGTGAAGTAGTGCATAGCCTAAACTTGTTAGGTTTAAAAGAAAATTTATTGTTTATTGAAAAAAGGAAAATTAGTGTGAATGGATAACATTTTCACTAGATTTTTGAGCAAAAATTAGAATAAAAATTTTAGTTTAATTGTTAAAATAATTTACAGAGGACATGCCCCTGTCCTTATATTACTTTTTAAACTTAGTTTAAATTTTTTATAAATCATTCCATATGAGTCATTGAATTAAATTAATAAAATTAAACTATAACCTTATGATTTTATTATAAAATTATGCATTTTAAACCAGCTGAAAGGAAAAAAAAATGGGTAGTGAAAAAAAATCATATTTTATTAAAGTAAAAAACGAAAACTATTAAACATCGAAACAAAAATCAGTAATGTTGCTTTGCTAATTACTGTTTCATAAATTGTGGATAAAGTGATGACGTGGGTGAATCTATTTTGAATATAATAATTAAAGTAAAGCCGTTTAAACTCTTTGGAAGCATATATAAAATTTGTGAAATTTTTATTCTCATATTTTTATTTTAATATAATTTTTATTTAATAAAATTTAATTTATTAAATTTTACAATTTTATGACACTGAACTAATATAAAAGTATGTCTTGAAATGTGAACATTTTATAAAAAATTTAACTGTAGGAACATTTTTGTAAAAACTTTATGGACTTTTATTCAAATTTTTTTTTAAACTTAATACTTCACTCCTTGATCCGTCCTTGCTCATGGTACTTATAAAATTTGTCTTTTGAAGTTTGAGGAAGCCTCCTTGAGAGTGACTTGTAAAACCTAATAAGACAAGACATGTTTCCATGTGGCACACCGCATACCGCCATATGGTGGTGTTCGCCAAATGTTACATGCACGAAGAGCTTTATTTGAAGTTTTAAACCCCAAAAAAAATGAAACCAATCAAATGACATTATGGGTTGACCAAGCCGATTCCATGTGACGGGGTTGCTTGCCAAGTTTGTCCAAAACAGAGAACGCAGATGTGTCATGGAGCCTACATCCCTTTCAAGCTTTATACGACCATGTCTCTGTCTCTTTCAGTACTATTGCTGTCTCTGCAAATCAAAGAAAACCCAAATCAAATGATCTCTTGTAATTTAGAATGAACTTTTTTTCCGATTGGAGGTGGGAAAGCCCCTTTTTTGTTTTCTCATTTAGAACAGTAAACTCGCACTTAAATTTGGATTAGAAGGGACAGAAACTGACCATCAAAATCAAATGCAATTTGCCAGGTAAGGCATTCTCAGTCAGGAAAAACAAATTGCATACTGATTTAAGCTTGAAAATTCTTTTAGAAGACCCAATTTTACCTCTATATAAACCACTGAAGTCACTTCTTTTAGAGCATACCAAACTACCAATTTACTGAGTAACACAGCTTCTCTACCAACATCTGATCCTGAGCAAGAAATGGCTTCCACTGGCCAAAGCCAAAACCAACACATCTTAGCTTTCTTATTCATTCTCACGGCTGCAATTTCCCAGGTAATTTCCCGCAAGCTCCATGAGGCATCTTTGTCCAAAAGACATGAACAATGGATGGCAAAATATGGCATAGTGTACAAGGATGCTGCAGAGAAGGAAAAACGTTTCCAGATATTCAAAGAAAACGTGGAGTTCGTTGAATCTTTCAATGCTGCTGGAGACAAACCTTACAAGCTTAGCATCAATCGCTTAGCTGATCAAACCAATGAAGAATTTAAGGCTTCCCTTTATTGGTTTCAAGAGGTTCCATGGTTTGAGGACACCATCAGAAACATCATTTAAGTACGAAAATGTTACAGTAATTCCTGCTACCATGGTTTGGAGGCAGAAAGGAGCTGTTACTCCGATAAAGGACCAAGGTCAATGTGGTAAGATGAATTACACCATTTAAGCACATTATTGTGCTTCTTTGTCCTTTGCTTAACTTCAATTGCATTTAAAAAACAGAAAAGGTGACCAATTACTCACAAACTCATTGAGAATCGTAAGATTTTGTGGGTCCAATACTTGAGATTTTGTGGGATCTAATAAATTGAATCGTCCAAATTCTTTTTAATAGTGCCATCTAGAAAATTTTGATTTGATGTTCACGTTAGTTTTTGTTTACTAAACCAGGTAGCTGCTGCGCATTTTTAACTGTGACTGCAACAGAGGGCATCCACCAACTAACTACAGGAAAATTAGTTTCCCTCTCGGAGCAATAGCTGGTGGATTGTGATATCAATCGTGAAGACCATGGTTGTGATGGGGTTCTTATGGAAGATGGCTTTGATATTATTATAAAGAATGGAGAAATCACCAGTGAAGCCAATTACCCCTATAAGGGAGTTGATGGAACTTGTAACATAAACAAGGAAGCCACCCCGGTAGCTCAGATTAAGGGCTATGAGAAAGTCCCTGCTAATAGTGAAGATGCACTACTGAAAGCTGTGGCCAACCAACCAGTGTCAGTTTCTATTGATGCTGGAGGACCTACTTTCCAATTTTACTCAAGTGGGGTGTTTACAGGAGACCGTGGAACTGAGCTAGACCATGGCGTTGTTGCAGTAGGTTATGGCACAGCTGATGATGGGACCAAGTATTGGATTGTACAGCTGATTATGGTACACCAATATTCCTTTCTCCTTGTAACACACTTATCGAGCACAGTTTCTCCATTGACAATCATTTGCAATGGCTTCCTTTGGCCAAAACCAGCACATTTTAGCTCTGTTTTTCATTCTACCTTCATGTACTTTCCAGGGAATGGCTTGCAAGCTCCATGAGGCTGCATTATCTGAGAGACATGAGCAATGGATGGAAATACATGGTAAGGTTTACAAGGGTGCTGCAGAGAAAAACAAACGCTTCCACATATTCAAGGACAATGAGGAGTTCATTGAATCATTCAATGCTGCTGTCAACAAACCCTACAATCTATGAAGCCTTGACTTCCAGCAACCTGATACTTTCATCTTGAGACCTAAGGGGACAAATAAGATATCAAATATTAGCTACAAAAATAGTTAAAAGATTGTAAGAGGTATTTATAGCATGGTCTGGTGCACCCCAGCTGGCCCTAGGCTTGTTGGTTAATCATATATTGATATAGGAATTAGCTTTCTTCTTTCTTAACTTCCATGAATAATATAGTTTTAAGTTTCAATTTGTGCTGTTAGGTTCTTGAGTTCTGCAACCTGTGGTATGATTTGATAAATACGTTGTTGTGAAGCAACAAGGGAAATTGAGTTTAGTATACCAAAATTAATTCAGCAAAAATTTTCATATTTCAGCTCCGTTGGCTGCATCCATTGGACATCCGCTGCACAACTATCATTACATGAAGATGAAATGCGCCGGTTAGAAAGAGTCAATGTAAGGCCTCAATTAGATAACCTAACTCTTCCGGTTTCTTATACATTTACTATCTTAAGAAAAGATCGTCACCTCCTTATCAACAAGTTTTTCTTCCTTCTCTGTTAGATGGAAACTGATATACTAGAAATAAATGGGATCTATAACTGCGCACGCTTTTGAAGTTTTCATACATGGATTTCATTATGGTTTTGTAATCACCTCAGTATAACTTTATTAAGGCATGAACTCAATTTTGTGCAATATCTTTTGAAGTCTTTGGTTTCTCATTTTTCTTTAGTTTCAGAACATGCAGCTATACTTTACTGATTGTAATCTCTCTCTCTCTCTCTCTCTCTCTCTCTCTCTCTCTCTCTCTCTCTCTCTCTCTCTCTCTCTCTCTCTCTCTCTCTCTCTCTCTCTCTCTCTCTCGCGTTAAATGAAGACAAGATATTCCAAAACTTCTGTGTAGAATATAGCAATTTGAGGGAGAATTTGTTGCCATAGCCATGAGTCATGTCGCTTTCTCCCTCCACATGCTTTAATATTGTTAAAAATGGGATCTGTGATTGCAAATGATTATGATCTAGTTAAGTTTTATGATGATATTGGTATTTCTTCTGAGTCTTTCAAATATGAGCAGGTTGCCCTCATTCTTTCAGGCATGGGATCAGCATCAAGCGATGTTTTTAGAATGGTAAGACTATTGCATTGACTACGGAGTTACCTATTTTTAAATATCTAAAGGTTTTCTTCTAAATTTCCTTCTGCATATGGTGGACTCATATTTTGGCGGTTCACCTGGTTTTTGTTGGTTGAAATAAGATTGCAATCGTCATAATTATTCATGTTCTATGACCTGGTTGCATGACCTAGAATTTGAATCTTTCTTCATTCTGACTCTTGAAAGTTTAGACATTTTTTCTGAATATTCTAATTGCAAGCTAATTTTCATATGAAATATTCAACTTGTCTGAGATTTGAGGCGTTTAGCCTATTTATGCTATCTTTTATAGCTTTGGTGCAATAATATGATCCAAACTTGCTAATGACGGGCAAGTTCTCGATGGGAAAAATGCAGGCAAAAGTCTTGGTAACAGCTAAGTACTCTTATCCGATTCACCTTCATATGTACAACTGATTTTGTTGTATATCTTCTTGTATAGAAACCTTTCTCTGGATTATATTATAATTATCAAATATTGACCTGCTACTCTGTCAAAAGTGGATGGACTCCTAAGGAATCTAAAAATTACACAGTTCAAATAGTCTGCACAAATTTCTTTTTTAAATAATTTGCTGATATGATTGAGCTTATAGCAGGTCATCATCATAACTAACCATTTCAAGATTCTTGTTAGCTTTGATAAGCATGAAAATATAACCTCGTCCCCGAGCTACAGAAAGTTTTACTTCGAGAATGATATTCTGTTAAGAGAATTGTGAGGCTCTGCAGATTGTAATATTATAATACTTTCTGAATAGGACAGAACTGTTTCTTAATGTGGTTGGGCCAAGTTGCTTAAACCCAGACAGAACAACTATTACATTTTACCATCATGAGAGTTGTCTTAAACTAATGTAAATCTTTGGATTAGAGATGTTAGGGCCTCAGCTGAAGAAAACAAGGCTGGGCAAAAAGAGTGGGTTGTTTACACCAGAAGGAAATTCCGTGGGACCCAAGACCATTAGAGGAGAGAGAGTTAGTGGTTAGAATAGGAGCAGAGGAAATAAAAGGGGAATCGGGAGAATGCAGTGGGGCATTCTGTCTTGCATTCAGTTTTGTGCAGGCATTAGCTTGGGGCTAAAGGAAATTAGTCCTCTCAGCAAGGGACTTAGTCCTGGGAAGAGATCGGATTCCTGGCTCTCTTTTGTCTCTATAAATACCCAATTATTTTAATAGGAATCTTTGGGTGCTGCATTCGCTCTTACTCTATCAAGAGAAATCTCAATGAACTTCAGAATGTTTCTTTGTTGAGGTAGAAAACTTTGTGATTGTTCATTATCTTGTAAAATATATAAGCTTCCAGCTTAATAACTAAATACTGATGAGTTTGTTGCAGGAACAAGCAAAATTGAGAATGATGAAGCAGAATGGTTCTAATAAAACCGATTCATACTGAGACAATCTTTGGGGCAAACCCAAAGACTACCAAAATTCAGGTAAGACGACATATTTAAGGTGAAAAAGTATATGCTGTTTTCATAATTAAAAATTAAACATTATATCTGGATATGTTTCCAATATTGATATTTTATCATTTAGAGAGTCATATTAATAATGGAGTTTTGTTATTCTCACCATCAGATTTTTATTAAATTATTATTTATAAAAAATTTAAATAATTAAATTTATTGAACCTTACAAATTAAATTCTAAGACCTAAATATTAAACGGTTCAAGCTATTATAATTATTTACGACTCTCACAATTTTGTGAGAGTCACATTTCTGTTAGTAGTGTAATTCATGATTATAGGGATTTATGAAGTAATGTCTTTCTTTTATTCTTTAATTTCAATGTATGATGTAATTTTATCAATGAAGTATCTAAACAAACTTTTTGTGCTTGACAGTAGCTGATTATTTTGCTGTGGGTTGTTGCTGTAACGAGGTTATATGATTAATGCTGCCAATTCTTTGAAATGGTAATCATTTTGCAGAAGAGGAAGTTAAAGAGAGAGCCAAAAGAGCTGCTGCCGCTGCTCGAAGGTGGAGGAGTACTCCAGGAAGAGTGTTGACAAGCCTCCCACATTTAGACTTCCTGAAGCAGTCTCCAAACAAGGACAACTGATCAGTGATCCCTATACCTTCTACAACCTACACTCTCATGTAATTAATTCATCCACAGGTCGTCATTGGATCTGATAAGCCTGTTTCTTATCAACTAGCTGTAATTGTAAATGTAGCAACTCTAATTAAAGTCAATTTCAAAACATGAATTATAGTAATACTGAAGAAAAGGGAAAGAATACAACATTTAGAATCCCTATTTTCTGCTTCTTTTTTTTTTTCGTTTAATACTTCCCACTGTCACAGTAATAGAGGCAGAAAATGCTTCTACTAGGGCTCCTGTGGTCAAGACAGCTTTGCCTTTGATAGAAGCAGGGGTTCGACCCTGCTCTTGATCACTGTCCCTTAAAGGCAGGTAATTTGTAAATTCAAGTCTTTGTTGAGGCGAGTGACCTACCTTGGGGATCTTGGTGACCTGCTCAACCCTTCATTAAACATATCAAAGACTGACAACTACGGAAGTTTTATACTCTAAGTAGTTTAGATTCGGTGTTGGATTTCTTAATTTTTTTTATTTTTAAATTTTGGTAATTTTTTTATCTCTATTTTATATAAATATTTAAATTATAAATTTATTTTTGTATTATTTTAATTTTTTCTTTATCTTTTATTTAACTTACTTTTAACTTTTAATTTTAAAAGTTAGAGGATCTCTTTTCATTAATATTTTTGTTGGGTCAAAGATTAATAGAAGATAATTGTTTTGGGTAATTTAATAGCAGATAATATAAGGTGGACTAAGAGTTAGGTGAAGTAGATTTAGATCTTTTTATTTTTTTTTAATTTTAATAATTTTTTTTATCTCTTTCTAAATTTAAAACATAATATTCATTTTTTCTCTTACTATTTTTTTCTTTCTTAATTTCCTTCCTTTCCCTTTCTTATTATCCATCCATATACATGTGAGGTGTATCCAGGTGCACGGCTCAACCACTATCTGTTAACCTTTAATGTCTATGAACGGAAATGGATCATGCTTCTAAGCATCTTGAATCATGATAACAGAATATCCATTCATATGCACTTCTTTTCATTAGAATAATTGGAAAAACTGAGTTATCCTTTCATTACTCTTTACTAATTAATTTCATCCGAACCTCATGGACAAACAAGTTGTACAAGTTAAACCAGCAACAGACAAAAATCATGTGACATCATTCCAATCTCTTTATTGCACGTGACCCAGTAGTCATAGTGCCCCACGGGAGTTTGCCTAGCTAAATTTGACGAGATAAGGGAGAAATACTTACATATGGAGCGTCTACAACGTACATTGTTTGATGAATAATTTAAAGGAAATGATAGTACCACTTAAATTATTATTAACCGTTTACAGAATATATGTTAATTATTAAATTGATTAAGTTTTATAATTTAATTTATAAAATTTATCAATTTAATTTTATTAATTTTTATGGGAAATTTTTATAAAATTTAATTTTAAAAATAAAAATATTTATAATCTAATATCAAGTTACCAACTTAGCTAATACTTCAATGTCAACTTTGATAAGAGATGCTTATTAAGTTAATAATCTTATTATTATCATAAATTAAATTTTATTAAATATTTAATTAAAAATTTAAATTATTAACTTTATTAAATTTTATAAATTAAACCGTAAAACTTAAACATTCAAAAATTTGTAACTTTTTGTAAATATTTAATTGCTTCTGTTTAAACATTTTTTATTAAATATTTATATAAAAAATTTTAAATTATTAAATTTTTATCAAATTCCTGTAAAATTTACGAACTTTGACTATTTCCGTTCTGAGTTTAATACTTCAAATTGAGTGGAGCAACTAGTCCTTAAGGTAATCCTGCCGTTGCCGGTAAGCATCATTGGGACAGGGACGGTCTTTGGTCATTATCCATCGGCACGAGGACACTAGTTAGCAAATGATTTCCTTCTTTCTTTGCTCTTTATTCATCTGTGATCACAGTTTAATTAAATGTGAAAAAAAGGGGAGAATCAGGGCGGATTGACTTAAATAATAGAAATTTAAATATTTTCAATAAATTATTGTAAATTCAATTTAAATTTTATATATAAAAAATTTCATTTAAAATATATTTATCGGTTTTGATGTTTTATATGCTTTAGAGATTAATTTTCGTCAACCAAACAATCTTAATTTTTTTAAGCACACAATATTTTAATCTTTACTACTGAATTTGCCTTTTTCAATGAAAATGACTTTCAAAATTTATATCTAATATTAAATTTAAATCTTAATGTAAGACATAATTAACTTTTACTGCATTTCGTTGGTCTAACGTCCGATTTTTTATTTGATCTGTCAATGGAATTCCATGAGTGGATAGAAAGTGGCCTGATCTCAAGTTTTTGTTCCATCTTTTTCATCTTGAAAGTGCGAATCACGTTGGACTTTGCTTTTGCTAATAGAATTCTATGCTTAAAGTGGCAGCCTCCACTCAATTGAAAATAATTATTAGGGGGCCTAATTATCTTCCCCTTGTGTCGGCTCACTTAGGCCTGTCTTTGTCGTTTAACACCAAACGACATTTTGTAAGCAGTGACAGCAGTCGCACAACCATTATTATAAAATTAAAAAAAAAAAAGAAAAATTCCATTAAACCTTCGCATTGTGCTAGAACGCTTCCGAATGGACGTTTTTCTTTTCTCTCTCAATTTTTTTTTTTTTTGGTGCCGTCCTCTTAGTTGCATAGTTTCATTATTCTGTTTCAAGTGTTTTAGGTAAGTGTGAGTTCATTGTCAACGACGTCATTTACAGTCTAATATTCAGCCCATTGTTCAATTATTAGCAAAAGAGAAGACAAAGTTATGAAAGGGATGAGCCTTAATGCGCAATAATCTCTCCATAAATAGACAAAATAAGATTCAAGCGAAGGTATTTTTGAGTCTTTATTTTTTTAAAAAAAGTATTTTTTTGGCAGGTTACAAAAATAATTAATTACTCAATTTTTAAGTTAAATAATTTCGTTCATCTACTTGTACAATTGACAAAACTGCATCAGGAAGAATAGGGCTGCAAAAGGGAACAAGGGAAACAATATTGACTACAAAATGAAAAATAGAAAATTCACATCTATTTATCCGGCTAGCTAGAATTTAATATGTACAAGTTTGGATTTTCCAAAGAAAAGTAAAAAAATTGAAGTCGAAAGAATCTGATATATCACCAGAAAGTCCATCAGAAAATAGAAAACATTTGATTATTGTTATCTTACAGTAGATGCAACTGTATGAGCCCAGAACTTAAGATTGTCTTTCATGTCAATCTCGTTTCCCAGAGCAGGTACCCTCCAATTTGATAGTGGATTTCCAACCTTCCTTTGGTCTAAATCGCCCCATGCCTCAGACAAATAAGGCCTAGAAATCGTAGTTTCATCAATGTTCCCCTGTTCTTCGCCCTCCCCTGCGTCTTCTCTTCCCAGCCTCTGCAACCCAGGTATCAAAGAAACCAATTTTGAATCTTTGTCTTCCTCAGAAAACACAAAACCCAAATCCATAAACCCTTTTAGCTCCTTGAACTCAAGCTCTGACAAGCTCTTGCTGGTTTTCCCTTTTCTGGCTCTTCTCCTGTGGCTGTGACTCACTTTTTTCTTAACGGGTATATCTTCGGTTGCTTCATGAATTTCAGCACCTTCTTTCGAGAATTCTTTGACTTCCTTCCCTGAAAGAATCGTTCGCAGCTTTGGAGGCGAGGCAACTGAGATTGGAGATGAGGAATCAGACGAAAAGCTTGCTTTGCAGCCCAAGTTTTGGTCACTGAAAGACCTCACTTGAAGTGTTGAAGTTCTCAAGAGTGTTGGTTCTTGTGGAAGCACATCAAATTGTGTCTGCAAATTTGAATCATCCATTGTTGATTGAAACGGTGGAGGAGTTTTCTTGGTCAAAACTGTGGTCTCAAACCAGTAGGAGTCCAAGAGCTTCAAAACCTGTTCTGCAGCCATTGCTCCCTTGAATAGGCAGGACTCGGGTCCCCACAAGATATGAGGAGGCTTGGAGATAAGAAGGGAAGATTCAAGCATATATTCTAGGGGTTTGGCTAGAGTACAACGGAGCGTTCAAGTGGATGATAGAAATTACGGGAAATTTTAACTATAAAGTTGAAATTTTAATTATTTATTTATATTTTCTATCAATTTATATTATTTTTTTATTAATAATAATTCATCTGCAAATTCATTGTACACTTAAAAAGAAACCGATCCATATTGTGAAAATATTACTTAACTGCCCCTGATTTTGTGCTATTATTCCCATTCTATTTGCATATGTAATGTACTTCTACAAATTACACGAAGATGTAGTTTTTTTTTTTTTTACGTGAAGATGTAGTTATTATGTAGATATAAGTCAAATTGATCATCAAATCAGTTAAAAAGTTGTTTAAAATACCATCTTTTCAAGTGGGCAACTCTTTTCTTGTTAAAAGATTTGAGTCCTACTTGTTTATGATCGCGGCTTGGAAAAGTTTAATATACATCCAGAATTTATTCCACCAAAATTAGTAATATAATATTAAGCAAGTCATTTTAATTGTCGAAAGATTTAAGATTCCACATTACAATTCATTAAAGAATGATTCTTAAATTGATAAAAAATTCTTTAATTTCAATCACAATATCATGATGCCATTTGTTTAACTCAGTTTAAATGGATAAATATATACGTATGGTAGTTAAGATGCTGATTTAGTTTGTAAGCACTATTTTTACAACTATGATAATCATTACTCTCATAGTTTTTTCCGAACTCAATCTTTTTTTTTTTGTTAGCATCTTAAATATCATGTGTACACATCTATTAATTTAAATGAGTTGGGCTAAGCATAAAATGATATAGTGGTAAAATTAGAAAATTTTGGACCGATTTGAGGGATTGTTCTTCAGTGGACTATGATGTAGAGCCCTAAATCATTCCAGAACCAAAAGTGACGATTTTTTCTAGTATTAATCTTGTAGAGAAAGGCGAGAGATACATACTTTCTTTATTTAAAAAGTTGTTTTATAAATATTATGGAATTAAACTATCATTTATTTTTAAGTAAATAATTTAGCTTATAAGATTAAATAAATTTAATGACATAAAATTTTTAATAAAAATTTTATATATAAAAATAACAATATTTGTCTTTTATTGAAAAATGAATGCAGATAGCTCATGCAACACAAGAACAAAATTATAGAGGAGAGAGAATGAGAGAGTATCCACAAAAATTGTGTATAAATATCAACACTTTTTTATTTCAGGTAAAATTGTCCTTTTTAATGACGAAATTAAGGACATTTTAAATACTATAAAATGTGGTCAGATATTGGGACTCTGAATTTGGTTTAAATGATTGAATTTGATTTTATTGTCTTTCTCTTTTATATACAATTTTTATATTATAACATTTTTAATATAAAAAATATGGTCAAACATCTTGTTAAGTATCCATTATGCTTAAATAAATAGACAAACTATTTAAAAATGACACCATCAACTCGAATTAAAAAAAAAGACACCATTAACGTATTTTTATCGACTTTAATTTATAATTTTTTTAAATTTTTAGTAAATTATATTTTTGAGTAATTTTAAATTTTAGATTGGATATAGCCGACGAAGAAAGAAATATAGGATAGCTCATAAACCGTTATACCTTTGCATGGCTAAACCCAATATGGGAAATTATGATGTGTCTCGATAGATATACATTATCTAGACCCCTCAATAATCAATCTCAAACGGTTAATCAGTTTCGTTTTTTAAGGTGGAATGTTTATCTGTTTTGTGCAATTTATTGTCTTTTTTGTGATTGGTTCCTTTAATTTTTTTTCATTTTCTAGCTTAATTTTTAAATATAAAAATATACCTCTCTCTTCAAATTTAATATCTGCTTAAATTTATTTATTGTTTTATAAATGCAACAGAGAAAATATAAAACTAAATAATCGGTAATTATTTAATTTTAGCTACCATTTTAATGAATGATTATTTAATCTATCTTTAGTCTTGTTTAGATTCGATCTTCATTAAAGGGTGGTGTGATTTCCTTCTATTATCCTACAATGATTTGATGGGTATTGCTGATTGACAAATTTTATAACAAATCTTGATATGGCTATGTTTTTAAAAGTATAAGTTTTATATATTTTTATATTTTATTTTTTAATTTATTTTTACCCATATATAGTACATAAAATTACATGTACATAATATTTTTCTTCTAAACATATCGTTGTGGATATGAACATCTTAAAAGTTTTCTTTTTTTCTACTTGTTTATTGTTGAATTTGAATTTTTTGGTAATTTTTTATTTTTTATAATTTAATATATAAATATAATTTTTTTATTTTATATTTATTTCTTTTTTATTGTATATTCCTAACTTTGTTTAAGAAAATTAAAGAATTAAGTTCTGCTCATAGTTGTAATTTTAGCATAATTAAATTTGTTAATAATAATAATAATAATATTTTTTTTCTTTAAAGAATGTACTTAAATTATTGTAATCATTTGAGATTGGTATCGTACTTTCAGTCGGAAAATCAAAGTCTTATATTACCTATCTTAATTATTGGCACTCGAAATTAAAAAGGGAGGGGGGATTCTCTCTCTTTTGACCCCTTCTTCTCCGGGGTTCCAAACCCATGTATAAGGAGAATATATAATTTAATATAATATTTTTGAGAAAAAAAATGTTGCTCTAAGAATTGACAACATGTGGATTGTCAATTTTGGAACAAAAAAGTAAATAGCGAAAGAACATAAAATGTTCTTCAGATCTGTAAGAAAGCAGCGATCGATCCATTGAGTTCACATGCTAGCTTATGATTCTTATTGACCATGGATAATCAAAGACAAAAGTTCCCTCCATAATGGCCATTATATATATCATTTTCTTTGGACCACTACCTTATCTTTAAGTGTACTCATTTCATTGTTGTTATCATCATGATTTGTTTATTAGATGATCAAAAACATGCCAAAACACATACATAGACAATTTTGCATCCTCATCCATCTTATACATGTAGAAAATCACTAACTCCTTGTTTAGGTTAGACCCTAATCCTGATTTTTTGTGAACATTGCAATACTTACGTTATCACTTATGTCATTATGAGAAGTACTAACGCTAATACCAATTATTACAAAACTTTAAAAAAATATATACCTTAGAAAATTATTTGTTGAAGAAGAAACTCATTACTTTATAAGGTTATCCACTCAAACATTTTTATTTGAATTTTTTTTAGAATATCTCTTTTATTATTAGATAAGAGATTAATATTTAATTAAGACAAAAGAATGTGGTTAAACTTTTTTCAACAAAGTAATTTTAAACTCAAATTTATATCGTAGGACTATAATAAAATTAACTTATCATTACACTAAAATTTTATTTGTTGATACTACCCACTCAAACATCTCATTTTAATAAATGGGAGATTTAATACATTACGAATCGTAACTGTAATATTTCATATTTTTATCCCATATTAGAAGTGTTATTTTATCTTTGCCCTAAAACTAATGCATTTTAATCTGTAGCAATTTTCCTAGCATGTTGAATATGTTAATTGAAACTCTAACCGTCATTAACATGGCCAAAACAGTGGCCAACATGGTTGACTCACTTAATTTTTTATATGGTAATTGTATAATCTAAATTTAATTTAAAGAATTTTTATTAATAAATAATATAAAAAAAATTTTAAAATAAATAATTTATCTCAAACTTCAAATAAGGAAAGACTCTCCTAATTTTATATATTTTTTTTTTTCAAAAGGCGTGAAAGTTGTAGCTACACTAACGTGCCTCCACTCGCGAAACGGAGGCATATTTAATGCGTTATTAGTTAAATAATTAAGTTTATCTAACGTGATTTTTAATTTATAAAACATTGTTTTTTAACGTCAGAAAGGGAATCTAACATTGCCGGCATCGTACATTGGTCATGTAAATTTAATAGCATGCATTATTTTTTTTTTTTTTGTCTTTTCCTCTCATCTTCATAAATTTCTCCGGTGTTGGCTAATTGACCAGGTTTCAATGTCAAGAATAGTGATCAACTCCGGCTGCTTTTGAGAGATTCTTCCACTGTTTTTTTTTTTTAAAAAAAAAAATTGTCATAAGTACGTTCTTTGATGCTTGAATTACAGAAATTTATGAGGATTATGCAGGTTTCACTGTACATCTTGTTGGTGACTGGGAAACCCATTTAAATACGATCCATTTATTATTATAATTGAAAGAGTCGTCCTTATTACAACTGATAGTTTTGTTTCTACAAATAATTAGAGATTGATAACTATTATCATGCTACTGTATGTTGTTACGAATCTGAATTTACTGACTTCTATTTTTTTATTTTCATAAATTTTTATTTATTTTTTATATTTAAAATTTATAAATCTTAATTTTTTTATTAATTTTTTTTAATTCTGTTATTGTCTCTCTCTTACTATATCAAGTAACTTTTAATTTAGAAGTCATCTAGTACATTTCTATGTTGTTATGGGGTGTTGGTTTAGTTGGTCAAATTAGAAATTTTTTTTTTCTCTAGATAATCTGTAAATATTACTATACACATCTATGAAAACCTATGACATGTTGATTTTAAGATGAGGTAACCTTTCTTAACCCTAAATTTTTCTAGAATCCCATTACTTTTACATCTTTCTACATATACCATTCTCGTACTTTTAAGTGAGAGTGTTAAATGATGTATGTCTTATACTATCTAACAGCTCTTATTTAAAGGTGTGAAGATAATGAAGGTGGAAGAGTACAAAAGTATCTTTATTGATTTTCCCAACCACACTCTTAATGTGTTCTGTTTACATGTAAAACTTAATTAGAGATAAATAATTTTTTTATATTAGTATGATTTAAGTTAGAATTTTAATTTTTTTTTCTGGCTGCCCTCGGAAGTCTCACAAACTATGAAGATTATTTTCAAAATGTTTCATTGGCAACCTTGTCTCATTAACGTGATTGTGATGTAAATTGTAAAAGGAAAAAGGAATAGTGCCAAATAAAATGGGCTATAAATTTCTTTGTAATAATATCTCTGCTATTTCCATGGCCTATGTCCCGACAATATTAGATGAATTTCAATGCCCATGAATTGAACGGGTTAATTTAATTTCACACCCACTCCCTGCCCAAGAAAAAACAATAAATTCATACTTAATGTTTAATGAGACCAGTAATTTAATAACAATCACAATAATTCATATGGCATCAGAAAACCTATGTATGCCCTCATGTCAAGCCTAGCATATGAATAATTCATTATTGTAATGTAAGAAAATTATAATAGTATGACCATATATATACAGCTAGTTGGCGTACAAGGTAAGATTTGGACTGCTTATTGAATTAATTATATGTTAGACCAATGAATTATCAAATCCAAGCCAAGAAATCGGAGCAAAACTTGGTCATTAATTTTATGATATAATTATTGTAATTCTAGAATGAGATATATTCTTCCACAAACGTTTTTATATCTTAATTTTGACATAAGATTCTTATATTTTCATTCACAATTATTAATTTGTATGACTTAACTATATATCAACAATTGTGAATGAAAATATGAAAATTATATGCTACCAATCACATATCAACAGTTGTAAATGATAATGTAAAAATTTTGATATAAAAATACTTCTGATATGCAAACCAGTTACAAGAGTACAAGAGTCTACTTAAGAATTTTTTTCAATGGGAGCTTCTTATTTTTTTAAAAAAATAATAATAAATTACTTAATACATATATAAAATTTTAAAATAATAATATATATCACTGCATGCGAAAACTCTAATAAATCATACACTTATACAACCTATTCAAAGTTTTAATACTAAATCTTCCTTAACTAGATATTGGAAGTCACTCTTGCAAATTGCAACTAACACCTCACGTGAGGGTTTAGCATAGCGAATGTGAAAATCAATCGAGATCCATGGATGTCTCATGGACAGCTTTCATCCTTGTGGAGATGAAGGAGATGATGATATTATTTTTTATGGCTACACGAAGATGACGTTAGAAAACCAGCTTATTTTCATATATAATTTCTGCTCTATCAATCCAGAAATTAACATTATTCTAATCTAATTTCTGTGCTTTACATAATAATCCTACAACGACCATGTAATTAGCAACAATAATCTATACTACTAACCCTAATCATACAAACAAAGTCCAACCAATCAAAGAATCCAAAGCTTTGTTTATCATAAACCCACCTGCATCAGATGAATCCCTCCATGCTTTATTAATTGGGTATTTGCTTGCACGTCCACAATAAACTACACTTCTGCCAAGCTGTCACCATGGCGGCTCATATTAATCTCCAAACCCAAACCCCTTCTTCTTTCTCGCCCTCCTTCCCTTCTCACCTCTCCGGCCGCTCACTCTTCCATTTCCGGCGACCCCGTATACCCAGTGACCACAAATTCTAGCTAGCACCAAACCATAGTAATCAATCAACGACCCAGATTCATTCAAACCCTTAAACTCCTCCATCATGGACCGTAGATTCAGCACTCCCCCGTTTGCCACTGACCCAGAAGAGCCTGAACCGGAACCCACCTCAGAAACCAGGCCAGACTCTCCCTCCTCCGGGGATGACACGAAACCTAAAGCACCAACCCCAAAGAAAAGGTCCCAGCTTTTTCCCTTAGCAGTTTTTATTTCATGTTTTTCTTAGCTGGGAAGGTATAACCGTTGAGGGGTTCATGATCTTGTATGCAGGAGGGGGATGCAGAAGAGGGTGGTGACTATACGGACCGGTGACGTGGAGGGATCTAAGAGCAAGGGAGAGACGTATCCACCATCTGATTCATGGGCCTGGAGGAAGTACGGCCAGAAGCCCATCAAAGGGTCCCCTTATCCCAGGTTCGTCCACTCTCCGTCTGCGTATAATTGCCTTCCTTAATCCTGATTTTTCTGTTAAAAATATCAATTATTAGATTAAG
Organism: Dicorynia guianensis; assembly: GCA_037013595.1. Classification (NCBI taxonomy): domain Eukaryota; kingdom Viridiplantae; phylum Streptophyta; class Magnoliopsida; order Fabales; family Fabaceae; genus Dicorynia; species Dicorynia guianensis. Next base: position 5,718,912 of record JASUAB010000009.1, read on the forward strand.
TTTGTGCCGTTAAGTGAAGATTACCGAAGTGAAGAATGTTAAATACCTTTCGGAATAGCTACAAATTGAGAATATTACTTAAATCACAATGTTTACTATAATTAGCGTCGCACGGCGGCGGAGCAACCCTTAAGGCGAGTTTATTGCCGGCATATGGCCGCCAACGGCCTCTTTAAGGCGACAGCGCTAAAATGCGCTCGTAGCGTGCTATTTAGAATGTGGGGATAGCATTACGCGAGCTGTAAACCGCGTTGCCGTCACGCTAGATTAGTGAACACAATAATCTCCTATAAAGCCGTCACTCCCTAAGCATGATACAAAGATGAATTAGATGATGTACAATTCTAATTTTAATGTATCTATTTAGTAATTCAAATTAATATATTTAATTGTTTTATATTTAACAGCATCATGATATTAATATTAATAGTGACACATCATATTTGGTATAAGAAATTAATAATTCACTAATAATTTGAAGTACTGGATGAATAAAAATTGTTATTGAACAAAATTAAATTTTAAAAAACTATATTGACAGAATTTATCTATTCACAACTAAATTATAACAAAAGTATCTTTAAGAAATCAAAATAAGGTTGTACTATATCTTATTCTTATGCAAATTATTTGAAAAAGACAGATATTTCGTTCATATTTCTAACATGTACATACATGCAACTTATCACTGTAAAAAGAATATTAATATGTAGTTTAGTAATTAAACTAAAGACTGCATAAATTTGTGAATTTTATCTTGATAAGGTTATGAAAAAGGTTGAGATATTTTTCTATATAATTCTGTACAAGTTTTGACTTACTTTCGTAAATTATTGGATAATAATGTACTTCTAAATTTTTAAAATTGAAAAACAATAATTCTATAATTTTTTGAGCCAAATTGTTCAATGTGAACGTAAGAAAAAATAATGTAATGAAGCAGGAAATCAGAACTATTTAAATAGCCCCCCCAAAAAAAAGGGGTATATTTGCTTAAAGTTGGTATAATAAGATTTCTCTTCATTTGATTATTATAGATTTGCCAATATAAATGTTATCATGATTTGATTAGTTTACTCCCTATTTGTAAAAGGATATTACTTCAGCTTTTTAACTTAAAAATTGAGACTTATATTTTTAATTTTCCTTTTTATAACTTTAATAATATCTTTTATTTTTTATAATTTAATGTATGTATTTTATTTTTTAGTAATTTTTTATTTTTATTTTATATTTATCCATTTATTATTTTTTTTCCTTAATAACAACGGTTTTGGTCCTAAAAATTGAATTTGAACAATTTATAAAATAAAAAAATTAGGCAAGAAATGGTTATTTAGACTTAGCAGTGTTAGCGTGATTCGAAAACACGCGCCCTAGAAACGGCGTAGAGTAGCAGTTTCCACGTTTAATATTGTCATCCTATCATCCAAAAAAAAAAAAGAACATTGTCATCCTAATCTATATCAATTTTTTAGAATAAATTTAATTTTAAATTTTAAAAACTGTTATTTAATTATTTTTATTCAATCCTCTGAAATTTCAGGGGATACTACCGATGCAGCAGTTCAAAGGGGTGCCCCGCGAGGAAACAAGTAGAGCGAAGCCGTGTGGACCCCACAATGCTTATCGTCACCTACGCATATGACCACAACCACTCCTCTTCGCGCGGCAGTAAGTCCCACCCCTCCGCCTCCACCAACGCCGGCCCCGCCGCAGAAGTTGCCACTCCTAGCTCTTCAAGCGATGGCGTTGCTACTACCTCTACCACCGAGTCCGCCTCAACATACCAGCCGGATGAGCTGACAATTTTCGCGAGCCATCCCGATCTTGAACTCGCAGGCGACTCGGCGGTTTTCCTCAGCCACCATCATGCCGAATTTGGGTGGTTCGATGACGTGGCTTGTGCCAGCATGCTGGAAAGTCCGATATGCGGGGAGGTGGAGGATGTGACATTGACGATGAGGGAGGAGGACGAGTCACTATTCGCAGATCTCGGCGAGTTGCCGGAGTGTTCGGCGGTTTTCCAACGTAGGAATATTCTAAACGCGAGAGCGATTCCGTGCGATGGCATTAAAGGATAACGGGTGGGGCTGGACCTTTTTCTACGTCAAGCTCCGCACGTGCTAAATAATAAACATATTATATCCGGCCTGAAAATCGTGCGCTATTAAAAAAATAAAAAAAAAGGGTTCGTTAAATAAAACTTTTCAACATTCATGGTTTTTTTCTCTGATTAAATTTTCTATAAAGAATTGTTACTACCCTGTAAAATTTACCCCCATTCCCTAAGTGTAGGCTTAAGTCACTTGATTTGATTACATGCATATGTAAATTGAAGGGCAAGCTTTTTCTTTCCGATAGGCATAGTATTTGTTTTCTTGGCCAATATTCCATAAAGTTATGGTTTCTATATATATATATATATATGTATGTATATATATAAAAGAAAAGGCCGATGCTCTCTGTTTGTAATTTCTATGGTAGCTAAATAATATCTTTGCAAGTTTTATAGTTCTTAAAGGATAAATTATTTAGTAAGATTATTATATCATATATTAATTTAATATTACTTATTATTTATATTATTTTATAAATATAATATTATAAATAGTAAATCTGAATAGTAAAAATTGCACATATAATCATTTATGTATGTTCTTCTGCTATTCTCAGTCTCTCTGTCGATTTGCACAAACGATCGTGATATTGTGTTTTCTTTACTTAAACATCCTTACTTCTAACAAGTAATGAATGAGTTAGAATGCTTTAAAAAATTTTTGCTTACATAAATCTTATATATGATTAAAACTTTTGTTTAAAAAAAAAATGATGCAATCTTAAATAGAGCCGCTTGTGCTGTTATAATAATGGTCAGAAACTGGAATACTTTTGAGTCCCTCCCACTAAAATTTAGTCCTGCAATTCTCTCAAGGATACACATAGAAATGGAATCCTGTCCACTACGAAATTTCAGCTATAGTAACGACTTGCATTTTCGGTTTATATTTATCGTGTGATTATGAATTGACTTGGCTATAGACAGCAGTTTCAAACTTTAAAGTATTTTTCTTCATGCTGGCTAGAGAGCAGCAGTTCTAGCATTATACTGGTAACATTTTGACGAAACTAAACACGAGGACTTGAGTCCTATAAAATATAACACTAGAATATTGAACCAAACTGTTATATCTGCACCACAGTAGATGTCAGAGTCCTTGCAAACAGAAGTTTTCATCTATAATGGAACTTGAGTAGACAGACTGGTTTCAAATGCGTCTTCAGACTTCTAAGAACTGCATTTGGATGCTTGTAAATGTAAACCAAACAATATATAATAAGACTAGCCTTATTCTACTGAATTATAACACCATTCGCATGTGAGCATTTACAAAATGACACAGGCAATCAAAACCACCTGCCACCGACAGACAAAGCACCTAGTTTGAGCAGCAACCAATTCTCTTCAAGACTGAAGATTCTTCCTTGACATTTATGGTCTGCCCTTTAGATGGGATAGCTGAAGCACTTCCATTATCACCAGCCTCAACAGCTCTCTTGCTCACAATGCGGTATATCTGAGTCAGAACCTCAGTGAATGCATTTTCAACATTGGTTGCCTCCAAAGCAGAGGTCTCCATGAAGTAAAGAGATTCCCTCTCTGCAAAAGATTTCCCGTCTTCTGTTGAGACAGCAACAAGGTGTCGAAGATCTGATTTATTTCCAATAAGCATGACCACAATGTTGGGATCTGTGTGATCCCTCAATTCCTTCAACCACCTGCCAGCATTCTCAAATGTAGCATTGCGTGTTACATCATACACAAGTAAGGCACCAACAGCTCCTCGGTAGTAAGCACTAGTAATGGCACGATACCTATTATAGAAACACAAGATTCCAGTGAGTGGATGTAGTAGCTGGCACAGCAATGGAGAAACTTTTACACCCATTTGTGATGGTATTACACAAATTCTTTATGCTTTCGAACACATCACACCAGAAACTTAATGCACCAATTAGGATCTCTTCATACATTTCACGAGACATCCTCCTTTCCCAAATACAAACTATAAGTAAAGCTGTAACTATTAATGAGGCTTATACAACGTTTGCACTGTGGAGTTCCACAAAGTATGGTAAAATAGCTTGAGATACTATGTTGATTCTTTAAAAAAATAAATCAACTACAAGAGAAATGCACATATGCATGGTAAAAAAACTGGAACAAAACAAATTTTGAAGCATTTGTTTTATTGCACCGATTGCACCTACTCTACACTACCACCTTCAGGTAGCACATCCTGAACATAACGGACGTCAATTAATACTTAGAATACATTTAATTAATCTAAGTGCCACTTTTTTAAAATGAAAACAAAATACAGAAGCAATTAATTACCAGTAAAATAGTAAATATTTTGCTTCTACTATTTTTTTGGGCCAATCTTTGCTTTAATTCTCAATTTTACTTTTGCTTATCTTTGTGATTGTTAGCAAGTTGTTGACCACCAGTCTTTTATGGAAAAAAGAGAAGAAAGAAAGGAAAATATCAAATTTAAAACCTTCATGTAAGGACGGAGAGCAGTAAAACATAGCTACAAAGATAATCAGCTTCCCTGTCAGCAGACTTACCTGAACCTTATCATTTTGTTGGCAACAGAGAAGAGTATGCTTCACAATTTAGAACAACCTCAAGATAATACAGTTTGCCTCAATCAATGTTGCTTTGAAAAAACTATCAATGAATAGATGTAACAGTAAGTCACTAGCAATGGATGGAAAGCTGACTATCTTCCTCATTTTTGCTTTCTTTTTTAGAGAACAGGAAAACAAACTAGAGACTTCCTATTATTAAAAGGATTCAGTGCCTAGACATTCATTCTTCTATGCTCCTATCCAGCACATATCGAATGTGTTTTATTTAGAAAAACAATATGTTAGGATACATATAAAACAAGTACTCAGCTGCATCCAAGCTATATCCACACCAAGGACATATTAAACACAGGTCCGCTAAGAGATACTTGTGATCATACTTTCTAGCCATGTACTGCGGCACTATAGCACTTCTCTACAAATCAAACGCTATATAGATTAGGCAAAGATCAGATTTGCAAGATTCACATGCATATTCAGAGGCAATCAGACTTTCGTTTGCATAAGGCAATATGAACTACATATAAAATAGAAATATGTTTAATTGACTCATGCATGTTGGATGACTAATGGTTGCATGCACATCCACGTCACTTTATTATGAGAAAAAATCATCTGAAACAAAAGGAAATCCATCAAATAAATTGATATTTCTTGTAATTCAAGACTCCTGTAATCGTATATAGTCGTGTATCCATCCTACGTTGATGAGGAACTCACCCCCAAATTAAGAGGCTCTTATAATATAGCCTAGTCTCAACTATGCAAACATATAACGCTTCCTAGAAGTGCCAGGTTTCAACTCTTTTAATTTTACCCACAACGGCAAGGACTGCTCTTCCAATGCTTAACAAAGTAAAATCACTTTCAGGAACCATCAATCACTTCTAAATTTATGCTGTCAAAGAGGTATTTAATTCACTAATAATTCCAAGAAAACTAAATCCCTCATCAATGAATATGCCAATTCAACAGTGTAAATGGTCAGAAAGTAAGTTGAAATTTTACACTATCAGAAGACTTTTTCGTAACTGCATTGAGGGCATGGGATGCAGCATTATGATTACAACATTGTACTAGCAAAAGGCTGAGATTCAGCTAATTGCTCGGAGGCCCAGCACAATGCATCATGATTCATGCATGAAAATAAAATATCAAGAATCTGCAGAAACCATGCAAGTGAAAAATAATATTTGCATGCTTGTAGATTACTAAGCATTACTAAATTGTCTATTGAAAAATCAACAAATTTTCCTTTACAAAAATGTAAAGGTTTTGTATAACACAGTAACATATGAAGAAAATGCTACTGTTGTGACATAGGGTGGATCCTTTCATGACCTTATATGCCCAACCAAAAAATTGTATCAGCACCTTCGCAGCATAGAATGAGACTTCATATAAACAAATTGCACTATGGAAATTTCCTGAGATACAACACTCCTTCAATAGTAATTGGTGATCTGAAATGGTTTAGTGCTTACTTCGTCTTAAAGCATCTACTTTTCTTCTGTCTCAGCAGAACGATTATTGTATTTTTAAGTTAAGTTTGTATTACAAATTCTAAAATCTTGAAGTGATTATTAAGTTTGTAAGGGACTATTTATTGATCTAATTGTTTTCCCATCATACAACAGTATCTAAAAGTCTGGCAAGCACAAAAAAGGACCGTCAAATCCACAGCAGAATCCTTGTCAGACCACTACAACCATCAGTGCATGTCCAGAACGAAGCTGGACCTCAAACCAGCCATCTCAAAGCAAATTATGGGCTCAGCCCCTCACGAAAAGCTCTAGAAGAGACCCAGATCTTTTCATAATTCTAAGACCAAAATCATCACATGGCACTGATAAAATGAATTTGGATAGGGCCTGCTTTTCTAAAGTCTTGTTTTTCATCTTGTTTTTTGTGCTTGATCACCAATTGACCAGAGTGAGATTAGACAAGTTATGTGGATGCTATGTTTGTGTCCCAAGGTTTCAAAGCTGGCATGTAAGTATACACTCAAAATTTTTACCACGAAAAAGCCAACCAAAATAATCATTTGACTTAAGAAGGCAGAAAAAAGCACTTGGGTGTGACTCAGATTTCCAATTTCAGATATATATTTGACACAAACCATATTGAGCAGCGGGAACAGAAGTTGTTGAAAAACTTAAAACATAATTAAAGAAACTTAAGATCAAAATAGAACATCCACTGCAAACAGTTGAAAGGATTAATAGTAACCAGTGAGTTATTATGATGAATTTGCCTTTTGATTATAAATTGCAAAAATTTCTCTCTAATACCAAGACTATTGAGATCTTTTAACTATACAAATCCATCCAGGCATATTATAGTTATCTACTTAGATTCAAGTTTTACTCTCTGCCTTGATACTCCATACTAAAACAATTAAGTTTTAAAGAATTCATATAGTATTTCAAATTGTAATCAAGCGATTTCAACTGATTAAACAGAAAATGATGGATAGAGTAACATTAGAGAATTATGAAAAGCATCCCATTCCATACCCAAGCTTCTGAAATCAACAAAGTTCAATTCTAAACATAAAACTTACATCATATAAACGGTAAGTATTTTTAGATAACAAACGACTATATTTCATAGACCCACTGGATTACAGATAAACTATAATAAACCATAGTACCATACATACACAGAAACAGAATTCTAAATATACTCTAATGGTATCAGAAACAAGTACCTGTTATTGTTAAAACAAATTTCATGTCATTCCAAACTTGTAAGACTTTCAAGGAAGGATGACTCAAAATCAGTCAAATCTCAATTAATTTTATAAACTTTGCTGAACTGAACTCACTTTGCAGTACTAAAGCGAAAGGGGTAACAAGCTATCACAAACGCTACTGAAACAAAATTTATCAGACATCTTAACAAAAAGACAAATAAGCATGACTTTTCAGATAGATAATTCAACCATAAAACCCATCAAATTTGGAAAGAAGCGCGGCAGAGGTAAATATGGAAAGCAGTTCTCGAGCAAAGAAGACACCTTTCCTGGCCTGCAGTGTCCCAAATCTGAGCCTTGATGACCTTCCCATCAATATTCAAGCTCTTCGTAGCAAACTCCACCCCAATAGTAGACTTGGACTCCAAATTGAACTCGTTTCTGGTGAATCTCGAAAGCAAGTTCGATTTACCCACCCCAGAATCACCAATCAGAACTAGCTTGAAGAGGTAGTCATACTCATCATCAGCCTTGTACCCAGCCATCTATCGCTCTCTCCTTCCTTCCCTTTCTCTCCAAATTCAAAAAAGTTGGCGACAGGGAGGAGGTTCTTTGCCTTGGTGGGTCTCTTTTAAAACTTTTCGAATGTTACCGAGAGGGTAAAGAGGGTATTTATGGCTTGGTAATTTGAAAATTTGATGGGCACTTTGGTTTGTATTTGGAGAGATCGGAACTGTTGCAAAAATCACCCTGATTGTGGGAAAGGTTGGTTCAGTGTAAAAGTCAAGCGACCTTCTACGGTTTTCTCACCCGTTTGTGGGCACTTTTCTCTTCGCCGCAGTGCCGTGATACACGCAAAGTCCCTGCCAAACTCATGCCTGTATGGCTCTATGGTCATTGGCATTTCTTCCTTTTTACCCTTGAATGATTGAATCTGATGGGTCCAATGTAGCCTTTTATTTGTGAATTGAAATTTTAGAAGAATGAAATTGTTTAAATTAGACGATGAGAGAGAAATTTCTCTTTCAAAACCCGTGAGTGACACCAGGAAAAGGTGCAAACGGAACCTTCAAAGAAACCGTACATACCGAAGGAAAAGGAATAGAATTTCATTTTATAGATTTTATAATTTGAAAAAAAAAAGATAGACATCAATTTGTAAATTTTATGAGAACAAAATTACAGATATCATAGATGTTAATTTTTAAGTGAAAAATAAATAATAAACATAGCTAAAAATTTTAAAGTGGAACAATATTATTAAACACAGTAATTAAACTTTTTACTTAAATGTCGAATACTTCTAGTAGTATAATAATGTTTTTTTTTTATCATTTAAATAATTTTCTCTTTTATAATTTCATATTTAAATTTAACATGTTAATAACTTATTACTTTTATTATTAAAAAAATTTAAATTAAATAACAAAATTTTAGGTTGATTGTCCTGGAACTTCAATCAAAAATCATTCTCTAGTCCCAGTCCCACATGATGAAAAAGAAAACTTGAGCAGCTATTAATATTCTTCAAATAGATGAAAACTATAAGGAAGGGAGTCACTCAAATTTTTTTAAAAATTATAATTTTGTCACTTATTTTATAATGCCTATTGTATTATGAATTAAATAAGAAAATTTCATTGTTTAACTAGGTCAATTTTTAATTAAACAATAAATGAAAATTCCGCGAGACAAGCACAATTATTTGTCGAGGTCAATTTGCCAAAGTGAAAAATGTGAAATTAAATTGTACTTTTGAATAATTTTAAATAACTAAAAGCGTCATTACTCTAAAATTAATGTATTAAATCATATTCGGCCCATAACTAAATTACATGTACTATTATCTCTAAAAATCTTATCTTTTTAATTAAAATAATTAAAATATAAATATAAATTATCATTATTTATTACCTCGGTTGATTCTACTATAATCTTTTTTAAATATCATATGTAACTATTAAAAAAATTCAGCATAATTGATAAATAGTTAAAATTTTAAATAAATTATTTTAAATTTAATTTAAGTCATATATATAAAAAAATTTATAAAAAAAATTATATTTATTTTATCAATTTTTTCATCATAAAAAAATTAATTTTTAACTTCAAACTCTGAGTTTTATTAAAAAAAAATATATCATATGCAACAAATCTAAAATATAGTATTACAAAATCAAAATCATTTTCACATTAATGAAAAATATTAGATTCAACGTAAGATACCAATAATTTATTATTAGTTTTTAATATATGGACGTTAAATTGAGTCAATTTTTAAAAAATTAATTTGACAACAGTATTTGACTTACATTTTTTTAGAAGAATTACATATGTTTTTAGTTCTTAGAAATTTAGTACATTTTACTTTTAGTGGTAACTTTTATTTTTTGTTCACTAAAATAATTCATTTTATAAATTGTTATCACATTAGTCCTTACTTTTATTTTTGTTCATTTGAATCTCTCAAAATACAAATATTACTACTATATTAGTCTTTATAAATTTAATAGGTTTTTTTTTTTTATTTAATCCTTACTCCTGTTTTTACTCAATTGAATCTCTTATTGTACAATTTGTTTCCTAATCCCTATGAAATGTCTCACCCTTGAGAAATATCACAAACTCTGCAATGAGAAGCCATGACTTTTGATTCTAAGCTCGAGTCTATATGTTTTTTCTTTGAAATTGCTTCTTGAATAATTTTTTTCTATTTGTAATGCATATTTTTTATATTTAATTATAAATATATTAATAACATCACTTGTTTTCTTAAAAAAATTTAATTAAATACATAAAAAATGTTAGAATAAATGAAAGTAAAGGTAACCATAGCAGATTGCCTAAAATAAATTATATACACGCTTTTAACATTAAATTATTTATAAATATATATTTTCACTTATAAAAATTTATAAATATATTTTTTAATTATTAAAATAATATATATTTGATATTATTTTATTTTAAAAATTTTAAAATAATAATTATGTGAAATTATATATCTTACATTACTAATTCATAAAAAAATTGTATATATTATAACTAAAGTTGAAACTTTTATCTTAAAAAAAAGAAATAATAAAATTAAAAATTAAAAATTAATTTACTAAATAATAATAATCTTATATATTTTTAATTTAAATTTATTTAAATAATTAATCAAAAACATAATAGTATTAATAAATATATATAAGTTAAATAATTATTAATATTTGTTGATATATAAATAAAATATATGTTTAAATTATTTTAATAATTAAAAAATATATTTATTAATTTAATAATTAAATAAATATATTTACTAATAATTTAAAGTTAAGGTATATATATTTAAAAGAAAAAGTTGACCTTGGCAATTCCTTGACGAAAACATATTTGTTTATTTCTGATTCAGCGATGTAGTTTTTATGCTTTACGCCATTATTGTATATCATGCGGTCGTGTTTCCGGCTGGGTTCGGACGCTCATGTGACATTAGAGCTAAATTGCCCATGAATCCGATTTCTCTATAAAGTCTTTTTATAACCGGCGGTGGAAGACTGTTACTTCGTCCGGCTTCCTCTGTTCCCCAACCGTTCATACTCCAAACCCTAATTCCACAATAAATTTCTTGAAGGAGTTGATCTAATCTCAATTCCTTCTTCAATCAGCCAAAATGGTTCTAGCAGAGTTGGGCGGGAGCATATCCCGTGCTCTTCAGCAGATGAGCAATGCGACTATAATCGACGAGAAGGTCCTCAATGAGTGCCTGAATGAAATCACTCGCGCTCTTCTTCAAGCCGATGTTCAATTTAAGCTCGTGAGAGACATGCAGACAAATATAAAAAAGATTGTCAATCTCGACGATCTAGCCGCCGGCCACAACAAACGCAAGATCATCCAACAAGTAAGATTGTTCAATATTGGATGGTTTTTTTTTTCTTTGAGCAGAATTAAGTTATAAAATTTTTACTGTGAATTGTTTTTTATATCACAACTTTTGTAAAATATGGCGGCATGTTAGAATTATTAGTTTGGTCGTTAAATATATCAGCTAGAATCAAATTTAACACTGTCACGTAGTATTCAGCATCAATATTTAAAGGGAATTGCGATGCGCTACCTTGTGGTTCATCTTCTGTGAGCTTTCTCCCAATTAAGTTGTTAGCTATGATGCAGGGCATATAATAAACGTGCTTTCTTCCAATATTTAAAGGGAAGGAATTGCAATGGGCTGCGTTGTTGTTCATTTTCTGTGAGCTTTCTCCCAATTAAGTTATTAGCTATGATGCAGGGCAATAATAAACGTGCTAATCTGTTTCAAATTGTGCTGTATGTCTTCATTGTGCTCTCTAGTGATTTTGTGGCTTGAACAGTGAGTTTTTCCACCTTGGTTTCATTATTCTTTGAAAGTGAATATCTCTGTTTCATTTTTTTTTCAACAAATTTATCCCCGTTGTGGAGTATTGTCCCTTCTGGAAGTTGGGCAGCATTTGATGATTTATATAGCATCCCCCGGTCTTCAATAGGATCCTTAGTGATTATTACCACTTTCTAAGATAAAAGACATCTGACCTCAGATAACTAAAAGGAAAATTCAAATCTGTTTGCTGATGTTGTAAACATGGTTGCAATGCTTTACCAAAATTTGCCACACTGAATGGTGAAAACTTCTTTCACAGAACAGAATTGAACCCCAATCTTGATTATTTAGGACTGCTTACTTGAATCTCTATTTAAAACTGGTAGGGATGAATGACCTGGTGATATTTTACTTTTGAACAAGTTATCCTCATAATATTGGTTTGAGTTTCTGCTTATGTTCTGCATTGTGGAACTTTGTTGTTTGTTTGAAGTTTAATGGGCAGGGACCATAATCAGATAGTCTTTGTATTTTGGGAAAATTTGGTATGGTTACCAATGTGAGTGCTAATTTTTTTTCCTAATGACCACTTGAAGAGGTTATTCAGCTTTAAGCATTAAACTGGATAATCACATCAGATGGTTATTTGTCCTTATGCCAAGATAACTTGATAGGTTGGTCTCTATCTCAAATTTTTCCATGTTTTTTCTGTTGTTTGATTGTTATTTCACATTGTCATTATTTGTCATATACTAGGATCTATCATCCCTTTTTACTACTTTCTTTAGTATGTTCTATGCACAACCATTGGTGAACTTCTTCTTTTATAGGCTGTATTCAATGAACTCTGTAATATGTGGAATACAATCTTTCTTTAGTATGTTCTATACAGTCACTGGTGAACTTCTTCGATTATAGGCTGTATTCAATGAACTCTGCAAAATGCTGGATCCTGGGAAGCCCGCTTTCACTCCAAAAAAGGGAAAAACAAGTGTTGTCATGTTTGTTGGTTTACAAGGTGTGTTGCCTGTTGGATTAGCTTACCAGCTGATTGACTATCTTAGGTTTTAAATTATATGTCCTTTGCTCTTCTGATTTATTGGTGCAATGACAATGCCCTCCTCCCCTCGTCCCCTGCCTTTCTCTCAATGTTTCAATTTGAGCACATTGCCATTGGGATGGTCATAGTTTCCAATGTCACCCGCTATTCTATTTCATTTATATTGTGTGTTTATGCACACACGTAGGGGGCAAAGTTTTGTTTCTTAGATTTCTATCCTTCAGATAATGCAGGAATTTGGTACAGTATGAATTGAATGTGGATATTTGGGCATGTGACTAAGTCATATATAACAAATTTATGTTTTTGCTGGTCCAATTTTTCTAATTGCATTTAGTTCTACCTTATTTTAGTGTTGTCTTTCTATTAAGGGGACATTGCAAAGTGCTAAAACTAAATTGGCCTTAAAGTGCCTTATTTGAAAGATTAGGAGTGAAATGGCAATTACTCCAATAGATTAGAAGAGGAAAACACAGTTAACCCTTGGGTTTTTGTTCGGTGCAAATGTTAAGTTCCTCTACTATTTATTAAATGTCAGGGTTAATCTGAACCAATATCTGGCTTTTCTTAACAACCATTGCTTGGTACACATTTGTTTAAATTTTCATGCCTATATTTAGAGGATGCTGATTTGTATCTAACATGAATTCAGGATCTGGAAAAACCACAACTTGCACAAAATATGCATATTATCATCAGAAAAAAGGCTGGAAGCCTGCTTTAGTATGCGCAGATACATTCAGAGCTGGTGCTTTTGATCAGTTGAAGCAGAATGCCACTAAAGCTAAGATTCCTTTCTATGGAAGGTACTTATTTGCTTCTTTTATAGGTCTCAAACTGTATATAAACTTAGACTCTTGCACAGTTGTGCTGTTGTTGAGAAATGCAATGTAGTTGAATCAGATGATTGATTAATGTTTTATGATTTATGATTAAGCATGCTGCATATATATTTTTCTAAAACAAATGGTCCCATCTGTAGTTTTTTTCTTCTTTTGCCATGTTACTCACCATATTCTGTCATTCAATGTACAATTATGCTTGAAACTAGTTCATGCAAATGATTATGATCTGTTGTGTTTAATACCATTTTTCTTGGTAACGTTTAGATTTATTGCATTTTATTGCCTGTGATCTCAATGCTAAAGCAAATGCTGGTGGGGTTCCATTCTCCCATTCCATCTACAGCTATATGGAGTCAGATCCAGTGAAAATTGCAGTGGAAGGTGTGGAAACATTCAAGAAAGAAAACTGTGATCTTATAATCGTTGACACCAGTGGACGACACAAACAAGAAGCTTCTCTTTTTGAAGAAATGCGTCAAGTTTCAGAAGCAACGGTATGCCTTTTTTTCCTATATGCTTTAATGATTCTTGTTTATATATTATTTATTTTTTGAATGCCATTAAGATCTGATTTCTAACCTTTGCTTTGTTCAGAAACCAGATCTTGTTATATTTGTTATGGATAGCAGTATAGGTCAGGCCGCTTTTGATCAGGCTCAAGCATTTAAACAAAGTGTTGCAGTTGGAGCTGTAATTGTAACCAAAATGGATGGGCATGCAAAGGGTGGGGGTGCTCTTAGTGCGTAAGTGCTACCAGAATTATTATATGATTTCATCTCTAACATTGCATCTTTTTGCATGAGTAAAATTCTTACCCAATTATAGCCTAAGCTGCAATTTACAAGTTTTTGTTTTTGATTAATGTAGCTTTCAGTCTTAATTGCCGCTGGATGTTTGGTCAGACTAATGTGCTTTGTATCAGTTTGGTCAGACTTAATGAAATATATAATTAACCTGTGATGCCTTCATTATGCAGGGGTGTTTTGCAACATAGACCCTTTTTTCCTTACACTATATAGGCAGAGCAATGAATCGTTTACCACTGTTGTTGTTCTTTTTGTATGCAATCTATTTGGCTCTTCACTTTCTATCGTATCAGTTTATTACTCAATAATTTCAGAGTATCTCTTCTACATACTGCTCCACATAGGTTATTTAGGTCTTTCTCTTTTGTGGAACTTTTGACAAGTAAATTATGCCTCAAAGTTATGCTTAGTTTACTAATGAAATGTTAAATGATACTTATGTAGTTATGTTGAAGATAATTGTTAGTCTCCTTGATTTAAATCTTCATTACACACAAATGAATTGAACCTGCTGCTAGGCATTCCAATAAAATGTCTAGATATAACAGCTAAGCAAATGCCCCCCTCCAATTGGGATTAATATTTGCAAAAAGATGTTTCTTATATTCTTAGTTTTCTTGGAGAATGTGTACTGAGGTGTGGTGCACTAGGCATCACTCCCAAGCAATGTCGAAAACACATTTTCAATTTTTGATGTGAAGTATGTTATTCTGAACTACCTTCCTGGTTTGAAATTTCCACAGTATTGGAAATGTATATTTAGTTGATTGAAACATTTGAAAAAATAAATTATGTGCCTTTTTTCACAAAAGCAATGAATGTGCATGTTTGTGATTGTAAGCTTCGAGATTGGTAACCAAGTCATGTTTGTATTTGCAGTGTTGCAGCAACGAAGAGTCCTGTCATATTTATTGGAACTGGAGAGCATATGGATGAGTTTGAAGTTTTTGATGTCAAACCATTTGTTAGCCGTCTGTTAGGTGTGTACTTTTATGCTTTTCTCCTGACAGTTAAAACTATAGATTATGTTTTCATCTGTTTTCATCTTTTTCCTCACTAGTAAATTAGTATATATCTATAATATGTTATGAATGTGCAATTTCCTGTGGATTTCTTTTCAATGGTCATGTGGCTTTTCAACTAGGGATGGGTGATTGGTCTGGGTTCATGGACAAAATTCATGAGGTCGTTCCTATGGATCAACAGCCTGAACTTCTTCAAAAGTTGTCTGAAGGGAACTTCACCTTGAGGATTATGTATGAGCAGTTCCAGAACATACTTAAAATGGGTCCTATCAGCCAGGTTATCATCTCCTCATCTTGCTACTTTGTGCATTCCACTTGATTTAACTCATTTATTTTAGGTTGCTTTTGATTTCCAATATTGTTACCTTAACAGTTTGGTTCCCTTGTAAATGTTCTTGGTAAGCTGCAGTTCCATATAGATTGGCATTTTTTAAACATTTTATCTGAAATATATTGTCAGTAGATAAATTTAAAGAAAGTAACAAGTTGATGTGCTATATGATGTGAGCGGGAGTCAGTAAAGCCCATTCTTCTGCACCTAATATAGCCTGGAATCTGGTATTATCATTATCTCTGGAGTATGTAGAGTAATATCAGAGAATATTATTAAGCCGATGATGTTGGATGAGAACTTGGGAGTCATTGGGGATAGGGTTTTTGACAAAACAAAACAACTTAAATACACTGTTCTGATGAGTTATTCATTAGAGGAGACTATATGTTCAATTTCCTGGCTGCTGCTTTTCCAGCAACAAGCTGATTGACTTATTTTCTTTTTGGCTTCTGTAAACTGAATATCATGTAATAGGTCATGCGTGCCCGCTTGGTTTGATTTTTGACAAATTTTTTACCGGCCATCATTTAGTGAGGACTCCAAGTACTTAAGTAGATGAGCCTTGAATGAATAGGCTGCTCTATAGTTCTAAGTTTCTAACTAATTTTTTGGTTGATTTATGTAGGTTTTCTCTATGCTTCCAGGATTTAGTGCTGAATTGATGCCAAAGGGTCGTGAGAAGGAGAGCCAGGCAAAACTTAAGCGGTACATGACAATGATGGACTCGATGACAAATGAAGGCAAGCATATTACTTTCAATTTTAACTGCATGATAGATCAATTTTTACGTTAATTCACTTTTCTAATTAAAATAACATAACTTCTCCCACTTCACTTATATAATTAAAATAACATACTTTCATGTCAATTCCTTCCTTTTCAGAGTTGGATAGTTCAAATCCAAAGCTCATGAATGAGTCACGTATGATGCGAATAGCTCGGGGGTCTGGTCGTCATCTTAGAGAAGTAATGGAGATGTTGGAAGAGTACAAACGTCTTGCAAAGATATGGAGCAAAATGAAAGGACTTAAAATACCAAAGAAGGGTGAAATGAGTGCTCTATCTCGAAATATGAATGCCCAGCACATGAGCAAAGTTCTCCCTCCGCAGATGCTAAAACAAATTGGTGGTATGGGTGGCTTACAAAGCTTGATGAAGCAGATGGGGTCTGCTAAAGACATGATGGGAATGTTTGGTGGCGGTGATAAATGATTGACCGAAGATAATGAGCTGAAATTTGTTCCTGATTGCATCTAACAGAAGGGCTTGAACTCATCATTGATGATGTTCTTCAGTCAAGCTTGGTCTCATCCGCTGTCAACCTTTATGCAGAAAATATATTCGGAGGGCTGAAGCTTTTTTTCCCCGAATTTTCCTCAACAGTTTCTTTGCAGATTGACGAGGGATGTGCTTGCAATTAGCAATAAAAGCTAATTCCACCTTAGTTGCAACGTACAAGAAGGGTACATAGCTCTGCATCATATATCTCTTTCACCAATAGGCATAGATTCCGCTTAAATTATAGCTCTCAGAAGCGTGAACTCCGAAAGGATAAAAGTGGTTTCACCTTAGTTATTTTGTTTTCTTCTTTTTCATCATTTCAATCCAAATTCACAATGATACCTATACAGGTTCTGTAGCTGTGTTGTGGCCACTTCATGCTCTTGCAGTAAAACTTGTTTTATGAAGGATAATTTTGAGTGACTCTGATTGTTCCTAAGGAGCCGAACCAACCTAAAGCAATATATACTTTTTCGCTTGACAAAGGTGTAAACTGAAAATTATTTGTCAGAGCCAACATCTTTAAACTTCAAAGACAAATTCCAAACACTTTCTCCGAACTTATTTCATATTTCGCAGCATCCGTGAATGCCCTTTGCTGCATTTTTCTTTACGGTTCATCTATGTTGCTTCAAGTTTAACCTCCAATCAAATCCTGGAATTCATAAGCGACTTGTTTCCCTTTTTGATTATGGAGATTGACGTCATCATAAAAAAAGTACTATATTTCCCAGAAAACAGAAAAACATTACGATGTGATTGAGTAAACAATGAATTCAGACGTTTAGTTATGCCACGCATATTCCAGGTTCAAGAAACTCGTGTTTATAATGCAGTTGTCTTCTTTGGCATTCACTTTGCGTAATCCATTAGAACATAATGCTAGTATCTGGCACCCATAGAAAATAGATAATATCGTACCTTAATTATATTAAAGGCACGATGTCCCACATAGGTGGGAATTACACTGGAACATTGTTCCGTCGGACTATAAAAGGTACCTTGGCCGATGTTGAAAGCATCTTTGCGCTTGGGGCAATGACGCAGCTAGTGAGGTTCTAACCGAGGCGCGTCTATTGCTGGTTGAAAACTATTTCCAAACCCCCTCTTAGGCCTGGGTTTGGCCCAGGCCTTTGAGAATTTCTGGAAGGGCTCCCTTCGGGGTAAAGCCCTGCAGCCCTCAGTTCCGAAACTTTGTCTGGTTTAAGAGGAGAAGGATCACTTTGCTTATATTTTCAAAACTAAAAGAAGTTTGTTTTCCATTTTCGGTACTGGCTTGTAACGTTCAATAGCGAACAAATTTTATTTCAAGCTAAATTAACCCAAATGAAAAAAAAAGGCGATGGATTAGGAAACTAGAAAGAGAAAGAGAAAAAGTCAAACGATAATAAGAAGAAAATAGATGTAGAATTAATAAAAATAGTCAAATAAAAAGAAAAAAAATATCAAAATTAGAGAATTCAAATGTGGGACTAGTTATAAGTGGGTAATGTCAGCCAGTTTGGTGGGGGTAAATTTCAAACTGCAGTCGCTTTAAATATTGTAAAAAATTCAATGCAAATTCTAGGTTATCCGATTGAATCCAAATGAAACCACTCTTAGTGATGTTCATGGGTTCGGTTTAGGGTAAGGGTGGGCATTAGACCGGGTTAAACCGTTTCAACCCGTCCCAAACCGTAAAAAAAAAAATTTGGACCGAGTTAAAATGGGATAAAATAAATATTATGTAATATTTTGGCTTAAGATGGAGTAAATTGGGTGGGGCTGAATTTTGGTCCTCTCTCCATTGGGTTGCCGCAAGTACCCAACAAAATTTACATATATATATATTTCAATTCTTATGCTATATATATATATATATTCTGAATTTTGATATTATAAATAACATCGTTTTGCAAAATGATGTCATTTTCTAACTTCCCTTAAAATTAGGAGTGGACATCGGTTCGGGTCAAACCGTTTTAACTCGTTTCAAACTGTAAAAAAGAAAATTTAGACTAAGTTAAGATGGGGTAAAATAAATATAATATAATATTTTAGTTTAAGATGGGATAAATTGGATGAGGCTGATTTTTTGCTCTCTCTCCATTGGATTGCCGTGGCAACTTAACAAAAATTACATATATATATTTTCTACTACTACAAAATAATGTTGTTTCGTAGCTTACCCTAAATCTTTCTCAAGTAGCTCTACGACTCCAATGCCACTTCTCGATCCTCTCTTGTCCCTCAACTCTTTCTCTCGTAAGCGACAAGTTTCGTCCGTTGTCTCATCGTCTCTAACAGTCGATGCTGACCACCCTATCTCATTTGAGTCATCTCAGTCCCTCTCTTGTCTAGTCATCATATTTCGAGACTTTGAGTTCTTAATAGTCGATTGAACCTTACTGACTCGCCCCCGCTCGCCTCACGTCCGGCCGTTCCCAAGCCTTCACTCTTTGGCCCATCCTAACCTACCCAAATGAAACTGAGTTATTCCAGCCCAAAAATCTTAATTTGAAGGATCATTTTGGCTGGGGTTGGACTAACTAAAAGAGGGATTGGGTTCAAATAAATTGAAAAAATTTTGCCCCAACCCAAACTGCCCCACCTAATGCCCACCTCTACTTAAAACTTCTGCAAGCACAAGCAGGCAAGAGGCAGCTCAACTTCAGCAAACCAACACCACTCCTCCCTTCTTCGTCTCGAACCCTTGGTCCCTCGACTCGCTCTCTCACGAGCTACAAGTCTCCTTCATTGTCTCGTCGTTTTCAACCGTCAACGCTAATCCCTTACCTCCTCCCACCTTGTCTTGACTTGCTTCTTCTTATTTTGGCTCATCTCTTGTCTAATCATCATACTTCGACACTTTGGGTCCTCAATAGTCGATCGAACCTCATCCCTGTTTCACTGCTCGCCTCACATTTGTTCGTCCCCATCCTAACCCAAACTAACCCACCCAAGTGAAACTGAACCATTCCAACTCAAGAATGTTAGTTTGAAAAATTTTTTGGCTGGAGTTGGACTAACTTAATAAGAAATTGGGTTCAACTAGGTTGAGAAAATTTTGCCCCAACCTAAATCGCCCCACCCAATACCCACCCCTAGTTTGGGGTATTTAGAACAACCCTCAGGCGGGTTGGGTTGGTTAAGGTTAAGGATAAAATTTTTTAGCTTGAACTGATTAGAAAACATTGATTTCAAATTTTTTAAAAGTCTATATTTAAAATTATAAAATACATAAGCTATAAATGAAGTAATTAACAATAAACAATAGAAATTAATATGAAAATAAGAATTAAATAAGTAAAAATAAACATCAAGCTGCAAATGGGCACTTTACTCTCACCCAATGCAATAACGCTGTGGTAAATTTTATCATTTGCAGGGTGAGAAATTAGAACACAGGAACCTTTCCATCAAAAAGTAAAGATAAATGCAAGTGTACGAACTGCACAGAGAGTACATGTCCAATGAATAACTTCCTTAAAATACACTGCTTCATTTTAAGGTGATACATATAATGTGCACTCAATGTGTAATTTGTACATGTAGGAATATCTTTACTCTCAATTGAGATAACACTTTTAACTATCCTTAAATCACTCCACATGGAGAATAGCATTTGACCCTAGCCCATCAATCAAAACCCATGATCAACCACTACTCTAGAAACCAAATCTAATGTGGGACTGATGGCAACTTGGATTCTACACAATGAAAAAAAAAAGAAAGAAATTAAGAAAGCCACCAAATTATTTTCAAAGCCCATGAAAGTTGCTAAGTGTTCAGCCGTACATATTTACATAACAGTAGTCATTTTGCAGAATGGGGGCAAGGGAGGAGAACTACACTCAATATCTTTAACTAAGACTAGAAAAGTGATCATTTACATATTACCTCATTGGAAGAAGCAAACCAACTAATCAAGACTTCCTAAAATACGAACTCTAAGATAAAAAAAATTAAGTATTGAATTTTTGAAAGTTAAATGACTCAAAATTTATATGTAAATCTCATACATAAAGAATTATACTTTTTCTTTATGTTGATAAAAAAATATAAATGATAGAACAAAATATTCAACAAGACTTAGGATAAGATATTCTACTCTGCAAAGAAATTAAAAGAAAACAAAAGTTAGAGACTCATAAATGTAACAAAACATTCCAACAACTTTAGTTGACAAGGATTAGTCCTTTTGGGATCATGTTGATCAGGTTAGTTTAGGTTTGATTAGGCTAGAAAGTCTGACTCCACATCCTAATCAATTAACACTTTAACTACAGTAACCCTATTAGACTTGAAATTTTTAGACTTTTTTGCCGTCTCCAACCCAACTAAAACCTTAAATCTACCATAACCCAATTAGATCCCAACTTTTTTGACTATTTTTTGTATTATCTAACTTAATTAAATGCAAATGAACCCTCTTGAATATACCGAAACCCGCTCCAACTCGAACTTTTTGGTTTTAGGGTGTATTTAGTCAAAGCCAGCTTAGAATATCATATTGATTGGTTTCATATGGCTGTGCTCAATTGTCTAAAACCCGACCCATATCCACTCCTAATAAAAAACCAATAAAGCATTTGGTACAAGTTGACATATAATGAACATCAACAAGAAAATCTTACTTTGAATTTGACATTCTAACATCAATAATTTCAATCGATTTCATAGGTACAGTAGAACACGTTCTTTAATGTTGTTCTAGAAGCATAAATGATGGGTTAGGGGTTGCTGCGAAATTATTTTCAATGCACCTAATGTCATTGCCAACTGATGGGATATTTTGCCTGATATGGTAAGGGAACGTGTTTGGTTGACCAATCATATAATAAACATGCCTTTTTATTAGTTCCCAAGTCATTCACAATACTTGGTTTTTATTTGCCATATGCTTGTCAACAATAAAGAAAGACCAATCACATGTCCTGCCTTTTTATTCTTTAATAATGCCGTGTTTGGAGTCAGATCACACAATGGCCCATATAGAAAATGAAAATTTAAGGAAAGAACGTTTTAAATTGGTTTAGAAACTTTGCCACCTAACCATTAGGGTGGTTTCGTCAATAGCATAGTTAGAAAACAAAGCAGATGGTAAACCCATGTGGATCAAATTTTCTTGCATAATAATCTTTTTAATTTTTCGACTGTAAATTTGTTTATACTTTAAAATTGTCACATTTGTCAGCATTTTTAGGTAAATTTTATAAAGTTTTCATATTTGTTGAAATTTTTAGAAAAAATTAATTTGTAGGATATGTAATTTTATACTAGTAGTAATATTTGTATATATTATTTTTGTATATAGATGAGATACATACACTTTTTTTATACATTTTAGTATAAAATTTAAAACTTTTAAATAATATTTTAATCAATATTTATATCTCATAAAAATAAATAAATTATAAAATTTGATTGGATAATATTAGCCTTCATTTTTTCCAGCTTCTACTTTGCCACTGCTGTGATTTTCTGCTTTCTCAAATTTTCAACCCACCCCTGCCCTGCCTGTCTGCGTGGGTGAGTGCAACGCCCCAATGTAAGTACGCGTCAGAGTCTGAGCTGGTACGTGCAGAGCGAGTGATCAATCGCTCCCTGGTGGTGCCAGCTGGCATCTAGGTCGCCGGCAAACCTGATCCAATTTCTTATAATGCAGTGATACAGCCACCCGTCTCGCCCATGCACTTCGTCACTTTGGATTCCTATTGGCTACCACAGTGCTCCATAGGAAATTACAATAATGCCTTCGCCCTTTGACCGCGCTCGTGCTGCTATTAGCTACCATTGGTTGGTGACGCAAACGGGTTAACCTATATTCCTGTTGGTGCTGTGCGAAACAGGGGATAAGCTCCACGATTAAATTGTGCGGAAAAAAAAATTAATCTGTAATCTGTAAAATAATAATAATAATAGTTCTTTGAATATTCGCAGCGGTTTCCTATTTCGTAGTTGTATTCTGAGGGAGCAGGAGGAGGAGCCGGAGCAGGGGACATCTTGTAAATAAGAAACCCTAGGTTTTTCTCGTTATTTGTAATTTTCCATAAAATTGGACTGCAGCCTTCTACTATTTCAATAGGGGTTTCCCTTGTTATTCCTTCAATCACCAAGGTCAGTTTAAATTTCAATGTTTTCTGAGCTATTTGAATAATGTTCTTGGCTGATAGCAATTCCTGTTCCACAATGATGGGATTTAAGAATTGTCTCAATCCTTGAGGCCTTCTATGTTGCGGTGTTCCTTAAGCTTCCTTTGGTTGGAAAAAATGTATCTTTTTCTGCGTTTTCATCTAGTGCTATTGTGGTTGTAGAATTTGCCATTGATCTTGTTACAATGGAAAACGCTGGAGTTTTAATTTTATGGTGCTTTTGTTTATAGAGGTTGCTTCCTACGCTCATTGTGCTATAGCCCTTGTTGGGACCAAGAATTTAGGGCTTTTTCATACTGTAAGATTAGAATATATCGGTTGCTATTCTAAATTTTTTTTGTTCTATCTCCCCTGCCCAAAGAAGAAAAAGACATTCCATGGTGTGCTTGGTTATTACTTCATGAATCTTGTTCTTCTGTAACAATGTTGTGTATGCATTGGTAGGCTATGAATTTGGGTGTTTTGTCACTGCATGACTAATAGGTTTATGTTTCCAATTCTTTTGTCAATTTGCAGAGAGAACAAGCTTGTTGGGGTTATATATATTAGAAAGACGTAAAGATGATGTCAAGATCGTATACAAATCTTTTAGATTTGGCTTCAGGGAATTTCCCAGCAATGGGTAGGGAGTCTAAGGAACGGAGGCGGTTGCACAGGGTTATGAGTGTCCCTGGGATTGTCTCAGAACTTGATGATGATCAGGCACAAAGTGTTTGTTCTGATAATCCGTCAGTTAGCTCTACAGATCGGATGATCATTGTAGCAAACCAGCTTCCTTTGAAAGCAAGTCGAAGAGAGGACAACAAAGGGTGGAATTTTAGTTGGAATGAGGATTCATTGCTCTTACAGCTTAAGGACGGATTTCCAGAAGATACTGAGGTCCTTTATGTTGGATCATTGTGGGTTGATGTTGATCCAGCCCAACAGGATGATGTTTCACAACATTTATTGGATAAATACAAGTGTGTTCCTACTTTTCTACCCCCTGATGTTTTGGTTAAATTTTATGATGGTTTTTGCAAAAGGCAGTTATGGTCACTGTTTCATTACATGTTACCATTTTCAACTGATAAAAACCACCGTTTTGATCGCACTTTGTGGGAAGCCTATGTGTTGGCAAATAAGCTATTTTTTCAGAAGGTAGTTGAAATAATAAACCCAGAAGATGATTATATTTGGATTCATGATTACCATTTGATGGTGCTGCCAAGCTTTATAAGAAGGCGTTTTAACAGAGTTAAAATGGGCTTTTTTCTGCATAGCCCCTTTCCATCTTCTGAGATATATAGGACCCTTCCTGTCAGGGAAGAGATACTTAAAGCTCTACTTAACTCTGATATCATTGGTTTCCACACCTTTGACTATGCTCGTCATTTTCTTTCCTGTTGCAGTCGTATGTTGGGATTAGAGTATCAATCAAAAAGAGGCTATTTAGGACTGGAATATTATGGAAGGACAATCAGTATTAAGATTATGCCGGTAGGGGTTCACATGGGTCGGATTGAATCAGTTATGAAAATGGCAGATGCAGAGTCTAAGGCCAGGGAACTCAAACAGCAATTTGAAGGAAAGACAGTGTTTCTTGGTGTTGATGATATGGACATTTTTAAAGGGATTAATTTGAAGATTTTAGCTATGGAGCAGATGCTCAGACAACACCCTGAATGGCAAGGAAGAGCTGTGCTTGTTCAGATGGTAAATCCTGCTAGGGGTGGAGGTATACATCTAGAGGATATACAGGCTGAAATACAAGAAAGCTGCAGCAGGATCAACAGAGTTTTTGGGAGGCCTGGTTATGAACCAATTCTTTTTATTGATAGATCAGTTTCAATTACTGAAAAAGTTGCCTATTACAGTATTGCTGAGTGTGTTGTTGTCACAGCTGTAAGGGATGGGATGAACCTAACTCCTTATGAATATATTGTTTGTAGACAGGGAATATCTGGTTTTGAATCTTGTTCTGATGTCAGTGGCCCAAAGAAGAGTATGCTAGTAATATCGGAATTTATTGGGTGTTCTCCATCACTTAGTGGGGCTATTCGTGTCAATCCTTGGAATGTTGAAACCACTGCAGAGGCAATGAATGAGGCCATCTCAATGTCTGATACAGAGAAACAGTTGCGGCATGAAAAACATTACAGATATGTTAGCACTCATGATGTAGCTTATTGGTCACACAGTTTCTTGCAAGATATGGAGAGGGCTTGCTCAGACCTTCTACAAAAAAAATGTTGGGGAATAGGTCTTAGCTTTGGATTTAGAGTTGTGGCACTTGATCCTAATTTTAGAAAGCTGTCAATTGATGCTATGGTTTCAGTTTACAAGAGAGCAAGGAGTAGGGCCATTTTGTTAGACTATGATGGTACTGTGATGCCACAGAACTCCATTAATAAGAAGCCAAGTCAGGAGGTCATTTCTATTCTGAATACACTCTGTACTGACCCCAATAACGTAGTTTTCATTGTTAGTGGAAGAGGGAGGTATAGTTTAAGTGAGTGGTTTATCCCCTGTGGAAAGCTTGGAATTGCAGCAGAACATGGGTACTTCTTGAGGTGTGATCTCTCTACCTTTCTTTCTCTGTGTGTGTGTGTGTATGCACAATGTAGATATGGGTGTGGAACCATAATTAGCTGATGCTGGCATATGCCTTGGTAATTACTCAAGTGTCATCTCTTCATTGTTTTGCATTGTGCTAAGTCTTGTTAGATTATTCGTTGCATGAATATCATTTGAAACAGAGATTTGGACCTCTGGATATAATGACCTTATACTATGGAGTTGGGAAGGGCCCTTTCTTTTTGGATGAACAGTTTTGTTCATCCAAATCTCATTAATTTCCTTTTATAAGATAAGATGGGGGTCATTATGCTTTTCAAGTCAAATTTACATGGGAGGAAATTTGATGTTATCAGATTTGAACAAGAACAAAATTTGTTTTTGGTTTTGAAAATGCCATTACAAAGTTATCCTATTTTGTATTGTTGTTATCTAATTTGAACAATTTTGTTTGTGGTTTTGCAAATGTCATTAATAAGTTCTTTTTGTGTGTGTGTGGAGTTAAATTACCGATGAATTTATTAATTAAAAAAAAGGGAAATTAGTGTTGCAGTTGTTATCCAAGAAAGAAGGAAAAATTTTGTTGTAGATGTTTGGGGGTTTATGATTTTTTTATTGTTTAGGATATAGGGTCTTTTGGGGTAAGTGTGTTGCTTTCTTTTGGGTTTACGGTTTTAATGGTTTTAAGTTCTTCTAGGGTTTATAGAGTCTTAAGGATTGAGAGGTTTAGGAACTTCTGCCTGCAATGAACTATTTGATGTAGGTCATTATGCTTTTCAACTTAATTGTATGGGATGATTCAATTTGTTGGTTGTCAAATATGGTCCATATTTGGTTTTGGTTTGGAAGAAATCAGTGTTGCTGTTATCATAGAAAAAGAAAAATTGTGTTGCGTATGCTGGCACTGGCAGTTGGCATCCCCATGGGGGTGAAGTTCTTGTGAAGTTGCATATTATTGCTTGAAATTTTACCTAATTGTCTCTTACATGTAAGAATACACTCACATATTGAAGTTACTTAGCTATGTTTGTTTGATTTGGTTAGATGATAGGCATGGTGCACATTCTTAATTACATAATACAGTTGCAATTAAATCAATGAAGTTGAGGGATAGGGAAAATCATTGAATTTCCTGCATTTGGCTTAGTTGATTTAAACTGCATTTATGTACTTAATGAAATAATCATTCTAAATGCTTAGCATGTCATAAAGGTTCCTATGTTTTACCACCACACAAAAATGTGCCTTATCATATGTTTTCTCTGCTCATCCATCAGTACTTTTGTCTTCTGTTGCCTGCTCTTATAGTGGGGCATTTTTTAAAAAATATTCAACATCTTTTCAGATGGTCCCAAAGTAAAGAGTGGGAAATTTGTGGTAAAAGCTCCGATTTTGGCTGGATGCAAATTGCTGAACCTGTAATGAAACTGTATACAGAGGCAACTGATGGTTCTGGCATTGAAAAAAAGGAAAGTGCTTTGGTCTGGCAATACCGGGATGCTGACCTTGGTTTTGGATCTTCTCAGGCTAAAGAAATGTTAGATCATCTTGAGAGTGTTCTGGCCAATGAGCCTGTTTCTGTGAAGAGTGGTCAGTTCATTGTTGAAGTAAAGCCCCAGGTAGATATTTTACAGTTTCAATTTAGTATTTGCTGAAATCTCTAATTGGCTGTCCTTGAATAGAATGTGAATGGTTTCAATTTTTCAGTCCATTAAGATGAATCCTTTTGAAAATATATTTTTGATGGATGTTAAGTTTCTTATTTTGTGTCACTCCAAAAGGGGCATGAATATCAAGCTTACTGTTACGCTAGATTTTGGTTTACCCCTGCGTTGCATATGTTCCTTTTGTTTTCATGTTATTCTGGTGGGAAATGATAAACTTACAGCAAATAGTCAATGATAAATCGCCCACCTCTACCTTCTGGTTTGGCTATAGTGCATGTGCCTTATAAGTTATAATTTATTACTTAAAGCGCGGAGGGCTGTTGTGAGCAGCAGAGCTCAAGCGTGGTGGATATTCACTGTAGTTTTATCCTGATATTAAACTGATTTCTTTGAGTTCATGGCTTGTGTCAGTTTTAGGATTTTGAAGAACATCTTCTCTAGATTATGTGGCATTTAGGCCCTATCTGGCTGCGGAAATTTTAGACTGATAAGATAATTTGGATTCTGTTATGTTAAATGCAAGAAAGGATAAAATCATGTAACTGGCTAAATCTAGTCCTTCTACAACCTGGTAAAATCAATCCAAATACATGGTGAAATGCAACCAAAAAGGTGGTAAACGTGTTGTGTGAAAGTCAAACTATAGATTTCAGGGGACTTAATCAAACTTGTTAAGCATATAATAAGAGAAATTTTCATCCACTGGATCTCAGAACCTGCCCATTTTTATTCTATCTAGGACATCTGACAAAGGGGCTTCATTTACATTATTCTAATTTTCAGGCTTGATAAGCCTCCTGTTCTTTTGCATTATATTGACAGGGATAAAACAATTCTTTGAAGTTGATAATCTAGGTTTTCAACAATATGAAATTTGCGTTGTCTGCAATGATTTGATAACTGATTGTTGTTATTTGAATTTACTTTGCATAAATTTTATTATTGAAATTGCAAAATTATAGTTTTGCACTGTATAAAGTTCTTCTGAAACTTTATCTTTGTTTTGCAGGATGTGAGCAAAGGGTTGGTTGCAGAAAAAATCTTTTCATCAATGGCTGAGAATGGGAAACAGGCTGACTTCGTACTTTGTGTTGGTGATGACAGATCAGATGAGGACATGTTTGAAATAATCAGTAGTGCAATCTCAAGAAATATTCTTTCTGCCAACACTGCAGTATATGCTTGCACAGTTGGGCAAAAACCGAGTAAAGCTAAGTATTATCTGGATGATACAATTGAAGTTATAAGCATGCTGGAATCTATGGCTGAAGAGTGTCATTCTTCACCCTACACAGAGGGAACTGAGGATTCCCAGTGAAAACATCTGTGAGGGTTTTCTTGATTTAATGAAGATTCCTTTTCCTCAGTGGAATTTCGTGATAGGGTATCTCGGCTCTGGCAGAGTATGGTTTAGTAGAATTTCCTCGTTTTCTTTATTCTTCCTTCAACTATAGATTACATGTATATTTTTTTGAAGAATCCTGCCATTATATTCC
This sequence comes from Dicorynia guianensis, assembly GCA_037013595.1. Classification (NCBI taxonomy): domain Eukaryota; kingdom Viridiplantae; phylum Streptophyta; class Magnoliopsida; order Fabales; family Fabaceae; genus Dicorynia; species Dicorynia guianensis. The sequence continues at coordinate 5,747,812 of JASUAB010000009.1, forward strand.
GTTCTCGTCATTGATATTTTAGTTCCGAAGGAGCAGAAAGATGTTTAAATTGGTTTTCCATTTGCTATGACATAGGAAGAAGGGGGTGGAAACTTATGTTTGAAAATTTAATTTTGGAGTGTAGTTATCTTCTGTTTTGGGGGCTAAGTGTAAAGTTATGAGAAAATTCTTTTGGCAACTAGTTTTTGGTTTAATTTTCAGAATGTAGATATTCTTTGGAATGCACTTTATTTTTGTTCCATCTTCCCGCTGCCCTTTTCTCGTTCTTTTCCCTTTTAAACAGTGTTTGGATAGCCGATGTATGTGTCATGCTGTTGCTTACTCTTCACCTGTTACGAAATCGAGAGCTGGTTGAGTACAGGGACGGATTCACTTTATAGGGATAATACCCCCACTAACAACAATTCTCACAATTTTCACAAATAAAATAAATGTTAAATTTATTAAGTTTCACATTTTAGATTGTGCCATAGAATCATCTACTTACGAATAAATCTCTACTGAATCAGCAGAGTAATTCTTGTTCCAAGTTGTATAATTCTCTAATTATTCAAGGAGGACAGCCATGCTGTTTCATTTCTGAAGGTAGTGCTTCCAAATACAAACACATTTCCTCTGAATATGGTTGGGAATTACCACTTATAGAACTGGTGAATTGGATTCTTCACTTCTAGCCATCTGAAGCCTGATTCTTTCATTACCTTTTATATCTGTCATGGCTAACCTTACCTAACAAACATCCTGCCACCTCTTAGGTGAAGCATGAATGTTGGTCAGTAGAACATAAGAAGCTGAATCTTGACGATCAATTTGAAGAACTTCTTCAGCAACCCTTCTTGCCATTGTGGCATTCTTATGGATTTTACAAGCACGTGTTATTATCGAACAGTGAAGCTGTTTACCCAATGAAAGGGGCTTTCTGACCAAACATGCTCGGAGGAGATGAGAGGAGTGCGGGTTCTGACCATATTTCGTATATGGAGGTCTCAAAAGCTTCTTTGGGGTGCCCTTTGGAGCAGAGGATCTCCAGGTTAATCTTAGTAGAGTGCAAGCTTGATGTTTCAAGCTGCAGGTAGAGAAGCGAAGCTGAGACGGCAGAGAGCATGCTGGCCGTCTGTATTGAATCCTTTGTTGTTGAGTATTTAGGTTAATTTGAATTGCTCTGAGATGCCTAACTCTTAAACTCACAGATTGATACTAACGTGCAAGTAATTTCAGCTGAGTTCAGCAGATTTTATTTTGTATTTGACCCAAGTGGGGTAACTTCACAATTTGCATATGATATCTGAATATTGGAGTTCAATTAGAATTTCTTAAACAATTTAAATTGCAGATGTGGTAATATGGCATTGCCAAATTCATCATAAACCAATCCTAAGAGAGACCATATTAGCAGAATTCCCATTTCATATTATTGGTTGATAACTACAGGTTTCTCTGCTGTCTGACATCCCTCTCAAGTAGAGCCTAGGCCACAAAAGCAAGGAAGTTTATAAATTTAGTAGTAATAGTAGGAACTTGCAATCAACTCTTCCCCTTGCGTGTAGTAGTGTTCTTTTCTATTCTTATTTTAATGAGATTCATAGCTTAAATGAAACACTTCCTCCATGGCCTCCAAAATTGATAAAAGCTCTCCGGCAATTATGTCACTGGGTTCCATATTGGCAATGTTATTGTTGTTGAACGATGATGGATTCTCCTTTTCTCTCTCAGAAATTACAAACCTACAGACTGGGCACTGTCCATGGCTTGTCACCCATGGTACTATGCATTCCTCATGAAAAATATGTTTGCATGGGGTGAGCATCACCTCCTCTCTGGGCTCAAAATCTTCCAAGCAAACAGCACACCTCTTGCCATCTTCTTCTTTCTCCTTTTCTCTATCTTTTGAAGCATTTGCAGGATTTCCTCTGTAATATAAGCCCAGTCTTTTTCCTAAACGTTTCGGGACGGGGTTGTAGACTTCCTTCTTGAGCTTGCTCAAGGCTGTTGATTTGGAATTCCCTTCTGCTGCAGGAACCTGCCCATTTTGGGGTGTGGATCTTGGAGGAGGTGATTGCCGGACAATTTCTCCGAACCCGGGGTTGAAACTTGTTCCTATGTTCCCATTCAGAACATAAATCCGTGGCCTGCCATTTGATTGTGCTGGAAAACTGCAAATTGCAAAAAATTGGTGAATCAACAAGGCGTTTATTTTTCTCCCCAGACCAAAAAAGGTAAGTTCATGCAACTAAAAACCATATTGCTGCTTAGCCAAAGAAAACTTTGTTGGGTTGATTCAATGCGAAACTCATTAGGAATTTTGCGAAATCTTCCTAGAGAATTTCACTAATATCTGAACTTAGCAGACTTAGTAAGGAGGAGTTTTTTGTGATTTTGACATATTGAATCTAACGCTATTGAATTCTATTTACATTTGAAGGCAGTTGATACAGGTATCTATATATCATTCATATAAGATAACATCAAGATATCCCAAAATTCATCCTAGTCAAACTAAATGGCATTTTTAGGCTATCTAAAAGGAAAAGTACATATATTTCAAATGGAGATTAATTCTTATTTGTTGTGGGCGAGAGTAGATGTGGATTCTTTGCAGTTATTGTAGAGAATTATGAGAGAGATTAAAAGAGAGATGCGAGGTGTGAGAGAAATGAAAGCATTGAAGTGAGAGAAAGTTTTTCTCTGTCACCTCACATCTCTCTGTCAGTTTTTCTATGGTTCTATGTAGTAATAGCAGATGATCTAAATTTAAGTGAAAGTTTACTTTATCTAAAATAAACGTATTTATAATTTTTATTCGTGGCATATAATGTTTTATATATGACTACGAGGAGGAAATTCATGTGCTTGTTTGCAAATTATGCTGCAAGTTTGTGAAATTTGGGATTACCCTGGTATGCTGTAGAATCCTGTAGGTGTTCTGTCTTCCCACCACCTCCGTGGAACCAATGCACCTGAGGTCCTGTCATCCTTGTAATATTAGCAAAAATAATACTGTATTAGCTCCGAAAACAATACAAGTTTCACTTCATGCTTCTATGAACATAATTTAATCAGGCTTCTGTTTTCTAAACGATGTGTCTAAATCAAAACAAGATTGTACTTACTTGGGTGGCCTGGGTAGAACGAGACCGGTAGAACACAGGCACCTCATTGGAGTCACTATGACTGGGAGCGTGGGAATCATAGGCTCTAACACCAGTCCTCCTAGTCTCCGGCAAAGGTGTGAAGTTGTTCATATTGCTGCTTATGATTTCAATTCTCTATTTCTATTTAGGTGTATTTATAGCTTGTATCTTCAACTTTGGGAATTTATGGCTCTGCCCATCTTAGCTTTCACCAAGAACATATCCTTCGTATTGTTGTCACTTGTGCTTTTGCTTTTGAGCTCCTTTATTTTGTATTCTGATGCAAAGTCTGGTTCTGATTCCCTATAGAAGATGCTCTTGTCTGGTAGCTGCTGCTCAGAAATGAAGCCCGAACTTGAAGAAAGAATCACATTCTTAGAGTGAAGGTGGATGCTTAATTAAAGTTTAATCTTTTTTAGGACGGTGTAAATATTCGATTTGAGTTCACATTTAAAATTTAAAATTTATTAAATTCTATAAATAAAATTATAAAACTTGATAGATTTAAAATTGATATCAAAATATGCAAGTAATAAATGAATATTGAGGTACGGGCGGACATTAATTTTTTTATGCTACTTACCTAACTGTAAGTACATCAGTATAAATTTTATAATAATTTTATTTTAAAAAATTTAAATTATTAAATTTATTAAGTTTTAAAATTTAAATTATAAAATTTAATAATTTTTATTTATTTTTTAATAAAATTTTAATAAAGTTATTTTATGAGAATAGTCAAGTGGTTTTATTCAAGTTCAAGAGGCCTGGTCATATTTCTTCCAATTGCATGTAGCCATATTCACAGTTGTGCAGAGTTATAAACGCAACAATTGCGTGAATGGCAATGTTCTTGTTTTAGGAATGTCTTTTCATGGCAAGTAATTACAAAGCTGCCCACTCTCAACTATTCGACAAGAATTTGACATACACATTTTATAATTTAAGCCATTTACATTACTCACATCTCACATGTGGCTCATTTATTATCCTTCAATGATGGAAAAAATTTAATTATTTCACGAACTAATTTTTATTAAATTGTCATATTCTATAATATTTGTTAAGTTTGCAATTTAACTTATGAGATTTTAATAAAATTTTAGTTGTGAAAATAATATGACTAATAATATAAAGTGATAAAGAGAAAAAAAATAAAAAAGGGTTATATTACTTTCAAATTAAATTTAAATATAAAATAAGGTGAAAAAATTATTAAAATAAAAAAATGTAAAAATCAATAAATTTAAATCCGTCATAATTAAACTTCTGGTATTCTCAAATTTCACATGCTGTTTCCTGTCCGTTGTTTTTTTTCATATTGATATAATGCTACTCCCTTTCACTTAGTCGCCTGATTCTCAAGAATGATCAAAAAGAAAATGCGAACTTAGCAGAAATTGTGGAAACTACAATGAGAATCAAATAAAGTATAAATGCCGATAGTCCATCTACTTTTTGAAAAATTCTTGTGGTTTTGGAGTTGGACAAGTCTCTTACTCCAGGGCGTTAGACTAGAGGCAAAACAGTAATATCATGTGATGTCGGACTGAGCATTAGTATTAAACTCTTGGCCTAAATCAGGTCAGGTGTCTGGAGTAAGGAAAGTACATGAGAAGTTCTCTATCTCTTATTCTCTGTGACATTATTCTTTGAGTTAGCAGCCCACAAGATAAGGGCCACAGTCTGCTTAGCCAGACTTGAGGGACGGGGGTATGCTTCCAAGTTTTAGTATAATTTGGGATACATTGTAGTTGTCAGGGTCGATCAGTTAATGCATTCTCAGACAACGACAAGGAAAGATAAAAATAAAGAGCGAGCACAAACCTCCAAATAGGCAAAGACACAATTTGCCACAACATTCAATGCCAGTTATTTGTACTGAACAAAGCAGCCATCTATAAAGAGTTTCGACGTAAGTTATCTTATGTGGATGTGTAGTACGAGGAACAAAAACTCAGAAAGTATCGGCAAATGTGACCGCCCTTGCCCTTCATGTAATAATGGGTTGTCATAGATTCCTCCGCATGGATCGAGATGTATCCATGTTATTGCGCGAGAAGAACAATGAAGAGGGCTCAAAGAAGCCAAACACATCAGACAGTCTAGCATTGGTTGGATGATATTACTATTAACGCGTTTGCATATATAGACCGCTTGTTAAGATGGTGCTTCTCGAGTCTCTTTCTAAAAGAATTTCGCTTCAACAGGTGAGCCTTCACTTTTCCAATGGATCACAACCAAAGCAGCTCAGCATCATCATCATCTCGGAGGATTTGGAAACATGATGTGTTTCTCAGTTTCCGAGGTAGTGACACTCGTCTCAATTTTACTGATCATTTGTTTGCTACTTTACAAAGAAAAGGGATATTCACTTTTAAGGATGACGAAAACCTCAAGAAAGGAGAGGACATGTCATTAGAGCTCCTTAAAGCAATTGAGAAATCTCGGGTTTCTGTTGTTATTTTCTCAAAAAATTATGCCTGCTCAACATGGTGTTTGGAGGAACTTGCAAAAATTGCTGAGGCTATCAAATCACCTACACAAATTATCACAGAGGGCATTGAACAAATTGTTTTTCCAATATTTTATAATGTGAGTCCATCTGATGTGCGAAAACAAAGTGGAGACTATGAAAAAGCCTTCACTAATCTTGAAATTAGATTTAAAGATAATTTAAAGAAGGTGCAAAGATGGAAGGAGGCCATGACGAAGGTGGCCAATCTCTCTGGTTGGGATGTGCGTAATAAGTAAGTATTAATCTTCTTTTAGTTGTTCATATATATATATATATATATATAGCCTATGACTATATTGTGTACTACTCATTTTTTCCAGGTCATGCTTGTGCAACAAATTGATCAATAACTTGATCAACTTTGATTAGTTAAATTGTAATTTTTTAGCGAATATAATTTCAACCAAAGACAAAATTACTTTGGAATCCCCTATTATAGAATAATACATAAATGTTTTCATTTTGGCTATATTTTTAGGTGATGATTTGGTGTTCTTGTTATTTGCATTCTCTTTACAGACGCGAGTCAAGGGAGATTGAAAACGTTGTTGAAGAGATAATAATCATGTTAGGTCGCAACAAATTCTCAACTCTCTTTGATGACCTGGTTGGGATACATTCACGTGTGGAAGCCTTTGAAAATCTCCTGGATTTAGACTCTGAGGATGATGTTGTTCGAGTTGTTGGAATTTGTGGGATGGGTGGATTGGGAAAAACAACTGTTGCTGTTACATTGTATGAAAGAATCAATTATCGATTTGATTCTGCCTGTTTTTTTGATGATGTAAGCCAAATTTATAGACACAGTGGTCCAACTGGGGTACAAGAACATCTTCTTCGTCAAGCTCTAGATGATAGAAATCTAGAGATAAGAACTCTTGCTGAGGGAATCAATTTGATGAGGACTAGGCTGCGCCACTTAAGGGCCATTATAGTCCTTGACAATGTTGATAAAGCAATGCATCTAGAGAAATTGGGTATAAATTATAATCGGCTGGGTGCTGGGAGTAGAGTCATTATACTTTCTAGAGATGAGCATGTCCTAAGAGAGCACGGAGTGCATGAAATTCACAAAGTTCAACCCTTGAATGAGGAAGAAGCTCTTCAACTATTTTGCAGAAAAGCTTTTAAAAGTGATGGACCTATGAGAGGTTATGAATATTTGACCCATAGCGCAGTACAATATGCCAAAGACCTTCCATTGGCGCTTAGAGTGTTGGGTTCATTTTTGTATGGTCGAAGTGCTAAGGAATGGAGAAGTGCACTGGATAGACTACAAGAAAATCCTCATCCAGATATTATGAATGTGCTTCAAACAAGTTTTGATGGATTGGAGGAATCAGAGAAGAAAATATTTTTAGATATTGCTTGTTTCTTTCATGGGGATCTGGAAAAGTCTGTAAAAATCATTTTGGATTGTTGTGGCTTTCATCCAGCGATTGGAATGAGAGTTCTTATTGATAAATCCCTCATAAGCATTGATAGAAATAAGAAAATTCATATGCATGATTCTTTACAAGAATTGGGTAAAAAAATTGTTCGAGAAAAGTGTCCTTATAGTCCAAAAAAGTGGAGTAGACTGTGGCTTAACAAAGATATTTGCAATGTTATGACAAGACATACGGTAATTATTCTTTCCTTTAAAAAGTAGAAACAAATATAAAAAAAAAAAAAAACTTGAGAGCTTGATTGGATGACTAATTGGCGTTTATATGAATGGTCAAGCTTATTTCCTTAGTATTACTCTAACTTAGTAATTCCCTTCTTATTTTTTTTCATGCTTTAATGTACATGCTTATTATTAGGAAGCGGAAGATGTTGAAGCAATAGTTCTGAAACAAGAATATCTGGACAATATTCCAGTGAGGGCTGAAGCTTTGTTGAAAATGAGTCGCCTCAGATTGCTCATAATCCATAATAACGTAAAATTTTCAGGAAACCTCCATTATCTTCCTACTGAGTTGAGATATCTTTCATGGCATGGGTATTCATTTCCCTATTTGCCATCAAGTTTTCTCAAGGACAGACTTTTGGAACTGATCAAGCTTAATAGCAGCGTCAAACAACTTTGGGAAGGTGTAGTGGTACTATTAATACTGATTGTTGGGTCCATTTTCTTTTTAATTGTTGATTATATATATATATATATATATTTAAAGAAAGAAAAGCTGAGAGGTAAATTAATCAAAGGTTACATATTTTGTACTGGTAGCTAATTTTCTCAGCTCCACCCTGTTATGCTTGCAGCCTTTGTACAACTTGAAAGGCATGGATCTGAGTTATTCCAAAAACCTCATCAAGATGCCGGATTTTAGATGGATCCCAAATCTTGAGCGATTAAAGCTTGAAGGTTGTATAAAATTGACGGAAATTGATGACTCTATAGGGGTTCTTGTGAAGCTTAAATCATTGAACTTGAAAGACTGCAAAAATCTTATCAGTATCTCTCACTACATATTTGGTCTAAGTTCACTTAAATATCTGAATCTCTCAGGCTGCCCAAAACTTAAAAAGCAGTTAGAGACAACAAGGTATGCCGATGAGTTTAAAGGAAGTGATATTACCGGAAAGTCAATATTGTCCACTGTGGGCAAAAATTTTAGATTTCCTATGTATTTCTTTTCCTCAAGACATAAAGAGTCAATTGGTTTGTCGATGGCTTCTTTGCCTGGTCTACGGTCTTTGAAAGATCTTGACCTAAGCTTTTGTGATATTAGTGATATACCCGATTCTATTGGAAGACTACATTTTTTAGAAAGTTTAGATTTAAGTGGGAACAATATTGTTACACTGCCTTCCACCATCCACAATCTTTCTAAACTCTATTATTTAGACTTAAAGCTTTGCAACAACCTTCAATTTTTGCATGATGAGAGTCTATGGAGTTTTGCTTCATCAACACGTTATTCGGTAGAACCACCAAAAGGACGAGCATTAGTTATGATCAACTGCTCCAAGTTGGCTGAAATCGAACGCTGCCGTAAATGGGCATTCTCCTGGATGATAAAATACTATCTGGTGTGCATGCTCTCTCTCTCCCTCTGTGTCTTTCTTGTTCTTTTTTCTGCATGCCAAAGATTGAACTGTTTTTTGTTGTACCTGCAGGAACCCCATCAGCATATTTATGGTCAGTGTAGTCTTGTTCCCGGGAGTGAAATTCCAACGTGGTTCACCCATCAGAGTATGGGACCTTCAATAAGGGTACGGATACCTCCCAGTGTGCGGGATAGAGATGATAACTGGATTGACTTTGCTCTCTGTGCATCGTTTGTGGCACATGATCCCCTTCCACCATTAGATGATGATGGGTTGATGCAAATTCCGCTTACATGTTATTTTGGTAAGGGAGACGTTTTCTGGGTGGATATAAAATTTGATTTTAATAAAAAACCGCTCAATGTTGGATTAGATCATCTTTGGCTAATATCTTTGCCAATAGAACACCGTGTTTGTACCGGATGGCTGCTTTTCCAATCAAAGTTTTGTGAAGTTAATTTTAGAGGAGACCCCAGTTGGGAGATGAAGAAATGCGGGCTCTGTTGGGTATTCAAGGAGACTATTGAAAAGTTAAAGCAAAGAATCATCCCTGAGGAGGATTTGGGAATGGGTGGTTCTATGGAATCCTTTTTTGCATTTTAGGGTGTACAGTTGTGAAGTACACGGGGCATGCCTTACCTATCAATGGGGATAGGCCTTCTTAATCATGGTGCAATTTGATGTTGCAATTTCTCAAAATTATTTTTTTCTGCACCTACTCCTCTCTTGTCGAGTATATATTGCTTCTGGTGTCGTTCTTTCAAACTTCAAATAATTGCTTCAAAACTTCCAAACTTCAAATCACAGTGTTCTAAAACAAAAAACTAATCAATACTTTTATCTTATTATTAGCACTTATTTATAGAAGAGAGATTTAGTTACAAAGATAAGATTCATGTTAACAACTAATCTATTAAGTCTCATATTTAACTAATTATTTTATTGAATCTATTTGACTTAAAAATCATAACATTTTCATTCTTCTTTCTCTCTCTTCTCAAAAATTTTGCTTGCTAGACACTTTGTTTGCACCTAATATTTTCCTTAATAAATACCTGATACCCTAATCCTAATTAAAAGTACTCATCTTTGCTTTTTTATTGATGATTTGTATTAAAAATCACACATGACATCATTGTTAAAAAAAAAATGTATAGGTGTATGTACAAAAGCAATATAGTATGCATATATTAAATAATAAAATTTGAATGAAATCGTGAGAAATATACTGCTTCATTTAAATTTTATTTTTGAACATATTTTATGTCCTTATGTGTATAACTTTGGGGGCTAATTAAAAATGTTACTCTCTCTAAAATTAATTATGATCATGATTGAAATATATAACCACCAGAATCATGAGACTACGAAGGGCTCAAAGTTGAAACTTGAAACCAGCAATTTGATCTTAAGAATTTCAGGCCTCAGTCTATGAACGCGCCTCCCTTACACGTAGCAATGTATCCTTGGTTTGCTATGGGGCACTTAATTTCATATGTCCATCTTGACAACAAATTAGCTGATAAAGGACACAAAATCTCCTTTTTGGTCCACAGACGAACACAGGATAAGCCAAAGCATTTCAACCAGCACCCAAATCTGATTTCCTTCGTCCCTAATGATGTTCCTCGCGTTGATGGCCTTCCTCATGGTGCTGAGACCACTTTAGACGTGCCTTTCTCTTTATGCCCCCTTCTCCTGACTGCCATGGATCATACTGAGAAGGACCTCGTAGCTCTCCTCCTTGAGCCAAAACCAAACTGTTTCTTTGACGAGTCATATTGGGTACCAAACGTGACCAGGCGCTTTGACTATTAGTTTAACAGGAGCAGCTTATGTGGACTCCCTGATGATGCAACGTCAGGGAAACCATTTACTTGCTGAGTTCCCTGATTCATTCATCGAGCTCAATAATCATGAGGCACGAGCCTTGGCCGCAGTAATGGAATCGGAATTTGGTAGTGGTGATAGTTTTTATGACTGCATTAACATTGGTGCACGTTTGGCCGATGCAATTGGATACAAGGGTTGCAGGGAAATTGAGGGGATTTATGCAGACAATCTTGCAAGCCTGTTCTGCTTTACCTCTACTCCCAGTGCCACCCACCTCCACTTTAGAGTAGAAAATGAGGAGAGGGTGATGAGAGTGAGACTGGAAGGGAGGTACAAGCAAACCATAACAAATTGAAGACATCTTGCTCAGCAACAACTTAGAGTCCACTTATACTGACAGCTTCTGTCACAAGCTTCAAGATTTGCTCAGTCGAATTTCCAAGTTTTAGCAACTACAGTCAACTTATGATGCATCCGTACGTTATTGAAGTATGTAATATCAAAGTTATCCACTAAATAAAGAGCACTTGGCCGATGAGCCTCAGTTTATGTGGTATTTTTATAATTTTTCATAAATTAAGTTTCTGATTTGAATTTACTTATTTTTTTTTATCTTATATGTTCAATATGTGATCACTTGTAACAAAAAAAAAAAAAAAAGAGTACTTGGCCGTGTTATGGATATATGATTGCCGAAGACCTTTTGTTTCATTATCACATATATTTAGCATATCCGATGTAATGGAATTTAATGGTTGTAGAGAAATATCTTTAAAGCCAGTTTTATAAGTATTATACTTTTTGTGAGCAGAATTTTAACTGAGTTATAATATTTACCAAAATTGAAATGACAGGTGAACGGTAATAACATAGCAACCTTTCATATTTCAGCTGATAAAATGCTTTGCTTTTATCATGTCACCTGATAATATATTAGTACTCTAATTACTATTAAATATCTCTGTACATTTCTTAATCGTGCCCGTGACTTCAACTTTGGGAATTTATGGCTCTGCCCCTTTAGCTATCACCAAGAACATATCCTTCGTATTGTTATCACTTGTGCTCTTGCTTTTGAGCTGCTTTATTTTGTATTCTGATGCAAAGTCTGGTTCTGACTCCCTACAGAAGATGCTCTTGTCTGGTAGCTGCTGCTCAGAAATGAAGCCGGAAATTGAAGAAAGAATCACATTCTTAGAGTGAAGGTGGATGCCCAATTAAACTTTAATCTTTTACAGGGCGTGTAAATATTCTATTTGAGTTCACATTCAAAATTTAACCTTTTAAATTTATTATGTCGTATAAATTATACTATAAAACTTGGCAAATTTAAAGTTGGTATTGAATATTGAGCTACGGAAGAAAATTAATTTTCTCATACTACTTACTTAACTTTAAATATATCTGAATTTTATAATAATTTTTATTTTTAAAATTTTAAATTATTAAATTTATTAAATTTTAAATATTTTTTATTTATTTTTTCAATAAAATTTTGGTAAAGTTATTTTATGAGAATAGTCAAGTGGTTTATTTAAGTTCAAGAGGCCCGGTCATATTTCCTCCAATTGCATGCAGCCATATTCACGGTTGTGCAGATTTATAAACGCAACAATTGCGTCAAGTTCTTGTTTTAGGAATGTCCTTTTCATGGCAAGTAATTATAAAGCTGCACACTCTATCCCCACATTTTTTTTGACAACTATTCGACAAGAATTTGACATACACATTTTATAATTTAAGCTATTTAAATTACTCACATCGCACATACAGCTCATTTATTATTCTTTAATAATAGAAAAAATTTAAATATTTCCATCAACTAATTTTTATTAAATTGTTATATTCTATAATATTTATTGAGTCTACAATTTAATCTATAAAATTTTAATTGTAAGAATAATATAACTAATAATACAAAGTCATAAAGAGAAAAAAAAAAGAGTTATATTACTTAAAAATTAAATTTAAATATAAAATAAGGTGAAAAAAATTATTAAAATAAAAAATATAAAAATCAATAAATTTAAATCCTTCTTAATTAAACTTCTGGTATCCTCAAATTTCACATGCTGTATCTTGTCCGTTGTTTTTTTCATAATGATATAATGCTACTCCCTTTCACTTAGTCGCCTGATTGTCAAGAATGATCAAAAGAAAACGCGAACTAAGCAGAAGTTGTGGAAACTACAATGAGAATCAAATAAGGTATAAATGCCGATTGTCCATCTAGTTTTTGAAAAATTCTTGTGGTTTTGGAGTTAGACAAGTCTCTTACCCCAGGGCACTAGACTAGAGGCAAAATAGTAATATCATGTGATGTCAGACTAGAGGCAAAATAATTTCTTCAGAACTTTGAATAGCCAGAAATGAAATGAATAAGAAAATTGAAAACCTTAGAAATCACCAACAGATGAGGAACTCGATCCCTTGCATCGTCTAAAAGGGTATAAGATATTGGAGCCTGCGAAATGGAAATGCTTTCGCTGGATATTTTTCATTCCAAAGTTTGTTCTATAACAAGACACTGTTAAGCAAGGGCGCTTCTGGTTTAGTTCAAGGACTCCACGAGAGCGGTAGGTGACATGATAATTCTTGTATCTTATCAACAACATATAATCCAAAATAAAAACCATTAAAGATAATAACGAATTCAGCAACCCAGCAAAAATGACAACGCCAAAGGAAAAATAAAATAGACATTCAATGGCAACACCACCATCATCACAGTTATCTATTCTGAACAAAGCAGCTATCTATTAAGAGTTTCGACAGTTGACGTTGTTTGTAAAATGTTAAGAAAAAGCGATCCATTAGATCATGTCATGACCATCCCTCTCAAGTTGTTGGCTTTCCTTGCTATCACGTTCTTCAGTCATTGAGAGTAGCTGAGATGGAAAGCCTCTTCGACATTCCTTTGTTATATTAGTGAGTAGAGATGATAGAGCAGGCTCCATAATCATAGTACGTCGAGATAGGACCTAAAATTTTAAGAATAATAAATACCAATGAAAATCCTAATGATTAGTTGATCAGTATATCAGAATTCTTAAGCATGTATGTTCCAAGATACAACACCAGAATGAATCGAAACAAGAAAAAAAAAAGACAGTTTGTAGAATCTACCTCGTTCCACTTCCTCGTGTATCGTTTCGTGACATCATAAACTCCATCTTTAGCTATGGCTATTACATAATTTAATTTTTTACCCCACCTACTCTACAAATAAAAATAAAAAATGACATAACAAAATGAAAAAAAATGTAGTTTTATCAAATAACATTCATTAAAAACTCACAAAAATATTTGTTGGATATTAAATTTATTAAATTTTATAATTGAAACTGTAAAATTAATAAATTAATTAATAATCTAAATTTTTTAAATATAATTTTTATAAGCTTCAGTTAAAAAAAATAGAGGTACTATAAATATCTCAAGACATTAGTTCTTAACTTCTCATGTGAATTTACTGTACGAGAAATAAAAACTTAAAAAGTATCAGTAAATGTGAATATACCCCTCTTCATATAATAATGGGTTGTCATAGATTCCTTCACATGAATCAAGATGCATCCATCTGTAAGATAAGTCCGCAGTTCAGCAACATAAAATGTCACGGTAGAAAATTTTATTATTGCAGAATCTAACAAGCAGTAGCTACTGGTCAAGTTTACCTTCCCAGTGATTGTGAGAAGCACTCTGTCCAAACATGATCTGTGAAGTCCAAGATCTGCAGATCAACTAAAATCAGTGATAGAAAACATCTTCCCCAAAAGATATACAAACGCATGTATACGCTTGAGAATATATGCAGAGAACATAAACACAAAGATCAGCATATTGAAAATATATAAATGATGTGTCAGTGACAAACCAGACGTGTATCGTAGCCAAAAGCTCGACAATAGAATGTAAAGCAATTGCCCCATTCCCCACAACGACCTTGTCTTGTTTCAACAAGCTGCAAGTTGAAAGACAGAATGGAAGTATAAATCCATCATGTCATAAATGTGCTAGAGTACTTCCGCCATTGATTTTGACAGCCGGCCAAGTATGAAGTATCCAGTCAATAATTTGTGAGAAGTTAAATACCTTGATTGGATCACTGTAGCGAGGGAAACGAGTTGAATTGTCGCAAACTGTGCAGCTGTACGTGTTGTGGCAAGATAAATGAAGATATAAAAGGGAAAAAATTTGGAGTAATCAAACCAGAAACGAAGGCATATATTCTATGGCCATACCGATAAAGTTCAACCCTGGACGCTACATAAAGTGACTCAGATGGAAGTGCGTCAACCATTCCCTGGAATTCAGTTTCTTTCCCACAGTCATGACAAGATGGCGAATTAGCCCATCTAAAAACCATGACAAAAGTTTCCCAAGAAAGAAAGAAAGAAAAAAGACGAATGATCAGATACAACTACGTACGCCATTGGTGATTGATGTAGTTACATAATTTTGGATAAATTAATAGCAACACAGCAAATGCAAGGATCTAAACCTGAAGGATTTCTTGAACCAGAAAAGCAGCTGCAGGAGGAATGCATGGTCTTGTTCAATTTTTGACGGCTTCAAGTTTCCCTCCTAGAAAAAGGTTTACCAATTACCAAATATATTAGCAGAATGGAATAAACTTTGCTCTTAATGTACGTACGTACACGGCAACAGCCTCACATGCTGCAATCTAATATACTTCTAATTCAATAAAAAAAAAATCTAATATATTTCCAAGAAAACACAAATACACACATAATACCAAGAACAGAGAGGCTTAAAGTTTGAAAAATATAGCCTGGTAATAAGTACATTACTGTTCACCAAAAAAATTAGATTACTGAATTGATACAATAATAACTTAATTTTACGTTTTGTTGCTAATAAATTTAATGATTGAATCTTTTAAAAAATATTTAATAAAGTTGAAGTTATAAAAATAACATAATAAAATTTTATCCTCTAGAGATATTTTTTATCAAAAATTAAATCTTATGTTAATAGTGATGACCATAGTCATATCTTTGAGTAATGATATGCATATTTAATATGTTTGTATGAATTTTGCATACTTTTTTATATTCGCTTAAATTTTTATTTTTTTCAATTTTTTATATTTGTACGAGCATTAGGAGTGCATATATATTTTTCCCCACATCACAGCCATGTGTCTCATATAGTCCCAACATAAAATTTCTTTTTACTTTACAAGTTTCATATTTACCAACCATAAAATCTTTATTTATTAAAACTTTGCTTATATACATTGTAATCATGAAATTTGATTTGTTAAAATTTATTTATTAATTTTATTAAAATTTCTTTAATTTGTGATTTTAAAAAAGCAATCTATTTCTCATCTTTTTGTTAAAAACATTTCATTGTGATATGATTATTTTATTTTAAAAGGAATAAAAATTAATAATGTTTAACCACATCATTTATATATCATCTCAATATTTAATTTGTTGTACCATATATGATAATTGTGTGAAAATTAAATTTTAAAAACCAAAAACTGATTTCAATCAGCTGATTATGTAATTAGTAAAATAGAATTATAGCAATTGTAATTAAATTATAGTCGATATGTTCTATTGATTTATGTTACATGTACATGAAATATAGACTCAGTAAATTTTTTTTGGATAAATTAGGAGATATCCTCATTTGAGACACACACTTGTTGGGTCTCTAGTCTTAACCAGGTCTAATCTCCTTCCAAATAAGTAATGTTATAAATTCTTGACTTCAGAAATCTCTTCAAAAATTAAACCTACAGCTATCAAGTGATTCTAGAGTGCTTATACCAATTGCACCAAGCTCTTGAAATTTTATAAATTTTTTAAACTTCTCTTTGATTTTATAAATTTTAATATTGCATACTCTGTCAGAGGGTGTACATGGGTGTGGGGTATGAGTTATATGACAAAAATGACAAGGAGAGAAAGGAGTAGAAGAGGGGACAAGGTGCCTCTATGGATAATGACTAATGGGTGAAACTGTTGTGAAAGAAGAAAAAAGAAGAGAGAAAGAAGACTGGGGCCTTCTACCAAAAAAAACAATAAAGAAGACTAAGGTTGGGTCTAAGATGAAAATGAGAAGTGTTTATTTTTTGTCTTTCTAAAGTATTTTCTGTTCTCTAGGTAGAAACTAATTTCTTCGAGATTCAGGGGACGCCAAATTAGGTAGATTTATTTTAAACAAATTTTCTCTATATACAAAGTGTGAATCAAATTCAGAATAATTCATTTAAGTTACCTAAATTCCTACCACTTGAGTCAACCCTATTGATAAAATGTGAGTATTTTATGCATCTAAATTTTCTACATTTAAAAATAAGTTAAATATAAAAAATATCTAAACGTAAAAATAATTTTATATTTGATTTGTTTCTAAACGTGAAAGGGATAATTGTAACAAAATTTAAAATATGATGTCATTAATTTTACATTTTGTTTCTAATGACGTAGAAAAAAATTGTTGACATAAATTTTCTCACATCCTTTTCTGCATTCATATCTCCCTTGTGCATATAATTGACAAGAATTTTTAAATTCAATTTTTAATTTAATAGATTTTTTTCTTAAATTTGATTTGTTGTATAACTTTATTTCTCACAATAAGATATCATGGAATGTTAATCTGATCTATAATTTATTCTATAAAATTTAATTAATTTAATAATTTAATTATGTAAAATAAAAATTCTGTAAATTTTAAGATGTAAAAATGAAAGAACCTACAAAATACAGCTACTATATGTGGCTAATTTTTTTAACAGTAAGCGTCCGTCCGTTGGATGAGAAAAATTAATCTTATAATTTTTTTGTTACAAGGAATTTAAATATGTAATATTTAATAAAATTGATAATGTAAATTTTATATTATGATAATTAAATAAAATAGAATTATAATAATAGGGAGAATGTGTAGAATTCTGAAAAAAAATTCAGAGACCTATGAACTAATTAATTAATTAAGCTTGCTAAAATGATTAATTGACTCATTTAAAACAAATTAAATAAATAAAATATTAATAAAAAATCATCTTTTCCTGGCAACTATAGAAGGGACGCGGTCTCACCTTGGCCAAAGAAACCAACGCTTTTTCCTCAAGTTCTTCAACTGGAACAGTCTTCCGAGCAGTCTCCTGTCGTCTGGAATCCTCGTACTACAACAGACCATGAGGAGTAAACGGACTGCTGATTGACATACAAACTAAAATCGATAGAAAACAAGTTTAGCAATTAAGTGATCACAAGCTTAAAAGTACCATGAGGACTTGATCAATGTAAGGCCGTATTCTACCCTCGAAGCCTCTCTTGTTTTCAATCTCAACATCAACATTCTGGTGCAACGTCATCACTGCTTCCTGCTCCTGCATATTGATATTAATGTAACAGTCACAATCACGACACGAACACCAAGGAATGTGAGAGACCCAGAAAAATAGAAAAGGATGAGAGGCACCTGCAGGGGTCTGGCCAATTCGGTATTGTGTTCCATACTAGCAGTACTGCTTGATTCTTCTTCCCCTCCTTCTTGTTTGTTATTCGAGAGCAGTCAAAGTTTCTCCGGAATGGCGATACGATTGGTGTCAGCCCTCACCAGCTGATCATCTCCGCCTCCAAAAATCTGAATGACAAAATCTTTCGATTAATAAAACAAATCCAAATGTGCTTTACTATTCCTGTAAATATAACAATCCTGCGTTTCATAGAGAGAGAGAGAGAGAGAGAGAAATGAGAAAGATGAAGGGAATTGGTACCTCTTGCTCTTCAGGTGGAACAGTGGTAAGGGAAAAGAGCTTGATTCTGAGAGCCTGCAGAAAGTAACGAAGAAGTTGTCTGAGATGTACAATCCCTTGATCTTCGAGGTACTCAATAACTCTGAATTCTCCACCCTAATCACTTTGTAAGGCAAGGATTTTGTGACTGGTTTGTGATTCAACTTGTTTCTCAAAATGTATAAAGACATGCAGTGCATTAGACTTGCTTCTAAGGAAGTATATCCAAATAAAGTGATTGTAAGAGTCCACAAAGAATATGTTATCTATATCCTTCTTGTGAGAAGACTAGTGCAGGCCCTCACAAGTTTGAATGAATCAATTGCAAAGGTTTTGTATATGCTAACCGAGAAGAAACAGAGGGAAATTTGTATATTTTAATAAGACAACAAGAGAGGCACAAAATGAAAGATCTTTATTAAGAATTTTGATGTTACATGAAAAAAGTACAAGTTTTATATTCTAAGCTGATGCATGGCCTAATCTGTGGTGCCATGTGCCCAAAAGTGTTTGAGAATTTGAATGAGAGAAGCACTGAGTATTGTGGATAGCTATTGACGACTGAGTTGATGAGCTATATGATAAAGCTGAAGTTTCTTTTTGGATTTTGAAGTTGTCAAACATATACAATTCATTCTTAACATTTTCCTTCAAAAGAACTTGACAAGAATCCTGAGATTTAATATGGCAAGCATTAGAATAAAACTCAAAATAGACATAATTATGTTTGGTAAACTATAAGACATAGAGAAGGTTTTTAATAATGCTCGGAATATGAGGAAGAGATTTTAATTGAAGCAATTGGTTAGAATGACAAGACCCAACCTAGGAATCACTAATATACTTAATGAACAATCCTAAGCCATTTATAATGTGTACTTTCTCCTTTCTATTTTATTGAGTCTTTTGCATAATGTTAACAGAGTCTATTATAACATGATTGGAAACTCCTGCATCAAGATACTATTCTTGTTCATTATTATTATTGGTTGATACTACCGTTGGCTAAGCATTTTTCTAAAATTGGTAAAATTGATGGCAATCTTGGTGAAGTCCTGCCCATTTGAACTTAGCTCTTGAAAATTTTTTAAATTATTATGAATTTAAAATCTCAATATAAAATAAGAAGAGATTTTATACTAAATTTATTATTTTAAAATTTTATTGACTCTTATTTTATTTTAAATTATTATCGATTTAAATATTTTTTACATAAAATCAAATACTTAATCGAAATTAATTTATATTTTAAAAAATAACTTTAAAATTAATTATATTTTAAAAAAATATTAACATTTTAAATATTTTTTATATAAAAATTAATTTAATTAATTTATATTAAATTAATCTTAAAAAAAAACAATAATCATCATAAAATTTCTAACAAAATTAGTAAATTAATCCAAAAATTGCACCAGTCCACAGCAAAAACCAAGACAGTACAAAGCTTCAAGAATCATACCTTTCAACTCCACCTTCTGGACTTCAAACGAGAGTGGTGCTCGACTCAAAGGAAGGAGACCCAATCAGCAAAGAGGCCGACTGTCAACAAGGCTTGATGAACGATTACGGACGCGATTCTCTGGTGGCAAACGGGACCTCTTGACGGCGCGAACGAGGCTAGAGGATGGGTCAACTTCGCGTGGTCGAGGAAACGCTGCCACGACCAGGTGCTCCAATCTCTTACAGCGACGGCCCGGGCGAGTATCACAGCAGCAGGGATGAGCTTCAACGGCAGCGACCCTGGTGCGAAGGCCTTTTAATTTCTAGTTCGAGGATTGAATACCCGATTCAAAAGAGGGAAAACAAAATGGGCAAGCTTCAAAGGTGTGATGCTTCGGGGGTGGCGGCCAGGCTGCGACGCGATGAAGGGCTTTGACTGTGACGCTTCTTCACGGGACTGCGCTTTGGTTCCACTTCGTGTGCCGCGGCATGTTAGTAGCAGGACGATTGCAGTGGTGTTGCAGAGCTATGATGCAGCATAGCGTCCCTCACGGTAGGGGTGTGATGGGAATCAGGACTGAGATGGAGCAGCGGCGGTGATGGACTTCTCTAAAGAAGCTGGCAGTGCGGTGAGATTTGTAGAGAAATGGTGGTGAAATTGCAATGGGATGGATGTGCTTCAGATTGGAGAGAGGCAAGCATTCTGGTTAAATTTGGGTTCAGGGGATTGTTTCGAAGCTTTTCTTCTTTTGGTTGGGGAACCCGTTACTGGAGAGGAGCGTTGCCGAGATGGTGAACGGGATATGGGTTTTTTGCAGGCTTTATCTTTCTTTTTTTTTTTTTTTTTTTGGTGCGCCTTAGGCTGAAATCTTCTTCCCATTTTTAGGCTCCTCTCCCTTCATTATTCCGTTGTGTGTAATGGAATTTCATAAGTGTAAAATTTTTTTTAAATAAATTCTTATTTTTTTAATTTTATTTTTAATTTTTTATGTTATTTTTTAAATTTATTTAATATTTAATATTTTATTTTTTATTTTATTTTATTTTATTTTTTATTTATTTTTAAATTATTTATATTTTATTTTAATTATTTTTTATTCATTTTAATTTATTATTTTTATAAATTTAATTTTAATCTTAAAATTTAATTTTAATTTTGGGTTGGGTTCAGTTTTAATTTTGAATTTTAGGTTTTATTTTTAATTTAAATTTTGAATTTAATTTTAATTTATGCTTTAGAAGTTAAATGAGATAAAATTAAGTGTTTATAAATTTTAATTTAAAATAAAAATGAATTTTTTTAATAAATTATATAAAATTTTGATATAAAATGGATAAGGAATTTTTTTAAATATTTTTATTTAAAATGTCGATCTAGAATGGATAAAAATTATTTTTAAAAATTTTAAATTAATATAAATTTTAATTAAAATAAATTAATAAGATCATTTTTAATATTAAAAGAGTATTTAAGATATTAATATTATTTTTAAAATATAATCAACTTCTAAATTTAATTTCTAGAATATAAATTAACTTCAATTAAATATTTAATTTTATCTTAAAAAATTTAAATCAGTAATAATTCTAACCAATAAAAATGAGATGACATTTGCCGCCTTCATCAATCTTTGTAAAACTTCCTTAAACACAATGTTGGCTGTGGTGTTTGAAGTTTGGCCAGTGCCTTGTACATTTGCCACCTACATCAATCTTTGGAAAACTTCCTTAAACACAATGTTGGCTGTGGTGTTTGAAGTTTAACCACTGTCTTGTAAGTATCAAAAATTTCAAACCTTTTTTACTTTTAACTCTTGAAAGTGTCATATACAATTGGCTATAGCTGAAGATAGGTCTAGGAAGATAAATTACAACATGGAATAGAGTTTGTTATCGGCTCTTATTGATAGTTATAACAAATGAAATAATCAAAAAAAATTATCTCTGTTAAATTTTACCGGCAGAATTTGAGTAGAAGGGTTCATTGTCATTTTAAGGATTAAAATAATCTATCCAATGTTATTGCTAAATAGAATCTTTATTTCAAGAACATGTCCCAAATTTGAAATAACTAATTTCATTCTATTGTACAAATCACTTAATTGATCAATATTTCTTAACCAATAATAGCTACCCTAATCTTCAAAGTTAATTTATGGTTAAGAAGACATAAGATTGTGAAAGTATTCAAAATTTCAAGGGAAAACGAGTCATTATCAAATTCAATTTTTTCCTGCTTTCCTCTAAACATTATCTAAGCTCAAATAAGTTTTCTATGAATACCTGAAACCATAGCCATCATGTATAATATATTCATTTAGCATAGAAACATCAGTTAGTCTAGAAGCAAGAATTCTACATTCTTGAAAGAAGCTAGGATCCACAATGTTGTCCAAGAAATTTGGATATGCTAAATCTACCAACTGAGTGAGATCAGCATCAGTATCTTTAATCAACATGTCATGAAATATGTATAATGGAATCTCCATGATTATCCTCTCCATTCCAGCATTTAAAAGCCATTTAAAGAAAATTTGCAATTCCATCAAGTTGTGGTTAGAACTTCAAGGCCCATAGTTTTTTTCAAGTTTTTTTTATAGTAATACAAAGGGGAAAAGCCCAACACAAAGCATCTAAAAAGGTGTTGCTATAATTTTTTTTGTCAAAGTTAAGACTCGACAGTGAGACCAAAAGATAATAATAATTGATAGTTGCATGTATTATATCCTATTTATTATCATGTGGAATGATAGGAAAATTTTGTTTAGAGTTTCCTCCTAAAACATCGATCTTTCCACCAAATTAATGCAAAGCAAGGAAAACTTTTCAAAGTCTATAATTGCATATTTCTCATTCAAAACTTGAGACCAATGTGTAGCAAGGAAACCTTTTCAAAGTCTATAACTGAGGACCCGTTATTATTTACATGGAGCAGAGTTCACATGAAAAAAATAAATTTTTTAAATTAAAATTGTAATTATTTAAATATTAAAATGTAAAAAATGAGGAATGGAAAGAAAAACTTTTTAAATTAAAATCATAATTATTTATGTACTAAAAATAAAAATTCGTACAACACAAAAGATAAGGAAAAATTTTTTTTTTCTTTTTTTTTTTTGTTTTCTCTTTTTGTTTTTTCTATTTACTCTTCTTATATTTTTTTTTATATAAATTTTTTTATTTGACTAAAAATATCTTTTGTGATAAAAAATATTAATTTTTTTAAAATATTAATTAAACGTTAAAATAGAAAATTTTTTTAAATGAATATTTTTCTGGCATAATTATTTATGACTTCTGCTGAATCAAATCACCTATAGCTAATTTCTTTGTCAAGATAACGCCGTGTTTATACCGGATGGCCGCCTTTCCAATCAGAGTGTTGTGAAGTCAATTATAAAGGACACCGCAGTTGGGAGACGCAGAAAAGCGGGCTCTGTTTGTATTCAAGTCGGGAGCATTGAAAAGTTAAAGCAAAGACTCTTTGCATCCCTAATGATGACTTGGGAGTAGGTGAGAATGGGAAATCCTTATCCGCTTTCCAAGGCATCCAATTGTGAGGGTACACGTGTGATTGCTTCTGCAACAATAAGATTTCTTCTTGAAAAGTCATTCTGCCGCCTCTTCGAGCACCCAGGAAGACGTTTCTTCAAAAAGTTTAATAAAGCATTTTAGTAAAATTTTAGAAGTTTATAAAAAATATTTCATAAAATATTTATTTAAGTGAATTAAATTCAATCCGTATATTATTTTATTAAAAAAGGTGGTGGCTCCATGACAATGGGAATTGGAATCGCAAGAAAGAGGATGAGTTTAACAGATTTCAAAGTATCTTATCAGCAAATTAAATAAAGAATAATGGTATATGTATGCATAAATTATATATGTAAACTATACATATTTTTTTATTTATCAAGAACTTAATCTAAATCGTCTTATAAAGTTAAAAAATTAAACAAAATATTTATAATCACAAATTAATGGACACCTTTCTTTTATTTTTAGCACTTATTTATAATGAAGAGATCTAATTATGAAGATACAATCTATGTTCACTAACCAACCGATGTTAAAGACCATGACATTACCTCCCTCCTTGCAAATTTTGCCTTCAAGAATTTACATAATATTAAAAAAAATTAATACTTTAAAAAAAGAAAAACAATAAAAAGAATGAAAAAAAAAATTAATCTTTTGCCCAAATGCTTAGCAATCTCATCGAAAAAAAGAAGTCCCCTTTTTTATCCCCGTCTTCCTCATATTTATTCTCGATTGGAGTCCTTATCCTTTCCTTATCTCTTCACTTTTTTCTTTCAAGCCATTGGGCATTTGAAATTCAAAACCATGACAAGTCTACTCCAAATTGATAACGAGGACATTTGTTAAAGGTTTATTTTCTTTTTCTCTTTCGTTAACCCACTTATTTGAGTATGTGTTTATTTTAAAAGTAAATCACACTGTTTATTTTGAAATGTTATTTATATATAAGTTTGTCCTAAATTTAAATAATTGTTATATTATTTATTTTAAATTTATGTATATAACAATTCACATTAAATTTAAATAAATACTATACTCTATCATAAATTAATTAGTTACCTAATATAAATACAAGTATATTCTAACAAAATATTTAATCATAGTTAAATCATTATATTTATTTATTTATAATTAAATAATAATTAACTCACATTATCTTATATAATTTTAAATATTCTTACAAGTTACTTAATAAATTTTTTGATGAAAAGATTTATATTAATAATTAACTAACAATTATACTCGTTTAAGTATATAAATATTAGTATTTTATAATAAAATTATTTATTTATATAAATTATATTATATATGCTTTAACTCTTAATATATATCAAAATAATATAAATTTCTTTTAGAATATGTATTGTAAAAATAATAGTTAAAGATTTATTTATTTTATATATTATAGATAATTATTATTTATATATATATATTTAAATTTAAAATAAATTATTATATAAATAAATTAAAAAAATAAATAGTATAATATTTATTTAAATTTGAGATATATTGTTATATAAATAAAATGTGATCAATATAATATTTATTTAAATTTAAAATAAATTATTATATAAATAAATTTTAAAAATGAATAATATAATTTATTTATTTTTTATTTTACATATAGATGGACTAGAAGGGAAGGGGCTTTTAGATCAAATCTGTAGGCACATAAATAAACATAATTTATTGAATCTTATTCAACAGGAATTAATATACATTTAAAAAGCAAAAAATGGAAATAGATTGAGAACGAGAGCAATTGATTAAGGTTTTCTTTTTTTCTCAGCAATTGAGAGAGATGACCTACGCAAAAACCTTTCTTTTCTGTCCTCCTTTTCTCTCTCTTGCTTCTTCTTTTTCTTTCTATCTTATCTTTTACTTCTCTTTCTTCTTTAACTCTTTCTTTCCAATTTTCTTTTTCATTAACTTAAATAATTTTTTTAATTTATTATATAAATTTTATTTTTATCTCCCTTTCTTAATTCTCCTATTACATTTCTAACTTCTTTTAAAAAAATTATAGAATCCGAGTCTCTTCTACCCATTCCCTTGCCTACATTTCTCCTTTATCTCTTTCACCCTTCCTTTTTATTCTTTATTTTTTTTACTTCTCTTCTTATTCCACCCAGGCCACACACTGCTCTCTTTCTTGTTTGTTTTATTGTATTTTACAAATTATACCATAAAATTTACAACTATCGATTGGTCGTGTATTATTATTATTATTCTTATGACTTTACACTAGGTGGTGACAACAATATTTCTCTTTCATTAACCCATTTATTTGAGTATGATTTTATTTACGTACAGATGGATTGATCAGATGGGAAGGGGACCATTCTAATCAAATCTATATGTATATAAATAACCATTATTTATTGAATCCTATTTGACAGTAATTAACATGCATTAAAAAAAGTTTAACAAAATGAGAACGAGTATATTTGTTTAAAGTTTATTTTCTAATTTTCTTTCATTAACCTATTTATCTGAATTTTTTTTTTCTTTTTACTTGTAGATGGATCAGATGGGAAGGAGGCATTTTGATCAAATCTGTAGGTATATAAAGAATCGTTATTTATTGAATCTTATTTAGCAAGAATAAACATGCATTAAAAAAAAAAAACTGAAGCAAATTGAGAACGAGGACTTTTGATCAAAGTTTATTTTCTTAGCAATTAAGAAAGACAACCTAGGTGACAACGTCTCCTTCTTGCGCTCTTTTTTTTCTGTCGTACTTATCTCTTTCTTCTTCTTTCTTTTCTTTCTTTATCAGTCTTTTCTTTACTTCTTATCTCTTTCTTCCTAATTTTTTTTTACGCAAATTTTTCTTTTTTTGGTTTTTTTTGCATTAATTTTAATTTTTTATTTTTTAATTTAATATATAAATTTTACTTTTTTTTTTCCATAATTTTATGTCTCTGTCTTTCTTACTATATGCCTTAACTTCTTTAAAAGAAGTTATGGGATTTGAGTTCCTTCTACCTATATACTGATGAAGGTTACCTACCCATTTCTCCTTTATCACTTACTCTCCCCCTTGTGCGTGTTTTTTTTTTTTTTTTCTTTCCCTCTTTACTCGTTCCACCCAGGCCACACACGTTTTCCAGTTGATGATCATTAGGTATTTTTACTCACTTCTCTCTTAACTAGTCAGAGGCTTAGCAATTATTATTTACATGGAGAAGAGTTCATATGGAGAAAAGAAATATTTTATATTAGAATTGCAATTATTTAAATATTAAAAAATAAAAAATGAAGGATGAAAAAAAAATTTTAAATTAAAATCTTAATTATTTATGTACTAAATATAAAAATTTGTGCAAAGCAAAAGATAAGAAAAATTTTTTTTTTCTGTTTTTTCTTTTTTTTATCTTTTTTTTCTCTTCTTATATTTTTTTATTTTTTATATAAATTTTTTTATTTGACTTAAAGTATCTTTTGTGATAAAAAATATTAATTTTTTTAAAATATTAGTTAAACATTTAAATAGAAAATTTTTTTAAATGAATATTTTTCTTGCATAATTATTTATGACTTCTGCTGAATCAAATCACCTATAGCTAATTTCTTTGCCAAGATAACGCCGTGTTTATACCGGATGGCCGCCTTTCCAGTCACAGTGTCCTGAAGTCAATTATAAAGGAGACCGCAGTTGGGAGACGTAGAAATGCGGGCTCTGTTTGCTATTCAAGTGGGAGGCATTGAAAAGTGAAAGCAAAGACTCATTGCATCCCTATTGATGACTTGGGAGTGGGTGAGAATAGGAAATCCTTATCTGCTTTCCAGGGCATCCAATTGTGAGCGTACACGTGTGATTGCTTCTGCAACAATAAGATTTTTTCATGAAAAGTCATTCTGCCGCCTCTTCGAGCACCCTGGAAGACGTTTCTTCAAAAAATGTAATAAAGCATTTTAGTAAAATTTTAAAAGTTTATAAAAAATATTTTATAAAATATTTATTTAAGTGAATTACATTCAATCCGTATATTATTTTATTAAAAAAGGTGGCTCCATGACAATGAGAATTGAAATCACTAGAAAGAGGATGAGTTTAACAGATTTCAAAGTATCTTATCAGCAAATTAAATAAAAAATAATGGTATATGTATATATAAATTATATATGTAAACTATATGTTTTTTTTATTTATCAAGAACTTAATCTAAATCATCTTATAAAGTTAAAAAAATTACACAAAATATTTATAATCACAAATTAATGGACACCTTTCTTTTATTTTTGGTACTTATTTATAATAAAGAGATCTAATTATGAAGATAAAATCTATGTTCACTAACCAACCTATGTTAAAGACCATGACATTACCTCCCTCCTTGCAAATTTTGTCTTCAAGAATTTACATAATATTAAAAAAAAATTAATCTTTTACCTAAATGCTTAGCAATCTCATCGAAAAGAAGAAGTTCCCCTTCTTTATCCCCGTCTTCCTCATATTTATTCTTGGTTGGAGTCCTTATCCTTCCCTTATCTCTTCGCTTTTCTCTTTCAAGCCATTGGGCATTTGAAATTCAAAACCATGACAAGTCCACTCCAATTTGAGAATGAAGACATTTGTTAAAGGTTTGTTTTCTTTTTCTCTTTCATTATCCCACTTAACTGAGCATGTGTTTATTTTAAAAGTAAATTATACTGTTTATTTTTAAAGATTATTTATATATAAGTCCGTTTTAAATTGAAATAATTATTATATTATCTATTTTTTAAATTTATTTATAAAATAATACATACTAAATTTAAATAAATGTTATATTTTATTATATATTAATTAGCTAACTAATATAAATATAAATATATTCTAACAGAATATTTTAATCATAATTAAATTATTATATTTATTTATTTGTAATTAAATAATAATTACCTCACATTGTCTTATATAATTTTAAATATTCTTACAAGTTGCTTAATAAACTTTTTGGTGAGTGAAGAGATTCGTATTAATAATTAACTAATAATTATATTCTTTTAAGTATATAAATATCAACATTTTATAATGAAATTATTTATTTATATAAGTTATGTTATGGATGTTTTAGTTCTTAATATATTTCAAAATAATGTAAGTTTCTTTTAAAATATATATCATAAAAATGATAATTAAAGATTAATCTATTATACATATTATAGATAATTATTTATATATATTTAAATTTAAGATTAACTATTATATAAGTAAATAAAAAAAATAGATAGTGTAATATTTATTTAAATTAAAGATACATTATTATATAAATAAATTTAAAAATAAATAGTATAATATTTATTTAAATTTAAGATAAATTATTATATAAAAAAATTTAAAAATGGACAGGATAATTTTTTTTTAATTTCACATATAAATGGACGATAACGGAAGGGGCTTTTAAATCAAATCTGTAGGTATATAAATAACCCTAATTTATTGAATCTTATCCAATAGGAATTAATATACATTAAAAAAAGAAAAAATTGAAACAAATTGAAAATGAGGACAATTGATTAAGGTTTTCTTTTTTACTCAGCAATTGAGAGAGACGACCTACGTGAAAGCCTTTCTTTTTTGTCCTCCTTATCTCTCTCTTACTTTTTCTTTTTCTTTCCATCTTATCTTTTCCTTGACAAGTTGGTGGTGGGAGAACGAGAAAGAAGAAGAAAGAGATAAGAAGGACAGAAACGAAAGAGCAAGAAGGAGACGTTGTCACTTAGATTGTCTCTCTTAATTGCTAAGAAAATAGCCTTGATCAAAAGTCCTCATTCTCAATTTGCTTCAGTTTTTTTTTTTTAATGCATGTTTATTCCTGCTAAATAAGATTCAATAAATAACGGTTCTTTATATATATACAGATTTGATCAAAATGCCTCCTTCCCATATGATCCATCTACAAGTAAAAAGAAAAAAACTCAGATAAATGGGTTAATGAAAGAAAATTAGAAAATAAACTTTAAACAAATGTACTCGTTCTCACTTTGTTTAAATTTTTTTTAATGCATGTTAATTACTGTTAAACAGGATTTAATAAATAATGGTTATTTATATACATATATATTTGATCAGAATGATCCTCTTCCCATCTGATCGATCCATCTGTACGTAAATAAAATCATACTCAAATAAATGGGTTAATGAAAGAGAAATATTGTTGTCACCACCTGGTGTAAAGTCATAAGAATAATAATAATAATACACGACCAGTTGAAAATTGTGAATTTTATGGTATAATTTGTAAAACACAGTAAAAAAACAAGGAAGAGAGCAGTGTAAATATTATCAACGACAGTTTTCTCGTTCTCCAACCACCAACTTGTCAACGAGAGTTCAATTTTTTGAAGTAAAAAAGGAGTCATTATCAAATTCAATTTTTTCCTTCTTCTTTGTAAATATTATCTAAGCTCAAATAAATTTTCTCATCACCTGAAACCTTATATCTTCGTTTAGCGTAGAAACATTAGTTAGTCTAGAAGTAAGAATCCTACATTATTGAAAGAAGCTAGGATCCATAATGTTGTCCAAGAAATTTAGATATGCTAAATCTACCGACTAAGACCATCACCAGTATCTTTAATCAACATATCATGAAATATGTATAATGGAATCTCCACAATTATCCTCCCCATTCCAACATTTAAAAGCCATTTAAAGAAATTTTGCAATTCCATCGAGTTATGGCTAGAACTTCAACATTGAGGGCACATATTTTATCAAGCCTTTTTTTTTTTTTTCAATAACACAAAGGGTCTAAAGCCCAACATAAAGCATCTAAGAAGGTACTGTCATTATTAAAGTCCCTAATAATTTCCAATGGCAAAACATCTAGGAAGGCATTGCCCGTGAGTTTTTTGTCAAAGGTAAGACTTGAGGCCAAAAGATAACAATAGTTGATAGTTGCATGTATTATATCCTATTTATTACCATGTGGAATGATAGGAAAATTTTGTTTAACGTTTCTCCTAAAGCAACGATCTTTCCACCAAATTAACGCAAAGCAAGGAAAACTTTTCGAAGTCTATAACTGAGGATCCGTTATTATTTATATGAAGCAGAGTTCACATGAGAAAAAGAAACTTTTTAAATTGAAACCACAATTATTTATATACTAAGAAGTAAAAAATGAGAGATGGCAAGAAAAACTTTTTAAATTAAAATCATACTTATTTATGTACTAAAAATAGAAATTCGTACAAAGCAAAAGACAAAGAGAAATTTTTTTCTTTTTTTTTTGTTTTCTGTTTTCTGTTTCCTCTTTCTTTTTTTTTTCTTCCTATATTTTTTATTTTTTTTTACATAAATTTTTTTATTTGACTTAAAGTATCTTTGTGATAAAAAATATTAATCTTCTTAATCGTTTAAATAGAAAATTTTTTTAAATGAGTCTTTTCCTTGCATAATTATTTATGACTTCTGCTGAATCAAATCACCTTTAGCCAATTTCTTGGGCAAGATAACGCCGTGTTTCTACCGGCTGGCCACCTTTCCAATCAGAGTTTTGTGAATTCAATTATAAAGGAGACCCCAGTTGGGAGAGTGTTTGTTATAGGAGGGGAGCATTGAAAAGTTAAAGCAAAGACTCATCGCTAATGATGACTTGGGAGACGGTGAGAATGTGAAATCCTTATCTGCTTTCCAGGGCATCCAATTGTGAAGGTACACGTGTGATTGCTTCTGCAACAGCAAGATTTCTTCTTGAAAAGTCATTCTGCTGCCTCCTCGAGCACGAAGGAAGACGTTTCTTCAAAAAGTTTAATAAAGCATTCTAATAAAATTTTGGAAGTTTATAAAAAAAAATATTTAATAAAATATTTATTTAAGTAAATTAAATTCAATCCGTATATTATTTTATTAAAAAAGGTAGCTCCATGACGATGAGAACTGAAATCACAAGAAAGAGGATGAGTTTAACAGATTTCAAAGTATCTTATCAGCAGATTAAGTAAAGAATAATGGTATATGTATATATAAATTATATATGTAAACTATACATATTCTTACATTTATCAAGATCTCAGTCTAAATCATCACATAAAGTTAAAAAATTACACAAAATATTTATAATCACAAATTAATGGACACCTTTCTTTTATTATTGGCACTTATTTATAATAAGGAGATCCAATTATGAAGATAAAATCTATGTTCACTAACCAACCGATGTTAAAGACCATGATATTACCTCCCTCCTTGCAAATTTTGTCTTCAAGAATTTACATAATATTAAAAAAATTAATACTTTAAAAAAAGAAAAACAATAAAAAGAATGAAAAAAAATTAATCTTTTGCCCAAATGCTTAGCAATCTCATCGAAAAGAAGAAGTCCCTCTTTTTTATCCCCGTCTTCCTGATATTTATTCTCGGTTGGAGTCCTTATCCTTTCCTTATCTCTTCACGTAACCATGACAAGTCCACTCCAAATTGATAACGAGGACAATTGTTAAAGGTTTATTTTCTTTTTCTCTTTCGTTAACCCACTTATCTGAGTATGTGTTTATTTTAAAAGTAAATCACACTGTTTATTTTGAAATGTTATTTATATATAAGTTTGTCCTAAATTTAAATAATTATTATATTATTTATCTTTAAATTTATTTATATAACAATTCACATTAAATTTAAATAAATATTATACTCTATCATAAATTAATTAGTTAACTAATATAAATACAAGTATATTCTAACAAAATATTTTAATCATAGTTAAATCATTATATTTATTTATTTATAATTAAATAATAATTAACTCACATTGTCTTATATAATTTTAAATATTCTTACAAGTTACTTAATAAATTTTTTGATGAAAAGATTTATATTAATAATTAACTAACAATTATACTCGTTTAAGTATATAAATATCAATATTTTATAATAAAATTATTTATTTATACAAGTTATATTATATATACTTTAATTTTTAATTTATATCAAAATAATATAAGTTGCTTTTAGAATATGTATTGTAAAAATAATAGTTAAAGATTGATTTATTATATATATTATAGATAATTATTATTTATATATATATATTTAAATTTAAAGTAAATTATTATATAAATAAATTAAAAAAATAAATAATATAATATTTATTTAAATTTAAAATACATTGTTATATAAATAAAATGTGATTAGTATAATATTTATTTAAATTTAAAATAAATTATTATATAAATAAATTTTAAAAGTGAATAATATAATTTATTTATTTTTATTTTACATATAGATGGACTAGAAGGGAAGGGGCTTTTAGATCTAATCTGTAGGCATATAAATAAACATAATTTATTGAATCTTATTCAACAGGAATTAATATACATTTAAAAAGCAAAAAATTGAAGCAGATTGAGAACGAGAGCAATTGATTAAGGTTTTCTTTTTTCCTCGGCAATTGAGAGAGACGACCTACGTGAAAACCTCTCTTTTCTGCCCTCCTTTTCTCTTTCTTGCTTCTTCTTTTTCTTTCTATCTTATCTTTTACTTCTCTTTCTTCTTTAACTCTTTCTTTTACACTGATTTAGTTTTTCTAATTTTCTTTCTCATTAACTTAAATAATTTTTTTAATTTATTATATAAATTTTATTTTTATCTCCCTTTCTTAATTCTCCTATTACATTTCTAACTTCTTTTAAAAAAATTATAGAATCCGAGTCTCTTCGACCCATTCCCTTGCCTACATTTCTCCTTTATCTCTTTCACCCTTCCTTTTTATTTTTTATTATTTTTACTTCTCTTCTTATTCCACCCAGGCCACACACTGCTCTCTTTCTTGTTTTTTTTATTGTGTTTTACAAATTATACCATAAAATTCACAATTATCGACTGGTCGTATATTATTATTATTATTCTTATGACTTTACACTAGGTGATGACAACAATATTTCTCTTTCATTAACCCATTTATTTGAGTATGATTTTATTTACGTACAGATGGATCAGCATGGGAAGGGGACCATTCTGATCAAATCTATATGTATATAAATAACCATTATTTATTGAATCCTATTTGACAGTAATTAACATGCATTAAAAAAAGCTTAACAAAGTGAGAACGAGTACATTTGTTGAAAGTTTATTTTCTAATTTTCTTTCATTAACCCATTTATCTGAGTACTTTTTTTTTTCTTTTTACTTGTAGATGGATCAGATGGGAAGGAGGCATTTTGATCAAATCTGTAGGTATATAAAGAACCGTTATTTATTGAATCTTATTTAGCAGGAATAAACATGCATTAAAAAACAAAAAAAAAACTGAAGCAAATTGAGAACGAGGGCTTTTGATCAAGGTTTATTTTCTTAGCAATTAAGAAAGACAACCTAGGTGACAACGTCTCCTTCTTGTTCTTGTTTTTTCTTTTCTGTCGTACTTATCTCTTTCTTCTTCTTTCTTTTCTTTACTTCTTATCTCTTTCTTCCTTAGTTTTTTTTCTTTTACGCAGATTTTCGTTTTTCTAGTTTTCTTTTGCATTAATTTTAATATCTTTTTTATTTTTTAATTTAATATATAAATTTTACTCTTTTTTCTTAATTTTATGTCTCTGTCTTTCGTACTATATACCTTAACTTCTTTAAAAGAAGTTATGGGATTTGAGTTCCTTCTACCTATATACTGATGAAGGTTACCTACCCATTTCTCCTTTATCACTTACTCTCCCCCTTGTGCGTGTTTTTTTTTTTTTATCTTTCCCTCTTTACTCGTTCCACCCAGGCCACACACTTCTCACTTCCTTGTTTTCCAGTTGATGATCATTAGGTATTTTTACTCACTTCTCTCTTAACTAGTCAGAGGCTTAGCTAGGAAGGAAATTCTATGCTGATAAAGTCTTTGGTAGGGTGATCGGGTCGCTTTTTCTGCATATTACGTATTGAGAGGAAGGCCAATGCTTGCAAGACAAGTCCTTTAAGATCTTTTCTAGAACGGGAAGTTGTCATCCATGAAATATGAGCATGATTTTGTAACGCAGCCCACAAGACAATTTGTTAGATTTTATAATTTAATATTAAATTTAATAAATTTAATTATTAAAATTTTTACCTGATTATTATCTTTTCAACAATGTTTTCCATTTTTCATTACTCATATTTGAAATGAGAACACAATTTGCTGCATTACCCAATTTTGGTCCTAAAGTTGTCTTGGTCTAATATAATTTTGTTTATTTGCCCCTAAAATCATTTTTTAGTGGCGCCCGTACAATTCTAACATCAACAAGCTTTTCCAAATTATTATATGTGCTCAACCTTGCGGCTAATTCAGCTATTGATGTGTTTCTCTTTCTTTTTTTTTTTTTAAGTGTTTCTCTTTTTCTTTTGTGACATATCAAAATCACGTAAATTCGATTAATTGAATTTGGAGGGTCATACTAGAGCTAAAGTTGGAAGCATTCTTTGTGACACAACAAAATCACGTTATCATATCTAAAGCCATAAAGTAGTATTCGTTAATAATTCTAAGATGGCTTAATCAAAATAACAGCATATATAATTGTAGACAGATACAGATGGCATATGTACAGATATGACCAAATTGATCACTCTAACTCAAACAAGAAAAAAAAATTAAATAAATTTAACAAATACCAATGTCCACTAAACACTATGAAGAATAAATGAAGTACATCGTACTGCAAGCGGAGAATTGGGGATTGGATGAATGGCAAGAATTCATCAGCAAATTCCGAGGATATTGCAAACGGAGAGGCATCTCACGGAAGGAAAACGAATACAATTAAGAGTACAATAGTTTGGCAGATGCAAAGCACAAGAAGGACCAACCAAATTTACCCAGTTGCGAAAATTCACAAGACTTATAAAAAATATAGTGACAGCAATATATATATATATATATATATATTTGTTGGAAGGGAAAAGTTTAAAATGAGGGAAGGTGGACAAAATATGTTATATATTTTTACGAGAACTTACAATTATATTTATAGATCACATAATACAAATGATTATCTACAAAAATTCAAACACCTCAAAGAAGCACACTAAAGACAGAATTAATCTCAACCCAGTAATCTGAAAATCTGATACTTGATATTTGGGAACTCAAAGTTATCTAAATATGAACAAATGCAAATGACCTAGAAATGTAGCACTAGCAAGAACCCAAACGCGTAAAGTTAACGTTACGCAAATTAAAATGGTTTTGAATTAAAAAAGAAAATGAACATGGACAGGACATATGGTGCCTCTCTGAAGTCTCCTCCTCTAATAATTTGGCTTCAACAAGTGTCAGAAGTATCAGGCAAGTCATTTGTTTAACTTCTCACCAGAAGTTTTCTCGTTCTCCCACCACCAACTTGTCAACGAGAGTTGTTTTCGTTTGAGTAGTATCGAAAGTGTCAGATGGGTGACTTGTTTATCTTCCCACCGAAAGTTTCCTCGTTCTCCCGGCCTATGTCTCGACAAGATTAGATGAATTTCAATGCCCACTAATTAAACGGATTAATTTAATTTCACACCCACCCCACCTCCCGGTCCAAGAAAAAACAATAAATTCATACTTAATGTTTAATGAGACCAGTAATTTAATAACAATCACAATAATTCATATGGCATCAGAAAACCTATGTGTGCCCTTATGTCAAGCCTAGCATATGAATAATTCATTATTGTAATGCAAGATAATTATAATAGTATGATCATATATATACAGCCAGTTGGCGTACAAGATGAGATTTGGACTGCTTATTGAATTAATTATATGTTAGACCAATGAATTATCAAATCCAAGCCAAGAAATCGGAGCAAAACTGGGTCATTAATTTTATGATATAATTGTTCTAATTAAGGATGAGATATATTCTCCCACAAACATTATTATTTTTACATCTTAATTTTGGTATAAAATTCTTATATTTTCATTCACAACTGTTGATTTGTAAGACCCAATTACATATTAACAATTGTAAATAAAAATGTAAAAGTTATATGCTATCAATCATATATCAACAGTTGTAAATGATGATGTAAAAATTTTTGGTATAAAAATATTTCTGATATGCATACAAGAGTACAAGAGTGTACTTAATCTCCAAAAGCATCTGGAAGATAAATTACAATATGCAATAGAGTTTATACTTGCCTTTTATTGATACTCATAACAAATAAAATAATTAAAGAAAATTGCCTCTATTCAAACTTAATGAGTAGAGTTTGTGTAAAAGGGTTCGTAGTCATTTTAAGAATTAAGATAATCTATCTAGTGTTATTACCAAATAGAATCTTTATTTCAAGAACATGTCTCAAATTTGAAATAATTAATTTTGTTCCATTGTAGAAACAACTTAATTGATTGATATTTCTTTACTGCATAACAGGTATCTCAAATCACACAATTAATTTATGGCTAAAACTTGAGATTGTGAAAGTATTCAAATTTTCAAGAGAAAAGGAGTCATTATCAAGTTCAATTTTTTTCCTTCTTCTTTGTAAATATTATCTAAGCTAAAATAAATTTTCTCGTCACCTGAAACCTTATATCTTCGTTTAGCATAGAAACATTAGTTAGTCTAGAAGTAAGAATCCTACATTATTGAAAGAAGCTAGGATCCATAATGTTGTCCAAGAAATTTAGATATGCTAAATCTACCGACTAAGACCATCACCAGTATCTTTAATCAATATATCATGAAATATGTATGAATCTCCACAATTATCCTCCCCATTCCAACATTTAAAAGCCATTTAAAGAAATTTTGCAATTCCATCGAGTTATGGCTAGAACTTCAACATTGAGGGCACATATTTTATCAAGCTTTTTCTTTTTTTTCAGTAACACAAAGGGTCTAAACCCCAACATAAAGCATCTAAGAAGGTACTGTCATTATTAAAGTCCCTAATAATTTCCAATGGCAAAGCATCTAGGAAGGCACTACCCGTGAGTTTTTTGTCAAAGGTAAGACTTGCCAGTGAGGCCAAAAGATAACAATAGTTGATAGTTGCATGTATTATATCCTATTTATTACCATGTGGAATGATAGGAAAATTTTGTTTAAAGTTTCTCCTAAAACAACGATCTTTCCACCAAATTAAGGCAAAGCAAGGAAAACTTTTCAAAGTCTATAATTGCATATTTCCCATTCAAAACTTGAGATCAATGTGTAGCAAGGAAACTTTTTCAAAGTCTATAACTGAGGACCCGTTATTATTTACATGAAGCAGAATACACATGGGGAAAAGAAACTTTTTAAATTGAAACCGCAATTATTTATATACTAAGAAGTAAAAAATGAGGGATGGCAAGAGAAACTTTTTAAATTAAAATCATACTTATTTATGTACTAAAAATAGAAATTCGTGCGAAGCAAAAGACAAAAACAAATTTTTTTCTTTATTTTTTTGTTTTCTGTTTCCTCTTTCTTTTTTTTTTTCTCTTCCTATATTTTCTATTTTTTTTTTTACATAAATTTTTTTGTTTGACTTAAAGTATCTTTGTGATAAAAAATATTAATCTTCTTAATCGTTTAAATAGAAAATTTTTTAAATGAGTCTTTTCCTTGCATAATTATTTATGACTTCTGCTGAATCAAATCACCTTTAGCCAATTTCTTGGGCAAGATAACGCCGTGTTTCTACCGGCTGGCCACCTTTCCAATCAGAGTTTTGTGAATTCAATTATAAAGGAGACCCCAGTTGGGAGAGTGTTTGTTATAGGAGGGGAGCATTGAAAAGTTAAAGCAAAGACTCATCCCTAATGATGACTTGGGAGACGGCGAGAATGTGAAATCCTTATCTGCTTTCCAGGGCATCCAATTGTTAAGGTACACGTGTTGCAGAAGCAATCACACATATTCTTATATCCTTCAAAAAGTTTAATAAAGCATTCTAATAAAATTTTAGAAGTTTATAAAAAAAATATTTAATAAAATATTTATTTAAGTAAATTAAATTCAATCCGTATATTATTTTATTAAAAAAGGCACCTCCATGCCAATGAGAACTGAAATCACAAGAAAGAGGATGAGTTTAACAGATTTCAAAGTATCTTATCAGCAAATGAAATAAAGAATAATGGTACATGTGTATATAAACTATATATGTAAACTACACATATTCTTATATTTATCAAAATCTTAATCTAAATCATCACATAAAGTTAAAAAAAATTACACAAAATATTTATAATCACTAATTAATGGACACCTTTCTTTTATTATTAGTACTTATTGATGACAAGGAGATCCAATTATGAAGATAAAATCTATGTTCACTAACCAACCATTGTTAAAGACCATGATATTACCTCCCTCCTTGCAAATTTTGTCTTCAAGAATTTACATAATATTAAAAAAAATAATACTTAAAAAAATAGAAAGAATGAAAAAAAAATTAATCTTTTACCTAAAAATGCTTAGTAATCTCATCGAAAAGAAAAAGTCCCCCTTTTTTTCCCCATCACCCTCATACTTATTTCCCGGTTGGAGTCCTTATCCTTCCCTGATCTCTTCACTTTTCTCTTTCAAGCCATTGGGCATTTGAAAATTCAAAACCATGACAATTCTATCCAAATTGAGAACGAAGACATTTGTTAAAGGTTTATTTTTTTTTTCTCTTTCGTTACCACTTATCTGAGTATGTGTTTATTTTAAAAGTAAATCATACTGTTTATTTTTAAAGTTTGTTTATATATAAGTTTCTCTTAAATTTAAATAATTGTTATATTATTTATTTTTTAAATTTATTTATATAACAATTCACATTAAATTTAAATGAATTTAAATTTATTTATATAATAATTCACATTAAATTTAAATAATATTATACTCTATTATAAATTAATTAGTTAACTAATATAAATATATTCTAACAAAATATTCTAATTATAATTAAATTATTATATTTATTTACTTGTAATTAATTAATAATTAATTCATATTATCTTATATGATTTTAAATGTTCTTACAAATTATTTGATAAATTTTTTAGTGAAGAGATTCGTATTAATAATTAACTCACAATTATTTATATTTACTGATTAAAATTTTTACCTGATTATTATCTTTTCAACAATGTTTTCCATTTTTCATTACTCATATTTGAAATGAGAACACAATTTACTGCATTACCCAATTTTGGTCCTAAATTGTCTTGATCTAATATAATTTTGTTTATTTGCCCTAAAATTATTTTTTAGTGGCGCCCATACCATTCTAACATCAACAAGCTTTTCCAAACTATTATATGTGCTCAACCCTAAGGCTAATTCAGCTATTGATGAGTTTTTCCTTTTTTTTTTATGTTTTTTAAGTGTTTCTCTTTTTCTTTTGTGACATATCGAAATCACATAAACTCGATTCATTGAATTTGGGGGGTTATGCTAAAGTCAAAGTTGGAAGCATTCTTTGTGACACATCAAAATCACGTTATCATATCTAAAGCCATAAAGTAGTAGTCATTGATAATTCAAAGATGGCTTAATCAAAATAATAGCGTATATAATTGTAGACAGACACAGATGGTATATGTACAGATATGACCAAATTGATCACTCTTACTCAAACAAAAAAAAAATTTTTTAAAAATACCCATGTCCGCTAAACACTATGAAAAATAAAGGAAGTACATCGTGTAGCAAGTGGAGAATTGGGGATCGGATGAATGACAAGAATTCATCAGAAAATTTTAAGGATATCGCAAACGGAGAGGCATCTCATGGAAGGAAAACGAATACAATTAAGAGTACAATAATTTGGCAGATGCAAAGCACAAGAAGGACCAACCAAATTTACCCAGTTGCGAAAATTCACAAGACTTATAAAAAATATAGTGACAGCAGAATATATATATATATATATATATATATTTGTTGGAAGGGAAAAGTTTTAAATGAGGGAAGGTAGACAAAATATGTTATATATTTTTATAAAAATTTATAATAATATTTATAGATTACTTATTACAAATGATTATCTACAAAAATTTAAACACTTCAAAGAAACACACTAAAGACAGAATTAATCTCAACCCAATAATCCGAAAATCTGATACTTGATATTTGGGAACTCAAAAGTTATCTAAACGTGAACAAATAAAAGTGACCTAGAAATGCAGCACAAGCAGGAACCCAAACACGTAAAGTTAACGTTATGCAAATTAAAAGGTTTTGAATTAAAAAAAAAAAATGAGCATGGACAGGACATATGGTGCTTCTCTGAAGGGTCCTCCTCTAATAATTTCGCTTCAACAAGTGTCAAAAGTATCAGACAAGTCATCTGTTTAACTTCTCACCAAGGGTTTCCTCGTTCTCCCACCACCAACTTGTCAACAGGAGTTATTTTCGTCTTAATAATATCAAAAGTATCACATCAGTTATTGGTAAGACTTAATTATATACCAATAATTATAAATAAAAAATAAAAATATATACTATAAATTACACATCAACAAGTATAAATAATGATATAAAAATTTTTGAGTATAAATATGCTTCTGATATGCATACAAGAGTACAGGAGTCTACTTGATCTCCAAACCCAACCCCTTCTTCTTTCTCCCCTCTCCGGCCGCTCACGGTTCCATTTCCCGTGACCATAAATTCTAGCTAGCACCAAACCATAGTAATTAATCAACGACCCAGATTCATTCAAACCCTTAAACTCCTCCATCATGGACCGTAGAGTCAGCATCCCCCCGTTTGCTACTCACCCTGAAGAGCCTGAACCGGAAGCCACCTCAGGAACGAGGCCAGACTCTCCGTCGTCCGGGGATGACACGAAACCTAAAGCGCCAGCCCCAAAGAAAAGGTCCTACCTTTTTCCCTTAGCAGTTTTTATTTCATTTTTTTCTAAGCTGGGAAGGTATAACCGTTGAGGGCTTCATGATCTTGTCCGCAGGCCGATCGGTGACGTGGAGGGATCTAAGAGCAAGGGAGGGACGTATACACCGTCTGATTCATGGGCCTGGAGGAAGTACGGCCAGAAGCCCATCAAAGGGTCCCCTTATCCCAGGTTCGTCCACTCTCCGTTTACGTATAATTGCCTTCCTTAATCCTGATTTTTCTGTTAAAAATATCAATTATTAGATTAGGTTTGTGCCATTAAGTGAAGATTACCGAAGTGAAGAATGTTAAATACCTTTCGGAATAGCTACAAATTGAGAATATTACTTAAATCACAATATTTACTATAATTAGCGTCGCACGGCGCCGGAGCAACCGTTAAGGCGAGTTTATCGTAGGCATATGGCCGCCGGCGGCCGGGCAACAGCCTCGTTAAGGTGACAGTGCTAAAATGCGCTCGTAGTGTGATATTTAGAATGTGGGGATAGCATTACGCGAGCTGTAAACCACGTTGCCATAACGCTAGATTAGAGAACCCAATAATCTCCTATCAAGCGGTCAGTCCCTAAGCATGATACAAATATGATGTACAATTCTAATTTTAATGTATCTATTTAGTAATTCAAATTAATATATTTAATTGTTTTATATTTAACAGCATTATGATATTAATATTAATAGTAACACATCATATTTAGTATAAGAAATTAATAATTCACTAAAAATATGAAGTACTAGATGAATAAAAATTGTTATTGAACAAAATTAAATTTTAAAAAACTATATTGACGGAATTTATTGATTCATAACTAAATTATAACAAAAATATCTTTAAGAAATCAAAATAAGGTTGTACTATATCTTATTCTTACGCAAATTATTTGGAAAATATAGACATTTCTTTCATATTTCTAACATGTACGTATATGCAACTTATCACTTTAAAAAGAATATTAATATGTAGTGTAAATTTGTGAATTTTATCTTGATAAGGTTATGAAAAAGATTGAGATATTTTTCTTTATAATTCTTTACAAGTTTTGACTTACTTTTGTAAATTATTGGATAATAATTTACTTCTCAATTTTTAAAATTGCAAAACAATAATTCTATAATTTTTTTAGCTAAGAAATCAGAATTAGTTAAATAGCCGACCAAAAAAAAAAAAAGAGAGTATATGTGCTTAAAATTGGTATAATAAGATTTCTCTTCATTTGATTAGTATAGTTTTGCCAAAACAAATTTTATCATGATCTGATTAGTTTACTCCATATTTGTACAGGGATATTACTTCAGCTTTTTAACTTAGAAATTAAGCTTAGATTTTTTTTTTTATAACTTTAATAATATCTTTTATTTTTTATAATTTAATGTATGTATCTTATTTTTTTACTAATTTTTTATTTTAATTTTATATTTATCCAATGGATCACAACCAAAGCAGCTCAGCATCATCATCATCTCGGAGGATCTGGAAACATGATGTGTTTGTCAGTTTTCGAGGAGATGACACTCGTCTTAATTTTACTGATCATTTGTTAGCTGCTTTACATAGAAAAGGGATATTCACTTTTAAGGATGACGAAAACCTCAACAAAGGAGAGGACATATCATCAGAGCTCCCAAGAGCAATTGAGGAATCTCGGGTTTGTCTTGTTATTTTCTCAAAAAATTATGCTGGCTCAACATGGTGTTTGGAGGAACTTGCAAAAATTGCTGAGGCTATCAAACCACCCTCACAAATTACCACAGAGGGCATTGAACAAAAAGTTTTTCCAATATTTTATGATGTGA
This sequence comes from Dicorynia guianensis, assembly GCA_037013595.1. Lineage (NCBI taxonomy): Eukaryota > Viridiplantae > Streptophyta > Magnoliopsida > Fabales > Fabaceae > Dicorynia > Dicorynia guianensis. The sequence continues at coordinate 5,790,674 of JASUAB010000009.1, forward strand.
GTACAGCTGATGTGCGAAAACAAAGTGGAGATTATGAAAAAGCCTTCACTAATCTTGAAATTAGATTTAAAGATAATTTAAAGAAGGTGCAAAGATGGAAGGAGGCCATGACGAAGGTGGCCAATCTCTCGGGTTGGGATGTGCGTAATAAGTAAGTATTAATCTTCTTTTATTTGTTCATATATATATATATATATATATCCTATGGTTATATTGTGTACTACTCACTTTTTCCAGGTTATGCTTGCGCAACAAATTGATCAAGAACTTGATCAACTTTGATTAGTTAAATTGTAATTTTTTAGCGAATATAATTTCAACCAAAGACAAAGATACTTCGGAATCCCCTATTATAGAATAATACGTAAATGTTTTCATTTTGGCTATATTTTTAGGTGATGATTTGGTGTTCTTGTTATTTGCATTCTCTTTACAGACGCGAGTCAAGGGAGATTGATGAGATTGTTGGCGAGATAATAACCATGTTAGGTCGCAACAAATTCTCAACTCTCTTTGATGATCTGGTTGGGATACGTTCACGTGTGGAAGCCTTAGAAAATCTCCTGGATTTACACTCTGATGATGATGATGTTCGAGTTGTTGGAATTTGTGGGATGGGTGGATTGGGAAAAACAACTGTTGCTGCGACATTGTTTGATAGAATCAATTATCAATTTGATTCTTCCTGTGTTTTGGATGATGTAAGCAAAATTTATAGACACAGTGGTCCAACTGGGGTACAAGAACGTCTTCTTCGTCAAGCTCTAGATGATAGAAATCTAGAGATAAGAAATCTTGCTGAGGGAATCAATTTCATGAGGACTATGCTACGCCACTTAAGGGCCCTTATAGTCCTTGACAATGTTGATAAAGCAATGCATCTAGAGAAATTGGGTATAAATTATAATCGGCTGGGTGCTGGGAGTAGAGTCATTATACTTTCTAGAGATGAGCATGTCCTAAGAGAGCACGGAGTGCGAGAGCATGAAATTCACAAAGTTCAACCCTTGAATGAGGAAGAAGCTCTTCAACTATTTTGCAGAAAAGCTTTTAAAAGTGACGGACCTATAAGAGATTATGAATATTTGACCCATAGCGCAGTACAATACGCCAAAGACCTTCCATTGGCGGTTAGAGTGTTGGGTTCATTTTTGAATGGTCGAAGTGCCAAGGAATGGAGAAGTGCACTGGATAGACTACAAGAAAACCCTCATCCAGATATTATGGATGTGCTTCAAACCAGTTTTGATGGATTGGAGGAATTGGAGAAGAAAATATTTTTAGATATTGCTTGTTTTTTTCATGGGGATCTAGAAAAGTCTGTCAAAATCATTTTAGATTGTTGTGGATTTCATCCAGCGATCGGAATGAGGGTTCTTATTGACAAATCCCTCATAAGCATTGATAAATATAAGAAAATTCATATGCATGATTCTTTACAAGAATTGGGTCAAAAAATTGTTCGAGAAAAGAATCCTCATGATCCAGAAAAGTGGAGTAGACTGTGGCTTAACAAAGATGTTTGTCATGTTATGACAAGACATACAGTAAGTATTCTTTCTTTAAACAAGCAGAAACAAATATCAAAAAAGAAAAAGAAAAAAACTTGAGAGCTTGATTGGATGACTTATTGGCTTTCATATTAATGGCCAAGCTTATTTCCTTAGTATTACTCTAACTCAGCAATTTCTTTCTTATTTTTTTATACTTTAATGTACATGTTTATTATTAGGAAACGGAAGATGTTGAAGCAATAGTTCTGAAACAAGAGTATCTGGACAATACTCCATTGAGGGCTGAAGCTTTGTTGAAAATGAGCCGCCTTAGACTGCTCATATTCCATAATAACGTAAAATTTTCAGGAAACCTCCATTATCTTCCTGCTGAGTTGAGATATCTTTCATGGCATGGGTATTCATTTTCCTATTTGCATTCAAGTTTTCTTAAGGACAGACTTTTGGGACTGATCACGCTTAATAGCAGCGTCAAACAACTATGGGAAGGTGTAGAGGTACTATTAAGACTGATTGTTGGCTCCATTTTCTTTTAAATTGTTGATTATAATTTTTTTTTAAAGAGGAAAAGCTGAGAGGTAAATTAATCAAAGGTTACATATATTGTACTGGTAGCTAATTTTCTCTGCTCCGCCCTGTTATGCTTACAGCCTTTGTACAACTTGAAAGGCATGGATCTGAGTTATTCCAAAGACCTCATCAAGATGCCGGATTTTAGATGGATCCCAAATCTTGAGCGATTAAAGCTTGAAGGTTGTATAAAATTGACGGAAATTGATGACTCTATAGGGATTCTTGTGAAGCTTAAATCATTGAATTTGAAAGACTGCAAAAATCTTGTCAGTATCTCTCACTACATATTTGGTCTAAGTTCACTTAAAGATCTGAATCTCAGAGGCTGCCCAAAACTTAAAAGGCAGTTAGAGACAACAAGGTATGCCGATGAGTTTAAAGGAAGTGAAATTACTGGAAAGTCAATATTATCCACTGTGGGCAAAAGTTTTATGTTTCCTATGTATTTCTTTTCCTCAAGACATAAAGAGTCGATTGGTTTGTCGATGGCTTCTTTGCCTGGTCTACGGTCTTTGAAAGATCTTGATCTAAGCTTTTGTCATCTTAGTGAGATACCCGATTTTATTGGAAGACTACATTCTTTAGAAAGTTTAGATTTAAGTGGGAACGATATTGTTACACTGCCTTCCACCATCCACAATCTTTCTAAACTCTATTATTTAGACTTAAAGCTTTGCAACAACCTTCAATTTTTGCACGATGAGAGTCTATGGAGTTTTGCTTCATCAACACGTTCTTCGGTAGAACCACCAAAAGGACGAGCATTAGTTATGATCAACTGCTCGAAGTTGGCTGAAATCGAACGCTGCTGTAAATGGGCATTCTTATGGATGATAAAATACTATCTGGTGTGCTTGCTCTCACTCTCTCCCTTTGTGTCTTTCTTGTTCCTTTTTGTGCATGCCAATGATTGAACTGTTTTTTGTTGTACCTGCAGGAATCCCATCGGCATGTTTATGGTCAATGTAGTATTGTTCCTGGGAGTGAAATTCCAACGTGGTTCACCCATCAGAGTATGGGACCTTCAATAAGGGTACCGATACCTCCTAGTGTGCGGGATAGAGATGATAACTGGATTGGCTTTGCTCTCTGTGCATCATTTGTGGTACATGATCCCCTTCCACCTTCAGATGATGATGGGTTGATGCAAATTCCGCTTACATGTTATTTTGGTAGGGGAGACATTTTCTGGGTGGATATAAAATTTGATTTTAATAAAAAACCGCTCAATGTTGGATTAGATCATCTTTGGCTAATATCTTTGCCAAGAGAACACCGTGTTTGTACCGGATGGCTGCCTTTCCAATCAGAGTTTTGTGAAGTTAATTTTAAAGCAGACCCCAGTTGGGAGATGAAGAAATGCGGGCTCCGTTGGGTATTCAAGGAGACTATTGAAAAGTCAAAGCAAAGAATCATCCCTGAGGAGGATTTGGGAATGGGTGGTACTATGGAATCCTTTTTTGCTTTTTAGGGTGTACAGCGTGAAGTACACGGGGAATGTCTTACTTATCAATGGGGATAGGCCTTCTTAAGCATGGTGCTATTTGATGTTGCAATTTCTCAAAATTATTTTTTTCTGCACCTACTCATCTCCTGTCGAGTATATATTGCTTCTGGCGTAGTTCTTTCGAACTTCAAATAATTTCTTCAAAACTTTGAATAGCCAGAAATGAAATGAATAAGAAAATTGAAAACCTTAGAAATCACCAACAGATGAGGAACTCGATACCTTGTCTAGAAGGGTATGGGATATTGGAGCCTGCGAAACGGAAATGCTTTAGCTGTATATTTTTCATTCCAAAGTTTGTTCTCTAACAAGACAGTGTTAAGCAAGGACGTTTCTGGTTTAGTTCAAGAACTCCACTAGAGCGGTAGGTGAGATGATAATTCTTGTATCTTATCAACAACATATAATCCAAAATAAAAGCCATTAAAGGTAATAACGAATTCAGCAACCCAGCAAAAATGACAACGCCAAGGGCAAAATAAAACAAACATTCAATGGCCATGACCCAACACCACCATCATCACAGTTATCTATACTGAACAAAGCAGCTATCTGTTAACAGTTTCGACAGTTGATGTTGTTTGTAAAATGCTGCGAAAAAGCAATTCATTAGATCATGTTATGATCATCCCTCTCAAGTTGTTGGCTTTCCTTGCTATCACGTTCTTCAGTCATTGAGAGTAGCTGAGATGGAAAGCCTCTTCGACATTCCTTTGTTATATAAGTGAGTAGAGATGATAAAGCAGGCTCCATAATCCTAGTACGTCAACATTTTGCTGCAGCGTCACCACTGCTTCCTGCTTCTGCATATTGATATTCATGTAACAGTCCCAATCACGACCCGCGCACCAAGGAAAGTGGGAAACCCAGAAGAATAGAAAAGGACGAGAGGCACCTGCAGGGGTCTGGCCGATACGGTATTGTGTTCCATATTAGCAGTACTGCTTGATTCTTCTTCCCCTCCTTCTTGTTTGTTATTCGAGAGCAGTCGAAGTTTCTCCGGAATGGTGATAAGATCGGAGTCACTCCTCACCGGTCGATCATCTCCGCCTCCAAAAATCTAAATGACAAAATCTTTCGATTAATAAAACAAATACAAATATGCTTTACTATTCCAGTAAATTTAACAATCCTGTGTTTTATAGAGAGAGAAAAAAAAATGAAAAAGATGAAGGGAATTGGTACCTCTTGCTCTTCAGGTGGAACAGTGGTAAGGGAAAAGAGATTGTTTCTGAAAGCCTGCAGAAAGTAACGAAGAAGTTGTCTGATATTGGTCATTTGCAACAGAGGAAGAAGGCTACGGAGATATATGCATACTTGGAAACCGTCATCGGTGTCGTAGTCCACCTCAAAATTGGAGCGTTATAGACGACCTGAAATCTCCATGCCACCATTTTCTTTATTTCTGTTTGCTCTAATTATTTTCCCCCGCTCCCGTGCTTGTGTATTTGTTTGTACTTTAGTATTCTCCGATTTCTTTTATCATATTAGGTTGTTATAATTTTCTTTCGATTTTTGTAACTTACACAAAAACTTTATTTCGATCTTAAAGAAGTATAAATTATTTTTTTAAAAAAAGGTTTCCTATGAAACATAACTTTCCTAAGAAAAATAAGTAAATTTTAACTCCACCTTTACTGATACAATAATTCGTGATGTTACACTGAGAAAATTAGGAGTAGGCATAAGCAGCTAACCTCAACTGAACCCGATTGAAATTCTTTAAAAATCATTTTCAGGTTAGGCGAGGTTGGGGCATGGGTTAAAATGGTTGATTGATGGGTTGCAGGTGATTTAAATCGGGTAAGTTTAGTTTTCAAAATTTTAACCAATGGGAATCCAACTGAACCCAAGTCTTGTCAATCATGCATGTCTTTTTTTCCAAGGCTCCCTTAATTACTGGGTTAGAATAAAGTGACTTTCACTCTAAAAGTAATATGATGCAGTAAAAAATAAAGGTAGAATTAAGAAAAAAATTAATAAAAAAATTGGAACTCAGATTTAAATATAGAGAGAAACTAGAGCAAAGAGCACATGAGTGAACAAAGGTATATAATACAAACAAATAAGAGTAATGTATATGGCAACGTAATACATACAGTAAAAAAATTCAATATTTGCCACTTATATTAAACGTTTATATTAAAACATAAAATTCAAAATTAGAATTCAAATATTTGCAAAATTAAAGAAGTTATATGTAACCTATGCAAAGAAACAGATCGCAAATAGTAGATTATGAAAATATTTGCCACCTACATCAATCTTCAGAAAACCTCCTTAAACATAATTTTGGCCGTGGTGTTTGAAGTTTGAACACTGTCTTCAAGTATCAACCATTTCAAACCCCATTTACTTTTGACTCTTGAAAGTGTCACATACCAATGTCTATGGCTGAAGATAGGTCTAGGAAGATAAATTACAATATGCGATAGAGTTTACACTTGGCTTTTATTGATAGTCACAACAAATAAAACAATAAAAGAAAATTGTCTGTTCAAATTTTATGAGTAAAGTTTGTGTAGAAGGGCTCGTTGTCATTCTAAGAATTAAGATAATCTATCCAATGTTATTGCCAAATAAAATCTTTACTTCAAGAACATGTCCCAAATTTAAAATAACTAATTTTGTTCCATTGCAAAAACAACTTAATTGATCGATATTTCTTTACTGCATAATAGGTATTTCAACCTTCACAGTTAATTTATAGTTAAGAAGATTTGAGATTGTGAAAGTATTCAAAATTTTAAGAGAAAATGAGTCATTATCAAGTTCAATTTTTTCCTTCTTCCTTGTAAATATTATCCAAACCCAAATAAATTTTCTCGTCACGTGAAACCTTATATCTTCATTTACCATAGAAACATTAGTTAGTCTGGAAGTAAGAATTCTACATTATTGAAGGAAGCTAGGATCCATAATGTTGTCCAAGAAATTTAGATATGCTAAATCTACCGAGTAAGACCATCATCGGTATCTTTAATCAACATATCATGAAATATGTATAATGGAATCTCCACAATTATCCTTCCCATTCCAACATTTAAAAGCCATTTAAAGAAATTTTGCAATTCCATCGGGCCATGGTTAGAACTTCAACATTGAGGGTACATATTTTGTCAAGCTTTTTATTTTCTTTAGTGACACCAGGGATCTAAAGCCTAACACAAAGCATCTAAGAAAGTGCTGTCATTATTAAAGTCCCTAATAATTTTCAGTGGCAAAGCATCTAGGAAGGCGCTGCCCGTAAGTTTTTTGTCAAAGTTAAAACTTGACAGTGACGCCAAATAAGAATAGTTGATAGTTACATGTATTATATCCTATCTATTGCCACGTGGAATGATAGGAAAATTTTGTTTAAAGTTTCCTCCTAAAACAACGATCTTTCCACCAAATTAATGCAAAGCAAGGAAACTTTTCAAAGTCTATAATTGCGTATTTCCCATTGAAAACTTGAGATCAATGTGTAGCAAGGAAACCTTTTCAAGGTCTATAACTGAGGACCCGTTATTATTTACATGGAGCAGAGTTCACATGGGAAAAGAAATTTTTTAAATTGGAACCGCAATTATTTATACACTAAGAAGTTAAAAATGAGGGATGAAAAGAGAAATTTTTTAAATTAATTATGTACTAAAAATAAAAATTCGTGCAAAGTAAAAGACTAGGAGAAACTTTTTTTCTTTCGTTTTTTGTTTTCTGTTTCCTCTTTCTTTTTTTTTTCTTCTCCTATATTTTTTTTATCTTTTTTTTCTTTTTTTACATAATTTTTTTTGACTTAAAGTATTTTTTATGATAAAAAATATTAATCTCTTTAAAATAATAGTTAAACGTTTAAATAATTTTTTTTTTAAATGAGTCTTTTCCTTGCATAATTATTTATGACTTCTGCTGAATGGAATCAACTATTGCCAATTTGACAAGACAACGCCGTGTTTATGCCGGACGGCTTCCTTTCCAATCAGAGTTTTGTGAAGTCAATTATAAAGGAGACGGCAGTTGGGAGATGAAGAAATGCGGGCTCTGTTTGTTATTCAAGTTAAAGCAAAGACTCATTGCATCGCTAACGATGACTTGGGAGCAGGTGAGAATGTCAAATCCTCATCTGCTATCCAGGGCGTCCAATTGTGAAGATACACGTGTGATTGCTTCCGCAACAACAAGATTTTTGCATGGAAAGTCATTCTGCCGCCCCTTCGAGCACCCAGGAAGACGTTTCTTCAAAAAGTTTAATAAAGCATTTTAGTAAAATTTTAGAAGTTTATAAAAAATATTTTATAAAATATTTATTTAAGTAAATTAAATTCAATCCGTATATTATTCTATTAAAAAAGGTGGCTCCATGACAATGAGAATTGAAATCACAAGAAAGAGTGAGTTTAACAGATTTCAAAGTATCTTATCAGTAAATTAAATAAAAAATAATGGTATATGTATATATAAATTATATATATAAACTATACATATTCTTATATTTATCAAGATCTTAGCCTAAATCATCTTATAAAGTTAAAAAAAATTACACAAAATATTTATAATCACAAATTAATGAACACCTTTCTTTTATTTGTAGCACTTATTTATAATAAAGAGATCTAATTATGAAGATAAAATCTATGTTCACTAACCAACCGATGTTAAAATCTATGTTCACTAACTAACACTGTCTTCAAGAATTTACATAATTTTTTAAAAAATAATACTTTGAAAAAAGAAAAACAATAAAAAGAAAGAAAACAAATTAATCTTTTACCCAAATGCTCAACAATCTCATCGAAAAGAAGAAGTCCTCCTTTTTTATCCCGTCTTCCTCATATTTATTCTCGATTTCAATCCTTATCCTTCCCTTCTCTCTTTCAAGCCATTGGGCATTTGAAATTCAAAACCATGACAAGTCCACTCTAAATTGAGAACGAGGACATTTGTTAAAAGTTTATTTTCTTTTTCTCTGTCGTTAACCCACTTATCTAAGTATGTGTTTATTTTAAAAGTAAATCACACTGTTTATTTTTAAAGGTTATTTACATATAAATTCATCCTAAATTTAAATAATTATTATATTATTTATATTTTAAATTTATTTATATGATAATTCACATTAAATTTAAATAAATATTATATTTTATCATAAATTAATTAATTAACTAATATAAATATAAATATATTCTAATAAAATATTTTAATTATAGTTAAATCATTATATTTATTTATTTATAATTAAATAATAATTAACTCAATTGTCTTATATAATTTTAAATGTTCTTACAAATTGCTTAATAAATTTTTTAGTGAAAAAATTTATATTAATAATTAACTAACAGTTATACTTTTTTAATATATAAATATCAATACTTTACAATAAAATTATTTATATGGATGCTTTAGTTCTTAATATATTTAAAAATAATGTAAACTTCTTTTAGAATATATATTATAAAAATGATAGTTAAAAATTAATTTATTATATATATTATAGATAATTATATATATATTTAAATTTAAAATGAATAATTATATAAATAAATAATATAATATAATATAATAATTATTTAAATTTAAAATATATTATTATATAAATAAATTAAAAGATGAATAGTATAATATTTATTTATATTTAAAATAAATTATTATATAAATAAATTTTAAAAATAGATAATATAATTTATTTATTTTTATTTTACATATAAATGGACGAGAAGGGAAGGGGCTTTTAGATCAAATCTGTAGGTATATAAATAAACATAATTTATTGAATCCTATTCAACGGAAATTAATATACATTAAAAAAGAACAAAATTGAAACAAATTGAGAACGAGGACAATTGATTAAGGTTTTCCCTTTTTCTCAGCAATTGAGAGAGACGACCTACGTCAAAACCTCTCTTTTCTGACGTCCTAATTTCTTTCTTATTTTTTCTTTTCATCTTATCTTTTTTTTTTTTTAGATAAACTCAAGATATCTCTCGATTGTAGTCAAAAATTAATTTCATTCGAGATGGAGAGATCACCGAAATATGTATAACTTCTTTTAATAAAATTTTTTTCATACACACAATTTAAATTAAATTCAAGACAGTATACTTAAGGAACTCAACCATCTAGCAACTGTTACTTCTCTTTCATCTTTAACTCTTTTTTTTTACACTAATTTAGTTTTTCTAATTTTCTTTTTCATTAACTTAAATAATTTTTTTATAATTTATTATATAAATTTTTTTCTCTCCCTTAATTCTCCTATTACATACTTAACTTTTTTTAAAAAATTATAGAATCCGTGTCTCTTCTACCCATCCCCTTGCATACATTTCTCCTTTATCTCTTTCACTCTTCCTTTTTATTTTTTATTTTTTTACTTGTCTTCTTATTCCACCTAGGCCGCACAATGCTCTCTTCCTTGTTTTTTTACTGTGGTTACAAATTATACCATAAAATTCACAATTATCAACTAGTCGTATATTATTATTATTATTCTTATGACTTTACACTAGGTGGTGACAACAATATCTCTCTTTCATTAACCCATTTATTTGAGTATGATTTTATTTACGTACAGATGGATCAGCATGGGAAGAGGACCATTCTGATCAAATCTATATGTATATAAATAACCATTATTTATTGAATCCTATTTGACAGTAATTAACATGCATTAAACAAAGCTTAAACAAAGTGAGAAGGAGTACATTTGTTTAAAGTTTATTTTCTAATTTTCTTTCATTAACCCATTTATCTGAGTTTTTTTTTTTTCTTTTTACTTGTAAATGGATCAGATGGGAAGGAGGGATTTTGATCAAATCTGTAGGTATATAAAGAACCGTTATTTATTGAATCTTATTTAGCAGGAATAAACATGCATTAGAAAATTAAAAAAAACTGAAGCAAATTGAGAACGTGGGCTTTTGATCAAGGTTTATTTTCTTAGCAATTAAGAAAGACAACCTAGGTGACAACGTCTCCTTCTTGCTCTTTCTTTTCTGTCGTGCTTACCTTTCTTCTTCTTTCTTTTCTTTCTTCCATATCTCTTTCTTTATTAGTCTTTTCTTTACCTCTTATCTCTTTCTTCCTTAGTTTTTTTCTTTTACGCAGATTTTTGTTTTACTGATTTTCTTTTGCATTAATTTTAATATCTTTTTTATTTTTTAATTTAATATATACATTTTACTTTTTTTTTATTATTTTTTAATTTTACATCTCTGTCGATCTCTTTTTTACTGCATACCTTAACTTCTTTAAAAGAAGTTATGGGATTTGAGTTCCTTCTACCTATATACTGATGAAGGTTGCCTACCCATTTCTCCTTTATCACTTTCTCTCCCCCTTGTGCGTCTTTTTTTTTTTTTTTTCTCTTTCCCTCTTTACTCGTTCCACCCAGGCCACACATTCTCTTTTCCTTGTTTTTCAGTTGATGATCATTAACTATTTTTACACACTTCTCTCTTAACTAGTCAGAGGCTTGGCTAGGAAGGAAATTCTATGCTGATAAAGTCTTTGGTAGGGTGATCGGGTGGCTTTTTCTGCATATTACGTATTGAGAGGAAGGCCAATGCTTGCAAGAAAGTCCTTTAAGATCTTTTCTAGAACGGGAAGTTGTCATCCATGAAATATAAGCATGATTTCGTAACATAGCCCACAAGACAATTTGTTAAATTTTATAATTTAATGTTAAATTTAATAAATTTAATAATTAAAAATTTTACCTGATTATTATCTTTTCAACAATGTTTTCCATTTTTCATTACTCATATTTGAAATGAGAACACAATTTGCTGCATTACCCAATTTTGGTCCTAAAGTTGTCTTGATCTAATATAATTTTGTTTATTTGCCCCTAAAATCATTTTTTAGTGGCGCCCAGACAATTCTAACATCAACAAGCTTATCCAAACTATTATATGTGCTCAACCCTATGGCTAATTCAGCTATTGATGCGTTTCTCTTTTTTTTTTTAAAGTGTTTCTCTTTTTCTTTTGTGACATATCAAAATCACGTAAACTCGATTCATTAAATTTGGAGGGTCATGCTAAAGCCAAAGTTAGAAGCATTCTCTATGACACATCAAAATCAGGTTATCATATCTAAAGCCATAAAGTAGTATTCATTGATAATTCAAAGATGGCTTAATCAAAATAACAGCATATATAATTGTAGACAGATATAGATGACATATATACAGATATGACCAAATCGATCACTCTTACTCAAATAAGAAAAAAAATTAAATAAATTTAACAAATACCAATGTCCGGCCGCTAAACACTATGAAGAATAAAGGAAGTACATCGTATAGCAAGTGGAGAATTGGGGATCGGATGAATGGCAAGAATTCATCTGCAAATTCCAAGGATATTGCAAACGGAGAGGCATCTCACAGAAAGAAAACGAATACAATTAATAGTACAATAGTTTGGCAGATGCAAAGCACAAGAAGGACCAACTAAATTTACCCAGTTGCCAAAATTCACAAGACTTATAAAAAATATAGTGACAGCAATATATATATATATATATATATATATATATATATTGTTGGAAGGGAAAAGTTTAAAATGAGGGAAAGCAGACAAAATACCTGATGTAAAAAGAACTTATAATAATACTTACAAATCACTTATTATAAATGATTATCTACAAAAATTAAAACCTCAAAGAAGCACACTAAAGACAGAATTAATCTCAACCCAATAATCCGAAAATCTGATACTTGATATTTGGGAACTCAAAGTTATCTAAATGTGAACAAATGCAAATGACCTAGAAATGCAGCACTAGCAAGAACCCAAACGCGTAAAGTTAACGTTATGCAAATTAAAAAGGTTTTGAGTTAAAAAAAAAAAATGAACATGGACAGGACATATAGTGCCTCTCTGAAGTCTCCTTCTCTAATAATTTCGCTTCAACGAGTGTCAAAAGTATCAGACAAGTCATCTGTTTAACTTCTCAGCAGAAGTTTTCTCGTTCTCCCACCACTAACTTGTCAACAAGAGTTGTTTTCGTTTGAGTAGTATCGAAAGTATCAGATGGGTGACTTGTTTATCTTCCCACCGGAAGTTTCCTCGTTCTCCCGGCCTATGTCACGACAGGATTAGATGAATTTCAACGCCCGCTAATTAAACGGATTAATTTAATTTCACACCCAGCCCACTCCCCGGTCCAAGAAAAAATAAAAAATTCATACTTAATGTTTAATGAGACCAGTCATTTAATAACAATCACAATAATTCATATGGCATCAGAAAACCTATGTATGCCCTTATGTCAAGTCTAACACATGAATAATTCATTATTGTAATGTAAGATAATTATAATAGTATGATCATATATATACAGCCAGTTGGCGTGCAAGATGAGATTTGGACTGCTTATTGAATTAATTATATGTTAGACCAATGAATTATCAAACCCAAGCCAAGAAATCGGAGCAAAACTTGGTCATTAATTTTATGATATAATTATTCTAATTAAGAATGAGATATATTCTCCCACAAACATTACTATTTTTACATCTTAATTTTGGCATAAAATTCTTATATTTTCATTCACAACTGTTAATTTGTAAAACTCAATTACATATCAACAATTGTAAATAAAAGTATAAAAGTTATATGCTATCAATCACATATCAACAGTTATAAATGATGATGTAAAAATTTTTGATATAAAAATGCTTCTGATATGCATACAAGAATACAAGAGTGTACTTAATCTCCAAAAGTATCTAGGAAGATAAATTACAATATGCAATAGAGTTTACGCTTGGCTTTTATTGATACTCATAACAAATAAAACAATCAAAGAAAATTGTCTCTGTTCAAATTTTATGAGTAGAGTTTGTGTAGAAGGGCTCGTTGTCATTCTAAAGATTAAGATAATTTATCCTGTGTTATTGCCAAATAGAATCTTTACTTCAAGAACATGTCTCAAATTTGAAATAACTAATTTTGTTCCATTGTAGAAACAACTTAATTGATTGATATTTCTTTACTGCATAACAGGTATCCCAGCCTACACAGTTAATTTATAGTTAAGAAGACTTGAGATTGTGAAAGTATTCAAAATTTCAAGAGAAAAGGAGTTATTGTCAAGTTTAATTTTTTCCTTCTTCCTTGTAAATATTATCTAAGCTCAAATAAATTTTCTCATCACCTGAAACCTTATATCTTCGTTTGGCGTAGAAACATTAGTTAGTTTTAGAAGTAAGAATCCTACATTATTGAAAGAAGCTAGGATATTTAAGTTGTCCAAGAAATTTAGACATGCTAAATCTACCGAGTAAGACCATCATCAGTATCTTTAATCAACATATCATGAAATATGTATAATGGAATCTCCACAATTATCCTCCGCATTCCAACATTTAAAAGCCATTTAAAGAAATTTTGCAATTCCATCGAGTCATGGTTAAAACTTCAACATTGAGGCCACATATTTTGTCAAGCTTTTTTTTTTTTTTTAGTAACACAAAGGGTCTAAAGCCCAACACAAAGCATCTAAGAAGGTGCTGTCATTATTAAAGTCCCCAATAATTTTCAGCGGCAAAGCATCTAGGAAGGCGCTGCCCGTGAGTTTTTTGTCAAAGGTAAGACTTGACAGTGAGGCCAAAAGATAAGAATAGTTGATAGTTGCATGTATTATATCCTATTTATTACCATGTGGAATGATAGGAAAAATTTGTTTAAAGTTTCCTCCTAAAACAACGATCTTTCCACCAAATTAATGCAAAGCAAGGAAAGCTTTTCAAAGTCTATAATTGCGTATTTCCCATTGAAAACTTGAGATCAATGTGTGGCAAGGAAACCTTTTCACAGTCTGTAACTGAGGACCCGTTATTATTTACAAGGAGCAGAGTTCACATGGGAAAAAGAAACTTTTTAAATTGAAACCGCAATTATAAATATACTAAGAAGTGAAAAATGAGGGATGGGAAGAAAAATTTTTTAAATTAAAAATCATAATTATTTATGTACTAAAAATAGAAATTCGTGCAAAACAAAAGACAAAGAATTTTTTTTTCTTTTTTTTTTCTCTTCCTATTTTTTTATCTTTTTTTTTTTACATAAATTTTTTTTTTTACTTAAAGTATTTTTGTGATAAAAAATATTAATCTTCTTAAACGTTTAAATAGGAAATTTTTTTAAATGAGTCTTTTCCTTGCATAATTATTTATGACTTCTGCTGAATCGAATCACCTATGGCCAATTTCTTTGACAAGATAACGCCGTGTTTATACCGGCTGGCTGCCTTTCCAATCAGAGTTTTGTGAAGTCCAGGCCACTGTTAAACCTACGTTTTTAAATTAAAAAAAAAAAGCCTAACAAAACGTAAGATTAAAAACATAAGACTAGTTTTACCCGTCAATTATAAAGGAGACCCCAGTTGGGAGAGTGTTTGTTATTGGAGGGGAGCATTGAAAAGTTTGAAGTAAAGACTCATCCCTAATGATGACTTGGGAGTGGGTGAGAACGTAAAATCCTTATGTGCTTTCCAGGGCATCCAATTGTGAAGGTACACGTGCGATTGCTTCTGCAACAATAAGATTTCTTCTTGAAAAGTCATTCTGCCGCCTCTTCGAGCACCAAGCAAGACGTTTCTGCTAAAAGTTTAAATAAAGCATTTTAATAAAACTTTAGTAGTTTATAAAAAAATATTTAATAAAATATTTATTTAAGTAAAATTAAATTCAATCCGTGTAGTATTTTATTAAAAAAGGTAGCTCCATGACAATAAGAACTGCAGTCACAAGAAAGAGGATGAGTTTAACATATTGCAAAGTATCTTATCAGCAAATTAAATAAAAAATAATGGTATATGTGTATATAAACTATATATATGTAAACTATACATATTCTTATATTTATCAAGATCTTAGTTTAAATCATCACATAAAGTTAAAAAAAATTACACAAAATATTTATAATCACAAATTAATGGACCACTTCTTTTATTATTAGCACTTATTTATAATAAAGAGATCCAATTATGAAGATAAAATCTATGTTCACTAACCAACCGATGTTAATGACCATGATATTACCTCCCTCCTTGCAAATTTTGTCTTCAAGAATTTACATAATATTAAAAAAAAATACTACTTTAAAAAAAGAAAAACAATATAAAGAGTAAAAAAAATTAATCTTTTACCCAAATACATAGTAATCTTATCGCAAAGAAAAAGTCCCTCTTTTTTTTCTCCATCTCCCTCATACTTACTCTCGGTTGGAGTCCTTATCCTTCCCTTGTCTCTTCACTTTTCTCTTTCAAGCCATTGGACATTTAAAAATTCAAAATCATGACAAGTCCACTCCAAATTGAGAACGAGGACATTTGTTAAAGGTTTAGCTTCTTTTTTTCTTTCATTATTACTTATCTAAGTATGTGTTTATTTTAAAAGTAAATCACACTGTTTATTTTTAAAGTTTATTTATACATGTCACTCCATTTCGACAAAATATCCACACCCAAGTTCTGTAGCTTTGGGTCCGCTGTACCAATCATGATTTTCCTCCCCTCAGGCCTCAAAGGGAAAGGTCCTTCCCCTTTTGGCACCCAGGAGCATTTAGCCTTGCAAGGTGGTCCTTGCTGATTCACACGAAATTCCACGTGCCCCATGCTACTCGGGTCAGAGCATTTTAAAATTTATTTATATGATACTTCATATTTAATTTAAATAAATATTATATTTTATTATAAATTAATTGATTAACTAATATAAATATAACTATATTCTAATAAAATATTCTATCTATAGTTAAATTATTATATTTATTTATTTGTAATAAAATAATAATTAATTCATATTGTCTTATATAATTTTAAATATTCTTACAAGTTACTTGATTTATATTAATAATTAACTAACAGCTATTTATATTTAACGATTAAAATTTTGCCTCATTATTATCTTTTCAACAATGTTTTCCATTTTTCATTACTCATATTTGAAATAAGAACACAATTTGCTGCATTACCCAATTTTGACCCTAAAGTTGTCTTGATCTAATATAATTTTGTTTATTTTCCCCTAAAATCATTTTTTACTGGCGCCCATACATTTCTAACATCAACAAGCTTATCCAAACTATTACATGTGCTCAACCCTGAGACTAATTCAGCTATTGATGCGTTTCTATTTTTTTTTGTTTTTCAAGTGTTTCTTTTTTTTTTTTTTTGTGACATATCGAAATCAGGTAAACTGGATTCATTGAATTTGGGAGGTCATGCTAAAGCCGAAGTTGGAAGCATTCTTTGTGACGTATCAAAATCACGTTATCATATCTAAAGCCATAAAGTAGTATTCATCGATAATTCAAAGATGGCTTAATCAAAATAATAGCATATATAATTGTAGACAGACGCAGATGACATATGTACAGATATGACCAAATCGATCACTCTTACTCAAACAAGAAAAAAAATTAAATAAATTTGACAAATACCCATGTCCGATAAACACTACGAAGAATAAAGGAAGTACATCGTATAGCAAGTAGAGAATTGGGGATCTCATCAGCAAACTCCAAGGATAGCGCAAACGGAGAGGCATCTCACGGAAGGAAAATGAATACAATTAAGAGTACAATAGTTTGGCAGATGCAAGGCACAAGAAGGACCAACCAAATTTATCCAGTTGCCAAATTCACAAGACTTATAAAAAATAGGTTAAAATGTACAGAATTCTTCTGAACTTTAAGTCGATTTTAAAAATTACTCTTAAACTTTAAAAGTTTTCAAATGACTTTCTTAAACTATGAAAAATTTTTAAATAACTCTTTTCGTTAAGTTTTTCGTCAAAATTTAAGAAAATGACGAAAATGACATTCATTGTAAAGTTGAAAAATTGAAGAAAGCTGTGAACAGTAAAATTTTAGAGTTTTAACATTGAACCTCAACCTTAAACCCTAAATTCTAAAATCCTAAAACCCTGAACCCTAAAATTCTAAAACTCTAAACCCTAAAATCCTAAACCTTAAATTCCTAAACTCTAAACTCTAAATCCTAAACCCTAAACTCTAAATCCTAAACCCTAAATCCTAAAATCCTAAACCCTAAACCCTAAGCCCTAAACCCTAAATCCTAAACCCTAAGCCCTAAACCCTAAATCCTAAACCCTAAGCCCTAAACCCTAAACCCTAAACCCTAAATCTTAAATCCTAAATCCTAAACCTTAAATTCTAAACCCCTAAACCCTAAATCCTAAACCCTAAATTCTAAACTCTAAACCCTAAATCTTAAATCCTAAATCCTAAAATCCTAAATCCTAAACTCTAAACCCTAAATTACAAATCTACACTAAGTTTTCTTCTTTTGCATTTATGGTAGATTTTAAAAATTTATGTGCATTTGAAGGGTATTTTTATCTTTTTATCAGGTTAAATTAGAGGTTGACTAAAAAACATCCAAATCTTGACGAAAAATTTGACAGAAGGGGGTGTTTTAAAAATTTTTCATAATTCAAGAGGGTTATTTAAAAACTTTTAAAGTTTAAGAGAATTTTTTAAAATCGACCTAAAATTTAGGAGAATTTTATATATTTTAACCTAAAAAATATAGTGACAGCAATATATATATATATATTTTTGTTGGAAGGGAAAAGTTTAAAATGATAGAAGGCAGACAAAATATGTTATATATTTATATGAAAACTTATAATAATATTTATAGATAATTTATTATAAATAATTATCTACAAAAATTCAAACACTTCAAAGAAACACACTAAAGACAGAATTAATCTCAACCCAATAATCCAAAAATCTGATACTTGATATTTGGGAACTCAAAGTTATCTAAATGTGAACAAATGCAAATGACCTAGAAATGCAGCACTAGCAAGAACCCAAACACGTGAAGTTAACGTTATGCAAATTAAAAAGGTTTTGAATTAAAAAAAAAATGAACATGGACAGGACATATGGTGCCCCTTTGAAGTGTCCTCTAATAATGTTGCTTCAACAAGTGTCAAAAGTATCAGACAAATCATCTGTTTAACGTCTCACTAGAAGTTTTCTCGTTTTCTCACTACCAATTTGCCAACAGGAGTTGTTTTCGTCTCAATAGTATCAAAGTATCAGACCGGTGACTTTGTAAGAGCCAATTGTATATTAATAATTATAAATAAAAATATAAAAATTATATATTATTAGTCACATATCAATAATAATTATAAATGATAATATAAAAATTTTTGAGTATAAAAATGCTTCTGATATGCATACAAGCGTATAAGAGTCTACTTGATCTCCAAGCCCAACCCCTTCTTTTTTCTCACCCTCTTTCCCTTCTCACCTCTCCGGCCGCTCACTCTTCCATTTCCGGTGACCATAAATTCTAGCTAGCACCAAACCAAAGTAATTAATCAACGACCCAGATTCATTCAAACCCTTAAACTCCTCCATCATGGACCGTAGACTCAGCACCCCCCCGTTCGCCACTCACCCTGAAGAACCGGAAGCCACCTCAGGAACGAAGCCAGACTCTCCGTCGTCCGGGGATGACACGAAACCTAAAGCGCCAACCCCAAAGAAAAGGTCCTACCTTTTTCCCTTAGCAGTTTTTATTTCATTTTTTTCTTAGCTGGGAAGGTATAACCGTTGAGGGCTTCATGATCTTGTCCGCAGGCCGATCGGTGACGTGGAGGGATCTAAGAGCAAGGGAGGGACGTATACACCGTCTGATTCATGGGCCTGGAGGAAGTACGGCCAGAAGCCAATCAAAGGGTCCCCTTATCCCAGGTTCCTCCACTCTCCGTTTACGTATAATTGCCTTCCTTAATCCTGATTTTTCTGTTAAAAATATCAATTATTAGATTAAGTTTGTGCCATTAAAAGAAGATTACCGAAGTGAAGAGTTAAATACCTTTCGGAATAGCTACAAATTGAGAATATTACTTAAATCACAATATTTACTATAATTAGCGTCGCACGGCGGCGGAGCAACCGTTAAGGCGAGTTTATCGTAGGCATATGGCCTCCGGCGGCCAGGCAACAGCCTCGTTAAGGTGACAGTGCTAAAATGCGCTCGTAGTGTGATATTTAGAATGTGGGGATAGCATTACGCGAGCTGTAAACAACGTTGCCATAACGCTAGATTAGAGAACCCAATAATCTCCTATAAAGCGGTCAGTCCCTAAGCATGATACAAATATGATGTACAATTCTAATTTTAATGCATCTATTTAGTAATTCAAATTAATATCTTTAATTGTTTTATATTTAACAGCAGTATGATATTAATATTAATAGTAACACATCATATTTAGTATAAGAAATTAATAATTCACTAAAAATTTGAAGTACTAGATGAATAAAAATTGTTATTGAACAAAATTAAATTTTAAAAAACTATATTGACGGAATTTATCGATTCATAACTAAATTAAAACAAAAATATCTTTAAGAAATCAAAATAAGGTTGTACTATATCTTATTCTTACGCAAATTATTTGGAAAATATAGACATTTCTTTCATATTTCTAACATGTACATACATGCAACTTATCACTTTAAAAAGAATATTAATATGTAGTGTAAATTTGTAAATTTTATCTTGATAAGGTTATGAAAAAGATTGAGATATTTTTCTATATAATTCTTTACAAGTTTTGACTTACTTTTGTAAATTATTGGATAATAATTTACTTCTCAATTTTTAAAATTGCAAAACAATAATTCTATAATTTTTTTAGCTAAATTGTTCAATGTGAAAGCAAGAAAAAAAAAATGTAATGAAGCAGGAAATCAGAATTATTTAAATAGCCGACAAAAAAAAGAGAGTATATGTGCTTAAAATTGGCATAATAAGATTTCTCTTCATTTGATTAGTATAGATTTGCCAATACAAATTTTATCATGATTTGATTAGTTTACTCCATATTTGTATAAGGATATTACTTCAGCTTTTTAACTTAAAAATTGAGGCTAAGATTTTTTTATTTTTTTATAATTTAATGTATGTATCTTATTTTTTTACTAATTTTTTATTTTAATTTTATATTTATCCAATGGATCACAGCCAAAGCAGCTCAGCATCATCATCATCATCATCTCGGAGAATCTGGAAACATGATGTGTTTGTCAGTTTTCGAGGAGATAACACTTGTCTTAATTTTACTGATAATTTGTTAGCTGCTTTACAAAGAAAAGGGATATTCACTTTTAAAGATGACGGAAACCTCAACAAAGGAGAGGACATATCATCAGAGCTCCCAAGAGCAATTGAGGAATCTCGGGTTTTTCTTGTTATTTTCTCAAAAAATTATGCTGGCTCAACATGGTGTTTGGAGGAACTTGCAAAAATTGCTGAGGCTATCAAACCACCTGCACAAATTACCACAGAGGGCATTGAACAAAAAGTTTTTCCAATATTTTATAATGTGAGTCCATCTGATGTGCGAAAACAAAGGGGAGATTATGAAAAAGACTTCACCAATCTTGAAATTAGATTTAAAGATAATTTAGAGAAGGTTCAAAGGTGGAAGGAGGCTATGACGAAGGTGGCCGATCTCTCTGGTTGGGATGTGCGTAATAAGAAAGTATTAATCTTCTTTTATTTGTTCATATATATATATATATATATCCTATGATTATATTGTGTACTACTCACTTTTTCCAGGTTATGCTTGTACAACAAATTGATCAAGAACTTGATCAACTTTGATTAGTTAAATTGTAATTTTTTAGCGAATATAATTTCGACCAAAGACAAAGATACCTCGGAATCCCTTATTATAGAATAATACGTAAATGTTTTCATTTTGGCTATATTTTTAGGTGATAATTTGGTGTTCTTGTTATTTGCATTCTCTTTACAGACGCGAGTCAAGGGAGATTGATGAGATTGTTGGCGAGATAATAACCATGTTAGGTCGCAACAAATTCTCAACTCTCTTTGATGATCTGGTTGGGACGTTCACGTGTGGAAGCCTTAGAAAATCTCCTGGATTTATACTCTGATGATGATGATGTTCGAGTCGTTGGAATTTGTGGGATGGGTGGATTGGGAAAAACAACTGTTGCTGCGACATTGTATGATAGAATCAATTATCAATTTGATTCTTTCTGTTTTTTGGATGATGTAAGCAAAATTTATAGACACAGTGGTCCAACTGGGGTACAAGAACGTCTTCTTCGTCAAGCTCTAGATGATAGAAATCTAGAGATAAGAAATCTTGCTGAGGGAATCAATTTGATGAGGACTATGCTACGCCACTCAAGGGCCCTTATAGTCCTTGACAATGTTGATAAAGCAATGCATCTAGAGAAATTGGGTATAAATTATAATCGGCTGGGTGCTGGGAGTAGAGTGATTATACTTTCTAGAGATGAGCATGTCCTAAGAGAGCACGGAGTGCGAGAGCATGAAATTCACAAAGTTCAACCCTTGAATGAGGAAGAAGCTCTTCAACTATTTGGCAGAAAAGCTTTTAAAAGTGACGGACCTATAAGAGATTATGAATATTTGACCCATAGCGCAGTACAATATGCGAAAGACCTTCCATTGGCTGTTAGAGTGTTGGGTTCATTTTTGAATGGTCGAAGTGCTAAGGAATGGAGAAGTGCACTGGATAGACTACAAGAAAACCCTCATCCAGATATTATGGATGTGCTTCAAACCAGTTTTGATGGATTGGAGGAATTGGAGAAGAAAATATTTTTAGATATTGCTTGTTTCTTTCATGGGAATCTAGAAAAGTCTGTCAAAATCATTTTAGATTGTTGTGGATTTCATCCAGCGATCGGAATGAGGGTTCTTATTGATAAATCCCTCATAAGCATTGATAGATATAAGAAAATTCATATGCATGATTCTTCACAAGAATTGGGTCAAAAAATTGTTCGAGAAAAGAATCCTCATGACCCAGAAAAGTGGAGTAGACTGTGGCTTAACAAAGATGTTTGTCATGTTATGACAAGACATACGGTAAGTATTCTTTCCTTAAACAAGCAGAAACAACTATCAAAAAAGAAAAAGACAAAAACTTGAGAGCTTGATTGGATGACTTATTGGCTTTTATATTAATGGCCAAGCTTATTTCCTTAGTATTACTCTAACTTAGCAATTTCTTTCTTATTTTTTTATACTTTAATGTACATGTTTATTATTAGGAAACGGAAGATGTTGAAGCAATAGTTCTGAAACAAGAGTATCTGGACAATACTCCATTGAGGGTTGAAGCTTTGTTGAAAATGAGCCGCCTTAGACTGCTCATATTCCATAATAACGTAAAATTTTCAGGAAACCTCCATTATCTTCCTGCTGAGTTGAGATATCTTTCATGGCATGGGTATTCATTTTCCTATTTGCATTCAAGTTTTCTTAAGGACAGACTTTTGGGACTGATCACGCTTAATAGCAGCGTCAAACAACTATGGGAAGGTGTAGAGGTACTATTAAGACTGATTGTTGGCTCCATTTTCTTTTACATTGTTGATTATAATTTTTTTTTAAAGAAGGAAAAGCTGAGAGGTAAATTAATCAAAGGTTACATATATTGTACTGGTAGCTAATTTTCTCTGCTCCGCCTTGTTATGCTTACAGCCTTTGTACAACTTGAAAGGCATGGATCTGAGTTATTCCAAAGACCTCATCAAGATGCCGGATTTTAGATGGATCCCAAATCTTGAGCGATTAAAGCTTGAAGGTTGTATAAAATTGACGGAAATTGATGACTCTATAGGGATTCTTGTGAAGCTTAAATCATTGAATTTGAAAGACTGCAAAAATCTTGTCAGTATCTCTCACTACATATTTGGTCTAAGTTCACTTAAAGATCTGAATCTCAGAGGCTGCCCAAAACTTAAAAGGCAGTTAGAGACAACAAGGTATGCCGATGAGTTTAAAGGAAGTGAACTTACTGGAAAGTCAATATTATCCACTGTGGGCAAAAGTTTTATGTTTCCTATTTATTTCTTTTCCTCAAGACATAAAGAGTCGATTGGTTTGTCGATGGCTTCTTTGCCTGGTCTACGGTCTTTGAAAGATCTTGATCTAAGCTTTTGTCATCTTAGTGAGATACCCGATTTTATTGGAAGACTACATTCTTTAGAAAGTTTAGATTTAAGTGGGAACGATATTGTTACACTGCCTTCCACCATCCACAATCTTTCTAAACTCTATTATTTAGACTTAAAGCTTTGCAACAACCTTCAATTCTTGCATGATGAGAGTCTGTGGAGTTTTGCTTCATCAACACGTTCTTCGGTAGAACCACCAAAAGGACGAGCATTAGTTATGATCAACTGCTCAAAGTTGGCTGAAATCGAACGCTGCTGTAAATGGGCATTCTTATGGATGATAAAATACTATCTGGTGTGCTTGCTCTCACTCTCTCCCTTTGTGTCTTTCTTGTTCCTTTTTGTGCATGCCAATGATTGAACTGTTTTTTGTTGTACCTGCAGGAACCCCATCGGCACGTTTATGGTCAATGTAGCATTGTTCCTGGGAGTGAAATTCCAACGTGGTTCACCCATCAGAGTATGGGACCTTCAATAAGGGTACCGATACCTCCTAGTGTGCGGGATAGAGATGATAACTGGATTGGCTTTGCTCTCTGTGCATCATTTGTGGTACATGATCCCCTTCCACCTTCAGATGATGATGGGTTGATGCAAATTCCGCTTACATGTTATTTTGGTAGGGGGGACATTTTCTGGGTGGATGTAACATTTGATTTAAATAAAAAACCGCTCAATGTTGGATTAGATCATCTTTGGCTAACATCTTTGCCAAGAGAACACCGTGTTTGTACCGGATGGCTGCCTTTCCAATCAGAGTTTTGTGAAGTTAATTTTAAAGCAGACCCCAGTTGGGAGATGAAGAAATGCGGGCTCCGTTGGGTATTCAAGGAGACTATTGAAAAGTCAAAGCAAAGAATCATCCCTGAGGAGGATTTGGTAATGGGTGGTACTATGGAATCCTTTTTTGCTTTTTAGGGTGTACAGCGTGAAGTACACGGGGAATGTCTTGCCTATCAATGGGGATAGGCCTTCTTAAGCATGGTGCTATTTGATGTTGCAATTTTTCAAAATTATTTTTTTCTGCACCTACTCATCTCCTGTCGAGTATATATTGCTTCTGGCGTAGTTCTTTCGAACTTCAAATAATTTCTTCAAAATTTTGAATAGCCAGAAATGAAATGAATAAGAAAATTGAAAACCTTAGAAATCACCAACAGATGAGGAACTCGATACCTTGTCTAGAAGGGTATGAGATGTTGGAGCCTGCGAAATGGAAATGCTTTCGCTGTATATTTTTCATTCCAAGGTTTGTTCTCTAACAAGACAGTGTTAAGCAAGGACTTTTCTGGTTTAGTTCAAGAACTCCACCAGAGCGGTAGGTGAGATGATAATTCTTGTATCTTATCAACAACATATAATCCAAAATATAAGCCATTAAAGGTAATAACGAATTCAGCAACCCAGCAAAAGTGACAACGCCAAGGGAAAAATAAAACAAACATTCAATGGCCATGACCCAACACCACCATCATCAGAGTTATCTATACTGAACAGAGCAGCTATCTGTTAAGAGGTTCGACAGTTGACGTTGTTTGTAAAATGTTACGAAAAAGCAATTCATTAGATCATGTTATGATCATCCCTCTCAAGTTGTTGGCTTTCCTTGCTATCACGTTCTTCAGTCATTGAGAGTAGCTGAGATGAAAGCCTCTTCGACATTCCTTTGTTATATAAGTGAGTAGAGATGATAAAGCAGGCTCCATAATCCTAGTACATCGAGATAGTACCTAAAATTTTAAGAATAATAAATACCATTGAAAATTCTAATGCTTCGTTGATCAGTATATCAGAGTTCTTAAGCATGTATGTTCCTAGATACAACACCACAATGAATCGAAACAAGAAAAAAAAAAAAAAAAAAAGAAGACAGCTTGTAGAATCTACCTCGTTTCACTTCCTCGCATATTGTTTGGTGACATCATAAACTCCATCTTTAGCTATGGCTATTACATAATTTAATTTTTTATCCCACCTGCTCTACAAAGAAAAATAAAACATGACATAACAAAATGATAAAAATGTAATTCTATCAAATAAGATTCATTAAAAACTCACAAAAATATTTCTTGGATAATAAATTTATTAAATTTTATAATTTAAGTTATAAAATTTTATAAAATTATTTAATAATCTAAATTTTTTAAATATAATTTTTAGGAGATTCAGTTAAAAAAATAGAGGTACTATAAATCTCTCAAGGCATTAATTTTTAACTTTTCACGTGAATATATTATACGAGAAATAAAAACTTAACAAATCAATCGAGATGCATCCATCTGTAAGATAAATCCGCAGTTCAGCAACATAAAAGGTCACGGTAGAAAAATTTATTGCTGCAGAATCTAACAAGCAGCAGCTACTGGTCAAGTTTACCTTCCCAGTGATTGTGAGAAGCACTCTGTTCAAACATGATCTGTGAAGTCCACGATCTGCAGATCAACTAAAATCAGCGATAGAAAACATCTTCCCCAAAAGATATACAAACGCATGTATACGCAAGCTTGAGAATATATACAGAGAACATAAACACAAAGATCAGCATATTGAAAATATATAAATGATGTGTCAGTGACAAACCAGACGTGTATGGTAGCCGAAAGCTCGACAATAGAATGCAAAGTAATTGCCCCATTCCCCGCAACGACCCTGCCTTGTTTCAATAAGCTGTAAGTTGAAAGACAGAATGGGAGTATAAATCCATCATGTCATAAATGTGCTAGAGTACTTCCGCCATTGATTTGGACAGCCGGCCAAGTATGAAGTATACAGTCAATAATTTGTGAGAAGTTAAATACCTTGATTGGATCACTGTGGCGAGGGAAACGAGTTGAGTTGTCGGCAAGCTGCGCAGCTGTACGTGTCGTGGCAAGATAAATGAAGATATAAAAGGGAAAAAAATTGAAGTAATAAAATCAGAAACGAAGGCATATATTCTATGGCCATACCGATAAAGTTCAACCCTGGACGCTCCATAAAGTGTCTCAGATAGAAGTGCGTTAACCATTCCCTAGAGTTCAGTTTCTTTTCCATAGTCATGACAAGATGGCGAATTAACCCATCTAAAAACCATCACAAAAGTTTCCCAAGAAAGAAAGTAAAAAGAGGAATGATCAGATATAAGTACGTATTGTTAGAAAAAGTATATGAAGACAATAAAAAATTTTTTGACTTTAAGGCATGAAATTACATTATCTTAAGTGTAATATTATTTTTATATGAAAAGCAAGTTATCTTAAGATACAATAAAGCTCTTAAAAAAAATTTTTTAAAAATTTTTTTTGCAGAAGGTGAAAAGGCACCTTTAAACAGTTGTGTTTGTTAGATTTTAATATACATGACTATCTATTTATAAAAGATATGACTATTTATCTCTAATAGACATGGCTATTTATTCCTAATAGATATGACTATTTGTTCTCAATAAACATGATTGTTTGTCTCAAAAAACATGACTGTCTGATTCCAACAAACATGACTGTTTGTTTCCAAAAGTTATCACTATTTATTCCCAACAAATACAACTCTTTATTCTAAAAATAATGGCAATAAAATTAATAGTTAATTTTATTTTTTAACTCAAGGCCCCAAGATACCCAAAGTGCCTAAGTACCCTATCAAAGACTTTATATATCTTTGATTTAGTAATTTAATTTAGGCTATATTATGGGTTATAACCCATATATTATAATTTAACTATTGCCATTTATTGCCACTTATATAGCCTTTAATATCTATAATTGTTTCCAATGTGGGACTACATATTTACAATCTATTTAACATTCCCCCACTAGTTTGTAAATTAATTCAATCACAATAAATATAGTGCATAAAAGAAGGTACCTTTCAGGTTTAAACCTTCAAATAATGTTAAATATTTAAGGATGCTATTTAGGTACTTAGTGTCCGAAGATTAGACTAAGACTCCTTGCTTATAGGATCAAAAATATCACACACACCAAATTTATTAAGATTCTCTGAAAAAGGTTTTTTTCAGCCTTAGCACTATTTAAATGGCCATGTGCTAAGCAATCCCAATTTCTGTGAATATTTCTCAAGGTAAAACCCATTAAACCTTTATTGAAGCGGCACCACTTTATATTCACATAGGTAGAGTTTATTTCATTGTCCCTGTTACTATAGACAATCTTTAGTCAACTCCATTAAGAGCTATGCTCATCCTCTCAAGCATAATAGTGAGCACTAACCTTAAGTTTCGTATGAGACTCTTCTTAATTAGTACTAAACAGACACTTATCAATGACTTGTTGTTACCCATTAAACTTTAGTAATTACTAGTTTAGTAATTTAGAGTTGGGTTTCCATCATTGGTGTCTTGAGGGTTTAATTTAGTCCCATACTATGTGTTATCCTCCATACCATATCTCTTGGTAAAGACTTAGTAAGAGGATCAGCCAAATTATTTGCTGATTTCACATAGAGAATTGAAATGGTACCACTTGATATCAATTCTTTAATATAATCATATCTTAGACTAATATGTCTTGACTTTCCATTATACATTTTGTTGAAAGCACATGACATTGTAGCTTTACCATCACAGTGAATGGAAACAGGTGACATTGGTTGTGGCCGCAACTCAATTTCAAATAACATGTTTCTTAACCACTCAGCTTCCTTTCCTGCAGCAGCTAAAGCAATAAATTCTACCTCCATGGTAGAATGAGCATGGCAAGTTTGTTTTCTTGATGCCCAACATATGGCACCTCCAGCTAGTGTAAATATCTAACCTGTAGTTGCAATACTTTCACCAGCTTTTGTTATCTAGCTTGTATCTGAATAACCCTCTAGTACTGCAGAAAACTTGAATAAGATAATTTTAAGTTTGCAGTACTCTTAAGGTAACTAAATATCCTTCTAATTGCTTCCCAATGTTCTGTACTAAGACTATATGTAAATCGTGATAACTTGCATACAGCAAAAGCAATGTCTGGTCTTGTACAATGCATTGCATACATTAAGCTTCTTATGGCACTAGTATACTTTAATTGTTCTATTGGTCTACTAGTATTTTTACAAGTTTTACACTAGTATCATATGGAGTACTAAACTCTCTTATTTTGAGATGTTCAAATTTGTTCAAGATGTTCTCTATATAATAAGTTTGACTTAAACTAAACCCATGATCATGCTCAGTAACTTTGATACCCAAAATTGTATCTACCTTATTAAGATCTTTCATTTTAAATTTTGAGGTCAGAAACTTTTTAGTTTCATTTATGCCATGCAAGTTGGTAACAAATATACACATATAATCAACATAGAGACTAATTATAACCCCATATTCTTTAGTAAACTTGGAATAAATACACTTATCAATAGTATTATTTCTAAAGCCAAAAGATAAAATTTCCTTATCAAACTTTTCATGCCATTGTTTAGGAGCTTGTTTAAGACCACATAAAGGTTTGATAAGTTTACATACTTTATGTTCATTTCCAGGAAGAACAAATCCTTCAGGTTGATTCATGTAAACTTCCTCTTTTAATTCATCATGTAAAAATGTTATTTTAACACCCATTTGATGTACATGCAATTTATATATAGATGCCAATGCCAAAAGTAATCTAATGGATGTTATTCTGACAACTGGAGTATATGTATCAAAATAATCCAAGTCCTTCTTTTGTGTAAAACCTTTGGCAACTAATCTTGCTTTAAAGGTTAGCAATATACCATCAGAATTATATTTCCTCCTAAAAACCCATTTGTTACTAATAGGTTTTGAGTCAGGAGGTAAATCAACCAAGATCCATGTATTATTAGACATTATTGAGTCCATTTGATCATTTATAACTTTCTTCCAAAAAGCTGCATCTCTAGAAGTCATTACTTCTTCATAAGTTTTGGACTCAGTTTCAATGTTTAATAATAACTACATTTTTTTTAATAATTCTATCTTTACTTCCTTCTACCAGAAAGGTAATAAAATCAAGATCAAGGCATTTTTCTTTCCTTGCCCTTTGATTTTTTTTAGTTCAAATGGTTCATTCACTAATTTTCTCTTACCATCAGCAAGAAAATCAGAAGAATTAGAATTATTTTGATGTATATCAGATTCTGTTGCATACATACTATTTCTAGATTCATTATTTTCAAGTTCATGCCTAATTTGATCTATCATGAATTTATTTTCAAAAAATTCAACATGAATACATTCTATAATAGTATTAGTCTCTAAATTAAGTAATCTATATGCTTTGAAATTTTGTGCATAACCAACAAAAACACTTTTGATTTCTCTTGGCCCTAGTTTATTTCTTTAAGAATCAGGCAATCTATAAAAGGCAACACACCCCCACACTTTAAAATAATTCATATTTGGTTTCCTTCCATTCCAAACTTCATAAGGTGATTTATGAGTTTTCTTTGAAGGAATTCTATTATGAATGTGACAAGCAATAAGCAAAGCTAATAAGCAAAGCTTTACCCCATAAGTTATGTGGTAATTTGGCATTTAATAGCATAGCATTTACCATATCAACTAACGTTCTATTTTTTCTTTCTGCTAGTCCATTTTGGTGGGGTGTAAAAGGGGTAGTTTTCTGATAGATTATTCCATTCTCTTCACAGAATTTATCAAATTCTGTAGGGAAATATTCTTCACCCCTATCACTTTGAAGTATTTTAATTTTCCTTTGCTTTTGATTCTCTACTATAGATTTAAATTCTTTAAATTTATCAAAAGTCTCATATTTTGTTCTTAACAAATACACATATAAAAATCGAGAACAATCATCTATAAATGTAATAAAATATCTTTTTCCTCCTCTAGTTAATTTTTCATTTATTTCACAAATATCAAAATGAATCAGATCCAAGATTTGTGTGTTACCTTCTACGTTAGGAAAAGGTTTTCTTCTTATTTTTGTTTCAACACATATTTCACATTTATTATCATGAAATGCTTGTAATCTATGTAATTATTATTTGACATATACTTAAGCATTGCATAATTTAAATGTCCTAACCTAGCATGTCATAAAGAAGAAGAATCAATATAACCAGAAACATTGTTTATTTCATTCACACTTAGTTTAAACATGCCATCAAGGGAATATCCCTTACCTACAAATAATCCTCCCTTGGATATTACAACCTTGTCTGACTCTAAGATAATTTTAAAGCCCTTCTTGCAAAGCATACTTGCTGAAACTAAGTTCCTTTTAACATCAGGAATATGATAAACATTAACCAAGGTAAGTTTCTGCCCAAAAGTGAAGTTCAACACAACAGATCCTATTCCAAGCACCTTGTCACGATTGTGATTTCCCATTAGCACTTTACTCTGTTCCTTCAACTTATTGTAGGTCTTGAAATGAGCCATGTCATTGCACACATAGATAGTTGCACCTGAATCAATGAACCAATCCATATTTCTTGATCTAGCAGCCATGTTTAATTCAGTCACCATTCCAATTTGCATATTGGTAACCATTGCTACAAGCTCTTTTTCTTCATCTTCCAATAAGTTGGCTAATTTGGCCTTTTCAGAAATATTTCCTTTCTTCAAATCAGCAAGGTTGAATTTTCTATATCTACATTCTTTGATGTAGTGACCTTTCTTTCCACAATGAAAGCAAGCCTTGTGTTTCTTATTTTTCTTGAAGCCTTTATTTTTCTGGACCTTAAGTTTGTCTTAATTTTTGCCTGTAGACTTACTTTCAAAATTGTTGTTTCCAAACTTTCCAATTGCATTCACCTTTTGTGAATTTTCATTTGTAGTCACAATTGTTTGCTGGAACCTTTCATCTCTAATTCGAGTTTCAAACTCAATTTGCAAATGGGTTTGAAATTGTTCAAGAGTGAAGTTCTCAGGTGAATACAATATTTTCTTCCTATACCCATTCCAAGAAGGAGGCAATTTAGATAGAATTGCTCCTATTTGAAGAGTATTAAGAATGATGATATCCAAATCCCTCAATCTGGAAGCTAAAATTTGTAATTCATGGACTTGATTCATGACTGGCATGTTATCAGACATTTTAAAATCAAAGTAATTTAAAGCAAGGAATTTGTCAGTAACTTTTTTTTCACTTTGGTATTTGACTTCTAAAGCATTCCAAACATCCCTTGGTGAAGTCAGATTTGAGTAGAGATCATAGAGACGATCAGTAAGTGAATTTAGAATGTGACCACAACATACCAATTCATCTTCCTCACGTTTTTGCCTTTGGCTTCTTGCATCATCAGAATCTTCTACAGTTGGTGCAGCAATAAGTGGTAGATTCGGGTTCAAAACATAAAAGACCTTCAAAGTAATGAGTAGGAATTTCATCCTGTCCTTCCATCTTATGAAATTTGTGCCATCAAATTGATTCAGTTTAACTGAATCTTGCATTTTGATAGCAGAAGAAGCAATAGTCTCCATGTAGAGAATACTACACTCAAATTATTAGAAAAAGTATATGAAGACAATAGAAAGTTTTTTGGCTTTGAGGTATGAAATTACACTGTCTTGAGTGTAATATTGCTTTTGTATGAAAAGTAAGTTACCCCATGATACAACAAAACCCTTAAAAAAACTCTTTTTGGAGAAGGTGAATGTATGCTTTGAAAGCAATATGAAACTCTCTATTTATAGTCATCAAAAAGCACCTTTGAACAGTTGTGTTTGTTAGATTGTAATATACATTACTGTCTATTTATAAAAGACATGATTGTCTGTCTCTAATAGACATGGCTATCTATTTTTAACAGACATGCTATCTGTTCTTAACAGACATGACTATTTATTCTTAGTAAACATAATTGTTTGTCTCAAAAGACATGACTGTCTGATTCCAACAAACATGACTGTTTATTTTCAAAAGTTATGACTATTTATTTTCAATAGACACAACTCTTTGTTATAAAAATAATGACAATAAAATTAATAGTTAATTTTATTTTTTAACTCAAAGCCGCAATATGCCTTAAATGCCTAAGTGCCCTATCAAAGGCTTTATATATCTTTAATTTAGTAATTTAATTTGGATTATATTATGAGTTATAATCCATATATTATAATTTAATTATTACCATTTATTGCCACTTATATAACATTTAATATCTATAATTATTTTCAATGTGAGACTTCATATTTATAAACTATCTAACACGTATGTCGTTGGTGATTGACGTATTTACATAATTTTGGACAAATTAATAGCAACACAGCAAATGCAAGGATCTAAACCTGAAGGATTTCTTGAAGCAGAAAAGCAGCTGCAGGAGGAATGCATGGTCTTGTTCAATTTTTTACGGCTTCAAATTTCCCTCCTAGAAAAAGGTTTACCAATTACCAAATATATTAGAAGAATGGAAGAAACTTTGCTCTTAATGTACGTACGTACACGGCAACAGCCTCACATGCTGAAATCTAATATACTTCTAATTCAAAAAAAAAAATCTATTATACTTCCAAGAAAACACAAATAAACACATAATACCAAGAACAGATAGGCTTAAAGTTTGAAAAATATAGCCTGGTAATAAGTACATTACGGTTCACCAAAAAAATTAAATTACTGAATTGATACAATAATAACTTAATTTTAGGTTTTGTTGCTAATAAATTTAATGATTTAATCTTTTAAAAAAATATTTGATAAAGTTGAAATTATAAAAATAACAATTAAACTTTATCCTCTAAAGATATTTTTTTTTAAAAAAATTAAATCTTATGTTAATAGTGATGACCATAGTCACACCATGAGTAATGATACGCACATTTAATATTTTTGCATTAATTATATATATATTTGTATTTTCTCATGTTTTTATTTTTTTAAATTTTTATATCCGCACGAGCATTGAGAGTGCATATATATTTTTCCTCACATCACAGCCATGTGTCTCATATAGTCCCAACATAAAATTTCTTTATACTTTACAAGTTTCATATTTATCAACCATAAAATCTTTATTTATCAAAACTTTGCTTATATACATTGTACTCATGAAATTTGTTTGTTAAAATTTATTTATAAATTTTATTAAAATTTGTATAATTTGTCATTTTAAAAAAGCAATCTAATTCTCATCTTTTTATTAAAAACATTTCATGGTGATATGATTATTTTATTTTAAAAGGAATAAAAATTAATAATGTTTAAGCACATTATTTTTATATCATCTCAATATTTAATTTGTTGTACCATATATGATACTGTGTGAAAATTAAATTTTAAAAACCAAAAACTGATTTCAATTAGATGATTAAATAACTAGTAAAATAGAATTATAACAATTGTAATTAGATTATAAACGATATGTTCTATTGATTTATGATACATGTGCATGAAATAAAGACTCAAAAATTTTTTTTTGGATAAATCAAGAGATATCTTTATTTGAAGTATAAACTTTTTGAATCCCTCAATTTGGATGAGTCTAATCCCTTCAAGATGAATGGTATTATAAATTTTTGACTTCAAAGATCTTTCTAAAAATTGAACCAGCAGTTATTAAGTGATTTTAAAGTCTTTGTATTAACTATGCCAAACTCTTAGGGTTTTGTAAACTTTTAAAATGTCTCTTTAATTTTATAGATTTTAATATTGCATTTTGAGGGTGCGCGTGGGCGTAGGGTATGAGTTATTTGGAAAAAAAATGAGAAGGAAAGGAAGGAGTAGAAGAGGGGACAAGGTGCCTAT
This sequence comes from Dicorynia guianensis, assembly GCA_037013595.1. Lineage (NCBI taxonomy): Eukaryota > Viridiplantae > Streptophyta > Magnoliopsida > Fabales > Fabaceae > Dicorynia > Dicorynia guianensis. The sequence goes on from JASUAB010000009.1 coordinate 5,824,935, forward strand.
GTGGACAATGACTAATGAGTGAAACTGCTGTGAAAGAAGAAAAAAAGGAGAGAAAGAAGACTAGGGCCTTCTAAAAAGAAAAAAAAAATAAGAAGACTAGGGCGGGTCTAAGATAAAAATGTGAGAGTGTTTATTTTTTCTCTTACCAAAGTATCCTCGATTTAGCAAGTAAAAATTAATTTTTTTTGAGATATGGAGAATTTCGAAATAAGTAGATTTATTTTAAATAACTTTTTTCTGTATACAAAATTTAAATCGAATTTAAAATAATTTATTTAAGTTATCCAAATGCCTATTACTTGAGCCAACTCACATTGATAAAATATAAATATTTTATGCACCTAAGTTTTCTTAAAAATAAGTTAAATATAAAATATATCTAAACGTAAAAATAATTTTATATTTGATTTGTTTCTAAACGTGAAAGCCATAATTATAACAAAATTTAAAATATGAAGATGTCATGAATTTTATATTGCGTTTCTAATGACATAGGAAAAAGTCATTGACAAATTTTCTAACATCCTTTTTTGCATTCATATATCCCTTGTGCATATAATTAATAAGAATTTTTAAATTTAATTTTATTTAATTAAAAGATTTTTTCTTAAATTTGATTTGTTGTATAACTTTGTTTCTTACAATAAGATATCATGGAATGCTAATATAATCTATAATTTATTCTATAAAATTTAATAATTTAATTATATAAAATAAAAATCTTATAAATTTTAAAATGTAAAAATGAAAGAACCTACAAAATATAGCTACTATATGTGGCCAGTTTTTTTTTAACAGTAAATGTCCGTCCGTTGGATGAGAAAAATTAATCTTATAATTTTTTTGTTACAAGGAATTTAAATATGTAATATTTAATAAAATTGATGATGTAAATTTTATATTATAATAATTAAATAAAATCAAACTATAATCATAGAAAGAATATATAGAATTCTGAACAAAAATTCAGAGACCTATGAACAAATTAATTAATAATTAAGTTTGCTAAAATGATGAATTAACTCATTTAAAACAAATTAAATAAATAAAATATTAATAAAAAATAATTTTTTCATGGCAAACATAGAAGGGACGCGGTCTCACCATGGCCAAAGAAACCAATGCTTTTTCCTTAAGTTCTTCAACTGGAATAGTTCTCCGAACAAACTCCTGTCATCTGGAATCTTTGTACAACAACAGACCATGAGGAGAAAACAGAACGAAGATTGACATACAAACTAAAATCAATAGAAAACAAGTTTAGAACTTCAACATTTAAAAGCCATTTAAAGAAAATTTGTAATTCCATCGAGTCATGGTTAGAACTTCAACATTGAGGGCACATATTTTTTGTCAAGGTTTTTTTTTTTTTTTTTAGTAATACAAAGGGGCAAAAGCCCAACACAAAGCATCTAAGAAGGTGCTATCATTATTAAAGTCCCTAATAATTTCCAGCGGCAAAGCATCTAAGAAGGATCTTTTCTTGAATGAAAATCAGATCATCAAACTACTGTTCACGTTGGGACGCTCTAATTTAACCCTTCTTTACCCATGGAACATGTAACTTTGGTTCTAATTGTCAGAATCCTAACTTAGACTATCACACAAAACCAAGAAATCACAGTGTTCTAAAATAAAAAACTAAACAATACTTTTATCTTATCATTAGCACTATTATAGAAGAGAGATTTAGTTGCAAAGATAAGATTCATATTAACTACTAATCCATTAGGTCTCATGTCTAACTAATTATTTTATTGGATCCATTTGACTTAAAAATCATAACATTTTCACTCTTGTTTCTCTCTTTTCTCAAAAATTTCATCAGCATATAACATTTTCCTTAATAAATACCTTATACCTAGTCCCTAATTAAAAGTACTCATCTTTTCTATTTTATTGATGATTTTTTGTATTAGAAAACACACAAAGAAAAATTATGAGAATACGTATAAAAGCAATACATTCTACATATATTAAATAATAAAATTTGAATGAAATCATGAAAAACATACTGATTCATTGAAATTTTATTTCTGAACGTACTTTATGCCCTTGTGTGTATGACTTTGTGGGCTAATTAAAAATGTTACTCTCTTTAAAATTAATCATGGCCATGATTGAAATATATAACCACAAGAATCATGACACTACGAAGGGCTCAAAATTGAAACTTGAAACCTGCAATTTGATCTTAAGAATTTCAGGCCTCTGTCAATGAACGCGCCTCCCTTACACATAGCAATGTATCCTTGGTTTGCTATGGGGCACTTAATTTCATATCTCCACCTTGACAACAAATTAGCTGATAACGGACACAGAATCTCCTTTTTGGTCCACAGACGAAGACAGGATAAGCTAGAGCATTTCAACCAGCACCCAAATCTGATTTCCTTCGTCCCTAATGATGTTCCTCACGTTGATGGCCTTCCTCATGGTGCTGAGGCCACTTTAGATGTGCCTTTCTCTTTATTCCCACTTTAGATGGTGCTGAGAAGGACCTTGAAGCTCTCCTTCTTGAGCTAAAACCAAACTGTTTTGACGAGTCATATTGGGTACCAAACGTGACCAGGCGCTTGGACTATTAGTATAACAGGAGCTGCTCATGTGGACTCCATGATGATGCAACGCCAGGGAAACCATTTACTTGCTGAGTTCCCTGATTCATGCATCAAGCTCAATAATCATGAGGCACGAGCCTTGGCCGCAGTAATGGAATCGGAATTTGGTAGTGGTGTTAGTTTTTATGACTGCATTAACATTGGTGCACGTTTGGCCGATGCAATTGGATACAAGGGTTGCAGAGAAATTGAGGGGATCTATGAAGACTATCTTGCAAGCCTGTTCTGCTTTTTGGACCTCTACTCCCAGTGCCACCCACCTCCACTTTGGAGGAGAAAATGAGGAGAGGATGATGAGAGTGAGACTGGAAGGGAGGTACAAGCAAACCATAACAAATTGAAGAACATCTTGCTCAGCAACAACTTAGAGTCCACTTATAACGACAGCTTCTGTCACAAGCTTCAAGATTTGCTCAGTTGAATTTCCAAGTTTTAGCAACTATAGTCAACTTATGATGCATCCGTACGTTACTGAAGTTTGTAATATCAAGTTATCCACTAAATAAAGAGCACCTGGCCGTGTTATGAATATATGATTGCCGAACACCTTTTGTTTCATTATCACATATATTTAGTATAATTCTAACTAAAATTAGTAGTGATGACGAGGTTATCCGATGCAATGGAATTTAATGGTTGTAGAGAAATATCTTGAAAGCCAGTTTTATAAGTATTATACTTTTTGTGACTAGAATTTTAATTGAATTATAATATTTACCAAAATTGAAATGACAGGTGAACGGTAATAACATAGCAACCTTTCATATTTCAGCTGATAAAATGCTTTGCTTTTATCACATCACCTGATAATATATAAGTACCCTAATTACTATTAAATATCTCTGTACATTTCTTAATCGTGCCCGGGACTTCAACTTTGGGAATTTATGGCTCTGCCCCTTCTAGCTATCGCCAAGAACATATCCTTCGTATTGTTGTCACTTCTGCCCTTGCTTTTGAGCTCCTTTATTTTGTTTTCTGATGCAAAGTATGGTTCTCACTCCCTATAGAAGATGCTCTTGTCTGGTAGCTGCTGCTCAGAAATGAAGCCGGAAATTGAAGAAAGAATCACATTCTTAGAGTAAAGGTGGATGCTTAATTGAACTTTAATCCTTTTCAGGACGCGTAAATATTCTATTTGAGTTCACATTCAAATTTTAAATTTTTAAATTTATTTAGTCCTATAACGAAATTATAGAATTTGATAGATTTAAAGTTGGTATTGAATATTGAGGTACGGAAGAAAATAAATTTTCTCATGCTACTTACTTAATTTTAAACACATTAGTCTAAATTTTAAAATAATTTTTTTAAAAAAATTTAAATTATTAAATTTATTAAACTTTACAACTTAAATTGTAAAATTTAATAAATTTAACATTTAACATTTATTTTTTTAATAAAATTTTAGTAAAGTTATTTTATGAGAATAGTCAAGTGGTTTTATTCAAGTTCAAGAGGCCTGGTCATATTTCTTCCAATTGCATGTAGCCATATTCACAGTTGTGCAGATTTATAAACGCAACAATTGCGTAAAGTTCTTGTCTTAGGAATGTCTTTTTCATGGCAAGTAATTCTAAAGCTGCACACTCTATCCACACATTTTTTTGACAACTATTCGACAAGAATTTGACATACACATTTTATAGTTTAAGCTACTTAAATTAGTCACATCTCACATACAGCTCATTTATTATCCTTTAATGATAGAAAAAATTTAATTATTTCCATGAACTAATTTTTATTAAATTGTCATATTCTATAATATTTATTGAGCCTACAATTTAGTCTATAAAATTTTAATAAAATTATTGTTATAAGAATAATATGATTGACAACATAAAGTCATAAAGAGAAAAAGGAAAAAAAATTATATTACTTATAAATGATATTTAAATATAAAATAAGGTGAAAAAAATTATTAAAATAAAAAATATATAAATCAATGACTGAAGGACGTTTCTGGTTTAGTTCAAGAACTCAACCAGAGCGGTAGGTGAGATGATAATTCTTGTATCTTATCAACAACATATAATCCAAAATAAAAGCCATTAAAGATAATAATGAATTCAGCAACCCAGCAAAACTGACAACGCCAAAGGAAAAATAAAATAAACATTTAATGGCCATGACCCAACACCACCATCATCCCAGTTATCTATACTAAACAAAGCAGCTATCTATTAAGAGTTTCGACAGTTGACGTTGTGTGTAAAATGTTAAGAAAAAGCGATTCATTAGATCATGTCATGACCATCCCTCTCAATTTGTTGGCTTTCCTTGCTATCACGTTCTTCAGTCATTGAGAGTAGCTGAGATGGAAAGCCTCTTCGACATTCCTTTGTTATATTAGTGAGTAGAGATGATAGAGCAGGCTCCATAATCATAGTACGTCGAGATAGGACCTAAAATTTTAAGAATAATAAATACCATTGAAAATCCTAATGATTAGTTGATCAGTATATCAGAATTCTTAAGCATGTATGTTCCAAGATACAGTACCAGAATGAATCGAAGCAAGAAAGAAAAGAAGACAGCTTGTAGAATCTACCTCGTTCCACTTCTTTGTGTATCGTTTGGTGACATCATAAACTCCATCTTTAGCTATGGCTATTACATAATTTAATTTTTTACCCCACCTACTCCACAAATAAAAATAAAACATGACATAACAAAATGATAAAAATGTAGTTCTATCAAATAACATTCATTAAAAACTCACAAAAATATTTGTTGGATATTAAATTTATTAAATTTTATAATTGAAACTGTAAAAATTAATAAATTAATTAATAATCTAAATTTTTTAAATATAATTTTTATAAGCTTCAGTTAAAAAAAATAGAGGCACTATAAATCTCTCAAGACATTAGTTCTTAACTTCTCATGTCAATTTACTGTACGAGAAATAAAAACTTAAAAAGTATCGGCAAATGGGAGTATACCCCTCTTCATATAATAATGGGTTGTCATAGATTCCTTCACATGGATCGAGATGCATCCATCTGTAAGATAAGTCCGCAGTTCAGTAACATAAAAGGTCACGGTAGAAAAATTTATTACTGCAGAATCTAACAAGCAACAGCTACTGGTCAAGTTTACCTCCCCAGTGATTGTGAGAAGCACTCTGTCCAAACATGATCTGTGAAGTCCACGATCTGCAGACAAACTAAAATCAGTGATAGAAAACATCTTCCTCCAAAGATATACAAACGCATGTATACGCAAGCTTGAGAATATATGAAGAGAAGATAAACACAAAGATCAGCATATTGAAAATATATAAATGATGTGTCAGTGACAAACCAGACGTGTATCGTAGCCAAAAGCTCGACAATAGAATGTAAAGCAATTGCCCCATTCCCCACAACGACCTTGTCTTGTTTCAACAAGCTGGAAGTTGAAAGACAGAATGGAAGTATAAATCCATTATGTCATAAATGTGCTAGAGTACTTCCGCCATTGATTTTGACAGCCAGCCAAGTACACAGTCAATAATTTGTGTGAAGTTAAATACCTTGATTGGATCATTGTAGCGAGGGAAACGAGTTGAATTTTCGCAAACTGTGCAGCTGCACGTGTTGTGGCAAAATAAATGAAGATATGAAAGGGAAAAAAATTGAAGTAATCAAACCAGAAACGAAGGCATATATTCTATGGCCATACCGATAAAGTTCAACCCTGGACGCTCCATAAAGTGACTCAGATGGAAGTGCGTCAACCGTTCGCTGCAATTTAGTTTCTTTCCCACAGTCATGACAAGATGGCGAATTAACCCATCTAAAAACCATGACAAAAGTTTCCCAAGAAAGAAAGAAAAAAGACGAATGATCAGATACAACTACGTACGTCATTGGTGATTGACGTAGTTACATAATTTTGGATAAATTAAGAGCAACACAGCAAATGCAAGGATCTAAACCTGAAGGATATCTTGAACCAGAAAAGCAGCTGCAGGAGGAATGCATGGTCTTGTTCAATTTTTGACGGCTTCAAGTTTCCCTCCTAGAAAAAGGTTTACCAATTACCAAATATATTAGCAGAATGGAATAAACTTTGCCCTTAACGTACGTACGTACACGGTAACAGCCTCACATGCTGAAATCTAATATACTTCTAATTCCAAAAAATAAAAAATCTAATATACTTCCAAGAAAACACAAATATACACATAAATACCAAGAGCAGAGAGGCTTAAAGTTTGAAAAATATAGCCTGGTAATAAGCATATCACTGTTCACCAAAAAAATTAGATTACTGAATTGATACAACAGTAACTTAATTTTAGGTTTTGTTGCTAATAAATTTAATGATTGAATCTTTTAAAAAAATATTTAATAAAGTTGAGGTTATAAAAATAATATAATAAAATTTTATCCTCTAAAGATATTTTTAATTAAAAATTAAATCTTATGTTAATAGGGATGACCATAGTCACATCATGAGTAATGATACGCATATTTAATATTTTTGTATAAATTTTGCATATTTTTTTTAATTTTTTATATTTACTCGAGCTTCAGGAGTGCAAATCTTTTTTTCTCCACATCACAGCCATGTGTCTCATATAGTCCCAACATAAAATTTCTTTTTACTTTACAAGTTTCATATTTATCAACCACAAAATCTTTATTTATTAAAACTTTGCTTATATACATTGTAATCATGAAATTTGTTTGTTAAAATTTATTTATAAATTTTATTAAAATTTGTATAATTTGTCATTTTAGAAAAGCAATCTATTTCTCATCTTTTTATTAAAAACATTTCATTGTGATATGATTATTTTATTTTAAAAGGAATAAAAATTAATAATGTTTATCCACATTATGTATATATCATCTCAATATTTAATTTGTTGTACCATATACGATATTGTGTGAAAATTAAAATTTAAAAAACAAAAACTGATTTCAATCAGTTGATTATGTAATTAGTAAAATAGAATTATAACAATTGTAATTAAATTATAGACGATATGTTCTATTGACTTATGTTATACATGCATGAAATAAAAACTTGGGTAAATTTTTTTTGGATAAATTAGGAGATATCCTCATCTGAGGTATAAGTTTTTTGAGTCTTTCAATTTGGGAAAATCTAATATCCTTTAAGATAAGTAGTATTATAAATCTTTGACTTCAGAGGTTTCTTAAAAAAATTGAATATAAAGTTATTAAATGATTCTAAAATGCTTATACCAACTATGCCAAACCCTAAAAATTTTATAAATTTTTGAAACTTCTCTTTAATTTTATAAATTCTAATATTGCATACTCTGTCAGAGTACACGTGGGCGTGGGGTACGAGTTATATGAAAAAAATAAGGAGAGAAAGGAGTAGAAGAGGGGACAAGGTGCCTCTGTGGATAATGACTAATGAGTGAAACTGCTGTGAAAGAAGGAAAAAAAGGAGAGAGAAAGAAGACTGGGGCCTTCCATCAAAAAAAAAACAGAAGACTGGGGCTGGGTCTAAGATGAAAATGTGAGTGTTTTTGTCCCTCTGGAACATTCTTTGAAATATTTTCTATTCGGTAATCAGAAATAATCTCTTTAAAATATAGAGAATCTTAAATTAGGTAGTTCTATTTTAAATGAGTTTTTTTTATATATAAAACATGAATTAAACTCAAAACAATTTATTTAAGTTACCCAAACTCTTATCACATAAACCAAACTGCATTGATAAAATGTAAGTATTTTATGCATCTAAATTTTTTACATTTAAAAATAAGTTACATATAAAATATATCTAATACTAAAAATAATTTTATATTTGAGTTGTTTCTAAATGTGAAAGGGATAACTGTAACAAAATTTAAAATATGAAGATGTCATAAATTTTACATTATGTTTCTAATGACAAAGAAAAAAGTTGTTGACATAAATTTTCTCACATCCTTTTTTGCATTCATATCTCCCTTGTGCATATAATTAATAAGAATTTTTAAGTTTAATTTTATTTAATTTAATAGATTTTTTTCTTAAATTTGATTTGTTGTATAACTTTATTTCTCACAATAAGATATCATGGAATGTTAATCTGATCTATAATTTATTCTACAAAATTTAATAAATTTAATAATTTAATTATGTAAAATAAAAATTCTGTAAATTTTAAGATGTAAAAATGAAAGAACCTACAAAATACAGCTACTATATGTGGCTAAATTTTTGTTAACAGTAAACGTCCGTCCGTTGGATGAGAAAAATTAATCTTATAATTTTTTTGTTACAAGGATTTTAAATATGTAATATTTAATAAAATTGATAATGTAAATTTCATATTATAATAATTAAATAAAATAAAATTATAATAATAAGAAGAATGTGTAGAATTCTGAAAAAAAATTCAGAGACCTATGAACTAATTAATTAATGAATTAAGTTTGCTAAAATGATTAATTAACTCATTTAAAACAAATTAAATAAATAAAATATTAATTTAAAAAAATTCTTGTCGTGGCAAATATAGAAGGGACGCGGTCTCACCTTGGCCAAAGAATCCAACGCTTTTTTCTCAAGGTCTTCAACTGGAACAGTTTTCCGAGCAGCCTCCTGTCGTCTGGAATCTTCGTACTACAACAGACCATGAGGAGAAAACGGGACGCTGATTGACATACAAACTAAAATCGATAGAAAACAGGTTTAGTAATTAAGTGATTACAAGCTTAAAAGTACCATGAGGACTCTATCAACGTAACGCCGTATTCTACCCTCGAAGCGTCCCTTGTTTTCAATCTCAACATCAACATTCTGCTGCAACGTCATCACTGCTTCCTGCTCCTGCATATTGGTATTAATGTAACAGTCACAATCACGATACGAACACCAAGGAATGTGAGAAACCCAGAAAAATAGAAAAGGATGAGAGGCACCTGCAGGGGTCTGGTCAATTCGGTATTGTGTTCCATACTAGCAGTACTGCTTGATTCTTCTTCCCCTCCTTCTTGTTTGTTATTCGGGAGCAGTCGAAGTTTCTCTGGAATGGCGAAAGGGAATTGGTACCTCTTGCTCTTCAGGTGGAACAGTGGTAAGGGAAAAGAGCTTGATTCTGAAAGCCTGCAGAAAGTAACGAAGATGTTGTCTGATATGTACAATCCCTTGATCTTCGAGGTACTCAATAAACCCTCTGAATTCTCCACCCTAATCACTTTGCAAGGCAAGGATTTTGTGACTGGTTTGTGATTCAACTTGTTCCCCAAAATGTATAAAGACTTGCAGTGCATTAGATTTGCTTCTAAGGAAGTATATCCAAATAAAGTGATTGTGACAGTCCACAAAGAATATAGTATCTGTATCCTTCCAGTGAGAAGACTAGTGCAGGCCCTCACAAGTTTGAATGAATCAATTGCAAAGGTTTTGTATATGCTAACCGAGAAGTAACAAAGGGAAATTTGTATATTTTATTAAGACAACAAGAGGTACAAAATGAAATATCTATATTAAGAATTTTGATATTACATGAAGAAAGTTCAAGTTTTATATTCTAAGCTGATGCATGGCCTAATCTGTGGTGCCATGTATCCAAAAGTGTTTGAGAATTTGAATGAGAGAAGCACTGAGTATTGCGGATAGCTATTGATGACTGAGTTGATGAGTTATACGATGAAGCTGAAGTTTCTTTTTGGATTTTAAAGTTGTCAAACACATACAATTCATTCTTAACAATCCCCTTCAAAAGAACTTGACAAGAATCATGAGATTTAATATAGCAAGCATTAGGATAGAACTCAAAATAGACATAATTATGTTTGGTAAACTATAAGACATAGAGAAGGATTTTAATAATGCTGGGAATATGAAGAAGAGATTTTAATTGAAGCAATTGGTTAGAATGACAAGACCCAACCTAAGAATCACTAATATACTTAATGAACAAATCTGAGGTATTTCTAATGTGTACCTTCTCCTTTCCATTTTATCAATCTTTTGCATAATGTTGGAAGAGTCTATTATAACATGATTGGAAGCTCTTAAATCAGGATACGATTCTTGTTCATTATCACTATTGGTTGATACTACCATTGGCTAAGCATTTTTCTAAAATTGGTAAAATTGATGGCAATCTTGTTGAAGTACTATCCATTTGAACTTGACTCTTGAAAATTTTCAAAATTATTTTTAATCTAAAACCCCAATATGTAATAGGAAGAGATTTTTTTAAAAAAATTATTATTTTAAAACCCTATTCACCCTCATTTTGTTTTTTGAGCTGCTATCAATTTAAATGTTTTAAAATATGATCAATCATCTAATTAAAGTTAGTTTACATTTTAAAAATTGACTTTGGTACAAAAAAATTATTTAATTAATTTATAACAAATTAATCTTCACAAGAAGATAAGAAACAATAATCATCATAAAATTCCAAGCAAGATTAGTCAATTAAATCAGAAATTGCACAATTCAGTCCACAGTAAAAACCAAGACAGCAGAAACCACAAAGCTTCAAGAATCATACCTTTCAACTCCAACTTCTGGACTTCAAACAAGAGTGGTGCTCGACTCAAAGGAAGGAGACCTAATCAGCAAAGAGGCCGACTGTCAACAAGGCTTGATGAAGGATCACGGACGCGATTCTCTGGTGGTAAACGGGACCTCTTGACGGCGCGAACGAGGCTAGAGGATGGGTCAACTTCGCGCGGTTGAGGAAACGCTGCCACGATCAGGTGCTCCAATCTATTACAGCGACGGCCAGGGCGAGTATCACAGCAGCAGGGATGAGCTTCAACGGCAGCGACCCTGGAGCGAAGGCCTTTTGATTTCTAGTTCCAGGATTGAATCCCAGAAGGCAACAGACCCGATTCAAAAGAGGGAAAACAAAATGGGCAAGCTTCAGAGGTGTGATGCTTCGGGGGTGGTGGCCAGGCTGCGACGTGATGAAGGGCTTTTTCACGGGACTGCGCTTTGGTTCCACTTCGTGTGCCGCGGGCGTCTTAGTAGCAGGACGATTGCAGTGGTGTTGCAGAGCTCTGATGCAGCATAGCGTCCCTCACGGTAGGGGTGTGGTAGGAATCAGGACTGAGATGGAGCAGCGGCGGTGATGGACTTCTCTAAAGAAGCTGGCAGTGCGGTGAGATTTGTAGAGAAATGGTGGTGAAATTGCAATGGGATGGATGTGCTTCAGATTGGAGAAAGGCAAGCATTCTGGTCAGATTTGGGTTTAGGGGATTGTTTCAAAGCTTTTCTTCCTTTGGTTTGGGAACCAGTTACTGGAGAGGGGCGTTGCCGAGACGTCGGAGGGGATCTGGGGATTTTGTAGGCCGAAGTTTTTTTTTTTTGCGCTTATAGGCTGAAATCCTCTAAACTCTATTTTAGGCTCCTCTCCCTTCTTTATTCCGTTGTGTGAAATGGGGTTGTGCTGGTGTTTCTCTTCTAAATAAAATTTTATTTTTTAGTTTTATTTATTTATTTATCTTACATGATCTTTTAAATTTATTTAATATTTTTTTTTATCTTTATCTTTTATTTATTTTTAAATTATTTTATATTTTATTTTTATTATTTTTATTATCTTTTATTCTTCTTATTTTATTATTTTAAGAGTTCAATTTTAATCATAAAATTTAATTTTAATTTTGAGTTAGGTTGAGTTTTAATTTAGAAATTTAAATTTAAATTTAAATTTCTAAATTTTTAATTTAAGTTTTGAATTTAATTTTGATTTATACTTTAAAAGGTGGATAAATGATTATAACTTTGCAAATGAATTACACATTATCAAAAAATAAAAATTCGGTGATTCATAAGTGATTTTGTACCCATTATATAAATAGAATAACAAAATTACTCACTTAAAATTAAAGGAAAAAATTACACATTTAAAACAATAAATAAACCAAGCACCCCCCTCTCTTACTTCAAGATTCTTTAGTGGACTAAAATATTTTTGAGGGATTGTTCTTCAGTGGACTATAATATGAAGCCCTAAATCATTCCAAAACTAAAAGTGACTATTTTTTCTACTATTAATCTTATAGAGAAAGATGGGAGATACATTCTTTATTTAAAAAGTTATCTTATAAATAGTATGGAATTAAACTATCATTTATTTTTTTAAGTCAATAGTTTAGCTTATAAGATTAAATAAATTTAATAATATAAAATTTTTAATTAAAATTTTGTATATGAAAATAACAATATCATCTTTTATTGAAAAATGAATGCAAACAGCTCATGCTACACAAGAACAAAATTATAAAGGAGAGAGAATGAGAGAATATATACAAAAATTCTATGTATAAATATTAATACTTTTTTATTTGAGGTAAAATTGTCCCTTTCAATGACCAAATTAAGGGCATTTTAAATGTTATAAAATGTAATCAAATATTGGGACTTAAACTTTACTCAAGTGATTAAACTTAGTTTTATTATCCTTCTTCTTTGAATTCAATTTTCATTTTATAACATTTTCAGTATAAAAAAAATGTGGTCAAACATCTTGTTAAGTATCCATAATGCTTAAATAAATAGACAAACTATTTAAAAAATGATACCATCAACTCAAATTAAAAAAAAATGACACCATTAACGTATTTTTATTGACTTTAATTTATAAATGTTTTTCTAATTTTTAGTAAATTAAAATTTTGAGTAATTTTAAAATTTAGATTGGATATAACCAACAAAGAAAGAAATATAGGATATATCATATCCCGTTATACCTTCATATGGCTAAACCATTATAGGAAATTAAGATGTGTCTCAATAGATATACATTATCTAGAACCCTCAATAATCAATCTCAAACTGTTAATCAGTTTCCTTTTTTTAGGTGGAATGTTTATCTGTTTTGTGCAATTTATTGTCTTTTTTGTGATTGGTTCCTTTAAATTTTTTTATTTACTTATGTGATTGTTTCTTTTTCTTGCTTAATCTTGAAATATAAAAATATACCTCCCTCTTCAAATTTATTATCTGCTTAAATTTATTTATGGTTTTATAAATGCAACAGAGAAAATGTAAATCTAAATAATCGGTAATTATTTAATTTCAGCTACCATTTTAATAAATAATTATTTAATCTATCTTTAGTCTTGTTTAGATTTGATCTTCATTAAAGGGTGATGTGATTTCCTTAAATTATTCTACAATGATTGATGGGTATTGCTGGATGACAAATTTTAAGACAAATCTCGTTATGCACATATTTTTAAAAGTATAAATTTTGTATATATGTTTTTATATTTTTTTCATATCTTTATTCTTTAATCTTTTAATTTATTTCTACATGTGTTTATGTGGTGCATAGAATTACAAACACATAATATTTTCCTTCTATGACATATTGTTGTGGATATGAATGTCATAAAAATTTTCCTTTTTTCTACTTGTTTATTGTTGAATTTGGATTTTTTAGTAAATTTTTATTTTTTATAATTTAATATATAAGTATAATTTGTTTCTTCTTTTAATTTTATATTTATCTCTTTTTTACTATATATTAATAACTTTTTTTAAGAAAGTTAAAGAATTAAGTTCTGCTCATAGTTGTAATTTTAGCATAGTTAAATTTATTAATAAAGTTATTATTATTTTTCTTTAAAGAATGCACTTATATTATTGTAATCTTTTTAGATTGGTATCGTACTTTCAGTAGGAAAATCAAAGTCTTATATTACCTATCTTAATTATTGGCACTCGAAATTAAAGGTTGGGGGGGGGGGGGGGGTTTCTCTTTTGACCCCTTCTTCGCCGTGGTTCCAAACCCATGTATACGGAGCATACATAATTTAAAATAATATTTTTGAGAAAAAAAAAAAGTTGCTCTAAGAATTGAAGACATGTGGATTGTCAATTTTGGAACAAAAGTAAATAGCGAAAGAACATAAAATGCTCTTCAGATCTGTAAGAAAACAGCCATCGATCCATTGAGTTCACATGGTAGCTTATGATTCTTATTGACCATAGATAATCAAAGACAAAAGTTCCCTCCATAATGGCCATTATATATATCATTTTCATTGAGTTCACATGCTACCTTTTCTTTAAGTGTACTCATTTCATTGTTGTTATCATTATGATTTGTTTGTTAGATGATCAAAAACATGCTGAAATACATACTTAGACAATTTTGCATCCTCATCCATCTTATACATCTAGTCAATTATTAACTCCTTGTTTAGGTTAGACCCTAATCCTGATTTTTGGTGAACATAGCAATACTTATGGTATCACTTATGTCATTATGAGAAGTATTAACGCTAATACCAATTGTTACAAAACTTTAAACTATATATATATACCTTAGAAAATTATTTGTTAAGGAAGTAACTCATTACATTATAAGGTTATCCACTCAAACATTTTTTTTTAGATATTTTTTAGGATATCTTTATTATTATTGAGTAAAAGACTAATCTTTAGTTAAGATGGAAGTATGTGATTAAACTTTTTTTAATAAAGGTGATTTCAGACTCAAATACTTATCTTAAGATTATAACAAAACTAACTTATCACCGCGTTAAAATCTTATTTGTTGGTATTACCCACTCAAACATCTCATTTTAATAAATGTGAGATTTCATAGATTATGAACTATAACTGAAATAGTTCATATTTTTATCCCATATTAGCAATGTTATTTGATCTTTTCCCTCAAGCTAATGCATTTTAATCTGTAGCAATTTTCTTAGCATGTTATATATGTTAATTGAAACTCTAACTGTCATCAACATAACCAAAACGGTGGCCAACATGGTTGACTCAATTAATTTTGTTTTAATGATAATTATATGAATTAAGTTTAATTTTAAAAATTTTTCATTAATAGGAAATATATAAATTTTCGTTAAAATTAATAATTTACCTTAATTTAAAAATAAGTAAAGACTACCCATAACTTTATATTTTTTTTCTATAAAAAAAATGGCCAACCAGTATAATAGAAAAAAGTGCAGCACGTGAAAGCTGTACCTACACTAACGCGCCTCCACTCGAGAAACGTAGGCATATTTAATGTGTTATTAGTTAAATAATTAAGTTTATCTAATGTGATTTTTAATTTATAAAACATTATTTTTCTTTTAACGTCCGAAAGAGAATCTAACTTTGCCGGCATTGTACATTGGTCATGTAAATTTAATAGCATGCATTATTTTTTGGTTAAAATGTACAGAATTCTTTTAAATTTTAGGTTGATTTAAAAAAAAAATTTTAAACTTTAAAAGTTTTCAAATGACCCTCTTAAACTATAAAAAATTTTTAAATAATCAATTCCGTCAAATTTTTCGTCAAAATTTAAGAAAATGATGAAAATAACATTCATTGTAAAGCTGAGAAATTGAAGAAGGTTGTAAACAGTAAAATTTTGGAGCTTTAACATTGAACCTCAACCCTGTCGCAACATCTGCGCGACGCGAGCGAACTCAAAAAAAAATGATATTGGTTTTATTTGGATGAGATTATTTGTAAAATGGGGTTTAAGAAGGGGTTTGACAAGAAAGTTGGGAGTCGCCACCGATCTAAATCTTGGTGAGATCGGACACCTTAAAAAGAATGGTCTGCGTTTTGTTTTAAAATGGGTTCGGGGGTTGGTTACATGTAGGGAAGGTGTTAGCACCTTACAGCGCCCTTTCGGTACCATGTTAATTTTATGCCACATGTAATTGTCACAAATGTTGTCTATGCTTCCTTATTAAAGAAAATTGAATATTTGACTTTTATTGCAAACTCCTTGGAAGATTGATAGGCTCTTCCTCTTCAGGTGAGAGTCTATCTTAAGTTCATGGGGATAAATGCATTTGCCTTTATTTCCCATAACTTCCTTTAGTAGAAGTAGAGAAAGTATTAATTTTAGTAAGAAAATTGATTTTAGAAATCTTGTACCAATAAGCTTTTTAAGAAATAAAGATATAGACTAATTCCTCTTCAGGTGAGAGTCTAATCAAAGTTACAAGAAAAAATGCCTTCGCCTTAGTTTCTTGTATCTTTTCCTAGAAAGCTTATATGGATTCTTTTAGTAATAGGCCATTCCTCTTCAAGTGAAGCCTATACAAGTTGTATAAATGCCTTCGCCTTTATTTCTACAACTTGAAAAGAGAAATTATTTTGCAAAAGGATTGTGTTTAAAGGAGGAATTCTTATGCTCATTTTATTTTTGCATGTATTCATTTCTTCATTCTTACACTTCCCTAGCTTTATTTACTTATTTGTTTCCTATTTATTTGCTCCAATTACCAAATTTAAGCAAAGAACATACAACATCCATGCATAGAAAGGGAAAATCAATGATACACCCAAATGTCATGAATCAAGGTATTTTAGTGAGTAGAAACTCCAAAAAATCAGCCATGGCCGAGTTTTACTAACTCAGCGAGTTGACTTAGTGTGTTTACCTGAATTAGTGAGTTAACTCAGTAGGAGAACACCCCATGATTTATGCTAGACCTAGAACACCATGTTTTCATTCATTCACCAACCAAAGAGAGTGGACTTCTTCATACAAACTATTTATTTTATGCAATCAAGCTATATGCATGCATAGCAACATTAAACAGCAAGTATGTCTAAAGCTAGTTCAGCCAATATGAACCATGCACGGTGACATACACCAAAAACAATGATATGCAAACTGATTTCAGCCCCTTATTCATGCGAAACAAGGATACGCATGCCAAAACTTAGCAGCATGCAAACAGCAAGAAGGGCAGGGATTTATTCAGCTAATCTCACACCATAAAAATGGTGCTGCACAAGCCAAAATAGCAACACATAAACAGTAAGAAAGATGAATCATGGACACAACTTATCAAGAACCAATAGTCAGACAAAAGCCAAAGGGATCAACATCCAATCTCATTCACGAGCATATAGAACCGAGACAAACAAAGTAGGGAACAAGGCATACCTCTAGTCTTCGGTGCAACTGCACCTTCTTGTCCCTAAGTGCAGCAACGTGTGAGGTGGCTACCCTCTTTTGTTTGCTGGGTTGTTGGACAGGGGCACTTCCAGCTTGCTGTATGCTTGAAGAACTTCGGTTTAGGATGAAGAAGGAAGTCTCAGATTGAGAAAAATGTTCTCTAGGATGGATGGAATTCTCAAATGGATGGAGTGCTCTGATTTTCCAAGGCTTTTTCCCTGCTTTTTTTCATGCTCCAGCTCCCGTGTGTGTCTCCTCCTTTTATAGCCGAGATAGGTGCAGGTTACCTTCCTCCAAGGGTCACCACCCTTCCTTGCTTGCAGCTTCACTCTTCCATGGCAAGCATGATGTGTTGGGCTGTTGTTCTGCATGTTGCTGCCAAAACCGCTAATGACCCGTGGACAACTCAGCAGCAGCTATCATGGCTCCTCTATGCAACGGCTCTTCATGATGGCAGCTGAAGTAGGTGAGCTTTAAGGGAGGGTGGTGCTGTGTTGCTGCTGCAAGGAGGTGACATGCTGCAGCTTATTTAGTCATGAGGGTGGTGGCAGCCTTTCATGGTTACGGCTGGCTTTCCCCTCTCTGCGGTGGTAGCTGCTGCTATAGCAGCTAATGGAAGCTGCTGAAGTTACTTATCTTTAAAGAAGGGCGGTGGTACTTGGTGATGCGACTGATGTGTGGCATGTAGAAGAAGGAGGTGGCAGCCTCTGACGGTTACAGCAGCTGGCATGTTGGTGATGCAGCTGGTGCAACTTGATGGTGATGCAGCTGGTGAAACTTGATCAAGACGGCAACAACCATCATGCTTCTCCTTCACAGCAGCCCTTCATGATGGCTACTGAAGCTGGTGAATTTTAAGGAGAAGAGCGGTGGAGAGAACTAAATCCTAGTTATGGGACTACAACTTAGTTCCATCCTAAAGAGGAGCATCCATTACAAAGAGGAGCTTCTATCTTCAAAGAAAGGAAGCAAGAAGCAAGAGGCCGGGAAGAGAGAAATGGAGGGAGAGTCGGTGAACCAAATTCATGCAGGTTTTGCTTCACGTTTCACTGTTCATGCACTGTTCATATTGCCATTTTATTATTATTTTATTAATATTATATTATTATTTTTTAGTAAAAAAATGTAAAAATATTTCTTTTTTTCTTTTCTTCCTCTTTTTTGGCCTTTGCTTGTATCTTCTTTTCACTGTCTTTTAGCATTGTTTATTTTGCCTAAAAGCCAATACAACTTATTTTAAGGTTTCGAACGAAATTTGGTGTCTACAAACCCTAAACCCTAAATTTTAAACTCTAAATCTTAAACACTAAACCCTAAAATCCTAAAATCCTAAAACTCTAAACCTTAAACCCTAAAACCCTAAATCCTAAATCCTAAACCCTAAACTCTAAGCCTTAAACCCTAAACCTTAAGTCTTAAACCCTAAATCCTAAGCCCTAAACCCCTAAACCCTAAATCCTAAAACTCTAAATCCTAAATCCTAAAACCCTAAATTCAAACCCTATATTATAAATCTACATTAAGTTTTCTTCTTTTGCATTTATGGCAGATTTTGAAAATTTATGTATATTTGAAGGGTATTTTTATCTTTTTATCGAGTCAAATTGGAGGTTGACTAAAAAACATCCAAATTTTGATAAAAAACTTGACGGAAGAGGGTGTTTTAAAAATTTTTCATAGTTTAAGAAGGTTATTTAAAAATTTTTAAAGTTTAGGAGAGTTTTTTAAAATTGACCTAAAGTTTAAGGAGGTTTTATGTATTTTAACCTTTTTTTTTTACCGGCATACATTATTTAATGTTATTTTGTAAAACAACTTATCTCCCACAGCTTATAATTCATCTCTTAGTCAACATAATAATAAAGTATATACATATATTACAAAGAAATTTAATAGATTGGATGAATTTTAATGTCTACTAATTAAATAGATTAATTTAATTTCATATCGAGCCCTATACAAGGAAAAATAATAATTTTATACTTAAAATAATTCATTTCTTTGTCTCGATAGGATTGGATGAATTTCAATGTCCACTAATTAAATGGATTAATTTAATTTCACATTGAGTCCCGTATTAGAAAAAATAATAATTTTATATTTAAAATAATTCATCTCTTTGTCCCGACAAGATTGGATAAATTTCAATACCTACTAATTAAACAAATTAATTTAATTTTACATCGAGCCCCGTGCAAGAAAAAATAATAATTTCATACTTAAAATAATTCATCTCTTTGTATTGACAAGATTGAATGAATTTCAATGTTCACTAATTAAACAAATTAATTTAATTTCACACCGAGCCCCATGCAAAAAAAAATCATTTCATACTTAAAATAATTCATCTCTTTGTATTGACAAGATTGGATGAATTTCAATGCCCACTAATTAAATAGATTAATTTGATTTTACATTGAGCCCCGTACAAGAAAGAACAATAATTTCATACTTAATGTTTAATGAGACCAATAATTTAATAACAATCACAATAATTCATATGGCATCAGAAAACCTATGTATGCCCTTATGTCAAGCCTAGCATATGAATAATTCATTATTATAATGTAAGATAATTATAATAGTATGATCATATATATACACCCAGTTGGCGTACAATATAAGACTTGGACTGCTTTTTGAATTAATTATATGTTAGACCAATGAATTATCAAATCCAAGCCAAGAAATCGGAGCAAAACTTGGTCATTAATTTTATGATATAATTATTCAAATTACAGAATGTGATATATTCTCCCACAAAAGTTACTATTTTTACATCTTAATTTTGACATAAAATTCTTATAATTTATAAAACTTAACTATATATCAATAATTGTAAATGAGGGTGTAAAAATTATATGCTATCAATCACATATCAATAGCTGTAAATGATGATGTAAAAATTTTTGATATAAAAATGCTTCTGATATGCATACTAGTTACAAGAATACAAGAGTGTATTTAAGAATTTTTTTTCCGGCGAGGACGGCAGCTGTTTATTTTTTTTAAAATAATAAGAAATTATTTAATATATATAATTTTAAATTTAAATATAAAATTTTAAAAATAAAAATTTAAAATAATAATATATATTACTCCACCGTTAAGGCGACAATTCTAATAAGTCATACACTTATACAACCTATTCAAAGCTATAATACTATACTATAATACTATAACCTCCTTAACTAGATATCGGAAGTCACTCTTGCAAATTGCAACTAACCACTCACGTGAGGGTTTAGCATAGTGAATGTGAAAATCGATGTAGATCCATGGGTGACTCATGGACAGCTTTCATCCTTGTGGAGATGAAGAAGATGATGATATTGTTTTTTATGGCTACACGAAGATGATGTTAGAAAACCATCTTGTTTTCATGTATACTTTCTGCTCTATCAATCCAGAAATTAACGTTATTCTAATCTAATTTCTGTCCTTTACATAATAATACTACAACGTCCATGTAATTAGCAACAATAATCTACTACTACTAACCCTAATCATACAAACAAAGTCCAACCAATCAATGAATCCAAAACTTTCTTTATAAACCCACCTGCATCAGATATTCCCTCCATGCTTTATTAATTTGGTATTTGCTTCCACGTCCACAATAAACTACACTGCTGCCAAGCTGTCACCATGGCGGCTCATATTAATCTCCAAACCCAACCCCTTCTTCTCTCTCACCCTCCTCCCCTTCTCACCTCTCCGGCCGCTCACTCGTCCATTTCCGGCGACCCCGCATACACAGTGACCATAAATTCTAGCTAGCACCAAACCATAGTAATTAATCAACGACCCAGATTCATTCAAACCCTTAAACTCCTCCATCATGGACCGTAGATTCAACACCCCCCCGTTTGCCACTGACCTAGAAGAGCCTGAACCGGAAGCCATCTCAACCAGGCCAGACTCTCCCTCGTCCGGGGATGACACGAAACCTAAAGCACTAACCCCAGAGTTAAACCCTAAACCCTAAATCATGAAATTTAATGGTTGCAGAGAAATATCTTGAAAGCCAGTTTTATAAGTGTGATACTTTTTGTGAGTAGAATTTTAATTGAATTATAATATTTACCAAAATTGAAATGATAGGTGAACAGTAATAACATAGCAACCTTTCATATTTCAGCTGATAAAATGCTTTGCTTTTATCATATCACCTGATAATATATTAGTACCCTAATTACTATTAACTATCTCTGTACATTTCTTAATCGTGCCCGTGACTGAAACATTTTTTTTTTTTTATAGAAAATTCCTTTTCTTTCATGCACACAATGAGAATGAAAGACCAGCTCCATTGTATATTATTGTAAATTTCTACTAAAATTACATGTAACTTTTAGTAACTTATAAATGTTTGTAAAAAATTGGGAAAAATCTTTGTACAAATAGAAGAATTCTTTGAAAAAACTGTACTGTGTAACCTAATTATAACCGCCAAATGAATTTTCCTTCTCTATATATTAAAGGGAGTAACTTTGATTTTAGGGTTTTTTTTTTTTTTTTATGTGTAAAAGATGAGAGAGGGAGAGAGTTACGGATGGGAGAGTTTATATGAAATCGGCTGCCTTGTTTCTTTTTTTTTTTGTATAATTTTTTCGCAGCGGAAACAAAACGAAGCAACAGACAAAATCAAACAAAAGTTGGCTGCCTTGCTTTTTACTTCCGCTTACTTGCTTCTTGGCTACAATATAGGGTACATTTTACAGGCAGTTAAGTCGGTTAAGCACCGACTTACAAGAGTTTCTTACAATCTTTTCAATTTACAAGCATTTAATAGTTCTTCTAAATTTTTCATTTACTCACAAAAATCTTCCGCTACTGCATTAATGTCTCCCACCTTCCCTACTGCTTCTAAGAATTTCTTACAATCTTTTCAATTTGCAAGCATTTAATAGTTCTTCTAGATTTTTCTTTTACTCATAAAAATCTTCCTATACTGCATTAATGTCTCCCAGCTACCCTGCTGCTTCTTGTACTGACAGTTGATTTTTATTTGTATACATTAGGCATTACTTAATGCTCCTATCTAGATGGTGTGGAGCTATTTGCTCCACACAAATGAAACTTCAAATCATTTTCATATTTGTATTGTGAATATGTCATTCTATTATGTATATTTAACATTGCTGATTTTCCTCGTGGCATTTCTTCTTGACATAAAAAAGTTAAATGGTTTGACTTTTAAAAATAAATAGAAAATATAAGTAATTCATCTACTTGAACCTCATATCCTAAAGACAAGCAATATTCAGCTGCAATTTGTTTTACAGAATTTCAAGCCTCTGTCTATGGACGCGCCTCCCTTACACATAGCAATGTATCCTTGGTTTGCTATGGGGCACTTAACCCCATATCTCCACCTCTCCAACAAATTAGCTGATAAAGGACATAGAATCTCCTTTTTGGTCCCCAGACGAACACAGGCTAAGCTAGAGCATTTCAACCAGCACCCAGATCTGATTTCTTTTGTCCCTATTGATGTTCCTCACGTTGATGGCCTTCCTCATGGTGCTGAGACTACTTTAGATGTGCCTTTCTCTTTATTTCCACTTCTCATGACTGCCATGGATCATACTGAGAAGGACCTCGAAGCTCTCCTTCTTGAGCTAAAACCAAACTTTGTTTTCTTTGACGTGTCATATTGGGTACCAAACGTCACCAGGCGCTTGGGCATCAAGTCTATTCAGTGCTGGGTTGTAAGTTTAGCAGGAGCAGCTTATGTAGAGTCCGTGATGATGCAACGTCAGGGAAAGCATTTACCTGCCGAGTTCCCTGAGTCATCCATCAAGCTCAATAATCATGAGGCACAAGCCTTGGCTGCAGTAATGGAATCGGAATTTGGTGGTGGTGTTAGTTTTTATGACCGCATTAACATTGGTGCACGTTTGGCCGATTCAATTGGATACAAGGGTTGCAGAGAAATTGAGGGGATTTATGCAGACTATCTGGAAAACTTGTATGGGAAGCCTGTCCTGCTTTTTGGACCTCTGCTCCCGGTACCACCCACCTCCAATTTGGAGGAGAAATGGGCAGCATGGCTTGGAAAATTCAAGGCTGGTTCAGTGATTTTTTGTGTACTTGGAAGCGAATGCACATTACAGCAAAATCAATTCCAGGAACTATTGCTGGGTCTTGAGCTAACAGGCTGTCCATTTTTGGCAGCACTTAGACCCCCGATTGGGTTTGAGTCAGTTGAAGCAGCTCTGCCGGAGGGGTTTAAAGAAAGGGTTCAAGGAAGAGGGATTGTTCACGGTGGATTGGTGCCGCAGCAATTAATTTTGGAGAATCCAGCAATAGGGTGCTTCATCACCCATTGTGGACCAGGGTCTTTAGTAGAGGCCCTAGTCAGAAATTGTCAACTTGTGTTTCTACCAAATCTCCTTGATCAGGTTATCAATGCAAGGATGATGAGCAGGATTTTCAAGGCCGGAGTTGAAGTAGAGAAAGGCGAAGATGACGGTTTGTTCACAAAGGACAGCGTCTGCAAAGCAGTGAAGATTGTGATGGATGATGAGAGTGAGATTGGAACGGAGGTCCGAGTAAACCGTACCAAATTGAAGAACATCTTGCTCAGCAACAACTTAGAGTCCACTTATACTGACAGCTTCTGTCTCAAACTTCAAGATTTGCTCCGTTAAATTTACAAGTTTCAGCAACTACAGTCATCTTATGATACATCCGTACGTTATTGAAGTATGTAATATCAAGTTATCCACTAAATAAAGAACACTTGGATCTCATATTCATTCATGAAACTGCCATGTTATGAATAAATGATTGCTGAACACCTTTTGTTTCAAAATCGCATATATTTTGGGAACCTGGTTCTGCTCTCTGGCCCTGTTTTACCAGAGCCAACTACAATCCTCTGTTTTGGAGGAAAAATGGGCCGCGTGCCTTCGAGGGTTCAAGGCTGGTTCAGTGATGGGGTTAGAGAAATGAGGAAGACGAAGAGAATTTGAAAATGGGTTGAGCATCTACACTGAATATTATAGTTTTTACGAGTAGAATTTTAATTGAATTTTGATATTTAACCAAAGTTGAAATGATAGGTGAATAGTAATAACATAACAACCTTTCATATTTCGGCGGATAAAAAGGATTGCTTTTTATCATATCGACTCATAATATATTAGTATACTAATTTCTAATAATTCTGCACCATAATCGTGCCCGTGACTGAAAATTTTTTAATTACAATTTCATACAGAAAATTCCTTTTCTTTCATGCCCACAATGAGAATGAAAGACCAAACCCTTTATATACTATTGCAAATTTCTACTAAAATTACATGTAACTTTTAGTAACTTGTTGTAAATATATTTGTAAAAAATTGGAAAAAATCTTTGAACAAATAGAAGAGTTCTTTGTAAAATTGTACTATACAGAGAGGTAGGTGTGCGAAGATTGACCTGCATTAGATATTTTGTAACCCAATTATAACCGCAAGCCAAGAGCCCAAAACAAGTAAAAACAACAAGTGATACTCCTGCCAAATGAATTTTCCTTTTCTATATAAGATCGATTTTAGTCTTTTTTTTAGGGTATAATTTAGCCTTTATTTTTTGTAGATGAATTAATTTATTAAAAAATTCGATTAGTATTAAGACTTCCAGGTTCGTCTGGCGTTATCAAAATTTAATGTGGAAACAAATTTAAGTAAAATAGTTTTTAGTTTCTCATCTTTCTTAAAGTGTAATTTAGTCTCATTTTTTAATTTGTACAAATTAATTTCTTAAAATTAAACTAAAAGATATGATTTGATAAGTTGAAAGAGTTTTAATATTCAATTAAATTTTTTAAAAACTTAATTGATTTAAATTAAAAGACTGGGCATATAGTTGTACTTTTAACACTCAGTAATTTCATGCATTAAGCATAACACTTCATACATGAAAGTTCAAGCGCAGTTCGACTTCGGGGAGGACAGATTAATTAACCCATTAAGCGACACTTCATCTAGGCCAGACGACAGTAACAATGCCACGACGACTCATCAAACCAAACTCTGCATGAGGTCACTTTTTGTCCCTCTCCTAGTTTAAGTATAGGATTTCATGTCCACCGAATGATCCCACGGCCATAATTAAGAGCAAAGCTAAATTGGGGAAACCAACACGTATTTGGCCTCGGGATCCTTCATACGCTGATACACTGGAAATTTCCTCGCCACCATGGATGCGCCTTCTCTGCACATAGCAATGTATCCATGGTTTGCCATGGGTCATCTAATCCCATATCTCCACTTCTCCAACAGGTTAGCAAGAAGAGGACACAAAATCCCCTTCTTCGTCCCCAAAAGAACACAGGCCAAGCTAGAGCACCTCAACCACTATCCCCATCTCATTACCTTTTTCCCAATCACTCTTCCTCACATTGATGGCCTACCCCATGATGCAGAGACCACCTCAGATGTGCCCTTTTCCTCATACCCACTTATCATGACAGCCATGGATCGCACAGAGAAGGACATTGAGCTTCTCCTCCTTGAGCTCAAACCAATTATAGTTTTATTAGATTTTGCATATTGGGTACCCAAACTGACTCGCAGTTTGGACATCAAGTGCATTGCATACTGGATAATTAATCCAGCAACATCTGCTTACCCAACCCCTGCAAGACACTGTCAGGAAGAGACGTCACTGACATCGATCTGATGACAGCCCCTTCCGGGTTCCCCGTTTCGTCCAAAAAGCTTCATGCCCATGAAGCCCAATTCCTTGCTGTCTCGAGAAAATGGGAGTTTGGTCGCGGTATTCTCTTGTATGACAGATTCCTTAATGGATTAAGCCATTCAGATGCAATTGGATTCAAAGGGTGCAGAGAAATTGAGGGGCCTTATGTAGACTATCTTGAAATCCAGTTTGATAAGCCTGTTCTGCTTTCGGGGCCTCTTTTACCAGAGCCTATGACTTCTGCTTTAGAGGAAAAATGGGCTACATGGCTTGGAGGATTCAAGGCCAATTCAGTGATTTTTTGTGCACGTGGAAGTGAAAGCCCATTACAGCAAAATCAATTCGAAGAATTGTTACTGGGTCTTGAGCTAACTGGTTTTCCATTTCTGGCCGCACTCAAACCCCCGTGGGTTTTGAATCCATTGACGCAGCTCTACCAGAAGGTTTTGAAGAAAGAGTTCAAGGAAGAGGGATTGTTTATGGAGGATGGGTGCAGCAGCAATTGATTTTAGGACACCCATCTGTTGGGTGCTTTGTGACACACTGTGGGGCTGCTCTGTATATTGCCCCGCATCCTTTCCAACATGGCCATTAAAATCTCCACCTAAGATAATCTTTTCATGGTGGGGAGTTCCTTGGACTAAGCCTTCCAAATCTTTCCAAAACTTCACCTTCTCTTGTTCTTCCAGCCCCACTTGTGGTGTGTAAGTACTTATGATGCTAAAAGTCTCCTATCCCACTACCATCTTAAGGGATAAAATCTTATCTCTTATCCTTTTAACATCCACCACATTACTCTTCCAAGTCTTATCCACAATAATACCAGCTCCATTCTTTGCTCTAGTCTTCCTTGTATATCAAAGCTTGAATCTTGAAGTATCCAATTCCTTAGCCTTTGCTCCAACCCGTTTGGTTTCCTGAAGACACATAATGTTAACTCTCCTTCTAATCATAGTATCTACTACCTCCATAGACTTCCTGGTCAAAGTTTCAATATTCCAAGTGCTAAAATAGATCTTGTTCCCTTGGACTAACTTCTTTACCCACATCCGTCCAGCTAGATGTGAGAACCCTTGCTTATTTAACACTACATCCGAGTGCCGATGCATTGACACTGTACTCGAGCCATACAGCGCGTTACTTTTGGGTAACGACCTAGCATTAGCACTATAATTTCGTTTGTCCATGTCATAAAAATTCGACGCAATTTTACGTTAGCTGTCGACTACCTAACACAACTCTCCTCCTTTATCCGGGTTTGGGACCGGTTATGAAAAACACAGGCGGAGTTATTTTAGTTAAATTATTATTTTTATTTTTAAAAGATACATATTTTATTAATTTTATCTTCATTTTTTTTTTAATTTCATTCTTGATAGTTTAAAATTTTAATTTTATCCCACTATTAATAGTTTCGCAAATAAAAAATTGAACTAAAAGAAAGACCTAAACGAGATAGCTAGTGCTTGAGTTTATGTGTACTTCTATTGTGCTTTTTCCTAGGGGTGGGCAAACAATGTGAAATTGTTTTAAATCGACAAAGAAGAAAGTTCAGGGCGGGTCAAGTTGGTTGATGAATTATGTTGGGGAAGGGATTGGTTCCAAATGATTTAGAATGGGGGAATTTGGGTATCACAATTGTGACCTACAGTAATCTGTTTGAAACCGAAGGTTTTACCAAACTCTACACTCTTTAACTCCCACTCTCATGCCTTGCGATAGTAACATGTGAAATAAGAAGCCACAAATCAAAGAGAAAGACACTGTGGACCCACTGAAAAGTACCCTTAATGACAGCCACACATGACAAATTGACAACAACTTACGTTTTGAAAAGCACCCCTCATTTCGCCATTTCTCAAAGCAAAAGAAAATAAAAACAAAACTTTCAACCAATAAATCTCAGCCACCTACGTAACTAGACAAATTACAATTGTAGAAGATTTCTTTCTAATGCTAGATTTCTCTTTACGCAACCCTTTTCCCCGTTGTTTTCGCCAACCAAGTCTTCCTAATGCCTCTTATGTTTCACTTTCAGTTCAGAGCCTCTACTATTCCTCTCTCTTCGTTCTCTCAATCTCTCTCCGCTCCATCAATCTCTACCCCTCTTCCTAATCTCCTCTCCATTGTTCCTAAAGGTTACAAGTATTGCAACTCTTTAACTCACTCTCTCTCTCTCTCTCTCTCTCTCTCTCTCTCTTTATATGACTTTCTTAACCCAAACTTCTCCTCTCCCTCTTCTCTTAATCCTCTGTTTTCTTGATTGATTTACTGGGTACAGGATCTATAGGTGTTGCAATTAATTGTCGCCATAGAGAGACGTTGCTTGAACCAAGGGTGAGCAATCTAGGATCTTCTTTTGAGTGATAATGTGTTTGAAATGTTTTGTTGAAATTGAAGGGCAAGGCTTTTGTTTGGAAAGATTTCTTGGTCCAATCTAGTTCCTTTGGCTAAGATTGACGACTCCTAAGTCAAATAAGCGATTAATTCTCCTCTTTTGCCTTTAAACGACTACTAAGGTGATTGGGGAAGACAATTAAGTCTGCAATTAATTTTAGCATCGTCATGCCTAAATGGGTTGGCTTCTATAGCAGTTGTAGAAACTCCTCTACAACCCGAGCAACCCACCCAAGATATTTACAAATTGACAACCTCAGTTTCATGTTGCAACTTGGTCAGCATCAGATTTGGCAGATTTATTAGTCAGGTTCATTCAGTTTTGAGATGTCTTACCCTAACCTAAGCCGAACCACCCTTACTTTTTTCCCTTAGTACCATGTATAATCAGAGGAGAGAGAAAAAAAAGGAAAAGAGAGGGAAAGAAAAAAGACTTCAACATCATGACAATTAGGGAATAGCGAAAGACAGCTAGCAATGAACAAGGAGCCTCGCTTACCAGTGTCCATCACATTCTCTCTCCTCTTTTTCTCTCAATTCCTTAGTATCCTCCTTCCCTTTTAAGCCTTTCCTGCTCCCTTCTCTCGCCTTTCAAAACCCCCTTCTCTAATTTCTCCCTCTTCCTCACTCACGCAGAGGAGTTGCACCTCAAATAACAGAGTGTTGTTTATTATGAAGTAGCAGCAATGGCTACGTTTTTTTTTTTGGTTGGTTTTTGGGGGGGGGGGGGGGCCGGGGTTTCAAGCTTCTAGGGTTTTTGGCATCTTTCTAAGAAATTCTTCTGAGTTTGGGCTCATAGGAAGGAGTTTTAGCTTCAGGTCTGCCTCTGCATATTTCATTTGTACCACAAAGTTTCTCATTTTGAAATTTGAATCTCTACTTGGACTTGGAGTATGACAATTTGAGTGTTGGCAGAAGCTCAATTTTGGGTTGCTACAATTTTTTCTGGGATTTTTCTCTTTACCCTTTTTGGTTTGCGAGAAAATTCATGAAACAATGGAAATGCAAAATTGTTCTCTTTCCTGCATTTAAATCAAACATTTTCTATTCATTAAAGACAGATTTTCCGGTACTCAAATTCATTTCCACCATTTTTATTATGCTAAGCACAAAAATTGATTGAAAATTATTCCCTCAAGAGTTAGAAAATTTGTCCCTGGAAAATTAAAGAAGGAAGGGTGCAATCCTATTATTATTCAAAATTAATTAAATAATTTTTTTAAAAAATAAAAATTATTAAAAAATAAAAACTAACTTATGGCTAACTTTTAAAATTTTTTTAAAAAATTAAAGTATATTTTAGATTTAAATTTAATAAAAAAAGTATCTAAAAATATTTTTTTGTATAATTTATCTTTATTTATTAATTAAAAATTAAAAAATTTACAAAAATTTACCACGCCACCTTAAGAGTCAGCCAATTCATCAATTTTGGCTACATCAATATGAGAGTTAATCAACTTACCAGGATCACTCAACATTTTGTTACAGACTTTACGGTGCAGGTATCTTTCAAGTAAGTAAATTTAATTTGTCTGGGTCCCTGTTGGGGTGTGAAGAAATGTCCGTTTGTAATCTTCCTTGGAGGATCTTTAATTTCCAAAAACAAAAACATCAAGTGATTCTCCTGCCAAATGAATTTTCCTTTTCTATATATTAAAGGGAGTGTGATGATTTTAGTCTATTTTTTTATGTGTAATTCAACCTTATTTTTTAATTAAGATAAATTAATTTATTAAAACATTCTAGTTAATATTCACACTTTTTGGCTCTTCTGGCATTATCAAAATTTAATATGAAAGTGATTTAAATAACAATATTTTGATTTCTCTTCTTTTTAAAATATAATTTAATTTATTTCTTAATTTATACATGTTAATCTAATATTTTACTTTTTTTATATTTAAAAACTAGCATCTGAATTGAAGAAAGCGTACACTGTAGGAGTAGTATTTCTCAACCAAACTTCAATAATAATTTATGCACATAATAATTTTGTATACATGTAATATATTATTTTATTTTTATTTATCTTTTTCTTAATTATATTTATATTCATTTTATATACATTCATCATTTTTCACCACACTCGGCATGAGGTCATTATCAAATGTTAAATTTTTAGAATTCTTTATTTTAATAATTTTTTTTACTTTTTATTCTAATTTAATATATTTATTTTGTTATTTATTTTCATAATTTTTTTATTCCCTAATTTTATCACTGTCATTATAACAGGAAATGAGATATAAATCCGTACTATAAAAAAAAAGATATTTTGCCTTTCTTTCATAATAAAAAATTTATGCCTATTTTATTAAAATTTTTTAAAATTGTTATATAAATTATGGTGCTATGAAAAAAAAAACAAAATACCTTTCTTCATATGACTCATTTCCTCTCCGCATCCGGTCCCTATGTGTCCCTATTTTAGATTAAATATGGGAATAGTGGACATGAAATGCCCACGTTATAATTATGGCTGTAATAAAAATAAAATTAAAACAACAGTCACGCTGGCGGTAGCAATAGCAAATTGAGGAAGCCAACGTTACTTTGGCCTCGTGAACTGCAAATTTCCTTGCCGCCATGGATGCACCTTCTCTGCACATAGCGATGTATCCATGGTTTGCCATGGGTCACCTAACACCATATCTCCACTTGTCCAACAAGTTAGCCAGAAGAGGACACAAGATCTCCTTCTTCGTCCCCAAAAAAACACAGGCCAAGCTAGAGCACCTCAATCACTACCCCCACCTCATCACCTTTTTCCCAATCACTCTTCCTCACATTGATGGCCTACCCCAGGATGCAGAGACCACCTCAGATGTGCCCTTTTCCTTATACCCACTTATTATGACAGCCATGGATCGCACAGAGAAGGACATTGAGCTTCTCCTCCTTGAGCTCAAACCAATGATAGTTTTATTTGATTTTGCATATTGGGTACCCAAACTGACTCGCAGTTTGGACATCAAGTGCATTGTATACTGGATAAGTAATCCAGCAACATCTGCTTACCTAATCCCTGCAAGGCACTGTCAGGGAAGAGACGTCACTGACATTGATCTGATGAAAGCCCCTTCCGGGTTCCCCGTTTCGTCCATAAAGCTTCATGCCCATGAAGCCCGATTCCTTGCTGTCTCGAGAAAATGGGAGTTTGGTAGCGGTATTCTTTTGTATGACAGATTCCTTAATGGTTTTAGCCATTCACATGCAATTGGATTCAAAGGGTGCAGAGAAATTGAGGGGCCTTATGTGGACTATCTTGAAATCCAGTTTGATAAGCCTGTTCTGCTTTCGGGGCCTCTTTTACCAGAGCCTATGACTTCTGCTTTAGAGGAAAAATGGGCTACATGGCTTGGAGGATTCAAGGCCAATTCAGTGATTTTTTGTGCACGTGGAAGTGAAAGCCCATTACAGCAAAATCAATTCGAAGAACTGTTAATGGGTCTTGAGCTAACTGGTTTTCCATTTCTGGCCGCACTCAAACCCCCCGTGGGTTTTGAGTCCATTGACGCAGCTCTGCCAGAAGGTTTTAAAGAAAGAGTTCAAGAAAGAGGGGTTGTCTACGGAGGATGGGTGCAGCAGCAATTGATTTTAGGACACCAATCTGTTGGGTGCTTTGTGACACACTGTGGGGCTGATTCTGTAACAGAGGCACTGGTGAGTGAGTGTCAGATAGTGTTGTTGCCACGCCTAGGTGCTGATCATATCTTCAATGCAAGGATGGTGAGCAACGTTTTGAAGGCTGGGGTTGAAGTGGAGAAAGGTGAAGACGACGGCTTGTTCACAAAAGAAAGTGTTTGCAAAGCTGCGAGGATTGTGATGGACCATGAGAATGAGGTTGGCAAAGAGGTCAGAGCAAATCATGCCAAATGGAGAAGCCTCTTTTTAAGCAATGATTTTGAGTCCTCTTGTTTAGATAGTTTCTTGGACAGGGTTCAAGCTTTACTGGCTTAGATGATGGCTATCTAATTAGGCTGTTTATGTTTATCGAAAGGCAAAAATAAAAATAGGCGATGTATTAATAAATAAATTAAATATGTGAGGATATTTCAAATGAGGTTTGGTGTTTTTTTTTTTTTTTTTACCTTTTATATACATTTTCACTTAAAAATTAATAAATAATAATTAATTCTTAATATTCTAATCCTTATTTTTCTTAAAAAATAAATATAAGTGAGAGTAAATTTGCAGTCCGGCAACGTATTATTACACCGAGACGGCTAAACGGGCGGTTTCTCGTTCCCCAATCCCATGACCTGCTGTGCCAATATACAAGTGTCGTTAAATGCGACGGTAAACGTACTCGTCGTTTTGATTAGAGCATCTGCTCTTGCTCCTGGCGATTTTCTGTATCATTCGTAACACTGTCAATGGAAGAGCCGTTTCCAGAGTCGTAGAATCGCGAAGACTCAATTTGATTTTGTTTTGGCTCTTGAAATGTCTGAGCAAGACAGAGCTTGGGATTTTCACCTCAGAACGCTCTCTAATAGTTCCAGAGACTCCAATACAGCCAACGATCCTGCTTCGGACCCGTCTCTTCTTCAATCCGTGAGTCTTTTGTCCTCTCTAATCCCTTATTTTCGTTTATTCTTGAGAAAATTACATTACCAAGTTTAATATCTCGATTTGATAATTCACAGCTTATCAAACGAGTTTTCTTGCCATTTTCTCAGATATCAAACAGCCACTCTGTCAATTATGTATTTTATGCCTTTCTTGTCCGCTTTTTGTGCAACTCTGTGAAAATTTGACGTGTTCATCTGTTTGAATTTGATCAGGTGAAGAAGCTTTATGAATGTTGTAAGGCTGAGAACTCGGAGGACTTGGTAGCTAGAGTTTATCCGCCGATCAACAAAATTTTTCAGCGCGCGGTGGCTTCTCTCTCTCAATCTCGGACCTCAAATGGCCTTCTATTACTCGTATGGTTTTCTATTTTTTTGCTATTGAATAGTTGTAGTTTTATAATCTTCCCTTTGAATTCTGTCAAATATGTTAGGTCCTGCTTAACATTCATAGTGTAGGATGCGAGTACAGAGAGTTGATGAATTCAGCTGCTTAGTATTTTATCCGTGTCAGTTTTATGGTATTCTCTAAATGGATGTGACATCAAGCAATATTCTTCCAACTTGATTAGAAATCAAACTACAGTAAATCTTGTTGTCATCTGCCTGTTATTTTGAGTACTGCACAGAAATTTCTTTTAGAATTGCTTCTGTAGGTCTTTGTCATCCTTTGCGAAAGGAAGTCAAGGCTTACTAATCTATGTTACAATTAATGAATTAATTGAACTCCTTCTTTTATAAAAATATAAAATAATTTCTGATTAATTAATTAATATTATTTTCTGGACTTACAATGGCTCAGGTAGGCAAATTTTGGGAAATAAAAGAAGAGAAAAAGAAAGAGCAGTTAGATAGTGACACTGTGAGACAAGCTTATCAACCTATTAGTTTGTGTATATTAATCTTTATAGATTAGATCAGTTTTCTTTTTGCCAGGGAAGGGGTGTTTCTTTTCAGTTTGTTCGGTTGATCTTATGAATCTTGTCAGACATGTATGTCTACAGTCTTATACTTTTCTAATCCGTTTGTCAGGCAATCCTTCAATTTTACCTAGATTTTGGAGAGCTTGTTCTTCATGATGCTGATCCTAGTCTTAGGACATATTTTCGTTCATGCCTGAGCAGGTAATCATGTACTTTCTTCATGTCAGAACTTGGAATATAATCTCCATTGTTACTAGACATAACTTTGCATATGCACTTGAACATGGGGAAAAACCAACTAGGAAAAAGGGATAGTCGCATTTGGGTTTGTTGTGCCAGCTATAGAATTTGTAAGTGTTATTCTGCTTAAGGAGTCCTTATTCTCTTCTGTCTTCTTATTCCATTACCCCTCTTAAATGACAAATCTCTTAAGGAATCTTTTAAAATTTTTTCTGGGGGTTGGGTGGGTCATGTGAAGGGGCCACCATAGATTTTTAAAAACACTACGTAGGGCCATCTTCTGTTAGGTATGCTTTTTTCTTTATATGGAATGGTCATCAGCTTTTGTTTTCTGCAAACGAATGTTATATTACAAAAAATGGGGGCTATCATTCTCTAAAGATACTTGTGTCCTATCGTAGAGAATTTGCTGATCCTGTTGTTGCAGAAGCAACACTTGAATTTTTCATTGCCAACAAGAAAAAACTTTCAAGTTCCTTCCCTAACTTATTGCCTCAGGTATGACCTAAGCTTTGCTGCACTTTCCATTGTAAAAAAATGTGGCATGACATGATAGAAGTGAAATATGTGACAATATTTGCCTAACTCAAAAGGAAAATTTTTCTGTAACTTGTTGTGTGTTAATATAATAGATATGTCATTCTATAACAGGTCATTTCTATCCAGCGCCTCACAAACATGAAAATGAGCCCAACAATTTCATGCCCATGGTTTTATTTTTCAGATTAAAATTATCTCTTAACCAGTATCATGCATATACACTTTCACATTGGCACACAGACACTTTCTTATATTACACCCAAAATTGTATTTCTTTTGTCAAATTCTGCTCTAAACATATATTAAAAATAAAAGACGTTGGCAACTGGTAAAGTAGTGGATCTAGGTCTAAAACTTTCGCACATAATTAGTATCAACTGAAGGAGGTGACATTTTCAAATATTCCTTTTGTGATTTCATCTCCCATTTCTAATGATCCTTTTGTTTAGTTCATAAGCTGATGTTTAGATATTAAGTCTTGGGGGAGATTAGAACGATTAAAACTTGTCCATTGATTCATTAAATTGTCTGGTTTGGGTTCCAATGGCTACATATTTATCACTGGAAACTGATTAATTTTGTAGAATACAACTTGAAATCTGAGATCTGGTGCAATCAAATTAATCTCTTGACTTTTGGATTTAGTGGTTATTTTTATCCTCATGATGCTTGTATAGCTATATTTATGCTGATTTCTTTGGCAGTTTTTCCCATTGTTGCTAAAGCTGATTGCTTGGAATGGAGAAAGGTAGTTACCTTTATCCCCTGTTTGTTTGAGATAAATAGTTAAGTTTTGTTACTTTCGTCTTCTGATTAAGTAAATAAATCAATTATACTGTTAAGCCTGATCAAAATTTTGAATGAAATAAAAATTGTTTTATCTCCTGTAACCACCTTTATATCCTGTGGTATGGCTAGGGATAACAAAACTTTATACTGCCCTGTTTTACAAGGTTAGTTGTTGAGTAGGAAATCTGTCAAAATTGTCTGTTGCAAGATATTCCAAGTTTTGAATTAGGTTCTTCATTTTTAAGTAGAAATATCTTATCACTGCTATGTGCAAAATAGCTTGTACAATAATAGACATTATCTTGGTGGAACTATAATTTTTTCTAATGTCAAGTGTATTTCCCTCCTCATAGCTAACATGTACTTAATTTTTCTTCCTGAGCTCACTAAATATTGGGATTTGAATTGTTTGTATTAGGATTCTATCTCTGCAGAGATAAAAGTCTCAATTTTGTGACAGTTTGGAACCTTGGACTAAAAATGTGCTGAGTATTTTCGCCTTTCCGCTTACCCACAATCCTCTACTTTATTTGTGTTACATAATGAGAATCTTCACTAATCCAAAAAGGGAACCTGAATATGTTATACAAAAAATATTTAATAACACTTTTCTTCTTTTGCCTTGTGATTGTAGAGTGTGCCTCATCAGCCATCATAAACAACTGATCATTATTAGGGATGTTGTCTTAACTATCATTTATGTCTGGTCTTGCAGATTAGAGAAACTGTTCTTGAAAGTTTTTCCAGGATTGATGTCACCTGGGTCATTTTTGCCTTTATTTCCATCTTTAGTGGACTTGCCCAGTAAGTTCAAATTATATGAGTAATTGTTTATAATAAAGATGAATATATGAAATTTTTTATCAGCCCTTTTCTTATTTGTTTCTTTTTGTTCCTCCTGATATTGAAACTTATTTGTTCAGAATTTGCAACTTGCGTCTTTCCTCAGGCTGTTTGCCCTTGATATATTCAAAATGAACCTATCCAGGCTAAGCATCCAGTTCATCTAATCCAAAGGAAAAAATAATAAAAATAAAGGGTGGCAGCTTCTTTGTACTTGTGATCACTTAGGCTAACTAGATAGCCACTGTGCTTTGTAGTAAGCTAGAGGGTTTTAGAATTCATTGATGAATTTTTTATATCTCTTTGACAACATACTGTATCAATCTAATAATTTCCTGCCCCTCTTTGCTAGTTTTGGTTGTGGCATTGGAAAAGGTGGAAAAAAGTTCAGGACCTCTAATTGGAAGTAGCATAGCTTCAATACAGAAGAATACAGCTCCTAAGGTGATCTTTGACGTATTATTATGAGAAGAATCTAGCCACAATTGCGTAAGTGTGCAATTTAAATGAATTTGGCTTTGTCCAATGCAGATGCTTCTTGCCCTTATGGATGAAGCTTATACTGGTTCAACTATAGAGGATGGTGGAGGAGATTCTGAATGCGAGGATAGCAGTGCAATTGATGTGGATGATCCTTTGTTCCTTGAGCTTTTGAAGGATGAAAATGATGGCATTGCTGTATAGTCACCTTCTATCTTATTGTTTACTATTGTTTAGTCCATATTTTTTGGTTGTTATTGCTTGAAAGGTTTAAATAAAGTTGTTAAGGCAAATTTTCTCTGCCATTGAGTTTACTAAGCTAAGTTTTTAATCACTGGAAGTAAAGATTGATAACTGTTTGCTATAGCTTGAAAAGGTTATATCCATATGTTAAGCATTGCCTTATGATATGTTAGATGTAAAGATTTCTGTTCTTATTATTATTCGGAAATGATTTTATTTTTATCACATAAATTTGCATTTGCATTCAAATGATTGCTAACTCAGTCATCCAAGTGGTGATGTGTGACAAGATTTTTTATTTTATTTTTTGTGCTTAAAGTGTGTTTTAGGTACAGATATTGAATATTTCAAATAAAGGATCACCGTCAAGTGTCAAATGATCAAACTCAAAGTATATGTCTCGTCTGATTATCTAATAGCATAATTACATTTTTCTTAAGTCGTCTTTCATTTTCTTTTTCTGATTCTTTTCTTATTATATACCAAAGCTTACTATTGGCTAGTGAAAGTATAACTTGGTTATTTCTTGCTTTTGCTCATGTTATGCTAATTACCCTGACTTGATAAGTTTCAATTTGTCTGCTTTCCTTCTTATTATGATAACTCAACTTGTATTTCATCTTCTTTATCTGATTTTTTTATTATAATAAAAATCAAAGCTTGCTATTGGCTAGTGAAACTAATACTTCATCATTTATTGCTTTTGCTCATATTAAGCTAATTATCTGACTTTATATTTGTCAATTTTTCCTCTTATCTTCTTATTATGATAACTCGTAAGTCAAACTTCAATTAGTAATGAATTTATTCAACATGGAATATTTTTCCCTAATTGAAATTGTTCAAGCTAAATTTACATTCTGCGATGGATTTTATAACATTGCAAAGGTAATATGCAGAATGTAAATTTACAACAACAACAACAACAAACCAAGCCTTTTCCCACTAGGTGGGGTCGGCTACATGGATCAAACGACGCCATAAACTTCTATCCAAAACCAAATTTTCGGATATACCATTTAAAAGAGATCTTTGGTTAAATGGTATATCCGAAAATTTGGTTTTGGATAGAAGTTTATGGCATCGTTTGATCCATGTAGCCGACCCCACCTAGTGGGAAAAGGCTTGGTTTGTTGTTGTTGTTGTTGTAAATTTACATTCTGCATATTACCTTTGCAATGTTATAAAATCCATCGCAAGTCCTATGGCTGTTATTTAGTGGTAATTCTATTCAGGTTTTTAAAATAAATTATTTTGTATGTCAGGGACGTCACTGGTCTTCTCCAGGGATGGCCACAATATTACAAGCTACAGTCAATAGTCCATATTCTGACAGGCTAAAGGAAGTACTTCGTTTGGCACCCTGTCTTATTGATGTGTACTTCTCCATAGCATTGCATGATGTCAATGATTGTAAGTTCATATAGTCTCAGTGTTGGTAGGAATCTTGCATTTATTTTAATTATATCAGGAGTTTATCACTCATCTAATCTCTCTACTTAATAGATATATTCATGACCTGCCAATCTTAAATTCTTGACGGTTGTTTTTACTCTTTCTTATATATTATATTTCAGCTTTGATCTGTGCATTAATTCCTCTGCTTATGTCAAGATATGCTACAGTATTTCCAGATAAAGTCTTCTCTTATGAGGCAAGCAGAAATTTGTTTATACTTACTTTAGAATTCTGCATTAGCGTTGCTATTGAGAATTGGCATTTGAAATTGGACAGAGCTGTGACTACTTGTTTCGGGCCGGGTCATTTTCTATGGCTAATACTTATTTTGAGACTTCAGTTTGAATAATCAAAGAGTCCAAAGGAGCGAATCTCACTGTCATATTAGCCTTTTGTTTCTTAAACTTTTTTCTGGATAAGTTATGATGTTCAGCTTGTTTGCTAAATTAGCGTGTTAGTATATGCATCATACTTTCTTACAAAGTTTTGAAAGAACTGCAAATTGATTTTTGGCACATAAGGGAATTTACTGATAGTTGTGCCTTTTCCACGGTGGGCCAAAGGACTTTATTTTAAAAGAACATGATGGTGTTGATCAAAATATTTTTAAATTTTAATCCAAGTGTTAAGGTAGCTTAGATGTAAATTATGTGATATTTGTTGTTTGCTCTCCTTTGGATATATTTGTTCCATTGCATCATTTCTTAGATATTGTATAAAGCATGATTAATACATTATGATTTATATGAACTAGAACTCCATAACTGTCAGCATACTGCATAAATTATGCAAGAAAAACAAAGACTTTTATCATTTTTGTCTAGTAGTTCTATGCATACAATTCATTAATTTAGTAGTTTTTCTGCACTTTGGGAAATATGAATAACAGATAGTAATCCCAGCCACAGGAACAGAAAATAAAGAGGGGGACAAACAGAGTAGCTGATGTCACCTTTTGATTCACTTTTTGTGAATTAATTATTATTTTTTGTTACAAACTCATCACTTTATTGTCTAAGATTTTTTTTTGTCGGTGAACTTTGTTGTCTAAGATTTAATGTTCCTTTATAGGTTCGTAAGAGGCACTTGGAATTCATGCTTTCTGCATTTCAGCGTTCCCCAAATTTCATAGCTCTTTTGAAGGTATTGTTCTAACAATATACTACTCTTTTAATGATTTGACACCAATAATTATATTTCAATATTGAGTTGGTGGTCTACATGGATAAACTTATATCATTTTGACGACTGCTAATGGATTAATTATGATTACTAGTTGGAAGCTTGTGTGACAATTTAATTGTGGTGAGGGTGGAATTGAGTCTCAAGCCTTCTGCCCTAGACCCCTAGCCTATACTGTCATCTGATGCCTAGTTACATTGACATTGATCCTTAAAATACTACAAATGTCTATTATGCTTGGTTGTTATGTATTTTATTATTTTCCTTTAGAAAGCCATGGGTCATATGAATCTATTGCAGAAACCTATAATGGACAGACTTGGGGAAGCTTATGACAGCCCAGACAAGGTTAGTCAACGATGTAGCTATTTGTGAATGAGTGATGCCCCAATCTTGTGTTGAGAATTTTTTGATTATTTTGTAGACAGAATTGGCATTGCAATTATGTTGGGCCATTGGAGAGCATGGTGGAGGTGGTGGATCTCACAAAGATGAAGCGCGTGAGCTTTTTGAGAGTTTAGAATTACTTCTGTATGAAAATCTTTCTTCTAGGTATGATTTACTATATCCCTTTCTTCTTCCAGTTCTGAAATTTTTCTTAAATGTTTGCTAATTGTTTAATGACTTGATCGACTTTTGTTTGCTTGGAAGTCGTTTGGGTACGAGGCAGGAAATATCCCTCAGTTCAGATAAGGATAACTACAGAAAGGCATCACAGTCCAGGCTTTTATGTTTTGTTGTAACGGCCATTGCAAAACTTGCTACAAACCACAGAGAATTACTGCCAAGGGCGCGAGTATCCCTGGGCAAGGTGTTATTGT
This sequence comes from Dicorynia guianensis, assembly GCA_037013595.1. NCBI lineage: Eukaryota > Viridiplantae > Streptophyta > Magnoliopsida > Fabales > Fabaceae > Dicorynia > Dicorynia guianensis. The sequence continues at coordinate 5,865,602 of JASUAB010000009.1, forward strand.
TAGTTTTAAGTGGAAAGTTTAAAGCCTTTCATTTAATTATATCTCTAACTAATCTGCTCTACAGGTAGCTCGGTCTCGAATTTCAGATGCGAGAGTGTGGAGTCGTGCACGTGATTTCTTGGGTTTAATGAATGAACCTGCTATATGTTCATCCATATTGGGTCCTTCACGACCTTCGCAAGGCATCGCACAAAGAGCAGGCGGCGTAAACTGGAATGAAGGTGCAACGAAGATGATTGCTCATATTCCGTTTTACATTCTAGGGGAACAAGAAGGTGAAGGATGTTTTGCTTTGTCTCAGCCTCTCTTCTCTCTGTTAGGTTATTTATTTTATATGCATAATGCACACACTTTCACATTTGAGAGTGTATGTGGATTAAAAGAGAGTAATTGCTTATTGTCTCTCCCTTTCTCTCACTCACTCACACGGATTAGGATCCATGACTTTGTGATATCAAATTTAAGTTGACTTTGTCTTTCTCTCCCTTTCACTCTCTTATTTGTTGAAATTTATTGTGTGGTTCCCTCAAAATAATAGAGAGATAGACACGGTCATATTGGCTTTGATATTACAGAGTCAGGGATCTGAATCCTACTCACACACGCAACTCTTGTGGTTTTTGCTTGTATTTTAAATTTGGTGCTTGAAATGAACTGGACCTCTGCTATGCTTCATCTGATTTGGATTTAAACTTTTCTAGTGGAAGTCTGCCATATTTACTTTATGGTTCTTATGACAGGACCACCTTTTCATGATTTTTCTTTCTCGGATATCCTTCCCAGAAGATGAGGAAAGCTGACTTCGCGATTGGTTTGTTTCATTTCATGTTAATTAAGTATAGATTATTTCATCATAGACGCCTTTGTTAAGCTGCGTGCACTATTGTTTTTTAAGTGTATTTGTAAATTTGTAAGTTACTGGTTTCAATGTTTTCGGCCCGTTTGAATACAACATTTATCAGGTTATGTAGATTTTGCATTTGAGTTCTAATACAACAGCAAATATAGGTTACTGAGTATAATTTATTGCCCATTTTTCTGGGTGTGTAGTTCTATTAACTCGTCCCTTTTTACGTAAAGGCACAAAGGGTCAAGTGGAAACAACTTTCGACGGTTAAACCCTAAATGCAGAACGAGTCGTTTGGCCTCTTTGGAGCTCGATATTTGAGAATTGAAACGCTTGGCCTCTTTGTAACTGCAAAAAGCTACGTATTTTAACCTTTGGGAAAATTTAGTTTTACTGAACGTTAGACTAATAAACTTTTACAAATAATCACCAAAAAATAAATAAATAAACTTTTACAAATGGCTTGAGGGTTATTTGTTGCATGAAATTTTATGGTTTAATTAGTAAAATTTAGTAAACTTAATAGTATATATTTTTTAAAATAAATATTTTGATGAAATTTTAATCCAACTCTTCTTTTGTAAGTTTTATAATTGCAAATTAAATTTAGCTGATTGGGTCCTTTGGCAGGTCAACTTTTATGGTTGAAAGCATATTATAAAATTACCCTATTAATTTTTCTTCTTTCAATTAAGTAATTTTGCCATATGACAACATTTCGAAGATTTTATACTACCGCCGTTTATTGGACATGCCTATGCCCTGAGGTGGCTTCAGCCAAATATACAAGAACATAAATAATATAGGCTCTAAATTGCCTTTCGCTTATACATCAATTTCTCAATACCTTTGGCGTTAAGATAGGCTAATTGTCTCCCAATTTCATCATCAAAAGCATTAACCTTTCAGCAAAATGTACCATATATTATATGCTCAAAAATAATATACTTACGTGCTTCTCCTTATGTTCCACCCACAACTTTAATTTTTAAAGAATAAATTTATTGTATTTTAATCTTGCTTCTCATGTTTCTATCTCTTCTCTCTCTCTTTCTCTCTCATCGTGGGGACAAATTATAAATGGTGGAGTGTGGGTATAACGGCATTCTTATATGCTAGTACAAATTTTTTTCAGCTCACACCAAAAAAAATGTGAAAAAAAGAGCACCAGTATGATAAAGTGTAAGGAGAATTTCTCCGCCAACCTGCCCACCCTGCCAATTACTCTTCAAACGCGCCGTCTAAGTCCTGATCGGCTGAGCCTTCCCATGAGGACTCCGATAATCACCCCACGAAAATCTCAGCCAGAATATGAAAGCGGATCTCTTGGCGCCATGCCTGAAAAGTTGGTAACGGTAGCACTTGACGGTGGGACACTGTCCAGGATGCCATGAGCTCCTACCTGACGCCTTCCAAGGTTTATGACGTTGAAATTGAACCCCTTCTTGATCATGCCTCCAACCTCTTGAGTTTCCTCATTAAGAATTTGGCTAAAGAGAGAAGATATACGACTTGTAATCTTGGTAAGTTTTGGTTTGACAAAGTCACAGGAGACATATCAACGTTAGAAAAGGATGCTTGCAGCACGTTGTAGATCCATGAACACCAGTCTCCCTTGGAGAAAGAGTTTTGAGGCGTAACCCAAAGGCGGATCAGCAGCTGCGTCATGAACCTTAGAAGACTGTCCTAATCAAGCAGCAGCTCATGGCATAGTGGAAAGACTCTCCGCCATCACCCAGTTCGGCTCCCACCAACATGTCTGGCATGGCACCGGGAAAGCCATTTCTGTACTGTAACCTCTAGCACTTTCATAAGCTGATGATGATTGAAGACAGTGTTCTCATGCGTGGGCGGACTCAGCACATCACTTGGCATGTTCGGTGGTTATGGTCGGATTAATGGGTGTCGATGCACGTATATATAATTGGAGAAATGTGTTACTAAATACTCACAAAATTTAAGTTGAAATAGTAGTTGTATTAAAACTATAAGTCAGACTCTATATGACACTTTACACTATCTGATATATTTCTTTTATCGATCTTGATGAAGATTGATTCAACTGTTGAACTACAAATAATGATTATGTTACCTAGTTTTGTATGTCAAATTTCAGAACCATTATTACAACTACAAGCTTGTGATAAAATGGCTCATATTTATTATTATTTTATTTTAAGAAACATTGATATTGTGTAAAAATTTTTTAAATTAATTAATATAATTTCTAATCACGATATACATTACACAAACTTTTTAACTTAATAATAAATTGGTGAATTATTTTTATTAATTGGTGAATGATGATTGATTTAATTTGCAGTTATATACACAATGAAAAATGCCAAGTTTACAGAGGGAGGATTAGATTTTTGAAATCTGTACTTTCTTCCAAGCTTTGCTCATGCGGTTGAGATTTACTGTCTCATATTATAACAAAAGGTACCCGTTTACTGATTGTCTCTTCGTCATAACTATTAACTTATTAATTATATATACTTTAAAATAAAACAGATAGAAGACCAAAGAGATTAGTTTTAATTACAATTTTCTAAAATATTTTTTTCCTCTCCATATACGTGTTTACTTTCATTAGATATATCGCCTGTAAACATTTCAAGGATGCATCTCCGAACCAGCAACTCGAATTAATTGAAATCGTCTCTTGAAAAATTAAAAATTAGACTTAAAATTTTTTTTTTATTTGAACTAAATTGGTTTTAAAACCGAACTAGCTTAACTCGGTCTGGTTAAATCCAACCTACACCTTGTATAATGTTATATATATACATTAAGATTACTCAATGTATACACATAGTTAAATAATATAGAACAAAGATAAGCAGGAGTGAGATGATCTCAAATTTTACTTGTGTGAAGCAAATAGCTCCACTTCACCTGCAAATAGCATTTTCAATCAGGAGTTCAATGTATACCCAACGCCAATGATTGCACACATCCTTCTACATTTAAATAAGGTCAATAAGAATTTCATTCAACAACAATAATTACAAAACAATGCACATTTCAAGAAACATAGACCGACCAATTCTCATTGTGGCTGTATATATTTTAAGCGGGGAAAACGACAGAAAACGAAGGGGCTGATTAAGTCTACATTACTGTTTACAACAGACCATTTTTGCAACTTTTTACTCTTCCCATTCATCCACGTACTAAATTATTACATAGCACAGCAGCCTTTATAGCAACGATAGTTTCTGTAATAATTTTGTGAATGGTATGTACTGATTCAGGAGGAACGTATGCACCATTGGAGGCGTTGTCAATTATGTGGAATGCAACAGTCAGAAGACTTCCAGTGTCCCCATTTTCTCCATCATTTCTTGGGATCGCATCTGGAAGGATGGCAAACCCTGAAGTCAAAACGGCTACAGTATCTGGGTTTGCTCCTTTTAAAAGAACTGACATGGCGTATGGATCTATAGGAGCATAAATCACATAGGAACTGGTTGGGTCTATGTAACTCTCTTGAACATAAAGGACAGCAATCTTGTCTGGGGCAGCCTGCAAATTGCAAATTATTCATGTTTAAATTTATTACTTCTTTGAAATTGCAAGTTAATTAGAAGAAGAAGAAAGGCTTAAGCTTACATTCACTTGCATTATGGAAACACGATTTGCTGGATCTTTGCCCTTAATAACGTAAGCAAGTTCTCTAACAGAATGTCCGCGTGAAAGCAAATCCCACTATATGTAATACAGAGCAACTCGTAATATATATGCGGAGCAGAGATAGGAAAAACATATCTTAAGTAGGTAAAAAAATGTTTATAAAAATAAAAATTTTAGTATTTTATTTTTATTATTCTTTTAATTTTGATAATTATTTATTTATTATTTTTTAATTTATATTAAAATATATTTTGTTATTTTTATTTTGTTATTAATTTTTTTTAATTTTGTATCTATTTCTTTTTAATTTTTTTTATTTTTAGATTCTTTAAAAGCAAAAGGTTTATATTCTAAAAATAAGGTAAATTATTAGATTTATTAAATTTTACAAGATTTAATAAATTTAATAATTAATAATACTTTCATTTGTAAGTTTTAATTTTTGAAATTAAAATTACTTAATAAACTAAGGAGCGGAGGCTACTGTACACATGCTAAAACAGGACCAATTGCAGCATATCTTTGTGTACCTTGTTTCTCGAATTCTCGTCACGAAGGAAATTGAATAATCGCCTTGGGGAGGCTGGAAGCCAGATAGAGGTGACAAAAACCACAGTTGTACCAGCAGGTTTTCCAGGATTGTCCATGCTATTCTTAATCAGCAACCTCACATCTTCAGAACCATTGAATGAAGGTAACTGCATCCACGAGTTTGCTGTGGAAGCACTAATATCAACACAGAAGGTTCTCATCATTCTCTCTGTCAGCTTCAACAGGCTTGTTCTCCCAGCTTGAGGTATCAACACTGTTAATTAAAAGTAACAAAAGATAGCTACTTAATTAGCATATTCTTAATTAATCATGCTCCATGTGGTTTTTCTTTCACTATAACTATGTTGAAAATTATCCCACATTGATTATAGTAGGAATTAGGTGTTAGTTTATAAGCTCTCATCTCATGAACTAGATTTTATCCAAAATTCACCCAACACTAATATCAGAGTCAAATTCCAACTGGGTCATTAAGCGCAGTGGAAAATAATGCCGCTTGGGCCACATGCGTGCATGTGGGACAATTCTCAACAAATTTATAATGATATGATCATTATCCAAATTCCAACCTTAAAACAAATTTTTGAAGTACACATTTCACTTAATAAAGAAAGTAACAAAGCAAGATTCAATCCTATCGGCTCCTATTTTAGTTGAGTAATGCTAGGGAGACAACAACTCCTATTATCAAAGAACGCATTCATCGGTGCAAGTTGTTGGATTGTCAAGAAATCAATTATCTCAAAAATTTAAGTTGTTAGATGTAGATTTATAAATAATTTTATATCTTTAATATGGATCCTTACATTTATATCTCTAACATGGACCTTTGCAATGTGCTAGATCCAATCGCTTTCTCAAGGGTGCGCTTTTGATGTATAACTATCATTGCTCAATTCAATTCTCAAAGAAAGTCTTAAACTTAGTCATTTACTCAAATTCATGTGTTGCAGAAAGCATAATTGATTTACCACCATCCTCAGTTGGAGTGCTTCTTGCTTTTAGAGTTTCAGACCATTCACACTGCCGAACTATAGAAGCAACCCAACGTCTTGCACTAAAAGCCAAACCTGAAGTGACTAGCGGCTGGAAATTTATGTTCAATTGTCTGTAGTCTGCTTCCGCATGCTCCACCCATATAACCTAAAATTGTCTAAAAACTCAGAACTATGCAGCTTAATCATATATTGTAGCAGTGAAGTGATTGAGATTCAACTGTCCTTTTAATACAAATAATTAATATATATGTGGTAGCAAACCTTAGAGTATCCATTTGGCATTTCACAAATCAAACAGCCAGAGGGTCTTCTTCGCAAATTGGTTGATTGACAAGGGAAAAACTTCTCCAACGATACATCTACAACTCCCCACATCTTATCAGACAGCTGCTTACTGTACCTTGCGAAGCAACACTCACGAGTTGGCACCAGCGGCGTGGGCAAGTGAAATTCTGCGCTCATCTATATACCAAAAGAAATATAATATATGGAGTAAATTAACTGAAATGAGTGCAATAAATTTCATGCGATATAAGATTTAATTATCAAAATAATAAATTTATATGACAACTCAAAAGTCCATGATATTAACGAAGAACTCAAGTGAGAGCGAAGTTCGCTTTGATAAAGATATGCAATTCGATATGAAAGCTTCGGAAAAAGCTCAGTGCACAAGGGTCAATGCAGAAGGTATGTATAATGCACCAAAGATTATCCTTAATGATGCATTATGGACACTATGTGCTCTGACCATTGTGTCAGTAGCAGCACTCGAAAGCATTTACCACTTGAAGTTTTCCATGGTAGCCTCCTCCTACTCCATTTGATAAAATTCCCAGAAGCGTTGCTCTTGAAACAATGTTGAAAAACACTCCCAACCACTGCTTCTGATTAATTAACCAAAGAAATGGTTACTTGAAATTAGTATACATATAATCCACGAGAAGAATATAGAATGAAATGAAAAAATAAACCTACCAAATCCATAAGCAATTCAACAAGCTCAATGGGGTTCATTTTAACATATGCAATATCCCGTGAAGCTTCAATTTGTAAAGCTTCTGTTGCAGTTGTCTTTGATGTTGGGTCCTGTTCAATTTGATAGGAACCGAAGGTAGGCAAATATCGAGGCTCGCTAACCTCAACCATCTTCATAATCTCCCTTAGTGTTGCATCAACATGGCCAAACTCCTTTAAGTATTCAATATCATTTAGAGTCTCATATTTCCCTTCTTGATGGGGTTGCCATATAGGTTTCCCTGCAACGGCTATCTTTGTTAACTCTTCCATAGCTGAATGAGCAAGTTCAATGATTTTTGAGTTGGTTGGCTCAGCACAAAGTGAAACCATTAAAAGAAGATCGCTTGCTCGTTGGTTGTTGAATATTCCATCACTAATAAGGCTTGATGAGGAATCTGATAGAGTAGCATTTGCAGAATCTTGAGAAGAGAATGCTGGGGATCCAATGCCTTCATTATTTGGTGATGAGTGAGGCTGAGAATAATGACAGTTTAAAGGAAACTTTCAAAATCAGTGCACTGTGTGAACCAAAATACATGACACAAAAAGATGGCCAGATCACGTAATTACTATCAAAATAGATAGAAGAACATTATCTCTTCAAAAACTAAAATAAAAAGAAAAGATTATCAATAACTAAGAAAATATGAGTTCTCTCATGTATGTATGTATGTATGTATCTTGGTCTTTATCTCTTATGGCACCCCAAAAAAAAAGTCTCTGTCATCATCTTCTAGTGGGATTAGCCAGTTATTTCATTTTTGATTCTCCCCTGGGATCCATATTTATAAGCTAATAAAGAATAGCTAAAAATTCTCAATCATATAAAACTTATGCTCTTTTGTTTGTCGTGACAATTACCATTGCACTCCCACTGCCCATCCCAACAAGTAAAAGTAGAGATGCATCAATAAGAGTATTGATGTTAATATTCATTCACCTTGCCATTCGCATCTGGACGATCTATCCCTAACTGGCGATTGTACTTCATGCCGCTGTCAACTGTAGGAGCACTTCTTCCTTCTACAAAACTGAATATACCAAATCCCCATGAGTTCTTCTGACAAACCCAGAGATGTAACAACAAAAATAAAGCCTACAAAGACAGTCTACCAAAAAAATAAAAAGAGAACTGAAAATGAAAACAAAAACACTAAAAAAATAGGTGAATCTCACCAAGCTTTAAGGTATTAAGGGTAGCTAGTTTCTCTATCCTTCTTCTCAAAACCCTACCTGTTCAACAATGCCACAAACCCACTCTGAATTCCGGTGCAACCATGGTCGCTTTCACTTCCTGGAATGCCATAGCTGCTGCCTCCACTCTCATCCATACCCAAGTAGCTAAATTGAGCTGCCACACATATCATGCATGTGAGCCATGTTTAAGTCGATAAAAGAGATACACTTCTTTATGAGAGATACACTTCTTAATTCTATCTACCACTGCTAGCTATTCATTTCAAATGGGCACATAGGAGAGAAAAGAAAACAACCTAATTTAACAGACAAATAAAAAATGATAATGATGTTGAAATTCCATACATACAGATTCAGATGATGAGGAAGGTCGGAGCAAAGGAGCAATTGAGCTTGTTCTGGTCTCTGTTTCTTATATGGAGAAGGATTAGGGAAATGATGAAATGGGAGTGAGAGTCAACGAGCGAGCGAGCGACAGAGATGGTGGTGATGAGAAGATTTGGAGTATGAAGGTGTTGGGCTGAGTGCATTGCCAGGTGAAACGCTGCTGATACTTACGTGGTGACAAGCGGTTGCTAGCATCTTCTTGTAGCTGATGAATAGGCAGCGTTATATTCTCGAAAGTCGCGCACTTTCACACCAACTGCGGGGATAGGCAGCTGCGATTTGATTGTGCCGTTTCGGGATTCCACATTCTTGCCATCTCATCTTGGACTCTTTGTCAAATCACTGTTTTTTCCTTTAACGGCTACCAGGTTTGCTCAAATGGGCCTTCTCAGCCCGGCCCATAATATAAAGAAAAAAAATGAGTTTTTTGTTGAATATTTTTTTGCCTACTTTATGACCCAAATGGCTGTCAACATTTTAAAAATGATGTTCTCACTATTTCTCCCTCATTTAATGTTCCCATTTTTCTTCTATATATATATATAAATTGTTATATTTTAATTTATAAAATTTAATAAATTTTATAAAAATTAAATAAAATAAAATTATAAAAATAACTTATTAATTTTTCACTTGATGAACAATGTAAAAATAAATTTTTGCATTGATTGTAATGATTACGATAATTTGATTTTGATTCTTTATGTTATTATTTGTTACTTTTAGTAGCTTTTTATTTTTCTTTTTAGTCTATATTTAAATATTTTTTGTGAATCTCATTTTACTTTTACTAACTTTTCCCTCTTGATTTATTATGTATATTTTCCTCTTATTACACACGTTACCATTAGGTATCGAAAGATAGAAAATCCAAATCCATGCCAACCATAAACTAAGAATGAAATATTGTTTTAAAAATCAAACTAGTCAATAAATTATTTTTAGATGATGGATCACAATTAAGCTGACTTAATTAGTTGAACTAATAATCAAACCAAATGATATCATAATTACAAATTTTATATAAAGAATATTTACTTATTAATAACAGAATCTCAAAAATAACAAATGATGCGGTTCATAAAAAATTATAGATTTTATGATCATTCTAATAATTATTTTTCCTTTTTCATTAATCCTAAAGTTGCATATGTAACCAAGATAATAAAATTTATAATTATAATTTTTTTTTTTTACTTTTTAAATTCTATTGAACTAACCAATTGGATCCATTTTGATTGATTCAACTAGTATACCAATTTTAAATAGTGGACCGATTTTAAAACATGGGAATGCCACTAAGATCGTGTAGACAACATTGGAGATTGTTGCAGGGCTTTAGTTTCTCTGATTTCTCTTATGCACACAAAAAGGAAGCTTGGAGTGAATCTAATATTCCTTTTCCATTTATTTATTTATTTAATATTTAGTCACATATTTTGTAAAAGTGGATAATGTGGTTGACCGACCACTTTTTTTAATAACATGAATATTCCAAAATACAATAGTGAAAAAGGATAATATAACAAGATGCTTAAATAAAATTAATAGACTTATGCAAGAATAACATAGTTAATTAAGGTTAATTTAGAGGCTCATTATATATATATATATATATATATTTGGTAATTATAGACTCATTAAATTTGATATGGTCAAAGCAACACAAGGATGTGGCTTGAGTCTGTCATTTTTCAATTATCTCTATCTTTTTGACAAAAAAATGTGGGCCGAGCGTGAAAACAATATGTACCCTGCTACAATATGGCCAATGCTCTACTGCTGCACGACCCAGATTGGAGGATCCGGTTTGTCAGCGGCTAAAGTTGGAGAATTTTAAAAAGAAACAAATATAGAATTACAAAAATAATGGAAAAAATAAATTTTACGTGTTAAATTTAAAAAAAAAATCAAAATTAAAGGAAAAACCAAAAAAAAAAATCCAAATCCTAGATTGAATGAGTACTGATCTAAAGTAATAGCCTGATAGGCCTCTACTTCTGTCAATTTCACAAGGGTAACATTTTTATTTTAATAAAAGAATTGGAGCATGCTATTGGTAATATAATTAAAAAACTGAAAAAATAATTTAAGAATTGATGTAATGCCAAAAATAAAAGTAATATAATTAGAAAAATTATGTGAAAATAATTTTCTTATGGGGCAAAGGTTAAAGTTGTAAACGATTAAAACAAAAATAAAGTTTCAGGAAAATTTTTCAAATTTAAATTTATGATATATAAGATTTCACAAATATTCCAAAAATTAATATTCAATTTGTTCATCTATAATTGAACTGGTATGATTAATAAAGAAAAAATAAAATAGAAACAAACACGTATTTTAATATATAGAAAAGTGAAGGTGAGGTAGAAAGGTTGCCAACGTCTCTATCCAATTTGAATAATATAGTTACTATAACCTGCATATGATACAAAGGAAACCAATAACTAACAGAATTGAAGCAAGAGCTTAGTGCCTAGCTAGAAAGCATAGCCAAATCCTCTAGTTTAGGCCATCTAGTTGCGCCAACAACTTGGTTGTGCAAACTAGTTTCCAACTCTCAAGTCTTTTGATATTGAGATTTTTAACTTTTAAAATTGAAAGTTAAAATAATTTAAATGAGAGATAAAGATAAAATTGATATATATAAAATATTAATGAAAAAAAAAGACCCATAATCTAAATATTTATGTAAAATAAAAAAATTACAAGATCCAATCTCCTTTGGGAGTTTGAATACATCCAAGAGCTCTAAGACAAGCAATGTGGATACGCAATCAGCCATTGCTGTACTTGAAGGTCATCATTACTGAAAGTGAAGGGCCTTTATGATGACTTAACCAATCCTTCTCAATATTTCAGTACATCAAATGAAAATTTTCTCTCAACTATAATCATTTTCTTTTTCTTTTCCTAAAAATAGATTAGGAGATAGTTGGATAATGTGTGGTTCATGTCCATTTGGCAAGAGCCGCACCTCATAAAGAGCAGGACAACACCAACTATGCTGTATAAGCATTTTCTATATATATTATACTTTATAACTCACGTAATATATTACACAAAAATCTCACAAAACAATTAATAAATAGTAAAGTTTAATTAATTTTTTTTATTTTTTTCACATAATATCTTTATATCACTATTAAGTATAAAATTAATCTATATTTAAAATTAATTATTAATAATTTTTTTAAAAAATATAATTTCAAGATTTAAATTAATCTCTCAACTTACTATGCACTCTTATTACTGTGGAAGTATATGATGAATAAGGACAAATAAATGCACTAAATATACAGATCACAAGAATAGTCGGCATAAAGTGCACTATGCAGTATGTGTAAATGTTTCTGCGCAAGCGACCCTGTTTTATGTGAAAGGAAATCAATGTTACCGTACTGCAAGTCTACATCAGAAAGTGAATATTGTTTTAATGGAGAAGGGACCCAGAAGGTAAAAAATGTTAGGGCTCTCTGCAAATGTTGGTACTGGTTACGTTGCAGTAGCACCTCCTTAGACATATGGTTGATATCATGGGCTTTCCATAAACATGATATCTTGGTGATTCAACAATTTGTGGACCTAGATTTTTCTTTGGACGACAAATAATGCTACAGAGAAAGTGACCAATCTTAAGCTGAATTTAAAGCTCTGTTTGTTTCTCGGGAAAGTGATTTCCCTGGCATGCACCCCGTTTGTCATCATGACCCATGTGATGTTCAGCATCAAATCATTAATTATGCTTTCAAGTTTGTGTACAAATCAGTATACTAGAAACCAGAAAACCAATCTGCTTCGAAAGGATTCTCCCCCATCTTGGTTGAAAAATCAATACTCTAACCCCTAAAAATTCCATTGCTGGTTGATCCTAGACGACAATAGTTCTTCTACACTTCTCTTAAATAAATTCACTGCAATAACCAGCATCGATGATAAGACCAACTGCAAGATGCCAAGAATGCTGGATTCTCTTTCACCATGGAGAATTCAAAATGATAGAAACCAAGTTCATCTTTGTTGTTGGGAGGGGTGGGGGAGGAAATGATTGTAAGTTGTTTTCATAATTAATTCTAGATAGAGAGAGGCTCACGATTCATGAATGCCTAACTATATATTGAGACTTGACACAGAGAAAACACATAAAAAATTAATACGTTTTTTTTTCTCCGAAATGCATTACTCTGGTCCCTGGATGAGAATGGGGAAATTTAGTACTCAATACAATCGATAATGATGTATACATAATTTTTATTCTTATAAATATGTAATAACTTATCATATGTTAGTATTTAATTAAATTCAATTAACTTTATTACAAATTTTAAGTAAAGCTAATTAAATTTAACTATTATACGTCCTATATAATAGTTTGCATACAGATTATGAAAAAGATTATATAGATATTATTATTCTAATATGATTAAAGTTTGTTACGAGATATCTTATTTTTTTTAAAACAAAGTAAAGGGGCAATAGTCAAAAATATATTTTAATACATCTTAAGTAGGAAGTATCCAATAAGTCCTTTAGGATAATCAAATTATAATGATTAGGCAAATCATATATTTAAAATTTAATTTAAAAATCACTCTTATTAAAAACGACATATAGTTCAGTTTAAATTTTGAATAGAAATTAATTTTATTCAAAAAGTAAGTGCATATTATAAAAAAAAAATTATTTGTTTTAAACTTTTTTAATATTATATATTTAAGCTTTCATATTAATTTAATACATGAAATTGATTTTCATGGAATAGAAATAGAATTACAATAGAAATAGCCAGAATGACCTAATAAAGAGATCATTCTTTTGTCACTATATATATGGATCTTCCTCTATTTTTTCTTTTTTGTTTTCACTTCATTATTACAATTGCGATGTAAAATTTACAAGAAATAAGGCAATCCCAATTATCTTAAAATGAGTAAAATTAACTGGGAAACTAAAATAATAATGAACACATTTCTTATTGCATTGAATCATCATCATGCATGACATCATAGAATATTAAGATAAAGCATTCCCCTCCAATATATAAATTCAATGTAAGGCAGAGGTCCAGTGACATAAGCCACCTCAAGTAAAATATTTATACTGTCTATAACCGTATATGTTTTACTACAAAATTGCTGAAGAGTTGATGACGGGTTTGGATGTTTTAAATTTTTTTTACTAATTTTGATATATATTTTATTTTTTAATTTAATATGTGAATCTTTTTTTTTTAATTTTGTATTTGTCTCTCTCTTACTATATACATTAATTTTTTATAAAAAGTTAGAGAATCCGAATTAAGTTAGCGACCCATTTGTGCAGGTGTACAAGCTCACATGCTGGCATGTCAAAAGCAAACGGGGCCATATATTTCTTGCATATGGTTATTGATCTTGATAATATTATTCAAGTCTTGAAAGAGCCATTCATCTAACTCTGACCAGAATCCCTTATTAGATTACCTCTTTGAAAAGGAAAATACAAGGTTTTTGACCTAATTTAGGAACAATTTCTTCAGGAATCATGTTAGTTGGGACCCCACTAAGTAGTGGCCTCAACTTAATGCCCCATGCCATTGACAATAAGACCCATCAACCTCTAAACAATTTCCTTATTTAAACTTACAACTAAATTAATTTGGAAAATTGTTGTCTCGCATATAGATGACCTATTCTAGTCACCCACAATTTGGCCACCACATCTTAGGTTGATAGCCTTGTCACGACCATTACTCTAACATGACGTGGAATATACATAGACACTTATATTTTTAATATATAGACTTAGAGTGATTTAATTGATACCCAATTTATTCAGTTAGATTTTCTTTGAAATCAATTCTAATAGTAAAAAATGGGTACGCATCCTATAATTATTTTTAAAAATCATATTATCATTTCTTTTATCAAGTGGGCTCGCATATATTCTATACATAAATTTTGGTAATTTAATCTAAATCTATTAAAAATCAATTTTATTGACAATTATACTATGAAAAAGAAAGAGAATTAAGGCATGCCTAGATAGCTATGATTAATGTTCTTAATGTTTTATATTAGTCATAATCAAGTCTACATAATGATAAGCCGTATGCAAAGTCAAATTGATAGAATAGTGAGTTGGCATAACTTTGTTTTATGTTAGAAAACATAATTTTTTCGTTGTGGGTAGGTTTGAATTATGACTTATAATCAAGGAGCTAAGGCTTAAATAAATCTAGGCCAATATAGGACTTATAAGAGGCTTGATTAGAGGCGGAATGAGGAAGAACTGAGATCTTTAGTCTCTCGGGATGACAAAGATAATCAAATTTCAAGATCATACCCAAATATGAAATTTCAAGTATTGTCTAAGTTGAGGTTAATTTGTTGTACTAATTAAGAAAAAAGGACCCAAAACTTGCAGCATAAGGGGACCCAGAATTGAATATTGCCATCAGATGCTGCTGACACATTGGCTCTTTAAGCATTTCTTACTCACATGATCATTATCTCTGTTCATTGTCACCTTCAAAAGTATATACTGATCGGCAGTTTAGATATAGAAAGCTCATTGACTGAGACATTGCAAGATGGCTCATGTGTTTTGTCCTACACAAAATGGCCACCCAGATTTAATTTTTAGAGATTAAGGCTTGCATGTGTACAATGGTCCATTGTTTTTTGTCAAGCCCTTTTCTGCTCTTCTTTTTTCAAGTCCGTGGTTAAGTTTAACTTATTCAGGAATCAGGAGGATACTGGTCCTCCATTCTTCTATAAAACCGTTGCTTTGCAGTTTGCATGGCTAGCTAGCTATGTCCTACAGTTTGGCTATGGCTACTCTCATACATGTTGCCCGCCACAAAGCATATCTATGTCAACAGCCATTAGCTGTGCTCAGTACTGCTTCAAGAATTCATGTCCCTTGAACTTTGGTATATGAATCCAAATTTAAATCACTTTTATTTTAAATTATATACATATACATTGGTATATACCCATTTTATATATGTATTTAAAAATTTTAAATACAAATTTAAGTCTTAATTATTTAATTTTAAAAATTCAATAACATATCAAAAATTCAATCAACTTGAAGGCTTAAATTATTGAAAAAAATAAAAAATATATATGTCTTTATCATATACAATAGAGATTGTATCTAAATTTTTAACTTTTAAAGCTATCTAAAATCTCAAACGACTTATATATACAGTTTCAAGAGATGTTTTATATCAACGACATTTTGTATATGAAATGTTTATAAAGCATGTCTATAATTATTTACTGACTGTATAAAACTTAACATTTCGTGTCTGAAATATCGTGGGAATAGGATTTTGTGGTCTTTATTATGGTAGAATTGGGTTAAACAAGAATCCTGGTTTTACCCTTTACAAGCCACACTCTGAAAACCAAAGACTGGCTACTTTCATAAAAGACATACAAGAAGTTACACCTCCAAAAGTCACCTATAGTGTATTCAAATTTTGTTTCATGAAGGAATTCCGACATGTAAAGAAGGTTTTGTGGGGGCAATTATAGCTATGTTATGGCACAACAGAGGAGAGTGGAGTGAAGAACTTACAAAAATTAGATCAGTAATGACGTAATTTAGACATGCCAAGATAATAGATAATAATGAAGCAACGTCAGCAAAAACCAAACAAGCTTCCCCTTAAACAACTGGCCAACATCAAATGTCAAAGCTATCAACTATTTTAGTTCTTTCAATGACACCATTCCTACTAATGTAATTATTTGTTTTATGGGTTAAGCCTATAAACTCAAACTTTGAACACATCACACTCACAATCATGAAGCCTCGTTTATGTTTTTCAATGGAGACGACACAAAATGGAAGAAGCAACTAGAATTCAAAAGTATCAAATATATTTATATTTTTGTTAATTTCAGTAATTTTTTAATAATTTTATTTGTAAATTTTATTTTTTCTTTTCTTTTTTCTTAATTTTATATCTATTTCTTTCTTATTTATTTTTACCTTAACAACAAAAAATCTCATGACAAACAAACCTTTAAATTATTTATCCTCTTGTAATATTGTAAAGGGATATGGAGCTCTAAAAAAATTAAAATAGTAAAGACAAAAATAAAATTAAAAAAATTAATAAAAAATAAAACTTATAAATAAAAATCACTCTTTATTATTTCTATTTTCTTTAAAGTCAAACCTAGATGCAATCATATTCCGTAGGGGTGTCAGCTGCTGATGTAGCAGTTTTTTCCTCTTCCCCCTCTCTTTTGTGCTATTAATGACCAAAACAGAAAGGGATCAGCAACTTAAAAAATTAACTTTTCCAAAAACATAACTTTATCGAATGAAAATAAAAAAAAAATTTTAGATAAAGAAAGGTTTTTTGATTATGTCTAAAATAACAAATATTCTTTAAATTTTAGTCTCCTATACATTCATGTGGGTGTATGGTACAAGAAGTCAATGATTAAAGGCAACAGATTAGTCACTACATATAAATCCATAGTAGCTGCAACTCTATTGACATGAATTGTTACTCCACTATTTATGGCAAATTAATTGCCATAAATTTATTTGTGATGATGCCTTATCTGAAAATGAATATTTTCACTATTTTATGGACAAGGATTTTAAGGACTTGTTTGGTTTTTGATGACGTTGGTTGATAATTATTCAACACCACCGATTAATTAAGCAGTATTTATGGTGCTTTTCTATGTATAAAACATATTGACAATTAAGTAAGTTAGTTTAATTAAATGGTTAATATCTATGTGTATTAAGTGAAAAGAAAAGGAAGTAAAAGTCATTGTGTAGTTTTAATGGAGATTTTCTGTGAGAAATTGATATATTTTTTTAACAAATATAATAAAAAAATTTAAACTTAAATCTCATAATATTATTTAAACCCCTCATCATCAGACCATATCTATAGTCTTAAAATTGATGATCATTGTCTTAGATTCTTATAAGACAATTTCTTATAAACTGAGGGATGGCCGAAAGAACATTTCCATTAAGTCTCTTAAGTGATTGTCTGACTAATTAAAAACATTAGTCGAAAGTTAATTAAGTCCACCCTAGAGAAATTTTAGGCAAAGCTCCGTTGGTGCATACCCTATCTCTCACCACAAAGGTCAAAACCTCCGTCTCTCTCTCTCTCAGCTAATTTTAACTCCCCTAACTTCTATGACCCACCCTAAGATTCCAAAGTCCTTATATATTTATTCATTTTTAATATTTTTTCATTGTTTTATCATATAATATTCTCTACTATATATGCTTTCTTTGGGAGTCTTGTTTCTTTAGAACTGGCCACCAAACCCACTAATTATAACATCTTCCATCATCTTCTTTCTTCTTGGTTTTCTGATAGCCAGCTAGAAACCTCAATGACTTCCATAAGTAAAGCTCCTTCCTCCATTGATATTACCAGTGAGTCCCCTGAGGAGAGTGGTTGGACTACATACTTTGAGGACTTCTTGAACAATGATGATGAGTGTTATATATCTTCCGGTTCTGCAAGTTCCTCTCTGGTTTCTGATGCTGCTTCCTCGGCCGCCAAAAACCTAGCAGCAGATAGCGATTTACAAGCCCCAGAGTCTGTTGTTGACAAAGAAGGTAATAGATCGAGTTTCAAAAAAAGGAAGAAGACCAAAGCAGCTTTAGTTGATGACTCTTTGGAAGACACCGCAAGTTCTCCGGTCAACAGCCCCCAGGTTTACCTTTTCTCTTTCAGCTTTGTTCCTCTCTTTCTTCTTCTTCTTTTTCATCTCTCTATATATTTCCTGCATTACCCGCTTAAATAATTGTTCAATTCTGTAACTCCACCATTTTTGGGATGATGTTTTTAGATTTTATATGCGAACCAACAAATGTTAAACAAGCCAGAACTGAACGAAGAAGTAGACCTTTCTCAGGTTGAATTTACTTTGAGAATATCCTCTCGCTCTCTCTCAATCCAAATCATATCTATTATTCTTAAATCATATATATATATATATATATATTATTTTTCTTTCCCTAACTTAATTAGTACCTTTTCCAATACTGAAATGGAGCCTCTGATCTATTATTTCAGTGCTGTTTTATTCATGCATGTGGGTTGAGGCAGGGAATGATTTTCAAACAAGAAGTTGCTTTCTTTGTTTTGTTTTTGTAGGAGAAAGGCAGTACCTCAGAACAAGGAGATGGGAGAAAAGAATTGGGCTATAATGCGATGGATAGTGACTGCACCCAACTGACGAAAAGAGGTCTTTGCTTAGTTCCATTGTCCATGGTAGTGAATTTTCTAGGTTAATTGATTTCACGTTGTAGTCCCCATATGCATCTCTCTCTCTATCTATAGATATGTATGTATGTTAGTGCACGAAGAAACTGATGCTCTAGAGTCCACTAACATATTGAGTTGAATTTTTGAACCATTCCCTTCACTCTCTCCAATTACTGAGACTCATTATTTTTTTTCATGAATCTATAAATTGAATCCTTGCATTTCCAGCGATAGACATTACCGGTTTTACACTAGTATAGTACTGTTGGATACTCTGATGCAAAGCATAGAGGACGACATGAAAAACGGAAAGCACAATAAATAGAAAGCGAAAAAGATGATGTGATGACCAAGTAGTTGACGAAACAAGCCAAGACTAACATTTTATTCTTAGAGAGGGCATTTCTACAGTATCAATAGCATATTAATTCAGAAAAGCACCCATCAAACAGTAAAAAAATAATGTAATTTCATGTTAAAAAAATTGAAAATGAGAATTTAATTTGTTGTTTTGGTCTAATCGTCGACATGAAGAGGTTTTTTTATCAGTAAAACATAGAGTTACCAGTTGAAGAAGTTTGTTCAAAGCTTTTAATTGCACAGTAATTGCCTCAAGTCACTGATACATTCTTATAAATTTACCAGTATAGCGTAAAAGGTTTTACATTAATAACAGATCAAACTTATATATTTCCATAAATTAACGAAGATATGTACTTAATCTTGCTATTTATATAGTTCCTAAAGATTTATGGCTCTTATCTTCTAAATATGAATCTGGGTTCTTCCAGATCATTAAGGATTAAACAAATGAAGCTAACCATCCCTTTAGTAAGATGCTTAGAGACCCATCTTGCCTGGTGTATTTAGTAATTAGTTTGTCAAGTGGCAGCCAAAATAAAGACGTTGATAAATGAGATTAAGAATTGGGAAAAGTTCTTGGTTCTTTTTCAGAGAATCTTTCAATTGACAAGCAAAAATTATTTTTTTCGAGATACAATTAAGCGTCTAAGTAGGAATCTCTCTTAAGTAAATATTTTTTATATATAAGATCTGAATCGAACTCAAATAATATACTTAAGATACCTAAGTCTTTTTTACTCTGACTAACTTGTGTTGATGTTTGGTTTATTAGATTCATAGTTCAAATTATGAAATCTAATAAAATTAAGAGTTTAAATTCTTTTAAATAAGATTTTTCTAAATTTTTTAATTTATAAAAATAGAGAACATCAAGATCACCTCATTAATGGAAAACGTTATGTGTTTGTTAGCTTGTCAAGATATAAATCCCAAGTGGCATTGCCATATTTTCCATATTGCATTATTTAGGTATTCCTTGATTCAATGGTTTACACCGACAAAACCAACATCTGAACTTGTTAGTTAGTTGAATCCTAAACTATAGAAGTATTGGTTAGGATCCTCTATAAATTATCTCATTAGAATAAAAATCTCATTTTGCACAAGTAGCCTGTTTTATGCTTCATTTTTAATTAATGATTAATACTAAGATAATACAATATTAAATCATGCCACCGTGCATGATTGTTCATTCGACTGTAAAATATATAACAACTAACAAAATTTCAATGTATTATTCATAATTAATATCACAAATACCATTGTTGCATAATATATTATATGATTTCAATCCATCTATTTTTACAAATTGAATATCACAAAAATTTTATTTAAAAATTTTAAATTATTAAAATTATTAATTCTTACAATTTAAATTATAAAATTCAACAAATTTAATATCTTATATTAAATTTTATAAACCAATTTAGTGGGTTAGCTTTTCCCATATGATTTTACATAAAACCTAAATTTATAGTCTTAAAAATAGAATAATTTAGTTTGAAGACTACCCACTTTAACTTTAATCCTCTGCTTTGCCCTCATATCCGACTCTTGTTCGCATTCAAGGGATTCCCACATACAATTAATTATATTATCTCTAGGATTTGTTTATACAAGGTTGGCGTGGCTTCTTTCTAATGATTGTGGTTTAAGAAGTCGTCAAGGTACAGAGATGAAGCCATGCAACAATAATTCTTCTCCCCTATATTCCCCTCGAGCATCTTTATTCTTTCTAGCCCTCATTATAATGTTTCGAAATAGCTAGCAGTACCCCAATATTTTAAGCTCATCGCTTTTCTAGCCAGGGCCTCAAGGCTTAACCAACGCTTAACAACCCCTCTTTCTGGGGTGATTACCAAAAAATTATTTATAATAAATTTAGGTTATATAATTTATTAAGTTCATAAATTAAACTATAAAATTAATAAATCTAACTACTCACAAAAATTTTATAAAAATTTAGAACATTCCTTCAAATGAGAATACTTTAATTTTTTTTGGATGAACTAAAAAATATCTTTATTTAAGACACAAACTCTTTAAATCTCTCAATTCAAACAAGTCTAATTCTTTTTGAAATAAGTGGTATTATAAAATTTTTGACCTCAGATATCTCTTTAGAATATTTTAATTTTTCCTATATAGGAATGGAGATCAAGTTCTTCTATAATAACTTTGAAGAGAGATAGATACAAAATTAAAAAAGAGACAAAATAATGAGAGAAAAAATAAATTTTATATATTAAATTATAAAGAGAGAAAAAATGATCAAAATAAAAAAAAAAAAGTTAGAGAATTCAAATACATGGAGAGGGGTAGGGTGTTGGAGAATATATAAAAGGAACCACCGACGTATGAAAGAGCTGCGTAGGTAGCATTTGCAGTTCTTCCAGCCAAGCAGGAGAAAATGGAAAAGAACATTAAAGGCAATTTGGCCAATTTTCATAGTTGTGCATTTGTTTTAATAAAGAACTTTTTATAAGGTGCAGTTAGCTATAGTTTAGTATGGTAGTATTTGAAAATGGTTTGGAGGGTTATAACTAAAGCTTTTATATATATATATATATATATATATATATATATATATATATATATATATATATATATATATATATATATATATATATACACACACACGTTCATGTAAAAGTATACTTTGAGACAGTCTATTGTGGCCCTCATCATGCCTTCTGGTGTTGCATTTATCCCTAACTTGTTTAGAGAGGCCAAAATTGAAGAGAGTATTGATGCCATAAAAAATGTGCCATCTAATTAATGCATAGAAATTTCAAAACGACTCATTCAGCTCGGCTCACCTTACTCGATTTTGTCTTAATTTAATATGCGAGTTAAGATAATGCAAGTTAAAATTTTGCTTAATAGAACTAACAACAAGATGTAAGTTCAATTAATATTTTACATGAGACAAAATGAATTAATCTAATAAATCAATGTATTTTTATATTTAAATACATCGATTTACTTTGACTGAATCAGACTAAGGGTGTCTTAAAACCCTATTTATAAACATACCATAAAAATGGATAGTAAACCTACCTCTAAAGAGGTTCGATGGGTCTAGCGGACAAGCTGCTGGCTTTTGCCTTACCCAAATGCGGCTGCTCCGGAACATTTTCGTAATTTACTTCGAATTTACAGTGGGGGAAAGTTTTTACCGTAGAGTTTCAGTCAATCATGGATAAAAGAATCATTGCGCATCCGGGGAATCGAACCCCGGTCAGTACCGTGGGAGGGTACTATGATACCACTACACCAGATGCGCTTCTTGGCAGGTTCGCATATGTGAATCAAACATGTTTATTACAGTTGACCGTCCGATTTCACTTTCACCAAACACTGAACAAGTTGTAGACTGGAAGTTAAAACCTCCACCCAACCCATTGATTAATAAATCTGGTATCCGAATGTAAAATGGGCGCATGCTGCATCCGAGAAGTTTTTACACTTGATGTGAAACGAACGCACCTTCCCTTTAACTTCCCAGTCCATAACATAAATTGTTTAACAAGAGTGTCCTTTGCATGCGGGACAGCGTTTTACTATTTATTTGCGCCCACTGCGAAACCAACCATCTCATGATCTACGTGTGTGCTTCTTCTTTCCTTATAACAGGTAAACAGTTGCTTTTTTTAAATTCAATGGACAAGTCCCAAAAATGCGTCTGAATGAATGAATGCATGCCTGTTACACATTTGTTTTTTCTCAGCAAGCTTTTCAAGCAACTCTGATATCACCTCAAACCAGTGAAGATTAGGTGACCTTTTTATCTGGAAGTTACAATATATAGTAAGAGAAAGACGGAAATAAAATTAAGAGAGAGAAAAATTATTAAGAAAAAAAAAATTGAGACTCATAAATTTAAATATAAAGAGAGATAGAAAGAAAGTCATAAAAATCAGAAAAAAAAAAAAAGTTAAGTGGTCCAAATCCCACCTCAAACAGATCTCCTACTAATCCATATCAGCAACCTGCAATTCAGCATATGGCATGCTAACATATATATGACCGAATCCATCCACATTCTTTCTTTTTTATCAATATTGCAACCAGGAAAATAGAAGCTGCACTTGGTTCAGCCGCTTTATAGGTTTAACCAAGAACCATTCATTACCTAAAATATAGGAGCTTCAGCATCTTTGTTCACAGCAACAATGACTTTGGAATCTCTCATCCGTGCCAAGTGTTGAATAGCTCCTGATACACCAAAAGCCATATACAGTTCTGGTGCAACAATCTTTCCAGTTTGCTCAACCTAGATATCAAATCTCCAGCAGGAAATACGGACATAAGAATGATTTAATCCTCCAAATAATACACCATTACAAGAACATTCAAAACCAAATCAGGAAACTATTTTTACTAACTTAAGCATCCAACAGAAATTGCCATCTTAAAATATCTGATGTTAATATTTCGTTATGACAACTATACAAAATTGCCAAGAGTAAAGGTCAGCACTGACTAATGAAGTGATGCACTGCTGCATGGCAGAAAACAAAATCATACGTTTAGCTCTACAATTGCTTTCACTTATGGTTTCTTTGGGAGTTGGGAGGGGAAGGGAACGGAGGAATTGGAGGAAAAAGGAAGGGAAGGCAGAGGAAGAAAAAAGAGGATTAGGTAAATTTGAAAAGGAAGTAATTGTCACCTGGAAATCATTAGGAACAAATCCCGCATCAACAGCAGCACGACTGGCCCCAACTAAGCAAAGGAAAATGAAGTTAGAGTGTAAAATTAACAACAGCAAGATATGCCAACTGATTTTAAAAATTTCATAGAAGTTTATCACAAAAACAAGGCTTGTTAGAAGACATGAAAAAGCTTGCAATGCGAAAATGACCTTTGAATTTACATCAGGAAGCATACGGCAAAATCAGCAACAAAAGAGATAACAAATTGTTAACCAACTAATCAGCATTATAAAAGCATATAGAGGAAATACCAGCAGCACCAAGTTTATTGGCAAGCTTTTCGATCAATTTAAAGTTCTCAGCACTTTTCAACCCACGGCCACCTGTAATTACAACCCGTGCATTCCCAAGAGCTGGCCGCTCTGTATCTTGAGATGTGAGAGATACATATCTAGACTTGCCAGGTTCTGCAAGAAAAAAAAAATCAAGTTCATCTCACCATACAGAATGGGTTCAAATACCTGACAGGGTGGTAATTGATTAAAGAGATGTAAATGACCAGAGACAATTATCAAGATACAGTTGATCGATTGCTCTTTCAATAATCCACAAATCTATATTCAAAAGAGAAATAAAAGAACTGGATACATTTCTTATCGTTTTTCATATTTTACCAATAAACAAAAAATGTCCAGGCATCAGAAACTATAAAACAGACCTTCATGGAAGGTTGAGAGGTCCACCTGTGATATTTGAGCCTCATTAGATTTTGAATCAACTGATTTCTTGGGAACTGGAAAAGAAGTGGATCTAATTGTCAACATACAAGGACTGGAACCAGTATATTGGACAGTACAAAGCGTATTTCCAGCACATTTTGGCCTGCCATATGAAATTCAAATCTCACTTTCAGTCAGATGGAGTAAATGTCGTTTATGTTAAAGACATAATTACAAGGAAAGCAGTTCCACAAAGAGTGGCCCGATTGTAGAAATTAGAACATGCTTCATCAAGTAGTTTCCTAAACGAAAAGAAGCCATTCCTGTTGTGTCTGTCGTCTCTTTAATTAAAAAAATGCTGCGCCAAGCAAGCTCATTTGCTTTAATACTAGGCCATTGGCTATGGAGTTCCACTTTTGTAGCAGAACTCATATAGAAGTTCCACGAGTTCTTGCATACCAAAGGTCAATACATTATCATATACTCACTCTTTCAGTCAATGATGTACATAAGGCTGTCCCCTGCCATAGACTTCTTGTTTTCTTGTTTAATAAAAGTTACTCTTTCTTAAGTTAACCTTACACATGGATCCCAACAGCGTTACCTATAATGCCTAAGCCACCATTCACTTCATAAACTTTTTGCTCATGAGTCATTCCATATTTACAAGCATTTCATTTGTTTACAGTGGACTTCAGCTGATAGGATTTCACTAATCATAGTATCCATTCACAGATAAATTATAAAAAGAAAAAGAAAACTTAATAGTGAGTTTATCACAGCTTGGCATGCAAAAATTAAGGGTGAATTAAACATAAGCTGGTTTATTAAATAAGGACAGAATAAAGCATTAAAGAATTTAAATTTTATTTTCATTGACATTTGTGTTTTTTGTGCAAAAAACTCTTGCCAATAGTTCTAAATCTAAGATGGCATAGAGGTTTAAGAAAATTAGCAATTACTGGCAATTTTTTGTATTCATAGTATGAGAGACTAAAAGCCAAAAGCTTTAGCATATCGATTTGTCACGGATGCCAAAGGAAGAAATAAGTCCTTTTTCAAAATACAATCCAGAAGCAGGGAGATCAACCATATTATTGACAGGAGCTTGAGCATAGCCAAAAAAAATAAAAAATTTCAAAAGCCAAAGCAGGCAGTATGGCTCCTTCTGCTAGAGATTTTAAACAGCCAAACCAAATGGAGTCTCTTGCTAAGTAAGAAAATAACGAACAGCATGAAATCAATACGAAGATGCTCTTGGTCCATGTTTTAATTGATAATGATTCCATTCCATGTTACTATAAATAAGTTCAAGATTATGCAGTGCCAATTCTTAATAAGCGAGCAGCGACTGCTTGCGGAAAAAACAGAAAATTTCAACTAAATTTAAACAGAAGAGAACAGAACAAAAATGTAACCTTACAAAAGTATGAGAATCAGAAATGCCAGTAACATCAGTAATTGGAGAAACGTCTAAGAGGGCAGCTGCACGTGGCATGAAATTTTTCCCAAATGAACTTCAAGCAGCAACTATATGAGAGTAAGCGCCTATCTGCTGAACCAAATGGACTAATTTAGCCCAAGGTTCTGCAAGGGGGTTCTTGAACTTATCTGAATCTGCAACGAGCACCTAAACAACAACTAGCACCCAACTAACATCAAAATTCGGAAGTGTTTTTTTTTTTTTTTTTTATAATTTTTGGGATATTTCTCTGCGGCCACATATCGATTGTTTTACTTACTAATAACATTTCCTTTTATTTTTCCATTGGTCTTGGATGTACATCAATATGAGTTACTACTTAACCATAGCATAATAGCAACACCCAATTTACAGTATGATCTAAAATCATCAAAATTTTTATAAAAATATCAGTAAGTGAGTTACCTGAGAGATTGAAGGATGCCATGAAGCAGCTTCATTGAGGGAAGAACCCGAGCCAGCTAAAAGCAAAGAAAAGGAAGAGTCATCACTTAAAGACTTTGCAGCCATAACCGCACTGACAGAAGGGGTTTTGATGGCACCACCTTCATGCTCCGCTATAACCAACGTGCGTAGCTATATACAATTAAACATTAGCGCGATGCATATGGAAGATAGAGATAAAAATCAAAAGCTTTAATTATGGGAGAGAAATACATTTCTAGAAGTTGAAAGAGACAGAAACTCAGAGGCAGAGAAGAAAACGGTAGCTCTGAGAATCACTCAAGCCGCCATTATTTCAGATTTGAGAGAACGCTGATGATGATAATGACGACGACGACGGCAACGACGCCAGCCTAGATGGCTTGATATAAAAATTATGGGCCGTATTAACTTTCTTAACTGATACTGATTCAGTTTAAGCCCCAAACGAAATGTAAAATTGGAAGATCATCAGCGGTCTCTTCCTCTTATCTTTAAGACTTCCCCAGGAGCTAGGAGAGACCATGCGTTCGCCACCTTAAGCATGTTCCAATTTCTCTGTCATGGATTGGTTTGGTTTAGATACTGGAATCTCCGCAGCAACATGACGTGGGAGTTTTATTATTTTTCTTTTTTAACCAATAAAATAACAAAAATTCAAAAGCCAATATAAATATTAAATAGTGTTACTCATATAATTATTTTTAACATATATTGCACTCAAAAAAATTATTTTTATCATATAGTCCGCTCACTCACGTATTTATAACTATTAATTGAATATATTTAAAATTAAATATGTCAAAATAAATTAAACTTACTTAAAAGATAAAATAAATTTATATTTTTTTATAAGTTAAAATTATGGACATTTATTCTATTTTATTTAATTAATAAATAAATACAATTCAATATAGGTTAACAAATTTATATATAAATAACACATTGATTCATGGATCCACTAGCCTTATCCCACCTAAAAAATAAAATGAGTTAAATTTTTTAATTTGTTATAATTGGGAATCAACTTGATTAAACAACTCTAATTAAAACTAAACTTAGGTTAGTAAATTATATATATTGAAATTATTTATAATTTTTATGTACAAATTTTTTATTAAACTATTATTACTCTTTTCTTGCTCTTGGATTTTTATATATATTTTCAAACATAAATCACTTTCATATATTAAAATTTTAATTTTTATTAACTTAACAAAACCTGGGTACGACTTATATAATGCAATTAGTGTTTAGTCTATTATCTGTAAGAGATGGATTCAGATTTAAAGTCTACCAACAGTAGTTAATTAATTTTATTTCATAGTTATTTTTAATCTATTTTAAAATTAAAATGGTATTTCATTATAGTTTCTATAAGAATATTTCTACATTAATTAATAAATTAAACTGGTTTCTTTTCATGCAATATCATGATTTTAGTATGTTAATCGCTTTTTTATGTACATTTATAGTAATTTATAAACCTTATATTAAGAAAATTTAATAATAAACATTACACACATATCACAAAATAAAATAAATTTAAAAATATAAATTATTAAAAGTAGAACTCAAGTCTTGATTAAGCCAAAAACATTGCAAAATCTGAATTCATTTAAAGAAATCTAAATCTAAAATGTTATAATAAAGTAGGATAGGATACATATGTCTTAGTGTATTTTTAGCAAAGCTTTTTTACGTCAAGTAAAATCCTGGTTAAAAAAAAAATAACATATTGATTTTCCCAACAGAATTACAAAATCTGTATTAAATAAGTAAATATACCGAAAACAGAACGTAAGCAGCCTAACCAACCTTTTTTCATTTGTAAAAAGATTCCAGTTTTTTTTTCACAAAAAAAAATTCCAAATTTTAGGAGATATTAAAAAAATACAAAAGGAAAGTCAATGAATCAAACGGCTGAGATTCGAGCCATGAGAACAGTCGTCACGCTTTTACCTGCGTACGCAACACAAAATCAGTCTTCCTTCTCTCACTGTCGCGCGCACCTTTCCTCTTATATTGATACGCATCTTTTTCTTTTTTTATTTTTGAAAATAGGTTGATATTTTGCATTACAGAGTCGGAGACTGATCAGCGGTTAAGCGCAGAGTTTTAGTTGATAGTCTCGGAAAGCTACAGCTGAAGCTCAGCCGCTTCGATTTGAGCTCTTTCTCTGTTCCTCTCTCACCCCTCATTGAGATTCCACTCCTGCGCAGCCATGATTTCATCTACCAAACTCAAATCTGTCGATTTTTACAGGTCAGGATCTCCCTCCCTTCCTTTTCAATTCCTATCCGTTTGCACATTTTCCATTTGTGCATCATGTAATTGTATACGAACGCACCAACAATTGAATTTGTATATTTATCAGTCAAATCTCAGTTATAATGGTAATATTTGGTTAAATTTTGACTAACGATGTCAGCATATATGAACTGTTTTGTGCTTCTTGGCTTTTTGCTTTTTTTCTTTAATAATTTTTATTTTTTTGTTCTTATATGTTGTTTCATGTGGTCAATTCTTGTTGTGTACTTAGTTTTCATACATATATACACGCAGCATAAATATTAGGCGTGTGTGTGGGACTGTAGGGGGAAGGAGCATGTGAGTTTGCTGTCTGTTAGTAATATATGGATATTTATTGCTTAAGATGGCTTGTATTATCATGCAAGGAATACTTTCTATTGCTATAATAGCCCTGCACTGGGTACTGTTTAACCTACGAGGTTTTGGAGCATTTATCCTGTAGGGTTGGTAGATAAACGTGCAGATATAATAAGATGATTTTCTTTTTTATCTTTTTTTATTTCTTTGCTTGTTTGGGATGGTATGTAAACTAGGTGTTTGCTGTAATGGATTTGGTTTGAAGTTTGTCTTATATATTGTTTTGCACTGTAGAGAATTGTTCAGAATGAAATGCACATTATAAGAGAACAAGGAGGCCAGTGTTTATTTTGTCTTTATGTGTACAATGAACGTGTCTGTTACTCCGTTACCTGTATAGATTAAAGTATATGCAAATGAAATGATGGTATCCGGGGTCCACATGTATTATCTATTATCAGTGGTTTTCATTATAATTTGTGAATGCATATATGCCATTTTCTTCTTCTTTTCAATAATTATCGACATGTTTTCTTCTGTCAACAGAAAAATTCCTAGAGATTTGACTGAGGCATCATTATCAGGAGCAGGATTATCCATAGTAGCTGCTCTATCTATGATGTTTTTATTTGGAATGGTCAGTAGCTTCTATTGGTTTTATTAGTTACTATGTTTATGGCAAGTAAATCATTGAAAATAATTGTCTATTCTAGACTGTTATTAGGTTCTATACCGTTTTTACCTTAGAAGTTGGAACATTAATTCTAATTTCGTGTAACTTTGTTGAATTTCTTTCTTAAAAGTGTTTTGTCAAATTTCATTTTGATATATGTTATGCAATATTGTCACAGGAACTCAATAATTATTTGACCGTCAGTACATCTACGTCTGTGGTTGTTGACAAGAGTTCTGATGGGGACTTTTTGCGTATAGATTTCAATATCAGGTAGAATCCTTCATAAGCATTTACTGTCATTGGTTAAACATAATGTTTCCCCATGGCATTCGTATGTCTTAATTCTTAATTCATACAAATTATTGGTGACATCATGGATTTCTTTGCAGGACCTCATAATACTGCATAAAATATGGGCTTGTCTATATCAATTTGCAAATTTTTTATTGTCCTCATGAATGCATAACTCTTCATTAGAGAATTTTTTATTACAAGCTCATTAGGTTGTGGGTCTGATATTTTATTCATCAAAGTCTTGTTTAATTTGTTGAATAGCTGGCAATTTGACTAATAAGAAGCCGGAATGCTTTTCTGAAAGGAAGTGAGATTAACAGTTCACCTCTCAGTGCTAATGATGTTCATATACTACACTGTTTTCATGATTTTGTATCCCATTTACAAACTGGGTGTAGAAGAAGTATTTGATCAAACTGGGAATCAGGTGATTGTCCAATTAGGTGTGGGATTGGGGTGTTACAAGATGATCCATAAAGGACTAAGAAATCAATATTCATATTTGATGTGTGGTAATGGTTTGTGAAACTTAGTGAAGTCAAAGCATTGCCTAGGTGATGCCTTTGTCTTTAATGTTTCATAATATCTCTTGAAGAGATGTCAGTCAATGCTCATCTCATTTAGCAACAGTAGCTAGTTATTCTATTATTCTGAGTATGCTCAATAATTTCATGGCTATAAATAAACTCTTTTTGTGTGTTTGTGTGTCTCACTCAATTGTTGCTGGCTAATAACTTGAAATTGTCTTGTAGTTTTCCTGCACTCTCATGTGAGTTCGCATCAGTTGATGTGAGTGATGTGCTGGGAACAGTAAGTTTCACCACTCCATTTTGTTACATTTTATCATTTAAGCAAAAAGATTTTTGCTTCTGTTGCATGAAACTATTCTCTTACTTTGGTTTGTGAATAATTTAATGCCTTGTACACTTTTTGCATTGACCTTATATATGAAATTCTCTTTACATTAAGTTGTGAAAATAACATAATCTCATTCTGTAAGTTATTTAGTTTTAATTAATGTAATGTAGGCAATACAACTTAATTGTTAGCTGTATAATATCTATCAAAAATAAAGAAATTGTTAATTAGGGGCATCTTACTTACTTTCCAGTCTTCACCATTATGTGGATTTAGTGTCTAAGCAACCTGTCATTGACCACCATTATGAACCCATGGCAGTGAAGCTAAGTGCTTGATATCGATATAGAACTCCTGAAACAGCTTTAATGCACTGATATCGATATACAACTTCACCATTATTTATTTATGCTTGCTCATGCTATTATACCTTACTCATTGCTTGATGTGTTATACCTGGTCTTTAACTTCTAATGTCCTATTTTCAGAACAGGCTGAACATAACAAAAACAGTTCGCAAGTTTTCTATTGATTCAAATTTAAGACCCACTGGATCAGAATTTCATTCAGGGCCAGTTGGAACTTTCATTAAGCATGATGATGAAGTAGATGAAGAATCCTCTGAAAGCTCTGTTTCACTTGCGGCAAATAATTTTGATAAATATGCTCACCAGTAAGTGGGCCATCTCTGGGATTGATACATTTGATTTTTCTGAGTTGCAGTTTAGCATGAGTTTTTTTTTCTCAAGTCCAAATTGCATGTTAGCTATGCACTATTTACGCCATTTAAATGTTAAAATAATCTTTGACAGGCATCCGATTCTGGCTGTAAATTTTTATGCTCCTTGGTGCTACTGGAGTCAACGTTTGGTAATTGTTTCATTCTGGCCTCCTCTACTCCTTAGGACCTGAATTGCAATTACTTTCTGCTTGTATTGCCATCAATGTCTTGGCATTCTTTGAAAGACAAACCCTAAGAACAAAACTTATCATAGGGGAGAAGGCTAAGTTGAGTGTTTAGTACAACCTCAACAACAGTTGCACTATTTGATAGTGGCTGATGCAGAGTTATGATGCAGAAGATTAAAAGATATAAATTGCAAGGAATGTCAATCACTGCATATCATCTGTATATATTATATTGATTGGATGATAGTGTTATATCAGAAAAGGTCAGGTGGGAGAGAAGGAAGACAGAAAATGTAGTGGGAAGAAATCTCAATATTTTAAGCTTCACTACTGCTATATACGTACACATCACTAGTGGGACGATATACAATTATGTGGTCCAATAGACAATACAACAAAGAGTTCATACTATTAACAGATTGCTTAGACAGTTAAACAAAACATGTATAAGTCTTCTCTTTGATGGGTGATGCGTGATTGATAGCATTTTAATTTTTTATTTGACTTGTCCTTTCCTTTCAGAAACCTTCATGGGAGAAGGCAGCTAAAATACTGAGAGAGAGGTACGTTATTATTGACCCAGTGTTCATCTCGTTTTCTGAAATTACTTTTAGAGATATGCTTTATTGTCTTTTTCATAAAATTGATAGATATTTTATCTTTACTTATCCCATATCCCTTTTGCTTGATTACATTATTTTAGATATGATCCAGAGATGGATGGGCGTATTCTTTTGGGGAAGGTTGATTGCACTGTAGAAGGTGACTTATGTAGGAGGTATATTTAAAATTCTTATATTTTTTCTTGTGAGTTTATTACTCTTTCTGAAAAAAATTGGTTTCTTACTTGCAATGCTTTAAATTTTATGTCCCCTTTCCTTAATTTTTCTGTCTGTTATCAAGGAAGATATAAATTTTTTTTTTTTTACTTTGGTCCTTGCGTATAAGAGCTGAGATAGATAACAATGTAGGCAATGATGCAGATGACCTCATAGTGGAGGAAAGAAAGTTCATAAGTTGGTGATTGGCTTTTATGGTGGAAAAGAGGGTAAAAAAATTATTTTTATTTGACTGGAAAGAGGGTAAAGAAAGCTAAAGAAAGAAATTGGGATAACTGCCGCAAGGAAATAACTACAAAAAGGTCAATCTGTCATTTTTACCTTTATTACCTTATGTACTTCATTATCAGTTTGCTTCATGTATCACTTACTACTTCTGAGCAGCAAAAGGCAATGAAATAATTTTTTTCAAAATGCATATATGATGCTAACAACAATAAAGGAGTACTCAAACTATTTTAAATATTTAATAACAAATTTTTTTTGCACTTACCATTACATATCCACTAATAAAATGACAATGAATATAGTGGAACTGTAAGTGACCACGAAGAAGAGCTCAACTGGTCATCTACCTGTTCTTAAAGCTAATGAGTTTGTTAAGGACTCTGGTTTAATCCTGTTATTGCAGATTTGTATCATTGTTGTGTTGTGTGCATAGCATTCGTGATTTTTGAGTGCTCTACTGCTCTGCCTATATGGGGTTAGCGTAATTGATGTACCATAATCTTCTCTTGTCAAAACCATTCATTTGTATTTCATTACCAATGTCCAGGCATCACATACAAGGGTATCCATCTATTCGCATCTTTCGCAAAGGAAGTGATGTTAGGTAATAATATTGTTTTGGTATACTTAAATTTCTTTGTCACCCTTCCCTGCTGCCTGGGATATTTGATAGCAAGTCCTTACATACAAGTATAAACATAATAACACATCTAGGCTTGTTAGTTTTAGTGTTGTTACCCTGCTTTAGCTTGTGAGTTATCCTTGTTAAAATGCCTGAAAATATACAGGTCTGTCCTTTTGGAATTGGATGTATATTTTCTTTTGAATTTGTTCTCAAATGCTTTTGTTTTTTCAAAGAAAAGGGGGAGGGTGGTAATAATAAACTTGGGTTTGTGCTCATCTGCAGTCTTGTTCGGGGTATTATATACTGAGTTACTTGAATACATACAGACGTGTGTGTGTGTGTGTACACATATATCATTCAAAAAAAAGGGAATAGACCTTAAAATCATGTTGGAATGAAATTACCGATGAAAGGCAAATATAGAAATCAGAAGTAGCGGGTTATATGGATGCATGTATAAAATGGTAGAAAAGAAATAGCAATGACCATCATGTTGTGGGAAAGCATATGAGTGACCCATGTAGTAGGAAAGCAGCTACAAGGATTTTACCTCCTTGAACTTCTCAATGGATCAAACGTTGCATGCAATATCACTTTTTTTCCAATATTTGATTCTCCATTATATTTCTAGGTCTCTCAATTCATTTTTTAGCCATTTCTGCATGTTCATAGTCAGATAGTCTGCTTCTGTATGTATGCATTTTGAATAATATACCTGTTTGGTCTGTGATTGGGATTTTTAAGTTTCTAATCTTGTGATTAAATCTTTTTTTTTTTTTTTTAATGTTTTCTGTATTACAGAAGTGACCATGGACATCATGACCATGAGTCATATTATGGAGACCGTGATACAGATAGCTTAGTCAAGGTACAATCTATACGTGATTTAAATAACCTGAATCAAGTTTAACTTAAAATTTAAACTACCGTGCAGCTGGATGTAATTAATTGTCACTACTTCCATTAAACAGTACGTGACTGATATTAAGTTTGCTCACTGCAGACTATGGAGAATTTGGTGTCATCTCTCCCAACGATATCTCAGCAGCCAGCTTTGGAGGATAAATCCAATACAGCAGGGAATGCAAAAAGACCAGCACCATCAGCAGGGGGATGTAGGATTGAAGGTTATGTGCGTGTCAAGAAGGTAAATTCCCATAGGGATACAAATGTACCTTCAACTGTAGAGAAATAATAAAACAAATTTCCTTCATTGCTTCCCAGCTTTCAGATGTGAGCATGAACTAATATGCCTTACATTTCCTTTTCTCTGCAAATGGATGATACCTTTGATTTCCTTGCTTGCTTTTAAGTTATGTCTTTTGCTTGTAATTGTCCTTCAGAAGCTAATGCTAAAACCAAAAGAAATAGATGAGACATGAAATATGACCTCTTACTGTTGTATTTACCTTGATTTTGAATATTATGCTGATGCATAAGTGGAACACAGAATTGTAACCTTTACATATACAAGCTGTTTGGCACTCTGCAGGTTCCAGGAAACCTAATCATATCAGCTCGATCTGATGCCCATTCCTTTGATGCTTCTCAAATGAACATGTCACATGTTGTAAACCATTTGTCTTTTGGAAGGAAAATCTCCCCTAGGGTCATGAGTGATGTGAAGCGCTTGATACCTTATATTGGTAGCAGTTATGACAGGCTAAATGGTCGGTCATTCATCAATAATCGTGATTTAGGAGCGAATGTTACTGTAAGTTTAATATTTTATTTGAAGCCTGCTAATTTAATGTGATTTTTGCTGTTGGAATCTATATTGTTGGTGTCAACGTTTCTTTTATTTTTTAGTAAGGACAAGGAATTTTTACTTGCATCTGCAGGAGTATGATGTGATAGATAAACAGATGTCTGGTTCTTTCCGAAGTTGCTATTTTTTTAGTTTATAAAAGTTTTATCTTTGTAAATGTTGGATGTTACAATAGACATCCCTCTGTCATCAATCTTCTCAACCCACTGGTTTCACCCTTCACAAGATGCATTACTAGTTGGACCTAAATTTATTAAAATGATCATTTTTGTATGTAACCCTTATTTCCATTTGAAGAACCCAACAAATTTATTGGATAAACCAATGTGCACTAGAGGCAATTAAACCATTCTAAACTTAATTCGTTGGGTACATTGCTTTGCTAGTCTCCGTTGAGTTATCAACTTGAACATAACTTCATTAACACAATGCTATCTTTCAATGACCCTGATCATGGTTATGTTAGATCACAATTGACAAGTCAGAATAATAAGGTCTACATGGCACGCTTGGATTGGCTCAAATGTAGAGTCAATTATTGGTAGTTTTAGGAAGTTATGCATGTTATGTGGAGTTGGTTATTGGTAGTTTTAGGGAGTTATGTGTGATATTAAAACATGTGGCAGATTCTAATTACTATATGATACATGACAAGCTCTAATTACCACATGTGTTTGAGTTAATTATGGATAGTTAGAGGGAGCTATTTGTAGTTATAGGTAGTTATTTGTAATGCTATTATAAATATTGTATACAGATAAGTATCCCAATCTATCCTACAGAATAGGATAGCCCCAATTCTAGTTTAATGGCTTAAAAAACCGCCACAAGTTCCAAACTCTGTCTGAATTCCCTTCTTGTCTATCTGTATACAATATTTATAATAGCATTACAAATAACTACCTATAACTACAAATAGCTCCCTCTAACTATCCATAATTAACTCAAACACATGTGGTAATTAGAGCTTGTCATGTGTCATATAGTAATTAGAATCTGCCACATGTTTTAATATCACACATAACTCCCTAAAACTACCAATAACCAACTCCACATAACATGCATAACTTCCTAAAACTACCAATAATTGACTCCACATTTGAGCCAATCAAAGCATGCCATGTAGACCTTATTATTCTGACTTGTCAATTGGTGGTCTAACAGGTTATAACTATTGAAACCCAAGAATCTCTGGTATGTAGAATTTGTCAGTTTGTCTTAAAAACCAAAATGTTACTTATGCTTTTGATATTGGTTTATGCAGCTAGAACATTATCTTCAGATAGTAAAAACAGAGGTGATAACTAGAAAAAATTACAAATTAGTCGAGGAGTATGAGTACACAGCGCACAGCAGTCTGGCACACAGTTTTCACATTCCTGAAGCAAAATTCCATTTTGAGCTCTCCCCCATGCAGGTCAGTTAAGGCTTTATGGGAAATCACATATTTTGATGTTCTTGTGTTCATCCTTCTAGTTTCATTTTGATTTACAATCCTTTTGTTAACCTGTGAGCAGGTGTTAATAACAGAAAACCAGAAGTCTTTTTCACATTTCATTACAAATGTCTGTGCTATCATTGGGGGCGTTTTCACGGTTTGTATCTTAATTTTTATGGTTGCGTGCTTGTACTTTTCATTTGATTATATTGTTGACTAGTCTGATCTGTGGTTTTAGGTGGCTGGAATTTTGGATTCAATTCTGCACAACACTATTAGAATTATGAAAAAAGTTGAGCTTGGCAAAAATTTTTGATAGATAGGGGGAAATTTTGTTTAGCATAGGGCTTCTGATTTTCCTTAGCCAATGTCACTAGAAAGGTTTATTTTAGCTGTGTGTTCACTCCATAGATATACTGTAAGGCCAATGTAATTTACAGTTTACTTCAGAAAATGATCATTACAGGGACAGCGAGCGCCGGAGTGCATCCAGTATTTCATTTCACAAAATTCTTGTTGTATTCTTTTAGCCATTAATTCTTGTTCTTCTATTTATGTTTGAAGAAAGAATGGTTAGTATTGGTATAGGATTGATGAATAATCCGAGACTGTGAAGTAGAACTGAGCTGAAAATGTCAGCTTTGCCCTGCGGGCAACACCTCTCGAACAACATCTGCCTCAGCGTGGAACAAAGGAAATATACAGGATTGGAACATGTTGGCATGTACCCAGTGATCCACATAAAATATGGTTTTATTTCTTACAAAAGGTACAGTGGTTTTGTACATTATTCTCAGGTTATTTTAATTGTCACACAAATATCAAACAGCATCTCAACTTTGAACCAAGGACTTAGTTCAACTTACTGAACTCAAAGTAGGAAACTATTAAAAATGTCAAATAGAATTTATATAGAACAAAAAAAATGATAAGAGTAGGAAATCAAATTCAATCACTCAAACATATACTCTATTTAGAGAGGTAAAACTAGAGATGCAACCATAAATGCTCCAATCAAACCAGCAAAGCTGACCAAGATTGAAGAAGCACCATTAGGAGGAGGTGGTTCACTGACAGGAGCTGGAGTTGGGTTTATCTCTTTAGTTCCTTCAGGTGAAGATGCAGATGGAGGTGGGGTCTCTTGCCCAGCTGGTGCTGGAGATAGAATCTCTTGCCTTGCTGGTGCTGGAGATAGAATTTCTTGCCCAGCTGGTGCTGGAGATGGAGTCTCTGTTGAGCCAGAGGGTGTAGGACTGTAAGCTGTGGTAGTTTGGTTGTTGTTAGAGCTACGGTTGCTCCTGTCAGCCAATGCAGTCACCACCAGCTTCTCATGCTTGAGACAGTTATCTTTGTTCCCGCTAATGAAGAAGTGAGGCCCAGATTGATTGAGTTTGACTACTGTGTGGCCATCAGTGTATTTTGCAATTGGTGCATCAGTGTTGCAATTGCTGTAATCTTCGCTCTTTACTAGAAGCACTGAGTCTTGGCCAGATTGATAATTGAAAACTGCAATTGGTATAACGGAATTCAATGTGAAGTCAGTATTCTCTTATGATCTGTAGATGTTTTTCTCTTCATTTCCAGGCTTTAAAAAAAACTTTAGATATATAAACATTTAGACTCACCTATGGAGTCTCCTATTCGAAATCGGTTCTTTTCTGCCCATTGATTGTAAGGATTAGAATTGGAATCACTTGGAACATTCCAACCCTTTTGGCCTCCAACTACAAATTGATAGGCAGCACCCTTGTGCACCAACAGCAGGAGACAAAAGAGCCCCAAGACATGATGAAGTGCTTTATTTGACCTTAGAATGAAGTTAGCCATTGGAGAGGAGCAATACCCAGCAACTTAGAAGGAAATGCCAAGATGCTGTAAATGCTGAGGCTGTAGGGGTAACACGAACTGCACCATCAGCAGTGGTTTATGTAGGTGTCAGTAGCATAAAACTTTACAAACTGTGAAAGGGAAGCTTTTGCACCTTTTTCTTATTCTCTCCCTATCTTTGGGGTTTCTTTGATTCTGGTGCAAAGCATAAGTTCAGTTTCGTCGGTTAAGAGTGTGAGCTGAGCTCTCTGCAACTTTATGTAACTTGATCTGAGGGTTTATGCTTTGCTTTACTGTTATCAGAATATTCATGTCTTGTGCAGTCTGCTTTGGGGCCAAACCAATGACAAATATAATATCATACTTTTCTCTTGGTGGCAATGAAGATTGATTCCGTGTCTCGATTCTAATAATCTGATCTAGAACTACGTGGATTTACTGTAAAAGAAATTGTATACTTGCAATACTTTCAGTTTCAGCCATGAGCGTCCTCTGTCCTCAATCTCCCTTACTATATCTCTTTGGCAAATGCTTTCAGTGAAACCTAATTAACTTTATAGGTAAGGTCTATCCAAATCATGGCACCAAGCTCAGGGCAGACACTCTCTAGCCAAGAACATCTCGACGACATGCTTCATGCATGGGTTGGACATTGTTCTTCAATTCTTTGGCCGTATTCTCTGTGAAAGTCAACTGGTAATATAACGTAGGGAATTACAAAGTCTAAATCCTAAGGTTGTGAACCTGTAATTCATAAACCATTCATTTTATTCACACACAACTTTTTGCTATTAACAGGTCACACATAATCAATATACCGGTTTTCATTTATTACGAGTGATGTGTTAGAAAAAGTTTGCGGGAGCAAGTTTTGTTGCAATTCATACCCCGCGAATTAAAACGGTTGTTAAGCCTCCTTGGACATTCTAGGCCCACTTAGATTTAAAACATCCAACATCTCATGCCCATTTAGTGCATGAAGAATTAATAAATGGTTTACATGCTAAATTAATTAAATCTTATAAATTTAGTAATTTAAATTTTATATAATAAAAATTAAATAAGGTAAAAATTATTAAGTGTTATATTTTTTATTTTTATAAATTAAATAATAAAAAACTTATTTTAAAAACTAAATTATTAAATTTAATAAATTTTAAAATTTAAATTGTAAAATTCAATTAATTTAACATTCTGTATTTATTTTTATGAAATTTCATCATTAGATGTGAGTAACATTTTCAGAAGTGTAAGGCCACAAGTACTAAATATCACCTAAACAAAACCGAAGGAAAGGAAAGATTCCCTCAAAAAATATTGTATAAAATATTCATAATGTGTAAATAAAATATTATTTAATCATTAAATTTTAGTTCAATCTTTTATTAATCTAATATAATATATAAAAAATTATTTAGTAAAGAATTTCTAACCATATATGATTTGATCCTCATATAAATAAAATTTAATTTCATTGTTATTTTATTTTATTTTTAGATGTAATGCTATAATAATAAGATAACATCTTTTAATAATATTTTTTATAATTTAAACCTTTTTTTATTACATGAAAACCTAATTTTACCTTAAATGAATAGTTTTATATATATTTTAACGTGAAAATATGATTTTTCCTCAAATAAAGAAAAAGATCGTTACTTTTCCATATAGATGGCAATGGCATAACTACTTACTCATAAAGTCATAATAGCCCAACCGCTTAAGCTAGTGAGCAATAGATTTTTGATTCGGCCACTTCTTCATTACATTAAATGCCACCTAACAATCGATTTTAAGAGTTGCACATTTTATTTACTATTTTTACATATCTTTAGTGGGTGCTCATTTCGTTCGCGCGTAAAAGTTGGCCACAGCTAAAACCAAGTCTCTTGGTTGGTGGTCTTTTCCCCTCTTTGACCAATGACAATCCAATCAATTTCTCAACCCAAAATATCCCTAAAGAATAGAGAATCACACCTATTTGTGTTTATTTCTATTTGTAAAGGTAGATGATTTACCAGAACTAGTAATAGAAAAAAGCTATTAGAACAGGAAATGTGGGATGAGGAATTGCTGGCGAGAATAAGAGATTTACTGAAAGAGTAAGTCAATAGAACAAAAATGGAACGTAAAAAAACAGAGAGAAAAACAGTTGGTGTAAATTAACGCATTAAACGGCCAGTGTTCGGGTCGTGAGGTTGGGAATCATCTGTCCCACCACCCTTTTGTCAGGGTATTACTATTACTTCCCTTCCCCATCCTCCCATGACGACTGCTAACCCCACAATGCCGTAGATTCTAAATAAAAATTATAAAATAAAAATAACAAAATCCCAAAAAAATCACGTTTTCTTTCCTTGTGTAATTTTGGAGCTTGGTCTTGTCTAGCACCTTGCCTGGATCCCTTTGAATCATTCACCGAAGAGAATTTGACAAATTTGTTTACTTGGTTTGCTTGATTTTTTCAAAGGGGTCCAGCTCCAGGGTGCGTGTAAGGATTTTGCTTTACAAAAGCATTGCTTTTGAGTCCTCTGTGGTTTCCTGCTGAGAGCTATTTTAGTACTTTGGGGATGTGGAGAGATCCTGGAGCTCCCGCTGATTCTTTCTATGAAGTCCGACCTGAGTGCACCGATGTTCCCAAAAGTAAATTTAGGATCAAGGTCTGTTTTCTTTACCTCCTCTTTATTCTTTATTCTTCAATTATAGAAATAATTATTTGTCTGGAATCAAATGCCAGGTATTCTTATCTGGTTGGTTAATTCGTTTGGTGAATACATTGTAATGTTGTATTGATTGAAGGACATTGATGTTGGTCTCTTATGGGCAATGCATGTGAATATAAGTTTGAGTTCAGTTCTATGGATGCGTGATCATTTACTATTGATTGCTCATTATAAGCCTTTTCAGCCATATTGAGTTTGGGAAGTTAATGACAAGGATAAACTTTTGTTCATTTGGGGAAGATATTTATAATTCTAAATAAATGAAACTCATACAGAAGATAAAATTTTAAAGCGGATCCACCTTTACAGAAGTGGTCAACAATAGTTTTGAAGATGGTGTTTTATCTCCACCCAGCAATTATAAATAGTTTTCTTTTGCTCCCTCTATCTTTTTTATAAATTTTGAAATTAAGGAGTGCCATTCTTTTTTCACTTTTGAATCAAAATAATGTCTCAAGCAGGATTTCCTTGTCAAGAAATAATCAAATCGTCAATACAAATATTGCTATTACGGTATCAATTTGACAGTTGTTTCCACGTTTTAAAATAACATCCTCGTTCTCTTGCTGGTCGTACCAATGAGACACACTTAATTCAGCGAAATCATCTAGTGGAATCTAAAAAAGTGAAACAATCATCCTGTCAAGTTTCATATTACTACCTTTTAAATAGTGCAGCACATAACATCCAAATGAATCGGTTGTTAATTGGTTGATGGCTTTGTTGGATAAGTCAAAACCTATAAATGAAGTAGTTCTGAGTATGTATAAACTGCACTTGGTGATTTATCATGGATCATATCAGATGCCTAATGATAAATTTCTTTGTTAGGTTTTTTATGACTAATAACATAAATTATTCTGATTGCATGAATTTGCATTGTAATATAGAAATCATATGCCTTCTGCTTAGTTGATTTTGATATTGTACCACTTACATAATGTTCTTTAATTGTGAGCTTCTTGATTTTATGTGGTTCAGGCTGGTAAAACACTAAGTGAAAGAAAATGGAAGGCTGCATTTACTCCAGAAGGGCATCTGGATATTGGCAAGACTCTAAGCCGAATCCACAGAGGGGTAATTCCATGTTTACTGTTAAATGCTGCTTTAATATGTTTGCGCATATGAAATTTATTATCTGTTGGATGAAGTAGGTATTTCTAGCAACTTGGAAAAACCTGAGGTTA
The DNA here is from genome assembly GCA_037013595.1 of Dicorynia guianensis. Classification (NCBI taxonomy): domain Eukaryota; kingdom Viridiplantae; phylum Streptophyta; class Magnoliopsida; order Fabales; family Fabaceae; genus Dicorynia; species Dicorynia guianensis. Next base: position 5,908,116 of record JASUAB010000009.1, read on the forward strand.
TATATCTGTCTTGTAACCATAAGACAGGTTGGACTATCTCTTGTCATTTGACTGACCCCTTTTTGTTAATTTGGTTCTCATTATAACTTAAGCTACTACAAGTAAAGTTGACATTGTTATGCACTAGGTAAATATCTGTTACTAATCAGGCTGATCAAGTTCAGTGATTTGTTTATTTTCGAAGACTATTTGTTTCCTTATGTGAGCAAATGCATGTACTCAAGTGAGTGTATGTGTGGAGTTGTGGGTGGGTGTGTGCCTGCACCCATGCTCGTGTTTCTATTATGGTGGAACTTGGAGGAAACTACTGGCAACTTATTGTCAGATGAAGACTTTCTATCAAAACTCTGGATGAAGGGTAATGAGTGCAGAAGCAAAACAGTAGCACCGTGGCATGTTTCAGCACTTTATTCATTCAGCAGTGTTGCTATCATAGTTATAATTTTTCTTGATTGTTTGCTGTGCAGTAGAATATGCAATTATCTGTGTCTTTTTTTTTTTTTTTCTCCAAAATTTTTCACTGTTTTATAATTTTTACTTTTCCTGTAGAGAGAACATTTTGTCTCAGTCTTATACATTAATTTTTCCAAACCAGGGAATCCATCCGTCAATTAGAGGAGAAGTTTGGGAATTTTTACTAGGTTGCTATGACCCAAAGAGTACATCTGAGGAAAGAGATGAAATACGGCAGCGTCGAAGGTAATCTACTTTCCCATTTCCTAATCTTTGTGTGAGCTTTATTGGTAACAAACATGTTCCATGTTACCTTGAAGGGATAAAATAATCTGATGTCCTCACTTCTTGTATTTAATCATAAGTCCTTCTCTTTTTTAACCTTATTACCATCACATTCTCTTTTTATATCCTAAAACATCTAATAGTATATGGTATTTCACTTTCACATGGCGATAATCAAGTCATTATAAGCTCAATATGCCTTTGAAAATTCATCAAACTCTTTGTGATGTAAGACTGATGATTTCTGAATTCTTGATTTAGGACATCATTAGTTAAGGATCACTTTACTGTCTATATATTCAGGATACAATATGCTACATGGAAGGAAGAATGCCACCAACTGTTTCCTCTTGTTGGAAGTGGTAGATTCATTACAGCACCTGTGGTCACTGAAGATGGTCAGCCAATTGAAGATCCGTTGGTGCTGTTAGAAACAAATCCTGAAAAGGGAGTGGTTGTTCCTATTCAAGAAAATAATGGGGATGGTGCTGCAGCAAAGAATTTAAAAAAAGTGACTGACAAAAGAGTAATCCAATGGATGCTAACTCTTCATCAAATAGGTCTGTAAAATCTTCATTCTCATTGCATTCTCTATTAAAATTCTCCAATTATGTGTTTTTTAATCAATATTAGGCATATAGAGTCTCACTTTCAAGGGGAACCCTGTGTCATGATTATTTTCTTCATAAATCCATTAATTAGTTTCTATCCTTGCATGGTAGCTGTTTTATTTACTTTCATCTTAAAACACACTGATGCTGAGAATTACTCTTCTTAGTTTGTTGAATCCTCTTCAGGGTCTCCTTTATTACCCAGTTAAAACTTCTATGCACCTTCCTAATCTGTGATCTTCATCTGGGAATTTTCTTTCGGTGAACGTGCTCACACACAACTCATGTGTATATATCTATTTATGTACATATGAATATATGTATACAGGCTTTTATTGCTATTTTCATGCCTTCAGCATGACTTGACTTTGTTAGCTTTGACCTTAATTTCTGAAATTGGGGTATGCATGTACATGCACTGTTATGTTTTGAAGTTTTCCAATGTGTAAGTTAGTTTCTATCACCATATTATGATTCACATAGTGCCTAACCTTTTTTGTTCTGACAAACACATACTGCAGGTCTTGATGTGGTTCGCACTGATAGGACACTGGTTTTTTATGAGAAGCAAGAGAACTTGTCTAAACTATGGGATATTCTTGCTGTTTATGCTTGGGTAGATAAAGATGTTGGCTATGGACAAGGTGGGTCACACGAGTAATCCATTTGGGTATTTGCTTATTTTGCCTTTTTATAACATTTGACAGTACTATATATAGGTACTCACTTCTATTGTTTTTGCTATGATCTTTCACCTTAATGCATGGGAATACTGCCATGTAATTAGTTTCCCTTAAATATCAACACTAGCAATGATATATTCAAGTTATGTACCCTAATTTAACCATCTACCTTCTCACCTCTTCCCTAGTTGTTGTATGTTGCCTTCTTAGTGGGTTCCTGAACTAATACAAACATTCTTTCATGTGATTTTATTTAAGAAAACCCTCTGTCAAGTAGACAAATCCAGGCCAAAAGAAGGGGGAAACAAAATCAATCAAATTGGTAAACGAGTTTCTCATTGGAAAAAAGATAATTTTGAGGGCTTTATAATTTATGTTGTAGTTATACTTCTAATTTGCCAGCAATCCTGTTAAACATTTAGTCCAACTACCATTTGCAACTAAAGAAAGCTTCCAGTTTTAACATTGTACAATTTTGAACAGGAATGAGTGACCTATGCTCCCCTATGATTATGCTTCTTGAAGATGAAGGTGATGCGTTCTGGTGCTTTGAACGTCTGATGCGCAGATTGGTAAACTTCAAATCTCTAGATAGGCACTATTTTATGGTTAATTTCTTCTTGTGTTCCGTATGAAATGATTTGTTGAAAGCTGATATTCTGTTTTGGAAATTATTATGTTAACTTACTAATTATCATCTTCTGGTTATTGGATTCGCCCTTGTATATTTACAGGTTTTCTAGGGAGTTTGTACTAAAATTGGACTCTATGCTTTTCAAAGAAAAGTTGTGTTGCTAGTTGCCTTCTCTCTGATGTTCACTTAAATAACTTACCTCTTGATGAAGTTGCTTAATATATAATTCTAAGTTTACTAAGACATTTTGATTATGCTTTTTGGATATCCCTTTGTTTGATTTAAAATACCAATTACTGTCTCCTTTTCTTTTATATTGGTCAAGTTTGGTTTTATATTTTTGTATTTTCCCTGTTTTGCTCTTCGCGCATGCATTTAGCATCCCTAATCTGATATTCCTGTCACAAAATCACCCCAATGTGTACGGATAGACTTTGGCGTAGTCTTAAAAGTTGACTTCCTTGCATAAAATTACAATTAAGCTTCAGTCTTCGCAGATATACAAGTTAAGGTGATTCTGTAATTTTTCATATTTATTTAAAAATGAGCAGACTGAAAAGAAATTTCAATCGAAAGTGGACATATTATGAATCCATTTGATGAGTTATATATTACTCTATGGCTAAAAATTTTACTATTTTATTATTATATTTTTATATTTAAATTTATCTCAGTTTCTTATGATATGTGTTCCTATCTTGAATTTTTAAAGCGAGGAAATTTCAGATGCACTGATAGCTCTGTTGGGGTGGAGGCACAACTAAGTAATTTGGCTGCAATTACCCAGGTCATTGATCCCAAACTTCATCAACATCTAGGTATTTTCTTGCATTGTGCTTTTGCACTTTATTTATGGCCAAACAAGAAATATAATGTTCATACTAAGCGTGTAATTTGAGTTTGGTAGTTGTTTCAAAAAAGTTTATGACTGCTAGAAAATATCTAAGGGAAAATTTTCTTGGTCATGGATTGTAAGCCCTGGGTATGATTGAGTCACTCTTCATGGTTTACCAGTTCAACAGTCATACACATGAGGGCAATGGATTTATTACGATTACTGCTACATTGTTCCGTTGAAGCTGTTGAATAAATTCCTTCCATGTGTTACATTTTATTGTATTTTCTTGGCACTATATTTTTTTATTGATCTTTGAAAAAGAAAAGTGACAACTATTCTGTTTATTAATCTTGGAGTGCAGAGCATCTTGGTGGAGGTGACTATCTCTTTGCTTTTCGGATGCTTATGGTTTTATTTCGTCGAGAATTCTCCTTTTGTGATTCATTGTACCTTTGGGAGGTGTGTTCAGCATTTTCTTTCTGCTTTGTGATATGTTCTATTGCATTTCTCAAACAAAGACATGTTTGGCTTCTTTCTGCTAATGAAATTCTCGGTTGAAATAATGGATGTTAGATCTCGTTTTATCTATCTCAAGATATTGAAACTATTTTTTCTAGCTTCCTTTGAGCCATATTTCTGTCTATAATGACTATTCTCCATGATAGTGATTTATGTGATCATTATTCTTCTTTCTTCTATTCAGGTGGGAGTGAGTATTTTGGGAACATATTGTGATTGATACTTGATATCTAATTATTTGAAATTTGACCAGATGATGTGGGCTCTAGAGTATGATCCTGACTTGTTCTGGATATACGAAGAACAAGAATCTGAAAAAGGTGATGCATCTAAACTTAAATCAAAGTCAATGAGTCAGTGTGGGAAGTATGAGAGAGAAAATATGAGAAATGGAGCCACGGAAGCTCCTCTTCCCATATCTATTTTCCTTGTTGCCAGTGTTTTGAAAGATAAGAGCGCAAAACTACTGACTGAAGCGCGTGGCCTGGATGATGTTGTCAAGGTGAGTCTCACGACTTAGTTTAAGTTGCATTAAATGGAACGAGCAATCTATGTAAGATTTTTTGTGATGACCATTATTATATACATAACATAAGCTAGTTAAGGTTGCGGTTGGCTTGAAATTATTTATTTCAAAATTGAAGTTACTTGCTGAAGACTTGTTCCTTACTCTAGCTAATTTTGCTGCCTATTTTTTCACATCTATTAATTTCCTTCTCGGGCCCTCTATTATAATCCTTCCCAGATATTGAATGATGTAAACGGAAATCTAGATGCCAAAAAAGCTTGCACTGGAGCAATGAAACTACACAAGAAATATTTGAAAAAGGTAGCCTGCTCTCTATATCTTCTTTTCCTTGACATAGCATTTATCGTATTTGGTGCAAAATGTCCATATAATGGAACAGAAAACAGCATCTTAGGCACATGTTGATCAAAGTGATTGAGCCCTTGAGATATAACAGAATTTTAATGTGTTGTAATGTGATTTTACTATTACTAATTTTGAAAATGAGTCCTACTATTCTCATAACTTTATTTCACTTAATATTCTCACAACACAGAATGCAAATAATTAAATTTTTTGAGTCTTACAAATTGAATTATTGGATTCACAAAAATCAATAGTCCATAGTGACAATTGTAAGGATTAAGTAAATTGCACGCTGTGTAATATTGTTTCTGTTTGAAAATTTATTGTTTAACTGTGCCTTCAGCACATGTTCTCTTTTTATACTTCGACCCAACCTATATTTCTAATACTTGGGGTCAGTTTTTTGAGTCTTTTATCTGAACTTCTAAGTCCAATTTATATCAATACTTAATTAAGATGATCATGATGTGAAACATGAATTATGTGTTGCCAATTTAATCCTAATAGTGCTATGCCATGCATTGTATCTACCTTAAGAGTTCCTTTCTTACTATTACTCCTACCGTTTCTTGCCTCTTGTTTATTTTTGAATCTTCTGCCTGAATTATCTTACTATTGTCATTGCATCAATACATCTAAATTAGTGAATTCAAATCATCACTCATTGCCCATATAATGAAGCAAAAGGACAGCTGCTTTGCAGAAGTGACTAACTGCATATGAGCAAGAAGCATGTGTACTAAAATCAGAATACATGATGCATTTCTTCTTATAGAAAGCTTGTGTACACGATAATTTTGTATGTGGTTTTGTTCTTCACAAAGAAAGTTCTGCTACTTCAAAAAGTGACCCATGCACCCTGCATAGGTCCTAGCTAATCATTTTGTGAACTAGATGTGGAACATCTCCCCCTATTATGGCAAAGCATTTGGATATGTCTGCGTTTGCATGTAGTCCTTTTATTTTGAGAGGTCCCTTTACTAACATCTCACATAATGAACGTGGGAAGTTGAATTTCTAAATCTCACAATTTAGTCCATAAGACTCTATAAACTTAATGATTTAGATTTTTTTTTAATTAGTATTTAATAAGATTTTATTTATGATAATAATAAAATTATATTTTTTTTTTGCTTCTATCATTTCATTTTCCTTTCCTTTTCATGTTTTAAATTTTAACTCAGTTTGTTTATATCCTGAATATACAATTAATTTGCAATTGATGCAGGCCAAGAAGCCATAGCAGGGAATACAGCCCATGGTCCATTTTGCTGATCAAGCCATTTGTTGTTTCCTGTATGGTGCCCTATTTTCTTCCACGAGAGACAATAATGGAGTTCTTCATAAAATCTCGCTTAAATTGAAAAATGGTTCCAACCATCAAGGCTACCCTGAGAGACAGCTGTTGTATGTGAAATTCATTTTATTTTTTTTGTATATCCAAAAGAGCAAAGAGAGTTTGTTTACGAATATCATTCTGTACAAACATTTGTTGTTTGTAATATATTCTTGATACGAAAAAAGAAGAAAAAAGGATACAGGAAACAACCATCAACATCAAAGAAACTGATTTTTGATCTTCATTTCTTGCTTTCATTTCTGGACTAACTCCTTCAGATAGTAAAGTGATCGTATTTATGGAAGACATTCATAAAATTTTGAGTAACTTATTTCAGTTTTCTTTGTATTTTATTTTTATTGTTCAAACCTATTCTCTATTTTAAAAATTTACACAAACTTCCTTTACGAAATATTAAAAACATAGACACTTTTGATTTTTTTTTTATTTTTAGAAACTTTAATAAACTTGTATAAATTAATTCTTGATTTTTATTAAATTAATATATATTTATACTCTAAATTAATAAAATTAAGTCTCTTAAATTAAATTGAATATGTTTCATTTATGTATAGATAAATAATATAGATACTTAAACTTTTTGTTTGTACTTTGATATTACAAGTTGTAATTATTTTTAGTTGTTTAAATAAAATCTATATATATATATATTCATATATTAAGATCACAAAATATTTAGTAATTTGATATTATAATTTATATTAAATGAAATTACATAGCAGTTATAAATCTTTATTGTTTAATGAAAATTTGTGTAAGTTTTTAAAATAAAAAAATTTATATAATAACTATATAATACAAAGAACATGAGAGTAATTTACTCTAAAATATTCAATTGAGTTAAGAAATGTTTCAAAACAAAAGTCAAAATTAATAGCTAATCACCTTTAGCGAGATCCTTGAAACCTCATTAAAGGGATCATACTAGAGACTTAAGTCGAAGTGTTAAACATTCAAGATCAAACTGAAACATAAGGATAGCAATAATGGGATGAGACAAATCAGGGAAGCAATAAGAGGATACAACTGCGGACAGGAAGAGTTTCAGAGCAAGACCCGGAGTAATCTTGCAGAGAATTTTTTTGGTTGAACCAAGTCTACAATTAATGTTGTATATAATAGAAAAACTGTATGGATGAACCAAACCGAACCCAAATAGAATTTAATCCTTTATATTTTTTATTTTCCGATTTTCATTTTTTTAATTTTTCTCTATTTTACATTTCAATCTAATATAAGTTTTACATTTTAATTTTCTTTCTCTCTTAATTTTATTTATTTCTTTACACTCTATGACTTTGAACACCAACTTCTAAATCTATCCAAACTCATCTTACAATTTTCTTTTTTAGATTTTTGTGAATATTTCTTCTGAATTCAAATTATTTTGTTAACGTTAACCTTAATTAAAATTATTCTGTAAACTTAAGTTGTAAGGTTGTTTATGTGATGAATTAACTTACTTTTATTTTACGTTAAAATACACAAAATTTCTTTAAATTTTAAGTTAATTTTAAAAAAAAAATTTAAATTTTAAAAATTTTTAAATAATTCTCTTAAATTATAAAAAATTTTTAAAAAAATACATCTATTAAAATTTTCGTTAAATTTTAGATATTTTTTAATTGCTGTACATCTTGTAAAGAGACATTGGATCAAAATTTGCCCAATCCCCTTTGCCCTAAAGGAACACAAGTGACGTTGCGGTAATCTCTTACCTTAGGGCTCCCTTGTTGGCCTCGTCGGTAGCTGGCGGAAAATGTAATAGACAAAAGCAAGACATAAAAAACAGCAAAATACAAAAGATACAGCAACTACAATATGCAAATAGGGGCACAGCATAGAGGATACAGCAACTAAATTATGCAGAAAGCAGCACAATGCAGAGGATATCGCAGCTAAAATATCTAGACAGCAGCATACAACAACCAATAGTAGAAAACAGCAACCAGATACAGCAAAGAATAACAACAGCAAAATCAACATACAGCTGTATAATCAGTATACAGTGAGAAAATTCAGATAATATAATAACTAGATTATGCAGAGAACAGCAAAATTAGGGAATACAGCAAGAAAATTATGCAGAATGCAGCAGTTACAGTAAAAAACACTAATAAAACTGCAACACAATATAGCAAATAACGACTCCATATATTTTTTTCTAAAGAGTTTTGAGCATTACAGCCAAAAAAAGTAGAAACAGCAAAAAAAAAGCAACCCAAACTGATTACAACAAGGCAGCAGTAGATTCAATAGCATACAGCAAAGTACAAAGAATGCAGCAATAAACAGCAGCATATAGTAAAAAAAAAAACAGAGACAAACAGTGGCTGAATTTTCACGTAATCAACAACTGATTACAACAAGGTAGCAGTAGATTCAATAGCATACAGCAAAGTACAGAGAATGCAGCAGTAAACAGTAGCATACAGCAAGAAAAAAAAGAGACAAACAGTGGTTGAATTTTCATGTGAGGTTATTTTTGTCATTTATAAAATTTTTGTACATATTCTAACAGAAATTCTAATGGACATGTCTTTTTAAAAATTTTTCATAATTTAATAGGATTGTTTGAAAATTTTTAAAATTTAAAAAAAAATTTTAAAATTAAAGAAAATTCTATGTATTTTAACTTTTTTTTTTATGATTAAAGAGACTTGATCATTTATAAGTAGAAATAGAAGATAGAAGAAACCCATTTATCAAAATCGAACTTGCCTCTACTAGATAGAAATAAACCTTTTATATCAAATGAGCCACACGACTCTAATACCAATTAATTTACTTTAATAATTAGTTACATAAGTCGCTCTCTTTACTTCCAATTTGAATGTTTGACAGGCAGTTTATGACTGTTTGGAAATTAGAAAACAACGAACAAAGTAAAGCCTTACACAATTGGCAAAACCAAATGAATATTGTATTATATCAAGATATAATGTATGTCTTTATATACTGCCAAATAGAACGAACCAAGAGAGGAAAATATATTATTGGTACCCACAACGACAAACAGCTGTACACACAAGTGATGGAATTCCATTGGCATCAGTCATCCTCTTCTAAAGCTGGCCTGTAGCTATGGAATCTAACGATATAATAAACCAAGAGGGAAAGAAAAATAACTTCAGATTGAAACACTTAAAATCAAAGCATTGGTCGCTGTCCCAAATTCAAATATCAAATCTGTGTCAAGATTTTGACAAGAAAATGGAGTCTATCAATCAAATGCAGATACTCTGTTTGAAAAAACTATATTCAGTTGAACTACTTACACACTAGATTAACGTAGGTTAGACAAAAAGGCGATCTAATTTGTAATAAGAACTAGATGTGCTTAAAAGTTCCACACAAATTTTTATCGTATACAGTCTTCTTTTTTATCCTTTTACACAAACAGGCCTTGAATCCATAGCTGCATCATCACTCATCATATGCATGTTAGCTATCCGACCCATCAGCATAGACACCCCCGTTACTGATGAGGACAACCCTGACATGAAGAGAGAAAAGCTTTTTTTCTTTTTTTGTTTTAAACTAAGCCAAGTTCTCTCCTAAGTGGAGGAAGGTCATTGTTGAACTAAAACGGCGCACAAATGTTAGCGAAGTCAGTGAAATTGATCTGCCATGAGCAAGAAAGTCATAAACGCTATGAAAATGACTGCAAGGACACTGATGGAAGATTGATGTCCTGAACTGTGGGAGGGTGTGTGTGGAGGAAGTGCACACTCCTCTCCATTGAAAAACACCTTTGTGGGGAACCCATCTTTACGAATATCAAAGTCTTTCATATGCTTCTTATTGAAAGAGATCACTGATTGCTGCTTCCCAGGCACCCTTGGATCATTTGTGTGGGTTCCATTTGTCTGTCCAGCCAAGTAATTCAAACCCTTTAAGCCTTGGAAAACGATGGTTTTGAGACCGGGGATTCTAGTCCCATTGAAGGAATACACAGTTTCATAACCAGGAAAAGACCTATTGAATTGGATGGCAGTGAACCAGTCTTCAAAGCCGTAGTCTTCCCAATTAAAAAGTGTCATCCTTGCAGTCCATCCCCCCTTGTGGTCTGAGTTGACATGCCAGTTGATGCTAACAGGGCAATTATCTCCGCAAGGCATCTTCTTTGGGATAGGGAAATGCTTAATTTTTGCCCAAGCTTTCGCCTTTTCGCTTCTGTTGGCGAAAGGCACAAGAAGGGCTTCTGGGGGTAGAAGCATTGGATGGCCATCGGGATTGCACTTCCTTGTATCTTCACAGCCACAAGAACAAGTGTTGCAAGGAATTACTGAATCACTGTAATAGGCAGAGAATGAGACGCAGCACCGAGCTTGTTGCGGCTTTGGTTTAGTGATGTTGCAGACAATTTGCCAACTAGCAACAGCAGTGGTAATGGCATCAAGCCCACTCGGGTCTGGGAACTCTTGTGGGTCAACTCTGATTGGAGGTCCACATTTGTATTGGGGATTAAGAACACCATCAATGTGCCATTTCATTGGGGGAGTGAAAGCTGTTCTGTTATCATCAGGGGGAATCTTAAAGACTTGTAATTGGAAAATAGATCTTGCCTTGTTCTTGTCCATGAGAATAGGCAAAACAGTACCATTTCTGCAGCACCAGGGGATTTTCCCAACTTTCTCATCCTCTGCTTTTTCAGAAGGGAGGTCAGACAGTACAGGCTTCTTCTGACAGTTGACAACATTAGTGAAATCGAAGTCTTGGTAGTACTTTCCAGCAGGGCCATATAAGCACTCAGAAGAGTCCTTTATGTGAGTATATGCTCCTTTCATAGAATATATGAACTCTCCTCTCTGCCATTCCCAGGTCAAATTCCAGTGATCAAGACGACCCAATGGATGGTTGTTGTCAATGGTCACCTGGGCAAAGTAGTTATTTTTGAAGGATTGAAGCACATCATATGCTATGGTCAAATCTCCATATCTACGAGGAAGGAACTTGTTCTTCGTTTTATCGGCCTTGGCTTTGGGGTCCCTTACGCAACATACAAACATTTCGGTCCCTATGAACAGAACTCAACAGAAGGACAGTTTTAATCAAGCATATCAAAAGCCAACAAATTGTTAAGCCATTCATTTCATAGATTATGTATGGCATGAAAGGAAAAATCATATAGGTTATGCTAACAACTTTTTGATTTGCGAGAAAATTATCTAGAAATGGGATTAAAAAAAATTGCACTAGTTGATGCCATCTCTTCTGGGCTCAAATACTATAGATCTCACTATTTTTACATTTTTGTTCTACATTTTGACCACGTTGAATTCTTGATGACAGAAAGAAAAAGAAAAGACTGACCTCGACGACGAGCTCCTGGGCATTTGTAGCCATCATTAACGAGCTTTATAGTCTTGGGCATTGGATTGGATCCCACTTTGAGACCAAAAGCAGTGCCAGTCAACTGAACCCTGACGGACATTTGGTTATAATCACCAGCAGTATCTATGGCAGTCTTCAAGTCCGTCATGGGGTTCCCCGCAAGAGTAGTTCCATTCCCCACGGCTGCCGGAAAGTCTTCGGAGTCGACGGGGGTGGCACCGCTCGCAGACACCAAAATCTCCCTATGCTGGAACCCAATGTACATCTTCCATCCCTTTAGCTCGTCTTCCCCTGCATTTATTATGAATGCCTCTGCCTTGAACGACCATGCTTGCTTCGTTACGTTCTTCACATGCGGGTATATTTTCTCTGTCCCTTGCGGGCTGTAACTCAAAAATATGCCATTGCAGCTCTCCAAATCCGGATTTGGCGGCAGCGACGCCGAAGCCGGGTCGTTGTAGTCTTGTCCTTCACAAACCTCAACTCTCGAACAACAAACAATTATAAACAACAACGACATGAATGTCGTTAACTGGTCGAACGAGGCCTTCCAAGCAATCTTCATGTCTCCTGATTTGGATATCATGCTTGCTTGCTTATGTATTTTTATTGTTTTATTATTTTCCAAAAAAGTCTCTTCTTTTTTCTTTTCTTTGCAGGAGAAAAGGTTGGTCTGCAAAAAGGAACCGACGACAACAAAAGAGATGGTGGCCGCGGCGGAACGCGGCACTCAGGGAAATAAGGGGAATCTGAGAAACCACAGAAGAGAGAGAAGTGAATTTGGTTATAAGCGGGGGAGGACATAGGAGGACGTGGTCAACCTCAATTCTCTTCCGCTAGTTTCACCGGTTGTTTCGGAGACGTGTAAGGTGGAGGCGACATTGTTAGACGTTGGAAGAAACTCATGTAAGAAACAGTTGAGAGTGTAGGGATGTCACAGCATCATGTCGTTTCAACTTCATGTCTGTTATTAATAGCTAGCTGACAGTATTACTATTGATACAACTAACTAACAAATTAAGCTAAATTGAGTCATGCATGTCATGAAGCTTTGTTTTGGCGGTAGCACCAACCTAAACGGCAATACGCGCGTCCCCATGCACAAACGTTTAGTTTGGCAATTTTCGATCTCAGAACAAACGTTTACGGTACATTTACGTTCTATAATAAATAATAATTCCATGAACAATAATTATGTGAATCTGGCCAAAGCTGCGAATGCTTTCAAGGTCAATAAACGTGCATATGACATCTTCCTGAACAGAATAACGCTTCAATGGAGCTCTGAGTACTCCACTCAGTTGTATCTATAGGCTTCAAATGTTACAATCCATTCCTAGTTCATGGTGCGTAAATATTGCTTTTCGCTGAAAAACCAAATTGCCAGGCTTTTTTTGCTCTCCAATGTGACAAATATGTTGCGAGTCTCTTTCTTATTTTCTTACCCAATTCAAGTCCAAAACAGCAGCACTAGGGTCAGAGAAGCGAGAAGAAAGACAATCCTTTTTCTGTGCGAGAAAACTGAAATGTTCTGTTGATTGCTTTCCAAAATGTAAAAGCAGGAGTTCGTGAAACAGGACAACCATAGATGCCCGCACCTTGACTTAACTATTTCAGGTTTCTTGGTAGTATTGTTGGTAAGCATCAGGCTAAGGTGTTCCATTATAACGACAGAAGCCCGATATAATTTTGGCGGTATTCTCCAAGTAAAAAGCAGAACGCTGAATGCATACAATCCCATCAAAATAACACGTACTAGAGTATGACATAAGTCGCAATTTAAGTTAACAGTTTCTTCTTTCTATTTGATGTCCTGATGCAGCAGATCTTCAGGAACAAAACTGTGACTGTGGCTACATGCCGAAACTGCAGAGTCATATACCATTCAAAAGCAAATCCAGCTGGCATATATTTACTTCAGCGTTGGATATCATATCCTTGTGATGGAATCATATCTAACCTTATCTACAACCAAATCAATTGACAGCAATCTCCTGCACAATACTGATGATGTCCTAAGTGAACTGGGGTTTTGGTTCCAAATCAATGAACTGGTTGGATTTACTAGCTAAGTGGGAAATGCCAACCCTCCCCGGCCGCTTAACATAATCAGCAACAGCTTTCCTCTCTTCTCGAGAGAGGTAGATATATTTTTTTCTATCATCCATGACACCAGAAAGCCTCCCTGATGCAAAAATACATACATGACTATCTGTACCTTGGCAGTAAAATAAGCAAGACATAATCCCAACCAGTGCAAAAACTAAATTTTACAAGTGCTACTGAGAATTTTAATTTTTTTAGACGTGTAAATATGTTATTAAATGATCATAGTATCCATTGTAACTATGATCTCTATAACAGTGTGATTGAGCAATGACTAATAAAAAAATAAGGAGCAGCGGCAGTTGCACTGATTATAAGCTTCAAAATGTAATAAATGAAGGTTAGTTTTCGTTGATAGGATCAATTTCCTTTGCCATGGTCAAATATGATTATTAGCTACATTGACTTGTGAGAACTATGGCAGAAATGCCTATGAAGTAAACAATTTAAGTGGATATACTTTTCTTTTTGATGATATAGCATTTTTATGAGTAATGAAACGTGTATATATATATATATATATATATATATATATATATATATATATATATAAACTCTGCATACAAATTGTACAATTTTTTACACTTCACTTTTTCCTTTTCTCACTCTAAAAATTAATGAGTCACAACATAGAGAAAGTATGACTTAACATTTTTTTCATCTTTATTTACATGTCAATGTCAAAGGCAATAATAGCAAAACTAAAGTAAAAATATATAAGAAATTAAAATTGGCAACTGGTCCTTCAATAATAACAACTTTTTTCCAAAAGTATTCACTTTTTTTTTTTTAAGTACATAAAAAAAACATTTTTTTAAAAAGCACTGTTTCAAAATACTTTTATCTTAAAGTAATACATGAAAAGCATATTTTTTTTTCAAGAACACTAATCAATTTTGCTTGATTTTGCTATCCAATAAATTTGTTTGGACCCATTTAAATTTTTGAAATTTAATAACTTATTTTTATTAAATAAATATTTTATATTTTATTTATAAAAATAACCGTGTACATATGATTATATATGATTATAATGTCAGGTAGAAATCTTTAATTCAAGAATAACTTATTAACTTTCTAAATAATATATGTACCAAAATAATGATTCATGAACAAAATTGATTGTAGAAGTGTGAATATAGCTTTCCCAATGCCATTAAGGAAGTAACGCTACTTAGAAATTTGCTTAATTTTGTGGGAGGGTGTGTGCATCATTCGTCACACAATGCCTCGTGTCTGACAGCAAAGTTGGTGGCTTCCAACTTGATGTATTGGTGGAGAATCAAGGTCTCCATCACTTATGAAGAATACAGATCCCTCGAACTGTCAATGGCAGCTAGTTTTCTCCCAGTCCCCAGTTAAATTTTCATTTCAACTTTTGCTTTTCTCAAGATACTTTGTGCTATAGTAAATGCTTTCCAAAAGTGCTCTTCAATGAATACGATTAAAGATATGTTTATCTTCTTATATTTAAGTGCTCTATTTGCTTCCAAAACTTACTTTCATTCTCTGCAAGCTTCTTGTTTGCTTCAGTCGGGATACTGAGAAATCTAAGGGTAAGCTCTGATATCTAAATCCGCATAAGCTTTGGCTAGTTCTAGGGAATATATTGAAGCAGCATAGTAGACGAAAGAAAGTAGAATTTATTCAGTAGAGCTAGAAGAAGCATTATAGTCTTTCCCTCTGGAAAGACAAGCAGATTGAAAACACATAATCAGAACAACCATTCGATCGTCACCACTACTCCCATCAAAGTCTAATCCCGAATAACTAAAACGACTACTATCATTTATTTTTGGATGTGGGCTTTGACACTTTCCAACTGATAGTTAACTAGCACAACATGGATCAAGCGTCTGCAATCTCATCATAATCCGCTGCAGCTAGGACAAGCTCTGGGTGGAGTTTTCCTACATACTCTAGAGCATTGGGAAGGCCAAGTGACTTCAAGGCCAGGTGAGCTGCCTTCTGCCCTGATATCATCATTGCTCCAAATGTTGGACCCTGCATTTCCAATTGGCCAAACCACAAAATAATTAGCTATTTCATTTTTAAGTAATTATAAGATGGAGAAGATTTCTTGATCCAAATAACAATATCCCTTTCAAGTCTTTAACAAAAGAACAACAAAGAAGCTCTCTCCTTATTGCCTACCTAATGAATTACTACTAAAGCTTAGCACACTGGGTATATATCTCCTTTATAAATAGAGTTTTGTCCCATTAGTTATGATTTAAAATTCTATTGCAGTGTTATATTGCTTTCCAGCCCTTGTCAGTACCCATTATCTTATTAGGATGTCGCCTAAAATATTGAACTAACTGAAAATGCCCATATTTGAATAGGAAAATTTACATCAAAACTCAAAAATAATTTACCATTCTTGGGGCACCGTCAATCTCTGCAACTTCCATGCCAGTAACAATCATCCCTGGCACAACCTCTCTAGTGAGCCCCACAATAGCATCCTCTGCAGCATTCATATCCAGAGCCCTCATTCCTGGCACACTATCAATCAACCCAATACTCTTGAGCCTCTTCACCCCCGTGGCCCCAAATGGCCCGTCGTGACCGCAGGAGCTTACAACCACCTTAGCCTCCATAACATTAGGGTCCATGCACGACTGAGTGTCATGGTTCATGGAAACCAAAGCCCAGTTGGTCACAACCCCGCCAACTCTGCCATTTTTCACAATCAAGTCCTCAGCTGCGACAGCGTTGAATAGCTTCACATTTGGCCGAGCCAAGAGCTTGCTCATGATGGTCGAAGTAAACAGAGCTGCGTGCTTGATCACCACGTAGTTGTCCTGCTCATCATACGCCACACCAAGCTCGTCTAAGAAGAGATGTGCGGGCTTTCTCACTACCTGAAATACATTTTCAGACAAAATCAGATACATTTTCTGCTAAATTAAATTCTGGGTTTGATTGTTTCTTCTATATCTTTTTATATCGAATCAAACTCAATCAATTAATCCATTAATAAGAAACAGAGTCCCAAGCAAAGAAACAGAGGAGCCCATTAGCGAAAAAGCATTTTTTTATAAGGGTTACCATGGCAGAAAAGAGCTGTCCACCAAGCCATGCGCCACCACCGGGGCTGACGGATTGTTCAATGATGGCAACCTGTACGTTCGGGTTTTTGCTGAGCTCGTAGGCGCAGGAAAGCCCAGCCGAACCTGCACCCACTACAACCACGTCCGTATCAGCGTGGGTGACCATGTCCATCATGTACCTGCGGGTCATCTCGCGGGATACGATGGACTCCTTGATTGGGTCGAACTTAAAACTGAGCAGATCGTACGGTGGGGAAGCGGCTGACATGGACACAGATAGGCTCTGTGAGGCATTTGATTTACCAGGTTGAAGGCGAACGCGTTGTTGGGTAAATGGGGTGCCATAGGATTCGAAGTGTGATGTCTTCGGGATCTTGGCTGAGAGGGCTGAGGAGAAGGAGGAAGCCATAGTTGCCGCAGACGAAGCTCTTACTACAGTGTTTGGGGATACTGAGTTTCGACGGCTACAAGAGATGAGGTTGGATATTTAAAATGGAGAAATGATATTTCAATAGCTAATCCTCCACTAATGCTCACGTCATTCTATGTGATTTTATATAAGCCATTATTTTTTGAATTTCATATTTTCGTTTATAAAATTTAATTAATTGAATAATTTAAATTTTATATTACAAAAATTAAATAAAAATGAAATTATAAAATAGTGACATTCTTTACATTGGCAAGAAATTAAGGAAGGAGTAATCCTATCTGCTTATGTGCACTGAGAATGGCAATAAAGTGTATTTATTACACCAAATCCACTAATAAGTGCATGCATTATATCGTGTCTATTATTAAGTGCATTTGTTACACCTAGTCCATTAGTAATAAGTGCATTTACAACATTTAATCCTCATTTATTTCATATATTTTTACTATATTTAACCAATTAACAAATGCAATTATGAACATACCATTGTGAGCATTATTCGCTTTGAATGTATTGGCCTACTAGTAAATGTATTCTTTGTACATATATCATCATTATTTTGCTTTTTATGATACCAACCCACTAATAAATGTATTTTCAACCTTAAAATATACTTGCATAATATTTTTTGCATGCTCTTATGTGGAAAAAATAAAATGATGTGTTTTGAGTTTTCTTTCTTTTTATGCATAGAAGTAATGCATACATGAGAATGTAAACATTATACTTAAACCCCTTATAAATGCAATTGTGTACATGCCATGTGCGTATTACTGGCTTTAATGCATTGGCGTACTAGTAAATGCATTATGCATATACCATTATTTGTTTTTATCACGCCTTACCCACTAAGGAATATATTTTTAAGGTTTTACTATATTTAGCTTACTAATAAATGCAATTATGTACATAACATTGTGCGTTTTAATGCCTTGGCCTACTAGTAAATGTATTCTTTGTATACATACCTGAAATATTTGCTTTTATTATGCCTGATTTACTAATAAATGTATTTTAATATATTTTTTATGCATGTACCATTGTGCATATAGTATTACTCATTGTTTGTTCTTTCTTTATTTCCAACCAATATAAATCAATAAGTTTTCATATATAGTGGTATATGCACAAAAAATATACTAAATTAGTACAGTATATTTGCTACACTTGTCCCACAAATAAATATACTTTAATATAATTTTTGTGCTCGTATCATTGTGCAAATAACATTATTCACTTTTATTATACTTAACCCATTAATAAATATACTTTAATACATTATTTATATACATATTACTATACAAGCAACATTACTCAAAAAATATCCATCATCCAGGCAAGGAAAATGCTGCAAAGAAATATGAAGAAATGTCCTGAAAAATGCCCGAGCCCTTGGGGCTAAGTGGCACATGCTGTCCCATGAACTCGTCATGCGACGAGTTCGAATCCAGGTTGTCCCATCTCAAACTCCACTTAGGAGTCCCTTATCACCAAAAAAAAAATGTCCTGAAAAATACAAAGGGAGAGGAGAGGATGTGAAGGGATGGTAAACGTAATTAAGGTTTAAATTCTGAGTTAGTAAGGTGTTAAAAAGATGGGTTAATTTTGTGATTTTCAAAGAAGGTGAATATAAAACTTTGAAAAACTTTTGGATCAAGCATAATGGTATTATTTAAAAATTATTAAAATTTTTAATGGTATATGCAACATTTTAAAAAACTCGGGGGTCCTATATGAAAATCTTTAGAAATTTATATGGCATAAATAGCCTCTGGAACAAATGGCATCCATACACCAAAAGCTGGGAAAACAAGCGGCATGCATAGTCAAAATCGAAGTTCAGCTCAGATCATGGTGAGTCCCCATGTGTGTAACTTGAGATAAAGCCAGAATGTGGGTTCCATATTTCATATGCTTTTTGTCATCTTTTGCCAACAAAATGCTTCATCTCTTGTCACGATATGCGTAACATTGAAAGGGACAACATTTTCTTTTCCATTTGATGACGGATGCTATCTTACCTCGCGTCCTCTATAATTGTAGATAGCCCTCCAAACCTAGATTTGTTTGGATATGATTGTCTTCAACTGGGGTCATTTTGTAGTTTATCTCTGTTTTGCTAAGTGGGTCGTTTATGGTTCAATGAACTCTATCTTCTATTTGTATCTATTCAAGATGTCCA
This sequence comes from Dicorynia guianensis, assembly GCA_037013595.1. Lineage (NCBI taxonomy): Eukaryota > Viridiplantae > Streptophyta > Magnoliopsida > Fabales > Fabaceae > Dicorynia > Dicorynia guianensis. Next base: position 5,927,487 of record JASUAB010000009.1, read on the forward strand.
GAGTATTTTTGTGATGTCATGAAAAGGATTGCCAACAAATTAATATAATTAGAAATGTAGCTCGAATTAGATTATCACAAGTGTCTGTTTCTGCTATCATGGTGGAGTTATAGAAGCCGTAACATCCTAATCTGTTATCATTTAAGATTGCAGGATAAGGTCTGGTGATACTGAGAAAGAATAAGAAAACTTCTTGTACAATGAGAGGAGACGTCAAGTGTCGACTTAATCTTCACCGCCTGTAAGTATACTGGTTTCCTACCCAACATTACAGAGTTGAACCAGAATTTGAGCCTAAAATTATTGGCGATGAAATAAACTGCGGTATGTTAATTTCCATCGACGGCTCCTAACCGATGATGGCATAACGCCGGTCCCTTGCACGCCTAAACGCACGGTTATTTTTCCCTGTGAAAGTGTAGTAACCCGTCCAAGCCATGCTAGAGCCACCAAAAACAACAGATGAAAGCTTTGGCAAGTGTTACCCACTACTGGTATGTCTAGCATAGAAGAACAAGAAGATGCTCTATTAAATCCACTACAACTAGTAAGTGTCTTCCAGTTTTTGTATCTACACGATTGTGAAACAGAACTAATAATTGCACAAGTTTTGATTCAGTTATTAAAAGACATTATTGCAATTACTTTTTTCTTGTAATATGTTTCTTCTAGATTACTTTCAAGTATTTCAAATAAGAATCCTGCAATATCATAGAGGTCTTCCATTTCAGTTGTTTGTCAGAAAACTACTACAACCTGCTCTTACGTAAAGAACATTGACTTCCTTCCAAAGACGTATTTCAAAGCTTGTTTGCATAACAAATCCAGAAATGTAAACCAAGAGCTGAAAATGGTAGGATTATATAAGACTCTCAAGATATTGTGATACATGTTATTATTGCCAGCAACACATAATGTTGTAAACTCCATAGTTCCACATTACAAATGCCTGAAGAAAACCACAACACGATAGAAATACCACATTACATATAAATCTCAAATCATATATGCCCAACTCAAAGCAAAGCACGTAAGAGTTGCCAACTCAAGTTTCCAGCAGCTCAGAAACCATGAATCTTGATATGCTCCTTCTTCACTATACCAGCCTGTCCATGTCCTTAGTTAAAAACAAATCACGGATGATATAATCAAAGAATCATGTTCAATAATTTAATGGCAACCTCTATACTCAATGAATTCCAGATAATTTTACCCACCATGGAAACGAAGTTCCATAATTAGGCAGAGACACAGTAGCACTAGTAAAAGCAAAACAACTTATAAACTACTTTCTCAAATGTCGTACACAATTCACCACCCCAACTAGGATCTGGCAATCTGCTCAAAATAAAGCTAAGTAAATTCATCATATATAGTGCCAGGATGTTGGACAGGGGTATGCCACGACCCATGTGCAATCAAAACCCACTATTAACTAAGTCACCAACTCACCAACTTGCTTGAGACATGACTGACCAGCTAAAATAACTAACTGCTAGTCGCATAGACCATGTCCAAAAACAGGAAAAACGATGGACCCAGCTTGACACCAAAAGCAATATAGAAGGGCATATCTTTACCCAAAAACAACCATTCCAATAGATAATGAAGAAATTAAAAATTCAAACAACATACCTGGACTAAGAAGGTAGATACATTCTTCCTCTGATCACCTTGCAGTTGAATAACCTACGAACAAAACAATGCCACTTAAAAAATCAAAATGAAAGGTAGAACATTGTATATTTGAAGGACATCAACACAGACCTGTCCTAGTTCTGGGTCCTGGACGACTGTCCCATTGCAGCAGAACTCTTTCTTAAGATCTTTAAGTATTTTGTTATAGCTGAATTCTTTCTTCAATCCCTGGACAGTTGTCAGGCTTTTCCTACCATTCCGCTGCTGTATGCGAATGTGCACATACTCCTTTGTTCCAGCACCTGAGTCCTCAGCATTTGCCTCAGCAAACGGATCTACAAATTTGGTGATGCACAACCAACACTATAAGCGTAAGAGTTCACAAAAATAACATCCAGTGATCCACTTAGGTATACACTGAAACCTAAATACTATCAGCCACAAATTACTTAGCCATAAAGATGATTCTAGGCAAATACATAGATCATAGATGTTCCATAAGATGTTCTACAATAAATAACCTACTCCACAACCAAAGTAACTACTATAAAATTTCATATGAGAAGATACAAACAGGAAACGTGCACGCAATTAACTACAAAGTATCAAGCAAAGAAGAAACATGAAAGGAATCAACTACAAAGCATCAAGGAGGCTATTTCAAGTACTAAATTCAGAGTCAACATTTTCAATGAGCTAATCCAATAATGCAATATATTCCAAAACTTATCTTTACCACCACTTTAAGAACTTGTAAACATAACGAACCCAAGTAATTGACAGAACAAAACAATAGGGAAGAAGTCACAACATACCAAAGGTAGTAGGAATCTGAGGCTCAGAGTCAGACATGAAAATTAGCTCTCCCGAATAGAAGGTCCTATACACCAGATTGCTCAGACCTGGATTGAGAAGATGTTAGGATACTTACTATGATAAGAAGTTTCAAAATAATACAACAGGAGAAAGATATTTATATATCCATGCTATTATGCCTGTCAGCTCCGAAATCAGCAAAAATCATTTACAAACCCAGTGCAAGCATGACATGAACAATGATCAATTAAAGAATACATTACTCCAACCCCCCCCCCCCTCTAATAATTTCAATTTTTACAGAGAAACAAACTTCTTCACAACTTCAGAGATTACTTTATGTAAAGTCGGCCACCCTACGCGAATATGTTCTCTAGATTTCACACCATGGCTAATAACAATACAATAGTTGACCATTAGACAAGTTACAAACACAAGTTAGCTACTATACCACTAAAGGCACATAGATCTAAATTACCCTCTTAATTACAAAAAAAAAATAATTAAAAAAAATTACAAAGAAGTATAAGACTATTAAAAAAATGTTATAAATGAAAATTTTCAAGATTTGGTTCTTAAATAAACTAAATCGCATCGTTTTATCGATATACCTATTTAGTGGGATCACGCTTAATTGTTGTTGTTTTTGTACAATACAAGAGAATATTTTGGCAGACAATAACTTTTATGGAAAAAAAAGTCTCACTTTCAATCAAATACACAATTTCTACACAAAAGCTCTTATCAAAACCAAAAAAAAAAAACCCAAATCTAGGATGCCAAGCAAAATAATCGGAGACTTCGAATTTAAAGAAAAATCAAACTGCAATCAGATTCAGAGTAAACATCACAAGATCTACTCGGAGAGACTCGAACCAAACCCTAAAACCGATGGGGAAAAAATAGGTATCCAATATAAAAATCGAAACAGATCAAAAGTTGTTACCTGATCCAAGATTTAGGGTTTCGATATGTCACAGACTGGGTGAAGAACTGAAACCCTAAATTGGATAAGGCTGATGACCCCCCCTCTCTCTCTCTTCTGAGATGATGCTCTGTTCGGGAGGAGAGAAAGTAAGACAATAGAAGTCTTTCGAAGAAATTATAAAAAACGCCAAAGAGCAATTTTGTTTTTATAATATAAAATTTAAATTATTAAATTTATAAATTATACTGCAAAACTTTATTAACAAATGAACGTATTATGTTATTTAATTATAAAAAAATGATAAAAATATCATAAAAATAACAATTTTCTTTTCCTTTATGCATGCTCTATTCCTCGGGCAAAATCAAAGAAAACAATCCACACTCATAAATTGCCAGGACCATCTCTGGCTTTGGCTTTTGGAGACCTAACAAAGCAAACTTGCAGCACCCAGCGTTACCTGCAAGGAACTATATTACATGTAGCCATTAACACAATCCCTGATTCACACACGCACTGAACCATTTTTTATTCTGTCTTCTTTAAATGGTCATATTTTTTTAAAATTTTTTAATGGTATCTTTCTATATCTCAAGATTAATTTTTTTTTTGAGATAAAAAATATTTAACAATAAATTCTTTTTATAATTTTAAATTTAAACTTTTATTAACAAACTTATATGATACAGAGATCTTCCAATCTCATGCCATGTCCAAATTATTACTATAAGTGTCAACATATCTGCAAATTTAATACGCCTTATAAAAGCATATCTAGCTTGAAAAACTGAATAAATGTCCCATCCAAACCCCGCCAGTTCCCTAATTTCAATATTTACTCCAAGTAGCAGCGAATCAAGAGATTAAATATATGTGCGTGTTAGTTATGAGGAAAATTACTTTTGAAAATTTAATAAATTTAATATTTGAAAATATTTTTATAAAAATTTTATAAAAGTTTGTTAGTAAAAATATTTTTCCCTAATTTATCAAACTGCACATTCCAATTGGCTTTTGGGGACCAAACATAGACCACGAAATATGTGGCTGTATCTGCATGCAACTCTTACGTGGAAGCACAAACGCAAGCAATGAAGCATGGATAGCCACCCCACCACAGCACCAAAATCAACCATACGCTTCTCTTCCACGTACCTCTCATGCAAAGCCCCAAACCTTGCTATAAATTCCCACCCACACTCATTTGCGTTCTACCCAACCAAGACCAAAGCTCAAACTAGAGTACCTAGTAACATTCACAATGGCAAAGCTCACGATTCTAGCTGCCATTCTTGCTGCCTTAGTCTGCTTCATTGTCCACTGCTCCGCCTACAAAACAACCGTAACCACGGTGGAGATCGACGACAGGGTCAACCCGTGGCAGCCAGGGCAGGAGATGTGCCAGAAGCAGCTGGAGAAGGTGAATATGAAGCACTGTGAGAAACACGTGATCAAGAAGATTGAACAGGAGGAGGAGGAGGAGGATGAGGGTAATGTTCTGACCTTGCGCGGGATCTACCGCAACCACCACGAAGAGCTTAAGCAGCTGTGCTGCGAACAGCTGAGCCAGATAAAAGACCAGAAATGCCAGTGCCTGGCGATGCAGGAGATATTGCTGAAGCAGAGTGGGAGATTGGAGAAGAAGCAGCTGCGTGAGATGAAGAAAGAGCTCAAGAATTTGCCAAACGAGTGTGGGATGGAACCCCTGCAAGGGTGTGACTTGAGCCTGTACTACTGAGCAGCGAAGTATCAATGATAGCTCACGTGCTAGAAAGTGAGGTATCTAAGCTTTTGTAATAGTAATAAAGATCACCATAGTGATCACTAAGGGCAAATTAAGCACTTGGAATGTGCTTGATGCTTTGCCCGGTTTTTAACTGTTCATGTAAGCTTGTATAATGAGGATATATGACCTTTTGCTTTTTGGCATATATATGACTACTTGCTTTCGCTGTTTCTTTAATTATACTTGGCGCTAATGATATAGATGATCAGTCTTTTCATCTTCCCAATTAATTTAAGAATAAGTAACTCCGAGTGAAAGCGGGTTGTCTTTCACGTCACTTTGAGACACCTTTTATGTCTGTCTAAGGTTTAATCCTGCAATCACTTAATATGTCTAAGGTTTTATCCTGCAATCATCTACTTGGAGTTTGAGGCAAAATTGTTCTGTTCTGTTTCTTAAACCGGGATTAATCTTACTGCAGAGTAAGAACATGGGCACAAAAAAATAATAACAATAACTACAAATTCCAAAGGAAATCTACATAAGATATGCTAGATAAAAATTAAGTTACATGTTGCATTTTTATTCAGATTTTTTCATGCAGATTTTTAAATTTGAATTCATAATTTTAAGTAACTTATCTTCTAAGAACACTAAATTACATTTTTTTTTTGTTGGGAACCGAGAATTTTGTCCAATAATAAATAAAAAATTACACAAGAGATAATGGGCCGGGAATGGTTTATTTAGTTCCCAAATCCTGAAAGATGAATTTAGGTAGCGACAAAAACTCAAGCCCAAAATGGCCTCGAAGGGACCTTGTGATCCGAAAACCCAAGACTATTTTCGCTAATATGCTTATACAGTCGCGCTTGGATTTGTTCTTGCAGCATAGCGTGGACCGGATGTGTTAGACTGCTCCGGTGAGCTCAGCAAGGTTCGTCAATGGCGCCCGTTGGTCCTCGATCCGGCGATGCGATTTTCGCTAGTATTGAGCGCGTGGTAAGCAACAAGCCTCTGTTCATCTTCTCACTCTGTTTGGTTGCCGAGAAAATCTTGAAACAATTAACAGTGAATTGCTCCATTCCCAAAAATTTGAACTGGAATCTTGCTTAATCGAGCCGATCAGCTGGAAACTTCTTCTTTCTCGTTTCATTTTCATTTGTATTCATAATCGTGTGGTTGATCTCTAATTTTCTCGATTTTATTTTTTGTTGGATATCAATTTTGTCCTGTCTCTCCTGGAATCAAACAGCATTAAGCTTGCAGAGCCGTCATGTTTCTTGAAGTTGTTCTGAGTTTTGTGCCTGAGCTCTAGCTCTTATTAGTTTATCGTCTCCATCTTGCGTTACATTCTTTGGCTTAAGGAACCACTTTGTAATTTGCAATTGCCGTTGTCGAATTTTTGTTACAAATTTCTGGATAACTTATTTGCTCTGACTTACGGGACGATCGTGCAGAATGCGGAGCTATTTACTTTGACTTACGGAGCGATTGTCCGTCAGTTGCTTACAGATCTGGAAGAGGTTGAGGAGGTTAACAAACAGCTAGATCAAATGTACACTCGAGAATCTCTATTAGCTTATACATATACTTGTTCAGATTTGATGGCTGCGCAAGTAGATTTTATAATGTGAATTTGACTGTTTTTAGGGGTTATAATATTGGAATCCGTTTGATTGATGAGTTTTTAGCTAAATCTAATGTCTCAAGATGCGTGGACTTCAAAGAGACTGCTGAAGTAATAGCAAAGGTATGTTGTAATTTGATTTCTTTTACAAAGGAAAATATGTCTGTCTCTGAAGCCTTTCCTGAAACCTACACAGATGTTCTGCTTGTTTATAAAAGATCGTTATTCCATTCCAATTAAATTTGTTTGATAGTACCTCTTTCAGTTTTCCCATACTTTCAATAGTTTAATTGCTTAATGATTTATATTCATCATGTTTCTTCTGTGTTTTTGGTAGGTGTGCTCATTGTTTGAAGTTTTTTAACATAATTATGATTTGTGTGATCCCATCAATGATTCTTCTTCAGTAATTGCTAAACTTACCATCCAAATTAGATGGAATTTTTAGTCCCATCCCGTGAATGGATTCAAAATCTGTATCACAGTGAATTGGTCTTAAGTCTCAATATCTTCATCTTCTCCTTATTGACTTAGTATATGATGCATGTATGAAGCTTCAGGCCCTCAGCTAAGAAGAAGGTATTCCTGCAATATTCAAAAAACATGTATCAGAAAGCATATCAGTTTACGTTAAAAAAAAAGAAAAAAAATCAGAAAGTGAATCATAGAGCACGCCCATTAGGTGTCACCACTTGGCTTGATATATCCAAGTTACAAGATATATCGTGTCATTGAGATTTTTGAAAGTGAGATTTTATTTTGTAACAACTTAAGTGATCTGGAAGTCTATCTGGGATTGAATGACGAGGTCAACTGCAAACTCATTGGTAATGGTCATTGCTGCCTATAGATTAAGTGTACTTATGTGGAGAACCAGAGATCTATTAGTTTGTGGCTGGGTATATATTACTCTATAGCAATTGCCTTTGTTATGCTAGCCCTTGTGTGATGTTTATATCAAATGCATTGGGATGGGCTATTATGCATTTAGATCAGCATGATAACTTTAGTCGGGATGGGCTATGCATATCTTCCAGGCTGGATGTTTTATTTATTTATATATTTTTGTGGCCATATGGTTGGATGGTTGAAATGTATATTTATAGAACTGAAATTGCATATCCTAATGGTCAAGGTAACGTTTCATTCCAATCAGTCCAGATAATAAAGGTTTTATGCAGGTTGGTTTCAAAATGTTCCTTGGCGTTACTGCATCTGTGACCAATTGGGATGCTGATGGGACTTGTTGCAGTATTGTTTTGGAGGATAATCCCCTGGTAGACTTTGTTGAGCTCCCCGATACCTGTCAAGGTCTGTACTATTGCAACATCTTAAGCGGAGTCATTAGAGGAGCGTTGGAGATGGTAAGTTTTATTCCCATCCGTTGTGTCACATAAACCTATTACTCCCGCCTTATTTAATTTCCGTTTTTTCATTAATTTTTGTTTTCACTCTCGGCAAACTAGGAAATTATACTTCAGATTGCTGCATAGGTAGCTTGATGCATTTTAATTAATTTATTGTTGTTAGTATATGGCTGGGAACACCTAGCAAGGTTTGAATGCAATTATTTAACTGACTCACTTCGTAATTTCAGTCAATCTTTTCCTTGAAAATTTTGTATATTTTTTGCAAATTTACCGGGTCAATAGACTCAATACACTTGATGATATCTTTGGTGATACTATTGTCTCAGTAGAAATGAGGAATGACTTGTATGTGCTGTTTCCTATGATATCTTTGGTGCACCATGGCTTTAAGTTTTGGACATAGTGTGATGGGGAAGATAAAGTTGTATTCTACACTACTTACTTGTGTCTGTTCCTTGCCATTTTGGTTCTTATATATACATATTCAGGTATCAATGAAGACTGAAGTCACGTGGGTGCGTGATATGCTTCGAGGTGATGATGTTTTTGAGTTGCAAGTAAAACTTCTCAAGCAAGTTCCAGAAGAGTATCCATACAAGGATGACGAGTAAAATTCTGTCTTGTAATTTAATATGCCTACCGCTCTTTTCTTTTCTTTTTTAACTAATTTCGTCTATATGTCCTCTAATATAGATGATCAGCTATCTTTCTAGTGCTACGTGTATCAAATGAAATTTTAATTAGAAGTGGACTTCTTTATGAATATCATGATTGACGGTACAGGGGACTTTGATCTATTCTGGGAGATATTTCTAATTCTTACTTTCTTCCCGATCTCGTTACTATGGCAGATGTGTTTTGTAGACAACATATATATGCATTTGGACGACTCTATTTCTGTGAACATTATTCTTATTAATATGTCACGCACAATTAAAAAAATGATTTTTATGTTATTTTGAAAAATAGCAATATTTTTTAGTTAATAGAAGTAAATTTTCTTTATACATTTTTAAGGTTTGTGTGTGTGTGAGAGAGAGATCTTGTCTTCTATTAACAGTTGCTTCATTTCAAGAATATCATCATACCTAATGTGGTGGTTAGTAGCATGGACAGTTAAATAAAGGAGCAGTATCCATGTGGGATACTTTATTTCGAGGCTAGCTTTGAGCAATGGCAACGCTGGACTTCCGTCAATTGGTGAAACCCTTGCTAAATTTGTCAACCCTTTTCAAATAGACTCTGTGAAGTTGTTTTATTGTGAGTCATGGTAGCTACTTTCTCACAAAGGATATAGCAGCAAAGCTTTTTGTGTTATTTGTATAATTTTATTTTTATTTAATTTTTATAATTTAAAAATTAAATTTATTATTTATTAAATCTTATAAAATTAATATATCACACTATCTTATTATAAAATTGGTATGGCAAATTGATTGTGGGACCGTGGAAGTGTCTATTTCTATAGCCATAGTCAACTGTCTTGATGCGTTGTGCGTCCGGTAAGGCGGCCTACATGTCATAATCTGATTTGATCATATAATGGATTGTTTTTTTGATAAGATGGAAGTTATATATTGGCACATATGGGGAAGAGATATTTAAAAATCAAATCCATCACATAATTTGAAGGTGAGAGAGCAAGTATCACATGAATTACAATTTGCTGATGTCATATATTGGATTGTATGCATGCAATCTAAAGACTAAATGTACAGTTGTACTTCCCTGTCAAAAAAAGTAGAGTAATATTGCATACGGGATAAATATATTTGCATGTTCAAATAGTATTTTGTATAAATAAAAAATTAAAAAAGAGTAAAAATATAAAAAATTTTGCAGAAAAAGTATAAATTTTATTGTATAAATATCATTTAAGGGAAAGACAATTACACCTACTAAAGTAGTAAGCATTTGTTTTAAGACAATTATACCCACTAAAGTCATGGTTGACGGTATTTTCACTGTTTTATATTCAACCTTTTCTCACGTAATTTTATATATATTATCTTAAAATAATTATATCGAAATTTTGGAATGATAATGTAGGACTCACATCATTTAAAAATTATCATTCCAAAATTGTTATATGATTATATAAAGTTAATGTAGTTAAAACTATGTATGAGTATAATTAGGTCTTTTTTACTAAGAGGATAAACGTTTTTATTGGATAAAATGTATTAAGACAAGGAAAATTTTATTTTCACTGTTTTTAGTTAATGTTTATATTTATTGGGTGTAAGTTTTTAAATTTATTAGGTTTTATAGTATAAAATTTAATAAATTTAATAATTATGTTTTATAAAATAAAAATTATATGAGAATAATAAAATTGCAAGAAAAAGTTACATTAATTTTTTAACAGTAAGTTAAATTAATAAACTCAATGTCTTAAATGGTATACCTCTTTGTGGAATTACCTTTTTGAAACTAGATGTACATTCTCAAGCCTTTAACTAGGTAACAAAATTATTTTAAGGCACTTTTTCTATATTTTGGTATTACCTAGTAGTGCATTGGACCATTAAAGAAGGAACACAGAATTAAATAATTAAGTAGTAAATATTATACAGAACTTTCTTTCTCAACTTGAACACAAACAGCCATATAGAAATATTTGCATTCAACTCATCTTACTCAAAATTAATTATGGTGGAGTCAATTAAATTCAAATAGTGCCATATAAAAGATTATGTAAAAAATTGTGAAAAAGTTGTATACATATTCGTAATCGTTAGTGTTCACACTATACAACGTTTATATGCAGTTAGAACTTAGTATTGCTTAAAAGAGGAGTGTAACGCCTTAGAAACATATAAAACTAGAGAATAGTAAGATTGATATCTAACTTTCCCAATTTTAATTAAAAACTTTTATTTTAAAAAATAAATAATAAATCACTTAACACACATATATATATATATATAATCTTGAATTTAAATTTAAAAATCTAAAGAAAAAAAATATCGAGACAATAATCAAGTACTACTGTATTATTAAATATATCAACAAATAAAAAATTTAATCACTAACTTCTAATTACTTTATCTCTGATCCTCTGGGACATTGTAATTTATTCCACATGTAGACTTTAATCACATTCCACTATGCTTATCATTATCAGCTACATACCTTAACGCCCTTGTTTTCCTGCAGAAAGATAATTAACTCCGTATTATACACTACATATTGATGTTATTGATGTGAAACTTTGAGCCTGTTACAGACATTGGGGAGAACTCACTTTCAATAGTTAGTTGTTAGGAGGAAAGAGTCCAGAGTTTTATAAGCTCACACAAGTATCCCATTCTACTTGATATACGACTCAATGAATCATAACATTCTATCACTCTCCAGACGCCCATGTGAACTGACTTGTCACTAGACCCTGGTCTCATATTAAGTAGTATGGAATCCTTGGGTAGGGTAATAAACCTTTGGACTTTTTGCTCTCATCAATTAGCTTTTAAAGGTGAGTTCTTCTAAAAAGTTTGTAATAGAGCCCACCAACTATATAGGTTCTCTATTCGTAAATGTTTATTCATACATAATTTTTATTTAATTAATAAAATATAAATTATTAAATTCATTTATACTATATTTTAAATTATAAAATTTAAATAATCTAACAATTCTGATCATCAAGCGTGAGGATATATACATAAAACACATCCTGGTTACATTTTCAGCTACTGCTTACTGGTTACATTTTCAGCTAACCTCTTATACTGGGAAAAAAATAAAATACGTCCTGCACAAAGTGTATAACACCAAAAAGTAAAAGCAAAACAAACAACTACAACTACCAACACAAATAATGTGGCTGGGCCAATTGCCTATGTTCACAATCCACTATCAGTGTGCTGGGCCACGTTCATGAGTAGGCGATTTGCGTGAAGGTATAGGCCTCTCCCAAGTAGCTAGTTGTCTGTTCATTACTGTAACGACTCTAATTTAGTATCATTAAGAGATGAGCACTTAAAGTGCGAGAAGAAAAGTATTAGAACATCTTTTTCTTCTTACCAAATAGGGAAGAAAAGTTTTTCGATAAAAAGGGACAAAAGCAAAGAGAAGGCGGAGAAAGAATATACTAGGATGTGGGGTAGAAGAGGAAGGACATGGACATGGACATATGACAACCAAGGGGACTAAAAGAAATGGCAGCATCTTTTTTATAGACCAGATTAATAAACTGCAAATATAGATTATATACTGTAAACACTAACAATTATATTTGTCAACTGACTGGCCCTCTCAAGGCTATAATTTCTGTGGACATATAAGCTTCTAACTCTACTGTATATTCTGTGTGCATGCCAATTTCTCTGATGCTATGCTTGGACGCGTGTTCTTGCTTTAGCCATAAACTTAAAATCCGAAAGAACCAATTACCAAGCCCCTTTTAGTTCTTTTATATATGAGTCCAAGCTTTCTTGTTTTCCATCTTTCTTACTTAGAGGAAGTTAATAGGTTGCACTGATTTGAAGCTCAGTTTGGTTGAAATGCCATGACCACAACGTCAAGCTCAAGCACAGGTGAAAATTTATCTTGTACATAATTTCTGTTTTGCCATACTGTATGCGTGTGCTCTACAAATCAGACAGGATTATTTCCTTTTAAATTAAATTTACCTCCATCCTGGGATAGGTAGATCACCATATATATACATATATAGAATTTAGAGTTACGGTGGCATCAGCTACTGGATACATTTTTAGCATGAAGTTTGCTTCTTTGTATAGTATTATACTGGGAAAAAACACATCCTTCATGAAGTGTATAATACTAAAAAGTAAAAGCAAAACAAACAACTAAAAACTATCAATCCGGTAAAGACTAATTAGCCCAGAGTAAATAGTTCATCTTGATGCTAGGCTGGGTCTTGACATGCACTCTCCAAATTTTCAGAAAACTCCTTACCTGCATAAGGCATTGGGTTGGTTTGGGAACATAGGAAACATCTCCGCAGGTAGACTTGCTGCTTCAATTCTCATAGACTCCCTCAAGCTTAAGGAGAAATTAGTTAAAGGATCGTCATACATGAATTTATATATAAGAAGGCTACTATATACACATATGGGGATTGGGGACAAGAATCTTTGAGAAAATGATGCTGACTTTCTGTTATTAAATGGAGGCACTTAGATTCTCATTTCATTTGATCCACTTCACCATGTTAGGTTTAGATAATTGTTCATCACAGCTAATTAACAGCAGCACCAAGTATATTATGGCCACACACTTAACTTTAAGCATATAAAACAAGATTGACTGTCAAATTAGCCAATTCATGCCAGCCAATAGAAGTAGAGAGGTAGAAATCATAAGTTTGACTTTCTCTTCCTCTTGTTCTTCTGATACTATTTATGTATAAATGAATACTTATTGCATTCTCAAAGTACTGTTGTAGAGTTGAGACTTTTAATGATGCACATTACACAGTAATATCCGTTGTTGCATCATGAAATTTGTCCTTTAAGAATTTTGGGTTTAAATTAAGAATTTTGCGTGTTATATTAAGTGTGATTCAAATTTAAGACCTTGCATGTATATATTAAGGGGACTATTGTAAAATAATAGATAATATCTACCAAAAAAAGGAAAGGGGTTGATCATATAAGTCAAATAGTTATCTTATAACTAGTAGGGTAATGAGATAAAGCATTCACTGGGGTAGGTACCTTGATGAAACAACATGCATTTTCACTTGAATAGACCCATCGGTTAAGCTGTCTAGTGAATATTGAAAATTGATGGCTGGTTCCAGTATTTGAAAAAAAGGCTACCCAGTGCGGAGAACTGCTTAATTATGGCACTGAATGGGCGCCTATATATTGATATCAAACAGGTGTAATACTCTCTAAATAGAAACACAGAGAAGGTGGAATTCACTTCGGCTCTCATATTCTCAGATTTCCTGCTATAAGAACAAGTTTAGCTATTTTAGAGGCCACAGTCTATGCATTGCATATCTGGTAATAGTTTGGGGGTTTTAGTGCAATCGTGCTTGCATGGAAATGCTGTTTGCCTGTTACCATACTGTACTTGTTTACAGATCGATTTTGTATTATTTGGAACGATTGTGTTCTATAGCATGCTGATGAAGTAGTCATGTAAAAATTTAAGGTTGAGAGGACAATTCTAACCAATTCTCCAAGCTAGTATAGCTCCCAAAATGGATCATGAACCTCCATTTATAGAGACCTACAAGACCCTTTTGCAAAACTCTCTTGGAGATGGTGACACAAGAAATGACAAATCATCCATGGTGGACATGTGTGAGATACCTTTAACTGATATTGGCCAGTTAAATCTTGGCCATCTTGAGAGGAAGCAGTGCATAAAAGAAATCACTAGAGCTGCCAGAAATTGGGGTTTCTTTCAGGTTGTGAATCATGGGATTTCACAAGAGCTGCTGAAGAGCTTGCAGTTTGAGGAAATGAAAGTGTTCCATAGGCCTTTTGCAAAGAAGTGTGAAGAAAACTTCTTGAATTCATCTGCCAGCAGTTACAGGTGGGGCAACCCATCTGCTACTTATCTGAGCCAACTCTCATGGTCAGAAGCCTTCCATATATGTTTTCCAGATATAGCACAAATGGGCCAGCATAAATGTCTGAGGTAAATATCTGCACACCTCTTTTTATCTCTAATGCAGCATTGTAATTATCAATACAACCACAATAAACAAAGCCGAATAGAGTTATTCTGAATGTTATCTTTTCTACCGTAATTATTAGTATGTATGATTATTTATGTAATTTATCGTTTCAATGCATCTATAGAGTAACAATTTGCAAACCTTTATCGTACACAGTAATTGCACGTTTTCACTGAGCCTTACTCACATTTTTCTTTGCATTGAATTGATATTGATGTTGATCCTCACATATTCATGCATCATATTTAAAGCAAGAAGTGAATCGATAATTATAAAGGGTAAATTCTAATTTAAATTGAAAATAAATACGGAGAATAAATCTAAGCATGCATTTGCATGTAGTGCTTTCATGTATTTACGCTATAACGAAGTGACCAAAGTTTCTGGATATCATGTGAAGTTTTTGATTCTGCTGAGGATATTAGGAGTAATTTATGACGTTTATGACATTAAATTGCTTTCACTGTGGGTACATAATATCTAATATTTTCAATTAAAATTCTAAATCTAGGTCAACCATTGAAGCTTTTGCGACAACAGTCGCCCCATTGGCAGAGGGATTGGCTGAGATTTTAGTTCAGGAACTGAACATTCAATCCAGCTATTTTCAGGAGAATTGTTTGCCAAACACCAGTTTCCTTCGGCTGAATAGATATCCACCGTGCTCCGTCTCTTCAAAGGTGTTTGGCCTTGTACCTCACAGTGACACGAGTTTCCTTACCATACTATACCAAGACCGAGTCGGGGGATTGCAATTGTTGAAAGATGGAAAATGGGTTGGTGTCAAACCAAACCCACAAGCTCTAATTGTTAATATAGGCGATTTATTCCAGGTAATTTATCTTCTCTCCTGCTACCATATTTATTATTCTAAGATTGTAAGTTCCTGCATGATGGCTGCTATTGGTATGATATCAATTATTTTTTCAAAGGACTGTCATTGCCCAGAATACTTATCCTAATAATGAGTTCCTTAATTATTTCAAACTTCTGCTCTCATTTTCAATTTAAAATAACTCTATCAATGGTAAAACCCGCAACCATAAGAGGTTGTACCATGATGGACAAAGGAAAATCTTTGACTTTTTTTAGCTTTTAATTTTAGTTTTTTTAATTTTATATTTAAATTTAATATATAAATTTATTTTTTATTAACTTTAATTTATTTTTATCTTTCTTATTATGTCTTTCTTTAATTAAATAGTACTATTTAAAAAAATTGGTTCAAATCTCTTCTATCACAAATATATTAAAAATAAAGGAGCCATAGAATATGATAGCAAACATGAGTTGAAGTTAGCACACTTCGTGGGATGTTACATCAATTTCTACACTCTTTAGGAGTGACATTTAAGTACAATGTGCATGATTAAGTTTGAGTTAAAGCAGTCAAAGTTAAATGCTGTTACTGTCACTCAATTGAAGATAAGGTGAAAATATGTAAGTGTTTTAATCATTAGTCAAAATAGAGTAATTATGTCACCAGAATTGTATTATTTATTTTTAGAGATTTAGAAACAAATAAAAATAATAGAAAAATAAATATTAAATTAATAAATTAATAAAAAATAAGATTTATAAAATATATTTTAATATAAACTAAAAAAAGATAAATAAAAATAATAAAATTAAAAAGAAATAAAGACAACAAATCTAACTCTATGTCAACAAACTTTCTGAGTTACCCCACAGCCAAAGGTTGAGTGACCTAGCTAGGGCATACAACGGTCCTGGAAATTACATGCCGATTATGAAAGGAACAAGGATTATCTGATTTCCTTTCAAAAAAAAGTTAGGTAGTAATTGAAATAAAATTTAAAAATAGAAAAAACAATCCAAAAAATATTTTTATAGATTAAATTTAAATATAAAATAAAGACATAAAAAAACTATTAAAATAAAGAGTGAGAGAAATTAGATCTTTTAAGAGACACATACCTTTATAATCAACCTAGGAGTTAGAGGAACTCAATGGCTAGCAGCCGTTTTATTCAGCTCGTAATGCTAACTGTGCTACTGAATGATGAAGGCACTGAGCAATGGCGTTTACAAGAGCATAAAACACCGAGTGCTGGCTGATGAGAAGGTTGAAAGGTTTTCCGCGGCATACTTCTATTGCCCTTCTAATGATGCAGTGATAAAGAGCTACGGCACGCCAGCGCTGTACAGGAGCTTCACTTTTGGAGAGTATAAACGGCAGATTGAGAAAGATGTAAAGGAAACGGGTGACAAAGTGGGACTCAGCAGGTTTGCTTTGTTGAAAAACTACAACAGCGACTGAATAAAAACTCAGCAAATAATGCAATGCTGAAGAATCGCTCACGTTTGAATATGTATACCACAAAACATGGGAAAAAGCTACTATCTACCTGTCATAAACGGATACGTGTTTCTGATTTTGGATTTCTTCCTATTACTCAATCATGTCATTGAAGCTTGAAAGTCCATTTCAAGTGTTTTGTGGTTACTGAGTGATTTTAAAAAGGTGACTGAAGTAGTGAAATGATGTTGATAGGTTTATTAAAGTTCAGCTGATAAATACTGTCTTTTTGTTAATTTCTCTTCTATAATGAGTTTGTGTGAATTATTGTACACTTTTATTTTAGAAAATGGGAGAAGTGATATACATATGCATGTTAGGGTCACTTTTTTATTATAATTAGTAAAAAAAGAAGAAAGTCAAACTTTTTAATTTATTTTTATTTTTTCTCTGATTGTAATAAAAAAGTATGATTCTAAAGATGTGAATTTATTTTTTTAGAAAAAAAATACATTTACAACCATTATTCATAAAAGAAAAATTTTTAATCCAAAAACAATAATTGATAATTAAATAGCTAACAAAAATAATTGTGAGTTGTTAAATTTAGTGGATTTTATAATTTAGTGTATAAAATCAATAAAATTGATAATTTTTAAATTTTTTTAAGTAGTATTTTATTTTAAATAGTTTTAAGTGATATGCTTGTGAGTTTTATCTTATAAAGTCAAGAAGTGAAAATAATTTACTTAACAAAATATGTTATGTACCAAAATCATGTTGTATGCATACATTATAATTACACTATGTGTATAATGCTCACATGAAACTATGAGAGTGTTATTTCACTCATCAAAATATCAATAAAGGATGGCTTCTATAATTACATATCAACATCGTAAACACATTATAATGTCATAATTTGTACAAATAACATTTCTTTTACATACAGGTTGTTATTTGTTAATTTGTATCATTTTTTTTCAAACAATTTGTGTGAATAAACAAATAATTTTTTAAGCAACCTTATCGTTATTAGATATGAACAGATAAATCTATTTCGATGTTGATGGGCAATACGTTAAGTGCAGACGGGCCCAAAGCATGTACTTGAGGACAAAGAGACTTTGATGTGCCTTTAATCGCCATCAACACTGATCCACACAAAAACAAAGAAACACATACAAACAGCCTGAACAACGACGATAACACTAAATATCTTCAAAAGAAAAAAAAAAAAAGGAAAGGACTACAATTTATGACCACATTCTGTTTTCTTCTTTTGTACCGATGAGCAACTTGGTCACACTACTCTGTCTCTAATTTGAATCCATATAGAAGAAATTCTGTATCATTGAAGCTTTTTACATGTTTTCCTAGGAAGATTAAGTAACAAGCTGGTAGAAAGAGCCAACAAGATTTATTTAACTGATAAGATTCAAAATACTTTATTTGTAAGGTATAATTTTAAACTCTTTTATTAGTAGTCTTCTTCACAAGCGATTTATAAATACTAATTTAAACTCTCGCTAAAGCCTAAAAAAAGAGGCAAAGTTGAAGGAATTAAACATATATTAGTCTAGAAAAAGCTCTTGTCAACAGTCACCGTTCATTTGTCCCAAGCCAGAGAGATGGATCCACATGTAAAACTAGATGGTGTATGAAGGGATTTATGAACCAATCAAAACACAACCATATATTGCATTCATCTAGATGTCTAATTATTTCCTTACCATTAGGGAGACATTTTCTATCTTCTATTATAAGTGGTTATCCTTTATATCTATCTCATCAGTTCCCTCTTTTATAAATCCTGCAGATATATATATATATATATATATATATAGATATAGATATATATATATATATATAGATATAGATATTTCCATAGCTCTAGCTAGCTTTTATATTTCCGCCATGGTGTGACCATCCTACTTCCCATACCCAAACTCTCTAAATCTATCTTCATCACACAAACATATGATAGCAATAATTAATGGGGCCTTATGCTGACTTGGTGATATCTTGCTTTCAGTCAATTTCAATTTCCCTCATTGGTTATGCATGTGTTGGTTTGTTGCATTTGCTATCTTGAGATAAGTAGATATGCATGATTATGCCCACACTTCATTAAAGGTTCCTTTAAGTACTTATGTATTTTTGGCCATTTAATTCATGGACTCGTCCAACTCCAAGAGATATAGATTTTAGTCTCCTTTTCTTTAGATGTTTGCCATTATAAAAAGAGAAGTGTCAATTGAATTATTGAAGTATAGTCGGTGAATCCCATTCAATGAAAATGACCAAGTTTCAAACACTTATGCCTTCATTAGAGTAAGTTATTCGTGTTCTTTTTTTTTTTAAGCATAAAAAAGTAGTGTATAGAACTTGAGTTTGTTTAATCAGTTGAACTTGACTTTGTTATCTTCCGTCCTTTAAGTTCAATTTTTATATTATAATATTTTTAGTATTTTAAAAAAAAAATAGTGTATATTCATTTTTGTGGGATTATATATAATTTTTTTTAAAAAAAAGTCAGGCATTGATTGACCTTCAATTAGATCTTCAACTATCTTTTGTGGGGTTATATATAGTTTTTTTTTAAAAAAAAAAAAATCAGGAATTGATTGACCTTCAGCTAGACCTTCTACTATCTTTGGTGGGTTTGAACTAGGCACAAAACAATTTTCCACTCGAACTCGCTCCAAGGTCTCTCTGTACTATACTAGTAGCGCCTCAATGAGATGGTGATGAGTCCAATGGGAGTACTTGAGGTGATTTTAGGAATTGAATTCCTTTCCTCATGATTATTGTTGGATACTAGCTTATTGACATATTGATTATATTATTCTCATAAATAAAATTTTATAAAATTATCTTTTAAAAATTTTAAACAATTAAAATTTCAAAATTTCACAATATTTAACAGATTTTTATTGAGTGGGAGGATACGTTTCCTTGACATATATAAAGTATTTAAAGAATAAATTATTTTAATTATAGTAGATAGAAATCACAAAAGAAATATCTATCAATAAATTCATTTAAAAAACACCTTCTACTAAATTCATCAAACTATATTCTTATTAAATTTCACATTAATTATTAATTTTTACAATTTAATTTATAAAATTTAATAATTTAAATTTTTTAAATAAATATTTTATAAAATTTAATTTATAAAAATAACACGATCATAAATAAATTCAAGCCATGTTTCTCTGCCCCACTCTCTCTCAATCTCATTCGTTCAGCATTCAAGCCTATACGATGAAGAAGTGTGAATCTGATTCCAATGGAGTAAAATCTAAAAAATTATATGAAAAGGAAAAAGAATTGCTTGAACCGCGGGATGCAATTGGGAAAATGGATATGCAGTCCGATATACAATGATAACTAGGGGGGTCAGCCCAATGAAGTTCAGGATGCTGGGTTCTACCCCTCAGGGTTTCCTAACCAGTGTCCCATGAGCCCAGGAGTACATGAACCATCATCAAGGGGCCAAACGACTTTCGCTTTTTCTTTTCTGGTTTTTTCTATGCCATTAATCTAAACGCTTATAATATGTAAATAACTTTTTTTGGTAAATAAAAGTTTAGGAGAGGGGAGGAGGCTCTCTTTATATTAAGAATGAGGCAAACTACTAACTTCAATTAGATAGAATTATAAATCCTCTATTAATAAAATTTTTTGAGAATTTAAGTCCAAATTATGCAATTGATACGAAAAAAAAGTTAATAAGGTAAGTAAACCATTTGATTGCTAACAATTTCCTTAACCCAAAATGATATAATTCATTTTTACCCTCTCTCTCTCTCTCTCTCTCTCTCTCTCTTTATATATATATATATATATATATATATATAAAAGAAAACAACTTCAATGAAAATTTTCAAATTACTAGCTATGTTTTGGCTCATTGTAACTCTGAACTCTCTCATACAGTTCAAAATGGCACATTCTACGTGGAATGTGTTATGTGCTATTACCCACATAAGAACATTTAGCTAACTAATCAAGGAAAAATGCACTTTGCATATATTATACAGACCGATCTACTTTTTATAATATTAAAAAAATGGATTTGTATTAGCTTTACATCCACTCTGCATGTATCATACATTCCGAACAATCTCAGTCCCATTTCACCTCTGTTTCGAGGAAACGTATGGATAAAGAATACAAGAAGATAAAACCATGAGTTTCCCAGAAAAGCAATGTCATTCCTCGTATGATCTTTGACGTGGGTCGTTTGTTATTGGCTATGCCAGCGCGTATTCTCAACGACCTTAAACCTTAGCAAAACAACCCAGTTGACTTCACCTGCTCTGTTGAACATCATCGAACATACATTCCTGCAACTGAGGCTGTCCTCTAACCCCATTGTACTAAATTTAATCATCTTTTGTTTATCCCATTCTGAGTAAAAGATCATGTTTATTGATTAGTTCTTCAATTTTATACGTAGCTTTATTCACACTACACTAGCGTTTAGCGTAAAGTTATAAGGCTCACTCGTTTAGCATAAAGCAAAAGGACCGCTCAATACCCAACACCAAGGCGAATTCTTGTCTCCTCTCTTCGTTCTTTGCTCTTCGCACAAGTCTTCCACTCTCCGCTACTCATTTAGCTGCTTCAAGCACCGCCGGAAAGTGAATCCGAGCGACTTCGCTGACTCGCCGATCACCGTAGATGACGATGGATTCCAAAAGATGCTTCCGCTGTTGCGCCTCCTTCACAATCTATTTAGGTGTAACAGCCTTATTCCTCTGGCTTACTCTCCGATCCGAACAGCCTAAATTCTATATCAATTCATTTTACGTTCCTGCCCTCAACAAATCCACAAGTTCCCATGCCAACTCCTCCGTCTACTTCACAGCGGAGTTTGAAAACTCCGACAAGGTCAAGGGGATTCGATATCAGGCCATCAACTTCACTTTCGGCATTTTCGTAAATCCGAACCGGACCCGACCGATAGGCACCGCTACAGTTGACGGGTTCCGTCAGGGGCACGGGAAGAAAGCTAAGAAGCGGAGCCAATTCGTCGCTCACGGCGTTAACAGGACTTTGGTAAACGGGAAAGTGTATTTCCGGGTAAATTTTACGACCTCGGTTAACTACAACGTCTTCATGTGGTTCGCCAAACGGTCGCGTTTGTCGGGAGCGGCAAACATGGAGGTCAATGATTCCGGTCAGAACGTCTTCCTCAAAAAAATAAGACTCGGGGCCGTCCCCCTCAATATCGAGTCCGGTGCTCCGACACTCGGAGTCGGCGGATACCATTACGCAGTCATGGGGTTTTTCGTCAAACTGATTGTTCCTTTTTTTCCCTAATTTTTAATTTTTTTTAAAATATTTGTTGGGGGTATACCTATTATAGTATTATTTCATTGTATTTTTTCTTCGATGGAACGATACGACCAATCGGCTTCTAACACGTCCTGGCAGCATGAGTGTGTACGGAAAAGTAGATCTTGTCGGAGAAAAAGATCCATCCTTCGAAGTCTTCTATAAACTTTCAATTTTGGAGCAGCATCAAAATTTGAGTTTCAAGAGTATGTTATAAATTTATGATATTTGTATGTATAAATATTTTAATAAATAATAAATTTATTTTAAATAATGTTTATAAATTTATATTAATAAATAAAATTGTATAATATATTTTTTAAATTAACTTTATTATTTTTATTTAAACACATTATCTCAAATGTATATATTGTAAATTAAATTCTACTATTATACATATATAGTCATCACAAAAGAAAAGACTGATTAATTAAGTTTTATTAAATTATTCTAAATTAAATTTTAAATTATTTGATTTAAAAATTGTAATTTAATATATAAATTTTAATTTTATTGATAAAATATATTTAAATAAAAATATATTAAAACTTTATTAATAAAAATAATAAGATGCATAATCATTTGTTTCGAAATATTAATATATTCTCTTTTCATTAAAAATTGGACTCAACACTTAATACGGATTACTTTTTTATACTCCCGAAAAACCGTGTGAATTATTAAGGCGTCATACTTTACGTTATTTTTTTTGTTTTATTGATAATTTCTTAAAAATGTTTGTCTTTGTTGATAATTTGTTTTTATTACAAAATCATTTTTTATTTTTGCATTGTATTTTATAATAATTCAGCTACGGATTTGAAGTAGTTTCAGATATGCTAACGTTTAGTTATTATTAAATCTAAATTTTCAAATCAGTTGATAAAACAAAAGCAATTTAAAAATTTATCAAAATACAATAAGACGGTCTAATCTTTTCAAAATTTTGTGTGCAGGATCAATATCATCTTTACTTTTATTTTAAGGTTTGATTAAAGGAAATAATAGTTGATCATCACTTATTAAGCAATTGAGCTTCGGCAAGTATTACACAATTATACAAAAATGCATTAGCCAAATATTAAGTATTTCTTATGACTCAGCGTGGATAAGATATCAAGTTTTAAATAAATCACATTAACCTATGTTATATTGTAAATAGAGGGAGGAGAAAAAAATAATCTTTACTTTCCTTTTCCTTGTTTAACTAAAAAGGGAAGGAAGTTTAAATTAAAAATAATGTAATATTATATTTTTTTTAAAAAAATAATTGTTAAATTATAAAAATAAAGATAATTAAGGATGGTTTAATCATTATAATTCAAAACTTTTAATAAACATTCACTTTCTTCTAAATTTTTTTCACTTTTAAAAGAGAGGCAAAATAGTAAGGCAAGAGATTTTAAACCTTTTATTTTCCTTTCCCTCTCACCCCTTCAAAAATCTGATTCAAATGAGAAACTTTAATTAAAATCTCTCCTCTCTATTTCCTTTCAACCAAACATTATGTTCAGGATTCTCATTTAATTTAGAATTGTCCAATTATGATACCTACATCTCCAATCCAATTTAAATAAAGACATATGCATTTGCAGTAGTTTTTAATTAAAATTTTTAACTAAAAAGATATCGAGATTTGGATACCTCTTCGGACTGAAAATTTTCTCTAATCTAAGATGTTCATCTTGTACGTGAAATAAATGCCCTTTGAACTGTAAGTGCTATTGCATGACAAAATATACCAAGCTCAGAATTTAACAAAAAAACTACTGGGTTCTAACCACAATCCTTAGGAAAGACAATATTCTCGAGTTATTAGCTAAGGTACAAGTTCTAATCATGCAAGGCAGCCCTGGAAAAACAGCGTATCATATACTGCAAGTTCTCTCCTTTACCTTGGAGGGGAACGGCCACTTTGGAGTTTAATTAGAGAGTAGTATACTCCATCACGTCCCAGGGTAATTAATTCATTATGTGACCCTTGTTCCACAACCTTCCCATTCTTGATCACAGCAATTGAGTTGGATTTTTGTATCGTAGATAGCCTGTGAGCAACAACTATGCATGTTCTGCCAACCATCATCTTCTCAAGAGCATCTTGAACCAAGTTCTCTGACACACTATCAAGTGCACTTGTAGCCTCGTCTAGAAGGAGGATTGCAGGACTCTTCAGTATTGCACGAGCTAAGGCTATCCTTTGTTTCTGACCTCCTGACAGCTGAACTCCTCTTTCTCCGCAGTATGTGTCATACCCATCTTTCATACCACTGCCAAGCACCAAAACATAGAAAGTATTAGTCAAGAGTAAGAGCTAGAACCTCTTGTATAAAGTCCAGGTTAACGTGCAAATCAATTAAGCAGAGCTTGTGGCCAATACTGATTGGCAAAGAACAGAAATGCTAGAAAAGTGATTATCAGGGAATTTCTTGTTTATATTATAGTTTTCTTACCTTATGAATTCATGAGCATTAGCCAAAGAAGCAGCTCTTCTTATCTCAGATTCAGTTGCTTGTTCTTTCCCATAGGCAATATTTTCTCGAATGGTTCCAGCAAAAAGGGTTGGTTCCTGACTCACTAATGCAATATGTGACCTTAACTTTCTCAAATTATAAGCCTTGATGTCCTGTTCATCTATGCATACTGTTCCCTTCAGAGGATCATAGAACCTCTCAATGAGGCCAATAATAGTCGATTTACCACAACCGCTGTGCCCCACTAGTGCTACTGTTCTGCCAACTTCAACTTTTAGAGATAGGCCCTTGAAAATCATCTGCTCAGGTCTAGTTGGATATGCAAAGAAAACACTTTTAAGCTCCACGCGGCCCCTTATTTTCCTTCTTTGGTCCCCTCCCCATGTGGTCGCAGGGTCAATCTCACTATTCCTGTCCAAGATAGCAAAAACTGATCTAACTGCGCTGCTTCCTTTAGATATGTCAGAAGTCATGCTTCCAGCTTCTGCAATGATATATGCCGTGAAAAGCAATATTAAAAATGCTTGAAAGAGATGCTTTGGTTCTATGAGTCCCTCTGTCAGGAGCCTCCCGCCATACCAGTAAGCTAAGGCTGTTGATGCAGTGTTAAAGAACTGGGAGCTGAAAAGACCGAAACCTGAAATCCATGACTGCCTAATACTCTCCTTTTGAGGACCTACCATTGTATCTTTAAAAAGCGCCAACATTCTTTTCTGAGAACTGAAGGCAGTTATGGTTCTATGATTGATGACAGCTTCACTTGCAAGTTGGCTTCCTTCCCTTTGTGCTTTTCGGGCTTTTTCTGCCATACTCTTCATCAACACACTCCTTGAATAAAAGCTCCCAATGACTAATGGCTGCACAGCTATCATCACAAGGGAAAGCCTCCATGTGAGCAACAGTCCAACTGTGTACGCAAAGATGGACCCAAAAACTGCTTGGGCCAACAGTGACATCCGATCTCCAGCAAGGGATCGAACCATGTTAGCTTCAGCGGCTAATCTTGCACAAATGGCTGCGCTTGTGTTTTCTTCACTATCAAACCATCCTATCTCAAACGTCATCAATTTTTCTAGTAGTTTCTCTCGTACTCTTTTAGTCAATCTTTCTCCCATAACTGCGAAATTATAGTGCTGGAGAATACTCGTAAAGAAGTTGAAAACACCAATAGCTAGGAAAACGAGGGCCAGGACTCTAGTTTTAGACTTGATTCTAGCGGTGTCGGGGTCAAAGTAAACTGAAATAAGTGTTCCCACACAGTATGCATTGACAGGTTGTACTGCTCCTGAGCCGATTGCGCCCAAGCATCCAAGCACTGCTCTTCCCCACTCAGGTGCATTCATTTTCAGCAAACGCCAGTGGGAAGGAGCTGGATAAGCTGATCTTTTCAAGTTATCTTCATAACTATCATCAGCAGGGTCATATTGTATGGAGTAGGAGTAGGGTGTGCCAATGGAAAATGCCTGGCTGAAGGGATATAAGACCGGGGTGCCTTGTCTGCTTGATCTGAAACTTACTGGGCTTTGTGGAATGCTCATCTTGTGGAGATTCCTCCCCTCTATTTGAGGATTGGAATTTTGGGAATCTTCATTTTGCGTAGCTACTTTCTGCAACTCAACCATCCGAGCATATTCCCCACCCTGTCCATCATTCATTTCCATGAGCTCGTTATGAGTACCTGATTCAATTACCCTCCCTGCTTGAAGAACTGATATAATGTGGGTTGTTCTGATTGTAGATAGGCGGTGAGCGATGATGATTGTTGTCCTTCCTTTCGAAGCCTGATCAATTGCTGCCTGTACCACTCTTTCAGATTGTGCATCCAGTGCGCTAGTAGCTTCATCAAGCAGAAGAACCTTTGGATCCCTAAGCAAAGCTCTTGCTATGGCAATTCTCTGCTTTTGCCCACCAGACAACTGAAATCCAAACTGTCCAACCTGGGAAAATCATATTGGTTTACAAAATAAAAAATTCAGATAAAGCAGCATAGAATAGAAATTTAAAGCTGAATTTTGACAACAACTAAAACTTCTGTTCCGTTTCAGCATTAAGATTAAATTTACTTGGATACAAACAGGAGTAGTTGTGGTCCACAATAGAAGCATATTTGGTTGATTTTGCACGTCCATTGATGGTATTTTTAAACTTAAATGCCTGTCTTGCTTTTGCATAAAAAAAAATGCAATTAAAACCCTTCATTTGATAAAATTTCAAACAGTATGGTTGAAGCTATTTCTAAAATGAACTTAAGCATAAGTGTATAGCAACTTAAAGAAACTGTATTTTCTTTTTGCAAAGAAACTAATTCTTTGTTTCTTAATTCATGTCTTGTTCTTATATAATTCTTTTTATCTGTCTTCCTCTTTTTTGAGCATAAGAGTTGAGTTCAGCTTACTTGAGTTTCATAGCCATCTGGTAACTTGACAATGAAATCATGCGCATTTGCTGCTTTAGCTGCACTTATCACACTTTCCATTGAAGCACCTTCTTTTCCAAACAGTAGATTCTCTTTGATGGATGTGGCAAAAAGAACGGGCTCTTGATTTACTAGCCCAAGTTGGGATCTCAACCATTTCAACTGAAGTCTACTGATCTTGTGGCCATCCAGGAGTATTTCACCCTCAATAGGGTCATAAAATCTCTCAAGCAGTGCAATGACAGTGGACTTGCCTGAACCACTACCCCCCACAAGGCCCACTTTCTTCCCTGCTGGAACTTTAAGATTCAACCCTTGTAAAACGGGCGTATCTGGCCTAGAGGGGTAACAGAAGTGGATGTCTTGAAATTCAATTTCTCCTCTCACGTGTGATAAAGCCTTTCCTTTTTTATCTTCGGGATCTATAGTTGGCACCCGATCAATCATTTCAAAAAGACGGGTGACAGCAGTATTTGCCTCTGTGATGGCAGTCAAATTTGGAAGTGCACTCAAAATACTCCTGAAATTCATGAAGCTAAACCTATTAGTATGTCAAAGATTAAAAATGTGACCTATATGCGGTTTACAAATAAGTATAGACATCAATGATGAGAAAGAAACTTACAGCCCTCCCATGAGGACGTTGAAGCCAGCAACAAATACGTGGCCACCCTGTTCTCCTTTCTCAGTAATCAAGAAAGTGCCAACCCAAGCCTGAAAACCCCAACTTATATAAATAACTCCCATGCTTCCTAACATCAGCCCCTTTGCAAAACCTTGCTTTATTCCCAATTCCATAACTTTCTCAAGTGCACTGCTAAATCTGTTCAGTGTTTGATGCTCCCCTACATAAGAATAAACAGTTCTTATTGAAGAAATTGCTTGTTCTGCAATCCCACCAGCAACCCCGTAAGAGTCAATCATCTTCATTGCTAGATCCAACATAATCTTCCCAAATACAAGTGCTGGAACGATGAACATGACTGAGAGCGGTATGGCTGCCAACGTAAGTCTCCATGAAAGCACAAAAGCAAAGATGTGGCAGAATAAAAATGTTGACATGTAAGCCAGGCAGTCAGGTATCTACAAACAGCAAAGATATAGTTTAACAAAGCATAAAGATGAAGAAATTTGTTTTTTCAACTTCGGATCTGCATATATTAGAAGTAGTCAAAATTACTTAATTCTATTTCATGTGAAGCTCAGCCTTCATTCCTTTTTTTCTCTGGGTACAATTATTTTTGCTGATAGGAAAATTAATAAGCAAGTAGAGGCTTATTTTAGATCAGTTTATCTTCAGAAGTAGCGGCTAATCTACTGTTACAAGTCAGGTGATTTTCATGGGGAATGAGATACATCATCCAACATATTAATATCGTCAGGAGCTACAACTATTAAAGAATCTCATTCTGACAGTTTATATCTAGTGAATTCAAGAGCATAGTAAGTTTATGGTTTTCACCGCATAAAGTCTAAGATATCTCTAAGATTACAGTTGCCTTTCAAAATAAAAAATTTGATGCCAAGGCATAACTGGAATCGAACCTTCTCAGACAAAGCTACTTGGATTGCACTGGCGTCAGCAGATATGAGTGAGACAACTTGGTACGTTGTTGAAGAACCAGCAGCCTGGATGTCAAAGAAACCAACCTCTTGTCTGAGGACTGATTTTAAGTATTCCATTCTCATTCTGGAAGTCTGTCTTTCCGCAGTTCTTGTCCAACATATTCCTTCTGCAGTGACCAATATCAAATGGAATTAAGCAAGAATACTGTTAGATTTATTTTGCTATCTTTAGCCATGGGATAAGCATCATTTTATGTGGAAAGAAATTCCGCAAGGAAGGCAACAGAACGATGAAGCATGCAGCTTACCAACAAAAGCTGATAGTCCAACTCCAATTGCAGCACAGAAAAGCCTAAATGCATACTGTAAAGAGGAAAGTGAAGGAGCAATCTTAAAAACTGTTTTAAAGAATCAGCTGTCCAAACATTATGTGGTAGAAAGAAAATACATTAGATTGTTTCTTCTGCCCGCTAAATTAAAACAGGACAACTGACGCTGAGCCTGGACAATTTCCAGTCATCTTAGCCGGTTTAAGATCAGCAACCTAATGCCAACTAAATGTATCACAGCTTACGAACTATAAATTATATTTTTTCTAGCCATAACATTTTTTGTGAAGTAAAATATCCCAATGATGATAGATGACATTTTTGCCATAGCAGATCTCCTTGAAACCATTTTGTTCTTTGTTCTCAGGCATTTCTTCAAACACCAGAAATGCAAAATTTTGGGCAACACACCTAGAATCTGAATTTTGGATTCCGTTGCTGAAAGATATTTCATTTGAGAACGTGAACGGATTAGCATCTGACTAGAACAAGGGCAAACAGATGCATTTAACATTGCTGAGTACAGAAGGACAATTGGGTAGGTTAAGAACGTTCTTGTAACACTTGTTACAGTTAAGAACGTTCCCCTATTTTGGAACTTGTATTAGATGCTGAGACAAAAAATATAAAAAAAAAAATTGAAAAACAAGAGCAAAACCAAGTACTGGATGATATCAAACAACTAGCCAAGGGACAAAGAAAAAACATCTTTAGCTGTTGTGAGATGATACAATATAGATCCAGGGAGCAAATATATGTATGTGCCATGTCCATGGGCCTATGGTTTAACTCAAAAAAAAAAAAACACTACTCTGACCAAACAGTAGATATCAAATGTTCATAAAAATAAATTTGAGTTAGTAGATTTGATGGGTTTTACTATTTGAATTATAGAAGTTAATAAATTTAATGATAATTTTTTAAGTAAAGTTTTTGTAATTTTTAGTTTAGAAGAATAGAGGAAATATAACAAAAAAGAGAAATATAAAAGAAGAAGAAACCATTTTAGAAGAAAATTTTCATGAAGTGAAACTGTGAAAGGAGAAAGGCCCATTCACGCTGGTAAAATATGGATGGGAAAAAAAAACAAACACTCAAAAGCACAGGGGGAACTTATGTCAGTTAAAAAACAGTTGATATAAAGGGATTATAAAGTTGAAACAAATGAAATATAGGAGTTATGTCTATGTTTTTAAATGTTCATTTAGCAAATGTTGAAGGAGGCAACTACACAACTATAATGTTAATGATTAGCAAAAGAAATTTCACCCAGAATATTTGCTTTTACCGGACAACTTATAATGCAGCATGAACCAATGTGCAGTTTGTAGAAGAAGGATTTACTCAACAAGCTCACCTTGTTCACGTCATGCTTTGTCACGTGGCCATTCTTGTCTCCGTAGGCGTTGATCACATCACTAAGAATGTACATCGTAAGAGGGTTTTGCAACCCATCTCCAAGGCTTCCCAGTGTCCCAAAAAACATCAACAACTTGTCCACTCCATCTGCATAACGAAACATGCTTTTGCTTCCCATTTCCCCTTGCCCCTCCCTTGGGAGAGAACCCTCTCCTTCTCAAGCTGTAATAACCTTCATCACCAATCTCAACCAAATACTCGAAGCTTTTTATACAACTACTGTCTTCTTCACAAACAGGGTCCTTCCTGATTCTAAAGGGAGAAATTTGGCCTGGCCTCTTTAATCATTGCACGCGTCGTTTACATAACTTGGGTGGCCGTCCTTGTTTGTTACCATGGCTCCACTTGGATAATTAGCCAGGCATATATTTCCATGGGGTTACTGTTACTTTGTCCTTCTCCGGTTATGAATCAATGAGAATGTGGGCAGCCAATGGGACCTAGTCAACCATAGGTACCGACCAATGATGGGAATGTGTCGATGATTCCTAGTCATGTTCATTGGGAGTATCTTTCTGCCCTTGCATTGTCATGTAAGGCCAGAGTCACAAATGGGTTCGTAATTTTCAACTGTGCTATGGCTATTCCAGAAATCACCACTTACAGCTAAGGTGTCCGTTAAATAAGCATAACGGCAAGAGTTAAAAAATTAATAAAAGAAAAAATGAGATTTGTAATTAAATATTGTCTATTCTTGTAGAATAATGCTCATACTAACTCGAGTTTATATAATTTTATATGAATCTCATACGAAACATCATAACAATATACAAGACCTAGCTTACAACATTATTTTATGATAGTATAAATTTTGAGATATTATTTTTAAACAAATTATGGGACACCATTGTAAACTGTATTAATTTTATATGCTGTCATAATACCATATATAAGATTTGTATGAAATTACCTGAACCTAAATCTGTATGAACATTATTTATTTTTTTAATTTTGTCTAAAGTCATTAAAGTCATAAAATTTTGAAGTTGAGAGATTCATTTTTTTTTTAGTCTTAT
Source organism: Dicorynia guianensis (assembly GCA_037013595.1). Lineage (NCBI taxonomy): Eukaryota > Viridiplantae > Streptophyta > Magnoliopsida > Fabales > Fabaceae > Dicorynia > Dicorynia guianensis. Next base: position 5,959,082 of record JASUAB010000009.1, read on the forward strand.
TAGAGTATTCTCTTTTTTTATAGGTAAAAATTAATTTTTTAAAAATACAAAAAATATCAAAACAGATAAACATTTTATAAACGAATTTTTTCTATACATAAAACTTGAATAAAATTAAAAATAACTTTTCTAAAATATATAAACAAGAGATTATTTTTTAAATAAACTAATCTTACACAACTAAATGAACTATAAATGAATTTAAATACACTAACTTTAAAATTTTTTTAAATTTAGTAACTTTAAAAAGACAGATAAAATAGAGGATACTCTATTTTTACATCATATGATTTTACTTCATTAACTTTTTCATTCTTTTTTTCCCTCTCTCTAAGGTTACTATCCGCAGTTAAAAATCAACTGTGGGTGATCGGAATCGCTTGCTTAAAAAAAGTGATTTGTTGCGTTCACTTAGTTTATGTCAGATTGATTCATTGCACAAATATGTAATATCACAACATCTCCATCAAAAGCTACAAATAGAATACGTAATCTAACATATACAAAAACGAATATTGTTATTTCTACCATTTAAAATTTACACTTTCTTTTACGTTTATAATGTAACATTAATTTAATAAAGGACTCATTTATTTTTTTTTATTATTCCATTCTACTCTTATTTTCAGCTACATAATGAATGTGGCTGAGAATTGTGGGTTTAAAACGTAGACCCAGTATTTCTCTACAAAAACATATCTTGGTATAGACACTTTGCATAGGCAGCCTCGCAAATGTCTCGTCTTTTACCATTTGTTTATGCGTAAGCTTATGTCTCTCTAAAACCTTGGTTTTCTTGTTGTCTAAAACACTAAGCTGCCGTCTCTACTCAGCAAGGCGACGCTTGAGTCAGTGTCTGTTGCCTCCAGAAGTGTCTGTCTTCGGTTTATTTTATATTGTATGTTTTTTTTATTTAGTACAGGGTGAATTTGCACTGGGAGATCCCCCTTAACGTTAGCATTCATCTACTAACTTTATGAAGTATGCAATTTTCCAACTTTGCTAAGAGATGAGGCTCTTGAGCTTATCTACAAGGATTTGGATAAGTTCTGTGTGTCATTTCTTTTGGGGTTTACAATGGTTTGGTGCTTTTTAGCCAAGTGTAAGTATGCAAGCTCGTCTAATATTAGAGAGATGAATTAATAAAGGTATGCTTAAGGATTGCCTATGTAATAAGATTATGATCTTTTTGACTTTAAAATCTCTGGATTTTAGTGGCTTAAGTGAAAAGAGAGCATAGAAACCGATTTTTATTTTTTTTTCTTTTTCTTTCATTAATTAATTTTTTTTTCTCTCTATCTGAACTAATTTTGTAGGTGCCATTGTTCGAGACTAAACATTCTTCCAATATCTCCAGAGCTGTCCCATTTTGTGCAGAATTTTAACTATTAATTTTATTAAATTAAACTGTAAAATTTAATTAATATTATAATCTAAACATTAAATATAAATATTTTATTCTCACTTTTAATATGGAAACAGTTTCTCTCTCTGTTTATTTTGATGAACAGAAAATATTGATAGTATAATTTCTAAAAAAAAAAAAATACTTGTATATAATAGTTTAGATATAGTAAACCACTAATATAGTTCATCTGTAATGGATTCAAGATAATTTAAAACAAATCTTATGTTTAAATCTTTATACCCTTGTGCATAAAAAGAAGTATATAACCATAAATATTTTTATAATTACATTAGATATATTTGTTAAGGATATTTGTGTTACAGATGGCAACGGATTTAGAGAGATAGAGGCCAAACATGGTTGCTAAACGGTTTAACTTGTACATTGATAAAATCTACCGAAATTGGTGATCTGATTTTAATTTTAACGAACTCAATAGTTCTAAATAAAAATTAAGGAAAAAACAAAATCTTTTTTAATTATAAATTTCATTATCATATTTGATTGAATTAAATCCACCTTAGTTGGACATAAACGATAAATAAATAATGACATTTTCAAAATTTTAATTTAGATAAATATTCTTTATATAAAATTTTTTATTTACGACATCATCCACCCAATCAATCAAACTAATCCCACCATGACTCACACTCCAAAACTATTCGTTCACCGATTCTAATTTTTAAAATATGAACTGAAGTATGTAGCAAATTCCCAATCAAAATTTAGCATAAATTGTTTAAAATTAAGCAAATGAATAATAATTGATAAATTTAAAACATTTTGCTCTTAATTTTTCATTAATAGTTACTCGCTTACCTTTAAAATATACCACCCCTTTTAGAAGAGCCAAATCCAACTTTGAAAACCCAGCCTCGTACCCAACCAAGGGGATGCTTATCAAAATCTCAAGCCTTATATAACCCTCTTCCTAATGCTGAGAAGTCAGAACATAGTACTAATGATGATATTGCTTTAAGTAGACTTGTTAACATAGACGCAATAGACAACAGACACAGGTCAGATAGGTAGGATAAATGCCCAGGCTAGTAATGAACTTTTATATGGTTTCCAACAACCATGTGTCTACACATAGTCAAAGGCTGAGAGGGCAGTTGCCCATCGCTCATGACCTATTTTAACTGGAAACCATAAAAAATCGTCAATAATTCCAAAGAAATCAACTTCGAGTCGAATTTCTAATATCGATCACAGAAACCCTTCTTGATTTCCAACTCCAAAGAGACTGGTTCAAATTAGAGAGTCTAAACTAAATGATACTAGCAATAGACAACCTACAAACTAACCATAAATGTAGTGAAACACAAACAGAGCTCAACCAAGTGAATGTCCCAAAATCTAAAAGTGGAGAGAAGGAATATACCACGTTCATATTCCATTCCTCCCAGTCATTGATTAAGCCCACAGCTTTATTAGTACTCAACACTTTGACCTGATATTAGATTGCCAATTTGCCGTAAGCACAGCGACAAGATGCACAGCCATTTATATATTTCAAAAGCACCAAATAGTAGATGTAGATAGCTTGATATTAACTAACAAATACACATTGCGTTGAAAATTACCAGAGTTTTACCTTCATCAACCAAAACAAGAATTACAACTAATAATATATTGTTCGGGCTAACCAAAACTTAGGGAAAAAAAATGGTTGGGGCTTTCGTTGCTCATCCTTCACGCATCCTCTCACTTCTCAGATGAGTTGGGTCCCCTCTTCTTGCCGAATCCAACCACTAGCATGAGATGACACCAAACAAAGACCCCATCAGAATCCCACCAGAAAATTTACAAATTCAGTGTTTCTAATATACCCAATACCAAAACATAAGACCAAAGATAGAGAAAAACAATATAAAGATACGATTTTGAAATCTGAATCTGAAAAATCAAATGTAGACACAAGAAGGGAACAAAAAAACAAGTTCTTGAGAAATACCGGCGGTGACAAATCGACGGTTGTACTGCATGCGCTTGTGGGCGCGGCCACGGGGCTTCTTCTTCTTGTCCTGCTTGGCCACCTTAGGAGTTTGCCCTCTAACTTTTCCGGCACGAGCTAGAGAACCATGAACCTTCCCTGCAAAGAAAATAAAATTGAATTTGACATCCAGAACAGGTAAATGAGACAGAATCTCATATGCATAGCAACGCTGAAGCTCACCCATGATTGAATGATTGCTGAATTCGCTGTTCGTTCAGTTGCAGCGACGCCCGCTAAAACACTGAGAGCAGGGATGTCAAAGTTAGGGTTTTGGGATATTTGAGCTGCGTGACTGTGACGTATTGGACCTGGTTTAAAATTACATTCCAACATCGTGGGCCTTTTGGCCCCTTTGTAAACAGGCACTTGTAGATTGTAGTGGTCCCTCTTATTGGACCTTGGCCTAACCCATATCTGAGGGGTTTGGAAAAGCAAAACCCAATTTATCACCGAAAGATTTAAATACACACACACATATATATATATATATATATATATATATATATATTTTAGTTCAGGGAAAGAGTTGGGTGATGTAAGGAAGTCCTACATCTTAAATTTTGAAAATGTTCATATATGATACAAATTTTAAAAAATTATAATTTAATCTTTCTTGAGATTTGAAAAAGTTTACTTATGCCATGAAGGATTTTTGAAATTTTTAATTTGGTCCCCTAGAGTTTTGTAAAACTTTATATAGATTTATAATAGATTTAGAACTTCTTAAATAACTTCTTGAATATTTGCCCAAATTTTTCAAAATTTTAAAAATGACTCTAAATATTTTAAAATTACAAAATAATCTCACTTCACTGCCGTGTGTTCCAAAAATAGGTTCCACCATAAGTTCATGATATCTCTTTTTAACTAAATAGCATATGGCATAGGTGAATTAGTCCAATTAGTTTAGTTGTGTTTAAAGGAAGTGATTTACAACATATTTAGTCTTATAATTTTATTTTTATATAATTTTTACTTCATATAATATAATTATTATATTTATTAAATCTTACATACTAAATTAAAAACTCAATAAATCTAAAAGTTCACTCATAATAAATGTGAACATTGAAAGTAGTCTTCATTAAATTAGCATATCCTATCTTACTAAGGATGAATCAATATATTTAAGTCTAAAAGTATATTAACCTATCCAATATATTCCCTCATCTTATTCTGCCTAAAAGATGGCTCAAAATGGATACAAACCAACCCGTATAACATCCCTAATGGAATCATGGCAGAGCCGAACCCCCAAAAAAAACCAAGTTTCATGGTAGCTAGCTTAGATATTAGTAATTAAGGGGTTATTGAAGAGTTAATATTTTTAATGATCACCTAAATGTTATATTGAACTTTTTCTTTAATTTAAATAATATATATATATATATATATTAAGTGATCTGTGATTTTTTTTTTTTTGTGGGTATAGGAGCGGCTACTTTTTTCAGTTCTCGAATAGATGGGAGCCGGTTGCAATTTACTAGGAGTGGGCATTGGATCAGGTCAAACCGTTTCAACCCGTCCCAAACTGTAAAAAAAAGAATTTAGACTAGGTTAAAATAGGGTAAAATAAATATTATGTAATATTTTAACTTAAGATGGAATAAATTGGGTAGGGCTGAATTTTTATCCCCTCTCCATTGGGTTGCCACGGGTACCCAACAAAATTTACATATATATATATATATATTTTTTCAATTCTTATACTATATATATATATATTCTGAATTCTGATATTATAAAATAGCATCATTTTACAAAATGATGTCATTTTCTAATTTTTCCTAAAACTTCTGCAAGCACAAGCAGGCAAGAGACAGCTCAACTTCAGCAAACCAACAGGTCCAACACCACTCCTCCCTCCTTTGTCTCGAACTATCGGTCCCTTGACTCTCGCACGAGTTACAAGTCTTGTTTGTTGTCACGTTGTTTCCAACAGTCAACGCTAATCTCTTACCTCCTCTTACCTTGTCTTGACTTCCCTCTTTTGGCTCATCTCTTGTCTAATCATCACACTTCGACATTTTGGGTCCTCAATAGTTGATCGAACCTCATCCTCGTTCCACCACTCGACTCACGTTCGTCCCTATCCTAACCCAAACTAACCTACTTAAGTGAAATCGAATTATTCTAACTCAAGAATGTTGGTTTGAAGAATTTTTTGACTGAGGTTAGACTAACTTAATAAGAGATTGGGTTCAACTGGGTTGAGAGAATTTTGCTCAAACCCAAACCGCCCCACCCAATACCCACCCCTACAATTTACACAAGAGTGCCGCAACGTGTTAGGGTAGCTTCCATAAGTACCTCATAGTTCCGTTACGGAATGATGCCACAACATTTCTCAAATGCCGTTGCTTTCATTTCACAAAGTAACCGTTGCAGGCTTGCAGCACAGTAATAATAAGTTGTAACTCGAAAATACGTAATGAGCTGAAGTTACGCTATTTTATATGCCGTTTGGCATGAGTGCAGCCTGCAGTTGGAGGGAATTCCTTCGCGCTTCCAAAGCGCAGTAAAAAGAGGGAAGAACAGAAAGAATCAGGAAAGCAAAGGAAATACATCTTCAACATACAAGCTCAATGCGCACCCCTAAGCTCAACGTTAGTAACGTAGGATCCTTTGTCCGTTACGCTTCCAATACCAGGTTCAAATCTTCTCCTTCGAAAACATGTGATTCGGACTTGGCCGCTGCGTTTACGCTCGATAGCCTCAAGCTGGTTCAAGCCTCTGATTCAGGTACATCACTTACTGTATACGATACGGAACTATGGGAAAAATAACAAATAAATGGTGTGCTAGTGCTTGGAAGGAGTTTGGAAATATGTTGATTTCCTTTACTTTCCTGGCAATCATTATAAGAATTTTTTTGCTTTTTCTTTTTTTATTTGAACCTTTTTGTGCAGGGAATTCGCCTGCTCAAGTGTATCAGCATATTCATTCCATATTGCGCGGTACGTGTTTGTAAAATTTACTGTGAGAATGTAAGTTTTCTATATCGTATGCTAACCGAGAAGATAGAGGCTGAAAGTAGAAAGCTTCTGTAACTCACAATTTCCCAATGTTCGCTGCGGAAAAGAACAGAAAGTTTTCTTTTATTAAGTGCTGGATTTATTATTTCAGAAATTTGCTGGCTGTTTATCATAGTCGGGAAAAATGATTTTCAAAGTCAAATTGGAGCTTTTTCCAATAATGATTGAGGCTTTCCCCCCGCCTCCCCCCAGCGGGTTTAAATAAACTCTGGCAGCTTTCCAGACGCTTGATTTTAATGTTATTTTTTAATTTTAGTAAAATTACTGGAGGCAAAAGGTTATTTCCTTCACAATTCTTCCATTATTGGGTGATTTACAGCATCATCTCCTTGATTATATTGCCTTTATAGCAATGCGGCTAAATTGTGCATTGACTTATCTTATGCATCTAATTTCTTCTTTCTGTAAAAAATCGTTATATTGGTATTCTGTTTCTTTTTGCAGGTGATGTGTCATTCAAGAGACCTGAACCCCAGGAAAGTGATGAAGCAAAAGATTCAGAAGGAATACCAGATATACCATGGTTATCGAACATTTCCCATAGTAATACATTCCTGCAACGGAAAGAGGTATCTCGTGAAAGGAAACAAAAATGTAAATTTAAATGGTCTCAGGTAAACCGTTTTGACAAGTTACTTAAATTGTGTGCAAATAAATTGGGAACAGAGGCTACCATTGAGATGTTAAATAAATTGGGACAAGAAATCGGTGTCAAAGACTATATTGCATTGATAGAAATATGCGTAGATAAGGCTAGGGCAACTAATGATGAAGATGTTGCAATACAACAAATGGCCAGTGCTTTTCACCTTTTGAAATTAATGAAGGAACAGGGTTTTCAGATTGAAGAGCAAACATATCACCCACTTCTTATGTATATAATTGACATGGGTATGGTTGAGGAGTTTAAATTTTTCTGCGAAGCTATTAAAGGTGCAAATCCCAATTTGGCTTCAAGATTGGGTTACTATGAAATGATGCTGTGGGTAAAAGTTAATAATGAAGAGAAGGTTCAGGAACTGTGTAATTACATTACAGCCAATGACGATGAAGAAACTTCTGATTTACGAGGTAGGTAAGATTAATTTTCTCATGCATTTCTTTGTCATATTTTGTTTCACAGAACCCATGTTTAAAGCACATGTAACTTAGGTCTTTATCCACAAGTGATATGAGAAATTCATGAGTAGTTTGGAATTACTTAGGGACAAGGATGACATCTTTCCTGAAATTGCATGGCTCATTTGATGTGACCCTGTTTAGAATAGAGTAGGATAGTTAGGACACTGACATAGTAGATAACAGCACAGATTTGTTTGTGCTGTTGCATTGAAAATTTGCAATTTAATGATTTAACTGAGTTCACTTTGTGCTTTATTAAAAACATTGTGAGAATTGTAAGGAAACAAAATTTATGCTAAATTTTGTTCAGAATACGTTATTGGCATCTATCCAGTCAATGACAGTGTTTCTATGAAGCATGCGTATCTCACAAACAATGCATCTGGTAGCAACCATAGATATTAACATATACTACTTTCTGCGTATCTTGATGTCCAATTTTAACGGAAAATTGTTTCAAGTAGCACTACAGAAACTTACTGGATCTTAATCATGTTGCAGAAAATTATTTGTTGGGTCTTTGTGAAAGTGATAAGAAGAAGGAGCTTTTACAGGTGCTTGAGATTATAGACATAAAAAGGCTCTCATCTGCAGAATCTGTAGCAAAAATATTTCAATCATTAGGAAGACTATTACTGGGATCTGTTGCAGAGCATTTCCTTTTGGATTTTGTAACATGTGGTATGATTATGATTTTAATTTCTTATTTAAGCTCCTATTTGGATCATGTTAGCAGTGGCACATAGTTTTGTTTTGACAGAACAAAAATTTATTGTGGATGGTTTCCTTTGAATCTCTCAAATTTTGTTACTCTAATGTTTTAAATGTATTTACTGATGTAGATGAGGGCTTCAGGATCATCAATTCTAAGCAACAAAATAAGTTGGCTGTGAATGTCTCATATCTGATTGAAAAGTTTTGTTGTGATTGAAAATGTATTAACTTAGGTTTTTCTAATGCTCTACAATATGCATCAACAGTAGTATTGGATATGTGATTCTACTGAAGCCTTATATGTTACATTTTGTAATAAATTTCTGCCTTGTATGTATTTTAATGAGATTTTCTTACATATTGCAGATCATGAAGCTGATAATATTACAAACTTCATTGCCAGCTATGTTATTAGCATGCCAAATTTAGCAGTAAGGAACTTTCCATGAATCCTGCAGATAATGTCCTTGAAGCCATGATACTATGAGTCACTTCGCTGTTGCTGCTGTTTTCTTCATAGTAGAGACTTCAGTCATTAAGACTGTCATATCATGCTGAGAAGCCAGTTTGCTACTTTTTTTTATATACTTTTGGGATAATTTCTTTAAAATTGACTTTAAATTCAAAGAAACAAAAAGAAATCGATGAAGGGTTCTTTTAAGATGGAACAGGCGATGCATATGTATGATTTCATCTATGATGTACTAAGGTTAAATCTTTCATTCTAGATTAATATAACTTTCAATGCATGATCATGAGCATATAGATTTTTCAACCCATTTCTTGCCTACATAGCAATACACTGATAAATCTTTTGCTTCCCCTTATTTGGTGCCAAAATTGCTTGTTCTTAGCAGTTTTTCATTGATGTTAATTTTTGATAAATACTTGGACAACCTAACTACCATAAAAATAGATTTCTTAAAAGGTTGGTTGGTTCTATTGTAGCTAGTTGGAAATTTATAAAGGCCCCGGGTTTTACTTTGTTCACTGTTATTTTTGTAGAACCATTGGCTCACAGTGTTAAAAATATACTGTTCTGTGCCATTATATTTAAAAGGGGCAAGAGGGAATGGGTTGGTGGGGGTGGAAAAGGTCCTCACCCTGCTCCCCCGAATCCAAAAATCCAGAAGTATTTTAAGTTTAGCCTCATTTTAAATACTATATTTTAATGTTTATCTATATATATATATATATATATATATATGCTTATATAGATGAAGTTGACACTGAAAGTTTTACAACTTCTCCATAAAATTTTTGACAATTCTGTTAATGTTTGTTACATTTATTTCTAAATAAATTGTATAATATTAGTAATGTTGGTTATTAAGTTGTAGATTTACATCTCATAGAGGTAACCATCATGCTTATCAGTTGTATCTGTATTTGCATTGTCATTGAATGTGAAGAGTAAACTGGCACTCCTGGATTTCATTTGTGTTAATTTTTTTTTTTTTCTTTTTACTAATACTATCACAGTATCTTCAAACGTTTGTCCTTGAACAGAAGAAAAATCTTGAAATTGGTTTTTGAGGTAGCTTTCATTTAAGGCACTCAAAGGTGTATATTACTTGTTGGCTTATTTTGAACTGAAACTAATTAACTGCAATAAGGTTTACTTATTTGTGCTTGTTACGAAAGGCATAATTACATGTGAAACATGACTAGTCAAGACATGCCAGCAGGTATATTTGTTCATACATATTTTTGGGCATAATAGTAGTTATCTGTTATGAAAAGTAAATGATTCTATTTATGTGTTTCTTTATTTATTGCTGGTATTGTGGAAGGTTGAGGATGCTATCTCAAAATTCAAGGATTTGCATGGAGTATTGGGAGTTTCACCTTCTTCTTCATCCTATGAGAAGTTGATTCTTCATATCTGTGGCTTACTCAAGGTATAAGCTTCTCTTTTTGCATTTTCATTGGCACAAAGGGGGTGCAAGAACCTTCTTTATATGAAGAAAGAGAAAGCTGGAATTAAAAAAAAAAAAAATGAAGACACATCCCCCTTTAGAAAGCCTGACACAAGTGGAAACACTGCTTTGAAGCTCCCATCACACCTAGCCTACCATAATCTAAAAATCAGACTTTGATCAAAGGGCAATTGTGGCCAATTTATTAGTCACAGACATGAGTAATTTCCGCTGTTCCTTTTTTCATTTTTGCCACCATAGTGACATTGCTGGTTCTTCCATAATTGTAACTGGTATTATTCCTTTATTTATAATAACAGTTATATGATCTTTATCCAATGCCCTGTCTACTGATATCTGAGGGATAGAGTAATCAAATTTTCAAAAATGTCATTTAGCATAAGATCTATTTAATAATCTGTCAAAGTGTCATCTTTGATCTTCTTCCTCCCCTTTTCACTGGGTTATATACCATTTGATTGATTTTTTCCACTAGGACCTCTAACTATTTTCTTTGTATATGCCCAAACTATTTTAATCAAGTTTCCGTCATTTTCTTCTTGATAGTGTAATCTTGAGGTTTTTATTCATGAAAAGAAAAAAGAAAAAAGAAAAAGAAAAACAAAGACCTGATTTAACACCCACACCAATGCCTAGGCTCCTTAACATTACCATTTACACCTACTTTTAACATGCTTCACCACTTTGTAGTTTGTGCCTGTACTATTTCTTTCACCTGTACTTCCTATTCTAAGAGGGTTTAAGCTCCTAATGCATTGAGCTGAGAAGAGTTCTTTAAGCCTGCAATTTACATGGCATCTCTATCCTTGATGCCTTTATTTGAGAGTGTGGTCTCTTCCATAATCAATAAAGAGTGATGATTCCACATCCCCTTTGTCACTTACTGGGAACTAGGAAGGTATCTGTTTCTTCAACAATACTGTGCTACTTGGATCAAACAGAGAAGAAAAGGGATAGTGATAGGCCTGGGCACTCAAACCGTCTCTGCCTTTCCTGGGTCAAACATTTGTTTACATAACTTAGCTTTTTAATGTCACACATTTGTTTACATGACTAAATGATAAACTTTGAAACTTGAAAGTATTGTAATTTGGTAATTTATATGGCAAACATCTCAATCTTTGCTTCATTATGCCAATAACTACATGAAGTAAACTTTTGTTTTGCTTTACCCTTGGCTAACTAGGAAACTGCATTTGAGATGAATTCTTATATCTTTGTTCTCAATGCAGGTGCCAGTGGTGCTTGATATTGTTGATGAAATGTGCAAAGGGGGCATTACCTTATCAACTGGGGTGTTGAACTCCATATTACGAATATGTGATGAAACCAATGAACATAATTTGGTACATCATATCTTCCATGCAACAGCTCCTTGTTTCTTAATTGTGTTGTAACTTCTATTCTGATGCCTTTACTTTTCTTAGCTTAGTAATTGGTGTTTAAGATGTGTCAAGGAGCTATTCAACTTAAAGCTTACACTATCAAGTGATGGTCCAAGAATGTTTTTGTCTCTTACCTACACCTTCATCTGAAAGTCACTTAGGCTTGAAGGGGAGACACAGTATTGGCCGGTCATTACCTTTTGCTAATATTTAATTTAACTATGAAGAAAATGTGGGTGGCAATGACTATCAAGGAACCAGTTAACTGAAAAGCTTAAGATGTTAATTAAAAGTCCAAGAATGGTTTTATTCCAGTTGGCAGAAATATTTCTCAGTTACAATGGAAAGGAAAATATGGTTTCTTGTACCACATTATTTAGTGCCCATTTCATGAAATTTGACCTTTCTTGGCTGCAATTGAGGTTGCACAGAAATGATTAACTCAACTTTTTGGAAAACTTGCTAATCAAGATTCAAGTCTAGCCACTTATTCACTCTCCTCCTCTAACTAGGTACAAGGAAACAGTTTTCTGGGAAAGTGAAAGGAAAGATCAGAAGCGAGAACCAACAATTGTTTCAAATTCGAAAAAAGGACCGATTAACCATTAATTTATCTTGTTATTATTGTTCTGAGAACTGGACCAGATCAACTGTCTTGACCAGAAAACCGATGGACACCGGCCAGTGTGGTTCTCTTATGAAATCAGATGACCAACAAACTAGTCAAAGTCAGCAGAAACTGGCTGGTTGACCAGTTCACTAATCAAACCAGTACCAACTCCAGACAGAACTGGTTTGAATCAGGTGAGGCGCTACACCTTCATTTGTCAAAATTGAAGGTGTGGCTGCAAAGGAGAATCAAACCCCTGTAAAGGCGAGCCAAGTCCCACGTCAGAATCAACATGCCATTGCTGTTTTTTGGTTATGTATATTGCATATTTTATATTTACTATACTAATCTTATTAAAAAAATGTTAAATATGTAATAAATTTGGACACATTTCATCGAGAATGTACATAATTTAGTAATTTTGGTTCAAGCCCTCTTGAATCCTTGAACCCTGAACCCCTCCCATTACCAATTGAATGACTGGTCCAGTTTTCAGAACAGTGCTTGTTATGCGTGATTATTGGTTAACTACTTAATAGCAGTGGTTAACCACACAATAGTTAAGCAATTCTATTTTCTTAAAAATACTTCAATTGCTCCTTTGTTTAAATTTTCCCAAAATTAAAAGTCTGGTTTATGTCAGAAATTAAGCAACAAGCACATAATAGGATTTATGTTTCTTTTCTCCATATCTGTTTTTTCATAAAATTACATAAAATACATGTAATACAGAATTCAATTCAAATGTTTCACATGTAATTTTCATTATTTTTATACTGATGTATGTTCTGTTAAGTGTTGACCTTTGACTGTTTGAAGCCTTCTGTTTCACTTAGCATATTTTTCAGTTCTAATATCTGGTCTTTCTTTTCTTTCTTTCTTTATTTGTAATTGAAGGTGCATCGAATTTATTCTGTCATATGTTGTTACAAGTTGGAGGCAAATGATGAAACATTCAGGTGTATGATTGACTTGTGTACAAAGATGAAAGATGTGAGTTTTAACCTATTTCCCTTGCACGCTCTTGTAGATCAGTTTTTTAACCTGATTTTAATTGCATTTTTTACATGTATATCATCCTTATAGTTCAGTGAACCACTTGCTTTGAAGTTCAACTTTGCAGCAAACTTACACATTATCTGTTTTCTCAATGCAGTTTGACAGTGCATATAAGATGCTTAATGGTTCAAAGGAAATGAATTTGAAGCCTACAGTTGGCATGTACAATGCTATAATGGCAGGATACCTTCGAGAGGTGTGACACTCTTGGTTATTGATTGAGTATACTTCTGTTCTTACTGTTTCATGCTGTTTTCTGTATCTCCAATCATGTTGCAATGCTTTCCTTACTTCAAACTGTAATTTGTGGCAATTTTTATGCCGATTCCAACAATCAGTTGGAATATAGTCTTGACATGCATGTTTGAAATTTGAGAAAGTAGATTGCTTGAGCATGTATATTGTGCACAGAAGTCAAGTAGATCTGGGTATGAAGAGTGGCTCAACTTCTGTTTTTGTACCAAATCAACATTTGAAGATTGAAGCTTTTAATTGCCTGTTGATCAAGGGATTATCCTTGTAATCTTTTTCTCTTTGGGGTTTTGATTTGAATTAAATACTTGTCCCTGCTTGGGTCCCATTGGTATTTGAGGGAAAGCTTGCTCTCAATATGTTAGGACCTCAATTGGAGAGAGTGTGTAGTGGGCTAATATGGAAATGGAACAGCCCAAGCCCACAGTTACAGTCAGTCCAAGTTAGAGAAAAAACTCATTGGAAGAACAAACAACAGGGGATCACGATGGTTGAGTTGAGGTTGCCACGTAGGCAGAGAGGGGTTGTTTATAGAGAGTTGGTTAGAGGAACAGGGGGGATTCGGGGAGTCTTCCTTTTGGTAGAGCTTTTGCTTTGGGCTGGGAAAGAGTCAGTCTCTTGCAGCACTGGATGCTGTCCTGGGGGGCCTACTATTGCTAGTGCTCAGTGACTATCTTCCTTTCTTTTCATCTTCCAGTTATCATTCCTGTAAGACCAGAGCATCCTCCGTTGGAGCTTGCCCCTTGGTCCACTGTTGGTTGATGAATAACATCATTTTTTTGGAAATTTTCTTCTCGAGTCCTATCACAATACGTTCTGGACTAAGTAGCTGCTGCTCCCTTCTCTCTCTCCTTCACACACTCACACACACATGCACACACACACAAACACTAATAGCAGTCATACCTGGGTTAGTGCAGTTACTAACAAAAGTAGTATTCCAGCTTTAACCTCATGCAATTTTTCTGGGACATGAAAGTTATAAACTTGAGTTATGCATAATTTTCCTTCATTGGAAGTTATAATTCTTAAATTGTAATGAGCCAAACCATAACTTAGAACAATATAATTACTTGGTCGTCAATATCATCCTGCTGTTTCACACAATTATGACAGGTAGGGTGTTTCCATTATTCCTCCATTCACCAGGCAAGTGGAATTCTTGTAACTAATCTGTTGTAACTAGATCTTAACATTTTATTTTAGACCTCTCCTTTTCTTTGTGTGTATGTGTGTCTTTGCAAACTACAGATTGCTTGCAAATGTATTTTGAGGGCTGACCTCAATGGTCATACATATATTTTTATTGCTGCCTCTATGTTTTAATAGGTTGTAGATCTGATGTGTTGTATCATGTCCTAAACATTTAACGACGTCAATACTAGGCCTGGGCAAGGTGTTTTTAAGCAAGTTCATGCTTAATTTTAAATTTAATTGCCACTTGTGGACATTAACAACTTGTATTTGTAGAAGTTTGGCAAGGTCATTTGGGCAGATGATTGCTTTTGATTGAGTTTTACACTGCAAACCAAGCTAATGGTTTGTTTAGATGATGTATTGGTCAGAAATATGCCTGTCCATAGTGGTGATAGTCATGATTGTCTTTTTTTTTTCTTTAATTATTATAGAAAGAAAAATTATTAGTCATAGAAGGAAAATACAATTGGTCTTGTGCTTGCTGAAATAACTTTCTAAGATGTATACAAATCAACATTAGCACCTGCTTCAAATAATTTGTCATTCATCCTTTTCTCACCTTTTGCTGAATTTTTTCAGAATAAAATTAGTGACGCGGTAAGGGTCCTTGGGGACATGCAATGTGCCGATGTTCAACCTGATCTGCAGACTTTCATCTATTTGATTAGCAGCTCTGAATCTGAAGGGGATATAGACAAAGTAAGTTCAGATCAATAGTCTGATAATAGTTTCTTTTATATACTTTTATCTTGATTAGGCATGAAATCTTCTTACATTTTGTTCATTTTGTAATCTGTCATCCAGTGTTCTTGCCCAAAGGTGTTTATTACTTGGATTTCTTTCTCCTAATGTTGAAACTATCTGTAGACTATTTTCTATCTGAAAATAAAGGTACTATTCAATTATTCAATTATAGGCATCTCTCAGAAGAGTTGAATACAAGAGTAATTGCATTGTTTTGTTCATCTTTTCTCTATATGCTCAATTCATCTTTGTGATCTTTTAAAGTTTATATTGTAAAATGTTAATGTGCCATAGTTTTGTTAAGTATGCAATTGTATCCTTTTTGTCCATTTATGTTAACATTATGATAGTGCATCGTACTATTATTATGTGTGGATCCAAGGACGTCATATATGATCAGCCTAGGGACTGAAGACATCATATGTAGTCATGTTTATTTTCCTGATTGCTTTTGAGATTTTAGACATGCTGACCTGTTTAGTGCAACTTTGCCTAATACATATTATGAGTCAGCTATTACATCCTTATTTTATGTATTTGAAATCTGGGTCAGTGGCAACTCACTGGGATTCTTGGCAGTTTCACAGCCTGTGTTTTATGCAATGACCCTTGCTAAGTGCATTTGCGTACATATAGTTCAATTTCATATAAATTGGAGCATAGCAATATGATGATGTAGGGAAGGGACTAAAATCAATGATCTTGTGCAGCAATACTACCTTTGGGATTTTGTTTTTAACATTCAAATATTGATTCTAGAGAAAAAGAATGATGTGATTAATTATAATTGTGCTCATATTGTGTATGCATTCTAGTTGCTACCTATATATTTTTGGTGAACTGAAGTGTGAAACCAAGATTTGTTGTCATCAGAAGTTCTGATAGTGTAAGCTTTAAAGTTTCAACATTTGTGAGATGCTAATTAGGTCATGTGCTTGTAGAGTTATGAAGAACTGAAGCTATCTGGAATCCGCCCTACAAAGCAAATTCTTATGGCCCTTACAAATGCATATGCGGCTTGTGGCCAGTTGGAGAAGGCAAAACAGGTATGGCTGCGAGCAGCAAGTGCAGCTGCCTGGTGCCAGATTCTGAGACTAAAGTGCATTGTGCATGAGCAAGATATCTAGCTGAGTGAACTCGATGAGTAATTTCCTATTGCATGTAGACCTAAGTCATGTTTATGCACTTACTAGAGAATTTATTTTTACTGGCCTAATTGATATTAAAAACATCATGACTATCTGAAGTGGTAGGGCTTGAATTAAATTCTTTCTGGGTTGAAGTGTGAAGATGTCCTAGTTTAGGTTCTGCCACCAAAGCCAACAATAGCTCTTCTTTTTTAACTCAAGTTGTCAAATGTGATTATGACATGATCTTATAATTTTTCACAGTTGCATCTATGGAATCATTTGTGTGAGAATTTGAATCAAAGGAAAAATGTAAACATCTTGTAGAAATACTCATTGTCAGTTTATTAATGACCTCTTTTAAGCTTAAAGTAACGTAACACACTAGTATTTTCTTTCAAAACTGAATTGGGAATGAAATTTCTTTTTGAAAGCTAACCTTTGACTTTGAATTTGCTGCATTTCAATATTTTATAAATATGTCAATGTAATTTGTCTTTGTTCCTAGTATAAAGTCGTCAACACACCTCTCTCTTTCTAATTTTGGTCTTTACAGTTTCTGATTTACCTGCATATGCATCTAGATATGAGGTTGGGGTATTAATATTACCTTCCTGTAGAGTTTTGTTTTGTTCTGTGACACTATAATTGTAGTAATCACTAAAATAGGTTATTGTTATTTTAATTCATCTGAACTTACTTGGACAGTTAGACCGAACTCCTTTATTTTTCTCTGAAGTCATTAGTTTATGGTGATCTCTCCAATTGTTCATGTCATAGGTAGTCTTAGATCCAACCATACCAGCTTGGTGGTTAAACGAAATCAAGTATGTCCTTGTCTCAGCTCTTGCATCGTGTGGGCAATTGTCAGAGGCTCTTCTTGTATATGAGGAAATCAAGAATGACGGACATAGTTTAGAGCCAAAAGATGTTTTAAGTATCATTGTAAGAGTTCGAATATATCTACTTTGAATATCTTCTTCCCTACAAACATTATTATAATCAACTCATTGAACATTCTTAGGAGAAAATTCATTCCCCTGGAGAGTTGGATAAGTTACTTCTGCTACTCAAAGAATTGGGTGATCAAGATTATTGGACCGATGGTTGCTGCAAAATTATTTTGTATTGTGTTCGTAATAAACATTTAAGGTTTGATTGTTACAGTGTGAATTTGTTTGTGCTGAAATTATATGTTCTGCAATTTACTCATGTTCATTGTGTTGTGGGTCAGTTCCGCTGTTGATTTGGTTAAACAACTCAAGGAGAAGTTCCACAGTGATGAACGAGTTATGGAAGTTCTCTTTGATAAGGTTGTCTCTGGTTTCCTCCCCACTTAAATTTGAATAAATCTGCATTCAACTTTGTAAACAGCAAGGATATATTGGGTTATAAATGCGTTTATGTTTATAATCGCAGGTATCTGTTTTTTCATTAATCTAAATATTGTTACATGGGGCTTGGCAAAAGTTGTAGGCATTTTTTTAATAGCTATGTATCATCATGATGTTCGTACCCAATGGCCTTGTCTTACTGACATGATTTTTTGTATAGGTATTTTCTCTTAGTGAAGAGTCAGATTCCGCACAATTGCAGGCTGGCCTAGACTTGCTTTGGCTAATCAGGGATGAGCTTGGCATTTTGCCATCACAGAAATGTCTTGATTGTCTTTTGGGTGCTAGTTTCGATTCCATAGATTAGCATAACGCACCTTTGGTTAAGAAAGAATCTGAGGCTGATAGAAATGTAAATATTTATGTTTATTTTTCCTTTTCTTCCTGTCTTTCCCTCTCTCCCCTTCCCTCCCTTCGTTTCCTCCCATGTAGCTGGTCGCACTTGCATGAGAAAAATTACTCCCACTAAAACCTCTACTAAATATCCACAAAGGTTTAAATGAAGTGTTAGATTTGTTTGTAAGTAAAATTTAATATATTTAATAGTTAAAACTTTTTAAAAAATATATAATAAAATTTAATTTATAAAAATAACATAATTATTACATATAATATACCATCATGCAAGCTATACTCACTCTATTTGTGGATTTACGGTGTGATTGATTGATAATATCATTTTGTTTCTCTTACAAAAGTATTAACGTGAAAGATTTGGCTACTTTAATGATAGGGTTTATGATTTAAGATTTAAATTTTTTAGATTTTGACTTATGAAGTTTAAGATTTAAAGTTTAAAAATTTTGAATTTAAAATTTTGGGATTTAAGAATTTAGGATGTAGGGTTTAGAATTTTTAAATTTAAAATTTATATAATAATTTTAAATTTATCATTATATTTTTTATTTTTAAAATTTATCTTATTTTAAAAAATATTTTTATTTGTTTAAAATAAATGTATTTTTATTATTTTTTTAATTTTTACCGAAAATAAAAACAAAAAACGAGTAAAGCAAACGACACATAAACTTTTACAAAATTTTAAATACTTAATATTTGCAACTCAAGATCAAAGTTATTTAAACTAATATGTGGACTCCAGTTCTAGCACAAATGACCTTTTATACATCACTGAACAATGTTTTTACACTGCAAGTACCAAATAGTTTTATTCAATCGAAGGATCATCATTTGGTTGCATGGGATATAAAAGTATGACAGAGATTTGAATAAAATAATAATAACTACTTTATCCTTAACTTTTGATTTACAGATAATTTTTAATAAATTGTTTTAAATTCATTATTGATTATCAATTTAATTTTTCAAAATGTTATCAGAACTTTCATAATTATCATTTATAATATATTAATCAATGACAAATCCTGTTTTCTAAGATTAAAAAACATAATATATAAAAATTGTAATAATTAATAATAAAAAATTAAGATAAATGATAGAGCAATCTAAAATTTCAGAGAAGAAATTTAGGGCCTGTTTGATTTCTCCTTTTGAAAACAATTTTTTGTTTTCAAGAATAGAAAAATAATAAAATCTGTTTAATTGATTAGGGCACATTTGCTTAACTTATTTTTTGTTTTTATTTTTAGTGAAAAGAGCAAATAACAGTAAAAATATATTTACTTGTAAAAAAATAAAAATATTTTTTAAAATAAGACAAATTTTAAAAAATAAAAAAAAATATTTTAAATATTTCTTATGTAAAATTTTGAAAATAAAAAACATAAATTGAGAACATAATGACAATTTTGAAATTATTACATAAGTCTCAAACCTTAAATCTTAAATTTTTAAACCCCAAACCTTAAGTTTTATACCATAAATCTCATAACCTTAACCTTAAATCCATAAAATTCAAAACCCAAATCCTAAAACCTAAAATCATAACTTTAAAACTATAAACTCAAGATAGAATCGTAAAAGCCTAAACCCTATATCTTAAATCTCAAATCTTAAAACTTTAAATCTAAAAACCCTCAAAATCTAAACTTTAAACCTCAACCCAAAATCTTAAATCTCAAATCTCAAAATTCTTAATTTCAAATCTCAAAATTTCAATCCTTAAATTCTAAATTCTAAAATTTAAAATTTAAACCTTAATTTTTGAAATCAGAATTTGACTAGTTCAAAAATAAATTTATTTTTATTTTTATTTTCAAAAAAATTATTTTAAATAAAAATAAAAAATATTTTTATAAATTAAACGTGCCCTTATTTTTTCAATAATAATTTTAAAAACTTAATCTCCATATGCTAGTTTTAGAGTAAAAATTGGAGAACAATTAAAATATGTTTTTATTCTTTTTTGAGTTATTTTCACAGAAACAAAATTTGTAATTATATGGGTTCATTAATGACAATATAATAATTTTAAAATATTTTTATATTTATATTCTTATATTTATAATTTTATCTATAATTATTATTTTATCTATTATTTTTATTTTTATTTTTAATAAATATATGCATAAGACTACAGCCCTACAATTTCTCTTAATTTTAAACAAATTGCAAGAAAGCTCTAATTCTTATGGGCCACCTAAACTAATAACCTGTGTGTTTGTACTTACGGAAAGCATTGTTCTTGTGCGCCACCTCATCAAAACTGCAAGTACAAAAAATAGGTATCTAAATAAATCTTTTATTTTATTATTAGAAAAGTTATTTTAAAGAAGAATTCATGCAAACATGTTCTGTTTAATTTTTATTTTAAAAACTTGTTTTTAAAATTAATTTTTGAAGTTATTTCAAAAAAATGAAAAAAAACACTATAAAAAAAGCCCTTATTTTAGAATAGTACAGTGATTCGTGAGCAAGGTAACGATGATTTCATGAATATAATTTCTCATTCGTATAAATTGTTTGCGGGGGTGGTGGGTTCGCAATCGCAGTTGTAAATTGTTTTATGCTCGAAATGTGAAGAGATTCTGTTGCTCATTTGCACTTCAAGTTGAAGGGAAGGAGAAGAGAACAGAAAAATTCGCAGAGGAAACCAAATTCATCTTCAGCATACAGCTTAGATGCGCGCCTCCAAGGCTAAGAAGCTAAGCAATCTGTTCCGTTTGGCCGTCAAGCCCAACACTTCTGAGCTTAAATCTTCACCTCTAGCCTCATCCATTTCGAGAGACTGCAGTTCGAAACTCAAATTTGAGTATCAGCTCTCAGACCTCAAGTTAGGAGCATCTTCTAATTCAGGTACATAGTACGTCCAAACAAATTTTCAGTTTTTTAGTCCTATCCGCCTTTCTCTTGTGTTTAAATCCCACCAAGGACGCTCTAACGAGGGCTTGGTTTCTGAGTGATTGAGAACTGACCTGCATCCTTTTAATGGGTTTTGTTTTTGAAGCTCAATGAGCGAAATATTATGATTTGTGATTAGATATGTTAATTTCAGTTCTTTTCCTGACAAGCATGACATATTACTCTCTATTGTTGGACATTTTATTTTTAATAATCTCATTTTTCGAGCATTTTGCTGCAGAGAATTCGCCTAATGTAGTGTATAAGCAGATTACTTCTTTATTATGCGGTAAGTGTTTGTCAAATTTACTTTGAGAATATAAGCTTTTCTAGTTTCTCTAAGCTAACTAGAAAATGGAGGAAGCTGAATGCAGTAAATATCTGTAATGGGACAAATAATTTCCCAGCATTCTCCTGAGAATAGAAACGGAAATTTTTTTGCTATGTAAATACTGGACTTTCTTTTATCAGAATTTCCAAAGCCAGTTGGAATAATGTATCTGAAAGGTTAAATTCGCACTTTTCCAATAATCACTGCCTTTTCTTCTTGGGTACACTACAGCATCCATTAGTAACTTACCTTCATAACAATGCAATCAAATGTAAATTTGCTCATACATCCTATCTCCTCTTCCCCCTCTAATTTTTATATTTGTTTTTATTTCCTTCTAATTGGTAATTTATACTAGTGCACTCTTTCTTTTTGCAGATGGTCAGTCTGTTACAAGACATGATCCCCAGGAAACTGATGATGCCAAAAATTTAATGGATTTAACATGGATGCAGAAGATTTTCAATGATAATACATCACTGCACCGGAGAGAGGTAACTCGTGAAAGGAAACAAAAGTTCATTTTTAAATCCACACAGGGAAACCGGTTTCAAAGGTTAGTTAAACTGTGTGCGGATAAACTGGGAACAGGGGCTACAGTTGAGGTGTTTGGTAAAATGGGACGGGAAACAGGTGTGAAGGAATTCAATTCATTGATAAGAATATGCATAGATGATGCTAGGGCCACTGACGACGAAAATGTTATGATAGAACATATTAGTGAGGCTTTTCACCTTTTCAGAATTATGAGGGAAAAGGGTTTTAAGATAGAAGAGCAAACATATAGCCCACTTCTTTTGTATATGATTGATATGGGTATGGTTGAGGAATTTCTTTTCACCTGTGAATTTTTGAAAGAGGAGAGTCCCAGTTCAGTTTCAAGATTGGGTTACTATGAAATGAAACTATGGTTAAGAGTTGATAATGCCGAAATGATTCAAGAACTTTGTAACTTTATTTCAGACGTAGATGGTGAAGACTTTTCTAATGTACGAGGTATGTAACCTAATTCCATGTTCCTTGTGTTGTCATAATTTGTCACCTATTTTCCATGTGGCTTGTGTTGTCATAATTTCTTTCACATAGCCTATCTTCAAATATCTAGCTTAGATTCTTACCTATATAATCAGATGTTGAGAAGTTCGGCAGCAGTTTTGAAGCTGTCTTTAATGACATTGTCTGTCTCATTTGGTGTGAAACTTTCTGCCATGGAGCAAGAATACTAAGTGAAGTGATGATAACTGCATCAGACATTAATGATTTATACCACTGTAGTGCAATAAACATACTTATCTAAATTTACATTTGAGTTCTATTCAAAATGTGGTGAGAGAACAAAATATATGCCAGCATATATTCAGAGTTAATTATTGGCACATAGCTCATTTATGGAAGTGTTTTTGCCAAGCATGTGTTGTTTAAAATTAGTGGTTCTGGTATCATAACGTATAATTTAACATAATTCTTTGTTTGGCATCTTGAGGTCACATAGTAACATTTTTGTTTAATAGAAGGTTTTTTTTCCTGGTATATATATTTCAAAGATTAGTGCATCAGTTAAAATAACCATAATATTAACATGGTGCTTGCTTTTGTAGATCTTGGGCTCCTACTATTACAAGTTTTATTTCATGTAGCACTATAGAAACTTACTGAATTTAACTTGGGTTGCAGAAAGTTATATATTGGCTCTATGTGAAAGTGATCGGAAGAAGGAGCTTTTGGAGCTATTGCAAATTATAGACATAACAAAGCTTTCATCTGCAAAATCCGTAGCATGTATATTTGAGTCATTAGGCAGGCTACTGTTGGAATCTCTTGCGGAGAAGCTCCTTATGGCTTTGAAAATGTGTGGTATGACTATGATAATCTTTGTCTTATCTAATCACCTGTATGGATGGTTTTACTGGTGGCACATAGCTCTCCTTTCCCACTTTTGGAAAGATGAAATATATTTTTTATTTTTTTCTATGATTTCATTGTAGATCTTAAATTCTGTCACTCTATGTTCTATATAATTACTCTTATGTTCCAATCAAATAATAATAAGTAGGTGTTGAATATCTAATATCTAAATCTGATATCTTGTTGTGGTGAATGCAATGGCTTAAGTTCTTCTTATAATCAACCAATATGTGTCAAGAGTAGTTTTTAGATGGTAAAAAACTGTAATTTTAAGGAAGGCTAAACTGTCTCATTTCCTCATTGAATTTGTGCCTTGAATATATTTTAAAGATATTTCCTTACTTATTGCAGATTTTAAAGCAGATAACATTACAACCTTCATTGCTGCTTATATTGTTAGCATTCCAAATTTAGGGGTGAGGAACTTCTCATGAATGCTGCTGGTAATGTCCTTGAGGCCAAGATACTATGAGGCACTTCTGCATCCTGCAGTTTGCTTCATCCTAGAACCATATATCCACTTTTACATTTCTAAGTTACTTGACAGTTGACACTTTGAATAATGGAGGTTGTATAGCTGCCAGTTTACTGGTTTCTATTAGCATATTAGTTAGGAATAATTTCTTGTTAGTGGGTTTTGATTATACGAGAAGAAATACTTGGAGCTCATGTTCTTATGTACACTTACGTAGGCAGGCATTGGGTTCATGAACCTGTACGCATGTGATCATGCGTAAGAAATTGTATAGATTAATAATTAGGGGAACATCTTTAATGTTGATTGTTCTCGTTCTCATGAAAATTATCTTTGATATTAAATAATAGTAATACTTAGCTAACCTTATTGATGGGTCTCTTGTAGACCCAGGTAGATACTTTCCTTTGATATGTGGTATTCTGAAGAGAGTTTTGTTTATGGATTCTCTCTTGTGCTGTGCTTATAGTAAGGGAGTCCCATTTCAGATATGCTGAGAGGTTTGAGAGCTTTATGTCATTTTTGTGCCTCTTTGGCTTTCTTTTGTTCTTTCTAAATGTGCTTTGGAGGATACCTTATCCTACATCTATTTGCACTTAATCTTTCACTAATAAATTTCTTTTGTGCAAAGACGTTACAAGATGCATGACTGCCTGTGAAAGTTTGACCACAGTAAAGATATTAGCTGGTACTTTGGTTCATGCATGTTATTTGGCATAAGAGTGGCCTAAAATAGTTCTATTCTGGTTGGGGGGGGAGGGGGGTTTAGGGTTTGTTGGGGGGGGGGGGGGGGGAAGATGCTTGTATATTTGTGTTTCCTTATGTTTATTGTTGGTATTGTGGAAGGTTGAGGATGTCATCTCAAAATTCAAGTATTTGCACCAAATGCTGGAAGTTTCACCATCATACTCATCATATGAGAAGCTTATCTCCTATTGCTGTGACTTACACAAGGTATAACCTCTTGCATTTTGATAAATACCAAGTGGCTTCATCAAACTTTTCCTTAGGTAGAAAAAGAAAGCTTAAGGGAAAAGGAAAATTAAAATTGCCACATCACCGACTTTGTTCCACTGCACTGATCATGTGCTTTACAATACTCTGAAGAACAAACTTTGAGCAACTGGCAAAAGTGTTCTATTTATTATTTACAAATATGAGTATTCCTCAGTTCCTTTTTCCACAGTGACATTGCCTGTTTTTGGTTTTCTGTAACTGGCATTATTCCTTTCCTCATTGATACTAGAAATTTCAATGACCTCATTCAATTCCTTTTCTTTTGACATTTGGTGTATTGATTGATCTAAAGGTTTTATTCATAAATAAATGAAAAACAAAGACCTCATCCAATGTTTGGTAGCCTGATGTGTAACCTCCTTATTATTGTCATTCAAAATCTATTTGTACAATGCTTCACCACGTTGTACCAAGAGGAACCTCCCACACCATGTGGTGTGGATCCCACACAATCCAAGGTAGGACATGGAATTCCATGTCCCCCATGATGTGAGAATAGCGCTGATCTTGTACCAATTCCATACCAGTCATTTCACCATTAACACCCATTCAGAGTGGGGTTGAGCTCCTAAATTATTGGGCTTGAAAATACTTATTCTAGGCTCTAGCTTGTGAGGTGTAGGCCTAGGAATAGCTTTATGCAAAGTAGCCACAACCCACAAGTTATCTTTTCTCTTTACACATTTGTTTTTAGAGTTAATGATGGACAAAAGTAAAACGTATTGTTATTTTATGTGGCATTGTTCAATTACATTTGTATATCATAGATGACATGTGTTTGCTTTGTTATGTCACTTGCTTCATGAAGTGAACTTTGTGCTATGTGTAAACCACTAGATATCTATGAGACTGCATTTGATATTAGTTCTTTTACTTCTATTTTCAATTCAGGCACACGGAGCTCTTGATATTGTTGATGAAATGTGTCAAGCAGGCTTTACCTTATCAATTGAGGTCTTACACTCCATATTACAAATTAGTGAGGAAACCCGAGAATATAATTTGGTAAATCTCCTTTGTTTCTTTGTTGATGTTATACCTATGATAGTGCTGTCATCTTTTCTCATTACATGCATCTTAAAAGTTTCCTCTTAAGCTTATGATTTTGAAGTCATTAGTGTTCGAGATGTATCAAACAAATATTCAATCTATATGCTTAAGCTTTCAAGTAATGATTTATGAATTGTTCACCTTTGTACACATCCCTGCACACAAGACCCCTTTTGCCAAATAAGAGTGGACAAAGTATAGGCCTATAACTGTTGCTGAATATTAATCTAATTATGAAGAGAATAGGCTCATCAATGATCGAACTCCCAATCACTTAGTCATAAAGGCTCTGATATGTTATGGAACCTTTTTAACCTTTGGGCCCTAATTGTTAGGCCTAGGTCCTACAATAGTTTTATATGTAAATAGCTCAAACCTTGCTCATTTATAGTTTTCCCTACAACGATATGTAGCGTTGAATTTTCATAAAGTTTGGCCTTTTGTTGTTTAACCTGGTTAAGATGTTTCAGATGACAAATTCAAGTTTTGGAAGAGGAAAATTCAAACCTTGACACTGCTAAAACCTTGTTAACCTATTGGAAAAGAGGGAAATAAATTGTATTGGGAGTTGGGACAAGAAAATCCTTGTTTATATCAGTTTTACCGTGAGAAATATGCAATGGATTTTGTGTTTCCTTTTAACTGTTCTGTATTTTCCTGATATTGCAAATGTTAATAACTTCATGTAAAACCGAACCCAACTGCAATGTTTCAGTGAGAGTTTCATGATTTTGTACTCAAATGAACTGTCTGTTAGCTTTAAATTGTTTAAAGTCTTCTTTATCATTTAGCATATTTTACAGTTCTAATATCTAGTATTCCTTTTCCTTTCTTCACTTAAAAACCAAGGTCCATCGGATCTATTCTATCATTTGTCGCTACAATTTGGAGTTCGCTGTTGAAACATTCAGGTATATGATAAACTTGTGCATGAAGATGAAAGATGTAAGTTATGCCTCTTTCTTTTACATGTTCCTAATGTTAGTTTTCTACAGTTTTAACACATCCTAATAAATATGTATTATGCTTATGGTTCAGTAAATCAACCAGGCAGCAAACTCATATTTGTTTTGATTTCATAATGCAGTTTGAGGGTGCATATAACTTACTTGATTATTTGGAGGAATTGAATTTGAAGCCTATACCAGGAATCTACAATGCCATAATGGCAGGGTATTTTCGAGAGGTGACATTCTTGGTTTTTGAGGATGTCTTTGCTCTTACTCTTTCGGACTTTTTACAATTTTTCCAATTAGATTGGA
The DNA here is from genome assembly GCA_037013595.1 of Dicorynia guianensis. Lineage (NCBI taxonomy): Eukaryota > Viridiplantae > Streptophyta > Magnoliopsida > Fabales > Fabaceae > Dicorynia > Dicorynia guianensis. The sequence continues at coordinate 5,986,372 of JASUAB010000009.1, forward strand.
ATGCTTTGCTGTAATTAGAATATAAGCTTTGGCAATTGTTGCCAATTTCCAACAATCTGTTGGAATCTATTCCTGGATATTTCTCATATCCAAGCAGGAAATACACAATAGATGGATTTATATAAATAATGGATTCAGGTATGAAGAGGTCTAGCTTCTGTGCTAATTCCAAATAAAAAATTGAGTGTTGGAGCTATTGATTGTTTGTTTATATTAATTTTTGCACTGCAAAACCATGCAAAAGATTGCTTGAGATGATGTATACTATAGACTGAAATCACTGTTGATTATGGTAATTGTCACTTTTGTCATAATAGCTATATAAGTAGTCTTGAACATGCTGAAATGACCTTTTAAGATGTTTAAATTTGACATTTACTCCTGCTTCAATAAACGCATTCTTGTTCATACCCTTTGCTGAATTTTTGCAGAAAAATATTAGTGGTGGGTTGAGGGTCCTTAAGCGCATGCAAAGTGACAATGTAAAACCTGATTCTCATACTTTCAGCTATCTGATTAGCAACTCTGAAACTGAAGAGGATATAATCAAGGTAATGGATTGATAGTCAGATGGTAGTTTCGTACACACATAATATAGATCAAGCATGAAGTTTCTCTTAAGTTTTGGTCATTTTATGATCTTTCACCTAGTATTCTTGTCCAAGGTAATTGTTACTATTAAATTTTTTCTCCTAATGTTGACCCAATCTTTAAAATTATTTTCTATTCATAAATGAAAATTATAACTTGAATGCAGTCGCATCATAGAACGGCCAAAAGCAAAACAAATAAGATGACTTGCATTTCTATATGCCTAGTTGTTAAAGATATAAAACAACTCTTAGATCTGCAATCTAACAGTTTAAGCTTTTGGGATAGTTGAATTTTAAAAATGGTATCAGAGTGTTGCTGAGTAAGCAGTCAAGATTTCGATCCTTGTTGCCCCATTCTTGAAAAATTAAGTTGAATTTTGGCACAGGATTTGATGGCCTTATACATTTGTCCACATTTCAAGTCCAAAGAATTTTCGTATAAGGGAGCATATTAGAGATATGAAACCATTCTTAGATCTTCATCTAATAACTTATGGAATAGTATGAGCTTCTTTAAGTTCATCTTGTTCAATGTTATTATGCTATGGTTCTGCTAAGTATGTGACTTTCTCCATTTTGTTCATTTATGTTAACATTGTGATGTTGTGATGAATTATGTTTGTTTTTAATGAGGTCATATAGTAATGAATGTAGGGACTAAAGACATCACTGTCAATGATAGCATGTTTACTTATCTTTAAAGATAAGTTGAAAGAGATTACTAATTTGGCTGCAACAACATTAAGGATACTTATGCCTTGCAAAGAAATTGAGATACCTTTTCACTTTCACGGGATGGGTAAGTTGTTTCCATTCCATCTCAAGTGTGTTGTCCAGTGCTAGGCTTTGGCTGTATTCTACCTCCAGATTTTGGTGGGTGCTTGCATGGGGGATGAAGGAATTAGGCTGTGATGTTCTTATAAATATTGAAGTACTAATATTTTATTTAAGTAGCTATATATGACTGGAAATTAACTCGAACTTCAGTCGGTATCATTAATTACGCAGCTGATAATATATGTTATAATCACTATTTTCATTACTATTATGCAGTTATCCATAATCAATAGAATAATAGTAATTGAAACCTTTAATAACTTTTTTCTGGCAATGATTATACAGTATTGAAATCTAAAAATTTTTAGTTAATAGAATTTTGAGAATTCATACCATTGCCAAGTGGCAACAAGACGAGCATCCTAGGTTTGACTTGTATGATTATATATCAATCTGCCCTCTTACTCTAAAATTCCAACTTTCAAGATTGCTGTATAGTGTGAGAAAATGAGAGGAAAGAGAGAAAAACCTTTATAGTATTGTAGTGGCATACTGAGAGTATATACAAGAGTCATACCACTAGGTCTTATATATAAGAAACTATGCATCATGAACCTTTTACAACCCTAAACCTAATAATAAGAAGCAAGACATTAATCAAAAATTAAACATAAATAGGAAACTAATCTTATATTTTCAATATACCTCCTCAAGCTAGAGGGTATATAATAGGTGCTCAAGCTTGTTACATGAAAAATAAAAGTGAAAAATACTTAAAAAGACATAGATAGCCTAAAACAATTATGACAACACATGTATAGCAGAGAAAACATATCACATGTGTACCAACGATCTTACAAGGATAGTCTACAGAGTCGTGGTATCAAAACAACAATCAGAAAATCAAATGTGTTCGGACATACCAGACCTGAGTTCAGAATACAATTGAAGTTTGAGAATCTATATTTGAGTTCGGATATATATAGCATATTTGAGGCCAAGATAAATTGAGACACCGGGAATATCAAATAGGAGGCTAGGAGTATCAGATTGGAGGTCGAGAGCATTAATTTGGAAGGCATGAGTATCAGATTAGAATCCGAGATATCGGATTTGAGAGAGACCAATGAAAATAGGCTCAAACAATACCAAAGACAAATTTACTGGGGTTGGTTTTGTAAAAAAGGACGAGAAATAGGGAGATTTGGCTAGACAATGGCAGTGAAGAGAGAGAAAATGCCACGGAGGAAATAGACACAGCCGAAGAAAGAGAGAGAGAGATTCACAGATAAGGTTGAGCATCGCTAGTGAGGAGTTAAGACTCCTCATTAGTAGTGGTAAGGGTTTTCTTTAGCAGTAGTTAGGTTTTTCTCTCACTAGGTTCTGATACCATATGAAAAATTGAGAGGAAAGGAAGAGAAACTCTTATAGTATTGTATTAGGATATTCAGAGTATGTAAAAGACAAATACCACTAGGTCCTATTTATATAAGAAACTATGGGCCATAGGTCTTTTACAATCCTAAACCTAATAATAAGAAGCAAGACATTAATAGGAAATTAAACATAAATAGGAAACTAATCTTATATTTTCAACATATAGTTTTAAGACTCGCTAACCTGCTTAGTGCAAAAATGTCTCTGCATATCACGAGTCAATTATCACATGCTTTGGCTGTCTTATATGTTTGAAAGCTTGATCCAATAGCGACTAGTTGGGATTCTCCTTAGCAGTTTGACCCTAGGATAGGTTTCACACAGTTTTCTGTGATAAGGACAAACTGTCAAATTTATATGCATTGGATTTGTTGTTCAATTATTCTGACCAAGACTGCCTTGAATTTCCATTATGGATTCAATTTTGATTTCAACATTCAATTATTGATCTAAGAAAAAAGAATTGATGCAATAAATAAGCATTGTACTCATATTGATACATACTCCCTCCATTTCAATATTAACTGTGGTTTTAGATTTTTTTTTTCTTGTTTCTTTTTAACTGTCAACTTTCAAAAACCAAGACTGCATTAATTTTGTTTTCCAACGTTATCTTGTTTGTCTTATTATCTCTATTAAATGCTTAGTTGAAAAATATAATTTCTCTTTTTTCTATACAAAGGGTATTTTAATAAAAGAATTTAAATCTTTTCAATTCTAAGACTATTTAATGATTTTCTTAGTTCTTGTGTATCTTCCTTAAAAGACTGATATTTTGAAATGGAGGGAGTAGATTCTAGTAGCTGTATAAAAACAGTTTTTGATAATTGAAATATGTTACTAAGATTTGCTGTTAACAGAGGTGCTGAAATCTCAAGACTTCATGTTTCAGCATTTGTGAGATGCTAATTAGGCTATATGCTTGTAGTATTATGAAGAACTGATGGAATCCAAAGTCGAACCCACGAAGCAAGTTTTCATGGCTCTTATAAATGCATATGCGGCTTGTGGACAGTTGGAGAAGGCAAAACAGGTATGGGTGCAAGTAGTTAGTGCCACTGCTGGGTACCAGATCTTTGGGTCGAGAAGCAATATAGATGCATTTTGCGAGCTGAAATTATCTAGCTTGTTAAACTTATTTGTTGAAAATTACTTTTAGTCTCAGATCCATGTCATGTTTATACAATTATTTGGGCGGTGACTTTTAGTGGCCAAATTGATGTTATAATCATAGTTTCTTTCTGGACTAGTGGGGCTTAAATTTGAAGTTAATCTTTCTATGGGCGAAGTGTGAAGATCAGTGTGGGGGTTTTAACTCTGCGAAATTAGTCAACATCACATCTTCTGTTTTAAGTTACGTTGTCAAATGCAGTGATGCAATAGCTTTGTCTTTCTTCTTTCATATATTCTCATTATCTATTTTTGAGGGATTGATTCCTCTCATATCATGTGACCAGCATGGACAGGGAATGACACGATATTTTTTAAATCAAACTTTACGTGTTTTGTTCTGTGCCTTCTCTCTCCAACATGACTAATCGAGTAACATGAGAGGTTTTAAATCCTTTTTTGAGTATATATATTTACAGTTTATGCTTTCTATTTCTCATGACACTCCTGTTGACATCACATTGTCAGAAGCTATTTTGCTTCTACCTAAAGCCACTCTGTTAATATGAATTGTTAATATGGTCATGGGCAGGTTATATCCTTCCACAGTTTAATATTTTACTAAATAGTACCCATCTTATGACAAAAATTACTTCCTTTGCTCATAAATTTGTGAATATGCTATATTTTGTGCACTATATACCATCTTTTCCTTTTGTCCTGCAGTAGATTTTCTCGTTTACGGTTGCAACTTGTGAAATTTTTTTGGAGTAGGAAAACATAACCTATTTTCTTGGTGCCCTCTGGCCCTCTCAGTTTAACATTCAACTCCTTTAAACATAAACTAATGCAGTGCACAAGTATATATTCTTCTAAACTAAATTTCAATGGGGTTCCTTAATGATTGCTAACTTTTAACCTTTATGCTGCAGTTCAATATATCATAAATGTCAATGTACTTTATCTTCATTCTCTTCCTTCCTGATTTGCTTTCTCCATTTTCCCATTTGCCTGGATATGCATCTAAATATGAGGGTAGGGTGTATAACCCAGCTTGGTATTTTGTTCAGTTCTCTGACAAAAAAAGTATAGTGAATTGATGGACCATATAACGAAAGCAATAGAATTCTTCTGTGCCATTATTATCTGAAGTTTAAAATCATGACTCTATGTACTTACATTGGAGGCATTTATTATAGACTTAAAGCTTAAGTAATGTTTATGGTGCTCTTACTAAGTCTTCACATCACAGGTAGTCTTAGATTCACGCATACCAGTGAAGAGCTTAAATGAAATCAAGAGCGTGCTTGTCTCAGCTCTTGCATCACATGGGCAATTGTTGGAGGCTCTCCTTGTATACGAGGAAATCAAGAATGCGGGTTATACTTTGGCGCCAAAAGCTGTTATAAGTCTTATTGTAAGGTTTTAAGGATATCTGTAATTTGTATTGCTTCTTCCTTACAAGTTACAATCATTTTTAATTAACTCATTGAACATTCATAGGAGCACATGCAATCCAATGGAGAGTTAGATCAGTTGCTTCAGCTACTTAAAGAATTGGATGATCCAAATTATTGGACTGAGGGTTGCTTCAGAATTATTTTGTATTGTGTTCGGAACAAGAATTTAAGGTGTGATTATCTTTTTCTCCTGTATGGATTTGCTTGTGCCAAAAATGATTCTGCAATTTACATATGATCGTTATATTTTGTGACAGTTCTGCTGTTGACTTGTTTAAGCTACTCAAGGATAAATACCAGAGTGATGAACAAGTTATGGATGCTCTCTTTGATGAGGTTGGATACGGTTCTCTCCCCACTTAATTTGTTTAAATTTGCATTAATGCTGTAAGAAGCATGGATATGTTGGATTACTTTTAAGGTTTGCATAAGGCCTGAACTCTTTTTGGGCTGCTTTGTATAAATCAGAAAGTATTTCTAAATTAGGGGTTGGCAAAATTTAGGTTCTTTTCATGTATTATAATGTCTGTTTGCGCTGTCACGTGTCTTACTGGCATTATTTTTGTTATCTACGTGTAGGTTTTTTCTCAAATTGCAGAATTGGGATCCACGCATTTGCAGTTGGGTCTGGCTTTGCTTTGGGTCATCAAGGATGAGTTTGGCCTATTGCCTTCACGGAAATGCCTTGATTTTCTTCTTAGTGCTTGTGTCTGTGCCAAAGATTTGCTCAATGCTCGTCTAATTTGGAGAGAATATAAGGCCGCAGGACTTCCTTATAATTTATTAAGTTACTTAAGGTAAGTTGTAATTCATGCCTACCTTCCACGTGTTCCTTTCTGTAATTTACTTTATTGATTCGGCAGTTTTCCACTCACTCTAATGTTTCTGCAGATTTTCCCTTTGCCTCATAATTTGTTTCTATACATTCTTTGTGGTTGTAGGATGTATCAGGCGCTTTTGGCTTCAGGAGACCATGAATCTGCCAAGATTATGCTTAAGAAAATCCCAGAAGATGATCCCCATGTTTGTTCTGTCATCAAAGCATGCCAAAAAACTTATGGTCATCATATCTCTGTAGAACGTAAGAAGAAACGGAAAGATAAAAAGTTGAAGAACGAAAAAAGTTAACACGAACCTTTGAAGAGAGAAAGAATTCACATGAATAGATGTACCTTGGGAAATAGAGGGCCAGGAATTTTGTTGATTGAGTAAGAAATGCGTTCAACCAAGGATAGTGCCTTGTATTATATCCATTGATCCATTAATGTCAGAAAGATAGCTAATCTCAGTTACAACTTGTAATGGCTTTTTTTACGTGCTAGTTAATGTTAACTTTCACGTCTTTATGTAGGTGGATTACCATCCAATTTGAAAGACTTGATTCAGTGCAATGTAAATGGGTAAAGTAATTCAATTAGAAGTCAGATTTTCTTTTTCTATGCCTTGTTGCTGGATACTTAATCTTCATTTATTTTCAAAACTTTTTAAGCCTGATTTACCTATTATACGAATTTTGAATCCGACTCATTTAATAAATGAATTTTTTGAGTGTGACCTTTTTTATGAAAGTTTATTTAATTTTCATATTATTTTTAAATTACTTAAATAAATTAATTTAAAATTTAAATAAGTTTAATAAATATGTTTAAAATTAAATGATTTTAAATATATTATTCTTAAATTAATTTTTAATTATATAATATATTATTTTTTATAATTCAAAACATATAAATTTAAAATAATAAATTATTTATTTTATTTTTATTATTTTATTAATAAACTAGTTATTTGTGAATTTTAACAATTGAATACTAAAAATTTCAACTCCATTGCAAACAAGTCCAAACCGAAGTTTATTTTATTTTTCTTAATTTTTCAACTTGATTATTTTGTCTTTCTAATTTCCTGAGTTGCAACTTGCAACTTCAAAGACCAAAAGAAACAAAAAAAAAATATTGCAACTTTATCTTCTAAGTATCATGGTCTATCTATCAAGTGAACGCCAAAAAAGAAAAACTCTAGGGAAAAAATTATCCCTCAAGTTGAGGGTGCCTAGTATTCAATTTATTGTTTAAAATTAAATAATCAGTTAGACAAAAATAATCACTTAAATTGGTTATCAGTTTTTTCCTTAAAAAAAGTAGTATTCATAAAGTTTGTCTAAGCATGAAATCCTGATATAATCTAATGAAGTATTAGTCCATCTCTCTTCTAATTTGATGAAAATGTCAATAAGGCACTTCAACATAACTTCAGCTTGTTTGCCAGTCTGATTCAAATTCTTGTTACATTGTACCCATCAATGTCGCATTCCCTTGAAAGAGTTTCAGAATGAGAATGCGACAAGTATTGCTTGCCTGCACCTTGCCTTGGCCTGCTCCAGCCTCTCACCCAGTGTTTCTTCCTTCACTGCAGCCTTCACCATAGCCAAATCCATCTCCATCAACCTCAACACCCTGAACAGTTCAGTAACCATTCTCTCCTCCACTTTTCCTTCATCTCTCAAAATCTCTGCCTCCTCTCTTGCCCTCTCAGCAACTATTTCCCCAGCCTTTGCCAACAGCTCCGTGGACCCAAATTCCCTTCCCATAAGACCCTCCAACTTCTCTAAGAAGTCAGCTATGACATACCCTACTGGCTTCTCTAGATTAATTTCCTTTGTCCTCCTCCAGCCAATTTCAAAGTTCGGAGGCTCAGGCTTCACAAGGCCAGTTCTTCGCTTTCGTTCTCGGATTATCTCCGACCTTCTTCTTCTTTCGATGGGGAAACTTTCTGGACTATTAACTGTACTAGAGGTAGAATCTGGGGTTGGGAAGTCAGGCTCAGGAGTAGAGTTCAAAGCAGTGCATCTTACGGAGAAGTGCTTCCTGCAAGGTTGGCTGGAATTGAGAAATTGGTATGGGTTTGGGGATGCTTGGTCTGAGAAGACATGGTTTACATGAAGGGGATTAGCATACGAGAGGAAACGGAGGATTGTGGAAGCCATGCCAGTTTGGTAGCAACCTAAATAAAGATAAGGTTTCTTAGCTTATGGTTGGGTACTACTTAGTTGGTAGATAATACTGCAGTTAAAAGCAAGAGGCTTTTTAAAAAAAATCTCTAAAAAGCAAAGAATATCTCACAAGATATCTTGGGATGAGACAATTTGCAGTTTGGGTTCACTTGGTCAGCATGACAATCCGTTACTTGTGCAGTGCTGGGATTACCGTTGACAATTTGATATGATATTTGGCTGGTGAAAATTAGGATCGTCTAATAAATAGGATACGGTTATTTTTATAACTAAAATTTTATTAATTTTTTATTAAAATTTTTAAATAAATTATATCTAACAATTTTCTAAACAATAATGACATTTAATGTGTAAGAACAACCTTTTTTAATAAATGAATACTAATAAACTTTTTTCATTTTTTTTAAAAAAATTTAGATCATTTTACCTTTGATCTACTAGTAAAGTCAGAATATCTCCTGAGTTCAAAAGGTATTTATGAAGTTTTTATAGATTATTTACCAATATTACCCTTACATTAACAAAAAAAAAAATCAAACACATGACCATATAAAAAATATCCTATTCTCTTATTAACTAAGCCAACATTCATTTACTTTCTCCTTGTTTTCTTGGACATACAAAATCAGATTGTAACCTCTGAACCCATGAAATGTAACACTCTTTCCCTTGTTTCCTTCTTTATCATCCTTCCTTGAATAAAAAGAAAAGGAACATAGAAACAACTGAAATTTAAATCTAAACAATCACTTTATTTTTACATGTTTATTATTATTATTATTATTATTATTCTTATTATAATATACTTTTCACTTAATAAAATTTAAATAATTAAATTTATTAAATTTTATAAATTAAATTATAAAATTTAATTAATTCAAACCTTTTATTCCTACAATAATGCAAAAATATATTTTTTTGAAATCTAAAAGTATAAAAAAGTTATCTTATTTTCACATTAAATTGCTACATTTTTTTTATCACATCTTCATACAAAAATTAATTTGTCTACAAGAATATAACGATAGACCCAAAAAATTACAATAAGTTCCTATATTGAAATTGAAATAGATTTAAATTTTTTGACGTTTATAACTTTAGTGAATTTCTCTATTTTTTGTGTAATGAAACTCACATTATAAATGAGAGAAAATTGATATAAAAGTAGAGAGATAAAAAAATTATTGAAAGTTAAGAAATTTAAATCCAATTAAAATGATGTAAAAGTGATTTATAAATTACATTTTTATTTTATATGTCTAATATATCCACTTACACATAGAGATTCTAATGACATATCAAATAATAACTAAGAAAAAATTAATTAAGTAAATACTTAAAAATAATTTTTATTTTATATAAGTGATGTCAACTAATTTAAATTGAGATTTTTTAACTTTTTTTATGTGTAACATTGGTAACTATTTTATTTCTATTTTTACATCATTTTTTGGTTCACTTATAATATGAATCTCATCAGTAAAATAAAGAAAGATATTAAAATTGCACAATAAAGTAGTTAGGTATACAAATCCCGACTAATCCTAAGTCCAACTCAAATGGGAATGTAATTAAAAAAGTGCGTGTAAAATGGGTTTATTACCTTGCTGTGCCTGTTACGTCTGCAGCAGCAATAAAAACAAAACAGAACAAAGCGCTGTTTGAGATTCTTAGAAGCCGCTGCTCCTCTCTACCGTTTCAACTTTCATAACGCAGATAAAGCACCAATTTTACCTTGCACGACACTAAGAGAGGAGTGTTTCAGCATTGGTTCTCTGGTTAGAGGAAGCCCTTTAGCTCTTTCTTGTGGAAAGCTCGGGTGTAACCTTCGGTGGAGAACCTTGGGCGATGGCCAAGTTTGCTTTGGGTTGTGAACCAGTGGCGGGGTCGTTGACATCGTCAAAGAAGAGGGAGTACCGGGTTACGAATCGGCTTCAAGAGGGAAAGCGCCCTTTATATGCTGTTGTATTTAACTTCATTGATTCCCGCTACTTCAACGTTTTTGCCACAGTTGGTGGCAATAGGGTTTGTACTCACTCATTTTTCAGTTTGGTTTCCGAGAGAATTATTAGAGACGATAATTTAAAGTCTGTAGTGCATTCGTCGGTTGAAATACCAAAATTTTTCTCATAGTGGGATTAGTAAAGGTTGAAACTTTTATGTTCTTTCCTCCCAGTCTAATGTTTTGTTTGCTTAGATGAGCATTTTTCACATGAGATGGATGAGTGTTTTGGTTTCTGATAATTTCAATTCTGGTCTCTTTGACAAAATTTATGGAATTTTGAAATTTTACTAGTTGTAAGTCACCCTTGATTGTGTTTAAAGCATTGTTTCTTAAAGGAAATTAATCATGTAATTGTAGACCTTGGTAGCAATCATTCGATTGAGTTTATGAAATAATGGATAACACCTTAACTGGAGGTTTGAGAGGAAAAACAGCGATGTTTTATTTCTTTATTGTCTCCTTGTTGGTCTCTAGTGTACTGAACCTTGGAACCATTATCATGGGTTTCGCCCCTGACCATTTCAGTCTTTTCATTTTTGGCGGGGGTGTTAAAAAGGAAAGCAAGGAACTGTAATGATTGGATTGAAATCCTGTAAAGTGTATAATATATTTTAAAGAGTAGAGTGTAAGTGAATGATTATTGATAAGAAAATTAATGGTATAAATTTTTTGAAGTCTATAAATTATGATCCACTTGCATATAATTTTTAACAATTTATACTGCTAATTTTTTCTTTAATAGTCATTTATTTATATTTTATTTTTTAAAATGCATCCTATACTTTAGAGAATCCAAATCCATTATAAATTGTAACATTTTGATTTGGTTAGCAGTACATGAGGTTAAGGGAGCATGGTGATTGGGTTAGTTGCTCAAGTTGCTGATGTGGGTGCCATGTTATTCATAAGTTACCAGTAGAAATTTCCTATTTGGCAATTACTTTGGTTAAGTTTTTTTCTGGTCAATCTTGAGATGTTCTCATGCTTTGAGCAACGAGAAAGCAGGTGAACTTGTTTGGGATTTGGATCGTCAGATGCTAAGTATTGATAGTGATGTCTTGCTGCTTTCTTTTTGCTCGTTTGCTCTAATCGGCATTAGTAGATTGGCACTAGATTAACAATTTTTATCAAGAAAAATTGGCCCATTTGAATATCTGTCCTGTTTCCTTATATTTATTCTAAAGGTCAATCTTTTTATAAAAAGAAATTATCATAGTTGTCAATATCACGTATCTACGAATTGGTATTTCGAAACTATCGGATAGGTATCATCCAAAGATCATCCTATACAAATCTGTATCAGAGAAATATCCTATGTATTGTTGGATTGGGGAGAATCGCCGATATAGGTTGCTCGGAAGCTGGCTTCCTACACTGCTCCAACACCTTACCTAAGGCAAGGGACGAGGTTTCTCTTCTCCTTAAATGTGCTCTGTTCCTGTTCTTATGAACAAAGCTTCCTTTGAAGCAGCAAAATAGTCGCTCCTTCTTGTGCGCCACAGCTCCTCCTCTTTATCTTACTATACTCCCCACGACACGAAACACTGAAGCTGTGCCTCTGTTTTGTCTTCCCGTGAGCAGAGCACCACTTGATGGTTGAAACTTTCCTACAAAGCTCTCCTTGAAGAACTCCACCCGTCTCTTTGCTCCTCTAGCCTTTTGCCTCTGCTTTGGCACTCTCTTAACCCTTTTACTGCCACGAAGGAGAATGAGTATGGTGCTGCAGTGTGGCTTGGCCATGGTACTCCATTTAACCCGTGTTTATGGGGTGCCTTGATTGAGATGCTCCATAAGGCCTACAAACCTGTAGACCTTAGAGCCCGGCATTTATTAAGATATTTATTTATTTCTATTTTGATAAGATTTAATATTTTAGATAATATTTTATAAATCTATTTAAAGTTTAATTTTTTGAAAGTTATTAACTTTTATTATGATTTATTTGGTATATGCCTTATGTGACGTGTGATAATTGAAAAAACTTTTGATAACAAAATGATTATATAGTGATATATATTAACTTATTCATAAAAAAAATCTTATATTAGTATATATATAATTTTTCAATACATTCTATGTATCAAAATATCTAACAAGACATGAGACGATACCATCTAGTACATAAAATTGAGAGATCAATGCATATTACGATGCACGACATAACAACTATGGAAATGATTATAAATGTTTCGTCTTTTTAATTGATCAGGTTACTGTTTATCAATGCCTTGAAGGAGGAGTTATAGCTGTTTTGCAATCTTATGTAGATGAAGATGTGAGTGAAGAGTATTCTTCGTCCTAAAATTCATTGTTTTTTCCCCCTGCTGAAAAGGCTTATAAAATTTTTTGAAGTCTACTACAATTTTAATTTGATTTGTAGATCAGAAGGATGAGTCTTTTTACACTGTTAGCTGGGCATGCAACATTGATGGCACCCCTTTTGTGGTGGCTGGAGGAATCAACGGTATAATCCGAGTCATTGATGCTGGCAGTGAGAAGATACACAAGGTAGTGCACAATAGTCTTGGTGTTAGTTACGACCTAAGAATTTTGCATCATGATGGCATTATCTTTGCAGAGTTTTGTTGGCCATGGGGACTCCATAAATGAGATCAGGACCCAGCCATTGAAGCCATCACTTGTGGTGTCTGCAAGCAAAGTAAATGGCACTACCTTCTTTTTTTACTCTGCTGATGTAATAATTATGTGATTTTCATTTAATGACATCTTACGGTTTACCAGGATGAGTCTGTCCGTTTATGGAATGTTCATACGGGAATATGCATTTTGATATTTGCTGGAGCAGGGGGCCATCGCAATGAAGTTTTGAGTGTGGTAAGTATACTATTCATAGAATGTATCTTTCTTCTCTTCCCTTGTTTAATTTCCCAAGGCTAAAGTTGGGGATCACGGACATTAGCACCATTGACATACTGTTTGTTATTATAGGACTTTCATCCATCAGATATATATCGCATTGCCAGTTGTGGAATGGATAATACTGTGAAGATATGGTCTATGAAGGGTAAGATATTTAATTCACTGCAGTGTTGCTATTGTTTTGTTGGTTGCTATTGTTTTTGTTGATATGTTCTAATCTAGTTTTCCTTTTTTCCCCATTATGTAATGGATGGTTCCATGGTCATATAAAAGATGAAAAATCCTAAACGAGGGAATTGCAGAATAAATTATTTATGGAAAAAGATTAGGATTCTTTGGCTCTGTTATGAAAAGTTTATTTGATTTCTCACATTAGTAACAAAAGTTGTTACATGCAACTCATATTTCTGTTTCCTGTTTGGATACACAAGCATAACTATTAGAAATTGTTTCCTGAGATTATTATAAAAGCACAGTCAGGCAGAACTATCAGAAAGATTTTGAATAGTCCCATTCTATGTTCAGCTTTTTGTGTGACTATCAGGTTACCTACTTACCTAGCAATTTATTTATCCTTTTTCATGATGCAATTTTGTAATTTGAGCTAGAATTATCTTACCTAGTCCCCCACCCCACCCCCCACCCCAAAAAAAAAAAAAGAAAAAACGGAAGAAAATAACGAAAATGGTCATAATTAACTGAAGAAAATAGTAAGAACATTATTGCAATTGTCTTGATACTTGGATACTGTGAAGCCAATTTGCAACATTATATATAGTTATGCTATTTACATAAATTGAATCTTACTAAAGACTCATTTAAAAGAATATAAACCAATAAATTTATTGAGTCCTACAATCTATGGTTCCATTGATTGTACTATGGGACCCAACAAATTTTACAGCAAAACTATTGTTTGTGACAATTTAGTAGCCTGCATGTTAATGACGACACTTTCTGTTATATATGTGAGTGTGGAAGCTACAAAGAATGAAGTGTCTTTTTTTTTTTTAAATTTGTTTATACATATCTTTTTCATAAGATGTCAATCGTGCTTTTGTATAATTTTTATCCATCATGTTATGTCCTTTATGTTACCGCAGAGTTCTGGACGTATGTAGAGGAATCATTCACATGGACAGATCTTCCTTCTAAATTTCCGACAAAATATGTGCAATTTCCCGTAAGTAACAGTATATTTGTTAGAGATCATTCCCACCCAATCCCCCGCCCCCAAAAAAACAAAAAAGGAAATCATAGAACTCTGCCCTAACTTTATATAATTTCAGGTGTTCATAGCTTCGGTCCATTCAAATTATGTTGACTGTAATAGGTGGCTAGGTGATTTTATCCTGTCAAAGGTGAGGCACGACTCTTTCCAGTGTCTGTCAGTCTATTTGCTAATGGAAAATTAAGTGTGATTTTTCTGTGGGGAGATTTAGTTGTCTAACTGAAATTGATGTAAGACAAGATGGGGTTTTAAGAACAGGCCTTTTGGACTAGAGTGGCCAAATGCTCTTTATTTCAGTGATAGTAGCCTTGTATATCCACTGTAAAGTCAGTAGCTTCTAATGCTGTCAATATTATGATAATAACTAACTTCAATGAGAAACAGCAGATCTTTCAAGTTTTCTGATCACTGTTCAATTTTGGGAACTTGACCATGAGTTTTATTTTGGTCTTGATGTTTTCCAAGTCATTTTAAGTATTATGCTAATCATTTTAAATTTATTAATCAATTCTGAGTAATTTATTATGCAAATTTCCAGAGTGTTGACAATGAAATTGTCTTGTGGGAACCTAAAGTGAAGGAACAGACCCCAGGGGAGGTTAAAAT
Organism: Dicorynia guianensis; assembly: GCA_037013595.1. Lineage (NCBI taxonomy): Eukaryota > Viridiplantae > Streptophyta > Magnoliopsida > Fabales > Fabaceae > Dicorynia > Dicorynia guianensis. The sequence continues at coordinate 6,001,484 of JASUAB010000009.1, forward strand.
TCTCTCTGTTGCACATTTAAATTACAATGTTTTATCTTTGATAAGTTTTTGTGAATTTGAGGGTAAATTCGATGTCTCTGAAAGCTAAACGTGTATTTTTCTTCTCTAGGGTGTAGTTGACATCCTTCAGAAATACCCTGTTCCTGAGTGTGATATCTGGTTCATCAAGTTCTCTTGTGATTTCCATTACAATGCAGCTGCAATAGGTAACAAGTACCAAATGCAATTCCTTTTCATTTAGCTTTTCTGAAAAACACTAATCTGCAATTGTTTAGTCCTATAATGTATGTTATGCATGCTGTCTATTATTCTATATTATTTAGTGACCATGTTTGTAATTTCAAGCTTTTACTGTGGCTTGATACGGATCTCCCCACTTGTTTTTTATTTGTTGTGGGTCTACCAGGGAACAGGGAAGGCAAGATTTTTGTTTGGGAACTGCAGTCAAGCCCTCCTGTTCTTATTGCAAGGTTGGTTTCATTATATTTGATGATGTCAATGTATATCTATTATGATTATATATATGCTCAATCCTCTTGTTCAGGTTGTCTCATGCTCAATCAAAATCACCAATCAGACAGACTGCTATGTCCTGTGATGGAAGGTGATTTCCATACTGATTTATAGCACTGTTTATAATTTCGGTTCCAATACATCTGGAATTTTTTACTGTCTGTCATGTTATGTTGTAGCACTATTTTGAGCTGCTGTGAAGATGGGACAATATGGCGCTGGGATGCCGTTACAACTTCCTAGCTCTAACCTCATACAATACGAATCTGAGCACCATGTGTGGTCTGACTCAAGGTGGACCTGATTAATTGGTGTAACCAGGGACGGCTTCCTTGTGTAGTGTAACAGAAGTTTCCGTTGAGTGTATACACAGATATTTATATTTTCCCAGAACGTAGACATTATTGCCTCTACAAAAGTAAGTTGACCAAGGTAGCAAATTTTGCATGTGTTCTACAAAATCTGAGAGACATAGTCATCAAGTATGAAAGATGGAAGAAAGCGGGAGGTGCCATTTGTTGCCATTACGTTATTTCTTATTTAATATTACTGTATGACTATATTGTATTTCTAGATAAATTTTATAAAACTCCCTTTTTTGATACTCATTTAATAAAGTAGTAAAACATAATAATAATCTAATGTGTGTGTGTGTACACATTCAAGCGAATTTTGAAGTACGAAGTAAAATTGATGAAAAAAACGGCATTATTTGTTAAAGAAATTATTTTTAATTCTTTCAAATAAGTTTATCATTTATATGGATGAGAGGTGAAGGTGTTATCATTGTTATGCTATCTCTTTTATCATAATTTTCTGTATATATGATTATATTTTTTTATAAAACTTGATAATGTAATTCATGTATATATGCAGCTAAATATAAGAAAATATATTAGAATATGAGTAGCATAAAAAATTTAACGTTTACGTGAGTCCCCAAATTGGGATAAGTATTTTGGTTTTTTGGCAAACCAATTGGGATAAATGCTTTGAATGTACGTGGATAACGAAGCTGTCCAAACGAAGGTAGATGTAATTCCATAAAAAATTTCATCGAAAATTTGGATTTTTGTAATTTTTTTTCTTTTGAATTGTTTCAAAATATCTTCTAAAATAATAATTAAAAAAATTAATTTCTCAAAAAATAAAAGTTATCAAAGTGGTCAATCTTTTTTTAAAACAAATTTTTTCTATATATACAGTTTAAATTAAACTTAAGGCAGTATACAAAATTTGGATCTTAACCTGCCTTGAAATAAAACTGGTATTTTATCACAACTCACAAGTCTTGAGATTACAAGTTTCCTTTTCATTCCATGACGATAAAAAATTTTCTTCTACAATGTGGATCCTTAACTACAGCCGAACTTCTACAACACTCAAGGGAATCTTTCCCTATGTACAAAAGAATTGTAACCTATATGACTGGATTCTTTAAGTAAATTATAAAATAATTAACACAAGACCCTTAAAGTTGACTCCGTAATTGTAACAATAAATCCTGCATGGTTTCAATCTTTTGAGTGAGTTGTTTGACAACAGCAAGGTGCTGAATGGAAGATTCTGAAGAACCAATCTCCGTGATTAAAGCATCAAGTTTGGCCCGCGAATCTGTAACTGCTTCCTCGATCAAATTTAATGTTTTAAGTTTGGCACGTGAATCCACAACCGCTTCATCGATCAAAGTTGATGTTGGTTCCGCAGCTCTGCGTGGACTTCCATTTATCAAGTTTAACGATGAAGAAAGTCCAGAACTACCATGTGGGTTGAGCTTTTCAGGAGAGAAAATCTTGTCAATACCTTCGCTTCCTGCAAGCCATCATGCCATTAAGACGGAATGAAGTCAGTAGGAACAAATAAGAGTGTATCAGCCCAATCAACCTTTTGAACTCTTAGCAGAAAGCACAAATGCATATAGGATACAAGTCCTAAGGAGTGGTTGTAGTCTAGTCCGGCTCGTAAATGAATAAGGAAAAGGCAAATGATGATAGATGAACAAAAAATGAATATGCAATTTATATAATTTTGAATTGTTCTAATATGGAGACATGCATTATCTAAATTTGCCGCCTGATTTGTTCCATTTGTGGATCAGATGTATTATAAGATCCACCAACTATATATGTGCTCAGAATCTCTATTTACCACAATTCATGCTCCACTTTATGAGAAACCTAAAAGTTAATATCACTTGTATCATTACATGGCGCTGTTGTATCTACCAACCAAAATTTTGGTAGGATTATCAGATTATAGTTTGAATTTACCATATTCAAGAGTTTATTAAAGTGGCATTGACAATTATCATAGTCTTCAATTCAATGCTTTCGTATTCCTCAATTGTTTCTCAATGCTTAAGGTTTATAGCAACTATCTTTAAGTATCATATATGAGCACAGGGCGATGTACTCATTAGTTTACCAACCACTGAAGTTCCAGACATCTTATTTTGAATTCCAATATCAATTACTTTATCTATTGAAGTTTCTAAAGAAAATATTTAATAAGACCCATTTGACTGTAATTCTAATGCATTTCTCTACTTCAATGAAGATGCCAACTATCCATCACCAATCAAATATGCTAAACCGAGAATCTTGATTCCGTCTTTGGCCTTACTTCAAAATGCAGAGGGCATAGTCTTCCTAACTTTAAGCAAGGGCGAATGTTTCACAATAAGAACTTGAAAGAAATTAGAATTTAACCCTGATGAAACTAGAGATATAACAAAGTTAGCCAAAAAATACCTAGGTTGCTTAGTTGATCCATTACAGACTGGCCAACAGAACCTTCTAGCTTAAGCAGCCGTAGGATTCCAGCTGTTATTCGGCCCATTGAGTCAATTTCAGATTTGCAAAGAAAAGTGAGATGCTGAAGCTCATCCTTGGTTACAACCGCCTCAATCTGCATGGTAAAATTATCATCACACAGTGCTCCTATAAGTAGAGACAGACCACATACTTGAAATATCAAACTCCCATTACCGGATGTTTAACAGAGAATTTTAGGTTTTCCACCTCCCAATTAGCAATTTCGCCATCAATATTTTCCTCACATAGTACCATGTGAACTTCAAGACCAATTCCCCCAACTGTGCCAGTAACCCCATTTGCAACTGACATTGGTGGAGGAACGTCTTTTAGGGTATGAGGCTTTAAGATTTGCAACCCTTGAACTCCAACCTGCAAACACAGTTCAATAATTATGTAATGCAACAGGATATGCATTAATACAGGCATGGCAAAGAAATGAGAAGATACACAGCTAAAATCAATCAATAGGGATCTCAGGGTTCTAGTCTGTTCAAGTGAAAAGTATATAAATCAGAAATAACACAGGTCAGGGTAAGTTACAGTTATCATGTTTTCTTCATTATGCATAGTGTCAGTTATACATTAATCATTACAACACATACAATACGAAAGCACGACAGCCTCATGTTTGTCCATTTTATCAAAACCTACTAACTTCAACAAATCAGAATGAACAGATATAGCACCTGCCAACCAACAATAGATGGAAGAAGGTTACGCAAGGCTCAGATATAAGATACCCAATTCAAATATATATCACATCAACGTTCAACATTTGAATGCTGAATAAGATGCAAAAAAGTTACTGCAGTCCTCCTTTGGACCATCCCTGAACTGAAGTATCATATAAACCCTTAAGATACATATGAACTTGGAAACAACCTTCTCATAGACCGAAAACATGTAATGCATTTTTGCATGCTTAGCCAATTAGTCCTTTCACTTGAGTCAAATGCGAGCAAATATCATTTAAAGTTGATTTTTATGAATGTCTTAGAAAACATTATCACAAGCTTCTAAAGCTAACAGAATTATCATACACTACTTTTAAATATAAAGAAAATGAAAAGGAATATACAAAGTGACGCAGGAGAGGAAGATCCAAAAAAATCAAATATAATAATATCGAAAACTTTACAACTTCAATTATAACCTAAAAGTTTTACATGATATTCTATGAGAATCAAGAGTTTACATATTGCTTCAGGCAAACAAATTAGTTCTGACAAAGTTATTTCTGACCCAACACAGTGGCAGACTGGTAGTTAGTCAACAAAAAATGTATAGTAGATCTAGTCATTCATTTTGGTTTAACTTTAGTCATCTTTGACTGGTCAAGGTCATAGCTTGTAACTTAGTTTGCTGTCTTTCCATTCATCTTCTGCAAATACACTGGACTAATTACAATTATGCCATTTCATGCCTTTCTTCTAGATATAATGCCTCATGAAATGCCATCCCATTTTCCCTTTTTCTAATTTTTAACATATCAACATTGTTATTTCTCTTCTTCTAGTGCTCAACCAATATCAATGTCCCTATAGTATAAACTTTAAACCCAACTTCATCCCTGACAGCAGCAAGAAAATCTAAAGTGCCACAGCAGTATGGTTCAGATAATTAAAAAACCCTGCATTAAATCCTGAAGAAATCAGAAAGAAGCATTCTTTACCGTAACCAGATCTACAGGATATTGTCGTGTTCTATGTGATTGTGCTTTGCCAATTGGAGCATTCTTTTTGCTACTCTTTGCATTTACTCTTAAAGTACGGAAAGTAGTGTGCCAACAACTCTCTTCTCTGCCCAGGTTTTCATGGCTGGAGAACCACCACCTTTCAGCAATCTCTTGGGCACCTTCAAGAGCAAATAACCAGTCTCTCAATTCTATAGCCACATCCACATCATCTGGCTTCTTTAAGTGAGGAAAACCAAACTCTTTCCCTTCTTTCATATTATCACCTGGAAAAAAAATATGCATAAGTAAACTACACTTAAAAGTAGAAGACAAATACAGAAAAACATTGCAAATACAACCAACGACCGAAATCAGATGATGCAGTTTGTTTCATACCATCTAAGTTATCAACAATGAGAGGTGTTGTCTTGAAAAGTTTTGACAATGGTCCTGTTTGTAAGTTTTCTAACCCTTTACAGAGTTCCTTCCCAGGACCACCATCAGGCCCAAGTATTCCAAAGCGATGCAAAAGGGCTTCAGCATAGTTCATTCCTCCACCAAGGCGAACACCAGATATAGAAGCTGAGACATTCAAACTATGAGACTCTACATCTTCCTCAAATGGAATGACATGAACCATACTTATGTCCAGAAAAGGAAGAGAATGAGCAGTTCCATTTGATAGATGGTTCTTTTTATCATGCACCCAGAAAACAGCCCTTAGTTGAGGGTATCCATTATCAATTATAGAGGAAACATTTTCTGGAGAGCTCAAAAATGAGCTATTTTCACATGTGAAGTGCTCGTCAATATGCACACAATCTATCTCAACACTCTCCCAACGTAAAGTGGATGAAACAACAACAGCTCCTCCAAGGGTTCTATGAGTAGCACTAATGAACAAATCATCTCCAACAAACTGTACTAGAGGCATTCCCTCAACATTTATTGAAGAATTCTCCAGAAATCGAAGTTGGATATCCTTCGCTGCTAAACTTACAGCAGTATCACTAGGAACCTTGTCCATCAGCTTTCGACTAGAAGATTTATCCCTAAGATTCTCCAATTGTTTATTTTTTCCAGCTATCGCTATTTTCTCGCTAACTCTTCCAAAATAAGCATAAAGATCCAGGACAAAAAATAACTGTTCTGCAGAAGTATTGGATAGATATTGTTCACAAGCAACTCCAACCCTGACAATACCCCCTGGAGGAGGAACTTTCAACAATGGACTGCCATCAGCTGTTGCCATAGCTACTTCAATGCAAATATCTTTCAGATCAACACATCTCCACAATCCTGCTGTCCATCCAAGAGAATTCTGACATCCAGCTGTGCCAGTACATGTTTCCAGAGACAAAGTAAGATGTGATGCTCTAGCAGTCCATTTCTTCTGGCTAGCATCAATTGGTTGACCTTCCCAGAGACTGAAGCAAGCAGGATCTTTCTCCAGGTTCAGCATTCTCAGTTTTAATGAGGGTGACTCTGAAAAGAGAAGGCTTTGAATATGAAGCCTTGCTCCAGCAAAGGAGCTCCGGACTGTATTGTCCATGTTGCTTTCAGAAACATTCACTTTGGCCTTGTCCAAAGGAACTGTAAGATCCAGTCCCTTGAGAGTGAAAATGAAAGAATTTACCGAGAAATCTGGTGAAATGTCACCAGGATTGACGACAATACCATCAGCTAAAAAAGAAGATATCCTCAGGCAGGATTCTTCCTGCAAACAAATCTGAAAAATACAGAAAGATCATCATAGTTATTAAGAACAATATGCAAATATAGATACACCAGCAGGCCATTTATTGAAAGAATTTACACATACCAGAAGAGGCTGGCATTCAATAACTGTTTGAGATGCAAAGAATGGTGGAAGTGGAGACGGTTTGATTTGAAGGGAATGGAGGCATATTAGAGGAGTACCCTTGATTGTTTGCCACTGCTGTTCTCCTAGAGGATATATTGGAGGGCAAAAGCTCCTAGCTGCCAACAGAAAGGAAATAGAAAACATATTTGAACTATGTAGGCATTGCTAAAATGATCTTTCAAGAGTATGTACGAATAACTTAATACCAAATTCTGGCACATGGAAAGCATCTCTTGTGACAGCTTGCATTGATGGTTGCACTAGGGTACATGGAGGGCGTGAAAAGGTGTCCCTGAATCCCAGGTAACACAAACACAATTCAGTTGCATAATAACAATTACTACCATCAACTTGGAAATTTTCATGTTACCAGAAACCAATTGTAGAGTAGCCACCAAAATAATTGAGAAGGGCATAATGCTACTCTATAAAAATTAGCAGAAGCTCTTATTACTTCCCTTTCCTTTTTGCAGATGCATTAATTGATACCCAGACTTCAACCCACAAAAGTAGTGGGTGCTACATAGACCACCACCCATTGCCCTTATTTCCACACACACACAGATCCTTAACCCCTCTAATAACTGTTGTCCAGGCGAGAGAGTAAAGACACACACACCTCAGAAATAGTCCACCAATTGTAATCCTTGTCAAGTTATTGTCACTATCTCCTTCGGAAATACTGGCCTGCAATAATAGTATATCAAACAGTAGAATTCTTCACTGCAGTGAGCAAAAATAAATATGGCAAAGCAGAAGAGCTACCAATGCAACATGACAATGAAAAAGAGATGACAACATGTGCATATTAGTGAATGACATCTTGCACTTTAAATCAGCACATGCAGAGTAAAAATACCAATAAATCACGCAAGAAAAAAAAAGGCTCTTTCTATTTCTTGACTTCAATGAAATTTTAGCTGATATTAAAAAAATAATACCATCATGTCAAATTTTCTTCAGTCTTTTTTTCCTATTTATGAATCAGTTGTATCAATTATAGCAACATGTAACAAATAAACCCACAGATATTAGAGAGGGCTACCTCCCATCTTCTAGTTCAAAGGCCCAATTGGCCTGCACTGAACCTAAAGAGCAATATATAAAAGATATCTTAAGCAAAAAAGCTGCTGGCCAAAATACAAGGATCCGCACTTCTAATGTTTGCTCAAGATATATTCAGTTAGAGGGACCAATTGTTAAAAGTAATATAGAAAAATAACCATGAAAAGGAAAATGATTGAAAGAAGGAAAGATGGCATCCAAAGAATAAAAATCAAAGAATCTTATCATGGAAAATTACCCGAGAAAAAAAGAGGGATTGCATTAAAAGCTCAAGCTGGAACTCTGCAAGTTAATACCAAGTGTTGGATAATTTTGCATGCCATGTGTATTGCCCTAGGATATTTATTAATGATAACATTTGAAACAATATCAAAAAAAACAAATCAGGGAGAAAGACAAACCCGTGTCTTTAATGCAAAGAAATATATGGTCCACAACAATAGACACAAGAGAACGCCCAGCTGCTTCTGTAGATCGCTGTCATGATTTCATTACAGACAAACTCAGAAAGCAAGATCAATGCATGAGTTCATCCAAAGTAAACGATGAGAAATTTCTCAAAAGAGGACCACTTAAGGCAATTCAGTACCTGCTGAGCCTTAAAATCAACATCCCCCCTGTTTAGACAGACATATAATCCAGTCATAAAGCGGAGAAGAGCACGCAATCCTGCTCATATGTCTTCTGTTAATGTCATTTCACATGTATTCCTCTTATATAAATTCAATATGGATGGCTACTAGAGGTCTCACAAATGTCTGTTTTCTTACCTGGCTCACTTAATGCAGGGCAGACAGCTTCAGTAACATGTAACTGAACTTCAAGCCCAAGTGGACAGTTTAATTCAGTTCTCTGAACCGTGATCTGATCAGCATATTCAAGATATATTTTGTGACATGTAAAATAATAAAGCAAAACAGAATATCATTAAATTAATTAAAGGAACTGTATTCATTACATATGCCTCTCCTGATATTCCTTCTAAGAAACGTTCACCTCCAAAAAACACACGCTTTGCACCATCATCATCTCTCAGGTTCGCTCCCTCTTGAGAGAGGCCTAACGTAGCATCCGTGAACATGTCAGGATGTGGCAAAAGATCAATAGACATAGATTCCCATTCAAGTTTCTGGAGAGAAAAATGTTAGAACCATTAGATGGTAACAATACAAACACGAGCAGCAGTGGATCCTCAACATCAAGGAATAAGGAAGAGGCAAATCCTAATAAAAAGAAACACGCTAATTTTATGAAATAAAAGACAGTATATACAATAGCAGTCTGAAGGAAAGAAAACCATCCTAATACAATTTCTATATATACACACACATGCAAAACAGTGAAAGATGGTATAGTACTTTAAACACGTATAAGTACTTCTTGTTACTGGAGAATTCCCGTGCTTCCTTAAGATTCACAACCTGACAGAGAAAAATACTTCAATGAACTGCTATACTTTAGAAAAGAGTCAATGAAACAACCGTAAACTTGAGTGTTGATGCAAAATTACCTGCCAGTTTTCATTTGTAGTATACAGCAAAAGGTTGCGTATAGTGATAGATGCCATAGGTGATGCCCTACAACCAGAGACAGGGAAGAGGGATGCACATAAGTAGATTTCAGGGCAATCTTATAACCTGGCTTTCAGCCAAACAAGAAGTTTCATCAATTTTCAGGTTTATCCTTAGAGCTATGCCACTGAACCACACACTACATTTTGACTCCACTACAAGAGATGCAGTTAAGATACTGGATATATCCCAGCAAGAAAACAAAATATTAATATCAATTTTAACTCATGGAGATCTTTGACACTCAACAGTGATCGAAGAACATAAATTAATTGAAAAAGCTACTTAATTCAAATCACTGGTTTCAAAAGTATACCATGTTGCTCCCCCTTGGCGACGAGCACCCCCACGAGTTTCAAGTAATAGATTTACTGTATGAATTTGTATAGTCATTCCATCTGCAATCTGATGATTGCCCAGAGTCAGTAGCAATAAGTACTGTTAACATTAAATTTCTACATTTTGGACAACAAATGCCATGTATAGCAACTTAAGTTTACAAAAGATAGGATCAAACCTTATCAGCAAAGCCATAACCACTGCCCTTGGTGGAGGGAGTTGCTGATGTACTACTGCATATGACAGAATTAAAAACATGAAGAACTGATTACTTAAAGAAAAACCATCACTTTGTTAAATTACTGACTCATAATAATCAGCCAGAGACTAGTTTCATTACCACTTTGGACTTGCAGATACATCAAAGTCAGAATTCTCCTCGAGAACCAAATCAAGTCTATCAATTTGCACAATGATTGGCTCAATTTGTACATTGCTTACAGAAGGAAGCTAGAAAGTAACACACGTTAGACTCAATCAACAACCTGAATCTCATTGGGAAAAGCAAAAGGGCAAACATGACTATATCAAGTAAATATGAACAGGTGGAAAGGGAAAAGCATATATACAGGTACAAATATTGTCCGCATAAAGATCAAAACAGTTTCTTTGTTTATTGAGCGCAAAATCCTATTATTTTCTACCCATTCTACTCCAGATTCTTCCGAACCAGCTAATTGACAGAAATATAGGCAACCCACATAAGTTAACATTAACACCAGTACAACATTAGTGACTAACCATTATCTCCAATTTTCCAACTTTCGCTATCGCCACATTCAGCGCCGGCGGCAATCCAACACTCGAATGCAATGCATCCCCGTTTATATCTGGCGAAAATTCAAACAAAACCAATCTCAATTAACCATCCATAATCAAAACAAAAAATTCAAACAAAACCAATCCCAATTAACCATAATCAAAACGACTCATCAATAAAAAATGACCAAATCAAGCACACTGAAATATATTTTAAAAAACAATACCTAAATTATAGAGCTGCACTGTGCGACCCTGCAACTTGAACTGATCTCTAGAGAAGGACTTGAGCCAGTACTTGAGAGTGTACTCCAAAGCTCGTGCCAGTATCGACTCCATAGTTCTCCTTCGTTCGGCTCAGCTTCAATACCTCTGTATCCCGAAGTCGTCAAAAAGCTTTCCAATGAACAAAATTTACCCCCGACTATATCAGATCATGAAGAGCCAGCTCATCGGATGAAAATGCGAATAGCTAATCGGGTTTGGATCGAATAATTGGAGTTGGAGCAAGCATTTGGGTCTGGTTGCTTCGCAAGGCTTTTTGTGCCAAAACTTTTCTTCCTTTTCACTGCTTAGAGGAAAATGGAATCTTACGAGTTTAACAGTGGGGTGCGAGTGGCAGCAAAGCACGTGCAAGGAGGGCTAGGGAAGGAGTAAGTACGTACGTGCAGAACGTGCGAGTGTGGTGCTTTAGCGCGGGAGAGCTATGGACCTGGGCACGTATGTGTCCGGGAGGGGTTAAGGACAGGGAGTGACGTCGGAGGATGAATTTGCCCTTGTGCCTTCGTGTTTGGGAAACTGCATTTTGGCAGGTTGAAAATTTGGAATCTATTATAATTTTTTAAAATTTAAAATATTTCTCAAAGTAAATTCTTTTTAAGATAAAAAATTTATTAAAATAGATATAATTTTTTAATAAAATTTTTTATATATATAATTTAAATTTAATTTAAAATAATATATTTAAAAAATATAAATATTTATTAATTATACTAAGTCATATTAATAATCTATTTTAACTTTTACAATAGAATAAGAGTATTATATTTTTTATTTTTAAAAAATAATTTAATTTTTAAAATTTTAAATTAAATTATTTAATTATTTTATAATTATAATGAAAATAATTTAATTTTTTATTTATTAAATTTTTTTAGTATAATATATTTTATTAATGACTTGAATTTTTTTATTATAATATGATATAATTATTATATATATTAAATTTTTAATTAAAAAATTGTTAAGTGTATTCAATTAGAATTTAATAAAAAATTATATAATTTTACAAGAAAAAAATATTAAAATTTTTAAAATGCAAAAGAAGTTTAGATATAACTAACAGATCATATTACGTTAAAAAGAAGGAGAATATAATGCATGAATAATTAAAATTATTTTAATTGTATTGATGAAATAATTAAATTATTTTAATTATATTTATAAAAAATTATTTTATTTTAATTATGATTATAAATAAATTAAATTATTTAATTAAAAAATTAAACTAATCTTTTAAAAAATAGAGAAATCAAAATTTTCTTTACCCCTCTTATGATGGAGCGTCGCTTCTTAAGTCTAATTTTATAGGAGCATCGTTATTTGTATAATATTTTTTTATACTTTTATTATACATTCTTCCACACTCTTCCTCTTTTTTCTCATTTTAAAAAATAATCTATTAGAGCACACATACTTCTAACATTTTGCTTTTACAGAGCAATGCTATTTCACATAAAAAGTTGTGACAAATTCTGTAACGAAAATATTTTCTGTGGAAGAGCATTATTGTATTTGCGTTATTATATTTATAAGATATTATTAAAAATACTTAATTTATGATTAATTTCAAATTAATATTTATATAAAAAATATAAAAATAAAGATATAAGCATAAGAATCGGATGGTGCATTATCCAATTTTATAGAAGTACTTTCCTAATATTATAGGGTACAAAGCCCTTAAATGGCTCTCGATTCAATTAAGAATATAATATGATAAATATTTTTAAAAATATAAATTTTATATATTTTTATATTTATTTTTTTCTTTTAATTTATTTTTATATGCATACATAATACCTAAAATTATATACACATAACATTCTCAGTCTACAAACAAAACAAGCCAAAAGAGCCTTTAAATTATATAATCAGACAGCGTTAGCTCCCACAACAAAAGATAAAATATAAGAATACAACATGGATATAATGTGTTGCCACCGTTGGCAACGAGGAAAAAGTGAGATTTCTTCTAATTTAGGCAATTTTTTTTTATCTTTTGCTTGCTTCATATAGGTTGAATGATTGATTTGAGACTCATCCATGCTACATTGTTTTCGAAGTGTTATTGTTTGAGAAAGAAATTGAGCAAATTTGTTTATTTACAGATAAATATTTTCTAATTTTGTTTAATATAGAACCATCAAGTTTGATCAGTTGGCAATAAGAACAAACTTGCTTCTATTGGCTTAGGAACATATCAAGTTGAATATTAATATGTAAAGCTAACTTGTAATTCTTAAGAGAAGATACTAATTTTGCCTTATTTCCCCAAAATTATTTAAATTCACACACCTAAAAATAATACCTTCAAGCTTCCAAAATAATACCTTCACAAAATTATGCACTTTTATTAACCATTGTATGTCCACACTGTGTCAAATGGTTTCTTTTATTCTACATGACTCTAATGTTGCAAGCATGTGACTAGTAATTAAAAGAAAATTTATATGTGTATGTAATTTTGTATATTATATATAAAAATAAATTAAAAATAAAAATAAATATATAAAAAATATATAAAATTTATATATCTAAAAAAATATATAAAATAATATTATAATTAAAAAAATAATATTCATTTATAAATTTTACATCCTAATTATATAATTTTCCTTTTTTTCTTTTAATCAAATTTTTTTCCTGCGCACCCCGAAAGAGCGCACTTCCACTTCACGCATCCATATTTTTCATATTGAAAAAGCTTGGAACATGTGCCTTGGGATTAGTTTACATGATAAGGGAATAAGTGCGGCAGCTTTTTTTTTTATTTTTTATTTGGACCAATGCTCCTGGACCATGCTTGTCACGTTTAAACAACGACTCGGCGCTGTCCCACACAGACCGGACCAAGTTATCATTTTTTTTTTTTCTTATACACCAAATCACCAACTTGGTGTTTTTTTTTTGGTCATGGACAAGTTACAAACTGGGCATTGATTGAGCCGTTGCTTGTGGGCTATTGACAAAAAAAGACCGTAAATTGTCACATGGACTGTCTCGTTATTGTGTTCCTCATAAAGCCCAGATTCCCAATACCTCATTGTCCTCAACCCTTCTTCCCAAACTAGAAGAGAAAAAAATAAATAAGTAAATAAATAAAACAAGATAAAAAAACACAAAAAAATTAAAGCCATTTAGTTTACTTTATTCCAATCAAATCTAACAAGTTTAATTGTTAAATTTTTGAAAGTAATTTAAATAATGACTAAAACTAATTGATGTCAGTAAAATACTGTAAATACATAATAAAATAGTGAAAAAGATAACATAGCAACCCTTTTCTCAAAAGTTTAAATTTTTTTATATTAAAACTAAATTTATAGTATACAAATTTGAAATAATGTATTCAAATAAAAGAATAAGTAAGTTTTTAAATAATTTTATTTATTATATAATTTTATGAATAACCATCTAATTAAGCTAATATGACCTCATTACTTGTTAAAATAATTTATTTAGATATATGTCATAAATTTATGCCATGGCTATTTCTAATTTTAAAAGAGTTATACTTCTCTCATAATTTTATTTATATTTAATTTTTATAATATAAATTTAAATTATTATATTTACTAGATTATATAAATTAAATTATAAAAATTAATAAATTAACTCACCATATTATAAAGATATAAAAAATGTGACAATATAATGATAAAAATATCATTTTTAATTTAAAAACTATGAAAATAGATCTCATGAGTGTAGAGACATCTTTTTTATTAAGTAATAATATATATATAATTTATTTTATAAATAAACTATAGATATTTTTTTCAAAAATTTTATTTCTTAACTTGAAAGCAAATTACTGACATTTTTTTTCTTTAAATAAAGAATAATATTATACATATATTTTTAATTTTATGCTTTTACACGTTTATTAATATGAGAAAATTAATTTTAAATTAAAATTTGTAGGACGACTGAAAATCTTAAACTACCACAATGTCCGTCCGAACATCTGTCACCGGGTGATTGGACCGAGTTGCGGCGACAAGAGACAAATATGTTTGCGGCTGTCGGCGTCGTGGGCAGTCAACAACAGTAATCTACGGCCCAAACAATGTCACATTACAATTTTTTCAAAAGTAAAAGAAAACATAAAGTCACTCTGTAAATTGATATAAATCATGCAATACTTTAGTCAAAGAATGAATAAATGCTAAATTCAAATCGTAACAATCTGTCATTAATGTTTAGAAAAATATGTAAGAGCAACAAGAGGCCAATTTCTACAACTAGAATTAAATAATTTTTACATCTCTGTATTTATACTATCTTTTTTATCTTTAATTTAGGTTGACAAAGGATATTCTACTGTTTTAACCAAAATTAAATTTAAAACATATTTATATAAAAATAGATCTTACACCGTATTTAACTTAGATTATATATTCACACCATTTATAAATCGTGATCCAATATTCATCAAATATTTCAGCAGTGCACAATTTTTTTTTTCCTTTTGGGAAGAAGTAAGAGAAAAAAGAGATACTTTTTTTCATTGTAATGAGGTGTTCTTATTTTTGAAATGGGTGATTTTAGAATTAAATTTTGAAATATATTTGAGATGTAAAGTAAAATAATTTTATTTTTAATTTTAAATAAATAATTTTAAAATTAAACTCAAAATATATAATATATCTTAAGATAACTTAAAATATAATTCAATTTCACTATATCTACCTCTCAAAATTAGAAAAAAGAGATACTTTGACATGTTAAAAGATTTAAATCTTTTGAATTTATTTTTTTTTATTTTATAATTTTTTATTTTTTATAATTTAATATTTTTTTATTTCTTACTTACAATCCTCTGCTTTTAACGGGCAAAGGATGTGTATCCCATGTCGAAGGGAAAAGGACAGGACATGTTGATTAGGGAATATTAGGATGTGATTAAAAATTGCCTAGCTTCATTACCCCAATTATTTATTAATTTTTTTTATAGGAGATCATGGCGAAGACAACTTTTGCTGCTTTATTCCCTTTTCAAATGATATACAGCTGAATGGGACGAAATGAGAAGTGAAAAAGTGGTGATGGGTGACATGCATTAAGTAATTAATATATTAAAGTAATAATCACTCAAGTCTATAATACAGAGTAAACTTTTCACTTTATTTTTGAGGACTTTTGGCCGGCGCCCCGGAAATTGACGATGAGTTTTTGCTTAAAAAATGTTCATTTCTCTTGGTCTCTTTACAGACTTAAATCCTCTAATTTTTTTTATGATTTTAATAATTTTTTATATTTAAAAATAATATTTATTTTTTATTATTTTTTTCTTTTAATTTTATTCTTTTCCCTTTTTCCTATTCTGGAGTAACCTGCAGGGGATCATATGCGTCTCTTTACCATGCATTCTGCGAAAGAATGTAAATTCTAGATGATCTTATGACTCCATCAACTCTAAAATCTGAAAATATCAACATGGATCATTCTCATCATCCATACAATTAGGCTTCCTTCCACGAGAAACTACTAACATAAAAGAAAAAGTCTCCTTCTATTTCCCGGTCCTTATCTTGCACTCCAAGCCAACATTTGTTCTTCTACCATTACGGTCTTAAACATTCATATAGATTTAGTATTGTGAGTTGAGTACTAGTCATCTTTGAAGTTTACTACGCAATCTCATATAAAGATTTTTTGCTCTTTAAATATGAATAAAACACAAAGTCATTAAATCTTCTATTGATATTCAATTTAATTAAATTCATGATTATTTGATTTTAATGGTTATGATATTATGTCAAGGAATTAATTATATTAAATATTTAAGTTATTATGCATAAATTTAAAAATAATTTTATATGTTTAATATATATATATATATAAAACATTATAGTTAAAATAATATTTACAATTGAATGACCAATACAGTCTTGGTATATGGCTGACACTTGTGCCCTTTTTTATTTTATTTTTTTCTATATACTGACTTGGCACAAGTTATAATGTTGGCCAAGAATGGTTCCATGGACTTGAAGAAAAACTGAGGTCGTCATTGGGGTTTCTTGCTTCTTAAGGTTGGCATTAACGGGGCTTCTGAAACAAAGCATTCTGAATGCTTTGCGTACAAGAACTAGATTATTCCTTTTGACCCTCTACAGATCGAGAAAGTATTTGCTATTTTTTGATATTTTATGTGATATGAATGGTACCGTACACTAATTTAATAATAAATTATTATTTATATTATTTTATTAATAATAATTATAATCAATGAAAATTATATAAATAATAGTTTATTAATAATAAAGTATATTATATAATTTATATTATGCGATATACAAAATTTATTAAATAATCTCTCTCAAAGCTCCCATTTGGCATTACTATTTTAATAGGCACTGTTTCTTTTTTTTATTATCTCCAATATAATGAGATAAAATTTTATTTATTATTGTTTTATTATCTCCAAACAAGTTCATTGTTTTGCTACAATTTTTCACGTAAACAAACAAAAAGAGCCATGGCATGCATATGTCTATGTGTACTTGTGTTTGAATAATTAGCATTTCGTCCACAGAACTTATAAAGAAGGTATTTTTTGAAAGTTTAATTGAAAGTGGCAGGACAAAGAGAGGACATAGAGAATGGCGGTTGCAAATTTGTGTGTGTTTCTCTAGATTTAGCAAAAGATCAAGAATGTATAGTGGTCACACATTGCTATGAAAGATGAAAACAACTGAGAAAGGAAATTTGAGAGGCCTGTTGTCCTTAGCGCATGTACTTCACAAAGATGATCAAAACAGTTTGGCACTTAAAAGAACGTCCAATCATTTGTTGTGCTGAGGCATCCCCCCAAGCGGGTGGCCTAACTTTTTTCGGTCCCCCGCCCTGTTTTCTTGGGTGAGAAAGAGGAAGGGGGAGGGGCCAATAGCAATCTGTAATGACTAATTATATAGCAAAACAAACTTATCAAAAAAAAAATCTTAAAATAATTAACATAGAGAAAAGTATGATTTATTATGTCAGTTTTTTTTAAAGTAAAATTAAAATCAGACATGCCTTGATTAAGAGACTGAATTTTTAAGAAAATAGAAATTAATCTTTTTTTATTTGAATATCTTTTGTTTGATAAGTGAAGATTAATCTTTTTAAAATATTGAGAGTGTATAAATGGATAAAATTTTTTCAAGTAAAACTTTTTATACACCAAATTTGAATCCTAATTGAGATAACTTTCTTAATTTGCGTTGACAATAAAAACAAGTTTTTGATATTTATATAACTTGCATTCCGTTTGTTCAGTTATGGTGCAATTAAGCAAAAGCATTGTCACATGAAAGAAGTTTATGATTAGTTAATTTGCCAAAGAAAAAAAAAAACTCTCTCTATGAACTTTTGTATATTTTAGATTTATTATATTTCATAATTTAATTTAAAAAATTTAATAATTTTATTTTTTTAAAATAAATATTTAAAAATAACAAGAGAAAATATATGAGAGAGATTTCAACTCTTTTCTGGGTATCGTAATGTCCTTTCTCTCTTCTTCCTTGGTGGCCGTCACTTTTCAAAAGTTGAAGGAAGAGAAAAGGGTTGTTGGAAATAACTAATTTGGAAGCAAACTTGGACAATTTATTATGCCGTAAATTATCAATGCAAAGTCATACTCAGCCTTCTTTAGTTGACCCATGCTGCGGCCTGCAAGCCTTATGTTTCTTTCAATTTATAACTACCCCTAGTTCAAGTACTGGATTTGGTTATTTTTCAAAGTAAATCTCGTAAGAGGAAAGAGTTTGTTGTTTTCAACTAGTTAATTCAAAAGACACTGCTATACTGTGAGTTTTAAAATGGCCGAAGCTAAGGTGGAAGATTGGGAGACTAATAAATCTTACAAGATGAATGATTAAATTTATTGGATATTAATTACATTGCGAAACTCAAATTTCATGTTTTCTTAATTTTATGGGAATCACATTTCTAGATAAAAAAATGATACAATTATGGATGTCAAGTGCGTAATTGTAATACGCTCTCTCACATTTACTTCAAAATACTACATAATATTTTGATAAAATGTAGCTCCAATATTCATGAAGTACATAGAAATATCAACGTTCTTCTAGATATACTCCTTTTGGTTCATATTATTTGTCATTTAAGGTTAATGAATAAGAATTAAGGAAATTATTAAATAGTCTTAAATACACTTTTGTCTTCCTAAATTACCCTTCTATAAAAAAATTCAAAAAGAGAGAAAAGTAAATTTAATTAAGTATTTAATAAAAATAATGATTCTATTGAAGGTAAAATTAAAAAAAAAATAATTAATATTACTTTGATTTTGAGAAAATGACAAATAAAAAGGACAAAGAAGAAGATTCCAAAATGATAATTATAAATAACGTTAGGCATACATTTTTCTATGTTTGCTAATTTGAGATTAGTCTCAAATTAGTTATAAAAATTTATACTATTTAAAATTCATCTCAAATTGAAATTTGCATAGAATATGTAAAAATAAGTATGTAATGAAAACATTACTAGACAATTATTTAGGACTATGAAATTTATCATAACATTAAAATAATTATTTAGTGGTTTAGTAAATATCTTATCGTAATAACTAGTTTTTGAGTTCAATATGCCATATATCCCAATATTTTATTGATACCAGTATAACAATGTTTATATATTAAGTAGTTTTGTTAAAATCTAAGATATGTATGATTTTTTTCATATCAATTAAAGATTTGAGTATTTATGCCGAGTCACGGTTGTGCTATAAATTAATCTGATTTTATATTCATTTAAGACACACTATAATTACATATATATATATATGTGTGTGTGTGTGTGTGTGTGTGTGTGTGTGTGTGTGTGTTGAATTACCCGCTGCCTCTACATGAAAATCTTGTTATATATATATATATATATGTGTGTGTGTGTGTGTAAAGGAAACAGTAAGAAAAGACTACCAAGACAATGTATGTGCCTCGAATATGTATCATATTTTCAGGAGTTATTTCCTATTATTATAATTTATTTTAGAAAATTAAATTTAAGTAATTAAGAATATATTGAAAAGAATTTTACATAGATATATGTAGAGAGGATGAACTGCAAAACTGCAATCAGGCCTATATTTTACAGAGAAGAAAACTATAACTTTCTCATCTATATTATATATATAAGTGAAAATAGGTTAAACTATTTTTGGACTAAAATATCATTTTTTAAAAATCATATTTACTAAGACATCATTTTATTATAAATTTTAATTATCTTAAAATTCAATTAATATTTTATTAAAAATAAACTCAAAATTATTGTCTCTATTCTTATTATAAATAATGTGTCCTATTGAAAAATAAATTTGATTTTACAATTTTTTTAACTTTAAATATTTTTTATAAATATTAAATGTCATGTCAATTATCTTAACTTAAAATTTATAATAAGTATTTTTTCAGAAAACTTTTACTTTTTAACATGTTTTCTTCATTTTCACTTTATTTTATAAATTTATAGAATTTATTTATTTTATTACATATTTGATATAATAATAAAAAAATTACTATTATTATTATTAGTTTTTAAAAAATTATGTTATTTTATTATTAATCTAGATTTACATGCAACACGTTGTGTAAAAACTAATTAAATTTAAAAAGAATATTTTTAATAATTGCTAATAAAATCTCATTACACAACAATTATTAAAACACGGATTCATCAGTACCAAATACTAATCTTAACGGAAAGTATGCATAAAAAGCTAATATGATTGAAGGATAGATATTATTGGTTTAGTTGGTAAAATTTAAAATATTTTATATGTAAAATAAAATTTAAGTTTGAATCTCTTTATGATATATTTATTTTTTCAGTCAAATATATATATATATATGTATATTTATATAAAAATATCTTTTTATAGAAAAAGCTTGACAAAGTTTTATAGGCTTACCAAAACAACAAAGTAAGAATATCCACTCTAAAAAGAAAAGAAAGGAAGCAGAATATATTTTCCTCTATTTTCAAATAATGGTGATTTTCTTTATTACTATTATTACTCCTAATTCATTAATTTTCTTATTATTTATTAGATTTATTAATTTTGTTCCATCCAATCAATCTACAGAAGTGCAAGGTTAAGGAGAATCTTCCTTTAATCCCTTTTTTTTGGGTAAAAGAATCTTCCTATAGTCATCTTTCCATTTTTATAACTGTTTTGTCATCTTATTTTTATTTTTTATGTTATCTGAAATCTTCACAGGTTATATATTATATTGTCTATTTTTATTAAAAAATCTGAAAAAATATATGAGATATAATAAAATAGAAGAAAGTTAGAATAGAATAATAATTTTTTAAGAAAAATAGAATAAGGAATAAATTAGAAAATCTCTTAATCTAATTATTTGATTTATTGAATTGCAAAATAAATGAAAAAATGTATCAAGTCGGTCCCCGAATTTATTTAAATAATAAATCGTTGATTTTGATGAATTGTTTCAATCAAAATGGTGGCAGCCTGGCTGCTAAGAAGATTTGTAAGAGAGGGAGAGAGTGGACGAGAGAGAGAGGGCGAAAAAACTGATTGACAGCATTTGAGTTGGACAAGACGTGTAGAGAAGAGACAGGTTACTGAGGTTGGTTTCATTGAACAACGTGAATTCCAAACTCGAAGCAAAACCAAACACTTAAAGCTTTGAAATTTTTTAGTAAGAATTTTTGGAGAGAGAAAGAGACAGAGAGACGTAAACGCTGAGTTTTTTTTATTACCCAATTCTCTTCTTCGTTATCCAGTTTCCCTCTTTTCCTTCCACCGTAGCATCATTCTCCGACTTTTCTCTCTTCTTTGATCTCTTCCGGGCTTCCGGCGATTTCTAGGTGATTTTCCGTTCCAAAACCCTAACAGCCTCTCTATAATTCTGAGTCATAATTAATTTCTTATCCTTTTCTATTTGTGTATATCTATTCTTTCCAAAAATTCAAAACAAAAGTTCATTCTTTTTTCTGTAATTTGTCCAATTTTTTTATTTGTAATTAGTAGGAAGATTATTGTTAAGATAGACTTCACCTGTAGTTTGAATTTGGAATTGTGGGTATCGAATATAAGGAAGAAATTTGAATCATTGTGTTCTGCAATTTTTGTCCAAACGGGTTTCGGTGTTGTTCCTGGTTTTTGATAAAACTCAAAAGCCAAAAACAAAAATTGGAGGTGCAGCACGACGGTGCAGTTCAAAGCGATTTTGTTGTCTATTGGGTGGTTGTGGTTTTAGGTGTTATTGAAAATTTGGAAGTTTTTACCGGGATGAGGGAGATGGCGACATTTGGGACTTGAGAGAGATTCTGAGTTGGGGGCTGTAAGCCATCTGGGGTTATGATTAAGGGTGATTTTGAAGAATCGGTGATCGTTATACTCTGGGTAGCTGCTATTTTCATCTCTCTGGTTCTGGGGATGAGGAATGATGGCCATAAACAACAGCAGCAAGGAGGTGTTCCGCGGTCGGGCCGAACCAATGGGTTTATTCCCAGCTCATTCCGTGCTATCTCCAGCTACCTGAGGATCGTTTCTTCTGGCGCTTCCTCCGTTGCACGGTCTGCTGCTTCAGTTGCGTCTTCGATTGTGGATAGGGATAATGACAACGACAATGATCAGGTATGAATTGTACTTTTGTTTTAACTTATTCTCAGTGGTGTGCCCTATGTTGTAGCGTAAATGTGACCGATTTTAGAAGTTGCAGCTTGATCATTATCAAATTGTAGTAGAAAATTGAGGAGTTTAAGTTATTTAAATTTGTAGGCTGTTAATTTGTGGCGAGTAATATTTACTTTTTCCACGCATGACTGGTTCAATCTTGATTACATGTTCCTCCGAATAAATTAGGTTTCTCCTAAGTTGAGAGATTATTTTAGTAGCTGTTAGTTCATAGGTATATCTTAAACAGGGTGACTAGTAGTAGTTTTCCCTTTTTAAGTATTAATGTTGCATGCAACCAACCACTTACAGAAATATAGTGCATGTGTTAGTGATCGTAGTGACATATTACATGGAATTTCTTTTGAGGGTAAGATCGCCATCATTTACCCAAGTAGACCCCTAGAGAGCACTAGCTGGCCAAAGTTGTAGCTGCAGTTGATGAAGTTCTTAACAAAGTATATATTCTTCTTACGCAATGATCCTTTAACAAAAGGTTTTTGAAGAAAAGCTGATATTTTGAGAAAGTAGTGTAACTTAATGTAACTTAATGTAGTTTTGAAATTTAGAGATGCATGCCTTGACAACTTATGTATTGGACAATCTAGCAGTCATTTGATGGGGTTTCTAATTCCTAATTTGCCGATCTCTTTGCCACTTGTCTTCCATGGTTTTGGAGGTATAGATGCATGCATTTGTGGAGACTCCGTTCTATTTTGACAACATAGTTGGACTTATTTGGGTTTAAACTCCCATCTATAAGGAATAAGGATTTATTTTGGATAAGTCATACGAGCAAGGGCATGCTGTGTGGTCTAATCTTATAGGTTAAATTTTGACAATAAGTTTTGATTGCTGTTTTGTCTGTTCAGCTTTTAACAAGACAAGATTCCCTTTTGTTGGTTGGACAGCTATCCAATTTGTCAAACCTGGTATGATCACCATAAAATGGGGTTTCAAGAAGTTTGAACATTTGTACATGTTGTAGGAAGTCAGTTGAGTAAAAACCTCATTTGTACATGTTGTAGTGACAAATATATATATTGCAAGTTGTATGGTTGTGGAGTCTGCGTAATTAATAGGTTTATATACACAACTAAGGATATGGTGTTGTGCTTGTATGATTTTGATGATATATGTACTAATTTGATGGAGCATGTGATAGATTCAAAGATGGATTTATACAAATCACAAGATTTTTTGTTTGATTTGCTATGGAAGCCTAGAGTACTTGTTTTTTGTATGAGATTGATTAAATATGAATTTAATGTAGCTATTTTTTTGAGGGGGAGGAGGGAACTCACATTTACAGTTTAATGACTTTACATTCTAGTTCTTATGTATATTTACAAATTAAGCTTAATCAGCTTTATACTTGTATCAGAGTTAACTGGGGAGTTTGATGAATATTCCAATCAAGGAGTTTGTTATTTCAGGGAAAGGGGGTTTTGAATTTGAGCTGATTAAACCATCTAGTGGGTGTCTAAAGAATTATTATTATTACATTTGTGGAAATCAGGGTTTTAAAGTAACTCGTTTGTAGTGAAGCTGGATTTTTGTGAATTTTTTATATCTTAAGATTAATATCATTTCCAGTTTTTTCATTTGTAAGTGTTGGACATATAACAAAACCATTCATGAGCCTTTACGTAATAGAAAGTTGGTTCAAGACATGGTATAAGAGCATTTAGTCAGGAATTCAATCCTTGGGGCACCTGTTCTTGAAAAATTAATTTGAATTTCAATACAAAATTTGGTGAGCTTGTGTACATTTGATGGACTTGTGCATTGTCCATACTTTGAGTCCAAGAAAGGGCTTTCGTGTAAAGAGATATGCTAGACATATAAAAAAATCATTCATGAACCTTTATCTAACAGCCTAAGCTTTTGAGTAATTGGTTCTTGATAGTAAGCATATTATATGTGTTGTACAAGATCAGCAATAATTCGGTCTGTGAATAGCAATAAGAAAAAGTTTCAGGGATTTCTTCTCCCCTTAAATTGTATTTTATAATGTAGTTGCAAGTGAAGATAGGCATTCACGTAGAGAAGCACATAATTTTTTGGCAAACAATTTATGTATTAGGAATCTTAGTAAATTACCTATAGAAGTATAGTGCATAATTTGATTATTCACATGTTAAAGTTCTTGTTAGGAATCAGATGTCTCATTTCAACTACTTCTAAAATGGTGTAGGTTATCTGGGCTGGTTTTGACAAGTTAGAGGGGGAGGGAGAAGTGATTAGGAAAGTTCTTCTCCTAGGCTATCGGTCTGGCTTCCAAGTTTGGGATGTTGAAGATTCAAATGATGTTCGTGACCTAGCTTCCAGATGTGATGGTCCTGTTTCTTTTATGCAAATGCTACCAAAACCGATTGCATCGAAGAGATCAGAAGACAAGTTTTTGGGCAGCCGCCCACTGTTCGTAGTTTGTGCTGATGGTTTCTATGCTGGAGGCATTAACATTCAGGATGTGATGGCCACCCCATGCAATGGGAGCACTTCAAACTGCCATGACCAAGTGAATGGCAACTATCTTCCAACTACTGTTCAGTTTTATTCTTTGAGATCCCAATCATATGTTCATGTATTAAAGTTTAGATCAGTTGTTTATTCTGTTCGGTGCAGTTCTCGTGTAGTCGCTGTTTCTCAATCAACTCAGGTATAATTTCTTGTCCACCACTTATATGTTCATGTTCTAAAGTATCTGCTTTCTTTGAATTTTTAATGGAGTCTTTGTTTTGCAGATACATTGTTTTAATGCCACAACATTAGAAAGAGAATATACGTTACTTACTAATCCTATAGTCATGAATTGTCCTCCTTCTGGAGGCATAGGCTTTGGTCCACTTGCGGTGGGTCCAAGATGGCTGGCTTATAGTGGGAGCCCAGTTGTGGTCTCTAATTCTGGGCGTGTCAGTCCACAACATTTGACACCTTCTGCAAGTTTTCCTGCTTTTTCTTCAAATGGAAGCTTGGTTGCACACTATGCCAAAGAGTCCAGCAAGCAACTTGCCGCGGGGATAGTTACCCTTGGAGATATGGCCCATAAGAAGCTTTCCAGATACTACTCTGAGCTTTTGCCTGGTAGCAGTGGTTCTATGCAATCTGTAAATACTGTCTGGAAGAGCAATGGAACCATTAATGGTCATTCAACTGACACAGATAACATTGGAATGGTGAATACTGTTCTTCCTGACATTCATTTGTAATTGGAATTATATCTGTTAATCTTGATTCTTTTTTGGCCATTGTGCATGATTAATTCTTGGGTTCAATTAGATGTGATAAGGTCTTCTATAGCAGGCTTTACTTGACTGGTTTATGTTTGTTATCAACAATTCAATACAATGTTGTTACCAAAATTGTATTTCATTATTTACTCTATTCTTGTTTTAAATCTAGTTTCAAAGAGACTAATAAGGTCTAGACTGATTGTACTGACAGTTTTCTTCCCAGTGGTAGGAGTCTGTGACAAATTTGCAATTGCTTGAGGTTTACATTTATTCTATCTCTTGGAAGAAAAAGGGCATGGAGTAAAAAAAAAGAAACCTAAATTAGAACTTCAAAACTTAATTACTCTAACTCACCAATTTGAGTGATTGATTCACTCATCCTAGGAATTGCACAAAACATCTGTTGAAACTCAGAATTGGAATTATGGGGCAAGTTGATTTTTCCGATGGACTTGTTGGGTGCTAATAAGATATTTTTGATTGTTGGTTATGCCATTATGTTTTATTACATGGCGTGAGTATTGTGGAGTGTCTAGTTCTGGAGTAATGCAGCTGGTATCTTTGCTTTTTCTACTATTGATTGTCCAAGAATAATTTATTTTCTCTGTCAGGTCATTGTCAGAGATATCATCAGTAAAAATGTTGTTGCACAATTCCGGGCCCACAAAAGTCCTATTTCAGCCTTATGTTTCGATCCTAGTGGCACCATCTTAGTGACTGCTTCGGTTCAGGGGCATAATATAAATGTTTTCAAGATAATGCCTGGGCACTCTCAGAGTTTGTCAGCATCTGATGCATGCTGTTCTCATGTTCATCTTTACAAGTTGCAACGAGGCTTTACAAATGCGGTGAGTATGTTTGCCCTATCTCCATATAAGTTAACGTGTAACCTTTTTTTTCTTTTTTTTGAATTTCTTTACAAACAGTTGGGTTTTTCTAATCCGTGTTTAACTTTTCAGGTCATACAAGATATCAGTTTCAGTGATGACAGCAATTGGATAATGATTAGTTCCTCAAGAGGCACTAGCCATCTA
Organism: Dicorynia guianensis; assembly: GCA_037013595.1. Classification (NCBI taxonomy): domain Eukaryota; kingdom Viridiplantae; phylum Streptophyta; class Magnoliopsida; order Fabales; family Fabaceae; genus Dicorynia; species Dicorynia guianensis. The sequence goes on from JASUAB010000009.1 coordinate 6,028,306, forward strand.
TTTGCCATAAATCCTCAGGGAGGATCTGTAAATATTCAGTCCTATGATCCAAGTCTTACAACTAAAAATAGTGGGTTGAGTGTTATGACTGATCAAGCAGTTCGTTGGCCTCCTACTTCTGGTTTACAAATGCCTAAACAGCAGAGCTTGTGTGCAGATGGCCCCCCAATCACACTCTCTGTTGTAAGCAGAATTAGAAATGGAACCAATGGCTGGAGAGGCACTGTTAGTGGTGCTGCTGCAGCTGCAACAGGTAGGATGAGTTCCCATTATGGGGCTATTGCTTCATCTTTCAGGAACTGTAAAGCCTTATATGTTGATGGGAACTATTCCAAGACGAAGTATCATCTATTGGTTTTTTCACCCAATGGTTCTATGATTCAATATGCACTGCGGACATCAGAGGGTCAAGAGCCGGCAGTAGTTTCTGGATTAACCTCTGCTTATGATTCAGCTCCAGAGGCTGATGCAACACTATTTGTTGAAGCTGTCCAGAAATGGAATATATGCCAGAGTAATACTAGAAGAGAACGAGAAGATAATATTGACATATATGGTGAGAATCGAATTTCAGAAGGCAATAAAGTATATCCTGAAGAAGTGGGGGAGGAAAATATCAGTGGCCCTGAGGTGAAGAATGTAGTCATGAAAGCGAATTCCTGTCCCGAAAAGGAGCGTCATCTATATATTTCAGAAGCTGAGCTGCAGATGCATCAACCTTGGATGCCACTGTGGGCAAAGCCTGGGGTATTATATTTTGAAACTAGAAACTGTCTTTTTCATGATTTTCTTGCATTTCCTTTAGTTTGATGGTTGAATAACACCATTCCGTTGCAAACCAGATATATTTTCAGTGTATGTTGAAAGAGGCTACCATAATAAATGAAGAAACTGCTTCAGCAGGGGAAATTGAGGTTGAAAGGATTCCAACTTGCATGATAGAAGCTAGGTCAAAAGACTTAGTTCCAATTTCTGAGTATCCTCAGACTCGAATATTCCAACGAACAAGGTTTGTTGACACATAATCAAATAATTAAATGAGTCTTGAGAATTAGACATTGGGGTCTGCTTTTATTGTTGTACTTTCTAATATCTAATGATAGTGCCTCAATTATAGAAGGCTGGACGATGATGACATTGATGGGTTTTGATACCTTGTTTGATGTGCATAAAAAGCTGTTTTTAGGCCTGTTGTTTATTCATGTATTGTCCCCTTAGCTTATATTCCTTAGCTTATATATATGAATGAAATACAATTTCACTTCTTTCACAGGACTCTTCCCCTAGATAGCAAGGTAAACAGACAGTTGTTGCATAAATATTCCAGGGTGTCTGAAAATGGCAGGATTTTACCCAGCAGCATGTCAGACTCTCCTGATTATATGACACATTCTGATGGTACTATATCCGAATTTGACAGTGGATATGAAGGACCTGAGTGGAATGATCATCTAGTGTCAGCAGAAACAAAGGGCTTTGTAAATGGCAATGACAGCCCTAAACCAAACTCGCAGCTCACTGTAAATAATAGTGAGCACTTAAACACGGAGGCTCAACTGGTGTCTGTAAATAGTGACAAAGAAGGGCTGAAAGTGGAGAATCACTGTGAAGACAAAAGCAATGAATTTGATTTGAGGTAATATATTCTTTTCTAGATTAGAAACTGTCAATTGGTGAGATTTTCTTAGATAATTGAGTTTTAATAAATCAAAATATGTGGAACACTGGATCTGCCTCTTCCATAGTTACTGAACAATATTTTGGTTGTTAGCAAGCATTCTCTATTCCCACAAACAGATTTTTATTTAATTCTCATTTAAAGAAAATTTAGATTATTAAATTTACTAGATCTTATAAACTGATTGTAGAACCCAAAATAATGAACTACTCAAGGGCCGTCTGTGGCAGTTCACAGGAGCTGCGATTAAGATTCTTTTAGGTTACTAAGCTATGGATGTTTGTAGTCGAGTTAACGTTGTTTCATATTCAGGTATGGAGATATTCTTTCATTTCGCAGCGGGAGGCTTAATTAACAGTGTTAATATAATGGTTGGAGAAGTAGAGGAGCTTGAGGAATAGAGGCTTGACTAAAACAAAAAAAATTGTGTATATGGTTGGGTTTCTTCTCTGTTCAACTTGTAAATAACAGACATATGTATATCAATAGGTAGCTGTAATGTGTAAATAATAGAATCACGTTGTATCTTTTTTTTTTTTTTGTTTCTTATTCTGTAATTCTATTAAATTAAATTGTTTTCTCTATATGTTAAACTGAGTATTGACTGGTGAGTAGTGCAGTCTCTGGATTCAAGGTTGCCCAAGCTTTAAGGAAAATCACGAGTATGGTTATGAATACCACATTACTTTTATGTTATTTATCTATTATCTTGCCTATGAATTTAGATTTGAGAAACACTGTTTTTACAATGGAATGTTTGCAACGGGATGTCACAATGGTTATGAATTTTATAGTTTAGTTTGTATCATTTAATAAATTTAATAGTTAGAATTTTATAATATGAGAATTAAGTGGAAATAAGTTTGAGAGAATAAAAAAATTGGTAAGATTTTAACCACATTTTAGGTCCAGAAAATAACGTCTCATTTAATATGATTGAATATCATATAATTACAAAGTAATCACCTGGGGAAGCTAAGGTGTGTAATTTGGGTTTCTTGTTGGTCTCTCCCTTCTCTGCTTGTGACGCCAAATTCATATTACTAAAATGTACGCGGACTCACTGGCCATTCTTTCACTTGACTGCTTGCTGTTTTACTATCAGCCGAGAGTATGATATCAAGTTGAATTTTTTTCTTAAACTTTTCAATCTTCTCCAAAATGCCAGCATCAGTTTATCTGCTCTTGCAAATAGGTTTTGGAATTTGGTCACATAATGCAATCGATCAGTAAAATTATTATCAAACCAAGCTTTTCTCAGTTTCAAGGTTTTGGGTCTGTGAGGAGAAAGTATAGCCTATTTCTAATGACGCAATCATAGCAGTCATTTTGTTAAACGACAATTCTAACAGCCCAGCAACGCCTAAACAAAAATTGGAAAGTAGGCCTCCATACATGTTTAAGAATACATGACCAAAAAGAAAACATTCCTTGTGTTACTACATACGAATTTCATAAAAATTTTATTTAAAAAATTTTGAATAATTAGATTTATTAGAGCATACATTCTGATATGTGAGATTCAATATCTAACATTTTTGTTAATTTTTATAAAAATTTATTGAACACCATTTCTCAAAAGAAAAAGGATATATGATTCCAAAATTAAGAGACCTAAAAGAAAAAGGTATATGATTCAAGAAGAAATTGACTTTTTTTACAAAGAGCCAAACGATGAGTGGTTGAGAAACTGAGAATTGGAGGCTTAGCAGACGTACAAATAAAGCGTTTGAAATCCTAATGCTGGTTTCTTTACTTTGTAATTTAGTGAAATCAAGCCTCGATTTGAGTTTGCTTTTATTTGGGTGCCATAAATATTTTTTAAACATATAAAATGTGTCATCATCTAAACACCACGATTCTATAGATCTTTGGTGGTTTTATTTCTTTTAGAATGAGAAGAGAAATTTTGTCTATTTAAAAGAAATCTGCAAAAATCATTAAATTTGAAAAGAGATACAAATGATTTGCTGAGAAAGAAAAAACCAAGAAGTAAATTGGATTGGTGTTTGCCTTCTCCATGGACAAACATTGACCTGAAGTTTAGGATTTGCATCTTTTGTTTAGAAGCAAGTAGTTGGAAGATGTGTGTCTCCCACCTATCGGAAAAAAACAAAATGATAAAAATGTGTGCTTATCTTTTTATTTAATCATTTTCTTTATTTTCACAAAAAATTACTTAAATTTTATGAGGTATTAAGTAGGTGTTAATGAGATTAAATTTTCCCTTTTTTAGTCCAAATACAACAAATAAAATTCAAACCTAAATTCTCTTACCCCAATCCGTCGTCACAGAAACTTTTCCCTTATTTGATAGATTAGAAGGACATCAATTTTCATCTTGTTTGCTTTTGGGTGAGGGGTATCCATTTCTTTATCTTCATGTCATCACAAATCACTGTTCAATAATAAGTTTTATCTTTTTTCTTTAAAGTTGCTAAAACATACAAATCTACGTACGAACACCAATGGACGCAGCCAATTATATATCTTTGTCACATCTAAAAGCTTTAACCTAGTCATTGTTATACGTCCAAGTAAAAACATCAACCTCTGTAACTCGTAAACTGGAATGTTATCTACAATGTTTTGTTGTCTTTGATCATTGACAGCATCAATAATATATGCATACCGGTCGGTTTACTGTTAGCCCATCAACATTGAACTGAAGTTGAAATGATGGTCAAGCAATATATAGTTTCATACAGTCACGTAAGTAACATCATGATGGTCCAGCAATATTTACTTTCGTACAGTCACGTAAGTAACATCATCAGATATACATTAATATTGCCAGTCTATTTTGATCCTTTTAGGGAACATGTTTTGCGTATCCGCCATGCCAGTAAACTTTTCTTTTTCTTTTTGTTTTTTGGTAAAGCCTTTTCTTTTTCTTTTAATAGTGATATATATAATATATGTGTACCACCTCGACCGCAAAAAAAAAACAAAAAATTGTGAATATAAGTTACTACTTTAGGTAGTGCTAGATAATAAATTATATGGAACTAAATTATGATTGTTTATAATTTTACAAGTAAAAGTTTGTGAAAATTTAAAGTGGGACCAGGACTTAACTGACAATGAGTGGCTCTCTCACCAAGTAAGACACAGAATAATTAATAGTAATAAGTGAATAACAGTTAACCCAAAAAGAAAGTTAATGACCCCTTTATTTATGCATAAAGTCCTGGGTAGAAGATACACGTAAATTAATTAAAAAAAAAATAAAGGTACATTTAATGTTCTTTCACATAAAAAAAATTAAGAAAACAGATAAAAGAAAAAAAAAAGAAAGAGTTTATAATGAGCAGACACGTATCACTACTTAATCAATATGTGCCTTTTAATTCACTGCAAAAAATACATGTTCATTTATGTGTGCATTTCACATGAAACTTTATGTTTTGGTAGCATTTTTTAAAAGAAAAAAATTATTATTCATTGCATACGTTAACCTTTTTTTAATAAGATGTGATTATGAATTTGGCTAGCAACATGCATTTAAATGTAAGTATGCCTAATGTATTTCATTGAATTGTATAAAAGATTACAATAAAAAGAACCAATTGTTGCATATTAATTGCACCTATTTCAAGACCAAAGAATCCAAATGTGAAGACAAGTGAGATTATAATAAGCTAAGGCGAAAACTTCCATGTTCAAACTATACCAGAACTTCCCTATTCCAATTTTGGTAAGCTAGTTACCATGTGAGTTGTTTTATGATGCAATGGAGTCTCTGATGAGCTAAGTACAAGGACTTAGATCATTGGGTTAAGGTTTAACTATAATCATGCTTATTGATCAAAGCAGGCCAAGCTATAACAATGAAGCTGAATTTTGGCATGGAATAGCATAGCAAGCAGGTTTTTCTCTCAAGCATGCCAGTTGAACTCACTGTATTTTGCAGCAGGTGAGAAAATCCCATATTTTTCTTCTTCTTCTTCTTCTTTTAATGCTTCTTACATATATATACTCCCCTGAGAGATATGAGAACATCATACTAAGCAACATCTCGAAGACTTAAACAAGTTTCTTTCACAGGACAAGGCTTTTGCTTTCAAGACAATCGTAAGGATGTCATACAGCCCCCTTTCTTGACCTAGTCATGGAGAAAACTAGTGCTTTCTTAATTATCCCTTCAGAGAAGTTGTGCTGTCTACATAGAACAAATTCCAATCTTGCAATTCGATTTCCTCCTACCATCTGAAAATATTTGTTCATGTGCAAAAAATTAGAAAAAGAATTCAATTTGCTTTCATCTTTGGCTTAAAGGGTTAGTGTGTATGAAAAATTTTTCGATAGATTGTCATTAATTAATTATATCTTATTTTTTAAATAAAAATAGACTAAAAGAATTCATTGAAAAATTGTATAAGCCAAGATAGTAATTATTTTGTTATGGACTTATGACTTACTAAGTTAGTGATGTGATGGGTGGTATAAGTTTAACTTGATGTTATTCAAAGTTTTAATGGCAGAATTCAATTAAGGTTAATACTATATATAAAAATAGGGATTTGTGTATTGAAGCGATTTTGTTATATTAATTTTGACATATAAATTTAATATTCTAATATTCGTACAAGCCTATTACTGTAATTTTCTTATATGCCCGTTAGATGTGTCATAGTAGAATAGAACTTTGGATTTCCTCTGCTCTTCTGCTTTCTCATGTACTTCTCTTAGTTGTATATATTTCCCTTGTATTCCCAGAAACTGAATATTTACAAGTTAGATCTTTATTAATGCATATCTAGAAGTCAACAATACTTTTATGGCTGCAGAATAAAACAGGGCTCTGATAACATTATCAATAATAGCTAGCTCGAATTCAATATTATCCTTATTAATACTTCCCAGAAAAATCACATTATTCCTCTTCCAAGGATCCAATGGTAGCTCTTCTTTTGTGAAAGAAAATCTGGTGACCACTGAGGACCATGCTCAGTCATACACATCAAATAAATTTGTAATAATGAACTTGATAAGATACAAGTTCTTCCACAGATTACAAATTAATAGCTCGTACACCAATTATTATAGATGCAAATAATAACATTGAATCTGGTCAAAGTAATATTTGTTAATTGCGAATTAACCCTTCAAAGATGTCATTTATCCAAAATTCCTGCTTACTTATCAAAGCCTAACAAGGCTTTGCCCTCTGAATTTAGATTCTTATTTTAGTTATTCTCTAATTTTATTTACTTTTTATCTATCTCTTTAATTTATATTCAAATATATTTTATAATTCTTACTTTTTTATTAATTTTTTTTCTTAATTTTATATGTATTTCCTTTTTACTTCCCCTACCTTTGAACCCCAAATTTATCCTTGCTCTACTATAATTTTTTGTTTCCTTCAAGGAGAAATAGAAGTAACGTTTCCTGAATTTTTACTCCAACAACCACATCCTAAACCCCACCTCAGGGAAAGAGAGAGCTAGTCATTTTCTATGTAGAAGTCCTGTTCTGTCATATTCCAAACCCTAAAATTCTATCAGCTAATAAAACTTCAGGTGTAGGCAAAGCCAAGCATACACCCAACAAACCTCTGCTTGGTATTTATTTTTCTACCCCGTCTCTTCTTGCTCAACTTCCCTCCTTCAAAACCAAGCCAGTTCCCAAAAACTTGAAACAAACAACAGCCCCCCTCTTAGTCCCATGTCTCTTTCTCTGTAACAACCCCCAGTTCACCTTAAATATAATAAAGCCCTCAAACCCCCCATTGACATGCCTGGCCCAAATGCTAAGCAAGGTTAGGTAACACATAGCTACCTCAAACGACATCAAGTTCTTCTTCTTACAGCATAACCTTACATGGGTTCTTGCTGTTCTCCTTTGTTCTTGATCAGGGGTAAATTGTAAATGAAATAAGGGTTACAACCCCCCCCCCCCCCCCTTGAGGAAGAGGAGGAGGAGAGCTGAAATCCTTGTTCAGCTTTTGGTATTGCCCTGCCTTTTTGTGTTGGTAACTTGCATTTGGGACATAATGCAGCTCCATATATCACCAAGTTTAAGGCATGTCACAGTGCTTCCTGGGAAAGGATTCAAAGAATTTATCAAAGTGAGGGTTGCATCGAGGCGGGTTTCTTATCGGATGCTCTTCTATTCACTCTTGTTCTTCACCTTTATTCTCCGGTTCGTGTTTGTTTTGACAGCAGTGGATAGCATTGATGGAGAAGACAAGTGCTCTACCATAGGTACATTATCAAGTTCTCTCTCTCACACAGAAACACAGCCACAAACTTGAACACATAGACGCACAGACAGAAACACATAAATAGGTGCGCCAGAGGATGTTTCACAACATTGTGGGGTTAGATAATGTTTCTGGTTTCCAAATTTCAGAGCATTGTTTTTCACAGCTTTAAACATGTAATGATTTTTAAAAGCGTATTTGGCTGCAATCCCCTCGAACAAATCATTGCCAACCTTTGATTTTAAAATTTTGTGATTGTGGGACTCCGGTGAGTTTAAGTAACTTGAAAACCAAAGATACAGTTACATTTGTATGCTCTGTTTTTAATACACTTATGTTTGTATGCTCTGTTCTTAATTTTTGGTTCAGGTAAACGGAATTTCGTTCCCCCATTTGGTCTGTGATTTATGCATTCATCCCTTACCCCAGCCACTGATAGTTCCACATGAAAACTTAAGAATATGAGATCCAGCAGATAAAGTCTCAATTATCTACTAAGAGTTTCTTTATATTATCCCTTTTGTCAGAAAACTCTGAACTCAACTTTTTGTATCTTTTGCTGTGTAACTATAATGAGATTCGCCAACAGTTACTGTTGCGGTATAATTCACCAAGAGAGGTTGCTACTTGTCTTTCATTTTATTATTATAAAAGGAAACAAATAATAAATGTCGATAAGGTGTTTTGTATTCATAAGTACATTTGACGGACTCTGTTCATACTATTGAAAAATGCAATGATAGAAGATAATTTTTTTCATCATATATTCTCACACATTTATTTTTACACAATCTTCACTTCACATGTTATTAAATTTATTGGTCCCGTATACTATATGATTAAACTAATCTAATGGTTCCCACACTAAATGTTAACATTTTGTTCTCATATGGTGACAACTTTCCTCATTTTTTTCCCAAAATTACAAACCATGTACATGAGTCTTGATGGTAGAAAGTCCATCATATTGTTATCATATGTATAAATGAGTTCTTTATTAAATTTGGATTGTGTTGGTAGGTTGCCTGGGGAAAAAGCTTGGACCAAGGATTTTGGGAAGAAAGCTTGAATCAACTGTAATCTCCTGAGCTCTTCTAATTATATTATTATATATCTGAGGCCATATAACAAATACTTGAGTTGAATTTTCAATTATTAACCAAAGTGGACTGTGGTTTTAATAGGTCCCAGAAGTAATATACCGAATACTAGATGAACCTATTGGCAAAGATGAACTAGAGGGAAGATCTAATATTCCGCAGACTTTAGAAGACTTCATGACTGAAATGAAGGGAGGTGGATATGATGCCAAGACATTTGCCGTTAAACTTAGAGAAATGGTATGATTCGTCCCCTCCTTTTCAATATGAGCAAAAACAGTAGAACTCGTTGATTAACAAATAGGCATTGAACATTTCTTAGTTGACCCTTATGGAACAAAGGACCAGGTCGGCCAAAATCCAAGAATATTTATATCGTCATGTAGCATCAAGCAGCATACCCAAACAGCTTCATTGCCTTGCCTTGAGGCTGGCCAATGAGCACACAAAAAATGCAGCAGCACGCCTTCAGCTCCCCTCTGCAGAACTCGTCCCTGCCCTGGTTGACAACTCCTACTTCCACTTTGTCCTCGCCTCAGACAATGTGCTGGCTGCGTCTGTCGTTGCAACATCACTTGTCCGCAACTCTTTGCGACCACAGAAAGTTGTTCTGCACATAATTACAGACAGAAAAACTTACTATACCATGCAGGCTTGGTTTTCGTTGCACCCTCTCTCGCCGGCTATAATTGAGGTCAAAGCATTGCACCATTTTGATTGGTTGACAAAGGGAAAAGTGCCTGTCCTGGAAGCCATGGAAAAAGATCAACAAGTGCGGTCACGCTTCAGGGGAGGATCATCTGCTATTGTTGCCAATAATACTGAGAAGCCATATGTTATTGCTGCAAAGCTACAGGCACTCAGTCCCAAGTATAATTCAGTGATGAACCACATTCGGATACATCTTCCAGAGGTAAGAGATATCACAAAAGTAAATCTATTATTTGAGCGTACTTAATACATCATTACCAACTGGCCTTTTCTTGGTGTCTGATGCTTATTGACATTATAAATTCTCGTAACAGTTGTTCCCAAGTCTGAACAAGGTGGTCTTCCTCGATGATGACATTGTGGTACAAACAGATCTTTCACCTCTTTGGGACATCGACATGAATGGAAAAGTCAATGGAGCAGTAGAAACATGTACTGGAGAAGATAAGTTTGTGATGTCAAAGAGGTTGAAAAGCTATTTGAACTTCTCCCACCCTGTAATTTCCATGAATTTTGATCCGAATGAATGTGCTTGGGCTTACGGTATGAACATTTTTGATCTGGAGGCTTGGAGGAAGACCAATATAAGCAATACATACCATTATTGGGTCGAGCAGGTATATGCATCTACCATCCTACAAGCATGCTAGAGGGAAAAAGAAAAATTAAGAAAAAAATCACTTACAATACTAGAGCTTCCATGATAGAGAAAAATCATACTAAAACACACGATATCTGTGTTTTCCTTTATGCAGAACGTAAAATCAGACCTCAGTTTGTGGCAGCTAGGAACATTACCTCCCGGATTAATAGCATTCCATGGTCATGTCCACGTTATTGATCCTTTCTGGCACATGCTGGGATTGGGATATCAAGAAACCACAAGTGTTGCTGATGCTGAGAGTGCTGGTGTCATCCATTTTAATGGCAGGGCAAAGCCGTGGCTAGAAATAGCTTTTCCACAACTAAGGCCATTGTGGGCTAAGTATGTCGACTCTTCAGATAAGTTCATAAAGAGCTGTCACATTAGGGCATCATAGCTTGGATCTTGAGAACATCTGACCTTGTTGGTGAGTTGAAAAAATGGTAATTGTATCCAAGGGAAAAAGAAAATGAGAGAGTTGTTCCAAGCATAAGGCCTTCAATGATAAAGAAGAGACAATGATATGGCATGATGTCCCCTCTTGTTTGAAAATTTTTCTTTCTGCAGTTGAATTTCTCTGATTCTTTTTCTCTTCAATTTCAATCCATATTGTAAGCATGATTTGTAGACCATATATGTATGTATGACAAGACTTTTTTTTTTTTAATCTAATAAATTTTTGGAAAGATAAAGGCATCACATAAAAAATTACTCCTTTCCGTTTGCTCAACACCCCTTACCTCCAAACCCATGAAAGAATAAACCATTTCAAAAGAACTGACAGGGCCTCTCGTCACCGAAATTGCTCTCCTCCTCAAACTCTCATGTTGGGTTAAATCGAACCATTGGCTTTGAATAAAAAACTTCGGTTACTGCTTTTATTAAGGCTAATTGGGAAGTCTCTAGCACCAACAAGATCGTTACATCTGTAGAACTCAAAATTCTGCTGTCAGTTTTGTCAGTTGAAGAAATATCAACGAGTTCAACTTGGTTAGATGCATGAGACTGAAATGCTAAAGAAGCAGCTTATTTTAAGCTGGGATTATGCCACATGATCAGGATCTTAATGGAGAACCTTTTCTCCTAATGGGCATCCTTCCAAAGACATCCAGAGCAAATTGGGATGGTGCAGCCGGCCAGTCATCCACAACTGAAATTTGAACCCTAAAATTGAGTTGCTTTAGTTTTCTAATTTTACCGATGAGTTTGGGGTTGTTAAGAGGCTTCTCTCAAGTCGTAGAAAGGGATGTTTCAACCCGATGTATGGCCTCTTCCTTTGAGATAGGTGGGTTTGGAGAAGAGAGTGAAGGTTGGATGGATATGGATGAGGCCTTATGGGGAGCATTTGGGCGGATGCAAGAAACACGGCAGCGCTGGCCTAGATACCCAGTAGAAACTGGTATTAGATGTGGATTGAGAATTAGAGAGCAGAAGCAGAGATGATGGCTTCGGAATTTGGATCGCTTCGAAATGAGTTCTATGAAGATAGGATGTCTTTTGAGCATTAGTACCATGGCCCGCCAAACAGTTGGCATTCAACAATTGATGTTACCTGACCGATTACCTTTCACGAGTCCCTCTATTGATATATCCCTTACAAGAACAGATTCAAGAACCTCCATCTGGTGTCAATGACCAACGTTAGTCTTTGTTTCAGTTGAGTTTTGGCAGTGGAATTATTAGTCATCTTTCACAATCTGTCCATTGATCATTAAAGCAACATTTGTTGCCTCTTTGATTGCTATTAAACATTACTACATTGCAAGCCTAACCAACATAATTTGTTGTACCCTACTGTGGATTATCTCAGAACCCAGAAGCAACCATCAAAACTGATAGCCAGACAAGCTTATTAAAATTTACATGCAAATACCAGCATTACTTCATAATAGTAGCGTGCCAAATACAGTCGTAGCCACCACCATGTCCAGTTAGATCACCTAGATGAAAACTAACAAAGCCAAAGAAGGTACGAGAAAATGAATACAACCTTTGGGCCAAAATGGAAGCCCAAACAATGTAGTGCCAACCTAAGCAACTGGTGGACGGAGTACATGATCCTGGGACGTATCCACTGCAGCTGGTGGCATAAATTGCCACATGGCAACTCCTGGGTAACCAATAAAGGGCACCAACTTGTTGCCCGGGCCTTGGCCTTGTGCAGCATATGCAGCAGGGATAGCAGGAGGGGGAGGCAGGAAAGCAGGTTGTGCATTAATAGCTTTCAGCTGCTGCTCCAACTTCTCTTTCTCTGCCTTAAGCCTCTGTTTCTCATCACGAAGTTCATTCTTCTCAGCCTACGCATTAAATACGAATTTAGTTCAGTTGACATTCGATAAGTTTACATAGTTTCTCACTTTTCTCTTTCCTCGCTATGACAAGGTACTAAAAGGGAAGAAGTGAAAAAATACAGACCCCTAATAAGTCAATTCATCCTCAATATTTTTCTCAAGAATATGAATTGAGGTCTCACCTTTAACTCTCTAATCTTCTCTTGAAGACTCATATTTGAGTCTTTCAACTTCTGGGCTTCACCTCGTAACTGTGTCACCATTCGGACAGCATCAATCAGAATAGCAGCCTTGTCTGTTTTGGGAGGCCTTCCAGGCTCCAAGATGGAGCCTAATTCAAGAAACCTAACCATGTCAAGCACATTAGATACATGCTTAGAGACAAAATTACGCAAACCCACATGGAAAATAGAGATAGACAGGGAAGGTGGTGGGGTGTAAAACTTTACTTATCATTCAGCCTATCCCTCCGCAACTTCTCCCGACAAGCCTTGGAGCTAGAGGCGGCACATGAATCAGTTCTACCCCTGCAACAGGAGAACAACAAGAGAGAGTAGATATCTTTTTCAAGGATAAGCTAATAGGATTGTATCCACTCCAATTTTATGGTTAAATATTGACAGACAAGAGAGCAAGGAATGCTTTTAGATAGAGAGATGACATAGAAATGTGGCCAAAAAAAAAAAAGAAAAAGTGGGAAAAGAAAGTAGTGCTTTCCCAAATAGCTCTCTGAAGGACACGGGACAAAACATATATAGGCAATACAGTTTGTCATGATAATCTTCGTCAGCAATGCTGCCACATTAACACCACTAGCACTTATTAGCCTCGTTTTGGCATTGGCACCAGGAAAAACAATTTCCATGTTGTAAAGACTAAAGAGGCAGCTAACCATAAGCTTTTGCCAATGCCATTTGACTCAATTATGACATAGCTTCTGCCAGTTTCTAAATGATGACTCATGGCTAATAAGTCTATCTAAAATGTTCAAATGAATACATCTACTTTTTAATTTAGTCTTCAGTTGTTACACATATATAAAAAGAAAGTAAATAAGAACAGTAAATGATCTAACCATTAAACTAGAAGGGCAGACAAATTGAACAACGGAGATTAGGAAATAAAAAGCCTCACATGAATAGATTTTAGCAAATAAGTTTGCTAAGTGGTTAGATAAGTATACACAAATATCTAGCTAGATGAGCAAGAAAATGGATAAGAAAATTGTGTACCTCTTCTTTGAACCAGCCTCTTTGAGGCCATCAGAATCCCCCAACAAGCCATCAATTTCAACACTAGTAGGAAACAGATAGTATCGTAAGAAAAAATGGAGCCAGTAACCATTTGCAAATATGGGGTGGGGAGTATTTGTATTCAACCAATTCAACTGTGCTTTTACAGGTAGACCAAGTTTCTTACAGAAAAATTACCACTCCATTAACCGGAAAAAGTAGGCAAGAGATAGAGATAAACAAGGTCTAAAAATTCTCACCACCAATCTATTCTTATAAGTTTGGTATTTTGGTCACTCTCAAGATAAAAACCTTACCCCTAAGACAGGAAGTTATGTTTATTAGTGGGTAGCTGTTTAAATTCTTATAAATTGCGTATTTTAATAAAAAAATAAAAAGCAAGATCAATATGCACAATAGTGCGTCTCAAGATGTTAGTATTTCATGATACGTTAAAATTAAAGCATCTTTAGGAATATTGTCAATGGCCCAAATTCTACTCCAAGAGTAAAACTCAATATACCAATCTTTGTCATAGTTCCTGACCACCCTAATCCCAATTTAGTTTTGACATCTACATTTACTGAGAGAGAGAAAAAATGAGAAGGCCAACAACGAAGAGAAAATTTATGATTCTATTATTCCCAAGATATTCAATCAACAACCTATCAGCAAAAGAGAAAATTTAAATATAAAGGATAAAATAGGTTAAAAAACAATACGAAGAACAAGGGTCGCAATTAGCCCGGTTGCCCATAAGAAATTTATGAGGCCTCAAATTGCACAGGTTTGTATACTTCAACATTCAAGAAGACAAGAAGAAAACATGAATTACGGCACAATGAGCAACTCTTGAATCAAGGACCGCACAGAGAATCAAATGCAGATACATACGTATATTAGAAATTCTCCGCATATTATTTCATTAAACTTATGTAACCAAGAAGTCAGGAGGCTACGTGGCCGATTCAAAGCTCAAGTTCTACTAGACGTTCGTAGACCTAAGTTGACCACGCAGAACAAATTCGCCCAGAAACATTAAAATTGCAACTTTCAGCGAATATTACAAACTAAATAAAACTTAATAGCACAATTTCTCCATGAAAAAGGAAAACTTGCAACCTGTACCACGTCTGAACCAAGAATCAGGTATGAATACTATAAAAAATTGAAATTTAAGAAAGCAAAGTAATCGGGCAAAGATGGTATACAAACCAACATTTTCATGGCACAAGCACAACGATTAGAAATCTAGTCAAAACCCTAATTATTAATCAGCGATAAAGAGTGTCAGAAAGTGTATCAATTAAAGTAGACAAATTTCTTAATGATCTCACTACCTGACATTCGAAGAACCATTTAAGGCCTGTGCCGGCCAGCTGAACCCAGAAGCAGGAACGTTGAAGCCGCCATCTGGGACAGATATTTCGTCAATCAACCCATAATCGAAAAGCCAATTGGTGTTTTCCGGGGAAACCATTCTGCAGTGGAGGTTCCCGGAAAATTTAGGATTCCCGTCGGCGGCTCTTTTCCTGGGGAACAAACAGAGAGTGGGGGTTCGCACGTTTGGGAGTCAAGGAAAAAAGAGGGGTTTTTTCCGCGAAAAGGGAACCTCTGTATGTGTGGGGAGAGGCATATGGGAATTTGGTGGCATGTGGTGACTGGTAACTGGTGATGGGATTCGGTCGTCGTCATTGTAAATGTTCAACGAGCAAACGGTTCCGGGCATGGGCTCCGACCCCGTATTTCGCTGACTTTGAATCTGAGTCAGCATTTGCCTCTTCTTCTGGGTTTCGCACTCTTGCCCTTTTCCAAATTTTTCCTCAAAAAAAGAAAAATCAAATAATAAATGAATAAAATAATTTAAAAATTAATATACAATTATTAAGAAAAACGTTATCCATTTTCTCATTGAAGAGTGTTGCCCCTAAATTTAACAGTCCTTATGTATTTATACGTATGCAATACGTAGAGTACTACTACCTATTATTTGTTGAAAATTCGAATTATTTAATATATAATAATCAAAGAATTAGCATAGCAAAAGAAAAGAAATGATCTTGCATCCATGACTCCATGCTAGCCATTTTAATATTTTATACTCATGTATTAGGTGACAATTCCCTTTAAACAATATTTGTTTACTAACATTTCAAACATAATAAAAAAATAATGGCTGACTGCCCAAAAAATATGAAATAAAAAGAGGAAAATACATTAAGAAAATACCTTTTTTTAATTTTTTAAAAATATTTTCTATTTAACAGATAATATTAATTTTTTAAAATATTAAAAATATTTAAATAAATAAAATTTTTTACGTATTTAAAGTTTAAATTAAATTTAAGACAGTTTAAAATATTCAAATCTCAACTCACATTAATTATATTAAAAAAATGTTAATATACTGAAATATATTACTTTTTATGGGCATTTCTATTTGTACTTCAGATAATGCTACATCGCGTAGCGGACTGGTATCAAAAGTACTTGAGAAGCTCCACCCACCCCATAGTTCGAGTCGTCTACGGGGATACTTGACAACCACGTATCTTTTAATGAATTTTGGATTAGCAAATCCACTGGCTTTCTGATAAAATAGGAGAAAATAGAAAGAAAGTCGTGCAATGTCGACATAATTGGACATTTCCTTTGCGTATCTCGCACTTGTACATGGGAAAAGCAAGTCCAGAATACAGGCCAGCAATAAAAAAAGAAAAAAAAACAAATAATTTAATACATTTATAAAGTGATTTTGATTTCCAAAAAAAAGTCACAAAGCAATAATTGAGAATCACTAATCTGCAATCACAAAAATATGTTATCATTGCTTTGGTTTATGGTCTAAAGCAATGTAATCCTGCTTTTATCAAATGTGAAACTCCCATAGACATTATGTAAAATTTTATTATAAAATTGATAAAAAAAATCTCTTACTTAACAGTTTTTTATTATTATTAAATACCTACAAAATTTAAAATAAAATATTAATTTATTAATTTTTAAAATTTAGTTTATAAAATTTAATATATTAAATATTTTTAAATTTTTAAATAAATATTTAATTATATTAATAGTAAAACTGAAATTGATATATTATCATATCCGTTTACATTTCAAATACATATCCATACATATACCTACAACAAATTAGCTGATTTCCATATTTTTAATTTTAGTGACATTTTCGATCTTTCTATTATGCATTCAATTTTAATTTATATATTCTATTTTTTGTACTAATTTTTTCTTTTTTAGTTTTATCTTTATTTCTCTTTTTCTACATTTCTTTGTTTTTTCATAAAAAATTACTCAATCCCTATCCCACTATAACCTCTGTCCTAACTTGCTGCTAAATCAGTTTGAATCTTGAGAAGGATGACTTGATCTATAAAAGATTTCGGGGTCCAATGGTGCAGAAAGTTTAGAAAAATACTGTGACTCACATAACGAAATATTATTGTTTCATGGTATGAATAATCCAATCATCTATAAAATTGTAAATAAAGGTATGTGTTTTTAGCATCAAAACATTATTAAATTTGAAATGACGACCAGAAATATGTTCAAAACTTGAGATATCGAATACACTGCAATACCCATTTACACTTTCCTATGCCAGCAACATACTATTCCAAATCTACACTAATCACATGGCCACACAACAAGCAAAGAACACCAATGAAGTAACATACATCAGATGAGATGGATACCAGTAAACATTTCCAGCTCTCATTTACTGCAATCATGAACTCTTCCTCATACAGACAACATTGGTCTACAATGAGGAGGATCCTACGGCTACGCTTCAGATAGATTTGGGAGAACGAGTTGACTTAATAAAGCCTTCAACCCTTTTCCTTATCTCATCAGGGTTGGCACCCACAATTTTGTCCACTGCAGCCCCTCCGTTCAGCAACAAAAAGGTAGGCATGGCTTTGATTTCGAACTTGGAAGCAACTTCCTATGTAATGCACATGGATAATAGTAGTACCAAAGGGTCAAGAGATCAATGACTTCAACAAAAATTAGACCTGACAGCTGAGTAAATGAAAGGAAGATTATGTTCCCATATAAATTACTCACACTATTCTCTTATCTAACGCTTTGCCTATTCTCATAATCTTATTAGCAAAAGTTGTGGGAGATATGTTTATTAAGTTCTTACAATATAAATTTTAAATTGGTAAATTTATAAAGTCCTATAGAGAAACCTAACTAATTCAAAAGCCTATATCATTTGATGTAAACTTTTTGTTAATTTAAAGTTGTAGGAGTATAATTTTATTAGATCAACTATATCTCATATTTAATAAATTTAATGATTTAAATTTTATTAAATAAAAATTATATTAAAATAGATTGACTATAAACAAAATGTATTCGAAATGTATTATGTAGATAAAGATGATCAGCAAAAGTTAAATATAATATGCTACCAATAATGTCATTTTTATAAGTTAAAGCCTTATTGTATTTAGATAAAGATTAGAGATAAGCTTTAGTTTAATATGATGGCTGATATCAACACAGCCCATGTGACCTCAAAGTGGGGTTTGGAATCCCAATATAAATAAAATTGAAGGATATGTGGGGGTACCCTTTTCTTGATTCCCCATTAAAACATGGCATGTTCTGCAAATTAGAAGAGACACGGCATGGAAATAGATGGATTGAAAAATGCAGATATGTTTATATGAACTGAATAATTTAATAAGGCACTGCATGTGGGCAAATAAATGTGGGTTTATATGGATGATAAAGTACCTTGACCTCATCTACATCTACCATGAGAAATAGAATTTTTTTATAGGTACAGGCCAATTCTTCAAAGCAAGGATTCATGGCCATAGAAGGCATGCACCAGGAAGCAGAGAAATGAACCATAACCTGCAATTTTCAGAAAGAAAAACAAGAAAGCTAATGATATATATTGTGTACAATTTGAAAAATACAGCGGGGGAGAGAGAGGTCAGAAAACAGAGGAGACTCACAGGGAAGCCTACATTGGTAGCTCGAGTGCAGTAGTTTTCCCATGATTCCCTTGAATCTATTCTGACAACCTTGGACTTTTTCAGCTTTTCTTGACCTGCCATTTCTTTCTGCTCCTGGACGATCTCCTCCTTCTTCAAAAGGGTGCTACTCCTATGTATAAATAGCTGTGAGAAGAGAGATGAGTTAGATTGTTTTAAGCACTAAGCAATGCTGATTTTCCATTTCCCTTTTCCTTTTATATTGGTTTGCTTTTGAATGAGACAGAAAAATGAAATTCTATGCACATAACATAACCAAAAAAAAAAAAAAGTTCTGGAATTTGCTTTATCCAATTCTATGTTCAACATCAGGAGATTCATGCATCAAATGAAGAAAGAGTATGACACTCACTTTTACTTTCTGAAAATAACAACAAAACCAATACAGATTTGCCGAATTATAGAAGAAGTCTTGCTAGTTGTCAGCTTTGCTCACTGACTGGTCTGTTATGTTGACATGCAAAAGAACAGAATTGTTAAGCCACTTTTGTCTCTGTTTTAGAGCTCTGGACAGGATGGACCACTCCTCTTTGTGGCTTACGGGAACAATTAATGTCCATTTATTGACATGAAAACACGTCATCTTACTGTTTCATAGCAGTCAAATCGGACTCGGAGTTTCTGAACATTAAAGATAAACTGTGAAGATAAGAAATAATTTCGATATTCTCTTTCTAAGAGTAGATTTTCTTTATTATTTTACTATTACAATCATGATAATATACGATGTGATTGGAGTTTTCAACAGCTGAGGACTGGATGCAGGGTAACTTAAGAGAGAGAATGAGAGTTTTGACCCTTTTAAAGTTGTTAAAAAGATTGAGATTGTTTAATTTTTATTTTTTAAAAATTAGGGTATAGTAAGTATGAGATAGAGATAATATTAAAAGAGAAAAAATATTAATAAAAAAATTATAATTTAAATTTAAATGTAAAGTGAGGAGAGATAAAAATAAATAGTTATTAAAATTATCAAATAAAAAATTTAGAAAATTTAATTTCGTAGATATCCTATCCCTATCTCATGACAATCTTGTACTTATCACCTAGTATACAGTTTGAAGAAATCTGATTGATACATGTCTTGAAGAATTAGTCAAAAAGCAGAAGAGATTCTAATCTAATCTTAATCTTGGCTCTTGGTAGGCTAGAAACTGCCAACATAATCTCTACTTTTGTGGTTTTTGCCTTCTGAGGGAAACTTGCGATTGGAGATAAAGCTAAAGCTGATCACGTCATTTTCACAGCTCCCCCGATGTCGACTCTGCAAGCGTTACCGATGCGAAATGAAGTTAACCCATTCTACATTGCCACGCATGTCAGTGAGACACCGAAGCTGCGTGTGTAACTCGTCGTGTGGGCCATCCTTGTTTGTATTTGAGTGTACGTGGCATGATTATTGTGAATCGAGCTTATCCTTTAAATGTAATCTCATCAAATGTAAAATTATTAAATTTTTATAATTATTAATTTTTTTTAAAATTTTATAATTTAATAAATTTTTAATATAGATATTTAGTCACATTAAAATAGGAGGCTCTATATTGAATCCTGTGAGGCTTGCTAGGCCAATCAGCTAGTGCTCAGTCAAATTGCACTAGATTGGAAGGTGTAAAGAAGTTGAACTTTCTGCACAACCTGCTCCTCACTCGTGCGTTTTCCTCCATCCCGTTACTCTTAGAAGTTACAAAAGAATGAGAAATAGCTAAATACACTAACTCCTATTGACACCTTTTCTTTCCTGTAACATCCGTTACTGACAACTTTGATAGCTTTATGCAAAACTAAGGTTTTAGATTGGGTGTGCATGTGTACATCTCTTTTTGGTTAATAAAATACCAAATAAAAAGCTTAATTGAGAGAGAAATTTTGTAAGGATTTTTCTTTTTAAGAGTAAAAACTATAACCACTAAAATTTTATGATTAAATTTAAAAATTTTAAGATAATAATTAATAATTGAATATTACTGTATTATTAAAAATATTAATTATGATAATATAATTATTAATATTTTATAAATTTAAAGTAAAACATCAAATAAAATTAATATGATATGGAGCATTACATACTACCAATAAAAACTATATTTTTCTAAACTGAAATGTTATATAGGAAGCAAAAAGTTCCACTAAATTTCACTCAATAATTTATTGTAGGACATTAGATTTATTAAGTATCACAATTTAAATATTAATAAATTTAATAATTTAAATTATTATGTAAAATTTTTAAAAGTTTCAGTTATTATATTATATATTTATTATTCATATAAATTAAAATTTATTAAATATTTATTTAAAAAATTTAAATTATTAAATTTATTAATTAATAAGAGCTCGCAAATCTTACAATAAAATTATATTTATAAAATTTTAATAATCCGCTTTTTCATTTGTCAGTGCAGTATATTAGGACAATAAGTCGAGTGAGATAGAAGGAATGGATTACCGAAGCAGGCGGGAGAGGCCCAAAATAAGTTGGCCTGACCCAATAGTTCGTAAAGCCCATACTATTGAAATGACCGTACCATCCTTAAAGAGGATATGCTTCTAGTGGCCATTAGTGGATAGCACTGCCCAACGGATATAACTGAATAGTTTCTCTCAGCTGCTCGATCACTTTGTAACTCTGGTATTTTCTCGCCCAGTTCTTTCACAATGGCTCCCCCAGCAAACTTACATGGAGTCTCCAAAACTTTCCCTCCCATTGCAAGGCTTCCAAATGGACACAAGATCTCCAAGAGGGAGCAGAAAATAGTTGGAACTCTAAAGGGCAAATCACAGGAATTCCCAGAATGTGCAGTTCAGACCACAAGAAGAGCAGCCATTGGCCTTGCAGCCTCTGTAGTTCTTACAGGGCATTTCAGTGACCAACTTTCCCTTGCTGCAGATAACGGATTCTGGTATGAAGACCCTTTGCCAAGACCATCTGTCACTAACAGTAAGCTTTCTCGTGACTAATTTCCACAATGAAAAACTTATCATTCTTGAAAGTGCATGGAATTTATAGAAATATTGGTTCAATTGCTGTCATGTTTGATTATGTTTGCCATACTGAGACCAGTTACTTCTTTATTAGACATCGCAAATGAGAAAACGGGTACTCGTTCTTTTCTTAAAAAGGGGCTCTACATGGCGAATATTGGAGTGAAAGGAAGCATGTATAGGATCAAGAAATATGCCTTTGATCTTTTGGCAATGGCGGATTTGATTGCAGAAGACACACTCAACTATGTAAGGAGGTATTTGAGACTCAAGTCTACCTTCATGTACTATGATTTCGACAAAGTCATCTCCGCAGCATCAGTGAATGATAAGCAGCCACTAACTGATATGGCTAACAAATTGTTTGACAATTTTGAGAAGGTAAACTCCCCAAACCAAAGGTTATATTATTCCTAGTGTCGACAGCCTCCTAGCTACTTCCATTTTTTGATTCAATTTGAGTATTGAAACGTTAAATTATTTCCCATTTCTTGACAGCTTGAAGAAGCAGCAAGGAAGAAAAATCTACCAGAAACAAAATCATGTTACCAGGAAACTGAAGTTATGCTCCATGAGGTCATGGACCGTATGGCTTTACTGTACAAAACAGTTTGATTTGAATGAATGTATATTATCCCACTATTTCAGTGGCCAGAAACACTAAATTCTTGAACATTTAGCTTACAGAAGGCACATCTTGTGACATTCAAGATAAGTTTCACATTCCACAGTCATTTTTTCTTTACATAAAGAAAAAGCTTACATATTATATATCTCTCCAGCTTCTTACATTCAACAGTTCAGCATGTTTAACAAGATTAAATTACTCTGACTGCAAGCAAGATGAATATATAGTATAGGACATGTCATAAATAGACGACATCTTGCAGAGTTACAAATCGAACTATGGGAATGGGAGATTTTTCGACTAAATGCACCCTCGGTAACTTCTTCACTATACAAGCAATATGCCGGTGTTAGAATCAAACTCATTGTCATTTATTGTGTACTTGATGGCCACAAATAGGGTTAAGAATATATATTCATCTAATTAAAGATTAGAAATAGATGAAGCGCGAGTCTGCAGGACGACCATTGGTCTGCCTTCGAGGTGTCCCAATCTCACAAGCATTTACCCTGGATGCAAACCGGAGTGAGCATAGCGACTCTCCAGCTGAAGATGGCTCAGGAGAGATATTTACAACCATCAATGTCTTTGAGTCCCCACCAAGGCAAGGCTGTTCGACCATTGAATTGAGATATTAGATCACTTCATTATTAAATGCCAAAAAGACAAGGTGTCAATATTGTAGCAATCCCAATGTGCTGCAATGCTTATGCAATGAACTTTACGTAGATTTTCCAAGGATTATCTTGGTTCATTCTTTTGTTTTTATGGGGTAATTTTATTGATGATATAATTTTCCAAATACACTACAATGAAGGACAATTTCGGTGCATGCTATTTGATCAACCATCTTTTGAAATGTGACTTAGATAAGATAGATGAATACACAAAGGTATGCATTAATCAAGTAAGGGCTCATAAAATAAATGTAATAGATGATGACAAATTGAAGAAGCCATAGTTTTATCACTAGTTACAAAAGCTCATCAGTCTACAAGGTGAGAAAAATGTTATCTTCAGTATGGAAGTTGAAATATGATAAAACATCTTTCAGATAAAATGAAAATAATTACCTGAAGTAGATACGTAAGTTTTGAGTTCCTGAATGGCACATGATCCTCCTTCTTTGCCAAGGCAAAAATGACATCACTTAATGATGACAAACTTTTATTGATTGACTGATCATAAAAGAGAGAAAATTTAATTGTTTGAAATCAAATAAGCAGAAGTATATGAAAAATAAAACATCATGACTTCACATACTTGAGTTTCTTTCAATCGGTCCCCAGTTGACCCACTCTTTGAAAGACGCTCACTTCCGGCAAGATCAATAAGATTTAGAATACCTTGTACTTGTTGGTCAGTGCTCTACCAGAAACAAGTAAAAGGTTGACAACTTGACATACAACTCGTGTGTCATAAAATATGGTTCTGAGTGTTATCACAGTAAAAACATGTTTACCTCGTTAACACCATATATTCGAAGAGTGAACACAAAATGACTTCTTGATGATTGTTCATTCATCTGGGTTTTTCCTACAGACCTAACAGAAGATAAACAGAAAAGTATGATGATCAGATTATATATTAAAAATCAAAGTAATTCAACTTCTAGGAAAAAATACTTTTTATTTTTTCTTGTGCTAAAACTATGTCAAATTACGTTCAGGAAGTGCAACCATGTAATGTAGCCACAAAATGGCGAGTTCACGTCTCATGTTTTCTTTGTAATTTCAAGACATAGCCAAATAGAATTAATGCTAGAAATGAACATTCTGAACTAGTTACCTGCTATTTGCTGCTTGATTCAAAAGAAACGCGACTTCTTTAGCACTTTGAACATCCACAGCTATAAGATCAGTAACAAGTGTATTTCCACTTGCATCATGTTTGATTGTATATTGCTTCCCAGGTGTACCATTTTCCATACGTGTTACGTCTGATGATGATCTACTAGTATTTAACAGATCACGAATTGTTTCGTTATATATTTCTAACATTGACACCTGGATATTTTTCATGAAGGCAATGCATTCTCAGCATCTTACTTGAATATATACATTGCAATAATAGGTGGAAATAAGTAGAAAGTATTTTGGGACCTGCAATTCATATTTCCAGCCTTGGAGTTGCAGAGACTGTCTTGTTTGAAATATTTGTTCTAATGAACGGGGTATCAAACCCTTTTCCTCTGGATGTCCAGGCCTGCCCATCATTGTATAGGTTTTCCCTGACCCTGTCTGACCATAGGCAAAGATGCAAACCTGGAAATGGAACGTTATCATATTTTATAATCCATGGTGCTAAACGTGTAATGCATACAAACGGATTTATGAACATGCATATTTGATAAATTCATTATGCTGCACAAAAACCAGTGGGTTGACATGTCCATTACGGCACAGACAGGTCAAGTAAAAGAATCCCAAACAAAGGAAGGGGAAAGATGCTATATACCACATTTAGTATCAAATGAATTGTCCGCAGTCATGGATATTGCAGTATTTGAGTAAACATATCAAAGTGGGCAAAATACAAACTAAGAAATTACCTTATAACCGTCAAGAGCACTTTGTACAAGCTGTGATATTTCCACAAAAACTTCTTCTTGTGATGCGTTTGGTGCAAAAATCTTATCAAATGTAAAAGAATGTTTTTGGCCTAAGAACAAAACAAGATATTAATAACTAAATCAAGCTTAGAGCATTGACCAAAAGAATAACTTTAATGACACTATCGGATGAGACATACCACTTTGGGTTAAGTCGATGCCTCGTCCAGATGCTTCCATCGATGTGGGATATGAGATAATCTTTCCTTCTCCATTACATTCTTCATCAGGCAACAAAGGCCGCACTCGACAAAATACACGGATGTTCCCTTTTAACTCCTGTTAAATTGGAGATTAATAAGGTGTCGATTTCTTCTTGTTATAAACAAATTTTTTGGCTTATGGTATTACCAAAATAGTGTTATGTAATTTTTTTCGAAGCTTCTCCCCTTCTAAGAGTTTATGCTCTGCGTCTGCCAAGCGTCTTTGTAGCTCATTAACAAGCTTTTGCTGTCCTTCAAATTCTGTCCTTGTCTCAAGTGCAGATATATCAGACACCTATTAAGGAATAAATATGATCTTGAATATAAACTAATAAATTAATATGCATTACCTTAAATTCAGAGAAGAAGAACAAGATAGATTATAATTAAATTACACAAAATCTTTTATCCAAAATTTGTCTTATTACCTGCACTTTCTTCTCTGCCTCTTTTAGCTGCTCTTGTAATGTTTTTATCTCGCTATCTCGCAAAGAACATCTTGCCTGAACAGGAAACTCATCATGTCATGGGATAATAATGACAAGAGGTTGTGATAGTTACCAAAAAGAAATTGGTTAGAAACCAACCTCTAGTTCATTTGTTTTTTTGGTCAAGTTGTCCAGTTCCACGTAAGACTTTTCTGTAGATTCTTTAAATTTTACTAATTCAGATGATAAAGTTTTCATTTGAGATAAGTGGCAGTCTCGATCATCTCTCACTTGTTGCAACTCTCCTCTAAGAGATGCAACTTCACTTGACAAAGCATCCTTCTGTTTCATGGCCTCTTCTTGAGAAGACTATAAAAGAACCAAAAAACTGTGTAAGAAGCACAACTTGAACTGATAGGATAGCCAATCCAGATTTTGGAAACAGTCATCTAACATTTCGTGAAGGACACACAATCCACATCTATTTATGCTTAAAATTTGTACAAAATGAAAAAATAATTAGCATATTACATCCTTTAAGCTTTAAAAACTTTAAATAGAGCTACTAAATTTGCCAAGATGGCAAGATATATGCACTTGGAATTCTAGTTAGTAAATACCTTGAGATCTTTAATGCACTTTAAGTTAAAATCTTTTGGATTTACCTTGAAAAGAACCAAGTAGTTTTCATCAATGTCTAACATAAAAGATGATGAAACATCAAAGCAATGGGCGCTCTAGGGTTGTCAATTGTCATACTGTTACTGTCCAACAACTTCATTGCTTTTTTATTGGCATGTGAGAGACACTTGAACGCTTGTGTTCATGTATTTTTGAATAAGGCAAGGCAGTCTTTTACACTGATTTGAATGTTACTAATCAAAGACACACTTGCTAGAACACTGCCAAACAATTTTTAATCGGACTCAAGCAAAGATTCCAAAAAGTAAAAACCTTTTCTTTCTCAGTGCCTATTGAAGGAAAAGAAAGAAAGAAAACAAGGAAGAGTTTCGCTTTGTCTCCAGTAATGTTCTAATGTTTTAGGGGGAAAGAAACTTCTCCATACCTCGTTGTATTATTAAGGCTTGAGAAAAAAATTGACCATTGCTATTTTTACAATCAACTATTTCCTTTTAAAAAATTGACTCCATCCACAAATCAGCCGTTCACATCCCCAGCCCACCCCCCCCCAGTCCAAAAAAAAAAAAAAAAGAAAGAAAAACAACCATCCCGAAGAAAAGGGTGAAATGGAGAAGAGCTCAACACCACCGTGAACTCCATTATATTAAGAAAGCCCTCAAAAGTATGAGGCTCCACACAATAAGATCTACTTACATTAAAACCAGTAAGGCAACAAAGAAAGACATACTTCACTCTAGTCATTTTGACAATGTATCATTTCGAACGTATTCTAGAAGTACTGCCTTCATCTAAACATAACCTGACTAGCCACAATCATGTAGGAATAACATCATATCACAACATTTTTCCTAATCACCTACCCTCATCAACAAAAATTACAGTTTTTTTTTTAATTAAAAGGAAGGCATTATTTACCTACAAAGTTTCAATTTCCCCCATCCCCGCCCCCCCCCCCCCCCCCTCCTCTTCAAAAAAAAAGAAAAACCCTTGGCTTTCAACTGGAAACAGTTCGCAAATAAAAGCAAACTTACCTGGGCCAAAGTAAGATGACCCTTCAACATGGTCAGGTTCTCCACTACAGTAGCCTTCTCTTTCTCTACACGTTTAAGCTCATCTTCAACAGAAGAAAGCTCTGTATGAAGCTTTCCATTGTATTGTTGTAAGCTAGCTATGTAATCCTGTAACCGCTTGTACATTTCATTGAGTGATGATATCTGCAGGAATCCATAAATGTTGACATTTAGTGTTGGTATAATTCCTATCATTGTTATGAAGAACAGACACAAAGTGAACAGAGATTAACTGAATTGGGATCAAACATTTATTTTACCTTCTGATTTGCACTTTGGAGCTCTCTTTGAGCTCTTCCAAGGTCCTCTGACAAAGTAGTTTGTGACCTCTCAATATTTAGCCTAGCCTCTCTCTCTTTCACAAGAGACTCCATTGCAGCCTTATGTTTTAGAAGACAATAAAAAGTACAACACTTAGTATTACCATTCATTTAAACAATATTTCTAGGCTTAAAATTCAACTTACTCGGAAAACACCCTTACCGTTTTATCTGATTCTTCCTTTACTAACTTCTCTTGTAAACAAGTGCAATTTCTTCTCATTTCCACAATAATTGAATTCAGTTCCTCTTCCTTGATTTTAAGCAGTAACTCTGTGATTGAAAGAATCTAAATATTTTAGCAAATAAACTTAATCAGGATTTATTAAAAGCAAAAGAAAAATAAATGAAAACTATCTTACCCATTTCAAGACATTTTTGCTGGGCTAGTTCCAATGAGGTCTTTAACTTTTCTTGCTCTAAAGAGTAGCTAAACTCAAGGTCTTGGAACCATCTGATGCAAATCTTAAGCCTTTTAATATATTCCACCATATTTTCACATCTTTCCTGAAACATACAGAGTTTGATGTAAATATATGGGTAGTAATTCAATTAGTATAATGCATCACGTAAATCAAATAAGACTCGTAGTCTTCAACAATTGTAAATAGAACTCGATACCCCCTATGATCTCGAACCCAAATAGCTAAACCAGCAAGTTAAGAAATGTATAGCATCAACTCAATGGCCGTAAAGGCAAAAGCTTCTAACTGACCTTATAATTAAATCTATCCTTCCTTTTGGCCTTCTCATTTAGCAATGCCTCCACATCCTCTCTTGTGAACTCTATAACACCACAATCCGACCCAGCATTGCCTGGCGGGGCACTATTCGGGCTCAGATCATGCCCGCCATTTACAATTGTAAACACTTGCCGGGCTCTTCCATTAATAGGAGTTCCAACCATTTTTCTACTCCAACTTGATGGTCTAGGAGCTCATCACCCAAAACTTCTGAAACGTCAACCAAACAAAAACCAAAATAAGAAAAAAGATCACAAATTTTATACATGATAATCAGCTTAAATTTGAGAGTTAGCAACCCATGAATGAAACTTAGCTGAAGTTTGAAACTATAACTTGGGAAATGAGAAAAGATGGTACCTTTGAAGGGCTTGGAGCTGTGAATGTGAGTGATGTTGGAGGCCGGTTCTGGGTTTTGGTTTTGAAGCTCACGCACACACTTGCACAGGCACGAGAAAGGCAAGAGAGAGAGAGAGACTGTGTGTCTACTGTGGGACCATGGATTGTATGGCAAGCTAACAATGTATCAAAGCCGTTGCTTTAGCAAACAGGAAGATTCACGATCCACAATGAAGGAAGAGAGAGAGCGAAATGAATTCTTAAAATGAACAAAAATTGAAAAATAGACAAAAAAAGAGGAGGTGAATCTCTCTCTCTCACGGTCTCTGGAGTCTGGACTGAATAGATCTGCGGTGTTCTTTACTGTTACTCAGTATAGGCACGGTTTAGATTTCACCGCCGTTCATTTTTAAAGTTTTAAAATTAGATTTACCAAAAAAAAAAAACTTTTAAAATTAGAAGTGGTGGTCGCGTGTAAGATTCGTTAAAACGGTCCTCTGCCTATGTTGTCCCTAAAAATATTTTAACAGCCACTACCAGACAACCACAAAGTTACGGTTAGAAGAAATTACTCTAATTTTTTATTTTATATTTATTAATAAACTTTTTTAATTTCTAAATATATCTTAATTTTTTATATTTTATGAAAATATTATAAATAATAATAATAATAAAATATGATTATGCGGAGATGAAAGCATAATTATATCATCTTATTAGTAACATATTGCACAAAATCTAACTTAAAACAAAAACCAAACTTCTAACGACCATGACCAACCTTTATTATTGCTGATTTTAATACCATTACTTTGTAGTTTAGATAAATTGGAAAATTTATTGGAGATGGTCTTAGATAATACGAAACCGGGTGGCACCAAAGTTTCCTGCAATTAGTCCACAACCAAAACAAATTTTACCTAAAAGTAAAATAAGAATTGCATTTTTTTTTATAGGGTCAAATTAAGCATAGTCCGTGAACATGTCGAAGGGCTTTTCATAGTGCATTATCAAAGGTCAATTTAGAATATAAACTGATCCTGAAAGCTCAAGTAGTTGAATCTCGAAATATAAGTAGCACCTAATATTAATGGTCTCCTGAATGCAAGTTTGAGGTGATATTTCAGCTTCCAAACTGTTAAGACCCAAACTGGCAACAATTTAATTGACCTTGCTGAGGCTTTTTTGTTGAAGGTCTATGTGCCAAATGTTTAGGGTTTAAGAACCATTTTTTTTAAGTGGCTTGCAGCAAAACCACTAAGATCCTCTGTATTGGTTTATCCCCAACTTTCCAGGAACATCCAAACAAGACTGTTGACACTATAAATGAAGTCCACTAAAAGTTCCTAACCAATAATTTAAGAAAGGGAAAGAGAAGGCATAAATAACCATTATTATTCTTCCTTTTGCTGTACCAGAATCCAACAGGAACTGCCTCCAAATCCAGACTTTGCCAACCTGCTTGAGTTAAACAACTATTTTCTGTTGCGTCAGATGGGAGTTAAGAATTTTCTCTTTTTCATTTTCCTGGAAAAGTTGTTTCGCTGCTAGCTTACAGAATGAAAACAGGGAAAACACGCAGCTTCCCACATGGTGCAAGTAGTTGGTGTTTCCATTCACTTCTTGTTAGTCAGCTGCATCATTTTCTGTCCTTTCCTTTTCCAATATCCCTTTTCTGAGGCTTCTTCTTCAGCCATGCTCATCAAAAATTGACTTCTCGTCCTCTCTCTCTCTTTGCTAAAGGAGATTTGTCCTAAACGTGTTGCATTATTTATTACACTAATGCATTATGCAGCCCATGTTGAGACGAATAAAGCACAAAGTTCTCTCTGTAATTTGTTATGCAGATCTTGCCCTTTAAAGGTAGTAATTAAGTGTCGGCAAAAAACCCAAGTAAGAGATCAATCAGTTACTCTTTGATCTTTTTACTGCCCACAAAGTGTTGCACATCACTGATCTGACTTGCTCGTGCAATATGAATACTGGACAGAAAAAAATTTTGTAGCAATAATTAGTGCATGCCTTTATGAAAGACAAAAAAGCAGACCAATACAAATGCGTTTGATGATGTGTGCATCATTACTCAATAAATAAGTTTGTTTTTCACACCAAGAAAAAGAAGAATCCAATGTGGCCATGGAATAGGGTAGCTGCACAGAATTTAAGAGGGAATTTTGTTTCTATTCTTATAATCATATTTTTATTTAATTTTTACAATATACAAGTTAGATTATTAAATTTATAATTTTATTATTTTATTAATTTATTTTCATTTAATTCTTACAATATAATATTTAAATTATTAAATTTATTTAATTTCACAATTCAGCAAAATCCAATAAATTAAAAAAATTGTGAACATAGTTTTTATTTAAATTTATTGACTCTAATAATTTAAATGTGAGACTCAATCAATTCAAAGACTAACACATAAAATATGAGTCTTTTATGGATATAAAAAATATAAAAACATTTTTATTATCTTGATTGATTGTATGCAATTTCCTTTAGTGGGATTGCTGGATTGTAAAGCAAGGTAGTGCTGAAGTATGGGGGTTTCACCTCACAAATATAATTACAGTGTCTCACATTGAAAGCAGACTTTTTTCCACCCTTTAGATGCAGAAACATGAGTCAATTAGTTAGGTGTGACAAATAAGAACTGCATAGTTGTTCGGTAAGAATTGAAGTTGTAGCTCAATACAGTTACTGTCCTGATCTACCAATAAAAATGCTATATGACAATTGTCATTTGGGTCCAGAGTGTACAAAGGTATTGTCTTTAAGAAATTATACAAAAAAATGGTTTCTTTCAATTTGTAAGCTTACAAAACTGATGGATCATTTTGAAGTGATTCCATAATTGCTGGAATATACCAGATTGTTTTGTCTTGACGTAGCCAGTTGACCTGCACATGATGGATTGAGGCATAGAGTTTATCCACTTTGTTTCTTATTTGTTTAACAACTCCGAGGTAATATGAGACAAAGTGAGTAGAGTAATTAATTCTGCATTCTACTCAAAGCACAAAATTTGCAGGCCTGCACACATAACTATGCATATGGAAGGTTATCGAGTCTAGAAACTAATCAACAACAGATGGACAGGACCATCTGGTTTACCTCTTAAAGCATAGAGAAAGTAAAGTCAATAATTCTCAAGCTAGAAGTTAAAACAAAGCCGAAGTCAATAATTCTGAGTTGCAAGCAAGCGTTGGCCAATATGCCAACAGAGGAACCGTCTTGGGGCCTCTATGAAACGATGACAGACCGTGTCTTATAGTAAGCGACAAGAACTTATTTCATTTTATATCCACCGCCTGACAAAAGAGCATAAATGTTTTGACATTTGTCATGAGACTGATATTCCACCGTTTCCTTAATTTTCTTTTTCAGAAAAATAGGTTAATGAAATTTGTAAAATAGACACATTGTTTGCCTGCTGGTTGCACCGTTTGCCGTTTGGGATGTAGTTCAGATGGCAGAGCGTTTGTTGTGATGCGAAAGCTAAGGGACTCCATGCACCGCATCTCCCTTTGTGCAAAACTTTCTCTTTCTCTTCACCCTTTCAGTTCTGTGTAATGAAGTGCTATTTTAATGACATATCTACGTAAATGAAAAGGACTTAAGGTAGACATGGACCACATGGTTATGACTCATTAAGCTGCCAGTTCTTATATGGTAAATTTTGGGCTAATCCTTCTCAAAACATCAAAGTTAGATAAGAGTCAAGCCAGGGATCCAAATCCCTGTGGCACATACTTAATAGAGTTTTAGAACTACAATTCCCTCATAATTATAAGGCTCACATTTACCAAATCATTTGTTTACAACCAGTCTAATAATTCAGATATAATGCTATTTGAAACATCCATGCTTGTTTGAATTCTCAGGGCCTGTTTGTTTTTCCTTTCAAGATTGAGAAATATCACACCTAATCAATTGCATTTTGTTTTCAGCATAAAACAGATGTTAGATATGACTTGCATTATATCATGACCTGTTGCTTTTTCAGGGGAGTAGCCTCCACATATAATTTCCAAGTAGTATACTGTCTCATGTGTTGTTTCTCCAGATGAATCTCGTATCAATTTCTGTTGTACCTGCACTGTAGAACGAAAATAACACCTGTTTTTCACCTTAAATCTTGTGAACTTGTGGATCTAGCAGAAAAACAGCACGGTTGAATATCCTCGCTCGTATCAGTGAGGACATATTCAACCTTTTTCTTGTGCATTTTCTTTGAAAACTTTCAGCCCCCAGTAAAATTTATGATGTGGTAGAAAAGAGTGGATATCAGGATTGTCATTGCAAAGAAGTTGATGAACACTCAATTTTGGAGTTTCAACTCTAATAATAAAGATTTCAGACGTGAACCATTTGTTGTTCCTCATTTTCCATGGCCCCATCATGTAAGTAGATGCTGTTTCTATGCAATTGTTTGATCTCAAGTCTACTACATAAATAGTCTTTTGCCTTTTTCTATGATTGATCATTGGCAATCAGTTTAACTCAAAAAGCACTAAATAAACAGCTGGATTATTTAACAAAAAAAAAAAGCAACGGGCCTTAATTACCTTTCTTTTCTAATTATTCTTTTTTTCTTTTATGTTTATTTCAATACAATTCACGAATAGAAAATTTATATTTTTTGTAAATTAGAAAATAAAGATCGATTCCTAAATGTGTTTATTATAATGTACTTATAAAAACTAGTCTTGATACATGATTATGTATACCTTATGCAACCTGTATGCATGTATCAAGCATCTCTCTAAGAAAACAGCACCTTTGCCAGTGTAAGTGATGTGCGAGTATTAAGTTGCATAGGAGTATTACTTCTCTCTAACATCCAGTTATGAGTTACTAAGTCTGTTAAATTTCAAGTATGAAGTTGCATAGGAGTTGTCACTAGATTATAACAAACAAGTGTAGGAGCTCTATCTGTTATTCTCTAAAATTTACACTACTTCTGCATTTCTTGAAGCCACATCCTTCCCTCGAGGGGGATCACAGCCCAGTGGGCTCTTTGGTATTCGTATTTCTATGAATATGTCATTGTGTAAGTGTGCCTCTATGTTCCTCCAATCTGCATCCTCTGGCATCTCAAGCCTTCGCACATACCCATATTCCCACCAGTGGCCACACCTCCAGTCTTTTGCTTTTGAGTCTCTTTGCTGCTTCCACTGTCCACTAATTTCCACAATCTTCCCATTATCAACATGGACTTCAATGTTATTTCCCCCAGTTCCTGCTTTGACAAATCAACGGTGTCACCCAAATTTTTGACTAGCTAAGTTTATTTCTCGAAGTTCTAATATTTTTTCTAAGTGAATTTTACTAAATATTTATTTAAAAAAATTTAAACCACAAAATTTATTAAATCTCATATATTAAATTATAAGATCCAATAAATTTAACAGCTTTAGTTAAATTTTGGAAGCATTTGATATAAAAAAATTGGTTTCTTATTGGAATCTAATGAAACTTGGCCTCATCCACAACTCCTACTCAATTTTAATTAATTGGTTATTAGATTGATGGATCCATAGTATACTTGGTTTCTGTTTTCAAAATTTGACCAGAACTTGGTTAAGAAAACTTTGATGCAAGGTTGAGGGCTCCCGTTGTTTCAAAAAATGCTGCCTGCATGTTAAGGAATAGTGCCTCCAGCTCTGAAAGTCATTTTTGCCAAGTCTAAAATGGGCGAGACACTCTTTTTGTTCCATGATTCGTTGATTACAGACTTAATTTAATTAGATGATTATAAGACTAGAAGCATGGTGATGTATGAAAAGCACTCTGTCATACCTGGTATTTCTGCCTTTAATATGTAACCTTGATCTGTCTGACTCCAATCCACGTTACTTTGGCCAGAGCTCTTTAGATGAGATAATAAGATATCTGACTCAAAGTCCCATAGAGGGAAGGCATCAGAAGGATCAAAGAATTTTCCGAACAACATCGGACTAAACAGTGAACCATCACAAAAAACCTTAAGTACTGTTGGATTAGCCTGGCAGAAGAATCTTTTGAATACCTCTTCTTCCAGTGAAATACACCATTTATGTGGAGTTTGATCATCTGATTGAACCTCAAGCTTCTTGGAACTAGTCATTGCTGCGTAGAAAGATTGAAAAAAAACTGGAAGATTTTAGTGGAAGGATTTTTGTGGTCTATCTCTTATAGTGGGAGAGAGGCCATCTGATAAAGCAGAGAACAAATTCCTTTGGCACAGATGGAAGGCTGTAAAGCGAAAAGGAATATTTTCTTTTCCAGACCTTGCTCATTGGCAAAGATAAACTATGTCAGGCACATTACGTATGGCTAAATGCTATGTGGTTGCCTTTTCCAAATTAGTAGTCTAGCATCAGATACAGTGAAAATGGAAAGGGGTACTAATAAAGCCAGTGTCCCCATGACAATGTGATGGCTGCTCTTGCAGAATCGTGGAATACTAGTAATGCTATGGCATATTTATATTTTATAATAAATAGTGGTAATCTATATTTTATATTTATACAAAAACTGGATGTTAAATTTGTCAAGTGTATAAAATTACTTTTATTCATTTCTTTTCTCTTTTGTTTTCACTTTAAAAAATGGCTGCTGCAGCTTCGCGCTGCACAAAATGTCATCCTAACGGTGAATAAATATGCAGAAACAACCCTAATTGTTCTTCAGTATCAAAAAATCTGAAGTCAGCACAGTTCAACTTGCCACTATTTCGATGTCTTCAACCTCATCCTGTACGCAGTAACATATGCTGGTAATCACTCGACTATTTGAGTGGGTCAGCTGTTGATCTAGTCAAAGGATGTTCAAAGGTGAAGCACTCATAAAGCATCAGTTTTCTTCTTCCTGTCTCTACGAGGAAATTGTCAGCTGACTTCCTTTACTGTTAACATTTGCCCGGCATGGAGAGTTGGTGCTTGGGGCTGTTGTGGATCTACATCATTACATCATGGTCCACCTCCCCAGTTTTAAAAATTTGAATTTCTTGAAAGTAATTATTCACTTTTTAATGATTCTAGACTAGGCTTTTCAGTTAGGACCCAAATTCATTAATTTACTGATTCTTCGTGATGTGCCTATCCGCAAAGCAAAGCTATATGAAAGGAATCTTGCACACCTTTGAAGGAATGGATGTGTTGTCACTCTGCACATATTCATTCTTAATAAGCAAATCTCTGACATATCTTTCTGGTAACGTCATTGAACTTTTGACTATTGGCTTTAAGGCATTGATTAAAATCAAGCATTGTTACTATTGTACAAGTAACTATGAGGGAAAAACTCTTCATGAGAGTAACAAAATTCTCAGGTAGGGCTGGGGACTCCTTAAATTTGTAAGTTTTATAATATAATTTATGAAATTTACTAATTTAAATTTTAAATAATATTTAATTTATAAAAATAATATTTCATATGTAATGTGCATGTGTTGATAATTGTTTATGTGATATCTCTACAGACACCTAATGGCTACTACGCATAGTTGGAGCAACCAAGAAACAAGAGAGTTGCATTTCCCTTTCGAGCCCATGGAATTGTGAAGCCATTTTGGACAGTGGGCCTCTACCATCTGGGCGGCGCTGAAAAGCGCGAATAGTTGCAGTAGTTATCCTAAAACAAGGATAGGCCAATTTGCTAGTCCACAAGTAGCTACCTCAAGATGCAGCAGTTGGGAATAAAGTGTTTTATCAATTGAAGGTCACCTGATGGCTACAATCATGCTAAGCTGAGGAACGGAATAAAGAAAAGCTACTCAAAGAACCAGTAAATCAGTTATTGCAATTTCCCAGGACAGGAAAAAAAGAAAAGAAAAGAAGGAACCGAACAAAATTAGACAAAAGATCCGTTAATATTAACAAATGCAAAAGTGTGGTGCCAAACAAGCCCACCTACTTTGGTGGTGAAAGGCTCTGCTTTGCCATACCATTCAATCACCCAAATAGTAAAAGGCTTTACAAAATCTAACCTGATGGGGAAACTCCATTAACACAAGCCGTTGAAACTCCATCATCCACAAAAACTTTCCCTATATAATTTAGAAAGGAAACACTGTAGATTCTCTAATTTCTTTTGCTAGTAAGTGTATAAAGAATGGCAAAACACATTGGTACGACGTCACCAAGGTTGGTGGGTCGAATAAATAGTTCCTGTTTTAGAGTCTTGTCAATGCGACGCTCAGAGGGATAAAAGGATCCGTTGTTTTGTTGCAATAAGTTTGATTCAATTTTTTTTAAGGAATGGTTTAAGTTGGCTAGATTCATTTATTTGAATTTAATAATAATTATAATTATTAATTTTTTTATTAATAATTATTTTTTTACATTTTATTTTTTAAAATATATTAAATGCTTAAAAAAATCTCAATTCTTCATTTTAAGGCAAGGCCTTACAATGTTATTTATAAATTTTTTGTTACGATAGACTAGTGATAAAAGAATTTGAATCTAATTGAATATTTTAAACTTCATCAACTGAACCTCATTAATAATTTGATTCAAATTTTAATTGGCTAGGTCTTACATAATTAATTAATCAAATTAATATGACATATACATTATGTAATTCATGTTTAATCAGTCCGAAAACACTTTTCTTTAACTAAGAATAAATAAGGATGTTCAGGCAATCTTAGAATATCCAGGCATTCTATGATGATAATAACTAGTAGAAATCGAGTATGTATAGGTTTCAAACGTTTCAGGTAGCTATTAATTAGGAATGAATATGACTAACACACAATATATATATATATATATATATATTATTTTATTATATAGTTGGGCAATTTGAGACAAATTAGCACTTAGTGGTTTCAGTTATATCAGGATTTATAGTTGGATAAGGATTAGGACCAAGGGTTTCTAGCAGTACAAGACTTGTACGGGTTTCTTTGATACTAACCTATTTTCTTTCGGGTTTAACACTACTTGCTCTATATGCTGGACTAGAGAACTTTTTCTTGCCATCACGCTGGATGCTGGAAATTTTCAAAGGTGTGTTCTTTTAAAGTACGTGTGAAAGAGGATGAAGACGATAACGCAGCGCCCACCATGTTATTTCCCAGAAGAAATCATCATCTCTATCTTGGAATGTCTTCCTGCCAAGTCCCTTATCAGATTTCTCTCTCTTTCCAAAGCTATTTGTTCCCACATTCACAGTTCCTCCTTCATTACTTCCCACCTGAAACACTTCAGCCGCAATCCGCAATCAAAGTTTGTCTTCCACATCTGCAATAACCCTGACACCGGTAGTAACCTTCTCACGTTGTACCCTGACGATGAGTCTTATCCCAACACACGAAGTCTTGACTTCCACTTTATTGGATATGGCACACAAGCCTTTTCTCATGTAATTGGCTGTTGCAACGGGGTTCTTTGCGTCCTAGAAATAAACCGCAATTCCTTTGTCTTTTGGAATCCTCGTATTCGCAAATCTTTTAAACAACTTCTACAACCCTCTGTCCCTAATTTCAGCTGGGCATCGCTTCTTGGGTTTGGCTGTGATCCAAGCAAGAATGATTATAAGCTAGTTTCTGTTTATGGGGGTTGGGATGTTGAACGCGCTGCTAAGCTTTATACTCTCAATAACAACACATGGAGAATCCATAGTATTCCTCCTCCTGCAAAACTTTTCAGGATCGCTAACTCTGATAGTTTTTCATCTGTTTATGTTAATGGGGCTTCACATTGGTTGGTAAAATATGAGGGTCGTCATTATATCTTATCATTCCATATGGAAGTTGAAGATTTCGAAGAGTTGTTTTTGCCTGATCCCTTAGATCAAATGTGCCGTAAAGTCCCAATGAGGCTTCAACTTTTTAATGGGTCGTTATGTCTGGTGTCAACTAGGTTTGATTATTATTATAACCAGCCCTTATGTTTATGGGTAATGAAAGAGTATGGCATGGCAGAGTCTTGGGTTAACATTTTCAACATCAGTTTTGGAGCTGCTGGTATTCGCGAGTGCTACCGATACACCAACTATTTGAAAGTGTTGGGCTTGGAAAGTATGAAGGGTGAAGTTTGGGTGGTCAAGGATGGTTGCCAACTTGCTGTGTACAATCACAGCACCAAAGAGCTGAAAATTCGCGGTTCTTATATGTGCCCACCTTCATATAGGGAAAGTTACGTGGAAAGCCTCGCTTTATTGAATGTGAAATTAGACGCGCTATCTACAAAGCCTACAAGAAAAAGAGCAAGAAATCACCTGAGCTGACATATCCGTACGTAGTGCGAGCACTTTGTTGCTTTTTTTTTTTTTCCTTTTTTTTTTTCAGGTACAAGTTGCTGTTGCTTTTGAATAATGATATACTGAAAAGAGTTACAAATCACAATTGCCTCTGGATTAATTTGGTATTGGGTCTATATTTGCTTTCTCTTCTTAAATGTTGTCCTTCTGGTATTACTAACTTTCTTCCTCGATCTTGAATCAGTTAGTCCCTTCAAATCAACCATAAAATTCATAAAATTATTACAGAATGCAGTTTACAGATGAGATCCTGCATATAGAATGCATAAAATGTCAGCCTAAAACAAATAAGAACCTGTCCTTAATGGAATTTGTGTACTCTTTATACAAATTAAATGTCACGTAAAAACAGCATTATTTCTTATTTATTATAAGGCCTTTCTTAGAGATTGTTGTTTTTACATTTGGAAGACATTCACCAAGCACTCACCAGGGTCACGCACTTCAATAAGAATACAGATAAAGGTTGATTTAATCTTTTTTTTTCTGTTTTTGATTCAATTTCTACCTTTCTTGTTGGGACCTTCCAATTCAATCTCTTTGAAGATACATGAATCCCTTGTACCAAAAAAAAAAAAAAAAAGAGATACATGAATCCTCACTGACCCCACCTGAAATCTTGCTTGTATTTGATATCATATACACTATATATATAGTTAAAGACGGGAACTATGGACTTGAATTCCTTAAATATTAAAAGATAAGACACTATTTTTAGAAAAACAATCAAATGGACCTCTTATAATTATATTAATCATAGGATTTCGACTTAGCCGTCATTGTTTTACTGCATTTAACATGTGTAGTATGGATCTTTTCGAAGTGATCATGGAAGGCTGATTGATTTGCAAACCATGAAATACTAATCTAATTATAAGTTTATAAATTTTATTATACAGTGTTACATTGAGTATTATCTGAATGCTTTTATTGTCAAAGACAAAGGTTTATAATAAATTCTTTTTCAAAGACTGTGGATTCCCCAATTTCTGTTGCTAGTCAGTGTATAAAAATGGTATCCTGTTGACCCCGCCTTTGTTCTTGCCAGGATCGTAGCCAAATCCAAAACACATTGGTACAACGTCACCAAGGTTGGCGGGTCGAATAATTAGTTCCCGTTTAAGAGTCTTGTCAATGCAAGGCTTTATTGTGCACAGGAACTTCACGATAAGCTGTCACTTAATTTTCATTTAAATAAGTTTGATTCAATTTTTTTAAGAAAAATATAAGCCGAGCAATGTTTACTTATTTTAAGATGAGGATTTACAATGTTATATATAAACTCCTTGTTAAGATATATTATTGACAAAAAGGATTCAAATTTAATTCTTACAAGTCAAGTATTTCAAACTTCATCAATTGAGTTAACCCTATTAACAATCTGATTCAAATTTTAATTGGTTGAATTATATTACATGGTCTAAATAATTAATTAATTAAATTAATATGACATAAATTATGTAATTCATGTTTAAGTAGTCGGAGAACACTTGTCTTAGGTATATTTAGGAAATCTTAGAAGATCAAAGTATTCTATATATATTCTATAATAATAATTAGTAAAAGTCGAGTATGTGTACATTTCAAACATTTCAAGTAGCTGTTAATTAGGAAAGAATATGACTAATTATAATATGTTATATTATTTTTTTTAGATAAATATATGAGTTTATTATAATAATAGAGTATAAGGCATACAAAAAATTAAATTTATACTAAATTTAAAAGAAAGTGAGCGTTGTGACAAATGAACTATTGTTCACCGGCACACGTTATATTATTTTATTATATAGGTCGGCGATTTGAGACAAATTAGCATTTACTTATTTCAGTTATTATGTGTGTAGATTCAGGACCAAGTGTTTATTGCAGTACAAGACTTGTACGGGTTTCTTTGATACTTACCTCTTTTCTTTAGGGTTTAACACTACTCGCTATATATGCTGGAGTAGAGAGCCTTTTCCTAGCTATCACGCTGCATGCTGGAAATTTTCAAAGGTGGATTTTTTTAATCGACGTGTGAAAGAGGATGAAGACCACAAAGAAGCGCACACCATGTTATCTCCCAGAAGAAATAATCAGCTCTATCTTTGAATGTCGTCCTGCAAAGTCCGTTATCAGATTTCTCTCTCTTTCCAAAGCTATTTGTTCCCACATCCACAGCTCCTCGTTCATTACTTCCCGCCTGAAACACTTAAGCCACAATCCGCAATCAAAGTTTGTCTTCCACATCAAAAAGAATTTTCACACGATAGAATCCATCTCGCGTTGTACCCTGGCGAAGAGTCTTATCCCTACACATCAAGTCTTGAATTCCTTTTTATTGGGGATGGCACACAAGCCTTTTCTCATGTAATTGGCTCTTGTAACGGGGTTCTATGCGTCCTAGAAACAAACTGCAAGTCTTTGTCTTTTGGAATCCTCGTATTCACAAATCTTTTTAACAACAACTTCTACAACCCTCTGTCCCTTATAACAGGTGGGCATCGTTTCTTGGGTTTGGCTATGATCCAGGCAAGAATGATTATAAGCTAGTTTCTGTTCATAGGGATGGAGATGTTGAACGTGCTGCTAAGCTTTATACTCTTAATAACAACACATGGAGAATCCATAGTATTCCTCCACCTGCAAAATTTTTCAGGATCGCTAACCCTGATAGTTTTTCATCTTTTTATGTTAATGGGGCTTCACATTGGTTGGTAAAATATGAGGGTCGTCGTTTTATCTCATCATTCCGCATGGAGGTTGAAGTTTTCGAAGAGTTGCTTTTGCCTGATGCCTTAGATCAAATGTGCCGTAAAGTCCCAATGAGGCTTCAACTTTTTAATGGGTCGTTATGCCTGTTGTCAACTATATAACCAGCCCTTATGTTTATGGGTAATGATTGGCAGAGTCATGGGTTAATATTTTCAACATCAGTTTTGGAGCTGCTGGTATTCGCAGGTGCTACCCATACGCCCACCATTTGGAAGTGTTGGGCTTGAAAAGTACGAAGGGTGAATTTTGGCTGGTCAAAGATGATACCCAACTTAACACTCAAGGTCAAGGTAAAGTAGTAGAGATTCTTTTTTTATTTAATCAAGTTATTTAGATTCGAGTATTGGAAATACAGTAGCTTTGTGTGTGGAAGAACTTTACCGTCTTTGTCGTTCCTCATTACTCGATCCGAATTAATCGATTATTAAAAGTACCGGATACCGAATGTATTCATTCAAAAAAAAAAAAAAAAGATGATACCAACTTTGTGTGTATAATCACAGCACCAAAGAGCTGAAAATTCGCGGTTCTTATTTAGCCGCACCAATTGATCGGGAAAGTTACGTGGAAAGCCTCGCTCTATTGAATGTGAAATTAGATGCAGAATCTACAGAGCCAACAAGAAAAAGAGCAAGAAAGTAGCTGAGTTGACATATCCGTAAGTAGGGCGGTCACCTTGTTGCCGTTGCTATTGAATATTGATATACTGAAAAGAGTTACAAATCACAATTGTCTCAGGATTAATTTGTTATTGGGTCCTCAAAATTATATATATATATATATATATATATATATATGCTTTCAGCTTCATTAATGTTGTCCGTCTCTTATAATTAACTTTCTTCCTATTGAGTCAATTAGTCCCTTTAAGTCAACCATAAAATTCATATAATTATTATAGAGTAATGCAGTTTATAGATGAGATTCTGTACAAAAAATACACAATATATCAGCCTAAAATAAATAAGAAGCTGTCTTTAATGAAATTTTTGTACTCTAAATAGTACTACTCTTTATTAATTATTAGGTCTTTCTTAGAGATTGTTGTTTTTTTTCACGTGGAAGACATTCAACAAGCACTAAACGGGTTCATGCACTTCAATAAGAATATAGAATAAGGTTAATTTTTTTTTTTCCCGTTTTCAATTCAATTTGTACCTTTCTGGTCGGGACCTTCCAATTCATTCTCTTTAAACGTACATGAATCCCATGGTCAAAGATCCCACTTGAAAACTCCATGTCAATGGCAGATTCTTGGTTGTATTTGATATCATATAGACGACATATATGGTTGAAGACGGGAACTAGGGGGTTGAATTCCTTAAATGTTAAAAGATAAAACACTACATTTAGAACAACAATCAAACGGGCCTCTCATAAGTTTATCAATCATAGGATTTCAACTTGGCCAGGTCGTCATTTTTTAAGTACATTTAACATGTGTGGTATGGATCTTTTCAACGTAATCGTGGTATGGATTATACATACAATGATAAATTGAGTATTATCTGAATGCTTTGATTGTCAAAGACAAAGGTGTATAATAATATTTTTGGGGTCAATTTTAACTCTGCCAAATGAATGTTCATAAAAAGAATACAACCGAGCTTACTTTCTACTTGGAAAGTCAAATTTATACCAATTGAGATGAACTTGGTTTATAATAAATTCATATAAAAAAAGTTGTGGTTCGTAAATTGTTCTTTTTTTTTTTTTTTCAGTTTCCAAAATGTATTGTCATTCTTGGGATAAATTTTCATGTTATGTCAACAAGACTAGAAATGTAAAAGAAAAAGGTTTGCAGAAAACTTTTGTTTTAGGGGTACGGACGTTGCAGAAAAAAACAAAACAAGAAGACAACAAGCAGACAAAAAATCCGAAAAAAACAAAAAAAATAGGGAGAAAAGAAAAGAAAAGGAGAGAAAAATAAGCTTAAAGAGAAGATGTCTGCGTTCCGGAGTGGCTGCCATTGTCCCAATCCAAA
This sequence comes from Dicorynia guianensis, assembly GCA_037013595.1. NCBI lineage: Eukaryota > Viridiplantae > Streptophyta > Magnoliopsida > Fabales > Fabaceae > Dicorynia > Dicorynia guianensis. Next base: position 6,072,175 of record JASUAB010000009.1, read on the forward strand.
ATCTTTGTTGGGACGGCCCTTTGCGCGACGGGTTCTCGCGCCAAGAAATTTCCTATCATCCAAAGCGAATGGCGAACTCAATTAGTGCAATAATTTTAAATCAAAAGTCATTCTTTTGGCAGCTTTCATACGATATTTTCTGTAGAAGAACATTTTGCATATTCAACATTTCACGGTGAACACCGCCTCATTAATCCAATTGCAGATGTTTTAAGCTGATTTTATTGGATCTGTTCAGAAACAAAGTCCCATTTTGAATAAGTTGCAGAAGGCGCTCTTAATTTGCATCTGCGTCAGGTTTGTTGTATGGAAAAGCAGGGGATTTTGTGATTCGGGTGGTATTGTTTTGCACTCCTTATAAGCTCTTATGGTTGTTTTCTGGTGGGTTTCTCATTGAATCCGATCTGATTTCATCCTGAATCCTTGGTGGGTCTTAAAGGATTTTGGTTCTGCAAGCCATAAAAAGCGGCATTCTTCAGAGGAATAGAACCGGGTTGGCAAGGAACATCTTGGATCGTTTTGGGTGATGATGATGCTGTAGACCTTCTGCTTGTTGGGATTTTGGCCTTGGTGAAATGAAAAGCAAAGCAAGCACGCGGAATGACAATTCGACAATTTATGGATGTCACGAAGGCTAGCGTTTGCATTCTTTTTGTTCTTCTTTTTACGGCAGCAGTTAGCTTAAGAGACGGACAGGAAACACAGGAACAGTTCCTTAGCCAACTATTCGATCCGGCGTCTGGATTGTTAGATGAAGACACGGTGAGACTCCATTCACAACGTTATATGGATTTGGTAGCTCGTAAGTTCAAATACAATTACGGTAAACAAACTTCAAATATATTTTTAATTAAAAATTTGAGAAAGGAAGGGGGCCTTGGTTGGGGGATTCACTAGCTTAGTGTGTATTCTGTGGTTCTTACCTTGACGATATTAGCTTCTTACTACTTTCATTTGACAATCTTAATCTAGCTATTAAGCCCAGATATCCCCTTGGTGGGGTCGCTCCCCTGCTTCTTCATCAGCGAATAGCCGATGATATTGGTTAATATGAAACGGTTTCAACCTCCCGTAGGCAGCTACAGTAGATGCCTAACACCATGATACACCTAGGTTAAGTGAGACCAAAAAACCATTGCTTTTTGAATGATTATAAAGCGTGCAGCCACATTAGCTGTACAACGGTAGCAGTAAACGTTGTAACATCTGCTATCATTTTTCCATGTACGATCATGTTTGAAATTGTCCATCAGTACGATTACAAGTTATCTTATGGCTTTACATTGCATCCAAGTGTTCTCTACCCTTGCTGCCCGTAAAGCAGTGTCTTTTTAATTGGCACGTTCATTTACTATTTTAGGATCATGAAGACTAGGGAATCCTCCTTTTTCTATGCTTTACTTACTTTACAAATATATTGAGGCCATGTGATGAAAATTTTGGGAGGAATGACAGTATTATCTGGGAAGAGGAGGCACTAGATTAGCTGCATAAGATTATGATTCCCAAACTTAAATTTCTCAGCTAATCAATCAAGGCTATTAGTGGCTGAGGCTTTTCTTTTCCTACTACATACCAGCATGATATCTATTTTTGATACTGAACCTTGCTATTTGAACTCTTGTTTGTTTGTTTTTTCTTTGTCTGCAGCCATTTGTTTGAGTTCTGTTAGTTTTCAGGGTTGAGTCTTCAAGTGCTAAAGGAACATAGGAGGTCATACAATGGCAAAGTTTGTCATGCGATAAAATATCTCGAGTTAATAGATTAATTCTGTGAGACTTTCGCTAAATAATTACTTTAGAGTGTGTGGGGACATTGTGCTAGATGGCACACATGCTAAATTGATCAAATAGGTTAATATGGTTTATACGTAGATCTATGTTTCTGCTTCAACCAAATTTCACAGGATCTGCATGAACATGCACTCTTAACTATAAAATAAGTTCCTAAATTTTTTCATCTAGTTATTGCTAAGGTCAAGGGCCATTATGTTTCTGAGCATTGGTTGATCTATCATTCACCAGATGAGATAACAAACAAAAGATGACGCCACTTGCACTGTTGTTGCTAAGAATAATGGAGAGGCCCTTAAACTAGTTATAATTTCATGACTGCAGGCGGAGCTACTATGGACTTTTTGCAGGGCAGAATTGATTCATTTAAAAAAAGAGGTCAAAGATCATGACTTGTGCTTCCCACAGGAATCATCCAGTAGCACCAATGTAATTAGTTCAGAGATTCGTTCATTAGCACAAGAACACATTCAAAAATTAATTGATACCCGCCACCCTCAGTTGAAGCAACTTTTACTTCAGTGCTTAAGAAGGAATGATTTTCCAATTCGTGTCTCTGGGGAAGTAGATGCCTCAAAGATTTGGCATCCAACTTATTTTGAACTGCTCTTTTCCAGATCCAGAATTCTGAGAAAAAATTTGGGTCATGAATTGCCTCAGCGCATATTAGGAGAATCCAAATCTTCAGGTCGTCAGTCGCCATCTTCAAAGTTGCGATCTGGAAAACGCTCTAAAAGTAATAAAAAAGGGGATCATGATATTGATCACAGTGAGCACCAAAAAATAGTAATTCTAGCTGTCGTTATAACTGCATCGGTGACATTTTTATTCGCCGCACTGCTCTTTTTATGCTGCTGTAGGTGTTGTGGTACTGGCAGAGTTACACAGAATGACGAGAGGCCCCTTCTCAGCTTGAGCATGAGCGACTACTCTGTTGGTATGTATCATATTCCCATTCTCTCACATCTTGTTGATGTTATATACAAGCCTTGACAAAAGTGACTTGATCTTTCAGCATCTTCCAAATCCAATTATGCTTTTGCAAATTCAATAAAAGAAGAGAAAGTTGGGCTTCAGCCATCTAGTAATAATTCCGTTGATCAGAAAGGGAATGGCAACATTCAAGTTGGCTCTGATGTTCTTGATACCACAGTGCAGCAAACTCAATCGGTTGGAGCAGCTGGTGCTGCTGCCAGATCATCAATTGAACTGAAACCCCCTCCAGGGAGGATGGGAACCACTCCTTCCGGATTGTCTCCTTTGAAACCTCCTCCTGGCAGGCCAGATGCAGTTCCTCCTGAGCCACCCCCTTCTAGGCCTCCTGATAATGCTGCTCCTCCACCTCCTGCACCCCCACAGCCTGTAAAGCCTGGTGCTTCACCTCCTGGACCTCCTCCTCCACCTCCTGGTGCCAAACAAGGTCCTCGTCCACCACCACCTCCTAAGAGTGGTATAACTCCTCCTCGACCCCCTCCACCACTTGGCTCCAAGGCTCGACCTTTAGCTAGTGGACGAAAAGCTCCTGCAAATGCTGGAGCTGATTCAGAAGGTGATGCCGATGCTCCTAAAACAAAACTAAAACCTTTTTTCTGGGACAAGGTTCAAGCCGACTCAGATCAATCAATGGTTTGGAATCAGCTTAAAGCAGGATCATTCCAGTAAGGAACAAATCTCAAACTCCTTTGCTGCTCAAATTAATATTGCTGTTAGCCATTAAAGTTCTGAATGACGAATATTTGACAGGTTTAATGAAGAGATGATAGAATCGCTATTTGGCTACACTGCTGTGGATAAAAACAAAGTTGAACGCAAGAAAGAACCTTCCTCCCATGACCATACACCTCAGTATATACAGATCATTGACTCAAAGAAATCACAAAATTTGTCAATTCTATTGCGTGCATTGAATGTGACGATGGAAGAAGTTTGTGATGCACTTTATGAAGGTGATTTTCTATTAATTTTAATGTTTTCCTTAAGAGTTTCTGATAGCTGTAAGAATAGTGTCAGGTTAGTCCGGGGAAGCACACATGAGGATGTGAGCAATCTTTACAATTTGTAGTGAGTTGGAGTATAAGGATTTATGTATCCTTTTAGTTTATTAGTTTATTACTTCAGCAGACACAATTGTGCATCCGCAGGCGCCTGAGATTTTGTAGACCTGCTGCTGAGTTTTCCTGGTATGCTTTTATCATGTCGAGCTTTTGGAAAAAACATCATTAACTTTCAGATGGAGGGGATAGATATGGTAGCACCATTATTTGGTTTTTAATGTCTTTTGAAGTTTCTTTAGCCATGGTTACCATGATGTTACGGACCAGAAGCTTCTCAAAGATATTGAGGTTATGATATATATATATATATATATATATATATATATATATATATATATATTAAATTGTGAATTTAGATGTGGACAATCATTTAAGATAGTTTGATCATATATGCTTATCCATCAATGCGGAAGAGTGAGACATTGAAGATCTCCATTGGCATGAAGTGAGCTTATGCAGGTTTAGTAGCGTAATTTTTTTGTACTTTTAAGTTCTTTAAAATGAAGTCCACCCCCCCCCCCCTCCCCACCCAAAAAAAAAAAATTTAGGTTTGACATTATTGGTATGACGTTGGTAGACATTGGGTGGATCTCCGTCCCTCACTTGAACAATATGAATTATGACTTAAATTGTACTGTTGTGTACAAAGCATTCAAGCATGCACAATCATTCATGGTTGCACCTAGACCTAGTTGAATTAGCTTTGCTACGAAGCTTGGATCCTAAATACAGCTGAATAGACCAGCAAAAGAGAGAGCGAGCTGTCTGTTATTTGTAGGCATACTGTAGAAAAGCCAATTTTTTGTTTGTGTATACTTTTTTATCCAATAAATATAGAGCGCCTCTTGACTATTGGCCAAACAAGATGCAATAATTTTGCAACCATTTCGGAGTTATACAATTCTATTGTGATTGACCTGGTATGTTAGTGAGACCAAGATTTTCTGAATAGGTGCCTTTTTATTCTTTAAAGTTTATGGAGTGATAAGTTGTGGGAATTTATCTATTAGCAAAAGTAATATGTAGAAACATTAAACAAGAATAATTATAATGTCTATGTTTCTGCTTTTATAAATGCTTAGTAATATGAATTTCTTCATCAGGGAATGAGCTCCCCTCAGAGTTCCTTCAAACCTTGCTTAAGATGGCACCAACTCAAGAGGAAGAACTTAAGCTTAGACTTTTCAATGGTGACCTATCTCAACTTGGGCCTGCTGACCGATTCCTAAAATCCCTGATTGAAATTCCGTTTGCTTTTAAACGAATGGAAGCACTGCTTTATATGGGTACCCTTCAAGAGGAGCTCGCTGCTACTAAGGAGTCCTTTGCAACTTTAGAGGTAGAATATCTAAATTGCATTTCTCTTTCGTTTGCATGTTGAATTAGTTATGCTCTTTAGATCATGTGAACATCAATGATTTGTAGTTGAGTAACGTCAATGACTTGTGTTTGCTCGATTATCCCATTATAGCACACTGCCTATCATTGTATTACCCACAGTAAAACGGCAGAGCCGGGTACTGTAAGACAGTTGTTGTTGCCCATGTAATCCCCAAACAGATACGGTAAATGGCCTAATAGTAAATTTCAATTTACTGCATGAGTTCATTTGTAGATAGACGTCTGTTTGTATGCACATATATTCTCTTCCCTCCCCTCACCCCCTCCAAACTCACACAGATATGTACGGTCGATTGCTTGATTCAAGTGCTTAATACTTTTCATATAGTATTTTTAGGCTAAATAGAAGTAAATAAAAAGTTTTCCAATATTTTGAACTGAATATTTTATCTTAATCTTTAGAAATTTAGATTAAGTACATGTGTTCTGATTAATATGAGAATTTATGATCATGATGGCAATCGGTAATCCAGTTGTGGAGCTTCTCGAAAGTGCTTTCTATATTGTCGGATTGATCTAGTTTTATGCCGGTATCTGTAGATGTCAACCCACAGATATATACACGCACACAGGAATATATGTATGTTTTGTTTGGCATATTGAGCGCAATGTCTCCATTTCTCGAACTCATGCACTCAATCTGACTCTTGCACCTTCGTTTGGCATGCTAGGTAGCTTGTACGGAACTAAGAAACAGCAGGCTGTTCCTCAAGCTTCTGGAAGCTGTTCTCAAAACTGGCAACCGTATGAATGATGGAACATTCCGTGGTGGTGCACAAGCATTTAAACTTGACACACTGCTTAAATTGTCTGATGTAAAAGGAATAGATGGTAAGACTACGCTCTTACACTTCGTTGTTCAAGAGATAATCCGCTCTGAGGGCATAAGAGCTGCTCGTGTGGCAAGAGAGAGCCGGAGTTTCTCTAGTATTAAATCGGAGGACTTTCTTGAGGACATTCCTCAGGAAACAGAAGAGCACTATCGTGAAATTGGTCTTGAGGTAGTCTCACTTTTGAGCAGTGAACTAGAGGATGTCAAGAAAGCAGCGGCTCTAGATGCTGACAGCTTAACAGGAACTACAGCCAAACTTGGCCATGGACTGATAAAAACCAGAGACTTCCTAAACAATGACCTCAAGAGCGCAGATGAAAATGATAGAGGGTTTTATGAGACAGTGAAGAGTTTTGTGCAGAATGCTGAGAAAGATGTCACGAGTCTGTTGGAGGAGGAGAAGAAAATGACGGCACTGGTGAAGAGCACTGGGGATTACTTCCATGGGCATTCTGGGAGGGATGAGGGCTTGCGGTTATTTGTTATTGTACGGGACTTCTTAGTCATATTGGATAAAGTATGCAGGGAGGTGAGAATTGCACAACAAAAGAAGCCAAGAGCTCAGAAACCAGATACGTCTAGAGCATTGTCATCTTCCTCCGACACCCGTCCTCCGCCTTCTCCTGATATTCGGCAGAAGCTTTTTCCGGCAATGTCGGATAAAAGGATGGATGACTTTAGTTCAGATGATGACAGCCCATAGATTCAAGTTGAAACATTGTCTCACTCATGTACTATGATTAGAGGCATGAGGGGAGTCTGTTATTGTTCTTTGATGTTTGTTTTGTTTTTGTCTTTTTTTCTGGGGGGGACTAGAATTGTTCATTGATATTGAATGTAGAATCATTGTTTCTCTTTTCTTCCATTTGCAGAGAGGGATGGTTTACCTTAGTTTCTTCTTGAATGGTGACGGATCCACATGTAATGAGGGGGCAAATGCCCTCACTATCACTAGCAACAAATTTTGAACGTGTATATAAAAATTATTCTTCTCGCAAGGGTATTTGCCTCAATAAATGTGTGTTAACTAGCTCAACTTCGAGCCCCGTGTAAGTTATCAAAAGCAAGGGAAACACAATTTACCGTTAAGCGACTTTTATTTTTAAGGATTAATAGCCACACATATTTATAATATAAATTAGACTGAAAATCTATGCTACACATCTTTATAATAAATTTAAATTTAAATAATATATTATTAATATATGTCAATTTCAATAATTCATTATAAGATGCAAAATTGAAAGTAAGTATGAGATGATACATGATAGTTTCAACAATCTATTTTTCAAATGATAACATGTGTTAGTACACCTTCAATTTCAAAAATCCAATTTATATATATATATATATATATATATATATATATATATATATATATATATATACACACGGAGAATAGAGATGACTAAGAAATGGGACAATTATTTTTAGACATTAATCGTGTTCGTTCTAACTTGCTGATATATTTTTTTTTCCAAATTACATATAAATATAAGATAGATGCAAAAATAAAGGTTGTAACATTTTTTGTATGAGTTTGTTAGAAAATATAAAAGCTCCTAAGCAGCCGTGATCAGTTAATGACTATAACAATAATATAGAGTAATGGTATATGTATATATAAATTTTACATACAATTTAGCATAATCTTATTTTTTTTCCTCTTTCTTTAAATTTTTGTATTTGAACGTGTGCTTCTATATATAAGAATCGCATTTCCGGTAATATATTATAATTTTGGACATTCTTTACTACCTTAGCAGAAAAAAGTCGATTGGCTTCTTTTGTAGTGTAAATTAATTCAATATGCTTTGTATTTTTACTTCTATTACATAGTGTTTTGAAAACTTACACAAACCTCTTTTGATTCTTTTAAAAATTGTTATAAACTCCCTTCATAAAAATTCATTTTTATTATTATTAAATTAATATATTTTTCTTACTCTAAATTAATAAAATTAAGTCTCTTTAGTTGAATGAAACTTTATTCATATCTAGATAAATAATGTATATGCTTTAGCTTTTTGTCATATTTTGTTACCATACATTTTAATTTTTTAAATAAAATTTAAATATATCTTCATATGTTAAGATCTTTATTAACTTAATGTTATGATTTATGCTAAAAGAAATTACTTATTTTAAGAGTAATTATAAATCTTGCTTTTTGAAGCAATGTTTGAGTAGGTTTTCATGATGGAGGAAAGATTTATGTAATATCAACAAAACATAGAGAATGTGAGAGTAATTTACTATTTATAATAATAGAAAATTTTGTCCCATTAAAAGGGAGAAAACTCACTTTATTATGGATAGTTATTGATTTATTAAATTATACAATTTAATTTATAAGATACTTTAAATTTAATGATTTAAATTATTATAAGAATTTAATAAAATTTAATTTATAAAAATAAAAAAGTATTATTATAACTCGTAGCAGCTGTGAGGCAACTTATGCAAGAGCCCCACATCACGTACAACTTAAAAAAGATTACAAAAATAAAAAAATAGACATAGACAACAATAAAACTAAAGAAAAAAAATTATCACATGACACTGTGACCACATTTATTATTTACATTAAAAATGAAGTGACAAGAAACTCCATTGTGTTTAATTAGAACGCTGCTAGTTGTATATTTTTTTCATTATATAAGGATTACAAAATATATTATGAATGTACCATATGTGATCGCTTCCTGGATTGTACAATCCTTGCGTAATTAATTTACATACAATTAAAAATTTTATTTAATTAAGTATATATAAAATAAATATACAATTCTCATAAACTTTAAACTCATAAACATTTTAAATTATTAAATTTATTAATCAACTTGCTTAACTAATTCAACAACTCCCCTCGTATTTATAGGTATAACTCTTTCCCAGTTCCTACAAAGAATCCACCTATTCACACGGTCCATATTTTTTTTACATACTTTTATAAAAGAGTTTTGTACATTGACGTTAACTCGTAGACTTGACTTCATTTATCCAACCACTCGTAGACCTGACTTCATTTAACCAACTACTCATTTGATTGGGTCTCCTTAATACTAACACCAAAAATTTGTTATTTTTACAACTTTATTGATGTGAACATTTTATAGCAAAATGATTCATACCAATTTTTCCGTTCATGTGTCTAGTCCACTGTTCGCCAACCCTTATTCATTCTCACACACTAATTTTGATTGTCCACTCCCCGCTTACATTATTCTCACAATTTTTACTGTTCACACCTGGCCAGCTTACGACATTGAATGTGAACACTTCGTAAAATACGAAATTCGGGTGTAGATTTTTTCCAGATGTGTTCAGTATATTCATGTTATTGGCGCGTATGTCACCAATGTTACGACTAAAATTACTAAAATCGTGAGAACCACACGTATCCAAAATTAAGAACAAGCCAGTTTGCTCAAATCTTACCCAGCCACACGAAACAAAATAACATGTAAAGTTGTAAACTCAGTGAAATACTTAAACCAAAGTAATCCATTTGGCTACACCTCGTATAGACAGGTAACAACCTTATAAAGAGAAAACACAACATCCATTCATGCCCGCCAAAGATTAAGGAATCAGAACACGGCAAACCAGAAACAAGAAGACCCATCTTAAGATCCCCTTTTGCTTCAGCCTATCTCAAGCCAAAACACGCACACAATTCTACATCAGGATTTCACTCCATCTCAGAGTTGTAGCTCAACTGGGAGCCATCACTCTGCCAATCCATTCATGCCCACCAAAGTCAAACCAAGAATAACAGTTCCACCAAGCATTAGCAATTTAATTTAATAGGCTTTAAACCACTTTAAAATAAAGTCATGACTCAAAGTCACAGCGAAATCATTAGCTTTAGGAGAAAGTGATAACCCATATGCACATAAAGGCAAAGCCCGACATTTAGGCAATTCAATAAGTGTCATTACTAATTAGGTATGAGCGCTACATGAAGAGGAAAAAAAAAAAAAAATTTCAACAATTTCTTCCAAGAAGGAAGAAGCTGAAGATTGCTTATATTCACATGCTGAAAACCTAACTAAGCTACAACTAAATGCACAAGCACTAGATATCAAACCCTACTAGAAACTGAAACCAAATGAAAAAGACAGTAAATTTGATAAGCGAATCACGTGAAATCAGAGGCCAGCTTCGTCCCCAGCTTCAACTTAAGAATCATCGTCAGCACCAGCGCCCTTAGACGAGCCCCCGGTCTTCTTAGGGAGTAGCAGGTTGTGAATATTCGGCATAACACCACCGTTTGCAATGGTCACATCTCCTAGAAGCTTGCTGAGCTCTTCATCGTTCCTCACCGCCAGTTGGATGTGGCGAGGAACAATACGGGTCTTCTTGTTATCTCTGGCAGCGTTTCCGGCCAACTCAAGAACCTGAAGATGAAAAATTCGACGCATCAAGACAACGATTTAGCCGAATTCACACTAAATAATATAGCTAACACCTAAGAAACCAAAAATAATTAAAATTCATCCCTTTGAAATTATGTAAATTGGGTAAAAAAATCCAGAACTCATCGTGCACAAGGAAAATTGAACACCATTTTTGGCCCAATATCGAAACCCTAGATCCAATGACGATTTCAAATACCAATATGATTTACGAATCGATGGCAGGTGACGAAATTACCTCGGCTGCGAGATATTCAAGGACGGCAGCGAGGTAGACAGGGGCACCAGCACCAACACGCTCGGCATACTTTCCGGCCTTCAAAAACCGAGCAATACGACCGACCGGGAATTGCAGGCCAGCTTTACTGCTCCGTGACGTAGCCTTCTTCGAGGCACCAGATCCTAGTGTTTTGCCTCTACCCGCCATTTACGGACTATCGCGAACTTGAAAGAACCAAAAGGGTGTAGGGAGATGAAACGAAGAGGGAAAGAGGAAGGTGGCGCAAGAGAGGGTGAGAGTCAGACCGATGCTATGAAGGAGCGTCGACCGGTTGCATCCATATTTTATAGTGGGTTAGAACTAATTTAGACCAGTAGGATCGAATTACGCGGATCAAGAAAAAGAACCGTCGATTAAATGGAGATAGACGGTGAGAATGGCAGTAAGGAGGGTCGCAAAGACTGTCGTTCAGCGGCGATGAATTGACGAAAATGCCACAATCGTTTTCTCCATGCACAGTTTTCTTTTTTACATCAGGGCGATTCGATTGACTAATAACAGTTGCAAACTCCTTTTCTTTATTTGTTTTTCTGATGAAAAGATTAAAAACAAAAAGGATTGGCCCAGGCCTGGTTTTGTTGAGCCTGACATAGGATTATTGAGATTGACTAATTGCCCAAAAATGTTCTTCAGGCTTATAGTCTTTTTCTTTCTTGAGTTGCGGAGTGATTCAGAGGGGATCTTCATGCTTTGAGCTGTACATGGAAATTATATGGGAGAAATCTGGACCAAGCCCGTAAAATTTTAAGAGAACAGCAAATCGCATAGTTGGGCTTAAGTGCTTCTGATTTTTGGGTTGGATCTAGTTATTGGTCTGAGGCCACAGGCAAACATGGTTTTATGTTTGGCCCACTACTCAGAAGACAACTCTCCAGCAATAGTATCTAGCCTAAGGGCAGTGCCACATGTTGAAGTGGAAACCATTCCATTGTTTGGGACTATGATAAGAAGGGGTCATCGAGAAAAATAAAAAAATCAGTAAAAGAAAAAATTCATAAACAAAAATTATTTTTATTTTATTATATTTTTTAAAATCATAAAAATTAACAAAAAATATTTAAAGTGAGAAATCCAATTCTGTCTAAACAGACCGCCATTTAATTTGGAATTCAGATTCAGAAACTCAGACGGTTTGTGATAATTATCCTCAGAATCTAAGTTGTTACCATTGTCTTTGACCTCTCCAGTTATTTCTTGCGAGCGGAAGCCACCTTGGCATATTTTGTCGAATGCATTACAGCATAACGACAAAGAAAGCCCATCTCTCATCCACTTCCCCAAACAAGAAACTGGAAAATGGAGATAGATACCTAACCTGTGATTACTGACACTACATCTCTACTACAAAGCTGTCTTTTTCTGCCTTCATTTCACCGCTTCTTACATTTTATAAAAATAATTGTGTCAAAGCTAATAACGAGCCCTCATATTTTTTTAGGCTTTGTTTATTTTGAAGTTTGGGTTCATAATTACCCCCCACTAGTCCCCAAATCTAGGGTGGCATTCAAATTTTACTCTAATGTCTCCAGGGGACAGGAAAGAGGTGGATGGCTATATTTTTTTAAAATAAATGGGTTACAGTTAGTCTATGTCCCCACCTTGGATATGGGAGGAAATGACACTTATCCACTTTACCTCTTCTGTAAGCTGCCAGCAAACATTAGACAAAAGACATTTGCAAACCAAGCAAGAGTTTGTAAAGCTACCATACTACATGTCCGTGATCATGCATTAGGAGGCTACTTGAAACAGGGGATTCAGACAAGGGCTTAAAGATTTGAGCACAGGACGTTTAGCTCTTTAAGCATTTTGCTGAAGCTAACTTGAAATTGCTTCCAGAGGCATAAGCATTGCTCATTTATATATGTGAAAGAAATCGGCAAAAGAAATAGAAAAGTACTTGAGAACCAAAGCACTTTCTTTCATGTAAAAGCTGTGGACAAGAAAAAGGAAAATTTCGGGGATGTTCGCCAATCATTTAGATAGGATTGCTGACACACTGTCATGGTCCCTAATTAAAGTGTCTGCCTGTATGGCATTATGGTCCATATAATGCTTAATTACCACTAATTATTTATCACTCGTGAGAAAGATTTAATTTATAGAAGGAAAAGTGTAATTTAACTAAATGTGAAATCATTAACTTTAATCAAATGCAAGCTATTTAACCTATTTTTTGAGAGGTAAAACTCAAACCGCCATCTATTTGTATGGAAGACTGACTTAGATACCCACTTCAATCCAGCTCAACTGGGTTGGTGTACAGGTTGATTGGTACCTGTTCATGTCTGTATAAAATATGGTACTATGTTACAGAGTGAGGGGAAAATGTGGGGAATGACTTGATCATGTCATGCATTGCTCATATAATGTGTTATGTTATAGTATTTGACTTTGCGTTGCATCTTTGTTCAATTTGTACTTTTCTTCGATTGACAAGTAGATCAAACAAAAAACAAAAACAAAAGCATATGATAGACAGGTGCATGACAAGGAAGGGACAATATAATCCTCGCAAACTTCATCCTTCAAGGATATTACCCCTTGCCACGCATGTATCAGGTGGCATCAAACAACCCCATTCTCCAAAAACTCACGGTTCAATTCTCACCCCTCTCCCAATATAACGCACAAAAAAAAAAAAAAATAGAAAGGATATTACCCCTTATCCTGAAAAACGAAAACAGAGAGTCCCTGTTATGCATTGAATGTTTTCTGGAAATTTGTGGGCCACTGGTCATTTAATATGAAATATTAAATTCTCTGGTCATGTAATTGTTGTTAAATGTGATATTTTTATAAAAATAAAAATTGTATCGTAAGAATAGCAGCATCAAATCAAAATCAACGTGGAAAGTGGAAACAAACAAAAAGGAATTACAGGTCAGAAAATAACGCTTGCCAAAATGTTATTTAAACATGCTGTTACTATCACTGGTTGAGGGGCAGTGTTACTGGTCACAACTCCATTGTAATGGCTAACCAAGGATGATTTTGTTTTATCCTTTGTCCCAATTCTGCCCATAAAGTCCCAGACCTATTCTACATATAAAACAGCCAGCAGAAATTCTAGGTTGGCTGCATTGGATTTGAAACAAATTGAATGCGAAAACAAACTTGATGAATATTTAACCTCTTTAACATTCTTTGTATTTGTTTTTTCTTTCCAAAACGAATTCTTTTATGGAATTTTAATAATTACTGGTTAACTCCCTATTGTGTGTTTGGATCCCAGCTAGCAAGTTCCGCCCAGAGTGAGAAGAGTGTGACACCATTCAGTAACTCATTTAATAGCGCCACTGAACACGGTTTTGTCCAAGTTTGTTGTCATGTTCTCCAAGGGCCAAAAAAAGATTCTTTCCTTTTTTCCATACACCAATATTTTAACAAATGGTCATCCGTGTTCTGTACATTTGACGCCCTTTGTCTCACTTCCTCTCTAATGGCTTCCCTCATGGACACCACTCTATGAAAGCTGCCAAAATGTTCTGTGGGACGAAGCCGGAGTGCCATTAGCAATGCTCTTCACGGTGACATTTGTACTTTGAAATTTTTAGCTGTCTGATGAAAAGCATCTGAGTTTTCTTTTTGTGAAAACAAATCTGCTTGCCTCTTAGCCTTTTGATGTTAATTCTTTTCCTCGAAACAAGAAGGAAATTTCTGGAAAAGGGGTTGTTTTTGGCCATAGTAGAAACTAGAAACCAGAAATTAATAGTAGAGCACTATTGTTGGTATCTTTTCTCTTTCTTTCTGCTTTTAGAAAACGGAAGGGGAAGATGGCAAAGGGAAAGAAGGTACCTTCTGCAAATGAACAACGTAAAAGAGTTAAAATTGAAGTGCTTTGGAGCTTGGGAGTCTAATTGAAGTCCAAGCAAAAGAGGAGGGAAAGAGGGAAGGGGGAAAATCACAGGATAACATGCCAACAGTGTGGTTCTCTTTGAAAAGGTCTCTACACTGCAAATCAGAGCCATCAGATGTTCATGACCCAAAATCAAGGAAGCACTTAAGCACAATATTGACTAAAAGGACAGGAAGGTCAGGGTGTTCAAGGTCCATAGCGAATCTCAAAGATGTCATCCATGGGAGCAAGAGGCATCTAGAGAAGCCACCGAGTTGCAGTCCAAGATCCATAGGGAGCAGTGAGTTCCTCAACCCAATAACCCATGAAGTGATTTTGAGTAACTCGAGGTGTGAGCTGAAAATCACCAGCTTTGGAGGAGGATTGCAAGAAGGGGTTGGCAGTGGTGGTGGTAATTGTGGAGGTGGCAATAATGGTGGTGGTGGTGGTTCAACTTTTGTGGGCACTTTAAGGCCTGGCACTCCTGGCCCGGGAGGGCACCCGACAATGCACTACTTTAACCCCTCTTTTAACACTTCATCACCTCCTCCGAGGAAATCTCCTTTTCTTTTATCAGATAAAGAAGGGTCTGCATTTGGTGGTTCTGCTTTGCATGGTGGTGGACTTCATTCCAGCCATAGAGTATCTCTTGAGATGGATTCTAACTGGTCTTCCACTGTGACTTGCCACAAATGTGGAGAGCAATTTAGCAAATGGGAAGCTGCTGAAGCCCATCATCTCTCTAAGCATGCTGGTAAGAAACTGTTCCTCAGTTTTCTATTTTAGGCTTATCTGTTTCGCATTTTTTCCATTATCTTAAATTGAGGATCTTCCAAATTATAGCCGCCTTTGTGCTTGTATCTTTTACTAAAGGTTTGGCTGATTGGCTCTTTGTTTTTCTTCCATTTGTTATCTGACCCTCATAATAGATAACCAACTCTCCTGACCACAAAATTTCTGGGCACTTCTATATCAGATAGACATAGATTATGATGTTATGGTGAGGAATCTTTTAACTTAACAAACATTTTCAGCTTTGGGACAACCAAACCGATTTCTCTTTTTCATTACCTTTTAGAACTAATCTTTGGATTCTGCTGCAACTTTACCTTCACTTAACAAAACTGGAAGAAACAGTCTCCCTCACCTTTTTTTGTTTTCCCTTCAACCATCATTACTTTGGATTTTGAAAATAATTAAATATTCAATCAGTGTTATAAAAGACTTGAAAGTTTTGATTTTTTTTGCACCAAAATGTCTCTCCCAGTTTCTGTTTGTTTCTATGTTGGAACTGTTATAACATTCTTGAATTTCATATATTTCAATTTAAAAAGCAAATTTCTCCCGTGACAGTTACTGAACTAGTGGAGGGCGATTCATCAAGGAAAATAGTAGAGATAATATGCAGGACGAGCTGGTTAAAGTCTGAAAACAACTGTGGTAGAATTGAGAGAGTTCTGAAGGTCCATAACATGCAAAAGACTCTAGCTCGATTCGAAGAGTACAGAGAGATGGTTAAAATCAAGGCCAGCAAACTACCCAAAAAGCATCCTCGCTGCCTGGCTGATGGGAATGAGCTTTTGAGATTTTATGGCACCACTGTTGCATGCTCTCTTGGTCTCAATGGCTTTTCCAGCCTCTGCCTATCTGAGAAATGCTGTGTTTGTAGAATTATCAGAAATGGGTTTTCTGCAAAGAAGGAGCTCAAGGGTGGAATAGGCGTTTTCACAACTTCCACAAGTGGGAGAGCTTTTGAATCCATTGAGATTATTGAGGGGGACCCATCAATGAGGAAGGCGCTCATAGTGTGCAGAGTAATTGCTGGCAGGGTTCATAGGCCTCTGGAGAACATTCAAGAAATTGCAGGGCAAACAGGGTTTGATTCATTGGCTGGGAAAGTTGGTCTTTATTCAAATATTGAGGAGCTTTATTTGCTCAATCCTAGAGCTCTTCTTCCTTGCTTTGTGGTAATTTGCAAACCCTGAGAGGCAAATAAGAAACAAACTATATGGATCCTTCCCCTGTTTTGGCCATTCTATGGAGGTTCCTTGACCTATTGAAGAATTTTGATTCTTCTTTCAAAGTCACTTGTGCCTCTTCTTGGTTTCTTTCATGAACGCCCTATTCATACATTTGTAATTTTAGTAGTACTCAAAATTTTTTCAATTACAAAAGGCAGTATGAAGTCCCTTTCGTAATCATGTAATTTTTTTTTTCCTGTTTACGAATTAGAAGTAAACTATTTATACTTGCATTAACCTTAAGTTAGCTTAGCTGATTATGCCTCCAACCTTTGCACTGGAATTTCAGAATGATGGCCATTGCTGACTTGCAGGGCATAATAGTGTCTGTGTTAATTTAATTGACCTCTCCAAATATTCGTTGAGATGGGTACCCTGATTAAATTTCATATATCAAATTCAAAAAACAATAAAGCTAGCTGCATATGCATTTAATTAAAAGGGACAGCCTAGGAGCAATTACGAAGAACTATAAAGCTTAAATTAATGCAAAATACAATCGATGTTTAGATTCCCATTTAGTTGTTCATTAGAGTTCATGTATGACCCAACAGCCATTATGATAATGACACCCTTTACACACTCCAAATTTCATGAATAAAAAATATATGTAGTTTAAAAATAGGCAAGTGGTCCATCTATGATGGCTATGCTTCAAGTTCAAACAGAGATTATTCCAAACTAGAGGACAAATATCAGAAAGAATTAGAAGTAAAATATGTTGGCATTTCACAGTAAGGCATATATGATTTGTCTCTTCTCCTCTTTCTGTGCTGTAAATGCTTTGTTACTCTTCAATTGTCAGGTTTCCCTCATAGTTTATGGACCAGTATCACCATACTGATGTAGGAACAGCATAGGTTGAAGATGAGGTCAGCGACACACCTGTCTCTCTGTCTGCTCGTGTTTACATACTATCATACAAAAATATGATTGCGGTAATTTTACTGGCTACTTTTAAATGTCTTTACACTACTCATAAGGGCATGCATGTAACTGGGAATGGGGTTGGTGATGTCGTGTGACTCATCTCATGACTGTAACGTCTGTACAGCTTTCAGTGCCTCATGGCACATGCAGTTCATAAATGTGTACTAACCCTCATAACACTTGCCTTGGCATGATATGTGAATAGAGGACATTCAATGCAACTCCGTTGATATTTCAAAATTTGAAGTCTTTGTTTTCTGGAAAAATGAACTGGTTAAAGCTGGGGGCCTTGGCATGAAACTTCTAATTAGGGGTTGAAGTTGAATTAACTTAACAACAGAGATTAATAGAGTAATCTGGTATGGTGTTCAGAACGCCGAACTTAGATTGGAAAGTGGGGTATGAGAGAATTTGGTTTGCCATGCCAACGTATTGTGAGGCAGGCCATAGATGGTGAATACCTCAGGATGAACGGTTTTAAATTTAAGGGATGTTAAACTAATCGTGCTTTGGTGGGTAAGGAAGCTGCAGCTTTTGCAGGATTTATGCTTAGGGATACAGTTGCGTTATCCCATTTTCTTGGACTAAAACGTCGGTTATCCATAACTGGATGTTCTCTCTGCCACCGTCTACATCCAGTCCATCATGACTTGTGGTTCAATTATATTGAATCGGTACCCTACCCAACTGGTGCAGTCGGTGTGTGGAAGAAGGACCATTCTAATTAGGCTAGCTTCAACAAATATATAGCCGCAAGAAGTTCTTACGTAAATCTTCTGAATCCTGACATAATCTGAACCATTTGGGACTTTTCTCTTAAATGTTTGACGCAGACTTCACTAGTTTCTGATAAATAAGCAATAAAGACAATGGGAAAAGTAGTTAAGGATTAAGACATCACAGAAATGGTTCACATCTGCCACAGTAAGACTTGCCACTTAACCTTTCCTCTTGTGTTTGCCATTGCCTATTGCTAGTTCTTAATGAAATTTTATTCAAGTTCTATCTTTAGGATTAGGCAGCAATGTTATAAGACTTCCCACTTGGTAAAATGCACTTTAAAACCAGAACACTGATTTATACGCTTTGAAGTTGCATATTCAGGGTGAATTGGGTATAGCAAACCAGAGTTTGGCTTTCTAAAGAAACCAAATGAACGTTTTCTGTGACCCTAACGAAGAATTGCAATAGTAAAATAAGCTACATAGGAATGAATAGATGAATCAAGCCGCCTACAACATAACTGCGTTATGAAAGTAATGCAGGGAGGTCAGTTGAGCAGCTACACTTCACCAGAACAGGCTTTGATATGTGTATCTTTCATAGTTAATTGCAAGATCAGTTTTGGTATATAAAAAGAATATATAATTAAAAGTAATGCTGTTCACACATTAATCTCAACACAAAAATAAAACCAATTTTTTATTAGTGTATTATAACAAACTTTATTTGTGACAATAATTATTATGTAAAAGACGGGAATAGCATTATTTTATAATTAATCTCTTTTGTATGATTCTGGTCCCCACTCTAGACTCTAGTTCAAACTTTGAAAGTACAGTTAGGCCACATTTATCCAACGGTGTCACCTTTAGTATATCACCATCTTGTCTACCCTGGAATCCTTCATTACTCTGCACAAAATTGACTAAGGAGTTGAGGATCGACCGCCATTGAAGTATGTTAGGTAAGATGAGATATAATCATAAGTTGCCGGTGTTTTAAATTTATCAAAATTTTCTGGTACGATTGCCGCGGAACACGCTTTTAATATTTAGAGTAAACAAGCCTTCATTTTTCATGATCATTAATGATAGCCATGAACTTTTGCAACTAGGGTAAGAGGAAATAACATACAAAACATTCCAGAAGGAATTCGGTGATTTGCAGGATGATTTACCTAGCCAATGGAGGTTTATTCCTAACTTTAATGCTTATGAAATGTCCTAACTTTAATAGACTACTGACTTATTGGAGGTAAATAACCATAATCAAGACAACACACAATTGTCTGATAAATGATTTCTTCAAGACTATGCTTGTAACTAAAACCCAAATCTTTCAGCTTCTTTGATGAAATCTCAGAAGGAGTTTTATAATTGTTCTCAGTGTTCCTGCAAATTAGGACAAACTAATTAGGAAATGGAAATTTTTCTTCAGTGAAAAAAATCATCCCTCAGAAGGGATGAAAATTACCTCAGAGTATTTGGGGAAGGATACTCATGGGCAAGAAGATTAACCAACGTAGACAATGAACAACTTTGGCTGCTGCATATGTAACTACCTTCTGCATTAGCGTGCTTCATTAGGAATAAGTGGGCATTGCATATATCTTCAATGTGAACTAATGCTATTGACCCCATTCTTGCATTTACAGCAGACAATATATTGAAAAACTCAGTTTCACCTACATATATTAACATATATGCTCAAACATGGTAACCTGGCAATAAATATCGATCTCAAGTAGAATTTTAGTACATAAATCTCATGCTGTGTATGTATGGTGCACCATGAAGCAAGGAGGTTCAAAGTTATTTGGGAATTGGCATTAAACGTACTTCAGTTCACACAAGTGACGAGCGCTATGTGCAAACAAATCTTTGGTAAAAAGCCACTCATGAGATCAAATTTCAGGAATTGAACGAATTTTAATGATCATAATTTAGTATTTTGGCTTTTGTTTAAAGCACTAATCCAAAACCCAATTGTAGGGGTAAAGTAGGAGAAAGAAATAAACATTTTTTAAAGAATTGAAGAGTAAGTGAAAAACAATAGTAGGTTCCACCATTAGAGATCACTCTTTGATGTGTGAAATTTAACAGGTTAGGAGAGTGTAAGAAGCCCAACTGCAAGGATCCCAATCCCTATTAAGTGGATATTAGAGTTCAATAGATTTCTGCAACATTAGGTAATGTCTGTGTCTTAGGATGACAAACACATGTATAGGTTGATGGTAAAATCACCTGTTATTGGTGACAGAAGAACTTTAACACTTGATGGTACACTAGCAGTGAAGAATGGGCCTGCAACAGTAGTTGTTATGACTGACACAAGATCAATGCCATTATCTTTTGCAAATTGGAATGCTGCTTCTTCTGTCAGGAGCTTGGAAAGTGCATAAACCTGTTGTAGCCAAACAAACCCTTGAGCAACCAATTTCTTGTACTACCCAAGCAAGCCAGGGGAAGCATTACTTACCCATCCACTTGCTTTAGTATTCCATGCATGGGCAGTCTGGATTTGGCAAGATTCATCAACAATAGGTTTCCACTTCCCATTGAGGTCTTTGGCAGTAATAGTACTTATGGAAGATGTAAAAACAACTCTTTTCACAGTCTTGGATTTCAAGCAGGATTTGAAGAGGTTCAAGGTGCCTCTGATTGCAGGGTCAAATATATTTGCTTGAACATAGGCCTCTGCAAATTCAACACAGGGCATACAACTCAGCCACTATATATTCCCCAAAATTTTAAAAACTATGGGCATATCAGGTTTTATGGTCAGTGGTAACCACTAGCTAATAACATTACCAATACAATCTTGTTAAACTGAATACTACAGATTAAACTGTCAAACTCTCAAATCAAACGACCAAAAGGTTTTGACGATTTGTGACAGTTTAGTGGAACCCGCAAAAATGGATCTTATTTTTCCCTTACCAACATGGCCAAAAGAAAAGAAGAATAGAAGCCTTGGCATTACCAATGTTTTCCGTCTCAGTAACATTGAACTCCATTGAAGCTGCCACATGAAATACACCATCGCAGCCTTTGACAGCGTCATCAAAGCTTCCATCTTCTTGCAAATCCGCTCGGAACAATCTCAATCGGTCACTGGCCCTCCACAGTGACAGAAGATGTAATGACTTTGCTGTTACGTTAAAACAAGAGAAAGTGAATAGTTTGAGGTGTTGATTTTTATTAGTATTCCAGATACAAACTAACATACTTGGTTAGCAATGATCAATTTTAGACCCGTAATCATAATGGAATGCTTGTCTACAATTATGTTAAACTTAAAGCTAATCATCATATGGGAATATCTTAATATGAAGAAATTTTTTTATAGTCGGTGAAGCAAGAGTGGACCAAATTATGTCAATATGAACTCAATATTTCAACTGCTTGGCATGTGCTTGCTCATGTGCAAGGCAGAGAAATCATATCAATTATTGTTGCATCTAAGATCACGTGACTCTTGGAACAGTTGCCATAGGCATTTAGAGCAGGCCTAGTTGTAGTTGCTACGTTGGCCCGAGGCACAGTTCTACTACAGTCGATATTCCAGTGCCAGAGAGAAAATTTTGAGAAAAATATTAGTGAAAAAAATTATCGGATCCACAATTCAAAGCGGTCTTTAGCATAAAAATTTACCCTAAAATACCTGACCAATCACTAAAGTCAGGGAATATCAATCCCATATGTTATTGATTTGAACTCAGGGTTTAGAAATGTGCCTTCTAACATATGTAAATTCATTCTTTCTCGGTTTGATGGGAAATCATGATAATTTGCACCATTACTACACCATGGTTTTTCTCATCTTCCCCTATTTCTTTGAGCAGATCAAAATCAATTTTTGCATTCAGCTATAATAATGATTGAAATAATTGAGAAATTAATATATCCTGATCGTGCCCACAATTAAAAGAAAGGCAAAAACATTGATCTTGCCAACTGAAAAGAAGAAATCATAGAATTTAAAAAAGGCCTTATGCAACTACTATTTTATGGTTTGTAATAGGAAAACATACTCTTACCAGTGGCCTTTCTTGCAGTTATTTCACTTTTCACATAAACTTTAGAGTGGAAGAAAATCATGGTTACTAACCAGGATCTCTGAAAGTGGCATGAACTGTATAGCCTCTCTCAAGAAGAGTCTCCACCAGCCATGAACCAATGTACCCGGTGGCGCCGCTCACACAGTACGTTTCAGCGGCAGCTTCTTCTCCGTTGCTCACCGCCGTCTTAAATGCATCCTCCATTTGCTTTAACTCTCTTCTCCTACCAATAGGTGTTTGTGAACGCTCTCTCTTTTACCATGCCTGCCTCAATATTAATGAGACATTACCATCTCGTAAATGCCATTAAAAGTATTATGCCGTGTTTCCATGCATGGTTGCCAAATGTCAGCCAATTTTGGGGTTGCCAGTGCTTTTAAAACTGATAAAAGTGACACAAAATTCACCGACTGAATGGGTTCCCGGATATGCTAGATGTTGATGAACTAATCTAGGATTTAAAAGGCAAAATTCAACAAAGGACGAATGAAAAAAGAAAAGGAGTTTCAATATGCTACCTCAAATAATGGTGTAGGTGACATTGTGGAGATTAAATAATATTGCAGCATAAGCGTGTATGAAAAAGATGTTTGGTGGAAGCATAAACGAAGAGAAAATTGAATTTGTTCTTGCTTAAATTGGGTTGACAGACTGGGGACTAGTTCAAAGAATTTGATAACATGTGCTGACTGAAAACTCATTTGACACGTGTACAAAATTTTGAATTTAAAATAAAAATTTATAACATCAACTCTCATAAAATAAAATTAATTATATGAATAGAATAATATAATTAGATTTTGTTAGGCTCTTAGATATACTATTTATTTATATATTTTTTTAGTTATTTTTTATTCTTCTTTATTAAATTAAAATCATTTAATCTATTTTTTTCATTAAAATCTCTAGAATCTGAAAATTTGAAGGTAATAATGAAATATTATATATGATTAAAAGTGCCAACAACTTGCAATATGAACAACAAAATGAATTACTAGGTGTAGATTAGAACAGATTTGGATTAAAATAATCTTTTCGGTTCACAATATTGTTGTTTAAAGAATATGCAAAAAAAAAAGAAAAATATTAAATAATTTTAAAAGTAATAAAATTTTTTTATCTTCTTAAAATATTATTCTATAAAAATATTTAATTCATTTAATATTTAATAATAATAGCAATTTAATGATAAGTAAAATTGATAAAGATAGTTAATTTATGTTGATTTTAAGAAAATAATAATTAAAAAGAAAAAAAATTCTAAAACGATAATTATCATAAATTAGAAAGATACGCGTCATTTGAGTTGAGCATGCGCAAGGATGTTTTGGTAGTGTTGACCCGTTGTTCACGGTGGATAGTAAAAAGGGAAAAAGCTCTGTTGCGCTCTGTACATATACAGAGAGAGAGTGTTTTAAAATAAAAAAATATAAAAGAAGAATATAAAAAAATTATATATTATTTATATTATTTTAATTTATATGATTATAAGTACCCATAAAAAAAAACTTGTAGAATAATAATTGAAACATAATACCGAGCCCACAAACGGCTCATCCATATTTTCGATTTGACATAACATAAAATTTTAGAAGTAAAATTCGAATGGCCAACCCACATGTGATGAGTGCGATGTGTGAGGAGAATGGCCAAGCACTCCAGTTTTTAAGTACATTGGCAATTTGGCAGTGTCTATGACAAGTTGACAACACCCAAGTAAAGGCTGAATACATGGACCTAGGCTTCGGGTTTAGGACCATTACTCCTATGCTTGTTGGTACGCGTACACTGTGGCTTCATAATATAGGAAAATTGATGATTTTCTTTTTTTACATATGAGATGGGATAAGATTGATTCCAAGTGAAGAGAGAAGAATTGAGGCTAAGTTACAACTCACCCAAAAAATGATAATTGTACAAATGGGCTCTTCACACTAAAAGATTCAAGAATGATGCATAACTTTTTAGATGTTTGATAGGATTTTGAATAATATGAATTAATGGTAAAGATAACATAATGATGGTATGCTTTGTACACTCTAGGTAAACTCTAATTAGGTATAGCACTCCATAATATATTGCAAAGAAAAAAAAAGTTTTTTTTGACAATATAGTCACAGTGTACATTTAAAGTGCAAATTAATAATTTATGTGTGTGTGTGTGTATATATATATATATATATTAATTTTATATATAAATTATACATACTTTTATAAAAAAATGTTTCAACAAATAGGAAGAACATAGGCTTCCTCTTCGTTCTATAAACATTTTTCAAAGATATGTAGCTTTATTATTTGTTTCTTTTGTTAAATTATTTGAATTTAAGTTTTTTAAAGTGTATATATATTTTCCAAAAAAAAGTAAATAAAAAATTATTAATAAAAAATTAATGATACAAATTATTATAAATTATAAATAAATAAATTATAATTCATAAACTTAAAATATTTTATACTATTAATTTTTATATCAATAATTACCCCATTATCTTCTATCCTCTAAAGTGCGCCATTTCAATCTGTGTTCACCAAATTGCCAATGTACTTGGAGCTTGGAATGTCTTCTACATTCTTCTCACACATCGCATCATCAGACGTGGGTTGGCCATTCGAATTTTGCTTCTAAAATTTTTCATGTTATGTCAAATGGAAAATATGCATGAATCGTTTGGAAAATATGTTTCTATTACCATATACTTTGAAATCTCAATCTAAATTACTTGATATGGATTCTGATTTTGGAATTCAGGAATGTAATAAGAAAACAAAAATTGAATTTATATGTTACATTTAAATATAAAATAAATAAAATAACAAAATTATCAATATTAAAAAATAAAAACATTACGGATAAAAAATATTTAAATCTTTTTTGCCTACATTCCTGCAACATAAAAAGTCACATACAAATATTATCCCTCCTACATGCATACACAGTACACCTGCTTTTAAATTGGCAATTTCCTTTCGAGAACAGAGCATACTTTAATCTTTCGTATTCCCTCTTTAACAGACATGCAAACCAAAAGAACCGAAAAGATCCCATTGATTTTAAGTAGCTTCAATTACAAAATGTAGACAAACAATGGAGAATAAACAAAATTCGGTCACTTGGGTCTGTAATACATGGAGATCAATGGAAAGACTGTATAAATATACACTGAACAATCAGAGAAAAAGAGATCGGAAATATATTTATAGTTACATTACTGATGAAGGCTTGAATTATATCACCAATACTATGAAGCAGCAGCAGCAACTTCCTCAGTTTTCTTCTTCTCTTCTTTCACTTTCTTCCAATTCTCCACACTATCAATTATCTCCCCAGTTTTTATTAAGTAACGGACTTTTTTACCATTTTCAAGGATCTTATGGCCGACACGGCTTGCCACATTCTGGTCTTTGGAGTAAAGCATCACATTTGAGCTGTGAATTGGAGCTTCAATCTGGAATACAACAGTAATTTAAAGGAAATTTAACAAGAGAATAGCATATAGACAAACTATAGACCCATAAACTGGTCTTTGGATGCAAATATTTCTTCTTCTATTTATTCATATGACCAATAGATGTGATGTCAAAAAGGAACTGGGAGCATATTTATACTTTGTTTTTACTTTCATTTCAAGAAGAGCACACAAAAGTAGATGACTGATAATTCCATGTTTTCTGGTAAGGGAAATGAGAACAACCTTTATTATTTGCCCTGGTTCACCCTCTTCTCTACTCTTCACATGCTTTGTCTTCAAATTTATTTCTTTCACTACAACAGTGCTGTTATGCCTGAAGACCTTCGTAATTTCTCCAATTTTACCCTTTTCATGTCCAGATATTACTTTCACTGTATCTCCAACTTTAACGTGTATTTTATGCAAGACAGGGAGGCCGTTTGGCTTACATTCCTTTCGCTCCCATCGCTTAAGCTGCCAAAGGAGAAACAAAATAAATACTTAATACGACAACATATAAGCTAAGCAAGATTACTACAAAATAAAAATGTGTATTTAAGCTAATCTATAACTTCATCTTTTTAAGTTACTTTACACGATAAGTGTATGTAAAACGACATATAGCAAATTTTTCCTTGAATTGATTGGACCAAGTCACAATATGGTCTTGGACATTGACCAAAAACTCCAAATCAAATTGGATCTTTTATATGATTCCAACAAAATGATGAACTGCATATAGCTGAGCACAACAAATTCTACTTTCATCTCACCAATAATTCTTGTTCCATCTCATTATATCAAACTTTCTGGACCATTTTGTTTGTCAGAAAAAAAAAATCCAACAAAAATAATCATTGGTCACAGAGGAGACAAGAATCTGATACTAACCCTCATTACAATAAGACATGGCTTCTTGGCTGACTTGACCTGCATGTCAGAATATAAAATGCAAACAAATTAGTCTGCTACTATATGTTCAATTACTGCATCTGAGTGTAATTTTCAATTACAATCTTGACAAATGTTTTTGGGCTAATACTGAAGGCTGCATGAGTTAAAGTTTGTAATCTTCACCATTAAGAAGAAAATGCTAAGAATATATTCCTTCAAAGCCAATATTTGTGGGAGCCAATACATTAGAAAAGCAAAGATATTCAATTGCAAAGCTCCCTGAGCCAATTCCTGGCTTCAAAATTGACCATGTATGCTTTGTAGGAGTGGGCGTACATTAGCCTTAAGAAAAGCAGGACCTTAACTAACAAAGTCATCCTATCACAGTAAAAAATGCTAGAAGCTCCAGCATAAAGAGACTGATTCATATACAAAAACAAGCCTAAGAAGTGAGAAGCGTTCATTAAACAAGAAAAACTGATTAGTCAGAAGTTCTGAAAAGGGAATTCAACGCATGTTCATTATGACTTTAAAGAAAGAAACATGAATAGACGACTACAAAGCAGGTGTTCAAAATTCATTCTAATTCAATCAGCCTATTTCCTTTTCTTAGAAACACAACAACACCTTTAGAATTGTGGAACCCACATTAGGCAATGATAATTAACTTTCCACACAACCAACAAAGATTTCCCGGAGATTTTTTTCCTTTTCAATTACTTGGGCTGTAAAAAATTGCAATTTGGCTATTAACTTTTTAATCTGATTCCAGAGAAAAACATTAAACAAAGATCACTGAATGAGAGATTCTCAAACCATACCAAATGTAAATTGAAGAGGTCAATGGGTTCTGCATGATTCTGACTCGTGCACATAACAACAACTGAATGCTATTATACCACATTTAAAACATCTATCTTCTAGCAAAATCTTACCTGAATATTTGTATTTATACCCGGAAAAAAAAGAAAAAACAAAAAAGAAAAGGAAGAAGAAGAAGCCGTTTCAAAGTGTTCTTTGAATTTTCAGCTGGTCCAAACTTATTAAAGGGAAAAACTTAACCAGACTATAACAAAAGCATCTATAGAATTTTGTTTAACATCATAACTAGATATTGCTGGTCAACTTTGAAAAAACCCGAGCAACAACAATTTCCTTACTTTAATTGTATACAATCTCCCAATGCAAAGAAGAAGGAGATTTCTAATAAAATCCTTTCTCCAAGAAAACAAGACTCTTGCGGCCTTTCAACACCAAACCTTATTTTTCTACTTGCAATAGATATGAATTTGAAGTTTCAACAGTCCCATCCTTTCTCATAGCCTTTTCCATTAGCTTAGATCAGGAAACTAATATTCTTTCTCAGTTATACTTTCTTAGAAGTAATTACTTTATATTCAATGAATATGCAGTCAAGTCCAGAAGCCAGGTATTAAATTTGAACGAAGAGCCCTAATACAACACATTCATGTCAAATACAATAGCTTGTATAATGAAATAAGATACTAATTTATCAAAGCACCAATGTATTTTTACATGACATATAATTCGAGCCTTGAATAAGTGCCGTTTTTAAACAAAGAAAGCTACATTAATTTGCAGACAACCGAGTATACGCATATACAAATTAACTATTCTAATCCACTAATCAAACGAAGAACACGCTAGACGATTCATGCAAATTATAACCAAATGTTCATATAAAAGACCCGAAACATTATAAGAAATCAGGGAAATCCAAGGTTTAATACATCTGCCCCATAATGTGAAAGACCCATTAGCAGAAAACGAGAAAAGAACCACGTTAGGTGATGAAACTGAACTTTAATTGAAATCACAGATTGATTTCGACTCGATAAAAAGAGGTCTGGGAATTGACACAGAAGAGATTACTATAGCGTACCGGCACAGGGCAGAGAGTAATGGGTGAGAGACGCTGCCCCAAGAATGTGCTAGAAGAAAGAGATAGAGAGGTCATGGAGCTCTGAAGAGTAGCCATATCTGCCATTTTCCACAGCTTCTCAGCCTTCTCCGACTTAGGATGTTAATTTAATTTGATAATGGATAGGATAACATGGACTGGAGCAGAGAGGAAATAACGCTAGACAGAGTAGGAAATATCAGAACGACGACGTATTACCCTGCAGAAAAATGGACTGTATGCTGCAAGTGGGCCTCATCTCTTAGCCCAAAATCTGATCATGTTTCCGTTAAGCGCCTTTTTCTTTTTTTGCTTTTTTTATTTCCAAAATCTACATTAAGCCCAACAAAAAGGTATTGTAGACAATCCTATTCTGAAACACTAACTACTTTTTTTTATTAATATTGGATATGAATATGAGTTTGAGTATAATGAATAGGTAAAAGTTAGTCACAATAAAAATAAAAATGTTAATAATATAAATTTTAAATTATGAGAATTAAATAAAAATAGAGATATAAAATTAATAAAATTAAAATAATAACTTTTAATAAATAAATATGCATCCAATTTAAAAAAAGGTCATACTTAGAGTATGACTATTACTAGCTCACAAATCACAACAAAAATTAAAAAATTTTATTTTCATAATTTTTATTTTATAAAATTTAAATTATTAAATTTATTAAGTATCATATATTAAATCATAAACATGATAAATGTAAAAATAACTTTTTCAATTTTATAATTACGTGTTTGGTGATAATCTAAAGTTGACTTTTAATGAGCACATTAAAATATTAAATTTAAGAATTAGGATTTTTTGACTTCCTAAAAAGAAGTAAGACGGTAAGAGGACGGGTAAAGAAGATAAAAAAAAAAAAAATAGCCTTCCTTTTATTTTTTATAAAAGAAAAAGACTGTCCGACTTTCTCTTGAAAAAGTCAAACAATCCCGATCCCAAATTCAATCAGCATTTAGAGGCACTAGAAAAAAAATCATTCAAAGAATTATGCTTCAAATCCTATCCCAAATTGTTTCTTTGCAAATAATACAGGAATTTAATTGGATGCCACAGTAGTTGTCATTTATTATTCATGCATCTTTTTGTTAAAAATAACTTCAGTATGTTGGCGTTAAATGCAGAGAAATAGATGAAGCCATATATGGGACAAGAATGAAACTTTTTTTTGGGTCCCTCATTTCATTCTTGGAAGTATTAATATACAAATTTTGGAGTATCACTTCTACAAAACAAGAGAATTGCGTAAAACAAAGAAAAGAGGTAAAAAAAGATGATGCTGAGCATCATGAAGTCACTCTTGTATGCAAATCAGAATTAAACAAGATCTTCGGCCTTATATAATCCAGCGGCAAAACCCAAAAATGAAAACGTAACTAAAAAAAGGAGCCAAAGGCAAAATCCATCTTCTACACTTCATAGGTGTCAACTGCACTATCCACAGATTCTTCTCTCCGGTGTTCTATAGCAGGAATCTTGGCTTCAGGCAGATCAACATCAATGCAAACATCATCTGCCGTAGCAGACAAGACCTTCTTATGATGACTCCTATGCTGCCTAGATTTAAGGATCCGCGTAAGAACTTGGACAATGTCCCTCATGGAAGGGCGTTTCTTTGGGGTGCGGTTGATGCATTTGTAGGCCAGGGCTGCAACTTCATTCAGCTCTTGGATGTCAAACTTCCCTTCAAGCCGAGAATCCACAATTTCCTCCCAACCAACTTTTCCCTCAGTATTCATTGCTGCCTATTTATCCATTAATAATACTCAGTTTAGTCTCAGACTCTCAGAAATGAATAGTGCACAGGAACAAATGCTAAAATAGCAAAGCCAACTATATTGATCTTGACGTCTTAGCTTCCCTAACCATGACTGTGATTATTTAATCATGAGGTCACATTTTCACCAGATACAGAGTTATCAACTAACTAATAATACTATTGCCGCTTAGCAATGACTTTTTCTTTTCAATACATTATGTATCAGTTAAACACTAAGTTCACTGTCCTCAGGATAATTTGATGGGAAGTGAAAGAGAAGAAAGATCTTACAAGCTCAACATATTCCATAAGACCCTGCTGAGGATTTCTGCCAGCTATAAGTTCAAAAAGCAACACCCCAAAACTGTATACATCACTTTTCTTGGTGAATGTCCCAGTAGATATATACTCTGGGTCAAGATAGCCGAAGGTCCCCCGAATTGCTGCTTGTTTATCCACCATCTCTTCTCTTGAAAGCCCAAAATCGGCAACCTGATTGATTTAGTGTCAACCACTTTAGACTTAGAGGCGTCCTTATCAGCAAAAATTGAGTTCACAAATATATACTGAGCCACTCAGCATGCATATTTATTTTATTCATACAAATTTAAATACAGAGGTGGTAAAAAGGTGTATTGAGTGAACATGGGGATCATCCTCGGTGAAAACAATCATCATATTTTACAAACTATCTGTAGTGATAAAGGTGATTAACAAGGCCATACCCTAGCTCGCATGGACTGGTCCAACAGAATATTGGAAGATTTGATATCCCGATGGATAACTGGAGGAACTGCCTGAATTGACAACATATACAACTGTAAGTAAATAAACAAAACAGGCATAGGTTGCAACAGATCTCATGGTAACTTACCCCATCATGAAGATACTCCACACCTCTTGCTACATCCAAAGCGATATAGACCCTCAAGTCCCAGCTTAGTGTCCCATTCTCTTCACCTGAATGTACAGACAAGAAAAGTATATTAATATCATTAATTATTGCCTGTGATAGAATAATTGAAAGGCAAACAATTGTAATATATCTTCTGATTACTTGACTTGGTAGGACGTGCCTTTCACAGAAGGTGGGATTCATTGATTTATTTTGGGGGAGTAAAATAGAATATACTCATGGCCTTTTGTGGACTTTTCAACAAATCAAAAGAAATATTAAAGTTTGACAAATTATTTTACAGATTTAAAACCTTCGCATTAAAACTTGAAAGAACTTGAATAAAACTCGTTTGAAAGTGTAGATGCACCAACCAGGTATCTACCGAACTAACATGAAGGACTTAGAATATGTGAAAAATAGCTATAAAATTACAGTGTTTTTGATTTACAGGTAGAAGTATCAAGATGAAGTGCAAAACAATGTGAAGAAACTTGTTTGCTTATACATATTTCTATGAAGCATATTCAGCCATTGAGTTTGTTTAATATCCTTTCTACAACAGTTAATGGGGAAGGGGGGTTCATGTATTATTATTGCAGGGCCTGCTGTTTTCTTTAACCTGTAATTCATTAACAGCAATAATAGAAACAACAACACTGATCATTCAACTTGAGCCTGAACCAGTTGGATGATGGTAAGTGAAACTGAACTGCTTTTATTACCAGAATTAAAGTGTGCACGAAGCCCAAAAACAAGGATTCAATAGTTTCTGCGGTTGAGTAATGCCCCAGATCCCTTATGTGTAAACTCAATTAGTATGAATGACATGGGGAAGATTTTCAAGGCTAGAAAATTTTTTAACGTGAAAGCTATATAGCAAACTTACTATACAAGTGGGAAGCCAAACTGCCTTTACTCATGTAGACATACACAAGCATACGTTGGCCTTTTTCTGCACAATATCCAACCAAATTCACTAGGTTTCTGTGGTGTAACCTTCCCAACAACATAACCTGAGAAGAATCAAAATAACATAGAAGGTTAAAATTGCTGGACTACTCTGGACAAAGAAGAAAGATCGACAATATGGTAACTAAACTCTGTACAACTGAATATTCAACAATTGCCCTTAAATGTCAGTAACTTAAGCTCTTTGGAAACATCCCATATGATCCAAAACAATTTCATTCCTACATGTTCCTCGGTAGTTTGACTTTCTGCATAAATTTCATTAAGTTAACACTAATAACACACACTTTACTCTCAAAATCATGCCACACAACATAGACTAATTCTATCAATAGGTAGGGCAGCCAAGATAGTAAATGATTGAAAATTATTATTTCTACCTCTGTATGGAATTCTTTCTCCCCTTGCTTTGAATTGGTTGCAAGAACTTTAACTGCAACCGTCTCCCCAGTAGACATCTGAGCTTTATAAACGGGACCAAACGCACCTTGTCCTATGAGAGTGGTGAAATTATATGTTGCCTTCAGCAAATCCCTAAAGTGTGCATACAGTCATTCAATAAGGGGCCTGAGATGTTCAATAAGCAGTTGCTTGGCTAAGTGCAAACAGTTAATGGGTTAAAAAAGCCACTCATGTATGAACACAATATTTGATCTTAAATTGGCTATGGGATGATAAAATACAATTGGAAAAGCCTGATAAACAATAGAATATGTGAAAAAGATACATGCCTACAAGCACACTTGCATCTAATTTAACATACAGAATGGCTGAATGGTGGTAAAACTAAGGTATTCAAGCATTCACAGTCTGACATGTGTTTCAACCAAATTACTCAAGCAAATTAATCTTCAAAGAATAAAGGCC
Source organism: Dicorynia guianensis (assembly GCA_037013595.1). NCBI lineage: Eukaryota > Viridiplantae > Streptophyta > Magnoliopsida > Fabales > Fabaceae > Dicorynia > Dicorynia guianensis. The sequence goes on from JASUAB010000009.1 coordinate 6,105,310, forward strand.
ATGAAGCCAACAAATTTTATTTGGAAAAGACTAATTCACATTCCAAGTGAACCAAAAAAAAAAAAGTTGCAGGCCTAATCATTCTTCACAGTTTCAGGTCCAAGACATGTAAATGTACAAAAATTCAAAGTACGCTCATCTAAAAACAAGAAGAGTGGCACCTGAATGCAACTCCTTTTAATTTTAAGTAACACATACTTGTATGAATACTCAGGTATTCCAGATGCTGAAACCATACTGCTCTTCTTAAATCCATCAGGCCAGAAGGACATGCCATTCCTACCAGACTTTACTGGTGACTCAGGACCTAAGGTTGAGTCTGACAGAATGGTACAAGAATCAACACCATTTGCGCGGATGGGTATTGTAGCTGCCCTCCGGGAACTGCTATTGCCTATCTGGGAACGCTTCCTATGGTATCTAAGACAGAATAGAGCAGAAATAGCCAACACAATTCCAATAACCACACCTATGGAAATTCCAATAATCAGTCCTGTTGACTCCGCTTTCATCTCCTCTTTTGTGCTTCACTATTCCCTACTGATCAACTCATCCATTGACAGACCTGCCAAAAGGTACATCAATCATAGCATCATACAGCAAGGTTGAAAAAATGTTACTTGCAATAGTTTTTCGTGGCACTTGGTTAATGAAAATGAATATTTAAAGGACAATTGTGGACGATTACTTTGAATTTCAAAGCTATTGTAAAAGTCGTCTGGAAATGTGACAATATGCTTCGAAGAATACAGGAATTTAAAAGATAAAAGTCTCATTTTGAAGATCAAAATACGATCTTGGCATAACAGTGTTGAACAATCAGCAAACAAGACAAGAATAATCAATCAAAATGATTAATGTCTATCCAAAGGCCAATTCATTAAATTTACAGACATATAGAATACATGAAAATTTTCCCTGAGAAGACCCAAACTAGGAAGGAAGCAGAACAAGCAAAACCAAAATGAATGCGAGTCAATCATCTGCCTAACTGAACTGCATAAATCTTAACACTTGATCTGTTAGTAATCTTTCAAATCTTTCCCTTTCCAGTATAAGAAAACAATAGATACTGAAAGACATGAGGATGAAAGAAGGAAATTTTGAAGCAGAAAAGGAAGATCAAAATGATAATAAAAGGGTCAACCCACTGATCAATCGCAACTGAAACATATGTGGGGAATATGACCAAATGCAGCAAACCTTTTCCCCTTTTTCATTATCCTTCTCAACTTTTTTCCTCAGCAAACAAACTGGGGTACAGGAAAAGAGAACACAAGTAAGCAGTTCATTCACGCAAGCACCCACATACAACATAAAACACAGGTTGCTGGTGAGACCTGACAGATCGAAACACTAACAACAACAACTGTTGCGCTCAAAGGAAACATGTTTTGGAAAGATTTGAAACGCATTGAGGAGACATCAGCCAAGAAATTTACCAGTTAAAAAGAAGGACTTGAAGCAGTTACATGTCTTCCGGAAGCAGAACTAGAAAATGAATTGAAGCCCAAAAGCGTAACAACAAGAAGGAACTCGGCTATTTTAAGTGAGATTCCAAGGACCAAACTGAGAGAAAAGAATCTGAAAGAGAAGAAGCAGTAAAGCTCAAAATTTGAGCGGCGCCAGAGAACATACAATTGGACTGTAGACAAAGAACGAAAAAAAACAAAAAACTGTTTGTTATTCTCCACAAGGGACTACAAAAATGAAGTCGCCGCTAAAAAAAATAAACGATAATAGTTTTTGTATAATAAATCGCGCCTCAGGAAGGGTAGAATTTTGGTGTTCTTCCCAAAGTGACCCTTTTTCTTTAAGAAGCAAGCAACTACCAAAGGCTAGTAATAAAGTATTGCTATATAATTTAATCATAAAATTTAATATATTTAATAATTTAAATTTTTTTAAATAAATACATTTTTGAGATTCTGTATGTGAAGTGGCAATTATGCTCATGGAAATGCTTGGGAATTTTGGAAACCTGGTTGGGATAAAATGCGAACAGGGCCCAGGTTAAGCTGGACCCGTGGGTTCACTTGGGTCGCACATCCAACCTTGATCATTATTGGAGAGCCACTTGATTGCCTATGTTGTGAAGAGCAATGAAGAGTTGACTTTGATTTTGATATTTTTAATTTCTTTTTATAAAATAAATTATACTTTTTTTTTATATTCTATATTTATTTATTTTATTTTACATTCTAAAAGATGATCGGGATTCACCATGTAACAAATGGGTTCAATTTTCTAGCATAAATGGATGGCTGTCTATGCATGTCCACCTACACTAGTAATGTTGTTTGGTTGCAATGGCAACATAATCTAAAGTGTCGATTTTGATCTTCCTTCCTCCATTTTGGGCATCAACTCCTCTTGTGGTCCACGTGACAATAATTCCCAACTGAAATTATTATTGTAAGAGTAATGTTCATTTATCATGAAAAAATATATTAGCATTCATCATGGATTATGCGAAGCTACTTCTGTCTAGCTTATTAAATTACAGTTTTTAATTAATAAGCCTTCTAGCTTATTAAAAAACAATAATTTTATTACTCATTCATCATATTAATAAAAATAAAATTATAGACTTTGAAAATAAATTAAAAAATGTTATTACTTTAATAGAAAAAAAGATTTTTAATAAAATTTAATGACAGTATTTTATTCATATAATTGATTTTATTTAATAAATTAAGGTTATGTGTTATAAGAAAAAAATAGAAGGAAAATAAGTAGGAGATGTGTAGAGAAGTTGTTGATTTTGGAGGTTAATAGGTATGGAAAAATGGGAATGGAAAGTGAGAAAGTGTCAACCTAACACACCCAAATGACCTAATGTGAAATGAAATAAAGGGGGAAGGATGAATCCAAGCAAGGATTCATTTTTGGGATGATAACAAAGTGTTGCCCACATCTGACGTCCTTCCTTCCTTCATGAAAGTGACTTTGATTAATCCTTGTCATGCCGTGGCTAAGGTTCAAGTCTATGACATGATGAAAAAAAAAGGAGTCCTACAAAAACAATTACGTTAAGAGGAGGGCGTCCTATTCTAGCTGCAAATGGCCACCTTGACCTTGAATTTTCTTTTAACTTTGGTCATTTTCTCAGCAAATTTTTTTGTGTACGTTTCAGCCGGGGTTGAATTTTTCATTAGGATTAAAATGAATATATTATTTTTTTAATAATCAACCACTAAGGGAATCTTGCAAGCGTGTCCTTGTTGTCGAGTTGCCCTAAACTCATGGTGTCATTGTTTTTGTTCAAGTCAAAGTACTACTCAATTTTGTTTACAAATGGAATTCCCTAATCAAAATATCTTTTGATTTGGCAAAATATAGATTGTCGCAAAGTAATATTACTTGATATTACGTAAAATCAATTAACAATTATTTTTTATTAGCATTTGATAAAAAGATTATATAATTTTATATAATATAATTACGTAAATCCGACGTTAATGGATAGAAACTGCTTATGCTGCAAACGTGTAATGGGAGGCCTTTGGTGGCGCACACGTCTGGTTCAACGAATCATTATTCCATTGCTATAGAGTGGTATAACTTAAGAGGCAAATCTGTACAGTCAAAATTGATTATGTTTTAAAAAATTTTGAGGTGGTTTATTAATATAAATTGATATTTAAAATTATTTTTATTAAAAAATATTTATCATTAAATAACTTTTATTTTAAAAGATATTAGTTTTTTATTTAAATAATAAAAAAAATATTCTTAAAAAATTTTAAAAAAAATAAGAGGCAAGGGAATCAGTCATTTGACCAGGACAGACAATTTTTACTAAAGTTTGTCGCATTTCATCTCCTTTTCTTTACTGTATTTTAATGGTAATAATGATAACTAAATGCATGATTCAATTGAATATCTGCTTTTAGGGCGTAAATATCAAGATCATGAAGATGGTCTTTATAAAAGAAGCGGGCTGATAAGCACTTTAGAAACAAGCGTTTGGCCGGATCGATGGAGGACAAAAAAGTAGGAGGAAGCTTTGATTTGATCAGATTTGCGGAGTTCAAACAAGGCGCAGCAATTCAATGTTCGGTGGAGATTAGCTTTGCAATTAGCATATGTTGCCTTAATCACCTCTCGCTTTTTTACTTTACCTGCTCTGATAGAGATAAAGCGATGCAACCAAAGTAATAGATTCAATTAATTATTGCTAAAAGTTGACAGAAAAAGCTCAGATGAAGCTTTTGTGTGGGTGGAAAACGGCAGTGTTCGTCCCCACCCCACAAGGCGAAAGTAAAGCTCCAAAAGCATCATCTTTCAAGGGTTTTAAGCATAATAATGCACTTTTAAGTTGCCCACAATGTGCATGGCTGATATTTTGAATGAACCAAGATATGCACTTTGAGCAAGAGTACATTACTAATTGGGTTTTAGTCGGGTTAACGCTAATGAATCTTAATTCATATGGCACTTTGGTGACTTATTTCCGAATTTGGATTTGATATTCTATATCCTTTATCTATCTCAACTAACATATGACTCTTATTTTACTAAAAAAAAAGTTTAGTTTATCTAACATATATTTTTATGTCATTATTTTCAATTAAAATTTTTTTTATAATAAAAATAATTTATTCTTAAATTATAAAACAGTGTATTAATAGTATATTTAAGATTTCAAGAAAAGGAAAATAGGGGCCCAATCCAAAAAATGAGCCTCTAAAACCCAACAATAATTTTCTTTACTTTGAAAGTGAATCCCCAATAAGGCTATTAAATTAGCCTCTACGAGCCAAAAGATCTTCATAGAGAAAGTTGGTTACCAAAGTAGGACTATTACCCGCAAGGTGCGATTTGAACCCTATATTGGTTAGGGCTGAATTCATCCTGCTGTTCAACCAAGTCAACCTACAATGGCTAACTTGAGTTTAAATTGAATGTAAGATATAAAATATAACCTGTTATTAACCAATAGACATATAAAGAGATCACATATTAATTTTCAGTTATTTTAGGTAAATCAAGTTCAAGTTTTTTTAACACCCATAATTTTGGGAAGTGCTGTTTAGAGAGTCAAGGCATGGGATTGGGAGTGAGTATCAAAGTTGCACTTGTTGACAATAGTAGTAGCAGATAAAGTGTCCACTTCATTTTTCTTAGTTTGTTTTTTGTGACCCCCATATGGCCATTACTGACTGCAAGCATGTATATAATATAACTTGAAGGCAAAGATTCCAAACCCATTTATGGTTGCATCAGTTTCAAGGAAGCTAGGTTATTGCCTGTTTGGCCGGGGATCCAGCCAGCATGTGCTTTGCACATATAGACACATATACTTGCTTTTGCTTCATGTCCAAATGAATCTCTCCAGCATCCTTACTTTAGGCGTAGGGGTATTTAATTACTAATCAGACTCGGATTATATTGACCCCATTCACCAGAAGAATAGCACTATCTCATCAGCTCAACCAATTTTTTACCATCTTCCTGTTTTTAATTTAGTAGAATAAGTTGCATGACGTTTATCATATTAAATTTATTAATTCACAAATAATTTTATTAGTTGTTTACGAGATTAGCTTTTTCTTTTGCAAATTCTCTTCAATTTAGGGTTATTTAATAAAGTGTCCACACTATTTTTTAAAAATTTGAGTTTAGTTCAAAACCCTTAATTACTGCACTGGGCCTAGTGTAACTTTGATGGGCTTTAACAAACATTTATATTTAGTCTTACTCCATTTCATTTATGGGCCTAGGTTACATCATCCTCCTCCTTCTACGTTTCATTTTGCTTACTTGCTAATCCTAATTGTCGCTTGTATTATTTGCACAGTGCATATTTTTGTAAGGAAATTACTCTTGTATAAAATACTGTTTTACAATGCATATTTATAAAAAAAAAAAATTAATGTAATGCTGTCACAAAATATATAATACCAGAGAATAAGAAACCAAATTGCAAATTTCATTTCTTCGAAAAGAAAATTGGGAAATCATGCAATAGAAGTCAAACAAAGCCAGGTCAAAGGTATGGAAGGTTAGGAGCAAGTATGGACATCAGATGCTCTTCTTTTACATCATCGAACGGCTCATACGTAACCTTATCTACGGTTGACTCCCTCTTTGGACCCCACTCCGCACATCAATTCATTCGCAATTCCATTCGGACCTGGTATATAACAGGTGCGCCATTTGTAAGCAAAATGTTTTTTTTTTTTTAAATAAAAATCCGTTTCCCAAGTTTAAGAGATTCGTGAAAAACTCTTCCGATACTGAGGGCCGACTCAACAGTGTGATAGATGAAATGAATAAAAATCACGTGGGGATTTGTTTTATTGATGCCATAGACATCTAGTTGAAGAGATATGTTATCTAAAAAAAAAGCAAGTGACTTGAATCACATTTTCCACGAGGTTATTTTAATTTGAGAAAAGAAGCAGCACAAGATTTAAGGAATATTTGAGCTGGCAGAACGGTGTGAAAGACCAAATCTGAATTCCCCATACGGATATATATTTTGTGGCATCGCTCACTGTTGACTGCTCCCATCAAGATGCAAATGTGATTATGGAAATTTAGTTAATTTGACATATTTTAATCAGTTATTGCGAGTTTGCATTGAATTTAAATTTAATTTCGCAGAAACAATATAATTCGTTAATTATTAATAAAAATATAAATATATAAATAATAAGTCAAATTTAAATTACGTTAAGTTGAATTCAATGATTTACATACCTTTGTCTATCACACCACGGGGACTAATCCAATGTATAATTAATGATTCATCAAAATGGACACACCCGTAATTTTGTTTTTGACGGAGTCAAAAGTGGTGGTGTGATATATGATAGCCAACCTCTAAATAAAGCTACGTTATTGTGCTCGCAACTCGTTTATCTAAGTGCACTTTACAATGGCACCACTCAAAATTTGGTGTAGCTTGTTGGCTTTTGTACTTAAAACCACCCAATAAAGCCACTGATTTGGACCCACCATTTTCTTTAAAAAGCTGTCGTTGCTTTTCCTAGAATGTGAAAGGGATCGTTTTACATAAAATGTCAAATCAATCTGCTTTGCGCTTCCCCTTGAAACGACGACGCCTACTTTATCATCATTGAGTAGTTTTAGTATTATTATTGTTTTTCTGGTGCTACGTGTAAGGAGGCCGGAGCTGCGATGGCAGAGATGTGACAACACAGGTGAAGTCCAATTAATATGGGATTGCCAGTATAGAGTGTGCAAAACGGTGGGCTGGAGGATGGAGAGGGCCACGGGTCTACTGGCGTTGAAAGCAGCGTGTGAACGCGTGCCACGATAGGTCAAAGGCGTCAAACAATACTTTTGGTATCGCCACGTGTCACTCAATATTTCGTATTAGTGTCATGGCTGCCGTGGCACTCCCGCTTGACGCTCACGGCTCATCCCAGGAAATCGTCTGGAATGTGTCACGTGATCGTCATTCGTCAAACACGCCTCGCCTCCTTATCCACTATGGAAATGCCATTTGCCAATACCACTCGCCCCACTTCAAGCGCGTGTCCTGCCTCTCGTGACTTGTGACTCTGCCTTGCCATCTTTTACTTCTGAAACTATTGCTAGCCTGATGTCATCATCCTCGATGAAGCAATAGTACTATTTGCTTGAGCTATGATAATGACCACGCTCCATAAGAGAGAGTGGGAATACCGCCCGCGTTTTTGATAATGATGAAGCAGAAAAAACGAGGAATGTTCTACTAAAGTCCGAACGTGTGGTCGGCGGTCTTAACCGTCTCCGTTAAACTGCGCGGCAGATCAACGACCCTTTAAGTTTAAGCCTCCCAGTCCCGTTATCGTTAACGCCCGTACCAGACTTCCGTCCAATTTCAAACCCCCTCGTCCGCTCTATATATAATAGTAAATCCCTCAATTTTACTTCGCTACCTATCTGCAGCCAAGTCGCCGAGTTCTGAGAGAGAGGGAGACAGAAAGGGAAAGGAAATTTAACCCCCCAAAAAGAGAAGTATATGAAACAAAGGAAAAGAAATACGGGAAGTTTAGCACGCCCTCCCATAGTTCAACTCCAATCCAAGACTCAAGCTTTCGTTTTCTAAGCGTTGAATAACAGCAATTTCGGAGGTGATTTCTTTTACTTTCTTTCTGATTTTGCTCCATTTTTCTTTGGTTTCTTGCGAAGCAAGACCACAAGTTTTATTTTAAGCATAAAAAAATTCCCATGGTTGGACTTGAAAAGCTATGGCTTCTAATTTGGTAACACATCGGTGTCGGTTCGAAATAAGTCTGTTCCTGGAACTGGTTATCTCTCTCTCTCTCTCTTATTCCCCCACTTGTATAGATGCAAAATTTCAGCATTCCGAGGTGCAGTACTTGTTGATAAGTGACGCTCTTGTATTTTATTTTTCCTTATTTTATCTGCTTTTTCATTGAGAGCTGGGATTGAATGTTTTTATTTCAACAACGTTTATTTTTCTGCTCTCTTATCTAGCCCATTTGCAAAAGTTGTCTGTGTCTGAAAGTAATCTTTTTGGGTAATTTTGTTTGGATATGATTACTGTGCGGGCTTTCTATCAAGATAAAGGTTTCTGGGTATGGAGCAAATTCTTTGCTTTAACGGGAAGGAAATGATTTACATGCTTTCTCTATGTCATAGTGTTTTACTTTGATGTCCAGCCTAGTTACAACCCCCCAATTCTGAATAATAAGATTTAAGGCTGCCTTGACCAATTCCAACTCACTCGGTGTTGTTTTTTTTTCCCAAATCGTTTTGCCTTCTCGTTATTGCTTTTCAATTTGTTGTATACGTCATGCCAATGTTTTTATCCCCAACCAAATACTAAGTTAGTCATTTTGAACTGCAAAGAAAGAACTGCATACCATTGGCACGAGAACTTTTTCTTCTTGCTCTGAAAAGTATTCAACATGGAACCTTTTTCCGTTTGTTTTTTTGAATTGCATGGTATTTAGAGGTGTTAGAATTGCTTCCTTTTCAATTAAATCCCAATATATTCCAATTTCCAGAACAGGCTGTATTGTCTTCTATGACTTTCATGATTAATTTCATTGATGTGCTAGGGTGATGACCTTTCCTATCACTATTTTGAACTCAGAATTTGGTAGTTACTAGCTACATTTGTCTGCTATATGGCAATAACTGGCATCTTCTATAGGCTGAGTCAGTCAGACCAAAATTATGCTCTGCAAATTATTGTGGGGGTAAAAAGGATGAATCAAGTTTGGCATCATTACTAGAAGTGTCGCTTTAAATGCATTCATCAAGTTTTAGTGCCTTCTCACTAGATGTCTTCTCGTGTGTATCTTTATGTCTTTGTGTATATACTGCGCTCATTTTCTTACTTTTTCACTGTTCGTGTCAGATAGTTGTTGTTGTTATTGTGCTACTAAGAAGATATTAATGAAGTCCCTCTTGTAATGGCAGGCTTATTCCTGTTATTTGAAGGTGTTTGGGATCAATTTAAAGACCCAATATCAGGTTGCTGATAGTCTGATTATACCTCTCTGTTGAAATTCAAGGTCGATGCTTTTCTGATTTGCTAGTGGTCCTTTCAAGATCTTTTCTGGCACGAAGCATCAGATGCCATCTTTGTAGTATGGACTCACAGCAGCTTTTTAGTTTTAGTGTGACCAGTGCAGGACTACCTTATACATCATCCTATCCCACTGCTCCATCTCTGCCCAACAGGTTTCTAGGATCCTTGAAATTTGACATAGGAAACTCACCTATTTCGCCCTTTTCTACTCATTTTGATTCAGATACTCTCTCTTCATTGAGTGACAGCCAGGAGCACCTCTACTCAGGGGAGATCCTCTCTGGTGTCAGCCCTTCCTGTAACTCTTCGCTGGAAACTAGTCACTATTTGTCGAGGCCAATCTCATCTGTGGACCATATCCAAAACGATCTGCATCTATATTCTGGTAATCAGAAAATCAGAAATGCTCTGCTGGAACTAGAGACTGCTTTGATGGCCCCTGATGAAGAAGTTACCACATCAAATACATCTTTGGCTCAGAGTCGCATGCTGACAACATCTGGCCATAGAAATAGGTCCTGGAGCCATGAGCGCCAAGGGTCGCAACATATTCAAGATTATCCGTCTCTTGTTAGTAGCAGTAGACAGTCAGGTGAAGTTGCACATGTAGAGAAACGTCAAAAATCAATGGAGGAAGCAACCCTACAAGGCTTCCCTCCGGGCAATTTGAAACACTTGTTAACGGCATGTGCAAAAGCCCTATCAGAAAACAACTTGAACGATTTTGATCGATTGATTGAAAAAGCTAGAGGTGCTGTATCTATCAGTGGGGAGCCAATCCAGCGGCTTGGTGCCTATATGGTGGAAGGGCTTGTTGCAAGGAAGCAGGCATCGGGGAATAACATATACCGTGCCCTTAGATGCAGAGAGCCTGAAGGCAAAGACTTGCTGTCTTACATGCATATGCTGTACGAAATCTGCCCCTACTTAAAATTTGGTTACATGGCTGCAAATGGAGCCATTGCTGAAGCATGCAGAAATGAGGATCGCATTCATATCATAGACTTTCAGATTGCTCAGGGAACTCAATGGGTGACTCTCCTTCAAGCCCTTGCAGCAAGGCCTGGTGGTGCTCCCCATGTGCGTATCACTGGGATTGATGACCCTCTCTCTGAATATGCTCGTGGTGATGGGCTGGAGGCAGTTGGGAAAAGATTGGCCATAATCTCTGAGAAATTTGGTATCCCAGTTGAATTTCATGGAGTGCCTGTATATGCTCCATATGTGACAAGGGACATGCTGGATGTCAGGGCTGGAGAGGCTTTGGCTGTGAACTTCCCTCTGCAGCTTCATCATACCTCTGATGAGAGTGTTGATGTGAATAACCCAAGGGATGGGCTTCTGAGAATGGTAAAGTCACTTTCTCCCAAGGTGACCACATTGGTGGAGCAGGAATCAAACACGAACACGACTCCTTTCTTTAACAGGTTTACAGAAACTCTCGAGTACTACTTGGCAATGTTTGAGTCTATTGATGTCACCCTCCCAAGAAACAGCAAGGAGCGGATTAATGTGGAGCAACATTGTTTGGCCAGGGATATTGTGAATGTTATTGCTTGTGAAGGGAAGGAGAGGATTGAGCGGCATGACCTATTTGGCAAGTGGAAGTCTAGGTTGACCATGGCTGGCTTTCGCCAATATCCATTGAGCTCTTATGTAAATTCTGTTATAAGAAGCCTGCTGAGGTGCTACTCAGAGTATTATACACTAGTGGAGAAGGATGGAGCCATGCTATTGGGGTGGAAGAGCAGAAATTTGATTTCAGCTTCAGCTTGGCATTGATAACTAAGATGGAAAATGATGTAGTGATAGGAATATCATGATGATAGAAGCTATGATGGGGGGTGGTAACCTGGGGGGGGGGGGGGGGGGGGGATTTTACTGACAGATGTTTATCTTGATTTCCAGTACCATGTATCTCAAATAATTGTTTTACAGGTTTATGTTACCGTAAATTTGTTCATGTGGAGCCCTATGTACTTGTAATGAGGAACACTGATTCTTTTATATGTTTAGGTCTGCACACTACCATGGTCTACAGGTATTGCACTTGTATTTGAAACTGGTGCTTCGCATCCTCTATAAATTTTGTGAATTCACACTTTTTACTGGCTTACAACATTCCATTGTGATACACGGTGAATGCTTTCTTATTCTGAGGTTACTCAAGGCAATGGTGTATATAATGTGTGGAAGAATAAAAACGTGAATTTTAATAAAGTTAATAGCTTAAATTTTTAAATAAAAATCTGATGGAAAAAAATAATAAATTCCTATAAGGAATGAACACCTTGTCCGTTTGGGTATCGGTGGGCTTGCCTAGTTGCTGTTCTGGCCTCCAGAAGTCAATCGGGTTGCTGATATTTGTTTGGGTCAAACTTACATCAACGCGTTATGGGCATAGGCGGCTAGAGGTTGAGTCTACCTAACCAAAAGATAATTATGCGTGAAAAACAATCTGACACGATATCCTGTTACCCGATATATGAGCTAGGCTTGTGAATCAATAGCCTGTGGGCTTTAGCAGTGAGCGTGGCACCATATATTCCCTGCAAAATGATGTACGAAAAACAAGTACACGTTTTAGTTTTGTTTAAGTTATCTGTAATTTAAATTTAATGTACTCATTTCCATAAAAAAAAAAGTATTTATTAAATAATTTTAAATATTTTTTATTTTTAAAATTATTTTTTATAAAAAAAGTTTAATAAAACATTTAATAGAGATAATAAACTTGATAAAAATTAAAAATAAATAATTAATATTATTTTAATTTTAAAAATGATATAAAAATAAAATTTTAAAATAACAATTACCTTAGATTAAAAACATAATTATTAAATTTCAATGGGACCCATGACTTTTCCAACGTCTTGGGCGTTTGCTAACATTTTGAACAGGAAATCGATCAGTTGTTGCAACAAATTCACAACAGTTATGCCGAAAATGGCATGATGATAATTCTGGATGGAGACCTTCATTCTCTGGCTCTGCTCTTTAGGTTATTGAGGCAACAAGGATATTGCATTTCACCTGGTACATACAAAATTGGAAGAATTACCCTTTCTTTTATTTTTTCATGGTTTTCTATCTACTGATTCCTTGAGTTGTGATTGATCAGCCAGATGTGTTTAAAAAGTTCAAGGATGAGGAAGGAAACTTCAGTGAAAGAGTTACAAGCGATGTTGAAGGAATGTTGTGCTTGTATGAAGCTGCACAGCTGAGGATGCATGGGGAGGATATATTGGATGAAGCAGCTGCTTTCACTTCTACTCTCCTTGAATCCATGGTTACCCAATTGAGCCCTCTTCTTGCAACTCAAGTCAAATACAGCTTAAGGCACCCTCTCCGCAAGGCCTTGCCCAGGATAGCAGCACGACAATACATATCTATCAACCAGCAAGATCCCTCCCATAATGACATTTTACTGACTTTAGCAAAGTTAGACTTCAATGCGTTGCAAAAGCTGCATAAACAAGAATTTGGCAATATTTGCAAGTAAGCATTTAATCCATATACTCTTCAATTCCTCAAAAATCTAACTCTATCAAGTCCAGGAGCATTTGTATCTGCTATTCAATTGGATATAGGTGGTGGAAGGATTTTGACATGCCATGAAATCTACCTTTTGCGTGAGACAGGATTGTGGAATGTTGCTTTTGGATTTTGAACATGTATTTTGAGCCACAATACTCTCTAGCCAGAAGGATAATGATAAAATTAATTTCTGCTTTATTTATAATCTACGATACATATGATGCATATGGAACCATTCAAGAACTAGAACTCCTCACAAATGCAATTGAAAGGTTGGTATATACAAATAATAGTTACTTTATTCTCACATTTATTTTTACACAATTCTTATTTTATAAAATTTAAAACATTAAATTTATTGTATAACGAAGGTAGTATGCTATTACAATTTTTTACTTACCTACCATGTATTTAGTTATATTTTTCTTTTTGTAAAAGCGGATAACATGATTGACCATCTTCCATTATAATGTGACTAAATATATGGTGGGATAGTTGAAAAGGGATAACCTAGCAAGACCATTCTGTATAAATAATAAGGTTAATGTATATTGTTTGAATTTTTGAAATTGAACACATGTTGATAACTAATTAATCTATTTAATGAATTATAGGTTTGATATCTATCGCATAGATGATCTCCCAGAATCCATGAAGTTATCTTTTGGGGTACTCATGGGTGCTTTTGAGGAAATAGAGCAAGAGATGAAGAAGGAAGGAAGGGTATGCAGCGTTTTCTATGCAAAAACAGAAGTATGATTCTGTTTCCCTTTTCCGTTGATTTGCTAATCGAATTAGTACTGTTATAATTTGAATTGTCTATGCATGCATTGAGAGCAGATGAAAAGGTTGTTCCAAGCCTATATGGGTGAAGCAAGACGGTGCCATTACAACTACGCACCAACAACCGAGGAGTGCATTGGCATATCGACAGTATCATGTGCTTACCCACTGCTGACCACTGTTTCTTTCCTTGGCATGGGAGACGTGGCAACAGAGGATGTCTTCAAATGGGTAACAGCTCACCCAAAATTTGTTAAAGCTTCAGCAAAAATCTGCAGATTCATGGACGACTTTGTCTCCAACGAGGTGTATATATATATATGGTTATACATCTGCCTTGAATGGATGGTTTTGGGTTTCATTTCAGTTTGAAATGAATATATGGGTTGCTGCTGCACATACAGTTTGAGCTGAAAAAAGGGCACGTTGCTTCAGTGCTGGAATGCTACATGAAGGAGCATGGCGTGTCAAGGGAAGAGGCTAGGGATGAAGTTGAGAAGGTAATTAGTAATGTTTGGAAAGATATAAATGAGGAATGCCTTGGACGACCAACCAAAATTGCAATGCCTTTGCTTATGCGTGTGGTCAACCTTGCGCGATTTGCTGAAGTGTTTTTACAAAGGTGAAGATAACTACACCCACTCTGGGAAAATCATGAAGGATTACATGGCAGCTTTGCTTGTATATCCCCTCCCACTTTGACCAACAACTATCAAATACTAATGCAAAAAGTATAAATAATAGAAGAAAATAAAATAAAGGCGTGGTTTTGGACTTAGGAGGTGACCACCTTGTGCGCCCAAACTGGTTTCGGGGATCCAGGGCTTAGCAAAACCTACCCAGTTGTAAACGACAGTCAAGGAGGTCGTTGGGTCCTCGACAAAGCCTCTTTACTTATGTTGAGGAAATATTTGTTTCCATAACACCACGTTATTTTGATGTCAAAAAAAAAGTTGGAGTTGGAGCAGGCTCTTGACTATTATTATTATAAAATACAACCTTGTTAGAAACATGCTATAATAATTGCACTGCTATTCTTTACTCATCCATATCATTGGGCCTAGAATGTGTCCACCTTGATCGCTCTAACTGGTTTCAGACAGTGGAACAGTCCACGCTTCACAAAGTTGTGTTTGCTTTAGTGTTATAGGAACGCCAGCTATTATGGCGGCATGGCATAAGAAGTTTAGAGGTTCTTGTTGCGGGATAATAACTTTGAAAAAGTGGCTTTTTTTCTTTTCCGCAAGAGGGTTTAAAGTTGGCAACTTTGAGTAATTTAATGAAAAATTGCAACTTGATAATTGTTCTTATCGATATATGGATGGGTGGCCATTAATATAAAAATACACCCATACGCATAACGCCTTTTGTTTTTCACGTGTTTTCATCTTTGTTGTTTTATATAAAAAAGGAATTGATTTTGTAATTGCCCTCCCACTTATAGATGAAGAAGGTTTGGTATCTTAATTAACTGTTGAGTTTCCTTCTGAAACCATGACAGATATAGACTCTATTTCACCTTCATTGCAAACCAATTTCCATGTCAATGGGGAAACAAAATTTGAGATAATTTTTTAAAAGCAATATTACATTTTGTTAAGAGTTATATTAATTATTGTGAGTATTAAATACAAAAATTACTTTCAGAGTATTGATTTATAGTTACATTATTTACATAAATTAATTATTATTAAATACTTATTTAAAAAATTTAAATCTTTAAATTTATTAGACTTTACTAACATAATTATGAAATCTCAAAAATTCTGTAACAAAATTATTTTTATGATAATTTAATAATACATTTATTAATGGGAACACACTTTTTCTTAATTCAATAGCTTGTAGATTGAATCTAAGGGTATGCATAGGTCAGATTGAAGAAGAAATTCGGATTACCAACCAAAAATATAGTTATGCAAGTTACGGGCTGGATTTAGGTTGCTTCACATCGATTGGGGTTGGGTTGTGTCTGACTTATTTGCACACCCATACTTGTCTCAATCACTAATCAGCGTGGCACCATATGATCTTCCTCTCAAGATGATGTAAGAAAAACAATTACACGTTAATTATTGATATGGTAAGGTACTAATCAGTGCTGTCTTGTCAAGTCTTTTTTACCCAACAACCCAAAGACCTCTTAGACATTAGGTGTTCTTTCTTCACACTTGTCTAAAATGTTGTTTGTACTTCACGCACTCTTTTTTCATGCATCAAGTGAGGAACCTGCTAAATAAAAAATAACTCATGTTTCTGGCGGATAAGTCTAATCTTTTGAGTTAATCAGTTTTTTAACAACTTAAATATTAGTTTATAAGTGTAAGTAAAAACTTTATCCTACGAAACAAGCTCTTAGAGTTATTAAAGTTGGAAAACACCAAACATCATTATTTTAGCCTAGTTAATTACAACATCCTTGATAATCAAGCTACTCATAAATTAGGAGTATTTGCTGTTCGGTAGTTATGTACGTACAAATAATAGTATGCTGTTAAAAATAAGTAACTTGAATATTCTAAATAATTATTATTATACAAATCGTAAAGTCTTAAATTTAAACTTAAAATTTTGAAAAAAAAAAGAAGCTTCCAGGCAACTATTAGGTATGCTATCAAAGAAATTAATGCAAAATTTATTTGCTAACAATGTTCAGTGATAACATGATTTATGTGTGATCCACCCAAAGCTTCAAACGTTTCAATCATTATTAAATAACTCTTCAGATAACAATCATTTAAAATTGAATCGCCGTCGTTTTCAATACATTATCATCGTATTGCCTTTTATTATTAACATGCCATTTCTCGAAGGACATTAATTCCAGGTGAAAAACATGCCAGCATTGTTAAATTTCATTTTTGAGCTTCTTTTTGGGTCGAAGGCCGAAAAGTAGGGGATTGCTGACTCAAAAGCTATGTGCTCCCATACCAAATGTCATTTTACAACACGTGATTTGTGTTCCAAAAATTGTTCACAAAGAATGGGAACTGTACGGCTATTATTTTAAATAAAATATGCATATATTAAATTGCGTAAAAAGAAAAGAAAGGGACAGACTACTCTAGCATGTTGGAGTAATTAATTAAAAGTACTGATAATTTTACGCAAAAATTACATACAAGTTCGCTATGTTTAGATATGAAACTAATGAATACAAAATGCACCGTTTGATTTTGGGATTACTAGTACACCAAAAGTGCGTACTCACTACATCTCCCATTAGTTAGTGTTTATAGCTTTATGCTTTCTATAAATATCCGCTCCTAAGTTGTTATGGCCTCAAAGAAAGCAGAAGAGGTAATTAGTAAGAGCATCTCTCTGAAAACCTCAAGAGCCAAAGATGTCGGTTGCAGCTTCAAATTTTGTCATTTCAACCCAGAATGCCAAACCTGATTTCACTCGAAGCACTGCAGCCTATCATCCTTCCATTTGGGGGGATCATTTCATTCAATATGCTTCAGAATCCTGTGTTAGTATCGCTACTTAGTGACTGCTTATTTACATTGATAACAAACGTGTTCATCCAATATCAGTATTAATGACATTTTTCTTTAACCACATGCAGGAAGTGGATGACAAAATGAGGCAACAAATTGAAGCACTGAAAGAGCTTGTGGGGAAGATGCTTGTCCCTGGCAATGAAAAGCCCACAACAAAACTTAACCTGATTGATTCAATCCAACGTTTGGGTGTTTCCTACCATTTTGAAAATGAAATTGATCAGTTGTTGCAACAGATTCACAACAGTTATGTCGAAAATGGCATAATAAAAATTCTGGATGGAGACCTTCATTCTCTGGCTTTGCTCTTTAGGTTATTGAGGCAACAAGGATATCGTATTTCGCCTGGTACATACAAAATTGGAAATATTACCTTTTCCCTTTTATTTCATGTTAAAATGTGGTCCTATTCACTGATTGCCTGAGTTGTGATTGGTTAACCAGTTGTGTTTGAAAAGTTCAAGGATGACGAAGGAAACTTCAGGGAAAGAGTTACAGGCGATATTGAAGGAATGTTAAGCTTGCATGAAGCTGCACAGCTGAGGGTGCATGGGGAGGATATATTAGATGAAGCAGCTGCTTTCACTTCTACTCGCCTTGAATCCATGGTTACCCAATTGAGCCCTCCTCTTGCAACTCAAGTCAAATACAGCTTAAGGCACCCTCTCCGCAAGGTCTTGCCCAGGATAGCAGCACGGCAATACATATCTATCTACCAACAAGATCCCTCCCATAGTGACATTTTACTGACTTTAGCAAAGTTAGACTTCAATGCGCTGCAAAAGCTGCATCAAAAAGAATTTGGCAATATTTGCAAGTAAGCATTTAACCAATATACTCTTCAATTCCTCAAGAATCTATCTCTCTAGATCAAGTCCAGGAGCATTTCTAACTGCTCTTCAACTGTATATAGGTGGTGGAAGGATTTTGACGTGCCAAGAAATCTACCTTATGTGCGAGATAGGATTGTGGAATGTTGTTTTTGGATTTTGAGCGTGTATTTTGAGCCGCAATACTCTGTAGCCAGAAGGATGATGACAAAAGTAATTGCCGTTTTATCAATCATCGACGATACATATGACGCATATGGAACCATTCAAGAACTAGAACTTCTCACGAATGCAATCGAGAGGTTTGGCTTATGTAAATAACACGTAGATATAAATTTTTTTTTTAATTCTCAAAATTGAAGAACCGATGGTAACTAATTAATCTATTGAATGAATCATAGGTGGGATATCTGCTGCTTAGACTATCTCCCAGAATCCATGACGTTACCTTTTGGGGTACTCATGGGTGCTTTCGAGGAAATAGAGCAAGAGATGAAGAAGGAAGGAAGGGTGGGCAGCGTTTACTATGCAAAAACAGAAGTATGAATCTGTTTCCCTTTTCAGTTGATTTGCTAATTGAATTAGTGCTGTTATAATTTGAATTGTCTATACATGCATTGAGGGCAGATGAAAAAGACGGTCCAAGCCTACATGACTGAAGCGAGATGGTTACAGGACAACTATGTACCAACAACAGAAGAGTACATTGGCATATCAACAATATCGTGTTGTTACCCACTGTTAACTACTGTTTCTTTACTTGGCATGGGAGACATGGCAACAGAGGATGTCTTCAAATGGGTAACAGCTCACCCAAAAATTGTTAAAGCTTCAGCAAAAATCTGCAGACTCATGGACGACATTGTCTCCAACGAGGTATGTATATGATACATCTGCCTTGAATGGATGGTTTTGGAGTTCATTTCAGTTCGAAATTAATATATGAGTTCCTGCTGCACATACAGTTTGAGCAGAAAAGAGGGCACGTTGCTTCAGTGCTGGAATGCCACATGAAGGAGCATGGCGTGTCAAGGGAAGTGGCAAGGAATGAAGTTGAGAAGTTAATTAGTAATGGTTGGAAGGATATAAATGAGGAATGCCTTGGACGACCAACCAAAATTGCAATGCCTTTGCTTATGCGTGTGGTCAACCTTGCGCGATTTATTGATGTGTTCTACAAAGATGAAGATAACTACACCCACTCTGGAGGAATCATGAAGGATTACATAGCAGCTTTGCTTGTGGATCCCCTCTCACTTTGAACAACAACTGTCAAATACTAAAACCAAAAAAAATAAAAATAAATAAATAAATAAAAGAAAATAAAATGGAAGCGTAGTTTTGGACCTTGGAGGTGACCATCTTGAGTGCCCAAACTGGTTTCACAGATTCAAGGGCAGTTGTAGACCATAGACAGAGAGGTCGTAGAGTTCTCGACAAAGCCTCTTTAGTTATGTCAAGAAAATATTTGTAATTTATTTTGTTTCCATAACGCCACGTTATTTTGATTTAAAAAAAAAAAGTTAGAATTGGAGCGAGCTCTTTATTATTATTATTATTATTATTGTTATTATAATAAAATAGAATCTTCTTAAAAACATACTATAATTATTGCAATTCTATTCTTTATTCATCCATATGATTTTCATCTCAATATAAAATAAGAGTACCAGTTTTTAATAATTATAGTTGGCAAATTGTGGTTGAGGCCTCGTATGGTTAGTTGGTTTGACGGTAACAGGGGTACGTAAAGTTTCAAGTTTAAACACCACGGACATGTATATTTGTTCACTGTTTTTTAAAACAGTGTGAAAATAAATGTCATATAAAAAGTGGGATGGCACTGAAAGTTTAACACACTTGTTTCTCATTAATCGATAGTGTCACGAACTTGTTTAATTGTTCCATAAAATTTCCTATTTAGTTAGAACTCATATTTGTAAACGGGTGTATGATCATAGGTGACAATAGGTTGAACCTAACGGGCGCTCCCGGCTCTAACTTACAAGAAAATTTATAGTATAATAGAGATACTAAAGATTAGGTCTTTCTTAATTCAAAATTTAAATTTACAATATTTTCTATTTTAAAAATAGAGATAAATATTGATAAACTTATACTCACAATTTTATTTAAGTAGAAGTATAAATTTTTTCTAACTTACATGGTAATTATGTGTAAAAGAACAATGTGTCATAACATCTTGCTACCCAATACATGAACTAGGCTTGTGATTCACTAGCTTTTGGGTTTTAGCAATGAGCATGGGACCATTTCTTCTCTTCCAAATGATGTAAGAAAAATAATTACGCATTATTTTTTAGCCTAATTTATTTATCGTATAAAGTTAATTTTCTAACCTACATAGTAATTATGTGTGAAAGAACAATGTGTCACCATATCTTGCTACCCAGTTCATGGGCTAGGCTGGTGATTCAATAGCTTGTGTGTTTTAGCAATGAGCGTGGCACTATATCTTCCCTTTGAAATGATGTAAGAAAAACAATTACATGTTATATTTTTATTCCAATTTATTTATCATATAAAGTTAATTTTCTAACCTACATAGTAATTATGTGTGAAAGAACAATGTCTCGTGATACCTTGCCAGCCAATACATGAGCTAGGCTTGTGATTCAATAGCCTGTGGGTTTAAGCAACGAGCGTGGTACCATATCTTCACTTTAAAATGATGTAAGAAAAACAATTACACATTATTTTTGGTCCAATTTATTTGTAGTATAAAGTTAATTTTCTAACCTACGTAAAGAACAAAGTGTCATTATATCTTACCTACCCAATACATGAGCTAGGCTTGCGATTCAATAGCTTGTAGGTTTTGTCAATGAGCGTAATACCATATCTTCTTTTTGAAATTATGTAAGAAAAATAATTACACCTTATTCTTTTAATCTAATTTGTTTGTCATATAAAGTTAATGTACAAAAAAATTGAAAAGTCATTAAATAATTTTAATTTTTTTAAATTACTTTTTTATTAAAAAATTAAAAAAATTAGTTGAGTATTTAATATAGATAATAGTTTTAAAGGTGTAATTTAAAAAAAATAATTAATCTTAATTTAGCTCAAACTATAAAATCTAATGTCATGTATGAACCAAGATGTAATCTTAAAAAAATATAACTACACATAATAAGTTTTTCACATGTTACGAATAATTTGTGGTTATTATGATTTAATTATTTGCACTCCCACTCCCACGTATAGATGACGAAGAAGGTTTGGTATCCTAATTAACAGTTGATTCTCATTCTCAAACCATGACATACACAAACTCTCAGTTTCGCCTTCATAGCAAACCAATTTACATCTCGATGGCGAAACTCAAAAGAAAAAAAAAAGGCTTCTAATTAAATAATTTTTGAAAAAAGTAATATTACATTTTGTCAAGAGTTATATTAATTATTGGGAGTGTTAGTTAAATATAAAATTTACTTTTAGAGGATTGACCTGTAATCATGTTATTTTGATAAATTGAATATTATTAAATATTTATTTAAAAAATTTAAATTATTATAAATTTAATATGTTTCCTAATTAATTTTTTTATTAAATTTTTATAAGATATTTTCACCTTTCGAATAATACTAATTTCTTTTAAAGTTAGGGTTAAATTCTGAATATATGACTTATGTTAAAATAATTTAAAATACAATTATTTATCATTACACCTACTATTTATTAATCTCCTCTAATTAAATTTTGAAAATTAAAAATGTTACAACAAAATAATTATTTATGATAATTTAAAAATACATTTATTAATGAGAATATACATCTTAATTCAAGAGCTTGTGGGTAGAATCAATCACTAATCAGGGTGGCACCTTATCTTCCTCTAAAAATGATGTAAGAAAAACAACTGCTCGTTGGTTATTGACATGGGAGAAGGCAGTAGGCAGTAGGTAGATGGTTTTGGGGTTCATTTGAGTTTGAAATTAATATATGGGTTGGCTGCACATACAGTTTGAGCAGAAAAGAGGGCACGTTGCTTCAGTGCTGGAATGCTACATGAAGGAGCATGGCGTGTCAAGGGAAGAGGGGAGGAATGAAGTTGAGAAGGTAATTAGTAATGGTTGGAAGGATATAAATGAGGAATGCCTTGGACGACCAACCAAAATTGCAATGCCTTTGCTTATGCGCGTGGTCAACCTTGCGCGATTGATTGATATAAAGATAACTACACCCACTCTGGAGGAATCATGAAGGATTACATAGCAGCTTTGCTTGTGGATCCCCTCTCACTTTGACCAACAACTATCGAATACTAAAACTAAAAATATAAATAATAGAAGAAAATAAAATCGAGGCGTAGTTTTGGGCCTAGGAGGTTACCAACTTGGGCGCCCAAACTGGTTTCAGAGGTCCAGGGTTTAGCAAAACCTACTCAGTTGTAAACGACAGTGAAAGAGGCTGTAGAGTCCTCAACAAAGCCTCCTTAGTTATGTTAAGAAAATATTTGTGATTTATTTTGTTTCCATAACACTAAGTTATTTTGATGTCGAAAAAAGTTAGAGTTGGAGCAGACTCTTTCTTATTATTATTATTATTATTATTATTATTATAAAAAATAGAACCTTCTTAGAAACATAATATAATTATTGGAATGCTATTCTTTACTCATCCATATAATTTTCATGTCATTATAAAATAATATGTTAAGATGCGTAGTTTTAGGCCTAGGAAGTGACCACCTTGAGCTAACAGGTTTCAGAGATCCAGCCT
The DNA here is from genome assembly GCA_037013595.1 of Dicorynia guianensis. Lineage (NCBI taxonomy): Eukaryota > Viridiplantae > Streptophyta > Magnoliopsida > Fabales > Fabaceae > Dicorynia > Dicorynia guianensis. The sequence continues at coordinate 6,128,229 of JASUAB010000009.1, forward strand.
AGTTGTAAACGACAGTGAAATAGTCCATGCTCGACAACGTTGTGTTTGCTCCAATTTTGTGTTATAGGAGCTGCAATTATGATGGTGGCATGGCATAAGAAATGTAGACCAACAAGCTTGTTGTTGCTGGATAATAACTTTGAAAAAGTGGCGTTTTTTCTTGTCCGAAATAGGGTTTAAAGTTGGCAACTTGGACTGATTCAATTAAAATTTGCAACGTGATGATGTTACACGCTCAAGTTGCTACTTCCTATATTGTCTTTATGCGTTCGTCAAAGTCATCAATACATCATTTCTTCCCCAAAAAAAAAAAAAGTTCATCAATATATAATCTACAGTAGCTTTGGGCATGCTAGGAACAAATGGATAGAGACTCGCAAAACATCCTTCCAACTACGTTAAAAGTCGAAACAAAGTGAGTTTAAGTCATCAAGAAGCCTCTTTACTTAATTTAAGTAAGTCCAAGTAATGGAGAGAAGAGAGCGAGTAGCAGACATGCACAAGTAAAGTAATATCACTTCAACTGCCAAAAAAAAAAAAAAACCAATATCAATTCTAGCTAGCACTGCAAGAATTACATTTGAACCCTTAAACATGATTTCGATACGGACTTGATAAACATTGATAGGATTTAATATTTTAAATCACCTAATCAATGCTGCAAGACCCGTTATGTCGACCAACAGATAGTTAGTAATATAATAAATCTTGCAGGGTCAGCTGTTGTGCCACACACGCCTTCCCATTACTTGAATTTGTGTATAAAATATTGCATCAATATCAGCTACGAAAATCTCTATATTTTTCAGATACTGTGGACACAGTGGTGACACATGTTCTGGTATTGACTTCAAGGATAAACTGACTGTATAACTCCTTTGACAGAAGGGAGTGTCTAAACAAATACGCGTATATATATACGTATGTATCTTGTATGTAACTAGGACTGGTCCCCGTGCCCCTGCTGTCATCTTTGACATTGACTTTAAGGAATCAATCTGTCTTTAGTTCTTATTGTTCTATGGCCAGCCCAATAAAAACCACCATGTTCTTGTCACCAATTATTACCGGGTAGACCCTATTTGCTATCTTCTGATAACGAGGCGTAATTCAATTTATCTGTCAAGGCTATTCGACCAGTTACTTTCTCCGATTCCCGGTATCTGTCAAGGCTATCTATTCATTGCTAGCGCCAACTGCCCACCAAGTTCGGGAAATACTATTGTTACGCAGGTTAAAGCTCTGTAACTGTACAACTTAATAGAAAGTTTGGTTGAAACGAGCGTTTCAGCCAAACTTTCTGTTTGGTTGTATATTTTGCATAGGTACAAAGAGAGAAGGATAACACTTATCTTTTCTATTTGTGGTCCAAAAGGATGCAGTCTCTATGCTTTTAGCTGGCGGCAAAAGCACACAGCAGGGGGAGTGTGGAAAAGTATTCCCACCCGAAAGGAAAACCATTACAACACCAAGCAGCCGTTTCAATTTTTTAACGTAAAAAAGTGTTATTTTGTAAAAGAATCAACAAATAAAAGAAATTTATTATAAAATTCTTATTTATGCGATACGAGTCATAAAAGCAAACACGCCAGCACTGTAACCCATTCATAATCCTTTTCCTAATCCACATCGTAAAACTAATCAACGTCAGAACCGACTTCCACGTGTCCCCCCACCGCTGCCCCCAGTCTTAGTGTCAAATATTCTTATTCGTATATTTTTAATTTTATTCAATCTTTTATAATATAAAATTAAAAGTTGTGTAAAAATTATTAAGTAAAATTTTTTCCATAGCAACCAGGCGAACCAAGGAGTATATGCTAGTATATCCCCGACTCCCGGTGTTTTCCTTCGCATCTTCCTTCCTTCAAAATTCAAATTTCTGTCAAAATAAATGGTAATTAATTACTTAATTACATCTCCTTATATACTCGCCAGCCACCAGCATAGCTAGCATATTTGAAATCAACCCTCTTCTGCTTCTTTCCGCAAACTAAGGACCTGAGATGCCTCCCATCCTGTCCTTCGATTCCAATGACCCCACCCCAGATCTTCACTCACCCCTCCTCCCTCCGCCCAAGAAGCACGCGGGGAAACCCGAACCCGAGAAGCTTTGCGTCGACGACATGCTCCAGAGACACTGCGGCGAGTTCGGTCCCTGGCAGCTCAAGCACTTCGTCCTCACCAGCCTCGCCTGGGCTCTGGAGGCTTTCCACACCATGGTCATGATCTTTGCAGACCGCGAACCAGGTTGGAGGTGCCTCCCCGGAGCAGCCGGTTTGGGTTGCGACCCCTCCGCCGGAACCGTATGCGCGCTCCAACAGGGTTCGTGGGAGTGGGTCGGAGGCCCGGGCAGCGCCACCGTCGCGGAGTGGGGGTTAATCTGTAGTGATAAGTATAAAGTTGGAGTGGTCCAGGCCATCTTCTTCGGCGGCTGCATGATCGGTCAGTTCACCCACCTCAATTTCTCCCTTTTTTTTTTTTCAAATTACATATCAAGCAGTAATCTGTAGGATCATCTTCTCAGTAATTTTTTACGAGCAATTATTAATATCTATACTTTAGAAAATAATGCAAGACGAGGAAAGAAAGTTAATGACAATAATATATACGTAAACAGTTATATTTTGACTACAAATTCCAGAATGAGTTAAATTACTTTTACAAAATGGTAAATCTGTTTATATATATATATATATATTATTTTGATTTTAGTATATAGACAAATATTATTCAGACGATGACAATAATAATTCATGAAGATGATAATGAGAAAGAATGAGAAAGCAGATAGGTGTGAATCGTGTGACACACAAATTGTAGAAAACTATGAAAAAATGGTTCTTTAAATTTATGGATGAGGGAACTGGATAATTTAAAAAAGAAAAAAAGAAAAAATGACACCCCAATGTTTTAGGAAAATGGATTCTTTAGAGTAACCTTTATTTGATAGTACTATAATTTATATAATAATTTTAAAAATAATTTGATAAAAAAGCATAAATTTTTATCCTGTACGAAAAAGATGAAGTACATTTTTTTACGAAACTACAGAAAATCCATGTCATATTTTGGAGAGAGATACATACAGCCATGCAGACTTTTGTGTTGTCGTTTGCTGGTGAATTTTATTTTACTCGACTCGTAATTTAAGTTTTAGGTCTGCCACTCTAGTTGAGGCTTGACTTCTTTGATTTCCCAGGTACATGTAGAAATCTTAATAATGCTAGCTAATATCCAAAAAAAAAATAATGCTAGCTATGTCGCCTAGAATATTTAGTACTCTTGCTGTCTTCTGGCCTTGTCTAACTATTTCAATCACAGAACAGAAGGAGAGTTAGCTTAGCTTTTTTTCTTTTTTTTTACAAAGCTTAATTTATTGTAAACACGAATAATGCTAATTCCACCTAAAAATTAGGTATAATTAGTTTATAAGTAGGTATAATGATTTAGAAGAAAGAAAAATATATATATATATATATAAAAGATTATAAAAAATTTATATTATCTCAATTTATTTATAAATGTCAGTGCCTTTCAAACACAAAGGCTACTGAGATTCTCCATTTGCAGGGGGACAGGAATGATGATGGTAGAGACAGAGTGACGGTGGTTTTGTTCCTTTACGAACAAAACCCCATCAGATGCTGTATCCAAAAAAAACAAAAAAAAAACCCATCAGATGCAAAGTTTCAAGGCTGATTAGCAGCTCTCTACCAACCCAAGAATCAAATAATTTCTTGAATTACTATAATTAGAAGAGCAGCGATAAACTTACAAACAAAATGTGCACGGTATAAGATAGAACAAAAACTAAATAGTTCCGTTTGGTTTTACTTTTGGAGCCTAATTGTACACAAATAATGAGTTAGAGTAGCATTTCCCCAATTAAAATCACAAAAACTTTAATCTTAACTTACAAGTCTTCAATTATCATCTTCTTATAGATGTAAAATCATATGTATATATTGTCCAATAATGTTAATAATGGTTAGAAAGATTTGGCAATTATTTCTGGAAAAAGCAAACAAATGTGAGATGTAAAAGCGAGGCAACAAAATTGACCGTTTCCTTCTTCCTCGGCTAAAGTTAGTTACCAAAGTTTGGCTTTGGAAGCAGCGTCTTTCACTTTTTCAATGCCTGTTGCCTGTTGGTGAAAGTACAGACATGTACTCAAAGTGATGTATAATCTATAATTAGTTAATTACAAAATAACGCTTGGAAGTTACTAACAGTGTCTTGCAATCAACATCTCTGCTGTTCAAATTTCAGGTGCTGGGATATTTGGTCACCTGTCTGACTCCTTTCTCGGAAGAAAAGGCTCTCTTACTGTGGTTTGCCTCTTAAACGCCATCTTTGGCTGCTTGACGGCATTCTCCCCCAACTACTGGACCTATGTGCTTCTCCGCCTCCTCACCGGCATCAGCACTGGAGGCGTTGGTCTCTGCGCTTTCGTCCTCGCCAACGAGCCCGTCGGCCCCACCAAGCGCGGGATTGCTGGCATGTCCACGTTCTACTTCTTCTCGTCCGGCATTGCAGTCCTCTCTGGCATTGCCTACATTTTTCAAACGTGGCGTGCGGTTTACATTGCCTCTTCCATCCCTTCACTCATCTTCCTCATTTCTGTCCTCCCCTTCATCTCCGAATCCCCAAGATGGTACCTAGTTCGTGGGAGAGTAAACGAGGCCATGAAGCTCATGTCCACTATCGCCACCACCAATGGCAATCACCTTCCTGATGGTGTCCTTCTCGGAATCGATGAAGAGGCAGCAAGAAGTGGCTCGGGCTACGACCTATCGGAAAACAAAGATGTAAAAAGTGGGTCTCTCATAGACGTAATTCGCTCGCCGAGTACGCGCATTCGTCTATTTCTGACAGTGGCCATTAATTTCTTGTGCTCTGTTGTGTACTATGGGTTGAGTTTAAACGTCGTGAACCTGGAAACCAACCTTTATTTGAATGTGCTGCTCAACGCAGTGGCTGAGATGCCAGCCTACACAATTACGGCGCTGTTGTTGGACAAGTTGGGAAGGAAGCCATTGACGATTGGGACGCTGTGGTTCAGTGGGTTCTTTTGTTTTGTAGGAAGCTTGTTGAGGAATGATGGGGTATGGAAGGTGGTGAGGATGGTGTGTGGGATTTTAGGGATATTTGGGATGGCCGGTACTTACAATTTGCTCTTTATTTACACCGCGGAGCTGTTTCCGACCGTGGTTAGGAACGCCGCACTGGGGTCTGCGACGCAAGCTGCGCAAATGGGAGCGATATTAGCGCCAGTTGTGGTGGTTTTGGGTGGAGGATTGCCGTTTGCAGTGTTTGCGGCGTGTGGGATAGCGGGGGGAGTGTTCGCGTTTTACCTGCCGGAGACGCTAAACCAGCCCCTGTATGATACATTGACCGGACTGGAGGCTGGGGAATATGCTTCCCGACTTGTGTGAAGGGTGCTTGTAACTGTTATACCTTTTTGTTATACTTGTTTGGTTTTCAATTTTTTTTTTTTGTGGAATCAAAAGAACAAAGAGCAACAGAAAGCCTATCCTATCATACGAGGGTACTCAGACCCAACCAAATCAGCAAATAACTGCAACCCACAACCAGGAGGGGGTTGAAGAAAAAGTTCCATGCCACTGTTGGTTTTCAATATTTTTGTGCCTCGTCTTTTTCTATTTTTCATCGATATTTGTTTTAGAAATAGGAATATGGATCACTGGAAATGAAAGCAGCACCAATTTAGACTAGTAGATAAATCTTCTCGATCGCCAAACACATTTATCATTTAGTAATGATGAATGGAAGAAGGTATATAAGAGCTGCTTGTTTAAGAAAAGGAAGGCTTTTATCATATTTCACATTAATAAGGGAAAATTAGGATGCATATGATGTGAGATCCCATAAAAAGACAGACATCCTAGTCAGGATCCAATTCCTTGTGTAGCCGAACTACTATATGCCAAGCCAATTTAATTGGACATGTCATGTAATTAGCAAGCATAACGGTAAAGGGGAGACACGTATAGATAAAGAAGCTCAAATACTGTAAATCAGAACATAATACGCAAACGGGGAGTCATAAAATAGAGTGATAATTAAAAGGCTAATTGCATTGATGATATATACCCACCGAGAAAGCTTTACAACTTTTATTTCATTTGTTTATATGCATTTATACACGTCTTCGTAAATACAAACAATTTCGAGGATCAAAACATAAATGGCGTCGGAGAGAATGCCGGAATCACCGTCGGAACCGCAGACCGCCTGAAAGTTGCATCAAATAATACAGTTGCATTATTAAATACTTCCATTTCAAAAAAAAAAACAATTATAATGTTACTTAGGAATTAATTAACTTAATTTGTGTCTAATCTTGCTTACTTTTGACCATGCACTAGATATAGATAATACTCTATCCAATGACGTCCCATCCAAGGAAGAAATTTCATATGCCCACCTAAATAGGTCAGCAATCTCCATAATGCAAGTTGATAGATGGACTCTAACAGACATGTGAATTACCTCCCAGTAAAGCAAAAGGGAGGTTACGTAAATTATACTTTATAGACCTTTTGTTCCCTTTTCTCTAAATCTTTCATCTTCTGCCGGTGGAAGTATTGAGGACGAGAAAAGAATGCGCAAACGAAAACGACGTCGAAACAGAGTAAACGGAGGGAATTATGAATGAATATCAATATATTAGAAGACAAGTTTTGGTACCCGAAGTCGTCGCCGTAATAACGGTGATGAACCTTGGCTGCAGTGGCAGAGCCGCCGCTCCCGCTCCTCTTCTTCCCCTCCCTCGGGGATTTAACCTTGCCGTTACGGGGATCACTTCTCTGCGGCACCAGGTTATCCTCGGAAATAGATCCCAGCGACGGCCTCCACTCAGCAGCAGCCGACGCGCCCAGCCTTCCCCGCTTCCTGCGGTGGCGCTGCTTGGAAGGAGGCGGCACCAGGGATCTCTCCTCCCCCTCCTCGAGGGACTGCGCCGCCACCTCGGAGCGTTGGGTGACCGACCCATAACACGAAACGAATTCCAAGAAGAACCTCATGTCGGAAAAAAATCACAAAATTAACTACGTTTTCTCTCTGAATGGTTTTCCGGCCGAAAACCAAGCAGCAGATCAAGTGGGTATATAGAAAGAGAAGGGTTGCAGAGAAGGGGACGGGAATTCAAATTTGGACATGAAGACGCCATCGAAGAGATAACAACCGGAGAATGGGTTCCATTATTCCGGTTAACTGATACGACTTGGGGGGAAAAGGAAGAGGAGCTGGTGGCTGTGTATGAATCTCCGGTTTACACTGTGGGACGCTCGTTTTATAAGTGAGGGAAAGAGGAGGGAATATAACTCCCAGAGGTTTGTCGTTATCCATTAGACGTTAACTCTTTACCCAGTGATACGTCTTTTATTACAACCCTGCCCTTACTTGAGTTGCGGGGTAGTCACTAGTGAATTGACCCGTGGGAGGGCCCTTACCTTGATGTGGGCTCCACTCCACGTGCTGAGTGGGATCGGCAGACGGCCGGGAGACCTCATTCTTTTTTTTTTTTGTTTTTTTTTTTGAAGCTGGAAGACCTCATTCTTTAACACAAACAAACTCTCTCTTTTTTTTTTTTTTTTTTAATGTATTCTGAACAGAAAACTGATAATTTTGGGGTGATTCTCTGATTTTCTATAATACTCTGTTTTTCGTTGTTTAAAAACGTCTAAAAACTAGAACTTACCCAAATCATCCTTGACATGCTGAAAATATCTTTGAAAAAGATACTAAAATGCTGTTATTTCTTTATTTATTTTAAATTTATTATAACTTTTTGCTGTCATATTTTTTTTTCTCGATAACTCAACTGAATTTTTTTATAAAAAATAGATTAAACAACAATAATGCTATATTTATTATGAGAAAATATAATATCACTTAATATTAACTACAAAATCTTTATAAAATATCATATAATAGGAGTTACAAAATTTTTATAAAATATAATATAAAAGTTAAATTCATTAAATTTTATAATTTAATTTATAAAATTTTATAAATTTAATGATGTAAATTATTTTAAATAAAATTTATATAAATTTTAATTTATGATAATATAGGTACTAGTTTACCACAGTGGCATTTGATCCTAATAATTGGATATAAAAAAATAATTGAAAGAGATTTGACAGTATCCAATCTGGTGGTCGTTAAAATGACATAGCTTGGGATTAAGAAATAAAGGTTACTAATTTATAATTGCACAAAAAGTACATCTGATGTTGCGATCACAGTAAGGTAAGTCAGGCTTTGTGCTATCATCCGAGAGTTGTAGGCAATTAACTTTGAGTAAATTAATTCAACTTTCCTTTTATTCTATACTTTTTACACAAATTTTTTTAATTTATATTAACTTTTTTATATTTTATAAATATATTACATATAAATTTAATTTATTATAAATTATTAAAAATATTTTTAATAAGATATTATAACTTTTTTTCTTTTAAATCCTGTGTTTAATTTCATCTATAAAAATAATTTTATGTAAATTTTTTATAAAATATAAAAATATTAAAATGTGTTTGTAATATTATTTTTAATTTTGTACAAAATATAAAAAGGTATGCTTTTAATATTTGTTTGTATCTTATAAAAAAATTCATAATTTATTAAAACATCTACACAAGAATTTTTTTATTGAGAGAACATAACGTGAATTTTAAGAAAAAAACTTTTACCACTCAATTAATAAAAATATCTTGAAGAATTCATAATAAATTTACTATTTAAGTAAAGTTATTTTCAATAATTTAAGTTTATGTTTTGAGTATTTATAAAATACAAATAATTAATATAAGAGTTAAAAATAAAATAAATTTATGTAAGAAGTAAAAAACAAAAAAAAGTTAAAATAATATACTTAAAACTTTTATATTTTTGATATGAAAGCTACCTGTGTAGCTACTCAGTCTAAAAGAAAAAATATTATGTTTATGTAGTTCTAAGCATCAGATATATATATATATATATATGAAAAATAGATTAAAATAAATATATAAGTATGTAGGTGTTAGATCAATCCGTTGCAGGTTAGTTAAATATTAATGCAATTGCTCCAAACCTTGATTCAGTACTTAATAACAATAATTGTCAATTTAAAGTGTGAGTGGAATGTCTAAAGTTTGAAGATGTGAAATCATCGACTTGAGGTGGGGTGTCATGCTTTTACTCTAAATAAGCTTTTAAAACTTCAGTCTTGGTGTATTTCTACTCTTTTCTAGTACTCATTCGTTCACCTGCCAATAATTTCAAATTCTATAATGCAGCTTGCAGAGGTCCCCTCCCACCTCTCAATTATCCCTTTAAGTATTTAAGCTGTGTCTTTTTAACTATATATCCTACCACTTCCCTCATTTCTCTTTCCTATTCAAATCAAACTTGAGAATAATTCTATCTAGAGGTAGACCTCATAAAATACAGTTTATCTATCTATTTTTATACAATTTCACTTATCCCATACGAGATCACTACCCCAATTGACTGAATTCATTTCATTTTTAACACTTTTTTCTTTTTATCCTTTATAAATTGGTTAGTGGAAAGCAAAAGTAGGCATAAAATAGATAATAGTGCTTTCTACTTCTAAATGCTGATATACAAGTTAATAATATTACAATTGCTATGGTGGAATACCACTATTTCCTTGCAACAAACTAAAAATATGCATTTTAATCCGAATAATGATGTATCAACGTTTTTCAAACCACATTTTTCATATACAAATGTTTAAAAAATAAAAAGTCTGTCTTTTTATTTTTTATCCTACTTTCTTGCAGTCCAATCAATATTATCTAAGTGAATATATAGCTAAAAGCATAAGCCTTAAAATATGGAAGTAACACCACTTTTTAATTCTTTCGTGAAGCACCTCAAAGGACAAGGAAGATAAATTAAACAAATGCCAAGTCAAATTTGGATTATCTGTGTTATTCTTTAATTTTTATAATTTTTTATCTATTTTTTTGTAATTTATACTAAAATATATTTTATAAATTATATTTTTTTATTAATTTTATATCTATTTATCTCTTATATCTTTTTAATTTTAAAAAATATAAAAGGAAGAAATCCACGCCAACATAGTACCATTTTATAATGACAGGTTCAATTGCAGTTAGCATTATCAAAAGACGACTAGACCTTTTGGGGGGCAAACAGATAAGACGCCCACTCAATAGTTGGACAAAACAAGCCACTTGCAAAAGTTTTATACAGTAACATGTTCTTGATTGGCACATGCTGATTTGTGTATATTTTATGTGTGAGACTTTATATTCGGATAACAATTTTTTACATAATTAATATAATTTTTTTTTCAAGTGCTCTTTGTATGTATTATTAATTAAAATCAAATTATATAATGAGCCTACAATTGAAGAGTTTGTTTAGGTTTGATTAAATGATAACAACAAATGTGAGTTGTTTCCTTTAGAAGAAGGGAAACATAAGGCTGGGTTCTCTTCAAACCTAAATTTGATACCATTCTCATTCAGGTGCGAACATTGAAGGACCCAGACATGGATGTAACAGAAACTTCTATAACTGGCTGCAGATGCAAACCCATTTTGCACCACAATATCTAAACATATAAGCTGACAATATCTTTTGTCATTTTCCCCAATTTTCCATCTAGAAAACTCGTCTTTTGTTTCAAGTTCTGGAAGAACAAGACCAGTGCGGAACCCCCAGAAGCCCACACAACTGTTGGAGGCAAACTTTGTCTTACTCTTGAGAAGAAGCCGAAGCTGCTGATAATCGCTTTCCGATTGCCTGCAAATGATTCCATTGCCCAACATGAGGAGTTGCCTGTCCAAAAATGGTGACATGTAGCACTTGGCATTGAAAATATCCAGTGTTTGGTTGTTTTCAGTGTCATAGATTGGTTTGCGTTGCTTTGATGGGAAGGCATTGCTCACACACCATTGGTCCGTTGGAGAATTGATTTCACGGGGATTTTTTTATTTTGGTACATGTGTGGAATAGCAGCTGTCATCAGATTATGAAATTAATTGCATGGGGTCGCTTTACAGTGCAGATATGAACTGCATTTAGACGTGTTTTGAATCGCACGAGTATTCTGGAAGCACAATAGTTTCTACGTTTGAAAGCAACAACAAAACTGCCTGTACCTTACATGACATGAAAGAGGGTGCTTAAGTTCACTTAATCCGGCAAAAGAATCGCAATTATCTGGTATGTTTTTGCTGTTTAGCAGTGTACTTTGCAAATGGTATCTTAATTATCTGTTGGGCACGGCACTATCTTATGATTCTTATCTGCTGGACATGGCAGAAGAATCACAACACCCGCTTGCCACTAACTTAGGCTGCTTACAGGCGTATACCATAAATTAATATTAAATTCAATATGATCTCTTTCCTCCATGGATAAGATATTTACTTTGTGTTCATTGTATATACATATATATATATATATATATATATATAAGATTCATTTGAGATGTGTTGACAATGGTAGCAATACTGAATGCATAAGCAAAATAAAATGTGATGAATAATTACTAAGTTTTGTAATGAACACAATTGTTAGGTTTTGATCACATAAAAGAAAAAAATTGGTTTTGAGCTATAGTCCTTGAGAATTGTTATATCTATATGAAAACGCAATACACTCAATGTACATCCTCTTACGTAAAAAAATAAAATTTATACTCAATAATAAATAAAATTACAAGATTATCACTTAATTGTGAGGAGATGTCCGCTGAGTGTACCGTTGCATAGATGTAACAATTCTCATAGTCCCTATAGGCTACGGCACTTTCTAGACTACAAAATCGTGAAAACACGGCATCCCAACTTCAAATTAATAAAAAGTTTGCATCTTATATTTGATAATGTGAGTATTTAAATTAGTTAAATTTTAAATTTTAATTTATAAAATTTAATAAATTTAATATTTTATATTTTATATTATAAAAATTAAATAAAAATAAAATAATAAGAATAACAATATTAATCTACCCTAGATTATGCAGCTTTTAATATATAATTAGCTAACTTATCCTAAATTTTGTATCATTACTTCTTGTAACCTTTTTTTTTTCATTCAATCTATTTCTATTTTTTTAAAGTAATATTATTTTCACATGATTTTAAATACATTATTATTATATAATTATGTAAAACCATTAAATGATATAAATCTCATATCACATTATATAATCATGCGAAGAGATTCATAACATCTAAAAATTTTCACATAATTATGTAAAAATGTTGTAACTAAAACTATATAAGAACATCATTATCATTTATGTAATACACATAAAACACAATCAATTAATAACTTTTAAGTTTCAGCCAAAGTTGGGAACTTCTACTTTGGGTCAGATCCAAGTCATTTTCATGACATGATGTTATATTTGAGACTTGAGAAGCTGAAACTTAGGGCTGAAGCACTACAATGTTCAACAGCAATGGGATGATAGACAGTTGTTTCTTCACATGCAACTGGAAGAACCAACTCCATGCCTCCACGCTGACATGTGACTTTCTCGCATAGAGGACGAGCATTATATTATGAACGAAACAAAATAAACCCGCAAAACAGAATATGACCATAAACATAACGCAAACAATCGTTATTCTCTGTTCCAAGCAGGTAGTATCTGTCAAAATGTTCAGACGACAGTCATTTAACAAGTATAACCACAAAATGTCTATGACTATCAAAGGAAAATCTCGCATTACAAAATGTGTTTACGGTAACTCTTAAATTACAACGATGTAAAGCTTTTCCAGGTAAGACAACCCATGCTCTTGTCAATAATACTTACGATCTACCATTGTTACAAGAATGCAAAACCATTTCGATGGGGCACGATAATGCTTCCAATTAAATAATAGGAATCACTGCCTGCCATATGGAGGAATTGCATTATTTACAGATTGTCCATCTTGTCCAGGCGTTGATCTTGGTCTTGCATACTCTGCAAATATAACCCAACCGTCCAGAAACTGTATAACACGAGTAAAAAATAAAGTCAGCATTCAAGAGAGCACAAAGCAACTAAAAATATCAACATCTGATTGGAATAGGTTCAAAGCAAACCGTGTATGTGTATTTGAGCATAGCAACCTATACATTTTACGGGGACTAAGAAGGTGTTACCATTAGGAAAGTACACAGACTAGGTTCAATGCTATATGGAATTCCAAGTGATAGTTTGAATATGACGACTCTGAGAAAACTTGTGTAGAAACAATAAAGATGAGATTTGGGGCATATTCTAGGATAAATCTGCGCAAACTGCAACATTGAGCATCAAGAACAGTGAAAGCATTGCCAAAACTTTCAAGTACACATTAACTCTTATCCATGTTCCTCCACGGATGTCATATAGCAACCACATTATGTATAGTGTATACAAACAAAGACTCATCTGAGAAAACTATGTTCTCAAGGAAATAAAATTTTCAGATCTCCCAACAGAGGTCCAAGCATAGGGATTTAATTCAGATTACCTTCCCATCCATGCCTTCAATGCCTTTTGCAGCCTCTTCGATGGTAGCATATCTAACAAACCCAAACCCTTTAGAATAACCTGATACTCTGTCAGTTACTACTCTAGCTGAAAACAGCAAAGAAGAAGTTAAGTTGAGATACAACAATATGAAAGTGTTAATAGCTTAAAACTGGCTTGGAGATGGAAAACAAACCAGAAACAACTGTACCAAACTGGGAAAATGCTTCTCCTAGTTTTTCAGTAGTAGTACGTTTGCTAAGACCTGAAAGTGATAAATGTAGACAATTAACATAATTTTACCAACAATATACGGTAAATCAACATAGCCAATAAGCAAATCCTAAGGGACAAAGAATTAGCATTGCAACTGACAACTATAACATCATTGGCTTTTGTAGAGAGCAGAAGAAGTGAAACCCCACGAAGTTGAACCTCGTGAACAAATAGAGAATAGAAAAAATTGAGAACAACCATTCTCTATTCCAAATCATAAGAAATTTATTAATTTCAAAACTCAAAATCTTTGATGGTTACTTTCAAAAGCAGCTCTCTAGAACCATAATAGACATATCAGATTGGTATAATTGTCACAAACATTCCACATACATTTTTTCTTTATTTGGATTTTGGGAAATGAAATTCCAAGAAAGAAAGTAATGAATATTGTGAGAAATTTCATAGCAAAGTTTAAGTAACGAGAAAAGAATATAATAGTATACAAGACAATAACATGAGCACTCTAAAGATTCTATATGTCAAAGTAAGAAGAAAATGAGGTAATAACAAGAACAAGCTTAAGCTAGTTATATCTGCCGTATCAGGAAAAAGTTCCTTTTGCCTTTTTAAACATAAAAAATTAGCCGCACTACAACCGTTCCCTAAGCCACCCCCTTCCCCCAATAAGAAAACAAAATGAAATTTTAGTTTCAAACATCTCACCAAATCATTCCTCCAAATCTAGTGTGATCACCATTGCTTACGTAAAAGTAAAGACCCAAATCAAAATATAAGAGTAAACAAACCTTGCTAGTGTAACAGATTTTCTAATTTATCTTTCTTTGGAAATCTGGAAAAAAAAAATCCAAAGAACAAAACTAATCAGTGGACTGAAAATCCTATTGTATGATTTTCTTTCTCAACACTATGCAAGGTCTGAGTTTATGTAGAAGTAAACCATATTCCCACCAAGGTTAGGGTCGGAAGTAATTAGCATTATTGAGTTTCCCATTAAGGAGAGGGTAACAAGATTCCAAAAGCACGGCGGGGGCAACTAATATGAGAAGGGTATCATCACATATTTCGTTGTGTGATGAGGTTGTACTAAACGATAAACTAATATGAGCTATCACAGAAATAAAATGAGAAGAGACCCCTGCTAACGCACATGCCCTTTAACAAATCTAAATGCAAGTGGTCGTCTCCAGATTCTGAGATGCGTTGGCATCTTGCAATATAACAATTACTAAGTGCAAGCTTCAGATATTACAAAAAACAATACCGGTAAACTGAACAAATTCAAGGCCATCTAATCCTCAATCATCTCGCAACAGGGATTCTTGGTCCAACTTCTGCTTTAGGAAATGATCATTCACAGAATTTAAGGAAGAGTGGTTAAGTTCAGCCATTGGAATTTGTCTTTTAATTAATAAACCTACGATACTAAATCAAATGACCAATAGATCTGCTTCAAAATGTGTGATCTTTGTTAGAAAATTCATGACCATATGAACAGTAGCATATTCATTGACCTAGTAAACCATTTTAAACCAAATAGTTTTTACATTAATTTAGTGTTACCAAGTATCATTTTCTGTTCAGCTGGCTAACACCGTGTATCATTGATTTTCAAATAAAAAAAAAAAAAAAAAGCGTAAAAGCTTTCACTTTTCAGATATCTGATAGGTCGATTGATGAAAACATCCGAGAATTTTCGATTGCCCTCAACAAAACTCCAGGAAATGCAAAAGGATTTGAGAGTAATTATAAAGGGAGAGATAAACGCACCAGAGACGAAAAGGTTGGTGTTGGGCTCTGCCTTCTGCACAGCAGGAGCTGCCCCCGTAGACGGCGGAGGAATGAAGGTTGAAGTTGAAGTAGGAGTGGTGCAGAAAAGCCGCCTTAAACCGCGAGGCGCCGCCACTGCTGCTCTCATCGCCATGACCACGGGTTTAAGCTAAACCCTGACACCGAGAGAAAGTGGTAGCAAAAGCAAACCCTAGGAGGCTTTATTAGCGCAAACATTAATATCCGAATTTACCAAAATGACCCTTTAATTTAGTGTAATACTTTTTAATATTAATAAAGTTGTATTTTTTTAATTTTATAAATGAAGTAGAAATATTACAAAGCATTATAAAGGTTTTTCCTCATGCTTTTCCTGGAAATTTGATGAGTGAAAAAAATTAAAAATTGATGAGGGTGTTTTTGTCCTGAGAATATTTTTTACTTATTTTGGATTGCATAAAAATATTATTCGGACAAAAAAAAAAAACTGTGGTAGAACTTCGTAGAATTTATCTGCACCATATGACAAGCAAATAGAGTTGTAAATACCAATAACCCATATGGGCTAATGGGCCCCAATAATTAGGTACCTTTGCTTGTGTCGGGCTTGGAAGTTGGAACCAAATAATGTAGGCTGCAGCCATTATGGGCCTAGACAGATCCAGACATTCTTGGCCTCAGAAAATGGCAATCATATTGGAAGATGATTTCAAAATCCAGTTCTCCTTGTTGATCTTCAAATCAAAAAAAGAAAAAAAAAATCCACTCTAATATATTCTCAAGTTGTTATAATACATATATATATATATATATATATTTATTATCTTTTATCGATGATTTCTAAATGCTACTTTTTTTTGGTAGAATTTTTTAAATGCTACTTGTGACTAGTATAGATTATATAAATTAATCTATCGTCTTTATTTTGATTTAAATTATTTAAAATGAAAAGTATATTTTATAAAATAAAATATTAATAGATAATTATTTATAGTTAAATTGTTATAATATAAATAAATAATGATTTTTAAATTTAAAATTATTTATATAATTATTTTTTATTAATAATTATTTATATATTTTATTTTATAAAATACATTCTTTATTTTTTAAAATCTCAATCCTAATTATTCAATCGTATACTTTATATTAAAAAAAATAAAATTCTACGTAAAAATATCTATATTGGTACGCTTTTGATCAAACAGGTTATTTAATTTATTCATTAAAAGCACAAGTCACGTTAAAAGCATCGTTACTATTTTGGGAAGAACAAGCCACGTGTTTAGAAATGTCAAATCATAATCCAAAACAAAATGAGAAGAAAAGTCCTGCCAAGGCTGCACAATATTAGCATCATTATGAGCGCGCACGTGAATAGAATGTTGAGTTAAATAGCCTAAAGATAAGCATTCTAAGCAATGCCACGCTTGCTGCACGCCCTCACATAAACAACCTCTGACGTTTTTACTTTTTTTAGTTGTATAGATTTAAACTTGGAAAAGATAATAGAAAGGAGAGAAACTTCCGTGTACGCAAAAGAAAATTGGAAGGGCCCTCTATGTTTGGGGCCAATGCTAAACTTTGTTTCCCTATATTTGTTTGCTCTGGTGTTTTTGGGTGCAAAAGTGATGGGCATAAAGCATTGCTAGCCCCTCGGAATACAAAATTAGCAGACACATAAAAACGCCAAACATTATCCTCTCCAATGACACCACGCGCATGCCTATCTGCTTTTAGAAGAAGATGTTTTGAACTTTGAACCACATATCTTTGGTGTTTGGAATAAGGTAGGTGGTTTGGCTTTATCAAACACTTGCCCACGAAACATAAACATATCCATTCTTATTCTTATCTCAAAATTTTTTTTATTGTATGCCACAATTTTCAATATTTCACACTTCCTAGGCCATATATCCTTGGCCAATATATTTTACATGTGCTCATCATATATCCATTTCAACTAAACATTTATAATGCCATCATGTATAGACCAATTTTTTTTTTTAATTAGCAATCTGTGTATATAAATATAATAATTTGGGTTTTAGATCATCTATTCCAAGCCCACCTAACTCAAATATTCCACAAGTTTATTGTTATCAATCCCATTTTCTGTACTTTTCATTGGGACAAAGCCACGTGTATCCCCCACTACCATTTTTGATTTTTAGCAGATATAAGAATCTTATTGAGAAGGGTATGCTGATTAGATTTATAATTTAATACTTATATTATTTTTATAAATAATTTTTTTAAAAAATTTAAATTTAAAATTTTAAATTATTGCATTTACTAAATTCTACAAATTAAATCATAAACCTAACCAATCTAATAAATTTATTTTGAATTTATAACCGTTTAGCAACGATTTCTAAAATTTGATGGTCTTTATTCAATAATTCAGTGCCTTGTTCGAGTGTCTTACCCCCCGAAAAATCGGATTCCTTAGAAACAGAGAAGTAAAAAATGGGAAGGCACCCCACCCCCTCAAGGTGCCATCAGAAAAATGGGAAGACACATGTGTTTTCTTTCCCCGCACCTAGAACCTACAATTGATGCAGACGGTGGCATTCCCTGACGTTCAAGTTTCCTCATCATCTGGATATAGCTTTTTCCCACCCTTTCCCTTCACATTCACACACACTCTACCATCTATTCTATTGGAAGAAATGGGACAAGTACGTTGCTTATCAGATGTGCCATCCGAATATTTTTCATTTCCTCTGTTTTCCCCTGCTTCTGCGGGCCCACTCTCTTTCTGACGTTCCTTAGCAGTCCCCAATGGAGGTTGTATAACGTGAACAAGATGGAAATCAGGTATCCATTTTTTGCAATCCCATTTCAGCATAATTAGACAAACTTGCAGATTATGAGGAAAGTCTCAGTCGCTTTTGCCTTGTCTTCTTTTTCAGCCATAGCCTTCACCTTTACAGCAAAGATATCATGCCTCTTTGCCATCTATAAATTCTTAGTAATATAGCCTGAACCCATTGAAGACTTCCCAATCACATACAATTTTTCAAACTCAACCAGCATGAAGATTAGTATTGCTCTGTTCCTCATAGCCCATCTGTTTGTGAGGACTGAATCAATAAGCAGGGCAAATTTTCCGAAGGGGTTTATATTTGGAACTGCTTCTTCAGCTTACCAGGTAAAAATCTTAATATTCCTTCCAATCTTCAAACCAGTTAATGAAACAGTATCAGCGAAGCAATTGGGTAATCTTTTATGTCATAGTTTGAAGGAGCTGTAAATGAAGGAAATAAAGGAGATAGCATATGGGATACCTTCGCAAAGTTGCCAGGTAGAGTTAATTCTATAGAGCAAAGCAAACATGGCTGATATAAGTTGCAGAAAAAGTTCTGATTCCTTTTATTTTTTCTCTATAAACTTTTGCATTTTGGTAGGGAGAATTTTGGACTTCAGCAATGCAGACATGGCTGTCGATCAGTATCACCGATTCAAGGTGAGCTAGGAAGAAGCATTTCATGACAGCAACTGCATTTATGCTATAATAGTTGCACAAGTTTTCTTTTTCTACCTCATGTTAGTTTATCAGAAAAGTTAGCGTAAACAATTCAAAATGCAACAGTGTAAAAGTGAGAGAACATTGAATGATGATGTGAATGTATAACCAACTTTGGGCAATAGAAAAAAGTAAAATTACTTTCACTTACTACTTAATTTGAGATTACTAAACTTTTACTTAATATAAGATAGTGTGTTAATTAAGTAGGTTTTATAGTTCAATTTAAAATTTTAATAAATTTAATAATTAAAATTCTTTCAAGTAAAAGTTTAATAAAATTTTATTTATAAAAATAAGTAAAACCCAATAGAAAATTATAGCACACACAAGACACATGCCATGGAGTTCCTAATTCCGATAGGTGCAAAATGTTTTACAATGATCTTCTCAATAACTGATGGAGTAATTAAATATTGTAGTTAGCATGTTCAACACACAACTTTGCATTTTATAAAATTAAATTTTGATATGAAATCTCTGAAATTTTTCCTTTCTTTTTGGCCATTTTACATAGCTTAGATTTAAAATATAAACAGTCAACTGAAGCATAAACAAAATTCCAATTTTACAGAGTGATATAGACTTGATGAAGGAGCTGGGGATGGATGCTTACAGATTTTCCATATCATGGGCAAGAATTTTCCCAAGTGAGTTGTAAGGTTTTTAAAATTTATTTGTTCATGCCTAACTTAATCTATTTCTGGCTGATCAGTTTTTCTGATTATAATTATCAGAAGGAACCGGAGAACCCAATACAGAGGGAATAAATTATTACAACAGCCTCATAGATGCTTTACTGGAAAAAGGTTACTCAAGAATTTCTATGGGAATTCAATCTTGCATTTCACACCAAAATAGCATTAAATGTTCAGTTCTTCTCTCCAATCAGGAATCCAGCCTTTTGTAACCTTATATCATTGGGATCTTCCACAGATGCTTGAAGATGAATATGAAGGATGGTTAAGCACACAAATAGTGTAAGTTACTCACATGTTATGGCTTTGAGAAATGATATTTCTATTACTTCTCATTCACTTAATGCTCAAATCTCTTCATATGGTCATATGCTGGTTATTGATTTTTGGGATCTCACAATTCAATTTGTTGGATCCGATAAATTTGATTATCTAAATTTTGTGTTATGAGAATTAAATAAAATTGTAGAAATAGTACAATTATATGACTTTTTGGATATAAATGGGTGAGCTTCTCATTCAATTTTCATTCAATCACAGAAAAGATTTTGAGCATTATGCCTATACTTGCTTTCAAGCTTTTGGGGACAGAGTAAAGCACTGGATTACCTTCAATGAACCTCATAATTTTGCGCTCCATGGTTATGATTTAGGCATTCAAGCTCCTGGAAGATGTTCCATTCTGGGTCATTTCTTATGCAAGAAGGGAAAATCATCCACTGAACCTTACATTGTTGCTCATAACATCCTTTTATCTCACGCTGCTGCTTATCGCAGTTACCAACTGCATTTCAAGGTTTACAACAAATCACCTCCACAACTCGTACAAGCATTCACTCAGCAGTGCATAAATAAAAATAATAGTTTTGTTATCTGATGAATAATCCAGGAAAGACAGGAAGGCCAAATAGGAATAGCTCTAGATGCAATATGGTATGAACCTATAACTGAACTTGATGAGGACAAAAATGCAGCGGCAAGAGCTATGGATTTTTCACTTGGATGGTAATCTTTCTAAATCATAATAATAAAGCACAAAGCTTTGTGGCATTGAATAAGGATCAATCTTTTTCTAAAGAGGTGTGACTCAAATTTGAATCAGGTTCCTTGATCCGCTTTTCTTTGGCAAATATCCTCTATCAATGAAACAACTTGTAGCTGAAAGATTACCAAAGATTTCTTATGCAACCTCAAACTTGCTGGTGGGATCCTTGGATTTTATTGGCATAAACCATTATACCTCAGTATATACTCGGAACGACAGGACTCGAATTCGCAAACTGATTTTACAGGATGCTTCATCTGATGCTGCTGTCATTACAACTCGTAAGCTGTTTATGCAAATTTTGAACTTTTTTCCTTTCTTTCCCTCCCAGTTTTCTTCTTCTTCGCTTCATAATCTCATATAAACATACTAAAAGTTGGATGGAAGTCTTAACCGACTTTTTCACTTGTCCTATCCTGCATCCTAGCATACAGAGGAGGAGCTGCAATTGGAGAAAGGGTATGCTCAGAAACTCGCTAAGGCTTCAACTTTATAGTAGATTTGATATAAACCAACTATTTTTCTTTCTTTCTCACCAAAAAAGGAAAATAATTTTTCCTTCTTCAGGCAGCTTCACGTTGGCTGCACATTGTCCCATGGGGCATTCGGAAATTGGTAAAACATGTGAAGCATAAATATGGGAACCCTCCAGTGATTATCACAGAGAATGGTGAGTAGTATGTTCTTAGAAAGCTAAGCTCAAGCACAATTTAAAGTTTTCACATTGTTCAAGCTTTTCTATGGTAGGGATGGATGACCCAAATGGGCCTTTTACGACTTTAGAAAAGGCTTTACTGGATGAAAAGAGGATAAGGTATCATAGGGACTATCTTTCAAATCTGTCTGCTGCTGTAAGGTAAACAGTTAACCGACTCTTGCAAACCGAATATTCGTTTAAAAAAAAATATGAATGGTTAAATTTACTGTTTTCTACAAACATGAGATCCAAATATCCAATACCCAAATTCATTCATTACGTGCGGTGTGAAGTGGGACTTTACTTTGAGTCTCATGCAACTTTACTTTCTGTCGAAATTTTGACTAGAATATCATTCCTATGCAGGCAAGATGATTGCAATGTACGTGGTTACTTTGTTTGGTCATTGCTAGACAATTGGGAGTGGAACTTGGGCTATACTGTTCGGTTTGGACTCTACTACGTGGATTTCAAGAATAATCTTACAAGGGTCCCCAAAGCTTCAGTACAATGGTTCAAAAACATGCTCAGATTAAACCAAGAAATGATAAGTGAGAGATGAATTGTTTTGGTCAAATACCATATAGCAACACAATTTGTAATTGTAAAGTGCATTAAAAATTAATTGAGAGAAATCAACAAATGATTGAAATATTTATTGAAGAACATAGAAATGGTGACTGCTTGTCGGCTTTCCATCTTCCTTTCCTCCAAGTCAATTTATGATCAAACAAAATCTAATTAAGAGAGCTTCTCGTCAAGTATAGCTAAAGGAAAGAAAGTGCTTGCAAACAAAATTCTATTGGTTGTTTTTGTTTAGCCATATTATCAAATTGAAGAACAAAACCACAATTGCCACTAATTTGGAAATAAGTTATTGATAAGTATTTTTTTTTTTTGTACATCTAGGGGGATGGATAAGCCTAGGGGGAGAGGGGGAACAAATTTTATGCCGACCGCTAAGTCAAAGGCACAACCCTATAATTATGGATAAAGTATTAATTAGTGGTAATTGATTTAAGTGTTTACTATTTTCATAAATAAAATTTTATTAAATTTAAATTTAAAAGAATTTAAAATATTAACTTATTGAATTATAAAATCTGTCAAATCTAATAGTAATCATTCATTAAGTAAGAGTTTAGGTGATTCACAATTTATGGAGGATGAAAGCACAAAGATTTTTGCTCGGAAAGTGGCGGACCACTAGAGTGCAAGAACCAATCAGACTCTGGAAGAACGTGAGGGCAACCCTACTATTCGTTGAAAGAAACTCAACAATTGGGTATGTGTTGTATTTTGTGTAAAGCAATTTTCTATCAGCACTACATTACATGATTGCTGATTAACTGCAATATCAGTCATTTTATCGCAGATTAAGAGTGTCTTAATTCATCTTCATTCTCGTAGAGGGGATGTAGTCCTTGATCTAGCCGGTGGCAAGGTGTTAACGGATTATAATGCCAGTCTAATTGCTTAAAATTATATTCAATTCCTTAGCTAAACATCTTTATGAACATGTTTATTGTTCACTAGGGTGGTGACTTTATCAAATGGGACAAGCCCAAAATTGGCTGTTATGTTGGTATTGACATTGCAGAAAGCTCGGTAAGTGTTGAAAGTTGCTGCAGTTAGAGTAGTCTTAACTGATTTTCTTTCCACAATCACATTCATCAAATTCTACGCAGATGTAGTTGAACACGGTTTTTGAAACACGTATTAAAGTAGTCTATCAGTAAAAGCAGAAAGTTTCTTCTGACAACATCTGTTCTGTATACTTCTCACTCTAACCTCTTTTTCTACGTAATTGTATTTACAGAACTTTGCTTTTGGCTCCTTCTCGCTCTTAACTCCATTTTCTACAGAAGTGCATTTACAGAGTTTTGCTTTTCGCTGTTACATGCTTATTGGAAACAATTCTTTGATAGCAATTCTTCGACAAAAATGAGTCACTTCATTGTTCCCAGTAAAATCAAGCTTAATTACTTTATGGTTCAGGTTATATAATGTCAGACAAATATATTCTTATGCCTTTCTTAGTGGCAGTAAATTTTCCATCATAACATTCCAGGCGATGAATTTCTTAGTTGTAATAGCTGAAGTCATTGCGATCACATGGTGAAAGATTGTATACCTTATTAGGTCAAGCCATTTATTTGCAATTGTCATGTGTGTCTGTAGTCCTCAGCTTCAGCTTACTAAATTAGAAAACTGTCCAGATTGAAGACTGTCGTACACTTTACAATTGTGATGCTGGCCATCATCTGCGCGTAAAAAATTCACATTTCCAGCTCGATTTTTATGTGGTGATTGTTATGAGGTAATTGCTCTTGCTCGATAACCATCCAAGGTCTGATAGTTAGAGATTTGCTCAAATTTTTTAAGCTGCAATAGTAAAGTTTAAAATATGAATACTGGATTTTCTTACAGACACTGTATCTTGATCTTTTACAATATGATTTTGAGCTTGTTTTTGCAAAGAACTCGCACGAATTTGTGCATGAATATATGAAAAAACCGGAATTAGTGGAGTTTTTGCGCACGACTTGGTGCATTGGGCGATGGCAACCAAGATCGGAGCAAGGCCTTCCTAACTTTACTCCTTATTCTTCCTCTCATTGCCTTCTTAACTCACTGATATTGATCAAGAGGAGTCCTAATGAAGGGACATGTTAGCTTTATCTCTTTATATTAGCCACACTCACGACTCGCCATTTGTGTTGGGAAAGGTAAGCAGGACGCCACTTTCCACAGTCATCAGGCAGAAAATTTGTCGAGTTATTAAAATGGTTTTTTTTTTTTTTTTCTTTGGGTGTGATCTTCCAGCAAGGCCAACCAGAGCGAACTACAAACTAGTGGAACAATGGATCGAGGGTTGATGCAGATTTCAAAAGAAGACATAATGTACATTAGCAACGATTTACAGCACAGCAAGACTCAGACTACCCGACTCAACTCCCAAACTCAGAAATATTGTGTACACGGATAGTTTCTTGTTCAACAAATACATTAAGTCATTCAGGAAAAAGAAAAATACTTTCCGAATGCAAAGTCTGCTAGCATCTGACTAAATGGATTTCATACTTAATCAAAAGGCACACCCATCGTGTAGAACTTCATTTCTATTTTTTATTACATGCAAATAGAGGTTCCCATTCAGAGTTGCCTAGGTCTATTCGCTAAAACTGAGAAAAATATTGTCATTTGGTGGTCACGTCATATGTAAATGGTATGTTGGTTGAAATCCGCCACTGCTTTCACTTACAGACCAAAACCAGTATAAATCAAAGGAATAATGATAAAGCTACACATTTATTGCTTCTCGTATTTACATTTTGCAGATATTTAAATTATTTACATCTCATTTTATAGGCATTCAGGTTGTTTGCTTTGTTAATGAAGTTACACGTAAGATAAACATCAACTCTTTTGAACTTTTTTTGGGGTTTAGGCAGAAATTACTCTTCCAATCTCCAAGAAGACGATAGTCCCCTCTTCGGGCCTTTGGAGTACTCAAAAAATTGTCATTGCACTCCAACTCTCCATCTCCATGAAGCTGTTGCTACTCACTACACGTAATGATATAGGCTTTTCGTGACAAACAAAAAATGTAGATGTAGCATTCCAACTTTTCGGTATAGGAAAAAACGCTAGTTTATGGGGAAAAAAATTGGAATAACTTAAAGACAGACTACCAAACATCTTGCTAACGTAGCCGCTTTCGTCTACCATAAATTAATACATAAACAAGATGGTTTATGTACAACAAAACTTCAAAAGTATGTCATTCAAGTCGTTACTCATCACTTACGACTCTCATTTAGCAAAGTAAAAACACAGTAAATAAATAGCAGTTTGATTAGATAGCTCGTCGAATTTGTGATAACCTATAAAATGTTTATAGGTTTAAGCTCGCTTCAGCACAACTACCATAACCACCAACACGGCCAATCCCATCAAAGTTCTTCCCATAGTCAGAGGATCTGTGAGGTCTACTTTTGCATGTCCATTATCATCAGGAGCCGTTTTATCAGCTGTTGAGATCCCAAATATACCCTGAAGGTAATTTGACATACCGCATACCATTTCAACTACTGTAAGCTTAATTTTCTGCAGTAGACCCTTGAAACGGTTAAAATGCCTTTTGGGGCTACCAGTTTGGTCAGAATCAGGTAACTCTTCCAGCTTTGGAGATTCCTCCACCACAATATCAGCAGCTACAGCACATACTTGCATTAAGATTTATAATCCATTATCCAATATCAGAAGAGTAATAGACAGCAACAGTATCACATAGAGCAAGCCAACTATATTATGAATACCTTTCTGATATGATTGGCAAAAATCCTTAAGCACGGGATTTTCCATGACCGCATTCCATACGTTTTGGTCAGAAGCAATAGAAGCGACAACAGTCTGGTTAAAGCCAAAGACAAATTAATTCTAGAAACATGCCTGAATTTAGTACCATCTTTAAAATCTTTGACAGAACCGGATTCCTAGATATCCTAAAGCTATGTGTTGGTCCTTATCTGGAGATGAAGCATTACCAATTACCTGGGCCTCGGGACTTGAATTAAAAAACTGAAAAGCCTGAATGGCATGCTTTGGAACTGAAGGAGCTGAAATAGCCTCAATCACAGAAGATTCAGTCTCCACCTCAGGATGATAAGGAGACCGAACAAACATTGGACTATCAGAAGATCCTTCAGATTCAGAAGACTTGGGAGACAGGAAAATTCTGGGACCAAAAAAATTGATTTTAAGGAATAATTTAAGTGCCATTAAATTAAACACAACTTCCATATTTGCCATCATAACATGTATACTAAGGATAACAAAAATGCTAGAAAGCAGCAGAACTATAATAATGTGTTGCATTACCAAAACAAACTCGGATTCCAATGACTCTTTTACGACTGACAGTGAATATTCCATTTTAAATTCTAACCAGTTATTGCAACGCGTATTCTTGAAACCAACATAATTATCCCTAACAAACTACCAACAGCAGATCAGATTATATGCCTGCATTCTAAAGATCAATTCAGAACAGTAATCAACAATCTACTTCTTATATCAAGGGAGAAGCTAAAACAACAACAATAATTTCTTATCCTTACTTACGCCACATCATCTTGAAGCATGCAACCCAATTAACGACCCTTAGCCACAACTACTCATAATCAAACTAGTAAACACCAGGAAAGCGAAATGTTATAATGAACTTAGTTGACTTAATTAGTTGCTTACACTGGATATATTTAGTTGTGAACTCCCATTACTCTTATCAATGCCTAATCTTTACAGATAGAATCTAAGAGATTTCAATCAAGCTAGAACTGAAGATTATTTGACACACAGGGAAATTCATTTGTATCATTAAAAAGTTATCTTAATAGCACAATAAATTATATTTCGATATATGTTGACATGGAGTTGATATCATAAATATCCTCCAGTCCTGCTGATATCTCTGATTGTAGCCATCTTTTGAAGCCGACCACCATTAGGGAATCACAAACTTTCCAGGCTGACATCAGTGACCAATATAGCTCCAACAAGGCAAGTCACTTTCCATTGCAAGCGCTAGCAAGAACTCAGTGTGCTAGGCAAATAAGAAACTGGCACCAGAATATATGATAAGCCAGTTGCACAAAAACAATACAGGAATTGAAACTCTTGACTATGTATTTACATGTTATTCACTTCTAAAAGGATCAACTCGCCTAATTTTTATAAAAAAAAAAAAAAAATGTTCCTAGCATGAAATGTATTAGACATGGACTCGCATCAGAGTACGCTTCCCAAGTAAATGGAAACTGAAAGAGGTCATTTTGAAAAAGGAATTAGCTTGCCATAGAATCATAGGCCATACAGAGCAGAAGAGAATTCAAATTACACGTTTTACATACTTCTATAAGAGAGTAAATGAAGCGGACAAATAAAATTCAATCGAACCATTTACTATCATACATAGCATAAACCTTACCGGGACAGCAAAGTTGCAATTACTTTAAAAACCGATGATAGAAAACGATAGTATAACCAGAAAAATGACGACTACGATCATGCATGCCAGAAAGATTTCAAACAAAAATTAATAGAAAATAATCAATTACGCAAATTGACCACCCATTCCATAAGTTAAATTGCAAATAGTTAAAGTCGACCATAGAATTACTACAACGTAAATCGAAATAAAAGAGAAAAATCTGAACATTAAAGGTCAACAGAGGGCATTACTGATCGATAGCTTCTTTCAATTCGGCGGTCGCTGACTTGGCCTCCTGAAATGTGGGCACACCCCCGAAGACAACCCTGGGCATAGGCTCCCCAGCCTGCATAACCAACTCACCGTCGTCCGCGAAATCCCAGTCGTCCATGTCCCAGGAGGCCGCCGTGTGCAGCGGCGCCACCTCTGCAGGTTTGGCTCCCTGCGACGACACGACTGCCGACACTGGTAGAGATGCGTTCCGGACCGATTGCTCGGCCGGGGGCGCCAACGGCACACCCCTGAGCCCGGAGGTGCCGACGCCGATTCCGGCCACCTTCGCCACCGTTCTCATAGCTCCTCCGCCTCCCATAATTACTTGGCGTCCAACAAAGAATCAATCACAGAGTAGAGAAGGAAGAGCGAAGCATAAGTGAAACCATATAACTGGTGGCCCCAGACAGAGGGATAAGGGTGCGTTATTTGGAAGGACAGTGTCACCTAAGGATTGCACCTGATCTCTCCACGTGTACAATCGTAAGATTCAACGCTTGATCTTGATGAAACTGGCCTTTCGAATGCCATGCGGAAGCGCATACCTCAGAAAGAATCGGGACCGTCCATCTGGCAACAAGATAAACTATATGGGTATGATTATGGATCCTTTGAAAAGTAGTTTGGATCAGCTGTAATACAACGTTGTTATTACGGTATATCGTGATCTTCAAAAGATAAGACTGAATTTTTAATAAACAGTAAATGAATAATTATTATATAAAAATATAACAAACATATTTAAAATCAAAATGTTTATTTTGATTTTATAACAATTTAAATAATTAAATTTTGTTTGCGTTCATAAAAATTAATGTTCTGACATTTTACTCCCCAATACCATATTAGTCCAGGACTAATTGCCGTTTGTGGCAGGCAGCGTGATGAGGGAAGTTCGCCCCACCATTTCTGCCAATCACAGTCGCTCAATATGCAGAATCGGTTGGGAAGCTTATTAAAATGCGTTAGAGAGAGGCATAAAAATGGCAACAAACATGTCATAATTCACTATTGCATTCATTGCTACTGGCTTCATCCTCTTAAAGCTTCCTCTTAAAGTCACTACTCATTACAGAGTAGAAAGGCTGCTGCACTTTTGGCATCCTCCAAACTGGCAATTACTCCACGTGATTTTGCATTGCATGAACCCACCTCACCAACTAGATATTTATACGCTCCCTGCCATTGTTCTTAACCATCTTTGATTGTTTCCTACATTAAGGAGAATGATCAGTTGCGCTGAGACAGAAAAAAAAAATTATAAGAATATATATAATTTATGTATAAAATTTATATATATATTATTGCTTGAAATTCATATTTATCCACAAATAATTTCAATATTGATTTGCAAATGAACAAACACAAGGGACATGATATACGACATAGGAGGGAGGTTGCAACCCAAGACGAACTTGCGCAAGACAGTGACTCTATATTTAATTTTAATAACAATTTTTTTTAGGTTGTAATCCTTATTCAACTTGACCTCTATTATTGGTAACTGACATATGAATATGGCTTTTGGCAAGCAAATAAAACTGAAACGACAAAACAACCGATGAATGGCACTAGTTGAAACTTGAAAGTAGACCGCGCCAAAACAGAAAAAGGGATTCTGCGCGGATAATGATTCTCAATACAAGCTTACATTCTTGCTTTGCCGCAATAAACATAAAATTTATAAGAATATCAGAATCAGGAGAAAAACGAGTGGCAAGATGCTGGGAAACACTTAAAGTTGAAACGATTCGTATCGAGTAGTGTGTGAAACTGTGAAAGAGGCTTCGTTAATGTCGAGGTTCCACAATAGTCAATAAAGCCAGATTAAAAGGACAAAGCGCAGACTTAACCCAAAAAAAAAAAAGGGACAAAGTGTAGCCAATAACTACGCGCACTCTCGTCCTTCTCATCGTAAAGCCCATCTCTCACCTCAGGCTACTGCGGGGGGCCAACTCCAAAGCAAACTTAGATAAACCGTGACCCCACCCGTGACTGGCCCACATTTCCCGCGTGAACGTCAAGCCTCACACCACGCACCCATCCAATGCTCCCTCCTCCAGCTATATAATAATAAACTCACTAAAAGAATTTCCTTCTAATTTGCTTTAAAATATTTTTGAAAATTACTTTTTTTAATTTTTTTAATGATATATCCTCACCCTTCATTAAAATTTATCCTCATTAAAATTTAATAATAAATATCATTTTAAAATTAAATATGTAATTACTTTAAATACAACCAATTTTTATTATAAATTGAAAGTATGAAAATCATACTTTGAAAGAACACGAGGGCACCAAACTGCTTTCCATATAGAGACGTTTTTTCTCCTTGCAAGTATCACAAAGTTTAATTTTTTTTTTTTTAAATTTTTTCCCGTATAAGATATAAATCGACAAGATTTTAATAACGTTTTGAACCCAAAGAGGTGAAAGAACAAATTCGAGGGTGCCCAAACGAGTTCTCTTTATCTATTATTCGCTAAACGTAAGGCAAGGAAGAGATAATCTAGCCCCAGTGCCAATCTGCCTCAGATGGGAAAAGATGAAGAGACAAGCAGCATATTCCAAGTTATCTTTTTTTCATTTTCTAAAGCAAGTTTCCAAGTCATTGCTTCGGGAAAACATAAACTGGATTTGATCCTTTGCTTTGCCACTTACCAATATCTTTTATCTTTAAACAGATCAGAGCCAGTGGGAATGAACTAGAGTTAGAAGATTAGAACTTTATAATTTTGATTAGGACATCAGCTTCCATAGTTTGTCCCTCCCACATGATCTTTACAAGCTCTCTCCAACCTCTACTCTACCAGCACCTAACTCATATATTACTATAATTGCAGGGGCTAAAATTATATATAAACATGACAAAGAAAAAGACAATAGCCGGAGCCTGATATTCAGGTGGCTGCTGGCATCTTTTTTATCTCAGGGCCTCGAATCCTTTCTCCTTCCTCACATGATTCCTCAAATCACCTGCACAACCACACAATTAGCCTCAAACATGAAAAGTACATTTAAGAAAGTTTTCTTTTTTTTCTGAGGCCTTGAAAAATGCAAAGAAAGTTGAAAATGGTGATAAAAAAACTACGAACAAGTTAAACACCCACCCTCCCCTGAACCTGCATCTCCGCCAGGACAATACAGGGACCTCTCTGAACTGCCTGAATATGTAGCAGAATTGTTCCAAAACAGCATAAAAGGAAAGTTCGTCTAATTTGTTCTTTTCATTTTGTTAATTTCTTGTGGGTTTTGCAAAAATACAAGAATTGAGTTGCGAATTTACGATGTCTGTGTTGGTGTTTTGTTTTTGGGGGAGGGTGTGACGAGGGAGCTGGGGGGAGAGACTTCAGGGGCAGATATATAGAGGGGAAGTGAATTAATAAACCATTATATGCATTCAGTTTCTGAAACAGAGTCATGAATGTGACTGAAAAGTGAAAACATCCGACGCCAGGGCCATAAAGCCACCAAAAAGCTGTTTCGTACATACGAAATAACAGACAGAAACCGTCATCAATACAAAATGCCACTACATGTTTCGAACTCTGTTCTCCACAGAAAAAACATGAAAAAAAAAAGAAAAGAAAGAGTGATTCCATCAAGCCGGGTTAAAAAGCTCAAATTCAAACAAATTGAAGGGTATCAAGCATAACCGAAATTTGAGTATCATTGTTTCAGTTTGATTTCAAGTGAAAAGGAGGTGAAGGGGTTATGGGAGATCTCTGGAACAAAAAAAAGAAAAATCAATAAAGGGATCCAAATTAAGCTCATTGGATGTGAAAGCCACGAACCCAATTACCTTGGGGCTTGCAGTGAGGTGGATCTTCAAAGAGGGAGAGAGAAAGCTGTTTGTGTGCAACTCCAATGTCAAAAAGTATCAGACCTGACTCTGGATCATCAACTATAATGTCTTTGACGGGTAGCCATAGGAAAAGCTCTTCTTGAGATAGACCCTCCACTCCTATGAGGCTACCATAAGTAAGGTTAGCTCTCACAACGCTATCAAAGAAGACTCTGTTCTCGAATTTCGTCAAGCAAGGTCCGTTCAGAAACACTTCTAATCGCCCGGTTTCTGATAAAGTGTAGGATTTGACCTCCTCTGGTAAGAGACCGGCGGGCAAGCCTTCGGAGCGTAAAAGGTCGTGAATCGAGGGGGATGAGAGAGACGGAGGGAGAGAGAGAAAGATCAAAGAGCTGCACAGAAAGACTGTGAAGAAGGACGCGGTGTTAAAGAAGGCCATGGTTGCTTACCCTTAGAAGAGAAAGGAACATAAGGCCAAGGGGGCTTGGGGGGTTTAAGGGAAGTTCATTTGGGAAGAGCCGGAGAGAAGATGGAAAATAGAAAGACTGTATAAGAAATGGCCATGCGCGTGTGAAACGACGGTATTGCCCTTGGTTGGTGACTTCGGGTGTGTGTGGGGGGAGGTTTCTAACAATTTTTGTACTGTACCACCAAAAGTTCCTCAATTAGATCTTACGTTGGTTTTGCATTTATGTTTATAAATACAGTTGTTGGTTCTTTGCTTGATGTAAGTTGTAACTTATCTTGAAAGTTCTTGACATTATAAGTACACCAAAACTATTGGTGGTATGCTTGCGCTTAGTACCCTTCCCCTTCCCCGAAGGCAGAAGCAAAATTATTCTATGAAACATTACTCCTATCAATGATTTGTTATGATCAAGTTGCAACCCAAATTCATGTCAAATCAATCCACAATTCCAAATAAATTTGAAGAGCATTAATTGCTAACAAGAATAAAGGATGATATTTTTAGGGGCATGAATGTGCTGTGTATAATAATATATCACTATCAAATACAGTCAAATTAAAATAAATACAAATATAAAATACTCAAATAATTTGATGTATAGAGTGGCCCAATCGGCTCAAGGAGCACTCTTATCTCATTAGTCAGGTTCCATCATGGAAGTAGACAAGAAGATATCATCAATCACCAAAGCTAAATATAGTACATTAAGGAACATAATCATAAATAGTATAATAAATTAAAAAAAATCTAACATTCACATTATATAAAAAACTCATAAATATTTGTGTGATGTGTTAATCTTTAATTTTGAAATATAATAATTCAAATAATTTAAATTTTAAATAAATATTTAATAAAATTTAATTTATAAAAATATTATTACGATAAAAAAACCATAATAATATGAATTTAAGAACTAAAGTTTTAGTTTAAAATCGTTCTTTTTAAAAAAAAGTAAATTATACAATTTTTATCTCCAATAGGAGCTAATATTTCATCACCATTAACAATAGAATGCAATGAGAAAAACTTAAAATCCAGTGGTTACAGTTAAGGGCATTTTGGTCATTTAGGGGTGCAGCAAAAGACAATTGGAGTCCGAGGGAAGTGCATGGAGAGTAACGGCAGTATTTGCAGTTGCAGTTAGACGGTCAGGACTCAGGAGGCTGGCAGGTGTTACCGATCTGGGGGGTGAAACGGTAATTTGGTAGTTTCAAGATTTGGGCAAGATTCTGTGTGCGATGCGATGCGATGCGATGCGCCCGTGTGAATTTAGATTTTTAAAGTGTAAGCTTGTTTTAAAAAATAAAATATAAATAAATTATTATAAATAAAAAATTAATAATTATAATGTTTTAAATTTATAAATTACAATAATTTATTTATATAGTATGATAATTATAATTATTAATTTATTATTAATAATTATTTATTTATATTTAATTTTTAAAAATATGTCTTATATTTTAAAAGAGATCAACTCTAAATTAAGGAGGTGGTAAGGAGCTGCGCTTGATGTCCGGAGGAAATTACGAAGGTTTTGGCATGGTTTGACGAAAATGGACACAAAGTATCTGCCTTTTTTACTGAAGTGACACTGAGGGTCACGCAGTGACAGTAGCAGCTGGGCAAAGTTTCAAGCGACAATGATGACGTTACCAATTGGGGGACCTGAATAGCTGCCTTCCCTTTGTTGATTTGAAACACGTGGACCAGCGCAGCGACCGACAACCTGGGATTGGCTTTTCTCGATTTGTTATTTTCATGCGCCGATACGTCAGATCTAGGAAAATGCTCAGTTGTTACAGCAGGTTGCCGGTAACAAATGGCCCACGTGTGGGTTGTGCAGGTCCCCAGCGTGACTAGTGCATATCCTCATCTTTGATAGCCATAGCTCTGCTAACAAAGTTATTTTTATTTTTGGGAAAACAACAAGAATAGGAAATTCTGGATAGGTCTAAAGAGTACTACTTATCACTGTTTATTTGTCTGATATAATATATACATTATTGAGGAGATATATTGTGGGTGGCTCTTTTGAATTTAATGCAGCGTTTGTTATGGATAGTATCTAACTATATTTAATCATATTTTTATGCTTTTTTATCAGTATAAATTATATAATAATCAAATAATTTTTAATTTTATAAAAAGATAAAATAAAAAATAAAAAAATATTTAAAAAAGTGATTAAAATTTTTTTAAATAAATAATATTTTTAAATTTTTATAATAACATTTAATTTATGTAATCAATCTTATCTAATAAACAAAAACTTTTATTGTTGTTATTATATAAATTATATAATATGAGATAACCTATAATGTGTGTTTAATTCTTCTCTCTTAATTAAGAAAAATGCTACATACTTTACATTTGTCACACATTTTTTATAATATTTAATAATTTAAATTTTATGTTATGAAGATTAAGAAAAAATAAAATTATAAAAATGGTTAAGCTAATTAATTAAATGTCAAATTCAAAATCAAGATTTATGGGTAAGATGTAAAAACTTTGAAAATTTGAATTCCTGATAAAAAGTTGTTGTATTTTTTAATTAAGTTATGATGTATAAAAGTTATTTTATATTTTTATTATTTATTGTGTATGTCTATAGAGCTAAAATGTCACAATTATTTTTTTATTAGAAAGTGAAAAAATAAAGTGAATGACGTAAAAATAGATTTTACCTCTGAGGTTAGCTGCTCGAATATAGCTTAAGCGGCTCCATAATGTATTTGATGAAGAACAGTGTTATTTTTATATAAAGAATTATTGTACAAGTTGTATATAATATATTATTAAATTTTCTGACTAAATTAAAAGTTTAACTTATAATAATGTATTATACAAATTTATACATTCATCTTTATACACTCAGCTGTTCCTATTAAAGAGAAAAAAAAAAAAAAAAGGTGCTTCAATGCAACCTTGAGGAATTTGAAGTAAATTGAGTAAAGAAGTAGGCAAAGAATAAAAAAGAGTTCTGTTGTTATTTGTATGTATCAATAGCTTACATTGTAAGTATGTTAAAAAAAAGAAAAGAAAAATCTTAAAGTGAAACGAAGTGTTTTACTTTGAAAGAAACTTTGTTCAGCACGTACCTACAGCACAAGTTGCAGGTTCGTGCTTCTAATATTTTCGAAATCAAAATGGCTGAAAGAGCCATAACAAAGAAAAAGGGTTGAAAGAGAGAAATATCATGTGATACTTTCACATTCAAATATTATTTTCATCAAATAATGAAGAGAATATAATAGAGCAATTGATTGAGGCAGTGAGCGAGGTGCTCCAAGAGAACTAGAGAAAGAGACACTTCATAGTCCAAATTATAGCTACCTACGTTAATTTATAGGACGGCCATTAGCTTAGTGACAATCCGATATATATATATATATATATATACATATATACTAACATTTTTATTTTTATAATTTTTTTATTTATATTATATCTATATCTAAAAAAATAAAATAAATAAAAAATAATAATAATAAATAAAAAATATATAATTAAAATATATTCATAAAAATATAAACATAATATATATATATATATATAAAATCCTTTATTGTAACAATATAAAAAGGATAATATTCTTTTTTATTGTCATACATTTTCTGTTTAACTGTCCCAGTAAGAACAAAACATTCGCGCTTTAATGACGTGGACCTTTAGTTTGACTCTTTCGTTGCCTTGCTTGCTACGTTTAAGAGGGCTACCTAGTTGTACTCCTTTAACCATCTTTGTCCCCTTCATGTATCACAACCCACAGCTTACATTTAATGAGAATATGTGCAGGAGGAAAATATTTATATCTTTTATAAAAATTATTAAATTAATTAAATTATAAAATTTAATAATAAAATTTATTAATTTAAATTATATAAAATAAAAATTATATAAAAATAAAAAAAATCTCTTCTTACAAAATAAAAACTCACAAATATTTTCAAAAATGATGAAATTGAAATTTTAGTTAAATTTTATTGTTTAAATTATAAAATTATGATATTTAATAAATTTTAAAAATTTAAAATTTTTTTAATAATTTTTTTTAAAATTCAATTTGTAGAAATAAAAATACTGTATTTTATATTTTAGTTCTTGGTAAAAATAGTAAGAAATATAAAATCAAAATAATCCCTTAGCCCATTAGCATGTATTTACATAGATCCCATTGTTTTCATGTAAAATGTATTCCGAGTTTAATTTAATATAATTTACTAATATTATAAAATTGATTATGCTCTAGGCTTAGAGAAGCCACATCTTTCAGAAATTTAAGTTGGAGGCCTATCTTAAAAAGTCAATCAGAGCGTTGTTACCAAAATTTCACTCAAAGGTTTATTACTATTTTTATTGGTTAGCTTTGTCACTGTGGATTAGAAGCAGATCCAAATCCATTACAAGGCAAGATTACCTCTATAGCAGTGTCAGAGCGTCAGCCCTGTAAACTGAAGGTCTGTAGTTCATTTCTGCATGGAGGCAAGCATCATTAGTTGTGTCGAGCGATGAGAAGGGGTCGATGCAAAAGGCAATGAAATGTGGTGTGGGGTGTGGAGCTCTGCTTATTTTGTTCTTCTAGTAACTGTAAAGTAAATTTCTATTGTAGATGGCTGATTTGGACAATTTCACGCAAACAACTGCGCAACTACTAACGTTTGTGTCTTATTCTCAGTTTTGGATGTTACTCTCTGCAGTCTGCGTTGAAATCATCGGGTCTTAGCGTTGGTGTAATCGATCGGCAACTTTCGACTTGTTGGCAGCAATTTTTGAAACATAGCTGCATAAAGCATTGAGATGGTGACCATCCTCAGTGCAGGACTTTAAATTTCGTCCAAAACTTTTGCTGCCTAGGTGACATTTTTTGGAAAGACTATATTGTTTACGTATATTAAACCAATATATAACAGTGACATTACACCATTGTTAGTTGGTCAATGGAGAATCTGCCGTTCGGTAGTCGTCTGTTCTTTTTGACAGCCACATTAGAGCAACTAATTCCAAGCGTCCATGATCATCTTGAAGTAGCACACTCTGCCATCATCATGAGTATCGTGACTATGATTCTTTATATGCTTGTCGCTTCTTTTCACGTCTGCATAGCAGCAGTTGATTTTATTCGTCCATTCCAGATTATACCAGATAATGGCATCACCTTAGTCTCCCGAGGTGGAACCTTTGAACTTGGTTTCTGTAGTCCTGGGAACTTGGTACAAAAACATCCCAATTAAAACAGTTGTTTGGGTTGCAAACTGTTGAGGCATCAGAGACGTTAGACAGTTGTCATGAGGAAGTTGTAGAATATTCCAGAGATTCACGTGTACATCTATCATTCGTTTGTAATAGTCGATTGTTAGGTCATGCACTTCTTGTGAGCTCCTTCAGCTCAGCCATATAATGCTTGAGTTATCTGTGTAATATTCAAGAATAAAATACAAATCTTTCTTGCTTTCTTAGAATCTAACTTAAACAGACTGTACCCAATCCATGATACTGTTGTTTGGTCTACAACCTCTCTGAAAAAAACACGGACTAGTCTAGCCCTGCTCCTAGCTAGATTCAGGGAATCTTATGGTAAGAGATGAAAATGAATCAAACCCAGAACCCTATTTGTGGCAGAGTTCGACTGTCGCACCGTTACCAGATCATGGTACAATCTCGATACGTGTATGAAATATGATATAGTAGCAAAATACAAAGTATGTGAGGGTATATTTAGTTGATATGCTGTATCTCAATAGATAATTAAATTATTCATAATTTTTCTTATTTTTTAGAATAAAAAAATTAATATTAAAATATATTACTTATTTAATTCATTCATTAATAATGATTTAATTTCTCTCATATATTCTTTTTTAAAAATTTCTTAATCTTCTACATTTCTATCAATTATTTAATTATTTAACTAATTTATTTCAAATTTCATCTTATTATTCTTTCCAATAAAACTTCCTATTATTTTTTAGAATAAATAGTATTCCTTAGGATAAGCCAAAAGTCAAAAGGACGTGAGTGTAGAAAGAAATGACTTGCATTTTTCCCTTCTATTTATCTTGCCCTTGTCTGCCTCTGCTCCACAATTTTCTCCCTCAAAGCCTTGATTCTTCTTGTTGTAGACGTAACTAAGCAAGACACTGTATGCGGGGAATCAAAAGCAGCAACCCACCAATCTCTAACACCCTCTTCCTCACACCACCTTAATCTCTCTCAGTCTCACTCTACCCTCTCTTTGTCCACAACAGTGTGTAGAGGAAGATGACAGTAGTCTCAACATGCGGTATTAACAATGGATCAAATGGGAGGAAAAGAGTCACTGGTAGTCTTGGATCGCTGACTGCAATGTTTCAGATCGCGATTCACCGCGAACCAATGCGAAATGAATTGCGAATTCCAAGGCATGATCCAGTTCATGGTGCAGAGGGCGAGGCAACGAATCTGATAACTGTGATCCCACTGATACATTGTTGCCATGGATAAAATTTGGGTGGGACATGAGAATTGGTTTAAATAGGCATCTGACAGCTTGGAAGAGCCCAGAGGATCCATCTCTAGGAGACTTTTCTTGGGGTATGGTGCTAAATAACTATCCTGATTACTGACATTTACATGATGAATGGAACTGAAAAGTACCACTGACTTGGACCACGGAATGGCCTGCGCTTTAGTGGTTCACTAGAATTGAGCCCAACCCTGTTTTTTGATTACCAGTTTGTCAGTACTACACATACATGGTTGGATGAAACAATGGTTCTAGATGATTGCAGAGTCAAGTGCTTAAATAATTGTTCTTGTATGGCATATTCTAATTCAGATATTAGACGCCAAGGAAGTGGCTGTTTTATGTGGCCTGGCGATTTAATAGATATTAGACAGCTTTCAGTTGTTGGGCTGGATCTATACGTTAGAATGCTTACTTCAGAATTGGGTAGGACTTAAAACTTTGCCACTGCGGATCAAGCAATCATTCTCCTCCTCAAGAATTCATTTGGTGATTTAAGCTATGCCTAACCTTTTTGTTTGATCAAATTCAACCATGAAGAGGCAGAGTATGGGCGCAAAAAGAAGGTAGCAATGATAGTTGCTGCCCTCGTTACTGCAATTTTAGGGATGCTCTTATTTGGTTCTGACAGTACCTAAAAGGTTAGGAGGAACATGGCTGGTAAATTTTCTTTCTCACAAAATTGTGTCAAGTGGGCCATACACGCTGATTAAAATGGATACAACCCCAAAAAATTAAGGGAGTGTTTGCTTTGCCTATTTTTTATTTTTATTTTAATGAAAATAAAAAATGAAAGCGAAAATATATTTGTTTGTAAAAAAAAAATATTTTTTAGAAAGTATTTTCTAAAATAAAATAAATTTTAAAATTAATAATAAACTATTTTTAATATTTCTTGTATGAAATTTTAAAAATAAAAATTAAAAATTAAAAATACAGTAATAATTTTAAAATTATTGCATAAATCTTAAACTCTAATTTTAAAATTTTAAATCTTAAATTTCTAAACTCCAAAATCTAAGGGTGTATTTGCTTTGCCTATTTTTTGTTTTTATTTTAATCAAAATGAAAAATGAAAGTGAAAATGTATTTGTTTGCAAAAGTAAAAATATGTTTTAGAAAATATTTTCTAAAATAAAGTAAATTTTGAAAATAATAAAAAAATTTCAATATTTATTGTATAAAATTTTAAAAATAAAAAATATAAATTAAAAATATAGTAACAATTTTAAAATTAGTGCAAATTCAAAACTCTAATTTTAAAATTCTAAACCCTAAATTTTGAAACCCCAAAATTTTAAATTTCTAAATCTTAAATCCTAAATTTTAAACCTTAAACCCCATAACCCTAAATTCTAAATCTCAAAATCTTAAACCCTAAATCCTAAATCTCAAAACCCCAAATCATAACCCTAAAACTATAAATCCTAGAACCCTAGAATCCTAAAAGCCTAAACCCTAAACCTTTAACCCCAAACCTTAAATCTCAAAATCCCAAACCCTATATCCTAAAACCTTGAACTCCTAAACCCTAAAATCCTAAATCTTAAACCCCAAATCCTAAAATCATAAACCTAAAACCCTCAAAATCTAAATTTTAAACCTCAAAACCCCAAACCCTAAATCTCAAACCCCCAAATCCTCAATTTCAAATCCCAAAATCTCAACCTTAAATCTTAAATTCTAAACCCTAGAATCCAAACCCTTAACCCAAACTTTAAATCTTAAATTTTAAATCTTAAACTAAATATATTTTTATTATTTTCATTTTTGAAAATAGAATTTAACTTATGTAAATCAAGCATATTTTTATCTTAACAAAATATTTTTAATAAAAATAAATTCAAATAAAAACAAAAAATGTTTTTACAAATTAAACGCATCCTAAATCACTCTCATTTTCTATTTTGGCTTAAAACTTATCGTTGATTCTACTTTAATGCTAAAAGTTTTTGGTTGAATAGTTTGTTCACTTTCTGGTCAAGTAATTTGAAGTACAAGAGACATTGCTAATTTATGAATACATGCCTAATGGGAGCCTGGACTTTTTTAAATTGAAGAATTAAAATTGTACAACAGATTTGCTTTGCTTGGAATATATCATACTAGAGGTAAATTGCTTGACTGGTCTAGGCTCTTCAACATTTCTTGTGGCATTACTCGAGGCACCATGTATCTTTTATCAAGAGTCAAGATTGAGGATTGAGGTTGAATTGGCTGAGCCTAAAGAGCTACTGCTACAGATAACTTCTCGGTTGAAAACAAGATTGGCAAAGGTGGATTAGGATCCGCATGCGCTGTACTTCCAGATATGGGTAATAGATTAAAAACAATGGAAGATGCACTTATGTTACATAGAGTAGCTTTATCGTGTTCCAGGCATGGATGACGAAAAGAGGACAGGGCTCTGGAACTGAACATAGGGTACTCACGAATTATATCAGAAAGTATTGGCATTTATATTAGTCTCCTGTGTGTAACGACATCCTGAAGATAGGCCTTTACAACTTGGTTTCTTTCCAAGTAAGGTTTCAATTGAAGCCAATTCTTCCTGAAGTTAATAGAAATCTAGCTCAACCAATGAATAAATCATCGCCTCATTAGATGCTCTATGAAATCGTTCAAGTAGTTTCAGTTTTAGACCTTTCTGTTATCGGGTTTTAGTTGTACATATCCTTGAGAGACAATGTATTAATTTGAATAATGTTTCTTTTTTGCGAGTTCATTATACAATACAAAGAGTGCATCATATATCATCAGAGACCAGTTTTTAATAGAATTTGTAGAGATCTTATACATTTAATTCACGAGTAAATAGATAAAGTTGATTCCATTCAGATTTTTCACACTGCATTAATACCCTAGAATTTTTGAAAACCTTTAAAACACAGACCTCGACAGAATATTGATAACCTAAAAAGTCTAATCTTTTTATTGAAATTAAATTCTTTTCAAGTGTTGCCACGTGCCTCATATCTCTAAAAGTCTTCCCACGATCATCATGCACTTTGATTTTCACAGGCCTTTTCCAGCAATATTCAAACTATCACCATTAGGCAGTTTCACATCTCCACCCCCAAAAAGCATCGTAAGTTTCAAATCACCCTCTAGAAACACAAATATGATTACAACTTGCAAAATCCATAATAATACAATTAAAAGGAAAACTTTTGCATTCTTCAACGATTGGAATTGCATCATTATCATAACAACAATCTTGGACAACTACAGCAACATCAAAAGACTTTTCTTCACTTTTCACAAACTCTTGTATATCTACTTTCAGCGTTTTGCAAAAGAAACTTGATGTAACTGACAGTACTAACATTTTTATCACTATAGTCAAGTCCTAGTCTTGAACTGGATTTACAATTTCCTCTGCAATAATTGTTACTAAAGGATGTATTACTCCCACACTCAAAACTAACAACAAAAAGGGTCCCTCAGGCTGAACAATAGTACTCATGACAGTCTTTCTCTTGAAGAGAAAGCCTACATAGTGTAACTGAAATCAACTCAGAGCATAGAAAATAAGAAGCTATTGAAAAGTTTATCAAGAAGATTGGATACAATTAATAAATATCTAAAATTTTTACGTATATTATTTTATAATTATTTGAAATTATATATATAAAAAAATTATTAAAAAAATTATATTAACCTTAATAATTTTTTATTTTAAAAAAATTAATTTTTATCTATTAATTATGAAATATTCTAAATTCAAACAAAAAAAGAAAACCTATTGAAAAGCTTTCACATGCCACTCATTACGTCGTAAATTTGACGTGACTCCACTGTCACACAAAATTTAAAGCTATCACGTGCTATTAATTACGTCGTGAATTTGATGTGACTCCATTGTCAAACAGAATTTGAAAAAAATGCATCGCCGATGCAGCAAGTTTTCTTCATGGCTAATTTCCAGGCCTGAGCTGACTTGAGAAAGGATTAGTGGGTGTTGTTCCGCTTTAGCATCAATTTCGCTCGATGGATTTTGAACAGACACTTCTCTTATTCTCTATTATTTTCCATCGTTCAATATCACAAGTCATTTTTCAATTCTCACAGTTTTTATATAATAAAATTTAAATTATTAAATTTATTAAATCTTATATATTAAAACTCATAAACGCCAATGACCAACGGCCAGGTCGTAAGGAAGGTTGCAACATCTCTGTAGCATAAATGCGTACTGATAGGCTAAAATATCAAATGCAGAATAAGTTTTTTGGCCAGCTGTCCTCACTGGTTTGTGTCCTAGCTACCGATCTTTCCTGAACCAGATTTAAATCCGAGCAAATGAACTCTCCTTGTCTAATTTCTGATATTTCATGGGATGCCTTGCAAGTTACAATCTGGTAATTTCTAATAAATGATTTGCTTTGCAACAGAGTCTCATCATGTTTCTGTTATGTATCGCACTACTGTTTTTCCTCTGCTTTCCCCTGTTCCTCCTTGCAGTACTCCGCTTACTGTCTACAAACCTTTTCACCCTTTATTACTTCTCAAGACAGGTTTTTAAGCTCAAACAGAGGTTAATTGCTAAAATTTCAACTGTTTAACAGGTCATGATCTTAGATAAAAGATTTAACTGTCAAAAGTCACATTAACCACAACCAAAAGTACTCTTGATCCTTTTTTTCAATCCACGAGAGTTTGGATAATTGGATGATATGTCAGAAAGTCTCATAGAACCATCTCGTCCCTTAGAAGGGTTTGATCTATCAGAGTTTCTCAAAAGTTTCATATTATTCATGAGGCCACACAAACTTGCTCTTGACTTAGGTTGGATTGTTTGTTGACTTTCTTTCGAACGTAACTCA
The DNA here is from genome assembly GCA_037013595.1 of Dicorynia guianensis. Lineage (NCBI taxonomy): Eukaryota > Viridiplantae > Streptophyta > Magnoliopsida > Fabales > Fabaceae > Dicorynia > Dicorynia guianensis. The sequence goes on from JASUAB010000009.1 coordinate 6,171,618, forward strand.
CGGACATTGGACCAGCCATCCCCTTGTCCGGTATCTCATGACTACTCATCTTTATTTATTAACATCGTATTCACAACTCAATTTGGTGATATTTGGGCCAATCGTGAATTACCTTACAGATTATTCAAACAATTTCCATACGGACATTTGCATAAAACCTGATTAATTTTCGTATCAGACACGGCAACTGAAAATCACACAACATATATTTTATTATATATTTCTCAGGACGATATATTAAGCTGGTATGAAGTAGAAAATGTGATCGACGGTGACATTGCTTTTATTGAAACCCTCATTTTTTTTCTACGCTAATACGTAAGATTCCACTGCTGTGTTTTGTGAAAGCCAACAACAGTTGCCCTTGAAAATCTACAGCTAATGGCTGATTTTTAGTAACCCAGGAAACAGAATCAAAATAGTCAATATTAGGATCTTGGAAGGCTCTAGACTTATCTTTGATCGCTGGCTCTAGTCTTATCTGTGCTGCAATAGCTAGCTAGAGTTCGATGGACATTCTTGCTTTCATAAGTATCATTGCTTACACAGTTGTCCCTTTTCTCAAAGTTTCCATGGCAGTTGATTCCATTCGGCTTTCCCAGCCCGTTATCGACGGTGAAACCTTAGTTTCCAAAGGAGGAAGCTTTGAACTTGGTTTCTTCAGTCCTGGAAATTCCAATAAACGGTACCTCGGAATTTGGTACAAGAATATCCCAGTTAAAACCGTTGTATGGGTTGCAAACCGCCTCAATCCAATAAATGATTCTTCTGCCATCCTAACCGTGAACGGCACCGGAAATTTGGTCGTCACTCACAACGACACTGTTGTTTGGTACACAACATCTCAGAAATGGGTACAGAATCCGGTGGCAGAGCTCTTGGATTCTGGGAATCTTGTAGTAAGAGATGAGAAAGGAGAAAACCCAGAAACCTACTTGTGGCAAAGCTTCGACTACCCATCTGATACAATGTTGCCAGGGATGAAATTAGGATTGGACCTAAGAACTGGTCTGAATAGGCCTCTAACAGCTTGGAGGAGTCCAGATGATCCATCTCCAGGGGACCTTTCTTTTACTATAGCGCTTCACAATTATCCCGAGTTTTATATGATGAAGGGACATGGAAAGTTCTTCCGAACTGGACCATGGAATGGCCTGCGTTTTGGTGGTTCACCAGAACTAAAACCCAACCCCCTTTTTGAGTACAAGTTTATCACCAATAAGGATGAGGCCTACTACACGTACAGCCTAAGGGATGACTCCGTACTCTCAAGATTAGTAATGAACCAATCCAGTAGTGCTCGTTATCGCTATGTATGGTCAGAAAGTGATCCAGAATGGAGAATTTATTCATCAATGCCACAAGACTACTGTGATACTTATGGCCTATGTGGAGCCTATGGAAACTGTATCATTACTGAATCACCAGTCTGCCAATGTTTAAAAGGATTCAGTCCCAAGTCACCTGAATCTTGGAACTCAATGGACTGGTCTCAAGGATGCGTCCGCAATAAAGCCTTAAACTGCACAGATAAGAGCAGAAATGGATTTATAAAATTGAAGGGCTTGAAAGTGCCGGATACTACCCATACATGGGTGGATCAAACAATTGGTTTAGAGCAATGCAGAGAAAAGTGCTTGAATAACTGTTCTTGTATGGCTTATACCAATTCAGATATCAGAGGACAAGGCAGTGGATGTGCCATGTGGTTTGGCAACCTAATTGACATCAGACAGTTTCCAGTTGGTGGTCAGGATCTATATATTCGAATGGATGCTTCAGAATTAGGTAGGGAGTTCACTTTGTAATTCTACAAAAGTTCAAGTTTACTCCTTCAATTTGTGATTTAACCATAGCCTTTTCATTTGATCAAATTCAACCATGAAGAATCACGATATGGGGACAGGAAGAAGTTGACTATAACAGTTGCTACTTCCATTGCTGCAATTTCTGTGATGCTTTTAGTTGGGGGCTGCTATATCCAGAGAGTCTGCAGAAACATGACTGGTAATCTCTCTTACTGCTTTTCAAGGATGCAATGTTTTATACTCTTTATTGAAATCTTCTGATTGTCAAGAAAATACCATAGCAAGCACATCTAGTTTTAAGTATAATTGGGTTAATTGTTTAGTTGAAAATTTTGCCTGCTCCATATAAGAACAGCTAAACAACTATTAAAGTAACTGAACTATGCCTAACTACCATTACACTTCAGGCATTCAAGCTAACTGAGAGGATGTACCAATAAACTTTTGAGAACATGCGGAAATATCATATGGGCATCTAAAATAGTTTACTGACTAAGCCCATCACATATAGAATAATGCTGCTTGTACATGAGGGTTTTATACAATGTTAGCAGTCAGCACAATACATAAATAGAGACTGGTTACTAATGGCATTTGCTAAAATACACTAATAGGAATTAGTCTATATTTGTGTATTGTACAATCATTGTGTAATGTACTAATTGCAAGCAACACTACTCTTATATATGCATGTGGTATATCAAACCTCAGGTGGCATAAAAATAACTACATAAGATCCTTACACAACCATATGATAGAATTCATGCTAGGAATAAAGAAACTTATTCAAGCAGAATACCACAGTAGTTGCCCCAACCAAAATCAATTTGTACATTTTAATGGATCCGGTTTAAAGAATCTGCGGATTCTTAGTTCTTTTGTATTTCATTTATTGTTGCATATAACTTTCATGCTTACATCCATAAATGATGCCATGAGTGGTTGGACTTGATAATGTTCATTGCATATACAAAAGAGTGACTTCTATATTTTGGGCCATGAGAAAAAGATGAAGAATGTTAGAGTTAAAATATATCATTGTCTTCATTTCAAATGGAAAAACTTTGAAACACTCTGATGGCTTTTTTAAACAATATCTGAATTTGGTTTGACTGAATAGCCTATAATTCTATAACTTCACAGATGATGAACATATAAAACTTTAGCATGTTTTCTGCTTGTCTAACATGCATATTTATCTAGATTCATCCCATTCTACTCTCTGCTCATACTTTAAATTTAAATTAAACTTTTTCTATTTATATTTTTCAATTTTCCAGAGAAATCAAAATATATAAATAATAACAATGGAGGACAAGAGGAGGACCTGGATCTCCCATTGCTTGACATGCCAACAATAGCCATTGCCACTGACAACTTCTCAATGAACAACAAAATTGGGGAAGGTGGTTTTGGATCTGTATACAGGGTAAACTTTGGAGAATTAGAATAAAAACAAATAAACAAATAATAATTATATAAAAAGCATCTCAATGGAGTTACATATCTATGCAGGGATCATTACATGGGCAAGAAATAGCAGTGAAGAGGCTTGCAAGGAGTTCTGGACAAGGAATAACTGAGTTCAAAAATGAAGTAAAATTGATTGCCAAACTTCAACACCGGAACCTTGTAAAGCTTCTTGGTTGTTGCATTCAAGGACAAGAGAAGATACTGGTTTATGAATACATGCCTAATAGCAGCCTGGACTCCTTCATCTTTGGTATGGCTATTGCATGAAAGCTTACATTAGGATATTCTAATTTAATGACTTCAGTGCAGTTGATATCTTAATGTTTAAAATTTTGTAATTCATTGAGATGGTTGATTTATTTACTTTGGATGGAACAGATAACAACAAAAGCAAAGTGCTAGATTGGTCCACGCGTTTCCATATTATCTGTGGAATTGCTAGGGGTCTTCTATATCTTCACCAAGATTCTAGATTGAGAATTATTCATAGAGATCTTAAAGCAAGTAATGTATTACTGGACGATAAGTTGAACCCAAAAATATCTGATTTTGGAATGGCTAGAACTTTCGGAGGAGACCAGACTGAGGGAAATACAAATAGAGTAGTTGGAACTTAGTGAGTATTTATCTATTTATCGATACCCAGAATCTATACCGTATCAGAGTATCTTTGGTGAAGATTTTTGTTTTGACTATCTTGTAGTGGCTATATGGCACCAGAATACGCAGCTGATGGGCTATTTTCAGTCAAATCTGATGTCTTCAGCTTTGGTGTACTGCTATTGGAGATAATATCTGGCAAGAGAAATAGAGGGTTTTATCATACAAACAGCACCCATAACCTTATTGGTCATGTAAGTACCTGGCATAAATTTTCAGATTACGTTCGCCAAATAGAGTTGTTACAAGCAGCTTTTACATGTTTTAGGCATGGATGCAGTGGAAAGAAGGCAGGGTTCTAGAACTGATAGACAAAAGCATAGAGGATTCATGCATTGAATTAGAAGCAGTGCGTTGCATCCATATCAGTCTTTTGTGTGTGCAACAACGTCCGGAAGATAGGCCTACCATGTCATCGGTGGTTCTAATGTTAGCAAGTGATATTGAATTGGTTGAGCCTACACAACCTGGTTTCTATGTGAACAAGTTTTCGGTTGAAGCAAATTGCTCTCCAAGTCAGCCAGAATCTGGATCAACCAATGAGATAACCATTTCTCAATTAGAAGCCCGATGACAACTCTATTACGGAGGGCGTCTTGATTAAAGTATTCAGTATGTTTTAATTGCTCATTACAAAAGACTATTCTTTTTATCTCAATGTTCTAGATAAGCATGAGAGAATATATATATATATATATATATATATATATATATATATATATATATATAAGTAGATTTAATTATATGAAACACAACTAGTAAGCAGTTAGCCAAAGAGAAGAGAATTTGCAGAACAATTTTTTTAGATACAATATGAGAAATTAGTGACTAACCAGAAACTACATGTGAGCAACTTCTGTGGCCCTACTTATCACCAAAGCATCGTCCAGTTCTGAAACAGGAAAATATAATGTAGGCTCCTGTTAACCTTGTAAAGGGAACATTTTTACGCGTACAAGGAAAAAATGGAAACCAGAAAAGGGAGTCCTTGGGTAAAGAAGAAGAGATTGAAAAGTGTTAAGCTTGAAAATGCACCCATTTCGCTGAGCGGATGTCACACAGCAAGAGATTTCTAGTGCTGTTCCGGAAAGCATTTTCCATCTGACTTGGAGGAAACCAAGAGTATTCTTCGCAAAGAGCAGATTTGGGGCTTCTGAATTGCAAGCCAACTTTACCAAATGCAATGTTAGCGACAAAAGTGAAATCGATCGAGATGAGAAATAGTCACATGTTTTAATGTGAATTTTGTCTTTTAAAACTTCAAACATTGGACCATAAATTTAGGTGAAAATAAATAAGATATAATAATGATATCAGTAGTCCTACATAAAGAAAATATAAATTAGAGAAAATTTTAATAAAAAATAAAAAAATTATATTATTTAAACTTATATAAATATTAATATTTATAAGATATAATTATTACTATAGCTATATGTGTCAAGCTCTTCTTTATTTGTTTTTCACCTATTTACTTTCTTTATTTTTCTCGCCTTAGGTTTGTTTGAAAAATGATAAAAAGGTGTGATAACACAAGGATAAAAAAGATGTAACTCAAGGGTTGCTAATAAATAGTGAGAAGTAAAGAAAGAAAGATATAATTATTTATTTGACATGAAATATAAATAGTGAAAACTTAAACATGTGCTAACAGAAGAGTAAAGGGGAAAAGACGGCAAAATTATTTATTTGACATAAAATACGAATACTAAAAAGTCAAATGTGCAATATCTGAGTGAAGAAAATATGAAACAAAATGGATAGAAAAGAGTTTGTATCTCTTATGTACATTTTTTAGATATGTTTTCAGATATTTCAAAATTTGTTAAATGAACACCAAATGGAAAGAGTACAAGCTTTGAAAAGATTAAATGAGATATTAGAAATTATTTATTATACTTAAATAAGTTATTTTATTTATTTAAATTTTAAAATCATAATAGCAAAGCAATATAGTAAACAAAGGTTAGCTTTTATTTTGTTTACTTTTCATCTACTTACTTTCTTCATTTTACCTCTCAGCCTCTTCTCTTTAGTTGAATTTTGTAATTGTAAAAAGTTAATAAGAGATATAAAAAGGATAAAATTGTGCTGTTAAAAAGAACACAAAAGTGAAAAAAAAAAAAAAAAAAAGAAGGATGAAATCATTTATTTATTGATATGAGATGAGAAATCAAATATGAAATATGTGATTGAAGTAAAAATGAAACATGAGAGAATAAGGGTGTATTTAGAAGTGTTTTTATTTTTTTAAATTCATTTTATAAAATGTTTTTTAAAATTATTTTAAAAAAGTGTAATAAAATCTATTGAATAATATAATTTTGAGAACAACTTTAAAAATAAAAATTTTAAAAATTTGTTTGGAAACCGTGAAGGTTTTCAACTCTGAAACTGTCATCCTTTTTTGAAACTGTGAAAGCTTCTTTTCTATGAGAAACACAAGTATCTTTTATTACAAAATTGTCATTAATAAACTTAGATATTTATATTCGTGCTACCGTAAAAACAAACATGAAAAAACAAAAACATGTTTTACTTGTTTTTCTTTTCTTATGCTAAAGACAGCCTTTCACCAAATAATTGTCAAACCATATAAATTTTATTATTTTATTATTTTTTAAAATAAAATATAATTCCCAAAAACATTTTCCATACAAACTGGTGCAGTCTTATCATTCTTTCTAATTTAAATAAATAAAAATTAAATTTTTAAAGAATTAAAATTAAAATTTTAATTTAGTTTTAAATTTTTCTTATATAATTATAACAAATTTTGATACTATAATTAGTAAAAATAAAAAAATTTAAGAGAATTATTTTTTCATGTGTAAGTGTTTTCTTCTCTTTATTTTTTCTTCAAACATATAAAGAAGGCCTACTCACGCATTTGAATAAAGCAAAATAAAAAATTATTGTAATAAATAAAAGTTGACTCATGGTTAAGTTTAGAATTTTTTAGATATAATTATAAAAATTTTTAAATTTTAAATTAATTAAAATAAAAAGTTTTAAGAATATTTGTTGTGTATAAAATTTTTCATTCTTATTAAACTTAAAAGAAAAAAAAAAACCTCTAATCCATACTAATAAGAAAGGTCTACTGTGTATCCACGTGTCACAACCATGTAAAACATTTTCCCGCCCATTTTACCACCTTTTCCTCTGACACATTCCCCGATAAAAAATTTCTTCATTTCTCTCTTCTCAGAATGGGTTTCGAGTTTTACCGCCCAACAATCATGTTCATACAGAAGTTCTCTCTTGATAGATAGTTTCACTGGAGATGCTTGGTATCTGTGTTTCCATTTTCACAGTGCAGTGAGCAACAGAAAGTAAGGACCATGCACAAGAGATTACAGCATGCACTCAATCTGAGCATGAGAGACATGTCTGCAACATTGCCAATGAATAATAAGTATCACTTTGAGCAGCCACTTTGAAAGTATATGTTTTCAATCCAAACTATGCACTCAATCCAAATTACACACCTAATATCAATAAATAAAAATTAAATTTTTTAGTGCTTAGTAAATATCTTAAGATAATTTTTCATTACTTGAAAGCAGATTACTTTATAAATTATTTATATTATTTTCAAAAATAATTTTTTATATAAATAAGCACTTTTTTAACTACTTAAAAATAGATTATATTCTAAATTATTTATATTGTTTTTAAAAACATTTTTTTTGTGTTACTTTAAAATTGTTTATATTGTAGATTAATTAATTATTGTTATTAATATAATTCTTTTACATGTAAACATTTTTTTAAATTTTTTTGTAAATAATGTTAAAAATAACTTTTTATTTTTAATTTATTTATTATCTATATATTAAATTTTATTTCTAATTTAATGCTTTAAGTGATATATTAATATTATGATCTTATCCGTACAAAGCAAGGCCGCGAACGCAAGTTTTTCTCTAGATACGGCACACACACTGACTAGTCTCCCCACTCTCTGCAATAGCTCCTCCGCGACTGTCATGGCGGCAACGAGTTGTATTATTTTTATGTTTTTAGAGTTATATTTTGTTTACTAAACATAATTTGAAATGGATTTTAAATAATATAAAATTTTATATTTAATAAATTAATATCAAATTAAGCATTACAAAAAAATATAAATATAAAACCCGAAGCAACAGCCTATGGCTGCACGGATTCCTTTGTGGAACTTCAAGTTTGATGACTATTCCCCGAAACGACAGTTAAAGTCCTAAATTTGCATGCGAGGGTTTATCACTTCCTTCAATGCCATCTCGAGCAAGCATACTCTCAACTCCACAATGCCTCTCAGGATTCTTACTTCCGTGTCGCATCTCTGCTGTACTGTTCCTGCCCGTGGTTCCATCACAAATTGTCATCGGACGTTGGCAAGGCTGCCAGGATTCACTCTTATGCCAGCCATAGAGGTGGATTCTCCATTCTTTGGTTTGCTGTGTGCGGATTCTCTATTCGGAGTCTCGTTGCCTATGCTTCGTGCACTTATTTTTTTTTGGTCTCACTTGTTTTAGGTTAAATTATTTTGCGGCTTCTTATAAATTATCCCACTGTTTAAATAGGCCCTCTATGAAGATTCACTCCGGAGTCCAGAATCCCCGGCTTATGGGGGCAACAAACTCTGCATTTTTTTTGCTATATAGAATTCCTCCATACCCCTGTTCTAGTTATGGGGGCAACAAACTCTGCATTTTGACTAATAAGCCAGCTGCGCAGATGTAAATTCCACCCAATATTCTCTGTACTAATTTAGTAGTGTAAATTTCTGACAACAACGTATGAAACCTTGCTGGTGTAATAAAAAATTTGAGGATTGCCAAAATTGATTTACTCGGTTCCAAGCATGAATCCTAGTTTGTCAATAGTCCCATTGACTGGTGAGTATTTTATTGAGCAAAGTTTCTTCAAATTGTCTGATGGTTTCGAGCCTATTACGTCTGATGCCACCCACAAAATTCCCCTGCAACATGATTGCAGTACCAGTGTGTCTTCGAAAAATGTTGCTGTGAGACAAATACGAATCGTAGAAAAGTCCTTCTTTTGGAGCTCAAATTGTTGAGAGCCGAGACTTATGGCGATTGGCGACCGTGCTTAGGGGTAGATATTGAGTGGGGTAGTTTGGGTTGAGATAAAATTTTTTCAATTCGGTTGAACTCAATTCTTCATTTAGTTAGTCTAACCTTAGCCAAAATAATTCTTCAAATCAAGAATTTTGGGTTGGAATGACTTAGTTTCATTTGGGTGGGTTAGTTTAGGTTATGATGGGTCGAAGAGTAAAGGCCTAGGGATGGCCAGATGTGAAGCGAGTAGGAGTGAGCCGAAAAGGTTCAGTCGATTATTAAGGACTCAAAGTTTCAAAGTGTGACGACTAGATAAGAGAGGGATCGACACGGCTCAAACGAGGTGAGGGGAAGTGGGAGGGTCGGCGTCGACTGTCAGAGATAATGAGACAACGGACGGGACTCGTTGCTCGTGAGAGAGGGAGTCGAGAGACAAAAGAGGACCGACAAGTGGCATTAGAGTTGTGGAGTTGCCTGAGAAAGATTTAGAACAAGCTACAAAATGATGTTATTTTATAGCATCACAAAAGAAATATATTATTTATAAAATGACGTTGTTTTATAGTAATAGAATATATATATATGTAATTTTTATTAGATTACCACGGTAATCCAATGAGAAAAGGATATAAATTTAGTCTCACTTAATTTATCTTATATTAAATTAAAATATTATATTATATTTATTTGATCTTATTTTAATTTAATTTAAATTTTTATTTTTATGATTTAAAATAAATTAAAATGATTTGATCTGAGCCTATGCCATCTCTGACCGTACGAGCTCGATGGCTGTTTGACGTTAGGGGAATCAGCAGACAACGCCAGAGAAAGAAAGTGGGAAAGCACCGTATATAATTATTAGGTCTGTCTAGTTGGCTTGTTGGGCTGAAAAAGCCATTAAATGTGCTGATGTGCGTAGAAGCTAAATTGACTAAAAGTCAATGGGGGAAAAAATAGCACCATGCCACCACCTTCGTGTTGACTGTAACATACATGCAGGCTGTTGTTTTCTTTATATCCCTCTTCCCGCATTAGTGTCCTCAAGCAAATCCGCGCGGTAGCCGAGTAACAAGGTGCCGCAAAACTGTTGTCCTTTCTTTTCAATCATTTGTAAATATCATTTCTTATGTACTTTTGCTCTCTCTCAAAGTTTCCATTGCAGTTGATTCCATTAGTCAGTTCCAGTTCTTAAATGATGACGGGACCCTAGTTTCCAAAGGTGGAACCTTTGAACTGGGATTCTTCTGTCCTGGAAATTCGAATAAACATTACCTGGGAATATGGTACAAGCATGTCCCAGTTCAAACCGTTGTTTGGGTTGCAAACCGCCTCCGCCCAATCAGTGATTCCTCTGGCATCCTAACCGTCAACAGCACTGGCAATCTTGTCCTTAGACAAAAATGGAACTGTTGTTTGGTATATAACCTGCCGCAAACAAGTACAGACTCTTAGATTCTGAGAATGAGTCAAACCCAGAAGAATATTTATGGTAAAGCTTTGACTATCCATCAGATACATTGTTGTCACAGATGAAATTGGGATTGGACCTAAGGGATGGTCTGAATTGGAGTCTAACAGCCTGGAAGAGTCCCGATGATCCAGCTCCAGGAGACTTCTCTTGCGTTGTTGTGCACAATAGCTACCCTGAAGCATTTCTAATGAAGGGAACGCAAGGGTACAGCAGGTTTGGACCATGGAATGGCCTGCATGCAAGTGGTTCTCCAGAAGTGAAGCCCAACTCTCTTTTTGAATACCAATTCGTTTCCAATAAGGACGAGATCTACTACATGTTCACTCCGAGGAATAATTCTGTACTCACTAGAATAGTCATGAACCAAACTGATTATCTTCGTTATCGCTTTGTATGGGTGGAAGCTCATCAAAATTGGGAGGTATATTCAGCAAAGCCAGTAGACCGCTGCGACCGTTATGCCCTCTGTGGAGCCAATGCAAATTGTATCATTACTGATTCACCAGTTTGCCAGTGTTTAAAAGGGTTCAGTCCTAAGTCACAACAAGCATGGAACTCAATGGACTGGTCTCAGGGATGTGTCCTCAATAAACCAATAAATTGCACAGTCGAGAACAAAGATGGTTTTGTAAAATTCGAGGGGCTGAAAGTGCCAGATACTACACATACTTGGCTGGATGGGACAATGGGTCTAGAGGAATGCAAAGAGAAGTGCTTGAATAATTGTACTTGTATGGCCTATACAAATTCAGATATCAGAGGAGCTGGTAGCGGCTGTGTCATGTGGTTTGAAGATCTGATTGATATCAGACAATATGAAGTTCGGGGACGGGACCTATATGTTCGGATGGATGCTTCAGAATTAGGTTGGGACTCAACTTTGCCATTTTCATTATCCATCATTGGTTCCTATAATCAAAAAAGCATTCCTAGTTTGAAAATTTAAGTTCACTTTTCAGTGTGTTATTTAACGATGCTTTTTATGTTTGACCATATTCAACTGTGCAGAGGCAGGAAACAGGCGCAAGAAGTTGACAATAATAGTTGCTATCAGCATTGCTGCATTTTCAGTTATCCTTTTGGTTGGGTGCTACCGCTTTTATATCTACAAACGCCGCAGAAACATAACTGGTAAAATTTCTTAATCCCGTTTCACAAAACAAATGTCCCCAGTGTTTAATTTTCTTTATAGGACTAGTGATTTTTCAAGAACTCCTATGGCTAGCTCAGCTACGTACAAATCTCTTATTGTGGAGCCTATAATGCAGAGTCCCATAATTGTATCATACACCAATAAGCATTGACATCAGTATAGAAATTGTAAATGCTAATCCAGAGTAGTTTACCATATTAACCATGCTTTCTGTGTAGTACATTTAGCATCAGGTAGCACAAAATTAGTTGAACAAGGAAATTCCTTCATAATCATCTAATACAGTGCAAAGCTCATATTTGGGAAGCTTGCAGTAGAATGCAACTTTTATCGCTTTAAAAGCCAAACCATGTTTACATACTCTTGATCAAATAACCAGAATCAGCGTCAGAGACTGTAAATTGATCTGAATCTATATACGCACATTGTTAGCTTATACTTCCATTCTGTATTAAGTTGTTAAATATCCACTTGTATGTACCTTTTAGTTGGATATTTTAATTCTGTATGAAAACGAAAGATGTTACCTTTTGGCTAGTAAACACACACAAACCTCAAATTCTTTATGCTCACTTGAATTAATTCAACAGTAAAGTCAATTGACGCAGATTATTTCATGATGGTCTAGTAATATTATTATTTAAACATTTAAGGTGCCGTGATCTGATGTTTATTAATCTATATTAGTCAATTTCTATTTTCTCCTCATTCTTGTAGCAAAGTTGAAGGCTTTTCTTCCACTTTTTCAGATAAATCAAAAATTGTCGAAGAAGTTCAAACTGACCTACAATCTGAGGATGATCTAGATCTCCCATTGCTTGACTTCTGACAAATAGTTATTGCCACAAGTAACTTTTCAGTAAAACACAAAATCGGACAAGGTGGATTTGGACCTGTATACAGGGTACTTTGATATTTGAAAAACAGATTAAAAAAATCTTAAAGCACTAATGTCTTAAAGAGTATCTCAATATGCTTTCAAATGTGAGTATGCAGGGAAGATTAGTAGATGGGAATGAAATTGCCGTGAAGAGGCTTTCAAGAAGCTCAGGAGAAGGACTGACTGAGTTCAACAATGAAGTAAAACTGATTGCAAAACTTCAACATCGAAATCTTGTAAAACTTATTGGCTGTTGCATTCTGGGACAAGAGAAAATGTTAGTTTATGAATACATGCCAAATAGGAGCTTGGACTCTTTCATTTTTGGTATGAATCCCATAAAGCATATATGACAATGGACTAATCAAATGACTTCAGTATGACACTAGAAATTTGAATTTGTAGAGTTTAAACAGATAATTGATTTACCTTTGTTAGTAACAGATCATACAAAAGGTAAGGTGCTAGATTGGTCCGAGCACTTCCACATTACTTGTGGAATAGCTTGGGGACTTCTATATCTTTATTAAGATTCTAGATTACAAATTATTCATGAAGATCTCAAAGCTAGTAATATTCTATTTGATGATAAGTTGAATCCTAAAATATCAGATTTTAGTATGACAAAAACTTTTGGAGGAGAGTAGACTGAAGGCAGTACAAACAGAGTGGTGGGTACCTAATTATATGTAGGAAGAGCTATCTTACCGACTATACTAACCTCGTTGGTCATGTAAGTGTATTATACATATTTTCTGGGGGAAAATATGGTTGGCACCTGTTTTCTGGTATACTTAATTAAAATCACTCTTTAACTAGATTAAGCATACAAGTAGTTAATAGGTCTATGGGAATAAATTCACTTTCGACTGGTCGTCCTCCCTGCTTTTCTCTCTCTTCTAGTGTTTCAGGCATGGCTACTGTGGAAAGAAGGTAGAGTACTAGAACTGATAGACAGAAACATAGAGGACTCATGCATTGCATCAGACGTAATGCGGTGTATTCATGTTAGCCTCTTGTGTGCGCACGTCATCTATTGTTCTAATGCTGGGAAGTAAGGTTGATTTGGCTGAGCCTAAAAAACCTGGTTTCCTTTTAGAGATGGCTACAATTGAAGCACATTCCTCCTTGTCAAGTCTACTGCAATCTGGTTCAACCAATGAAATAACCATGACCTTAATAGAAGCCCGATGATGATTAACGTTGAGGGTGCAAGACAGATTTTGCTACTGCTAAGTCTTGGTACTTTAGTGGGTCTATAGTGGTAGGCATACCTCAAAAGCTACATGTAAATTGAACAGACCTGAGTCCTCCTTCGTTTTGCATCCTGCATTGCATAATCGAATCCAGCTCTGCTATGAGACGGATTGTAACAGTTCTATTGCATTCTAACTCAATTGGAAAATTGGCAGGAATGAACCAATGTTCTCAAAATATGGTTTGGTGTAAGATTTGCTTGCGCACATCAGAACACCTCTTGGAGGACATTGGAACAAATGCAGCCGTCAGGAAGAACATGGCCAAAATCAGCCGCTCTATGTTGTAGTTTCTTAAACCTTTAACTTATCTGCAAATCATATGCAATATGGAACGATGCGCTTTTTCTAAAATTAGACTGTTGTAGATTTTCTATGAAGTGGAAAAACTTTCTAGTTATGCATGGAATCGATTATGTTTATGAATATGGATAGAATTTTGGTAGAAGTCTTTTTTAAGATATAACTTGAATTAATTTATAGTATTTTAAGTTTACCATTTTATATTCATTTTTTTATATGTTTCAAACAGTAGTTTCAATTGTAATTCAACTATATTACTTTTTTTGTTTATAAATTCATTTCATTAGAACAAGGGGAAAGTTTAAAATGGATGTCATTTCTGCTTCTTTAAGGGAAGAAGCAAGCCACAAATCACCAACCTCTTGTACTAGTGCACAATGGTTCTAAGCATTTGGCCGTCTAACCCCCTTCGTGGGCCTCCTTCATTTATGATTAGCTAAGCACCAATCGCTGAAATGGTACCTTGGGGAGATTGGATATTCAAACAACGAAAAAAAAATGTATTTCAAACTGGGCTAGGGAAAGAAGAGCCCTAAGGAGTACATGTTCTTATCATCTTAGCCAACAACCCAATCTCTGAAAGCACTGGTCTGCCATTTGCACTATTTGCTGAGAAATGGACCTTAATGCACGAGTCCTCTATGTTTAGCCTGTTGCAAGTTGCAAAATCCACATAGCTTATATCCCAGAAACCCTCAGTTTGTGATAGCTATTTCTATACAAAAATAACATCCTACGTGTATCGAGACTCCGGACTAATTTTTTAACTTTTTTAATTTTAATTTTTATTTGTTTCTCTTTTACTGCAACACTTTTAAACACCAAAATAAAGGGATCCAAATCTTATCCTACATATACAATTCCAAAATTGATAGATTGAACATGTACATGATGTAAATATAAAACCAATCCTTTTTTGTATTAGTGTTGTTAGGATGGGGTTAGAGAAGCTTAGTTTAAATAACACTATAAT
Organism: Dicorynia guianensis; assembly: GCA_037013595.1. Classification (NCBI taxonomy): domain Eukaryota; kingdom Viridiplantae; phylum Streptophyta; class Magnoliopsida; order Fabales; family Fabaceae; genus Dicorynia; species Dicorynia guianensis. The sequence goes on from JASUAB010000009.1 coordinate 6,186,667, forward strand.
GATGTAGTCACCATAACCTTTTTTTATATTTTTATTTTCGTTTTCTAAGAGAATGCTATTTGGCTAGTTGTAAAAGAAGGTTTTGCATCATACAGTTCTATCAAGTGAATTATGTATTCATAGCTAGTCTAACTAAAAAAGACACCGGCATATAAGAAAAGGAGAGGAAATAAGGCTAAGTGCTTCGAAAACAGAAGGCAGGATTGTGGCAAAACTTATTGAAGCAGTCTTCATGCTTCGCCAAAAAAAAAAAGTGTTAAGATAAGTCAATGATGGCGCCATAACCCAAACTTCAATATCCTATTAGGAAAACATTTGGATGATTACAGTTGGTAGTGAAGTTTAACAATATAAAGTATCCTGAAGGAGTTGTTCTGGTAGGTAGTTGATGAAAGTCTTCTCTTATGTCTCATTTGACACAAATTTTGCACTAAATCTTAGTTTAGTTTGCTTTCCTGGGCATCAAATGATCTTGTAATTTGATATTGATTTGTCTTGTCCTTTTGAAGACGTAACTGTTAGCGTGAAGGACAAGAATTGGTTTGGTTGACATTTTCTGGTGTCTTGCTTGTCTGCAAGACTTTTCGACAGGAACTTATTCTTAGATAAGCTGAAGATTGATGTAAACTTCTCAACTGCCAGACCAGAACAATTATGGCCAAAACTATATTTAAGATTTATGCAGCGAGTTCTACACTTTAAATCCAAAGTTTCAGATGCATTTCAGTATAATGCCTCAACAACAAACAGAAATCAGGTCATATATTTTCTGCAATCATCAATGGGTATGACACATCGAAAGCACCATAATCACACACACAAAAAGAAAGGCCAACAAGTTGAAGGAAATCTAAGGGAAGGAACAACAATCATTAAAATCACTGTTGCCCACTGATGGCCTATTTTTGATTAGAAATGGTATTCTCACAACTTCAAGTTTACTAAATATTCACATTTGTTTTATGTGAATGATTGATTTTTGATTTTTATAATTTAATATATAAGATTTAACAAATTTAATAATTTAAAATTTATATTATAAAAATAGTAATACTTGTTTTTAATTTACACATGGCTACGGTTGTATTTTGTCTGTTCTCTATCATTATTTGACTAGAGAGCTCGAGCAGCAGGGAGAAAAAAAGAATAGAAACAATGGCTTTGCTCTTAATTGAATAAAATAAACACAGGAAGAGATAAGCTTAAAGACTTCGTCACCTGAAAAGCTCTGATTCAACTGTGTAGTGAAACTTGGGATGACACCAAAGTCAAGTTCTATAAATGATATTTTAAGTAATCATCACCAGATGAGATTGTGGGACTAATAATTTGAGTACAAGAAGAATATCTTAGAGCGTTTTGCTCATTAAGGTTGGGAAGCCTTTTGGAATCTACTGGTCCTAAAAGCTACCATTTAAGATGGAGCAAAGAAGTGACATTGTGCTTGTGTTTGGTGCCTTGGTTTTAGCCCTTTTCTCTTTAATTCATAACAATTATGAATTTGGGGTTAGAGGAATTTGGATTGTTTGTGGTTCAAAATTGGTGACTTCAGGCATTTTTTAAACTCGGTTATTATTTGTAGTGGAATCTGTTTTTTCACTTATATTTTCAACTACATAAACTCTTTCTTTCTCTCTTTAAAATTATCCCTACAGTCCAAGACAGACAATAAAAAGTAGGTGAGACTTTGTTGGATGCAATAGAATAGAAGAACATGTCTCATAGTCTGAGTGATAATACTTGTATCGCTTTCAGCCTACTGCTTCTTCTACTGTCATAAATTACAATAATCTATCTTGTCGGAACCATAAGCACTAGGAAAGAAAAGGAAAAGTCTGCATCGTATTATTTATCTATAGCAATCTCTCCTTTTAATGCAGAATCATTATCACAAACTGGGTCTGCGGGATTTGTTTGAATGCCTGTCAATATTGGCCTGCAAGTTCTATGATTTAAAAAACCTGTTAGTTATACTACTTGTAAGTTGGAGCTAGTGATGAGAGCTTCAACCCAGGCTATTTGAAAATGTCCTGTTTCAGTTGCCAAGTGGTCCAAAAACATTGGAGACAAAGGGGAGCAATATGAGGCATATGAATGGTGAGCAATGGTGGTTAAGGCTTATCCCTATAAAAATATGCATATGCTTTTGCTTATAAATATTCATTCTGACCATCAACATCTAATTGGTTCCAAAGAAACAGTCTCCTTTATTTTTTTTGCTGTTAGATTTATGTAGCTATCAGCCTATTAGAGCAATGGAAGCAGAGCTGTCCAGTTGATATCAGCAGTGCTAGATGTTAGGAAAACATAAGGCAAAAACTCTTCTTTTTTTCAAATCTTTTGTTGAGGATAATAAAAACTATTGCTACTACTAATATTTTTAGAGCAAGGAGGAAACCATGCTGATTATAACCCAATGGTGTTGTATTGTGCTGATGGAACATGGCACCTCACTCACATATAAAAATACTGATATTGATGTTTTGGTTGGCAGAGAAGAATAAGAAAAGAGCAACCAGTTCATATCTAAACATTTATACTTTTTCCTTAGCTAATGATATGAGTTGTTAAATTAATTAGATTTCACAATTCAGTTTAATTTATAAAACTTAATAAATTTAAGAACTTATATTTTACTAAAGTAAGGATTGTTTAGAAATAAAAGAATAAGAATAGAGAAATTGTATAAAAAATACATGCCTTCTAGAAAGTTTTGATTCAAAAGAAATAAAACCCAATTAGCTTAAGAACCTATTATTGGTCATACTAGGGCATCCCCCAATATTTTATCCAAAACCCAAGCCATAGCCTACTGTGACTGGGTCAAACTAATCATATAAAACAACTAGAAGGAAATAAGTGTTATATATCATATCACCACTAAATTAATCAGTGTCTTAAACTATTTTATGAACCAAATGTTGCATGTGTTGTCTCCAATAATATAGTTTAATTTGCTTATAGCATCCCGGGAGACTACTGATTGAGGATTAAGGGTGTTGTCTTCTTTGCTCAAAATTTCAAACACATAATCCTTCTTTTTCACCAATAATTGCTTCCTCTCAGAAAATAACATATTATTTTCACCAAAAAATTAAAAAGAAAAAGAAGGGACATCAAATGAAAAGGCCTCTCTTTTTCTCATTCTGCCTTTAGAAAAATAGAAACAGAGACAGACGGACGTAAGGTTTGAATGCATTAGTTGGTGTAAAGAGTATGGGCCCAAGAATGGGCCAAAGAAGCCTGTTAAGAGGGCCCGACAGAGGAAACAAGGCAAATATCCTCACGTGCGGGTGGGGTTGAAGAAGTGGGGAGGCAGTCAAAAAAAATCCCCGAAGGCCACACGTGTACATGTCGATGGTGGTGTCGTGTCAGGGGTGGCCACGTGTGAGGTGACGCCTGAAAATGTGGCACCGCAACCAGCCAACCACCCAAAGTCGTGGCCGTCGCCTTCGTCGCGCCGAACGTAAGCAGTTCACGTGAATTTTGGGTCCAATGACGGCCCCTCTTTGCTGTATTGCACTATTATTCTTTTAGGCCACATTGTATATAGGCTTTCTTTCCACTCTGATTACTGCTTTGTTAGGCTTAGCTAATTAAATCCATTCTACAGTGCAACGCACTTTCATGGTTGTAGTGTCTCTTTATTTTTATAAATTAAAATTTATAAAAAAATTTTAATTAAATAAAATTTTATAATTAAAATATAAAATTTAATAGATAAATAATTATTTTTATTAAATAAGTATTAGTACAATAATAACGGTCTATATTTTAAATTTAGACATTTCAAGTCAAAAATTTAAACTAAAACTTTGAAATTGTATTTATTGAGAGATTATTAGGGGATGACATTAAACATAAATTAATCTATTACTCAATAGTAATTTGGATATACTGAATAAAAAAAATCCAAAGAAAATGACCTTCCTTCTTAATTATGTCGCCCCATATTGCTCTCATATATAATATGACAAGCAATGCTCCTCAAATGGAGGTCATGCATAATAAGATGTGACCTCTTAAAATGTTGAAAGCTTTGGGATGTCTTTCCAAATGTTACATTCATAATTATTTGTTCCTTATTATGCATAATAAGTTGAATTTGAATAATACATCATTGACACAGGTCAACTTTAATACCTCATAAATAATTTATTCTCAAATAATAACACAAATCAATTTTAATAACCTGTTTTTTAATGATGACACATGTTAATATGCAATTTTTAGAATTTACTTTTTAGATTAAATTTTAATAAAATATTAATACAATGATATATTTTACGTTTCAAGTTAAAAGACGTTAAAGGTTCAAATTTGATCTTTAGAGTTAACATTTGTAAAGAAGAGCAACTAGTAATTAATTTTAAATTTAAATTAATCTCATATCCAATAATAATATAAAGATATATTAGGTGAAGAAATCCAAAAAGGAAAATATGTTCGTTAGTGGCATCTCTACGCACATAAACACAGCCTAAGATATATTTGAGGGTTTGGGTTCCGTGGACTTCCAATTCAATCAATCATGTTGATGTTGTGTGGTTAATTATTGTTGTGACTTTAATTTCATGCTTTATTATTCATGCATCGTTTAGTTACATCATAGTTGGCTTAGTTTAAATCGTCTTGAGCTAATTGCTGTTATAATTGCCGCACATCTTTATCATTGTTGGCAACATGGTGAGCAAAACAAAGTAGGGCTGACTGTTTACGTTTTGAAACTTTTACTTTTCTTTATTAATTTCGAGCATACTATGAGTCCCTTTCTAGCTAATTTGTTTTCATCACTTCTGTTGTTCCTGTGAGCTTTCTAACGTAAGCAACTAAAACACTGGGAGGGAGCTCTTCTTTCGTCGACAAAAATGAGAGAGGTGTCAATTGTGTATAAATTTAAGTCGTAAAAAAAATTTTATTAAAAAAAATATTGTTTATAATTTTTTTTAATGAGAATTACTTTCACATTTAATAATGATATAAAAATATTTTATAAAAAATCTTGAAAAAAGAATGAGACGAAAATACATATATTGTAGGAAAGAAATTGGTGATATTGAAGCTCTTTAGGTCTCCGTCGTCTGTGGGAATAGCAGCATCAAAATCTTGTATCACTCGCTTTAATAATTTCCTGTCTTTATTGAAAAAGATGGGATAGTGAGAGTTTAGTGGAGGGGATCGCTTTTAAAGGATAGGAAAGATTTTGACTGATGCAGTTGTCACACATTATTTTGAAATAAGTAGTGCTATGCAGTAACTTGTGGTTATTAAAGTTTGTAGTGTTATAATTTAGTCAATTTAATAAGTTTAATAATTTAAATTATTTAAATTAATATTTAATAAATTTTATTGATGACTAATTATGTTTGTTAGTATTCTTGAAATTTGAGCATTAAAAACTGCATTAGTGACATAATAATAGGACAATGTACATTCCCTTAGAAAAAATGGATTTTAATTTATGGTTTAGTTAGAAAGTGTTTATTTATATAATATTCTATCCCATTAGATTATCCATAAACTTGCTTCTTTATTTTCTCTCTCCCAGGTACAAGAAAGAATGCTATCAAAACTCTAAAACTAGCTACATTGTGAGCTTGGTAATCCTATACCATTTCTTTTTTGAGTTGCTTTTGTTCTTCAGCACTACTTTTAGCTACGTTTTGAAATGTTTCTCATCAATTCAAATCTAATAATATTTATCATCAATCACCCTTTAAAATTTTCTTTTCATACGATGTGACATATATATGGATATAGATATATATATATATATATATAATCCTTTTTGTTCTTAAAAGTATTACTAGAATTGGGGTACGACGTTATTCATTATATATGCCTATGATTAGTAAATGTATGGGCATCAATGCGTATAGATTTGAATAAAACACTATAAAAATATAAATTTTTTCATCAATATCTCTAAAAGTATTTCTCACCTTTTAGATAACAAATTAATTCTTTTTAAAGTAAGAATTATTAATGATAATTTTTTTAATAAAAATAATTTCAAAATTAAACTCATATTAAAAAAATACAAATATTTTATTTTTATAATCTGAACTTTATAATCATTTTTAAAATTTTTAAATTTTATATAAAATTTAACAATTAATATTAAATGTTATGAGCTATTAATAAATTCACTCTAAAATTAGATAGTTTAGATATTTTTATTCTAATTTGGATAAAGCTTTTTTTTTAAAGAGTAGTGTTATATTTATAATTTATATTCACAATATATTTATGTAAGATAAAAATAAAAATAAAATAATAATTATTATTTTATTCAAAAACTAAAATTACATAATAAATATGATTTAAATGTGAGAATAGTACCGTAAATATATCACTTTTGTTTCTCTAACTGTTACTGGCCACTTGTTCTGTCAAATTGACCACAACCTGCCAGGTGGTTGTTGTGTATTGGTTCATTTCTATCTTCAGTGTTACCGGTCACAGGTGATCCAGCCTCTTAACAATTGTGCACGAAGACCCATATTAATCGGATCGGGCCGCTCGTGTTAATGTGCCGCGCACCAAGTTGAGCCCGACCAAAGCAAACCTCAAATTGACAAAACCACGTGGTTTGCTGTGATCTGATTGGAGAGTCTTTCATGGGTCCCACTACTTTTGTTTTTAACCTTAACAAGGAGAAAGAGATCGACGGGACCTTATTCTCTACGTCAGGTCAACGCTACTCCTGTGCCACGCGGCAATGATCTAGCCATGGCCCCCCTCCGTTCGGAGCCTCGAAGCCCAATCCAGTTCCTTTATTTCCGGATAATACGCTCCTCGCGAACCGTGACTGCATGGCGAGTGGACCCCACAGACAAAGCGATCGAATGCTTACTTGGATTTGTCTCCTTCGCCTGCGAGTCATCCTCGCAGAATATAACGCATTTTGCATAAAAACAAATGAGAGCAACCCGAGTCATCTAATTAGATTGGTAAGCAAAAAGAGATAATTTCTAAATAATTTAATAACTCTTAATTAAATATAATTTTTACTATAATATTATTTTTAAGACAATTTTAGGTTGAGAAATAATTCTTTTATTTCAATAAAAAAACATATTAAAGTAATATTTATAAATTATCGTCAACTGAAAAATTGATAGTAATAGACAAATTTAAATTTAATCTTTATAAATAAAGAGATTAAACTTTATCAGTTGAAACCAATTTGTATGAATATCATACATCTAATAAATGAATTACAATAAATTTTATAATTTAGTTTGTGTTATAAAATTTTATTTATAAAAATAATAATATCTTAAGTTTTCTACGTACATGCTATTCATCTACATTGCCATCCTTCATGGGGACCAGTAAACAGATTAGAGGCACTTGAATTTTTAAGAGCAGAATAGAAGTTACAGGGAAATCATTGAGACATGTTAATTGTCGATGAGTGGGAAATATTCCAAAACTTGCGAGTCCTCAATAACTTGTCAGGCGCCTCGTACATGTGCATGTTCTTGATTAAATATTCTTCCAAACAACTTACAGAACAGTAAGGCACTGGAAATCACAGAGAAGACAAACTCATGAGCTGTTGGTTGCTTACACCAATACCGCAGCACAAACAAAAAAGCTACGCGGACCTTATCTTCTTTACTAACCCTGCTCAGCCTTTTGAAGCTTTATTCAATTTGACCCAAGCACAATTCGTCTCTGCAAATTGTCTCTATCTTTCTTCCTTGTTTGTCCGGGTCCGCTGCATAACCTGCATAATTGTGTCTCATAAACCCTTCAATTTTTCTTTAAAGGAGTGTTTCTTTTTTCCTTTTGAAACAAACAAAATCTGTTTTTGTTTGTATTCTCAAAATGTAACAAACAGGGAACAACATTCTGATTCCTCTGATTCACCCCTATCTCCTCATAGGTTTCTACCCACTCTAATCCAAAAATTTCATGGGATTGAGTCAGTCCCTGTTCTTTGACTGGTTGCTGCAATCCCCGGCGAGATTTATGGCCGGAACAGAGATTGGGTCCTTAAGTGGTGCAGAGTGAGATAATTTCAAGTCATAGAATTGGTTTTATGTGCTACCAGCAAAATAGCAACTAGGAATTTTGTTAGAAGCACACATCCTTTTGTTTGCTTCCCGAATTGTGCGAGAGACGAGCATGTTTCATCACTGAACAGAAGTCCCCTGTTCATTTAATACCCACACATGGTTTTTAGTTCCTTGATTTAGTGACAGAATCTGACATAAACAACTGTTTGTTAAAGAGACACAGAGAGAATATTTTCACAAATTAGTCCTAGCCACTCAACTCGAAGACTAAGAAGCTGTGAAAAATTTTTTATGTTGCGTTTTATCCGTTTTTTCCCACTAATTTTGATTAAGGACAAAACCCTTTCAGACAAGTCTTAATCAAGTTGCAAATTTTGTTTACAGAAAGGGCCTGTTCAGCAGGCAAGCCGCTAGCGAAACAGGGTAATTTGATTTTTAATTACTTCTTTTTTGTTAATGGAGTCAGCTAGCTCGAGAGGCTAGTCTAGCTGGACTTGAATAGTGGGATGGGAAAAAAGTTGGTATGCTTTTTTCCTGAAAACAACAGAAAAAAGAAAGGAGTTTAGAAGTGATGGCCTTCTCGTTGCCGTCGTAGGAAATACGCCCATGACACTTCAGTGGGCATGATTCCTGGCTGGAATTAAGAATTTAATTTCAGCAGAATGTGATGATGATTATTTCCAGAAAAATAATGCTAAATCGACTGGATTAAGAAAGAGAAAAGAGGCTTTCTTTGAAACAGCAATTGCTTTTTACAGTGGCTAAGTTCAGGTCTCTATGCAAGTTAAACAACTAAAAATTAAAAAAAAAAAAAAAAGAGGCACTAAAGAAGCCTTTGAACATAGAATTAACCTAAGAAGAGAAATTAACTTTTCCCTAAGATGATCACAAAAACAGTTCATGTGAACCGTCATGAAAGCTAGCAACCCCATAATGTCCGACTTTGTTTATCTTTAATTCTGATTCAACCATTGCTTGTGGCCTGGAATCCATTTTGGGCATTTAGGACTGGAATAGCTTGACATTACCCTCGAGTTCAACAGCTCCACAACAGGTGCAAATTTCACGCACCTTGGGGTCTTGTACTGGTTGATTGAAGCTCCTAAGCTTATGGCATAGTCCATGAGCTTGTCAAAGGTGCCCTGTTCCACAATCTTGATCTCAAGTGGCCCAATTGATTTGTCTGAGACACGGCCTTGGCGGTACACGCTGTTGAGCGATTCTTCAATGGTTAAGCAACAATCCTCAAACACAGAGGGAGGAATTGGGGTCGACCCATTGAGGGTGAGCTCCCAGTATAGCACATAGTGCCCTGGGATTGTAGAGGTATCTGCGTAGCTGGTGTACTCCGCCACAGACGCGTCAAAGGGCATCAAATGAGTTACAGCATTTTTCATTGCGTTCTGAAGCTCAACTTCATCTGTCTTGTCTGAATCAATGCTCAAGACCACATTTTTTCTGCAGATGAAGTTGAACTGAGGGGCCTTGTTCTTGAATCCGGCGACTCTGAGTACGTCACCGACTCTGTATCGATAAAGTCCTGTAATTGGCAAACACATATTAGCACAATCAAGTCCCGATTCTGATGCATAAATTCAGATGACGGTGAAAAAGAAAAAAATCTCACCGGCATAAGTGGTCACGACGAGCTCATATTCTTGGCCAAGCTTAACATCCACAAGCTCAACCAGCTCTTGCTGCTCTTTCTCATTGAGAGATCCTGGAAGCGAATTGGTAATTCCATTGCTTCTATTAAAGGGAAGGAATTCAAAGTAGCACATGGTGGGGATGAGAGTGTAAGACACTTCACTGGGTTTGCAAAGAGGATTGAGATTGACCCCAAAGTAGCATTCACTTGAAGCATACATAGTGCAGACAAGGGGGAGGCCATTGCTGTAGTAATCCAACGTGGGAATGTACTGTGACATTGTCCCAGTAACAATAACATCCACATACTTGGTGTTGGGCCAGAGCCTTGTAATAATCCCCTGCCAAGAATTCTTGCTGCACTCTGTTTGAATAAAATCCGCAAGCTTGGGGTCAGATTTAAGAATTTTCATGACAGCCTCTCGCACTGATGGGTCAGTGATTTTGGGGTTAATGGTTCCTGTCCTGATATCGTTGCAAAGGAGGGCCCAGTGTTTCTCAAGGAAGCGAATTGCGCGAATGAAGCCAGAGGCGAAAACAGCACCCACCCGGAGAACCTCTTTATATTGGCAAAGACCACAGAGCAATTGGGAATACATGCTCTGGTAAGAATCAGGACAGAGCACAGTTTCATTTGGGCTGGTATAGTTTGTGTAAGGGTCATAGGGCCTGTCCTTAAAATAGGAGCTTTTGTAATAGCTAGTGAGAACTGGGCGTGCCACTAGCCCTGCAGGTGTTTTAGCCTCAGATTTTATGAACAAAAAGTACATTCCTTTGCCTTTATCTAAGCCAGGCACAAACTGGCTCATTACAGGCATCAACAGGCTATAAAGCAAAGATCTTCTGCCAAGCTCTTCTTCAATTGTCGGCATCAGCTTCCTCTCACCCCCTGATGTCCCAGAGCTGCAAAAGCCCAACAACAAAAAAAGCAATCCAGTTAGCCAAAAATAAAGGGAAAAAATGAAACTTTTTACTTTTTTTTTTTTTTGGGGTGTCTAGCTACAAGATAAGAAAAGGGTGTTATCTTTAAGATTATACCGACCTAGTGAGAAACTCTGAAATGGGTTTGGAGCATAGGATTGGAGAAGTATCGCCATTGGCGATGCGGTCAATATCAGGTTGTATGTCCTCGTAGGTTATGACAGGCAAGAGTTTCTTGAAGGTTTCACGGTCAGTGTGAGCGTTGAGGCCATGTCGCCGCAGGTACTCGACGTTTGCATTACGGGAGAGGATTTCAGCGAGGACCTTCTTCTGGATTTGATCGGCGTTGGTAGTGACATCCTCAATGAACTGAAGAATTTTCTTGTTCTGCTCTGCAAGGTTGTAGTCTATGGAGTGTTTGGGAGCCTCAGGCATGGTGATGTTTGTGCCGTGAAAGAGGAAGGAGGAGTAATATATATACGGAAAGAGAGAGAGAGAAGATGAGATACAGAGAGAGCTTTGGTGTGTATGAGAGAGAGAGATTCGTTAGAAAGGAGGAGATGGTGTATTGGGCGTGAGGTGAAAAGAATGAGAGAAAGTGGTTTATATAGAGGCACATGTCAAGCTGGGTTTGCTTGCCAGTGGGGACTTGGTAGTAAATGGACAAAATAATAGAGGGCGGTATGGGAAATATGTTGCCATTATCTCACTTTTTGTTTTTCCTTTTGAAAACATTGATAGCATGCCAAAACATACAACTTCCATGCATTTATGGTCATGTTATGACGATCCACAACCAATGACAAACCGAAAAGACCCCCCAAAGAAAGAACATTTGGCTTAATTAGTGTTTAGGTGAAGAGAAAGAGAGAGAAAAAAGAAAAAGGAAAGAGGCCCAATAAAAGAATTCAGAAGTCTCACACAATTTAAATTGGAAACGAGTAAGCATATTATTTGAAGATGAATTCATCTCCACTATTTGAAGATAGAATGGAATCTATTTACTTACTTACAGCAAAAAGGGCTTGCTATCACTTCAGAAATGCCTTATTATGGAATGCTTAGTTGTACATTGAATGGGCCAAAATATCAATTTTGAATAAGACAAACCTTTATCCCATTCTCTCATTTTGGGAATTTCATTGGCCAAATTCAATTGTTTCACGAAACAGTTTATCTGTTTTTACTTTTATTCTCCCGGATTTTCACTTTATAATATTAATTTTTATAAATTAAATTAATTTAATAATTTTTACAATAATTATAAATATTTTAATCTCATATCTAATATATAAAAAAATGATATATGTATATATCCGTAAAAGCATACGCTCTTTCATGTGTTAAAATATAACTTTTTTTAGAAAAAAATAAAGAATAAAAAATATAAAAATATTTAAATTATATATAAAATTTATACATATATATCATTACTTAACGTACATATATATATATATCTCATTACTTAAGGCAAAAACATGATGTGCGAAATTATTCAATTTTCCATAAAAGAATAATATTTTTCGTTTTAATTTTGACCACCCGAAGCGAAGTGTTTCAGCCCATTTTAAATTCTCTTAGTCTCTGGGAGAGTGCCGCAAATTCGCCAATGCTGTGCTTGTCGTACAAGGAAAACGGCGAAACTGTTTGGATCCCGCCTTCTCATCTTAATGCGTTCTCAAGCCAACTGAAAACATAAATTAACCGGCAAAGTCCGGTAAACACGCTCTTAAGTACCCTCCTTATGTACCGCACATGTCCCACAAAATACCGGCAGCCACCTCCTTAATTTGTTCAGTTACTTGCGTTTACCGGTACCAGAAAAATAACGGCGTTCCTCCAATTCCCCGCAGAGAGAGAATGATAGGGTGTGAGTAGTGTACAGTAAATAATTGGGTTTTCCTTGTTGAAGTATCCAAATGGGACCGCCCAGCTGGATGTCAAACATGCCGGGTTGACACGTGAGCGAATAGGAGCACAGTGTCTGTTTCTTTACGTAGCAATTTTAAATTTTAATGGCCGTACATAACCAATGCTCTTACCTCCGCTCCGGCTCTAAAGCTGCCGCCCGCAATCTCTCTCGGCTATTTTTGTTTCCTTTTTCTAAATCTTAGCTTATCTTTTTGGGAGGCAGGAAGGGGAGATATCAAGTAGGGCTATGCCATGGCCACATTGCAACATGTCATTCGATTATGTCAACTTGTGCAAAACTTATCTACTATTGATATATACTCACATTTTATAAATAATAAATTATGATCTAAATTATTTAGAAAAATTTTATCATGAAAATATAAATTACAAAGATCGTTTGGGAAGAAAAAAAAATTTGTCATGTAAATATCATTAGTCATTGTATTACATTCACGTGGTACACAATATTGTTCGATATGGTGCCTTAGAAAGCTTGTTTATTTGAGTTTCTTCCATCATAATAATAGGATAAAGCTACTTATAAACTTAGGCATCTATACTTTGGGGAAACAAAAAGTTCCACGCGTAAGAGATTGGCTTCATTAAAAATTCATAAAATTTAAAGTGAGTTTTTTTTTAATTTAGTGATTTGTATTCTTTCAAGTAAAATTTTTATGAATTTCTGCTTATAAAAATGAAGGGGTTGTTTATAATTGCAAAAGTTGTGTAATAAAAGTATATAATATAAACGTACACATGGGCATATGTTTGCATGATGTGGATTGTATATGTGTAGAAGGGAGAGATGGGGGAGTTTAGTCAAAGGAGGAAAGATTGTAGCATGGATATTTTGTTGAATGTGAGGACAAGTGCTAGGAAGGCTGTAAATGGGGATGCGTGCGTGCATATATATATATATATATAACCTAACCCTGACTAAGGAGGGTTGAGAAAGTGGATTTTTAACTGAAAAATGGACCAATAATTGCCGCATGATGCTCAACTAGGCTATTGGTGTTGAATTGGGATAGAAAAGTCAGTATGGAAATGAAGGGGAATATCAAATGGGTTGGCATGTAAAGGTATAAAATTGGAAGACTTTTGATATATCAAGCAAGTTGTTTTAGAACTAGGCAATAAATAGAATTGACCTAGCTCTGATCTAAGCTTTAAGCACGTTTTGGTTCTATTTTTGTTTGCTTTAAATTCATGGAGTTATGGACGTGAATGGGTATGGTTTTACCTGCAATTTTTTGTTGACCTTTCATAAATATGCTGTGTTTATAGTACTAAGTGGCTCCCACACCATTATGATTTGGTCCACTTATTTTTATTAATAAAATTTTATTTAAAAAATATTATTATTAAATTTATTAAATTTTATTATGAAATTCAATAAATTAATATCTTTATATATTGTTTATAAACATTTAATAGCAAATAATTAGTGAAACTTCGCCTTTCCCACTACGATATGACCAGTTTTGTATTCTAACAAATATCATTGAAGACAAGGGAACAGAAGTGAAAGAGTGAAGTTCAACCAAAAAGAAAAAAAGAAAAAGTGAAAGAGTGAAGTGAAGGATAGGAGAACAGTCTCCCAGACATCTACCAGCCGCCACGTCATCATATCACCACTGAAAGTGTTTTTAGTGTATCCCGATCTCCATTCTCCACAATACCCGAATTCATGATACACTGTCCGCTGGGAAAGCACCTCCAGCTGATGTCACTGCCACATCGTCCGTTGCCCTCACCAAGGATCCTTAACCGTGTACCACGTGTCCACATATCCCGCATGACCACTTGTCCACTCTTCATCCTGGCTAGAAGCGGCGTCACGTGTCTCCCACTAGGTGGCTCTCTCAAGTCAAACCGCCAACCAGTAATATGATCGGACGGCTCTAATCTCACCAAAAATTGGAGTTCGATATGATTAAAAAACCCAAGTTTGATAAAAATTGAAGTGGGGGCCACCTTGCTTGGTGGACGAGCAATTAAGTCCCGTTATGTACAGATGACTTCATTATCTAAGATATGTAGGTGACAGTATTAATTTCATAATTACTAATTACATTTCATCTTCTCTATTAGCTACACCTCTGTCAAACAGCTTGGAAGACTCTATATATTCTTTAACTTGAGGCCTGTTTCAATAAAATAATTAAAAAATAAAATTTAAATATTAAATTATAAAAATAAATAAAAATATTAAAATAAAAAAATATAAAAATAAAAAAAATCTAAATCTCATTCCTTGTATAATGAATTTATGAATAATTAATATCTTTCAATTGTGTGAAGGCGGGTGCACCGAGGCACCAGGTAGGACCGCACCAAGTGGGGCGCATTGTGCTTGGCGTCGTGAGGGTTTTGGGGAATGTCATTTGGGAGTGACAGAATGTGTGTGTGAATATGTGCTTGTGTAAGTGTGGTCTATGTGGGAGACAGAGACAGTAATGCAAATCTTTGACCTTTGACTTTCTATCAAAGAAAAGTATTTCTTAATTTTTTTAAAAAAGTCGATTATGATGCATTTAACCTATCGAGAAAAATGCTGAGATCTAAGTTTAATTAAATTTATGTGAATGGAAATAATATGAGCAGACGTGTGATTTTTTTTTTTTTTTAAAGCTCAAAATGGCCTACTCCTCTCCACTGTGTATCTCCCATTACCCAAATTGCCACTATTATTTTGGTTGTCATTTAGTAATGTTTTGTGTATAAAGTAGTGAACTAAAGTGCATTTAAATGAGTTAAGTGTAATAACAAAGAAACGAATAGCAGTTTTCATGATCCACTAAAGTACATTTTAATGCATTAATTATACATAGTACTTCATACACAAAATATTATTCGTTGTTATCTATACACAAACTATTACATAATTGGATGTTTCAATGACAAAAAAGGAAGGAGGAAACTATAATTTATTCCCTTTTTCTAGTCAAAATATCAGTTTTATATTTCAATCTTGGGAGTCTGTTGATCTTTCTTACTAGGAAGTTGCTACAATCTACGCTTCAAGTCATACATATACATATACATATATATATATATATATATATATATATATATATAACGTGGACATGGAGTGTAGGGAAAGGATTTGTGTGAGCCAAAAGAAAGTAATTTACGAATTAGAAAAGTGTCTTAATCAATTCTTTTTTTTTTATTTTAAAAATGTGCCATTCTAAGAGTTATTATTCAGAGGTAAGTAAGCACATAATAGTACCAGATAGGCTCTTGATAGCTTAGGGGACCATCAGTTTCTGTCTTCATTAGTTTGGGATCAAAGATATTATATGCCTTCATGTATTATAAAGGTGCCATTATTGGTACTCAAATGGGAAGACAATTAGAATAATTGGAATATAGCATATTTAATGAGATTGAGAAGTGAGGTCTAGTGAGGATAAGATGTCAGCCAGTCAGTAAAGATAAGACCTTTGATTAGGTAAAACCCATTCCTAGTAAGATGAAGTGAAATCCAAGTTGACAGTGATGGTGTGCAAAACACCCTAATGGCAAAGTACATGCACTATGCAGTGACCAGAAAGCAAGTCAAGCACTTTTAAATTTTTACCGCCGTGTATGACCTTTCTATGTATGTGTATTTTTAGAGTTGCATGTTTCAATATATATATACATAGCTAACTTTTTAGAAAAAAACTGTTTTCATATTTAGTATGGATAAAATACGCACTTTAGTGTGAGAATAATTGAATTTTATAGTTTAATCAGTAAAATTTAATAAATTTTAATAATTTTAAGTTCTGTAAAATAAGAATTATATGAGAATAAGAAAATTGATGTTAGTAATCTTAGTATAAGTAATTTATGTTTCTTCCGTTGATGAGAGAGATACTGCAGAAGGAAATTAATGTCATTCGGAGCACCAATATACAGGGGACAGAATTGTTGCAGTTTATTAATGTGTACATACTGTCATGGGATGACTAGGTTGATGGATTTAGAATAATATGGTTCTGATTTGCTGCTTATAAACTCTGTACTTGTATGCATGGAAATCCCCATATTTAATGCATGAAAAGCTGTACAAAAACTGCTTAGAACTACTCTTGTTCACATAGATTAGGGCTATCAGTAGTGCACCGGAGTACGTGGTTTTGGAAATGATCATACTACAACTAGTGGCGCGAGGAACTAAGAAGGTTAGGCAGGGAACAGAATGATTTTAACAATAGTTACCAGCCAGAATCCAGCACATAGCACATTAGCAAATGATAATTAAGGAGGTTAACATCACTTTTAAGGCATAGTTAACTTTATGGAACCTGTTCTGTGGTCCCTGGTATGATGCTTCCATTTGAGTGTAACAAGGAAGAAAACTGTCAGCAGCAGTACTTACATGGAGGAACATTTGAATGAATCCAAGAGGAAAATCATCATCCCCCGGTCATTAAGCTAGGATTCTGCCTAAAAATGTGACATATTGGATAAAATTTACCTTAAGAAAAGTACATCTATCTGACTGAATGCTAATTGGCTATTTGAGATCCAAATGTAAATGAAATTGTAAAGTATTTGTTGATCACATGCACCTTTTTGCTTTGAAATTAATATATATGACATAGAGCACTGTCAAGGTAAAAGGTGAAGCTTTTCTTTGACACATCAAAAGGGCTTTGAAGCTTTGTAAATTTGATTACTTTCTGGTATAGAAAAGATCATGGTTTTGACATGGTATATTAATTTTGCATTAACTCTGTCCGCAGGAAAGAGGAGGAGATCTCTGCTACAAAATTCATGTCATGATTGTTCAAGACCCCTGAACTGTTATGAGTTCAGCAGCCCCACCTTGGTGCATTATTGCTTGAATCTTTCTATCTTCTTCAGATGAGAAAGTGCTCAAGTAACAAAATGATGAGATTTAGAACAACATGTTGAAAGCAGGAAAAATGTGGCATTCTAGGCAACAGGGCAACTTCTTGTGTTGCTCAAGCCATATAAATTTAATTCTACCCAAATCAAATGTGGTCCTACACTACAGTGTTACTATGGTCCATATTTTAAGTGACTTTAACAGTACTCAACGTGGTGATTTGAGACTCTCAATGCAGCTAACTAGTCAAAAGAGTAACATTGCTATAAACCTACACAACCCTAACTCTGAAGTAGTTCTCTCTTCTGTTGACACAGTTTATTGTAAGGCTAAGCACATTATGCTTTATAACAGTCAAATTCAACGGGGTAATCACTTAATTGTAGTTATCAAGTTAATAATGTACCATGATTTGGGATGCTAAAATTAATTCATAGTACGTTATTTATTAATAAAAAAAGTAGTAAATAGTATACTCATACCATGATTTAGGATGACAAATCAGTTCTTAGGGCAAGAGGAGTAACAGCGAATCTGATTGCTGTATTGAATGCTCGATCCTAGCGCATTGATTTTGTACTTGATTAGCTGAATGCAGTGAAATGATGAATGACTTGTTGATATTTATTCTGTGCTTGAGGAAGGAAAGTGCATGCGACACCACAAGTGCACTTCAACCAAACATCTGCAGAAAATTATGTGGGGGTGGCATAGACCCAAAAGAAGATCATATAATTTGAATTGTTGTTGTTGCACTTTTCCTTTTTCTTACAACCCATTTTCATGGTGGAAATCTTTTTCACCGACATACACGTATACTTGGGCCTCTGACCGACAAGAACATCATCATCATATGTATGAAGCCAGATGAAATTGATATGACTTTGTACATCTACGCAAAGTGGCCAGTACTTTGCTTGTACCACCATCAGGACGTGGCCTTGCATGCTTCAAATTGAAAATTAAAAAAGAAGAAGAAGAAGAAGAAGAAGACTTAAGCAGAAAGTTCAAAGAAATGAAAAAAATGGGGAATTGTATAAAGGCAAAGGTTTACCTAGCACTTTGGTTGATATGTATTATGATACCAACCTTGTCTACCACTTCATGCAACAAATAGATAACGCAGTAGTCCATTACTACAAAAGCAAATTTTGCTGTCAAATTCTCATTCCTTCAAAGAACTGTCAAAAACCCACTAGCAGAAAGCATCTGCAGAAACTGAAAAACCTATTTCTAGTGAACATTGAGGCGCTCCCCACCCCACTTTTCTCAATCACACTTGATGCACACCATTATTGGGGAGGGCAATCAATGTCCTTATCAGATAACATGTAGCAATTTGAAAAAACGTATGCCAATAATTTTGTACTTCAAAAAGACGTTCCTTTTCTCCTTCTGTGCTTTTTACTTTTTGCTGTCTCATACTATCATGTGTTTGTTTACCATTGTAATAGAGAGATGAAAACTTTAAAGTTCATGGCTTGTGATCATGAGGCTTGCTAAGCCTTTATCCAATTACTGTTGGAGTCATCTTGTCGGTCATGTGCCCTCGAAATACGGTTTGTATTCTTGAAGGCTCTGCAGTTTACTCCGTTTGCTGCTGGAAGAATCCATACATATTGAGCAATATTGGAAGCAGGAACTATCTTTAATGTTAATAAAGAAATACTCTTACCACAATTTGTGTGATTACAGGAGTAATAATAGACTAAATTATTGTGGGTTTTATAATTTATTTTGTAAAATTTAATAATTTAAATTTCACATTATAAAGATTAAATAAAAATAAAATTATAATAATAATATAACCGATATTAGTAACATGCACATCACTTCATAGAGCCATATCTTTTGAAAATGATTTATATCATCGTCACTGGCCCTTTCACTCTCTATCTTTCCTACTTTTTTTTTTTTTTGGTTAATTCCATCTTTCCTGCTTTTGATTCTTGTTAATGATCTACCCAAGTTTTTGAGGGCAGCCACATACACGTAATATTACACTAAAATGACAGATATGACAAGAAAACACTAACATACACAGAAAAGACAGAATAAAGTTCAGCGGAAAAGAAGGTTTCTTTTTTTTTTTTTTGGGTAAGTGGAAAAGAAGGTTTATATATTCCTCCTCATCTGTATATTTTTCTTTATCATGCCATCGACAGATTTAGGTTCTAAGATGCTTTAATGCAAGTTATAAATATAAGAGAAGGAAAATAAGAAAAAAGGAGAAAAGATGAACAAGACGAGCAATTTATTTTAGAGTAACAACTGTAGGATGCTAGCAAAAATACTGCATAATGAGTATATAAGATTAAATAGCGATTATTTATTATTTATATTTTATAAATATATAATGTAATCTTTATATAATATAGTCACAAATAAATATCTTTGCTCATCGTGTTACTGTTAGTTTATGAAGGGTAAAGTGACCAACTTCACACCAAAGCGGGTCTGCAGTGACAACAATTACACGATGTTGTCTTGCTCAAATAAAACACAGCAAATATGACAAAAACAGAGGATGTTACATCCTATGCATATTGTACTCTCAAATTCTGATTTATAAAGTTCATCTTCATTAGTAGGAAAAAAAAACGTTTTTTTTTTACTGGGATAAAAGAAAGACAGAAGCAGCTAATGTATCAATTCCTGCTGATAACTTTTTATTTCTCCTATGTTTGGAATCCTGCCTATAATGTTCAGTTAACCAGAAGTTGAATGCAAGCTGCATATCAAAAGTATAGTATTCAAATAATGGTCATTGAGAGTGAGACCAAATTCTGTAAAAAGCTGAATGATTTTTTTTTTAAAAAAAAATTCAACTGTTTTGAGAAAAGACCTAGCATACAGAATCTAATTTATCAACTTTATCTTCTAGCTGGATTCAGCTTTCTAGAATTTGGCGTCAACTAATGACATAAATCAAGCACAATCCCCTCCAAGCTTTTTGAGCCATCATTACCATTGGAAATCCTTGTTAACAGAGGGCTTAGATTATAATCATGCCTGTCAGGTCCTTGAAGCATCATATTACACCATGAAAAAGTGATACACAGTAATAAAAAACAAGAATGCCAGCGGTTGATTAGTGGCTACATGGCCTAGGAAGAAAACCATCTCTTTGGGCACCCTTCCTAATTAGGAAAATTAGGATTAAGAGGCATTTAAGAAAATCATGATTGGTGCTTTCTCAATGTTTTTCTAAATTTCCTCGGCTCCTTCGGTGGTATACCAATAAAGAAGAACCAACCAAATTGGTGACATGGTTGAGGCCACAAATCACATGGCAGAACCAATAAAATGAGTTTGTCGGCTACTTTTCAAGGCCAGGATTGGAAGCCTAGTCATAACACTATGTGCCATGGCACAAACATTTTGATTATGGTCAAGCATGTAGCAGAGGATAAACACTAATTTAAAGTTCAAAGCAAAAACATGACAAGATGGTTCAAGGAGGATACGAACAATGTCAAAAGTATTAGCAAGAAATACATAGTGAAGAGGGCTGGCTATGGTGGTTTTCTGATTCTAAAGCAGCGGTTTTTATTGCAGAGCACAAGCTTGGATTCCTAAATAATAGTTGTTTTTGGTTCCCCGTTAAAAAGCAAGTGTATATATATTGAAGTGATTCAGAGTTTCAAACTGTCAAATCTGTGAGATCAAATGGCTTAGGTAAAACCTTTCAGCCCATCGTTTCGTGTCGCCCTTTAGGTTGGTTTGTGGGACCTTGGGAACGCGAATGCCCGCTTGACCTCAAGTACGCAAGAAAGTATCTCTCTTTTAGATGATGATTGCAGTCATTTGGAGTAGGGGCATGCTTTCTTTGCTTACTCTCACTCTCGGCGTTCCATCTTTGTTGCTGCCTTTAAGCCTTTATCATTTGTTTTTTGGGGGTAAAAGAATAGTGGGGCAAAGAGATAAATATTAGGATAATAGACAGATGCAAGAAAGGAATATGCTTAAGACCGTGTAAGGTGGGGAACATATTCATGTAGAAGTTGAATAGAAATTATGTTCCTAGGCTAGTAGGCTGCATAACGGTGTTCCTTGCTTTAAATGGGATTCGGTATTCCCATATTTTCCAATATAAACAGTTCCAAGAGAGGGCTGTGGACCATTGATGTTTGGAGGAGATGCAGGTTTGTCTAGATAGTGCTGTTTAATGTGCAGATGTAACAATGTTTTTAATATAATATATTTCCTTTTTTTCCAGAATGAAATGTTGACCCATAATCAAATTCGTGAGATTGTGTTGAAAATTTAAAGGGGGAATTGGGGAAATTGGACCCATTAGCAAATGCATCTAAAAAGAGAAGGGTGGTGTGTCTTGTACCCCTACAATTGACCCCATGAAGAAGAGAAAGGGAGTTGCATAATTATGTCTTGTTTAGACGTTTTTTGGCGCCCCCCCCCCCCCCCCTCCTTCTATCATCCTTATGGGGAAGAAGTGGATGAACATATTAACAGCTGAGTTTGCCCCCACAGCCACAGGCTCCTCTTAAATGAAATCATATATTGGTGTTCGTTAATGGTTGGTATTGGTTAGAAGCACCTAGACACTATCGTCACTTGTGAGCTGGGACAGGGAAGAAAGCCGTGTCTTGAATCAGAGTGAAGGACATACAAATACGTGTCAGCATCCCCAGATCCATAGCATTTTCAAACTCTGCCCTGGAGACCATGTTTCTTGAAGCTGAAAAGAATAATCGGGGAATCATCTACTAGTATGACACCGATAGTTATTACTTCACTACTAAAAGATTTTCGTCCTCAACCTTGGATACTTGATGCTTAACCCAACAACTAGCAAAAGCTGATAATTGTTGCAACAGAACCGTCATTTTCTTCAAAAAATACATTCTATGATGAGTCCTTTGACTAAAAGCAACCTTTTTGAAAGTGACTACGTTTGAGAAGTAGTCATGCACGTCATATTTGTATCCTTGGCTTTTGTTTTAAAAGTGTAGTGGAAGCAGAAGGACTCATCAGGCATTTTAGATGTTTATACAGTAAACATATATCTACCATTTGAAACAGTTCTTCTGTGGAAAAATGAAGGACCAATACGGATTAGAATACCTGTAGGCACTATAAAAGGTCAAGCAAAGTTCCAGTATTTGTATTCGAGACGAAATAAGTTGCTGGATATTGTCAATTTGTCATACTACAAAACGCCCATATGCTACAATATTTGGGAAGGTAAGTAAGTTTGAGCTAATGAAATGAATTCCGTGGGAGAAAGGTTTAACTATCTAAAAGTAGTTTGTTAAAAGCTACACAAACTGAGGACGCATCACTCGCCCCTCCACGCCATTTCCTAGCCTCTCCCGTTGTCTCGCAAGCCATTTTGCTGTAGCAACCAAATGCGGGGAATCATTTTCATGTTTTCCCTTACCCAAAGACCACCCCAGAATGGGGGTGATAATAGACTGCTCTACTCATATATTGAAATACATCCATCCCAAGAGCATGAAGCAATAACATTAGGCATAACAGGGTGGAAGATGACATCTATGCATGCTTGGTCGTATGCCTTGATTTTCCTGACAACCTTGGATGAATGATAATCATAAAGGTAAATAGAACCATCTGAGGAGCCAGTCGCAAGCTGCTTCCCATCCAAGCTGAAACTGCACTTAATTGGGAAACCAGAGACCCCATGGCTTTCATACCTCTTGTACTTGTTGAGCCTGAAAGGTGGTAAGGTGGAAAAGATTGCAATATAGTTACCATTTGACTGAGCAACAAAAATTGAATCAAATGGGTGGCGCCTTACACAGGGACAAGTATAAGCTTCCACGTAAACCTGAATCAAAAGCATAAAAAGCTTATTTAATCTCTGAATTTACAACAGCATAATACTAAAGTTTGCATCTACATAGATCATTATGTTAAAATACTCATAGATGAAAAATGCATATAGCACCAAAAGTGAAAAAGGTTTTGAGCTTCAAATGCTACACAGAAACCAAGGTAACTACAATCCCAGAGAACCCATAGTCCAGATGACATACCACTTGCTCATTGCCACTTATTTCATGTATCAGTTCAACAATGTACAGTGCTATGAAGACAATATTTCGGTCAAGAAGAAATACATCAAAGGTACGTCACCAAGCAAAAGGAGCAGCAAAACACATACCAAAAGCTAATACAAAGTGATAGGCAATGGAAATAATGTGCAATGAACCTCGAAATGAGCAATAAGTACAAGAACCACAGGGAGCAAAGGAAAAGAAGAAAAAGTTTGACTAGAAAATTCAGAGGTCCTAGAGCAGAATATTGCATTTTGCCATGTTCATATTCAAATTATGATTTTCATAGTGCAATAGGGGCAAAAATCTTTACTTTGAGTGTTGCTCCTCTCAAATCCAGAAAAGGAGTCTCTGTCCGGTCCAAGTTCAAAGTGATTTGTACTTGAATGCTTTATGGCTTAGAATATTAGATACCAGCAACAAGGAACAATATTAATTGTAACCAAAAAAGAAAAAAACAAAACCAGAACGAAGTAAGCAGATGCATTTAGAAATAGATCAGGGATTTTGATTAGGTTATTTCAATTGTACAAAACAATGCTTAAAGATTTATAAAGTTTTAATTGCCAAATTTTAGTTCAAGAAATTGTTCAATTTAATACTCCAACGAGTATAGGAGTAACTCTTATCTTCTCCTACTCCTATTAGATAAAGGATTAATATTGTATTCCCTAATCCTTCCTAAGTTACTTATTGTGAAATGCACAAGAACTAGCAGAATTTTCTGCCTTCCGCTATATTAGATCAAAGAATGCATAATAAAAGCATTTATCTCGAGAACCAAATATACATAAAAAATATAGTAAACATTAATTTAATGTGTTTCTTGATATTTTACAAATGATTGAAGAGTTACCACCAATCAGCAATGCAGACTATTATTAAGCAAACATTGCAGCAACTTGGCACACAAAAAATGAACCAGAAAAGAGCAATAAAGAATTTCCTGACCTGATTAGAAAGTGGGACCTGCCTTGCCACATCCCAAACAATAATAGAATTCTCACTGACATTGCTCCCAGATACATCACTAGAAGAAATGAACTGCTTCCCGTTGGTTGTAAATTCAACATCCAGAATTGGACCTAAACTTCGAGTATAATTACAGCTTACTTTGCCGGTTCTAATATCCCATAGTTTGATATGGCCCTTTGATCCGCCTGATAGAAAGAGATTTGAATTCTCTGGATGGAACTTTATTACTCCAACCACTTGATCTTCACTAAAAACCTGAGTCTCTAATCCCTTTTCAACATCAACCAACCTTGATGTGCAATCATATCCACAAGAAAGCAAAAAGTATCCTTGCTCGGACCATTTCACATCTTTCACTGCTGCATTATGGAAATTTAACACACGTGCTTTCTTCTGATCTCTGCTCCATACATTCCATATGCAAACCGTATGATCCATCCCAGCAGAGGCAAGGAGATGAGCTGTATGCTAAGTCTAATGAACAGATCGATGCAAGTAATACACAATTACATACAACAACTTCAACAAGCATAGTTCTCTATCTCTCTCTGTGTATGTGTTTGAAAACAGTCTTCAATACTCCCATTTTCAACTTATTCTGAATGTGCATATTAAGGTACTTTATATTCTAAATCAATGACAAGGAAAACTTACATCACTAAGAAGCCTTTGAAGAAAATTAATCCTTCCCAAAAGAAGCTGAACTGACATATCAAGGCAACAGTTTGTTAACAAAGAGAACTCACCATAAGTAGATGACCAATGTATAGCATTGACAGCTTTTGTGTGGCCATGTAGTGCCAGAGACAGGTTTTTGGGTATATGGCTCAAATTTAGTTGACCCTTAGCTTTATTTCTCAACAATGATAAAATTCCATGACGTAGATCAGACTCTGAGATACTTCCTAAAATTATGAACAAGAGCAAGGTTGGAAGAGCAGTCTCTAACAATGAACAGAACCCAAAAGCCACAAATATAATATGAGCATATAAACCTCTAAAGAACTACAAGAATATAGGTCTGCGTAATTGAGAAGTCCAAAAACTACAAATTATGCAAAGTCATCACTCAGCCACAAACAAATTTTGAAAGATCTCTACAAACAAGAAGCTTGTAGTTATTTGCCAATTAACATGCCCAAAATGAACATTAAAACTGTGGCCAACCAAGATAACAGACAGCTTTAAAAGATACGTATCATTTCTCCAGCACATATACTCCCACATAAGCTCTTATCATCAAACAACTAACACCTGACTACCCCCCACACCTGCCCTGCCCAAGGAAAAAAAAAAAAAAAAAGAAAGAAAGAAAAACAAATATATAGCAAAAACACCAAAATCCCATGCCCTGATAAGTATCTTAAGAAGACCAAGCATAGCAACCATCTAATATGTGTTAGTAAAGAAAGGGTTTATGCATCACTGCCAAATTAGACTCAAGAAATCCAAAAATACTTCTGCAAAAAGCTAATACAGATCTATGTTTCACAACAGGTTAGGCCAAAGATGGTTCAAGTCTCAGTAAACACAAATCTTGATAGATGTTTGAAAGAATTGACTTACTGTGGAAATAGATGACAAAGTTTAATCTGAAATAGATGTTACAAGATAACAAAAATGCAGAAGCTGAATCCGGATCAACACAAACAACAATGATTCGCCTACAAGGCCAACTTGTCTCCTGTGACCTAAAGAGCAAAGTGATCTCATGGAAACCTGCTTCTTAAGTATTTCTTTATGTTAATACTTACAACCGACCCTTGCCTTTGCTATCGAAATGTTGTTACAATTAATTAATTATTCAACTACAATGAAGTAACATAAAAAGGTAATGCAATACACACAGGAAGCACCACTAAAGACAGGGTTCTCTATTTCTTTTAAAATTGAAGGATAATGCTACGCAGAACATCAATTCCATTCCCAAAGCTAAAATAACAACCAAAAGAGGAGAAAAATAGGTAGGAACTTGATCTATGGGAAAGGAAAAAGAATAGATAATCTAAAGTTTAACAGCCTGCAAAATCCCAGAGTGAAATGGGCATGCGAATAAATAGTAAATTAGATGCAGACTTGCAAGATTAATCAATACTTAAAATTTCGCATTACCAAATGTGCTAGGGACAATGGGAATAATACAAGAAATTGAATTTAGTAATTACAGTGAACTATAAAACTGGTTGCAGTTTGGCCACAATCGTAACAGCTTTAGAGAATAAAAAGTGCATACAAAATCAGTTCAATTAGAACTAACAGGAACGAATATATGACAACAAGGGTGGGAAAGTAAATAATTAGTAATGGGAAAAATAAGTACCAGATGGTGTGAAGGAAGATGAAATTGGAACTGGGACGGGGTCAGGAACAGTGGGGGAAGCACCTAAAAGTGCTCGTTGTCGCTTGGAAACGTATCTTCCAGAAAGGGGAGCTCGTGCTTGAAGGTTCAGAGACGAGCTCGAAGGAGAAGGAAGATCAGATTTTGGCGGTTTGGAGGAAGAGAGAAACAGTTTCTGACGTTTGGGTTCTCCTTCGTCGTCGTCTGAAGCGTTAGCGTACGCGTTACAGAGAAGATCCATAGCTCGCTGGTTCTCGGTCCTCAGCAGGCAAGTGCGCTCTGCAGCAACACCGCTAAACAGCGAATCTGTTTATGCCAAATACAATAATAATAATAATAATAATAATAATAATAATAATAAATAAAAAACTTTTCTATTTCTACTAATTTATAAATAGATTTAGAAATGAGAAAAAAAAATCTCACTTAAAACTAAATATTAAATTGTTATCAAATATTCGTAAATTTTTAAATTTGTTAAATTTTGTAAATGTTTATATAAGTTAATAATTTAATAATTTAAATTTTTAAATAATAAAATATTTATAATTTAGTAATTATAAATAATTAAATAATTTATATATTTTTTATTTTATAAAAATACATCCAATTTTTTTCCTGTAATTAATAAACAAAATTTACCTAAAAATTAAAAAATCTTTAATATAAAAAATCGTTTAAACTATAAAAAACCTTTAATACTTTTTTTGTAACCAAAATTATGTAATACTTAATACCTAAAAAAAATTATATAATACTTAATAAACAATCATATTTCTTGAAATCGATTTATTAATATTAATAATAATATTATTATTATTATAATAATTGATGTTGCTATGTCTTGATCATGATTATTATTACCGTCATTCAATCTTTTAGCCCACAACACACAACAATTGTTGGATCTGGTTGAGAAGATTCTTTAGACCCCGTCGAGCCCAATTTGACTTCTGGCTGCTAGCCCATTTACTTTTTCTTGGCTTTGCCTACTTTTAAAATTTAGAAATAAATCACTGCAGATTGCTCAAAAAAACAATGGCTCACTTCAGAAAATTGCAAATTTCCGAACAGGTGCAAAACGTCAAACTTCTTTGATTTTTTCTTTTTTTATACTGGGATGCATAAAGTCAAACCATAGCTGCAGGAGTTTTACAGACCATTCAGCCATAGCTGCAAGAGAGGTTGCGGATGAAAAATTTGAAGTCCTATGACCTTGAAGGTGCCATCATGTTTGGCACCATGGCCAAAAAGCTGTACCCCACCATCGATGGCATAGATGAGGCCCTTTTGCCTATAGAATCCACCTAGCAGCATCTAAGAAGTACAGCAAAATCAAACTATTTCGTACAATCAGAGACGGTTTTGCAGGCTTGGAAAGCATCACCAAGCAGAGTATATATGTATATATTTGGCCACTATGAGACCAACGATCAATCCAATTGATAAGGTAACTATTAGACTTATTAACTTCATTATTTAGTTTATAAACTTTAATAAATTTAATGAATTATATTTTTTTAATTAATTATTTAATAAAATTTTATTAATAAAAATAACAGATTCAATTGATAAATAATAGATGTTGCTATAACATCAATGTTACGTCCCTTCGGGGACATCCGATATAACATCAATGTTACTCTTATAAAAGGCTTTGTACTAAGTCTGACAAAATGCATTTATTACCATTTGATGTGGTGAGTTTTACACACTTATAACCATCCTATCCAATGATGATAGATAAGCTTTGTGAGATTTAAGTTAAAAGAACTTTTTTTGAGAGTTGCATATTTCTTACTATAATTAGCTTGGAAAAATGTAATTTTACTAAATGTAGAATTATTAAATTTTTATAAACAGTTTAAAGGCTATTTAATGTATTGGTTTCACAATTTAATTTTAAACATAAATTAAATAAGATTTAATTTTTTTAAAAATGAATATATAATAAAATCTAATTTATAAAAATAATAAATATACTCAGATGTGTAAATCGGGACTGGATAAGATAATGCCCAATTAAAGTCCACTAATCTTGGGCCACTACCGTATGTTTTCTAAGGAGCTTACAGTAATGTACTGGGCTGCGAAACACTCCCAATGGATATTTGTTAACAACTCGAAGAAAGGGGGAAAGAAATACGCCAATTTCATTTAATATTAAAAAAGGTAGAAGGAAACTAGCTTTAGAGTATCCTTGAATACAGGAAAAAAATTTTCATTATAATTATAGTATTTGTATTTTTTATTTAAATAATGATATATGTATAATTTTATTATTATTTATGTATATTTTTTAATTAAAAAAATATTCATAATTAAAATTTTAAATTAAGAAAGTGCCCAATTTTAATTTCTTTTATACTATAGTAGATTTTTCAATAAGAGGTCATGGCCTACACTTTCAATAATTACAAGCGAGGAAAGGAATGCAACGGGTAGGTCCTTTGTGTCCTCTTTTGGTCTTTCCATCTTCATTTATAGCTTTAAGGCTATGTTTGGATAGATGAAAAGAAGAGACATGGCAAGGAGTGGAATGGTGAATGATATCCAGAAGTGTGTTTCCAAGTTTTTAAAGGAAGTAGAATGATAATGGAGAGGCTCATAGCCCATCTAAACTCTTCTTCATCCTCAAATTAGGGGTTTAAGATGGATATCTATTAAACAACCGCACAACAGAAAAACACATGTCCCTCCATCCCATTTTTGCCTGTTCACTCAACTTTATCATAAAGCCACTTGGCTCCATCCCCTTCAACACTCCCAAACACACCATGACCCTCATTGCCATTCTTTCTTGATTTTAAAATATTCACACTTCATTTGCTTTTGAGACTGAATATTCCCTTGAATTTTAAAAGTCTTCTCTTCTGTAAATGATGTAAATGTGAGGTCATGCTGTGCACCTGTTTGCCTAGAAATTCAACCGCACGGCTTAATTTCATTGGCCCATTTTCTAATTCATGGTTTACTTCGCCTATAATATGTATGTATAAGTCCGTTCATTAAATTGTGAGATGGTAGTCAACCCCTGATGTCCTCCGCTTAATACGAAGCTACCCGTGTAAAATACAGAGCAAAGACAAAGTATAAATAATAATAATAATAATAATAAAATTTAATATTTTAAATAAATTTAAGGTAAGTTATAT
Source organism: Dicorynia guianensis (assembly GCA_037013595.1). Classification (NCBI taxonomy): domain Eukaryota; kingdom Viridiplantae; phylum Streptophyta; class Magnoliopsida; order Fabales; family Fabaceae; genus Dicorynia; species Dicorynia guianensis. The sequence goes on from JASUAB010000009.1 coordinate 6,216,531, forward strand.
ATTTAAAGATTTATCTTAAAATTATTTTTATTAAAAAAATATATTATTTAACTTTTATTTTAAATAAAAATTAATCTCACACGAAAGAATAACAATGTCTCATAAAAAAATATAAAATAATTTTCAAGTGGTTAATTATCATTATCTCTATAATAAAGAAGCAAGAATGGGCCGGAGATAATGGTGATATATGGTACATGTTTTAGACTTTAATAAACATTAGAAGAAGAATGGGCCTGCGCTTACGGTCATGTATGATTAATTAGATAGAAGAAGATATTGTTGTATAAACATTTTAGGGAGAGAGTAAAAGAAACAGAGAAGGAATTGTGGAAAGAGGGAGAGAGAAGAATATTAGGGAAGAAGAGGACAAGGAATGGAACAGCTTTCAAAGGCAGTCCTCAAATATTGTAGGATTTTATAAGAAAGAGCAGTGGTGAGTGGGGGCCAAATAATGACTCCAAGGAATGTTTCATCAAAGAGGGTCAAGATCCATGTCAACCCCACCAGCTGATGAACAACACTCTTATTTTTGGCGACCAGACACAAGCCCCACTAGCTAGCTCTACTCAATATCTTTTCTTCTTTCAAAGTAAATATCTCTAATTGTGATCACCATCGTAATCATGTTCATCATTCTTTAGCTAGAGGAGAGCCTCCTTCTTCATGGTTGAAATCCCACGCACCATTTTTCAAATCTCACAAATTCTACCAAAGTCAACGAAAAGAGGGACGGTCACAAAAGGCACGCATGCGCCAAATGACTCAAATACTCCACATTTTTTCTGCCAACAATAATTTAAAAAAAATCAGATGATGAAAAATATATAGATTAATATATATATATATGCATAGATATATTTTTTATTTTTTTAATTTATATACATAGACTATTATATGATATATTTGTGTTTTATTCATCCAGTCACAATTAATTTGAAATAGTAACTTGAATTCAAATTTTGTTTCATCATCCTGCCAAAAAAAAAAAAAAATTGTTTCATGATAGGTATGCATATTATTAAAAGGCATCTTATCTTAAATGATATTTTTAAAATATGATTTATTATAAAAGTTAATAATATCATTTAATTCATATATAATAATTTTATTGAGTGAAATATGACTTTATTTATTGTTATTATTACATAGTTTATGCATTTATTGTAAAAATCTATTATGTACATATCGTTATCCATAAAACTATAAAGCTAACTAATAACATTCTAAACTATGGTATTTGTTAATCTAATAATTAACTTAAATCACTTATTTGATACGTATTTTTACATAATTTTTTCTCTCTCTAAATTGACAGTATTCTCATATTTTATTTTTTATTTTTTTCTATTTTGACATGTATTTTTACTGTTTTTTATTTTATTCTCTCTAATTTACGTAAACTGATTCAACAAGTAACCAACCCACAACTGTTACTACAATACTCTAAATATGGATACATTATTACTAAATAGTAAGGTATTTTAGTTGTACTCATATATATAATCTTCCAAAAAGTTGCATTTGTGTGTGAATGGGGTTGGTAAGGTCAACAAAGAATTGAGAAAGACATAAGAAAAACGGAAAACTGTACAAAATTACTTAATAAATGTTACAAGTTAAAGTTTGGGTGTTTTAATTAAAATAAAGTAAAGATAATGGAGTGGCCATTTGGTATGAATAAACTAGATGAAGTCACTAAAGCATTAAATAAATTTGTGGATCTTACTAGAACAAGAAACTATATGTTTGTACCCGTGTTGTGCATGTACATATTGAAATGAATTATTTTGCAGCTCCTAAATGTATAAAAAATCGTAGCCGTACCCCATTGTCCCTTTGGGGAGCCAACTTTTGTAAAGAAGACAAACAAGTTTTCTGCTGTGATAGGACTCTGCGGCACCCCAGATGAAGCAAGTGGAAATCTTAGTTGGTTTCGTCGGAAGATAATGTGATAGGTTTTGTTGGGCGAAAGGACTGGAAAAGGTATTAAGAAATAAGATTTTGGCACATTTAAAGTTAATTATGTTTTAAGAGAATTTAAAATAATATTATTAATACAAATTTGAATTTAAAATTATCTTTATTAAAAGGAGTATGTTATTTATAATTCTCGATCTGAAGAAAATTAATTAATTTTTTATTTGAAAAGTAGAGGATATTCTTATAAAGGTTAAAAAAAAAAAAGAATATGCCTAAAATTAACAAAACCAGATGAAACAAAATTAGAGAATATATAACGTTTATAATCACTCTCACATGTATATATTTAACTTCATCAATACAAGCATAAGAGTTTAGGAAATTATCTGTTTAAGAAATTCATAAGAGTGATTCTTACAGAATTTCAAAAAAATTAGTATACATAGTGAAGTGAAATATTGAATGTGATGTTATATATATACAACAAAAAGGGAAAATGATTTTGTATTGCATCATGTCACGATGAAAACCAAAACAAGAAAATAAATAATGGCTTTTTATTTTAAAAATCTTTATTAAAGTCAAAGCCTTTTCTTATAAACCACTCAAAATGCTGTGAAGGTTCACTGCTATGTTAGTCAAGCCCCAAAATTATATTGGTTGACTTATATCAAAAGGTTATAGTTTAATTTGTTGACTTATGACGAAGCACTAGCAAACAATGAGATGGCCCGTTGGATAATCACTACGGATACAAGAATCTATCATCAAACTAATTACACCAAGGTTTGTGAAAATTAATGTAATTAGCATATATTCATGGAATGTTAAACCCCAATTAGTCAACTTACTAAAGAAAGGTTAACTAATCAAAGCACTCCAAATTAGTCCTTCTTTAATGTTGGCTTATTTAGTGATTTCCTACGCAATGTTTAGAGTTAAACCCTCAATCTGTTAGAAAGAGAGAGAGAGAGAGTTTAAGTTTATCGGAAGATGATTAAGTAAAGCAAGACATGATGAGTCTTAGGCGTGAGAGGCACAGGTCGTGCTTCAAAAATTTCACTAACTTCTTTAAACTTTGTGGCTGACTTGACAAGAAGAAAAATCATAAAATAGGACCTAAAACCAAGTCAAACAAGTTGCCGGATTGACAAAAACACATGGACTCCTCAACCAAAACCAGGCTCGCTGTCCTAATCTTCTTCCCACCATCTCCATGTGCCTTATTTCAATTTTGTTTCTTCTTCTTTCAATAGATACTAGATAGATAGATAGAGAGTATCCAACACAGTTCACGTTGCTTACCTTTCACACATCTTTTTATGCCTTCTTCCTCATTAATTTTTCTATCACTCGTGTGGCTTTGCCCCTCCTTTCCCTCCCTTTCATTTTCTCACCCCTCACTCATGTGGGGGATGGTCACCACTCACTACTTTGTGTCTTTGATTTATCAGTTTGCACACCTCAAGCTTACACTAATATGACCTCATTTGTTTGTTTTTTTAGCTACTAGATATATAGTCAAAACACGGACAACAAGGGTGACCTTAGATAGAAAAATAAAGTTTAAGTAGTTGAAAAAATAAGTAAAAAAATATATATCTCACTATAAATAGTAATTGGGGTTGTTATTCTTGAAAATTGTGGATATAAAAAATTTTGAACTGTAGGTAATCTAAATTTATCACAGCACTGAAATGAAAAGTTTTGTCTGCATCTTGATTCTTTCAAAATGATGTGGGTATAGCACTGATGACTAGGTGGCTTGCGTGGTACTGAACTTGTTTCAACTCATGTACCTCTGCAATTGATTCCCAGCTGTTAATGATTGCCTAAACACAACAAATAATGCATACAAATAGCCTAGCATGCATGCAATGCTGGGAATTTGGCTTAATCAATAGAATTGTCCGAGATTGTTTTCTTGTCCTCCTTTGGCATTATCTAACCAACCAGGAAGTGGAGCGATTGTGATTCTGTTAATGATACGGAACCTCTGGTTTAGCAGGTTGGTGAGTTCCACGTACAGGCATTGAGAATGTGTTGGCTCCCAGTATACAGAACCTTGATTAATTCAAAAGGCTGTTACCAATATGATACTGTACATAGATGTGGTTGGATTCATTTAGGGAAATGATCTTTAACACAAGTTAGGGTCGATCAACGTTGAAAATGGATTAATACCTTTAATATACAATAGTATTTATTATCGTTCTGAGTTTTTTTTTTAAATTTTAAGTATATTAAATGATTTATCATTTTTCTTATAAAAAAATGGAATGTTGAAAATGGAGCAGTTAAGCAAAAGAAAAGTTCTGTAAATGCATTTAACAAAATGGGATGTGTGCTTGGGTTGACCATTCTCAGTTGTCAACCAATACCACTCATTGAAGGATGATGCAATGAGTCAGTGAGTTGGTGATTAGAGCCCTGAGTGAACTGATTTGATGGTAGGGTAACTTACCATTGTGTGTTTAGATTAAGCAGTTTAATTCAGGGGATTGGGAGGAGAACAGGGAAGAGAGGAAAGGGCAGTGATGGGGAGGGGAGAAGGGTAGTGCTGCAAGATAGCAGTACTTCATTAGTGGTTGGAGGGTGTAGGGCAAATGATTCGCGAGGCAGAATATTCAACCAGTCACTTTCAGGGCTCTGACTCTTAACACAACGGAGGCTGCCGCCTCCAGCGGATTGGATGCGGGACCCCAGCGTGTTCGCACGCTTGCACGCCGCGTGGATCCCACCCGTTGACTGGTTTCAAATATGTCATAATTCAGTTTATTTTTATGGTCTGTTACGCATATATTTTTTTAGATAAAAATTTTATATTATATTTTTATATTTTTTAAATTTATTTATATATATAAAATACAAAAAATTGTGTACATGATATTTTTCATATTTATAGAAAGAGAAATAAAAAAAAAACCCAAAAAATGAGAAGTACTCATCTTTGTCGCTTCTTCTCCTTCCCACGCCCTCCTTTTCTCATAGTCAACATAAAAATCAACCCCCTATTTACTTTTCATTTTCTTATTACACTGAAAAATAAGTCCTTTTTGTGTATATATATCATATATGCCTCCCATTTGTTTTCTCGGAATTTGCTTCATTTAGAAATCTAGATTTAAATCAGGATCTCAGGTATAACAAGTAATTTAAATAACGACAACTTCTAAAATTTGAATTTAAATATTTAATCTGAATTTTAATTTAGGATATAATTAATTTTTTATTACATTAATATCTTATTAATATTTTATGTTGATTTATGAAGTATCACATACGTGCAGAAATTGTAGATATTATATCACTATTTCTAGTTTGTCAAGTAGGTAGCTAGGGTTTTGCTTCCTTCCGATAGAAAATCTGGTATCACAAAATCTTGTGGATAGGAAAAACTAAAGCATCACCACCTGGTTTGAAAAGCAAAAAATTCCTTATAAAACCTCCAATAATTTCTTCATCGTCCCCCTTCTTTCTCCTGTATAACTATTGTTCATGTTTCTTTTTTTCTCTCATTGACTATATGCATATGCTTTTCTAATTTTTTTTTTTCAAAGAAGACCAATTTTTCCTTACCTTCACGCAATTGCTAACAAATGACAAGTTATTGCGTAAATGCCATTGATGATCAAATTCAAAAATAAAAGTAAAAAGAATATGATAAAATTTTTAAGTTTTTATATTTTTTTAGTAGACATATCAGAATGTGTGGAGTTAATTGAGTCAATTTGCCTAAGAAGTCGGGTGATTTATATTTTTTTGTTTATTAAAATAATTAGTCTGTTTGTCTAACCTGTTTGATGGCAAGGCATAACAGGTTGAGTGCTTGACCTGCCCGCCTAATAGGATAAAATAAATTTATATATATTTTTTCTAATTTATCAAAATAATGAATAACGGGTCATGATAAATTAGGGCGAATCAACCCAATCAAAACCATATTTTCAAGTCTCAAAGTCTGTCAATATAACCTAACAAATTGTGCCCAAAGAAAGTAAGAAAAAAATTCTAAAACATTTTTAAGTTCCCCAAAAGAATTATATAGGTAGACTTCCGATGAAATTGTCAACGAAAATACTCTACACACGCAAGCATATACACACAAAAATCACCACATTCACACAATTGTATTTATTTATTGCCAAGATTTTTAATGCGTGCATGTTTTCATTTAATATGAAATGTTAAATCAATATATCTCATGATGTAATATATGGACAACCCCCTTGAATGGCAATGACAATAGAAATTGTCCATTTGACTTCCAAAATGGCTCGACTCCGAATTGTGTTTATTGTCAAATGAATCATGGTTCTTTCATCTTTGACCAAGAATATTCAACTCGGTTTTACACGCAAGTGTTCAACCTTTTGATTATTAAGACACGACTCCATAGATGCACAAACATGACAAAGACTGTATGAGTCATTCACCAACAAAATTTACAGAACCCATATATGGTTCGCAATTCAACAAGGGTCTTGTCAATCTACTGTTGCATGTCCTGCTTCATTATAGCATACTTTAATAAACCACAAGTCTGACATTCTCCTTAATTAATCTTAGTCTAATGTCATTTTCTCAACCTCATGCGGGGAACAACCGTGTCGTCATCCAATTTTGTGCTGCCATGTCAGCAGGCGCCCAAATTTTCTGGTCAATGTTTTGCCTTTTCTCCAAATCTCTACTTGATAAACCACCAAATGGGCCATTTCTATTTTCTTATAATTATATATATAGTTTCATATTCAATGTTGGAATTAATTATTTTTTTATTTAAAGTATCTTTTAATAAATAAAAATTAATTTTTTAAAAATAATATTGAACGTTTAAACAAACATTTTTAAATAAATATTTTTCATATGCAAATTTAAATCACAGCTTAAATTCTTTTTATTCAAGTCAACTTTATTAGCTCAGATGGTAGAATTCACTGGCTAGCAAACGGACGAATTAGTAAGTGATGTACTCACTAGAAAATTTTTATTATTGTGTGGAGTTATATATCAATTACTTTGCATAAGTTATTTATTTAACGCATGAGAACAAATCCAACAATCTTGCATAAAATTGTGGGTTTTGTAGCGAAAAGAAAGTGCGTAGGTGTACACTCCAAAAAAAAAAAAAAAAACGTGTGTAGGCGGGTACACTAGCTTAAAAGCAATATTTTCTTCATTTGCAAGACACTAAGTTATGATTCATAAGGCACAAAACTAATACTGGGTAAGGATATTAGCTTAATCAGATTGGGCTTCTCTAAACACAGAATGCAATTTTTTTTTTTGGTGAATACAGAATGCACTTCATTTTCTATAAAAAAATTAAGAGAATCAATTATTTTAATTTTATTAATTATTATTTGTGTCTATATTATATAATAATTTATATTATTATTTTTTATTGACAATGATTCATCTATATGTTTTATAATCAATTATCTCAATTTCATTTATTATTATCTATGTATTTATATTTTATAATAGTATCTATATTGTTATTTTGATTTTTTATTAATGATGATTTGTCTTACATTTCATCCTATAAAATGTATATGTATTTTAGATGAGCTCATAATCAATCTCTAATTTTGTTATAACAAAGGAGTGGCAAACCATTTAATATGTACACAAAATTTGGAGTTGAATTCATAAATTTTAAAGAGAAAAATCTCAAAATAACAATAGGATATTATTATAACATTAAGGGTGCTGGCATACGTAATTTAATATTTATGTTTACAAGATGTAAAAAAAAACTATTTATACTTATACATTTTGAACAATTTTTTAAAACAAATTTGAAAATATATTCCAATCAAACCGTTTTTTTTTTAAACTATGAATTACATGGTAGAAGACATTAGGTTGAATAATTTGTTATCAAAATGCAGAACAAAGATGCTACAAAAACAGACGCACAACACTAAAAAGAAGAAAGAAAAGGGGCCTATGAGCCTATCATATGGAAATAATGATGGGGGAGAGCGTCTTTACCTTTTCTATTCTTTTTAGTTTTTTTTGCAGCAATTTATATGTTTTCTGTGGTAAAAAGACAAGGAGAGCGTCTTCAGCCCTCACACTTCGGACGCGAACTCTCTATTGTCATTGCGGAGGCTGGGAGAGAGATTAAGAAAGAGAGCCGAATGGAGAGAGAAATGAAAGGAATAAAGTAAAAAAAAAAATTTTCTTTCATGACATCTCTATTTTTCACTTTTTCTTACCGCCTTCTGCAGTAACTACAGATAATTCATTTCCCTCACACTTCTGTACTAGGCTGCAAACTACCAACTAGGCCATTTTGATACAAATTAACGTATGATTAAAACCTTAATAATATGTAACCAAAAAAATATTAATAATATTAGAGAGGCAACCTGGCATGTCCTTGTTGGATAAGCTGGCCCAGTACATAATGTTTACCCTTCAAATTATGAGCAAAAGAAAAGCGCCATTCTATAGCAATAATCTGAAGCATTATAGCCCAAGGTAAAATAAAAAAAGAAATTGCATAAAATAATAGAGGAATAAAACGAAATTCGAATTGAAAAAGAGCTGAAATTACTGGGTCTAATCACCCCCTGAATTGTCGAGTGTCAACCATATTCCGGTCAGTGGTTACTCTTCTCGTTGTGTTTTCTCTCTTCAGTTGCCACAATATAAATACTGAGAAGTAGCGAACCGTGTTCCATTCATTTTTATTAAACCCGACACTCTCACTCACAGATTGCAGAGCCCGAAGAGATTGCTTTGAAGAATCTGATGCACTCAAATACAGGAAACAATTAGCATATATATATTCAGCAGCAATCATCATACACACATACTGCTGCAATTAGCATATATTTCGTATCAGCTACAACTAGGAGTATTTTTTTTGTAGATTACTGCTTAATCAACCATGGCAGATGATCAGTTTCAAGCAGGTGGAAACTGGTGGGATTCAGCAAGAAACGTAAGGTTCGAAAGCGGGGCATCACAATCATCTTCCTCTGCCCTCACCAACATGAGCACCTTCGCTTGGCAGCCAGATGTGGTGGACATGAAACCAAGGTCTTCCATGGATTCCATGTCAGCCTCAGGCAGTTCTTCTGTGGTTTTCCATGATACCCAGAAGCTTCAACCACCAGATTCCGCCACTTCCAGTGACCCCAACTTGCATATGATGGGTTTAGGCCTCTCTTCCCAAGCCATAGATTGGAATCAAGCATCCCTGCTGTAAGTGCAGTCTCTGTCTACATTCAAAGAAAAGAAAAAAAATCCGATCTTTCATTTTCTTCATCTCTCTTTCTATGTTAGCAGGCATAGAATCAATCTCCATGGGCAAAAGATTTTAATTTTGTTTGTTGGATGTTGTTGTACAGTCGAGGTGAGAAGGCGGCGGAGAGCAGTTTCCGGTCGATGCTGCAAGAAAATTTGAGCTCATCAAGCGCAAATTTTCAGCAAGAAAGTGGGATGGGGTTGTCTCAAGTTCAATGGAGGGACAAGTTGTTTTCTGCGGAATCTTCCACGAATGAATTCAAGCCCGTGAATAGGGGTTTCTCTTTGGACCAAACACAGTTCAGTCCTCAATATAGCTCTGGTGATAGTACTGTGACGAGTCAAGGCCTTTCCTCTACTTTTCAGATGGATTCCTCCGCAGCTCTATATGGGGGCACTTCAATATTACAGGGACTACTGGGACCTGATAATAATCAACCACAGCAAGCTTCATTTGAGACCCGCCCCATGAATTTCCCATACCCAACAAGCTATGGATTGAACTCTAATGAGTTAATGCCTTCTTGGACTAAAGTTCCTCAGTTTTTGAGAGCTTCACCTCCCAAACAAGCGCAGCATAACCAGTTGCATTTCACAAACAACGCACCCTTTTGGAACGCTTCTGAGGCTGGCATTAAAGATGTTAGATCCAACTTCTTCCCCTCATTGCAACCCCCATTTCCCACCCAAAATTTTGATGTACAATCAAAGGTATAACCCGTATTTTAGCATTTATAGATGTAGATATATAGATACCTTTAATGTAACACCATGTTGAATGTTGATGATATATATTAGAGAGGTCTAAAAATATTCTATATACATAATGTTTTTGCAGAATGTATCTGAAGTTAGGGACTCTAGTGCTGTGGTGAAGAAAAGTGGGAGTGAGGCAGCACCCAAAAGGCCTCGAAATGAAACCCCATCACCTTTGCCAGCTTTTAAGGTACAATAAGTGCAACTAACCTTTTGACAAGATGGGAAGCTTTGAGCCTTTTTATCTTTTTTTTTTTTTTTCTTTTTTTTTGAATCCATAAACATGGATATGAACCTTCTTGTGCTCTTATTAGGTGAGAAAAGAGAAGATGGGGGACAGAATCACTGCACTCCAACAATTAGTTTCGCCTTTCGGAAAGGTGAGCCTTCCGAAACGATCCAGTCTCCCTGGAGAGTGATCATTTCGTTTCTGTATTCATGATAAGAAAAATTTTAAGAAAAAGAGAGGTTGCAGGTGTTATTTTTTAGCTGTTATTGTTCGGTTTTAGTTTTCAATCAAGGATTTTTATATTTTGTGTCAGACTGATACAGCCTCAGTACTTTCTGAAGCCATTGAATATATCAAATTCCTCCATGAGCAAGTGTCTGTAAGTCCCATTACCCATTGAAGTATTCTTCATTCTGAGCTTAAAATGATAGAACCTTTTCTTTTTTCAGGTTATTTACGCATATTTTCCCTTTCTTTTAGGTTTTAAGCGCCCCCTATATGAAAAGTGGAGCACCAGTACAGCATCAACAGGTAGAACATATCCACACAGTTTTCCGGAAAACAGTCATATAACAGATATAGAATGATATCAGTTGCTGATTAAATATATGATAATGCAGAGTTCTGGCAAATCTAAGGAGGCTGAAGGTCCAAAGCAAGATCTGAGAAGCAGAGGGCTATGTTTGGTGCCGGTTTCGAGCACATTTCCAGTGACTCATGAAACCACAGTTGATTTTTGGACACCAACATTCGGAGGAACATTCAGATAATGGTTAAAAAATTCAGCTCAGTCACGGAACCAATACTCTGCAACTAGGACATATCTTATCAAACCTGGCCAAGTTGGGAATGATAAGATGAAAGAAAGGATGGAACAGGAAAGAGGACACGAAAGCCCACATAAATGTGTAAAGTTGTTAGTTCTGCTTAGGAAGAGAGAGGGAAGAGAAAGAAAAAACGGAAAATGTGTTAAAAGAGAAAGAAAGGGAAATGATCCTCCGAAGGACAGGCCATTGTTGGGCCAACTCCATGCAGAATGATGCAGGATTTGGCCAAATAATGGGACCATTTGGATTCTGGAAGCATGTTAAGTTTCTGTAATAGTTGAAGAATTATGCTTAGAGAGAAGGGTGAGATTAGGAATATATGACAGAAGTTGCTGAATATAGGGAAAGTGTCTTAGATTAAACTAGAGGGAAAATTGTTGTTAGTAGTGTTAAGTAGGAAGATAATTAATGGGACTTCAGTTCTTGTTGCTATATTGTGAATAGAGCTGCCACTACCTTTAGTTTAAGGAAAAAAGAAATCTAAATTGAAATTGAAGGAATAAATGAATTAGAGAATAGAAAGTGAGTGTGCGGATACACTTTTATGTCTTTGGAATATGTAAGTGGAAGTTAGAGGCTGACCCACTCTCCTGCTTTCAGGTCTTTTAAAATTTTCTCTTTTCAATTTGAATTCAGAAAGATATATATATATATATATATATATATATATATATATATATATATATATTGCAGATGCTTGAGCGCATGCTTTTGTGCTTTATATCGAATGGTCACATAGAGGCGCTTACCTTGGAAGTATATGTAATGCGAGAACGCAGCTCCACAATATGTGGGAACTGAGAATGATTTTTTAAGTGAAGATTTAATAAAATTTTATATATGAATATAATTTAATCTTATATATTAAGTGGAGATTTAGATTTTAATATTAATTTAAAATAAATTTAATGTGAGAACAGATTATTTATTTGAATAATAGAGTATGTTATAGAATTTAATAAGAGTATAGCGTAGTATTTATAAATTGTTTATTAAAAAAATTATTGACAAAAGAATTTAAATTTAAATATTATATATGAAATATTTTGAAACGCACCAACTAAACCAACTCCTGTTTACATTTTTATTTCAAAGTAATCACAGTATATTAGTTTGGCATATCTATATCCATCTATAAAACATTTCATGCCATTTTTTAAAAATCAGACAACGTTAGATAAATAAAGTAATAAAATAGTCAAAGAAGTTAGCAATAGTAACAACATTAGAAGTTTATGACAATGAAAAAGGGAAAAACAAGAGTTAAGCAAGAGCAGAATAAACGAAAGAGAACAAGAAAATCATATAATCTTAGGATTAGAAACCTAAAAAATTGAGGCACTTTAATTATTTGTTATGACTTTGCAGCTATTGGCCAGAGTATTATAACTTATTTTCTTCTGGGCCATGGGATTGGAGAATGGAGCCTTCTGATTAAAAGTACTTTGCCAAATCTCACTTTCTAAGTTCTCAAGCAAGATCAGAACATATGTATAAATGCAAAGATAGAGCATCTAGGCATCAGCCATTATAATGTTGGCAAAACTAGCCTGTCATGGCCCCCCAGCATATGTTACCAACTTAATTACTTTCCTCAAATTTGTTAATATAATTAAATTTTTTTATTATATGTTAAAGATATAAAATAATTAAAAATTATTTACAAATTTTTATTTAACAATTTAATTTTTTAAAATGATTAATTTTTTAATAATATAACTGAATGATCAAGAGTTTAATAATTTAAATTTTGAGGTGATTGGTTTCATGACATTGTGCAAGTTGAATTAATTTATTCAAGTAAATCATATCTAAGATAATTCTAGACATTATTTATTGCAGATAGCATTTAACAGAAAAAATATAATATAATAGAGGTTAGAGTTGAAGACCAGACATGGGAGGGGACCAGCAAAAACGATTTTTTTTTTTTTCTTTCTTACCCTCTTTATGCTCCACAATAAGAGCAAAGTGGGATAATATATTAGGGAATATATATAATGGGCTGTGTATGAGGCACCCTAGTTTTGAAAAGAACTGGTAGTCAGGGTCCTGAGATTTTTTCTGCACTATAGTTTTCCTCACCATCTGATGAGCATCTTCTTTAGCCAAGAGCAATTTTTCCTATGAATATGCCACATACTTTCTAAGAATTAAAAAAAAAAAAATCATGAGCTTACTTTAGATTATTTTGGCAGTACTGTTTCCTTTTTCAGGTGATAAGAAAACTCCTTTCATTTGTTTTTAATAGCTTCTTGTCGCTTAATGCTTAAACATGATAGCTAATCAATGAATGCCATTGATACCAGAGTATATGGATACAAAAGAAGAGGGATCGAATCTTCAAATTATTTAGGCCTACATCAACTGTCTTCAGATTCCATAATTACTAACCCTTTTTCTTCACTTTTTATGCTACCCAACACAACTTTGCTTTGAAATAATTGCTTAACTTTCACTTACAGCTTTTGATATTGTCAAGCATTCTTATAAGAAGAGAATAGAAAAATTATCAAAGCTTATCACTATACAAGAAGCTGAGATTATAGCTAACTTTTGTGCAGATTCCTTTCCAAGTTTTTCTGAGCGTGTCATGTGTATGTCAGGTCCTCTTAATCATGTTTGAAAAGGACCATGTCATTCGAATCCAAAAGATTTTTGCTGCTGATTTTCATGGGCGTGGCTTGCTAGTTGAGTAAAGAGAATTGGGCAGGCACCCTTGTCAAGAAACGATGGAATTAGATGCTGCAAAGCCAGAAGTAGAAACTCATCGGTACCAGCTAATGATAGGAAGGGAAGAAATGGGCCATAAGTGGATAAGAATACGCCAAAGCTCTGTGAATCACATGACACTGAACTTCTTTCACAACAAAGAGAAAGGAAAACCATCGTGTATCAGAATATTTCTTTCAATTTTGACAGCTGCCTACTTACGTCCCTTGGAGTGTCTTATCAGTACTATCCAAGTACATAGTTAAAAAAGAAGATCTCTACAGAGAAGAAAGAGAAGTTTAGAAATCATGGCTAAACTTTTAGCTTTGCTGGTCTTTGATAATACATTAAAAAAGTTCAAGTTTTAGGTAAGTGTAGATCGGAATTGCGTTCGTTCCTTCAAGGAAATCTCTGAGAAGAGCTGGCAGATATCTGTACTTTTAAACCCATGCGGACGTACTGATGACAAAATCAGCCAAGACGAAGCCGCTAGGCATTGGAGTTGTTAATAGGCTTTGGTGGCAACCTCTTATTAAATCTGCTTTCATTAGGGAAGGTTTATGCTGTTCTATAAATCATGTAAGTCTCTGCAATTTGTATATGCTTGCTTATTTATTGGCATTAAAATTCATCGTCAAAGGAAAATAAAAATAGAAGAAGCAGGTATTGTCTCAGCGTAATATGAAAGGACAAGACTGACAATATTTGTTCATTAACAAATAGCAACCATCACTGCACAGCTTAACACGCATACAACCAATTTTTTCAGAAAAGAAACAATTATTACCTTCAAGCACAGAAAAATAGAAAAATACATTTTAGGGCTAAAAAAATGGGTAACGACTTTCAAGCAATATATTTGTATTGTTTTTCCTTGACAATTGGTATATCTTATGCACCTTCCTTGAGCTTCTTAGTGATCGTGGCAATATACTTCCCCTGGTGGAATGCTTGCTGCAACTCAAGCTCAGATGGCTGTCTTGAGCCATCACCAGCAAAAGTTCCCGCACCATATGGACTCCCACCTTTCACCTTCTCCATCTCGAACATGCCAGCACCAAATGTATATCCAATTGGAACAAATATCATCCCATGATGAACAAGCTGAGTAATAGCAGTCAGCCTGTCATAGAACCATCATTTCCTTAGCATAAATATTCCATTCCTCTTGGGTTTTGATTTATAAAAAACTACGCACTCAGATAGAGTCTCTTACGCTGTAGTCTCTTGTCCACCACCTTGGGAACCGGTGCTGTAGAAGATTCCAGCTGGCTTGCCTGCAAGCTGTTGTGTTCTCCATAAACCTCCAGTTGCATCTAGAAAAGCTTTAAACTGAGCAGCCATCATTCCATATCTTGTTGGGAAGCCAAAAACAAAACCATCAGCCTCAGCAAGTTCATTGGGTGTAATGACTGGTGCATCACTCTTGGGTGGTGCGCTCATCTTACCAAGCACTTCATCTGGCAGGGTCTCCGGTACCTGTTTGCAGGCTCAAAAAAGTCAACTCGGTAGAGCACCCAGAATTACAGGAGCAGAATCTTTAATGCATTTTTCTGATCTATAGAATAATGAGCCTTAGCTTTGGAATTGATGTTGCTCACTATTTTTGATTTTATGCTACAACAATTTCCAATGCATTTGGAAAAATATGAAACACAAGCACATATACATGCCTGCCATAGTTTTGCCTCAACACCTTCTACAGATGCAACCCCTTTCTTTATTTCTTCTGCTAGTTGTGCTACATGCCCATACATTGAATAGTACCTGTCAAAGCAATGTAAAAGTTAAATTTAATAAATAAAGCTTGCTCAATGGTTCACTTCAGTGATAAAAATGGAAATGGGGATTAAGCAATTATTTAGGGACAACAAAAAGAAAAAATAGAAAGAGGAAATGCAGAAACTAAAAGTAGTAAATTGCATAAATAGAAAATAATATAATTTCTTAGTAGATAATCATACAAGAACAAGAACTAGTACGAAAACCAGAAATCCAATTCTTAAATAGATAATTGCTATATTTGCAAGTAACTAATTGCCGACATCTACACTTTTGAACATCTAATCTCTAAATTCACTTGTACAAAGTTTATGCATCTAATGCTAAGTAATTCTCCATCTCAAATTTATATGAATAAGTACTTAATTGTCCTCTAATAAAGAATCGAAACTGCTTTCATTGATTAGAACAGCCTATATTTGTAGCTTTTCTTATTAGCATGAAAAGAAAAACTCCATGTCCTTAGCTGGGCTAGTAGTCAAAACTTCAACAGTTTAATGAAGAAAGTACAATAAATGTAGGCTTCTACTTATCTATCATAGCTTACAGGGCAACCTGTAGAAATGGAAATCAGAGTATGCATTACACTCATGCAACCGATGAAATTTTTAATATGCAAGGCCAGTCAGAGCATCACAAATAAAGCCCAAAGACAAGGTCCAATCCAAAAAAATCATAGCTAACTTAGAAGACAAGATCACAGGCCCAATTATCGGAGCCAGAAACAACATCATGGCAGAGACACTGTTAGAAGAGGGGGCCCGATTACTAATTTTTGAGTACACATTTAGGACTTCAGACAACCATAATTATTAACTTTTTGATTTAACTACTCATGGCAGCACTTGGTCAAGTGGACTCAACTAAGCAGCACAAACAGACATAAACCTAATAGAACTGCTATAAAAGGCAAACAATGGTTCCAAGACAGTGCTTTCTACTGCTACCTTCTTTGTCAGACATCATTTTAAATAAATTTGACATTCAACCATAGGACATCGCACTTAACTATACCCAGAAATTATAAACACAAAGCACATTTGAGTAAGAGTGGAGGATTTTTGTCAAAATTATTGGACAGATGATGGTAAAAGGATTCAAGTTAAAACGTTTTCACACACTACCAAATATTGCTTCCATAAAAGCAGAAGGTTCAAAAGATATGAGAAAGAAGCTTTAATTAAAGCTCAACATATCAAGATATGACTCATACTAGTATAAAGCCTTTTTAAAATCAAAGGTCTGTGTCAGGTACAAAATTATTTGATATACTAGAAAAGTCCACAGATGAGCTGGATCCAATGAATTACAAAGAAACTTCTTAGAAAGTAATCCTAATTTCTCAATTATGAAGGGTTTGGAAATCAACGAGGTCACAAACAAAAAAGAAGAAAAGAATGAACATGGAGTTCAACTTCAACCATGGATTTTGACATCTCTAGCACCATGCAAAATGTTGTTTGTGACTTTGCCAGTTCAGTATGTTACCAATTATGTGTAGAACATCAAGTTGGCATCAAGTAACTTATATCATAACATAACGCAATGAAGGAACAATTGCATAAAAGTAATTTTGGAAAGAAACTGAAAGAAGATAATCTTCAAAGAAAATCAAAATTACACTTTATCAACTGATTTTTCTTCTCTCACTTTTTTGAAAAGAAATTCCAGCCAATTTGGTACAGCAAGACACACCCCACTGAGATAGGAAATGATTTCATGAAATGACTGTTTAAATGTAAACATAATCTATCAACTATTATGATGATATGGACATCATATATTGTCAACTTCACACTAAGAGACAATTGTGAAGAAAAGGAAACCTAATCAAGATAAGGTCTTAGCAATTCCCGCTAAGGTGTTAGGCGGAAGTGGAGAGGAATGCATCCCATATTCCTTCTAGAAGTCCATACCTTTTGCTGTTTAAAACTACTACGAGAACTTCTATATCTGTATATATTATGTATTTATGTGAACAAAGTCACATACAAGGCCAATGCAACAGAATAATTTAGTTTACATATGAAAAGTGATACATACATGATTGATGGCTAATAGTTTGAGCCATTCTGCGTATGAGTTGATAAATGTACTAATGATGAATAACGTTTTTTATGACATTGGAAATTAGGAGAAATCTGGTTGTAAATTTAAACGTGCAAAGATAGATTGTTGTGTCCTTTTCATTGAGGGGATCAAAGAAGTAACATAAGCAGAACGAAAAAGGTAGCAACTTCGATTTGTTGGCGAAATACACGCAGCAATAGAATTCAAACACCTTAATTCTGATGTTCTCGAAAGAAATCCAATTCAAATTAGACAATAAAACTAAAGAAAGTAATTTAGAAGTGTGCCTTTTCTAAACGATCCAGGGAACGACTACCAAAACATGTAAGATACTTCACAAAAGGTAATGCATCATAAGAATGAACTCACAAAAGGGATTCTCTGTAATCAAATCCATCCCTCTGACTAATTGCGCAACAACCCCGATTAAATAGATACAGTTTACTTACGCCAACTAAGGAAAAAAAGAAGAAAAAGAAAAAAGCTCTCAACATTCATGGTCCCTAAGCTGTACATCTCCCTCATCCGCATAGTGAATGAAAAAAAGAGAGAGAAAATGGAAACGAAAAAAAGGATATACTTCCCCAACCTGTGATCAAACAAACCAATGTCTCAAAACAGAGCAAAAAGAAAAACAAATTCAAAAAAAAGATGCACCCGATCCGAGAAAATTACATTCGCAGCTCGAACCCGAGATCGTTGAAGTTTAAAAGGAGTGAAAAAAACCAAAAAAGAGAATAAAACCAGCTAACATAATTTCATATTGAGCACCTATGGATGGCAAAAGACGGGAAAGGGGCAAAAGTGGTAACGACAAAGACTGTGTAAATCAGCAATCAACATTGAAGATAAAAAGACTACGCAGCCCAATACAATACATACACAATATAAACTTTGACGGCCATTGATGAAGTCCTCCAACGTCTCTGCGCCTTCTTCTCTCTCTGTCTTTCTCTCCGATTTGTCTTCCCAGCTAAACGAAACTGAAGTTGACTGTTGCAAAATTGTGCCGTGCGCGACCCGTTTATATAGTCGCGTATTGGGTTTGATTTAATTAGCATTGTATTAAGTTTTAATTAATTACTCCCTAATTCCACCAGTTCGTCACCTTTCCGTCCAACGACATCGTTGCATTCAAAAATGATGGCTATGTCTATTTCCTTTTATATATTCTACCATGCCACAGTGCATTTACAAAATATTAAAATAATAATAATAACTAAAAATTTTTAAATGCAAAAATATATTGAAAGCATATTTATATATAGCTAATAAATTGATAAGTAAATAACTAATTTAAGATTTTATTAGACTATTTATTTAGTAACAAAATTAAAAATAAATTTTTGAGAGATTTTTTTTTTAAATAAAGAAAGGGTATACTCCTTGCACTCAAAGCTATAACACTCTTACAAAATGTCCATGGTGACAACTTATTTTTCAAATCTTTCACATTAAACAAAGACTTCAATTAGGTCAACGGATTCTAAATATTTTGTAATAATTTTGTGTTTGGTCATGTAAAATTAAAGGCGTGCAAGCTAAGCTTAGGTTGGCTTGGGGTAAAATTAAATTTGAAAACTTTTTACTTCAACTGGATCTATTATATGCATAAATTAAATTAAATTAATAAATTTTATATATATTTTAAGCAATTGATTTAAATTTATATCAAATTTAATAAAAAATACATAATTTATTATCAACTAATATACAAAAATATAGGTCACATTAATTTTAGATTAGTATGAGTAGATTGGAGTTAGGTTGGATTTGAAAATTTGACACTTTCTTGCAGGATAGGTATTTTTTTTTTTAATAGATATTGAAGTTTGTAAGTTGTTTAATGTAAAATGATTAATGACGATAGGGTGGAGTCATAGTGATTATCATTACTATCCTCCTGAATTAATGATCTGGGAATTGCCAATATGTGAGCTTTTCATATTGGCCCTATTATTATATGCTTTATTTATACATAAAAGAAAAACCCAAAAATAGAAGAAAGAAACTCGGGTTTAAATTTAGTAGTGTATGCGTGAACAAATAGAACTTATGGAAGGTGTTTGATGGGTGGCGGTGTGGGGACAGCTGAGCTGTCGGTCAATGATGGCATTTGAATTTGGAAAACTAATGACTGATATATGGGCCAGGGCTCAAGCGTGGAACGGAGGTCACATGTCAACCTTGGATCGTGTTTAGTTGGGTATATGTACGCTGCGATGAATCGTCTGGGGCGATTTTAAGGTTGGAGCACTGGAAGGGCATATAGATGGAAAGCACGGGATTGGAGAAGTTTAGAATTGGTTGCGTTGATGCCTGACGGCGTTTGACTTGTGGCGCGACAAGGCAAAAGAATGAGATGACGCAGCGCACGTTGCATGCTGACGAAAGCATACGAGTAGTGGCCATGTAAATTACAAAAGTACCCATGCGGCAATTATTTTGTTGATGCGAATGACAATTAAAAAAGAGATATATTATATAAAAGGATTATTATTCACTAAAAGTATTTATGTAGTTAGTTATATTTAAAATATTTTAAAATAGTTTGTTTATATAAATTTATATTTAAAGATATTTTTATTAAAAAATTTATTTTTAAATTTTTATTTAAAAAAATAATTTTTTACCTAATAAGTAGGAGAATGTTTAAAAAATTTAAAAAAAAAACATTCAAAGTGAACATTGGAAGGATCTAAAATGGAGTTTTGCTTGTTGTAGATCGAGGTTGACCAAAATTGGGTAGGTTTTTTCAAAATGTTTTTTCGTCTTGAACTCTATTGTCGCCTTGACTGGTCCATCAACGTCCATCTCAGAAAATGTGACTCCATTCATACATCTTCGCATCTATCTGCTTGGTCCCTAATGACAGCTAAGATGCTGTTTACCTAACGCTCAAACCACGCAAAGAAACATCCCCATTGCTCATCAAACCATCGTCAAGCAGGAGTCTTCATTGCAAAACCCTGATTTCTTCTTACCCATGTTAATTATAATTGAACTAATTTATGTTATTAGAACTAAAATTGATAGTATATATATTTTGGGTGGTTTTTGTCAAAGAAAATTAGATCATCCTATTCTTCAATTAATTTTAATGTATATGTGACAAAGAAAATATTAAGAATGACAAAACAATATGTATAGCACACAACATGATTGATGTTTGATTCATTCTCCATAAAAAGTAGTCTTGAGTATAATTTTTATTAAAAATAGTTAAATCATTTCATTTTTAATTATTCATTAATTTATTTAGAAAAAAGACATAAGTTAAAAATTCAAAATGTTTAAACAATATTTCAAGATTAAAATAATTATTTATATTGATTAAATGTGTAAAGTAAAGTATAAATTAAAAAATATATTAAAAAGAATAACATTAATAGAGGATAATTTCGAAAGTGACAAAAGTGATGATGCAAAATTTTGGTGCGGGGCTTGTTTATATAATAATTGAACTGCGGTTGGAATTCGATGTGACGTATATTTCATCAATTGCTTAGATGAAATTCATTGGATTGAGGATCTTCAAGAATGATATATTTAGACCCTTTTCCAAGGTCAATAAATTACAACTAATTATTTGTTTGTCTTCCCACTTTGATGGCAGAATATGTGCAAAATTGACGCGATGCCATTATTTTAATACCCAATGCAACTGATTGAAGAGTAATAATAGAACCAATAGGCATTGGTTCTAGAGTTTAGCTTTTGTTTAAGTATTTTGTTTCAAATTTGAAATAGTGTGTAAATAAAAAATATTTTTAAAAAGTATTTTTTAATTTAAATTTAACAATGATTTAAATTTAAATTAATTATAAATTAAAAAATTTAAATAAATTTATATCTTATAAATACTGAATAATACAAGATAAAAAAAAAGAATAATAATAGAGTCACATGTTTATATTTATATTTTTATGATAAGATATAATTTAAAATTAATTTTAAATAAAATATAAAATTTTATCTATTAAAATAATAATTTTAAATTATATTATAACAAAAATATAAACATAACAATATAATTCTATCATTTATCAATTAAAATTAAGTGAAAGGGGCCGGACCCACTTTTACCCTCACCTAACACATGTTTTACTTTAATCATTTTACATTAATGGCCATCAAAATGGTACTTTAATATCATTTATTGCAGAATGCGCAAATCTTGATCTTAGACTATAAAGGACGCAGCTGCCTTCACATTGAGATGAGGAACGTGGATGAGTTTTGCTTTTACCCGGTCACCACCACCATTATTATTATGATTATTATCATTATTATTATCATTATCATCCAAATATAGAATCAAATTGACATTTGCTCCACGAATTCAGTCTCTTTGTTTCTATCTCCCCAATAAGCAATAATGCTCCTAGCCTCCTTCTTCCTTCTTCGTAAAGTCTGCTATTTTACATCTGTAACCCTATCTCATCTTCATCTATGGTCACCTTTATCTCACCAGAACAAACATTTTGGCTTTATTTTTTTATATGATAATGTGTCTTTAAGCCATGTGAGTTCTTTGCGACAATTTAGCTGTTATAGACATAAAATTATTTTTAAAAATCTAAGTTTTTAAGATATAATTCATTACATAAGATATTAGAATTCTCATGATTAGAACTATGAAAGATAGAAAACCAATAATTCTAGAAGATAGCAACCCCATGGGTTATTTAGCCTTCAGGCAGACATTCTCGCTGTCCAAACAGATTGTGGTCCACAATTCTAGATTTTCTTTTATTTGTCATCTCTTCCTTTTCCTTGTAAATTGATTTTCTTAGATGATTTGTTAATGCAGCTATATTTTATACAAATTCAACTGGATCGTCACCATGTCCTTCTTAAGCATGAAGGTTGAAGGCTGAAAAAGTGTGTGCTTTTAAATTGCTTTTCATTACCAAGGTTCAGCACTTCAACTTATCTTTTGCTTCTAAAGGGAAAAACTGTTAAGAGGTCCAAGTCTGTTAATTTCTTAATGGGCATTTAACACACATAGTTTTCACTTAGTAGAATTTAAATTAATAAATTTATCAGGTTCACAATCCTGTTTATAAGACTTAACTATTTCAAAAGCTTACATTATTAAATGTAAGTATTTTGTAAAAGTATGATGATGAGAAGATATTTTTCCACGATTGTAATAGGCAGAAAAACCTTTTAGAAAGCTTGATTGGGAACTTCAGAGTTAATTTGAACACATGAGTCTGCTTTGGGAATTTGACTTTCTATGCGGGCCAACGGTTATTAGAAGCTCAGTAATGCTTTTTCAGAATGGTCTGCGCAGGTTGTGGGGTGGCTCACATTTGTGTTTATTGGAATGAAAGAGTCTCAATTAGCAAAATTTAATTTTTTTCAAGAAAATATATTTTTTTGGAGGTGTTATAGAAGGGATTTGGGTTGATGAAACACTCTTCAGCCATAAATCTCCTTGTTAGTAAGAAAAATGCAAGTTCTTGATGACATTTGGGTCTTTCCCTCCT
This sequence comes from Dicorynia guianensis, assembly GCA_037013595.1. Lineage (NCBI taxonomy): Eukaryota > Viridiplantae > Streptophyta > Magnoliopsida > Fabales > Fabaceae > Dicorynia > Dicorynia guianensis. Next base: position 6,239,585 of record JASUAB010000009.1, read on the forward strand.
TATTGCTTTTTCTTCTTTCCTTTTCCTTTTACTCTGAGAGTGAACAATTTATAGGGAGTCAATGTTGCTAATATGATTCCAAGAGCATATTACACTTTTGAGGCCTGAGATTCTACAATGGTTAGATGGAGACTGAGGTTAGTTATTAGAACTTCTCATGCCTATCTTATGAGGAGAGACGATTTTTCCAGCCATTTTTATTTACCTTTTGCCTCTTTTCCAGCTTAAGTAAATGATAGAGTAAGGCCAACAAAAACCATTTTCTCTGTCATTTGGAGAATGCTACCAATTTCAGTATGAAGTGCAAAACTACAGTTAGAAGCTAAAACGCTAAAATCCCTGAAGAGACCAAGACGAAGCTAATCTTCAATTATGCTTTGCGCAGGATATCTTCAAGGGCATAAAAATAAACAAATTTATTCTGAAGGAGTAGCAATCCTGATTCAGAGTTATTTTCTAGATTAGTTTAGGACCTTAATAAGTAGAAATAAAAAAGGACAAACGAGTGAATGACTGAAATCTACATTGTTATTATCTGTTCATACAAATAAGTCTGTTGGAAAGGAATTTATGGTGTTATTGACTAAGATCGAAGAAAAGAGTAGCAAACCATGAAGGGGGTATCTTGGTTGGTTTTGTTATCTTTTTATCCTTTAGTTTAATAACATGATTGCAGCTTCATATGTATGCAAGCTTCATATGTTTTGTGAGCTCACTGTTTCAGACCGAGACTGGAGCACAGAGAAGACAGGCAGGAAAGGAGTAAGAGAATGTAGTGCTTGACTATGAGTAAATTACTAGTACTGAATACTGCATCTGTTCAGAAAGGGAGGTGCTTAGTAAAGGAACATTATCGGGCTTCTAATAGGGAAATGGTTACTTCATTTGTTGAGCTCAATTCCTGCTTACTTGAGGAATTTTCTTCAGCTGAATCTTTTCCAAAATAGCCTGGCTGTTTGGGCTCTGGCAATTCACTCTCATTGAACAACATTAGGAGCACACATGACATTTCTGGCCTATCTTCTGGATGCTGTTGAACACACAAGAGACTGACATGAATGCAATGTAAAATTTTTGATAGGAAGCATGAATCTTCTAGGCTTGTATCAATCAGTTCTATTTGTCTGCCTTCTTTCCAGAGTTTCCATGCCTGAAACATATTAAACTTGCTTGTCATGTTAAGTTTGATACATGTGCATTAAAAACTTGTCTTTCAAACTTACATGACCAATGAGGTTATGGTTGTGATTTGGATTATAGTATCCTCTACTTCTTTTCCCAGATATAATTTCTAGTAACAAAATACCAAAGCTGAAGACATCAGATTTCATTGAAAATAACCCATCAGTAGCATATTCCGGTGCCATATAACCACTACAAAAAACCAATTGGAATGAAGCCATTAGTAATCACATAACATAGATTATGAATTTAGCTTAACGGAAAAGCACTTACTATGTCCCAACTATTCTCTTTGTGTTTACTTCATTTTGATCTCCTCCAAAAATTTTAGCCATTCCAAAATCTGAAATTTTTGGATTCAACTCATTATCAAGTAAAACATTACTTGCTTTGAGATCTCTGTGAATAATTCTTAGTCTGGAATCCTGATGAAGATAGGTAAGGCCCCGAGCAATTCCACATATGATGTGAAAGCGCTTTGACCAATCTAGTAATTTACTTCTGTTCTGATCTGTCAAGTTTTCTATCATGTTAAGTAAAATCTCCAGTTTGAGTTTCATAATTTAGAATAATTGTAGTGTTAAGAGCAGTGAAGTTATACTAAATTCAGTCGAGTATACAAGACCACTTAATATATATAGCCTTGGAACCATACCAAAAATAAAAGAGTCCAGGCTACTGTTAGGCATATATTCATAAAGCAGCATTTTCTCTTCTCCTTCAACGCAATAGCCAAGAAGCTTTACAAGATTGCGATGTTGAAGTTTTGCAATCAGTTTTACTTCATTTTTGAACTCAGTTAATCCTTGTCTGGAGCTTGTTGAAAGCCTTTTTACTGCAACTTCTATCCCATCAGCTAGTGTTCCCTGGAAATTTCAATTTGTAAATGAACTAAAATGTCACATTACCATTTCTGCTATTGAATTCTTCAGTCATCATAATATGTGAGCAAATTACCCTGTATACAGGTCCAAAGCCACCTTCTCCAATTTTGTTCTTGAATGAAAAATTGTTTGTGGCAGTAGCTATTGATGACAGATCAAAGAATGGTAGTTCCGTATCATCCTCTTGGCTTCCTTTGTTCTGATCTCTATGAATACTGTAGTCTGATTTCTCTGACAAAGTAGAAGTTGGTAGTTTTAGATTGGTCATAAGCATAAGATAGAATTGGCAGTATATATAAATAACTACGTTAGTTTCTTTTAATTTTGAATGGAGTAAAACTCCTTCATCTTTTCATACAATGAGATATATATCTGATTCCAATGTGCCCTACTCAGAAGTCTCGCATCTAATCCCTACTCCAGCCACCAACAGAGAAGAAAAAGGAATTGAGAGGTATAGCATATCCAAGTGGATTCAAGAAACTTAAACAGATTACAAAGAAACATATTTCGCAAGATTTACTAAATTTTTGTCAAGCAGGACGAAAGGAAGAAAAGAAATACCTACTCAGAATACAATATGTCAATTTAAGGCAAACAAGAAAGGGTTTGTTGTTTCAATATATTGAACTGAGACCAACAGCCCTGTATTTTGATTGCCAATTTGACGAGGTCACAAAGGGTTTGCATCATAATTTTGGTTAGAAAAACCATTTTCTGATAAGTTCTACTTCAAGTAAGTTTATGATGTTTGTTAAATGATAATTTAGTAAAATCTCCCTTGAGTAACACCTTCTGCTGTAGTTTCAATTATTAGTTCTAGTTTAGTCAGCAAAGAAGTAAATAAATGATATGGATAGGGTTACAGCAATGTCAAATTCTTATTTTGTATCATTTTGGCATCTCCATAGAACAAAGATAAGCATCTTGGATTCAGAAAAAGTGTAGTTATGACTTCTCTGGCCCTCTAAACTTCTTATCCCGATTATGGTGAACTCCCAAGCTTTTTATTTAACTTTTTTAGAGATCCAAGAAGGTGATTAACTTGGCACTTATACATTGTTTAATTCAATTGTTTTCGTTGGCAAGGATATATTTCTGTAGAAAAAAATACTATATTGTTGGAATATAAGACATATGTATCTAATAGAATGCTATGAGCTAAATGAAGCATTGTGGCCATGTTTTTCTAAAAGGAAGTGAAAAGTGAACTTTACCTTTTACATTTGCGCCTGATTTCTGTGCATAACACCACCTATATATGAGTATACTAGAAACAGCAGTTATAGCAAGAGCAACTACTGCTGCCACCAGGATCACCACCTTCTTGTTGCCATCATTGGCCTCTTTATATTTGAATTTAACCATGATGAAAACTATGGTTACATCACAAATTTAAGGTGGGAACTTAAATGTTAAACGAATAAAATTCAACCGTTGTTGAAAAGCAAAATTGAGGGGCTAATTTGAAAATTAAAGTTCATACCTAATTCTGAGGCAGGCATTCGAACATATAGATCCTGTCCACCAGCTGAAAACTGTCTGATATCAATAAGATCACCAAGCCACATGACACAGCCACTACCTTTTCCTCCGATATCTGAATTAGTATAGGCCATACATGAACAATTATTCAAGCACTTCTTTCTGCATTCCTCTAGATCCATTGTCTCATCCAGCCAAGTATGTGCAGTATCTGGCAATTTTAATCCAGCCAATTTGACAAACCCATTCGTGTGTTTGTCCTTGCAGCTTAATGGTTTATTCCGGATACATCCTTGAGACCAGTCCATTGAGTTCCATGATTCAAGTGATTTAGGCCTGAACCCTTCCAAGCATTGGCAGACTGGTGAATCAAAAATTATACAACTTCCATAAGCTCCACAGAGGCCATAACTGTCACAGTAGTCCAATGGCACTGATGAATAAACCCTCCAAGCTTGCTCATCTTCTATCCATACATAGCGTTGGCGAGCGTGAATTGTTTGGTTTAGTACTTCTCTAGAGATGAATGAGTTGTTCTTGAGATGATACGTGAAGTATAGCTCATCCTTATTGAAGACAAACTCATATTCATAAAGGGGATTGGCCCTCACTTGTGGTGAACCAGATGGACGCAGGCCATTCCATGGTCCACCTCTGTAGAATATTTGGGTTCCCTTCATCATATATGCGTCGGGATAGTTATTGAGCACTATACCCCAAGAGAAGTCTGCTGGAGAAGGATCGTCTGGACTATTCCAAGCTACTAGACGCCTATTAAGACCAGTTCTGAAGTCCCAACCGAATTTCATACCTGGCAATAAAGTATCAGCTGGGTAATCAAAGCTTTGCCACAAGTATGCTTCTTGGTTTGCTCCTTTCTCATCTCTCACCACGAGATTTCCAGAATCTAAGAGCAGAGCTACGGGATTCTGTACTCTTCTCAGAGAGGTTGTAGACCAAACAACAGTGTCATTTTGTCTGAGGACAAGATTTCCACTACTGTTTAATGTTAAGATGCCAGAGGAGTCATTGATTGGGCTGAGGCGGTTTGCAACCCAAACCACTGTTTTAACTGGGATATTCTTGTACCAAATTCCCAGGTAACGTTTGTTGGAATTTCCAGGACTAAAGAATCCAAGTTCAAAGGTTTCTCCTTGGGAAACCAAGGTCATGCCATCACTAATTGACTGGAACTGAGCAATGGAATGAACTGCTAAGGAAACTTCAAGAGAAAGGACAAGTATATATGTCATGATACACATGAAAGAATGAACGCCCATTGAGCTGTTACACCATTATTCTGTTTAAATACATATAAGAAGATCGACCAAATGGAAGAGCATGGACTGCGTAGTCACACGATTGACAATAATGCTTGTTCTTATTTCGTTTGTCGAAACACGCTGCTCGCATATATATAACTCTGCATGATAAACAAACCAAAAAATTTATATAATTCAGAGTTAGACCTCGAAGTAAACAGAGCTATGGTGGCAAAGCATCATACCTGTTATGAAGTTGTTATGACAATAACAATGGCACGTTGGGAGTGGTTATGACAATATTGATGCTGAAAAATCAGAGACTACAGCAGACTGGTTGGGGCACTTTTTCTGTAAAGAAACGTTGAATTTTCTTGGGGTCACCATTGGAGAGAAGAAAAGTAGCAATATCGGCATTTTTGGGTAGACGTGCTTTTTAATTAAAGAGACGCATTGAGTGGAAGAGGGGATGGTTGATTTCCATTGGAAATATTGAAGTAAGTTTGTGTCTTTGTGAAGATTAACATCTCAAGGGCCACTCAACTGACTCCTGAATTGATATTATGAAAAATCAATCTTCTAAAGTGGGCCTCCTACCCTTTGCAGGGAGTCCTTGCAAATCATATGGACTCCACAAACTCTTGTCCACTTGCTTACTTTACATAGCGATGTAATATTTTTCAAGTTCCTATTAAAGACATAAATTATTTTTTGAGTTTCTCTTAATAACTTAAGTTTTTAAGATAGTTATTTTTTATTATAAGAGCTACTAGTTTAAGTTTTGAAAAAATTATTTTTTGATATAATATTAGAATCTTTATAATTAAATGATTAAGAATTCTATTATTTTGTGATTGGACTAAAGTATTACGCCTGTTCAGAATCTAAGAGATCTCTTGGGCAATATTTGCAAGTTACTTGGAAGTTCATGAGGGAAAGTTAGGCAATTCCGGGTAGTAATTTTAATCAGATAATGTTCTAGTGAATAGATAGTCTCAACAACTGTGTTGGAGCAGTTCAATAATGGATTCATAATTTATCAGGGTCTAGAAACTAAAAGGCATTGTGGGGCCAAGAATTTGTGGTAGTTGGTAATGACCAAAGAAAGGCAACTTCGGGTCTGAGATTTAGATTTCAGAGCAAATGAGACGATGGAAGGCGTTACCCTCACATAACCCGCGTCTTAGGCATTTAAATGATTGTTTTTGACTAAATTGAAACCATAGCTAATCCAGATGAAAGAAAATTTAAAGGTTTGAAAGTAGTGCAGAAAAAGTGGGGGGAGTAATAAAGACAGTTAATTTTGGTCTGTTCATTTGGAAAATGAAGTTTCTTAGCACTGATGAAAGTGTTCCACCTTTTTGTCATCAAATAGCACGAGGACAAGTGTGATGATGATAGTGGAAAAGAGGACGGAGAAAAAACAGAAAAAACCGAAGAGTGATGTGAACAGTAATAGAAGCTTGGATTATCTAAGGAAAATTGCCCAAAATGACGTCATGCTTACGTTTTTTGGTTCTGTTTTATCCAATATTATGGCTTCTCAGGGGAAAATAACCATTTATTTCCATAAACCCTCTCCTACTTGGTGCAGCAGGGATTTTCCTGTTACACTTTATACAGTGAAATAACTTGTAATTGAAAGTCTAACTCTCAGGTGCATTGCAATTGGATGCCATGACAATTTTAATACAAAATAGATGTATGGAAGTATATGCACGTATAGAAGCAATAATCCTCTTGAAATTACCATATTTGACCAAAAACACACTGATTCAGGAAGGTTATGTTGCTCTATATGATTTTCTTATATCCCTATGAAGCAGATATTTATTAGTTTGGTTGCGGAAACGCTTATGTAGCTGCTAATGACTGTCAGATTGGCATGGCCACACATTTGGATGGAAGATACAACACGTATTAAGGTATTTGAGTGAATAGAATTCTTTCAACCGAATCCTTCCTTGCATAGGAAAGAGGCTCTTTAGGCTCAGCTAATTTATTATCACTCTCTCACGTAAGAACCACAGAGGGCATGCTAGGCCCAACAAGAATGCAGAGCAATACTTTTGACAGAATGCAAAAGTCTTCGATGTGTAAATCAACCGATTCTAAAGACCTGGCCTCTGTTCACAAACTCCATCAGCGGTTTACTCTGATGCACTGATGCCATGTAACCACTACAATACGCCATTAGAATGAACATCATTGCAGAAGATATGAAACCGACTCTATGGAGCTTGGTTGAAAAACTAAGTCTCTACTTTGCCTCTTCCGTTGCTCGTCAAAGTAAGCTTCATACGTAACAGCCATTATAGTAGAGAATGTATAGAAAGTTGATCTAAATTGAATATCGTAGTGCTATTTCGTTTCTCTACTCCCATATTCTTTTGATTATTTCAGCGATTCTATCTTCATAGGAATATCTTAATAAGTACTGGTAATAATTACGCAGGGTAGGGTTTCCATGGATTCCTTGATAAGAACTTTCAGTCTTCCAGGAACACTGGAGAAAGACATGGAAGGTTGTTGTCCCCTTTTGGCTTATTTGAAGTCAACTAATGTCTAGAATCTGATATCTCAAAAATCTCAAGCAGAAGTGCCTAATAAAGCCTTTCTGTGTCTGAAATTTTGAAGATCACATGGTCCCAATATCTTGTATTCATTATTCACAATAATAGAAGAAAACTGGCCAATGTCATCACTTAAGTAAATTTCTTACAAGGATACATAGTTCAATAAAAATAAGTGGAAGAGTACACTGATATTTATGAAAAAAGAAAATTTTAGATGAGAATTAATATGAATAGACATTATCTAAGAATTAATAATCACTAAGTGATTCTTCTGCTTAATGTTTAAAATTGAATAACTAATATTCATGTTTAAATAAACATAATCATTCATGTTAATATCACATAAAATTTTTCCTAAACAAACTAAAATTTCATTATTAAAAAAATTTGTTGTCTATCTAAAAATTTTCAATTTCCATTTCAACACAAAGACACCTTGCAACGATAACTTTGCCCCTGTTCTATATTGCCCAACTTGTGCCAATTCTTACACTTTTTTTTTTTTTTAAAAAATCACTCGTTTTATTTTGCCATTTGTCTGACTCTCCTTTATTTTCTTCAGGCTTCTAACAATGTAATGGTCATTTCATTCGTTGGGCTTGCTTCTTTCTTACTTGACGAGGAATTTGGGAAGAAGCCAGGTAGTTTTGGATCAGCCAATTCATTCTCAACCCCCAACATCAGAACCTCAAGGACATGGTTGGCCTATCCTCTGGATATTGTTGCACACACAAGAGACTGACATGGATGCAACACATTACTTCTGAATCAATGCAATATTTCTCTATGTTAGTGTCAACCATTTCTAAAGCCCTCCTCCTGTCCACAGTCTCCATGCCTGGATAATAACAGAAGCATCAAATTTCTGTTTAAGATATACAGATAGAAAACATATCAAATTTACTCAGTACTCATATGCCCAACGAGGTTCAGGGTGTGGTCTGAATGATAAAAGCCTCTATTTCTCTTCCCACATATAATTTTCATAAACAAAATTCTAAAACTGAAGACATTAAATTTCACTAAAAATAGTTCATCAACAGCATGTTTCGGTGTCATATAACCACTGTAGAACACATTTTGAATTAAAATCATTAAGATACTAGATAGATTAGGAAGAGCTTGGTAATGAGATACTTACTAAGTCCCAACCACTTTTTTTGTATTTCCTTCAGTTTGATCTTCTCCAAACATTTTAGCCATTTCAAAATCTAATAATTTTGGGTTTAGCTTGTTATCAAGTAAAACATTACTTACTTTAAGATCTCTACAAAGTATCTTCAATCTTGAATCTTGATAAAGATACAGAAGGCCTCAGACAATTCTACAAATAATGTGGAAGCACTTAGGCCAATTTAGCAATTTGCCTCTGGTATTATCTATTACAAATTAAAGTAAATTAATTCATATTTGAACACTAAATTAAAATTCAAGTGTCCTAAGCATTAAAGTGACACTAACTTGCTTGAATTAGTTTATCATTAATAAGCTGTCCTCAGAAAATGCATACTGAAAATGAAGCAGTCTAGACTATTGTTAGGCATGTATTCATAAACCAGTATTCTTTCATGTCCTCCGTGCAACAGCCAAGAAGCTTTACAAGATTTCGGTGTTGAAGTTTTGCAATTAGTTTTACTTCATTCTTGAACTCAGTCATTCCCTGTCCTGAACGTGTTGAAAGCCTCTTGACTGCTATTTCTTTCCCATTTACTAACCCTCCCTGCATATTCAAATTTGTAATTTAGTCCATAAACTCTCTATCACTTCAAAAATTATCCTATTACAGAAATATTCAATTACCCTATACACAGGTCCAAAACCACCTTCTCCAATTTTGTTCATTGTCGAGAAGTTATCAGTGACAGTAGTATTTGTTGACAGACTAAACAGTGGGAGATCCAGGTCATCCCCTCAACTCCTCCATTGTTTTGATCTTCTTCCATATCTTTTGATTTCTCTGGCAAAATGGAGAAAAGCGTTCATTTTTTTTACAAGCATGAGGAGGGTACTGAATCTGATTGTTCCCAAAATATAGATGTTAGATGAACATAAGTATAGAGTAGAATATCAACTTTATCATTGGAAGATTGAAAGAACCATGAAATCAAATTTCATTAGATATCATGTTGAAAGCCCTCTTACAATCTTTACTGCTAAGTGAATATTAAGTGATGCTTCATAACGGTTGAAATCCTTCATTTTTTTTATTTGCAATAACATAAGTCAACTTGTAAAATGCTTCATTTTTGGGTGCAATGGTTTAATTAAACTATGAATAGACACAAACTGCGTGTATATAGTTGTACTTCTGTTCTTGCTAATTTACCATTCCTGCCAAACATACTTATTCTACTAACCTGATCCAGCTATTTAACATTAACAAGCATAGGTAGTCATTCTTAGTGCTTTAAGAAGATTATAGATCATATAAAACTTCTGGAGGCCTCATTTCCCCTAAATGAAGCTGACTGCCTGAACCATATAAGTACTTAGACGCATTTCAGTTGAACAAACCAATTTTAGTTTCTAAGGTTTCTATGTAACTTGCTATTGCTTGCCAGAGTAATTTCTTGACAAATTATCACAGTATTTTAAAGAAACATGAAATGTTACAGCCATCTACTTAGTGAACACAAGAGTAAGTAATGTTACCTGTTATGTTTCTGCGGACGCTGTATATAATAGCAACCAACTAATAGCACCCCTAAAATTGAAGCTATGATGATAGCAACTATTATTATCCTCAATTTCTTCTTGTGCCTGTATTCCGCCTCCTCATGGTTGAATTTGATAAATCAGAAAGCTGTTTGTTATCATTACAGATTGAAGCAGAGAACTAAAATGTTCTAGATAGAAAATAGATCCTTCAAGAAGAAAATTGACCAAACAAATTTGTACCTATTTCTGAAGCAGCCATTCTAATATATAGATCCTGCCCATCAGCCGAAAAATGTCTAACATCCATTAAATTACCAAGCCACATAGCACAGCCAGTACCTTTTCCTCTGATGTCTGAATTTGTGTATGCCATGCAAGAACAATTACTCAAACATCTGGTCCTGCATTCTTCTAAACCAATCGTCTCATCTACCCACGTGTGTGTAGTTTCTGGCTGTTTTAAGCCATCCAATTTGATGAAGCCATCATTGCTCTTATTCTTATCCGTGCAGTTAGTGGTTTGTTTCGCACACATCCCTCAGACCAGTCCATCGAGTCCCATGCTGCTGGTGACTTAGGCCTGAACCCTTTCAAACACTGGCAAATAGGGGAATTTGTTATTATACAGGTTCCATAAACTCCACAGAGTCCATACTTGTCGCAATCATCCAAGGGCACTGTCGTGTAAGTCCCCCATTTTTGCTCAGATTTCATCCACACACAGCGTAGACGAAGATAGTTCGTTTCATTCAGCACTAATCTTGTGATTACAGACTTGCTCCTGAGGCTATAAGTGTAGTAAACCTCTCTTTATTTGAGATTAAGTTGTACTCAAAAACACGGTTGGGTTTTAACTCTGGTGAACCACTCGAGTGCAGGCCATTCCATGTTCCAGATCGGTAGTACCTTTCGGTTCCCTTCATCATATATGACTCGGGATAGTTAGTGATGGTTATACCCCAAGAAAAGTCTCCCGGAGCTGGATCATCTGGACTCTTCCATGCTGTTTGGCGCCTATTGAGCCCAATTCTTCGGTCCCGTCCAAACTTCATCCCTGGCAACAAAGTATCTGATGGATAATCAAAGCTTTGCCACAAATAAACTTCTGGGTTTGCTTCATTTGCATCTCTTACCACAAGATTTCCTGAATCTAAGAGCTGTGCCACTGGATTTTGTGCTTGTTTTGGTGTGCTTGTATACCAAACAACAGTGCCATTTTGAGTGAGGACAAGATTGCCAGTGCTGTTTACTGCTAAGATGCCAGAGGAATCATTGATTGGGTTGAGGCGGTTGGCAACCCAAAAAACGGTTTGGATTGGGATATTCTTGTACCAGATACCTAGGTAACGTTTTTTGAAATTCCCAGGACTAAAATAGCCAAGTTCAAAGGTTCCATCTTGGGAAACTAATCTGATGCCATCAGTTATTGTCTGGGGCTGCCGAATGGAGTCAACTGCTATGGCAACTTAGAGAGAAGGCAAAAGTATGTAAGAATGATACATATGAAGGAAAGAATTTCCATTTTGAATTTCACTACTTCAGAATATCATTTATACGAATATCAATACTCATGATACAGCTATTGCCTCTAATCAGAATGAGCTGTGACTATGAAACACAACTATACGTTATAAGTGGTTCAGTTTAGTAGGACTAGTCAAGTCAAGGTAGTATTGTGCATCATGTCGTCTACCAGGAATATCTCCTTGCAAATGTGATTCTCTCCTCACAGACTCCTTGCCCCTTGGACCATCAAACTGTCATGTCGTCTACCTGGAATTTCTCCTCGCAAATGAAGTCATGGCCACCGCGTAGCTCTTTAAGACTTTTTGCCATCTCTATTTGTTTTCTTATGACCTGCTGACATATCATGGAAGCCATCAAGACTTCAAAATAGATTAGTAGTGTCCCCTAACAAGTTCTTAGATATATATACATAATGTTGTTCAAGATTCTGTTGCGTTCTTGTGACGTTTTTGTTACCAACTACGAAGCAGTCTCCTGGAATTTCCACCACTGAACCAACCCAGATCATGCCCTCGTGTTGAGTATATAAAGGGTACCTAGATATAGCTTGCTTGGGAAAAAAAATTCTGCAGAAGCATGGTAGTTTACCATCCTTCAACTTTGTTGCTTACGTTTTCCCATTTTTTTTTTTTGTTTTTTGGAATCTCTTTCCTCATCTTATAACAAAGGACCTGGCAGAGTAATGCAGAAAATGGATCACTTCACCATTACAATGTATGATTCTAGCACTTTTTGTTCCAATCTTGCACTGCAGGTAGAACTCAACTTGGTGTTTTATTATTTTACTGCAACATAAAATATTGTTTTGAGATTTTCTTTTTTAACAAAAAAGTTTGAATGTTCCTTCAGCTTTTCCCAGTTGACTAAATTTTCTTTTAATTCATTTTTTCCAAACATAAGGCACAGAGAGAGAGAGAGAGAGAGAGAGAGAGAGAGCCAAGGGTAGTTCTTCAGTAGTGAAAATATAATCCATCTATGCATCTATAATGATCACCATTCAAGCTAATAACATTCTTTTTTTGCCTAATACAATTCATAAATCTTCTATTCATTAGAATAAAATATAATGCATCTACAGATCCGAGCCTGATGATGTGTTTATTCAATGATAATCATCGACCATCCATTAGGGTAATGGTTAATTCATTAGTTGATTTCAATTCCTGTTTAGGTGGGGAAGAGTCTAACTCAATTGAAGATTTCCTTGGAAAAAATCCAGGTTGCTTTGGCTCAGCCAATTCTATCTCACTTCTCAACATTAGAATTACAGAGTGCATGTCAGGCCTATCTTCTGGATAATGTTGCACACACAAGAGACTAACATGGATGCAACGCAAAACTTCTGCTAGAATGCATGAGTCCTTTATGTTTGTATCAATAAGCTCTATAGTGCTGCCCTCTTTCCATAGTCTCCATGCCTGAACCAAAAATGGGAATATTACTTGTCACATTTCAGATTGAAAATACATATACTGAAAATTATCTAAAGTACTTACATGGCCAACTAGGTTATGGTTGTGGCCTGGATGATAAAACCCTTTATTCCTCTTTCCGCATATAATTTCTAATAGTAGAATACCAAAACTAAAAACATCAGATTTTATTGAAAACAGCCCATCAGCAGCATATTCAGGTGCCATATAACCACTGCCAAACACCATTTAGAACAAAACCATTAAAAAAAATATAATATAGATTATGGAGCTTGACTGACAAAAAGAAACTCACTAAGTTCCAACTACTCTTTTAGTATTTCCTTCAGTCTGGTCTCCTCCAAAAGTTCTAGCCAAGCCAAAATCTGATATTTTTGGGTTTAATCTATCATCAAGTAAAATGTTACTTGCTTTGAGATCTCTACGAATAATCCTCAGCCTAGAATCTTGATGTAGATACGTAAGGCCTCGGGTAATTCCACAGATAATGTTATACCGCTTAGACCAATTCAGCAATTTACCATTGGTATCATCTGTCAACATTTAAATCAAATTAGTTGTGTAATTTCATTACTAGAATTTCAAAACTGCAATTAACTTAACCTGTAAAGTTAGATTAAAACAATTAAATCATTAAGTCCTAGTCTAAGCTTTCTTGGTATTCCGTACCAAAAATGAAGGAATCAAGGCTGCTGTTTGGCATGTATTCATAAACAAGCATTTTCTCTTGTCCTTGAATGCAACAGCCAAGAAGCTTTACAAGATTTCGGTGCTGAAGCTTTACAATAAATTTTACTTCATTCTTGAACTCTGTTATTCCTTGTCCCGAGCTACTTGAAAGTCTCTTAACAGCGACATCTTGCCCTTGTAATCTTCCCTAGGTATTCATTTTAGTAGGCATATTGAGATGTTCTTTGCAACATATTATATATATATATATATATATATATTTATTTATTTTAATACTCAATACGGAATTACCTTGTACACAGGTCCAAAACCGCCTTCTCCAATCTTATTTATCATTGAAAAGTTATCAGTGGCAGTAGCTATTGTTGACAGGTCAAGCAATGGGAGATCCAGATCTTCATGTTCTCCACTGTTTTCATCTCCCAAATACTTTGATTTCTCTGGAAAAAAAGATAAAGTGCAATGTCAATATCTGTCACAACTCATGAATTAGTCCTTGAAATACTTCAGACTCTAAGTATTTCTAAGCCTTACATATCATGTCAAGAATTAGTCATTACAAAAACTTAAGTTGCTAGGAGAAGATGCAGCAATTATTTTAATTTACATCTCAAAAATTTCCTTCGTCAACTTTGTAGTTTCAGAGAAAATGAAAAAGGACCGGACAGTTTTCTATTGTTATTGGCAACTGGATATTGGATTATGAAGGTTACACAGATAGTTTACATCAAGGCAATGACTTTCTTGTATTCTACTACAGTTGGTTTCTTCCTTTGAGCTTTAGCAAATAATTCCAGGAGAAATCTCATATCCATCTAGTTTGGTCATCCACTCTGCTGCTTGTTTGTTCCTATTTCAATAGGGAATTCAAAGTTTATAGGCGCAAGTTTTTTTGGGGTTCTATGCAGACTGTAACCAAGAATTTAATTCCATGAAGTATAGCAGGCAAAATTCTGAATTGAAGAAATCAAATTTCTAGTCCAATCATATAATTTACCTGTGCTTGCCATGGGAGTTTCTTGGAAAATATCTCAAAACTAAGAAGACACATAAAACATTGCAGCCATCCATATAGCTAGAATTACAGAATGCAATTTTACCAGTAATTTTTCTGTGGACTTTGTGAATACAAAACCCGAGTACAAGCATTCCTGCAACCGCAGTAACTGTAGTAGCCACTATTGTTGTCAGCTTCTTCCTATGCCCATGGTTCAGCTCTTCATAGTTGAATTTGATTAAACAAAAAAGTATATGGTTAAATCACAGATTGAAAGAGGGAACTTGAATGTTCAAAAAAGAAAATGGCACTTATGAGAAGAATCATTCAGAAATTAATTGGCAAATTGGTTTTCTACCGATCTCTGAAGCATCCATTCGAATATATAGATCCTGACCAGCAATTGGAACCTGTCTAATATCAATTAGATTACCGAACCACATTGCACAGCCACTACCTTCTCCCCTTATATCCGAACTTGTATAAGCCATACAAGAACAATTATTCGAGCACTTTTCTCTGCATTGCTCTAGACCAATTGTCTTATCCCGCCAAGCATGTGCAGTGTCTGGCAATTTCAATCCAACCAACTTGACAAATCCATCCTTGAGTTTGTCCTTGCAACTTAATGTTTTATTGCGGACGCATCCTTGAGACCAATCCATTGCATTCCAATTTGGTGGTGACTTAGGCCTGAACCCTCTTAAACATTGGCAGGCTGGTGTCTCTGCAATGTTACAAATTCCATAGACTCCACATCGGCCATAAAGGTCACAGTCGTCTTTTGGAGTTGATGCACAAACCCTCCAATTTTGATCAGTTTGTACCCACACATAACAATAACGAATATAATCGGTTTGGTTTAATACCACTCTTGCGATTACAGAACTATTCCTGAGTCTGTACATGAAATAGAGCTCATCCTTATTGGAGACAAAGTTGAAATCAAAAACAGAGTTCGACCTTACTTCTGGTGCCCCACTTGGGTAGAGGCCATTCCAAGCCCCAGCTCGGTAGTACTTTTCGGTTCCTTTCCTCAACACTGAATCAGGATAGTTATATAGCTCTATACCCCATGAAAAGTCTCCTGGAGAAGGATCCTCTGGGCTCTTCCATGCACTTAGACGCCTATTCAGACCAATTTTAAAGTCCCATCCAAACTTCATCCCTGCCATCAACGTGTCAGTTGGAAAATCAAAACTTTGCCACAAATAGCGTTCTGGGTTTGCTTCATTTTCATCTTTTACCACCAGATTGCCAGAATCTAAGAGTTGGGCTACTGGATTCTGTACTTGTATCTGCGAGGTTGTGTACCAAACAACAATTTCATTTTGGCGGAGGACAAGGCTGCCGGTGTTGTTTAACGTTAAGACGCCTGAGGAATCATTGATTGGGTTGAGGCGGTTCGCAACCCAAACAACGGTTTGAATGGGTATATTTTTGTACCAAATTCCCAAGTAATGTTTCTTGGAATTTCCAGGACTGAAAAATCCAAGTTCAAAGGTTCCACCTTCGGAAACTAAAGTCTTGCCATCACTTAAAATCTGGGACTGGCGAATAGAATCCACTGCTAGTGAAATTTGAAGAGAAGGGACAATTATATAAACAACAATACCCATGAATGAAAGAATGTCCATTGAATTTTAGCTTTTGCTGCAAAGTTCCAAGTCTGGACGAGACTGAGACACGCTGCCTATTTCATTTATCGGGATCGTATCTTCCTGGAGGAGGCAAATTTAACGATCTATATTTGACCTGAAACTGAAGAAACTTGCGTATTAGAGTGGAAAAAGAACGTAACTTGTTGGATATTTGACACGTATTGGAGTGAGGGAAAAAGATCAGAGATCTCAAAGAAATAGGAGTGTGTATCTAGAATTGCTGTGAGAGAATTGACTTTTTTAATGACTGATTTTGGTTGCTTACGGATTATCATTCCTGAACATTCGCTTGCAGGTGTAATGATACTTAGATGCTAATCCAAGAAAAGTCCACATGTTTAGAGTCATGTTCACAGCGCAGCCCTTTTAGACTTTCTGGCAAATGATTGGATCGACGTCTTCCAAAATTGAAATTACTAGCATTGACCTCAATGTCAACTGGGATGAGACTTATTATGTAATGGTGTGATATATTTAAATTCTGTAAAAGATGGAGAACTCATGCAAAGTCAGAGTGTTGTATCTGATCATTTTGTTTTCAATTACAACAATCCAGAATCAGATTATTATTGGCAATACGGAAATTCTAATGATATCCATGTCAAATTGCAAAAATAGCATCTATTTGAGTCCAAATGTAAAAAGAACAGGTGAATATGAGGATGAGCATTGTACAGAACAAAAACGGCTTGGGCAACTGAATTTGATGTGAAAATGACTGTCAAAGTTAAAAGTCGCTTGGAGATATTCACACTGAGCTCTCTTGTACCTTCATTCCATTTTCATTAACAGAAATTCCTGACGAGTATATTCTGTTTGTAGGATTGTTTCTGTAGGATTATTTTGCATAGACTATTGCTGCAAGAGCAGTATATATATGAGGCAAGTGATTGAATAGTGTTTCTCAGCAAGATTCAGGAACCGTAATACTTTGATATTGACCGAAGGTAGTTCAATCTTATATAAGGAAGAATATTCATTATATGAATACTCCCCCACAAAGATACCTGGTTGTTTGGGCGAGGCAAGTCAATTTCAGTATTTAACATTATAACTACAGGTGACATGGTTGGCCTGTCATGAGGATGCTGCTGCAGACAAAGAAGACTGATACAAATGCTGCGCTTCAGACTACAATAGTCCTTGAAACATTCGTCAATAAATTCTGAAGGTCTCTCTTCTGTCACAAATCCCATGCCTAGAGCACTGAAAAAGTTAGTCCTTCACCGTACTATAGGTGCCAATAGAAATAACTAGTTGATTTTCAATAACATATGCAATAAGGTTAGGGCTTTCTTTCCGATGACGTCTTCCTCTACTTTCCCTTCTTGCTGATATCTCCAGCAACAAAACACCAAAGCTGAAGCATCATATTTTCTGAGAAGCTCCCATATATCACATATTTAGATGCTATATATCCACTAATGAACAAAATAACAGAAACTGATCAATGGCAAAGCTCATATTATAAAATTGAAATAAAAAAATGTCAGACTACTTTGGTTTTCCTCAATATTCTTGTCAAGACAGTCTGAAATCTTTAGGTTCATATCACTATCAAGTCAAACATTACTTGCTTTGAAGTCTCTATGAATAATTTATAGTTTGGAATCCCAATGAAGGTAGGTAAGAGCCCTAGCAATCCCACAAATAACATGAAAGCCCTTAGACCAACACCAATCCAACAGCTTTCTTCGTCTTTAATCTGATCAGTTCCTCATCAAACAAGTTAGTCAAATTCGAAACAAACAACACAAGAGGTTAGAGAAAACAAGCAAAAACGTGTTATCGTAATAAAAGAAGGATCGAGAGCAAGCAAATGAAGGCCATAAATAACTCTAAAGAGGGCCCTCAAACATACAAGTCATGCCCTGCATCTGGTTGAACCCTCAAGTCATGTGGGTGATCAAACCAGATGGCACGGCCACTGCCTGCTCAGCTGCTCCTCCTATATCGGAGTTCGTGTAGGCCATACAAGAATAGTTGCTCAAGCTTAGCTCTGCAGTCTAAAAGAGTCTTGCTCTTGTTCACTAGCTAAATTCAGTACCAGGGACTTTCATCCCAACATACTTCACAAACTCTTCACTCTGGCGGTTCAGTGGTTTATCACACGGACATCCTTCAGTATTCACAGTTCATTCCATTCCAATTGCTGGCTTAGGCTTAAATCCTTTCAAACAATCACTAGCGGGTGACTTGCTCTCATCACAATTTCCATTGGGACCACAAGTACCATACTTGTCACCAAAATCTCTTGGCGTTCAGGCACACATCTTGCATCTTCGTTCTGCATCTACCCAAACCAAATGGGGAAGCACAGTGGTTTGATTCAATGCCATCGTCGCATCTCAGACTTAGTAAGGAGGAACATGTAGTATGCTTCATTGTCGTTGGAGAAGTATATCAAATCGAAAACCGGGTAGAGCTTCACAGCTGGTTTGCCACTGTATTGAAGTTCGTTCCATGGCCCACTGTTGAAGTGCTTTTTTGAGCCTATCCGCAGCATTGGTTCAGGGCAATTGGTGACATCTATTCCCTGTGTTAAGTTTCGAGGAGAAGGGCCATTTTCATTCTTCCATGCTGTAAAACACCGATCAATGTCAGTTTTTTAAGTCCTTTCTGAGCTTCATCCTTGGCTAGAAACTATCTGAAGGATAGTTAAAGCTCTGTCACAGGTAATTCTCATAATTGTCATCCTCCTCCTCTCTAAGAGCTGCAGAACTAAATTCTGAGCTTTCCTTCCCGGCCTTACAGACCAAAGATGGGTCTTGTTCTCACTGAGAACAACCACTACACCAGACAAGTTTCTGATAGGTGCTTCTCTGTTTGCAACCCATATAACAGTTTTAACTGGGATGTTCTTGTACCAAATGCCCAACTAACGGTTGCTGGAATTGCCAGGAGAGAAGAAACCCAGTTCAAGACTTCTGTTTTTGGGAACTAAGGTCTGACCATCACTTAGAGACTTCAATTGACTGATGGTATCAGTTGCAGCAAAGATTTTGGAGTTATTGAAGAGTCTGTAAAAACTAAGTAACATCAAGGAAACCCTTTCCATTGTTTGCCAAGTTTTCAAGTCTCAGCCTCTTTGCAAATGAGATCAAGTTGCACACATATATCAATTGATCCAAATCTTGCAGAAGAGAGAAGGCCGTAAACTACACGGAGGTCGACTAGTGTTTGTAAATGGCAAAATCTGAAGGTTACCACTATCATCGCAAATGCTATTTACACTCACCAACTATAAGTCAATGACTGGAGCGGACAACAGGGGAGTTCAGTGATGCTCCCTCTTCTAAGTCAAAAGACATTATTACTTTTTGGCTTCTGGTGAAGATTTTCAGCCTATCAGTAACATAACACCCCTGATAAATATTACTTTGAAACTTCATATATAGGAATTGCATGTCTCTATGTATGTGCTTGCTGGAGTAGGCGCCATATCTTTCTTCCAAATCACTGATTGTGGAAATGATGAAATATCCTTCTGTCTCCTCAGTTTTCACATAAGTGCATTCATAGGTCCACAATTCCACATTCATAAGTCTTCCGCATTTGTTGCTTTCCATTTTTCAGTTAGGGAAAACTTTTGCGCCATTTTTTAAAGGCATGAAGCCATTGTTCAACCAAAAAATAAATCATCACATCAATCACTGTACATATAGGTAATATGGATTATAAGAATTTGATGATAATCCAACTATCCAACAATTCGATGATTCGTTTAAGTCTGCACGTACCCGTTTCGATCTAAGCATCCATCATCTCCTGGGTGGCTCTGATATTGAACACTGATAGGTTAAATCCAGGCGCGCGAGATCGTCACCAATATATATATATATATATATATATATATGCCACCACCGTATATGGTGGAGCTAGTGTGCTAAAACTTTCTTGAGCTGGCAGTGTGCAAGAGTTCAAATTTCGGTAATTACGGCAAAGACCATTTTTGGATGGAAAAAAATTGTTAACGCTTTTACCCTGAATAGTTGTCCACTTGATCATCATTAAGTTCACCCAAAAATATTTACTTTAATAATAATTTCCTTTTTATAAGAATGAGAAGGTATAAATTAAGGCAAGTTAACCTACGGAAAATAATATGGTTTTATTGTGACAGAACTGTAGTACATGCTTATGGACCCAATACACTCAGACAGTTCTAGCTATCCAGCTAGAACATGCATTTGGCACTTGGACCAACCATAGACCATACATATTATTTATGACCCGAAGGGGTTGACGACAAGGAGAGAGTGGTTACATGAGTTCGTAGTTGTTGTCCTTGCCTGAAACGGGCACTAAAATAACGGCCTTTGTGCCAATGAAATGGCAAACGGGGACAGTACCTGGCCTAACTTTGAGGGCCTGGTATAGCACTATACGATTCATGGATCTGGTATCAGCGCAAACAGCTAGTGCTTGGCTTTGGTCCCATCAGCGGCCACCATCGGAACCATACAATATGTGGTTGCATTGAATTCATGGCAATAATAAACAACCTCAAGCGCATTCAGTCTATGACACAACACTGCTTTCTCTCCGATTTTCTGCACCCCTTCCACAGTGTAAACGTCGTGATTCGGGACGAAGGAGCTTTCGAGAACCCGAACGTTGTTTCCGAGCATAGACATGGTGAAATCCATTAAGGATACCAAGGATTGGCACAGTACTTGTCCTCTCCCATAACAGCAGGCCTCTTCTCACAAAGCCATTCAAGAGTGTGTTTATCTAAGTGGTCAATTTTGCTAGGATCTTTCAGGTACGCCCAAACACCATAAGGTTGAGAATAGGTATGCCTGTTGCATGTTCATTTGTCTCCCTGGATGAAGGTCATGCTCGAAGAACATGGCTGTCGGGTATTGTGTATCATCCACTTTAGCAGTATTTTCTTCACCTGCTGCACCCATTACAAACCATAATTATTTGCATAAAGCAGCATAGTAAAAACTTGGTCAGATTATAATACACAAAATGATGTCTTCTTTCTACAAATGTTTGAGTCTGACTATATAATTTGAGAATTCAAATTCAAATTTATAAAATAAAGGTTTAAGAATAATTTTAATTTCTAACACACCACACACAAAATGTGTTCAGGGTAAAAAAAATCTTGTAGACTTGTATACAGAAAGAACAAAAGCGTTTAAAAACTTAATTTTTAATTCAAGGAAGAGAGACATCAACAACCTAACTCCTAACTAATAATGATTTTTATATTTAAAAATATTTATATTACAGGTACCCACCCATAATTCTTCTCCAATACACACCCAAATTAAGGCAATCCCACCCTCGATATGACACGCCTTCTCAAATCACAACTCTTACTGTTCATACTAGTGTTTCTTTGTTTTTTTAGTAATTCAAAAATCAATTGTCCCTTCAATTGATTCCTCAACCACATATTTTTAATGAGTCTAAATCAGACGCGAGTCAATTCTAAAGTTGAGGAAAATTATCTCTGCTTCAAAAATTTTTCTGTCGGTAAACCCACTATTATCAGTGAAAAAGTATCTTTAGTATTTCATACCCCTTTTTTCTTATTATAGCATATTATTTTCCTCCTGCATATAGGGTCACGCACTATTTCTTGTCTTGTAAGTATTTTTTTTTCTAACTTAAGTCAATTAATAAGGGCAGGAAAATTCCAACAATCTCTATATTACGTTAAATTGTATTAACACAATCTTTGAATTTTATTTTTTTTTATGAGCTCCACCTCAAGATAATAGTATGCATAACGTTTTTAAAAAACTATCAAATTTACCACCTTTGGTATCTTCAACATTCTTCAATTTTGTACTAAATCTTAATCACGACCTTTAGCTCTAATGTAGCAACCAGTAACTCTAATATTATTGTTGAGAAATCGCACATAATGTGCAACCACGATAAATCATCACATCAATTTATTACTAAATCGTTCAATTATCATGACCATAAATCAATAAAATCACTCTTCTACCCCATCATTATACTTATAATTAAAATTATATAAATTCGAACATGATTTTTAATTATAATATATCAAACTACATTAACTAAAGATTAGATATATATGTGTGTGTATAGAACTATAGTCAAATTCAAAGATAATTATTATTAAGAAATAATTAGTTAGTGAAAAAGTTCCAATTATATGATTAATTGCGGACATGCGCCAAACATGCCGTACACTAAAAGACTAAAAGGTTTTAAAAGGTGCGATGTGATCCTGGGCCAAAACATCGACCGTTGTTGCATTAAAAGATTAATGCAGAATTTGTCTATATTCCAACAGAGAAATGTCCCACTTAGATCTGCCAGATCTTTCGAGGTTGATGGTCTTACTCAGGGGCATGGGAGTGATCTAGAAAAATGGCAAATGGAATGAAAAAAAAAATGGTATATGAGAGCTGCAAGTGACTCTGATTCAGGATTTTTATAGTGTGAATATTAATAAGAATTAATGATTGTAAAATAAATATTTTATATTGATAATTGTTACTTACGCAGTATTTTTTTTTGAAATTATTGTAAAATTTATTTTTTTTACTATAAATTTGTAAAAGTTTATTTTTAATTGCTACTTGATGCTATTTATTTAGAAATTTATCCATAACAACAAGTACTTATAAAATAATTTGAATTTGGTCCCTAAACTTGTATGAGTTATAATGTTTTAAATTTTAACATAACTCAAATTTATTATTCTTATATATTAAAGATAAAATAGACTAAATAACTATTAATTTATTTGAAAAAAATTTGAAGATAAAACAAAAATTTTAAAGCAAAGTAAGTAGAACAGAAAGTATCAACAAAACCAAACAAATGGAAAGAAAAGCTCTATATTATTACATAAAAATTTTAAATTATCTAACAATTGACGTCGCCAAAATAAAATAATTTAACATAAAAAAATTTTATTACGTTGGCATCATATATGAGCACTTTTAATTTTTTGCGTATATATCTTTATATTTTATTTATATATATTAAAAATTTAAAAATACTATACGAACATTTGCTTACCCTTTGTACTACTTAGATCTGCCCCTTATCCAGGACCAAAACTCTGGTTGTTGTTACATGAAAAGATTGATAAAGAATTTGTCTATATTCCCAGAAAGAAATGCCCCACCTAGATATGGCAGATTTATCGAGGTCTAGCTGTATTATTTGTGGAACCCATTGGTGTCTTTTCTGCATCGGAAAGAAAATTTTTATTAAATTTTTTACATTAAAATTTATCATAATAATTATCATAAATTAATTTATTAAAAGTTATAATTTAATTTGTAAAATTTTATTTATAAAAATAACAAAATTATTTTTATATATGAATTGTGCGAAAATGGGCGATATAAACTTGTGTCTTGGACTCTCTAAGAGGCCCACATGATGTTACATCACGGTGAAACTTTGCGGTCCTTTGGTTGAGTGCTAATCAACACTTTAGTGATTGATTAATTAATGTGTATGCATGCATGCAGTGGAAAATTATTTTCATAAATAAAATTAATATGAAAATATAAATATTTAAGTGGTTTAATCTTTGGATTATCTTTATTCTCACAAAATCACTAATAAGTCAACCAAAAAATTACAATCATTAATTAATCTTAAATTCCTTTTATAATCGTCACAAAGAAAAAGTCCTCTCATAATTAAATTTAAATTTCAATCAACACAATCACAAACACACATATAAACAAATCTCTACCTCTTCTATTTAATTATAGGGTTCATATCCTCTTTTCTACTCCAAATCCTACAAGATTATATATATGTATATATATATATATGTATTTACGTATATGTATGTATACATATATAGAACCATAGTCAAATTCAAAGATAGGATGATTCACATCAAACAGAAAGCAATTGACAAATATTGCAAAAGTTATCATCTACTAACAAACGATTATTGCAAAAATAAGCAACACACGACTTTAATTATAATGAAAAAGAATATATATACATTTTTTAAATTTTACGTTGATTGTAAGTATATTTTTTTGATATATAATAATTGATAAATATATTCTTTTAGTTATTTAAATAATATAAACACATTCTTTTAACTATTAAAATAGTATAAATATATTTCTTCTATTTATATATCATTAAATATTAATGATAACTTAATTTATTTATGATTATTAATATATATGACATTTTTAATTAACTATTTTGATAAACTCAATTGAAAGAAATAAAAAAACTTGCATAGGAAATAATAGAAATGAAAGAAGCCGAAGAGCCCTAATGTAAGGTTGTTACTCTCGTCATACAAATTTAAATTCAATCTTGTTGCCAATATTTTTTTCTTTAAGTTTTGTTCTTTCATTGGTTCATTTATTTTAATCGATTGTATTGAAGTGTCTCTTTGGTGATGTTGTGCCAACGGCTCCACTCAAGGTTTCTTCTTATTAATTTATCTTCCATAATTTTTTTTGTATTCCTTCAGTTGTTACAATAATCCGATCTATTTATTGATTCATGAGCACCCTCTACTCTAATATAATAAAAAATGTTGACACTAATTATATTTTGTTTAATATGTTAGACATTGTCTATTCTTTTACACCATTCTATTTTTTAATTATTAAATCTAAGTAGTATATAGTGTTTATTTTTTATTTTTTTGAATTTATCTAAATAGTTAATAAAACAAGTATGAGTATTAATAATCATTTAAAAACTACATAACTATTGATATCTAACTATAGATAAAAAAAAAAATGTGTACTTACATTATTTTAATAGTTGAAGGGATATATATGCCAACTTGTATAATTAAAGGAGTAAATTTGTAATCTATCAAAAGTTAAAAGAATGTATATATATTTTTCTCAATTATTATATATATATATATAAACAATGTAAAATTTATATATAAAAAAACCGACAAAAATAACCATTGCAAACGTTTCACGATAATGAACAATCCATGGGACAACACAGGTTGTATGCTAGTTTGTAGTATCTGAATGATATTTCAAGCTGAATGCTAGTTATAAATTTTTTTAGCAGAAAGAAAGGGTAAGAAGGGTTGAGACTTTGGCCAAAACACAATGACCTGTGTGTTAAATAAAGAAAGTAGGTGTACCAAATACCAATTCCCAAATTAAAAATGTAAACAAATATCTAAGATTTTGGAGCATTGTATGTTGGAGCGTCAATTATTTATTATATGCACAAGCATTACGATGTTTGATGGGGTGTCATAATCTTGGCTTGAATGATTAAGTTGACGAAGATTGTTTAATACAATTAGTGTGTATTGATCACAGATGGCATTTGAACTCCAATTTGGATCTTATGATACTCGTAATTGATTATATAGACAGTATCATAATTGATTATATAGACATTGAACAAGTCTCGTCTATATCAAAAGATAGCACCCTCAATATTAAACAAATGCAATCAAACAGCCAGAACTGATAAAAAAAACTAATGCTTAATCACCAGAATCCCAGAACTTATCATGATCAATGCTCAGAATAGTTTATAACAAAGAAGTTGAAAGAACTTATCACCCAAAACAGAGTAAAAAACGAAGTTGAAAGAACTCAATGAAAGCACGAAACTTTATTACGTTTATACCAAGCAATTCGATCGCACAGTAGATAAATCTTTTCAACTAATTCCGAAGCATCTTATCAAACTGATTAAGATCTTTTAAAATATAAAGTGAATTTTATAAAATAAAATATTGTTTTATAAAATTGCACACAGAAAAATACGAAAAAGTTCCTTATAAGTTATTGGACTGCATATTCAGATACATATAAATAAAAGAGATAGAATGAGAATGTGAGAAATGTAAAATAGTGTGCAGAATATGTACAAAATAGTTATGTGTATAATCAGCAACAAAGCAAATGAAAAATTATGCAAAAAAGATATGGACTAAAACGTAGAGTCATGGGAATAACTAGAACACTCCAGAAATTTATTCTAATTAGGGATGTGCAAATTATCAATGCCACTATTTTCTCTATTAACTTTTTAAATTTTAAATTATTTCTCTCACTACCTTTACCGTAACCTTAGTAAGTCGGTGACCAATTTCGGGCATGCGAATCACATATAAATCAGTTTCAAAGGACAAAAGCCGGTGCTTGAAACATATGGGAAAAGAGGTATTCTCAAATAATGCTCTATCTGGCCTCTAACAGTGTCATTGTTATTTCATTAGTTGAACAAGAAATGTGCTTGCCAGAAGAAAATATATTCTGCTTCAGCTGGGTTCTTCTATCAGAAAAGCAGGATACATGCACACACATTATACGGTACAGTAACCATCTAAGTTAAAGGCGAGCAACTTAATTGAGTTCCAGTTAAAACGTTTCCAAAAAGTCTGATTGTGCGCACATCTGTAAGTAAATAAAATATGCCGAGCTCCTATTTCAATATGACGTTGCTATTGTACCACCCATAAGGACAAGAAAGAACATTTACTTCTTTGGGTGCGAAGAAATGAAAATTGCTATGCTTTACAAAGATACTAGGTATGGCAAAGCTTTGGATATGTGCTAAAACTGATGTCGTCTCCCAAGAGTTCTCCTGTAGGAACCTGCCATTTCTACGGCGGATGTTTTACTTGACAATATTTGCTTTCATAATTTTTTCTTCATTGAAAATTTAAAAAAAAAAAAGGTATGAAGGAAAGTTTATTTGTGGAAAATAGTATTAACAAGAAGATTTTATTGCCACATAACTAGTACAAGCTCACGGCAATACACATAGGCAGTTCCAGCCATACACCTAGCTAGAACATGCATTTGACACCTAGACACCATAGACAATACATATTATTCATGACCCGAAGGAGTTGACAACAAGGAGAGAGTGGTTAAATGAGTTGGTAGTTGTTGTCCTTGCTAGAAAGGGGCACTGAAAGAACGGCCTTAGTACCAATGAAATGGCAAACGGGAACAGTTCCTGGCCTAACTTTGAGGACCTGGTACAGCAAAATGGGATTCATCGCCCTGGAATCAGCGTGGCAAGCAGCCAGTGCCTTGGCTTTGGTCCCATCAGCGGTCACCATTGGAACCATATAATATGTGGTTGCATTGAATTCATGGCAATAATAAACAACCTCTGGCGCATTCACTCTATGGCACAGCACTGCTTTCTCTCCAATTTTCTGCACCCCTTCCACAGTGTAAACTTCCTGATTCGGGGCAAAGGAGCTTTCGAGAACCCGAACGTTGGTTCCGAGCTTAGACATGGTGAAATCCATTACGGATTCCAAGGATTTCGCACAGCACTTGTCTTCTCCCAAAACAGGCTTCTTCTCACAAACCCATTCAAGAGTTTTTTTATCTAAGTGGTCCATTTTGTGCGGATCTTCCAGCCAAGCAAAAACACCGTAAGGTTGAGAATAGGTATGCCTGTTGAAGTGCATGTTCATTTGTCTCCCAGGGTGAAGGTCATGTTCGAAGAACGCGACTGCCGGGTATGATGTATCATCCACTTTTGGAGCATTTGCTTCACCCGCTGCATGCACCCATTACAAACCATAAATTTACTTCACTACCTTTGAATTTCCTTTCATGGAATTTAAAGTACCTTGAAATCGGAAAAAAAATCAGTACCCAAGTCTCCGATTCCTTATGTTTAGTTATATTATTGGGAAAAAGTTTTTGTACACCAAGTCATTTCATAATTTAGTATAGTGTAAAAATAAGAACAGGAGAATAAACCAAGTGTATATATATGCCACTCTAACTAGGTCCATGGTCAAAATAAATTAGTCCTGGTCACTTGATTAAGGCCCTACTGGTCACTTGAAGAAAACCCTTGATGCATGGGAAACAAGCCATAACTTAGTAGTGTTTCATCAAAATTGTTAATTATTATGTTTATCATTATTTATTTATTAAGAATGTCTTCTTTCTGAAAGGATTGTTGAATGTTTGGACCTGACTACATTTATAACTTGATATTTCAGTGCCATAGAACTAACCAGGCAATAGAAAATCCCGCAGACCAACGGGCATGGGAGTGTTTGGCCATAAGGCTTGCCAATAATCTTCGGCAGGAAGCGAGGCATGGCTGCCCACCACAGCCAGCTGCATGAGCGTTTTCAATCAAAAAACTATATTATATCAGTAATTTGGACAACTGCACCACGATATGATCTCTGATGAAAATAATACAATATACAGTGAGGGCTAAAGAGATTCTCGAAAGCTGCAAGCAATCGAGCAAGCACTGTTTTACAGAATGCAAAATGGTGGGAGAAGTTGAACAACATACTGAAACATATACATTTAAAAGGAAAAAGTTAACTTACGCAGAACAGAACTAAAACCGCAAGTTGTGAAAACTCCATTCAGGATGTGTGCTAGATAGTAGAACTTAGAACCAAAGTGAGACTGAAGGTGAGACACGCAACCATATTTATAGTGAAGAGCTGCACTATTTTGACACCAATTTATTCTGAGAAAATTTATTTTTGTTTTGTGTATGCCCCACGGATAGATTTCGGCATGTCATGCTGTAACTAACGTAGCCCTACTTCGAAATTGCATCAAACGAAAAGAGTGCAACAGAGCAGTAACGTGGTGATCGTTGGCCAAAACAGCTCTCCAATGGTTGGCTAGGTGTCATTGTTGCAATAAAACTATAGCTAGCAGAAGTCGCGTGATGTCATGAATCAATCGAGCCTGAGTGGTTCTCCCTTTTTTTTATTTTGACTTTTAATTAAAATTATATAAATGATTTTTAATGTGTTGAATAATTAACAATTATTATAGTTTTCAATTCAGAGTAACGTGAATTTAAAAATTAATTATAAAATTAATAAATAAGATATATTTTTTCACCTCTTTCTAATGCATATAAAAATTTAAACATAATTATTATATCTAAATTTATTGCCATCTACATGTTAATGTTAGAAGTAATAGACAGTGATGCACTTTTGTGTTTTTTTTCAAAAAGATTTTCAATTCTGTGATAGAGTTCTTAAAGAGATTTTTAAGAATTACTATTTAAAAAATAACAACAGGTTACAGTGAGAATTGTCATATTCGATCAAAAAGAAGTTTTTATAGCCAATCCTTTTCAAAAAAAGCAACAACACGTAATTTATTTTCACATCATTTAGATCTCATTTGCACACACTAATAATTGAATGAATTTAATTATTAGGAAAATGATAGATCTCAATTTCACAGCTTTAACATGTTTTCTTATTTCAAAGTTTTTTAAGTTTAAAGTGTGAATAATACGTAAAACACATAAAATTTTATACTAAAATTTAATTTTTAACTTGAGATATAGGGCGGTAAGAATCCAATTGATGACTGTTTAATTATAAAATTTGATATCATATCAATTAGTAATTAATTATTTTAAAATTTTAAATTATCAAATGAAGACTCAAAATTAATGATTTTATCTCTTTAACATTAACAACCGTATATACATATAAAATTCAAAAATAACACAAAAGAGTTTAATTATAATATATTCAACTATATTAACAAAAGACTATATATATATATGTGTGTGTAGAACTATAGTCAAATTCAAAGATAATTATTATTAAGAAATAATTAGTTAGTGCAAAAGTTCCAATTATATGATTAATTGCGGACATGCACCAAACATGCCGTACACTAAAAGACTAAAAGGTTTTAAAATGGACAACGTGATCCTGGGCGACAACATCGGCCGCTGTTGCATTAAAAGATTAATGCGGAATTTGTCTATATTCCCATAAAGAAATGCCCCACCTAGATATGGCAGATCTATCGAGATCTGGCTGTATTATTTGTGGAACCCATGGCATCTTTTCTGCATCGGAAAGATAATTTTTATTAAATTTTTTATATTAAAATTTATTATAATAATCATAATATATTAATTTATTAAATTTTATAATTTAATATGTAAAATTTTAATTATAAAAATAATAAAATTATTTTTATATATGAATCGTGCGAAAATGGGCGATATAAACTTGTGTCTTAGACTCTTTAAGAGGGCCTACATGATGTTACATCACGATGAAACTTAATCAACACTTTAGTGATTGATTAATTAATGTGTATGCATGTATGCAGTGGAAAATTATTTTCATAAATAAAATTAATATGAAAATATAAATATTTAAGTGGTTTAATATTTTGATTATCTTTATTCTCACAAAATCACTAATAAGTCAATCAAAAAATGACAATCATTAATTAATCTTAAATTCCTTTTATAATCGTCACAAAGAAAAAGTCCTCTCATAATTAAATTTAAATTTCAATCAACACAATCACAAACACACATATAAACAAATCTCTACCTCTCCTATTTAATTATAGGGTTCATATCCTCTTTTCTACTCCAAATCCTACAAGATGATATATATATATATATATATATATATATATGTATGTGTTTACGTATATGTATGTATACATATATAGAACCATAGTGAAATTCAAAGATAGGATGATTCACATCAAACAGAAAGTAATTGACAAATATTGCAAAAGTTATCATCTACTAACTAAAGATTATTGCAAAAATAAGCAACATACGACTTTAATTATTATGAAAAAGAATATATATTTATTTTTTAAATTTCATGTTGATTGTAAGTATATTTCTTTGAATATAATAATTGATAAGTATATTCTTTTAACTATTTAAATAATATAAACACATCCTTCTAATTATTAGAATAATATAAACATATCTCTTCTATTCATATATCATTAAATATTAATGATAACTTAATTTATTCGTAATTATTAATATATATGATGTTTTTAATTAACTATTTGGATAAACTCAATTGAAAGAAATAAAAAAACTTGCATAGGAAATAATAGAAATGAAAGAAGCCGAAGAGCCCTAATGTAAGGTTGTCACTCTCGATCATACGAACTTAAATTCAATCTTGCTGCCAATATTTTTTTCTTTAAGTTTTGTTCTTTCATTGGTTCATTTATTTTAATCGATTGTATTCAAGTGTCTCTTTGGTGATGTTGTGCCAACGGCTCCACTCAAGGTTTCTTCTTATTAATTTATCTTCCATAATTTTTTTTGTATTCTTTCAGTTGTTACAATAATCCGATCTACTTATTGATTCATGAGCACCCTCTATTCTAATATAATAAAAAATGTTGACACTAATTATATTTTGTTCAATATGTTAGACATTGTCTATTCTTTTACGCCATTCTATTTTTTAATTATTAAATCTAAGTAAGATGAAGTAGTATATAGTGTTTATTTTTTATTTTTTATTTTTTTGAGTTTATCTAAATAGTTAATAAAAAAAGTATGTGTATTAGTAATCACTTAAAAATCACATAACTATTGATATCTAACTATAGATAGAAAGAAAATATGTGCTTACATTATTTTAATAGTTGAAGGGATATATATGCCAACTTGTATAATTAAAGGAATAAATTTACAATCTATCAAAAATTAAAAGAATGTATGTACATTTTTCTCAATTATTATATATATATAAATAATGTAAAATTTATATATAAAAAAGCGACAAAAATAACCATTGCAAACGTTTCACGATAATGAACAATCCATGGGACAATACAGGTTGTATGCTAGTTTGTAGCTTCTGAATGATATTTCAAGCTGAATGCTGGTTATAAATTTTTTTAGCAGAAAGAAAGGGTAAGAAGGGTTGAGACTTTGGCCAAAACACAATGACCTGTGTGTTAAATAAAGAAAGTAGGTGTACCAAACACCAATTCCCAAATTAAAAATGTTAACAAATATCTAAGATTTTGGAGCATTGTATGTTGGAGCGTCAATTATTTATTATATGCACAAGCATTACGATGTTTGATGGGGTGTCATAATCTTGGCTTGAATAATTAAGTTGACGAAGATTCTTTAATACAATTAGTGTGTATTGATCACAGATGGCATTTGAACTCCAATTTGGCTCTTATGACACTCGTAATTGATTATATAGACAGTATCATAATTGATTATATAGACATTGAACAAGTCTCGTCTATATCAAAAGATAGCACCCTCAACATTAAACAAATGCAATCAAACAGCCAGAACTGATAAAAAAACTAATGCTTAATCACCAGAATCCCAGAACTTATCATGATCAATGCTCAGAATAGTTTATAACAAAGAAGTTGAAAGAACTTATCACCCAAAACAAAGTAAAAAACGAAGTTGAAAGAACTCAATGAAAGCACGAAACTTTATTACGTTTATACCAAGCAATTCGATCGCACAGTAGATAAATCTTTTCAACTAGCTCCGCAGCATCTTGTCTAACGGATTAAGATCTTCTAAAATATAAAGTGAATTTTATAAAATAAAATATTGTTTTATAAAATTGCACACAGAAAAATACGAAAAAGTTCCTTATAAGTTATTGGACTGCATATTCAGATACATATAAATAAAAGAGATAGAATGAGAATGTGAGAAAATGTAAAATAGTGTGCAGAATATGTACAAAATTGTTATGTGTATAATCAGCAACAAAGCAAATGAAAAATTATGCAAAAAAAATATGGACTAAAACGTAGAGTCATGGGAATAACTAGAACACTCCAGAAATTTATTCTAATTAGGGATGTGCAAATTATCAATGCCACTATTTTCTCTATTAACTTTTTAAATTTTAAATTATTTCTCTCACCACCTTTACCGTAACCTTAGTAAGTCGGTGACCAATTTCGGACATGCGAATCACATATAAATCAGTTTCAAAGGACAATAGCCGGTGCTTGAAACATATGGGAAAAGAGGTATTCTCAAATTATGCTCTATCTGGCCTCTAACAGTGTCATTGTTATTTCATTAGTTGAACAAGAAATGTGCTTGCCAGAAGAAAATATATTCTGCTTCAGCTGGGTTCTTCTATCAGAAAAGCAGGATACATGCACACACATTATACGGCACAGTAACCATCTAAGTTACTGGCGAGCAACTTAATTGAGTTCCAGTTAAAACGTTTCCAAAATGTCTGATTGTGCGCACATCTGTAAGTAAATTAAATTTGCCGAGCTCCTATTTCAATATGACGTTGATATTGTACCACCCATAAGGACAAGTAAGAATATTTACTTCTTTGGGTGCGAAGAAATGAAAATTGCTATGCTTTACAAAGATACTAGATATGGCAAAGCTTTGGATCTGTGCTAAAACTGATGTAGTCTCCCAACAGTTCCCCTGTCGGAACTAGGCTTTTCTGCGGAGGAAGTTTTACTTGACAATATTTGCTTTAGTAATTTTTCTTCATTGAAAATTTAAAAAAAAAAAAGGCATGAAGGAAAGTTTATTTGTAGAAAATAGTATTAACAAGAAGATTTTATTGCCACATAACTAGTACAAGCTCACGGCAATACACATAGGCAGTTCCAGCCATACACCTAGCTAGAACATGCATTTGACACCTAGACACCATAGACAATACATATTATTCATGACCCGAAGGAGTTGACAACAAGGAGAGAGTAGTTACATGAGTTGGTAGTTGTTGTCCTTGCTAGAAAGGGGCACTGAAAGAACGGTCTTAGTGCCAATGAAATGGCAAACGGGGACAGTTCCTGGCCTAACTTTGAGGACCTGGTACAGCAAAATGGGATTCATCGCCCTGGAATCAGCGTGGCAAGCGGCCAGTGCCTTGGCTTTGGTCCCATCAGCGGCCACCATTGGAACCATATAATATGTGGTTGCATTGAATTCATGGCAATAATAAACAACCTCTGGCGCATTCACTCTATGGCACAGCACTGCTTTCTCTCCAATTTTCTGCACCCCTTCCACAGTGTAAACTTCCTGATTCGGGGCAAAGGAGCTTTCGAGAACCCGAACGTTGGTTCCGAGCTTAGACATGGTGAAATCCATTACGGATTCCAAGGATTTCGCACAGCACTTGTCTTCTCCCAAAACAGGCTTCTTCTCACAAACCCATTCAAGAGTTTTTTTATCTGAGTGGTCCATTTTGTGCGGATCTTCCATCCAAGCCAAAACACCGAAAGGTTGAGAATAGGTATGCCTGTTGAAGTGCATGTTCATTTGTCTCCCAGGGTGAAGGTCATGTTCGAAGAACATGAGTGCCGGGTATGATGTATCATCCACTTTTGGAGCATTTGCTTCACCCGCTGCATGCACCCATTACAAACCATAAATTTATTTCACTACCTTTGACTTTCCTTTCATGGAATTTAAAGTACCTTGAAATCGGAAAAAAAATCAGTACCCAAGTCTCCGATTCCTTATGTTTAGTTATATTATTGGGAAAAAGTTTTGTACACCAAGTCATTTCATAATTTAGTATAGTGTAAAAATAAGAACAGGAGAATAAACCAAGTGTATATACATACCACTCTAACTAGGTCCATGGTCAAAATAAATTAGTCCTGGTCACTTGGTTAAGGCCCTACTGGTCACCTGAAGAAAACCCTTGATGCATGGGAAACAAGCCATAACTTAGTAGTGTTTCATCAAAATTGTTAATTATTATGTTTATCATTATTTATTTATTATAGAATGTCTTCTTTCTGAAAGGATTGTTGAATGTTTGGACCTGACTACATTTATAACTTGATATTTCAGTGCCATAGTACTAACCAGGCAATAGAAAATCCCGCAGACCCACGGGCATGGGAGTGTTTGGCCATAAGGCTTGCCAATAATCTTCGGCAGGAAGCGAGGCATGGCTTCCCACCACAGCCAGCTGCATGAGCGTTTTCAATCAAAAAACTATATTATATCAGTAATTTGGACAACTGCACCGCGATATGATCTCTGATGAAAATAATACAATATACAGTGAGGGTTAAAGCCGCAAGCAATCGAGCAAGCACTGTTTTACAGAATGCAAAATGGTGGGAGAAGTTGAGCAACATACTGAAACATATACATTTAAAAGGAAAAAGTTAGCTTACGCAGAACAGAACTAAAACCGCAAGTTGTGAAAACTCCATTCAGGATGTGTGCTAGATAGTAGAACTTAGAACCAAAGTGAGACTGAAGGTGGGACACGCAGCCATATTTATAGTGAAGAGCTGCACTATTTTCACACCAATTTATTCTGAGAAAATTTATTTTTGTTTTGTGTCTGCCCCACGTATAGATTTCGGCATGTCAAGCTGTAACTAACATAGCCCTACTTCGAAATTGCATCAAATGAAAAGAGTGCAACAGAGCAGTAAAATGGTGATCGTTGGCCAAAACAGCTCTCCAGTGGATAGCTAGATGTCATTGTTGCAATAAAACTATAGCTAGCATAACAACCGTATATACATATAAAATTCAAAAATAGTATAACTCAAGTTAACACTCAGCAACACAGAAGAGTTTAATTATAATATGTTCAACTATATTAACTAAAGATTATATATATATGTGTGTGTAGAACTATAGTCAAATTCAAAGATAATTATTATTAAGAAATAATTAGTTAGTGCAAAAGTTCCAATTATATGATTAATTGCGGACATGCACCAAACATGCCGTACACTAAAAGACTAACAGGTTTTAAAATGGACAATGTGTTCCTGGGCCCAAACATCGACCGCTGTTGCATTAAAAGATTAATGCAAAATTTGTCTATATTCCAATAAAGAAATGTCCCACCTAGATCTGCCAGATCTTTCGAGGTTGATGGTTTTTCTCAGGGACATGGGAATACAAATTTAAATTCAATCTTGTTGCCAATATTTTTTTCTTTAAGTTTTGTTCTTTCATTGGTTCATTTATTTTAATCGATTTTATTCAAGTGTCTCTTTGGTGATGTTGTGCCAACGGCTCCACTCAAGGTTTCTTCTTATTAATTTAGCTTCCATAATTTTTTTTGTATTCTTTCAGTTGTTACAATAATCCGATCTACTTATTGATTCATGAGCACCCTCTATTCTAATATAATAAAAAATGTTGACAATAATTATATTTTGTTCAATATGTTAGACATTGTCTATTCTTTTACACC
The DNA here is from genome assembly GCA_037013595.1 of Dicorynia guianensis. NCBI lineage: Eukaryota > Viridiplantae > Streptophyta > Magnoliopsida > Fabales > Fabaceae > Dicorynia > Dicorynia guianensis. The sequence continues at coordinate 6,275,888 of JASUAB010000009.1, forward strand.
ATTCTATTTTTTAATTATTAAATCTAAGTAGTATATAGTGTTTATTTTTTATTTTTTTGAATTTATCTAAATAGTTAATAAAACAAGTATGTGTATTAATAATCATTTAAAAATTACATAACTATTGACATCTAACTATAGATAAAAAAAAATGTGTACTTACATTATTTTAATAGTTGAAGGGATATATATGCCAACTTGTATAATTAAAGGAGTAAATTTGTAATCTATCAAAGGTTAAAAGAATGTATATATATTTTTCTCAATTATTATATATATATATATAAACAATGTAAAATTTACATATAAAAAAAGCGACAAAAATAACCATTGCAAACGTTTCACGATAATGAACAATCCATGGGACAACACAGGTTGTATGCTAGTTTGTAGTATCTGAATGATATTTCAAGCTGAATGCTAGTTATACATTTTTTAGCAGAAAGAAAGGGTAAGAAGGGTTGAGACTTTGGCCAAAACACAATGACCTGTGTGTTAAATAAAGAAAGTAGGTGTACCAAATACCAATTGCCAAATTAAAAATGTTAACAAATATCTAAGATTTTGGAGCATTGTATGTTGGAGCGTCAATTATTTATTATATGCACAAGCATTACAATGTTTGATGGGGTGTCATAATCTTGGCTTGAATAATTAAGTTGATGAAGATTGTTTAATACAATTAGTGTGTATTGATCACAGATGGCATTTGAACTCTAATTTGGCTCTTATGACACTCGTAATTGATTATATAGACAGTATCATAATTGATTATATAGACATTGAACAAGTCTCGTCTATATCAAAAGATAGCACCCTCAACATTAAACAAATGCAATCAAACAGCCAGAACTGATAAAAAAACTAATGCTTAATCACCAGAATCCCAGAACTTATCATGATCAATGCTCAGAATAGTTTATAACAAAGAAGTTGAAAGAACTTATCACCCAAAACAAAGTAAAAAACGAAGTTGAAAGAACTCAATGAAAGCACGAAACTTTATTACGTTTATACCAAGCAATTCGATCGCACAGTAGATAAATCTTTTCAATTAATTTCGAAGCATATTGTCTAACGGATTAAAATTTTCTAAAATATAAAGTGAATTTTATAAAATAAAATATTGTTTTATAAAATTGCACACAGAAAAATACGAAATGTTCCTTATAAGTTATTGGACTGCATATTCAAATACATATAAATAAAAGAGATAGAATGAGAATGTGAGAAAATGTAAAATAGTGTGCAGAATATGTACAAAATAGTTATGTGTATAATCAGCAACAAAGCAAATGAAAAATTATGCAAAAAAAATATGGACTAAAACGTAGAGTCATGGGAATAACTAGAACACTCCAGAAATTTATTCTAATTAGGGATGTGCAAATTATCAATGCCACTATTTTCTCTATTAACTTTTTAAATTTTAAATTATTTCTCTCACTACCTTTACCGTAACCTTAGTAAGTCGGTGACCACTTTCGGGCATGCGAATCACATATAAATCAGTTTCAAAGGGCAATAGCCGGTGCTTGAAACATATGGGAAAAGAGGTATTCTCGAGCAATGCTCTATCTGGCCTCTAACAGTGTCATTGTTATTTCATTAGTTGAACAAGAAATGTGCTTGCCAGAAGAAAATATATTCTGCTTCAGCTGGGTTCTTCTATCAGAAAAGCAGGATACATGCACACACATTATACGGTACAGTAACCATCTAAGTTACTGGCGAGCAACTTAATTGAGTTCCAGTTAAAACGTTTCCAAAAAGTCTGATTGTGCGCACATCTGTAAGTAAATAAAATATGCCGAGCACCTATTTCAATATGACGTTGATATTGTACCACCCATAAGGACAAGAAAGAACATTTACTTCTTTGGGTGCAAAGAAATGAAAATTGCTATGCTTTACAAAGATACTAGGTATGGCAAAGCTTTGGATATGTGCTAAAACTGATGTCGTCTCCCAAGAGTTCTCCTGTAGGAACTAGCCTTTTCTACGGCGGATGTTTTACTTGACAATATTTGCTTTCATAATTTTTTCATCATTGAAAATTTAAAAAAAAAAAAAAGGTATGAAGGAAAGTTTATTTGTGGAAAATAGTATTAACAAGAAGATTTTATTGCCACATAATTAGTACAAGCTCACGGCAATACACATAGGCAGTTCCAGCCATACACCTAGCTAGAACATGCATTTGACACCTAGACACCATAGACAATACATATTATTCATGACCCGAAGGAGTTGACAACAAGGAGAGAGTGGAAAATTTAGTGATTGATTAATTAATGTGTATGCATGTATGCAATGGAAAATTTTTTTCATAAATAAAATTAATATGAAAATATAAATATTTAAGTGGTTTAATCTTTGGATTATCTTTATTCTCACAAAATCACTAATAAGTCAATCAAAAAATTACAATCATTAATTAATCTTAAATTCATTTTATAATCGTCACAAAGAAAAAGTCCTCTCATAATTAAATTTAAATTTCAATCAACACAATCGCAAACACACATATAAACAAATCTCTACCTCTCCTATTTAATTATAGGGTTCGTATCCTCGTTTCTACTCCAAATCCTACAAGATTATATATATATATATATATATGTATTTACGTATATGTATGTATCCATATATAGAACCATAGTGAAATTCAAAGATAGGATGATTCACATCAAAGCGAAAGCAATTGACAAATATTGCAAAAGTTATCATCTACTAACTAAAGATTATTGCAAAAATAAGCAACACACGACTTGAATTATTATGAAAAAGAATATATATACATTTTTTAAATTTTACGTTGATTGTAAGTATATTTTTTTTTATATATAATAATTAATAAATATATTCTTTTAACTATTTAAATAATATAAACACGTTATTTTAATTATTAAAATAGTATAAATATATTTCTTCTATTCATATATCATTAAATATTAATGATAACTTAATTTATTTATGATTATTAATATATATGACATTTTTAATTAACTATTTTGATAAACTCAATCGAAAGAAACAAAAAAACTTGCATAGGAAATAATAGAAATGAAAGAAGCCGAAGAGCCCTAGTGTAAGGTTGTTACTCTCGTCATACAAATTTAAATTCAATCTTGTTGCCAATATTTTTTTCTGTAAGTTTTGTTCTTTCATTGGTTCATTTATTTTAATCGATTGTATTCAAGTGTCTCTTTGGTGATGTTGTGCCAACGGCTCCGCTCAAGGTTTCTTCTTATTAATTTATCTTCCATAATTTTTTTTGTATTCTTTCAGTTGTTACAATAATCCGATCTACTTATTGATTCATGAGCACCCTCTATTCTAATATAATAAAAAATGTTGACGCTAATTATATTTTGTTCAATATGTTAGACATTGTCTATTCTTGTATACCTTTTTATTTTTTAATTATTAAATCTAAGTAAGATGAAGTAGTATATTGTGTTTATTTTTTATTTTTTTTGAATTTATCTAAATAACCAATAAAAAAAATTTGTGTATTAGTAATCACTTAAAAATCATATAACTGTTGATATTTAAATGTAGATAGAAAGAAGATGTATACTTACATTTTTTTAATAGTTGAAAGAATATATATATGCCAACTTGTATAATTAAAAGAATAAATTTGCAATCTATCAAAAGTTAAAAGAATGTGTATATTTTTCTCAATTATTATTATTATTTTATGTATACATATATTTAAACAATGCAAAAGTTTATATATAAAAACAGCGACAAAAATAATCATTGCAAACGTTTCACGATAATGAACAATCCATGGGACAACACAGGTTGTACGCTAGTTTGCAGTATCTGGATGATATCTCAAGCTGAATGCTAGTTATAAATACACAATGACCCGTGTGTTAAAGAAAGGAAGTAGGTCTACCAAATACCAATTGCCAAACTAAAAATGTTACTAAATATCCAAGATTTTGTAGTATTGTATGTTGGAGCTTCAATTATTTATTATATGCACAAGCATTACAATGTTTGATGGGGTCATAATCTTGGCTTGAATAATTAAGTTGATGCAAACTGTTTAACACAATTAGCGTGTGTTGATCACAGATGGCATTTGAACTCCAATTTGGCTCTTACAATACCCGTAATTAATTATATAGCATCCTCAACATTAAACATATGCAACAAAACAGCCAGAATTGAAGGAAAAAAAAAAACTAGTACTTAATTACCAGAATTCCTTAGCTTATCATGATCAATGCTCAGAATAGTTTATAACAAAGCAGTTGAAAGAACTTTTCACTCCCAAAAAAAAGAAAAAAGAAGTTGAAAGAACTCAGAATGAAAGCACTAAACTTTATTACGTTTATACCAACAACTCGATCGTAGAGTGGACAAATCTTTTCAATTAGTCCCGAAACATCTTGTCTAATGGTTTGAGATTTTCTAAAATATGAAGTGTATTATAAAACGTAAAGTGTTGTTTTATAAAATTGCACATAGAAAAATACGGAAAAGTCCCTTAAACGTGATTGGACTGCATATTCAGATACATATAAGTAAAAGACATAAAATGAGGATGTGAAAAAATGTAAAATAGTGTGTAGAATATAAACAAAATTGTTATGTGTATAACCAGCAACAAAGCAAATAAAAATTTATGCAAAAAAATATGGGCTAAAACGTAGAGTCATGGGAATAACTAGAACACTCCAGAAATTTATCCTAATTAGGTATGCGCAAATCATCCGACCTAACTTGAAGTAATCCAAACTCGGTTTGTGATTTATGTAATCATATTTTGATTGGTAATAAATTATGTATTGTTGGATTTGGGGCAAAACTTATAAACTTGAGTTTCTCTTACTTGACTGGTGCACATCCTTAATTTCAATAATATTATAAAAAAAAATTCTACAATAACAAAAGATTAAGGCACAAGCTCTGATGGCCAATATAGCCACATAAAAAGTATAATAGCAGTTGAAATTTGTAGGAAGAATGGGATGAGAGAAATGAAGAGAAAGGCATCATACCGCAACAACAATCAGGTGTGATATGCTTGATTGGATGCGTCCGGTCAGCCTTGTTAGTAACAAGGATTATGACTTGCAATATGTGAGGAGTGTGAATGCCGAGGCAACAATCAGTGGGGTGATGAACAGATGCAGTTTGTAATGCCGGAGAGTGTGATTGAGTTTCAGTGTGAGCATTGTGACTGTGAGGCGACGGCTAAGTGTGGTTGGAAGCAGCGAAGGAGGACATGTTTGTGTGGCAGTAACAGCTGCAAGGGTTTTTGATAGGTTTTCTTCTCTTCTATTTTCACCCAAATAAGTAAAATCTAACTATTAAGTAAGAACTCAACACTCACCGACTAGAATTATCACTTTGGGTGGCAGACAAGAAGTTGGGGAGCAAAATGGGACTAGGCTGGGCCTGATGAGAACTCTGAGAATTGAAAAAACAAAAATTGCAAGTTGGCAGGCTAGCCCGAGATTATCTGGGCTAACCCGTTTTTTATTTTGGGTAAAAATGAATTTTTATTTTTTCAGATAAATTTTTTAATTTAATCTTTAATTTTTTTTAAATAATTTTAAACAGATAAGTGGTCTAAGTTGAAATTGACAACTTTAACAGCATAACTTGTGTTTAATTTTTTAATCAAAAGTAATTTTTTAAGTTTTATTTTTTAATTATCTTCCAAACTTATTTGAAAAAGATTATATGATACAACTATAAAAAAAATATTTTATAATTTAATTTTTGGATGAATCTAAGATATATTTCAGCTGAAAGTCAAAGACTAATTTTGATTTCTTCAAGTATGTTCATGGTCGGCAAGATGAACTGTAACATCAAGAACAATTATACTTAATTCGATGTTGTCCACTAGAACAAATATGCTTATCAAGACAGGACCAGTTGATGGGCTTGTCCATGTTGCACATTAAAATATTTTTATTATTCTTATAAATTAAATTTTATTATATATTATGGACATCATGAGTAGATTAGTAATAAAAAAAGGATGAGTTTTAAAAAATATGAGGTCTTTAAAAACTATTGTGAAAATTATGAATTATTGAAATTGCCTCCAATCTAATTTTAAAATATGAGATCGAATACTAAAATATAGGTCTGCATCACAAAAATCAAGTTTGAGGATTAAGTACATATAAAGAAGGTATTAGCACTTTTACAATGCCCTTTCGGTATCACATAATATTTTGTTACTTTTTAATTTCAAACTTGTCTTTAATTTTACCCAAAACAAACTTATTTACTTTTTTTTTTATAATTTTTGTTTGTTTTACTGCAATTTTTGTACGTAATCAAGTATAATCCATGATTAATACTGCTAGTAAGTAGTGCTTAGTCATTGTTGGGGAAAAGGTAAATTTGATGCATCGTTCTTTAGGATTCACATGGAAACAATATGCTTAATTTGATCAGAGCTTGAAGATTTAAATGAATACCTAACTTGACTAGGGTTTAACCTAATAGGATTAGGACTTTTAAAAAGGTACCTAACTTGACTAGGATTTTCAAGAATATTTTTAGATTTTGAAGAATACAAATACTAAATATCAATAATAATGCCAAAAGACCTTATCAATCTCTTAATGAAGCTTGTAGTGTTATCGCCTTTAGGATAATTAATTGTCATCGAGGATGCACTTGAGATTTGGAATGGTAAAGTGGTTAAAAGAAGGTCAAATTTCTTTATCACACCAGAAGAATCCTGTCAATCTATTGATGAGACTTGTAACACAATAACTTTTAAGATAATTAGCAGCGATCATTTTATTAGACCCCAACTAATAAGTGAGATTAAAAATTAACTTAAGGTTTAAGACTTAGAATAGTGGAGAGGCTAAAAGAATACCTAGTCTTTTGATCACGTTAAAAGAATTTCATCAATCTCTTCACGAAACTTGTAATGTTATCACCCTAAAAATAATCAATTATAGTCATTTTTCTAGACCACAATTGATAACCATCATTAGGAATGAACTTGAGATTTGAAATGATAATCCTTTTCCTTGAATTTTGGAAACATTCATAGCCCTACAAATATTTTTTTATTTCCAAAAAAAATTTCCAAGAGCTTGAAAATTTTTCAAAATTTTTTTCATTCAATTTGATAAAATTAAAAAAAAAATTAACAACAATCTTATCAAGTAGTAGAATTAAATGAAATACAAACAATATTAATTCAAAAATTTTAAGACCTCCCACATTTAATATAATTTTGACAAGTTAGGCAAAAAAAATTTAAATTAAAGCAAAGTTAAAATCAATTACACAAATAAATTGATGACCCAGTTATAATTTTTATTCTGGAGACAAACAAACCAAAAAAAAAGAAGAGTGAAGTATAAGAGGGCCACGGTTGGGCTTGGCATGCCCAAGCCGTGGCTTTCTCACTTTTCATGAGAATAGATCCTGTTTTTGTTTTTATGTTGATGTATGGGTGATGGAGAAGAAGCCACGGCTTGGGCCAAGTGCCCAAGCCGTGGCAGCCCCTATGCAAAATCACTTTCACACCCTCTTTTTTTTTAAAACAAAATTATTTAATATTATATTTAAAAAATGATACTATGCCAGAGCCCTTAAGACTCAGTGACATCTGATCTCCCAAGAACTTGCATTGTGACGAATTCGAATCCTAATTATCCCTATATCAATTTTCACTTAGAAGTCTCATATCACTTAAAAAAAAAGTGATACTATTAAACTTTGTAATTCTCTTTTGTTGGATTTCTAAATTTTTTGAAAAATGATGTTGGTTTTGTTAGATTAAATTATGACATTTAAATAATTTTTTAATAAATAATTTTTTTATATTTTTTTAAAATAAAAAGAAATAATATAATTAAATTTCATAATTTTCATTAAAGTTTTTTCAAATCAATACTAAAAATTTTAAAAAAAATATTGATTCTAACTATATATTTTATTTTATTTTTTTAAAATACCTTTTCTATTTTATTTATTTTTGAAAAAGTCGTTGTTTGGTGCATCACACCCCTTCTTCTTCAAAAACTATACTTGTAGGTGCAGTTTTGAGAGAGGGTTTGGAGCATATGGCAATCGGAACCCTTCCATTCTGCGGTGGCTTCTGCCACTGTAGGCAATCAAAATGCAGTTGTTCATGCCGTCGCCACATGAGCAAGGGGTAGCGCTGCAACACCATGAGAAAGGAATGTAAGTTCTTCTCTGTTATAGCACCCTTTTTAAATAATCTCATACAAGCTAAGTTCAAAACTTTAACAAAGACTCACCCATACCTCATAACAGTACAGCAAGATTGTTTCAAACTATAACAAAGATATGCATAAATAAGGAGTAAAAAAACTCAACTTAGCAAAGAATAAGAAATGTACATACCTAAATAGTACACTCTCTACTCTCCACGAACCTTTGATCCTATATTTCCTCTCCTCCTTTGGCTGCTTTTAAGCTCAAGCGATACTTTACTTTCACTTAGGTTCTTTCTTTTTTCCAATTCTTTTTTTTTTTTTTTGTTTTACTTTCACCCTCTCGACTTTTCTTTATTTAACTCAGTACTTCACTTTTTTTCTCTCCTTCTCCTATTTTGGCTGCTCTTAACCTTTTGTCCTCCCTTGCTTTCTCTCAGCTCTCTCTATTTAACTCTGTATTTCACCTTGCTTTCTTCCTTCCTTCCACTAGGAAAAATCCATAGATTAGACTCATTATTAGGATTTAGTACATTATTTTGGTGCTTTTGTCGACTTCTTTTTTTCCTTTTTTGCTATTTTTAAAAGATTTTTAATTTTTAAAAAAATAATATTATTTATATTTGAAGTTTAAAAATATCTTTAAATTTTTATTCTCGTACAATTAATTTTCAAATAATAATATATTTAAATAAGATAATTTTAAAACTTACACAAAGGTTCATTTTAATTTTTGATATCTACATATATTTATTTAAAAAAAGTTATAATATTAAATTTGGAGGCCTAGTTAAATTTTAAAACTAAACAAATCTAACATACCATATTTATTACTTGTCTACAGTAAATGGGAGTATATATACGTGCTTCCACAAAATAATGGAAACACAAATGCTCATAGACAACTTGCAAGTAGTTTAATATTTATCTTTCACAATTTTGTTTATAAAATATATATATATATATATATATGTATATGTGATAACCCAAAGTGGTTGAAGAATGAAGCAAGTAAACAGGATACGAGCGCACAATATATGGATGTTCCCCTAATTTTGAAATTTAAAGTTAAAGAATATATATAGTGGAAGAGATAATAAAAAGCAATGATACCCATAATATAGAGATCACTCTCTCTTTTTTCGTCTTTCTAAAATTATCAAAATCAAAATTTTTAAAATCAAGAGATCAAAATCCACACTAACACATATTTGCTTTACTTGACAATATTTGCTTTAATTTTTTTTATAAGAAAGAAGGTGTAGACACTTAATTTTGTCCGGATCTTAAAAATTAAAGTGGGACCATGCATAAGTTTTAAAATTATCCTACGTGAATATATATTTTTTTAGAAGTTAATTGAGTAAAAATAAAAAATTTAAAGATATTTTTGAGTCTTAAATGTGAATAATATTGTTTAAAATTTGTTAAAAATTAAAAAGATTAAAAATTAAAAATTAGAAAAATAGAAAAAGAGAATAAAATAAAGAGAAGTATGAAAAGGGAGGAAAGAAAATCAAAGTGTAGTTGTCGGCAAGCAGCCAAAGAGGAAAAGCTAAGTGGCCAAATATTTTGACTTCTAAGGGAATAGGTGAGAAAGAAATAGCCGGCACCTTCACTTCTTAAGAAAAAAGAGGAAGCATCTTGACTTTTGGGGAAGAGAAACTCGGTGAGCGAGAAAAAAGAGGAAGAAACATGAAGGTGGGCCATGAGCCCATTTCAAAAAAAAACAGCCAGGGTGCATTTTTCCTCTGACTAAAAAAAAAGAAGGCAGAAGTTCAACGAAAAGGGAGAAGGAGGCAAAAACTTCTTTTTCCCGGGGTTCAATCCTCCAACCTATATCTGAACGCCTGAGAAAAACCCTGGGAAGGGACGGAGATTGATCCATTGGTTCAACTGTTCACCCAAGGCGCACGAACGAAACACCTTTTACCCGGAATCCCATCTTTTTCTTCGAAGCCAGCTAACCTCCCAACGTCTGAGGGAACCTCTTATACTTCACCAAGACCCTGCAACTTTGCAAAAACTTCATCCATCCAGTTTTGGCTATACTCCGAAGACCTCATGCACATCAACACATGCCCAGCGTACTCGATTTGCAGCGCTCTCTCGACCCACTTTCATCTCCATCTTCGCCTCACAACTCACCACTTCAGCCATCACACACCGTCACCAATGTGAGTGAGCTTCCCATCTCAGTTTCAGGTGATTCCTTCCGACTTTAAAGCTCTGTAGTTGCAGAAAGTGTCTGTTTCGATGGACCCCACTCTCGAAACGAGTTCAAGCGAAGGATCTCCTTCATTTCCACGGTAACCTATCAACAAGGAACTTGATCTCAGTGCACTCTTGCCCAAAAGGAAGGCTGTCTCTGCATCTTTGTAAAGTTGACAGTCCACCAGAAGCGAAGACACCAGAAACCTCAACCAGATCTGGACCGCTAACTCTCCCTCACCCACTCACTCCTTCTCTCCTTCTGCCCCTGCTTTCGCTTTCAAGAGGGCTGCAGCATACAGCTCCTCGTACGAGAAGAACCCGGATGAATAGATCCTTTCAAGTGCAGTCCCTGACAATGTAATCGAAGCTGCACAATCCGACAAGTACTGGGCCCCGCACCCACAAACTGGGGTATTTGGAACCCCCACTGAACACGTCAGTACTCCTGTAGCCAGCGGAGAGCGTGGCTTCCTCTCGGGCTCAGCCAGCACGGCGACGAATGCCGGTGGTGATGCCATGCTCGGTGCTGGAGGAGAAGGCTTGGTTTCGACTCACCAGTATTGAGGACCTGGAGAAGCCCCACAGCCTGCCATAATCTGTCTAAACATATAGTAGTGCAGCGTAAGGTTGTACTGTTTCAAGGAAGGAGCTGATTGGCGGTCATGAACTACGTTATGCGAGTATGGCTTTTGTTTCTGTTCACATGCAACTTTCATATCACTAGGGACATTATTGTCTTTTTGGGTTATGCTATTATTTGCAAGTTTATTTTTAGGAAATTTGTTAAGTTTTTTAAGAGCTTATGGTATTTTGAAAATATATTAAAGGAAGATGATAAAAAAAATGAATTAATGCCTTTAAGAAAATATCCCAATGATAGACGAATATAGTTGCCAGTCAACTGGCCGCTATTGAATTATCTTAAGGGAAATCATGTTACAAACCTAGCCAGTTGACTGGCATGGTTTTATTAATGCATTAAAAATAAACTCTCGACGACGGATAAAGAAAGTTGCCAGTCAACTGGCCGCTATCAAATTATCTTGAGAGATATTACATTACGAACTTAGTCAGTTAACTGGCATGGTTCTATTGACACATTTTTGAAAGATCCCAACGATGGATAAATATAGTTGCCAGTCAACTGGCCGCTATAGAACTATCCTGAGGAAAATCATATTATGAATCTAGTCAGTTAACTGGCATGATTCTATTGATGCATTAGAAGGAAATTCCCAACGATGGATAAATATAGTTGCCAGTCAACTGGCCGCTATAGAACTATCCTGAGGAAAATCACATTATGAATCTAGTCAGTTAACTGGCATGATTCTATTGATGCATTAGAAGAAAATTCCCAACGATGGATAAATATAGTTGCCAGTCAACTGGCCGCTAGTGAACTATCCTAAGGAAAATCATGTTACAAACCTATTCAGTCAACTGGCATGGTTCTATTAATGCATTAAAAATAAACTCCTGACGATAGATAAATATGGTTGTCAGTTAACTGGCCGCTATATAATTATCTTAAAGGAAATTACATCACGAGTTTAGCCAGTTAACTGGCATGACTCTATTGAGGCATTTACAAATAATCCTAAATTGATCACATGCAAAAAAATCAATTTATTTAACAAAAGACAAAGCATAGTTTTGAAATCAAAAGCAGCAAACACCAACGTGGTACCGAAAGGGCGTTGTAGGGTGCTAATACCTTCCTTACACGTAACCAACCCCCGAATCCATTTTTCTGTAATGCAGACCATATTATTCGGTGTCCGACTTCACCATTGCAATCTAAGTCGGTGGCGACTCCATTTTTTTTTAAATCATTTTCTAAAACCTCACCTAAATCTAAACCTATTTTTTTTATTCGCCTCGGGATCGCCGCCCCGCGTCGCGTGTCGACAGCTTGGCGACTCCACTGGGGACGCCTAAGAGGGTTAGGCCACATGGGTTGATGTTTGCTGCAATTTGTTCTCTATTTGTCTTATAGGCTTTTGATGTTGGCATTTTAAATGGTGATTTGGATTTCTAACTTTGTATATTGCATTCTTTGATTATGCTGGATTAAGCTGTTAGATTAAATTCAAGCAATTTGCTTTTCCATAATATTATCTGCTATATCTGTGGAATGGTTGTTGGTTGATTATTTTACAGGTTGTGAGTGAATGAGTAGATGGCATATTCCCCACACACACGTACACCTACACCACATGGCACTTTAGAAAAGGGGAGGTCATGACCCCTGAGCTCCATACCCGAGCTCTTAAGAACCTTTAGGCTAGCGAGGGCATAAAGTAAGGTTGACCTTCGTGAGACCCTTGGTCTCCGTGTAGGCACCTGAACACCCTCACTCAAGTTGACCCTTTAAGGCAATTTGGGGACCTGATTTTAGGAATCTAGATCCTACCCCGCACTATTAATAGCCTTAGAACTACCCTTTGAAAGAGAGAATTTTGGTCCAAAACCATGAGAGTGAACAGAAACTTAGGATGTACCTTAATCTAGGCACTGTGAAAAAATGCTATTCACTTCGTATTGCATGTCCAACTTTGACATTTGTGTTCCAAGCATTCTTATGGCACTTATTGTTGTTGCATACAAAACCTTCTCGACTTGAGTTTGCATTACCTAAAGGTTAACAAAGGGCTAAGTAAGGCTAATCTTATAAGATTTTTAGTCTTTGTACATATGCATGAATAGGAAGCAAAGTAAGGTTAACCTTCACAAGACTTTTAGTCTCCAGGCAATGCAAGAATATTAGTGGCCAAGTTCAACATAAAATAAAAATGATGAAGTGCTTTGGCAATAGAAGGAATGCTTGAAAAATACTTTATATGATGAACATTGAACTATATATGCCTGGCATAAAATCCCTTCTTGAATTCATGACTGGTAAAGTGGTTTGGAGCTGTAAAAACTCTTGATTAACATTGAATCATCAAGCATAAGCATAAACCTAAGATCATTCCATAACAAGCATGCATTGTCGTTCAATCTTTTGCTTAATGGGTCATTTGAAGTTTGGGCCTGAGCATGCATTACTTAGGTGATATTAAACATGTTCTGCGCCCTACGAATTTCTGGCTTTGGGCCCAGTGAGTAACCTAAGGCCCATGCCTGACATGAAATCCCTTCTTGAATGCATCACTGGTAAAGCAGTTTGGAGCTGTGAAAACTCTTGATTAACATTGAATCATCAAGCATGAGCATTTCATCACAAGCATGCATTGTCATTCGGCCTTTTGTTTAATGAGTCATTTGAAGTTTGGGCCTAAGCATGCCTTACTTAGGTGATATTAAGCATGTTCTGTCCCCCGAATTTTTGGCTTTGGGCCCAATGTGTAACCTAAGGCCCATAAGCATGTGCAGACTAGCTGAAGTTCGGTTACACAAAGGCGCCTGGTTACCCTTTTTAAGTCTTACTATTCATGTTCAGGCTTCAGTCAGTAACCAACCTGACATCCTTCTACCCCAAACTGAAAGATTCATTTTGAAAGCCATACTCAAAGGACTCTGGGAAGCATTATTCGAGTATCCTAATCCATCACCTTACCAGAGAGCCAAAAATGGAGGAAAGCCTTGCTAGGCTTAGAGTCAGATTTCCTTCTCTTCCTCAAGACGCACTTCGGAAGATGTATAAGTGCCGACTTGAAAGAATGAAGACACTCACACGTCTAGGACTCCCTGAAGATGTACGTTGGATCATTGAAGCTAAGGTACGCCTAGCAGATGATTTTCAACATTCATTAGTGAAACATCTGCCTGGGATGGGAAGAAGCTCTTATGCTAAGAAAAGAAGAGCTAAAAGGATGGAGGTTTGTTATAAGTGTGCAAGATGGACTTGTAATACACGATGTAAGGGAAAAGGAATGGTGTCCGCAAACCGGGAGGACAAAATTCAGTTCATAAAGGATGGACTGAGTAAAGAGTCGTTGGATAATATCCTTCAGACTCTTGAGACGCATCCTAGTGGACAAGTTCATGGTGTTCTTCTCGCTTTGGCAGACAAATTTTACAAGGAGAAGGAGCGCCACTGTCTTGAGAAGATAACACTAAATGACCCTGTTTGCCAGTTCATAAGGAAGTTGGATAGCAACCTTGATCCATGAATAGCACACAACAAGGATGAAGGAGTGATGTTCCTAGGCAAGAAGACAAAATCATTAAAGATGGATTGAGTAAAGAATCTTTGGATAATATCCAGTAGACTCTTGAGACGCATCTTAATGGACATCTTCATGTTTCTTGCCTCAGTGGACATATTCTACAAAGCAAAGGAGTGTTTCGTCTTGGGAATCTGACGTTAAACGACCCTGTCATTAGTTTGTAACCTTGTTCATCAGTTTGATCCCTTATGGTGTTTAGTCTGTTATTGGATGTAGTATCAGAAGAAAGGATAAGCCAGGATCACTATTCATTAGTCTTGTAATTGCTGGTGAATCCACCACTTTTTTTACTTTCCAATGGTGTATGCACGGTTTTGATTTGTACAGTTGTTGTTAGTGATTTTTCCTGTTAATTGTCAATATGTCTGCCATATTCACTGTTTACTCTCTGACTTCGCATGCCTAATGTTGACAATGTTGGCATAATTGTCTTTTCTCCTTCTTAATCGCTGACATGTCTGTCATATTCACTGTTAGCTTTTTGACCCTGCCTGCATGATTTTGATAATATTGGCGTAATTGCCTTTTCTCCCGCTAACATGTCTGTCATATTCACTGTTAGCTTTTTGACCCTGCCTGCATGATTTTGATAATACCGGCGTAATTGCCTTTTCTCCCGCTAATACGTCTGTCATATTCGCTGTTAGCTTTTTGACCCTGCATGCATGATTTTGATAATATCGGCGTAATTGCCTTTTCTTCCGCTGATACATCTGCCATATTCACTGTTAGCTTTTTGACCCTGCATACATAATGTTGACGATGTCGACGTAATTGCCTTTTCTCTCGCTGACACATCTGCCATATTTACTGTTAGCTTTCTGGCCCTGCATGCATAATGTTGACAATGTTGGTATAATTGTCTTTTCTCCTTCTTAAGCGCTGGCACATCTGTCATGTTTACTGTATGCTTTCTGACTTTGCCTGCATGATTTTGATAATATCGGTGTAATTCTTTTCTCCCGCTGGCACATCGGTCATATTTACTGTATACTTTCTGACTTTGCCTGCGTGATTTTGATAATATCGGTGTAATTGCCTTTTCTCCTGCTGACACGTCTGTCATATTCACTGTTTGCTTTTTGACTCTACCTGCATAATTTTGATAATATCGGTGTAATTGTCCTTTCTTTTTGACAATCGCCGATGCATTTATTATCTTTGCTGTTCGCTTTTTGACTCTGCTTGCAAAACTTCAAAAAAGCAAGCTAGTTGCTTTTTCATTATCGGTGGCTTTACGACTTTCCTACTCTGAAGGACTGTCGTATATGCAGGCGTGTCTTGTCTTTTGGACTTTCTTACTGTCATTGTCTGAAATTATTGCGCCTGACCGTTTTCTGTTGTTCATTTCTCCCCTATAAATACACCTTCACATTGGATCATCTATGCATGGCTGGGGTAGAAAAAGAGGGAGAAACATCCTCGGCACGTAGATTCAAATCTATCTGTGTCTTCGGTGCTTCCATTCTAGGGAAGGATAATGAGTTCATAAAGGCAGCCAATGAACTCGGTAGGGTGTTAGCTGCCAGAAAAATAAACCTGGTGTATGGTGGGGGCATCCATGGGATAAGAGGATGTGCAGCTGCAACTGCATTTACAGGGAAGAGCCATGTCTTAGGTATCCTTATAAAAGGGTTGGCCGACAAAAGAGTCAGTGACTACACCTTTGGTACTGAGTTAAGGGTTTCATCTATGCATGAACGCTTCGGGCACATGTTTTGCAATGCTGAGGCCTTTATCGCATTACCTGGTGGTCTAGAAACTCTAGAAGGGATTTCTAGTGTGTTATTCTGGATCAAATTTAACTATCAGAAAAGGCCGTTAGGATTATTAAATGTTAATGGCTTTTATGATGGCTTGTTATCTTTTATAGATTCAGCTGTGGAACAACGCTTCATATCTCTGGAGGCTCGCCGTGCCATAAAATCAGATTCAGACGTCAATCGATTGATTGATCGACTACAAGCCTATGTATTTCAACCTTACCCATTGGTGAAACAAGTGGACGAACAGCCCCCCGATGGTAGCAGAAAGCGTAAAATAGACACCATGCTTCGATTGTAACTTGTCATGGCTTTACTTTTTGTTATTTTGTGTTATTAGGATGATGTACAAGTCTATGAAGGATGGTTCGAGTGGAAGAGTAGCTAAGCGAAGTTATCGAGATCGAAGTGTGTGATGGATGGCAGAGTAAAGAGTTATTCTTAACTCTTGATACGCATCCCATGTGTGTCTTATTAGAAGCATCATATGCATTCTCATGTATCCCAACGACAAAAGCAAAAAAAAAAAAGTGTGTTGTTTTTCCTTTTGTGCATGTCTTTCATGGATGGCAGAGTAAAGAGTTATTCTTAACTCTTGATACGCATCCCGTGTGTGTTTTATTAGAAGTATCATATGTATTCTCATGTACCCAAAAAAAAGTGTGTTGTTTTCCTTTTTGTGCATGTCTTTCATGGAGTCTTTTGGCAGAGTAAAGAGTTGTTCTTAACTCTTGATACGCATCCCATGCACAACTCATTAGGAGCATCATAGGCGTCTTCTGTTTCAAAAGAAAATGTTGCATTTCTCTTTACGCATGTTTTTTGTGTACTGTTATTGCATCTTTTAATGGCCCTGTCTAAGGCCTTGGTAGACTGTATGGGAATACCCTTTTGAATTCAATAAGACGTCTTGCATGATGAATGTATTGTATGTCATTCCTTCCTTTTTTTTTATGTCAGTGATTAATGAATGACAGACCCTTGAGAAGGGGATACCATCACCAGAATGAACCAACAATGAGGGCAATCAGGGTTCTAATGTCTTTTCATACATAAGAACAATGAATTGGTGATCAAATATCTTAAGTTCATCCTAATCAAACTCATTTTGTCAATGAAGAAGTAGGATTGCTTAAAGTATTCAATTCTTGGATGGTAAACAACACTGCAATGTATTAAAGACTCATAAAACTTGGTGCACCGCAAAGTTGGCTGATTACCAGTAGAATGAGTCCAAAGTCAAAAGTGTTGCATTGAGTTAAAGGTGGGGCAAGGATATCGTGATAAAAAAAAAAGAAGAGGTTAAGAGGAACAGAGATGGTTCATTCATGATTTCACCTTTAGAGTTTTCAAAAGCTATGGAAGTATCACCCACCAAAAAAAAAAAAAAAAAAAAAAAAAAGAAAAAAGAAAAAAAATTTCTCGCACAGTCCAATGAGATTTATCATGCCTCTTGGTATGTCATCATGCATTATGACAATATCATTGCATTGTGTGTTAGGGGCACCTGGATAATTTTGTTTCAATGCATTGACTTGATATGAAATTCATTGTATGTCCACATATCCTCATTCTTTGACCTTCAGTAAATCTAGATTGCATTTGTAAAGCATGTTGTTGATGTTCAAGAGATCACTCTTACCATACTAAGCATGTCACTAGCATTCAAAAGAAAAAAAAATGTTGTCTTTCTGTACATGTCTTTCATGCGGTCTTGTGACAGAGTAAAGAGTTATTCTTAACTCTTGATATGCATCCCATGCACAACTGATCAGAAGCATCATATGCATCTTTTGTTGCATCTCTTGTGCACGTTTTGTTTTCATGTAATCTCATGGTATGACTTTGCCCAAGGCCTTGGCAATGACTGTATGTGAGCACCTCTTAAGTTCAATAACACATCATGCATGTATTCTACATCATATGAGTGACTGATGAATGGAAGATACTCAAGGAGGGTTACCATCACTAGAATGAACCAACACTGGGGCAATCAGGGTTATGATACCTTTTCACGTTTTGATGCCTAAGAGCAATTAATTGGTGATTGGATATTTTAAGTTCATCCTAACCAAATTCATTTTTGCCAATGATAAAATTGGATTACCTGACAAAATACTCAATTCTCTTGGATGATAGAGTATCTCAGATCATAAGTAGTGGTGCGAGAGTGATGTCTTGTAGCTCATGTGAATGTTATGAGAAAGTGAGTTTCCTAGAACTTGTTTGAATGCCCCTTGAAATAATTTGTTGGATGCCGCATTAACTAGAGAAGTGATCTAGGCCGTCTTTGCATCGTTTGAGCCTTTCAAGCTAACCTTAAAGTAAAAATCCCTAGTCACCCATTTGAGCTTTAAAAGATGGCAAGGCCACCATCAGATGCTTTCTTTCTTTACCCTCATTCACCTTAACCTCTCAACCAAGAAGACTATGATCCTTACCTTAAAAGAGAGCACAAGGAGCACTAAAGCTATTAGCTGAGAAAGAATGCTATCAAGAATAGCTCAGGAATCCTTTTGCATTTGGTTGAAGCCTTAACTATGAAAAGGCAAGAATGAAAGAAAATGAAAAAGCAACAGAATTTGGGAAACTGGAAAAGAAAAGAGCAAGCCCAGAAATAGAGAAAATGAAAGATGGGCAAGAGAAAGTTAGTTCCTCCCATGACCAGATGAAAAAAGAAATACAAGGCTTTATGTGCTCAATCTTGCACTCTCCTTGTTTTACCCTTATCCATTCCTTTCTAAGCCATTACCCAAGCCTTACATTACCAGCTAAAATAAAGACCTAGTGATCCTGGTTAATGTGGTGAAATAACAGATGCTGAAAGGGACATGAGCACAAGCTTATGGGATACTTATGAGTGAAAACACTTGTCAAGAGGGCAAATACTTGAGTGCAAACACTTGTATGAGAGCACAAACACTTGAGAGTTTCTTAATTAGAGAGTTGCTCAACAAAGAATCCTTGATTCCAGAGAATTGAGTAGTCTTCATCCAATATATGGATTCCTTTTTGGCATGTTCTTAAAAAGGAGATGGTGAACTAAGAAAAACTTTTCAACAGTTCTTTGCTCGAAGGTAATCAAGGAAACTAGGGGCAATGACTGGGAGTGAACCTAGAATTTGAAAAATGTTCAAAAGCACAAACTGGGGGCAATTGTTAGGAAAGCAAGCCCGGAAAAAAAAATCTTCCATTGTTTAGGGAGTACCAAATCTAAACCAGGGAAAGAATTGGGAGAATGACCCTCGAATCTTAAATATCCCTGAAAAAGCAGAGGGGTCCAAGATGAGGATTTATAGAAAAAAGAGAGAGATGAGTTACCCAATACTGATACCAGAAGGTATTGCTTCTATGGGGTCTAACATTCTAATTCACTCATAATTAGGACAATAAACCATAACTCACCCTTTGTATTATAGATTTGGCATCTGCATCAATTTTTCTCATGTCAAAAGCGTTTACATGCAAAGCATGGCATTTCTGGTCAAGTCTTTCATGTATCAAGCATGTTTGCATGTCAAGCATGCCTTTTAAGGAAAACCATTTCACATGTTAAGCATTTCACGTCAAACGTGCCATCTTAGGTTAAGCCTTTAAGCATGCCAGGAATATCCACATCATACATTTCAGTTCAGATCTAAGCACGTTTACATATCAAACATGCCATTTCAGTCAAATCCATCATGTGTTAAGCATGTTAGCATGGCAAGCATGTCGCATATGCTATTTTAAAGTCAAGCCTTTTTCGTCAAGCATGCCATTTCAAGTCAAACATTTCACATGTCAAGCATGTATTCATCTCAACCATGCCATTTTTTAGGTCAAGCCTTTTTTTGTCAAACATGTCAAGCATACCATTTAAGGTCAAGCCTTTCACATATCAAGCACATTTGCATGTCAAGCATGCTATTTTAGGTCAAGCTCCTCATGTGCCAAACATTTGCATGTCAAGCATGACAAGCATGCCATTTCAGATCAAGCAATTTTGCATTATCAAGGATGTTATTTTCAGGTCAAGCCTTTTTATATCAAGCATCTCATTTAAGCCCTTCGCATGACAAATGTGTTTTCATGCTCAAGCATCTTTATGTCAAGCATGTCAAATACATCATTTTGAGGTTAAGCCTCTCCATGTGCCAAGCCCTGTCAAGCAGGTTCGCACATTAAACCCTGTCAAGCAGGTCTGCATGTCAAACATGCAATTTTGAGGTCAAGCCTCTGCTGTGCCAAGTCCTGTCAAGCAGGTTCACATGCCAAACCCTGTCAAGCAAGTACGCATGTCAGCAATCCCATTTTTGGAGGTCAAGCCTCCCTATGTGCTAAGCCCTGTCAAGCAGGTCCGCACGCCAAACCCTGTCAAGCAGGTCTGCAAGTTAAGCATGCTATTTTGAGGTCAAGCCTCCCTATGTATCAAGCACATTAACCCTGTCAAGCAGGTTCGCATGCACAATATATAATTTTGAGGTCAAGCCTCTGCTATGCCAAGCCCTGTCAAGCAGGTTCACATACCAAACCCTGTCAAGCAGGTCTGCATGTCAAGCATGTAATTTTGAGGTCAAGCCTCCCTATGTATCAAGCACATTAACCCTGTCAAGTAGGTTCGCATGTCAAGCATGCTATTTTGAAGTCAAGTCTCCCTATGTGTCAAGCACATTAACCCTGTCAAGCAGGTTCGCATGTCAAGCATGCTATTTTGAGGTCAAGCCTCTTCATTTGTCAAGTACTCAACCCTGTCAAGCAGGTTTGCATGCTAATCCCTGTCAAGCAGGTTCGCATGCCATATATATCACTTCTGAGGACAAGCCTCTGACTGTGCCAATCCCTGTCAAGCAGGTTCGCACACTAAACCCTGTCAAGCAGGTCTGCATGTCAAGCATGCTAATTTAAGGTTAAGCCTCCCTATGTGTCAAGTACATTAACCTTGTCAAGCAGGTTTGCATGCCATATATATCACTTCTAGAGTCAAGCCTCTGACTGTGCCAAGCCTTGTCAAGCAGGTTTGCACATTAAACCCTGTCAAGCAGGTCTGCATGTCAAGCATGCGATTTTGAGGTCAAGCCTCCCTATGTGTCAAGCACATTAACCCTGTCAAGTAGGTTCGCATGTCAAGCATGCAAATTTTGAGGTCAAACCTCCTCCATGTGTCAAGCACATTAGCCTTATATGTCAAATATTAACCCTGTCAAGCAGGTCTGCATGTCAAGCATGCAAATTTGAGGTCAAACCTCTTAGGTTAAACATTAACCATGCCAAGTAGGTGTGCATGTCAAGCATGCAATCTCGAGGTCAAGCCTCTCCATGTGCCAAACACGGCCTCCTGTCTAGTAAGACAAGCCAAAGTCAGGCTTCGTCAAGCAAGACAAGCCAGAGTCGGGCTTCGTTTGACTCACCATTATCATTTGCGCCTCGAGTTAGGCCTCGTTTGACTTACCATATTATTTGTGCCTCGAGTTAGGCATCGTTTGACTCACCATTACCATTTGTGCCTCGAGTTGGGCCTCGTTTGACTCTCCCATATCATTTATGCCTCGAGTTAGGCCTCGTTTGACTCACCATTATAATTTGTGCCTCGAGTTAGGCCTCATTTGACTCACCCATATCATTTGCGCCTCGAGTTGGGCCTCGTTTGACTCACCCATATCATTTGTGCCTCGGAGTTAGGCCTCGTTTGACTCACTATTATAATTTGCGCCTCGAGTTAGGCCTCGTTTGACTCACCCATATCATTTGCGCCTCGAGTTAGGCCTCGTTTGACTCACCATTATAATTTGCGCCTCGAGTTAGGCCTCATTTGACTCACCCATATCATTTGCGCCTCGAGTTAGGCCTCATTTGACTCACCCATATCATTTGTGCCTCGAGTTGGGCCTCGTTTGACTCCCATATCATTTGTGCCTCGAGTCGGGCTTGTTTGACTCACCATTATAATTTGCGCCTCGAGTTAGGCCTCATTTGACTCACCCATATCATTTGCGCCTCGAGTTGGGCCTCGTTTGACTCACCCATATCATTTGCGCCTCGAGTTGGGCCTCGTTTGACTCACCCATATCATTTGCGCCTCGAGTTGGGCCTCGTTTGACTCACCCTTATCTTTTGTGCCTTGAGTTGGGCCTCGTTTGACTCCCATATCATTTGTGCCTCGAGTTAGGCCTCATTTGACTCACCCTTATCTTTTGTGCCTCGAGTTGGGCCTCGTTTGACTCACCCTTTTCATTTATGCCAGAGTCGGGCCTCGTTTGACTCATCTTTATCATCCAAGCCGGAGTCGGGCTTCGTTTGACTCAACCTTTTATCATCAAAGCCGGAGTCGGGCTTCATTTGACTCAACATTTTATCATCAAAGCCGGAGTCGGGCTTCATTTGACTCAACCTTTTATCATCAAAGCCGGAGTTAGGCTTCGTTTGACTCAACCTTTTATCATCAAAGCCGGAGTCGGGCTTCATTTGACTCAACATTTTATCATCAAAGCCGGAGTCGGGCTTCATTTGACTCAACCTTTTTATCATCCAAGCCGGAGTCGGGCTTCGTTTGACTCAACCTTTTATCATCAAAGCCGGAGTTAGGCTTCATTTGACTCAACCTTTTTATCATCAAGCCGGAGTCGGGCTTCGTTTGACTCAACATTTTATCACCAATGCCAGAGTCGGGCATCATTTGACTCAACCCCTTTGACCTAGATAAGCAAGGTAATCCTAGGTCATAACCTTTCAAATCCTAAGTCGCTCTTAGGTATCCTCACTGGGTGGATGATAACCCTTTCAAATCCTAAGTCGCTCTTAGGTATCCCCACTGGGTGGATCATAACCCTTCAAATCCTGGAACGGGTTTCTCCAGGTAATTCAAAACTTAGGACGAGTTACCCTAAGTTCATCCTGAGACGGGTTACCTCAGGTTTGTTTCAAATCCTAAGTCTCTCTTAGGTATCCTCATTGGGTGGATGATAACCCTTCAAATCCTAAGTCGCTCTTAGGTATCCCTACTGGGTGGATTAAAACCCTTCAAATCCTGGAACATGATTTTCCAAGGTATTGTAACTTGGGACGTGTTACCCCAGGTTCTTTGTTTTAAATCCTGAGACGGGTTACCTCAGGTTATTTTGTTTCAAATCCTGGAACGGGTTTCTCCAGGTAATTCAAAACTTGGGACGGGTTACCCCAAGTTCTTTTCTTTAAATCCTGAGACGGGTTACCTCAGGTTATTTTGTTTCAAATCCTAAGTCGCTCTTAGGTATCCCCAAAGTTGGATTTCGTATCCTTCAATGTCCTCGTTGGATGGATCATAACCCTTCGCATCCGAACAAAATAGTATCTCTCAACCTTTGCCCATCTTTTAGTCCCTAAAAGATGAGCAAAGGGGGGCAATCTGTAGACACTTAATTTTGTCCGGATCTTAAAAATTAAAGTGGGACCATGCATAAGTTTTAAAATTATCCTACGTGAATATATATTTTTTTAGAAGTTAATTGAGTAAAAATAAAAAATTTAAAGATATTTTTGAGTCTTAAATGTGAATAATATTGTTTAAAATTTGTTAAAAATTAAAAAGATTAAAAATTAAAAATTAGAAAAATAGAAAAAGAGAATAAAATAAAGAGAAGTATGAAAAGGGAGGAAAGAAAATCAAAGTGTAGTTGTCGGCAAGCAGCCAAAGAGGAAAAGCTAAGTGGCCGAATATTTTGACTTCTAAGGGAATAGGTGAGAAAGAAATAGCCGGCACCTTCACTTCTTAAGAAAAAAGAGGAAGCATCTTGACTTTTGGGGAAGAGAAACTCGGTGAGCGAGAAAAAAGAGGAAGAAACATGAAGGTGGGCCATGAGCCCATTTCAAAAAAAAACAGCCAGGGTGCATTTTTCCTCTGACTAAAAAAAAAGAAGGCAGAAGTTCAACGAAAAGGGAGAAGGAGGCAAAAACTTCTTTTTCCCGGGGTTCAATCCTCCAACCTATATCTGAACGCCTGAGAAAAACCCTGGGAAGGGACGGAGATTGATCCATTGGTTCAACTGTTCACCCAAGGCGCACGAACGAAACACCTTTTACCCGGAATCCCATCTTTTTCTTCGAAGCCAGCTAACCTCCCAACGTCTGAGGGAACCTCTTATACTTCACCAAGACCCTGCAACTTTGCAAAAACTTCATCCATCCAGTTTTGGCTATACTCCGAAGACCTCATGCACATCAACACATGCCCAGCGTACTCGATTTGCAGCGCTCTCTCGACCCACTTTCATCTCCATCTTCGCCTCACAACTCACCACTTCAGCCATCACACACCGTCACCAATGTGAGTGAGCTTCCCATCTCAGTTTCAGGTGATTCCTTCCGACTTTAAAGCTCTGTAGTTGCAGAAAGTGTCTGTTTCGATGGACCCCACTCTCGAAACGAGTTCAAGCGAAGGATCTCCTTCATTTCCACGGTAACCTATCAACAAGGAACTTGATCTCAGTGCACTCTTGCCCAAAAGGAAGGCTGTCTCTGCATCTTTGTAAAGTTGACAGTCCACCAGAAGCGAAGACACCAGAAACCTCAACCAGATCTGGACCGCTAACTCTCCCTCACCCACTCACTCCTTCTCTCCTTCTGCCCCTGCTTTCGCTTTCAAGAGGGCTGCAGCATACAGCTCCTCGTACGAGAAGAACCCGGATGAATAGATCCTTTCAAGTGCAGTCCCTGACAATGTAATCGAAGCTGCACAATCCGACAAGTACTGGGCCCCGCACCCACAAACTGGGGTATTTGGAACCCCCACTGAACACGTCAGTACTCCTGTAGCCAGCGGAGAGCGTGGCTTCCTCTCGGGCTCAGCCAGCACGGCGACGAATGCCGGTGGTGATGCCATGCTCGGTGCTGGAGGAGAAGGCTTGGTTTCGACTCACCAGTATTGAGGACCTGGAGAAGCCCCACAGCCTGCCATAATCTGTCTAAACATATAGTAGTGCAGCGTAAGGTTGTACTGTTTCAAGGAAGGAGCTGATTGGCGGTCATGAACTACGTTATGCGAGTATGGCTTTTGTTTCTGTTCACATGCAACTTTCATATCACTAGGGACATTATTGTCTTTTTGGGTTATGCTATTATTTGCAAGTTTATTTTTAGGAAATTTGTTAAGTTTTTTAAGAGCTTATGGTATTTTGAAAATATATTAAAGGAAGATGATAAAAAAAATGAATTAATGCCTTTAAGAAAATATCCCAATGATAGACGAATATAGTTGCCAGTCAACTGGCCGCTATTGAATTATCCTAAGGGAAATCATGTTACAAACCTAGCCAGTTGACTGGCATGGTTTTATTAATGCATTAAAAATAAACTCTCGACGACGGATAAAGAAAGTTGCCAGTCAACTGGCCGCTATCAAATTATCTTGAGAGATATTACATTACGAACTTAGTCAGTTAACTGGCATGGTTCTATTGACACATTTTTGAAAGATCCCAACGATGGATAAATATAGTTGCCAGTCAACTGGCCGCTATAGAACTATCCTGAGGAAAATCATATTATGAATCTAGTCAGTTAACTGGCATGATTCTATTGATGCATTAGAAGGAAATTCCCAACGATGGATAAATATAGTTGCCAGTCAACTGGCCGCTATAGAACTATCCTGAGGAAAATCACATTATGAATCTAGTCAGTTAACTGGCATGATTCTATTGATGCATTAGAAGAAAATTCCCAACGATGGATAAATATAGTTGCCAGTCAACTGGCCGCTAGTGAACTATCCTAAGGAAAATCATGTTACAAACCTATTCAGTCAACTGGCATGGTTCTATTAATGCATTAAAAATAAACTCCTGACGATAGATAAATATGGTTGTCAGTTAACTGGCCGCTATATAATTATCTTAAAGGAAATTACATCACGAGTTTAGCCAGTTAACTGGCATGACTCTATTGAGGCATTTACAAATAATCCTAAATTGATCACATGCAAAAAAATCAATTTATTTAACAAAAGACAAAGCATAGTTTTGAAATCAAAAGCAGCAAACACCAACGTGGTACCGAAAGGGCGTTGTAGGGTGCTAATACCTTCCTTACACGTAACCAACCCCCGAATCCATTTTTCTGTAATGCAGACCATATTATTCGGTGTCCGACTTCACCATTGCAATCTAAGTCGGTGGCGACTCCATTTTTTTTTAAATCATTTTCTAAAACCTCACCTAAATCTAAACCTATTTTTTTTATTCGCCTCGGGATCGCCGCCCCGCGTCGCGTGTCGACAGAAGGTATAAAAGCAAGTTAATCTACGGAAACTAATATTCAGAAGATGGTTTTATTGCCACAGAACTACTATAGTATACATGCTTACGGCACCAATACGCATAGGCAGTTCTAGCTATCCAGCTAGAACATGCATTTCGCACCTAAACGCCACACCATAGACCATACATATTATTCATGACCCGAAGAGGTTGACAACAAGGAGAGAGTGGTTACATGAGTTGGTAGTTGTTGTCCTTGCCAGAAACGGGCACTGAAAGAACGGCCTTAGTGCCAATGAAATGGCAAACGGGGACAGTTCCTGGCCTAACTTTGAGGACCTGGTACAGCAAAATGGGATTCATCGCCCTGGTATCAGCTTGGCAAGCAGCCAGTGCCTTGGCCTTGGTCCCATCGGCGGCCGCCATTGGAACCATATAATATGTGGTTGCATTGAATTCATGGCAATAATAATACATAAATCAATTATTATAATACATAAATCAATAAAATCACTTTTCTACCCCAACACTTAACTTATAAGTACACTTGCTTGCATAACTATTGATTATATCTACCTCTCTAAATTTTGTTTATAGGACTGAGTCTCTCTGTATAGAATATTTGTTATATTTTCTCTACAATGAACGATGTATAGGTATTGATAATAAGTCTTGCTATACATACAAAAAATCACACTTTGCACAATGGACTAACTTTTTTTAATTAATTAAAATCTCTTTACATTATAACAATTTTTAATTTTTAAATAATAACAATTATTATAATTATTAATTTAGAATCATGTTTATGTAAAATTAATTACGAAATGACTAGGGATATATTTTTTCACGTCTTTCTAATGCATAAAAAATTGAAGCTGACATGGTTATTATATTTAAAATCTAAATTTATTGTCATCTAATTTTTTGTAAGGAGTGACAGTGATGTACTTTTGTGTATTTTTCTTAAAACTTTTAATTCTATAAAAGGGTGCTTAACGTGATTTTTAAGAAGATATCTAACAATACTGAGTGGGACAGAAGAATATTAGAGAGAAATAAATATAAAAATTTAAAAAAAAGAAAATAAAAATTAAAAGTAAATTTTATTTATTAAATTTAAAAAAAAAATAAAAAATTATCAACATTAAAGAAAAAAGTTAAACAATAAAAATTAGTAATCAACCAAAACAAATTATCTATCTGGCCTCTTAACAGTGTGACAGTTATTTCATTGGTTGAAGAAGACATCTGCTTACTCTAAGAAGATTCTCCTTCAAATGAAGTCTTTTCCATTAAAAGACCAGGCTCTTTGGGCTGACCCAATTCTCTCTCGTTGCTTAACATCGCAATAACTTGTCAGAATGATGTTGCACAAGTAGAATGCCACATGGCATTTGCACCCATAACTTTTTCTTTTCTTTATTATTTTAATTTTTTTATTTGTCTCTATTCTATATATATATTTTTTATTTACACGACTTTCTTCCCTCTTAAGAAGAGCGTTTTATAAAATTTAAACTCTCGCATATTAGTAATTAAAGTTATGTTTTTTATTAAAATCAATATTTAATCATTAGGTATTATAAGGTGTAAATTTTATTTTTATTAATTTTTATCTTTTTTTTATTGCATTTTCTGACTTCCTGTCAGTGATTCTGGTCCGCAACTAATTACATCCGGTACAATATACACGGGTGCCCTAAATAAGCATATCTATTAGTGATATTCTGACGTTAAGATGTTATTGACTTTAGAAGCTTTAGACAAAATTTACATATTAGAATGTGATTTCAAATTATAAATCCCACTATTTTCTCTATTAACTTTTTAAATTTTAAATTATTTCTCTCACCAACTTTACCGTAACCTTAGTAAGTCGGTGACCAATTTCAGGCATCCGAATCACATACAAATCAGTTTCGCAGGCCAATAACCGGTGCTTGAAACATATGGGAAAAGAGGTATTCTCAAATAATGCTCTCTCTGGCCTCTAACAGTGTCATTGTTATTTCATTAGTTGAACAAGAAATGTGCTTGCCAGAAGAAAATATATTCTGCTTCAGCTGGGGTCTTCTATCAGGAAAGTAGGATACATGCACACACATTATACGGTACAGTAACCATCTAAGTTACTGGCGAGCAACTTAATTGAGTTCCAGTTAAAACATTTCTAAAAAGTCTGATTGTGCGCACATCTGTAAGTAAATAAAATATGCCGAGCTCCTATTTCAATATGACGTTGATATTGTACCACCCATAAGGACAAGAAAGAACATTTACTTCTTCGGGTGCGAAGAAATGAAAATTGCTATGCTTTACAAAGATACTAGGTATGGCAAAGCTTTGGATCTGTGCTAAAACTGATGTCGTCTCCCAAGAGTTCTCCTGTAGGAACTAGCCTTTTCTACGGAGGATGTTTTACTTGACAATATTTGCTTTCATAATTTTTTCTTCATTGAAAATTTAAAAACAAAAAGGTATGAAGGAAAGTTTATTTGTGGAAAATAGTATTAACAAGATGATTTTATTGCCACATAACTAGTACAAGCTCACGGCAATACACATAGGCAGGTCCAGCCATACACCTAGCTAGAACATGCATTTGACACCTAGACACCATAGACAATACATATTATTCATGACCCGAAGGAGTTGACAACAAGGAGAGAGTGGCTACATGAGTTGGTAGTTGTTGTCCTTGCTAGAAAGGGGCACTGAAAGAACGGCCTTAGTACCAATGAAATGGCAAACGGGGACAGTTCCTGGCCTAACTTTGAGGACCTGGTACAGCAAAATGGGATTCATCGCCCTGGTATCAGCGTGGCAAGCAGCCAGTGCCTTGGCTTTGGTCCCATCAGCGGCCACCATTGGAACCATGTAATATGTGGTTGCATTGAATTCATGGCAATAATAAACAACCTCTGGCGCATTCACTCTATGACACAGCACTGCTTTCTCTCCAATTTTCTGCACCCCTTCCACAGTGTAAACTTCCTGATTCGGGGCAAAGGAGCTTTCGAGAACCCGAACGTTAGTTCCGAGCTTAGACATGGTGAAATCCATTACGGATTCCAAGGACTTCGCACAGCACTTGTCTTCTCCCAAAACAGGCCTCTTCTCACAAACCCATTCAAGAGTTTTTTTATCTAAGTGGTCCATTTTGCGTGGATCTTCCAGCCAAGAATAAACACCGTAAGGTTGAGAATAGGTATGCCTGTTGAAGTGCATGTTCATTTGTCTCCCAGGGTGAAGGTCATGTTCGAAGAACATGAGTGCCGGGTATGATGTATCATCCACTTTTGGAGCATTTGCTTCACCCGCTGCATGCACCCATTACAATCCATAAATTTGTTTCACTACCTTTGACTTTCCTTTCAAGGAATTTAAAGTACCTTGAAATAGGAAAAAAAATCAGTACCCAAGTCTCCGATTACTTATGTTTAGTTATGTTATTGGGAAAAAGTTGTTGTACACCAAGTCATTTCATAATTTAGTATAGTGTAAAAATAAGAACAGGAGAATAAACCAAGTGTATATATATGCCACTCTAACTAGGTCCATGGTCAAAATAAATTAGTCCTGGTCACTTGAAGAAAACCCTTGATGCATGGGAAACAAGCCATAACTTAGTAGTGTTTCATCAAAATTGTTAATTATTATGTTTATCATTATTTATTTATTAAAGAATGTCTTCTTTCTGAAAGGATTGTTGAATGTTTGGACCTGACTACATTTATAACTTGATATATCAGTGCCATAGTACTAACCAGGCAATAGAAAATCCCGCAGACCAACGGGCATGGGAGTGTTTGGCCATAAGGCTTGCCAATAATCTTCGGCAGGAAGCGAGGCATGGCTGCCCACCACAGCCAGCTGCATGAGCGTTTTCAATCAAAAAACTATATTATATCAGTAATTTGGACAACTGCACCGCGATATGATCTCTGATGAAAATAATACAATATATAGTGAGGGTTAAAGAGATTCTCGAAAGCTGAAAGCAATCGAGCAAGCACTGTTTTACAGAATGCAAAATGGTGGGAGAAGTTGAACAACATACTGAAACATATATATTTAAAAGGAAAAAGCTAACTTACGCAGAACAGAACTAAAACCGCAAGTTGTGAAAACTCCATTGAGGATGTGTACTAGATAGTAGAACTTAGAACCAAAGTGAGACTGAAAGTGGGACACGCAGCCATATTTATAGTGAAGAGCTGCACTACTTTCACACCAATTTGTTCTGAGAAAATTTATTTTTGTTTTGTGCATGCCCCACGTATTGATTTTGGCATGTCATGCTGTAACTAACATAGCCCTACTTGGAAATTGGATCAAATGAAAAGAGTACAACAGAGCAGTAACGTGGTGATCCATGGCCAAAACAGCTTTCCAATCGATAGCTAGATGTCATTGTTGCAACAAAATACAGCTAGGAGAAGTCACGTGATGTACTGAATCAATCGAGCCTGAGTGGTCCTCCCATTTTTTTTTTATTTTCACTTTTAATTAAAATTATATAAATAATTTTTAATGTGTTGAATAAATAACAATTATTATAGTTTTCAATTCAGAGTAACGTGAATTTAAAAATTAATTATAAAATGACTAGATAACATATATTTTTTCACGCCTTTCTAATGCATAAAAAATTTTAGACATAGTTATTATATCTAACTTTATTGCCATCTACATTTTCTGATGTAAGAAGTAATGGACGGTGATGTACTTTTGTGAATTTTTTGAAAAAAATTTCAATTCTATCGTAGAGTTTTTAAAGAGATTTTTAAGAATTACCTTTTTTAAAACAGTGTTCATATTCAAATAAAGAAATGCCCCCCCTAGACGTGCAAGATCTTTCGAGGTCCAGCTGTTATTTTTGTGTAACCCATTGTCCGATTGTGGGTCTTACTTAGGGACATATCTGTGAGAGAAACGTTTGGCATTAAGTGGGGGAGAGTAATGTCAAGAGAGATATTTTAGAAAAGAGAGAAAATATAAAATATTATCCCTGTATTAAAATTGGACAATTTTTTTTTGTGAGTTTTTTGTGTACTCCCTTCCATCAGGAAAATGGATACAAGGAGTACCAAAAATTCAAAGTCAGCAACCCTATCAGCAAGTTATTTACTATTGCTCATTGGCACTATTAGTGCTATCCCTGCAGTGTGAAATGATGTTTGTTATAGAAGCAGACATGATCAGCGATGCGGTGCTCAATCAACTGGCAGCATGATGGTTATAATCAGTATTATTAAATTATATAAGATTTTATTCATAATTTAATCTCTACATTAAGATTATACTCTTATCCCATGCGTGCGCGAGTATAGACACTAATTTATCTATATTCCAATAAAGAAATGCCCCACCTAGATATACCAGCTCTATGGAGGTCCAGCTAATATTTTTGTGGAACCCATGGTCCGATTATGGATCTTTTCCTGCACATGAATTGGTGTGATACAACCTTGTGGTATTAATTCAAGTGGTTCAACCATTGAATTATGTTCATTCTCGTAAAACAATCCACTAATAAGTCTATCAAAAAATCATAATCATTAATTAGTCTTAAATTTCTCCTATAATTGTCAACCAAAAAAAAAAAGCCTCTCAAAATTAAATTCAAGTCTACGCCCAAATCACTCTAAACTATTTTCTTTTCAAAGAAAAATTGCTTTGAAGCAATCAATACTCTCTCAAGCATGCACATATAAACAGATCTCTATTTCTTTTATTTAATTATAGGGTCTATACTCTCATTCCTATTCCAGTAAGGTTATCAACCCTTGATCCTGTCTTGCATGTCTTTTCCTATTCCAACTAAGGTTCCCTTTACTAGTGTTAATTGTTTTCCTTCTGTTTTTTTTTTCTCTTCAAACTTGGGCCAATTTAAAGTAAAAAACCAATGATCTCTGTCTTGCTTAAAGTTTTATCAACACCTACAATTCAATCAATATGAATTCATAGTGCCGCCTTTTCAAAATGGAACAAGAAATTATCTATATATTTTCATATTATTTATAACTTTTTTTCACGCACCAATAATTGAATGAGTTTAATTATTATTCAAATGTATTAACTAAAGATCAGATATATATGTGTATAGAACTGTACATAAATAATTAAAAAATAGAATAATTAACTTGCTACACATGAGTTGGATTATTATATATTGAAGAATATTAATTAAAGATTATATACATATACTTGTGTATGTGTGTGTAGACCTATAGTCAAATTCAAAGATAGCAAGATTCAACCACTGAAATAAGAAATAATCTTACTCAGGGACATGGGACATGATCTAGAAAAATGGCCAGCGAATGCTTGGAATCAAAAGAATACATGGAATGTGGTGCACAAGTTTGGAATTACAGAGATTTGGATTGCTGGTTCGTGAAACATATGGGGAAAGAGGTATTCTCAAATAATGCTCTATCTAGCCTCTAACAGTGTCACTGTTATTTCATTTGTTGAAGAGGAAACGTGCATACCAGAAGAAGATACTGCTTCAGCTGAGGTCCTTTCTATCAGATAAGCAGGTTCCTTAGGCTGAGGCAATACATTATCACTGCTCAACATCACAATAACTGATGCCATGTTTGGCCTGTCATTAGGATGCAGTTGCACGCATAGGAGAGCAACATGGATGCAGCGTAATACTTCTGATAAAATACAAGTGTTGCGGAAACAAGTATCAATCAATTCCACTGGTCTGCTCTCCTTCCACAATCTCCATGCCTATACCAAGTCAAAACATTTATGATCTCAGTTCATTATAAGTAAAAATGAAGTTAAATTGTTTGCACTCAAATCACCAAAAGAATTGATTGCACTCACATGTCCAACAAGACTAAAACCATGGTTTGGATAGGAAGCTTCACGATTTTTCTTTCCACTTATTATCTCCAACAATAATATACCAAAGCTAAATACATCAGATTTGATGGAAAATAATCCATCAATAGCATATTCTGGTGCCATGTAACCACTGAAATAAATCATGAACCTGTTAGTTTCATCTTTGATCATGTGAAAAAATTCAGTTACTATCCTGATAAGATACTTACTATGTACCAGCCACTCTGCTTGTATTCCCTTCAATCTGGTCTCCTCCAAACATTCGTGCCATGCCAAAATCTGAAATCTTTGGATTCAAATCACCATCTAATAATATGTTACTTGCTTTAAGATCTCTATGTATGATCCTTAATCTGGAATCTTGGTGAAGATAGAGAAGTCCTCGAGCAATTCCAAATATGATATGAAAGCGTTTAGACCAATCAAGGAGTTTGCTTTGAGTGGAATCTGTCAACTTTCTCAATTATGTTAATCCAGGAATGAAAGACATGAATTTCTTCAATTATGCTAACTAAAGCGTTTGCAGAAATACTGACCAAAAATAAAAGAATTGAGGCTTCTATTGGGCATGTACTCATAGATGAGCATCCTCTCCTTTCCTTCAATGCAACAACCAAGAACCTTAACAAGATTTCGGTGCTGAAGTTTTGCACACAATACAACTTCATTCTTAAATTCTTTCGTTCCTTGTCCAGAACTCTGAGAGAGCCTCTTAACAGCAATCTCTTGTCCATCTGCTAGGATACCCTAAAAGTTTACATTCATAGAAAACATGAAACATAATGAATAGAAGATGCTGGTTTCTTCCTCTGTTCTTATTAACAAGTATGTTGTAAATTTACCCTGTATACAGGCCCAAAACCACCTTGCCCAAGCTTGTTGTCACTTGAGAAGTCATTAGTGGCACAAACTAATGAAGCAAGATCAAAGAAAGGAAGCTCCAGGTCTTTTTCTTCCTCTCCAACATCTTTTTCTGTTGGGGTTTTCTCTGTATGCTCTGATTCAAGTAAACGAGCTCAACATCATAAATGAAAGAAAGAGAAATTTCCCATTCAACAATAATCATAAATTCTCCATCAAATGCAAAACTTGTCCTTTGTACTATCGTACTTGATAATCGGGGAAATGGGAGTAAAGTGCAACTTCTTTAAAGTTTTTTCTGAATAATTATGTACCTATGAAATGTTATGCAAGTAATGTTGAGGACTCAACAGAAGGGTATGTTACTCAGAAGCCATACAATTATCCATGTGAAGGTTCCACTTATGAGAAAGAAACCAAGACGACATGCTTCCCTCTCATTATGATATATGGTTTGCAACTGATTTTACTCTCACTAAATGTTATGTCAATGAAAGCAACAGGTTAATTCCAGAACTTGATGAATACCAAAGAGAGGTCCAGTATAAGTAAGGTCCATCTTAGGAACAAAAATTGCAGATGGGGGTGATCTGATTAATGAAAGTGCTGTTAATTATGCTGGAACGAGGAAACCAAGTCTAATGCCTAGACAACATATCCATGTTTTCTTTTTGTTTTTCTTTTCAAAAAAGCTTGTCCACAAAGTTAATGGGCATTCCACAGATTGATTAGCTGCTAAAGAAATGATACAGATAATGAGAAGTATAAGCGGAAAGGATGCCGGGCTGAGAAAGTTTACCTCTAAATTTTCTTTTCCTTCTGTAAATGAAAGAGACACTGACAAGCGTCGCAAGAACCAAAAGAACAGTAATTGTGATTACCACAACCAGTTTTTTCTTATGCCCATCTTTTTCATCTTCTTGGACAGTTTGAGAAAGAAATGAATCACCAAAGAATCATTTAAAATAAAAAATGAAGTCAATAAAAAGATCAAAGCCAAGCCCTTACCTCTCTCTGAAACAGCCATTCGAATATATAGATCCTGTCCGGGAACTGAAGCCACTCTCAAATCAATTAGATCACCAAACCAAATAATACACCCACTACCTTCGGCCCTGATGTCTAAGCTTGCATAAGCTGTGCAGGAACAGTTTTCAAAGCATTTAGCCCTGCAATCCTCGAGGGTCATGCTTTCATTCACCCAAGATTTTCTAGTATCTGGCATTTTCAACCCACTAAATTTACTAAAACCATCCATGTCCTTGACCCTACAGCTCCATGGTTCGCTGTGCACACATCCTTGGGTCCAGTCCAATGCCTCATAATTTGGGGGTGATTTAGGCTTGAACCCTGTCAAACACTGGCAGGGTGGCGACTCACTCACTATACAACTTCCATATGGTCCACAAAGGTTGTAGTTGTCACAATTGTCTCTTGGCACAGATGAATAAAGCCTCCAAGATTTTGTTTCTTCAACCCAGTTGTAGCGCTGGCGAGAATAAATGGTTTGGTTCAGAATAACCCTTGTAATTACTGACTTATTTGGCAGGTTGTATGTGTAAATCACCTCATCTTCATTGGAAACCAAATGGAGGTCGAAAAGTGGGGTGGTCTTCCCATTAAATCTGACACCATTCCATGGGCCACTTCTATAGTACTCTGTTGAGCCCTTCCACATTACCAGCTCAGGGGTGCTACCAAGTACGAGACCCCAAGTTAAGTCACCTGGAGAAGGGTCATCCCAGTTCTTCCATGCCGATAGACGCCGGTTAAGACCAGTCTTTAAGTTCCACCCAATCTTCATTCCTGATAAGAACGTATCAGAAGGATAGTCGAAGCTCTGCCACAAGTAATTCTCTGAATTCTCGTCTTTTTCGTCTCTTAGAACCAGGTTTCCAGAGTCCAAAAGCTGTACGATGGGACTAAAGGCCTTTGTTGTTGAGTTTGCTGACCAAACAACAGTCTCATTCTGGGCAAAAAGTACAAGGTTTCCCTCAGCGTTAATCATCAACATGCTGTCGTTACCTTTGATTGGTTTTTCACGATTGGCAACCCAAACAACAGTTCTAACTGGGATATTTTTGTACCAGATTCCTACATAGCGGCTTGTGGAAGTACCTGGACTGAAGAATCCCAACTCAAAGCTTCCATCTTTAGAAACCAAGGTCTTGCCATCGGGAAGTGACTGAAACTGGGTAATGGTATCAGTTGCAGAGAAAAAATGGGGGAAGAACAGAATTAGCTTGGTGATGACAAGCATGAAGGAAAGAACGGCCATTGCTTGGTTTGATTTCTAGACATTCCCAAT
This sequence comes from Dicorynia guianensis, assembly GCA_037013595.1. NCBI lineage: Eukaryota > Viridiplantae > Streptophyta > Magnoliopsida > Fabales > Fabaceae > Dicorynia > Dicorynia guianensis. The sequence goes on from JASUAB010000009.1 coordinate 6,312,473, forward strand.
CACAATTCCTAGCCAATTTTCGGTCAATCAATTATGGGCAAAATATCCTGTGGGCGAGATTATTTAACTGCAAAAAAGTCAAGAGTTCATACTGCTTTTTTAGTCAAAGGAGCTCAGTATTCTTTGAATACGTCTTCTCACATGGACAAGTATTCTTTGCCCTCCATAATCATCAAAATTACAAAATTGCTATTAAATTTTAAGACTCGAACGCTGATTATACTTTAATTCTTTGTATGCTTATCATTTCTGTTTTTGGTAGAATCATTTCTCTTTTTTGTTTTTGGAAAGGTGCAATCATTTCTCATTTTTAGTGGTCAAAGTGGACGCTATTCAACCTTAGTGGCTCATCACAAACCAATAGTTTTCCCTTTGACCTTCAACTATTAAAGAGCAAGGTAGAAAAAAGCGTACCAATAGGCGAAGTTTCATTTCGAAGTCAACAATTGCCCCCGTTTGGTAAACCCAAACGTGATATGGTTGCCATCAGTGTGAAGGATTGATTTTGGGTTTTCAACGTAATTATTACTTAATGATGCTCGCATGTGAGAGCATACGGAGACATCAAAATTTTGGAGTTAAAAAATGTAGAAAAAGAATACAAAAGATTATGTAATATTTGTATTGTTTGAGATTTTACTAATATCATTACTTTTTCTGTAGGTGAACCAAATTCATCCCTTACATTTATTGATAAGAAAATATTATCTCGAGGACATATCAAATAACTCCATTCATTATTATATATTTATTATCACATAATCTTTATTTATTAAAATTTAAATTATTAAATTTATTAAATTTTATGTATTAAATTATAAAATTTAATTGATTTAATAACTTATATAATTATGTGAAATTTTATATATTAAATTATAAAATATAACTAATTTAACAATTCATACAATGAAAAATTATGGAAGTCTTTTGATGTGAAATGTGTCTTTTTTCTTATTTAAATTCTATGTAGGATAAAATATAGAAGTTATTTTAAGAAAAATTTACCCTCACGTATATTTTCTTACATAATTCTTATCCTTAGAATAGATGTTTATAACTGTTGAGTTTTATAATTTAAAATATAAAATTTAATAAACTTAATTATATATATTTATGTTATAAAACTTAAATAAAAATAAAATTATAAGGTTTGCAAAATTGATTATTTTATTCAAAATTTATGTGCAATTTTTACCGTGGTTGAAGAATCAAGCAAGCAAAAAAAGGATACATGCACACAATACACACATTACACGGTACACTAACCATCCAAGTTACTGGGTAGCATCTTAATTGAGTTCCGGTTAAAACATTTCTAAAACACTCTGATGGTGCGTACATCTGTAGGTGAACGAAATATGCCAAGTTCCTCTTTCAATATGGCGTTGATATTATGCCACCCATAAGGGCAAGAAAGAACATTTACTTCTTGGGGTGCGAAGAAAACAAAATTGCTACGCTTTCCGAAGATACTAAAGTGGAGAAGCTTTATCTTTCAATATGGAATTTTCGTGGAAAGCATATTTGAGAATTTAAGGAAACCAAAGCACATTAGATAATGTAACGGGCACCACCGCTTTTGGCAAAGCTTTGGATCTCTTTTTAAACTGCTGAAACTGGTGTAGGGCCCCTTTAGCTTCTATTTTACGTAACAATTTTTTGTTTTTAAGAATTAAAAAAATAATAAATTTTGTTTAGAAATGATACTTTTAAGTATCAATTTTAGATTTCGGACATCATCTTTAAGGTGTTTTTCTTCTGTTTTGCTTACTTTGTTTCGGATGGACCTTGACAACACGGAGAACACGTTTTCTTTAATGGCATATTTGTAATTAGCAAGAAAATCTCCAAATCGCGCGAGCACGGAGTCTTTGCTTTCTTTCGCTTGTGCTTCCTCTTCGTGCTCTTGGTTGCAGAAGAAATTGGTTGCCTCAGTTCACTTTGCTGCCGGCTTCTTGTTCTCCTTCTTGAGACTACCTTGCCGCTTTGTTCGAATGATTTGCTTTGAATCAGGTAAGCACTGGTTAAATTCGCCTCTTGATTCCTAGTGCTAGGTTTTCATTTAAGTACTCTCTTAATGGTCAATCTGAGAATCATTGCGGTAGGTTTTCATTTTGTGCTTGTTCTTATATTGCATCTTATATAGTTTTTGTTTCTTTGTCGAATTAGTTTCTGTACCCATGATTTTCTGTGTGACAAGAATGCCTGGTGCTTTGGAGCTGATCGTTTTTTTTTTTCTTGGGCATAGTATTATGGGAGATTCTTACTGGTGAGGAGCCATATGCAAGCATGTACTACGGTGCAATCATAGGTGTGATCTTTTTCTCCTTGTTTCTTTATTTGGTCTGTGATAAAGTGTGAAACGAAGTCTGGTTTCTTTTGAATTATGGGAGATTCTTATTGGTTGTCTGACACATGTTGACATGGATAAAGCCAGTGTTAAACACGCAGACATGCCTGTTTGTGTTACGGCTTATATTTAGAAAGAAAAAGGGGATTCCTAGGTCAAACACCACCTAGACTTGACTCAGATATGTTTGTAGTAGAATATGCCACCTCAAATATAACGGAAGCAGTCATTTTTGTAAACCTAACAATATAATTATGCATTTTGCAAGCCAAATATATGATTGTAGAAAGCGCTTGATTATATGGTTTAATTTTCAATTTCTCTGACGCAATATTGATAAAGTAGTCACTGTCTTTTACGTTGGAACTTGTGAGTGTTTCAGGTCTTATCCTTGTTCTTTCATGCATTTTGGACATGAACAATAGGGGGAAAAAGTTGGTGTTCATTTGTATGATGTACAGCTTGTGAAATAATAATTATAGGATGACTGAATGTGCATAACTTGATACAAATACCTATCATGTGTTAGGGCCCTGATAATTAACCTGCATTAGTACTGGCTGGGTCCCCATGAGAATATTTCCCAATCAGCGAAGGAGACATGTGGCTAGCTAGGAATGATAGAGGCTAGCAATTCTGTTAGAAGATAGTTGTGCAAGGTAGAAATAGGGGAGTGGGAGGGGGGGGGGGGGGGGAGTGAGGTAGGAAATATCTAGTTGAGAGTTGGGTGGGTCTGGCTACCTCAAATTAGCCAGGGTTTTTTTTCCTATTTCCATCTGCTCCATATCAGAGTTGTTCCTCTATAATTCACATCAATTCAGCAATAAACAGAGTTCCTATCATCATACTTATTTGGTAATTCTAGTTAACATCAATTATACTTGCTCAGTGTTGAATTACCTACCCAAATTGTTTAGTTTGTCTTATTTTTTATATATGTGGAAAAGTATCAATCAAAAAATGACCCTAAGCTTGTTCTGTCTTGCTGACTTTCAGCCGGATGGATAGAATGATGCTATCTCCCCCATCATTGGTGAGTATGACCCATACATTCATGTTTTTGGGAGGGTAAGTATCTTCACTAACTGAGTACTTACATATGGATTCTCTTTCTCTCTCTCTCTCTCTCTTTTTAATGTTTAGCATGTACATCTTATGCCCATTTATTTCTCCTCACTTCTTTCTTTCAGGAGCTTTATCATCTACTCGTTGTTGCTGTCCTTATGACCTTTGTCATGGCTGTTGCCATTCTTATATAAATTGCTATTGTTCGATGCATCCTTATGGCAACATCTGTCTTTAAGGCAAGCATTACTATATGAAATGCAATTGTGAAACTATGGTTGCTTTAGTAGAACAGATACTTGATTTGTATTGGATGTACCTGTTAATGTTAATAATTTTGACTAGGGTTAAACTTCCCGGTTGGATTGGACATGCACTATGAAAAAATCTCTTGGTAACTAATATAATCTTATTCTATATTGTCCTATCATGAATTAAGTGAAGATAACGAATGAAGGATAAAACATTTTGAGCAGGATTAGGTGTTACATAAACAAATAAGTTAGTTCTCATTATTACAATTTGGAAGCACCTTCAACTATCAGCTTTTGTGGGTAAAATTGTGATCAAAAGCCATTCTGAAAAAGAAGAGCCAAAGATTCAAGCAAATAAGCTTATTGTATTAAGTGGGCCAAAACCATGAGTAGAGTGTTACTGATTACCGAGGCTGTGCAATTGTGCGACATGTATACTTTGGTACTGGGAAAATACCACTTTAAAGCCAGTTTGCTAATTGTGCATCTAGAAAGCATTACCCATAGCTTTATCCAACTTTGCTTGTACATGCGTTATCAACTGATGTCTTGGTTGACTATATGACAAATGAATGCTGAAGTTTTCATCTTCCTTCTTTCTTTTTTCCTCTTTCTTTTGGCCATATTTATTTTCTTCTCTAATGATGCCATTGTACAAAAACCAATGTAACACTTTCAATGCCTATAAATAATATGTCGTGCTTGGGAAGATTTGTTTTGTAACTGTTGGGAACTACATCTCCAAATAATATATGGAGTTCACACATCCAGCAGTCCCAATGGTACACATTTCTTTTTTTGGCTAAGTTGTTTGTTACACATAACTTACCCATTGGTATATCATGTGGTACAAAGAACTGGTTCCACTAGTAAGAGTAAATTGATGATGCAGCAATCTCTCTAAACAATCAATCAGTTGATCTGATTGATTTGTTGTTGATCTATTCACAGGTTGCTGCAAAAGTGATAGGAGAATTTCAAGCACTCATTATTTTTCCACTCATACCATATTGTATCCTTGCGGTATTTTACATCTGGATTTCAGCTGCTCTCCATTTGGTCAGCTCTAGCCAGGTTGTTCAGAATGACAGCAACTCTAACTGCTGTGCATATGATCTTGTGTCATAACGGGTGAATTGTGATCGTTGTTGTGGATATAGCATTCATTACACACCACATATTGGAGTTGCCATCCTTTTCCTCCTATTTGGGTGTTATTGGACTACACAATTTTTTATAGCATGCTGCTGTTCCTCTTATTATTGGGCTCGTGGTGAACCGTCTATAACTCAAAAAGTATTGAAAATATAGGATTAGTTTTCTATTTATGTGTAGTTTTTTATTATTGTCTTGTATGCTATTTTTAAGTTTAAAGTTCTACTATAGTGTAGACATGTTTATGGTCTATAATTTCTTATAGTAATATGAGTTTTATCTATACTCTCAATATTTAAAAATAATAGATATAGTTTTACTCTGTAAATATTTTTCTCTTTTTTTTCTCTGAATTTCCAAAAAAAGCATTGTGTATCAATGAATAATGCAATTTGGAAAACTTAATAGCAATATTGTGCAGTCATTATAGTTTAATTATATCAAGTGCACAGTATGTAGTCCCAGCCTAAGCAGGGCCATAATCTAAAGAATAGTTAAACTGACTAATCAGTATGAGGTTTAGCATTTTAAATTGTTTCCATATGATTCTCATTCCACAATTAATTTGAATACTAGGGTAAGAGATTCGGGTTAACTAACTAGTTAACCCCCACGTGTCAAGGTAAAAAATATCTACAGATCAAACTGGCAAGCTGCTAGTCCTTGTTCATTTGGCTTGTTTGGTTTCATTTATCTATTTATTAAACATGCTTTTTGCTTTTGATATTTTGCAGAATTATTATTTAAACATGTAACTCTATATGCTTAATTTTTCTCAATGCAGCTTGAAATTTCATTTCTTACAGTCTTTTCCTCCACGAAGATGCTTATGCATTCCAGCCTAGGGTCCGTTGCTCTTGGCTCTCTGATTGTATCATTTGTAGAGTCAATCCGCTTTCTGCTTGAATCTATTCCACACAATACATGCCCAGGGAATCAACGACAGTAGATAGTTATAAGAACTTTAAATATCTTATTCTCTTCATTTTAAAATTGGATGTGGGTAGAATGTAAAAATATTAGTGTATAGTTTAAATAATTTAACTTGTTTAAATGTTAATTTAATTTTTTGTCAACTAATTAGTATAAAGTAAAAGGTAAAAGTGATTAGAATTAAATTGACTATTATCTTAATACATAAAATGTGTTATTTATACATTCATGATGAATAACCATGTGTGTTGATTATTTATAGTATAATACATAAAAAGTGAATATGGTGAAACTAATAAATCCATTGTTTTTAACTTAATGCACAGTGCCGTTGGATAGATGTATCATGTAAGTGGCAAATTGGAGTTGTATGTAGAGAATATCAGACCAAACGAATTTTTTGTTTTTTTACTCCTAAAACAAAATTTATCAAACAAGTTTTTTACATGTTTTTAAAATAAATTTACCAAACAAAATTTTTTATATGTTTATTCTGTGAAATAATTTTAAAAAATAATTTCATAAAATAATTTTTAAAAATTAAAAAAAAAAACTAAACAAGCCTGTAGTCTCCCAAGAGTTGTCTCCTGTAGGAACTAGCCTTTTCTATGGAACAATATTTGCTTTAATAATTTCTTTTTCATAAAAAAAAAGGTATAAAGGCAAGTTTACTTGGGGAAAATAATATTAACAAGATGCTTTTTTTTTAGTAGAAATATTAACAAGATGACTTTATTGCCATATAACTAGTACAAGCTCACGGCAATACACATGGGCAGTTCTAGCTATATAACTAGCTAGAACATGCATTTGGCACCTAGACACCATAGACAATACATATTATTCATGACCCGAAGGGGTTGACAACAAGGAGAGAGTGGTTACATGAGTTGGTAGTTGTCCTTGCCTGGGAGAGGCACTGAAAGAACGGCCTTAGTGCCAATGAAATGGCAAACGGGGACAGTTCCTGGCCTTACTTTGAGGACCTGGTACAGCAAAATGGGATTCATCGCCCTGGTATCAGCGTGGCAAGCAGCCAGTGCCTTGGCTTTGGTCCCATCAGCGGCCACCATTGGAACCATATAATATGTGGTTGCATTGAATTCATGGCAATAGTAAACAACCTCTGGCGCATTCACTCTATGGCACAGCACTGCTTTCTCTCCAATTTTCTGTGCCCCTTCCACAGTGTAAACTTCCTGATTCGGGGCAAAGGAGCTTTCGAGAACCCGAACATTGGTGCCGAGCTTAGACATGGTGAAATCCATTAAGGATTCCAAGGATTTCGCACAGTACTTATCTTCTCCCAAAACAGGCCTCTTCTCACAAACCCATTCAAGAGTTTTTTTATCTAAGTGATCCATTTTGCGCGGATCTTCCAGCCAAGAATAAACACCGTAAGGTTGAGAATAGGTATGACTGTTGAAGTGCATGTTCATTTGTCTCCCAGGGTGAAGGTCATGTTCGAAGAACATGAGTGCCGGGTATGATGTATCATCCACTTTTGGAGCATTTTCTTCACCCGCTGCATGCACCCATTACAAACCACAAATTTATTTCACTACCATTGACTTTCCTTCCATGGAATTTAAAGTACTTTGAAATAGGAAAAACAATCAGTACCCAAGTCTCAAATACTATTACACCGAAAAATGCTGACACCAAGTTATTGCATAATTTTGTAAACGAAATTTAGTAAGAGCGTGAGAATAGAGCAACATATATATATATATACACCACTCTAACTCGATTCATGGTCAAAATAATTTAGTCTTCTGTCTGTGGTCAAAATAAATTAGTCTTAATCACTTGGTTAAGGCCCAACTGGTCACTTGAAGACAATTTTCTAATTTATCATGTAGTCTTTGGGCCAGGGAGAACCCTTGATGCAGCCGAAACAAGCCATCACTGAGTGGGTGTGTCATCAAAATTGATTATTACGATTATCATTATTGATTTATTAAAGAATGTCTTCTTTCTGAAAGAGCTGTTGAATGTTTGAGCCTGACTACAAATATAACTTGATATTTCAGTGCCATAGTACTAACCAGGCAAAAGAAAATCCCGCAGACCTACGGGCATGGGAGTGTTTGGCCATACGGCTTGCCAGTAATCTTCGGCAGGAAGCGAGGCATGGCTTCCCACCACAGCCAGCTGCATGTGCGCATTCAATCAAAAAACCAGATTATATCAGTAATTTGGACAAGTGCACTGCCATGATCTCTGATGAAAATAAGACTACATATAGTTAGGGTTAGCGCGTTTCGATTCTTGAAAGATGAAAGCAACTAAGCAAGTAGTGTTTTACAGAATGCAAAATGGTGGGAGAAGTTGAAGAATATACTGAAACATATATATTTAAAACGAAAAAGTTGGCTTACGCTGAACAGAGCTAAAACGGCAAGTTGTGAAAACTCCATTCAGGATGTGTAGTAGACAGTAGAACTTGGAACCAAAGTGAGACTGAAAGTTGGATACGCACTCATATTTATAGTGAAGAGCTGCACTATTTTGACACCAATTTATTCTTATTTTAGAGAGGATTTATCTTTAATAAGAAGGGGCGGATTAAACAATCAAACAAAAAATAAATCCATAATAATATATCTATGATAGGACCCTTTTGTTTTGGGCAAGCCCCACGTACAGATCTTGGCGTGTCATGCTGAAACTAACATAGCCCTCTTTGGAAAACACATCAAAATGAAAGAGTACAACAGAGTAACGTGTTGATCCATGGCCAAAACAGCTTTCAAATCGATAGCTAGATGTCATTGTTGCAACAAAACTAAAGAAGGCAGAATTTGTCTATATTTCCATAAAGAAATGCAATTGCCCCACCTCGATATGCGAGATCTTCCAGTTATGGGTCTTTTGGCATATGAATGATGATGCAACCTTTGTAATATGTTTAATCTTGTATTTATTAGCCATTTCAATGCAATTTCTTTAGTCTATTAAGCATGGCCTTTTCAAAATAACTACCTGGACTGAAGAATCCCAACTCAAAGCTTCCATCTCTAGAAACCAAGGTCTTGCCATCGGGAAATGACTGAAACTGGGTAATGGTACCAGTTGCAGAGGAAATTTGAGGGAAGAGCAAAAGTAGCTTGGTGATGACAAGCGTGAAGGGCGGAGCGGCCATTGGTTTGGGTAATTCCTAGACATTCTCAATAACAATGTTTCTTGACCAAATTATATAAAAGAGGAAAATTCAAAATAACAGTTTGAGGTCGGAGAGTTATTAACTCAATATTGTAATATGTAATTTTTTATTTTTTATTATTTTTATATACAATATATAATAAAAAAAAGCAAATAATGAAGAATCAAACTTTACAATTTTAAAAAATTAAAATTCATATGCTATTATTAGCTGTCAAACTAGTGCTCTATTCAACTTCAGTGAGTCATCATCCATGATGGTAAAGATGACACTGGCGTCTCCACGTCAACTGGCTTCTTTATTAAGCTTTGGCACATCTATCCAACAATTTATAATTTGTGTTTAGAAGGTGAATATAATATAAGCATTTCTCATTCACCGGCGACTAGAGAAACATCTTTGAAATTCACCATAATGTATGACTGGGTCATCTTAGATTAAATCCAAATGATATGTACTGATGCATATCTGCATAACAGTGGATTAGGCAGAATTGATATTTGAGTAATTTGCCTGCAAAATTCATTGCAGTGCCAGCTGCTTGATAATTTCATTCACATAGGATGCCTGCAAATGAGAATTATCTTCTAAAAGCACATCAGCAGTAAAACTTGAAATGGAACCACGAAAGACGCCACAGTTGTTTCATGGTAAAGAAAGCATCTGTTTTAGAAGGCAAGTCAAGAGAGCCCTTGGGTAGAGGACAGATGCTAGGTAACTATTCACAGGGTTGAAATCAACCACCTAAGGAAGTTGAAATCTTTAATCAAGTTAGTCTTACTTTAATGTGATTAGATACTTTAAACTCACATCTATTGCAAATCAAGGAGTCATTGATCATTTAAACACTTCAACCTCTACCTGGGCTCTAACATAGTGACACTTATTTCATTGGTTGAAGAAAACTGGTGCTTGCTACTAGAATCAGCTTCAAGTAGAGTCTTCTCTATAAGGGAACCAGGTTCCTTGGGTTGAGGCAAGGTATTCTCACTGCTCAGCATCACAACCACCATTGACATGTTTGGCCTATCCTCAGGATGCTGTTGCACACAGAGAAGACTGACATGGATGCAACGTATTGCTTCTGATAGAATGTACAAGTCCTCTAAGCATGAATCAATCAACTCCAAAGGCCTACCTTCTTTCCAAAATCTCCATGCCTAAAACATAAAAAGCTTTGTCATCCTCAAGGATTTTCCCTTGTAACAGAAGAAAAGTTAACTTCCTCACTCACATGTCCAATGAGGTTAACACTTTGATTGGAATCATAAAATCCCCTGTTCTTTTTTCCACTGACAATCTCCAGCAGCAGCACACCAAAGCTGAACACATCTGATTTTGCTGAGAATAACCCATGAATAGCATATTCAGGTGCCATATAGCCACTGAAAAACATCATTTAAAAGGAATGGTTGAAAGCATAGTAAGAGAAAGATTCAAATTAAGAAGAATGTTAAGAATACTCACTATGTTCCAACCACTCTATTTGTGTTTCCTTCGATTTGATCTGCTCCAAAAGTTCTAGCCATGCCAAAATCTGAGATTTTTGGATTCAATTCATTGTCAAGTAAAACATTGCTTGCTTTAAGATCTCTATGTATGATTCTTAACCTAGAATCTTGATGAAGATACAGAAGTCCCCGTGCAATTCCACAGATAATGTTGAAGCGCTTAGACCAATCTAGAAGTTTACCTTTTGCATGATCTGGCAAGACAAAGGACATTGTTAATTTATGTGCAGCAAACAAATATAATTAGTCATTAAATACAAAAAGAGAAGGGTTGGGGTTGGAGGAGATACAAAGGAAAAAAGAGCAGAAAAGAAAACATTCAGAACAAACTGAAAAGCATAGTTCTATAGATCTTAAAGATAGATACCAAAGATAAAGAAGTCCAGGCTTTTATTGGGCATGTATTCATAGATAAGCATTTTCTCCTCTCCTTGAATGCAACAGCCAAGAAGCTTAACAAGATTTCGGTGCTGAAGTTTGGCAATCAACATGACTTCATTCTTAAATTCATTCAGTCCTTGTCCAGAATTCTGCGAAAGCCTTTTCACAGCAATTTCTCGTCCATCTACCAGTGTGCCCTAAAATCTCACAATTGTTTACAAAATTAATATAATTACTATCAATTACATAAGTTCTACTTATTTATGTAATCAAACCAGTGTGTAGCATAATTACCCTGTAAACAGCCCCAAAACCACCTTGTCCAAGCTTCTTGTCAGTAGAGAAGTTATTGGTTGCACTAGCAATTGTAGCAAGGTCAAAGAAAGGAAGTTCCATTTCATGTCCCTGGTCTTCATCATTATTCTCTACCATTAAGTTGTTCTCTGTCTTCCCTAATGTAAAGAAAATGAGCTTTAGTTAATTATAAAACAGACAAGTTTTTTCTTGAATACAAAATCAGATGCTGATTAGCCATTTCTACTGCAGATCTTATTTATTTATATCCAATTGAAGACCAAATATTTAAGATAAGAACAGGGTGTAAGAAACAGAAAAAGGCTTCAGTCAAGCAAATAATCAATATTTGCGGTCATGCTGCCCAATAGCACGACAAATACATTATTTAGAATGTAAAATTAACATTCATTTAAGGTTTTAATCATTTAAACGATTCATAATTATAAGCTTCTTTCTCAATCTATAGATGGTAGCAAATATACGCACGACAGCTTAATAGTTAGCAGCCCCATTTTGCAACCACAAAGGAAGCAAGAAGAAGAGATTGCATTAGAAACTTGTGAATAGGACATTTAGATTGACTATTTTAGCTTAAGCATTGTGCAATTTATTAGGTGCAGCTTAAAACTTGTGAGTGACTCCTTAATTAGTTAGGGTGCAGTCTGGATGTAATGGCATAGTTAACCCGCCCCTACCCACTAAAAAATCCAACTATATAATAAGTGATTTACTTAACCGAGATTAAGAAATATTAAAATTCCTCTTCCGCATGTTACAGGAATCCTGAAACGTATAAATTGAGTAAGAAATTTACCTCCTAACTTCCTCTTCATCTTGCCAATGTAGGAAACGATCAATGCTAGAACAAGAACTGTGGCAACAATGATGATTATCGCCACCACCTTCATCTTATGCGAATCTTTAACAGCTTTATGATTTGTTGAGACAGAGTAGAATTGAGTTATGAATGGCAAAAGCAGAGTATATATGGTAGAGAAAATTATTTAGCTTACTTGATGAGTAAATAAAATATCAGAAGACAAAGAAAGATGAGGACCTTACCAATCTCGGAAAATTTCATTCGAATATATACATCTTGATCACCTGAAAGCTGTCTGATATCCATGAGCTCACCAAACCACATGACACAGCCACTACCTCCTCCCCTGATATCCGAGTTCGCATAAGCTGTACAGGAACAGTTTTCTAAGCATTTGTCTCTGCATTCTTTGAGATTTATACTCTCATTGACCCAAGAGTATCTAGAATCCGGATATTTCAACCCACTAAATTTAACAAATCCATCTGTGTTCTTAGCTTGGCAGTTCAATTCTTGACTGTGTATGCATCCTTGAGTCCAGTCCATCATGTCCCATTTTTGGGGTGATTTCGGCTTAAACCCTGTTAAACACTGGCAGACAGGCGACTCATTCAGGACACAATATCCATTTGGACCACAAACGTTATAATAGTCACAATTGTCCCTTGGCACAGATGTATAAAGCCTCCAAGTTTGAGCTTCTTCAATCCATATGTAGCGCTGCCGAGAATAAATGGTTTGGTTCATAACAATTCTTGAAATCATTGACTGATTCCGGAGGTTGTATGTGTAATACACCTCATCCACATTGGAGACAAAATTGAACTCAAAAAGCGGATTGGTCTTCAATTCTGGGGCACCGCTAAACCGAAGGCCGTTCCAGAGCCCACTCCTGTAGTACTCTGCAGAGCCCTTCCACATCAATAATTGAGGGTAGCCTTCAATTACTAGACCCCAAGTAAAATCTCCTACAGATGGGTCGTCCCAGTTCTTCCAAGCAGATATCCGCCGCTCAAGACCAGTCTTTAGGTCCCATCCCAGATTCATTCCTGGTAACAATGTATCAGAAGGATGATCAAAGCTTTGCCACAAATAGTTATCTGGGTTCTCATCTTTATCATCTCTCAGTACTAAATTTCCAGAATCTAAAAGCTGAACAATTGGATTCGACACCTTTTTTGTGGAATTTGCTGACCAAACAACAGTGTCATTCTGGCTGAGAAGTACAAGATTTCCCTCTCTGTCTATACTCAACATGCCAGACTTATCTTTGATTGGACTCTCTCGATTGGCAACCCAGACAACAGTTCTAACCGGGATGTTCTTGTACCATATCCCCACATAGCGGTTTGTGGAGCTATCCGGGCTGAAGAAACCCAACTCAAAGCTTCCAGCTTTAGAAACAAAGGTCATACCTTCAGAAATTGATAGGAATTGAGTTATGGAATCAGCAGCACAGAAAGCATGAAATAATAATAACAGGGACTTGGTAATGACAAACATGAAAGAAAGATTCATCAGTTGCCAGTCTCGCAGCTCCATGCTTTTGTAGACCCTTTCTAATTGTGAAAATCAGGAGCTTTACGGCACGAAACTCATCGTTTTCGACTTAGTCTGAACATGTAATTGCACTTCATAAGCCATAAGATGGAGCTTTTTACATTGATAAACTCACGCAACCTTCACAAAATATGACTGACTTAATCTGACATGTAACAGCAGTTCATAACTCAGATGGAGCGTTTAACATTGAAAAACTCACGCAACCTTCACAAAATATGACTGGCAGCTGGAATTTTCCACATTTTCTTGACTTGCTTTGTTGCAAAGTTTTTATATTGGTCCACATGTCCCACGAATGAAAGGCTGTAAATTTGTCGTCTTGATTTTCAAGGCCAAGATAAAGTAAGTTGACTCTCTTTCCAGAAGATAACAACCCCCCATTCAGACAGGTATGACATCAGTTCTAGAATTTAGAAAAACAGCCAAATACCAGTTCACACCGTTAAATCCTCACCCTGCTTCCCCGTTCAAGGTGAAGTTAGCATGATCATCCTCAGAGAGCATGGGACACATAATCTACATCTACATAAGACAGATAGGACGGTTTCACCACCCAAAAAAAGATCATAGGAAGGTCTGCTTCCATCTAGTGCTTCCCTCAAATAAACGTTTGTAGCCAAGACTTCAACTACAAAAACATGAAAGCTGGCAGGTATACACATATATGCCCTCCCAGGAGCCAGTGTTTAAATATAGATATGCAAAAGGTAGGTTCTCAACCAGGATTAAGCTACCGAAGTCAAAATTATGGCAGTCCCCTTCTCCTTATGCTTTTTGAAACTAAGGGCAACTACAAGTCTGCAGCTGCTCACCTAATGAACCGTAGAGACGACAAGTGACTGAAAGAAGAATCTCATTCTTATTGTTTTAATTTTCTCATAATTGATTAGCTTTTCTTGACCAATTGAGCCAACACTGTAGTTAGTTGCTAGGGCAGAAAAATCAAAACCAGTTCAGATGTGACAAGCCTCGAACTAGAACTGCATTCAATCATGAATCAAATAATTGAAAGAGATAAAGTGAACCAAATTAAGAAGGAAGAATGTTGATTTACAAATCTAAATTTAATGGTTGACCAACACAACAACATTGGGCAGAATAAATAAATTTAATTGAACTGAAGATATATACGTAAATGTCACATAGATTAGTTTTGCCATTTCTTTTCTTTCTAATTTCTCACAAGTATATGAAAAGTTGCCAAAAATGGCAAAAGAATGAAGCAAATTACAAAAAGATTAGAAAGAATCTTTGAGTTCTTGTTGAAGGACTTCCTCTAACCACAATTTTGAGCCCTCCATAAGTTCAGGGCTCAATCTGAACATCAAGACGCAGAACTCCAGCTGATTAAGGGCCCCATCACCGTCAAAGTCACCTTCTCTTAACATAGAGCGAAGATCCTCATCGCTGAAGCCCTGTAGTCCCAGCAAAGCGGAATTTCTCTTGAGGCTGTCGAACGTTATGACCCCTTTTTCAGAATCCATTAATAAATTGAACCCATTGCAAAGCTCGTCTATTAGACCATCTCCACCCAGCTTGTTGGCCATAATGGGCAAGTAATCTTGAAAATGGGCTTGTGGGTTTTGTGCTGCCATAGCTGGTAAAGCAGAGCGAGATACTCAAATACAAATAGATATAGAAGGAATTAGGAGTTGGAGTGAAGAAAACATTTGGGAAGGAAGTATATAAAGAGGGGAAAAGGAGAGGAATTGGGTTTTCCGAGAAGGAGAGGCTATGGAAGACAACTAAGCAACAGATCAGGAAGAAGGTCGGTCACTCGGTCTAGTTTTTTGGGAGTCACCCATGGCTTTCGCAGAAGCCCGCTCAGGGTAAAACCGTCCACAAGAAATTGTGGAGGTTGCGGGGTGGCAGGCACCGCAGGATCTTGGGGTATACTTTGGTTCTTTGGTCTCATGGGAAGTTTCATACTCATTTAAGAGGCGCTAGACGTTAGAACCGTTTGTTGACCGTCAAAGTGGAAGGCAGCAAAAACAGTGTGAAAATGAGAATCTTAAAGAAGAAATTCCTTTATTATTTAATTGTTGTGCTGGGTTGTCGTGGCCCACTCAAGAAGGAGCAAGCTTGACAACTTGGGAATTTGGTAGTAAACGCCAGAAAGTGAGAGGGAGAAAGCTACTCCGTGCACTCCATGCAGCGTCAGCCAAGCTAGTAACTTTATTAAATGTGAGAGGGAAAAGGACCAACATCTATTATCACATGATAATCAGAAAATATATTTCTTTATGAATTTCTAATAAAAATAATAAATTATTTAAAATAAATATAAAAATCCTAAATTTAAACTTAAAATATTTTACAAATAATTTTAAAATAATAATAAATATTATTACACTACTAAAAATGCCCACATAAATTTCTTTCTATGTGAAAAGGTTAAATGGCATTCACATCATTAATTTCATCTGTTTTAATGGTCTTCAAGAAACAAGGACACTCTCCTTTATCTGTTTATTTGAATTTGGATCTATTATAATTCTTTTTAATATTTAATAATTTTTTATTTTTATTTCATAACTTGTGAATTTTACTTTTCTTTCACCTATTTTATAATATTTTCAAAATTTTATTGATTTCTTACTATATTCCTATATAATTGTAGGAATCCACATCTATTCACCTATTTAATTCATAGAAAACTATCTATGATTTACATAAAAATTTAGGGTACTTGCTTCTTTCAAAATGACATAAGAATTATCTATTATGTCAATTATTGAATGCCTATGTATCAGTCTTTGTTGGAGGGCTATTTATCTTTCTTTTATGTTTGTGCGGTGGTCTAAAATTTGAAAAAGAAAATTATTCCAAGATAGAAATTATGAAAAAGCCTTTAGCAATCTCTCTACAGAAAATACAATTGAGCAGCCACAATTATATTGCTTGTCAGCTGAACATCTATAATATTTGTTTTGAACTATTATACGCATATTTTTAAAAATTTAAAATTTTTATATTCTTATATTTTCTCATATTTTTTAAATTTATTTTTATATATACATATATAATGTACAAAATTATGTGCATATATCATTTTTTATTTAATAAACCTAGGATTTCCTCAAAAAGGTTCATACAAAAGAATTTTAAAAAAAAAACTCAAATTGAAATATTACTGAATTGTAATATTGTATATTTAAATTGAACAATAAACAGAAATACTTTTTTCTTTGAACATTCACACCCTGCATAATTAAGATGAATTCAGAGGGCAACCTTCTTATCTGCACTGAAAGTCGATATAGACTATCTTGCTTGTAATGATATGAAGGAAATTTCATTGGTTGAATACGGTCCATAATTGCCTGGTGAAGGACTGGACTGGTGCGGGTAAAAGGCAGGCTCACTCGGCCTGGGCAATGGTTTCTCACCGTTTAACATTAGAATTCCAGCTGACATATCTGCCCTGTCCTCTGGCCTCTCTTGTGCATATAAGAGCCCAAGGCGAATGCATCTCAACACATCAGCCAGAGCGAATGAAGTTGAACTTCAAGTAATAAATCAAGTTTAACCATACTTACTAAGTTCCCGCCACTCCCTGTGTGTTTCCTTCAGCTTGATCCCTCCCAAATGTCCTAGCCAGACCAAAGTCTAATATTTTTAAATTCACATTTCCATCAAGAAAAATATTATTAATTTTGAAATATTTGTGAATAATTCTTAACTTAAAATTTTCATAAAGATAAAAAAACCTTTGAGTAATCTCACAAACAATTTGAAAGTGCTAACACAAAAGTAGTAATTTGCTTTTAATTTGATATAAAATTTTTCTTTGTTAAATTAGTCGGGACAAAAGCAAATAATCTTTGTAAGAGTAAACTTAGTATTTTAGATAGGATGGAATCCAAACCAAAAATAAAGTAGTCCAAGCATTTCATGGGCATAAATTCATAGATCAAGAGTCTCCCGTTATCTTGAATGCAACATTCGAATAGTGTCACAAGATTTTGATGCTAAAGATTTGCGATTAGCATAACTTCATTTTTGAACTCTTTTGGCCTTTGTCCAGTGTCGACACGCGACGCGGGGCGGCGATCCAGAGGTGAATAAAAAAAAATAAGTTTAGATTTAGGTGAGGTTTTAGAAAATGATTTAAAAAAATGGAGTCGCCACCGACTTAGATTGAAATGGTGAAGTCGGACACCGAATAATATGGTCTGCATTACAGAAAAAAATGGATTCGGGGGTTGGTTACGTGTAGGGAAGGTATTAGCACCCTACAACGCCCTTTCGGTACCACGTTGATATTTGTTGCTTTTGATTTCAAAACTATGCTTTGTCTTTTGTTTAGATAAATTTATTTTTACATGTGATTGTGATTTAAGATTATTTATAACTGCCTCAATAGAGTCATGCCAGTTGACTGGCTAAACTCATGATGTAATTTTCCTCAAGATAGTTATATAGCGGCCAGTTAACTGACAACCATATTTATCTATTGTCAGGAGTTTATTTTTAATGCATTAATAGAACCATGCCAGTTGACTGACTAGGTTTGTAACAAGATTTCCCTTAGGATAGTTTAATAGCGGTCAGTTGACTGACAACTATATTTATCCATCATTAGGAGCTTCTTTTTAATGCATCAATAGAATCATGCCAGTTGACTGACTAGATTCGTAATATGATTTCCCTCAGGATAGTTTAATAGCGGTCAGTTGACTGACAACTATATTTATCCATCATTAGGAGCTTCTTTTTAATGCATCAATAGAATCATGCCAGTTGACTGACTAGATTCGTAATATGATTTCCCTCAGGATAGTTTAATAGCGGCCAGTTGACTGGCAACTATATTTATCCATCGTTGGGAATTTCTTTCTAATCAAGATAATGGATCAAAATAGTTGGAAAAATCATAACTAAATAGAATGTTATAAAGTGGTTGGAGCAAAACCACAACTATTCTTAACAACTCCAAACAATCAATTCTTCAATACTTACTTGTAGAAAAAGTATAAGCAAAGTTGTAATAGCATACAATTGTTCAACAAAACAATATGTTTAACAATGGGAGAACATAAAGAGATAAGTGAAACCTGTGTTTAGAGTACTTGAATGGCCTAACAAAGACCGGAAATATGATCTTCAAGAGATGATTTCCGAAGGAAAAGTTGAACTTCTCAAGATCAATGTGATGAGCTTGTTCAAGGGGAAACTAGAAGAATCAAGGGGATTTTAAATCTTTTCTCTCTAACCCCTTTCCTTACTCCTATCTTTCTCTTCTTCTCCTCTCCCTCTCTTCTTCACTTCTTCTACACTTTCTCCTCTTCTCTCTAAGTGTCTTGGTTTTTTTGTTGTGTCCCTCAAGAAAGATTGGTATGGGCTATTTATAGTAGTTAATGGTAGGTTTTTTTCTTTTTTTTTATTCTTAATTTTCATCTTCCTACCTAATCTTTATTGACTTTATTCATCATCTTTTTTTTCTTTCAACATTTTCTTCTCTTTTTTCAACATTTTCCAACTTTGTTCAACATTTTCTTCTCTTTTTTCAACAATTTCTCCTCATGGCCAACATTTTCCTACTTCCTTCAATATTTTCTTCTCTTCTTTCAACAATTTCTCCTCATGGCCAACATTTTCTTCTCATGGCCAACATTTTCCTACTTACTTCAACATTTTCTTCTCATGGCCAACATTTTCCTACTTACTTCAACATTTTCTTCTCTTCTTTCAACAATTTCTCCTCATGGCCAACATTTTCCTACTTACTTCAACATTTTCTTCTCTTCTTTCAACAATTTCTCCTCATGGCCAACATTTTCATACTTACTTCAACATTTTCTTCTCATGGCCAACATTTTCCTACTTACTTCAATAATTTCTCCTCATGGCCAACAAACACCTCACTCATTCCACCC
Organism: Dicorynia guianensis; assembly: GCA_037013595.1. Taxonomy (NCBI): domain Eukaryota; kingdom Viridiplantae; phylum Streptophyta; class Magnoliopsida; order Fabales; family Fabaceae; genus Dicorynia; species Dicorynia guianensis. The sequence goes on from JASUAB010000009.1 coordinate 6,331,847, forward strand.
ACCTTTTTTGATTTTCCTTCTTTCCTTTTCACACTTCTTTTTTTCTTTTTCTTTAATTTTTTATTTTTTATTATTTTTTATTATTTTTTATTTTTTATTTTTTTGCAATATTATTCACATTTGGGACCAAAAATATCTTTAAGTATTTCATTTTTTTGCTCAATTAATTTCTAGAAAAATATATATTCAAGTAGGATAATTTTAGAATTTATACATGGGTCCACTTTAATTTTTAAGGTCCGGACAAAATTAGGTGTCTACAGATTGCCCCCCTTTGCTCATCATTTTAGGGACTAAAAGATGGGCAAAGGTTGAGAGACACTATTTTGTTCGGATGCGAAGGGTTATGATCCACCCAACGGGGACACTGAAGGATACTAAATCCAACTTTGGGGATACCTAAGAGCAACTTAGGATTTAAAACAAAATGGCCTGAGGTAACACGTCTCAGGATTTAAAGAAATGAACTTGGGGCAACCCGTCCCAAGTTTTGAATTACCTGGAGAAACCCGTTCCAGGATTTGAAACAAAATAACTTGAGGTAACCCGTCTCAGGATTTAAAACAAAGAACCTGGGGTAACACGTCCCAAGTTACAATACCTTGGAAAATCATGTTCCAGGATTCGAAGGGTTTTAATCCACCCAGTAGGGATACCTAAGAGCGACTTAGGATTTGAAGGGTTATCATCCACCCAATGAGGATACCTAAGAGAGACTTAGGATTTGAAACAAACCTGAGGTAACCCGTCTCAGGATGAACTTAGGGTAACTCGTCCTAAGTTTTGAATTATCTGGAGAAACCCGTTCCAGGATTTGAAGGGTTATGATCCACCCAGTGGGGATACCTAAGAGCGACTTAGGATTTGAAACAAAATAACCTGAGGTAACCCGTCTCAGGATTTAAAACAAAGAACCTGGGGTAACACGTCCCAAGTTACAATACCTTGGAAAATCATGTTCCAGGATTTGAAGGGTTTTAATCCACCCAGTAGGGATACCTAAGAGCGACTTAGGATTTGAAGGGTTATCATCCACCCAATGAGGATACCTAAGAGAGACTTAGGATTTGAAACAAACCTGAGGTAACCCGTCTCAGGATGAACTTAGGGTAACTCGTCCTAAGTTTTGAATTACCTGGAGAAACCCGTTCCAGGATTTGAAGGGTTATGATCCACCCAGTGGGGATACCTAAGAGCGACTTAGGATTTGAAAGGGTTATCATCCACCCAGTGAGGATACCTAAGAGCGACTTAGGATTTGAAAGGTTATGACCTAGGATTACCTTGCTTATCTAGGTCAAAGGGGTTGAGTCAAATGATGCCCGACTCTGGCATTGGTGATAAAATGTTGAGTCAAACGAAGCCCGACTCCAGCTTTGATGATAAAAAGGTTGAGTCAAACGAAGCCTAACTCCAGCTTTGATGATAAAAGGTTGAGTCAAACGAAGCCCGACTCCGGCTTTGATGATAAAAAGGTTGAGTCAAATGAAGCCCGACTCCGGCTTTGATGATAAAATGTTGAGTCAAATGAAGCCCGACTCCGGCTTGGATGATAAAAAGGTTGAGTCAAATGAAGCCCGACTCCGGCTTTGATGATAAAATGTTGAGTCAAATGAAGCCCGACTCCGGCTTTGATGATAAAAAGGTTGAGTCAAACGAAGCCCGACTCCGGCTTTGATGATAAAAGGTTGAGTCAAACGAAGCCTAACTCCGGCTTTGATGATAAAAGGTTGAGTCAAACGAAACCTAACTCCGGCTTTGATGATAAAAGGTTGAGTCAAACGAAGCCTAACTCCGGCTTGGATGATAAAAGGTTGAGTCAAACGAAGCCCGACTCCGGCTTGGATGATAAAGATGAGTCAAACGAGGCCCGACTCTGGCATAAATGAAAAGGGTGAGTCAAACGAGGCCCAACTCGAGGCACAAAAGATAAGGGTGAGTCAAATGAGGCCTAACTCGAGGCACAAATGATATGGGAGTCAAACGAGGCCCAACTCAAGGCACAAAAGATAAGGGTGAGTCAAACGAGGCCCAACTCGAGGCGCAAATGATATGGGTGAGTCAAACGAGGCCTAACTCGAGGCGCAAATTATAATGGGTGAGTCAAACGAGGCCTAACTCGAGGCACAAATGATATGGGAGTCAAACGAGGCCTAACTCGAGGCGCAAATGATATGGGTGAGTTAAACGAGGCCTAACTCGAGGCGCAAATGATATGGGTGAGTCAAACGAGGCCTAACTCGAGGCGCAAATGATATGGGTGAGTCAAACGAGGCCTAACTCGAGGCGCAAATTATAATGGTGAGTCAAACGAGGCCTAACTCGAGGCACAAATGATATGGGTGAGTCAAACGATGCCTAACTCGAGGCACAAATGATAATGGTAAGTCAAATGAGGCCTAACTCAAGGCACAAATAATATGGTAAGTCAAACGAGGCCTAACTCGAGGCGCAAATGATAATGGTGAGTCAAACGAAGCCCGACTCTGGCTTGTCTTGCTTGACGAAGCCTGACTTTGGCTTGTCTTACTAGACAGGAGGCCGTGTTTGGCACATGGAGAGGCTTGACCTCGAGATTGCATGCTTGACATGCACACCTACTTGGCATGGTTAATGTTTAACCTAAGAGGTTTGACCTCAAATTTGCATGCTTGACATGCAGACCTGCTTGACGAAGCCTGACTTTGGCTTGGCACAGTCAGAGGCTTGACTCTAGAAGTGATATATATGGCATGCAAACCTGCTTGACAAGGTTAATGTACTTGACACATAGGGAGGCTTATCCTTAAATTAGCATGCTTGACATGCTTGATATAAAAGGCCTGACCTAAAAATAACTTGGCTGAGATGAATACATGCTTGACATGTAAAATATTTGACTTGAAATGGCATGCTTGATGCAAAAGGCTTGACCTTAAGATAGCATAGATGACATGCTTGCTATGCTAATGTGCTTAACACATGATGGACTTGACTGAAATGGCATGTTTGATATGCTTGACATGTAAACAATGTTTGACAGATGAGGAACTTGACCTAAAATAGCATGCTTGACATGCTAATGTGCTTGATATGTGAAAGGCTTGACCTTAAATGGCATGCTTGACATGCTTGATATAAAAAGCTTGACCTGAAAATGGCATGGTCGAGATGAATACATGCTTCACATGAGAAATGTTTGACTTGAAATGGCATGCTTGACATGCTAGGCTTGACCTTAAATAACATACATGACATGCTAACATGCTTAACACATGATGGACTTGACTGAAATGGCATGTGTGATATGCAAATAGGCTTGGATCTGAACTGAAGTGTATGTATGTGGATATTCCTAGCATGCTTAAAGGCTTAACCTAAGATGGCATGCTTGACGTGAAACGCTTAACATGTGAAATGGTTTTCCTTAAAAGGCATGCTTGACATGTGAACATGCTCGATACATGAAAGACTTGACCAGAAATGCCATGTTTTGCATGTAAACGCTTTTGACATGAGAAAAATTGATGCAGATGCCAAATCTATAATACAAAGGGTGAGTTATGGTTTATTGTCCTAATTATGAGTGAATTAGAATGTCAGACCCCATAGAAGCAATACCTTCTGGTATCAGTATTGGGTAACTCATCTCTCTCTTTTTTCTATAAATCCTCATCTTGGATCCCTCTGCTTTTTCAGGGATATTTAAGATTCGAGGGTCATTCTCCCAATTCTTTCCCTGGTTTAGATTTGGTACTCCCTAAACAATGGAAGATTTTTTTTTTTCCGGGCTTGCTTTCCTAACAATTGCCCCCAGTTTGTGCTTTTGAACATTTTTCAAATTCTAGATTCACTCCCAGTCATTGCCCCTAGTTTCCTTGATTACCTTCGAGCAAAGAACTATTGAAAAGTTTTTCTTAGTTCACCATCTCCTTTTTAAGAACATGCCAAAAAGGAATCCATATATTGGATGAAGACTACTCAATTCTCTGGAATCAAGGATTCTTTGTTGAGCAACTCTCTAATTAAGAAACTCTCAAGTGTTTGTGCTCTCATACAAGTGTTTGCACTCAAGTATTTGCCCTCTTGACAAGTGTTTGCACTCATAAGTATCCCATAAGCTTGTGCTCATGTCCCTTTCAGCATCTGTTATTTCACCACATTAACCAGGATCACTAGGTCTTTATTTTAGCTTGTAATGTAAGGTTTAGGCTTAGAAAGAAATGGATAAGGGTTTAGCAAACAAGGAGAGTGCAAGATTGAGCACATAAAGCCTTGTATTTCCCTTTTCATCTTCCACAACTTAGGAATCTTACTAGACATGGGAGGAACTAACTCTCTTTTGCCCATCTGGGCTTGCTCTTTTCTTTTCTAGTTTCCCAGATTCCGTTGTTCTTTCATTTTCTTTTTATTCTTGCCTTTTCATAATTAAGGCTTCAATTGAATGCAAAAGGATTCCCGAGTTATTCTTGATAGCATTTTTTCTCGGCTAATAGCTTTAGTGCTCCTTGTACTCGCTTTAAGGTAAGGATCATAGTCTTCTTGGTTGAAAGGTTAAGGTAAATGAGGGTTGAAAAAGAACATTTGATGGTGGCCTTGCCATCTTTTAAGGCTCAAATGGGTGACTAGGGATGTTTTACTTTAAGGTTAGCTTGAAAGGCTCAAACGGTGCAAAGACAGCCTAGATCACTTCTCTAGTTAATGTGGCATCCAACAAATTATTTCAAGGGGCATTCAAACAAGTTCTAGGAAACTCACTTTCTCATAGCATTCTCATGAGCTACAAGACATCACTTTCTCACCACTGCTTATGATCTGAGATACTCTATCATCCAAGAGAATTGAGTATTTTGTCAGGTAATCCAATTTCATCATTGGCAAAAAATGGATTTGGTTAGGATGAACTTATGATATCCGATCACCAATTAATTGCTCTTAGGCATCAAAACGTGAAAAAGGTGTCATAACCCTGATCGCCCCCAGCGTTGGTTCATTCAGGTGGTGGTAACCCTCCTTAAGTGTCTGCCATTCATTATTCATTCATATGATGTAGAATACATGCAAGATGGGTTATTGAACTTAAAAGGGTGCTCACATGCAGTCATTGCCAAGGTCTTGGGCAGAGCCATGCCATGAGATTACATGAAAACAAAACGTGCACAAGAGATGCAACAAAAGATGCATATGACGCTTCCGATGAGTTGTGCATGGAATGCATATCAAGAGTTAAGAATAACTCTTTACTTCGCCATGAAAGACATGTACGGAAAGACAACATTTTTTTTTTTTGAACGCCAGTAACATGCTTAGTATGGTAAGAGTGGTCTCTTGAACATCAATAACATGCTTTACAAATGCAATCTAGATTTACTGAAGGTCAAAGAATGAGGATATGCGGACATACAATGAATTTCATATCAACTCAATGCATTGAAACAAAATTATTCAGATACCTCTAACACACAATGCAATGATATTGTCATGATGCATGCTGACATACCAAGAGGCCTGATAAATCTCGTTGGATTGTGCAAGAACTTTTTTTCCTTTTTGGTGGGTGATACTTCCATAGCTTTTGAAAACTCTAAAGGTGAAATCATGAATGAACCATCTCTGTCCCTCTTAACATTTTTTTTTATCACGATATCCTTGCCCCACCTTTAACTCAATGCAACACTTTTGACTTTGGACTCATTGCAGTGCTGTTTACCATCCAAGAATTGAATACTTTAAGCAATCCTACTTCTTCATTGGCAAAATGAGTTTGATTAGGAAGAACTTAAGATATCTGATTACCAATTCATTGTTCTTATGTATGAAAAGACATTATAACCTTGATTGCCCTCATTGTTGGTTCATTCTGGTAATGGTATCCCCTCTTAAGCGTCTGCCATTCATCAATCACTAACATAAAAAAAGAAAGGAATGACATACAATACATTCATCATGCAAGACGTCTTATTAAATTCAAAAGGGTATCCCCATACAGTCTACCAAGGCCTTGAACAGGGCCATTAAAAGATGCAATAACACTACACAAAAGACATGCATAAAGAGAAATGCAACATTTTCTTTTGAAACAGAAGACGCCTATGATGCTCCTACTAAGTTGTGCATGGGATGCGTATCAAGAGTTAAGAACAACTCTTTACTCTGCCATAAGACTCCATGAAAGACATGCACAAAAAAGAAAAAAAACAACACACACACTTTTTTTTTTTTTGGGATACACGAGGATGCATATGATGCTTCTAATAAGACACACACGGGGATGCGTATCAAGAGTTAAGAATAACTCTTTACTCTGCCATAAGACTCCATGAAAGACATGCACAAAAAAAGAAAAAAAACAACACACACACTTTTTTTTTTTTTTGGGATACACGAGGATGCATATGATGCTTCTAATAAGACACACACGGGGATGCGTATCAAGAGTTAAGAATAACTCTTTACTCTGCCATCCATGAAAGACATGCACAAAAGGAAAAACAACACACGTTTTTTTTTTGCTTTTGTTTTTGGGATACACGAGAATGCATATGATGCTCCTAATAAGACACACACGGGATGCGTATCAAGAGTTAAGAATAACTCTTTACTCTGCCATCCATCACACACTTCGATCTCGATAACTTCGCTTAGCTACTCTTCCACTCGAACCATCCTTCCTAGACTTGTACATCATCCTAATAACACAAAATAACAAAAAGTAAAGCCATGACAAGTTACAATCGAAGCATGGTGTCTATTTTACGCTTTCTGCTACCATCGGGAGGCTGTTCGTCCACTTGTTTCACCAATGGGTAAGGTTGAAATACATAGGCTTGTAGTCGATCAATCAATCGATCGACGTCTGAATCTGATTTTATGGCACGGCGAGCCTCCAGAGATATGAAGCGTTGTTCCACAGCTGAATCTATAAAAGATAACAAGCCATCATAGAAGCCATTAACATTTAATAATCCTAACGGCCTTTTCTGATAGTTAAATTTGATCCAGAATAACACACTAGAAATCCCTTCTAGAGTTTCTAGACCACCAGGTAACGCGATAAAGGCCTCAGCATTGCAAAACATGTGCCCGAAGCGTTCATGCATAGATGAAACCCTTAACTCAGTACCAAAGGTGTAGTCACTGACTCTTTTATCGGCCAACCCTTTTATAAGGATGCCTAAGACATGGCTCTTCCCTGTAAATGCAGTTGCAGCTGCACATCCTCTTATCCCATGGATGCCCCCACCATACACCAGGTTTATTTTTCTGGCAGCTAACACCCTACCGAGTTCATTGGCTGCCTTTATGAACTCATTATCCTTCCCTAGAATGGAAGCACCGAAGACACAGATAGATTTGAATCTACGTGCCGAGGATGTTTCTCCTTCTTTTTCTACCCCAGCCATGCAGGGATGATCCAATGTGAAGGTGTATTTATAGGGGAGAAATGAACAACAGAAAATGGTCAGGCGTAATAATTTCAGACAATGAAGTAAGAAAGTCCAAAAGACAAGACACGCCTGCATATACGACAGTCCTTCAGCGAGGAAAGGTCGTAAAGCTACCAATAATGAACAGGCAGCTAGCTGGCTTTCTTAAAGTTTGTGTGCAGAGTCAAAAAGTGAACAGCAAAACTAATAAATGCACCGGCGATCGTCAAAAAGAAAGGACAATTACACCGATATTATCAGAACCATGCAGGCAAAGTCAGAAAGTAAACAGTAAATACGGCAACTGTGCCAGTAGGAGAAAAGACAACCACATTAGGCATGCGGAGTCAGAGAGCAAACAGTGGATACGGCAGCTATGCCAGTAATTAAGAAGGAGAAAAGACAATTATACCAACATTGTCAACATTATGCATGTAGGGTCAGAAAGCTAACAGTGAATATGACAGACGTGTCAGCGAGAAAAAAGGCAATTACACCGATATTGTCAAAATTATGCTGGCAAAGTCAGAAAGCATACAGTAAAAATGACAGATGTGCCAGTGCTTAAGAAGGAGAAAAGACAATTACACCGTTATTGTCAAAATTAGGCAGGCAAAGTCAGAAAGCATATAGTAAATATGACCAATGTGCCAACGGGAGAAAAGAATTACACTGATATTATCAAAATCATGCAAGCAAAGTCAGAAAGCATACAGTAAACATGACAGATGTGCCAGCGCTTAAGAAGGAGAAAAGACAATTACACCAATATTATCAAAATCATGCAGGCAAAGTCAGAAAGCATACAGTAAACATGACAGATGTGCCAGCGCTTAAGAAGGAGAAAAGACAATTATACTAACATTGTCAACATTAGGCATGCGAAGTCAGAGAGTAAACAGTGAATATGGCAGACGTACTGATAATTAACAGGAAAAATCACTAACAACAACTGTACAAATCAAAACCGTGCATACACCATTGGAAAGTAAAAAAAGTGGTGGATTCACCAGCAATTACAAGACTAATGAATAGTGATCCTGGCTTATCCTTTCTTCTGATACTACATCCAATAACAGACTAAACACCATAAGGGATTTGTAAACTGATGAACAAGGTTGCAAACTAATGAACAGGGTCGTTTAACGTCAGATTCCCAAGACGAAACACTCCTTTGCTTTGTAGAATATGCCCACTGAGGCAAGAAATATGAAGATATCCATTAAGATGCGTCTCAAGAGTCTACTGGATATTATCCAAAGATTCTTTACTCAGTCCATCTTTAATAATTTTATCTTCCTGCCTAGGAACATCACTCCTTCATCCTTGTAACGAGCTATTCATGGATCAAGGTTGCTATCTAACTTCCTTACGAACTGGCAAACAGGATCATTTAGTGTTATCTTCTCAAGACAGTGGCGCTCTTTCTCCTTGTGAAATTTGTCCGCTAAAGCGAGTAGAACACCATGAACTTGTCCACTAGGATGCGTCTCAAGAGTCTGAAGGATATTATCCAACGACTCTTTACTCAGTCCATCCTTTATGAACTGAATTTTGTCTTCCCGGTTTGCGGACACCATTCCTTTTCCCTTACATCGTGTATTACAAGTCCACCTCGCACACTTATAACAAACCTCCATCCTTTTAGCTCTTCTTTTCTTAGCATAAGAGCTTCTTCCCATCCCTGGTAGATGTTTCACTAATGAATGTTGAAAATCATCTGCTAGGCGTACCTTAGCTTCAATGATCCAACGTACATCTTCAGGGAGTCCTAGACGTGTAAGTGTCTTCATTCTTTCAAGTCGGCACTTATACATCTTCCGAAGTGCGTCTTGGGGAAGAGAAGGAAATCTGACTCTAAGCCTAGCAAGGCTTTCCTCCATTTTTCGCTCTCTGGTAAGGTGATGGATTAGGACACTTGAATGATACTTCCCAGAATCCTTTGAGTCTTTCCTTTTTACAGGGTGACTTAAAAAACGAACCTCTCAGTCAGTCATGGAACGATGTCAGGTTGATTACCGACTGAAACCTGAGCGTGAATAGTAAGACATAAAAAGGGCAACTAGGCGCCTTCATGCGATCGGGCTTCAGCTGGTCTGCAAATGCTGATGGGCCTTAGGTTACACATTGGGCCCAAAGCCAAAAATTCGGGGGGGAGAACATGCTTAATATCACCTGAGTAAGGCATGCTCAAGCCCAAGCTCCAAACGACCCATTAAACAAAAGGTCGAATGACAATGCATGCTTAATGCTGCGTGCATGATGACATGATTGTGATCAACCCTCGAGAATGCATGTTTAAAACGCTAGTGCATTTGATGCCAAAAAAAAAAAAAAAAGAAATTCAAGTAACTTCAAGTCCGCAATCTCAACCATAGACTCATGAGGGTTCCTAGATCAAACTCAGATGACTCAAGATTTGTTAATCTTAAGATTTGAAACCAAACCAATTTAAGAGTCATCCCTTACGTTCTCTGATCTTTTTAGGCTCATCATACGTCCTTGCAACATTTCAAAACTTCAATCAAACTAGCAAAAAGGAACATGTAATTTAGAAGCACCCTTTGATTCTCTTGTTTATCATGTCTTAAACGCGTGACTAACAATATCATGCAAGTGATTATAAAAGAACTGTCATTGTATTGATAATTCAAATGGAAAATTCACATCCCTTAATGGGTTTTGACAGGCCAGTGGCAAAAAGTTTGGTACAAAATACAATAGGTGTGGGAAAACAAAAGGCAAGATACTTTTTTTTTTTTTTTTTTTGAAGACAAATCCTGAACATAGCTGCACTTAATCCTCAACCCTTAATTTTTGTGCCAATCTTTAAGCATAATATTTCTTCACGGCATCTGCATTTACAGGATTTGGTAATTCATCACCATCCATGTCACCTAGGATCAGAGCACCTCCTGAAAATGCCATTTTCACTACATAAGGCCCTTCATAATTTGGGGACCATTTGCCACGGTTGTCTTTTGTGATTGGCAAGATCTTTCTTAACACCAGATCTCCTTCACGAAATTGTCTCGGGTGGACTTTCTTGTTATGGGCTCTCATCATCCTTTTTTGATAGAGTCGCCCATGAGATAAAGCTGCTAGCCTCTTTCCCTCAATCAGGCTTAATTGCTCATACCGCATTTGAACCCATTCTGCCTCATCAAGTTGGGTTTCCATTAATACTCTTAGAGAGGGTATCTCCACTTCAAATGGGAGAACTGCCTCCATTCCGTATACCAGGGAAAATGGGGTTGCCCCAGTTGAAGTCCTTATAGATGTGCGGTACCCATGCAGAGCAAAGGGTAGTAGTTCATGCCAATCTCTATAAGTGAAAGTCATCTTTTCTATAATCTTCTTAATATTTTTATTTGCTGCTTCTACTGCACCATTCATTTTTGGGCGATATGGGGTCGAATTGTGATGAATTATCTTGAACTTCTCACACAATTCTTTCATCATCTGACTGTTGAGATTGCGGGCATTATCAGTGATGATCCTTTCTGGAAGACCGTATCTGCATATGATCTCCCTCTTAAGGAATTTCAAAACCACATTCTTTGTCACACTGCTATAGGAAGCAGCTTCTACCCACTTTGTGAAATAATCAATCGCTACTAAGATGAAACGATGACCATTAGAGGCCTTAGGTTCAATTGGCCCAATCACATCCATTCCCCACATTGCAAATGGCCATGGTGAAGTTAATACATTAAGTGCTGAAGGAGGTGTATGAATCTTGTCAGCATAAATCTGACACTTATGGCATTTTCTGACATAGTTGATGCAATCACATTCCATCGTAGGCCAATAATATCCTGCTCGCAAGACCTTTCGAGCCATTGCATGACCATTGACGTGAGTGCCGCACACTCCATCATGAACTTCTTGTATTAACCTTCGTGCTTCTTTGGCTTCTACACATCTTAAGAGTACAGTATCTTGATTTCTTTTGTACAAAATATCACCACTAAGAAAGAAACCCATGGCCAATCTTCGTAGAGTTCTCCTATCATTCTCTGATGCCCCAGTAGGATATTCCCTAGTTTTAATAAACCGCAAGATATCTTCATACCACGGCTTTCCATCCGGCTCCCCCTCTACGAAAGAACAATAAGCTGGAGAATCATGTTTCCTCATTTTAACCATTGGGAGATCATTACCCTTCACAATTGGATACATAGCTGAGAGTGTGGCTAAAGCATCAGCCATCTGATTTTCTTCTCGAGAAACATGGTTAAAGGTGATTTCCTCAAATTGTTCCACCAACTTACAAATATGCCTTTGGTAAGGGATCAGCTTCTGGTCCCTGGTCTCCCACTCATCTCTTAATTGGTGGATAACCAATGCAGAGTCTCCGAATACATCCAAAAGGGTAATTTGATAATTTAAGGCTGTTTCTATCCCCAAAGCACAAGCCTCATATTCGGCTATATTGTTAGTACATTCAAAGCACAACTTTGCAGTCACAGGATAATATTTTCCTTTAGGGGATATCAAAATAGCTCCAATCCCATGTCCCATTGCATTGGAGGACCCATCGAACCTCATTGACCACCTTCCATTTTCAAGCAATTCATCCTTAATTTCTAGCATCATGATATTTTCATCTGGAAATTCAAACTGAACTGGTTCATAGTTTGGGATCGGATTTTCTGCTAAGTGCTCAGCAATCACACTCCCTTTTATTGCCTTTTGAGGTACATATTGTATATCGTACTCCGATAACAGCATGTGCCATCTCGCAATTCTTCCAGTCAATGCAGGCTTCTCAAATATGTACTTGATTGGATCCATTTTTGAGATCAACCAAGTTGTGTGGCGCAACATATATGGCCGGAGTCGGTGTGCCGCCCATGCTAAGGCACAACAAGTCTTCTCTAATATTGTGTATTTTGACTCATAATCCATAAACTTTTTGCTCAAGTAATAGATCACCTGCTCTTTCTTCCCTGTTTCATCATATTGCCCCAGCATACAGCCCATTGATTCTTCATACACGGTGAGGTACATGAGCAAAGGTTTCCCAAGTACTGGTGGAACTAAGATTGGCGGGCTTTGAAGATATCGTTTGATTTTATCAAACGCCTCTTGACATTTGTCGTTCCAACTTGCATCTTGATTTTTTCTCAAGAGCTTGAAAATTGGCTCACATATGGGTGTTAGCTGAGAAATAAATCTAGCAATGTAGTTTAGTCTCCCTAAGAAACCCCGCACCTCCTTTTCTGTCTCAGGGGTAGGCATATTGATGATGGCCTTAACTTTATCCGGATCCACTTCAATTCCTTTCTCACTCACCATGTATCCTAGCAATTTTCCTGATCTTACTCCGAAAGTACACTTTGCTGGGTTCAGTTTGAGCTGATATTTCCTTAATCGATCAAAGAGCTTTCTAAGGTGTATCAAATGTTCAGCCTCTGATTTTGATTTTGCAATGATGTCATCAACATATACTTCTATTTCCTTGTGCATCATGTCATGGAAAAGAGTCACCATGGCCCTTTGATATGTTGCCCCAGCATTTTTTAAGCCAAAAGACATCACCTTGTAACGAAAGGTCCCCCATAGTGTAATGAAGGTTGTCTTATCTCTGTCTTCAGGAGCCAATTTAATTTGATTATAACCTGAAAATCCATCCATGAATGAAAAGATAGAGAATCCTGCAGCATTGTCAACAAGTACATCAATGTGTGGAAGTGGAAAATCATCCTTTGGACTTGCTTTGTTCAAGTCTCGATAATCCACGCATGCCCTAATTTTTCCATCTTTCTTAGGTACAGGCACAATATTAGCCACCCATTCAGGATATTTTGCTACTTCAATGAAACCGGCATCTAAAAGCTTTTGGACTTCATCTTTGATTTTTAACAAGATATCTGGCTTCATTCTTCGCAACTTCTGTTTTACTGGCCTAAATCCGGGCTTTATAGGCAAGCGATGAACCACTATGTCTGTATTTAATCCTGGCATGTCCTTGTATGACCAAGCAAACACATCCTTATATTCTTGCAACAATTGGATTATTAATTGCTTTTCCTTCATGGCCAACCTTGCTCCGATCTTTATTTCTTTTTTGTCCTCTTCAGTTCCTAAATTGATCACTTCAATGGGTTCCTCATGAGGTTTGATCCCTTTATCCTCTTGCTCAACTAACCTCTGTAGCTCAGGTGACACTTCCTCATCATCTTCTTGCTCCTCATCTCCCTCAATACAAGTGACTTGGCGTCCAAAATCAAGACTTGGAAGATCAGTGCAGTTAATTTCAGTATTATCTCTGTTATTTAACCTGGATTATTGGGTTTCAGTTATTTATGATATGTATAACACATGAAAAAAGATAAAACTATAAAAACTCTATTTTGGGAAATCAAATGCATTTTATTGAAAATCACTTGTAAAAGACAAGACAAACAGGTTTATTTATACAACTCCAATCTAAACCATAGATAGAGTACTATAAATTACATGTCTTGCAAGTTGTGAATGATTGGCATTTCCTTGATTGTCCAACTGCTTGCTTTAAACTCAGCATGGCTCGGCTTAACCACTTCATTCTTCTTTCCAAAAGGAGAACCTTCTTCTATGACTGCAATTTGATTGGGAGTCCAAAGACCGGTGCTTACAAAAGTTTCATGAAGAGGTTTGATTATGGGCCTATTAGTTCTCATCATTCGGCCATTTAGGCGGGCCATCCTCCTTTCTTTCAAGATTTGAGTCATCCAAACCCTATCAATTCTTGTGGGCTTGAAACCCAACCCAAATGTGTCTTCTTTCTTTGGAAACTCTGGCAATTCCTTTATTCCTTGCCCTTTGCGCCCTAACCCTTTCTTAGGATCATAACCGTTCCTCTTTAACACTTTTGCGGTCATTAGTGTAGCTTTAGAATATTGTGGAGTTGGTATGGGTCTTCCTGCTTTGGCATACACCACGTTAACAATTTCAAAAGATTGGAAGGAGCTGCCAATATCAGTATCGGCTGATATGTATGGTGTTGAAGACAGGCTGGAAATCAATAAGTCTTCTTCTGCTGACACCTCAACCAACTTCCCATCATGTATGAATTTGACCTTTTGATGCAAAGTAGAGGGTATTGCCCCAGCAGTATGAATCCATGGTCTCCCTAAAAGGCAACTATAGGCTGAACTTATCTTCATAACATGGAAAGGGATGGTGAAGGTACAAGGCCCAATTTGTATTGGTAACTCAATTTCCCCAATTACTTCACTTTTTGTTCCATCAAATGCCCTTACAATAGTAGTGCTGGGTCTCACATGAGAACCATCAAATGGTAAGTCTCTCAATGTTGATTCTGGCAAGACATTCAGGGATGACCCATTGTCAATCATAACATTCACCAAGTCTCGCCCCTTGCACTTCACAGAAATATGCAGGGCTTTATTATGTCCTCGCCCTTCAGGAGGAAACTCTTCCTCAGAAAATGACAGGAAATTGTGAGCCATGATATTCCCTACCACAGTGTCAAATGCCTCTGTGGTTATGTCTTTATCCACATAGGCTTCATTAAGGATCTTTGTTAATGCCTGCCTATGCGGCTTAGAGTGCATGAATAAAGAGAGTAGTGAAATCTTTGCAGGAGTTTCTTTCAACTGCTCAATTACTCTGTACTCACTCTGACGAATAAGTTTAAGGAATTCACTAGCTTCTTCCTCAGTGACAGACCTCTTAGGTGCAGTTAGCCTTTCTTCTTTGTTTTTGGCTTCAACAGGATCAGACTGCTTAGTCTTTTCAGACTGTTCTACCTCTAATGGATTACCAGTATCCACTTCTCCCTCTTGCGAGGATTCTATCAAGATTTCTTTTCCTTTGGGATTCGGCTCCTCCACCTTTTTGGCTTCTTCTTTCTTGGATATGGTCGGAAGATAACAACGACCACTTCTTGTAATGCCAGAAACCCCAGATATATGGGTAATCTGAGAGTGAGAATTTTTTGTAATCACTTGGCAATCATAATTCCATGGGATTGCCTTATTACTCTCATAAGGAAATGGTTGAGGGGTCTTAATCGTCAATTGTCCCATGGCCTTGACGGGTATCGACAACATTGGTGATTTATCAGGTGTATACTTGATAGATAGTGATCTTTTTTCCTCAACTGATGACTGGGTTTTCTGCATCACATACTTGATTGTTAATGGCTTCACAGTATTTTGGGTCTCAGTTTGCCCCAGTGTTTGTTGCACGGGACAAGAATCAACAGCATTTACATTTTCATGCTTAACCCCAACTTGCAATATACCTTTATTTACCAGCCCTTGAAGTATATTTCGAAAAACCTGACATTCCTCAATTCTATGGTCAGCTCTTTCACCATGATATTCACAGCTAGTATCCAGGGCAAACCCATACTTTTTCTCAATCCAACCATGTTCTACTAATGCCCAGAAGATATGACCCAAAGGAGTTTTAATTTCGGATACTTGCCTCCTTAAAGTAGTATCTGCTACGTCAACAACCATGTTTACACTTGACCCTCCATGTTTAGGCAAAGGATTTTCATCAACATCTGGTCCTGGGGTAACTGGGTCAAAATTCAACCACTTAGCATCAATAAGGTCCTGGACCTTTCTCTTTAATGCAGTGCAATTATCAACGGAATGCCCTTTAGCCCCAGCGTGGTATTCACAAGTGAGCTTGTCATTGTACCATGATGGGTAAGGAGGTTGCAGAGGAGGAAGTGGGGTAACCGAGACTAGATTATTTTGCAGCAGCTGTGGCAACAATTGTGAGTATGGTATAGGAATGGGGTCAAAACTTCGGCGCTTTCTATCATTATGCCTTGTTTGATCTGGTTGAAAATAAGCTCCTTGTTGATAGGTATTATGTTGCAATTGAGACCTAGGCTGATAGAATGTGGATGGATACTGTGGCATCGGCTGATATGCGACTTGTTGTTGAGGATGTGCCACTTGAGATGCAACCTGATTTTGTGGAGGCCTTAAATTAATTGGAGGTGCTTGGGTTACTGCCATCATAGGAGAAAATGTAGCCTGAGAGGAATGGTAAGCCTGCTGACTCTTATCGTGCTTACCTTTTCCTTTCCAATTTTGTTGGGCATTAACCGCATTGACTTCTTCCTTCTTTTTTCCTTGAGCTAGGGTTCTCTTTTGATATGCTGATCTCGCCATCTTCCCTTCTTGAATTCCCATTTCTATATTTTCCCCAATGATCACTAAATCAGGGAAGCTAGCATTGCTAGACCCCACCATCTTCCCATAAAAAGGGTAACTTAATGTCTTCACAAATATTGTGCTTATTTCTCTTTCTGACAAAGGTGGCTGTACCCTGATGGCCACATTCCTTCAGCGTTGAGCATATTCCTTGAATGACTCATTATCTGCTTTAGTCATTCTTTGAATGTAAGTCCTGTCTGGGGCCATGACTCGATTGAACTTGTATTGTCTTAGGAATGCCTCAGCTAAATCCTGCCATGAGCGAACAGTGTTACGGTCTAGATTAACATACCATTCTGCGGCTCCATCAATTAAGCTATCTTGGAAAGTATGCATCATTAATTTATCATCATCACTGTATGTTGCCATCTTACGACAATACATGATCAAATGAGTCTTAGGACAGGTAGTCCCATTATACTTGACAAACTCTGGGACCTTAAACTTAGGAGGAATGATCACGTCTTTCACCAATCCCATGTTATGTACATCTATCATGTCTTCCTCAAATCCTTCCCACCTATTCATTCTGGCTTCCAATTTCTCGTATTTTTTCCGGATCTGAGCTTCTTCGGCACTCTTCCTTAACCTCTCTATCTCCATAGGGTCATTGAGGTCAGGTACAGGATCAGTTTCTAACTTAATGGCAGGCTCTTGATGACCAAGCCCATGTGGACGCTGGACATGTGGTTCTTGGGGTTGTTGCTCTTGAGTATATTGAGGGTGTGGACCTTGGTGATGATGTGGGTAAGGACCCTGCATGGGCTGAGGCATGAGGCCTGATTGACGCTGCAATGGAGGACCTTGTGGATTCAATGAGCTTTGACACTCCAGATTATGGGGTAGAGGACTTTGCTGATTTTGTAATCTAAAGTCAGGAGGATATTGCAAGTGTTGGGCCTCTTGATGACTTGGTTGATTTTGATTATGTTGACGATGGGACTGTGGATCTTGAGGGTTGAATGTTGAAGTCTCTGCCTCAATTGATACTTTTGCCTGAAGCAACTCAATTAACTTAGCCATTTGGGCCTTGAGATCATCAACTTCAGTTTGTAATTCTTCCACCGTTTTTTCTTCTCTTGGTTCCCCCATTCGTTTAGATTGAGATCGCGTGATTGGAGCCGTAATTTCTTATCTGTGTTTAGTAAATGCAAATGAGTACCTAATTTTAGTGTGCATATGTAATGTTTGCATGCACAAATGACTGGCTCAAATTTTAGGGAATCATTAAACTCTTTTATATCATTAAGAAAAATAGCTACAATCGTCCTTAGAGGACTTTTCTTAGGATCGACTTAGTTGTATCTACGTAGTTTCCCCACTTTGACATAGTGCTCTTTTAATTCCTCAAGAAGACTTTTGGTTGGACCCGGTTCTAACTTGGCCTCTTGTTCTGCTATCTGCATGGCTTTGGAATCTGCTATTCTGGCAACCTGCCTTATGCTAGCCTTCACTTCCCCCAACTGCTCTTGAGCATTTGCCAATTGATAATGAAGGTGCTCATTCTCTTTCACCATATTGATTATTGCATGATTATTCAACACCTCTTTGAGGCGTAGGTCATAAGCTTCCTTCACATCAATCAAGTTCTGACGTAGACTCATATTGACCCTATCAATATGATCAATCCTCTCTTCTAAGTCTTGTTGATTCTGCAGTTGGGATTTTAGGAGTTGAATCTCCTCCTCATGTTGTTTTTCAATGCTATCGATATACCCTTCGAGGTGTTCCTTTTCTTGAGTCATCTTATCCATATTAACTTCTAATGTAGCAAAGGCATCCTTCATTTTCTGTAACCCCATGTTTTCTTTCTGGTGAGCCACCTTTTGCTTTTGAATGTAATCTCTGAGTTGGAGCACTTCCCCATTAAGCTGTGTTGCTTTATATTGCAAATCACTTTCGATAGGGTGCTTGCGCTTATTCGCCAGGTATACCCTTCTTTTAGCCTCTTCAACCACCTTTTCTTTCTCAGCTATTAATCGGGCATTATCTTGTTCCATAATCATGACCCTCTTTTGAAATTCTGCAGCCTTGGCTTTCCAGTCATCAACTTCTTGTTTCATCTTCAATTCTTTTTCTTCCAACATGGCCTCTCTAATTTGTAGGGTAGACAAAGTCTTTTCAGCTTTTAATCTTTCTTCAATTTCAACATCCTCGTTCACCCTAATTCTTTTAGAAGATGAATTTGATAAGGCAATTTCAGGAACAGTGAAACCCTGTCTTCTATTTTGCCATTGAGAATACCCTGGAGTGGTTGCAGTCGAATGTTCCCCAAGTTCCATTTGCCTTTCTTGGCACCATAATTTCCTTACGGTGTCATTCTTTGGCTTGGTATCTTTGTCCCCAAACTCAAGGTCAAACTCATGAAGTCCCTTAGTGGCTGGTACAAATTGTATAGACCCATATTGCCTCATAACCATAGTTGGGGCATAACTGACTATCCCCCATGGGCCGACTAAAGGGACCCAAGGTCGATCTCCGCAACCATATATCACCGGTCTCTTGCGTAACCATGTACTCTCCCACTTGACATCCTTGAAATTGCGAAAGTATGCAATCCAAGCATTACGGTCACGTGCTTTCTTAGGCCATTCATATTTGATGAAGTCTTTCAGAGGCTCTCGGTCATTAAAATAAGATGGGTTAAAAGAGATTATAGGATAACCCATATCCTTTGGAGAGAGTAAATGACTCACTAGCCATACCATTAATAATTGTGAGCATCCAAGAAACCGGCCTTCCCCTTTTTGCCTTAAGAAATTTAGAGATCTGAAAGTTTCTGCTAAAATGGGTTGTACAGGATTTAGACCAGTCTTTAAGGCTTTGAATAGGATAATCACTTGTCCATCAACATACCCTAAAGCTCTAGGGAATACAACTGCTCCATAAATGGCCAAAGCTAAAGCCTGCATTGCCAACTCCTTGTCTGTTTGAGCATGATATAGTCTGACTAGAAAATTGATTGAAATAGCCCATCTTTGACCTTTCTCCTTGGCATCATTCCCAAAGTTCATATTTGATAAACCAAACATTTTATTTAAACTTTTCTTGGGCCCAGCCTTCTTCTCATATCTATACACCTTGCCCCTAGTTAAAGGCTCAATTTTTAGCAAGTCGCCATATTCTTCTAAAGTGGGTGTTAGATCATGGCTTCCAAGGGTAAATACCCTATAAACTGGATTCCAAAAGAAGATTAAGGCTTTGAGTAAGGCTTCATCTACTGGGACTAATAATAGATTTCCCAATTGGCCATACTTTTTTGTAAATTTTTCCTTTTCCAAATCAGTAAAGCTGCCCCAAATCTCCCTCAAATCAGACAAGTCATTTTGTTTAAAAGACAAATTCTTAATCTCTGGCCATATTACACCATCCTATCCATTTGAAACATCTCCTTGTTCATTCTGGGCCTTCTCTTGAGTAAAGAGCACTTGGTCATGAGGTTCTACGATGATCATGGTAGGATTTGATGTAGCATTAGTGTCCATAATGATATCACCTAAAATTTGAGCCACAAAAAAATGAAAATATGGCATTATGCAAGGTTTCTTTAAATGAGATAGTTCCAGTACCTGCACGGAGTCCAGAGGCCTCACGAAGGATACTTTTTCTATCCCCTTAAAGATGCAAAATTCAAAATTAAGAATTTATGCATGTAATCATGGTGGGTGCAATGAGAGATCACTTATTTTAAAATGATGCAAAGGATGAAAATGCATAAAGTTGCAAGTGAGTAAACAGATAATATTTCCCCATCGTGTCTTAGTCATGGTAAACCTTACACTTATTTTCCACGTCCCATGGTTTGGGCTGAACCTTTTTATAGGAAAGCTCTAAGGCCATTATAGTGTGCAAAGGGATAGGATCTAGATTCCTAAAATCAGGTCCCCAAATTGCCCCAAAGGATCAACTTGAGTGAGGGTGTTCAGGTGCCTACACGGAGACCAAGGGTCTCACGAAGGACGACCTTACTTTATGCCCTCGCTAGCCTAAAAGTTCCTAAGAGCTCGGGTATGGAGCTTAGGGGTCATAACCTCCCCTTTTCTAAAGTGCCATGTGGTGTAAGTGTACGTGTGTGTGGGGAATATGCCATCCACTCATTCACTCACAACTTGTAAAATAATCAACCAACAACCATTCCACAGGTATAGCAGATAGTAAATTGTTTAAACTTAATCTAGCAACATGATCCAGGCATGATTTAAGAATATAAATTTGAAATTCATAGTTTAAAAAAAAATCTAAAAACAATCTAGAATGCAAAAATAGAAACCCAAAAGACAAATAAACTAGACAATGAACCAAAGCACAGAATAGAAAACAAAATGCAACAAACACCAACCCATGTGGCTTAATCCTCTACATTGTCCCCAGTGGAGTCGCCAAGCTGTCGACACGCGACGCGGGGCGGCGATCCAGAGGTGAATAAAAAAAAATAAGTTTAGATTTAGGTGAGGTTTTAGAAAATGATTTAAAAAAATGGAGTCGCCACCGACTTAGATTGAAATGGTGAAGTCGGACACCGAATAATATGGTCTGCATTACAGAAAAAAATGGATTCGGGGGTTGGTTACGTGTAGGGAAGGTATTAGCACCCTACAACGCCCTTTCGGTACCACGTTGATATTTGTTGCTTTTGATTTCAAAACTATGCTTTGTCTTTTGTTTAGATAAATTTATTTTTACATGTGATTGTGATTTAAGATTATTTATAACTGCCTCAATAGAGTCATGCCAGTTGACTGGCTAAACTCATGATGTAATTTTCCTCAAGATAGTTATATAGCGGCCAGTTAACTGACAACCATATTTATCTATTGTCAGGAGTTTATTTTTAATGCATTAATAGAACCATGCCAGTTGACTGACTAGGTTTGTAACAAGATTTCCCTTAGGATAGTTTAATAGCGGTCAGTTGACTGACAACTATATTTATCCATCATTAGGAGCTTCTTTTTAATGCATCAATAGAATCATGCCAGTTGACTGACTAGATTCGTAATATGATTTCCCTCAGGATAGTTTAATAGCGGTCAGTTGACTGACAACTATATTTATCCATCATTAGGAGCTTCTTTTTAATGCATCAATAGAATCATGCCAGTTGACTGACTAGATTCGTAATATGATTTCCCTCAGGATAGTTTAATAGCGGCCAGTTGACTGGCAACTATATTTATCCATCGTTGGGAATTTCTTTCTAATCAAGATAATGGATCAAAATAGTTGGAAAAATCATAACTAAATAGAATGTTATAAAGTGGTTGGAGCAAAACCACAACTATTCTTAACAACTCCAAACAATCAATTCTTCAATACTTACTTGTAGAAAAAGTATAAGCAAAGTTGTAATAGCATACAATTGTTCAACAAAACAATATGTTTAACAATGGGAGAACATAAAGAGATAAGTGAAACCTGTGTTTAGAGTACTTGAATGGCCTAACAAAGACCGGAAATATGATCTTCAAGAGATGATTTCCGAAGGAAAAGTTGAACTTCTCAAGATCAATGTGATGAGCTTGTTCAAGGGGAAACTAGAAGAATCAAGGGGATTTTAAATCTTTTCTCTCTAACCCCTTTCCTTACTCCTATCTTTCTCTTCTTCTCCTCTCCCTCTCTTCTTCACTTCTTCTACACTTTCTCCTCTTCTCTCTAAGTGTCTTGGTTTTTTTGTTGTGTCCCTCAAGAAAGATTGGTATGGGCTATTTATAGTAGTTAATGGTAGGTTTTTTTCTTTTTTTTTATTCTTAATTTTCATCTTCCTACCTAATCTTTATTGACTTTATTCATCATCTTTTTTTTCTTTCAACATTTTCTTCTCTTTTTTCAACATTTTCCAACTTTGTTCAACATTTTCTTCTCTTTTTTCAACAATTTCTCCTCATGGCCAACATTTTCCTACTTCCTTCAATATTTTCTTCTCTTCTTTCAACAATTTCTCCTCATGGCCAACATTTTCTTCTCATGGCCAACATTTTCCTACTTACTTCAACATTTTCTTCTCATGGCCAACATTTTCCTACTTACTTCAACATTTTCTTCTCTTCTTTCAACAATTTCTCCTCATGGCCAACATTTTCCTACTTACTTCAACATTTTCTTCTCTTCTTTCAACAATTTCTCCTCTTCTTTCAACAATTTCTCCTCATGGCCAACATTTTCATACTTACTTCAACATTTTCTTCTCATGGCCAACATTTTCCTACTTACTTCAATAATTTCTCCTCATGGCCAACAAACACCTCACTCATTCCACCCACCTTTTTTGATTTTCCTTCTTTCCTTTTCACACTTCTTTTTTTCTTTTTCTTTAATTTTTTATTTTTTATTATTTTTTATTTTTTTTTATTTTTTATTTTTTTGCAATATTATTCACATTTGGGACCAAAAATATCTTTAAGTATTTCATTTTTTTGCTCAATTAATTTCTAGAAAAATATATATTCAAGTAGGATAATTTTAGAATTTATACATGGGTCCACTTTAATTTTTAAGGTCCAGACAAAATTAGGTGTCTACATCCAGAATTATTGGAAAGCCGCTTCACAGCTATATCTTGCCCACTTGCTATTGTACCCTAATGATTATTATCTAAGAACAATAAATAATATCTACTGAAGATGGATCTATTAGTGGAATATAGATTCTATTATATTACCTTGTAAACTGGTCCAAATCCACCTTCTCCCAAATTACTACTTATTGAGAAGTGATTAGTGGCATTAACTTTGGTTAATAAATCTAAGTGTTGGTATGTTAAATCATTTGTCTTCCGGCTCTTTGTTCTCAGAATGATCGTTCCAGTTGATTATTTTGCTCTTCCCTAAAATAGTTAGACATTGATAGAGAACAATTGATAAAACATTAATAGCTCTATCACAACACCTGAACTAATCATCAGAAAAATAAACTTGCAATTTGCAGTTTAATAATGAAAAAAATAGAACTTAATATATCTCAAATATTACCTGGCTTCTC
This sequence comes from Dicorynia guianensis, assembly GCA_037013595.1. Classification (NCBI taxonomy): domain Eukaryota; kingdom Viridiplantae; phylum Streptophyta; class Magnoliopsida; order Fabales; family Fabaceae; genus Dicorynia; species Dicorynia guianensis. Next base: position 6,355,422 of record JASUAB010000009.1, read on the forward strand.
AAGTTTCTTCCTTCGTAGACATATAGCAGCTACGGCCATTGTCATGCTGATGATGAACTTAACATGCGCCGGAGTGGACTAAATTCCTCTCAAATAGAACATTTCAGCCCATGCCCAACATTAGCTAGAATTGGATGCTATCCGGTGATAGTCATTCTTATGGGTTTGTAGTTGAAAAAAATACGAGAATGTCCATTAGAAGTTTTGGGCATTACCATCATTCGATTTTGTTGCACTAACAACATTTGTCTGTTTTGGAAAATGTATTGAATGCTCCCCTGCTTTCCGTTAGTCTTCCGAGTTTGCCTATGACGATTCAATTTCCTGGATATGCTACTCTTTCAATTTTCATTAAATCAGAAACTTGCAAACAAGAACTAGAAGCAGAAAGAACTAATGTATCACTTTACGCATGACAAGATTGGATGAGCATATTCTACCTCCTTAAGTAATCATACAAGCAAGAATTCAATAGCAGTAAAACAAAATTGTCCGCCTAGTGCTTCTGGTATCAACATGGGTTTAGGTAGACCAGGGGACCGCGTCCAACAATGTTTATACCAGGACACAAGATAAGCGGCATTGATCAGGCAGACTGTTTTGGAAATTTCATGACCTGATTCTGGAAAGCTTTGAGTATTCATTATACATCTTTGCCAAAACATAAGGCCTACTTTGTGGATGTTATGGGACTTGAGTGCCCACAAACTCCCAAGAGAATTTCAAAAAGAAATTCATCCAAAATTTTACTCCGATACTATTTGCCTGATATAATCTGACTTACAATGTTCTAGAAGAGAAATAAAAGAAAATTATATAATTACTCCTACTTGGTAAACTACCTCTACCATTCACGCCCACTTGGAATAGTCTAGTCCATTGTCATAATTGTGGACTTCACCTCCTTAGAAAACACAAATTATTTTATACCTCGGATTGGATAGATTATTATAGGTATAGAGTTCGGTGATATCATAATGTTGAATAGAAACAGAACTTGGAGACATTGCTATTTTCCTTTTGCACTCAGAGCAGCATTTTGTCTGTTTTGGAGATATTTACTATCTTGCCTCTAGAAATGTAATCGACATTTCATTTGTTGAGCAGAGTTCACATATGCCGGCAGGAGAAACTTCTTGGTGTGGATAAAATGCAGGCTGCTTTGGCTTGGGCAATGGTCTCTCTCCATTCAGCATTAATACTACACTAGACATGTCAGGCCTATCCTCTGGTCTCTCTTGTACGCATAAAAGTCCCACATGAATACTTCTTAATACTTCAGCCTTAGTGGCTGAACGGCCTAAAGATTCATCCAAGACTTCCAATGGCCTTTCTTCACTCCACAGTCTCCATGCCTGGTGAGTTTAACAATCAAAATGGTGAGTTTGACTTTACTTTGCTCTGCCAAAAATAATCTTAGAGGAATGAAAGACTAAAAGATTCCATAATAAATCCACTATGAGTCAACTTGTGAATTAAATTAAATTAAGTAGTTGAGAATAGCAACAGTAATACAAGGTTTCTCTTAACACTAAGTACTTACATGTCCAAGAAGATTAAGATGATTATGTGGGTCTTGAACTTCTCTATTCTTTCTCCCACTAATTATTTCTATTACAATAACACCAAAACTGAAGATATCCAATTTCATAGAAAAAGACCCATAAAGAATATACTCAGGAGGCATGTAACCGCTACAAAATAAAAAGAGAGAAATGAAATCATAAGAACAAGTATGAAGCAACATAAAGTAATCAAATCAAGTTTAAGCACACTCACTGAGATCCCACCACTCTTTTTGTCTTGGCCACAGTATAATCACCTCCAATTATCCTCGCTAATCCAAAATCTGAAATTTTTGGATTCATATCATTATCCAAAAGAATATTGCTAGTTTTAAGATCTCTGTGAATGATCCTTAGTCTAGAATCTTGATGAAGATAAAGAAGCCCTCGAGCAATGCCACAAATAATTTTAAAGCGCTTAGTCCAATCCAACAAATTGCTTCTAGTTTGATCTGGTATGTTCCCCTTATAAGTTAGCAAGGTAATGAATTAATGTTCATGGTAAAAAGTAACTAATGGATTCAAGGGGGATAAAAACTCAAACCAAAAATAAAATAGTCCAAGCTTCTGTTGGGCATAAATTCATAGATCAACAGTTTTTCGACGTCTTGAATGCAATATCCAACAGTCTTGACAAGATTCCGGTGTTGAAGATTGGCAATTAACACAACTTCATTTTTGAACTCTTCTGGTCCTTGTTCAGAATTCTTGGAAAGCCTCTTGACAGCAATCTCTTGCCCATTTGCTAGTGTACCCTGATAATTAATATGTGGAATTATTAAAACTTAAGTTGAGAAGGAGGACACTTAATAAGACATAATCATTTTACCTTGTAAACTGGCCCAAATCCACCTTCTCCTAATATGTTACTGACAGAGAAGTTATCAGTGGCATTAGCAATGGTTGATAAATCCAAGGCTGGTAAGTCAATGTCTTTCTTCTCATTCTTTCCAGTGAAATCATTCCAGCTCATTATGTTTGTCTTCCCTAAAATGGCAGAGGATGGATTGGAAATAATCGATGGCATATTAAAATTTCTATTCTATCTATCTATATATATATTTTGTGGGGTTGCGACATGGCTGGGGAAGGGAACTACGGAGTATGATATCTCAGATAAGAACTACAGTAGATTAACTACAATTCAAAGACTGACAATTGTTATTTTACCACATATTTGACCAAAAGAGCTAAATGTTTAAATTTCTCGAAACGAACCTGGCTTCTTAAGTTTTCTCCTTCGCACGTACATGACCAATCCTAATATTGTCATGCTTACAGTGAATGCAGTGACTGCTATTAGACTTCCCACAAGCTTCTTTCCGGGTCTATGCCTTTTATTCCGAATATAATCTGAGACAGGGAACAAAAGCACTGTTAGTGGATGCCAAACAACCTGGAGCAGCTGAGGAAAAAAGACAAGAAAAATTATAAAGAAATGCAGGAAAGAATTCATTGAGCATAACTTCACTTACTATTAAAGCCAAATGTAGCCAAGTGCTTAGCAAAGGTGTAATGAAAGATCTTTAATATTTTGTCGCAATTTTGAAAGAAAATGATAAAAGGATCAGAAAAATAAGTCAGGAATCTGGGCTAAAATGCCTCATTCTAATAAGCACAACATTTTTTTTTTTAAGATACAATTGTATTTCCTCTGCAATTTATTTCTCATATCAGGATTCTATTTTTCACATCAGATATAGATGATATGTGAATGGGAAATATAAAAGAGAGTGGGAAATCAATGTACCCAGCTCTGAAGCAGCAACTTTTATGTAGATGTCTTGTCCTTCTGAGGTGTGTGTTCTCATGTCCATGATGTTACCAAACCAAAGCAAGCAGCCACTCCCACCATTTCTGACATCTAAATTTGCATACGCTGTACAAGAGCAGTTTTCCAAACATGATGTCTTACATTCATCAAGGCTCATGCTTTTGTTAAACCAGGAGAAAGACGTATCTGGCAATTTCATCCCTGCATACTTCAGAAAGCCATCACTATTGTTACAACTGAGATTTACTCTCCGAACACACCCACCCGACAGATCTGATGAGTTCGACCTTTCATCAAATTTAGTTACGAATCCCTCCAAGCATTTACATATTGGAGAGATATCAATATTGCAGTTAGAATTTGCACCACACAGAGCATAATTGTCGCACGGATCCATGGGACCAATAATAACAAGCTGCCAACTCTGTGTTGCGTCAGACCATGTTAAATGTTGGATAAGACCTGTGGGATTGAGCACCTGTCTCATAACCATTGATCTGTTCAAGAGTTCATATTCATAATAAACTTCCTTCTCAGTTAACACATATGAAAAATTATAGAAGTGAGGTAAGATACTCCAAGGAGCCCCAGTAAAATGTAAGCCATTCCATGAACCTGATCTGTACAATAAAGTGCCTCCCTTTGTAGTAACTTTTTGAGGAAGACCATGAGTATCAAAATATGTTGAGAAATCACCTGGAGCAGGATCTTCTGTGTCTCTCCAAGAGGTCAACGACCTATGCTGACCGGTTACTAAATTGCTTTCAAGTTTCATTCCCGCAAGAAAGGTATCACCTGGATAATCAAAACTCTGCCACGCAATGTTATCTTGGTTATTTCCATCTTTCACAACAAGATTTCCAGAGCCCAAGAGCTGCACAACAGGCTTCTTTGCAGTTGCTGATGCATTGGACGACCAGACTGTGGTCCCTGAACCATCAAGTATGAGAAGATTTCCTCCATCGGTGACTTTTAAAACTCCAGAGGAGTTTTTTAGTGGGCTATCTCTGTTGGCTACCCATACAATTGTTCGAGGCGATATACTTCGGTACCATATAGAAAAGTATCTGTTCTGCGAAGTTCCAATGCTGCAGAATCCTGCTTCAAAAGTTCCATCTGCTGAAACAAGTGTCTCGTCATCTTCTATGGACTGATTTGGGGTTATACTGTACAGTGCAGAGAGGATGGGACTGCCACAGAATAGGAGAGAGTATAGAGCTAGCACCGTATAGCGTTCCATAGAATTTAACTATTTCATTCATTTGCAACCAGCTTCAAGTTATTGGTATTCTAATAGGGTCCCTTCGGGGACATCCGATAAAATTGGAAATGAGATACTAGTATGAGATTAAGGCAAAATGTTTCAACACGAAAAAATTTAACTGTCAAGAAGGAAGTTGTGTTGCCGGTCAGTTTGGACGGTAAACGGGGGACCCATGGTCTTCCATTCACATTGATGATCTTAAAGTCTTCCTTTACCTTTAAGAGGGGAATATATTTTAAATACTTCTATAATATTCACAAAGTCATTGGTGTAAGTATGTCCACAAAATATCAAAAAGTTTGCTTCATATATTAGTCTATAATTTCATAGAATGTGTTACTGTTTGGTTTCTCAATGTATCTTTTTCCTCTAAAGGCTCTTAATCATTTTTACTTTTGGCCCCCATTTTCTGAGACATTTGAGGCGAAAGTTAAAAACGTTACTGCTAATCCTAGTGGGTTGGTGCCACCTGGACTTGTATTTTGTGGAAGAAAAAAATAATAACGAGCTAACAATTCTTGCTGATCTAAATAATGTGCACGACTGGTTATAGGGGTAAATAAAAACTTGATAGATGAGATTAGTTGTTGATGTTTTCCATGTTTACTCTACAATTGTTTTAAAAGATAACATGTTATCAACCCAAATCCACTTAAGGAAGCAGACGGCAGACAAAGTAGCTATGCTTTTATTTAGCTGCAAATGATTTTCCCTGTTGCTGGGTCAGGTGCCTAATTAGATGCTTAGATGCTTGCATGAGCGTGAAGCAGTTGCACCAAGATATCTTGCTTTGACGTTATATCCAACTATCCAAGCTCTATGTTAATTCGTTAGCAGGATAGCTTAATAGGTTCAGTTCTGCACGGTCCAAGAAATTCTTTTTGAGAATTCCTGTTGGAAAATCCATCAAGCAGAAGACTTAAACAACGCGATGGATGAAGGGATGTATACTAAGAAGATTATATCTGAATATCCTATCTGCTTAGACTTTTCAACATCCACATTCGCATTGGTCAACTCTCCACCTACTTACCTATGACGTACCTTTGAAAAAACAGGGGGATAAGTCAAGCAATAGCCAAAAAGTCAAATTTGGAAACTAACTAAAGAAAAATGGGAAGTTCTTACCCACAAGAAATTGTTAGTTTTGCATTTGTGGATGTTGAAAGGTTTGCCCTATGCAAGCTTTTAATGTTTACAATGGATATGCATGTACAATGAACGGAGGAATTAACCAAGTGGGTTAAATTCAAACATAATAATCATGTTGGGCATTCAAGTAAATATTTAATATTAAAATTTTAATTTATAACGCATATAATAAAAATAATAATAAAATTACGTATATATTTAAGACCAATCTCAAATCATATATTATAGTGAAAATTTGAATATAAACACATAAGTCTATTATTACTTTATTGTAACACTTTGTTATTTCTCAGTTTTGGATCGAGTCAATTTCGTATAAAAGGCACTTTCTTAGTTTTTTATTATGTCTTTCCTAAAACCAGGTCTTCTATCTAACTCATATTGTAACCTTTTAGAAGATTGAAAATTTACAGCTACAAGCAATCGGCACTATTATTTATAAAAATGATAGTTTCACATTTTTTAGTTACGTTAAAGCTTACGTTTTGATAAAATAAATTTAAATAAAACGGAACGTTTTAATATTTAAAAAAAAAAAAAACGTGAAACAAGTGTGGTGTTAGATCATCATTTACATATGCCTGTCACTACTCTAAGCAAAGGGAGATGGGGCCGCAAAGTAAGGACCGAAGGATTGTATAAACTTTTCTATTTATAACTACAATAATAAATACAATTCAAAGTCTTGGCATCAATACCAGTCAAATTCCAGGAAAAAAAATAATAATACATGGGATTTGTGAAGCCGAAAATACAGTTAAAGAAAAGGCACGAGGTTTGGTTAATTTTTTTTCCCCTAGGCCAGTTTCACATTGTAAATAATTTGTACATAAATGTCTTTGTAATATAAAAACGTTCATAGTTTAGGCTTAATATAATATTTTTAAATATATTTATTTATGAATTTTTTAATAAAAATAATAAACTAACACCTCAAGTTTAACTTAAATTAGTAAACAAATAATTTTAAAATAATAACAAAATACTGTATTATTAAATATGTTTCCTTCTTTATGAAAAAGTTAGATACAATTCAAGTCATTCATTCCAATTATCTTGATGGTCATCAAGTAGCAACTATAGTTTTATTTATCTATTTATTTGAATTTGGATCTATTATATTCTTTTTTAACTTTAACAATTTTTTCTTTATTTTTTATTTTATAACTTATAAATTTTACTTTTTTTCTCTACTCATTTTATAATTTTTCAAAAATTTTATTAATTTCTTTCTTACTTAATTTTGATATAATTATTGGGATCTGCATCCTATTCGTTAATTTAAAAAATAAAATATCTCTACGATTTACAAGAAAATTTAAAGTACTTGCTTCTTTCTACATCAGCACTATCCATTAAATCAATGATAGAATGCTTATGTATCAGTCTTTGTTGGAGGACAATTTATCTTCCTTTAATGCTTGTGTGGTGGTCCAAAATTTGAGAAAAAAAATTATTCCAAGCTAGGAATTATGGAAAAGCTTTTAGCAATCTCTCTTCTGAAAGTGCAATTGAACATCCACAATTAAATTGCTTGTCAGCTCAAGATCTATAAGATTTGTTTTGGGGCTCATTATGTACGCATTTTTAGATATATAAATTTTATATATTATCTCGTATTTTTTTTACATCTTTATTCGCTTTCTTTGTTAAATCTATTTTTATATATACATATATAATATACAAAACTTTATGCATATATTATTTTCTGTTATGAGTAAACCTAATATTTCCTCATAAAAGGTTCATACAAAAAACATTAAAAAAATTCAAACTGAAATATTACTGAATTGTATTTATGTATATTTAAAATAAACAATAAAAAGAAATACTTATTTCTTTGCACATTCACACCCTGCATAATTAAGTTGGATTCAGAGGGCAACTTTCTCATCTGCACTGAGTCAATATATACTATCTTGCTTTCAATGATATGAAGGAAATTTCATTGGTTGAATACGGTCCATAATTGCCTGGTGAAGAACTGGACTCGAGCGGCCTGGGCAATGGTTTCTCACCATTTAACATTACAATTACGGCTGGCCTATCCTCTGGCCTCTCTTGTACACAAAAGAACCCAAGGTGAATGCATCTCAATGCATCAGCCAGAGCGACTGAATCACCTAGTGATTCATCTATCAGCTCCAACAGCCTTCTTTCACACCACAATCTCCATGCCAGGAGGACATGGAAATGAAAGTTATCAACTTTTTTTTTTTTACACCGAAAAGAAAAGGCTTCATTTACTATACCACATTTGTGGATAATATTAGTTGCAGGAATAAATCGATGTGCAAATAACAGAGGCAGTTGATTGTTGTAACAAAAAGTCACTCTTTACTATAAGCCTTAAATCGATGTGCAAATAACGGAGGCAGGAATAAATTGATAGGGAACAATTGATAAAACATTAATAGCTCTATCACAAAACCTGAACTAATCATCAGAAAAATAGACTTGCGATTTGCAGCTTTATAATGAAAAAAAGTAGAACTTAACATATCTCAAATATTGCCTGGCTTCTCAAGTTTCTTCCTCCGTAGACATATAGCTGCTACGGCCATTGTCATGCTGACGATGAACTTAACATGCTCCGGAGTGGACTAAATTCCTCTCGAATAGAACATTTTTAGCCCATGCCCAACATTAGCTTGAATTGGATGCTATTCGGTGACAGTCATTCCTTTGGGCTTGTAGTTGAAAAAAATACGAGAATGTGTATTTGAAGTTTGAGACATTACCATCATTCTAAATTATTACACTAACAATATTTTTCTGTTTTGGAACACGTATCGAATGCTCCCCTGCTTTCCATTAGTCTTCCGAGTTTAGAGTTGCTGTCTTTCCGATGACGATTCAATTTCCTGGATATGCTACACTTTCAATTTTCATTAAATCAGAAACTTGCAAACAAGAACTGGAAGCAGAAAGAACTAATGTATCACTTTACGTATGACAAGATTGGAGGCGCATAATCTAACTCCTTAAGTAATCATACAAGCAAGAAGTCAATAGCAGCAAAACAAAATTGTCCTCCTAGTGCTTCTGGTATCAACATGGGTTTAGGTAGACTAAGGGACCGCGTCCAACAATGTTTCAGGATACAAGAGAAGTGGCATTGATCAGGCAGACTGTTCTGGATATATCATGACCTGATTCTTGAAAGCTTTGAGCATTCATTCTACATGTTTGCCAAAACATAAGGCCTACTTTGTGGATGTTATGGTACTTGAGTGCCCACAAACTCCCAAGAGAATTTCAAAAAGAAATTCATCCAAAATTTTACTCCGATACTATTTGCCTTACATAATCTGACTTAAAATGTTCTAGAAAAGAAATAAAAGAAAATTATAAAATTACTTCTACTTGGTAAACTACTTCCACAATTCACGCCCACTTGGAATAGTCTAGTCCATAGTCATAACTGTGGACTTCACCTCCTTAGAAAACACAAATTATTTTATACCTCGGATTGGATAAAAGCATTCGTTATTATCGGCATAGAGTTCTGTGATATGATAATGTTGAATAGAAATAGAACATGGAGACATTGCTATTTTCCTTTTGCACTCAGAGCAGCATTTTGTCTGTTTTGGAGATATTGACTATCTTGCCTCTAACAATGTAATCGACATTTCATTCGTTGAGCAGAGTTCACATATGCCGGCAGGAGAAACTTCTTGGTGTGGATAAAATGCAGGCTGCTTTGGCTTGGGCAATGGTCTCTCTCCATTCAGCATTAATACTACACTAGACATGTCAGGCCTATCCTCTGGTCTCTCTTGTACGCATAAAAGCCCAACATGAATACTTCTTAATACTTCAGCCTGAGTGGCTGAACGGCCTAAAGACTCATCCAAGACTTCCAACGGCCTTTCTTCACTCCACAGTCTCCATGCCTGGTGAGTTTAACAATCAAAATGGTGAGTTCGACTTTACTTTGCTCTGCCAAAAATAATCTTAGAGGAATGAAAGACTAAAAGATTCCATAATAAATCCACTATGAATCAACTTGTGGATTAAATTAAATTAAGTATATGAGAATAGTAATGGTAATATAAGGTTTCTCTTAACACTAAGTACTTACATGTCCAAGAAGATTAAGATGATTATGTGGGTCTTGAATTTTTCTATTCCTTCTCCCGCTAATTATTTCCATTACAATAACACCAAAGCTGAAGACATCTAATTTCATGGAAAAGGACCCATAAAGTATATACTCAGGAGGCATGTAACCGCTACAAAATAGAAAGAGAGAAATGAAACCATAGGAACAAGTATAATGCAACATAAAGTAATTAAATCAAGTTTAAGCACACTCACTGAGATCCCACCACTCTATTTGTCTTGGCCATAATATAATCACCTCCAACTATCCTCGCTAATCCAAAGTCTGATATTTTTGGATTCATATCATTATCCAAAAGAATATTGCTAGTTTTAAGATCTCTGTGAATGATCCTTAATCTAGAATCTTGATGAAGATAAAGAAGCCCTCGAGCAATGCCATCGATAATTTTAAAGCGCTTAGTCCAATCCAACAAATTGCTTCTAGTTTGATCTGGTATGTTCCCCTTATAAGTTAGCAAGGTCATGAATTAATGTTCATGGTAAAAAGTAACTAATGAATTCAAGGGGATAAAAGCTCAAACCAAAAATAAAATAGTCCAAGCTTCTGTTAGGCATAAATTCATAGATCAACAGTCTCTCGACGTCATGAATGCAATATCCAAGAGTCTTGACTAGGTTCCGGTGTTGAAGATTGGCAATTAACACAACTTCATTTTTGAACTCTTCTGGTCCTTGTTCAGAATTCTTGGAAAGCCTCTTGACAGCAATCTCTCGCCCATTTGCTAGTGTACCCTGATAATTTATATGTGGAGTGATTAAAACTAATGTAGAGAAGGAGGACACTATGTAAGACATAATCATTTTACCTTGTAAACTGGCCCAAATCCACCTTCTCCTAATATGTTACTGACAGAGAAGTTATCAGTGGCATTAGCAATGGTTGATAAATCCAAGGCAGGTAAGTCAATGCCTTTCTTCTCATTCTTTCCAGTGAAATCATTCCAGCTCATTATGTTTGTCTTCCCTAAAATGGCAGAGGATGGAACGGAAATGATCGATGGCATATTAAAATTTCTATTCGATCTATCAATCTATCTATCTATATATTTTGTGGGGTTGGGGCATGGCTGGGGAAGGGAACTACTGACTACGATATCTTAGATAAGAACTACAGTAGATTACCTACAATTCAAAGACTGACAATTGTTATTTTACCACATATTTGACCAAAAGAGCTAAATGTTTAAATTTCTCGAAACGAACCTGGCTTCTCAAGTTTTCTCCTTCGCACGTATATAACCAATCCTAATATTGTCATGCTAACAGTGAATGCAGTGATTGCTATTAGACTTCCGACAAGCTTCTTTCCAGGTCCGTGCCTTTTATTCCGAATATAATCTGAGACAGAGATCAAAAGCACTGTTATTGGATGCCAAACAAGCTGGAGCAGCTGAGGAAAAAAGAGAAAAAAAATTATAAAGAAATGCAGGAAAGGATTCATTGAGCACAACTTCACTATACTATTAAAGCCAAATGTAGCCAAGTGCTTTGATATGAAGCAAAGGTGTAATGATAGATCTTTAATATTTTGTCGTAATTTTGAAAGAAAATGATAAAAGGATCAGAAAAATAAGTCAGGAATCTGGGCTAAAATTGCCTCATTCTAATAAGCACAACATTTTTTTTTTAAGATACAATTGTATTTCCTCTGCAATTTATTTCTCATATCAGTATTCTATTTTCACATCAAATATAGATGATATGTGAAATGGGAAATATAAAAGAGAGTGGGAAATCAATGTACCCAGCTCTGAAGCAGCAACTTTTATGTAGATGTCTTGTCCTTCTGAGGTGTGTGTTCTCATGTCCATGATGTTACCAAACCAAAGCAAGCAGCCACTCCCACCATTTCTGACATCTAAATTTGCATACGCTGTACAAGAGCAGTTTTCCAAACATGATGTCTTACATTCATCAAGGCTCATGCTTTTGTTAAACCAGGAGAAAGACGTATCTGGCAATTTCATCCCTGCATACTTCAGAAAGCCATCACTATTGTTACAACTGAGATTTACTCTCCGAACACACCCACCCGACAGATCTGATGAGTTCCACTTTTCATCGAATTTAACGAATCCCTCCAAGCATTTACATATTGGAGAGATATTAATATTGCAGTTAGAATTTGCACCACAAAGAGCATAATTGTCGCACTGATCCACGGGGCCAATAATAACAGGCTGCCAACTCTGTTTTGTGTCAGACCATGTTAAATGTTGGATAAGACCTGTGGGATTGAGCACATATCTCGTAACCATTGATCTGTCCAAGAGTTCATATTCATAATAAACTTCCTTCTCAGTTAACACATAAGAATAATTAAAGAAGTGAGGTAAGATACTCCAAGGAGCCCCAGTAAAATGTAAGCCATTCCATGAACCTGCTCTGTACAATAGAGTGCCTCCCTTTGTAGTAACTTTTTGAGGAAGACCATGAGTATCAAAATATGATAAGCAATCACCTGAAGCAGGATCTTCTGTGTCTGTCCAAGAGGTCAACGACCTATGCTGACCGGTTACTAAATTGCTTTCAAGTTTCATTCCCGCAAGAAAGGTATCACCTGGATAATCAAAACTCTGCCACGCAATGTTATCTTGGTTATTTCCATCTTTCACAACAAGATTTCCAGAGCCCAAGAGCTGCACAACAGGCTTCTTTGCAGTTGTTGATGCATTGGACCACCAGACTGTGGCCCCTGAACCATCAAGTATGAGAGGATTTCCTCCATCGGTGACTTTGAAAGCTCCAGAGGAGTTTTTTAGTGGGCTATCTCTGTTGGCTACCCATACAATTGTTCGAGGTGATATACTTCGGTACCATATAGAAAAGTATCGGTTCTGCAAAGTTCCAATACTGCAGAATCCTGCTTCAAAAGTTCCATCTGCTGAAACAAGTGTCTTGTCATCTTCTATGGACTGATTTGGGGTTATACTGTACAGTGCAGAGACGATGGGACTGCCACAGAATAGGAGAGAGTATAGAGCTAGCACCATATAGCGTTCCATGGAATTTGACTATTGCATTCCTTTGCAACCAGCTTCAAGTTATTGGGATTCTAATAGGGTCCCTTCGGGGACATCTGATAAAATTGGAAATGAGATTCTAGTATGAGATTAAGGCAAAATGTTTCAACACGACAAAATTTAGCTAAGAAAAAAGTTGTATTGGTCGGTCAGTTTGGCGGGTAAACGGGGGTCCTATAGTCTTCCATTCACGTTGATGGTTTTAAATCCTTCATTTACCTTAAAGAAGGTAATATATTTCAAATACTTCTATAATATTCACAAAGTCATTGGTGTAAGTATGTCCACAAAATATCAAAAAATTTGCTTCATATATTAGTCTATAATTTCATAGAATGTGTTACTGTTTGGTTTCTCAATGTATCTTTTTCCTCTAAAGGCTCTTAATCATTTTTACTTTTGGCCCCCATTTTCTGAGACATTTGAGGCGAAAGTTAAAAATGTTCCTGCTAATCCTAGTGGGTTGGCGCTACCTGGACTTGTATTTTGTGGAAGAAAAAAATAATAACCAGCTAACAATTCTTGCTGATCTAAATAATGTGCACGACTGGTTATAGGGGTAAATAAAAATTTGATAGATAAGATTAGTTGTTGATGTTTCCCGTGTTTACTCTACAATTGTTTTAAAAGATAACATGTTATCAACCCAAATCCACTTAAGGAAGCAGACAGCTGACAATGCAGCTATGCTTTTATTTAGCTGCAAATGATCTTCCCTGTTGCTTGGTCAGGTGCCTAATTAGATGCTTAGATGCTTGCATCAGCGTGAAGCAGTAGCACCAAGATATCTTGCTTTGACGTTATATCCAACTATCCAAGCTCTATGTTAATTCGTTAGCAGGATAGTTTAATAGGTTCAGTTCTGCGTGGTCAAAGAAATTCTTATTGAGAATTCCTTCTGGAAAATTCATCAAGCAGAAGACTTAAATAACGCGATGGATGAATGTATATATACTAAGTAGAGTAAATCTAAATGTACTGTCTGCTTAGACTTTTCAATATCCACATTCGCATTTGGCAACTCTCCACCTACTTAGCTATGAAGTACCTTTGCTTTGAAAGAACAGGGGGAATAAGTCAAGCAATAGCCAAAAAGTCAAATTTAGAAACAAACTAAAGAAAAATGGGAAGTTCTTGTCCACACGAAATTGTTAGTTTTGCATTTCTTGATGCTGAAAGGTTTGTCCTATGCAAGCTTCTAATATTTACAATGGATATCCATGCACAATGAATGGAGGAATTAACCAAAGTGGGTTAAATTCAAACATAATAACCATGTTGGGCATTCAAGTAAACATTCAATATTAAAATTCTAATTTACAATGCACATAATAAGGGTAATGATAAAATTATTCGAATTCATTTAAAATTAATTTCAAATCTTACGTTATAATAAAAATTTAAATATAAACACATAAGTCTATTATTACTTTATAATAACACTTTGCTATTTCTCAATTTTGGATCAAGTCAATTTCCTATAAAAGGCACTTTCCTAATTTTTTATTACGTCTTTCCTAAGACCAGGTCCTCTAACTAATCCATAATGTAACCTTCTAGAAGATTGAAAATTTACAACTGCAAGCAATCATCACTATCACTTACGTGTGCCTGTCACCACTCTAAGCAAAGGGATATGGGGCCGCAATGTTAGGATTGAAGTGTTATATAAGCTTTTCTATTTATAACTACAATAATAAATACAATTCAAAGTCTTGGCATCAATACAAGTCAAATTCCAGTAAACAAAAATAATATATGTGATTTGTAAAGCCAATAATACAGTTAAAGAAAAGGTACGAAGTTTGGTTAAATTTTTTTTTCCCCTAGGCCAGTTTCACATTGTAAATAATTTGTACATAAATGTCTTTGTAATATAAAAACCATTAATAGTTTAGGCTTGACATAATATTTTCAAATATATTTATTTATGAATTTTTTAATAAAAATAATAAACTAAGATCTCAGGTTTAACTTAAATTAGTAAATGAATAATTTTAAAATAATAATAAATGTCATTGTTTTATTGAATATGTTTTCTTCTTTGTGGAAAAGTTAGATACCATTCACATCATTAATTCCAACTATCTTGATGGTCATCAAGTAGCAACTATACTTTCATTTATCTATTTATTTGAATTTGGATCTATTATATTTCTTTTTTAGCTTTTATAACTTTTTCTTTATTCTTTATTTTATAACTTAAATATTTTGCTTTTTTTCTCTACTTATTTTATAATTTTTTAAAAATTTTCTTGATTTCTTTCTTACTTAATTCCAATATAACTGTTGGGACCTATACCCTATTCATCAATTTAAAATATAGAAAATCATCTATGATTTACAAGAAAATTTAAAATACTTGCTCCTTTCAAAATTACATCAGAACTAACTATTAAATCAATGATAGAATGCTTGTATATCAGTCTTTGTTGGAGGGATATTTATCTTCCTTTAATGTTTGTGTGGTGGCCCAAAATTTGACAAAAAAAATTATTGCAAGATAGGAATTATGAAAAAGCCTTTAGCAACCTCTCTTCAGAGAGTGCAATTGAACATCCACAATTAAATTGCTTGTCAGCTCAACATCTATAAGATTTGTTTTGGGGTTCATTATGTACCCATTTTTTGGTATATAAATATTATATATTATTTCATATTCTTTCACATCTTTTTTTTTTTTAGATCTATTTTTACATGTACATATATAATATACAAAATTGTATGTATAAATTATTTTCTGTTTTGAGTAAACCTAATATTTCCTCAAAAGGTTCATACAAAAAGATATTAAAAAGTTCAAATTGAAATATTACTGAATTGTATTTATGTATATTTAAAATAAACAATAAAAAGAAATACTTATTTCTTTGCACATTCACGCCCTGCATAATTAAATTGCATTCAGAGGGCAGCCTTCTCATCTGCGCTGAATCAATATATGCACTCTTGCTTCCAATGAAATGAAGGAAATTTCATTGGTTGTATACGGTCCATAATTGCCTGGTGAAGAACTGGACTGGTGCGGCCTGGGCAATGGTTTCTCACCATTTAACATTACAATTACGACTGGCCTATCCTCTGGCATCTCTTGTACACATAAGGGCCCAAGGTGATTGAATCTCACGCATCAGCCAGAGCGAATGAATCACTTTGTGATTCATCTATCAGCTCCAATAGCCTTCTTTCACACCACAATCTCCATGCCAGGAGGACATGGAAATGAAAGTTATCAACTTTTTTTTACACCGAAAAGAAAAGGTTTCATTTACTATACCAATTTGTGGATAATATTAGTTGCAGGAATAAATCGATGTGCAAATAACGGAGGCAGGAATAAATTGATGGGGAACAATTGATAAAACATTAATAGCTCTATCACAAAACCTGAACTAATCATCAGAAAAATAGACCTGCGATTTGCAGTTTTAAAATGAAAAAAAGTAGAACTTAACATATCTCAACTATTACTTGGCTTCTCAAGTTTCTTCCTCCGTAGACATATAGCTGCTACGGCCATTGTCATGCTGATGATGAACTTAACATGCTCCGGAGTAGACTAAATTCCTCTCAAATAGAACATTTTAGCCCATGCCCAACATTAGCTTGAATTGGATGCTATTCGGTGACAGTCATTCTTATGGGCTTGTAGTTGAAAAAAAATACGAGAATGTGTAGTTGAAGTTTGAGACATTACCATCATTCTAAATTATTACACTAACAATATTTTTCTGTTTTGGAACACGCATTGAACGCTCCCCTGCTTTTCATTAGTCTTCCGAGCTTAGAGTTGCTGTCTTTCCTATGACGATTCAATTTCCTGGATATGCTACACTTTCAATTTTCATTAAATCAGAAACTTGCAGACAGGAACTGGAAGCAGAAAGAACTAATGTATCACTTTACGTATGCCAAGATTGGAGGAGCATATTCTAACTCCTTAATTAATCATACAAGCAAGAAGTCAATAGCAGTAAAACAAAATTGTCCTCCTAGTGCTTCTGGTATCAACATGGGTTTAAGTAGACTAACTGACTAAGGGACCGCGTCCAACAATGTATCAGGATACAAGAGAAGTGGCATTGATCAGGCAGACTGTTCTGGATATATCATGACCTGATTCTTGAAAGCTTTGAGTATTCATTCTACATCTTTGCCAAAACATAAGGCCTACTTTGTGGATGTTATGGGACTTGAGTGCCCACAAACTCCCAAGAGATATTGCTATTTTCCTTTTGCACTCAGAGCAGCATTTTGTCTGTTTGGAAGATATGTACTATCTTGCCTCTAAAATGGTAATCGACATTTCATTTGTTGAGCTGAGTTCACATATGCCGGCTGGAGAAACTTCTTGGTGTGGATAAAATGCAGGCTGCTTTGGCTTGGGTAATGGTCTCTCTCCATTCAGCATTAATACTACACTAGACATGTCAGGTCTATTCTCTGGTCTCTCTTGTACACATAAAAGCCCAACATGAATACTTCTTAATACTTCAGCCTGAGTGGCTGAACGGCTTAAAGATTCATCCAAGACTTCTAACGGCCTTTCTTCACTCCACAATCTCCATGCCTGATGAGTTTTACAATCAAAATGGTGAGTTTGATTTTACTTTGCTCTGCCAAAAATTATCTTAGAGGAATGAAAGACTAAAAGATTCCATAATAAATCCACTATGAATCAACTTGTGGATTAAATTAAATTAAGTATTTGAGAATAGTAATGGTGATACAAGGATTCTCTTAACACTAAGTACTTACATATCCAAGAAGATTAAGATGATTATGTAAGTCTTGAATTTCTCTGTTCTTTCTCCCACTAACGATTTCCACTACAATAACACCAAAACTGAAGACATCCAATTTCACAGAAAATGATCCATGAAGTACATATTCAGGAGGCATGTAACCGCTAAAAAATAACAAAAGAGAAATGAAACCATAAGAACAAGTATGATTCAACATAAAGTAATCAGATCAAGTTTAAGCATACTTACTAAGATCCCATCACTCTTTTTGTCTTGGCCACACTATGATCACCTCCAACTATTCTTGCTAATCCAAAGTCTGATATTTTTGGATTCATATCATTATCTAGAAGAATATTGCTGGTTTTAAGATCTCTATGAATAATTCTTAATCTAGAATCTTGATGAAGATAGAGAAGCCCACGAGCAATGCCACAAATAATTTTGAAGCGCTTATTCCAATCCAACAAATTGCTTCTTGTTTGATCTGGTATGTCCCATTTTAAGTTAGCAGGGTAATGAATTAATGTTAATGGCGAAAAGTAATTAATTTGATTCAAGGGGGATAAAAGCTCAAACCAAAAATAAAATAGTCTAAGCTTCTGTTGGGCATGAATTCATAGATTAACAGTCTCTCAATGTCTTGAATGCAATAACCAAGAGTCCTGACTAGATTCCGGTGTTGAAGATTGGCAATTAACACAACTTCATTTTTAAACTCCTCTGGTCCTTGTCCAGAATTCCTAGAAAGCCTCTTGACAGCAATCTCTTGCCCATTTGCCAGTGTACCCTGATAATTAACATGTAGAATTATTAAAACTTATGTAGAGAAGGAGGACACTTATTAGGACACAATCATTTTACCTTGAAAACTGGCCCAAATCCACCTTCTCCTAATATGTTACTGACAGAGAAGTTATCAGTGGCATTAGCAATGGTTGATAAATCCAAGGCTCGTAAGTCAATGTCTATCTTCTCATTCTTTCCAGTGAAATCATTCCAGTTCATCATGTCTGTCTTCCCTAAAATGGCAGAGGATGGATTGGAAATGATCGATGGCATATTAAAAGTCCTATTATCTATATATATATATATATATATATGTATGTATGTATATATATATATGTGTGTGTGTGTGTGTGTGTGTATATTGTGGGGGTGGGGGCATGGCTGGGGCAGGGAACCCTCCTGACTATGATATCTCAGATAAGAACTACCGTTGATTACCTACAATTCTAAGACTGACAACTGTTATTGTACCACATATTTGACCAAAAGAACTAAATGTTTAAATTTCTCAAAACGAACCTGGCTTCTCCAGTTTTCTCCTTCGCACGTATATAACCAATCCTAATATTGCCATGCTTACAGTGAATGTAGTGATTGCTATGAGACTCCCCACAAGCTTCTTTTTGTGTCTGTGCCTTTTATTCCAAATATAATCTGTGACAGAGATTAAAGGCACTGTTAGTCGATGCCAAACAACCTTGAGCAGCTGAGGAAAAAAAAAGAAAAATTATAAAGAAAAGCAGGAAAGGATTCATCGAGCCCAACTTCACTATACTATTAAAGCCAAATGTAGCCAAGTGCTCTAGTATGAACCAAAGGTGTAATGGAAGATATTTAATATTTTGTCGCAATTTTGAAAGAAAATGATAAAAGGATCAGAAAAATAAGTAAGGGAGCTGGGCTAAAATTGCATCATTCCAGTAAGCACAACATTTAATTTTTTTTTTAAGATACAATAAAATTTCCTTTGAAATTTATGTCTCACTTCAGTATTCTATTTTTCACATCAAATATAGATGATGTGTCAAACAACCGCCCCCGAAAGATGTCCTCAAGGTTCCATAATTTGTGCATCTTTTATTTGCAAAATGTTACCTAAAGACTGAGGTTTATGTAAATATCCAAGTGTCAATGGGAAATAAAAGTACCTAGCTCTGAAGCAGCAACTTTTATGTAGATGTCTTGTCCTACTGAGGTGAGTGTTCTCATGTCCATGATGTAACCAAACCAAAGCAAGCAGCCACTTCCACCATCTCTGACATCTAAATTTGCATACGCTGTACAAGAGCAATTTTCCAAACATGATGTCTTGCATTCATCAAGGCTCATGCTTTTGTTAAACCAGGAGGAAGACGTATCTGGCAATTTCATCCCTGCATACTTCAGAAAGCCATCACTATTGTTACAACTGAGATTTACTCTCCGAACACACCCACCCGACAGATCTGATGAGTTCCACTTTTCATGAAATTTAGGTACGAATCCCTCCAAGCATTTACATATTGGAGAGATATCAATATTGCAGTTAGAATTTGCACCACACAGAGCATAATTGTCGCACTGATCCACGGGGCCAACAATAACAAGCTGCCAACTCTGTGTTGCGTTAGACCATGTTAAATGTTGGATAAGACCTGTGGGATTGAGCACATGTCTCGTAACCATTGATCTGTTCAAGAGTTCATATTCAAAAATAACTTCCTTCTCAGTTTGCACATATGAATAATTATAGAAGTGAGGTAAGATACTCCAAGGAGCCCCAGTAAAATGTAAGCCATTCCATGATCCTGATCTGTACAATAAAGTGCTTCCCTTTGTAGTAACTCTTTGAGGAAGACCATGAGTATCAAAATATGCTGAGAAATCACCAGAAGCAGGATCTTCTGTGTCTCTCCAAGAGGTCAACGACCTATGCTGACCAGTTACTAAATTGCTTTCAAGTTTCATTCCCGCAAGAAAGGTATCACCTGGATAATCAAAACTCTGCCACGCAATGTTATCTTGGTTATTTCCATCTTTCACAACAAGATTTCCAGAGCCCAAGAGCTGCACAACAGGCTTCTTTGCAGTTGTTGATGCATTGGACGACCAGACTGTGGCCCCTGAACCATCAAGTATGAGAAGATTTCCTCCATCGGTGACTTTGAAAACTCCAGAGAAGTTTTTTAGTGGGCTATCTCTGTTGGCTACCCATACAATTGTTCGAGGTGATATACTTCGGTACCATATAGAAAGGTATCGGTTCTGCGAAGTTCCAATGCTGCAGAATCCTGCTTCAAAAGTTCCATCTGCTGAAACAAGCGTCTTGTCATCTTCTATGGACTGATTTGGGGTTATACTGTACAGTGCAGAGAGGATGGGACTGCCACAGAATAGGAGAGAGTATAGAGCTAGTACCATATAGTGTTCCATAGAATTTAACTATTTCATTCATTTGCAACCAGCTTCAAGTTATTGAGATTCTAATATGAGATTAAGGCAAAATTTTTCAGCACGAAAATATTTAACTGTCAAGAAAAAAAGTAGTGCCAGTCGGTCAGTTTTGCTGGTAAACGGGGGTCATATAGTCTTCTGTTCACATTGATGGTTTTAAAGTCTTCTTCCACCTTAAAGAAGGGAATATATTTCAAATATCTCTATAATATTCACAAAGTCATTGGTGTAAATATGTTCACAAAATATCAAAAAATTTCCTTCATATATTTGTCTATGATTTCATAGAATGTGTTCCTGTTTGGTGTCTAAATTTATCTTTTTTCCTCTAAAGGCTCTTACTCATTTTTACTTTTGGCCCCCATTTTCTGAGACGTTTGAGGCGAAAGTTAAAAATGTTACTGCTAATCCTAGTGGGTTGGTGCCACTTGGTTTTGTATTTTGTGGAAGAAAAAGAATAATAACCAGCTAACGATTCTTACTGATCTAAATAATGTGCCCGACTGGTTTCTAACTGGTTGTTGATGTTTTCCATGTTTACTCTACAATTGTTTTAGAAGATAACATTTTATCAACCCAAATCTACTTAAGGAAGCAGACGGCTTGCAAAGTAGCAGTGCTTTTATTTAGCTGGAAATGATCTTCCCTGTTGCTTGGTCAGGTGCCTAATTAGATGCTTAAATGCTTGCATGAACGTGGAGCAGTAGCACTAAGATATCTTGCTTTGGCGTAATATCCGTCTATCCAAGCTCTGTGTTAATTCGTTAGAAGGATATTTTAATGGATTCAGTTCTACGCGGTCAAAGAAATCCTTATTGAGAATTCCCATTGAAAAATTCATCAAGTAGAAGACTTAAATAACGCGATGGATGAATGTATGTACACTAAGAAGATTAAATCTGAATATCCTCTCTGCTTCAATGTCCACATTTGCATTTGGCAACTGTCCACCTACATAGCTATCAAGTACTTTACTTTGAAAAAACGGGGGAATGGGCCTAGCAATAGCCAAAAAGTCAAATGTAGAAACTAATTAAAGAAAAATGGGAAGTTCTTACCCACAAGAAAATGTTTAGTTTTGCATTTCTGGATGCTCAAAGGTTTGCCCTGTGGGGGCTTCTGATATTTACGTTAGATATCCATGTAAATTGAATGGAGGAATTAACAATTCCAACATAATAACCAAGTTGGGCATTCAAGTTAACATTTAATATTAAAATTCTAATTTGCAACGCATACAATAACACTTTGTTATTTTTCAGTTTTGGGTCAAGTCAATTTCGCATAAAAAGCACTTTCCTAGTTTTTTATTATGTCTTGCCTAAAACCAGACCCTCTAACTAAGTCTTTATGTAACCTTCTAAGAGATTGAAAACTTGCTACTGCAAGCAATCAGCACTAACACTTACGTGTGCCTATCCTTGCTCCAACCAAAGGGAGACGGGTACGCAATGTAATGACTTGAGTACTATACAAACTTCTCCATTTGTAACTACAACAATAAATATAATCCAAAGTCTTGGCATCAAGCTAAGTCAAAATTCCAGTAGAAAAATAATATATGTGATTTGTCAAGCCAAAGATACAATTAAAAAAAGGCACGAAAGTTTAGTTAAATTATTTTTTCTCCCTAAACAAGTTTTACGTTGTAAATTAGAAAATGTAAACAGCTTATGCTTAACACGACATTTTTAGATATATATTTTTTTCATTAAAGCCAATGACGTTGGGATCTATTTATATTGTCAACAATCAAACCATCCAAAATCGTAAAAAAATTATCAATAGTTGAATGTGTGCCTAACAATCAAACCTTCACAATCTAATAGATAAAAATAAGCTTATAAGTGCCAAAAAATTATTCACATCTCTTTCTTATGCCAGTGGGAAATGGTAAGCCAGTAGTGAGTTGTTTAACAAGTCAACAGGCTTGCCAGTGGCAGTACATGAATATTTATAGATTTGAGAGGTTATTTCAACATAATAGCGTTAGGAATTAAATAATCATATTGAAATTGGAAGTGATCAACGTGAAAGAGAATTCAGTCTGGCAACTTTCATACGCCTTTCCACTTGCATGTAGATAATGTTTGTAAGAAAGCACACCATATTTGCTTGTTTACATCTTTAAGGTATATGCGGTCTAAAATATAACACCAAACATCTTTGTCCGCCATTTTGTCCTCACCTCAGATTGGGCTGAGGACAAAGTGGAACATAGGAGTGGGGATGGGCATAACCCGGCCCACCCAAGTGAATCTGTTTCAAACTGAGTGAAAAAAAATTGCTTTGGGTCGGGTTACGGTTAATTTGGGTGATTAATTAGTTACAAATGGGTAGAGACGATCAGATCCAGATTAACTAAATTTCAACCCGCTGTAACTCGAACCATCCTGATGTATATAAGTTATTTCCTTTTCGACTTTTTCCATACCCTGGCCGCCCCAAAGAGATGGCTTCTTCTCACTTCAGATGCTCTCACAACTTCACAACTTCTATTGCCATTGAAGAATGCCCATTGTAGTTGTCCAATCCTTGTTGTGCTGCCGTTGAAGACCCCCCCAACACCATTGTAGCCCAGGTCGAGGAGCTCTCCCATTCGAAGGTCATTCACAACCTCCACTTGCTCTTATTTGAGATGAAGGAAAAGTCCCATCTCCAATAATTTAGTTTTGTTGTTTGAACAGAGGTTGGCTTTTTTCAATTTTTGAATTTGGCTTTTTTCCTATTTTGAATCTTGGTTTTTTTCCTAGTTTTGAATCTGGCTCTTTTACGCCTTTGCAACTGTCTGCCGGGTTGAGTGGGGAGTCTGTTTTGAATTTGGCTCTTAAACCAATTTTGGAATTCTTTCCCATTGCTACCATAGTGTTTTTTCAAGGTGTCCTGGCAATTGCAAGGATTATGTTGATTTTGGTGGCTGGTGCCTTGTTGGGGAGGATGAACATTCGGGCATGGATGCTATTTGTGTCATTGTAACATTGAGCAATCCGATCAAAACTGCCAACACCCTAACAACCCGATCAAACCACAATAAATCAAGTGAAATGTTTGTTCAGTCGGCGTCAATCCTTGATGTCATACTGTCGATTTCATTCGATTTTAGATATTTTTACCTGAACTTGACCTAACCTGACCCCGCCCCCTATAGGGGCACTAGGCATTTGAATCTTAATGATCGAGCTACACTTGCAAATTTAAAATACTCCTTTAATATATATATATATATATTATTAAATTTATTAAATTTTATAAACTTTCAATAACTGCAAGCAATCAGCAGTATCACTTATTGGAGGAATTTTATTATTAATAGTTTTTTTTTCCATTTTTTTGGGTAAAAGATGACTGGGTTTGATTGATTGGGAAATAAGGGTATTTTAGCAACGAGTAATGTTAATACTATGTGTTTATATCTATATTTTTGATATAATATATAATTTGAAATTAATTTTTTATTATACAAAATTTTATAATCTATTTGAAATCGATTTCAAACCGTGCATGATATTAAAAAATAGAAACATAAATACGTAGGTTTGACATTACTCTTTTGGCAACGCCACTTCTTTAACTGCCGCAAAGATGGGTCGGTACTAAAGTCTTCCATTCACATTATGGTTTTGTACCATAACAAAATTTCCCTTAAACCAATATTAATTGGAATAATGACACTTTTAATTTTTTTTATTTTTTAAAAAAATAATTTAGTCTCAATTTAATGTATTTATTATTATAATTGAAGTAATATAATCTCTTTATAAATATAATTAAGATAATTTAATCATTATAAATATAATTAAATTAGAGTAATTTAAGATATGTTTAATTTGTAAAAATATTTTATATTTTTTATTGAATTTATTTTGATTGAAATTATTTTTTTTAAAAATTTTTAAGTTATAGAAAATATATTTAGTTTGTATAAGATATTTTTATTTTAAAAAATAAAAATAATAAAAATATGTTTGATTTATTAAATGCTAATCTTACAGCATATTTTAAGCATATACTCTTCGGCCCTGTATCATCACTTAGTATAGCAAGTTTTGCATGACAGAGGTCAATACATACCCACAACATAAGACTTACGCATGACTTGCGTTTTCAAATAAAACAATTGATAAATTATACATTTCAAATTTAAAAGAGAAATGATACAGCTACTCTTTTATATTTATGTTTGTTAACTACGTTTTTACGTGACTAAATTTGACAAAAATAGAAGTTGAAATAGAATGCTAATAAAACGAGCCATTTTAAACTTTTATGAAGAAATGTATGACAGGGCATGGGTGCTAGAGTGCAGCTCTAGCACCGTTCAATTTCAAATGCATTGTTCATCAATTATTTTACGTGAAAACGTGGTCCATGTATGGATCTTGTGCTGAATAATGCTGTAGCTACGCCGCTGCAGCAACGTGATGGGCTACGTCTATGTTGCAAGTATAACAGAGTTCGCATGACTGTTGGGGCAATTATGATGGGCGCTGCTAAACTTACGCGGCTATACCTACAATTGTGCTATGCTTATTAACAAAATAAACAAACGATTCATTTAAACCATTATTTTTTCGTTAGACATAAAATTATTGTAGCTCTAGGAACGCTTGCACATCATTTTCCATCATGATTGGCATGGATAAATTTTTTATTTTCAGTGATGTTTGCATGGATATTTTGAAGCCCAAACAGTAGTTGTTATGTCTATCTCACAATTTTCAATAATATACTTGGCTGAAACCAAACGTCAGCATCACCAACAAGAGGCCCACAAGCAAGGCCTAATGACAAGTCAAAATCCACTCCATTTTCAATTTCCCCTTCTCCTTTAGCCTCCATCATCTGCAAGATCCTCCTTGCCTTCTCTCTTGCCCTCTCTGTTCCACTCTCTTTGATCTTCTTTAACACCTCTCCCTAGCCTTCTCTTTCGCCCTCTCTGTTCCTCTCTCTTCAATCTCCTTTAACATCTCAACTGCCTTTTTGTTATCATCATCTAAGACTAAGATGAACAGTGCACCCGAAGATAGAATTAGCAACCACCATGATGAGCAGCAGAGGAATCCCAGAGAAGGTTGAAGATCTTAGCCCTCAATCTGTTGCAGAAGCCAAAGCTGCAAAATCCATTAGATGACAAAAATTCAAATCCTGTTAATTACAAAAATACCACCGCGTTTTCATAATCAGTGGTTTTGTTTTCAAACTTTTGTGAAGGAAACACTGAAAAACAACCCTACGTCGTTTTCAAAATTTACATTGATTTTGAAAATATTTTCACTTCTTTTTAATTAAACATATTTTTATCACCATTTCCGTTTTCTTAAAAAATAAAAACAGGAAATGGCTAAAGCAATCACATCGTTAGTTTTTCATTTAATTTTTTTTAAGTATAACACAGTTAATCTTTAATGACTTAAATTTAATTTTCTTTAAAAAAACTTTAATATCCTTCTTATAATATGAAAGATATTACTTTTTTATTAAATTATAAATTTTAATTTTATATATCTTAATAATTTTTAATTAAAAAAATTTATATAATAATTAATTATATTATAATAAAATAAATAAAGTCATCATTAATAAATTATTTCATATAAAAAAATTTGTTACATGAAAAATTAAATTATTTTAAATATAATTATAAAAAATAAAAATACTTAATTTAAAAATTAAAAAATTAATTTTTTTAATAAATAAATAAAGTGACTACCATTTCTTCAACATTAATTTCGAGCAACTTTCTTGGATTCCACAATTGACAGAAACAAGAGAGAAGTCAATATTTATGCGAGGACACGGGTACAGGCATTGACTAGCACAGCTGTTTTGCGCAGTGCACAACAGTTTTACTTACCTAAATTTTTTCTTTGTATATATTAGACTAATTGTAGTTAGATTGACTGTACACCAGTTGTTGTGTATTAACAACTGTCCAACATATATATATGGAGACAGGCTCATGTTGAGATGAAATGTTGATGACATGAATCCGGAATGTACTCATTAGTAATCATTTTACATTTTACTGGTAAATACCGCTACATAGCAATTATCTGTATTGAGCCCTTCGCGCACTCGAAGTTCTGCAACGTCATTATTATCTTGGATCTCAGCATCAACTCTGTATGCAAGCCTCGTTTTAATCTTTGTTTTTTCCTTCCACTTGGTTTAAGGTATATATTCTTTGTGTCAAGTCCGTGGTAGAAGATGCTGCATTGATCTGTCTTGTCTCTAGCAAGGTGATCGAATTCTCATCGGCAAAAATGGTTCACATTTGCCTGAAATGACCATGAACCTTCATGGCATGGAGTGGAGAAGCGAAATGGTCCAACGTAGACTAGTCATCATAGTCAAATGTTTCCCTGGTTTATCTCTTTTGTTTTTTTGGTTAGTGGATACTATAGGAGGTCTACACAGGAAAGACAAATGGAGAGTACAGACAACCTGGTTTTGCATCTATCTCTGTTAAATCATGAAACTTAAAATACATATTCTGACACAGTAGTTCAATAAATTAAATACTGCACAGTTAAGGAATCCCTGTTAAATTTCTTTTTCACCAAAATTAATGAAACAAAACTCTTTACAAGACATAATCCTTGTCACTGTATGTATAACAGCAAAAGTTCAATTTGGACATCCTATGTACTTAATATCATCATCTTTCTTGCAAGAAGAAAGTCAAGCGTAATTTGAGAAGAAAGGGAAGTTCTTACCAAACAAATATACTGCCGGTCATCTGAAAGGTCATATCAACATGGATTTTAAACAGATCTCCTATGCAGATTGAGTGGCCACATTCCAAATTATATATGCTAGGAGCAAACAAGTGAAGTGGCATGGATTGGACAGGTCCCATGTCCAGGAAGGTTCATGAAAACATCTAGAAACTATCCCAGTTCGGCAATGCCTCATGTTTCATATCTTGTCATAAATATCTGTTGAGGCAAATCATCGAACAGAACACCTGCATGGCACAATCGGTCACGCTGTACTTAAAAAATTCAATCAGTACACCCTATCTGCTTAAACTATACAAAATCTGTATCAGCAACTCCGCAATTTTCCATCAAGAACTGAAATTCATAATCTTTGCAGGAATAAGAAGTTCGCACAAAAAGAATGCTTCTTTCGAGCTTCTGCTGGCTGAAAATAACATGCTAACATCGGTTTCAGGCAATTACCCTTCGTACTTGACAGACAAAAACGAAGTGAATTTAAGCGCAGAGTGTAGAGAAGTGGTGTTGGGATCACACAGAGCCATGTTGGGATGAAACGTTTCAAGACGTGAATCCGCAAGGAAGTACAATTTAGCATTCATTTCATTTTATATCATATATGCGATTACATGAAACTCGCTTTGTGGACTTGATGCTGCTCAACCTCATTGCAGCAAGCAACGCTCAGTTATAGAACTTAGAAGTTTGTCGTATTTGGAAAATTGTTTGAGCATTCTAATGGCTATGGGCATTAGTGTTTTATTGCACTGAAAAGGAGAACTTTGTATTCAATTCGGAGCATAACCTGTTTAATTTACACTCGATCAAGTTTAGCTTTTCTCTGTTTTGTCACAGATAGAGAAGCTATTTCCTTTTCATTGGTATTAAACTCTAAAATTGCTATCTTGCCTCTAACAAAGTGATGGAATCTTCATTTGATGAAAATTGGTCACATTTGCCTGATGAGAGACTTCCTTCGTGTGGATAAAATCCGGGCTGCTTTGGCTTTGGTAACGGTTTCTCGCCATTCAGTATTAAAACTACAGATGACATATCTGGTCTATCCTTTGGTCTCTCTTGGACACACAAGAGTCCTGTATGAATACATCTTACTACTTCAGCTTGAATGACTGAATCCTCTAGTGATTCATTTATCAGCTCCAATGGTCTCTCCTCGTTCCATAGTCTCCATGCCTAGAACATGTGCAATGTAACATGGTGAGTTTGAGTTTCTATTATTATCCAACCTGTTGTTGAAATTACATACTTCTAGAGAAATTGAGGCAGAAATCAACATATAGTTTTGCAATTAAAAATGCATTTTAGAAATTGTGACTACAAGTCACTCTTAGGCTTACATGTGCAAGAAGGTTTGTCTGATGAATTGAGTCATAAAATTCTCTGTTCCTCTTTCCACTAACTATCTCCAATACGATAACACCAAAACTAAAGATATCAGATTTCACCGAAAAAGACCCATATATTGCATACTCAGGAGCCATATAACCACTGCAAGATAGTAAAAGATATACATGAAACTATGAAGAACTAGTAGTGTGCATAAAGTGATTCAAACAAGCTGAAGCATGCTTACTAAGTTCCCACTACTCTCATTGTATTGTCCACTGGACGATCACCACCAAGTGTCCTAGCCAGTCCAAAATCTGATATTTTTGGATTCATATCATCATCAAGAAGAATATTGCTAATTTTCAAATCTCTGTGAATAATTTTAAGCCTAGAATCTTGATGAAGATAGAGAAGCCCTCTAGCAATCCCACCAATAATTTGAAACCTTTTGTTCCAATCCAATAATTTGCTTTGAGTTTGATCTGCCAAATTTCCTCCATAAGTTAGCATGAGGATCAATTGATGTCCATAGCAAGAGAAGATTATGGATTTAGGAAGGGTAAAAGCTCAAACCAAAAATAAAGTAGTCCAAACTTCTGTTAGGCATGAATTCATAAATCAGTATTCTCTCATCATCTTGAACACAACACCCAAGAAGTTTCACAAGATTTCGATGCTGAAGATTGGCAATTATTACCGCTTCATTTTTGAACTCTTCTGGTCCTTGTCCAGAGTTTTTGGACAGGCGTTTGACAGCAATCTCTTGGCCATTCTCTAGTGCTCCCTGTCAATCATTGTTTGGGAATATTAATATTATGTAGACAAGATGGATCAATTACTAAGATGCGTATACATCACCTTATAAACTGGACCAAATCCACCTTCTCCTAATTTGTTTGTAAAGGAGAAGTCATTAGTGGCATTAGCTATAGTTGAAAATTTAAATAATGGTAAGTCAATGTCTCCCCTTTCCTTGGTATGAGTTGTGTGATCAACTATTGTTTTCTTCCCTGAAATTGAGGGAGATGGATTAGGAATGAAAGACAATAATATTATATCTGAAGTAAACATAAAAAAAGACTACTTATAATTCAAAGTTAGATCATTGTTATTTTCCCTAATGTATGTACAAAAGAAGTCATCATTTAAGTATCTTAAAATTCACCAGGCTTTTCAAGTTTCTTTCTCCGTAGATATATGATTGCTCCAAGCATTGTCATGCCAATGATGAATGCACCAACTCCGGCCAAAATCCCTGCAAGCTTTTTCTTGTCCGATTTGCTGCCACTCCCAGTATGATCTGAGATATTAAAAAGCACAATTCATAAACTTCAGTATTCTATCTTTCACACCGAGTATAGATGATATTTCGGACAACTGCCCCAAAAGATGTCTTCAAGGTTCCATAATTATGTGCATCTTTTATTTGCAAAGTGTTACCTAAAGATTGATGTTTATGTAAATTTCCAAGTATGAATGGAAAGACCAAAAGATGGAGTGAGAAATAGAAGTACCTAGTTCTGAACCAGCAACTTTTATGTAAATGTCTTGTCCTTCGGAGTTGTGTGTTCTCATGTCCATGATCTTATCAAACCAAAGCAAGCAACCACTTCCACCATTTCTGACATCTAAATTTGCATACGCTGTACAAGAGCAGTTTTTCAAACATGATGTCTTACACTCATCAAGGCTCATGCTTTTGTTAAACCAGGTGAAAGACGTGTCTGGCAACTTCATTCCTGCATACTTCAAAAAGCCATCTCCATTGTTACAACTGAGATTTACTGTCCGAACACACCCACCAGACCAATCTGATGATTTCCATTTTTCTACAAATTTGGGTACGAAGCCCTCCAAGCATTCACATATTGGAGAGATCGTAATATTGCAGTTAGAATTTGCACCGCACAAGGCATAATTATCGCACTGATCCAAGGGGCCAGTAGCAATAAGCTGCCAACTCTCTGTTGTGTCTGACCATATCAAACGTTGGGCAATACCTGATGGATTGAGCATATATCTCGTAATCATCGAACTGTTCAAGAGTTCATATCCAAAAGAAACTTCCTTCTCAGTTAACACAAATGAATAATTAAAGAAGTTAGACAACATTCTCCAGGCAGCCCCAGTAAACTGTAAGCCATTCCATGAACCTCCGCGGTACACTAAAGTCCCTCCCTTTGCAGCAACTAGTTGAGGAAAACCATGAGTATCAATATATAATGAGAATTCACCTGGAGCAGGATCTTCTGTGTTTCTCCAAGATGTCAGCGACCGATGCTGACCGGTTACTAAATTGCTTTCAAGTTTCATTCCCGCAAGTAAGGTATCACCTGGATAATCAAAACTCTGCCACGCAATGTTATCTTGATTATTTCCATCTTTCACAACAAGATTTCCAGAGCCCAAGAGCTGCACAACAGGCTTCTTTGCAGTTGTCGATGCATTGGACGACCAGACTGTGGCCCCTGAACCATCAAGTATGAGAAGATTTCCTCCATCGGTGACTTTGAAAACTCCAGAGGAGTTTTTTAGTGGGCTATCTCCGTTGGCTACCCACACAATTGTCAGAGGTGATATACTCTGGTACCATATGGCAAAGTATCGGTTCTGCGAAGTTTCAATGCTGAAGAATCCCGCTTCAAAAGTCTCATCTGCTGAAACAAGCGTCTCACCATCTTGGATAGACTGGGTAGGGGTTATACTGTACAGTGCAGAGACGATGGGAATGAAACAGAATAGGAGAGAGTATAAAGCTAGCACCACATAGCTTTCCATTGTGTTCATTCGCAACCCGCTTGAAGTTCTTAATATTCCAATAGGAAATTAATGCAAAAGTTTTGAACAAGAAAAAATTTAGGTCATAATCAATTTTCTGGGTAATTAGACTGACAAAACTTCACACAAAACAATCTTGATATGTCAGAAGTGTGCGGAGCCCACATATCCAATAATGGTTAGCCGTGTAAAGTCTTCCATGTTTTTATAATTTGAAGTCTTCATCTACATAAGAGAATATGCTTCAAATACCTCTATAATGTTGACGAAGTCATTGGTGTTAATGGTTAATGGATGGAACTCCATGGAGCCTGGGGGGCATGTTCATAATATATAAAATCTCCTTCATATATTCATCTATAACTAGATGCCGCCAATGGAATGAGCAGTAAAACAGAGGAGGCATAGAAATGGGAAAAACAAAAAAAAACTTTAAACTTCATAAACAAATTATAGCTTTGAAAAGGGAAAAGATAACGTGCAGGTACAAAGATTAAGAGAAGAGAGAAGGAGGGAGGTAAGAGTATGAGAGTGCAAATATCAGTGCTTCTTTAAAAAATAGCATTGAATTTCATGCGAATCTTTAGCGAATTAAAGAAAAGAGTTTGAGTCTAAAATTGGGGCCTTAACATATTGGAGGAAAGTGGATGGTTCTCCATTCCATATCCTATTTAGGTGGCAGCTTAGCAGGCGACGAAGATAGGGACCACAAGGCGAAATGCAGAGTAAATGGATCGTTTGAAGGGAAGTTACATTGGCTTCCTCTCAAATGAGATAAAGGTAAATTTTTAACGTGTGAGAGGAATATAAAAAAATTGTTTTCATTTCACTTTATTTGAGAGAAAGGTAGTTTAATTTTTTAACAGAAATATGAAATAAATTACTTTCCTCTCACACCTTATGGAAGAAAAATATATTCTAATTTTGCTTTAAAAAAGTCAACCCATCTATTTTTAATGCGGCGAGTGTAAAAGACAGAAAAGATATAAGAACAACTGGCACTCAGTTAATGTGTAAAGTAATTGGCTGATTCAAGAATCGAACCTAGTAGATTAAAATTCAAAAGATTTGTACTAAAAAAAAATTCAAAAGATAAATGTAAGTTAACAGAAATTTGCAATGTAATGGACCAATAGTCATTTTAATCTTTAAAAGATTTAAGGACTCGCATTTTGGTTCATGAAAAAATAATCTTTCACATCGATCTAAAATTTTTTTAATTTCATTCACGATGTATGCGTGGCAATTAAATGGCTAGACTGGCTCACTGGTATGGAGAGACCTTCTCTTCTAAATAGGCCAAAACGCACCGTTTTAAGGTGTATTTTTCCTCCAAATTAGCACCCTCCCCAGAAGACAAACCAACCCCAAAATAACGACTTTGAGAGAATCCCTAACCAAGAATCTTCTCCAAAACCCCCATCGCTGTTATACTTTCTCTTGTGAATGAAATGCTGGAGAGGAAGATGAGATAGAAATTGGAAGGCCGTATCCACCTAAACGCATTAACAGAAATATAATATTCACGTTTGCTGCTCATACTACACCACTACTACTATTCTATTGAACACCATCAGACTACATACAAAAACTGTGTAATAAAGTTGACTCCAAGGTATACAAATCAGAATATTGACATTTTGCGGATCAAAAGCATATGCCAATAATATCTTAAGCAAAATTCAAGAAGTTTTGTACCGCAATTCGGGACTTGAAATCAATTTCGTTGGAAACTGTTGGTTGGGCTGCAGCAGATGTAGGAGCGAAGGCATGATTCGCAAAAGTGAATTGGGATTACGGAAATAAAGGAGCTTCTCGGGATGAATGGCGGAGTTCATACTCCCAGTTTTCGGAGGCTCTACGAATTGCTCTTGTGGGTCGCCGGCGAGAACAAATCCAATGATATCGGTGGTAAATTTGCCGGCCCCAGCGTTAATATCCCCATGAAGCGAACCAATTCCGCTCCCTCCAACGGAAACGTCTCATCATCACCACTTTCACTCTTTCCTTCTCGGATGGACTAGTTTCATTTATTTTGCACTTCTGCACTTGTCCTCCATTGGCGACGAGAGGCAGAGCATGAAACGATGACCCCAAAACGGTGCGTTTCACCCATGTAAAAGGTGTGTTCACATCAGCAAGCCAGATGAACCACTTAATTGCTGTGTACCCTCCTCAACCTAACTGAATGTGCTAACGGGACGACACTGAGTAAAATTAAAGAATTTTGAATTGATTTGAAAAGATTGTTCTTTAATGAGCTAAAACGTGAGGTCTTAGATCTTTTGAAATTAAAATGACTTTTTCTTAATTTTAGCATTTAACTCATGTGATCATATTTAGTGTCTCTATTTTTTTATTTTTTAATTCGATTATATACTTTTTTTTTAATAGTTGTTAAATTTATTATGTAATTAAAAATAATAATAATTTTTTCTCTAAATATAATTTATATATAATATTTATTAATTTATCACTAATCAGCCTATAAGCTTGAATGCACAATCGGTCACAAGAATTAGAACAATTAATTCCGTCATAAGAATTTGTTGAGGAAAATCATCAAACAGAACACCTACATTGCACAATCGGTCACGGTATACTAGGGTAATTCAATTAGAACATCCAATCTGCTTAAACGAAGTGGAATTTGGCGCAGAGAGTCAAGAAGTGGTGTTGGAATTACGCAGGGCCATGATGAGATAAAAAGTCTCATGACACAGATCCGCAAGGAATTATTATTTAGCTTTCATTTTATATTATAGCTTATTTGGGATACCATGTGACCTGCTTTGTGGATTCTGCTCAGCCTCATTAGAACAAGCAACGCACAGTTAAATATCAAATTTTTACCCCATCGCCTTCGTTAGTTAGAACTTAGAAGTGTGCTATGGGGATTGGTATTTTATTTTGTTAAAAAGGACAACTTTATGTTCAATTTGGAGCATAACCTGTTTATTTACGCTCGAACAATCTTAGCTTTTCTCTATTTTGTCACAAATAGAGAAGCTTTTACCTTGTCATTTGTATTAAACTCTAAAATTACTAACTTGCCTCCAACAAAGTGATGGAAACTTCATTTGATGAAAATAGGTCATATTTGCCTGATGAGGGACTTCCTTCGTGTGGATAAAAACCCTGGCTGCTTTGGCTTCGGCGGTAGTTTCTCAACATTCAGCATTAGAATTAGGAACGACATCTCTAGACTATCTTCTGGTCTCTCTTTGGACACAAACATTCCCATGTGAATACATATGTCCGGGTAATTAGATTGAAGTTTCTGCCCTGGGAGCATAATGTCAGTAGGATAATCAAAGCTCTGCCACAAATGTCATTTGGATTACTTCCATCCATCAGAACAAGGTTTCCAGACTCCAAATGCTGCACAAATGGTTTTTCTGCAGTTGTTGATGTATTAGAGGACCAAATTGTTGCCCCTGTGCCATCAAGAACAAAAAGATTTCCACTATTAGTGACTTCTACCGTTCCTGAGGAGTTTGCCAGTGGGGTGTCTCTGTTGGCTACCCATACGTACGTTACTGGTGAAATGTTCTGGTACCATATACCCAAGTATTGGGTATTAGAATTTCCAATGCCGAAGAACCCTGCTACAAAAGTTCCTTTTGCTGAAGTTAGGATTTCATTGTTTTTCATAGATTGTCCTGGAGCAGTAGTGCTCAGGGCATTGAATCTGGGTATGAGAGAGAATAAGAGGAGGTACACAATCAGCGCCTCGTGGTTTTCCATTCCTTTTCTTATGGTTTGGAATGGTCCTAGTTTCGGGCAGAGTTTGTTACTTAAATGACAAAGCAAAATTCTTGGAAGTTATCAAAGAAATAACAGAACTTCTGAGCGTTGTGTGGAGAGTAGAAAGAAGGTTTTAATCAAAGGAAAAATGATAGAATTACACATATATTTAATACAAAGTGGGTACACTCTCTCGTATTAAATAAATGAGAAAGAAAGGATGACAGTGCATGTAATACTGCATATGCTTACCACTGCTCTAATCAAAGGGAGACGGGCCGCAATGCAATGATTCAAGTACTAAACAAACTTCTGTAAGAAAAGGAATAAAAAAACAGTGGTGGAATAAATTAGAGAAAATATTTATATTTTAAAACATGTAAATATATATTATTTTTAAAGTGAATATTATCTTTTTTATATTGTTATTTAATTCTTTGCAATATACTTTTAAGATACAACAAGAACACTCAAAAAATTATGGTTAACAAAAATTAAAATTCTCTTATAAAACTTAAAAGAAATAATTTAATTTTGAGATAGTAAAGATGAAAAAAAATATAAAAGGTATTTTTTTTTACGAGTAAATTTCACTTTCATAGCATGATATTTATAAATATGAATAAGTACTTAATCAGTAGATATGTTTATTCACTTCACTAAATATAATTATTCAGTTCAAACTAACAGATATGATCTTTTATATCCAATAAATATGATCCTTCATATTCAATAAGTATAGCTTTTTATATCAAAGATACATATCTTTTCATATATAAAATTATGAAATAAATTTTATCTTATTTTTTTCATTTTAACATACAAGTTAAACTAATTTTTTCCAACAACTTTACCATTTACAACTACAGTAATAAATACAATCCAAAGTCTAGGTATCAAGCCAAGCCAAAATTCCAATAGAAAAATAATATATGGATTCACGAAGACGAAAATCTAATTAAGAGGCATGAAACTTGGTTAAATTATCTTTTTTTTCCCTAAACCAGTTACGCATTGCAAATCATTTGTATATAAATATTTTTGCAATGTAGAAAACATTAATAGTATAGACTTGACATGACATTTCTAAATATATATATATATATATATATATATATATATACACGTATATTTGGTCAAAGTCAATGATATTGATATCTATTCATATTGTCAACAATCGAACCACCTAAAATAATAAGATAATTATCAATAATTGAATGTGTGCCTAACAATCAAACCTTCACGACCTAAAATAAAATAAAAAAAAAAAGCTTATAAGTACCAAAAAGTCATTCATATCTCTTTCTTATGCCAGTGAGAAATGGTAAGCAAATAGTGAGTCGTTTAACAAGTCAACACGCTTAGCGGTGGCGGTACATGAATATCTTTAGATTTGAGAGGGTATTTCAACATAATAGCATTAGGAATTAAATAATCATATTGAAATTGGAAGTGACCAAAGTGAAAGGGAATTCAGTCTGGCAACTTTCATATAATGTTTATAATAAAGCACACCATATTTAATAACACCTAACATCTCAAGGCATATGTGGTGTAAGATAACACCTAACATCTTCGTCCGCCATTGTCCTCACCTCAGGTAAGGCTGGGGACAAATTGGAAGATAGGGCACTTGGCATTTAAGCCTTAATAATCGTACTACGTTTGCAAATATAATTTTATAAAATATTCATCTAAAAAATATATATTATTAAATTTTATAAATTATAATGTAAGTCTAATAAATTTAATAAATTTTCTTGGAATTAATGACAGTTTAATTCTAAACTATTTATGAAATAAAAAACTTTTTGTTAAACTTACCTGTAAGCAGTAAGCACTGTCAATCACAGAATATCTTCCTCTTAATGGATGAATTGTGATCGACTTAGAAACTAACCATTCTGTCAACCCTCCTTTTCAATCCTGATAGATAATTGAACTCAATAGGCCTATCGTTATGGAAAATTAAGAAATTGGATATTGGAGTTTTCAGATTTTATCTTTGCTTCCAGCAATGTAATGGAAATTTTATTTGAGGAACACATTTCATTGATAGATGAGATACCTTGGTGTGAATAAAAAGCGGGCTGCTGCGGATTGGGTAATAGAATAATAACAGTTTCTCAGCATTCAAAATCAAAACAACAGATGACATGTCAAGGCTATCCTTTGGTCTTTGATGCACACACAACAATGCTGTTTGAATACATCTTAACACTTCAGGTACACTGAATCGCATAACTACCATCCAGTTAGCTCCAATGGCCTCTCTTCACTCCACAGTCACCATGACTGGAAGAAATTAAGATGAATATTAGTCATTCATTCACTCTGGACTGCCAATAACTTTAAAAGAAGCATAGCGTTAGTCAATCTTTTATGAAACAGCAATACTCAGCCTGCTATGCGAAGGAGATATGAAATCACAATGACATGAAGTTATTGTTCAGACTCAGGTGTCCAAGAAGATTGAGATCATGCCGTGGATCATAAAAAATCCCTCTTCTTCTTCCCTCCGACTATGTCAATCTAGATGTAACAATTCCCCCTTTTGGCATTCAAAGAACAAATTTCAGAAATTTTTCTTCCACCATTCAAGAAAGAAAAATATTGAAGGCTTAAAAAACAAAAGCGAAAGAGAAGTTCTTGTCTTTGCTTTAGAAGGGAAATTTTGTTATTCGCGATGCTAAACAAGCAAGGTTAATGTAACGCAATCAGGTGCAGTACGTTCATGAGATTAAGGAAATACAAATACCACATCATCCTAATTAACAATGTACAAGAATACTCTTATTCACAAGTTCTGTTCGTTGGGATTACCCATTTTATCAACCCCTGGAAGGTAACCCCTTCACTTTTGCATTAGTCTTATAATTCATATTCTATCTTGCCTCTAACATTGTAAGGGAAATTCCATTTGGAGAGAACAGTTGGCAATTTGCAGACGAAGGATATGCTTCATGTATATCAATATCAGTGTAAAAGCCAGGAACCTTTGGCATTGGCAATAACTGATCACCATTCAACATTAGAACCACAGATGACATGTCTGGTCTGTCTTCTGGTCTTTGTTGGACACATAACAAGCCCACCTGGATGCATCGTATGACTTCAGATGGAGTGCATCTTTCACCCAACTCCCTATCCATTAATTCCAATGGACTCTCCCTAATCCATAGTCTCCAAGCCTATAAGCATGGGAATCAAACTGGTGAGTTGGAGTCTAATATAATTTGTCAACACAACTAGATAAAAATGTAAAATGTCTTTGTGCTTACATGTCCAAGAAGATTAACATAGTGCTCTGGGTCAGAAAATTCTCTATTTTTCTTCCCACTAATCATCTCTAGTACTATTACTCCAAAACTGAAGATATCAGTTTTCACAAAAAAATTACCACACATAGTATACTCAAGAGGCATGTAACCACTAGAAGCATTAATTGCAGATGAATATAAGTTAAAATAGAATTTTACTTTCACTATAATCCAAGTAGAAGTTAACTTACTATGTTCCAGCAACTTTATTTGTATTGGCCTCAACTTGATCGCCCAAGAATGCCTGTGTCAAGCCAAAGTCAGATATTTTTGGATTCATGCAGGCATCAAGTAAGATGTTACTAGTTTTGAGATCTTTATGAATAATCCTCAATCTAGAGTCTTCATGGAAATAAAGAAGCCCTTGAGCAATACCTACGATAATGTGGAAATGCTTCCGCCAGCCCAACATCTTGCTTCTAGTTTCATCTGGTCAATTTCACATGCATGTTTAGTAAACCACTTGCAATTTCAACAATTTCACAGGCTTTGATGCTAAGAATATAAAATTTCCAGATGTTAAAGTGTGGACTATAAAAGCCAAACCAAAAATAAAGTAGTCCAAACTCTTATTGGGCATGTATTCATAGATCAACATTTTTTCCTCTCCTTGAATGCAGCAACCAAGAAGCTTTACAAGATTTCGATGCTGAAGTTTGGCAATGAATGCCACTTCATTTTTAAACTCCTCTAACCCTTGTCCAGATTTCTTTGAAAGCCTTTTCACAGCTAATTCTTGCACATCTATCAGTGTACCCTAAAAATCATCTGGAATTGTAAGAAAGCTTAAAAAGAATAAGGAAAAGAGGATATCCTAATTTTGTTTGTTATATTACCTTGTATACAGGTCCAAAGCCACCTTCTCCTAGTTTGTTACTGCTCGAAAAATTATCAGTGGCTTTAACTATGACTAACAAATCAAATGTTGGCAGATCCATGTCTTCTTTCCTCAGCTTATTTTCATCATGCTTCCCACATATTCTTCTTGCCACCCCTGATAAGGTAGAAGATGACATCATCTCCCTTTTTGTTTCCTCTTTTAGATTTATAATTTGGATGATGTTAAACTACATGTATGACAAAATTTACCTGGCTTTTTCAATTTCTTTCTCCATACACATGAAGTCAATCCAAGAACTATCATAACCATGATTAATACTGCAGAGCCAACTGAAATTAATATTAAGCTTGTTCTTCCTGATATTTCCATGGCCATCATCTGCAGCGAGATCAGGTAGAAAAATAGTATGACTTAATACCAACATTTAGCACAGTATATCAATTGAAGCCAACTAAAATGTTGACCAAGTAGTTTTTAAATTTTTTAGAGTTTCAAAACTTTCTTCTTATGCCTCTCACTCCCCTTCACCCAACAGCATCCACCTTAATGTAGATATAGGCTAATGAAAAGACAATAGAAAGGAAAACAAAGGAAACAATAAATTAATTACCTAACTCAGATGCAGGGACTCGGACATAAAGGTCTTGTACCCCTTGAGGGAACTGCCTCATGTCAATCAGATCATCAAACCAAAGTAAGCAGCCACTTCCTCCATTACGGATATCCAAATTTGCATATGCTATACATGAACAGTTTTGAAGACATGACCTACGACATTCCTCAAGGTTCAAGGTCTTACTAACCCATGAAGAAGACGTGTCTGGCAATTTCATGCCTGCATACCTGTAAAAGCCATTTCTGTTATTGCAACTGATTGTACTCCTTCAAACACACCCGTTAATATAGTATGACATATTCCATTCTTCTGGAAATTTGGGTACAAATCCTTTCAGGCATGCGCAAATTGGAGAGTTACTGGTCATATTACACATAGAGTATTTACCGCAGAATCCATAATTTTCACACTCATCTGCCTGGCCAATCGAGATAACTTCCTGGCTGTTTGTTCGACTTGACCAAATCACACGCTGCCCAATGGCTGAAGGGCTCATTATTTGTATGGAGAAAATTGATCTGTTCAGAACTTCGACCTCAAAATATACCTCTTTTTCATTCAACACAAATTTGTAACTGTATATAATTTGATGTAGTAAATGAAATGGGTATCCCGTAAAAGCTAGACCATTCCATGACCCTGCTCTTGTCTTTATAATAGATCCTTTCAATTGAACCAGTTGTGGATATCCTCGAAGGTCAATTTTTACTGTGTAATCTCCCTTAGCAGGATCATCCGCACTTTTCCAAGATGACAGAAACCTATCTAGACCTGTTGCTAGATTCCATCCAAGCTTCATTCCTGGCAGGAACGTATCACAGGGATAATCAAAACTCTGCCATAGAAGGTGGTCATCCTGAGTATCCGGTCCATTTTTCACCACAAAATTTCCTGAGTCCAAGAGCTGTGCAATTGGATTTTCTGCTGTTCTTGATGTATTGGACAACCAAACACTGCTGTTGGTGCTATTAAGAAGGACAAGAACTCCTTGACCATTGACCTTTAAAACTCCACTGGTATTGTTGAGAGGTGTCTCTCGGTTGGCCACCCAGATGACTGTTAATGGAGATATATCTTTGTACCATACACCCAAGTATCGACATTTTGAATTGCCAGGGCTGAAGAATCCCAGTTCAAAAGTTCCATCGGCTGAAACTAAAGTTTCACCATCTTGGATGGATCGATTTGGAGTGAAACTGTCCAGCGAAGTGGAGGTCATTACAAACAAGACTAAAATAGAGCCAATACATAGCATTCTAAAGTTTCCTATTGTATTGTAAAGGAGTAAATTGTTTCTCAAACCCATATAACAATAGAAAAGACTGAGGCAAGAGGCTGACATGCCTGGCATCTGTGAAGGTGAGGGTGAGTGGTTCATGGACATGGGTAACAGAAAGAGTAAATGCTTTCGATTAAATAAGGGTAGAAAGTAAAAGCATAATACGATAGGATCAAAGAGCTGAGACAGGGTTGAGGCACAAAACTAGAAGGGTCCTTGGAGGCACAAATCATATTACGTTTATTCCAAGTCCAGGTCAGTCTTCAAAGGTCCCTGTTGCTGAATCAGCGGCCTAAGTTCTTTTGATTGACTGACTTAGACTTCAAGGATTTGTATCTTATTATTAAGGAGGTCTCAGGATTCAGGAAGCAGAATCAAAACCACAGCAGGCTAACAAAACACCAATTCATATAGCAGCAATCAATGGTAATTTGTCTTAGCCTATTTCTGTTGATTTATTGATGCAATGAAGTTAGGACCAGGCGATATTTGAAAAGAACCATAAGCTTTGTGTTTTTGATAGAAAGAACGAAATAAAAAAGATCATGACTATCAACACTATGGAGTCAGCACCCCAAAGTGCTCCTATTGTGACAATAGCTAACACTAAAACCATTTTTTTCCTGAATAGTCAATTCAATACGTGCAAAATATATAATTCATATGCGTCCAAAAATTTTCGGTTACCTCTCGCTTAGGCAATGCATGGCTTGGATTGAAGCTGTAAAACCAAAATTTCCTACTATCGCTTCTTGCATTTTTCAACTTCCTACTGATCCTAGCAAGGAAACAAGCAAACCAGCTGATTCATGGGGTCGTGAAAAAGAAGTCGTCGATTGCAAAAAAATTCATCTCCGCGTGCACAGAATTTAGAAAATGTTGCAACGAACGACACCCAAATCCATATCAAGGGACCCATATTGAATTTCAAGCTGACTTCTCTGA
Source organism: Dicorynia guianensis (assembly GCA_037013595.1). Lineage (NCBI taxonomy): Eukaryota > Viridiplantae > Streptophyta > Magnoliopsida > Fabales > Fabaceae > Dicorynia > Dicorynia guianensis. Next base: position 6,397,893 of record JASUAB010000009.1, read on the forward strand.
GTGCCAACCATGATGATCAAGGATTTTCAGTTTGCTGTCTGTAGTAGAATATCAGAAAGAGCCAATCCAGCCAAAAGACTCTAACGGGCACTCAAATTTGGTACTCATTAATTTGCAGTGCGTCCCCTCTACCAGTGATCTTGAGAATTCCTGAACCATCATTGAGAGGGGTTTCTCTATTGGCAACCCAGACAACTGTTACCGGGGAAGCCGCGCACCATATTCCCAAGTATTGGCTTTGGGAGTTGCTGGGGTTGAAGAACCCCAGTTCGAGGTCCCTCCTGCTGAAACTAATTTATCACCGTCTTTTAGGAACTGATTTGGAGTAACTCTGTCTAGAGCAGATAAAGACAACATGAATGTATGGAAAATAGAGGACACAAATAATAACACAGCTTCTCATTTTATTGCTTTATTGTGAGCTATGGTGTATCGGGGAAGACCGTTAGAGGCACTTCAAATTATAAAAGGGCTGTGATGCTACGCGCAAACAGAACGTGAAGACAAGTCAATCTCTTTGATAAACAGGATTCCATCAAAAAGAGAGAAGGGGGCACTCTGGTCAGCTACAGCTACCGATTTGAGAGAAGCAAATAGAAAGAAAAAGAAATAATCTAAGTGATTGAAAAATAAGTAAAAAATATATCTACCATAAATAATATTTTTATATATTATTTTAAAAAAATGAAAAAAATCACCAAAATTATAAATTCCTAAGAATAGAAAATTCATTTTTGAAGACAATCAGACATTGGCTACGCTCTTAAAAAGTCTACAAGAAGTAAATGCCATGTTCTGCTATAATTCAACTCTTGCAAGCCACTGCGCGGCATGTGATTAATAATGGTTAAGTTACACAGGATTTTAGTTAACTTTAATATATCCTATTATAATTATATTAAAAAATTAAATAATCTTTTTAAAAAATTTGTATAACATTTTGATAAATATAATTCTAATATTGTGTCACGTATGATTTTTTTTTAGTTTATTTTATAAGATTTAATAAATTTAATATTTTAAATTTTATTAAATAAACATTATATAAAAATTAAATCACCAAATACGAAAACAGAGAGAGACCAGATGTGCTTATTTAGGTGTAAGCCGATCATTACAGGACTAAGCGTTCTACAACTCGGCGGCCTCCTCTCTTTTTTTTTTTTTTGATACATGGCGGCCTCCTCTCTGGTAACGTAAAAAAGAGCAGGTTTGATGGATTCAATTTACATTTTGTTAGCCTTATGTATTGACCACTTGACTAGAGAAAATTATCGAGTGACAGACCATAAGGATAATAAGTCCAACCCCGTCTCTCTTCAAACACCCGAACCTGTCATGGAAAATTCATTCTGCAAAGAGACAACTCATATTTGGCAGATAGTTAGGGAAAAGAATTTTTTTTGATATAGTTAGGAAAAATAATTTTTTTTAATAAATTTCAGATATTTTTAATTTTTTAAATTAAAAAAATTAATTTTTTTGTAATATCATTAAATACTTTAAAATAAATTTTATTTTTAGTAAAGATTCAAATTAATTCTATACATAAAAAATTAAATCTTTAAATAGATGTTTTATAGAAGACATTGATTTTATTCCTTGCCTAAAATTTAGTAGAGATGGTCCATTACGTACGGGGGGCGTCAGGTCAGTGGAGAACTCAGCTTCAGTAAACAGCACAAGCCCATTTTTAAAAACCTGATAGACCCCACGGAATGCTCTAGAACGCCTCCTGAGATATTGCTCTCCAATAGACTCTGAAGCTCGAAAACAATGCTATATACTTTGATGATTTAATAGCCACAACGGTACAAAATTCATGTTGATTATGAAACGGTGGCAGGCACATGGATGCATAAGCAGATACAAAGCATAACAAAGATCCGAATCATGAACATTTCGGACCATGATAAAGATTGTTATTGGTTTTTAAGAGCGTTCATTTTCTCCCTGAGGTAGTAGAGTTTGGCCCTCCTCACTCTCTTCTTGTCAAGCACTTTAATCTCCTTTATGTTAGGAGAGTACCTATCAATTCAATATGAACAATTTAGGCACTAAGTAATAACATTGATAGCACTATCAACTGAAAAACACGAAATCTACCCACAATGATAAATTAAAACAACGATTAGCAAAGCATGTAACAACCTGAAGAGGAGGATAGATCAAAAACTACCGTTACAAGTACACGCCATAATGCAAACTTAAATTCACAATGAAGCAAAGGATTTTATAATTATACCAAAATGGGGATAAAAAAACAAAAGTAAGTGTTTCCCTTTACTACAAGACTAGCATATACATGATAGGAAATTGCTTATCCAAAGCCTCCGTACACAAAAGTATGTTTCTAAAACAGCATTTCAAGTTTTCAACAATTGTTTGCACAACTGTGAACTAAATTAGTGAAAGAAACCAAGCAGGATCAAAAACAATGCACAGAATTTTAAAAAATCACCAAATTCATATTCCAATCAGAATTCTTGCTTTCAAGTAGTTTGATAAAGAAGTTTTTCAGTAAAGCAATTCAGATGCACCTCGCTCAGAATTAGATGCCATCAAAAGACAAGGAGATGGCATTTAACCAATTCAAAGCAACATGCATATCCACAGAAAGACCAGAGTAAAAATTGAAAAGGTAGTACTTACAGTGGAAAGAGAGACTCAACCCCAACCCCAGCCACGAGCCTCCTAATTCTGAATGTAGTATTGAGACCAGCATTACGCCTTGCAATAACAATGCCTTTTAAAATCGAAACACGCCGCTTGTTCTCAGGTACTTCCTATCATATCAGATGCAATAAGCAAAATTTCAGGTTAAAATTCAATCAAAGTGTCTATACAAATGAATCCCCAAAACAAAAAAGTCATACCACTTTGAGTTGCACAATATGACCTGGCTTTATATCAGGTATCTCTCTTTGCATCCTCACTTCCTCCACTGCTTCCTTATCTAAAATCTACATGGTATAAAATCAACAGTTTTTACTGGGAAAAGAGAAAGTTTTAAACTAGAACAGTACAGAGCAGTCACATGCCTGCATAATGTGCTTAGCAGTTTTATCTAGTCTCTTAAATTTGATGCGAGGAGGCACATCCGAGGCAGGAATGGAAGTTTCATGAGAAGAAGATTCACTAGAATTTATCTCAGTTGACACAAACCTGCTGGAGAAAGGAGTTATAAGTGCAGCACCCTGCCGAAACGATCCCAGTCCAAAACCTCTGAATACTGATGCTAAACCATTATTGGACTCAAATCTTGTGAATGCTTCAATCTGGAGGGACACCCTAGTCAGTTCAATAAATACGATAGGAGCAAGCACACAAAAGCATATAGATCAATTAAGCGAAGTCTAAAAATTGAGGTGTTACTACCCAGAAGAAAACTGACTATTATAAGATACGAACAACATAGCACTAAGAGGGCTGTGATTTTGGATGTCATGCTAATTTAATTCAGCAATTAAATCAAGCATAACTAACAAGATTTGCATAACACCGTATATTATATGAACTATAAGCACATAGCAACAAATGCCAGTCAAAACAGCATCATCTATTGCAGTTATTATTGCAGCAAGTGTCTCAAGCATTTCGATGTCGGCTCGCGTCAAAGAGCCTAGCAACAAAATTTTCACTACTTGCTAACCCCACAATCTAAAGCCCCAATTTATCGGCATTAACAAAGAAAGGTGAAAGAAAAGGAATGGAATTGACGCTTACGGTGAAAGGAGAAAAGCGACAGCTAGGACCTGGGAATGAAAATTTGCGGGTAAAGCTCGTAACTTGGGAGTCCGATAGAGATGGACAGACCGATGATCTGAGCAAAGACGATAAGAGCCAGCGGGAAGCCATCTCGGTGTTGGATGGACAAGAGAGACCCTGTGACGGGTTAGGGTTTACCAGGTTTTTTTTTTTTTTTTGGTGATTAGGGTTTGCCAGTTTAGAGTGTAGGCACGTGTGCCATTTTTGAGGTCCGTGTGTTCCCTGCGAGGCTGTTGCATGTGTGCCATTTTTAATTTAATTTTTTAGTAAATGTTTTATTAAAACAATAAACTTTATTATCACTAATTAAGTATAAAATAATTAATATTTATTATAACTCACAAAATTTATTATTAATATTAAATTAAAGAAATGCTCAATTGGCATAAAAGCAAGCTTCTTTGCAATCATTGGGCAAGAAAAAATAAAATTCGGGAGACAAATTTTTTATTTTATGTATTTTGATAATAAAATTTATTAAGTATTATAATTTAATTTATAAATACAATAATTAAATTTAGTATGAGAATATTGACACTAAGAAAAAAAATGTTGGAAGTGAATGCCATGCATATATATATTTATGCGGCTTTATTTTTTTTCTTAATTTTTGAATAAATATTTCATTTATTTTAAAATATCCATTTTTAAAAATATTTAAGAATTAAATTTTTTTCAAATAAATTTTAAATTGAAATAATTTAATTCTTTTATCTAAATACTCTTTATATAATAGACAAATTGCAATATAATGTCTCAGCTGGATATTATCATTAGATTTTAATATTTTTTATTTATTTATTTTTAATTTATATTAAAATATATTTTATAAATTTTAAATTAAGATAATATAAATTTTGTATGATTTTTTAAATCCTTTTTTTCATCTTTCTCTTTGTTCTAAAAATGTGTTTAACACACTCTCTCTACAAATAAAAAAAGATAATTTTAATAAAAAAGAAAAGTTAAAATAAATTGTATAATCAAAGTAAAAAATATATTTATGGTATTAACTTTCTAAGGGCAAAAAGATTATAGATGTAAGATGTAATAGGCGAATGAATACTTTTTTAATTTTCATTTTTCGTCTTTAATGAAATCAACTTTACCTAATTGGTAATATCTATATTATGATAATATTTTTATCAAATATAAGCTTTATTACACGTCAGAGAATCTATAAATCAAATCATTCTCACATTTTTTATTAACAATTTGGGAGCTAGTCCTCGAATTTTATGTAATTGATGAAATTCAAGAATTATTTTTATCAAATATAAGCTTTATTACATGTCAGAGAATCTATAAATTAAATCATTTTCACATTTTTTATTTACAATTTGGGAGCTAGTCCTCGAATTTTATGTAATTGATGAAATTCAAGAATTTAGGAGGGCAGGGCACGGACGACACGGGGAGGAAGGAGGCAAAAAGCAGGAAGTTGCAGGGAAGCTTCCATGTTGTGCCAGGTATACTGCCAAATTGCGTGAAGGAGACTGTCACTGCCTACCACTGCAATCATTAAATACCTAGACACTTTATCGGCAACCGCGACACGCGTCGATGTGGTACTGAGACAAGCACGTCCTCTCCTCTGCGCATGCATTGTCTTTCGTCGGGTTAAAGGTCTCCCCTAACAAAATGAGAAAATATTATATGTACATAAATAAATAATAATATATATAAAAATAAATAAATTTATCTCTATTAAATGCATTAAAATAATAAATAATATTATAATTTGAAAAAATTAAAAAATAAAATTTATAATTAAAGAATGATCTTTACTTTTTGAATTTTATTTAAATTTATTAAAATGAGAAATTAGACTTCAAAAATCATATGCACTCTAAGCAGCAAGTAAAGAAACCACAGATGATGTATTTATGATATAACAAATCAAAGTTTAAATGGAAGAGAAATTTTTTTATGGAAATTGATAGTCTTATAAAATAAAACAGTACAATAAATATAGAACCATTTATAAGAAAAAAAATTTTAAAAAAAAAAGGAAGAGGGAGAGTAAGCTGCTTGTATTCATTTTCAACGCAAAACTATCATTATTTTTTTATTTGAAAATTGATATGCTTTCAGATTTTAAGACCATTTCTTTTTTAAAAAATTTTCCCTTCCGTTCTGTGTTCTTCTGTTCTTGTCCTCTGTTTTGGGAGAAACTCCGATGTGCCATGTCTACAGACTGTGAAAGGTAACCATCGGAGAGAGCTACTTGACTTCTTTATAGCCCAGATTAAAGGACATACGGACAAAGAATCTGCTGCTAGGTCCCTCGACCACACGGTAATTTTGGGGAGATTAAAATAATTTAAAATAAATAAAAAATTTAATCTCATCATAAATAATATTTATATATGTTATTTTTTTACTTATTTTAAATATTATTTTATTCTTTAAATAAAAAATTAATCTTTTCTTAAAAATGAGAATTGTAAAGATAAATTTCGTTTAATAATAATAAGTCTAAACTCAAACCCTAATCGACAAACAAAATCTTAAATGATTTCAACTCTAATGATCTATTTTCAATGCTCTAACCTTTTTATTTTAGATCATATTAAATAATTAATTATTTAAAAAATTATTAAATATAGATTTAAGAATAATATTTATTTTATATTTTTAATAAATTAATTTTGAAGGCTCTATTAGTTTGATCCTTATTACTCCATCTCTTATACCAAATTAATTAAAGTTCAACACAATATTGATTATATATAGTGGTAGGCTTATGTTAAGTTAGATATTTGTTTTTCCCCAATCTAATTAAATCTTTAATAATTAGTTTTTCAACGCATGGAAAATCATGTATCTGAGTTTAGTAATACTATTTTAAGTAGGAAATACTAAAATAGCAGTCATTATAACATATTATTTTGGATCAGTACATAATAATTTTCCTTTGAATGCAATTAGACTTGGTAATTACTGTATTAGATGGCAATTAATTACCATTCGTGTTGCCAGTATGTCACGTGGGCATCTCGTGAGTTGTCTCTCTCCTACTCATGTAAGCACCATATGGCGCTATATGTAGATTCATATAAAGAGAAAAACGCAATGATATTGAACGTTGAGTGCACATGATCTTATAATACTACTAATGGTATATAAAATTTTTGCATAATTACAATACAATCTCTCATATTTAAACAATAATTATTTTTTAATATTATAGTAATGTGAAATGATGTGGGAGAGCATACGCTCCCCAGTACGAATAGATCTAGCCTAATCTTACAAATTAATTCTGTACACTGAGTATAATTTTTCAGAGAAAAATATACCCACTTCTCGAAAGGAAGTGTTAAGAAGAATGCAGAAAAGTTATTGCGTTCATTTTAAGTTTGCATATGTTGAATAAGCACGTGATCCCATAATAAGGGAAGAAGGAAGCAAACAAATACATGGAGCCCCTGCCATTAAATTGTGCAGCGCCTCAGAGTCGACACTGGAAACTGGGAATTGCATAACATACGATAGAATCATATATGTACATCGAATGCTTACAAAATAGGTAATGCAGCTTCCAGGAAGGAGAAGCCTCTAACATATTGGAGTGAAAAAGAAAACTAGGTTGTTCCAATGAAAGCAGTAAGAAGCTCCGCAACAGGAACACCAGATTCACCAATCCGTACCATTTTATTGGCCGTTTATGTTCCTTTTCTTTATTTAATACCCTCTTTTTCCCACTCATTCTCCAACCTCCCTGTTCACGCCCTTCTATCATAAGCTACCAATCTTCCTTCTCAGCTCCCGCAATCTTACTCATCTTTACATGCTATTCGCTTCAACGATGGAATTGGATCATTATGGTTTCGACTTCGAGGACTACTTTCCCTCCATGATAGCACACTTGGGTGCAGACGGGTTCATAGGGGAGCTCTGCAACGGGTTTCGTATGCTAATGGATGTGGACAAGGGTCTGATCACGTTCGAGAGCTTGAAAGTGAACAGTTTGTTGCTGGGTTTGGAGGTGAGGGACGATGAGCTCGTTTGCATGTTAATGGAAGGTGATTTGGATGGAGATGGTGCTCTAAGTCAATTGGAGTTTTGCATTCTCATGTTTAGGTTAAGTCCTGGCTTAATGAACGGGCCAAAACTGTGGATGGATCCCATGGATGTTAGTGTAATCTAATTATTTAGACTTCTGTAACTCTGTTACGGTTACTAGTACTTCAGCTTTCTCTATTTCTCTTTTCCGTAATTTCATCCTTCTAATTCAGAGAGAGAGAGAGAAGGAAGCAGAATTTGAATGGAGCTTATCTGATCCTAGTCTTTCTAAGTTAATGGTCCCAAAAATATTAAACGAAGTCTTTGTAACTCTATCTCATTGTTTCAATCTAATGATGGTTGCTTTATCTAGAATCCAAGATCTCGTCCACTGTTTGCCCAGATACCGATGATGCTAGCTAGCTATTGGAGGAGGGAAATTAAAAGTCATTTTGTGGTTGTCTTTTTACTTGCTCGCCTTTTTCGTAAATTCCAAATGATGTGAAAAAGCAGCTGTGAACAAAGAAATAAGTACACTCACATGTATACAAGAAGTGTGTGTTTGCTAAACGCGAGTGCGCCTGCATATATATCGTTGTTATCCCACACAGTACACATGACACATTCAAATCATACTCGGCAGATGTATATCTATCTAAAACAACCATACTATGAGACAAGAATTAAAAGCAGGAGCAGAACTGTTCGTACGTATAGTTCGGATGTATTTGCGGCGTTTGATGTTATTCTTTCATATTAATTGTTCTTGTCCACTTGTCTGCACCGCGTAAGAAAGTGTTTTGTAATTATCAATTTTATTATCATTTATGTTTTAAAATATCAATTATTAAATTTTAAAAGTCTGGCATATTAAATTATAGAACTTAATTAACGGCCATTAAAGTCATGGGTGAACATTGTGTGAAATTTGCTTGGGCGGGAATAATTTTTTTCAGCGAAATAATCACAGGTGTGCAGGTCGCCATGCATTTTGCGTACGCCTTCACACGTTTGAGCTGTGAGGTGCGAACCATAAGTAATTGTCAATTTAATTTCTTCAATTGTAAGCTACATTTATGGCTATGGTTGGAGTAGGGCCACTCGAGCTTAAAGGGTAAGAGGATGGGACTAGTATAAGCAGCTCAGGTTGACAGTGAGTGGAGCGCAGAGGGTGGGTCATGCTAAGTTTAGTGTCACACTTTTTACTTCTTCTCTCACATCATCGGTAAAAACTTTCATGAATTCTGTTGTTACACAAGATTTTTCCAAGCCATACCTTTTCCTTGGCCGTATACGTTGCTGTCCTTTAATATATATCCTTGCTAATCTACTCACTCCCCAAAACGTTCTGCTCCTTTTCACACTCTTCAATCATAAGCTATCAATCTTCTTTTCTGAGTTCCCATAGGTTACTCATCAAATCCACTATTTTAAGAAGTATTTTGCACGTTTCAACAATATGGAACTGGATTATGGCCTTGACTTCATAGACAACTTCCCCTCCATGATGGCAACCTTGGGCGCAGAAGGGTTCATGGAGGAGCTCTGCAAAGGGTTTCGTTTGTTAATGGATGCAAACAAGGGTCTGATCACGTTCGAGAGCTTGAAAACGAGCTGTTTCTTGCTGGGTTTGGAGGTGAGGGACGATGAGCTCGTGGGCATGTTGATGGAAGGTGATTTGGATGGAGATGGTGCTCTAAGTCAAACGGAGTTTTGCCTTCTCATGTTTAGGTTGAGTCCAGGTTTGATGGAGGGGTCTAAATTAAACGTTGATGACTGATATGGTAAGGATGTTAATGTCCTAATAAATCTTCTGTAACTGATTGTATTAATTTAAATTATCATTCCTCTAATTCAATAAATACTTCCATCCTTCTCAGAGAGAAGAGAGAGGATTACCTGCACTGTTATGGCTTATCACTGGCGCAATTTTACATAAATATTGTGTTTTTTTTTATTTTTGCACTTTTATTATATAATTTAAGATTACTAAATTCAGTGAGTTTTATATATGAATTGCAAAATTTAGCTAATTAATATAAGTATTTTATTCCTTACATGCCTATGAAAAGAAATTATAAATGTATCACATGCTGCCTACACGTTTAATAAAAAATTTTTAAAAATAAAAAATAATTGAGAGAATATAAAAACATATATAAAATAAATACAAAATTTTTTTACGTAAACATCTTTGCTTCTTATGAAATTTGCTTTTCTCAATATTGTGTATGCATGACATCATGTTTTTGTCAGATTGTATATAGGCACTGATACCCATTTTAAAATGTGGTTATTAATGCAGACTTAACTTTTTGTTTGGATATATATAATGGCTGATGTCTGTCTCAATTAAATATAATAGAGAAATAGGGTTGTAGGGGGAAAAAAAGGGGTTGTACTTTTGACAGACTTTCGTTTGTCGTTTCGGAAATCATTCGCACTCACAAGTCACTACCGTGACTATCTTTCTTAGCTAGGAGATGAAGGGTGGAGTTTAAGGGGGAATTCATGCCTGTTTTTCTTTCACTTTTCTTCGCCGTCAATGAATTTTCAAAATCCAAACGGGAAGGAAAAGACAGCGGAAATGGAAAAGGAAAAAGCTAGAGCCCGCACGCGGATATTCAAATACAGTAGTCACATCATATTTTTATGTGTAAGCCTGGATGTTATATCAGAGGAACATGTTCCTTTTACACACTGAGAATTCATTTGAGAAAAAAAATGATTAAAATAGAGAAAAAATGTAAAAAAATTATATGATTAAAATATAAAATTTATTTAAACCTATATTATTACTATATCAGATTTATTCCGGGCAATATGGTACTGAAAACTGCCATTGTACGAGACAAGAACGGAAAGCGAGAAATTAAAAGGATTCTCCGCCACCCCGGAATCGCATTCTGCATGTGCCTTCGCCCCTCTGAGGCTGACGCTCTTGCCAATTGGTGAATGGTGATTGCTGTCGTTTCTGTAACACCCACTTTCTTTTTTCCTATAGGCACAAAGTTTAAGGAAAAGTATAGAAGGATTTTTTTTTAAGAGATGGGGGATTTATAAGCTAGTTGCTTATATTGATTCATCAAATTGTCGTCTTCCAGTTACTTTTTAAGTATAAAGTTGTTCATCGTACATATAAAATTTTTAAATTAACAAATAAACTAACATTATTGTACTATCAAAAATTTTGACAATCTTTTCGTTTTTTTTTTTGGTACCTTTACCATTTAGAAGGTTGTTCCCACTTTCCATCATCCTCTTCTAAGGAGCTGTCCAGATTAATTTGGTTTGCTTCAAAGTTCTCTAAGGTAGGGCGCACAAATCACTTGGACCGGACTTGGCTCAGACTAATTCTTTAAACTCATGACATCATATTTTAGTAATAAATTATATTATTAAACTTAATCCGAACCTAGACTAACAAGTTCAAATATACAAGCTAATGAGTAGTAGTAGCTTATATGATATAATTGACATTTTTCTTTAAACTCTTCTGCGAGTTCGAAATATACTTCTCTCTCTTTACTTTCTTAAGCTAATATATGACTCATTTATTATAAAAAAAATTAAGATATACAAAAACTTAATAATACAATCGAGATTTGATCAATTTAAATTTAATGTATACATATTTTTTATTAAATTTAAGTAAAAAAATTTTAAATTTAAATTTTGTCAACTTAACCAAAATTTTTGAGCCTAACCTAAACACACCCTTGCTCTAAGGTATCAGATGCAAATCAACTACCAATCAAATCTGATCCAATAACATTTTTCTTAGCCTAGTCAAAAAAATAAACTCCTGTCAATTGATGGATTGTGGTCATAAAACTACTCATAATTCTACGACGGATAAAAATAATTTGACTTTTTAGTTATGAAGTTAAAGTGACTTTTTTTTTTTTTTATAAAATAGTAGGTGGGAGGAACTAACTTTCATCAAAAATATATTTTTTAAAACACAAATTAATTTATGAAAGAAAATTACTCTAATTTCCTAAATTGAAAGTCACAGAATCTCTATCCTTCAACAACTCCATCTCAACAAAACATAATCGTTCCTACCATCCTACGTAGCCCCATGTGAATCTTCACTGGTAAGCTAAGAACCCATTAACAGAATTTCTTCTGAGCGTAAATAAATCAATATTTCATGCATGCACCTGCACCACACACCTTATGGATCATAATATATAATTGGTTAAGCCCCACTCTATCAAATCCTGATTATCCGACCCATGCCCAGCCCAGCTGATTATCACGTGGCTCCCCTCCATCAACTCCACGTAAAAACGCTGGACACGTCATTCGCCAAAGGGCACAAAAAGGTAAAATATCTCCCAGGAATCGGGCTAATTTTGACCCTCAGAGTTATCATCTCAGACGCGTAAACTATCTTCATCCACGAATATGGGCACACGTGGCACTGTGGATCTTGTGGTCACTATCACCTGTGGCCACTCTTACTATACCGTAGTTGCAGACTAATGGGTAGCCTCCCAATAAGCAAACAGAACGCAGTTTGTTATGGTATATGTACGTTACAGTGTATACTGATTCATGCAATCAAAGCCTGGGTAGGGAGAGAAGCAAAAAGTCCCGAGAAAGGAGGCCGAGATATTTACTTTACTTTCAGCTGAAATGACAATAACGCCCTTAATCTTAACCGAACCAGTTTTCTATGGGAAAGTTTACATGTCATCATGCGCTGACTACCACGGCTGCAAGTAGCAGTTTGCGCTCTATTTATCTTCTATGCTGATCAAGCAAGGGGGAAACAAGGGGGGAAATGGGGGATTGCGAGCTGTGCGAGAAGCGAGCATGGATGTACTGCGAGGCGGACCAGGCTAAGCTGTGCTGGCACTGCGACGAGAAAGTTCACGGTGCCAACTTCCTGGCGGCGAAGCACTCTAGAATTCTTCTCTGCCGTGTGTGTCAATCGCCGACCGCATGGCAAGCCTGTGGGGCCAAGCTAACCCGCACGGCTTCCGTTTGTGAGCAGTGCGTTACCGATCATAGCATGAAATGCGATCAGCATTTAGCAAACGATGACAAGAAGGGAGAAGAAGATGGTCCTGATGATGTTGATCATCGAGATTATGAGGATGATAATGGAGACTATGATTCTGGTAATGACCATAATGTTGACGACAACGACAACGAAAAGGAAGAGGAGGAGGAGGGAGAGAACCAGGTGGTGCCATGGTCTTCTGCTCCTAGTTCGTTGCCGCCGCCTCCTCCTCTGGCGAGTTCTAGCAATAGCGACGCCGACGGAGATTTATCAAGCCCCACCAATGGTGACAATTTAGCGGTAAAGGTGGTGCGAGAGAATTCATTGCTGGATCCGATGTTAGCAAATTCATAAAATTGCTCTGTTTTTCTTTGCGAGTTTCCATGACAGGGGAGCCGCTTTTATTTAATCAGAAGAATTTTCGGCGGTTAATCAAGAATGATTGAATTGAGGATTTGACAAACACTTGCTTTTGACACATGCAGGATGAGATAGAAGGGTGCTTCCTATCATAAATGCCGTCCGCAGTTTTACCCAATGATGAATCAACGTGCGCAAGCATATTCGGGCCATCGCAGCAGCCTAAAGTCAGCGGCAACCAATTTCCAACGGTTGAAAATCAGACGGAGGGTGCACATGGACACAATGAGAGATGGTGAAGATGCTGCAAGATGATTGTCTAATCTAGACACTACCAACTCCAATTCAACTCCTAACTCTAGATAGTTCAATTTTCAGTGTTTGTTGTCTGTGTTCTGCTTCTGTGTCTCTGGGGTTATCGCATCAAAAGTTGAATTTACGGGTCATCTCAAGTTAGTTTGGTCCCCTGTCGTGCTGGCGATTGATTTGAAAATATTAAATATGCAGGGAACACTTGCCTTTTCCTTTTCAAAAGAATAAGGTCTACGGTGGGGCATTTGAATGAATAAATCTGATTAAAAAAACCACGCATACACAACAGCCTTAAACCTTATAACACAGATGCCATAAGCTGCTATTTCTTCAGGAAACTGTTATAGCAAATGCGCTTCTTACCAGCTTCCACTTTAGTTAACAGTAGTGATATTGGTACGCGGAGAAGAAATGAGTGAAATGCTGCAGAGCACAAGGCGCATACCTATAATATTTTCCTTTAATTAAATCTGCAGCGTCCAGCATAAAACACAATTATACGGTATCATTACGCATCATTGTATGTATAGAATCTTATTGAATATATATCTCAAAAAATATTTAGTACTCAAATAAGTTTTTGTGAACTTTCCGTTGAGTAGAAGCTACATTACATTTTTCCTTATATGTATGAGTTGTATATATCTTGAATTTTTAGGGAAGAAAAGGAGTGTGCATATATACCAAAATAACAACTAAAGTCGTGGGGGGTGAGATGGGCATGTTAGCCCTAAACGTATCAGGATGCTTCCGGTTACATCCTTCTCGACACAAATTTAGACAAGCCCTGAATAGAAACACTTCACTTGCATGTATGGTTTTGCAGAAAGACCAGCATTCGCCATGGCACTCATGTCGTTTCATCATGTTATCAACCTGCGAGGTCGTAGGGGGAGGAGGACAGCATTCACCCTGCACTGTATTAAGCTTTAAAGCACCACTTGCTAATATTATCACAACCACAAATATTATTGCACCCATTGAATTAAATGTCTTTAATGATTCTGCTCCTTTCTAATACAACTCAGTAAAAATAGATTGATATAGGATCATATATCCTACAGCAGTTGAAGCATGTTTCATTCAATTGTTTTTCTTCTTGTTATATGCCTCTTGATCACAAAATATGGCACCTATAATTTTTATTTAAAAAAAATGGTATCTCTTTTTTTTTTAATTTTTATTAATTTTTTTATTTGTTGGATATAAATTTCTTTACTTTTGATTTTTAATTTAAATGCACTTTTGACATATGAAAGGGTGATTGGTGGCTCTCGACGCAAGTCATAAACCAAAGATTAGCTGATCAATTACATTACGAGTTCTTCAAGAATCATTTCATAATTTGTGACTCCAACCAAAAAAAAAAAAATCATGTTCCTTTATTTACATTATTTTTCAAATGTTTGCTTTATTAACAAATGGGTTGCACCTTTGGTTAACCCTTTCTAATATAATGAAACGTATAGCGAATGAAAAGCAAAATGCTGATATCTACATTTTTTTTTTCATAATCTGTAAATAAATTATCATATTGCGGAGATAATAATTTCAGGTATTTGAATATTCATACATGCTTCCTAAATCTCTCATTCTTAGACCAGAGATTATAACTTCTTTGAATGACAACAGCTACTTTCTATTGTAGTTGTCGTAGATGTAACCAGAGTCCCTAAATCACAAATACAATACTGGGTTGATGGTTCTCCATATATTTAAAATTCATATTTTTCTTTTGTAATAATTTGTATACATGCATAACTGTATAAGCTGAAATAGCTAAGTATGGGTACAGGCTAAGTATCTTGTTTTACTCTATACTCAGGTAAGCAAGTTTATGTAAAGAACTTTAACTTGGAAAATCTTATCCCGTTTATAGATTCACATGTCATTGATAAAATCTATGAATATATTCCATTAAAATGTACTAAACCCCCTTATATTTTAAGGCATATATAAAAAATCTTTTTATTATGTCAATTAAGATAAATTATTTTTTATATTTTAAAAATTATATAAATTATTACTACATACTTTACATTATTCTTAAATTATTTTTATATATTTTAAATTATTTTTAAATTATTCTCAATTTAAAATATATAAAATAAATTATATAATTTTTTAAATATATAAAATAATTTATCTTAATTAATATCATAAAATTTTTTTACACATAACTAAAGTGCATAACTTTGATACATTTTGCCTTATATATATGATCACCATTTATAGTCTGAAGCAGCTAATAGAGGGGTGGATCCCAGCATTCTTCTATCCTGTTGGTGAGGTCTAGGATTTCGCGGAGAAGGTAGGAAGCAGCCGGCATCTGTACGGACAACACCTGCTTCTCTACGTTTATATCTCTTCTCAGTACTGTCAATCTGTAGATCTTTTTAGACACCCAAAAAGTAACGGCGGGTTAATATCTGATCTCTGTTTCTGGACACTGTTCGCAAGAATTGTGATGGAAGACTCATCAAGTAAACCGTGCATGTATGAACGTGGACAAATAACAAAAAACGTAAATGGTCTGAAATTTTTCAAGTGGAGTTTTTATGAGTTTTAATTTGTGTAAATAGAAAAACTGTAATATGTATGGTGAGAGAAACACACAGAGTATTACCGAGTGAAAACTGTGCAGATCAGGAAGTTTGCGCATGAGTGCAGCGAATAGAAACAGGGTATTTGCGATAGCATGTGTCATAGCATGGACGCAGACAAGCTTCAAGGAAAGCACTGCTTTCGCGTCTGTGCGTGCAATCATCCCAGCATTCCTTGTAGCATTTGCCTCGGTTTACATAATTAATATCAAATGGACGTGGAGTATGGCAAAGTGGGTGAATATAAAATGGATCATGGACGGAATGAGAGGAAGAAGAAAGGTAAAGAGCTTGAAATACAATTACAAGCGGTACCATGGCCATCTCTGCTATGAAAACCATAAACCTATGCATTCTCTCTCTTCAACTCTGAAGTTTTATACCATACTTATGGTGCATATAGCCCTGCAAGTTTTCCAAGAGGGAATTTAGCAACTTAGAAAAATTTTATTAGAAGGCCTTTGAATCCAGGCCAAGAGCCCACCCAACTCTCATAGTGGCTTGTAATCTGGAATTAAAATTTACTTTAAAGTTTCCGTTCTCAATAAGAACAGGGTCAAAGGGTTGGATCATTACTCAGAGCACGCCTTTTCGTTGCAACCAGAACAGCAAGTGTATAAAGTAATCTCCCACAACACACAGTAAAAACCAATGGTAGAAGACACAAACATACTATTTTTATAATTTTATTTTTATTTAATTTTTAACACATTATTTAAATTATTGAATCTATTATATTTTACAAATTAAATTATAAATTCTAATAAATATAACATTTCACACCAATGAATATAAATTTTTGGTACAAAATAAGAAACTTCCTTTACCAATATGAGCGAAAATTGATAATAGCTCACTTTTTTAAGAAGGCAAGACAAATTGGAATGAGGATTATTACTTGTAATTATCAATGTTAAAAGTGCATACCACCTTACCCTCCAGCTTTGCAATTCACAAATTGATGGTAGCTGGAATCTTCCTAGCTTGATATCTCAGTGGAACTCAGTATGGAAGCTTACAATAGCACTAAAGATCAAAAACTTTCTTTGGCGTGCTTTCAATAATAAACTTCCTACCAGAGCAAATTTACGGAGAAGAGGGATAGTTGTCTCGTCCTTTTGCCTACGCTGCCACGATTAGGATGAGGAGATATCACCTGTGCTTAGGAACTGTGACTGGGTTCAGATATTTTGGTTTGTTTCGGGTTTCAGTGGATAGGAATAAACCGTTACCCATTTGGTGGAACAAGCTCCAATCTTCTTTATCAGAGGAGTTGATGGTTGACCTGGTAGCAATGCTTTAGAGCCTGTGGCAGGCACAAAATAAAATATGTTTTGAGAATAAGTTCCTTTCTCATGTTGAATCACAAAATGAAACTAGACTACTCAAGCATGGTAGGTCTCTGTTCTATGCCAGTCCCGTTACACTCTAGACCACATTGGTCCCCTCTAAATGTTGGTCGATTGAAGCTAACTTCTGACACCTCTGTCAGGGAGTCAGGCCTTCGCGAGGTGGGTTTTATAGTCAGAAATGGAATGGTCAAATCATGGCAGCAAGTTCTAAATTACTGGAAGAGCTGCTTGAGATCAAAATAGCTGAAGCTTTAGGATTGTGTTTTGCCATTCAGTCCACTATAGACATAGGTTTCTGTTCAGGCATTGGTATGGAGGTTGACCGTATAGAGGGCCCTCAAGCTTTCCCTTACCACACACACATTAAATCCTATTTTGAAGTTGAATCCATCATAGAGGATTGTTGGTCGCGTCTTTAGGCTTAGTTCAGCCTCTTTTGCTCACATTCCATGTTCTTGCAATCAAGTAGCTTATGCTTTAAACTATTTTAGCCTTTAATTCTCTAGAATGTTAATCCCGTCCAATGTTGCTTCTTAAACTTCAAGGCGTTTCCTTTTGGCAATCAGATTTCCTTGCTTTCCTTTAAAATATTAAAAAAAAAAAAAAAAAAGATAGCAAGACAAATTGTTTTCACAAGTGTTTGTCTCACACTTAACAACTTTAGATTTATGAGTCCCACAACACTGAAAAGCCGACAAAATCTAATGTCTAATTATTTGAATTCTTTCGAGTAAAAGTTTTATAAAATTTAATTTGTGAATATAAATAATCTGAATTGTTTTATCTTTCTTATAAAGTCAGATATAGCTCATCACCAAATTCTTAACCATTAACTCACGATTCATATCAACAAAGGATAGACGTGGTACAACTCTAAATATGGTCTTCACTTTTATCAACACACAAGAAATATTGTTTAGGGTGCTCACCATGATAATCCGATCTCCAACATATAAAACAGAAACAAATAAACCTCAAAAACAGTCATAGGCAAACTTGTACATCTTCTACATTAAAGAGTATATGCCGCTTCAGAAGCTAAAACAGCTTTCCGACAGCCTAATTGAACCCAGATCACATCAACCCATGCAAAACCATTCATAATCCTTCCAGTGTTCATATGCAAGAAATGATCAAGTACAAGGTGACAGGGAGAGAAATAGAGAGCACTTTACATGCAACTGAGAAATTTTAACCCCACACTGTTTCCGCCAATCCCTGTAAGTGTAAGATCAGATACATTCTGCAATTCAGTACACAACAGAAAATCAGTCATCACGCACAGCAATTTGATAGAAAGACTTGGACAGGCATCAAAAAACCGCTAAAAAAATCAGCGTGGAAGACTAGATCAAATTAACAAAATTGCTGGCCCAAACCCAAGGACAAAAATCAGTAAATAGGATGATGAGAACACATTTTTAGCAAGCAAATCCACATATACAAAAAGAAAGATGTGTAAGTGCAAACACACACCTGCAGAGGTAGAATCAAGGCCTGACTTGGATCGAGCTAATCCTCTGCTTCAAACCAACCAAATAAAGTCATTTTTTTAT
Source organism: Dicorynia guianensis (assembly GCA_037013595.1). Classification (NCBI taxonomy): domain Eukaryota; kingdom Viridiplantae; phylum Streptophyta; class Magnoliopsida; order Fabales; family Fabaceae; genus Dicorynia; species Dicorynia guianensis. Next base: position 6,416,866 of record JASUAB010000009.1, read on the forward strand.
CACCAGCATAAATGGATAAACAACATAAAAAGGAAAGATCGATAATGCTAGCGATTGGGCCACCAAGTACCAGAATACACTGATAAGCCATACAAACCATCATGGTTTGTTAATTAATAACTCCAGAAATAAAAATGAATAAAAAGATTATTATTGGGAGAAAATGAAGACAAATAATTCATTATATCAAACATTCAATCCAAGAAATGAATGTTGATTCTTCATAGATAGACATCTAGTTTTCATCCATTAACCAGTATATGCATTCAAAACCAACATGCAAATCAAACCACAATAACATAAAGCTCATCACATATTGTATTTCTGTAGAGCTCAGTTTGGACTTGAACTGAAACTCCCCTGTCAGCTTGAACTCAGATTAATAGAAGTTGAGGAGTTAGAAGACAGATCACATTATCTTTGCCAAAAACGAAAAAAAGAAATCAAGATTTTAACTAACCATAATCACCCTGACCTTCATGGACTTCCTACTGATATTGGGAAGAATTATGGTTTTTACAATCTTGCTTACTTTTAATTTCCGTTCTAAGTCACATTAATGTCTAAATCAAGAAAACAGTACATTACATTTTCCACTATCTTGGACTGCAACAAATCAAGGCACACTTAGCTGAGGCAAGCCACAGACCATGTTTGCCAAGATGTATGCATACAAGATATCAGAAATTCAGTCACCACAAAAACAATGGTCAGTCAGATGTACACATAATTGTTTAACACATAAGATCCCCTTTTATAATTCAAGGCTGCAGCCCCTTACTTCACATCAGACCCTGGAGTAGAACTTTCCATATTTTTCTCCTATCTAATGAGAAGGGGGCTCATAAGGCACCTCACTGACCTAAGCTGGGCTTTCAGTAAAACCTAGTCTAACTAATTCATTAATCATTTGGATGCAAACGCAATCCCTTATTATCAATCAAATATGCTTTAGAAATAAGAGATATTCATTCTATATCAGTACAATTCATTAATGATCTAATATGCAACTTCAGAATTCACGTCTCACACAGCACATCATCCAGGTTGAATGGCATTGCATAGATGACCATGATTAATCACATACCTCGTCATATGCGTTAGAAATGAAAGATATTCATACTACCAGTGAGAACCAATCATAATCTGATATCCAACTTCAAACTCCAACTCCATATCTGATAGGGAACATGCCTGGCAGAATAAGGCACAATAGAAGAAATGGTGAATAGTTACAACGGTTAGAGAGTAAGTTAGACAGTTAGAGGGATTAAACAGATGTAAACATATACGGTGAATGTAATTGAGAAGTCTGTAAATACCGAAAGAAGAAAGAAAAAGAGAGAATCTATTTTTTTCTGATGCATTTGCTTACTTTTTATTTCTTTTCTTCTTTCGGTATTTATGGACCGTACAATTACCTTAGCTATATCTGTTTACATCTGATTAATCCCCCTCTAACTGTCTAACTGACTCTCTAACCATTCTAACTGTCCACCATTTCTTCTATTGTGCCTTATTCTGCAGGGCTTGTTCACTATCAATGTCTCACTCAACATATCATCCAGGTTGGTTGCAGTTGCAGGGTTGATTAGTTACAAGACTCACATCTAGTATGTATTAAGAACAATCACTTGAAAAGATTGAAAACATCCTCTCATCATCTTTCAGTTTTAATAAGATGACCATAGCCATCCCACTAAGATAAAAAACTTCAGAGTGGGTAATTATTCCCAAATCCTCACAGTATTTGTACTGAATATGTCAAAAAATTGTAGCCCTACATTTGTGCCATCATCCACCAAGTTACTAGAACTAAAACCCAAATCTACTTGTAGGCGTGAGGCATTTTTCATTCAATTTATCAGACTCAGCAGAACCCCTGACAATTTATTATGTCTTCAACGTAGCGCGCTTTCCACCCTATGCAGTTATTGCAGCCATCAAATCTAACCAAATCTAATAGAGGACACTGCTTCAAATACACTCTACCTTATACCAGTTAATTAATATTAAACTCAATTAATAAATTAAAAAGCACTCCTCCAGCATAAACACCATGGTTATGTCTATAAAAGAAATGTACCATCTATTGCCAAAACAACTCCAAACTGCAGCTCATGCTCAAATATATTTAAAATTATATATCCAACCTTTTTTATGTACGCCTTCCTCGGGCACGGGCTTGATTACTGCCTCGCCCTCATCCTCCCCCTTCACTGCCACTACGGCACTACCAATGTTACCGCCACCAATTCCATCATCCTTATCATCCGGATACCGAACCACCACAACCGGACAAACACAATGATGCACGCAATAATCGCTGACGCTCCCGAGCCTCCCATCGCTTCCCCGACGCACGGCCCCGAACCCTCGACTACCCATGATGACGGCACTCAGCCCCAGCCTCTCCACCTCCAAGCATAAACGCTCCTTCATGTCATGATCTTTCACAATATGGATCTTATAAGGAATCTGAGCATCTCTCAGTGGCTTAGCAAGATCGGCAGCCTTAGAAGCCGTGAAAGCATCAAAATCATCCTCAAGCTTCCTCTTTGAATGTTCATTGTTATTGACACTATTGACAGCATCTTCCTCAGAGTTGGGATCAGTGTTGATGGAGAGGTCGATGGAGCCCCAATCAGCACCGAAGAGTACAGAAGTGGGGCTGACGTGGAGAAGGATCACTGCATCGCCGGGGCGGATGTATTGCTGAACGGCCCAGCGAACGGCGTAGGCACTCTCATCGGAGAGGTCGACCGCGACACCAATTTTGCGTCGGGCGCCGGCGGTGGGTGTGGGAGTAGCCGCACCGGAGGAGTGGTGGTGAGGGGACGACGGGTGGTGGATTTTTATTTGTGGGAGCTGAGGGTCAGAATCGAGTGAGACTTGCTGCTGCTGCTGCATTTTCCGCTTGTGATTGCGAAGAGAGTGTGAGACACAGAAAACGGAGCCTTCTGGAGAGGTTCTAGCTTACTACGCAGCGTTCAGATAGCGTGAACGAAGGAGCGAGTCGGTTCATTAAGGTAGATGGGCTTATGAATATATAGTGGACTTCAACTTGGACTGGTGTATAGCTGGGTTAGACCACCCAATGGCCCACAAGAGAATTATATAACGCGTTTATTCAAGCCCAAAGGTGGCCCAAATATGATGACCTTTTTTTTAGTTTTTTAAATATTTTTCATTTTATTTTTTATTAAAATAATTAAAAATAAAAAATCTTGAGATTTTGATGTCCAAAATAAAATCTGAGCCAAATTTACATTTCTTTTTATGCTTAATTGGATTAAGAGAAATTAGAAGTTTCTTACCAATACTAACTCCTTTTATTTTCACAAAATTTTATGAATAATATTTAAATATTTAAATTTATTAAATTAAATTATTCAATTAATTCAACAATTCACACTGTTAACTTTTCTATAGAAATATTACCTTCTATTCTATATTTTATATTTAGGAAGGAGAGAGAAAGTAGAAATTTGCATGGCCACTATAAATTTTTGAAAAAGCGAGTAAGTTTGGAGAATTGTAGGGGGCTTAGGTAATGACTGCGGTGCTTAAACAAGAGACGCAAAGTTATTCTTAGAAACAAAAGCCGAGGTTTTATGGTCTGAATTGGTTGGAGAACCATGTTGTTGCCAAATTCTGGAACAAGGTCAACACTATGATGTTTATCCATTGGTAGAATGATTCTGCTTTATGTCTGCTTACCTAATCTTTTGGTTCCATGATATCCTAACCAAAAAGAAAGCAATATAAAAATTCTCCACCATTAATTCTCTATTTTACCTTTGACATCCATTAAGTTGGTGATTCTTGATGACCATATTGTGAAACCCTTCTTATTTTTTCCACTGTATTTGTGAACTTGTAAAGTCTTCGGCCCCTAGAAATTCACTGAATGCTGTCTGTATTGTTTTGAAAAGCCTGGACGGGAAAACTTAAAGTTGACTCTCTTTTAGATTTTAGTTTGTCTATGCAAACGGAATAAAGCACATGCGAATGAGAATAAATTTAGCCACCGCCGTTCAACTAGTGAAAAAAGCATTTCTGTTTTAATTTTAATTCACATTTTGAGATCATAAATGGGTACATTTAGTTCATACTTTCCCTGTAAACCACATTAGGTTAACACATCTTACAATTGAATCACTTCTGATGACTTATAATTTACCCCTTGTGTGCCAAAATCATTGTTAACAAAAAAATTGTTAAAAAAAAAAGAAGTTTTCTATGAAACTGTAGATAAAACTTTTGCCCATCTCCCAATCAGTGGACGTGCCGGAGTGGTTATCGGGCATGACTAGAAATCATGTGGGCTCTGCCCGCGCAGGTTCGAATCCTGCCGTCCACGGTATTGTGCCTTTTTAGGTTTTTCACAACATGAAGTTAATTACTACCGTTAAAGTGGAATCGCTTTACCTTTAGCGATTTCAGTAACCACGTATAATCAATTTAATCGTCGAGCAGGATCACACCCACACAATTTCAACAAGTCAGACGTCAAAAAGAAAAAAACAGCTTATTAATAATTTGTTTCCAAAACAACATAAGCACTGAAGCACTGTTACAGTTCGTATTTCAAAGAGAGTAATAGTGCCTCACTTCTGCCCCCAGTAACATTGAATTGAACCGCAATTGTCAACAAAACCTTACTCTTATCATATTCACACAGTCCCATGCCATAACACCGTTGCTAGCTAGACAAAGATATGAACACAAAACATAAAAACTGAGATGGAGTTTGTACATACGTTATTGTGCTCTTATCTTATGCATTAAAGACATGAAGAACTCAACTATACTAGTAGAGAATATATAATGAGTGGGGGTGAGAATATTCTCAGTAACTGCGGGAGAAAGAAAAGTTAAGGGCATTACCCAAAATGAAATAGCCAGGTAGAGGAAAAGAAAAGGAAAAGCAGGGCATAAGTAAGAAAAGGTTTATACACTGAGAACCCAATACAAAAACAGGAACAAAAAGCTTCCTCATCCATTCTTCTGCCGGCAGTCTGCCTGCTTGCCTGCATATATTAATACTCATCACAGGCTTGTACTGAGCTATAGACAATTGGGGTTTGTAGCATAGCTTCGTGCTGTGCTTCTCTAGTACTCATCCGACAGCCAATCTCTTCCCGGCTATATATAGAGCCCAGTCCCACAGTGTCCCTAAAACAGAATATCGTAGCTGTGTATTCTTATTCTTAGTTTATTGTTATGTTGCCTGTTTTTGTGTTTATGGCTGCAAATATTGGCAGTGTAAAGAGCCTTCGGGCTTCAGCATTTGCTGCCTCCTGATGGATCCTTTTCACGTTTTTTGGAGCACTCTCTAAAGGCATTACTTGACTCCCACAAACGGCAAGACAGAGATGCCGCCCATGTGTTTCAGCACTTAAAAGATGTAAACTAACTCCGGAATAGAAAAGGCCTATTTTATGTGAAAATAACACATAAGAAGCTGCAAGTGTAAATAACAGTCAGGAACACCCACGGCTGCTAAGGTTAGGAGCACTCTTTCTTTGTCATTAAATATCAAACTTTCTTTAAGCAGTTTAATTTCAGTATATATAAGAGATAAGGGGGAGAGAGAGAGGGAGAGGGAGATTTTTCCCAAGTAGGGCATGCATAAGACTGTTTTGCTAGGCATTAATTAGTTTAACAACAAAATGAAATTAAACAGAAAAAAGAAGCTGTATTTGGGTTCTTTCTTGCATATGCATATATAAGCTTAACAAACTAGTCCAAAAAGCCAGAACTACAAGAGGAGTCTTGTTCTGTGGTTCTAATATGAAAGCTTCAGTGACAAATCAATATTATTAGAATCGGAATCTCCATAAGTTGCAGCAGTAATAGAAGAAGAAGATTCAAGGCCTACTGCAACTGAAGCTACTGCAGGCAATTGCTGCTCATTGGAAGAAGTGCCTCTGCCATCTTTTTCAACTGGGAAGAATTCATATTCCATGAAAACTTGGCCATTCATTGAGTTTCCCTTCTTGTGAATGGCCACAACCTCTACACACTAAACCAAAGAAATCCCAATATATTTAACAATTCAGTTGTTATTCCCAAAATAAAGAAACTGTTTTTTTTTTAGAAAAAAAGAACAAAATCGCTGAATATCTTTTTATGCAAATTAATATAATGTATTTAATTTATCATAAAGAAGGCTAATATATATTCTACCTCATCAAGATTGCGAGGGGCACCAGCATGCCTGGCCGCTCTAGTAGTAAAACCATTGGTTCCTCCGGTGAGGTTTGGGGATTGTTGGGGACCAAATTCTAGAAAATCAGCGCCATTGACGATGGGCCACAAATCTGAAGGCTTGTCTCTTGTTGCATTTGAATATCCCATTACATTCTCCTCATTGACACGCTTTTTCTGGGCAAAAACAACGAACATTTAGAAACTCAATAATATATACTTCCCATGGATGACATAAAAAATCAATGTCCGAAATGGTATTAGAGTCTTCACTTTACCATCATTTATGAGAAAATGGAATTAAAAATTATGAATGTGCTCGTATGTAATTTCTTGGACAGCAGACTTTGAAGCATTCAAAAGGAATGGTATCTAAAAAAATTACTATGTAGTTATACCTTGTGGCAAAGATCACAGCGTTCAGATTCAGAATGCACATTTGGCATTGAAGAGAGCTCTTTGGAGGTCTCCAAAGGGCTTCCAAACAAAAGACACGAACCCGGAGTAGGAGCCCCGAATCCAAACGGTTCAATCATATTAAGCGGATTCATCACCAACAACCCACCATTGCCGCCACCCGGCAGGTTAGACCCAACTCTATGATTGTTCCTCATCGTCTGACTCTGACCAGGCATACCCAGAGTGTTTCCATTTATCACTGGTGCTGAAGGACCTTGAAGTGGTCCATGGTCAGCTGCTGTACCATACCTCACAGGAACACTGCCGAACGGGTCAGGGACGGCGAAGGGCAATGACTGAGGACGGTGACACTGGAGAAGGTGATGATGCTGCTCTGGGAAGGGTGGTACTGGTGATGCAGATGTTTCGGTCATTTTCCTCCAGGACTCCTGAATCCTTAAGCGTTCGAGTTGAGCCACGCCCAAACCTCTCTGAGGTTGCTTCTTCTGGTTTGAACCCTTTCCATTGGCCCTGCTTCTGCCTCTGTTCCTGCTGGGTTCTGCCTTGGTTTCCTCGGACCCATAAAGGGGTTTCATGGTGTTGTCGTGAGTGCTGGTTTTGTTGGAGGCCATGAGGAGAAGTGAGGTAGCCATTGATGTTTTGTTGTAAGGAGTTAAAATCAATGGAACAGATCTTGGCTTTTGAATGGAGAGGCAGAAGGGATATATACACAGAGAGAGAGAGAGAGAGAGAGAGAGAGAGAGAGAGAGGGTGCTCTATATGCTACGCTATATTATGGTTTTGGCTCTAGGGAGGTTAAGGCTGAGAGAGAGAGTGCAGTGAACCAACCAGAACTGCCAGTGTGAAATGGTGAAAGGACATGGCAATACGTATGCTGTAGCTATACTTTTGGTCTTGTATTAGTGATCCTGTCTTTTTCCCCAATGTCTTTTGCTAATTCCACTCCAAGTTTCTGCTTCTTCGAGATACCATTCTCGGATTCTTGGACTACAGAAAGGTTAGGAAGGTTACCGTGGAGGAAGTGAAACATGAGGGAGCTGAGCTCTTCGGTGTCCAAAGCAAGGAATGGCATAATCCCAAGATGCCTTACAGCGCGTCCGGAGTTGAATCCATTTTCCATATTTTTATTTGATTTGGGGTGATTGACACGCTCCTGTTTACCGAGGTGGGTTCACTTACTCTGAAGGGGTGCTATGGGACACGTGGCACGCTGGGCCATGGGCCAAACTTACCCAGGTGTGGCTGGAACCATAAAGCCATAATCCCCAAAGGCTACGACGTGGTAGGAAGGGCCTTTGCATAGTGTCTGTTTTTTAGCAAAAAATCAGTAACAAATAATTAGGCTTTCTTATATTCATTTTGAAGGAGCTACGCTGTTTTGCCCCTGACAGTGCATTCCCATTATGCCTATTTGTTTGTATTGTAACATCTTTTTTTTCAACGGCGATTATCCTCTGATCACACGGATAGGTTAACTTTGGGGCTCAAAACTCATGCAAGTTAAGAAGGGCGAAGCTTTTATTTTTTATTTTTTAAATTTTTTTAAAATATCCTTCTAGTAATATTGGATGAGAAGCTTAAACAAAAATTATGTGAAAAAATCTCTCTAAATAAAAATAATTTCAAACTTGACTCACAAAATAAAAAGGGTGAAACATAAAATAAAAGCAAAAATAAATGTTTCGACTGGTCTTTAATTAATTTGGCATGGGGCGTTTTGGTCAAGAATTATACATGAGAATCTGCCTATGGAATAGGCTTGCAATGATGCCGTTCTCCCTGCATATTTGGTAACAAGAAAAAGCTGAACCTGGTACCCTTCAATATGGTAAAATTATTTAGTTACACATAGCCAATCATGTAGCCACAAACCATTGGTGTCCAAAGTAAGTGCCTTTTAAGTCTCATGAGTTATGTAGCAGTAATTAATCTTAGGATACATGCCAACGTTGCTGTTCTTCTATCCATATCTGCAACTCCAACACGCAGATCATATGCCAACTTTGCAAATCTTAGTCAAGAATTCGACAAGAGTTTGGGATTAGAAACCAAAACCGCGTGACCAACCCAACGCGTGCCGATACGATTCGGGTGGAGAGTCAGAGATCTCAAAACTCTCCTGTGCTATACCTCTAAGAAGAAGACCCCTCCCATGTTAGCTCGCCAATTATAGCCACCCACCTCACCGTTTAGGGCCCACTTTCCATTTACGGTCATCGTCATCTTCTTCAATATCGTAGGACCAATCAACGGTCACGATATCCTCTGGCTGCTTCTGCGTCAATGATCAAACCCCCTACGCGTTTCTTCCTTCTTCCACAAACAAATCTGCAGAAGATTAGCAGTAGGAGGAGGAGGAGGAGGATGGAGCGCAGCTTCTTGCTCCAGTATGGGGCCCACAGAGGGTGGTGGTCCCCTTGCTATACGTGGAAGGTGGGGTACGAGGTGTTAGAGGGGCGGACCGGTACGGATTTTAGGCGGCTGAGGGTAAGGGAAGAAGGATAAGGGAAGCAAGCACGTGTGAGGAAGGGTGCTGGCGTTGACGCGTGTAAGAAGAGATCAGATGGAATTAGGTGGCAAGTAGGGTTAGGGTCAGGGTTTTGCTGGGTTTGAGCAGACACGGTGGATTCTTGGGTTTTTGGAAAGCAGATTGTGCCCTACATGGAATGATTGGGCTGAGTTGCTGTGCAATTAAACGTGTAGGGCGATGCCCTGCTGCTGCTACTGTTGGCGAGCCTTTGCGGCTTCCTAGGGTTACCAGGGGACCACTTCACACGTATCTACTAAGAACGATGATCTTTCGGCTGTTTTCCTAATGGATAAATCAAATATTATTAGGTTAAACTTATATTATTAATTTAAAATTATATATTATAAAAAATTAGGTGACAAATAATGGAGTTAAGGGGTTGCCATAATGGAGTGGGGCAGTTAGGGTAACTGTTTGTCCCTGCTTTATGCAGCTTGTGAAGGAGCAAACCATTTTGGCACAAAATTGCAAAAAGATCCCCCTTTTCCCTTCCCCTTACATATCTATACCAATAAGACAATGGCAAAGGAAGGACCACCGCAACCCAGATCATTATTTAGATCTCAATCTGAACTGGGATTCTACTCTGTTTTTACCCGATCATTTTACAGTTCTACCCTCACCTACCATCTTAAAAAGACCCTTCTGTCCCCCACCTAGGACAGCGACCCTCTCATACGTACGTACATACATACCTACATAGATGGGTGTGCATGGTACATGTCTCACAAGATTTTGATGAAAGGAATGTGATCGGGTAGCAACAACATAGGCAAGTGTTATCTGGAGCGTCCAAGGATCTGATCAGGGGATCAGAGATCGGGTGTGTTTGCCGGGGCATTCATTGCAGAACGGAAAGAGCGTGTTTTTGCTTCTGGATATGCCCCAAGAGGTCGACATCACCTCCTGATACTTGTGTTGGCCCTGCCAAAAGCAAACAATTACAAAACAAAAGCTAGCTAGCCCGCCCAGACATAAAAACAAGATGTGTCTGCTACATTTCCAGTGAATAAAAACCCAGACACATGTCCTGCAATGCAACCCACCCCAATAACCACAACACTAATTATCCTAAAAATTTCATTGTAATATGAGAAGAACAGTTAATTCTGGAACCGATCTTTAAAGCGGTGCCTGGAATCAGGATGCAGCTTAGGCTTGATATAGAGTGTTGGTAAAATTATCAGCTTGTATGTATGAAAAGAGCCAAATTGGCTGCAAGCCTGCAAATATTTGACGTCGTTATTTTGTGTGGAGAATCAAATGGAGATACAAGCCATATAAAATGTGCTTCTTCTATGACTGGCTAAATCATAAAGAGAATCTCGTTAAGCGTCTACTGCGGTATTTGCAGAAGCAACACTCTTAGGGCGGATTAAAATGGAGGTCGAAATGGATGCAACAAGTCGTACCCGTCGCATCTTTTCGCTGACAGCCCTCCATCAGTGCGATTCTTATTATCTGCATCATATATAACGGTTATATATACATATATAAATATATATGATTATATCACAAATTCTAAAAATATTAATCAAAATTGAAGAAGACCTTTCTTTCCTTTCCATTTTCTGAACATTCTACGTTGCTGCTAGGCTAGCTAGTGTGCTATAACGTAGGTATTCATTGCCAATTCAAATCCTTTCCGGCTATCTTCGAAAAGGAAAGAAGATGGTTCACTAAAGAAAAAAAAAACAAAAGAAAAGAAGGTGTTCTTCGATTTTAATTAATTATTATTTTATTCTTATTATTATTATTTTTTAAAAAAGTAATATTAATTTTTTTAAAAAAATATTTTAAATTATTATTTTTATTAAATACTAAACTAAATTTTTTACTAAAAAAATATATAATGACAAAATAATTTCAAAAGATAATAAAGTATATAAGACAAGCGGTGATATTGATACAAATAATAATTTTAAATAAATTTTTTAGTCATTATATATTTTAAAATTATCTTTTAAAATTATTTTGTCATTATATATTTTCTTAGTCAAGAATTTAGTTTAGTATTTAATAAAAATAATAACTTTAAATAAAATTTTTTAAAAATTAATATTACTTTTGTATACAGTTTTTACACACTCATATTTTTTCTCCTTTTTCTTTCTATTCAAATTTCTTGTTCTCTTTTTTTTTTATTTTTTTAAGAATATATCTTTACCTTTTGGATAGAGCACCAATTTTTTTTGAGATAAAAATTGTGAATAATAAATTTTTTCTAATAAAAATTACTTTAAACTTGAATTTATACTAGCATACTCTTCAAAGTCTACTAGAATACAATTAACTTTTATTGCACTAATATATTATTAATTAAATTTCTTGTTCCTTAATGTGAGGGAGCCGGGCTTTATCATTGTAATTCTGGATCTTGTTTGTGCCTTGGAGAGAATGTATAAGAGACAAAGTAAATGAGTAGATATTAGACAAAGTAAACTCAACATCCTTGGGTTGATCATTGTAAAAAACTTTAACTTTCACTAAATTTCTTATACTAAATTTCATAAATTTAATTATGATATATTAAGTTATTATATCTCATAATTTAATTTATTAAATTTATTAATTTAAATTATTTTAGATAAATATTTCATAAAATTTAATTTTTGAAAATATTAAAACCGATGGCTGTATATTCCCAAAACAAAAAAATCTTTATATGACTGGAGACAACATAAGCACTAGCAACCCAACTACATATATTTGAGATATTAATTTACTTTACATTTACTACTAGTCTCTCAACTCTCTAGTGACCATAGCATTAGCATATGCCCACTTGAAAATGAATTTAATCACTAATTAATCTCGCGTTTCAAATACAAATTAATTGTCCACCAACAAAAACACAAAGCAGCACAGCCACTAGGGCAATTCTTTTTTTTTTTTCTTAAGCAAGAAGGAGAAACGTACGGAAGCTATACTCTAATACAACGAGGGTACCTCAACCCCAACATATCCCGGACGAAAGTCAACCCACAGCCAGGTGCCCCTGCACACTAGGGGAATTCTAAAGTAAGATCATTATGCTAAAATGTTGTTTACTCTCTTTTGTATTAGGGGTGTTAAAATGAATTGAGCATTCTATCCTTTTTGAGTTTGTATTTGTTTTATTTGCCAAAATGACGAGCCAATCTATTAGTATAAAATAAATTAACTAAATCTCACAAATGAGGTATAAAATAAACAAACTGCAAATAATAGACAATAGAGAATTTGGAGACAAAAAAGGCTTTTTAGGATTTGGACTTCAGATAATCTTGACCCTTTTTTAATAATAATCATTTATTTGTATTTTATTTTTTAAAGTGCATCATCCACTTTAGAAGATCTCAATCCCTCAAAAAATAAAAAATAACAAATAGAGTTGTATCTTATTAAGTGCAGTCGGTTATATGGATCAAATGCTGTCATAGAGTTTTATTTGAAACCAAGCTTTTGAAAATATCATTCAATTAAAGGTCTCTTTTAATAACTTTTTCAAATATCTTTTTTTATTTTTTTCTGTATCTCTTCATTAGGCTAACCTGCTATCTTCTTTGTACATACTTAAACTTCTTTTATTGTTTTCTCCTCAATAAGTGCCACACTAACTTTCTCGTGAATACAATTATTCTGAATTTTATCTTTTTTTATGTCTACTTATCCATCTCAATATTTTTATCTTTGTCACCCTTATTTTTTACTCATGTTAACCTTTCAGAACCTAACACTCACTTATAGAGCATAACTAATTTAATAACAATTCAGTAAAAATTTTCTTTAAGCTTGTTAGATATTTTATGATCACAAATGATTTTTGTGGTGTTTTTCCATTTTATCCACCTAGCTCATGTGACATCCCATCAATCTTTCTATTATTTTATCAAATTGACCCAAGATACTAAAACTTAGATATATACTATGCTCCTCAATTTTATCTTTAAATCATTATTTTCTCTCCTCTTATTAAAGAAAATCTTTTAATTTCAAGACTTATTTCCATATATCTAATTTATAATCAAACACCTCTTTTGACTCATTTACTAAGATTATATCAGTTACAAAAAGCATACATTTTGAAACTATATCTTAGATGTGTATATTTTAGATATATCCAATAAATACATTCATAACTAAAGTGAAAAAGTATAAATTTAGGAACAAAAATTTAGATTAATAATAAGACTTAATTCAACTTTTAAGATTTAATAAATTTAATTATTTAAATTTTATGTTATAAAAATTAAATAAAAATTATGAGAATAATAAAATTATGAGAATAATAAAATTATTTGAGAAGAAGAAATACCAAACTCTTTATTATCAAAATCTGCTGAGGACATATATGCAGTATACCTCCAGTATTCTCATCTATATTTATAATTTTTCATGATAACAAGTAATTAGTTTATGTTAAAGTCACACCAATAATTTTATGTGTGCAATAAAATCTCTCAACAACATATGGCTATGTATCTTTCCCATAAAAACTTTTATAATTATGAACAATTGTCATGATTGATGATTCAGTAACAACAACTTCATGGGTTCCAAAAACACAGATGCAAGACACCCATACTCAACAATCTGTGACAAAGCTTCTAAATCTTCTAAGAAAATGAAAAATTAGCAAACCAGAAAAAAAAATGTAAAAAAAAGAGAGAGGGGACACACAAAAAAAAATGTACAGTTGCTACGCCAAAAATCCCCCTGGAAAAGCTCTCTATTCTGCACTCTCACTTTGCCATGGAAGCCATGCTCACACGGCTATGGCTCCTCTCAAGCAGCCCTTCCATAACTATCTTCTTCTTATACTCAACAGAATCAAACTCATTCTCTCCTTGTAACGGCTGATTGCATCGCCTCAACCGACGAGGCACGAGAAAGAACCAAATTGAAGTACAGAGTATCGCACAAAACTTACCCCAGAAAACCAAAACCAGTAAGCTAACCAAAAGCAGATACAAAGCCGTGGCAGAACCTTTTCCTTTGACAATCCCTTCAACTTCACCTCTTTTCCGTTTCGTCACTACAATTCCATTATTCCTTGGCAGCCATCCCAATCGGAATATCTCAGAGGAAGAACCCGAAGTCTGAGTACGTGCAGATGAGGAACTTGAACTAGTAGATGATGACAACGACGGTGAAGTGAAAGCAGATGAACAACGGAAAGAAGAGGAAGCATTCGAATTGGTTTGGTGGCTTGAATCATTGTCAATGGAGGACACTACTTGTCCCGATAAACCTTTGAATTCTGGGTCTGAAACTTCATCATCCTCTCCTCCTAATTTGCTGCTTGTTCTGGAGTATTTTTTTGAGCCTTTCGTTTTGATAATCTTCCGAGCCTGCAAACAATGGCCAAAACTGGATTAGTTATCATCAAAATGAAAAATCTGTAAACCAAAACACAATTTTTTAAATTGAACTAAGGTATTGACTAATCAATTGGATAGGCCAACAAGTAATCCGGTACGTAAGATTGAAAACAGACGTTGTTATTTAAAATTTGAACCAGTCAGTTTCATAAGAACTACTTGAGAACGAAGTGTGGAAGAAATGGAAAAGCATTGGAGGCAAAACAGAGAGAAAAATAAAGAAAAGTAAGTTCAGACAAAAACATTGTGAAATCAGTAGATTATAATACGATTATGATTAATATTAGGACAAACAAGATAAACAAACAAGACTTTTGAAGAAAGATACTAACCAAAGATGTCTCATTCAAAGCCGACTTCAGAGCATGCCAAACGCTACAATCATTACCTTTTCGCCGGTGGTTACTACCGTTTTTTTCTTTGCAATTCGTCAAAGCAGGAGACGGCATCGTCGGCAACACCACGCTTTCCGCTTTAGGAACAGCGACATAACCGAGAACCGGGTCGGTATTGCCTTTTCGCTTTCTGGGTGGGAATGAATCGTCCGTGGCGACCGGTTTGAAGCATAACAAGAACCTGTTTCTGCCTCTTCTGTTATTCTTCCTGGCCTTGTAAGACTCCATCAGAAAACAAGGTGCGAAGAGAGGCAAAGCGAACGTGCGTTGTTGGTGGGGACCTAATCGTGGTGGGTTGAAGGCAGTGACAGTTGGGATTTGACGGTTGACGAGAAGTCAAGGAGTGTTTGGGGGGCGAGAAAACTGGGGACATGAGGCAACTGAGCATCCGATAAAACGTAGGAAACGGAGGGTTGCGCGGAATGGCAAGAGGCTCCTAAATATTGAGAGAGATATAGTAAGAGTGAGGGCGGCGTTTGAGATTTCATGGGTCCGGTTATGTCGCTGTTCGTCTGCACGCTGAATAAAAGACAAACGAAAAAGTGTTCAAAAGCAAAATATAGAACTAATTCCCGTGAGACTGGGGCGATCGTTAATGCCAAATGGGTCCCATTGTTATATTTTTTTTCTTTCATCTTAATATATTTTATCACCTATGACGTGTTACATTTACTATCTCATCTTTTATATTATTTTATACCAAAATTATTATTTTATTTTTATTTTTTTTATGTTATTAACTTTTATATTTTTAATCACATTTCTATAAAATTAAATGACATAATTTATAATTTTTTTATAATATGAAGATATGGAGTAAAAGAATGAAGGTGGAATGATAAAACTCATTTAAATTAGTTTTAAAAATAATATATTTTAAAAGGAAATTATTAATTTAAGAAAAACAAAATAATTGAACCGTGGGTGGTTCTAGGAAATGATTAACAAAGAGGATAGTGTGGGGGTTGAGCCTTCCACTTAATGGTCCACCTGAGATTTGTTCTTTCTCGTTCACGTTCGATCCCTCCTCAAATATATAAAAAATTAAAAAGAGAATAATGGAGAAAAGTTCATAAGTGGTAAGCACAATTTCCAACCGAGTTGGAAAAAGAGTTGAGAAGGAATGGATTCACTCAAATGTAGTACTTATGTAGAGTTGTGAAATGGATCAGTTTGATTCGAGCTTAACAAAGTTTAAAATTTTTTAAATAAAAAATTAAAATTTAATTTTAACTTTATAAAATTAAAATTTAATTTTAACTTTATAAAATTAATAATTAATTGAACTGACTTGTAAAGTTAATTCCAAATTTAATCCTAATTTTATTAAATTGAAAGTTAAACGATTTGATTTTGAAAGGTTAGTTTTAATTTTAAATTAAAATTAATCTTATATATTAAATTTTTTTAAATATAATATAATGTATTAATAATAATTTAAAATTTATATTTATTCTCAAAATTTTAATATTTTCTTTAATATGAGTTATTTTTTATTTTGTAAAGCTTTAAATCATAATTTTATATATTTTAATAATTTTTAAATTAAGAGATAAAATAATTATATTATATTATAATTAAAAAAATAAATTTAAATTATTATTAATGAATCATATTATATTAAAAAATTTCAATAAATAAAAAAATATATTATGTTAATTATAAATGTAAAAAAATTAAACTATTTAATTCAAAAATTATAGACTAAATAATGCTTTTAAAAAATTAAAATCTAAAATTGCCCTTACTTTTTTTTAATTGCACAATCGGGTTGATTGTAAAGGTGTTAAACATTATCGTAAGAATAAGGAATTAGATGACCGTTGGCAACTCTGCAAGCGAAACAAAATAAAATATATTGTTGCACGGTCATCCAGTGTACATATAATTTATAGATGATGGGCTATTTGGTACAATTTTTATACAACTAAATTTTAATACAATGAAGTAAAGGAAAATTAATTAATTATTTTAAGACTGATTTATATTTAGATATGACATTTTAAATTTAATTTTATAATATTTGATTATATTTTTGAAATATTGAATTATTAAAAAATGTATGCCAACACGTTAACATCACATGTACAATTACACAATTTTTTTGGGTACAGTATGCATTTGATTTGAATTTTTTTAACTTTATTTTTTATTATTTTGATATTATTTTTTTATAATTTAATGTGTGAGTAATTATTTTATTATTTTAATTTTATATTTATTTTTCTTGTATTGCATATCATAACTTCTAAAAAAACTTTAACGGATTTGAATTTGTAAGTAATTGTGTTTCAAATGGAGAGTCAAATGTACAATTTTTTTTTGGTGTTACAGAAAACAGAGAAAACAAACAAAAAACAACAATCAATACACTCTATATCTTTCTTCAAAATCTGAAATAGCTACGCAGGAATAGAATCCTGCTTATCTTTGAACTTCGCTGCATTTATGAATGACTTGGCAATCCAATCAGTTGCCATATCTGACTCTATTTATGTACTGTATCTTGACTTCCCAATCCTTGTGCAGCCACTGTTTGATCATGTTCACCAACTGTTGCAAGTGAGTACTCTGTTTATAGTCCCCTTTGATTAGACCAATTGCCATCTAAGAGTCTGACTCCACATATATTTTTCGAATTCCTTTTTCCCAAGCAATCTGAAGGCCCTTAAGAATTGCCCAAAGTTCAGCCTCAAGAATGGAACAAATACACCAGTCCTGCTTAAATATGGAAATTACATTGCCCTTTTCATCCTGAATTAATCCCCCACAAGCTGCCTTTGCATCACTTTGTTTCACTGCTCCATCCACATTCACCTTAAACCAGGTAGAATCAGGAGCTTTCCACCTAGTCGTTCTGTTAGTTTTTTCAGTTATCAAGGGGTTGTGCATACTGATTGAAATTCAATTGTTAATGATCTCTTTGGCCCCTACCAGAATTTCCATAAGAATATCCGCATTTCCCTGATTTTGAGAGTTGAAATCCACTTTATTTCTCTGTTGCCAGATTCTATAAAAAGCCATTGCAAAAACAACTTTCCAGCCCAAATCATCCTCCTTTCCCAACTGTCTGCTGAGGTTCACGGTGATCCAATCCCAAATATCTTTGTTGAAAAAATCATTCCAATATTTTGGCAGATTCGCAATTTAAGTACAATCCCTGACAGTATGCCGGTTAGTTTCATGTACTTCCCTACAGATAGGACAAATATTATCAGTAGTTAAATTTATTCTACACCTTCTCTCATTTGTCAATAATTTCTGTTGGGAGCAAAGCCACATTGTTGTCTTCATTCTCTGTGGGCATTTGAGGCTCCATATCATCTTCCAAATCGGTTCAGGCATGATAATATTGTCTCCATTTAGCCAGTGGTAAGCCTCCTTAATTGTGATGTTTCCATCCTTGGAGTACTTCCACCTGCAAACATCATTAAGGTCCATATTCCTAGGAAGATAAATGGCTTGAATTCTCTGGCATATATTGTTATCCAAATATTCTCTAATTTTTCCCCACTGCCAGTTTCCTTCTTGATTAACGAGCTCGCAAACTCTCATGTCTGCATCTTTCTCATCTAGTGGCTTTGTTACATAATTCTCCAACGGTTCGAGAGTTAAATGTACACTTTTATTTTTACATAATGTCAGCATAAATGTGGCAAAGCAGCATATCAGACGCTAAAATTTAGTTTTGTTTTTACAAGTATAAAGAAATACATGTTGGGGTGTGGCCTGTAACTCATATAGTTGGTTTGGGTTTTTCTTTTCTCTTTTCACTTGAGTTCGATTTTACCTCCACCCCACATGTACGAGAAAAAAGATATAGACGAATAATTTATGTATAGATTGTGCAGAGTAAAAATATGCATATAGCATTTTTCTTTATAAAACTATACATTATTTTGCAACAAAATAAGGGAATTACACTTGCATATGGGAGGGTGTAATGATAATATTATAAAATAAGAGTGTACAAAATAAATATATTTAAATAAAAATTGGAAAAAAGTAATTTAAATTTTAAAAAAAGAGTTAAAATATAAAAATGTATGTAAAAAATGTGTAATAACTTTATACTATTATCCTTGCTCTAAGAGAGGAATGCACATACTTACATGTCTTCTAACAAAACAATGACATTTATGTGATATTGGGCAAAATTCATTGGTAAATGATACACCTATAAGGAAGAAATAATTTTTAGAGAAATAAAAAAAATGAAAAAAATATAAAAAAATATATATAATTCCTTTAGGTTAAAATGCACAGAATCCTCCTGAACTTTAGGTCTATTTTAAAAAATTCTTCTGAACTTTAAAAAGTTCCAAATGACCCTCTTGAATTATGAAATATTTGCAAAATACCCTCCTCCGTCAAGTTTTCCGTTAAAATTTAGATTTTTAGGGTTAACTTCCACTTTGACCTGATAAAAAGACAAAAATACCCTTCAAATGCACATAAATTTTCAAGTTTGCCATAAATACAAAAAAAAAAATCTAATGTAAATTTGTAATTTAGGGTTTAGGAATTTAGAATTTAGGGTTGAGGGATTTAGAGTTTAGGGTTTAGGGATTTAGGGTTTAGAGTTTAAGGTTTAGAGTTTAGGGTTTAGAGTTTAGGATTTAAGATTTAGGATTTAGGATTTAGGGTTTAAGATTTAGGGTTTAGGGCTTAGGGTTTAGAGTTTAGGGTTTAAAGTTTTAGGATTTAGGATTTTAGGGTTTAGAGTTTTAGGATTTTAGGGTTAGGATTTAGGCTTTAGAGTTTAGGGTTAAGGTTCAATGTTAAAACTCTAAAATTTTACCATTCACAGCCTTCAATTTCTTAACTTTACAATGAAGGTTATTTTCGTAATTTTTTTAAATTTTGACGAAAAACTTGACGGAAGAGATTTTTTACAATGTTTCATAATTTAAGAGAATCATTTAAAATTTTTTAAAGTTTAAAATTTTTTTTTAAAATTAACTTAAAATTTAAAAAAATTCTATGCATTTTACCCATTCCTTTATACCAATTTTATTACCCAATTTATTTGCCTTTCTGGAATACGTGCACTCGTCCTACATGAAAATATCAAGTAAATGGTACGAGTACATCTTAACATCAACATTATCAGAATATATACTGAAGCAGCTTCTCAGCTCCCAGTTGAGACGGAGAAGACTTGCTTCACAACCAAAACGTGCTTTACAGAAGGATTTCTTTTCTTTTTCTCCTTTTTGTCGCAGCTGTTTCTGGGCACAAAGATACTTGGCATTGATTTAGGGCAAAGTCTTATTATTTGTTGGGCAAATTCGTCTGGAGCGCAAAGGGGTTTTGCGGGGGCATGATGATAGACCCCATGGACTTGCTGCGATCAAATTTATCTCGGGTTCGGATCCCAGAGCCCACAAATCGTATATACAAGCAAGAATGCTGCTTATCTTTCAACTCTCCGGTAATCTTTCTGCCGCGTATCTTTCTCCTTTCTGATGCGCTTGGTACCAAGAAAGTGCATGAAACGATGAGTTTTTAGTTTATTTCAGAACTATTGTTTTGGTTTTTTCATGCTTTTAGTATTTGTATGCATTAAACTGTTTTCCCTTTCAATTCTTGGCTTTAAATGTGAAATTCTTTTTGGCCATCTTTTCAAATTTTTAAGTTAATGAATTGTGATGTTTTTCTGATAATGAATTTCAGAGGTCAGAAGGGGGACTTTTCATCGACATGTGCACTTTTCTTGCTTTCGGGAAGGATTATGTGGGTTGGAATTATGAGAAGAATGGAAATACCGTTTACCTGCATATTAAGCAGACAAAGAAGTTAGTTCCTGAAGATAGGCCGTTGAAAAAACCAACCCTCTTGGCTATAGGTACTTTTTAGGTCGTGGTCGACCATGTGATGATAATGTATCTCAAATTATTTGCTATGGATTTTGATAATTACTCATATGCTGGACCTGTCATTTTAATTCTCACACCTTGACATAGTTAACCTTATTAGTAAATTTATGGCGGCTGATATTGGCATTTTAAGAATCTTCTGCGTTTCTTCACTTAATGATGCTAACATAGGGAGTTCACATAATTACTTGTTCAGTTTTTTCTGAAATGCTAACTATGCTAACGTAGGGAATTCAAGTCATTGCCTCTGAGTGGACACTTTATTGCCCCCTTAAAGAGAAAGAGTCCTTGTGTAGACTATATTTCTTTATAACGTTTAGGCTCATTGATGAGTTAGTCATATTAGGAAGTCATATTTTGCGTGCTTCAAGATACAGACTCGTATAAGAAAGCCTTTTTTCTTTTAGTGAAAAATGATGTACACTGCATATGTTCTGGTTTCTTGTTCCATGATTCCGTCTTGCTTCAGTTGACACGTAGTTTCTGAGTGTGTTTGTTGCATGTATATCCTGTTGCTCACACTGAGATATAGCTCTGATTTTCTAGGTCCTAGGTTTGGGAGTTGAATTGTTGCTCTTGCTTCTGTTTTTAACAATTAAGTGTTCTTTTGTGAATGACACGTTTAATACATGTTAATTGGCAGGTGTTGATGGAGGATTTGATAACAATGAGCCCGAGTATGAAGATACTCACAGTATAGTTATATTACCTGACTATGTGTCTCTTCCATTTCCTTCAGTGGAATTGCCAGAGAAGGTGATTGATGTCCTTTTGCCCTGTTTCTTTTTTTTTTTTTAATTTTTTAAACAATAATTCTCCCCCTTTTATTCAAAGAGAAGCTGTATGCCAATCTGGGGTTTGATTTACTTATCTCATTTTTGAAAATGCTGCAGGTAAGGTTGGCTGTTGATGCTATCTTAATGGCTGAGGGTGCTGAAAAGAAAGAGCAGCTTGCAGCTTGGACTGCTGATAAGAAACAAATTAGTGTGTATGCAATGAATTTACGGCAGATTGACAATGCTGTTCTTATTCCTCCATCTGGATGGAAATGTGCTAAGTGTGAGAAGAAAGACAATCTTTGGCTGAATTTGACTGATGGAATGATTCTTTGCGGAAGGAGAAACTGGGATGGAAGTGGTGGCAACAATCATGCTATTGAACACTATAAGGAGACAAGCTACCCTCTTGCTGTAAAGCTTGGGACCATCACTGCTGATCTGGAAGCAGCCGGTAATGTCCCCTTGCAGTATAAAATTTTGTTTTGACATTCTTATCTTCCTGCTAAATATCTTACTTGTATAGCATGGCCAAACTCAAAATCATGAAGGGTTAGTATGGTGTTCATGTGATTCATATTTGGTTGTCTTTTTTTCTTTTTTCGTGCATGGTTTGGCCAGTTGATGTTACAGTTTATGTGGCAAGTGGTAGTAATCTTTAAAAACAATTTAGATAACTTGAAACTTCAATTTGGATGGTATTATGCTATTAGCCTATAAGCAGACCATTTTGCACTGAAATAGGTAAATGAATTTAGAAATGTCAGAGAATATGTAAACCTGAGTTGGAGCACATTGGGTTTTCTGGAGTGGGATTGGTGGGAATGGGAATAAGTCAAAATTTTCAACTTAGAAATGGAATGCCTACTCATTTCATTAAATGAGAAAAATCATTTCATCAAATGCCATTTAAGGGTATGGTTTTTCACATACTTTAATATAAGTGGGTAAATATTGTTAGGTTATAAGTTAAAAGATTTAAGACAAATAAAATTTTATTTTAAATTGTAAAGGATTTGGCTGTCAGTTCTGTTTTGTTTTGTTTCTGGCACTTCATTCATAGATACGGAATGAAATTGTCATTCCAAACAACCACTATTTTATTTTGGGAGAAAAGAGAAGGGGGTGGGGGTGGGGAGAAGTTAGTTTACCCAAAAGAAAATGAAACCATGTTGAAAATCTTTTAGACTTACAAAACACATACATTATGATTGACAAATCCTACCTCTCTAAACAACAATGTTTTGTTTGCTTGTGTTCTTCATCTCAAATATAAGAGTTGAATTTTATGCAGTGCGATTTTTAAAAGATATATTTAGTTTCAAAAATAGATGATCTCTTGCAAATTTTGCATGTTATATCATGTTGATGGTTTGAAATTATAAATTACTGTATGATTTTGATGGATCTCCAAGTGTTGTAACCTAGGCCCATATGTGACTCTGGGTTCTGCTGTTTGGCACTGAATAAATATTTTTTTAGCCGACTATATCTAATATATTTTCTGTGGAAAGATTTTTGAATATTATCATTAGCAAAAGATCCTTTTCTGCGTTGTGTGCTAATTATGAGTAACGTACTGTGGCAGCTCAGATGTTTTCTCCTATCCAGAGGATGACAGTGTCTTGGACCCACTTTTAGCACAGCATCTGGCATTTTTTGGCATTGACTTTTCATCGCTTCAAAAGGTAACTTCTCTGTCTTGAGTTTTTTCTCATGTGACTTGTTGACTGTATCTCTGGTAACAGCATATGAATTACCAAATTGTCTTCCTTTATGGAGATAGGATAAGAGTATGCAGTCCTCAAGTGTTGCTTTTGAAATGGAAATATATCTTTTAAAATTTAGGAGACTCATCGCATGGTGGAAGTCATGCATTTGAAAATTTTAGTATTTTCTTTTTCGCTCTTGTTTATTTGACGATTGCGTTATCTGGTTGCCATGGTGTCCTGAAAGCAACTAATTGGAATAATGTCCTACATTGGACCCCTTGTACTTGTGCAGAATGTGTTGCTTTTTTTTTTTTTTTTTATAATTTTCTGGCCATCCCCTTCTCTTTAGAATGGTAAGCCTGGGAAGGTTGCTTATCTCATAGAATTAGGGTTTGGTCTTTGAAATGGGGAAAATCTTTGCTTAGTTGAATTGAGGGAAAGATATCAGTGTTGATGGCTTACCTTATTGTGATTTATGTTGAATTGCATCCTAAAATGCATTTCAAATGGTAATCTCTCTCCTTGTAAGTTTGAAACATTAGACTTAAGCTGATGGCAGGTGACTGTGCGCTGTTCTCTGTCAAAATCAGCCTGTGTGACTGTGTTCCTGGAAATTCTTTTCTTGATTGGGGTGCCACTTTGGGGGCGTTGCAGGGGTGGGGGTGTAAAGTGGATTGTAAAAAAATATTATTATTGAGTTGGCTTCTTCCTTTGATAAGTGTGTTTATGTGGTGATAGATGTTTAAACATAATGGCATGTAAGGTTGAAGAAAATATGGGTGGGCGTTTGTGCATTAAGATTTGGCTTGTTCTTCTGTTGTAGACATGGTTTAGGAGTATATTCACCATAAATTAGATATTAAGTGACTGGTATAGTTGATTTTTATTTTTTTTCATTACCCATTTTTCTTATATTCAGACTGAAATGACAACTGCTGAAAGAGAACTTGACCAAAATACCAATTTTGATTGGAATCGAATCCAAGAAAGTGGGCAGGAAGTGGAACCAATTTTTGGACCTGGATATACAGGACTTGTCAATCTTGGAAACAGGTAGAGTTGATCACTATTAATTGCTGCTTGTGGTAGTGTACTTGTTTGTGTGTTCTCATGTTGACATCTTGGTTTGTTTCAGCTGTTACTTAGCTGCAACTATGCAAGTTGTGTTTTCAACACAATCCTTCTCTTCACGGTCAGTTCATGTCTTCTATATGTTTAAAAGCTATATGGACCTTTCCCAGTTACTTTAATGTGTGTTATGGTTGCGTTCTTAGGTATTACATAAACCAAAGTCTGAAGAAGGCATTTGTGGAGGCCCCTGCTGATCCAACCGTGGACCTAAATATGCAGTTGTAAGTAACTAGTTCTTCCTATGCTTTTGGATTCTTGTTGCTATCTGTCATCTAGTAATCATGTTTTTGCTTTACGTTGTTAGTTCCAAGAAAATTGTTGTTGCTTTTATTTACTTATCAATTATCTATATAATTGCATCTGCACTACTGTCTATGTGAATAGCTAATAGCTTTATGATCTATATTTGGCATATTTAGGATGGATTTGATGATTCATTTGTGTAAATAATCCATAGCTAATATCTACCAGTAGGTGAATATGCTGGTAGAACATCCTGTTTCCTCTATAAAAGAGTGTGTTTATAAATAAAATGGAGGTACCTCAGCAGAGGATTATAATTATGGTTTCCCATTTTATGTTAGGACAAAACTAGCACACGGTTTATTATCGGGTAAATATTCTGCTCGGGCATTTGAGGTATGTCACCCATAGCTCAGCACATTTCTTTGAAACATTTGTTTAGAATCTTTTTTGGTTTATATGTTTCCTATTGTCATACAGACTGATGAAAATGCAAATGCAGCTGCCTCAGCTATCATTGCTGTAAGCTTTCAGGCAGTTTCACGATTTAAACTCTTACTTCACTTGTACCATCATGAATATTTATGTTTTTAAATTGAACAAGTTCCTCTGCTAGCAACATTTTTTTTTGGCTATATATCTGTAATAGTTTCAAGAATGAAACCAACTTTTACATCAACATTTTGCAAGTTACATTGAAACTTGGGCTTTGACTAGAATGGGTTGAATCTATTGCTTTGGGTTTTACTTGAAGTCTCAACTGTAAAGCAAAAGATTTGGTGTTCCTGAATGTTTCCATATATTCTCGTTTATATGCTATTATTTCAATTTTTGACTCTTAATGAGTTTTCTTTGCTCTTCTCTTCTCTCTCTCTCTCTCTCTCTCTCTCTCTCTCTCTCTCTCTCTCTCTCTCTCTCTCTCTCTCTCTCTCTCTCTTCCCTTCTCCCACCCTCTCATAACATTAGAAACAGGAAGGGATACCTCCACGAATGTTTAAAGCTGTAATTGCTGCAAGCCATCCTGAATTTTCATCAATGAGGCAACAGGTATGCTTAGCAACTTTTTTCTGAACATGAAAGAATGTTACAAGAAGCTTGTGACATGATGTCATTTAATATGTCAATTGTTATTAATAAATTTATTTGTAAAGGGAACTTCAAGCTTAGGTATATATGAAAAATATATATATTTTTACTTAAACCTTATCATGTAGACCCCACATAAGGCTGTAGAAGGTGCAGAGAAAGTATGAACTGAAGCTCAGAATTACATCAACTGTTGTCTTTTACTTGGTTATTATGGGAAAGGAAATCTATATTATCCATTAGAGTATCTGTGTGTTGAAGATAGAGGGCACAGCAGTTTGCTTGCAGGGAAGTGTGATTTTTAATTTTTTGGTATTTAATTAACTGTAAGCATATGTGATTACTCAATAAAATTTTACTGGAAAGTTCAAAAGATAAGGAATTCACGTAGAACTGGGAAATGAAATGGTTTCATAATTCATGGGCAATAATACATGTGGGTATTAGTCAGAACGATAAGTGTACAGTTTTCTATGACTGCTAATATTGCACATAAATTTCTTCACCTATCATAAATGGCAAATGGGCTGAGATATGATACTATTTAGATGCAATTTTTGTGCTTCAGTCTACGTTACATGGCATAAGCACAACTGCAAAGACTATAAATATGGTATTAATTTGATGCGATTATTTTTGTTCATTGTGGTCATTCAATTCATTCTCTAGATTATTTTCTATTTATCACCAGGAACACATTGAAATCATAAAATTGGAATATTATATTAAAAATTTAACTGGACTTTTTACAAGGAAATCTTGTGTTCAGGATTCTATTTCAAATTCTTACTTATCTCAACTCTTTCTCTGTTTTCTCTTATACTCTCAAATTTATTTTTCACCATTTTTCGTTTATGTTGAGGAATGTGAGCGTTTTGCTACATAAATCAAATTAATAGCTGTGTAAGTTAATTATAAATTGGATTTTTAGTCTAGCAAGAAAGCTAAAGATTTCATAACCAATATTTTCTTACATACTTATAGAAACCTATTTGGGTATGGTTTTTATAATATTCTAGGCCCTTTTATATTTATTTGTTGTTTATATATAAGCCTAAAGTAGATAAGGACTTTTCTAGCCAACAAAGTTTCTCCACTCCTTACTTTAATTTTTAGTATGTTGTTCTGTCTAGAGTTATCTTACTTTGCTACCTTCTAACTGCCTGGTTACCACATATATCAGGATGCTTTGGAATTTTTCTTACATTTTCTTGACCAAGTTGAACGAGCTAATGCTGGGAAATCCAAACTGGATCCTGCAAGGAATTTTAAGTTTGGTATTGAAGATCGAATCTTGTGTTCCTCTGGAAAAGTTGCCTATAATAGAAGGCATGACTATATTCTTTCTCTTAATATCCCACTGCATGAAGCAACTAATAAAGGTGGGTTTCATAGCCAACAATGCTTGGCATATATGAGAAGTCTCCTGATCTTGTAGCTAATGCTTGTTTATTTGGAGCAATTTCAGAAGAATTGGAAGCCTTTAATAGACTTAAAGCAGAGAAACTTTCTGCAGGAAAGGAAGTGTAAGTTTATATGTTTAAGCATAAAATTATTTATCTTTAATTGTCTTTCTAGACTCAGCTCCTCTTATTTATTCTGATAGGTCTGGTGATGAGATTGTGCGTCCAAGGGTGCCTTTGGAAGCTTGCCTTGCGAACTTCTCAGCTCCTGAGGAGATACATGACTTCTACAGCACTGCCTTGAAGGCAAAGACAACAGCAGTGAAGTATGCATATTCTGTTTTCTTTCAATCTTATTAGATTACTGTCATGGTTGTTAATTCATGTAGGATAGTTACAAGCTCATATAGATTATTACCTGGATTGATCTTAGGTTTCATAAAATTTCTAATAATTTCATTGTCTTTGGTGAGTAAACCACAACCGTGCATGGTTAGAGATTTCTATTTTCTCCTCAAATATATTGATGTAAATGTTGAAAGTCATGTAGACTCTAAAATATTATGCACTCTGTAGGACGGCACATCTGACCTCATTCCCTGATCACCTGGTGTTACACATGCGGAAGTTTGTTATGGAGGCAGGCTGGGTACCCAAAAAGCTTGGTACGTTCTGTATTTGTCTTTACTTTGCAAAGTATTATATTAAATTTTTGGTAATCTATATATTGCTATGCATCTCTCTTTTTTCAGATGTCTACATCGATGTTCCTGATATTATAGATATCAGCCATATGCGCAGCAAAGGTCATCAGGCTGGGGAAGAGCTGTTACCAGATGGGGGTATGTGAGAATTGTTTGTTCGGGAAACATGTTGTGGATATTTAAAAAGCTGAAGACAACTTATTTGTTGAAAGAGATCAAAAGAATATAATAGGCCAAGTAACTTATGTGGGTTATAGAATGTTCATCTTACTATACTTTATTTAACTTAACTCTGACACCATTATTTTTGCTAATAAATGCATGTGATGTTCCTGATTATGCTTGTAAAGTTGACATCGTAAAATACCTGGTTGTACTAGGTACGTGGTGTTGTTCGCACTCTGCCTAGCCCTGAGGAGTTAAAGGAAAAGAAAGAATAAAATAAGTATAATATTCCATTTATTGTGAGAGTGATTTTTAGTTAACAAACATAAGTCTCTACTCATTGTTGTTCCAACTATTATTTGATCATATGGACTTAAATTTGTATAAGCTGCATAACCTATTTATTCATCTTGCTGGAATAAAATTTTTTTCATCTCTTGGGATTTGTTATCTGTGTTGCACAGTGCCTGTTGAGGAGACTTCAGCCAAACCTTTGGCCAATGAAGATATTGTCTCCCAGCTGGTGTCCATGGGCTTTAACCATCTTCATTGCGTGAAAGCTGCAATAAATACCTCAAATGCTGGAGTAGAAGAGGCAATGAATTGGTTACTATCTCACATGGATGATGCAGGTATCTGACAATCATTTTTTTCAACTTTTGCAAAATAACTATGTAGCGGGTACCTCTTAATGCGGGAAATGGTGCCTGATATAATTGTATTTTCCCTCTAGATATCAATATTCCTATTTCTGAAGAAGGGTGTAGTGCTGGAAGCCTTTCAAATGTTGATCAATCAAAAGTTGATACTTTAATTTCATTTGGATTTCAAGAAGAACTTGCTCGAA
The DNA here is from genome assembly GCA_037013595.1 of Dicorynia guianensis. Classification (NCBI taxonomy): domain Eukaryota; kingdom Viridiplantae; phylum Streptophyta; class Magnoliopsida; order Fabales; family Fabaceae; genus Dicorynia; species Dicorynia guianensis. The sequence continues at coordinate 6,445,733 of JASUAB010000009.1, forward strand.
AGGCATTGAAGGCATCGGTAATTTTCTTCTTTTATGTTTTCCCTCCCCTCCCTCTTGAATTATGATTGACTGTGGGAGTAGGTTTGTGTACTTGTGAAGATATGTTATTGACTGAATCGAAATACTCACTCTGTAGGGTGGTGACATTGAGAAAGCAACAGATTGGATATTTAGCAATCCTGATGCATCTGTTTCCAGTATGGATGCTACCCCATCAAATACTACAAACATTCTCAATGATGCTGGCCTACCTGATGGAGGAGGGAGTGAGTCATTTACTTCTCAAATACCTTGCTTTTGATTTATATCAATCCTTGATTTGCACCGACCCTGAGGTTTAATAACCTATTATGCTTTTTCGTGAAGTGCTTTGTACGTTACCACCCATGTCCCCTCAAGTGTGGATTAAGTTTTGTCTGTTTGGCAATTTATTCTCTTAATATTGTTTCCTTTAATTATTTGGTCCACAACCAATTGCACCTGGAAAGGTTGATCAAACTAAAACACTGATCTGGTTAAGTGTTCGACCTCTTCTTCCTTCTTTTTTTTTTCAAATGGGAAGTGTGGAGATAGGTGGATTAGTTTTAATGATTTTTCTCTTGGATTTGGCTTTTCACAGAATATCGCCTTATTGGAATTGTCAGCCACATTGGAACCTCTACGCAGTGTGGTCACTATGTTGCTCACATATTCAAAGATGGTAGATGGGTTATTTTCAACGACAACAAGGTTGGGGCATCCGTTAATCCTCCCAAGGACATGGGCTATCTTTATTTCTTTGAGAGGCTTGATAGTTGAATGAGATGCTATGTTAAGTATTGAACAAGGCGAAGAATTCAACCGTAAATAGGCAACGAGCGTGTTTGACGATCGGCCAACAAGCTACCTATTTGTGCTGATGGATTCATAGACGTCTTTTTCTGCCCCCCTTTTCTGGTGGCATGGTAAACAGCCCTCACTGGCTGCACTATATTTTCTGGTTCGCCAGCGGTGCCGCGCTTGTTGGTCGTACAGAACCATTTTTCTTTTAGTAATTGCAGGACCAGTGTTACCTTTTCATCATGAATAGAAATTTAATTGACAATTAAAAGCAGCTAATGACGACTTTTGTTTGTTAATTGTTAGCCCCGTTTCTGCTATCCAAAGCTTGCTTCGATGGGAAGGTACTTAAATTTTGTTTCCTTCTATAAATAATAATAGGATAAAATAGTTGAAAATGAACTAAATAATAAATTGGAAAAGTTAGTCAAATGTTCACAAATATCAGCTTAATAAAAGGACTGATAATTGTTAAATTCTTTGGTTTCTTAATTGATGATCCAAATTTTTTGGAGGAAGATTTTTATAAGTTTTAGAAGTAATTAAGTGATTGATTAAGAGATGTCTTCTCATGTTGAGGAAGCAATATATGTTCGTGAAAGTTTTCAACGGGTAAACTAATGTCTTGATATTTATTGCAACTTTTATTAGATCTTGGAGTATAATTTAATCTCAATAAAATAAATTTTGAGATAGTTTATTAATAAAAATTTAAACTTGTAATTGTTTTTGTTGTTGTTAGAATAGTCTATTGTTAACAACTTTTATTCTGATTAGTTTCCTATTTAAAAGGTACAAAATATTCTAGAACAATAAAAAAATCTCAAAATAAGGTAAATTTACAAATTGTTTAGTTATGCATGTATTTGCAAAATGTTTCGTGTTATTCATAATATATTATTTTTTGAGTTTTATCTCGGGTCAGAAATAGCTAGACAAACAACAAGAAGTTTATAATTTAGTTTCTAAATTCTGAATATTATTATATTGTAAATAATCTTAAACTAGTGAAGTTGTTCCGATATGCATGACGATAGAATCTAAAAAGGAAACAGATGCCGGGGGAAGCCTCTCAAAATAGAAGGCCCATGAATCCGGTAAAACCCAACCTAATCTTAAACTAGTGATACTATCTCAGGATGACTTGATAATCTGAATCAATTGCATTTTAGTGGATTGTTTCGCCAACTTAAAACTTCAAATCCGATAAAACCCAACCTAATCTAATCAAACACAAATGTGACTGGTTTGCTCCTCATTGCTTAATGCTAGGTAATTAAGGTAGTCATTATATCTATATTCAAAAATCTAAGTAATAAGTCGGTATTCTTAATAATACAATTATACTCGATTGTTATCTTAGAGATTTTTTCTATTAAAATTTTGAGTTTGAACAAAAAATTTTATATGTTTATATTGAAGAACGTACTGCACATATATGGGTAGTGATTATAATGCCTTTTTCTTTTATTCATACATGATTTGAAATGTCTTAGGCAAAACATAATCTATAGTTTTATCATTTATGGTTTATTATGATTTAGGCTCTGTTATTGACTTATAATAATTTATCATTTGACTTTGTTTGTGCAGTTTACAATTTAGAGTTTAGCTAATTATGTATGATTTAAATTAGGGATCTAATGATCCTCCTAGAGAGTGACTCCAGGCGCTGGTGCAGTGTTTGAATGGAGATAATAATGAGAATTCTGCAGAGCCTCAACTGCTGTCATACATTAGGAATATGCTATCTCGCCAATGACAAGACCAAATTGTGCACACTTATATTGAAACGCAATAATATTGAAAAGGACAAGAACATTGAGTTTCAAGCGGAATGTTCAATTGAGCATGATGAATCTTCTTCTGTTATATCTGAAAGCTGTTGCAACACTACATGATTATGCAGCATCCGCACTTGCACCATCCGTCGACCAAGTCGGTGTTGCAGCATTCGCACCCGCAGCATTCGCACGTCTTGACCGAACCAGCTTCACTGCTGTCTTCGTCACCATTTGAAGGAGCAGCCGTATCCTGACTCACAAGAGGGGGTATAATAATTGCCCCGTCACCTGGTTCCCAGAGCAGTGCAAAGTCAAATAGCTTCTTCGGCCTGTCCTCTGCTGCAGACACAATCTCATGACTTCTATCACTCTCATCGGGGACCAGAACCTGCTTGCCGGGTCTCCTAGGGATTGGTTCAGTGCCAGTTGATGTAGCTTCTTCAGATGCCACTCTACCTGCTGCCGATGGTGTAATAGTTGATGTGCTTGTGGAGGCAGCAAAATTCGTCCCCGTAGTTTGAATCGATATCTTCTTTTTCTTGCACATGTCAATCATCTCGGCTAAGCAGACGTCGGCCAAATGGGGTGTCACCTCCCCCTGGAACTGCAATAAAATTGCTTTGTTATAATTATAAGTCAACTCAATCATGAATATGAATGGGGCCAATCCATATATATTTCTTACCTTAGGCCTAAGTTCCTCATATTTGGCGGGAGCCGCAATTTGAGTAGCTGCCAGGAGGCTGGACAATGCCATGACGGAAGGCAGAAACCTAGTGAATGAGTTCACTACAGAAGGACAAAAATCAATTAGCTTCGTTCGCATAATCCTGAAATGAACGGAGTAGTTAGCTTAAGGGAGCTCTGGCCACAAAAGGGGTGAGGGACACATTTTTACACTGTGCAGAAACCAATCACAGATTATAATTTGTCGCCTAGAGATGTCAACTTCAGTTGGAGGGAGAAAATATACAGTCAACACTTGGAAATATTCCCTCTACACAACCAGGAAAAAAATATCATGCATTTACATGCAGAACTCTTGAATGAACAAATATTCTTTGTGATGTGAGTTTACTTGATGTGAATTGGATGATGATCTCAATGATAGAGCGGCGTGTGAAACCCAGACTGCTGAATCGGGGATAATAGAAGTCCACAAAGCAAAAGGCAGTTACAGGACGCATTCGCCAGTTAAGTCCATCGAGGATGGTAAGTTCCCATTCCAGTATCTTTTCGTTAGGGATAGTCTGATACTGACCATGCTGTTCAACAAATCAGTACATTAAGCACAAGACACTGCAAATGTTATTCAAAATTTTCCACTATGAACTTGATTGAAGTAAAGAGAAATAAAGGTCATGTGAAATTACCACAAACTCACAGGCAGAAAGGGGCTGAGTCCTAATCTTCGCAGCAATAGTAAAGCAACAGATTGCAATCAAACGGAGGTTCATAAAAGTAGTCGACTCTGTATTCTAAGGGAAATTAGAAACGGTGAAATCCAAGATTGTAAAAGGAAAAGTTAATATAGGAAAGCGATTAGGAAAATCCAATTTCTGAAAAGAATAGAGATGTACCGGCAGTGAATGCCTTGAAACATAGCGATCAAAATAATTCATGGCAAGATAAGGAATTAAAGCATCAGAATAATCAACCCGCAAGCACCACTGCAGCACAATATGCAGAAGGAAATTAATTTACTATTCGGTAAAACAAAATCGATAGGCACCATTCTTCGAAGATCAAGAATTATTCACTTCGATCTTCATTTAACATATCATAATATGATGCAGATTGAGGCAAAATTATAATTGATTAGCACAAGTTAACCATGAGAAAAGCAAGAACCACAGGTTTCAGAAGGACACAGCTGAAGAAGTCGATGGATTTTGAGCAAGAGAAACGAAGGGTATATCTGAAAATACAACGATTAAGTTCTCTTTCGTCAAAGAAAAACTTATGGCGGGAAAACGGAAAATGTATTGTAGGATCGCATTTCAGCTTCGTTTCCGTTGATTTTCCCCGGTTTTCTCAGTAACCAAACAGTTTAAGAAACGCAAACCAGAAACTTACAAAGAAAGGGATTTGTACGTAGAAACCACTCGGAAATAAACTAACAGACCACTTGGAATTTGACAGAATATTTTCTTCTCAATTTGTCAGACCACATACAGATTCAAGAATTCACATTCCTGATCGTAAAACTAAGAAGTGAAGGGCATTGAACAAGAAACTTGTTTCTGTTATCAGTTACTCTGTGGTATAGACGAAGGGCAGTCTTTCGGATTTGGCGGTTGCGGTAGACCTGGAAGTAGTTCTCAACGGCCATGAACTCCTGTTCGTTCTGGAAGTACTTGCGTACAGGATCTCCGGCAGAAGGAATTGGAAGTTCCGGATCGTATTCCATGCTGAGAGGAGTTATGATGAAACAAGAGGAAGAGAGCGGTGGTTGTTTGTCAACCAAGAAAGTGAAGAAATAAACAAGAAGGGGAAAAAGAGAGAAAACCGTGAGAGAGAAGTAAAAGGGAGGGTCTTCTCTTTATATAGAACTCAGCTCTGGGATATTCATGTCCTTCTCTATCAATCTCTCTCTTAGTGGTTATGGTGATGACTGATGAGTGAGGTTGGGTTCGCAGTGTAAGAACTGAGGAGGGGATGAAAAAGCCCGCGACTTTTTGATACCGGTAAGTATCCCATACACCCGCTTATAAAATATGTATTTAGTACCCCGCTGCTGTGGAACGAATTTGACCGCTGGTGTAGGCGAGTTCTATTGGGAATTAGAAATGCCACCACTTTACATCAATGCTGTTCTCTATAAATTAGGCTGTTCCAAAATACTTCATATAAAATATTTTAATCTTAGTCCTTAAATTATATTAAAAGCTAAAATCAATACACATTAATTTCTCAAACAATATTTTGTTACAATAAGAATATAATTAGTTTTTGTTATTGTAAGTATTATAATAAAATTAATTTCTCTAATTACAATAATTAGTTTTACTAATTATAATTAAATTTTTAATTTTAATGAATGGGTCTTGCTATCTCACCTTTCTTATTTTTCTACTCCATCTTGAAGTTTTCACATTATAAAAAAAAGATTGTTAGCCACTTCATACGAGAATGTAGTTGAATATTTGAAAAAGGAGTGATAAAATAGATTAAAATAGGGAGTAAAATAGTAATTCTTTTATAAGATGGTAGAGAGAGTATGAAAGAAGGGGTGAGGATAGCAATTCCCTTAACAAAATTAGTTTATCTAAACAAAAGTGATTTTTTGAAATTATTTTTTTCTTCATTGAAAAACAAGATTAATTATTTATGAAAAAAAAGTTCATAATCAATATTGGTAGAATTTCATAAAAATTAAAAATAAATCAACTATATCACAATTCTTAATTATATTATACTATTTGTAATGTTAATTTTCATATTATTTTTAATTAATAATTTAATCATATAATTATTAATACCTATAATATTTTGAGGTCAATTTTCATATATTGTTTATATTACAATAATTACAATATTTAAAATAAATTTAATTACAAAATATTTTAATTAAATATAAATAAAAACACTCGCCAGTAAAAAAAAGGTTGAGTCCTCGTTAAACTTAAACCACCACGTACACCACTGCTTCGTTCTGTCTCCGCCTTAAACTTCATAAATGTCATTGATTCGCTGCATTCTGACTTGAGTCAATTCCTAGAGCCATTCCCATAGACCTCATGGCTCATTCTTTATCATACCTAATTTGGACAGTTTAAAATTGGAAAGTTAAAAACAAATAATCTTGGCCAGAATTGCCAAACATCATTTCATGATTCATCATTACAAATATTATATGCAAATCTAATATATATTAGCAATTTTCTAGCAAAATCAAATATAGAAAAAAAAAGGCTATCACAACCTCCAAACAGTTGTCCTTGAAAACAAATGTACAGAAATGCCAAATCAGCACCAACTTTAATCCATTAACCGAACTACTAGTAGAGTTTTGGAAATATATATGGTCCACAGCCAATTTATGAGACGCAATAAAATTGAAGAGGATAAGCATATTGAGTTTAAAGTAGAATGTTCAATTGAGAATGATGAATCTTCCTTCTGCTATATCTGAAAGCTGCTGCCAACACTACATGATGTTGCAGCATTCGCACAAGCAACGTCTATTGAACGAGTCGGTGTCGCTTGTGCGATGTTCACTTGCTGCAGCAGCCGTATCCTGACCCACAAGAGGGGCTATAAATATGTCCCGGTCATCTCCCGTATCCTGACCCACAAGAGGGGGTATATATATGTCCCAGACATCTTCTTCCCAGAGCAGCGCAAAGTCCAATGGCTTCTTTGGCTTGTCCTCTGCTGCAGAAACAATTGGCTTGTCCTCTTCTGCAGAAACAATCTCATCGCTATCACGCTCATCAGAGATCAGAACCTCCTTGCCGGGTCTTCTGCTTGGGATTGGTACAGTGTCAGTTGGTGTAGCTTCTTCAGATGCCACTCCACCTGCTAGTGGTGTAATAGTTGAGGTACTTGTGGAGGCAGCAAAATCCGTCCCCACAGTTTCGATCGAAATCTTCTTTTTCTTGCACATGTCAATCAGCTCGGCTAAGCAGAGGTCCGCCAAATGGGGTGTCACCTCCCCCTGGAACCATAATAAAACTGCTTTGTTATTTGTAATTATAAGTCAACTCAATCATGAATATGAATGGGGTGAATCCATATATATTTCTTACCTTAGGCCTGAGTTCCTCATATTTGGCGGGAGCCTCTATTTGGGTAGCTGCCAGGAGGCTGGACAATGCTATGACAGAAGGCAGAAACCTAGTGGATGTGTTCACTACAGAAGGAGAAAAATCAATTAGCTTCATTCGCATAATCCTGAAGAAAACGGAGTAGTTAGCTAAAGGGAGCTCCGGCAACAAAAGGGGTGGGAGAAACCTTTTTAAACTCCCAAAAACCAATCCCAGATTATAATTTGTTGCCTGGAGATGTCCACTTGCAGGGAAGGGAGAAAATATAAGATCAACACTTGGAAATATGCCCTCAACATAACCGGGGAAAAAAATATTTAATGCATTTACATGCAGAACTCTTAAATGAATAAATATTCTTTGTGATGTGCGTTTACTTGATGTGAATTGGATGATGATCTCACTGATAGAGCGGAGTGTGAAACCCAGACTGCTGAATCGGGGATAATAGTAGTCTAGAAAGCAAAAGGCCGTTACAGAACGCATTCGCCACTCAAGTCCATCGAGAACTGTAAGCTCCGTTTCCAGTATCTGTTTATGAGCGATGCTTAGATTTTGATCTGTCTGTCAAACAAATCAGTACATTAAGCTCAACCCTCTGCAAATCTTATTCAAAATCTTCCACTATGAACTTGATTGAATAAAGGTGAAATTAAGGTCATGTGAGATTACCCGAAACTTGACGACAGAAAAGGACTTTGTCGTCATCTTCGCAGCAATAGTGAAGCAACAGATACCAAGCACATAGACGTTCTTATAAGGAGTCCACGCTGAATTCTAAGGGAAATTATATACGATGAAATCCAAGAATGTAAGACGAAAATCAACAGAGGAAGGTATTAGAAAAATCCAATTTCTGAAAGATATAGAAATGTACCGGCAGTGAATGCCTTGAAACATAGCGATCAAAATAATTCATGGCAAGATAAGGAGTAAAAGCATCAAAATATCCACGCCCCCGCGTGTACAACTGTAGTACAAAATGCAGAAGGAAATTAACTTACTATTTGTTAAAACAAAAACCGATAGAATCATAGTAAAAATAGCATGATTCTTCGAAGATTAAGAATTATACGCATCGATCTTCCATTTAACAGATCATAATATGAAGCAGATTGTTAGCAGTGAATTTGTGACCGTCAAAGGCTTTTGTCGTTTTCCTTATTGTAATGCGGTGCGTTTTTGTTATTTGGGTTCTGTTGTTATGTTATTTGGTAGGATTGCCAGGTGGCAAGGCTGGTATGTACTAGTTTTGGCATGGATGTTAGCGCCGTCTTTCCCCACGAGAGAAGCAAGAACCACAGGTATCAGAAAGACACAGCTGAGGATTTGAGCGTGGCTGATGTGGTTGAATCTAATTTTGTTGTTTCTCTTTTTTTAGGGTCGATTCTAACTTTTTCAGTATATAAAAGAAAAAAAGCAAGAAAGACATAGCTGAAGAACTCGATGAGTTTTCAGCAAGAGAAACGAAAAGTATATCTGAAAATACAACGACTAAGTTCTCTTTTGTCAAAGAAAAAATCAGGGCGGGAATGGAAGCTTGAAGTGCAATACAATCAACGGAGAGCAACAAGAAAACAGAAAACGGAGTGTTAGATCCCATTTCAGCTTCGTTTCCGTTGATTTTCCCCTGTTTTCTCCGTATGCATATCAAACAGTTCAAGAAAGGCAAACCAGAAACTTTCAAAAAAAATAACGAATTGTACGCAGAAAACACTCTGGAATAGACTGACAGACCACTTGGAATTGACAGAATAATCATGCAGGCGTGAAAGATTTTCATCTCAATTTCTCAGATCATATACATATTCAAGACTTCTAATTTCTGATCGTGATGATATCAATTACCTTCTGGATTAGAAGAAGGGCATTCTTTCGAATTTGGCCTTTGCCGTAGTCCTTGAAGTAGTTCTCAAGGGCCATGAACTCTTCTTCGATCTGGAAGTACTTGTCTACAGACTCATGCTCTCCGGCATGAGGAATTGAAAATTCCGTATAGCACTCCATGCTGAGAAGAGTTTTGGTGGAGTGAGAGGAAGAAAGCGGTGGTTGTTTGTCAACCAAGAAAGTGGAGAAGAAAACAAGAAGAGGGGAAAAAAAAGAGAGAAAATGGTGAGAGGGAAGTAAAAGGGAGGGTCTGCTCTTTATATAGAACTCAGCTCTTGGATATTCATGTTCTTCTCTCTAAATCTGTCTCTCTTGGCGGTTATGGTGATGAGCGAAGTTGGGTTCGTTACATGTAAGAACTGAGAACCGTTGCAATGCAAAGGCCCGCGACTTTCTGAAACGGGTAATTATCCCATACACCCGCTTACAAAATAAGTGATGAGTACCCTGCTCCGTGCAACGAATTTGACTACTTGTTTAGGCAAGATTTATTCACAGTTAGAAATGCCTTCATTTTGTAGTTAATTGGTTTGTCACATAAAAAGAATAATTGTGAGATTAATCAAACCGCTCTCAATGTGTTTGTAGCTAGGATTTCGTTGCCTCACTTATGTGGAAGCCACCCATATTTTAAAGTAAATTATTTTGAACGGGTAAGTCCAGTGATTGAATATGATAATATTATAGATATAATTTTTATATAAATAATATTTATTTAATTATTAAAAAAATTGGAAGGATATTATTAAATTATTTATTAATTTATTTTTATCAAATTAAAGTTGATCTTAATTTAAGCAAATATTTGTTTCACAATTTTATGCATTTTATAGCTATTCTCATGATGATTCTTAGTTTTTGTCCTTAAAGACTTCATATGTGAATGAGATTAAATTGGCCAGTTAAATAAAACTGAGATAAATTTTGATCAACGTGATCGATTCTAATCAATTTTGACTAATTCAACTAATTTACTAGTTTAGTGGTCCAATCAGATCGATTCCATGACTGATCACCGGTCCGATTGTTGGACTGACCACTCCGATTCAATTTTTAAAATATCAAGAGGAACTTCTTCCTCTCTTTAACATATACAAGGCATGGCAGCCTTTTAGTAGTGCAGTTGCTCCCATTACTGCATCAAGATTTTTCCTTCAAAACTTTGAGTTTGAATGGAAACTTTTAGAAAAAAAAAACATATAGAAGGCACAATTTTAGGTACCAATTGTACTGGTGTGAGTAAGAATATAAAATTTATAATTGTATGTCTTTTTTGTTAATTTTTTAGTTTTTCAGTACATCGGCCCATCCAATAAAACTGAGATCAATTTCAGGAGTTCTAATCAATTTTGACGGATTCAACTAATCTACTAGTTTTGTAATCAAATTAGATTGGGAAAAAACTGATCACCGGTCCTACTTTTGGATTGACTCCTCCAGTTCAATTTTTAAAACCATTATTAGGAGTAACTTTTTCTCCACTCTTAACAAAAATAAGGCAGGTTAATATTTTAGTGGTACAATAATATTTATTATTGTTTTAAATTTTTTTTTTAGAATTTCAAATGTAAACATAAGATTTTGTATATGTATATTAATTAATTTATTAATCTTTGAAATATATTAATTGATTTGTTACTCTTCAAGATATATATATATATATATATATTTATATAACATAGCTTTTAAGTATCACTTGTACCCTCAAATATAAAATGTAACATGTGGCTCTGTACATCCACTCACCTTCATCAAACAATCTCTCTCCTTATCTTCCACTTCTCTCTTGCAACAAGTTGTTACTTAAATTTATTGTTGTTTACCATCCAAAAAGTTTGTTCTTCTGAGGTAAGTAACCAAGTATCATGCTCCTCTGGCAACATACGGCATCAATGCTGTATATACACATTTAGGTTGTGTGGCGCCATGGAATCCAGCTGAGAACAAGTTCATCTTCCCGTGCCATGGTTCTCAATACAACAATCAAGTCGTAAGACGGCCCGCTCCTCTGGTAAGTAACAACTTCAACAATTTTGGTTAAACTCATAGGATTAGCTCTCTCTATCACTGATAGTCTCATAGCCTGCTAACTGCTAACTATGCTCACAATTCTAATCTCTTTCTTTGCACATTGTCACTTGCACTGGTACATGCTGATGTCGAAGATGGGAAAGTAGTTGTTTTTCCTTGGGTTCAAACTGATTTCAGAACAGGCGACGCACCATGGTAGGCTCGAAGCACATTCCACAGTCCTTATCTCTTCTCTGAAGTTTTCAACTCTCAAATTCTTTTGTAGATGGAGGGATAAGAAAAAGGAAAAAAAAAATTCTTCAGTTCTTTATCTATCAGAAATCGTCAAGTTTGCAATAATTGAGGCATAAAAATGGTGTTCATGATTTCAGACTCATGAATCTGAAAGTGGAAAGCCATGCCATTGTACCATTAAAGGTAGGCGCCTAGGTATCATTATGATAACATTGCTGTCATGGGGTTGATGACCATTTTAAAAACCAGCAAGAGAACTGGAAATGATCGAATTCATACTACGAAAACAAAGTGGAACGAATCATAAATGAAACTTCAATTGATGAACAAAATCACAATCTCATGCCACAAACATGGACACATAAAAACAAGGTGGGGAAAATTAAATCCTCTGATCAATCACAGTTGATTTCAAAAAGTTTACACAGCAATCAATACAAATTTTAAGTCGTGGGTGAAACATGGAACCCAGCCCCGTGTTAGCCTCCTTGACCTTCAACCCGCTCTGGCAGATTCACTGGTGAAATTGCTGGAGTACCTGAAGCAAGTCAAACTTTTGAACGACAAAGCAAACAAATAGAACCGTAGACGGAACTCCCATGCTGTCCTGATGATGACCATGATGAATTGATGATCAACACACTGTTTAGGTTCTGTTTCGTTTAAGTCAATTCTCAAGTGGTCCCTTCCAAATTCGGAAAAGAGAATGATAAAGACAAAAAAAAAAAATAAAGCAAGTTTCTTGCTCGACACAAAAATCCTAGAAGGCACAATCTTGATCTAATCTATCTCGAGGAAAATGCTGGAAAGAAAATGTTGCCAATTAACAAAGCCTAACTGATATATGTTAGAACTGAGCAAGGTATGAACCTTTAACAAAACCATCTTTTTTAGTATGATTCTTTCAGTTGGTAAGGTTTGAAGAAATATATTTGTAATTAGACTCAAGTTTGAATTTATCTGTCAGCAGTCTCTCTTAAAGAACCATTTATAAACAAAATTTTCATTGAAACTTGTAGTATGTTCTGACTTTAAAATGTGGTAGTTTTTTATATAAAAAAACTATTCGTTTTTTTATAAATTTTGCTCAAGTTTTGCCTTTAGTTAATTTAAATCCAATACGTTCAATTTGAAGTGCTGATGGAAACAATTGATCACCCAAGGAGTAGAATATATAATATATTTCTTTGGATAAATAAAAATGGAAAAACGAATAAACAAGAACCTTGCCAGTTTAGTGCCAACTACTAATAAATATTTGTAAGTTAATGTCAAAACAAATTTTGAAGAAGTCTCAACTAAAATAAATAATTCTTGAGGTATTGTCAAATTAATCTGCATATTCCAGCACAACTTGCACTCAAGTTTTCACTTCACAAAAGTCCAGAGTCATCATTTAAGCAGTTTGGTATGTTATACATCAACATGTTGCTGCAGTAGGTGTCTCTTTCGTCTTCAGTGGCGCCATTGACAAATGTCGTGGAAGATGACGAATTCAAAGTACTCGGGCTAGAAGACTAAGGTGTAGAAGATAACAGTGATCCTAAATTGAAATTTGGCATCCCCTCCTTGTTCTGTAAAATCTGATTTTCCAACAGATTGTTGACGAAGGAGTTGAACTTGGGTGTTGAAAAGCTTTGTACAGCAGATTCAGCACTTTGTTGATTCAAGAGACCTCCATTGTTCTGCCACAAATTTGGTAGGGAATTTTGGTAGCTGAAATGATCAGTGGCACTTGGAGAAATTGGGCCTAATTTTGCTTTCATGAGTTGGGATTCTAAAGGAGTATTAGATTGCCACAAACATTGGTTATCTTGAATAGCGACTTGGGGCTGGTTTAGTTGGAAGGCTTGGGTACGCTGCATTGGTTGGGAACATTGGGATTGGTTTTGCAGCAAGGTACTGTTAACAAGTTGGTTTTGCTGGAAAATTTGATTCGAAACATCTGGGTTTCTGCTTTGTGACGATTGTAACAGAACTGAGAGCAAAGCTAGCAGGGTTGGATTTACCATACTTCCCATGCCAAGCAAAGTAGGATAGTTAAGTTGAGGGGAATTGTAGAGATCTGAGTTCAGAAGAGGAGAGAGTTGTAGAAGATCAAGACATGGTGTGTGAGTCACTGGGTCAACTCCCATCTTCAATAGCCTCTTCTTGATACTGGTATTCCAATAGTTCTTGATTTCATTATCAGTTCTTCCTGGCAAGTTTGCAGCAATTGCAGACCACCTAAGCAAGACAGACAGATATGATGAATCAATATAGATTTTAACATTTTAGATAAAACAAAATGACAAAAGAGATATCTTTTCCTTTTTCTTATAATATCATTGACTTCTTAGCTTTATAATTTTTAGTTAATAAAATTTAAATTATTAAATTTATTAAAAATTATGAGATTTAGTTTATCTAACAATTTACACTACTAAATATGAACAATTTTTAAAAATAAAATTGTAAGAACATCCTTTTAATTTGAATTACAAGACAAAACTTTCTTACAAATCTTATTTTCATAAAATGTAATTATGAATTTTTAAATCAATTAAGTTTTATCATTAAATTAATAAAATTTAATATATTTAATAATTTAAAATTTTTAAACTATACTTTTAAAAAATTTAGTATATAAAAATAGAGGACTCTTATATGCATATTGCATTATAAATGTATATTTATCAACACGAACAAGTCCATTATTCTATTTTTTTTTTCCGCCTAGGTTAAGTAAGGAACAAGGAAAAGAATAAAGCGCAAGGGAAGAAAATTAAAGAGACGGGTTCATTACGTACTTGTTGCCTAAAACACTGTGTAACTGTATGATGGTTTCTTCTTCTTCAAATGAGAATCTGCCTCTCTTTATATCTGGCCGCAAGTAGTTAGTCCAGCGAAGCCGGCAACTCTTCCCACATCTTCTTAGTCCTAATTGTGATTAAAATCAACAGAGAGAGCGCATACTCATGATTATATACAAGATCAAGAACCTTAAACATAGAAGAATTGATGTATATATATGTCAGGGAAAGAGAAAAACTATAAGAACCTATAGGTTTCTGAATGGAGGAGGTACCTGCATTCTTCGGAAGCGTTCGCCATTTTCCATGGCCATGTTTCTGAATATAATCGATAAGTTTCTGATCTTCCTCTGGTGTCCATGGACCTTTCTTCAATCCATTCTTTTCCCCAGAAGGAGGCTTTCCCATGATGAATATCTTCACCAAGTTTTCCTTCCGCAGCAATTCTCTGATACAACTCTCTTAGTGTGTTAGAGGGAGAAGCAAGAGAAGGGAATTGCGCCCTATAATTTGAAAGCGAAGATTACTGCTCGCTGGTTGGGGAAGTGTGAGAATGCGCATATAAGTAGTAGAAAGCTAAGATGGAAGGCAAGCCATGAGATACTATGGAAGTCAATGGGATTAGGTACGCCTTTTGTTCATTACTAGGAAAATTGGGAAGCCTTCCATACACTGTACGTCACTGTCCCTCCCACCCACGTATTGAGGCTCTCATGCAAATGTAAATATGCTGCCGGTGTTGTCTACGTGTTCACCTCCAACATCACACAGTTTGCCACGTCAGCATACACAAACAAAATTCGATGATCAGATGAGTTTCCCGCTGGTTGTCTATAACCAATAGAATATGGCCACGTGAGCCCACAACTGACGGTACCGTAGACTGCTACAGTGTGCACCTCTGGGCATCCCTAGCGGCCAACGTTGGCAAATAACAGGACTTAACCGAACGGCGAACACAGCAGAGCAGAGCCAGCTGGGAAAGGGGAATCCACTGTGTAATATTAGACTTCAAAGGCCACAGTGCAAGACATGTTTAAAACTGTCTTTATTATCAAATTTTCAAAGATAAAAAACTCGTCCATCAATTGCCTTGCTAGCTGTTTATAGTGCTTGACATATAATTCTTGTTTTAACATGTGACTTAAAAAGAATCCCCTCTTCTTTAAAGTCAATCTTGTGTCCAGATTCAATGGCCTCAATCACTTTTCGCCTTACTTTGTGCGTGAACGTCATCTTAAAATTAATTTTAACAATAAAAGTGAATACAAATTTTATTATTTTTTAAAAAATATTTTTATCATGTTTTCATTACGTGAGTTTTTATATATTATATACATATTTTTTAATAATTTTATTTAAAATAAATATTATATACATATATTATATTATATTATATATATTTATTTTACAAAGTCTGTACTTTGACCATAATAGTCCCACGTTGTTATTGGAAAAGGAAACCCAATCGAGTCCATGTGGTTGAATTAATATCGCACTGTTGTTGCCCGCTTGAATCTTGAAAGGGATGATCGGCACTTTGCTTGGGTTCTGTGCTCTCCCTTTTACTCTCATGACCTTAAAAAGTTTCCATTGGACATTTCACTGTTTTTGAGCTCACTTAGTTTTTTCAACAAGTGTTGCTATTTTCATGCGTATATTGTATGACACGTACATAGGGATGCTGTTATTTTTATGTAAAAAATTATGTATTATAGCTACACTTTTTAAATTATTATGTAATTTTTTTGTTCATTTGTGAGAGAGCGAAATATAACCACGCATTTTATTATTTTTCTTTTATTTTTATGCATAGCAAACACAGCAAGACATATACGTAATATTTTCCTTTTCCACAAAATTCACTTTCTAAGCTGACTTTGCAAATCCGCAAATATCAATAATGGCCCACTACTTAGCTTCATTCAATCATGAACTGATTTTCGCTCGGAATCGTTGAAATTATAACGCATGCGAATACCACATCAGTTGTCAATCGGCAATTCTGTTACCTTACCAATTACATTGGTCATCCATTCATGGCTATGTTTCACATTACTTTTTGAGTCCTGTTATTGTTACATTTATAAGTTCACATTTGGATTAAGTTATTAGTGTGGTCCTTATCACACTCTTTTTTTTTCAAGAATTCAACAACCAACTTTTGATTCAAATTTTAGCCACGTTAAAGACATAATTGAAAATGTGAGCCAAAAATTATGGAAGGAATATTTCTGTTCCTTTTCCTAATGAATGAGACAACGGAACACATAAGTTTTCTCAATTTGTTTCATTTATAATTGTATGCTTATGATTTGTTAGTTTTAATCTATGGTCTTCCTTGAACATGCCATCCGTTGTAAGATCTAATCTTCATATGTGACCAGGACTTTCCATATATGATGTTATACATATACTCATTATTAAGATTAAAATTTTTGTGATTATGTATATGACTATGTATGATTATAGTACCATAATTATTATATTTGAAATATAGTTAGGCAGCGACAAGATTTTTTTTATTTCCTAATGTAGACATCAATTAGAGTTGTCAAATGGGCTTAGCTTAAACCTATACATTCAATCTTAGTTAATGTGGCTTGGGCTAAAAATTGTTTAAACTTTTTTGGACCAACAAAATGTAAACCAGACTTTAATTTTCCGAGTTACAAATTAAAAGTGGCTTTGTGAATAGGTTTTGTAATCTAACATTGAATCTAAAATAAATCATATTATATTTAATTATTATGCTAATATAATTACTAATAAATAGATAATTAACAGAGTAATTTAATTACTAACAAAGTATAAATTAATATATTACAAAGTTACATTAAGACATATTAATCATCTATATACTTAAAACAAATTTAGGATATAAATAATTCAAGCAAACACCTTAAAATTTAGAAAAAAAAAGACCAATATAGTTTATTTATGTGGACATTTCAAATTTTGCCATATGAACAATATCTTATATATATATATATATATATATATATAATTTTAGAACTTAGTGTGGGCATTTGCCTACCCAAATTAAACACATCCACCCCTAAGCCAGGGTATCAGTAATTTGATCACATATTAAATTTACACTATAAAAATGTTTAATAATATTTAAACACAAAAGAATTGATTGTGTAAATTTAAACATCTCATCAAGGTATATACGTACTCTACTTATGTTTTGTTGTGTGGAGGGCCATTTTCCTAGCTATTGGCCATCCCTTTTAATTTGAAACGCTGTGCATGATTTTGAAGCGATTATCAAGGACTTCAATCTAATCATTTGTTTCCGGCATATTCTATAGAAATATGTTACTCTCATAACATTTTTTTATAATTGAGTTATTAAATAATGTGTTAATTTATTTGTTCCTATGATTTAATTTACAAAATTTAATAAATATAATAATTTATATTCTATATTATGAGCATTAAATGAGAAAAAATTATAAAAATAGTAATATTTTATTCTATATATGGGGTGCAAGAAGGAATACGGTGTATTATTTAGCTGCTGCTGCTACAGACAGAATTATATTGCCTTTTTACAAGTTAATGAGCATAGTAATTGTATTCGCTTTAGTTGTTTTTGTATTATTTGGGATCCAAAAAGAAAAGGAACATGGTAACTATCCAGTATTGATTACATTAGTTATTTGAAATTAAGCATGCATGTATTCTAAACTGGTATGTGCAAGGATTGAGATTGTCAAATAATTATCCTCTTATAAAAAGTGAGAAGAAGGTTAACGAAAATAAACATAAAAAATTTAGCCATCCTTTCACTTTTTATGACAAAAAAGCTGTCTGACTTCCCCTCAAATAAGTCAGATAATTCCAATCCTTTGCAGAATGGGACTTATAATAGACACATTAATTATGAGTTCATTAAATTTGCCTGCATTGAGTACACATCAATCATTGTTGTAGGGTTTCTAATTAAGGTTTTTCTTGGTACAGTCTAATTAAGGTTTTAGAGCATAACATCGTGCACTTGATTACCAATTATAGTAAGCACAAAAATTCATCATAGATATAATATATATATATATATATTTTATAACAACCAAAATTTAAGGTAAGGAAAACTATCCGATTTTGTTTTGAACCATGTGAGATATTGTAGGCCACATATGCTGCTCAATTTATTTTTTATGTTATCTATTTGTTGCGTTTGTAATTATATATGCAGTAGTAGTTCACATATATTATACACCGTATATGATATATGGGGTTGGAAAACACAAAGTATCACTTGCCTCAAAATTCAACAGAGACGTTTAATATAATTTAATGTTATATCTTATATGAAGTATATATAAGTTGATGCATTTTGTCATTGTCATTTCTTGTAGTATATGAAACATGTGATTATACAATTATCATGGGTTTTCTTTTTCTTTTTTTAGTAGGTGAAGAGAAAGCCAAAGCATCTTGTTTGGACTTTTTTTTTTTAAAAAAAAAAAGTACCTCATAGATTTAGTTTCCCATATAATCCTAATCCTGGTAACAAGAAAGAGAGATTAACATGTTTGATAATTAAGTTAATTTAATAGATTTGGGGTCAAAAAAGGATGAATTAGGTGTCTAACACTATAACAAATTTTGATATTATTTTTTCGGTAAACTCTTCCTATGAAACTTTTACAAATAAATTTATAATTTTTACATAAAAATTTAGTTCTGAGTAATACCAACATTTTTAATAGTGTAAAAATTTCCAATCTAATTAAAATTTCCTCAAAAATCTATTAAAATCCACCAACAAAACATCCCCTATGGGGTTATGAATCTTATGATGAATGAAATTAGTGTGGAATTATGCTACTATTAAAGAAGTGACTTTTTATACCAAAAAAATTGTGAGTTAAAATCTTTGTGTCATTGTTACAACACAATAGAATTATGTACATTCCATCTCATCTCTAAGGTTGCCTTGGTAATTTATTATTTTCCCCACCGTTGATGCAAAAGACTAAGGCTATATCTTTAATGCCCAAAAATGAATTTTGTTTCTGGAAATGAAGGAACGGTTCTTTCCTGTAGCGCCTCCCTGAGAAACAGTCAACAAATGGTGTTAGCCGCCTTCAATCCCAAATTAGCAGCCAATGCTACGGCGGCCTAGTGTAGAGCAGAACGCGGTGTGCCAAACTTTCCTGCAGATGAAATCGGCCGTGCTGGTCAAACCATGACCCGTTGGCCGAAAATTTTGTGATCAATTTAAAGTTATTAGTGTGAGAAGGGAAGTTTGGTATTAGTTAGAAAAGCAGCTTAATTTGACTAAAATTTTTAAAAAAATATTTTACCGAGAACGATGAATTTTAATCATGGCATCAGTGGGATCTATTATTCTTTTATTGAGATCTATAAAGTAATTATACTTAAAATAATCAAAAAAATCTTAGTATTTACTAGTGATTCTTAAAAATTATTGTCAGAAAAAATCTTATTTATTCGTTTGATGGTGACAATTATAAGCCAATGAATTTTAGGGGAGATAAAAATTCTTATTTGTCACATCAAAGGGATCTCATTAACTTTTTAATGAGATCTTGACATAATTATTTTTAAAATAATTGATTATAATGTTTACTAATAATTTTAAAAAATTACCGTTAAGAAGAATGTTGTCATCCTAAAAGATGGGTAAGTAAAAGGCTAAGAGAGAGGATGCCAAACAGTTATTAATTAAATAAGATTTAGTATTATTTTAAAATTTAAAGTTTAAATATTTTAAAATTAGAATATGTTGTAAATTTTAATAAAAATTTAAAAATTATTAATAAAAAAATTCAAACCTAAAAATAAAAAATTTTAAATCATGCTAACTAATATGATTTTTTATGAGATTTTAACATGTAAGTTTTCCTCGAAATACTACATGATTCAATCGGTTATCTTTCCGGGAAAGTCATAGCTAAGATATTATAGTGAATTTCCCCGATTTACCATTTCAAATCTGCCTTGGCAGTGGATGTAAAACGAAGAAAGAAGAGCAGCGGATGGCCTCAAGAGGGCCGTAAGTCATACTTTCGAAGAAAGTTCCATTTTGAAAGCCCACATTCAAGCAGACACGCAGCCGCGGACGAACATATGGGGCCAAAGTACCAACTAATCCATTTTCCCTTTGTCCTTCTTCGAACTTTCCTCCAAATAAAATGCCAAAAAGGAGATCCCTCCCATATTTTTGTCCGAAATAAAAATGGAAAACTATGATGATTTGATTGCTTTCGTAATTCCTTAGTCGTTACGGAGGAGCCAAAAATGAGAAAAAACAGAGAAAACATCTTCTGTGAAATTTCCACGTCATCCATTATATACCTAAATAACCACCACGCGCCACATCTAATAACGGAATAAATCATCAACTCCACAATTTATTAGTCTATCTGTACTTTTTTTTATTTTTATAAAATATTTTTATATTATTATTAAATTAAAAAATAATTCATATTTAAAATTCTTCACTAATAATCATTCCCATTAATATAAATCTAAAATTGAAACTCAAATATTTCACTACACATCACTAATCTATTTATACTGTCTTTTTTCCTTCTGTCACAGTCATGAGGTTAATGGAGACGTTCGCCTGCAATCTTGTCTGACGTGGCGAAACAGAGGGCTATGTTATTTTAGTGTGTAAAGCGCCGGTGGGGCCCTTCCCATCACCAATGGAGTAATAAGTTGAGAAATTTAAAGCCCCTTCGCAGAGCCAAACACAGAAGAGAAACCTCTCCGAAGTTCATCGCAGATTACATTGCCTTTCTTCTTCCGATTCACATTTGTTCTGTCAATTCTATATCAGAAGCAAGCCCATTATAAATTCCTAGGCAACTCTCACTTTTCCGGTAACTTTCTCGTAGAAGGAATCCGAGTTTGCTTTGCTTGGGCCACGAACACTGTTTTCAGCCTTGGATCATTCTTTGAATATTTCTGACAAATTTTCGTTTAGGTAAAGAATCTTCTTTTCTGATTCTCTCCTATGGTTTTGCGCTACCTGGCTCAACTGTGCGAGCAAACCCCCATTTGGCTTTTGGTAAAAGCTAGTCATAACTTTATGAGCTTTCCGGGAATCTGCTTCCCTTGGTTGAGATTAACGCCTTTCCAAATCAAGAAAATTTCACGGATTTAAACGTTTTATTTCCCTGAGAGACTGTCAATTTCGATTTTATTAAGAATTTTTGCAAAGGTGCTTAATTTTGCTTAGCTTCCTTGTCGCCCCAACTGGGTGTAACCGGCGAGAATGGAGCTACTTAACAAATTACCGTTTCGCTCTCCAAAAATGGTGGCCAGTAATATCACGAGTTCTATCTATAGTTTCCTAATTAGGAGGTGGGGGTGGATTTCGCTGACCATTTATCCCTTAACTTAGGTCCTGCAGCTAAGGATAGATTCGGTTTTTTATTCTGTTCGATGTGCACAGTATACTAGTTTGCTTTCAAAAGAGATTCTTTTGTTTATTAAGTTGTGGATGGATATATGCATGGATATTATCTATGAACTTGTGTATGATTTTTACGCTGATGCAATTATGCAAAATGTTTTTGTAAGTGTTATATATTGTTCATGTAGCTTACTGACACGTCTATTGTCCATCTATGCACACATTTTCCTGAGGCTAATGATGCTAGTGTGGCTTGAGTTATGCTTCATAATGCTGGAGTTAAATTATGAATAAAATATGCAGGCTCAAGATTTCCATTATTTGAAGTACATCTATTTCTGCCTTACCTGACACAGGAATAAAAAATAACTTAGTTATGGACGACCAATTTTGGATATTATGTTTCTACTATGATATATCTCTTCACATTACTGCGGTTTCTAACTTAATCTCTTTATCTCATTACCATGATGATTATCACCATAACTAATTTAAGTAATTTTTTATTGTGTTTTAACTTTATATTTATCACCTTTTAACTCATGTTGATATTAGAGAGGTTTCCTTTGACTTGATAATTTGTTATTAGACACTTGATTTCATGTCTGATGGCTTTTTGTAAAACAATTCTGCAGTTCGGAAGTAGTAATGGGTGATGTCAATTCCAATAAAACCTTAAGGGACTTCTGTATTCCGGATTACATACTTGTACCCGGATCTGTGGTCCAAAGCAATTCCCCTGTACCTGCATGTCCTGTAATAGTGTTCATAAATTCCAAAAGTGGTGGTCAGCTTGGAGCAGAACTTCTTGTTTCCTATCGTTCGCTTCTTAATAAAAACCAGGTTCATTGTGACCCATCAGTCACACTCTGTGTTTTGGTTCCTTTAAAGATGGGACATGCTGTTTTGGCTGTTCATGTTTTCTTTAATTAGATTGATATTAAGATAATTAGTTTTTCAGGTCCATGATTTGGGGGAAAAGGCTCCAGATAAGGTGCTGCATGAGCTTTACGTTACTTTAGAGACCCTCAAGTGTAAAGGAGATAATTTTGCTGCTGAAATTGAGAAGAGATTGAGGATAATTGTGAGTTCACTCTTAGCTTACACAATATGATATTCTTTCCTACACATGTTCCAATGAGTAAAACAAGACTCATGGTAATTACATTTTTCCTCTTTAATGATCTCCAATTATTCTTTTTCTCTAATATATTAAAAAAATTAGGTTGCAGGTGGAGACGGTACTGCTAGCTGGCTTCTTGGAGTGGTCTCGGATCTTAAATTACCTCAACTGCCGCCAATTGCGACAGTGCCATTGGGGACAGGGAATAATCTCCCCTTTGCGTTTGGCTGGGTATGTTTTTTAGCTACTTATTCAGTGTACTGATTCTGCTAAATTCATATGGTGTCAAAGTATATGTTGTCACTTTGATCAAATCTTTTGTTTTTACTAATTTGTTCTTGAATTCATAAAATAGAACAGATTTTTACCTAATCCTTAGAATCTGTGCTTTTGGACTGTAATTCGTTCAAAGATTTGAGTGATATGCCTTTTTAGTCATGAATGAATATAAGGCGTTATCAGTGGTGGAAGGAGTGCATAATTTAAAGTATGTGCTCAATATAATTTTTTCATTCACAGGGAAAGAAAAATCCTGGCACGGACTGCCAAGCTGTGAAAATTTTCCTGGATCAAGTGAGAGTTGCGAAGGAAATGAAAATAGACAGGTATTACCTTAATTTTGTTTGGATTTTTAAATTTGCATAAAACCCTCTCCTAAGGAGATGCAAATGTAAAAATGATTCATGTATCATTGTTTAGAAAACACTGTTACTTCACTTCATGATTCCAAAGACAAGACAGCATTGTCATTTGCATGAAAATATAAGTAACATGTCTGAGACACGTGAGAGACAAATATGTGCCCAAGCTAGCTTAAACTAGTTCGGGTTGTCTTCGCCAATCTTGTTCTGGATTTGCATCAAATAGGGTGATTTTTCTTATACTATGAAGATCTTTTACCTCCTCTACACCCTTCTTTTGTTCTTCCTATTCATCGTTAAAATTCTAATATCCCTTGTGCATTAGAATAAACAATTAGTCTATTGCTCAGCATTTTCAAATGAGTCCTTGAACCAACTATGAAGAGGGGAATGAAAGGAATTATTATCAGGAAGAAGTGAGAACCAAAAGTTGTTTCAATGAAAGAAGATAGTGTTAATATGACCTAATATGGAGAATGTTGATAAAACATATAAGTCCAATCTATGAGATGGAAGGCCAAAATACTTCTATATTTCATAAATGCATGTTACAAATAATTGTTTTCATTATTATAATACAATTCTACTGGTAAACCTCTGTGAGTAATTGCTGAATCTTTAATTTTCTTTCTAAATGATGATTTGCCTTTTTCAGCTGGCATATTATAATGAGAATGAGGGCTCCAAAGGAAGGTTCCTGTGATCCTATTGCACCTCTTGAGCTGCCTCATTCTATGCATGCATTCCATCGCGTCTCTTCAACAGATAAACTAAATATGGTAAGATTTATTTTTTAGTATAATATGTTGATGTCTGTGCACAAATATACATGCTACTTACATTTTAATGTTCAGTAATCTATTTGTGTTACTCCTGGAATATCCAGTTTTTGTGCTTTGATAACTGGTCAAACTTAAGTTACTTGACTTTAATAATTCTAAAAGAGATTAAGAGACATAAAAGATGCTTGTGGAGATGTCTGAAACAATGGAGTGTGTACTGGCTAGATGGCCAATTTTTCTCGTCTTAATTTGCAACATTTCCTTTATTTGTTTCCCAAAAAAATTCTGTAACACTCCAATTTCTGCCAACAAAATATCTGAGTATATTTTCCTTTAACAAAGTAGTACAATGGATACAAATAGGGTGATTAACCCCCAAGACTGTGTCCTAACTCAGAGAGAAACTCTGGCCCAGCTAGGAAGCTTACACAATAACAAAAGTTCTGATACCCCCTCTCTCATTCCTCACCCTCTCTATTTAACTACCCCCCATTCTCTCTAACTACTCCTTAAGGTATCCCTTAACTGATTGCCCCTTTCCTTCCTCCTTACGTAAACTTTCCAAGGCTGACTTTCTTCTGGGCCTTGATTGCCCTTTTCATTCCTAACAAATTCATTTTGGATTTTCCACTTTAATAAAGAATGTCTAGCTTTCAACTGATTCACCATCATACACCTGTCATCGATGATTTGGATTTTATGCTCATATCTTTTTGCTGGCTGATGTTTGTGCCTTTATCTAATCCATAATGAGAGACAATTTTAGAAATTCTAGTCAAAGCTTAGAATAACAACTAGAAGAACTTACTACTACAGACTTAAAAATATTAGTGTTTCTCTTTCAGTCTTTTGAATATTGTTTTTCTGACTATTAGAAAAAGCAGGAATAAACTCCTGTGCATTCCTCTGACTGGAATTCGTTTTCTTTTTCTCTCTTAATTGCATATATATATTATCCTGAAATGCAAGGTGTTGTGCATTTTGGAGTTACTTTCTAATAAATAGGAGTGGTGTTGTCATTTGTAAGGCTGTGGAACAGGTGGATGTCTCAAGAAATCATAATCACATAACGGTCACCTTAGCAATTTCTATGGTTGCAAACTTGATGTCTCTTGTGCTGTGAGCATTTTTTTGGGTTCTGGTGAAGTTGTTCTGTTAGCATTTAGTTTATGAGAGAAAGATTAAAAAGAAAAGAATTAAAAGTTTGAATGGTAAAGCTAGGTTTTGGATTCTGTAATTTGTTTTGCTAGCAAGTCGTTAATAGTTTTATTTACTTAATTTGAGCATGGCATTTCTCTCATGCTTATTGGTAAATTGTTGTTTGTTGTCAGGAAGGTTATCACACTTATCGTGGGGGATTTTGGAACTATTTCAGCATGGGTAAGAAACTCAAGCATATCTTAAAAATTTATATGTAGGCAGTTGGCAAGTGCACTTCATAAAATTTCGGTAGTGTGCACATTGGAAACAAACTCTACTTCACGGAAGTTGGATAAATGTTTCATTGCGTCTGTAGCAGGATGAGGATTGTGGAAGGGCTAAAACGAAATTTAAAATCTATTAGATGATTGCAATTATCAAGTTCATTTTAAAATGTGTGTGCCCCATGCAGGAATGGATGCTCAAGTATCATATGCCTTTCACTATGAGAGAAAGTTACACCCAGAAAAATTTAGAAACCAACTTATTAATCAGGTAACAAATTCTTTGTGTTTTACACATCGTGAGTTGAAACTTCTATCTTCCTTTATTTTAGTTCTTTTTACATAACTGCACAAGATAGTCAGAAGTTACAATCAAAAGCATGGACAAAATATGATAGTAAAAGTGGCCATAGATGTTGATAGTAAATTTTCCGTTCGTGAATAATATTTATATGGATTTTGTTAACATATACCCTTAGGGCACTGGTTGAAGAACAAATATTACTTTGTTTGTGTAATAAACATGTTGACTTTAGCATTGGTGTTGTAATTTTTCAATTAATATTAAAATTTCAATGTATCTGTAGTTACTAAATCTAACATTTGCATAGGCTAGTACACAAATTTTTATAACTTCATTTAATTTACTTAAGAATACTCATTTTTTTGTTTGATTCAAGTGCATTTAATTCTCCTTAGTAGGTGCCCTTAGGGCATACGTTAACTGGACCATTGTCAAGTCTATTTTAAATCTCTGTTTAAACATTTGTATCCTATAATAATAACAATAAACAATATCTTCTGTATCTAAAGCTGCTTATAATAATTAGTTATTATTATTGTAGTCTAGTTCTGATTAATGTCTTGGAATTTACTCAGGCATGACAAATTTCAATTACCAACTGTCTGAATAATTTGTTGAGTTCTTGCATTTATGAATTTTATACATCATCAGATTTTTATAGTATAAAAGGTATAAATGGTGTAAGTTAGGAGTGAATGATTTCCTTCTTCTATCCCACTCCGTGATAAAAGTTAGCCCTGCTTATCATGCCTTTCTTTTGGTAACAGAGTACATATCTGAAGCTTGGATGTACACAAGGATGGTTCTGTGCTTCTCTTGTTCATTCTTCTTCATGGTTAGTCACCAAAGAGGCACCAATCTATATTATTCTTTGATTTATTCCTGCATAAGATAAGTAAAAAATATATTTTTTAATAACGTATAATAATAGTTTACCATGGGTGGGTTTCATCCTATTTTCTTGGTCCTCAGCCAATTGCCATTGCAAATGCTAAGATGTAATTGGAGTAAAAAACGAGGCTTCTGTTTCTGTTCTTTGTATTGTAATGATGGGCATTGGCATAGCTACTTGCCATTATTTTGGAAGAGAAAGTGGGCCGCTTAAATGTTTGGAAATTGATAGAGTTGATCTAGCATGATGTTTCCCTTTTGTTTGGCCTTTTCTTTTAGTGACATTTGATTACTCATGATCCTAATTTATCTGCCAAATAATGAGCTAAATATGCACCTAAATCTGTTTTACTAGACAGAGTCTCCCACCATGTTCTAGTCAGGTACAGAAATAATATGATAAAATTAGAACAGTGCTAAAATAAGAGCATTTCCCACTCCCCTTTTTCTCTTGAAACATGTATTCCACGGATCTCATTCTTTGATATTAAACTAATACAGGAATAACTCTTTTAGAGATAGTCTGGGATCTGATGATGATGCCAGACTTTTAAAATCATTAGTGATTAGTCGATCTGAAGTTGTATAATTAGTAAAGTTAGTGTCTGTTGGGATATCTTTTGGTTTTCTATGCCTCATTGGCACAGTCTCCAAGTCATATGACGATAAGTTTACAAGCTGCCTTCTACAAGGGTAGTCTAAATTGGAATGGTGTATTTTCAACACAGGAACATTGGTCAGCTGACAAAGGTTAAAGTAATGAAAAGGCACGGTCATTGGGAGGACCTCAATATACCTCGCAGGTGACACTGTTTGATATGTGCTTTATGTCTTCATACATTTTTTGTGAACAATCTTGCACTTGGATAGTTTCTTTGCTAGGTCTGTTGTAATTCAAAAGCAATAATGGAACTCAACTATAGATCAGGATGGACCCCTGATAATTTGATGACTTGAGATCTTGTGTGTGGTTTATTTTGAATCAATTTCTTTGGTGATGCAATGAGGCTTCCCAATTGATTATTTATCAAACTTCTTTTGCTAATATAACTAGTCATATATCTATGTATTTGTATGAAGTTTATTGGACCATAATTTTTTGGTAGAATACGAACATAAAAAATAAGAAATAAAACAAGGAGATGGAAGAAAGAAAGAATGCAGAAGTTGAAAAAAAATAGGTTCTGTGACCCTGTTATAATTCCTGTTTATTACATTAGGCTACAACAAATGTAGATATATTCTTAGTGATGCTTTATTATCTGAATTTCATGGATCATCATGCTTATGTGTAACTAACTTTTTTACCTTCATATACAGCATACGGTCAATAGTTTGCCTCAACTTGCCCAGTTTTTCTGGTGGACTTAATCCTTGGGGAATTCCAAATAGAAAGAAATTGATTTATGTAAGTGCTGAATTTTCTCCTCTCTTGCAGCTGTTTCATTTATCTACCCTAGAGATGGATTTTTTAGAAATTATTTATGGTTATGAACTCATGCAGATTTATGCATGTGGAATTTAATTAGATTTTTATTTAATTGTGCTTTACAGAGGGACCTGACTCCTCCTTATGTGGATGATGGCCTCATTGAGGTAGTTGGTTTTAGAAATGCTTGGCATGGTCTTGTTTTGCTTGCTCCAAATGGGCATGGGACTCGTTTGGCACAGGTAAGAGATATCAGTTTAGTGATCATACCAGTATTCATGTTTTATTAAATTATCTATACAGTTATACTCCATTAGGAGCATGGAAAGGGGGGGTTGGGGGGAGGGAGGAAGATGAATAAAAATATAGTATAAAATGATTGTGTTTCCAAATATATGTGTCTTGTTATTTTGAACACCACTATTCCCCAAAATTTACATTCACATTATTGTCATGCACAATACACTGGTCTTTTTATTTGTTATTATGAAAAAGTACAAATAAAGACCGATCTTTATTTATTGTATGACAATATTTGAGTATAATTATGAGCAATTATACTTTCCACATTACTTTCAATACATATCTATGTCCGTTTTCTGGAAGCCTATCTTATAACAGTTGCCTTATTTATATCTCTTCGGCTGAAAATTTTGTTTCTTCATACAGGCCAGTGGAATTCGTTTTGAGTTTCGAAAGGGTGCAGCGGACAGTACATTTATGAGGATTGATGGCGAACCATGGAAACAACCCCTCCCAATGGATGATGACACAGTTGTTGTTGAGATATCTCACCATGGCCAAGTGAGCATGCTTGCCACCCCATTCTGCCGATCCAAAAGTATGCATGATCCCTCTTCACCTGCCAGTACCCATGAAGAAGAAGATAGCAGTGATGAAGAAGAATCAGCAGAAAACTTGGAAGAGCGTCGCAAGTTTGGTGCGGCCAACACTTTCAAATTTCCCGATGATTTTCATATATCTCATCTTAGTTAGTGTACACAGATATTCCTTTTCTCCTAGTGCACAGGCAATGCGTTATGATTATGGCAAAGTACATGTAGATTTTTCTAGTGATAAACGTTTGTGTATATTAGCCCCAGTTTTTCAACTATCTACGAATGGTCCATTCTTTTTAAATTTTTTTGATACCTCAGTAAAGCTTGTCTTGATACCCAAGGAAGTTCACAAATGCACAGTTTTATTTGCGACTGCTATATGCATATGCCTTTTTAAATTTTTTTTGTTAATAAAGTGTAAGAATATAAAAAAATAAGTAAAATTGGATTATTTATAGAAAGAAAATATAGTAATCAGAAAAGTAATTTTAAATTTTAATTAAATTATATTTGATATTAGAAATTTCAAGATGATATGAATAAAATTAATTTTATCTTCTATAATTTTATATAATAGAAATAGATAAAAAAATTTGTGATCTAGTATTCAAAGAGCTTGCTATACATTAATTAGTTGCGTATAATTCAACTGATCTCACATTGAGATTTTTTTATGTTTTTTAACATATCATAAATAAAAATTAGCCTTTATTTATTATATGCAACAAAGTTTTAACAAAAGTTAGGTAGGGATTTAAAAAAATTAAGTGAAGTATCTTTTCTCATTCCGACACAACCAAGTACTCCCTTGTTTCAAAATATAAATGCACCTGAATTAAAAAGAATTTATATTAAAAAATTTACTTGTTGTCAATATATCCTTTGTGATAGAAAATGTTATATATCATAAATTAATTAGATAAATTATGACAGATTAAAAAAAATAAAATTTTTAATATATTCTGAGATAAGAGATAAAAAAATTAAATTAAATACTTAGTAAAAAAAGAATTAATCCAGGATGAAATTGAAAAAAATTTATAAAATATTAATTCTAAAAGAGTGATAATTAGAAAAAATTTTGAAATCCCAATTATTTTAAAACAGTAAAACTAGTCTTTTTATTATCGTATAGTCCAGGTGTAGAGCTTTTTGTCAGTAGTACTTGGAATAGTGTTCCCATGGGGTTTCCAAAGTCTACCAAATACTTTATATTATTGGTCGTTGGAAATCAATATATAAGAATTAAAAAAATTATTAAATAATTTTTATTCCTTAAAATTGTTTTATAAAATATTTAAAAGTAAATAAAAAATAAATTTAATTATAATAATATTTTTGAATATTATTTTAATTTAAAGTATTATCAAACAAAAAATTAAAAATAAACGTAAAATAAAAGTTATTTAAAGGATTCAAATTTTATGATTTTTTATTTTTTTTAAAATTTAATAAATAAATTTTTTTTTTAAGAGAAAAACTCGATCCGTTATTTAAGAGAGAGAAGATATTTAGTACTGTTCTATTTGGCTATGGGGCCACTGGCACGAAACTCTGGACCAGTTGGATAGGAGGCTCTTAATTGAAGGAAACCCTGAGTACTGTGTGAACAGCAATAATGCACTGATCCTCTAGCTGACCCGGAGCAGTTATCTGTCTGGATGCTAGCACTATTCAGTACATTCTCTACTTTACATTATGAGCCAGCATACGAATTATAAGGGTTATTAAATAATTTGAATTTTTAAAAATGATCTTTTATAAAACAATTTAACAATTTTAGATAATATTTAATAACAAATAAAATTATAAAAAATACTTAATGTAATTTTAATTTTAAAAATAATAAATAAAAAAAATTTAAAATGACAATTATTTGTAACCCGAAGGAGAATTAAGGCGAACCGTCCAGACGCGGCCGACGAGGAACGCGCACCCAGTAAAAAGACGAACCCGTAGGCGTTCATTCCAAGAAAACCCACGACCAAAAGCTAATGGCACAGCTGGTTTCCCGTCAGCCCAAAATAAACCACGCGCATCTCTTGTTTCAAGCTGGTATACTAAACAACACTCAAAATCAATTCCAAACGGTGGGTGCAGCTGCCCCTGGTTTCACTTCCTTTTGGCCTCTGCCAACGTGAACTGCCTATTCTGACTCAAAGTCCACCAACTTCATATATAAGAAGCCCACCCCACACCCATCTCCCCAACAATCCGAAACTCCTCCTCCATTAGACCTGTCTCGCATCTCCTACTACCTACAAGTTCAATTTCAATTCAATTCCATCACAAATTATGAGTGCAGCTACAAGAGCTTGGATTGTGGCATCAAGCCTAGGCGCAGTGGAGGCCTTAAAAGACCAATTGGGGGTATGCAGGTGGAACTATGCTCTGAGGTCGCTACAACAGCATGCCAAGAACAATATCAGATCTTTTACTCAGGCCAAGAAACTGTCCACAGCCTTTTCTGCTGCTGTTTCCAGTAAGGTGAAGAGGACCAAGGAGGAATCCATGAGGAAAGTCATGGACTTGAACTGCTGGGGTCCCAATACTACCAAGTTTTGATTAGAGTCGGCGGGGAAAAGTGACAGCCCATGTAATTTCAATCAGCTTTCTGAAAATTCTTTCCTATAGTTGTCCTGTCATCTTGTCTCAAATTAATGTGGATCTCATTCATCCAATTTTATCTGTGATTGATCACAAAGTGAATATGACCCCATAAGAAAAGCAAAAATGAGATTGGTATATTTTTCATAATTTATTTGCTTGTTTCAATTTGATCCACTAAAATGTCCATGTTGAGATGAATTCCATTGACATGAGAGTGCATGTTTACATAGTCAGAGTAATCAGTTTCTGGCAGAAAGATGGTTCAGGATTGGTGTATAAGGAGCTGTTTTTATTTGCAGAGTATTGATACTAATTCCAGGTGCTAAACCATTTGTATCGGGAAAAAATAAATACGGATCTAAACAAATCTTGACTATGATTCTCCCCTTTTCCCAGAAAAAGAGTATAAATTCAGGGCCAAGTTTAGCAGTTGATGTCTCTCGCTAAAAGAGGGGAAAAACAAAGAAGCAGATGATGATCTAATTCTTACAGGCATCCCAGAGAGAATGCCTTCATAAAAAAACAAATTTATGCAATACTTCTTGAAGAAGCAGCCAATTTGACCGACTGGCACGGCACTTATAAAGCAAGCAGATTAATCAGTTTGTTAAGTAGCTTACACTGTTACTTTTCTCATAGTTGTTGGGACGCTGCGTTTGTGAGTCCATTTCTTTTTATTCAGATTTATAAGAGACTCAGCTAATGAATAGTAGCAGAGTGAAACCGCCTCAATACGGGATTGAGTGAAACTGCCTCAACGATACCAACTCTATAAGAAAGCAGGGGACAATCACCTCAATATAACTCACATCTGTATCTACGATGCGATGCCGACCCCGACATCCTTGAAGCCTTGGCTCGGACCAAGATTCTGGTCACTACCATGAAATGCTAATCACCAACATAGCCGTCGGCGACGAGGTCTAAGATTTCAACTCCTCTTATTCTTCCAGCAATTCAGTCGCTTTATAGCGCTCTGGTCGCTTCTAAAATCCATGACCAGATCAAGATTCCGACCCCTCATGCGGCATCCATAATTCTCGATCCTTTTCCCCATCTCAAGGTTTCTTCAACCAAAGGGACGCATAACCAGACAAAAGGGACTCTAAGACATTGCGGGCTGCATTGGATTAGGCGTGTGACCGGGGCGAGCGAATTGTTGAGAGATTCAAGCTGGGGAGAATTGCTATCAGCCTAATAATGTGAAGAATTATGCTTCATATGATTAACTTCTGTATTCTAAAAACATTAAGTTACTTATTTTCTTATCTTTTTCAATTGATATATTGTTAATAATTGTGATACAAGTGAAATTGTTACATACCCAAAAACTAATGGTTAATGTGAGAGAACCAATAATAATCATTTAGATGAGGGAATTCAATAGCTTATAAAGTCACCCATGATTATTTATATATATATATATATATACATATATGGGATAAATTGTGAAGATAGTTTCAATGCATAAGTTTCTGGAAATCTTTTATGGGATAGTGACGTCAATCACGTTTAAGCCTCTCTTCGCAGACGGTATTGAAATTACGCAACATTGGTGTCAACTCCTACTCAAGGTGAGAAATGATCATTTTAGGTTCCGTACTAGCATTAGTGCATTGGAGAAAAAGACGCAAATGAAAGGGATCGCAGGGATAGCGCGGGGTAGAGAATCCATACCACTGCTCACTGAAAAATACCGGAGACTATTGGAAACAGCTTAGGGTGCTACCCCTGGTTTTGGTTCCTTTTGTCCCGTTCCAGCCGGAACTGAACTTAACTGCCTATGGTTTTTTTTAATGTCTTTTCAAAATCCTGTATATATTAATTTTTTTAAAATATTAAAAATATAAATTAAAATTAATTTTTTTAAAACAGAGTGTTGAGGTGAAACTTTTGTTAAATAATTTTTTTATACATAAATTTTAAATTCAATTTAAAAATAATTTATTTAAAATATTTAAATTCTTCTTGAACTAACTTTCTAAAATATCTTACTCCACACTTTTTTGGATCACCCAAACCCCGACCTATACAAGGAACCCAAACTATATACCCTATCAGTCCAAACCCCGTTTTCCTTCATAGCACTTTCATTCTTAACGCAGAAATATTCAAGCTTTGGGTCACATTGTTAATGTGGCTAATTTAAAAAATTTTTATTCTAAATTTAATAAATAATATATGACTTAATTTCAACCATGATAAAGTCATAACATGACTGAAAACATAGCTATACATTGGAGGAATATAAATTTTCTTTCCTTCATACTCGTCTCTCGTCTCTCGCCAGCTACAAATTGAATTTCAATTCAATCCAATTGCAGCCATAATCAGCAAAGACGATATGAGTGCAGCAACCAAAGCTTGGATTGTGGCATCAAGCATAGAAGCAGTGGAGGCCCTGAAAGATCAATTAGGGGTATACGGGTGGAACTATGCTCTGAGGTCACTACATCAACACGCCAAGAACAATATCAGATCCTATATTCAGGCCAAGAAATTGTCCACAGCCTCTTCTGCTGCTGTTTCCAGTCAGGTGAAGAGGACCAAGGAGGAGTCCATGAGGAAAGTCATGGACTTGAACTATAGGGGTCCCAATAAGTGACTGCCCCTGTAATCCCAATCAATTTCCTGAAGACTCCAACTTAGTTGTTATCTAATCTCTCTAAAAAAAATTTGGTTTCTGAGGCAGTATACTGACAAGCGTAATGACTCGACTCATCATCCGAAGAATGGATTGCTAAAACTGTAACGCATTATCACCTGAGAATGAGTTATTTATTTCAATTTTCCCTCACTGATAGTGGGTTATTGAAGCTGATATGTTTTAATGATGTATTATTCAATTCAAATTTATTGATATGTGTCAGCATCTCTATATCGTAACAGAGGCTTCCATTCTAGTCTCATCTCAAAAGTGCATCTCACTTATTCATCCAATTTTGTAACATCGTGAATATGACTCCATAATGAGGGAAAAATGGAGTAACTTTTTTCATAATTTATTTGCATATTGAAACTTCATCAACTGAAATGGTCTATCAGTTTACATCTTGATATGAATGCGATTGCGATAGAGTGCATTTTCAGACAAAATAATTTCGGATTTTGCAGGAAAGATGATACACAGATTCAGGGTTAGTATGTAATGAATGTTAATAACGGAAATAATAGCAAAAGTAAGCAAAAAAAAAAATTATTGAATAGATTGGAGGATCAACTTACTAACGGAGCCATTTTTCTTTGCAGAGAAGTCATAGCATCTGGTAGTTCATACTGATTGGAGCTGCCAAGCCATTTGCATCCCCCAAAAAAGAAATGCAGACCCAATGCATGTTATGGAAACCCCAAACTTATTCTCCATATATTTAACTCAAATCTTTGCTGCTGAATGCTGTGTGGTGCTGGTCTGCCAGGTTGCTGAATACATAGCAGGGGAGAAATAGGATTGAAGAAATTATCAGTTGTAAAAAATTTCTGGAATTCTCTGAGAAAAGTAATTCTATGGGAAACCACGGTTCAACTCTCAGATTTTTGTAGGAAAATTTTAGTCATCTGATCAAGTCAAATAAAACTATCAACCACTGATTCACTGAATCAAGTTACCTCAAACTAAGTCAGATTTAGTGATTGCAAAATCTCAGGATCCCATTTATAATTTTTTTAAGCCAAAAAAAGAATATAATGAGCGTTTGTTATCAGAGAGAAATTAACGTTAATTGATTAATTCAAGTCACCAATACCTCGGGAATGATCCATCGATTATGTGCTCTGCCGCATCCTATCTTTTCTCCCAACCAAGGGGGCTGTTTCCACAGCCATGTTGTCAAAGGAGGTGGAAAGTGGAAACAGACAAGTCTGGACTGATTTCGACGACAACGATGTTCTTCTCTCCACCTCAATCTTTGCCTGATTCGTAGACATAGTTCTGTTAATCCTAAGTTAAGCAGAAACACTATTCATAAGAAATTGTCATTTCTCGCGTAATAATTCCAACCATAAACAAGACAACCTCAACGCACGCCATTCTATCTGGATATGGGAATAGGAAGCAATAGCTGCGTCAGAGTGTCAATTCATACCCACTCTAAAGCGTTTGAGGTTGAAAGATTGTGATAAATAATCCATCTTGCTGAGATATTTTCATGATCCATGGATTTCCAACAGGACCAACACCACCATCAGCTGTTCATGACAAGCCGCACGGTGTGATAGAAGCTAGTCGTTGTTCCCATAATCAATTCCTAACCACCGAAAACCTAAACCAGCAAACCTAGCCCACATTCGTAAATGCCCCTACGTTTTGTTTTTTGGGAAACTCTGCCCCTACATTAAACTGCATCTAATTTTACTCACTCGTCATTAATGCCATGCCCTCCAAGCCCAGTCGATATCCACCATTTCACTAATATTGTCCCTAGACGTAATCACCCATCAACCACTCACAGTCTCATTATCTCCGCGTTCTGTTTTACAGTTTTTCCGTTTTCTCTTCCTATTTTCAGGACATTTCTATGGCTTCATTTTTGAATACAAGCAAGCCGTCATCTTCAAACTGTTACTAGCTCTGGGTACTACCACCCTAAATAGAATCGGACGCCGGAGAAACAAAGCCCCCGGTTCTCAACACGGTAACGAGTCGGCAAACAAAACCGCGTCACGCCCACAAGCAAGCGTGGACCCCTCAAGTTGGATAAGGATAATTGAAAAGGATAGTAAGGTGAAAAATATAAAATTACAAGGAAGAGAAAATTAGATTTATTTATTAAATTGTTAAAAAATAAAAATTGAAAATATGAAAGTTAAATCCAAATCCCCTCAAGTTGGATGAGGTTTCGTTTTAGCAATTTACAACGCTTTTCAGTTTTATTAACCAAAATGTGTACAGCTTGGATTTAGTTAGGCTTGGTAGAAAATTTAATGACCTTTAGATCCCAGGGTACGACAGCTTGATGCACTTATTACTATCACTCAGTGGGAGTGCAAGTGCATTAATGGTTACCTGAACGACACGTTGCGAGTACACAGTTGTCGGCAAAAGTCATTAACAGTCGAACCTTGGTCTCCACTTGAAATCCAACCTCTGCTCAGTCGAGCCTTCCTTCTGCATCTTCGAGACCTCCTGTCTGCCTTCTGAACTCCTTCTTCCAGCACAGAATCGCAGAAATTTTCTGTTCTTCCTTAGAAAAAGCTTTAATTTTCTCAGAGAGACAAAGAAGGTTCTGGAAAGTGGTTGAAAGTCTTCGAATTTCCAATTCAATTGCCAGCCGCAGCCCTAATTTGATGACTTGAGAAAAAAGCAAAGTTTTTTTCCACCGGTTTTGTCAGCTCCGGCATAACCATGGCCGTCACCGGCCAGAACAAGTCAAACTCCGACGTGAAGCTTTTCAGACTTTGTCCCTTCTGGCAACCAGGGAACAACTCGAAGTTGTCGTCATCGACGGATAACCTTCATCATAATAACCAAGGGAGCCAGGGCAACCGGAACCCCGAAGGACATACTCAAAAGTCTTCGTCCAATAGAACGGTGTCGTACGTCGTGAGATCTCTGCTTCCTCCTCCCCGCAGACTTCGTCTCGATCCTTCTAAAAACCTCTACTTCCCTTGTAAGCTCTAATTTCAGATTCATTCCTCTGTTTGTCATTGTTTTACCGTGAAGTTTTTGCAATCTGACTTCACGCCGCGACTTTTATCTTGTCAAATTGAAGTTTTTATGGCAAGAAAGTAAATGTTTGACTTTCTGACTTCATTTCCTCTTTTAAGTCAAATAGAGTAGGATGAGTTGAAACTAAAGCTCTTTTACTCTCCTTATCTGCACTTTAGAGAAAAGCTTTAGTTGCAAATTGGAATGGTTTTCGGTCAATTATCTACACACGCCTTAAAATCATCTTCAGTCATGAGCATATGATCTTAGTTTCAAAAAGTGATTCTGATTGCACAATCACGTAAGAGGGTTATCTATAGAAGTCTGTTTTAATGTTGAAATAGTTTATCGTTCTAGCTTTTTCTACTTTCTTGTCTTCTTGACAAATATTGAGCTCGGCTTTTGTTTATTTTGAAGATGAACCTGGTAAACAGGTCAGGAGTGCTGTCCGGTTGAAAAACACTAGCAAGTCTCGCGTAGCTTTCAAGGTATTGGTTATGTGGACTCACTTTTGTTGCTCAACTGACAGTTCTGCTATGTTCATCTCATGGCTTCGTATTTGGCATAATCCCATGTACTCTGAGTCTTTGTTCTGTCCCATTGTACAAACATTAATTACAAGATCTGGTGTTATATGTTTCTAGTTTTATTGTACTTCTACATTTGTTTATGTAAAGTGTTTGACAACTTAAATGAAATATACTTTTGTTATATACCGTCAATGCTCATAGCTGAGTCCCTTGTGTTTGTTTCATAGTTGTTAATGCCGTGCAATGCTGTATACAGTTACACTATGCCACATCTGTAGAATTGCAATTTTGTGCACCCGTGACACGCAATGTGTGCTATACAAAAAAAAAAAAAAAAAAAAACCCGACTTTAAAATGTGCATAGAGCTTGCCCTAAATTGATGGTGTACCCTTTAAATGCCCTTAAACAGAGAGATTAGTACCCTCTTACTTCACTGGCAACTCTACTGT
Source organism: Dicorynia guianensis (assembly GCA_037013595.1). NCBI lineage: Eukaryota > Viridiplantae > Streptophyta > Magnoliopsida > Fabales > Fabaceae > Dicorynia > Dicorynia guianensis. Next base: position 6,484,115 of record JASUAB010000009.1, read on the forward strand.
CCTCTCTTTGGGTACTCCTCTTTTTTCTTCCTTGTCTTATTCCTCTCTTTCTATCTTTCCTTTACATGGGAAGGCCAGCTAATCTTGTCTTATCACCAGCCCATTGCCTGCCCTTGGTGATGAAGAGGATACCATTTAGACCTCTTAGGATAATGCTTAGATTCTTGAACTTTTTCAACATAGACATTTATGATTTAAGTATTTGTGGTTTTTTTATTGCTTAGAATTTTAATGATTATTGAGTTAGTATGGGTTATGACTTACCTTTCAAAATGTAGGTTTTGTTTTACACATATATTATTTTGTTTATTTGTAGATTTTAGTCTTTTTGTTTTATAAAACATAGTTACTGTAATATGTGCCACAGTCTAATGTAAGGCTTGCTTCTTATATGTAACTGGTTTCTCTATTCACTTTCCTATTACTGTTTCAGTTTCAAACTACAGCACCAAAGAGTTGTTTTATGCGTCCTCCTGGTGGTATTCTTGCTCCTGGAGAAAGCCTGATTGCAACTGGTGATATTTTTTTTTTTTCCTTTAATTTGCTTTTACGTCACTTTGTTTATTGTCTATTAAGTGTTACAACATTAATCCTTCCCTATTTGATCGCAGTGTTTAAGTTTGTTGAACTTCCTGAAAACAATGAGAAACTATCAGGCCAGAAAAACAAAGTGAAGTTCAAAATCATGAGTCTCAAAGTGAAAGAAGGAGTGGACTATGTACCTGAGCTGGTAAGTCTTATGTCGAGCCATAAATAGTAGCGTAGAAATCTAAATGTATGTATGCTTTCCAATTATGTTCTCTCTGCTGATTAATGAACCCTATGGAACAAAAAAGAAAGTTTGTTATTTGCTGCTAAAATCAATAAATCTTCATTGGGGAGTCAAACTTAAACCTATACTCTCTGTGGAAGGACAGAGGATATTCTGTGGTATAAATGTGTTAAACGCATGAAAATACAATATTTTCACCTGCAACAAGGTCAGGTTTGCATCTAACATGAATTCTAAATTTTTTATCTTGGAGTGGAATTATCTCCAAATGATTCTACGTTTTGGAAATTTTTGGATGCATAGACTGAAATCTTTCTGACATGGTTCCAAAAATGTTACAATGACCCTATATACAATGGACTTAGATTTCTAGACTTACTTGGGCAGTCAAGACATTAATTAAGGAGTCCCCTGACTAGATTCATCTGAACTTGTTTTACTTGAAAACTGAGAGACCTAATGACAATATTACTCTAGAAAATTCAATTTTTATATTTCTAGTGTAAGGTTTGACTTAGAATTATGCAATGTAATGACATGAACAAGGACTAACGAGCAAGAAGTTCTGAAATTTTATTGGATTGCTGGAAGGTAAAATGCTTGAAAGACAAAAGTGCAGGAAAAGTAAAGGCGCAGAAAAACAATAAGCTGATAATCATAAGATTACATAGACTCCTTTTATAGGTTAATTACCAATTAGGTTTCACATCCATCTGTACGTGTTTGATAATTCTCTAGTCTGAAAAAGGTCTTTTATACTTCATATATGCTTCTACATATAGATTCTTGTTGCTGATGGTTACTTTCCAGTTTCATCCATGAATTCTTGTGATAGTTGGCTTTTTCTCCATGTGTCTTCTTTAACCAGAAACATGAATTTGAAAATGGCCCCCATAACTGCTAACCTTTTATTTTTGTTTAAATATCACAACTGCCCAAGACCTACACCTTAATATTTTCATTTACAGAAAGGTTTCCAACGTTTACCTTAACCCTATGTTTGGTTTGAGAGAAATGGAAGGGAGTGAAAGGATTTTAATTAAAATACTTTGTTTGGTTCAGATTTTTGGAGGAGAGGGGAGAGAAATAAGAAGTCCAAAATCCCTCCTCTCTCCATTTTACCTCTCCTCCAAAAGTGGGGGAATTTGGAGGGTAGGGAAAGTTCATTAAAAATTTTGAATTGTGATGACTAAGTTACTCTCAGTTGTCTTTCTTAATTCCATAGTTACCCTCATCTTTATAACTTAACAACCATCTTTCTTTGAAAAGGTATAATTATACATCATCTTCTAATTTAAAATCTCTCCCCTTCCTAATCAAACAAGGAGATGGAAAATAAGGATTATTTTCTCTCTCCTCCCTTCGTTTATACTAAACCAAACAAGGGAATCTTTTTCCCTTCTCCTCCCCTCCCCTCATTTGAATCAAACACTCCATAAAAGCTCATTAACCTTTCCTATATGCTAGCAACTATTCATTGCTGAACTTACAAGTAATACATAATTGGCCAACAAGAACATACATTTTGGTGTCAATAATTACAGACTTTAGGTTTTCTGGTTGACACATAGGCTAGTGTTGTTGACCCCTAGGCCCTAGGGCATGTAGTGTCCTATGAAGCACAGATACAGCAAAGTGCTTGCCATTTCAATGTTGGACATAAATCTGACACCGATCCACCGCTGATACTGTTGGACAGTTCCTTATCCTAAGTTTGGTTTCCAGTTGAGAAAACAACCAAAATTGTTGAAGAAATGGCACAGGAACCAGAGGACAATACTGTTTCTCCTGGAAGAAGCCCATCTTATTGCAAAAAAAAAATCATTTAATTTTTAATTAATATTTAAAAATATTATATTTTAATGTTTATTTAATACTTACATTTTTAAATTGTTTTGGTTCTATAATTTATTTTGTGAGATTTAATAATCTATATCTTGTATTATAAAGATTAAATAAGAATAAAATTATAAAGATAATATGGTTTTGTTGAAAACTTATATTATTTTTATTATTTATAAAAGAAATTACGAAAAATTGTTCCATTGAATTTGAAAAGCTTCTGAAAAGTGAAAAGTAAGGTCCTATCTTTATTTTTATTTATTGATATTATAATAAAATATTATTTTATGTCAATTATCTTAACATAATACATATTGTGACCTGCTGCCTTATACTCTTTTGAATTCTTGATACTCACATGCTTAAATATTTTTTTAATTGTATAAAAAAAGTATTCTTTTAATTATGTTTTTAATTGATTTAATTATTTAGTTGTTGATGTTTTTTATTTATGATAAATTTTATAGTATCCTTTTTTTAAAAAAGTTTTGCCATATCATCGTATTCATATCACATCATATCAGTGTCATATGTGCTTCCTAGGTAATGTATGTAGGATTACTTCTTATGCAGGACGCAGTTTATATGGGTTTCCCACACCCTGCAATGTTAATACATGCCAAGAAAACAGCTTCAAAATTGTGCATAGGAGTTCCCAAATTTGATAAATAATTGTGTATAAGATCTTGTCATGGTAGTGTTTCTGCTTTTGCTGTATTCATTATAACTTGTTACATTTGTACATTTTCTGGCCATAGCGTGATGATGTATTGTTGCTTCATCGTTACGGTTGATGCTGAAAACAACTTAAATTTTGGCCTTCTGTTTGTGCAGTTTGATGAACAAAAGGATCAAGTGACAGTTGAACGAGTTTTGGGCGTTGTATTTATAGATCCTGAGCGACCAAGTCCCGTAAGTTAATTTCATGCTGAAAATTGTGTCGCTGCTATAGAATTGGTGTGCGATAATAACAATCTGGTTTCTCTAGGCTTTGGAAAAACTCAAAAGACAGTTGGCTGAAGCTGATGCTGCACTTGAAGCTCGCAAGAAGCCTCCTGTGGAGACTGGTCCTCGAGTTGTTGGTGAGGGACTTGTAATAGACGAATGGGTAAGTAAAACGTGGACTCAAGATTTGTTCTATTTTTTACTATACTATATTTTCCTTATTATTTCTTTATAATTTTTAATTCTTATATTTTTTTTTTTTAGAAAGAAAGAAGGGAGAAGTATCTGGCTCGACAACAAGTTGAAGCAGTTGAGTCAACGTAAAATGTAATTTGCGGCTTCCTGCAAGTGGTTTCGTCCAAGGAAAGATGTCATTGTTATGATACTATTGGCATTAACCTTCGATTTGGTCCAAAACGGAAAATTGGTTGGCAGTTCATTGATTGTCGGAGATAAGGCATTCTGCTGCAAAGGTATGTCTTATGATTGGCTTGGTTGTCAAAATTCTTTTTTTTTTTTTTGGAGGAACAGTCCGACGTGTACATAATATATTTTGGTTGTCCTGAAAGTAAATATAAGTCCTTTCCATTGTCTGCTATTTTAGTAATCCTGTTTGTATCATAGATTAGACATGATATTATCATATTTTTTGTGCATCTTTGTTATGATCCGCATTGTTGAATTGTGATTTCAAACTTGTTCATCTCAATAATTTCTGGATCAAATGAGACATTCTCACAAACCACTCCCACATGCTTTTTCTTTTTGCTGGCTGAAGCCCACCGCGTGCATGTTATCCTAGAATGCATTTAGAGCCGGATCAAACTGGACTCTGCTCGATCAGGGTTCAGATTACTATATACGTTCGCTTGTGTCCAAAAAATACCATTTCTCTATTCTTATACTTTTGTTTTTACACATTCTCATTTATCAGGATTTAAAACTGTAAGATCTTGTTGATTGAAAGACTCATGCACGAGATGTGAGCTTTTTACAAAACAAGATAAGTGGGAATATCTTTGCTGCAAAAAGATATTCATACAGGCTTGATATATATTGTGGGTATTCTCAGTTAAAAAAAAAAAAAAGAAAAACAGAGAAAAAGGGAATTGGGAAGGTGGTGGTTGTTGCAACTTAATTGGGATTGAGTCAATTGACAAGAAGAGTGTTGACAGCATGATAGTTATGAGGAAGAACACGCACAGAATAGCCACTGTAAATAGTTGCCATTGCAAGGTGCAAATACGTGATGTCGTTAACATCCAAGTTGCCTTATGAATTATGATACAATCCAATAGCGACAATGAGGTATTGGCGAATACCCCGTGCTCCACAAGCCCAAAAGAACTCAATATAGGGTTAAGTTCCAGATCCAATTAAAACATGAAGTCACATTTTCAAACTCTCCCCATCTCGTAATTATATAACCAATAGCAAGAAACGACAGAAAAAAAAAAAAAAAAGAGAAAATAAGACGAGTAGAAACCAATATCCTAATTCAGAACACATCCTGTACATATAACCTAAGAATGAAGCTGTAATATGATAGTATGCGTAACATACAAACAAATGAATCAAATCTCATATATCATCTGGCAGCTGGAAACTCTGTGAACCAAAAATCTGATGAGAGTTACTCTGAACAAATACAGCCACGCCACATTTGTTGGCGTTGAATCCACGCCACAAGGGAAAATTAACAGTTCCTGAGATTGTCTTCTTGGCAGAGACGTCTTTGACAGTGCAGAGCTTTTCCAGCTTTCTAACAACATAGTCATTGGACAGAACACGCCCTTTGTTTTCCCCATTAGGGCAGTCAGTAACCAAACCACTTTCATATAATGCTACCATGATGTTGGCACCATGACTGTCCACCTTCGTCCTCAACGCTCCTGTGAGGGAAACTTGCAGGGAATCTGGTGAGGGCTTCTGGAAAGTTGCCTGCTTGGAAAAATATTTTCGGTTAGCTGTTAAATTTTGGTCTCAAATCTCCTTGCATCTCCGTTTGAAAGCTTCACATTTTCTGACATTTTTCAGTTGTTTGGCTGGTATTTTTTTCACTCCTTGTTTCATTGTAACAAGGAAGTGTGTAGCCTATGTAATCAATTTACCAATTTCTTGATAATATGGAAACTAGTAAAGAATAGTTTCATTACATGCCTTTAATATTACTATTAAAATGAAGATGATTACTTTACCCTTAAAAAGACTTTTAGCGTTTCATAAGCTAGCTATATTCGACCGGCCTCTCACTTGTCGGGTGAGATGTTGTTGCCCATGTGATTGAAAACAACTTATTAAAAAATTTAAACTCAATTTAAGCGATGAAATTTAATTTTATTATCCTTTTTTCCTATATTTACTTTACATAATGCAACTTTTTTGATATTTATAAAAAAATCATTTATTTATGTCCACGTTTCATTTAGGTCTACCAGAAAGTGTTTAAATTATTAGAAGATAAAGTCGTATGCATGACGTAATAACATTTTGGTGGCTCTAAAACTCAAGGAGCTTATAATAAAGAGAAATACATATACATTTTTATATAGTTTTTATTTAATAAAATTTAAATTATTAAATTTTACAACTTTACAAATCCAACAACTTAAATAAGAATTTCTCACCATTAAAAATGAACAGGAAGAATTACTTCAAGAAGGAAAAATAAAAAATTATCTGCCACCCCATATTGCAGCTTACAATCCTTTGTCCCACTAGTTTTTCCATACATTCCTTACCAAATCCGGTTTTCTGCTGATTAGGAGCACTTTGTTTTCTGGTTTAAGCAAAGAATCATGAAAACACAAAATACAGAAAATAGCGCAAACATGTGATTCTCAGAGTGCATGAAACGATCATCTTTTTGTTAGTTTCAAACTTTCAAAAAAGGGATCTGTATTATAAATCCACCCATTTGCAAAGCTTTCTGCAGCTGTTAAAAGCTACTGAAAAGCGAAAGCTCCTTGATCTCTAATCATTGTTATGCAGTAACAAATGGATTTACCCAAATCTATTATCTTTAGCTAGATTTATACGTACCTTTTATTAGCCGAGCTAGACTCGGGTGGAGCCTACATTTTTAAAACATCATTCCTAAAGATCCTATACGACATCACAAAGATTAATCCAACACAAACTTTTGTGCGAAATGATCTGCCGTTTTCTTTATGCGGTTTGACAACATAAAGCAATGTTGCTAATGAATTCTGCAAAATGGGAAGGTTAATGAATAAGCGCAATGCTAACCTGGAAGGTGGGAGCAGGGAATCTTGGTGCCTCGGTGATGGCGGTTATGAGGGCATTCTCGTCATTTCCAAGGCACTGGGCCTTCCCCTGGACCACAACCTGAGGCGTGAACATGGTATCCAGCCCGAGGGCCTCAACGTAGGCCTTCTGCCTCACGGTCCATTGACTTGAACCAAACGGATCCTTCCAGCCCATGTAGTCCCAATAGTCCACGTGGAAGGCCAGCACCACCACCGGCATCTCCAGATGAAAGTCACCCCTCCCCAGCCTCGAAATCACCAGCTCCGCGGCCGGCGACGTCGTGCACCCCTGCGACGAGAACAGCTCCACCAACACCGGGCCACCACGCTTTTGCTCCTCCGCTGTCAAGTCCGCCGTCACATTCTTCTCATGAACGGCACCCACGTGACCGGTTCCTTTGCCAAAGCAGGCCCAGAGACGCGGCGCCATCGGTTAATTACCAATGTGTCCTCGTGGTGGCTGCCGCCGAAACTACGGTGGTGAGGGTGGAGGTGGAATCTGGTGATGCCTCAAAAAGAAGCACGTCTATGTATAAGTGGTATTGGAATTCTAAGACGAGAGAGAGATCGAAATAGAGAGAGAAAGATCGAAACAGAGAATATGACAAGGAAGCCTACAAAAGAGGGAGAGAGAGAATGTGCTAAAAAAAATGGAGATTGAAGGTGGAGATAGAAAGGTGGCGAAGAAAATGTTACGGAAGAGTTTGGGCCTTTGGGGTTTTGAATATTTCTTTATTGCGTTTTAGTTTATTCATGGGGAAGACAGATGGAAATTTTGGATTGATTTGCGTGACCGACACGGTTGTGTCGGTGACAAGTTGGTTGTCAGTATGACAGATTAGGTTGAGCTTATTTTGGTAGGAAGTGATGTACACAATAATGTTACAGCAACAGATCACCAACGTAACGAAGCCAATACCAATTTGCCAATTTGAGTGAAGCAGAGGTAGCAGCTGTTGCAAGGAATCTATTTTATTAAGTGCTAACATTAAATGGTCCTTTTTTTTTTATGTTTACTGAGGAAATTAATGGCGTACATAGCATAACCTTCTAAAAACGTTCTCCTAAGATCTGGGATGTTTTTGAAGACAAAAACTGCTTTTAATGTTCTTGTACAAATGTTGACGATGATTAACCATTTTTGGTTTACAAGCCTAGCTAGCAGAGAGTGAGACAACCATTAGCCTGCCTGTCATTGATGGAAAAAGTAACTTTCATTCAATAAAATTATTAAATAAGTTACTAAATATTTATACAATAATATATTAAATTAATTAAAATTTTTTAAATAAATATATAGTAAGACCTTGATCATCCATTTTTGCTAGCTAGTTGGGAGTAAGACAACCATTAGTCTACATTTTCATTACCTGTCAATAGGGGTGAAAAACGAATTGAACCAATTCATAAATAATTTGATAATTAATTTATTGAGTTAAGCTTATAAATTAATTAATACATAAATTAAAATTTTTGTCTCATTTAAAATATAAATTTAGCTTTCGTTAATATGTGGTCAACTTACTTAATTTGTGAGTTGAATCCATATATATTATATATTGTAATATTATCATAAGAACTATAATATATACCCAATTTAATATTTAAATATTTTCTAGCATAATTAAATAATGTAATTGTACTTTGAAATGAAGTTTCTTTTACAAAAGATAAAAAATTTCCTTTCCAATAATCAAAAGCATACAAATAAAAAAAAAATATGTTAGTTGGTAATATGATGACTTTGTGATTAGGGCTTTAAATGTTATGTTTGACCAAATAGATTGTTAGTTTATCAAAATATTTTTAATAAAAATTGGTTAAGCTTGCATCAAATTATAATTCAACTCGTTTAAATTTCATAGATTATGCACTGAAACAATGGATCGAGTCAATTAAATTGCTTGTAAGCTTTATATAAGTCAAACTTAAGTTAAGAAAATTAACTCACGTTATATATAAGCTTAGTCATAAACTAAACCAAATTTAAATGAATTAAGCACAGGCTAGTGACTCATTTCTATTTCTACTTGCTATTAATTAAAAAATTTTGACTATTAATTTTTTAAATTTTATAATTTAATTTATAAAATTAAATAAATTTAATAATTTAAATTTTAATATTATGAATATAAAATGATTAAAACAGTGACGATCTTATAGAATTATAGGAATAGAGAAGGGAGAAGGGGGTGGTTGAGCAAACTCATTGTGATTAGAATTGAACCACTATGGAAAACTAGGTTCAGATAGCTTTAACTGTTTGACACGTTGCGTCGCTGAAGTCCAATGCCTTGTCCCATAACTTTGTAAAGAAGAAAAGAAAACAATTGAAGTCGAGAAGGGCAACGTGGCGTCCATAAAAATTGAGCGTTTTTAGTTGTTACCTTGACAGTATCGTTGTCCTTGCAGTATAAAACTGTAAACTTTACTTAGGTCAGATTGTCGTCTGTTACATTTCCAAATGACACCTTGCGTCCTGCAAATCATGGTGCGCACTATTAAGTTGGTAAGCATTTTGCGCCTTTTCAAATACAATTGTCACTGTTCTGTTCCCTCTCAACCTATCTTCTTTTTGGATTCAAAGTCTCTCTAGTTGTGGACCAACAGAATAGTAGAAGGGAGTTTTAGACCAAAAATTTAGAGTGATTAAAAAAATAAGTAAAAAAATCGTCAAATTATTATTCTATAAATAATGAAAGTCAGAAATTTTGCCCAGCAAGATCCTTGTCCCATCCCCTTTTAACTTTGCATCCTATTGCAAAGTGTGGTTTATAACTAAGATACGTCGGAGAGAAGACGGGGTTTCATTTGTATAAAGTTTTAATCTCCTTGGAATATTAAGCCCCCTGCCAGCTGTTCTCTGATGAATTAATGTTGGATGACCAGAAAAAGAGACAGCAAGAATGCTGGAATATTCCTGACTTTGAAGATGAATACGCCGACCAAGCTCCGCTTCACGCACTCCCATTATTTAGAATCTATTGCTGGCCGCCACTGGCCAGGAACAACTTGTGGTGATTATAAGTTTTAAGATTTAAATTTTAATAAATTTAATAATTTATATTTTCAAAATAAATATTTAATAAATTTTAATATGTTTAGTTATTTCTTTTATTTTAAATAATTGTCATTTTAAAATATTTTCATATCTTTTTTATTGATTATTTTTTTAAAATCAAAATAATATTAATTAATTATTTTTAATTTTATCCTTATCAAAATTGTTATTTATATTAAATGTTTAATTAAATTTTTTTTAATTTTTCATAAGAGAATAATTTAGAAAGATAAAAAAAATATTTAAAATTAAGTTAAATTATATTGTTAATCTTTATAGTTATATTCATTTTTTAAATAATTATTTATAATTTAAAATTATTTTGATAAATTTTATAAATTTTATTATTTATATATTAAATTTTTATTATCATAAAATATTATAATATTATTATATATAACATGTTAAATGTTATTCTAAGCTGTGATGTAAAAAAATCTTATGTGACCTTCCTTTTATTTCCAACACTCTCCCTTTCTTTAGCCACCTCTTTCTTATTCACCCAAGCTTCCGACCCATGTTCTTCTACCTCTTCCTTCACCAAAATTGATAAAACCACCATCAAAATCAAAATTCCTAATATTTTTCAACCCATGTTCTTCCCCAAAACCACTCACCCTTTTCGTGCATATGTGCTCCAAACGTTCCATGGCCTCATTTAGTTATATATGCAAAGTTGGAGCTGAATTGCTGGAGTTCCTTGCAAAGTTGCACAAAATTGTCCATCCAAAACGGGCACCAAGGGAATGTTGAAGGTGTTCTCTGCTGCGGATTCCCAAAAGTCAGAAGCAATCTCATCTAATTGAGCAGACTCTGTTTTTACTTCCAAGAGCAGCAATTGTGTTTCTATTGTCATTTATTTTATAATTTACTTTATGAGTGCGAATGTATCCAAACTAAGTTTTCTTTTTTTCTTTAAAATAGTAATGGGAAATACGATTAGCGATGACGCGGTAAACATATCAAAGAGTCGATCATGTGCATCATTTGTGAGGAAGATGACCACAATGAGGGGGATTACGCCTGGGGAGTACAGAGCTGTACAAGAGTGCATAGAGAACATGGGTGACAGTGTGGACCGTCTTAGCCAATCGCTTAGGGGGCTAAGACGTATGGGTCAAGCCACGGGTGAAGACTGTGCTTGGCATATGAGCAACGTGCAAACTTGGGCTAGCGCTGCTTTCAATTTAATTGTACTGGAGAATCTGCCATGAAGTTCTTATTTCAGAGTTTTCCTCTGTCTGAACTTGATTTCGCTCCTCACCATAAGGCACGCATCCTTGACCGTCAGCGTTGCGGTGATTAACGACAATTTGCGCACTTCTATAGCAATTTTTCTGATAGATCTGAAGGCAAAGTTATGCTGGTGAAAGAGAGGTTGAAGTTGAAGTTAAGCTAGTCAAGAAGAAAGAGGCAGCCATGGAGAGGAAAGAATTAGAGACAAAAAGAAGGTTAAGTTAGAAAGATTTTCTACGTCATAACGAGTGATATTTAATGTTTTATATATGTACATAAATTATGGTATTATAATATTTTATAATAATAACAGTTTAAAGTATGAATAATAAAAATTATAAAGATTTATTGAAATAATTTTAAACTTTAAGAATTTATTTAAAAGTTATGTATAATGATAAGAATTGTCAAAATAATTTAATTTTAAAATTATTTAATGACTTTCTTAATTCTTGTATATTAATTTTAAACAATAGATAATATGATCAGTAGAAGTAATAAGACTATTAAATGTTAACCATTACTCCTTTAGCGTTTTAAGAGTAGTTAATAATGAATTTTTTTTAGTTTCTACAATGTAAAGTACAAGCACTCAAGCACAGCAAATATACATATGATCTTAAACTTAGGAGAGTAAAGAAGTTTGATCATTTATTGAGCAAATTTTAGCCATGCGGTCCAGTGTCGGCCTTAGGCCCTTTTCTGCATCCTCAAGGATTATTCCAAGCACCCATGTTGGCCAGCGCAATAGTTCTACGCACCAGATTACCGATATCACAGCCACCGAGCCACATAGGGGAAAATCATTCTGATAAAAAACCACGTACCTAAAATGGAAGCTGAGATACTTGTTATGAATAATGCTGTTTAGAATTAGAGGATTCTGCTGTGGAATTATAACCATTATTCAATTCATCAACTCCAGAATTGCAGCATTACCGCCTCTTATCATCAGAACTCATTGTACGAAATTAGCAACAATGGTGGTATGACCAGTAGACATACGCGGAAGCATGGCCAGCATGCCCACATAGGTGCCATAGTACTATCTACATGTCCGCAGAGCACAACAACATCAATGGCAATGGTGGTGCTCATGATAATGGAGATGATGACAGAATAGATTGATAATAGTAATAATAATAATGACGATAATAATAATAAATGATGATAATAATAAAAAGGAATTAAAAATTTTTAATTAAATTTTTATTTAAAATTTAAATTATTTTTTTAAGATTATATATTTTTAAAAAAATAGTAACATATTTTTAAAATATTAATTCTTAATCAAATGCGAGAATCTTAAATTAACAAAAATATGTATTAATATTTTAATAATAAAATAAATATAAAAATATATATTCTTATGAATCTTATTCTTAATTATAAGATTCCTAACAATATAATTTAATATGAAAACTTTAAATTAACACAACCATAATCTTTTCTTTTGTCGTAGAGTTCATGTTTCCAGCAAACCCAAAATTGAAAGCCTTCCCCTTTAAAAGAAACAAAAGAGAAAAAAATGAAAAAGAAAGAAGAACATGGGGCCGCTTCGGAAGGAAGCAAGAAGGTCCAAGAGACGGTGACCGAGCATCAATATTGGTCATAGGATGACCACCTCATATCTACACTCATCAGTGTCTATCTTCTATAAGTTTTTTCGTTTTTTCACATTGGTGAATCGAACCGTGAGAGAGAAAAAAAAGTGGGGGTGGTTCAATGTCTCTTGTGCTAAGACTTCTATGTAAGTTTTTTCATGTGAAGGTAGTTTATTAAATGAGTTTACCCACTTCATCTGAAGTTATTTTAGTCTCTTATTAATTTTAGTAAAGAAATTTTGGATCCTTCTTATAAGAAAATTTAAGATACAACCTCCTCTCCAAAATCTAAAAGAAAGAGAAAATTAGAGAAAAGAAAAATAATAAAATGCAAAATTTTTATTCACAGCACAGTTTTCTTAAACCTATTATTTTGAAGTCATTTATCATTTGATTAACCTAAAATTTTGTAGAGTTGTTAATAATATAAGATTTTTATTTTGAATGGTAAAGGTTTAATTTTGTGATTTCTAAAATAAATTTTAGATTTATAAATTATTGTTGTATTTTCATAACTTTCTTCAATTAAATTTGAGTTGTTTATATATTTGTTAATAATGATTGTTTTTTATGTGTTATTAATTATATATCTTTAATTTTATAAGATTAGATTATTTATACTCATTATTATGGTTGATAATAAAAGATATATTCGAACTAAGTTTCATAATTTTTTTCTCCATATTAAATAATTTTTTATAATAAAAATCTTAATATCTATTAATTTATCTTATTATTGCAGTATATATTTTATTTTTATTACTTCTTAATAGATTTGCAAATAATTAACAGGTGGCTTTTATCCTTGTATTTCTGATTTGGGTGATTGAGTTATTCTGCATTTTCGCACTCGACCTTCCGTCAACAGTGTAATCTTTTCGACGAATAAAGAGAAATGGAAAGGTCAAGGGATGAAACACCACAAGAATGATACGTTTAATACGCCGGTCCCACAGAAAGGCCCAATTCTTGCATTCGCTTGAAGTCTAACAACGCCGACTGCTTTCTGTATATATACCCATGCCGCCATCCGCCACTCTTTCTCAATAGAGAGCCATTTCCAGAATCTCACACAGCATTCAGAGAGAGAAAAAAGATGCCTGAGGAAAGGGGTACAATGGATTCCAATTCCACCGTTTCAGGTCAAACAAGGTTAGTGCTCTAATTTCTGTAAGCTTTAGCTTCCGTCAAATATGACCAGACCTACTCTGCTTTTTTCTCTTGAGCAACACAGAGCTGAAGCTAACAAATCACTTTCTTCTAATGAATGTGCTTCAGGCGTCATGATGGCAAAGTCTTCAAAGAACTTCTAGAGATCTTTAACAAATTCTTGGCCTGGTTGATTGCAATCATCGCGCTCAAGTTCACAGATACTGGCGATGCTCTGTTTAAGCACCCTGTTATGATGGGTCTGGTTTCGATCAGTATTTTCTATTATTTGGCCCAGGTGCTGGCCACAATGCTACAGATGCATATCGGGAACTTGATTCCCAGCTTAGTTGTACTCATGCTCGCATGTGCTGCCTCAGTTTCAGCTTTAAGCCTTATTTCATTGGCAATATCGTGGCTCGCTTTCTTCTTGTGGCTCTGTATCTTTGCATTGATTGCCTATTACAATCATCAAGAGCTCTATCAATGGGTTTTCTGTCCAGTTCGTGAAAGGATCAAAAGCTTCATGCGAAGCGAAACCACAGACAACTCAGTAAGGCTGCCAGAGAACGCGCTGTCGCATCTCTCAAAGTTTGGCTCCATCTGTTCATCGAATATTCTCAACAGCAATTCTGCAGAATCGTGATTATGTGCGTGTACTTTTAGGGTCCAAATCTGTTGTTGTGTGGTCAATCACATTAGAAATCTGTTTGTTGTTTGTATTTGTCATACTTTTTTTCAGTTAATCCGTTTGTTCGCTGCTTGCATCAATTGTAACGCCTCTGGGCTCGTAATAGGAAAGGGAAAAGCTGCCGATAAGTTAACAAAAATTTCACTGATGTAAGCTGTTACATGAGAAAGTTACTGTTATAATTTTTGTCTTGCCTAATGTTTACACGAATTTATTATATAATGATCGCACTTTTTTTTATTAGTACTTAAATTTATTGAATTTTTTAATTTAATTGATGAAATATAATAAATTTAATGATATAAGATTTATATTATAAAAATAAAGTAAGAATAAAATTATGAAATTAATAAAATTTTAAATTAATTGAATTTTATATTTTAAATTATAAGATTTAATACATTTAATTATTTATATTATTTTAAATAAAAATTTTATAAAATTATAAAATCATATGGAAATTTCTCATGTATTATAGTATAGTCCACATAACTGCCAAATAGTTGCAGTTTTTTTTGGGTCATTTTTTAATATTAAAATGATGTTATTTATGCATGAAAACTTTATGAATATACTATTGATATCTGTAATTATTAATTAATTTAATTAATATTTATAAATATTAATAATATCATATTCATAGCACAGCTTTATCCTAATATTGGCACGAAGCTTTCAATTGTTAATCATTTCAATAAGCACTGAATTTGAAGTCCAGGTACCATGACAAGGTAATTTCAACTTAGCCCAAGGATTTAATGCTGAAAAAGAAACACACATCAAATATTTTTGTACTAAATATTTATAAAATTTAAAATAAATAATTAAATGTATTAAACTCATAGTTTAATATATAAAATTTAATAATTTTTTAATATTTTAAATAAATATTTAATTAAATTTAATTCACACGACAATAAAATTATTTAATGCTTTGCTCGTTTATATAAGTTTGGCAAATACACAAGTGACTCTGTCACATCTTATTCAATAAAAAAGAAAAATTCTGTCATCATATACATAAATAAGCATTAAAACAAATCGTTCATATAATCAGAGAATAGATTTTTTTTCTATTTTTATTTATGAAAAATTATTTAAAAATTAAAAAAAAATAAATTTATTAAATTTTATATATTAAATTATAATACTCAATAAATTTAAAGAATTATAAACCTTTTATGAGCATATTAAATCGCAAGTATCTTCCTCGAACTTGCTTTGCAGACCAGATAATTGGGAAAGCTATGTTTTGAAACAAGCTAAGTATGCTATGTGGTAGCAACAAAAAATCTTCCATTTGTTAGTGTAAATCTGTAATTGTAATTGACAATATTAAATAATGACATAACAAAGAATAAGGAAAACAATTTAAGAAATTTATTATTTTTATTTAATTTTTATAATTTAAAATTTATATTATTAAATTTTATAAACTAAATTTATCTCATAATATATTAATTAATTTATTTAATATTTTGTATAAACGATGTAATAAATGTATTGTGAAAAAATCATTCCCTGATATTTAGAGTAGATTAAAGAGGGACAGTGACCGGAAACGGCGGAAAGGAAAATGATATTGAGAACGGCGACGGAGATTAAGAAAGTGTGAGGGCCCAGGAAGGCCAAAGTATTAAACGGGAAATACAGGTTACGTTGTCGACTGAAGACTTCAGGATCCCGGTGGCCCACCACCAAGCTTCTCTTTTCTGCTGAAACGGGTGGGTAACTTCCGGTGCTCTGAAATAATTGATGCCAAGCGCTGAATTGTTAGCGTTATGCCATTGGAATAATACTGGTGCCACAGTGTTTAAAACAAAGGGGCATAGCTCATAGAACACGTCACTGCAGCAGCAGAGCAACCTAAAGCCCTTGGTGTTCTGCCCCAAATCAACAGCGAAAGTGTGTAAATTTATTACACATAAATTATTAAATTATTATAAACAATAATTTTATTGTAAGATTTTTTAAATTTAGAATTTAATTAATAAAATTTAATATTTTAAATTTTTAAATAAATACTTAATAAATTTAATTATAAAAATAATTAATAACTAACCCTATAACTCATTTATAATCCATATTTAGAGATAAATTTATATACTGATGCGAACGTCATAGGGAAATGTACGCTCCCTTTTAGTTCTAGACTTAGCATTGTCAATTGATCGTTTATGCCCCACTTGTAACGCCGGATATCTTACATAAAATTTAGGTTCAAACCCCTAAGATTTTGTTCCACTTTTATATAGATACTTAGTTTTGTCCGAAATGAACCTTTCAACTTTAGGATTATTCTCGGGGCCATTTTTCAAAGCCTTCAAAGTTTCAACGATCAACAAGAAATCCCAAAGACACAAAACTGACAAGAAAAGAAGAGGGGAAGGAATGCCAATGCCACCCGACCGAATAGTACGTTGCAATAAAACGTTTTGGTAAAAGCACTCACAGGGCCACAACACAAATCAAATGTTCAAAGCAACTTTCTTGCCTTATGCCAATGTCCAAGCTCCACACCCGATAAACATCATACTACGGGCTTCTTTGCACGACGTCTAAATGCTTTTTGCAGACAGAGAAGTTGAGAGGGAAGAAAAGTTCCGCACAGGGTTGCCATGGATGACTCAAATTCAGCAAGGTCCGTACGCCATCTTGTATGTCATTACCATAATGTTGTTCTGAAGAAACTAGTTCAATTATAGACCCATAGTTGTCAGTTTATCTTGCCCGGTCTTTGTGGCACTCTTCAAAAAACCAGATTTATTATGGCTAACATTTTTGTTTGGTTAATGTGACTCACGCGACAAGGAGTGGATATCTTCAGCGAATTATCTAAGATCTTGTGTTATTTCTTCACCTGGTTATTTTTAATCATTGGGGTAAAGTTCACAGCTGATGAGGAGGCTTTGTTCCTAGCAGACCACTCTCTTGTAATGGCTATTGTTTTGGTCATTATTCTTTATAACTTAGCATTAGTGCTGGGGACAATGCTACAACTCCATATAAGGAACTTTCTTCTGTTAGTGGTCTTTCTTCTTCTGCTCGGAAGTGTTGCTTCTGTGTTAATTTTGGGCATGGCCTCATTAACCGTTGCGTGGCTCACTTTGGCCCTCTGCCTCTGTATCTTTGCATTGGTTGGGTATTACCACCATCAAGAGCTCTATGAATTGATTCCAGAAAGAGTCAAGAGATTGATTGAGAGTGAAAACCCACAAAGCTCGCCGTCTCCAGAGAGTGAAAACCCACAAAGCCCATCCCTGCCGGAAAATGACAGCGTTTGAAGTCTACCATCTCCATTATAGGTCCCACTGAGGTCTTCACAAGCTAGATTACCCGACAAAATTGTGCTTATTGAAATAATGAAAATTTGTTTCAATTAGATAGTCGAGAGTTGTAATTATTGAATTTTATAGTTAATCGATATACTAGACAACAATCCAAAGTTTAAGAGTTGCATTTATATTCATCAATTTCCTTTAAGTCAGAAGTGTGATCTCTTGTTGTACCAGACAAGAAATAAGAATTGGATCATGTTATTCCAACAACTTTATTCTAACAATACAAAATCCAAACCAATCAACAGTTGGTCGGCAGTTGTTGTAGGCTGTAGCAATATTTTTCATAAGAATTTAACATAACTGCGATCATTTGCATTCAAATGATGCAAAATTTAGTCCGCACTCATATACATCTACAAAGGTTGATCTCAAAAATCCAGATCATCTTGATTCGGCTTTGGTGAAGTTAACAAAGCCGTATAGAGCCGAAGCCTGTCCTCGCCCAAGGACGAGCACCTTGACACTGGCCTCCGAGGCCTTATGAATGACAAAGAAGTCAAAGTCAAGCGATGCTTGTACCTTCTCCAAGCCAATTGAATAGCCACAGCAGCCCAGGTTCTCCAACCAGGAGAGTAATACCTTGCGCTTCTCCTAACCTTTTCGTTCACAAATGTGTACCTAAAATGCTGTGTCACATACTTCACATCCGCTGCTTCAAGACCAAATGCCTCTGTGGTCTCCAGTGTCACCAGGGTTGATGTAGATGGCGGAAGCCGTTCTATGAAGGGTCTTCTTAGACACCATGAAAGAAGCTCATCCCCGCTGAAGTTACCAGGGCCCAACATGCAGCAACTTTTCACTCCATCTCGCAGCTCTTGGCTGCTCTGAAGGTGTCCCCTTACCACAAATAGCATTCTTTGAACTGGGTCTCCCTCTTTAGTTATCTGCATCATTATTTATAAATTAACTAAGCACTCCGCAGCTGTGTTATGCAATATAAGCTATGTGCAATTCAGAAGAATTAGAGCATACTGTTTCTCCCTTTGTGAATATGAGAGATTTCACACGGTCGCAAATGTTCTCTAGAACCAAATTATCCATGTGCTGAAATAGTGGCACCTGAACCAAGATTCATGGGAATTGTTAAAAACTTTGTTTTTTGGAAGTAGGAATTGTTAAATACTAGTAGCATATTCAAGAAATTTTTAGCCCAACTTAATCTCAAGAAAATTATTTAAAATATTTTCACCAAATTGTTGGATATACTAATTTGGGCAATTTAGTAAGAACCACTTTCTTGGATCTTACTTTTTCCTAACCCTAATTAATTAGTAAATTACTGATTTAGTAATTTTCAGTAATTTGTTGTAGTCGTGACCAAAACAAAAGACAATTTGTTGTGGTCAATTAAATGCATTGGGCCCAATTTTTGAGGCTTGTTGAGTTGGGTCTAACTCAGGAAAATCAAAATGGGCCACCTCATGACTTTACCTGTCTCACCAAATCCAGACATAGATGGTACTTGATGTCCCTTCTCAACCCCTCAGGCAGGTTTCTGATCATCTCGCATTCGTCAACCCCACGCATAGCAGCCCACCGCTGCCGTTCGTAGTTACGCACACGCTGCCGGAACCCTTGAGGCAAGTGCCTTTTCCTCATCCACCACTCAACATTCCTCATCTTCAATTGCATCGCTTGCTTCTTTGATGTTGTTGCATGCAAAAACACCTGCCCCTCGTACAGTGCTCAATATATCAACACAACTTCATATATACCATACGGATGATATTGTTTATTGGTTACGGCTTTACATAAGGTCTGCATAATGTATAAATAGAAACCATTCTCTATCAATGTATTGTAATCAATCTAATTTAGCGATCAGTCTCTTTTTATACATTGTAAAGATCTTGTGCAAAGCCGTAATGTATAAACATCATTACTTATAGCAGACACTTACATCACCAAATGAATCAAATCTAATAATAACATTAAAGAGGAAAGATGAAAGTAAAAGTGTTAAGGTGTATTGTTTGTGTGTGTGCATGGACAATTATGGGGTCTAATAATTAAGTGCGTTTACCTTGATGTTTCCAATCAACATAGTGACTAGAAGAAGGCCACTGGTCAAGACAATAATGTTGAAAACAACTTCAAGCCATTCTGTTGTGCTTTCTAGGTTCCCAAAAGTGCTGATTCACATCAACAAAGATAGAGTGACTATGAAGCAAAGATAACATCAAAGGCGAAATCTTATAATGGAGAGCAATTATCTCTTGATCATGTAAGGACTGCTATGACCAAATGGAGGTACCTGAGAGTCATGAGGCCCCAGAAGATAGGGAAAAGTATCTTTTCCAATCGGTTATCATTTGTAACAAGCTGAACAGTCCACTTATAAGCTCCATAGTCGTAATGATCAGAACTATCCAAGCATGTAGATCTTACTTGTCTGTTCTCTGCCCATACCAACCTAGCTTTGTCCCTCACCATGCTTCTTGTTCCATAATATATAGGTTCTTTACAAGACAGCATTCTTAGGCCACAGCCATTCGTTTTCCCACACTGCTCTTTCAAGCACTTGGCTGATCTTTGGATCCCCAGCAAGTACCAACATGCCCCTGCTGCCTGTTTGAACATTCACAAAGTCCACAGTACACAAAATACTACCTTAATTGCCTATTATAGAATCAATAATTTTTCAAGCAAGTCATTCAAGAAACAGGGCCACAGATATCTTTGAATATTAAAATACTCAGTAACTTGCACTCCTTTTCGTCATCTTTCTCTCTTGAATTTTTCTTGCCTAAGTATACTATATTATATGTTAACTAATATTCATGTTACACGTTGCTTTACACACAAAGCTAAGATTATCTTTTGGCAATATTTTAACAGTTACGTTCAAAAGTGTAGATCTCTTTCATCTCATGATTGGGACATCAGAAAAAGGAAAAGAAAAAATTTGATATGTTTCCCTCTTTTTTACTGTGTAATTACTAGCTATTACACGGATTTAGTTTTACTAATGTAAGTAAGAAAAAAAAGTACCCAGTGTATAACTAAACAAAAATAGACATAAAGAAAGATAAGACAGTGGGTGTAGAATTCTAAAGCGTTGTTATTTATATAATATATAAGATGTGTATAATATATTATTAAATTTAATAAATTATATTACAAAACTTAATTAATAATGATGCCGTCTGTATACAAAATTAATGTCGGTCTCTTTTTAACTGCATGTTGAGTAATTACTCTTACAAAAGTAGGAGATTCAAATATTTAGTACACATAATTTCACTTCTTTTTTCATGGGTGTCAAAAGAGTTGTCTACCTGTATTAACTCGCCTTTTACATAGACTGAGATGGATTAATTCAATAAAATAATATAATTTTATACAAAAATACGTTAACCTTCATTACTTTGATTGGCATCTTACTGCCTTTTAAATTAAGCAAGACAAAACAAATCAAACTACAATCTAAATGAATCGCGAAAACATAAGCACACTTCATCTTTTAAGTGGGATTAGCTAGCGCCACCCGTTTAATCAATTCTCGTTGAATCTCATCCGCATATCTTTATGTCCGTTGTGTTGTGGAACTTTTAAGTACCATCACACTTTGACAAAGTAACCAAAAAAGACACGCAACCTTAACTTATGCGTAACCTCGATATCCCACCTTCTTTTTCGTGGAACTTTTAACCAAGATTCTCTTAGTCCCATGAAATTAATTAACATCACGTGTAACGTATGTAAAGCAGCCATGGTTAACCTTGGGAGAAGAAAGGTGAGACTTACATGGGAAGCGACAAAGTAGGCGATCATATTAAGGGCGATGCCCCACCAAACGGTTCCAAAAATGTAGCCAGACAGGTTTTGCATGCGACGCAAGAGGCAGACTGAATGGTAGATCTTGGGCAGATACTGGAAGAGGAACATGATTAACAGCACTGTCATCACCGCGGTAACTGAGCCTTTCTCTAACAGAGAGGGAATTGCCACCCATACTACAATCTACGTTCAAATCAAGTATAAAACTACATTAAAATATGTCACAAACAACGATTTGGTTGTTGGCCCACGAAAGCCATATAATATATAGAGCACCACAATCGCATTTTTTTCATTCAAAGCCTAGCAACGACGAGGATCAAGATTCTTTTTTCTCTTTTTTATGAAGTCAGTGTATTTAGTATGAGAGAGAGAAAGAAATAAAATTAAAAAAATTATATTATGAAATTTCCCGAATTTTGAGATCAGAAATTTCCAGAATTGATTGTAGTGCAATGATGAGCGATGTAAAAAGAATATTGTAAAAATCTGACTGCAGTGATAAAATGTAGTGCCTTCTTCTGTGTAAAAAAGTAATATTCAAAACCAGTATAATTTAGAAAATGAAGTCAGAAACATCCCACGTTGTGTGACAAATTGCTGTAGGTTTCAGGACCACAACTTGATTAAATTTTATGTAAAACTGCCGTACTGCATTTTTTCAGGGACCACTCTATAATATGTAAACTCTATCCGGACGAAACCAAATTGGTTGTGTACAAAACAACAAACTTGTGGCACCCATGCTGATTTGACGTAACTTACTGTGTTGTAATAGAATAATGCTAATAACACATAAATTTTGTATGTAAATAAAATACAATATAAAACATATTTTTTTTTAAAAAAAAAAGAAACAATGTGAGATTTCACAAAGTTTATATAATTTTAAATTTTTTATATATAATTTTAATTTGTATGAATGTCAGCACCAATGAAACATAATTTAGACTCATTGGTGTTTTCTGAACAAGAACCCGCGCATGTTAGCTAGTTACTGTCACTCTTAAAGTAGCTGCAGCTACCTTCTAAGATCATATAACAGCTATGTCTCTCATCAGTTTTCCCTCAACACAATGTTATTTTATTTTAATACTCTTATTTTTATATAATTATTATTTTATAAATTTATACATCAAATTTATTAGATCTTCCCGTATCAAGCATATTTGGTCTTGATAAAGGATATAGCAGCTCAGTACAGGAACTGGAGGCTAGAAAGTTTCCCCATATGCAACTTCAGCGGAATTTTCCTATCAACCAACTTAAAAATACCCAAAACACTTTTATTATAGGTAATGAACATGAAGACATGGGAAACATCACATTCGGAATGCAGGAAAAGCACCAAAATATGCATGCACAAGACAAGTAATGTCATGCACTTGTCATCTTCTTCAGTTGCTACTGTGCCAAACTCGTTTTTATTCTCACAAAAAGAAAATCAAAATCAAAATTTTTGAAAAAAAAAAAAAAAGAAAGCCCTTTTAATGAGAATAATGGACAGACCCATAAATATGGCATTAGAAAGAAAATGGAAAAAGAGGTAGAGAAATTCTGACCTGGGGAAGAGGAAGAATAACAAAGAGGTCAAAGAAGAAGCCTTTCTTGGCCTTGAGATAGCGAAGAGCAACGGAGCGGCCACTTGTGTCTCTGACGCCACTCCCAGCACCCATGCCAAAGGGGCGTTTGGCCATCTTCATCTGCAACCACATGTTCCACACGTGCAAAACGTCCGTCATGCACCGGAGCGCCGTCACCGTGATAGCGAACCACCCATCCACGAAGAGACACATACACGTGTCGCTGATCGATAGCGCGTAGAAGAACAGTGGGTCCACAAACAACCCGGCTGCACAAACCAGCAGGAATACCCTGTTCCATTCTTGTACCCATTTGGTTCTTGGGTCCAATACTTGCCCCATCGACCAACTCGGCCGCCGTGAACCGCACCCGCCGCCGAGGACGCTGCTTGGCCAGCACCCAACAACCTTGTCGCAATCTTTTACATCGTCTTCTTCTTCTCCTTCTTCGTTCTCCTCGTCTTCCTCGTCCTCACTGTCTTTAACGTCTTCTTCTTCCTCATCGTCATCAGTGCTGTAGGGGGACATGCGTGAACCACGAGGGTTGTCTTGTTCTGCTGTGGTGGCCATGGAGGTGAGAGGTTCTGGTAAGTGGAAATTCGAGCACAGATATTGAGATGGAGAGGATTGAAATATTGACCATTGAAGACGCTAATAATTGGAGAGGCAGGATGCTTTAAGAGAGAGAAGGGGGCGCACTGCTGAGTTACAGTCTAAGGGGCAGGAAAATGACAATTTTTTCGAATGTACCACATTGCCCTCCAGTTATAATGTACTCCTGGCATTGGGAATTTTTTTTTTTGGTGACATTGACAATTTTTAACTTCGTAAAAGCATATTTGTTCTCCTCGTAAAAGCACATTTTACAATTATTTTTTCCTCGTAAAAAGCACAAACAGATACCCTATTTTTATTTAATAAAATATAAATTATTAAATTTATTAAATATAAAATTATAAAAATATTTTTTTTGAAATAAATTAGCCACAGTTATATATGAAGTATACATGATTATGCATATAGTTCAATATAAACTTAATAAATTTTAAAAATACCATTTATATAAAACCAAGTGTATCATTATGTACAATTAATAATTATTAGATCTTAACATGTAGTACATGAATACCTATTTAATTGCTTTTTTAATTTTTATTTTGTAGACTTAAAGATAAAAAACTTAGCTTACCACAACAGCCATGCCCCCAATAATCTCTTCAAGAAGAAACACTAATTCACATACACAGTAACACGAAGAAAGAAAACTTCGTACGTTCGCATTCAACTAAACTGATACAAAATATATTAAATAATTGTTTTCCAGTCTCCATCAGTAAAATGCTCCAGAGATAATATTTTAATTTTACATAGTATTGTAGCACAATAATTATATGTCCTCCTAAACAATTCAGCATGCTGTTCCTCAATATGTTGAACTGCCTGAATAAATTTATATACTTGAAAGAGATCAAATGCCAAACTCTTTATTTCAGTATTATAATAATTATAATTAATATTTTTGCTTTTATATATTATATCACATCACACTTTCCTTGCTTAATTAACTGTTTGAGAAAAATAATAATTGGTGTACGTAAATGATGTAAAACCACATATAAATATTTCAGCAGTGCAGAAAAAAAAAAAGTGAATGTAATTTTCTGTGTAATGATTCATCAAATTATTAACAAAATATAAATCGATGTGAATGCAGACATGATGTCAAATGGGTTCAGATTTTAAGGACATAGGAAGTGAAAAAATAATATTCATAAATTAAATTTGAACATAAGATATATAAATATAAAAATTATTAAAATTAAAATAATAATAACAATAATAAATTCAAATCTTATATCTAATAGTTATTAATATACCAACGAACAAGTATCATCCACATGTCAAAAGTTGAGATAATTAAGAAAATTGTCTTTTTATTGGTTGGTTGAATTTATTATTAATTTTATTTTTTATAAATTTAAATTTAAATTTATTAAATATAATATACTGAATTACAAAATTTAAAATTTTAAAGAAATAAATAAACCTTCGTAATCCTTTGGTAAAAACTGTTAAGAGGAAGATATTTTTCTTTATTTATTAGCAAGATTGGCAGTTGGACAGAATAAAAAATGATTGAAATGACGGAGGCTCTGGCCGTCTCCCGTCCTGTCAACCATGCTCTGAAGATTTCCCGAGTTGAGGAGCCAAAATCCTTTTTTCCCTGCACAGGCATGAAAAAGCACTTTTCCCAATCAGTTTGTTGTCCATGTGTGAGAAAGCAAATTACCGAAGGTTTGGGGGCGTGTTTTGGGTGGGGTGCCTCGCTTCTCATGTCATTTTTTTTAATATTAAAAAAATTATCATATGAAAATTAAATTTAAGGGAGATGAACAATAATAATAAGAGAGGCGAATAATAAAGTTGAATTCGAACTTCGAGGCCCCATCTCATGTCATTTCTACAAGTGTTGGGTGCTGTCTTATTCCCAAACAAATTTATTACAATCCATTAATTCAACACTTTAAGTAGGCATAGCCAAGATAAAATCGAGTTTCCATCTCCATTAGATGACAAATTTGACAGAATCCTAAGCTCTGTTTTTCTGCGTAACCACAAATTATATATAAAAAGAGATCATGACATAATTCAAATAAAATTGTGATGGCTATCTTAATTACAAAAATTTATAACTTTATTTTTGATATAAAGCGTTAGAGTAGACCAGGTCATTTTGTCTATGACAATTTATAATTAAATAAAATAAAATAAAGTTATTCATAAATTTATATAATTTTACACATAAAAATATAAATTACTTCAACTCAAAATAACTCATAAATTAAGTTTTAATTTTTCATAAATTAAAAAAAATATAATGTCAACTCACACCTAACATGAATAACTCGGTGAACTCAACTTACCGTAATGCCCCTACCCAGAAGCGGATCATATATTTTTTTGTCTTTTTATTTTAATATCCTCGTACGATAATGCTAAAAGCTAGTAAGTGCTTAAAAAAAAAAAAAGTTAGTAAGTACAAATCATGTACCAAAGACAGCCCAGTGGGACCCCCTGTCTAACTGTGTTTGTTTGGTTCCCCATTATTGACTACCTTTTGAAAATTCTAACCAAGTTCGTTTGATCATGTCATATCAAGGAGATTTTACTTCTACACCATATTATTTACTTAATATTTATATTTTTTTCGTAAATTTTGTAAATTTATTAAATTTTATAATTTAATTTATAAAATTTAATAATTTAGATTATAAATTATAAAAATTAAGTAAAAATAAAATTATAAAATAAGAAAACTCTAATATTATAAGTTATAATAGCAGTAAAAAGGGCATGTTGGGAGAGAGGACGATGGGCAAGAGAGAGAAAATCATGGCTGGGGAATTAAACAACGGGATTGCGTACATAGAGAAGGACGTTGAGAGGGAAGGACAGGGGATAGTGTGTCATTTACGAAAAAGTTGGAGCAACTAAGGTTCGGTGAAACTTCATCACTTTGTTTGCTTCTTCATCAATCACGTATTTACATTTTATCCCATTACCGTTGTAACACTGCGATTTGGCATGCATCTCAATTTGAAGGTGGCAACGCCATTATTAGTTATTAATTATATATATATTAGTAAAATAGTACTATTTGGTATTTATTCTGCAAACGGTGGACATGCATGTAACCAATTCCACCCCTTTCCCCATTTTAAGAATTGTGATATATGTACAAATTATTGCTTCCGTTCTGCCTTTCTTTCTCTCATCTATTCTTTTTCACTTTTCTTATTAAAAAAAAGGTTAATTAGGATTTGAATTACTTAATTTTTTTTTTACTTTTATAATTCTTTTATTTTTTTTTATATTTAAATCTATAAATTTTAATTTTTTTCACTAATTTTTCTCTCTCTTTATTTTATTTCTACCTCTATGTTCCTTGATACACCCTATAACTTCCAGACCAAAAGGTGCCTAATCCTTTTCCTAATATACCTCTACCATTTCTCCCATCAATTACCATGCATCTTAAACAGAAATATGTCAATTGTAGGAAATGATATAGTAGGGGAATAATTGCAACAGCACCCTATGTATAGTCTACATTCTTGTCCCTACTGGGTCAAAACAAATCATTGGTGCCTCTTCAATAACCTTAATTTATGTAATATGTAAAGGAAAAGTTGAGTGCAGAACAAATCACTATATAAAATTTGCATAATACACTATTATTAACTATGTTTTATATTTTAGTATGCAGAATCTGTGCATTATGCATATCTTATACGCTAACCTCTTATATAAATAGGCATTATTAACTATGGTAAAAATTTAAAATTGATTTAAACTAGTTATATAAGCACTGCTACTCTCACACCGATACAGAATTCTCACATAATTTCGCATCTTCTATGATGTGAGAGGAGAATTCCTGTAGTTACATCACCTTGCTCAATGATGGATGATACAGTCCTGAGGGCTTCTAGTTCGACAAGAGGTAGGTGGAGAGAAGTTTTTAGTAGGCCTTGGCATGAAGTTGCACCTAGCGCTGTTGTATGGTCCACGAGTCAGTCATACCCCATCTCATCCTTGTCCCATAAAAGCTATCCTTATCTGAAGGACTGATCATGCATGTGCCTAGCACAAACAATAAGTTACAATTGGTTCGTTGATTTTCTCTCTTCAATCATCCATACATAGTTTTTACTCGCTTAATAATTGGGATGCAATTCTCATAAAACTAAAGTAAATCTTGAAATTTATTAAGTTTTATAATTTAAATAATAGAATTTAATATATTTAATAATTTAAATTATTTTAAATAAGTATTTAATAAAATTATATATATAAAAACCGCAGGATGAAATAAACAAACAAATGAATACTCACTTTCAAAATATCGCAGTTGTAGGGTCGGAGGCGATGTACTAATTAATGTATATAGTTTCAGTGTGGCACGTCAACTTATTTCATTTGTATTTGGCTTCTGTAATGTGAACCCTGTCCATATCTTGTTGGCTGCATTTATTTTAGGAATGAACAAGTACTAGGATAGCCACATACGGGTTGTGAAATTTGATACGTTTATCTCTTTGTCCTTTGTTTAGTTTTGAGGAGAGAATCAGTATAATTACAAAAAAGAAATGATATGTTATTTGTAGCAAGGATTAAAATAAGAAAATATGATTATTTCGACCCTAAAAATAAAAGGAAAAGCTATTCCTATACATTTTTCTTAAAAAGAGTTTTAAAAAATTAATATAACTTGTTAAATTTATTAAATTTTATATTTAAAATTATGAAAAGATTATTTAATACTTTTAGTATATTAATTGATGCAATCTACTTTCAAACAAAATTTATATATTTTTAGGGATTATAAATGTCATTTTCATAACTACATCAATAACACAATGTAAATAGGAATTTATTATTGAATTAATATATACATACTAAAACCGTTAGGTAATTTTTTATAAAATTTAATAAATATGATAATATAGATTTTAACTAAAAAATTTACAAATTTGAATTGAGAGGAACAAAAGATGGAAAAATAAAAGGGATGAAAAGGGATCCCAGGCCCAATTTGCCGGTGCTCTCACCGTGTAAAGTGGCTGTTGTAAAAGTTAGTCTCATGCATACCTTGCCTCAGCTTCTGCTTTCTTTTCCATTTCACAAACTGTTATTGCTAAATTGGATCCTTGGTCCATCTTCTGTGCGCCTTAAATCCAATTAAAAAGAGCCCATCGTCAAAACCAAATGAAAAATAAAAAAAAGTAAAAAGGCTAAAATATATTGATTTTTTTTTACACTTTTACTTATTACGAATTTTTTTATATTTTAATTACAATAATAAATACCTTAAGTTTTAAAATTATAACAATTATTTTTTATTAAAGAATTATTTAAATTTTAATAAAATACAATATTATTGAAAATTAAAACTATTTTCATTTATTTTTGTTAATAAAATAACATTTTATGCTATCACTTATTAAAAGTACAATCAAGTAAAAGTTTATAATAATAAAATTTGATGTGTAACTTTATAGTTTGAATGCTTATAATTTTTAAAAAAGTTATTTTTTAAAGATTAATATATTTAATTTTAATCTGATGGAAGAGACTTTCTATAGGAAGAGTTTTAATTTTTAACAAAAAATATATACTCTATTAAGATTTGGATAAGCTTTTAATAAAAAAGATAAATTATTATAATTTTAAAATATAATATATTTATTGTTATAAATAAAAATGTAAAAAATTTCTACAATAAAATATAAGTGCAAGAAAATTCATATATTTTAAACAAAAAAATTCGACTTTGTGGTACATTGGATGTATCATCTATTCTTTATAGTAAAAGATTTCAAATTCATTCCCTCTAAAATACAGTAAATTGTTCCCAATCATTCAAGAAAAAATCCTCTCCTTCTCTCCTTACAAAAACACAAAATTCTCCCTTTCACCCTCTTATCTAGGAATGGCAATGGAGTGGGGCGAAAGCAAAGAGTAGTCCCCACTCGTTTACCTTAAGGAAAAAATTTATCTCTATCTCCATCCTGTCCTGAAGGAAGGAAATTTTTTTTTTCGATCTTAATCCCTGCGAGAGAGTGGGTCTATGTGAGAATCTAAAATTTAAAAAAATTTTAAAATAAAATTTTTATAATATGTATAAATTTATATTATATTATATTATTTATTATATATATAATTATTAATTTATCTTTCATATTATATATTATATAACTATTATATAAAGATATTATAGTAAATTTATACTTTCAAAAATCCTCACAAGGTGAGGAATAAAATTTCTATCTTTTTTTTGAAATTATGATGAAAAAAATTTTTACCCCATCCTTACTTTGATGGAGAGAAAATTTTTTTTATTCTCTAGCCAATATCAAGAATTTCTCGTAAATATTGTTCAATTAGAAAAAATTGCCATCCTTACTACGGCTAATTTGGCTATACAAAAGTATGGATTGAGTTAAGAACTTTAAAAGAGGTAAATATATAATTAAAAAAAATAAAATTTATATATTAAATTATATAAAAAATAAAAAATTATTAAAATATAAAAAATTAGAAAAATCAAATCTACAAAAGTATTTAATAGACTACAATTACAATTTTACAATAAATTTTTATTTACATATGTAAAATTAGAATTATCTTAAAAAAAAAGGGGGAAGAAGTTCCTTTTTAAACAATAAAACAAAAACTTGGTCAAGGTTCCCATCCGTCTCCATTTCCATTCCTCATCTTTTTCCGGCCCTGGCCATAAGCGACGACGTATCTTGGGTTGTCTCCTCCCTCGCGAGGACAACGACCACCGTCACCAAAATTCTTCACTCAGCCTGCTGCAATTTCTACTTCAGCTATCTTCTTCTTCTTCTTCTTCACCGCAATCTTCTTCACCGCCTACTACTTCAGTCTTCATTTATCGCACAGATACAGTCGTAATACGAAAGATTGTAAGCAAGAGTCGTCCATGGGAGACGCTAGCAATACGCTTCGCATACTTGTAGCTACGGACTGCCATCTCGGCTACATGGAGAAGGACGAAATACGACGCCATGATTCATTTCAAGCATTTGAAGAGATTTGCTCAATAGCTGAGCAGAAGGAGGTAATACTCGCTCTTGAGTTTAATGTCTTTCTAGTTGTGCTTCGCTATGTTCCTTTTCTATGTTGCTTTATTCTTTGATTGCTTTCATGCAACATTGGACTAGAAGTTACTTTTAGATTTTCTGAGTAAGCACTGATCTTACAATAGAGGTAAAAGACGAAGAACTTAAAAAGGAAAAAAGTAACAATCTTTAGTCCTGAAAAGCGCGGGTCAATGTAAAGTAATTCCATGATTCCTGAGCCATCTCGTTTCATTATGGTATATGCTTGAATAAGTGAATGTGGTTTAACAAACACTGAATTTGTATTTGGAACGGCCAGGTTGATTTTTTACTACTTGGTGGTGATCTTTTTCACGAGAACAAGCCATCAAGGTCAACATTGGTTAAGGCTATCGAAATTCTCCGTCGACATTGTCTTAATGATCGACCAGTGCAGTTCCAAGTTGTCAGTGACCAGACTGTTAATTTTCAGAATGTGTAAGTATTTGCTGCTGTGCATATTGGCAAATTATTCCGCTTTGGTCAGCTGTTATTAACCATGATGATTCGAATTGCATATCTTGGTTAAACTATTTGCTATTTGCTTATGTAGCAGCCTAAGCTTTACTTCTTTCCAATGTAGTTTTTTATTAGTATGCTGCCTTTTCTGCCTTAACCAAGATATTGTGATTATTAATGTTTGTTCACGTCATAAACTGATAAGGACTCTTCTTGCTTTCTGAAAATACCTAGAAGTTCAGCTTGATCGGTGTTTATTCATTTTATATACATTGTTATTCTCAACAGATTTGGTCACGTAAATTATGAAGATCCACACTTCAATATTGGTTTGCCAGTCTTTAGCATTCATGGAAATCATGATGATCCAGCAGGCGTGGTATGAGTAATGTGGTAAATTTATATATGGTTTTTGGATAATAATTTAATTTGGTTGCTATGGTTACTCTTGTAACCCTGACAGGCTGCTACTAAACTTTGTTGCTGGGAGACTCTATTAATTGTAATACAACCAGACTTCATTGAAGATTTTTGTAGATGCAATGATCTTGACTTGGTGGATTGAATCATGTTGCAATTAAATCTGGCCAATCAAGATGAGGGAACAAAAACATAGATGCTAAAAAAGTTCTCTGTGATTATAGGATAAGGAAACTATCTTTTGGGATGTGATACATTCAAATGTACCATTTTCTGCATTGTGAAATTTGGTCCTTGAAATGCATTTACTTTCAGCAATGATCCTATTAATTTGTCATCATTCAGAATTTCAGTTGGTTCTAAGGAACTTCACATAAAATATACCAGTTGGAGGTTAAACAAACATTAGTCACTAGGAGGTGAAGAACATGACTTCTTCTGGTTTTGTGGGGGTAGGGGCGGTGGCTTTGGAGAGCTAGATTATGAAAATGTTTGCATTCTCCTATGAGGACTTAAAGAATAGAACACTTTCTGTTTGGACATTGCTCTCTACTGGCAATAAATGCTAATCTGTGGATTGTTATTCATAATTATTCATTATGCATTTCAAAATGCCGTTAGATGAAAATATCTTCTTTTTTTGGCGGAGATATTACATTGAAGTCGGCAGAGTGGTAGTTCTAGCTGAAGGCTTTTTTGGCGGAGGGGGCACTTGAACCCTTTGCCACCACCTTTGGTGGGGAGAGTGAGTACCATTTGAAAATATCTAGCTAGTTGAATACTTCATTTTTGATTTCCATTTTCATATTTCAATTAGCACTCAGTTTGTCTCTCAAGTATTTTGTGGTAAAAATTCTCATTCCAATTAATTTGATATTGATTCATTTAAATGTTAAATATATTTTTACCCAGATTGCTATTTTTTCAATCTAATCATAGTGTGTTTAGAGCTGTTGTTAACCACAAGAAATATGCATTCCGTACTGAATGATCGTGACAGGACAACCTCTCTGCTGTTGATATTCTCTCTGCATGTAATTTAGTCAATTACTTTGGGAAAACAGTTCTTGGGGGTTCTGGTGTTGGTGAGATCACTGTATACCCTATTCTTATCAAGAAGGTTTGTTTTTGAATGATGTGAACATTAGCATATTTGGCTGAAAGTATCACTTTGTCCTGAGCTGTATCTTTATGAAGTGCAGGGTTCAACAGATGTAGCTCTGTATGGTCTGGGAAACATTAGAGATGAAAGGCTTAATAGGATGTTTCAAGTATGCTACATATTTAATTTGCTTTCAAGCAGCTCATCTATCTATTTAAATCTGCTAAAGTGATGTGTATTATCAATTCTTCTTCAGACGCCACATGCTGTACAGTGGATGCGGCCTGAATCTCAGGAAGGATGTCAAGTGTCCGATTGGTTCAACATTCTGGTTCTTCATCAGAATAGGTTGTGTCCACCTGTGTGTCCATGCTTCCTGAAAGATTGTATTAAATATTATAAATCATTGAAAAAGATATTAATTGGCTTGACCTTTATATCTGATCTTAAAGTTCTGGTAATCTTTTTCATGTGCATGTTCTACATCATCTATGTCTTAGATTTATATCTACATGATGATTAATATTGTTTTCGAACATGCAGGGTCAAAACAAATCCAAAAAATGCTATAAATGAGCACTTCCTGCCACGCTTCCTAGACTTCATTGTTTGGGGGCATGAGCATGAA
Organism: Dicorynia guianensis; assembly: GCA_037013595.1. Lineage (NCBI taxonomy): Eukaryota > Viridiplantae > Streptophyta > Magnoliopsida > Fabales > Fabaceae > Dicorynia > Dicorynia guianensis. The sequence continues at coordinate 6,517,682 of JASUAB010000009.1, forward strand.
TGTTTGGTCGACCCACAGGTAGACTGATTTCGTATTTCCCAAAGTGGGCCTAGATACACATGTATATGACTATATGCTGGGTACTGCTGTTCTCAAATGTGGTTTTTATTTTCTTTCAGGAAGTTCCAGGGATGGGATTTCACATCTCACAACCAGGGTCTTCGGTTGCAACATCACTGATTGATGGTGAATCAAAACCAAAGCATGTACTTCTTTTAGAAATCAAGGTTATCTGTGGATAAGAACATAAATTCCTCATACATGCAAGCAGTTATTTTGTCTTATAATTTTTTTTTAAGCAACAGCTTGAAAATATGACTGTTGATAGGGTAATCAGTATCGTCCAACTAAGATCCCTCTGATGTCCGTGAGGCCTTTTGAATATACAGAGGTAAAGTGATATGCCAATATTATTTTATTTTCTTAAGTTGATGTACTGATATTGCATTATTTTCACCCAGAATCTTCATAACGCAGATTATATTAAAAGATGAACCTGATATTGATCCCAATGATCAAAATTCAATTCTTGAACACTTGGACAAAGTGGTATGTGGGTCTCCTAACGCTGGATGATACATTGAGGCTTTTATAATACTTAAATACCTATGCCCTTTTGGTTGTTAGTTGTTAGTGAAATCTTTTATGAGAAGTCCACTTACAATCGTTTAAAAAAAAAAAAAAATGTCCTCTTAGGTTTCGTATAGTGGCTATTTGTGATAATATGTGGTTATTCTGGTTTAATATTTAATTATTCTGCTATAAAAGATTTTTTGGAACCACAGTGGAATGATTTTTTTGTTGAAGGGACTTTAGAAGAATTGTCTCAAATATTTTTTGGTGGTTATATGTAATACTATTCAGGTTGGAATGCTGCTAGAAAAATCTAGTAAAAAGGATGTCAATAGAGCAGAACGCAAGCTTCCACTGATACGTATCAAGGTAATTGCTCTATAGCTTGAAGCTTAGTCTGCAATTGATTATTTCATAACCCTGGTTTTGAAATTACACTTTTATTATAGTAAAGCTAGTTATTTTCATAAACATTAATTGGATCCAACTCCATTCTTTCTTGTTACATGGAATCAGATTCACAAATCCTTTGTAATACCTAAATTTATACAGATTTTAGTCTGAACTTCTGTGCAATCTTTTGGCTATAATGGATATCCTATGCATTAAATGCTACACTTGTTTCCTGGCATAAGCTAACTAACCTTTATAATATAATTTTGGACTTGGCAGGTGGATTACTCTGGATTTATGACTATTAATCCTCAAAGATTTGGGCAGAAATATGTGGGGAAGGTAACGTGCATTTATCACTTTTCCTGAATTAGTTAGCTAATGCTAATTTTGCTTGAGGACTGTTTTTTACTATTGATTTGTTGTCCTTTTATTAGGTTGCAAACCCTCAAGACATTCTTATATTCTCAAAGGCTGCAAGAAGGGCGAAGGGTGAAGGTAATTTTAACTGCTATTGTTTACTCTCTTTATTTGTTTGTGTGAAATAAACTTCAGATGTCTATATCAATGTGAATTTAATCAAGTTCTACGTTGAGGTTGGTTGTTTATAAATTACTTCAGAAATTCATTTGCTTTGTGGATATCTTGATGTCATTTTGCATTGTATCTTTGATGTGACTATGAGATTTATATTGCATAGTGCATAATATGCTTTTCTGATCTTTGTATGATTTGGTATGCTAATACTACACAATTTTGGTATAAGTATTTTATTCATGTTATATGAACTTATGTATGCATACTACTGATTGAACTGGTCATCCAATTTTTTTTTTTTCTTTTTGTTCTAGCTTGTTGTTTGTTGATTACAATATGCAAGGCACCTTTTATTAATTTTCTTACTGAAGCTTGAGGTCGCTTCATCTTTTTTGGTTGCTGTCCTCTCTAACATTTTTGTTATGATTAGAATCAACTTTAGGGAAACCTTAGGAATTGATGGTTCTGATCACAGATAATAAGAATCATTCCTAGTCATGTCCAATCTTTCTTGAAAGTAACAAGCCTGATCTCACATTTGTCTTGTGACTTGTTTTGAACAATGATAATACGTCTAATTTGGTTTATATAATGGGGCAATAAGGTGATTTTTCCCTGCCATCTATTTCCCAAATTATCATGCTTCTGGTAGAACCTTAACTCTGTCTTTTTTTGGTTGTTCTAGGTAAAATTGATGATTTGGAACGACTTCGTCCAGAAGAATTAAATCAACAAAACATAGAGGCTTTGGTTGCTGAAAATAATCTGGTATTTTAACCATTGAGTACTTAAGCTTTTTACTCATTTGATACATAACTTAATGGATACTTCCTAATTTTACAAGAGCCGCTATATAAATTTATATCACTGCACTAATCAAAGGAGATTCTTTTTTTTAATGAAAGAAAAAAGTTTACTGGAAGGAAAGAAAGGATACAAAGGAGGAGGATATCCTCCTCAAAAAAGAATACAAAAAGGAAAGGAAGACTTATTTGAAGAGAATGAATATAAATATATAAATAATTAAGGCTTTTGTAGTTGGTTTTTTTCAATGAATCTGACTCTTGATGGTTTTACAGAAAATGGAGATACTTCCAGTCAATGATTTGGATATTGCATTACACAATTTTGTTAGCAAGGATGATAAAATGGCATTCTATTCTTGTGTTCAATACAATCTTGAAGAAACACGAGTGAGTATTCTGGATTGCATTTATATTCTGTATTCTACATATATGGTTTTACGTTGGAACATCCACTCTGTATATTATCTTTCCTCCAAAGCTGTCGCATGTTAGTATGTGTCATGCTAATGTCATATGGGTTTTTCTTTCCTAGTCTTCTCTTAGATTGGCACATTGATGACTTCCTTTTGTGCTTATACAGAACAAAATTTCTAAAGATGCAGACACTCTGAAATTTGAAGAGGAAGATTTAATTCTTAAAGTTGGAGAGTGCTTGGAGGTTAGAAGCTTCATCATTTGTTTTTGCTTTAAGAATCTAGTAGTCTCCACTACATTTAGGTAGAAAATTCAGCTCTGCTTTGTAGGAGTAGCCTTGCTATTTCCGTGGCCCTCATGAAGTAGCAGTTGCAGAGCATACATGCCCAGCAATTATGTTTGTCCTCCAGGAGCTTCGTCAATCAGAATTCTTTTGCTTCTGCTATGAATTGTTGCTACATGTTGCTCTTTGTTATCACTATGATTTAATGCATGGAACTTACATGTAATTGTCATTAATGACTCAGTTGATTTTCTCTTCTTCCAGGAACGTGTCAAAGCAAGAACTGCAGGCTCCAAGGATGCCGCTACCTCACAGTTCACTTCTGGTGCTCAGTCAATGGAGGTAACCCCAGCATATGATATGCTACCCGCTATTGTAGTAGTGATGATACAGTGGCATTTCAGGCTGAGTTAATCCATCCCCCGTATTTAGCTTTTTTTTATGATTTGACATAGGATTTCCAAAGCAGAAGTGCTGCTGGAACTGGAAGTGCAGTTTCATTTAGTGATGATGAAGAAGCCATGCCAATATCTGGCTCAAAGTCAAGCACTAGAGGAAGGAAAGGGTTCTCTGGGGCATCTCAAACTTCTACAAGAGGGAGAGGCAGGGGCAGGGCCAGAGGCAGAGGCTCCAGCACCTTAAAGCAGACAACTCTAGATGCATCGTTAGGTTTTCGCCATTCTCAAAGGTTGCTGTTCTGATTTTAATAAAAAAAGATATAGTAATTGTCTGATTATTTGCAATATAGAAAATTCAAAGAAGATATGGAAGTGATGATTCAATTATTTATTAAAAGGAGAGAAAGAAGAGGAGTAATGACACTTGAGAACATCCACAGGAGATGTTGGAGTTTGAATGATGCTTTAGAACCAAAAAAAAAAAGGGTTTCTACATTGAAGAATAATATATTTAGAATGGATAACTCCTTTCATGTTACAGTATAACAAAGTTGGCATCCTTCATGGTCCAACATATTTGGTGGGGGATGGATATCCTTGAGGATATGCCATAAAAAATGTATTGGCGCTGAATTTGGTTCTTTCATATAGGTAAAAAACTAGAACGATAGGTACAGAACTTAATGTAGTAGAGATATTGTTTCACTCTAATTTATATGAAGTTTCGGTGATATTCCACTAATGGTGCCTCAGATAGATACTTAACATGATTGGAGGGCTTCTTTGATTTGAATTCTTCCAGTATATTAGGAAGATTCATCCTTTGTTATTGTCAACCATGTGCTTTCGTTATATCAAAGGTTAATATTGTCAATGCAGGTCTGCATCAGCTGCTGCAACAACTGCTATCCAGAGTGTTGCTGATGATGGTGATAATTTGGATTCAGCTTCAAGTGAAGATGCTCGAAAATATGCAGTTGAAGAGATTGATGACAGTTCGGTAGGGACCTACACCAAATCCATGTTTATTGCATGCTGTATTACAGCAAATTTATCCCTTTTCTAGTTATATAGTGCTTGCCAGTACAATGCTTGAAACCTGAAAGTTTCAAAGTGTGCCTTTACTTGTAATTTTTCACTGAAACATCGTGAGTTCCTGACATATTCAATGACTAAGTTAAATTTCTGCACTTTACATTGCAAAGGGAAATGAATCAAAGCTACCAAGACAGAAAAGGGCTGCTTCGAAGGGAAGAGGTAGAGGATCTACACAATCCTCCAAGCGAGGAAGGAAATCAGATAACTCTTCCGTCCATAAAATGTTAATGAACATTGATGATGACGACGATGACGATAATACTGTCAGAAAGAGATTAAATAAGTCCCAACCTCGGGTTTGTGTCTTCTTTTGTTCCTTTGACTGTTTCCAATATATTATATATTACCATTTTGATTCAAAATATTTGAAAAGTTGTTGTTCCGTTCTAGGGTTCCTGTGCATTTTCTCAATTATAATTCTTGTATGCTACCAATAGTATTTCTGCTCTCATTTATACCAAATAATCTGCCAATTTCTTGATATGATATATTGAAGTTGGCCATAAATCAAGATAAGACATGCAAATAAACTTTTGCACATCATACTTTCCGCCTTCATTTATGCAATGTTCTGCCAAGGAGATGTTGGCCTTTTTTTTGGGGAGTATAGTATTGTGTAAGAGCTGTCAGTTAAAAGTGATTCCATTCTGTTTTGATGTACTTGTACTTTGGTGTAGATTTTGAATGATTTTGTGGCTTTACCTTTATTGTTTTTCTGAATTTTACTGGTCTTGGTGCTTCATGTTTATTCATATCTGCTGGGTATCTATTATATTAGGGTTTTGCTGCGCTATGAAGCATGTGTATAGATGCATCTTGTACTACACTATTTTTTTACATGATTATAGTTAATCTAAATTCCTGTGGTTTCGATTAAATGATTGGTGCTTTGGAACTTACACAACTTGCATAGTGAAAATGAGTTGTGGGATAATTTTGATATCATATTAATGTATTTACCAACTATTTATTAAAACAATCAGATGATGTCAAGATGGCTTCTTGAAAGGAATCAATTGGTGACTTTCTGATCTGCCATTATGTTATAGGGGAAATGTTGCTTCCAGAAGTAGTTCTAGCAATAATATTTAACAGTTGTGGTTGATTTCTGAAATTTCTTTTCTGGAGTATAATACATAGTGATTGATAACATCTTTATTGTAGTTCAGCTTAGAGCACGTGCGAACTAACAGATGCTTCTTCTTGTCTGTAGGTGACAAAAAATTATGGAGCTCTAAGAAGATAATTAGGTTGCCGGCAATTTGACACTGGTCAATATGTACGATGTCATGCTACCAATCATCACTATACGCCACGTTGCCTTGTAACATTTTTTGGCTTTAACCTTGTAAAAAAATTAAAGGATGTGTCCACTAAGTCAGTGAAGTCCTGCCCTGGATTTAAGAGAATTGTTTGGTGAACTATAGACACTATTTGACCACAATTGAGACAAAGAAAGAGGACAATTCCTGATGAGATCAGCTTATGAAAAATTTCAATGATATGTGGAAGTGGTTATTCGTATATTGGATAACCATTTCTGTTGGTTATTTGTCTACTTAAAGAGAGAAGTGGTTATTCTCCTTTATATGCAACAGTAATCCAAACGTAAGAGTAATTACTGCGATATCAAAATGCCACAAAAGGCATATTGCAACGGAAATTTATATGTGGAATTTCTGTTTGCAACAACACAAAAATTATCACCAAAGTTTCAGGATGGTGGTCAAAAGGGATTGATGTTGTACCATGTGCCCGAATGGTGCCCAATGATTGGGAACGATACCAGGCATAAACTATATACAAAAGCCCATACTCCGTCATCGAAGGTAGGTTCTTCTGCGCACGATGTTTGGGTTCTTTGCTTCACGCTCATCATTAGGTTTTCCCTACACCAACATATTTGCGAAAAACTCGTAAATACTGTAACAAGCATGCCAGACAGCACCTATAACCAAGAAAAAAAACGCAAAAGTAACTTTGAAACCAGATCATAGGGAAGTCGTGGAATATTTAACTTAATTTTAGAGACAGCAAATGACAATAGTATGATCACGAAGCCAAGAAATACAAGAATGAGTGTGTGTGTGTGTATAAATTGGTTTTGTAACAACGCTAGCCATGAAAGCGGCATTGCTTAAAGAAACCGTTGGGGGGAAGGGGAGCCATCAACAGGGAGGTCTCACTTATGAAATTCGGCTTTAACAAGTTTGGTCTACACTTACATATGCTAAAGAGAAAGGATAATTTATACGAAAAAGATTAGTTTAAGATCTAAATAACATGTACAACTAAAGAGCTCTACTCATCAGAACTTGAACTAAGGTAATAAGAAGGCGAAGACATCTAAGAAGGGGAGATTTAATACTCTGAAGTAATGGAGTCACAGTCCAAAGTTTAGGTTGGAGGATTAACAGGCCATCAATCCGCATTGAACCCAACAACGGGCAACAAAAGGGGAAAATAAATGCATCCTACTCATGCTAACACTTTCCTCCCTGCGAAACATTATAAAACATAAATGATGATAGGCAGAGAAGAAAATTGCAAAACAGTCAACCAGTATTGTTTAATACAAAGATTTTATTATTGGCCTTTTCCTCCCTGTGAAACATTATAAATCATAAAGATCAAGATGATAGGCAGAGAAGAAAATTGCAAAAAAGTCAACCAGTATTGTTTAATACATAGATATTAATTGTTGACCTTTTCCTCCCTGTGAAACATTATAAATCATAAAGATGATAGACAGAGAAGAAAATTGCAACAGTCAACCAGTATTGTTTAATGCAAAGATATTAATTGTTGGCCTTCAATGAGGCTATCAACTTTATATGTAATATGACATGCAACTGCTCCTAGACATGACCAAACAATGATGATTTAGTAACAGTATTGATAAATCGGTATCAAATGCCAGAATAGCATTACAATATAGAGACAAAGAACTAATACTCAACATTCAAACAAAAGATGAAATTCAATTTCTATTGGAAGGCAAGCATTTATGATCTTCCCTATCAAATAGAAGTGGAAGTGTTTACTTATACTAGTTCACATTTCAAAAGGGGTAAAATCTTTGATGATTTTCTATAAACTAAGTATAGTTTATTAATTATTATACATAAAAAAAATAAGAAGTCCGAGAGAAAATTAGATGCTTTCTGAAAAGATTGAAATATAGTGAAACACGTCAATTGACAGTATGGCCAAAAAAAAAAAGACTACAATACCTGTACTTTCGAAGCAGCTGATCCTGTTCTGTTTCTCGGATCTGCAAACATGCCCCCAGCAGGAACACCTCTTTCACGGCATTTCTGATGCATTGCCACACTCCTTGCAGCATTCTGCTTTCCCTTGCCAGCCAAACTATTAACCTTGTCAGATCCTCGTCTCTCCTTAGCACCAGAAGAAGTGTTTTGTTTGTTGACCCTGCTTGGCGACAAAGCTCTTAAACCAGTAGTCTGATTTAGGACCTGCAAAATAATACACATAACATTCTTGTTAAATATTTTACAGTTCCAAAACATTTTTCTTCAAAATTTTAAGTAATATAGATAACAATAAAAAATCAAAATTATTAAAAAGGAGACCAAAAAAGCTAAATCAATTTATGAAGGGACCCCGGGGGGGGGGGGTGAGGAACCTTGCAATAGACAATCATTTGATGAAACATTTGTCAATGTTCAATTAAATTTGTGCTGCAAATATGAGAGGTCAGAGTTGCTCCATCAAAGAGCCAGATCTAATGGCTAGTACTAAGGAATGTTTCCTAACTTTTTATTTTTTTGGTATTAAGGACTGTTAAATATAATAAAAAAAGTCGGAGGCCTAAGGGCAGAGCAGTTACTCACCATTGATTTTGCAGCTTTGTGGTTTGCTGGCTTTGCCAAATTGATTTTGTATCCACATAGGGTGCTAGATTCTATTCCATCGACTTTTACAGTAGATGCCCTGTAAATGTTGGAAGGATTGGTTCTGTTATTCACCACAAGATTCATTGCGGACACATTTTTCTCCCTCTGCTGCTTTGATGCGAACTTAACATCATAACCAGGGTTTGAAGATGACCCAACACTAGACTTCCCTGAAGACGATTGACGGCCCCTCGATTGCCTGCTATCCACACCAATATCCACTCTTGATGCTTTTTTTGTAACACAATTTTTCTTGAGACTAATGCTCCTTAATGATGAAAGTCCACTTTTCTGATCACATGGTTGACTAGACACCTCCATAAATTTCTGCTGTCGCCGACTATTCTCAGATGTAATTGTGCTTCTTGCAGTGCTTTCAGAAGTCTTGTTATGTACAGAACTTGAACTGTTCACTGAATTCCTGTAAGTAGCCATAGGCTCAGTACAATTATGTAAGGCATTTCCTCTTGCATTCTGTTCAAAAACCGACCCCAATGTTTCACTTGACATTCCTTTTGTCTTGATAACATTTAATTTGGGTTTCACTTCCTGACTATAGCTGAAACCTGCCTTGAAGTGTCTCCTACTTAAATTCCTGACCGGATGCTGCTTGTCTAACAAATTATCCAGACAGATGCCTCCCCACTTCTTGCTCTTGTAGTCTTTTCCTCTAGATTTAGAGACAGATGATGGAAGCTGTGGTGAAGCTGGTCCTAATGAGTCAACTTCAACTGTCAGCATCTTCTCACCAGGATGAGAAAACTTAGATTTTAATTGGCTAGAAGACCACTGGTGGAACCTGAGAATAGTTTGAGATCAATATTGTACTCAACGACCATTTACAAGAATGCCACGCCATACATATCAAATTTTAAAAAAATCCAAAAGGATACTTACGGATGACTTATGTTGAACCAATCATCACTTCTGCAATACAATAAAAAGATATAGTAAGTACCAAATGAATGTTATTCGATACACTAAAAAATGAACAACACGGTATCCTATTTATATATCAATATCAATTAGATAACTCACGTGTCTTCAACACCAGAGCTAGCTTCTAAAGCCAGATCTGCCCACATTGGTGCTTCAATATCTTCCTGTATGAAGAAAAGCACACCAAAAAGTAACCATAAATCATGCTTTGTGCTTTGTAGCAAATATAGTCACCCTTGGATGCCAGAACAATAATAAAAGAGGATATGCATACATGGCCCCAGTACTAAATGGATGGAAACAAAAACACAGCGAGAGCATTGTGTATAAAACTATTAATCTCATGATTCCAGCAAGCCTACACATTAACTAAAGAAATGAATAAAATTACAATAACTAACTGAATTAGAGGGATTGCAGAATTCTAAATCTTCTAGACAAAACTCCAACTTCATCACATCTTTCCTTCTTCCACGAATTTCATCAGCAACCAAAAAAAAAAAAAACAATCAAGAAATGAACTCGTACGAGGAAAAAAAGAAAAAGGAAAGTTCAGCGCTACTTCAGCATTGTAATCAACAAATGCAACACTCAATCTGAAAGTCCAGGAAAAACAACAAAAAACCTTATGAAACAAATTACGCGGCAAACAAATCCATCAGTTACTCGAAACCAGATGAAGAACAGAGTGCAAAGTCAAATAACGTAGATATTGTAAAAAATTCCTATAAACAAATAGATAGGGAATCAATAAATCCTACAAAAATCACAATGGTTGAAGTAATACCAGGAAAGCCCAGCGATCATTTGCCTTCTTGATCACTATCTCTTTCTTTAAACCTTCCATGATCCAACGATTTTGCGAAGTTGCTCCGAATCTAGTAGCCGATTGAGCAATTTCAGTGATCTGGTGAGAGACCGAGAGACATTTCTTCGGCTTCTTTGGCTCTCTGTTGCTCTTCTATGGAAATGGAACGCAGGAAGAAGGAGGACGAGGGAGCATGCAACGACGACGTTCAGGACTTGCGGATGAGATCTAGTATCTCCCCTAGAGGTGAGGCTTATTTTAAGTTTTCATCAGCCGTTGGATGTCAGAGCAAATTAGTGTATGGTGGAGATTTCTCGTTTTGGATTAACGAAGACAGCGCGGCCTTAAGAAGTACATCAGACCGTTGGCGATGGAATGGGGCAAAAAATTCAAAAATTTCGAGGGAAGTAAAAGCAACTGCCACACACTCCCAGGCTTGTCAAGGTCAAGCTATTTACTTTCTTTTGTCTAACTAAGCGATATATTTTTGGGCAAACAATTATAACATTGAGGGTCAATTTAGTTTTATATCGTGTTCAGATCAGTCCTATGTTTTTTTAAATATGAAAAAAAGAGACACTTAAACAATTATAGAATCCAATAATATATATATATAATTTTTTAATAATCTTTTGTAAGTATCTTTTTTATTTTTTTTAATGTAATTTTATTAGATTAAAAATTATTTACTTAATTTTTAACATTAAAATTTTTAATAACTTTTTTACACATATTTAAATTATTGTAATTAAATTTTTATCATTTTTTTTAATAAATAATTTTTTGTCTGAATATAATCATTATAATTTTTTTTATTTATTCATTCATCTCTCTTTAACATTTTTATCTAAATTATCTTATTTTTTATTCTTATTAACCCTTTAAAACCCAATACTGATTATCTTATACCTTAGTTAATCTTTTAAATACTTGATAGAAATTTTGTCACTGGTGCATGATGCATTCACTCTTGACCCTTTGTTAGGTAACATGATATATTAATAGCTTAAGAGCTCGCCGCGAGATTCCACAACAATTTGTGGAAGGCAGATTTTACTTTCAGTAAATTTTTATACTAAATATTTTTTGGGTACATTTTTATACTAAATATTTATAAAGTTAATTGTGATATGATAATTTATTAAATTTTATAAGTAAATTTGTGAGAATTAATAATTATTTAAATTTTTGAAATAAATATTTAATAAATTTTAACTTAGAGAAACAGAATTGTTTGTGTAATGGTACATTTTACCAGAAAAGCAAAGCCCAATGCACTCAAAGCTTCTCCGTTTTGTGTCTCCTCGTGCGTTACTGATTCCTTGCTTTAGCTTACATGTGCGCTGTGGCTGCAAACCCTCTTATCATTTGCCGTGACATATTAAGTAAGAATATTCTTTTGAATATGGAATATGAGGCTCGCATCTTTGTCTTTGCAGCCGCTCGACTTCCGAAACCAGACTCACATTTGGTCCTTATTTGCTGACACTTCATTTGGCTTGCGACTTCAAGTTAGACCCTAAAAAAAAATAATCATATAAGGGTAAAGAGGTAATGCTCGTCTCATAATAGTAAAACACTATATATTCATAAAATATTAAAAAAATCTTAAATTTATTGAATTTTATAATTTATATTATAAAATTTATAATAAATTTAATAATTTAAATTTTAAAAAAAAATTTGTGATATTTAATTTATAAAAATAAAATAATTGACAACATAATTCTGTATAGATTATGGTATTTCCTTTACTAAAATACTATACTAGCTAGACTTGATCAATAGAAATTACTTCACAACTTTTGATGCGTTGCATAGCTTGCTTACACTATAGAATTGAAAGAGAAATATATAATTAAATAAAATTAGAAAAAAAAATTCTGATGCCATATTAATTGAAATTAGATTAAAAAGTGTCACTGTTTTTGTAAATTTATTTCAAAGACGTGTTCAATTGTGACTCTCAATTGAAGATGTAATAAGTGAATACTTAATGTGTCATATTAGTTAAAATTTTTAAACCGTGATATATTTCTTTAATAAATTTACAAAAACAGTGACACTTTTTAATTTAATTTCAACTAATATATAATTACATAAAATAAAAAATATAATGAGACTTCAAATGTGACTCTCAATTGAAGATGTAATAAGTGAATACTTAGTGTTATTTCATTGAGATGTTTGAAGTATTTTTTAAAACGTCTTTGTTTTCTTTTAAAAAAAGAATAACGTTTGCTTTGAACTTTGAAGCAAAAGACCCGGAAATGTACTGTAGTAGGATGTGATGGTTGCCCAGGTTTAAAAAATACAGCAGTATATTACAAAACCATCAATCAGCAAGCGGGGATAGCTCAGTTGGGAGAGCGTCAGACTGAAGATCTGAAGGTCGCGTGTTCGATCCACGCTCACCGCATTCTTCTAATTTTTTTATTTTAATTCACTCCTGCGTTCATTTTTTTGCAATTGCCAAACCAGTCTCTCTGAACCCAAAAAAAAAACATGTTAAACTTACAGAATAACAGGGTGGGTGTGTAATTCCAATTCCAAGGATACGAGGTATATACCGAAGTTTTCCCTTTAAAAACTGGATATATAAACATGAAAAACAAAACTATTTTTTATTTTTGTTTGGGCAAAGATAAAATGTGGATAGAAAGATATGAGTTGGCGATACTTCAAATCCTTTAAAGCCTTCTCATTGGTTGCTTCAAACCACACGATACTCACCACAAACAATTTCCCTGATCTTGTGTTCCAAACCACCCATCCCACGGATTCTCTTTCCCTACATAAGATGTTACACTCGGCCTTGTTTTCCACGCACTTTCTATAAACCATTCCTTCAGATCTTTCTAAGTAATCAAAGCTTCAAGTTCAGCTCGAGTGCCTGAAAGCTTGGAAGTTGCTAGTCATGGCAGCAACGTTAATGGCAGCCACAGTAAGCTCTAGCACCGTTCTTAAACCAACCCCTTTCCTTGGCCAAAGCAGGGGAACCAACGCCAATCCTCTTAGAGATGGTGTTTCCGTGGGAGCTGGAAAATACACCATGGTGCTTCCCAGACCCCCTTTTTGCACTTTCTGTCTCACAGCTTTTGGTGTTGGTTGTGTGGCTTACGTAGTTGATTTGTGTTTGTGCACAAGCAGGGTAATGAATTGTGGTATGGACCAGACAGAGTGAAATACTTGGGACCCTTTTCAGCTCAGACCCCTTCATACTTGACTGGAGAATTCCCAGGTGATTATGGTTGGGACACTGCTGGCTTATCTGCTGACCCAGAAGCATTCGCCAGGAACAGGGTTCTTGAGGTAAGTGTTATGCTTGATACTGCAATTGATAGGCTGTCTCTTTTACTCCTTCATTTATTTTTGGGGCTCCAGAAGAGTAGAAATTATTTAGATTAAACAGCTCAGTTATCAACAGAGTAAACCCAGTTCTACATTTATAATTACAAACCACTTTTGAACACTGAAACCAGCTTGACCACCCTGAATTAGAGGCTCTAATAACAGCAAGTCTGTTCCTTCTGTGATGACTCTGGCTATTAACAATCAAGCTGTATAATTGTGTTTGTCTGCACAAACGATGATTCATCAAGCTGATCTAGAGAAGGCCATTTTAGCATAAAAACAGAACTTGGCCTCATATGAAGCTGATTCTGCAGTTTAAAAAAATAAGATGTTGTTGGTAGGTTTGTATGATTTGGTGAAGAATTAAGTCAGATAAAAAAATGGGAACTTTTGTAAAAACTCGTATGATTACCCAATCAGTGCAATATTGAGATAAAAAATAATACTTTAATTGTTATCTGATACAAGGTGATCCATGGACGTTGGGCTATGCTTGGGGCACTAGGCTGCATCACCCCTGAAGTGCTTCAGAAGTGGTTAAGAGTGGGCTTCAAAGAACCAGTCTGGTTTAAAGCTGGAGCTCAGATCTTCTCAGAAGGTGGCCTTGACTATTTAGGGAACCCCAACCTTGTTCATGCACAGAGCATTTTAGCAGTGTTAGGCTTCCAAGTCGTTCTCATGGGTCTCGTTGAGGGATTCCGCATCAATGGGCTTCCCGGAGTAGGGGAGGGTAATGACCTCTACCCTGGTGGTCAGTACTTCGACCCTCTTGGTCTTGCAGATGACCCTGTCACTTTTGCTGAGCTCAAAGTGAAGGAAATCAAGAATGGCAGGTTGGCTATGTTCTCCATGTTTGGTTTCTTTGTTCAAGCCATTGTCACCGGGAAAGGACCCTTGGAGAACCTATTGGACCACCTTGACAATCCCGTGGCAAACAATGCTTGGGTTTATGCCACCAAGTTCGTGCCTGGTTCTTAAGCTTGTTGAGTAAGTGAAGTGAAATGGGGGATTCTGTGTAGATTTATCATTATCATAAGAATTGTCGGATTAGTGTACTTTTTAAGCTTCAACTTAAACCAGTGAATTTCCACGTTTATCTGTTTAAACAAATAAATGCAAAGGTACATCAATATGGAAACAAGGAAGCGAAGTAATGGCACCCAAATCTGTGCTAAACAATTACCGGTAGTTTCAGTCTTCAAACACATAAAATCGATTCTCAGTTTCTCACAGTAAAACTGTTTGGAAGGTCGAGATGCAGAACAAGGTGCAAAGTCCAAAGTTTCAATTTTGGGTTTTTTCTGGGTTTACAAAATCATTAAATATACATAATTTTTGGGTGGGTTTATAATATAATAATTAATTATTTAAATATTAATTTTTAATTAAATTTTATCAAAATCAATTTTATTCGTAACTATCCTAATAATTTAGCGAAGCGGACAGTGCTTCTGGCAACTGTAATGAATCATCTTGACATATGCTAATAGAATCTGCAGCACCATTGCTTGTAAATGACTGGACATTTTGCAGAATTTAGATGGTTTTCTTATAACCCAGATATTCATCTGCTGCCAATGGAACTCTTATTATTTGAATTGTTACCTAAACGGCAAGAGAACTGCACAGCCATAGGACAGCTTAAAACATTTTTTTATACACTTTTTTTCCTCACAATGGAGATATCAACTCTTGTTAATAATATCTTCAGGGACTGAGTTTAATATTACATCAGTAACAACAGAATATACAAGGGCAAACTAGACTACTCAATACAACTATGCAATCCTACAAGTC
This sequence comes from Dicorynia guianensis, assembly GCA_037013595.1. Lineage (NCBI taxonomy): Eukaryota > Viridiplantae > Streptophyta > Magnoliopsida > Fabales > Fabaceae > Dicorynia > Dicorynia guianensis. Next base: position 6,532,999 of record JASUAB010000009.1, read on the forward strand.
TACAACAATGCACATCCTATAAATTCCTCCACCGTGTAACAAAACTGGTAGATATACAAAGCTCTTTCAATTACACAACTCGCAGAAGGGAAACACTAACCAAGCGTTCCCAAAAGCTATAGATGAAGCGGCTTCTCAATGGATGCAGGCAGTTCAAAACAACATTCATTTCACTGAGTTTTCCGCAGCATATCCACGCATCAACAATGAATGTTTGCAAACTGAATGCTATAGCACTCTCGAGCTCAACTTTCCCCACCATTTCCGTCTATTTTTTTCTACTTCTGAATACCCTGATTTATGAAGCCTTGCTTTTGCCTCCCGTAACCTAACCTTGTATTCTTTCTTCCATCCCTCAAACCTATGTTTGAGTCTTCTAAGTTCTTCGTCAGCATTCATGTTAGCAGAATGCCCTGATTTATCCTCAAGCAGAACTTTGGCATCATCATCAAAGGTCTGTCTACGCTGCTCAAATTCCTTCATCAGATTGCTGACTGCATTCAAAGTGCCATTAGCCTCTCTACCTGCTCCCATGTCTAAGAGATTACTAGAAAACTTTAGAGGTGTGCTCCCACCAGGGGTTCGAGATCCCATGGTAGTAGCATCTTCAGAATCATAGCAGCGGGGTGACACAACATCATGCCTCCCAGGTTGACCAGTAGTATGGTCACCAGCAAGGCTCTTTCTAGCAGCAGCAAGACTCATCTGCATTAAAATTGCAATTAGAATTATTTGTAGAATTGAAGTTGATACGTAACCCCTCATGTATCTGACTTGGCTTTGTCCAGTAAAGAAGGTGAAACAAACTCACGAAATATCAGAAAATCAACAGACACAATCACATTCTCAGTTTCAGCGTTTACTTATTAACAAAGACCAATTCAAAGCTAAAGCCATCTCACTATTGAACTTGTCCATTTTAAGTAATCAGTTCCAGTGCTGACTGATGCTGATTCTTCTCTAAGACAACAGTGACATGAGATTCAATTGCAAATATTTGTTATGGAGGGGGAAGGGGAATCGCAGCCACTCAGTCAAGGGGGTTCACAGAAAATTAACTGTTCAGAACTTTGGTTTGATTAGATCAACAGCATCCATTTTAGCAACAAGAATATTCATAAGTGTCAAATATTGAAGACTTGTACGAACTGAAAACTTACTTGCAAAGATGACATCTGTTTTTGCCACATCTCCTCCATTGATTTCATCTTCATTTCATATTCAATCCACCTTGTCTCAAATTGTTTTAGTTGTTCCCTCAATGCAGAATTTTCCTCCTCTTTTTGCTCCAGAGTTGCCTCAGCCTTAAGAACCCGCCTTTGGAGCTCTGCTAAACTTGAAGGCATATTCTGAACCTGCTCTAGGGACAGATCCTGCTAAACCGAAATAAAACCTTTAACATCTTGAATGGTTGGGAGCTTTCATAAAATCATGAAACAAAATTATATTTAAAAAATTCCTTTAAAAGACAAGTACTGAAGACACATGCATTCATCCTTCTGTGAAGGAAATTGGGATGTTTTTAACCCCCGCCCCGCAGAGCGGGGGAGGAGGGAAGGGTGGGCGCTAATTTTGGACCACACCTTCATGCAAAGGATAATTTGACACCATTACAGCTTAAAGGTTGGCATCGATAATCAGTATCAAAAGCACAAAGATCAAGAAAAAGTTAGCTCCAAGCCTTTGTTTCAACAGACTGAAGGAAAAAATAGTCCTTTGATATCAGTTGAATAGTAAAAGCTCACAAGACAAGGGTCTCTTCCCAAAAGGGGAAAATTTTATTAGTATTAAAACTTCAAGATATAAGACTGGATTTAAGTGCATTATTCTGATTAGGAAAATCATTTCTAAAAAAAGTTACTAAAGTACCTTAATTTCTGACAACTTTCCCCGTGACCTTCGCCTAGGTTTTGCTTTTTCATGATATTTTTTCAACCTCTGCATGCCAATGGTTTGCTTCCGAACAAGCCTTCCACGAATAACTGCATACCAGGTAATGAATGAATAATAAGAAAATCATGTGCAACACCACGGCCCCCCCCCCCCCCCCCCCCCCCCCCCCCGGCGGCAGGGCCCCAAACAAGAAATGTGTAAGCCTGACATTAAACAAAACCACACTCACCAGATTGTAGGAGTATGATGGCTTGTATCTCCTCAAGTTTTTGAGAAGCAATAGCTACAGAAGACTTCACCATAACACCATATTTCCTTCTTGCATTTTCTCCACGAACAACTGCAGTGTAAAAGTAGACCAAATAAGCAATAAAGACACAGTAAAAGCAAGGTGATGGAGGATTGAGAAACAAAGGAAGATTAAAGACCCTAACAACAAGGATTTGAGCCATCATTCAGGCTTATAATAGTTATAGCTAAATATATGTCAATAAAAGATCTCAGATAAATATTCGAAAGAATTAGGAGCCAAACTGTGCAAAGGTTTCTTTTGGTTAAAATCAATTATCCTTTTAAGAAAATTATTATACATGATGAATTGACACCAAAATGAAGAAATGAGTATCAAGCCTAGAAGCAGCAGAGTACTTTGATCCAAATGAAACTAGTATTGAAAGAGAAATTTGCATTACATGATTGTAATGTTCTCACTCCAATCATTAGTTCATGGAAATATTGACGGGCTTGGTAACCACGGAAGCATTTTTGAACCCCAATTATTCCCTGCATAATATGTTTTCTCCTATCTTCCAGCGCACCAATCTTCATAACCAACAAGAGCACAAGAATAACCAAGTCAGAAAAATTACTACATGAAAGAATCTAAATCTGGCTTAAGCACAACAATTAAGTAGTTACTCTTAAATCCTGCAAATCATATCACAAGTCTACAGATAAAATGAATTCATAGTTCACAAACAAAACAATCTTTATTATTCTTTGTAGAATTACCATATAATTCATCATTTTATGACAGCACACTGACTGTCATGTCAATTCAACCATGCCCCAATGCTATGGCTCTTGAAAAAGTGCCTATATCTTAACACCAGCCTCTTTGCCTTTCTAAATCATTAAGATGTCCACATATATGCCACTTGGATTGATCGAAGTGCAATTTTGAGAAGTTAAAGCATGAAATATACCTTATTGCCTTATATATCAAGCTATGAGCCTATGAGTAGGTTCTTAAATCTCATCTAAATGATTTAGAGAAGAGAGATAGAGAGAAAGCATGTCTTCTAGCCCTTCTCAGCCTACTTGAATGTACCTGCCCAGTTCGTAGATACAATTTGGTGTAGCCAACTTGGTACATTTCAGGAGGGATATTAAATTGTTGCAAAACAGCAACTGAGATACTTAATGGATCCTGAGATACGTTGGCCTCTGAAAGCAGTAACCCATACCTATATACATGAAGGAAAATTAATTAACCAAGAATTCAAGATAAACTAAAAACTAAAGCAGGTTTTTCTATTACCTTCCCGCAAACTCTTGATGTGTCATACGAGTAGGATATCCAGCCCTTGAAATTCTAACAACCTCCAAAACCCCACAACACCGGAGCTGTTGTAAGACAAGATCTTCATCATACATACCAGGAACGTGCTTAGTATTAGGTTTTATGCAGCGAATAAAGTGAGGTGTGGTGTTCTCCAACTGGTGCATCAATTTGAACAATTGACCCTGACAAGGAAGAGATTTATTAGATTTATTTCCCCCAAAGTATGGCATTTGAATGAGTTCTCAGTATACTCCAAAAGTCCCGTACCATATATTATTAAATAATGTAATTTTCAGGATATAGTTCTTTTTCCATAATCATCTCACACATCACGATGTCATAATCTTCTGTAACAAGCTATGAGTCATATGATTTTAATTTCTTTTGAAAGTTTGAATATTGAAGAGGTTCAAGGAGTGTTACACAAATACCTTGAACTTTGTGCCAACACTTTGCTTTTGTGAGTCTCGTGCACCTATTTGAAAGCAATTTGATTGTTTCTGAGATTGGTTAAGCATTTTGGAGAACAACTGCAGCAGTCGACAACTACATGATGACAGGAGCTGAATGGAATCAGAAGGCATCCGATCTCTGTTCTTTTCTAGAAAGCCATTTGTATCATACAGAACCTAATAGAGGCCCACATGTTAGTAGAGTCACAAACATATATTCCGTCATCTACAATTTGCAGATGAATAGTTGCACATTTAACTTCTTAGTGATATTTGCTTTAACAAGTTTTCGGCATATGTGTTCATATTTTATCCAAAGACCCTTAAACATTTAGTCATATACGATTATACTCAAGGCAGAAAAGATAAATAAGCAAAATTCTTGTTAAAGAAAGTAGGTGAGAAAATATAAACTATCATATTTAAAAGCAAACTACAGCATCGTGTTCAGAACTAAAATTACAATTAAACTAGATTTTGTATCAACTAGCTTTTAAAGCTTCTTAAAGAATGAGCAGCAGCTAACCTCCCCAGCATAGTGACGCACACTAAAAGCCTTGCCTCTTTCCCCTTTAAAGAAAGGATTAGCATTGATGTGCTGTTTAAGTTTGTTGGCAAATGTCAGATCAGTGGCCTTAGGAAAATTTGATTCTTCATCCAGCAAAGAGAGGAGCCCCAATGGTTTCTGCACAGTTCACAACATATTACATAACAACCACACTAATTATAGATTGAATAACACAAAAACAACAGCCAAAGATGGAACCTCAAGGCATTAGATTTGTTTTCAGATATATTCTACTTTACAATGAATTAAAATGTGTAGAAGTAAATATAACCAATATTACAATAAGGACCCACTCTTCAATAAAAGTAGAATAATACACAAACATTTTAGAAAGAATTAACCATATAATCACCTTCTCAAAGAGATCCAAGCATTCCTGGTTGTCCTCGAAATCTACTTTAGTCCAATCAACACCATCCAATTCATAGTCCTGAAACAAAAATTGTAAATAGCAGTATTACATTTATGCATGTCAAGACTATTCAAAAACACATGAGACAACATGCTTAGCATGTGATATTAACCCTGTTCTTAAATAGTTACTAGATAGTCAAAAAAAATATGCCAAAGTAATTTATAACCCTATACTAATTCAGCACTCGAGATTTGAAAGCAAAGATACTGATCAGAAAGAGTAAATAGAAGATCTGTGATGTTAGAGTCAAGGTTGATTTATTTTCATCACTTTACTTAACACATCATGGGCACAATATCTATTGTAGACAATGTCTTGCGATTTAAGAAGCTCCTAACTCAAACCTTACAATTTTTTTAAATATGCAAACAAAGCCTCAGTTACCAACCAGAGGTAAATGCTCACCTCCTGCTCAAGTTTAAACAGATGCCGGTTAAAATGTTGCTGAAGCCTCTCATTGGCATAATTTATACAAAACTGTTCAAAGCTGTTTTTCTGAAATTTAAAAAAAAAAATAAAAAAAAAAGAAGCCATTAGAAAGATATACAGACATTTTTAGAAGAATCAGCAAACGCATTAATAAAAAATTGCAAACCTGGAATGACTCAAACCCATAGATATCAAGGATGCTTATGGATCTTCCAGTACGTCGTTTACCCACTTCAAGTGACTTGTTAACTTGTTCTACAAGCCAGTCAAACAAGCTTGCATAGATAAATTTTGCCAAAGCATCTCTTGTGTCAATTGCCTGAACATGAAGTAAAGGAAAAAAAGAAAAACTTATTGAATATAGTGCATTGGGAGCTGTGGAATATAGCTTAATTAAGCTATTTCAGTGAAAACCAGACCTGCCACAATGTCAACCTTTTGGCAATAGTATCCTTGCCAGCCTGAATTTTACAGGTAGATAAAGCTACCATTAACTCCTGAGGACTGCAACCCATCAACTTGGCAGCACTAGTTACAGCTGTCAAAAGAAACATACAAATAGAAGTCACTTTTAAGCTGTAATGAAGAATTCATATATATCCACATATTAATGAGTCATAGTCAATTTGAACCAATCAAATACATTATAAGACACAACTTGCCAATCAAATACCATGAAACCAAGTCTATGAATCTTACCTTCATTATCCACCACCTCAATGTGATTTTCATTGTCTGTTACTTGGAATGATATATTTCCCAGCCATAATATTGCAGCAAGCATCTTAAAGACTAGCTCCTGATCCTCTTTGCAAATTCGAACAACATCCAGTGCTTTCTGGAGATAAAGCAAAGGCCAAAAGGAAAGGAAAACAAAATGGCAAGACAAGTCTTAGGACGCCATAAAAAATTTGATGAGGCTATTGTTAGGCACATGAACTATTATCTACTAATATACCATCAATTTATGAAATTTTTGAGCATCATCAACACCATCAATGGTCATGCAGTCACTCTGATTAAGATATTTGTATCCACTGGCGCCTCTAAGATTCAGTCTCTCTGCACAGGAAAGCAATGAATGTGGGTGAGTCGAAATATTTACAAATTCATTAAACTGATGAAGACATCGACCTGCAAAGGTTGCTTATAACCTCATGTGCAGAAAATGTTGTTGAAGAATTTGTACATAAAATTACTTGTCCATTTAAAAATTTGTGTATGTAATCAGAGAGACAGAGGAGGTCTTCACAGATGCTACTGAAATGACCGAAGTCAAAAATTCTATTTGAATGGCTGGTATCAAGAAAGGTAATCAAGCAATTCAGTTATCCCAGAACAATATACAGGCCAAAAGATTGAACATTCAAATTTTCAACAGTTAACTTTCCATAGCATTGCTCTTGTCATATCTATATAGAACGAATCTAGTGGCCGGTCACATTCAGCATAGGGGCATTACAACTGTCACAATAATAACTTACAGGTAAGACAGAAAATCAGATGCCACAATATGAGATCATCTTAAACATCAAAACACAGAAGTTCTCCATGAAAGACAAAACGAATATTAGAGTTTACTGTCAGGCTATGGCCACTATTCTCCTAAAATAAACACGGTGCTTATTGTCATTTCAACACCATTCATATAACCCATATGATGTGGAAACCAATATGCAAAAAAAGAAATGATTGTATGATATGTAGTGATATAATTATCCAAACAAGTTGATAGAATGCAGATAAGATATTACCTTTAAGACCAGATGAAGCACCAGCGCACAGTTGATAAAAGATGTGATACGACCTCTCACCACTGGCCAGTTGAACAACTCTTGACTGCTCACAGAAAACATAATTATGTCAGAAGTAACAGAGGACAAATATTACAGTTCCACACTTAAGCTCAAATAGGGCATCACAAGTTACCTTTTCTAACAAAACTATAGGAGTTTGCATATGAGAATTGGCAGATGACACCAAGAAATAAGAGTAAGCCAAGTCAGTAATCTCAATAGAAAAAATAATCACAAAATAGCACAGTTCTGGTGACATATTTAATTTGAAGATGCTTACAGGTTTGAATCTTAGCCCCACATATCTTCCCTACAGTGCTGAAATGTATTTCAATCAACTTCCCCTTAACAAAACAAAAAATATATATATTCAGTATCAACGAAACTGCTCAGCCTTCAGAATTAATACTGTGAAATTTTAAGAACATATTTGATAGGAAGCCTTTCAAGCTATAGAAAATAATACAAGAATAGCAGTAATAAAAAGAAACACAGAAACCCACAAATCTGCTAGAGTTGTCATTCCTAGATGTTTTTGCATTCCCAAAAGCTTCTAATATACTGTTTGTCTGAAGGATTTCATTTTCTATCCCACAACTGCCACCACCAAGAGCAGCTAAGTATTGCATAGCAATTTTTGCTGTCTCTGTCTTTCCAGAACCACTCTCGCCGCTGTAAACAAAAAATCTAACAAGGATTATTAACAATTACACAAGTAAACATATCTTATATCTACTATGACATTCCAATACTATTGATTTGAGGAACACATTTATAGAGTCCTGCACAAAATAGAATCCCTGATCTATGGAATCTGAATTAGCACTGACCTTATGATAATGGACTGATTTACCTCATCTGATAAATAAAAAAAGCAAACAAAAAACCTTTAGAAAAATATCACATATGTACAGCTTGAAAGTCTCAAAGGAGGGGAAAGAAAGGGAAAAATTCATTCACCTCTCATCATCTCATTATAAGCTGCATCTGCCATAGCAAAAACATGCGGGGTATCAATAATTTTTTGCCTATAAGCTGTGACATAGTCATTTCCATAAATCTGGACATCTTTGAAGGGATTTAATGCAATTAAAACGGGCCCTGCTTTACTCTACATACAGAAAGCAGAAGTGGTGTATAAGAGCAGATAAATTATAACTCAAATAGGAGGACAAGCCAGAGCAGTACACTTACATAGATCATCTCCTGAGAATATCTAAAGCAAAGATTGTGAAGAACTGATGGCTCATTCAAATAACTGAGCTGTATAAGATCATCAACACCCTCTAAAATATCTGGATTAGCTGGTAGGAGCTCTGATCTGGCCACTTTCATAACCTACAGTAACAACTCCATGGCACAAATGATTTATCACTAATCCAAAGTCAGACTCATACAATCTTTCAAATACACCAAAAAGCTAGAAACTTACATGTCCATGTGAGAGTGAAACAAAGGCCTCTTCTCCTGAAGTTGACTGTATCATTCCTAGTCCCCACAGCCCACTTGGTTGTTTACACCAAACACGAAGTTTCTGGGGAAGCAACCATAAACAGAAAGGAAAGTTTCACAGATATGCACAACCCGTTAACAATCTATATATCTTGGCCAATGGTTAAGTGACAAAAAGAAAACAAAGATGATATTGATGGTAAAAGCTGCAAATCTACATCTAGCCTTTTGTTGTAATCAACCAATAAAGTCAGCAATCCCCACTTGGTTTCCTGCACCAAATAGAGAGGCTCCAGAGAAAAAGCAAAAATCAAGAAGGATATTTGAATGGAAGTGCACATGCCACAAACATTTTATTGATCCAAAAATTAACCAACAGAAGCACAAAAATGATGCTCATATTAAAAATTTAATGAACAAAAACAATGAACAGAAGTCTCAGACAATTAATAACAAGGTATTTTGATATCCTTCACACTAATTAACCAGCCTTTCAATCTCGTTAACAGGATTAAAGCTGATATTTATTTGTAATATCTAAATGGTTATCTAGCAGTGTCCCAAATGCATCTAGGGGTTCATCACTGCATTGAACAAGGAAAATATATCTTAAATGCATTTCCCACTGTACCCTACACTTCATCTACCACAGCAACTTCCAGTTTTTCTTTCAGCTGATAGCTTTCATTCAAACATAAAAAATTTGTTATTCTTTAACTCTAAAGCACAGAATCTGACAAGAAGCAGGTTAAATTGGAACTAAATAAGAGAGCCATATACTTACAACCACTCTTTAGAACTTCATTTCATAATTATTATAACTTCTTCCAGTCTCCAGTTACCTTTTTTATGAAATAAGCAATATTGTCCTCCCAATCCAATTCCCGATTACTCCCTGATGAAGCTACAGCAGCAGTAGATGCCGAAGCCGGACCATCGGACGATTGGTCGCTCATGTTCTCTTTTGATGCTACGATGTAAGGGGATTCCATATCCTTTTTCATCTTCTTGCCCCCAAAACTACCGTTCCTCTTGTGCCCCATTTCCGTATCTTTCCTCTTCGTCTCTTCCTTTGCATCAATGGTATTAGGCAAGGATTCCGTCGCACCAGGATCATTATCAACCTTGAAGTTATGGGGTAATGAACGTCTTGCTGAGGGAAGCCGAGCTCTCGAGGTTGGACGAGATGGCAATGCCGGCGGCAAGTCCTTTGGCTTCTTTTCTTCGTCTCTCCGACGAAGCGAATCAAGCATTTCTTCTAGCGAACTCCTCGCTAGCGTCGATGGCGAACCTGATAACATCATCTCGGTTTCCTAAAACCCCCCAAATTTACAAATTCAAAATTTTTTGTTCAAATTCTCATACCCAACTCAAAATTTACCTCCCCTTCTTTGAATTCTACCAGCAAATTACCCAGAACAACAAAATTTAAGAAACCCTTCTAAGATTTAACGTCGAAATGCTAGTTCCCTTCTTCAAGTCTGCAACTTCAAAACCCGAACCCACCAAACTGGTAGAAATAAAATGATGAGCTTTAACGCTGAGAAATATTATGAATTGAGGAGGTATGTTCGGCCATCTTGCTACATCAAAACCATCTCCCAAAACAAACTCCGAAAGCGCATTTGCCGTATCAAGGAGTGGCACGGGTTTCCATTACTGAAAGCGTAAGTTACGAGGTTGCAGAGTAAGGGAGGTTGAGGTTGTTGTAAAAAACAAACCTCCTCAGACTCGGAGAGAAAAAGGAGGGAGAAGAAATAACGAAAACAGGAACAATTTAGAAAACTAGCTGTTGAAGGTGTTGACTTGCTGTTTTTTGTTTCTGTTTCGTGGAACCAAAAACGTTTTCGATTTCGTTTTCGTTTTCTTCTTCGTATGGGCTCTGCTCTGAAAACACGAACTTACTTTGAAGGCAAAATATGTCGTCGTCGCAGTCGCTTTAGCATTTTTTTCCAGAAGAAAATTTAAATTTTCTCAGGTGAGGTGGCAATTCTTCAACTTTCGCATCTTCAGAAAACCGTTTGGATCTAATGCAAATAGAAAAATAAAATATAAATTTGGATTTTTAAAATAAGATATATAAAAAATAATAAAGATAAATAAGACTGTGTATGAGTGGAATGACGTGCGTGAAAAGCTGACAATTGTATTTTTCTTTTCCTTTTCTCGGGTTTTTGACAATTGTATTGGAGGCAGCAAAAGGTTGTCAATTGGACAGGATGAGTAGATCAATTACAGAACAGTCTCCCTCCTTCATTCTGCGTCAATTGTCAAATGGTTTTGAAGGTTGAGGTTTCTTATCATTTGTGAAAATATATTTACACTCTGTACAAAAATTTCAATAAATACGTATAATCATAGATTTTTTGAATTTTTCAATATATCTTATTAAATATATAAGATTATAAATTTATTAAATTTTATAAATTATTATAAGATTAAATAAATTTAATAATTTAAATTTTTTAAATAAAATTAATTTATAAATTGTGACTTCTATTCTTACGTTAAATATGCCTAAAATGTGAAACATTGGGTTCCTCAACCAATTACCATTTCATATAATATGGATTTTCTAAAGCAAATAGTATATTTTTATAAAATAAATATAAATAAATAATTATTAATTAAAAAAGTAATAATTAAGATTATTATAAAATATAAATAAATAGATAATAATTTATAAATCTAATATAATTTATATCATTAATTTCTTATTAATAATTATCTATTAATAATTTACTCTATAAAATATACTCTTCAATTTAAAATATTTCAATTCTTATATAATGCATCTTATGTAGCTGCAACTACGTGAGTCATTTGATTAGTTGCTAAAATTAGAAATAACAATACCACCATAAGAGGTCTAACATTACCTTAATTATATAAATTTAATATAAGGACAACCTTATCCACCTAAACATCTAGACATTTCATTTTTCTTAAATTAATAAGATTTATTCAGAAGATATATTTAAAAATAATTTTAAAACATAATTTAACTGATTTAACATAAATTAAATCTGAGACCATTTCTTCTAAAGAATTGGTCAAACACTAACTGTAATATGTGTCATGTATATAAAGATTACTTTGGATTGAAATCCTTTAAATTATGGTGTATTTTAGAGTATAAAATATAAATAAATAATTATTAATTAAAAATTAATAATATTAATTATTTTGAATATATAAATGATGATACATTTATTTATATTTTATAATAATTTATATTTTTAATTTCTCAATTAATGATCATCAATTTATATTTTATTTTTTGAAATGCATCCTATATTTTTAAGGATCCAAATTATTTTTTACCCAAAGCTTCTAAATAATACAACAAGAAAAGTGATGGATTAAAATTTTTTAAAATGTGAGTTATATTTTATAAAATAAAATATAAATAAATAATTATTAATAAAAATTAATTATATAAATTATTTTAAATTTATAAATTTTAAATCACTTATTTATATTTTTAATAATTTAAATTATTAATTTTTTATAAATAATTATTTATATATATTAATTTTTTAAAATTCACTTTACACCTTAAAAAATTCAAATATTTGGGAGGAGTTTTAAGTGTGGCCCCAGCAATAATTGCGAAGAAAATAATATTCGCGCTTGCATGATCTGAAAGGCCAAATTCGTTAATCCGTCTATGTTCGAGGACATTGCAAAACTTTAAATAAGATATAGAGGATAACCACGCGCTTGGCCTTTTAGAAAAGGACACGGCATATTGTCGATGGCCATGGCCACACACATCTTCAGCATTAAATTTTAATCATGAACCTCACATTTTTATGTATATTAATTTATTATTATTATTATGATCGTTATTTTTTAATTTTTTTTTTTTTAAAATTTGAGGTCAAAGTTAGCAGGAATGTGACGTTAATATGTTGGAGGGAGTTTTGAATAATTGATTGCATTGGCATTCTTGCCCATTGGCTCTGCATGAAAATATATAGTCAAAAATTTTTTTAAAAAAATATAGGTCAAATATAATTTGTGGGTGCCCATTTAAATAGATTAGCAAAATGATATTAGGTGTGAAATTGTGCATGCCTTCTGGTTCCTTCAAAGACAGAAGTGATCAAGTGCTGACAACAAATTAAATCCAAAGGGTACATACATACATGCATAAGTTGCCAAGAAATGTGGAATGGAGTTAGAACTATTTGATGAATTATTGAGTCTCCTTTGATAGTCATCTTACAGCTACTTTTAAGACAATTTGCAAGGAACAATCTGGTAAATCTTGGATCCTAGTTAGAATGGTTGTCCTTTTGGTACATTCAAACAAATAGGAGAATAAAAAACCCTTAGATACCTATAATCTTGACAGTTTCATAGTTGCCATAATAATAATGTTATTTATATTTTTTTTTTCAATATATTACACTTATAAGCAATTAAACAAGTTACTCTAATTAAGTTAAATAGTTCCATAGTTGTCTATAGGATCAGGAAAAAACTAGTACATTAAAATTCTTCCACAAGCACATCACAAATTAATTGTGGGATATTATTTATTAGGTTTTATAATCGAGATCATAAAATTTAATAAATTTATTAGTTAAAGTTTTAATTTATGGGAACATAGAATTGATAAGATTATAAGATTTAGATTTTTTAAAGTGAGTAGTATATTTTACAGAATAAATTATAAATTAATAATTGATAATTAAGAAAATTAATTAATTATCTATAAATTATTTTAAATTTATAAATTATTATTCATTTGATCATATTTTATAATAATTTTTTTTTATCAATGTTAATCTATTTTTTTTAAATTTTCTTAAAGTATTCTCACACTTTGAGTAATATTAATTTTTATTGAAAATGGAAGCTGAACAGTTAATCTCTTTTAACAAGGATGATTTTAGAATTAACCCTTAGATATATAATTCATCTTAATGTAATCTAAAACTCAGCTAACTATTACTAGGTTAACTACTTGTTAATTCAATTATCATTTACATGCACTTTATTCTGTAAAATATATTATTTATTTTCAAAAATATCAATTCAAAATGATAGAGTGTTATCATCAAACAAATTACATATATATTACTGCTTGCCTATTACTATTATTGGTAAATGAATGGGTAAAAGGAGAAGCATCCATTATTATCTTATTGAATTTAGTAGAAGGGTGTATGGGTAACAAAAACCTCCCCTAAATGGTAACAGTAGGGTGGCCCCCTCACATTGGAAATTAGAGTGAGGCAGTGGGGAGACAGAGGAAATGATTTATGAAAGCCAATAAAGCAAATGGTACCAACTTATGGATTGCAACAAGGGAGAAGAAACAGGGGAAGCAATGGCTCCTTTCTCCCTTTTACTCTTTTTCAAGTGTTGGTTCATCACTTCATCTCAATCATTGTGGGTCTGAAGAACCAACAACCAAACCAAACCAAATCCAGATTAGTGAGCTCCTGTATTTAATGCTTGTTCTTTTCCCGTTGATGTTGCCTTGATTTTATGACTTATTGCTGTCACATTCTGACCCCATTGGGCACAGTTGAGTTGCACAACAGTTGCTAAGACATGACCGCATATATTACTGAGACTAATAATCCGGATAGTGGTAGTTAGATAGCTTTGATGCATTATTATATCAATTAAAAAATGCACTTTTGAATCACTTTCTCCAATCAGGCTGGCTACGTTTGCCCTCAATTGTTGCTTTTTATTGGACTTTGTTGGAGCAATTTAAGGTCACTTCGCAAAGCTTTTGGATCACATTTAATTAAAGTTATGTGCATTATGCAGGGCAGCCTAGAAATTGCACTTTGTGGTCTACGTATTTAATATTTATTTGCTACTACAGTACAATTTAAAATAGTTGAAATTTGATACATATAAGAAGATTATATTGCTATTCCATGTTGAGTTCTTTTTCTTTTTTCAAAAAATAAAAATAATGTCAATTTATTTAATAGTAAGGGTATATAAAAAATTTGAAATCAATTTACCTGAATCGAACCATATCATATTTATCAATTTGCCTAAATACATATTGGTTGGTGACAAATCATACTTTTCTTATCAAATCTAACTTGAATTTATTGTATAAAATATATATATATATGTATATATATATAACTTGAATTTAATCTTTATATATAATCGGTTACACTTGAGTTAAAATTTTCAAATTTAATTTTATTAAATTTAACTGAATTTATACCCCAAATCTAACCTGACCCAACCATTAAACACCCCTACATGATAATCTCAAACATATACGATATATTGCTAAACACCACTTGCTCTTCCCCCACCAAAATTTAAAATCGGAAAAGGTGGCCTGATCAAGGTTGACTCTAACCTAAGTCATCATTGATGCATATTTGATTGTATCAACACTGTGCAAATGCGATATTCTTGGTGGTCAATAATGATAAATGTATACTGCATGGTGGATGTTGCCATGCACCATTAGAGTTCCAAACACAGTTCAGGATGATGCACCTCTGGCTGCAAACCATCACTATTCACCACAGAAAGCTTGTCTGGAAAAAGTCCTCAAACCTTCTAGTATTTTAGCAACGACAATCATTAAATCTAAGAAAGATTAGCATTGTAGCCATAATCATTATCCTCACCTAAAAGTGATATCATCACTCACGCACAAGTCTTAATCATTCAATTACCTCTCTCAAGTTAAGTTAATCAGATACGTGGATGATTTTGAATTAGATCATTTTTATACTGTCATGCTCCTTATCCTGTAAGCTCATATATCAAATAGCTTAGAAATCAATGCTGCCATCATTAACCCTTTAACCCCTTCGCAAAGGAAAAAAGAACACACTGAAACTTAGACGCCAGTCATGGCACTGATGCTTCTTATCATTGCTGCTGCTTTCCCATCTTTTAGTGTTTCTCCTTTTGTTTTCTTAAATTCCAGTCATGTGCTGAGATGCCCTTCAATCATTGAATATCATTTTGACAGAGATGAAGTCTCTGACCACTTGCATTGATTTGTGTCGACATGAGATCATTCTTTTGCTTGCTTCAATCTTCTCTTTTCGCTTTCCCCTTCCCCCATTTTTAGGCAATGTGTAGGGAGTTAGGACCAAGAAAGAATGAGACGATTAGTTCAACCTCATTTAGGAAAGAGTTAATTATTTTTACAATCTCATTCCTAAAAAATCTCGCATATAATAGTGTAAACTTTTAGATAAGTTAAGTTTTATGATTTAATTTGTAAGATTCAAAAAATTTAATTATGTGAATTTTATAAATAAAATTGTGTAAGAATAGTGCAAAAATTGAAGGAAGAGGCATCCTATAATTTTTATAATTTTATTTTTATTTAATTATTATAATATAAAATTTATATTATTAAATTTTATTTTTTTTTAAATTATTTAATAAAATTTAGTTTAGAAGAATAATGAAACAGAATTTTTTGACCTTACGATTTGCTCTGTACAACTTAAAATACTGAGCAATCCTCAACCAAAAAGAAAAGAAAAAGTCCTTAGCCATTGAAAAATGTTACTGTAAAGTTTTAGACTGCAAACTCAATCAATTTACATAGTGGCAACTATGATGGATTGAGCTGTGGGGTTGAAACTTGGAAGGACTAAGCTGATAATAAGCATCCACAGGCTGATTCTGGCCCAAATGAAAGGAAAGATCCAATATTGATTCACGTAGAAAACACTTTTCTTAGAAATTCACTTAAGATAAATAAATTGCCACACACTGTTAGCTACTTAGCTTGTCAGCACAATAGCACTATAGTATGTATCGATTATAACGAAATTTATTGAACTATGCTATATTTAAAACTATTTTCACAAAGAATTCACATATGTGTGCTGCTGTTAATTTGAAAAATTTAATAATTTAATTTATAAATTATAAAAATTAATAGAAAATAAAATTATAAAAATAAGGAGATAAATTTATTATTGTAGAATTAATTTGATATATTATCTAAAAGCTTACTATGCGGTCATTCTCCGTTGTCCATGGGGATGTGATGGAGCTCAATTTAGCTGAGACTATTAGCAGGAAGCTGTTCATATAATGTAAAATATAAATTTATATACATATACATATATATATACATATACATATATATATATATATATACACGTGTGTGTGTGTGTGTACAATTATTCGGTTTTCCACTATCTTCCTGTCAATCCCAGTCAGGCAATATCTTCAGCAAGATCAAAATACTGCACTCAACTCGGGTCAGCCTTTAATAGAAGAATTTTGTTTGGTCGCTGATAAACAGAGGAAAATTGAAAGTGGGTGAAAAGGAAATTTTTTAACCTTTATTTATATGATTTTCTCTTCGCAAATCAGCTCCAAAGTAGCTGTTTTTGCTTTAAAAGACGATCTTTTTAGACATGAAATACTTCAGATACCTAAGAGTTCCATTTTTTCTTGCTACGACTTTCCCCGCCCCTGTAAAAGCTTATTTTATGTAATTTTTTTTCCTCAGTCTTTGATTTTATCTGGTACCTAATCCAGATGAGCCTGGCTATAAGTTACTGTTGAAGTTAATTGAAAGGGCCAAAATTGCATTTATGTCAAAAAAGAACCTTCAAACATCTATTGGAAAACCCTGGCAATTTCCTGCATTTTACGACCTGCCACATATATATCTCTTTGACATGCAAACCTCTGTATAATTTTCTTTTCGGTGGAAAAATGAGATTACAGACCGCTTCTGCATTCTTCATGTTTTACCAGTCTTGGAGAATTGTCCAAATTTTTATGTTGTAGGCAGATATATTGTTCCCATCAACATGCACAAGAAACCTTCCAAGCCCGAGAATCTGTTCCAATCAATGTGGAAGATTGATAGCACAGCATAAAGACAGCCATAGGTACCATGACAGGTGCTAGCACATGGATATATGGAAGTGCTTGACTGTATCATTGAATATTTCTTTGTTTCCATCCTTTTCAGCAACAAACTTGGTCGCACCATTTGCTGCAAAAGCTGTAAGTACAGATTAATGTGTTTGAGAGGGATTTTTACATCTTGCATCAATTTTTTTCTCAATGTTCCTCTTGATTTGTTAATTCATATATATAATTTCTATATTCCATTTTATTTACAAGAATGAACGCATCAAGATATTGGGTGGATTGCTTGAGTGGGCATTTTTGTTTTCCTTTTTTTTTTTTTTGATGTTAAATGTCAAAATCAAATTGCTAAGTTTTGCAAGCCGAGGTCAACCAGAAATTTTGTTGCATGAGGTCATTCTAAAATTTCATTTGCATGCTTAAAATATGAAGTACGCACTAAAAATCCATGACGGGAGCTTGAAATGGTGTGATGTTGTCAAGGTATGAATTCAAAACCTTTTTATCTGTGTCGCATTATATCCAAGTCATTTCCTGTTTAATTTGCCAAACAAGAAACATCAACTCAGTCAGTATCTTCTAAGTCAAGGTATTATTTTCACTATGCTTTTATACATCCAAGTCATAGTTACTTGTATATATCTCAGGAACTATTTTCCTTCGAGTCAGGAAGTGGCTGCTTAAGTTTATGCTTTGGATTATGGAACACTAGGTGATTGGTTTGGAGGCCTGCTATATTCTGCTGGACAACAGGCCTATGTAGCTGTTCAAGACCAACTATCTTCTCTTGGTTTTGCTAGGCATATCAAGAAAATACTCTACACATTAATTTTTTTCTATTTTTTCCTCTCAAAATTTGATGCTTATCTTTATTATTTGTTTTTCTGCTTATTCATCTTTACAGCTTAGCGGTAATTTATGGGGCAGGGCTTGTAACCAGCCTTTCTTCCCTGTAAACTGAGTGTCTTACCACTAACCCTTGGTTACATTGATTAGCTTGCTACTGTTTTGCATTCTCATTGTTACTACCATTTTCAGAAGGATTCTGGCTAGGGCATTCGGCTCTGGAAAAAGCAGGGCAGAGGTAATAATTTGCTGAATTTTTTTCTGACATTAAAAAATAATTTATTTATTTATGTGCTTCTTATCCTTTTTTTTTTTAATTTTTTTGGGGCCCAAGTTGTAGTTCTCAAATGGCTTGCTACATCAATTTCTTGCATACCTCTCTTTTTTTTTTTTTTTTCTTTGAACCCCTTCCCTTTGGCCGTCTATCACTATATGTACATTGAATTTGGTTTCGTAAGCTGGATATATGGGAAAGTCCATGATAATACATTGCATTTGATATATCAAATACTCCAAAAGTTGCCTAATTTCCTCCACCTATCTTGTGTTTTTTCCTTTGTAACCCATTTTTAGGGGCTAGGTTGGATTTGAGACTCCCTCCCTCCCTACCTCCTTATCTTTCTCTCTCTCTCTCTGTGTCACACACACCCCAACTCATATTTCTCACTAATATTTTTATCTTATTTCTGTCAGGTTATTGGGGATTCTGTTGCATTTTCCTTGGGCCTTGCCACCACATTGGCACTGATGGGTGTGGGAGCATCGTTTGCTGGAAAGGCTTATGGACAGGTAGGCCAAGGATTACTTTTAGCTGCTTCTGGTTTGGCTGTAATAATGGGTCTGAACCTTTCATTATTACCACCGTTGAAGGTAACAATCTATCAACCATCCAGTTATGAAATGCTATGCTGTGGGTAGTCTCTTTTTTTCCCGCACTTCTGCCTCCAACTCCAACAACATTCATAATCTAACTCTCAGTTAATCGTGTTGCTTACAGCCTTATATATACAAAGTATTTGAGCGATTTAGACCTGTCTAAGAACAGTCTTGTTTTTTCATTGTCAGCGAATTTCTTAGACTCATCACTGCTTTGATCAAAATTTGAAATTTTCAATATCCAGACAAGATTTGTGCTAGTTTCCTTCAGCTCTAGGCCTTTGATCATGTTTTTAGTGTTCTTTTGGCACATATAGTTTGACATTCTTTCAAGTTGTAGAGGTTCGTGCATGCAAAAATTCATTAGAGTTAATAAACCATACAGTTAAGTTGGTGCTCTTAGATTGACTTAGTTTCTCTGTAGCATTAATTTTTCATTAAGCTCCTTTTGAGCAAATTTTGCAGATAATTGAATTACGACTCCCCTCATTCTTTGACAATTTCGATCCACGAGCGGTAGCTGCCAATTTTTCTTCAAGTAAGTTGGTGCTCTTAGATTGACTTAGTTCCTCCAGTATAATTTTGCATGCAGATCAATTAAATGTATAAAGAAATTGTTCCCTCGAGGCGTGCAAGCATATTTGGTTGGGGTTACTTTTGCTTTAGCCGCCTCACCTTGCAGCATGCCAGTGCTCGCCGCTCTTCTTGGGTATGCTGCTGCATCCAAGGCACTTTCGTGTTCATTTTGATTGATTTACATGTTGTACTACTATGCATGATCAACCTTGTCTTATAGAAACTGCCTACAAACCCAAAAAAAGAAAAAAAAATACAGTTGATTTCCCTATAGTTCTTTTTCCACCAACATCATTAATTTGTTGGCTAGTCTAGTAGACCTTACTTGAGCAATTTCATGTGGTAATTTTTTATTTCTGGGTAAAATTGCTTCAAATTTCTGTAGGAACCAAAAGCTCTTCAGTTTATTCTTGTAGACTATATCTTCAGCGGGGTTGGCAAAAGAACAGAGGATTATTTAATAAAAAAAAAAATACTCGTGGTACTTGCTCAGATATTTTAGTTAGATAGTTGAAATGCCTAAAAAAGAAATGGCTTTCTGGTACATTAATGTATAATCATATAGTTCTCTGGTATATCAGAGAAAAAAAGAATCTAAATTATTTGATATATGCACATCAATACGGACATCATTTGAATTGAATATGTTATCTGCTTACATTCAGTTTGCTCATGTAGTCTCTCTAATGTGAATGAAGGGAAAAATGATTTCTTGACAGGATCCAGTGACAACTGGCTATGTTTCTCCCCGACTCTTAGCTGCTTCTTTTGCTGGAGCATTACAGGTTCATATATTGCTTATTGGTTTTATAGAAAAACCTTAATATCTCCTGTTAAACCAGGATGGATTGTGGAAAACTGCAGTCTGACTTAAAATGTGTAATGGCAGAGCCTGATTTCGTTCCGCAAATTCTCAGCGTGGATCGATCCTCTAAGGTAATTTTTGAACTTGAATAATCACGAAAGAGAGAACTCACCATCCTAACTCCATAATATCATACTCTAATCAAGAGAAGACGCTTCCTAATCAGGATATGGCAATCATAGCAGCCAAAAGAGTGCAGTCATTGTCTCTGTCTTGAGCCGTTTCTCAATATTTCTGTTAGTTTATTGTTTCTGATACATGTTACAATTTGCTTGTTTCAACAGTGGAGCACTTTTGTTGGGAGGCGGGGTGTATATCAAGAAGTCATTTTTCACTCCAGACACTTCCTGGTCTGTATATCATACAAGTATTCATTAGTACAGTAGTAGTGTAATACAAATCATTCAAATTTCTTGCATACTAGAATCAGTGTACAATTAAGCCAATTTAGTGTTTTCCCCTGGCTTTCTTTGGCTTTAATCCTTGGGTGGAATGCTACAATTCAAACTAATAAGCAATAACGGTAGTCTATGACAGAAGGGAGAATAGAGAGAGAGAGAGAGAGAGAGAGAGAGAGAGAGAGAGGAAAAGGGGTGGGGGCTTCTTGAGCTTTTCCAGTGCTATCCTTCCCCTTATCCAATTTTTCACAATTGTTTCCTTTTTTCTTTATTTTTGGGGATTACACATTTCTTTACATCCCTAATGTCTACATATGAATTGGTCTTTATCTAGGTTTGCCATATCCAGATACAGAATCAAGTCCTGAGTAGGTGTTTGTGATATTTTAATATATGTAGATATAAATTTTATATACAAATTTTATATTTTTTTCTTCTTTTAAATTTTTTTTTCTATCATAAGATGAGGACGCTTACATTTCCGTTTTAACTTTTAACAACAGTCCTTACAGATTAGATGGTTAGATGTGGTGTGGTAGGCTTGCCAAGCCATCAGCTAAATCAAAAACTTTGATTATTTTCAAAAAGAAAAAGGCATTCGTCACTAGACAGTCTAGACTTGTCCATCTTCAACAAGACCTTATCCAATAATTAATATCCAGAAAAATCGACCGCAAATTTCAGATCTTCCTGGCCACATCTCCTGAGCCAGACCCCATCTTTGCTAGGTCATCGTCCTTATGATGAGATGGCATTTTGGAAAGTCGCCGTTTGTATACGTGTTAAACATGCAATTCCCCACATAACTCTAAGGATGATTGTTCACATGAATTCAATTTATGGAATGCTTTCCAGAGTAAAGACATGGATAGATGCTATGGCCATAAAAGAAATTTTCATTAAATTAAAGTTATTAATAATTTATAAATTGTCAAATTGATGAGTTTCATTTAATCTCTAACTCAATAAATTTAAAATATATATTTTTAATTTTAAATAATTTATAAATACATATTCAATTATAAAAATTAATAATTATACTTTTTAACTAATGATATAAATACATTATTTCTGTTTATTTGTCATTCAAAGTTAATTATCATATAATGTTTACATAATTAATAATATGTATAACATCTTTCCATTGATTGATTAACAAAAAAATTTTTATCTCATTAAACAGTTGTATAAATAAAACAATGAGTCATAAATGACATTATTTTAAATCAAAATTTCAACATAACAACATCTAATAATTCCCTTTTATACTATATTGCTCCAAATTAATAAAAGCAATTTATTTATCTAATTAAATAATAAAATAATAACAAAAAATAATAAATACAAAATTACTTAGTTACTTCTTACATAAAATTTCATATTAGATTATCATAAATTAAACATGAAATAAAAGTAAAATTAAAAAACTAAAAATAAAACTAAAAATAAAAATTTCACCAAATAAAAATTTTAAAAGATCATAGAAAAAATATTAAAAATATGTCTGTGCGATGAAGTATACAAGCTTCTTAAGATTTTTTGCCTTTTTTCTATTTTCTTTTTATTCTCATGTAAATCTTTTTATTTGAGTTTATTTAATATCTAATAAATATATTTATATCATTTAATAATTCAATAATATATTTATCAAAAACATATGTATATTTTTATAAATAATAAAATTAAAAGCATATGTATATATATTTTTTTGAATTTAATAGTTTAAATCTTTTACATGAATATTTAGTATGATAAAAAAAACAACATAGCTGATCACTAAATTGTTGCACCTCACTCACTAATAAAAAATCCTTTCTCTTAATGAATCTGACTACACATCTAGTTCTCTAACAATGCAAGCTAGGAGATACGATTGACATTGTAGAGCATATGCAAGACTGCCATATTAAAATGATATAAATTCAAGCAACCCAAAAATAAAACATTTTGGCAAGAATGAAAAGGCCTAAATTTCTGTAATTTTGTGATGTTCTGTTCATTCCTAACATTGGTCTTGCTGTTCCAAAACTAACTTGCAACCTTGATTGGCCATTGCTTTCTCAAACTTTGTTCTTTTCTTCCTTCTTCCAAGGAAACCAAACCTTGAGCCCCAACCAAATGTGGGGTATCTCTCACTTTGGAGGGTAAAATGTCTTCTCTAGTTGTTGGAAACATGACCCCAACACAAACTGCGTCATATGGCACTATTGATCATCTCCTGGTACTGTCTCAAAGATTCCTGCCTCTGCAACCTCATTTCTTCATTGAACTTCTTGATGAACGCTTCCACTCGCCGGTTCAACTCGTCCTGACTCAGTGACGGTTCTCTCTTCAGCCTCCCCGAACCCGGGGACCGGTTCAATGGCGAGTTCTCTTTGGTATTGCGTCCGTCGTTGAATGTCCCCGAATTCTTCATCAGCTTCGGATTCGGAGGGGTACTGCCGTTTCGGTCTGTTAAAGGCGCGTTTCGGCGCAACTGCGAGTCCCACGTGTCAGACTTCTTCAAGTGCCTCGTCAACGGCATCGCGCGTCCCTCCGTGATCGTCTTCCACGGACTCTCTAGCGTGTCCTGCCGCTTCGGCTTCGACACTCCCAACGCCGCCTTCCCACCTGACGTCAACCAAATTTACCGTTTCCTTTCAGGTTTTTTATTTTCAAAAATCAAAAATAAAAATAATTTTAATATTTAAATTAATTTGAATTTTATTCGAAAATCAAAAGGTACCTTCAGGACTGGCTTTTACAGCTTTCCGGTGGCCGAATCTGGTGGAAACCGGGGGTTTCTCACTCTCCTTTCGAAACGAGGAATCCAACGAATCCTTCCTCTGCAAGCTTGGTCGCACAGGACTCGGTCTGAAGATGGTCTCATCGGAACCTTTCGTTCTTTTATCACTGCTCGGCGTCTTCTCCATTTCCGAAATCCTCAGCTCCTGAACATTCGCATGTACATTCCCCTCGCAAATGTATCCATTTGAAATGGCACCGTTGTAAGCAGCGTAGTCCGTCCGAACATCGCCGGAGATATTGAACGACTCAGGCGCAGAACTCTGGAGCGGACGAAAAACCAGAGTCTCCGGCCCGGTGTATAAGGTGTATCCTGTCCGTACACCTCCGATGATCTCAATCGGAGCCGGCGTTAGACTAGGGACCGGTGGGAGGACCACGGTGTCCGTCGAGGGGGTATGGTCGAGCTTTTTCTGGTGGAGTTTGGAAGAAGCGACGATGCTGATGATGATACAGTTCACGAGTATGTACAGGTAAGGAGGTCTTAACCATGTGAGTAAAAAGCCATAAACAGAAGGACCTTCAGAGACAATGAAGCCTGAAACCACTGGAACCGTGAGCTTCACAGCCATTGCCATTGATAAAACCCCAGTGGACATAAGCACTACTTTGAGCGAAAACATCCAGTTGTGGGTTGAGCTTGTTGAGAAGGGAGCCATTCGTGTTTTCTTTGTTAATTTTTGTCGGTATTTCTCAGTAACTTACCTTCTCCGGCAGCTTACTCTTAGATTTGAGAGTTTATGAGCATTCAGAAAGGTGGGAGAGGTTGGGGATCCGAGACGAGGGGTATTTATAGTGCAGGATAAATAAGATGGAGTATTTTGTGATGAAATGTTGACCGTTTGATGGAGACGGTGGGTCTCGTTTGAAAAAGCTTGCAGCGTGTGTGGGCTGTGGCACTGCCGTCTTTGGTTTGGCTTCTTTTGATTGTGGTAAAGGTTCGTAGCTGCTACTTAGGCTCAAGAATTTTATACATTAATTATCTATATTTTCACATTTTTTTATAAAAATCTTTTCTTTCTAATCATGAAGAGCATAATATTTTGTAAATTTGTAAGCAAAAGAAAAAGAAAAAAAGTGAGTTAATAGTAAAATTAAATTTGGCAGTGTTTTTCTTAGGACTAAGAGCCCTCTAATCTATCCTAATGCTCCTGCACATAAACACTCTTAGATCCTTCAAAATGTGGTTAGTTTTTCTTAATTGACGATTGGTCGACAAAAGAAGACAATGACAGTGATTAATTAGTTCTTAATCTTGGTTAATACTCTTTATATTCTACCTTTCTGGAATTCCTTCATCCTATTCCTTTTTATGGCACACTTGCACAGTGGGTGGTGTCAGGAAGGAGTCATTTGAATGGTATTTTAAATAGAAAGACTAGTACGAGTTCTCAACGGCTATATAATGTAATCATAATATGACCGTTAAACCTGGAACCGTATTTGAGATACTGGATTCCCGGCTCGCTGCATCATATTCTGGGCCTTCCCAATCCCACAGGCCAAAACCGAGCAGTGGTGTAAAGCATTTTGACCGACTAGTGCGAAAACAGTTATCTATTTTTATAAATTAAATTTTTATTAAATATTTATTTAAAAATTTATATCTCTTAAAATGTAAAGTATTATTTATAAAAGATAAAATGTCAGTTTATTATTATTAATAAAAAATTAACATTATATGTTATTATAAAATATAAATAAATAAATAATTTATAAATATGTGATAATTTATATTATTAATTTTTTATCAATAATATTTTATTTATACTTTAAAAATTCCTCTCACATAATAAAATATGAATTATTAAATTATTAAAATTAAATTGTACAACTCAAAATTTTAACAACTAAAATTTACTATTTAGAATGTTGGGAGAGTTAATTACGCAAGAGAAATAGTTCTGTGTGAAAAATTTTTAATCTAAACTTCTTAGTGTTTCAATTCATTTTGTATCTTAATGTTGTTAAATATTAATATACTTTAAACTCAATAGCATATTAATCAAAATACTAATAAAGTCCAAAACAATAAGTCAACTAGCAGCTTTTCTTGCCATCAAGGGAGAGAGCAAGTTCTTGGACACGCAATGTGCCTTGGTGATTACGGAAGAAAACAGCGCAGGGTGACTGACATTATACACATTTTGGATCTAGTCAAAGGCATATATAGATAGGCAATGCACATAATGAATGGATATGCTAGCATGGAAAAATCATGCAAGGCCAGTGACTTTGCACTTTTCTTATCAAATGAAGGCAGTGATCATCAACTTGCTGGCGAATGACATGGGCACGTTAAGGATTTGTGGCTGCATTTGATTTGAGTCTGTGTGATGTATATCAAGCAAGCACCAACCTCTACCAAATAGTCGGAATTTGCTGTTGCTCTGCATGATTGAAACAAAGTTGTAAGTTGAATTCTTATGCACAAAAGTCAGATGTAGCTATTTGTATTCGTTTGGCAAATTGAAGATGGGAACCTACAAGACATTAACAAATACAAAACGGAAAAGACCATTGAAAAACAAAGAGTTGCTTGTCATCGGAGTCCATAGCTCTGAATTGTTAGCTGCGGCAGTAAACAGTGCTGCAACATAGTATGGAGCATGTCAACTTTTTCGCTTGAGAAAAATTAGTCCTAATGTTTACAAATAATAAGAAAATTGTTTAATTAATTAAAATTTTAAAATTAAATTATGAAATATAGTTAACTTATATTAAAGTTGTTAAAATACATTTAACCTATCCAATGCATAAGAGACAAAATAAATATATATTTTTTAATTTATAAAAAATATAATTTATTTTATTTTATTCTAATTTAATTTAAAGATGACGAGTAAATTTATACTGTTGTATACTCCAAAGAGGAGCTGACTTTGAGTAGGTAACGTGGTCTAATTTAGTTGGTCAATTATAATCCCATTGGATGGCACCGTCCACTTTTCGGATTCTGGACACGTGGCAAACACGACAAGGCTCTCTTCCTGCCTCTTTTATCTGCTCGTACCGACTCTCAGAAACTATGCGTTTTGGTCCCAATCAATCTCAATTTTCTTCTCGGTGTAATTATGTGACCAAACTCAGTATGGCAAAATCTGGAAAACTATACATACATAAGGCCGGTTCTTTATCTTTATCCTAACGAATTGAAATTTTATAATGACACAGCAAGTTTGTATAAACAATTTAACATCGCAAATGCTGCTCACAAATAAGCCAGTAATTTCTATAAATTTTATAATTTTAATTTATAAAATTTAACAATTTATAAATTTATAAAATAAAAATTATATAAAAATAGGACAACTTATTCATAATTGATTAACATTTTAAGTTTTATAAATGATTGTGTAACTTTCATTTTGACTTTCTATGAATATGATTTGATTGTTAAAAAATTTTATTATTTTTATAATTTTATTTTTATTTAATTTTTAATATAAAATATAATTTATTAAATTTTATATTTTAATTTATAAAATTTTATAAATTTAAAAACACATCATTAAATGTGAATATTAAGTAAAAAGTAAATGATGACAATTGTTTTATCCTAATAGTAATACATCCCCCCGAGTGAAAGAGCAGTCAAATGGAGCATTGTTAAATCTAGCTGCGAGGATGGTAAACTTGGTGTACATTTTCTTGTAAGAAGTTTTAAATTCTAACCTTAATAATAATTAAAATTACAGTATTGCCATTTAAGTATAAAAAATTATATATTAAGTGTACTGTCCTTTAACATTTTTCGTCATATATAATAAGTTATATTTTCTCCGGTTAATTATTTTAAGCACTTTTTCCCTGATTTGATATAATATTTAGCTTATAATGAAATTTCCAGGGAGAAGTTCTATATTAATAGAAACAAAGGCAAGAAAAAATAATCAATATAACTAACTTTATTATCGTGAATACACCTACTCATACAAATGAAGCAATCACCCAAAAACGAAGGAAAAACACTGAACTAGCTCTACAAATGGTTTACAACCCAAGGACATGTCAAGGGGACAGAAAAAAAGTGCACCTCCTGTAATTTTAACTAATTTTTAATGGTATGCCATAGCCGCCATTGTCAAAGAAAGGCCAATCAGTGTTTCGCAAACATCCCATGTGTTAGGGAGGAAAAATCATAATCCTTCCCTGACTGTGAAGAGGCTGATGACACTGGAGCCGCTGGTGGTTGAGGTTTACTCGCTTCCATTGTCATCAAACCATTAGCTGGAGTAACTTGTCCCATCAAATAGAAGCTGCAACAAGTGAGAACTTAATTAACATGAAGAATTGAATGGAAACTAACTGACAGCATCTCCAGTAGGTTTGATGTAGTAGGAAGATAATCAAAACAAAGAGCAAAAGAGAAGATAATACAACAAATAAAAAGAGAACGAACACATTTAATGTATCTTTCAATGAACAAGAACATTTAACTTATGTTTCAATAATATAAGATACAAGGGATCCAAGCGAAATAGGTCTTAACATACTTGTTGCAAAGATTGTAGATAAACGCAACATTTCAAACACAGCCAAAGATACCATGTTTCCCTAAACTATAAGTCTAGTGAATCCGTGGGAAGTCATCAAGTCAAAGCAATGTACCATTGGCATGCCTTTGCAAAATGTAATAGTTTCACATTTATAAACAATTACTTTTGCATTCAATCAGATTTTAGTGAAAATTTCGTCAATGCTAATGCAGCAGCATCAGCCACCATATGACAATACTCAATGAACAAGGTACTTATCTTAGAAAGACTCAAAAATAGCCTTTACACTCTGCAATAAGTCAACATGTAACTATAATTTATTTCATTTTATGGACCTGTATCTCCTGATGGGCACCTAAATCAACCGAGGTAAATTCAGAATCACATGAATCATCAGGTACTATCCAAGTCAAACCCTTGTAAGCTAATAAAACTGGAGTTATATGGACTGAGTACACAAGCTAGCAACATACCCAGATGATTGATACTGAGCAGGGCTCCCGGCTGGATGTGCTGTAGTGAAATTCATAGTCTAACCCAGCAGGAAGAAGAAATATAAGTTGCAGGACAAAAGAGAACAAATCCATAAACGATTAAAATTAAGCCAATTAAAGAAGTCAGCACCTGCATAAGTTTCTGCTGTTCTCCCTGACCACTCATGGGCATCACTCCAGGAATTGAATAGCCAGCAGTTGACCAACTTTGGAGAGGAATGCTTGACCCATTCTGTCCAGGTTGTGGTATGCTACCGGGATGCTTGGGGTCTACGCCAGCAGATTTAGCTGCTGCAGCCATTAGAAGGGACTGCTGCTGTGCTAACATGGCAAGCTGCTGTTGATGCACAGAAAATGGAGACACCATACTGGACTGCAGATATCCAACTATGTTAGGTAAATCATATCCATTTGATAATAGATGAGAACACTGTAATGCTGTCTGAGATACTAAAATCACATATAAGACAAAAAAGGAACAACTGCTAAGAATATACGATTGGTATTTTCATTAAAAAAGGCTGATAATATGAAGACAAAGAAAATTCACAATTAGTATGAAACAAAACTATTGAAGTATTGGCACATACCTTCTCAAAAAGGCTCATGATATCATTTTTTACATCTTTTTGTAGCTTTTCTGGAACTAAACTTGGTGTCACTGAAGGTGAATCTTTAAATAAATCCTCAATTCCAGAAGCAGGACTGGGAGTACTCTCAACTGCCTTTGTGGCACCAGTCTTCTCAGCTGTTGATGCCTCTGCAGCTGCTGAAACAATTATTACAACAAAATTACAACTTATGTATACAGCATGATCATGAGGAGCATCTTCAAAGAAACTCTGGCAACTTCAGCTTTTATGATTTTAAGGTAAAAAGCACACACAGAACATACACTGGAATCCTGCCCAATTATTATCATCAGCTGTAGCAACAGCTTCCTCTGAGCCATTATCACTTGGACCATCTATAGACAAGATGTTGAAAAGATCAGTAGCATAGTCAACTTTTGGAGGGGCACTTTGAGCTGCATCAGTAGCCTGCTTTGTTGTTTCAGCTTGCGGCAGTGGTACTACTGGTTCCACTTTCTCAACAGGCTGAGGTTTTGTAACAGAAGTTACCTGTTCAGAAAACAATTATTTTCGTGCAACTATAAAACCTAATAATTTAAATTTAGAAAGGAAGAATAAGGGGGGAAAGTATCTTCTATTAAAATTTAAAGGTGTGGTAATAGCCAGAATCATCTATGCAAATTGTTCTTAACATCAGGATTTATCATACAAGTAACAGCAACTATATCAGTGGCTACAATCTTTCATAAAAATGCTAAAGTTTTAATTTTTCTGACAGGTAGTTTTTTCCCAGAAATCAAACCTCAACATAAAATTATCCTAAAAGGAATCTGCAAATTAGTTTCACCACTCTATACCTTTGATTCTGAGGCACCAAAAGAAATGATTTACAGTCTGCAGTATAAGATGTATCTACTTTGCCTATGTTACGAACAAGAGAATTCTCTCAGATATTATCAGACATCTGGAGGTAAGTCGGCATGTTGAGCATGTACAAGACACCCACACAAGCAACATACACTAAAATGTCAAACATACGTTTCAAAAGGTTCTCAAAGTTACAGCTGTTTATGCTAATTTTGTCACTTGTTTCTGGTTGCAATTTTTATCATGGGAAAATCCCTTGCACTTATAAACTCATTTCATATAATACATTACTTTGATTGCCATAGGTACTAACTCATGACAATCAATTCAGAATCAAGAACAGACTCCACAACTACAATCTCACTTGTAGTGCAGCATAAGAAAAGTTAAAATAACAAGGGAGAAAGGAACAAATTAACATGTTAGGTGACAATGATATAAAGAAAAAGAATACATACCTGATCAGGTCCTTTCGGAGGAGGAGGAACATTAATTCTTGCAGCAGGAACAGTGTTTGATGGTTGAATTTTCTTCTTTTCCTCAAAAGAATTCTCAGAAGCAGATGAATAACCATGGCCACTTCTTTCTGCAGGCCTTGGCCAATATGAAGTCTTCTCTTCATGCGATCTAGAAGGCGATTTTGGTTTTCCATCTCGTGGAACCCATCTCTTCTCTTCATACCTTTACATATATGCAACATGTAAAAACAAATGGGATGTCATCTTCACCAAGCGTACACATCAACATACATATACTTCAAACTAAAATAAGAAAAAATCTAAACTAGATTCAATGTGTTCATTTACAGACATACTTTGCACGAATGAAATTCTCAATCCCAACTCTGTCATAGTTTGGAGGTAACTCTGCTTCCCAATAACTATTTGCTTTCTCATTTCCCATAGCTATATGAAGCATAGAAATTCAAATATAATGAGCAGATTATATAACTACAGCAAATCAACAAAAATCAACATACTACAAGCTCAGATTTTCTTACATTGAATGAAAGCAACCTGCTCTGGAAGCCAAGTGTCTAGAGTTGCAGACCGCACCTGTAGGAAAAGCCATTAAGTCACTATTGATCTCTGACAATAAATAAAATTAATTAAAGCAACTTGAAGACATTGTTAACCAAGATTGTTATCAGCCCACAGCATATAGGAGTAAAGACTATATTGCAAAAACACTGTCAGAGCAATAGTAAGGGATAATGAAAGCCCACTCTCACCAGGAAGCTGACCATAGATTGAGGAGCAAATGCCCCTAAAGCAGCACTTACATAGATATAATAAATACATAGAAATATACAGATTGCAAGTTCAAACCACAATGCAAATTGCTACTTACAAAAGACATATATTGTACTACTTGCATTAATGTTACTCATTTAGAAACCTTTTCTTCATTATTGCATAGGAAGAGTGTGAAATAAGCATAAACATACTAAATATTCTACCAGAAAGAGTCTCAAAGTCTTCATAACCTAGTCAATAATCCACATTACCATCGCCACAATGTCTGCACATCACAAAGATTCTACACCTACATGCATCAACACAATTCACAATTTCCCCTTAAAGTCATTGTATACCAGATCTTAACTAAACACTATTTTAGCACCAGCCATAGGAGAAATGTACAGACCCCAACCACTTCAACTTCTGAGATGTAACGAATAATTGAAGCACTATACCAAGGAATATAACACCACCTTGGATATATGTACCCCCAGACTTCGATGTATTCCTGAACACTGCATGCATATAAAGATGCCTAGGTTCACACTTGCCCATCTTGGACCTCTGCAAAGCAAAGATACTTGAGTGAAAATTGTTAAACCAGTACAAATTACCCCGAAAATGCTTGACACAAAGGTAAATCCACTTTTCATGAGTCAATTAGTATCTCTTTACTTCGTTTTTCTACTATCATGAGATCCAGATCAGATCATTTAGATCCAGCCAGATACATACTTAGCTTTGCAGTCAGCACATTCCCTATTCTCTGGCAGTTTAAGGAGTCCTTCCAGTATCTGCATGTTTATGTGAAAAAACAAATATTGTAATCAAAAGTTTCAAGGAAAATTGTAATCAAAAGTGTCAAGCAAACATGATAAATGAGAGTACCAATCTAAATTACAGTTCATGATAAAGGATCTGAAATTTACTTAAGTTTTAAAGATTCTATGCTGCAAATCTCTTTCCCACACAATGGTCTAATAACTGACCCATCACACAGGGAAAAACCAGCCATTTAAAATTTATAAATATGAACCAACTTTGTTCGTTTAAGCTCAAAATCTATATAAAACAAACACTGCAGATTTTAGATATTTAAGTAAGAATTTAAAAATTTAATAATAAGAATTTAAAAATCACTAAAATATCTTTGGAAATGAAAAACCTATAATGACCAATAAAACAATTTTTCTGACATTAACAACAAACATTGAGGATACCTAACACCAGTACCAAAAGATCCGAGTAACAATGCCTCCAACAGCTCCATAGTCTAAACTGAGCATGCAAATAGCGTTAACACATCTCCAAAAAGAATCATGGAAAACTACCAATGAATTCAAACAAGGATTCACACTACCAAACAATATTGCTGATCGTGTTTCACACATATCCAGAACAGCTCAAATCTATCGGTAAATATATATACATCAAGACGGGTAGATGAAACTCTCAGAACGCATTACCATCGATGAGCCGTTTACTGGCAACCGAAAAAATTTAAAAATACATAAATCTAACATCTTATTATGCCATTAAACTTTACTTTCGATTTCGCGATGAACATAGAATGCATTGTGAAATCATCAAATCCAAATCCAACAATTCACGACTAATTGATCCGAGGTAATTTGTGAAATACGAACTCGGCAAAATTAATACTTTAATCGAATTAAAAAATGATGATATAAATATCTCCGACACAAACCTTTTTGTGCTTGGCGTTGAGCTCTTTGGATACGTTGGCCTTCTCGTTCATGGTGACCGTGTAAACAACAAAATCCAAAAGCAAAGGGGAAAATTGTACCAGAAGCGAGAGAGAGGAAGACGATGATCGAAGGTCAAATTGGTCTTTTCGCCCTCTTACCCTTTCCCCTCCCTCTAACTCCTTGTCTCGGATTATTAGGCGACCAAATAAGAAGAATAAGAAGAAGAGAAAAACAGATCGCTATGGAGACGTCCTCCTTGACTTTTATTACCTGCGTTTTCCTGTATTTTCTCGGAGCTCTACCCTTTTTTTTTTCTTTTTTTTTTCACAGCGCCGATCGCCGTTGGTTCTGGCACGTGTGACTGCCTCGATCATCATCTCAAGTTGCATTTTCAATTTCTTTATTTTTTATTTTCATATAATTTATGCATAAAAATTTTAAAATATTATATTTATTAAATTTTATAAATTACATTATAAAACTCAACTACTTTAAATACTCATACACAAACTTTATATTGGAACAACCCACTTTTTAAATTTCAAAATAAAAATCATAAATTTTTAAAATTTTTAATATTTTATAAGTAATTTTATAAAACATTTTTAAATAGGTATTAGCCTTTTTTGGTTAAATAAAGAAAACTACTAAAAGATTAGTGTATTAGCAATTCAAATGTGACAAGTCATATACATAGGATTTAATTCTAGAATGATTCTTAATGAAAGAAACTAAACCATTTTATACCTCTATATCTCAAATAAATTAGATTTACTTTTTAATATGAGAATGCCTTAAGATGTAAAAAAACAAAAAAAGGGATAAAGGGTGAGTGAGTGAGCGCAGTACCTAATTTTGTACTAGTCTTGATTCCTGAGGCTGGACCACAGTATAATTCTAGTGGCACATAGATTACGAACATTATTGTCATAGCCTAATCATGCTTTAAGATATTTTGCTTTATCCCAATCATCAACACTCATGAAGAGGAACAAACCAGTCACTTTAGCCTTTTAGGTAGATTTATAATATTACTCCTTCATCTGCTTATTTCGCTCATGATTCAGCTTTCTTTGTTCCCACTTCCAACTCACACCAATAATTCTTGAAATTTTTTGCTGGTCTATCAAATATTAGAAAAGATTACAATGGGAAATGCATTTGAAAAACGATAATAATAATCATTTTAAGATAAAAGAAATTGATAGAACATTTTGTTTGTTTGCGAACTGGGAAAGGAATAGAAAATTTAATGTTATTGAAAAATATTTAACATATTTAGATAAAGTACGTTAAATTACATATTTTCTCTTATTAAGATATATAAAAATTAATAAAAAATGTATACATACCTTTTTCTTTAAAATGCGTACATAATTCTTTAATTTTAAATTATTTATAAATATACATCTTTAAAAATAAAAGTTAATAAATATACTATTTTAATTATTAAAATAATATAAATATATCATTTAACATTAATTCACATAACTTTTTATACTATGATTATTACTCGTAATATATTTTTATTAATTATTTGAATGAAATAAATGATAATAATAAATAAAATTTTATTTCAAGAAATAAGATTAATTATATAAATGAAACATAATAAAAAATATATAAATCAAATAAAAAATTATACTCAGAGTCACAAAATAATTTTTTTAACTAAAATCATGACATACTAACATATTAAGAATTGTTTTTTATATTATACTACATAAAATTAATATAAGTAACTTATTCATTCAATTAAATAATAAAATAATTATCTAAAGTAGTAAATACAAAATGATCTAATTTTTTTTTTATATAAGATTTTACATTGACGTATCATACATTGAATGTTAAAGGAGAAAGAGTGAAACTAAAATAGATAAAATATATAAAAAAAATTCATTAATTAAAAACTTAAAAGAGATTATGAAGAATATGCTATGAAAAGACTGAATGTGTATTAGTTCATTTAGAGCAGCCGAGTTTCTTAGGGTTCTTTATTTTTTTTTATTTACCTTTCATTCATGCGCAAAGACTTTATCCAAATAGCAATAAAAAAATACCATATATTTTAATAATTATATATAAATTATATAATTATTAAATTTAATAATAAAAAAATAAAAACTATATATTTATATTATTTTAATAATTAAATAAATATATTTATGTTTTTAACAATTAAATAAATATATTTATTAATTTTTATAATTAAAAAATATAATTATAAATAACTTAAAATTAAAAAATATATATTGTTCCTCAATAGATTTCCTTCTCAACCGGAATAGCCTATAAAATCTCATGTGTATTATTAAATTGGATAGGACCCACAACTCTTTCCTAAATTAATATTTAGAAAGATTTGAAGGGCTGACCGAGATACCTTTTCAAATAAAACGAAAGAAATAAAAAAAAGAGATAGATTTGATTTGAAAGGTTGCCGAATGCTCCTTTATTATTAAAGAAATAATAATGCAAAAAATAATTAATGATCTGTTACCTTCATTCTCTTCGTTTAACGGAAGCGACATTTAGCTTCTGCCATTCCCCAAAAGGCGTGTGACCTGTGTTAGTTGCTTCAAATCATTTCCATGGTGGAAGCACTATCAAAGAGATTTGACCATGCAGTGAAGATGATTTCATTTGAAATAATCCTCCTTTTTCGTGTTTTCTAATCTGAAATCCTAATATCAGTAGTTGGGTAATTAGTGATCAAAGAAAAGTGAGACGAAACTCTCTTTCTGCTTCCAAGAGCCGCACATAGATATTTTTTTTTTTTTTTCAGTACCCACTGATCATTGGCAAAAGCTAGTTTTACTGACCCAATTGATAAACATTTTATAAAATTAATTATAAGATATTAAATTTGATAAATAAAATTTAATGAATTTAATAATTAAAATTTTATTAAATAATTTTTTATAAATTTCAATTTAGAAATTTCAGAAGAACACATGCTTCCTGTTGTCCTTCTTGCCTATGAACAATTGAACATCAAAATATGAGGTCATTTTTCAGATATTGAGAGATTTGAAAGGGTGAAGAAGGTGACAAGACCTTGATAATCATAGACAGACGCTATCCGCTGATTGATGAAAAGCACTCAAGAACGGATAGGAATCTATTAGTCCACTTAAGAACAAGTGGGATTCGATTAAAGTCACCAAGGACCATGTGACATCTACACGGCACCACCTCTCTTGGCCTCCTTTGTACCCTTTGTTTTTATGTGCATAAAGTCTACGGGAAAGAATTCTATGAAGAAATTCAGCCCAGTTAGCGAGTCTTAATCAATCCACTATTTGTTTATTGTATTGATTTCAGTATGATGACATTATTTTTTGTAAAAAAAAAAACCACGATGAATGCATATATTCTCCGCCCTTTCTTCTGTGTGAATGTAATTAGGATGTATTTGGCTTGTAAATTTTCATATCAAATTATATTTTTAAAAATATTATAATTGAGTATAAAATTTTAAAACTATATTTTTCATTTATTTTGTCATAAGAATATCAATAAATATTTTTAAAAATTTATAATTTTCACATTTGATTAAACATCAATATTTTCAATAATTTGTAATTTATATATTTGAATAAATTTTAATAAAAAAACTAAATTTTGGTAAAAAAATAGAAATGTAATAATGTTGGTAATGAAATTGCGACTATAATAATAATAATAACAATAATGATAATATTGATGACAATAGCGATGATTTAATATAAATATTAATGACAATAATAATAATAATGTTAACAATTTAATAATAATAATGATGATAATAATTATAATGATAATAATTTTAACATCTTGATAATAATAATAATAATAATAGTTTAATAATAGTTATCATGATGATAATTCAATAATAATGTTAGTGATGTAGGGTAATTATAATAATAATAATATTAATAATAAAAAAATATAATAACAATAATATTAATATTAATAATAACAATAATGATTGAATAGTAATAATAATAACAATATCAATATTGACTATGACAACAGAGTTACTTGTACTATCAGCAATGATAATTGTTATAATAATAATAATTATGGCAATAAAATTTACTTATTTAATAAATAACAATGATATAATTTTTTTAAATAATTTCTTATTCCAAAATGCAAGAATCAATTCACATGTAATCAAATTCTTATGTTGTACATGAGTCTTCTAAAAAGTTAAATGCCTAAAATTTTTTTTAAATCTTAAACTAAATATAAAATTTAAAGATTTCAACCCTCACATTCCTTAAGACCTGCTAAGATGTTGCGAAACAAATGCGTCATTAGAGCGCCATCTTCTGAGTTCGGATAAACGACGTCGTGTACTGAAGTACGAAATTGTGCAGTTCTTCCCCGCTAGCGGTAGCGGCGAGCCAAAGGACAAGTTCCACCTCACAAAAAAAAAGGGCGCGTTCGCACTTTCGAGTTTCGATTGCAAAAGGGTGTCTGCGCTTGGAAAATCAATACAGTGGCACAACGCCATCGTCTCTTCTCTATTTTCCCTCCCACCAGAAATTGCTGTTGCGTCCGGGGAAGCTTGTCCATCAGAATCGGTTATTCTCTGTGAGATTTCTTTGGTCATTGGTCTTCTAGGGTTCTAATGTCTCTTCAGTTTTCACTGCTCCGTAAAATTTTCTTTTGTTTAATTGCTAAGATGCTGGTTGCAATGAAAGAAGAAAACATGTTCTCATGCAAAATGGAAAATTTTCACTCTGTTCTTCGTGTTTTCACCGCTATGGCGTTCTATCATATATCATGGGTGGGAAAAATTTTCTGCAGCTGTCTCTGGGGTAGATTAAAGGATTAACAGATGAATCGCGAGGGAAGTATACGAGGTTTCTTCAGTTAAGCTTGGGAAAATATTAATAAATGAACAATAGCCTGCAGTTGTTTGGAATTTGATTCATTTATATTTGGGGAATGAATTTTATATATTCAGTTCTATATACTACACTGTACAATTTCTTGGACGTAAATTATCATGCAAGGAACTGGAAATTTCATTTATCTAGTTAGTGAACTGAATTGCCCATATCTTCTTAACCCCTGCTCTCCTATTGTTCGTGAAAACTGCTGTCTGTATCACATTTTGTTTCTTCACGAGTCCTGCTTTTCTAGTGGTAGATTTATTTTTGTAAATAGAGTAAAAAGTTCCATCTTATTTGGTAACCAGTGATCTGTGAATGGGTCTTGGATATGTTTGGCTACTACAATGTCATGCTGACTCAACCTATTGAGTTTTTCCTTTGATTGTAGTTGCTTTTGGAGGGCATTAGAGAATTAGCTGTAGCTTCGAAATCAACTATCAATCACGATGAGTTAGAAATCATGCTGAAACATTTGCTGAAAACACCTTTGTTTGGTTTAAGTCTGTAACCTAGTAACTGAGTTTGGAATACATGGTTATTATCAATATCCAGAATTTATTGTGTTTATCTGTTGTGATTACTGAGGTTAAATCTTGTAAAAGGTGTTTCTTTTATACTTGTTTGGTGTAGTCTTATGAATGATTAGTCATTTTGTTTATTTGTTTTGGCAGTTGAGTTAAAAGTGGATTCACACAATCATTTAAAGGGCGGCTATGCCCTTGATCAAAGGATGGAGAGTGTAGCTACTAACCAGCCTAAACCAGTGAAACATTTGTGGTGTGAAGAAAAGCAGTCCACAGTTCATGAAGAAATAAGAAGAATGAATCAACTGCCTGCAAACAGTAGCTACGTTTCGCATCGCTTGAGGGTTCTCAATAAAATCCTGCAACTTATGTCGATGCAGGTAGGTCAGCGTGGATTCTGTGATAATCAGCATTTCATTGTGCTTTTGATATAATTATTGATACCGGTTATTAGATTTGTGTGTTTTCTATTAATCTGCTGCAATATGTCATTACGTACGTGTGAATTACAGTTCTCTAAACAGGAATATTTAGATAAATAGTTGAAGTAGGGTGATTTGGCTAACCGTAATAGTGAACCTGGGAGATATGTTATGAGACTATGATATTGGAAATAAAATTGTTTGAAAGGGAGAAGGCAGACGAAGGAGGAAGAAAATAGCGAAGGAGAGAATAAGTGTGAAACAGCAAATTTTGACTAATGACTTAAGTCATGTCTGGATTAAACAATGTTCTACTTCTGAAATAAAGTACCCTAGTTATGTAGGCTGCTACGTTGTAAATTGAAGACAGGAATAGAGGAAAAGAGAGTGACAAAGATTTGTAATTTCCACAGACATTACAAATTATAATTGGTGTATTCTTTTGGAAGATTGGCGTTGTTACTCATTTGGTTGCTTACCCAGTTCACGTGCTAACAATACGTTTTTTTTATATGATTACTTTGACACCTGATATATATGACATAACTACTTGTTACGTATTGTATTTTATAGATTTGTATAAAAATTAGATATTTTATTGGAACTAGTGAATAACTATTCTATTTACCTTTTTTGTATTTTTTGGTCAGAGAACTGCATCACAGGAGAAGGAGTTGGAATTGCTTTTTGCCGGGCTGTCTCTATGAAAGAATTTACTCTATAATTTTAATGATCTGTACTGTGATTGGCATTGTTACTCATTTTGTTGCTTTTTGCTTTTTCGTATATATCTTACCATGAAACTTATCTTTCTTTAAGCATTTCTTGAGATATAATATATATGGGTATGAAAACGTTAAAAGTATCATTATCAACGTAAATTTGAATTTAATCTAGGGATGTAGCATAGAAAATAGTGCAAATAAAACCTCCCTTGTAGGTGAAGCAAGTGGCGGCCTTTAGGCCAAGAGCTTCTGGGTTTTACAAGTTTTTCTGGTTTTACAAACTGTTGTTTAGTGCTTGTAATATGGTGCTTTCATTTGATTGTAATACATTCTATAGATTGTCATTTTAGTTACAGACACTAGAAATCTCTGCAAAAAGTGTAAGGTGACATTTCTTACAAAATACACATTAAAATTAGTGGTGGAGCAATTTTTTTTTTTGGCAAAAATTAACTTTTTATTCCCCAAATTTGAGTTAAGTTTTAATTTCGATATCTAACTTTGTGAATATCACAAACGTTTGTCACCAGTTGTAACAGGAAAGTCCTACTTGGTGTTCGAATTGGCAACAGGCGCAAAAAAACGTGTTGTTGCTCCTTATAGGTAAGGTATTCTCCTTCTCAAGCGTGAAAAACTCTATAATACAATAAAACTATTAAAAATCAGTTTTTTTAAGTTTAAAATTTGAATTAAAATTATTTTTAATTTAAAAATAAAAATAAATACTAATAAAGTTACATATATTTTTTATTTAAATAAAAAATATATATTAAATTGTATAGAAAATTGTTTCCTCAAGCGCCCTGCTTCTTTGGTCCAAAACACCGGAGGGAAGAGCAACAAAAAATTACTAGAGCAATTAGGTGACTTGAAGAACTTAAAGAGTCCATGCAACTCTATCATCTGAGTAACAATCACAAACAGTATGGGTGACTAAGGTGATATGTAATTTTTAAACAATTAGGCAATGTTTAAAAAGTTCGACGATAAAATTGACGTGTTAAAGTTGAGAGACAAAAAATTATCATTTACTTTGTTTTTTGTTTCTTTCCAAAGAGAGAGCCTTTTCTTTTAACACAGAAAGATGTCAGTTAAATTGAAGTAAGTTGTTCTTCAGTGGATTCAAATACCTGACATGAGAGGAGAAGGATAATGAACTATTTGTATAACGCAAATTGATAGCTAAAAAAATTGTAGTCATATAATTAAGAAAAGAAATTTAAAATAACATCGAAGAGGTGGAATCAAATTTCATGCTAAGTCAATTTCTGGCGAAGCTTCGATTTCTCCACCACATAATTGCTATACTCATGAATTTCATTTCATCACGCTAATTCCAATTCAGAAGATAATGTAATCCGACTTGTCAGTTGAGGCTAACGTGGCAGGTGGCATATACGCTTCTCCAAAGGGAAAGTGTGTGAAGGAAAAGAGTGAGAATGCTGAGACGGACAGATTAATGGATTATACCTGGTGAGCATGTGAAAATCTTCCGAAAACATTTTTGAGACTGTGTACTACTAGATTGCTTGCTTCCCATCTGTCTGATGACCACACTTCTGCCAATTTCCATCAAATTCTCAACCCTCAAGTCCAATTCTTTATATGGTGACATAAACAAGAAGCCATTTTCTTTCTCCCCACTAGAAGCAAAGCTTGCTTCTTTTCAACGGAAGAGTTTCAAGTTGAAAGCATATGGGGAGAGACGGCCTTTCTTGGCAGGGACAAGATTTAGAAATGGGTTTTTGTGGAAAGAGGAGGGATGCGGCTGGAAGAAGAGAGTGATTTTGGTGAAGAATAATCAGGGGTTTGGCTTCAACGGTGGCGGCGGTGGAAGAGATAACGGGGCCACAGCTAGGCTGTTGGGCAACCTTGCTTTAGCTGTTGGCTTAACTTATCTTTCAGTGACCGGACAACTTGGTTGGATTTTGGATGCAATTGTCTCGATTTGGGTATTACGCTCTCCCTCTTTGGTTTGCCTTGAGAATTTGAGTCATAATGAGCTTAAATTACATCGGAGATGTTCATATAATAGTAAATGCTCATTAAAACCATCTTGTGGTTGCGTGTTCTATCTTTTTGTACAAGAGTTATTTAAGTGATGTCTATAACCTTCACGATTTTATTTGTCGTTATTTCTAACAGGCCTTGAGATAAAACCAATCTTTGGCCACCACTGCTAGCTTAAACTTTTCGATTGAGTTGGTCCTTGAGGCAATTGAGTTTTGATACTTACATTTCTATTACAATAATGGGTAATTAAAGTCCTTCCTATTTGATATTATACGTTCTCAGTTCCCCTTGTTTTGGGTAAGCATTGTCATCTGTCTCCTGGTGGTTCCTAATATATTCTTATGAATTTTTCCCAAAATCAGTTCATGTAAATGCATGAGTGTTTGATTTAATTTTAATATGCAGATCTTTGCTGTCTTAATACCAATAGTAGGTCTTGGAGCTTTCCTGTGGTGGGCAGGACGAGATATAATGCAAGGCACTGTGAGGCTTCCTTAATTTTCCTTAATTTACTGACTTACTGCTGCTTTATCTTTGTTCTTATACATGCTTCCTTGTTTCAAATTCTTGCCATAGAACCCTTACTAGGTATATGTAATTTTTTAAACAATTAATCGTTTTTGTAAATTACAGGTTATGAATCACATTTCAATGAAAGGGAGAGCTTATTAATTGTTTTGAAGAGGAATTTCTTAAAGTTACAATCAATTTATTGTTGGACGCATTCACAGCCTCTTTCTAAGAAGTTTTAGATGTCTTTATTAACAAGTTTCCATGTTCTGTTTTAGCCTTTAGGTCTTGTCTATTCTTTCTTTTTTTGGGTAATTTACACTCGCACACCATGAATTTGCCAAAATGACAGTAACTTCTAAACTTGGTCCAATATTACACTACCCATTGTGTCTGCAATATAACTTGGCCATTGCTAAGGCCAAAAGTAGGCACCTTTTTATGCATGCTAATGAACGAGAACTCCTTGAATGAATTACTTTGAAGTAAAACTTTGAAGCCTGAAAGATGAGGTGTGATTGTATGTGCTAAACTTCACTATGTTATGAAAAGCCAAAAGGACCTAAGTACTGTAGATAATAATGGGCATCTCGGTGTTTTTTAGCTTCACTTTCCAAAAGTATTTTCGTTGTGGTACTTCCTTTGTCTAACTTGTCAAGCTACAGTAAACTTTGGTCCTGCATGTATTTGCTTATCATTCTCTTTTATCTGACTTCTGATTGCTGGCCACTTATGTTGGGTTGATTAAGACAATCCCACATATTGAGAAGCATCAAAACAAGAAAATTTTTTTTCTTATTTTCTTTTAATTTTGAAATTCATATTACCTTTTAACCTACCTAAAGGTGCTGATTGAGACCAAAGCAGCCAGGGCATTTGTTGCCATTGCCAACATGTGCAAGATATCATTAGTATAAACAAGGCAACTGTACTGGTTGATTCTTGCATATCTTAGAACGTGTGTTGTCCCAAGATAGTAGGCATTGGTGATGCACTTTGCCTTCCTTGAGCTTGTCAAGTGCCCACTGTTCCACCATCTTGATCACTAGGGACCCAATTGTTGCGTTTGACACATGCTGTTGGCCATGCACACTGTTGATTAATGACTCTTAAATGTTTAAGCAGCATTTCTAATACCTAAGG
Source organism: Dicorynia guianensis (assembly GCA_037013595.1). Classification (NCBI taxonomy): domain Eukaryota; kingdom Viridiplantae; phylum Streptophyta; class Magnoliopsida; order Fabales; family Fabaceae; genus Dicorynia; species Dicorynia guianensis. Next base: position 6,576,380 of record JASUAB010000009.1, read on the forward strand.
AGGAAATGGGGTTGACCACTTGACCCATTAGAAGCTACTTCTGTGGTCAACGTAAAATTTTTTTTCTGCAAAAGCCCTGTGAATTGTCTTATGCCCTCATCCACACCATCTGGTCCTTTAGATTCCTATTAGTTAATAGAAGCAATGGGACATTAGTTCTATTTTGGTGCCCTCTCTTGACAGTCGTGCTCTTCCATGGCTAGTAGGTGGGTTTGCAGCCTCCCACCAAGAGACAAGGAACTGGAGCAGATTGATAGAGAGAAATTGATGTTGGTGGCTTAACTCTAATTAACCTTTAATGTAAATTTAGTTATGTTTTATTTTTCATTGAGCATTAATAGAATTGTTCAAATGGAGGGGTTGTATTTTGAGCCAAGGTTGGAGGTTACTGTCATTTTAGAAAATTTCAAGGAAGGTCTGTGATTTGCCCCTATTTTTTGCGTCATTTTGTATAGAATTTTGTATTTCTTTTTGAATTTTTATTAAATTTCTAGAAAGTTATTCTTATCACATATATGCAGTGTGTTTAATACATTTAAGGTACTTTTTATAGAAGAAGCAGTCTATATGTATATGTTGGTGGTATTACATGTTATATGGTTGACTCATCAAATTTCAACTTGTTGTGTAAGTAATATAATTTATGAAAATGGGCTCTGTATTGTTGCTGGTTGTCCAAATTTAGAAGAAACAGAAGAATATTTGTGTAACAGAACGAAAAAGAGTGAATTGGAAGGATTTCTCCAATAAAAGAAAACCCTTTAAAAGAAAGGAGTAACAGAAACCAGGACGACAAGGAATTGTTGTAGGACAAAGAGAAAAAAGCAGGGCAGGAGTAAAGAACAAAATGGAAAGTACATTAGCTCATAAGGGCTCTCTAGTACTCTGTATGTAGTTGAACTCTTTGGTTGCAGTAATTTGGTAGGAAACTGACATTGAACAAAACTGTGGAGCAATGTAAAATTTTATAGTGTTTCCTCGGTTTCATTTTCGTGATACCAGTTTGTGTGTGTGTGTGTGTATTTAATCTAGTTATAATAAATGCTTGGAATGTGTAGAAAAGTCTATTATTCTGAAGTTACTGTGTGTTCATTAATTGGTTTTCTGTTGTTGCATATGCAGTGCCCTAATTGCAGAAATGAGTTTCAGGTTTTCAAGTAAGTTTTTTTTTTTTTTGGAAACATGTTATTAAGCAAGCTTATGGATGATTTGTTTAGATTAGCTCCTATTGGACACTTTCACTTTATTTTGTGTAATTACTTGTTACAGATCCTCTCTAAATGATGATTTGCAGCTGTGCCCTTTTTGTGGTCAACCATTTTCTGGTAAGAGCCTGATCTTGTGTTTTTAGCTTTGTAGTGCTGATATTATATATTTTGAAGTGCGTAGTCATGAACTTCTGCTTTGGTGAATATTCATGATGTCCTCTTTGAATGAAATTGTCACTGAGTTTTGTACTTGTGCATAGATGCTTCAATTTTTTGTGTATTTTTCAGACATTCTTGCTAATTTTACTTGATCTACTCATATTGTCAGCAGTTATGCACCTTCTCATAGATCTTGGACAATTAATAATTAGATTTATTTAATTCAATGAAGTATTGGCTCTGGTGATGTTCTGCAATTCTGAAGTACAATGAGCTGCTTAATGTTGAATTGTAAATATTTTCCCACTAGAGTGAAATTTCGTTTTCTTTTGGTCTTCAATCATGTCAAAGGGTAAATCTTGTGTTAAGTAAATCTAAGTATGTTGTGGTGGTATAACCCTGGTCCCTTGATGATCAGATCAGTAAGCTCAAAGTATGTAACTGTATTCTTTGATTGTTGTTTCCTTATCTATTATTGTCCTGATTGCTATAGTTGATTAAATTGATGATGCCTTTTCCTTTATCATGAGATAATTCCTTCTTGAATCATAGATATGCCACAAATGTTTGTGATACTTTAAATTAAGTATTAAGTAATAATCTTGAAAGTACTAATTGAGGCTGCTTAAGATTGTTTAACTGTCTTGCAATCAAGTGCTATCTATTTTAGAAAATGTGATTGTTTCTGACTGTTGAAGTAATTTATTTTTATGTCAGTTGTTGGCAATGAGTTTGTAAAGGACTCTGTGAAGTTTTCAAACCAATCTACAACATTTGGACAGGCATTTGATAACTTCTCCCGTTCTGGAAATGGTAATCTTCACAAGGCTTGTTACCGATTTATTTTCCCCATTTAGATACATGGATATAAATGTAATGTAGTCCTCCTTCTCTGGGTTCGTTTATTGTTATTGATAAAGTGTGCAATGCCATCATGACAGAGAAAAATTCTGTTAAAACAATTGATGTTGAAGCCGAAATAAAAGATGCAGATTAAATCATCACAGCCATGGCAAGTTGGTAAGCATGATTGCTTAAACTTCTAAGTTACCTCTTAATTATAAATAGTTCAGAAATGAAGTTTACAGTGGGTTTCACTTGATTGTTTCTTCAAGAATTTGATCAATGGAAGATTTTCAACATAACTAGAAAATGTGGGATGACCAGAGTTTCCTAGCCTATCAATTATATGTGACCTGTGTTATTGCTCCATTTTTCAGCCTTGTGTACTGTTATACACACTTAACAGAATGTTACTCAAATACAATTTGCAAAATAATGTTTAGTACTCACCTAAAGATAGAAACTGCACAAAACCAACCTGATTTGAAACACATTGATTTCATAATGGTTGATGTGCTGTCTCATAGGATGTCTTAATATTGAGTGACTAGTTGGAATCAGAATTTAAGAATACCCGATTAGAAGTATAGCTTGCTCTTCCTTCCCTCCCCTATTGGTTGTCATTGTAGTTGCTTCTGAAACATTGAATATATATATATATATACACACACTTCGTTCTAACTTATGAGCATCCTTTGAATTTGGTACTCATCAACTTTCTTATTGTTGGGTCATGATGGTTTGGTATTGAGGTTACTGTACTGGTCTTCTTTGATGGTTGGAATAGTTGGATTTTGTCCTAATTGTTCATGAACCATTGAACCATTGCATTTCATATCCATGTCAATGTTAACGTGTTAGGGCAGCACACACTAGATTATGAGAGCAACATGCTACTTATAAGTTTGACTTGGGAATGTTCCAAAAGTTGACTAGAAGTCTTCAAAAGAACATGACTTTATAGATTTTGGGCAACGTGCACGGTGAATACCCTTTTCCTGTATAATTATAGTTATAAATATTTTTGCAAGTCTTGAATCTGTCGGGAATAGGTCAATGCATGTTGGGCATTAAGGATTTAGTCTTGGAGTTAATACTGAGCAATTTGCACAATTAAGTACGTAATCATAGTTATTTGTGGATAATGGGTAATATTCTGACTGTCACTCTTACTCTAAAAAGATGTTTCTCCCATTCATCACTAATGCCTTTCTGAAATCTGAATTGAACTTTCAGGACGAACATCCCGAGCAATACTCTATTCAGTTAAATAGGCTGCTTTGTCTTGCATTTTTTGTTGTCCTGGAGACATGCTCAATCAATGGAACACATCTTAGAGGATGGTGAGCAGGGTAACATTGCAATTGTAATATATGTTTTGACAGTGATGTTTCTCATGCCACTTCACTGTGTGTATTATTATTTAAACAGTTTAATTATTCTCACAAACAAAATTTTATTAAGATTTCACTTTAAAAAATTTAAATTATTAAATTTATTAAGTTTTATATATTAAATTGTAAGAGTGAACAAATCAATAATAGTAGCTCACTAGCTTTGATTGTAAGAGTTTAGTTGCCTACTTATTTTGTGGGATTATATCTTTTCTTATTTTATTATTGGTTTCACTGATTCTTTGTTGTCTTCTGCATGTATTCTTAACAATTATGATGGAATATATATTAAAGCTGTGCTTTGCCTATAGCGTTTTTCGCATGAAAAGCTTACACCAAATTGGTGGCGAGACTTATGCAGCTAATTAATAGTTATGTAATGAGATTTACATAGCTAATCAATGGTTATGTGGTGTCCAATGTAAGCTTTTGTATGGAAAGCATCGTGGGTATAGATATACCCTATATATTATCATGAATAAGCTTTTGCCAATTCTCGCCTGAGGTGATATAGTTTTTTCTCCAAATCGATAGAACTTGTTGGTTACGGCGCGACTTATATTAGTTTGCGTACAAGGCTTTATATCTCAAGCATGATGCTGATCAGAACTACTACTTTCTGATCATTCTTCTCTCCTCTTTCCTTACCTCGCTCTAAAAGTAAACACTTGGGAAAAATGGAAAGGAAATGTCACTAGGGATTTATCCAACTGTTATCTTGATCTTTTCATTTAGAATAATAGTATTACAAATTATGGTATAATTTTTTTTTTACAAATTAAATTTTATTATTTATTAAAAAAATTTAAATAATTAAATTTATTAAATTTTAATGAGATTTAATAAATTAATATATTTTATTGAGGCTCGGGTGGCCCTATATTTAGTGGGCCTAAGCCTAACTTTTTTTGATCATGGGATTGGTCACACCGTGTCCTGATGAATAGACCGCAAGCTGGTCGTTCACTTGCGTTATTATCAAAATGTGGGTTGATTTTCAATTACCCAGATCAGATTGCAGGATGTATGCGGTATACACGTGCATTTGAGCCGAAGATGATAAAAATAAATAAATAAAAATCAATAACACTTACTTTTCATGTACGACGTTAGAAAGGATATATAACATAGAGCAAATTTAGAAGGGGTATCTAATTTTTTTTTTTTTTTTTTGAATAGGTCCTACGATACTAATCTTTATTAAGACCTTGAGCTTAAATTAGCAGCAGACAAGCTTCTGATATCGAATTTCCTACATATTCAGAAACAGTTCCAAATAAGCTCAAATGATAAGCCTTCACAAATGGGTGACCACAAGTTACAACAGTATGGAAAAGTATGAAAAAAAATAGAAGAATTCTGAAAGGTGTAATTATTTCTAACTCCGCTTAAAGAGTCATGTACAACAAAATTTGCCACTAAAGCAGCCCAAAACTGGCGCGTTCATTACAAAGAGAGATATCATAATTGAGAGAAACACAGCCAAGAGATTTATTTGCAGATGGTATAAGAGCCTCAAGCCTTTTGTGATACTTCTCCAACTTTCTGCAATGAGTAAGTTGAACTAACTTAAAAAAGAATTTCACACTTAATGCAGAACAAGTTAAAGCTGTAGAATGAAACAGGTACCAAAGCAAGCACTTCTGTTGTGTCATGAGCAGTTAAAATCAAAATTTATGCGTAACTTGTGAATCTGCACATGCATGTCGCCTTATCAAGCCAATTACCTTTGGTCAGTAATGGCCGGCAATACAAGGAACACTAGATAAGTAAAATTACTGAAGAGAGAAATTAAGATGTATAACCAACAAAACCAATTGAATGCAGAAATTCGAATGCAGTGAGCAGATTATAAGATACAGGTTTCCTCCTTTACAAGTGTATCAGCGTTAAGAAATATTATGCTGGTCAGTAGCTACCATTTACTATAAAAATATAAAATGACAAATTCATGAGGTTTACCAAGCAAATCATAAGAAGAAACCAGTAAATGTTCCCTGATAAAGTATAGTGTACGACTTATGTACCTCTTCCTTCCTGTTCTTGCCTTTAGTGAAAAAAGCAGAACAAAAACGTGCATGAGTGCCATTGGCCCATCACTCAAATCCTCTTCCTTGCCAGTAATACTACAGCAAACTAGCAGTGGAGTTGAAAAATTACTTATGGTACTCTCTGTCTCGTGAGTGTGTGTTTGTAAGTGCATGCACATACAATAAGAGAGCATGAGACAGAAAATGACTCAAATGTTCCATGGGGACAAGTTGTCTTAGTTTTCAATGTCAATAAAATCTTGTGCAGATAGACTGGTTTTACTCAAATTTTAGTTAAAAAGAAGTATACGTGGAAAACAATTTACTATCACAGCACTACAGTACCACCAATAACTTATAAGAGAGCTTTGAGGTTTGAAAAAAGCAAACTCACATGTTCTTCTTTTCATTTAGACGGGTTCATTGGGTCCTGCCAAAAGTTCACCTTTGGAGGTGCATGATGATCTGCAAAATGTCAAACTCATCCTTCAATATAGAGGGAAGAAAAAAAGAACTTCACTTCATTAGTTATATTACTTACAGCCACAGTTTATACAATTAAAGACCATTCTAGCACTGTAAGTTCTATAGCATAATAAATCACCTTACACAAGTAATCTGTGATTTTCCCTTATAGTTTTATCCTCAAAAGTAAAATTTTTCTCCCATCTTGTCATGCCAAATGACAAAGGTTTTCATAATAGTGTTCTTTCCACAAACTGTAATCTTAAAAACAGCTTAAATACCATGCAAGATTGCGAAGATCTCAGCTGGTAAAAAATGTCCTTATCTTCCTTTCCAATCTGAACATCTAACAAGAATCCAGACAAGTATATAGCAGATACATGCTAATTGAGCTTAGTCTTTTTTCTTTCGTCATAGTTCGACAAATTATAGGCAACCAAATAGCTCAAAAAAAGCAAACAGTTAGAAAGAAAAAGAATTATACCAAAACTGGAGAGAGAATGTCAAAGAAAAATACCACCACCGCCGGCCAAACCACGCCGATGAATGAGGGAAGCCGCTTGAGCAGCGGGGCCGATTTAGGTGAGGAAAGCCGAGCAAGATTGGAGGCTTGGCGAGTTGCAGCTGTCCACGCCGCCACTGAGTGCTGTTTTTTTCCTGTATCTTTCTATATTTAAATTTGTGAGTTTCAATAATTTTTATTAATTTTTTTAATTCTTTTTTTATCTCTTTTTTACAATACGTTGTAATTTTCAGACAGGAAATCGCCTAATCCTCGTCTGAAGATGGGAGATGGGAGCTGGGAACCCGGAATCCAATTTGTTTATTAATATTTTAAAATATTTTTTTTTGTTTTAGTAAAATTTCAATCCTTTATTATTTTTTATCCTGTCAAAATTACTCAAATTTATATATAATATTTAAATTTATTATAAGGATAATATTACAAAGAGAAAAAATTTAAATAGCCAGAAAAATAAAAAAAATAAATTTCTTCATAAATACAGTCAAACTTATTTTTTTTAAAAAAATAATTAAATTATAAATTTTTGATGATAAGCAATTCAAATTCTAAACATGTTTGGAGAAGAGAAAAATAATAACCACAGATAAATTATTTTCATAAACAAAAATTCATGAAATATTGATGACATGTCAATATGAGTATTACAAACTAGAGAAATTGTTTCTAGTGCGAAGAAAGAATCGCTGAAATTTTGCTTTGCAAGAAAACAAACTCTAACTGCATTCCTGAAAGTGCTCCATATCACCCACCCATCTTCTCACCTCAGTAGCTATTTTGCACTAATTAATTAGTTCCTTAAGTTGGTTACTTGCAATGTTTAAACCTTGTGGGCATATACATATCACTTTGAAGGCCTTTAGGCTGGCATATAATCAATCCAATTTACTTCTATTTTCTAAGTAAGAAAGCAAAATGTTATACAAGTCAGCACAATCATTTCAATATTGAAGTAGCCCATCAATACATGCCTAACATAAAACTTGCCCAAAATATTTTGAATTTCTCTACCCTTGTTTCGGCAAGTGAACCAACGTATATGGTGTCATGTTAACTCTTTTCAAAATGATATATATGCTAAGTTGTAATTTGATATACTTGACCTCATTGTAAGACAAAAAGTATCTCCTAGTTGTACCAATTAGAATTGAACATTCTGGCCTATCTTCAACACTTGGCTTATTTTCCTTTGCATATGCCAACATCTCATCAAATGCGGCATAGCCACATCATGGGTTTACACATGTGCGATGCACTGGATTGCAATGTCCGCCATTTAAATGTTTGATATGCTTAAGACACTTGGGTTCACGTTAATGCAACAGCTAAGCTTGACTTTTTTTTTTTTTTATATACAAAAGATTAAAATTATATTTTTTAAATTTTAAAAAAATTTATTTGAAAAGCGCTATATTTTATTATTTCTTTAAAAAGATCTCGATTCTTCTTTTTTATTCTTTATATAAGTTTGTAAAAGATACAACCCTAAAGCGCCGTCATAGAATGATTTACAAGAAAGCGAGATCTAGTGAGAGATAAAGAAACAGAAGTGATAAATTACATGATCAAATAAAGGTGGATCTTAGTTTTACTGAAAATGGCACGAAGTAAGTTCTATTTACTTGAATTTATTTTTCAAAAATATAGTTTTCAATCAATTTCATCTAAAGATCTGATATCTTGAAAGCCGTTAGCTTATATACATTTATTTTTTCTCACAATTTCATAGTCAATTTGTGAAATGCATGCTTTTCTCGTCACTTTGTTGACTCTTGAGATTTGAGAGTATAGATCGACTTTATTTTTTAAATTCTTTTAATTTTCAGACCAAAAAAACCAATTTTCTTACAATTTAAACTAAAGATTTGACATCATGCAAACCACTCATATACATTTATTTTTCTCTCAATTTCCAAGTCAATTCTTGAAATGCATACTTTTTTTTTCTACTTTGTAGACTATTGAGATTTGCGAATATAGATCGATTTAATTTTTTAATTTCTTTTAATTTTAGGACAAAATACAATTTTCATACAATTTCACCTGAAGATCCGACATCATGTAGGTCACTCATACATTTATTTTTCTCTTAATTTCCAAGTCAATTCATGAAATACATGTTTTTTTTTCCTATTTCATTGACTGTTGAGATTTGAGAATGCAAATTGATTCTTTTTTTTAATTTCTTTTAATTTTAGGACAAAAAAATTGTTTTCATATTAGTTAAAGATTCGATATCACATAAGCCACTCATATACATTCATTTTTCTCACAATTTCATAGTCAATTCATGAAATGCATGTTTTGTTTTCATGCTTCGTTTTGACGGTTGAGATTTGAGAATGCATATCGGCTTTATTTTTTTAATTTTTTAACAAAATATTTGTGACAATTAGTTTTCATTTAAATTTGATTTTTTTAATTTTCAATTATATCATATGACTTGGTTCTCTTCTGACGTATACATATGTAACTCAACTAAAATATAAGAAGAGATATGATTAAATAATTTTCAATTTTTGGATATGTTATTGGCTGCAATTTTCTTTTCAGATTTTTTTTTATTATTCATCTAGACACCATTTTCAAAAATATAGTCATTTCATAGGTGTAAGCGTAAAAAGATATAGATAGGTTGGGATCATTCAGATCATTTCTCATATTAGAGTATTTGTTACAGAAAAATCATTTGATCATATATTTTTCGGGCCCTTATTATTTTACAAAAGAAAAAGAAAAAGAACTTTATCAATATATTAATGTTTTGTGATGGAGTATATATAAACAGGAAAAAAGAAAACCGGAAAAAAGAAAGAAAATGAGTCAAAAGAGATTGTACCTCTGCAATATTATGGAGAACCACACAGGTTTGAAGAGCATGAGGAAGAGTTAAAAAAAATCGGAGGTTTTGAGAGAGGAGCTGACTATGTTGAGTTCGACTGTGGCTGTACCAGCAAAAAGTGTGGAGATTATACAGGGAGGCTTAGAATTAATATCCATGGCACATTTTCTATCAATTGTCATTGCTTTCCAGAATGTACCCAGGGCAAGTTTTTCTCTCAACCATTTTTGTTATTCTTGATCTCTCATTGATTTTTGGCTAAAGTCTATTATATAATTGCTGCTAATGAATGAATGTTATGTTTTGATGCCTGGTATGAGAGTTATATATAGATGCATACTATAGGTTGCCTTTTGATTCTGTCTTAATGAAGGTAATTCAAGACAATATAAAAACCATTATATATATATATATATATATATATATATATATATATACATATGTTATATTGTTTGTAGAGTTCATTTATATTTTCTCTTCTGATTTGTTATATATATTTTACCTGGATTCAGGTTATTGGTCTTTTTTAAAGTGCAAAATATATTTTATTTTTAAAAATATAAGTATTTAACTTATTAATGAAAAAATAAAATGAAAGGATTATTTTAAATTTATAAATTGCTATCTACTTACTTATAATTAAATAATTATCTACTTAGTTAAATTTTTCCATCCACACTTAATTATTTAGTCCATACTTTATTTAAAAAAGTATATCTTGCACTTCAAGTAAGGTGAAATTATAATCAAGGTTAGGTCTTAGGTTGGATAACATGTAAAAAAAAAAAAAATCTAATTCTCTATTTTTATATTTATATATAGCTTGAACTTTTTTTTATGATTATGCCCTTGGATATCTTTGGCAACATATCATCAAAACTTATTTTCTAAAATTAATGAAAAAAATTATTCTATTTTAAATAACGTTGATTGTATATATTTAATATGTTTAATTAGCATACAAGAATCAACATTACTCTTGCTCTTGTTTCTCTGTTTACATAGTCCGCTAATAAAGGATAAAGTAAACACATTCCCCTTTATGTATTAGTTATGCATGTTAAATATGTGCAACTAACATTGTACTTTATTTGCAGCCCAATGTCGGAGATGTGATACATTATGGATACATTTAATACGAGATATGATGGGAAATCGTTAAAGTTTTAGTATTATCGTTGCACCTTAAGCTATTGATTATTGATCCTTTGAAAGAAAAACTTTAACTGCTACAAAGTTTTTGTGATGATCAGTGAATGTCACTCCGGATGAGTTCGAGAAACATAGTGAGAAAGGAGGGACAAGAAACTGGAAAAACAACATCTGGGTTAATGTCAACGACGAAAAAACCCCACTTGGAAAGACTACTCTGTTGCGATACTACAGACATGCAACCAATGCGGCTAACACGTTGAGTGTTGCAAAACGAAAGCACGTCTCTCACAGGGATGAGTATATTCGTTGCTATTTATGCAAGAAAGAACGTAGGTTTCGTCGCAACAATGATCATGAAATTCGGATACACCATGATGCATTGAAAAAAAGAAAATGGAAGTGCTCTTTCTACCCCTATGCCAAGTAAGTCCTTTTACAAGTCACAACTGTACTATAACATGATATAGAAACTGCTATTTTGGTTTTCTCTTCATTAAGTTTCTGAATCTTTAAACAATACTGTTTGAGGATAAAAAATGATTATCTTCGGATGAGTTTTACAACAAATTTATCGCTATTTGATCGGAGTAAACAAAATAGTACTCCTTGCACAATGATTTGTGTTCAAATAATGTATTAAACTCAGAAAGACTTACACCAGACCTCATTTAAAAAAATATTTAGTGCATCTTTTGTGGGCAAATGATTGAGCATTATTCAAGTGAAAATGAGTGTATAAAAGCCTGTGTAAGATCTATATGAATTTCTTTGTTGATGGATTTGTGGATGTTCATGTTTTAGAATAAGCTGCAATGACGGGGAGGAGAGAGATATCAACGTACACTACAGGACCTGCACTCGTAATTCTCAATGCCAGGGCTGCAAAGTTTGTAACTGTACGGGCTGTTTCAAGTGCCGCTTTATCAACTGTAATTGCAGACTGTGCTTGGACTTCGTAATCAATGCAGATCCTTAGTTGGGCTCTTCCATGCTGAGTAGTTTCTTGTCTTTGTTCTGTTTCATGTGCACTTTTCGCTTTTGGTGAATGTCTAACATTGTATGACAATCTTTTAGTTGCTGACTTGATGTTACTATTCAGTATGAGCGTGTTTGACATGATATTACTGTAACTTTGCTGATATACATGTGAAATTATCTTTAGCATACTATACATTTGTTGCCTATCAGCGCTCAAGGGATTCAATTTGAAGGGTACACGTCCAAACTGGTCTCCACCACATGTTTATGTATGTTTTCCTATCACAGTCATCTCATCTAAAGTCCTCTTTGGATCCAAAAACTCTCCAGCAGACCAAGTCATGTCTTTTTTAGTTTACAGACCTGAATGGCATTAGCATTTTTGTTTTCTTTATCTGTTTTTGAAAACATGAACGACACTTGAGCTCTCTATTTGGTGTCGTTGGAATGTGAGTTTTTTCATGATTCAGAAAACATGGGATGATGACCTGCGAGTCGCTAGTTATGCAGTTGTTAACCCCGTCCTACACTTCTCTTGTGTGTTATGGCAGTCTCGAGCCCCACTACTTGGGCTGCGACTTCTGTACTTCTTCACTTTAAGGAAATCAAACTCACAACAAACTGTACTAAAAATGTGCAAAATCTATCGTAAGCCATAATCTTAAAATATATTTTAAAAAGTATTATAGTTTATTTTATAAAATTTAATAAATTTAATTATTTAAAATTTTTATGTAGAATTTTTGCAATTCAATTTATAAAAATAGATGAATTAATTTTTTGATACTAGTAGAAAACTCCATGATGTTATATGAAAAAAAAAAATTTCTCTACAACCTTCTCTATTAGCCCCAACAACTAAAACCATGCTAAAATTTTTTGAATGGTTCAGATTGTGTACAAACAAGAAAAAAAATCAAACTTTTCTTTTGAATTCTTCATAAATGATATGATGCATTATGTAATTCCTTTCTTTCTTTTTTTCGTTTGGATTGTTAAACTACATTATCTACTTCTTTATCCTTCATAATTATTGTTTCGTTAAAAATTATTACGGTCACTAAAATCTCACTATAAATAGCTACTAAAATTATTATTATTATTTAAAAAATATTTAAAAGTATCAATTTTAAAGCAATCCAAATTTTAAGCATGTTGGTAAAGACAAAGATAATAACAGGAGATAAATTATTTTCACAAAGAGCTTACAAAAGATTCATCATGTGTTACAAGGTAAAAAAATTATAAAAATGATATATTTATATTTTTATTCTCATGTTTAAATCATTTTATAGTGTAATTTCAGTTTTTAAATAAAATAATTGCTGATCTTTTATTTTTATCTCCTTTTTATGTGAGTACATTATAAATATAAATTATGTGTATAACACCACTCGAAAACTTATTGTGGCGTGAAGAGAAAATTGCTGACATTTTACTTTGCGATAAAACAAACTCTGCTACAGCATTCCTGAAAGTGCTCTCTCGACAAACCCCAATAACTGTACGTTTTGTTCTCAAACCGATCGAGAGATAGGTGCTGTTTTGCACAAATAAATTGTTTCCTTAAGTTGGATAATTGCAATGTTTAAACCTTGTGGGCATATACATATCCCTTTGAGGGCCTTTAGGCTTGCATATAATCAATCCAATGTACTTCTCTTTTCTAAGTAAGAAAACAAAATGTTATACAAGTCAGCACAATCATTTCAATATTGAAGTAACCCACCTATACATGGCTAACATAAAACTTGCCCAAGATATTTTGAATTTCTCTACCCTTGCTTTGGCAAGTGAACCAATGTATATGGTGTCATGTTAACTTTATTCAAACTGATAATGCTAAGTTGAAATTTGATATACTTGACCTCATTTTAAGACAAAAAATTGAACATCTATCTTCAACACTTGGCTTATTTTCCTTCGCATATGCCAACATCTCATCAAATGTAGCATAGCCACGTCATGGGTTTACATATGTGCGATGCACTGGATCGCAATGTTGGTCATTTGAATATTTGATATGCTTAAGACACTTGGATTCATGTTAATGCAACAGCTTAGCTTGATTTCTCCTTCTTTTTTTTTTTACTAAAGATTAAGATATATATTTTTTTAATTTAATGAAATTTCCTTGAAAGTAAATATATTTTATTATTTCTTTAAAGGAATCTCGATTCTTTTTTTTTTACTCATATATTAAGTTTATAAGAAGCACAAACCTAAAGCGCCGTCTGAAAATAGTTTCGAAAATAGCGAAATCTAGTAAGAAATAGGGAGATGAAAGTGATAGGTAACACTATAAAATAAAGGTGGATCTCAATTTTACTGAAAATGGCACAAAGTAAGTTCTATTTACTTGAATTTATTTCTTGAAAATATAGTTTCCAATCAATTTCAGCTAATGATCTTACATCATGTAAGTCGCTAGATTATATACATGTTTTTTCCTCACAATTTCATATTCAATTTGTGAAATGCATACTTTTTTCCTCGCTTCATTGACTGTTGAAATTTAAGAGTGTAAATTGACTTTATTTTTTAATTTATTTTAATTTTCAAACCAAAAAAACTATTTTCATACAATATCCTTCAGCTAAAGATCCGACATCAAATAAGCCACTCATAAACATCTATTTTCTCTCAATTTCCTAGTTGATTCATGAAATGCATATATTTCTTTTTTACTTTATTGATTATTGAGAAATAAGAGTGCGGATCAATTCTATTTTTAATATGTTTTAATTTTCAAAAGAAATTATTTTCATATAACTTCAGTTAAAGGTTTAACATCATGTAAGCGGCCCATATACATTCATTCATTTTCTCACAATTTTATAGTCAATTCATGAAATGTATGTTTTTTTTTTTTTACTTCGTTGATAGTTGAGATTTGAAAGTGTATATTGACTCTGTTTTTTTATTTTTTTTATTTTTTGACAAATTTTGTGACAATTAGTTTTCACTTCGATCTGATTTTTTTTTTTTTTCAATTACATCATATGAGTTCGTTATCTCCTGACCTAAACATATAGAAACTCAACTAGTCTATAGAAGAGATGGTTAAATAATTTTCAATTTTTAGACATGTTTATTGGCTGTAATTCTCTTTTCAGAATTTTTTTATAATTCATCTACACACCATTTTCAACAATATAGTCGTATTCATAGATGTAAGCGTAGAAAGATATAGATTGGTGGGATCATTCAGATCTTTTTTCATATATACAGTATTCGTTCTAAAAAACTAATTTGATCATATTTTTTTTCTGGCTCCTTATTTAAAAAAAAATGATCAAATTATTAATGTTTTGTGATGGAGTATATATAAACAGGAAAAAGAAAACAGTAAAAAAGAAAGAAAAGGAGTCAAAAAAGATTGTGCCTCTGCAATATTATGGAGAACCATACAGGTTTGAAGAGCATGAGGAAGAGTTAAAAAAAATCGGAGGCTTTGAGAGAGGAGCTGACTATGCTGAGTTCGACTCTGGCTGTACCAGCAAAAAGTGTGGAGATTATACAGGGAGGCTTAGAATTAATATCCATGGCACATTTTCCATCAATTGTCATTGCTTTCCAGAATGTACCCAAGGCAAGTTTTTCTCTCAACCATTTTTGTTATTCTTGATCTCTAATTGAATTTTGGCTAAAGTCTTTTAAATAATTACTGCTAATGAATGAATTTTGGGTTTTGATGCCTGATGTGAGAGTTATATATAGATGCGTATTATGAATCTGCTTATAGGTTGCTTTTTGAATTTGTCTTAATGAAGGTCAGTCGCTCACAGATAATATATAAAACATATTATATATATTGCTTCTAGAGTTCATTTATATTTTCTCTTCTAATTTGTTAGATAAATTAGGTGTTTTTAAAGTGCAGAGTATATTTTGTTTTGTAACATATAAGATTATAAATTTAATAATTAAAATAGTAAAGAAAAAAGATTATTTTAAATTTATAAATTATTATTTATTTACTTATACTTTAATAACTATATACTTAATTATACTTTTCATCCACACTTATTTACTCCGTACTTTATCCTATAAAATGTATCATACACTATAGATAGGATGAGATTAAAATCAAAGGATAGGTCTTAGGTTGGATAACATATAAAAAAAAATCTGATTCTCTATTTTTATATTTATATATAGCTTGAAATTTTCTTGTATGATCATGTGAAGATTCATTTTACAAATTTTCTTTTTTCTGTGGATATCCTTTTAAACATATCATCAAATTTATTCTCTAAAATTAATGAAAGAAGCTATTTTATTTGGAGTGATGTTAACCTTTATGTAAATCAAATTTAGAAAAGGAGACAATAAGGTCAAATTTGACCACTTAATCTAAGATTAAGTCCTAAATAAGTACATTATTGATAAACTAAATACAAGATACGATGAGAAATCATTTAAGATTTTTTCTTACTGTTGCACCTTAAGCTATTGATTATTGGTTCCTTTGAAAGAAAATCTGTAACTGCTAGAAAGCTTTTGTAATGATCAGTGAATGTCACTCCGGATGAGTTCGAGAAACATAGTGAGAAGGGAGGGACGAGAAACTGGAAAAACAACATCTGGGTTAATGTCAACGACGACAAAACACCGCTTGGAAAGACTACTCTGTTGCGATACTACAGACATGCAACCAATGCGGCTAACACGTTGAGTGTTGCAAAACGAAAGCACGTCTCTCACAGGGATGAGTATATTCGTTGCTGCTTGTGCAAGAAAGTGCGTAGGTTTCGTCGCAACAATGATCATGAAATTCGGATACACCATGATGCATTGAAAAAAAGAAAATGGAAGTGCTCTTTCTACCCCTATGCCAAGTAAGTTCTTTTACAAGTCACAACTATACTATAACATGATATAGAAACCGCTATTTGGTTTTCTCTTGCTAAGTTTTTGTATCTTAAATACAGTTTGAGAAAAAAAAAATATTATCTTTGGAGGAGTTTTACAGCAGATTTATCAATATAGTTGATTAAGTGAAAATAGTAATACTCCTTGCATGATGATTAGTACTTAAAGAAGGTATTAAAGTCTGAAAGACTTATACCTGACTCATTTAAAAAAAAAATAAAATTAGTGTATCATCCTTTGTGGACAAATCATTAATCATTACTAGGGTGAAAAGGAGTGTAGAAAGGTCTGTGTAAGGTCTGTATGAATTCCTATGTTGATGGATTTGTGGATGTTCATGTTTTAGACTAAGCTGCAATGATGGGGAAGAGAGAGATATCAAGGTACACTACAGGACCTGTGCTCGTAATTCACAATGCCAGGGCTGCAAAGTTTGTAACTGTACGGGCTGTTTCAAGTGCCGTTTTATCAACTGTAACTGCAGGCTGTGCTTGGACTTCGTAATCATTGCAGATCCTTAGTTGGGCTCTTCCATGCTAAGCAGTTTCTTGTTCTTGTTCTGTTTCATATGCATTTTTCGCTTTTGGTCAATGTCTAACATTGTATGACAATCTTTTAGTTGTTGACTTGATGTTACTAATCAGTATGAAAGTGTTTGACATGATTTTTCTGTTACTTTGAGTGCTGATATATATGTGAAATTATCTTTAGTATACTACATTTGTGGCCTATTAGCGTTCAAGGGATTCAATTTGAAGGGAACACGTCAAAACTGGTCTCCACAACATGTTTATGTATGTTCTCTTATGACAGTCATCTCATCTGAAGTCCACCTTCGGTCCAAAATCTACCCAACGGACCAAGTCATGTATTTTTCAGTTTACAGACCTGAATGGCATTAGCATTTTTGTTTTCTTTATCTGTTTTTGAAAACATGAACGACACTTGAGCTCTCTATTTGGTATTGTTGGAATGTGAGTTTCTTCATGATTCAAGAGACCCGGGATGATGACCTGCGAGTTGCTAGTTATGCAGGTGTCAACCGTGCTTCACTTCATTTGTCTGTTACGGCATTCTCGAGTGCCACCACTTGAGATTCAACTTCTTACTTTTCTTTTCTTTAAAGAAAGCAAACTCTCACTAAATAAGTTTTACTAAAATATAACAAAGTATGTAATGAATTATTAGATCAAAAATCTTAACAGTATATGAAATTTAATAAATTTAATTATTTAAATTTTATAATTAAAATTTGATTTATAAAAATAGATGAATCATGCTAATGGAGAACTAGAACTCCATGGTGTTATTTGGAAACAAAAAACAACTATATTAAAGCATGCTAAAACTTTTTGAATGGTTCAGATTGTGCACAAACAAAAAAGTCAAGCTTTTCATTTGAATATCCCATAAAGGATATGGTGCATTTTGTACTTTTCTTTTTTTTTTTTTTTTTTTTAAATTTGTGTTTTGGTTGCTGAGTTACATTATGTACTTCTTTATACTTCGTAATTGCTGTCTCACTGAGGACTGTTATGGTGACTAAACTTAAATCTGGTGAGCATATGTCTGTTTAGTAATATAGTCATCACTATCATTGCAAACTCAAAAAGCATGAAACATATTATTATTATCATTGTAGATGTTCAGAAAGCAACCATTTCGCATGTGCAACAAATTTGCATGTTCTGAAAGGAACAACATCATGACATTTTCCACACATATGATAGAATCAATTAAGGAATCAAAGAAAGAACTAGGATACATGTATAAGCAGAGTACATAGGCCTGCCTGAATATAATGTTCTCTGTGGTGTTGGTGTGTATGTCTACATCAAGATAGGATAGATGATACAAACAATGGGCCAGTATACTACTCTTGTGTATACTGATTCTTCAATGCTGTCACAAAGAACTGCTAATACAAAATCTTCAGCTAACCCAATTCTCTAATTGTTACACAATTGATTATGGCTTTCTGATCAGCTAACAAACTGTTCAACAGATGACCCCGAGTCCTGCAGAAATTCCATCATCTCTTGGGTCAAACCTTCAGAAACTTCTCCAACAGCAAATCAATATCCTACTTAGTTAGTCTATACACAAATTTTGAACCTAAGAAGCAGAAGGCTTGCTCATGTACTAGCAATTCTTTTGTGAAGGTTGTCTACGTAACATAAAGTTTCATATCAAGAAAAGAAACTTTAAACCTAGTGCACAGAAACCAACATCCCTATAGGATATGATGTTGCCCAGTAGGTATGCGATTCCTCCCCCTGCCTCTTCTTATGCTAGCAATGCTAGCAGTAAGCAGGTTCCCTGCATTACCTAGAGCATTGGATCCCACAAGCTTCAAACCAAGGTTTTTAATCAAATATGACAGCCTACTTTCATCCCCTCCTGTAACTATTTGTAGTTGGCGTGCCTGTTCACGGGATACAATAGTGTAAAGCTGCAATTGCAGCTTGGTGGGATTCAGATAGCTGTATGATAAATCCTCCTTGTAACGTGCTTCAGTACTCCCAAAAGTGATTTGCATGAGCCCCATTGACTGTGGTTCTTCAGATGAAGGATCAAATATGAAAGCAAACTTCCCAAATTCCAGATCAGGCTTCTTAAAAAGATCTACTAGCACATCACTATTTGGTCCAATATTTCTCAGCACATGCTTCCTAGGGTTATTACGCTGGACCCAGGTTGCTTGGTAAATGCGTGAAGCTTCTCTTAAGCCACTCAAAAAAGCACCATGCATAGTGGCTGGATATTGTCTACTTGTGGCCTCACCAGCAAAGAACAGCCGGTTTCCCACGCTTTCTGCAAGAATATCATAATCACTACCAGATGATTGCACACTAACATGAGAGTATGAACCATAAGAAAGAGGATCGCTGCCCCATCTTGTACAAATTGTTTGTATTGGATCAGGCACAATTATATTTTTGGGGTTATATATACCTGCAGAAACAGAAGTAAGGCACAATACAAGAAGGCAGATTAGAGAGAAAAATCTGTAAAGAATATCCGTATATTCTTTAAAGAAACATGTAAAAGATAGGAACATTCAATCTATCATTGCTGAGCAAGGAAGCACTGATATGCCATTTCAGGCAGCATATTCATATCAGATACAGATCCATACAGATACGGATATGAAACTTGCATGATAAATGCGTGAAAGTTTCATTACAAATGTAACGTATCTACATCCTGTATGGTATTCAATACGATACACATACCCGTATCAGTGCAACCTTGCTGCTGAGCCATTAAATATATACGATATACCTCTGAGGACAGCCAAAACACGATGAAGCAAAATGGAAGGGTCTGTAAATTCAAATGTTTGTGCAGCTTCACCAGCCACCAGCGCAATAAGTGCTGGACCTCCAGAAACAGTATGGTAACTGTAAAATAAGAAAAATTCTCCTCGTTTTTTACTACATTCACTGAGACACCCAAATGTGTCCAAATCTTCCCCCCAAAAAACATGAGGAAAAACCATTGCAACTTTGTTCAGAAGCCCAAACCCCAGCCTCTCTATTGCTGCCAGCTTTCTTGCAGGCAATTCAGGGACAAAATTGATAGTCTTCCTTTTCAGAACTCCAAGAGGCACAGTGCATAAGACCATATCTGCTTGAAAGACTTGGTCCCCAGCAATGACCTCAACACTCCCATTCCCATATTTAATAGTATTGACGGTCTTTCCATAGATTATAGGAACTCCTTCACATAATGCTTTTATCAATCTCCAATTACCTCCAGCAAGAAAGCAGTGATCACCACCCATTTCGTAAGGATCATCCTGATCCCAATAAGCAGCTGACAGATTTGACAGACATCCAGCATTTGCATATTCTAAATTTGCAAGATGCCAATCAAACAATTGCCTCTCCTCAGTACTTCGAGCCACAGCATACAACAGCTTGAGTGTCTCCAAAACTGAACCAAGAGAGGTATCACTTGCAAATCCACCCAAAATCTGCCTCAGTTCCATAACTTTGTCAAGCAATTTATTGAAGATAAATTCTACCCTTAAATCCATTTCCTTATCAACTGGTGCCCCATTTGGTTTGTGCAAAGGACAATTATCTCTGACTTTATGAAGCGGTATAGAGAGCTGCCGAGCCAGAACTCCAAGCGGATTAGCATGAATACCGGTAATAACACTACCACCAAGATCCACAGCAGCGAAATTACCCTCACACCCTATCTTTTGAGTATAAACTCTGCCACCAGGTCGATTCCTACCTTCTAGAACCACTACCTTATAACCAAATGACAAGAGCTGCCTTGCTGCTGCTAACCCGGCAAGGCCAGCACCAACAATAACCACAGTCCCTTCAGTTGCCTCAGGCATGTGAGAAGTAAACGATGGCGAAACCCCAAAATTAATGTACCCATTATACAAAAGAAAGTCATAAGCAGAA
Organism: Dicorynia guianensis; assembly: GCA_037013595.1. Classification (NCBI taxonomy): domain Eukaryota; kingdom Viridiplantae; phylum Streptophyta; class Magnoliopsida; order Fabales; family Fabaceae; genus Dicorynia; species Dicorynia guianensis. The sequence goes on from JASUAB010000009.1 coordinate 6,597,279, forward strand.
TTAATCAAATGTTCATATTCACTGCTCACAGTTTCTCTAATCTGTCCTTTTGTTAGCCAAATCCGTACATTACCTCTCCATCTAGCTAATATATGATTCCTTATAACAATGTAATCATTTTGTTCCTTCCCACCCAATTGTGTCACAACCCCCGCTCTAATTTCCTCCTCCAGAAGCGCATCAATTGGGAACCCAAGTGAAAAAGCAATCATGGCCTCAGTTTCAGTCTCTTTCTCCAAATCCTGTCTTGTCTTACTCTTTTTCCTCAGACCAATACCTAAATGCTTCTCAAACAGCTCATCCATCAGATTTTCATCATAGTTCCGCAAAGGTGCTTTCCTTCTTAATGACCTTTTTGAAATTGATCCATCAGAAGAGGGGGTTTCCATTATTTCAATCTGGGTTCTCAAATAAACTAAAATCCCTCTCAAAATTATGTGCTTAGCTTCACAATCCTCTAAGAACACAAGTAACAGTTATCTTCTATTATTTTTAATATATACTAAGCTAGATACTTTCAAATGGGTATTCACCAAAAAATAAGCCAAATCCTCAATCTCCTATACAAGAAAATCAAGATTTAACTTCCATGCAATGCTACCCACGCCCCAATTATGATTCATAGGGCTTTTCTTTTTCAGCATCTTGGAGGGAAACTTTTCTCTCAATTCTAGTTCTAGATAATTCTTCTCCGCAGGAGCGGAGCAAACAAATGCTGAGTGGACTTTGCTGACCCACTGAGATTTTGGACAATAAAGTGACAAAGACAAAGGAAACAAAGCTTGTAAGATGAAGAAGAAGGTGCAGTAAAGAGAGAGAAGGCTTACTGCGATTGGACGCGGAGGCTCTCTTCAGGACCGGCGACCACTCCGTAAGGGCAAGAAGGTAAACAAAAAACCGAAACACCATGACGGTTGGCAAATTATTACAGTGAAGGCTTACACTGAGCCCAAAAAAGTTAACAGAATATGCCTCGTGGGCTTTCAAAGCCCAATCATGGGGTAAGGTTTTAGGCCTCCGTGGACTAACTCTGTTTTCCTTTGTCTAGGTCGTGGCCCAAATGTTGTTTTGGAATGATTTGTTTTCATCTTCAAGGTATCGCCTTTGTTTTTTCCCTCTCACATACGTGTGTCGCAGTCCTCATTCAACTAATATTTTGATCAGGCCAGCAAGATGGTTTTCCCAGATGCCCAGCTGCACCAATTTTGCAGTCCAAGGCATCAGCAATCACCTCCATGCACACTTTTATAACAAGGAATTGCCAGAATCCTTTCACCTTTGCATTCAATCAGCAATACCCATGTTCATACTTTAACTTCAGATCCCATTTGAAGTTTGCAAAAGCCTTCAAGGTCTATTCTGTAAATAATTCAAAATTTAATACTTAGCACTTTTATTATTAGAATAATAAGACCTTAAATAAGTAATTCAAAATCCTATAAATTATTGAGATAATTAAAAATAATTTAAAATTTTATAAATTATAAATTAAATAAAATTTTATTCTTTAGAGAATTAGATAACCTAAGATTTAAACAAACAATAATAAATTCCCAAAATTTCTAATAAAAATAAATCTTTAATAATTTTAAATCTCTAATAAAATTTTAAAATTATAAATCTTAAATCGTAATTATAAAGTAATTAAATATTATAAAAATATAATTAAATTTATTCTCTTCTACATAAGAAAGACTACCCAAACGTTGCTCCTGATAAATATTATGTAGAACATAATTAAAGGTAAAAGTTGCTCCTGATAAATGCCTCATATAAAAGGGTTTGGTTATACTATTCCTTTTACAACACTCCACTTTGTATTGAGGCTAATATATGTGAACTACATCATCCACTCCCACAAAAGAGTGTAGTTAAATACAAGAACTAGTTACGTCTAAAGGCATAGTATAACAAGTCACCTATACAAAAACCTCACAAACTAATATAGGTTATTAGATTAATGAATTTCATAATTTAAATTGTAAAATTAGATAGATTTAATATGATCTCAAATCTTTTAATTGAAAATTTAATGAGTTATATTTTATAAAAATAAAGGAATTATAAATTAAATGATATTGGTTAACAAAGTTTTACACTAGGAAAACATTCCTATCACTTTAAATTAGAGGATGATGTAAACCTCGAACTAAACCTAGTCTATTGAAATTTTAAAATTTATTAAATTTAATTATCAACATTTTTATGTAAATATTTAATAGAATTTATTTGATGAGAATAGCTGAACTTTTCATACTAGTAACAAGAGATTTTAATAGAACACACCAAAATATAACCCATATCAACTTTTTCTACAAGTCTAATCAATTTTGTTGTTCTACCTCAAAATTGAACATATGTATGACTAGATTTTAAGCTAACCAATACTTGATTTGGTATTCATTTGTTGGAGGGTTTTGGAAAGTAATGAAGATAATAATTTTTTCTAATGCTTTTAGATCGCAAGCCAAACTGCAATGCACCTGCCTCAAGATGTTATGATCCTTGCTTTATCGGTGGAGATGGTAGAGTCTTCTACTCCCATGGAAAGAGCAGTGAACATTTCAGCCTAGTCTCTGATTCCAACCTCCAAATCAATGCTGGCTTCATTGGGCACAGGCCAGATGGCCGAAGCCGAGACTTACATGGATTCAAGCCCTTGGAATCCTCTTCAACACTCAAACCTTATCACTTGAGGCCACCAAGACAGCCAAATGGAACGACGAAATTGACCATCTCAAGTTCACTTACAATGGCAACGATTTTGTCCTGGCTGAAAGGCTCTCTCTCCACTTGGTTCTCTCCAGAAAAAGATGTCAAGGTGGAGAGAGTAGCAAACAAGAACAGTGTCACAGTCACACTGAAGAATGTTGCGGAAATTATGGTCAACGTGGTGCCAGTAACCAAAGAAGATGACAGAATTCACAACTACCAAGTGCCTTCTGATGACTGCTTTGCCCACTTGGAAGTTCAGTTTAATTCTTTGCTGTGTCCCCCAAAGTTGATGGCGTGCTTGGAAGGATTTACAGGCTAGATTTCGAGGACTCGGCGAAGTATGTTAGGTAATTAAGGGTGTACCTTGGATGGGGTCGAGTTGAATTTGGAGAAAAAGTTGATCAGGTTAAATTAAATTGGATTTAAAAAATTTGACTATAACCCAACTGAATATATATATATATATATATATATATATATATATATATATATATATATATATATATATATATATATATATATATATATATAAGGGTCAGATTCAGGTCAATCGCGTTCGGTGAAATTGATAATAGATGGGGAGTGATGTCTGCACTTTAATTGTCAGTTCAGATTTCAGAAGAGTTTCAGACTAAAATTTTTAAAAAACATATAACTCAACATCCTCAATACGTGTACAGGCGGATAACGAGTTGATTTAGTATTTATCAGATCAGATAGGTCACGGGTGATTTACACATCATTATTGGCAATGCCTGTTGTTGGGGCGATGACTACTACAGAACCACCTCACTGCTTTCTGCAAATAGGCACTCGTGTTTTCTCACAAGAAAGTTCATCCGAAAGAGCGACTACTACAGTGACACAGTATGGTACCCTTGATTGTACTAAGTTTTCTAATTGTGTCGGAATTCTCTGCTAGAAATGAATGCTACTTTAAACGGGAGTTGGCTACTGTCAGATAGTAATAACCTTAACGCATGGCGGAGGTGAAAATTTGCAGCCTCCGCGGCTAGAATAATGACGGATCAACAATAGTTGCTTATTTATTGATATGTATTGTGCTATATTTATATATTGCCCAATTTTATGTGTAATTTAAAAAGTATAAGCTTTTTCTTTTACCAAAACTTAATCTTCCTTAAAGTAAAAAAAATTATCAAAATAAATATATTCTCTCTCAATAAAAATTTTTTCATATACACAATCTACATTGAATCTAATACAACATATTAAGATTCTCAATTACTTGCCAAAAGTAAAGCCATTTAAAGCAATTCAAGTGGATGCCGAACATCAGAAGCATTCCCTTACTTTCTATATTCATATTTCTAACCGTAGAAATGATATGCTCCATTTATTGCAATGTGTAAGAACCAACTGGGGAGCTGAACTCCTAATTTCACTTATAAAAATCAACAGAATTTTGATGGTACATTACGTGAAATTTCTATCGGGTTCATTGCCACCCTTTACTCAACTATATATTACATATTAAATTGCTTACGGGCAAAAATAGAAATTGATTACAAAAACAAGAGTAACGAAAAGAGAAATAACCTCCACTCATAAGTCAGAATTTTCAATTAGCCCCAAGCCAGAATGGCCACTGTACTTGAAGCCCTGTGGTTGGAATCACGGATACACGAGAATTCATCTTCCACGAGGATTTACCAATTGTGAGAACACTGCACTGGTGGCAGCATCTTCAGCATCATCATCCGTGCCAGAGATTCCCCCATCAATCATGCTCACACTGTTATCAAAGGGCTCGAGTGGAGTCAACTGAATTCCAGTAATGTGATTTGTGCTGTTATCTTCAGGTTCCATGAGTGCTGATGAGGTCTCTTGAAGCTGCAGAGCATATTCAAGATTCCACAAGACGTCTCCCATGGATGGCCTGTCCACACCATGCTCAGCCAAGCATTTCTCAGCTGTCTCTCCAAACTTCTTAAGAGAAGCAGTATTCACGTTCCCCACCAGATTTTGATCCATGATTTGATCAAGCATCCCCTTTTTCTGCCAGCTCATTGCCCACTCAGCTATATTAACCTGCTCCCTAGGAAGGACAGGGTTCAAAGCTGGTCTTGTGCATAACACTTCCATCAGAACTACTCCAAATGAATACACATCTGATTTCTCTGTGAGTTGTTGCCTTCTAAAGTATTCAGGGTCAAGATAACCAAAACTACCTTTAACAGCAGTGCTCACATGGGTTTGATCTAGAGCAGGACCAGTTTTTGAGAGGCCAAAATCAGCAACTTTAGCAACAAAATTCTCATCTAAGAGTATGTTTGTTGTCTTCACATCTCGGTGAATTATGCTTTGAGCTGCACCAGTGTGAAGATAATGAAGTCCCCTTGCTGCTCCAATGCAAATTTCAAGCCGCTGTTTCCATGATAGAGGTGGCAGGTCTGTTCCATATAGATGGCTCCTGAGAGGTCCATTAGCCATGAACTCATAGACAAGAATCATTTCCGATCTCTCATCGCAATACCCAATGAGAGACACAAGATGACGATGACGAAGCTTGGACAACATTTCAATTTCAGTTCGGAATTCAGCAAGACCTTGTTCAGATCGAGGGTTACCCCGTTTCACAGCTACATTGGTCCCATCATCAAGTGTTCCCTTATAAACCCTACCAAAACCACCAACACCAAGCAGTAGCTTCTCATCAAATTTGTTGGTTGCATCTAGAATTTCTTGGAAAGTAAAGAAACGTCCAAGATTTGATGACGCTAAAGAAATGCAGCTTGCAGTTCCACTCTTCTGGGAAGTTGTTGACATTTTTGTCATGGTCTGAGAGTTTGCATGTAAGGGTAAAGGCAACCATGGATGCCCTTGTTGAGTAGACTTTGACTTGCGTCCCACCAAGCAGCAATAACACAAAACAACCAATGCTATAGTAGCTATAGCCCCAACAACAGAACCAACTATTATTACTACCTTGCTCTTCTTTGAAGAAGAGCTAGGAAGAAGACTGTCGACTGAAGAAAGCCCATCCAAACTCTTAAATGCATTGCTAATTTTCATTATTTCTAGCCCATTCATAGTGGCATTCGTAATGTCCGCCATCGTATCAGGACCAACACTTACAGTCAAAGTGTTCGAATCTGCCGAGGCATTGGAAACGAAGTCCCTGTAATAAGGCACAGCCAAGTCGCCAGTCATAGATGAGAGGTCAAAACTTCGAAGAGCTATGTCAGAATTTACGTATAGATCGAACACTAACGTGTTGAGGGACTTGCTCATAATATCACAAAAATGCACCCGAATGAAATAGACAAAGTTTGGATCCACAGGAAAAACCCAAGTGATGTTGAAGTTTGTATTGGCGACATTTGCATCTCTCATCACATCAGCAGTTGCATAAACCCAATTCGGTGCTGTCTCAGGTGTAACAGCTGCTGGATACTTGATGCTTGAAGGGTTGACTGAAACATTAAGGACAGAGCTGTTCACATGGAGGTATTTCAGATCATTCACCCAAGTCCTTCCAAGGGTGTCATTCTGTGCGGTAAGCAATGGACCACCAACGTTTAATCGGTAAACAGTTTCAAAGGCAAGTTCAGAAAGGCCATTGAATGGGCCTGGTGGGTTCAGAGCCCATGCCTGATCAACAAACAAGTCATTTGGCATTGACACAACTTCAATTGCATTAACAAAGACTACTGAACCATTTGAAGGAATGAAGGTGAGAGTCAAGCTATCAGAGGTTACATTAATTGAATACTCTTTGAACAAATAAGAACCATTGTAGTTCCTAAAAGAGAAGTTGCTTAAGAGAACAAACTCATCCGTAACCACTGTTATAGAAGCAGAAGTCAAATTTTGGCCAGAGTTTGGAAAAGGGAAGAAATACAGCCGGACCCAGTGCCGGCCTGCCTGCTGAATTTCAAATTTGTAAGAGGCTTTCTCGGTGAAAATCCGTGCTGATTGGTAGATTGGAAATGGGGCACTGGAATTGGAACTAGCAACAATAGAATTCCCAGTTTTCAATAATAATGAAGAGTGCATTGAATCAGGAACAAAAGTGCGATCTTGGAAGGTGGTGTTTTGGGAAGAACCACAAGTAATCAGATAATTATCAGTTGGTGTGAATAAGGCAAATGACTCATCAACCAAAAATAGAAATACAACCAAAACAAAAGGAACCCACTTCACAGGAATCATCTTCACCATTGTTGTAGCCCGGGTCTTCACCAGTCCATAGACGGGTTGACGTATACTCGACCCAGCAAAACAGAATGGTAGAACCAATCTCAAAACTGAGCAATGGGCTTCACTTCCACTCTACTACAATATGAAATTTTCGAAACTACGAGACCGTGAAATGAGAAAAAAAATCTGCAAATCCTTTTCCCAAACAGCTGGTGGCCAAGCCGCAGAAAACCTGCAGCATCCCCGGATCTATTAAATTCAATGCCCAGATGCAGACAATTGTATTACAAGGAACAAACAAAAGATGACCACCTTAACCTCAAAATACAATACAAAAACACAAACTTTGTTTAACTATAGTGTTGAATCTAAGTTGCCAGAACTTCCTGACGTGAAGAGACTAAAAAAGAGAGTTCTCTTGGTACCCTTACCTCTCTGAAGGAGCAAAATGTGAATAATCTGCTGCAAAGCGAAAAGCTTTGAAACAGAGAGTAAGACCCAGATAAGATTACATGAATTCCATTACTGAAAGGCCAACAAGTTGAGCTTTTTAGTGTGCCAGCAAACACCCTTTTCCAGGCTGTTGATTAGGCTGTCATTTACAGAGAGGGAAAAGAGGAGCCCACAAGGAGAAAAAGGATATGAAACTTCGAACTCTCACAACTACACCCCCATAGAACCAGTTGTTTCCTCGAGACATGTAGTGTGATTTATAAATAGCAGAAATTAGATTGTTTTTTTCTTTTTTGATAACTAGAGGAGAAATCAAACTCTTTGACATGAATGGAGGAATAAGAAATTTAACAAATTAATAACACCATGGAAGTTTTGCACTGAGCTTTATAATATGTTACATTGTTATTAGCTTTCAAGCTGGTACACATTGTAAGAGTAATTAGGTCTACGGTTTCCATTTGTGATGTGACTATGAAATTTTGTAAAAGGAAGTTGCAGGCTTGGGAGGGAATGGTTACCGTGATGTGCTGGGATAAATGATACCTGGGACCCGCTTTAACGCGGCTTTAAGATACAGGAGACGAGGTCTGGTCGATGGCATCTACTGACGGAGTTGGAATACTGTTAGACGCCGTCTGTGGCTGTTCACCAGGTTTAACTTTCGAGGTTGGAAGCGGAAGTGCCACAACTGTTCATTCAAGAAACGACATGGAAAAAGAATGTAAGAAAAAGTTGCAGTCCTAATAAGAGAATGATTATGATTTGTTAAATTAAAAGAAAAAAATTAAGTAAAAAAAATCCATAAATTAATTTTAAATAAAAAAATATAACAAAATATCAAAATCAAAATCAACTCAGTAATCCAAGTTCAACAAAAAGGTTTATTTGAGAGTTAATATTGTTAAATTATTAATCTAACATAATTAATCTTCTTGAAATTTTTTTTTAATATTTTGAATGTTATAACATAAAAAATTAAACTTGAAAATAAGAAAAAATATAATTAAATTTAATTACTTAAACCAATTTTAAATTTTAAATTTTTTTTATAACATTGAACGAATGTGTACGCAAAAATTGCTTAATTAAATTCCCCTTTCTTCAAATATTTGTCTTATATTTGGAAAAGCAGCTTACTGTAGTGCGTCATGCATGGTTGTTGTATGAATAAAGTCTATTTATTATCTCTTCACCACAAAAAAAAGGTCTATTTATTATCTCTGCAAAATCTGATTTTGTTGAAAGTCTACATCTTACGTTACTCGAAGAGTGACCATTCATACGACTTCCAAAATTTTTATGAGCTAATAGAAGCGCAAGTTCAATTTCTGGTGCTGTTCATTAATTTTCAACTGTCAAGCCAGGAATGGGGTGGAATGAAGGAACCCTAGGGCCTCCCTTTGACGTTAATGCGTGTACCAGAATGCTATACATTTTTTAATATGATTATATTATTTTAATAAATAAAATTTTATTAAATTTGTGACCAAACTTTTTAATTTTTCTTTTTAATAACCGCCGCATAGAAGCACATGGGCTGGCACACAACACCGATGTCGGTGTCATTTTCTGTCTGTTCTAACGTTGTCCATATTCTATTCATGAATCATTGTCCATATTCTATTCCTCAAATAAAATCTCCCACCTTAACTCACATTGATCCTTTCTTACATGGTAATTGTCCCTTATAAATGTGCTGCAAGAGTTTTGGTCACAGCGGGTAGTCACGTCTCATGGCACTTACCCTTTATTTCAATCTGGCCTATCACATGCTTTGCTTTGGTATCATTTACAATTTGCAAAATAATTCTTCAACTTTCTTTTTTATTACAAGGGAACCCAAAAAAAGAAGAAATCAAAACAGAAGTAGGCTACTTCCTAATAGATCGGAGGGATCCAACGTTGAGAACATGAGCAAGCAAAACAAGATCAAGACCCTGGGAGGGGTAGCTAAGATCTGGGTTCCCTTGCTCAGAGAGACTGCACGATTCGCAAGCCAGTAAACATGGTCCCATGAATATGGATTAGGTGCTATGTTGTCTCTCAATCCCTCTGGGGCACGCCGGCTATCAAATTATGAACGCAAAATGAGTGCCTTTCAATGGCAATTATGCCTGCCTCCGTTACATTTTCTTTTCAACATGTATTGGTCTACAACATGTTCAGTTATTTCATACGTTTGTTATCCTAAATATTTCGTCATGTTTGTGCCATTTGTTATATATACTAGCATTGCATTAACTCATTTTTCAACTTTCATTATTAGGTAGTCCACTTTAATTTAAGTTAGGATGAGATTAATTTGTTATACATAATCTTTATCACGGTGGCTAGCAGAGGAAAGGGGAACATGGGCCTGCCATGGTTTCCAAAGCTTTCGACTTTGATGTCGAATCTCATGGTAAATAAAGAAAAATAATTGCATTTGGTAGCCAACAATCTATATGAATATTTTTTGCATTTTTATAAAAGAAATCAACGAAACAATTTTTAATGTTATAGTTTTTCTCATATCACAAATTTTAATTACCAATAAAATATTTATTTAATAAAAACATGTTAATCTCAAATTTAGGGTTATTGTTAATTCTAATTTCCAAATAATTACTTGCTTAATCACCATTTTAATTATGTCTAAGTATGCCGTGTTGAATTTGGATTACCTTAAAAGTTGTTCATGAAGAAGAAGCAAAGGTGGATGCTTTGGAAAGGTCAACGTAGCACAAACCTGGACACCGCCATTCACGTTGAGTTCTTCAACAAAGCCCTTGATTTCTTTGCTTTCCAGTTTAAGGCAACCCAACAACTCCTTGTCTTCTCTTCAGGTAAATTTTAGCTGTCAAGTTTGTATTCTCGAGAAAATTTTTATTAACAGAGAAAAAATTATTAATATTTTAATTTTTGGATAATTATTTATCTAATCTCTATTAAATTCACTCAAAGAAAAAATTGACTCCAACACGATTATTTGGACAAGTATCATGATTTTTTTTTTTTTAAATGAATGGAATATATGGAACCAATAATCTTGGTTGTCTCTTGAATTTGATTACGTTCAAAGCTGTTTATGATGAAGAAGCAAAGGTGGATGCTTTGGAAAGGTCAACATAGCACAAACATGGACACCACCATTCACGTTGAGGTCTTCAACAAAGCCCTTGATTTCTTTGCTTTTCAGTTTAAGGCAACCCAACAGTTCCTTTGTCCCCTCCTCCGACACCTAATGGGTCAATTCACTCATGAGTCATCAACTGCTTTTTGGGTTTTCTTTTAAAAATGCATAGAAAGAGAGCCAAAACCCAGTCTTTTTGATCTGTTCAGCAATGCTATTATTGGATACCAAGAAAACGATTTTCGTTTTTGATGGAGATACTGTAGCACAATTCAAGGTCACACAATAATAAAAAAAAATTATCAAAATAAAAAGTCATGAAAATCAAATAATTCAAATACAAATCTGATTATGGGAGAGGTGAACACAAGTTTTTGTTTTTTTTTTTAGAATCAGTCTCTCTACTTCCTAATTTGATTTTTATATGATTTTTATTTCATAAAATTTAAACTATTAAATTTATTAATTTTATACATTAAATTATAAAATTTAATTAATTTAATAATTTTTTATTTTTTGTATTATAAATGAACATTTTATTTTTATATTTATGTTTTTTATAATTCAATAAGTTATGGACACAATTTTACTATTTTTATAATTAAAATTATATTAAATATATATTTAAAATTAAAATTATTAAATTTATTTAATCATAATAAACTTAAATATAATAGAACTCTTTTAAATTTGTGAAAATTTAATTTAATAAAAAAGTGGTTGCGTACTAAACTCGTTCGTTACGCTGGATCAAGACGAAAGGGACACAGCATAACTGTCATGCATCGCCGGCGCAACGTGGTTCACGTCATCCTTGCGTCCCTTCTACCGACCATTTCGTCCAAAACCTATTTCATTCGGTCTTGGTGCCTCATCCAGAACTCGGTAACCCATTTTGCCCTTACGTGACTTTGGGCCGAATCCCCCACTATCAAAAATTGGTTTTGTGCCTGATCGGGCCCTGTACTATTTACTATCTTACATTTTGAGCCCAAAACCGAAGAAAGAAATTTCCCCACCTCCCATGTAGCTCCACAGAAGGTGCATAAAATAGCCTTCCAGGATTTACATTAGAATGGAGCATCAACAAAATTTTGTTTGTGCCATCATATCCGCCACGCTGGTAGCCGGCTTGCTCCGCTTCACCAGAAAACAGAAGCAAACAATATCAAAGACTTAAAACTACTCAAAGAGCCCTTCCAAGGTTGTTCCTCAGATTTTTCAAGATTGTTTTCTGGTTGGGTACTTCATCTCTACTCACAAGAGTGCAGACGATTGTACTGCACAAATTCTTGTCCACTTAGTTATATGAGTTGTCAGTGTTCACTGTTTAATCAACGTTGTTTACTCCTCATGCCAATGACAGACCCACGCAATGGGCCGGACTAAAGCCCAAGTAGGAACGTATGAATTCGTGTATGCAAGACAAACGCATCTCAGTTAAAGTACCATAATCCTTACTTTTTTTAGATGGATTTAAGGTATTTCTTAATTAAAATTTAAAAATTAATTTTTTTTAAGATGTAAAAAAAATAGCATGGATCAAATCTTTAAAAGATTTAGTTATTTACGAATTGTGCCAAAATTTTTGGTAGCTTAATTCTTAATTGGTATGATAACATAGGTATGAATGCATTTGGATTAACTATGCTGAAAATTGTCATACAAAAAAAAAATTATGTTGAAAATTGTGATGAAGTGATTTTAAGTATTTTTTTAAAGAATAATATTCTATTTGTTATTTGTGAAGAGACTCATTTTTCACTTATGTTCTCAATTGTTCAAGTTCTATCTTTTTCTCTGCCCAGAAAATTTATATTCAATATCCATAGATTTTTAGCACAGTGTGTCTAAATGGACATGATTCTCAATTTAAATAATTAAATTTATTAACTCAAATATTTGACACAATAAAAATAAATTTCATCTTAAATTATTTTGAGATAAATCATATATTTAAATTTGAGAATTTTTCATAGAACTAAAGGTCAAATTGATAGTTGCTTTATGTCTCAAAGTGGAGATTAATCTCATTTGCGTAGATACGTTATGCAACCAATTAAAAAGATAAATTTATTAAATTTATAAAAATCAGTTTGTAAAATCCTAAAATGACGTGAACATTTTATAAAAATTTAATTATGGGAAATTTTCCTTTTTTATAAACATGAGGACCCCACAAGTTGAAATGCCGAATGCTGAGGTGGACAAATCTCGGGGCGGTGGGGAAGCAAAGGTTAAGATTCCCACCTGCACGCCAAGAAAAGAAAAAGTGTGCGAATGCGATGGAGATTGCGGGGCTGGGACCCTCTGAATGTGATCCTCTTGACTCTTGAGCCCCAAATGTTTCCTCTCTTATCAAAATTGTTACACTCTACGCTTCCTTTCACCGTTCCTTCCTAAAACACGAACCCATCTTTCACCTTTTCACTCTCATTTGATTCGGACGCAGATCCCATTTGCTTGGGAATGCCATTGTCGTTTGCAAAAGCAAACCCACCTCAATCTCTTCGTAATAAGGATTCTAGCAGTCCTGCAGACCCATTCCTCCACCATGTAGGAGACTCGCTTTCCCTTTCCCCTTTGTATGATTTTCGTGAGTTACAAGGTGAGTGCTTTGGAATTCCTTGATTCTGAAGCTGGGATTTTGAAAAGCTTGTGAATTTCAACTATGGAGAAGGATACATACGCGAAGGAATTGGAGGTGGCCGTCAGAGTGGTCCATGTGGCATGTGCTTTATGTGGGAGAGTGCAGGAGAGGCTACTTTCTACAACCAACGATCACGTTATGTCCAAGGACGATAATTCTCCGGTGACTGTAGCAGGTAGTTGCATTGATTCCCCTGCTCCCCTTTTGTTTTCTCAAATATATTTCAAGTGGGTTGTCGTGAAATACGTAATTGCTATTGGGTTTTATTTTTTCTTTTATGGGTTTGAAAAACTCTGCATTGGAATCATGCACGTAATTATCACTGAGAGGGAGAAGACTAGCGCATGAGATTGTGGAAACTTCACTTTGCTTTGCCCCGATAATAACCTGTTTGGAAATGAATTCAGTTAACTATTGAAGTCTTTACTGAGTAATGCAGTTTGAACCACAATTTCTTAAATACCCGCAATCTCTACAATGTAGATTTTCATCCATCTTTTACTGATGTGTGTAAGTGTTAGCTCTGTTATGTTCTTTCTGGCTAATAAAGTGAGAGGTCTTATCTTTATGATTTTAATTTAGTTTATACATTCGTTTCCTCTGCATCGTTATAGAATTTCTCCATATAGCGTTGTTAATGATGGGTTGGTGACGGTAGAATTGCAGCAAGTGTACCTTTTGGACCCTATTATTTTTTGTATTCACTTGTCTAATGTGGTATGAACGGATGGATATTCATGGTAGACTTAAAACACTCAGTTTAAGCGAAGTAAAAACATTCTGTTCCACTCGGCACTTAACCATAAACCATAAACTGATATGGTCACTTTATCTACGTGGAATTCATTGAAAATGGTATTTCCTCTTTGACTGAAAAGTGCGTACGGACCTTTCCATTAGAGCTACCATTTATCTTTAGCTTTTTCATAAGTTGAATGCTGAGCTGCTACATCATTTGTTTGGGATAGAAATCTTGAGAACATACAAATGCATGCTATACATCTACATTGATGGTTGAAATTATGTTATTTTTGTTATACATGATCTAATGTACTTTTACTAGAAGTCTGTAGGATGCAATACTTAGGGGATTAGAATTCATTCACTCCAGATCCATTACCAGAAAAAGTTAGCAAATGCATATGCAGCACTGATACTGACAAAATCAATCTAGCCTTACGGGAAAGTTTCCAGAGTGGTTACCCATTTGTTGGCCCACTCTCACTTATTGATGGAGAAGAAAAGTGTGAGGCAGTAAACTTCTTGTGGTATATGTTCAGTTTGCATTACATATCGAATCAGTATCACTACAGTAAAATTGACAAGTTTCTTCTCTCGTATGTTTTATGTGCTATTATAAAATCTTAACAGAGTCATTGTGCTCTTAGAATAAGGTGTGAATCTTTTATCATGGAAGTATGCCATTCAAATTACTCCTGAGAGATGTTGCTGACTTGCAGCATTTTTCCCCATGTTTTTCACAATGTAATGTACATTTCCAGTAGAATATGTCTCTATTGTGGTGCTAAATTTCTGATTGGTGGAAATCATATTTATGTTGTAGCAGAAACTATCCAATGGTTGTTTCTTCTTTTAAGTAAAATTATACAGTTTGTGTTGGTGGAAAGCATATTAATGTTTTGAGTGTTTAAATGTCATATATATTATATCTGTTCATGATGTTCATTTACAAGTTGTAAGCTTCCTAAAAGTGTTAAGTTTATGTGGAACTTCACTTCATGAAGGTAGAAATTTTTGTTGGTTTAGTGAACATGTTCAAAGGTCCTACGAACTACTAACTTTTTCTTTTTTTCCCCTTTTAAACTTTTTTTTTTTTTCCTGGGTAATACCTTTTAAACATTTTTTCTTTTCAAAACTATGTACCCAGACTAAACTAGCAATGTTGTATTTCTGTAATACTTAAGATAACCAGATAGATTAAATTGAGATATTTTACACTGCTACTAATATTATGCACCAATTTTTCCTTAGTTGAATCGCCATGTATGGTGCTTAAAATTTTTGTTTGGTAGAAATCTTGGTCAAAGTGAAATGATCGGGTGTTTCTCTTAATGTCTCTGCATGGGAAGATTTGAGTGTTCAAGCAACCATCAGTTGGTTACTATCAGTAATTTTTGGACGTCAAAATGTGTCAATTGTTGCTGAAGAAGATACACAAACTATCTCCAAGGATGATTCAGCTGGTCTACTGGCTGCTGTTGTGAACACTGTCAATGAGTCCTTAGCTTCAGCACCAATGTATGGTCTTCAAAGTCCGGAGACAACACTTGGGACATCAGAAGTTCTTGAGGCCATTAGCCGTTGCAACTCAAATGGTGGCCCTTGTGGAAGACATTGGGTACTTGACCCTGTTGATGGCACATTAGGATTTGTTCGTGGGGATCAATATGCTGTAGCTCTAGCACTGATTGAGGATGGAAATGTTGTTCTCGGAGTTCTTGGTTGCCCTAATTACCCAATGAAGACAGAATGGCTAAATTATCATTACCAGAATGATCAAACTGTGTCACAATCATCCCCAACAACTCCTGATGCATGGGGACAAGGGTGTGTGTTGTATGCAAGGAGAGGCAGTGGGGAGGCATGGTTGCAACCATTGATTTCTGGAGATAAGATGCTAGAATGGCCAAATTGTGCCAGACTCATCCGAGTTTCTTCCACTGACGATCCAGCATTGGCAACTCTATGTGAACCAGTGGAAAGGGCAAACTCAAATCATTCCTTCACGGCTGGACTTGCTCATAGTGTGGGAGTTAGGTACAATAGTTTTTTGTTCTCTACTAAATTCTTAACATTTAGACCTATTTCACTTGTACATATGGCTGAAAGTTTCTCCTTTTAAACACTAGTGCGGACTGCATTAAAATGGTTAAAAAGGATGTCCAAAGTTGTAGGTTTTAAGAGCCATGACATAAACCACAGAAGTAGATGAACAAAATGTTAACTATCAGCAGAACTTCATCAGCCTGTTTTGATCAAAAGAAACATGTAAAAGAAATTATGGACCATACACCGTACTTTTCTCGGTGAATACAGCCTATTTTGGTCATTTTTTGAATTTAATAAGTTATATAACTCATGGAGTTTTTTTCTCTTTTCGAATGGACACCATCATTGGGGTGGAACTGCTTTTGTAGTTATAGACCGCCCCTGCCCCTAACTCCAGCTCCGCAGATGATAGGGATATGGTAAAGCACAGGGAGAGTAGAATCACTATTCCTGCCATTATATTATTGCTTCAGCTATCAAGGTTCTATACATTTTAGTAATTCTTATGTTACTATTTTTAAAATCTAATGGCAGAAAACAGCCCTTGCGTGTCCACAGCATGGTGAAATATGCAGCAATAGCCCGGGGAGATGCTGAGATTTTCATGAAATTTGCGAAGGCCGGGTACAAAGAGAAGATATGGGATCATGCTGCTGGTGTTGTAATTGTGGAAGAGGCTGGTGGTGTTGTAACTGATGCTGGAGGGCGCCCGCTGGACTTTTCCAAAGGAATGTACTTAGAAGGTCTTGACCGAGGCATAATTGCTTGTTCTGGGATCACACTGCATGAAGCATTAATTGGAGCTGTTTATGCTAGTTGGGATTCCTCAAATTTATGATTTATGAGGTTTCCTTTTGCTTGCAAATATAGCAGTGAGGCAAATTTTGGTATTGAGGCAATACTGCTCCTACTCAGTAAACTAATATCACTATAGCATGGTACAGGAAACTTTTCAGTAAACTAATAGCAAATTTATATTAAACTCAAAATGTGTAATATAAAAACCAAAAAACGTTCATATCACATAACTTTGAACATGTGGGAGTTAGAGAGGAAGAGGAAATAGGACCAAATGACGATTCTTGACGAACTATTCTGGTGTTGTATTGACCATTGAGATTGCGTCAATTAGTTGCAAGCCGGAAGTGGTTGGTTATTTTGGGGATTGGAATCTTCTATCGTTTTGATGAGAAACATCATCGTAATTTTAGATAGGAAAGAAAAAGGATTTTTAACAACAGATAATCCATTTATGTTATTGGAGGTTTCCGAATATTGAAATATTTATTTGTAATTTTGGATCTACAGAATTGGGCCCAAACATATGTGATACAAACCTTATCTTCGTCAAAATTTCGTTGTTTTTCCATGTATAACTCTGAACTTGAGAGGATAAAAAAAAAAAACTGTGAACTTTGAGCCTCCCCATGGAGATGTTCAAGTCCAACAATTAGTCAAGTAAGGTTTACAACCCTCTTCTTTTAATAAATGTGGTCAACCCAGCCACTTTTTTCCTGGTGATGTAGGGAAGCCAATCTTTTCCTTTTTGTTCATATCATAAGGCAAGCCAATCGAAGAGAAATACGAGGCTCCAACGAGATCAAGCCTACATTAGAACTAACAAAAGGGCGAGAAATTATTTTTGGCCACATTTCAATTTCTTTTTGGCAACCAGAATGAGATAGTTTAGGCTATACCTCTCCTCCATGACCATGAGTATCTCACGTAACGCTAATAAAAAACTTAAATGCAGGTATATCAGCAGTTGTGTTTACTTCTTATATGGATTAACATTTCTCCTCAAATTAGGCCGAAAAGCTTCATCAAGTTGCCATCCGACCGAAACTCAGTGGCAGCATATCTGAATGAGGCAGACAATTCTGGTCCAATCCACTAATATCTGGTTGCCTGAACGCTGTACAGTAGTAATCTATATATTTTTCAAAGCCAATCCGCTTCTGAACAAGCAACTGCCTTACACAACTGCCTTTTGACCTTTATATTTCATTAATTTTTTATAATTTTTAAATTTATTTCATATGAGATTCGTACATGAGATGAGTTGTCCTGCGTAAAGTACGAGCTCCCTACCTAATTAATAGTAATTGCTAGTTTGTACATTATAATTTATGACGAAGTCTTACGTAAAAGAAAAAGTATGCCTCAGTAAAAGACGAACAAGTCTTTGCATAAGGGCTCTGTATTTTATTGCAGGAAATTCAGAAGTCAGAAACTTGCTGTAAATTACCCAGTTATTAACACTAGTCAAAGTTTTCTTTTGGAACAATCAACACTAGTCAT
The DNA here is from genome assembly GCA_037013595.1 of Dicorynia guianensis. Lineage (NCBI taxonomy): Eukaryota > Viridiplantae > Streptophyta > Magnoliopsida > Fabales > Fabaceae > Dicorynia > Dicorynia guianensis. The sequence continues at coordinate 6,615,467 of JASUAB010000009.1, forward strand.
TGATTAGACCTTATTCTGATATTTATCAGTAATTTTGGATTTTAGGTAGCTTTCAACTATGAGAACCACGCATGCACGTTTTCACCCTTATCATCCCCTTGTTTTTGCCCATTGTTTGCGCCCATCATGACAAAGAGATAGTTGGATCCTCGTCATCAGTGTGATCCTCATGTCATGGAGTCAAAACCCAATTTTTTTTTCTTTTAAATTTATCATTGTCAGATTTGTAATTTTGCCAAACAACGAATCTTTTACAATTTTAATTTTTAGTTAATTTTCAAAACTAATTTAAAATTAATTTTCATCCTCAAACCCTCCCTAGGTGATACATATTACTTCACTTATCTCACATACCAACAAAAATATACCTATTAATTAATTCTTAGTTGGTCTTTGACAAACCTACCCATTTGATGCCTAAAAAAGACAGCTTTATGAATCTATAGAGTTTACCAAAGATAACAAGAATTAAAGAGATGATATTTTTATGTGAAGTATTTTTTTATGATATGAAGAGTGATAAGGTTTTGACTTTGAATTTAAAATTTTGAGAAAAAAAAGCTTTAAACAATAACTAAGTGATTACATTATTAAAGGTGTTGGCCATTGAAAACATTTGAATAAATAATAACAATAAACTAATTATTACTTTTAAATCATATCAGAATTAATTAAATACATTATTGTGTTTGATCAAAAATTAAATTTATTAATAATGTGTTAGTGTAATAATTGTTATTTACACTCTAAATTAAAGAACTGAACGTCAATTACGGATAATCAAACTTTAGAGTCACGTTCACGGTATATAAAAAATAAAATATTAAAATAAATCTAAACAATTGTTAAAATAATATTAGAAAATTCCAATGATGTCTTTTTATAACCTGATAATTCCAACTTTTGACACACCCACAGGTACAGTAATACACATCGTATGATCATTCTTTATGAACTTCGATGCACAAAGTAATTCAGTGTAGCCCACGATTTTCGTGGCATTTTCTGTGTTGAAGAAGCAACATTCTATTATTTTTCAAAAAGATAACATTATCGTATACATGTCACTGTTTGATTGGCCAGTCATGTTTGAGGCCATAGATTTGAGAGTTGGGAGAAATGCTTTTTAATAAAACAGTAAGCATGATTCGCTGCTAAATAATTGAAGCCGAAGCTATGAGGTAGACAGAGCTCTGCTTATGGCGGAATAGATGCTGAATCATTAGGCCGCATTTAAAGAGAAACTGTTAAAGTAATAAAGGTCTTCATTCTTGGGGAAGAAGGAGATTCCTTGAACATGCAGCTGTCCTTGTTTCCCTATGATTTTTGCACATAAGGGCATGAGTAAGAAGCAACCCTTTGGACAAATGCTACTCTCTTAGTGAGCTTAACTCATTAATGGGACCATACGTATGATCCCATAATGCCAATCATTGCACTTTGAAAAAGTAGGTAGCAAGAAGGCAGCATATATACAACCTACAAGTTTAAGGCGGAGAAAAGTTGATAGGGGAAGATATCATAATGCAACCTAAAAAAGGGGTAAAGTAAACAAGGCTGAGATATATTGAAGAATATATAAATCGTCCAAGTCTCTTAAATATGAGAACCAACACATCGGTGCTCATTTATCACCACCCCATATAATTGGATCAATGTGGGTCTCTAACATTAAATTAATTTTTTTTTTGGTAACAGTAGGAGGGCTAAAGCCCTTACATAGGGGAAGGGGATAGGGATTAAGGGAGGGGAAGGGGCAACCCTAGATTCGAACCTACTACTCCTAAGAGAGAAGCAGGCGTTGATGCCATTGGGCCAAGAGGCGCCAGGCCAACATTAAATTAATTTACCATAACTTAGTTAAGGGCATAGCCATAGATAATTTGAGTAAGATAGCAAAGGAGAAATATGGGTAGTTGTTGTCATTTATAACTAATTATATTTAAGCTTAATTGAATCACAATTGTGTAGAATTTTAGATAAGATATAAAATAATAATATTTTTATATTATTTGCGTATAACTTATATTAGGAGTATACAATTGGTCGGGTTAGTTGTAGTTTAGGTGCGTACAAAATCAATTGGGCTAGGTAAACATTAAGTTTAAAAATCTAATCCGAAATTAACCGATTATATGTACGATTGAGTTTAAATTGACAAGGTATACATATGTTTTATGCGAACCAGCCACTAGTTGGGCCAATTGCGGATTCAAGTTTTTCGTACTACCCTAACTTATATACAGCTTTATTTGAATACATTAGTTGTCTTGAGTTAGCCATCTCTACTTTTTTGTTTTGTTAAATTAGTTATTTTTTCTATTTCATTTGACTAAAATTATGTGCAAGATGTGATAGATGGTCATAGAAATATAATTATTCATTTATACACATCATCTCTATCATGTCATTTGCTTGCTATTTGAACTTTGATTTGTGTTATAGAAAATGAATCTATTTCTATTCAATATTTTGCTTTCCTACATGTAGTCACACTGGACCTTTTTTTTTTATAAAATGCTAATGAAAAGATACATATCTTAGTTTCATCACATCTTATGGTTTGTAAAATATTTTGGTGTCAGCGTGATATTTAGAGATTTAGTGGTTGAAAAATACTAACCAATTATATGCACACCAACAGTAGCTTTCAAAGAAGCCAGAAAAAAAATTGGTTTTTTATGATGGCCATAACGACCAACCGTTTTCAACTTGTACGGCAGATGTGACTCCCCACCGAAATCAATGACAGGAGATGCCAAACACTAACTAACGCATAACATGTTCAATAACAAAAAAAAAAAAGAATTAATTAAACCCTTAATAATTTTGCCACTATATAGTCAAATCGTTTTTTGTTTCGAAGATATCAATTAATTTTTAATAAGAATATCTTCATTGGATTAGCATAATAAGATTAGATGGGTTAAAATAACTTAATGTATTAGGGTGTGCAAACAAATTCTTAATTTATGATTTGCACACCAATATTTTAATTAATAATAAGTTATATTTTTTTTGTGAAACTTAACCCAAACTTGTACTAACTAATCAAAATACACATAAAACTTGCTAACTCGATTAACTTGAACATGATACACTCATATTTTCAATTGAATTTGAGTAAAAAATTTCAAACTTTATCTTTTTAAATTCAAATCTAACTCATGCACATCCTTAAAAGCAACCTATGTTTATTATATATAAAATTTGAAATTTTTATTTTTATTAATAAAAATTACACGGTGAGTACCTAAAAAGAGATAGATAGCCGGCACTTTTAACGGTGGTATCACACTTGTGAAGCTTTTCTTCTTTTAAATTTTGGGATGGGGTATAGAATCTTATGTATATATTATGTGTTACATAATTTGTCACCCTTTCAATTAAAAAGAAACCTAAGATTCTATAATAAGTGTCCATCTTTTTTTAATTTACATTTTTCTAATTGTATATTATGCGATATTCCTTTTATAAAGATTAAAACTTAAATTCATACATATAAAGCCACTTAAGCATTTAAATTAGGTTTTAAAAAAAAAGCATCTGAATTCGGTCTTGGTTGATAGTGACTGTTAAGAATTCCATATAACATTAGAAATATATGAAAGCTCCGTCATGATCATTTGTTTGTGAGATGGGTATTGACTCAGGGAAGGGATGGTGGTAGGATAAGATTAGATACATTCAGCATGTTGAGTTTTCTAACAAATATACTTATAAAATTTGGAAACTGGGATCAGCAGCACCATGTTTCAAAATTGGAAGTCATTATAAAATTTTAATTCTCTCCTCTACAGTCAAAATAATTATTATTTCTTATGACAATTACTTTGATTCGACTAAACCATATGACTGCATAAAACATGAATAAACTGAATTAAATAATTATGAGCGAATGGATTTGGTAAGACTGTCCTATAACTTTCACTGAAGAATGAATTTTATTTGACAAAAGTAAAATTTGAAACAATCTCTTGCAAAGAATTAATTTTAATACTACAACAATAATACATTAATTCTCATTTTAATAGATGAGATCGATTACATAAATTAAATAATAGTATTAAATTTTATAAAAAATTAAAATTTTAAAAATATTATTTATCACAAATTTTTTTTATAATCTCTTTAATTATTATTTTAATCTTTCTTTACTCTTCATCATTAAATTAAAAATTATTTATTTAATTTTTTTACTAGAATTTTTAACGATTTTGTTTATACATATTTAAATTATCATAATTAAATTTCTTTTTTTTAACAAAAAATTAATATCCAAATATTTTTCATTTTAATTAAAAATGAGTTATGTTATAATTTATACAGGTGATTCATGCATAAAATTTATATTAATTACTTCTGTAAATTATTTATATTTATATAAGAATTTATGGTAGGTCCATATTAGTAATTTTGTTCTTAAAACATATAATTTTGTAACGAGTGTATCTAGCCTTTGCCTAAAACAATTTCCTGATTTAATTTTGCGTTGTCTTTGTTTCTTTTTTTCTTAACTAAAGAAAAATGTGGTCTACTGGTGGGCAAGGTGAGTGTCGGTGGCGGTGCGAATGGTCAACAGTGTGAGCGCGCGGGCTGGGTTCGTATTGCGTTTTGGGTGTCAGGCCAGCCTCTTTCAGTCTTCCCCGCGTTCTCCGCCTTCCGGGACCCACATGCTTGCCTATCTAACGAGGCGTGGGACCCAGTCATTAATTTGCAATTTTAAGCGCCCACCAATTCGTCAAATCTTTAATCTGACTGAGTAACTTCCCGCCAAATTACTTTAAAAAAAAAAAAATGCCCACCAATTTGATACTCCAAAGTCCGCATTGGATGGCATTGTTGGGGAAAAACACGAAGGAACACTGTCCCTTGCCATTGCCATTGCCAATTCCCCTCTCAAAGCAAAGTGATGGCTTTTTGAGGGGTTCAAATTTCAATTCAAGAGGCATGGACCACAACGGTTTAGCTTTTCTGGGCATGCATGGAATCTTGATGAGCTGAGATTTTAAATATCCCATGAAAATGATTTTGCTTTTGTTTTGAGTATAGTCTACACTCTCTCACTAGTGTAAACCAGCATCATAATAACATTCATAATTATAAACGTCTCTCTCTAATATCATTGTAATTCTCGGATTGGAATCATCTCTTCTTATGAAGTTTTTTTTTTTTTTTCTAGACTTAAAAAATTGAGCAGGTTCAAGTTAGACTTGAAACGATCTTAAACTAGAAGAGAGTCATTCAAAGATTGCTCGAGCTAGGCATAACAAAATCTTAAATCCAAAAACAATTATTTTTATTTTAAAAATTTTTCCGTCAAACCACTTATTATTAATAGTAAAGGAGTATTTAAGTGAAATGAAAGATGAGATAATTTTAACTTTAGATAAATTTTATAAATTAAGAATATATTTCATTATTTTCTTCCATTAATTTTACAAAATTTAAAAGCTTTCCTTACTCATATAAATTTACTCATGAAATCAATGATGGAGGCAATCGTGATCGATAAATCTCATTATAATTTTTACAAGAATAGAAAAGTAATAAACTAATACATCATCATGAAATAAAAAAGAAAGATTTTACCGCGTCTTCCTCTTCTTTGATTCTACCACTGACAAGTTCGTCTTTTAGAATTTTTCTAAAAGCAACAAGCGCGTTGACATGTAAAGTGGACTAAACAATCAGAAAATATTTTATTACCGAAGACGGCAGTGGCAAATTTGTAAAAACAATGAGAAGAAAAAGTGGGAGGAGGGGTGCATTTTCAATTATTAATAAAATGATGATTTTAACCATTTTTGATACTCATGGAGGACTGAAAATAAAAAGCATATTAATTAAGTATGAGTCATTAAATTTAAATAATAAAATTATGAAAAAAATATAAATTAAGAATGAATTTAAAAGAGGAGGCGAAAGACGGACGCAATTCTTGGTTGATGGGGATCAATAGTAGGCGAAGATTTAAAAAAGAAAAATAATTTTCGAGATATTTAGTAAATAAGAGAAAATAATAAATTTAAGAATAAAATATTATTTTTTAATTTGTAAAATATAATTAAAATTATCAAAGTTAAAAATATCAATAGTAAGATATCCAAATCTGTTAAAAACATGGGAAGTATGGGAGTAGAAGATTGTGGTCAACAATTCAATAAAGCTTCGAAGGAAATTGATCCCAAAGTGCCGTGTTGTACGACTTTGTGTTTCTAAATCCGATATTTGCGGGGATTCCTCAGCACCATCTAGAGTAGTGTGGGTAAGGGGATTGGAAAGAAAAAAAAGTAATGAAAAAAATAAGATTTATATATTAAATTATAAAAAAAATTGTTAAAATTAAAGAAAAATAAAGTTAAAAATTTATATTTAAGTTAATTTAATGTTTATTTTAAATATTATTTTTATTTTAAAATTCACTTATTTTTTCTCTTTTTAAATGAAAAATTGTGACTTTGTATGCTTTCATGATAATGTAAATTGTTGACTTTGACAATTGTATGATTTTAGTATTTTAGGAAAAAAATAAAATAAATAAAAATAATTTTTACTTATGAATTTTATTTTTGTCACTAAATTTATAGTTTTATATTTTAACAATTTTTTAATTTATTTTTATCTCTTTATTGCAAACTCTAAATTTAAACAAATTGAAGAAATTTAAATCCTATTCACGATATATAACAAATCATTTTTATTTTTATATAAATTTTATTTTATAAAATTTAAAATAATAAACTAATACAGTTAATAGTTTTTATATTATATATATTTTATTCTTACACCGAATATAAAAATATATTTTCTCTAGAACAAATAGCAAATACGCCTCAAACACTAAAACAAAACATGTTCTTACTACATACTACTAAATTCACATATGCTAAATTGATACTAATATTTTTATTTTTATACATTTATACTTATAATAACACAATTTCTGTCGCTCCCATTCTTGTAACCATTCTTAGCCCAATTCAATACAAGCAATCTACGCTAAAGATTAGACACATTCAAACCCCAAAATTTGAAATTACTCGGAAAACTCACGTACTTCGGTACTTGGCAGTTGAAATGACATATTTGCCACAACTTTTTTCTCTCTAATAAAAAAATCCGCGACACCTTTGATAGATTCCTATGCACAAGATGTCAAAGTTGAGAATTTTGCAAAATGCTTTACAGCTACGTGTTTTTAATTATACTCGTACAAATGTAGGAGATTGTCCTGCTACCTATTCAAATGATCAAATTGGTGTTTTTATCGATTAAGATTCGGTCTAATGGTAAGGGAATAATTTTTAGAAGCCATAATTATGATTTAAATTTTTGTTAAAAGTAAAATTTATTTTAAGGTATTCAATAAAATTATAAAAAAAATTAATTTTTTAATTTAAAAAATGAAAAATACTTTGATTCACTTAAAAAAAAACTTTTGTGTTTAGTATTCCGAAATTTCCGGCCAGAATTGAGAAGGAATTTTTCAAACTTAGTATCAAATAAAGGCATGAGAACGTCATTTTCTGATGTCTCTGCTAAACGATCAGAACAGGAATATATGCAGATAGAATAAGAAGGAAGAAAAAGGGGAAAAGAAAAAGTTGGAAGGTTGAAGAAAGGACACCACAAGCCATCCTTGTCGCTTAGATCATTTGGTTGATGGAAAAAAATCAGTAAAGTGGGATATTTAGTGTTCGTCACTTTGTTTGAATTACAAGCAAATTACCTTGTTTCTAACTTTATCTCATAAAAGTTGCCCACCTTTTTCATCAATTTTTTTATATTATAATTTCACTTAAGGGTCTTCTAATAGGAACTTATTGCTTTATATAACTCTTGGAAACTATATTATCAAAAAAAGAAAAAAAAAGGAGGATCTTCACTTAAGTTGTAAAAATTAGGTGAAATTTGGTGGAGTTCCAACTATATATACCCCTTTTTGTAATAAATAAAAATATCATATGAATTTCAACTTGGTTACATGCAAACATATCAAAAATTTTAGTGTCATATTTTAATTTTGACACAATTTTTATACTTTTATTCTCATCAATGATTATATATGAAAAAATTATGTTAAAATTAGGCATGAGAATAACAACATTTTAAAAATATTATTCTTTTGGTTATAATTTTTTTTTTGTAAATTTTGATCAATTGAACTTCTCAAGAATTGATGGAAGTTTAATACTATAACTAACTTTATTCTCATACTAATTGTCAAAATATTATCAACTTTAAGCCATAAGGTATAATTTAATGGTAAATAATTGGATAAGAGGATTGAGGTTAAATTTTCTTTGTCATATTAAAAAAAATTATTTACTTTGCTTCTCAGTAAATGCAATATTACCATTTAAAGAATCATAAAAAAAAGCCATATTACCAAAGAAAGAGTCAGTTTCCACTTCATGCACATCAAATTTCTAGAGAAAAAGTCTATGACCCAGAAAATAATTTGTATTGCTTTCTGGGTGCTGGTTTGAACCCGTAACCTAGTGGTTAGAAGAATAACTCCTTAGCCAGCGAGGCAGCGGGAAACCAGCAGAAAATAATTTGTATTGATTACAGTCACCTACCTTGGACGGTGGTGTTCCCAGACGCTACGATTTACAAAAGACCAAGCTTTACCCTTTGTTTTCTGAATAGAATAGCTACCAAACCATTTTTTCATGGGGCACTTGAAAAAGTCACTAGTAACCTGCTAAGCCGGTTAACCGGTGACCACCTCCGTACACAATATATACATAACATACAACGAGAAGAGAGACGCAGACGCCAATCACTCCGTGTGCTGACTCTGCTCTGCTCCCCTCCTCCTCCCTCTTTGCCTTTCGGAATTCGTGCTTATTAGAGTGAGCAACTGCAGAACTGGGCTGGGTCCCTGCGCTTTATCCACCCCCAATTTGCAAGCTTTCTTTTTTTTAAGACGCAAAACGACGAATCAAAGCGCGTTAAAAAAGGAGCCCAGATGATATCATCGTCATCTTCTTCTTGGGTACAACCAGCCCTGACATCTGCAAAAAAATCATGATACGATGATAATGAGGCTCTCACGTACTGTGTGTATGGGTGTCTATTCTTCTGGGCACTTCTCATTTTCCGGGATAAACTGAAAACTTGTCCTCTGTTCTCTCGCTGACTGTGGAGCTTTCCTCGTGCTAGGGTCGCCAGAGATTTCTCTGCAATTTGTAGATCTGATATCTTCTGAGTACAAACCGAAGGTTCCCATCTCTGTAAGTTAGATATACAGGAACTTTTTGCAGTTTTTGCAGTACCATATAATATTCTATGGGATGTTTGGGTTGCGACACTAAAGATGATATTTGTTATTTTTGCGTTATCTGCATCAAAGTTTTAGGTATAATTCAGTGTGGTTAATTAGGCCAAACCCGATTCTGCATTAGATTTTTTAAGAGGTTCACCTTTGACATCCATTTTCTGAGAAAACAAACAATTAGAATTTCTCTTTCGTTTTGCTTGTTTGGCAACCAAGAAATTTGGAGTATTACATGGCTTTAGTTTCCAATTTAAGCAACTTGCTATAAATAATACTTATACAACTTCTGCAAATTGCAGAGTTTCCATTCAGTTTCTTGCTGAAGATCTCTAGAATACCAGACTTTTTCGCCTACAAAACGGATCAATCAAGTTTGAAGCTCGAAGAAGCTGTTCACAAGACTTTTGGAGGAGAAAATCAATGGGAAAATCAACAAGCAGAGACTGGACGCAGATCTACGCGATCTACGGAATGGACCAGTGGCAGACCCTTATCTTCCTCTTGTGTCAAGCTATCCTCTTCTCTGTGTTGTCCGTACTCTACCTACTTTACTTCGAACCCATTTGCGCCTTCTTCGAGCGGTTACTCTCAATCGCCGCCGTTCCCAGCGGCTCCGCCAGATTCGCTGCCGGATTCACTGGCTCCGTCACTGCGCTCTCTGCCCTCTGCCTTTTCTTTGCCGCGGCCAACTTCTTCTACTCCTCGGTCCCACTCCACTACGACATGGCCCAGAGAATTGTCAGCGCCGTCAACGACTGGTCGTCGGTGAAGCACGCCCTAGACCTCGGCTGCTGCGGCCGCGGCATCCTCCTCAACGCCGTTGCCACGCAGCTGAAGAAGGAAGGGAGCTCAGGTCGGGTCGTCGGGCTGGACCGGTCGAAACGGACCACGCTATCCACCCTGCGATCCGCGAAGATGGAGGGGGTAGGCGAGTACGTCACGTGCCGGGAGGGTGACGCGAGAAGATTGCCTTTTTCGGATAACTCCTTTGACGTGGTGGTATCGGGTGTGTTCGTCCACACTGTAGGGAAGGAGTACGGACACCGCACGGCGGAGGCGGCGGCGGAGAGGATGAGGGTGGTGGGGGAGCTGGTTCGGGTGATGAAGCCGGGTGGGGTCGGGGTCGTGTGGGACTTACTGCACGTGCCGGAGTACGTGCGGAGGTTGCAGGAGCTGAAGATGGAAGACATCAGAGTGTCGGAGCGTGTAACGGCCTTCATGGTCAGCAGCCACATCGTATCATTTCGCAAGCCTAGTCAGCACGTGCTTGGGCCCGCGGAGGTTCGGCTGGACTGGAGATTGTGCTGACGTGGAAATACTTATACGTAGACAGCTAGAGTGAGAGAGAGGGGAAAATATATATACAGAAAACTACTGTCAAATATTTTTTATTTTCCGTTATAAATATGTGAGGAATAGCTGGGGAGGCGAAGTCGAACCAGATGCTTTGTTGCAAACGAAAATTATAAGAGTGAGTATTTGGGCAAAGAAAAATTTTAGACAAGGAAAATAGATGTAATAAAGATGATTATCAACCTATAATAGAATTGGTGCCTGCTTTTGGACAGGGCAATAACTTATTGAGATACGGTTATATATTTTTCAGTGACAATATTTATACAAATTAGAATAGTATAAATATTATATAGTTTTTTTATATTTTTTAAACTTTGTTTTACTTAAAATTCTTTTGTCTTTATACATTATTATAGTGTAAGCTCTATTTACGTGTTACAAGCGTTATTCATATTTTACAAAATAAAATATAATAATTATCGATTATATTTGAATTTTTTAAAATAATAAATAAGTTATATAAAATAAAACATAAATAAATAATTATTAATAAAAAATTAATGATAAAAATTATTATAAAATATAAATAAATATATAATTTTATAAATTTAAGATAATATATATCATTTATGTTTTTATTAATAATTATTTATTTATATTTTATAAAATAAAATATAATCTTCCCTATAAAAGATTTCATTCCATTTTTATGAAGCATTTTTCCACTAATGGATATGGTAACATTGATATTTGTTTGGTGTTACTAAATTCCACTTTTGTCATTTCTTATGCATAAATTATAAAAAAAGATAAGACTCATAAAAGTGAATTTTATTGGATTCTCTTAGACTGTTCAGACATTATTTGATTCATTAGATTTATGGTTTAGTATATAAAATTTAATAATTTATTTTTTTAAGTGATGATGTTATAAAATTTTATTTATAAAAATAGTATAATCTTAATCATATGTTTTTAGGTAATGCTGTATTGTGTAAACTGCAAGTCTTTTTTCCTACCAAATTGAGAACAACAAATTGGAAGTGAGGAGTGGAAGATGAGTGATGAGCTAATTAATTTGAATTTGAAGCATGAAGATGTCACAATCTAATTTACGTTTGGTGATTCAAATTTGTAGCCTGGAACCATCTGAGGTTGGACTCTCAACGAAAAAGTTGAAAGCTAATAGTGATGAGTGAATGGAAAAAGTAGTGATATTTATTGTGGTTGAATTGCAACTTTGCGGAGGTTGCGAGTTGATAAGGTAGGGTTGGCGGGGGAAACCTGTTGAAGTGTCGCTATCTTAGATTTTTGATGGTGAAACTTGAACCATGTTCTGGACGAGTTTGGTGAAGCTTTACATCTCCTGCTACTAAAACAATGGCTGGTCGAATTAGTGGCAGAGACCTTTTATTTGATTCTGGGCGTGTGAAAATTTAAGTTCACTAAAAATAATAATTTGCCAAAATCACACTAAATCTGATGTGATCATCGAAAGTTATGGCTCAAAAAGTAGTTTCTGGTAGTAGCTTCACTGCTCTGTGACACTTGCTTGAATTAAAAGGCAAGGTGCGCCAATGGAAATTCAGCAATTACAGCAGCCATGAGCCATGGCCTCTACCATTTGAAGCATTGATTTTTTCTTTTTTCTTTTTTTTTTTAATATTTTGATTAAAGCTTGGGTTTGTTTGTTGCTATGTTACTGAATGCGTTTTCCTTCTACTTATTTCTCCACCAAATGTATTGTATTTGTAGAATATAATCGGTCGGCATTGTGCCTTGTCAAGGCTCAAGGTATGTAACGAGTCGGAGTCAAATCGAACCATGAAGATATTAAGTGGATTGATAACTTACGTAGAAAAAAAAAGAAAGCTGTAACTTTTGGTCTAGTGCTAGCCACGGATCCAATAAAGTGAACCTTATATGTATATTGTGTGTTCTTCATTGACAATATGAATACGTTGGATGCCTGGCATACATGTATTTCCAGGAAGCACATGGTCGTCCATGTGCTCTTGCCCCCTTAAATGAATCACGTGTACGATTAATCAACCTCTATTTTAAATCAAATTACGATTAGATTAGAATTGGGTGTATGCTTGTGAGTGAGGAAAAACCAAAAATCCAGAAATAGTGACCATATGTGCATATCTGGCACTCGGAACCCAGGGAGCCATGCCATTTTTTTTTGTAGGTCCAAAACAGATGGATCTCATTCTATTAGAGGATAACATTTTCAGAAATGGCTATGGCAATGGCACGCGGTATGGGACCTCTTCCATTATAATAAATTTCATAATAAATTGCGACAAGGATTTTACAACTGCTGTGTCAGATCATGACATTCATCTCAGGCAGGTGTATCTGGAAAGTTTGTCACTTCTCAAGCAAGACAATCGAAATCAAACCATTCATATTTTAGTGAGTACTAGTATAATTGGCACCACAGGTTTCTCTACTGGACCACAGAAATATCTGTCGTTTAATCGTCATTTGGATTAAAACTGATGAAAAATTGTCATGGATCTTTGGCCTAGGGAATTAACCGAGTTGCACCGACCATCATACAAATAAAAGCCAACCCCGCTATTCTCAGAAAAACTCACGAAAGCTTCATAAAACGCACTCTCTATTTGCATTTTGTAAGACTTCAGACTTACACGAGTTTACTGACCTGGGAGTAGAAATTTTCAATAAAAATGGTGATGGTTCCATCAGCTTAAGGCAATCATCATATCATGATCAAAAAGGATGCAAACACTGCCATGAATGTGTTAGTCTGTATTGAATAAGAGTAAAGTGAAGAAAAGACCTGTGTTCAAGAGTTACATCAATGTACCAATGTAGCTTTCTTGTTTTCAGATTTGATTGACTTCTACGGCAATGGTCAATGGCCCATAACTGCCTAACAGCCTAAGACATGATAACCTTTGATATGAGATTCAAGGTTTTTTGGGTGATCAATGAGACAAAAGTAAATCAAGATTGACTAGGTGCTATATATTTTCCTTTCTGTCTGCATAATCAGCTGCGCAGCATTGGCAGGCTTCGTTCCACATTTTAAGTGGAGCGAGCTGGAAAGCTATGAATATGGAGTTCAAAATTGCAACTGTCCGTCATGTTTTCTATATATACTAAAATAGTGTATTCAAATTAGATACAACAGATTGTGCAGTGTTTCTTTCCTTGGTTCCATTTAATGGAATTGGAAACTAACACTAGCAAGATGCAACTCTATCAGATTTCATGCTCTCCTTTTTAACTCTTCCGTCATGGTGTCTCCACAGTTATGGAGGACAAGATCACTTAAGAAAGAGGGGAATGGCATAAAAGGTGAAACAACTAGAGGAATGATGTAGTTTGAGGCAACAGAGTTTCAGAATGTTATAAGTCAACAACTTGAGAGAAAGAGTATGGACGACAGACCTTCTCTCATAACTTGATCATTTCAAAATAGAAGATTTTGGTCTGGACTGGATATATGTCATTTAAGAGGAGAAGAACTAAATTTCATCTGCTTAAGCCAATCAAGAATATATGATGAATGTACCATGAAAACAAATTGCTTGCGCCAATAATCAATGATTCAGTATGTAGAAATTCCAGGAAGAAAGCATCTATTGTACTTGAAAAATATCTCTTCACATGTGTAGAGCCCCTCTTGGGTCTAGATGGTTTTTACATAAATGGGGATGGAGCCACAAACTTCTTTGATACTCTGCTATGAGATCAAATGATTCATCTGGTGTTGATCACCCATCTTCTAAACCCTTGAGCCATCTTATAATAAAAGCACCTAGAATCAAACCTGAAACGGTTAGTCATGCTCTAAAATTTAAAGAAATAAAAAAATTAAGAAGTGGCACTGCTATAATGGAGCTTGTTTATCAGGAAAAGCAATGTGTACAGAAGTCAACACACTGCATTGTGTCTTTCCTTGGCTCACTTTCATGAAATGAAAACTAATACTTGCAACAAAATTAGATTTTATGGTTCCTCTATTCTGTTGCTGTGCCATTTACAAATAATTTGTGGCTTGGCTACCACAGAAATGGATGGTAATACTGTTGTTGAATCTATTAATGCACAACACGAGGACAAGGAAACACAACCTGAAGTATTTTACAAAAAAAAAACTTACTCCCATGTACAAGAGAAACACTATCATGCAACAAATGGACCTGCACCAATTTTTTGTCAGTAGCATGTTCATATTAAAACCGTTGGTGGGAACGGCGGAGCCATTTTACAAATGGGACGACAGTATTGCAGAAGATAAGAAATAAATAACTTCCAATTGCAAGACAGCAATCAACAATGAAATATGATGATGGCTTAGCATTACTGGTGTCAAAGATTTAACCTTTACGGTAATGACAGCAGCATCCATCTTCATACGCGATGAGCAAGATTGCCCCAGCCACTGAATTAGCAGTTTTCTGACGTTGAGACAAATGCAGTAGCTCTATATTTAAAATTTTGGAGGGGTCCCCCATTATTGAAGTGTGCATTAGCTGGTAAAGCTTATCAACTTCTTCATTGAGCCAGGGCTGGGAATGAAGCAATTGAGAGATAGCAGCGTGACCCATTGTCAAAAAATAATAAAGATTAATTCACAGTTACGATTCTACATCATCGTTCTATACAACTGACCTCTCTAAATATGCATCGATTAAGAAAGAAAAGCAGTAACCTTTTTCCCTTCATAAATTAAAATGTTAGAAATTTCCAGTCTCTCTGTAAAGTTGTACACAAGGGCACTTACATGAGATTGAGTTATTGGTTGTAAGGACTGCTCTGCTAGCCACCAAGCAGTTGCTAGTTTACCCTGACGAATAAGTTCTATCAACTCTTGATATGTGAGGAAGTATGGTACTAGTGATACATATCTGGGATCATGAAGCAGCTGCATATAGAAAGGGAAAATGGTGATACTAAACAAAAAGACTAAATACAACGGAAGTAAAAAAGGCTAATTATCACTTGTTTTACCGAAGGAAAGAACTTCTCTAAAATTTTTGCAGCTAGTTTGATATCACCACACAGTATAGTGTCTCTAATTGCACAATGAGCTTTACGTGCTTGAACATTGATATTAAGGATAAGCATTGAATTTAAAATTTGGAAAGAGAAACAACTTAGAATAAAATGTGAATCCGAGGGAGGCACAGGATACGGTGCACATCATCAGGATTAGAAATTTCTTCAACACCAGCAGGGCAACCCAGTACTAGCTTAGTTAAATCTTCATGAAAGTTCATCAATTTGACCATTTTCTGGCACCATGACACTTTAGAATTTGTTTTTGGAGCCTCAAGAGGGTAATCCACCTTCATAAACAGGCACAATTAAGTATTTATCATTTGAGGATGAATATTATTAAGTAATTAAAAATCAGAGCTTACCACTGTGGTTGGCCATTTTCCCACAACGTTTAAAGCTGCTTCCATATCACCGCGTCGTATTGCCTCACAAAGTGGTTGAAAAATGGACACTGGTGCAGCACCAGTAACGCATACATAATTTGCTACTTCAAAGAGTTCAAAGTGGAAACAGTTTCTAATATAAACTTTGTAATTAAAAAGCAATAAAGAATGGAATTGCCTGCTTTTTTGTGCATTTCTTGAGCAGTAACAGTGGAGCCCAGTTTAGTTGTTAAATCACCGCGATAAAAGAATAACTTGAGTTCCTCGTTCGCATTCTCTGAATGCTCACTCCCCTATGTCCATGACACAAATCGATCAAATCTTTGTTAGAGGGCAAAACTAAGAAACAGGACAGTGCTTAGAAATCAAACTCCTGTTAATTTCTTTGAGGGAAAAAAAATTCTCTTTTACACAATTTGCTGCATCAACAAGCAATAACATAATAAATAATCAATAAAAAAAGTTGGCACATATCTATAATGTGATTCGGCCCCTAGCCTACATCAATCATTGACATATCAATCTATTACCAAATTAATCATTTACATTTGATCAATTAATTGCTCTCATAAACCCAAATCTCAATATATCCAGAATTTAGCAAATCTCTCAAAAGTAACATCAAAACAATATACCTCTCATCTATTCCCTGTGGTAGAATATTCACAAAACATACATGTATAATATGGATACTCTTAATTCTTCCCAATAATAATAATAACATCTGTGTGGCATATATTCTCAATCGAGAGACCTTACAATTTATATCGTAAAATACTTTCATTTTCTCTTTTTACTTTTATTTTCTTCTCCTGCAAGACTTCTATTTTTATTCCCAATAATTTTCCTTTTTTCTGTAATTCTTTCTTTTCTTTAATTTAACACAAGCAATTAAGTTTGATATAAATCAAGCCAACCCTAACTCAACATTTTTAGCATCCCAAGTCCAATGATTCAAATTTGTGATATTGTTCAAGAAATCGCGAAGCTAACAAATTTATCAAAAACGGCTGTGGAGTCCCGAACTTTCTTGGCATCCATGCATGTTCATATTAACGCAGTTTTCTTTCAGATAACACAGAGCACTCAAGTATTCCGCCATTGAAATTAATTCTAAGCTGATTACAATAAATTACCAGATTCTCTAGCTGCGATAACATAAACAGTTCAACGAGGGGAGAAAGAAAACGCATAATTGATCAAGTTGAAAATCGAAGCATAAGATCATGACACAGTAATCGAAAGCCACAGAATTGAAGAGGCATTAGCGTTAGGGAATCAAAAGAGCGAAGGTTGAGGTGCAGAAATTACTGTTGGTTTGGCTATTCTTGGAGCCATGCAGGTTGCGTTGAGAGGAGGTGCAAAGCAAGTGCAACAGTCATGGCGCCTTTCGAAGATCTTTGAACTGTCCTTATAATAACGACAACCGACTGACAACAAGGCCTCTGCTTTTTGGCCAATTGCGAACCTGTTATATTTAATTTTTTAATTCAATAAAAAAAATCAGTCAAATGTAATTCAATTCAATTAAAATAAACTAAAATCAAATAAATAATTAAATTAATTAGATAATTTTTAATAATTAATTAATTGATTCAATTTATTTATTAATTTTTGAATTTTAAAAATAATTAAAAATGAAGTGATCCATTTGCCTTGTTCAATATATTTGTATATTTTTTTTTATAAATATATAATTTACGCACCGTTCATATTTGGTATAGTACTAATAATATATCTGGTAATATATCTCGTATACTTTTAATTCTATAAATTATTTTCAAATATAATTTTTTAATAAATTATAAAAGTGGTTCAACTGATTTATTTTAAACCGATTAAAATTGAATTGCCTCAAATCGATTTTATATTAGAAAACCCAATTTGATCAGAAGAATTTTTCTCTCAATAACAAATTAACTCACTGAACACCCTAATTATATCATTAAAATTGTGGGCTCCATTTATTTACACTTTTTCTCTTAATTTTTAATCATAAACATGTTCTCAATATGATGTACTAAATTTATTAAATCTGTAATTATGTCACATGACATAATTTGACGAGCAAGTTGGAAGACTTCTCTATATTACATTAGATTACGCATAGAGCTGTTGTTTTTGGTCTAGCTTATCGAACCAGTCCAGAATCAATCATTATTTTAAGGATTAGGACTTTTAATTTTTAACCTAAAAAATTCAGACATTTTTGACTTGAGCCAATCCAAAATTTTTTCTTTTAATTATTTTTAATTTTATAATAATAAGTATTTTAATAATACTAATTTAATACTTGTCTTAATTAGATTTTTAACCCATATAAGGTTATAATTTTTTAGTAATTAAATTAGTAATTTATATTGTAATTTAATTCAGGATGGTTTAGGTTGAATTATTTTTTAACATTCTTTTAGAATATTTTTCAAGACTAATATACTCAAGTACCCAAGCATTAACCAAATCTTTATGTTCAAATTTAAGATAGGCTCAAATTTAGTTTTCGGTTTAGTCCCCTAGGCCCAGCCTTTAAAGACAATGTGCTTTAACTTGCAACCCATAAGGTTAGGTTTATACTTTTTTGTCCAAACAAATTCAGATTTTTTACCCTAAACTAAAAGTAATTACATTGGTGAGGATTATTTGCTATCTCCTATTTTTTTGGTTTATTCATTCCCTATTTAATCACATTTTTTGTAAAACTCGATAACATGGCTAATTACCTTTTTGTTTTTTTTGGTAATGTGAATGTTTTAAAGTGAAATGGTGAAAAAGAAGAAATAGCATAGCAAGATGCTACATTAGTTTGGCCTTGAATTTCTAATTTTTTTTATAAGCTTAGAATCTTGAATTTTAAACAGTAGATAGACATTAAAAAAAGAGAAAAATATATTGTTCATACTTTTTTGTTTAATTTAATACTCAAGCAAAATATAAAATAATATCAAGTCTCATTTTATGTAATTAAAAAATGCGGCACTTTTTATTATTAAAAAAAGGTAAGACGAATAATGAGTAGGAACAGTTCATCATGAAAAGCTGTTACAAAATAATTCTCATAACCAGCATTTATTAATAAAATTAGTGAACTTCTGCACAAGAGTAATGCTACATAGAACTTTTACTTTGCGAGAATTTTGTCTCTAGACTATCGTGGTAACATCATTTCCTTTGATCTAAATTACATTATTCTATCAAACAAAGTGCTATCACGTAAAAATAGACAAGTTAATATAATTTCCCTTATTATAATGACAGATTTTCGTTTATCGTATATGACAAATTATTGTATCAAATGAATAGATGTCCAACAACTAATTTTTCTTTTAAAAAAATCAATCATTTAGTACTTAGTATTCATCATATTCTAGTACGCATTAAACACACGACGCTGGTATAAAATCATGAAATAGGACTGGTTACCACAAATTCTCAAATCATTTTACACCTGAGACAAAAGAATGTTATTGTTCATTTATCTATTGTACAATTCCACAGTACATAAGCCAGGGTTGCGGTTGACAATCTGAACACTGCCTAGAGGGCCTAAGCGAAAGTCCAAGGATAGAAATTTTTCATGAAAGGGGATATACACTCTTTCCATGCACTCAAAAAAAGGATATACACTCTTTCCTACTTAATTGTTGAAACTGAGAGTAAGAAGTTCTCAACTTCTGACCGAATTCGAAAACTCAATCAACGTTGAGGACTGTAGTTAAGGACCTCAAGAAGTAACTGGAATGCAGAAAGATGAATTGAGAGCCGGGGCCAAAACACAAACCAGATGTGGCCCAGCAGGTTTGCAGCTTATATTTGTCTCGTCAACATCTGGCAGTCCAAGTCGGGGAGGACGAACATAACCAGCCAACAGTGGCATGCATAATACAGAGATAATTATTCTTGAACCTATCATAGTAAGAAAGACAATAACATGAATATGACATGGCGCAAGTCATTCCAGCAGACTATCACCTGCTGCAAAATGTAATTCTCATTACCCAAAAACGACATTTTTGCAAACTTGTTGATAGATCCCAGTACCTAGTTTAGTGGAGAGAGAAACATGTCCTCTTTTCCTCCCAGCTATCATCCAATTTTTGGAATTTGCATTTACCTCGTATAGCACCTCATCCTGTTCCAAATATATGAATTATGGAATCAGAAATGCTGATGAAAAAAAATTGCCAAGGATCGCATACTATTTGCGTTTGGCCCAATATGTACCCAAACTGAAACAACACTTTAGAAAATAGATACTTAACCAATTGCTCGCTCCTTCTCTCCATTTTTCCCCATTTGAACAGAAGTATGGTAGTACAGGTCAGACAAATGCTCAGAAGACACTACAGAGAGACATATGTTACACTATGTGACTAATTGACACCATTCAAAATGACATGCTTCGACAATTTTCTGGAAAGTGTGGTTGGAGGAATCTTATTTGTTGAGGGAGAACTAATTGGACGCGAAATTTTACCACCGTATAAGGCAGATAAAAATGATGCAAGCAATCAATAAGAAGAGTCCCGGGAGAAATGACATCCTCAAACGATGCACAATTTGTAATTTTACTAATCTTAACATTTCTTTGCTAAATTGTTTCTTTTCCCCAATCGATGAAAATTACTCAGGTCCATCTTCATTGCCTCCATTGTATCACAAAAATAAGAGAAGAAACACAATTGTATCACCAAAATAAGAGGAGAAACACAAGATTGTCTCCACCTTACCCCACCCCATTCCTAAGGAAGAGCAATTGTCATCCTTTACTTCTCTATTATCTTTGGGAGTAAGAGTAACATCTTCCTTACAACTAGGCCCATGGGCCGTTGATCTTTATAGGTTCTACAGTTTAGTTTGTGGGATCTAATAATTTAAATTATCTGAATTCTATATTGTGAGAATGATGTTGTGAGAATAATGGGATTGATTTTCTTTTCCATACTAATGTAGTTTTAAACAAAGCCTAAAGATTCGTTTTCTATGAAACACTACCTGACTACCATGCTTGGTTAAGGATCTTTCATTTAGCTCCTAAGAGGTGACATAAAAAAGAAGTGACTAAGTTTTCACTTACCTGCGTAGAAGAAATTATAGAAAGCCCAAAATGCACCCAACATTTGTATCAAAGTCCAAGTTGCAACATCTGTCTACTAGGTCTTCAAGTATATAAAGGGATCCTGCTTGGGCTTAACGATGTCAGGTCTTCAAGTGGTGAGCCCGATGTGTGCCAAGGAACTAGATTGATGAAGAGCGATCCAATCTAGGCCTAATGTGTGACGGGAGAGATTGTTGACGTTATTTCACATTGGTTGTAGAAAGAGTTGAGTGTTGGTTTATAAGCTTTTAGCTTTTGGGTTTAAGAAGACCCAAAATGCACCCAATAAATATGCACAAAAATTAAGCTCAAGTTTTAGATTAAAGTTCACAATACCAAAATATTTATTCCCCAGAGATCCAAGATGTCAAACAAAAAGGTGAACAAGGAGCAAATATTGCTCTCTCTATATTGAGACATACCTTGTGTTCAGAAATTTCTCTCTCATCCAAATCCTTTAACCTTTCAACCCTCCATTGCATCGTAATTAGTTGCCCAACTTTAAGGCCACCTGAAGGGAGAGGAAGAAAACCAACAGCTATGCATAGATCAAGCACAGGCTTTTGCAAAGTAATTGCACTCCTAAAGATCAACTCCTGCCTGGCACCATCAGCTCCAGTAGATTCATTCATGAGTGGTGGGTGGGCACCAATTGTTCTATCCCCAGAAATTCCATACTTGATGTTTAATATACTTTCTGGTTGCATCCTTTCTCCTTCTGCAGATAAGCATTGTATTTGAACAATCAAATCAGCTCCTTAATTTCAGAAACCAAGCTACTCCAATTTTGAAAGCTATAGACTTCCATTGGAATGTAAACATGTGTAGGGATTTAAGTCCACAAGACTGAAACCCATTATTAAGATTATCGAATTGCCATATGTTCAGATCTCATAAGCAATATACAGAACGCCATAAGGTACAAGAGTCAAGACTATATATATAGAAGTTGAACAGGCGAAGGACCAAAAATGCATTGTCAAAGTACCTATATTTAAATGTCTTGGCCAAAAAATTAGTATATAACAATAATGAGTAAAATTAAAATAACCACTAAAAAGGCGACATCAACATCACTGTAACTCCGCATCTCATCAAAACTGAAATCCACACCGTTGGTGCTAGACATGAATAAGAATAAGGCATGAAAGTTTAAGACAACTCAAGTTTCAAATTTACATTTAAATAGATTGGGAATTGGTAACTTCAACAATATTAAGATAATAGAAGTGTTATTGGGAGCTAGATGTGTCGCAAACTATTGAACCAGAAATAAATCAATCAATCAATCAGTAAAAGTGGTTAGAATTCCAGGAATCCCCTTCTATTTATAACGTAAATATCCTGCTGATTTCTACAATAGATACAGAATTGGTAAATTCACATTTAGATAGATAGGGAATTGGTAACTTCAAAAATATTTAGATAATAGAAGTGTTATTGGGAGCTATGATGTGTCACAAATTATTGAACCAGAATTAAACAAATCAATCAATCAGTTAAAGTGGTTAGAATTCCAGGAATGCCCTTCTATTTATAATGTAAATATCCTGCTGATTTCAAATTGTGCATTGATCACACAGCAACTTATAATAAATATATAGGGCGGATGTCAAATTAATTGGTGCATTATACCAAAGAGCAACACAAACATCAATTTACTGATCTCTGGCAAAATGTAATTTGTGATTACCTTCTCCATTTTCCTTGCGGAGGCATATGCCAAATAAAATTCCTGCCTTGGAAGTAGGAGATATGACTAGTGGAAACAAGCTTGAAATAGGTCTACCATCACTTTGTCCAGTATGAACAAATCCATCTTGAAGATCAAGCCAAGCATCATATATGGTCAAGTTAGCCTTTACTTCAGACTGTAGCATGACCTGGAAGTCACATGAACCAATTTGAACTTTATCAACAAATCAAAGATGATAAATTCATTGTAAAATTAGTAGTTATGTACTGTTGAGGAATATTATCTATCTGGCATATGATAAAAAAATATCCTAAAACAAGTGGATATTGCTGGCCAACTCAGATGTTCAGTTTGGTACATTGTTGCTCAACTGAATATCAATGCTGACCTGATTAAATAGTTATCGAGCATATCATAAAGATTTCACACTTGTACAAAACCTCATTAAAATAGTGACCTTAAAGTATTATGACGGCAACAATAAAAAAAGCTCAGCATTAAAAAGCCCCTCCTTGTTCAAGATGCTATGTGTCAAAAGTCCAGCCCAAGATTTATGAATTCCACCGATTAAAATATTCTTTACATTTATTCAGATAGTGGTTAACTTACTTCATATGTAACTAAAAAGCCAATGCACATGTTATTTCTAATTTTGGCAGTTTCGCAAGAAATCCACAAAAAGCATTGGAAAGAATAGTGTTTTAATTGAACATGCACTATAAGCACCTTTGCTTCATGACAATGGCTAACCTGTTGTTTATAATCAAAGTTTAATCAAATAAAATAGTTATGGAAAGAATGATCCATACCTGCAGAAGCAGGGTACCATCGTTGCATTTATTTGTAACACGTGTTGTTACATGGAAAGGGTCTGTAAAATGCAGTGCTAGGGTCCTGGATATCAAAGCAACAGATTACTCAGTATCTGATAACAGAAAAATTAATACACACAAAAATTGGGCACATATAGAAAGTGTAATTCAACAGCTGCATGATCTAATAAGTGGACTACAACATAATGGTTGGAAATGAGAAGTTCGGCAAACACCTTCTTACAGGACATCTCCTTAAAAGATATGAAGGACTAGTGAGCTCATTTTGATGTATTTGTTTGTATTTACAGCTTTTTTTATATAAAAATTTTTACCTTATTCTCCTTATCTTTGTACTTTCTAATACTTATGTTACATCATTTCCATATGAAAAAATCTAAAAAAATGGGAAATGAGAAAACCTTTCAAATATCTGATTGTGGGTTACTCCAAATTCAAGTTTTAAAGCTATTGTTCTCATTCCATCCACAATGCTCTGTCTCCTAGTAGTGACTGCCATAAAATTACTCATATAAGTGAATGCAGTTATATACTATGAAATCAATAAAATCAAGCCACAACAAATGTGGAACCAATAAAATTTCCATTATCATCTTCACCTGAAGATGATAATCTGCTGGTCCTGTCGCTGATGGCGTGAATTGGAACCCAAAGAACAGAGGGAGAATCACTTGCCCAATCTGGAAACTCTATTTTCCCATCATGGACAGTCAAGCGCTCAAAATTTTTCTCAGAATTTAAAGATCCTTTCTGAGAACCATCTCCCTGTACTTGGTCATCATCATTCTGTGATAAACCAACATAACTTTCCATTTCAATCATGTGTGATTCATCAAGCTCCAAGCCTGGACCAGTATCAATATGCAAGACAGCAGCTTTGAGGGAGTATTTTATTGGCTTTACTAACATGCCAACCCATTGACGTTCATTTACTAACAAAGCAGATGAAATAGCTGCATCAAGATCAACAAGGGGTCTAGGCTTGAAAACCTACAAAAAGAAAAAAGGTATTTTTAGATAACTACTGCTAAAAGAACAAGGGAAAGAAAGAATAATATAAAAAATCTATTCAAGTTCGGGAAAGGTAGATATAATCAAGAGGAAAACATCAAAGAAAAGAACAGGAATAAAATAAGCATTGTAATTAATGAAATCCCTATATTCTTTTAAACCTTTCAGATAATTATTGTACCATTCTTTTAGAAGAGAGGCTACCTTCAAAATGGGTTTTGCTGGCTTTTCATAACTCATAAAATCATCACTGTCTGCAGGACCAACTTTGGAAAAACTATGAGATCTAAACCTCAACTGCCCAATCTGCCCAGTAAGAACTCCCAGGACATATGATCCTGGTTTTTGGGGTGGTAGATCCAAGGTAATAGTATTCCGACCAGGGTGTAGCACAATAGCTGTAGAACTTTTCAATGCCTAAAATAAAATGAATAACCATGTTATTTAGGAAGCACCTTATGAAAACCCATAGACTGCCCATACGGTAGTTCAAATGAGTAAAAAAATTGTCCAACAGCAGATACCTTCACACCTTCATCAGCAGTATATGTTGCAGTTAATGTAAGACTGATTGAATCAAGAGTTATATCATCTGGAAAACCACTCCAAACAGTTACAGAAAGGGTACCCGGATCCCCATCACATAACTCCAATGAAGGACCTGGATTTCCAGAAAATGTAATTAATGATGATACATCAAGTGGTACAGGGTCCTTCATTTCACTGTGTGCAAGACGAACAACTTCTGATTGAAATGCTTCACGCTCCTTGGTTAAAAATAATCCTTCATCAAGAGAAAGTAATCTCACACAAGATAGTAAGTATCCAGCTTGATCATTGAGTCTCCTCTGACACTCAGCCAAATTAGGAAGGACCTCAGACAACAAGTCCTGCCATCCTTCACCAGCATAAAGTGCACAAACCTTCTCATATGACTTTGCAGCTTGATCAAAATGCCCATGCTTAAATGAGACAGCGGCTATCTCACCATCAAGGACAACTCCATGTCTTTTCCACCAGGACCGATGGTAATTGTCAGCAGCACCTTTAGTTAGCTCCAAATATTTTTGCTGCCAAGTATAACAGGTAGACAGGTTACTGGTTTAATGAAGGTTAAAAAAATCCAGATCTATTAAAGCCTTTTAAAAAATTACAAGTGCTATAAGATTTTTTTAAAAGGGTGAAATCATGATAAAACATGCAATTTGAGAAATGGGTATAAACAACTCATAATAAAAGATCCTTGAAATTATTTTCATTGAGATTATGACAGAGTATCTGTGCAGCCAATATTGATACCTCAAACTCCTCCAGGGATGATAATGACTTCAATAGTTCTGAAACGGAAATTGTTTGCTTCAAAGCATGCTCTGCTGCAACATAAATCTCAGCAAGTCTCATAGGCTGGTCAATAGAGCCATTGAAGTTTCCTGGTGAAGAATTAGTTCGTGACATGGAACTTTGACGTACTTTTGGTGATGGGGACATCCTTGTGGATGCATTAGAACCTGATCTGCGAGTATACAAATCAGATTGTTGAAAACCCAAATTGTGACATCAAATATAAGATTCATTAAGAACATGCTAGACACACACGTATCTGGAAGAACACATAGTAATTCATTACCCATCAATTGTAGCCAGGCGACCATCAAACATTTCAAACACATTTCCAGCTGAAAGAGAAGCCCTTTGTCTGTTAGCCTCCCGCAGAAGCACAGTAGGTTCAAGAGGCAAGGGTTTCCTCTGGATACCAAAGTGCTTGGGTGTAGGAGTTGTTTGAAGAATCAGCTGCACAGATAAATCACAATTTTAAAAGCAAACATATAATAGATAATGTTGTTGTGGGAAGCTCATTATAATATTAATACTTGGAACATGTGTCTAACACATCTCATAAGTAATTATTCTCTTTCTAACTTAGAAACAATTTTATATTGAGAATAAACAAAAAGTAAAAAGGGGCCTCAATTGAAGCATTGAGCGAACCAGGATTTGTGAAGTAACACTAATTGAAACTATTAGATGACAAGGCATCCAAAAGTAAACCTTCCACATTACCACAGGTCATGTGAGTAAAAAGCAAAGCCAGTCATATAAAAGTTATATAAATTTGTGTTACAATTAAACTAACAAACACCTTCCTCCAAATTCTGATAAAAGATTTTGTTCCACATGAATTATAAGTATGAACAACTGATAAGACTCCTACGCGAAAAGATGAAATAATAATAACAATGTAGTCAAAAACTTGTTCACTATCTGTTTGATTATATAATCTTCTGTGATTTCACATTTATGGTTAGACATTACCTTTTCCTTCTCAAGCACCTCAGATGATGCATCAGCAGGAACTAAAGGCCAAACTGATGGCTTGGGCCAAGGTAGCAAGCTAAGTGAAGCACTGCTTGAATGGAAGTGAACATTTATTAACCAAAAAGAACAAAAAAAAATGTAATTTAACTAATGTTAAAATTTAATTATAATGGAATCATAAATGATCAGATATAGATAATGTGAAAGATAATTTGGCCTTCAAAGCATGAAATTATACCTGTTGACAGGACTTCTTTCTATGTCAGTTCCATAACCAATTAAATAGGCAAGCCTCATGAACTGCCAACATATATGAAATTCAAAAAACAACCGTAATTAACAATTGTCCGCACTTAATGTCAATGTGGGAAGACATCAAACCTATAAAAGGATATGGAGAGGAAGCAAAAAAGAGAAAAGATGCTTCTGATTCAACTCCATTTCCAACTCAATTGTGGATAAACAGCGACTGAAGTTGTTGCCTCATTTTAGAGTGCACCAAATACAAAAGAAAGACACAGCCTCCTTATCAACTTTATTAGACAAAAACTTTCTACCTTAACCCTCGCCAGTGAATATAGATCACCCAGAAGGTGATAGAACTCCTTTTCTATGACAGGTGCTACAAGTCCATCATTATAATGAGAAGTGGTTGCATCTATAAGAGCCAAGCAAGCAGTTATCACCCAGACTTCACACATACAAAAAGGTAGGATACTCTGAGAAGAAACATCACACAGAAGTCAAAAATAAACCAATGGAAGAGAAAACCAGAAGAGAAGATAGAATTTATACTGTTCATACTCAATAAATCTAGTTATATACACAGGTGAGATGAACATATGAACAATCGAGAATGTAATACCTCATGCAATGCCAATGACTTGGAGAAGCTTATAATGAATGAATAACCCCGAGATGCAACCTCCACAGGACGATTTAGCTTGAATAAGAGCTGGAAATGATAGTAAACCATAGTAAGTTAATGAGTATTTAGTCACTAAATGTTAGATGGAATCTGAGTAGGCATGGTGAATGATAGGAGCACAAACCCAAAATGTCAATAAGAGCTCAGAAATGGATAGTTCCCAAAGGGATTGTAAATTAAAGGGAATTTTTAAAAAAATCCTCCAAATCAGCGACTTAAGACCAAAAGAATTGAAATTTAGGGACCAAACTTTTAATGAACAAATGCCATTAAACTTTAGTTTCTAAGAGATGATGAACTCCTGAGATATGAAAGTAAATGTTTTGGCTTTTTATCTTCCTCCTAATCTCTCTCATGGCTGTTGAAATGCACCATATTGAGATTTGTGAATCCCCTAATATATTCCCTTGCAATGGCTAGATAGCACTGTCATGTAGACATGGAATATGTTTGTTCTTCAGCAGAAAGTCCAACACTTAATTAAGAAAATACTTATTGCTCAAAATTATCAATTCATATAGTAAAAAGAATTTTTACAACTGTAATCAAATTAAACTACAGTTTTGTGTATATTTGTTCAATTTGTAGATGGCTAGACAGCAATAATTTTCAAAACACAGTGATTTACTTAAAGGAGATTATTGGTGTCTTTGGATTCATTACAAAAGAAACTTTTCAGACCACGTGTAAAACCTTGATTAGATATTTAGAATAATTAAAAAGAACAAGTACATACACAAAAGTATATTTTTCTAAAATTAAATGGCATTTACTAAAATAATATATAATAAGGTTGCATGTTGTCCTGTCTTGAAGTATCTTTGAAGCACCTGAACAATCAAACCCCTGCAGATTCAGTGATTATGCAAAAGCAAATCCAGCATGTGCACACTGGCACATGAGATAGCAAGAGAGAAGATAACAATATTAAATATAATGGAATGATTTTCCAAACAATGTAATCCACCACATAATTCTCATAAGTACTTTTTTTTTTCCTGGTGTGTCCTCATGAATACTATTTTATATTTGATTTAATAAGATGCAACTCAGGTAAAACTCACTATGATATGTGAAATGCATCTTAAATTATACAATAGATTCCACAACCAAAAAAGCAGCAGGTTTATAAGCATGAAAATCAATCTTATATTTCCTTATATCATAACTGTTTATATATCCAACATGTTTTGGATAATAAAAGTGCTTCTCAGCAAGGGAACCTTTGATTGACATGCAAATATATACTGTCTAAATTCAAACTCCCTAAATGAGTCATCTTGAACAATCTGCGTCAACGCTTTGTTTCCTGGATTAAGCAATGCTGCCTGATCATCACCTTGGTCTACTCCTCCAAAGTCTCTTTGCTTGCTAGTCGCATTAACTGGAACAATCATATGTATTTTAATCAATTTTGTATTGTTCACAAAGAGATTTTGCATAAGATCTGTAATGTAATGTTTCTTGGACGCATGTATAGCACAATAATGTTATTGAAAATGTCATCTTGGCATCAGAAGCATCAGAGAAGGAAATCAAGAATTATGCACCTGTTTCAAGATAGCAGAGCTCTAGTTCATCATATTCCCGTAAGGCATCTTCATGAAGATGAGCCATTTCAAACATAAAAGCCAAGCTTTCCTGAGCACAGAAAGAAAATTTAAAATGAATAAGAAAGAACAAATCAGTAAAAAACCAAAAAATAAGGGCTTGAAGGACCTAGAGAATTTCTAATATGCCTAAAGAAAGAGTCAACCTTCAAAATGAAAAAATTACAGAAGTTCCAAATTGGCATAAGACGGTGTTCACTGAGCTTCCGTATCTCATCCTCATAAAACTGCACACGCCTATCTAGTGTATTTCTGATGCATTCCATTATTTTTGATTCAAGATCTTCCCAAAAATTTGCTTCAGGACAATGTGTATCAAATTTGCAGCACCTGTTTTAAGATGGAGCAATAAAAGCATCAAAATGGAAGAGAAGTGGGCTATAACAATAGTGCCACAGAGCTTAACTAACTGGAACTTCCGAAACAAAAGAGAAGAAACATATTGTTTGCATATATGATTCTTTCTAATAGCCATGAACCACTTATAAAATTATATAACACAACTTCAGACCTCAAATTTTCAGGAATGCACATGTCTAATCTAAACAGTTTTACCTGCCAGATTTATAAGTTCGTCTTTCAGTTAAATAAGACACAAAAGAGGTAGAATGATGCTACTGAAAGCAACTCTAGCGGTGACTAGTGAGCCTATAACTAATCTTCCATTCTGAGTTTCCAATTTTATATTGCCACATCATGTTCATACTTAGAGTACATTATGCAGTTAAATAATTGTTAAGGTTCCAATATCCATATCTATATCTATATCTATCTATCTGTCTATTTATCTAGAGATAGATATATGACACAACCCTTAAGTAGAAGGTTTCTTTGAGAAAACTACCAACCAACAATAGTTTTGGAGGAAGGAGGAGTCTAATTGAAGTTATTCACTTTTGCAAGCTCACCTTTCTCTCTTTTTGGAGCTAAAATCAACTTCAAGTTTAGCATATACTTTCTTCGCCATTTTGCTTCCCTGATCATTATTAGGACGGGCTTTAGACACAAATACGATAAACCATTCCCTCTCATCATTTTGGACAATCAATTTCAAGCGTGGTTTAAGGATGGTTTTGAACTCATCAAGATCCTGCAAAGACAGAATGAGAGTTAACTAAAACATTTTTGAAATAAAAGCCACAACTAATTAAAAGGTCAAAATTTCACATATCCAAAGTGAATTAATAAACAGCCAAAGATATGATACATTTCTTCAAACACAATAATTAAAGATACATGGTATTATGGCCAGAATGTGAGAACTTCCTCATTATATTTGGAATGAAATCCCTCAAGAAGTGAGACATCATACTGGTGCTATTTGGAATCAGCAACGCAACTTGGAAGTGTTTTATGCAGCATCAAAATATTATT
This sequence comes from Dicorynia guianensis, assembly GCA_037013595.1. Classification (NCBI taxonomy): domain Eukaryota; kingdom Viridiplantae; phylum Streptophyta; class Magnoliopsida; order Fabales; family Fabaceae; genus Dicorynia; species Dicorynia guianensis. The sequence continues at coordinate 6,646,338 of JASUAB010000009.1, forward strand.
GCAATTCTTTAAGCACAAGTAAAGGTTTAAGATAGATAACTTCATATCATATCCCCCACTGTGCAGAAAAAAAAAAGGAAAAAAAGAAAGATAAACTGCACTTGGGGTTAAGGGGGGGTTTTATTAGTAAAATTTTAAATGGAATGGACATTTTCAAAATTGCTTATTCTCAGCTCAGCTGCAATAAAACTTGTCCCACATCAGGATATCGATTCAACTTTGTTAATTTTATATAAGAAAATAGTAACAAACGGGCTTTGAAATGAAATCATAGCATCCAACAATGACTACAGATGGAGAGCAAAAAGAAACACCGGTGCAGTAGTAGACTAAAAGAAATATCTGATGAACTGAGAGGCATTTGTGATAAAGATTGTCATGGCTGTCAAGACTGCAAAAATTTTAAATAGAATGCCAGGTAAATTATCAAATAAATCAATAATCCTAAATGTTTAAGTTGTCAGATGGAAGCCCAAGAATGAGTTCAGTCCCTTATTCTTTCATGTGAAAGCCCTTTTAGTTTGATGCAAGGACAAAGTGTAGCCCTGTCACTACCTTATCCTAAAATTTAATGTAGTTATAAGAATGAATCAGCCAGGATAATTCTTGCCCACATAGTACCAAAAAGATGATGACAATTAGGTGCTAGGCAAATATTAAAAGGGGTAGAGGAAGATTAAAGAGGACACTTGGTAAGATTATTAAAAGGAATCTTATGCTAAATGACATTCCTAAAAATATGGTTTTTGATAGAATCTAATAGCGTCATTTGATCCATGTAGTCGACCTCACCTAATGGAAAAAAACTTTGTTGATTGTTGTTGTTGTAGGTGCAAACCCAATAATGTTTTTATCTTGAACATGTATAATTACATATGGTAAAAAGATTTTTACAAGAGGAGAGGAAAAAAAGCTTACATTTGTGTTAAACATAAAAAGTATGACTTTGTATAATTGATAGTACTTATTCTTATATATTTTTATCTATACAACAAGGACAGTGGCAGATATACATGTTTCCATTGGCTCTGTCTTTCCATTGGCTTGGATCAATATAATTCACACGCTATTTATATATGTTTTGATTCTTTTGTAAAGCAATGCAAAAAGCAGTAGTAGGGAATTTTATATAATTGCAGTCAACAGGAATTGGTATTACCTCACACGTAACAAGTACAACAGTTGCATATGGCTCCCGAAACCCAAATAATAATTGCTCCTGAGGAAACCGGCTACGAAGTCTTGAATCAGTTGTTAAAATGAACTCAGCTGGCAAAGTATCGACAAAGACAGGATTACGTGTCTTGTTATTTAAACTAGCCCTTTTGAAGGGTAACCGCTCCTCAAATGCAGTCTTGACTGTGGGCCACAAGTCACTCACATCTTCCACTGGAAATCATATAGAATGAATTCATAGATGGGAACATAGCTATGATAGATGGTAAACCATATAGTACTGATATTGGCAGGCGCGCGCGCGCGCGCGTGTGTGTGTATTGCTGGAGCAAGGCAACAAAGTTGAGATGTGTTTTGCAGTTGTTAACGGACCTTTTAACCATTGGTCTACAACAGAATGCTTTCTACATTTACATTAACATTTTGTCATCCAACACAGATGCATTATATATTTAGAAGTTACAGATTTTGAACAATCACATGCAGGGGTACAGATGTCAAAATAATTAAACTAGCTTCATGCCTTATGAATTGCGCCCATGATCATGAACAATCAGAATAATTTAATGCAGTGGAACCGGAGCCCTATAACAGCATTTTCATTAAGGAGATACTTTCGGAAAAGCAGCTCATTTTTTACCAATTTCCACCATCTTCCTCATTATCCTCAATAGCATTGACAACAAAAATTATTATCACAATGAATGGAACAGAATAATACACAAATCCTTCAAAGATGAAAATATAAAGCTAGGTGAGGTGATTCACGACGATTATACACAGAGGCCTCATTTGATTCGAACCAATTATCGATCCTTTAAAATTAAGCATGTGCATATAATCATCACGCTTTTACAAGTTGCTTCTAAGTTAAAGATAACAATGAGTGTTGACACAACAAGATCAGATCTTATGTTGCATAACACTGAAAGAAAGGCATCCATTTGGCGAGAAAGTGAAAATCATCAATACGATTCTCATTTACCTGCAATCACATGGCGATCGGAGGTCCTCTTAATGGTCTGGAACTGAGCTAGGAAGTTCGCCATAGTAGATCTTCTACAGCAGTTGTGCGCGAATCATGGATCCATAGAAATGGCTTCGCGTGGCGCCCTGAGAGAACGAAGTGCAGGTTCAGTGAGAGTGACAGTGCTTCGTTTTTGCTGGCTGACTCGGGGAGTGTCCGGAAGATGGAAGTTACGGGCCGCGGATATAGTGCTTCGCGGTGCAACACAACCTCATCAATGCAGCCCCTTCTATGTACCAAAAAATAAAAGCCGCCTCTTCTCAAGTAGATGTGAATAAAATGATAGGATTTGGATTTCACGGTGTACTTATAATATTTTATAAATTAAAATATAAATAAATAATTATTAAGAAAACAAATTATTATAAAATTAATTATTAATAATCATTAACTTATTTTTAATTTATAAAATGCACCATATACTTTAGGACATTGCAATTCAAAAAGGAGGATTTTGTTTTGTTAAAAATAAGGGTAAATTGTTTAAAAAAAATAAAGAAAAGGATAAATGAAAGAAAGGTGTAATTATTAAATTATTATAAATAATAAATTTATTATTAAACTTATTATATATTATAGTTAAATTAATAAATTTAATATTTAATATTTTTATTTAAATAACCAATAATAATTCTCTTTCTCATATAAATAAATTACCTTTAAATGTATGATAAATCTGTTGTTTGAAAAAAAATAATTTGTTGATATTCTTATTACATCATTTTTAATATACTATAAAAAGTATTTTTAATTAATAATTTCAAAAATATTATCACATAAATAAATAAAAATTAATTTTTATTTATTATGTTTAACAAAATTATAAGAGTAATTTAACAAAAAAAAAAGTTCAGTTCAATATAATAAACAGTTAAACACCTTTTTACGAGAACAATTCAAATTTTTATTATAATTAATAGAGAATAGTTATTTTAAATACTATATTAATATCAATTAGAAAATTGATATATGTCCCTCACCAAAACAAAAAAAAAAATTGATACGTGTGACTGATTTTTACAATTAAACAGATTTTGTCCACCTTAGCATGGAATTTTCACGGATTTTGCAATTTATAAGTGTCCTTACACATTTGCCCTCTAATCAGATGCATTTCCGGTTCAACTCAGTACCTGAAGTCTGGGCATCATTGTCATTATATGCTTCACAACTATACAGGCCGCGTGCGCTGCAGATAGGCGCCAAAATCCGTTGGCTATTATCAAGTTCCCGTAATGGCGTTCTTCTACCTCCGACTTCTCCCATAAGCTCTACATCAACGTCTCCATCACTCTCTTTTTCTTGACGGCAAAGTTTCTGTTCTATCCATCTCGTATCTCGCTTCAATCAAATGAGACGCGAAGACCGAGCGGCATTGAGATCGGGCAGCTCCAGAACTGTTTGTTTGTCAAAGAAATATCTTAAAAAGGTTAACTTAAACCCAACTTCAATGCATATATATTTTCTAGCATCAATGATTTGTGGGTATTAGGGTCCATGGTTATAGTTCTGTAGTTGCGCAGTAGTGGGTGTGAGTCGTGTGACATGCTGATTTCTTGTGGAATTTGGCAATGTTCTTATGTAGTTTAATGAGGTTTATTGGATGATATAATTGATGGAGGTGAGAATGATGGATAGTAAAAGGCATGGTTCGGAAACTGGTGGCCACATTGTCCGTACAATGTTGGGCTGATGAAAGAGCGGTTGAATAATTGGCCGTCATCAGCTAGGCTGTCGGTGGAGGCCATCTCGAACTTGAGAAATTATATTTCCACAATACAAGCATTGTGCTTTTCATATTGGCCATTGTTCTGTCTGTGGTGGGCCCGGTTACCTGATGGTAGAGTATCTATTCTTACCAGAGCACCTAATGGCAGGCTATCAAAGTACGCCAAGGGAGGCATGTTTCATAGGCCTTCCCAATCCGATAATTTATGGCAACCAGTCTGCCATCAAATTTTTTGTTGGCATGGAAAATGGGCAAGATTCAACGCATTGCGGAATTTGATTTTTCTTTTCACTTTTTACCACCCCCCAACCTTTCTGGTGACAAAATGGCCCTAGAATAGAAGATTACCCAGAATAGCTTTGATGGACATTTGATTTATGGGGTATGTCTCTTCACATTTTTACCTTTAATTTTCTTTTTGAGAGATAGCTTACTACTGACTAGCATATGCTATACACACAGCTCAATTTTTTTTCCTTCCTTGTGATGCCTTATGGCTCTTGCATTCCAGTTGTACTGTTCAAAGTTGTTAATTGAGAAGAAAAGCCCATACTATATAACTATATATGGATTTTTCTACCTTCTGATTCAGGATATTTAGTCATGCAGGAACTGGTTGAATGTGGCTTTTCATATCCATCGTAAGTGTCTAACTATAAGTCAGAGAATGAACCAGTTCAAGAGTCTGATTGCTATCATAGTCGTCTCTATTCAGATTACTTTTTGGCTTGCCTGGGTTAATTCGAATTCTTGGTTCATGTATCCAGCAATGGTAGTTCTATATTCTCCGGATACTCAGGTTCCCAGGATCGGAGAAGTTGCTCTAAGGGGAGCTATCCCTGCTAATGCAAAGATGAAGGTCATCCAGGTTCCTGTTGATGATTAATTACATTTTGTGCTCTCTTAACTTTTCAATGCTCAACGTGCAGAATGTCGTTCCTCTTCTTTTAGGACTCTCTTGAAGATATTTCATAGTGGTGAAGGATTCCAGAGAGAAAAACTTATGGAACAATGGAGGGGACTGTAAAGAAAGCTTTGAAGGTATTATTTGATTCTTTTTTGTGACTTTTTCTTAAATGTGTTTCTTTGAGAAGCAAAACCATGTCTATATAAACCTTCATTATGTTCTCTGCTTGCGATTTTTGCTTCATAGCTTTATCTGAAGCCATCACATCCATGAAACTATGGAGTATATAACTTCAATGCTTTAACACAGGTGAAGTTTGTACAATTATTTACAACTTAGCACTGAGTACTTCATCTTCCTACATCTTTCACATGTTATATATGATCTGACAATAATTTTATTTCTTTTAATGTCTATATAAACCTCTTGTTATGTGATAGATTGCTTCAAGTTTTAAGTTTGATAATTTCTATACTTCAGATAGCAGCGGATGAAAGGGACTATATTGGCAAGCACACCGGCAGAACTGAGGGAAAGGGGTTCTTTGGCATATGCATCTTTAGTGGATAGAAAGGTACTCTAGAAAATCACCCAAGTTATCTAATTAATGGCATTATGTGAATCTGGTTCTAATGGTTCACCATAGAAGCTACCAGAATGAATCAAAGTGCATTCTGTTCTGCAGGGTGGTTTACAAGCACTTCTTCAATCTATAAAAGATCAGGATGCAGAAAAAGTATCTATAGGCCTTGCATCTACACTGGATACTGTGGCAGAGCTTAAACTATTACGGGTTGCTGCAAACTATTTACAATATTATATTCTCCTAAAATGAATGGTAGCTGCCTTCATCTTCTAAGTTGAAAGTGACATTTATGTGACAAGAACATTATTAGTATGTCCTGAAGCTGATCTCAACATTGTTGCAAACGTGCGATAGGCACCGGGATTATCTTTTCTGTTGCCTAAGCAATACATGCAATATCCACGGTCAGTGCCTCCTATATCAAATGCTATGTCAGCCTTAAGATCCCTGAAATGGATGCTTATGATATCTGTTTTAAATTTTAAGTAATCATTGTCACAATTCTGATTGAAGACAAATAACAAATATCTAACTGTGAGAGCCTTGGAATTAAAAAAAAAAAAAAAAAAAACTATATATGTAATGCGTGGGGACTAATTCATTCTCATCTAAAGTCTTTGTGACTATTAAAGACGCAAAAAGGGGAAAACATCAATATCTCCTCAATCTTTTGTAGGCTTACTGGGAGAGGAACTGTTGAGTTCACCATTGAGAAAGGAGATGGTTCAACTTTTTCTCCCATTGGTGGTGAACAGAGACACACTGCCACCATTCAGGTATAGTTCACTTCATACTATTTGGCCTCTGTTACTCGCCTTAGCTTGTTAACTTGCTGGACATCAGGCCTCTAAAAGGATCCACAAGCTGCAATGAAGGCCCATTTCTAAGAATTGAACATACTATAGAATGCAGTTGGTTTCAGCGCATGGGTAAAGGACTGCTGGTAAGTGGAATATTAAATGGCAATTGATAATTAACCTGTGTTGTGTGTTCAGGTTGTTTTTGAGGGATACTCAGCACCATTGACTGCAGGAAATTTTGCAAAACTGGTAAGGTTGTTGAGCATCCCTTAAGCTTCGTGAAATTTTTCATGAATTTTGTTCATGGCTACTGCATGTTATGAACCTTGATGTTTTACAACTTCTGAAATTCATCACCTCTGAGGGTTTGCCCACACTCTGTTAGATGTGCTAAATTTCGGAGTGAAGTAAATCTGACAAGTTTAATTCCCTCATAAGTTGTTAATGCTCAAGCGCTAATGTCTGAAGCATTAGCTCATTTTCTATTGAGTTATCATACTATTATTGTAAGTAACAAATCATATAGTTTTTTGGCTGGAGAAATAATACTATGTTCATATACTCTCAAGGTCTTGAATCTATGTTTTAATTCGAGTCGATAGTTTAAAGAGAGAAGAAAGAGGGTTTTTGATTATATTAAACAGAGAAAGACTGCTATAGCATGTGCAGTATTTAATCAGCAATTGGTGGAAGGAAAATATATTGATATTAGAAATACCTGAATTATGGAGTTGAAAATCTAATATCATAATAGAGATAGAGCAAGAAAACATTACTTGTGAATTATATCAAACTGTTATTTATGGTGTGGAAGGGAACAGCAAGAAAAGTGAGGAACATTAGTCTTCAGCTCTGAGACAAATTCAGCAGCCTCAGAATTGTGTGAGAAGAAGTCTAACGCCAATATATGGCAGATGATAGCATATATTAGAGCAATTTTCATGCACTGAACTTGTCTATTTGTAAGATTATTTCTAATCTGATTTAGGCCTCTGCTTAAGCGATGGAAATCCAAACATCTGAATTTATTGGATTGTACATTATAGTGGAAATAACACTCACAATCACATATCCCTCAGGTGATGGATGGAGGATATAATGGTGCAAAGCTCAGTTGTATTAACCAAGCTGTTCGGTCAGATAATGGACTTGATAAGAACAGTGGTTATAGTGTTCCCTTAATAACAATGTCCACTGGACAATTTGAGCTGCTTTACGAAACAACATTAAGTGTGCAGGTATGTTTTTGTCTTATTCTATCAGAGATCTTGCAACGCACTTGACAGGCACTATGTTTCACTATTTATTGCTCTCATTTGTTTATTATATATGTTTCTCATGGAAGGACGGAGAATTGCTAGTTCTTCCTCTATCTGTTTATGGACAGTGGCTATGGCACATAATGAAGCCTCTGAGGAGTATTCATCAACTTATCAGTTTTTCTTCTATCTTTATGATAAACCAATTGTGAGTGGAATGCACTACCCCTTGCCCCCTCCTATGGAACGTATGTATATTATGACCCAGGACATGGTTAAATTTTGTCATGCGAGGGGAAAAAAAAAATTGAATGATGAAAGTATTTTTTGTTATACTTACGTATACTTTTGCAAACTGACTTTATTCATTTCTTCTCTTCATTGAAGTTAATTCATGTTGTCCTCTTTCTGTAGGCTGGCTTGGGAGGGATATCATTCGATGATGGGAAATTTTCAGTTTTTGGAGACGTCTGTTTAGTTAATAGTTCATATTCCTTCAGACAAAAAAGATCAGACACAGGTGAGTGACTTAATTTTCCCTCATTATCTTATTATTGCTATTACAATATGCAGATACACAACCGTTGGGAGAGATATTCTCCCCCAGATAAAAACCGGTGATACCATTCATTCTGCAAGGCTTATTGAAGGCCAATATCGGCTTGTATTGCCAAAGGAAAGTTGAGTAGCTCTATTACAGTCTTCCTCCTGCCCATGCAGGATAAATCTTTCATTCCGGGTAACGTGCTGTGTGGAAGGCATCAGCCTGAAATCTTGGTGCTGGTTGTCTTGTAAATTGCCAAATTATAAAAGACTAGATCTTGTTGAAAGTTCTACCCATAGAAAATCAAAAGGATTGAGAGAGATTACCTACAAAGAGAATTCTCCATCAGTAACTTACCTACTTTTACAAATATCTTCAATAACTTGTGTAGTATCATATCATATAGGGTGCAAGCATGTGGTTGGACAAAGGAGGATACCTTCCCCTACTCTGCTTTATATGATGAACAGGAGCCAGGTTTAAAAAGCAAATATATAAAATGGAATTTTTAAAGCAGAATTTTATTGTGTATATGAGCACATTGACAACGATGTGTATCCATATCTCTAGGTTCACTCACTTGGGATTACAAAATGTGGATCAAAATAAGCCACTAGGTTAGTCTAACTTTTATTATTCACACAATTTTGTTACAAATACTCTGCATTTATGTTTGGTTCCGAACAAAAATATCTACTTAAGTCAAGTTTGAATGGTCTGTGTAAATCCATCAACAAAATATGACAAAAATTAGCCAACCATGATACAAATATATCTGTTGTTTAATTTCCATGAAACAAGTGGTGCGGTGAAGTTGTGAATGCTTAGCTTCTGTCCCAAGCGGTTTGTTCAAGGCCAAGCGGAAGTTTTTCAGGGCTATGTTTCATAAGTGGCCACTGTGATCGAACCTGCAAAGAGCAGGATGGTGCAATTGGGGGAGCCTGTTACGGTTTAACTTGTATGTGCTACGGCAACTGTTGACGAAGTGAAAACTACTCGGTGGCTACCGGTGCTTCTACTGTTTCTTCAAATTATCATGTAACGCCTGCTATGCTTGTTACGGAATAATTATATGAAGATAAAATTAATATAGTTTTGAGGTGCGAAAACAATAAAGCTTGTAAAATTTTCTTCGGAGAAGGAGAATGTATTTATCGAAAATAATTTAAAATTTTTAATTTATATATATAAAAAATAAGTTAAAATATATAGAACTTTCTAAAATTTTAACTTTAGGTTGATTTTAAAAAATTTTCTTAAATTTTAAAAATTTTCAAATGACCTTCTTAAATTATGAAAAAATTTTAAAATAACTAATTCCATCAAATTTTCTGTCAAAATTTGGATACTTTTTAATCAAACTCTAATTTGACCCAGTAAAAAGATTAAAATATCCTTAAAATGCACATAAATTTTTAAAATCTATCATAAATGTAAAAAAAGTCCTAAACCATTAAAATTGAAATATACAAATAAATAGTAAAATAGAAGAAATGAAGAATGAAATATACATTAAATGAGTAATTTGGTGATGAATGAAAAGTAAATTAAGATTGCAAACTCACAAAAAATTAGGTTGGTAATCATCTCACCTACCATAGCCCTCTTTCTTATACATCTTGATATTGAAGGAATTAGTTATTTAATTTGAATTAAATTATAAATTATTATTCATATATCATAATTTAATATTAACTAGTCGTTCATTATTATTTATAAAGTATTTAATATTTTTAATACTGTCCAACATAAAACTTTCCTTATTTTTCTTTATTTTACAAGCCGTTTAACAATGCTAATCGAATAAACTGTGGTTTTTCCTTATGGGGGCGTATCTATGTGTATTGATAAGACATAAGAAGTCGTTTACTCAGTTTCCGTGATATATGATGCATTAGATACAATTAGCTTGCCAGAAATATTTAGAAGATGCCTATGGCTGAATTGTCACAACACGCAACACTTAAAATATACAGCTACCTCGAATTTCTGTTCGCGGAAACCACATAGAATTCTTTCTCCCTTGCATGTTAAAGACACAAACAAAAGAGCAAGCACGAACAAAATATGCACGTCAGTGTCATATATTGGTCGAAGTTTCTGTCGTTTAATTTAGAATTTGTGGTTTTGGTATTTTTAAGGAGTGGCATCTTAATTGCGGTGGAGTTTACTTTCTTTCATTTATTTCTCAATCACTCTTTTTTTTTTTGGTTTATTATCTATAAATAATGTTATATCTTCTTAAAATGATAGAGAATTCGGATCCAATATATACTAAACAGGACCCGAATCCCATACAATGTTAGACCACGATCGACAACAATCAACATTTAAAGATGCTATTCTTCAAAAAAGGGCTAAAAGTTATGAAAGGATACCAAGAATAATCCTTACTCTTGCTCTGCCTCCTCCTATATATAATAGACCAAATTTTCCATATTTACAGTCTTGTTCTGCTTGGCCTTATTTTTCTCCATCAACGAAATGGTGGACATTTTACAGAAAATGCTATAGGCGTGGCACTTTCTCCACCACCCCTGCCAACAACATAATATAATTCTTCCCAAGATAAGAGATCCAAATGAACAAAATGAGAAAGTGAAAATACTTGATTCAACGTAATATGTTAATTTAAATAAAATTATGTGTAGCTGGTAAATAAATAATTATGAAAATATTACTGCTGTATATAATAACATCATGTGTTAAAAATTCTCAAAACTGTTGTCAATTATTACCAAAAACACAAACACTCTCCGTTTTGTGCATCTATGTTTCTTTCTGGCATAGTACAGTAATATATGATGTAATTCTTGCAAATAAAATTTACCTTAAAAAACACGTAACTAATATCTAATTAATATCGTTGGCAACCAAGTTAGGAATCTGTTGCCGAAACCACAGAGAATTCTTTTTCTCTCCGTCACTTGCATGCTAAGATATATATACAAAAGAATAGGTATAAACAAATTTATAAGGTTACATGTACAAGTATCATAGGTCGAATCCAGACATGGAAGGGGGTCGACACTAGAAAAGAAGGGAAATATTCGTGTAAATAAGTTGCAAAATAAAGAGAATGTAAAATATGCCTGGAGCCTTCTCGCTCCATGGCACTCCAGCCCGCCTCTCATCACTGGGAGGCGGGTTGGAACTGTAATGTGGGTTACTCCCCTCCCCTATCTTCCTATAAAAAGTTTTAGCTCTTTAATCACCAAACAAAAAAGAATATAAAATATGTATAATTTTGATATAAAATTATTGTGTTCGTATATTATTACCTAAATAAGAATGACCTTTTTTTTTTTTTTTCAATTATACTCTTTTGTTAAGCCAAAATCAACCCAATATATATCATGATAATTTTGATATTTTATAAATTATTAAATTTTTCATATAAAACTTAATAAATTTAACAACTATATCTATTTGTGATTATATATTTAGTGGAAGTGCTATTTGTGGGACTTTCTTTTGAAATAATTTTTACAAAACATGATACTTTCACTAAAAGTTTTCTACAACAACCTTATTTTCTTATAACAAAATTTTTGAGAAAAGGGTTATCTTATTTTAAAATTAAAGTATGATTTTAGTGATTTGCACCTTCAACGCAGTGATCATCCTATACTCTTTCATCTTCGAACCTACAGGTTCGAGTCTCGTTTAGGTTTCATATAATTACAAAAAAAAAATGATTTTAGTTTAAATTATTTAATATAATTTAAAATTTTAATTAATAAATTTATAAAAAAAAAGTAATATTAAAAATAAAATAATTTTAATTAAAAATTGATAGGCAATATGATTATTTTTTTAAATAATAATATGCTTACATATAAATTTTATTAACAAACAAAGTTTCACATTCTCACTATTCTTTATCTCTTTCCTCTAAAATCCTTTCTCCTAATTTACGCAGAGCCTACTTAATCATCTTCCTTTTAGGCCGACGAGTTACAAGATGAAGAAGCTGCTTTAGCTTCTGCCGACCCGTACATTAAAGAAAGGAAGAAAACAAGAGGCAAAAACAGAAGAGGGCCTTGGCAGAGATGAGACAAGCAGTACATGGAAGATCCGCACCAGCAGCAGTGCAGCAAATATAGCCAATTTTTCCCCTTCGACTTTGTTATAGTCCAAGGCACACCTTTCATTTCGAGCCATCATCCTTGCTCTTGCTATATATATATATATATATATATATATATATATATATATATATATATATATATATATTCTCCATGAGCTTTGGCAATGTTGTTGATCAATTCCATGGAAAGTACTGTTTTACCCACTCTTACTCCACCGAAGAGTCCTATTTTTCCTCGACGACGATAAGGAGTTAAAAGATCTACTTCTTTAATTCCTGCTTCAAAAATAGATACTTTTGTATTTAACTGTACAAAGGCAGGCGTGGGCCTATAAATAGGAGATGTTGTGCGAGTATCTACAGGACCTAAATTATCAATAGGCTCTCCAAACACGCTGAAAATTCGTCCTAAGAGTTGCTTCGCCGATTGGAACACTTAGAGGAGCTCCCGTGTCAATCACTTCCATTCCTCTCTTTAGACCACCTGTAGCACTCACAGCTACAGCCCTAACTCGATTATTTCCTAATAATTGCTGTACTTCACAAGTCACGTTAATTTGTTGACCAACAGCATCTCTACCCTTAACTAGCAAAGCGTTGTAAATATTAGGCATCTTCCCGAGGGGAAAAGCTCCGCGTTTGCTGCCTTCCTCTGCATTGCACTTGTTCTTTTCTCTGCCAATGGTTAGCCTCTTCTATCTCTCTCAACACATACTAATCTGCATGAGAGAGCAATATATGTATATATGTATATATATATATATATATATATATATATATATATATATATATATACACACACACACACGAAAGCTGCAAGAAATGCGTGATGCTTTTTCATCTTTCTGATTAATTGCTTTTATACATGCAGAGATAGAAATGGCGGAAGCACTTTGTGGAAAGCCTAGCGGGACATGGAGAGGGCCTTGTTTAAGCAGTAAGCACTGACAAATGCAATCAGCAGTGCAGAGTGAGGGAGGATGCAGTTGGGGGAGACACTTACGTTTTTGCTTGTTACTGTCACTACCCCTGTCGCCAATAAACTCATCACAACGTTGATCACTGTTCAATTTGTGTATCACATGATCAAGTGTGTCACCTAAACGACCGGCACTACCAATATAACTTTGGTTGTGTATCTGTACTTCTCTAAAAATAAAACTTGGAAATGGCTTCCATTCCTAAACTGAGTTATTATAATAAATGAACTTTACTTCTCTAAAATGGAGATTGTGTGTCATGGGTGACTCGGGAAGAACCAGGGAAGAGTCTACAGCTTCACTGAAGTGAGAATTACTCTCACAAGGATCCAATTTTCAGTGACCGCAGAACAAAATATCCATCATGGATAAATTTTAAAATCACAGGATTGAGATTGACTGTGGATAAATGCCATGGCATCTCAATTTGCTAGGACTACCTATAATTCAGATACAGAACCTACAACAATAATTGCTCTGGTTTATGATTATTAGATTCACTTTTACCCCTCTTGTCTCTGAATTGGTTCAACCTCTCAAATCATGGTAATGTGATTTTAACATCCCAAATCACAGAAAATTACAAACCTAGTAACTATGATTCAGACCAGAAAAATACACATACTCGTTAGCTTTTTGCATCCAAAACATCAGCAGTGCAATCTTTTTGAGGAAAAGGGAATATAAAATACCCAAATGGGTTCCCAAATTGCCTTTTCAGGCTGCATATATGTACCAATCTAGCTAATAAACAAGTGGAAAATGATTTGAAACTTGCGATTGAGTATTAAAGAATATACAATGCCCAATTGCAAATACGAAAGCTTTAGAATTAGATCAATAGAATCATCTAAATCAGTGGATGTACAAACGCAATTGCACAATTCCCAGACTAAATTAAGCCATGGACATGTTAGAAAGCCTGCTAGGAGTTGGTCTGAAATTCAACCATCTAAGGCCTAACCGTCGTGGCGGCGGCGGCGCCAATGCCCTTCTCAAGATCTCTTTGCTTGCTTGACGCTTCTGCAACCTCTCCCCTGGCACTACATACCCATGACGCGCGCACCGGGCAGAACCGGGCCGGTTCGAGCACGTGCAGGCTGGTCGAGACCGAGGAGACATGGCCAAGCAACCACTTTTATTATGACCAAAACTAGTAACACCAACCCCCTCCATCATCTTGTATCCGGCAATTGACAACTTTGCCGGAAGCTTTGGTGGGTCTTCTTTGCTCTGTTTCTGTAGGGTACTCTGCATTTCTCTTAAGCAATGAATACAAAGGGAAGTGGGTAGTTGGGTATTTACTTGAAGCTCTGGATTTGGGTTTGGAATTTCTTGGGGGAGGCTTATACACTAGGAAGGGTCAAAGGAATTAGGAGATGCCCATGAAAATTGGGTTAGGAATTCCTGATCAATTTGAAGACTTGGTAATGGAATTGAAGAGGTAGACAGAGTGTTTGGGTGAGTGAGCCAAAATGTTTGACCAATGCGATGAATATGGCCAGTGCTGGGGACTGGGAATTTACTAGACACGCCATGTGAAATTCGAACGTTGATGATGATTGATTCGTTTGCAACGAATATACAATTTCCACTTTCTTCTTTCTCACGTTTTGCAGCTGGATTTAGTCATAACGTTCGCAAACTGGCACTGGACCATCAAGCGTACCTGGAATTGATGTAGGCCACATGACAAAAGATGATGCCATAGAACTATATAATGCAGGAGAATCACCCTCCACATGTACTTATATATGTGAGGTTGCTCTTGCAGTATCAAACCAATTTCAGCTCACAAAATGTGCAATACAGCGAAACACCACCCAATGACTAGCTAGCTGGCTCACAGTTGGGCACTTTAGGGGCTCCTGCTGGGACCTGCCATGCACACCACTTTTCTCTTTGGATCCAACCCATTGCCACCTACTTTCCCTCTTTGTCTTTGTTTGTATAGCAATTTTCTGAAGTGATGCTAGATTTATAGGAAGATTTTTATTAAATATTTATTTAAAAATTTAAATTATTAAATATATCAAATTTTATTCATTAAACTGTGAATCCAAAAAAATTTTATAACAAATTAATTTATTGTTTGTTATAATTTAATAACTTATTTATTAATAAAACTATATTTTTTGTTTTCTTGAAAGACATCTGGCTGCAACTTCTAATACTTTTTTTGTCCAAGTCTTGAAAAGAATTTATAAAAAGTTCACACATAATAAATAAAAATTATTATATTTATTATTATAAAAAAATATACGTAAAAATTAATTTATAGATTATACACAATATTTTAAAATTATTTTAAGTGAAAATATCTTTTTACATTTCATATAATATATATTTTAGTGCCGAATTTTTGCAAATAATTGGAAGGCATAGGACAATATTTTATGATTATCACACTTTGACTTTTTTTTTATTTGCTGTTATTCTAACTAGTCAAAGTTTATAATTGAAATTTTATATAAATTGTTAAAAATTCTCATTATTGTAATCATTTATTAGCTTATTCATCTATAAATCTCATGAAAAGACTTTGAATTTGAGATCTTCTAATATTAAGTTTGAAAGAAATGGCTCCACACACACAAATTATATTAGCTGAGATGTTTGAATTCTTTGAAGTTGTTGGATGGGAGAGTCCTAAAATGGAGTCCAAACTGGGAAAATTCAATTAATTTTGCTTTGATTTCCCCGATGACGTCGGGCGCTGCCTGGCCAGGGAAAGCCTAAAAGACAGTACGTTTAGTGTCAGTGGTGGGTCAGTGCCAATTTTGACTTGATGCAAAGGCTAGTTGAGCTGAGCTTGACTACTTTCCATGTATATCAAAGGTCTATCGTTTTGCTTGGAATTATAGGAGCTCATCCTTCATAACCCTCCTTTACGTTAAGTTCCATCCATGAAAATAAAAACGCTGCTTAGAAGTCCTCTATCGTCAGCTTAAATACAACCACTGTATCTATCTCTCATGATCAAAGCCAATAAACCATTATTCTACCTCTCAAAACTTTCTTTATTTGTTTTTTCTTTTCTTTTTCTCCTATCAGTGAAATAGACCTCGAAATGGGGATTTAGAATTGATTTAGATGATAAAGGCACCAACGTAAAAGAAAAAAGCTATCTCACATTATGTAAAAATAAAATATTTATATTTAATATAAAAATATTAAATCAATTAAACCTTAATATTTAATTTATAAAATTTAATTAATTTAATAATTTACGTTATGTAAAATGTGAATTATGTGATAATAAAATAACTAAATGTGAAATGAACGTCAATATTTTTTCTTATTCTTTTGAGATCTCATCATCATATATATAATCCAATCAATTAGCAGTAACCCCTTTAATTACGCAGAATACAGAGAGGCAGAGCAGGTAGGCGGTGTGGGTATTTTTCATTTATATAATTCCTAGACTTTTAGGCCGCGAAGGCTTCATCCACAACTCAAGAGGGGATATCGATAGCAATAATAGAGCATATCATCGTTATGATGATCGATTCCAGAATTAAGCCCAAATGACGCTAAATTTTATAAAGTTGATTTGTATTCTTTCCTCAGAAAGGAGAGCAATTAAAGGGTATTTAATTTGTGTGGTTTTAGGATAATGATTCCTTTAGATGATATCATGAAAATGGTCCCTTAGGAAGCCAGAAAAAAAGCTAGCAGTTAGTGTGTGAAGGAGACTTTGTTGTCTATTAGTGTGACCTCAGGGTCATGGAATATACTTAACTGTGTCCAGTCCCACCATAGAAAATGACACCCATGCTCAAATTCCTTCATACCCTTTTCAGATAGTATCAAAGTTGGTGTGGGTGGAAAGGTAAAACAACAATAAATCTGACAGGCCACTCTTCAATCCCTAGAGTATATAATTCTTCTTCTGAGGCCCTGCTTACAACTCTGCATTGTTGAAGAGCATATTTGAAAAACATATAATAATAGCTGTCTGCTGGGTATCTGTCAGGAAAGAGATGTCCCCAGAACAATTCTCAGTGATTGGTCGCCGATGTGAATTCAATTTATTCAAGCTTGAATCTATCCTTACAGAGATTCAAGCTTGAATCGATTTAGTGAAGCTTGAATCTATCCTTATGCTGTTCTTCCCTTCTCAACATCTTCTTTTATGTGACTTTTGCCTTTAAAATAATAATATAACTAGGATGGGACGTCCATGCTGCTACTACAGCTGTTGTAGCAGCAATTTTATACGGAAATGATATGTATATATTGTTATAATTAAGCCTCTATTTATGTTCTGTGGTTGAAGATAAATTTATTAAATTAATTAACATATAAAGTGCTATGACGGTATCATTATCGATGCCAACTCTTTGATAAAACTCCCAGTTGATATTTGTAACAACATTTTTATCTCATCTACAATCCAGCTGTGTCAAATTCATTAGGTGGGGGCCAAGTGTCAAACTTTCTGCAGATAAGGCATGCTCAAATAATCTGTGAGTTTTTACTTTTTCTTTATCGCAAGTGATCAAAAGAATGGGTAAGTTATCTCAAGATTCGGGACTCTACGTGCCAAATTCATGTTTGGAACAGAACGGAAAAAGGAAATAATAATAGACAGCGTGAAAATTAGATTCTTATAATCTTGTACACTATTGCAGCATCACAAGTAACAAATACTTAACGTTAAGACTTGGAAAAATATGATCACCATGAAAAAGAAAAACAAAGAAAAATATGACAAGCTTGTCTGGAAAACTCGAGTACATATGAACAACGCATAAAGATCCACTTGGAGCTTAGCTCCAAGCCTGGATGGGTCTGCTCCAGTAATAACGGTGTACTAAACAATAGAAAAATTTTACTCTCACAAAAAGAGACTCATTATAGTCTCACAAAACATAAGAAGACAACGGTCTTTATTGTGAAATTTTTGTAAGTTTCTTTATAGAAATAACAGAATAAGTGGTATTAGCGAGTGTATGATCAGTTAACCAAACTCAGCCCTTTTTTGTGAATTTGAGTATCAAAATCTGGCGTGTTCCAAATGGTAAAAGAATATAAAATAAGAATAAAGTTGAAAACGTGTTCCTTTATCAAATAGGAAATGAAAATTATCTCATAACAAACGAATTAATACTGCATACTTTATATGTATGTATGTGTGCGCCATGCTCTAGCTCATTTAGATCCCTCGGGAATAATTCGCTGGGTAAAAAGGATAAAGATATGAATACGACTAATAACCTTCTAGGTTACATGCAGTGACGTGACCTAGAAATTTGCGTGCCATTTTAGCTTAAAAAGCTGAAAACCCGTTCCCTTGTTGTGCTAGATTGGGCTTGAAGAGTTTAGTTTTGCTGATAAAACCAATGAAAATCAATATCAACTTCTGAATGAACAAAGATATGGAACAAACCATCATCACCAACCATTTCCTTAAGTGCTTGCATCAACAGAGTTCTACAGTATATCTCTATACAAAGATCTCAATTGTACTGATCCTAAAACAAAGTATATAACAGCTCATTCTTAATTTTTTTTTTTTAACTCTATTTCTCTTTTGAAATTTTTGTACATGGAGATCACCATCCTTCTTCTTTGCACAACAATAAAACAAGCAAATATCTATATATGTATAAAGCTATATATAATTTGCCTAAAAATATCCATGGCCTCACCTTATGTGTTAAACTGCCTGAAACTATACCTGATCCAGTGGTCGATGAAGAATGAAGAGAAATTGAGGCCACACAATTTGATTAGTCATCTCTAACTTGCTTCCAATTTCCTAACAACCAACATCACAGTAACCCCAATAATCAAATCTTTACAATTTTATAAATTGGGAGGAGATCATTGTATATCCAGCTGAGGTAGCTAGCTAGCAAGCAATTTCTTCTTACTTCAATGTTATCTCCTTGTGCATCAATAATATTAATCATCATTATATCCAGAAACTGAGATTGGGCTAAGCATACCAATCCATTCCAGCTATTTGAAATGGTGTCCGAAGTATACCCTCTCCTATAGACCCCAGCATTGATTGTTGGTGCAATGAAGGGGTTTGTGGGAGCTGGTTAAGCAGGGTGGCAATGGAACTAGCAGCGGTACCATTCTCTTCTGCCCTCACAACGCTGCCATCCCCATTATCCATATTGAAACGTCTGTTTGATGAGGTTCCAGCCACGTCCTCTTCGTTCCAGTACAGAGATGAGAGAGTTCGCTTGGAGGAAGGACCGCTGGCAGTCATGGTTGGGACCCAAGGAAGCTCTGCCTTGGCGTTTGAGGTGCCCAACTGAGATGAGGTGGCACTTGTGCTGATCCCGCCACCATTGCTTATAACCCCTTCCAATAAGTTTTGGTGGTCATTTTCTATTAATGCACCACTGTAGGTTGTGGACATCTTTGAGAGGTGAAATCTCGCATTCATCTGGCCCACGTTGATGGAAGGAGGTATCCCTCCAATCATATCATCCATCGGATCATCCCTGTCATAGTCCAATGGTGATTTATGTGTATTGTTCTTCTTGTAGATTCGGCATAACACCCAATCATCAAGCTACACACAGAATCACGACCAAAAGCACAAAATTCAGAATTTTTTCTTGAAAAAAAAAAGAAATTCTATTTTCGAAATTGAAGCAGAACAAAGTGAATATCGCATCAAAAAGAGTTTACCCTTAGAGAGTTTTTCTTGTTGCCCAAGTCACACCCTGGCGGCTTATTGTTAGGCTTGTTATCGGCCAGCCGGTACTCATGCATAATCCAATTCGTTTTGATCCCTCTTGGGGGCTTCCCTCCATAAAAAACCAAAGCTTTCTTCACCCCAACCTTCTGGGTTCCACCAGAGGTTAACACAGGCTTATCAGTCCCGGTGGCCTTCCAATACCCAGAAGTGGCAGCCCTGTTTGGCCTGGCACCGTTCGGATACTTCCTGTCTCTGGGGCTAAAAAAGTACCACTCTTGCTCCCCAAACGCTGCCTTAGCTGCAAAAACCATGTAAAAGTAAAAGCCCATTTCAGTTTTCACCTTCATGATGTTAAAAGTTTCAATCTTCAGTTGAAATCGATCAACGAGTACCTGGAAGTTCCCACGGATCGAACTTGTAGAGATCGACCTCGGTGATGATCGCAACTGGCAGAGGAGCAGAGGATGCCTTCTTCTTGAGGTAGTGAACCACGAGCTCCTCGTCGGTGGGATGGAACCTGAACCCGGGTGGCAGGTTCGGTTGCTGCGAACAGGTCGATGAGTCGGTGCTCTCCATGGCTAGCTGAAACCGTTACAAAGCTTCACTGAGTTGGATCCCAATGGCGGTTATGTCTATGAAAGAAGACAAGATGACCATGTTCGGGGAAAATCCAATTTACTCAGAGATTAACCCAAAGCGGCGGAGACGCTCGTCTTTTATAGGGGTTGGTGGCTAGGAGATAATCAGGTGCAATCACCTTCAGTGTGCGTAGTAGTGGTTATCCAATTATTACAATCCATGAGGGACTGGAAGGGCAACTTAGTCTTTCGGTAGACGGGGAGAAGCCCAGTTGCACCTAGATTGGTAAAGGAAACGAGGAGGGATAAGAGAATGGCTGTGCGTGCGGGGTAGCTGATGATGAAGCGAACTGACTCTCTGGCCGTTGAAAAGTCGACACGTCAAGTTCAATCGTGGAAGGAGTGACACGTGGGTGGGGGCAGAGTCCACAGGAGCCAACAAAAAGATAATACCATTTTTTATTTTTCTGAATAAGTGAATATTGTTTGTGTGCTGAAGCAGAAATGGTAGATGGAGGGATAAGTTTGAGGTGGAGAGTGGCGACAAGCTTTCAGGCTCAAGATCATGCTTTTGCTGCAGTAATGCAACCGAGCTATGTAACAACAAGATTACCATACCATTGCAAAACCAGACAGGCCCACCTGCGTAAACAGATTCATAGTCATCGTATACATCAAACAAATCTTGAATAATTACGTTTTACATTCAAAGTTTCGCTCTGAGTGTAGTTTGACATAAGATGTGATTTACTGTATTTCCCATTTTATGATGTAAAAGGGGACTGGATTTCTAATTTGTTTTAAGAAAGTTAATATATGTAATGATAAAGAGATAAATATAAAATTATTAATAAAAAATAAAACATATCCATTATATAAAAGATAAAGATAAAAATTAATATTAAAATTTTATTAAAAAAAATAATTTAAATATTAAAAATTAAAAAAACTAAAATTTCAATTCCAATTAAAGGTAGGTTCAATAAAGATATCAACTCCGTGATTGCGCTCATAAAATTTTCACATAATGTAAATATAAAGATAGTTCTTTATTTAATAAAGATAAATTTTTAATGACCTTTTGTAAAAATGTGGTGAAACTTGTTACGTGTGAATGCAATTTGTCTGAAGATATGCCGCGTAAGTTTTGTATACATGAAACATTTTGATCATATTATCTTTCATTTTATCTAAATAGGCCTGCTCTAACTATTTGACATATATTTAAATAATTCAATTATTATAAATGACAAATAAATTACACTAAAGCGGCTATAGGTTAGGCTAATTACTAGCCCAATTAATTGCATTTTCTATCTAGCTAGAGATTCATCTTTTATTACTAATCATATATATGATAAATTAATCAGCCTTATCTATTTAGGAGAAGAAATTGGGAATAATGCAACTTATAGAAAACTAAATATTAAGAGTAACTTTTTGTGACTATACTTTCCATAAAAATATGATCACTTTCTTAAGAAATAAACCTATAAATAGATGGAAATGAAAGAAAAAAAAAAAGGGAAACTTACATAAATATACTAGAAAGAAGAATTTTTTTTATATTTATGATATATCTTTTTTTGTGAAATTAATTTTTATTTAAAATAAGATATATATATATATATAATAAATTTTTTTTATAAAAATGGTTCTAAAATCGAATTTAATTATATGACTTATTAAAAAATTGAAAAAAAATCTGTGTTGTTAGTACTATTGAAAATCTGAGTGAATAATGAATTTTTATTTAGTATGAATTTGTTGCATCGCGTTTGACCCAAAAATGGGTGATGCACATGTCACATGCAGATTGGGATGGAGAATCCCCCACATTGAGCCAATGGTCCAATGAAAACAGCCACGAGAAAAATCTTCAAAGCTGGAAAGAGGTAAACTATGATGGGGTGGGGGCCAAATGCTGGTTCCATTATGGACCAGTGGGTCCCACGGTGGAAGTCAGTTGCTGATGGTAGCCTAGTTGCCCATGACTTGACATCAGGTGGAGCAATCTAGAAGCTAGCTAGACTTTATCCGGACCGCGTCCGTCATCACCCGCGCACACTTGAACGCATTCAAACTATTAATAAGAGTGCCTGCGAAGCGTTTTTTCTTATTTTGTCTTATATTTTAATTTTTATTTAATAAAATTTAAATTTTTAATATATTTAATTTTATCAATTAAATTATAAGATCCACTTAATTTAAAAACTTGCAAACAGAGCTATAAACTTTTTCGTAAGAAAAAAAATAAAAAGATCTTTATTTTATTTTTTATGCTAGGTATGGCTCAGCTTGAAAAATATTATATTTATATTTTTAAATTTATATTTTACCTTTAACTTATGATTTAAGATTAATTTAAAATTATGTATAAAATTTTATATAATTTAAAATTGATATTAACTTATATATTATAAATAAAATATAAATTAAAAAACCTAAATGTAGGAGCGCTAGGCCGAACTCGCCCACCAAGCATTTTCTCAGTTAATATTCATGTTGCATAAATATTTTATCACAACCGTCTGATCAGACTTTGATGCAAATCAGTACACAACTGAATCATGCGCTGGCTTCTTTTCTCTCTTTCACATTCTATGTTGTTTTATATTTGGAAAACTCTGCTTTCACATATGTACATTCACGAATCTTTAAGGAGTTGGCTACCATCCATTATGAAAAAGATTAGACATTAATTTATAGATGTGAGAAAAAAAATTTTATTTTATGAATTAATTTTTTAACGTTGAAAAGATCTGATATCATTTAATATTAGTATCAAGAGTCAGATTCTAACATTTTTACAAGGTTTCTAAGCAAATAAAACAATTTACTTCATTAACTAGTTTTTGTCACCTAATATTAATATCAGAGTCAAGTTCTAACATAATCAGAGTTTACTTTTGAAATTATTTTTATTAAAAAAAATTTAACTATTTAACTCTCATTTTAAACAAAAATTAATCTTAATAAAAGAATTATAATATTTTGCGAGAAATTCAAAATAAAATTGTAACATCATGTTTACCAAATTTTCAAGTGGATGAACATGTGAAGAGAGATATTGTTAAGAGTTATTCTACATCAGTTATAAAAAGACTGAGTGTTTTTTCGACAAAAATAAAACAGGTTCATATTGCCAAAATATGCACATTAATGCTTTATTGAACCCAACACATTAAATGCAAGTTGGTGCATTAGTTGGGATCTCCTATATGTCTTAATCCTAAGATTTTCCAACATGTGTTAGATCTCAGTTGTCTCATTGTTTTCACACATATGGTGTTTTCCTTCAATTAACCACGAAGATGTTAACTTCATCCTTGTCCTTCAAAAAGGACAGTGATGAGATTCTCAGTGGACTATTAGGTACATAATCTTATGAAAAGTAGAATATCATTATTCACATAATATGTGTAAGATCCATTGTGTTTATAATGTCACTCTAAAATTCAAAAGCACATTCTTTTGTGCATTTTTTTTTTTTCCTTCAAAGAACGGAGTGATGGTCTTGAAGATTTTATTCATCCCCACATGTCTAGTTGAAGCACAAATTGTATGAGCACAGCTTATATGGTTGGCCAGATTTTTTTCACTCCTTGTCATTAAGGCTTGATCTACCCACGCCACATGTTAAGAAAAAAAAAAAAAAAAGCCACAAATTGCCATATTCAAATTAAAATAATACTATAATTACGTTGAAAACGCATACATAAGAATAACAGTCCCGTTTAAATTAAACATTGCCAACTAGCTCTGTAGCAGATCCAATTTTCTGACAGACATGACAAAACATGTCATGGTTGGGTAAAAGTGAGGCTTAATTATAGTACCATGCAACTATGTTCTTTATATTTTCCACTCTTCTCTGCCTTCCAATTACGTTAGCTGTTGATACTTGGCCTGAGGTGTAAGAGACACATTAGTCACATTCCTTGACTAAATGTCAAAGCTAATTTTCTGTCTTTGGTGAAAGTTAGAACAAACATTAATAATTTTATAGTTTAATTTATAAATTTTAATAAATTTCATAATTAAAATTTTTTAAGTTGAGAGAAAGTGAATATGTTAAAGGTAGATACATATTAAAGCAGAAATACTTAGGTTTCAACATTTTGGAAGCAATATATGTTCTTGATGACATATAAATAGTGTGAACATCAACTGTTATACATGTAAACTGTATAAGCATGTATAAGCATCTGGGTCAGTATTGCTAGATGTATTAAATTACCTGCAGGTTATGGTATCAGTCAGTTTCCATCTGTTGTGGAAAACCTAACTTGCCCATTAATTATATTTTTACTTAGAAAACAGAAAAGGGTTGTATTAATATATTTGAATTTGACATGCAGACAGGACTGTACTTTCTTCTTCATCTACTGTTTACTAATTTTGTCCTTCTTCCTTTTCTCAGTTTTTGCTATGGGTTTACCTTGCTTTAATTAACTGGCCATGCATTTTGCAGGATATAAGGCATGGAGTGAATAAATTACAGATGAGAATGAGGTTGATGACACTTGCCCCACCTTGTTATGCTTTTTCATGACCTTTCCCTCTCTTGGCACTGAAAATCTTCAGAATGTCCTTTCAGTGGCTAGGTTTTTTAAGTCCTTAACACGTTACCTTTCTATTTTGGATAGTATATATTTACTGACTTTTTCCCACAAAACCTTTATCTTTTCAGTTTATGTTTCTCATTTCTACATTTTTTTAAAGGAAAAAGTAGTTTTTACTTAATAAAAATTACTAAATATTCACAAAAATTTATTTAAATTTTTAAAATTTAGGTTTTACAATTTAATTTATAAAACTCAAATAATTTAAATTTTTTAAATTAATACTTTGTAATTAATATTCAATTTGTAGGAAAATACCAACCCTTCTCTATCCCCCAATGAAATTCCCCCCAAAAAAAAAATGTTTAATTCCCTCCTCCATTGTAACGGATTTTCAACATGGCCTCAATTGCATGACTTATTCACATGTGATAGAGACCTTCCCATTCAGTTGGCTCGTGGCATTATCCGTCCTATTCGGGCAACCATAAGTTGGGCATCTTACACTAGCTTCTTCACCTAGCCAAAGTTCTTTTGTAATCTCTCCAAATTTAAATTAATCACGTTTCAAAATATTAAAAAAAATAAAAATGAGAAAATTAAGCCAGCCTCTCAATTTGTCTGGTCCTATTTTGCTTATCTAATTACCATCACCATGATGCAAAAAGTAAGAATCACTGAAGCCCTTCCAGGTTGACGTTTCAAAAATTACAAATTTAAATACTAGAATTTAAATTTAGATTTTTTAACTTTTTATTCTGTAATTTTAATAATTTTCTTTGTTTATTTTTTCATATTTCTTTTTATGATTTTTTTCTCTTATATTGATTTTTTAACTCTTTTTTTTTTTTTTGTCTATTTCCCTCTAACCGCAGCCCATCATCCTAAAGTTAGGGAATTCTATCCCTTGAATTTATATTGTTTCTTGTTCACAAAGTCTCCATGCATCCTCGTCATATTCCAATGACCTAAAAATGAAACTTGCAATAACCCAGCCAAGCTTACTTATATGACGTCATTTGCATTTGTTTACCATGTGACTCTTGGTTGCAAGGCTAGGAAGATTGTTGCAGCCAACTTTTTCTTTCTTGTTTGATTGTGATCAGATACAAGCTAGCTAAATAAAAAAGTTATATTAGTTATATTTAAAGAGTCCTGCTATTCTCACTTAAGAAGACTCACTATTTAATAAAAAGTACTTGTTATTTGCGTGTTTTATGAGAGTTATGTGAATCTCCCTACCTAAGAATATAACATTTTTTTCATATTGAAAGCATCATAAAATGGTCCCAAAAAAAAATTGTGGTGGATGAAAGTATTACACCAAAGCAAACTACCATTATATGACGGAAACTAGTCTTGTTGGTGGTTTTCTTTGCACGTGGATCTTTAGATACAAAGCCGCAAAATGATGCTTGCAAGCACAAGGAAATGGCATAAATGATATCTACACCAAAAATGTTAAGCATGCAATGTATTCTAAATTACGCTTACAAACAAAAGCACCACAATCTTGTTATCTGCGATTAGATCTCCATTTTTTTCCATTCATCTTTCTCTGTTGTGTAATGCTGCTTAACTTGATAACCAATGCACTTTTACGAGCAACTTTCTTGCATATTATATGGACGGCCACTCCCCAAAATAAGTTCAGATTTGGAAATTTATTTGCATTGGTGTCACGTCTAGCTTTCTTGTGCAGACTTCAGTCCGTAGAATTAGGTTGCTCTATCCCTAGAAATCAATCTCTGAATCAGTTTAGTTGTGGGCCTGAATAGCAACTAATCAAGCAAAAACCACACATGTCTAAATCAAGCATGTTCACTCCTTTTCACCAGCTAGTTCGGCATACTAAATCATGATGCCGGAATATTATACATTAATTTTTCTATGATCAGGTGATGTGTCAAAAACTAATTTTAGCCTCCAAAACACAGAATGTTAGGAACCTGATAATTGTGAGATCCAGTACCAATTAGCTAATGTTTAGAAGCAACTTGAACCCTTTATGCTACTTCAAATCATCTCTAATTTCTTGTTCTCCTGCTGTTCAGTATGGTGTGGTTCGGTCGTTGACAAATTTTGTAATGAGAGAAATAGGACTGCCATATATTTAATGCTCCTAAAATCCCATGCAATGTACTTGTAAATGTATTTCACTGTCATATCCGAAAGATACAGTTGAACAGAAGGAAAGGGTGATTGATGACAGATCAAAGTAGAGGTTAAGAGAAGCAATTAGGGTTGGGGGAGTGGGTGGTATCTGCTTAACCCTTTACAGAATATGAGAGAAAAATAAGTTTAGGGGTTGCTTTCACTAATGGCTGTTTTAAGTCCACATTTTGATAACATTGTTTGCAAATGCTAATCACTTGCTTCTTTTTGAAAGAGGACAAGGCCACGAAAGCAAGCTCCGCCGCAAATTAAGGCACTAAGTGCAAACCACGAAAGTGAAAACTAATTAAGGACCACGTCCTCTTTAATTTTGTGCATAAAATATCTGATTTCAATAGCTAATTCCTTCTCTCTCTCTCTCTCTCTCTTCATACAGCATGGGTCATAAGATTTGTAGGTCCTTAAATTTAATTAATTATACACTTGGCGTCTGGTTGTAAATCACTTCTGCTTTTGATTGGATACAGCTAGCTAGCTACTAGCTAGTCAATTAGCATAAGTTTTTAAGTCATGCATTTAATTAGTTATTATTGGATAGACTTCTTTCATTAAATATCAGTAATGTGCTTTTTGACCATTATATATGTGCTCACATGATCTCATATTCCATCATCTTATGTATCTAATCAATATATAATGGTAAGATACACATGCATACATACACGCTAAGTTTATGGAAATGTTGTTAACTTTTATCAATGAGATATGGACAAATTACTTTATGAATAGTTTGTACAATAATCATGCTATTTTTATAAATAAGATAAAATTATATTAATTTTTACTTAAAAATATAAACCGTTAAATTTAATGAATTTTATATATTAAATAATGAATTTAATAGATTCATTAAAAGCATTTTGAATTTGTGACAATCTAATAAAAAAATGTGTTAGTGATACTACACTTTTTGTTTGTAGAAACGGATTTGTGCATAGCCCAAGTGATCCTGCACCTTGCTGTTGATTTCATCCCACCTTACCCACCCCCCTCATTTAAATTTTTTTTCCTTTTTTGAAAGTAAAGTCTAAACTTATCCTTCATTTATCAATAAAAGCTATTGAGATTATTTTGAAAATCTATCATTGTAGTTGGAGTTTTTTTTTTTTTGGTATGTTGTAGTTGGATTTTTTGTGGGTATTCATTATGCTTGCACTTGGAACTTTTTTTTTCCTTTGCAAAAAAGGATAACTGACCCAGTTGGAAATGGCCAGAAATGGGCTCTAGTTCTTAGGCCCTAAGACTATCAAATGGGCTACAGCTGGAACAATATGTAAGAACTAGATTTACTTGAGGTGACCTCAGGAACACCTAATGAATAGCCCAAGTAACAAATCCAGCCCATTGGTGGTGCCGAAGTACAGAGAACAAAATGTAAGGATTAAGCCAACTACAAACATTTGAATTTTTGGACTTGTTTGATCAAGCAAACGCTTCGGAAAGCCCACGCCAGAAGGTACACATTTATTTATTGGTCATTCTATTTTTATAAATTATATTTTAAAAAAATTTTATTTAAATAAATTTAAATTATTAGGTTTATTAAGTCTTTTTATTTTCTGGTACACGGTCTTTGGCTTGTTACATACATTGAATAGTGGGGAATAAAAATCAGCATTCAATGCATATCCAACCAATGATTTAACCAAAGCTGAAAAGGATGCATCATGGATCCCAGTATGTTTTGCAGGGATTCCATGCTTCTAATGCATAAAACTTGCACGTTTCTGACATGAGATTGGAAACAAGTGAAAAGCAGGCAATAGCTTAGCCCTCTCCGGAACGAATGAAAGGGCCTCTAAGAAAAATACAGATCAGACTGAATGGCACGAACGGGATTCCTGGTCAAAGGAAATAAAAAAGACAAAAAGCAGAGTCACGTTGAGAACACGTGCAAGAAATGAATAGTAAGGGGTCCCCAAGTGCTTGACAGCTTCCTTTGAGCACCTAGGAATGATCCCACGGCACAATCTGACTGATGATGATAAGGATGAATTTCTGAACAGCAAAAGGTTGAAAAAGAATTGAATTGAATTCAACGTTCAAAGGAAGGTTGGGTTTACTACCAAGAAACCTAGTACTCGTTGCCAATACTTATCTCTTTGTCCTTGTGGCTCTGCCATTGCCTCCTTGCCTCTATCCCTTTCACATATTCACATTTGGTGATGGGATGCTAACCCATCTTTCTATCTTTCTATCCTCTAAAGTTCAGTAAAGCTATTGTAGTTACTAATCCCAAGCTGGATAAGATTTTTATTTGGACTTTTTTTTGTCCTATTCGCTTCGGATTAATATTCTTTAATTTCTTTGTTCAAAGTCAAAAAAATAATAAAAGATATATAGAACTAACATTTAAGAGAATTGAAAATTGATGAGAAAAAATAGGATAAATAAATTAAATTTAATTATGAATAGAAAAAAATTGAAAATTATCAAAAAAAAAAATCAGATATACAAGTTCATTTGTCTCACACTTGTTCCATTGCTTTTATCTCTATTCTAATCGCAAACTTATGTTGGCAACTTTTGAGAATTTAATTCAAACTCAAGAATATGAATTCCTTCAAGAATGCAAGGTTGCGCTTATCCTTAAACTTGCCAATTGGCCTCATTTCATGGTATCACTAAATGAGATGATCAATTGTCAAGTCATGGATATTAAGACTTAAATCCTTTGTCTTTACCCTTTTTCAAAAAGCAAAAGTTAAAGAGCATTTTAATTTCCTCTTACATGAAAGCAAAAGTTGTTATACTACTTTATGCACATACACTTTGGATAAGAGATTTCATATGCAAAACTTATTATTTCAAGTATATCATGCGCTAATATTCAACAATTTTTGGCACCAAAAGTGATAAAAAAAATCCTTTCAAATTGTCACTTTTTAAGATTAAAAGTTTATTTAAAAAAAAATCTAACAACATTGGCAATTTTATCTATAAAAGTTTATATGTTCATTATTTATATTAAATGTGTAATCAAAATTATTATATATATATATATATTTTCTCAAATTGGCATCATCAACTTAACAAAGAAAAAAGTGTCAACCTAATTAAGTGACAAGCTCAAGAAAATCATTTACTCATCCGCTGCTTTCTACTTTTGAATCTTTTTATGTGAAAGTGCAGCTAACTTCGTAGACCTTATTACTTCCAACTTTCACAAAGCTACTTCCATTTTTTTTTTTAATAATAAAAGCATTTAATTTTGTCCGAATTTAAGAATACAACAGAGGTAGCTAATTCAATATTTCAGATACCATTGAGTAATTTTTCATATATTAAAATTATTTTCTGCACTACATATTATAAAAAGGCTTGTAATTATACACTCCTTTGGCAAAACTTACAGCTTATGATATATAAAATTAGAGTATTTATATACACTTGATATTTGGTGGGTATCGATGATTGGAGATGATGAATGATAGAAGAATAGATATTTGGTTGATGATGCTATGGCCATATTTAGCAAATAAAATCATAAATATAACGATTGAAACCTAAAATTGGAATCAATGACTTATGGATAAACTATAACATGATTCATGCGGGTGAATTGCCTGCACCCAAAAATTACATCCTATACTAATCTATTTTCACTTGAATGGTTCAACCATTTCTTTCCACTAAAGCACTTTAACATGTACAAAATAACACACACTTAAAACACAAAAAGTAATTATAACTATTGATTATGTGATATTGTGGATTTTACACAATCAATAATTATGATTAAATTTTATATGTTTAAGTGTGTTTTATTTTATATGAATAGACTTTTCCTCCTTTGCTTTGATTCATTGAATGTCTCCACCACTTCCTTCCTCTGTTCAGCCGAAAAGGAGGACCAAAATTGGCATTTTCCCTTTTCCCCTTTCTACTTTTGTAAACTGAAAGCCAAGCTGTTAAGAGCCCAAAAATCCCCAATTATTTACAGGAATGCACGTCCTACGCTTCAGATTTTCTTTTTTTTATTTTTTTGGGACCCATAAATTATTTACTCCCAAGTTCCATTCTAACTCATTGTCGGTACCCGAACCCGACGGGCTCACTCGGGTATTTGAATCCATACGGGTCAAGGGGGTTGGAGAATCCCTGTGTAAAGACATTCGAATTCTGCTGAAGATACCCGGAATTCTCAACCCGTTGGGCTCTCGTTCCACTCTGAACCTCTTCCTCCATTGCGTTACCAAGCTTCTCCGGCACCGTCACCGTCGATTCCACCTGGCATAGCAGTGGGACAGAAGGGACGAACAGGTCACTACTGGTGTTGTAATTCAACATCCCCTGAGATTGGCTCTGTGCTTGATTACCAGAAACGAACTCGTTCACCGAATTCAGAAGAGCCGGGTTCGCCCAGTCCATGAAATTCGCGGCACCCATGTTCTGGAGATTCAGCTTCTCATCCTGCTGTAGCATTTTGAGCGAGTTCATACGTGGCAGAGAAAACCAACGGTCGTCAATTTCCGGCAACGATTCGAGCACATCGTCTAAGTGCGACGAAGAGGAAGAAGAAGAGCCGTTGCTGTATTCTTTGCTTGAAACACTTGGTACAGTCTTCTGCGAGCTCGAATTCTTCTTATATATCCGACAAAGAACCCAATCGTCAAGCTACGTCACGAAATACAAGAGGAGCAAACGATTTAATAATCAAACAGTTGCGTAAAGCTTAAAACAGACTAGACAGAGTATTAAACGAAAACAGAGCAAAAACAGAGGATGTAATAATTCTACCTTGGAGCTGCCGTTCTTTCGTGAAGAATCAAGAAGACGATACTCATGCATGATCCAATTGGTTTTGGTGCCTTTGGGTGCTTTACCAATGTAGAAAACAAGGGCCTTTTTTATGCCAACTTTTCGACCTTCCGTGGTTATAATCTTGTCTGTTCCGGTGGCTTTCCAGTACCCAGACCCGGCTACTCTGTTGGGTCGAGATCCATTAGGGTACTTCCTGTCTCTTGGACTAAAAAAGTACCATTCTTTTTCTCCAAAAACCGCTTTGCCTGCATAAGCATAAAGTAACTCAGTTTAGAAAAATCCATCTTTTTTATTGTTTTAAGGCTCCGATTATACTCAATAATGAAATGGATAATTACTTGGTAGAACCCAGGGATCAAACTTGTACAAATCGATTTCGGCAATGATTTGCAGAGAGAAATGGTGCCCAGCTACCTTGCGGCACAGATACTGAACCAGAAGTTCCTCATCCGTCGGGTAAAACCGAAAACCCGGAGGTAAACTCAATTGGGCAAGTGGGTCTGTCTCAGGAATTACCATTTTCGCATACGATTCTCCACAGATCACACTACAGAGCAAGGAGAAAGAACAAGAACTCGATGAAGAGGAAGACGGGGGAGCTCGAGTTTTCTAAAACAAAGTTTCTATTTCTTCTTTTTTTTTTTAATAAACGGTAGATATGGCCGTTATTTATAGAGAGACACCGGGACCGAGATAAGTACGGTGGGTCCTGGTCTTACTGTAGTCAGTAGGGCCCGCTTGAGTAAATCACCACTCAAAATAGGCCACGTACCCGTATCCCGCCGCCCTTATCTGATCCGATACGGTCGCGCCTATCGGTGCTGCATTGTATATAGAACGCTGCTATGTAAAAAAGTGTATGAAAGTAATTTTTTACAAAAAGTGAGTCATCGAAATAACCGTGACACGTTTCGACTCGAAGCTTTACGCTTTTCTCTTTGGGAAAGAGAAAAATGAGTGTGTAACTGCTGTGCGTATCTGTGCGTGCGTTTTTTTTTTACAAAATTATCCGCACGTCGTTTGTCACGCGTGGGTTTAGACCACGTCGGCAGAGAGGGAGGATAAAGACGACGAGTGTGGCCACGTGTTTATGTGAGAGAGTTAGGCCGGAATTTGTCAGAGGGGGAAGGTGCACAAGGAAAGAAGTATAAAACCATAAAGCTGATGCGGTGGAAGGTTAAGGCAGTGACACGTAGTGGGAATGCTCTTTTTTGGCCTTTTGTTCATTCTTTTTGAGCTGCCAAGGCGTTTCTTTCACTCCTCAACCTCCAAGGGGAACCTTACAAGTATGATCTTATGGATGCGTTATTGAAGCTTTTGGGTTTAGGGTAGTTTTCATAAAAGGATAGGTGGTGACGTGGTTGGTCAAGGTCAAAATTTGGAGGAGTCTTATGAACTGGATTGTTCTCCCTTGATTGGTGACATTTTAGAGTTTTGTGAACGTGGAGAACTCTGGCTCGAAGATAGAAAAGAAACAAAGGTATAGGCGTGCTTTGTCCTTGTTTTGTTGTTATATTTGGTCAAATATCCAAATAAAATAACACATGAAAGCAATACGAACTCTTCAAATTAAATTGGCATGCGGAGAGATTTGTATTACGTATATATTGGCGATGAGTGTGGTGTTTGTGGAAGAAGATAGTAATGTTTTGATATTTTAAAAATAAAAAGATTTAATTAACAAATTGTTAATGTAATAGAGGTAGTTATATTTTAAAAGATTTTAAGATAATTTATTTATATAAATTTAAATTTAGAATAATTTTTATTAAAAAAATTTATCATTTATAATTTTTATTCTAAAAGATATTAATCTTTTAATTAAAGAATAAAAAATATTCTTAAAAATAAGAAAAACTATTACATAATACGTCTTCGAATACTATTTTGCTTGGTTATTTAGCTAAATTTTCATATTGTTTGGTTGACAAATAATGTGAAAATTATCGAAGATTATAGGGAGGCATGCGGAGTGGTCAATAGAGTGCTAAAGCAGGTTTTGAATGTTGAGAATTGGGTATATGCCACGTGCATATTCGGAGTGCAAAATGGATTGAATTCTATGGTTTAGCGAAAGACTCAGAGGGTTCAGGTTCTGAAAAGCCGCACAATCTATTGTAGAAAAAACACAGATCGATTTGAGACACCTACTTTGTTTCGTTGCTACACGTGACCAACACTACATTGACGTATGAATATTTCATTGTCTTTTCTTGTTTTCTAATCAAAATGTTGCACTTTTCCATTTGTAGCATTTGATTTCACATGATCCAATGCGGATAGTCAAATTGGGTAATGGGGGTTGGTTTTTGATTGCAAAATGACATCAATTAAGAACATTATTAGCTGCATTAAGTCAACTTAATTATAGTTTCTTGATTTTAATAATTATTATTATGCTTTTTTTTGTGCTTTCATGACATTATAAGGGCCCCTGAAATGTTATGTCAATTAGGTTGATCTTATTGATTTGATGTGTTATTTTGGTATAATACCAACAGCTAATTAAATAAATTTTTATTTTATGCAATTTTCTCTTCAGCTTTGACTTGAATGCATTTGAAATTCAAATGTGGTAGTTGAAGCTAAACTTTGATTTGCTACATTTTCACTTTCTTTTTTTTTTTTTGTAATAAAAGCACACACTATATAAAGTGTCACATATTGGGCATATGTACCATTGAAACTAAGGGTGTGCCATCCAGAACTGAGGCAGTGCGCTTACCAACTTTCCCCAAGAATGGCATGTGCTTGCTTCTTTTGTGGAAAACTGTCCCAAAAGGTTGGAGAAAGAAAGAAAATAGTTTATATAATTACATTATTAAAAATGATTATTGATTGGTAAGATGCAGCCATTGAAGGTGCATGGGCATGACATTTTAAATTAGTAGGTTTCTTTTGTTCTGTAGGCGCCCAACAGACAATCCTATGGCTGTATTTTGACTTGGCAAGCCAAAGCCAGTATGAGTTTCTTCACTAGTAAATCAAACTCCTCCAAATGGGAAAAGTCAGCACACAAGTTTGACCCAACGGGTTTCTTGCTATAGCTTTATATTGGCTGCAACTTGCATTCATTTAGAGATATTTAATTTTTATATGCCACATATCCTTATCCGTTCACATAGTTTTTGGCTATTTAAAAATGCAATGCACGTGGGTGTTGCTGTCATCACTATTATTTATATGCAAAAAAATTGTGTGCCATACATTTGAGTTGCCACAAATCAAAGAAGTGTTTGTAAATAAACTATCACAACTTTAATCCAATATGTAATGAAGATTCTAGGAGTTGGAAAGAATTTTAAATATCATATAACTTTGGACTTAGCTCATATGAATAAATCAATTTTTTTTTTTAATGTAAGGGGAAGTGATGTCGACCATTGAAGTATAAAATTTACAGTAATGATACTTTGACAATTATATTCATAACTTGCACACAAATTCATTTTGCTTAGTCATCAATCATTTCTTTTTTTTATTTTTTTATTAAATGAATTAAAAATTATTTAATATACATATAAAATTGTGAATTTAAATTTAAAATTTTCAACAAAAAAAATATCTAAATAATAACTGAATATTATTACATCATTAAGAATACCGCTCTTACTTTTTCATATATGTTGTGGATAATCACTTATAGAAGTAACATATTTCATAAAAGGAATATGCATTTCAATATTTTTTTTGGCATTCGTCTATATAGGAAAATCTAAATCTCATGAGTTTTTTTATAGTGAATATTTATAAATATTTTTAGGATGTATTCTCGCAACTCAGCCTATAAGTCTGAACAAATATAATAATTAATTTTTTAAAATTAATATTTAATAAGATTCATTTCATAAAATTAACTAAACTAGTCTATAAAAATATCCATAAATCCGAATTGAGAAAGTAAGAGCTGTTTCACTTTTCTTTTCTTGCAAAGCGTACACCAAATATATGCATTAAGAGCGTATATATAAAAGGGTTCATCCGAAATAGTGGGAACATTATTTATTTGATTAACTTGCAATGTAAGAATTGAAGGTCAATTCCATGCTACACTCAAACTGGATTGAGTGTAAACCCAATGTAAGATAACTCCAACATTTCAGCTTCTCATTGATGACTTTGGAACTGAGGCTTCTTACATTTTGTTGCACACGCACGCGTTTTGAAAAACACATAGCCAACTAGCTAAAATGAAAGTCAAAATCTGTAATTATGGTTAAACAGATTTGGTACTTGGGGCGTGAAACAACCAAGAAGTTTTCAGCTATAGAATCTTGACAATGAGAGATGCTTTTGAGGGATCACATCCTAAGTTCAACTTTTATAACCCATTTTCAAATCCTACACTGATCTAATTGTCAATTTATTACCAGTGAAGCTACGATGATTCCTTAGTTTCAAGTTGCACTGTTGATTATTTTCTACGCCGTTAGTTTTTCTGCTGACCAAAGGCTTTGACTTCAACTGTGATTCCCCCACGTGCCAATTCGGAAGTGGTTGCAGTTGGATGGGCAGCAAAAAAGTACTTTCACTCAACAAGTAATTCCTAAATGATCACAAAATATTTTAATTGTTCATAGTTTTATATTTAAAATTTAATAACTAAATTTTTATAAATAAAATTTTTTAGCTTTTATCAATGAAAATGGTAGAAACGTTGATGGTTATTGTCAATTCCTAGTATATATTATGAAGTGGATTGGACTAACCCATTGTAGTTGGAAAAAAGGTTAGATCGCGGAGGACCTCTATCAAGTATGAACTAGCACTTCCCATTTCTTTTCCTGGACCCACTGCCCATATCCATATGGATCTTCGTTGTATAGTTGAGAACTAAGAATGCCCAATCTGTTCCACAGTTTTGGGTCTACCATCTCCAGGCCCATAATCTTCTCAGCCTGGCAAGCAGTCAAGCACAGAAGCCAGAAGCTTTATTATTGTTTATTATTATTATTATTTTCAGATCAAGGAGAGAAAGAGAGTTTTTCATCTGTTTCAAAATGGTGTGAGTGTTTATTTTTGTACCCGATATTCTTTTCTGGCTGAAATAAACGTTTATTTAGAAATAATAATTCAATGCGCTTTTGATCTCTTATGAGGCTGCCTCACCAGTGTTGACATGAATCACTTATATTACGAGTAATTTTATAATAATTATTTATATTAAAAGTATTTTTTCACAAAACGCTTAAGTCAAATTTTTTTTAAAAACTATTTATATTAAAAATATTTTTGTAAAAATCACTTATGTTAGAAGTATTTTTGTAATAATTACTTATAACAAAAATACTTTTATAAGAATCACTTATATTAAAAATATTTTTATAAGAATCACTTATATTAAAAATATTTTTATAAGAATTAGTTATACTAAAATTACTTTTTAGAAAATCACTTAAGTTAAAGGTGCTTTTTTTAAAAATCAATTATACCAAAAATGTTTTTGTAACAATCACTTGTGTTAGAAATATTTTTTTTAAAATGACTTATGCCAAAAGTATTTTTATAATAATTATTTATGTTAAAAGTGTTTTTTCAGGAATCAATTATGTCAAAATTTTTTTTGTAAGAATCACTAAAAATAAAAGTATTTTTGTAAAATTTATTTATGCTAAAAATATTTTTTTAAGAATAATTTATGTAAGTGTTTTTTCATATATAATTTAAAGTTTATTTTCAAGAAAAAAATTCCTTTTTTTTAAAAAAAATACTTTTAACAATAAAATAGATGTTTTGATTGACTTTTTTAAAAAAAGAGAAGCAATAAAAGAAGTTAAAATTTAACTTATTTTAGAAGCTAAATATTTTGGCTTATTGTAAAAGTCAATGCGATTGAAGAAAAAAAAAATTAATTAACCGGCTTTCATTAATGATTTTTGTTGAACAAATTTATCCTTAACAAATTTTAAAACGACAACATCTATCCACTCCCATCTTCCCAATGTCTTGTTCCTTATTCTCCATAAACTCATACTGAAATGCTTTGTGAACCAGAACCAGCGCCCCTAATAGACACAAACCAAAAGAAGACAAAGAGGTTTTAGCTATGGCAGAGCGGTGGATTCAAGAAATTCGAAGAAGTCTTTGGAATTTGTTGTCAATGCCGAAGGTGGATAGTTCATTGGTTATGGCAGAACTCAAAAAAAATTCCAAGCAGAGGTCTTTCGCTAAGGCAGATCCAGGCATGTTGGAGACCTGTCCCATGGGTGTGTCTGCAATATTCCTGGCAGAACTTCAATTCAGAAATTAAACCCAATACAAATCTTTGACTTGTGAATTTCTGTTGGCCCAATGGAATTGGCCTTGGAAGTCCTTCCATGACAGTTTGACTATAACCTACTGCGTCTCTTATTAAATAATTACTTTTACAAAATATGTGTGTACTTGTCAGTAATTTTGTAAATAAAAATCGTTTTCATTTTAAAATTCAAACAACTTTTTAATTTAAAAGGTTCTTTTCAAATATTATGTCCAAATGCAAGAGAACTTAACTTCAAATAAAATATCTTTTAAAATAAGCACTATATAAAAAGTCTTTTTTTTTCTTAAGCCCAAACAAATGGGTTCTTATGGCAAAAAATATTTTTACAAGAATTACTTATGACACAAGTGTTTAGAATCACTTTATATTAGAAGTATTTTTTTAAGAATTACTTACGTCAAAAATATTTTTATAAAAAAGAATACTTTTACGAGAATCATTTATACTAAAAGTGTTTTTCTAATAATCATTTGTGCCATAAATACTTTTGTAAGAATCACTTATGTTAAAAGTATTTTTTCAAAAATTACTTTTACTAAGAGTACTTTTACAAGAATAACTTAAGTCAAAAGTACCTTATACTAAAAATGTTTTTGCAAGAATCCTTTTGTCTTTTTAAGAATCACTTACATCAAAAGCATTTTTGTATAAATCACTTAAGTCCAAAGAATTTTTGCAAGAATTACTTGAGCTCATTTGGATGACCTTATGAAAAAAATGACTTTTTATGTCTTATTTTTTTAGAAGGACTTTTATTAAAAATTAAAGCTATTTTATGTTTGAATGTAATATTAAGAAATGCTTGTAAGTTAAAAAACAATTTTGATGTTAAAATAAAAATTTATAAAAGTGCTATTTCAAGAAGCACTTATGTCATAAGTGTTATAAGAGACACTTTGGAAGAATCACTTATGCTATAAGTACTTTTCTAAGAATTAGATAAGCCCAAAGTACTTTTGCAAGAATTATTTATGTTAAAAGAATTTTTTTAAAAATCACTTATGTTAAAAATATCTTTGCAAGAATTACTTAAATTAAAGGTACTTTTGCAAGAATCACTTATGTTAAAGGTGCTTTTCCAATAATCACTATGCCACAAGTGCTCTTACAAGAATCATTTATGCCAAAAGTGATTTTTCAGGAATCACTTATATCACAAGCACTTTGCAAGAATCACTTATGTTAAAGTACTTTTTTAATAATTATTTCAGTCAAACGTGTTTTTCCTAAAATCATTTGTGTTAGAAGCCATTTTGCAATAATCACTTATACCAGTCAAAAGTACTTTTCTTAAAATCACTTATGTTAGAAGCCTATTGCAAGAATAATTTATGCCATAAGCACTTTTTCAAAAATTACTTAAATTGAAAAGTACTTTTTTAAGAATCACTTATATTATAAATATTTTTGCAAAAATCACATAATTAAAGAAACAATTTATTTTTAAAAAATGATTTTTTACAATAAAAAAAGTTTATACAAACGGGGTCTAACTAAACACTTTGATTATCCTTCATATGCTTCTTTTCTCACCAAAATTTATGGGGTCATTGCCCTTACAGCTATAGAGGATACAATAGCACAATAGCTAGGAAAATAAGGTCAATTAAGCAATTAGATGTGAAAATAAAGTCTAAGTGTAAGGTCAGATCGATCAGATACTAAAATCTAAACTACTTTTGGCACATGCTGTACATAAATTCCACTAGCCAGTATGAAAGTTGGCATGATCACTGAGCCAAGTGTAGTTGCAGCTTCAAGATCCATCACCATAGTACCAATTGCAAGGCCTAATCCTTGTGAGACCAACACGCTGCATATGAGGGTGAGCAGTGCGTATTAGAAGTTTATCACATTGGTTTTCAGCCCCGCCATTCAATAACTTACCAGAAGGAATATTGTAGGAAGAACAAGTTCCATGGCAAGGTTGGCTCCCATTTGTGACGTGAAGTATGAGGAGAGCCTGTACATGCTAAAAACAAGCTGTATACATAACATTTGCAGACAAAAACAAAGAGAAGAAAATTGAAGAAAAGAAAAGAATCGTTATAAGAGTGAAAACATAATTATGCAAGAAATCATCAAGAAGGAAAAAACATCGATAACAATTGTTGAAATGCAAGAACTACAATACCTTGAGAGTAGCAAGGCGTTTCCCATTCTTGAAGAGGTCAGAGGCTTCGTCCTCAAAAGCTTTGCGGGCTGTTGAAGACTCTATGTCTGCCATCTCCTGCTTCATTGATTTGCTTACTCTCAAAAGTCAAAAACTCACCTTCGGAAAATTAAATGAGGAGATAGCGGCTTGATGTAATTAAGTAATTGTTAATTGTGAATATGAGTTAGTTAAAATGGTAGAGATTTGATCACTTTAAGTAAATTAATTTAAGTTTGATTGCAAGTGGAGTAAAGAATATTTTAAAAAAATAAAATAAAATTATCAATTAAAATATTAATTATATAAATTATTTAAATTTATAAATTATTATTTACTCCCTAAAATAGGCATGAATGATACAAGCCCTTATTAATTTTTCATAATTATTTTTCCTTTCATGCTAAAGAGTGAGAGCTTATAATTTGTCTATTGGTTAATGGCAATATTTTTCCTTTGCTTATTGTACTTTATGTAACGTCTGCCTCTGAAAATATCATCTTAATATTAAGTTTATAAGCAGGTTTTTTTTTTTTTTTTAATGAATAACAGGGGGCTTTTCATATGTAGGTTTATTTCTCCACCGAACCACATGGTCCGCACGTGCAAAAGGTATTGTCTATGTCAGTAAAAAAATCTTAAAAGGATCACACTGAAAAGGACAGAAAAGTTAAAGATAATGTCAATAAATTTGTTTTAAGTTTATAACAATTTAATTTCACTAAACTTTAGATGTTAAAATGTTGGTATCAGCATATTGGATATGTTTTTTTATGGGAAAAAGCTAGTTCTAGGAACTAATATCTCCAAACAACTTACAAAAAATTAATTGCAGACTTATTGGATTTATTAAATTTTGAAATTTAATAAATTAATAAAATGAATTTTTTAAAAAAGATTTTTATGGATTCCTTTTATAAAAGAAGGGAACTTTTTTCCTAAGGTTTGATTAGAATTTTAGAACGCGTATTTGATGAACATTTTCATTGAAGCAGTGTGAACAAAACAGATTAGAACTGTACCAAAAAAAAAAAAAGAACACAGATTAGAACAGACAGAGTATCCTAGCCAACAATAGAATCCTGGCCATTGCTTGTTCTTGTGGTAGGGTAATCAGAGATGAGAAAGGAGTCTTTTTGAAGGGCTTCAAGAAGGTCCTCGTCTCCTGTTCTATTCCTGATGCTGAACTATGGGCGACTTTACATAGATTGCAATTAGCATGGGAAACAAGGGTGAAAAGAGTCGTTCTGGAATCAGACTCTTCAATGGCAGTTAACCTAGTGGAACAGAAATTCCAGCAGTATGCTCCAGTTTATCATGCAGCTGGTTGAGCTTATTACAGAATGGTCAAATAAACATTGGGCAATTCGGATGCTTCATGTGCACAGAGACGCGAATCGTGCTGCGGATGCTCTGGCAAAAGTTCACTCAGATCGGAGCCAAATCTGGTCAACTATGGGCACGATCCCGACAGCCATTCAACAGATTTTGGAGGAAGATCTGGGGGGAATTTAATTAGTGTGTTTTGTTTTTTGTATTTAGTGTGTCGGTGAGTGTTGTTTAATATAACCAAAAATATAAATTTAAAAATAATTTTATTAAAAAAAGGCCGTTTTAATAATTTCTTTATTTAAAAAAATAATTTTTAACTATAAACAAAAAAATATCTAAATTTCGCCCCAAAAAATTTGAATTTCATTAGAACTAGGTATTATTACATGGCTCCAGATTAATTGGGAGATGACCACACGATTGGCGTTTCGTGTGCATTTACAACGCGTACAAGGCAGGGCCAGTTGCAGAACCTAATGATTGTACAAATAAGCGGACCCAGACTTACAAATCTTTTAACTTTCACAGCTTCGGAATTGAAGGATAGAGATATAATAAAGAAAAGTTAAAAATTACTGATGAGCCTCGACTCATTTGACATAATATGGTGTTTTATTTTTATTAAAATTCGAGTTTAATGTCGTATGTCTCATTTTTTCTAAAGTCAAGTGATTTTTATTTCATAAAAAAAATTAAAAATTAAAAAATTAAAAATAATTATAGATATATTTTAATATAAATTAAAATAAAGATAAATAAAAATTATTAAAAATAAAAAATAAAAAATAAAAAATAAAAGATATAAATAGTTGAAAATCAGGAGAAAATCTTAAGAAATCTTTTATCGTAAAAGGACTCAGCTAAATCTATTTCCTATATTCTTAATCTTAACTATAAACTATGTGAGTGAAAGACCAAATTGTATATGCATTCTGTTTTTTACGACACCAATCATTAGACAAACAAAATGCAGCCGTTTCTTGTTTTCTTCATGCTTTGTTCTGCTCATATATTTCTAGTCCAAAGTGCCAATGATGTTGAAGATGAGATCAGCAGATCTCAATTCCCAGAGAAGTTCCTCTTCGGAGCAAGCACTTCCTCTTACCAGGTACTCCATTTCTTCTCTTTGTTGATCTTGTGGTTGTTGACTTTTTTTTCTTCTCTGTTTTCAAATATGTTTTCTGTCTGAAATGCCGATATTTTGTTGTTCCTGTTTATGTTGTTCATTTTCTGTAAAGATTGAAGGAGCATATCTTGAAGATGGGAAGGGTTTGAACAACTGGGATGTTTTTACTCATATACCAGGTAAATGGTAATCTTCATCGCCGACAACTCGCTCGGTTAATTTCCAATGTAAACGTTTGGGGCCCATCAATCGTTTATTGTACCGATGAACATGAATAATCACTTTGTCATTCTAAAAATCCGCAGGAAAGATAAAAAATAATGACAACGGTGACATTGCAGATGATCATTATCACCGCTTCTTGGTAAAAAGCCGCAATACCTGATATTGCAGATGATCATTTTCTCAAGTTTCCTGGCTTTTGCTCTTGTGCAAATCTATCATCAAATTTGTAAGCTTCATCACTCTCTTAACTGTTGATTTGTACAGGATGACATTAAATTAATGCCTTCTCTTGGGATAAATTCGTATCGATTTTCGATTTCGTGGGCTAGGATTCTACCGAGTAAGTATTTCATAATTCACAAAACGAGTTACTGTTATCTTCTTAACTATCTACGCAGTTTGATCTTGAGCTGTAACAGGAGGGATATATGGTGATATTAATCCAAGTGGAATCATGTTCTACAACAAGATTATAGACAATCTGCTGCTTCATGGTAAAGCAACAGTCTAATAGACTCCATCTGGTTATTGTTTTGAAGAAATTAGGCTAATAAAAGGGATAGAGGAAAATAAAAAAATATTTTTGAAAAAATTATTAAAAAGGAACTTATAATAAATGATATTCTTAAAAGTTTAATTTTTGATTAAGTCTAATGATATCATTTAATTCATGTAATCGACTTTATTTAATAGGTGAGATAAGACTTTATTTGTTGCTATATTTTTATATGATTGTTGTTCAATGGGTTTAGTTCTGGACATGTGCGCATAATCCAGGGATTGAACCATTTGTGACAATACATCATCATGACTTGCCCCAAGAACTGGAACGAAGATATGGTGGATGGCTCAGTCCCCTGATACAGTAAATCCACTGCTTGCATTCTAATAGTCCTATAATCCTATAATATAATAGTGCCACAGCCAAATAATTTGGCTACTTGTTAGCTTTGTAATATGTAAGCTGATGAACTCTGCTTAGAATAAGAATTGATCCATAAGTTTCAGCTAATAGAGAGCACCGCCGTGAGAATTTAACTGTAATACTTCTTTTGCAGGAAGGATTTTGTTCGATTTGCAGAAATCTGTTTTAAGAGCTTTGGGGATAGGGTAAAGTACTGGACCACCGTCAATGAGCCAAACCTGTTTGCAGAAATGGCGTATGTGAGGGGAACATATCCCCCTGGTCATTGTTCCCCGCCTTTTGGAAACTGTTCTGCTGGTAATTCCGATGTTGAGCCTCTCATTGCATTGCACAATATGTTACTGTCACACGCCAAGGCTGTTGACTTATACCGCAAGCACTTTCAGGTAATACAAGATTGGCCTACATTGAATGCATTAGTTATCTGGTTTTGTAGCTTTTAAGAGAACGGAGGATGAAAGGCAAAGATGGGTGTTTAATCAGTGAATTTTGACACTAATTTAGACAGAGCAACGTGGAAGTATTGGGATTATTGCCAATACCTTCATGTATGAAGCTCTTAGAGATGAAGAATGTGACAGACAAGCAGTGTATAGGGCCTTGGCTTTTGTTGTGGCCTGGTAAGTTTTCAGGATACCATTTCCTTTTCTGTGTCAATCACTTGGACTTCTAAAAAGAAACAATTATGCTATTTTCACAAAATAAAATTTTACTAAATATTTATTTA
The DNA here is from genome assembly GCA_037013595.1 of Dicorynia guianensis. Taxonomy (NCBI): domain Eukaryota; kingdom Viridiplantae; phylum Streptophyta; class Magnoliopsida; order Fabales; family Fabaceae; genus Dicorynia; species Dicorynia guianensis. The sequence goes on from JASUAB010000009.1 coordinate 6,690,934, forward strand.
AAAGAAATTAAATTATTAAATTTATTCAATTTTAAAAATTAAACTGTAAAATTTAACAAATTTACATATCTCATTCATTTTTGTAAGTATTTGGTCAAAAAAATTTCGTGAGACTTAAGTTCTCAGCAAAGAAAAATACAGAGTTTTGCTAATGAAGTGTGACAACCATGTCTCATATACTAGTACATACATGGTTAATGAATATGATTAGAAGCACTTTGTCCTACTTTATTCTTAAATATACTCTTTAACGAACAAGCAGGGTGCTTGATCCCCTTGTTTTTGGTGAGTACCCTCCTGAGATGCGCCATATTCTAGGGAGACAGTTGCCAAGGTTCTCTCCTAAGGAAAAGAGCCTCATAAAAGGCAGCATTGACTTCATTGGCATCAATCACTATTCAACTCTTTATGTCAAAGACTGCTCTCTCTCTGCTTGTCCTCTTGGTGGAGACCGTCCAATACGAGGTTTTCTTGAAACAACTGGAACGAGAGATGGCATTCCAATTGGTGATCTGGTATTTTTATGCAGTTCAGCTCTCTTATCTTCATGTTATATTTGATTTGATTAAGGTTTAGGCAAGACTGAACATAGTATCTGATGTAATGTTTTTGTTAACAGACAGGAATGCCAAGGTTCTTTGTGGTTCCAAAGGGTATGGAGAAGATTGTAGACTACATAACCATGAGATACCATAACATGCCCATTTTTATTACAGAAAATGGTGAGTGAACATGCATTACATTATCTCAATTTGATCAGTTTCGTGAAAGATTATCAGAAATTAATGAGACTAAAGAAGGCTCTTGTTTGTTCCACACATTTTGAGTTTCATGCAATGATGAGTTAAGAACCTAAGGCTGCAGAATATGTCTCAGGATATTCTGCACCGCCCAAACAGGATGTCACAATGAAAGACTCGTTGCAAGATTTTAAGCGAATAAGATTTCACAAAGCCTACCTTGCATCTCTACTCAGAGCCATAAGGTGGGTGACGAGGAAATCTTTAGTTTTAGTCTTTTTTGGCTGATTTTTTCAGTCACTTGACTAACCAGTACTTATATTAATTTGGGCAGGAAAGGTGCAAATGTAAGAGGATATTTCATATGGTCATTGGTGGATAACTTCGAATGGGTAGATGGCTATGGAGTAAAATTTGGACTGTATTATGTGGATCGACAGACGCTTAAACGAATCCCCAGACTTTCTGCTACATGGTTGTCTAGTTTCCTCAACAACACCAGCCACCCGAAAAAAGAAAATATCAGCAAGCAATATATCGGAAACAAAGATGTAAGGTTTACTGGTTTTGAAGCTTATTGAACTAGCGGAAATCTGAAGTTACTACGACATAAGTACTTGCTTTTAGCACTAAATATTGGCAAGTCTCTAAATTTGCTGGAATTCAAAATGATCCGCCACAAATTCACAAACATCAGTGTTGGAAAGGGGAAATGGATCACTTTCAGCTTAAAATTTGTAACTTGTGTTTCTTAACAATTTTTAGAGAATAGTCACTCAGTTATTATTTATGAAGAGATTTATTTTTTTATTTATTTCTCTAATCACTTAAACCTTTCATTTCTCTATCTAACCTGTCTAAATACTTCCTTTCTCTTAATTATTTTCTTAATCACTCGCAATATGCGATTCTCAATCTAAAACCACCATGCAGTCACCATCCCACATAGGACTTCTTTGTTCTGTGTGGAACTAGGCCGAGTCAGGTGAGGGGCTTACACTGTTATACATCGTGCACAGTCAATTTCCAACATTTAATTCTTGTCCTGTTGTCATATCTCATGAGTCATGACCCAAATAAAGAAGTTCTTGGCCTGTGTGTGCTAGTTTTGGGTGAACACGTTACACGATAAAAACCAGTCAGCCACCAAAATTTTCAGACTTGACAAAATGACCCAACCTCTTCTCATAAAGACTGTCAGGTGTGACTGGAGAGCTTGAGAATCGGATGAGTTAGGCTAAGAACTTCTCGAATTTTAAACTGCTGCCCAGGATTTGCTCACTAACCTAACCCTTGAAAGATCCAAGGAAGAGTGAGACAGTAGGCCAATGGCTGAAATTTTTTAAAAGCAGAGGAAGATCAACGCAGAAACGCACAAGGAAACCAAGGAAGAAATGGGTTTAGGGGTAGAGTTTGTGATGGTATTGGTGGGATTGTGGGGATATTATCTGCGGCCATTGATTTTCAGATATGCTGCAGAGATGGTAGAAGTGATGGGACACGCCATTTGGAGGATTATAAGAGGAAACCCTTCCTGGGTATTCTCCAACTATCTTCCGTACTCTTCTTCTGTCCTTTACACTCACTAATTACTAGCCTCTCTGCGGCTTGGTTGCTTGCATGGGATCAGGTTGATATGAACAAGCGGCAGGAAGAGAACAAGATAGGACATTTTCCTTTGAATTATGTCTGATTTGACATTTGTTCCCCTCCTTTTTTTTCTTTTTCCTTGTTCTACCATGAAGGCGCAAAGGTGGCAAGGAATTAGGACATCTATTTGATATAGGAGCTATAATAGATTGATGGTTTCATTTCATTTCACTTTACAGAGATTTAACTCAATAAACTGTATTGAAACCGATTGGGTCATTGTTTGTTCCTCTCTTATGTGCAAGAAAGATGTGTAAAATGTACGAGCTTTGATTAGAATTTCGATGGATGGATCTGACCTACACGAGTAATGAACTTACCATTTTTTTATAATTTGTTTCTTATCGATATAGCATCTTTTAATTTTAATTAGGTCTGATGGCCCAAAACATACTAGGCCCAGATGTGGAGCTACACCCAAGGTTCCAAAACACCCAAACCAAAATGGGCTTAAAAAATTCTTCGAGAAAATAGTATTTTAAAGATTAAAAAAAAAAGGAGGAGAAAGTAGTACTTTATTTACCGAAATAAAAGTAAATTAAATTCACCTATAGGCCATTGATGGCATCTTGGTGGATAGATCAGACATCAATTTTCTTTATGAACATGCACATTATCCTTCAATACAATCACGATTACACAAGAGAGTTATATGACCAGAGAGTTGAGACCACATGTTCATGTTAAAGATTTTTATTTTTTTACTTTCACACGAAATGTAATCTTTATTTTGAGAAAAAAAAATTATAAACAATATTATTTTTTGGGACGCAATTAATTTTTATTGAATTAAATTTTGAATTTTAGTATCATAAGTATAAGTAACTCCCAATCCTAACTTTTTATAAATTGCGAATTGTTTAATTTTTTAAATTTAAAATTTAATAAATTTAAAATTTTTAAATTGTAATTTAATAAAATTTTATTAAAAAAAAGGAATCGGCATAAAATAAAAGAGTGGAAAAGTGATCGTGGGCATTGGTGTGGAACAAGTCAATCACTTTCACTTTTGTCCCTACGCTAAAAGTAGTCATTTATGAGATTGTCATCAATTTGGTTTCTCCCCCTTAATCTCTTATATTTTTTATAAATATAAATTTTATATATTATTTTATATTTTTAATTTATTTTTACACATACATATATAATCAATAAAATTATCTGCACAAATAATTTTTTCTAATTATATATGCCATCTGCTTGTCAAACTGTAACATTCTTATATCATTTTTTGTTATATAGTTTTGAATTATAGATAATGTTAGATTTTCATATAGATTCATTATACGTAAAGGGACTTGACTTCCCAAAAATATAAGATATATTTTACAAGGTGAAGTATATATAGATATTTTATAATAAAAAGAAATTAAAAAGTTTGTATAAAAAAAAATTAAAAAGTGTATTGTCCTAAATTTAAAATTTAAAATATAATCGATTGTATTTTATAATATTATAAACTACTAATTTTTTTTGTCATTAATCGTTAAAACACTTTATACTTTACTTAATAAAAGAGTAATGTTACTCTCACATTTAAAACTCTTATAAAATTTATATATCAAACATTCACAGCCTTTAATTAACAGTGTAGTTAGAGTCCACACAATTAATAAAAAGTTATAGATATTTAGTGGGTGTATTATGTTAGGATTTTAAGTGTGAGAGTAGAATTAGTGTAATAAAAATTATATTTTACATTTGAAAAATGATTTATTGTATTATATTAATTACACTTTTCTCCTTCTTGGTACATATTTAAGATGCCAACAAGTAATAAAGAATGTTGGACATGAACATTTTGAAATTCACTTCTTAATAATACCAAGAATATGGATTGAGGAAGGGAATGAGGGACCACAGGATACAACACTTTGATTCACATTGCATACAAATAAAACAACAGTGGCAAAGTATGATTGCCACAATTTACAAAAGCAGTATCAGCTTCATAACATCTGCCTCTGCAATATTAATATATTATATAAAGAATCTGGAATATAAGATATCAATTAAATGAAGCTATTAATAAATTATTAACAGAAATAATCGCAAATTTGACCTCAATTATGAACAGGATCATAATTCTAAACAGCAATTGGCAAGTTTTCAAATTGCTGCATCTGTTCATTCTCAAGCTCTATCATGTCACTGATGATAATATCAGAAACACTATTCACAATATCTGACAAGTTCCTGCATTTCACAAGAAAAAGAAAAATGCCCCTTAGATAGACTACATGGATTAGTGAAGGCAAATTATCAATTTTTTTTTTTTTTTTTGTGACGAGAGAAGTTGCAAGCTAGTTGACATACATGTAAAATCCTGAATTTGATTTTAAGATTCATAAGGGAGAATGTTTCAAGACAATTACTAGTTGCTATTGTATTATTAAGGGTGCTGGTTGAAGGTAAACATGTTGAAATCTTTAAAATGCTTCTAAGTTAATTCAGAATTTATCCATTTTATGCCCCTATTTTATTTTTTATTTTTATAATTTTATATATCTCTTTAATTTATATTTAAATATATTTTGTAAATCCTACTTTTTTTATTGATTTTTTTCCTTTTAATTTTATACATATCTCTTTTATTACACCTCTTACTTTAAATTTTCAAAGGTAGGGGGTGGCAGAGTGTAAAATTAAAAATAACCATGTCTATGTGTATGCATGTACGAGCATTTTGAGTTACATGTAGATGCAGGAAGTTGGAGATTCCTCAGACACTATCCTACATATTTGAAATGTCATTCTTTTCTTGCAACTGTACATAGCACACACGCCCTTAAACAGAAGAAATGGATTAAGAAGATTTACGAGAATAGGAAGATAATAGATAGTTAAGACTTAAATGATACCCTTTAGAGGAGTTGAACGTGAGTCCTACGGTGTACTTGGCTTCTTCAAGAGCCAATTTGAAGCGCCGGAGATCCTCCTGCGACCATTTCCCGTTGTTGATAACGCTCAACTGAGACGGTTTAACGTCACAGAAGACAGGAATCACCTTCTTCCTGCACTCCATTAGCAGGGCCAACTCATGAAGGCAAAAATAGGACTCACAATAGCGTGGAGAGAAAACTGCCACGCCAATCTTGCACTCGAAAATTGCACTGTTGATTTTATCAAACAGTTTGTCCCCTGGCTTCATTGTCTTGTTGTCCAAGAAAGGGTGCAAGTTGATTCTGCGGAGATCATCATACAGCAAACTAGCCACCGTTCTTTTGGTGTCCGTGCTTCTGTGGTTAAGGAACACATCACAGGGCCTCACAAATCGCTTTGCCATCTCCTGCCTGATCATTTGGGTATGCCTTTGGCTGCTGAAAAGCCTGCGTTGGAAGTTGAGGATGGCCAGCGATCGAGACATGCTTTTTCTCCAACAAACTAAAACAAAGTACCTCCTTTCTAATGATTGGCTTTTTGTTTGTTTTTCTTTTTCTCTTTCGTACGTTAGAATGTGAAAAAGAGTTGTAAAAAGGGTGTGTAGGTTTCATTTCCTTATATAGAGGTGAGCTTTGACTTTTTATGCCTTTTCTTCCCTTCCCCTTATTTTGGTCTGTTTGTTTTTCTCTTAAATTTTCTTTTGTCGGGCACAATAGGAGTGGTTTGGTCGGTGAATTGATCTTGAAAAGGCAAGAACATGCTCTTTCATGGAAAAAAATATAGGAAATATAGCGAACACATGTAGGTTGACGGCAAGAGGGTAATTTGACTCCCTCTAGTCTAGGCCATATTGTAAGGAAGAGTACCCTTCAAACACGTTTTGGTTCCTTCCGAGCTAGATCCTTTTTGAATATGATCCTTATTACACACATGCGCCATAGATTTTGTTTGAACGACATAACAAGCACTTTTGATTTCTATATAATAAATTGAAACCTATATATTTAGGATTCGGATTCTTGATTTTAAACATACATTAAAAAAAAGATAAAATTCATAAATTAATAAAAAAAGACACATAATAAAATTATTTTATATTTATTTTATTTTACCTAAAATCACCAAAATCTAAGAATTTTGGAGGAGCACGAGCACGACAGAGGGATGTGAACACAGCACCCTCTGTCGTGAACTCTAGTGCCCTGTCTGCCATATTTTCTACACAAGTTCAAAGTAATTTCGTCTGGTCTGCGCATGAAATTTTTTATTTTGCCTTTGAGGTTGAACATTTTGTCGTTTTGTGTATGCGCCATAAAGAATATATGTCTCTTACTTCGTCAACCATATATTTGTGTCAATGGCTTTACATTTGTGCCCGGATTGTGACGGAAGGCAACAAGATTTTCCCTCTTGACAATTTGAATAGAAAATTTCTAGTCACGACTCAAGTTTCCTTGCACCCAGTTGATCAAAGAATACTCTTTACCAATACAAAAATCAATATTACTGGAAAACGAGAGATTTAGCATTTTGTTAGAGGCATTAATTTTTATTTAATTATGCATGTTAGCAACTTCACAGGAAAGTATCATCTATTTGGTTTAAAAGGCTCACAGGAGATGGTGTTAACTCAATAAAAGCTAATTGTATCTTAAAAAGATTTAGTATCATTGTATATAAAGTTGAGCATTGAAAAAACTTTTGTTTAGAGGGAAATATTTACAACTCCCTCACATAAAACTGACTTCAATGAACGTGATGAATTGAGAGAATAATTTTGTTAGACTCCCCTCTCCCCCCACTACAAGAGAGTCTTGTTACGTTTCTATTTTATATCTATATTAAAATATTTAAAAAAGTTATTATTTACACGATTTATTTTAATAAAAAAATGACCAAATACGTATAAAAATAACATAATAATATTCTTATAAAATAATATTAAAATATACAATATAAAATAAAAGAATAAGATAACAAGTTATTTTTAAGTGCATTAAATTATATTTGTGATAAACTTAGAGGTAGTTATTTGGACAATTAGTTTCAAATCGTCGCTAAACATCTTCGTGGCGGATGATTTTCTGGCAGGTGGAAATTACTACAAAATATATTAACGGCAACACTTAAAACTGACGATAAATTTCTTCTTAAAGATGACTGGTTTGATCTATCACAAAGAACAAGTGAAATAAATTAAAATTGCAAACAAAAATTAATTTTTTTGGTCTTTACTTCTAATTTTTTATAAAAGAATTATGTAAAAATAAAATAAAATTTTGTAGTAATCGATAAGATTTAGTGTTATAGAGGGCATGTCTGAGAAGAATCAGTATCAGAGGCAGCTAAGCTAACCAAGTGTGCGAGCGTCTGGCAGTCTTGACCCTGCAATTTCAACAGTTCTGCCTGTCCTGCTTCCCATCCATTTCCTCTTCTCCTCTCCATTCATTAATAATTCCGCCTTCATCAATGTTGTACAATTTCCTTACTAACAAAAAAAAAAAAAAAATCTACAATTGCTACTATTCAACTGCTTGTACTATTTATCTTTTTCTAACTTATATTAATTATAATTTTTTTTAACTCAATCTCATAATAATTTCGTTTAAAAAATTTAAATTATTAAATTTATTAAATTTTATAGTTTAAATTATAAGTTTTGACAAATATAATACTTTACATTAAATTTTGTGAAATTTTTATATATTTTTTAATAAAAACAACATTTCTCTATATACATTGCATCATGAAAGAAGCAATACTTAACTTTTAACTGAACAATCCTATATATGAAAAATACTATGAGTTCACCAAAATATTCAATAAGGAAAAGAAAGGTATGAGGATATTAAAGAAACAGACATGAAGTGGGCGAATGAATATGTGCAGCAAAGATGATAGTTGAAAGAAGAGGCACGAGAAAGATTGCCACAATGCAGAGAGAAACTCCCATGGTGGCGTGCGAGGCAAGGCAGAGACCTTTCAGACACATAAGGGAGAATGTATATGTAGATGGAAAAAAGGTTTATTCGTGAAATAAGTGTTATTAAATACTTACAAAATTTAAAGTAGAATGTTAGATATATTAGATTTACAATTTAATAATTTAAATATTTTAAAGTAAATATTAAATAAAATTTAATTTACAAAAATAACCATATTGTATATAGATAGGAAGAGAAAGTGAAAAACAAAAATGGACAAAGAAGGAAAGTATTGAAGTGTATCACAGAGGGTCCATGGTGGCATGGGGGTGGACTGGCAAAGTTCACATGGAGAAGGGTGAGCTTCAACGTTCTCACAAGGAATCCTTTGCTGCAGTGAATCGCCTGTAGAAGTAGGGGTAGGGCCATTAGGCATGGGATGGAGATGAGGCAAGAGGCCAGAAGTTGAACAAGTCAATAGTCAATATATATACCCTTGGAGAAGGCATGGGCGGCATTGCCTTAATTCCTGGGCCTTGACGATTCGATGTAGATTTGCACCTTGGACTTAATGTGGCATCATTATCGGATGTCACGGAAGGGACGCCAAAAAAAAAAAAAATTAATATGACACTATACCAAAAAAAAAAAAAATGTGACAGCATTAATTAATACTCACATTGTGCTTCAATTAATTTTAATACGGTCGTTGCCGTTCAGCTTCAACAGTCATTCAAACATCATAACTAATTTATATATATATATATATATATATAATAATCTCTTTACTGTCTCTAATTAGTTCACTTTTTTTTTTAATATGTTACTATTATGATGATATATCATATAAATTATATATTTTTAAAGATTTTAATTTTTTTTAAAAAAATTGTATATCTCAATAAAAGGAAGCGATATTTTCTTAGCTGTAGTATGTGGTAAAATCCAGCAGCATATAACTTTATTTTAATATAATACATATACATATTTATATATATGCCTGTATTAATTAATATATATGAATTATGGAATAAATACCCATGCAACAGCAATTAATATGGGATACCTCAACAATTCATTCATTTATTATTATATTTCATAGTTTCCTGTATCTGCTATGTACATGTAAGTAATTTTTCATGTAAGAAGCTATAGTTGACTTGCTGCAAAAGTGAAATCTGTCTCATCCTTCATTTCATGGTCCTCCAAGATTATGATAATCTAAAACTACCAATATAATTAATTAATGTGGGAGGGAGGTGGGGTTGGAGGGTTTGGTTGTGTTGTGGGGTTGGTTAAAATTTATATGTCAATGGTTAATTATAAGAAGCAACTTAAATTAGCTCTTATGGTCCCTGCAAGATGCTCAACGTTCAACTAGACTGAGTTCCGCCATCTTCGTCATGGACAAAATGTCATACTACATCCAGCTAAGATATGGTGGACAGTTCTTTCTTGGTAGTTCTTTGAGAATAACTTGCACAAATATTTAGCAACATTAAATAATATAATCTTAATTTGTTCGCTTTAATTAGTTGCAATGAATTAATGGATAGAATTTATTTTTTTAATAAAATTTTTATTAGATATCTTTGCACTGCCACTTATTTATTCGAGAATAGAGTTATAAACAATATTTTGTTTTTTTTCAAAATCTTTTCAAAACTCGTAAATCTTGAGATAAAATTTATCAGGCCAATATCTTTTTAATAATCTATGCCCATGCTTAATTAAACGGTTGCTTTATTTTTACTTCAAGAAGAATAGCATTTTTTAGACAAGGCCAATCACAGCTTGCATGCTCGCAATGACGTTTGAAAATTGTAAGAAATTACAAATTTTGCTTTTCTTTTTTTAGGTGGAGACCAACCCATTTGGTGTATGTTATTGAGTGAAAAAAATTGCCATAAGATCTGAGACACTAGAAAACAGGGCTGGTATCCCCGAATTTTTTTTTTTTATTTGGATGAAAAGTAAATAATTATGACCTTATTCCAATTTCTAATTTTAAAAATTTCATAATTTTAGTGTCTTCAAAGAGAAGCAAAGAATATGAAGTACATTTTTATCTATGAGCTTTACATATTTTTCATCATTTATTTTTTTGAGTGAAACTTTAAATATTTTTTAGGCAATAGTTAAAGATTAATATCCTTCGAAATTGAAAGATTATCAAACTAAGCATAATTTCTCTTAACAAAATATTTTTTATACATATAACTTAGATCGAACTTTTAAGGGACTCAATTATTTATGTTAAACCTTGTTGGTATTTTTTCATCATCTGTCTCATTTCTTTTCTTTTTTTCAATATCTCTATCTAAGTCAAACTTTTAATTTTGAACTTCAGAGTTAAAAAAATCCATATCTAAAATCGCATATTTTCTAAAAATAATCTCTTACCTTTTCTTAACAATACCAAGAACAAATATAATGGTACAATAATTTGTGGAGATCTGTGAATACCCAGTAATTATATTGAAAGGAGCTATGTTGAATGATCATCCTGCATTGGTGATGAGGACATTATGAGACATTTTGTTACCATTATCTTCATTACGTGGAGACTAAACTACAAAGACTATTTACAAATGATTGCGACATAGCGGTAGATGAATTAAGCGATTCTCTCTTTTATAATCAGTTCAAGTTAGATCTAACTATATACAGGTCAGGTTGGTCTGAGTTTTGGTTAAACCCACACAACCCGGCAATGCATATAAGTTCATTCCTTTATAACCAGTAATTAAAATGCCATAAAAACTTTACATGAATCTTATAAGTTGAATTGTGAAATTCTAGATTTAATATTTCATAATATTTTTCTGTAAAAATTTATAAAAAAAATTTGGTAAAAACAAAACAATATTTTCACAATTCCGCATACAAACAATTTTCTTGCCTAATGATGTAAAATTTTAGATTAGTTAGGTTTTATACTATAGTCTATGAAGTCTAATAAATTTAATAATTTAAATTTTATAAAAAAAGAATTAAGAGAAAATATAAATATAAAAATAGTGAGATTGTAGCAAACATACCTTTTCCCACATTTGTATAAGCTAATTTTTATTTTTTCTGACTTCAGTGAATTTCTTTCCAATTCTTTGTACATTTAAATTTATAAATTTAAATTTTTTCTTTTATTAATTTTTTTTATTTTAAATCTGTTTTTATCTTTTACTGTATACTGTAACTTTTAGGATAAAACTCATCTTATCCCAACCCCCTTTTCACATATATGGATTTGATTCAAAATTTGTTATACTACCCACACCTCATGATATGTAAAATTCAACTCCAATTACACATTCTTAAGGCTGGGCTACTTGGGTTGATCCACGTTTAAAGAGCTCTATTGACACAATTTTATACTCCAAAGATTTGTTTTTTAGAGATTGGGTACTACCTACACTAGTTTATATATGTGCCAATGTTTTATTTCACACTTCTTTACACAATATGTAATCTAACTTACTAGAGCTTGAAATAATGGATCAAATTGAAGGATATGCAATCATTACTCATGGGACCTACTTACTGTGGATACCAAGCAAACAGATAAGCATTGGATTTGTATGTTGGAAAGCTATGTATGAGCGGACATTAAGCTTAGGAGTTATGGTTTATTAGTAGAGGCTATGATTTCAAATTCTTTGGTGATTTTCTATTATATAATTTAATCAATCATCTAACCACCCACGAGCTCAGAGGTCTCTATCTTCACATTTAGTGAAAACAAAATTCTTTATCTTCAACTATTGAATGTTTTAATCCCACCATAATTTTATAAAATATAAATATTTAAAAATTTTAACCATTAATTTTATTAAATTTTAAAAATTAAATTATAAAACGTAATAAATTATAATAATACATACTAAATTTTAAGGGCTGTTAATATTGAAACTCATTAAATCTAGTAACACAGTCTAAATTTCATGGGCTATTAATAAATTTACTTACATGGGTATGCAATGTTTATATGACAGTCTTAGATCTGATTTATATGTAAACATGTTTACATATAACCCCTATGGTAAGAACTTTTCCGCTACTCATACCTCCCGTAAAATAAAGAAATTAAGCTATCAATGAAATTTTGTGACATATTAAGACAAACAATGATGTGCTTGAGAATATGTGTTTTAGATTGTCTCAGAAAATTGTTTATCCTTGGTAAGCAAACATGACAGAAAAAAAGACATCTCTTTGTCTTAAACTTGTTTGGGAGTCATGCCTTCTTGAATATGTATGCTCATCATAAAGGCCCTTTCTTAAAGTGCAAGGATACAATGTCTGCGATGACTTGTTTTATCTTTATAATTGGTGAGCAATGGTCATTCTATTCCAATTTGTCACCTCTTTTGTTTGAGGCTCTTGTATTTGTTTGGACTAAAATAGATATGTCAACCCCAATTGCCCACCTTATTCCAATCTGTGACTATGGCCCTAGTTTTTATTACAAACTATAGATAGAAACCCTTTACCTTAGTACATTAAAAAAAGTTTTCTTTTTTTGGTTTATGGTTTACATAAGATTCTGGATGAAGTGGGGGGAATACGGGAAAAAAATCGAACTCATGCCACCACAAGAGATTTTAACCTCTTATGCCGCATGAACCGAAGGCTCTGGGAATCAAAATAAGTTTTACCTACTCTTGTACATTTTATAACATTATCGGTAGATCAATTATTGAAGCTTTGAGACATGTCATTTTCAACCTTTGAGTAATGTTTAAAATTTCAGTTATAACAAAAGTCCAAAAAAATTATAAATTTCTTTCATCAAAACTTGTTCCTATCCACTTCTTCCGTCAAAATTAGTCCCTTTCATGTCTTAAATGATCAAAAATCATTTCTAAGTACATCTATGAATAGGTTTTAGTGTTTAATCTTGGCTTCTTTTAATCACTAATAAGTGAAGTAGAATATTAATATAAAGGAAAAACAAGAAATAGTGAGTGAAGTACGAGGCAAATTGAAGAAACTAATCATTTTGTTTTTAAATATATTATTTTATCGGTTGAATCTTATAAATATTTATTTTAAAAATATAAATTATTAAATATATTAAATTTTATAAATATAAGATTTAATAAATTTATAATGTAAATCAAATATTGTAATCATATAATATTAAAATTTTGATCGATCTATATCATTTCTTTAGTTTTTTTCTTTTTGCTGAAACCTTGGATTACTTCTGGTTAGAAAATAAATTAGACGAGGAAAGAAACGTTCGCCCACAAAAGTAGAGTTTTGTTGGATGAGTTGAATGGTGAGATGAGTGGATTTGGATCCAAAATGAGTTCAGTTGGAATTCATGTTAGGCTGAAGGTAAAAGGTGACCTTTTTTGGTGGTTGGCGCTGATAACAACCGCTGTTATTATTCTTTATGCTTTGCCGCTCATTCACTCACTCCTTTCCCTTCATTTCATCACTGACACCGACAAGCAAAAGCAAAAGGACCATGGGGGAATAGAGAGAGAGGATGTCTATACTCTCTTGGATAATAAGCTAACAGAGAGAAACAAAAAGGAATGAAACGGACTTCTCAACCACACCCAATCGTCTCGTCTCAGCCATGGACCTGCACATTCTCTTTATAGAAAGAATGTGCTTTTCACACTGTGAGAGATGAGACAGCATGTTCTGTTGGACCTACATTCGAAACTCAACAAAATCCCCCTCCAATCTCTCATTCTTCTCACTCACCCCATCTGCCTTCAACTTCATCTCCATTTGCCAACCAAACTCTCCCTTTCTATGTTCCCATGTGAAGCACCATAGAAACTTAGGAACTTGGAATTGATTAAGACTTTGAATATATCTGTGTCTCTCTCGCTCTGGCTATGGACTTAAGCACTCGTCTTGACCATGCCCTCTTTCAGCTCACTCCAACCCGAACCAGGTTTTGCAACCTCACATTTAGAAGACACTTAAAGACATAGTATCTAGTGAAAATCAACAATAGGTATTTATGATTATGAATTTGTGTTTGTTTTGTGACTGAATCTTTGTCATTTCATGTTAAAGATGCGACCTTGTTATCTTCGCCGGAGGCTTGAGCGAGAGACTGGCTTCGGGGCTGCTAGAACCGTTTCTCTTGCACCTTAAAAGCGCGAAAGATCAGATTTCAAAAGGTGGGTATTCCATCACTCTCCGGCCAGCGGGTACGCATGCTCCCTGGTTCACCAAAGCTATCCTGCAAAGGTAAAATTTTGTGTTTTGATCTGTAAGAATGTCGATGTTGTTCAAAACTAAGCTAGGGTTTATTTAGAGAGCAAGTTTTCAAACGGTTGAAAAATATGAATTTTGGAAAAGAGCAATGCAAGTGCCTCTAAACTGGTTTTAATTTGTCTATTGTTAGATAGATGCATGAACCTACTTATCTGTTTCAATCCATTTTCGACAGATTTGTGAGATTTGTAAGCACACCAGAAGTGCTAGAGAGGTTTGTGACTATAGAAAAAGAAATTATGCAGATTGAAAGTTCGATTCAATCAAGTGAGAACAGCAGTGTGGTGACGGAGACAGAAGGTATGGATTAAAAAATTTGATGAAATTGGATCTCTCGTTATATGCCTTATCATTTATTTATTCATTGGATCTCCCACATTCAGTTCCTTCTCAACTTCGTTGACTATCTTTACTAATTGAGCCTTCCCGTGATGCCTATTAGTTTTCCTTTCAAATTTCAATCCAATACTCTAAGCAACTATTAAGACATATGAGGGCAAAGGCATATTGGGATTGTTATGACTTATTTCAAATTTGAAAAATGTATCCAGTGGGGGAACCCGTCGATGACAATGATGTTATTATCACATGCTTAGGCATACATGACTTATAGTTGAAATTTGAAAGCAAGTTGAACATTGTTTGCTTAATAGACACTGCTGCTATTTTTATCACCAATTTGGTTGGAACAGTATTTGGTATTGAAAGTTTGGCGTGGCTTTCTAATTATTTATTCGTTAGCATTAATTGTCTGGCCTCACTAAATGATAGTTGGACTTAAAACTCATATCAGCATGCTAATTATAAAATAGATGTTACAGGACACCATGTGAAGACAACGATTACAAACAGTCTTCACAGGTCTTAATCGTCTAATGATAAATACTGACATTGGGACACTTTGGAAGTAGCCACCATCCCAAAGCCAAGAGTCTGATCTTTTTATGAATTTAGCCTTCAATCATACAACAAAATAGGATTAGGGGAAAAAATAAAAGGTGGAAAACAAGCTATGCTGGTTGGTAGTTTGCACTTTCCTTAATACTGTAGTGATGCAAGTAAATCAAACAACAAACATAGAGCTCCAATTTCAAACTCTCTTCTGCTTGATAGTGTATCAAAGGGAATTCATCTTTTGAACTTGGATTAACAGGAAATGCATCATTTGCTGATAGCAATGCCAGAAGGTCAACTATTTCCTCCAAGGTATGTAAATATAAATCTCACTGACGTTTTTGTGCTAGTTTAGGTTTTGGCCATATATTGACCCTTTGATCACCTGGTGTGTTTTAGCTGAATGATGAACTTAATGGAAGCATCAATTCTGGATGTGAAGAAAATTCCAGGTATTGCATTAGGAATTTTCCTTTTTATCAATCAAAAAACATCAATATTTTCAAGTGATCATTTTTTATCTGTAAATGAACAGGGTTCACCTTCATCGTGTTTTAGACAATCGTAAAGCAGTGCTGTGCAAAGAGCAAGCAATGGCTTATGCTCGTACTTTAGTTGCAGGATTTGATCCAGACTCTGTCTATGATCTTATATGTTTTGCTGATGCATTTGGAGCTTCACGTTTAAGGTCTGGAAGTATACCAGCATATTACTCTGGTCACTTAAAATTGTTCACTTGGAGCTGCTGAATAAAATACAGATTGGTTACAGAAGCCACGAAAAAGAAAATGACAGTTTTCCTAATTGAACAAAATTCATTTAAACATTATATTCGTGTTTTGGCATAACGGTTACCATTAGACAAAGTCTTAATTGCTTGATTGTTTAGTCACTTACTGTTATTGTTTTTTTATTGACATTACTTAATGTTGAGTTGGTTCTAATATGCTGCAATCATACTTGCATTTGCATACCATTGTTCACGCAAAAAATTTTAGTGAATAGCAATTATATATACTAACATATATTTGTTCCTTACAAAACCATGGTCTTTGCTTAGCGAGGAAGAAGAGCAAAGAAAGAAAAGTAAATTTAGTAATTTCATAAGAAGGAAAGCTTTCAGTTTCTATTGGCGTTTTGGAAGTCCTTAATAAGAGCTACAGAAAGAATAGATGCACTATCAGTATATCATCCAATATCACGTCCAGATTTGCATTCTCTTTGGAACTATAGGTTCATTGATGCTATCACTTTCGCCGACTCTTTTGGCATTTTGACTTTTATGTTGAATAAATTCATCACATATAACATATCCCATTAAATTCCCAGGGTCATGTTGTGAAAGATTCAGGATTTCATCTGTCTGATACATTCATGCTGTTCCTATCTTTGCCTTGTTCTTTACTTCAATTCTTTTAGTGCCGGAGAATTTTCAGTATCGTGCTATGTAATTGTAATATATACTTTTGTCATGTAGGGAAGCGTGCATTAATGTCTTAGACCTATGCAAGCAGAAGAGTGAAGACAGACTATGGATAGATGAGATAGCAGCAATGCAGGCATGCTCTCAGCAGGAATTGCCATACTTACAAACATCTGGAATTATACTTGCTGGGGAAGATAATGATCCTAGTGGGAAACGAAATGGCTTATTTGATGTCTCAGTCTCTGAGTCAACTGCAAGTCATGCAAGTTTGGACATTAACCATGGTATCCTTCTTTACTACTGTGGTGTCCAAATAAAGAACAAATACAAACATTTTCAGTATTTCACCCTAGCCCCTAGCTTCCCCGCTTCTCTTCTTTGGTGTCCAAAAAAGAAGAAAAACAAACATTTTTAGGCATCACTTATCATTAACTGTAGTCGTGCTTAATATTAGTCTCTTTCTTTCTTTGGTTAATCTTGTGCACATAGTTCCAAGGCACTTTGTTTTTTATCTTTAATTTTGAAAATTTGCAGAAAACAGTTTGCCAACAACAGCCCAGACACCATCAACAGATGGAAAGGCTCAAACACCATTTTCATGGTCAAACCATATTCCTCAGTACATTCCCAATTTTCAGGGTCCTGCATTCCAACAATTACCACCCCCTTATAAAGGTTATCTATATCCTGGTATGCAGGTTCCATCTCCATATTTTCCAGGTAATATGCAATGGCATTCAAACAGGGAAGATTCTTGTAGTATCTATGATCTAGAATTGGATGATCGTTGGAATCATAAATCTTATAAGAATAAAAAGAAACACTCTCAAGTACTGGAGAATTCTGAAGAAGATGCTTCAACTTCATCCGCTGACTCTACTTATCAGAGTGACTCTGATGATCGTTCAAAGCATGGCAAAAAGCACTCTTCAACAGAGCAGCTGCATAAAAATAAGCATGGAAAGAAGTCCTCAAGGAAGGTTGTTATCCGCAATATTAATTATATAACCTCTAATGGGAATGGTGAAAAGGGTAGTATCTCAGAGGGGAGTTTGTTCAATGAGGAAGAATTTATCAACGGGGATTCCTTAAAACAGCAGGTGGAGGAAGCTGTAGAGTCACTGGAGAGAAGACACAAGTCAACCACCCATCGTCATAAAAAACATGATAGGGCAAACCTCCCCATTAATGATTTAACTGATGTTGCTGATCAGGAAACTAAAGCTGAAGTTACAGAGGATTCCAATGGCATTAAGGGCAATGACAACTGGGATGCTTTCCAGAGTCTTCTTTTGAGAGATGAAGAGTCTACTTTTGGTGCAGAAAAGCAGCCTGTAAAGTTACAGGACGAATATATTGTGAATAAGAGTTTTGAGAATGGAAAGTCATCTGCATTCAACCTTAAACAGAATGAGGTAACTAAAACTGGAGTATTAACTAATGATTCCTTTGTGACAGAGAGGGAATTAGATTGTGAGGGTCAGGCCTCTTTTGAATACTTTAAGGAAAGCAAGGATGTAACTCCAATTATCAAGAAAAAGAGCAACACAAATGAAGAGTTGTTGTTGCAACACAGGCATGAAGAATCTGGAAACAATTTTTCTGCTGCAGCTCTGTCTGGTTGTGGCACAGACTCTTCAATCAGTAAACGCCAGAAAGAAGTGGATTGGTTCATTATCAACCAGTCAGATAAAGTAGAAAATGAGGATGGAAACAAAGATTTCAGTATGTTCAATGGTGTTTCGATTTCATCAACAGCTATTGACAGTTTCCATGTGGGAAAAAACAAGAAAGATGTTTTGGCTGATGACTCCTTTATGGTTCAAGCCCGATCATCAGAAAACCAATTCAATTCTCAATCAACGGCTGACATAAGCTTGGTTTCAGACATTGTTGGTGCTACTGAATTTGCAAACAGCACACAAGAAATTTCACACAATAAGACTGAAACTTCATACGCCCATGAGCCAGATGATCTCTTCATGGTGCTTGAACGTGACTCAGCTGTAGAGCAGAGTTTGGCACCTTGGACTGCGGAAATGGATTATGAAAATAACATTCAATTAGTTGAAGCAAATAGAAAGCTTTCTAACATTGAAGCAGATGAAAAGCAGCTGTCTAATTGTGAGGACACTGGTACTAAAAGTTCTGGAATACGAACCAGAAAAGTTTCACATAAAGAGGCAAAGTCTAAAGCTCCGAATGCATCATTTGGGAAGAGCAAATCTGATATCTTGTCAAGAAGCAAAGCTTCCCCAGGGAGCAGAACTGCTGTCCTGAAGAGCAAGTACGAGAAGGTAACTAACAAATATTTGGACTCCTCTCTTTCCCCTGAGGGATTCATTTCAAATAAGAGGAAGAAAGAGAAATATTTTTATAAGTGCCTTCTTCTTTTTGGAATCTTTCTTTGCTTATGTTAGATCCAGAACTAGCCAAAGACAAAGTACATGCTTGGGCAAAATTCTATACTATGCAGATCTAATCTAAGCGTTCTTTGAATTGTGAAGGTGATTTAGTGATACTAGATGGGATAAAAATTCTACCCTATTCTCAATTAAGAAATCACGATTTAGAAATTATGATCAAGTCCACCAAACACTATTGATCTCTACATACCCTAAATTTTAAGAGTATGGGCTATAGTATGTTTTACATGTGGTCTTAGGTATGAGATTGCTTTGGAATTTACTAACTTCTGTTGGGGCTCATACCTATTCCCGCGTGAAACAACTGCATGTGATTATATGATTCATACTGCATAGTGAGTTTTTCCAATGGCTTTGTAATTCAACTGCTACATGTTTAGTTTCATAATATGTTCGTTCTTCCCTCTGTTTGAGCAGTGACTTCTTCGTTTAGTTGACACCGAATATGTATGGACATCTTTGCTTTTCTTGAATTATTCTAAAGCTTGAAGTTGATACTTCTTTATATGTCAGGTTGTGATGTTCTTTTACTAATTTTTATTGGTTCACTTCTATGCCCAACTTTGATCAATAGGAAGAAGAAAATAGAAAGAGAATGGAGGAGTTGCAGATTCAACGCCAGAAAAGGATTGCTGAAAGAAGTGTCTCTAAGAAGACTAGCACAGAAAATAAGACTTCCTTAACTTCAGTTAAAAAGGAAAGGCCTAGTATCTCTCCATCTACTGAGGAGAGTAAGAAAATGAACCGGCCAGTCCTTAGAAATTCCACCATTGACCGCCTTGCAACTGCACAAGTCAGTCAGAAGGCTTCACCAATACGAGCAAAATCAGGTCCAACCAAGAAACCGACCTTGAAGACAAATGCGGTACCTTTAAAGAAGACTGTTGGTGAAGAAAAGAAGAAACAAGGCCCAAGAGAAGTCAAATCTTCAGATCAAAAGGATGATAGAAAGACCAAAAATGGGGCACTTTCTTTTGACACTAATGCTGAGGCTATGCATAACATGGAAGCCGCATCAGAGTTGCTATCAAAATTTGAGGCTGCGCAATCTGCTGAACCAATTGACACTAGCATTGTTCTGAAAGAGATTAAGGAGATATGCAGGACATCTTCTGCAGAGGAAATTCCAGGGCATTTGATCTCAGAAAAAGAGTCAATCATTAAAAATGTATGCGAATTCCACATGGACTCATCTGTGCCAAATCAAGATTGCACATTTGGAGGAACTCTTGGGGAAGGAGTAGCGGAAAAGTTATCTACAAGGACAGGTGACGATAAACCAGAACATGTTACTGGTGGAATCATAAACGGTGAGGTGGCATCACCCAACAAAGATCTAACTGTATCTTTTGTGAATTCCAAGTTGAGTCAAGAAACAGATGAAAATTATCACGTGCCATCTAAAATATCTGAGATAGAGATTTCTTCCCCTCCACCTAGTGATGGTGTGATGTCAGAGCCAATCCACTCCAGGAAGAAATGGAACAGTGAGGAGAACCCTGGTAAAGCAGCAAAAGGATTTCGTAAGCTTCTTTTCTTTGGAAAAAAGAGTTGAAACACGCCTGTGGTTTAATACTGTAAAATTGTTTTATGATATGCTCCTGAAGTGTTCGGTCCAATTACAAGTCCTTTGTATCTTGCTTTGGGTTATTCAACCACAAAAGTTTGTGTGTTCATTATTTACTTCAACAGCAGGGCTTTGTCCTATTGAATCATCTGAACATGTGGCTTATTCAAGCGACACGGTGGTCATATGGAAGATTGTAGATAAGTTCCATCTTGCCAAACATAATAACAAGGCCATGAGAGTAGCTGTCATACGAGGACTTTTTAATGTAAATTATCTGATTCTATATCCTACGGAAAGAGTTCACACGTAATCAATTTTTCATGTCAGTACTTTGTACGTGGCAAAATTTGTGTAATTTCTTTGATGTTTGTATCGTAAATCCTGCAAGTTGTAATGTATTGTCGCGTATTTCAAACTATTCCATGTTGATATTCTTTTAAAATAAGAGGACTTTCTCATGTTATGATGTTGAAATTTACTGCAAATGAAGCTTCAACCAAGGCAATTTAAGGAACACTCTGATTATGCATTACAGCAAGAAATAACGTTACACTGCATGTCTTGCTGAGCAAAAACAAAACTGTGGAAAGAAAGGTAATTTAAGAAATGTTGGAATACTGTTATGGCAACTGCATGATGAATGCAGGTGATAACGGCATTACAGCACAAGTTAAACAGAACGGCATGGCCATGCTCTTTTTTAATTAGTCAGGGTATTTACCTTCAATAGAATTATAGTTCTCCTAGCTAAATTATCTTGGTTCACACATTCAATATTTTTTTAATAACATAGCTTATTTTTGCTGCTCCATCTTTTGCACATTGGTTTCCCATCTCTGTCACCCATGTAGAGCTTTTCGCTTAATTCAGGTTAACAATCAGATTCAGCCAAGACAAAGCTTTTTCAAGAATTTTTGTCTTAGCTTCTAACATGTTCTATTAGAGGAGAATTTAAGGAGCCATTTACACCATCCCAGTTATCGTGAGACCATCCAGGACTGATTACTGCATCTCATACTATGCTGGGTGTCGACACGCGACGCGGGGCGGCGATCCCGAGGTGAATAAAAAAAATAGGTTTAGATTTAGGTGAGGTTTTAGAAAATGATTTAAAAAAATGGAGTCGCCACCGACTTAGATTGCAATGGTGAAGTCGGACACCGAATAATATGGTCTGCATTACAGAAAAATGGATTCGGGGGTTGGTTACGTGTAGGGAAGGTATTAGCACCCTACAACGCCCTTTCGGTACCACGTTGGTGTTTGCTGCTTTTGATTTCAAAACTATGCTTTGTCTTTTGTTAAATAAATTGATTTTTTGCATGTGATCGATTTAGGATTATTTGTAAATGCCTCAATAGAGTCATGCCAGTTAACTAGCTAAACTCGTGATGTAATTTCCTTTAAGATAATTATATAGCGGCCAGTTAACTGACAACCATATTTATCTATCGTCAGGAGTTTATTTTTAATGCATTAATAGAACCATGCCAGTTGACTGACTAGGTTTGTAACATGATTTCCCTTAGGATAGTTCACTAGCGGCCAGTTGACTGGCAACTATATTTATCCATCGTTGGGAATTTCCTTCTAATGCATCAATAGAATCATGCCAGTTAACTGACTAGATTCATAATATGATTTTCCTCAGGATAGTTCTATAGCGGCCAGTTGACTGGCAACTATATTTATCCATCGTTGGGAATTTCCTTTTAATGCATCAATAGAATTATGCCAGTTAACTGACTAGATTCATAATATGATTTTTCTCAGGATAGTTCTATAGCGGCCAGTTGACTGACAACTATACTTATCCATCGTTGGAATATCTTTTTAAAGGGCATTAATTCATGAGGCAATTTCCCTCAGGATAGTTTGACAGCGGCCAGTTGACTGGCAACTACATTTATCCATCGTTGGGATAATCAGGAATTTGAAGTTCAAGGATACTTTGAAATATGAATAATCCTCCTAAAACCCTTTATACCATTTCTTTTAATAAAATTATGACTCTAAAATTTTTTAGTATTTTTTAGTATTTTTTTAATTTTTAATTATTATTTAATTATTTAATTATTTAATTATTTAATTATTATATTTTATTTTCTTTTATTTTTTTATTTTTTTATTTTTTTATTTTTTTATTTTTAAAGAAATTGGGGCATCACGGCATGGGCCAAAGCCCATGCCGTGAATTCAACAATCTCGGCTAACTTTTATTTTTCTTTCATTTTTAATTTTTTTTAATCATTTATATTATATTTAAATAATGATACTAATAAATTTATGATTTTTCTTTTATTCAACTTTCAATATTTTTTGAAAAAATAGTATCAAGTTTGGTAAATCAAATGACACAATCAGAATATTTTTTCGCAAAACCAATTTTTTTCTACATTTTTTTGAAACAAAATAAAAAGACAGAAATAATACAGTTAAACGTTACATTCTTTATCCAAAATTTTTGTAATTAGTACCAAAAATTTTCTTAAAAAATGCTTGTTTCAACTGCATATTTTCTTTTATTTTTCTAAAATATTTTTTATTTTTGAATTATTTTCAAGAGGGAAGGATTCGGTGCACCACACCCCATGAGGGGTGTGGTGCACCCTTCTCCTTTATTTTGCCTGCACTTTCACGTAAGTGCAGGCGGGGAAACGGATGGCCTTGTGCCTCCGAGACTCTCGGCCATGTTGGAAACCTCTCAACCCTCGGCGACTCCCATTGCCGTAGGTGGGTGCCAAGTGGTGGTTTGGACCACCACCGTACCGAGCAGGAGTGCCAACTAGCGCATGGGAGAAAAAAACGTAATCGCCTGTGCAACACCCATTTTGACATACTTTTTTGGTATTCTAAGTTCTAAAAATCTCAACCAACACTTACTCTAGTCCTCTAATGAAGCGATAAAGTCGTCATGAACATAGATATGAATCAACAGAGATTACAAAAGCTTGACCCAATAAGGAACAGAGGAGATGCATACCCAAAGTGAGAATGCTCCTTTGCTTCTCTGCACGGGATTGTTGGCGAGTCCAACTTCAACCAACACTCACTCCAAAGCGAGAGTGATCCTTTTCTTCTCGGCACGGGGCTGCTGGCGAGTTAGGAAATCCGTCTCCGTGATCAACTTCAATTTCCTCTGCCACCCTCTGTTTGGTCTTTTTTTTTTCTCTGAATCTCTTCTCTCCCTCTTGCCCTCTCCGAATCCGTCCTCCTCCGGTCAAGACGCTTCTCTTCTTTCTTAAGAGGTGGAGGTGATGGCGAGCAAGCGTGTGGTGCTGAGTTACTTCTGTTTGAGAGTGCTGGTCAATGGGTAGCTGTATCCGAAAGTCTCCTTCCCCTCTGTGTCCGAGAGTGCCTTCTGCTTTTGAGCTTTTGAGTACCTCTATCCCCAGAGAGAAGAGTGCCCGTGAAGGTGAGGGTAGAAAAAGTCTGGGTGAAGACCCCCCCTTTTCTGAATGTCAAAGGTGGAGATTTTTGTTTCCTTCGTGCTCACCTATTTCTCTTTAAATGTCAAGAAATTCGGCCTTATTTTCTACCTTGTTACCTTATTTCTCCATAACTTTCCCTCTTTTCTTTTCTTGGCTGCATGCCGACACCTCCCTTTCATCTAAGTCTTCCCCCTTCATTTCTCTCTTTTCCTCCTACGGCCAACAACCATTTCACTCATTCTTCCCACCTTTTTTGATTTTCCTTCTTTCCTCTTCACACCTCTTTTTCTTTTTTCAAAATTTTTTATTTTTTATTATTTTTAATTTTTTTTGCAATATTATTCACATTTGGGACCAAAAATATCTTTAAGTATTTCATTTTTTGCTCAATTAATTTCTAGAAAAATATATATTCAAGTAGGATAATTTTAGAATTTATACATGGGTCCACTTTAATTTTTAAGGTCCGGACAAAATTAGGTGTTTACAGATTGCCCCCCTTTGCTCATCATTTTAGGGACTAAAAGATGGGCAAAGGTTGAGAGACACTATTTTGTTCGGATGCGAAGGGTTATGATCCACCCAACGGGGACACTGAAGGATACTAAATCCAACTTTGGGGATACCTAAGAGCAACTTAGGATTTAAAACAAAATGGCCTGAGGTAACACGTCTCAGGATTTAAAGAAATGAACTTGGGGTAACTCGTCCCAAGTTTTGAATTACCTGGAGAAACCCGTTCCAGGATTTGAAACAAAATAACCTGAGGTAACCCGTCTCAGGATTTAAAGAAATGAACTTGGGGCAACCCGTCCCAAGTTTTGAATTACCTGGAGAAACCCGTTCCAGGATTTGAAACAAAATAACCTGAGGTAACCCGTCTCAGGATTTAAAACAAAGAACCTGGGGTAACACGTCCCAAGTTACAATACCTTAGAAAATCATGTTCCAGGATTTGAAGGGTTTTAATCCACCCAGTAGGGATACCTAAGAGCGACTTAGGATTTGAAGGGTTATCATCCACCCAATGAGGATACCTAAGAGAGACTTAGGATTTGAAACAAACCTGAGGTAACCCGTCTCAGGATGAACTTAGGGTAACTCGTCCTAAGTTTTGAATTACCTGGAGAAACCCGTTCCAGGATTTGAAACAAAATAACCTGAGGTAACCCGTCTCAGGATTTAAAACAAAGAACCTGGGGTAACACGTCCCAAGTTACAATACCTTGGAAAATCATGTTCCAGGATTTGAAGGGTTTTAATCCACCCAGTAGGGATACCTAAGAGCGACTTAGGATTTGAAACAAACCTGAGGTAACCCGTCTCAGGATGAACTTAGGGTAACTCGTCCTAAGTTTTGAATTACCTGGAGAAACCCGTTCCAGGATTTGAAGGGTTATGATCCACCCAGTGGGGATACCTAAGAGCAACTTAGGATTTGAAAGGGTTATCATCCACCTAGTGAGGATACCTAAGAGCGACTTAGGATTTGAAAGGTTATGACCTAGGATTACCTTGCTTATCTAGGTCAAAGGGGTTGAGTCAAATGATGCCCGACTCTGGCATTGGTGATAAAATGTTGAGTCAAACGAAGCCCGACTCCGGCTTTGATGATAAAAAGGTTGAGTCAAACGAAGCCTAACTCCGGCTTTGATGATAAAACGTTGAGTCAAACGAAGCCCGACTCCGGCTTGATGATAAAAAGGTTGAGTTAAACGAAGCCTAACTCCGGCTTTGATGATAAAAAGTTGAGTCAAACGAAGCCCGACTCCGGCTTGGATGATAAAAAGGTTGAGTCAAATGAAGCCCGACTCCGGCTTTGATGATAAAATGTTGAGTCAAATGAAGCCCGACTCCGGCTTTGATGATAAAAAGGTTGAGTCAAACGAAGCCCGACTCCGGCTTTGATGATAAAAGGTTGAGTCAAACGAAGCCTAACTCCGGCTTTGATGATAAAAGGTTGAGTCAAACGAAGCCTAACTCCGGCTTTGATGATAAAAGGTTGAGTCAAACGAAGCCCGACTCCGGCTTGGATGATAAAGATGAGTCAAACGAGGCCTGACTCTGGCATAAATGAAAAGGGTGAGTCAAACGAGGCCCAACTCGAGGCACAAAAGATAAGGGTGAGTCAAATGAGGCCTAACTCGAGGCACAAATGATATGGGAGTCAAACGAGGCCCAACTCAAGGCACAAAAGATAAGGGTGAGTCAAACGAGGCCCAACTCGAGGCGCAAATGATATGGGTGAGTCAAACGAGGCCAAACTCGAGGCGCAAATGATATGGGTGAGTCAAATAAGGCCTAACTCGAGGCGCAAATTATATGGGTGAGTCAAACGAGGCCCAACTCGAGGCGCAAATGGTAATGGTGAGTCAAACGATGCCTAACTCGAGGCACAAATGATATGGGTGAGTCAAATGAGGCCTAACTCGAGGCGCAAATTATATGGGTGAGTCAAATGAGGCCTAACTCGAGGCGCAAATTATAATGGTGAGTCAAACGAGGCCTAACTCGAGGTACAAATGATAATGGTGAGTCAAACGAGGCCTAACTCGAGGCACAAAAGATATGGTGAGTCAAACGAGGCCCAACTCGAGGCGCAAATGATATGAGTGAGTCAAACGAGGCTTAACTCGAGGCGCAAATGATATGGGTGAGTCAAACGAGGCCTAACTCGAGGCGCAAATGATATGGTGAGTCAAACGAGGCCTAACTCGAGGCACAAATGATATGGGTGAGTCAAACGAGGCCTAACTCGAGGCACAAATGGTAATGGTGAGTCAAACGATGCCTAACTCGAGGCACAAATGATATGGGTGAGTCAAATGAGGCCTAACTCAAGGCACAAATGGTAATGGTGAGTCAAACGATGCCTAACTCGAGGCACAAATGATATGGGTGAGTCAAATGAGGCCTAACTCGAGGCACAAATTATAATGGTGAGTCAAACGAGGCCTAACTCGAGGCACAAATGGTAATGGTGAGTCAAACGAGGCCTAACTCGAGGCACAAATGATATGGGTGAGTCAAACGAGGCCTAACTCGAGGCACAAATGGTAATGGTGAGTCAAACGAGGCCTAACTCGAGGCACAAATGATATGGGAGTCAAACGAGGCCTAACTCGAGGCACAAATGATATGGGTGAGTCAAATGAGGCCTAACTCGAGGCGCAAATTATAATGGTGAGTCAAACGAGGCCTAACTCAAGGCACAAATGATATGGGAGTCAAACGAGGCCCAACTCAAGGCACAAAAGATAAGGGTGAGTCAAACGAGGCCCAACTCGAGGCGCAAATGATATGGGTGAGTCAAACGAGGCCCAACTCGAGGCACAAATGATATGGGTGTCAAACGAGGCCCAACTCAAGGCACAAAAGATAAGGGTGAGTCAAACGAGGCCTAACTCGAGGCACAAATGATATGGGTGAGTCAAACGAGGCCCAACTCGAGGCACAAATGATATGGGTGAGTCAAACGAGGCCTAACTCGAGACGCAAATGATATGGGTGAGTCAAATGAGGCCTAACTCGAGGCGCAAATTATAATGGTGAGTCAAACGAGGCCTAACTCGAGGCACAAATGATATGGGAGTCAAACGAGGCCTAACTCGAGGCACAAATGATATGGGTGAGTCAAATGAGGCCTAACTCGAGGCGCAAATTATAATGGTGAGTCAAACGAAGCCTAACTCGAGGCACAAATGATATGAGAGTCAAACGAGGCCCAACTCAAGGCACAAAAGATAAGGGTGAGTCAAACGAGGCCCAACTCGAGGCGCAAATGATATGGGTGAGTCAAACGAGGCCTAACTCGAGGCGCAAATGATATGGGTGAGTCAAATGAGGCCTAACTCGAGGCATAAATTATAATGGTGAGTCAAACGAGGCCTAACTCGAGGCACAAATGATATGGGAGTCAAACGAGGCCTAACTCGAGGCACAAATGGTAATGATGAGTCAAACGATGCCTAACTCGAGGCACAAATAATATGGTGAGTCAAACGAGGCCTAACTCGAGGCGCAAATGATAATGGTGAGTCAAACGAAGCCCGACTCTGGCTTGTCTTGCTTGACGAAGCCTGACTTTGGCTTGTCTTACTAGACAGGAGGCCGTGTTTGGCACATGGAGAGGCTTGACCTCGAGATTGCATGCTTGACATGCGAACCTGCTTGGCATGGTTAATGTTTAACCTAAGAGGTTTGACCTCAAATTTGCATGTTTGACATGTAAACCTGCTTGACAGGGTTAATATTTGACATATAAGGCTAATGTGCTTGACACATGGAGGAGGTTTGACCTCAAAATTTGCATGCTTGACATGCGAACCTGCTTGACAGGGTTAATGTGCTTGACACATAGGGAGGCTTGACCTTAAAATAGCATGCTTGACATGCAGACTTGCTTGACAGGGTTTGGTGTGCGAACCTACTTGACAGGGTTAATATTTGACATATAAGAAGAGGTTTAACCTCGAAATGGCACGCTTGACATGCTAGGCTTGACCTTAAGATAGCATACATGACATGCTTGCCATGCTAACACATGATGGACTTGACTGAAATGGCATGTTTGATATGCAAATATGCTTGATATGTGAAAGGCTTGACCTTAAATGGTATGCTTGACATGTTTGACAAAAAAGGCTTGACCTAAAAATGGCATGGTTGATATGAATACATGCTTGACATGTGAAATGTTTGACTTGAAATGGCATGCTTGACGAAAAAGGCTTGACTCTAAAATAGCATATGCGACATGCTTGCCATGCTAACATGCTTAACACATGATGGACTTGACTGAAATGGCATGTTTGATGTGTAAACGTGCTTAGATCTGAACTGAAATGTATGATGTGGATATTCCTGGCATGCTTAAAGGCTTAACCTAAGATGGCACGTTTGACGTGAAATGCTTAACATGTGAAATGGTTTTCCTTAAAAGGCATGCTTGACATGCAAACATGCTTGATACATGAAAGACTTGACCAGAAATGCCATGCTTTGCATGTAAACGCTTTTG
The DNA here is from genome assembly GCA_037013595.1 of Dicorynia guianensis. NCBI lineage: Eukaryota > Viridiplantae > Streptophyta > Magnoliopsida > Fabales > Fabaceae > Dicorynia > Dicorynia guianensis. The sequence continues at coordinate 6,720,141 of JASUAB010000009.1, forward strand.
ACATGAGAAAAATTGATGCAGATGCCAAATCTATAATACAAAGGGTGAGTTATGGTTTATTGTCCTAATTATGAGTGAATTAGAATGTCAGACCCCATAGAAGCAATACCTTCTGGTATCAGTATTGGGTAACTCATCTCTCTCTTTTTTCTATAAATCCTCATCTTGGACCCCTCTACTTTTTCAGGGATATTTAAAATTCGAGGGTCATTCTCCCAATTCTTTCCCTGGTTTAGATTTGGTACTCCCTAAACAATGGAAGATTTTTTTTCCCGGGCTTGCTTTCCTAACAATTGCCCCCAGTTTGTGCTTTTGAACATTTTTCAAATTCTAGGTTCACTCTCAGTCATTGCCCCTAGTTTCCTTGATTACCTTCTAGCAAAGAACTGTTGAAAAGTTTTTCTTAGTTCACCATCTCCTTTTTAAGAACATGCCAAAAAGGAATCTATATATTGGATGAAGACTACTCAATTCTCTGGAATCAAGGATTCTTTGTTGAGCAACTCTCTAATTAAGAAACTCTCAAGTGTTTGTGCTCTCATACAAGTGTTTGCACTCAAGTATTTGCCCTCTTGACAAGTGTTTGCACTCATAAGTATCCCATAAGCTTGTGCTCATGTCCCTTTCAGCATCTGTTATTTCACCACATTAACCAGGATCACTAGGTCTTTATTTTAGCTTGTAATGTAAGGTTTAGGCTTAGAAAGAAATGGATAAGGGTTTAGCAAACAAGGAGAGTGCAAGATTGAGCACATAAAGCCTTGTATTTCCCTTTTCATCTTCCACAACTTAGGAATCTTACTAGACATGGGAGTAACTAACTCTCTTTTGCCCATCTGGGCTTGCTCTTTTCTTTTCTAGTTTCCCAGATTCCGTTGTTCTTTCATTTTCTTTTTATTCTTGCCTTTTCATAATTAAGGCTTCAATTGAATGCAAAAGGATTCCCGAGTTATTCTTGATAGCATTTTTTCTCGGCTAATAGCTTTAGTGCTCCTTGTACTCGCTTTAAGGTAAGGATCATAGTTTTCTTGGTTGAAAGGTTAAGGTAAATGAGGGTTGAAAAAGAACATTTGATGGTGGCTTTGCCATCTTTTAAGGCTCAAATGGGTGACTAGGGATGTTTTACTTTAAGGTTAGCTTGAAAGGCTCAAACGGTGCAAAGACAGCCTAGATCACTTCTCTAGTTAATGTGGCATCCAACAAATTATTTCAAGGGGCATTCAAACAAGTTCTAGGAAACTCACTTTCTCATAGCATTCTCATGAGGTACAAGACATCACTCTCTCACCACTGCTTATGATCTGAGATACTCTATCATCTAAGAGAATTGAGTATTTTGTCAGGTAATCCAATTTCATCATTGGCAAAAATGGATTTGGTTAGGATGAACTTATGATATCCGATCACCAATTAATTGCTCTTAGGCATCAAAACGTGAAAAGGTATCTTAACCCTGATTGCCCCCAGTGTTGTTTATTCTGGTGATGGTAACCCTCCTCAAGTGTCTGCCATTCATCAGTCACTCATATGATGTAGAATACATGCATGATGTGTTATTGAACTTAAGAGGTGCTCACATATGGTCATTGCCAAGGTCTTGGGCTGAGCCATGCCATGCGATTACATGAAAACAAAACGTGCACAAGAGATGCAACAAAAGATGCATATGATGCTTCTGATCAGTTGTGCATGGGATGCATATCAAGAGTTAAGAATAACTCTTTACTCTGTCACAAGACTGCATGAAAGACATGTACAGAAAGACAACATTTTTTTTCTTTTGAATGCTAGTGACATGCTTAGTATGGTAAGAGTGATCTCTTGAACATCAACAACATGCTTTACAAATGCAATCTAGATTTACTGAAGGTCAAAGAATGAGGATATGTGGACATACAATGAATTTCATATCAAGTCAATGCATTGAAACAAAATTATCCAGATGCCTCTAATACACAATGCAATGATATTGTCATAATGCATGATGACATACCAAGAGGCATAATAAATCTCATTGGACTGTGTAAGAAATTTTTTTTTTTTTTTTTTTGGGTGATACTTCCATAGCTTTTGAAAACTCTAAAGGTGAAATCATGAATGAACCATCTATGTTCCTCTTAACCTCTTCTTTTTTTTTATCACGATATCCTTGCCCCACCTTTAACTTAATGCAACACTTTTGACTTTGGACTCATTCTACTGGTAATCAGCCAACTTTGCGATGCACCAAGTTTTATGAGTCTTTAATACATTGCAGTGTTGTTTACCATCCAAGAATTGAATACTTTAAGCAATCCTACTTCTTCATTGACAAAATGAGTTTGATTAGGATGAACTTAAGATATTTGATCACCAATTCATTGTTCTTATGTATGAAAAGACATTAGAACCCTTATTGCCCTCATTGTTGGTTCATTCTGGTGATGGTATCCCCTTCTCAAGGGTCTGTCATTCATTAATCACTGACATAAAAAAAAGGAAGGAATGACATACAATACATTCATCATGCAAGACGTCTTATTGAATTCAAAAGGGTATTCCCATACAGTCTACCAAGGCCTTAGACAGGGCCATTAAAAGATGCAATAACAGTACACAAAAACATGCGTAAAGAGAAATGCAACATTTTCTTTTGAAACAGAAGACGCCTATGATGCTCCTAATGAGTTGTGCATGGGATGCGTATCAAGAGTTAAGAACAACTCTTTACTCTGCCAAAAGACTCCATGAAAGACATGCACAAAAAGGAAAACAACACACTTTTTTTTTTGGGTACATGAGAATACATATGATGCTTCTAATAAAACACACACGGGATGCGTATCAAGAGTTAAGAATAACTCTTTACTCTGCCATCCATGAAAGACATGCACAAAAGGAAAAATAACACACTTTTTTTTTTTGCTTTTGTCGTTGGGATACATGAGAATGCATATGATGCTTCTAATAAGACACACATGGGATGCGTATCAAGAGTTAAGAATAACTCTTTACTCTGCCATCCATCACACACTTCGATCTCGATAACTTCGCTTAGCTACTCTTCCACATCGAACCATCCTTCCTAGACTTGTAACACAAAATGACAAAAAGTAAAGCCATGACAAGTTACAATCGAAGCATGGTGTCTATTTTACACTTCCTGCTACCATCGGGAGGCTGTTCGTCCACTTGTTTTACCAATGGGTAAGGTTGAAATACATAGGCTTGCAGTCGATCAATCAATCGATCGACGTCTGAATCTGATTTTATGGCACGGCGAGCCTCCAGAGATATGAAGCGTTGTTCCACAGCTGAATCTATAAAAGATAACAAGCCATCATAAAAGCCATTAACATTTAATAATCCTAACGGCCTTTTTTGATAGTTAAATTTGATCCAGAATAACACACTAGAAATTCCTTCTAGAGTTTCTAGACCACCAGGTAACGCGATAAAGGCCTCAGCATTGCAAAACATGTGCCCGAAGTGTTCATGCATAGATGAAACCCTTAACTCAGTACCAAAGGTGTAGTCACTGACTCTTTTGTCGGCTAACCCTTTTATAAGGATGCCTAAGACATGGCTCTTCCCTGTAAATGCAGTTGCAGCTGCACATCCTCTTATCCCATGGATGCCCCCACCATACACCAAGTTTATTTTTCTGGCAGCTAACACCCTACCGAGTTCATTGGCTGCCTTTATGAACTCATTATCCTTCCCTAGAATGGAAGCACCGAAGACACAGATAGATTTGAATCTACGTGCCGAGGATGTTTCTCCCTCTTTTTCTACCCCAGCCATGCATGGATGATCCAATGTGAAGGTGTATTTATAGGGGAGAAATGAACAACAGAAAACGGTCAGGCGCAATAATTTCAGACAATGACAGTAAGAAAGTCCAAAAGACAAGACACGCCTGCATATACGACAGTCCTTCAGAGTAGGAAAGTCGTAAAGCCACCGATAATGAAAAAGCAACTAGCTTGCTTTTTTGAAGTTTTGTAAGCAGAGTCAGAAAGCGAACAGCAAAGATAATAAATGCATCGGCGATTGTCAAAAAGAAAGGACAATTACACCGATATTATCAAAATTATGCAGGTAGAGTCAAAAAGCAAACAGTGAATATGACAGACGTGTCAGCAGGAGAAAAGGCAATTACACCGATATTATCAAAATCACGCAGGCAAAGTCAGAAAGCATACAGTAAATATGACCGATGTGCCAGCGAGAGAAAAGAATTACACCGATATTATCAAAATCATGCAGGCAAAGTCAGAAAGCATACAGTAAACATGACAGATGTGCCAGCGCTTAAGAAGGAGAAAAGACAATTACACCGATATTATCAAAATCATGCAGGCAAAGTCAGAAAGCATACAGTAAATATGGCAGATGTGTCAGCGAGAGAAAAGGCAATTACGTCGACATCGTCAACATTATGTATGCAGGGTCAAAAAGCTAACAGTGAATATGGCAGACGTATCAGCGGAAGAAAAGGCAATTGCACCGATATTATCAAAATCACGCAGGCAAAGTCAAAAAGCATACAGTAAATATGACACATGTGCCAGCGCTTAAGAAGGAGAAAAGACAATTATACCAACATTGTCAACATTATGCATGCAGGGTCAGAAAGTTAACAGTGAATATGACAGACGTGTCAGCGATTAAGAAGGAGAAAAGACAATTATACTAACATTGTCAACATTAGGCATGCGAAGTCAGAGAGTAAACAGTGAATATGGCAGACGTACTGACAATTAACAGGAAAAATCACTAACAACAACTGTACAAATCAAAACCGTGCATACACCATTGAAAAGTAAAAAAAGTGGTGGATTCACCAGCAATTACAAGACTAATGAATAGTGGTCCTGGCTTATCCTTTCTTCTGATACTACATCCAATAACAGACTAAACACCATAAGGGATCAAACTGATGAACAAGGTTACAAACTAATGAACAGGGTCGTTTAACGTCAGATTCCCAAGACGAAACACTCCTTTGCTTTGTAGAATATGTCCACTGAGGCAAGAAACATGAAGATGTCCATTAAGATGCGTCTCAAGAGTCTACTGGATATTATCCAAAGATTCTTTACTCAGTCCATCTTTAATGATTTTGTCTTCTTGCCTAGGAACATCACTCCTTCATCCTTGTTGTGTGCTATTCATGGATCAAGGTTGCTATCCAACTTCCTTACGAACTGGCAAACAGGGTCATTTAGTGTTATCTTCTCAAGACAGTGGCGCTCCTTCTTCTTGTAAAATTTGTCCGCCAAAGCGAGAAGAACACCATGAACTTGTCCACTAGGATGTGTCTCAAGAGTCTGAAGGATATTATCCAACGACTCTTTACTCAGTCCATCCTTTATGAACTGAATTTTGTCTTCCCGGTTTGCGGACACCATTCCTTTTCCCTTACATCGTGTATTACAAGTCCATCTTGCACACTTATAACAAACCTCCATCCTTTTAGCTCTTCTTTTCTTAGCATAAGAGCTTCTTCCCATCCCAGGCAGATGTTTCACTAATGAATGTTGAAAATCATCTGCTAGGCGTACCTTAGCTTCAATGATCCAACGTACATCTTCAGGGAGTCCTAGACGTGTGAGTGTCTTCATTCTTTCAAGTCGGCACTTATACATCTTCCGAAGTGCGTCTTGAGGAAGAGAAGGAAATCTGACTCTAAGCCTAGCAAGGCCTTCCTCCATTTTTGGCTCTCTGGTAAGGTGATGGATTAGGATACTCGAATAATGCTTCCCAGAGTCCTTTGAGTATGGCTTTCAAAATGAACCTTTCAGTTTGGGATAGAAGGATGTCAGGTTGGTTACCGACTGAAGCCTGAACATGAATAGTAAGACTTAAAAAGGGTAACCAGGCGCCTTTGTGTAACCGGACTTCAGCTAGTCTGCACATGCTTATGGGCCTTAGGTTACACATTGGGCCCAAAGCCAAAAATTCGAGGGACAGAACATGCTTAATATCACCTAAGTAAGGCATGCTTAGGCCCAAACTTCAAATGACTCATTAAACAAAAGGCCGAATGACAATGCATGCTTGTGATGAAATGCTCATGCTTGATGATTCAATGTTAATCAAGAGTTTTCACAGCTCCAAACTGCTTTACCAGTGATGCATTCAAGAAGGGATTTCATGTCAGGCATGGGCCTTAGGTTACTCACTGGGCCCAAAGCCAGAAATTCGTAGGGCGCAGAATATGCTTAATATCACCTGAGTAATGCATGCTCAGGCCCAAACTTCAAATGACCCATTAAGCAAAAGATTGAACGACAATGCATGCTTGTTATGGAATGATCTTAGGTTTATGCTTATGCTTGATGATTCAATGTTAATCAAGAGTTTTTACAGCTCCAAACCGCCTTACCAGTCATGAATTCAAGAAGAGATTTTATGCTAGGCACATATAGTTTAATGTTCGACATATAAAGTATTTTTCAAGCACTCCTTCTATTGCCAAAGCACTTCATCATTTTTATTTTGTGTTGAACTTGGCCACTAATATTCTTGCATTGCCTGGAGACTAAAAGTCTTGTGAAGGTTAACCTTACTTTGCTTCCTATTCATGCATATGTACAAAGACTAAAAATCTTATAAGATTAGCCTTACTTAGCCCTTTGTTAACCTTTAGGTAATGCAAACTCAAGTCGAGAAGGTTTTGTATGCAACAACAATAAGTGCCACAAATGTCAAAGTTGGACGTGCAATACGAAATGAATAGCATTTTTTCACAGTGCCTAGATTAAGGTACATCCTAAGTTTCTGTTCACTCTCATGGTTTTGGACCAAAATTCTCTCTTTCAAAGGGTAGTTCTAAGGCTATTAATAGTGCGGGGTAGGATCTAGATTCCTAAAATCAGGTCCCCAAATTGCCTTAAAGGGTCAACTTGAGTGAGGGTGTTCAGGTGCCTACACGGAGACCAAGGGTCTCATGAAGGTCAACCTTACTTTATGCCCTCGCTAGCCTAAAGGTTCCTAAGAGCTCGGGTATGGAGCTCAGGGGTCATGACCTCCCCTTTTCTAAAGTGCCATGTGATGTAGGTGTACGTGTGTGTGGGGAATATGCCATCCACTCATTCACTCATAACCTGTAAAATAATCAACCAACAACCATTCCACAGATATAGCAGATAATATTATGGAAAAGCAAATTGCTTGAATTTAATCTAACAGCTTAATCCAGCATAATCAAAGAATGCAATATACAAAGTTAGAAATCCAAATCACCATTTAAAATGCCAACATCAAAAGCCTATAAGACAAATAGAGAACAAATTGCAGCAAACATCAACCCATGTGGCCTGACCCTCTTAGGCATCCCTACTGGAGTCGCCAAGCTGTCAACACGCGACGCGGGGCGGCGATCCCGAGGCGAATAAAAAAAATAGGTTTAGATCTAGGTGAGGTTTTAGAAAATGATTTAAACAAATGGAGTCGCCACCGACTTAGATTGCAATGGTGAAGTCGGACACCGAATAATATGGTCTGCATTACAGAAAAATGGATTCGGGGGTTGGTTACGTGTAGGGAAGGTATTAGCACCCTACAACGCCCTTTCGGTACCACGTTGGTGTTTGCTGCTTTTGATTTCAAAACTATGCTTTGTCTTTTGTTAAATAAATTGATTTTTTGCATGTGATCGATTTAGGATTATTTGTAAATGCCTCAATAGAGTCATGCCAGTTAACTGGCTAAACTCGTGATGTAATTTCCTTTAAGATAATTATATAGCGGCCAGTTAACTGACAACCATATTTATCTATCGTCAGGAGTTTATTTTTAATGCATTAATAGAACCATGCCAGTTGACTGACTAGGTTTGTAACATGATTTCCCTTAGGATAGTTCACTAGCGGCCAGTTGACTGGCAACTATATTTATCCATCGTTGGGAATTTCCTTCTAATGCATCAATAGAATCATGCCAGTTAACTGACTAGATTCATAATATGATTTTCCTCAGGATAGTTCTATAGCGGCCAGTTGACTGGCAACTATATTTATCCATCGTTGGGAATTTCCTTTTAATGCATCAATAGAATCATGCCAGTTAACTGACTAGATTCATAATATGATTTTTCTCAAGATAGTTCTATAGCGGCCAGTTGACTGACAACTATACTTATCCATCGTTGGAATATCTTTTTAAAGGGCATTAATTCATGAGGCAATTTCCCTCAGGATAGTTTGACAGCGGCCAGTTGACTGGCAACTACATTTATCCATCGTTGGAATAATCAGGAATTTGAAGTTCAAGGATACTTTGAAATATGAATAATCCTCCTAAAACCCTTTATACCATTTCTTTTAATAAAATTATGACTCTAAAATTTTTTAGTATTTTTTAGTTTTTTTTTAATTTTTAATTATTATTTAATTATTTAATTATTTAATTATTATATTTTATTTTCTTTTATTTTTTTATTTTTTTATTTTTTTATTTTTTTATTTTTTTATTTTTAAAGAAATTGGGGCATCACGGCATGGGCCAAAGCCCATGCCGTGAATTCAACAATCTCGGCTAACTTTTATTTTTCTTTCATTTTTAATTTTTTTTAATCATTTATATTATATTTAAATAATGATACTAATAAATTTATGATTTTTCTTTTATTCAACTTTCAATATTTTTTGAAAAAATAGTATCAAGTTTGGTAAATCAAATGACACAATCAGAATATTTTTTCGCAAAACCAATTTTTTTCTACATTTTTTTGAAACAAAATAAAAAGACAGAAATAATACAGTTAAACGTTACATTCTTTATCCAAAATTTTTGTAATTAGTACCAAAAATTTTCTTAAAAAATGCTTGTTTCAACTGCATATTTTCTTTTATTTTTCTAAAATATTTTTTATTTTTGAATTATTTTCAAGAGGGAAGGATTCGGTGCACCACACCCCATGAGGGGTGTGGTGCACCCTTCTCCTTTATTTTGCTTGCACTTTCACGTAAGTGCAGGCGGGGAAACGGATGGCCTTGTGCCTCCGAGACTCTCGGCCATGTTGGAAACCTCTCAACCCTCGGCGACTCCCATTGCCGTAGGTGGGTGCCAAGTGGTGGTTTGGACCACCACCGTACCGAGCAGGAGTGCCAACTAGCGCATGGGAGAAAAAAACGTAATCGCCTGTGCAACACCCATTTTGACATACTTTTTTGGTATTCTAAGTTCTAAAAATCTCAACCAACACTTACTCTAGTCCTCCAATGAAGCGATAAAGTCGTCATGAACATAGATATGAATCAACAGAGATTACAAAAGCTTGACCCAACAAGGAACAGAGGAGATGCATACCCAAAGTGAGAATGCTCCTTTGCTTCTCTGCACGGGATTGTTGGCGAGTCCAACTTCAACCAACACTCACTCCAAAGCGAGAGTGATCCTTTTCTTCTCGGCACGGGGCTGCTGGCGAGTTAGGAAATCCGTCTCCGTGATCAACTTCAATTTCCTCTGCCACCCTCTGTTTGGTCTTTTTTTTTTCTCTGAATCTCTTCTCTCCCTCTTGCCCTCTCCGAATCCGTCCTCCTCCGGTCAAGACGCTTCTCTTCTTTCTTAAGAGGTGGAGGTGATGGCGAGCAAGCGTGTGGTGCTGAGTTACTTCTGTTTGAGAGTGCTGGTCAATGGGTAGCTGTATCCGAAAGTCTCCTTCCCCTCTGTGTCCGAGAGTGCCTTCTGCTTTTGAGCTTTTGAGTACCTCTATCCCCAGAGAGAAGAGTGCCCGTGAAGGTGAGGGTAGAAAAAGTCTGGGTGAAGACCCCCCCCTTTTCTGAATGTCAAAGGTGGAGATTTTTGTTTCCTTCGTGCTCACCTATTTCTCTTTAAATGTCAAGAAATTCGGCCTTATTTTCTACCTTGTTACCTTATTTCTCCATAACTTTCCCTCTTTTCTTTTCTTGGCTGCATGCCGACACCTCCCTTTCATCTAAGTCTTCCCCCTTCATTTCTCTCTTTTCCTCCTACGGCCAACAACCATTTCACTCATTCTTCCCACCTTTTCTGATTTTCCTTCTTTCCTCTTCACACCTCTTTTTCTTTTTTCAAAATTTTTTATTTTTTATTATTTTTATTTTTTTTTACAATATTATTCACATTTGGGACCAAAAATATCTTTAAGTATTTCATTTTTTGCTCAATTAATTTCTAGAAAAATATATATTCAAGTAGGATAATTTTAGAATTTATACATGGGTCCACTTTAATTTTTAAGGTCCGGACAAAATTAGGTGTCTACACTAGGAAATTGAGAGCCAGTTTTTCTGGAATTTCCATGCATTCAAACTGCACAGCTCTTATAAGAAACTAACAAAGTACAAACTGCAAACGTTATTATCACCTGAAACTCAGGTTTTAATAATACCTTAAATTAGGTCCCTGAATAGTTTCTCAACCTGAGTAATCCTGCTAAGAAGGTTTTCATAATTAACCTCGCCACTTTGAAATAAAATAAGAAAAAATAAAAAACCTTTAGTTCTTGGGATTAACATGAATTTTTAACTTGACGGAAGATCTGTTGAGGTCCTAACATTTTGGATATCAATTAATGACAATTATCTTACTCTTACGTTTTCTGACCAACAGAGCTTTCATAGCTCAGTTGGTTAGAGCACCCGTTTAGTAAGCGGGAGGTCTTGAGTTCGACTCTCAATGAAAGCAAAGTGCCGAAAGCAAGTGTTTAAATCCGTATACTTTTGTTGTTTGTGTGTCCATCTGTCTGTCAAGGACCAGATCAGCTTCATCACTACGATCAAACCTGAATTTTGTCTGCCCCACCATTCAGGCTACTCTAGTCACAAATAAAGAGTGCTCTCGAGCTATTTTGTTCATTAGCATGAGCTTCTCATCTTGTGGTGCAGCATTGATGGGCAGCTTTTGCTCCCAGTGAAGATTCCCTGCAGATAATTCGGGCCACATTTGGAATGTTAAATGCACCATATCTTTCTCTGAACGAGTTTCTAAAGAGTAGTAGCTGCGACAATTCTCCACATTTTCAGGCATCATATGTCAAAACTTCCCACTGCTTCTGTTACATGCATAGGCATGTTATGCCCAGGAAATTTTGAATCTTCCCTAGAAATTGCAGTAGCAGGGTCTGCCTGTGTTTGCAAACGTGGGTAAAATTGGTAATGAATGATGATGCATTAAAAAAAAATGCTCATTTTAATCACATGTAAGTTTGCAACCACATGGAAGTTTATCACATGCAAGTTTGCCTTTGTCCTTGTAGAGTTGCTCAACCCAAACGGAAAAACATAGGCTTGTTAGGATCCAAAACCTCTGAAACAAGGGTTTGCAAATTACAGGTTTCAGATAAATTTCTAATCAATTGCAAGAGGCTGAAGAATGTGAGAGAACCAACCTTTGCATGGTGGATATGGCCATTCTGGAGTAGCTGACCAATAATTCTGGGGGAAGCAAAAAGCAAGTACAGTCATACCATTAAAAAAAAGTTTTATTCTTCAGGAAAATCTACTTTCATATTTTTGTTTTTAAGGAATGTTCATATTTAATAGGTATTAACTCTTAGACTTGTTGATCTTGCACTTTAATATTTAATTTTTAGGATTTATTAAATTTAATTGTGTGATTTTTTAAAATTAAATTGTGTGAGAATAATAGATTTGATATTCTTTTCATAATTTAAAATTTTATCAGTTTATTGTCAAGTTACATTTTGTTTGAATGGACATAAATGTAGATTAAATGATAAAATAATTTACCCAACTTTGCGTACATTACATGCTGCACATGAAATCATAAAATTATTTAATTATCTTTTTTCAAATTTCTTCAAGAGCATATTTTATCCTTTGGGTCTTTAGGGGTAAGAATTGTTAATAATAATCCCCTTTTAAGAAGAACAATTTTAAGCTTGATCTGTATTGATGAATTGTTATAAAATTTTTTAAGATGCAACCAATTACTACCATATTATATAAGTAATATTTTAATTATATGGATATGAAAGCGATCCTCAAACCTCTTTATATTACTGCTTGAGTAGCACCTGAAAGATCAAAAAATTATTTCCATACAAAGTCTTCTTTCATAATAAGGTGCACTCAATGCTTATGGTATACTATACCTGTCAAAATGCAATTACAGTTAGTAAGAGTTTAAGCCAATTCCCCTAAATTACTCTAAACTCATTCAAACAAATGCCAACAATAATTACATGCCCATGCTTGATGCTTCTGTTTATCATCTGGACCCTCTCCTGTGCTTCTCTGTCAATGCCATTTTCTTGTGGGAAATTAAAAATTTAATACTTTGGAGTGTCACACACCTCACCAAACACCCATCTATTGGAACTCCAAAAGCACATATGACTTCTGAAACATCCCTCACAACATCAATCAAACTCTCCAAAGTTGATAGTGATGTTGCTTATTCCTCCACATAACACCTTTTTCTTAATTTAGTACTAATCAAATATTTATTTAATTTAAATGATAAAAATTTATAAAAAATTTAGATTAAAAAGTTAATATCTCTAATTCAAATTTTATGTGAATAATTAATTTTAATAAATTAATTCTGTAATTTAATTGATTAAATTTTATTGTTTAAATTTTTTAAATGAAAATAATGATGTAACATTTTTGAAAGAGAATTTTTAACACACAACTGCGAGTATGACAGCGAAATTACCAAACCGCCCTTCAATTCTTCAACAACTTTTAGGGAGGTTCTAACTACCGACACTCTAGCGCCCAAATCCCCAAAATATCCTTTCTGTTTCCTTGAAACGAAGGAAGCAAGCAAGCACATGCGGTAGCTTGTGCTTGATAACTGTTGTTGTACCTTCCGGGCCCTATGACATCAACAGAAGAAAATCCCAGGGTTCGTTAGGTAAATTCATTACGAAAAAGTAGGTAAAATACGCATTTTCGGAGTTTAGTCAAGCGGTGCGACGTCTTTTTCCATTTTGTAATTTTCCTATTTTTTAATATTCAATGCTTTTTATGTAATTTTACTGCCTTAGCTTGCATCCTCCGGGATTCAGCTGGCTTTTTTATGACGGCGTGAGAGCGGTGAGATACAGAACTGAGTGCTTTCTAGGACAGAGGGGCAGGGACGCAGATCTGGGTAGCTTCTGAGGCTACATTGCACTCACATCCATGGCTTCCAAGCTGTTACTGATCACTGTCTTCGTCTTTGACTTAATTGCTTTCGGATTGGCCGTCGCAGCTGAGCAGAGAAGAAGCACTGTGAGAACTCAATCTCTCTCATTTCTTTCTATTTTTTTAGTAATTCCATTGTTTCTTGTCCTACTTCCTATTTTCTTTCAAAGCAGGAATCTAGGTCTGAGCTCAATGGTTTTTGTTTTTATTTCTGGGTTTGTAAGGCGTCTTGAAATCAATGTAATTATGAAGGCAAAGAGCCTGGATTAGTTGTGCTTGAATTCTGACCAAACGTTGATGGAAAATCAAGGGAACCTGGATCTCGGACCTTCTGTTTTCCTTTGTGTTGATTATATATTAGAAATTCAATGGTGGGTTTCTCATGTGTTTGCATATATGCTACAAAGACTTTCTCCTGTGTTCTTTCTGGTTTACTGTGAGTTCCTTCTACCATACGCCTACTTGTTCCCACTAATGCATATTGGGTTGAGTTAGCTTTGAAAAGTAAAACTATTTGGAAATAGTTTGTACGTTTGTGACTGTGTTCATGATGAAATAATTTTTGTTGCCTAAATTTGTTCGGAAACCTCCAGATCTGTTCATGACTTGTTGCATACTGTTCTCCTGCTTGTAGCCCAAAAGTAAATGTTCGATAATGTAAAACGTCAGATCTATCTTTTACTCTCTCTGTCTCTGTAGGATTCGGATATTATGCATAAAAATGGCTTAGTAACGCAAGTTTCAAGTATTAATGGGCGTATCAAATTGCCGGAAATAGTTCATTTCAGATTTTTATCAAGAAAATTCAGTTAGGATTTGGAACCCTTGGTATTCTTTGTGCTTCAACGGTGCCATGCCATTTGCTCTACATTATCTTCAAAATTCATAATTATCCCTGCCGTCTCTTTTATTTGGACATACGTGTTATTGCTTATTACTTTGCTCGATTCAGAGTATTGGAATCAGTTTTAACTAACACGTCATTGCAGGGGTGTTTCCCTATTGACACAATTTGATTGCTTATTTGACTGCGTAGTAAAGATTTCTTCAGCACCGGTTGATGTAATGTTTGGTTGCACCCAGTGTCTTAGAACTGTTTTGTTAAGTTTTGGACTCAGTGCTAGTGAAGCTGTGTTGTCTAGCCCTTTCATTAGATTCAGGAAATATATAATTTAAAATCTTAATCTTTCCGGTTGAGGAAATAAATTGGCTTAGTTATGGTTAAACAAGATTTGATCTTGACTCTTGTCTTTCTTTGGTCATACTTGAAATAATGATCTCATTCTTTGTTGGCAGGCCAAAATTGTTCAGGACAGGGACGTCAATTATAATTACTGTGTCTATGACTCAGATATATCAACTGGTTTTGGTGTTGGTGCATTTCTGTTCCTCATGGTCAGTCAAGTCCTTATAATGGTCGCAAGCCAATGCTTCTGTTGTGGGAAGCCTCTAAACCCTGGAGGTTCAAGGGCCTGTGCAGTTGTCCTCTTCATAATCTGCTGGTATATGACCAATTTTTACTGAATGAGGAATCCTGATCCCATGTGTCAAATAAATCAAGATGCAAAACTGATAAACCTCGTTTTATTACCATATACTGCTTGAACAGCTCTATTTATTGCTCACTCTCTTTTGTGTTAAACAACTGAACTGATTGTGATCTCTTCCTGCAACTCTCAGGGTGTTTTTCTTCATTGCCGAGGTTTGCTTGTTGGCGGGGTCAGTGAGAAATGCCTATCACACCAAGTACAGGACCATCTTCGTTAATGATCCCCCATCTTGCGAGACAGTTAGGAAGGGAGTTTTTGCTGCAGGTGCTGCCTTTGTTTTCCTTACTGGCATAATCTCTGAATTCTTCTATATCAACTACTCAAGGGCCAGGGAAAGCTTCCAACCATATGGTGGCCAAGCTGAGACTGGTCTGGGTATGGGGACCTACAAGTGAGATTGTTAATTAGTAAAGATGAACAACATACCGCAATAGATGTGACTGTCTAGACTTTCTGCAGCATATTTGCTGATTCCATTGCCTGTATCTAGTTCCATATTTTGTATTAAGGTTTCAGTTTAGCTGTTAATTAGAATCCTACCTTGTATTTTTGTAATTCTTTTGCAGTTGCTTTTTATCCTTTTTCTTTTCTCCTCCTTGGGTGTATGTTTGGTGCTTCTGTGCCTCTTACAATTTTTTTCTTCTTTGTCATATCAATAAAAGCAAATTTTCTTGATTTCAATGCGCACTTGATACACAGTTGTCGGCAAACGTAGTTAAAAATATCAAAATTGTATGCAACTATGGACAGGGAATTTCATTAAAGTCATACAGGGTCTCCATGAAAAGCCAAAACAAGCACTCTGCGTGGGACGGAAGACCCCCACGCATAGACATAGTCACCATGAAATAATAAATGGGGGAGGCCAGTTCTGCAGACTTTCAAACTCCAACTCAGGAGAGAACCCTTTTGGCAAGGATATGGACACAGAAGTTCGCCTCTCTATGGCTCAGCTGCAGCTGAACTTGAGTTATCTTCCGTGACAAGGCTCTACAATGATCAATCATCAAGAATGATGTAAAAAATTGTTATGATGCTTTTGAAGCAAACCAATAGTAATCTTTGAATCTATGTCAACAATAAGTTTCAGCATAGAGAAAGTAAAGTCCCATGTAATGGCACTTTATTAATACTCTACATAATGAATCGTGAGGAGTATTTAACAAAATTTAATTTATAACAGTATCAAAACTGTTCTGCAAATTAAGATCAGCAGCGAGTTAAAGACCCACGGTGCGACCCAAAGTTCAGCCGGGTTATTGAATCCATATCCTACTGTCTTGGTGAATCCTGAAATCCATTCCCAGCGGTGATTCCTAATCAAATCCCCTGCACCTAATAATCCAGGATTACCAGACGCTGCACCGTCTATATAACGTAAAATCAAAGATTTTTTACCCTTCAACAGTGCCTGTGAGCTGCTTTATTACACTTCATGGTCCTCCACTAGCCCAATCTAGAATGTGGCTATTCACTTGGGATTCTTAAAATTATGATTAAAGTGCAAATTCATGGAGTACAGACCAGCATGAAAGATTATTATTGGGCCGTATGTGACCACTGTCACCTATCATATAACGAAAAATGTTCTGTCAACATGAGGAGGGATTACTTAGGAGAACAAAAGATAAAATGAAAATATAAAAATATATACAGTCTGAATAAAATTTATATGTGCGTATATTACTCCATATAATATTGCCAAGAAGTATGTGTTTATTCATACATCAATGTATTAACTTCTTAATTGCTATAAGCCATCCCTATTTTTTTTTTCCAAAATCCAAAAAGAAAGACGGTAGAAAACATGAAAAAAAAAAAAAAGAGGAGTCCGTTTATCTTTTGCTTTTTACACGCAGAATTGAACATGTATTCAAAGCAACCTAGCCCCGAGTACTTTAACAAAGGTAATGTGCAAAGAAACAACGACTCATCAGGTTGTCAAGCACTGAATACTTGTTGGTAAAGTAGCAAAAGTGCTGCTATTTTCACACGGAATTTGTGGACGGAAGGTTTCCCAAATAGCAAGCAGCCCATATCATGGATGAAGAAAGAATTATAATTAAACTATATATAACAAGTATAATTTTTTATTTTTATATAATTTTTTATTTAACACAATTTAAATTATTAAATTATAAAATTTAACTGATACAATATTAATCGTTTTTTTCTTTTTGAGAGGATTACATATAAGACATATTCTTTGGCTTCTTTTGACGTTCTCAAGGCTGAGTTGACATGTTTAACAATAGAAAAAGAGAAGAGAAAAGTGAGAAAGAAGGAACGGAAGAAGCAGACACTAACTCATAGGGCAAAAGGCCCATATATACAGGACCTCTGTTGCAGTCGCTAGGATCGAATCCCATAGGGTCAAAATCCAGAACCCCCAATTCTTGCCCCGGAACCTAAGTACTAAGACTCAGATTCAGAAGAACAGTTAAAGGGAATACTTACAAAGCCAGCACAAACCCCAAAAGAGCATAGGTGAGGGAGTGAGATATTTTTAACAAAATTGCAAATTTATTGAGGAAAAAATAATGAATCTCAAAACTTTTATTTTTTTTGGGGTGCGAAAAAGGTAAGATTTTGATCTGAAGTTTCAACACCTATCCCAAAAATATTTATCAATTAGAATGAGTTCCAAATGAGAGGTAGACTTGTTCCACCTATTCTTTTAAGTAATGAATGAAATCTTATTGGCTGTCCTCAACTATGATTATGAACCATACATTAGTGTAGGGACTCTAAGAAAACATCAGTGTCAATCATAATTGCTGACAAAATCCCACAACTAATGTTGTTGACAGATGTTAAGCCAGATTACAATTTTAAATAGCAATTTTGTCCTAACCCTTCTGACAGAAACCGCAATTTGTAACCAAAATTCAATCCAGATGTTAGAATTAGAATAAAAAATGCATCCAATTCTTAATTTTAACCTACCCTGCTTGTTGTCATGTGCCCAAATCATGGCTTTAGTTTGTGAAAAAAGTTCATGGCATCTCTCTACACCAGAACGATACGATGGTGATCACTTAAAGGCTGCAACAGTTCACAGAGATTCAAAGGGCCACAGAAAATCCTACTAACTCTTGAAAGTTATCTGCATAATAGCACGTCACTGATGAGATAAGGCTTTGAACATGTTGTATAAAGCTGTGGGTTTTTCAGTTTCTTCTTCCATTTGTAACTCTGCATGCTGCGTCGTGAGGGAGCACGGGTAGAACAAGTTACTTCTTAGGGAGAATCTGTACTTGAACTTTTGACGTAGAACAAATTGCATAAGCATTCCTAGCTGGGCTTTGCTGAATAAGCTCAGGCGTGGAGTCAAATGACAAAAAGACGTTATCTGAAAGCACCATTTTACAAAGGAAAGAAAACAAGGCTACTCACATACTTATATATTGTGTCAAAACACTAGAGCTTCAGAATGTTTTTTTGTTGCAGTTAGGTTATGTTCTCCCCATCTAATCAAAGGTACGTCACTCATGTTGGGTTAAGAAATTCACAACAACATATTTTGCTCTCTAACTCCTTTAATGTTAAGATTCAAACTCGTGACAGTAAACTTTGAATGATTTTGAGGAGCATGATAGAATCGCTTCTTCTAGCTTAAGAGGATCTATAGAATTTTGATTACAAAATGTTAAGTTAGTGTTCTCAATCACGGGTTAGCATTTTCATTTTCATTGATCTGACGATAACTGGAGAGGCTAACAACAGTTGATTCAGCTGACAAATTAGATTCAAATTTTTCTGCTCATTAAAACCTGTAGCATACCCTTAAGATAAATTATAACAAGTCAATAACTTGTATCAATATTAGAACACCAAATAACCAAAATTCTAATAAGGTTCTTTAATTTCTAACTAATTTTAATGGGACATATCTATCATTGCTCAATTCATTAGAATAGAGAAAAGACTTAGCCTATATTTATATATATTGTACTTACCGTAGACCCTTCAACGACATTGGTTTGATCTGCACTTATGCTACTCATCATATCACTAGTATAAGGTATCACAAACTTATAATAAAATAATCATCAACTGCACTTATGCAAGCTCCCAATAAATATTTTCAGCCTCTTTTGTAAAATTCAAAACCTAATCAATTAATGGTGCCGTCAACATAAAATGATTCTTACAATCGACCTAGGAATGACTAAAAAAAAAAGATAATTGGACACTGAATGATTCAACTGTGTACGTTATTCATTGTTTTTTTTTTTTTAATTAAAACTAAGTTCCAAATGGACCCTAATGAGCATATGCTAAATTAATGTTGCCTTGATCATCATGATATCTGCCAAAACCCCGTCCCTCGTAAGCAACCTTGCTTTTTTGCAAACCACATTTTTCGCACGAGACTTCCTTAATGGGCATGACAGTTCCATACATTCGTGAAAGAAATATATGTACTTGGCAAATTGGATAAAGAGTAGTAGCTTTCCTGAGAGAGAGGTATCACAATATAACTTTTCTTTCTCCATAGCTGATTGGTTACTGGTTAGGCGTCTTAAAGTTTCTGGTACCATGCTTCCTGTTTAGCTACTATTTTATGGGAAATTTAATTCTACCAAGCAGTCAGTCCACTTAGAACCTAAGTAATTATTTGATTGGTTAAGAATTAATGGGTTTATTATTTCACACACAAAATCACATTGTCAATTCAAAATTTCAACTTACTGGTATATATGGACTCTCCAATGTATATAAGATTGAATTTATGATGCACTTCGTAGTGAAGTAAATTGTACGAGCATGTATCATATCTTCTTCTCATGTTATAGAGTTTATAGGAACTTAACTACTATTATATTTAGAAAAAAAAATGTAAGATGTTTATTTAATTTTGTGATCTAATTCTTTAGATAATTAAGAGGGTGTGTTTGTCGGACTTAAAAGTTGAAGAGAGATATCTACAAATGATCAAAGCTAAAGAAGTGTATACTTTTGAAAAAAGTTATTCTTACAAAATAAAATTAACAAAAATCTCAACAAAAATTAATGTGAGTTGTTAAATTAGTTGAGTTTCATAAATTGAATTATAAGACTCAATAAATTTAATAATTTAAATTTTTTAAATAAAATTTTTATAAAATTCAATTTATAAAAATAAAAAAAGTGTAGACATTTTTCTCTTTTTATCTAAACTAATATTTAGTCTCCTCTATTGTCTCTCTAGTTATATCATAACTTAACTAGTATTGTAAATGTTCAAAAGCTTCTAACCCTTGTTTTTCCACTCGTTGGTCCTTGAAGGGATTGGCAAAACCTTCAAAATCTAAGACAGGGAGACCTAATACTTGGATTTGCCAGCTAAATTCCCACATCCTGTTGTATTTAATTAATTGTTTCTTCACTTAATTTCTCATTATCCACCAAGATTTTCAAGAAATTGTTTTACCCCCACTATGTGCTAATTAAAGAATAAATCACAGCATGATTGGTACTTTTGTTGTAAAAGAACAAAGCCATTTCAGTTTGCTCAATCAAAAGCAAATATAAAAATAATTCGGTGACTCTTCCAACATTGTCAAGAGACCAACCCTGCATTGATGCTTCTGTCTGTCTGTTTCTTCTCTTTTGTGTTTTAAATTTAATGGGAGAAATATATATAGTACATTGCACATGTGCATGCTTTAATCAAACTATAAAAATGGAAGATTGCCATGCCCGCTATCATATAGCGTAATAATATATATAGCTGCCACACATGATGAGGCCTCAGCTTTCCATAGCAATCACATCTCTAATTTCTAATTTTTATCATCCTTTTGTCTGGTGAAGAACATTACATCTAACAGCTGAGTATTGGATATTTCAATTTTAAAAAACCTGCATAAAATTTTATTAATTTAGAAATAAATAGCATTAAAAATTAACTATCACAAAAATTTAAGTTATTAAATAAATTTTAAAAATAATTTTATATCTTTAACAAACTCCTTCATATAAAAGTCTTTTAAACTAAAAATATAAATAAATGCAAAACTTATTAAATTTTGTATCAAAATTTAATTTTATTTTTTAAGAATAAAAACTATAATTTATAATTGAACTTTTGACCAGACATAAAGATTTTGATATCATATAAAGAACAATTATCTTCTCATTTGCTTATATAGTCTAATTTTGACTAATTAAAAATGGTTTTCTTTCACCAACGATAAAATCTAAAAAGGAGAGTATTTACCCAAATTTGGACACAAATATATATGTGTAACTTAAAAATGAAAATGCTTGAATTGCAAGAAGGCATATGTTGGAGCGATTATGGGTTGTGCATGTGTATGCTTTGGATGAGAAAAAGATTAATTTGAATGCCTTTGTAGTAAGAAGCAAAACTAAGCCAAAGTAGCAGCATAGGCACATAAAAGTCAGACACTAAATACAACCAAATCCTTCCTCCTCAAGCTCAATTGGCAAAGCATGAACACATGAGATCCCATAGCAACTCAGCAATTTTTCTTTGTAATTATACCTGCAAATTAGCATTTTTGGCAAGAATCTGAAAGAAAAAGGTTCTCATTCTCATTTTAATAATCCATGTTCTGCCATTGAAATGCCGCCACATCATCAATGATGCATGCATGGAGCTTCTAGGAAGCAACCTATTGATGAGAATATATTGAATTATCATGTAATACATGGATATAGACTATAGCATAGTTCCAAATTAGTGGCAACTTGCTTAATTAATATTAATTTCTTGCACATTATAATCTGAATGATGCTCTTGACAATTAGATATATGGGGTTGGAGCTTAATTAAAACTAAGTCCACCATACAAAGCATGTTACATCACTACTGTGCTACTTGAAATTTTCTTCTTTGCTTCTTCTTCCATGTTTATTCTTTTTTTTTTGTTCTCCCTTTTCATAATTAAACAGGCTGTTGGGAATCAAGACACGTGGTGTGTCTGCTTATGTTAATTAGATCTAATTCTTGGTTCAAATGGGTTGGATTTTCCGCTAATTTTTTATTGGTAATTTTTTGATAATAATGGGGGAACCCATATAAAGCAAAGCAAAAGAAGCAGCCCTTATTGGGTGTCAATCAGAATTCACTAATTAACCTTATTTTATTCTATAATAAAGCAGTGGTGGAAGTGGCAGTCACTTGTATGTGTCTAACCTTACATGATTTGAGAAGCAAGAAGAATTATATAACTAAAATGTTGCAGTAAGTGGAAGGGTATGTGAGGTAATTGTTAATTTTTTGATTTTAATCGTAAAGAAAAAATGATAAATCAATTAATAAATATGCAAAATCTTAAATATAAATTTAAAATTTTAAAAAATAAATAATAATCAAATATCATTGCACTGTTATATTTAATAATTATAGTAATATTTTTTTCTAAAAAATTAGGGCAAATAATGTAAGTTTCTGCATGCATGCATGTCTGCCTTATGATGTCAAAATCACCTCATGAAATGTAGATCCATACCAGCATTCAAATATGGTTTGATAATGACCGAGAAATTGATAGGCAAATTTTCTGCACTATATGCATTATGTATCTTCCCAACTGACCCATTCAATTCTAGCCAATATCTTCCTTTTTTGTTTTCTATGAAAAAAGTGTATATGTAGCCATTGAAGCGAGTGGGGAAATGGCCTGCGGGCCATGGATGGGTTTGGTTGTGCTACTTTGATGCCCTCTTGTCCGTTTACTTTGAAAAGGATGTTTCTGAAGCTGATGGGAGATGGCCCCCAAAGCTAGTTAAGATTGAATTTCAGGTGGGGCTGCAAGTTAACGGCTTGTCCATCAAAATCAATTTTCTCTCACTCTCTCTCTCTCTCTGTTTTTTTTTTCCCCTTTCTAAAAAAACCACACTAATCTTTCAAGCTGAAAATTTGCCACCTCTAACCTCCGACCAGAAAAAGAAAACCCTTTTATGCTTTCATTGTTCTCATCTCTCCCTCTAAATTTCCTTTTGGCTTCAGATATATTCATTTTATAGTACTATTGAACCTTTGGTTTGGGATATTTATGTTTTCTCTATCTAATTTTTCTCGATTAAGATGAGAAGAATAAATATTACATCTGTCAAAAGTGAGTATAAATTTCACTATTTATTCTAAATTATTCGTATCATTCCTTTCATTAAATGAGTTTGCATATTTTGTATACATATTTTTTAGTAAATCTATCCAAAATAAATTTTACTCTTAATAACTGATATAATCCAAAAGGGCATATTGTATGACTGTGCCATTTTTTTTTCTTTCTAAAGCAGTCACTATTGCCAAACACTTCTTACCGAAATCCATGAGAATCTAGACTTGGAAGGCAAGGTTTCATGGAAATAGTTGTGGTTTAAAGCTAGCAAGGTAACTTGAGTGAATATAACAACTGAATGTAGTTGAAGCTTGAGGAGCATCTCAAAGGTCTTGCTAGGTCTTCCATGGCGAAACGCAGGAACCATCTTTTGTCTTTCAATTACTCTTTGACAATGTAAGCCTTGGCTATGTATCTTTGCAGGTTGTGTTATAGTCTGATACAACATTTTTTTTTATCTCTCAAACTAAAAAAAAGAAAAAAAAATCTTAAATGAGTAGCATAAATTAGTTATGAATTTAATGCGTAATTAGATTTTGATAATAAAAAATAACAAATTACTTATACACACACAATTTTAAATTTAAATTTAAAATACTAAACAAAAAAAGACTACAAACAATATTAAATAACATTGCACCATTAAAATATGGACAATGAGCAATCAGCTGTATACAAGTATAAGAAACATTTTTAATCATTTAAAATTAATAGGTCAACGATATGACTTGTTGACTTGGTCTAAGTATTACCCAATACCCACCTTATAATTTATGTCTCCCACTTGAACCAGCCCTTGGGACAGATGCACTTGATTGTATTTTACATTTTTCCTTGAAAGAAAAACATTTAGTCTAGTACTTTCCCGGCTTCCAAACGGTAGCATCTTATTTTCCTAGTTAAATGGTGCACGACTTGACTCTTCTGATATATAATAAGTGAAAATGCATGTACCAAAAAAAAAATGAAAATGCTATTGTGAACAAAATAAAACCGACGCAAAATATAAATAAATTAAATAAAGATCCATTTTTATTTGTATTTTTATTAATAAATAATTGTGATAAAATTTCGCATACCTTTCTTGCATTTTATCACATACGAATAAAACTTGATGTTAGAAGTTCAATCCTTAGCACTAGCACTTAGTAGTTTAGCCTTTTCTTACAAATTACTAACAATAATTTGTCTTTGATTACATGGAATTAATATTTAAAAAATAAAATGTAGTTTAGCCTTTTCTTACAAATTACTAACAATAATTTGTCTTTGATTACATGGAATTAATATTTAAAAAATAAAATTACTTAGCATAGATTTAATTTAAATAAAACATGAAAACCTCCCCTAAAGTTAAAATATAAAATTTATATATATGGATAGAAATTGTATATATTTTACATATCAATGCAATGCACATGTGCTTGGGTGTTGCAAGAGTAATAAAAATTTCCAAAATTGGAGGCTCTTCCCCAATTCCTCAATAAAACTAAACCTGCCACACTAGTTCGAATATTTGTGAGTTCTATGTCATATATAATTCGTCAACTACCTATCCATGCTGCAATAGTGGCTTTTGCCACTAATAAGCAAGCTACATTGGCCCCTATGATCCACTCCAAAATCTGTAAATCCATATTCAGTTTGAAGTCATCCTCAGCAGGTTAATGCCCGATTGCTATGCACATAAAGTTCATATAAAAACTCCCTTAGCCGAGTAGTTTAATATGGACTCTTGCCATGTGCCTCAACCAAAAGGTGTCTAAACAAATGAGTAAGCCAAACAACACTATCAATAAACCCACCTGACAATTGCCTTTTAAGTGTGGCCTATGCCAATGCCTAATTGAGAACCAGCCAAATGTTTGTCTCTGAGGAATTTTCACAAACACCCTAATATATATATATATATATATATATATATATATATAGAATCAGATTGTATTATAACGGCATTAAATACACTAATTAATAAATAAATTAAAAAATCATAAACGACAAAACTTCAATGGCAAGATTGAGTTGTAACTTATAATGCTCTTTTCATATAGCACTTCAAAATGTCATTTTAAAGTTGCTTTAACTTTGCTTTATAATATGACAAAAAAAGATGGACAATAAGATAACCTAGGCATGTTGGGATACAACTACGAGGCTCACCCCTGAAGGAATATAGAGAGAGGGAGTATAAAATAATATAAAATATGAATTTTAAATTTAAATTAATTATGTCACAGATTTAAGAGTTATCTTCATATAAATTATTTTAATAAATAATAAATTTATTTTTATTTTATAAGATAATTATTCATGAAGTTATATATCAATAAAAAAAATTACTTAAAAAGTTTATTCATTCTTTTTATTTAAATATATCACTCTATATGTATTATAAATTTTAATTCTAGTATCATAAAGATCTGTGATATAGGTACAAACAAAATTTATACAGAATCTATATATACTCTTATATTCTTTTTCTTTTTTTCTTTTTTTTTAAATTTTATATGTCTTAGCATGAAAAGAGCATACGCTCCTCACATCATTATATTATTTTTCTATCATAAAATTAGTCCTAAAATATATAGTGTAAAATTTGATTGGTAGATTTTTGTTTTTGTTTGAGATTTTGTTTTCATAAAATGGGTGTTTTTGCAGCCAAAGATGGTAGCGTTGGAAGATTTCCTTAAAATACACAAAATGCTCTGAGGATTCTGCCACATAGTTTGCTATAATTAACACAACATGGACTACTTATTTGTTTGTTGATGTGCGTAGGGAATGGGGAAAGGTCCACTACTGGCATACAACGCGTGGTCGAAGGCTAATGCTTGATGAGCGAGCCATAACCAACTCAAAAATGGGAGCTCTGTCTCTCTTTGACTTTCTTCCCTTTAAATGCAAGTTGACAAACTTAGTCCACAGCCTAGTCCTTTGGCCTCCCCCAGAGGTTTCAGGCCCCCATTATGATTATAAAATTTTATTTACATAAATAATTTTTTAATATTTTATTTTTATTTTTTATATAATTTTTATTTAATAAAATATTAATATTTAAATTTATTTATTTTATAAATTAAATTATAAATTTTAATTAATTTAATAATAATATTTTTATTATAAATATCAATAAAATGCTCCTTATATAAAAATAATAGTAATATCTTCAACATAGAGATTTGAGACATACCACCAAGCCTCCAGTCAAAGATGGGGCTGCGGCCTACTAAAGTCATACAGATTCTTTTAATCACTAAAATAGATAGGGTTATGGTAAAACGTTAAAGCTAGCATTTCAAATACTTCTTTTTAATAGGATGGATAAGAAATTCTATCTTATCTGTTTCAATGTGATGAATGTTAAATTATCTTTTAAAATTTAAATTCTTTTAAGTATAGCGTGTATTTTATAAGATAAAATATAAAATAAATTACTGTTAATTTTAATTAATTATGTAAATTATTATAAAATTATAAATATAATAATGATTTATAAATTTAAAATAATTTACTTCCTTAATTTTGCTATCAATAATCAAATCATTAATGTAATAAATAAATTCAATTTAAAAAAATATAGTCTAGTAAAAAAAATTAAACCAAATGTTAAAAATGGAATACCCATAATATATATATCTTTTGCAGTAACCCTTATTTATATTGATGGATCACACAATTAAGGTGTGATTTTAGTATGCCAAAATTTTGAAGTGAATTTCAATTGAGAAACATTTTGTACTTTGAGTAAATATATATATATATATATAAAGCAATGAAAAAAAAAATTCGTCACTCTCTTTTTATTTAATGCTCACATTTGAACTTTAAAATTTGTTAGGCAATATGAGATTTCTAATAGGATTCCAACTCAAAAGGAGTGACTACAGGTTGAAGGTTTATGGTTCTTCGGATTAGGATCACAGGGGCACCAACTTTTCTAACAATCAATAACCATTACACGTGTTAACCAAAAAAAGAAATAACCATTACACATGATGCTTATTATCGTGAAAGAGAAAGAATTGGAAGAGAAATAGAAGAAGAAAAAGAAGATAATGGTGGGAGATTTTAATAAGGAATTTGGGCCTATATTTTTAAAGAATAAAATATAAATAAACATTTATTAAAAAAATTAATAATCATAATTATTATTAAATATAAATAAATAAATTATAATTTATATGTTAAAAATAATTATAATTATTTATTTTTTATTAATAATTATTTACTTATATTTTATTATCTAAAATATACTTTAAATGTTAGAAGATTCAAATCGGTCCCAACCGAACCAAATGAGTAATCAGTAAATGGGGGTGGCGCCTTCAATACACAATGGGCTGCACACCATGTCATGTGGCTGTGGATGAACAGTGACCAGTTGGCCACATTACCCTCAACTCCACTCTGCTCTTCTCTTTGGAAGAAACATTTAAAGAAAAAAGTTATTTTCTTAAACCATGAAGGTAAAATTGAATTGTAATTTATTGAAATTTAATATGCAACCATATAATGATTAAAAGCTATATCGGTCTTCAAGAGTCAAATTATAACATTATTTTTGAGAATTTTTTAATTTCAATGTAAATATTGATTGAACTTTAATCGGACAACAAAATTATATAAATTAATCCAAAATTTGTAAGAATGAGATGCATGCCCACTTCCCCCACCTTCTTCAAGAATGAAGGGAAGTAAATCTTGAATCTTGAGAGGTAAAGGGAAAAGCTTAATGCATAAGGGATTAGTGTATAAGGTGTATGTCTATAATGTATAATACATTATAAATGAAGTCTCATGATTCAGTTTATAAATTTAATAATATATTATATATTTTTTATATGTTAGCTTTTTGTATAAATATATTAGATTTAATAAATTTACATGATATTTTATGTATACATTATATACTAAACTTTCATGGGATGTCCTCAGAGGAACATTATATACTAACTTTTTGTAAAATAACAACACTCAAGAGGCATATGATACAAATAAGTACATAGGGTGTTTGATATGCAAGGTTTAGTTTGACTGCAATCTCTAAGATGAAGTCAATCATTGCATGACATATGCAAGGGAATGTCAGTATTAGGGCAATAATATTATAAACCTTTTCTTTTCCTTTCTAACCAGTTACTATATGGGCAACACTACACCTTTCTGGACAGCTCTCATTTAAAAAAAAAAAAAAGAAACAAAAAAACTAAAGAAAAGAGAAAGGTATCATGCTCTCTTTCTTCAACATGCTTCCATCTGCTATTATCAAATTTGTCTTTGTGTTTATGTCGTGATTTTAAAATAATTATGTTGAATCAAATTAATGAGATTTAATAAAAGTTAGTAAACTCTTGTATATATTTTCTTTGAACCGCTCCAATTTGATATCTTATAAGCAATATTTAATTATCTTTACTTTTTTTTATAATTTTTTAAGAATGAAAAGGCATCATGGGAAAAAGATTCTTCATGGTGTTTGGTTAGCAATATACGAAATGTAATATTATATTGCAACAAAGTATTTTGAGGGAATAAAAAGAGATACAAAGAGATAAAAAAAAAAAAAAGAAAGAGCATAAAAGCATCAAAAAGCAAAGAAGAAAAATAATGGCAAGAAGGGGAGAATAACGTTAAGCTATTGGTAAAAAAGTGTTACATTGGGAATATATCTGCTAGTTAGATTTTGCAATTGTTACCTCTTGATTGCTTATTATATACCTCCATGTTATGATGATCTGTAAAGTAAATAATTCATTTATAAACAGTACCTAAATTACAAAGTTTTATTGGATAATATCTATTAAATGAATTAGATGTGTCAACAAAAGTTAGCTCACTTAATTGATCTTTCCCTTATAACAATTTCATAATTTGAGTTTAAATTTAAGAATTTTTAATAATTTATAATTCTATCATAAATTTTTATTAATATTAATGATTTATTCTAACTTTAAAATAGAAAAAATCTCCATTTATTTTAAACTTTTTTCAATTATAAATAAATTAGATATAACAACTTAAGAAAATAGGGGAGAGTAATATGAGATTCCCATCCAAAAGAGGTGCATTAATTTAATTACCAAGTGTATGATTCAGGTGAAACTTTGTAGCTAAGAAGGGAACTCACTGCTTTTAAAAGTTAACAGTGGTTTGTCTTGCATAATGACACACCTTTGCCTTTATTTTGTCCCCAGTTAGCGTTTTTTAATTATTAAATGTCCCTAAAATTCTTATCTTTAGTCACTTTGTTGTGATGGTAGCTTTTGAATTGCCAAAAGATAACAAAATCAGTTTTGGAATGCCATTCCATGACATAATTATAATGCCCCTCTAAATTGAAACACCTCCTTGATAATCACAACTGCTGAAGGACAAGTTGTAAACATCAAGACTTTTGCTGCTTGGAGATTTACAGCATTGTTACTGTCTTTTTTTACATTATTAATTTTATCAAGGAACTAATGGTAGAGGTTTTTCTTCTATTATGTTTTTTTCTTTTCTTTTCTAAAAGTTGAAAGGGTTTTCCACTTTTCTAGAAGTAATTATTTATTAAAAAATATTATAATAAATTTGTATCTCATTAAATTTTTAATTTCAAATAATAATAAATGCAACTGAAAATACATAATAAAAACAATAATATAAATAGACATATCTAACATTAAAACTATTCATATCGTTCTTTATACAAAGTAAATTCGCATATTTTATAACATATTTTTATTTATTTTATTTATATTTATTGAAAATCAATTTTACTCTCCACACACCATTTGTCACAAAAGTAAAATAAACATAATAATAAATAATGGTGAGATTTTATATGAATCAATGTGAATGGCCTGTAACACTGCTTGATCATAGAAGCCCAGCCATGTTTCTGTGCTTGATTAGAGGATTGTTTGTAATATATTACTAAATTTCTGATGCTTATTTATATAATTTAATTTTCATGAAAAAACACACTCAGCCCAAAATTTGCAAATTGCAGAAGTTGCTGCAAATGAGGTTGTTGGAAGACTTTGGGAGTTTTAGGAACTTAATTTTTAGAAAAAGTAAAATTTTATTAATAAATGAGTTATTAAATTATTATAAATAATATTTTATAATAAAATTTAATAAATTTAATAATATAAATTTTTTAAATAAATATTTAATAAAATTTAATTTATAAAAATATTATAATTTAAATCTAACACTCTTCTTCTTCCCTTATTAGTTGAGGAAAAACTGCCAAAAGGTTCCACATATATCGTTTCAGTATTTTAATTTCCATCTCAATCCAAATATCCGAAAGAAATTTGGTTTCCACTTTCTGGGACATTTTCTATTGGAAAGAATAACTCCTTCCTTCCCTCTCTCTTTTCTTTCCGTTTCTCTCTCCACACAAAAACATTTGCTCGCCAAATACCAACTCCCCACACAAACCCGGCATACGGCTTCGTTCCCAATCTTTCTGCTCTCACTCGCTCATTAGATCTGAGTTCTAAGCCAAAACCCCGCATAGTTTCATGCCCTGTCCTTGTCCGATCCCCTTGTGTTCCTTTCACCCTCTCTGTGCTCAGTGCCCCACTAGCGACTTAGATCGAACTCGAGCGCCATAGTTGCTGTGAAGTGGTATCATAGAAAGACTAGAGGTTCTGATCCGATCGACTTCTGGGCATTTTCATTGAAATGGGAATGCCCAATAAACAATGAGCAAAGCCGGGGACGAAGAAGACGAAGACGAGTGTTTCTACGAGTCCCACGACCGCTTAGTTTCGTCCTCTTGCTCCTGCTCCACTTCCAATTCCGATGACGATAACGACACCAATTCAAACTCTCCCAATTATGTTTCGAACCAACCCTTCCCAGTGCCCAAATTCCCAGTGGCTATGTGTAAGTACGATATATGGATCTCCGAACCCTCTTCGGTTTCCGAACGCCGGACCCGTCTCCTCCGCGAGATGGGTCTTGCTGGCGACCTATCATTGTCCCGGGGAAAGCCTGCTTCCACCGTTGATCTTAGAGAAGTGGGCATTGGAGAGTTTGACCGATCGGCATCTTCCGATCACTTGAGGCGCCAACAACAGGGTGAGAGTCCCGACTGTTCTGCCGGCATATTCCGATCGAAATCGGACGGTGCGGCGGATAGCAGTGACTTATCAGTGTGCGGTCAGTCTCTTGATCATTGTAATAATTCTTCTTCTTTTTGTTCGCCTTCAATTCTTTCTATTCATTCGGTCGCACCGGAGACCTGCTCCTTTGTAAATAGCCGTAATCACGTTGTTAAGTCAAGGTGTGGCAATGGCAATGGATCCCCAATTGCTAGTGCCGCTTCCCTCAATAAGCCGCCTTCGGGAAAAAATTGTAGAAGGTTGGATGAAATTCGAAGCGACTTCTCGAACTTGAGTGTGGATTACCGTCATAGTTCGGTGGTGCCGGTTTCGGAGAATGTAGGCCGTGGAGAAGTTGAGGAGCTTGTGGACTGTGATGGAGTTGACGGGGTCAATGAGCAAGTGTGCACGATAAGAGATCTCGATAATGGTAAAGAGTTTGTCGTCAAGGAGGTTAGGGAAGACGGCATGTGGAACAAACTCAAGGAAGTGGGGACTGGAAGGCAGTTAACTTTGGAGGAGTTTCAGATGAGAGTTGGGCACTCACCAATCGTTCAAGAGTTAATGCGACGGCAAAATGTTGAGGGGGGCAATAAGGACAATGTAAACACAAATGCAGACGGCGGTAGTGGAGGTGATTCCAAGCTGAAGAAGAAAGGGAGTTGGTTTAAGAGTATAAAGAGTGTTGCAAGCACCATGACGGGTTATAAAGAGAGGAGGAGTGGTGATGAAAAGGATATCTCATCGGAGAAAGGTGGGCGGCGGTCAAGCTCTGCCACAGACGATAGCCAGGACGCGTCATTTCATGGGCCTGAGAGAGTAAGAGTTAGGCAATATGGGAAGTCGTGTAAAGAGGTTACAGCACTCTATAAGAACCAGGAGATACAGGCTCATAATGGATCTATATGGAGCATTAAGTTTAGTTTAGATGGGAAATATCTTGCTAGTGCAGGTGAGGATTGTGTAATTCATGTTTGGCTAGTCGTGGAGTCAGAGAGGAAGGCAGAGCCGCTAATGGAGAAACCAGAAGATGGGAATATGAATAATATGTTGTTTCTTGTGAATGGGTCACCAGAACCAAATCTGCTGTCCCCTATCATGGACAGCCATCTGGAGAAGAAGAGAAGAGGGAGGTCATCCATAAGCAGAAAATCATTGAGTTTGGACCAATTATTGGTGGCAGAAACTGTTTTTGCAATCACAGAAAAACCTATTTTTTCATTCCAAG
Organism: Dicorynia guianensis; assembly: GCA_037013595.1. Classification (NCBI taxonomy): domain Eukaryota; kingdom Viridiplantae; phylum Streptophyta; class Magnoliopsida; order Fabales; family Fabaceae; genus Dicorynia; species Dicorynia guianensis. The sequence continues at coordinate 6,752,217 of JASUAB010000009.1, forward strand.
GTCATCTGGATGATGTGCTTGACCTATCTTGGTCCAAATCTCAGGTTAGAGGCTACTTTTATGATTTATGCAACTCTGTACTTCTAGCCATCTCTTCAATGTTTGGATATATTCTGAAGGTTTTTTATTCACTCTTATATGGCAATTGTTGATCAGACGTTGAGTGCACTTATACACATTCGCATTGTTATTGGTTTTCTATATCATCCTGTTATTATAGGTTTAATTGATGATTCCGTTTACAGTGAGTAGAACTTATTACATTGATCAGATAAGGGTGGTTCTCAAGTGGCTGAATCAGCATCAAGCTAGAAAATATGGATTATAAGTTGCATTGGAATATATATATATATATATATATATATATATTATGTTTAGACTATCTGGTATTTTAAGCTTGTAGTTGCCTTCTTGCACATTTGTACTGCAATAATTGCAACAAAGTTTGCATTAGCCGAGGACATTATGCTATTTATGTCATTACACAGCCTTTTAGTTGGTTTTATTTATTGTTAATTTCGAAGAGCCAATGGGACTTTTTTTTCCCTCTGGCTATCCCTAGAAATTTGAAGTTAAGTCACTTTAGTAAATAGCAATACACTTTATTTTTCTAGAGAAATATTGTAGTTGTAGACCTTCTTTGGAAGGGTTTTAAGAAAGAACAAGTTAGAGAGTTGGCTTATTTCATAGCACAGAATGGCAGTATGCTCTTTTCAGATCCTGTTATACTATCTGATGGTGAGTGTGAAAACTCTATGGATATTTCCAGTTTAGTGATTGTAGTGATTGTAACTCTAACAGAAAGGGAACTGAAATGTGGCCTTAACAAGACAGAGAGAGTGTTTTTGTCAGTAACTCCCTTAGATTGTCCTTTTTGTAAGTTAGTAGATCTCATCTTTGATGATTAGTTAACTGATCTTTTGATAATAATCCGGTCAGATTTTGCTATGTAATGGTTGGGTGTTATCTTGTTCTATCTATGCTTTGTTTTATGTGATATTATCATTATTCCCTATGTAAGCTGTATTATATTTGTGGGATTGAACATTGTTGTAATACATTGTCTGCTGCCTGTTCTTCATTCATCATGTACAATACTGTTAAAAATAGTTTCTTCTCTCAACTTAAACTTTTACATTTGGTTGGGGAATATGTATATTTCTGTGGAATTACATGTTTCTAGGACTCAGGATATGGTTTTAACTACAATTGCATGCCTTCGTGTTCCTAGGACTCAGGATTTGGAATTACGTGTTTTTTTTTTTTCAGAATTTGAACAATGTTGACTTGTTTATTGCCTTATATCCCTATTTATGTTATGTCTTATAGACACAGTAACATGAGGGGGGACTGGGATAAGCATGATTCAGAGTCAATAGAATTTGAAGAATTGAGTTTGATAACAGATACATGCAAGCTCAGAAGATGTCATTAAAAATCCCAAAAGGTGTTTTTATCCATTTATTTAGAGAATATCTTTATTAGTGTTTATTGATAAGAATCCAAAAGTACATCATTAAGCTTTGCAGTGTTTTTAAAAGATGAGCTCAGCACATGTTTAGATCATGCTGGTAATAATTATTTTTTTCCCTTTTGCTCAGCACTTGCTCTCATCTTCAATGGACAAAACAGTGCGGCTGTGGCACTTGTCTAGCAAATCTTGTTTGAAAATATTTTCACACAGTGACTATGGTGAGTGCATGCAATGATTACATCTAAAATGCTCTTATTTGTTTTCCCTCATCCCAAGTAAGTGTCAGATGTGCCACCGCTAGGCATTGGACCACATTATTACTTAATCAAGTAAATAATTGTAATTCTGCATTGCTTAAATTTGGTTGTATTATAGAAATATATAGGACTGGTTGTATAAGAGTTCTTTGATGTCTGATAGGGTAGTTGAATTTAGCAAAGAGACATCTTTATTCTCCCCATTTTTCATGTCTTGCTAATTGCACCTTTTGCTTCAATTTGTTTCCTGTCTGGACACAGTAACTTGCATCCAGTTTAATCCTGTTGATGATAGATACTTCATTAGTGGATCTTTGGATGCTAAGGTTCGCATATGGAGCATTCCTGATCATCAAGTTGTTGATTGGACTGATTTGCACGAGATGGTCACTGCTGCTTGCTATACGCCTGATGGTCAGGTTGGTCCAAGGTTAATATTCATTATTTTGAACATCCAAGATATAAATTTTGTGCTTTAACTCAGTCAAATTTGGTGGTTTCTGCAGGGTGCGCTTGTTGGTTCATACAAGGGTAGCTGCCATTTATATAATACATCTGGTACTGTCAACGAGACTCTTTAACTCTATTTGTCCATATATGCTTCATTTTGATGATTTTAGGGCACTGATTATAAGAATAATTTTATTTTTCATTCAGAGAATAAATTGCAACAGAAAAGTTACATCAGTCTGCAGAACAAGAAGAAGAGAGCGCCTCACAAGAAAATCACTGGCTTTCAGGTAATTTGGTGGCTGAACTAAACAGTTGTGTTATATAAGATCAGCCCTTTTTTTTGTGCCCTTATTTACAAAGCTAATAAGAAGAGTAAAAGGAGAGTGCACAATTGTATTCAATTTGCTTTGATTAGTAACAATGCTTATGCCTTGTCTTGCTAACTGAATTTTATAAATAGTTTGCTCCAGGAAGTTCATCAGAAGTTCTCATCACATCTGCTGATTCACGAATTCGGGTTGTTGATGGTGTTGATCTTGTTCATAAGTTTAAAGGTAAGATCAATAATATAATAACTTTTACCTTAAAAGAAGATTATAACACAAGTATAATATCTGTGAAGTGATTTTATCGGAATTAAGTTTTTGTTGCTAGTTTTGTTCATCATATTGAATCTAAACAAATAAACTTGATTACTGGAATTTACTAGATATTTTGTCCAGGTTTTTTTTTTTTGAATTTTATGAGATACAATCTTTGGCATGTGCCTATTTCTTGTCTTATAGTTTGCATGTACATGCTTTAATATTATATGTTTAGGGATGTGGTGTGGCATGAAAAATTTTTCCTTGTAGGACTGATAATTTCTTGTTTTACAGAAAAAGATAAATATTGTGTTCCTTATTCACATGTACTTTTTAGAAAAAGGAATAATCCTTTGTTTTTCTTAATGGAGACCCAAGTTTTTAACTATGTTTCCTGCTCTTGTGGGTGAATTACTTTTCTAATATTTTGGTTGAATTGAGTTGTGCAAATATGAGGTATCCTTTACCGAACATATTGGATGTGTCTATCATAGCCATTTTGAACATATTCCTGGGTGAAACTTTCTTAGGTAAAATCCTTCACTAAGGATGGGATAGAGACAGTGTTATTGGCTTTCATCATGAATACTTTTCTGTGACCAAGGACAAAAATCTTATTGAGTTGATATGTTTTATGAAAATTTGGACAAAATCACACAACATTAATCATTAATCTAGCTGAAATGAGGGAGACTTGCTAACAAAAACAAGGAAGACGAAAAAAGTGACTGAATAAAATGATACTTTACTAAAATTTTTTATGCTATATACCGAGGGATTTAAATGGAAATGTCTTTATGCACTACAGGTTATGTCACTTTTTGGTAAGTGGGTGATGAGGGAGAAAGACATTACAACTTTAGATAAACTCATGAATGAAAATATGTGGTCTTGCTAGCTTTGCATCTTTTGCTGGATTGGTTATTTGTTTTCTTCAGTATTATGTTTCCATTTTTGGTCTTAAAGTTCACATTTAACTGATGCAAGTGTTGTGCAGGGTTTCGTAACTCAAATAGCCAAATATCAGCCTCCCTCACAGTGAATGGTAAATATATTGTCTCGGCAAGTGAGGATTCCCATGTATATATATGGAGAAATGAAGCTGATTGCGGACCTAACAGAAGCAAAGATGTCAGTGTCACACACTCATATGAACATTTTCACTGTAAAGATGTTTCAGTGGCCATTCCTTGGCCTGGTATAGGGGATGCATGGGAAATGCATGATTCTTTGTCTGGAGAACAAACTGGTGTTGACGGTAACCTGGATGAGGTCTTATCAGCCAATCATCCTCCTACCCCCGTAGAGGAAAATTTTGGTACCGAGGGTTCACGACCTGCATCAGGGTGCAACAACAGTCCACTTCATGGAACCATTGCGAGTGCGACACATAGTTACTTTTTTGATAGAATTTCGGCAACGTGGCCAGAGGAAAAACTTCTTTTAGCTGCAAGGAACCGAAGCCCTCGTGTTAGTATGGATATCTCCAATGGTGTAAGTCAAAACATGTCAGCCTCGGGTATGGTGATTGTAACTGCCGGTCTTAGAGGGGAAATCAGAACTTTCCAAAATTTTGGATTGCCATTTCGGATATAAGAGAGGTGATAGAAAATGCATGTTTTGATCATAGGGGGTTGAGTTGATGATATCAGCTCAGAAGCTGGTAGACTTCATTTTCTTCATTGGTTGGTTAAAAAATGTACAGAGGTATACTGGGTGAGATTTGTAATATTAGCGGGGCTCCATTTCATTGTTTGTTCTTGTGCTTGTCGGATGAGGAGATAGGTTGCCATTCTGATCAGGCAGAGGTAAAACAAAAGAAAGAAAAGCAAAAGAAAAATGATTTGTTAAAAAAAAAAAGAAAAAAGAAAAGTACATCAGGACTCAGAAACCTGTGGAAATGTAGAGTAAATGAGGTTGGGAAAAGCTTATTGAATTACAAATGAAGATTCTTTCGCTTGTTTTCTCTGGTCTTGTTACTTGTCCTAGTCAATCAATTTTATGATGTAGGCTCTCCCACTTGGGAAGACCTTAAGCTGGCGCCCCTCCCCAAGTGCAATGGAGGTCACCAACCTAGTCAATCAATTTTAGTAGAATAGCTTGGGTGCCAAATAATAGAAGGGGCGGATACACTGACTGGTTTATTTATGAGGGCAATTGCTCCCTCGCATAGAAAATCTTTTTTTTTTTGTTCATATTCTATCATTTATGTACGTTTGGGGAAAAGCTGCTACTGTAAAGTGAAGTTAACAAAAATCAATATGAGTATTAGAACTTCAAGTGGTTTTCATTGTTCATGAGGTAAGTTTTAATAAAATTATTAGTTTAAAATTTTTAATGTAAATTTTTAAAATTTAAGTTTTTAAATTTAAACGGTGAGAATAGAGAGACTGTTATAAAAGTAAAAAATCAGTTTATAAATGTTGTAATTAAAAATTGATAAATGAACTACAGACTTCTCTCAAACTCAGAGTCAAAACTGTTTAACAATTAAATTCACAATCCTGATTCGTGTACTTTCATAATTTTGAGTTTGATTGTGGAATACAAACTTCAAGAAATAGGTTGGCTTTGTGTTTTATAATATAGTGCAAATGAGTTATAGTCTAAAATGTTTCATATCAGTTTTATTTGTCATGTTATAATTGTTGGCAATAATATTTATAAATTAAATAAATTCAAATTTATTATTTGTATCTTGTATGTACACATAAATTGGGATTAAATTTTTTAAAATAAGGAGTATATTTTATAAAATAAAATATAAATGAATGAAAATTAAAAAATAATAATAATAAAATATATTTAAATAAATAATAATTTAAAATTTTAAAATAATTTATATTGTTATTTTTTTATTAAATAATTTATTTACTCGTTATAAAATACATTTTTTCCTTTAAAAAATCTTAATCTCATAAATTGAATCCCCAATTGAGTGTGAAAACAATGACTCTACCAAATGCCTTTATGATTTAACTGTTGAATGTAAAGTTATCTTTTCTTATTTAGAATATGTTATTTTGAAGGATTTGGTCCATTTCGAATTGGGAATACATCTAAAATGCATATTCACTTTCGCAACTTTTTCTTTTTGGGTAAATTTAAATTTAATTCTTTCCCTAATACTATTTAATTTAAATTTAAGTCTTTCTCTGATATTATCTAATTTAAATTTAAGTCTTTCTCCGGTGCTATCTAAATCTCTCATTTACTTTTACTTTTACGACAAACTGTTTGCAGGTTTTAATCTCAAACTACTCTCATTTCCAAATAATAGTATTCAAGATTAAATCGAGTCAAAGCAATTCAATCTAATCCGGTCTAACCAAAATCGAGCAAGACCAAATCAATAATGGAATTTGATTGGATAAATAAATTTCAGAAGAAAACTAAATATTTTCTGGTATCATGCATTATCATTAAGAATTTTTTTTTTAGTGATTAAAGAGTCATATGATGACTTATTAAAGGAAAGGGTAAATGCGAGTTTCGAACTTGAATACAGATTCTGGGTAGGGGTCATTTGCGCCGAGCTGCAAGCTCATTGGCACATTAGGAATTTAAAACAGAATTTAAGTGTAAAAGAAATGTTGAAATATCAGACATCTTCTCAGGGATTTCTGTATGTTTCAATCACTTTGTCTTTAGGATTCAGACATGGCAGTTCTTCCTGTCATTGCAATTTAAAGATGGCTTTTTGAGGAGTAACAGTGGATGCATGCAAGTTTATTGTACTGCACAACACTAAATAGCAGTCACTTATTATTTATGTTGTACATTAATACGATCACTTCTGTTTTTGCGTGCAGCATTGCAGGCTCAGCCGACAACCTAATATTGCATGTGACAAGACCCAACCTGGTTCTAACCCATTGGCCTAACTATGTTAGACAACTGAACTAGGCCCTCCACTACCAATGCAACTTGCACAATGTGGGTATGATGGATCTCTTTTCTTTTTTTTTTTTTTTTTAAATATTTTTTATAATTTAATATATAAATTTTATTTTTAATTATTTTTAAAATCTGTATTTATTCTCACAAGATTTCAATTCCTTTCAAACTTACCAGCAGTGGCGGAACTACACGAGGGTTAGGTGAGCCTTGGCCTTTCTTAAATTTTTGAAAATTTTATATACATTATTTAAATTTTAAAATTTTTATAATTTAACTCCTCCTAAATTTTTTAAAAAATTTAATATTTTATCTAAAATAATTTTAAATGTTTTCAATAGATTGTTACCTATTTTATTTAATTTTTAATTTTAAAATAATTTCCAAAATTTTAAAATTCTAAAAAAACACATCTCGTTCAAATCAACGAAAAAATTATTTACTCATTCAAAACTCAACATCTTACCTACTAAAAAAAATACTACCAATTTACATAACTTATTTAAATTTCACTTTTATGTTTATATGTATCATATTCTGTACATACAAATTAGTTCCTAAAATTCATCTTAAAATATGATTTAAATTAATTAAAAATTCTATTTACAAAACTTATTCACGTAATAATAAATTAAAATATTGTTAAAATATTATTTAATTTTAATTTATTTAATATATATTATATTATGATTAAAACTTTTTTTATCTTATCATTTTAGTTTTAACCCTCCCAAAATAAATCCGATCTCCGCCACGCTTACCAGTTCGTTCTTAGAGAACAAGTCAACAATATACTATCCATCTTTGCTGCTGAAGCAGCGAAATAAGTTTGTCTGCGACTCTGCACCCGCAATCCAAAATGCAGCTCCACTCCCGCAGTCCCTTTCGGCGTTGATATTACCAGCTCATAACTTCTGGGAGTGGCGCTTCTTGGCAAATGACTGAAATATCCCTTCCTACCCAAGTCCTATGATAATACAGTTAAAATAAAAATATCTTAAGAAATCTAAAACTCGAAGCCTCATTGGTTGATTGGAAATAATGTGTCAGGTGTACATGCTGCACACTATCTTATCCTTTCATTTCCAACGACACAATTTCACTATATAAATTCATTTTCAAGTACTCAGCGAACCCACATTTGAAATTGCCACCCCAACTACAAGCAGCTTTCCTTTTTTGGCTTCTTGAGTGAACAACTCATCAAGACTTGAGTTCTAATGGCTCTACAGGCTGCATCTTTGGTTCCTGCTACTTTCTCTATTGTCAAAGAGGTTTGCTCCATTTTTCCACAAGTACTCGTCTTCTTCTTCTTCTTCTTCTTCCTCTTCTTGTCATTCTTGTTAGAGATAATAGAATTGAAGGTTAGGGAAATTCCTTTTGTAATTGCAGGGAAAGCCAAGTGCATCTCTTAAGGACTCCACCCTATTTGGTCTTTCACTGTCAGACCATCTGAAAGGTGACTTCAACTCTTCCGCATTGAGGTGCAAGGTAACTCCAACAATAGTTTCCTCTCCTCTTCTTCTCAACCACCCTTGAGTTGATTCTCATTGTTTCCAGAGGACGTTATTTCCATTCAAAAGTTCAATGTTTTATGTGATTTAACTTTATTCATTTCAAAGTGGAAATTTTTTCCTTCCAAATTCTCCATTCTGTTAAAAGTTTCATTTCTCTTGTAAAACAACACCTGGTCAAAACATAACCATAGCATAGAACAATACTCTTTCACAGCATTAAGACTGGCGCTATTGGCCCCTTATTATATGACGGTACTCCTTTTGGGGAGACATTATTTGCTAGTACTTGTTGAGAACGTTTAGTCTTAATTTCAGCAGTTAACCAAACACAACACAGTAGTAATGTGTAATAACCCACCAGTTTCTGAGGCAATTATCTGAATTAACTGCTATATCAGAGGGAATTCCCACAAAAGCTTGGCGCTGTGAGGGCCCAGACAGCAGCTACTACAACTCCAGCAGTTAACAGGGCTGCACCAGAAGGCAAGAAAACTCTAAGAAAGGGCAGTGTCGTGATCACTGGGGCCTCTTCCGGATTGGGTCTGGCCACAGCTAAGGCTTTGGCCGAGACAGGAAAATGGCATGTAATTATGGCCTGTAGGGATTACCTCAAAGCCGAAAGAGCTGCAAAATCTGCTGGCATTTCTAAGGAAAACTACTCCATCATGCATTTAGACCTTGCCTCCCTTGACAGTGTCCGTCAATTTGTTGATAATTTCAGGCGATCAGGCAGGCCCCTAGATGTGCTTGTTTGCAATGCTGCAGTTTACTTGCCAACTGCTAAGGAACCTACTTTCACCGCTGAAGGCTTTGAGCTCAGTGTTGGGACAAACCATCTCGGGCATTTTCTCCTTTCGCGCTTATTACTTGAAGACCTGAACAAATCTGATTACCCATCAAAGCGCTTGATCATTGTTGGCTCAATCACAGGTCTAATTTATTAGGATTTTTGTTGTGATTTTTAGTTTTTAGCAACCCCTATTTAGATGCATTTTGGTGCTGATTGTATGAATTCAACAGGAAACACCAATACCTTGGCTGGAAATGTGCCTCCCAAGGCTAACCTTGGTGACTTGAGGGGACTTGCTGGGGGCTTACATGGCCTAAACAGTTCATCCATGATTGATGGTGGAGACTTTGACGGTGCCAAGGCATACAAGGACAGCAAAGTCTGCAACATGCTCACCATGCAGGAGTTTCACAGAAGATACCATGAGGAAACAGGGATCACATTTGCTTCCCTTTATCCTGGTTGCATTGCCACAACTGGCTTGTTTAGAGAGCACATTCCCTTGTTTAGGCTTTTGTTCCCTCCATTCCAAAAGTACATAACCAAAGGCTTTGTCTCCGAAGATGATTCAGGAAAGAGACTTGCTCAGGTAATAAACTGAGATTGACCAGAAAACTGTAAAGCTTTTATATTGATTGTGTTTGAAAATTTTCTAGGTTTCTTATGGATGAACTATTGATTTTGTTTCAGGTTGTAAGCGATCCAAGCCTAACAAAATCTGGTGTTTACTGGAGCTGGAACAAGGACTCAGCTTCTTTTGAAAATCAGTTGTCCCAAGAGGCTAGCGATGCGGAGAAGGCTCGCAAGGTGTGGGAGATTAGTGAGAAACTGGTTGGTTTGGCCTAAGTGCGTGCCTTGAACGTTTGTGGAGATTTATACCTACGCCATGGAGGAAATTGACCTCTCTTTTTGCCTTGATATTTAAAGTCTATGACTTTGTGAATTAAGGCTGTTAATAAAGCATTTAGCCATTTGGCAGAGTGCGTATGACTTTCGAGAATAACTTCATTGTGCGTAGTGACTACGATTTATAGAAGTTGGTTGTGTATTAATTCCTTTCCTACTTTCGGCCAGCAAGTAGAGTATCTTCTATCCAGTTTTGAAATTTTAATATTCATTAATGTCAACACTAAAAAGTCCCACTATTAAAACTTTAGTTCACTTAATTTTTATAATGTAAAATTTAAATTATTAACAAATCTAAAGGTCCACATGAAAAGATGTAAACATTAAGTGAATACTAAAGTCTAAAAATAAATTTTTCCCATAGTGAATCGATTGTACAGCAACAATTTGACTCTTAAAAGAGGCTACGTTTCAATTTTTTAAACTCAAATGTGTCATTTTCTTGTCTCTGTGGTTTGAACTCCTGTTGAATATAAGAAGAACGAACCTGTTAGTTTGATCAAAAGCTGATCTTGGGTTGCGTTGGTACCTAGATGTAATCAATTTATTCAATGACTGCAGCTCAAAGTTCAACATAAGTTCTATATAAATCCAAGCAGGTGCCAATGGTTTTTTGTTTTTGTATATTTTAGCTTGTTTGTTTGTGGTGTAAGGGGGATAAGGCCTCATTCGATCCTTCACCCAAAAAGGAGAAAAAAAACAAAACCAAATTATAATTTCACGTGAGTTAATGAACAGTTAGGTCCGTGATTCAGTTAAATATGTTCTGAAGGCCTTAACCAACTACAATTCAATTGCCTAGGAAAAGAACTTTCCTAACTTCTGGATATGCGCATTATCTCAAGCCAGGGCAGGAGTACTGTGTCTCAAAGTAGCACGCATTGCACATTAAAGTTCCATAGTTACAGGTGCTCCTCGTATTTACAAATTGGCTAACAGTCCAACATTCATCAACCCTAAAATCAGGTATTTTTTGGCTGTGGGGACGGGGAACATTGTAATATACACATGCATCAACAGCAACTCAAAGTTCATAGCCCGGGAACTTTGCCACTTTAGGGTCGATCATATCTAGTAAAATATATGACATTCCTGCAAGACCTTCAAACAATGAGTACGGGCGATCTCCTCCGTGCATTTTTCCTTCCGATATCAATGTCTGTGCTCTATTGTGTAGAAAACATGCAAATGCTTTTGCCCTGTACAAGTATTCCACATTCCCTGTTAATCGGTACAATGAAAGAAAGACATAGGTGTTTCCACTGATGCCATGACAGATTCCAACTCTCTTGAGCAGACCCCTTCTCCAGACTATTTCCCCAGCATCCACAGCTGCTTGCATAAATTCCTTATCTCCAAAAACCTAATGATCATCGTAAACAATTTAGTCATTGGATCTTAAGAATAGAGTGTTTCTGATAAATAGGGTCATAAGGTATCAGTTACATGAAGGGGAAAAATGTAAAAAAGAAAATGAGACCACCGTGCCATCCTTCTTCGACTCATAAGTATGACAAGGAAAAGGAATGACATCTGCTGGTATTTTATTACTCGCTAACAAAATATATCATCACTTCATTTACTAGCTTAATTGCCTCCCATGAATTTCAATATTACCATATGCACTTACTACTATTAGTCCTTCTTTGCAATGATAACAGTAAAGCACTAAATTCCTGGGAACCAGGTTCTCGCAAAAATAAATTCTTTAAAGCTTTGATGCATATACTTCTACATGCAGTCTGTCTTAAATTTGGTAACTGTAAAAAGATTACCTCAGCTGCTTTTACAAGCGTAAGAGTGATTCCAGGAGCACCATGACACCAATGCACAAGACGATCAGATTCACTTCCTTCGCTTGAAGGATAATTGCCACTAGGAAAACGATTCTTGATCATGTAATGTAATGTTCCCTTCACATCTTCCACCTCATCTGGTTTCAGTTCCATGTCCATCAAAACATTCATAATTCCAGCTAATCCATGGGCAACACCCCAGTATTTTTTCCCATGCCATTCATACATCAGAGGACATCTTCCCTTGCGGGCCAACTGCCTACCACCCATAATAACTTCATCCACAACCAATCTCTATGAAAGTTAAAAATTTCAGTGATAAGTCAACATGATCTGGTAAACATACAATTCAGAAGGATGTCATGAAGGACATATTCCATACCATGTGGGCAGTAGATATTGTGTCTCTACCAATATATTTGTTCAAGAATGAACAAGCCCATATGTAACCTGCCCTACCATACAATAGCTCATAGGGCAAATCACGAGGTAACCTGATCTGCTCTCAAGGTCACAAACATCCAGATCCAAAACAATTAAACAACTGAATTTCATGTATAAATTGGAAAGAACATAAATGTCAGAAATAAATACAACAAAATACCTCTTTGAATTGTCGTAAGTAATAGTTAAGTAATTTTTCATTGCCAGTATGCTTAGCGATGACAGATCCAAGAGCATAAACACCAGCACGCCCGCATATAAAAGTCACACGGCTGCACTCACACATTAATGCGTCAAACTACAAATAATTTGTTTCCAATACTGATCTGAAAACTAAGGACAGTAGCTTGTCAAACTCTGGTTTAGGTATTGCCCTACCTATGGTTTTTGAATCAAATTCAAAGTTCACGTGACACCTAGTAACTAGTCAAGAAAATGTACGTGAGAATTAGACACAGTATGGGGCTTGAATTCAACCTTTTAGGGCAATCCTTAAATGATCGCAAGGCCATGATGGAGACCCAAATTTCATGCATAACATACATATATCAATTTTCAATTACTTCAACAAAGATACTCATTTTTATATAGGTTACGTTACTTGTATTTCCTTTTCTTTTTCCTTCTGATTTAAGATACTTTCAGGAGTTTCACTAGAATTTGAACGACGGAATGCATCTCAGAAGCAGTATGTTCTCAATACTCATTTTCACAACTATCCTCGACTATTTGAATTTAAGGTATTGTCAAAGTCATTTCCTTTCTGGAGTACTGAACGAATGCACTCGCATAATCAATAGATTCTACTCCCAAAATCTTATTTTCAAGTATGCACAAAGCCTAGTTTGCTTGCTCTAACGTTGCAAATTAGATGCCATAAACTCAGCGCATCACAGAAACAAGCGTGGGAATGCGAGGGTACCCAGAATCCATTGAAGCAGAATCGCAAGCCTTTACAATCTCTAAGCATAAGTGAAGATCATTTGCATCCTTAGTAATTTGGTAAGCTTTAAAAACCAAGTAAGCTGTCCCAAGGTCTCCAGTGTATAGGGTATAATCCTTCACACGCTTCCCACTCAAGCCCCAAGTCTCCCTCACCACCTGAAAAAAACGAAGCAAAAACGCTTGATGGACATTTCTCAGACCTCATCGAATTCCAAATACCAATTCACCCTCAACCCGTAATTGCACGAGAGGAAAAGTTACAAACTTGAGCCGATTTATAATTTAAACATACCAATTATATAGACACACAGACACAGAAAAACTAGAAATTGAAAATCAGAATAAAAATAACCAAAAAATAGAAAATATTGCTGTTGAGCTAGAAACGAAGGGGCTGGCGATTTGAGTACCAATTCTTTCAGGGCCAAAGCTGCTCTTTGGAATTCTACAGAGAGCGTTTGGTAAGGAAGAGAAAGAATCCCCGTGAGAGAGTGTCTTGCTCCTTCAGTGTCAGTTTCAGTTTTCTCTGCCACGAAGTCTGGCATTTCGTTGGGAAAGTAACGGTTGGCCATCTCCCGCTGACGCTGCTGCTTTGTGGTGTCGTGGATTGCTTAGAAGGGAGGCTTCGAACTCTCGACTTCCCAGTTGAGAATCGAGTTTTCTGTTTTCGAAACTAGGCCACAGCGCAACACATAAAGTAAATAGTCTTCTTTTTTTCCCAAAAATGATATAGTTGTAACACGGCCTTTCACTTCTGTTTTAAAATATTATGTAATATTTTCTTAAAATATAATTTTAATATATTTCAAATATATAAAAATAACAACACTCATAAAAAAAATTGTAAAATAAGTTATTAAATACAATTTAATATTAAATTATAATCCAAATTACAAATTTGACACAAAATAGTCTTGGAGTGAATTAAGTACGTTAAATAGACAAATTATTTAGTGTGATACCTTAAAAGTGATTATATGTACAAAAATAGCAATGTGGCAATGAAATAGTGATGTAAACACAAAATGTGAAGTCCCTCTGAAAAAGAAAAATTTGCTGAAATCCCTAACATTGGTAAGTGTATTCCAAAAATTCTTTCTTAAGGCTTTGGAGGTATTTTTGGCGCCCCTAAATTTTTATCTTGAAGGACGACGAGTCGCATCTAGAAGTGAAGTGTGATTGATCAGTTGTTCGAGAATCAATTGAAAAGGAAACTCAGCATTGTGTGGAAGCAACACTTTAGAGATATGTGCCTATCTCTCATTTGCAGTGTTCACTATTAAATGTTGGATATTATGGTTTCGATATTGTTTGTCCTTGGAAGAATCGTAGGATTTTTTTAGTATGAAATTGTTCCTTTTCAATTATGCCTATTCATTTTATGAAATTATTTCCTTACAGTTATTCTGTGTTGATGTATTTAAGATTAAATAATTTTGATGTGGTCTCAATAAGTTGTTATATTAGGTTGCATAAGTGAAAGTATATTATTAATTTAATGTCATATTAAAGGATATTTTGTGAGTGACTTACTTGTTACCTATGTTATAAGAAAGTGGAAATGTGAATTGAGGATAAAATAAAATATTTATTAAAAAAAAAAAGGTTAAAACCACTTGTTTGAAAAGTATTTTTATGTGGTCCTAGACTTAGTTTGCTAATGGGATTTACCCATTGGATTTGAAAGGGATATCCGTTGTTTATTTGATGACATTAAGAAATTTGAAGAGGTCCACTCTCCCTTGAACATCTTATTGCCACCCTAGTCTATATTACTTGAACCCCATGAAGAAGTATATATCTTTGAGAGTTCACAAAACAAATGTGAATTGTGAGAAAAGGCAAATAGAGGGTAATGAGTATGTCGAACGTCAAGCGGGAAACAAAGACATTGAACTCAAAGTTGACGTTGAAACTGTGGGAGTTGATGATGTTCAACCCAAGATTGAAGCTTGAGCTGAAATTGTAGAAGTTGAGCTGAAAATGATGATAATACACAACAAATCTGAACTGGAAATCAATAACTACTCCAATATTAATATGAGGAAACATGAAAATGATACAAGCATCAGAAATCAATTTGGGAGATTGAAGGGTTGGGGGGAGGGGGGAGGGGGGGGGGGAGTTAGGGGAAGATCTGACTATCCAGGTTAAACCACAAAATGTTTTATTTACATATTAGTTGAACCAGTGCTGTCCCACTCCATCCAATTGGTTTGACTTCCCACTCGAGGAATGCTGTTGACCCTTGTGTATGAATCCACCTTGAAGTTCGCCCCGCAAATGGCCCCTTCACTGTCTATCCTTGGCATGGCCTTCAATTTGTTCATTGGGTGCTCAAAGCTCATCAATCCTCCTTCACTGTGGAACATACAACCTGCATACAAACAACCATCGCATTAAGTAACTAAAAAAATAGTTGATCAATGATCAATGATGGTTCAATTAATGGTCTTCGATGTTACCTGCTGGAAAGGGAGCAAAGGATTTGGCACAACACTGTTTTATGACTTCTAAGTCATCAGATATTACTGCGCATCCATCAGCTGCAATACCCCAATACAACTTCACTGCACCATCAGAACCCTGCAACCAAATTTAACATCTTTATGTAATAGATGCACTTCTTAGCATATTATGAAAGAGATTCAATCTCAACATAAAACCCTTAGTCTATCCATAACAAAGTTTACAAATCAGTTTTATATACATTCAAAATCCAAACACATCCTTATTGCTAAGCCTAAGCTCAAAGATGAGACAACCAATTAATTACTCTAATAAATTCAAGAATTATTCTACGGATGAAAAGTTTATTATTTTGGGCCAAACAATTACACTTTGAAATTTGGAAGGGGTGCTGTAAGCAATTTTTTATCTAGGAAAAATCAAGAAGGTAGACCTGTAAGGGAAATTGCATACCAGTGCCGCGAATACGTTTCCAACTTTGCTGTCATAAACAACAAAGGCAAAGCTGCCATCAAGATCCTTGACAACTTGATCCGCTGGGTAAGGGCCACGGTCCCGCAGGGTCTTATAAGCTTGAATCACAAGCATGGCTTCGTTGGTACACTTTGATAAACCATATTGCTTATTTAGAGAGCACAGATTGTTCAAGTTCCCCAAGAAGAGGCAGAATATGTCATCAAGCCCACAAAACAACCTGCAATTGTGAAGGCAGCAAAACGGGTTTTCTTCATATACACTAGCAGATTAAAAAAATATAAGGTAACAATCTTTGTTGGTGTTGGAATTAAAAAATCATTATTCGATTTTCACCTAAAACTTTAAGTATTTAGATAGTTAGTTTTTAACATAATATCATAATCTCTGTAATTAAACAGTTAATAATTTAATTTTCAGTGTTCTATTTATCAATAATTAAGTTGAGATTCTTCTTGATTTGGAAAGAAATTACCTTTGATTAAGAGTGAGAGGCTGGTCAGGTCGGACATAAGCTAACACAGCAGCGTGGCCAAAGCTCATAGAACAAGTGTTGTGAGGATGACGGGCCAGAAAATCCCTGAGAGTTTCTTCAGGTAGCTTAGGCTTCTTGGTGCCATTGTAAGATGCTGGGCTGTTAAGCTCTTCAGGTGGGTGAGCAAAAGCCTTCTGAAATATGGCCAACATTTTGATCCAAGCCCTCACAGACTGAAAGAAATACAACAGCTATATTTGCCTGTAGTCCGCCACTTTATGTAAAATGAATGCAGGAATTGTCATGGAGGGTTATGGTTTGCATTTATAGACCTAGGAGTGGTTCGGCTGGCGCTGTTACCAATAGCGGGCGTGGATCCTAGTGTGATGGATAAGGTTCACAAATTCCAAGGGATTCTTCCTATCTTATTATCAGTTGTTGGTGTGTTTGTTTTCTGGATGAACCAGAATCAAATCTGTGGCCCCGAGGGTTCATTGTCATCCTCCCCCCAATACATCCTTACTTGCCATTCCCATGGGAGCAGCTTTCTCTAGTTTTGCCGAAATTTGTCTCTCAATCATGCAAGCAGTGACTATTCTTTGGGCGTTTGGCAAGAAATTTTAATGTTTATCAAAACCCACAAAAATAACAACTTATAATCTATTTTTGTTTTCACATTCTCAAAAATATGTACCAAAACATGAATAATATTTCTCTTATTTAATAACCGGATAACGCGTATCCATTCCCTGAGATGGGACAAAAGAGCAAAGAAAATGACCAGTGCTCCATTTGTCAAAAGTGGTGTCTATTCATATAATATCGTTTTTGGCAACGCAAGTGACACGGGTTGAATTTGAGTCGCCACGGATAAGATTCAAGCCCGTCTGGTGCGTGCTGAAAGCGATGATTGAGGTACACTGCTATTTTTACGTTTTATATACATATATATATATATGATATATATGAGTTATAAATTTTTAATTAAAATATATAAAATTTTTTTAAATTTTAAGTCGATTTTAAAAAATATTTTTAAATTTTAAAAATTTTTAAATGACCTTCTTAAATTATGAAACGTTTATAAATAACTCATTCCATCAATATTTTTATTAAAATTTAAAAAAATAACGAAAATAATTTTCATTGTAAAGTTAAAAAATTAAAAGTTATGAACTGTAAAATTTTAGAGTTTTAACATTGAACCTTAACCCTAAATCCTAAAGCTTAAACCCTAAATTCTAAATCTTAACCCTAAAATCTTAAAACTCTAAACCTTAAACCCTAAAACCTTACATCCTAAATCTTATAACTTTAAATCCTAAATCTTAAATCCTAAACTCTAAACCCTAAACCCTAAGTCCTAAACCCTAAATCTTAAATCTTAAGCCCTAAACCCTAAATCTTAAATCCTAAATCTTAAATCCTAAACTCATAAATCCTAAACCCTAAACCTTAAATTCCTAAATCCTAAACCCTAAATTATAAATCTACATTAGATTTTTTTTTTGTATTTATGGCAGATTTATAAATTTATGTATATTTGAAGGATATTTTTGTCTTTTTATCGGGTCAAAGTGGAAGTTGATCAAAACACATCCAAATTTTAACGGAAAACTTGACGGAAGGGAGTATTTTACAAACGTTTCATAATTTAAGAGAGTCATTTGAAAACTTTTAAAGTTCAGAAAGATTTTTTAAAATCAACTTAAAGTTCAGGAAGGTTTGTGTATTTTAGCCTAAATTTTTAAAATATTATATAATATTTTTAAAAGTATATAAAAATGCATTAAAAATATGTGTAATTTTATATTTTTATAATTAAATTTAATAAAAACAATTTCAACTTGATTAGTAAGTAAAAAAAATTTACAATATAACTGTAATATTTATATTTTTATTTAATAAAATATATTTTTTAATTAAAATTTATTTTTATATTTAAATTAAAAATATTTCTAATACTTTTTATTTTAAATTTTAAATTAAAAAATTATTCAATTTTAAATATATTTATAATACTGTAAACTTTCGCCTTCTTTTTGCTTTTTCTTTGAAGCTTATCCCAAAGGAGTAACTGTGGCAGATTAGTCAGTGCAGCCGTTGTCTTTCTTTTATACTGTGGGCCTGTGGGTCTATGACTATAATGATCATTGTTATCGTTTACGGGGTTGAAGATTCCTTCAATTGTGGGATGCCAGACTAGCTAGCAATCGCTGTCAATGAGTGGACTGCTAGATAGGCCGTGGGCTTAAAAAGCTGGGACGTGTAGAGGTACCCAACCCATTGCCCGTTTTGGGCTCGCCCGACACCGGTGACACAACCCCGTTGCCCCCACTCTCTAAAAGATCAAAATGGGCCACGCGCAGCCCAAAGAAATAACTTAGCCGATACACAATCTAGGAAATCACTAAGAGTGATCTCAAGTGGAGAAGCCGCACAAAACGTCAAAATATGCGACCATAGTTATTAGATTTGTTGTGTATTACCATTCTAAAGTACTAAGTCAATTCGCAATACATCATGCCTAATAATGCAAAAAATTAATGTAGAGTATTATATTACGTTAATCCGAAACGCCAAACCCAATTCGTGATGCGAAGAAATATAGATGCAATCCACTGAACCAGTTGAAAGAGGGTGCACTGTCTTATTTATGACAGAAGGATGTTTGTAGACTTGTCTTGATTAACATTGCCCAACTGAGCATGCATGGAATGGAAGTTTCAACTACTAATCACTAAGAAAAGCTACAAGGGAACAAGTTGAGATTCATTCCTCCATGACAAAAAGGTGTGAAAGTTAGCTGCATTAGGTTTGTTCATGGATGACAGATAGTGGTAATTAAAACGGCAAACACTATAATGACTACTCTTGTGAAATAGAAATGTGTACTCCAATCGGCACGAGGATGCATGCAAGCAATGGTAGGAACGTTTGGGATCATTTATCACTTTGAGCTAGCTCTACTGCTACACCCGTCCTAGTCATTCCTTTATTAATTCAGAGAACTCCACGTTATCCAATTTGTTGTGTGTAGCATCCTCATCCATAACAGTGCAAGTTAACAGATAAGGGTTACTGAATTTGGACCTGTTTGATTGGAAATGCATGCCCATAAAGGTGATCAATAAAGAGTGATATAATTGCACAAATAAATTTAATATATTTTATGTACAATAAAATAAAATCTGTTTCTACACATAGGGGAATCTCAAGAAACATTTGTCATCAATAAATCACCCATAATGTACTTACCCTCTTTGCTTATAAATTATTTCTGGTGTTGTTTTCTCCATCGTAGATGCATTGGGTACAATTTCCCTGTAGAATACTGATACTTGCTTGGTTTACTGTGCAGTTTTTTAGTAGCATGTGAGAGCAAAGTAGATGCTCAGATACCATGTGATGCATGGCGACAATTTTTCCGTAGAATATTGATGCAGCTTTTATCTGACATTGAAGATAAGATAAGCCACCTCTCCTTTCAAGTTTGATCTCATGTGAGGGGCAACTCCTGTAGATTACGTTAATTGAACACGTTAAAAATTGCGTAATGAGAGTAAATTGTATTTTAAAAAATTTTGAAATAATTTATAATATGAATTTAAGTATAAAATAATTTTTATTAAAATAAAATTTATTTAACAATAAATTTTATTTTAATAAAAATTATTTTATACTTATAAAATAGAATATATTCCTAATAAAATAAGAAAAAAAAAGACTCCGTAGACGTCATTTCATGCTAATTAACGGCGTCTTGGACGGACTAAAGAGACGTGTTTTGATCAAACTTCAGAGCCCAGCAGGAACACAACATAAATTGACTTGGCCCACTTAATTGCAGAGTACTTATCTGTCACATGTGAAACGTACGGCGCATGACAGCTCATCCCTCATGTGCGTCTCTAACTTTTCCCTGTTTTGGTCCCACCTTCGGCTTCCGGCACATTCATTTTCCCTGTAGCATGTATACTGATTTATGTCTGGCTTATTTTGTTTTTTTCTGTAGTACTACGAGTTATATTTAGATTAATACTATATTGAATATTTTATACTGAAATTTATAAAAAATATTAATAATATGTTAGTATAATAAAGTTTAATTATATTTTAAACTTTGTGAATTTAAGTCTAAAATTACTCTTAATATAACATACTTATTATTTATAATTTCTGTTTTAAAAAAAATTAGCATCTTATTCAATGAATAGAAAAATATTCTTAAAACTTTTAAAATAAAAAATATATTTATTTAAAAATTAAAATTTAAAAAATTAAATTTATTAATTATATAATAAAATTAAATATACCGAACATCTAATATTATTTTTGTGAAGTATTTATTAAAATTAATTTATAAGAATTTTTTTTTTTAATATGGAGAGTATCTTTTCTTTGGATTTGTCATAGCTGTCATTGCATGATGATATACTTGACTTATATATAAATAATATATTTTTATTTTAACAATTTGTACACAATAATGCTATGGCAGCATTTGACTGCGATTGGAATTCCCATAGATGGGGATTCATACAGTTTACAATTTAAGTTAAAATTTTTAAGTGGGTCTTAATACGTTATCTCATTTATTTTCCATGATCTGCTTTCATTTCGAAAACCTGATCAGTTCCCAGTTGCAAATTTTCTCCACCTAGTCGCAGTGCAAAGCCATTAAGAGAACCTAGCTATCATCTCTAATCCAAGTTGCAGCTTGGAATCTTTGTCACGTTTTCGTATTAATTAAATATGATTATATTCCCCAATAAATTATGCTTTGACTAAGCTTGTCATAGTTATTAACAACAGAAATTATATATAAGATCGATCTGTGCATCTATTTTGGTACTTGGAATTCACTAAAAAACAAGATTAGTTTTTGAGAGAACCTTATAAAGTGCGTGCTTATGGCGTGTTGCCACACATGGTAGATTCTAAATAAGTACCAAATATTAATCAAGAATGCTGCTAACCAAAATTTTATGACACAATAAAATTAATAATAAATAATTAACATAGTGACAAGTGATTATGTCTTAAATCATTTTAAAACAGACTATATCTTCAGCATTAAATCTTGAAGCTATTTTTATTGAAAAAATTTATCATTAAACTATTACATTAAATAAAAATTAATTTTATCTAAAAGATAAGATGATATACCTAGTAAAAATTAAAAAAAATTATAAAAATTGTGTGCATAGTTTAAAAGGGTAAAACCCAAATGGGCTTTATTAGGACTCATCTTAAGGGTCCCACCCCCATCACATGACTCACAAAATTTTTGTGACAATTTTGTATCATACAAATTTTGTGAACTAATTATTTCACTAGCATGAACCTAATAGGTTGGTTTTCATGTTTTTTAAGAAAAATGATATTTATATAATACAAGTCTTTTAGACACACACACATATAGGTAGATAAAAGTAGAGAAAAATAATTTAAATTTAAAAGAATGAAAAAAAAACTAAAAATATAATAGTGTGTAGAGTATGTGTAGAATAACTATATATGTATCCATCATTATTCCCATTTTATGGAATAGATCTCACACATTTATGAATGAACTGAGAACTCCATCCTATTTAACTGTAATAGGTGAGTTTTGTAAGTTTGAAGTAATTTTTGTAAAGATAACATTACTTTAATTAAAGTTGTATGATCATATGCATTGTGAACTTTACTATGTTTTCATACAATTTTAGTTTAAGTAAATTACATAAACATGATATTCCATTTTGGTAAAGAATATTTACATATAAAATTATTAGCGATAAAAAGTTGGAGATCTCATAAACATTCGATATCATGGCTGTATTTTAGGCTGCTTTAATTATATCCTTAATTAATTTATATGTAACACTTGATATAAAATATGTTTGAATGGAATATTCTTGGTATGCGCATATTGTTGTTATGGTAGGTAAGAAATATGAAGATCAGCTTGACTATAATTCTTTTTTTATATCCACTTGTTTTGTTTTGGGTAAAACTCAAATATCTTATAGTCTATAATAAAAAATTAATTTTTTTAAAATATAAAAATTATCAAAATAAATTTTATTTCTTTTAATAAAATATTTTTTTATATAATTTAAATTAAATATAAAATGATATATTTAATAATTTTAACTATTTCTTAACAAAATCTTTTTTTTATTAATCAAGATTTTAGAAGTCTATTTGATTAAATTTGAAATGAGAGGCCATTAGATAGGCATGTGTCCCAACCGACTGGATATTAAATTAAATTGAAGTGGGGTATATAATATTTGGTTAATCCTATGCCACATAAATAAAAATAAAATAAGTGGTCCTGGTTTCGCAAAAGACGACACTGAAATTGATGTCCACCGAGTAATCGGCATGTAAAAATATTTTTTTAATATCACAAAATTTAATTTTTGTTAAAATTTAAAATTAAATAATTTAATTTTTTAAAAAATATATATAAATTTTAAGATTTAAATTTAAAATTTAATTTAAGACACACCTAAATTTTATTATATTAATATTTTATTGATATAAGTATAAATATTCCTACACAATTGATATTGGGATCAGATTTCTTTTCAAGTTACAGTGTTTGAATAGGATAAAGTATGAGGTGAATTGATACTTGGGTATCCGTTCAACAGGTAAGATTTAAAACATCTCGTTTGAGATCTCGAACATGCTATAGTATTAGAATGATGGAATATAGTATAAATTTGAAATAATTTAATCATTTATTATAAAAGCTATAAACTTTTGGAGAATGAAATTTTTATAATTTCAATTTTATTTCATGCTCATATTTTTTGTATAAATTTTTAAATTTGTTAAATTTTATAAATAAATTTTATATTTTAAAATTTAAATAAAAGTAATGTGACTCTAAACTTTTAATATGATATGTATAAAACATCAACATCATCAACATATATTGTAATAGAGTAATAATTGCAATACGTGGCTAGAGTTTACACTAAAAGTTAAAAGAATGCCAGAAATTATATAATATTTAAATTATTTTAATTTATACAAATAACAATACTTATTATAATATATCTCCCTGGATTATGATTGCGAGAACGGTGCTCGCATCAAACCATGGATTTTATTCATTAGTGTAAATAAAAGGTACGTCCAGGCTTAAAATTTATCTAAATATAAAGAAACAATCTAGTATCATTTGGAAATGTTTCCTTAGCTTCGAGATAATCCCACTCCTGACAGAGGACAGAAAATGATGTTGTGCACG
The DNA here is from genome assembly GCA_037013595.1 of Dicorynia guianensis. Classification (NCBI taxonomy): domain Eukaryota; kingdom Viridiplantae; phylum Streptophyta; class Magnoliopsida; order Fabales; family Fabaceae; genus Dicorynia; species Dicorynia guianensis. The sequence continues at coordinate 6,775,950 of JASUAB010000009.1, forward strand.
CACGCCCAAATTGCACAACATGCAGCAGTGACACAAGCCCTAAGGCTGTATGGCACATTTACCTACTTTTATATATGCATATATACATGTATATGTATATATATTATGCGATGTGTAAAGTGTACAATGATGCATCATATGCATGCACTCTCAATCCCATAGGTTAATAGAGATTTCTGTGGGTTTATCCAGATTTTGATGAGCACTAAAGCATACGAAATTTCTTCAACAAAAGACTTTGAATTTAAATATTACAAGAAAAATTACTAAAGATTCACAAACTTTTTAAATAATAATTATTTTTATTTATTATTTATGTGATTTTTATAAATTTTTTATGTGAGAATAATAAAATTATAAAAAAATACTAAATAAGTAGCACCTTGTTATTTTAATATTTGAAGTGCATTTTTGTTACTTTTATAAGTTAAAATTTATTAAATATTTATTTAAAATAATTTAAATTATCAAATTCATTATATGGCATGTACCAAACGATAAAATTAATATATCTATCAATTCGCACAAATCCTGTGAAATATTTAACTTCGCTCTTTCAGTGAAAGGAGCTTTTCCATTTTGAGGTGGGGGCGCGGGGTTACCAAGAAGCCGTGTTTCATATTTTATGGCCAGATGTTAGGCCCGTGGCGCGGGGCAATGACAAACGTTCGCTCTCAAGCTCCCAGGTGGTAGACCCTACTCCTACATGGGCTGCTCTGCTCCTAACACAAAAGGAAAAAATATCAGGAGGATTGAGGACTGCCTTGTCTATTACTTGCACATCATAGAGCAAGAGAAGAAGAAACACATCATATAGTAATAAAGTTTATTGGGACAAATCGAGCTACATATATACATAAGTGATATTATTTTTATATAATTATATAAAAATTTTAAAACATGTGAATATATTTTATAGTATGAAACTTATACTATTTAAAAATTTTTATATAAAAATAATATATCTAAAATTATGTCAAATAATATTTTATTTTAAGATAAATAAATTTTTTTATACAATAACAATGAGGGATGGGTCACATCACAATTAGATTTTTTTTAATACATGGGAAAAAATTCACAATTAAAATAAAAAAAAAAGAAGTAGCAATTAGATTTCGTCTAATATTGTTTGCCCAGTTATTATGATGTTTATTGTGGCTGTCTGCCTGTCCCCAATGATTCTCTTTTACGAGTACATTATTGTACTATGAGATCATTCATGCAATCCTTATTGCGCTGCATTGTCCCTTTCTTTCCTTCTACGCCTAGTTGTTTCTTCTTCCTTCCTACCAAATTGTTCTACCTGATTAATGATATATTTACAATTATTTATTAATAATTTATGTTTAATTTTAATTAAATGACAGAAAAATAATAATTTATTTTGCATAATAAAAGAAACAAAGAAAATTAACTTATATAACAAAATAATTTTTTAGTAAAAAAGAGTTTAGAATAAGAAAAAATTATTTTATTTTAAAATTAGCATATATTACAAATTTCATAGAAACCTTATAAATGTATATTAAGAAAAATTACTAATAAAGAGATTTATATTTACACCTTACGAATAAAATATTCAAATTTTATCAATGAATTAACATTATTCTTACTTAACAAAATAAATTTATTTTAATTAGATTGTGTATACATTGCAAAATTATTATTTTTCTTATTCATGTTTACACGCAATCAAATTCAACTAATATTTGGAAATTTTAAAATAATTACAATGTGGTCATTTGGTTCTTAACTACAATTAAATAATCACATATCTTCAGCTATAATTTAATAGTTTTGAAAATGGACAAAAATATATAAATATCTCTTTAACTTTAATTAATTTATAAGTATAATCTTTAATTATAAAGTTGGTAAATATACTTTTATAACTTTTAAGATGATGTAGGTACACTGGCTATTTATCATTACATATTAAAAGTCACATATCTTTTTATTAATGGTTTAGTTGAACTTAACAATAATAACAAACAAAATTTTAATTATTTTATTAAATGAAGTTAGTTATTTAAATAAAATAAAATAAAAAATTTATACAAACCAAACAAAATATTAAATAAAGACCACAAAATATAATTAATTTGAACTAAAATTTTGATATATCAATATTTTAAGGATTATCTTTTATATTATATTACATCAAATTAATAAAAAGTAATTCATTTGCTCAATAACAACAGCCAAAAACAGCAAATATAAACCGATTTGGTTGTCTCCTGCATAAAATTTTATATTAGTATATTATAAATTAAATGTTGAAGGAAATATAATGAAATTAAAATAGATAAAGTGTAAAAAAAATTCATAAATTAAAAACTATAAGAGATTATGAAAAAATATGTAAAAAAAGATTGAATGTGTATTTGTAACCAAATTTCCTGAAGCTTTTTGGCTTCCTTTTATTTTCTTTTTCTTCCTTTGCAAATATTTTTTATTTGAGTTTACCTAAATAATTGATAAAAGATATTATATATATTGGTAATTATATGTAAATTATGTGATTATTAATATTTAATAATAATTAGATAGAAGGGATACATTTATATTATTTTAATAATTAAAAAGATATATTTATATTATTTTAATAATTAAACCAGTATATTTATCAACTTTGTAGCTAAAGAAATATATTTATAAATAATTTAAAATTAAAAAATATATATTTTTCCTTTTAAAATAATTCAAAGTAGTTAGAAATAAAAACAGTAGAATGTCAAGTGGCAAGAAAGAAATTAAACACACATTGTGAAAGCTGTTTAATATTAGTTTATGTAAATTATTTTAAAATGTGGACTGTTAATGATTTTGAGATAAAAAAATAAAAAGTAAATACAATCTGGACAAAAGAAGAGATCCGTAATATATATGGCACATCCATTATGCACTGTAACAACTCAATGATAAGGATCTAAGCAACAATTGTCAAAGTACATTGTCCCACTGGAAAGACAATGATGAAAAGTGAAAGACAAGGATTTATGGAATGGGGATAGTCGTAAACCAATATCAAAATAATGGCCTTCCCATCAGTGCTCCGATGCATGCCAAATTGACCCAACTATACCGGCCACTTACTCTCCATGTGTTGCTTTTATATCCATGATAATGACAAGTACATCAGGGTTTAAAAGTGCTTTAATCATAGTAATAAGGTATTTATTCAATGATTATTATTTATATTTTAAATTAAAAAAATTAAAAATTAAAGATTAAATTTAAATTTTAAAATTATATTTATTAAAAAAATTAATTGACGACCAATCCAAATAAAAATTAGTTTCGAATTAATATTAATGCAAAAGTTTTACATAAAGAGATAAAAAAAAATACTGCTTTAATTTCCAAATAAGACAAAACTTTATTAAAAAAGAGTTATTTAACAAAGTGAGAATATTGCTGACTCGGTAAAACAAGTTTAGTCCAGTAAAATAATGGGCAAAATGTAAATAAACAGATGTGAAAGGATCATTCCTAACTGGATCCTGATTAAACAAACTACCAACATCTTCCACGTAAGTTTCATATGTTAAATTAATTTTTAAAATTTTTGATTTTTAATAAAATTTAATACTATTATTTAATTTATATAATTAACCTTATTTAATAAAATAAGACTAAATATTATTATTGTAATATATATCAATGATAATTTAATAAAACTCATTAATTATTGGTTTAGTTAATCACTTTTATTGACACAAAAAACAAATTTTAGTCTCTCTCTACATATATACTATCAACTGTTTAATATTCTTGGTGAAGAGAGCAGTTGCCTCTCTGACAAAAATTTTTAGATACCGGGTAATTCTAAATCTCTCTTTTAACATGATTTTTGTTCTTCACCGTAGACACGTGACAGTGAAGGAAGTGTCCATATCTTGAGTTTTGTCACATCCATCTATGCGGTCGGTTTCTCAAATAAGTTCTATGTAGTCGTTGTTGCAAGCAACAAGAATGTGACCCCTTTTTAAAGTTCAGCCCATAAGATAAATATATATTGCTAATAATATTTATTTTTTTAAATTTTACTAAATATATCTCTTATCTTTTGAATAAAAAATAATATTTTTAAAAAATAAAATTATAAATAATAAAATTTTCTCATCAATTATGATTTTAAATTTGAATCTGTAACGAATGAATTGCTTTAAGATTCTTGTAATATAATTAATTTTTATTAATTAATTATTAAATTTTATAAATTTAATTTAATTTATAAAATTTAATAAATAAAAATAACTAAAAAATATAAATATTCATAAAAATTAAGGTGTAGAAAACGACAAATAACAAGTGATTGATATGTTGTGAGTCGCATTACTAGAGAGGGGGCGGGACTATGTCATCTGCTAACTGCTTTATTGGCTGCTATGGACTTTGTCAATTGTGTGGAAATTCATAGCAGAGACCGTAAGAGCAACAGATAAGAAGAGGCTTTAATTTGTTGACCTGTTTTGATTTTCACTAATATATCTTCGGAATTGAGGCAGTGATAGTAATGAATTTGATTTTCTAAAGGTAAGAGCGAATTTTATTTTATAAAATATAAATAAATAATTATTAATTAAAAATTAATTATAAAATTATTATAAAATATAAATAAATAATAATTTATAAATTTATGATGATTTATATTATGAATTTTTATTAATAATTATTTATTTATTAATATCGATCAAATAATAACAGTCGAATGAATTCATCGAGTAGAGGAAACTGATTGGCTTTGGCTTCCCAGTGTTGGAATAAACAAAAAAAAATCAGTTTTTATTCTAAAAAATGTATACAGGTCATACTATTTTTCATAAAAATATTCCTATAATTCTTTGGATTTGAGTTTGGCCTGCATTTTTTAAATATAATTTTAATAATTCTATTAAAAATTAATTTTACTCATAATTAACTTAACGTTATTTTCCGATAGCTGTTGGAAGAGATATGAGCGTTGAATTGAAAGAGAATCGCACAGAAGAAGTGTTGAAACAAAGTAGGTTTACGATTATGCAAAAAAATTACACTGTCTTTTAAGGTAATATTTGTCCTCATCAGTTGGTGCACTGTTAATGACAAATTACCATAGAATTGTTTCGAGCACCCAAAAATTCATAGACAACATGAAAAGATGAATGTACTAAGAACAAGTATCTTTTAACTCCTTTTATAAAAGTAGTTCTCAATCAATAAGATCTTTTCAACCTTTATAACCTTTTAACAAAACAGTTATTAAAATAGCTAAAATAATTATGTTTTTAAAAGTCACCTTTTGTTTGGGTTATGATTTATGTTCGCAATCCACAATACAGTAGCAGCTGTGTTTGCGTAATAGTTTTTTTTTTTTTTTAAATAAGAAAATCAAACATGCCTAAAATTGTTTTTAAGTAGGCAACTTGTTAACGTTTCTTCCAAGTGAGTGAAATTCAAATATTACATCTTCGATGTATACTACAACTGACTCTGTTAAAGGCCCCAAGAAAAAATAGAGCTCACTCTGTTCGTATTTGGTAGGAAGAAAAAGAGAAATTCTCAAGCTCTTCTGGAAAATTATACTAAGAGTTAGATAAATTTAAAAGAATAACAATGGAGATATGAATTGTGAGAATAACATAACTCCCAACGCGTCTTCCAGCCGACCAACTTGTACAAAGTTCCAATTTTCTTAGTTGGCCATCCACAAAACTCCAAAATAGAGCTCCCCTTTCACCCAAAGTCAGTGACTAAAATGACCTCCATTTCACTCTGTGTTCTGAAACTGACCTTTTTATTACTTGAAATATATTATTTTTATAATTTTATATTTAGATTATTAATAATTTGTGAATAAACTTTTATTGTTGTATTATGTTATTTTTATAATTTTATTTTTATTTAATTTTATAATATAAAATTTAAATTATTAATAAATTAATAACTTATGAATTATTTAAAAATTAAAAATCATATTTTTATAATATATAATCTAAATATCACATATTCATCGTATAAAACTATGAAATCCCAAAAAACCTACCCCAACCTGAGCAGTATCTCTTGTACTAATCCATTTACCCCCAAAGTGGCTACAGATTACTAAATTATATCCAGAATTTTGTAGTCTGAACAACCATAATAAAAATAATGTTTATCAAAAAATAGAATTCATTGATTACGATGCCAAAAAAAAAATTTGTGTACCAAACTTTCTGGTACAATTAGACCGTACCCCCCTAAACTTGCGCGTTTGTTATAAATTGAACTCCCTGCTTGGTACAATACAGCATCACCGCAACTACCACCCCTGCACCTCAAACCGCCGCCGCTGCTACCACTCTCAATCTCTCTCGCGAAAGCTTCAGTCTTGTATGGCAGTGAGCTTGCTGGTACATGAGGTATCTGACCTCTGCCTTGGGAAGCCGGCGTTGAAGCCGCTATCTGTGTCAGCCACCGTCGCCGAAGCGTTAGCCGCCCTGAAGAGCTCCGAGGACAGCTTCATTAGCGTCTGGAACTGCGACCACTCAACCAGATTTGGCTTCAACAAGGAAAACGACAACCTGGGTTGCCGATGTGTTGGCAAATTGTGTGTGGTAGACGTTATTTGCTACCTGTGCAAGGAAGAGAATCTGTTGTCCCCTTCTGCTGCTCTCAAGGCACCTGTCTCTGCAATTTTGCCTGAGATTCCAGGGCTTGTGATGCATCTTGAACCATCTTCCAGGTGCCACGCTCTAAATTGTTCTTTTTCGTAAATAAAACTGAATATTAAATCTGGGTTTTTCTTTATTTTTCAGTTTGTATAGCTTTGAGAGTTCTGTAAACTCTTGATGGCAAGCTTGAAGTACATGAGTTTTTTTTTTTTTTTCTCGTTGTTTCCAGTTGTTCTTATTCTGATTGAAAATTGAAATTGATTAATATCACCATTAAATGGCTTGTCTTAGTAGGTAATTTCATTTTTTGGTACACTCTTAGTAGGTAATTTCTATTCTACTTAACACGTAAAAAAAAAAAAAAATCTATTACACTTAAAATTGCATTAATTTCTTGATGAGGAATCATTAATGCAGATCAAAACTACTTACTAATTTTCCATATTATTGCACTAACCAAAGTTTATGTGCATCTGCTACTGCTGGTCTAAACGCAAGAGTTATGATCTTTATTTTTTACCAGACTATAACGCATGAATATTATCCAGCTGGAATCCAATTAAATAATATTGTCTGTCCATCATGATGTTCGGATTTTCTGAAAACTAATTTGGATGGATCGCATACATACAAATTGAAAATGGTAATAAATTCAAATTCCTTTTTTCTGACAGAAGAATATTGAGGTTGAATGAGTACATCAAGAATAAAACCTTAATAAATGAATTTGAACTTTGCTTTGATTTCGGAGTAATATTTGGAATTTTGAATAATTCAGTACACGGGGCGTAATTTGCCTTCATTTTTGTTGAAACTCTGTTTCAGCCTCTGTTTCTATGTCACTTAAGCTAGATTACCAATTTCTGACTGCGTCTTTTGATGTTTCAGCATATTAGAAGCCATTGATCTCATCCTCCAAGGAGCACAGAATCTTGTAGTACCATTACCAGTTAAAAAGAGCGGCAATTCAAGAAGGAAGCAGCAGCAAAAGACTCCAAGCACTTGCCACAATGGTTGTGAATTTTGCTGGCTAACCCAAGAAGACGTCATGCGCTTCCTGCTAGGCTCCATTGGCCTCTTCTCTCCACTCCCTGCACTCTCACTGGACACTCTTGGGATTATTAGCTCTGATGTCTTAGCCATTGATTACTACTCCCCTGCTTCTTCTGCAATAGGAGCCATCTCACACTCCCTCAAAAACCAGACTTCTGTTGCTATAGTTGACGGTGATGGAGTTTTCATTGGTGAGATCTCACCTCTCGCCCTTGCTTGCTGTGATGAGACTGTTGCAGCTGCTATCACAACCCTCACCTCCGGGGACTTGATGGCCTACATTGACTGCGGTGGTCCCCCGGAGGATCTTATAAGAGCGGTAAAGGCAAGGTTGAAAGGAAAGAATTTAGAGAAAATGCTGGAAGAGTTCTCTTCCATAACTGACTCATTAGCCTCTTCATCTTCATCAGATGAAGAATCAACATCGTCCCCAACAAGGTCATTGCCTCGGTCAGGGAGATACACCAGGTCCTTTAGCTACTCTGCCAGGATGGTGAGGAGGGCAGAAGCCATAGTGTGTCATCCCAAGAGCTCACTGGTTGCAGTGATGATTCAAGCAATTGCTCACAGAGTGAACTATGTATGGGTTATCGAGGATGACTGTAGCTTAGCTGGTATTGTCACATTTTCTGACATGTTAAAGGTTTTTAGAGAACATATAGAGTCAACTTGCCTAGACTAGCCAGAGATTGTGTCAAAAGTGTTTAGGTAGCTGCTCATAGAAGAGCAACATAAAACAAAAGGAGGAAGTGAAAAGTGGATGTTTTGTTCTTAAAGTTAAGTTGTGGTTGGACTTCTGTTTTGCTGTATTACAATGCACTTCCTCTGATTTAAGATTTCCTTCTTGTGTTTTCTTTTCAGACGCAAGTTTGTCTTTTTCTCAAAAGCCTGTTTTTATTATGCGGAAGCAGGTTTAATCCTGATAAATGAATTTCCCTTATTCCTTTATCCTTGCTTATAAAAGTTTTGACTTCCTCTATCACAAAAAAAAAAAAAAAACTTCGCTCTTTTACATGAACTCCATTTCGATGAACTCCTGTTAGAGTAGGAAGGAGTGGTTTATACTTTACGAAATAAATTATAAATAAATAATTATTAATAAAATAATAATTGATATAAATTATTTTAAATTTATAAATTCTTATTTATTTATATGATATAATAATTTTTTTAATTTTTTAATAAATAAATATTTACTTATACTTCATAAAATAAAATATATTTTGTACTTAAAAAAAATGTAAATTCCAATTGGGCTAGAGATTGCATGGGGGATACTTGATATTTTAGAGCCAGGCCCAGAAATAGAATACCTGTGTTACAAGAAAGAGTCCTCTTATTGCTAAAATGTTGGCACTTTTTCTAATGGTTTATCTGATAACCAATAAGAAGTAAGGCAAAGTGAGAAAGATTATGAGCATTAGACATTTTATGTCCGGATATTCTACATCCAACGGCATGGATTCAAACAGAATCAGGACGAATGGGCCCCACACCAGATGTCAGCGGCGGTCCATAGAGATTATATCAAAGTCTCTGTTCTGGGCTTTCACCAAAAAAAAAAGTCTCTGTTCTGGGGCACAGGAAGAAAATTAAAACGTGCCAGTACTGTAAAGTCCGGTTTGGGAATTCTTATTCACCCAATTGGATGGGTAACTTCTTTTTGGGGTAAAAATTGGGGATGGACGAGTCACCAAAGTCGCAATATCAGAGAAATATCTACAAGGTGTGGGACAGAGGGACCGCATTGTACATCGGCAGAGTGATGGAAAACACTTACGTTTTAGTAATTTCTGGGCAATATAAGATCAAAAGGTCAGCATTCTAAGAATGATGGCAATGCCATATTATAAGTTCGTTCCCTTTTTCTTTACTGTAGTCTATAACAAAATTATATAGTAATATTGAACTGTAGTCATCAGACTAGTAAAACTAACCTCCAGAATATAGGCAATTGATTTTGGGATTGTCAGTTGCTTTCTAAAATGGCATCTAGCTCATCAACTGTATCATCAATGAAAATTTCAGTTGGCTCAAGGCATCCCCTTAATGTGTCATGTCCAAGTTGCTCTTTCATTGTCTCCGAAACCCAAGATCTATCCTCGCTTAGTGATTACAATAGGAGTAATAATTTATGCAGGTAATAATTCTGCACACTCTTACTTTCTTCTTTCTTTCCCATTCTCTGATTTATTAATACAAGTGAACTTGGTGTAAACTCATTCTTTTATTTATTAGTACACCTAAACTTGGTGTAAACTAAGTTCATGTGCAACAATCATTTCCCTTACAACGGTGTGGCACAGCCCAGTCCTAATTTGTGAAACATAGTGAGCTCGTAAGGTATCTGGGATTCGAGTCTCATGACTTTTTCAGACACCCTTCTGTCCAGAAATCCAAGGCTACCAAATCCCATCGACCCAAAGCCATAGACTGAACCAGAATCAACCAGAACAGAAGTTGTCCTCTTTCTTGCACATACCTACAAGTAACAATAAACACTTGGACAAGAAGCCTCACCGTGAAAAAATAGTAAAGAACTTCAGTTTTAGAACACAAGATTCCAAAGGACAAATTTTCTTGAAGTAAAACATTTGATCCCAACACAGATTGACGAAATAAAAGAACAAATACCTGCACAGCCAAGTGACTCGAGACTAGCCAAGATCTCTGGAGTTGTCTTGCCAATCTCATCTCCATGGCCTAAAGCACCACAGTAGCCCTTGCCCCATTGGTGCAATTCTTACGAGCACTTCAACACAAAAACAAGTATAACAATACAGTTAAAAGTTTATCTTGTCTTTGAAAACTCACAAATCCATTTGAATCAAGGGCCACTGCATGCTCATCACCAGCGGAAACATGGACAACATGAATACCTTTTATTCTAAATGCCTGTATAGCAGGTGGCAGAAACTCATTTTGTTGTTTGCCATGGCCGACACATATTAATCCATTTTCCATGAGTTAAGACATAGCTTGGTCTAGCAGCAATCTGAACAACTAAGCTAACACCACCAAGCACTTATGTGACAACGTGGTTGTAGGAGTAGAATTATCCTCATTAGAAACAGTATAATATCACAACCCTATGCTTATTCAAATTTATAACATAATAAATAAGCAGTAGCAATAATCCTACAGGTTCAGAAACTGTCCCAACTGTGCTTCAAAGTCTATCTCGAATCCATCACACGGCCTTTGTTACCCCTCTTTGACTTAATTTCAGCTAATTCATTCCTCAGATCAAAAAATACTTCTTTTATTTCCAGCTATTAGACTTCTTTGCCTGAACCTCAGCCATTAGCTTTCCTTTTAGTCAATGCACTGACTTGAGAAATAAAAATAAAAAAAATAGAAGTTTTCCAGAAGTGGACTCATCATAGAGTCCACATTTTGCACCACAAAATGTAGCAACGCAAAATTAGCACCTCATGTTTACTAAGGGAATTACATAAAAGCTCTCCCTCTGGCTGATTTTAGACCACAACCTAAACAGCACCCTATGGGCAGAGCATTGTGAAGAGGGTAATCGTGGGGGGGTAACCCCATAATTGGGATATATTTTTTGATGTGATTTAATTTTAAATATTAAAAAAATAGAAATAATTTTTTTAAAAATAAAAATTATAAATATAAGAATATAAAAATAATAGTACTGTTATGAATAATACCATTCAAATGTACAGGTCTCCTGATGTCTCGTATTTTTGTCTGCCCCTACGATAAGCCACTGACCAAAGTCGTAAACACAGTGGAATATCATAGCACAAGACTGCCAGGAAATAAAAGTAGCAGATATCATACGTCTGAGTGGGATTATAATGAAAATTGAACTTCTTAGACTAACACAATTAACAATATCGTAAAATATAACCTTAGGACTGGAGGCATAGACAAAGGACAAGCCTGCCCAAACTAGCACTGAAAATTAAATTAAATAAGAGAACTGCAAAGACAACAATGGAACTCTGGATCACTAAATCAAAGAGGCTCTCAATACCCTGTGAAGGATCCAACAACTCCAAAAGCTTATACTGTTAAAGTGCAAGCCCAATAATGGTTTTTTTATATCTCTCATATTCTTAGGGCCGTTGCATTGATCGGCAACCAACAAAGATACTTTTTTCTGTTCCCGCACTATTCTTTTCTAATATCAGGCAAAGACCTGATGACTAGCTCAAGATTAGTTGAATTAACAAAGGCTAAGCAGCTACCAACCTCTCCAGATTGCATGATAAAAGCCGCATGGTTATAGGAGACTCAAACATGAACAACATGTGCCAAAGGCAGGAGATTCATCCGGGTAAATGCTATACATTGTATTGTTTCAGGCCCATGATCAAGTACCCCCCACACAAACCAGAACCACAAGAGTAGACAGAAGAATTGCTGATTAAAAATGATAGTTTCCAGCTGTAATTTGCATCTGCCAATAAATTGGTTTCCATAATTAATTATACCTCTACAACTTTTTTCAAAGACGACAGTGAGAATACTACAAGAAATTCAAGCTGAAAAAAATAGTCATAAGACATTCCAAATTAGGAAATTCTTTTTTCTGAAGAAAACAAAATAGCGAAAAATTTCAGTTTGCCTTTGTCAGTGCCACTGAATTTGATATTGTAACATTCAAAACTCAAATTCCATTCGCTTTTTCTTTTCCTGCTCTTTTTATATTGCAAATGCATTAATATATCACCAAGTATAATAAAGAGTAGAAACATCAAAAGAGATGGCACTTTGCCATGCAATATAAATTATTATTTTTGAACAGCATGAGGTTTGAAATCAAAGCGAATATGTTCCACCCTTCAAAACTCACTTCAAATGGGAACAAAATGGTAAACGGCAACTCAGTACTTAAATAGGAATATAGAATGAATACAGCTTGTTATGAAAAAAATAAAAGACTTTCGTAGTGAGAAAAAGTTTTGTTTATCCTTACAATTCAATAGCCCATATGATAAAAAATCATTCGTTGATATAAGGAGATAGTACACTGCCCGATGATGTGGCCTCAAATGATCACCCATCCTTAACAGCCTCTCTTTTTATCCCACCGAAGAAAATTACGTCACTCAAACAACCTGGACATGAAATTTCTCCCCCAGCTTAATTTTACAAACAACTTCACAGTGACAACAACCGGCAACTCACCTCTAGAGCAAAGCCTTAAATTTTGAGACGAAATCTCTAGCAATTGAAGCAGCATCTGAAGAACCCAACAGAGGGAAGGAAAATATATAAAACATCAGAAAGGAAAATAATCAAACCCCGCACAAGTGCCCGAAAATCAAAGAAAAGGCAGACCTTTACCTTCAAAGTGATAAGACTCGTATCCAAGAAAACAGAAATGTGAAGCTACAAATTAGACTAAACACTAATTTGATAAATAAAATTGTAACAGGGGTTGAGCATGTTGCTGAAAAAAAAAAGGCGAGGTTTTGATATCAGAATTTGAGCTTGAATTCGATGAAGTAGCTGAAGGAAAGTAAGAAAACAAATGGCGTAGTCTTGCCAAGGAAAGACTGATTAAGATTGAAGCTGCTTAATTCTTGTTTGCAGCAACATACAGAAGTAGAATCCAGTATCTTAGAGACAAATCTAGATTGCGATTGGTGAGGTGGGTCTTGAATTTTTACATTAATGAAAGCACACAATAACAGGAAATTTCAGTGCAATGCAAGCATTCACAAGCTAAACTCGCCTTCTTCTAGAGCGTGACCATGCGGCCAACAAAGGAATATATAGATAAATTAAATAATAAAATAAAAATAGAAATGTTAAAACTTAGAACTACAAAAAAGAAACACTAAAATTTTTTAGAATACAGTGTAAATTATTAAATTGTTAAGTCACATATTTTATTCTGTAAAATTTAATAAGTTTAATAATAATTTTTTAAACATTAAATTTTTATAAATACAGTACAAATTATTACATTTATTAACTTATGTATTTAATTTTTTAAATTTTTATGAAAAAATTTTGTAATATTTAATTCATAAAAATAAAAATGAAGTGAAATTAAGGATAATAATGTATTTATGTGAAATATATAATAGTTCAAAGCCCACGTCAATTTTACTCCGTTAAAAAAACTTCCGACCTTTTTTGACAGCCAAGACCCTAATTCCCAACTGTGTTTTGGTGGTTTCAACGGTTAGATTAAGCCTCAGAGGCAGAGCACCTCGCCTCACCGCCTTGTTTTCTTCCCTTTCGCTGAAAAAGTATTTAACCTCTTTCATTGCCCATTTGAACAGTGACAAGTAGCATTTTCTGTTCTTCTTCACTTTCCGAGTAGCTAAGCTGATATTCTGGTTTCAAATACAGTTACCTTCTGGTAGATTTGGCTCTATTTTTTGGGTCTAAAATTCTGTATTGGGGAGTGAAGATGACGACGAAGAAGGAGAAGAAAGTGAACGTGTCGGGAAAACCTAAGCATTCGCTTGATGTGAATAGGAGCAATGACAGCTACAAGTCGCAAAACTTGCGTACCGCCACTACTGTTCGGTGTCTTAAGATGTACAGGACCAGACCCGTGCGGGACCGTAAAGGGAAGGTTTTGAAGAACGAGTTTCAATCCAGGGAGTTGCCAAGTACGAGAATCCAACCTGATCGCCGATGGTTTGGTAAGTGCAATTATACAATTTTACCGCAGCATTCCACCTCTATGCACATATGGGCATCTTGAATTAAGCGGGTGCAAAAGTATAACCATTGATATTGTAAACAGATTGTTTTATGCAATAGAGAATATGATGTTAATCGGTTGTTATGTAGGTTGTGTTGCTTGGAAAATGCTAAGGAAAAAAAAAAAACTTGTGATATTGTAAGTGGAGTAAATTAATGCGGTACCTGAAGTGTCAAGACATTGATATTGTTAACAGATTGTTTTATGTAATAGAGAATATGATGTTAATGGATTGTTATGTAGGTTGTGTTGCTTAGAAAATGCTAAGAAATGGGAAAAAATTGTGAGTAGCAGGTGGAGTGAATTAATGCGGTACTGAAAGTGTCAAGACATTGATGGACCACTTGGAATTCTGGGAATTCACATGTTTGACGTTACTAAAGACATTGGAGCTATTAAACCGCAAATTATTTATGAAATAATTGACTTGTAATTATTTTGAACTTCAACGCACCATTGGACTTAGCTTCATTTAATTGTTTAATGTTGGTGTACTAAGCATTCATGACTGTTATGAGGAAAGCATGCTGCGAACTTAAAGCTTTTAGTCTCATATAGTTGATATGAATACCCATGGACTACGAAAGAACTTACTTTAAGTCCTGAAATGGTTACAGTGGCTGTAATGCATGTATTAATTTGACATGTCACATGTGGTAAAGGACATGATGGTGGTAATAATTGGTGTAGCCTATTGTGTCAGTTTCATGCTGTTGAATTATCCATAAAATATGTTGGAGATGAAGTGGATTATAATTGTTTAATTAATATTTTCATTGCATACTGTATAGGAAACACTTGAGCTGTAAATCGAACTCCAAAGCCGCATATCGAGTAATTACAGTGTTATTTTAAAAGAGAAGAAACTGCCGTTGTCCCTCCTAAACGATCACCAGAAGGTTTGTTTCCACTCACAAGTTCTTGTTAGCCCTTCTGATAATGGGAAGTGTTACTATTACATTTGTTGTTTATAATATTCATCAACATTTAATTCCTTGCTAAAAGTCACTGTCAGAATGCAATCTTTGGCATTATTGGAAGGACATATCTTTTCAAGCTGATTGCAATATTTGCTGTATGGATTGGATATATTGTTAAACACAACAATTTTAAGTGGTTAGTGTCGCTAACACTTGATTCAATTTCTTGTCTTACTACATCACTGCATGTGTGCTATATTCACAGAGAATTTTAATTGTATGATCTGCCAAGTCAAAAGTTAAAGATTTGAAGTGCTTTTTTTGAAAGCTTTAGATCTTCGCATTCCATATGTATCGATATATTTATATAAAGGATCAGTAGCACTTTCTGCTATATAAGAATTATTTAGGAAAACTTGAATGTTGGTTTTCAAGTCTTGTTCTTGGGATAGCTGCTTAAATTTCACAATGATTTTGGTTTAATGATTAATCAGTTCTATGCTTTTTGTCTAATTTGTGGCTTTTGAGTTTTGAATACAGCAATCAAGAGTTCACCTTCTTAATGGAGAGCCTTTTGAGGATGGATTTGGACCTAAAACAAAAAGGAAGTGCCCAAACCTTTGCGGCAGATTATGAATCATTACTTAAGAAAGCTGACGGTTCTCAGGGTAAATCTAATATTTTTCTGTAATTTAGTTTATCTGATGGTCACTGCAGAGTTGTTATCATTAAATTTTTAATACTTTACTTGATTATTTGGTTTACTTTGTTTATACTGGTTATTCAAATTTAATACTCCTTGTGTATTTTTGGGAGTGTCTGAGTTTTATGTGATTCATCCATTCTTCAAACCACTAAATCTGTACACAATTCTATCTTGTTTTGTTTTTACTTTCAGAGGCCTTTGAGCAGAAGTATGGTGCTATTGTATCTGCAAAAGGTAATGAAGAAGATGGGTATAGAGATTTAGTGAGGCACACAATGTTTGAAAAAGGCCAAAGTAAACGCATATGGGGTGAACTATACAAAGCGATAGATTCTTCTGATGTTGTTGTCCAGGTAGGATATCATCTTTTGCTTAGATTTTATGGGACTTTTGCATTATATCTCTATGTTTGCTGATATTGATGTGCATTTTATGTCTCTTTCCATTAGATGGTATGGTTTTATGATTAGGTTAAATGGGGTGCTTTGTAATGGGTGTTTCTGCTGGAAATCTACATTTTGTGAGACCTGCAATTTCTAATAACACATCTTACTCTGTCATTGTAAACAAATATTTTAGGAAATAAACTAGTTTCTCTGGGTAGTTTAAGAAAAAAATTAAAGGAATGGTTGGGAGCAAACAGTATGTATAATTGTGTCTGTTTTTTAATATATTGCTTTATATGATTGTGTTTGGGCTTGTTTATGTTTAAAATCATGATAGGTTATGTTTCTTTTGACTTTCAGAGTATTTTAGCTCTCTTGAATGCGTTCTTCTTGTTGCTTTGAACATGTTGTGTATCCTCTTAGTTGCATGTTCTAGATGCAAGGGACCCACAAGGCACAAGATGTTACCATTTAGAGAAGCACTTGAAGGAAAATTGCAAGCACAAACACATGGTCCTTTTATTGAACAAGGTTAGTTGCATCCCATTGTGTATGTTTGCTTCCTTGGTATACGCTCCATTGAGTTGCTATATTGCTATCATGCCATCTGAAGATTTTCAAATCCTCTTATTTTTCAGTGTGATTTAGTTCCTGCTTGGCAACAGAGGGATGTTTTCGAGTTTTGTCAAAAGAGTATTCTACTCTAGCATTCCATGCAAGCATTAACAAGTCTTTTGGAAAGGTAATGCTGACATACTTGTGATAATCTTTGTTGAATTTGGTTAAAGAAAACCAAACCACACCAACCATGGAGTGTAGAATGACATTATGAAATCCACTATTATCTTATTTTCTCATGGTGTGGCACAAGGAGGAAGAAAAAGTACAAGGTTACTTCTGGAAATCATTGATCTATGGAACACTTATATCAATTGAAAGAGTGGTATGATAATAATTTGAGCAAAAAACAGAAAACAAGAGCTTATTAATCTAAAAGTTTACATAAAACAACTTTTGATTCCCATACCTGTGTACTGTTACTTCTCCAGCTACAGTCAACTTCTATTAAATAAATGAACACATGTCATGTGGCAAATTGGAAAATAGATTGACTTTAACCAAATTCAAACTTTTTTGCCTTTGATGGAGAACATGGAGGAAGCCACTTGGGGACCATGTAGAATCTTATAATAGGGGTACCTATGGACAGTGTCTTCTAACTTAGGGTATGACACCAACTAAATCCTTCTATTCTGAAGTCTTCTATAATACTGATAATATATAAATTAATTCCTCAATATGCACTCCTGTAAGTGTTAATCTACTTTGTTTTTCTCCCTGCTTTTGAATTTTGAATTGTAAAGTTCTCGGAATTGCATGTGGAAAATAGGGAAAAGTGTGGATGTATCTAAGTAGTTTTCTAAATGCAAAGTGGTATAAAATTTACCAAGAAATTTGGGAGACTAACTGTTCCAGTATTGATTACTAACTTGTTGGACGGTACTTATGGGAGGGATACAATGTTCAGAATTTTGTGTATGCTACTTTTATCTTGTATATATATTTTTAAGTGATTTATAGCATTGTGAGTTAACTCTCCTTCAGCCATCTCCCCTATTTGTACTGTATTTGCAGTTATTAGCTATTTTCTTATTAGTCCTTCTTGTGCTTAGGGTTCACTTCTTTCAGTTTTGAGACAATTTGCCCGATTGAAAAGTGACAAGCAAGCAATATCTGTGGAATTTGTCGGATATCCAAATGTTGGAAAGCCATCAGTGATTAACACATTATGGACCAAAATGTAATATCTTTTTCTCTTTTACTACTTCTGATTTTTTTTCCTTGTGCTGTTGTTAATGAGTGCAGTGTGTGTGCGTTGTGTGAAAAAATGAAGAACATATGATATAAGTGAGATTTGTGCACGTAAAACATTACTTGCAGAGGAGGTTTCTCTTAGAGTACTTGTACAAGAAATAGTATAAACATTTTTTTCTACCATTAAAATTGTTAGTGTTATATAATATAAAAATTTTATGTTAATTGATATGGTCATTCACTTATTGTGTTAAAGGTCTGCAAGGTTGCTCCAATCCCAGGAGAAACAAAAGTGTGGCAGTATATTACCCTTACAAAGAGGATCTTTTTGATTGACTGCCCCGGAGTTGTTTATGACAACAATGACTCTGAAACAGATATTGTGCTTAAGGGTGTGGTATGTTCTTTCTTCCACCTCCTTTTTCTGTTTTGAGTTTCCTTGTGTTTTAATGATGAACATATTTGTTTCTTGAATGTTAATTTGTTGATTGCTCCGTTTCTTTTTTCCTCCTGTTTGTTTATTTATTTAGCATTCTGTTTTCAATGGCAAGTTTGGAGGTGAAGTCAATACACATATCCAGTGTCCAAAACTTACATTAAAGAAAGAGCTATTGTAAAACTAACATTTAATGGCTAGATATTGCTTCCCCCTTATGTTAAATTGTCACAATGATTATCAAATCAGTTATTGGTATAAATATGAAGAATACTCATATTTCATGAGCAATCAGTTTTATGGTTGGGTTGTGGTTTATTTAGGACTTCTCCCCTGGAGTATGGAGTATGCAACAACAATCTTTTTGTTTTAGAAGATACTTTGAATGAAGTCGGTGATCTCCTGAGCAATCAATTTTTTGGTTGGTTGTGGTTTATTTAGGACTTCTCCCCAGGAGTATGTAACATCAATCTTTTCTTCTTAGAAGATACTTTTAATGAAATATAATAGTGAGGAGCAAAGGGTTGTTTCCTCTGCATTTTTTCAAACGCTGTCTTGTTTGGCTTGCACAGTGGTTAGTTTCTTTTTTTTTTTTCCCCTTGTGGTTGCTCTATGGTAGTAGAAGTTCATGTGGCATTTTGTTCAGCAATTTAGTTGACAGATATGTTATTGCTGTTGGACTCAACACACTGAGTTTTATTTTCAGGTACATGTTAATGACTTGGAAGATGCTGCAGAACATATGGGTGAAGTTTTGAAACGTGCGAAGAAGGAGCACTTGGAAAGAGCATACAGGATAAAAGTGGTATGGTTCTTTGGCTCCTTGGTTTTTATGTTTATAGGTCTTGATTGAAAATGAGTAGATGGTGACAATGTGGGTCTTGTATGTTTGTGTTGTTGAAAACGTTTGTCAGTTAGCCTTATGTGTCAATAAGAAGATCTGTTCTGTTTTGCTTGATAGAAAAAAATAATGTCATCCTTCAATCCTTGCGAAAATTATCTAGAATTTTGAAAAATATATTAAACCTAAAGGGATTGTACCAGGCAATAACTTTTTTGGTTGTTTAGTTGATTGAAAATTTCTTTAAATTTGAACCGAACTTTCTGTAAGATTTTTCCATTTGTCCGTAGTATTGGGCTTCTGAGACTGAGCATGCACAATAAAGTGGGGATGATAATGTCAGTTGCACATAATAATCACATGCAATTTACTGGAAATTACCTTGATTTTTTTCTCTGTTTGTCCAGTTCATTCTTATTGTAGGTTGTGGACATACAATTGTATTGCTATTAACTAGATATTGTTTTTGTTGTCAGGGAGGATGAAAATGACTTCTTAGTTCAGCTTTGCAAATCAACTGGCAAGCTTTTAAAGGTATTCCCCCCCTCCTCCCTCCCTCACACCAAAAGTTGACCAGTATTATTTGATTAATACAGCCCAAGTGTCTAGTCAAATACCAGAAAGTGCTTTCAACTATAGCCATTGTTGTTGAGGGTGATAACCTGCTTTATGCTAGATCCCAGACTGTCTACCTTTCCTCAAATTGACAAGTAATGGAGAAGCTTATTTTTCTGTGTACATAGTTTTTCTTATATGGGACAAATGTCCTGACTGACATTCTCCAAAGCAATACCTACTTTGTCTCTATTGTTTCCTTGCTTTAGAGGGTGCTTTGTCCCAGTTATGACAGTAGAATGTTGAGTGTTTATTTATTTATTTATTTCAGTTTTCCTGCATTTTCTTTTTGGATTTGGATGTAGGGTGCACTTTAGAAAATAAAGTACAAGTAAATGACTATTAATGAGAAAATCAACGGTTATGATTATCTCAAGTTTATGAATCATGATGTACTTGCTTATATCTAGTAATAATCATGATCATTTATTTTCTTATTATTGGTCATCTACTTATATTTTACTTTTTAAAGTGCACTTCACTTTAGAGGATCCCAATTTTTTCTTTTTGAAGCTTTGCTTTGGGAAGACAGGCATCTTAATGTGACATTTATAATGACTGTTTCCAGGGCGGTGAGCCTGACCTGATGGCAGCAGCAAAGATGGTGCTTCATGATTGGCAGAGGGGTAGAATTCCCATTTTTGTTACCCCTCTACGGCAGGAAAACTCATCTGAGGCACACAATGTTAATGGTATAGATGTTGATGCTGCGGTGGATGACAATCAAGCATCTGCCGCTTTTAAAGCTATTGCAAATGTTCTTTCATCCCAGCAGCAAAGAATTGTACCTGTTCAAAGGGATATATATGGCGAGAATGAGTTAAAGGGAGAGACTTCTGACCAAATTCTAAACACAGAAGATAATACATGCGAAGAGATTCTGACCCCTTACAGTTACACATCTGAGCAGAATCCAGCGACAGAGGTTCCATCCGAGTAACTTCCCTTAGCTGAGAGTTTGTATGCTTAGCAGGTTCCAGTGATTGAGTCTTAAAAGATTTTGTTGCAGGAAGAGCTGTTGTGAATTTCCAACATTTTACGTAACTGGAAAGCGTAAGTTGGTTTTTCATCAAACCTTGTCTGGCCTAGGCAATTCTAATCTGGGGTTGCATCTGCCTTAAATACACATTTCAAATGCATCAATTCTGCTATCAGGAATCTCAAATGCTGGCTCTGTTTTGGTTTTGTAAGCGCAAATTCATGTTCCTAATATTAAGACCCCGAGCTTTGGACGCACATCAGATTACGGGAATCCCCTGCATATGCAAAATTTTGATCTGTTAACCATTTCTTTTAGTGATGACTGTGGTGGAAATTATATGTAATATTACAATTTTACTGCTTTCAATTGTAGAAAAAGAGCTTGAAGATATGTATCATTTTCCTTTGTAATTTTATGAATGATTCGCCATCCTTGCATAGGGTTTTAGAGTTTGGATGAATAATTTTTTTTTAGGTCTTTTTAAAGTATTTTTTATTTGATAGATAAAAGTTAATCTTTTGGAAATGCTTAAAGTGTTTGTTTTTTTTATGTATAAGTTGAATTTAGAATAATTTATTTAAAGTGTTTAAACTCTTACCATTTGAGTCAATTTGCGTTGGTCAAGATCATTAATTTGATCCCTAAGCAAATATATTCAATAGCCCTTGCAAGTTATATATCTGATTCCGAAGCATGATTTTAACACTAAGGAAGTTCTCATTCGGCGCAAACTGTTGAAGAACATTATTTGTCATAGCATAAAGAGGAAACAGTTGGCTTCATTGGCCTTGGGCGGTAAGAAAGTTTGGGCATAATGAAGCCTTTATGCATTTGTTCCAAATATGAGCAGTGTCCCTACTTATAAAGTGTTGATCCTAAGACTGCTTACATCCCACGTTCACTGTAATTAAAAGCAGGCCCTCGGAGCCAGTCTGTTGCAAAGTTTCGTCCAAAATTGACATATGGTACCGACAGAGATGCACAAAAAAGTTTCAATGAAAGAAAATGTAGCGATAATTACACAGTAATAACATGCATAAAAGAGCAAGAAATTTGTTAATAATATAGTGATACTCTAATGAATAAAATTCCACAGGGTTCAATAATTGACGAATAGACCTGGGCTGGAAAGCAGATTATTGAAATTGGGATTTGGGTGTGCATACACAAGACGAGACAGGCTGGCCATGACGATAATTGTACTTGCTTTAGATTTGCTAAATATATTATAATATTTAGTGTATAGTTTGAAAAATCTTGAAATCCTTCACCGATCCATCTTGGAAGCAGACAACAGTGCATGTTAGGGAAAGAAATTTCTTCGAACCACTTTGGACAGCCAGTCATGCTATTGAGCCACCAATATTTCATAGGTTTTGACTCTCAAGTGCAGCAGTTGCAGTGTCAGTGTCAAGTTGCTCATCGGGTGCTTTAAAATACATTATGTAAGGTAAATACTGATTACATTTTGTCCGAATAACAATTTTAAAATAAATTATAGAGTAAATAATCCCTAATCAAGAGTAAACGGAATAAATCATTGTATAATAAATATAAATCTAATATAATTTATGATTAATTTTTTTATAAATAATTTTTCACTTATATTTATTGTTTTGAAATATACTTTATACTTTAGAATAATGAAATACTAAATGGCTATATGATTTCTTTTTAAACCAAATAACCCCTTCGGTGAAATATAATTTTTTTTTTAAACTAAATATAATTTCTTGATAAAAGAATAAAGTGGGAAAGGTGCAATAGGTGTTGTAAAGTATATAAAATGTTGAAGATGGAGAGAGGGAGGTGATATCAAGGCATAATTGAGTGCAATATGCTACTAAGCCAAATAAAACCGGCACCGCCAGCGACAAATTTGTGACGTGTTTTGCTTTATCTGATTCCTAATAGCTATTGCAATGGCAGGCAGGTAGCACCGAAAGGAACAGACACATAGAAAATGCCTCGTCACTCGAGAAAGTGTAGCTTCATACATGATTTTATTATAAAATCGGTTGAATTTAATAATTTAAATTTATTTAAGTTATTTTTTTAATTCATAATATTTGTTGATTAAAAAATAAGTATAAGAAATAAAAAATTATTAAATTATTTTAAAAATAATAAAATATTAAAAAATAATCAATAAAACATTTAATAAAATTAATAATTTTAACAAAAATGAAATTAATAAAAAATAATTAATATTATTTTACTTTTAAAAAATTAATAATTAAAAAAACTAAAACAAAAACTCTCACACTATAAATATTATAGATCAGAATTTAGTAAAATTTGTCGGAGTTCATGGCGTTGAAGTTTGACTTCTGACGTTGGTCCCTATGTGCTTTTTCATCTGTTCAATCTTGAAAGTAGCACAGCATGATTTTCTCCTTTTGGAAAGATTGTAAAAGTTAATGTTAGGTCTCATTCAATTTTCTGGTTTTTTTTCCCTTTCATAGATTTATGGGGTGGGTGGTATTATTTTTTAAAAGATAATTATCTATTCTTAAAAAGGATTAGAAAGCATATAAGGAGAGTTGTAACAAACCAAACTCTTTAATATCATTAAATGGAGTGCTACATAGCAGTGGGTCAAGAGTTATGGCTATAACTATAAGCTACAAAGGAGTTGGTTGATGCAGCAAATAAGGAAATGAATGACTTTGATGTGCATATTTTAAGGTTGTTTCTTTGTGTCTTTTCAAAATATAAAAAATTTAATATCGGTGAGAAAATAAACAAATATTGCTTTACAACTTATTATGAGCCTGTGATAGTAATAATAATTTATAAATTATTTTATAATTTAAAAATTAAATAAAAATAAATTATAAAAATAATAAAATTTAATAAAATAATAATAATAGTAACAGATTTTTTGAGAATGATATCTTTGTTTTAGCAAAAGAAAGTGAAAAATAAAATAGATATAAAATTAAAAAAATAAAATTAAAAGATGTAAATTCTTTTATGCATGAAGATTAGTTTATGTTATTATTCAATCTTATTTCTTTTTATGATTTTTTTTTGTGGTTATTTTTTTAGCGGTTTTGTATAGCAAGCAGCGAGGTGGCACGCACCAGTGACTTTGTGACCGTGACTGAAAGGAAGAAAGTGTATGGGCAATGCCGCTGGAAACGACGCGCTTGGCACCCTGCACTTTGCAGTTATGTGGGAAATGCCTAGGAACTACCGAACTCTAAATATATTTTTGTGAACCATTCAATGTATGCTGCAGTTTCAGTCTTTCAGACTCTGAAACTCTTAGCCAAGAGATTCAAGGGAGATCTTATTTTGCATGTTCTGGTTCTGCACTTGTAAAACACCTTCCGCTCCCTGAATTTTCGTATATTTGCTGACTGTTTATGAGGTAGTGGGTACTAACACAGTGTTCGGTAAGAGAAAGGCTGAGACTTTTCTTCGATTTCAAAATGTCTGAATCTGCACGGCACAGTTGAAGGAGGAGATCGGAGAGGATGAGCTTGTATATTAACTTTGGAAATGTGTGCTAAATTTGTGGCATGGGTTTGGTGTAAGAGTTGCACTAAGAGTCTACGAAGGCCAAGAGAGGAAATAGATGCGCATATAAAGCTACCTAGATAAACAAGCCCAACAATTTCCTTTTTCCGCACTTCATCTACTGGAAGTCTGGGAGCTATGGAATTTTGATCTCTCTTCTGCGAGAGTCTTTGATAGCTTATTTTGTTGAAGACTTAAAATGCAGTGAGAAACTATCAGGTTCCTTTTGGGGTTTAGTGAAGACAAATTTCTCTTTGGTGGCAAGTGGCATTGGGTTGAGTCAATGATACTAATGTATTTCTGTTGGCTGTTCGAGAGGGCATTTGGCGAAGCGATTGGAAAAACTAGAAAGCTGGGACCTCCCTCAGTCTATTTTATTTATGTGTGGAAAGTAGAAGTTAGGACTACTCATTGCTAATATATGTTGATGACAGACACCACTATTAGGATTTTTATTCATAGAATTTACTATGACGCCAAATTTTAAGTTGTAATATGAGTTCTATGCACATAATTTTGAATATTGATCTAGGGTGAGGCCCAATTTTTAATTTCATTGAAGCTTGCCTGTTATTTTTGAAGGCGTAGTCATATACAAGGTTTAGTCTAGGATAGTTCACAATGGCAGAAAATGTAGAAGAACCACGGTCACTGGCCTTGACTCCAACATGGTCCGTTGCCACTGTGTTGACAATCTTTGTTGCTGTTTCTTTGCTTGTGGAGCGGTCCATTCACCGTTTAAGCAATGTAAGTATTGCTAGAGTTTTGATGTGTTAGGTCTGTAGTATAGCAAAACATCGTATGGCTAGAAGTGTTAATGAAAAGCAGCTGCAAATCCATAAACTTTTGACTTTATCAGAGAATTGTAAAAGCAACTTCTAGCAACGCCCAAAGGCTTTTTGAAGTGCAGAAGAACTGGAAAGCTTTTTAAAAGTTCTGATATGTGGACATGTTACTCTGTGGTTGCAGTGGCTGCGGAAAACTAATCGAAAACCCTTGCTTGCAGCTTTGGAGAAGATGAAAGAAGGTACTATGAATTAAGTTTTACTGGGAAGCTCTTAATTTTAACTGATCTGTTAGTGCTTCCTGACTTTTATACAGTCTGCTAATTTTATGTAAAATTTCTCTATTCTCTATCTTCAGAGTTGATGCTGCTTGGATTTATATCACTCCTGTTAACAGCTACTTCAAGCATGATAGCCAATATTTGCATTCCATCAAAGTTTTATGATAGTGCTTTTACTCCTTGCACAAGAACTGAGATTGATGAAGAAATGGAAAAGAGTGGCTCTCAAGAACGTAGATTATTGTTGGCTTCTACTTACCCACACTTACTTAGGAGAATGTTGAATGGCATTGATCGAAACTCTTGCAAAGAGGCATGATCCATATACTTTAAATGTTTTGAGTTTGACTATTTTGAGGTTTTACTGCTCTAAATCATTTCAGTTGCATGTAAAACTTGTTCTATTGTGCAGGGCTATGAACCATTTGTTTCATACGGAGGTCTAGAGCAGTTGCACCGATTCATTTTTGTCATGGCAGTAACGCATATATCTTACAGTTGCCTAACAATGTTGTTGGCAATTGTGAAGGTGAGATATTGTTTAGTATAGGTGGATGACACTTTACTGGTATGCATCAATCACTATTACTATATATAGGGCAAATATTTATATTCTGTTTCAGAGTGGTCTGCTTTGCATGCCAAGTCTTCTTGTTGTCTTCTATGCTTTATAATGCTATAGCAATGATTTAGTTTGAGTCATTGTATATGCTATGACTGATATTACCAGTATGTTTTTGTGCTGTTGGTGGAGAACTGCCAATCATCTTGCATATAAACTTTAGGAAGCTTTATATGAACTACTTTTGGCTAATCAATTATGACATCTAGGTGAAAAACTAGAACTAACGAATTTTACATATTGAACAAGTAAATTTAATGCTACGAAACAACCCCTCCTTACTAAATTGTGTATGCTAAGTTAAAGCTTGCAGGCAATGTTCAATTTTTTTGCTTACTCCTTTTTTAACTGGTGGACTTTCTTTGACATGTAAAAGGTCATGGAAAGAGTCCTTCATGGTTGTTATAAAACTTATTGGAACTGCTTGCTGGCCAGGATAATTTAATAGGTGAAGTACCATTTTTTTTTCTACCATATAAAGTTAGGCAATCATGTGTTATGATGCGTCAATGTGGACACTGAATGTGGGGCATTACACAACGAGGGCAAAATTGCTATAGCAAGATTAGGGGAAGTACAGAACCTGACTTGGCGTGAAAAAGTATATACTGAACATTTTATGCATAAAAAGAATTTATATACAGAAACTTTAATTATGTAGTGTAAAGCTTGGAATTTGAACTTTAATTATGTCATTATTTTGGGGTTTTTGTTGACTTGTAATAATGTGAAAATTTAAACCAGATTCATAGTTGGAGGGCATGGGAGGATGAGGCTCACATGGATCGGCACGATTCATTAACTGGTAAGCAATCTTGCTTGCTTTTTTAACTATGCTATTTCTGTTTGTATTCTGTAATACTGTTTGGTTTTTTTTTGATTAGCTGATTAAGTTCTCACTTCCCTGATTAATTATGCACCAAACTATAATCAGCTTTCTTAACCTATGACTAGGATAAATCTCATCTCTTGTAAACATACTAGTTGGAGTCTTGTAGGTAATTTTCTTTATCAAAATTCAAAGCAATTCTCATGCTTTGTTTTGATGTTCTCTCTCGACTTCAATTCACCTTTGTGATCCCGTTGAGTAATTATGTTTGTGAACTATCTATTTCATGCGTACTTCCCTAAACTTTTCTTTATCTGAATCAAATTTTCTGTTATAAAAAGTTATTATCACGACATTTTATGTATTATTTCATCAAGGAGTGCAGATTTCAAATGTGAAACAGGTTTTTGGTTTCTTGAACTTAAAATATTTCCTGCAATTTCTTTGCAATCCTCTATTAGGTTTTCTCTGTTTTATTTTGGATTTAGCAAAGAGGCTTGATATCTGATGAAGTTATAAAACAAGAAGTTGCCACATGCAAAATCTAAACCACTAAAAAATGATTGTTTTGTTGTTTGTGATAGATAAAAATTTGTAGTCATGTGGTTTATGTTGGAATTATCTTTTGGACTGAGTTGAACATTTCTTCTGTCGCAACAGAAATCACAAGAGAGTTGACAATGCAAAGGCAATCAACCTTTGTCAAGTTTCATGCATCAAATCCGTTGGTAAAAAACAGATATCTCATTTGGATGGTAATTACACAACTTCATTTTGTTTCCTCATATTCATTTGTTCATATTTCATTTGTATTTAATTTCCGCATTTAGTATTTTACTTCAGTAGTTTGGTTTGATAAAACAAGGAAAATAAAGAATATATGAAATCAAAATCACGTAAAGATTTTACAAACTTTCTATGCATGCACTGCGATAGACTTCTTACTTTTCGATTGATTTGCGTCATTACTAAATTCTTCAAGCACGATGGGTTGATTGAAATAGTCAATGAGGTTGGCTACAGCATTACAACATTCATCTCTTGAAGATGCAAATGTATCAAGTAAAGATTAATATTTTGAGTGAATATGGTTTTGATGTGGTAGAACAGATGGGAATTCACTATATGGGGACTGATTGCATGGACCTCTTACCCGTCAGCATTATATTTGGCCAAATTTTCTTTACATGCATCTTTTGTGGCCATATTCACTTTCCTCATCTGTGATTCTTTCTATCATCTGTAGTTATCTTCAAGTTCTGTCTCAACGAACTTAATTTTCAGAAACTCTTGACTTCTGATCAACAGAAAATTTACGGTTCTACTTTGATCCACTTATTCTGCATAATTGTAGTTCTATCTAATTTCAAGCTTATTCAAAATGCAGACATGTTTTTTCCGACAGTTCGGGCGTTCTGTGGTTCGTTCTGATTATCTTACACTCCGCAAAGGCTTCATTATGGTATGTAATAATTGTCTGAGTTCGAATGGCTTGATTCAAAAGCTTCTTAACACAGTTGTTATCTCATCATGTTCTTTCAAGTGAATCTTTGTGCCTGCTTTTCTCAAAATAATATCCAAATACTGAAGATATTTCAGTCTCCTTTTGATTTTGTTTCTAATTTGGTTAATGTGTCTTTTGTATCATATCCATCTTGCTAAATATGAGCTAGGTTTCTTGGTAGTGTGTCCACTTCGTGAAAGTTTACCCAGTTTGTTTTTCTTTTGCATGGCAGAATCACAACGTCACATTAAAATATGATTTTCACAGCTACATGATTCGATCTATGGAAGAGGAATTCCAAAAGATAGTTGGTGTGAGGTTAGTAATAATCAAAAGTTCAGTGACTAATATGATCACATAATCATGACTGGCACTTTTGGCAATAATTTTTGTTTATCCAGTTATTTTAATTTTTTTTGGATGATCAGTGTTTTATAATACATTGTTGTAAAAGAAAATTCTATACCTTCAGTACCATAAGAGGTAGTTCTACTCTTCTATTCGTTCATGGTAAAATATCATTATAAGGAGGAAACAATGTATCCTTTACTTGTTTTAAGCTTCTGCTCACTGCATTATGTTCCTATGTTGTTGCTTGTTTTTTATCTAATTGACTTATGATAGCTAAAATTTCTATTTCCTTAATTTCCTGCAGTGGCCCACTTTGGGGATTTGTTGTTGCTTTCATGCTTTTCAACATTAAAGGTATGACCTATTCTAAGCTAGCAAGTTGAAAAGTGGTTTGTTCTTTTTCCCCCTTCAATTTTAACAAATGCAAAAGCTTCCTTTGCAACATGCCCCCTGGGTTCTTTTTTTTACTTACTCCTCCTGGAAAAGGAGATAAAGAGCTCTCTCTATAAAGGTCTTTAACTGTGCAAAAGCTTTACTTCCTATTTCTATAAGATTCCCTAGATCATTTTGGTCTTTAGTTGGTTTTGCAAACTCTCCAAGCTTACAATTATTGTGTTTTCTGGTCTGTAACAGGATCTAATCTATATTTCTGGATAGCAATCATTCCAATAACTGTAAGTGCTCTTTTTGCTTCCTTTCTTTCTCTTAGTTATCCTACTTTCTTTTTCTCATTGGTATATGTCCGTTTCATTTTTCTTTCAATTGGGTTTTAGAAGTCATTTATGTGCTTGATGACTTAATTCTAAGACAGTGGAACAAATGTGCGTTAGAGTAGAGTTTTGAATATATTATATCAGTCTTTGTGCCATGGTTTGTGGAACTACAGAGGAGGATTATCTAAAACCCTTACCTTGTCTTTATTTTTAAAGGGCCATATTTCCTGTGTGCTGTGTCATCTTGATTCTATTATGTGCTCATATGCAGCTCGTTCTTTTGGTGGGAACAAAGCTGCAGCATGTTATTGCAACATTGGCATTGGAGAATGCACGAATCACTGGTTTCTTCTCAGGAACAAAGATGAAGCCTCGTGATGAGCTTTTCTGGTTTAATAAGCCTGAACTGTTATTGTCGCTGATTCATTTCATTCTCTTCCAGGTTGGCAACAGTTCGTCTGTGTCTTGCGTAATTACTTTCTTACTGGAATTTATCTTCCTACCAACTTCTGATGCATGCTTCTTGCCATTTTTTTCTTTGCAGAATGCATTTGAATTGGCCTCATTCTTTTGGTTCTGGGTACTTACTTATCTGTGTTAAAATGTTGAACTGGACCCTATAGAAAAGAGGTGTATTGTTCAAAAACAAATGAACCAACAATCTGGAGCAATAAAGTATATGAAAGTTCAATCAAATAAGATTATTTGTGATACAAAATCAATATCTCCTTGTTGAATTTTTAAATTTCTTTTGCTTAATGATGAACGTTTCTTAAATAGTTTCCTTAGATATTTTTTAAGGACTCAATGGAACAAGATAATGAACCATACAATATACAGAAAAAGCACAGATTTACTTTTTATTGTTTTCCTCCTCTGCAACATTAAATTTCTGCATTTGACTGAATTGTCTTTATGACTGCAGTGGCAGTTTGGATACAATTCCTGCTTTATTAGGAATCATCTCCTTGTGTATTTACGGCTGATATTGGGGTATGCAGAAATTTAATTTGTCATGAGAATCCAATATATGTAGGATGTTTGGTTAATCACAAACATATCTCTTTTCGTGTAATTAACTTTGTAGGTTTGCCGGGCAGTTTCTCTGCAGCTACAGTACCTTGCCACTCTATGCACTTGTTACACAGGTAATTAAAATATGCAAATGATTGAAAATTTGTATTACAGGGCCTACGTTGGGAACAAAATGATAACCTGCATGTGCATTACTAGGTTTCCCCTAGTGAATTATCAAGCTTCTCTTTGTTTGGTTTAAGCGCATGACATTTTGATGACATTTGAAATCTTAAGCTTCATTTAGACATCAACTACTACCAACATAGTTGTTCACTGCAGAATAGTGGGGTAATAGATGGGTTCCTTAAGTTCATTCGGCTCAGTGTTGCTTGAGAAAGGCTTTTTGATACACATTGGAGTTGCATTAAGTTAATCAGTATAGTAAAAGAAACTGGTCTTTTTATTCTTTAAATAATCACTTAAAAGAATTTAAAAATATTAAATTTATTAGAGTTTCACATATAAAATGATGGGACCCAACAGAAACTACAATTATGTTTGCAATTGTTTAGTATAAATTTAGTGGGAGTTAGATTTTCCACAGGAAACATTGTGCATGTTCTTGTCACTTTCATGTTTCGCGTAGTAATAGTTTTTTAATGATTATTTCAGATGGGAACATACTATAAGGCGGCATTAATTCCACAGAGGATAAGGGAGACAATACATGGATGGGGGAAGGCAGCTAGGAGAAAGCGAAGACATGGAATGCTAACTGATGATTCCACCATACATACAGACACAAGCGTATTGTCTGTTGAGGAAGATGATCAATTAATTGATGCCCCTGGGAACACCACCGACTACACCGCGGGTACTGAAGTAGAATTACAAGAAGTAACAGTTGCCACCCCGCCCCCCATTCCAAATGAAACTTCAACTAGAGCAGTTACACCTCTCCTTCGACCCTATGCTTCAATTTCTTCATCTGTTCCATTCAGTTTTAGAGCAGAAGCTATTCCAAGATCTTCTTCTTTGCCAGCTAGAAGAGAACGAAAAATGAAATACGATGACAATGAAGAAATGGACACTGGTTAAATGTAACATTGATAGAGTAAGCTTTTAGATGATTTTCAAAAATTATAAGATGAGCACATTTAATCTTCTAGTCCCTACAAGGTTTTTCTGCCCTTTCCATTTTTTTAAATCCAATTAAGCAGTTGACTTCATGCCACTGGTTATACATGCGTTTGGCCATTACTTCATCATCAGGTTGGTTGTAGAATCAAGAATGGATGGCTTTGGTGTTTCTTAGTATGAAAGCTGTTTGTGTAAACTGCGAATTAAATGTTCTGCTATAATTTGTTTTCTAGAGTTCATGATACATATTAAACGCTCTACGTAATGATCCTAATTTAGAGCCATTTTTTTTTTAAAACAAAACAAAAATTATGGGGCACTGGGGTTATTTAAACATTTATACTAGGAACAATCATATAGCTCCAAGCCGCAAGTGCAAGCAGAAACCCAAGAGACGAGTGTCAACGGGCAAGAGGAACCAATTTCAGCCCACTTAGCAAGGATTACGAAAGAGAGACATACAACTTAATTATTTGTATCACCCATAATGATCTTATAGAAATTTGTTCACCTAAAAGAATCAAAATGTGATTATATGTTTGATTTCCCCATCAAAATAAAAAGCTCTTCTTCTTAAATCCTTTTCGATAACACAACCATGAATTTCTATGATTAATAATTCCCAGCAAGAAACATTACAAGTTAATGAAATTATCGTCATAACAAAAAGCAATAACATCAATTCAGTGAGAAAATAATTGCAGTAACACTTTTATCAATACGAAATAGGAAATAGACACCCAAACAAAAAGATTGCGAAACTCTGTAGGAACCAAACTATTAACAGTCCAAAAAGGAGAGGCGTGAGCATTTTGTGTGCTCCCAATCATGGAAATACCATTTCTGTATCAGTTATTACAGTTTTTTCATCAACTCATCGTACCCCACAGTTTATACTTCTTCCCCGTTACCTCTACCTGATTCCACACCCTTCAAACCTTCGGCCAGCATTCTCTCCCTGTTCTGTGCTTGTCTTTCTAAAGCAACCATATACAGGCCTAGACAAGTATATTTTATCAACAGTTTATCAATAGCTAAATAAAATCTATTGGAAAAAGAAAGAAAAGAAGAAGACAGCACACAAGTTACATGGTTGTTTGGCAACAAGATGCAAGGAAAGAAGAAACTATTGACAGGTCAAAAATGCTTACCGACGGCACTTCCAATAGCACAAACCCAAAGAATTCTCATGGACCACTTATCTCCGATTACTCCTCTGGTTCCCATGGCTGTGTGACAAAATTATAAAACAGCTTTAAGCATAAAGAATTCCTATACATTACACGTGACCAACTTATAGCATGTAATAGAGGGGAGGGGAGAAACACAGTGACTGTATAAGCTTCCAACAAAATGTAAAACAAAGTTTCTATACCACAAGCTTAGCCAGATCTCTTAACCTCGCTCTCAATTCATTACTCATCCAATCAAAACAATGAAGAAATAAAAAACAGTTTTTGGGTTAATGACGGTGTAATCTCCTTTTTTTAATCTCAAGCTTATTCTGGAAACAGCCTAGTCTTATGTCTAGCGAAGGAATCTGCATGGTATAGATAAAAATGTAAGATTTTGCTTTGTGTATCATGGTCCCCGCACTTTGGAATTGTTTGAGGAAATTTAAAAATTTCTACAGTTAAGCAATATGTCCATCTAATAGTGTGCATTTGAAGCCTGAAACTAATATGCAAGCATCTACAAAATCTAAAGGTTTTATTTCTCAAAACAAAAACAATTACCCAAAATTCTACACATTATTTAAAAATTATATAGTATGTCTTTGAGACCCATCCTTTCATATTTACATCAAAAACATGTAAAGAATTGAAAGCATTGTCACTTTTATGGTACATAATAGTAAGTAATGGAATTCACTTAAACTTTTAATTAGAGGAAGCATTTGCAACCACAAGAGCAAATCAATTCTCTTTCTCCCAAATAACAATCAGTACGCCAGAAATTTAACCAACACAAAAAGGATGGCTAATCATTTTTAACCACAGAAAAGAAAATTTCAAAATTTGAACCAAGGTATACAAAAAATAGAAAAAGTAGGATAGAAGTAAGACGCCTCTACAGCATATAGGATACATGGCACCTATGCAATCAATAGTAAAATCAACATCACTTTGCAAAAGAAAGATATCCAATGAGCCACCATATCCAAAACTTCACACTCATTATTACATAAAAATGGATGATGGAAATTGATACAATGATCAATCAGCAACCACTAAAATTTGGAATATATAGTGCACGAGATGAGGAGGAGATATGCAACAGTCAATAGTTTCTGACTTTACCAATTAGAACCACAATCGTTCCATTGCACAATATAGCATTAACAGTAGCCGCCTGCCACACCCACAATTTAGCAAACGGTTATGATTTTGCTAAAGAGTATATGCAGGCACCAGGCAGCAGGCACACTAGCTAGCAAATTTGTGTACGTTCAAAGATACAAGTAGACTCAGAAATTAGCAGCATTTATAACATAGATTTATAAAAGAATATGCTAAACAGTGCAAGAGAGTCAAGCCATTGATTCAATCATTCAACTATAAATTCCCTTTTCATCTCCAATAATAAACTAAACAAATTGAAATCCCCACATTTGAAACCAACTCCTTCACCTTAAACCCAACAAAAATCAAATGGACTCTAACGGAAAACACATAATCCTCCCTGGGCAACAATTCTCAAAACCAAACATGCCTAGCAGTAATACTCCAACATCGGAAACGCAAAAACTGAATATATATATATATATATATATATATATATATATATATATATATATATATATATATATATATATATATATATATATGGCAACAAAATCTAAAAGACCCATCTTATATTCAATCATTTCGCACCCTCCCCGCCAATCAATCAATTAAGAAAGAGGGAGATGAGAGTACCTCTGCAGACTTGAAAGAGGAAGTTTCACCACGGGACTGGAACCGGAGCTAGCTTAGTGACACTGCTCTAACCGACACACCGCTTTTCCGTTGGCATAAGATTTACGGCCACATCTAGGTCAGTCACTGGGCTACTCATCAGTCAGAGGCCCAATCCGATACTGTGTATCAGATTTGGCACCACTAGGTGTGAATTAGCAAACAAGTCATGTTTTTTAAGGAATAATAGATATAATGTTCTCATTTCAAAGATGGTAGTATAGTGAAAACTCTATCATTTCAACCAAGTAAGAGTTAATTAGATTGACAAATGGAAGCTTGATTTAATTTTTACTCCCATTCAAACCTTGTATAAGATTTTAGATTTTATTTTCTATATTTAAATAGTTACCATAAAAAATATAAAATAGTAGAAAATTTTGTGTGAGGTGGGTGTTTCCAAAGCCTATAATGTATGGTATTGTATAATAACATGATTTGAAAGTTTTCATTTTTTAAAAATAAAAAGAAAAGGAGTGGCATTTATGTATTTATTGGGAGAAGAGATGAGGGTATCAAATGTGAATAAAAAAATTTGGAATATTGAAGAGAAAAGCATAAAGCAGAGTAATGTTACTTGGCACACACATTTTGTGTATAAAGATTACATTTATTTTGTACTTTTATAAAATTAATTGGTAACTTTTATAAAATTATAAAATTAATAAATTATAAAATTTAAAAATATAAAATTATTCCTTAGTTTTATAAAAATACAAAACAAATATTAAAGTTGTTCAGATGAAAACACTTTGTGAAGAAAAAATAAAAAATGAAAATGATAGAAGAGAAAATGTAGAAGAAATCCTTTTTGCACAACCCTTGTAGAAACATTGGATGTAAAAATGTACTAGCTGATACAAATTTGAAATCCCGATTATCAAGTTCGAAGCATGAGGTGTACATGAAATTTGAAGAGTCAAATACAAGTGAATTATTTAGAGTAAAGGCAAAGTTTCTCTAAAATTTATTAAAAATGCAGCTCAATGTTACGTACTTTATTATTTTTTGGTATGATTTTTTTTTTTTTATTCAAGTATCCCCCGCTGAAAGGGATGGAATTAATCCTGGTTGAGGCGGAAGCGCATTTAAGGGTCAATCTCTGGCTCAAGAGTTCTCACTTTGAATTAAACCTCCAAGTTGTGAAACCAAGTTCTTGAGGGCCGCAACTGCTACCACCGTGGCCAACCTTATGAGTTAATTTCATGTACTTTATAATTGTATATTACGGTGATTATTTTCAATGTATCCATCGTTTGCTCCTCCTTGCTTTGATGTTCTCCTTGGGATAATCATTGCCTCTAGAATTGACAACTAAAAAAGCCAAATCTAAAAGCTTTTACAGTTTGATATAATTTAGAATATGCATTTGAAATATTATAAAAGGATATTGATCTAAATGTTATTATTTTCATCAATTGAATTTTATTAAATATATACTACATTAAATTTTTTTAACTCACATATTAAATTGTAAAATTCAACAAAATTTGACAATTTATTAAATATATACTACGTTAAATTTATTAAACCTATATATTTAATTATAAAATTTAACAATTTATTTTAAATATGAGCAATTAATATTTAGCATTTTATGGGAGTAATGTTTTCCCTATTGAACTGGTTTTGTATCCGTGCACTTAGTAGACATAATCATTCTACATAACCCATTTTCCCAAATAGAAGTCATCCCATAACCGGGAAATCTGTCCATCATGTAATATATACAAGGGGGTAAACAAAACGCAGGTGGCAAAAATATGCACCTTGCAAAAATATTGAAATTGTTAAAAAGTCATCAGAAAATCATACATGGATCAAGGTAACTGGGGCCCTTGCGTAAGTCTCTGCGTCTCATTCTGGTCACTGAGAGTTTCCATCAGAAGGGGTGGAGCATACTGGGCTGTCCCTTGGTGCTCTTCAGAATCCTGGCAGAAAGAGAGAATGATGGTATCTATTGACATTTCCACCACTGCAAAGAAAAGAGCAGCAACTATATAACCGAGAGCCCAGCAAATCTACATTACACAAATCCAAAATGAGGTCAAGATGATGGTTCAGAACTGAAAGTTATGATGTCAGGAAGATAAAACAAAAAAAGATAGTCCTATTAATCTTGATTTTCGACTCTTCTGGTTAAGCTTTTGAAAGCATACCATGACGGGCAAGAGTGGAGATGAGATCTTATGAAAAGATTTGAATCTGTGTGCGTCCAACATGAGGAAAGCAAACACAGCACTTGAGAGGCTGACACATAGTTTTCCAAGGAACAAAATAACATCTCCAATCACATTGACCCGCCCAATCCGCATAATGTTATTAATGATCAACTCAGTTGCAATAGCAGAAGCTGCAAAGAAACTTTTACCCGTTACAGCAATCTGCAGGTGTGAAGCATAAAATTAATAGAAGTTAATCGTAGAAATAGGTAGAATCCAAGTATATGAGCCCCTGCCCGTAAATGTAGTACGCCTAATCTAAAACTTATCCCGGAAAACTCTAAAGCAAATTGAAAGATCAGAAAAGAAGAAACACGACTTTTGGAAGGGGAAATTGATTAGAAATCTTTTAATAACACAAGCAGAAGCGAAATGGAAAATGTGAACCAAATATTATGTAACCATTTGGGCCTTGACTCTATCTATCTTCACTATTTTATTCTGTCTAAGACTACACTCACATCCCTTCTGTGCAACTAGCTAGACTACATATCTGGCAACTGGATATCAATTAGCTAGGACCTTCTCTGGTTTTCAAGTGCCTGGTAGGCCATTACTGGGAATCTTTTGAAATATGTCCAAATTTCCTGATGCAGAGACTTACACAAGGGCCCCAAAAAAAAATCTTTCTTGCACCAAAATAATAACTCACATAATGCCAGCGTACAAGTCAACTTTATGATAGATTAACAATTTACCATGATGTAAGCATTTCGATTCACTGATTTGATGGTCCACTCGATACAGCTGAGAAAACATTGGGAAGATTGGTATGCAGCCTTGCCTATCCAGCTGTCAGGCGGGTGACTGGAGACTTTTAGTTTGCGACGAATTGATTCAAGCAGAAAGCGGATTGACTCTACAAATGACACAATCAGAGAGCCAAGAGCAACAGACCCTAGGCTGTAACGCATGAGCCTCTTCATGGAGGAAAATACTGTTAGAAATGGTATTTCAGGCTGCATTGAGAAACATTAAGTATATTTAGTTACATGTTTAAAAGATAATTCTTAATAAAAAGTATGCTTAATAAATAGATAATTGAAACCAAACAAGCCAAATGAACAAGGACTAGCAGTTTGCCAGTTTGATCAGTAGATTTTTTTTACCTTGACACATGGGGTTAACTAACTAGTTAACCCCAATCTCTCACCATATTATTCTAATTATTTGTGGAATGAGAATCATATGGCAACAATTTAAAATGCTAAACCTTATACTGATCAGTCAGTTTAACTATTCTGTAGATTATAACTCTGCTCAGGCAGGGACTACATACTGTTGAATTTGATATAATTAAACTAATATGGACTGCACAATATTGTCATTAAGTTTTCCAAATTGCATTATTCATTTATGCACAATGCTTTTTGTGAGAAATTGAGAGAAAAGAGAAAGAAAAACCCTTATGGAGTGAAACTATATTGTTTTGAGATATTGAGAGTGTGTACAAAATTCATACCACTAGGTCCTATTTATATAGGAAACTATAAACCATATGTTTGTCTACACCACAGTAGAACCTTAAACCTAATAATAAGAAAAAAGACAACAATGAATAATTAAACATAAATACGAAGCTAATCTTATATTTTCAACACTTTTTGACTTACAGATGAATCACCACGAGCCCAGTAATAAGAGGAAACAGATCCAGCAATGACCGTTGAGGAGCATGCTATGAAAAATTGTGTAGCCCAATAACACCCAAATAGGTGGAAAAGGATGGCAACTCCAATATGTGGTGTGTAATGAATGCTATATCCACAACAACGATCACAGTTCACCCGTTTTGCCACAAGATCATATGCACAGCAGTTAGAGTTGCAGTAATTCTGAACAACCTGGCCAGAGCTGAACAAATGAAGAGCAGCTGAAATCCACAACATGTAAAATACTGCAAGGATACCACATGGTATGAGTGGAAAAATAATGAGTGCTTGTACTTCTCCTATCACTTTTGCAGCAACCTGTGAACAGATCAACAAAATATCAACCAGATCAACTGACTGATGCTTTAGAGAGAATGCTGCATCATCAATTTACTCTTACAAGTGAAACCAGTACTGTGTACTGCTTGATATTACCAACGGGCAAGTTATGTGTAACAAACAACTTAGCCAGAAAAAGAAATGTGTACCATTGTGACTACTGGATGTGTGAACTCCGTACATTATTTGGAGCTGTAGTTCCCAACATTTACAAAACAGATCTTCCTAAGCATGACATATATTATTTATTGGCATTGAAAGTGTTACGTTGGTTTCTGAATAATGGCATCACTACAGATAAAAATAAAATACGGCCAAAAGAAAAAGGAAAAAAAAAAGTAGATGAAAAGTTCAGCATTCATTTGTCATACAGTCAATTAAGACACTGGTTGATAACACATGTATAACCAAAGTTGGAGCTATGGGTACTGTTTCTAGATGCACAGTTAGCAAACTAGATTTCAAGTGGTATTTTCCGGTACCAGGGTATACATGTAGCACAATTGCACAGCCTCAGTAATCAGTAACACTCTACTCATGGTTTTGGCACACTTAACACAATAACCTGATTTGCTTGAATCTTTGGCTCTTCTTTTTCTCAGAATGGCTTTTGATGACAATTTTACCCACAAAAATTGATAGTTGAATATGCTTCCATATATTGTAATAATGAAAACTAACTTATTTATTTATGTAACACCTAATCCTGCTCATAATGTTTTACCCTTCATTCGTTATCTTCACTTAATTCATGATATGACAATATAGAATAAGTTTATATTAATTACCAAGACACTTTTTCATAGTGCATGTCCAATCCAACCTGGAAGTTCAACCCTAGTCAAAATTATTAACATTAACAGGTACATCCAATTCATATCAGGTATCAGTTCTACTAAAGCAACCATAGTTTCACAATTGCATTTCATACAGGGATGCTTGCCTTAAGGACAGATGTTGCCATAAGGATGCGTCGAACAATAGCAATTGATGTAAGAATGGCAACAGCCATGACAAAGGTC
Organism: Dicorynia guianensis; assembly: GCA_037013595.1. Classification (NCBI taxonomy): domain Eukaryota; kingdom Viridiplantae; phylum Streptophyta; class Magnoliopsida; order Fabales; family Fabaceae; genus Dicorynia; species Dicorynia guianensis. The sequence continues at coordinate 6,816,001 of JASUAB010000009.1, forward strand.
ATAAGGACAGCAACGATGTGTAGATGATAAAGCTCCTGAAAGAAAGAAGCAAGGAGTGAAAAATGGGCACAAGAAGTAGATGCTAAACATTAATGCACAGAGAGAGAGAGAGAGAGAGAATCCATATGTAAGTAGTGAGTTATTGAAGATAATTACCCTTCCAAAAACATGAATGTAAGGGTCATGCTCACCAATGATGGCGGAGATAGCATCATTTCCTATCCATCCAGCTGAAAGTCAGGAAGACAAAAAAGCTTCTGGTCATTTGTTGATTGATACTTATCCACACATGTAAAAAATAAGAAAATTTAAACAAATTGGGTAAGTAATTCAACACTAAGCAAGTATAATAGATGTTAACTAGAATTGCCAAATAATTATGATGACAGGAACTCTCTGTTTATTGCTGAATTAATGTGAATTTCAGAGGAACTGCTCTGATATGGAGCAGATAGAAATAGGTAAGAAAACAACCCTGGCTAATTCGAGGTAGCCAGGCCCTCCCAACTCTCAACAAGATCCTTCCTACCTCACCCCACCCCCCCCCCCCCCCCCCCCCCCAACAAACTACACCCTGATTTCCACCTTGCACAGCTATCTTCTAACAGAATTGTTAGCCTCTGCCTTTCCTAGCAAGCCACATGTCTCCTTAGCTAATTGGGAAATATTCTCATGGGAAGTCAGCCAGCACTAATGCAGGTGAGTTTCCCCTGTGTGCCTTCCTCTAGTGTATACCCTAATTATCAAGGACCTAACATATGATAGGTATGTGTATCAAGTTATGCGCATTCAGTCAACCTATAATTATTATTTCACAAGCTGTACATCAGACAAATGAACACTAACTTTTTCCCCTGTATTTTTTTTTGTCCAAAATGCATGAAAGAACAAGGATAAGACCTAAAACACTCTCAAGCCGCAACACAAAAGACAGTGGCTACTCTGTTAATATTGTGTCAGAGAAATTGAAAATTAAACCATATGATCAAGCGTTTTCTACAATCATATATTTGGCTTACAAAAAGCATAATTATATTGTTAGGTTTAGAAAAATGACTGCTTCCTTTATATTTGAGGTGACATATTTTACTTACAAACATGTCTGAGTCAAGTCTAGGTGGTGTTTGACCTAGGAATCCCCTTTTTCTTTCTAAATATAAGATGTAACACAAACAGGTCCATGTCTGCGTGTCTAACACTTACTTTATTCATGTCAACATGTGTCAGACAACCAACCAGCATAGAAGTACTGATCTATCACAGAGAGAACACAAAATTGCAATTATGCTACTGATACAAAATTAGTATCTTCAAAGTGAAATGGCAATTTAAAAAATGAATAGATCATGCGGTTGAGAAAGAACTAAACACTTAAATACATAGAATGGAACATGTATATAAGGTAATTTATTCAAACAGAGTACTCATATTTTACTAGTAGTTTGTATAGTAATGGCCCCATCAAAGAACAAGTATTGGGTCACCAAATAGCCAGATAGAGATCCAAACCTTTTAGATAATAAAACATTGTGACTGATACGATGAGAACATTAAAGAGAACCACTGTTATCCAAGGCATTGCAGCAACAAAATGTCGAATCATCAGCAGCCAAATCACAGACAAAAACAGAGGCAAAACCCCTCCACAAATAATCAGCACAGACCATGACTTTCCTATGTCAGCCATGTATCTCTGCAAATACAAGTAACACAAATATATTCATGATGCTCAATTTCATAACAAAGTATACAATATACAACAAAATATGGTTAGGGTGCATCTAGTTGGAGCAAAAATGAGAGCAAGAAAAAAGAAGTGGAGAAAGCAGAAAAGATATTAAGACATAATCAATATCTACAACATCCATAGTTTTTAATTCATGTATTCCATTCCTTTTATTTTCACATCTGCCAAGCAAACTGCTGACAGTGATGTCTGCAGGATTTTCTTTACCCCATTTTTTTTCTAATTTATTATGTTCAATTTAATACATCAGTAATACAATACACACACAATATTAAATTGATGTTAAGTGGCCATGCAATCCCCAAACAATTTCACAATCATAATAACGACAACGGAGTATGTAACTCAAAGAATTCAACCTTTAATACAGCTGACCGAGAATTGATAGACTTGTGAATGGATTTGTCTATAGCAATGTCTTCATTGATATTAACTCCACCCATCTGCTGCCAATGCTTTAAAGATACATTTGATGCTCGAGCAATAAATTCGCAACTCCAGTAAACTAGACAAAATGTATAATGCTAAGGATCTGATTTAGGATAAAGCAGAACAACAAAAAAGGAAAGGCTTCCTTACAAGTAACACACCCACATAATGCACTATTAGCAGTCACTCAATTAAAAGTTCAATCTATGACTGCTTTGGAGTAGAATAGTTTGCTTACAATTTACACTTGGAAATATGACAGGATAACAAGGGCCCTGAAGTTGAAGAGAAGAGTTTCTCATTTCTGGTGTAAGGAACTCAAAATAGTCATAGTTCCTATCAATCCAATCATCCATTGAGAGACGGATATCTCCTTCAGGATAATCACACACCCAGCTAAGTGAATCTTCAGAAGGTACAGGGCAATCCAATAAGCATATACTGCGGGCATCGGCCAGTTTGAACTGACTATCTTTCAATCCACTTTGATAAACCTGGTTAGGATTTAACCAATATTTGAGCTCCAATTCACGAAGCCCTGCATGCCTGTCCCCACACACATTCCCTTTGTAGTCCAGCCCATAAATAAGCCTGGTAATGCAACCCATGGCACAGCAATCAAAATGAAATATTGATCACAACATAGAAAGAACAAAAGTATGGTATTTTAAGTTACATACAATCAAGTGCCACTTCTTTCTTTAGCTTCTACAGCGGTCAAACAAATAACAAGATAGATGCACTACGGAAGAGTATAATGACAAACCCAGTAAACATAGGATTGTTAAAATAAAAATCCAATGATGCTACACCTATCTTGCTTTGAACCAAAAAGTTGTGCAATTTGAAGCATACCAAGGAATGTTGAATACCCATTGATAAATACGCGAAGGTGGCTATATTTTTCCCAGCATTTTGAATAAATACTTAAAAACAAGGACGAAAAAATGGAAAATGAGAAAATCTTGAACGGTTGGAGAGAGTATACACCGAAATGGAGAAACTAATTGAGGCATCCAATCAAAATAAAAATTTTCCCGAAAAGAAGCCCACTGAAAAGTAGAGTATCATGCGTTAAAATTTTTACATAAACTAAAACTTGCCAATTACAAAAATTCCATTAACATAATGCAGAATGAGATAAAGAGGGAAGCTTTCATATTCTTACCTTAGTGGGTTTCCTTGGTTGAAAGCAAAGCTGGAGTTGACAATCATTGCTATCCAGAATGCTATGAAGATCACGAGAGCAGCAACATCTCTGCATTTCCTGTTGTGCCTTATGATTCCACCCAGTTGGGTACTTCCATCACTGGATGGAAACCTTCCCACAACTGCGCCTAGAGGACCCCTCATTTTCAACCTTATACGTCTTTACCTACTGAGCTTCTTCTAAGGACTCAAGGAGAGAGGTCAGTGTAGCAGAAGCTATGCAGCAGAAGCAGAAGGGACAAGAGCAGAGTATAAGCGAGGGAGAGTGGAAGTTTCCGCAGGAAAGGGTTTTAGATTTGGAAAATGATGTTAAATATAATCTCATTCCATTTTAAGACACAGATATTCTGAAGCGCCAGTTTTAAAGAATCACTGTTTTTGAGCTGTGGCTTGGGATAGACATCTGAGCTGGCTTGGCTTAATCCGTATGACCATGTCTTAGAAAGATGAAAAAATTATATTTAGATTAGTTTATTAAATTTATTTATTTTAATAATTATAAATTTATTTAAAATTAAAAAGTATTAATTTTTTTATTTAAAGTTAATATAATATTAATAATAGATTAAAATATTCTTTTTTCTTTTTCAAATTATTTTATTAAAATATATAAAATTATATCTTTTTTTTGTCTTTTCTATTTAATATACTTTTATTAAACTCACACAAAAAAATTAACAAAAATCTCTGAAACTCCAAAGTTCATTTATATGAAGATTTACTTTGCTTATCTTGAAAAAATAGCCTCCTGCAGGTTGGATTAAATACAAATCCTGATATCAGCAAGGGATATACAAGGCTAGAAATAATCCATGCATGCATCTTCTTAATGGGCAAGTGCAGCAGAATAGTAGTTCCAGTTGGTAATTTCCGCCGCACAGATGAACTAGATTAAATGGGATTGCTCATGGAAAGCCGATATGCAGATAGCATCATGTGGGGGTTTACTAAGGGATGCGAATGGCAATATGATTGTGGGTTTTGCTAAGAGAGTTTGCAGGAGCACCATACTGGAGTATGAGCTTTGGGCCATGACTGGGGCTCTGAAAATAGCCTGGGAATCGGGTATCAGGAAAATTTGGATGGAATCTGACTCCCTCACAGCGGCAAACCTGGTTTTGAATAAAAGGGAAGATAATTTACAAGTCAAATATCTGGGCATGGGGTTCGAAAGCTACTGGTGGAGAGAGAATATTGGCTGTGAATCTCATTTACAAAGCTGTTCAATCTTCCATCCTTACTTTATTGGCGGTATAAGGATTTTTCTTTATTTTGTTTATGATTAAAATAAGAAATCAAAATATTTAAAACTAATTAATAACAGAGAATGAACATTTTTTTACTTATAATTTTAAGAGTAAATAAATTTAATAATTGACTGTAATTATAAATTTTTTTAAAAAATTGAGTAAAGTAAATCACTAAATTGGACTTGCCTAAAAAATTTAAAAATGCAATATAACATAGAAGTTTGGCAAGTAATCCAAATTATAGAAGTTTTAATGAATATTAATAAGAAGCTATTAGTTTAATTAATACAAGCCAAATATTGAATGAAATTTTTGAAGTATGGTAAGCAGAACGAGCCATTAGCCGAACACTAAAGAGAAGCCGATTTGAGCAATATTATAATTAATAATTAATCATAAGTTATTGGTTCTTAATCACAATTCAATAAAGTGATTCCGCCGCTTTACTGATAGGGACACTCATAGAAGATAGTATAAAGTTCTTACTGTCGTCCTGATTGACCAATGCAGACCGTTGATGCTGTTGGGTGGTTTTATTGGATCGCATTGACCACCATCAATCAATTACGTATCATTGAATACTGCTAGAGGTCCCATGGAGCTTTATACAGCGTATAGTTTTCTGAAAAAGCTCGCATTGAGTACCATCAAATCAATTACGTATCATTGAATACTGCTAGAGGTCCCATGGAGCTTTATACAGCGTATAGTTTTCTCAAAAAGCAGTGGCTTTTTCAGAAGGTGGCGGACCATCACCATTGGGTCCTGTTCACAAAAAGAAGAGTTTTTTCTGAAGGAAAGTGTTCTGGTATAATCGGGGAGCGTAACCAGATATAATTAATTCGTAAGAGAGAGAAAGAGAGTAGTGAAAATGTGAAAAATTGTATAAAAAAAAATATAGAATTAAATTATACAAATAACAGTGCTCTATCAAAAGGTAGTGAACCATTGAATCCTGTTCAATTCTTTGTTTCATAGCTTTCACGGTTCGAAAGTAACTTTACCATATCCAATCTCTATTTGTCTCCCCTTTGATTTTGAAATGGTCTCCAATTAGTGTCAAATAAATCGCTGCAGTTCTTGCTATATTCATTTATTTTTTTGGAAGAAAGCTTATTCTGTTGTAACCAATAGCTAGTGCATTCGATGTGTATCAAGCTCTGTATAAGAGCACATGTATCAATTCTTCATTTCAATGAGAAATACAGTTTCACTTCACAAATTCTCTAAGACAATAACAGAGTGCAACTACAATTCCCCAGAGCTTTTTGTGCCTAACTTTCAACAACTCTATTAGCGTACACACTAATACGGAAGAATGAGGAAGAAAATAGTTTAATTATAAAAATATTATTGCCACTTGGGGCTAAGGATTTCCTCTATTTCTTCATCGAGCTCAATCTTATCAGCTTTCATACTCTCTAAAATCACACCTACCGCCTTCCCACATCTAACATACATCTTGATCAAGGAAAGATACATGTCTCTGTTCATAGAAAGCACTGTCTTCAATGAGTCTACAAAATCTTCTACCTCATTCATATCTCTGTTATCAGTGACCCAACTCAGTACGTTGGAAAAGATGTGAGCTTTTGGTCTCCAGTATTTATTTTCAGCTCGTACAGCCAGTGCTTCCTTGAGACACTGAAACGCCTTTCCCATGTTCTGGTTTTTCTCGTATCCACTAGCAATAATAATCCAACTATTCGGAGTTGGAGTTTTCCCTTTCTTGACCATGCCTCGGAGCATTGCTTCAGCCTTTTCAATCATTCCCTTCTGACAATACCCAATCAGAAGGATGTTTGGCACTCTGAAATCATAACAGTTACCAGATGACTCCCACTCCTCAAGCAACTTTTCGGTTTCCTCAAACTCCCCTAGCTTCACCAGAGAACCCAACATGGTTATATATTCCCTGTTAAGTTGCTTCTTACACTTGGCTCTCTGGAGTTCCCACAATCTCATCATCATTTTTTTGTTCCCAAGACTTGCGTAGTGCGTAATCAGATGATTGTAGGCAAGTGCATCGTTGTCTGCCCTACTCTCACACTTCATCAGGTAGATCAGAGCTTTCTCCTTCACACCTGCTTTTATGTAGTAGTTGGCCACCATAGAATATGTATTCCAATCAACAGAAATTTGGCTTTGATTTTCCATTTCTAGCAGCAGTTTCTCCATATTCACAAGGTCAGATCTTGCACCGTATGAGCTAATGCAAATCTTGTAGCTAAAAATGTTTGGGGATACACCATCCTCTTTCATTTGTTCCAAGACATGAGGGACTTTTTCTAGTTTATCTATGTGAATATAGAGGCTCATTATGTTGTTGTAGTTGAGAGAAGAAGCAAATCCCATATCTTTCATCTTCTGCAAAAGGGAGAGTGACTTATCAAATAAGCCTTCTCTGACATAACAACTTAAAAGAGCGCCATAAAGTTTATCAGACTTATCTTCATCACTGAGGTTCTCAAAATAGCTCTCAGCAAAATTTAGCCCACGCACTCTACCAACAAGATCTAATTGAATAGCTTGGTCCCTTGGTGGAGATGGGCATAGTCCTTGGCTACTCATCCACTCAGAAACCTGAACTACTCAAGATAGAAGATTTCTCAGTTCTTACTGGAACACCAAAACCAAGGGAATGTCTAGAAGAAAGAAATATAAAGTTTCAGTTTCCATTTTCCTTTGGCAGTTCTTGCGTGGCATTGTCATTATGTCATTTATTATTTCTCATTTACTTCCAACAAGAATATTAGGAATAGGTTCTCTATATCTGCAATGGGGGCAGCATTTGTACACAGCTGGGATCAAGAAATTATTTTTTCATCGAATTGAAACCTTAAATATCAACAAGTGATAGTCAACATATATTTGCAGCACAAAATTAAAAAGTACAATCACAATTTCAAAATTTTTAAAATCCTGCCCATCTCTTGCTTCATGTATGGGTCATGCTTAATCATATCGTCAAGAAGCATAAAGTCACCTAAGTTATAGAAGAAAATTTTCAACTAAAGAATATTAGTTGCAAATGGGTTGGTGCTGTGTACAGCTACCATTCCTTTGGATTATCAATATCGCTCAAGAATAAACAACGTAAACCAAGCAATGATTTTCAAAGGTGCCAGTATACAGGACATAACTATGCCTCAAACCATGACAACTACTTCACAAATTCTTAAAATGGTAATTTTGGAAAGCAATAAGCCAGGACAAGCTTTGAAAAACGACCTACCCATCTCTCATTTTACTTTCTCTTTTCTTTTTGGCCATTGATACATTTTCTCATTTTCATTCCTCCGTTTTCCCCTTCTAATACACGGAAAGAACCTATCAGTTTCCCAGCGTTCAAACTAACACAAAACATTGGAATCTCTGTTCCTCTATCTTCCCAACAACCAGACATCAAATTTTCAGAAATATTTCATTTACTTCACACGTTACAGAATCATGCTTGCTCTTATTACCCAAATGTTTTATTAATAAAATGATTACCCTTTTCTTTCCTTTCTCCACATTTCCTCAGAAACAAACGTCCTGGGTAGACCTTAGCTCAATTGACATCAGTATATTAGTATATGTCAAACCACTCAAATGGCATCAAATCAAAATGTTATATTTTGTTGAGCAACACAACCAAATAAAGAGCTTCTGAGCAGAAAAATCACTCACCTCGAGGGCTTGAATGAACCTCCCGCGGCCACGGAGGTCTTTGATGATGCGCTCGAGCTCGAAGCCATTCACTTTGTTGCCTTGTTCGGCCCACTTATCAAGAACCGGGACTACACTGATGGAAGGGTCTCCAAGAGGACTGATTCTAGAGAAGAGATTTCTTCTGTCAGTGGCTTGCTTTGCCGAGCGGTATGATCTTGAAAGCAACAATCTTGCGGTGAATTTTAGGGATTTGCCCAGGATTTCGGACAAGACTGTGGATGCCATCGCAGTGTTTGTGAAAATGCCGGGGCTAACGGCCAAACGAGTAATGAGTGAAAAGCGCTCCTCTTCTGCTTACTTAGGCCTTTCTGGGAACCGCCGTTGCAGCCCAGGGTGTCAAACATTGGGCCCCAAAATAAGCCATGCCAGGATGAGGTGGGCTAATTTTTCACCGTTTAAAAAGGCATATACTCATTTCGTGTCACACGTAGGGTGGGACGAAATCTGTTTGCGGAATAATGTATTTTTTATGTGTTAAAATGCTAACCGGCTCATTCTATTCTAGTTTGCCGTAACTTACCAAATAAATACAACAGGTCCTATTTAATATTTTCACAGGTGCAAAGAATGTATATCTCACAGCTCTAGTTGCAGCATAGTGTTATTTCTTTGGATAATTACTGAATCAATTTCCTTACTTCTATCTAAACTTTTATGAATCTAACTGTTTAAGTGCATTAAACCACAATCTTACTGAGAATAAAGAATCGATTAGTTTAGTGGATACAATATAAAAATTATTAAATAAACTTCTAATATATATTATAAATAATTAGATTAAATTGATGTAACATTAAAAAAAAATTACTTTGACAAATTAAATTAAAATTGGGTATTCATCAAACATCAATGCTAACCTTCATCCCTATGTGCGAAATAATTAAAATCTAAGAGAAACTTAATTAGACAATAAGTACAGTTTAAAAAAAAAGAAAATAAAGAAAACTCTATAGTGAATGAGTGATCATGCATTTATCACATTAATGTGTTAGTCTAATAAAAGTTTGTTATATCCCAAGAAGACTTGGTATCAATATACACTAGTTTAAGTTTTGAAAAAAGCTTTGTTAGGAAGGAAATACCGAATATAACTTTCTTCTTAAATGAGTATTAGTTTTGCATCTAATAATAACATAAGAATATATCATAAAAAAATTTAAAATTATAAAATAAAAATATAAAATAAAAATCTGTAACCTTTACCCAATAATTTTAACTTTTAGAAATGATTAGTTATTTAATATAGTATAAGAATCTCCATTAAATAATCAATCTTTATTATTTTATAATTAAAAATTATTTATACTTTAAATTTAAAATAAGTTTTAGTGTGAATAAGTATATTAGATATATAATATAAAAATTATCATTCTTAAATTTTCACCTAATAATTTAAACTTTTAATATTACTAATTTGTTTGCAAATGTTACAAATGTTTTAGTAATAATATTGTTGCTTTGTATAATAAAGTAACAATAACATCACCCTCCAACTTTTGAAAAGTGTACAAACATACATAAATTCGATTCTTTGCTGGCGCAGAATGTATATCTTTCTGGCTTATTGAATCATGTAATGCAATAATTAATTAGAAGTTATGTCCATGTCCTCCAGCGTTAAAAAAAGTTGCTTGGTTTCGGACATGTTTGGTGTCTGTCTGTCTACCAGATCAGCAGTATTCAAAAGAACTGATTCTGGGAAGAAAATGTCAGTCCGAACTTCCATGTGGAAGGAACCACATTGAGAAACAATAAGTTTTTGCCATCAACCAGAGTGAGCTTGAAGGAGAGTCTTTGGTTTGTCAAATCAATGCTGCTTTGCCAGTTGGCCCCCCAATTCCTGTGCATTGGCCACCATGTTCCACTTCTTGATTACCTAATCCACACTGCTTTCACATCCCCGCTATCACCAACGTTTGAGATCATCACCATGTTAAAATTAGTTTGACCCTTCCATGCGAACCGCACTCCCCCTCTTCTTCTGCATGCCACCCTGCAGTTCATATTTATCAAATAAGAATTAATCAGAGAAAAAAAAAATTCTGATATTTTCAAAAATTAAATCTTATTAAATATTTATATAAAAAAATATAAATTATTAAAATTTAGTAAAGTTTATAAATTAAATTGTAGAATCATCTGATTAGCAACACATACGAGATGATATTGAAAGGATTTAGTTTGATAGATTTAGTAGGAGATGCTTTTTCCAAAAATAAATCTTTACGAAGAAAAAAGATATATTGATGGATCATTACATTTTGGGTCTAAAAGTGTCCTTTGCTTTTTTGTTATTTATTGTGAAATAATTGAAGTGTTGATTATACCTTCTGTAAAGGATAGGAACAATGCCCTCATTGCCTTGTCGCGCAATGTGAAAGAAAGCAGCCATGGACATGTCGAAGTGGTGGTGAGGGGGGTCGCACCACCCTCCGTGGTTGTTCGGAGGGCAAAAGTTGGTGGCTGTTACAGTCACACTACGTCGTCGGAGGCACCATTTTGGGTCGAGCAAGTAGTCGCACGTCACTTGGTAGCAAGTACCACAAGCCTCACCACCTCTGAACAGCACGGTGCTCACCGCCGCAGTGTTTACTCCAAACCCAGCATGAAAGGTATTATCAGAACCTCAAGCTCCTCCTAATATTTGATGAAATCATTTCGCACTTAAAACATCATTAGTAAACCCAAAATCTAAATCAAAGAACCCAAATGTCTTCATTAAATGTGATCAACGAAGCAAGCATTCTTTTACATAACATAAAAGAAAAATGTCATTCTCACAATATTTTTGTCACACTCAATTGTCTTATAATTGAATAACATGGTGTCTTGATTTATAGGGTCCTGTAATTTAGCTATAAACTCAATAAATTTAATGTTTATATTTTGTATTATAAAAACTAAAAAATAATAAAATTATAAAAATAGCAATAACATATATAAAATATGAGTTATTACCTACATTGGCCCCATAGAAAGTTGCATGAGCGTTGAGCCAACTGTTAGCTTGAACGCAGATTGTGACTGCAATGAGAACAAAGAGAAGATACCAAAGGAAAATAGAAGCTATAACAGGAGACCTCATTTTCTAACCAAACAATCAAAACCTTGGTTTTCTTTTTCTGTCAAACAAGGGAACGTAGGTACAATGTCAGTAGAATGTGGGTCATTATTATATAGAATGAATACGCGGTTGTCGGTATTATAATAGAATGGATCTAAGAACTACTTTGATAGAAATTTGATTTCATAAAACGCGTTTCTTTACACGTCCTGTAAAGTACGGAAGAATACGGGGTTGAACGACGAAATACTGAGACAAGAAGATAAAGGAGCACATGCATGTGATGGCCTGTGCTAAAGTGCAGACACGTTCATGATCTATCTGTTTTATGAAGACGACGCCCATCTTCCACAAATTTTCCCTTTAAATGTAACACTGAAAATAAAAAGAAATTTTTCTCATCAAGATCAGAAAACAGTAGATTTTTCAATAATGTTTCTGAAAAGGAATCTAAAAATACGTCAGGTGACGCGTTTGAGTATAGGTTATCATTACATGATTGCTATTGTTGCATTACAGGATTCAATCAGGCAGAAAGATATACATTCTACCAGCAAAGAATCGAATTTATGTATGTTTGTTACACTTTCCAAAAGTTGGAGGGTGATGTCATTGTTATTTCATTATATAAAGCAACAAAATGATTGCCAAAACAATCGTAACATTTGTGAAGGAACCAATTACCAAAAGTTTAAGTTGAGAATGATTTTTTTTAAAGTCCATGAAAATGATATAGTATTTATTTATGCCCCATCTTAATTAATTCTAACAATAAAAAATGAATGAAAATCCCAAAATTTCTTTCAAAACTATAACTATTATTTTTATTAAGTGAGTCCAAATATGTTATATATTTTTTGGTAATTTTATTTAAAATTAATTATACTCGCATGTCTCATCACTCACTCAATATATGTATGTTATAATATCATTAACTAAAAATAGCCAGTCTATTATATAAAAACTAGGGGATGGAATTAGGTGACTTTCTTCTAGCGTGCAGTAAAAGGAAAAAAATTAGAATTTATAAATTTAAATATAAAGAAAGATTAAAAATTATTAAAATAAAAAAAAGTGACTACATTAAATCCAAAAACTAGTAATTGGAAAATTTTAGGTGCCATATTAACACAATATTTATTTGATTTTTTTCTTCAAACTTATTTTTCTTTATCTACATTTGGCATCACAGTTTGCTTGTCTAATGAATCCAAATCACATCACCAAAAATATACTTTATAAAATATTAAATTACGCGATGCTAAAGCTAAGTAATACAATTTTGCTCTTCAGAATTCTCATTAATCAATATTTTTAATGGTATTTACAGTGACATTAATTATTGTCTTAGATTTTTCCTTTTAAAATCCTAGTTTTAAATACAAAATCTTGTGTGTATTTAAATAATTTATCATTTCTCTTGTATAAAAAGACACACATGTAGTTTTATGTGTTTTACACTTTTTTAAAAGTTATTTTGTATTTTTAACAAATTTCTTTCTCACAATATTTGAACAAATTAACATTCTATGAAAATAAGATGGGGATTGATTGGTGTATATAGCCCATGAATTTTATCATCGAATACTAAAAAATGCAAGAGAAAGCAAAAAAAAGAACTATTTGTATATTCTCTTATTGATTGTAATTCAAGCGCAAACATAAGTTGCATGCAATATTGAAGGTACAAGACCATTTATTTATGCTGAAATACATGTATATATCAGTTACAATCATAGCAGCAATTGCATTTATAACCTCCGTGCTCAGGACCGCCAATGCAGGTTCCGGAGGGTTGCTGTCCTTGGTAAGAGCTATAGCATTGAGCCTGACAGTTAGCAAGAACACAGGGCTGAAACAACACCTTACAGCATCTACGTACTTGTGCAGCGACTTGGTTTGTCATCGATGTTGCTGCAAAAAGATAAAATCAAAGTTAAACACGAAAAGTTGATAATTTATTAAACCTTGATGTAACAAGAAGGAAACGTGAATTGTAACGAACCTGAAACAGCAAGAACAAGCAGGAAAATGCATGTGAAGGAAATCTTGGCCATCTCTAACAAGCAGCAACTGAAAAACCGCAATTCAGTAAATGGCAGTAGTGAGTGTTTGTTGTGTATGCCAGAGTGGGAGCTAAGGGCATTATATAGACCATGGTGCATTTCGTATGACTTTTTAAAGAAAGTTAGGATATGTAATAAGAGAATGATAGATATAAAATTAATAGAGAAGAAAAAATAGGATCCATAATTAAATTATGGAGAGATTGAGATTCACAAAAGTGAATGAAAAAAGAAATTTAGAGAACCAAAATCCTGGTGTGAAAAGCATGTGTAAAGGTTAGAAAAATAAAATAAAATAAAAAATTAAGGGATTAATCTATCATTTGATTTAATTAATATTAGAATATTATATATTTATAAAAAGTCAAATTTCAAAATCAAAATCAATGAATGTTTACCATTAAATTTTGAAATATACTTATTGAATTTTAATTTATTTAATTTTTAAAGTAAATCTTTAAATTTAGAACGTACTATTGTAAGATAAGTTTACATAAGTTTATTGTGAAATTATTTGTTTTGGAAATTCTCTTAATTTCCATTCCTTAAATTTTTCTATTCCCTTATTGTATTTTATGTAAATTTTAGGAATTTTAATTAGAGGTCATTACTTTTAAGTTTACTCACATTTATGTCATTAATTATTTTTGATTGTTTTAAGTAAATTTAAAAAGTTGTAATTAATTAGATGTATTAATGAATTTTAATTTTGTTTAGTTGTATTTTAGATATTTAAAGTTTTTTATTTATTTAAATATTGTTTATAAATCTGGCCTTTTAGGATGGTAACACATGGTTAAATTTAATGCAACATTAAATGCACAGACGATGATCAAATTATTGTTACTATATATATATATATATATATATATATATATATATATTAGATTTTCATTAATTGGTTCTTGACTGATTTGATTTAATTTGATTTTTAAAATTAAATATTAAAAAATAATAAATTAAGGGATTAATCAAGCATTTGGTTTGATTTGAATAAAAATTTATTATGTATTTTGTGAAAGTCAAATTTCAAAATCAAAATTCAATGAATGATAACCTTTATATTTTGAAATATATTTATTGATTGTCGGTGTTTGATTTTCAAAGCAAATTTTTTAAATCTTGCAAAGTAATTGTATTCAGAATGTATTTAAGTTTATTGGGAAACTATAGAATTTAAACGATTTCAAAATAGTAAACTTTGTGCACATCTCTTAATTTTAATTCCTTAAAATATTTCATCCATTATTGTATTTTGAGTAGATTTTAGAATTGTAATTAGAGGTATTTACGACTTTTAAATTTGCTCCCTTTTATGTCATTAATTTTTATTGTTTTAAGCATATTATAGGAATTTCAGTTAGAGATTTTAATAAATTTTAATTTTGTTTCACATTTTATGTAAGTAAAGTTTATAATTCATTTACGTAAAATTTGTTTATCATTTTTTTTCTCATGTTGACACATGAGAAAATTTAACGCAGCATTAAATGTTTAGAAGAGATTTAACTTATTGTTTAATATATAATAGATTTGCATTAATTGGTTCTTGACAAATTTAATTTTATTTGATTTTTAAAATAAAATCTACACGATATAAAAGTGAATATGCATGAAAACACCTTTATATTAAAATACCTTTTAAAAAGTTTTATTATTAAAACTTTATTTTATCATAATTTTACATTATCTTATAATTTAAACAATATGCTTATTAAAAATTTAACTTAAAATTATTATGTTTATCTTTATAATAAATAGTATATTTTACTAGAAAATAAATTCAAATTTTACAAAACTTTTTAACGTTTAACATTTCATCAGGTATTTAATATAACATCAGATATATTAACTTAAAGAATTATAATAAGTATTTTTTATTAAAAAATTTTACTTTCTTAACAAATTCTCTTCACTCTCATTCTAAATATTATTTCATATTAAAAATTAAAATTTTTTATATTTTTAATATTAACTCTTTTTATTAAATGTTTTATCAAATAATTAATTTCTTAAAAAGAAATTTATGTTATTTTAATATTAATATTTCAAATTCACAAACCACGTAGTGCAATAAAATAACAAAGTTAGGGATTACTCTAGCATTTGATTTGCTTAGATTAAAAAATTATTACATATTTATCAAAATTTAAATATTAAAATCAAAACCAATGAATGCTAACCTGAAATTTTGCAATATATTTATTGAAAATTTATTTATTGATTTTCAGTTTATTTGATTTTTAAAGCAAATATTTAAATTTGCAAGTCATTATTGGATTCAAAATTTATTTAATATTATTATGAAATTATTTGATTTAGAAAATCTCTTAATTTCAATTCTTTAAAATTTTCCATCTCCTTATCGTATTTTAAGTAAGTTTTAGGAATTTTAATTAGAGATATTTTTTAGTTTTAATTTTACTGGCATTTATTCATTATTATTTATTATTTTACGTAAATTTTAAAAATTGTAAAGAGAAGTTTATGACTTTTATATATAGATATTTTTTATGCATTTAAAGTTTGGTTTTAATTTATTTAGAATTTATTTATATATATAATTTTTTATAACGGTAACATGTTATAAAATTTAATGCTGCATTAAAATGCTCAAAAGAGGCTCAAGTTATTGTTTTTGTATATGTAGTATTAGATTTGCATTACTTGCTTCTTGACCAAATGAATTTAACTTGATTTTCAAAATCAAATATAATAACGGAACATATTAAAGGATTAATGTAGTATTGGATTTGATTAGAATAAGAATTTACTATATATATTTTGTATATTTTGTAAAAGTCAAATCTCAAAATAAAAATTCAATGAATGGTAACCTTTTAATATTTCAATTTATTTATTGACAATAAATTTATTGATGGTTGTTGTTTGATTTTTAGAACAAATCTTTAAGTTTTGTAAAGATTATTATGTTCTAAATTTAAATGAGTTTATTGTGAAATTACTGGATTTAAATGAATTTAAAATAATTGACTTTGTGAGAACACCTCTTAATTTTAATTACTTATAATTTTTCATTCCCTTACCGTATTTTAAGTAAATTTTAAGAGTTGTAATTAGATGTATTTATGGCTTTAATTTTGTTCACATGGACGTCATTATTTTTGTTATTTTAAGTAAAATTTAGGAATTAAAATTAGAGTTATTTGTGTCTTTTAATTTTATTTCACATTTATGTAATTGTATTTTATGTATTTAAAATTTATTTATAAATCTAGTTTTTGGTGTTGGTGACAATTAATAAAATTTCATACAGAATTAAATGCTGAGAGGAGGTTCAAATTATTATTTTTATGTATAGATGATTTTGGAGAGGTTTCATATATGTATAATTTCTTTGTAATTGATATAAGAAGAAAAACATGATTTTGTAACAGAATCTGCGATGAACACAAATTTTGTTTCAAATTTGTGAGGGATTTATCAAATGACAAATTTTTAATAAATTTGTGGCAAAATTTTTTGTCTCAAATAGTGTTTTGGGGCAAATTCTATCATTATATACTTATTTGAACCAAATATCGTCCATGCTGTATGAAAATCTTAATCCTGTCATGTTGCTGCAAAGCTTTATGCTTTTTTGCAAAATATGTAACAAAAACACTCCTCTCACACTGCTGAGATATATAATTTTGTGAGAATTTCGTGTCTCTCATATATGTGACCATAGCATTGTTCAATATGTGATGTCATTAATTGTATTCTTCTTATTTAGGTGATATTGGTGAGGTAAAACTAAAATGGCACATGATATAATTTCTCATGAACAATGATACAATTTAAAATAAAAGACTAGCTAATAGTTATAATTAAGTTACAAACTGTAGAAGATAGTATTGTTCAGCCTTACTGATTTAAGCACGATAATTTAGCTAAGAGGAAATTAAATTCCTGTAGGCAATAACTTGGAATCTCTCAGTAGTTATTTGCTGTGCTTGTCATATTGGGAGATGGTGTTATTAGTTAAAACTATTATTCATGCAATAACATAAACCCATAAATTATTATTCTTATAAATTTTGGAACACCATGTATTTCCCATAATGAGGAAAAAGTCATATCTTGATCCATGTAAACTTTTACAATTCTAAGATATATCGTTTCTCTTTTTCCTCCTAGCTCTCTTTCTAATTATAGAAGTTATGGCATCCTTTTGTCACTATTTACATCTATTCTTTTGCTTTGTTTGAAGTGAGTAAATGAGAAATAAAGAGAGAATCAGACCCTTTTTAAATATTATTGATAATCTTTTATCAAGACTTACCAAGAGTCTTGTCTTTGTATTTAGCCAATAAAATTTAAGCATTTAAAACATTATATTAAATCATTTTAATATCTTATCAAATATTAGGGGTGGAGTTAGAAAATTTATTTGGGGAGTTGAGATTAAAGGTAATAAGATAATAAAAAAATTTAAAATATTTGCATAATGAGTACATATAAAAATTAAATTATATAATAAAATATAATAAATAAAAATAATTACATACAACTTTAATCTTATTGAATTCTTAAGAATAAAAAAATAAATAGCTTAATGTACTATCATCACCTAGTATTATTGATTAATTTAAATTTTAAGAAACACTAAAAAGAAAATGAAAATAACATATACAAATTTAATTAAGAATAATGAATATATAATATTTTGATAAAATAATAATTTAAAATTTTAATTAGTTTTAAAAATTCATTGAGTGATCATAAAATAATTATAATTTGAATGCAAAAAAGTGAATGAGTAAGTTTAATGGAAGTAAAAGACAACAAAATTAAAAAATAAGGACTAATGCAAGAGAAACAATGCTGAAAAATATTACAAATGTAAAAGAGTCTTAAATTTTAAGTTAGAGATATTAAAAAAGTGGGTCAATTTTGTGATTTTAATATATTTTAAAATTAATATAAAATTTTAAAAAAATTGGGTCAAGAAATTAGAATTAAAAAATCAAGTATTGTACTTATAAGTGCTAAAGAGGGAGAGTTCATTTCAAAATTTAAAAATTTTTATGAGTCATTTTGAAAATATAAAAAAAAAATTCTGAGGTGAGGTTAATTTTGATATTTTTATAAGTCATTTTAAAAATTTTAAATAAAAATATATAGGGGGATTTGTGTGTCATATGCGTATAGCCAAATGAATTGCATCATAGAATAGTAAAAAAAAAAAGCAAGAGAAGTAATAAAAAAACATCTACATATTCTCTTGTTGATTCTAATTGTTGTTCATACATAAGTTGTATGCAATATTGAAGGTACAACGCCATTTATTTATGCTGAAATATATATATATATATATATATATACACATATCGGTTACAATCATAGCGGCAATTACATTTATAGGCTTCGTGCTCCGGACTGCCAATGCAGCTTCCGGAGGGTTGCCGCCCTTGATAAGAGCTATAGCATTGAGACCGACAAAAAGCAGCAAGATTACAGTTACTTTGAGGCGACACATTACGACATCTACGGACTTGTGCAGCCACTTGGTTTGTCATTGATATTGCTGCAAAGAGATTGGATCATTCTTAAATAAGAATTCTCTCTAATTTTATATCATTATTATTTTATAAAATTTAAATTATTAAATTCATTAAAATTTATAAACTAAACTATGAGATTATAGTATAAATTCTTATTCCCAAATAAGAAAGCTTGATGGTGAAACACTGATATGATAAGAAGGTAACATGAATTGTGACGAACCTGAAACAGCAAGAACAAGCAGGAAAATGAGGCGAAGGAAATCTTGGCCATGTTCAGCAACTGAAAAATCCTAATTCAGTAAATGGCAGTGAGTGTTTGTTGCGTATACTACAGCGGGAATGAAGGCATTTATATCGACCATGGTGCATTTGCAGATAATTAAGGCGATGAATTGGTGTAATTTTTTTTTTTTTCAACAATAGTAGGATTATTGACACAATTTAGGACACGGTAAGACCATTGACACAGAATTGGGGGACACAAACAAAGCATTCTACGTCAATACTGTATTCCTAAGTTCTGTGTGGGTTGAATTTCTGTTTCAACAATGCTACTCTTACTAGATTTTTTATTAAAATCTCATAAAATTTATTTGTTGCTATTAAATATAATAAGTTTCATATAAGATAGATTTTACCATATTTAATAACAATAAATAAATTTTGTATCTTAATACAAAATTTAATGGGTATAAAATATTTGCAACAAAAAGTCTATCTCAATTCATATATATATATATAATTTTAATCTTTAAAAGTATAATAATAAAAACAATTTTCAACAAAAAATTTAATTTTGACAAAAAATTGGCAAGAAAATTCGAGCTTAGACTTACCCATGAGTTTTAATTTGATAAAAATCATTTATGTCAAAAATATTTTTGTAAAAGTCACTTATGCCAGAAACACTTTTGTAAGAATAACTTATATCAAAAGTATTTTTACAAAAGTTACTTAAGCAAAATGCAATTTTTTTAAGAATCACTTAAGTTATAACACTTTTCTAAGAATTACTTACATTGAAAGCGCTTTTACAATAATCACATAAACTAAAAGCATTTTTATAAGAATCATTTTTGCTAAAAGCTTGTTTCCAATAATTAGTTCTTGCTGACCACGCCCTATAAAGTTCAGTTTACCAGGTGAACTTTGCGATGTAAATTCTTGCTTGGTGATTTGCCTTTTATTTAAAGCAGCCTAATCCCCTTCATCAATGTGGTCAAAGTTGTGTAAGGCACATTGCTTTTGGTTTCGAAACCGATTATGGTGAAAGTAAGGTTTCCAAGGTCAGCTTCTTCGCCTTCTCCGGAGATGGAAAAAAGGATTGAGATGGATATACTAAAAGTGTTTTTGTAAAAGTTATTTATGACAGAAGCACTTTTATAAAAATAACTTACTATATCATAAGTGTTTTTGCAAAAATTTACACTAGAAGTGTTTTTATTAGAATCACTGAAGTCAAAAATATTTTTTTAAAAATCACTTATACCAAACACTTATGCTACAAGAGTTTTTGCAAGAATTACTTATGTTAGAAATACTTTTACAATAATCAATTAAGTCAAAAATGCTTTTACAAAAATAATTTATTATAGAAGTGCTTTTTGGGTCATTATTAGGAAATCCCACAAACCCGTCAAGAGGGAAAGCTTTAAAAGAATATTCTACGTTGTTTGCATTGAATTTAGCTAAAATTTGACCAAATCCAACTGCAAATTCACTCACATGTATGCTTTGGAGAAAAGCAGCAAGAAAGTGGCAGCTTTTAGCTTTAATGAAGGTTTTGAGATGAGTGACTTCGAGTTGGTCAATCTAATAATGGAATTGAAATATGACGGCGGAGAGGAGGAGAAGTTTATGACCATGGTTTCTGAGATATTGGAATGGTAATAAGGAGGAAGAGCTTGGGGCGAGGAGAGTGGATGGCATAGAAAGTGGGATTGGATAATCCAATGCTTTGTATTTTTTCTTTGGACCTGTGGAGGAGCATTGATAGAGAAAACGCTATGGAGAACTACATAAAGAACAAGAGGTTGGAGAAGATGGGAGACGATGGGAGTGGATATATGTTGTCATTTTAGAACTTTGTGAAGTATACATTTTTCCAACAAAATTCATAAATGAAAGCTAGTCAGTTGCTCTTTCTTATACTGACGCATTGGCCTTTACAAGAAGCCAAAAAATTTAGCTTCTAAAAAAAGCCGAATTTTAACTTTTTCTATTACTAGTTTCTTTCGAAAAGCCAACCCAAACATTCTAATTATTGTTACAGTGCTATTTTACTATAAACACAAGTGCCTTTTCTTAAAAATAAGCCCATCTAAACGGGCTTTTAAGCAAGAAGTGTTTTTACAAGAATAATTTATATATGTGTCAGAAGCTTTTTTACAAGAATCACTTGTATCAAAAAGTGCTTGTGCAATAATGATTTATGACAAAAGTAAATTACTGTTGTCAAAAATATTTTTACAAAAATCATTTATATTAAAAATATTTTTACAAAAATTATTTAAGCCAAAAATACTTTTAAAGAATCACTTATGCTAGAAGCATTTTTTTAAGAATAATTTATACTGAAAAAACTTTTGCAAAAATCACTTATGTCACAAGCCTTTTCCAAAGAGTCACTTATGTCTTTTGTAAGAATCACTTGTGCCAAAAGCACTTTTGGAAGAATTGTTTATGCCATGAGCCTTACAAGAATCACTTAAGCCAAAAAAGTTGTTGCATGAATCAATTGAGTCAAAAGTTCTTTTGCAAGAATCGTATATGCCAAAATCATTTTTGTAAGAATCACTTGCGTAAGAAACCTTTAGCAAGAATAACTTATTTTAAAAGTGTCATTACAATAATCACTAGTTGACAAGATAGTAATAGAAAATACTTGGTTAGCCTTGCTCTTAAGTTTTTTTTTTCACAAGATTCACGGATGCCAAAAGTTTTATTGCAAGAATCATTTATATATGCTAAAAGCGTCTTTGTAAGAATCACTTATGCTAAAGGCACTTTTGCAAAAATTACTTGTGTCAAAAGTACTTCTGCAAGAATCAATGCTTTGGATTGAAAAAATTACTTATTTGTATTAAAAAGTGCTTTTAAAAAATAAGTTTTTATGTAAGTTTTGGAAGAAAATGTTTAATTTTTTAAATTGCTTTGAAAAGAATATAAAAAAAAATTGTGCTTTAGAAAAAATACTTCATGTATTACTTTGAAATAAAAGTGCTTTGAAATATGTGCTTTTTATTGTTAGAAGTAATTTTTTTCAAAAAAAAAACTGTTTTTTTCTTAAAAATAAGTCTATCTAAATGAGTTCTAAAATTAAAAGTACTTTTATAAGGATCATTTATGTTTAAAATATTTTTGTAAGAATCACTTATGCTAAAAATTCTCTTGTAAGAATCGCTTATGTCAGAAGTGCTTTTGCAAAAATTAGTTAAGTATTTTTACAATAATTACTTATACCAAAAACACTTTGCAAAAATCTCTTAAGTCACCAGAAGTATTTTTTCAAAAATTACTTATATTAAAATAGCTTTTACAAGAATTACTTGTGATAGAAGCAATTGTATAAAAATCACTTATGTTACAAGCACTGTTCCAAGAATCACTTATGCCTTTAGCAAGAATTACTTGTATTGTTCTTTTCCCACCGTTACAAAAGAACATAAAGGAAAATAGTTCTAACTTCCCAACGTGCTTTGACTAACAAGGATGAAGTCATCGCTGCAAATAGAGATGGAGTCATCTTTGTCTGCAGAGACGAAACAGAAACCTTCGTCTCTGTAACATTTTTTATTATTATTTTTTTTTCAAAAAGGTACTAAAAATAAAATTAATGCATAGGGGAATTCAAATTTTTTTTATTTAATTGATAACTTTTCATGATCAAGTTTAATAAAAGTAAGGCGATTTAAGAGTATTTTTTGTATAAATTTTTTTTCGGTAATGCAAGAAAAAAAATTTTCCTTAAAAATTAAAATGAGCCGATAATTGGATTCAATATCATTTTTACTTAATTATAAAATTTTTTGGAATCAAATTGGTATAAGCAAAAAAATGTAAGAGTAATTTGTTAGATTCTCTTCTTATTATTATATCTTTTGTAAAAAAGAAAAAAGGATAGAAAGTGTTTGAAGGAAGAGATTCTAGGGTTGGTTTGGTAATTTTAAGAGTTATAAGTACTTATGAAATTATGCATCAAAACACTACACTTACTATTTAAGTACTTGCCAAGATATATATCCAATCACAAATTAATTTATTTTAAATCATACCTACAAAGATGATGTTACAAGGATCACTTATACTGAGAGCAATTTTGGGAGAATCATTTATACTAAAAGTACTTTTGTAAGAATTATTTGAACTAAAAATACTTTTTTAAGAATTACTTATGTTAAAAGTATTTTTTCAAAAATTACTTATACTAAAACAATTTTTACAATAATTACTTAAGCTAGAAATACTTTTGCAAGTATCACTTATGTCAGAAGTGTTTTTATAAAAATCACTTAAGCCAAAACTATTTTCATAAGAATCATATATGCCATAAGAACTTTTGCAAGAAGCACTTAAACTAAAAGCACTTTTTCAAGAATTAAAAGCATTTTTTTGATAATCACTTGTAAATTACTCATGTTAGAAGCACTTTAATAAGAATCACGTAAGTTAGAAACACTTTTGCAAGAATCATCTATGCCACAAACACTTTTTCAAGAATCACTTTTGCCTTTTGCAAGAATTGTTGGTTGACAAAAGTCAGCAAGAAAATGTGTGCTAGGCCTTGCTCTTAAGTTTTTGCCTTGGCAACAATCACTTTTGCAATATTTACTTGTGCCAAAATTACTTTTAAAAGAATCACTTATGCCATCAGCCTTAGAAGAATCACTTAAAGCCAAAAGTGTTGTTACACGAATCAACTAAGCCGAAAGTGCTTTTGCAAGAATCATATATGCCCAAATTGCTTTTTAAAAAATCATTTAAGTTGAAAGTACTTTGGCAAGAATTACTTATTCAAAAATGCCATTACAATAATTACTAATTATGGATGAGAAGTCAACTAGAAAATACTTGCTTAGCCTTGCTCTTAAGATTTGTTTTTACAAGATTCAGTTATGCCAAAAGCTCTATTGCATGAATCATTTATATATGCTAAAAGTGTTTTTATAATAATTACTTATATTAAAAGTATCTTACAAAAATTATTTATATTAGAAGTACTTTTATAAGAATCATTGCTTTTGATTGAAAAAAATAAAATTACTTATTTTATATTAAAAAGTGCTTTTAAAAAATAAGTATTTATGTACGTTTTAGAAGAAAATGTTTAATTTTTTATATTGCTTTGAAAAGAAAATTTAAAAAATATGCTTTAAAAAAAAGTACTTTCACATATTGCTTTCAAATAAAAGTGCTTTAAAAACGTGATTTTAGAAAATAAGCTTTTAAAGAGTGCTTTTGAAAAAAAAAATGCGCTTTTTAAAAAGTATTTTTTAGAAAAGTATTTTTGAAATATTTTTGACTTCATTAAAAAAAAAAAAAAAAGAGTTTTAGCTCCCTCAAATGCTTTGACTTTTTTCAAAAGCCAATCCAATCATGTTAGTTCATTCATTATTTGCCTCTTTTTCAAATGGATATGATGTATCTCGGAACCGGCTAAGACTTGGTCGGGAACCTTTTTTTCTTTGAGTTCGGATACATTCATGTGTTTATATTCACAACTTATAACGAATAGAGTCAAAGTTTGACTCTATTCACTCTATGCTTAATTGTAGCACAGACATAATCCTAAAATTGTGGGTGTAACTTTTTCCTTTTTCTTATCATATCTGTTTTCATGTTCTCCTTTTTAATTTGTTACTGTACAAATTAATGCACTCTAATCAGTGCATGCATATACATGCTTACACAGATTATCAATATTTTTTTTTAATATGGTATAACCATTGTTTTAAACCAATTAGCTATATATGTACAATCCCATTTTAAGAAAAATACAGACAATAGCTAAATACCATAAACGCACTGCAAAATAAAATATGTTTAAATATATTACAAAAGGTCAACATGAGTCACAGTGGATACATTTCCCACTACACCCCTTCATTCTCAATGTTGTTTTGTGTCTGAGAGTGGGAGCTCAAGAATATACAGAGTACCGTACCTTAGAAATACAATTTTCGTATGTGTGGATCTTATTCTTATTTTGCCTCCTTCTTAGCTATTTTAAGGTACAGAAAAGTTTCTCCGACTCAAGGAGAGAAATGAATTCCGCATAAAATTTGTGAAAAATTATTAATTTATTAAATTTTATAGTTCAGTTTATAAAATTTAATAATTTAATTTTTTAAATGAATATTTAATAATATTAAATTTATAAGAATAATAAAATTATTTAAAACATGATATGTGCAAATGAGATAGGACTTGTAGGTATATTCAAGAATTGAATGCTCTTCTAAAAAAAGTTCTTTGCTTTTAAGGACTTATAAGGCTATTAAGATACTAAATCACTGTTTCTGTTCTTATATTTTTGCTGTCATATAATCTTCACAAATTTGCATTTGATAAATTGCAGGTAGTGAGAATAGGATTTTTGTAACTAAATTTCTAATAGGCTGAATTCTTGATCAAAATCATTGTTAAAAGTTTAAATTTTTTAAATGAGTATTTAATAAGATTAAATTTGTAAAAATAATATAATTATTTGAGGTGTGATAGTTGCAAATGAGATAGGACCTGTAAATATATTCAAGAATTTAATGCTATTCGAAAAAAGGTTCTTATTTTTTAAGGATTTATAAGACTTACTAAATCAATTTTTTATTTTTATATTTTTATTCTTACACAATTTTTATAAAATTTGTATTATTAAATTAACAATTAAATTTTACAAATTAAATTACGAAACTTACAAATATCAATTATTTCATGATAGTTACGAGAATTTGGTAAATTGCAGATAGTGAGAATAGGATTTTTCTAACTAAATATCTAATTGGCTGAATTCTTGATGAGAATGATTGTTATCCTGAAGCATAGCCTACATCACGAACATTCTGGCTAAGGGAAAGAAAATAATATATAAATTTGATAATCTCAAAATGCTGTAAACATATATAAGGAAAGGATCACAATTAGGTATTAATTATTCATCTTTATTACTCCTTTCTTTAAATGGGTATGCTATATATATATATATATATATATATATATATATATATATATATATATATATATATATATATATATATATATATATATATATATATATATAGACACACACACCGCATTCTGGCTGTAAGCAAATACACTGCCGAGATGATAGAATACAGATTAATGATAACTTTATCAATTAAAATAGCATACGCAATGGTAAGCTGATAGGACCATTTCACAGGCTGGCTTGCTACCAGGGCCATGTTTCTTTAGGCATGTCTGGACACAAACAGGACCACAAGCAAGATTGATGAAAACTTCTTTCGAATTGTATTGTGCACGCACTTGAGTTGTCATACTCACAACTGCACAAGATTATCAAAACAGTGTCAAAGAAAATACTTTGGCATATATATATATATATAGTACACTTGGCTCTCAGAGCAAGACTAATCAGCATATATGTCAACAAATTAGTGAACCTGAAACAACAAGCATAAGAAGGGAAATGAGTGAATGAAATCTTAGCCATCTTTCTGAGAAGAAATTTCAGTTGGCAATAACTGTGAGAATGTTGTCAATTAGCTGTAGTGGGAATTCGTTTCCCCAAACAAGGAATTGTAACGAACCTGAAACAGCAATAACAAGCAGGAAAATGCATGTAAAGGAAATCTTGGCCATTTTTAACGGGCAGCAAGTGAAAATCCCTAATTCAGTAAATGGCTGTGAGTGTTTGTTGTGTATGCCGCAGTGGGAGGTGAGGGCATTATATAGACCATGGTTTGCGGAGAACTAAGGCGATGGGTTGGTGTAGATTTTACTTCAAAATTATTTATTGGCATTAAATATATAGTCTTCTAATGGATTTTACCATATTTAATGACAATAAATGAATTTTATATTTTAATGAAAAAAGTTTAATGGGTCCAAGATATTTGCTAAACCAAAAGCCTTTAAGATTTTTTTTTATATGATGTGGGAATGTTAATCTATATTGCTTTGTCATTTGAGATATATAGTTTTTTGTACAAGTTTTGAGACACATGATATTTCTTTATTTAATTATTTTCTTAATGATAATTGTAAACATTTTCTAATATGTGAAAATTAATAATTAGATTTGGATGTGCTAACCTCTTGATTTCCTAATTTTATAGTGACTTTATTTTTATCTTTTTTTACTGTATATTTAAAGTTAATTTTTTATAATTTCTTTTCTTAATTTTACTTTTATTTGACTATCTTTCATTTTCAGCAATTTTTTATTGCCTGAAAAAAGGTCAACAAATCTGTTTTTGGAAACAATAATTGTACTCCGACAAGGGTGACACGAATTCCGGAATAACCGCGTTACTCGTATGGTGTGAGTGTAGCAGCGTTTCTTCCGGAAATAGTGAAATTGAGGAATGACTATTGAGGGTGTATGAAACAGTACGTTCTTTATTTTTAAATATTCTTTTATCTAAATTATATATTATATCAAAACTAAAAAATTATTAAATAACTTTAAATAGCTTTTATTTTTTATTTTTTATAAAAGCTGAAAACAGAAATAAATTTATGTAAGTATTTAATATAGATAATAATTTACAAAATTTAAAAAATAATTAATATTATTTTAATTTTAAAAAAATAAGAAATTTAAAATCATTTAAAATAATAATTATTTTGCACCAAAAAGACTAACTGGCTTTTAAAGATGTACAAGAATTAAAATAATTAAATTATCTTAATATTTTAAAATTTTATTTCTTTATCTAAATAGCCTATGTATAAAAAAAATTTAAATACTATAAAAGTTGATAAAAAAATAATGGAAGATTGAGTGTTGATTAAGCATTAAAAAGAGTAAGTCTGATAGGGTAAAGTTGAAAAAAAAAATATTTTTATTTTAGAGAAATGACAACTAAGGAAAGATGAGAAAATTTTTTAAAATAATATTTATTTGGGAACCAAGAAAATAATAAATTGTGCCACTGCTGCGGTAATTAATAGCGTGATTATTATAGTCAAGGCAGTCACATTTTGCGTCCGGTATGATGTGCAATGAGTCAAATACTACGTTTATCCTCATTTTCCGCAATGTTGACGATTCTGTGGCGGTGCAATATAAATGTAGAGAGAGAGAGAGAGAGAGCAATACGTTATACAGATGTGACTATGATTTAATGTAAAATTTTCTTTTTATAGAATAAAATTCTATATTTTTGAATTGAATTGAAAATAATAACTTAAAAATGCATGCTTGCTGCCAGACACTTTTCTGAAGGAAGAAAAAAAACCTCATTTGGAAGGAAATTGAGTTAATTTCTACCCAAAAAAAAATCAACAACAACAAATAATATGAAGGAGAGATAGAAAATTAACATGCCTGAATCAGGCTAAGATTTAAAAGTTGGTTCTATTATAGAAACTATAAGGTCAAATTTAATTTGTGATATATGACAGATAAAAAATTGTTTAATTTGATTTAATTTCACTTTGTTGGCCTGTCATGTTTAGGTAATTATTTATAAATTATAAAGTATTTATTATATTAATAATATATGACATATAATATTTATAATAGTACATATATTTTCAAGAAAAAAGATGCTTTAGCAATAAATTTCATTTACATAAAGGTTTAAATATTTTGATTTTCTTGTCAAAAGTCAAGGGCTGGGTGCATTAAAGTAAAAATAAAAATGAAAATAGATGATTTGAGTTAGAAAATATGGTTTCATTTAGTTATATCAGTCAGGTTGGTATGGTCTTTGGAATGTTGGTTATTAATCAAAATTATAAGTACATTTAAATATAAAATAGTAAATAAATAAATATTATTGAAATAAAAAATTTATTGAGTTTTATAATTTAGAGATATATCATGGTGATATATCTAGAGCCAATGGTAGAGTCAGAAATTAAGGGAATATCTCCTTTCATAACTCAAAATTTATGGTATGAGTAATTAAATTTACTGAGTTTAATAATTTAATCTATAAAATTTAATAAATTTAATAATATAAATTTTATAAAGATTATATAAGAATAAGTTAAAATGTAAGAATAGGAGTGACACCTTAATGTCATAGTAGTACCCAATATTACCTTGGAAATTTTGCTATTCAAAATTCTAAACGTAAAGATTTTACCCACTTCTTTTTTTACCCAAAAGATATGAGAATAGGAAACAATTTTTAGTATTACATGACTAGGTACTCCTTTCATTACATGTCTCTTATTTTTGAATTAGTTACTACTCATTTATTAAAAGTATTAACAAGTTAAATACATATTTTTATTTAATTATTTATTTATATTTTATTCTTTAAAATATACCGCATAATTTAAAAGATCTTAATCCCATATCATATAATACAGAAATATTTTTCATCGTTATAGTGGAACTGAGGAATTAATGGGGGTGCATAACACAGTTGTAAATTGTGGCTAGCAGCCATAACTGCTACTTTAATTAATTAATATTGTGATTATTACAGTCATGGCAGTCACATTTTGCGTCTGCTGTGATATGCAATGAGTCAATGACCACGTTTATCCTAATTTTTCCGCAATAGTGACTGATCTGTGACGTGAAGTAACATTTCACTCAATCCAAACTGCAAAGAACTATAACTTTGTGAAATTCTTCAGATATATAATTAAGGCGATTTCCTGTAAGACAATTATCTCATTAAATTATAACAAACTAATCTTGTAAAACAATTATCTCATTAAAATATTGTTAATAAATATATTGCAAAGTTTAAGAGATATCATACATTGAACTTTGATTTTAAAATTGGACTTCTACAAAATAGATAATAACATTGTGATTCTAATCAAATTAAAAACTAAATTAATCACTTAATTTGTCATTTTATTATATTTCATATCAAAAATTAAATTTGCACAAGAAGCAATTAATGACATTTAGGAGTGAAAAAATGGTAATTAAACAAATTAATTTTTGAAGGAAAGCGACCTCATATGGAATTGGAAGGGATTTGTTGCTGGTTTTACTCTGCCTAAACACGACTATATATGGCTATTCTGATTACTAATACTAATGATATTTTCATTCTGAAATTCTCCTCCAAATTCCTTTGTGAAAGTTTAGTAAATTTATGTATATCACGTCAAAAAGTTAAGTAAATATATAGTCTTTTTCTAAGAAATTTGGGTTGGCAGGCATGCCTTATTGGACAATTTAATTTTCTTTTTTTGGGTAGATTGTAATAGTTCGCCGTTGATTGGGTTTCATAAGATCCAAATTAATATGATAAAGACTTGAGCTAGGTCGTCATATTTTTACGTAAATTAAAAAAAGGAATATATATTATAGGAGCAATTAACTCTCACCTAAATAGGTGATAGAAAATTGTCGCAAACAGCTCCCAGCTTTTCAATAAAATTTTATAAAATCTTACTTATAAGCCATAAATTTGTGTAAATTTCAAATAGTAAATCACAAATTATGAAATGTCAAACTTCAAATTACAAAATTCAAAATTTTTAGCCTTAAGTTATGAACCTATAAACTCTAAATCTTATATCATAAAATTTTAAATTTTAAATTATGAAACTTCATATCCTCAATCATAAAATTTTAAACACTAAATGATAAATATAAATTAATTACAAAATTTTAAATTCAAATCCTGCAATTTAAACTATTATATTAATAAAACTTTAAAGCTATTATATTTATAATATTACATTTATTATTAATTATGTAGGCCAGTTATATGCATATAGCTACTAAATTGCATCATAGAATAGTGAAAAAGAAAGCAAGAAAAAGTAATAACCAACTTATTTTATTGTCTTATTGATTCTAGTTCAAGTGCATACGCAAGTTGTATGCAATACTGTTCAGAGTGTAACACCATTCATGCTGAAATACATAAAATATATATCAGTTCAATTAATGGCAGCAACAGTCCCATATTCCTGGCGCAGAACCCCCAATGCAGGCTCCAGAGCAATTGACTCCTTGTTGACAGGAGCTATGGCATTTAGATTGACAATCAGCAAGAGTACAGCCACCCTGATACAGCAACTTCGGACACTGTGCAGCTACTTGCTGTGTCATTGATATTACTGCAACAAGATTAGATCAGAGTTAGACAAGAAAACTTCTGATATTGAAACAGTGATATGACAAGAAGGAAACATGAATTGTAATGAACCTGAAACAGCAACAAGAAGCAAGAGAATGCAGGACAGGGAAATCTTGGCCATCTCTAACAAGCACCGACTGAAAAAGCTTAATTTAATAAATGGTTATGAGTGATTGTTGTCTATGCCATAGTTTATATAGACCCTGGTGCATTAGATATAAGGGAATGAGTAGTTGGTGAAGATCTTTTTTTTTTTTTTTTGAAAAATTTAAAAAAATTAAAAAAAACACTTAGAAAAAAAAGTAAGGATTTGCTTTGAAAGTCAAATAAATTAACAATTAATAAATATATTGCAAAATTTAAGGGTTATAATAGTATGAATTTTAATTTTGAAATTTGACATTTACAAATATATAATAAATTCTGATACTAATAAAATCTAATGCTAAATTAATATCTTAATTTGTTATTTTGTTAAATTTGATTTTGAAAATCAAATCAAATTTGTTCAGAAATAAATTGTGCATTTGGGAGTGGAAAAAAGTAATTATAATAAATGCATTTTTACCTATTTCTAACTGATAGACAAATTCTTTTATTGAATGAAATTTTATTTTTTGAATTAAATTGGAATTAATAAATAACTAACAAATGCGTGCATGCTGCCAGCTTATTTTTGAAGGAAAAGATCTCATTTGGAATTGGACGGGATTTTTTATTTGGTGATTGAATTAGAAGGGATTTGTTGCTGGTGTGCTTTGCTTATTATGGGTGTTCTGATTACTAATATTGATGATATTTTCATTCTGGAATTCTCCTCCAAATTCCTTTGTTAAAGTTAAGTAAATATTTATATAAAAATTAAATAAATATATAGTCCCGTTCTAAGGAATCTGGGTTGGCAGGCATGACTTATTGAGCAATGTAATAGTTCGTGGTTGATTGGGTTTAAAATCCAAATTGAAAAAAAAAAATTGAGAAATATATTTTTTCATGTAAATTGAAAATAGGAATTGTGAGATTTCCTTTAATTTTTAAAAATATGATATTTAATAAATTTAATAATTTATATTTTCAAATAAAAATTTAATAAAATTGTATTATAATATAACAAAATTGTACTATATATATAGAGAGAGATACTATGAGTGGGTCTACACAAAATTATGGTACCAAAAAGAATAATTAAATACAAAATCACACATGCCCTTTTATTTTATTTACTTGTTTCGTCGCCCAGCTAAAATTGTATAAACTATATAGCCATGTAACCGATTACCTCTTAAATTCCTTGAAAGTTGAAACTCATAACGGTCTTATATATAAACATTAACAACTACTCTTACTTAATTCACATTTATAAAAGTATTCCATCACTCTCCAATAATCTCACCCACATAGCAAATTAAGATTTGATGGATGGGTTTTTGAAACCTCTTTTGTTGGTATAAACATAATTTATTTGCCTGCTTAGGTTTCGATTAAAACTAAAACTCATACAATGTTATGTGTCAATCTGTGGCAGAACAGAGAAGAGAGAAGGGAAACACAAATGCAGAAATAAGTTGCCACCATTATAATTCTGACAGCAATTTAAACTAAATTTATTATTGAGTTGGTGCATGTTATATCAATCATACCGCCTGATATATCGATAGCACTAAAATATTTTTCCAAGATAGTTTTATATTAGCAAGAATAAATATAACGTTCTTCGAATACAGATATGATCAATAGACCTCCAAGCCTTTCACTTGCTAAAGTTTGGGTTTAAATCTTTAATAATTATATTTGTTTAGTGGAATGAGAGTTATTATTATCGACAAATAAAAAAAATAGTGGAATAAGCCTTTCACATGTGCAAGAAAGTTGTTTATGCCAATGAAACGTATTCTTAATTTTTGTTATTCAGGGAAATGAAATCGGCTAGGGCTGTGCAAGTTATCAGAAGCAAAATCAATGTAACTTTCAGTTAGGAGCATCCTACACACGCTTTCTATTTAACTCACTATTCAAACAAAACAAGGAAACAAGCATTGTAGTTTACTCTTTAGTGATGGCAAGGCTTAGCAGCTATCTCATTTTGGTGGCTTTCTTTCTGGCTACCATAATAGCTACAACTCGGCTACTAAGGATGAGTCTGTGGAACATTGTTCTAAGCATATAGGATCTCGTTGTGGAATACAAGTACATAGCAAGTTATTCCATTACAAGAATGTTACCCTGGATTGTTGTTATAAGCTAGTTCAAGTGGGTCATTCTTTCTTCGTACCAAGCCAGAGCTTAAAAAGCTGAATTGGGCTTACCTTTTGGTCAGAGGTGAGAAGCTACAACTGTGATCAACTGACCAAACCAGAAGCCAACCATCTGGGCAAGTGCCAAGAAAAGATAGGCTCTCATTGTGAAAACAAAGTAGTTAGCGCGCTAGTCCATTATAAGACTCGCTCTGAGCATTGCCGTGAAAAGATTGGGACAATGGGTCAATCTTGCTATAATGAGATAGTGAAGAGTTTGCTTCGCACCAACTGAGGTCAGGACAGCCAATGTATCTCAAGTTCTGAAGAAAAGAAAGAAGATCTTCCACGACTGTCATCTTGTTTCATAAGATATCTAACGATCACGAGACAAGAACCATGGTGGCAGTATTCATCAAATAATACAACAGAGGTCCACCAAGACCATTTTTAATGCTTTTCTTTACTTCCTTCCTTTGTAGGTGGCAAACTTTAGGCCTCTTAGTCTTTTTTTTTATTTTAACATGTCTTTTTCTTTTTGTAGCGTGGGAATTTTTCTTGCCTTTCTACAGAGCTTACTTTATAAACATGTTGGGCTTCTGTTCTTTTAGAAGAGGATGGCATTCCTTTAACATAATAACTAGTTGTTCTCTAAATTAAAATCTTTAAACACACACACTTCAAACATCTCACTGACATGTGTATCTATGATTTACTGAATCACATATGACTTCAGAAACCCACATGCCAAAAACAAGTTGTCAACATATCCCATAAAGCTCTTACTGCTAATATATTATCAAATACTTTCCATTCCAACCAATACTTTTGTTGATATTCCACTTAGTAACTGCAAGCAATACCAGAGCTCAAGCTTCACTGTGAATGGATACAAGACCACGAAAAGGGGGGGCCAATTTTGTGGGAGGGGAGAAATATTTCATTGTCTCAAATTCACACACCTTATATCTGACTTTACAGTCTTTCTTCAGTCTCCCCAGTCACAACCCCCCTCTATCAGGCTCATGAGTCATTTGGCTTCATGTCATACTGTATAAGAAAATAAATAGCAGAGATTGTTGTTAATACTTTTGGTAGTTGGCGGTCTATTTAACAAGAAGAAATTAAAATCTACTATTTACATATCAGGTCCATTATGCAACCTATTGTCAATCCCTACATGTATATCCAAGACTGCACATGATATGTGCCTATACAGTCTGAAACATATTCTCTTAGAATAAGAGAAGGCACAAAATGATACAACAGAGAAGAAACATTGATACTCTGCTTAGAGACTTGTCAATCTGCAATTCCTGCCTTCTCATTCTAGGACTGCCACTTCCGTTATGAGGGTAAGAATTAAAATAACGGTAAGGAAAAAGATTTGCATCAGAGCTCCTGAAAATCCTAGCGAAAAAAATATCCCCGAAAATACCAATCATTGGATTAAAGAAACTAGTCATAGCCAAACCACCAAGATAAGGAGATCCATTGGCAGCATAACCTTGATAGAGGTGAGGGAAGTATTGCTGATAATGAAATGGCTGTGGTTGTGACTGGAAATAATTTGGATGGAGTTGTTGACCTAGATGAGATGAGGAAGCATTTGTAGAAGTTAACATGGCATTCAAGCCATAAGGAGGTGGCCTACGAGGTATACCAAGACCCATCTGGGGTTGCTTGGCTTCAGAATCTGAATAAGATGTTCCACGGCCATAAAGGGGGACTAACGAAGTGTGAGAGATGTCAGCTTTACACACTGGGCATGTCTGTTGCTGATTCGATTCATCAGAGGAGTTCTGGACTTGAAGCCATCTGTAGATGCAAGGCCAGCAGTAAAGGTGACCACACAGTGTGACCACAGGGTCGTGCGCTGACTCCAAGCAAATATTGCAATCAAAGCAACCATTGCTACCATCAGACATTGTTCTCTGTGCTAAATTGGAGTTCAAACTTCTCTTACGCAAGACACCCCCATCTGAGTCTAAGCATGCAGTTTCCATTTAACTTCTGTTCCACAGCAAAATGCCCTGTAATAAATTTAAAAATTTGTTTTAAACAGACAGTTAAGGAAGAAGAATCATTTAATATCTGTGGTTTTAGAGAGTAAAAGAGCAGGAGAGACCCCATCAGTACACACTAAAAAAGATCACATGTTATTATTTTACTATGGCGCAACAAGTAGTTTTATGCAGGCAAAATTACAAAGAATAAATGCTGTTAACGCTGATTGTGTAACCAAACTAAACGCAAAGTAGTATACACAACCTTTCTTAGATATCTGAAATTGCAATTCAGTTAGCTAATATCAATACTTTCTTCTTTCTTCTATTTTGTTTAAGAAGTAAACAACCAAAAGTTTTAAAACTTGAAAATATATGATCTGGCCACCAAACTGGATCAAATAAAGCACTTTAAGGAGAAGCCAAGTTAAGAGTTCCATAAACCCACTTAACATGAATTAAGAAGTATATAACATGGAAACACTATCCTCAATGCAGCCAAATACAGAAAAAGGAAAACAGTTCAAATACAGATGCTCACATCATAAGTTGGTCATGTAAAGTTTCTCCTTTTAATCTAAATTAAAATCAGAGATCAGAAGTTGAAAGGATCACTACCCTTCAATCGGTGCAAATGCAATATTTTAAAAAGATCTATTGTAATATACGCAATTAAATATCTTCACGGACCCAACTTCTTTGAATCAAATGAGATCAGAAGTTGAAAGGATCACTACCCTTCAGATCAGTGCAAATGCAATTTCTAAAAAGATTCGTTGTGATAAATGCAATTGAATATCTTGGAGGACCTAACTTCGTTGAATTGAAACTTAGATAATAAGTATTATTATAATATTCTACAACATCACAGAATCTTAGAATCCTTAAACAAAAACCTACAACTTATTCAAAACCCAGCCATATTCAATCCAAAAAATATAATTTGAAACTTGGAGGCAACAATGAAAATTCTCTCCCATCCACAAAAACAATTAAACAGAACTAGTCCACTTATTTTCAGTGAAGGAAAGAAAAAATTATTGTGATATCTAATGTCTAATTTCTATGGTTTACTTGTAGTCATGTACAATTTTTATTTGTTATTCTACCCTAAATGGGCATGACACAAGCAACTTAAATTTTCTCAAGCACATAGGACATTAGGAATTAATAAACTAATTGTTTTGGTACAAAGGGGAGTTCTTACCAAGACTTGAACTAATCACCTTTAACCAAATCCCAGCCACCTGAGCAATCCCCAGGCGACAAAATTAATGAAGCTCCAGAGAATGTACTATCCATCTCCCAAATCAACTTTCCTTATCCAATTTCCCTGACTCAACAAAGAGGAGTACCTATTTCTTCATTTGTTTCAACAATAATGAAAATCCAACAAAACGGATTTTCACCATAATTTTAGTTGAGAACCTAGTTGTAAGAGATAATTCAATGTCATTATTGCCACAACGACAGGATGTCAGCTATCAGCCAATTTCCGGACCAAACAAAGAAAATTTCCTGAAAAAAGGGTTTCTCCCTCAAGGCGACGCAAGCAAATGATTTAGTGGGAATATATATGAATACAATAGGAGCTGGAAAAAACATTGCAATATTTGGTGATTTCAAAATTCTTCAAAAATACAAACAACTCCAGAATTTAGTAAAACGAATCGCACCAAAACTAATGTAGAATCAATCGTCGAAAAGAGAATACATAAAGAGAACACTGAAAAATCCGATCCCAGATGAAAATCCAATGCATGCAAACTAATTTCGAGGAACCTCAAGAAAAAAAAAACAGATACCCAGGAGACAAAATCCGAAATCGATTATATATAACGAAAGATCAAAGCAAAACTGATGCATCGCACGTATCACGCATAGGCAATACCATGTGAGAGAGAAAAAGACCATACCTTTACCAACGAAAATCAAATATCAACGAACACCGTAATAGGCAGAAGGAGCCAAAAGGCTGAAAAGGCGAAGATGGAACAGAAAGAAAAAGGGGTAGCAGAATTGGGTTGCGAAGGATGATGCAACGGACGAGAGGGAAAGGTGGGAAAGAAGATTATGTTGCAGGAAGAGACAGTGGAATGTTGGTGGTGCCACCATTAATAAACAACTTGGTAAATGCGCAGTAACCGCGTTTGCTGCCTTGCTGGCATTCTTCATTGGTTTTCCAGATATTAATTGTAACACCATGGACCGTCCGATTAGGCTTTTTCCGTTTTTTATCTTTTCTTTCTTTTCTAGCAGTTCTTTACATATTTTCCATTTTAGTTTGAAAGGTTCTAGGCAATTGACTTCTAATAAATACCTATTACCTAAAAAAAAAATCTAGTAAATATCTAGATCTTAATAGTGTCAATATGCTGCCAACAATGAAAGCAAAAAATTGTCACTAAAATGTCAATGGAATGTAGACACCTAACAAAATTCCCAATTTATGAAGAAGTTTCTAGAAGATTATCCTTGTCAAGGTTAAGTAGTTGGAAACAAAATTCACTTGCTAAGCTATAAATAAGTAAAAATCCATATCAAGAAAATAATTAGAAATTTCTTTTGAGCATTTAACCTCTCCATTTATTATCA
The DNA here is from genome assembly GCA_037013595.1 of Dicorynia guianensis. Lineage (NCBI taxonomy): Eukaryota > Viridiplantae > Streptophyta > Magnoliopsida > Fabales > Fabaceae > Dicorynia > Dicorynia guianensis. The sequence goes on from JASUAB010000009.1 coordinate 6,854,091, forward strand.
TATATACATTTTGGCAATTTCTATCATATACAGAAGAATACCAAATTTTCATAAAGAATATTAAATGTGTGAATTTGAATTTGTTCAAAATTTTATGGTGATAATTGTAATGCCTTAATTAATGTCATTTCACTATCAAAATGTTGAATATTGATCATTTTCCACTAATGATCATGCCCCTTGTTTTGTTCACAAAAGGCCCCCCGAGTTGGCCACCTGAATTCATATAACTTGATCTATGGGCTAGAGTATAGACCTTATCATTAGCTTTAGGAATGGTCAGAGGAATCAAATAAACAATAAAAAAAAAGAAAAAAGTAAAATGCAAGTATCATAGGCATTCAATTGCTACAAGGGTTGAAACCCCATTACCAAGTGAAAAATAATTAATTTAAGATTTTTAAAAAGTGATATTTTGTATTATTTTTATTAACTATTTTTGCACAAATATAAAAGTTATAATAAGAAAAAAAATTAGTAACGGTTATAAATGTTAATAAAGAAGTAATGATATATGTATATAAATTTTACACATAAATTATTCATATTTTTACATTCTTTTTATCTTTTTTTAAAATTTTTTTTACACATAAAGAAACTTAATCCCCTTCGTATTACTAACATTTTCTTAATAACATAACTTCCGCAAGATATTAAAAAAAAGGTGACATACAAACATATTTACTAAAGATTCAAAGAAATTATTATTGAAGATAAAAATGTGACAACCAACCTCATTTAATGGTTGAGCTGTAATTATCAAGAGTTGGTGACAGGGATATATGCTTTACACGTTTATCCCATGCCATACAAGATTCCCAATTTATGATTTTTATAAATAAAATTGTATTAATTTTTTATTTAAAAATTTTACATTATTATGTTTATTGAGTTATATAAATTAAATCATAAAATTAAATAATTCAAAAATTAATTTATAACAGTTAATAAGAATACCTGTGAATCTTATTTTTTCTAATGATCCACCTTTTGAAAAATGAGAACAAATTAATGGAATTGATACACGTAAAGTGGGTGTATGTCACTTGAAAGCACTTTCCACCGTCCCCTCATTATTTCACCATTCACTTGAAATCAATTTCCTTTCTAATCCACAATCATTTGCTGTAATACTGCAACCTTTCTTCTATCAAAGGTTAAAGAAAAAAAGAAAAGGTGAGTCACATTATTGTAATCAGAGAGAAAGTGGACAAAAGAAAGAAGGTAAATTGGGTGTTTCAACATTTTCTTTTCATGTATGACCATAGAATGATCTGTTGTTCATATTACTTTAAAACAGATTATATATTTAATACTTGATCTAAAAATTATTTTTATTAAAAAAATTTCTTATTTTAAATGGTCATCTAAAAAATAAAAACACCTCATAAAAATGAAAAAACACCTATTACCAACGACAATTCCCAAATCTCCTCTACTTACTATTGACAGTTTTATTGGATTCACTTTAATCTTATTTAGATGCTCTTCAAGTGTAAATACACTAATAAAGAAATTCTTAAAATGAGAATGAATTTTTTTAAAATTTAAAATTATTTTATAAGTAATTTATATTAATCATAAACAATTGAGAGATCAATTAAGGAGTCCATCAATTCGGAACTGAAAAGAAAAAAGAAAAACTTGTTCAGATATGTATTAGCTTTTTGAAATCATCCATGCTCTTCTAATAATCCGAAGAGGTTGAATTCTATAACAAATGCTGTATATGAGTAGATAATTTACATTACAGGTTCCTTTTGACCACGTCATGCATATTTCATGACAAGTTAAAATAGCACCAACAATACTCATAAGCCGGCACAATTTTAGGTGTGGAATAATGATCGTAGACCATATTAATATGTGATTTGATAATCAAATGATGAGCATCTATGCCAAACCTGAGTCTTCTGCTGAATTTTGTCTTTCAGTTCTGCCCGTCCAAGGAAGGATTAGTTAGATAGGTAAACTTGTCTACCATTTTCTTCTGTCTCTTTAATAATTCCATGCGTTGATGCATTCCCATACCTCGTCCACGGCCAAAAGTAAATTCCAAAACATAGCATACCCTCACTATCAGTAGTAGCATGGCTTGCATTCCGACCGAAGCTAACGAATGTCACCGATAAAGATGCCAATAATTAAATAGAAGAATTGTAAACGGAATGGTCCGGCAAACCTCTAAAAGCATAATATTGCATTCCCTTGATCTTGTTAGTTACTTAGTTATGATAACATGTTTAACATATACCCCTCACAATATGACTGTCCAGAAAGATTTATGCACTTTCACCACATTGGAAGCCACCGTCTTGCTGAACAAATAAGAGAACAATCTGCAGTCACTAGAGTACCAGAAACTGCAAAGATGCTATACTATTTCCTTTATATAATAATTATAATTATACTAAGTCTGAAGTGGCATAACTTGTGTTTGGTGTCTTTGATCACTTCAATATTCAAAACTTACCCTTAGAAGAAAGGCAGAAGTTATAGTTAATGGCTAGTCATCTGAGCATAACTCATCAATTCCATCTATTGTGAAAAAGGAAGTAATTACCCTATAAACTAGAAGAGTATAAAATAAAAAAGGGTATTGACACTCACTAGCATGTACATTCAACCACAACACCACAGTAGCTGCCGTAGACCATCTCAGTCTAGTAAATTTTTTTCTTTTAATTCAATTAATGATTTAGTTTTTCTCAGATGTCGGTCTAGCGAACTCGATGCACATTTTATATGTACACAGCATTTACAACACCAATACTGCATCACCACCAACACCAACTTTAAAGGCAGAAACCACTTCCTCAAAATAAATATATGACTTGTGACAATGTTATCAAGAGAAGACACTTAATAGGTAAACAATGGTAAGTGCAATAGAAGTGAACTCAGACACGGGCAACCTTCGGACAAATTGCCAATACAGCAATAGAATTCAATTTTACTTCTCTTCTGATGTGGTTATTTCTTGTTCTACTGTTAGTGTTGTAATATGAAGACTTATTTGCTGCGTAAGTATACACTGTCATGGTCATTGTGCTTAAGGATTGATACAAGAGAAAATATTAGGACAAAACTTTTCTTTCAGTTTAGTCGATGGCTCACTTCTAAATCTTATATATTTGTGGCCTCTTCTAGGTATGAATTTAATATAGTTAAATTCCAAAATTAGGCAAATGCAATAAGAAGGAGGACAAGAAAAAAAAAAAAAGGAACAACGAAGATGCTGAAGACAGCTTATAACACCCAGAATGTAACATCATTTAAAATTAAGGTTACTAGTCCCAACTATTTGTTGTGCATCTCCATAAGACCGAACACATTTTTAGTTTAATTACCCAATTAATTTTATACCTATAACCCATAGATCCAACATTGCAACCAAAATTTTCAACCGAAGGTGAAATGAAACAGAAGAAAAAATGGTCACATGGATTTAACACATTAGCTATAATTTTACGGAAAATTTGTCTAAAATAACACAGAAAATAGGGTTGCATCCAATATCTATACAGGAGCATAAATGGGTATTAAAATAAAAAAAAGAAGTTATCCAAACTTGAGACATTGGCTTAGATGAGAAGAAGCTAATATGAAAAATAGCTTTACTTCCAGAAGAGGTCTTCTTAACTCATTACCTTACAAGAATTTTTCTATGCTTGTGGTAAATGTTGACTTGGGCACAGCACCAATAACAGCATCTTTCTTTTCACCATTCTTGAAAATCATGACAGTTGGGATGCTTCGAATACCATAACGATTTGCAATTGAAGGACTCTCATCAGTATTAAGTTTGTAACACTTAAGCTTCCCAGAATATTGCTTTGCCAGCTCATCAATTATAGGGTGAATCATACGGCAGGGACCACACCATGGGGCCCAGAATTCAACCAGAACAGGAGATTCAGACGCAAGGACAAGCGACTGCCAATTTGTGTCAGTAACAAGAGCCACTACATTATCCAAAAAGAAGACAATTAGCTTCAATTAGAATTTCTCTAACACAAGCAGAAAGCATTTGGGAGCTTAAAGAAAGAGGTCATTAGGATCCACAGCATCACTGTGGCTACAATTATGAAGAAAGCAAGGCTTAATTCTAACACATGAATAGTATATGAATGAAGCAGAAGAGACAACACACTACTAAAGATAAACAATCTATGTGACACCCTAATCTGATACTATTAAAAGACCAATTCTGGGAAAAAAAAATATGCTGTGCTCTGGCACCAAACTAGCTTTGAAAATAAAAAATAAACTCACAGTGCTCCTCGTGGAAGTGAAGAAATCCAAATCTTACATCAAACATGGTATATTTGGCGAAGGTCTTACAAGTGTGGACCAGTGAAGTTTTGGTCAAGATGCGCGTTTTGGGGATAATATCTTAAAGTTACAAAACCGTGAGGGCTTTGGTTCAAAGCGGATAATTTGTCTTGATATTAAGTCAGGTATTTACAATATCTGTTTAAGTTGGAGGGCCATTAAAAAAAACTTCTCTTGGCAAAAAATAATTGTACACTTCATAAGCTTTTAAAGAGCAAAAAAGGAATTGACAATGGCCATTCAGTATCATACTATGTCACTGCAAACAATTCTTTACTTCAACAATCATCTTAAAGAAGCTTCCTTCGTTTTGTTTGGTCCTACAAAGCCCCAACCCCTAATTATTAGGGCATTCGATTTTATAATTATATATTTTTTGCCCACCTTGTAGTAGCAAGTAGTCACTTACAAGGACATAACATCATTTGGTAACTACTCTAATTAACTATGTATGCCTTCCATTTGCGTTGTCGTCCTTGATTAATGCCAACACCTCATGCTTGATGTTCAAACCCTTCGGACTGATACACATAAATGATCCTAACGCAAGCTATACTGTTAAACGGGGAGTTTTCGGCTTTTGAGAGGCGGCATACTCTGGTAAAGCCAGACCAGACTAGTACAGACAAGAACTACATGTCAGGCTTCAAAATGTTAACCAAAACTATAAAAATATAAGTTAAAATCAGGTTAGACGCCCTTTGGCTAAGCCATCTTGGGCTTACATTTATTTTCAATAATTCACTAACCAACCAACCAACCAACCAATAACAAAGCAAAATTCAGAAACTTTCTGGAATAAAAGTTTGAGCTGACCATCAACTGCGGTATCCTTAGCCTCACACACGACCCGTCCACTGCGACGAGCGATTGCGGAAGCAGAACTGGGCGAGCCAAGGAAACGTGTGGTTGCGATGGGTCTGGGCTTAAGGCCTTTGTACTGCGGCAACCTAGCTGAGCTCCGACGGCTGGAGAGTGAAGTAATTGAAGAAGCTGTGACAGGAGAGAAAGTGACGGAAGGAATAGTGGAAGCCAGAGAAACGGCAAGCGATTCTAGTACAGTGGCCATGGAAGCAAAGGATCGGAGATCCACAGCAAGGGGAAAAGAGAAAATGGAGACCTGGAAGCGTGATTGAAGTGACACTGTTGATTGAATGCTGCGATATTATAAGGCGAATGGATGTACAGAAACGGAAGATGGATGAGGTGGTGGGACTGAGAATATGAGACACGTAATCTACAAATTTTCCAGCAGTATAAGTAGGTGGCCCAATCAAACGACGCCATGTCACTCACCGTGTTGGTGAATCGGCGATTGGGAACTTTATCCTGGCTTTATGATGCAAGCTACTGAAGACCTTTCACAAGGCCTTTCCATGCTGAAACATTCCTTGCCTTATTTCATTTGTTTTCTCTTTCAAATAAATTTTGTAAATTTTTTTCTTTCTTTATCCAAAATTTCTGTTTTTGTACGTGCCCTATTTATACATATATTTAACAAGTTTTCCATTTTTAACATATGAATAACATTATTTTTATATGTGAAAACCTTATGAAAGAAAATCATTTGCAAACATCATAACTCCTTATCTATATATAGAGATTACAGAAAGTGGGATCTGCGAATTGTGAATCAACCAACTCAAATTCTATTAGTTCAAAAAATTTTCACATAATTTATGATTCGTCTCTATATATACTGGATAGATGTTAAGTTGCATATTTTAAAATTTTATAAGTCATGCATATTTTAAAATTTTAACTCAAACCTACCCCATATATGTTGAGTCAAATTTAGAACAAAATTTCAAAACCCAAGTTTATCTAATTGGACCACCTTTTTCTCAAACCCATCAATACAACCCATTGCATTTGCAAATCCCTAACAGAAAGTCATGTTTGGCTAATTGGCTCCACTGAAAGTTCAAAAGCCTATAATACTTGTCGTCCCAAAGCATCAACCACGAAAAACCAATCCCTTCGGAGACATCCGATAAAATTAGAACGATACAAAGATTAGCATGGCAACCATGAAAAACCCAATTGCCTACGAATTTCTGCTGGGGCATGGTGATAGTGTTTGAATGGAGTCTACCGGTTGCGACGCTTCACTTGCAGTTGTACACACACTTTGTCTTTAACTGAGGTCATATCTTCAATTATCAGATTTTTATTTTTTTTATAACCTGATAATTAATTGGCTTTTCAATTGATCTTTTAATCACTTTTAACAAGCACAAAATAATTTTAGATTTTAAAAGAGGTATTCTTATCCTGTAGATCTTGATATCAAAAGATGAGGTTAAAAACTGTGCATCAAGTTAGAATTTAGATGTTTGAATTCAAATATTAAAAGTTACCTTCATTAAGAAAAATGAAATTGCTCCGCTCCTGTAGTATTTCACTAAAAAAAATGAGATTAGAGTATAAGACGAGACTCAAATATCAAATTTGATATTAATTAGTAACCATAACTAAAAGAGTAATTATAAAGTTATGTCCTTGTTTGTAAGTTTTGCATATATCTGTTGATTTAAAATTGATCTTTTATTGTGTAAAATTTCATAATCTATTTGAGACCAATCTTAAATAAGCTGTTATACCAAAAATGTTAGAATAAAGATGTAAATATGTCATTACTTTAACCAAAACACCAGCCATTACTGTGCATCCCTTTTAGTCCATTTTCACCGTAATTGATCCCCTTTTTGGTCCATGTGGTTGGATATTCCCCTTATAAAATCTGTTTCTAGAACATATATTATTCACTAGGGAAAAATTCTTACAGTCAATCATTGTTTGGGTTCACATCTATCATTCATAAATAACAGGTCTCAAGTTCTTTTAATAGATATTTCTTTCAAAAAATACTTAAGAAATAAATTCTTAGTCATATAAAAACTATTGAAGATAACTCTGATGGTAGTTTAACTAACTGACAATTTACTTTATAACCAAGATCTTTGATTATAGTTTCATAAAGATTTGAAGTTCACAACTATCATCGAAGGTATTGTAATTGAAGATTGAAAATCAAAATTTGGCTAAGGCTTAGAAAATTCAATTAAGTATTGTGCTTTAAAATCAGATAGCAATTCAAAATATTTCAGCCACGACCCACTCACAGACACAAAGATGATAGTAAAACAGCGTAAATCCAGATCAAATAATGGGAGTTTATTAAAATGAATCAAGAGTTCCTGTTAACCTTACATATAATCAATAACTGTATGCATAAACTATCAGAAGTTAAGCTTCCTGCCCTTGTATCATATACTCGCAAATGCAGAAGAATTAAAACGAAGACAACTTTCTATCTGTGACTGTTGTGCTAAATGTGAATTTGCAGATGATTTCATTGCTATATATTAGAGTTTAAGACAGGTTCCTCTCACGCATAAGAGATTCTATCTTTTCGACATCTTCTGGAGCATCAACACCATGGGCCTCATGGTCAACCTTTATTACCTACAAAATATAGACAGAAATTCTCAGACATCTGTACACAACAGTATTCAATAAAATTAATGCAACTTGCACAAGAGTCACAAGACTTTGGTTTACAAACATTATATATAAGTTGTAACTTTCATAAAACTGATGAATAACTTTACATCTTTTAGTTTTAGGACTTATATCAGTACTAGTTAATTATAAGTTTTATAAAAGATATAAAAGTTACAATTTGTTTGTGATGTTTGTGTACAGAATTCTTGTGTAAGTAGCATTACCTATTCAACAATATATAATCTGAAAGTTTATCATATACTTAAAAGTCCAGCCAAGAAAATCAGTTACAACTAAGGTAAAATGGTAATAACAATCTTGTCATAAATATCTCTCACTTTCCAGGTTTCTTCAAATTTTTTTGCATCTTCTTCAATCTCTTCGAGAAATTCTGTAATTCCCGCACCATCGCATAGAACACATACAGTATAATCCAGGCCCAGGTTTCTATAGTTATAATTAGCAGTTGAGAAAGATTTCAAAAATTACTGCAGACGTACATAAAGAAAAGGTGGTTTTGAATGCCTCACAATCTGCGTAATGACAACTTGACCTTTTTATTTTTCAATTTCAAGAAGTAACAATAACAACTTTGCAAATCAGTGAGATAGAGATAAACTAATAAGGACTTGTGTCAGAAATTTGAGTACCTTCATCTTATAGCCATGCTCAAGGACTTTAAGCTGCTCCAGATCCTCCTCAAGTTGCAATGGAGTAGGCTGAAGATCTGGATATATCTTCAGAAACTTTGCATCGTAGATCTGTCAAATTTAACTCGATGAAGGAAACGATTATGATTGGAAAATGAATTACAAGCAACGCATGTTATCAAGGACAGTTAAATAAAATTTTCACTTTGCTACCTGAATTCCAAGGTGAAGCAAATAGGGAAATTGTGGATTGACCTTCCCTGACCTGTAGCACAAAGGTGGACATTTTTCCAATTTTACTTACAATAAAAATGTAACAATTACAGGAAGTATGTACAACAATTTTACAATAAAGATACTGTGATTGAAGGATCACTTAAAAGAAGAAATCAAAATTTCCAATTTTGTACGCTTACTTGTTGAATGGAATCAGACCCCGTGAAAAATAGATGGCATAACCACGATTATCTACTACGCATTTCACTCGATTTGGATCATGGGCATCTTCAGGTTTTAAAGATGTAACTGCAGTGCTAAACACTGCATCCGGAGCTGCCTGTAGAGCAGGTGATAGATTCTGGCATGATCACTAAGATATAAATCCGATTATCAGATATATTATAAAAATCCTATTGGCCCATAAATTCATCACACTTAATGCAAAGATTGTCAAGATTAACCTAACATTACAAGTATGATTGGGATTAATTCATCATTTTGTTTGGATGAAAAGTGCAAACAATGACTAAAACTTAAGGCAGACACACAAGAATTCTTTCAGCATAAAACAACATTTTTCATCTCTCTTGGTATGGAAAATAGATATGAAAATTGGAAAAAAAAAATCGTACCTGCAATGCTTTGACAACACCATCTATTATTTCAGGTTCAATAAGAGGCTCATCACCTTGAATGTTGACCACAATATCATATTTTTTCCCAAGCTTTTGAAGGGCTTCATTGCATCGCTCAGTACCTATTTAGTGTGATAGAGACTTTGAAACATGGCCCCAAAGAAATGGGAGAATTCAAGAAAAGAAATACCCAATACCCAACAATTTGAAGAGGAAGGAACTACAACCACTTGGAGTAATTATTCAAGACAACAATTTATATGTAATAATGACTCTGATTCCTAGTAGGAATTAGTTTTTAGGAATTTCTTGTTTGGAATTCTCCCAAAATAATCATGGTTTAAAAATTGCTAAGAAATAAGCAATAAATTGCATACCATTTCGGCAAGACTCTGATGTCATTAAGACATCAGCCCCAAATTGTCGACAGCGATCAGCAATCTTTTCATCATCAGTTGCAACAACTAGAACCAGCAAAGACTAGTAATCAGGCATCAAAGAAGAGAGCAAAACATGCACATGTGGATGCAAGTATCAACCAGTTTGTACAGTTATCTTGTCCTCAAATATAACATACCAGATGGTGTGCGTACTAAATGCATTAAAATCTGCTTAGACCACAATACAGCCCAAAGCATGAAGTTCCTAAATTAATTTGTTAGGACAGACAAACAGAAAAGCAATGCAAAGCCATCAAATCTTGAAACATCGAGAAACTTCTTGCCTTTGAATTTTTTGTTTTCTTTTTGGTACAATGGAAGATATAAGACACCAAATAACTATTCTCAACAGGTGGGATCATTGATCCCCTTTTATCCTTTTCCCACAGTGGTTTAACTTCTCCTGGTATCTCTGAAAAAGAAAACATGGAAAAGCTCCTCAATCCATAATGTTTAGCCAGCATATCAGCCATCTTGCCTTTAAATTTTAACAGCCAAATTAGAGGTTGTACAAGCTTGAACATGTGTGGACACACTCACAGCTGAAATGGAGTGGAAATCATTTACTCATCCAGTTCCAAGATACGTGATTTACATATTCTCAGTCTCTGTACATGGCTCCTCAGGCTCAACACAACATGAATTTAGACTTAGTTCACCTTCAAGAAGACAACTTTACAGGTCTTATTCAGGTTTTTTGTGGTCAAGCGCCACTACCCACGACTAAAATGTGCATCTTTGTCACACTCATAGGCATGCAACTTACAATACATATTTCTGGGCACCATCCGAGACATGGTTATACATTAAGAACAATTCATGTCAGATTACAAAAGTTGATAAACCTACCGACATGATCCAATGTATCTGCTAATTTTGCCCTTTCCCATGTTCTCTGTAAAATTCAACCAAATTTTGGTTAAACAATGAAGATAATGAAAGGTACTGAAATTAATAAATGACTACAAAACAAACTGAAACTTTTCTAAGCAACTTTAGCCAAGCATAAACAGTGTGTATAAACAGTGTGTTTGGCTAATTTTAAGAATAAAAATACAGGCAAAGCAAGTCAATAGTTAATATACGTGATCAAATATGTCATACTTTCAGTAAAAATTCAATCAGGGTCAGCACACTGAAAAAAAGCAACTCATATGAATTTACATTCTGATTTCTCTCATTAACTGCAGAACCATATATGGTGAAATTATTCTGAAGGCCGTAATTTGAGCAGCATTCAGTATCAGTCGAACCCTCCATTACTCTTTTTTCTTCTCCATATTCAGGGCCCAGAATATCCTTTGACAATGGTCCATATCAAGCTAGTACATGCATATGTTTTCCTTCCCCGGTCTTTCACACTGAAGCAACCCGTATTATTTTCTACCTTCCTTAAGTAGGATTATAGTTACACAAAAATGTCACAATTATTACCATACTCATTACCAATCAAAACCAATCACCATTGTTCCTTCTCTGAGCGTGGAACCATGTCATTGTAAATGTTGATTACATTTGAAATCTTTTTACAATTTAGCAAGCTGATTGAATCATCATGCTTACATCGTGAACTATCTGAACCAATGCGCTCCAATGTAAGCAAAATAGAAGGGAGCAATGTTGCTTGTCAGAATAAGACAAACCCATAAGTAAATAATTATAAATTATTCTAAAGTAATCTCTACCCTTAATTCACATCCAGAAGCTACCATCAGGCACCTTGCATCTCCTATGAATGCTATATTTTCATTAAAGTTCAGGCCAGTCGACATGATTCTTAAATAAGCTCGGAATATTCCCGAATTTCATCCTCCAACACGGAATTCTTCTCCCAACATAACATAAGAAATCCGATTTACGTTATTCCAGAGAAATAATTAGTGCACCAAAATTCATCAATTTAATAGAAAGAACAACTCAAACCAGATCAGGCACAGAAACGGAAGAAATGTGATTGGTAAAATAACAAACTAAAACTACGAGAATTCATTAAAAATCAGAAATAATTCAAAGGGAAATAATAATAAGAAGAAGAAGAAAAAGAAAACGCTTTCTGAAGAGATGAAAGAGATAGAGAAGTAACATACACCTGGATCATTGGCTTCCCAAGGATGTGAACTAGAGGCTTGCCCTGAAACCGGGACGAAGCGAAGCGGGCAGGTATGATACCGACGACCCGGCTCCGGAATCTCCTGACTCGGTTCCAGTAGAGGCAAGCGCCGGCAGCTGCTGCAATCGTAACTCCCGCCACAATGCCATGCACGACCCATGCCTTGGAAGACTCAGATGACGAAGAAGAAGACGGTGACGAACAACTGGCCATGGTCCCTCTTTGTTCCTGAGCGGTCTGTGATGTGAACCGTATATTTGATCACTTCCTGGAAGAGACTAGGGACTTGAGAGAGATTGTGAATTTGAGACACCGGCCGAAATGCAATTTCTTTTTTTTTTTTTTTTTTTTTCAGAGGACTGAACAATGCCAATTTTAACTCTTAAAGTTTGAGTTTTAACTCTTAGTCAAATAAAAGTATTATTATTATTTATAATTTATAAACAGTCTTATTTAAATGAAAGAGGGAGAGGGATGAAGTAAGAAATCAAAATAAATAATTTAATAAAATAACTTTATTTAAATAAAATTATATAAATTGAAAATAAATAATTGGATAGTTACAACATTAGTTTTCTAAATATTTCTTGGTGGATAGGAAAATATTATTCTTAAAACATTTTTATCACTCTTTCTTTATAATTTGGTACGGATTGTCATTCTTAAAGCATAGAATATATTTTATGAAATAAAGTGTCTAAAAAAATTAATTATATAAATTATCTTAAATTTATAATTTATTATTTATTTGATTGTAATTTATAACAATTTATAATATTCATTTTTTTTTATAAAAAGTTATCAACTTGTAATGTATTTTGTAAATGCACCTTGCTCTTGATGATTCAAAGCAATTAGATAATATGATACGTTAATTTATTACATCTTATAATTTTGTATTGTAAAATTAAGAATAAAATTAAAAAAATTAGTGTCAAATTCCTACTTAAAGAAATATTTATTTTTAAGAATTTTAAAACCTTTATTTATTATGAAAGAATATTTTTATTTTAAAAAGTAAATAGAATTTTGTTAAGATTAAATTGCTTACGACTACGCTAACAAATAATTTTAAATAATAATCTGTTAATAATTTAAGAATTAATTATTAATTTTTAGTACTCATAACTAACCTTTCTTTTAGTGGATTACAAATTATACCAACAGTTTTTTTTCAAAATTTCTTTGTAAAAGTTCAAGAAAGGTAACAGAAAACAAATACTAGTACAAGAGAGACTAACAATTCTTTTGAAGTTTTCATAACAAATTTTCTTTTGGTAAAAAATTTTTGTAACAAGTTTGATCATTATAATAAACTACGACAAAGTCTTAGAGATTTGAAAAAATAAAATAAAGCTTTGATGCACTAATTTAGATATTCTCAATGGTCGTATCCTTCAATTAGATGAATTTTTACAAAATTTTTATAACACTTCTACAGATGTAATTCATTGCTAACACGTGCATGACTAGAAGAAGTATTAAAAATTAATTTTTTGTTTACAAAAAATATGTTCTTATATTCTTATCCTATATTTTAATAATCTTTTTTATTATAATTTTTATTTATTCATAACAAAAAAGATGTTCATGATTCATGCATCATAAATAGAGAAATGGAGAGAAAGAATTAAAGAAAAATAAAAAAGCTTTATGATATGCATAGAAAATTATAGAAAACTTTTTAAAAAATTACAATGGAAGAAAAAAAATATTATCCTTTTTCGAAAAACTAAAAACAGTAATATAATAGTTAAAAATAAATATATATGAATAGAAGAAATTCATCCTTGATTATGTCACTATTTTTGTTATTTAGATATGCTAGAATGTTTTTAAGTATAGAATCAACGGACAAAAATTTTATTTACTTGATATAAGACATTTTGATCATAATAAAATTTTATTTATCTTTTAAAATAAAATGAATCTTTTATAATAAATAAACATTTCCATATCTTTAAAAGTAATTATTTGCTTAACCGGCCTTGGCACTAATTCTCCCAATAAAATATTCAGAATAACATGACTTGCGGAGAAAGGTTAGGCAAGAAATCCGCAGCCAGCAAACGTGATGCAGATTTTTCTATAATAACATTTCATATCCTACTCTATTAAAAATCTGTATCTAAATGTATATTAATTGAAAATAAATACCATTGCTATTCTGGCTCGTCAACTCTGGATATGAATTGGAGTCTGGTCAAGACTAGCTGGTGTTTGACTGAGTTGAAAAGACCTACCTTATCTTGCCACTTTGTCATACAGAAAGACCCATTCACATCTCAGATACACAGTCACAACCTGAAATCTTCAAATAAATTGCTTAGTTCGCAGAATATCAGCACACCATTGATCTTTCATCGTCCATCGTCTTGCTGTCATAGCCACACTGCTGATTTCCTGCATTCTCTATCAGATTTTGTATGGTTTGTTCTTCTGGGTCTTCGAAATGAGGCCTGCCCGGGGCGATGATGATCTCGAGGAAGCAATTCATCCTGCAGCGGCTTACACTGTCAGAGGGCGATCTTTCCAGGTTGCCATCTTTCAAGCCATGGTCCAAAGCAATTTGCAGGCCTGGAGAATGCTGGGGCCATTTAAAGGAGATGAAAAACGAGGGCAAAGGCTCAGAGATTCCAAGAAATTGCCACCATTGGTGAACTATGGAAGCCATGATCATGCTGTCACAAGTTGTGGCGAGTGTGTCATTTGCTTGGAAGATTTCAAAGTTGGTCAGTTCTGCCAAGTTTTTCCTGCGTGTAGCCACATTTTTCATTCAGATTGCATAGACAGCTGGTTGGCGAACAAGCTAACGTGCCCAATCTGTCGTGTTCGCATATCGGATTAATGATTATATTAGAAAGAGTAATGATACACAATTTTTTCCTGTAGACAAACTATCGTGCATGATAATTTGTGAAAAGATGGTAAAAATAAATACTTGAAACGGATTCATTATGAAAATACTTGAATATAAATCAATACAATTGGTTCATATATTTAATCAACTAAAAAAGCTTGGAACGGTATGTAGAGAAAAAGATTTACATATGATTTTTATTAATTTAAAAAAAGTTTATAATAGAATACTAAGAAAAGTCCTATGGGAGGGGTAACAGAAGATTTTTCCATAAGAATCAGTTTGTATCAAAGGTTATCTTTAAATTTATATATTTTTATTTTAGTAATAGATGTACTTACTAGACATATTTAAGATGTAATTCTAAAATGTATACTTTTTGCATATGACATAGTCCTTATAGAGAAATCGAGAGAGGAGACTAATTATAAATTGGAGATATGAAGGGAAGTCTTAGAATCAAAGGATTTCCTTTTAAGTAAGAGTAAAATAGAGTATATGAAGTACAAATTTAGTAAGAGACGAGAAAATAATGATTTGGAGATAAAAATTAGATAGCATAGTATACCACAAGTGTTTTAGTTTTTGTTTCTTGAGTCGATTTTATAAAGTAATGGGAGATTGACGGGGATATCACACACAAGATTCAAGTTAGTTGGATGAAATAGAGAAATGCATTGAGGGTCATTTATGATCGCAAAATATCTAATAAACTTAAAAGAAAGTTTTATTGAACTACTATTAAACCAATTATGCTTTATGATAGTGAGTGTTGGGCTTTGAAGGGTTAACAAGAACAAAAAATAGGAATGTCAGATATGAGAATATTGAGATGAATGAGTGGACACACAAGAAAAGATAAAATTAGAAATGATTATATTCAAGAAAGAGCTAGTGTGGCAACTATTGAGGAGAAAAGAGACGTAAAAAAAGACTAAAAAGGACATTTAAAAAAGTGATTAAAAGAGGCCTTTGGTTAAATGATACTTTTAAAAATTTGGTTGCGGATAGAAGCTTATGGTAACGTTTAATTCATGTAGCCGATCTTACTTAATGAGAAAAGGTTCTGTATTATTGTTGTTATATTTATTCAACTAAAAATTAATATTTTAGTATGAAATTACTATTATATTTCTTCACAAGCAATGAATTAGTTGCAGTACAAAATCTCTTTTGATTACGAAGATGCACCCTAGTTGGTATTTGAATTTCACTATAATAGCACTGCTTGGCTTGGCATTAATCAAATTACCAGATCAAAATTGATCTTGGCCTCTAAAATTAGGTTCAGGGGATTGTGCAGGCCTGTAAACGGGGTTTTGGTTATTAAATGCCTCAAAGCTAACTAAACATGAGCTCAATAATGCCAAAATAATTCACAACAAATGGAATAAAATTTTACTCACAACTAATCCAAACTGCCGACGTGTGATCGATATAGTTATAGTTGTAACCTTAACAAGAAAAGTTCTTTACCAATTCGAGTACTGGCTTAAATTTCAGGTTTCAATTTTTAGCTTGTACAGAAGCCGGTATATTTAGTTTGCATTTTACATAGTGTATAGGATAATTTTATTAAAGTGACAACTGATAAGTGCTTCTTTCAGATTCTAGTGAGAACATCTGCAGAATCACTTTTTAGTAAATGCTAATACATACAGACAATTTAAGCAACATAAAAGGTTTCTGGGCACTGCTCTGATTGTCCTGACTGGTGCATGCACGTTTCTGTTAGCATGATGAGAAAGAAAAAATTCTAAGGAGAATGAAACATGCAAGAACTTCAGAAATGTTATAGTAACACTATGAATCAGGATATAATTTGGGTCGTATAGGCAGACCGTAGAACTTAATACAGAAAAAAATATATATATATATATATTTGGATTTTTTTCCTGTTTTATTTTTGGACCTTTATATTTAGATGCCCATTATGAAGCCTCTATGACAAAATCCAATTGCTAACCCTGCTGAACAGAACCTTCCTCTAAATGGTTTCTGGTTTGCCTTTAGCTTTTGATAGTTTTCAGTTTTCACAACCAAACAAGTAACTTACTGCAGATTTAACAACATGCAGGCATCCGGTTGCACAGCGCCTCAGTTAGTTATAACAAAAAGTTCTCATTCAGCTACGATGTGATCATCTAAAAGCAAAGAACCTTTCAGTGGCAATGCCACCAAAAAATCTATTCCTGCAGCATATGGGGTCTGTAACTTTCACCTCCTCATCACCTCACCCAACCCTTTTCTCATTTTTCATCTCCGCAGGCCTTGTATTATTGATTTCATTCATCCTTGCATTTCTCTTTTTCATCACTTCCTTCTTGATCTTACTCTCTCTAGTCATTTTCGACATCTTGCGTTCTTGGATTCAAGATGGGACACCGGCGCATGATATTGAAGCAGTAGGCGAAAGCATCCTTTCAAGACATAATGATCACAACTTGGCATCAGGCAATGCTGTTTACGAAAGCATGACATTGTTGAAAATCTTTTGGGTACAAGTGTGGCAGAAATTCAATGAGGAAACTATTGCAGGAGAGCAGCAAATACATCAATTCTTTGAGATGCTGCCACCTCCAGTCAAGTACGAAAGGCATGTAGGGCCATATGCAAGATCTGATGAATGTGTGATTTGCTTGGATGATTTCCTTGATGGTGACTCTTGTCGAGTTTTCCCTGTATGCAAGCACATTTTTCATTTGAATTGCATAGATGACTGGCTGAATGATCATGTAACTTGCCCAGTTTGTCGCAAGAGTATGTTATGATTAGTATATTGGTCTTTTCAGACTTCTCTCTGTACCAAGAAACATGGTTTCAATCTCATACTTGGATCAAGATGGCTAGAGAGTGAGTAAGAAACATAAAGAAGTTGAAAATTAGTGAGAGAAAGAAGTAGAATTCACAGAAAGAAACACGAAGAGATAAAAAAATATCACTATAGTTAGAGATTCAAATCCCTCATTCTTAAGGTTTCTAAAGATATGTCTTTTGAGAGAAAAAAAAAAAAAAACTATACAGGTTTACCACAATTTTAGTTAATCATTAGAAAATCAAAGTTTGTCCTGCAAGCACATTTTTTCCAAATAACTTTACAGATATTTTGTAATAAGATTAGTATATTAGAAGATATTTTTAGACTGAATCAGGTGTGACCCTCAAAATAGTTGCTTCTGGTTTTTTAATTTTGTCTACTGCCTAAATATTGTTCCCATTATCAAGGTCTGAACAGGAACTTGAAATAATTCTCTTGCACATTCCACCTGCATGAAACTAAGACCAAACAAAAAAAAAAAAAAGAAAAAGAAAATTTGACCATGACTGGAATTACTAATAACAAAATACGAATCACAATGACAGAATTACATACAGGATTTTAGGCTAAAATAAGATTATATGCTATAATGTAGCCAATGGGGATCTAGATGGACTTAAACTTCAAACCAAAAGCAAAACTTACACCCGTTTTTAGGTAAACAATACGCTTTGCTAGTTTTGGTACATTATAAGCACCATTTCATACAATCCTCATTTTATAAAATTTAAATCATTAAATTTATTTAATTCTACAGACTAAATTAGTAAATTGTTAGACCTAATTAATCTAATAGTTCTCACACAAGATGTGAATATTTTATTTTTACATCAAGTGTGGGAATAGCATTTCTCAAACCATAAACATTAGTTTACACCACAAACATTTGCCGTTTTAGAACAGAGAAGATTTGAAGAGTTCACAATTGTGGTATAATTGAGACCCGGATTCTTGACCTTGGAGATCTGAAGTCACAATGCACTTAGTGGCAGAGAGAAAGAAAAATGAGAGTTAAAATAGTGAGAGGAAGAAGTGTGACCAACACAACTAGAGACCATTGTCTAATATCTCACTTTTGCCTAAAGTCACCAAAGTTTAAAAACTCCCAAAGTCAAGAGGAAAAGTGAGGATATATTTAGGCTTTATACATTAAACTAAAACAGGAGGGAAAGTGAATTGCATAAACAAGTAGACAACTATTTGATACATATCAAACGAGAAGAGAGAAGAATGAAACCACTTTTTTACAGGCTAATAGCATATATTAAGCCTCAACCTCACAATAGTAGATGAACCTCCCCAGATTCCTGTAATTTGCCAAGACCTGAAAAGGTATGCCTCAAAAACTTCTGATTCTAAATTCATTGTGAATGAGGTGGACACTTTAACAGAATAAACTGTTTTCTTTTTCTATTATCTTGCGGTGCCTATAGTTAAAGAATTCATAAGAACACTTTTATACAATTTACCTAGCTGTGTTTACACTTTGTCAATTTGGATCCACAGGCTATCCGATACTCGAACAATTTAAGGCCTAAACAATTATCTTGTAAACAAGGTTGCCAATTTAGTATCCTTATACTTGATCCAACTTATGTCGCTGACAGAATATCAAATAACATTAAAAAATTCATCATCTGATGGAGATTCTTCACTTTCACCAACCGAGAGTTCATCAAGCAAGCAAAACTTCAAGGAGATGAAATGAGGATGCAGGGCTTAGCACAAATGTGCAATGATAGGCTCCACAAAAAACCATCATGAACACCGCAGATAAAAGATGAAAGAGAACAAAAACATCATAAAAACTGCCAGTCAAATTGCTCAAAAACATAGATGAAGTAAGTTTAGATGAGAACAATATATTGACATTGGTTCTAGAGGAAACTAGAAAACGAAACAGAGTCAATTTCATTAAGTTTTCCTTTCTCAACTAAAATTGAGCATTAACTATAGACAAAACTCCTTCCCATCGTCAAGAAGATGACATTCAATTCCATTTATAACCATTCCTTTGCAAACCTTTTCAAGAGTCATCCTCTAATCAATACACTTAGCAATGTCACCCACATCACTGTGCGTATTAAACACAGAGTAATCTCAATCATACCAACTGGCTTCAAACAGAAGCCAGCGTTCAATCATTTTTACAAACACCTCATGGGCTCACTGCAATCTTATAACGCAAACTAAGAGCTACTTCGGAGTCTATAAACTATGCGGCCTTTGGATGTATCGTACCGGCTAACTTCAACCTTGACTCTATCTCCCGGCAAAATACGAACAAAGTTCTTTCTGATTTTCCCAGAAACATAACCCAAAATCAAGTCTTCATTATCAAGACGAACGCGAAACATACCGTTGGGAAGGGACTCGGTGATCAAACCTTCGTGCACCCATTTTTGCTCACCGGCCTTGTCCGATTTCGCCTGTACGAAAAGGGTTGCCGGATGCCTGGTTTCCAATGGAAGGGATTTAAGGAAACAGAGGCTGCGAAAATGCTGGTTGGAATTTGATTGAAGCAGCATAACAGGGAAAAGGGTACTGCTTGGAGAAGGACGGTGATGGGTATGCAGAACTGGCGTGCAAAATGGGAACGACGATGAGCTTAACATCTCTACGTGGGTGTGGGTGAGTGTGTGTGGTGGGTTCTATTTGCGGGTTCGATGAGTAAAAGGGTTTAGATGAGAGAGCAATTTGTGTCTGGACTTTGGTGGACCTAGATGATGAAGCGATTGGCTGAAAGGAAAATGGGATTTTCAGGGATAAGGCTCGACGAGAGAGAGAGTAGGGATGTGCATTGTATCGGGTCAAATCATTTTAATTCACTTTAAATTGTGAAAAAAAAAATTTTAATTGAGTTAAAATGAGGTAAAATAAATATTATGTAATATTTTGACTTAAGATGGGATAAATTAGGTGGGGCTGGATTTTTATCCTCTTTTCATTGAGTTGTTGCGGGTACCTAACAAAATTTATATATATATATATATTTTTCAATTTTTATGCTATATATATATATTTTTTAAATTTTGATATTATAAAATAGCATTGTTTTGTAAAATGATGTCATTTTTTAGCTTGCCCTAAAATTTCTACAAGTACAAGCAGGCAAGAGGCAGCTCAACTTCAGCAAACCAACACCACTCCTCCCTCCCTCATCTCAAACCCTCGGTCCCTCAACTCCCTCTCTCACGAGTTACAAGTTTCGTTCGTTGTCTCGTTGTTTCCAATAGTCAACGCTAATCCCTTACCTCCTTCCACTTTGTCTTGACTCGCCTCTTCTCATTTTGACTCATCTTTTGTCTAATCATCATACTTCGACGCTTTAGGTCCTCAATAGTCGATCGAACCTCATCTTCGTTCCACCGCTTGCCTTACGTTCGTTCGTCCCCATCCTAACCCAAATCAACTCACCCAAGTGAAACCGAATCATTCTAACTCAAGAATGTTTGTTTGAAAAATTTTTTGGCTGGGGTTGAACTAACTTAATAAGAGATTGGGTTCAACTGGGTTGAGAAAATTTTACCTCAACCTAAATCGCCTCACCCAATGCCCACCCCTAAGAGAGAGAAACAAATTCATAAAACAAGACATTAAAATTATGCTGAGTAACAAATTATATTATCGGTGTAACCATTCTAATACTAGTATATCAGATGCCATCAAAATAAATTAAATTATTGTTTAAAGTTAAAAATATTATAATTTATCTTTATGCGTGTATATTGAAATGAATTAAATTTAATAAAAATAGTTATCAAATTCAATTAAATTATATTTAAAATTTTTAATTTAAACTTTATTGTTTATATACACAAATCAATTTGAATTGATGAGTTATGTGAGTATTTTATATTGACCAATTAAGTTAGGGTCAAAATTTTTTAAAAAAAATTTACACAATACCTTTACAGTATAGAGCAAGTCACAAATAAGATTAAATTTTTTTTTCCTCGTCGAGCTCATATATAGAACCTTCACAGTCTCAATAGGATGTTAAAATTTTAATTTTGCTTCAATTGCTCCAAAAGAAGAGCTCTGAAAGCTATTGAATAATGAATGTTATCAGCTTCTATAATGTGTATTGGTAATTTGCTTTTGAAAGCATCAACACAGAATTGGTTTCAAAGTAATTCTCATCTTTTAAAGAACTCAAGCTTCCACTTATCACGTTACTGATATTACTTGAATTGAAAACATAAAACTTGAAAACAGCATCTAGATGAAGAAACTTACCTTCTTTTCGGTAACCATTGCCTTTGCAACCATACAAAGCTTCCCTAGAGATTCAAACCAAAAATATCAGCCTAATGGTAATATAACTTGAAAGATATTTGAGGCCGAGGTTATTAGGCGTTGTGAAAGATTTAGGTAGTATTGTAAGAGGACTTAGGTTCAAATGTTCTATACTGTTTTATTACAAAAAAAAAAGAAAAAGAAAAAAAAGATATTTGAAGCCTGTAATATGACTTGCCACCATAGCTGAAGTTTCCTACATTATGCGGATTGGTTGTGATCGTGAAGCAATCAAGAAGAAAAGAGATGATAAGGAGAAGAAAATCCATGAGCAAGATCAGAAAGCAATCTCTCTATCCAGAATTGAAGTTAACGGGGAAGACTTGAATTCTTGTTATATGTCAATCTCTCTATAATGCCAAATGACACTGGTTTTTCCTAAGCATAATTTTCAAGAACAGGACAGGAGATGGTATTTTCAAAAGATTTAATCGTATACATGTGTTCCTTGCTGTTTGGTGCTCTAGTTTTATCTTATGGTACGAACATTTTTAAGCTAATGTTTCATCCTAGGACGTGTCTCACTATATTTTCTTAGCGCGCTTTGATTTAATTATAAGAGGTTTTGCCGGCAGAACTACTGTTTCATATTGCTTGATAAAAGCTGTTGCTGTTCTGTGTCATTTTTAACCTTCTTTCTCTCAATATTCTCCACTTACTGCAGCTTGGCACCGCTCTGTTGTTCCCCATCTCTAATTTGCAGCACGCTGTTCATTCTGAAGTTTCTTCATTTAAAGATTGCCTTCTTTGGTCAAGATGGCCTTTGCTGGACCCATAACTCTTGCACTACTGAACTGCCCCTTCCCAATATATCTTTATGTTGATGCCTTGATGGAAGAGGGCGACAAAGTCCGAAGTGTTATAAATATAGCTCTGCCCAATACTGAAAGATGCATTATATTAGGGATAAAATAGAATAACCAGCAACAGAAGAGAAAAAATGGGAGTAGTAACAGGAAATGCTACTAACACAACCTTTCGTCCAAAACTTGTGAAAACAGCTAACGTAGCTGCATCTAAGTTCCAAACGGCAAATGTCGAAGATTACAAGAGAGAGAGGAATTAGATATTCAGAAGCAATAGTGAGCCCTCTCCGGCCCTACACTAACATGACAAAAGTGATAAGCTTTCATCCGCCAAACAACGGCGAAGATGGAACAAGCACAAGTACAAACAACGTAAAATATATCATATAGTCATTTTGAATTTGCAAGATCTCTTGGCAGACGAGGCTTCATGACTTTAGCTACACGAAAAGTACTTGACAGTATCAAATTTATTTCCACTGATTGCCATTACAAAATTCATCTAAAATATAGAAGAGAACTCCCCAGGACTCGTCATTTCATTCATATTGGTCGTTCTAAAAAGTGCATTTTAAGCATTAGATGCCCTTCCTTCTGCTTCTGCTTCATTCACTACAGGCACCTTTTCATAAGCTTTTGACATTCTAAATCTCTGTGGCAGAATACAATGACCACCAAATCGTTGCTGCAAGTAGATGATGACAGCAAATAGAAGACCTCCCAAAGGAATGACAACATCCCAAGCAGTAGAATAAAAATCTGCACTTGGATCTGCATAGTAGTACGTCCCATTAACTTGGGGAGCATAGTTTTGAGTCCTGTAAAGATCATAAGCATGGGGTAACTGTCTCACAAAAGTAGTTCCAAAGTAAAATGAAAAAGAAAGAGCATTCTCCCTCAAGTTTGAGAACAGGTTAAGCATGATTTGAGGCAAGAGAAAGCCGTCCAATATCAAACCACCACAAGATTTAAAGTCCTCCCAAGATGAATGGTGCTGGTAGCCAAAGGAAGGCCTCACCAAGAATACAATTAAGAATCCAGTAGCATATAAGGGTAAAGTAAGACAGACAGACTTTCTCTCAGCAATCCAGAAGCTCTTCTGGCTTCCATCAGTCTTTCTTGCTGACCAAGTTAGATGCAGGAGACGAAATTGCAACAGGAAAGCTACCATGGTGATTAGCCTTACAGTGATCTCATTCACTTCTAGCCATCCAACATTTCCGAATATAAAATTTTTGTTGCTAGGATTCTGAGTGAATAGAGCTTCAAAGTTCAGCACAAGAGGTATCATGTGGCCCAAAGTAAGAATTGACAGCATCATAAGTGAGATGACGGGAATCACTTCAGGATGCCTCTTCACATGGTAGAGTTGTAATCCCACAAAGACACAGGCTAAAGAGGTGGATATCAAAACCATTAAGATCTCCATATCCATTCTCCAAACAGTTTCATTGGCTACCTCTGTGTAAAATGCAGCAGAAGATAGGTCTAAACGTTTGAAATAAAAAGGATCTGACTTTTTGCGTGTGCTTTCAACAATTCCTTCAATGTAGCCTCCATTGTTTGCGTCTAATGATGGGAACTGAAACTTCACTAGGATCTCACAATCCACAGAATCAGCTGATGTTCTTCCATTGTTTGTGAGAAGATTTCTGCAGCCTACCATACACAAGCTTCCTGCTCCAGGATCATAAATTCCTTCAGCAGAGATTTTCACTGTCTTAGAAGACATATTAAACAGGGAATTCTTGTCAACTGCTGTTGAATTTGAAATGATTGTAATCCTGTAGCTAATATTGCTCATATTTACAACAGGAACTGCTGTTGAGGAGCTTGGGCTCAAAGCAGAAGCTGTCCGCAACTCCAAGCTATAGAGTTCATCACCGACAGATAACGGAGTGGAATAACCCCAGGCTACTCTCCTCTTGGATTCTCTAACTGACATATCAAATTTCATATTATTAGAATAGGCATCTGGATACCTTCTTTCCTGGTTTTTGACACGCTTGTTCCTTGGGCACGAGCTCCTGACTTTGTCAAGCTTGCTGTATTCATACTTTATGCCTTGAAATCCCACTGCACGGCTGTTGTCAGTTCTAAATGAGATCCTCTTAAAGTAATTGGTATCGTTCACAGTTTTGTTGCTCCAAATTTGCCCCACAATGCTACTAGTGTCGTTGATTGACCAAATTGAAGGAAATCTCAATGTCAATCTTACTGAGCAATCACCGACATGAGCGCTTGCCAAGGATGACTTTAAGCCCATGAAATGGCAAACAACCACACACAATCGGTTCTTCTTCTCATCCCACCACCCTTCCCCTACTAGCATTGTTTTGGGATTGAAATCCTGGTAAATCCCAAAATAACTATTGTTACGAAATCCTACCAGAATCCGCAGCCTGTTCTTTGTATGAGAACATTCAATCCCTTCCAAAGACATCAATGTTGGAAGGTATCCTGAAAACCCACTAATAGGAGTGCAGTTCTTTGTAGAATTGCAGTCACTAGGGTACTCCAAATTGAGTTCTCTAATTGCCCTTGAAATTCTATGTGCAGGTGAGCAAAAACTGAATGAATTTACTGATAAACCCTTCTCAGCTTCACTCCCAGAAGATCCCTCATTGTCAGCTTCTATAGAATCTAAGGTGTAGTTATAATTCAATCTAGGAAGCATCAACACAGAAATGGGTTCAAAAAAATTCTCATCATTTTCAGAACTCAAGCTCTCCAAGGTACCACTTACCAAGCTAGTAATATTACTTGTATTGAAGACATTATTAAGCCTAAAAACAGCTTCCAGATGAACAGAGTTACCTCTTTTGAAGTAACCACTGCCTGTCCCAACCATACAGAGCTTCCCTGAAAATTCAGACCAGAACCCATCAAGCATTATAGTGATTCTAGGTCTACGGTAAGGACCTCGAGGCCCATAAGTTGAGTTTCCCACATAGTAATAAGGGATTGAGCTTCTGAATGATACACTTCCTTCAATTTTGAACAAGCCAGGAGAATCAGTTGCATGCATGTTCGGAGTTCTGAGGTAAAAGGAGTCTCTTCGCCAGGAAGAGCCATCACCAAGGATCTTATCGCCTCCAGTGTAGTAACCTGTGTGAATCCTGTCAAGGGGAAAAGCGTTGGGACTAAACCCCGTGGGAGTTGACTCAGGGACTATAGAAGCGCAGTGGTCTTTGTAAGAGAGTTGTGGAGCAGAGGAGGAGACAGAGCTGAAAAAGAAGCAAGTGACAAGTAAGAAGAGCATGGAGAGAAGAGAATCCATCACCATGATCAGAATTTCTCTCTGTGATCAGAAACTGAGAGAACAAGAAAGAGGAAGCAGAATAATAAAGGAGGAGTTGAAATCAAAGTATATACGATAAAATTTGACGTAAGGACCTATTTTATGAATAGTGATTCATTTAATTTTAAAACATCGTTTAAAGTGGCTATCATATTTACAGTTGAGAAAATGGCACAGTGGGTTGTCTAATGCATAAAATTAAAACTTTCAAAGCTATTATGATTATTTTATATGCTATGAAGCTTTTCCAATTTCTTATCAAATTGCAATGCTCAGTATTGCTTCGCTCACTAATTGGATAGTGATAATTCCACATCACTTTGGAACCGGCGTTAGGCACAACTCTTTTATTTATTAGTCCCATCTCGTACATTAAATTTCAATTAAATTCTTATTCAAAGTATAAAATTTAATAAATTTAACATTTCATATTAAATTTTATAAATTTAATAAATGTGTTTTTTTTTCTCTTATTCTTTGATGTATTTTGACTCTCGCAATTTTTTCCAATATTTTTATACTGAAAACCCTATTCTTTGTGATAATTTGTTTGGTATACATTTATTTATTGGGGTACATTGACTCTCATTTTATATGAAGGGTTGCCTGCTGATGGTGCCATGACAAAGTCACCGTTACTGTCCGGCCTGGCCCGTACAGAGTTATTTACATTTGGAAAAGCCCACAGTCCTCACAATTCTTTTTATTTTACATAATATTCACATTTTTTTAAATTTTTTATATTTGTTAAATTAATTCAACATATAATATTTAATGAATTTATTTGGTGAAAATTTAATATCTCACTTACGTGAATAACTCATTTACAGCTTAATTACTACTATTCAACCTATGAGGTCGCCTTGGTCTATAGATAGATATGAACATGAGCAGTGAGGTGAGTTATTTTTAGTATCAGTAGACCCTTGTTAGAACTAAGACATTGGAGTCAACAATCGCAAACAATCGGAATAACTTTCATCAGCCAAACAATGGCGAAGATGGAACATGCACAAGCACAAACAACATAGCATATATCATACAGTCATTTTGAGCTCACAAGATTTCTTAGCAGACAAGGCTTCATTACATTAGCCACACGACAAGTACTCACAGTATCAAATCTATTTCTACGGATTGCCATTACACAATTGCACGTCTAAAATAAATGAAGGGAACTGCTAAGTAGTAGTCATTTTCATTCATCTTGATCAGGTCATCTGCGCCACGTTATAAAAAGTGCATTTTAAGCATTAGATGTCTCTGCTGCTGCCTCTGCTTCAGCTTCAGTCACTACAGTTACCTTTTCATATGCTTCTGACATTCTAAATCTCTGTGGCAAGATAAAATGACCACCAAACCGTTGCTGCAAGTAGATAATGACAGCAAATAGGAGACCACCCAAAGGAATGACAATATCCCAAGTGGTAGAATAAAAATCTGCTCGTGGATCTGCATAGTAGTATGCCTCATAAACTTGGCTGGCATAGTTATGAGACCTGTAAAGATCATAAGCATGGGGTAACAGATTCACAACAGTAGTTCCAAAGTAAAATGAAAAAGAAAGAGCATTCTCCCTCAAGTTTGAGAACAGGTTATACACAATTTGAGGTAAGAGAAAGCCGTCCAATACCAAACCACCATAACATTTAAAGGCCTCCCAAGATGGACGGTGCTGGTAGCCAAAGGAAGAACTCACAATTGCATCTGCATTTTTAGTCCACTTCATCAGAAAAGCAATTAAGAATCCAGCAGCATATATGGGTAAAGTGACACAGACAGATTTCCTCTCAGCTACCCAGAAGGTCTTCTGGCTTCCATCAGCATTTCTTGCTGACCAAGTTAGGTGCAGGAGACGAAATTGCAAGAAGAAAGCTACCATGGTGACTAGCCTTACAGTTATCTCATTCACTTCTAGCCATCCAACATTTCCTAGTATATAATTTTTGTTGCCAGGATTTTGAGTGAAAAGAGCTTCAAAGTTCAGTACAAGAGGTATCATGTGGCTCAAAGTAAGAATTGAAAGCATCATAAGTGAGATGAAGGGAATCACTTTAGGGTGTCTCTTCACATGGTAGATTTGTAACCCCACAAAGACACAGGCTAAAGAGGTAGATATCGAAACCATTATGATCTCCATGTCCATTCTCCAAACAGTTTCAATGGCCGATTCTGTGTAAAATGCAGCAGAAGATAGGTCTAAACGTTTGAAATAAAGATGATCTGATTTGTTGCGTGTGCTTTCAATACTTCCTTCAATGTAGCTTCCATTGTTTCCATCTAATGATGGGAACTGAAACTTCACTAGGATCTCACAATCCACAGAATCAACTAATCTTGTTCCACTGTTTGAGGGAAGATTTCTGCAGCCTACCATACACAAGCTTCCCGCTTCAGCATCATAAATTCCTTCAGCAGAAATTTTCATTGTCTCAAAAGACATACTAAACAGGGAATTCTTATCACCTGCTGCTAAATTTGAAGTTGGGGAGATGCTAATGCTGTAGCTAATATTGAACAAGCTAATATTGCTCATATGTACAACAGGAACTGCTATTGAGGATCTTGGGCTCGTATCAGAAGCTGCGGACAACTCGAAGCTATATAATTCATCATCAACAAATAAGGGAGTGGAATAACCCCAGGCTACTGTCCTCTTGGCTTCTCTAACTGACATATCAAATATCATATCATTAGAATAGGCATCCGGATACCTTCTTTCCTGGTTTTTGACAGGCTTGTGCCTTGGGCAGAAGCTCCTAACTTTGTCAAGCTTGCTGTACTCATACTTTATGTCTTGAAATCCCACTGCAAGGCCGTTGTCAGTCCTAAATGAGATCCTCTTAAAGTAATTGGTATCATTCACAGCTTTGTTGCTCCAAATTTGCCCCACAATGCTGCTAGTGTCGTTGATTGACCAAATTGAAGGAAATCTCAATGTCAATCTTACTGAGCAATCATCGACATGAGCGCTTGCCAGGGATGACGTTAAGCCCATGAAATGGCAAGCAACCACACACAATCGGTTCTTCTTCTCATCCCACCACCCTTCCCCTACTAGCATTGTTTTGGGATTGAAATCCTGGTAAATCCCAAAATAACTATTGTTACGAAATCCTACCAGAATCCGCAGCCTGTTCGTTGTATGAGAACATTCAATCCCTTCCAAAGACATCAACGTTGGAAGGTATCCTGAAAACCCACTAATAGGAGTGCAGTTCTTTGTAGAATTGCAGTCACTAGGGTACTCCAAATTGAGTTCTCTAATTGCCCTTGAAAATCTATGTGCAGGTGAGCAAAAACTGAATGAATTTACTGATAAACCCTTCTCAGCATCACCCCCCGAAGAAAACTCATTGTCAGCTTCTATATCTAAGGTATATGTATAATTCACTCTAGGTAGCATCAACACAAAAACGGGATCAAAAAAATTCTCATCATTTTCAGAACTCAAGCTCTCCAAGCTACCGCTAACCAGGCTAGTAATATTACTTGCATTGAAGATATTACTAAGCTTAAGAACAGCTTCAAGAGGAAGAAAGTGACCTCTTTTTATATAACCACTGCCTGTCCCAACCATACAGAGCTTCCCTGAAGATTCAGACCAGAACCCATTAAGCATTATGGTGATTCTGGCTTTCCGGTAAGGACCTTGACGGCCATAATACAACCTGTTACGAGAACTTGAGTTTCCCTCATACTGATAGGGGGTTGAGCTTTTAAATGATACTTTTCCTTCAATCTTGAACAAGCCAGGAGTATCAGTTGCATGCATGTTCTGGGTTCTGAGGTAAAAGGAGTTTCTTTGCCAGGAAGAGCCAACAGCAAGGATCTTATCGCCTCCTGTGTAGTAACCTGTGTGAACGTTGCCAAGGGGAAAGGCGTTGGGTTTGAGCTCAGTGGGAGTTGACTCGGGCACTATAGAAGCACAGTGGGCTTTGTAAGAGGGTTGTGAAGCAGAGGAGGAGACAGAGCTGAAAAAGAAGCAAGTGAAAAGAAAGAAAAGCATGGAGAGAAGAGAATCCATGACCATGATCAGAAATTTCTCTCTGTAATCAGAAACGGAGAGGACAAGAACGAGGAAGCAGATGAATAAAGGAGGAGGAGCTGAGATCAGAGTATATCTAGGAATTTCTTGGTGTACGGATGCAATTTTATGAATAGTGATTATTAAATTTTAACATATTATTTTTAGTGGTTATCATAATTACAGTTGAAAAAATGACACGCTGGGTTGTCTAATGCAAAAAAATTAGAACTTCCAAAGCTATTATGATTTTTTTTATGCTATTAAGCTTATCCATTTTGTTATCATATTAAAATGTTTTTTAATTGTTATTTGAAAGACTTAAATTTAAAGTGATTGTCAATAATCTCTTTGAATAAATATTTTAAATATTATTATAAATCTTTATTAGAGTATATAGTATGTCTAATTTTAAAATAAGATCATTTTCTATTATCCTAAATTTTTCTTATAAAAATACTCTTTATTATTTTGTTCACTTACTATTGGTTAGTGGAACTCCACTCCCGGAACAATGTTTTTAGTTTTTATATTTTTGATATAAATGTGACAGAAAAAAAATTAAAATGTAACTTTTTTAATAATACTATATAAATTTCTCACAAATATTAAATAAAAATTAACTTTTATTTATTTATGTGAAACTTTGAACGTGTCAATTTGGGTTAGACTATAATTTTCTAACTTATTTACCCCTAAACACGGCAGAAATGTTAACCTCACAAAATCGTTAAAGCTACAATTATCTACAAAAACAAGTGAATTGTATCTAAACTTTTAATTGGAAAGGCTAAATGGAATTCCCTAAAATTAAATTGCAACTATATGCCGTTATTATATAAATTATGATCGTGATAATTCTTAAAGCATATATTTATAATTTAAATATAATTTTATAGAAAATAAAAAATAAAAGTGAGAAAGTTAATATAATTGATAAACAAAAAAATATATATTTTTTTAAACAACAATGTATGCAGAACAAACCATATATGCAAATAATAGGAAATGGTCACATTCATCAATTCATAATTATTGATTAGTTTAATAGACCTCATCTACTTAATTAATTAATAGCTTTGAAACGTTGGGTATGGTCATTCAGTGTAAAACGGCATATGGAACGAGAATTACCTATAAATGAGTGTGAAAAGGTTTTACCCTTATCCATATTAAATACTATATATTAGTGTGTAACAAGAAGTCATATTTATTAACAACGTATTAGACTTGAAATAAGACTCACGTTTGAATTTTAAAATTATTTTTATTAAAAAAATTTAAAGTAATACATTTTGAATAGAGATTAATTTTATATTTAATAAAAATATAAAATTATTACAAAAAGAAATAAAAAAACATTTTTTTATTTTTTTATTTTTTCATTTAATATTTTTTTATTATTATTAAATATAAAATTAATTCATATTTAAAATTATTACAAATATTCTCTTTTAATAAATATAATTTAAAAATTTTTAACTTTAAGTCTCTTAATTCAAAACATAAATAACAATTTCTTCACAATAATCTTATAGTTAAAAATATTATTATATTTACACTTTTACACTTATAATTCATTTATAATTATATTTATCTACTAATAATCAGTGTCTACCTCTTTATTACTTTTCACATATTTAAAATAGTTTAAAATTAAATTATAAATAAATTATAAATATAAGTAAATTATGGGTGTTCAAAACGTGAATTTATCTTTCTCCATGGTTAAAGTCACGCATAGGGAGGACTTTAGCCTCTAGTCAACCAAAGACTGTCCCACTTTTGTGTGTAATAATGGCTTCCGTGAGTGAACAAGGACTTGGCGTCAACAACGACGAAGACTTGGAAGGAGTGAATATGGCCGAGGAGAAATGATATTTTCATATTTTATTTTATCTAATATTCATATTATTTTTATGTGATTTGATATAGATTGTTAATTATTTAGATTTTATAATTTAATTTAAAATTTTAATATATTTAATAATTTAAATTTGTGTTAAATATAATTAAAATTAGAAAAAATAATTGTACTCATAGTCTTGTAGTGTCTAAACCATAGAAAACGGTAATGTCTAATCTAATCTTGTAGTGCCTAGACCATAGAAAACGGGTAATGCCTAGTCTGAAAAGTCTAAACCATAGAACACGCAGATTGAATAATCTCAAGTTGAAATGTCTAAACCATAGAACACGCTAAAGCAATGACCAATCATTCATGATACAGGGTAATACTGTAATGCCCAATCGAAATTTGTGTATCTGGTCATTTCTAGGTTATCTACTCTCCTCTAAACCAGCATATAATTTTTAATCTTTTGTAAATATCTCATAACCTTCTTAATATAAACTAAATGACCAATACCCAAATTAAATTAATACCTACTAAGAATACTCACAGCATAAGTTACGTTAGGTTTTATACAAACTTGAGCACACTGCAAGCTTCCATCTGCACTATCATATGAAATATTTTTCATAAAAGCTCCATTAAGATCAGTTTTGGGACATTGATATAAATTTACCTTGTCCCTTTGTTGACAGGAATCTTACCATACTAAAAACCTTTTATATTGTACACTTTAAGAATGTGGCTAATATAGGACCTTTGTGAAAAGTCCAAACAAATGATGTGATATGTTCCTGTGAATTTTAATTCCCAAAACAAATTATGATTCATCAAGATCCTTCATATTAAAATGCTATGATAACATAGATTTTGTTTCATGCAACATATTAATGTCATTACTGCCTAGGAGAATATGATTAATACAGAAAACAAGAAAATTAAACATGTTATCACAAATTTTCAAATATATGCATTGATCAGGTTTATTCTCTATAAATCTTGGAAGGGTGACAACTCTATCAAACTTTATGTACCATTGTCAAGATGTATGCTTTAAACCATAAATAAATCTTTTAAGCTTACAAACCAATTGTTCTTTCCCTAGTTTTACAAAACCTTCAAGTTGCTGCATGTATACCTCCCCATCAAGATTTTTGTTCAAAAAGGTAGTTTTTATATCCATATGATATAATTTTAAGTCAAAATGAGCCACTAAGATCATAATGATCTCCCTAAAAGAAACCTTAGTGGAGATTGGAAAAAATGTTTCAATGTAATCAATTCCTTCCTTCCGAGTATATCTTTTGGCCACCAATACATTGCCAGTAGCATCTTTCTTGGTATTATTAATCCACTTGCACCCACATATCATTTTTTGTACATAGATTAGATTTCTTCATTCATGGCCATAATCCACTTGTCCAATTGGGAACTTGATATCGCTTGACTATAAAACACAAGATCTTCTTTTTATACAACATCATACTAAGCTTCTCCTAAATATGTTTCATAAAAATTAAGAATGGCAGGTCTTCTTACCCTATGAGATCCTCTAACAATATCATGTTATTATTGAAAAGGTGGAGAATTTTCAGCATCATTTTCCTGTAAATTCTCTTCGGGTAAATTTTTTACAACATCATGAGGTTGCTCTACAATCATATCATTTACATATTAATATACCACTATTTCTTGCACAATAAGAATAGACACACTAATTTTTGCAAATAGTTAAAGCTAATACAGTCATTGCTATCACTCACATAATTTTCTAGGAAATTTGCATTAATTGCTTCAACAATCTTAGTCCTATGAGTAATGTAGTAAAATCTGTAGCCTTTGACATTTAAAAGATATTTAATGAAAAAATATCTTATGGTTTTGAGACTTAATTTTTACTACATGGGGTCATAAACTTTATTCCTACCAGACAACCCCATACTCAAAAATGGTTAAGATTAGGTTTCTATCCTTTAAATAGTTCAAAAATAATTTTAAAGATTGATTTAGAGGGTATGCTATTTAAGATATATATGGTACTTTGAGTGCTTCCCCCTGGAGGCAAATTAGTAAGTTTGTTTTACTAATTTAATCATGTCTATGAGAGTGCAATTCCGCCTCTCAACTACTCCATTTTGTTGGGGAATACCTAGTATGGTGAATTGAGAAATAATGTTACATTCTTGCAAATACATGGCAAAATGTCCTATGTTTTAATGTATTTTACCATGTCTCCTATAATACTCGCCACCTTGGCTAGAGCTCACAATTTGAATGACTTTACCACATTGCTTTTTCACCTCACTTTTAAAGATTTTAAATTTTTTTAAAGATTGAGATTTATCATTTTCATATAAACATAATCAAATTGTAAAAAGTTATCAATGATGATAATAAAATACTTGCACCCATACAAAATTAGTTTCAACGGACCACGTGATAGGGATTATATTTATATTATTTTAATAATTAAAAAAATATACTTGTTAATTTTTATAATTGAGAGTTTACATTTATAAATGACCTAAAAAGTATATATATTTTTCTTTTTTATTATTAGATGACAATCTTACAGATGATGTTCGAGAACCATAGCACATGATGAACCCAGTATATACGATTTAAGGCTCCATGATCACTATGGGGTGGTCCTCGACCATAGATAGATGTGCACATGAGCGGTGAGATTAGTTATTTCGTGTATAAGGAGAGCTTTTGGAAGAACTGAGATATAATAGGCTTGGAGTCACCAATCGCAAACAATTGGAATAAGTCATGATCATCATTCCCAAGTCTCTAAGGGGACATCTACTTCACATAGATTGGAGGAGCTTATTCTAATTTATCTATCTCACTTATCTAACCTAATGTATACTAAAAAAGGGACCAAGCATTGTTTCAGTTTCAGTTAGCTCGAAGGGCCGCCATAAGAGGAAATTGATAGTCATGTATGGAAAGCATACGTTCCCCACGTCCTAACTGACAATATATATATATACACACACACACACACAGACACACGTACCATTCCTCCTATAAAAATGTCAAAGTTCAAAAGTTATATTATTTGATAGCAAGAGCTATTGTTTTTCAAAATTGATTATAGCTTTGCCATAAGCAACTGGTTAGCATTTTCAAGACTTTATAGGTAATTATTTGAAACGCACTTACTGTCTAATTGCTTGTTTTAATAAATTATTTAAGCAGAACACAAGATCTACAATAATATAAGCACCAAAATAAATCAACAACAATACCTATCCCATAAAGAATGGACACTAAATTTTCATAAATTAAATTATGGAGTTAAACATGTTAAATTTTATAAATTAATTTCTGAGATCATATAAACTTAATAATCTAAATTTTTATAACTCAAATTAGTTGATCAAAATGATCACTAGTAATACTTACATGATCAGTTTGTATTCTTCTACACGGAAAATACCAATTACAGCTTGTTTTTGCTAATGTACAAAGAAAATATGCTATGAGAGTTCCCGCTAAGCTTAGTGCTACTATCTTTAACTTTCTGTTCCATAACCAACAAAAATTGAAGAGCTCCAAAAGCTCATAGGACTCTGTTACCGAACTCTAAAAGTAAGGGACAGCAAGTCTTTGCTTTGAACTAATGTGCAACACTGCAAGAATCAAATCAGTAATGGCGTGAAGTGTTATCTTAAAAAAAAAAAAAAAGCATAAAGATTCCCTCAATCAACAACGTAGTAAAGATAAATGAAGTTAACAACCAAACAACGCTCATGACACCGCATTTCAGTTGGCTACAACTTTAAAGGAAATAGAGGTGCATTAGGTCAAATAATAACCTGCAACCCCATTTATATAGGCTGCCATACGACCCATTTCTTTACACTTTTGGGCGCAATGAGACAAAATCAGAACATTTGAGAGCCAGATTAACATGAACAGGGATCTTAACAATGGATTAAGTAATCATTTGCAACTATATACACATACAGAATTATGTGCAACCATTGTTCAACTATAAATTAAGATAGTCTATAACAAGATTTTGACTATTTGATATGAAACTGAAACCAGCAATTGGACATGATAGATGTAATATGCCTTTTGTGTAAAGTCTCAAAATTGGGTTTTCTCAAGAAAATATTCAAGTGGCAGCAACAGGCATACCACCCAACGACGGCTTGCTCACTATTGTTGCGGGAGACAAGAATTTGTCACAGTCCCTAGCTCCAATTTGAGTGAACTCTCTGACGAGTTTATTCACATATCCAGCTAAAGACTCCTTAAACTGCTTTGAGCAGCTCCCGTCACCCTCGTCAACATCCTGAACGCCTCCTTTGGCCAAACAGCCAACTTGGGCACCATTGATGTATGCTTTACATGCCACCAGAATATCATGAGCTCGGCTGCAGAAATGACCTATGACAAAGTCCTCAAAATGCTGTGCAACCGAAGATATCACAGTTCAGATTCGCCCCAAAAAAGCACAAGACAGTCACAAGTTTATGGCAATTGTATAAGGAACTTCTAGCATATTCTAAAGAAAATGTTGATGAATAAGCATTTAAAAACTAAAGCAAATAGTTATTCCCAAAGATTTATGCAATGAACTAATGCATGTCATATGCTTTTTGCCAATGTTAAAACTTTCGGGCAGTGTGCATAAGCTGATGAATATGGATTAAATTAAGAGACTTCAACCAAGAAAAAAATATTCATCCAGTAAGATGTCCAGTTTATCAGACCAAGGATAAATCATTGTTGACTATTTGCAATAGCTGTGTTAATGATGCAATATACACAGAAGTATCAACTAAAGAGCATAGGGGCAACTTAGGCAAGACATGTACCTAAGTGAAGCAAGAAGCAATATTCAAGTAAAATTAAAATTATATCACTTTAACTGATATATGTTGAATATAATCCTTCCTTCATTTTCAATAAATAACAGAAGTTTGAAAAAAAAAAATCCAATTCACATTAACTAGAGAGCATACACCCTATTAAGAAAAGAAAGGCAAACATTCAGTACTCTTAACTAATCCTAGATATATCTTGTTTCATGCAGTCAACTCATGGACAATGGGGTACTCTCAACAACTGACTAAGTAAAAGGACACAATGTTATGATTACTTAAACAGACTGAATCCAAACCCTCAAAAGCAGCAGCCCAAAATTATGCACAGTTCACTGTTCTGAATTTCCCATGTAATTCCTAAATTATCTATAATCTAATATTTCTCTCTTTATTCCCATTCCTCTTCTTCCCTGATTTCCGAAAGCCATCACAGGGGAATTCCTAGGCAGTGCTTCCTAATTTTTTTGGCAAAGCACATTTTCAAATATATATATTTATATATATATATATATTTATTGCTTAATTTATTAAAAGAATGAACCACGAGATAGTTGGTAGAATCACACCTTTGGAGGCCTTCTAATCATGTACATCATTGTCTTCAATGACAGCATGAATGTGCTCTCATTGTACTGCAGGGACCTCATTTCACCAGTTTGTGAACCACTCATATGAGCATATCCAGGTTCATTAAAGTAAGGCTTTGTATTCAATATTAGGCCTTGTATAGAGACTAGAACCTGTAGAATTGTTGAAACACCAGGAATCCACTTCTCATTCTTACTGCCAGACCAGGTGTTAAGTAGACTAAGGCATACTTTGCCACAATTATACAAATTTGGGTTAAGCCGAAGACCACCAGAGTGGTAGTAAACTTGCTGCAATGAAAATTATCTTGTGAGTTAGACTTGTAATTAATAGGAGAAAAAATTAAAGTAATGTCAGACAGATGTAGTAACCTCAACTACATACCGGGGCTACATTTGGATAGCCACTGGGAAAGAAAACATCAAAAAAGAAGAGACCATCATGATAAGGAGTTCCCTCTGCTCCAATAATTACAGCCCTCAAAAGATCCATCCTTGATTCATAAACTCTCACAAATATAGAATCTGATGGTGATCAAAGAAAAATAATCAATGAAACAGAGAGACAGAGAGAGACATTATGCAAAAACTAAAGTGAAAGGTTGCGTGGTGTGATATCCATAACACGATTTTACAACTATTTCCAATTTAACATATTCACACTAACTGTTTAGACTCACTGATGAAAGAATTAGTAAGACACCAACTTCAAAAGGAAAATAAAAAATTAGCCATGCCAATGACCATTGACTTTTGGTTCCAAGTAGAATCCTATCCACCTAAATAGCAAAGATGGAAATGACCACAGGTCCCACCATCAGCTTGAAAGGAAAATATTACAGCCAATTATAATAGAATTAATAAACTAATAAACTCACCTGGCAAATCCTTCTCTAGAATCTTCCACTCTTCCTGGATTCTCTTTGCCCAATTCTTTGAATGCTGTTAAAAATGTAAGTTAACCAAAAACTTTTATTTATGTTCATAGATATGAAACAAAATGCACCTTCAAAACTACATTACCTGCTTCATTGAAGTATTATTGCCAATATAATGATGGTCTGAAGCATCTTCAACAGTGTCAAATTGTTTAAATTGTCGGAATTTCCTCAGAATTTCATCTCTTTTTTCATCAGAGATTGTCACAGCAGAGATCTCACCAGCAGTTCCATTCTTTCCATCTCCGGCAGAATTCTGAACCCAAGTGTTACCAATCACTTGCTCAGGAGGGTCATAAAAAGGATCAAATGGATAATTGAAATTTGAATAAGCTGTATCACTGGTAAAAGATGGATTATAATTATGAGAATCCTTCCACCAGGGGTTTACTGATTCTATTCCAGGAGGATTGTATGACTCATCTACAGGTCCAACGAAATTAGTATGGTATAAGCTATTTTTTCCAGCTACCTTTTTTGCACCTTTAAATTGTCCCCGATATGGTGGCTCACTTCCAGCAGGCAGCTTCATTGCCCCAGAATTATCAACTGAACCATGGTCAGTTGAAGTACCAAAAGCAGAAAGCTTCTTTTTACTCTGGAAAGGTCCCAAAGACCAATGAGATTTAAATGACTCTACTCCAAGTGACAGATTCAATGCACCCCCTCCACGCTGCAAAGAAGCTGATTTCTTTTTCCCCGGGGTAGTATGAGTAAAAAACTTAGGAGAAGACAACTCTATTCCAGAAGGGTGATCAAAAGCATTTACATTGGATTGCAAACTGGAACTACCCACTGAAGTTCCTTGATTTTCAGGGTGAGCATGCTCTGATGACCACGAAGGCTGAGATAAGTCCGTCCCAACAGAATTTTTTGCATCTGACTGAGTCTGACCCCAAGGATACAATGAACTGCTTCCAGTATTCTTCAAAGCTTTATTAAAATCAGGCAACCAAGGAATAGGCGCTTCTATTCCAGCAGGTATATCCACGTTATCAAAGTGTGCCTGCAACAAAGCATACTCATCTACATCCATGTAATCTTCTGAAAAAAGATCAATGTAGTCATCATCATCATATGACAGATCAGAACCACGTCCATCAACACTGATTATATTTTGTGATACTGAAGCAAAACCATTAGAGGACTCAAGCCCACTAGCTGGTCCAAAATTTTCCACTCCAGGTGGACAAAATATCGAATCAGAAACTTCCTGCAAAAGGATTACAAGCAAGACGTGACAGTCATGTTTCATGATAGAAAAGATAATATCAATCAGCAGCGAGAAGTAACACATCAACAAACCATTGCTTGATGATCATCATAAACATCATTAACTGTTTTGATTCTCTTCCCCTTGTTACTTTTACCAACATTTTCACCAATTAACACTAAATCAGCAGAGTCCTCATCATCGTCAATTTCAATCACATCATGCAAGACAACCTAGAAAAGCGAATATCTAGAAGTTAGAGATAATTGACCAAGGAAAAGATATACTTGCAAAGACAATTCTAGAATCTTAGACAAACAAGACTGCAAAAGAAAACAATAAATAGATCAAAAGAAGCAATAATGAG
Source organism: Dicorynia guianensis (assembly GCA_037013595.1). Lineage (NCBI taxonomy): Eukaryota > Viridiplantae > Streptophyta > Magnoliopsida > Fabales > Fabaceae > Dicorynia > Dicorynia guianensis. The sequence continues at coordinate 6,893,902 of JASUAB010000009.1, forward strand.
AATAGCTGTTCTTCTAAAGTTTATAGAGTAGACAATGAAAAATATAACTAAATAAGGAGAAGATGCCAAACTACATAATATTAAGTCCAAATTTTCAAATGCATGGGAAGAAATTAATACAAATATACAAAGAAAGAACATCAAAACACCATACATTTCAGACTCCAGAGCAAAGAGATTACAGTACATAACTTTTAAACAGATGTAGATCTACTGTCTCTTCCACAGGTGAGAATTCTTCCAGGACAATACTATAAACTGTATAACATTTCACAAAGGATATATGCCCAACATAGAGGAAAGCAATTTGCAGAGCTGCACTGTATATGCATTGCTTTTTCTGTTTTTTTTTTTGGGATAAAAATCCAAATTTGTGTATTCTAAGCGCATTTGCTCAGATAAGAAAAATGAAAACTAGAACTACACCACAAATCAACTTCTAGCACCAGATGGACAATTTATCATGCTATTGTCAATATAAATGCTGGTTGAATGACCCATATCAAGTTCTCTCACAATAAAAAGTGTGCTGAGGGCATAATAGTATGAACCAATCAACAATAATGCAGTCATTTTGGATATCTCAAAATCATAACAATGACAGAAAGAAACATTTTAAATAACTCAATTATATATTTTACCAGAGGAAGCAATCAGAATCCACTAGCATCAAGGAAGCACAAGCATGAATACCATATTTGTAAGGATTACAGAATTAGTAAACTGCTACTTTAGGTAATTTATGTCTCCAGCCCTGGGGATATTTGAGTAACTTTCCCAGTTTCTAGGTATTGGTCTGTAAAGGGCCTATGTTTATGTTGTTAGGTATTGTTTGAAAGTCCTTCTTTTTTCTTAGGATTTAGCAGTAGTAGAGAGTCTCAAACTTTCGAAAAGGACTTTTTTTAAACATTATTCTTTAAGATAATAGGTCCATCCATAACACCAATCCACTGCCAACACCGCATGAATCATTAAACATTACTCTCCCTCTCCAATTTCTCTACAACAAATAAACAAAATCTTGCCCAAGGTCTGTGAAAATTAATAATCATCAGAAACACATGTCTAAATTATATAATTGCCGTCGATTGAACAATGCGGTAATCTATTTAGAGATAAAGCCTCATATGAACTCAACATCTATAAGAAATCATTAGTATTAATCCTATTAAGTATAACAAACAAACAAAACCTGAATTTAGATAGAAAGTTTCGCTTGCAAATAAAATTTCCCAGTAAATATGATTATTCGTCAGGAATCAAAGCATAACCTCATAGATAGATAGAGACAGAGAATAAGATGCTCACTGCTATGATCCATTACAATGCATAACATGATCTCTTTCTAAGGATATAGTAAACTCCCCCCCCCCCCCCCCCTCTCCCTCTCTTTTCCCTCTTACCGGCCCCCAACAAAAAATAAATAAATATATAAATAATTTTATGTGAGAATAGTGGAATCATTATTGAAGTACAACATGAGGGAAAAAAACAATAGGGCAATTCCATAAAATACCAAGGAGTCACAATGTTGCAATCAAGACACTTTCGACTCACTTAATTTTTAAACATTTCGAGCCATATAAAGCAATCTCAGAATAAAAAAAAGCTAATCCAGAATAGCTAGGATGCAAAGCAAGAAACTTCAGCCACCATAAAATACGATAACAATATCAAAAGCTATGACTTTAAAGCAAGACGGGAAATTGGGTGACCTGAAAATAAAAATAGTCAACCAAACAACGATCATCTATGAAAACCCATAAGAAAAATCAAATAAATCAAATAAATTTCATCAAAACAAGTTCTTTGACAGAATCAATCGCTTCCACCATACCTCCTTCTGCTTAATCAATTTCGAAGGTTGATGAATTGGGGGAGGAATTTCAATGACATCAGGGTCCATGAACCGAGAACTACTACCCGAATATACTCTCCTCCTGTTTACAGCGAAAATAAAACATAAAAGAAACTGCGAAAGAGTACAGAGAAGAGAGTGTTCATGCGGGTGTTATGGGGAGAAAGAAAGTGAAAGGGAAAATAGTAAAGATAGGAAGGACATAGAAATTGGAATTCCGAAGCGAATAGTTGGGCAACGGCGCCGGCTCGCTTGATCGGCTCACCTCCAAGCTTGAGAGCAACGTTCGCAGCTTCGAGTGCCAGCGACTTAGCCACCAAAATTCAAAGCCGGCATCGGTTTTCTTCCGCTGAGAAATTTGGAGAGAGAGGAGAGAAAGACAAAACACTAGTATGCCATACCAAGAGCTATGAAGCTTTATGGCTTCGCGCCTTGTCGAGCAGATCAACATAGATTGCGACGATATCGGCTGTTTTCTCAAACAAATACGGCAACGAATTTCTCTAATTTACCATTATACCACGTATCTAAATAAGTTGGCTATGTTCCTCTGCGGACCGTTTCATGTCCAATCCAATGCAAGAGCCAATCAGAGCTGCTTTTACTCAGTGATTTATGTTATATTATGTAGTCTCCATCCGTACTCAATTTTTAAGTACCAAAAATTTGTTAATCTGACGGTCCAGATTGTTTGGGCAATGGTCAAGCCGTAGAAGGACATGACCCAACTTGCTCCCCAAGGCAAAGGAACATAGACTGACATACCCACCCATATATCTGCGATAAGCCTGTTGACCCAAACCTCAGAAAGTCAGGATCGTGAGCTGGTATTTTTATAATATAAATTTTATATTATTAAATTTATTAAATTTTATAATTTAAATATTAATAAATTTATAAAAAATATATATATAAAATTAATATTGTGCGAGCGAAAAAAAATAGGGCGTTACTGTGGAACAGGGCCCACAACCTTTGGAAAGTTGATTTCTTTCAAAGCGATTGTTTTAAGAAAAGGTTCTATTTAGGAAGACTGTTACGTCGGTAGTGACTGGTAAATTCTGGGAAGTGGGCCCCATAATTGTGAATTGGTGATATATAGTATAGGACAAGTTGAGGTTTGGATAATGCAATTGTGGATGATGACCTTGTGTTTAATTCCTAGATTGATCCAGTTTTTTTTTTTTTTCTTCTTGTATCAAAAAGCTAGCACACAAGGGCTGAGAACTCATTCCAAAAGGGTTTCCTTTTTTTCTATTTTTTTTGCTATAAAAATTTGTGAATCTTAGACACAACTTACATGCCATTCCTTCTTGGATTTTGGATTTCCCTTTCTGGCTATGATTACTAGCTGTAACTAATGTGTTGGGCAGAAGTTTAATCTCCCTTTGGGCCTTTGGAGAAAAAATTGTAGCAAAACTAGGAAATTCAAATTTTTATTTAATGAGGGCTGTTAGGATTAATTGATAATAGAATTAATTTTGGATAGTTTTAAACATTATTGAAAAAAATATGTACATAAATTATGCAAGGCATCTTGATAAAAGAAATGATTGAGATTTTTTTGATGTTGAAATTGATTTTGAAATGCAATTCAAACAGGACTTAAATATTTTCCTTATTAATATCTTTGACTTTGATTTCTTTCGTTATCTACTAGTTTCCTAATTTGATTTTATTTTTAATCTGCAAAATCACCTACCTCAATTTGCAGGAAAGTTTTTCCATACCCACTTCTTTCCCAACCAATCATTCAACATTTTAATAACTATACTAATCAATTTAATTCCATTTATTGTATAGTGTAGGAGCTTATAGTCTTTTTCTGCTTTTGTTGGTATGAAGCTTATATTCTTCTTTCATCGTCTAGAAATGGAACTTTATTCATGCTCTTTTCTGTCACTCTTGATGCACATAACACTGAAATATTATGTGAGAAGAAATGCAGTGAGTGAGGCCATTAACACAACCATTTCAATGAGCAACTTCTTATCGTAGACAAATGTCAATGATATGATGGAATGAAGCAACGAGAATAGCACATAAATCAGATACATCATTTTCAGAATCAATCTAAGCATAGTTCTTTTTGGTAAATAATCTAAGCATATTTGTCACAAAGTATGGCATCCCTTTTAAGAGCACAGGCCTAAATCGACCAAAGATAGGAAAAGGGCTTCCCTTTCTGGCATGCCATGACACAATCTAGCACTATCTCTTGTAATCGTTTCTCCACAGCCTCTATGGGTTGGCATGCATCAACAACCTGCTTCAAGTCATCGTCAAAAAGAAATAGAGAGAATGTTAGTCTGCAGATCATCCCCTTGACTGGAGGCTGGATTGCAATAAGTAGCAGGTAAAACACAAAGATAACCACAGATGAATGAAAAATCATAAAATAAAGAAAACCCCAGCTGGAACTACCGCCTTGCCAGCTTCCTTTATCTACTGGCCAAAAAAATATACCAGCGGCAAAAGACCACATAAAAGGTAAATGACCTTCCACGAGGCATCATGGAGAACATTATAGCTTTCCGCAACTTTCTTCTGAAACTCCAGCTTTTCATATCTCTCACCTCCATACCCTCCTCGTTCTGCAGCTTTCTGATATGTATTGGATATATTAGGAAACAAAAATAAACAACGGTTACATGCATGAAACTAAGTCCAACATGCTATTCAATTAATAGTGAAACAAGATATTGGATAATTCATCTGCCCGTTAGTGGACTGCAATAGACCTGAGCCAGGCGCTCTCAAATAGAAACATAGCACTGAATTGATGTAATTTGTCAATTCCCACCCACTTTTACTGCTAATCTGCCCTAAACTCAATAGCATGTAAGATGGAAAAGGCAAACACCCAACAGAAAAGTTGTTCACAAAACTATTTAGAAAGTAAGCATAATTTAACAAAATATAATAAAACCATTAAAATTTGTAACTATTCCATATGAAAGAACATAACGGACGAGGAACAGTAAACTGGTTTTTAAAAGCTTCAATGGTAATAAAGAGCAAATATCAAATAACTCTAAAATTTAAGCCTACAAATCATTATTTATTGGCCATGAAGCAAGAACAGCAGCTTACCTCTGGTGCTATGTCAAGGAATGCTACCAGGTCTGGAGCCAATAATCCAATTTCTGGTGCCTGGAAAAGTTAAAATTACATTCTTACACAGAACATAAACTACTATGTAAACTCTTTTACCTTACACCATTCAATATCAAGTCCTTTAGCAGCTGAGAAAGCCACCCCAGAATATGAATAACGGTCAACAATGAGGGTTGTACCAGAATTTAGTTTAGTTTCCATCAATGATCTGCAAAATCACCACATGTAGTTGAATGTAAATTTTACAATTTCTGAACTATGCTTATCAGTCTACAGTAAACCTCATCCATATACTAAACTAAAAGGTGATATACACACATTTTTATAGTAGTAGTGCAATTATTTCTATCCTATCTACATAATTAAAATTTCCTGTTGAGAGTTGAAACAAAAGACTGCATCGACTTACTTGCAAAAAATACAATGAAATCTAAGGATTCAAGTATTGCTGAAGTCTGAAGAGCTTTAATAATTCCAAACTAAAATTTTAACCCTTAAAAGCTTCTCCTCCCACTCCCTTCCTATATATCTATTTCTACTTCTTTCTCTTCCACCTACTTGGGTGCTATGAATCTTCAGTAGTCACCAGAGCCACTTCACCAACTTCATCCAATGCATTTCCTTAAGAGTTCATGATCAGCTATCCATTACATAGATGCCCACAATATGCATTACAACACCACAAGATTTGGTAGCACTGGAGCCCGGGGATGGCTCCTCATTAAGCAATGAGGAGGCCGTGGCCCCAACAAAAATTCTAAAAATGTAAAATTTTCCTTTACCTTCTCACGTCTAACATTATATGTATTTATCCCCCTCACAAATATTAACTTTACCTCGAGGCCATTAAGTATTAACAATTTGGCTCCTTCAGTGTTTTTATTCTAGCTCCACCCTGCTGGTATAACATAGCTCGCTTCCGCTTAAGAAGGCATATGTCCATACTATGTTTCAAAGTGATACTTGTTTGGCTTCTAAGCTCTTTCTGGTAATTTATGCTTTCCAGGTCATTCATTTGATTATATGCAATCTTCATGCTACGCAACCAAAAATAAAAGCTTCCATATCCTGCTCTATGCTCCAATTCTTTGTTAAACTTTTCATCTTCTTGATAGCAACAAAAAAGCAAATTGTCAATATTTCAAACTTCCTATGCCTTCTATCCAAAAACATTCTAAATATTTGATGCAAAAAGGATTATAATATATCAACTTCCACAAAAGAAAAGGAGAAAGCTTGTTTTCCTAACTATACAGACTTCGATTAATGAAAGCATTTGACTTGGACATGTGAAGGACAGAAAAGTGAAGGGTAGTATAAAGAGGACATTGGTAATATTTAATGGAATTTGTGGATAAAAAGAATGAAAAGATGAACATGTAAGTTTGACAAATATGAACGAAAAGAGAACTTGGCTGCTTGGAGAATCAATTTGCTGTATAAAAACGCCATCCTTATCACTCTCAAGCCAACTCCAAAGATGCCAACATATTATGAGTCCAGAAGTTGCACGTAATTTCCTTTCTTTACTTTTCCAAAATCAGATTCCTAGAGGCACCTGCGATGCAGATCTTTTCAAATGCAAAGAATTTGTTCTTCACATGCAAGTTGCAACCAAACAAAGAAATGCCTTCAAAAATGCTTCATCCACTTGGATGGCTGAGATTTGAAAGCATATATGCTTAACCTATGACAGGATTGTTCAAAGATTGAAAACTTCTGCAAAACTTTCAGCAGAAGCTACTTTAAAACAAGAAACTTAAAACTAAGCATAATGGCAGGAAACGCACAATATAAGCTAGAGAAACTACACTATCTGACATTTCCAACAGATTGTACAAGGAGGGATGCAGACTTCATCATGCAGTTCATCTACACAGCCAATATCATATTTTAACTATCAAAAGGGTTTATATACTTCTTGATGAAATAATGGCTCTTTCATTCTGTTCTATTCATTCTTGTAAAGATATCTTGTTAGTGGAACAATTTATCACATAACTAAAATTGAACTATATTTAAAATTCACAAACGAGGTCTATGTTGCCACTGCTCCACCACAGCAACTAGGTGGCAGTTTCTGGATCATTGCATTGGATTTATGTCTCAAAGAAAATTTGTTTTGTAACTGTGTTATATTCAACCCAACAGCCCGAAAAAGCTACCGAACTGTGGCACTGGTGCAACCAAAATTAGAGTTTACACCATAGACTTGGCTGACATTAATATATCTTTATTAACAAAAACAAAAAAATTCAGCTGCATTAGAAAGTTCTTCTGCACCTTTTGGAAGGAAGAGAAAGGAAGAAAAGAAGTTGAAGGCTGATAAAAGTTTCTATCTTTCATTTTCAGTGGGAAAGAAAAGGATGTGGAATCTGAATCGACCCAGAAGATAGAAAGGGGAAAAGAAATAAAAAGAATAGCAATGTATCAAGGAATTAATCAAGCACTTCTAAACAGAACAAAGCCTTGGAATACTAAAAGTATTTAAAAATTTTAGTTCCAAAAATGGTTAAATGAGCAATAATTCACTTAGTTGAGCATGTACTTGACTTCATGCTATGCAAACAAAAGCGAAAGCTTCTATTTCCTGCTCTATGATACATTAAAATATATGTATTTATCCCCCTTAACAAAATTAACTTTACTTCAAGGCAATTCAGTGTTAATAATTTGGCACATTCATTGCTTTTATTCTAGCTCCAACCTGCTGTTATAACAGAGCTTGCTTCTGCTCAAGAAAGTATATGTCCACACAATATTTCAAAGTGATTACTCGTTTGCCTTCTAAACTCTTTCTGGTAATTTATGTTTCCAAGTTCATTAATTTGATTATATGCAAACTTCGTGCTATGCAAACAAAAATGAAAGCTTCCTCTACGCTCCAATCTTTGTAAATCTTTTCATCTTCTTGATGGCTAGGAAAAAGTAAATTGTCAATATTACAAAGTTCCTATGCCTTCTATCCAAGAACAAAAAAACTTCCCATACAAATCAAGAATTTACTTTATCCTTCTTAAGATATCACCTCACTCATTCTAGATATAAAGAGAATATAGACCCAAATACTCAAAGCCCCAATCAATAGAACAGTTAAGGAAGAATCGCTTGCTACTTTACCAATCAGATGCTTACCTCACTACATCCACATCCAAACCTTCTAAGCCCCAACCATCTTACCATGAGGTAAAAGTGTTAAGAAAATTTATAAATAGAATTTAGACACAACCTCATAATTTAGTCAATCAGATAAAATGCAAAAATTAATTATCAAAAGGAGAGGATGAGATAAAAGCATAACCAACCTCTTCTCCCATCGGTTTGCGCTAAAGAGTAGGTGAATAGCGTGATCATCCAATTGTGATGTGTTAGCAAGATAGGCAGATATCATTTGCCCAACATTTGTAGTTCTGTCAGGAAATCTCCACAATTCAGCAGGAACACCTTGTCCCTCCAAGTACGACACCAGTCTGCTACTCTGAGAAGACTTCCCAGATCGGTCCAAGCCTTCTAGGACAACTAAGGCACCTCTAGATTTTTTTCTATTGTTCTCTATGCTTTGATTCAGAATACCTTCCATTCTTATCTTCCTTGGAGAACACTTGCTAGAGAATCTCGCTTGAAAATTCAAGGACTTTGACTTCCACCCCACTAGTTCTCCAAAATTTCTGCCAAAGAAAAGCCAGAACGTTATAAGAGCTGAAATAAATGATAATATCTGTTTTTCTGCATCCTTTGTCCAATTACTGAGAGTTCCTGGTATGAACGTTGGAATTAAAACTAGATCTCTTCTCCTTTCTTTCAAGGGCAACCCAGTAAAAGAAAAAGATGCAAACTTTCTCACCCACTGGGCTAGCACTAATTCTGGGTATGAGTTAATTCCAAATATAATATAAGAATAAAAGAAATTGGCCAGAACCTTGCAATAAAACTTTTATGTTCCGATCATTCTATCAGCTAACAGATCTTTATCCATTCCACTAAAAAGTTGAAATCAAAGAGTAAAAGAATTCTTACAGTGTCCTAAAAGCAGTGAAATAAGAGCCATAGAGCATATCCTCACCTATCCCTTAAACTGGAACAAAATAAAGAAAGAAAAGTGAAACAGGGATGATTGTGATTCGATTTCAGCTAATAAGACAAGAGGGACAGACTAGAAAAATGAAAACCATTCGAAAATTTTAACAAAATGTTTACCTCTTCGAAGATACGCGATTTTTGTCTTGTCCAAAAGTTAGGGTTACCAAAACTGCTTTGTTGTTTTGCCTTCATTTTTTCGCGCCCTTTCTTTTTGACAATTTGTCAAGCTGTTCCCTATTTCCTTTCTCTTTGGGCTTGAATGCACTTTTGGATCAATTTCTAACGGAGCCCGCTTAAGTCCAGCTGGCAGTTGCAAGTGACGTGGCCAATTCATTAATCATTAATCATTTATTAGAATCAACAAGCGGCGGAAGCAGAGAAACCTTTCACCTTGAGGCGACAGTTAAAGCCATCGCAAGGCAGCGAAACAGGAAACTCCAGAGGCCGAGGGAAAACCTTCAGAGGAAAATGCAAGCGATGAGCCTGCTGAGCAGACAGTGAAGTCAGACACGTTAGAATCTAAGAAGCCCTCAGAGGAAAATTACAGCACGAAACCTGTGATAGAAGAATCCGCAGAGGCTTCAGGGGAAATGAGGCGAAGATGGAGGGGAGAGGCAGAAAGGTGAGCGATAGCAGGTGGAGTTAACTTTGAGATGAGATGGGACAACAAATTCTGTGGTTACTATTAAAATTTTAAAAAAATAATTAAAAGTAATTTTATTATTATAATTTTAAATTTTATTAATTTTTTTTAATCTTCTGATTTTAAAAGTGAAAGTAAAAATAGCACTTAAAAAAATTTGACTCTCATTTTTTATTATTATTAAAAATTTTAATTATATTAAAATTTTTAATTAAATTTTTTTTTATTTTTTTAATTAAATAATATGTGAAGATTTAAAATTTAAAATTTTAGAGTTAAAAGTTTATTATTTCAAAATAATTATATTCTGAGAGTATATCTTTTAATATAAATATATTTTTATTCTCAAATAAAAACATAATTTACTCTTAAATAGGAGTATAATTTTATTTTCAAATAAATTTATTCCTAATCCTAAATAAGGTTTTATTTTATTCAAAAATAATTTTATTCTAAAATAATTTTATTCTACTTAATGAATAAGATTTTATTTTTAAATAATATTATTCCTATTTTATTTTAATAATTTATTTCTATTCCTAAATGATTCTATTCTTACTCATTGAATAATTTTTAATTCTATTCATAATAATTTTGCTCATATTCAAGCATAATTTTTAATTTATTCCTAAATAATTTTATTCCAATTTTAGATAATTTTTAATTTGTTGCAAGACATTTTTTCCTATTCCAAAACATTTGCCCTTATTTATTTCAATTTCATAATAATTTTTTCTATTTATTCCTATTTTAAAATAATATTTTCTATTTAAAGCTATTTCAGAATATTTTGTTCTTATTTAATTTTAGTAGCACATGATGTAAATAATTAAAGCAGAGTCTTATAATAAAAAGACTATGTGAGGACTCAATAAATTAAATCATTTATATTAAGCATATATGTGTTTCATAAATTAAATCATAGATCTCAAAAAATAAATGGCTTAAAAGCTACAAAGACATGTGAATATTAAATGAAATAATTATAAATATATCATTTCTTATAGTGATTGGTTTTTTTCTTAGCTTCTCTCCTGTGTATATTAAAGTACAAGTAAATATTTATAATTATGTTTATTAAAGAAAGGATACTAGTTTGCATGAAATAAAGATTAACGGAGTTTTATTACTTGTTTTGAATAAAATTTTCATAAATTTTATATATTTATTCTTTAATAAATTTATTTTAAAAGTTTAAATTGATGTTCAATTCGTATTCATATTTTCTTTTGCCTCCTTTGTTGCTTTTCACCTTGTTAGGAAGCACAAAAAAAAGAATAAAAATAACACAAATTCTTGATATTTACTTTATAATAAATTTGTTTTAAAATTTTGAATTAAATATCAACTTATGTTCATATGTTCTTTTGCCCCTCGAAGCCTGTTTGCTTTTTTAAGAGGAAATGAAAAGAAAGGAATAGAAGGGGAGAACTATGAAGTAATGTTTAATAAGGAGATAGATATTATTTACAAGTTTACTCCACAACCTCTTTCCCTGAAGGATCTTTGCGTCACTCTTTAGTGAGGAATCATGTTTTCTTTTTGTTTCATTTTTAAGAATTTAAAATTTTATAATTTAAAATAAAGGTTAAGAATTTTTATTTTAAAATAATTATATTATAAAATATTTTTTTTCTCAGATAGCAATACATTCTTATTTTCGAATAGAAAAATAATCTTGTTCTTGGATAGTAACACATTCTTTTTCATAGATAAAAATATAAGTTTATTCTTAAATAGAAATATATTTTTGTTCTCAAATAAAAATATAATCTTATTTTCGGATAAGAGTATAATCTTATTCTCGGATGAATTCTGCCCTTAGTCTTATGTAAGATTTTATTCTTATTCGAGAATACTTTTATTTGGAAATAGTTTTATTCTTATTCATGGATAAGGTTTTATTTTTGAATAATTTTATTTCTTTTGTATTTCAGTAATTTGTTTCTATTCCTGATGAATATATTCATGTTCTTAAATAATTTTTAATTCTATCTTGAATAACTTTATTCCTTTTTTAAAATAATTATTAATTTCCTTTGAGATAATTTTATTCCTATTTCAATATATTTGCTCTTATTTATTTTAATTCTATAATAATTTTTTCTATTTATTCCTATTTCAAGATAATATTTTACATTTACAGCTATTTCAAAATATTTTACTCTTATTGAATTTTTGTAGCACATGATGTAAATGATTAAAATTTTCAAGTCTTTACACAGTTTTACAGCAGCATAATTGTGTGAGGGTTCACTAAATTTAATCAATTGTATTATGCATATATATGTTTAATAAGTTAAACTAAAAAACTCAAAAAATAAATGGTATATAAGGTACAAAGGCATATGTGAATAGTAAGTGAAACAATTATAAAAATATCCTTTCTTGTAATGATTGATTTTTTTTTCCTTTTTTTTTCTTTTGACTTAGCCTCTTCCTTTTGTATGCTAAAGTACAAGTGAATATTTATAATTATGTTTATGAAAGAAATAATACTAGTTTTGATGAATATAACATTAATGGAGCTTTTTAATTTGTCCTAATTAAAATTTTTATAAATTCCATTTATTTATTTTTTTTATAAATTTATTTTAAAAGTTTAAACTAATGTTCAACTTATATTCATATTTTCTTTTATCTCCTTTGATTGCTTTTCACCTTTTTAAAGAAGCATAAAAAAAAAAAAAGAATACAAAATTTTTCATAAACTCTTTATATTTACTTTATAATAAATTTGTTTTGAAAATTTAGTTTGAAGATCAGGTTATGTTCATTTTTCCTTTGTCCCCTCGACTGCTGATAATTTTTTAGTAAGTACTAAAAAATTAAAAGAAAAGAATGAAAGTAGAGAAATATGAACTTATGTTTGATAACAAGAAAAGCCATTCAATCTCTACTTTAAAAGTTTACCCTTCATCTCTTGCAATCTTTGGACTAGTCATTAGTGAAGTATCTGTTTTCTTTTTTTTTTTTTAACTCTTAAGATTTTAAGATTTTATGGCTTAAATTTAAAATTAAAATTTTAGAGTTTAAAATTTAAGATTTAAAATAAAAATTTAAGATTTTAGAATTAAAAATTTATTATTTTAAAACAATTATATTTTAAAATATTCTTATTCTCAAATAGGAATATAATCATATTCTTGAATAAGATTATATTCTTGTTGTTAAATAAAAATAAAATCTTGTTCTCTTGTAATTGGATAATTTTGTTCCTAGTCCTAAGTAAGATTGTATTCTTATTTGAGAATAATTTTATTATAGAATAGTTTTATTCTTGTTCATAGATAAGGTTTTATTTTTAAATAGTTTTAATCCTATTTTATTTCAATAATTTGTTTCTTTTCCTAAATTTGTGCTATTCCTATTCCACAATAGTTTTTAATTCAATCAATAATAATTTTACTCCTATTTCAGAATAATTTTTAATTTATTCTTGAACCATTTTATTCATATTTCAGAATAATTTTTAATTTGTTCTTAAATAATTTTATTCCTATTTCAAATCAATTGTTGTTATTTATTTGAATTTTATAATAATTTTTTGTGTTTTTTCTTATTTCAAAATAATATTTTTTATTTAGAGCTATTTCAAGATATTTTATTCTTATTTAATTTTTGTAACATATAATGCATATAATAAATTTTTTTCAAGTCTTTACACAGTTTTATAGTGCGTATATGAATATTAAGTGAAATACATATAAAAGTATCATTTTTTGTAGCAATTGGTCTTTTCCTTTTTCTTTTTTTTCATTGCTTCTTCCTTTTGTATATTAAAGTATAAGTAAATATTTACAATTATGTTTTTGAAAGAAAGAATACTAGATTGGATGAATATAAGATTAATGGAGTTTTATTATTTGTCCTAAATAAAATTTTCGTAACATATTTTCTTTTGCCCCCCTTAATTGTCGTTTATCTTTTTTTAAGAAATACTAAAAAAATGAAAAGAAAAAATTGGAAGTGGAAAAATATGGAGCTTGTTTGAAAATGTTTTTTATTTTTTATTTTTTGAAACAGTTTTATACTATTATTTTGAGAATTTATTTTCAAAATAAAAATATAACAAAATTTATTTAGATAACAAATTTTACAAAACAATTTTAAGAATAAAAAATAAAACATTTGTTTGAAGCTAGCTATTTGAGATTTTCCTATCACTGTACGCTCCTTATTTTTTTAAGTACATCGGACTACAAACACAAACTCTATTGTTCACCTTGTTTGCAAGAGATCTACATCTCTAAATCTTTATCTATCCTTAGAACTAGGACATCTAGAAGGAAAACGAACATGAATTAACTATCCCAACAGATCTTCCTTTAAGATAATGATAAACTCTAGACCCAACATAAAAATCCCAATCCCCCAAAATGCATGAAGCACATTGCCACTCTGCACCCAAGAAAAAATCACAGCGCCCTTGCTCGGCCTCTCTTTCATGATCCCACTGCCATTCATACCTGACACAACAGTTGCCTCGCCGCCACAATCGTCAGAAGTAGATCAAATCGCAACATCCGTTGGGTCTCGCTCTCTCTCCACTGGCTCCTCACCCGATCATTGGGTAAAGCGCTGTTCGAAAGCTCATAGCCGCTGTTGAATCATTGCCACACTAGAGATTCACGATGCCTTGGATTCAAATGGCCAAAAGGGTGACCAACCAAGCAATAAAAAGAAGCTAGCTTTGGATTCAAAAGCATCATGAAGCCTTCTTCGGATTCAGACGAAGATTAAAGCAGCTGGTGAGCGGGAGAAGGAGTTGCTGAAAAATAGGCTCGAATGGAAGGAAGGGGAGGAAGAAAAGTTCTTTTATTTACCATAGTGCCATTAATAAAATCGCTTAATTACATAAATGCCACCGATAAAACAAACGGCAGGGAGCCAAAAACATCTAAATGTTGTTCTGGATTTTCACTTCTAAAAAAGCAATTTGTAAATTATTTTCAAAAGTAAAACCCAAAACACTCCACTCCAAACAAATTGTATTGTTTTGCTATTTTTAAAAGTAAAGAACAATTCTCAAAAACAATAATCACACGGGCCCATGAACTTATGTTTAATAACAACAAATATGTTCTATCTCTTATTTACAAGTTTACCCCATACCCTATTGCCCTTAAGGATCTTTGTGCTAGTCATTAGTGAAGTATCATGTTTTCTTTCTATTTCACTTTTGAAATTTTGAATTTTATGATTTAAAATTTAGGGTTAGAATTTTTGAATATAAAATTCAAGATTTAAGAGTTAAGAATTTAAAATTTTAAAGTTAAGAATTTATCATTTTAGAATAATTATATTTTGAGATATTCTTATTCTTAAATAGGAATATATCCTTGTTCACGGATAGGATTAGAATCTTATTTTCAAATAATAGGATAATCTTATTCTCGAATAATTTTATTTCTTGTTCTAAGTAAGATTTTATTCTTCTTCAGCAATAATTTTATTTTGGAATAGTTTTATTCTTTGTGATGGATAAGGTTTTATTCCTATTTTATTTCAATAATTTGTTTCTTTTCTTGAATGATTCAATTCCTATTCTTGAATAATTTGTAATTCTATCCATAATAATTTTATTCCTAATCTAGGATAATTTTTTATTTATTCCTAAATAATTTTTTCCTATTTCAAAATAATGTTTAATTTGTTCAGAGATGATTTTTTATTTATTCTTGTTCATGGATAAGGTTCTATTTTTGATTAGTTTGATTCATATTTTGTTTCAATGATTCGTTTCTATTCATGAATAATTTTATTCCTGTTCCTTAATAATTTTTAATTTTATCCATAATAATTTTATTCCTATTTTGGGATAATTTTTAATTCATTCTGAAATAATTTTACTCCTAGTTCAGAAGTTTAACTTATATTCATATTTTCTTTTGCCACCTTTGATGCTTTTCACCTTTTTCAGGATGCAGAAAAAAAAAATAAAAATTTCCATAAATTTTTTATATTTTCTTTATAATAAACTTATTTTAAAATTTTAAATTGAAGATTAACTTATGTTCATATTTTCTTTTGCTCCCTGGATTGCCTTTCACCTTTTTTAGTAAGTAGCAAAAAATGAAAAGAAAAAATTGGAAGTAAAGAAATATGAACTTGTGTTTGATAACGAAAAAGATGTTCTATTTCTTATTAACAAGTTTACTCCACACTCTCTTGCCCTTAAGGATCTTTATGCAAGTCATCTGTCACCTTTATTGTTTCACTTTAAGGATTTTAAGATTAATAGTTTATTATTCCAAAATAATTATATTCTAACATATTCTTAATTTTGGATAGAACTATATTCTTATTTTTGGATAAGAATATATACTTATTATCAGATAGTAATATATTCTTGTTTTCAAATAGGAGTGTAATCTCATTTTCAAATAATTTTATTCCTAGTCCTAAGTAAGATTTTTTTATTTGGGATTAATTTTTAGGTTAAAATGCATATAACCTTCTAAATTTTAAGTTGATTTTAAAAAATTTTTCTAAACTTTAAACTTTTTTCAAAAAACTCTCCTAAACTATGAAAAATGTGCAAAAAACTCTCTTTCGTCAAGTTTTCAATTAAATTTTGGATATTTCTTAATCAATTGACCAAAATATCCCTAAAATATGTTTAAAATTTCATGATTTGCCCTTGTGCATCTTGCATAGATTTTAGAATACTTTAAGCATAAAGAAAAATACAGAGACTACCAACTAATTGGCATGAATCACAAGGACAATGTGGTGCTCTTGCTAGCTTTGCACTTTGCACTTTGCGAAGCAACATTGTAATTGATGACAACAGCTGCTAAGGAGGGTTTTGAGTGCCTGCTTTGTAAAGACCAACACACTCCGTCTCAATGTGAGGGAGGGATGGCACTGTTCTATATAGCTTCTCTTCTTATCACTCATGCCCATCACCATCCCTTACATTGCCCTTTGTGGATCAGAAATTGTTCGTCACCCTTCCATTCCACCACTACATCATATTGTTATCTAGCAGATTTTGAGAGAAGATAAGAGGGATGTCATTTTGTGTATAAGTTTGTGTAATTTTTTTTATTTTTCTTTATTCTAATGTACCCAAAAAAAAACTGACATTACAGTTGCTATAAAAAGGCAATCAATGTTCCAAGTTGTTCATAATTCACACTAGCTTGCTATTAATGAACTATGGCTCTTAGTTGCTTATTTTTGTTGTTCTTTGGATTTATGCTTCTTGGTAATCCATTTGTAAGTGTAGATTTATATGAGCCATTCCCAGGCCAAAAACCTCCAACGCTAATTGAGGAGCCTCCCAAGGGCAAGGGAGAGAAGTTACCCATAAAGCACAAGCCTTCACAGGAGACTGGTCACCCGAGGCACCATTTACAGTGAGAAAAGCCATTGCCACAGCACAAACCATCAAAACTAATTGACGAACCAATGCCACATAATACCGACTAGCTTAGACATTTTTTGCAAGAAGAGAAGCCAATGCCTAAACCCAAACCTTTTCCTCAACCCAAACCACCCAAGCTTGATTACCTTGTACATTGGTTACAAGAAGAGAAGCCACCAAGTTCCTAGAAAATTGTTGCTTGCCTTTCACCATTTCTAAGGTGAAGCTAAATGTTGGAGGAGAGAATCACAAAAATGAAGCGGTGAATGAATTTTGACGGAAGGTCATTTTTGTCATTTATAGAATTTTTGTCCATATTTTAATGAAAATTCTAACGGATGTGTCTTTTTGCACATTTTTCATAATTTAAAAGGATTTTTTGAAAAAGTCTAAAGTTTAAAAGGATTTTTTAAAATTGACTTAAAGTTTAAAGAGGTTCTATATATTTTAGATATAATTTTATGCTAGAATAGTTTTATTCTTATTCATGGATAAGGTTTTATTTTTGGATAGTTTTATTCCTACTTTATTTCAGTAATTTGTTTCTATTCTTGAATGATTATACTCCTATTCTTGAATAATTTTTTAATTCTATCCATAATAATTTTATTCCTATTCTAGAATAATTTTTAATTTATTTTTGAATAATTTTATTCTTATTTTAGGATAATTTTTAATTTTTTTCCCAAGTAATTTTATTCCTATTCCAAAACATTTGCTCTTATTTATTCTATTTTCATAATTCCTATTTCAAAATATTTTATTGTTATTTAAATTTTGTAGCACATGATGTAAATCATTAAAATTTCAAGTCTTTATGCAATTTTACAAAAAAATGATTGTGTAAGGATTCAATAAATTTATTCATTTGTATTATGCATATATGTGTTCATAAATTGAATTGTGAAACTTATAAAATAAATTACTTACAATTTACAAAGGTATAAGTATTTATTAAATCTCATAAATTAAATTATAGAGTAAATTACATTAACCTTCTTGAGATATTTGATTATGACACTCCACCCCATTCTTACTCAAATATTACACTCCACTTCATTTTTACTCAAATATTACACTCTACCCTATTTACTCAAATATTAATTAAAAGAATATATCTAGATATTAATAAAATATTCATAAAAAGAATATTAAATCAATATTTTACTTTAGTTTTACCTAAAAATTATACTTTGACTCAATTAACCATTTTAAATAACTAATATCTTGACAAACTATGTATTTTTAATCAAATAATTATATTTATTGTAAGGTATAAGTTTAACAATGTGTGATTATGAGAAAAAAATTAGTACATAAAGGCATTTTGGAGGTGAGTTTAGTTAAGAAAAAAATATAGAGCATAATTGGTCTTATTTTTTGCTAACTAAATTCACCTCTAAGATACCTCTATTTTTATACTAAATTTTTTTCTCATAATTATAAATATTGTTAAATTTATATCTTACAATAAATATAATTATTTAATTAAAAATACATAGTTTCTCAAGATATTAGTTATTAAAAATGGTTAATTGAGTTAAAGTATAATTTTTAAATAAAATTAGAGTAAAATGTTAATTTAATATTCTTTTTATAAATATTTTATTAATATTTATATATACTCTTTTAATTAATATATGAGTAAATGGGATATAGTGTAATATTTGAGTAAGAATGGATGGAGTGTCATAATCAAATATCTCAAGGAAAATTAATATAATTTACTCTAAATTATAAGATTAAATAAATTAATATATCATGTTATTTAATTAAAAAATATAAAAATAAATAGAAATTACATTTTTCTTGTCTATAGGAAGTGGTCTAGGTCCGATTTCTGCCTAATACAGCTAACTCATTTCATTCCCGACATCAATCTATCTTCAAGAAAAAAAAAATTATAATTCATTGAGTAGGATTATGTGAGAATATCACTAATCAAGTATGGTTAACTTCTTCGCTTCTTTCGTCCCGGAGTGAAAAGATGAACGTGTAAGTTTGACAAATATGAATCAAGAGAGAACTTGGCCGCTTGGAGAGTCAATTTGCTGTATAAAAACACCAAGAAACTCTATCCTTATCACTCTCAAGTCACCTCTAAAGATGCAAACATATGAGTTAGGAAGTTGCAGATGATTTCCTTTCTTTACTTTTCCAAAATCAGATTCCTAGATGCACCTGCGAAGCAGATCTTTTCAAGTGCATACAATTTGCACTTCACATACAAGTTGCAACCAAACAAAGAACCGCCTTCAAAAAGGCTTCATCCACTTGGGCGGCTGAAATTTGAAAGCATATATGCTTAGCCCATGACAGGGATGTTCAAAGATTGAGAACCTCTGTAAAACTTTCAGCAGAACTACTGTAGAATCATAAACTTAAAACTAACATTAATGGCAGGAAATGCACAAAATAAGCTAGAGAAGCTACACTATCTGGTATTTCCAATCGATTGAATAAGGAGGGATGCAGACCTTATCACGCAGTTCATCTACACAGCCAATATCATATTTTCACTATCATATGGATTTACGTACTTCCCGACGAAATAATGGCTCTTTCATTCTGTTCTACTCGTATCCTGTAAAGATATCTTGTTAATGCAACAATTTATCACATATCATAAAAATTCAACTACATTTAAAGCAAAAAGTATTTCTCACAAAATTTATCTTACTAAATTCTTACGAAATCTCATATGATTGTTTTAATTAAGTTTTATAATTTAATTTGTGAAATTTAATAAATTTATTAGTTTAAATTATTTAAGTGAGAAGTTGATTCAATTTGTGGGAATAGCAGTACTTATATTTAAAATTCACAAACCAGATCTATGTTGCAACTGCCCCACCACTGCAACCAGTTGGCGGTTTCTGGATCATTGGATTGGATCTATATCTCACAGAAAATTTTGGTAACTTTGTTAAACTCAACCCAACAGTCCGAAAAAGGCTACCTAGGCTGTGGCAGTAGTGCAACCAAAATTAGAGTTTACACCCAAGATTTGATTGACATTAATATATCTTTGTCAGTACTAACAATTAATTCATCTGCATTAGAAAGTACTTCTGCACCTTTTGGAAGGAAGAGAGAGGAAGAAGAAAAGTTGATGGCAGACAAAAGTTTCTATCTTTCATTTTCAGTGGGAAAAAAACTATGTGGAATCTGAATAGACCCAGAAGATAGAAAGGGGAAAAGAAATAAAAAGAATAGCAATGTGTCAAGGAATTAATCAAGCACTTCTAAACAGAACAAAAGCTTTGGAGACAAAACATATTTAATGGTTTGGGAAAGAATATATATCTTTCATGTAATCTCTCCTAAAATAGAGAACTGAAGTTGACACATGAGAGGAGTAGATGAGGCCAAGCCTCTTCCATTATTAATATTCTTTCAGATGGTTCTCAAGAGCCGTCAGCTTCTCTCATGCCTTGTGAGGTCCACACACTATACCCCATTATGCAAACCATAATCAAAGCATGTCCATCTCCCCTCTGTAAATATGGAGCTCATGCAAAACTTGAGA
This sequence comes from Dicorynia guianensis, assembly GCA_037013595.1. Classification (NCBI taxonomy): domain Eukaryota; kingdom Viridiplantae; phylum Streptophyta; class Magnoliopsida; order Fabales; family Fabaceae; genus Dicorynia; species Dicorynia guianensis. The sequence continues at coordinate 6,914,501 of JASUAB010000009.1, forward strand.
GACATAGCAGCTCATATAAATCTTTGCAATTCAAAACCTCTCAGTTCATTTCCAGTTCCCTTTGCCCTAAAACTGATTAACCATGTCCGGCAAGTGCGGAAACTGTGACTGCGCTGACAAGAGTCAGTGTGTGTAAGTGCTTGTTACCGTTGTGAACCATTAGAGATAAAGATCATTCTTGAACCTTGAGTATTAGCATGTTTAAGTTAGGATAAGCATTTCAGTTATTTTCTTACCGAAGAAAAAAATTGCAGTACAAATTTTTTATATCAGTTGTACATTGAATTATTAGATTGATATACATCCTGATGTTATGAATTTTAAAATCCAGCAACCAGGGAGGCAGCTATGCTCTCGACATAGTTGAGACTCAACAGAGGTAATTTTTAAGTTTGATGGCCATTGTTGTCTTGCATGTCCTGGCTATAGGGGTGAAGATATTGAGATATAAAAATTTAAGTGGCTTGTTGTTTTGCAGCTATGTTGAGGCTGTTGTGATGGAAGTTCCAGCTGCTGAGAATGATGGGAAGTGCAAGTGCGGTGCCACCTGCGCTTGTGTGAACTGCACCTGTGGTCATTAAGACTAGACATCTATGTAATAATTATGTGTTGGTCGTGTGCACTGTGATAATCATAAAATGTTGTCACAATGAATAACTTTGTTTTCTGTTATGTTAGTGTCTGTTACGTGAGATGTGTCCGTGAGTCATGCTTTTCGTTTGTTCCCATCTCAGTGGCCACAGTTATGTAGTGGCCATCTGTGGTTGAATGGACTAATAGTTAGTATGCACTCACCTCCTCTGTGCCATCTCTGCTTCTTCTCTCTTCTGAACTCTTATTCCATTTTTAATATTGTACTTATGATTCTATCGCACATCAAGCTAGTAACTTCACAATTCAGCACTTAATCAGGAGGAAAAATGATTCAGCACTGAAAGATTAAGAGTGATGCAAGTCAGCCAAAGTTCTGTATAAATGCTAGTACTCTGGCTAACATAATAAGGAAAAGACAATACATACTAATATAAGGAATATGCAGGACATTTAAAACTGTGTCTTGAAATCAAGGTGAATGAAGTGCAGCATTCAAAAGGAATAAATATATGCCTAAGGACCAAGGAGTGAAATTGGTACACTGTTAATTAATCCCCGTGTAAAATATATAAATTCACCATGAAATAAGATCATCTATGCATAAGAAACAAGCTTGCTTGAACATATATTCATGTATATGGTTCTTTATAACGAATGGTTGATTAAGAAAAATATTGTACTTGCACAGAAATGTATTACACAATATCTGCACAGTACATAAATAAAAACCCATTGCTAATGGAGTTTATTATAATACACTAATAGGGATCAGTCTCTATTTGTGTATTGTCTAGTTATTGTGTAGTGCAATAACGTGTAACTATCAGTTCCCTAGTTGCACACTATACTAACAACATTTTAAGTGATTTGCTTCTCAATGAGCCAAGGGTACTTAATTAGCAATTCTTTGATATGTTGGGGAAACTTTTAGCAGTAATTTAGGTTGTTGATTCACATACATTGAGAGCCTACAAGTAAAGAATCTCACTCACTTTAGTATTTAACATCATATGAGAATGGTGTTCTTAGAAAAAGATGCTTTCTTTTCCACATCGATCAAATGAGGCATGGTATGCATCCACAGTTTCTACATTATATCCATGATTTAGCAGGTTTATAACTGATAAGCAAATAACAGAAGATATTACATTTAAATGGGGAGTTGTATCTGGCAGTCAAAGTAAGGCACCCTTCTCATTATATTCATGTGTATACAATCCTGGAATAACAGGTTTTTGCTCCAAGGCTGTATCATTTCTCAAGTAATCAATTAACTACGAGAACAACGTTAAATATTAAAACTCTGGTGGAGGAAGCACTTCTAAAATCACTGGAATACACTTGTAGAAGCTTAAGTGGAAATGAAGATTGTCAAAACTCTCACCTTTGGCATACTCACCCAACAACAACCAACCCAAGATACTCAATTTTCTAATACAACAACAAACAAAGCCTTATGTTACTAACTGGAGTTGGCTAAATAGATTATATGATGTCATTCAGTATATCTTTAATCCATATTATAAAAAATTTGACCAAATTTTATTTTAGCAGTTGACTACCTAACATAACCTTTCTCTTTTATTCAGAGTTAGAATCGGTTATGTAAAATATAAACAGATCAATTACTCAATTTTTCTAATACAAACACACTTTATTTAGAAGAGACATCACTTTGTTCAAGATAATTGACAATACTCTAAAATTTTGATACCACAACAAGACTGGATAATCACCTGCACTGTCCCATGTCACAAGTGGTAGAGCTATAAGCAAGCTGTACAGATGAGCTTGGCTTTTGATAGGAAAGCTAGAGAACAATTCCACAGCGATATCTTACTTATTGTGTATTGATACATGCCATTTGTAGAAAAAGCAGTATTGAAAAGGACTAAAGGAGGAGTGAAAGAAGTTAAAGAAAGAATATTTTACTTCAAAGCAGGCTGTAAATGTGGGATAAAAACTAGAACTTTCTACTCAGCAGAATGGATTAATAAGAATAGAATGAAGTTGCTTATCATCTACTAAATACTAAAATTGACTATAGGGATCAATAATCATAATAATTTTACTTTTTTTTAAAAAGTTGGACCAAAGAGAACTAGAGAAACAAATAATGGAACGCAGAATATTTAGACATGATCGTCTCTCCCAAGAAAAGAAATGAAGTTGACATGAGAGGAGCAGAGGAGGCCGAACTCCATTACTTAGATTCCTTGGGATAATCTCGAGAGGCGTGTGCTACTCACAAGGCTTCTGAGGTCCAGACTAACCATGGCGCCCCAATCAATGCATGCCACCTTCAAAAGCAAGGCACTTTCTTCCTCTATAAATACCGGACCAAGGTTCAGAGCTTGGAAACATAGCAGCTCAATACAAAGATTTGACTTCAAAGCATTTAAGTTCATTTCTGCTCATTTTCTTTTAGCTCAAAATCAACATGTCTGCTACCTGTGGCAACTGCGACTGCTCTGACAAGAGCCAGTGTGTGTAAGTGCTTTAATTCCTTCCTGTGCAAGCTTGCAAGTATTGCAAATGCTAGAAGTTAGTTCATGTTTCCATCACAGTAGTGTCAAGTTCAGCAGATAGTTAAATCATGTTCTTTGATCTGTAAAGGATTAATCTCTCTTGAACTTTCTTCTGATAGTAGCTTATAAATTAGTGGACTTGATATTGTGTACAAGTATATCTCAACCCATCAAATCCAAAACTAATTAACCAAGCACATCGCTTTGTTGTTCATTTTGTTGAAGTTCTTAGAAAGTAATAACCCATAAATCAAAGAGAAAAGACAAGCAGAGTTGGTACAGATTATTAATTGTTAATTTATTCACTTGTATCCTCTTATGCTGTAATTTGCTGTGTTATTCAGGAAGAAGGGAAACAGCTATGGTGTTGACATCATAGAGACTGAGATGAGGTAAGATTCATTTATTGTATTTGCTCTCTTGTTTATTTTGCTTTAAAATCTCTAATGACTCCTAATGCAAAATCAGCGGTTAATACAAATAATTATATTATTTAGTATTATTAAATTTATTAGATCTCATAAACTAAAATGTAAAATTTATAAATCTAACAACTCACAAGTTATTATGTGAGTATTTAGTAGCTCCCATTAAGTGAGAGTTTTAATTGGAGCTACTTTTCCTAACACAAATTATGGCATGGCTGTGTTTTCTGGTTTTTACAGCTACACGGAGGCTGTTGTCATGGATGTTCCAGCTGCTGAGAATGACGGGAAGTGCAAGTGCGGTGCGAGCTGCGCTTGTGTGAACTGCACCTGTGGCCTTTAAGGAATGAATACATAATCACTTGCCATATGTGGTTAGCAATACAGAACTCATAATAGTGTTATCTTATTAAATAAGTGTGCTCTATAAGTGAGGCACTAAACATGATGTCCGTGGTTCGTGTCATAGTTGTAATGGCCCAGTCTGTTGGCTTCTGCTGTTAAATGGACTACAATTATAGTTTCCTGCTCCTTGTTTCTGCCTAACCATCTCTTCTTGCATCATATGCATGAATTCACTATGCCAAATTCCAACATGCCTTCAATATTCTAGAACACAAAAAGGCATGCCGCATGTTTGAATACCTATCCGAAAGAGTAAGAGGTTAACTTTTTTGGGTTCCACATAAATTGGAGCAGCAGAAATTGCACTGCTTTGGACAGCTTTCACTGGCATAAAGCTAGCATATGTTCATCTAAACCATAACAGAAACCTTACTCTCACAGAAGGATTTTTACACAAATCTTATAAAATCAATTATTATTATTAAATTTATTAAATCTCATAATTTAATTAATAAGATTCAATAAATTTAATAATTTAAATTTTTTTAAATAAATATTTGATAAAATTTAATTTATAAAAATAATGTAACTGAAACGATAAAAATGATACATATATAACAATTTAAAAATTGGTATTGGGAATGCATGTCAATGAATGTCCCAGAAATGTCTAGATGGTGGTTGTAAATCAAGATCTCTTCAACATACGTGTTCTATGTACTACCACCATCTTAGTCCCTCCATTTGCCACAGCTATAAAGGTTTAACTAATATACTGGATTTGAGATTGTGAGGGCTAAATACAACATTTATATCAGATACTGAAGGGGATGAAGTCCACAATTATCTGACTCTTCAGATTTATAACTACTTCCATTGGGCCTAATATACATTTAGACAGACAATATTCTTCATGCAGATTGATTGAGAAGCTTTACTTAATTATGTTATTTTTACAAATTAAATCTTATTAAATACTCACTTAGAAGAGTTTAAATTATTAAATTTTAAATTAAATTATAAAATTTATAAATTTAATAACTCACAAAATAATTTATGAAAGTAGTCCAAAGTTAGTGAGAACTTTTTTTCCCTTACTCTATAACTCCTGGATTTGTTTCAAATTTTATAACAAGCCATGTAGATCTTCCAAGTAGATCTTAAACCCTTCTCTAATTCAACAAAAAAACTGTTACCAAGTTAAAAGCAAGTAAACAACAAGACTGACAAATTTTTATACCTTTAATTTCAACCGCAAAAAGAAAAAAAAAATGCTTAATCTTTGGAGAAAGAAAAACAAATATCAAAATCAAAAAATAAAAAAGTCATAAAAATTTAAATTCTTATAATTATCTTACTTTTATAATTATTTATTTATTTTTTAATTTTATATTAAAATATATTTTTCATTTTTTTAAATTTATATCCATCTCCCTTATTAATCTCAATCCTTTATTTCAACCCGTTTGAACAAGAAGAAAAGCCAAAGAGACAGACAAATACATCATATACAGATAGGAACGAGGGACGAGGGGACCGGGGAGAGAATGCCCAAATTCAAGGCATGGTGCGAGTGGTAGGCGGAGAAAAGCAAGTAAAATAAGCTTTGCATGAAAAAGTTTTTTATTAATATTATTTAATAAATTATTAAATTTCACAAACCAATAAGTTGGATTTTATGTATATTTTTTTCCGAATCACTTAAGTTAAAAGTTAGTGTTAGAAGTATTTATGTCAAAAGTATTTTTATAAGAATTATTTATATTAAAAATATTTTTATAAAAATACTTATATCATAAGTATTTTTTAAAAATTATTTATGTTAAAAATATTTTTTTAAGAATCACTTATATTAAAGATAAAAAAGAATCACTTATACTTAAAATATCTGTATAAAAATTACTTAAATGCTTTCTCAATAATAACTTAAGTCAAGAGTGCTTTCACAACAATTACTTACGTAAAAATCACTTTTTTTAAAAATTATTTATATTAAAAATATTTTTGTAAAAATTATTTAAGGTAAATGTTTTTGCAAGAATAACTTATACTAAAAACCCTTTTTCAATAATCACTTACACTAGAAGTATTTTGGTAAAAAAATTATTTATGACAAGTGTTTTTACAAAGAATAATTTATAATAAAATTATTTTTTCAAGAATAACTTATACTAAAATTATTTTTTTAATAATTACTTATATCAAAAAGTACTTTATTAAAGAATCACTTGTGCTAAAAGTATTTTACAAAAATTATTTAAGTTAAAAATATTTTTATAAAATTCATTTATGTTAGAAGTATGTTTTTAATAATCACTTATGTCAACAATACTTTTGCAATAATCACTTATACCAAAAAAACTTATAAAAAAGAATCACTTAAGCTATAAGTGTTTTTTCTAAAATTAGTTATGCCAAAAATTCTTACTTATATTATAAACACTTTATTAAAAATCATTTATGTTAAAAGTAATTTTTCAAAAATTACTTATACCACAAACCCTTTTGCAAAAACCGCATAATTAATTACTTATATCATAATACTTTTAAGTTAGGCTCCACCGATAATAATCAGCCTTTGAATCTTCTTTGAGCTGAAATACAACGGTCAATCGGCAAAACCGAATTTATTTCCCATTTTTTTAGTAAATTTGATGTCTCTTCAAATTTCAAGCGAATGTGCTCTGCCGATTGGATGTGTTTTGGGATTTGAAGCATTAGAAGCTTTAGCACTGAATGTACTTCATATTTGAATATTGATATTTGTATATATTTAAATAAATATAAATTGTGTGTATATATATATATATATATATTCATATATTTTAGATTAAATTTAATTATATTTTAATAATAAAATTAAATAAACTAAATTTTTAAATAAAAATTTAATAAATTTTTTTTATAAAATTAATAAGACTTTCTCATAGATTAAATTTTATTAATATAAATACGTTTTAAAATAAGTTAATTAGTATTTAGATATAAATTTTGATAAATATTTATATATTAAATATAATATTTAAATATAAAATTTTATAAATATTTATAACTATAAAATTTATCAAATTAGCTCTTAAAATTTCATATGTCAAACATTTTTTTTTTTTATTTTTTTTTACAAAAATGAGATAATAAGAAGACTTATAGTACATGATCCAAAAAATACTCTTACATCCTTTTATTTGTATCAGTTTTATCTCCCCAAATTTTATTATTAAGTAAAAGGATATTGAACCCAATTATGACTGATTTCATTTTTTAAGTAAGGGAATTTTTGTTCTTTTTTCATAGAAAAACTTAAATAAAAAATATTTTAAAATTCTTTAACTTTTATCAACTTTCATTCCCAAAATCCTCAATTCAGTAAAAAAAATTTCAAATTCATTTATGAATTAATTTTTAATTTTTTAAGACTTAAGAAAATCTCCCTTTTAAAAAGTAAAATAAAATAAGCTGTTACAAAGAGATATTTTATCTCTATAACAGAGATGAACTTCGTATCTGTAAAGTTTGTCTCTGTAAAACCAATCTCTAGCCTTTTAAGGCCTCTAGCCCTTTCTCAAACAATTGGTTCCTTATGCCTTATTCCCTCTGATCTTCCACAAGTTACTTCAACCAGTGCCGCCATGTTCTCCCATTTTCTTCTTCTGTCTTTCGGTGAGAAATTCCATTTTCCTTCCTTAAGTTTTTGATTCATCTTCACCAACTCAGTCTGTCCACTTTGTGTCTATTAACTTCTTTCTCTTATTTTAATGGCTGTTAACTTCTTCCACTTTGGCACACTTTTATTCATTTTTCTTCTGCTATCAGACATGGCTACAAAGGGAACCATCTTCCAATGTCTATCTGAGAGAAGAGTTTTTTCTGGTACATTTCAACTTTCTTCCAAAGCTCTAGCAAAAGAGACAAGAAGAATAACTCTGTCATGTGCACTAATATTCTGAATCAGAGGTGGTATTAATTTTGTCTCCAACTTTTCAGTAAAGATATCTCGCTTCAGTGGTTTTCTACTTTCGCAATTACTGATTTTAATAAATTTTAATTTTTAACTTATTAATTTAAGTTTAAAATAATTTTTTTAAATATTTAAACTATTTTTATAAATACATTTAAACACTTACTAAAATATCTTTTAAATACTTTTTCTCTAAATAAATACTTTATTAAACCTATGGAAACAACAACAAAGCCCCAAATGAAGAATATATAGCGACTTGAACCATAAATAGTTTTACATAAAAGAACCAGCTCAACTGTAAGTAGTAGAGAGATTCAATAAACTTAAAAGGAGGAAGGAATGCATTTGGAAAGGAAAATTTAGCAGAAAAAAAAAAAAAAAAAGGATCACAGGTTATAGCTTTTTCCAAGTTTGGAAGTAATGTGCAAAAGAGCTTTTCCTTATGGAGCTTTTTCGGCTGAAAGGGACTTAGAATAATGATATGTAATCTGTAGCTATTTGTTGGCAAGATTCTCAAACCCTTTACCTATATGTTGTGTAGCAGAATGTCATTATGATAAAACTTTGGATTTTAATAAAAAGTTTTGGAAGAGGAAAATTTACCTCATTTTATAACGGCATTTATAAATTGTTTGTACAAAAGTACAACTAGTAAAATAATTTGAACCTAAATTTTATAAATAAATTAATTCAAACTTTGTCAACTAAATTATTTTTATTAGCAAAACAAAGTTTTACAATGCATAGTTATTAGGAGGGCATCTCGTGCTATGCACGAGCTCTTGGGTAATTATCCACACTGCTGTAACAGTTGCACAACAATAGTTTATTAAAAAGAAAAAATTTGTAGGTGGAAAAATTAAAAAAAAAAAAAAAAGCTGACAAGTGAAATAAATAGCAATGAACAGAGGCAATTTTGGATCAAATTCTAAGCAGAGTTACAGTATTAACAAAGTGTTGATTTAAATATTAATTTCACCTACTCTTCATTTCATTGGCATTTAGGCTAGGCTCTATACCGAAAATCCAAACTTTTTGTTTATAATAACAATCACACATTGATAAATTATAAAGTGTGGATATAGAGGAGTTTCAAGTTTTGGACAGGAAACCAGCAAAGAATAAATTACATTTAAAGTACCCAAAGCAGAAGCGTAAATTTACTGAGGTTCTTGGTTGAAACTAAAGCAATCAAGTAAAGGTGCCAAATGAGATCCTCTGTGCCCGGCGAATTGGGAAGCTGACCTGATCAACAAGAACAAGTTATTCCATCCTCTGTTTCCTAAATCTGCAGAATGGTTCTCCATTCACCCTGGGATTTTGATCCATTTGTAGCCAAAAAGAAACCCATAGGAGCTCAATTTATCTCTATTAAAGTGCCAAAAAATCGAAACTTTTGAAAAGATTGATCTTGCGGAGCTGCCTCGTTATTCTACAAGCACCAATTATTGCAACAACTAATCATATTTCTCTCTCCAAGAGCACACAAGAAAGAAGACCCAGGAAATCGCCAATGCAATGTCACCAACAGCCTGCCTCGGCCAATCGTGCGCAAGGTCTTCAAGCTTCCCCTCAAAGTAAAATCTCCACACTGCCATAGAAATGTGAAGAAGCACACACCCTTTGGCAAAGGAACTCTGAAACTCCCTGTCCTTAACGAAAGCAATCATGAATAGAAAGAACCCAATTGTGAATAAAAGCAAACCCGAGAAGGAATCTGAAGTTCGAATCAGTAGCTGATCGTGGGGTGTTGACCCTTGAAGCTTACTTGCAGTCTCAGGACCATGGCCGAAGACAGAGATTTCTTTGGAGTAAAACATCATTAGAGCTCCACAAGTTAGAGCTATTGCTGAATGGAGAATGCAGATCAGAGAAAACCCCGGAGAACCCATAAATCTAAAAACTCAAACCTTTTTGCTTTCTCACTTGTTTAGCTCAATTGTGCTTTCAAAAGCAATGCATTTGAAAATTTGAGAACTACTATTTAGTTATGAGAAAACAGAACAACAAAAATCCATCACCAATTCTAATTCTAGTTTGAAGTATGATAGCTCATTAAATACATAAGATTTGGCCTTTACGAACCCAAGAAATAACAAGCATAAAACTTTTCGAAGAGAAATCAGATAACCCCTTTGACCAAAACTTCTTCAAATATCTCCCAAGTAGGCGAACAAAAGCAAGAAACAGAGCTCAAACAAGAAGAAAAACAGAGAACCACTAGAGACAGAGATATGTATGAATTCCTTGAACCCAAAACCCTGCTTCTGAAGCTCTGATGTTCCAAATGAGTTGAAGCTGAAAAGGGATTCTTGAGGGTGAGTGCGTCATGGCCATGGGGTTCATCACTATTGGTACATAAAGGGGGTAATACCTCAGCTTCAGAGCACTTACTTCGCAAGAGGGTTAATTTTGGAGATTGATTCTGCACAGGGAGTAATGAAGACAAGCTGGTTGAAATGTTATAATTGACATAGAAATTGCTTCCAAACCGGTAACCTCTGATCCCCATGCAGAAATTGCCATTCTTTTCTGGTTGGTTGGTTGCTTCTTTCTCTAAGAAATTGAAAGCATTGTGGGTCATGGAAATGGGTCTACATTACCTGTTATTGGAAGAGTATTTAAATCAATGTGTTGTCATATGTTGGCTTTTGAAGCTTGGTAGGGCCTCAGCTTTCCATTTGGAGTTGTTCATTTAGACTAAGAAAATGATAATGTTTATCTTTGCTTCATGTCTTAATTTGAGATTTGATTGCTTTCATGAAATTTAGAATACATTATTACAAATAAAAAATGCTGAACGTACAATTAGGTGTATCATACACTATATGAAATTATTTAATAAAAGAAATGTTTATCTCGCTAACGCATATTTATAAAATATCCATAATATATTTGCTAAATCTTATAATTAATTTTTGAGTCCATAAATTTAATAATATAAATTTTTTAAATTAAATTTTTGTAAGAATAGAATAATAATCTAATAATTTGCGTAGAATTTTGTATCTCATTATTGGTAGTGTAATTGGCGTTACTCTTGTCAAATTTCAAAGGTGGGTTTCATATTCAGTTGGCTGCTTTTGATTTTGTGAGTACTTCTAGAATAAAACAAGTAATGCCAAGCTCGTTTTGATTTGTGTAAGCCCACTTAATGACAACAATCTTATTGGATCACACGATTTGAAATTGTATAGAAAAGAGAAGCAATCATTTGGTTTCTCCATACAGCTAAGAGAAGTGGAGAATACTCCCCATTGAGCATAGAGAAGTCCAAAAGGAGAGCTTCCTTGCATCATCTATGAGTTGCAATAATGACTTATGTATTCTCCAATAATACCACCATTATTATAAATTAAAATTCATAAATTTTTTTATAAATTAATTTTACAAAAATTTTATTTAAAAATTTTAAATTACTAAATTTATTAAATTTTATTACTGAATCAATTAAAGAATCTAATTGATCTTAATAACTCACTCTAATACTTATGAAGTTTATATTAATAATAATTTTTCCCATTGTCCGATTCTTCACCCCGTGTGGCTTAAACTAACAGCTTCAAGCGTGAGCTTTCCTTGTGTTTAAGGGAGTTATTGCGAAGCGTTGGCTCTAGTTGCTTTCGCAGCGGGGAATGGAGACATGTAACGTTCGGTAATGATACTGAACACTTTATGGTATGCTTCAAAGGGTGGTTTAGAAGGGGTTTGAATGCAGTTTGAATGGTCGAACTCGACCTTATAATTTTCTCTGTATTCTAAAAAAAAAAAAGTGATCTAAACTACTGGCTTTGTAAGTTGGAAGTTGTAAAACAAACGGTTGCTTGTTGGCTAATAAATCCCAAGGCTACCAGGAAACTACTTGGCAAGCTAAAGATTCTTCCACAATAACTATTTATTCATTCGGAAATGATAGACTTTTCCTTGCAATGCTTACAAGGAGTGTATAAGCTATGAAATCGGTTGAATCTCAATTTAATCTATAAAATGAAAATTATGTAGAAATAAATGTATGATACTTTTAATAGCGGCCATACATGCACTACAAATATTGCAATACATGGATTGAGGAGGAAAATTAACTCATGGGTGTGGACCAATCATGTTCAGAGTTCACAGCTCAAAACCCTTTTCTTTCTCCTTTTCTCTTTTGGATATAGTCACAACGTAAGGAACTTGCTAGTGACAAGAATAATTACAATGAAAAAATAGCAAGTATCAACAATTTCAGAATAATATCAGATGTTTGGAAGATTTTATGTATAATTTGAAACAAAAGAATGCAATTTACTACTTATAAACTGGATTAGAAAGAAACAGAAAAAGGAACAAAAAACAAAAGAATAAAATGCTAAAGTAACTTGTTGGTCATGCTAACAAAGCTTACTTTTTTATGACGCTTTGAACTTGATTTCCTATCTCCTCTCCCGCGCCTAGGATTCTTCCTCACTGGAGACTTATTGCTGTGGGGAAGAGGAGGTGGACGACGAATTGCAGCAACCAGTGGAGGCACATGCTCCAGTAGTTCTCTATGGTAAGCCTGAAATTAGTTGCCACAAACCAATAATATAAATATGTTTATCGGAAGAAAAAAAAAACAGAGACAACTTTCAAGAGTTCCTTCGTTTTTTGTAAGCTTTAAAACAGTTCGGCTACACTCTGAAATGAGTTATAACACCAGCTTATGTTCAGTTCATTGCACTCAACATCAATTTAAAACAAGATCTTAGGACTTCTATATCTGAGTGACTAAATTCCTCTCAAACATCATATGATGCATCATCTTACATTTTCACTCAGACGCTAATAAATTAAGCAGAAAATAAAATACTGGGGAGTTTGAAATCTTGCCTCTTTCCCTTTCTTCCTTAATCTGAGCATAACTACCGACACGGCCCTCACATGCTTACAAAAGAAATACATAAGAGAACATCAAATGACCTGTTATACATACACGAGGCTGGGGGAATGTTCGTACACAAACTAACTCACAAAATGATAAGCTCAAAACAGGTTACCCTAAGCAACTCTTAAGTAAACTGTTTTTCAACATCAACACTGGGAAGCATAAATTAGCTGCAAAGGCTAGAGCTTTTCTATTTAAAGAAGTCAGCATTTACCAAAAAAAAAAGAACAAGGCAGAATGTAGATAATAACCTGTATCACAAAGTTACGCCTTTCACAGTCCAAAAACATGTTGATGCTCCAATCAACCTTTGCCATTATCTTGTCTCTTACTGTGGAAAAGCTTAACTGATCCCTGGAAGTAAAACGATCAACTTCATTGAACCATAGACAGGTAAACAGATTTGTAATTGGAATGTGTTCTCTTATGATAACACAACCTTCAGGAACATCTGCAAAAACTCAGCCATAAACAATACTTCAAATTTTAAGATGGAAACAGCATATGTATACAAGAACATGTACATATCACCATAGTCCATTCACTATTTATTTTATACATGCAGACACATATATCAACATTGCACCCACCGCTAGTTATAGGAAGCTTCGCCCTGGAATAATGAGTTAAACCATCATAATATTGATAAAATTGAATTTGGCGATCAATGGAAGCATTTTCATATTTCCCAGCAGCTTTATTAGCCTCTGCCTCGACAAAGACATCAAAGCGTCTATAGTGTCTTGAAATTGCAAAAGTAGCGTTTGAGCGCCACAGGAACCTGAATGATAAAAAAACAATGATACTGAACATACTACAGATACCAATCCCAAATGATGTTGCTATCAAATACATACTCTCCATACATTTTATTTTAAAGAAAGCTAAATAATTAGGTATGCTACATACACAAGTGCGTCAATGTTAAAAAAAACAAAGGAAAATAGCCCATGAAAATAAAGTTCAAAGATATATTCAAATCTGTGAAGCAAGTAATGCATTTAACATGAAGAGTTAACTATTTCAAGGGAAGCAAAAGCAATGCAATAATAGAGAGCTGTTGCAAGGACAAATCAAGGATCTACTACATCATATCCCAACATCTTAACGTGCCCCTATATCTGAATCAAAGGCGCAGGTTGACTCAAGCAATATTCATAAGCATTTTCAATAAACTTAAGGTTCAAGTTTGATGTTAAGTGTACTTTGAAGCTAAAATACGAAGAATGAAGATGATATCATTATTGTCATACCATACTTAACAAATTCTCTACAACAAAAAAATTGGTTAAAATGAGTTGAACTGTAATTTTGTTTTTAATTAAAAAAATATAAGGTTTTACTAAAAGTTAGCCTTATAGGCTCTAATTGGATGATCTATCTAGTAAGGGTATGCTAGTAGACTATTAGACATGTTCGTAGAATTTCATTATTCTAAATTCCATTCCTTGGAGAATTTGCAATATTAGTTTTCCTCAAAAAAATTGTAGTCCTTCCACTTTTTAATATTTTAACTATCAAGCTCCAAGTAATAGAAGCCACCTAATTTCACCACTTTTCACTCCGTCAATGCCTCTTAGCTGTCACAACCTAGCATGTTCTAAGGGTCAGGAGTTGATCTCTTGTTCTAAGGAAATAACAGAATCCAAACTTCTCATCCTCTAAATTGCTTTTAGTCGACCACATGATGAATTTATCTCCAGTAATCAAGTTACAATTTTGCATCATTTTGGGTTGAAGTACTTCTATTACAATGAGTGCCATGCGATTTAATCAGATTACTTCATACAGAAAATGATCATGCAGGCATGCTGCGTAATCTAGAGGATAACAAGTCAATATATGCTGTATCTTTCAACAAAGTACTCACAGATAGTAACAAATATCGCTCATCCTCTTTTATCTATCTGCTTATATGCAGGTACAGTTATGTTTATTAAAAAATGAGAGACACCAACTTGAGACATTCCTTTATTATAGCATAAAAATATAGACCATGACAGGACCAAGCTTTTGTCATCTTACAGCAAGGACATGCCCAACAAATTCCACCAAAGTTGAAGATCAAGAGAGTGAAAGTCGATATGGGATAAAGTAGGACATAATGTAAATATAAGAAGGATATCACTTGGTGCCTAATATGAATCCTTGAATCATGCTGCAAAATACTTGATATCTTAAAATTGTCAGTTAAGAGTCGATAAATGATTGATGAGATCAAATAATTTCATCCAAACAAAAACTGGAGCCACACAGTATGATTTTCTTTTGTCATAACCAAATGAAATACAGAGAAGTTAACCCCACTTCATACGTAAAAGGCTTCAAAAGCATTTGCGAAAATAGTGAAGATGGCATTTACCTTTCTAGAATTTGATAGGGGTCCACCACAAGCTGAAGCTTTCCATCAATCCATATTGAATATCTGACATTGGGGAAGATCCTATGCAAGAGAAGCTTTGGAACCTGTAAAGTGCGTGCTAGGTAAACATATATACGATTTAATGCTTTAGGAATTCTTCATTTTGAAGTTTCAATCCATCTAGGTCCTTGTAGATCACAGTAAAAATCCATATTTTTAAGCCAACAAATGGAAGCATCCTCAAGCATTATCAAACAGGACTACAAATCAAATGCTGAAAAACCCAACTAACATTGTATGATATTCATGAACATGATGGTTTTAAATGGTCCTCAAGCATTATCAAACAGGACTACAAATCAAATGCTGAAAAACCCAACTAACATTGTATGATATTCATGAACATGATGGTTTTAACTTTTAAATGGTTCAAGAGCCAAGACTATTCCATGACTTCAAAGTAAGCAGTCTAAATAATATAAACATGTTCTATTGCCATAAAGTCTGTTACCGTCAAGACAAAACCATATTTGCAGGTGGAGTGATATCAGAGCTAGGAGCCATGCAACCAAAATTCCTACTTCAAATTAAATAAGAGAACAAATCAAATGAACAGGAAAATTAAAAGAAAACCATCAGTTCATAGTACCCTCATGCTTATTATTAAATTTATTCCCTTCCCCTTATAAGATTCTATCAGATTTATGTTTTCATCACAGCATCTACTCTAATAAAAATCAGTTCCAAGTTTCAACAAATGATCAATTCACTATATTCAATTTCAGTATCATATAACCAAAGTTCTTAATCTTAATATATGAAGGCTTCAGCTTGCACACTAGTTTTTGTGAAAATCTGCAATATCCCACTTCCTTCGCCAACAAAAGTTTTAAGAGATTTCTTCTTCAAATATTACACAAGTACTGTGAAAGAATAATTGAGAGAGAGAAAATTGAGAGATTAGCTTTTCTCAACTTACTATCTATAGTAGATTGTACAATCAGTAAATAAAATAATGGATCTAACCTCAGGGCCTAATCTAAGGTTACTTACAAGACCTAATTAAAACATTTAAAACACATGTAAAATATGTTCAGCAATCTTTAACACTCTCTCTCAAGTTAGAGCATAAATATCATATGCACCAAACTTGTTACAAATGTATTTTGTCCGAGGACCTTTTGGTGACTTGGCAAAGACTTTTGCAAGCTGATCAATGAAGTTAACAAACTCTATAACAATTACACCTTTCATCAACTTTTCTCAATTTCTCTAATAAAGTGACAATCAATCTCAATGTGCTTAGTCCTCTCATGAAACACTAGGTTGGAAACAATATGCAAAGCGACCTGATTATCACACACAAGCTTAATAGGAGACAATTCACAAAACTTGAGTTCTTGCAAAAGTTGTTTAAGTCATATTAGCTCACAAGCTGCATTGATCATGGCCCAATACTCCGTATTTGGATTAGATCTAGCCACCACATTCTATTCCTTGCTTTTCCCAAAAAGTAGATTTTCTCTCATGAGAACACAATATCCAAAAGAGAACCTTCAATCAGAAGGAGATCCTACCCAATTTGTATATGCATAACAATAAACATTTGTGTCCCTTATTCTCATAAAGTTGCCCTTTACTAGGTACTCCTTTTATATATCTCAAAATTCAGACTACAACATCCTAATGAGTCACACGATGAAATGAAAAATTGTCTCACTATACTTAGAACAAAGGCAATGTCTAAACAAGTTACTATGAGATAGTTCAACTTGCCTATTAGTCTTTGATACCTTCCAAGAGGGAAAGAGCTTCCCTTGGCTTGGCAAAAATTTAGCATTTGGATCCATTGAGGTGTCAACTGGTTTGCAATTCATCATGTTAGTTTCTTCCAAGATATCCAATGCCTACTTCCTTTAAGAGATTGAAATCATCTCTCGAATGTGCAACTTCAATCCCCAAGAAAGACTAGAGCTTACCTATGTCTCTGGTCTAAAGGTGCCTAAATAAATGCTCCTTCGATTGCTTAATGCCAACCTGATCACTCTCAGTTATAAAACTTTTTCATCCACACAGACAACAAGGTAGATGCATTATGAAGAGGAGCGTTGATAGAAAACTAAATGACCAACTTCATTTCATGTGAGCCCAAAGGTTAGTACAACAATGCTAAACCTGTCAAACCACACTTGTGAGGATTGCTTCAGTCCATAAAGAGATATATTGAGTTTGCAGACTACATTAGGCTCTCTTTGAGCAAGTAGTTGCTCCATATAAACCTCTCTCCATAAATCATCATAAAGAAAGGCATTTTTAATGTCAAGGTAGTGGAGCGACCAATGATGCATGGCAACCAACAAAAAAGAAAAAGGCGAATAAATGCCAATTTAGCCACTGGAGAGAAGGTATTACAATAGTCTAACCCATACATCTGAATGAGCCGCTTGGCAACCAATCTATTAGGACCCACTTTTGGTATGATCACCCAGCAACAACTAATTGTGGTCGTCCCTGGTGGTAAAAGCACCAAATCCCAAGTGTCATTTGAATGTAATGCTTCCATTTCATCTAGCATGACTTAGCGCCAACTAAGATAAAACAAGGCTTAACTTATGGTTTTAGGAATAGAAACAAAGACTTGAAAAAAAGGCACTGTAAGTGATAAATGGTCATAATACAAGAAATTGTAAATGATGAAAATTACAGGTAGATCGTATACCTTTTTTGAGCGCAATGGGAAGACTATCTGACTTAAGATCCGTGGCAGGAGAAATTGCTGGTAAAGAGAATGTGTCAAGCGAGTCTTGTTCTGGAGGGATGCCTACTCCAACAGCGGGCTGAGGATGACAATGATAAGTGAGAAGTGGTGGGACTATGACAGGTGAACTTGAAAATGGCACGGGGGATCCATGAAGGAGGAAGACACGAACAAGCCAAGAGAAGGCAGCGAAAGAGAAGTGAACAAGATAGGCAATATCTAGTCAAGATTCTGTGAATTGGGCTGAATAATCAAGAAGAAAGACTATTGTTTAAAGAATGTAACATCAATAGACATGAGATAGTGGTACAACTCAAGAGAGAAACACTTACGGCCCTTTAGCAACCAGGAGTAGCCAAGAAAATAACACTTCAGAGATTTTGAAGTAGGCTTATCTTGTCCAAGTGAGAAAGAATGCACAAAATAGACATCCAAATACACAAAGAGGAACAAAATAAAGTGGTTGTTTTGGGAACCCAATGGGGTCAGGCATTTAATCTTGCAAGACAGAGGAGGGCATGCAATTAATTAGATAACAAGCAGTAAGGGCAACATCACCCCAAAATTTGGTGGGAAGATTGGCATGCAATAACGATGTTTGTGCAGTTTCATTGAGATGGCAATGGCAATTTTTACACTTAGCAACACCATTTTGTTAAGGTGTGTGTGGACAAGAAGACTAATGCAAAATGATATTAGTAGACATGAAAGTAATAAATTGTGAAAAGATATATCCAAGTGCATTATCACTATGCAAAGCATGGATATAATGTCCAAACTTTTTTTATTTTAGCAACAAATGTTTAAAAAATAGAACAATTCAGACCAACTCTTCATTAGATACAACCAAGTATAATGAGAGAAGTCATCAATAAAAGTGACAAAATAAGAAATCCTTGGATAGATTTGACTCAACCGGGCCCCCATACATCAAAATAAACAAGAGAAAAAGGAGTCATAGTCCTATTATTAACACAACTAGAAAAGGAACTAAGGATGTGTTTACCACATTAACAAGACTCACAATTAAGATTGGATAAAGATGACAAACTAGGAACCAACTTCTTTAGTTTGGACAAGCTAAGATGACCAAAACGATAGTGAAAGAGATTTGGTGAAGTAGAGCTGGTACAAGCTAAATTAAAAGGACTGCAAGGGACATGTAAAACAAATTAAAAGAAGAAGATGGTGTAGAGAGGTTTTCCCTATCCTTTTAACTGGTGCTTTGGTCTTATTGGCAAGGGTGATTGTTAGTAAATGATCCAAAAAAGTGAGGGTAGAGAAAAACTCTTTATTACCACCCATGTAATCGGTGGTGCCAAAATCCAAAATCCAAAGCCCAATGCAAGAACTCTAAGCAACACAAGCCATAAAATTACCGGTAGATTGCTATGAAGTTTGGAACCTCAATAATGCTTCATAGTCAACAGCAAGCATAAAGATCATCTGAGAGCTTGATGTCGGACCGGGATCACTTTGTGCGACATGGGCTACTTGGGATGAGTTAGACTAAGTGACAGGAGGTGCAGCAGGTCCACCATGCTTCTCCTAACACTTATCTTCCTCATGCCCCTTCTTTTTATAAAAGCTACACCACGGACAAGAATGGACATTGAATTGGCCCTGGTTACCTCCTTAAGTCTAGGACATGAGCAAAGTCTTTGGAAGGAATACCATAGAAACAACCATGGATGAAGAATTGCAAACCATATTAAATAACCTTTTGAAGGCATCTTTCATAGTGAGATTGGTGAACCTAGTTAAGATCTAATAATGAACAACTTTGAATTAAGGCTTGAGACCAAATAAAGCAAGCACCATGAACAATTTTTCCCTTTGGGTATTGTGATCAACTTTGGTCTCAAGATATAGAAGACAAGCTTGGAATTCCTACATGAGGGTACATATCTATCCTAGATAAGACTCCATCAAATTTTTCTTCCAAAACTCATAGCAAGTTGCAAATGACCAACATAGCTGCAAGACAGAAGGGTTGATAGAGTTCTATAATACATTACACGATTGAGCATCAACTTATTTCCATTAGGCCCTATCGGCTACAGCCACATCTTTTGCTTTCTTGGTGAGATGATCTGCTTGGCCTTGCCTCTTGAACCACATTTTGACAAAGGCTGCCCCTAGAATATAGTTGGTAGCTATCAGTTTAATATATGTGATAACAAGGGTCCCTATGTTGGAGATGGTGAAGGGTTATGATGCAAATGAGGCACCAGGGATGACATAGTGTGGGTTGAGGCAAAGATACTGAAAATCAAATGTTTGGACCATTAAAGAGGGTGAAAAAGGTTTCAAGAAGCAAAGGGTAACAATTTAGGATGGTTTTTGGGAAAACAAACCCCGCAAATGTGCTTAAATGGCTCCAGCCAGTGGAACTAGGTGTGGTTGGTAGTAAACAACAGCACATGGCAATAATGTCTGGGGAACTCCAACAACACATGATAGTGTATGGGTGGCTGAACAGTGATAGGTCTCTGGTGGTTGACTGGTCTGACGCCGGCAAACACGATGGCCATGTTAAAACTGGCAAATGATGGCCTGAAAGTGTTTGAGCTTTGACAATGGCAGCAAAGAGAGAGAAAAAGAGGGAGGAAAGAAAATAAGGGAAATTTAGGGATTTGATGTCACTGGAAGAGAATACATATTGACCAAAGTTTTCTCTCTGGAGGCTTTGACACCATGTAAAAGAATAATTGGGAAAGAAAACTTGAAAGACTAACCTCTCTTAACTTTCTATTTATAAAAGATTGTATAATCAATTAATAAAATAATGGGCTTAATCTAAGGCTAATTACAAGGTCTGATTTAAACATATAAGCACATATAAAATATGTACAACAATCTCTAACAAGTACTATGGTAGGTAGCACTAAAACCCAATCTTAGAAACTAGTTAGGAGTAGGAAAATCATATCTTAACTAAAATTTGTTAGAGTTACAATTACTAGTTTGTTAGTTAACCTAGATCAACTAGTAACATCGTTTCCTAAAACATTAATTATGGTGGAATGTGGGGGAAAAGCAGACAAAGGAAGTCCTGAGGCTGGCCAGAAATTGGGAAACTTCAGTGAACAAATTAATAAGAGAATAATGCCAAAGACTTTCACAAAAATAATGAAAATTGCAAGATTTCATGAGGTGTGAAAGAGATTTGACAGTAGTTATAAGTATGAAGGAAAAAGGAAGCAACTAACCTTTCCATTACGCCGTGCATCAGCATAAGGAACGTTGTGGATAACAATGATCTTCCACAACCCAACCCTTTTGCTGCTACCCAAAATACTAGCATTCTTCATATACATCTCTGTTTCTTCATCAATGAACATATAGAAAGGAATCTCTTTCCTTGCTTCTTCACTAATGTTCCTAGGCTGCTGTACAACATCATAGTTTCCTGCAAAAGGTGGAACTATGAGGAACAGCAAACAACACTACAAAATACATAAACATACATGGAATACATCCACCATACCAAATATGGCAGATGCAACAATGACATCATGGTACTGATCCAACTCCAACAGATCTGCCTCATCAATGTCAAATCCAGTCTGCCGGCCAGGTCTGCTTCCTTTGACAAATCTGAGAAGAGTTTAAACAATCCATAAATATATAAGAAAAGGAAAAAGAATTGCATTTAGTAATTAGCATGGAAGTAATTAATACTTGCTGAATCCTACCATAGGCAATGAAAATTGTATGAATTCTTTCAGGAAAATATAATCTTCAAAGTGTACAAAAGCATCTAACAACAAACAACAAAAATGAACTAACCCACAATGCACTGTCATGTTCTCTTTTATGTCAAACGCAGCATTCCTGTCTTTCAGTAAGGGGTATCCACCAAAATCAGAGCCACCATGTGGTTCACTTTTAATTGGATTTTCATCATGCACATATGTCAAATTGCAAAGCACAGGTGATACTGATGAGGAGATTGGCATACTAGCTATAGCTTGCTCCACTGGAACATAACACACAGGACATGCTGAAATAGAAGTGAGCAAGAATCTGATCAATAGACAAGGACCAATTATGCTCTTGTCTAATATATTCATGTGAATATGTCACTTACATTCAATTACATTTCATAGCAGAAGTCAATTTAGATATTATGTTTAGAATCAAAAACAAGGCATACAAGAAGAAACAAACTTACGGCGTGGTCCAGGTCGTCTTTGATCTGCTGGTGGAGGAGGAGGAAATGCAAAATTGTCACATTGGTGACCCAATGAAGGCAAATATCCTCTTCTGCTCGTAGACTTAGAACGAGGAGCAAGAGGTGGCCTTGCTACTGTCTTACTATTTCTTCTCAAGGAATGCTCTCTGGAATAACTACTTTCCTGTGACTTATCTTTTAATCTGAGAGGATCTTTAATTTCATATCTAGTAAAGCCGTTAGATCCTTTATCTTGGATTCCTTTAGTGATGTTTGCATCTAGTTCATCATAACACCAAAGACACACCATAAACATACAGATTTTTAGCTGCATATAGTTCAAAGCCTTTCAAGTTAATCACAATTAGAAAAAAGCAGCGAAAGTTTTAAATGGAACCATGACATGTTGAAAAATGTCTTAACCAATACAGCTTCAAATTTACTAGAACAAGAAATAGTGGAATAAAACTTTAAATGCGGATGAAAACGGTATTGCCAAGTCTATTACATTTTAGAAGATGAAGATTGTCACAATCTTAAAATATATCCTAGAGTTCCCACAATTCAGCAAGGAATATAATCGGCTGAAACTCAACCGTCAATCAGTATGCTATGCCTAACACGCTCATCAGTGACAGTACCCCTACTCAGAGTAAAAAGGTGCCAACTTGCATGGAAAATGAAAAGGAACAGGAAGACTAACCTTTGTGAATTGTAAATGATCCACATATGAAAATAAAAAGAGCAAGGGCAAACATAAGTAGCATTGCCCCCTTCCCTCGACCGAGATATCGGTATACAAAAGGGCAGAGCCTTTCTTTCTCTCTGGAAATAGAAAGGTGCTTCTTTGAAGGTTTGCGCAGAAGTATAGGTGTTGCATGAATCTGTGGGACAGTACTATTTTGCAGCAGTTGCAGCGATCCATTGCTCCCTGTCCGTAGACCCAATGACCCTCCAGTCATTGTACCTTCAAATTCTTCAGTTTACCTATCATCTCCTTCTGGTACAAACAATCTAAAGTCAACAATATTCCGAATCAACATCCAAAATTTCTGAAAGTACACGCCAACCTTAATCACTTCAAATCCACTAAATTCTTCATCACATTATTAAGATTCACAAACCCATGATTCTTTTCACGAGCTACATTCGAAATCAAACTCTAGTTACCGAAACCCAGAGTTCATTTCCATTGCAAAGTTCATAGGAAGCGTCAAAACACCATCTTGATCGCCTGTACATCCAAAGGAAAATGCCACTTGATGTCGGGTCGGGCCAGTTGCACGCCCTTAGATTTTGGGACATACGAAATCTAGGTATGGAGTCCTCGTCGTCCTTTGTGAATTTGAAATCTGAGAGTTTCAGCGAATTGTTATTCAGGAGACGCAGAGTGAGGCTTACCGGGAATGGAGGGAATAGACAAAAAGCCAATTTCGTTTTTGGTTCTACGGTTCTATGCTGAGAAAAGCAAGATGCCACCTTGTTCCATAATCTTATGGATCTCGACAGTAGCCCACCCAAACCAGCATGGCCTTAAAGGTAATAATCCAAGGCACGCTTTCAGATTTATTAATAGCCCATATTCTTTCTATTTTGAAAAAAAATAATAATATTAATAAAAATAACAATTAGTTCTATCAAGTAGAACGATAGACAATTTTCTCTTTCGACTTTTTTTTTTGATAAATAAGGAGCCTTAATAGGCTATTGGGCAAGAGTGAAAAATCGAACCTAAACTCGATTCGAAAGATAACATAAGTTGTGTTAGGTGAATTGAGGCTCACTGACATTTTCTATTTTAATTTAATTTATTATGATCATATATAAGAGTCATGGTCAAATACTTTTTTATATTAAACTCTATCTCCCTGAACCAATATTTGGTCATAGACAACTAGAAATGTTTGTTTTTAGAGTGAAATCTAAATAGAAACTAAAAGTTGAGTCTTAATGACAAAGGAACAATATCAAAGATTAGAAATAATGTTATTTATAATAAAGTCTTTCAGAGATTATATTAATGGATATAAATGATGATTTTCCTTTTTATTTATTTATAATGACGATCTTATATTAATAAATGCATTTCATACATTATACTTTGTTTAATAATGAGATTACTGGTGTAAGTAAAATTAATCTTATTAGTAAGTATGTTGATTGTACAAATGAGATTTTTATTATAGTCAGTAATACGGATTATTGTTACATTTGGTACATTACAAGCAAAATAAATTATTTTCATTATGTGAATAATAATTCTTATATCTATTAAATTAAGATGTATCTATAAACAAATATATATATTATTGTCAAGATAAGAAACAAATACACTTTTGAAGTATATTTTGTTTTTATTACAATAAATAAAAAGTATTATTTTATGTAATTATAATAAGTAAATCCTTGTATATCGTGCAAATAAAGACACTAGAATAGTAACAACAATAACAATAATACTTACATTGGTACCTTGGTAATGCAATAACATTAAAGGTATCAAGGCTGGTGGCCCACCCTACCCAGGTTATCGTGAGTCTCAATTCTAGTAGGTTAAAAAAATATTAACCCAACCTACAATCACCCTTTAAGTTAATATATTTTATATATAAAAATATAAGTCAATCTAATTTTATTTCATCCTACAGGTTAAATAGGATGGCCAATTTAACAATATTTTATAGGGTTATATATATATATATATATATGAATCCACCCTGCATCTTAGGTGAGCCACGGGTCATACCTATTTTGACAACTTTAAATAGCACTTGTTCTTTGCAATTCCAAGTTCAAACCCAAAATCTTGCTTTTGTGTGTTAAGAGTGACATCTCACTCCTAATTTTACCAAAAATACAATGACACTTATGGGTGTTTAACATTGAACCTAATCAAATCTAACCAAAGATCAAAATAGGTTTATTAATTTGATGAATTTTTTGAGAAAATTGACTAATTCAGTTCAATGGTTGGATCTAGATTTTCAAAAATTGATTCCAAACAAATCTAACTGATTACCTATTTAATAAAAAGTTTATATTTTATATATCATACAATGTATGTTATACAAGATAAAAATCTCAACAAAAAAAAAAAGTCTGCCAATATAAATTACACATTATAAAAACCTCAAAAAAAGTGTTTGTACGTAGAGGTGAAGGGTTATGCCTTAGTTTTCTATTCACTAGCATATAAAAGATAAAATTAAACAAAATTTCATGAGTCTCTTATTTTTATATTGGTATAGCAATACATTAATTTTGTGAATTTAAAAAGTGATGATATTGGTGGCATAAGATATAAGTTTATAGAGATAAATAATGGCAAATTCATAAATTTTGAGTAGAAAAAATAATAAATATATAAAATTAAAATATACAAAATTCTCATGAATTTTACAAAAAATTCTCTTGTTCTTTAAAGGTTATTAAATAACTCTCTTATACTCATAAATGTCCGCAAAATACTCTTTCTATCCAAAATGTCTAATAGACTGGACCAAGAATGCAAAAAAGTTCAAGATACAGCACATGAAGTTCCGATAATCCACCTTCTCCATCTTTCCCAAGAGCTTCCTCTTCCTAAGAACTTCACAAAATGACACTTCAATTTTTACCTTCTTACTCAGGAACCAGACCCGTCCTCATTTATTTCACTTGAGGTGTGTACTATGCGTCTTCTCACATTTGAGATGTGTAGACTTCTCACATTTACTTTAAAATACTACGTAGCATTTTGATAAAATGTAACTCCAATATGTAAGAGATGCGTAAAAATAACAGCATTCATTTAAGCCTCATTCTGCAAAGGAGAAGTAAAACCCCTTTGGGTAGCTAATGTAGATCCTGATCAAAAGTTTAGCAAGAGACAAAATGATTGTTAAATATAACATTTTAATTTACATTAATATTTCTTTATATATTAATATTTTTTAAAAATATTTCCATTTTAAAAAAATATTAATAAAAATAGTATAACAATTAAATATATTCAAATTAATGTGTAATTAATTTTTATTTTAAAAGTGTAATTTATATGTCATTAAAATTGAATAGATTGTAAAAGTATTAAGAATATAATATTAAAGTTAACTTTAATGTGATGTTCTCTTAACACTAAAATTATTATTTGTATTGTATTTAATATAAGACAAATCACTACATATTATGAGCATTAAGAGTTAATGAATTCTTTTCTCTTTATATTATTTTTTTCTTATTTTTAATTGTAAACTAATCAATTATTCACATATTTACTAAGAATGTAGTATAGGTATAAAATGTGCTATATCCTTTTAATTTGTATGGATAATTTAACATAAGATAATTATATTATTATTTGGTATGTGTTATTAACATACAAGTTATTTAACCTAATGTGGACTTTTCTCATATATATACTAAAAGTTTCGAAAAAAAATTTGGGGGCCATGGCTCCCCCCGCCACCATGAAGACCCGCCTCTATGTGTAGCACTCACCCAAGTACATAGAAGCATCTCTGATTCTCCATCGAGTAAAAGCACAGCAAAGTACATGGCTCCCAAAAGATTCATCAAATCTTATTGTTTCTAGTTGCTAATCAAATTAGTTCAATAACAATGAACAACCAAAATTAACTGGAAATACATACTAAAATGTGAAAGATTCTAAGTTGATAAAAATGTGTAATGAGTAAACAGCCAAACTTTGGAATCACCATGCACCCTTAGAGTCCATTCAAATTACTTAATAAAAAAAATCGAAATAAGAATTAGCACCACCCAAAAAACACCCCACTAATCAGACATGCCAATCATCTTCCATAGCAAGCAATCACCAAACTTCTGTTTAAGCTATTTGTTCTCCTCAATCACCGCCAGCGTTGAAACACACTTAAGCCAATGTCACTTAACAGAGACCTATCGGAACCCTTGTTCCTTTGCGCACTACCCAGCACTGTTGAAGCAAAACCCATTTGCCGTGGTGCCTCGCTTTGCTCTACCTAACATCACCGAACCTCACAGCACTTCCATCACACTGTTGCTCGTGGGTGGCCCATTGTTAACACACAAGATTTTGGGGAATGGGGTAACTAGGGGTGGGCAAATCGCCGGCAAAGCCAGCGGAAATCGACCCAACCTGAGAAAAGTTAGAAAATGGTGAGGTTTAAGTTGGATGCATTTCAGAATACTGTAGAAATGTGGCTTGAATTGGGTTTATACGGCTGGGGTTGGGTGTGAATATTTCCACCATCGGTTTGTCGCGGCAACCCAGCCTCCCAACACAGCATCATCTTCTCCGTCTCCAGCTCTCCTATCTCAAAATCATAACTCTAATCCCGTAGTCTTCTTCTCCTTCACTCCTTCAGCACATCTCCTCGTCACAATCCCTTTCCTTGCCTATGAGAACTCTGTCAAGAATCCAGTCGAAGATCAACTCAGCAGCACTCCAACTGGTCTCCGGCACCGATTAAAAGCTTTGGGTCATTTAGATCGCGCTGCTGCTGCCGTCTTGGAATGACCCATTTGTTACCATCAATAAAGAAATCATTGTTGGCTGCTTATTCCTGCTAGTTCAACTATGCAATGGTGGTGCAGCGAGATGACAGAGATATGGCGGAAGATGATTTCATCAAGGCAGCTTTGTTGGAAGTAGGGACATTAGGAAGCGTGATAGAAGATTTGAGTGTGGATGAGAAATTGGCAACCCGAGCAAACCGAACCGAAGATGAAGCAATCCGAGAACCCGCAGTAGATCGGTTGTCGTTACACTTTGGGCCGGCAGTGGGGCTGGTATTTCCAGCCAATGGGTTCGTCTGGTTTTAAGGTTTGAAGCCCCACCCGCCCCAAACCAAGCCATGCCCACCACTAGGGGTAACCCCTCAAAATAACAAATTTTGTTGGTATTTCATTAGATTTTGGACGGAATTTAAATAGAATGGGTATTTTGCTGACTTGTATGAGTACAAGAGGATTATTTGATGATTTTTAAAGAATATGAAGGTTTTTTACAAGAGGGTTAAAGTTGACGAGAATTTTATGTATTTTAATCAATATACAATATATTGTACATACACATAAGGAATATAAAATATATTATAATTTAGATTGCATGTAAAATATACATTTATGAGTAACAAAGGATAAAAAATTCTTTACAAAAAAAATATTACATTAAGGGACTGAAACTTATGTCAAGTAATGATTTATTTTTTTTTAATTTTTGGGTTTGATTCTTATATTATAATATTTTAAATATTTTAATAAAAATATTATAATAAGCCTTTCTCTCACTAGTTTTGAATTTCAAATTTTAAATATCTAATAAAAACAATAATTGAAAGAATATGTATCTAATATTAAAATTTTAAGAAGATAGTGGGGGCATTTACTCCCATATGGCACATCATGAATCCATTATTGGAAATATATGATTTGTCAACAAATAGTAATTTTTTCGACAAAAACTAATATTGTGATTTTTTAACTTTTAAAATTAAAAGTTATAGTGACTTAAATAAGATATAAAGATAAAATTAAGATAGAAAAAAGTTATTAAAAAAAATTCATAACTTAGATATTTATGTAAAATAGAGAGATAAAGAGAAAGTTATTAAAGTTAAACAAAAAAGTTAAAAAATATCTGAAAAAAGGGGTTAGGATGTACACTTTTTTTTTTTTTTGAATTGGGGTAAAAAATTCAGTTTTGAATGGATTGTTTTTTCAATTAACTAATTACAACGGTTTGGTTAGATGAATGGCACAACCTTATCCAAATCAAACCAACGAACACTCCTAATGACACTAAAGCCATGCAATGATAAGACAAGAAATGATGTGCTCATGAAATGTATTCGCTGCCATTTGCCAAGTAAGTTTTATACATTTATTGCATATATAATCATAATAGATAAATTTTGTATATTTTAAATACAAATTTATTAGTTAAATTATGCAATCTGCACTATATTCTCTAAGCAATCTACTCTTATATGATTTTGATTATATCAATCGACTATATTGCACTCTTTAATAAATGGGGTTAATTATAAAAAATTAAAAATGCATGAGAATCAATAAAGAGGATAAATTACATAAAAGGTATCGCGTAATTTAGCCAAAATTATTTGTAAGAATAACATTGTAATGCCACAAAGATTAAGAAGAAACTGACAATTTACCTTTATATAATGAAATGAGTTTCGCCCTTCACCCTAAAATCAAGCAAGATTATAAGATTCTTTCTTTTAAACATGGTGATGGGAGGTGGAGTAGACGTTTTATGGGATTGAAGTCAAGTTTACTTCCTTTGCTGATTGAAAAAGATGCATAACTTTCAGCTACTTTTCAAGTTTTAACAATCTTTAGTTGGCACCTACCAAACAAAATAAAAAATGTTCTGTTGGTAGAAATCATTTGGGCATGGCCAGAGAGCAAAAGGGTAAAGCCTTTTTTTCTGAATTTTAGGATTTATGGAATGTCAAGGGAAAAGACCACTAAGCTAGTATGGTAATCATAAGCTTAGTTGAAAAACATGGTTACCCACTCCAATGGTAATCCACCCTTTCCGGCAACAGCACCCTTTCCAACGTTAAGGGTTTCACAAAAATTCACATCATTGTCATAATTTTCAGTTGGAAGAATCTCCTATCATAGCAGTACTAGTCTTTGAAGCCAATGATGCTGCACTGGGGTCCAGAGAACTCTAATTATACTTTTTATACTAGAAGATAGGATTGGTATGCCTCAAAGCATGGTCATCTTATGTTAAAAAATTTTGACAGAAAGAAAATAATACCATTGAGACAATTTCTACAATCAAGGGCGCATCTCAGTGGGGGTGGAAAGAGCCTAGACTTTTTCAAAAACATGTAATCACAAATAAAATAATGATATGTACACAATTGTTTTTCATAATATATATACAAATTATTATATGAGAGAATTTTTTAACAAAAAATTTACGCTGGGAGATAGCTACCTCGACTTAGGGTAATGAAGGCTTATGGTAATATTTACATATTGTCTATTGACTGAAATTGTTAGCAAAGAGACTTTAATTTAAGCGCTATAAGAAAAGTTATTCAAACTTTATTAACTGAACAATTCTGTTGACTCATACAATAGATTTGAATTTTTTGATCTTACTAAAATTGATTTCATACAAAATTAGTTAAATTTAAATACTATCACAAGATAATTTGTGTACAAAATAAAAAAAGAATATCATGTATATAATTAATCATACATATATAAACCCTTAAAAAAAATTCACAATACTTTAGTCCCCAAAATCTATGCTACTTCGGTATTTTTGACATTTTTTTATCAAAATCATCACTACTCGCAATGATGAGTAAGAATAAAGTAAACTTCTTGAAAAGTTGAACAAAGATATGAGACATACACATGGAATAAAAAACAAGGATTAAGGGAGGCACGTATGTCGCATTGCCCTTAGCGTTTGGGGACTATCTGATTTGTATTTGACTTCGTGTAGCTATTATTAAGACAAAGATGGGGCATCTAATGTACAAAACTATGACACTCATGATTGTGAAACGCTTCTCCATTGTTAGATCTTATGGAGACACAAAAATACATTAGCCGGCAGCAGGGTGGGCCCGCCAAATGCCATGCCCCAAAACCTGTTGAAGGGTCCCATTCACTCCTCGCAATGTCTCAATGGCACAAGGCAGATAATTAAATTTCATGTGTGAGCGATTATTTGGATGACCGTTCAATATTAAATGGTCATGGACAGCTAGTGTGGGTGGGTCATGGCTGAAGAGAAGCTCCCCATGTTCATCACCAGTTGTTTCTTTGTTTATTTTAAAAATAAAATAAAACAATTGGTTGGTTTTTCAGAATATCACACCCTTTTTACTATAATTCTTATATTTTTATAAATTAAATTATATAAAAAATTTATTTTAACATTTTAAATAATTAAATTTTACAATTTAAAAGTATGTTTATATATTAATTTTATGAAATTTTTATTAAAATCTCTTGGTAAAAATAACAATTTTATTAGTGCTAGTTTTTCACCATATTAAGTTTAATTATATCCCTTTTCATTTATTAATAAGATGTTGACGTAATGGTAAGTTAACTTTAACTTAAATTAAATTTTTTTTTTATTGGGAGAAGTTTAACCATACAACTATCACCTTAAATAAGAATTAATTTCTTATTTAATAATAATAAAAATACCCTAAAAAATTCTTAAAATTTTTTTTTTTTTTAGACATTGAGCACTTGTTAGAATTCTTTTTACAATTTCAATTGGGTGTCAAAAGAAAAGTATATCACTATATCTTTCTCAGTCTCTTCACTAACTTTAAGAGCATACAAAGACCTATTCTCATATCATGGTCCAACCATGAGCAGTGGTCCATACAAAAACAAAAATGAAACACCTATTGACAGTCCTTCACTTAAAATATTCATATAAATTTATATCATACAGTTAATGCATTATGCTCATTTATAGTGAAAAAAATTTATGATATTACTTAATGGTTCAAATTCATTCTAATCATTCATTTGTTGAATTGCATTTAGTGAAAAATTATATAAAAATCTAATGAAATAAATTTGCACCTATCAGCTACTTTGCATATCCAACATTTCTTATTTTATAATTTCATTATTTGTCTTTCCAATTGGATTTTGATTTTTAATCATAAGATTTTATTACTTTATTAATAAAAATTATTTATATAAAACAATAAAACGTCTTTAAAATTTTATTTATAAAAGATCTATTTTCATAAACTCAATACTATAAGATGTTGACTTAAAAAATTTAAATTATTAAATTTATTATATTTTATAAATTAAATTATAAAATTAACAAATTTAATAACTTATATATTATTTTTTGAATATTTAATTAATCTATTAGATTAAGTAAAGCAACTTTTCCCGTCAAAGATTGAAATGAAGGATAAGAATGGAATTACGGGAACAAGTTACCAATTGAAAAGGACATTTCGAGGCATTTGTTATTTCCAAATCATCAAGGAATATGAATGGGCGATCTGCACCGTACGATGATAAACGAAAGAATCGGTGACCGTACGTTAAGAAATCCGTGGGGCCAAGTGCATAGTACTATGATTGCAATTACGGTGTGAGTGATTGGATGGTAATTCTGTCGCTGCAGAAGAGCTGATGAAGCATAGGAAAAGCCAACGACTTTCAATGAGGCAAACGGCCCCTACCTTCTCTAAGGTGCGTTGGGAAATATTTTTATCACTAAAAATGTTTTCACAATAAAATTATCATTTTACATAAATCATTATTTATAATATCAATTTAAAAGAAAATCTAAATTGGAATGCATATCAAAATTTTATGTCACTAAATTCAAACCAAGTCTCAAATAAAAACAGATACCAATAAGTGCATGAAAATACTGGCGCAGTTTGAAGAAAAATTTCAGGGGCTGAAGGGATATTTATTATCTAATATATATAAAATTTGTAATAATGTGATAATTTTTAGTAACAATTTTAATGCCAAACATACGTTTTTTTTGTATTAATTTTATATCAATTACAAAAGAAAAAAAAGATACCATGCATTGTAGCTTTTATTTGTAGGGTTATGTGTTTAATTTCTAAAAATACAAATATGTATTATTTTCATAATTAATGTTGAAATTAGTTATTGCTTCTAGAATCTTTTTTAAACTGAAAAACTCCAAAATTAAGTATAAAATAGAAATTAGTTTATTTTAAGATTCCAACTTTCATGAAGTCATTCTTAATGGCACAACTACATCGATAAAAGTGCATAACATCAAAATCATTAATATGTAGATTACAAAAAAATTCATTAATATACAAGAATAATATAAAAAATTAATTTAAGAGACATACCTAGTGGCAAAATTGAAAAATAATATTTTGTGTTTAAATCAAAATATTTAAGTAATCAAATGTAAAAAGAAACGGTGACCTTAAGAAGTTAGAATAAGATAAAAAAGATAATATATAGATAGTTTGAGATATAAAATTTGCACGTGTGAAAATTAAAAATTTTGTATCGCTATTTTTTATATATTATATAAAATTTTTTAATTTATGCAGTATTTTTAAATTTTTAGTTAATTTATATTATTACAAATTCAATATCTTATAATAAAATTATAAACTTTTAATTTCATAATTTTGTTCATTAATTTTGAAGGCAAATGAGGGAGCCAAACTTAAATTTTACCTTATGATAAATTAAAAAAAAAAACTCTCAAATAATTTTGACCACCTCTAATTACTCTTAAGCTTTGCCATTGCATAAAAATACCATTATCTAATTATATTCTCCTTATTCATTTTCTGAATGAAAAACATTATCTTTGGTAATAAATGATTAAGTATTATCATTAAATAAACTCATAAAAAAATAAAAGAGTGAGACTTAGAGAAGGACAGGTGGCTTGAGATTTTTTTAAAATTAATATCTACAAATTCGATTTAAAACTTTTATTGGATTTTTATTTGTCGAAGGGGGCTCAGTGGTTTCACTTTTGTGTGTGCGCGTGGGCGTATCATGACAGGAATGTCTTCATGCACTGGTTTCTCAGCCTTTCTCTCTCTTCACTGAAAGTGGGAGGGCCAGGGACACTCGCTCTTCCAAAGCAAATATGCGCCGCGACAATAAATATTTTTTACGAACAAATTTTTTATGCATTAAGTAAATCAAATTAATATTAAAAAAAACGCTGGGTTGGTTCCATTTCGCCTACTTCTGAAACACTCTCAACGGGTCTCTCAAATCTCCGTGCCCTAGATCCATGGCTTGGCTGACCAAGTACTGAACCACTTTCTGAGTTTCAGTACTGCCCTTTTTGACTCTCTGAGTTTGTTTGCTGGGAACAGCTTCTGGGGGACATTATTCAAGGTGCCATGCTTGGAAACTCACTTTCAGAAGGTTGTGAGGATCTGGGTATCGGTATTCATGCTTTCTTCGTTGTAAATTTGAAAAGCTGTATGCTCCTGGATTAGAAATCAGCGGGCTTTCATTGGGAGAAATATTCCACTGTCCGGAGGGACTGTCATTTTCAAGTTATCTTGTTTCACTTCAAGTGAGCGGAGTAAAACTTTTTGGAATTTCTGATGTTTGATTTATTGAATTTGTGGGTTCTACCGCTAGTTAGATTGTACAGTTGATTGATTTTAATGGGTGGATTTCTTTTATTTATTTGATGATTTGTGACCGCATTTGGGATGAGATGAATACTATGTTACTGTTGTAATATCGCATTTTAACTTTTTGTATGATATTTGGAGAGGATTTGGTCTGAGTTTGTTGGTATGGGCACTGAAGAAGAGAATACTAGGAGAAAGTTGTGGAAATGCAATTGAAACGGTGGACATTGAGATAGGAGGTCAATTTTGTGGGAGGGGGTTGGTGTGCATAATGGGTTGCATCTGTTGCAAGCCCTCTGCCATTGAGGACAGTAAGGAGAGCCCAAGGGAGCGTCTCTCGAATAAGGCTTCATTTGACTACCGTGTATCTAGGGCTACTTCATCAAGAAGGGAGGAGGCACATCGATTGAAGGATAGATGTGATAGTAATGATGGGAGAACCGCTTTAATTGATAAGCAAGGAAATGGCTCTGTTCGGTTACAAGGTGATAATTATGAAAGGAAGAGGGAGAAAATGGAATATGTTATTACTCAACGTCCAGGGTACGGTAGTGTTCCAAAAGCCACAGAAGGGGAGCAGGTTGCAGCTGGATGGCCCTCATGGCTGGCAGCAGTGGCTGGAGAGGCTATCAAGGGATGGTTGCCACGGCGTGCAGATTCTTTTGAGAAGTTGGATAAGGTATGCTCCTTGCCGGATCTGGCTGTATAATTACTTTATGGTTTGCTGTGACCATGCTTTGATTAATTGCAGATATTCTTTTTTTTTTTTTTTTGCCATTTTTTCCTTTCTTTGTATTTTTATCAATTGTCACATGTAGAATATTGATTAAAGTTTCAAATTCTTCTTTTTTGCTGTCATGGAAATTAGAAATTGTCAAATGGATTTTGTATTTAAACAAAGTTTTCTTTTTTCCTATCTTCCCTCCCCCTCCTTATTTTCCTTTTGGTGATTTGCTCTTCTAGAAACAATTTCTGCCATTGGTGATAGTGTGGAAAATGAGAAGAGAGCTTCCCCACTTTCTCCTTACAATACAGTGCTGAAACTGCCATGATGGTGGGCTGATTTCTGACATAACAAACCATGCTCTTGTTTCAGATTAAATTACATCTTTTGACTGGCAGTTTGTGTTTTTTTAAGTTAGTTCACTGCTTACTTCATGCCGTTGCTTATCACTCTAGATAATACAATTATGCAATCTACTTCTTATGAATATTTTTCTTTTAAAAGTGACATTTTTTTGCTCTCTATTATCTTACTATACCATTTCGCTCATGAGATGATGCTTCATGATCTACTGCTTCATGTTGGTGATGCCACAGTCAGGCAATTCTTAATTTGATTTCATCATTATTTTATTTCAGTTTTCATTTCATGTTGATTTTTTTCCATAATCTATTTTTGTTTCCTTGATCATTGTTGTCTCGAAGATTTTACCTTCTAGCTGGTTTATATTGTTGTGAATAATTATTTTCCTCTCTTTTGGTGTGCAGATTGGCCAGGGCACTTATAGTAATGTTTATAGGGCTTGTGATCTTGAACAAAAGAAAATTGTTGCTTTAAAAAAAGTGAGGTTTGATAATCTTGAGCCTGAGAGTGTTCGCTTCATGGCAAGGGAGATTCACATTCTGCGTAAGCTTGATCATCCAAATGTCATAAAACTGGAAGGCTTGGTTACATCAAGGATGTCTTGCAGCTTATACCTTGTTTTTGAGTATATGGAACATGATTTGGCAGGGCTTGCATCACATCCTGGGCTGAAGTTTACGGAAGCACAGGTACATTCAAGAGCTTATTTATTTCTTTTTCTCTCCTTTGGTCTTACCAAAAATGCAATTTAGTGCATACTTTATGAAGAATATTGATTTAACTAATTGCTGATTAATGTGTTATTGAACCAAACATTTTTCTGATATTAGTAATTTTAAGCGGCTATTTGAAGTTTATTACTTGATTGAAATCATTGAGGTATAGATGCTTATTCTTTTGGGATTAATAGAGAAACTAGTGAAATTTTTACTATTAGAGAAAGGTGATTCTGCCACTGGGTGTCTGTTTTTTTTGTTTCTTAAAAGTTGGTCTTTTTTAAATTAACCATGTTGGTCTGTCTCTTATGCCCACTTCCTACTTTTAGGAATTTCTTTTTCAATTTTATAAAACATTATAGTTTTAAAACCTATTTTTGTTCATTTGTTGAAATCATAAAAAGGGAGAGAATTGTCATATTATCATTTGTTTAATTAAAATTCACTTTAGAACCACATATTGGATAGCATTATAATGGAAGAGACATTACATGAAAGAAGATGATTTCAACTAAACACAAACACATTTAATGCGTGTATACTACAAAATGATAAAGAGCCCTTTGAGATTAATTCCTCATTGGAACCTTGCAGGTTAAATGTTACATGCAGCAACTTTTATGTGGACTTGATCACTGCCATGGTCGAGGTGTGCTTCATCGAGACATTAAGGGTTCCAACCTTTTGATTGATAACAATGGGATCTTGAAGATTGCAGACTTTGGCCTAGCTAGCATTTTTGATCCCAATCAAATGCAGCCACTGACAAGCCGAGTTGTCACTCTTTGGTATCGGCCACCTGAGCTTTTACTTGGAGCTACTTACTATGGCACTGCTGTAGATTTATGGAGTACAGGTTGCATACTTGCTGAGTTGTATGCTGGCAAGCCCATTATGCCTGGAAGAACTGAGGTGCGTGCTTAAATGCTTCAGTTCAAGTGTGGCCTTGTGCATTTTCCTTAATCTCATATATTGATGCGATTATGGTGTGCTGCGCATGCTTGTTCCGGACATAGAGGAGACAAAATTAATAGCTGTGCTTGTGAACAACATGCATTGGCTTTCCAAATTTATAAAATTGAGTCATTTAGATAGTTTTCGTTTAAAAAAATAGTGGAGTTCTTGATAAATATGGATGTTTGCCAGAAAAAACATAAATACAAGAGTGTAATGTGATGTAAAAGCTCCTACCCATGTTTTTTACTGTCTAATTTATCAGTACATTGGTTTTATAAACAATATACTTTAAACATCCTTTTGCCCTGTAGGTGGAGCAGTTACATAAGATTTTTAAACTTTGTGGATCACCTTCTGAGGATTATTGGAGAAAATCGAAGCTGCCTCATGCAACGATATTTAAGCCCCAACAGCCTTATAGACGGTGTGTTGCAGAAACATTTAAGGACTTCCCTGCACCTGCATTGGCACTCATGGACACCTTACTGTCCATAGATCCTGCTGATCGTGGAACTGCAGCATCTGCTTTGAGGAGTGAGGTATGAAATTCTTGATGATTTTCAGAAGACTTCCTAATACTTCCTTGATAATGTTTATTTTTGCTTGTTTATTCTGGTAATCCTAGTATGCAATGCAACTCTTTCAGTAAGTGTGGAGAGTAGGTGTTGGAGTTGGGCAAAGCATAGTTTACTTGCTTAACTTACTTTCAAACATTAGGATGCTGTTTCTTCAAAATTTTACACCCTTGGAGTATTTTTTTTTGGCATCATCTCCTTTGTGCAGATCTACTATTTTTATAAATCAACTGACTACTCATTTTCTCTATTACATAATACTTTATTAGTACTTTGATGCTTTGATATCATGCCTGTTGCTAAGTATCTAGTCTGCTGTCATTGACTTTGTGACCTCTTAAGATGGCAAATGAACATTTATACAAGCAAATTGACTCATTGACTGCTTAGTGATTAGTAGTTGTGAGAAATTGAGAGAAAAGAGAGAGAAAAACCCTTATAGGGAGAAACTGAATTGTATTGAGATATTGAGAGTGTGTATAAGACTTATATCACTACATCTTTTTTATATACAAAATTATGGGCCGTGGGCTTGTTTACACTGCAAACTTTAGTACAGTCTAAATTGAAAAATAAACTAAAACTAGGAAACTAAAGATAAAGTAGGAGAATAACTCTGCTTTTGCAACACACCCTCCTAGCTAAAGCATATGTGATAGTTGCTCAAGCTTGTTACGTAGATAATAAAAGTGAAAAGACCTAAAAAATTATTATGAAGCAACCAAAGATGATTGCAGTGGCGCTATTGGCCCGAGAAGAACTTGATCTAAGTTTAGCTTGGATTCTTGATCTGAGTTCAGCTCAAATTTAGGCCAGGAGATCAAATTGAAGGCTGGCTACAAGTTTCAGAATGAAAGCTTGTTGGGAATTTTAGAATGGATATTATGAAGCAATCCAAGATGAATGTGGTGGCACCATCAGCGTGAGAAGAGCTTGATTTGAGTTCAGTTTGTATTCCTGATCTCAGTTCAACTTGGAGATCCTGATTTGAGTTTGGCCCATATTTAGGTTGGGAGTTTTAGAATAGAGGCTTGCTGGGAGTTTAAGAATGGAGGCTTACCGAAAAGAGGGCAAACTAGTGAGGGGAACCATGGGTTAGAGAGATAAAACAATGATTGTGAATTGCTGGGGAGAGAGAAGGGGGGGGGGGGGGGGAGCCATGGATTAGAGAGAGAAAACAATGATTTTGAATTGTTGGGGAACAATGGGTTCGAGAGAAGGCCATAGGTAAGGTTGAGCACTGTGGTGAGTAGTTGAGATTCCTCACCAACAATGGATAGGGTTTTCTTTAGTAGTTTTTAGGTTTTCTCTCACTAAGCTCTGATATGAGAAAATAATTTAAAGAGAAAACTATGAGAGACTAGCCTCTCTCAGCTTGTTCTTTATAATAGACTATGCAATTAATCAATCAATTAATTATAAGACCTTATGAAAACATATAAAACGTATGTAAAATATGTACAATAATCTCTAACACTTCTTCTCAAGCTAGAGCTTAAATATTATGCACCAAGCTTGTTACATATATAATCTACCTAAGGACCCTTTAATGACTTGGTGAAGACATTTGCAAGTTGATCATTGTGGTTGACAAACTTTGTGACAATTACACCTTCAACCAGTTTTGCTTTTCTAAAATGACAATCAATCTTTATATATTTCATTTGCTCATGAAACACTAAATTGAAAGCAATGTGTAAGCCACATGAGCTCACATGTTCCATTTACCATGGCCTGATACTTTGCATCTACACTAGATCTAGCTACCACATTCTGTCTCTTGTTTTTCTAAGAAACTAGATTTCCTCCTACAAGAACACAATATCCAAAGGTGAACCTTCAATCAAAGGGGAAACCTGCTCAATCTGTACCTGAATAACAGTGAATGTTTGTGTGACCTTTATTCTTATAGAGCAGTGCTCTACTTTGTGAACCTTTTATATATCTCATGATTCAGGTAACAAAGAGTGACACGGGGAACTAAGAAACTAACGTACCACACTCAGCAAAGGCAAATATTTGGACGAGTTACTATGAGATGGTTTAACTTGCCTACCGGTCTTTGATGCATCCTAGGGTTTGAAAAGGGCTCCCCTCGTCTTAGCAAGAGTTTAACGTTTGGATCCATTGGAGTGTCGACCGATTTGCAATTCAACATGCTAGTTTCTTCTAGGATATCTAGTGCATATTTTTCTGAGAGATTGAGATACCATCTGTTGGTTTTGTAACCTCAATTCCCAATAAATACCCGAGTTTACCTATGGTCTGAAAGTGCTTGAACACGTGTGCCTTCAGCTATTGAATACCAACTCGATCACTCCTAGTGATAACAATGTCATCCACATAGACCATAAGGTAGATGCATTGGTGTGAAGAGAATACCAACCTGATTACTCTCAATGATAACAATATCATTCACATAGACCATAAGGGAGATGCATTGGTGTGAAGAGGAGTGTGGGTAAAAAATTGAATGATCAACTTCATTTTGGGTGAGCTCAAAGGCTTGAACCACTATACTAAACCTTCCAAACCACACTTTTGGGGATTGCTTTAGTCCATATAGAGATTTCTTGAGTTTATAGACCACATTGGACTCCCATTGAGCAAAAAAACCAAGCAGTTGCTCCATGAAAACCTCTTGTTGTAAATCACTATGGAGAAAGGCATTTTTAATGTCAAGCATAGTTTACTAGTTTAACTTACTTTCAAACATTAGGCTGTTGTTTGTTCAAAAATTTATGGCCTTGAAGTATATATTTTTTTTTGTTGACATCATCTTCTTTGTGCAGATCTATTATTTTTAATGAATCAAATGACTAC
Source organism: Dicorynia guianensis (assembly GCA_037013595.1). Classification (NCBI taxonomy): domain Eukaryota; kingdom Viridiplantae; phylum Streptophyta; class Magnoliopsida; order Fabales; family Fabaceae; genus Dicorynia; species Dicorynia guianensis. Next base: position 6,954,852 of record JASUAB010000009.1, read on the forward strand.
TCATTTTCTCTATTACATAATACTTTATTAGGAATTTGATGCTTTGATATCATGCTTGTTGCTAAGTATCTAGTCTATTGTCATTGTCTCCATGACCTCTTAAGATAGCAAATGAACATTTATACAAACAAATTGACTCATTTACCACATAGTGATTAGTAGTTGTGAGAAATTGAGAGAAAACCCTTATAGGGAGAAACTGAATTGTATTAAGATATTGAGAGCGTATATAAGGCTTATACTACTAGGTCTTATTTGTATACGAGTCGTGGGCCTTTCTACAATGTAAACCCTTGTACAATTTAAACAGGAAAATAAACTAAAAATAGGAAAATAAAGATAAAATAGGAGAATAACTCTACTTTTTCAATTGTAGTTATTTCTTATGTCTAGCTCAGCAATACCTTTATGCATAGTTATTAATTGTAAGCACAATGGATTGCAATTGCGCATTACGACTCTCAATGGACCTATGCACAATGCAACAGTGATTCTGTTGCGAGGTTCACATTTCACAATATTGCTTGCGCAATGGTATGCAATAGTGTGCAGTTTTGAGAATGTGCACAATTTGCGCAATGGAGACCCAATGTAAAATACTTTGTTGGAGGTTTCTTTCTTGGGTTGTTGGATGCTTCTTTCTGGTTTTCTCTCTTTGTCGGAGGTTTTTGTCTTGGGTTCTTGGACGCCTCTCTCTGGTTCTCTCTCTTTATCAGAGATTTCTGTCTTGGGTTGATCTCTCTGAAGCACTCTGACTCTCTGGTTGCTTCTGGGTTGTGATTCTGATTCTCTAAAGCATTCTGTTTCAAACTGGCTCTGGATTTTGATGCGTCTCTTGGGTCTCTCTTTCTTTTCACTGTCTCAGACTCTTGGTCTCTTCCTCTCTCTTTCACTGAGGACTCTGTATTTCTATCTAAGTGCTCTGTCTTGGGTTGGGGACATTTGTCTCTCAGATGCTTGGGTTGTTGAAGTTGGTCTCTTGGAAGCTTGGGTTGGTATTGTTGGTCTCTCGGAAGCACTCTGGCAGCATCTCTTTGCCTACTTTGAATCTCTTGTGAGTTGTGACTATGAGTTCTGGCTGCATCATGATGTCATGTCTCTGTTTTCTGTTTCTAAGTTTCTTTTTATAACCTTTTGTGGCATTGACTTCATTTTTTTTTTTTTTTTTAATGTTATTGTGTGGTATGTTTTCTTTTAATTATGTAATTTATCTTTTAGGACATTTGCAACAAAATGAATAATTATATTCTGTTTTTTGTGATTTATGCAATTTATGTTTTTACTAATTATGCTTAGTGTTTTTTGTGAGGCTTGGAGGATTTAGCCATAGACTCTTGATTTTTTTATGCTTTGGGTATTAAGTTGTTTAGTGTTAGTTATTTGGAACTTTGAATCTTGATTGCAAATGAAGTTGTAATATTTTTTGAAAGGCTATTTTTTTATATATTGTTGTTATTTGGAATTATATTCTATATATAAAAATATAAATTTATATATTTAATATAATTGCGTAATTGTTCAAATTGTAGTGCACAATATACAATGTTGTCATGACCCCAAGTGCAATAAGTGTGCAATTTGTAACTAACAGCTATACTTTTGTATAATTATTATTATTATTATTATTACTACTACTATTACTATTACTATTACTACTACTACTTTCAGTGGTCAATTACTGCTTTTGGCACTTCAAGTATGCAATTAAATCACTCTTGCTGTCTTTGTGATTTAGTTCTTCACAACAAAACCACTTCCTTGTGATCCTTCGAGCTTGCCAAAGTATCCTCCTAGCAAAGAATTTGATGCCAAAGTACGGGATGAAGAAGCTAGAAGGTATGTTTGGTCTTGGTGCAGAAGTATATTTTTTGTATAGTTTCAGCTTTTTCTAATGCATTAATCAGTCTGTTGTGATGGCGCATCTGCATGTGTGTGTTCTGAAGTTCTTTTAGATCCGCTAATTAAATCTCTTAAATTATTTTTTGTTGTATCTAATTATTAAATTTTTTAATCTTTCTTTTTCATATGGAATGGCTTGATGGTCACCAATCATGTTTGGCAAATTGGAAGCGCATAACAGATATCTTCTGATTAAAAATGAAATTCAATAAATCAAACTGAAATGTATTCTGTTTTCCAAATTAGACTGGTACTGGTTTGTCCCACTGTAATGTTCGTTTTGGCACACTCATTCCTTTACTGCTGGCTTGTATGAGTAACTTTTGCATTCTCTGTTTTGTTTTTGGTTTTCCAATGGTGGCAGACAAGGAGCAGCAGGAAGCAAGGGTCTGAGACATGACCCTGAGAAAAGAGGAGCAAGAGAATCTCGAGCTGTCCCTGCACCTGACGCCAACGCTGAACTGGTTCTGTCAATGCAGGTACCCTTGCGTAATGATAATAATGTCCCAACTACGTCATGGGGACCTGCAGTTGCTGTTTATATTTAATATTGTTATGTTTGCCAATAATCCTTTGTCCTTCGACTGGATGTGAACATCTTCAGATTGACTCTTGCTTTTGCCCACCGTTGATACATGATAGTTCCGCAGATTAAATATTTGCATGACATCTGAGGATGTATAAAATAGAGAGGCTAAAAGATACTTGAGCGTTTGGAAATTGGTTCTTTAAGAAAGCTTCAGTGAAGCATCCGATTACCATTTTACGAATTGCTATCTCTCTGTCTATTTGAATTAATTAAAACTAAACTTGTCAAAAAGAACTATACACTCTTCTTCTGAGTACTGTCAAGTGCTAACTCTTTGAAAAAATTTTCCCATATTTTGCGTAAAATTTATGTTGTTTGCCTGAGAGATGAATCTGTAAATCTTGTTTCAATGACCTATTCAAACTATTTTAATCCTCTTTGCTTTCAGCGTGGATAATTTTCATCCTCATTCCTTTGGTTATCACATAATTTGATTTTCATTTGTTTAAATCTCTATGACACTTTACAGAAGAGACAAGGTCAGCCCAATTCTAAGAGCCGGAGTGAGAAGTTTAACCCTCATCCCGAAGAAGTGGCTTCTGGATTTCCCATTGATCCCCCTAGGCCATCACAAGCTGTAGAAGTAGGTTTAGATACTCAGATACAGCAACATAAAAAAGCCTCCCATTCAGGTCCACTGTCTAACCGCACCGCATGGGCAAAAGCTGGGAAGAACCAAGATGATGCTTCAAACATCTCTATGGGGGGAGACTTATCATCGATGTCAGGCTTAGTTGCAGCAAGGAGGAGTATGTTATCAGATGATCGCAGAGAAAGGTCTGGATCTGCTCAACTGGAGGCTCCAAAACTAATTAGCAGGTTCCCAGCGTCCTTCAAGGAGGCCTCTGAATTGTTGATGCAACAGGATCAAAAGCATCACATACCGGGTGTTGTTGGACCTCCTCAAAAGGAAGAAGCGAGAGGCAGTAACAAAGACCCAATTGTTGTAAGTAGTTGGAATTTTTCCCATCCCTATCCTTGCTCTTGAGTACTATTCAACTCATTTGTCCATACTGTTTTCCATGTATTGCAAAGTTAATATCATGTCTTTTTATACTTACAGTTTATTGTCTTATGAAGTAGTTTGCTTCTTTTCTTTAGTGTGTGTGTATACATTTTCAGATAGATTATTCTCTTTTCACTATGCTGCAGGTTGGTTATGGGTCGAAAGGTCATAAGATTCATTATTCTGGTCCCTTGCTAGTTCCATCCAGCAACATGGATCAAATGTTGAAGGATCATGATCGGCAAATTCAAGAAGCAGTTAGACGAGCACGTCTGGACAAGGCAAAGATGAGAAGACTTCAAGCTGAAGGGAACCAAATATCCAACAATTCATTATTTGTTTCTGGTCGCTGAATTATAGAGCCTGATTCTGCAAAGCATCATAAGAAGATCACTGCAGAATAATTGGCTTGATTTTCTCTTATGAATCAAATATGAATACTTGATTCTGTTTTTTTTTTCTTCCTCTTTTGCCTGTATAGGGTGTATCCCTCACGGAATGTTCCCCTGGCCATTTTAGGTAACTTCATAGCTTAGAAATCTCTCCCTCTAATTTATCACATGCATTTTCTTTGCACTTACAGCTGCACTTTCTCATATATGGCCATTCCTGTAAAGTTTATCAGCTTTAAGCTGTAGAATACCAAGGGGACGAGATGTCTTCCTAACGTTATGATAGAGTAATATTCACTCAAGATGCCGAGGTATGCGGATTCTCTCTGTCTTCTCTCCCCCTCATGCTACCATGCCTCTCCTCCTTGTGATGTGGTATATCTGCTCTTTCTGTGACTGTTCTTAACAGAGTGGGATCAAAGTGGGTATTGTTATGCACAGAACCGAGTGAATGCAGAAATTGATGATGTCATGCTATAAAAGTCAGCGAAAAAGTTTCTTCCTGGAATCGCCTAAAATTTATAAGTTTTATAATTTAATTTATGAGATTAAATGAATTTATCAATTAAAAATTTTTAAGTGAATATTAAACAAAATTCAGATTGTGAAAATTGCACAATTGGAATGATCTGTCAGTTCATAGGGAAAGGTTGTTATCAATTATGGTTGAGGGTATCAATACTCGGATCAACATGTAGCATGAAAACGACTAATCTGTGAAATAAATGGTGCATTGAAACTAAAATTTAACAGATGGGAGGACAAAAAGATGGCAGTCTTTCTGTTTTGTTGGTGACTAGGTAACACTTAACGAGAAATTTAGAAGCACTCAAGCAGACGCATGTAATCATATAGACAATCTGACTTACTAGGTAACAAAATCTTGGGTGACTTAGTAAAATCTGGAACACTGCAGACATTATAATATATTGAGGAAGGAAAACACCTGTCCTATGCTCTAACCCACACATTCAATTTTCAAACCTTAGATATGTATCATTGAACAAGGTGTATGAATTAAGATGTGAATATAGAATCAATCATAAAAAATAGTCAATCCTTATTTGATAAAAAAGAGTCATAACAGTTTATTTGGTAAGATTTAAACACAAAATTTTGAAATAATTTAATAAAATTTATAAGGGAAAAAATTGACAAGTCTGAGTTGACGGCCACGCTAGACTACTGACAGCCAATTATGTTGTGAATTACTAAGCAAGTCGTGTTGTATGAAGGTGAGTTGTTACCTGCCAGTATATATATATATATATATATATATATATATATATATATATATATATATATATATATATATATATATATATATATATATATATATAATATGGATGGAAAATGTTTCTTACAAGCATGGGATGCTTTCGAATAGATTTTGTAAGAAGGTAAAGAAAGTAAAATAAAAGCATAAAAAATATATAAAAATTTACAAAATTAATTTGTACGAATAACAATGAATTGAAAGAGAGAGATATTCATGAAAATGCTTGCATGCTGCATATCTGGGTATATAATAATTAATTTGCACCGGGGATTCATCGTTTGCTGCTGTCATGAAAATGCTGGGAATGGCCTCTCGGCCAATGGACCCGTGGTCACATTCATGATTCAAGCCCGTTTGGAGGCTTCGAGCTACAAAACGATTCTCCCTTGATTTTTCCCTTGAATATGAATAAGCGTGGTCTCACAAGGACATGGAACACGACTCCTCACAGAAAGGGTCAGTGGCATCTTGATGAATTAACGAGTCTTATAATTTAATTTTTTAAAATTTAAAATTTCACAAATATATTCCTCTATATTTACATGAATAAAATCTGTATATAAAATATAAAAATTAATCTCTATTTATTATTCTAAAAATATTGAAATAAAAATTAATGTCTATTTAATTTATCTGAACTAATGGGACTCAACTTTCCATAACAAATAGCGGATATGGAGATTGTGAAAGACAAATTGTAGATATCTGATACCATGTTTTGCAACAGGAATAATTCAATAATATGAATGAAAGAGCATTATGTGTACGAGCCTCTGCCGCATAATGCCCTAACGTTGTCTTGCTCAAGTTCATTTCCTGTTGGCTCTGTGTTCGTACTGCCCCTAAAACTAGTTTCTTTTTTGGTTTTTTTTTTTAAGTGTATTTTCTTGGAAAGAAATAACTTTTAATATGCATATTGTGGGCACATTCTTGTAATATGCTTTTGAATTTCGTAGTCTTTGTTATGTCCAAGAAAGAAACAAAAACCAATAAATGAGAAACAAAGGAGGGAAAATGGCAGCCACACTTTTGTAAGCCCATGAGATTTGATTGTGTGTCCGTTTCGGATTCAGGTCCTACCAACCGACCCAAGTCCCATCCTCTACAGAAGACAGATCCAGAGACTACCAACAACCATGAATGGGGAAATGCATTTATTAGTGCCTACATTAGCGTCACTAACGGTTGCAGACAATCCCAAAACAGTTTAAATTCTGATGTCGGCAAGGATGTCCAGGTGAGAGTAACACAATGCTTACAATAATTTTATTAATTAATTAACAAGTTATTAATATAATAATAATAATTAATTAGGTTATATGTTATTTTAAGATAAATTTAATATTTAAAATTTGATCTTAAAATTATTCTTATTAAAAAAAAATTATTGTTTAGCTTCTGTTGCAAATAAAATTAGTTTTACTGGAAAGATGCAAATATTTTACAAAAATTAAAAAATAATAATTTTATTGATTATTAATTTTAAGTCTTTATTTATAAAATTTAATAAATTTAATAATTTAAATTATATAAAATAAAAATAATTTGAAGATAAAAAAAATATGGTTCAAATCCAAGCACATTCTCCCCTCTATTTTATTGCCACCCAAAGGCTAAAGTATGAAGTACTGTTAGTATATAAAAATTTTGCATAATACAATTTTTTACATTCAATCAATAACTATTTGTTTTGTTAAATAAATTATGAGAGAACACAAGGAAAGCTTGCATACTCTTATCATTATTTCAAAACATATGGTGTCACTAGATCTTTTGATTTTTTTTCTTTAATTTTAATAAATTTTTTATCTTTTTTTTAAAATTTAATAAATAAAACTTATTTTTTTTTCTCACTATTTTTTCTTTCTCTTAATTTTTTTCTTCTCTTATTCTTAAAATCTTCTATCTTTATGACAAAGAACCCTATTCTGGTGCTGCCAAGACAACATTGTACTTGAAAAGGCAATACTATCTTTCTCCATCTCCTTTATTAAATGCATGCTTGAGAGGATAATAATTTTTTGGAAAGTCATTTCTCACAAAACTTAGGTGTAGAATTTATTGATTTTATAATTTAATATTTAAATTTTAATAAATTTAATATAATTTTTAAATAAAATTTTAATTAAATTTTATTTATGAGAATAATCTGATAAATAATTTTAAATACCCAAGAAACTAATTGTAATTTTAATTATGGGTTTAGAAAAATTTATATATGGTACAAAATAAAATTAATATGAACAAACTCATTATCAAAATTAATTAAATTAAACAATAATGTTAGAATAGAAAACAATGGTCTGGCTAGCAATGGTACAATGGGAAAAAAAATTACCAACATTATATAACCCCTTCGTTACATTCTTATTACATTTTCTTTCCTCCAAATTCATCCTCTAAGGTCACTTATTTCAAACAAAAGGTTAAATTTTTTCAAGGGTCAAACAAAAGTAAAAATGAAAAAGAGAAAGGTCTACTATAGAGTAGAATAAGGGTAGACAAAATTGCCCCAACCATGTGAATTCGATCCAATCCGATAATTTTGAGAGCACAATTTGGTTCGAGACAAGTTAATAGGTGGGACAATAAAAAACTTGGCCTCAAATTGCTTTATTATGGCAAGTTTGGGTGTTGGGTTGACAAATCGTGACAACCCGAACCAACCCGACAATCATAAATGCCCTTCCAAAATTTTCTTACCCATTTGATGTTTCTCTTTTTTTAATGTTTCATTTTCATGCCCCCCCCCTCTCTCTCTCTCTCTCTCTCTCTCTCTCCCCCCCCCCCTCCTTCGCCATTAACACTTCTCACTCTCTTTCTCTTAGATTTTCACCAAAGAAGCACCCCAAGCCCTCCATCGACACATTCATGCCTCACCATCTCTCTCGGATGAGATTGCATCAAGTCCTTTGCTTCAACCTATTAGCTTTGCGACGTGATGGTGAGATGTTAGAACTTGAATAGACTGCAACAAAGGGACAGTGCGATAGACCTTTGAACGGAAGACTCCATGGTCCAAGCTTCAATGGTAGTGCTGTAGTGATGTTGGCATGACAAAGATGAAGCAACTTGAGCAACTAGTTGTTGATTGATTTTTCTTGTAGTTTAGGCGACAACAACTTTAGTATTTCTAGTTATGGGTTTCTTCAATTCGAACATTTGAGTTCTAAACCCACCCCACCCTGACCCATGCCCACCCTAAAGTAAAATGAAACCGTTACTTAAGGTTCTTTTATTTGTTACTAAAAAGCCTGCGCATGAATTGGTTTACTCTATGGAGATTGGTTCAATTCCATCAAGATATTTACCCAATTTAATCCTATAACAATTTTCCTTTTCAGAAACTATTCAAGAAGGGTTTGATAAAGCTCAATTTGGAAGAAGATTTCAGCCAACTACAGCACAAATCCCACAAAATGGCCAAAATGACTTGATAAATAAATCCCACGACATGGCAAAAAAAGGGCATGTTGCATCTTTGGAATCTTAAAAACACATTGCGTACCTGATACATATGTGATGTTCTCTTCAATGGTGCAACTTGATCTTTTCTAAGTCATGTTACATTACATTTTTATTCTTATAATTCTTCGACATTCCACAAAAGACAAAATTTCAAACATAGTACAACTGTTTGAGATTTTGTCTTTTGTGGAGTGTCGAAGAATTATAATGTTATTTAAAATTTTATCTTTTGTGGAATGTCGAAGAATTATAAGAATAAAAGAATGTAATGAAATATATTATTTGAAATTTTATACTGTTTCAAATTTTGTCTTTTGTGGAGTATCGAAGAATTATAATGTTATTTGAAATTTTATCTTTTGTGAAATATCGAAGAATTATAAGAATAAGAGAATGTAATGAAATATATTATTTGAAATTTTATACTGTTTGAAATTTTATCTTTTGTGGAGCATCAAAGAATTATAGGAATAAGAGAATGTAATGAAATATATTATTTAAAATTTTATCTTTTGGGGAGTATCAAAAAATTATAAGAATAAGAGAGTAGATGTATATTTACCCGTCGTTTTCACACTTAACTACAGTAATTAACTAATGATTAGTCTCTTGATTTCCAAAACATTTATTTATCTAAGTTTCCTGTACATTAAACAATTAATGAATGATCTTTGACCCACTAATGTAGATACTAAATATTTAATTATTTCCTCATCATCTCCAAAGCCACTTCCATTGGATTAGATTAAGTTATGCTTAGTTGAAGTTATTGTTTATTAGCCTGTCTTTGTCACGAAAACTAGAATTTTCCTATTTGGGATGGGATCATAGGAGTGCCATCTTTCCAAAACTGATCACATCAATTAACTTCTAAAATTTTTTTTACTTTATTATTTTTTATTCTATATTTAATTTTAATTTACAAATTTTTTATTTTTTAATTTTAATTTTATTTCTTTTGAAGTAGTTCATTCTTTACAAAAATATCCAATTAATCTATTACAAAAAATTTGAATTCTCTATTTTTATGTTTATATTTTTTTCTTAATACTATATTTATAAAAGATACAAATTTCAAAATAAAAATGCTAGTTTTTAATAATTATTGTGGGTAATATTATTTTAATTTAGATCTTTTAATTTTTAATTTTATTAATTTTATTTTTTAATAAATAAGTTTTATTTATATTATTATTATTATTATTTTAATTTTATAATTACCTCTCTCACACCCTTTCTCATTTTTCCGGCAAAAAGCCCAATCCCTTCTTCAGGATGCAAATTCCAAAATAGAGATGCCATTTTTTTAATAATTACTGTGAGCAACAATACTTTCCTTTTTAAAATTTACTCCCCCGGTGGCTTCTTCTTCTTCGACCGCCTAGAGGCCATGGTGGTGCCACGTTTGTTATTTGGAATAAAGCGGGAAGATAACGTAGATGGAGATCAAAGGCTTAAAAAAGAAAGCAATAAAGTAATAATACAAACCCAATAAGGAAACAAAGTAAGTGGGTCTCAAACAACTGCAAAAATACTATATTTTTCTCAATTGTCAAACGGTCTGTGTTTTTTTAGGGAGATTTTGTTTTGTTTCTTTTTTATTTTCTTTTGCTGAGAGGAACGTAAGGAATTTTGTGAGGCTGTGGAGCTTCAGTTTGCTGTGCAACAAGAAGAAAGTTTTCTTGTGTGGTACTGTTCTCAGGTTGGCGTAGCCGAATTCGGAGATCCTCCTATGGTAACACTGGTACATCATCTGCCCCTTTCTTATTCTTCTTCTTCTTTCCCTCCTTAACCTTCTATGTCTGTGTCTCTATGTATGCATATTTTTCTCTATTTACTCTGATGGGTAGCTGGAATACTGATCAATTTCGAAAATTTTAGTCCTTTTTGAGAGCTTATATTTTTGTTCCTTGTGTTAAAGTTGTCACTGCGTGAAATTGGGAAATCTTTTCATAAATATTGTCCTTGTTGGGTTTTTTTTTAAATTTCAGCTGCTTTTTCCTTAATTGGTTCATCCCTGGGAATAATCGCTTTCCTCAAATTGTGTGCTAAAATGTTCATCAATTCATGTTGGTTCCTGGCAGGAACTTATCTTTACTTTGAGTGTCGACAAGCTGAGAAGTTGATCATGATAGTCCTTGTGGTTTCTGTGGGCCACTGAATTGAGTTTCTGAGTTATAATGCAAAAGTGGAAGTGCAAGAGTGTAAGATAACTAAGAGAAATTTTCCACTTATTTGCCATGGCCTTTATACAACTCTAAGTGGATAATGACGGAGGGCTCATCTGGCTCTGCTTGGCAGAAGTCTGATAGTTCTAGGGCATTAAATACTTCTGGAATCTCAGACAGGAACCTGAGGCTTCTTTGTCCTGAAAGAAACCCATTAGCTGGTGAGGCATCCCATGATTCTGGTATGAAAAAGGAAAGGAATAGGGCTGTGTTGGCTCAAGGTGATCAGCCTAGAAACGTGGATGGGTTTTCGGGGGTTTGTGAGGATGAAATAGCGGTTGACCCTTTTATTCGAACTATAGAATGGGGTGACATTAGCTTGAGACAATGGTTAGATAAACCTGACCGATCTGTAGATGCCTTTGAATGCTTGCACATATTTAGGCAAATAGTAGAAATTGTTAATATAGCACATTCTCAAGGAATTGTTGTTCATAACGTGAGGCCTTCCTGCTTTGTCATGTCATCTTTCAACCATGTCTCCTTCATTGAGTCAGCATCTTGTTCAGATTCTGGCTCAGATTCTTTAGAAGATGGGTTGAACAGCCAAGCTGTTGAGACTAAAGCTCCACCATCTCTTTGTCCCCACGATAAGCATCATCAGAGAAGTTCAAGGAATGAAGATATTGTGCCTGTTAGGACTTCAACAACTGCTATGTCTGAATCTAGTTGCATGCTGTCAAGTGCATTGTATGCGGCACGTGCATCATTAATAGAAGATACTGAAGAAAATAAAACCAAAGACAGGAGAAAAGCTGAAGAAGAAGAAAAGAAGCAATCATTTCCAATGAAACAGATACTGCTAATGGAGACAAGTTGGTATACTAGTCCTGAGGAGGTAGCTGGTGCTCAAAGCTCTTGCGCGTCAGACATTTATCGATTGGGGGTTCTCCTTTTTGAGGTTCATAATTAAAAACTGTATAGTTCTTGTATAAGTTATTTGGATTTTAATTAGGTACTTTGAAAGACCTTATATTGTTGTTTACCATTACACTAATTTGATTGTCAAACATGTGATTAGCTATTCTGTCCACTAAGCTCAAGAGAAGAAAAGAGCAGAACCATGTCCAGCCTTCGACACAGAGTTCTTCCTCCACAGTTACTTCTGACGTGGCCTAAAGAAGCTTCTTTTTGCTTATGGTTACTGCATCCTGAGCCTAGTAGTCGTCCAACACTGGGGTAATTTTCTCTTTCCACATGGTTCTTAAAATTTGAAATTTCAAATGTTGGTGGCTTGTCCCAATGACCTTTACTTGTATGCCTTTATATTTTCTTTTCTTTTTTGTTCTTCATTTTCTTAATTCTGTGAGATATTGAGATGTGATATTCAGCTAATAGGTAAATAATCTTGCATTGGATCCTTATAACCTACTTCTACACTGAGCCAGAGATTTAATGAGGTCTTGATTGAAAGTATTTAAGTTTCAAGGTGTTTGGTTTACTCATCTTTTGAAAAGCATCTAGCCTATTTTCAATGGTCCATTTGAGAAACTAATTACACAGATTCAACACGTGATACAGGACAAATTTAAGTGATTGATATGGTAGCTTTTGTATTCTTCTTGCTGAGTTGGTTCACATTAGGTTTATATTAGATATTTATGTTCTTGGTGAAATTAAAAGTAGGTGATAAATCATGTGCTAGAACCTGTATGACTAATTTGCTAAGCAGCAAGAACTATATACAATAATATGTTATTGCTTTTGGTAACTACCTTAAGAATATAATGAATGTCTTGGCCAATTCTAACTTTAATATGTTCCTTAAAGATTTCATGGGCTCTTAAATTGTCTATTTGTCTGGTAGGGAAAGTCAACCAATTCTTACACTTTTTACTGAAATAATGCATTTAGCGTTTTCAATCATTTGGTTACAAAAGTCAGACTGTTTTTCACTTCCTTTTTTGTCGTGGTTGTCAATTTAGAGATCTATTCCTATTTGTCCAAATCTATACAATTGAACTGCTTCATTAAATAGTGGCCCATAACTAAAGTCCTGACTGATCAATCACTTATAATTCTTTAACAAACCCAAAAAGAGAAACTTTTTGTAACATTTGTTTCCTTGTGTAGGGAGTTGTTACAAAGTGAGTTCCTTAACGAACAGAGAGATGATATGGAACAACGTGAAGCAGCAATAGAGCTTAGGGAAAGGATTGAGGAACAGGAGTTGTTGCTAGAATTCCTTTTGTTAATTCAACAGAGAAAGCAGGATGTTGCTGATAAGTTGCAACGTACTGTTTCTTTTCTGTGTTCAGATATTGAAGAAGTGACTAAGCAGCAAACAAGATTTAAAGAAATTGTTGGCTCTGAACTAGGGAGTAATGATCGTTCAGCAGCAGCTTCAAGTTTCCCTTTCCCAACAGTTGATGATAGTGAGGATTCTGCTTGTCTAGGGACTAGAAAACGGGTCAGACCAGGGCTGCATGCTGACAATATTGAGGAATGTGATGATAATATAGGTGATGAGGAGAAAAATCATGGAAGTGATCTTTCAAAAAGTTGTCGGCTAATGAAGAACTTTAAGAAACTAGAGTCAGCATACTTTTTAACACGATGCAGACCAACCTATTCATCAGGGAAACCTGTGGCAAGACATTCACCAATGACTACTGAAGGTAGAGGGTCTATTGTTGCAACTGAAAGAAGTTGTGTCAATAACTGGGCATCCAAAGGGCAGTGTAGAGAGGATAGAAGTGCTTGGATAAATCCTTTCCTGGAAGGTTTGTGCAAGTACTTATCTTTCAGTAAGCTAAAAGTTAAGGCTGACCTGAAGCAAGGAGATCTTTTGCATTCTTCCAACCTAGTATGCTCACTCAGTTTTGATCGTGATGGAGAATTTTTTGCTACTGCTGGCGTGAATAAAAAAATTAAAGTTTTTGAATGTGACACAATTGTAAATGAGGATTGTGTTATTCACTATCCTGTAGTGGAGATGGCTAGCAGGTCAAAGTTGAGCAGTATATGTTGGAATACTTACATCAAAAGTCAAATTGCTTCAAGTAACTTTGAAGGTGTTGTACAGGTACATCAAATCTTGTGCTAAATCTACTACAATATTTTATTTACAAAGTTGTAATTTGTGACTTCTTACCTTGTTCAGTTATGGGATGTGACAAGAAGTCAAGTACTGTCTGAGCTGAGGGAGCATGAGCGGCGGGTGTGGTCCATTGATTTCTCATCAGCAGACCCAACAATGTTGGCCAGCGGGAGCGATGACGGTTCTGTTAAGCTATGGAGTATCAATCAGGCAATTCCACTTTTGCACTTGGTGGATGTCAGCTTTGAAACTAAACGTACTGCATTCATCTATTGCATGTTTTATATATTTAATTCTAGATGTATGATGGGTTGTTTCTCTCACCTGGGCTGGTACTGCAGGGAATTAGTGTTGGTACCATCAAAACAAAGGCAAATGTCTGCTGCGTTCAGTTTCCCCTGGATACTGGTCCATTCCTTGCATTTGGTTCAGCAGATCATCGAATATACTACTATGATCTCCGCAACCTTAAAATGCCTCTCTGTACATTAGTTGGACATAATAAGACCGTGAGCTATATAAAATTTGTAGACACTGTGAACCTTGTCTCTGCATCCACAGATAACACCTTGAAGCTTTGGGATTTGTCTATGTGTACATCTCGAGTTATAGACACACCGCTTCAATCATTTACAGGTCACACGAATGTGAAGGTACATTTGTTTGTGGCAGTGACTTTTGTGTTTTTATGGTAAATTGTATTTAGTGTGAGATATGGGTTTTCAGTGATACATGTCCCAGGGGTTGGTTTCATTATGGTTTCTCATTTACAATCCTGTAAACAATACCTAATAGGATTGACATATGGAAGCTAAGAAAATCATGAAATAAGGACAACAAGTAAAAAATGAAAGTGCAATTTTTTTTCCAATTACATAAAAGGAAGACATTAGTGAAAGAGCATAGACTAGAATATTTTTTAATTATTTTCCACAAAAAATAGCAATCTCTCGCTAAAGGCTTAACGATAGTCAGTTCTTATGTCATTAGCTTGATGCCGCTTTTGTATGTGTATATGTAACATTTTCCGAATCCCATCCTTGAAACAAAAGAAACCAATGTATAATGTGCAAATGGAGTCTGTAATTGCAGTGGCATGATAACATAAGCTGGCTGATTCTTCGTCTGTTCTTGTGGAAATTCTATGTCGGTCAGTAAGCTTGTAATTTTGGTCCATGTCCTCTCATCTGTCATCTGCTAGAATGGAGTTTTAATTGTATATTGATCAATCACTCCGTACAGCTAGGAAGAATAAATCATATTGCACCCAAAAACAAAAGAATGAAAAGAAAAGAATAGTAAAAAGAAGTAGAAGAAGAAAACTTTAATCTGGAGGAAAGCTGCAAAAGGTAACAAGGCTCATTGGTTTTTAACCTATATAAAAGCCTTGCAAATCTCTGCTATTAAGCGTAGCTAATTACATTTTTATCTTTTTGGATTGTTCCATTATTTCTTTTTATGAAGAGTTAAGGCATCTGTAGCTGGTGGGAGTTGTTATTATCTTCTGATTAGAATATCAAGATACAAATCTTGCTAAAGCTATTTTTACTTTTCATAGTTCGTTCTACATTTTGTAACTATATATTCTGTATCTTTATCAGATGCAATTTAGATCTGATGTACTAATACTAAATGTGTAGAACTTTCAATAGTCACAATTCCACTAGTGCTTTCTGTATAGACTATGTTGACCTGCCTTTGGATTTATAAATAATTTCTAATGCAAGTATCAGTAAAAAATTACAAATTTTTTGAGCTGAAGCTTTTAGAGCAACTCATTATAAATATATCATGTTCAGGGTGGACCAAAAATGTTCTTTTGCTGTTTTGTTCAGTATTTGATAGTTATTCAAAGCATGCTTAGCCCTTCCTATGCATTGTGTGAAAAGTTTTCGTTAGCTTGGCTTTAGCTTATAATGCATTCAGGAACCTTTGTCCAATCAGAATTTACCGAGAGCTGGAAAAGAATTCAATGGATTAATGAGATCTTGCTATGATGCCTTAATAAGCATAGATATACAACTTTTATCGTAAGGCAGATGCCTATTCATGGACAAGTGATAGTCGTATCCACTATTTCTAATTTGGTGTCAAAATATAGTGAGATTAGCTGATTAGGAATATTCTTGTAATTCCTGTTCACTGTGTAGTTTATTTGGTACTTGATGTTTAAAGTTGCAATGCTGTTCAAAACTAGTTGGTGGCCCTACAAGTGAAGTGAGGGACAATATAGAGTCTATAGAAATTATATGCAATACTTAGCCATTTTAATTGAATTTTCTGCAAATTTTTGTATTCAGTGTTTCAATTTTAGTTTATGCTGATGCATTTTTCTCCTGATGCAGAACTTTGTGGGGTTGTCAGTATCTGATGGTTACATTGCTACTGGTTCAGAAACAAATGAGGTACTTGACAGAAATCTTTTGGTATATATTTGTTGAGTTCCTTGCGTTCTTCTAATTCTGCAAATGAGCCAACACAGGAACATATTGATTTTGCTTATGCCTTTCTGATAGATGGTTAACTGAAGCCATTATCTATTCTCTAGATTGCCCATTCCCATTACGGCATGGGTGTCTATTGAATATGAGAGTTATTGAATATGGAGTGGTATGCTGATTTTAATAGTAAGAAGTAAATTTGTATTATAAATATATTAGTATGAGTTATATCTTAGTGTCAATGAAAATCTGATGAACGTGACATAATAGTATGTAATGTGAAGAAATAAATGTTAGCATCTGCAATATCAGAAGTAAATGTTTATTACCTTTAATACGTAGTTGGGATGATTCAATGATTCAAGCTTCTGGTCACAGTTTGTGATACCAAGAGGGAGAAAAGATTGTGCGCTTTACACTAACCTAAGAATTTAGATTTCTTATAATTAATGTATTAGTGAAATTTGTGTAGTAGTGAATCCACTTCAAACTGCACAGATAAAAATTTCACTGAGAAATATATCAGAAGTATGTTTAAGATCATCCTCAGAGGGAGTGAGATTCATGCTAATGTAATGAGCCTCTGCATTATTAGTCACGTCAGTTTTTCACATACCGTACTCACCTGTGGTGACTTAAAGAAGTCAAAATAGGGGAATTTTGAAATATTTTGTACTTGGCAGTATTTGCTGTCATATTGTGTACTTCCAGATGATTAACAATGCTATACTGCTCTTAAAGCATTAGCCTTAGGATTTGTTACTCAGTTGGAAAGTATGTACTCTTCAATTTGGTTTTCAGTTTGTATGTTCACTACCCTAACCCGTTGTCTGGATGGGGTGATTTTGAGACAAGAATCTGAGGGGAAAGAAAATGAGAGAAGAATTTAATTTTCCATATTTGGGACAACGAAGAAAACAAGAGAAATGATTTTGGAGAGAGTATTTGTTTCTTCAGCCATACAATAATTCTCTCTCCAAACTTGGGGTGAAAGTGGAGGGGAAGTCTACAAGAACTAAAAGTGATGCTATTTTCTAAACAATAAGGTGGAAAGTTACATTCTATCCTCTCATTTTCATTCCTTCTATTTTATTTTGTCCCACAATATGTTCCCAATCAAAGGGTCATTTTCTATTGCTAATGTTTTTATTAATTATATGTCTATCTTTTTTTTTTTTTAATGAGAAGTGAATCACAAAACTTGTATGATAGATATATGTTTTGATATTCTCATAAGATTTGTTCCCTCATTGAGTGGATGGTAGGATCCTTTATGAGAAGTTTTTCAGCAAAAGAAATTACTACATTTCAGTAATACCGTATGTTAGAAAGGAACAGGTTATTAGTAGGTCTGCGACCCCCCTCACTTTTATTCTCTCAACAGACAAGCTGACAGCACCTTCTGTTATTGGTTTTAGACTAATGGACACAAACTTCATACATTTGCTCCACTTTTGCTGATATATTGAAGGTCAATGTCTGTGATTTAGGTTTTCATATACCACAAAGCTTTTCCCATGCCGGCGTTGTCATTCAAGTTTCACATCACAGATCCATTTTCTGGGCATGAAGTGGATGATGCTACACAGTTCATCTCTTCTGTTTGTTGGCGCGGTCAGTCCTCCACCTTAGTTGCTGCAAATTCCACAGGGAATGTCAAAATTCTGGAGATGGTTTGAGTTAGCCCCATATTATTCATTCTACTTTGCAGTTTACTAAGATACAAAGATATTGTACAGGAGGTAACAGAATCTGTGCAAGGAAAGCTTCTGTTGCCAGCAAAGCCTATATAGAAAGGGGTATACACATTCCATGATTACTTGTAACAACAAATTTTGGCATTAGATCATAGCGGAAGCAGTAAAAAAGAAGAGCGAGATTGTTTTGGATAAAAATGTTCTACAGATGAAATTTTTATATTAGAGAAAAGAAAAAGGTCATATTCTATATCCTTCTAGTTTTTGTTAGGGCTACAGGTAATGACCCATATTCAGGTTATATGCATGTGCCTCTAAGGAAGCTACTCCATGATTAGTTGCCTTTCCTTATGGGCCTTACCTATGAACCCTTCCATGTTGAGAGTAAATTTTTCTGACCTCGTCTTTATTTTGCATTTCCTATGTAAATTTTCTTGTATTTTTGAAATTTACAGTAATTTTTTTATTTTATAAATGTATTACATATAAATTCAACTTATTATGAATTGTCAGAAATATTCTTACTGAAATAATAAATTTGTTATGACTTGTGAAAATATTTTGATTAGCATAAGTAATAATTTTTTTTTGTAAAGCCTTTGTTTGGCCTTTTTTGGCAAAGAAGCAAATGCTGTTTCACTTGGGTTTTTTAAAATAATTTGAGCTTTTCACAAAATATAAAAAATATCAAAAACATGTGGGTAGTGTTTTATTGGTTTTGTATTTAGTGTTAAACTTTTAAAAGAAAATGACTTTAGTATTTTTTATATTTTGTGAACAAAAGTTTATAAATTATAGAAAGATTCACATAAAATTATTTTTATAAAAAAAATAAGACATTTGAAAAAGAAAAATTTTTATTACTTAATGAATGAAAATATTTTTTAATAAGTAATAATAAATTTATTAATCAATTAAAAATATTTTTTATAATTTATAATAAATTGAATTTATATATAACATATTTATAAATTATAAAAAGAATTAGAATAATTTACAGATTCAAGTAATACCAAAGTTTATCCGATAAGAAAAGAAAAAAAAAAAAAAAGTCAAAAGCGCAATGGCCTAATCCGTTTTCCCCCCTTCTCTAACAGAGCTAGGACCACTTAATATATAATTTTAAAAATTATTTAAAATAAAATTTAATAAATTTTTTAGTAATAAAAAGGAAAGGTTTGCAAATCTTCAAATAATGAACAATGTTCATGCAAAACTTCATTTGTAAATTGCAACCAAAAAAGTTCATTTATAAATGAAATGACTTTATTTATTTTAATTTTTTAAATATCCCAAGTACTCTATGATGATTACTCTTATTTTCCTATTTCTTCTTATCTCATTATTCTCTTTTGCTTTGATGTTATTTTATAAGAGAATTTGTTATCCTCTTATTCCGTTTCATTTTACCACTCCTTTATATGTTTAGTTACACTCAGCTTACAAAAGCAGATGATGCAACCAATAATCTTCTCTCATAATGTGAATATTCCAAAATAAGGTAGAAAAATCAGGGCATAACATTAATATATTAGACAATTATGTACGATTTGATTTGAACCCTAATTAGGTGATTACTATGTAATGAATTGTTAACTATTGTGGACTATTTTTTAGTTATTAGGCCTTGTATAGGTTGTGGGTTGAGTTAGCCAATTTTATTAGCATAATGAGAGGCCCCAAGCTGCTACATATATTACATCAAAGATCAATTATGTTAGAAGTTTAAATTATTAATTAAGATGCTCATTTATATAAAAATTCTTTAGACTTGATATATAAATAAATACATAGGCTTATTAAATGTTAATATTTAATTTTAATTTATAAAATAAAGTGGCAATATTAAATTAATAATTAACTATTTTAAAATTTTAAATTAATAAATAAAGACTCAAAAATAGTTTTTAATCTTTAACAGTTATTGCTTTATTGACATAACACATATTGTTTGATATAATGGGTCCAAAAAGAAATTCTCTCTCACAACTAATGCCTTCTCTAATCTAATATTATTTCTAATTTGCTTTTTGTGCAATATTGATGGATCATAGCATGGCTTTAGATATTCCAAAATCTCCTTATCATGTCTGAAAACATAATATGCATATTATAAGATAATTTACACAATAGAATATATGACTAAATGATTGTTATTTTTTGTATGGACGATATATTTTCCTTATTCATTTCCATGCTATAAAGAATGAAGTACAGATCCGACTGCAGCTGAGTTCATATCCAGAACTGATATACCTTATCCGGCTCATATATAGAACCTTCATCCTTCTGATTCTTCCATCTCCACTTAGGAGGGTTCCCAATAGGATCTTGTACACTGATTCTGACCAGCTCTAGCCTGCAAGGATAGACTAGTTACAAGGCGGCGAATCCTTTCAGATCCTGGACCAGGTTTTGAGTTTGTTAATGTCACCAACCTTGAAACATTTGGGCTTGCCAGAGCACCAACCACCGGGTGTGAATATTCTCCGATGTAATAGATTTTTATCAATCACATCCAAGATAGGGTCATCTTGGTTAAACTTCCTAGCAAAGGCAGCACTGCTTGCAATCATTTTATCCGTGTCATTAATGGTAAGTGTGTGAGGGTGCTGTTTAGGAGGGAAGTCCCGGGAAATATAATGCAAGTCACTATTTACAATGTTTTTAGCAAATTTTGGCACACTGCAGACTACCGTCTGGAAGCAGCCTTCGGGGGAGGAGACAAAATTAGTGTAGTACATGAATAGGGTCCTTGGTAGATTATCCCAACCCCCAGAAAACATATTCTGCAAATCCGCGTGAAAAAACCATCCATGCTGAAACTGCAATATAGATACCATGATTCAATATAACAGGTTTGTGAAGCAAAGTAGATTATAGAATGGGGAAAATTGACAGCAAGGCAGAAACCAGTTTGAAAACTTTGGCATGAAAAATTAGTTCAATCATCGTAATACCCTCAGCTTCAGAGAACTGTAATCGTTCCTTTGAAAATTAACAACCAAAATTTTTAATTAACTAAGCAAATTTTAGGGTTTTAGTATTTTAATTATACCGATCTTACAAAGTGATGAAAATGGTATACACAAGATATAAGTTAAGTAATTGAAATGAAAAAAAATACTTTGTAAGAATGTTGATATGGATGAATATATATATGAAAAAAGATAATTTGAAATGATTGTATTTAAAAAAAGTTAGTATTGCACCAATTTAGAAAAAATGATGAAAATTCGTTATGACGATTTAGGTGTATCTAAAGAAGACTATTAGAGGATTCAATGAAAAAGTTAATCAAATTATATTGAGCCTAATAAAGATGAGTAGAGAAAGACAAAAAAAATTTTTTTAATTATTTAAAGGGATCTTAATAAAATTCAATAATGTTATTTTTTTTTTGGTTGCATACATGAGCCATATAGGCGGGCTTCTGAGGGGAAGAGGGTAGTGGGATTTGAACCCGTACAAAGATACGAAGCTGTTGATCATATGTGTCAGCTGCGCTAAACGTCTATCGGCTCAATAATGTTATTTGATTCATGTAACTAATTTCATTGATGTGTAATAAAGAAATTAGCATATGTGAGGGTTTTGAAAAACAGTGGTAAACAGATCAATCCCTACAAGGCCAAAGCTACAGAGCTGTGAAGGGGGAAAACTAGCCATCGAATAGTTTAAAGGCTGTCGGCAATGCTCTCCGAGGAGTGACCAAAAACATATCAGACTTATTTGTCTGGTAAAGCCCTGGGTCAATAATTAAAGGCATAGCTCGTTTTCTCCTGCAAAACATGGTTCAATTCATCAGTATATATAAATCGAAATTGTCTATACGTCAGGGGGGTAGAGGAAGCAAGAGAGAACATACAGTTTCTATCTTAAATGGCTTGTATGCCTAATGAAGTTAAGGTTTCTATCTAATTCAGCAAAACTGTACAGAAGATGTGCATAATTTGAACCCATATTAATCTATGAATCACCTAAATTTCATTTACGAAACTTGCATAAATTATATAAAAATTTTATTACAAAATTAATGAACCCTTATGCCTCTAGTCGCATCCGGGCAACATAGATATTAAGTTAATAATCCTTAAACAAAAAGTAAATTAATTTTATTATATGTTTATTCGGTAGAATTGAAAGTATCTTAACAAAACAAAAATCCAAAACGCATGCATTTATGAATTAATAAAATATTTAAAATAAATTAAAATTTAGAATTATATAGCACAATTTATAATTTTAAAATAACAAATTGTTAAAAAAATTGTGAGAAGTATCTCAAATAAACATAAAAAGCATATGTCAAATATAATACAAAACTGTTAAGAACTGTTGATATTATATACTGTACATAAAAAAATTAAATAATTTTAAATTTTAATTTATTTAAATATCTATTTGTTCTATAATAAATATAAATATTGGCTCTTTTTCATTAAAATATTTTAAAAATTTTACTGAATAGAAATATAATACAAAGTTTTCATAATTTAAATCAATTAAAAATAGTTAACATGAAACAACATTAAATATTAATCATGTAAAGAGAATTTGATTCTAAGAAGGCAATTAAAATTGAGATTTGCTAGCATATTTGTATTCCTATTATGTATTGGCCTGCTCCTATATTTAGTGTGTAACACATACAGTGTACATATATACTTATACGTGCCAAAAATTATAATGGTTAAATAAATTTATTAATTAATTGTTTAAAGACATTTATTATTGTAAAAATAGAGACACATATCCTTACAATCAAAAATCATAATTTATATATATTGAAAAGAGAATCCTTAAACATCTTTAAACACTTATTATTGGAATAAATATTTATATATTTTTACTATTATAAAAATAATACTTGAAAATCAGATTTAAATAGCTAAAATATTCTAAACATGAAAAAAAATAAAAATTGATTGGTATCAAATAATTTAAAGGTTAAATTATTTTGTCAATGTCTATAATTTTGTTCTTTTAAATAAATTTTAATAATTTAAATTCATTTTGATAGTCTTTTATAATTTGTATTGTTTATGATTAAGTTTATAAAATATTATAATAATATTGTTTATATGTATACGTGGTATGCCAAATAAGCAATAGATGTAAAAAAATATTGATGATATCGCTTGAAACCCTTATCCTTGTCCCATCGCTGGCAACCGATGCTGTTTTTGAATCTTAGCTGTGGAAAAATTCGTCTCTCATGGCTTGCTCTTCTCGTTCACTCTTCTTTTGTTTCTGGGTTAATTACTGAAATCAGTACACAAGGGGATTGGGCATGGCGCTTTGGTTCACAGGCGTGTCTTGGGCTCTCGACTCAGCGGTGATTCAGCGTGGCAGAGTAATGGTGGTGCCATTGGGAACGTCGAGTGACCTGAGCGGTGGCTCGATGAAAGGAAAGAAGGCGGTGCTGCACAAGGGAGATCTTCGGGGCGAACTGACGAGGATTAGTATGGTTGAACAAAATTGATTTTTAAGTGTTTTGAAACTAATGATCTTAGATTGAAACTAATGCATAGAAGGAGGTTATCAAAACAAATTTCTTATGGTTTAGAACACAAAAAGATAGGTCTACATGAACATCTGTTAGAATCTGCTCGACCATCAGCAAGTAATAACAGGCTTCATCTAAGCCATGAGGCAAAAGGAAGCTTCTTTTTGGAGAAAATTTCCTCGACACAGAATGCAGGCATTATACACCAAGTGGATTCAATGAGAAACATTAACTCTCCTTCGATTGTAAACGGGTTTGAAGTTGAGTCTCCAGATTCCCTTTTGAGATCTTCTAGGTGGGTAACACCACCAAGAAATTATTATGGCGCACAACAATTTCCATCTATAAGGGCAAACGATGCTCTAACAATGAGAGAAATTGTTGTGCACCATCAAGAACGGCACTGGTTGCTGGCGATGGAAAAGGGGGCTGTGAGGGACGAAGGGCCTTCTTAGAAGAGTTCAAGCCACATCATTAAAATTTTTCCATGTCTATTGCTTTGGTGGCATGTAATGTGGCACATAATGATGTTATAAAATTTTGTGACAAGAGAAACTTATGTTATAAATGGTAAAAATTATAAAGATTTATGAAATAATTTTAAATTATAAAATTTTATTTAAAAATAAGATAAAATTATAAAAATTAGTAGAATAATTTAATTTAATTTAAAATAGATGAAAAGCAAATAACAAAATGCTCATATTTTCTAAATATAAAAAATAAAGAATTATTAACATTGCTTGCTTTTTATTATTTTTTGTTCTCTTTTGTTATCCTAAAATATGTTATTGATTATAAAATTTATATTTTTCAAATTCTGGTGATTACGCGTTAATTTGAAGGTTTTGTTGCTGTGAATAATTATAAGCTTTCATCAATCTATTTTTTCGTATTGAATTAATTTTGGTCAATTTTCTATCAAACTCTATATATAATTTAGAAGGATTTTATCTCTTTAGTTGTGGATTGTATATTACAACTAGATTATTTTTGTATAAAATTTAAAGTATCTCTCAATCGATAGTTAATGATTAATCTCTTTTAAAGCAAAAAAATTACTAAAATAGACATGACTTCTCTTAATAAAATTTTTTTCACATATATAATTTAGATCGAATTTAGAGTAGTATACTTAAAAAACTCAACTATATTACAAATAGACTTTAATCTTCATTAGACTGATTATTCAAAGGGGATTGTTTGATTAGACTACTATTTTGAGTTTAGGTATTTAATTTTCTTAAATAATTTTATTGTTTATTTTCTTTCATTTTTCTTTCAGAGTTGTTGTCATTTGTATAATACATAGGACACTAGAGCTATCAAATGAGTTGGCACAAATTGATTAGCTTGGTTTAATCTCGAACTAAAAAAAGTCTGAATTTTTTTAATTAAAAAATTTTTAATCTAATCCTAATCCTATAAAGTTGGCGATTAAATAAACTAGTCCTAAACTTGAACCTAACCTGAACTTAAATCTAAAACTTAAACTTAACTCTTAACTTAAACTTAAATTTAAACTTATATTTGAATTTAAACCTAAACCTAAGTTATAAATTAATATAAACTTTTATATTTAAAAATTTTAAATTATTAAAATAGTTATAAATTTATAAAATTTTTTATTCATTAAAGATAATTTTTTCATTACATTATTTGGAGAAAAGAGAAGAATTGAGTTAAAAAAAAAAAAAGAGATAGGCTGGCTTAAGACCGAGTAGGCCAACTTGGTTTAGATTGAATTTTATTAACCTAACATTTGATTTTTTTGAGCGGACCAAATAATTTGAGCCCCGAAATTGATAGTTTTATAAGACACTAACCACTTTATGTTTAAAATACAATATGATTTTACGATTAAAATAACTATTATTTTGCTTTTCCTTCCTAGACAATTAATGAGTGAGCAAATGAAGAAATGTAGAAATAGCGTGAGAGCAAATGCAACAATCACGATAATCTCTTGAAAATTACCCAAAAAGAGGCTTCATCCTCTTCGTCTTAATTTAGGATAAATAATTAAAAATATTCAAAGAATAATTAATGTGTTAATTATTTGTCAACTTGATTAATAATATTAAATTGGGAATAATTATATAAAGATATACTAAATTGAAACTATTCCACTATAATGTAATTAATTTAAATTTTCCGAAATAAAAAAAATAATTTCACAACTTTTTTATTACAAAAAGTTTATACTTAATAGTGCCGGCTATTAAATCTTTAAGATCAATAAATTTAATAATATAAATTTATAAAAGTAATGAAACTCATATAAATAAGGATGTCTTATGTGCCTCCATTTTTTCATTTCAATCCTTCCCTTCCCACCTAACATTTGACCGTATATAGATGGGACTTTAATGCCTTTTTCAAATTTCAATCATGACTTCTTCACCCAATTGTCTTAACTTAGGTTTTCTCTTCTCCACTACAATAAAGATCATTGTCTTAAGCCTTAAATTCCACGATGACATAGTTTTTTGTTGGCATCTTCGCTTTGGCATCCACAACATCAAAGTGGACTAGTTGTCAAATAAGTGCTGGAGACAGAGCTTGTACTTGGTAATGTCCTATATTGCAGCTTGCTGTCATAGTAGACCTTTCAACGTTGTCCTCATCGCCAAATCTTTTTTCTCTTCTTCTCCTGTTTTGTGCCCTCACTTCAAAATCAAGCATCTCTGGTCCAGGCTACCTTGGACTCTGCCCAATTTGTCTGTTGAACTTTTCCAAAATGGAGGCGCAGCTCGTTTATGTTTATTTGTTAAAAATATTAAATAAAAATTATTCTTGAATTTTCACCAAAAAGTTTAAGTTTTTAAGATGAATGATTAATTGAAATAATATCTAAACCCCTTTAATTCAGTTTCCACATTTTACTTAAACAACAATTGCTAATGGCATAATGGTTATAAAACAAAGGAAAGCGAGGTGCTTTTATACCATAATCTCTGAATTTAAATGCCCTGGGTTGTTGTCAAGTCAAATAATTACCATTAATTTTGGGAAAAAAAAAGGCCCAGATTTTGGGACTTTACTAAAATGTTAGTCATGATTGATTAATATAAGAATATATATATAAAGGTCTTGCAGTCTTTGGCTGATTGAGCCTAATGTCTAATGATCCAAATTTTTGTAGTCTGCATGAAGCAAAAGGATAATAAAACTTTGTCAGGCTCAAAAGAACAAAAACTACAAAAGTGGGAGATCATTGTAGTGCCACAAATTGTGTATGACTCTTCTATGCAAACAGGGCCAACTAAAAGAAAGATGACCCGCATGTCATCTTTGATTCTGAATGTAGTGGCAACTGTGGCTTAGTTCATATCCAGGATTGATACGCCTTTCCATGATATAAGGAATGAAGTACAGTTGCAACTGTGGCTTAGTTTATATCTAGGACTGATATGCCTAATCCGCCTCATAAATAGAACCTTCATCCTTCTGATTCTTCCATCTCCAATTATGAGGGTTCCCAATAGGATCTTATGTACACTGATTTCGACCGGCTCTGGCCTGCAAGGTAAGACTAGCTACAAGGCGGCGAAGCCTTTCAGATCCTGGACCAGGTTTGAGTTTGTTAACGTCACCAACCTTGGAACATTTGGGTTTGCCAGAGCACCAACCACCGGGTGTGAATCTCTTCTTTCTCCGATGTAATAGATTTGTATCAATCACATCCAGGACAGGGTCATCTTGGCCAAACTTCCTAGCAAAGGCAGCACTGCTTGCAATCATTTTATCCGTGTCATTAGTGGTAAGGGTGTGAGGGTGCTGTTTAGGAGGGAAGTCCCAGGAAATATAATGCAAGTCACTATTGACAGTGCTTTTAGCAAATTCTGGCACATTGCAGACAACAGTCTGGAAGTAGCCCTCAGGGGAGGAGACAAAATTAGTGTAGTACATGAGGAGCGTCCTTGGTAGATTATCCCAACCCCAGACAATATATTCTGTAAATCCACGTGATAAAACCACCCATGCTGAACCTGCAATATAGAAATGAAACAGGAAGAAAAGTAGGTTATAAAAGGTAAAAAAGACAACAAGGCAGAAACCAGTCTGAAAACTTCAGCGTGAAAACTTAGTCCAATTGTCACAATACCTTCAGACGACACACTTAGACACGTTATCACCATATAGGGACATTGGTGTGCCATAATAGGGGCAAGTTATATTGTATCAATGCCTAACATCACATTTC
Source organism: Dicorynia guianensis (assembly GCA_037013595.1). Lineage (NCBI taxonomy): Eukaryota > Viridiplantae > Streptophyta > Magnoliopsida > Fabales > Fabaceae > Dicorynia > Dicorynia guianensis. The sequence goes on from JASUAB010000009.1 coordinate 6,982,607, forward strand.
ATGAGTTAAAAACAAATTTTTTTCTTTTTCTTTATTTCCATCTTTTACTTGGTCCAAAAGGAGAACCTTTTCTCCAACACACATATTTATCTGACTGGTAGCACATAACTTCTGGAATTAGAGCAGGCCATGCCAGATGCCAACCTATGAAACTCCATCCTCAAATTCTAGAATCAACTCGTATAAAGCAATTCTATACGGTACGAGTACCTCAATTTAATGCACTGAAAAACTTTGGGAAGCAGAAAAAATTGATTTTATGAATAAGAGAGGTGTCTGCAGTATTTCATTGGTTTACTTTTCTTCGACATGCTAATCACCAAATTGGCATATGTGAGCCCTTTGAAAACCAGTGATCAACAGATCAATCAGTAAAAGGCCAAAGTTACAGAGCTTGAAGGGGGAAAACTAACCAGTGAATAGTTTAAAGGCTGTTGGCAGTGTTCTCCGAGGAGTGACCCAAAATACATCAGACTTAACTGTCTCGTAAAGCCCAGGGTCAATAATTAAAGGCATAGCTCGTTTTTCCCTACAAAATCATGGTTCAATTCATCAGAATATATAAATCGAAGTTGTTTTCTTCAGGGAGGAAAGGAAGCAAGAGAGCTCTTACTCTTTCCATCCTAAACGGCTTGTATGCTCAATGAAGTTAAGGTTTCTATCTAATCCCGCAAAAGTGTATAGAAGATCTGCATATTTTGAACCCATATTAATTTAATCATCGTTGAACAAAAAGAGTTACAGGCCTCAATGGCTTAAAATAAACAAAAAGGTCGATTGAAAGTATCAGAGGTTAAGAGACTAACCATCCTGAGTCACAAGAGGATAATCAGAAGCACTGAGGTTGATAAACCAATCCCAGTCTTTGCTTCTCCTCAGTAGAATGGCACAAGCATGAAGCGTGTTAGCAATCATTGTCGGTCCTCTATAAGTGACCATATTAGCTTTGGTAATCATGAAAACATTTCCAACCTCGGCAAATACAGGCTGCCTTTCAACTCGAGAAGCAAGCTCCAACCTTTCCTCTAGTGGTGATTCGAGGTCCAGATGAACAACATAATGATTTAATGGGTGATAAAGAGAAAGAAGAGTTCTCCAAAGCTTTTCCAAATCACCTTTTGAGCCAGAAATCAAATAAGCAAAACGTGGAATTGCTGGTCCAGCAGGAGCAGGAGCACTTGTAACCTTAGTCTCCACAAAAACAGGAGCTGTTTGGTTTATGGTTGAACGATATGGGAGAAAGAATAGTGAATTGATTGCGCGTATTGAAGAGACAAGATTCATGTTGAAGGATGTGGCTAGAAGGAACAAGCATACGGCAGAGCTCATTATGAGGGGAAATAGCCATTTCTTCTCCATGTTCGAAAAGCGCATCACTGAGACTAATCATGGGCTCTTATTCAATACACACAGTCTAGATTTCATGGATCACCAAAAGTTAAATGCCAATTCATCATCAAGATGCTAATAAAATACATATATTTGAGATCCTCTTCATATATCTTCCAAAATGGTCTGCCTCTAAGTAGTGTCTGTTGAATTAACATCAAATATTAAATTCAAGAAGAAGATTATGGAATTAATCTTTTAATTAACAAGGTCATAGCAGGTTGCGTATTCAATCAAGCACCAATAGAAAACTAACAAATAAATGACCAACACTGGCATTTGCCGCATTCCCTTATCAGAAAGAGACAAAACTATTTAATAAAATAAAATTGCCGAAATGAATTCAGCGATAATAACAAAGTAGCTAGAGAGGAAATATATAAATCATTGAATCGGTTCGTATAATATTCAAAATGATACCATATATTTCAGCTCAAACCCTGACCTATAAATTCCATTCTACTTCTTCAAAATATATTGGGAAGAACAATAAATGGGCACGCCAGCAAAGGGTTGAACAGAGAATGATCATTAAAAGAAACACAGAGAAACAGGAAAGGGAACGAAACCCAGATAACAAAATTTAATTTTTTTGGTGCAGAAACACCAAACAACACAAACAGAAGCGGAAACGAAACCGCTTGATGGAGAACTGAGCTGAATCTTCAGCTCAAATATGGAAAAAAGTAATCAAGACGTCATTGAATTAATCGCAATTTAGATCATCCTGATTAAATCACTACAAGGAAACCAAAATAAATAGAGCTTTTGATACTCAAACCTGCTTCTGATGCAAGGCAGCAGGGGCGTTCGTCCTCCTTTAGTAAGAAGGAATGATGGGAAAGGAGGAGAGAGACAGGGGGAGAGACAGAGATGAAAATCTTAATATCAAAAAGTAAAGATTCATATAGATTTCAACTATAAAGAAAGGGGGTTTCTTTTGTTGTAAGGAGGACGTTTGTCTGTTTGGTTTCGTACGTGTAAGAGAGAATTGGTTCGGTTTGATTACAGGCTCTCTCTTCCTCTCTATAACCCGACTGTTTCTCCCTTCCTTAAGTCGAGCGTAGGCGTTTCCGTTAATCCGAGGGTCCTGACCGCAGGCAGCAACTGCATAAAGAAGAAATATATAACTGTTCCTTTATACGATGTGCATTTTTCTCGTATTCTGTTATGTTCCTGTTTTTGTCCCTGTTTCTATGATTTTGTACCTATGTTTTTGTTTTATCGTCTTTTTTTCCCATCTTTTGTAGATAATGGAAAGTCTTAAGTGCTTGGTGTAAAAGAAACGAAAATGATAACATTTTTTTTAATTATCAAAATTTTTTAATAAATTTTTGTAAAATTTAATTGAGGAAAATAAAATAACAATAAAAAAACTATGCTTTTATTTCAGCTGAGATGAAGGTGACCGTCTCACAAATTTCAATTGCCATTTGTATTTACTATGGCATTCTGAAAACCTCATTCTACATCAGACTACATTTTCATGTGTTACTTGTTAAATCAATGTTCTAATATGTTGAATGGCTTGAAGCCAAAATCAAAAAGAATAAGTGCGTAATGGTATAATGACTTCCCTTCTCTAATGCGTTGGATGGTTTGGAAATCAACGTGCAAATTAGTAAGAAAAGTTTCGGCTTTCTTTGATTATGGTAAAAATGACAGAGAGGTCATTTATTGAGAAAAAAGAAAACGTTTTATAGATGATTAAGTCATCAGTTAAAAAGATGAGAAATTGAGATTTGGTTAACTTGTTAAGTAGTTCCATGTATAGAATCCCAATTGGTAGCCATACATTCTGGGATTGTGTCTTAGGCCCCTAGTTGAGGTGTACATAAAGTTAGATCTAATTTATATAAAAAGTAAAATAAAATTTAAAAATTGACTAAAAATCAATTAATTATTCACACAAATCAATTTAGTTGATTTGATATATATAATTTATGCTGATAATTCAAATTCAAATTATATTTAATGGAAGAATAACTTATTAACAACTTATATATATATATATATATATATATATATATTTACACACACACACACACAGGTAATGGATGGAGTTCAATTTTTTAGACACCCCTACTTATGGGTAATTTTGATTAAAAAAAAAAAACAGCCTCATTTCCATCATACCAAAAATAGTCCAACATATTAATAGAAAAGACAAGTAATGGAATAATCATCAAGATTGACCCAATTTTTATCTTTTCACATTATTTAGCCATTTGGACTCATTTTCATCCAAATCTCTATCAATTAATAATTACGTGAAAGAATAGGTTTAATAAGCAAAAGCTTCAAATGGGGTTGATGAGAGCAAATTGACCGTGTGGGATCAAATGGGGTTCTATAGTGACATTTTACCTAAAAAAAGGCCAGTTTGAGAAACGAAGGCAAGTTGCATGGCCACATTTACATCTGACTTCTATCATAACTTGTAAGCATCTATGTCTACCCTTTTTAGTAAAAAAAAAAGTCACATTCATTAATAAATTAAATTGAACACTTCATCAACTCATGCTATTCTATAAGCACAGGTCAACCAGCGTCCCCGCAAATCTGCCACACAAGCGTGCGGAATGATTAATGGAGTATCTGTTTTTCTCATTTGATTATTTAAAAAAGGTAAATTACACTCATTTGATTAATGGAGTGTCTGTTTTTCCCATTGACCACTCTAACTCAAGCTGGATGTGGCGCTGTCTAACAGTAGTTGACTTTGAACAAAGTTCTGGATTAGTTGTTAGGGTATAACCCCTTGTTGAACCGTCTCTTGGCCGCCCTTACGGAGCAAGGAATTGCTTCCTTGGAATAACTTGCATTGGGCCAAATAATATCAACTCTCTAGTTTCAAGCTCTTAACCTCATTCTTCCCATTTGAGTGTGTAAATTAGATCAATCTGACTCAATAAAAAACAATATAAACCTATTCCGTGACTTGTAAATCATATTTCGATAGATAATAAATTATATTTTTTTCTTAAATCTAATCCGAAATTAATCAGTCAAAACATGCATAAACTCAATAACTCGATCGAGATCCCAATCCCAAATTGTCTTGCGGGTATTTAAAATTGCCGAAGGTATGACCTGTTTTTTTAATTTGAGATGCCTTGCTCAAATAGTCATCATCTTCTTAAACTTTGGCTTTGCTGGTTCTAAACTGATAATTATTTCTATGGATGGGGATGAAGCTTAGGTGTTGGCAAGGGCGGAGTCGAAGGGTATGAGGGGGAATTCTGGCCCTTAAATTATGAATATTCATGAAAAATTTTAAAATTTTTTTTCTAAATTTTATAAAAATGTTATGTATAACCTATAATAATTCAACAATTTTTAAATAATTTCTTATATATCTAACTTAATTTTTTTTAAAATTCTTAAAATAACATTTAAACATTTTACAATTATAAAAATGACCATGTATTTTTATTGTGAATACTCATTAACAAGCAACATATAATAATACTAATAGTCTCGATTCTTTGAACATAAATTCTGACCTTACCCCCCAAGTGCTGATGGCAAATCTTTTGACTTTAATGAATGATGACTTCGTTTTTAGGTATGGATTCAATCTTTTCTTTTCATATTTTTGTGATATTTGCCTGTTTGTTTGAGTAAAGAACATTTTGACTATTTTATGAATTTTAATTGTAATTCTAATTCCACACTCCACATGCGACTTCCTTATCCCTCCACCATTTGTCTGTAAGTCTTCACACCTGCATCAAGAGGGGCTTTTGGTCAATTCACTTGGGTCCCCTATCATAATGCTCATCAAGAGCCCGCATTACATTGCGCTGGTCATAACCAGGCGCCATTGCATTTGCAAGAGGTTGCTGCTGTTGAAAATTTTGGAGCAATTACTTGCTCCGTAATGAGTGCAATGAAGGGGTTACACCCCAAGTTTGTGAGTCAAAGTGGTGAATGGGGCAAATTGTAATTTTTGGAATAGTTTAGAGTTTTGTGTAATATCACTTAAACTTAAAGCAAAAGAATATAATTCATTCTTCAAAAAATTAAATATATATAAATTATAATTTTATTATTTTTATAAATTAAATTTTATTAAATATTTACTTTAAAAAATTATACTATTAAAATAATAAGATCTTGTAATCAATTGAACTGCCAAATGGCCATTTGTAGTAAGTCCTGCTCTTTTGTGGGAGCACGGTATTCCTGCATGTTATAATCTAGCCACAATTTTACTATTTTTGGAGTAATGATCGTTGCACATTTTTCACTACACAAAAATTATCTAATGTTTTTGTAAAGCAAAAATGATGGTTATTTAATCTTATATGCATATTGTATAACGTAATCACTTACGTCGAGCATACTTCATTTATTTATTTTTAATAGGTATTTGTTGTCAGGGAGTTGAAGTGCAGCCATGCTGGTCCCAAATTTGATGCTCCCGCCTTTCAGATCTGATCAGCCATCAACCATGCATTAATATAGACGACCCACTTAAGTTATTAGGGTAAATTTATTCTATATAAATTATATATAACCTTTTACATTTACATAATATTTTTTTAAAGCAAAAAATTTGTGAATAGATGTGAGATAAACTTTCTTTGCGTACTACAATTATTATCCCTTCTTAATAATGCCAACGGTCAGACAACTCCATGCCCATCAAGCTTGAGAGTACCATTGAGGGATATCCATAGAAGTATACATACTTGAAGAATCGGATTTCTGTAGTATTACATCTGTACGTGTGAATAGTTGTTGCATTTAATAAAATTTAGTTGATGAGAATTTCAGGACTGTTAAATATGGATGCTGCGTCGAGGGGATGGGTCCTGTGGCGTGGGAGCTGTGATCAGAGATTACGAGGGGGTCAGTTTGGCTTCGGCAGGTCATGTTCAATGCATGAGAGGGAAGGTTGAGTGAGGTGCCAGCTGCCATTGGGCTCATTGTGAAGGACTGCTAAACATTAGTTTAATTGGAAATATAAATGTAGGACGTGTCCCAATAAAAGACCAAAGCAGGGTAGGGCATCACCGATTATTTGTTTAGTGTTACATATCTAACTTTGACATTTACATTCTGAACATTCTCATTGTACTTACTATTGTTATATGTTTAACTTTTTAATTTGAGTATATCTTACTTTTAAGTTAACAAGGAGGTAAGGAAGGTTTCGTGAGATTTTTAGTCTTCGTGCAAACTACTAGAGACAAAAGTTGTCTTTGCAGCGCAACCACCACGCGTGACCTGAGCTCGAGCCACCGAGCCATGTGGATGCGGGGTAAAGGAAAACAAAAGAAGCCACTTGACCTTTGGTTCAAGTGGCATCGGGCCACAATTCCAACCTCCCATCCCAGGCTCGATTGCCCCTTCTTCACACAATGTGGAAAAAAAGCAAAACAAAAGAAAATACAATTTAATGGATTTTGTTATCCATAAAAGTAGTTTTATTGAAAAATATTAGAAAAATTTGAAAAACGATAAGCGTTGGGGTTGAAGGAAGGTGCGGTGTGAGGCTTGTTCTTGTAGTTGCAACTTGAAAGTCGAGACTGATCCACATTCCTTGAACTTATCGCCCAAACGCGTCAACGCGTCACGAAAGGAACTCGTCCCCACCGCCACGACACGCGTTTGCAGATCGCAGCTCGTAACTCAACTGGTTTCTTTTTATGCAAAGCTACTTGCATTATTTTTTTAATTTTTAATACACGTTCTACTACATAGACATCACAGTTTATTCGTTTTGAGTCCTACACTTTAAAAAACTAATTAAACGATTTTCTGTTAAAATTATATTAAAAAGATTAAATTTGTAAAAAATTAATTCATATTTAATATGTTATTGATATTCCGTTTTAAAAGATGGTGTATTTTGCTCTGCTTTTGGACAATCAATTCATTTCAATTCTAATGGGGTTTTTTTCAAAAGTGAGATAAGACCCGTTTTTAGTGCGAGAAGAACTGATTTTGGTATATAATAATTATGTATTTATTATTTTACCTTTATTAAATGTTTCATTATTACTTTTAATAATAACGTTATTTCTTTTTTTTAATCATTTTATATTTAAAAATAATATTTATGATAACTTTTATCCAAATACCTATTTGGCACATTGTTGGGTATTGCTCTGCTGGACTTGTCCCTTAGTAGCAATTTTTGTTAAGCTCAGAAGACTCAATATCAATTTTATAGTGGTTAAATACACTTTTGATGGAAATAAATATTTTTCACTTTTAGTGTGGTTAAGATCAACTCTAATAGTCAAACTCACATTTTACACATAAGGATAATTTTTATTTTTTTACCAAAACACAAATAATTCTTTTAAAATCAATTATTTAATAATATATTCAAACACAAATCAATTTTTAATTAATTTTATCAATATTAATTCTCTTGAAATGAATTTTACCTAAAATTAAGTCATACTATTTTTATATCTATTCCAGTTATATAACAAACAATTCTCCCCAACCTAAAGCCACCTTAGTTTATTTCGTCATTCTCGAAGAAAGATCATTTAAATTGTGCATAACTGTGGAGTTCATATCTATGCAATTGACATTTCCATCAACATAATTTTGTAAACTGTTTTATCTAAATTATAAATTTTTTCAAAAGAATTTAAATTAAAATTTTTTAAATGATCTTTTTTATTGTGTTGAAATTCAACTTACGTTAAAAATATGAAATTTTTAGATAGAAATTTTTTAAAATAAAATTATGTTTTACAGAATAAAATATAAATAATTAATAATATAAATTATTTTAAATTTATAAATTATTATTTACTTATTTATATGTTATATTAATCTTTATTATTAATTTTAATCAATAATTATCCCTTATATTTTATAAAATAAAATATATTTCTTAAATCCATTTCCTAATTCTTAATATAAGATTTTAAAATCTAGTATCAATAATTATAAATAGAAAGTAGAAAAATAGAATAATATTCTGTTGTGTAATTCTTTGTTATATATTTTTTTTGACTAAAATTAAGTGCAGAACAAAAAGTATTAACGGGAAAATAAATAAGGAAAAATTATAAACGGGAACATAAGTAAAGGAAAATAAATAATAATAGTAATAATAATAAATAGTTCTCACAGTATATATAGCTTCCTCCTTGGTCTTTCTCTTGTTCCTCTGCCATTCTCTCTCTGGTACTGGATGACATTAGGCGTATAGAGAGAGAGTTGAGGCTCCGGTGCAAGAAGAGAAAGAGCGAGATCTGACTATTTTTTGCACTTTATTCTTCTGGGTTTTGCCTAAATTTGGAATTGGAAGCCCTTCTGTCAAAAGCGGCCTTTCTTCTGCGCAATCTCTTTCGCTCCCTTCCGGGTATTAATTCTTTTCGTGCTTATCTCACTCCACGCTGGTATTCTCTTGCTGTTGCGTGTGCACTTGTAGTGTTTATCCTTTTTATGTTTAAAATTTTTGTCTTTTGGTGAATCATGCGCCTTAGATTTTACATTATCTTTAACTCGATTTTCTGGATTTTGGTTTTGCATGCCTGCTTTATTCACATAATAAGTCCTGATCTTCTACCAAAATTATATTTTTATCATCTTGCGAGCTGTCTTCGTTGTGATTTCTGTTTGCATGACGAAGATGGAAAAGTTAATCTTAAGATCCCTTGTTCATTGCCAATTTCGTTCACGTACCCAATTGAAATTGATTGATTGTGATCACTTAGATTGAATTCACGTACTTTTCGACAAAACGGGATATTAATTGTTCATGTATTGACTTTTGTCTGCATATTTCTTTTTAGTATATAATACTGAAGGTCAATGCTCTTAAATTGCTCATTCTTGATTGATGGTTTAGCATTTGGGTGTATGCTTAATTGCTTATAAAGCGTTTGGCTTAAATGATTGGATAATACGTGTTGCTTTGTCCTCTCCATTCATATAAAGTATTTGCCTTTGGAATTAGGTGTTTAGGGTTTTGTGAGGGCGCCTTCTGGTTGAAGCCATGGCTGTTGAGGTTGTGGGATTTGAGATGGTTCAAGGGCCAGTAGAAAACGTTGATGAGGGAGACAAATCCGTTTTGCTTGAAAAGGAAAATGGGAAGTTAGAACAGGATCCAGGAATTTCTGAACCTATAAAATTTGGATCACATGAAGAGGAACCTGCTAAAGGAGAAGGGAATGAGGTTCCAGATTCCAATGTCCCCACAAATGTGGTTGAAGAGTGGCCTGCACCGAAGCAAATTCATTCTTTTTATTTTGTCAGGGTCAGGCGTTATGAAGACCCGAACATGAAATCCAAAATTGATCAGCTTGTTAAAGAGATTGACAAGAAAAACCCAACCCGAATTCAGCTTACCGATGCGATAAAGGAGAAACGGGTGAGTTGAGCATATAGCATACTTCATCATGATTACTTGATACATGCATGCTTTAAGAGGAGGGCGTGTGATCAGAGGAACCTTCTTCCGTCTCATTCCTCATCATATCATCTATGTCAAGCACTGTCTTATTGTCGGTTTATACATGAATCATCCAATGGGATAATGACTTTGTGTATAGAATATCTAAAATTTATCATTATTGCGTCACTTATCTGCTACTTTCTTGAGTAACAAACCAACAATTGCAAGTAGTTGTTATGTTTTCATCAGTTTTTCCTCTGGCCATCAAAAGATCAAATGTCACATAACTGTCTCTAAATACATGTTGGGTTAGTTGGTAGAACTCATTATCTGTCAGAAAGCTGCACTTTGTTAAAGGTGCATTCACTGAAAATTTATTATCTGGATTTTATTTGATATGTAAGCACATATTTGGAGGGCTTGTGTGTTGCATGATTGTGGACATTTTTCGTTCATGAAAACTGTACATGATAACTACATCATGGAGTGACATGCTTCCTTATGCAGTCAGATCGAGCAGAGTTAATTTCTCAGCTTAAGTCTCTGAGAGATGATAATAGGCAGTTTCAGAGTATTGTGGATGAGAAAATAAAGGAGATTGAACCTCTCCAGCAGGCACTGGGAAAGCTGCGTACTGCAAACAATACGGGTCGGGGTGGTTTATGCTCATCTGAGGAGGAACTTAATGATATTGTATGTTATGAGTCCAAGTTCTGTTTAATGTGAATTCATAATTATGGATGTGTTGTACTTAATCCTCAACATTGTACCCTCCACCCATATGCATTGATGGATGCAGATCCGGAGCTTACAATACCAGATTCAGCATGAGAGCATCTCATTGGCTGAGGAAAAGCAACTTCTTCGAGAAATCAAACAGCTTGAGGGAACAAGGGAGAAAGTTGTTGCTAATGCTGCTATGAGGGCCAAGTTACAGGATTCTATTGGGCAGAAAGAAGCCATTCAAGACCAGGTCAAGGTAAGACATTCTATTTTTGTCTGGGCTATGGAGCTTCTCATTTTGTCTGGTGTTTGGATTCTTAAAGCTGTCTATTACGAAAGTCTTGAGAAATTATATGCCATTCCAGCTCATAGGTGGGGATTTGGATGGAGTAAAGAAGGAGAGACAAGCAGTTCGGTCCAAAATCCGGCAACTTGAGGATGCGCTGAAAGCTGTAGACACGGATATCCAGTCTTTACAGGATGAACTGGCAGCTGTGACTGAGAAGAAGGAAAAGGCTTATAAGAGCATTCAGCAGCTGAGAAAACTGGGCGATGAGGGGGTATGTGTCACTCCCTTCCCCTGTTCCAACACAGAGACACAGAGATTTATCTTCTCTTTGTATATTTTAATATTGAAATATGGTACTTAGTTATCTCCTTTGTTCTGATCCAAATACACGTTGACATATACAAAGCTCCCTTTCCCCTTCTGTAGGGAAATGTGGACAAGCTATTAGGCAGTTTTCATTTGTTTAATGATTAATGTCTATATTCTCAGGTGCACTTTTTCTTGGGATTTAGGTACTAAAATACACAACTTAAAATTTGAAGGAGTATGGAAGGAATTTAAGTTTTATGTTTTAGTTGCATTGAATATGTACATGGTTTGACAAAATTATTTAAGAAATCGAGTATTACATAACCTAGGATGTGCAGTGCAATCATGAAATATCATTGGTTAGTCAAAGTGATATAATTTAGTCAGAGTGATATAATTCTGGTTCTAAAAGTCTTTAGCTCTTTAATTTTGTAGATTGCAATGATCATCTACATCTTGCTGTTTTGAGTAGTCTGGAGAACAGTTAATTACTAATGTGGTAATAATATATCAACTGTGTGAGCTTTATCATAAAAAGAATAGGTGTACTTCAGCTTGAATCTTATCATCTTTTCTTGTCTGTCTCTGAAGATATAATCTTTGGTCAAGTTTAGCTTTATCATGGGTTGTTTCAGAGTGAACCTTGACTCGTTTTTAAAAAAAAAAGTGTCTTTTCACTCTTGCAAAACTTTTCAGGAGTGTTTTAATCAGGTGATTTATCTATTTCAAGACATGTCAACTTGCTACTGAGATTTGAGTAACTACACTACCATTATTAGCTGCTGTAAGAAGGGGTAGCTATTGGTTTGTTACTCATGTTAGACAGATGCCTCAAAACTTGAAAATGAATTATTTTCATATTACACTACTTTCCAGATCTTATTTTCCGTGGGGTGGGGTACTAATGTTCATAATGAGGAGTTTACTTTGGTTTGTCTTTGCGGCATTGTATTTCTTCATGCTTGTTTCTGGGAATAAGAAGTCAAAAGGGTTGAGTTTTGTTTGAATTTTAGTCTGGAGGGACAGGAATTGGCTTTGTGGAATGTAGTCAAGTTGGATGATAAAAGTCTGAAACTTGTGAACCTTTATATATATATATATATATATATATATATATATATATATATATATATATATATATATATATATATATAGACACACACAACCTCTGTCTAAAGCAATGGAAGCTTTCATTAAATTCGGTGTCTATACCTTAATACATGGTTTCTTTTTTTCATTGAGTTCAATAGTTGGTTGGGTTTTTTGCTTTCTGTTGGTTACCGCTTTCTCTTGCTTACTGCTCTTCCTTTTTATTATCTTTTTCATAGAATTAATTATAATAATAAATAGATAAATTGGCAAACCAGTTTTTGACGAGTACAGTTAGTCTCCCTTGTTTGCAATTGTTTTAGGGTGTGCTTGGTAGAAAAGGTGGAAAACGGATTGTTGAAAGTTGGTAAGGCAAAATGGTACCAGATGGAGTAATTTTTATTTTTCACTAGTTGGTGTTTGGTTGGCAGGTGGAAAATGGGGAGATTTAAAGATTTTGTTTGAACTTCATATTGCACTTCTATGTCATTTGGGATGAATAATTTACAGAAGATGAAATGCATTATTTGGCAGCTCTTTTTTCATTTCCTCCTGTTCATTTCTTACCAAGCAAGCATACAGTAATTTTTCTTCATGATTTTGAGCTCTTCTATTTCTATTCCTCAATTTTCATCCCTACCAAGCACTCTTTATATTTGTTAACTGTATGTCAAACCTCAGCCTATTAAACCGAGTTGACTTTGTAGCTAGAAGCCTGCAGCAAAAGGATGATTAAGTCTATCATATTACATACTCTCTCCTCCAATTTTATGCGTCTTACTTTCCATTTTGGGCAGTTCCAAAATGTATGCCTCACTTTGAAAGTCAACAAAAAGTCAAATTTTACTTTCGTCAATTACCCTTTCTTTTTCTTTTGAATTTAAAAAAGCAATTGACAATTTTGACATTACAGTCCTTCATTTGACATACTAAACTCTAAAATGTTCAACAAGACACGTAAATTGAGATCGAGGGAGTACATACCATCACCAACCTAGGATGGGGGTTGGAATTTGTTTGCTATATGTAGAATTGTAGATTGAAAAAGGGCAGGGGATGTGAGTTCAAATTAACCAAAATATTAGATAGTAGGTATGCTTGATGTAATTTTTGCTCTTTGAAAATTGTAGTGAATAGTGGTTTTCCTTGATAATTCTAGACATTGCTGTTCTCCCCAGTCTTATGATGTAGCACTGCAGACTGTTTCTGAATTTAAATTGATATTATCTTGTTCAGAACTCAAACTACTTTCAAAGTCGAATAATTATGAAGAAAGCACAGGATCTTGCTGCAAAGAGGGATATCAATGCTCTTGAGGAACTTTCGGAAGTGGAGGTTTGTCCAAAGAGAATACATTAATTGCATTGCACTCTAATTATCAAATCTCATTGTACTGCTTCCCTTGATTGTGCTCAGTTGTGTCCAAATTTATTTTTGATTCCTTTCTGGTTCTAGGTTGAGAAATTTATGTCACTTTGGAGCAGTGACAAGGCTTTTAGGAGTGATTATGAGAAAAGAATTTTGTCATCATTAGATATTCGGCAGTTGAGTAGGGATGGACGAATGAGGAACCCAGATGAAAGGCTGCTGCTTGAAGAACAAAAACCTGCTGAAACTGAAAGTTTGCCAAAAACTAACGTAAAACAACCAAAAGAGGAGCCTAAGCCTTCTCCACAAGATACATTGCTGGTGCAGAAAGTTCAAAAAGAAGTGAAAAACAAAGTGAGAGATTTGAAATCCAATGTGGAAGATAAGGATTTAGCAGAAACTGAAGAATATGAATTTGAAAAGCCTCGAAAGGAGACTCCCGTCAAAGTGCCAGATATTGATCCAGCAAAGTTGAAGGAGATGAAAAGAGAAGAGGAAATTGCAAAAGCGAAGCAGGCCTTGGAGAGGAAGAAGAAGTTAGCAGAGAAAGCTGCAGCCAAAGCAGCTATCAGAGCACAAAAGGAAGCGGAGAAGAAGCTCAAGGTTGATTTTTGATGCAATTCTTTTTCCTCTTTCTCTGACATTATGCTTTATAAATTTAAGATGTTTTAGGCTGACAATGGTGCTTGATCTATTCTAGGAACGTGAAAAGAAAGCAAAGAAAAAGGGTGTTGTCTCTGCACCTGATTCCAATGAGGAAGCAGCAGATGCAGTAGTGGAGGCTACTGAACAAGAAAAGTTTGATGATAATATTGAAGCTCCGGCCCCGGTTAAGGAAAAGGTCCAAAAGGAGAGTAGTATCAGGTCAAGGAGTCGAGCAAAAGGTCCTGACTTGATTCCAAAAGTTATTCTTAAGAGGAAAAGGTCTAATAACTACTGGGTATGGGGTGCATGTGCTGCCTTATTAGTTCTGCTGTTGTTGGTTCTTGGATACAACTATCTTCTCTGAAGAGTTTGGATCTAGAAATTGCGGTAAAACAATTTTCCGTGTGGGTGTTGTGAGGGTAGCCAGCCTGAAGTTATTTCTGTTCGATACGTCGTCTTGGGGATATGTATCATACACTGTTGTGCTTAGCTCGTTCTGTGGAAAAAAGCTGCATACATTTAGTCTTGACTTTGATGTATTTTTCAAATTTTGTTCGGATTTCATGAGATGTTACCGGAATTTAATTTATTGTTATAGTTATTGATCAGAGGAATTTGGCATTATGCTATATTGAATTTTTCGGTTGAGGGAATTCTCTCTTTGTAGGTGATTATATGATTTTAAGCTTGTTCGTTCCCCCTACTTTTTTAAAGGCTAAGTGGAATAGTTCAATTTAGTATGACTTAAAAGAAAATGCATGGAATTTGCAGCACACCTTTTGTGAGTTTAAGTTGATTGGATTGGCGTGATCTGAATAAATACATGATGGGAAGCTTTGTAACGATTAGCTACAGCGTGTGGTCTTTCTAAAAGTGGATAGATTAAAGATGTGCTTAAACAAGAGTAAAGATGAGAACATAGCCATCTCAAAAACAAAAGACGAGAAGATAGCAAATAAAAGAAGAAAAAATAGGTAAGGTAGAAGATAGAGAAATAAAAATGAAGAATGTACTTAGGTTTTAAGTAACCCGAACTTTATTATTTTTGAAAGTTAGGATAGAGACAATTAAGAAAAAAAAATAGTAAAAACAATGAGATCATTATTTAAATTTAAATATAAGATAAAAAATTTACTAAAATAAAAAATAAAAAAAAGATAATCCAAATTAATTCTAAACAAAAGAATAAACAAGATAAAAAACCTTTACGCCCTTTGGCTTTTGTTAACAAACCATATCAAAATCACCTTTCTACTACAAATTTTTGGGAGATTGATGGGACAATTGGAGACGCCCGTGTGTATGTTTTCATGCGGTTAATGCAGCTGTTGAGTCCTAATCCTTTGGTATTGAAGGCATCTTCGTCTTTGTAAATCGCACACTCACCATGGCTAGCGCTAGCTTGGGGACACTATGGTGTCCAAGAAGAGCAGCTCAGGCTTTGCCATACTGCTTTTTTCTCTGCAGCAAAGCCAAACTCTCTTTCCAAAGGCTCCTTTGCTCTCACCCTCTTGCCGTTTCAACTTCTTCAGGTCTGGACTCTATCCTTGGGTGTATTTCCTTGTCCTTTCTTCTTTTTATTATCCCTGAAGTGCTATATTTAAGACAACGCTGTTTCACCAGCCCATGAAGTTCAATTATTCAAAAATGTAACTTTTTGGATGGAAATTGATCTCGATGATGGAGTTCAATTTGATTTGTGGTCACTGAAATTAAAGGCAAAGAAATATGGGTTCTATGAACTGAGTAGGTAGAGGGTGCAAATGGCCTTCTTTTTATATTATTTTAAAATGTCGGTTGCGTAACTCTGTATGGTTATTAAGGTAGTGGAATGGACAAAACGGGGGATTGGTATTTGATAAAGAGCATTTAGGGATTTCATAACATTCCCTGATTAATTTTGATCGAGTTAAAAACTTGCCAGAGATAGAGTAGTTTGGCAAGAAATGTTCCTTCCCGGTAGCTGATGAGTTTAAACTTGATATTTATATATTGCTCGTAGCCTACAACATGTGCAGTGGGGATGTATAAATAAGGGCCTTAATTACCTTAGAGATGGATTGTCAGTTGATTTGTTGGGGGCCTGTCTATTGTCAGCCAAGCTTCAGTCTGAGCTAATGTGCTTGACAAGCAAACGCTTACCTGACTAAGCTATGAGGCGGTGGAGAAAATAAGAGTCAGAGTAATCTATGAATCATGCTTTCTCTCTGTCTTTCTATCTCTCAACATAAAGGAAGCACTTCTAAGAGTGAATATAATGGAGTATAAATTAACCAAATGAACTAGCCATGGCTGGCATTTTAATTTAATTAGCTGAGAAATGGAGCTTTGACTCTTCTCACTGCAGGCTTCTTCCCCTTATTATATGTATAGTTAAAACGTTCAAACTCTTATATTATAAATCAAGTCAAATTTTTCTATTATCTACATTCCTTTATCAAGCCAAACAAAAGTTTAATTCTTCATGGTAATTAAGGAAGGGGATGAAATGGCATTAATGAATACTACCCCATTCCTTTCTCATCCTTTAAGACATTACTTTTATTATGTTAAAAGAAAGTGGAGCAAGAAAGAGCATTATCCTTACTCATTTGAAACAATCGTTAACAACTATTTCTAGGTTCGTTTTTCTTAGGCTTATCTTGATTTATTTTTTGTCAATATTGTTTTATATTACGCTATATTCAATTTGTTTTTATTAACTTTCATATTTGTGCTAAACACTAACAATGTAGTTTTATCATGATTTTTTTTTTTTTTTGTTTTACAATTTCTTTCTTTCTCTCTTATTCTTTTATAGTTCTCTCTTATGCCAGTTGAGTTGAGATGGAATCCAGTTGGCATATACTCATGTTCCTTAATGCTTAAACTTTGTAAATAACTAATGAGATGTTGAATATGATAGGAATTTAAGCTTGATTATGGTTAGAGTCGATTTGCAAAACTTTGGTGGCATTAAAGGAATAAATGTGATGTTAGTCCACTTGATGTCTGTAGGATAGGAATGGCCCGCTTGTTGTAACCTATGAGATTTATGGTGGTACAGTTACTTGTTAGACTACTTACCACTTATAGCTGTGTAATTGTGTTGGTAGACACTTAGACTTATGGTTGTGTAATTTGTATTGAACACTAGACTTATAGACTCATGCCATATTTGTTAGACTTAATGGCTTATGGCATATATGTTGTTATGTTGTTAAGTATTAATTACTTTGCTTATAGTTTATATAATTTATGATTTGACATGTAGATTTTTTTAAAAAATTTAAAATCAATTTTTTTTTTGGGTTGATTTGGGTCTTAAGAAAGTTGATTAGATACCCAACTACCCAACCCAACCCATTTTTAGAAAAAGTTTTACTTCTAACCCGAACCAACTCAACCCCACCAAGGGTTTGTTGGGTTGGGTCTTGAATACCCCAAACCCAACCCAAACCAACCTGCTAACATTCCTAGTAGTTGTTCCAGTTTCTATTTTATATCTCTGTGGCATGTGCATAATAGACGCTTGTCTGAAGTTACATTTATCTCTCGTATCATGTAACACTTTGGTTTACAGCTTGGTAGCTTAACATCATATTATCTCCTACACTGGTCAATATGGCATGCATTGGGGAAAATTATTCACACAATGGATCTGAGTTGAGTCAAATCGTTGTCCAATTCAGGAGGCAAAGATGTTGATTAACAGTTGGTTGGCTGCAAATTTGTTAATGGCTATGACTACATTACTTTATTTGTATGCATTATGATTCTTATATGACAGTTTTGGCTGTTTGTATCCAAGATTAACAATTCTTTTTTCTAATTTAAAGTTATTCTTTTCTAGTTCCATAGACATAGACCTGACACAAAGTTCCTTGCCTTTGTCGTCCAGGGAGAACAGGGTGCTCAGATACTGGTTGTGCCAGAACTTGTTGACTTTCTTATGTATCACTGGTTAAGGTAGCATTATTTCAATGTATTGCTTCTTTCATTTACTTTTTCAATAAATATTCAATTATCAAAACAATAAACAAATAGTTCTATAGTTATTGTAGTAAACGAAGAATATATCATGTGATCAGACCAGTTACATCTTGCCCTTAGGTTCTGAAAGTTTGAATATAGGTAAATCCTACAACTGGATCTGTAAGTGAAGAGTGCAGTTATCACAATTAATGAAATGCAGGTATCTATGTTATGGTGGCTTGGAGAAATGCATTAATCAATATGCCTCCCCCTTGTGTGGTAGCATTTTTTGACATTAATGATTTGATTCAGCATGGTGCTATAGTCTACAGGTTAAATGTTTTTGAAATCACATTACTTCTTTTAGGTCTTATTGTAATATTTTATTGCATACCCATGTTTTGATTGTTTTTCCCTAATTCAGGTTGGTACTGTTCCTGTATCTTGTAGCAAGATACCATTGATTTCTCTTGATTATGAATTACTAAGGTGCAATACTGATCCTGGTTAAATTTTACATATTTGATTTTGTGTCAGTAAGAAAATTCGCCCATTTGTTTTCGTGAACCAAATCATTTACAACCAAAGAATCATGACTAAGAGTTGATGCACTAGCAAGCGCTGGATTTAAGATTTCACATACAAAGCTGGTTGACTTGATAAGGTACAAATTTCCATCTTGTATATTGACTCTCTTACTTTTAGGATTGTTTTTTCTCCTCCATAAAACTTTAATGCACTGGTCCATTAGATCCTGGTTTGCTGAATTCTTTCTTTGATCTATTTCTGCTCAGGAAGGCAATAACCACTTACAAAAGTTGTAAAAAAATATGCTGAACCAGTATTGAAGTGTCTGAATTTAAATAGCTTTAAGCTGTTTGGTTTATTTCTACCCACTTATTCCCCTTTTTCTGTTTGTGTTGCAAATTCTTAGAATATATACACTTGCTATACCATTGCCTGACTACTTTCCCAGACTTCCCTTTCTACTTAGGTATGTCTTGTAATGGGGTGAGCTTCATAGTGGAGCATTTAGCTTCCAGCAACCTAGTGAAAGCCTTCTGTATGGGAACAGATTAAGGCAGGTCCTTTTTGAACCTTCTTGTCATGACATTGGGTGAGAGAATTAGAAGGGCGCTATTAAAGTAAGCATATGGAGTTTTACCACACAAGAAAATATGAAGCTGATGGACATTGCTTTGGGGGTAGAGTTAGGTGTGATCTTGTTAGTGTAAGGCCTCCTACATGGCCTGGATTTTATGCCAACTGATTGGCCATTATGTGTGTAGTCAATATAGTTCCACTTTGTACTTGAAACAAGTGATATAATAAAGAAAATTTGAAATCAAATGAATCGAATTGTTTAAATGAATTAATTGTGGGTTTATGGCTCCTGATGTAAGGACCTTGGGTGGAGACCTTATTTTTTTCCCAAGCAGTGGTGTCTTCTCTAATAGAAGTCTGTGCGGTGTGATAAAATGGTAGGTGGTACATTCCTGTTTAATAAATTAGCAGGACATCTGACATCTTATGTACCTTTTTCTTTCCCTGTACCAATCATCAAACCTTTGAGGCAATGATGAGGGTTTGTAACTAATCATTATGACAAATGGAAGAATGGATATCAACTTATTACCAGCTCCTACTTACCTATCTGTAATGCAAAAAAAAAATAAATTTATGGATTTGAATGGCCATTACAAAAGGAAGGAGCATTGTGCTTCTGTGCACTTTTTTTATGTTGTATAAGACACCTGAACGTTAATTTATGGGATCTTCATAACTTAAGGAAAAAGAATGTGTTAAGGCCCCTCTGTGTGATGCTGAGAATTACTAATGACTTATAGCTTTTTAAGTTAGAGGATATTTGAGTTTTCTTATCCAGCCTTCAGATTAATTAATTTTTTATTTACATTTTCCTTTTTAATTTTTAAGTTTTATTAATTCCCTTTAGTTGTCAACCTACCAGGAATTACAATAAAAGCTAAATGAGAATAGAAAAGGGAATCCAAGAGTGAAAAGACTTAACTTGCTTCAACTAGAGGTTAGAGTTTCAGCACCAGCACATTAATGCTTCTTCTCTGGGTTAATTTCCATAGCCTCAGGACCCTTACGATTCCTTCTTCTATTCTTTTGATCCTTGTTGAACTGGGGCAGTGAGTGTGAGGACAATTACCTTGATCGCTAGCTTTTTAATGTTTACGTATGATCAAGTCATTGTTATCCAATTCCTGTAGCTTCAATTTTTCTGGTTTTCATTTTTTTTCCTTATATATTTGTTAGAGTTTTATGATGATTGTCGTATGCATATCATGCTTGTAGCCATGTGGATGTGCGTGTCAATTGGATTCCTGTCACTACAAAAGGAACCACACTCGAGTGGAGATCTTGTGTCAGTTAGAGGAAGGGGATTGAAGGTAAGTTGCCTATTAAGTCTTGTTTTGGGTCCAGATATGAGAGATAAACACAACAAAGAAAGGAAAGTTTCCAGTGGAGCTCATTTGGTATTTGTAGAACTTGTGTTGGAGCTGAGTTTCAATCTCATTATCTCTCAAACAAGTGGCTACTCCCCGATTGAGAGGTACAAGAAAATTTAAAAGGGTAGATGATAGGGGAAGAGAGGGAAGGAGGAAACACCTATTGTCTCTTGCTGTAGTTGTAAACAGTTATATGAAGACATTTGATTTTGTATAGATATCTAAAAATCAAAGCAATGAAAGTCTGCCAGCTTCCGAGCTATTTATGAATTACTGTTTTCTTACAATTATCTGGTTAATCAATTGACACATGTGCTAAATTTTGTTATTCCCTTGCTGTTTTTCTTTTTTTCTTTTTTTGGTGGGTATTTAGGGTTATTTTTCCTGTCCTTTTATATTGCCTAGTGAAAGATCCTCTGTTTCTGATTTACTATCAACAGTTCAGTACAAGCAATCGAAACTGAGACATATCATGATGCAGTACACCAGAAATTAGAAAAGAAAGGATATTAAAAAAAAGTGAATGTAATAATTCTTTTGAGAATTACTTTCCGACATCTGTAATGTTTAATTGTTTATAGTTCAAGGGATTTCTAGTGTAACTTTGGTATAAGATGCATGATCAATTTATTCCTTATATTCTCTTTCAGTAAGGAACTTTATTTAGGAAAAAAGAAACATAAAGTACATTGGTGGAGAATGGAGCATAAGAATTTCTATTCAGTTGTTGGCAGGAGAAAGAGCAGACAAAAGGAACAAATCAATATAATTAGGTGTAAAGATAAATTTATTAGGTCACATTGAATTGTAAAAGTTAACAGATTTAATATTTTTTAATTAATATGGTGAAATATTTGGGAGTCAAATTTTGTAATACTAGCTTTTCCCTTGAGGTCTTTACTCACCAATAGATATTAACTTGCTTTCATGCATCAGTTCTTCTGTTTGCATATCTTTATTGCCATACGGTTCTCAGTTAGGGGTGAGTATTTTGTGAAAATAATATTGTGGAAATATCTTTTTCCCTCATGCATACCCGCAAAGCCCATTCTCACAAGAACTCCAATTGAACACCTTTTGCTACACTTCCCGCAATGATTGACATTATGCAGAAGGTTGGTACAAATTCCATTGCAGCGTCGCTCGCCATGGCTGCACTTGTGTCCACATTGCCCGCAGTTTGTCTTGTCGCTGAGAACATTGCGGCAACGCTTCTTGCGGCAGTAAAGCAGGCCTGTCCCCTTCTTTGCTGGAATGCCATTGCATATGTTGTTAGTAGTGGGATCACAACGTGCGCCTTTCTTGATTATGCTCGTCAAGAACCGGCTTTGACCCGAAATGGGGTACTGGGGTGTCAACAATATATTCTTTTTCATCTTCTATGTCTTCTATATTAGTTGACAAGGCTGTTTGGGAATGCAGAGCTTGAGGAATGATGAGCAGAGAGAGAGTTGTGGTGAGCTTGAGGAAGGTCCACTTGGCCACTCTCTCAAAGGTGCATGCGAGCTTGAAATTGATGTTAAACCATATATAGTGTAATTAAGATACAATAAACTTAACAGTAAAATTCAATAGATATATTATTAAGTAATACTTTTCGTAAGAATTTTGTAAAATTATACTAGTGGAAAAACCTGTTGGCATTAAGCTACGGGTATTGGTAGGTAACTTAAAACCCAAGTTTCTCCGAGAATATGTCATGATCTTAAGGCAAGAAAATACGTTGCTTGCAAATGGGAGAGAAGACTAATTAAACACGGTTGTTAATGTGCTTCCCTCTAAATTCTCGGTAGGGCATACATTAATTTAGGCTATATAATTCTACTCAAAGTTTAGCTTTTGCAAATAAAACCACACAGTGTTGACTAGATTTGCTTATAATATTGTAAGAAACCTCTAACTCCAAGACTTATAGCTTATGCATAAATAGTTAAAATAAAAGGGTAACAACGTGCATATATACAATATTATAAAGATAGCACCATACTTTTTTTCTTACGGATACATAGAACCTTGATGGTGCAAATATAGCCATATAGTGAAATCTGGATAACTTTGATAAATACGAACACACTAATTTGAAGTATTGAATTTATTACAAAAAGTTTTGGTATTGCCAAGATATTAATTCCTATGTGAAAATTATAAATTTATTGATAAAAATTTTCAACAAGAGATTTATATGCAAGGGAATTTATTTTGATTGTAAAATTTCTTGTAGTGATTTAACCACAAGATATACACTGCTTAATTTGAAATGATATTTGTAGTTGTGTTAGATTTTAGATATGATTTTTATAACAGCTTATTTATTTTTACAAATCAAAACTTATAAAAATTTTACTTAAATAAATATAGACCATTAATATATTGAGTTTTATTATGACATCCAACAAAATGAATAATCCACCTAAAATTTTGGGACTTGTTTATTCCACAAAGGGAACTTTTCCATTTTCATAATTAGGTTTACATATGTTGAATGTGCTTGATGATTGAACTTGGGTTCATTTATGTGTGACAAGTGGGAGCTATAAAAGTCTAGGTCACAATTAGTATTAAGCTAACAAGAGTTTTCAACAGTTGTCTGTTTACGTCATGGCCGTGTCCACTAAGAGTGGTATTAGGGCCTGGCAAAAGTAAATGGAAAACTGATATTTGGCATGAGAAATTGTAGGGTTATATTGGTAACTTTATGTATTGAATTATGTTAATATATATTTATTAAAAATAAAAAATATAAATAAATAAAATAATAGTTATGGGTGAAGTTATAAATATAGGAGTATAAATATAAAAGTGTTAATTTGACAATAGCCTGGATAAGGTTGATCATGAAATCTACAGGCAGGAACACAAGTAGGGGATCCTCTCTCCCGCCGTGAACTGCGTTAAAGTCACTCATCACGTTACTCCTAAGTTTCACTGTTGAGATTTGGGAATGCTATGCTCAGATCAGAGCCGTCCTAGAAGTTGAATCAAGGTCCACGGTCAAAGAGTTGACTTTGAATTTCATCTTGCCTATGCATGCACGTGGGCCCGGCTCACTAGTACTCATTTGGATCGTCCTCAAGCTCCAGCTACGATTGAGCGTATTGACTCAACCATTTACTTGATTAAACAAGAATGATTCTGAGGATTCAAAGAGACTGTAAAAATGGTGGTCTTCTTTTTGTCTCTCTAAAATCAATTTATGCCTGCAATGCTTATTAACATCCAGAGCTTCAACAAGGATACAGTCATAATGCGGCAGAAATCGGCTTGTGGTTGCCCTTGGGTTGGATTTGTTTGCTGTGAACAATGTGACATTCATGGACATGTTTTCTGCCCCTGCTGCCATAGCTGTGCTTCAGCACGATCGAGATTCTCTTCAGAAGCTAGATTTTTTTTCCCATTCACATCTAGTAAAAGAAAATGCTTGCTCTCCTGCTTCTTCCAAGTTCTAACACTGTCGTCCACTTTGGCTATCATTATAAAACTTTAATTTTAAGAAGATAAGTAGAATACGACCTTTTTTTTATTAAAAAAAACTCATTTCATACTCTTACTAACTGTATCATGGTTCGTGACAAGATGGTTTATATTCATCCTTCAGGAAAAATGGATCATCAAACTGTATCATTTTCTTGGTTGCTCTCTCGATCATAGTTACTAGACTTCCTTTCATTCTAGAAACTGGGTTTTGCATTTTGAATTATCGCACCGAAGTATTAAATATTAATATTTGTTTTCTGTTTTTTTAATGATGTTTGATTCAGCGTACCAAAATACATGATACCTAATAAAGCTGGTAACTATGCCCTTAGCCAGTAAAAGCTCTGATTTGTGCACACCAGCATGACATGGCCTTTGAAGTCTATTGGCATGCCCTCTCAACGGAGTGAGTTCTCGTGTCCAAGGTTTGGTATCACTCTACGTCCATGCCACTGCGCCCATTTTCATTGCAAGGCCTTTTAAGAAGAGTAATTTAACTGATTTGGGACCATTTATGACAATGACAAATGAGGACTTGTGAGGTTTTACTTGTTGCAATATGTTGATGCTTGTATATTTATTACAATACATTAGCTGGACAAATTGTATAACTACATGGTACCAATGCATCACAGAGAAGAAGCCTCTGTTTACCTACATTTCATGGCTCTCAAGTCCTTTGTAGAGATTAAACCGACACCACTTTCATTTGTATCAAAATTTAACAGAAAGGATATTATACCATTTTAGAATAACCCAATTATCTTAAACAAAAATTCAGCTTCCACAAACAAATGTTTACTAACAGTCTAAAAGTCATTAATTTTTTTTTTGAGTTTTACAATTAATTTATAAAATTTTATGAATATAATAATCTACATTTTCTTAGTGAGATTTTAGTAAATGTCAAAATTCTATCTTAAAAACTAAATTTATTAGATAAAGGTTAAAAAATGTTTGGTATTTCTAAGAACCTCATAATCCAAATAAATGTAACCTAGGCTTTCTTCTAAAACTTCTTATTAAAAAGAGAAAATTATAATAGCCCTTCTTTAATATTTATGCAAACAAAGAGGGATTGACCCATGAAACTGGAAATTGATGCTGAAAAATACACGGAGAACCTGCAGAAAGTTGCAAGCTTACAATCACATAGAAGTAATTAATGCACCTTTTGGCTTGAATTGCATACGGAATATGTTTAAATGCAATGTAACTCCATTGAGAAAAACAGCTGGCCTCCTCTTGTGGAAATTAATGCCCCCTTTGAAATTTTTCTTGCATGTTACTCAAGTCATGATGATAACATCAATTTATGACTTCAAACAGAAAACAAGCCAAAGGCAGCACTAAAATAATAGGGGTAGACAGCTAATGGAAGCACTCTTTCAACTCTGAAATGGCAACACCAAAGTCAGAGTGGTCCCATGCCCTTCTTCCCTCCTTGTTCCTATTAGGACTGTAGTCCTGCAAGATTACATTATTACAAGGGAAAAGGAAGAGCAGAATTTAGTACGTCCATATATTCCCATGTATGCCCATACCCAGTACTAGGGTTGACTACACCAACTATTTATGAATAAATTATATTAAAAATTTTTTAAATATTTAATTATAATATTTTATTTTATTTTTATTTAAATATTATATTATATTATATTTTTATATAATTTTATTTAAAAATTATATTTTAACTTAATTAATTATTTTAAATAATTAATATCTTAATAAATTATATCTTTTTAATCAAATAATTACAATTATTGTAAGATATAAATTTAATAATATGTGTTATTATAAAAAATAAATTTAAGATAAATAGAATTAATTTTATTTTTTGTTAACTAAATTTATTCTTAAGATTTTTTATGTTTGTATTAAATTTTTTTTTTATAACTATACACATCGTTAGATTTACATCTTGTAAATAAATATAATTATTTGATTAAAAATATATAATTTATCAATATATTAGTTATTTAAAGTAATTAACTAAATTAAAATATAATTTTAATATAAAATTAAATAAAAATAAAATAAAGTGTAATATTTAAATAAAAATAAAATAAAATATCATAATCAAATAACTCAAAAAAAATTAATATAATTTATTCACTATTTATTATTATTATTATTATTATTATTATTATTTTTATTCTTTTTCTTCAATGGCTCTTGTTTCTTTTATGAAAAATGGTACACCCATGAACAATCAAAATTGGTTTACAGAGGCTCGCAAATAAGCGGTGTAATTAGATTTAATAAGTTTTATAATTTAATTTATAAAATTTTATAAAATAATATTATAAATTTTTAAATAAAATTTTTAAAAAATAGAGTTTATTTCATTCCTCCTCTTTCTTTTTCCTTTACTTTTTTCCTATCATGGTATGGTAGAAGTCTTGAGCCACCTAGTAAGAACTGATTATAATTGGAATTTAGTACAACAGCATTGAAGAAAAAAAGAATTACAGAAAACAATTGATTGGTACCTGAGGCACAAAAGTGTTGAGCATATACAGTACCAAAGGCCAAAAAGAGAAGCTAAAAGCACATCCTAATTAGAGACTTCGTATTTAGGATATCTAACTTTCTTGTTTTTATAATTTTAGTAATTTTTTATATATTTTTTCATCTTGTAATGAGATTCATATTATAAGTGAAAAAAGTTATAGAAATAGAAAATTGCAAAGAAAAAATCATCAAAATTAAAAAATTAACGGAAGTCCAAAAAAATCTCAATCGGATCATCCAAGAGTAACAAAGATTTTCTCTTTTGGTATGTAAATTGAAGATCATTTTTGACATACACCCCCGAATTAATTAGCAGCATAATTTCTAATCTGGAAAGAGACAAGGAACTGAAGTTGATGAACATACATGTTTCAACAATTTCTGTCTAGCTAAGGTGTGGTTCCATTCATGTCATTGTTGAAAGCAACAGGGTGTGTAGGGCCACCAAGTTTGACTTAAAGAACCAGTCTTGTTTCCTTTGCTTGAGAAATGAGGGAGGGGGGTTTGAACTTTGAAGTTCAAGCAAAGGCAATACTTTAGTCAGATCGAATATACAAATATACGTCTCTCTCTCTCTCTCTCTCTCTCTCTACGCGTATTTATTAAGAGTGACCGTGAAACTTAGTTTTCAAATGCTAATATCAAGTAATCAAGCACATAAGACAATTACAAATCAAGGTCTTTCTCTCTCTTTACACTTAATGTCTCACATCCAACCATGACTCTTACCCACCAAGAAGTTTCCTACGCCGCTTTCTCATTCGCCTGATCTTTTCTTTCTCTCTCCCAACCATTTAGCATAGACCAAGTTCTTAGCTACTTTCACAAAATGAGATCGACAAAAAATTTCATAAAAATTAATATAAATTATTAAGTTAATTAAAATTAAATTATAAAATTTAATAAATTAAATATTTTTAATTTTTTAAATAAATTTTTTATGAAAAATAAAAAACTATAACATATAATTGATAGACTTAAGAGACTTAAAGTTAAAAATTTAATTTTAAATTTAAAAATTATTTTTATTAAAAAAATTATTAATGATTAATTTTATATTTAATAATAAAGAATACTGCATAAAAAATTAAAATATATATATATATATATATAACTGAGAAATTAGCTTACATTCCTGTAGGATTATTTTTATTGGATAAGTTGAGAAAGAATTACTAATTAATCTAATTGGTCTTGTCAATTTTACCACAGTATTTGCTAAAGTCAAAGCCAATGAAATTGTGATTGCTCTATAAGAATTATATATACGGTAAGCCATATCTTCTCGATCAATCCTAAAAGACTTCTGTCTTGTGTAATTTGCCTAACAATATGAACTACCTACTCTGAGTTTCAAAGTTTTCGGCTCAACCTTTTGAGATAGGGAACTGAATCCTTCTGTCTCTGTGACTTCTAAATTGTTTTTAACATATTTTTATTGGAAGAAACTAGAATGGGTTAGGCGCATACTACAAACATAGATAACACTGTGTGAATTTTATAAAAATATTACTTAAAAAATTAAATTAATTTTTTAAATTAAACTGTACAATTCAAAAATATTATTATTTTTAATATGATTGTGTGGGTTGAAACTTTCATTTAGGCTAAAAAAACCTGGTTTTTATGATAATATATAGTATTATTATTTTATTATTTTATTTTATATAATTTTTATAATATAAAATTTAATTTATTAAATTTAACAATGAAATTATCAAACAAGGTTGGCGGACTCTGCAAAGTCTGAAAACTTTAAGACTACAAGGATTGTCACTATAACTTGTCACCTTCCTCTGCATAATAACCAACAATATGACACCTAATACTTCACATTGTTTAGAGCTCTAGTCAAACCGGCCAATCACCCCTTTTTCTATCTTTTTCTTTTTTTACTATTTTTCCCTAAATTTCAGTAAACTATACATTTGTTTTTGTACTTGTTAATTTATTGATAAATTAGTTAATTCCATGACCTCCGTCTGTACAATGTAGATGCATGAACAGATTTGTCTTCGCCAATTGAGATTGGACACAACACGTTGCGGAAATTTGTGAAAATCTGCGTAGGACGGTATACAACTAAACAAATATCTTTAGGTTTGATCAAGTCATAGCATCTAGGACAAAGAAAAACCTTCAAAAATAAAGAATTTGAATATGTGCATTCATGTTATTTGAATATAATATAATTTATATAAAATGTATGTAAAATAAATATTAATTGATTCTTATTTAATATTATAAAATTATAAATAATATATCGATTTTTATTTAATTTACATGTAGCTTGCATCTATTATTGTCTTTGAAAATCATTATATAAATATGTATACAATATGTCACACATGTACTAACCAATAGTAAATTTGTTTAGAAGTATTCTTTTATATTTTTTTTTTGAAACAAAAATTATTAATGATAAATATTTCTTAACAAAAATGACTTTATGCTCAAACTCATATTAATAAACTATCCTAAAGTTCCTTAAAATGCTAACCAATAATTAAAAAAAAAATTTTGACCAAGAAGGAAAGCAATTAGTCTCCTTTACCCTGTTCCAGCTATGCATCTTAAGCCTGTGTTGTCTCATTCTTTTCGCTAGCATGTAAAGTTCTTGAAGTTGAGGTTGGCTAGAGAATGAGGATTTTTTATTAGTGGGGATGAATTTTTCTTCTTTGAGAGAGGGGGATAGAGCACCATGCAGACCATCCTGTTGGAACCAAATGGGAAAATATCAGTGTCACTGATTGATGAGTTTTGAAATTAGTATGTTACCTATCCAATAAACCATCAGCCCCCAACCTGTGCTGAGGGGGCAAAAGAAAAAACAGTGGTCTTTTCATGGAAAATGAAGACTTGACTTGAGTCTTAATGGTTTGTTTGTGTTGCTAAAGCATCACATAACCCGGTATATATTGCTGCCATCTGTTTATTGCTAGTCATTCTTCAATGCCTACTCATTTCCCACTTGACTGTGGGTGGGCATGGTATCTCTTACTTTCCCCGGAAAAATCCATTCAATTTTTTAACCAAAAGTATTGCCATGATCACTGATGTATATTACTCTCATCAAACTGAAAAGACTTCTTCACCCAAACAATTCAAAAAATCGAATTTTCAATGAATTAGCAGAAAAAGACTGAGGTTAGATATGATTTTTGTCTGACATAATAAAAGTTAAATTATTTTATATATACATAAAATCATATATTTAATTTTAAAATTCAAAAATGATAACTGATATTATTGCATCATTAAAATGTAAAATATGATATTCATTCAGCACAATGGAGCATGTTTCCCACGCTGAGAATTCGGCGCATAAATATGGATTGAATTGAGAAGATAGCCCATTTCTTTTGTGCACTTAAGCCACTAATAAATTAATAATTTTGCAAAACAGATGGAGCATAAAAAGGGATTCCACACTCTTAATAATGATTATTCGTAAAGGCAGTATTAAATTAAATTTTTAAAGGCAGTGGCTTTTGTCTTATTGGCATTTGGTCCCCCCTCCACCCCAAATGCCTGTCTCTCTTTTTCCTTATAATAACCAATATAAATCAGAACTTGATTCTCTTTTCTTTATAGCTTTTCAAAATTTTAAAAGTGTGGAGAAAAATCTACACCACTAACTCATGTGGACAATGGCTATGAAGTTACTAGTCACCAATCAGCAGCTGTAGAGAATGAAAGTTAGAATCAGAGAAGTGCTGCTGCTGCACTTTGTTTTGGGAACCGAACTGATTCACTTAGACCACTTAGGTACTAAATGGTTATTATATTTAATTAATGGTATTATAATAACATATATTGATTAGTGATTATGGTGGTGTGTGGTGCAGATATTGTGGATTAGAAATGCTACAAAGAAACTTGAGTTCAAGATATGTTTTACAACAATTCTTCTACTCTCGTAAATAAAATTTTATAAATTTTTTAAAATAAATTTACTAAATATATAAATTAAATCATAAAATCTAATTTATTTTAACATCAATTATTCTATTTATAAGTATTTAAGTTGATGCTTCATGTCCAAACATGTTTGCTGCAGGCAGGTTATCATTTCATATGCAATTTGTTTTTTAATATCTAACTCTCAAATTGAAGTTCATTAGAAGAATATAAAAGAGCTAATTAGCACATTTTTTTTTATGACATGGTTTATGGAAAAAAAAATTTGATGATATTATTTAGATTAGCATCTTCTATTTAGTATGAATTCTAAGGTACAGTAAAAAAAAATCTATAGATTTCTCTGGTGTGTAATACTTTAGTATATCAGTAATTCTAGTTTTATATAAGTTTTATTTTATAAAATTTAATAAATTTTACAAACCAAATTATGAAATTTAACTGTACAATAATTTTTATATTAAATATAAATATTTTATTTTTATACTTGATATAAAAACATCTTTTCTCTTTATATATTGTTTCTAAAAATTCTTTAATTTTTTATTTTCATGGGGGAGGATGTGAAGTCAGATCCTTTGCTCAACTCATATTTTAGATGATATAAAATTTATATAAATTTTGTAAATTTTAATAATTATATAAAAATAGTGTATTTAAAATTATATGAAAGAATGATTACCCATTTAGTTACACTTTCCGAGAAAATAAAAGGAACCAATCAAACTTCATGTTATAACAGAATCAGTAATCAAAGTTGAAAAATTGCTGTTGGTTTCAGAAGGGGAAAAGATTCAAAGGGCTTGCCAATTACATGGAATCAAATTGGAGCCTGTCTCTATACTATTCAAACACTATGATTTGCTGCATAATTTGAGATAAGATGTGTCCACATTCCCCGTCTTGGTGGCAGATAGACAGGCAAAAGCAGAACTTGACTTGCTTCTTGATTCTGCATTTTGACTGCTACTAGAGGCATTTTTGCCTTACTTGATGAGAAACTCGATTTTGTCTTTGCTCAAGCATTAGTATTAATGACTGTTATTTTAATAATTTTAATTTAATTTAATTTTTATCATATAAAATTTAAATAATTAAATTTATTAAATTTTATAAATTAAATTGTAAATTTAACTAATTCAACATCTTACATTATTTGTTACGACAATTACATGAACTTTTTTTTTTTGCACGAAGAATAATTCTTGTTTGAGAAGAAAAATTATAGGTAATATTTTATTCTTAACACTAATTTTTTAAAACTCAAATATATGCACTTTAACACCAAATTTTTTTAAAATAGTCAACTTTTATTGAGTTAACATCTTAGTGATAAAATTATGTAAACTTTGTTAATAAGAAAAATTTTCTCCAAGTATCAAATGTTTAAAACTTAGAATTCATTATTTTTACTTAATCCCCATCATACACAATTCATATAATTAAATTTTTTAATTTTATAAATTAAATGATGAATCAATAAATCTAAATACTTTGTTAAAAAATAGTGAAAATAAATATTTCCTAAAACTTAATACTCTAAAAAAATAGAAAAATAAAAATGCAACATTTTTCTGTGCTGTCCTTTTGTTTGTCTGGGGCGTGGCCGGCTGAGGCGATCAGGTTAGATACTTTCATTGTTTTTTTGGGAAGGTTCAGGTTCGCTTCTGAAACTGGTTAGGTAGCCTCAACGGGAGGCTTGGCTCTCTACTTGATTTGTGAGTGCACAACACGCGCCCCTTGAAAGGGCACAATCTAGGAAATGGATCGGGCGTTCTGACAAAAACTGTATCTTTCATCCCCCAATCCCACCACGCATACAAGACTCACTGCAGTTGGGCTCTGAAGTCAATGCCACTCCATATTTTTAGCCCCATAACGATAGCTTTACCAGTGGGGACGCATATGCCCAATGCCTAAAATAATTTGAAAAATAATAATTTACGTATAAATTTAATATATAAAATCATAATTTTTAAAATTAAAAATATATTTTATAAAATAAAATATAAATAAATAATTATTATTTAATAATAAAAATTGAGTAATATATATTATTTAAAATTTATAAATTATTATTTATTTATTTATATTTCATAATAACTTTTATTGTTAATTTTTTAATAAATACTTTTTATTTTTATTTTATTTTATAAAATATATCCTTTACTTTTGAAGTATCTAAATCTCTAATATAAACTACAAATATTCTCATAATTTTTTTTCTTTGTTTTGAAACTTTTATTTTATGTTGTAGGAGAGTGTCTGCTCCCCTTTATACCCTTAGCATTTTTTAATAATTCTTATAATTACTTTACTTTTATATTTTTATTTTTATACCATTTTTATTTTGCCACATGTGAATTTTCACGAAATGAATGATTAAATCGTAAATTAAGTTATTTAAAATATTTTTAAAATTTAATTTATAAAATAATAAAGTTATAAATTTATTAAATTTTATAAATTAAAACATGACATTTAACTAATTTAATTGTGATGTCAAATATAAACATATTATTCTTATTGTTGAAATGAATTATGGGAACTTTTCGGGTCCTTCTAATTTTATATAGACTCATACGTGATATTATCAGAAAATTTGTAAACACATTTCATAATTTGTACAAAAATAGTATCCTATAATTTATTTTATCATAAAATGTCATCTTATATATTATTACTATGCCACCTGTAAAGTCTACATGAGCATTTCTGGAATTACAGCCCTTGTGTCTTTATGTATCCCAAATCCGTTTGGGGCCATTTCCTCTCCCTGGCCAATCGCACTCCAAATCCCACCAGCAAAAGAGGACAGCAATTTTCAATTTTCAACAGAGAGAAAAAAATATGAACGAAAAAAAAGTATAAAGAAAGAATGGAGTCACAAGAAGACAGAACACAACACAAGCAAAAAAGCAAGGCCCCTTTCTCCCATCAAGCCTTGTTTTTCACTCTTCTATTTTCTTCTCTCCGGTCTTCTCCCAAACCCACCCCAACCTTTCTTTTTCCTCTCTTCTTCCTTTGCAGGCAGGGAGTTCGTGTTGCGTTGTTGGTTGTGGTGTAAAGCAGAGAGCAATATCTCAATGGAAATCAGCCCTAGGCCTCTTGACAGAGAAAATCCATCTTCAATCAACTCTCCAAGAAGCAATGTCAGCAACTGTATGAGCAACAGCAATAGCAATGGCGTCCAAATTCCCACCCCACCTCACACCCCCAAAACTATCCCCAGATCTGATTCCAACCCTTACCCCACTACTTTTGTGCAAGCAGACACTTCAACTTTCAAGCAGGTAGTTCAAATGCTCACTGGTTCATCAGAAACCACAAAACTAGCACCATCTAAACTAGCCCAAGATCCTGTGCCATCATCAAGGAACTACAACATCCCGCCCTTCAAAACTGCACCAAAGAAACAGGGGTTCAAACTTTATGAGAGGAGAAACAACCTCAAGAACAGCCTCATGATCAACACCCTCATGCCAAATTTTGCACAGAATTCTGGTTTCTCACCTCGCAAGCCAGAGATCCTCTCCCCTAGCTTGCTTGATTTCCCTTCGCTTGCTCTTAGCCCTGTTACGCCATTGAACGACGACCCATTTGACAAGTCCTCACCTTCGTTGGGAAATTCGTCGGAAGAGGAGAAAGCGATTGCTGAGAAGGGGTTTTATTTGCATCCTTCGCCTATGACCACTCCCAGAGACTCTGACCCACAGCTATTGCCCCTGTTTCCAGTGATTTCACCTAGAGTTTCAGAGTCCCCTTCTTGAGAAGAGATTGTGTATAAGGCTATAATTGTTATCCTTGACTTAGAGGACGAAATAGTTTATGGGCTTTGTATGATTTTCAACGAAAAAGGTACAGAGCTTGCTCTAATCGTAAAATTTGGCGCTTTTTCCATGAAAATGGCAAAGCCCTCTTCTTTGTTCCCCTGCTTTATCTTCCTCCTTAGAATATTATCTTTTTAGCTACTCTAAACTACAGTCCTCCATATCAGATGAATTTCCTCTTGTCTGTTGATATTCCGTGAACGGTTCTTTCTTCATGAATTGTTTGAAAATCGTATATCCGAAGAGATTATTATCATCATATCCATGAAGTCTATTCACTGTGTCTCCGTGTACCATTTTTGTGTGTATCATTGTCTTTTCTGTTGAATAACTCCTTGTATACCCAAAAGCATTAGTTTCACACCAACCATTGGGAAACGTTTTTCTAGAGAGGAAGAGACTCAGAATCCAGCCAGGAGGGGCCTAGGAAACGAGGATGCTCGGTTTGGACACCTTTTACTGCACAGCGGTCTAAAGTACGAAGGACATCACGTATCCTATGTTGTCATTAACGAAAGCTGCACCTAAGAGGAAGGTGGGTGGGTCAACTTTATGAAGGTGGAAGCCTTGAAGGGGTCCATCTGATCAGTTTCCTAAGCAACTCAAACCCAGATATGATAATTTTTTTATTTATTTTTTTTCCATTTTCCTATATCATTTCTGGCTTCTATTGAAAATAAGACTATTTCTGTATCAGTATCCTAGTTCTCTTTTGGATCAAGCAGCAAAGACCTTTTTTGTAATGCACAAAACAGAGGGCCTATTTTGGTATTGATCATAAAATTCATTTGTCAGAACCAGCTCAGATAAAATCAGCAGCTGCCTAGCAACATGTCTTTCTGTAATAATACAATCATTTGATGAAGTAAGAACTTTTCCACTGTCAAGCACTCAGAGGGAAAAAACACACACTGCTACACAGGGTTATTGAACACCTGGAATGTGTGAAATTAATGATATGTAAGCAGAGTGATCCAATAATCAGCTGTGTATTTTTTGTTCTTTATACAGAACTCTGTCAAAGCATTACTCTGGTTTAAAGCCAAACCAGAAAAAGTTAAAGAGCTGAGTTACTAATTCGGTAGAAAAATGTTAGGAGAAAAAACAAGTCTATTTGAACCAATATGACATTGATAGAGTTATACTGTAGCAGCAATTTACTTGCCAATATCTCTTTCTTTTTTTTTTAATATTTTTTTTATAATATAGATTCTTAGATTGTAATGGGAAGCATTGAGTCAGAGGAGATTGACAAAATAACAAGAGAGGAAAGACTAAAGATGAAGCAAGAGAAAGTGGGGCTTTTGTTATAATCATTATGATTAGTGAAAGTAAGGTAAAGAAGAAACCTTCGAAATAACAAAAGCAGAGAATATGGGAAGACTTCCTTTTTCTTTTTCTTCTCCCTTTTAGACTTTGTTTTGTCATTCTAGGTTGGACCCAACTTTTGGTGCACTGGAGAAAAAACTGCCAAGATCTTTTTCAACCAGTTTTTGTTCAACTTGAACATCTTTTACTACCGGGTTTGTGACATCACTGTTTGGACAAAGATGGCAGCTTATACTGTTGTTTCTAAAGTGACTAATTTGCCAGTACAAGGGACCGGGATCCCCTCATCAATTAGGATTTAAGTCAAGGTGTAATTAATGAGAAAGAAGATGAAGAATGATAGGGATAAAAATATAAGGGAAAGAAGCGGGATCTACTAATCTCCCAATTTGGTCTAAAGTTACTATAGTGGGAGGATTCCCAAAGTGAGGAATTCATTTCCACAATACAAGAGAACAATGCACAAGGAAAACCTGAAACCAACTTCTAAGACCTAATCATTGTTCAAGCAAGACCAATATCACCCATTTATTTTTTTTAAAGTAATAAAAGTGTCACACTGAATTAATGTACGTACGTTTAAATTGTCATGCTAAATGAAATATGTGACTATGTGAATTATGCCCACTTTGTTTATTGATGTAAATAGAAGGAAATTGATGGAAAAATGTCATCTTTTTTCTGTTTCTTTCTTTTTTATCCCTGCAAAACATAATTCCGTTAGCCCCTCTACTGTTTTATTTTTCTCTTTATTTCTGTTTGTTACAGCAGAATACACTTTAGCCTTTTGTTTTTTAAGAATTGCTTATGAATAACATTGCTCGTCAAAAAATGTTATTCAATTTTTCATGACATAAGTCAGATTCTCCGCTGCTAGTCCAACAGATGCCTGTAGGTTTCTAACTCATTACCTTACCCACACAATTTTTCTTGGCTATCAAAATTCATCGACGCGATGCCTCTTGAGTGATCTTGGAAAATATCTATGCGTTGATTAAAATTAATAAAAAAGACATTAAAAAAGCCTACTGCATTTGACTTGTGAGAAAGTAGAAGTCATAAAGTGCCAATGAGAAAATTTGGATCGTCACAACATCAACAAGCACATGCCCTCCAACGCTAATGGAAATGTAAAAGCTTGACTAGATCTTGATTATTTATTTACAATTAAGAAGACAAGGTAAACTGTTAAGTACATCAATTCCAGTAATATATCACGTCAGCTTTTTATGTTCCAAAGTGAACGTTACAATATCAATACAAAGCCATACTTAATATCATCACAAATGACTGCACCAACTCTCAGATCTCCAAGAAGGAATTGATTGTTTTGAACCCATGATTATCAGGGAGAGGTCCATTTCCAGGTCGAATTGAAATTATCACCTCCAAGCCTGAAACATTGATAATTATTAGCAATTAAAGGTGCAGAGACAATGAACAGTTTCTTATTTGGCCACATTCTTGAATCTACAAAAGCTGTATTGCATTTTACTAGAACAGAATGAATATCAATTTCTTAATGCATGTTTCCTTCCTCAACCAAGATGGAAGATATTATCTTGGCTACCATTTTTATTCACATCTGAACAGATACACTTTCATTTTCAAATGAGGTTTGCCAATGGAGAAGATAAGCAGACGTTCAAAAGTTCAAAAGACCATGGCCACCTGTAATTCTATGTAAAACCTGTGACTTTAGTTCACCTTCAAATTAAACTTCACAAGTTTCTTCAAAATTATTTTATGGTTATAATTTGACTTCTAGGAGACATTTGGAATCATTTATGAAATTATTCAACTCATGCAGAATGAGTAGGGCTTCCTGTGGTAAAGGATGGATGATGAGTAAATAACTTGTAAAAAAGATGTGGTAGTTTCCAGAGCAGCTAACATATCTCTTTTTGGTATTTAATTTTTTTGGAGGGGCAAAAAAAGCCTAAAGGTAATCATATTTAAGGAAAAAAAAAACTCATTAACCGCAAGTGTTGTCAATCCTACAGACGGGCCCCAGGGTGTAATTTTCCCTACAAGTACATACCTGCTGCCTTTGCAGCTGTCGCTTCTTGAAAAACATCTGTCACAAATAAAATATCTGATGGTTTATCAACGCCAAGTGACTCAGAAATTTCAATATAACTGCGTGTCTCTCTTTTGTTCCTGCAAATGAAAGAGTTTTGAATGAATATTGGAAACTTGTTTAAGCGTGATCAAGAGGCACCATTGAAAGATGAACAATACCCTACTGTAGTGTCAAAAAACCCAGATAAATATTTTCTCAGATCCCCATAGTTTGTATTTCCAAATATTAGTCTTTGTGCCAACCTGCTACCGCTAGAATATATGTACACCTGTTGCAGAGATCAGAAACAGCAATTAAAATGCAAGAAACATGTCTTCCAAACATCAAAAGAGACTGCAATATATGTACACCTGTTGCAGAGATCATAAATGCTCTATCTGTTACATTCTTATCTCACATAAAACAATGGCCTTACAGTCAAAAACTTTTATTGAGGTGTAAGAAATAATTTTGGAAATTAAAAGAGACTGCAATATATTAACACTGAGGAGGAATAAAAAAATAATAGAAAAAGTTTATGAAGTGAAACAGAAAGAACTAAAACTATGTAACCTTTATGCCCAAGGCATGCCACTTTTCCATAGATTCTGGTACATCATCAAAAACTATACCCTCCAATTCGTTATTCTCAAAACCAGTTCGCCATATATGACCCTGCACAGCCAAACATAAGCAAGATCACAGATGTGAAATTAATAAAAAGCAGAATTATACTGAACAAGGTATTATACCTGCAACTCCTTCAAGGCAGTGATCTTTCTATCAGCTTTGATCATAGCTTCCACATTAGCAACCAAAGCAGCAATAACTTCCTCTTTCCCAGCATCAGCTGGGGGAATAGGCACAGCACCTGCAACCCCCTGTTCCAGGTCACTTTGAACCTGTAACCACAATGTAAGTAAGTCAATAGTCCAACTTCTTTAAAGGAAAATAACATTAAAAACTTCAGTTCTCAATTCATTGACAGTTCACCCACTTGTTTGAGACCCAGTTTGGGCCAGGGAAGAAGGTAGGCGGGCTGGTCTCCAGCCTCCATCCTTCTCTATTTCCATAAGCAAAATTTACACATGTAACTATGGCTTTTTTGCTGAACTATTCTTTAACATATAGTAATGGATTATTTCTACTATACTTCATGTTGTAATAAAATTAAAAAAAAAAAATCATTAGTTGAAGAAGTATTGAATGATACAAACATGTCAAACTCCCAAGATATGGTAACTATTTTTAATACTCATGGATAGCGGAGTTTGAACCCAGATTTCATTCCCATCTCTGACAGATTATATCAATGTTAAAAGAAGGTTTAACATTCCACAGCACTGGTTAACTGCCCAAAGCATAGCCCACAGGTTCATATCACAGACATATAAATACCATAACGATACTGCTCTATGAAAATCTTACTTGGGAGCGTAGCAGCTTAATATCATCTTGGGTTTCAGGGGTGTCATATGTTGCAAATAGATGCCTACCAACATTATCCCGAGCATATGGGAAGAGAATTTCTGTAACAAATGATATGGGAGTAGTAGTCCCTTCAATGTCGAGCACAATGCAACGCTGCGATCCAGAGAGATAATATGACAAACAGTTAAATTTGAAACCATAAGGCACAGCTGCAAGATATGTCAAACATCCTAGCAAATTTGGCACTAGCATTGCCATTCTACTGAGAATAAAGGATCTTCCTTTAGGAATTTAAGGGAAAAAAATATTATCAACAAGAGCAAAAATAAGGATAGTAGACATGAGAATATTAAGATAAATGAGTAGACAAACGAGAAAAGATAAGTTACAAAATGATTGTATTCAGGAGAAAGTTGCCATCGCACTTGCTATAGAAGAAATGATGGAAACTCAATTATGATAGTCTGGACAATTACAAAGAAGATTGCTAAAGGCTCCAATGAAAAAAGTTAATTAAATGGTTTTCAATTCAATAAAAAAGGGTAGAAGAAGACCAAAAAAGACAATTGAAGGGATTATTAAAAGGGATATTTTGATAAATGATAATTCTAAAAATTTAATTTCTGATACGACCCAATGGTATTACTTAATCTATATAGCTGATTTTACTTAGTAGGATAAGGTTTTGTGTGTTGTTGTTGTTATTGTAAGTATAGAAGTCTAAAGTTTCAAATCAACAGTGAAGATTAACTGTACTCACTGGGATTAGATCAATTTCACCATTAGCTTTCCTTGCCTTAATTGATACATTTGACTCCCCACCAATTCTTAGGCCACTTCTAACACTTTGTATTGGACCATGATTTGGAGTAGTCCAGTCCAATCCCAGTTGGTTAAGTTTGATAGCAGCATCAAAGAGGTAATGATAGCACTCAGCCTGAAAGGACAATCATCAATTTAATAGAAATCATGATAAACAAACACCCCCTGGAGACTCATGAAGCTTCAGCAGTTCAGCATATCTTTCAGATGTGTTCTAAATCCAAAACTTCTAATCAAAAAGTTCAAATAAGGCAACACAGACCTGAGTTTTAGCACTGATCCATGAATCTCCCCAAACATATATCCCATGGTTGCGAACAAGCACAGCTGTTGTTTTTGGGTAGGCTTCAATCTACAAATTGGAAGAAACGATTAACTTACTTTCACATATCACACTGTTGGAGACAAAAAGAAAAATAAAAGGTTCAAGAAAGGCATGTAAACGGACTACATAGCCATCTGGGGTTCCCAATATATGAATATGTATCATAAACATGGTTAGACCATCAAATAATCGTAAACTATAAAACCATAGGCTTATCCTTGATGGGTGTAATCCCTTTTTTGGGAGGTAAAGATAGAGGGGCAGCATTATACAAGCAACAAAATTTTCTTTTGTATATAAAGTAACACATTTGAACAATTTCACACCACCAATGCATAAACTGATATGTAAGTTTAAACAATCAGAAAGTAAAGTTAATCTTCAAAAGGATACATACAGCATTAGCAAGAGATTCTGTGAGCTCATATTCATAGGCCGTGTTCTCTACTATAGGGACTACTAGTTCATCATAATAACCATGCCCCTTGATTCCTTTAATCATTTCCATATGAGTGATCTGCAATTGTGGAAACAAGAGGAGTAAAATCAATATAAAAAGATGGAAAACCAGCAAAAGGCAAGAGGTACAGCAAAGGAAATGTCGGGCCTTCTCAGAGTATATGTAATAAGCATCACATGACAATCACTGCCCTATCCTTGACCCAAAAAAAGAAAAAAAAAGAAAGAAAATAATACAGGGAAAAGAAGTTGGCAGGGGCCTTCCACACCCAACCCCCCCCCCCCCCCCCCCCACAAAATAGAAAAAAAATGGATTTAAAAACTGTTGGTTTACCATTAAGTCATAGTTCTGTAGCATATAAATGCCTTACCCTCAAAGCCCCGCCCTTCAAAAAATGAAATTTTGAATGATTTTAAGTTCCATAGTTATATTCATTCCCCCTCCCCTCCCTCTCTCTCTCTCCTCCCCAGCAGTAAGGGTAAGGAAAAGGAAACCATAAATTACCATTAAAATTTTCTAACTCGAAGGAAAATTTCCTCCCACATGAGGCAGCATCCAATAATTTTATAAAATAGTCAACAGTAAACTACAAAGTTGAGGTCACAACTAAATCAACTGATCGCCTAAATGCTTATTATCATATTTCAACATTTTCTGCTTTAGGTTTTCTACTCTTTACATTGATTTCTTTCTAATAATGTATGGCATTCATAATTTCTCACAATAGTTTAGATTTCTCTGTTGTACATGCCATGCTTTCATTGCCATTTCTGTCCCCCTTTCTTAAGTTTGGAGACCCTAACTATGAAGCCCGATATTTTCTTTTAATTCTCAGCATCTTTTTATTTCCTGGCCTTAATTGATAGATAAGAGAAATATAGGGGGAGTAAGAACTACCAATGTATATTCCATTCATTTTAAAGACCATAAGACTGAAAAGTCACTTGACATTCTTTAATGAGAATGACAGCATAAAACTTTTTTCCTCTTAAAGCTCATCCTTTTGAGGTGAAAAATTGTCCATTGTTTCTCACCCACCACCTTTTGAGTAACCAATTGTCAATCAATTTTGTTCACATAGATGCACATTTAACTTTTGAAGCCATCATAATTACTTTATTGGTGGCACAAAAGTAACTGGGTGAGAAACCACATACAGTTACTCTATATAGATACCAATAGTACCTATAACTTCATGACTATTCCCTAGAAATATATAATGTCCGACATCTACAATTAGTAGTCACATGCAATTTCTAAATCCATTATCCAATTGTAAAACCTTGCAAACCTAAGGGCATTTTTGGTTACTCTTATCTTCAGAAAGTAATGGATATTATAAAACAATGCTATCAAAAAGCCAATAATGCAATCAAAAGGGATGTCCCATGCAAGTCCTGCATTTTATTGTCAGGAACTTGGATCTGATGCTATACTATAAATGGCTAAGCATATAGCTGTCTACAAATTATTTTATCTCCACTCTATTTTCAAATTGTGATAAAAAGAATTGATTTGTGATTAAGATCTCAGGCCTGGCATCTGGCAAGCGGCATATTATCTTGTATCTACCCAATGAGTTTATTTGCAATCCAACTTCAGGCCCTACCAATTATTTCAAATCCAAATTAAATATTTTAGCTTCCATATTATTGAATGCACATATTCAATCTAAAGACTCCAGAAGACTACAAATATAAAAAGCACCCTTCCAGATATACTTACTCGAAATTCCTTTGATAGAGGATTGATCATGGTTACAAGACAAGATTCTATCCCGTGACTGTGGATAACAGCCCCAGCATCACGCATTTCATATGCCTGGAGAAGAAGAGAAGAAAATGCATTTCAATTACTAATTTATACTAAGAAAAGATAGTGAAAACAAAGCTCAGACAAAAATTAATACACTTTAAATGCCAGCATATTGAAGATTTTATCAATGATGACAATTTCCAAAAGAAAACATAAGACTCTCAATTGCCAAAGTAATACAGGATTTTTCTATTGGAAGTGATGCACATACTAGGTTAACAGTATTAAGTAAATGTAATCACGTTAGCCAAGTAATTTCCAGAGAGTACGTATCAACTGAATGCATGTAATTGTTCAAAAAAAAAAGAAGCAAGAAGGAATCTAAAACCCCTTCCTATTAAGTCCAACATCATCGACTTTTATTTCAAAAATTTTGGTGACTTCAATCAAATTCTTAAAAGCTTAGTAAAATTTGAATTTTACACTAACGCATCTTTGCTTTGGGCAGTTTTATCGTGATATGTAGTAAACTAGTTATGTGAAATCTCAAACAGAGGACAATGTTTCTGCCGAACTTTGCACCTTTCAGATATTATAGTAAAAATTAGTGTAAATTAACTTTACCTTCATGAAAAGTGGACCGCAATCAGAACATTTCGGAGGCTTATGCGGGTAAGGCTTTGGAGATGGGGCAGATAAGATTGATCCATTGTGGGATAACACATACATGTCCTCCGGTTCCATCCTTTCCTTCTGGACACCTGCTCATATATTTCAGAAATTGCAGGAAGATGAGAAGACTGAAGAACAAATGACGCCGGTGACCAGCATACCAAGAAATTAAACTCCAACAATCACACCAGG
This sequence comes from Dicorynia guianensis, assembly GCA_037013595.1. Lineage (NCBI taxonomy): Eukaryota > Viridiplantae > Streptophyta > Magnoliopsida > Fabales > Fabaceae > Dicorynia > Dicorynia guianensis. The sequence goes on from JASUAB010000009.1 coordinate 7,026,011, forward strand.
ATTGAAATCGAGCAAAAGTAAAACCGTCTCCAATTTTTTGCTATGAAATCATATAAATTGGTAAATATTAACAGCAGAGGAGAATACTCGAACATATGATTTGGGCTATCTGCAACGAATTGTGAACACCCAGAAATCAACCAACCCAGAAAGACGAGGAAGCTTAAAATTGAGCATGGAATATACAGAAATCAAATACTTATTCGATCAAACATCAATCACAAAAAATGCACACCCAGATATTACAATACCCCCAGACATTACAATACCCAGAATAAAGGTGGGATTGAAAATACCTGAAGGGGACATAATTATAAGCTGCTGGGATTTAGGAATGGAGTCATCATGGACTTTGATAGTGATGCTACCTCCGGTTCCTGAGACCCATCCAAGACTGTAGAAGTGGCGACATAGTTCAGATATCAAACCTCTAGTTTCCTTCACTGCCTTGCTTTCCAGGTATGCTTGCGATGTCGTCGCTATCTTCACTCCGTTAAGAGCCACTGCCGGTGCCGCTGCTGCCGCCATGGATCTTCTGGAGATAGAAACAGTGAGAGACCAAACACTTCCCTGAATGAATTGAGCTTAATAAGTAGGCTACCTACAAAACATAAACAGAATTTGTCTGACTGCCTGGGAATATCTGAGTGGGAAATGTAAATTAATAATGTTTAAACCAAAAAAACACGTGTAATTATGTTTGGTCATTTTGAATGGAATCTCTGAAGTTGTGTTGGACATTGAAACCACGTTATGAATATTTGTCTTTTTTTTTTTTCTTATTTCATGCTTTTACTTAGATAATTTCTGATTGGATCAGAATTTTTTTAAATATATTTTATATTTTATAATATAAAATATACTTATCTTAACCTTACTTTACATATTATTTAATAAAACTTCCTACATCATTAATTGAACCAAAATTTAATTTAATAAAAATTACCGCCGCATCAAAATATTTAATTACCTTTAAATTGCACCACCGGCACTTGGTAGTGGCGGTGCTTTTGGGAGCGAATTCTCCATGGTTAAAATGATCTTCTCTTAAATGTAATTTGACAAGCATAAATTTAAATTCTTTTAAGTTCAAATGTTTAAAGGTTAATGACAAGCATAATTTTACAAGTAAAGATTAATCCTGTATTTTTAAGACGAGGATCCAAAAAAGAATGGTCTTTTCTGTCCGCCAAGGCTCACCAGGACGCGATATCGCTATGAACTTGGGAATCAGGCACCTAATTCCCAGTCGTCAGTACTGGCAAGCTTTGCCCTTGTTTTGCTTCAAATTCTGGGAAAGAAAAACGTAAGGATATTAATGACGTCCAGAAAATAATGAAGTGCTACATTTAAAATAAAGAATATATCAATGAAAGGAGGAGGGGATACCGTGGAGAGGAGCGTAGATTTGAGAGGTGGGGACAGGACATCAGCCTGGAGATGTGGATTGTGGGAGAACGATTAACGGAGGGATCTGTGCTTGTCCGGTGGTAGCAACAGAAGAAGATGCTGGTCAAGCTGAAATGGTACTGCAGGTTGAAGACGAAGACGGAAAGACATGGCAGTTTTTAGCATTCTTGTTTCTCGTATAATTCATTGGATTAATCAATATTTCTAAGTAGTACAACGAACCCTTTAGTTTTAAGCTTAACTTGTGACTTCTAATTTGGAATATATAAAAGTGTTTAATATTTTGACAGAGTAAGTGTCCAAGTAATTATCTATATTAATATCTTTCTTACAAATTCTATCCGAATTCAAGTAGGTCTTCTCATCATTTGGGATGACAGATATCATGTGGCCATTTAGCTTTTAAACCTGATTCAGCCTTTGTGCAATTATGGTTCTCTCTTGAAAGAAGGTTGGATATGCCATATTGTCCAAGAAATCAAGATGCACAAACTTCACAAGCTCTCTAAATAGATTTTCTAAATTCTTTACAAGCATTTCATCATGGATTTATCTTAGATTCATCATCAGCATTTCTCATGGCCAATGTTTAACAATCAATCTGAAAGCCTCTTCATTTCTTCACAGTTTGTACTAGATGACCTAATTTGAAACCATATATTCTTATTGAATGTCAAGACTCTGCAATAAGCCCATAAGTAAAAAGAATTTATTGTTGCATTAACAATTCTTTGCCTATTGGAATTTGAGATCAGTGGTAAAATTTGCCTAAAGTCACATCTAAGAACCACTGTTTGTCCTTCAAATGGTAAATCTTAATATCTTAGGTTGTGGAATCTAATGATATCACCTAATGTTCTATTTAATGCTTCAAAATAGAACTTGTGTATCATTGGTGATTTATCTTAAATAATGAATCCTGTTTTGATCAACAATTTAGCTTGAGTACTATCTTGCCTCATATTGCAAGTTAAATCTTCATTCACTTGTACTTGCATTACAAATCTGACTAAGTTCATCCACTAGGATATAAAAGTGATGCAATTCTGCTGGATGCAATATTTAACATAATTTTTTCTTCGAACAGAAGGCTACAAAGAGGGTTTTCCAGATGAAACTTTTGTTGGTATATTTATATAAAAACCCCTTTAGGGTTTTCTAAAACAATTGACATTATCATGTTATTAACTTTTCATTGATATTCATTCAAACATGCTAGTAACTTCTTGTGCCCTTTAACTAATAAAGATTTGTTATACAATAATTCATCAATGATCAATTTGTTAATTATGAATTTGAGATACCAACACTCTTGTTGAATGAGGCATTGTGTCATTGTCATGAGACTTTTGTCACTCTCTTGAAGAATCTTATCTAGCTTAGGGCATTGTTTTTCTATCTCTTCTTCTGTTATGGTTAATCCTAACTACAAAGGGTAAAAAACATAAAGTATTCAAATCAAAGAATAAGCAAATCTAAACCTGAATCATATAAAAAATTATTATAAAAATTTTGATATTATTAAGGGATAAACCCCTTGATAAAGAAAAATTCACTTGGAAAACCATTTGTTTGAAATTTTTACCAATGAATTTATAATTCTTACATAAGGATTTATCTCTCAATAATATTAAAATTTTTTATAGTAAATATTAGAGAATGAATACAAAAAATAGAATAAATTAATAAATGCAGATTCATAGTATCCCTTCTAGCTCAAAATTAAACATCTTCTTGAGGGTGCTTACTGGCTTTAAAAATATTAAAACTTTTATTCATGTTCTTTTGAGCATTTATCTGGCATATGAATAAGGTAAATACTATTTTAGTTTCTATAGATATAATCCCACCAAATAAATTCTACATAAACTAGTACGTGTCTATTTCATTGAGACTGTGATGGGACAAGTGTACAAGAAAGAAAACAGAGAATATGCTTGCTAAGGTATGAATCATGATACTCTCAAGTAAAGTCATTTATGAAAAGTTTAAGAAGTTCACGTTGACAATATATTCATTATAAACTAATAATATTAAATTTAAAACTTAGCGTTTAGGTTTTTTGAGCCCAACATTAATGCTAGCTAGATTTTGCGAACTTCGCATGTGTATTTTACAGGTGGGATTGCTATTCAGTAAGGATATTGATATCTAGGGTGTTATAATTTATTTAGTTAAAAAAATTGGAATTTAAAATTTAATATAAAAAGAGATAGAAAGAACATTATTAAAATAAAAAAATAAAAGTCAACTAATTTAAATTTTATAAGGATACACGTCAAATTAAAAAGAGAAAAATTAAAGAAAAAAGTTTTAAAAAATGTGGTAAAATATAAGGAGAAAAATGAATTGAATACGAGAAAGCATGTTAGAATGGGGGTTTAGGTTGTACTTGTCACTAGTTATAATATAGTTGGTTAATACCAAACTAAAATAAGAAGACTGTAATGTTATCCAAGTTTTGCATATGAGTAACATTTTTTTAAGGCATTCATCTGTGTCTGTCACAACATGCTCAAATGCTTTTAACTTTCCTAGTCAACAAATGGGCGTAACTTGGCAATTTAAGTAAGAATTTCAGGGGACATTAATAAGGTGAATACTAACTTGACTTCATCCTAATATAGTAGATGGGACATTTTCTTCTACCTTGAGCATTGAACAATTTCTCAAATTCCATGAGCTAGAAGGAAGGCATAACAGATTAAATTCAACGGTATAGAGAAGTATTCTCTGCGATTATGGTGTACAATTCGATCATAAATAATAATTATTTTAAATATAAAATTTATATTATTAAATTTATTAAATATCATAAATTTAAATTATAAAACTTAACAAATTTAAAGGTTCATACCAAGTATTATGTTGTAAAATTAAAAATATGAAAGTAAACTTTTTCGTATAAAATTATATGTAATTATGGCTTTCAAGATTAAACTGGGTTAAGATTCAGCTATGCAAGCAGATCAGACTCCAACGGAAAAGCGTCATTGCTTGCAGTAAATGCAAACGCTTCGGAAAAAAAAGTGCAATAGCCAGAAAGAGCCTTCTCCCTTTCCACACATATCTTGTGACAATCTGAAAATAATGGCCATATTACCCAGTCGCAGGATCCATGAGGTACCTGGCATTTTTTCGCACCCACCACAGTTTCTTCTGCGTCTTGTGTATCACCAGTTCCGTACACACAAACACCACCATATATGATTTAGTTAGTATAACCAAATAAGAAGACAGTAAAAGGTGTCCCACTATGGTAAAAACAAAAGAAATTAGATGCTTTGAGTAGTATATGCAAATGGGATTGAGATCTCTCACTTCTATATTTTTTAATTTTTGTAATTATCTTGTTGTATTTCTTCCCGTTTACAGCATTTTCACTTATAATGTGAGTATTATTGCAAAATTGAGATATACATAGAGAAAGTCACCACAGCTATAAAATAAAAAATTAAAGGAATTTAAATCTATGCAGATTATATCAGAAAAAAAAAATATGCAGAGACAGAAAGTGCTTTGAATAGACCTCACCTGCAGGAGCATGAATGAGAATGGGAGCTATAAATGAGATGACGAAGATCATGGCTGTACAAGTGTTTCCCATATTTAACCGAGAAACCTTAATGGAAATAACAATTTGAAGGTGAGAACAAATATTCAATTCAAAAGGTATATATGGATAGATGTCTAACACTGCATGGGTTGGCTCTTCAATTGGCTCTAATATTGCAATCACATGTCATGTCCAAATGTGCATGTAATTTTGTAATTATTTCACATTTTCTTTTTTTTTTCATGGTCATATTTTCGCATTATCCATGTACTATGTAGAGCCAAGCCATTCTCTCTCTGCCGGCTTGATCCTAATATAGAATATAAAGATATTTTCTTCCTTTCAGTATTTCTTTGAAATTTTAAGAAGATGCTGTTCCTTTAAAATGCTAGTTCTATTTTATAGAATAGAATATGAGGAAAATTATTGTTGATGAAAAAATTAATGATGTAAATTATTTTAAAGTAGAAACAAATTTATAACTTATAAAAATAACAAAAAAAAGTAGACAACTATTATAAATTTGAGAATTTTATTTTTTTATTAATAGTCACTCAGTTAGATAAAGAGTAAAATGCATTTTATACTTGTATACTTTTATTAGCTAAATGTATTCCAAGAACATCAATCATTGTATTTTGGAAAAGGCATATCAAAATAAAAATTGAAGTACACAAGGAGGCATTCCCACCATGGAAAGCAAATTAAACAGAAATCAAAACTAAGGATATATGTGTGTATATATATATATATATATATATATATGTATATATATATATATATATATTATAATGTTGAGTGCTCAAACCAATGAATGAATGGAATCATACTCTGAAAACAAAACTCTTTAATCAAATATGACGGAATCTTTTCAGAGAAAGGTTAATGGGATGGATCGTGATTTAGTACACTAGTCTTATATACATTTCACTGAGGCAAAATAAAGATAAAAGCTTGCATGTCAGATACTATTTTAGAGATTTATAGCAGCGGAAATAATTGAGAAATAATCTAAAAGTGTATAATGTATTTTTTATTAATAGCTTTGACAAGTACTATATACGATATTTTCATTGGATTATTAATAGTCATATTTTATAATTAATAGACCAACAGTATAATTTTATTATAAAACTGATTATTTTATTATGGAGAGTGACTCTTTCAATATGAAATAAAAAAATCAATTTCAATATGAAATTAATATAACCAAAATCATCCAGTCATTACCAATATCAAGATCTCTACCTTCTGTGTTTTTTTTTTTTTTTTTTTATGTAGTTTAGTGGTTTTTCTCGACATTTTTCTATTTTTGTATCATTTTTTTCTCTCACATATTTTATGAGTCTTACTGTAAAATAAAGAAATAGATACAGATTGAGAAAGTCAATAAAGTTACAAAATAAGGGATCTAAATCCATATAAATTATATCAGAAAGAGAAAAAAAAAAAAAAAAGGAATGATGCAGAGATAGAAAGTGCTTTGAATAGAGCTACATAATCACCTCACCTGCAGAAGCGTGAATGAGAATGGGAGCTATAAATGAGATGATGATGTACATGGGTTTACAAGTGTTTCCCATTTTCAACTGAGAAACCTAATGGAAGAAACAATTTCAAGGTGAGAACAAAGACTCAATGTAAAAGGTACATATATAGAGAAAGATGTCTAACACTGCATGGATTATGGCTTTCAGTGGCCGTGACTATGCAATTTCATGTCATGTCTGATATTATTGTAATTAAAATCACATTTTCATTTTTATAATCATATCTTTATTCTCTCCTTCTCTGCCGGCTTGATCCTAATATAGTAATATAAATAATGATATTTTCTTCTCCTTTCTGCAATTTTCTCAAATTTTAAGAACATGGAGGTCCTCTAAAATGTTAGGTCAACTTTATAAGATACATTTTCTTCTCCATTCAACATTTTTATCAATAAAAAATTAATATTACCAAAATTTTGTAGTCACTACCAAATGCTGACTCAAATGGGCATCTCCAATTATTCATTCCTCATGGATAAACACAATGGGGCAATGATCGGTACACATAATAATTTTGAACATTCTTTCATATTTTTTTTTCTTTCTCTTTTATTTTTTTTATTTTTAATGAATTTAAATTTTCTAATTTTAATAATTTTTTACATCTCTTTATAATTTAATTTATAAATTTTATATTTTATTTTTTTAATTTTATATTTATATTTATCTTATATATCTTTTTTTTTAAGGCAAAGAATCCTTTTTAAGGTACAGTTCACATACGCACTTCTTGTGTACAGCTAGCTTTATCTGGCTATTTAATACATGCCTCTTCAAAAGTTTGACAGGACACCATATGATACTGCAATTTCTAATTCTTGATTAAATGTGGGCTTTTTCTTGCTACATTGGGTAATGCTACGATAAAATAGTCTTTTATTTTTAAAATTAAAATTTATAAAAATTTTGTTAAAAAATAAATTATAAAAATTATATAATTGATAATTTTAATCAAGGTACAGTTATATAATTTTTATAAATTAAAATTCATAACTTTTATTTAAAATAATTTTAATTATTAAAATTTATTAAATTTTATAAATTAAATTATAAAATTTAATAAATTTAATAATTAACTCCTATTTTATAATAATTTTATATTTTATTTTTAAATGAGACTATTTTTTTCTATAAAAATATTAAATCTCATAATCTAAACCATAAAATCCCACCACTTGAATGGCTATAGATTTGTTTTATGACTATTTTATCTACCACACATGACGTAGAAACAACGCTTTTGATTTTAAAATGAGATAATTTTAGTTTATGTTAGCTTCTACAAAGTAAAGGCCAAATGCATAATCCATACCATGTCTGGCTTCTTTTACTACACACAACTCCATCTATTTTTACTGGTTCCATACACATCACTAGTCACCACCACACATGGATTACTTCAATGCCACCAAATAGGAAACAATATTGTAAAAGTCATTAACCAGTGAAAAAAAGGGGGAAACACTTAAGAATTGCAGTCTTCCTCTCCACTGAATTGGGGAATGGGCTAATGGGGTGGGACCTAAAGATTTCAGAGTCAAATTGGAAGAAAATTAGTTGATATTTCAGAGCTCTTGATAAATATTTTTGCCAATTTTTGGACCCAAAAAACACATTGATTATGTATCAATCGATTTTTCTTATTTTACGCGAGTAAAATTTTATTTTTGAAACCACATGTGAACAAATGCATTGAGTGTAAATCATAAGTGGGTTACCTTTTTTTTTTTTTTTTTAAATAAGAAGAGTGCTAGCCGTTTAACATACTCAACATCTTGAATTTAAATTTAAAATTTTGTAAGAAATATTTTTTTTGGATGAACCTGTAAGAAAAATTTTAAAACAATAAACAAGTATTATTGCATACACCACTGGGTTAGCTATATTCAATTTAATCATAGATACTTTAATCTTTGTACAAAACATAGAAAATACTTGGACAGAGTTTGTTCTTGTTAATGAGATTTTAATTTGTACAATAGATTAGTCACAATTTCTCTTGTTCCTTTCCATGAAAGTTGTGTACTTTATGGTCTTAATATTTTCACAAATATAATTTTATAAAATTTTGCCTTTAAAAAAGTTCAAATTATTAAGCTTATTAATTTTCATAAATTAAATTGTAAAACATATACATTTCATCATAATCTGGCTGCCATTATGTTTCACGGGAACAACGTTTTTGCGCATTTTGTGAGAGACGAGAATTCCTTCTATTGCTGGCACAGCATGAATGAGAACTGAAGTAAAGAACAACATGAGAAGGTATACGGATCTAGGTGTTTGCCGCTTGTTCGCCTTTTCTAAACTACGAAACCTGATGAAAATAACACTTTGAAGTTGACAACCTGGTTCAATTCAAAAGTTATGAAGATGTCTGCAACATTGGGTTGGCTTTTCAATGGCATGAAAATTTAGACACTATAATTCATGTCTTTTCCAGCATTTCATAGGATATGAAAGGTAAATACCATTTTAGTGTCTGTATGATGAAATAAGTATATAAGAGGGGTGAATATTATACGTATTTTAAAACGAGATTCCTTTAAACCTTAAAACTTTTGAGGACACTTGTTTAAACTTACCTTTGGAAAAAGACTTAAAGGAAATAGAAATTTAAACTCTGATATTTATACTAGTTTAACTATTAATGAAATTGAGTTCTCAAGTTAAACTTGAGTTTCATTATAACAAATAAATGGATTCGGATCCTTTAGAGTTAGGGTCCAAAGTTAATGAAGATATAAAATAAAAGTGATAGGGATAAAATTAAGAGATAAATAAAAAAAATTTTAAAAAAAAGTTATTAAAATTAACAAAAATGCAAGAATTCAAATCTTGAATAAATTTACGCTAGCTTCTTCAAGCTACTATAAATAGTTCTTATCAACAATCTCTTTAAGCTAAACAACCCTGATGAAGACAAATTATTTTTTGAAGACAGCCTTTCCAAGCTTAGAAAGAGATGAAGTTGTGTAGAAGAAAATGGTCGCTGGGAGCGTACAAATTACAGCATTATCACAGTACTCTCCTTAGAGTATATTTCCCTCTCAAGAATTTCAGAAAAACAGAGCACTTGTAGAATTCTTATATTGATGGTTTCCTTTGTCTGTTTCCCATTTTTTTTTTTTTTAAAATACATTGCATGATGAATGGAAAAAGCTAGAAGCCTGGCAAAGACGTCAAATGGGATTAAATTAATGGCTCCACCTAAGGCCAAAATTAAATCTCACATTCCCCATGGAATAAATTAGATTTTCTGCCAAATAATAAAGTGTGTTGAAGCAAAAGATACATTTCATTTTATATTTGACCCTTTTTAACGAAAATATTGTTTGGGTAGCTCAGCAATTAATCCTTACCCATTAAGGAAATAAGAGTTTCCAGTTTGTCAATTAAATATAAAAACAAATTTATTGATATTATATGCTTTAAAGTAAATAAACAAACAATGCTTAAATTCAAATAAAGTTAACTAAATCTATGAAAATAAAATTATCTATCTTTAAATACTCCGTAATTAATAAAAAATAAAGATTTTTGAAAGTTAAATTTATTATATTAGAGTCAATAGTTAAACAAATTTATTGATTGATTGCTAAAAAAAATATTTTTACCATAATAGATATTCAAATATATATGACAAAAAAATTGATATTGGAAAATAAAAGTTACGTAACTAAAACACACTAAATGCTTTCAAGTAAATGAACATCAAAATAGAAAATTATATTTAAATTTAAATAATATTACTTAAATTTATGAAATTAAAAGTATCTATCATTAAATAATACATAGTTAATAAAGAAATAAAAACTTTTTTTTTAAGATAAACTTATTATATTAGAATTGAGAGTCAAACCAAATTTATATATGTTAAAAGATAATCTTTAAGTATTCTTTGAACATTTATTATAGTAAAAAATATTGAAGAATTTTACTGTCACAAAAAATTATAATTAAGCAATAAAAAATTACTAAAATATACTAAAAATAATTTTTGACATTAAATACTTTAAAATAAATAAAACAACAAAAGTTAAAATAATATTAATCGAAATTATGAAAATACAATTTTCTGTCATGCCCATTGATCAATGGGAAAATAAAAAGGAGTTATTGTTTTATTATATATATATATATATTATGAATGATAGTATAAAAATTATTGATTGGTTATTAAAAAGTGATTATTACATTAATAAATGTGGACACATTACTATTGTAAAAAAATTATAATAAAATCTAAAAGTAACTTATACATACTAAAAATAAATATAAAATAAAGATGGGTTACGGTCAAAATTATTTACGTATACCCATCACATTACACTTCCGAATTTACTCCTTTTGTATAAAACTGACAATATATTAAGAGTTTGTAAGAAAATTAATTTCCTCGAATTTACTCCTTTTGTATAAAAAATGACGATAGATTCAGAGTTTGTAAGAATAATAATTTGCCTTGAGCAAAGAACAAATAAAGATTTTCGGACTTCTAATAAAAAAGTCAAGCATATTATTCACAATATCCTTTTACTAACCCATTCCTTTTAAAATATCTTTTGTATCATTTATTTTTAATTATCACTTTTCTATTTAAAGCTAAGCTTGTATTCCTTTAATTTGTTTCTTATTTATTTTATTATCTCTATTAATAACTCAACTAAAAAGATTCTTTCTCTTTCTTTTATGCACAAGGTCTGTTAATATGAGAATTAAAATATTTTCAGCTTCAATATTATTTAATAATAATTTTCTTAATTCATGTGCATTTTCATTAGAAGATTGATATTATTTATTTTCTTAGACTAAGAAATATTCTAAGTTTCACTTAAAAAAAATTTTACTTAAAAAATTAATAAAATGTTGGTACAGTAATACACTCCAAGAGACATTGAGACAATTTATCAATACGGGCTTAGCATGGAGATGCTCTTGTTAGGAGGGTTGTTAGGAGAGATTTTTCGTTTTCAACTCCCTCCAAAAGAAATTAGTATTCTACTCAAAAGGTAGGAGATATATCCTTAAAAAAAAAATCTCCACTTAAAAATATTAAAATAATTAAGTTTATTCAATCTCATGTATTAAATTATGGGATACAACCGATTCATGACTATGCTAAATTTTGAGAGACTTTCATTCCACATTTTACAGGGCACAAGGCTTTCCATTATTTACTCAGCATAAGTGATAAAAAAAAAATGGACTCTGATAGCCAATTAATCAGTTAGCTAGAAAATCAGCTTGCCTTTTTTATTAGTAAGAAAGTTAGAAAATCTTTATCCAAAATAAAGGCATCAAAGATGAAAATTAATAGAGTGCTGCAACTTGGCCCTTAAGTGGTGATAAACTTTAATGAACTTTCCCAAAGGTGGAGGGCAGAGAGTTTCAGAATGTAACACAATATATAATATGGATTTAGAATATCTATTTTTTATATTTTAGTGACTTTCTTTCAATCTATTCTTATTTTACAATTAAATATAACTTATAAATTTTTTTTCCCATTAATTTTTTCCATCTTAATTTATTTATGAGTGTTTCTTTCTTTGTCGGTTGATATTACAAAGGTTTGTGGATCTAGATAATAATATAATCTATTTCCTCTAATTTTTTATATGATCTTTTCTCTCTCTCATTTCACAATTTTTAATGTATTTTATTTTTACTTAATTTTTATATTAAATTTAAATTATTAAATTTATTAAGACCTATCTTTTAATTTGTGAATCCAATAAATTTATTACTCACACATAAATTGTGTGAACATTTTTGTTAATCTTTGTAATTGGAAAAAGCTTTTTCCATCTCCCTCTGGCCTATAAAAAGGACTCCAAGATGCATACACTAGAAGCTCATTAGGTATATATCAATTTTCAACTTCAGGCTTCTTATAATACAACGTACAAGAAACTGTTTGCTGAGATGGCTTCTTCTGCTTCCAACAAAGTCGCGGCAGCTACTCTCTTGTTTGCCATGATTGTGATGTTTAGCTGTGTCAAGGTTGAGGAAAGCAGAAAAGAGTCTCCGCAGGATCATCTTGACGAACAATGCTACCTAGAGTGCGCTAAAGGTTGTGCATTCACCGATCCAGGCAGTGGTTGCTTGATATCGTGTTCCGTCGTATGCGCCCTTGGTGATAAAATGGTCATATATGATAAGGCTACATATACAAATACATGGGCTAACTAGCTATCTATATATAGCTGCTTATCTTGTCCAAGTTTCTGTGCATTGGACTTGGCATGAAAGTCTATGTTGACATTCCAGAATAAAATAAATAATAATCATGATTTCTACCCTTGTTGGTTCCCTTATAATTCTCACAAAATTCTGCTCAGATACATTTGTGAGAACAGTACAAACTCTTTCCAATTGGAAAGAAATCAAACGCACTAGTGTTGGAGTTGGAATTAATATTGCATTTACTGTAAACTAAGAGAGTGAGAATGGAGTTTGAAGCAAAAGATACATTTCATTATAATTCCCACATTCATTTTATAATTTAGATTAAATAAATTAGATTTTTCTGTCAAATTATAAAGTGTGTTGAAGCAAAAATATACGTTTCATTTTATAAAATTTACCCTTTTTCAAGAAAATATTTATTTGGGTTGCTCGGCAATTATTCCTTACCCATTAAGGAAATAAGAGTAACAGTTTGTCAATTATGTTCACATTTTAAAAAAATATATGACTGAGAAATATTGACACATTTCATTAATTATTAGGAAAAATGTAAATAAAAAATAAAATTAAATAACTTAAGTATATATAAAAACTAAAATTTGTTGGCATTAAATGGTTTAAAATAAATAAAGCAAATAAGTAAGTAATGCTCATATTTGAATAATATTGTAAATACAAAAATAAATTTATTGATATTAAATAATTTAAAATAAATAAAGAAAAAAATGCTTAAATTTAAATAAAGTGAGCTTAATTTATGAAAATAAAATTTTCTATTATTAAATAATCATTTACGACAAAAATAAAATTAGGATTTTTGTAAGCTAAAATTATTAATTTAGAGTCAATAGTTAAACAAATTTATTGATTGATAGCTAAAAAACATTTTTCATCCTAACAAATATTCACATATATCACTACAAAAAATTTGAAATTCAAAAGCAACAGTTACGTAACTTAAACATACTAAATGCTTTCAACTAAATGAATATAAAAAATATAAAACTAGAATTTAAAGAATGTTATTTAAATTTTTAAAATTAAAGTTGTCTATTATAAAATAATTCATAGTTAATAGAGAAACAAAGAGGTTACATTTTTCATAATACAAATTTATTATATTAGAATTCATAGGAAAAAAATTTATGTATACATATTAAAAGAGAATTTATAAGTATTTTTTGAGCATTTATTGTTGTGTACATAAAATTTGAATAATATTAACCAAATATATAAAATTAAAATGGTTTATTATTGAATGCACAATAACTAATAGAGATATTAAAAAAAGTTACTGATATTATAAGTCAAATTAATTATAATTGATAGTCATATAAAAACTTGTGTACATAAAACTTGATTACTAATAAATATTTAGGAAACAACACAGTAAAAGTCATTAACCAGTGAAAAAAAAGGAAAAAAACTTAATAATTACAGCTTCCCTCTCCTGGTGCATTGCGGAATGGGCTAATGGGGTGGGAGCAAAAGGTGTGTCAGTGAATTTGGAAGATTAGTTAATATTTCAGAGCTCTTGTTAAATACTTTTGCCAATTTTTGGACCAAGAAAACACACTCACATTGATTATGCTTTAATGGGTTTTACTTATTTTATGCGAGTAAAATTTTATTTTTGAAATCACATGTGAACAAATTCATTGGGTGTAAACCACAAGTGGGTTAATTTTTTTTTTTTTATAAAACAATAACAAACCACTTAACACATAATAAACTTTAAAATTGAAATTAAAATTCTCGAAAAAAAAAACCCTAAGACAATATGCGAGTGTCACTCATGCAGCATTCAATTACGAGTATTTAATCCTAGATACTTTTATCTTTGTAAAAATTTATAGAAAATGCTTGAATAGAGTTTGGACTTGCTGATGAGATTTGAATTTGTATGGTAGATTAAACACAACATACTTTACACCGATCATTGATATGCGAAAATAAAATACAGCTATGTGTTCACCTGCAGAAGCAAGAATGAGAGTGCTAGTTATAATTAAGATGAAGAAGCACAATAGTTTAGAAGTGTGTGTCATTTCTTCGCTTTCCTTAAGAACCTAATGGTAGAAATAAATTATAGGTGAGAACAAGATTCAATGTAAAAGGTTTGAAGATGTTCAACACTTGGTTGGCTTTTTAATGGCACAAAGCTGAATAGCTTGTGCCATCCATAAAAGCCGATATATGTCTATTTGAAAATTTCAAGGATGTGAATACTGTGAATATCATCTTCTGAAAACTTTCAGGGGATAAGTGTAGAACCTGGAAAAACTTTTTTTACTATGGTTGCTCAACTCGCTGTTCTAAAGCTATCTAGAGATAAAGAAGCCGAATTGGTCTGTTTTCATATTAATTTGAACAGAATCTTGTCTTGAGAGATTTATAAAGGATAATGAGATGGAATGCTTCCATAAACAAATCCAATTTTAGCAGGGTGCCATATCAGCAGCTAATCAAAACCAGCAAGTGTACCCTTGCAGGAAACAAATCTGGTAAATTTTGTTTGGCAGGGTGCCATAAACAAATCTGAGTTTTTATACTGCCAATATAGATCCTCAATTTTGTTTGGCTCTTTCGTTGTTCATAAGCAGGAAACAAATCTGGTAAATTTTGAGTATACCAGAACAATTTCCCATAGGATCGATTTTGGGGCAAAGAATTGTGTGATCTCTCTAGTCCTGCAAAAGCTTTTAAAAATTGGAGAACCATTGACAGTGTTTTCTTGTAACCATGAGGTGTTTTAGAAATCCTGGTAATATAATCTCCTAAGAGATCAGTAGAAATGGTCAAAATTTTATGTGGTTTCATTTGATGACAGAGGTCTAGAGGCAATGTGGTTATCCTGTTGATGGTTGTACACACAAATTGGCATGTTGATGTAAATTTTCCTTCAGGCATTGTTTCTGTTCACTGAGAATGGGGGGGCAGTGATTTACTTGGAAACACAAACTTGGTTATTTCATTGAAAATATTATGCTATAAAAGAGCAAATCTAAAGACACACTTAGCATAGAAATGGCAAAGACTCATAGCATGGTAGGTGACACAGCTGATGGAAAATATGGAGTATAACAAGCAAGGCGCTATATATACCTAGTTGAATTATAAAACTAGATGATACACCATTGAAGTTTGGCATTCCAAAACTATGTGGTCTTTGGACATATACTTAGCAGTACTCATTAATTATTTCCTTATTTCACTGGTCACTGACTGATCTAGTTGCTTATGTCGGTATGTTTGTTATCTATTGGAATAAGAAACAAGTGTGATCATTATTTGCTCAGAAATGAGATTGAACTAGCTGCCGACCGTGCACAGCAGCTGGATCTACCATTGAATGCAACATCATGGAGTGAGGAGGATCTCAGAGATCCAGAAAAGTTCTATGAAATGACTGTTCTCCTTAATGCTCAAAGAGAAATTGCTGATAAAATCTTGGACCCTCGCGCTTCATTTTGTATCAATAAGTTGTTCATTAAAAGCATTCCTACTGTTTTTTATTTTTCATATGTGAATCTCCTCCTTTCCCCTGATAGTTGTTTGGCCTCTCCTCTTTTTGCCTTAGCAGAAGCAGAGGTCTTGATTGTAGTATCTCACAAGCGTGGTGGTTATCATTTTGTACAGTGAACAGTTGGTTGAGGCCTAGCAAAAATGTATTAATTTCTGAATAAGGAAAACAAGATTTTTGCGAGTCTAGAGGAACAGACAACTGATATGAGAAACAAATACCTGAATGCACCCAAAACTAAACTGATCTTACTTCTTCTGTTTATGCATAGTGCATCACAAGTTGATTTAGTATTTAGTATCTAAATGACGCCGACTATCCACATTTGCTCTCGTACAATTTCACACGAACTGTTACCCCTTTCTTACATGATGTGGGGCACGGTTGAATGTTGAAAACTTGCAACCTTTATTTAGTTTATAACATGGTAACTTTAAGTATCTTTCTCAGCATAAAAGCATCTAAGCAGCTGATCTAAAGTTTGAAGATAGAGCTTTAGTTTAGCTTTATTATTTTGTATTTGAAGTTGAATAATCACTGTTCCAAAACTTGAAAAATTTTCATCCAGATGTTATGAATAGATTGTAGACTAAAACCCTCTTTTGGTCCCTCAAAGATGAATAAATTTCTATTTTAGTCCCTCACTGTTAAATTTTTCTATTTTGATCCTCCAGAGATCAATTCATTTCTATTTTACTCCCTCATTATTAAAAATTCTTAATTAAGTCCTCCAAAGATTAAAATTGATATCAATCAAGTCCCTCAATTAAGATGATGGTTAACAAGGTCAAAATTGCTGACATGTCATGCTGACGTGGCAGAAATTACTGACGTGTCATGCTGACGTGACAGAATTTGGATGATGTGGCATGCTGACAAGGCAAAAGTTGCTGACGTGGCAGGGTTTTGTCTGACATGTCATAATGACGTGGCTGAATTTGGCTGACGTGGTATGCTGATGTCAGCAGCCACGTCAGCCAGTTTTGCCACGTCAGCATGACACGTCAACAATTTTGACCTTGTTAGCCATCATCCTAATTGAGTAATTTGATTGATATCAATTTTAATTTTTGAAGGATTTAATTAAAAATTTTAACAATAAGGGATTAAAATAGAAGTGAATTAATCTCTGAAGGACCAAAATTAAAAAAATTTAACAATAAAAAACTAAAATAAAAATTTATTCATCTTTAAAAAACTAAAAGAAAGTTTTACTCTAGATTATAAGCTTCTAGGCTTCTGATGTCCCATAAAAAAAGTTGCAATATCACTGTCATTTAATCTAGACCTTCCACGTGGAAAGCCTTGGATTCATGTACTGTTGTGACCTGACTAGGTCTATGTGCTTCAGCTTCCAGTGACGCAGTACTTTCAACCCTTTGCCGACAGTATCCTATTTGTTTTCTCAGAAAACAGGACACTATGGCATTACCCCAAGTTTAATGCAACCATGGATCTATTCATTGAAAATGATGGCAGACAATGAAAGTCAGTAACGCAAAAGAGAAAAGCATTCATAAGTTATCTGTCTGAACTAAGAAAACTCGTGTTATGTTTTGGTTGATGTCCTTACTCACATGTGATTCCAACGTCAATAGGTCATTGTTGTGCGGTGTTCGCTCTCTCGTTCCGTGTCAAAACAGTAATTTTAGCGTTGGTCCATTTGTGCTAACGCTGTGAACTCTTTAATTTTTTTTTCTAGTATTCCAGCATTATTGTTGAATAAGGAATGAATTTATATTTAAAGTTAAATTATTTAATTAAATTTTTTAATAAAAATAATTAAAAATTTAAATATTTAACTCGAGACTATATTGATATTAAAATCCCTTATATACTTTAATTAACTAAAAATTATGAAAATAATTTTGGGCTATTAAGGCATGATAATATCAATATTTTTATATTTACAAATTAAAATTTATAAAAATTTGTTGACGAGATTTAATAAAAATACCTTTTATATTTGATCTATAAGAGGCAATTGGAGAGACGATGACATGGGAGACGGAGATGGAGGAAAAGTTGTAAGGTGTCGCAGTCATGGACCATGTTGTAAGGGGCACGTGGAATGATTATGTGGAGAATGGAGGAGTGTTACTGGGTACCAAAAAGTCACCCTCAAACGCGTAGCAACTATTGATCAAAAAGCTAAGAAAACCCAAAGATGCTTTCACAGTCACCCGCCCAACACCCCAAAAGACCAAATATAAGCCACTCAATTTTCTCCATGGGAAAAGCTTTTTAGTCAGCCGCAGGATGTGATTGACCGGGCCACTGACTAATTCAAGTTGCGTTGTTGTGGAGTAAGAAAGGGTTTTTAATACTTGTTTAACCCGTCGGTTGAATGAAGATTTGTATATAATTTTATAGGAATTTTTGAATTAGTATGTAATTATTAATTTTAAAGTAGATAAATTTTGAATTAAGCGAGTAGGACTGACAAATTGTTTGTGGCGTAAGTATATATTTTTTCAATTAAAAATAATTAAATAGTTAATAAGATTAATAGATATTTTAATTAACTTAATAATAGGGTAGTTGGAAATACGCATAATTCAGTTTAAGTGATACTTGAAATTTGCCTCCTAACAAGACGGAAGGTGTTTGGAGTAATCTCTCCAAATACCTTTTGGTTGATTTCAAAAGGTCAATTACTTTGCATGCTTCAAGTTAAAATATATATATATATACATAATTCTATCTGAGTATCATAAAGTAAGTCAGTGATCGAAAAAGGAAAAGAAAAGATTCATATAAAAATAGAAATAATAATAACAAGAAAAAGAAGAAGAAGGGAGTAGTTGTATGCTCTTGATGCATACAGAGTTTGCCAATAACTTTTTGGTGCCTATTGGAATTTTCAAGCAAATCTGGTGAATTATCAGATTGACTAGAGCAATATTATAGACACATAATTATGGGGTCATAAATAGAAAACCATATGGAATATAGATGGTGACAATATTGACTAGGGTTGTCGGGCTGTGGTTCTGTCACTCTTGGTATATGTGGCAGGCAGAAGCATATTCTTATCTTGTTGAATAGAAGCTGCCAACATTGTCAAATGGCAGATATTACATAATCAATAATAATTTATAAAATTTTATTTTATTAAATAAAATTAATTATATAATAAAATAATATTATTAAATTTTATTAAAATTAAGTTTGTAAAAATATTATATATTTAAAAAATTTTAATAATATTTATAAATATATTTTTTTATTAAATTAAAAATTATATAATTGATATTTTTATTAAAATTTTTAATAATTTTCTTTATATATGTCTAAATTATTATAATCAAATTTTTATCATTCTCGTTAATGCAATACAAATCTTCTCTTGCCCATAATCATTTCAGATCTTCTCTCTAAATTTATTCTCATAAATTTATTTTTATTTAATTTTACAATATAACTAAATTATTAAATTTTATATATTAATTTATAAAATTTAATTAATTTATAAACTTTCACTAAAAAAAATATAAATATTTTATTATTTAAAGGTTTGAAGTAACATTTAACTTGTAAAATACTGCAAAAAGCCAAAGACTTGACAGTTGACACGGCATTGGGACCCGTTGATGCTTCTCCATGTATTTAATTCACTACTGTTTCTTGGTGTTGTTCTAAGTCAATGTTAAACCCCAACAATACACCATTCATTCTTATGGTTGGTGATATATATCGTACTTTTCCTTTTAACTTTTGAGTCATTACTATAAAGTCATTAAAAGGAAACTTTGATATTTTTTAAATGATTAAACTGTTATCAAAAGCAGCATATGAATTATAGAGATAATTGGAAAGGGAATAATTTAATAAGTATTGAATTTGGGGTCATTTTCTATGAAGAATAAGTTAAATTACACTCTCTATACTGACTTCTTAATTAAAAAAAATGGAATAACAACTAGACTTGTATATGTATTTTAGTTAGATGATAGAATGTGAGCGCTAAAAAATTGTCACAAAACGATTTATTTAATTTTGTAATTTTGTAATTTAATTTATAAAATTTAAAAATTTAATGATTTAAATTTTTAAATAATAATTTTTTATAAATTTATTTATAAAAAGAATATTAAATAATGTATTTATTGATCGAAATTATCAAAATAAAATTAAGACGAGTCAATGATAGTGTTTGAACCAAAATAAGGGGCTGAAATTAAAATATTCAATTAAAAACAATTATGGAATCTTTTATTAGTGTGTTTCTGTAGCTTTTGCTCGAATTTGCGCTCCTTTTTCTGTTTCGGAGTTAGCCAGTCTGAAATTGACGCGCAGATTTCGTGGAAATTTAGAGGAACACCAACGAGTCTTTTTTTTACGTTGACCATACTTTGACCCTTAAGTGTCAATTTTTTATTGGCACAACACACCGCGAAAGCCTGTTCAGTTGAAAGCAATGGCTACCGGTCACCATGCCCTTAATCCCTTTCTCATTGTATTTTACATTGAATATTGATGATTTTTTTTATCTGCTCAAAGGATTTTTATTTCATGCATATTATCTCTATATATTGTTTATTGCACCAGAAATGCCCACTGAAAAAGTCTTATTGTGAGATATTTTTTAATTTAATTATGAAAAATTGATATTATATATGAGATGCAAGTTATGCTATTATGTCAAAAATTAATTTATTTAAAAAATTTAAGTCATTGTAAATGTAAACTAAAGAAGGAATGCTAATTGCTTTTTTTAAAATTTTTTTATAAGTCTCTCAACTTAAAAATATATTAATACTTTATTAATAAATTAATAGTAATTTCCATAAGACCAAAATAATATACACAAATGCCAATTTAAAAATAAAATTTATAAGCCAATGATATGTAAGTTTAGTAATCTTGTTTATGGTATTCAAAAGGGCTAATCGGCCAAACAAAGAAAAAAGATAACAAATAGGCACACTAGATTTACTAGTTCTTGAAGAGTCTGCAAAGATCAACGGGCTAAGGCTAGGCGTCATAGGATCAAAAGTTTAGAGATCATCAATTTTAATGACAGCCAAGTTAACTAACCAATCAACACAAGAAGTAAGTAGTGTTTTCAATTTGATTTATACTTTGTGGTTCCTTATAATGTTAATGCATTATACTTTTTCCCCAAAAATATTAAATGGGCAAAATAATAAATACATTAATGGCATGATTATTTCATTTTTTAATTAGCAATGAAAACAAACAAGCATACCCTTTAATTGCTTAACATGCTAATATGACTTCCACAGAAGTTTATGAGAAAAATTGGTTAGATATGAGAGAGGCCCATCTTCTTCTACTTGAAACTCCATCATGTCAAGCTCTTCCACTTTAGGCACCATGCTTCCCCACTTAGGTGTCTGTTTTTCGTGAGAATTGCATGAGATACTATGTAAAAATGGCCAGAGTGAAATTTGAATCACCCCACAATCCAATATAAAACAAAAAGTATTTTATAATAATACAGTACACAAAATACATAGATAACATTGGTAAGTATGAGATGAGATCTCTTATTATGTCCAAATAACAATAGCAAATCACGAAAGCTAACACAAAATCAGACCAACAAATTATATTCGAAGTAGAATAAATGATAAAAAGTAAAAAAAGAATTCAACTAAAAAGTGCTATTATATAACCTTCTACTGGGCACCCAAAATGGTACTTAGAACTGCAGCCAGAACTATGGTAACTGAGTACACTGTAAAGCTTGAAGAAGCTATGGTCCGTGCGGACGATCCACTCTTTGATGGGGACGGGGCCGTTTCATTATTGGATGACGGTGATCTTGCAGAACTTCCAGGGCTGGACGCGGGTGTTTGCGACGATCCTGGTGCGAGAGACGGCGATGGGGGTGATGGCGGTGATGCCGAAGACGGCGACGTAGATGGCGTAGAAGCTGGAGCGGTGGCTGATGGCGATGGGGGAGACGATCCTGGTGCGAGAGACGGCGACATAGGTGAAATTGGAGAAATACCAGCCGGAGATGGAGATGGAGAGGATGATGGAGGGCTACCGGACGGCGACGGAGTAATGGGTGGAGACACCGGGGACCCAGATGGTGGGGATGGGAATGGTGAAACAGGTGCAATTCCACCAGGTGAATGAGCCGCCGGAGACGGTGTAGGGGGCAATGATACTGGAGACCCAGTTGGTGGCTTCGGGAATGGAGAAACGGGTGCGGCTCCACCAGGTGGTTGCGCCACCGGAGGCTGAGAAACAGGGGAAGGAGCTTTAGGAGGTGTTCTAACAGACAATACCACTACGACCAATTTCTGACCCTTTCCACAATTCCCATCTTTGCCGCTAATAAAGTAAAAAGGTCCTGGTCGATCAAGCTTGAACTCTGTGTCACCGTCTTCAAATTTCTTGATTGGGTTCGTCGTGTTGCACTTGTCATAATCGTCCTTGTTGACCTCCAGAACCGAATCCGAACCCTTTTTGTACTTAAAAACTAAAACCAAAACAAAACAAACCCAGAATTAAAATCAATCAAAAATTATTCCCAGAGAAAAACAAAATTTGTTTTTGACAGGAAATAACTCACCCAAAATGTCATTAACTTGGAACCTGTTCTTTCCAGCCCACTGATTATAATCCTGAGAAGGATTCAAAACCCACCCATCGCTTCCACCAACGTAGAATTTGTGGGCATGAGAGTTAGTAAGAATACTAAACAGAACCAACAAGAAGCAGAGAGCTCTCTGAGACTGAAGCTCCATGAGAAAATAGACAAAAACTAAAAACAGAGGCAAGTTCTGAATTGGTGTATAGGGAAGTGTGAATATATTGAAACGGACAAAGAGAACGTGATGGCGTTCACGAAGCTTCAGAGGAAAATCAGCTGCCAGAAAGTATCGTTTTGGGAAGAGGATGACTTTTCGGAGAGAGCTATGATAACTGAAGGCAGGAATAATGGAGGATTGAGATTTAAAGGGGAAGCTTCCTTAAATGAAAATGATACACTGCCGTTGTGAAGGGGAGATGATGTACGACCAAGCGTGTAGAATGAAGGGTACTACGTGGCAAGATCATTTCCCCTGATTTACCTCCTCCTAGACACGCGGCGAAATCATAAGGATGGTGTGTAAGGAAATTTATTTAAGGTAGTCACTAGTCAGAGTTGTGTAATGAATGGCTCTTGGATTGGAGTGGACCAAAATGGTGGGACTGGTGAACCTCATAAAGAAGGGAAAGAATTGGTCCCCTAGAGAGCACTAGAAGAAGAGGAGCCACTGACCAGAGTTGGGAGATGAGGTGAGGATCAACATGAGAATCACATTGACCAATACTAAGTTCAAACAAAAAAGTTTCTTGTTCATTTGCAGAAAGATATAAAAAAATAAAGAAATTATTAAATAATTTAAAATTATTAAAATATTTTTTATCTTTTTAAAATATACTTTATAAAAAGCCTTAATTCATTAAAATATTTAATAAAGATAATAATTTTAATAAGAATAAATTTAATAAAAAAATAATTAATATTATTTTAATTTTAAAAAATAAAAATTAAAAAAAATTAAAATAACAATATCTTGAACCAAAATAACTAGCTACTCAAGATTTACTTAGAGACTAAATTATGGTGATGGATATCTGGATTCGTGCATGTGCGTTCGCCTCATCCTATGTATTTCCCAACATTTATCGTTTTTTAAATTTTTATTAGTTTAAAAAATGTAAAACACAAAAAAATTATTAAATAGTTTATAAATTGAAAAGACTTTCACTTTTTTACTAAAGCATCTTTTATATAGAACAGAGAGGAATAATTTTCTGAACTGAACATTTAATAGAAATAATAAGATAAATAGAATAAAATTGAAAGATAAAATTATTGTAATCTTAATTTTAAAAAAGTAATAATTAAAAAGAAATAAAAATGTTTTAAAATAATAATTATATTAAAATGGATGAAATATTAAATATTGGTTTCAATTGACTTTTGAGGAGATCATTGATTAAACTAGTAATTGCATCTGTGCTTATACCGATAATAATAACTCTTTTCCTCTATTGATTATAAGGTATTTAATAATAAATAATTTTAGTTTTTTAGATTTAGTTAACATTACTTAATTTAAACATTATATCTTTTTATTTTTTCTTTATTTTAGAGATTTGATGTTAACAAATTTTATTTGTTTCCTTTTAATTTTTAGTATATTTTAATTATTTTGCTTTTAAATTCTTAATTATAGCTTTTTATGGTCATTTTATGTGTTAGCATTTATTGTAATAATTAATTCTTTTTAAATCCCATTCGTCTATCAATTATAATATCAACAACTTTATTTTGGTAATTTTATGTGTAAGTATTTATTTATAAAATAAAATGTATCTTTTGGTAATTAGCCGGAGGCATTAATGAAATTCAATACTGCTGGGTGTTGCCAATTTTTAAAAAAAATAAAAATACATCAAGACAAATGGATTTGTACGACCTGATTTTATTTTTTTTAAAATTTAATTTTTTAAAATTTTTATATTTAAATTTATAAATTTTAATTTATTTTTATATTAATTTTTTTATTTTATTTTATTTTTTACCATGCATTATAACTTTTAAATAAAAAATCACCGCATCTCCTTGAAAATCTAATCTTCAACCTCAACACAGCTTAACATCACAATCATGGCAATAAAGAGAGCTGCTGCCGCGACTTTGTTGGAAGCAGAAGAAGCCATCTCAGCAAACAGTTTCTTGTATTTTGTATTATAAGAAGCCGGAAGTTGAGGATTGATATATATAGATATATATCTGATGAGCTGCTGGTGTATGCATGTTTGAGTCCTATTTATAGGCCAGAAGGAGGTGGGAAAAGCTTTGCCCAGTTATAGAGACTAACAAAAATGTTTACACAATTTATGTGTGACTAATTAAATTTGTTGGGTTTATATATTGAAATATAAAATTTAATAAATTTAATGATTTAAATTTTTATATTTAAAAATTAATTAAAAATAAAGTACTTTAAATTATTTTAAATTAATTAACAAAATTATAAAAACTCAATTAAAAATAAAGAATTTAAAAAAGGCAAGTTGTACTTTAGATACGAAATACTATGTGTAGTGAGATTAAATGAGAAAATAGATGATACACAAGAGATACTCTATCATTTTTTAAATTTATATGATAGATACAATTAAGAAAATTATTAAAAAATATCCAAATGGGAAGGACTTTAATTTTTGAATTAAAATATCGTGTATATAGAATAAAGTGAAATAATGTGTGTTCACATCATTTTTATAGGCCAGAGGAAGCAGGCAAAAGCTTTTCAGCAAACAGTTTTTTTGTACTCTGTATGGAAAATCTACTGAGTTGTAATTAAGAAGGCACAAGTTGAAGATTGATATCTCATATGGCTCTGGTGTGTAAGTTTGAGCCCTTTTTATAGGCCAGAGGGAGAAGGGAACAGCTGTTTATACTATCAGTGTGTGAGTAGTACATTTTGTTAGTTTTTACGAATTAATTTGTAAGATTGAATAAAATTAATGACAATAATTTTATGTTATAAGAATTAAGTAAAAAAATTAAATATAATAAAAATAATGGAATGAAAGAAGAAAGTATCATATATGTTAAAAGTTAATAAAAATAGGTTAAATTATTATTATCTGGGTCCACAACTGAACATGTTTAACTGATGTGATTAACGCTCATATTAACATGCCTTTTCATTTATTTGGGTTGTACATAGCA
This sequence comes from Dicorynia guianensis, assembly GCA_037013595.1. Lineage (NCBI taxonomy): Eukaryota > Viridiplantae > Streptophyta > Magnoliopsida > Fabales > Fabaceae > Dicorynia > Dicorynia guianensis. Next base: position 7,051,957 of record JASUAB010000009.1, read on the forward strand.
ATTAATTTGTTCAATAGATTTTCAAACTTGCAACAAGATGATATATATAACAGGAAAGAATTAGAGGAATAAATAAAATATTATTAGGGTCCACAAAAATTTTCTTAATTCTTAATCTGTTTGTATAAATTTTTTAAATAATCTTAAAATTTAATTATCAATTTTAATTTATTCCAAAATTCAATCGAAATATTCATCTCGCAAACAAGAAGTGTCCGTTATTATGATTAAAGAGTTATATTTTGTTCGCATCCTAGCCAACAAATACTGTGAGAGAGAGAGAGAGAGAGAGAGAGAGTGAGAGAGAGATCGCGGAAGGGAGAGAGGTTCTCACTTCTCTCCACTTCGCCTTAGGATTGATGCCACCAGTGGTGGGTGAACGGCGGCGGGAGGCGCCGCGGGTCTCTCTCTCCGCATCCAGTGAGAGACCTGTGGGCGCATATGGCAGAAGATGGGTGCACCGCACCCACCATAGGGTGCAATGCACCTTATCTGTTTTCTTGATTTGAAAAATAAAAATTAAAAATACTTTAATTAAATAAAATTGGCTTAAAATTTTTTTATAAATTATCGAATTTTTAAGAGATATCATTGATAAAGGCAGAAAATTTTAAAACATTTTGACAAAAATTTTCTAATTTTTCTTAGAAGTTTCTTTTTTTTTTATGCTTTTCTTAAAATTGAAAAAAAAAATTAGAACTATAAGAAGGTTTACGGCGTTGCGTTCTTTTTTTCAAGAACAATTGCAAAGAGAAACGGGTCTACATAGTAGGGGGAAGGCTCCGCCTGGGTCAAAGTTGGGCCAGACCGAGCCCCAGCCTTTTTGCACCCCATTTAGTTTTTTAAACAAACAGGAAGTTAGGGATTTTGAGCTTGGGCCCAAATCTTTTTCTGGGCCTCTTTCGTTTCGGACCCAATAAAAAAATAAATATTTATATAAATAAATAGATAATTTTTTAGAAAATTTAAAAATCAACTTCTTTTAAAAGTAAAAGATATAGAAAGAATGTGGAGTAATTAATTTCAGGGTTTTGTGTTGTGATTAGTGCTGGTTTGTAATAACAGTTTAATGAAACGTTTACACTTTAAATTAATATTGATGCATGAATGTGAGACTTGTGTTGAAATAATTTTATTGGACGTGGGTAAAACTTGAAAATTTTAAATTTATTTCAAAAATGTATTTTTCACAAAATGGAAACTCCCTTTTTTTATGCGAAATTGCAAGTTAAATCAAATTCAAGGAAAGCCATAAGATTTCAAAATTGTCTTCCTATTTAAAATTTTACTCCATTCAATCCTAAATTTCAGATTCCTTATAATGATAATTGTTGGGTGTGGTTAGTGAATAAGACTACTACCCAACATAGCCATGGATATCTTTGGTCAAATAGTTTAATATATAAGATTTAACAAATTTAATTTTTTAAACATAATTTTGAAAAATTCAATTTGAAGGAATAAAAGAACTAACCAAATACTCCATCTATTTTAAAATATCAATCTTCTAATGAAAATGTACAAGAATTATGAAAAAAAGTTAAAGTCTCTTACTAATATACCTTTTGTATAAAGTGAAAACATTTAGCAGAGATGTCAAATAGAATAAAGTCATAAAACTAATTAAATTAATACAGTCTTAGTTTTAAAAAAGAATGACAATTAAAAATGAATAAGAAAAACATTTCAAAACGAATGGTGTAATAAAAAGATATAAAGAATAATATGCTTGACATTTTATTAAAAAAATAAAAAAATCCGCAAATTATTATTCTTATCAATATATTGGCATTTTTTATACGAAAAGGAGTAAATTCGGAGAAACTAATTTCCCTGAAAGTGTAATGCAGTGGGTATATGTAACTAATTTTGCCCATAACCCATTTTTGTGGCAGAGGCAAGCGGTCAATGGGGCACTTGATAGCCACTCCAGCGTTTGATCTCTGACACACACCAATTGGGAAGAGTCTGTAATGTACTTACTAATGTACGTGAGTTGTCTACATCAAATAATTAGTTAAGTGCATCCTCATGAATTATTAACACATTTCCCATACCAAAAACAAAAGGCTATTTTTTAGGTTTGAAATGGGAATAATTTTTAATTATGAAAGACAACAAGAATTGAATTCTTTACCCTTTGATATTTATAAAGACTTTAATATCATATATATCAAATAACTTGTAATTTGTAAACAGTTACGTGAAGACTTAAAAATAACTATTTTATATCTCTATTAGTTTACTGGTCATTATAGTTAAATGACTACTAGCTTTTAACTCCAACACTACTGCGTTTGATCTCCCACCAAATGGGAAGAGTTTGTAACGTGCTTACTAATGTATTTAACCAGCACTCTGAGAAAGGGAACCAGCAAGAGTAGAAATAATTATCATTCAAATTGTATTCTATTCTGGAATGTCAACATAGACATGCATGCGAATTCTAAAACACAAAAGCTTGGACAAAATAAGCAGTTAGCTAGCTAGATAGCTAGTTAGCCCAAGTAGTCGTATAGTCTAAATTCCTTCGCTTAGAACCGTATTTGAGAGTTTCCTGCCTCATACGGTTCAGCAGTCAGATCATTGATGTCCTATTTTTTTAATTGAATTATCATGTACGGAACTTATTATTATCAATGGTGCATTCTTCTCTATAATTTAGGAGATAATTTTTATTAATATTATTTATATATTTTTATTTAAATTTTATATTTTATAGTTATTTTTTAATACATTACCGCGCAATCTTCTATAGTACGTCCTTAAAAAGAGACACAATCTGGAACGCACGCTGTTGAATGTCAAGATGCCGATGCTGGGGAGAATGTCACAATGATAGCAATGGAGAGGGCAGCTGCTCTGACTTTGTTGAAAGATGAAGCCATCTTAGCAGAGTTTCTTGTACTTTGTCTGGAAAGTCAAAACAATTATGAGAAAGCAGAAGCGAAAAAAGTTAATGGCTTCTTTGAACTTTAACAAATTTGAGTTCCGGGCATGTACTTCTATCTGAAAACTGTTTTTAATGGCCTGTACCTATATTTACAAGATATTTTAATGAATTATATTATACGTTTATTTTTATTCATATATAATTTATATATTTTTTAAATTTTGTCATATTCTTATTTTTTTATTTTTTTATTTACAAGTGCATATTATCATATATTATACACAAAATTACGTAAACATATGATTTTAATAATTTTTTACCAGGCTTTTAATGCAATGACAATCCTTTAATTATCCTTTAATAAGCTTTTAATTAAGAATGCCAAAATGAACTTGAACTATCAAACCAGCCTACCCTCTATAAGAGGTAGACTAGATTACTATATAGGTTACTTATTTACTTACAGATAAATTAATTCATTCTGTGTAACCCACAAATTAATACAAGTTAAGGTGGGTTAAATTCATAAGTTTTGACCCATAATTAAAATAAAATATATGTTTAAACTTAAATCTTTATCATAAATAATTTGTAATTGAAGATGAAGAATAAGACAATAAAAATGATGTAGGTTATTATTTTTATTTATTTATAATAGTTACTATATAATATTATATTTTAATTATTATATTAATGTGTATATATAATTTAGTGATACAATAAATCTAATTGGTGAGAGTTAGAAGTCAATCGTGGACTATTATTAATATTATGAAGTTAGAATTTGATTTTAAGACTAAAAATTTTAATAACAGGTTATAATTTGTGATTTAATTTAAGACTTAATTAAAACTTGAATTGTTATTTTTAATTTTAAATATTATATTTGAACTATAATTTTATTTAATAGATATTTTATTTAAATTTTAACTAATTTTTTTAATTATTAACAAGTTAGACCGCTTAGCCTATAACTCGTCATAAGATAGATTGAGTTGAGATTTTTCAGCTCATCAGTTATGTAGATCCACTCACTCGCCTTGCTTAATTACGAGCCTATGCAGTTCGAGACAAGTTTGCTCATTTTGACAATCCTACTTTTAATATAACGGTAACCCTTGATAATTGTCCTTTAATAAGCTTTTAATGTAGTGGCAGCCCATTATAATTGTCCTTTTAAGAGGCTTTTAAATGTAATGGCTTCGTTTTCTTGCATTGGTTGGAGATAAACTTAATTGTAATGCATGTTAGAGATTTTTATTAAAAATGTTTAGGTTAAATTATTTTTAGATTTCTTTAGATAAATTAAATTTTTAAGTGAATTTTTACAGTTTAAAATTATATAAATAAGTTCTTATAATTTTTACTGTTTATGTTTTAAGTCATTGTCATCGCTCCCATTGTGAAGCTATACAAAAATGCCTAACCTAACTAACATCCATATAGTTTCAAATAATATTCAATTAAGTCTTTATAATTTGATATAATAATACTAAAATCTCTATAATAATTATATGTACTTACTTATAGTTTGTTGTGTCAAATATTTTTGTGTAGTATTATATCAGAGAGTAATGGTAAGAACCTAAGACATAAATAGTAAAAAGAGTAAAACCCTCTTTTAGTCCCTCAAAGATGAACAAATTTTTATTTTAGTCCCTTACTGTTAAATTTTTCTATTTTGGTCCTCCAGAGATTAATTCACTTCTATTTTAGTCCCTCATTGTTAAAAATTCCTAATTAAGTCCTCCAAAGATTGAAATTAATATCAATCAAGTCCCTCAATTAGGATGATGACTAACAAGGTCAAAATTGCTGACGTGTCATGCTGATGTGGCAAAATTGGTTGACGTGGCTGCTGACATCAGCATGCCACGTCAGCCAAATTCAGCCACGTCAGTCAAAACCCTGCCACGTCAGCAACTTTTTAAATAAATTCTTTATGAGATTTAATTTATAAGAATATAGAAATTGATTAAAATCTTTATTTGTTTCAAATATCAAATTTTTAATAAACATGTATAGAAATAAAAAATATTAACTAGTTTTGACATGAAAAATTTTAATTCTTTTATTAAAATATTTTCTGTGTAAAAAAATTTTCGATAATTTTGAAATTCCCTTATTAAAGAGTCTTGAATTAAAAGACATCTTAATACTCAAATTAATTTATTTTATTATGAATAATGGCCCATTTTGGATGCTGAAAATGAGTATCTGAATTGATTTTGACGGGTTATGATTATAGAATGCAGGCATCTAGTACTTGAATTGCTTTTAAATTAGTTAGAATAATCAACACCTACAGTAATATAATAGTATAGTTGCACATGATATTGTTTTAAATCTTTTTAACATTTGAATTCAAACTCGGAATTACGTATCTTTAGATGATTTATCATTCTTTTAATAAAAAAAAACCGATATCCTATTATTATGTGAAATTGATTAGGGTGACTAAAAGTTGTATAATTTATATATTTGGACTTTTTAGATTTTTTTTTAACTGTCTCATTTATCTTGGTTATTTTAAATTTAGGTTTTTTATTCGAATATTCAGAATTTAATTCTTCTGATTTTGGTCCATCTTCCGAATATAGTAACTTCTTTGGTTTTGGTTTTCAGATTCCAAAATTAAAATATTGAAGAATCTGATCAACAATCTTCGGTAGTTTTAATTCTTTTTAAAATTATTTTTAAAAATGTTTTTTTTTTTTTGAAAAATCGATCCAAACAGACGCATTAATCCCAGTTGAAAAAAGGTTCACAGCCAAAGCACAATCCCTTTCTCCTGCCCCTTCTGCCATGCCAATAAACATGAAGCACTGAAATTGATCCAGCCACCATGCATGTTCCTCATTATATAGGGTGAAGAATGAATTCTTTTTAATTTTCCTTAAAAAATTCTAATTCATAAGTTATCATTAATATTTTTATTTTATTAATAATGTGACAAATATTCTTATACAAACTATAACATAGACTCATACTATTCTCACAGAATTCTAGAAAAAATTCTGAACAGACACATTTTGATCAATAAAACAGTGGGTCTTTTATTTCCTTAAAAGTAATAATGCAGCTCAGATTGAAAACTTCAACATTAAATCTGGAAAATCAAATGTTTATATTAAAATTATGATAATTAAAATTAATGAATCTCAATAACAAGAGCAAGACTATATTTTTTTTTACTGTAATATTATTTTTACATAATTTTTATTTTTTAAAATTAAAATTATTAAATTTATTAACTCTCATAAATTAAATTTAGAAAACTCAATTAATTCAACCGTTTACACAATAAATATATCAATCTATAAACAATGACAACTTACATAAATCTGCCAATCTAAAAACCTTGCGACTAATTGTTATGTAGCTGCTTGGGTGCCTGCCTGCCTGCCTTTCAATCGCATTCAATTTCGCACTGGTTCTTGCAGAGCCTGGTTCTAGACCCAACTGGGTGCCCCATGCATCTCTCATAGCACTTTACATAGCAATCTTGAAATGATCGCTTTTCAGCGGCTTGTGCAATCTCTGCCGATGCGAACATCACAATCATGGCAACCAAGAGGACTGCCAAAGCTTTGTTAGAACCCATTCTTCTGTTCTTCTCTTTTATTTGTCAGGCTGATCAGGATCTGCTTAGTTGCTTGCCAATTCACTGGGGATTTGGTGCCATATATATATATGGTGCCACCCAACAAAAAAGAAGGCACGAGAGCAGGTTGCTGAACTTGCTTATGGAAACTTCTATTTTTGGCTTTGCTATTTATTGGTTTGTGGTTTTGAGTAAAATCAGGATGAATTAGTGGTCTACTTTGCTTTCCCTTAAACTTGCACCCCTTAATTACTGGCATGAACACCGTTATTCTCCATGTTAATTGAACCACATGTATTGTGGGGTTTTAACTTTCGGAAAGTCTGTACTCAACAGGTAGGTTAAATGAAAATTTTACAAAAAAATTATATAATTGTTAAATTTATTAAGATTCATAATTTAATTATAAATTTTAATAAATTTAATAATTTAAATATTTTAAAATAAAATTTTTTAATATTATATTAAAGAAATTATTTTGTTTTTAACTCAAAATTTACCCTTTTTGAAGGGATTAAAAGTTTAAGCAAACATAAAATTATTTCATTCTTAGATTAGGATGTATTATAAATTTTAAAGAAAATTTATAATAAATTTTAAAATTACCTACTAAAAAGATTACTGACTATAGAATTTGAATTTAAATCTCATAAATAAAATATTGACCTTAGACATATAAAATATATCTTCATTGAAGTGAAGAAAAAAATTATTCATCATACTTTGTTATATAAAAGGCATACTACATTTTAAAAGAGTATCGTATTTTTTCGAAGGGAGCATTTTAAAAGTATTAAATCTAAAATTGATGAATTTAAAATAATTTATTTTTTTTATAAACATCTATTCACTTACAGTTTATTTTTTAATATATATTATACGCTTTAAAAATTCTATTTTTTGTATAAGAAATGTTATCTCACCATTCCCATTTTTTTGCAAGAAATGTTATAAACACCATTCCCACCACAAAAAATAGTTCTGCAACTTTAATCTGTGGACAACTCTTCCAATGGTTAAAGCTTAAAAGTGAAAGTTATATTATAATATTTTTATGGAAAAATTTTTACTCATAAGTGGAGCTCTTTCGTTCATTCACGGCTCATGGTTGTCTTTTCTTCGCCTTCTTTCTCTTTCTCTGATGGGTTTAACAGCTACGGAGATCACAACCCACTCTTTCATTTATTCACGGCACATGGTTGTCTTTTCTTCACCTCCTTTCTCTTTCTCTTTCTCTAATGGGTTTGATAACTATGAAGATCATAACTCCGGCTATCTCATAAAAAATTGTAATTTATAAATCAGTTATTATATGATTATAATTAAAAAATTATTACATGTTAAAATTTAATAAATTTAATATTATAAATATCTTTTAAATAAATATATCATAATATTTATTTTATAAAAATAATAAGATTTTAAATTAATATATACATGTTGATAGACAAATCCATCAACACAGTGCTTCTTTTGTACGAAGTATGTGTATTCCATGTGATGAAGAGGTGAGAGGTGAGAGAAGCTGGACTGTCAGAAATTGACATCCAAAATTGTATTGCAACATCAACCCATTCAACTTTCACTGAATGCACCACGTCGGCCGATATGAATAACCTGATTCTTGTGATTTAGAGATCAGAAAACAATCTTCAACAATAAGCCTCAATGTTTATTTATTTATTAATTTATTAATTCTCATTTTTCTTTCCTGCTGCATCTTTTTATTTTATTTTCTTTCTTCCTCCCATTTTCCTTACTTCTTTTTCTCGTTACTTTTATAAATAATTAATAAAATTAAATCTTATTTTTATATTTTAGATATAACCAATCAATATTAATTAAAAATTAATTTTTTATTATATAAAATTTTATAATTTATTTAAAATTAATTTAAAATAAACTATCATATTAAAAATATAAAAATAAAAACGTTACTCTTCATTTATTACATCCCGTGAGGTATCTTAGGCCGATATACTCATGCACTTTGTATCTATATATTCATGTACTTTACCTACTAATTAACTAGGTCTTAAACTTGATCTTCAACTTTGATGTATGCATCAAATTAAGTTTTCTTAACTCTATAAACTTTTAAGTTCACCTATGATAAGTTTCTCTCTCTCTCTCCTCTATTTCTTTGTGAGAGAACTAATGTAATTTGTAGAAAGTACCCACGTACTCCTAACATTTCTTATCGAATTATATTTGAAATCCTTGATTCCTCTCAAGCTAAATTGCCAGTTTGCTGGGCATTTCACCTACCAGGACCCAGAATTTTCTTTTATTTCTGGTATCATTTAAAAGCATAACTAAATGTAATTGTGAAATAATTCCAAACAAAATCACCATCTAAATAAAATATGTGACAATTAATTACTAGCAATGGTTGAGTTAGAATGTGAACTCAAACATTCAGGCATATATTGAATTAAGGTTTCATACATAAGACAGAACTAGCTGCTAAGAGAGATCTAGGCTGCACAATCTGTGAATTAGAGTTTGAAGCCACCGAGAAGCACATACCAGAAGGAAATGAGCATGATTGAAATACAATATATTATTTTCCATTATTGGCAGCAACTAGTAAAGGCATTGTACATTTATGGCATGGCAATGCCAGATCAACAAGGAAGCACAGAGTGGATGCAATTTGTTGTCCATACTAGTGAGAAGCAGAAGAGAAACAAGGACTAACAGTTATAAGAAAACTGATTTGCATCTCACTCTTTCTTTTCTTCCTTGGTTTCTTTCTTTTCCTTGACTTCTTTCTCTACCTTGACTTCCTTGACCTTTGCCTTCCCCTTTTTTGGCTTCATGAAGCAGAAGCATGAGCAACAAGGGCACTGAAACAAGAACTTCATTGCCTTTTGCTTAGATCTAAAATTCCTGGGCAAGCAATACAAGTAAGAGAAAAAGTTCTGCTTTGTGACCCCTTCTTATCTTCTTTCCTATCTAATTACGGCATCCAAATTCTTTTCCCTTTTTTGTTTTTTAATCTTCCTTTTCTTACTGTATACTCATTCGATGACAAAATTTACTGTATTTTGAAAGTTTTTAAGATTTGAGTATATTTTTAATTTAAAATTTAATTAAAATATTAAAAAAATATATTTTGATAAAAAATATATTTTTTTGATTCAATTTAAAATATCTTTTAGTTAGTAAATAAAAATTAATGTTTTAAAATAAAAATTTTTTGAAATGGATATACTTTTTTAATAAAAATTTTTATATATATAATTTAAATTAAATTTAAAATTTTTAATTATTTATTAATTATATTTATACATATTTTTTATTAAATTAAAAATATAAATATAACAAGTTTACTATAGATTTGTTGCCATTGGATACCCTTTCAATCACTTTCAACTGGGATTTCTGCCTCATAATGACAGCTTTAGCATGCCGAGGAAGTCATGGGGCTAGGCTAGCCGTGGTGGAAATTAGGGCCACAAGTTCCAATGGCCTCATCCGTGTGGTCCAGCTGCCCATGTGCGAGGGAAAAGCTTCTTTATTTTATTGGCTAGAAAAAAGATTCCTTTGCTGGCAAGCACTTAAGTTTGTCCATAAGAGACTTTTGAGTAAAATTTTATTTTGACGATGAATAAATTTTTATTTTAATTTTTTATTATTAAATTTTTTTATTTTAATTTTTTAAAAATTAATTAATTTTTAGTTAAATTATTTATTATTAAAAAATTTTAATTAAATCTTCTAAAAATTAAAATTGATATCAATTAAGTCACTAAATTAAGATGATTGTTAATAAAGACAAATTTATTAACGTGTATGATGACGTGATATAAAATACTTACGTAACAGAATTTATTAACGTAACAAAATTAAGTCTTCTAAAAATTAAAATTGATATCAATTAAGTCACTAAATTAAGATGATTGTTAATAAAGACAAATTTACTAACGTGTATAATGACGTGATATAAAATACTGACGTAACAAAATTTAGATGATATGACATACTGGTAAGATAAAATTTGTTGACGTGACAGGAGATTGACTGACTTGTTATGATGACGTGACAGAATTTGACTAACGTGATAAAATTTAACTAACGTGTCATGTTAACGTCAGCATACTATGTCAGCTAATTTTTTTCACGTCAACAACTATCTTAATTGAGATACTTGATTAATATTAATTTTAATATTTAAAAGATTTAATTAAAAATTTTAATAATAAAAAACTAAAATAAAAATTAATTAATTTTTAAGAATTAAAATAAAAAAATTTAATAATAAAAAATTAAAATAAAAATTTATTCATCTTTTAAAGAATTAAAATAAAATTTTACTCAAAATTTTTTGATCTGGGACACTGGGAAGTAGGAATGGCAATGGGCTGTGTGAGGACGGGGAGTAATTCTCCGCTGAGGAAAAAATTTTTCCGTGAAAGGGTAAATTTTTGGGATTTTTTCAGAAGTTTAAAATTTAAAATTTTTTTTAATGTAAATTAATTTATATTATTTTATTTATTATATATAATTATTAATTTTTGTATATTATATATTATATAATTATTATATAAAATTATTATGATAAATTTATATTTTTGAAATCTCTTAAAAGTAAACAATGGAATCTCCGTCTCTTTCTCAAAATTGTGACCAAACAAAATTTTTATTCTCACTTTCATAAAAAGAAATTTCTTCCCAATTTTCAGTCAATAAAAAAAAATTCTCCCCAATTATCAATCAAAATCGAGAATCCTCTACAAATTTCCGTCCAACAAAAAAAATTACCGCCTTACTTGTAGGTTTGTTTTGCGGATTCAGAACCTAATTTCAAAGTTTGGTATTTAACAACCGATTAATTTCGAGAGCACTCAATTTAGATGTAAAAAGTTACCAAATATATTATTAAAATATTAATAAAAACACTTTTTAATTAATTTTGTGCACCTTTTATGCATTAAATTATATGAGACTAGCAGTACTCTTAGTATCAAGGCCTTAAAGTCAAATTTTGTACTGTGTTCTGACAACACACTTACGAGTGCCCTTTTGTGACTTATTTAATAGAATATAGCCTCCTTTAATCCTACAAGGCTATGCTACATACAAAATCTTTACTAAACTTTCCGCTCAGAATCTCTACCCTTCAAGGAAATGACCAGTAATTTCACAACTCTATTGAGCACAAACTTCCATTCTCCTTTAGAAAAATTATATTTTCACATCTTTTAACTCCCGTTTCAGTCATATTTTTTACACAATTAAAACTTAAACTAAAAGTTCATTATAAAATTTAAAAAATTATATATATATATATATAATGAAAGCTACATCAAAACCTAAGTATGGGCCAGATAGCAAATACGGGACTCTTACCTTTGCCCGTGGCGTCATCATTGTTGGAAAACCAGAAACTCACTCCATCCACATAATGATGCTCGCCGTACATTGCCCACAAATTGTCTTCCATGTTTCTTTATCCGGCCCTAAAGATAGTTGCAATTTAACTTAAATAGAGCCCCAACACTAAACCAATTCAAAGAGAACGAATAAGCATACCCTTCTGTACAGGGTAACAATCAATTTTATTGCACTATCAACCGTTTAATCAATTATTCATGCAACAAGAAGGATCAGACTGTCGGCAGTGAGGCTGAGAAGAAATGAAAAAGAGAACAAACCACATAACTTCATGCCCCTCAACTTCAGCATTTTGGCCCACAGGCAGACACAAGGTTGCCAGTGCACATGAGCTGTTTAGAACTTACTCTTGCCTGAGTAAGCACCTCAGAGACGAGAAGATGAATTTTTTGGCTTTGGCTCTTTACGATAGTCATATACCCCAATACCTCGTTTTCTTCCCAGTCGACCAGCATCAACATACTGTACGAGTAGAGGACAGGGTGAATATTTATCGTCCCCAAGGCCAGCATGAAGAACTTTCAATATTGACAAGCAAACATCCAATCCAATGAAGTCTGCCAGCTCCAAAGGACCCATTGGATGGTTGGTTCCCAACTTCATTCCTGTATCAATATCTTCTTTTGTTGCGACACCAGTGTAAAGAGTAAAAAATGCTTCATTTATCATAGGCATAAGAATCCGGTTTACTATGAAGCCCGAATAATCCTGGGAGACTATTACTGTCTTGCCCAGCCTACACGTTGAACAAACAGTAAATTAGCGGATATGTTAATAAGTCTCTAGCTACTTCTGAACAACCAGAAGTAAAAGAAAGCACCTTAGAGGGGTGGGGTAAAAAAGAATCAAGGAGAGAAATTTAAAAAGAAAAATTGCAGAGTTGCACTGTAGACAAATTAAAGCATGAATTTTACAAAACTGGGTTATACATTTTCTTTAGCACTTTGAACAACAAAAAACACCAGTTCACATCCAGAATATAATTAGGAAATATACACAAGGTCACATTAGATTATCCTGGAACTTAGGACACAGTACAGATCTACCTTTTCATAAGATCCAATAGATGCTCATATTTGTTGGAAATATTATTCAACAACAAAAACATGCCCTATTATTACGTTCTATTATATGCTTGAGTCGTTGACATTTGTTGTACACATGCAGGTCCTGTGGTCAATATGGTGAAAGATGGAAAAATACCATCCCCAAGGTGCACCACTTTCAACTCCACCTAGTCCACCCCACTTACACATGCAATTTACCAACTCAAATTTATTTAGGTTACGTTAAAAGTGCATGGGTAGGAGGAATAGAGTAGTGATTGGAAAAGTATGTAGGAGATGGAAAGCCAGAGAGAGAAAATAGAATAAATTGTACTATATCCTGATAAGGATAAAATGAAACAGAGAATAGCAGGAATCAGGTTCCTTATAGTTGCAAAAGAAAATGAGGGGAGGAAATTATATATCTTTCATAGTGAAGGATGCTTAAGCCAATCACCTCTCTGACAACGCTTTTGTAGCAGCGAATGTCTGATCTGAAGTGTCTGCACCTCGCACTATCTCAATCAGTTTCATCAGAGGAGGAGGATTCATAAAATGCATCCCTATCACCTGCAAATGACATAGATTGCTTTCAAAAGGAAAAAAGTAATATCTTCTCTGATGTAAGGGAGAAAATGGTTGAACTAATGTTAACAGAACTGCAGTCTCAAAACATAAAATGCATCCAGAATATACCTGATTTGGTCTACTCGTAGAAGATGCCAGACGAGTGATGGAGATGGAACTTGTGTTAGATGCCAAAATGGCAGAACTTTTAGCAATCTTGTCTAGTTTCAAAAATAAAGCTTTCTTTATATCTTCAGATTCTACAATAGCTTCAATAATGAAATCAGACAGATGGAGCTCTTCCAAATTTGAGGTATACCGCAGACGCCCCAAAGCATCAGTACCTACTGCCTGTCACACAAAGATAACAAAAACAATGCTCACCACAAAAATAAAAATGTTGAAGAATATAGATCTTAACATTTGAAAAGAAACACAAACTTTATAAAACTTATAGCGATTTTTTTTTTTATGGAGTAAAATGGACCAAAACAGCAGCATATCTCTAGTCTCGTGGAAATCTTTCTCTCTCTAAAAAATTTTCAGATAATTTTACGTATACAGATTTTTCCCATAGTTCCACTTATACCATTGGCCTTGCATGACATTTCTCTATGTCAGTAGCCCAATGAGTGAGCTTTATAATCTTTAAATTATCACAAATGTGCCTTAAGGCGAATTTAGATTAATTTTGATAGATTAGATATTTGATCATTTAGGCTTTCATTCCTTGTAATTATAAATTATTGTTGGATAATTATAATATAGAATATAAAAGCAATGCTTTTGGTGATCATGATTTGTAATGAATATATCTCTTGTCTTAATCTTAATTCTACATATATTTAACAATATTTACAAGTCTACACTTTTGGATAAATTAATCATGGACACTTTACATCAGATTTTTGAAGAATTGTTGCATCTGCATATCATGCCAGACTATGTATAATGCAAACTAGTATTCCACTTATCCAACCCCCGAAAGAGCATAGTTTGGTACTGGTCTACTACAGCCATTCCTTGATGCCTTCGTAATCAATGACGGGAATAAAATTACTTCAGAGTCTGGATATCTCTTGGAGACTCTTGGGTTAGTTGTATCATTTAAAATAGTGGTGGTTGACTACCATAAAATTGAATTTGCCTACTTATATAATTATGAAGAAAGTGCTCAACAAATTAACTCGCATGAATACTTCTGTAAACTGCTTGCTTGATATGGGTGAGAGAGAAGACAGATTGAATCATGTGGCACACTCTCATGTCTGATTTAAATTGGTTGATGTTGCAACTTTGCAAAGCTAAAGTGATTTATCCAAATTACGTTCAGAAGCAAAAAACTCAAATAATTCGAGAAAAAAAATCCTATTTAAGTCAATTAAGATTCACCCAAGCCAGAAGCAGAACCCAATTATCAATTCCATTGAAGGAGAAGTTATCTTCAGGGCCAAAAACTATATGTCTGTATGTAACATGAGCAAGCTATTATGCTTGATCTTAAGTAGGGCTCTCTAAAAATTATAAAATTCCCTTTTTCTTATGTTTGCTCCCACTAGTAAAGCAACTTCATTCAGAACAAACTGCCTACAAAGTATTGCTATGTCCACGCTCTACCCTGCCCTCCCACCTGTAATAAGTAACCTCTGCACATCATTACTGAGAACCAAAAATTAATTCCAACGAGACACAATGCTTGAGTATTATATATGCAACTAAAATTCTCCCCACGGTCAGACAGAACAGCACTTAGAATAAAAGTTTTCATGTTGTATACAAAAACATATAGCACCCAATTCCACCCTAAGAGGAATTCAACAGAATACACTACTTATTCAAGTTCAGCATAAGAGACTGTGAATACCCAGAATATATGCAGTATCAATCTTCTATTACAGTTACCCGGATAGAAATTCCTAAACCCAACACTGATTAACACGAAATTGTTTTTGGTAGAGGTCTGAACCTAGGACAACCAAAACTATCCCGACTAACCTACTCCCAGTGGCAACACCAAATAATAACAAGAAAAACTGAATCTTCTAACCACGCATAAATTGGCAGAATTAAATTCCGATCACAAGTTTCCAATCAGCCTTGATACTGAGACTACTAATATGAAGCCAAAATTCCATTTCTTCATTTTCAAACCAATCAGAAGTCAAAGACAAAAACTGAATCTTCATTCCAAGCATAAATCGGTAGAATCAAATTTCGATTACACCTTTCCAATCAGCCTTAGACTACTAAGATGAAACCAAAACTCTGTTTCTTCATTTTCAAACCAATCAGACGTTAAAGACAGAAACTGTCCTACCTGAGAGAGTTGCCCTTTGGAAACAAGTCGCTTGATGGAGGAAGAGATAGAGTCGGGGGCTCTAGCGAGAGCTGTAGGGTCAGTGTCAAGGAGCCAGACGTCGATGCCTTGCATGGCAGCGACTTGCGCAATTCCGGAGCCCATCTGACCACTGCCCACCACTCCGATTGTCTTTACCGCCGCCATAAATCGTCTAGACTGTAAGAACAGATGGAGGTATATTACGACGGAAAATGATAAAGTGCGTATATTTATAGCAATGTTAGTTTTATGTATTTTTATTTATAATTTTTATAATTTATTATATTTTATCTACATCTTATATTTAATATATTATTATATATGTATATTTAAAATGCTATATAATATTTTAAAAATTTATAATTTTAATACATGGAAATGACAGGTATACGACACCTACAGACTACGGTCGTCCTCGTCCCGTACTTGTACGTCCCGGATTGGATTGGAGTCTATCTTCTAAAATTGGAAAGTATGGTAAAACAAAATTTAAAAATTAAAAAAATAAGAAATTTAGGTAAGTTTAGTTGTATAAACTATTTGTACTTTTAATTATATAATTTGTCATAATTTTCCTCTATATTTTTTTACTTTAAAAATTTAGCTCCGCCGGCGTATGTACAACAGTGATTATCGAAGGTATCACACTGTACGGATAAGGCCGAGGACCTTGAAAACTGGATACACGGGGCCCACGGCGTATGTAGGAGGGCCTTGTTGGCAAAGACTTCGTCACTTGTCCCAACCCATATTATTGTCGTAAAATTGGGGCCTTCTTATTTCTTCACTTAGTGCCTCGCTGTCCAATAACTGAGCGATGTTGTTCCTATCTAAGTGAAATAATAATTTGATACCTCAAAATTTAATAAATATAATTTTTTTAGATTATAATTTAATTTTTTATATTTTTAAATATATATTTCATAAAATTTGATTTAAAAGTAACAGAAATATTTAAATTTAGTTCATAATCAAATTTTAATATTTAAATTAGTCTTTTTTTTAGAATATTTTTTATTTAATAAATAAAGATTAATTTTTTCAAATTTTAAATAATATAAAATAAGTAAACTTTACCTAAATAAATTTTTTTACACAAAAATTTAAATTAAATTTAAAATATCTAAATACCTACTATTTAAGTCAACCCACGTTTATTCAAATTAGATGGTTGCCTATTAGTCCTTAGGCTTCATTTTTGGTAGAATCCTTAGGCCTCATTAATCTGTCAAGATTTGACGCCATTATTAATTAGACGGTGATATTGTATGTTGAATTATTTGTCAAATTAATTAATGTTTATCTAAATACTAATTTTTTAAATACATAGAATGGAGGATAATTAGAATTGAAGATGATTTAAAAACAACTAAAACAAAATATAATTTAACTGTATCTAACAAAAATAAAATTAGAGACTGCCTTTGAACGAATTGAACCATTGCCAGGCGCGAACTGTCTTCCATAAACAGTGATTGATGCCATCAAAATTATATATTAATATATGATATTGATTAATGATCCATGTTAATTTTAAGAGTAAATTATTTTATTTTTCTTCTATTTTATACTTCTAGCATAAACCTTTTTTATTTTCAAAATCTATACGAATATCTCTTATAATTTATAAATACACTTCATATACATTCAAATTATCAAAAATATTTCAGTTGAGTAATAAATTTATTATAACTAGTCAAAAATATATTATTCATTGAGTAGTAAAATTTTTTTATCTTAAAATTCATGTTTGACCCCTTTTATAAAAATAATCTTGTGTGAATTTTTTTATAATTTATGAATTTTAAAAAATATAAAAAATATTTTTTTAACATTTTGCATAAAAATTATAAAATAATATTGTAAACATATTTTTTTATATTTTTGTATTTTGTAAAAATTTTATAAATTTTAAAAAGACCCATGAGACCATTTCTATTGATGGAATCAAAAGAAAGTTTGAAAGGAGAAAATTTTCTTACCCAACTAAAGATATTTTGATAATGTATAACAAATCGAATTTATGTGTACACATTTAGAAAATATAAGGGAAGTTATTGTATATTTTAAAAATTAAAAAAATATTTAAAGTAATTGACTCTAATTTTAATTACGTTAGTCTCTATAGTCATTCATTTGTAAATGTATAGTAGTCCAAAGTGCTACTTAATTTGTCAAGCTAATGCTAAATTTAATAGTTCTATCCAAATTTGAAAGCTCCAAAAGACACAGAGTGTAGGCAAGTTTTTAACAATTAGAGTTTAACTCTTGCAATTTAAGGGACTATCCATTTAGGTTATACATTTGAGAAATGAAGTTGTTACTTTATTTTAAAATAAAAGTAGAATCTAGATGAAAGTCTCTATTTTTTTTTTTTGGTTATTATGCTATCCCTTTAATAATATTTTTCCTTGTATTAAATTATACCTCATATAAAAATGAATGATATGATTGAGATTAAATATAATAAAAAATAGTATAGCATAACTTTCTTTTAGTACTTTATGATATAGGACTTTTTTTTTTTTTTTTTAATCCTATCAGGTTAAGTCCTCTCTGTAGTTCAAATTGAATTTGGTTTGGACTAAGAATAAATTTGAGTTAACAGCTAAAAAAGGAAAAAGAGAAAAAGAAAAAATAATTTATGCCATTTTACTTTCAAACTTTCTAATACGGACCAAAGAGGCAGTCAAAGGTAGAATTCAGAAAGACTTCTGTTAGACGAGAATATTTGATGGAGTGGAATTCTTTAAATTTTTAACAAAATAAGTGGGAGTAAAAAAATAAAATGTATATATTAAATTTAAATAAAATAAAAAATAGAAATAATTTATTAAAATTAATAAAAATAAAATTTATGAGATATAATAAAATTTTATATTAATTATTAATTATTTAATATAATTATTTTTCTTTATTCGAGTTTAGAATTAGTTATGTATAATACAAGTAATGATAGGGAGATTAAAAATGATATTTAAAAAGTTATTAGAAAAGTTTAATTAAATAATATTTTTAAAAATTTAATTTTAAATAAAATTAGTTATATTATTTAATTTATGTAATTGATTTTATTTAATAAATTAAAATTTTATAATTATTATTGTAATAAAAATAAAGTCAAAAAATTTTAATTTATATTAAATAGTATCATACTTTTTGCAATCAGTTTCTATAGATATCCTTAATCACTAAGTAATTTGGTAAGAGTTTAAACGATTGACTAAGACATTACTGTTTGGGTGAAACAGTTGAATTAGACTATTTTTCTACGGTTCGCACGGGGCCGCAGCTGCATATGACCAAACCAACCAGGTTGCTCGTTTGTTCGTAATATACTATGTTGGGCTTTTACCAAAGTACCGTTTGAACTTGACAATTGAGACTGAGACTGAGTCCTTGTACGTTACAATGCATCGAGTTGACCAAACAACGAAGAAAGAGTAACGTTGCTTTCATAATTTTTTTATTCATAGAGTACCCAGTTATATTAATTTGACGAAAGTAACTCCCAAATGATTGGAGTTATTAAATACTCGAAAAGGCCAATTTAAGCTATTAAATATTTAAATTCCTATGTAAAACTCAGTAAATAAAATATCTAATATCTATCAAAAGGATCACTTAATTTTATTATTTTTTATTCTGATAATTTTTTTTATTTTTTTCAATTTTATATTTCAATTTAATTTGTAAATTTTAAATTTCTTTTACTAGTTCTCTCTTTCTTAATATTATTTCAATTCCTCTTTTACTAATTCTCTCTTGATTCAAATAATAGATACAGCAAAATAAATTTAAAAGTTAAAAAAAGTTGACACAGTTATTAAAATTAAAAAAAAAGTCACAAACCCAATATTTCTTCTTTTAATTTCAAACTCTATTCTCACTCTCCTAGTTTATAGTAAATTCAATGTTAATTCCAACTCCAATACTTGTGCGTTTTATCTCTTACCAATTGGGAAGACTTTGTAATATACTCACAAAAGTATTTAAGCAGCATTTTGTGAGAATTATAAAGGAACCAGCAAGAGTAGAAATCATGATTATTCAATTTGTACTTATTCTGATACACAAAGACTTGGACAAAATAAGCAGCTGTATAGAGGTAGCTAGCTAGCCCAAGTGTTCGTATACATAGTCTATTTCAGATACGTAACTTATTATCATGAATGGTACATCCTTTTGAACAATTTTGAATGCAAAAATTAAGGGGAACAGTGACACAAGATGCAATGCACTCTTGGTAGCATTTTTCGTCAACATGATCCTGCGGAGACACTGCTCTGCCTTCTCCAACCTCAACACAGCTAAACATCACGATCATAGCAATGAACAGAGCAGCTGCTGCCACTTTCTTGGAAGAAGAAGAAGTCATCTCAGCAAACAGTTTCTTGTAATTTGTATGGAAGGTCTGCTAAGTTATAAGAAGGCACAAGTTGAAGATTGATATCTGATGAGCTTCTGATGTATGCATGCTTGAGTCCTTTTCATAGGCCGAAAGGAGAAGGAAAAGCTTCTTCCAGTTACAGAGATTGACAAAAATGTTCACACATTTTGCCTGTGTGTAATTAAATTTGTCAAGTTTATTTGGAATATAATAAATTTAATAATTTAAATTTTATATTAAAAAATTAAATAAATTTTCATCATGCATTATTTTTTCTTATCATTTCTGCCCATCAAACAACACAAAGCCTTGGACCATGTAAAATGTGTGACAGGAGTTTCACAAAGTTCAGTATAATTGTAAATTTCTTAAGTTTTATAATTTAATATATGTAACTTAATAAATTAAATCATTTTAATATTTTAAAGTATAAATTGTGAGATTTATTTTACAAAAATAGAAAAATTGATAAAATACGTCATCTGTTTCAAAATATTAGTCTTTTAATGAAAATGCAAGAAATTGTTAAATAGAATTGAAATTGAAAAAAATTTTAATTCTTTTACTAAAATACTTTAAAAGAAAAAGAATCTTTTTCAACTGAAAATTTAATAGAGACAATAAGATAAAGTTAGAAAACAAATAAATTAATTCAGTCTTAATTTTAAAAAATGATAAGAAAAAATTTTAAAACAAAAGATATTTTAAAATGAATGGAGTAACAAAGTGATATAAAGAATAGTATGCTTGACTTTTTTATTAGAAAGACAGAAAATGCTGATATAATCTTTGCTCAAGGCAAATTACTATTCTTACAAACTCTCAATATATTGGCATTACTTTTACACAAAAGAAGTAAAATCGAGGAAATTAATTTCCCTGAAAGTGTAATGCAGTGGGTATATGCAAATAATTTTGGCCGTAACCCATTTTTGTGGCAGAGACAAGGGGTCAATGGGGCACTTAGTAGCCACTCTAGCGTTTGATCCCTTATTTGGGAAGAGACTTTAGTGTTGTACCTATTGGATTCTATGTAAAATTTAATATAATTATTGATCAATTGAGTATTATAATTTAAAATATAAAATTTAGTAAATTTTAATTTTTAAATAAAGATACTGTGAGTTTTAATTTATGAAAATATAGAGATTAGTCCGAATTTTCATTCATTTCAAATATCCATCTTTTATTAAAAATGCATAAAAAATTTAAAAAAATTAAATAATTTTAAAATTAAAAATTTTCAAGTCTTTTCTTAGAATATTCTTTGTGTGAAAAAACTTCTCAATAATTTTGAAATTCTCTTATAGAAGAGTCTTGAATTAAAAGACTATTAATACTCAAATTAATTTGTTTTATTATCAACAACGGCCGATTTTGGCTGCTGAAAATGAGTATCTGAATTGATTTTCACTGGTTATGACGGTAGCATGCGGGCATCTAGTATTTGAATTGCTTTTAAATTAGTTAGACTAACCAATATCTACAGCAATTTAATAATATAGTGACTTACAATGATATTTTGAAATTTTTTTAATATTTAGATTTGAACTCAAGATTTTGTAATTTTAAATGATTTACCATTTTTCTAATAAAAAAAGCCAGTATCCTATTATTATGTGAAATTGATTACGGTGACTAAAAGTTGTATAATTTATATATTTGAATTTTTTAGATTTTTTTAACTATTTCATTTATCTTTGTTAATTTAAATTTAGTTTTTTTATTCTAATATTTAGAATTTAATTCTTCTGATTCTGGCCAATCTTTCGAAAACAGTAGCTATCTTTGGTTTTGGTTTTCAGATGCCAAAATTAAAATCTTTAAGAATCTCATCCTTTTGAAAAGTCAGAACCCCTTTCCATTACAATCCATTAAGTTGACCAAACAAAAAAGAAAGAGTTAGTAATTCCGAGTTATATTAATTTGACAAAAGTAGCTCCCAATTAATTGGAGTTATTAAATACTAAAAAGACTCATTCAAGTCATTAAATATCTGAATCCCTATGTAAAATTCAATAAAAAAAAAATCAACTATCTCTTGATTTTATTATTTTTATTTTGATATTGTTTTATTTTCTTGATTTTATATTTTAATTTAACTTGTAAATTTTAAAGCTTTTTACTAATTCTCCCTAAATACTATTGTCTGTATTTCTCTTTTATTATACCTTTAATTTTAAACAACTCAATTCTCAATCTATACAATTTATGAGAAATAGATCTACATAATACACAATATCTCCCACACACAAAAATGCAAAAGATATAAAAAGGGAATAGCAGGTGAAAAAGGGTAATGAGTAATGTGTTTATTACGGAAGGTGCCATCATGTTAAAGTATGAAATCCTGGTCTTTTTACGGGCTTGCTTCAGAAGATTTATTATGAGTAACTTTCCCCAAAGAAAAAGGTGTAAAATGAAAAATAAAAAAAATAAAAAAAAAAGCCCCCAATAAAGTTACAAGCCAAAATAGCATAATGAGCATCAATCTTTCTTGAATTTACACTATCTTTAACTAAAACTTGGTGCCACAATATTTGACTGGATTATTATCAACTGGGGTTTACCAACTTTTACCTTGTGAAAGAAGGGTAATCAACGTTGCTTGCTTGCATTATTATCCTCTTGATCCTAAAGTCACATTAATTTGATACAATGTGAGTATGTTTGACTCGAACAATGATATTTATGTAAATAAATTTTGTATACCTTTACACATTTTAATTTTTTTCTTTCTTCTTTAAAAATATATTTTTGTAAGCACTACTAAATTGTTAAATTGACTTTTTTAAAATGTAAAATATAAATTATTTTATAAAAAAATAGATGATTATTACTAAAAAAATTAATTTAATAAATTATCTTTAATTGATAATTAATTATTTATTTATATTTTATAATAATTTATATTATTATTTTTTTGTTAAGGACAATTCATCTTGCATTTTATTATAAAGTATACTCTACATTTAGAGCTCTACATAGCATTGGCTATGCCATAGCTTATGATGATGCTTTTTGAAACTGAACCTTGTTGATGAGTTAGTGGGAATGCTTTAGTTGAGACTTTTATGCACTCAAAATAGACTTCGTCCCAAGACATTGAACCCGATTAGTTACAAGCTTTTCATTGTGTGGAGCAATTTCCTGGCTAGGTTTACCCGCAAATGGGACATGCAAGCATCGATTGATCGATGCTGCAACCGAAGGTGTGTGCATGTAAACATATATAATTCTTCTGATGTGATGGCTGAGCTTTCTACTCTTGGATTTCTCCCTAATTAGGTTGAAATGGGAGGATGGTTTTGTAGCAAATCAATTGAGAGAGAAAAAGAAGAAAGGGACGGGTAGATATCTGCTGTTTGAATATTGGTTTAGTTGTTTGTTTCTTCTTCTATAATCCATGTACGGAAAAGTTTTATCCGGGAGAAAGCTGAAATCACACAAAATTTTAAAAAAATCACATCTCTACATATATTTTAGAAAATTCTAGGATGAAAAAGGGTAAAATGTATTTTTATTTAAATTAAGTTATAAAATTTAATATTTTATATTTATTGATATAAAATTTTTATGAAAACGAAAACGTGACAATAATTTCTCCTTCACGTGAATCGCAGCAGGTTGGGTTGTTGACCGGACAAGGCAATAGCAGGGAAAATCATCTTTCTTCTATTTATTCTGGTGTCACATGCATTGACGCAAGTTTGCCTATCATTGAATTGAACACCCAATCCCACCGGTTCCCGCTTCTCCCCAGTCCCCATTGCCCTTTTCCGTGACGTTGGCCGCCGCTCCAACCACTCTCTTTATGTCCCTTCACTAACCCCATTTACTGCGCGTGCATTCCACATCGCCGTGCAATTAATATTCAATAAAAAATAAAATCAAGAGAAAAAATAATAAAAAATTAATATAAATTTATATAAATAAAAAATAATTAAAATTATGAAATTATAATATAGTTGATACACTACAAATCTTGTCATTGCGTACATTATGCTGCAAATCCAGAAAACGGGCACATGAGCACATAATACACTGCGATGTTACAGTGCGAGCACGCGCATGATGTCAACGTGGGGTTTGAGAAAGCTCTTCCTCCTCGGATTACCGCACCCACGGATGCTGTCCAATCCAACCTCATCAAACCCATTCCTAATCCAAAGAGAGAGAAACTAAAACGGACAAATGCAGGTAGCGAGCATTGACAATTAGAGAAGCGTTGGAGAGAGAGGAAAGAGAAATAGGAGGGGGAAGAGAGAGAGAGAGAGAGCATGTGTGTAAGCTGAGACTTGGCTCGTAAACATTGTCCACTGTGACAGAGGTCCAAGAGGGAAGGGGAGCAAATTTGTACACAAGTCAGCTCCTTTGTCTTCATTTCAAATCACCCCTATCACCAGTGAAATAAAATAATACATGTTCAGGAAAGAGAAAGAACTTTCCTTTTCTGTCTTGCACTGCTGTGCCCCCTCTCTTATGTTTTTTGATTTGAAATTTCTGCCCCCCTTTGTCTTCGTCTTCACTCTATTATACGTTTTTGTTTGAAAATCAGAGAGACAGCTATTACCTTTGAAAATAATTTTGGAAGAAGAACGAAAAAGAATAAAGAAAAAGACGTTTGGTTTGGAACTTTGGAAACTGCTCGACACCTATTTGACGAAAGTTTGCTGAGGTTAGGTTTTCAGCGGACTGTTTGTCCCTCCTTTCATTATTCTGCTTCTTCGACTCCCTTTGAGCTAAATTTCAAATCTTTCTGCCTTCTGAAGCAAATAAAGCTTATTTTTTATTTTTATAAGAAAGGGCCTTCATGGGCACTAGATCCTACGGGATTTCGTTGAAGGGTCACTGTTAAGTTGACTCCCCGGAAATATTAGGTGATGGGGTTCTTCGTTTTTCGGTCAAGGATCTTAATTTCAGGTGGGGCTAGGGATTTCACCGGTTCTACTTGTATTTGATTGTTTTCTTCACTTTTTTATTTACATAGTGACTGTTGATTGCTTCGCTCATAAGCTG
Organism: Dicorynia guianensis; assembly: GCA_037013595.1. Taxonomy (NCBI): domain Eukaryota; kingdom Viridiplantae; phylum Streptophyta; class Magnoliopsida; order Fabales; family Fabaceae; genus Dicorynia; species Dicorynia guianensis. The sequence continues at coordinate 7,077,214 of JASUAB010000009.1, forward strand.
TTGTCAGATGGTCCTTTTGTGCTTTCTTAGGTGTTTGGGGATATGGGATATAAGTTTCTTCGTTTGGGCACCTATCTCTTTCTTCAAGGGGATGTTTTTGAATCAGTGTTCAGATTGAGCAGGGTTTGGCAGTGTCTCGTTTTCTGTTCTATGGTTCTAGGGATTTGGTTTTGGTGGTGGGGATTGGTGACCTCAATTTCTTACTTGTAATCGGTGCTAAACTTGTAAGCTGCAAGTTCTCTATTGTGGTTTCAGTGTTGGAAACTTTGGAGTGGTGGTGTCTGGTGATAGAAGTTCCTGTGTGGTTCTTCTTAGTTCTGAAAGGCACTGCACTTCTAATGACACTGGCTTCAACTGTGTCAAGAGGAGCTTAGCCTTGATTTGAGCTGAAGATATACTTTGATTTCGGTAATTTCAGTAATGGTGCTGCTCAGATGCTTTCTTATGACTCTTCTTCAATGGGGATTCTTGGCTTGCTTTCTTTGTTTATCTATGGGTCTTGAAAACCCAGCCTCATCCTGTGACAGGCATGATTTATCGGCCCTAAAGGAATTTGCAGGCAACCTCACAAATGAGTCTATCGTCACGGCATGGTCCAATCATGTTGATTGCTGCAATTGGATTGGAGTTTTCTGTGGCAATGTGACTGACGGGGTAGCTGCTAGTAGAGTGACCAAGTTGATACTGCCTGCAATGGGTCTAAGAGGTCCAATTTCGCGCTCTCTAGCACAATTAGATCAGCTGAATGTGCTGAATCTTTCATTCAATCATCTGGAAGGAGGAATGCCTATAGAATTCTCCACGTTGGAGCAGTTGAAATCTCTTGACTTGAGCCATAATATGCTGTCAGGACGGGTTGCTGGGGCACTTTCTGGTTTGCAATCCATTCAGATTCTAAATATCTCTAGCAACTCATTTTTTGGCGATCTCTTGCATCTTGGGGAATACCCACATCTCCTTGCGTTCAACATAAGCAACAATTCATTCACAGGTCGGTTCAGTTTTCAAATTTGCAGTTCCTCTCAGAGGCTTCAAATTCTTGATTTGTCCGCAAATCAATTCGATGGTCGTCTTGAAGGCTTGGACAATTGTAGCACATCTCTCCGACAGTTGCATTTGGATAGCAATTCATTTTCAGGTCCCCTTCCAGATTCCTTCTACTCGATGTCCGCCTTGGAGCAATTCTCAGTCTCTAGGAACAACTTCTCTGGCCAGTTGAGCAAGCAGCTTAGTAAGCTCTCTAGCCTGAAATCTTTAATAATTTCTGAAAACCAGTTTTCCGGGGAAATCCCTAATGCCTTTGGGAACCTTTCCCGCCTGGAGCAAATAATAGCGCACACTAATTCGTTCTCTGGACCATTGCCTTCAAGCTTGGCTCTATGCTCAAAGATTCGGATGCTTGATCTTCGAAACAATTCTCTGACAGGTCATATTGATCTTGATTTCACTGGGTTACATAACCTTTGCACGCTTGATCTTGCTTCAAATCACTTTAATGGATCCCTTCCTAACTCACTGTCTTATTGCCGCGAATTGAAAGTTTTAAGCCTTGCTAAAAATAAGTTAACTGGATCCATTCCTGAAAGCTATGCAAACCTCTCTTCACTCTTGTTTCTGTCCTTGTCAAACAACAGCTTTGAGAATTTATCTGGGGCACTGTCTGTTCTGCAGCAGTGCAAAAATCTCACCACTCTTATTCTTACAAGGAATTTTCATGGTGAGGAAATCTCCGCGAGTGTTGAAGGCTTTGAAAGCCTTATACTTTTAGCGCTTGGAAATTGTGGTCTCAAGGGCCAAATCCCTGTTTGGCTAATGAATTGCAAGAAATTAGAAGTCATTGATCTGTCTTTGAACTATTTGGAAGGTAGTATACCTTCTTGGATTGGTCAGATGGACAATCTGTTCTATTTGGATCTCTCAAATAATTCTCTCACTGGAGCAATACCAAAAAGTTTGACAGAGTTAAAGGGCCTCATATTTACAAATGTCAGTAGACCAAATCTCACTGCATCCGCAGGCGTTCCTCTCTATGTTAAGAGAAACAAGAGTTCCAGTGGGCTGCAATATAACCAGGCTTCAAGTTTCCCTCCTTCAATATACTTGAGCAATAACCAATTAAATGGTATAATATGGCCCGAAATTGGGCGATTGAAAGCGGTGCATGTGTTAGATTTGAGCAGGAACAACATTACTGGCACCATACCTAGCTCTGTTTCAGAGATGAAGAACTTGGAAACATTAGATTTATCATATAATAGTCTCTATGGAACAATCCCTCAATCACTTAACAATCTCACATTCTTGTCCAAGTTCAGTGTGGCATATAATCACTTACAGGGACCAATTCCAACTGGAGTACAGTTTCTAAGCTTTCCTAGTTCAAGCTTTGAGGGCAACCTGGGACTTTGTCGGGAAATAGATTCCCCTTGCAAAATTGTCAACAATACGGGGTTGAGGCCCAATATTGCTTCTGGTTCTGCCGGCAAATTTGGTAGAAGCAATGTCCTTGGCATAACAATCAGTATAGGAATTGGACTTGCCCTGCTTCTTGCAATTGTTCTGCTGAAACTATCAAAGAAGGATGAGGACAAGTCAATTGATACCTATGACGAGGAACCTGGCAGGCCACACAGGTTATCTGAAGCACTTGTTTCTTCAAAATTGGTGCTTTTTCAGAACTCGGACTGCAAGGATCTCACAGTAGCAGATTTATTGATGTCCACAAATAATTTCAACCAAGCTAACATAATTGGTTGTGGTGGGTTTGGTCTGGTTTACAAGGCAAATTTTCCAAATGGTTCTAAAGCAGCTATCAAGAGACTTTCCGGGGACTGTGGTCAGATGGAACGGGAATTTCAAGCTGAAGTGGAGGCCCTCTCAAGAGCTCAACACAAGAATCTTGTTTCTCTTAAAGGTTACTGCCGACATAGCAATGACAGATTGTTAATCTATTCTTACTTGGAAAATGGAAGCTTGGATTATTGGCTGCATGAGAGTGTGGATGGACATTCAGCTCTCAAATGGGATGTCAGACTCAAGATTGCTCAAGGGGCAGCTCGTGGGTTAGCTTATTTGCACAAAGGGTGTGAACCATATATAGTTCATCGAGATGTTAAATCTAGCAACATACTTTTAGATGATAAATTTGAGGCTCATTTGGCTGATTTTGGTCTCGCAAGGCTACTTCAACCTTATGATACTCATGTCACAACAGATTTAGTAGGTACTTTAGGATATATTCCTCCAGAATATAGCCAGACATTAACAGCCACCTTCAGGGGTGATGTTTACAGTTTTGGTGTTGTTCTTCTTGAGCTTCTTACTGGGAAAAGACCAGTAGAAGTTTGCAAAGGAAAAGCCTGCAGGAATCTGGTATCATGGGTATTTCAGATGAGATCTGAGAAGAGGGAGCAGGAGATTTTTGATTCAGCCGTTTGGCAAATAGATCATGAGAAGCAGCTCTTGGAGGTACTTGCCATTGCTTGTAAATGTTTAGACCAAGATCCAAGGCAGAGGCCCGGTATTGAAGAAGTAGTTTCATGGCTTGATGGTGTAGGATTTGATAATTCTCAACAAGGATCTTAGTTCTTGCATTTCCACCCGGCTATCTGGGTTTTGATTGGTGTATCAGTGACAATATACCTGTAAAGCAAGTTTGTTATGAGGGTGGAATGCTATTTAGTCCTTTAGTGCATTATACTGATAGGTGTAATCTGTGTAAATAGCTAATTTTGGCCGTCAGATGTTCCTATAATAAGTATTATAGAAATTTTTTGTTTTTAACTTATCCGCCAAAGTATTGGATTTTAATGCCATTTGTCAGGGTCAACCTGCCTCAGGCACATTTGGATTCGGAACATTTTGGCTGTTGTAATATGCTAAATAAAATAAAATTTGACATGTGAAAACATTTGCCTTCAGAATATGCTGCGTCACTTTGACTGCATGTCCAAATTGAAATATCCACTCCATTTTGCTGGCAGCATCATTTATTTTAGAATACACAATAAGTAATCAATTTTACACGGTTTTTAAATCCTACTAGCCATGATATCTCCCCAGAAACGGGAAGGTCTGCAATGAGTCTCCTATCCTTTGAAGCTGAGTAACAACAGGAAAGATAATCAGATAATTTTCATTCCTCAAAGTCGTATGTTATCTCCCTCTCATCAATGTGAATGCCTGGTACTTGTTTTACTTATAAAGTTGTCTCCTCTTTGCATTATCTGTTTTTATCTTCTCGACCTGTACTTGTCAAAAGGGAGGAATGAAGAGGATTTGATAGTCTTCAATTATCTTGTCGTAGTTTGAGGAGATAATTGGACAGATTGGCTGCTTACGATTATACGACAAAACTGCTTCTTTTATAGTCTTATCATTTTTGTAATTTTATTTTTATTTAATTTTATAATATATAATATAAATTAATAAATTTATTAAATTTTATAAACTTATAAGACTCAAAAAATACTAATAGTTTTACACTATTAAATATGCCCGATTGTCTCTCCATTCAAAAGGATGAACATTTCTTAGTGATTGAAGGGAGAGTATGAAGAAAAAGAAAATCTAAATGCGCGGGAGGCATTCAGTTTGAGGTAAGTGGAATCTGCACTTTGGAGTTCATCAATTGGCTGAAGAAATCCCATAACAGCTTTGTTAATGTGAAACTCCTCTAATCTATTTTACATGGGACGGTCCTTTCCATGTTGGAAACTCCCTCTTATGCTCTTTATTTTATGGGCAAACATGAGCTGCGAACTCCTAAAGTGGCTTTCTAAAAGGAATGGAATTTCTATGGTTGAGAAGTTATTGGATAATTTTAAATGGGAAAAAAAGGTTCTAATGGACCTAAAAATCGCATGAAACCAACCACAGAAGTTGCAAAAACACTTAGTTATATCATCAAACTTGGGGTAAATTTGCCTAGTGCTTTACCCATTACTGATTGGGTGGCAGTGAATCATGTCATTTCCATGTTTCATTTTTCATGGATAGTGACCAATAATGCTTATACTCTAGAAGGTGCCTTAGACATAAATGAAATAGAAATATACTGGTCAACTCATCATCTGGAAAGTGTAAGCAGCATTTTCACACTTGAAATTGAAATTTTTTACTTGTGGTTGATGGAAGTGAAATTTTCAACAACTAATGCTTATGATGTGGTCTCCTCTAGTTTTGATGTCTTTTTGAAAATAAAGCTGCCAGGAAGAAAATACTGATACTTAGGCTTAAATTAATATTAAATCTTTAATCACATTTAGAAATGTGTGGAAAAAGTTAAATTAGACTTAAATTTGATCAAATCATATAAAATTAACTTGGTTCATGATTCATCATATAAAATATATGTAAAACTTAATAATTAGACTAACTCAAACTTAACCTATATCTATAATTGGTTGAGTTTATATCAAAATTTTTAAATTTAATTTTATTTAACTTAACCAAGTTATTTTAAATTCAACTTGACTTGTTATACACCCCTAATTAAAATGAAAAAATAGTAAAAAAAAAATATATCTCATACAATGTATATTTGAAACATGTCTATGATGCCATTTGTCACTTAATGCAAGAAACTCTAATTACATAAAAAGATTCCCACAAATTTATAAATGTACTTATTAAAATTTGATGTGATGAGCCTCACATGTTTATGCATAGATCCCCACCTAACACCAAAGAAAACCGAAGGTAAAGTTGAAAACAGCAGCACCATGGCCGCAAAATCAACATTCTTAGCCAAGAAGGCCATCCTTGGCATCTCCAAATCATCATGGTGAGAGACACTGGTAAGGAACACAATAGATGGAGCTTGGAAAGCAGCTCAAGGTACTGCAAACAAGACTACAGAAGCAATCATGGGAAACGATAAGCAGAAGAAAGGACCCCATAATTATGATAATTTTGAAGGTGAAGAAAGTGTTGAGGAACTGAGAAGGAAAGCAGGAAGGCATGATAAGAGTGATTCTGCATAAATGTAAATCTGAGAAGTACAAAAATACAGTACTACACCTTAAGCAAACTATCATTCATGCATAGAGATCTTCTACTCTATGCTAATGTTCCTTCACCATTGTCTTTTACTATGTTTATATTTAATATAATGAAGCAATTTGTCGTGCTCGAAATTTGAAGATATCTTCGCATTGAATTATCAAATCTATTTTGAAGAAATTTATATAATTATTATCATAATTACAGATATGAATTCGACGCTTAAGCTACCAATACAGCTGAGGTCAGAATGTTGAAAATGTAAATCCCACTCACCTTGCAATGACAGTCATACAACGAGAGAGAGAGAGAGAGAGAGAGAGAGAGAGAGAGAGAGAGAGAGAGAGAGAGAGAGAAGAAAAGCAAGTTTCTAGAAAATTAGAAATTGATAGGATGCTCATGAATTTATTGGCGGTTGTCTTTATTTTGTTCCTTTCTTACTTCACCGATGGACAAACCTGCAAGTGCCATGCAAACCACAGATCATGACATGCAAATATAATATAAAGAACGTGTTCAGAAGCTATATATGGAAAATTCACGAGTCATTACAGCATTTGTGGTATCTCCACCACGTGTCACCGACCAATGACCTACTCTGTTTTCCTTCCCCTCTTCCAACCCTGTTTCGTGTCATATTAAAGCTTACCCCAAGACAATGCCGTTCATGTCTGTAATCAGTATCACAATATAGGACATTGGAAGAGAGACAGAAAAAAATGGCAAAGAGGCTTCCCTTTGTTGTCTCAATCAAAGAATTATTCAAACACCTCCAATCAACCACCACTCCTAGGATTGCCATAGTTAGCAGCAGCAGAGTGTGCGTCTCTACTGCTGATCAATATGTTCGAGTACAATCCTTGTTTTTCCTTTTCTTTTTTCTTTTTTATTTTTTGCATGAGCATTTGAACTTCTACAAATCTTTGCTTTCTCAAGAATTTTGCTATTCCAAATTTAGGGCGGTGATCCAGTTACAGGGACAACAGAGGTGCTGGAGAGTGTTGGGAATGCGGCGGACGAGATAGTGGACACTGCATGGGATACAAAGCAGAGCACCGCCCAGAAAGTCGGAGATACAATTACGGCAGAGGCAGATACCAACGTTGTGGACACACTGGATTACAGAAGTGCTGAAGATTTGAAGGGGCAGCTGGGAGATGGCTGCGATAACAAGGTTTAGTTGTAGTAAAATGCAAAAGTAGAGTGTAATAGGGATGTTGCTCAATCTTATGCCTTTCTTTTCTAACCTATGGTGTTCACTTTCCAATCACCCAAACAGAGGATTCTCAACCAAGGCAACAATTTGGGCTGGAATTTCTGTATGCAATGCAAGCAAAGGTGGTATTTTAATTAAATAGAACACAGTGGTGGTGTTGTGAAATTTGGAGCATCTATCATTATGATGTATAAAGTATGAAACTTGTATGAAACTTACACATAAATTTTATTACGAAATTAAGATCAGATATGGTACTCCTTACCTACGCAACCTAGATTACGATTGTATTTTCCAAATTAAAATTACTGTAGCAGAAAGAGAAATTTAACTTTGCATAAGTAACCACTGAACATTAAAAATTCTGTTTGAAATCAACATGTCAATTCAAAGTTCTCTGTCAAGTGTACCTAAAGAAAGTCCCCACTTTAAAAAATGAATTGCTCAGTACATAGATTTCAATTAGGGTTGAAGCAGGGGAGTTCTAAGAGGCCCAAGTCCAAGTGTAAAATTATGCTACAGAAATTCGAATTCCATTTGGGTTAAGCAGGGGAGTTCTAAGAATCTCAAGTCTGATTGTCAAATTATGCTACGTTTCTTTTTCAGTTGTCATATTATGTATGACCAAAGAAAAAATAGTTGTTAAAAATATGCTCGCTCGTCCTTAGGCATTTTGATCAACTAGGATCTCTCAATTGTGGAAAGCTGAAGATCAGTTCTAAGATTCCGAGTTAACCGTTCAGCTTGTACGTACAGTGTACCAAGTAGCAATTTCTTTCTAGAAATTGAGCCATGCCAAGCCTACTTCCCTCTGGTCATGTCTCTTATTAAAGTATGCTCTATAATTCTGGAAAGAATTTTGTAAAATTTCAACCAAAACGCCCGACATATGCATGTGTCTAACTTGAATTTGCATAATATTTTAATTAGCTTCAGATAAGGCCAAGACAAACAGATGCTGAAACTCAAGTTGGCATGAGTATCATCCCAGCATAAAAGAAGTCAATTATTAACCTGATAGACTCATGTATGAAAATACCACTGAATCAGATACCTTTGTCTATTTGTTACCATAAATCCTCGTATAAAGTAGCAGCAAAACCGACAAGCCATCAATTAGAAAAAATAAAGTCCGCAAAGATCCAATAACTGGTTTTCATATATCTGTGAAGATGACCTAAAGTAACTTCATCAACAGTGTGTTCTGTGAAAACTAGTCTTTGATTTGGGGCTTCATTCATAAGTTACAGAGCTTGGGACCAGCATATTCCATGCTACTTGAAGATGATGACTAGTAATTCCCCTTATCTTATCAGCCATGCAGCTGTCTGCACTATCCTTCTTTACAAAGAAATGGAAGAAGAATTCTCCAGCGAAGAAGAATTCTCTAGCACTGTATGGGTTTCCTCTTACTTTTGTCCATTCATATAGAATTCTTCACAACTGTCCTACACAACAGCAAGCAACACAAAAAGGAAGGACCTTTTGAGATGGTACCACAGATGTACACTTCTCAGGGTACCTTGTGTTGGAAGATCATTAACTATGAGCTAATGGGCTTGCAAAGCTTTATTGGCGTGGCGTCTATGAACTGCATGATAACAGAGAGAAGAATAACAGGAAGACTTGGGGGACCAAACCCAACTCAGTATGAGAGTGATGGGCACGTTTTTGTGGTGAAATTTACAGTGTCACATTCTGATTCTCACAGAAAGGAGAGAAGAGGGGGAATGCAAAATTTAGATGCATTTTGTAGTATGGATGGTTTTACTACGTACATCTATGGCGAAACATTATGTGTGCTAACAAAATTGATTTTCATCTTTTTAAGTTTTTAGCTGTGGCATATTATCAGTTAAGACAGATGTTTTTGGAATTATAATACTTAAATCACATACTAAATAACATAGCACATTAGATTGTATGGCTTAGAAGCATAGTTACCAGATTTATTGCTACCCTATTGGCTCACGAATTGGTTCATCATCCCAGATTATGATACAAATACACTACTCATTGCTTTTTCTATTATTACGTGACACATTACAAACTGATTTTACTATCTGAAAAATGTTATTAACTTAGTAAGTATGATTAAAAGGACGCTCTCAAGATACAGTATGCAGAACTAGAAATTTTGGCATGCAATATGCACAAAAATCTTGAGGACTAAATGACAAATCATTACATACTACAAGAGCATCTAAACTTTTTTACTGTGGGGGCCAATTAAATCAAACTATAGCATCTAAACTTGTGGTTAGTTGACATAAGTTGCCTGCAAGATGCTAACAGTTGCTTCTTGGAGTAAGCCTTCTTCAAATGTTGTACTGTCCTAAAAAGGACTTTGCTTTAGTTGGCGGGTATTTCACGGGACCAAAGCATAGTGTAAGTTATGTCCCACCAAGGGTGAAGCAAAACTAGTTGGCAAGATCAAGACATCAAATCCTCAATCTTTTAAAATCAATGAGCCTTGATCCCATTTGTTTTTGTCCACCATACCCAGATACCTTCGATGGTGAAAATTCACATCAAGTACTCAGTACGATGCATGCCATCTTGTGAAACCATGGTGCTGGCGTGCTATGTCATGTCATAATTATGATTGTTGTGGTCGTAGTAGTACTGTACCGAGCTTTCCTCCCAACTACCAAGTTCATGATAACAAATTTATTGCCAGAAGGGTTGTCTGAGGACTATTCGCACATTTTTTATATTTGCAAGCACCAATGCACTAAACATTTATAACTGCTTGATTACAAAAAAATGTTGTCATTGATTTAAAACACAGTAAAGCCATCCTGAAAAAGCCAAGTAGGAGGGGAAGATAGAGCAGGGTTCAAAGTTTGAAGCACAATGAAAAGATAAGAATCAGGAAAGAGAACAGTTTGGTACTGCTCATTTAACATAAAGAAGTGAATTTTTTTCACTTCTGCTATCTAGCCCTTTAATTGCTTCCATGAAAAATTTGATACGTCTCTCTCAACTCTCAATACTGTCCAGGCTTTAGATATGAAAATGCTGCGCATCATTTCTCCCTACAGGTCTCAATTTAATGCTTAAACTTTATAATAACTAAGACGAACCGAAGCAAATTAGTCCTGTTGCTAATATCCTTCTGCCTTTGCTTTAATCTTGAGGTTTTTAGGAAGTGATATTTACGTATATTTGGGTAATTATAGTTTTTGAAGGCCTGGAATGGTTACATTTCTTATATTTCACAAACTAAATTTTATTGAATATTCACTTAAAAAAATTTAAATTATTAAATTTATTAAAATTACAAATTAAATTATAAAATTTAATAAATTAACACATCACATTCATAATTGTAAATGTTTAGTGTAAAAAGTTTGTAGGAGTTAGATTTTCCATTGGTGATGCATGCAATATGATCCTTCCTCTGCTTATTAGAAAGTCAAGCGACAAAGATTTCATCAATAACAAGCAAATAGTTGCTCTTCCCAATTATAGTTCCTTTATCAGCAATAGTTAAGCATTCAAAATTGACGTGGCTGGAGTTATCGGAGAGGCTGAGAGCACTATCGCTTTCAACAAACTATTAGTACAAAATCAATCCCACCTCCCACTTACTGCAAGAATTGGGATCTAAACTTTCCTGTACTAGCTTATCATGACAGACAAAACCATCCTCTATGCACTGTTCCCCCACCCTATACTAATGAAAACATTGTAGACACCTAATTTTGTCCGGCCCACTTCTCAAAACTTTAACATAAATTAAAAATCCAAACTTAAACTAAAAAATAACAAAATAAAATAAGATTAAGCCCAAAATTAAACCTAACCAAAATCTAAACTAAATAAGCCCAAACCCAAAATGAAAATAAATCCAAGAAAATTCCGAAAAATTAAATAAATTCAAGATAATTAAAAAAATGAAAAAAATAAAGATAAATCCAAAATAATTCAAGTAAATAAAAAGAAAAATCTAAAAATAATGAAAATAAAATAAAAAATCTGAAAAAATGAAAATAAAACCAACATGATAATAATAATAAACAAAACCCAAAAATCAAATAAATCTAAAGAATCAAAAATAATTCAAGAAAATCAGAAAAATGGAGATAAATTCAAGAAGTTCAAGATAAAGATAATTTTAGAAAATCAGAAAAAATAAATCGTTAGATAGATAAAAGTTTAATATGATAAATGATAAAAGATGAAATTAGGATGTGATAAAGTGATAAAAATCTGAAATTTAAAAAGAGATGATAAGATAAATAGGATAAGAAAACATTAAAATAAAAATTAGGATAAAATTAAGATATAAGAGTTAAACTAAAACACATACACTTAAAAAAAATCTGAAACTATAAAAACACATGCTCTTGAAGCCCGAGAGGAGGAAGGGCACGCAACCAGCAAGAACAGCCAGCAGCTCCTTCACCCTCACCTCAAAGAACTCCTCTGCACTTTCATTCACGTAGCCAGAAAAGGAGGAAACAACCTACGGAAACACGAAACTCGCACACACCAAAACTCTCCACTGCACACTTGAAGCCCCGCACTTCACTTCCCTCGGCGCTCATTCACAACCAGAAAAACCACACACTCCTCACTCAGGACCTTTCCCAACACTCTCGAAGCACCTCCACTTTACTCTCCAGGACTTCACGCACAACCAGCCATAGCACTTACGGAAGACACAGATGCATGCATGAAACGAAGTCCACTTGCCCACCACACTTCACGCAACTGTCAACCACAGAAGAAACCTGCACCGGAACTTCACTCTCGGATACCTAGATCCACATATAGCCGCTGCACTCTTACGGCACAAAAGAAACTCAGCCCTGCGTCCAGCCTCAAAAACAGAGACACCTTACGGCACTTCACGTCACAGCACAGTGTCTGAAGAAGAGTTCACGCATGCACGAAGGACTTTCTCCCAAGAAGAACCTTCATCAGCGTGCCTCATCATCCGGAGCCTCTTACTGTAACGTTCCTGGTCGATCTTCATCACGCGTCTTCCATTCTCGTCACTCAGCATCACTGCGCCTTCACTCGACGTCGTCTGGATTCGTCCAGCACCTATCGCGGCGTCTTCAACGCCACCACATCGTCACCCTACACTCGTTCTCATCGCACCAGCGTTCCATCCATTGGTTCCATCTCACTGTCACTCGGCTTCATCGTTTTGCTGCAACATCTTCGCTTCCTCCGTTTCAGCCTTAGTCGGTTGCTGTCGTTGGAACCTTTAACCAAGCCGTTGCACCCGTGTTACCATCCGTTAGTCCTAAGCTAAGGTCGTTGGCTCATCCATAAGAAGAGTTCCTGCTGTCAAGACTTTGTGCAGTCAAGATCCACCTTTGTTGAAGAATAAAGGTATGGCTTTGCTGTTACCCTTTTCTTGTTATGTCGGTGACGTTTTTATGGGGTTTAAGTTTCATGTGTTTGAAAAGTTTCGAGATTTCATGTGTTAGCAATGGAGTTTATAAGCTGCCCAATTTTGCTTTGCATGTTTTTATTTTACATAAACTTTTAGGAAATTGAAAAATGAAAATGAGTTATTAGTTGCGATTAGCATTTAACATAAAACATGAATTTAAATTAGAAGATGTAAACAGTTTTTTTTAAAGCCCTGGACTGGAATAGGAAGGGGATTTTCTTGTAAATATTTTAAAAAACCCTGATCTGAAATAGAGATAGGATTTTCTTGTAAATATTTTTAAAACCTTGATCTGGAATAGAGATGGGATTTTCTTAAATTATTTTTAAAACCCTGGACTGGAATAGGAAGGGGATTTTTTTGTAAATATTTTTAAAACCCTGATCTGGAATAGAGATGGGATTTTCTTAAATTATTTTTAAAACCCTGGACTGGAATAGGAAGGGGATTTTCTTGTAAATATTTTTAAAACCTTGATCTGGAATAGAGATGGGATTTTCTTAAATTATTTTTAAAACCCTGGACTGGAATAGGAAGGGGACTTTTTCTCAAAAATTATTTTCATCCTGATCCGGAATGGGAGGGGATAAGTTTCAAAAATCTTTAAACCAACTCAAATTAATTCAAGATAAATTAATAAGATCATTTTTGGTACCGAAAGGGCATTTAGGGTGCTAACACCTTCCCTAAAATGTAACCAACCCCCGAACCTAACCTCTGAAACGTAGACCATTTTTAAATTAGGTGTCCGATCTCACCTTTAAATAATTCAGATCGGTGGCGACTCCAAAAATACCAAATCAAATTTTTAGGGTCAACAAACATACACTTAAGAAAACGGGGCACTGTGGTCCACACCCATTGCACCTTCTTTTCCACCTTTTTGCTCCCTATAAACATCGTCTTGCACTTCATTGCTACCTAAGTCACAGGATCCACCAGTTTACTTGATCTTCCATTTTCTTCATCATCATTACCACCTCATTGCAAGCAATCACAATGGAGGCCAAGAGTATTGAGAGGAAGCGAACATCATATGAGAAGGTAAGAAATGACAACATAGTTGAGGAAGAACTGGATGATGAAGTAGAAGAGGAGGATGAAATGGGTGATGGTGGTCTTGCGGAAGAGGAGAAGAAGAAAGGGGTTGTTGGGTTTGGGAGGAGAGGGTCAAGTGGGAGTGGGGGAGTCTCCCAACCTTCTTGCCAGGTAGAAAGGTGTGGAGCTGATCTGGTTGATGCAAAGAGGTACCATCGCCGCCATAAGGTGTGTGAGTTTCATTCCAAGGCAGCCGTTGTGATGGTAGCAGGGCTGAGGCAGAGATTTTGCCAGCAATGTAGCAGGTGTTTAATCCCTAGTCATCCTCAGCATTGTTTCCTGATGTGAATTTGTACTAGCCTTAGCATTTTACTATAGATGGTAGAGTTGATCTTGTTTTTCAACAATATAATGCTTTGGTTCCATTTTCCTCCTTTATTCTTCAAACTAACGAAGGATTCTACTTTTGGGAAACAGGGGAAGGAACAATGGCATTTCTACAATCTACTAGGATGGAGTACCTTAATCTGAGTTATAAATAGGAAAAATGAAGTGAATAATTTTTTTTCCATCTTTATATTTTCAAATCTACCAAGCATGAAACTTACTTTGAGGTCAGCATTGAAACAAGAACTGAATTTGATGTCTATAAGAAAAGTAAACAAATCATGACCATTCCCCCCCCCCCCCCCACCAAAAAAAAAAAAATTAGTTCTTGTTTACAGATTATGCCATTTAGGGAACAGTTTAATGTCTCCTAGAAAAGTAAACATTCTTTTAGAAATTGAATTCACTTTCCTTTCCTTATGTTTTGTTCGAACTTCAAAGTTGGACGTGAACTATGCGCTGTCCTCATTAGCGTTCTATGATTATGTCCAGGTTCCACGACCTGGCAGAATTTGATGAAGCTAAAAGAAGTTGCCGTAGACGCTTGGCTGAACACAATGTGCGGCGCCGGAAAAGCACTGCTGAAACTTACAATGAGGGCTGCAGCCGCAGCAAAGGCCATCACCCTAAGGAAAGCCACTGCAGGCATGCTGATGACAGAGGAAGAATTCAGATGAACGTTTCTGAAAGTTCTGGCTACAAATCTTTCCACATCAGATAAAGCCTTACTGTCCAGCAGACTCCTTCTCTTCTGTCATCCTCTGGTTTCTTATATCCCAAGGCATATGATACCTACTCTTTTATGAGAATAAGCATTCAGCTCAGAGATACTCCAACATCTTAAGTTGGTGTCCTTTGCGGGTAGACTTACATTATGCGAACTAGTCTATTTGCCTGGAGCTATATATTTACTTTGTGCGTTTCTTCTGTTTCTTTGTACCTTAGCTAAGTGTCCTATTTAAGCACTGTTAATGGAGTACCTTTATCTTTCACTTAATAGTATTGCTTTCACATCTCTTTCAATTATTTCTATGCATATTCTAATGCTACGAGAATGAACAGCTACTATTGGGTACTAGAATCGGTTTGACACTCAGACTGCAAGCTCATAGGATTACATTTCTTCTTTCTTTTTTCTCTTTTTCCTGGTTATAAACATGCATTCTTCTCACTATGCCATAAAATCTTCAAAAGACAATTGGGACCACCATTTGCATGAACTTTCGATAAAATGATATAATAGATCAAAAAGGGTAACAAACGTGACCCTGCCGGTGTCCTTTAGTAATTGAAATGCTTTTGATACCTCAGCCGTTTGACTAAGTATGTTGGCACGGGACATTCTCTGTTACATTCTGGAAGACTTTAACCGAAAACTTGGGTAACCTCAAACAATGCATCCAATTCAGAGAGATACACAGAAGCGCGCACACTAACAAAACATAACTATGAGGAAAATATAATCCAAAAGCTTAAAAGGGTAGGCAGTAATTTGCAAAATGGTGCTTCAAGATCTATGAGACTGATCAAACTTCCTTGCATTGTACAGAACAGATGCTAGTTCTGTCTACACAATCCAATACTTAATGCTTTCCAGATAGCTATATCAAATAACATGCTTTCCTTGTTAATTTGTATGAAACCAAGAAAGAGACACCCCAAGTGGCACAAGATCACACCTGATGGAAATGCATGTTTCATATACACCACAGTACGTTGTACCTCACTTCAAAGATTGTGTCAAACCCTTGTGCTCATTGAAATTTCACAACAATGCAGGATATATCGTCCGAGCTCTTCCTGTTAAGTGCCACTTCAGTCAGGCGCCTTGCAGCTTACCGAGCATCCTTTATATGTCTGACAGAACCAACAGCTTCTTGATTTGACATTACCTGGGACAAGTATGCAAAGACAGATGTAAGTAGTAAATAAATATGCATGTGCAGCCAAATAAATCTTCTTATCAATAAGTATACATAAGATGCATTGTGCATTTTGCTTCATCAATTATCAAGTCTGACCTTCCATAGTCCATCACTCGCTAATATAACAAACTCTGAACCATTATTTATCATCTCCACTTTCACATCTGGTTCTGAACTTAGGTGTTTCTTCAAGCTTTTGTCCCCAAACGCCCTTGAAACTGCCAACTGTCCATCAACACGTGGAACATCCCCTGAATTAATCACAAAAGCTGTATCCTTAGTACTGAAACAAAGTCTGTCCTAGTCTCAGCAAAATCTCTGATAATAATACAAACTCAACTAGATCAGATAGGCACTAGAATCATAAGCTCACTGAGCAAAAACCACCCCCCAACAATATAACCTGATGAAAAGTTTCAACAACATCAAGACCATAATCTTACATTTTCAAATTGGCCATACCTGGGAAGTTTGATACAAAACCACCTCTGTTTTCAATATCTGCCCTTTCTGTGTTTGGCTCATGATCCACTGACAGTTGTTTGGCCACACCATTATTGCCCGAGAATCCCCAATATTGGCTACCACAAGCTTCTTACAATCAATCAATATTGCTGTAACTGCAGTTGAACCCCCTTTACCCAATTCAACTGCTTTCTCTAAAATAGTGGAATCAGTTTTACTATAAGCTCTTCGTACAGCATTTGCAGTTTCAGTCCAAAAGTCCGGCTACATGGAGAAAGAAAGGGATAAGAAGAGAAAAAACAATAGTTATTGGCATATATTACATCCCAAAAGTAATGTCTCCACCTCAAACTAAATCTAAATGGATGGAGATAAAATCACAAAACAGAAACAAAAACTAGAAGTACTTGAAACAACTTACTAACAAGTTTTAAACAAGGGAGAAAGAAAAAGAACAAAAAAAGGCTCTTTATGGTAAATAAAAATGACATCGATCTCTACAGTAAATGAGCTTATATTTTGCACAATAGTCATAATCATTCAGAATGAATTGAACATGATGAGTAATCAACAGATCTGCCCAGTAACTTCAGTAAGGCAACTATCCTGTATTACCTCTTTTAAGATATTATCAAACAAATGAGACCGCAAGTAATTTGGTATATCATGGCCCGAGTGGCCATCAAATATTGCAAACAAACCCAATTCATGGTCATCAACTTGCTTAAATTCTGCAACAATGTAGTCTTCCATGGCATAATCTGACCTTCCCTTCACAAGTGAAAGCCATGAGTCACGTGTTTTGATATTTTGCTCTTTCCTTTCCCTGAATCTGATGACCCCAACCCAACCTTTTCCTGCGAGCAACAAACTCATGTGAAGGACTTCAACTACAATAGAATACTAAGCAGTATTGTCAGTTATAACTTCTAAGCAGCATCAGAAGACAAGCAAATAAGCAAAAAGTTAGAATGCCAACCATCAACTCTTATAGGAGTCCCACACAATCAAGAAGGATGTGAGTTTTGAAATTATCTTCCCGGCTTGAGCTATAAAATTGAGAGATATTGGCGGTTGGCTCTGAATGGGATTAAGGTCAGGAAGAAACATTTGAGAGAAAACTTTAAAAAAGTTTATCAAATCAAGTTGACTTTGCCATATTTTTGTGTGTCTAGTAACGGCTAAAATTAAATGGTACATTTTCCCAATAACTGGCTGAGGGCATCCATTCTTTAAAAACTCAAACTAAAGCATCCAATTGGACTTGCTTACATCACTAATTGTATCCACAATAAGAAATTTTTATTGCAATTGAACAAATATCTGGAGCTGTAACCAACTATGTATTGTCATTATATATCTTCTGGTCTCTGCAACTCAGTCTCAACATCCAATTAACTAAGTCTTGTCCTTTAACATCTAGCCCGTCTGCATTAAGAATCGATTTCCTTTTCACCACCAGGTCATCATAGATTCTCAATAGGATAATCCAGTCCAGTGATCTTTTTGCTGAGGCTACACCTTAGAAACTAAATAAATAAATTTCTTATCTCAGCAGTACCATTATCCTTTTTGACATTTAGCATTGTATAAATCTGGGACTGCAAGGGTACAAGAGAAAAGCATCAAGAAGCTGAAGATGCTCCCACTGAGCACAACTATCTAGATTCACCATGATTAAAAAAGATTCATACAGCAAGCAACTGGAATTAAAAAGTGCTGCAGAGGATAATAATGTCAATCCAGCTTACATGACGGAAATTAATTGGCATTCTCAATTCATTCTCTGTCTCTATGATTAATGAATCCCATAATTAAGCAAGTTGATGATGAACCCGTGGCCTTAGTCATAAAGGAGGACAAGTTTGTATTAATTCTTAAGGTTGCTAGCCACATAAAAATTGATATTCATTGACCAGTAAGCAGTAGCTTTCCTACCTTCTCCATTAACTTTACCAAAATTTTATTCTTGTTATTTGACCTTTGCATTATAGCTTAATGTATTCTGTTTCAAGTTTCAGAGCAACATATTTTAATAAAACCAAAGAATCCAATTCCAATCATATGAGAAAATGCATATTCACAATGGAAACGCTCATACAAAAATCATTAAAAAAGTTTTGACCAAATTTCAATTTGAAGAAAATTCCAGATGACTGTCCAGGAACAGCTAGATCCTAATGATATGCAGCACACCTAAGATCCCTAAACAGCAAAGGTAGAAACACAATGAAGATTAAAGTAAAACTCAAGGAGCTGAATCACTTGTAAAAAAAGTGCTATGAGACAGTGTAAGCCGTTCAATTCTGAGGTAAATACGTCTTCATAAATGTTGATAAGTATTACTGTATTTACATACTATAGTGTTATATATATATATATATATATATATATAAAGTATCTATGACTGTTTAAAGAAAACTCAGGAAAATTTGAAAGATTAAATAATACTAATTGCATGCGAGTGCATTACACAATATCTACACAATACATAAATAAAGATTCGTTGCTAATGGGGTTTGCTATAACACACCAATAGGAACTAGTCTTTATTTGTATATTGGGCAATCAATGTGTAATGCACTAACATATAAGTAGCATTAAAACTTACTAGTTTGGAAATATAAATGGATACACACTGTTAATAGCGAATGATGGAAGGGCAGAGACACATATGAGTGCACGGCCCCAGTAAAATTACAACCACAAAAGCTAACAACAAAACTAGCGGGGTTTAAAATTAGAGTTTACTCAAGCCCATTAAGCAATTTAGAGTTATTCAGTAAATGACAATTTGAGTGATTCACTTAAAGAAATAACACGTTGAATAGAAAGTAATTTGCACTGACAGTAAAGCTAGAGACGCAGGAAAATATGTGATCTGATCATTCAAATAAGCCATTACCAAAATAAAAAATTGGGGAGGGGGGGGGGGGGAACAAAATGAGAAGAAGAAATGAACTCGTACCTTCATTTTATGGAGAAGTTCTCTGCCAGTCATGGCTGAGTTTGAGGGTTTATGTAGCGATTGAATAGGAGTGTATGTGGATAGAGTTACTGAAGTGAAAATGTCTGCCACACAGGGAAAGAGGCAGAGACGAGGACAGGTAGATGATGGAGAAGAGGCAGAAAGATTAATGAAAATGCAAAGCAGAGAGAGAGACGGAGAAGAGAGGGAGAAAAGAAGGAAGACGAGGACGAAGGGTATGGATGTGGTAAGTAAAAGAGGAGGATAATTGTCGCGTTGACTTGACACGACCCATGTTTCTCCCTTCCAATCCTATGCCACTTTCTAATCACTCAGACGCATTCTCGCGACGACTTGTCTTCCCTATTTGGTTGACATGTCCCCCACACATCCAACTGATAACAGCAGGAAGGAAGCAGCTCTGTACGTGTGACTACGCGGGGTTCAGATCAATTTTTTTTTTGATAATTTTTTATTTTTAAAATTTAAATAATATAATTTATTTTTTAAAAAATTTATATTTATTTATTTTTAAATTTCTTTATATTTACAACAAAAGAATCCATTTCGAGTATATATTTATATATATATAAGCAGAAAAATTATCTAAATATGGGGTATTTTTTTTCTTATGCGCCAGATATTGGTACGAGACTTATTAATTTTATAATTTTATTTAAATTTTATAATATAAATATATATAATTAAATTTATTAATTTTTATAAATTAAATTATGTAATTTAATAAATATGAAAATTTATATTAAAATATAAATATTAAGTAAAATTAAAAGTATAAAAATTTCAATTTCCAATAATTATAAACATATACTTGAGATGAGAACAAATAAGTCAATATCTTTATTTTGTAATAAGACTTTTACTTATATATTATTTATTTAAATTTTATATTCAAAATTAATACAGGTACATATTCGCTCACAGTGATGATATTTAGCTATTTCACAGGTTTCCCAGGATTACTCTATCACAGTCATACAAAAGGCAATGCCCAAATGCCAAATAACGAAGTGGGCTATGGATGGAAGCTTCGGGCCCAATTAATATTGTCCAAACCCAAAAGCTGGACATGAGGAGCTTTGTAGCCCAACCCAACATCTCAAAACTAATGCACAAGATACATGTATTAACATCCACTTTAGATCCTATGATTTATTTTTTATTAATTTTAATGATTTTCTCTTTATTCTGTTATAATTAAAATATACGAGTTATTTTTTTCACTATTTTTTTTTAATTTTGTATCGATCTTACTCTTACCTTCTTATGCCTTTATAACAAAGGATCCAAATCCATTAAAACTACAATTTTCTTGCATATAATTTTAAAATTAGAAAACTTGCAGAATAATCCAAAGGATTGCTTAGTTCTAAAGGCAAGCATATGAATATTAATTTTGTTTGGAAAAAAATGAAAAAGAGAATATAACATGCGTAGGTACATATATTGTGGTTTTTCTTGTTTAAAGGATTGCTTTGAGACTTTTCTCTTTTAATATTTTAGGTTTAAATTTAAGACTTTGTATGCATATCAAGTGACTATTCACTCCTCCTCATTAAAAAAAAAAAAATCCTAACTTCACTACTTGCAATAAAAACATACTTTACCAAAATTGTTCTTAAATAGAATCAACTGAATTCAAATACAATCACATAATAATTTGTATATAAATTGTAAAACTATATATTGTGTATGCATGATTACTTTTTATATATTTAATTTAGTATATTATAGATGGTGTCCAACAAGCTTATCTATTATGGGTGGTTATTAAAAGCAGTTTATTATAAGTATGCAGTTATATACCTTCATTTCAACAACTATGTCTACAAATCCATGGACCTGCCACTGTGTATTGGGGTCATAAGTATGCTTACAAAGGAAAGATTGACAAATAATTTCCATTTGTTGGAGAAACAAATAAAGATTGAATCTGGCTCACCAGTGGTCCTAAAGGCATAATGAGCTCAAATGGGTCCATGGGTTATGCCATAGAAACCCAAATGAGAAAGGAATTTTCTGAGACCTTCTTTGCCCCTTGGTTGGAAGTAAACAAAAAGTGCTTGATCAAATTACACCCCAATTTCATCTATTTTTCTTGTACAACTCATACAGCCTTTGCTTCCTTATACAAAGAAAGCTACATTGATCCCCACCACCTTTCCCTGGTCTTTTGAAAGAAGAGTACTCTACTATAGTATATTTTATTATCCCAATATGTTTATTTATAAAAAATAGAGACAGCTAAATTACATTACTACTCTCAGTAGAAAATATTATGCCTTGTTTTGTCACTTTCCTTTTTTACAAGGAGTCAGATCTTTAACGATAAGTACTCAACAGACGCAGATACATCTACAAGCAAGATCAAACTCCTGTTTTAGTTAGAATTTAGCTATTAATATTGTTATATTTATATTTTTATATTTATAATTTTATTTATAACTCTTATATCTTTTATTTATTTTATTATTTTAATTTTAATAATTATAACTCTTATATCTACCAATGTGACTGATGTAGCTGAAGCGTTAGGTTACAAATGTAGCCCAACATTTTCGTTTAACTATACCTATGACCACCTAAGTCAATTTCTTGGTAGTCCAATATGCTTATTCTTGAAACTATCTTTTTATTTTTTTATTTTTTTTATTTTTATATAATTTTTATTTTATAAAATTTAGAATATTCAATTTAATAAATTTTATAAATTAGGTTATGAGAATAAATTAATTTTTTATAATTTTTATATTAAATATGAACGTGTGAGAATATCTTTTCTCATTTATTTTTTCTGCTTTAACTATATAGAAAACAGCATACTTGAGAGTCCGTGTCCTTTAAAAACAAAAAGCAAGTTGACAAAGATAAATGTGTAATTCATTAAACAAAAGATTGAATAAACAATATCTAAATGGCTTTACATTATTATAATTGCAGCCAAGAGACATGATGATTAACCAGATTCCACTTTACAAACCCACTAACCCTCTTGATCAAAATCATTCATTCAAGTTTATATTTATTAATAATATGTAAGCCATTATATAGCTCATTCTTATTATGTTTATAGCATTCTTTTGTTGATTTTTAAACTTTAGCCACTTGGATCTCAAAGGATATAGATGAATATTTGAATTTTCTTATGTTAAAAATGTATTGACTTCAGTAATTTTTGAGAGAAACCAAGAGAATAGAGTGTAGTTTTTATTTATGGAGTTCATTTTTTTCTTTTATGAACTATTTTTACTTTTTCATTTTTTTTCTATCTATCCTTGACACTCTGATTTCAAGTCCCAATGTCACAGGATCCGGATCTAATAAATGAATATGTACCTAGAAGTTTTATGTTATAATAACCACTCTTTTCATTTCAAAATATTTGTATCTTATTTTTAGGTGAATTTGAGGTATTATTAGTTAGAAGTTAAAAGTTAATCATTTTCAAGATATATAAAGATTGATAAAATAAATTTTATTTTTTTTAATAAAATTTTTTTATATACACAGTCTGCATTGAAGAAGGACAAATACTTAAAGGATTTGTATCTTTTTTTTGTTTCTTTCTAAATGTCACTTTCTTAAAATTAAGACAGCATTAATTTTATCTTCCTAGTTACTCTCTTTGTTATCATCTTTATGAAATGCTTAGCTAAAAAAGACTCTTTCTCTTTCTTCTATACAAAGGGTGTTTTAATAAAAGAATTAAAATCTTTTCAATTCCAAAATAATTCAATAATTTACTTAATCTTTGTGCATCTTCCTTAATTAAACAATAGACCTTTTGAAACCAAGGTACTATCTAAATAAGAGTTTAAAACTCTTTCAATAGAAGAATATATGTATAAGTAATTGCTAATCATGTGACACTTTCTTAAGCTTGTAACAAATCTTATGCTAACAAGCACTATCATTTGTTAAATTTAAGGTTGAGTTGTCATCTGACTCACATGATTTGCGCCACATGCACCTTCCCAAATTGAACCCAACAAAGAGCTTGATTCACTCCGCATGTCCAATTCAAACCCAGACCCCTTTTGACCATTAACTCCCTCCCTTTGATGATCATGTCTTTCAATTGTCCAAACACAAGCCTCTCTGTAAACATAGTACAGGCTCATAACTCCATGCAAATTCAACCATCACCAACCCTTTGATAAACTTACATGGACAAACACCTGAAAAATAACCGCTCCGGCGACTCCTTCTCGTTCCCGAGCACCCCGAACCCAGACAAAAACTTCGAGTTCGGGTGCTTAACGCCGGACTCACCCGCTAGTGATCCCTGCAGAACCTCCTCAGCTGACCATCTCTTCTTCAATGGTCGCCTTCTTGCCCATTCTTTCCCATTTCATCAATATCCCACCATTGTCTTTAATAATTCCCCGGGAACTAGCCGAACTAGCAGCATAAGCAGCAAGGATTCATTGATGTCATCGCGAAGCAACAGCACAAACAGCAGGAGCAGCAGCTGCAGCAGTGCATGGACAAGCTTGAGCGATAGTTCTGAGAGGAAGCTATTTAATAACACAGTTTCAGGGAAAGCTTCAATGGTGAGAGATAGATACCACGCTTACAAAATGGCTTCAGCTTCATCTCAAACATATGGGTGTTCACAAAGGTGGCAATATATAACGTCGGTGCCGGCGTTGAATAAAGATGCATCAAGGCGAAGAAAAGGAAAGCAAGTGAGGAAAGGCAAGAAGCAAAGGACGAGGGGGAGCTTGCGGTTCGGCGGGAGATTTTTCCGGTGGTTTATAATGGCCTGCAAAGAGTGTCATGCCATGGAACCGTCTAGCAAGGAGAAAGTAACATTGCAAAAAAATGTCAAGTCATGATAGTTTTGGCATCTGGGGTTCTGTTCTTTGTTTGTTTTGGTTTTGGGTAAATGGGATCTTGGGCTCTATGCTGTGCATGTGATTAGCCCTTAGATGTGTTCATTTTGCTTGTGGATGCGAAAATTAGACTTGGTTTTCGATCTGCCACAAGGGATGACAAAACAATTATTATTATTCCTTTCCTATGCATTCACTAATCCAAAGATAAGATTTGAACCCAAATTGCAATTTAAATACCACAAAAGCAATTAATAGAGTTCAACCAATGATTGTTTCATTCTTAGCTGCTGCAAAACATTCAACACCCTTCATTTTTTTTTTAGGCGAGAGTTAAATAGTAAATTTTTTCTTTGAACATATGATCTATCTAAAATGACTTTAAGCTACCATTGCATTAAACACTTGTTAATTTTATTCTCATATTTTTATTTCTATATAATTTTTAATTTAAAAATTTAAACTATTAAATTTATTAAATTTTACAAATTCAACTATTAAATTTAATTAATTTAACAATTTTCATACCAAGTATAAATATTTTATTCCTATACTTTCTACTCAAATGAGTTGCATTTTATTCATCAAGAAATTTTATGTATAATAGGATCTTTCAAGTGTTCTCCGCAACTAGTAATGACTTCTCTGCAGCAGTAGTAGTTCATGATGACCTAGCAAACCATCGAAGTTGCATAATGGTGTAAAGCGTCTTCAGGATGGGTGAATAGTATACCCTGCAAACAGTATAGGTATGAGAAGCTTTTCCATGCGCAAAGTATGCCATACGTATGTGGGCTGCAGGGCAAGGCATGCTCAGCCCCCTCTAGCCTTTACTTTCTGACATTTTTCAACACACTCGTTTCTTTGTTGTCCTAAAATACAACATATTCTAACCCATAGACTGAACTCAGCTTTTTGTGGTCCTACTTCTCAACCTATGCTTACTCTAAAGGGCGTATATACCTCCACTTTCTTCCCGAGTTTACTGGGAAGGCCAAGAATGGAAGAAATTTAATGTATTGCTGCAATGGTTTCTTTTTTAATACTACTAAAAAATATCATAGAACTTGTTGGGATAAGTAGTGAGCAATAAATTTTAGAAGTATAACTATAACGTCTAGGCATTAAAAATGAAAAACAAATAATGTAAGGGAAAAGCAAGGAAAGAAGTCAAGCACATGATAAATCTCAACGAACGAAGGGTAATTGTTATAGTTCAAAGGTAATTGTTTTAAGTACTTCCAAAAAGAAAAGGTAATTGTTTTAAGATAATATTGAAACATTTTTATGTATAAAATAAATAAAAAAAATCTATTTTTGTGTAAAATAATTTACAATTCAATTATATAAGACTTAATAATTTACACAAATAATTATAAGTTATTAGATTAGTGAATTTTATAGTTTAATTATGTGAGACCTAATAAAATTAAAAGTGAGGATTGAGTGACCTTTACTTTGAAAGTTATAGTATAAAACAAAAGAAAGTTAGAAGAAAAAATTGAGATTCACAAATTCAAATACAATAAGAGATTAAGAGAAAATCACCAAAATAAAAAAAAATAACATATCCAAATCCAAATTTATCGTTGATCAAGTCATTAAGTGGACAGTAACATAAGAGATACAAAGCGGAAAGCAAACACATGAAAAGGAACACAAATACCTATGCCTAGATACAACTTCTCATCTTTCAATCCCAACACACCCTTCCCACACCCACCCCCCCCCCCCCCCCCCCCAAAACACTCCTTCCCCAATTCACTCTAAAAAGGTGTCCATGACATCCGGGTACATAGTTCCTTCTGAATTCCTATACTCCACAGGTGGTTGTTGATGGTGATCTAGTGAAGTAGAAGATGACGATGAAGCCACTCTGGCAGGTAGAGTAAAGCTCCTCTTGAATTTGTCCATTTTACTTGCAGTATCTGGGTGGCTATCTAAGCTCAAGAACTCATTGGGATTAGCTCCACTAGCATTTGGCATATTAGAGGCATCTGAATTTGGATTAGGATTTAGAGGGTGGTGGTGATTCTGATCACCCGGTTTGCTCCCTAAGTTATCTGGATTAAACAAAAGCTTAGCATCATCAGTTCTACCTGTGAGAGCATGGAAGAAAGACAGTCCATTAGGCCATTTTATATCATTTTCACGCTCGCCTCCCATCATATCTTCAATTCGTGCAGGCTGAGATGAATGAGGCATAAGAAACATATGGGTCTCGTCTTTGGCCTGTGGGAATCCCATTCTAGCTGTGTGCTGAAATTTGGGAGAGGATAGCATAGAAGCAGCAGAAGCAAGTGGCCTTTGATTCCAGTTGAAGAGCGGAGGAGGAGGCCTGATTTGAACTGTAGATGGTTTTGAAGGAACTGTAGTTGAAGAGGAAGTAGTCCTTGTTGAAGAGAAGAGTTGGGAGATGTAGAACCCAGATTGGTAGCCAAGAGATTCAAAAGTATGCCTCATTTTTAGCACAAAATGCAGGTCTTCAGGAATCTAAGAGTACAAAGTAATTTAGCAATCAGGAAAAAGTATGAAACATTTTGAAGTTCTGTGATTGTAAGTTCTAGACAATGAATAGCCAAAAGAAAATGTAGTAGACGTAAACTACACACTAAAATGAGTAGAAATATACAAATAAATGCAATAATTTAATGTACCAAAACAGGAAATGCTTGGATTAACTCACAATTTTGCAAGAACCCAGTTGCAATAGGCCATGCCCAGCTTGAATTACAGCAATAGTCTGGTCAAGAAATGAATGCAAAGATAATCTTAGTAAAATAAAGGGTTGAAAGTCTAAACAGAAGCTTGCTGAGATCAATTAATGGGAAGGTCAACAATGATTCTCTTACTGACCTGAATGCCTGACTCAAACTGGTCGGTCCATTCAGGAGGAAGCTGCAATAAATAGCATCAAGGGAGGAAGTTGAGTCCATTAATCACTAAAATAGCAACACTTAACTAAAGGAAGATGGAGAATTTAATGCTCAATTCTGTTCCGGTGGAAATGTAAAAGTCGAATCTTTATATTTCAAAAGGGAACGGAAGAGAACGAAAAGATCAGAAAGAACTATGATCGGATTTGGGGAGATTCAAATGCAGTACAGCATCAAAGGAGCTCTGCCAGTAGTTGGAGATATTGGGTTCACATTCTGTGGGCTCTTTGAAGACCCACTTGTGGCACTTATCAGATGCAACCTTTCCCATCAACCTGTTTCAAGAACGAAATTTCACCCCAATCAGAGCACAAAGCAGAGAAGAATTTTGCCCCTGTAGCTCCTTCCCCAACATGGCATTCAATATTGAAGATTACAGCAGAGAAAGTGAGAGACAGAGAAAGAGAGAGAATAACAGCTACAACCATAATAAACACCTACCCAGTACCCACCCTTCTCCATAATTATATAACTGGATGGACATTTTGCTGAAGGCTTTTCTGACAGGATCCTCTCCATCAATGTCTTCCATACAATCTGAAACCCGTCCTCGGCAAAAACCATCTTCCCACATCAACATCCTTCACGAAATTCAACGAAAAAATGCACCTCAATTTATGAAAAACCACTAATCCAAATCCTACCGGGAAGCCAAAGTAAAAAAATTTCTGAATACCTAACTATCATTGTCAATTTTTGAGTTCACAAACTTATAGAACGCTTAAAATAAGTTTTGAAAATGTTTTCTTTTCATTCCTCTGTTTTCGCAAGCAAACTATAATACGCTGTTTGGATGATGTGATGGAATTTGGACGGAAGTACAACGCATCGCGCTATATTGGTGTTTGTTATACCTCTCGATTCCCAGTAGCCAAACAGAAGGAAAGAGAAACCATACTTACAAGCTGCCGTTATCGTCCCCAACCTTGCAACCATTACCACCTCTGATTCTTCTGCAAGAAATAGGAAAGACCAGTTGAGGAAACAGCCTCAAACCATGGCATTCATAGTTACACACAGCAAATACATAAAGAGATAAAATCTAGACACAGAAACAGAGAGAGTAACAAACAAGAGAAGCATACGGGCGAGGACGAATGGTCCAGAAGACAGAGTAAGTCCAGTCTGAGTTGAGACAGACGCTTCTGAGGGCCTCATGAAGGGCCATCATCCCAACAGCTTCTTTGCTCCTATCTGATGCTCCTGAGCCCACCATCTCTTTCCTTCCCTTTCTCTTTCTCTCTTTCTTTCTCACTATATAACTTTTTTCCCACCCCTCTTCCACTTCAAAACTTGGCCCCTTTTCTCTCTTCAATCGGCTCTCTATGTCTGAAATACCTCCTCTGACTCCCTCTGTAGTGTTTCTTTCTCTCTTTTATTTTTTACCTTCCCTGTTCTTTTCTTTTTAACCTCAGCGACTCTACAATGCTTAATCACCACAAAGTAGACGAATTCTTAATCTGCCTCCGTTGCTCTGTTTATATTTTTATTCTTCTGGCTAGGATCTCTCTCTCTCTCTCTCTCTGTGCTTTTTGTTTGGCCGTGACAAGGTTAATTTGACAGGGCGAGGTAAAAGAGGAGTAAGAGAACCATGAAAAACTGTGGGGACAGCTTTTATCCTCTTTCTGTCTCTTTACACAGCACAGCAAAGAGGGATTGAGAAAAAAAGGGAGGAAGAGGTCAGGGTTTTCCGCTCGCCAATTCCAGGGTTTTTACCCTTATTCATCATGGGTGCAAAGTTTTGGAGTTGGTAACTATAGGTTCGTCCCTCTGACCCTACCTGTACCTTTGCCACATTAATCTTGCTGGGGTTGAAGGGATCAAGCCAAGAATATCATTGGATATGTGGAGCAAGCGGGTGTATTTTTAACCTTATTGGAAGCAGGCGAGCAATTGCTGTTCTCTTTTACGTGTTCTCCAGAAATGACATATTTTCTGGCCCAAAAGCTTTGTGAATGTGTCTAATCTGAGTCTATCTGAAAGCTATTATCCATAATGTGTCAATTATATGTACAGCCTCATTGGGCATCATATCCCACTTTTTTCACTAATGTCAAAGCAATCGGTTTGTCCTTGATTCATTAATTTTGATAATGTTGGTCTAAAATGATAGAAATAGAAACATTTTAAGGGCTAACTTTTATTAGTAGTATACCCTTCTAATGAAATCGATCCCCTTTCTCCTTTTTCACCTCGATTTTCATATGTTTAAGTATGCAAAAATTAACGTATAAATTTGTATGAATTATCAGTTTTAATAAAATAATTTTTTGAGGTTAAAATATATTTTTATTTTTAAAATTTAGATAACTTTTCAATCACATCCTCAGAAATATAAATTTTTAATTGTGACCTCTGCTTTTCCATTGTTATCAATTGTATCAAATTTTGTATCATCTCTAATGGACAAAAAAATTTAACATATCAAGAAAATTAGCTAAAATAAATATACTTAGGGTTCTTAAAATTTGTTTAAGTTATTACTTGAGTCTTTGTAATTCTAATTTTCTCATAATACATTAGATATTTTGTTTATCATAGATGATTTTGTATAATATTTAATATAATTAATAATAATAAAAAAATCGATGACTCAACAAATCAAGCTAAAATTGCGAGAACCTAATTGAAAAGTAATACAAATTTTAAGAATCCAAAATGTATTTTAACCATTCTTCTAATTATGAGAATGTAACATTGATTATTAAGTTTTGGTAAATATTAATATTAATGTAGAAGTCATTAAATATGAATTGAGATATTCTAAGTTACAAAGTATAAGTGAGAAAAGGAATAAGTTATTGATAAAAAAATTAAAAGAGTAAATAATCTACTCCCCTTACAAATATTATTTGTCCACTATGATTGAACTATCTAAACATAACCCCATAGATCTCATCATCACGATAGTAGTGATTAAAGGCTGCTAGAGTGTGAGCTCATCTAAAGCCACTTTAAGTGCAAAATTTTCCAAATGGGTAATCAAAGACTTGTATGGGTGTGTAATCAGGTTGGCCTCCTTAGTTTGATTACCTCTATATTATAGGTCCTACTATCTTCTAACGGTGGTGAAACATTTTTATTTCTTTTGCTGCGTCTAAACAGCATTTTGCTTCCATAGGTTTTCCCTTGATGGCTTTTCCCCGTTGTTTTCCAAAGGGGAAATTAGATATAAGTAAAGATATGTACATATATATATATATAATAATTTTATAGATTGATTGTATATTTTTTTACATTTTTATCTTTTTTTTATCAAAATTACTGTTTTATTTATAAAAAGAGAGTAAACTTTTTTTTTATACATCTAACATTTTCCATAAATATTTCATATTTGTTAGTGCTAAATTGGATGATGCTGTAGATGTAGATCTGTTTGATTTTGTGCAAATTTCGAAACACAGCTTAATGAATTTTGTAATACCAAATGTTAAGGATAACTATGGTAAATTCCAAAATGATTTATGCACGCTGCCTACAAATTCAAACAACTCATAAATTCAGAAAATAATAAAATAATAAAAATGTGAGAAAATGTATAAATTATACATAAAAATTTTGTGTATAAATATCTCGACAAATTTGGCATGAGAGAGAATCTTTAGGGGTCAAAAGTGATAGGGTGGATTCTGAGGCTTAGATTTGGATTAATATTTTAAGAGCATATCATATTGTGGTTATGTCAGTTGCCAAGGACCAAACTTTAGGTGATAATTGTAATTTTTGTACGGCAGCAAATGAAAAAGGGTGTGTCACCATTGTGGCTAGCTACTTCCCCCTCTTATTTATTGCCTAACTAGCTATCTTCCTAAGTAAGGCAAATGAAAGCCCAATATTAGCCTTTGTCAACAAAGTACATGCATTACTTATTCACTAAAAAAGAAAAAGAAAAGGTACATGCATTACTGATCCCAATTGTCATCGGTATAGGAAACTATGGTCTTGTTATAGTGATGTTTTGATTATTAATCAACAATTCAATCTAAGCAAATTCTCTTGATGACAATATTAGTTGTTGTTAAAGGCCAAGGGTTCTAACTTAACACTATCATTTTTATACTCCTTATGCATGCTTGATATAGTAATTATAAATGTTGAAATAAATAGTCAATTTCATTCTTAAAAGATATAGTTACTATCAATTATGCTCTTAAAAAAAATTATCACCAATTAATAACTCAACGTCGTACATTTTAAAGAGTTGAATCCTTAGTTGATGGCAACTTTCGAAGGTTTGGCCATTAGTTGATATCATTTTAGAGAGTTGGCTATTAATTGTTTATAATTTTCTTTTAAACTTAAAGCAACTTGGGCTGAATTTGGTAACCCGATTTGAGGGCTCAAAGTTATGGTATAATGCCACTTGAGCTTCGGCTCAAGTGGTGTCGGGCCACGTTTCTAACCCCCACCCTTCACGCGATTCCCTCATCCTCACGCAATGTATTAAAAAAAATTATGGTATAATGACACATATTATCATCTTGGACTTTTTTCTTTTTATGAGTCTAAAATTGAGTCTAAGACCTTATATATATATATATATATATATATATATATATATATATATATTACATAACTTGTTACTCTTTTTATTAAAAAGATCCTTAATTAATTCTAATAATAATTTATAATTTATGATAGTTGCATTATAAAAGTTATAGACATAAAATAGCATGAATTATGAATTAGCATAACATGAATCCATAGTGAGCATACAAGATGTGTTAAAAAATGTAAAAAGATTATGTGTTCCTTAATTAATTCTAATAATAATTTATAATTTATGATAGTTGCATTATAAAAGTTATAGACATAAAATAGCATGAATTATGAATTAGCATAACATGAATCCATAGTGAGCATACAAGATGTGTTAAAAAATGTAAAAAGATGATGTGTTGCATGATCTAGATTGTGAATGCTAACACTTTTGATGTCATTAGAACACTGAAGGGAAGGAATCTAACATCACCCTACATGCATTATATATTCTCTATCTATGAATAAATAAATAAAAGCTCAACTTTTGAAACATAAGTATTCTCATTGATACTTATCAAAAGCTACACGAAACCTATTGTTTCACAATTCTTTTCAAATAAAGTAATTAGTTATCAAAAGAGAAGTAAACGTGAAATATGTGGTAATTATTAAATTTATAAAATTTGTAATTCAATCTTTTAAGTATAATAAATTTTAGAGTAAATTACACTAACCTTTCTTGAGGTATTTGATTATTACACTCCACCCCATTCTTACTCAAATATATCACTCTACCCCAGTTACTCAAATATTAATTAAAAAATATATTTAATATTAATAAAATATTTAAAAAAAGAATATTAAATCAATATTTTAGTTTAATTTTATTTAAAAATTATATTTTAATTCAGTTAATCATTTTAAATTATTAATATTTTGATAAATTATATTTTTTTAATCAAATAATTATATTTATTACAAAGTATAAATTTAACAATATGTATGATTATGAAAAAAAAATTTAGTACAAATATAGAAGCATCTTAGGAATGAATTTAGTTAAGAAAAAAATATAAAGCATAATTGATCTTATTTTTTACTAACTAAGCTCATTCTAAAATACCTCTATATTTGTATTAAATTTTTTTTCATAATCATATATATTGTTAAATTTATACTTTGTAATAAATATAATTATTTGATTAAAAAAATATAATTTATCAAAATATTAATTATTTAAAATGATTAATTGAATTAAAGTATAATTTTTTAATAAAATTAGACTAAAATATTGATTTAATATTTTTTTTATGAATATTTTATTAATATTAAGTATATTTTTTTAATTAATATTTAATAAATGGGGTGAAGTGTCATATTTAACTAAGAATGGGATAAAGTATCACAATCAAATATTTTAAGAAAAGTTAGTGTAATTTACTCTAAATTTTATGATTTAAATTATTTTAAGTAATATTATGTAAATTTCGAAGTGCA
Organism: Dicorynia guianensis; assembly: GCA_037013595.1. Taxonomy (NCBI): domain Eukaryota; kingdom Viridiplantae; phylum Streptophyta; class Magnoliopsida; order Fabales; family Fabaceae; genus Dicorynia; species Dicorynia guianensis. The sequence goes on from JASUAB010000009.1 coordinate 7,110,400, forward strand.
AAATTGTCATTTCCTAGATGGGTGACAGATCTCGTTGTCAAACCCAAAACCAAAGCATGGGGTTCTCAAAGCTTCCGCAGACGCGAACATCAGCTAGCCAGCACTGCAGCTTTTATTATATGTGCCGTGTGTAAGGAATTACAATGGGAAAATAAGAAGGGAACAGCGGGATTCAGGTATCACGTGCGCACGTGGTCGGTGCATCGTTTCTCATAAACTAGGAGTGAGTTTGGATTCCCCGTGCAAATCCATTCTCACCCATAAGATCAAATTCCAGAGTATGGCGGGTTGTTTGGTTACTCAAATTATTTATGGTCAAAATCAATTCTAACGTGGTCCCAGTTGATTATGGAAAAAGTGAAAATTATTGGCTTTCACTTCTTCAAAATTAATTGTGGTCGTCAAATTAAATATTTCACACACATAATTAATTTATTTCTTCTATCCAAACACATTTACTTAATTTAAAATCAATTATATAATAACATATTTAAGCACAAATTAATTTTTACAGAATTAATTTTTAATATCAATTTTATTAAAATCAATTCACCTCGCATGTACTCTAAACACACACTAAGTATAGCGCACCAATTGTGGGATGTTGCATTTTGAGTCTCTCAGATCAAGATTCACCGCTTTTTCTAAAGAAAGGTAGAAAATTAATTAAAAGAAAAAATATTAATGATAAAAAGAAGTGAGACTTATATATAATAAATAAGAGAAATAAAAAAAATTACAAAAATAAAAAATGAAAGTAAAAAATCTCATTTCCAGAGTCTCATGCACTTTACTTTCACTCGCCTATATCTGGGGCTTACCGTTCACCAACCAAAAGGTTGCACCACTTGTGAATCCACTTGATAAGAGCATGTTACCGAGCTCGGAGATCCTCGCGTCGTTAACCCGTCTACTTAGGCTCGCTCTCCTCTACTTTTGATCGGCCTAGGCCTTGCTTCTACCATCAGTTTCAACCCTCACAATGGTAAGTTTAGTGGTGGGCTCCATGTCCAAATAAAAAAATGGTATGATAAAAGCAGGTACGTCGAGACTCTACAAAAGTCTGCAATTAAATAAGATAAAATAAGATAAATTTTAATAATTTTAGTATATACTTTTTACAATGTATATATATTCTCTTATATGAAAATATTAAATTAAAAAAAAAGTGCGCAAAATTATGTATAAAATGTAATGACCTTTTACATAAATATAGCAGAGTTCGTTCAAATAGCTTTGAAACTCCTTCTTAACCTAGCCTTTGTTAGAACGCTAACCTCAAATCACTTATCTAATTAGGAATAATTCATTGCATCATACAAACATAGTTTATCATTTTTAAAAAAATTTAAGAATAATAAAAAACAAATGATTAAATTATATTTGACAAAAATCTATTTAGAAGTTACTTTATGGAGAATATGAATAAGCCAAACATCAATTATATTGTTATGTATCATACAATGGATTTGAATATTTAGGTTTCTTATTTCTATATTTTGGTGGCTTATTTATATCTTAATTGTTTATTTTATATTTAAATTTAATTTATAGATCTATTTTTTCTCTCTTACTGTATTTTTGGCTTTGGACACCCAAAATTAAAAAATTTGAATCTATCATACAACATAATTTGTGCCAGACAAAGAGAATTTCATCAATCAGGATTTGTTTTCTTTCTTATTTTCCTAAAAAAAATCAGTGTTTTACTTTGAAGCACATTAAAACATTTTAATATTGTGGTTGAATTTTTTAATTGCATTATTTATGGGCATATGATGTTAGCAAACTAAGAAGATGCCAAAGTCCAACCAAATTATAATATTTCTTGACTAAATCTTCTTTGATTTTTCATGTATATATCTTGTCTTTACTTTAGCTTCTATATGGGACAAAATAAGCAACTCATGTGCATATGCATTACCTCACCATTGAATTTTGGCAATTCTTATATATAGTTTTGTTATTGATAGTCACACACACACACACACAGAGATAAATATATATATATATATATATATATTATATGACTAATTTGTTTAGCATTATCTCAATCTCAATGTTAAAGAAGTATATATATATATATATATATATATATATATTTCCTTTTATATAAATATTGATGATTGATTGGATTTATTCCTTTGCATATAGTTTTATTTTATAGTGAAATAAAAAAAATCTTCAAAATGTATATATAAATAGAAAAAGGCTCCATATTAGATTATGCATTTCTCTCCCTTTTATTTTATTTTCTCTCTAATAGTTTAATATGATGTGTTATCATTTTGCTAATTATACAGCGAAAAATGAAAAGGAGAGTATATAAAAAAAAAACAAATTGACATTGCATCTGATGCACCATGATTATGTTACAAAAAGCATCTTTGAGGTTGAGTGATTACACTTTCTGCATAATCTTATCTCTGCTGCTTTGTATACTTTTAATTTTATATAAAAATAAAATTAATCAATTTGATATCTTTTTAAATGCAATCATATCATTTAATTAACCTAATTAATTACTTTTAATAAAATAAAATTTAATTTATTATTACTATTTAAAAAAAAAGAATTGTGTTAGCGGCTTATATTATAAGAAATTTTACTACTATTAATTAATAAATTTTTTGATAAAATAAATTCTTTTAATAAATTTTTAATAAAAAAATTTTATTGATAAATTTATTAATTTTATATAAAAATTTAATTTTTGATAATATCAAAATTTCTTATAATATTATAGAATTACAAAAAGAAAAAAGAATTGAGTAAAAAGTGATATATTGCTGATGTTTGAAACACATATGAGGCAATTATCTTTCGTTTCAAATCAGAGTTTGTTTATCCATAAATGAAGTTCAATTCTTACTAGCTAGTTAGTATATGCCTGTAACCCATCATAAAACAGTGCATGTTTCAGCTGCGAGTGAGATGATCCGATTGATCAAACGATTCTTATATCAAGTATTTTGTTCTCCGTTTTTCTCATCAATAATGCAAAATGGATAACTTAAGTCTCTTAATTCCATGTTTGGCTAGCTAGTTTGCTGCGAAGATCATATACACGGATTCTCTGTGGGCTGGTCGGAGAAGAATAAGAACATATAGTTCACACAGATACTAGAGATCAGCCTAATGTCAAATAAGGATGAGCAGTATTCAAAGTTGAACCAGAATTGAACTATTCAGGAATCAACATCATGATTTTTCTTTGGATTTGCAGCCATGCAGCAGGTAACTCTACAGGCATTACTGTTGGTGATCATGATCACCACATCAATAACCACTGCAGATGCATGAATGTTAATGGCAGCAGGGTAAAGGAAGCTCCTCATATCACGCTTCGTCTGTCTGCTAAGCAGGCGGCTTTCCGTATTGATTGTCATTATATATATAATATCTTAATATCTTTGATTCTTGAATGATTAGCAGATTTGCTGACTTTGTTCTTTTTAGTTGACCATGTGTGCCATGTCCAACACCTAAACCGGAAGAAAAGCAATATGAGAAAGACAATTTTCAAGAAGTTTGAAGATTAGTGAGAGAAAGTAGTAGGATTTATCATTGTAGACCTCTCTCTAATTTATAAAATTTACTTAAAATTACCAAAATCAAAGGATGCCGAGGCCAAGAAATTTATCCTAAATGATATATGGTTTAGCCAAAGAAAAACTACACTTCCAACATATGGGCCCAAAATACTAAGCCCACATACTGATATGGTTCTTGAGTCCCAGCGTGATTGGGCCTTGGGTGCCTGATCCATAGTCTAGAGAAGCACTGGACAAAAGTAGGACTGGGTACAATTTCTACATCTATATATATATATATATATATAAACTGATCCCAGCTGCTACTGTTCATTATTGTCGATTGTGGCCTATCAATCTTTCAACAATTTTTTTTTTTAATTTTGAACATAATACATTCCATTATGTTAAGGTTATTTGAAAATACTAAATTTTATTATTATCAAAATTTAAATTCCAACTTAAATTGATCATATTAATTTATTTACATCTAAAAATAATAAAGTATTTCTATTTTAAATTATTTAACATTATTTTTATATATTTTAAAAATAAACTTAAAAAATAAAAAATTAATTATTAGAACTTCACATGTTTATAAATGCATAAGATCTTTGAATTTTTTTTATTGTAAAAGATCAATAAAATTTTTATCTTTTTAAATTTTAAAATTTAAAACATTAAACACAATATAACATTAAATTATAAAATAATCATAAATTAAATTCATGTCTCATAAATTTGAAGGGTGCATGATATGTTAGCTAGTTAAACAGTCACTTGTTGAATAATGATTATTGCACAAATAATTAGAAAAAGAATGATACCTCCACAATTATATTTTTATAATCAGTATACAAAACTTTACTCAAAAGGAGAAAGAAAAAAAAAATGAAGATAACAAAATATACTTATTTAAATAAGATATATATATATATATATTATGGATAAATAATATTAAAAATATTATTCCTCTAATTTAAGTGGCTTATTATAAAATGGAGTAAAAAAATTTTTATCTCTCTATTTTTTAAAAAATAATTTTATATTTTAATTTTTAAACTAAATAATTTAATTTATTTATAGTTATAATAAGATAATTTGATTATTTTATAAGTATAATTAAAATAATTTAATTTTTTTATAAATATAATTAAAATAATTAAATTTTTAATTAATTAATTTTTTTATTATAATATGATTAACTAATAAAAATTTAAACTTTATTTTTTTAAAAAATTTTACTCTTCATTTAATATAAAATTATTTAATTTTTCATCAAATTTCAAATTTTAATTTTACGTATATAAATAATTTTTTAATTAAAAATAAATTTATATAATAGAAAAATTATATTATATTATAATAAAAAAATTTTAAGTTGTTATTAAATAAATATATCATACATTAAATTAAAAATTTTAAAATTTTTAATTATTATTATAATAAAATAAATTATTTAATTTTAAAATTAAAAAAATCAAATTACCCTTTTAAAACAAAATTAAAAAATCAAAATTACCCTTAAACGACAATACAGTGACGGTAATAATTCATTGCAAAAAGAACACATCCTATTGGGTAGCGCCACATTCCAACTGGATCCATCCTGTCCGAGCACAACAATGCCTCATTGCAATCAATAATTAACATTTTTAGAAAAAAATAAAAAATAGAAAAAGAAGAAACACGAAAGAAGGATCATAACAAAGACTCCGTTAAACGAACAAGTACTGTCCGCTTCGATCCATTGAAGCTCCCAAAGGCCTCTGTAGAAGGAAGCTCCCAAAGGCCTCTGTAGAAGGAGGCCCCAACTGTTCCAACGTTGAAGAACAAGTAGGGACCTACACAGACCCTATGAAGCCATGGATTTGAGGGAGAGATCTATGGCTTAAACCTACAAACGCGTAGGTTTGCCTTTTCTCGTAATCGCCATTAATGGGTGAGTTCGAATCTCGATTTTTCCCATCTTATCCCTTGAGATTTACGAATGTGATAGAAATTCGTGGGAGTAGCGAAAGCTCATAGGCCGTAATTCGAAAACTATACGGGTGTTGCTTCGCTTTCATTTCGTTTTCGCCAGTTGAATTTTAGTGTCATCACGCATTCACTTCTGTTGGGTAGTCACTTTAGCATCCCTCTTACACTTAAAAAAATATCGGAAAACTTATCGTAGCTCATATGCTTTGCTTTGAGTCTAAGAGCTTCACTGCATTGTGGTGTGCATTATTTATCAATTTTTATTTTCTTTTCTTTTTCCAGAGCTTTGGTTGCAGCAGAATTGTGGTTTGCACATTATTTCCAAAATTTGGCACCCCAAGTAAATAGTTGATTAATTATACGCCCCAATTGTTCTGTTTGGTGTTTCAGATGTACATGTAGCGACTAGCCATTGTGTGAGGCTGTGACAAGCTGCTGGTAACAATGGCTGATATAGCAGGTTTAGCTGAGGCAGCAGGATCAAGGTTTAGTTCATTGGAGCTCATTGGACAAGGATCATTTGGTGACGTCTATAAAGGGTAAGTATTGATTTTTGGTTGGTATCATGTCCCTGCAATATGAAACTCAACAGTTTTGAGCATTTTTAATGCACTTTGGATAACCATTGGGTTTGTAATAGTTCTTTATGTAACATTCTGGATCTTGTTGCTGCTGCTTCATGTGCAGCATTCAGAATTAAGTAGTAATTTTTAACTTATTTTTTGAAAATGGTCGGTAAGGAAACCTTAGTATATCTGCCATTATCATGTAGAAGATAAGGATGAACTTGCTGAACTAAAATGTATATTTTGATAAAAAGGATGTGTGGTAAGGAGGATAAATTTTCTTAACTTGAATTCTTTTTTGGACAATTAAAAAAAAAAAAAATACAATGGAATGAATTTGTCATAAAATTCCCTACTATTTGGGGATTTAGGGATGATGATTGAATGTGTTTTGTTGACAGTTAGGAGTTCTTGATCTGAAAAGGATACTGAGTCTTTCAATCACTAAGCTGTAAATATCTGATTGTTGGTTCTGGTACTGGTGTGAACCACTGCAATAGTGGATGGACTTGATGTTTGCTTATTATTCTATGGGCTCATTTTCCCAAAGCTCGAATATTGGACCAAAAATATTGCTCATATATGTTGACTTTCAGCAGGATTAGAAACAGTTTGCTCCTATATTTCAAGGTTCTTATTTCCAGATCCTGCAACTCAAATAACTTCACTGGAAGAATGTTTGTTGTCTCTGATGTTAATTATGCAATAAATCCAATCCCCTTACATCTTTTAGTAGTTTGTGTCACCAATGGATAGCAATAAATGAGATGCCTAGTGGCAGAGAGGGTTAATTATAATTCCACTTAAGAGGACAGAATTACTATGATGATTCAGTAAAGAGAAACAAACATAATGATATCAAATGAAACCCAAAGCAGGAATAGGAAAGCAAAATTTTATACCTGTGCAATGTTAAATTTAAACGTGGAGGTGGAAATGGATTAGTTTGATTATTCCTAAGATTATATCTTAATTGGGATAAAAATCATTTAATCTTTTTTCACTAAAGCCTCTAGTGATCCTTTTTACACATGCCCAAATCACCGATACTGAGTTTATGTCATTTTCTCTTCAATAAGCACTGCACAAACTTTCTCCCGAATATAATTATTCCGAATCTTATTCCTTTTTTATATGTCTACTCATCTATCTCAATATTTTTATATCTGCTACCTCCATTTTTGCTCTTATTGGCCTATTAACGCTCAACACTCACTATCATAGAGCACAACTAATCTTTAGCAGTTCGGTTAAACTTTTCTTTAAGTTTGTTAGGTACTTTGTGATTACAAATGACTCATAAGGCATTTATCTAATTCAACAATTTAGCTTGTATCCAATGTATAACATCTCTATCAATCTCTCCATCATTTTGTAAAATTGATCTAAGATACTGAAAACTTAACATTTGTGATATTGTGTGCTCCTTAATTTTTACCTCCAAATCATTACTAGCTTGCTTCTTGTCGAATTTGCGCTCTATATATCCTGTCTTGTTCCTGCTTAAGCAGAAGCCCTTTGATTTCAAAGTCTCTCTCTACAAAAATGAATGTAAATATTTTATAGAAGGATGTGGGTCCTTTGTAAATTAGTTTCAGATTTTGTTATCATTTCCATAGCAATAAACTCTTAACTGTCTTTTCATTTTCTTCTTCATATTTATCTTGGTAAATTTTAAAGTGCAGATAAGAATTATAATCAGTAAATCTATTATGTCCTGTCCAGGTTCCTAAGAGCTACCTGGTGGATATTGGTATCCTTGCTAGCTTAATAGCAATTTGTGCCAGTACTCTTATTTATAAAAAAGCAGTAAACTGTAATTTAATTGAATTGATTGATTTGTGATGGGCATAATGCAGTAGTAAAACCAGGATTTCTGACTGGTGATTAATGTTAGTTTCTTTCTTTTACAAATTAAGGTCTATTATCATTATGTATGCTGCTTCATTACTTTCTTCTGGAGTGGCTTTTTATTCACACAGATGGAAGACAACCATCCATTTTATTTATGTTGTGGATATTATAAATAATTATTTTGAGAGGGGGAAAAACACATAATGAACTTCCAAAAGATACTTTCTATATTTTTTGTCTGTTTTAGTTGTAAATGATATAAAGCTACATATAAGACTTGTTCTAAAAAACTTGTAATTGTTCTCTGAATATTGCAATCAGTGATAGGCCCTAATGAGTTGTTTGTTTTGTTTTCTTATTTCCAGGTTTGACAAGGAGCTCAACAAAGAAGTTGCTATTAAAGTGATTGATCTGGAAGAATCGTAAGTTCAATGCAGTCTACTCCATGTCTTGCGACTATTTTTTGCATCCCTACTCTTCTTTTCATGAATGTTCCAATATGAGGAATAGCAAAATTGGGCATTGAAGGTTATATATGGGACATTAGCTAATTGTATAGTCATAGATATCTAGAAAGACTTTAAAAGCATCTGACAGAAATTGTAGGACTGGGAAAATATGAGACATGTACTGACTGGTATGTAGGTAAAATAACTGGTGGTTCCTAGTTATGCACCTTGCAATTCCTTGTTGTGCTCTTCTTACAAGGAGGGTGAAATGCTGCACTCATGTTGATGTTTCCAATTCACTTTTTTTTCTGCACCAAATTTTATTGAAGAATTGATGGCTGTATATTTTATATGAGCTCCCTTCACAGTCATATTTCTTAAATCACTATTTGAATACTTATGAAATCATAAAAATGTATGTTCTAATAATATTCCAGTCATGTCAGAATGGACAATGGTTGATATGAATCATATGATTGCAAACTTTATATAATACCTTTTCACAAAAAAAAAAGGAAAAAAAGAATTCAAAAAATAGGAAAGTGCTGCATGAGCAGTAACATCTGCTTGCTGTTTTATTACCATTTCCTTTTTTATGTGAGTTCTATTATGTTTTCCTATGTTGAAAAAGGAGTGATGTCCTATTTCATGTACCTTTCCCACATCAAGTTGAAAATCAGATGGGATTATTTAAGGGTATCTAAATCTGCAGCATATTATGTAGGCAAGTTGGGCATGTTTGGGGAGTTCATTTCCTTCTTGCTGCTATGTTTTTTGTCAAAATAAAAATTGCTCTGATGTTCTATGTTATGGTCTGTTTTTACTCCCCATTGTTTGCACCTAGAGTGCTAACTGTCTGGATGTTGCTTTGAGAAAATGATTGTAGTCTGTTGAGATTGTTTGTCTTCAATGTATATAACATGAAGTAACATACTTATTATAAGTGATTCAGGGGGGTATGCTTAATGAAGTTGCAATATGATTGGTGGGTTCTGGTAGTTTGGTGATTTCTTCTTATTATAAGTTTATCTTAATTGTTCAGAAAATATTTTATCCTTCTAACTCTAAAAAGAGAGATAAATTATTAGGCTTCACATTGGTATACAGTGTCTTTATCCGTTTCTTTCCTTTAGAGTGATTATAGATACTTGCCTCTGAGCTTGTGAGGATTCAGTGACATTGGGCTAAAGGAATCTTTTTAACTCCATATGGTTAATTAGCTTTTATGCAAAGGCCTGATAGAGCAATTTGGAATGCTAGTCAAATTAAATTTTGAATTCAGAAGTTCATGAGCTTACCTTGTGCCTTTGCAGGCAGCAATCATGTTCAACAAGTTAAACTAGAAGGAGCAAATTTTTTGGTAATCCAAAGGAAGTTGATAAAGTTATATCCTTATAACTTAGTAGAATTTGGCAATTCTTCTAGTAATCGGTGTCAGGACTTACATCATATGCATTAAGATAGAGCTACAGTAACTTTGAGAGTCTGATGTTGATGAACAAAAAAAGGCATCTATTGTTTACAGTTATTCGTAATGGCTGTGAAATGGTGTTGCCCGCATTCCTGGAGACTAATTGGCATCCCTATAGTAGATGCTGTGGGGCATTAACAATTTGCAGATTCTTCTATATCTGTGAATTATTGTACATTGATAGGAAAATTCTTTTCCTTTTAAAGTTGGGTGAAAAAAAGAACTGCATACCATGCATCTACATAGGAAATCAAGTGGGCATAGCTCATATTGTATCATTTATGTGCTGCAGAATCTTTCCATGTGGAATTTTATACTTTTTCTTATCTATTCATTTTATTGCCATGTTGCACTCAGAAATTTAATGTGATTTTTACTTAGTTTGCTACTTTATGAAATGCCTTTTCTATTTTTTTGTTCTGCAGAGAGGATGAGATTGATGACATTCAGAAGGTATAATCTTTTATATTACTTGTACATCATATCTGCAGTTTCCATATGACTAATATTTTTAATCTTTCTTTTCCAGGAAATTTCTGTTCTGTCGCAATGTCGATCTCCATACATAACTGAGTATTATGGTTCTTATCTCAGTCAAACTAAACTTTGGATAATAATGGAATGCATGGCTGGAGGCTCCGTTGCTGACCTAGTAGGTTACTTCTGTTTACTTGCTTCTGTATCTTTAATGCATGAGTTTGAAGTTAATTTTCTCTTAAAGAAGTCTGCGTCTGTTTTTGCTGATAAAACATTTTTTATTCAGCCATGAATTTCTAAATGCAATTACTAACAAGAGAAAATAATTACAACTTATGGTGTATTTATATATTGTGAAAATTGTGGATAGGACTGAACTTTGATTTATGTTTCAAATTTCAACAAAGAACAAATGACGGGTTTATGTTTGTATCAGGTGTAATTCTCTTTTACCAATGGTGTGATATATTTTCTTTATCATGACTATTTTCAGTGTCAATGGTAAGATAATTTGTGAAGTAATGTTGGTAGATTTAGCTTCTCTGGCTTCATAGTTTTCCAACAATGATATTTTTTCTGGTGTTTTATTTTCTACTTCTCTTCTTTCTCCTAAAGTATTCTTCTACATCGCGATAAGAATAAACAAATAGCTCTGCATATTTATGTCTAGTTTCAAGTTGAGTTCCTTGAGCATTTCCACTCAATTTATCATTTTGTATCTGTCAATGCATGTGATATATTTTTTATGGGGAGCTAATTCTGATTTTGCTTCTGTAGCTCCAATCGGGTCCTCCACTTGATGAAATGTCAATCGCTTGCATTTTACGTGACTTGCTGCATGCAATTGATTACCTACATAATGAAGGAAAAATTCATAGAGACATCAAGGGTATTATCCCCTTTCCTTCTATTTTACTGTGCTTTGTAACTTCTTTTCCCTCTTCTATATTTGTTTCTATAGTTGTAGACTTCATTTTTTTTTTTGGTTATACCTTAGCTTGATAATTGACAACATTTACATATCAATTTTGCAGCTGCAAACATTTTATTGACTGAGAATGGTGATGTAAAGGTAGATGTTTTATTCACAGTGAGGTTGTAATTGTCAATTTGTTCTGCAGAGGATGACTCACTTGAATAATGATATGCTTCTATAAGTTGAGTTGTGGACTTATATGCATTTGCACATGATTTTCGATGTGAATTTTTTACTTTGTCTCAGGTTGCAGATTTTGGTGTTTCTGCACAGCTAACAAGGACTATATCAAGGAGAAAGGTAAGCATATTTGATTAAGGATTCACTCTTGATCGATTAAACATGTTTGGGATATTGAAATATTGTTATTATGACTACTTTCAATCTGGAATTAATCTGATGTCCTTTTGTTTATAGCTGGCAACTCCATTCTTACCATTCTCTTATGCACAAATGTCTTTTTCTTCTTTCAATTACATAATCATATCAGTATGAACTATAAAAGTGAAAGAAATGGACGAAAGCAATATAATTTTTGGCTTGATGTGAAAAGATTTGGGCAAAATAAATTTCAAGCTGTTTACTCATTTTTACCTCTACTTTTCTTTTTCATTATTTCATGTAATGGTTTATGTATTTAAATTAGTACTCTTCATCTTGTTCTGCATATACTAATTTGCTTGATAATGACAGACATTTGTAGGAACACCATTTTGGATGGCACCAGAGGTTATTCAGAATTCAGAAGGATATAACGAGAAGGTTAGTTTATAGTTAATTTACAAGTATTTTTGTTAGTTTTTCTGTTTGAGTATGCCCTTCCATCTGTCTCTTTTTCTACATTTTATTATTGTTTTTATTTTGTACTCTTGAAGACCATAAGAATCATCGGTGGATTTTTGGTTTATGCAGGCAGATATCTGGTCTCTGGGAATCACTGCAATTGAGATGGCCAAAGGGGAGCCTCCACTTGCTGATCTTCACCCTATGAGAGTGCTTTTTATCATACCTCGAGAGAATCCACCGCAGGTTGTGATTTTTAATAGCAGGCTCATTTATCTTACAACTTTCAAAGTGTTTTGAGTTCATAAAGTTTGCCAGAAGGAAAGCTTAAGAGGGTTGACATTTTGTTCTTTTGTGCAGCTTGATGAGCACTTTTCCCGTCCCCTAAAAGAATTTGTTTCATTGTGTTTAAAGAAGTTTCCTGCAGAGGCAAGTTGTCTGTGCCCTCCACAATCTCTCTGTGGTTTCCTTTTTTTTTTTTTTTTTGGCTTAGGCATATATACTGCAGTTGAGTGCAGTTTTATATGGTATGAACAAGTACTGTTTTAGTCTCCAGTTCAGGTGAATAAGGCTAAGTGCTCCTTTAAAATGCTTAGTGTTCACTTTGTGGCTCTTATGAGAACAGACAGAAAACAATTTTTAAGTCATCATACTTAACGTGCTTAGTCCTGTGAGAAGACCGCGAGAGGCACCAGTGAGAAAGGTTGACCAAATGGTGTTTAGTCCTGTGAGGAGATGTAGAGGAAGACCAAAAAGGACACTTGGAGAGGTGATTAAAAGAGATCTTTGGTTAAATGGTATATCCGAAAATTTGGTTTTGGATAGAAGTTTATGGCGTCGTTTGATCCATGTAGCCGACCCCACCTAGTGGGAAAAGGCTTGGTTTGTTGTTGTTGTTGTTGTTGTATACTTAACGTGCTTACTTAAGAGATCTTTATTTTGTGAACAGCTTGCAATAGAAAACATAATATGTTGGACTTGAAATATGTTACGTTTGCACTCTTGTATGATAATAATAGGGAAAAGAGATACCTTTGTTTGGATTTGTCCAGTTAATTTTTTTCCCCTAAAATAGGTGCTATGTATTCTTTAAATTTCATGATTGTTAACTGCTCATATTCAACTTGACATACGAGTGGTGAAGTTTGTTTCCCCCTGTCTTTCTCCTCTGTAATCTTTTTGTATCTGATGGTTTAATTTACAGAGGCCAAGTGCTAGGGAACTTCTCAAACTCCGTTTTATTCGAAATGCTAGGAAAAGTCCTAAGCTTTTGGAGAGAATAAGGTGCAAGTGATTGCTAATAATATTGCTATTTATTAGTTATCGAATTCTACCTACTTTGATTGGGTGCTAAAGTATTTTCCTTCGAGCTTTCTTTCTTTGTTATTTCAATATTTTCTTCTCAAGTTAATATATCTAAGAAATGAAGACAATGCTAAGATATGTCTGAATTCTCTACTGAAACACTTCTACCAATGCTTGTTTTCCATTACAAGAAAATCCAAAGTAATATATCTTGTGGTTGACATCCAGCCTTGTGGTTTCATGATAGGGAGCGCCCAAAGTACCAAATGAAGGAAGATATGGAGACACCTCGAAATGGTCCAAGAGGAATGGGGGAGGCATCTGATACTATGAAGGTGCCAAGAGATTTAAGAGCTGAAGAAACTAATAGACCCAGGTAGTTTCCTTGCGTTTGTTGTTTATTTGTTTTAACATCATATATTAAAATTTCTGATGGATATTTAAAAATTAGCAGTGGTCAGGGTAAAAATCTGAGAAATTCTGGATGGGACTTCAGCATTGGTGGGTCACAGGGTACTGGAACCTTTCGCAGTAGTTCCCGACCACCTCAGATCAGAGACAAGAAGACAGAAGTTTCACATAATCAGCTTACACAAAGAAAAGCTCCAGAGAGTGGCAATCAAGGAGTATCTTCCTATAGAAATGCAATTAGTGAATCACAAGAAAGTTCTTTTGTGAAAGAAATCAGGGTTCCTTCTCTTGAAGAGTATCAGGATAATCGCCTTGAAGAAGTATTTGATTCTTTCACTATGAGTATCTGTTTGCCCTTGTCCACTTAGTTAACTTAATCAATTGAATCATATATATTATATCCTCATATTGGTGATGTTGGTTTCTCTTTGGTAGTTTTGAAATAATTGATCAATGTTAATGTGGAACCCTAAATTCTAAAATGCTGAGCTTTTAGATAATTTGAGCTGAACCTTTAAAATTTCATCCTCGATGCTGATTTGGACACAAACAAAAAATGTATTCAGACTACTATTCAGAGGGTTCGCCTGGTCATTTATTTTCTGAAAGAATTGTGTCAATAATGAAGTAAGATTAAAATTCAATATTTTATATGAAGCTTCATCTTAAACTTGGACATGCTTTGATCTTCTGAAGTGTTCAATTTACAGGAGGAATGGTCTGGGGATGGATCAGGAACCGTTGTTGTTCGATCTCCAAAAGGATCACAACCATCACTTTTTCGTGACCAAAGTTCCTGGGTATTGATCCAGCTTAGTCACTTTGATAAGAAACTGATTAGTACTTATTATTGTTCTACACAGTCACTTGATGAGAATTCTTTCTGCTGTGTAGTCGAGCAGCAGCTATGCTTCTTTTGAAGATGCTTCTACCAGTGGAACTGTTGTTCTCCGAAGCCGGTATGATGATTCTGATTCTCCAGTGACACCAAGGGCCAGGCCGGGAATTCATGAGAGAACTTCAAATGACTCACTTGAAGACAGTGCTGCAAATCTTGCGGAGGTTCTCACTGTTTGTTTATAAGCTGCAAATTTCACTTATGCATTGATTCATGAATAGCAAATTGAGCTTTTTCCCTCTCTCTTTGTGCATAGGTTTTAATGAAAAAAGATCCTGAAAAGTGAGCGGTGCACTTTAGAGAGCGGAGTAAAATAAATTGCTGTCAAAGAAAAATTAAGAGTTTGGTTATGTATGTATTACATGTAACTGGATGAAAATTCATAGATTTAAGATATTCAGTCCTTGATGTTCATATCAACAGTTATCCACCTGTGGTTTTACATTCTAAAGTGCATCATACACTTTAGAATAGCCCAATCCAGGTTTACCTGAAGAATAGATTTAATTAATATGCAGGCAGTACACTTATGAGCCATGGATGAATGAATAGGTTTAATTAATCTGGGCGCAGCCAAATTGAATCTTATAATGTTCCCTTGTTACATAGTGACCCATACTCATGTTATGGTCCATTTGCTTCATAAATTTATAGTAATTATCTGAAATCCTTGCTTTATTTATAGGAGACTTGACATACTTGTGATTACTAAAATTATTTACTTGGTCAAGTTAATATTTTTTGTTTTTGACATCATCTTATTGTTTATTTGTCTCCATAGGCAAAGGCTGCTATTCAAGGAGGACTAAAGAAAGGGAATGCTCGAGAGAGAGTGGCATTGGGAAAGATCAATGATGATGCGCAGGAAAGCAGGAGAGACCAAATAACTAGTAGCTCTGATTCTTCCAGGTACATTGATAACCATAGGGCTGATAGTTTTCCTGCTGCTGACAATAAAGATTATACTATAAGTTCTGAAGGAATTTTTATTTTCCAGACAATCTCGTGAGTACATTGACGCACAAAAGGGAAATTCAAGATCGCACCATGCTAGTGATGAAGAAGAAAGTGTTAAAATAATGTCATCCTCTGTGCCACTATCAGTTTTGCTTATTCCTTCATTAAAAGAGGTGAATCCATGTGTATACGTGATCCCTACCGTTTTTAGGCAGTTCGTCCGGATTACTTTATCATTCTATTTTGTAGTAAATTAGTTTTCTATTTCAATAAGAGCACTAGTGGATGTCTTGTGTAAAGTATGCAAGATTCCACAAGCAGTTGTGTGCAGACATAGCTAGTTCTAGTTTTGTCTTGGACTCTTTTCTGAATTAGGAATTTAGTATTTAATATGTTGTAGATAACAAGGCAGTAATTTCTAATAATTAGAAATAGATGATGATACACTATTCAGAGTAGAATTTTAGAGATTTAGTGCTAATCACCTTTCTGATGATTAATTGGGCTGGAGTACAACCCTTCTAATGAGCCTTTGGAGTATTAGAAAGCATGTTGTTTGAGTTCCACGACGGAAGTCAATATGTCAGGAGTATATTGTTTCTCAAGCTTTCAGGGTCTTGTATGCTTTAGCCAAATTTAGCTGAAATGGACTTGATCTGTTATTACTTTTGATTTAGCATGTTGGTGTTTATTATGTAGGCCATTGCTGATGATCAAGAGGGGTCAACCCTAAAGGCAGTTATAAAGTCACTCATAAACATGGAGCGCACAAAGCCTGGTTCCTGTGATGTCCTCGTCAAAAAGTTGCTTCAGCAATTGGCTAGGTGGGCATAGTGCTAACATTTGTCCTCCAACGCAGTAAAGAAATACCAGTGTAATTCTCTTGTCAATAATGTTCACTAACCCTGCTTTGTGTGTTAAAAAAATGCTCAGCTCAAAGGAATCTTCATTGAAGGACCTGCAGGAGCTGGCGGCCAATTTATTCACCAAGTCCAATTCGGGTCATGAAGAAATTCGAAATTTGAGTGCAGAAGCTGATAACCGGAAGAAACAACAGAACAGGGATCTTCATTCAAATAGCAATTTGAGTCCACTTACACGATTTCTTCTCTCAAGGTTTTTGGAAGTTATTTTTTGCCATTTGATATTTCTTTATTTTTAAAAATTGGGCATTCTTTATTGGTGCGCTTGCGCTAGCTTTGGAACCAGTGGCTTGCAAATGAAACAAAGAGCGTGCTTCTATCCTCATAGTTTATCTGTCATGAAGTATATTTTTGAATAATCTAATTCTGTGTCGCAGATGGCAAGGGCAAGCCTCAAGGGATCTAAATCCAGCTTGACCAGAGTTTTAAGTCCCCTTTAGCGGTGGGGGATTTTTCTGTTTATGCATTTATTCTGATAAAATGTACATAGATCATTGTAAAAAAATTATTTTCTACTTTTCTATTTTATTAGTATTTTATATTTCTTTCCTACAATTTTGTCTCACAGTGACAGCATTGCTGTGTAATTAGGGGCTCGCTTAGATACACCAAACTGTAACATACTACAATGGTCCTTACTGATAGTTGGGTCGTTGTCTTGTGGCAGGATGAGCCAACATATGAATGATTTGTCTTTGTTCCATGACGATTTTAATCCCAATATTACACAATAAGGCTGCGAAGTATGCAAGATATTTACATTTAGTGCAAGAACTCATTTACTGTTCTTGCATGTTTTGTTGCGGCGCACAGTCTAAAAAACAAGATTGCCTCTGCGGTTTCAAAGAAACTGCAATTAGGTGTCTCAAAACCCTATCCTCTTTAACCTTACTGGGCTCGTCATCTTTCTTTTTGTTCATTTGTTCTAGCATGTAAATCATATGTATTCTAAGTATTTCATCCATAATGCATTTGCCTTTGATAAAAGAAAAAAATAATGAACTACAGTAACTCAATCATAGATTAGAAGAGATAATACACTTAATACTAGGGGTGGGCACAAGTCGACCCTTTGAACCTAATACACTTGGTCTAGCTTTGGGTGGGTTCAGCCAGTTCGTGGGAGACAATCACAGATGGTGAGAACAGGGGATGTCGGGATGGAATATCCGGAAGAATTGGAAATAGAGGCACATACCCAGTAACCTAGAAAGCAACCATTGGCCATTGACCTTCACTTCCTCCAGACATGCACGCCTTGATCTCCTCTTCACATGGCCATTTATTTTGTTCACGGAGACAAAAACCCAACCATCGAGGAAGCTTGGGCATTCAGATTTTCACACTCAAATCTTCCCCTCGCACACCCATTTTCTTCATCTTCAGATTCAGGAATCACACCCACAAACTTCATCCACCCCATCACGCGTTCATTTACCCCAAAAAACCCAAATTTCATGGACACTATTCTCTTCATCGTCCTCAAATTCCTCACTCTTCTCCATTTTCTCTTCAAAACAGAATGTTGAAGCCACTGGATGATGAAGGGAAGGAAGGTGTTGAAACTTGAAAGCAATGTCGTAAAGGGAGGAGTGGGCTGCGCAACCGAGTTTGAAGGTGAGGTCTCTTAGGTCTTGGCTATAGTACCATAGTGAGAGTCCAAGAAAACACAAAAAGACTTGCAATGGGAAGAGGAAGAGCAGATTGGGGTATCGAGGTCACATGTGAGTGATTTGTAAAGCTTTACAGAGGAAAATCAGTCAGGTTCAGATTACCATGGTTTGAAAGTCCCAAACTCGAAACTGACCGAATACACCCATTCTTTACGGTTCCTCCCACTGTTTTAACCTGCTCACTCAAACCAACCCAACCATTTCTTATTTTTGCTATTGGTTTCGGGTGGATCCTTTCAAGTAGGCAGATTATGCTCACCCCTACTTAATATAGACTACAAGAGATATGAACGAAGAAATACATATCCATACAAGTTTTATCAATACAAAATTGAATAAAACTAAAATGTACATGGAGGCATTGAACAATAAGTAAGAAAATAGCAAAGGTAAATAACAATTCAAACACTTGGTTTTCTTGTCGCTCTCAATTTTGTTTTCGTCTGACAGAGACCAAGGAATTAGGTACTGCAATAGGTTAAAAATCTTATCCTTGTAAGTGAATAGCTCAAGAAACTAAGATATGTACACTGAATGCTTTCAGCTAATCGATGGTAATCAAAATCTACATGATAAGCACAATCTGTGTACCAAGGCCCCTATGCATTAGTGAGGGTATAATGTGCTGGGTAAAGGTAAGTGCGTCAATGCTTCGTCTAGTTATGCCTTCTACCTACCTCTACCCCGGGAAGGTTGCTTTGCAGGGGTCAACTTCCGTAAGGTAGCATGCATAATCATGCCTGCAATGGTAATTTGAACTTAAGAGTCAGATAGAGGTGACCAAATAAGGAGGGTAATCAAGTGGCAGTAAAAATGCACATTTAGGTAGACTCACCTGCATAACTGACACTTATTGCGCAGAAGAGAGCCATCTGAACATTGGAAAGGATTAGAATAACAGCAGCAGCTGCAAAACATAAGATCCAGAAAGAAGAGTTCCGGTTAACCCGATGAAAAGCAAATTAGAGAAAGTTTTTCCAGCATCCATTATGGTATGCTACAGACATTAAACACATGAGAATTTTGTTTACAGAAAAAAGTTTGAAATAGAGAGGGATGAAACGAGATCAGAAGTTCTTTTCATGGGGCCCTTGCTATCCAGAGAGAAGGAGGAGGGGGATGGGTGTTCAGTATTCATCCCAAATTGCAGCTTATGCCAAGTCCAAACAGCCAAATCAAATTTGATAAGCCGTAGGCTTTAAAATTATGCATCAAAGATCAATTAGATTGATGATGCCCCACCATTTAGACTTGCGCAATCCTTCAATAAAGAGCTTCTAGTAGAGAGATAAACCAACTCAGACTCTACGTTCAGTAGTCAAGTAAGTAGTGACAGGTTTTAAATGATATATAGATGCTTGGCAGCCTGTTGTTTAATAAAACATTAATACAAGTTTCAACTCAAGTATATACAGAAAAACACTGACACTAGACATACAAAACTCACCGCATTGGGCGATGCGAATCAAGCACTGCCGAGTTACAGGATATTGATCTAATCCCCATCTGTCACCACAAAACTTGAAAATGTCCCACAATGCCAAACAGGATATCAACCCGACAAGAGCAAGTGGCATCTTATACCTATAAGCATCAATTAT
This sequence comes from Dicorynia guianensis, assembly GCA_037013595.1. Taxonomy (NCBI): domain Eukaryota; kingdom Viridiplantae; phylum Streptophyta; class Magnoliopsida; order Fabales; family Fabaceae; genus Dicorynia; species Dicorynia guianensis. Next base: position 7,130,257 of record JASUAB010000009.1, read on the forward strand.
AAACACACGGATTTAGTAAATAAGAAGAAGAAAGAGGACAATCAGAAGTGCAGAATGGTGCAACATTGCCACCCTTCTCTCCAACGAGGAGAAGTACAATAAATGCAACGTTTAATTTATGTATAAAATAAATAAATTCTCATCCTTTATAGTAATATAAGAAACCTCTTTCCTTTAAAGAGGAAGGAGCCTTATTCTACGAAGCACATTAGGTTGCAAAAATTGTTATAAAATTCTTGAACTCAAAAGCCTAATGGAATACATAATATCCTCTAAATTAACTGACAGATGAAATCATAAACAACCGACCAAATTGAATACTTCAAAATTCAAATTTGAAAGTTTCATTATTAAGTGCTATCATCTTCTACGAACACCAAAGAAAGCATCTTTGCGGAATTGCCAAATGACACGATTAAGAACTAAAAAGGAACAAGCAGAGAAAATACATACAAAGTGCAGGCGAAGAAGAGGATAAACAGATAGGCATAATTGCGCGCATAGCGCTTGATATTCTCGTGAACCCTTAAGCGAGCCTGAGACGGCGACGAAGGGAATGAGTAGGAATCGTAAAACCCAATAAAGGATTGGGACCAGGAAGGGGTGTCGCCGGCGAAATCCTCTGCTGTGAGCTTAGCAAAGGGGTTGAGAGTGAAGAGAGAGAAAAGGGTCACGACGTGAGAGAAAAACGAGACAAAGAAACCGGTGGTGTTTGTCGGAGCGTTCTCGGAATTCCCGGTGGTGGAAGCAGCAGAAGCAGCAGTGGACGTGCGCTGGTCGAGAATTTCGAGGTAGCCGCTGTCGCGGAGCCAGGACTCGAAGGCGGGTTCGGGAACGCTGAGAGCAAAGGGATTGGACGAGAACACCATCGCCTCCTTTCCCAAATTCCAAAACGACACACCACATGCGCGGTATTGTTCCCTCTTCGTATGAATTCTTGGAGTTGCAACCTGCGTTTTATATGCCTGCCACAATTTTCATGAAGCAAAGTACCCAGGTCCCAGTACCCTGTAATTTTCTTTTCTTAAATTATGCATTTTCTTTATTTCTAAATTAATATATTATATTTTAATTTTCACACTACTGTAGAATTCAAATTTATTGAACACATTAAGTAAATTTGATCCAACTAGTTTTAGGTAATTATTTTGATTATCATTATTTGGTTTATAGAAATATTCACGGCAGTATTCAACTGAGTGAAGAATCAATAACTAATTTCAAAAAACACTAATGAGTTACAATTTCGTTATTTTCACTTGAAATAATTTATAAAATTTTTATATATAACAAATACAATTTATTTTATTTTATAGTATATATAAATGTAAATAAACATCAATTTTTATTTATTATGTGTAAAAATTTTATATAGAAGTATAATTTTCCAATTAACGATCTGCATTATTAAGCTAGTGTCCTGAATGACCCACCATAGTAAGTTTGAAGTACCATATGATCTCAACGAAAAACTATGTTTAAGTTGCCTGATTGTTTGACCGACATTCCTCTTTATGCTGACAAGGATGTGCCTGCAGAAGCTCTTTTATGCTTTTGTTCAAGTTGAACTAGTGTGGATGAAGACAGTGCCTCCGTGAGTCTCAGTAAGGTAGATTGTTGCCAAAAGTTACTGTATTTTATCCAAATGGTTTTTCTTATTATATTTCATCTTAACAGCTCATGATTGAATGACTGTGCAAGTTGTTGTCATATTCCAACTATGTATAAATAATGATCCAAGTCTCAATAATCAATTCTTCCGAAAAAGTTAAATTTAAGAATAATTTTATAACTTCAATATACCCTATTATATGGATAAATGTATAAATTTATTATAACTTGTCTCAAAATTTAACTTAATTAGTAATAAATAAAGACGTTGAGATTAAATTTGTAACTATTTAATCATACCGACTAATACCATGTCATAAATAAACTACATAAAAAAACTTAAGTTTTTAGCTAAAAATCTAAGATTGACTTCATAACTCTTACAGTTAGAATGATGGGAAGCAATAAAGGGGATAATAAGATCATACAATCAAGTTTTCAGTTTTTAGGCTATTTAGCACATTTCACTTTGGTCGTAACCATAGATAAAGTTTTTGGTGTAGGCTTCATGCCATTGATATGACTGGTCTAGATAAACATCAGTAGAAGAATTGAATGTGGGAAAGGAACAGTATTGCGTGCATTGTTGTGACTTAAGAAATTTCATCTTATGCAGATTTGCATTACTTCCAACTTTCCTGGAGATGAGGACACCAATTATTGTGAATTGCATGCTTGCTAACAAGATTGGGATCCCTAACTGCATCCGACTTTCTAACTTTAGTTAAATTAAGGTCACAGATTAGAAAGCGATGCCTAATGATGAGATCCACTGTTACACTTTCCTAAAAAATGTAATCCCTTGCTAACATCATCTCTAGTAATTTATTTGTCATGCAGATACCAGTGCAAAATGAGAGGAAATTGAAAGGAAGAATGCACTGTTCTAATTTTTTGAATTTTTTAAAACATAACAAAAACAATTTGAATTATTTTCAATCTTTTCTTCATAATGTGATACACAATGTGCTTTACCAATAACACCAAATTCCAACCAGAGCATCACATAACAACTTCATGGAAAGTCTATGTTGCCAAAGTTGTATTTATTTAAATAGGACAAACATGATGGTAGCATACTAGGGCATGAACTTCTATGAAATTAAACTAGCTACATAAATTGTTACAGTTGTAACAGTCCGTCTACTGCCGAATCAACAAGTTTTTATACCTTTCTGCACATTACTCTTACCATGTGCCAAGCAATATTATCATGACAAAAGAAAACGTGTTATCACCAGAAGCATGGATGGAATATCATCGCTTAAGCTGCCTTCTAGCCAAAGCAGGGGATTTCTTAGGGATATAGACCTTGTAGCTCACCTGCGCAGCAACAAACTATTAGTAACAAAGATTGGATAGTTAAAACGAAAAAATTACGAACAGTATTTCACCATTATGACAGAATCATTAGAAGTCTAAGACATTTCCTATATACCCACCTGTACCATTTCACCACCCCGCATCACATTCATTGTTTTCTGCTCAAACTGGGAGCCCTGGTTGGCTTCATCCTGCAATTTGTTTGAGCTATTCTCTACTGATGAGCTTTCAGAGTAAGGTTTAGGAGTAGCAGAATTGCTTAACTTACCAACATCTCTGCCACTGTTATTAACACTCTGACTTTCAGCTTGAGCAGTCGTAGCAGCATTCTTGTCTACATTTCCTCCGGTCACCAAGGACTTCCTAAGAGGAAGTTCATTTGAAGCAGATGTTTGCTTTAAGTCAAACTGAGAGTGCTCCTTGACTTCGCCTTGCCCTTTGTTCAAGTCATTACGTCTGAAATTAGGTACAGGGCACGAAGGCTTAGGAGCAGCAGAACACAATCCTCCAACATTTTTGACATTATCCTTGCTACTCTGACTCACAAAATGACCAGTATCAATACTAAGCTTATCTATAGTGCTCTCTGTTGCCAGCAACTTTTCCTGAAGAGGTCTAGTGGCGAGTGTTTGTATCAGAGATGGGTGACTTCTAAGTGAATGATGGCGGGATTCAGTTGCAATCATCATATCGCAAGGGTTTGCTGCATCAATCACCTTTTCTGATGCATTGGTAGTCTGATGCTTAACAGATCCAGATATAACTTTATCCTCATTTAGATTCCTTTCATTGTTTCTTAAGGAAGCAATTAAATCTCTCTTCCCTGGAAAACCAGTTTCTTTTACAAGGGCTTTCTTGTCAAACTTTGCCCCCATATTATTGACAATGGACTTACCTTGAACCACTTCATGATTTTCAATAAGGGGTTGCTTCACAACACTATCAATTTTATTTTTCTGATCAGAAGCTTTTGCAGCTCTCAGGACCTCGTGCTGAAACTTTCTTAAGTTCTCCAATGCCTTTAGTTTTAGAGTTAACTCCAAGTGCTCATCATTCAGACTACCCCCAGAAGTCTCAATTGTTTCCTTCTCTATTGATTCACTTGTCCCAGCACCATAAACTTTGAGGTTACTCGTGTCATATTGGCTACCACTGTTGTAGCTCCTATCTCTAATTTCGGGTTGTGTTAAGTTGAAATCAGCATTCTCCTCTCCTTTCTCATCCTCAACTCTCACTTTCCCTTCCGAAGAAGGATGCGAATGTTGATCTAACTCTCTCTTACAAGCCCCATCATTACTGTCATTACTTCTACATGGGTAATCATGATCATCTACAATCTCCTCTTTGGTCTCATTTCTACACAATTCCCTACTTCCCTCTTCATTCTTTGTAACAGTAATAACTGATCTGAGCCGCCTGGAACTATTCTCACACGTATATCTCTCCTCAGTACATGTATCACAACTTTTGCTACGGTGACTGCATGATGAACAGCTTCTGGCCCTGTATCGACTACCCCTTTCACTTCCACTTCTGCCTCTCTCTGATCTTCTTTTGTCTTTTTCTTTTCTAATCAATCTTCCCCTGCGTCTTTCAACTTCACTGTCATCACTACTAGCACTCCCACCTTGACAAGTTGAGCAGCTCCGTGACCCACTGCTCACAGAACTAACACTTGCATCCTTCCTACGCATTTTCTTCTGGTAGGGCTTCTCCCTCGCTTCATACTCTCTTTTTCTCTTTTCCCTTTTTCTCCTCCTAACATGGAGGGAATCCTCACTGCTGTCAGGGCTGTAGGAACGTCTCCGAGCCCTCTTCTTTCGACCTTTCACATCTTTCCTCGTGTGAGACCGTTCCCTTCTATGCCTGTGGCTATCCTCAGAACTAGAAGACAATGAAGTGTTCAAACTTGTTGAATCATCATAATCAGAGCTAGAAAGAGACACCTCATGATGGCGAGACTTCTTGGATTTATATTTCCTACTCTTACTTTTGCTTTTTGCTCGAGCCTAAACCAAAAAATGGGAGCAATCACACTCGAGATAATTCGACCAACCTTACAAATTAAATGCACTAAAATGGTTTGCTAAGAACAAGCAGTAAAACCCAACAACCAAATGAAAATTCTCATCTCCAATAAACACCCAACTAAATACATTAAACCCAGAAAGAAGGATTCGCAAAAGGTCTGAGACTTTGATTTACACTCTCCCTTATTTCTGTTTCCACAACACACGCAAATCAGGAAGTTTAAAACTTTTCCCAAAAAATTGTAAATCTGAAGCTTAAAATCAAATACCCTGTGATGAAATTGACGCATGAAGGAATTATTGAGTGGATTACGGCAAATACCTTAGCGGAATTCTTGGAACGTTTCCTCTTGAGTGAAGCGGAGGATTTCCCCATTCAAGTGACCTGCAAAATCAATCAGGAAGATGAAGAGGAAAGTTAATAAGGAAAACGGAGAGAAAGAGAAAGAGAGTGAAGCTTTACTGAGCGAATGAATGAAGATTGTCGGGGTCAGAAATGAGGGAATGGGAATTGAAGAACAAGCAAAATAAGGAGATGAAAGAGAAAGAGGGATGCTTTCCCTTAAACAACAACGTTGTCGTATCGAGCCCAACTGAGAGCCCTTTGTTGGAGAAATATTAGGAGTACGTGGATTTGAATTTTTTTATTTTAGTGATTTCTTTTATAAGTTTATATCAGACTTTTATATTTTTAATTTTTTTTTTAAAATTTATGTCTGTCTGTATTTTAAAATTCTCCTATTGTAACAGTAGAGAAATTCAATCTAATATACGTGGACGCTTCCCCTCACATTAAGAGAGAGATATTTTAAGAGAAAGAAAAAATATAAACATAATATTAAAATGGGTGTAGTCAATAAGTAAAATTAATGTGTATTTATATTATTATTTTTTGATTTCTACGTCAAATAAAAATAGGTATAAAGAAGAAAAAAAAGGCAACAATTTTATAGGAGCTGTTTGGAAAGTCATATTGTATTGTTTTTTTATTTAACTTTTGCAATATGGATTCTTAGCCACTTCGGAGAAAAAGCAAATAAGATTTTTTTTTTATCCACAAGTTGAGATTTATTTTGATAATTTAGTTTTAAGATCAGATAAAATTCCTGTTCTTAATTCGGATAATTTACCAATAGTGGCTATGTATGCTAGATTACAATATTGTTAAAATTATTATTTTACGAGTTTTTTTTAATGAATTTCAAAAGAGTGTAAAATATTTCATATTTATATCACAGTTTTACCTTGGAAAGGGCATATCTTGTTGGCATTCACCTAAACAACCAAGTTACTTGTTTTTTTACACCCGAAATAAGTCACATTAGTTTCCCAGAAAAAGAAAAACTTACTGGTTAACATTGAATTTAAACCCACTTTAAAGAAGTAAGTTGAGGCAGCTAGAAAGGCGTGGGTATAAAGTATATAGTGCATTAGTAAATATTATTCAGACTAAATATAACATTGGCAAAATATATACACTATAAATATTGACAGATTTTTTTTAATATTATAAAAATATACAATCACTATTTATTATATTTTATACTTATAATATTTTTTATATTGCATTGTGGCTTCTTTCTGTTTGCAGGTTGCGTGTTGTCCATGTCCAACCCATAAATTTTAAAAATATAACGATATATGCACATTTTTATAGTTATGGTTTTATACATATTAAAAAAATATTGATCACTCTTTTATTTTATACTTTTCATCCCAAAGCGCACCTTAATCTGCAATTTTCACGCCAGTGTATAAAAAAGATGATTACTTAAAAGCGTAAGAATAGCATTATAAAAATAGATGGCTATGCCATAAGAAACACAATTGGCAATGTGATGGGTCAAATCAAACTAGTTACTTAGAGCAGACCATGCAATTTCGTTTCTCTGTATTGGAAATATGGGTTTTGGGAGAGACTCTCCACGCCCATATGTCATAATTGTATATGAGTCATTTTATTTAAAGGAAATATAAAGTGTCCATGTTGATTTAACTAATGAATTCTACTCCTGAAAGTTAAAAGAGTTTGAGAAAAGATTTAGGGGCCAAACAACAGCTACATCTCTTTCCATCTGTTAATCTGATCTTACACTCTAATTGAAAACTCTGCTCATCTGCTACTGTCAAAAAAAAGTAAAACAAGCTCCCATGATACTGAACATTTTTTATGGTTCACCATTATTGCTGTTTACATATAAAAGCAGTGCATGTTTTCACCTGATCCGATGACTTGTACAAAAGATTTTAAGATGCTAAGCATCTTCAGCATCACTCATACTGGGACGGGTGTCAATATAGAAATCAGTGGAGAAGTCAACTTCATCAACAATTCTTCCTCTGTTATGGGGACATGCACCATCATATAAACAATCAGTAAATTGAACACATTATGGAAGAAAAAGGATGAAATAACATTGCAGCAGAAAAATATAATACCTTTCAAGGACAAACTTCCCCTCTTTATACTTTTGGCTCTTCTCATGTGCAGACTCCTGTGAGAGAACAACACAAAGTTAAATAAATCACAATACAGTGACAAATGACTAAAGAAAGGGGGTTTGATGCATAAAGGTACTTCCACCCCCTTCTCGAGCATAGACATATAATGGGAGTTACTAATGAGTTGTTAGATTTGTAAGTTTCTCGGTTCGGTTTATGAAATTTAATATATATAATGATTTAAATTCTTTAAAACAGCTAGTTAATAAAATTCAATTCGTAGGAATAATAGAATTGTACTCCTTTTCAAATTTATGCAGATGAAAGAGGGTAAAGAGGAAAGATTACATATTTCCAGCCAATTATTTGACCACAGCAACAGCAAAAAATATCTGCCACAGTATGCAATCCTGAAAGCATCATCCTTTGCTCTAATGATCCAAACGTAATGTTCACACTGAATCACGGCTCAAAAGTATAAGCATCCCAAGAGAATTAACATATTCAGGTGTAAGAATATCTTTACTAAAGAATGTCAAGAGGCCAACAATTTCCTTGGATTGAACTTAAATCATTGCTTGATAGGTCATTGAATTCACTCCATGTTTTCTAATTGGCAATAATCAGCAAACATCAACTGGGTTTAGTATGTAAGCTCAATATGACCAGACACGACATCTAGCTTGGGTTGTTGCTTACAAGGATCCACAAACAATTGATAAACAGATATATATTACTAAGTTGAATAGTATATCTACTATAATAATAACAACAATAACACCAAAATTAACTGCTGCATAAGAATAATGACCCTATAGGAACATATTTTAGCATCACATTATCCTACCCGCATCCCCTAGGGTAAGAAAAAGGAAGAATCAAACAAAAAGTACAAATGAAAACTCCATCTACTTACATCCTTTTTAAGAACATGGTTAGAGATCTTCTCGATGTTTCTTCATTAGAGTATTACAGTGAGTGGCAATCATTTGAAGAGTCCAAGTTCACAAACAAGAAAGCTTTCTATTTGCCCAAAATTGAGAATATGTTTGCAGTTCCAGTCAGGAGGTCAGTAAGTTTCAACAAGCAGGATCCTTTCATGATATATTTCTGCATCAAATAAGATCTGACACTATTTTCATCTTGTAATAGATATCTAACAATCTCAGACCCATGGTGAATTGATTCGCATTGCTTAAAAAGGTCATTTCCACTGATATAATCAAGTTTAGCTGCTAGAGATAAAGATGACAGAGATTCAACAGAACATCAAAAGATTACTATAATCAAATATTTCAAAAGTGCAATTTTCAGAAAGAGGAATGATTTTGTAGAATAGGATAATTATTATAACCACAAAATTGCTGGTCACATGACCACAGCAAAAGCTTGAACTGGATCAATACTAATGCCCTCTTTTCAGCTAGCAATATGTATACATCAAATTACAGATTCCACAAGCCTATTTTGTTATTATACACCACTATCATAAATTTTGCTTCATCTGTCATTCATGAATTATCCAATAAGAACTAAAAAGTACTCACGCATTATTGAAGAGGTATGCTTTTCCATGCCGACAATGAAAAGCCTGAGAAGAGTGACGAAGGAAAATTAAAATGAGAGAGTTTAACAATCCAGCAAAACAGTTCAAGTACTGTGCTCGTAAAAATGAAGCAAAATCAGCAACTCAAATAATGTGCATGCAATTAGAAGTAACAAATTTATCTTTATTATCTTTTTTTTCCACTCACTCAGTATATATGTCAGCTATATGTTTATTTATTATCATCATGGAAAGACACTAATGCACAATAAGATGAATAAAAGAACAGATATTGAAGGCAACCATGCAACACTCGTACAGTCAAGAGTAAAGATATTGAAATTTAAAGTTCTTAGTGAAGCTAATTTCTAGCCATATTAAGACTTTTCGTCAGTTATACATTGTTCAGGCATCTTCAGACAATATACTAGCTGAGATGTAATTACGTCCTAAAATTATCATCAGAATGGTTTAGGTTCCACTAAGGTAAAAGTGAAGTACACCTTTAAGGGAAAGATGAACCTAAAAATTATCATCCAAGTATTTCCTTGTAGAGCCTATAGTCACAAAAGGTGTCTATTGGCAGCTATCTAAAGGACAGAACAGAACCTGGCTGGCCACCCAATTGGGCTCAAGAATCATTTGTTGCCATTAATTGGGATTTAAAAAATGTTGCTACTCTCTAATTCAATCATCAGACTAAATCACTCATCATCTCATCTGGATTGTCAGATTAACAACAACCCTAATAATATTGCTTTATCCAGCATTAGTGCTAGGTATATCTTATCACTTACAATTGGATTCAGAGATTAATGGCCTTGTCATCTAAATTTCAGGTAACTGAATGGTGTAAGGGTAAAAAGCCCACTTTCATTCCAATAAGTATAATTGGCCCTGCTATAACAATGGGATTTAGTTCCTCTAGTAATAAAGCAGAAGTTTATGTTAGTCAAGGTGCAATCTTTTTAACTCCTAAGCAGGATCCTGCTCTAGACAATGCTTCCAGGACCTTATTCTCAAATCTCACAGACCCCAAATTATGAAAATTGTGTACTTGCATCAACCGACAGAATCGAAGTGTGCTATATTGAATCAGATAACTGATGAGCTAAGGCTAATTATCACGCTTCAGGGGTAATTGATAAACAACTGCTCAGTTAGCAAGTAAAGAAACCATTTTTAGCTGAAATTGGAAAGATTAAAGGTATTCATTCACGTATGGTTACCCGAGAGATGAGATCATCAGCAAGGGCCAAGTGCGTTTTACAGAACTTGCATCTATAATACCTGCCCTCCAGCTCCACCACAAAGATTCTTCCCATCTTCTATCTGCTATTGTTCTTTTTGATGCAGATTCACTATCGCAGTGTCACCACCGAAAGCAAAGTTAATTGGACGAATCAGACGTAGGGGAAGAGAAGAAGGAACACAACAATGGCGTCAACTAATAAGAACCACGTTTTGGTGGGCAGTTTAATTGGACAGATCAAAGCATTCAATAGACCCATTTGTTCTTTCAAGCAATGGGATAAGGTTCAGCCGCAAGCCTACGGCACACAGTCACAGTAGTGACTAGTGAGCTGGATAGTTGGGTCAATATGCAGGGTCCAATTGGTATGAAAATGAAAAGAAAAAACAATTTAGAATATGAATATTGAGTCCCATTTTTTATATATTTTTATCCTAATTTAATCATTATAATATAAAATATATATTATTAAATTTAATAAAGATTGAAATTAAAATATAAATATTTAATAAATTTAAAATTTTTTATTAAAATATATAAATATTAAATAAATTACATTAAGTATTAATATTTATACATTTATACTAACATATTTTTTACTTTTTATTTTAAGTTTAAATTTTAAATTTTTTACTTATCTGTTCAGTATACGTAAACGCTCTAAATGTATTAGTATTATTATATTTTAAATAATAATAAAAATTGTTATATGCATATAATTTTATATATTATATATTTAATTAAAATAAAAAATTATAAAATTTATATATTTAAAAATAAATGCATAATAAATTTAATAATATTATACTTGTAACTAAAATTTTTTAAAATTTTAGTTAATACTCTGCTCTGCGGTGTGTAGTTTGTACTGTTGCTGTAGCTTTTTGAACTTTGAACAATCAGAACGGTGGGTAAATTGAATGAGTTCGGCTATTTGTCGGAGTCCCCTCACAGCCCAAACAAGCTTGGGTATTCATTGTTCTCACATAGCGGCCGCCCAAACTTCAACAACGGCTGATCACCACGCGGCACTCGATCATAAACCATCTCCTCAATCCCACGCCACCCTGGGTCCCACAACGGCTCAACTGTCTGTCCTCTTCAGACAGTCGCAGCTTCCCGTGTGAATTCTTGGAAGAGCGGCCGCGGCGCTTCCGCCGACAAGACCGTTTCACACGTGCGCCCTGAGTGGCGCTACCAAGCTCCTAAGCTTCCACGTCATTTCTCCACCCATTAAAATTTATATACTAAATTATAAAAAATTGATAAAATTTAATATAATTAACAAATAATTAAAATTTTAAATATATTATTTTAAATTTAATAAAAAATTATATATAAAAAATTTATTAAAATAAATCATATTTACTTCAATAATTTTTTTATCTTAAAAAAATTAATTTTTAATTTTAATTAAAGAATACTTAAATTTTACCTAAAAATTATTAAAAAAATTATCACAATCAAAAAGTAAAAAAAATTTAAATCTTTTATTTCTGATTATTTTAATCAATATTTAATATTTGAAATGACTTAAAATTCTTTAAAATATATGATATATTTTTTAAAAATAAAAAATAAACCAAAAATTATTTATAAAAAATAAATAATTACAATTATTAAATATAAATAAATAAATTATAATTTATAAATTTAAAATAATTATAATTATTAATTTTTTATTAAATTATTACCCATCTATACTTCATTTTTAAAATCTATTCAACATTTTAATCCATCCAAAACCTTTTATATATATTGCTGCAGCCTGCTGCTGCACTTAAAACGCATCGTTTTTGTATTGCCCCTTAATATTCGAGAAGAATAAATGAGAAAAGAAGGAGACACTCGGAAGGATGGGGCGCTGAAACACCACGTGAAGACAACAAGAACCCCGACAGCCACACAGTCAACACCGGATGCCCCATGTGGGGCCCACATGCAGACACGCCCGCTTCTGAATCGGTCTCCCACTGTAGGGAGCGTCTTCGCCGTCGGTGCCGCCCTCCAATAAAACTACAACTACTACCGCAACCAAAAAATAAATAAAATAAACTAAAATAAAACGTTCAAATATCACGAAGGAATGAGTCCTCACTCCTCACTCGCTGGAGACTGGACCCTACCTTCGTCTTTTCCGCGTATAGAGCCGTAGGATTCAACAGACATTGAGATCTGTGGCTAGACACGACAAAATAGTACGCGAATCACGAGGCAACTGCTCTTTATCGGACCCTTGCACTCACTGACGAAGCCCCCACGCTCATCGTGGATTCAGGCTCCTGCCTGCCCAACCAGGATCGTTTGATTTCTTTTAATAAATATAAAAAAATTTTATAAGGGAAAGATTAAATAAATAAGTATAAAAAAAAAAATTAACCTTTCTTTCGTTTTATACGAAGGGAAAGTAGTCCGACAGACGGCCCTGATCCCTGCCTGCTTCATTTTTTTCTTATGTTTCTTAATTTGAGGGCCATTTTTTTCATGCCCGAATAATACATACCATGTTGTGGGGAAGCGGAGCCACGCGAACCCCAGCTTGGCGGTTTGCTATTAGTAGGATGTTATTTTTATAAAATTAATAATTTAAATATTATATTGCAAAAATAAATTTATAAAATTAACATATATGTTTATTTGATTTAATAGCAACGGCTGCGTAGCTTATCTCCTTAGTGGGAGACCCACACGACAACGCCTTAATCAAACGCGCAACAATGCCGGCGACATGTCTGTCAGATCTCAACCAACGAAATCCAACGCCATCCAACCCAGTTATCCACATTAAAAGAAAAAAGGAAAAAAAAGCTCAAGCATCTACTATTTCTGTTTGGTTAATCGGAAACTGCAGTAAAAACAATCAACTGAAACAGGTTCTTCGGATAATGTTAGAGAACTGCTAAACTATAGTAAAATACTTTTGGCCGCCGCATTTCGTTACTTTTAGGATTCACTAAACAGAACCCCTTTCCTTTTATGGGTGCTGAGATTTCAATTCTCACGAGACAGACAAGAATGAATAAAGAAGTTCAGATACAGAGCAGGAAAAGGAAGGGAGTGAACTTTGAACAAGATGGAAAATGCTGGGATTGTATATATAAGATTTAACAATAACAATAATTGCAGAAACAACAGTGAGAAACTATTGAATAATTTCTCAGTTGCAAAAATAACAGCAGGGCCTTGCTGTGCTTGTAATCTATATACACATCGCGCGGGTTATAATCGTTGTCAGCTACGACACACTCTGTTTTCTGTTTATGTTTCCGAGAGAGATGGTTCCCTTCTCCAAAATGGGTGCTAACAAAAGATTAAAAGGGTGACGAAGTAATGCCGAAAAATCGGATTTCGCCTCCCAAACACGGTCAGATCAGGCCACCTCCGGCGGAGGAGGAACGTTAAGGTCCAGATCTAAGAGTCTCTGAGATGGGGCACGCTCGTAATCCACAACTGATGATGAATCCGAGTCACTCTGAGCTCCTCCGCCGCCGCTGTCAACGGCATGTCGGAAGTCAGCTAACGGGCGATCGAACCCGCACATCTCGCGGCAGCGACCAACGGTTAGCATGCTCTCTTCCCGAGCGAACGCGTCGAAAAACATGACCGGCCGAGCTACCGGAATCATCGGGAACCCTAAAGTTCCGCCGGCTGGAAGTGGGGTGAGCGTAAGGCCTAGCGGAGGTGGCGGCGACGGAGAAGAAGAGTCAAGGGTGCTGCTTTGGCTAGGACTCCGGCCGGCGTTATTAATGAGCTCAGACGGGGTGGGGAAATTCGTCTTAGCTTTGGCGCCACGGAACTCCCGAGCAGCCGCATCGTACGCACGCGCCGCCTCCTCAGCGGTGTCGAAGGTTCCCAGCCAAACACGGGTTTTCTTGCCCGGGTCACGGATCTCAGCTGCATAACGACCCCATGGTCTTTTCCTGACACCTCTATAACGGATCTCCTTGGCGGCGTTGTTGTTGTTGTGGGATCCGGCGAGAGAGCTGGCTCTGTCTCTCGGCGCCATTAATGCTGCGCTTTAAGGTTGAAAAAGAAAACAAACAAAAGCCTTTTTAAGGAACACAAAGTGATAAAGCAAGCTTCAGAGATGGAGACAATGTCTAAGGGAACCGAACCGAGTTGGAGGCATTTTATAGCGAAGATGGAGAGAGAGAAAGCAAAAGGACGTGTCTCTGTGTCTGCGCGCGGGTAAAAAGCTACGCTCCTTTCAAGCGCTTGATTAATACACAACCTGGCCACCCCAGTACGAAGCACTTGGGTGGATACTGCTGACCACTCCCTTCTCGCCACCTAAGCGTATGTAGCCATTTAAGCTCATTTCCTTTGTCTCTCTGGCACATATTTATCAAAATTTATTAAATTAAATTGTAAAACTCTTTCATTGAAGCTAAATGGGAAGCCGTTACACGTGTACAAAACAGTGTGGTCCAGCATTAACAAACGAGAGCATATGGTCACGTCCCACGCGTGCCCCCTACTCCTCTGATCCAAAACCCATGAAATATTCGGCTCAGTCAACGAGGTGTTTGACTGCACTGATACCATACAGTATATAAAGCCCCGCGCCGCCCCATCCGCGGCCGCGGTGGGTCCCGGAATAAATAATTGCAAGGGGAGGACAACAGGAGGCCACGTAAAAGGCTCACTTTGCAACACGTGGCGTCGACAAGACCTAGGACCAGCGGCGGCGTCTCCTAAACGGCGGTTGAAACGTCTTGCTCTTTTCTATAAACGGAACATCTTAGTTTATTTCGACGGCAGTTTGAGGATGATTTTCCAGACATTTGTAGGCATGCTCCGTCTCCTCGCAGCGTGGAACGGATCAGTTGTGCGTGTGTGAAATTTGAATAATGTTACTATCCCGCGTGTAAGTAGAAAAATTTTAATAAAAAATTATAAAATATAGAAAATACTACATAATATTTATATTATTTTAATTTATACAAATATAAATATAATAAATTTTCAGTTTTACTGAAAAGAGATTGTGCTTTGAAAAAAATTCCAGTCACTTTGCATGAGAATGTGTCTATTGAGATCCAACGGTTGAGAATAGATGGTAGTTATGATGGTGACACGTGCTGTTTGGATCCCCGCAGGGAGACACGCATCCGCCGCCCCTGCATTCAAAATATCATGTACTGTCGTCCTTCTGAAGAGCCATTGTGCAATCCTTTTCGTACGACTAGGACACTGGTTAATGGGCATGTGAATAGAAAATAATAATAATAATAATAATTTAAAAATATAATTATGAAAGATTAGAGTAATTAAAAAAGTAAATTAATAAATTTAAGTGATGAAAAATAGTAAATTGTAGTCAAGGAAATCATAATCGTGATTTGAATTATTTTTATTGTCGAGTCATAATTAGAGCTTAATTAAATAATTTAGTAAATAATTGAATGAGAATGATAATTTTTAAAATATTTATTATAGGTAAAATGAAAATTCAATTTTACTTTTTCTTGATATTTATTGCTCTGAATGTTGTCCATGCAACTATAGAAATAGAATTAAGTAAAATTATTGTGGCCTTTAAAAATCCACGTACTTTGTTCTTGATTCTTCCAAAAATTGATTCAATTAGTTGTTTAAAAAGTCAACTTTCAAATGAACAATTAATTATAACGCAAGTTAATTATATGAACGGGATCAAATATGACTGACCAAAAGAAAAAAGCATTTTAACCTTAAAAAATATCATGTATTATGTGGATTTACCCAAAGGACAATTCAAATCCATTTTTTATAGGAGTCTGAAGTATTTATCATTATGGTTTTTGCATATTATATATACAATGATCTTGTGACTAAAACTTAACAATTCATGTTGACAATTTTATTGGTGCAATAACATTGTTGGGTACATGAATGAGCTTTTATCAAACCCAATTGTCCAATTTTATTTTTATTTTTGTGAAATTTGTCTTGGTGTAATACTTGTAAGCAATTTCAATTTGAATTGAATATAAAAACTTAAATGTTCATAAAATTCAATGAACCTTGAAGTTGAAATTATTTGGCGCATTTAAAAAGTCCAAAATGGAAGCAATATCTTAGGTAAGGACCCTGAAAATATTATCTATAATCTCCTGACACTCTAACTTATCGCTCTCAATTAAGTCATAATTGATCTTCCTTTAATGAGTCCAAAAAAACAAGAAGGAGAAGCTCCAGAGGAGAATGATTTATATAACTGAAAATTGTTATGCTACTGAATTTGGCTGCAGCCCATAAAATAAACCTAGCTTCTATTTATGGAAATGATTTGACAAGAAACTAACATAATTAATTATTTCTTTTCATGTGATGAATTCATTGAGTTTTGAATCATCATCAAATTCAAAACCTGTGACACCAACCCTATGTTCTGCATGTGGGCATGGTTTGGACTACAGACTAACATATTTGTTCTTTACCTGGGTTTCCAGACGAAGTGGCAGAGGATTTGGGTATGCACCTTGTTCTGATGTCTACAATGAGATTCTTGACATTCTGGGGAGGAGGAGGTGCTCTGAAATTCTTGTTAATAAAGCCACATTTGGGACTTGAAAGTTCATAGGAATGCAGCAGCACATAAGGTGCAAGAAGCGGCTGGCACATTCTACAAGGAGGAAAGAATTTGGGTTGGAGAACAATTTGGAAGCGTTCCAGAAGCTTTTGATGTGGGTGTGTCTATATAAGCATGTGGAAGCTGCAGAAAATTTGTTTCACGGTAAGCTGAAAGAATTTCATCCTAATATAAAGCATTCCTTCTATTTTCAAGCTCTTGTTTTCATATAATTTTTATTTTAATTTAAATAATTAAAATTATTAATTTTTATGAATATTTTTTTCACAAAAATATGAGCAACATTTCCGAATATAAAGACGTGGAATATTACCCACAATGGTTGGTGTGTTGTTTTCACATCTTTTATTTATGTCAAAGGTTCATATATCATTCGAATCTTATAATTTAATTTATAAAATTTAATAATATAAATTTTATATTATAAAAATTAAATAAAAATAAAATTATTATAATATGATGAACGTTTTGCATGCACATTGTTTTGAGAAGAGTATTAGTGAGAATTCAGAGATTTTTCAAGAGATGTAGAAACTAGGTTGTCTCCTAATTGTGGGAACTTACAACTCGTTTATTAAGTACTTACGTAAAAATCGGCGTATGTATATGGTCTATGAACTTGTAAACGAAATAAAAGAGAAGAGGGGAAGTTGTTTGCCAGATGATACCACTTACAGTCACTTGCTTAGGTCCTTGAAGGAGCCAGTGGATGCCGCAGGAATGATCATTTATACAACTTGGTTTTGACGTTACAGAGAGTGAGAAAATCAGAATAGAGTAAGAGATAAATGGCAGGAAATGGATGTGGACCACACCAGCGATCTTATACAATCATAGTTTCTACTTTCCTATGACAAAGGGATATCAGTTTTCACAATTTTCTTTTCATTTAATTCTCTTGTCAAATTTTATTTAGTCTCATATGCTAAAGATCTAACTAATCAACACACATTATCCATTATCCAATTGTGAAAATAAAGGACGCTTTGTGTTATTATCGGGAGATGGCATTGAAGCGGATGGTGCCAGAATGCAGAACAGAGAAACTGGCAATTTCTTGAAGGCTCAGGAATGGAGAGCAGATAAACAAGAAGAAACCGAAGGGGAGGAAATAAACCATCGAGGCATTAGAATATAGGGTGAAGTTGAAGGAGAGTTTAGGTAAAAATGCTTCCTTCAGCTTTGTACTTCAGCTGTTTTGTGGGACAAATACATATTTACATATAGTTAATCTAGAAAAGTTTGAATTGGGAAAGACAGCTTGTAATTCACAAATTTATGTTTTAAGGGTTTATAACCTATTAGAATGGCTCATAAGAATGATCGTTGTTGATACCTTCAACCTATAGCCTGAAGCATTTTTATGTTCAATTGATCTCTGCTTGGAAAAATCAGAAATTAAAATCTTTACATTGTAAACTCTAACAAGTTCAGTTCATCGACCTGGGTCTTGCAGTTTGAACAAAATCATGTATCATGAATCATAAGGCTCTGAATTCCCACCTTGTAGGCTTCTAGCCTCCAAGTACAAAGCAAAAGGGTGCAAACTAAACTTCAGTCCCTCAATTCTCATACACTTTTTTCTCATATAATTTTCAATTCACATTTTTTTTTTTTTTTTTTTATATTTTTGGTACTAAACGAAATCAAAACAGCAAAACTACAGACCAACACTGCTGGGGTAGGCCACCCCCACCAGGTTCCTCAGCACCATCAAACCGCTACCATTTGGAGGTGATAGAAAGACCCTTAAACCAAACAGGTTGTTATGAGATTCTGCAGCAAGCCAATAAGCTACACAGTTAGCCTCTCTATAAATGTAAGTGAGGCGAACTGCCCAAGATCTAGTGAGCAAACTTCGAGCATGGTCAATATGAGTGGCACAGGGTGGGCATCTGGGCAACCCTTCAGAATGAAGTTGCCAGCAAGCAAGGAATCATCCACCACTTAAAAAGCTTTCGAACGCCATACTCCCAAGCTAGATTTAATCTTGAAATAATTCCCCACAATTCAGCAGTTAACACACTGCCACTGCCAACTTTATGAGAGAAACGAAGGACCCAACTGCCCCGCTATCTCTTATCACACCCCAAAATACAGCTTGATGTCTACCACGACTAATAGATCCATCTACATTCAGCTTGTGCCAGCCAACTTCACATTTTTTATACCACTAAATTTATTAGGTTTCAAGATTAAAACTGTGAGACCCACTCGCATCTTATTCCAACATGATATGAAAACAACTTTTCTTAACGAACTTTAGCTCCATATAGTGCAGCAAACAAAATGGTCACTCTAACCCCAAAGAAAATAGAAAAAGGCATGAACAGGGGAACAGACTAAAAAACTCCAATATATACACTGTCGAAATTCTTACACTAACAAAATCATTGATGTCATACACGTGAGAACCAGATATTGACCCAGCAAAATGTAAAAACGAATGCGTAGAAATTAAGATAAAGAGTATGATCTTCTCATTTTCCTTCTACGAACACAACATGGCGCTTTACCTGTGGATCATATTTCTTCAGCTCAAGCTTGTTAATCTTCCGGCTTTTCTTCTTGGCATATGAAAATCCAGTCCCAGCAGCCGAGACAAGCCTGACAATCTTGAAAAGCTTCTTCTTTTTGGACCCCTTCCTCCTCCTGTGTTTCTTCTTATCCGGGTCACCTGCTCTTTTTCTACTCAACCTCTGCATTCCAAACCATCCGGTTTTAGGAACACGTCATACCCAAGGAAAGCAATCTCATTTTGTAGCAAAGGGTTACCTTTCTCTTAGTAGTGTTGGGAGCATATCTTTTTGCCATACAAACAATGGGATGACGGGTTGGCCTGAGACTGAGAAGAATATCAGCTGACAAGTAACCTGTGATCGACAGAAAATCCCAGCTATTCAATTTCTGTGTAGAAAATTCGAATTCTTTGGAGGCTTTTAAGGCAGAGGAAAGGAAAAGAAATTCGAATATACAATCACAGAGACTGAAAAGTAAAGCATAGGAAAGTGAAAATTACTCGTAACCCAGATTTTTGTTGGGGGTACAAACCAAGCAAAGGGTTTAGGGTTTACATTACCGGTGGAGTAGACGGCGAGGGAAGTGAATGGCACGGGGGAAGAAAGAGGAAGATGCTTGAGGAACGAATTTCTTTTGTGGCAAGAAACAGCCAAACCGGAACAAAGGCCTCGTACAGCAGTCGCCATCGCTCTGCCTCCCTTTCTATTTTTTCCCCCTTCAAATGTGATCGAGATTTTACTGCTCACATGCTTGAATATACAGTATATACAAAGCCCACCCTCGTTTTTCCGCTTTCTTCCTCCTTTTACTGCCGATATATGTTGAATCGAAGAATTATATTTAGATTATGAACACCTCCAAAATGGGTCAGAAAACTCTATTGGTAAAGTGTGCATCTTTCGGAAGCAAAGGAAAAAAAATATTCTGAAGGGAAGAGAAATTTTAGATATATAGTCTATCACAAAGTAATTTAAAACATAGGTGATTATTATTGTGCCAATTATTTATTGGTATATACATCTATTTCCTGTGTGACCTATGTGGTCAAGAAATCATGATTAAGTGCTCACTAATCATGTTGAAGTATTACAATTTCAATCACAATCAGTGTCTACGCAAAATTATCATCGCTCAAGTCTAATCAAGCAGGCATACAAATCAGAAGAACTGCAACAACAAAGATGCTATTAAAAGGCTACAGATGAAGATCTTATGTTTAGGCCAGGAAAATTAGACCAATTTGGACTACCTGCACCACAGAAGACCAACACAATGTTTGAATTAAATTATACACAGGGCAAAATACACAAGATCAACGTATCCACCAGCACCTCTTACTAATCCGTGGATTGGCTGACATTTCGCTATATGCCTTAGGATCTTCTCATTTGTGTATTTAGCACAGGCAGCAATAGCACCAACAAGTTATACACAATCCCTTGGGGGTTGTTTCAAATCACAGGAACAATCCCACAGCTGGATGACATTCAATACACGCCAGAGCAAGTAAACATTTATAAACAGAACTAGAGAAATAATTGACCCTCGTGGAATTAAAAAGAATGACATAAAGATCACCGATGGTGCCAGTTTTTAGTTCCTTGATCCTACTTCATAGATTAAGCTTCGCAGGATTCAGTAAGATGTTATTCTCAGATCATACAGCCTATGATTGCCAGCTATAGATCACGGAGATGTTTCCTAGAGCATGCCATGCAGCCTGTCATTGCTATTTAAGAAATGGTTTATATATACTCATGTTCTTAACCTTACATGTTTTTTACAATATAAAAAGAACAAGATTTTAAGAAGTGCATTTCAAATATGAAATATACTGTTTGAAATTTGGCCTCCTTTATATTATAAAAAATACGTTAAGTATGTGAATTTAATAGAACTCTTTAAAAAACGATCTTAAAAGCAATTAAAGTTAACGTAGGATAGACCAAATGTCATGTAACTAGCATAGCATAACATCCTCCCAGCAAAATGGAAATTTTGGCTTCTGTGTTGTATCAATCTATCCCTTTAAGTAGTGCTTTTTCTTTGAAAGCATCCCTATCTTCTAGAGGATCGAAACACACAATTAAAACATCTCATATTTGTTAGTCTTCATAAGTGTTATTCCAAATCAATCCAGTTCTACACAAACTCTGCTTATAAGACACACAATATCAAGATGTGCGAATTTCAAGCCCATTCATAACAGTGTCACATTGATTGAATACTACATTAGATTTCAATTATTTGGCAAACTATTAGGTCATTTTTTTTTGAATTTTTTACAAGGTATCCTCACCTTTTATATGAAAACAATTTTCCTTAAGAGTGATAGCTAAACGATATACCTATTCCAAGAAGATTATTTAGTCCTTCTAAAACACAAGATATGAACCTGGGAAACAATACTTTGATTTTACCAGGACATTATTACTGAAAATCTGCTTGCAGCAAATTGAGATAATACTCTACAAATTCAGTTTCAACATTAAAGACAATATGTTCTTAATGCTTGGGAACATCTTCTCCCAAATAATGACAAATGCAGGTTCAAATAACATCCATTGTGGTATGGATAAGTTTTATACCCAGAGACAACAGGATCTCGGTGACTAGAGTTATACACCTCTACTTACAGAGAGAGCTTGCTTCCCTAGCAGTAGACCTCTTACTGAAGAAACTTGCGATTCGATGAGCCAGCAACCTCCCTTAAACCCTACAGCATAAATTCCAGATGATTTGGTATGAGTTATTTTCTGGGCAATAACTGTGGCCATATATCATCAATTTCGACCGCCCACTTTCCTACTCAAAGAGAGGCCCCAACAGAAGAAGAATATGGCAGAAAATACAGATACAATCGAAACTCCTGTAACTCAATGCGGACAAAGCAAGCAAGCAAATACTTAAATCCCAGCTCAACAGGAAAAGCTTTTAGTGGATCAGCTAAAATGACAGAAAAAGCACGCTACATACAGAAAAAATTATAAAAAGAAAAACAAAAAGAAGCTTACTAGATTATAACTATAAGTGGGTAGCGATAAAGAAAAATATTTTGCAGAAGCTTCGCGTAGCTGAGTTGGATCATCCATGGAGAATTCCTCGTCCATGTGCGTTACTCACAGTCAACGTTACCACTTGATAAAAAAAAAAGGCCAAAGTTACCGGTTATCACTCTCCATTTCCAACATTTGAATTAAGAATGTGTTGTTCTATCAATTCCCTATGTAGTTTGGTCTTAAGCTCAGCATAAATAAGTTTGACTCCAATTTATATAGTTGTGAGTAGAATTAATCAAGTTTGTACCTATTTGTGAGTAGAATTAATTTTAAATGAAAAGATAAATATAAATAAATATATAATATGGAAATTAATAAATATATAATATGCAAATTAATAATATAAATATATATATATATAAAATATGCAAATTCGCTTCATTCAATAAATGATGGGGATAATTTAAAAAAAAAAATTCATACATACTCTTTAATGTTAGAATTAATTCCGAAAGAAATCCAATTAGACAATCTAACAGCACTCTTACGCCATTAACGCTATATTTCTTTACAACTATTTCAGAATAAGACTTTAGAACTCGTATAATTATGTTATTTGTATGTATTATTTTAATTAAAATTATAATCGAAAGAATTTGAATTTAAATTTTTATATAATATTATTTAAACTCCTCACTATTAAGCACGCCTAATTGTATTAATTATTATGTTGTCACAGGTCAAAAATGGCCAGAGCTTGTATCGAAGATATCATCGTTCCACTTACAGAAGCCTTAAGAAATACAAACTAGAGCAATAAACATGATGAGAAAAAAGTGTATTCAAAAGGTTTTACATAATTCAATAAAATAATAATTTATAAAAAAAAAAAAAAAGTATCAAAAGTTCACTTTTGTTCTTTGTGATTGAGCTGGGATGCAGAGCATAGGAACCCATGGGGACTTTCCAGTTTCCATGAAACCTCAAATCCCGCAACCCGGTTCACTTACAAGGGAAAAAGGGAGGCAGGAGAAGAAGGGAATACAAAGAGATCGAAACAGAACAGGGACAAATAAAGCAGAAAAGCCTTGACGAAAGTAAGCAAATTGGAGGAGAAACAAAACAAAGAAAACTGAAACAGAGGTCCAAAGTACAGGACCTTCCCTGGTTTGAAGCTCATGATTCCCTTCTGTTTGAATAACTTCCAAACCCAAGCTTTTGGTGTTTGGAGTTTTGCAGTTGCATGTTATTCTTTGCCCTTTGTATTTCAGAGCCATCAGAAAGATGAGGCCAGAACGTTAGAAAGCGGCATGAGACCCAAATAATTGTGAGAGAAAGTCCAAGGGCCAGCCTTCAATTATGGTACACACGGCGTGCCATTACATATCCATGCACAGGCAGGTGGTTCACCCCAGCCCAAGATTGGTGCTGTACTCATTGCCTTCCAAATTATGCAGAGATCACATACCCAGTTTCAATCTTCAATGTACCTAAGGGCCACTGCCCAATTGCATCATCACCATCATTATGACCTTTTTCTGCACCAATCGCTACCCTTCCCATGGCTAAAACCAAGTACATGGGCATCATGATGCTCTGTATTTGTGGCTGGCTGGCTCAGCATCCATCAGCTTCTGGTGAATGGTTAGAAAGGATGTATGTTTTAAGAAAATGAGGAGCCAGGGCCTCAGTGCATGCATCAATCAAGTGTTGACATTAAAAATGACCTTATTCACTTTACCCAAAAAAAAAAAAGTGACCTTAGCAACGGGACTTAGTTAAAAACTAGCTATAACATAATTTTCACATAGTAAAAAATATTATAATTATAAATTATATAATTAATTTGCTTTACACCATCCATAGTTAAAATAAAAACTCTTCAAAAAAAATTGTACATTTGAAATATTGATTGCCAAACCAAACACTCATTTTTCCAATCTGGCATATTTTTGATATGTGAAATACAATAGCACATATCATAAGGTATTTTATGGTATATAGCAGGAGAGATATGGACAAAAATAAGAGAAAAAATTGATTAAAAAAATTAAACTTATATATTTAAATGTAAAAAGAGATAGAAAGTCATGAAAGTTAAAAAAAATAAAAATTAGCCAATCCAAATTAGAGAAAGGTGGATTGGGATCTCGTAACTTTTAAAATTAGAGGTGTGGATAACTTAAATGAGAGATATAAACAATATTAAGATAAAAAAAAAAGTTAGTGAAAGAGAAAAAGAGGACTCATTGCCTAAATTTTTGTACAAAATAAAGAAATAAAAAAATTTATTAAATTGAAAAAGTTAGACCCTTTTGTGGTATCAACAAAACAATCATCCTACACTTAAGAAATTATACAAATTATCCATACTTACCCTAAGTTACCCCTAATTTACTTTCAAATTGCCTTTAATTATCTTAAACTATCCTCATATTACTCTTATATATCCTGAATTATCCTTAATTTAAGATAACTAAAAATAATTTATATAATTTTTAAAATATAAAAAATAATTTATTTCAATTAATATTAAAAAAAATTTTACACATAATCTAAGAGTTTAATATGAGAATATCTTTTTCTACTTTTTAATGTTCTGAGGTGGCATCACTTGCATAACATTTCCAATCATATTTTGGCCTCTGATTTTGGAAAAAGTAACTTTACACATTTATTTTAATAAAATTATTTAAATTTTTTAAATAAAATTTTTATAAGATTGATTTTGTGAATTTCTGTACTAATTTTTAGTTGCGTGTGTCACAACACACAAGAGGACAATGGCATAGGGAGGGGGCCAGCCATGTATTGGGGGTAAACTTTGATGTTTGAATGGATTGCTTGAGAGGTTGCAACTAATATTGTTTGCTTTATGTATGGGTCCTGCTCTACCTGCTCTATAAGTTCAGCCCAAGAAAGAAAAAAGTTGACAATGCTAACAGGGAGAGCATTAAATCTGTCCCTTCCACATGTGGGATTGGATATATAGCTAGATAGCCATGGTACTCACCAGTCTAAACCTACACCCCAGTACCCCACGTGAAAAATGAAAGGCCGAGAAAACAATACAGCTCCATCCTCTGTCTACCTCACCCTTCCAACTGCCCATTAAATGTTACCAAATCATCTCTTTGGGGTTGGAGATGAGGTGAAGTTTCTCACCTTTCATCAATCTCCCATATGATCTTATTTTAGTCTTCAGAAAACAAATTGTAGCTCCTGCAACCATGTAGGAAAAAAAATGGCCAGCGATGCAACTTCTGGAATTGTCTCACGAACTTGGCCCTTGTTTGATATTTATTCTCATCGTTATAAGTTATATCAAAATGTAAAAATAAAATCCAAGTGCAATGAGCATCAACAGGTGCATGAATGCATAAACAAGACATCAGTGATCCGCCAAATTTATTTATTACAGATGGACACAGTTCCACTAACCAAGTCTCAATTTCATGTCATGTAACATAAGATGGTGGATTGGGGATTCAGAATCTGACTTTCTTAATGATAGAATCCATCATTTTCTTTAAATAATGCGTTACCCTGCAGTTCTATAGGTAGGTGTAGGTGTAGAACTGCAGGAATTGGGATACTAAGAAGGTGGTGACCCTTTCTCAAATGAGAGTCCTTCTCTTAAAGCTAAGGGTTTATTTCTAGTTAACCACAATGGAAACTTGGATTTGTCCCATTTGAGCAAACAAAGCAACCTTATAATCAGAGAAACTCTGTCAATTACCACCTATTTACAAGAAGCTAAGATCTCCCATCACAAGTTGCCGTCATATCCAATAAGATAGAAATATTTGCAAGCATCTTCCAAGACAGAAATAATCACTAAATACTAATTGAAACTAGTTCATATAGCTTATCCACTGATTGCACGTTGATATATCACACAATGCCGAAACTATCCTAGCAATGACATATTATGATACCTGGTACAATGAAGTTAATCGAAGGACAGTTCAAGCTCAATAATGGAAAGATAGGTACTCTAGAGAGCTAAAGACTAGAGTCTAATCCTATTAATTAGTCAACGGATAGCGACAGACACGGGCAAATGACAAAATCATCAGTAATTCCACATGCAGTACAATTCCGAGGGAACAAGGGCTCCGCTGGAACCTCCTCCGTCAGCCACCACCCTATGCTGCTCCTCCGGCATACCCCAGTTCCCTACAGCGCCGTACCCATTCATGCCACCGGAATCAACTTGGGAAATGGGCTGCGCCGCCGGCGAGAAGAAGAAAGGTAGCTGCAGGTTGTCTTGAAGGGACCTCAGGCTGGGGAAGACCGAGACACCCGCATTCCCTTGGAAACGTGCAAATGGGTCCAGAGAGACCGGTGCCGGCGGGGGAGCGAGGTCTAAGTTGGCATTGCTGAAGTTATTGGTGACGGCGGAGGCGGTGGCAGCTGAGGAGATTGTGGAGAAACAGGACACGTGCTCCCTTGGGGTGGTGCTTTCATAAGAGCAGCTGTCACGGTCGTTGATGGCGGCGGTGCTGCTGGTGGGGGTGGTAGTGGTGTAGGGAGAGGTGTCAAGCAGAGGAGGAAGATAGACAGAAGAAGGTGAATTGGGTTCTGGGTAGAAGCTAATATTAGCAGCAGAGGAGCTCATTCGGGTCTTCTTGGAGCCACTGGTGGTGGTGGACATGGTGGAGCCACCGCTGCCGGATGTGCTGCTCTTCTGGAACACACGGGATATGACCCACTCATCCTTCATAAAGATAACCATTTTTAAGTCAGTAAAATGGAGCAATCAGACACTGAAAGTATGAACAGTGTCAGTGTTACCAAAAAACATGCCACATTAAAGGAAGCTTGAATTAAATAAGTAACTGTTCCAAGTGTTTTACAAGCAAAATCTATAACTGTTGCTGCAAAGATCTCCTGACTATTACCAGCCACTTTGGCAAAAGGTTAATCAATGGATCATGTCCTAGAAAAAGCTTACATTGCTACATGAAACAGTGGCTAACAGTAATAGCCTTTTGATAATTAAATTGCAACATGGTTAAAAAAAACAGTGCTTTTGCAATTTCCATGCAATTGCTCATTAGTTCACAATCACCATGGAAAAATTTTTGCATGCATGTACCTTCGGTTAATAACTGTATACTTAGTACACGTTTTGATGAGAGAAAACAGATAGCAGAAGGAAATATAACTCCAACAGTCTCTAAACATTGATAATAGAACCCTTGTTATAGAAGCTAGGGAAGCCCAGATTCCCCCTAGCTTTAGTTCCGTCATTGTAAAATGGCAAGGTGGAAATGCGGCTGGTGATCAGCAATTTAGCAAAATCAAGTACACGAGAGAACCAATGCTCTGGAAGATAAACAAGAAAGGAAGCATAGGAAGACAATGAATAATAGGGGGAGAGAGAGGGGAAAGGGAAAGTTACACACCTTTGAACTGCGAGAGAGGTAATGGTAGGCAAATTTGCCCTCAAGGCGATACTCATGCATGACCCAGTTGCTCTTCTCTCCTTTGGGGGCTCTGCCTCTGTAGAAAACCAGGGTTTTCTTCATGCCCACAAGAGAGCAAGTCTTGGAGCTATAAATCTCCCTGTCTTTCCCAGTGGCTTTCCAGTATCCGGCCTCCGTAGCCCTATTAGTGCGTAACCCAGTTGGGTACTTCCGATCACGTAGGCTGAAGAAGTACCACTCCTTCTCACCCATCTTTGCTTTCTCTGCAAAGAATAACCAGAAAGATTGAAATTTTAGCCATATGGAGAGACCAAGGATGGATTTTGCAACAAGGACACAATGGTTTATCACTTACCAGGGAGCTCCCATGGCTCACACTTGTTCAAGTCAACCTCAGCAATGGCTCTGCCTATGAAGTTGTTGTCAAGAACCTTCTTGAGGAGGTAATAGGTTATGAGCTCCTCATCGGTGGGGTGGAAGCGAAAGCCAGGGGGCAAATGAGCATCACTGTGATCAAAATGGTAACGGCTGTCCATTGCAGAGAGACACGTTGAAGAAGGCTGGGAATTATGGGAGGCAAGATAGAAGGCAAAAACCAAAGAACTCTCTGATCTTTAAGAAGTTCTCAGAGAGAGCAGCGTGGTAAAATACTTGAGGGTGTGGTTGGATATGTAGAGAGGAATGCGTTTATAAGGAGTTTCAGTTCATGGGGATTTGAAGAATCGAGTGGCAGATAGCGGAAGAAAGGCTAAAATAATTATAATAAGGTTTGAAATGGCTGCAAAGATCTGTATTTTCTCTCTGCTCCTGTCCTCTTCTTTCTGATCTCTCTCTCTACTCTGCCACGGCCCTTATCATAATGCACAGAGCTAGAGAGGGAGACCTAGTAGGAGGGAGTGGGGGCTCTGAGGCTCTCTGTTTAGAGTATGCGTGCGTGCGCGAGGAAATGTGCAGGTATTCCTCTGTCAGTGAAGAAAAAATGAAACGAAGGGAACAGAAAGTAGTTTAATGAGAAGGGTTCCTTTGCTGAAAAAAAAAAAATGAGAGATTTTCACCATGTATATATATCGATAAAGCTGTTTCATATCTTCTCTGTCAGCACAGTAAAAAAATTAAATAATATATCAGACACACCAAAACTTGTTTATTACACGCCAACTTCTTCCATCTCCTCCTTCGCTTATTTCTGCAGAATTTTAGTACTCTTGCCACTTACTTCTTTTTCTCACCAACTCTCTAATCTCAATAAAAATGAAAATTTTTCATTTTTCTTTACTATATGATACACTGATCGATGATTATTTCTGTTTCTGGATATTTGTTTCTTTGTGTTTCTGAGTTCTGGTATCTCTCTTAAGCCAAAACAGAGAGTGCATTTGGCTGCTGCTGCAACCCCTTCTAATTATATAATTTCACTTTTTATCTCTGCTTCCACAGTTACTTTTGCTTGTCATACAGGGCACTTTTGTGCAAATCATGTCTGGCCACAGTGTGTCACATATAGGACAAATAGATGCCTCCTCTTGATAGGGGGATAAAAGCAAGGTAAAAAAATGGAGGCTTTAACTCAACCATCAATTTCCCTTCAGGAGTGGGTGGGGGATTTCATAGGTTTTTAGCCCACCTCTTCTCATTATATTTTAGGGTTGTCCTGCCCTATCTATCCCTTTGGGAATATGATTGTTCAAATCAACTTTGGGTTAAAGATTCTAGTTTTTTTTTTTTAAAAAAATGTAAGAGTGGTGAAAATTACCAAGCTGTATAAAATCTCTTACAATCTGTCTGCTGGAGATCACTCTCATTACAAACTTCTGAGAAACTGAGTAATTCTGATATTTAGCAGGATTATTTCCATGACATCTCAATTGTGTGATTGACATGTTTAACTGTTCAATCATAGTCATCATACGTGGTGAAGATAATCTGCTACATCTACCTAATATTAGAAACTACATTTAAACATCTCAGAGCTATCATTTTCACATGGCATATAAGAAATCGGAAAAAAGAAAAATAAGCAAATCAAATACAGGGAGGGAACAGAGACCCCATGTTACTATTGTGAATACAATCAAAACTAGAGAATTATGCTGTTAAATACAATCTAATTTTAAGTGGGTCTCATGCAAGATGTCCTAAATGCACCCGCTTTAATTCCATATCCATTGGTGACCCTTCGTAGAACAAAACAAATCTAAATGAAAGTGGGCATTTATGTGTCTCAAAGCATAGAAAGTGAAGCAGAGTGCAGGAGCATATTTGAAAGTTGATATTATTGATTTTACACCCACAAAGGCCATTCACCCAAAGAAATGAACATAATGTCTCACTTTTTGAGGCTCCCATTTTTCTCGAGTCCGGACGACATATGTAGCAACGAAAAGCGACACATAAAAGCTGAAAATGGTGATGTGGTTTTGATTTTATTGATTTTACATATCCACGAGTTGATATTACGTGGAACCATCAAAATGGCTCATAAAGAACGACCTGAACTTCTGAAGTCCATTATGAAGTTGCAAATTGAGGGTCTTTCACAAATTGCTCTGAATTTAGCTAATTGGGATGCAATGGATGCCAGCCTCTTTGTGAGAACCATGTGAGTTTCAAATGAGGAAATGATTAAACAACCATGCATGAATCCATTCAGCTATCCCATCCATCCAATCCAAACCATTTCATCCATCGCTATCAGCACCAATGGGCCAGGGGGAAGAAGGTGATGCTATTGCTAGGTGGAAAAATGGTGTGAGAGATTGATGCAATGGGAATTTGACACATCATGCTCAGATTTTGAGACTACAAACCATCCCTCCTTCTCTCTCTTTCACTCACAGGCTTTACATCAAATCATCTCTTCAGTCTGCATGCTGAGGTCTTTCTCCTCCTCCTCTCCCATCTTCCTCCGTTGGCCCATTTGTCCTGCATTGCCCAATTCCCCAAAGCAAAACCCCCCTCCTCCCCAAAAATTTCCCCCTTGTTTCTTACCAGTCGTCAATGCACTTTCTAACAGTAGTTCCCATAAAAGCAAAAAATTCCCCCCACGATTTTCTCCCATTTGGGTTGGTTAGCCCCTTTTCGCAAACTTTTGGCTTGGGACTCACGGTTCCTCTGTTCCGTCCCTCTCGTGCCACCTTCGTAATGCGAACCGAGTCCGGGTTGCCCCGACGCGTCCCCAAACTCGACCAGATTATTTTAAAGCTTAAATCTTTTTATGGGTTGAAAATGAAAATGGCTTCGAAAGCTGCTAAGACAACACAGAAACTCATCGCAGACAGCGACACACTCTCACTCACACAATCCCATTGATGGGTATCTCTGATTACACGTGATCGATGGAACGGCATTCACCCGCCCGGTTCAGATCAATCCGGGAATTGAACCGGGATTAGCGCCTCTGTTATGAACAGACGGGAGTTGACTTTCAAGAAAAAAAATTTTCAAAAATGAACGCAAAAGCACTTTCTCAATTTGCATTTGTGAAAAAAGTGCTTTTATTATTGAAAACACCGAAAAAAACGCGTGGACCGAGAGAGATCGCGTCGCGGATCGCGCGTGACGACAATATTAGGTCACACTCCGCCGCTCTCCGGCTACGGCGCTTCGGGTTTCGAGTCGCTGGCCTCACTGCGTGCAGTGTCCAGATTAGAGGTCGCAATTTATAATAACCAATAATTGTGGGAAATCTTAAATTGCCCATCATAATTCAGAGGTTCCAGATGACGTGTCAGTTATTCAGTTGGTACCTTTGTATTTATGGAACCATTTGCGCCGTCCGATTGGGTGGCTGTGGCTACCAAGCACCACCATCAATTTATAATGTGTCGGGTTATCTACGACCATGTTTGGTGGAATTACGTACCATTTCAAGTTTGTGTTTTTGTTTTTATAAATTAAAATTTAAAATTTTATTTAAAATTAAGTTGTATAATTTAAATTATAAAATTTTATAATTAAATATTTTATAATTAATTTTATAAAATATTTATAAAAATTATAAATCTTCTACAATACTGTAAAGGAAAATATTTTGTCTTCCTCTCATAGTATAAAAATTTATATTTTTTATTATTTTTTAAATTATTATATAGATTATAGTGTTTTTTAAAATTTTCTATTTTCAATTTTGAGAGCCGAGAAAACTGTGTTTTTTTAAAAAGAAAATGAAAACTCATTGTGTTAACTAGTTAGGGCCAAGCCTTGGAAGCTACTGCCATTAGTAGCATGGACTTCTCCAATTGATGGGCCAATATACCACCTAGACTAGATTGGTTAAAAGTGAGACTACTTATTGGGCATGCTTGGAAAGCCCATTAATTTCTGACATTTTTATGTTTTAAAAATACTCCTTTTAAATCAGAAATTAACACTTTGTATATAATTAAAATATAAAATTTTAAACTTTTTACAAATTACTTTATTTACAATTTTTGTTAGTATTTTTTGAGTAAATTACTCCAACATTTCTTGTATTTTGTTTCTATTATACAAACCTTCTATTTATTTTGAAACTCATACAAATTTTCCTTAAAAATATTAAAAAATTATTCAAATTTCCTTTAAAATTTTTGAAAAAACTTTCACAAATCCCCTCATATAAGTTAACTCTTAATTTTTATATGATTAATATATTTGTTTTGCTCCAAATCAATGTCTCTTAAGTTGAATGAATCATATTTTAAACTATTTAGACAGAATCCACCTATGTTTTAATATATTATAATCACAAAATCTTTAATAATTTAATATTATGATTCAAACTAATAAAATAACTTAATTACTTGAAGAGTAATTATAAATATTTATTTTCTATGAGAAATTTATGTAATTGTTTATAATAGAGGATAGCTTAGTATAATAACAACAAAACACAATATATATAAGAATAATTTACTCTATTTTTTATATATGTATTCAACCATGACAAACTTAAGAAGCTGTCACATGTCTCTTCACAGGATTGGATTCCATATTTTTCTCTTTTCTTCACTTTAGTAAATTTCTTATTTTTTATTTTGTATAAATACTTAAGCTATAGTTCTTATTTTTTTACTAACTTTTTTTTATATTAATTTTTTCTCTTCTCTTACTTAAATCATCCTAATTTTTATCATTTAAAAGTTAAGAAATCTTCGCAAGTTTTGGCTAATATCTAGTTTGTTCCAACTTGCAAGAAAGTGGTGAAGAAACTTGCATGGAGACATAATGGAAGGCCAGGTT
Source organism: Dicorynia guianensis (assembly GCA_037013595.1). Classification (NCBI taxonomy): domain Eukaryota; kingdom Viridiplantae; phylum Streptophyta; class Magnoliopsida; order Fabales; family Fabaceae; genus Dicorynia; species Dicorynia guianensis. Next base: position 7,163,206 of record JASUAB010000009.1, read on the forward strand.
ACATCCTTTTGATGTGATAAGATGAGTTTTTGATACACGTTTGACATTTGGGGCAAGAGAAGTACAAGCAGTCGATTCTAACACCAATTGTACCATAAATCGTACCATTCAGATGAAAAGGTGCACCTTTTCAATTATAATCATTAATTCATTGTATGAGATTCACAATACTTTGTAGAGTGAAGTTAGATTCACGTGCCTGTGTTTACATAAAAAAATATTATTAGTAATGTAAATTAATTATATATAATTTTTTATATTTGTATAGCACTTTATTTTAAAAAATAAAATTTTATATCATTTTTTTTACATATATTAAAATTATTATCTTGTGCCAAAAGTATAATTAGAGAAAAAATTTATAAATAAAACGGTGCATTTTATTTATGAAATCTTTTTTATCAGTTAGTATCCACAGCATAAGCTCAGATACATAATACTAACATTTTTGTAAATCTTTTTTATTATTATCGCTTACAATATAAGTTATAGAAACATAGCTCTAATATTTTTTTATTTTGTATGAACACATTTATATTTAAATAAAAATTTTTCTTATAATAATGAAATATGGAATTTTTTACTTTTGATTAAAAAAGTTTCAGTAATATTTATATTTTTTTTAGTATTTTAAGCATCAATTTAATTTTTATCTTTTTTTTTTAAATTTTCCATTTTTTCAATTGTGTGAATCAGGATATTTGTTATTTGTTAATATATTTGCCCATCTTTGCTAATTTCCTTCACACAAAATTAACCATGTGTGTGGATTGGAATTGAACACCAAGCATACAAAATTTCGAGCATCACCACAGAGGGCTTGTGGTGTTTTAGTCATTTAAATTGTCAACATTGGCAGGCTGACACGTGTCGGGGAAAGAGGGAAGAAGAACTGAAAGATAGCCTTGAGAGTATCACATCATTGTCCAATGGAATGGGACAGATCTTCTCAGCAACCAATCATGGATAATACAGAGATACTCGTGGGGAAACCTGACTTATTGGCCGCTAAAACGATGCCGTGTCCATTATAAGCTTGAAAGTCTCACTGGGATTTTTGGGAAACTTATGAAACAGCCACCAAGTTAATCTTGAATCAAAATTAATTTACTTCTTTACCCCACATCTTATTCTTACTCTTTGGTGTTAAATTCACCAATTTTTCAGGCATAACTACTGCAATCATCATATTGAAAATTTAGATCCAGACAAGAAAAATGTTTACTAATTTATAAAATGGTATTTTTAAGTTTAAATTCAAAATAAATTTGGCTAGCTTTGATTCAACTTCAATTACTATTAATTTTATCTTTTTTTTTTCACTTAAGTCAAATTATAAAACTCATTAAATATAACAAAAATCTTATTCTTTTAAAAAGTTTGATACTTTCAAATTATATGGGAATGTTTTTACTTTATTTTATTAGGTATTGTTACTTTTATGATTTTTATTTTATTTTATTTTCATGATATAAAATTAAAATTTATTAAATTTTATAATTTAAATTATAAAAATTGAACAAATCATATTATTTAAGTGATGGCTACTTTTGAATAAAATAGTTTTTCTCTATTTTTATTAGGTTCCTACATAAAAATAAATTAAGACAAAGAAATAATTTCATCAGTAATGTCAGTAGTGTGTACTTAGTACAGTAGTACAAGACTCAAACAGCTAGACGCAACCGCCCATTTTGTTTCCATGCTGAGGACAAGCGTGTGGTCTGCGGGAAAACAAACCCTTGTGTTCAGAATTTCAGACCATCACTGTCTATAAACATGACATAGCGAGAGCCCTATTCCGCTTTTTCACACTTCGAGAAAACAGGAAAAAAAAAAAACCGTACCCCAGAAATTCATCAAAGATTTTAGAAGCTGTAGAGGTTACAAGCAAACATGGAAAACGGGGTAGCCATGAACCATGAAGCTAAAACAGCTTCAACCATCACCATTAAGGGAATTCTTAGCCTTTTGATGGAAAGTATAGATGAGAATGATGATAAGAGAGTGATTTCTCTGGGTATGGGTGACCCCTCTGTTTATACGTGCTTCCACACGACCAGTGTTGCTCAAGAAGCTATCGTTGACACGCTTCAATCCCAGAAATTCAATGGCTATGCTCCCACTGTTGGTCTTCTTCAAACGAGAAGGTAGTGTTTCTTAGTCCCCATCCTTGGAGAATTTCAATTTCTCATTTTGTAGTTTTAATTTGTTGTTCTTTTTTGGTGTTTTTGTATAGTTGCGTACTGAATTTTATTGTTTGCATCAGTACTGTCCCTTTTGTTAATCAAGATTGTTCCTTCTATCTTATTTTTGTTACTGACCGTGAAACTGAAGGATAACGACAGTTTGCTCTTAACTTTGCAATTTTGGATGGAAATTTGCGTTTGATTTAGACAGTTCATGCTATTATTGGAGAATGATTACAGTTTTAATGAAGGTTGAATGTATCATACTAGCTCCACTATTGTTATATTCACAGATAAAGTGGGGATTAGTGGGTTAGTACTTGTTTTAGAATTTGAGATGGTTATGTTTGGCCTTACCCAGTCTCTGATTAGGGGTCTCTTTTTTCTTGTTTTCTTTGTATTTTTGGTAGGTGGGGTATACGTACAAGGGTTGATTTCTCACTTCTCACTATAACTAGGTGTTTTATCATTCAAGAAAATCAACAAATGTTAAGTCCACCTTTAGTATTTTAGTCTTGCAGTTATAGTTGAGCAGAAGCCCGTTTGTGACTGTTTGATGTTTTACAATTTGTGATTTAGTTCCCATCCAATTTTTCAACAACTAAGGAAGAAGATTTCTAAGAATGGGAGTCTGGTATTTTCGAGCTTCCTCTTTGAACTTGCTTAGAGAGAATTTCAAAAAGCTGTTCATTTGGGTTTTCTTTCACTTGAAGATCTGTCTGAATATAATAAATTCTGAAATTACTTTCATCTTGGTGACAGAGCAATTGCTGAGTATCTGTCCCGGGATCTTCCTTATCAGTTGTCATCTGATGATGTTTGGATCACTTCTGGGTGCACACAAGCTATTGATGTGTCAGTGACAATGCTTGCTCGCCCTGGCGCAAACATCTTGCTTCCAAGACCAGGCTTCCCAATCTATGAATTGTGCTCTGCATTTCGACAAGTTGAAGTTCGGCACTATAATCTTCTACCAGAGAAAGGCTGGGAGGTTGATTTAGATGCTGTTGAATCACTTGCAGATCAGAACACTGTTGCATTGGTGATTATAAATCCTGGGAATCCTTGTGGAAATGTATACACTTACCATCATTTGGAAAAGGTTTGTCTTGCATATTATGCCCGCAAACCAAATAATCTAATCAGAAAGAGTATGTTTATAGAATTAGTAACATCAAGAGAAGGAGCTATTAAATTGTTTGTGCCTTGTGCTTAGATTGCAGAAACTGCAAAAAATCTTGGAATTCTTGTGATTGCTGATGAAGTTTATGGTCATCTTGCATTTGGGGTCAACTCTTTTATCCCAATGGGAGTTTTTGGATCTATTGTTCCTGTTCTCACCCTTGGATCCCTATCTAAGAGATGGATACTACCTGGATGGAGGCTTGGTTGGTTTGTGACTAATGATCCAAGTGGCACTTTTAGAAAACCCAAGGTTCTCTTCCCTCCCACTCTCTTCTGATTAAACTATTTTTTCAGATTTTATACATTTATATACCTTGGATAGAGGCTCTAAGTTGCATGTTTTATATGACCATTGTTTTATATACCTTGGATAGAGGCTTTAATTTGAGAAGGCTCTGGACTAAATCTGACCTGTGAACTGTATTCATGTTCTTATACGGTAAACCAGGGAATTAAACTTTCTTTAATATGCTGGTTTTATTTTTTCTTACACATGAAAACAGAAGCTTTTAATTGTGAATGCTTCATAGTTGTTTTTGCTGCTACTTTTAAGATGTCAAGGTTGTTTATAGTATTCAGTTGACTTCTTATCTGATGCAGATAACCCTATGTTTCCTTATGCAGATAGTTGAGCGAATAAAAAAGTATTTTGATACTTTGGGGGGTCCAGCCACCTTCATCCAGGTTTCTAATTTTACATTTGCATCATTGCATGCTCGTGTTCAAATACAGAAATGGAAGTACCCCTCTTGCACTAACAATAACATTTTTAATTGAATCAACTCAATTTACTAAATGCTTTCTTTCTCGCCATCTCAAGAGTGGAAAAAAAACAAAACAAAGAATGAAATGAGAAGAGTTGCCATTCAAAATTTAATGGTGATTAGCAGAGAAGCAAAATAATTGTCTAAATAACACTATAGCAGAACTGGATTAGACTGTAACCACGCTTACAAAAAAAATTTTATTGGCTAAAAAGTTCGGTACCGTGATGATAGTCACTTTTGTTATAGTATTCATGTGATGTTGCTAGTTCAATTATTAAGTCAAAGTTAGATTTTGACTGAAAAGTTTGATCCTATGATGAGTAGTCATTTTGTTATAGTTTCATGTGATGTTGCTGCTTCCATGGTTAAAGTTACGTAGTGCAGAGAAAAGTTAGAATCTAGTATTTCTTCCCAAATTCTTGTTTGCCAATATTTTCTTTCATGTCACTATTTCATCTTTAAATTTGTTCCTCTTATTTGATTGACAACACTTCTGGTCTGACAGGCAGCTGTACCTCGCATAATTACACAGACTGATGAGGCTTTCTTCAAGAAAACCATTAACGTTTTACAACATACTTCAGATATATGTTGTAAAGAGATAGAGAATATCCCATGCTTGTTTTGCCCTCACAAACCAGAAGGTTCCATGGCTACGATGGTGAGAGTACAGTATAATTGGAGCTCTTTAAAAACAGACTTAATGTCTTCATAAAAGGGTTGTTGATTATGTCCTTGAATGTAATGCAGGTGAAACTGAATCTTTCACTTCTGGAAGATATTAGCAATGATATCGATTTCTGTTTTAAGCTTGCTAAGGAGGAATCTGTTATCATTCTTCCAGGTATTGTGTAAATCATACTTCAACCAAGTACTCTGTGCACCTTCTTTTAGTTGGATAGCCATTTCTTATGTACAGAAAAATGACATACAGTAATGTTCTCTGCATTTTTTACATTGTTCTCAACTCTGTTATCAGTTTCAATTGTATTATAAAATTACATATATCCTTTTTGGGGAACAACTTGGATTACTTCCTACATTAATTTTATAGGAACTTCGTCCCATTACCAGCTTCAAATTTTAGTTAGTGCCATGTGAAAGATATGTGGCTGATTTTCTGTTATCACCTGTGTTACAACTCAGGAAGGCTGTGGTTCCTGAGTTTGCATTAAACCCTTTTTATATTAGGTCGAAATGTGAGTTCTTTAATTAATTTTTATCTCCTCAACATGAGAATTTCCAGGCCTAAAGTTTCAATACATGTGCATTTGCGTGCTGCAGACACATATGGCTTCTTTGCAGAATTCCTTCGGAGGATATAGCTTTTTGTTGACTTGTTATTTGGAGGAGTCCTTGAACCTTCATTGGATCTTCTATGGGAATTCTCTTCTTGCAAATACTGCATCGTTTCTGCTAGGAAGAGCCTTTCAAAGAAGAAAATAAAATGCTTTTACAGAACTTTTTTGACACGAATCAATTATTCTAAAAGCTTAAATTATTCGGTAAAAATTTAAGAATAATTTTTTAATTACAACATGCTTCTTTACATGAAAACTTTTTGAACTTGAAATATGAATAAATGCATAAGCACACCAACCTTATGCCAAAATCCTACTTAATGGTTGATAAATTGAGTGCAAAGGATCAAATTTTTAACCACTTGGTCATAGAGGTTTTGAGACATGTTACGAATTAGGTATCTTAAAAGTTTAAGTTATTAAGTAAAATTTTAAGAATAATTTTATAATTTGAACATTTTTTATTTGACAATTGTGAGAGCTTTTCTACCTAAAGGGCCTAACTTGGTAACATAATGAACCTAATTAGAATTTGATTCCTCTTCATTTCCTCTCAGTCAGAACCCCACTTCCAACAAGGGAATAGAAAATGCGCAGAAAATCAGCTTCCGTAAACAGAATCTCCTAAAAAATATATTACCAACGTAGGTGGAAAGATAATGACAAAACCTTCCTCATTACTTATATAGGCTAAAGAAATAGATAGCAGAAAAGAAAATTCTATATGGCATCATAAAAATTAATTTTTTCTTTAATGCATATCGAAAGCATTATAGATTGGAACTAGTGGCAAGGAAGTTGGTTTGATGAGTGGAAGAGCCTAGGATTTGGGTTCCCGTGATTAGGATATGTCAATTATCTGTTACTTTTGAAAGGTACAGTTTATCATCTGCTGCCCTCATAGCTAATGGGCTCATGTCAGGCATGGGAATAGAGCATGCCGCTGATTTGTTTTACATGAAATTAAGCTGCAAATTTGAAATTATGAAATCATTGTGGCTCAAAGTATAAACAGTTCACCATTGAGTCTGCTGGTCTTGACTCTGTTCAAGGCTTACAATTTTTTTATTCTGTTTTTAAATCTTGTTAACCTACTACAATGACAATCCTTTACAGGAACAGCAGTAGGGCTAAAAGATTGGCTCCGTATTACTTTTGCTGTTGATCCATCTGCTCTTGAAGAGGCTATGAATAGGATAAAGTCTTTCTATCAAAGGCATGCTAAAAAATGGTGAAAACACTGCAGAATGTGTCAGGAAAATAAAAATATGGCTATAGATAATTCTTTGAAACACTTGTAATACTGAATAAGAAATTATATTTATGATTATTTGTAGTTTAGTTGTAATTTGAGAATTGCAGTTTGTAATTGAAAATTGAAAATTTTAATTATCAATAGGTGAAAATTGGAGGTTTATTTTTTGGGTGTAAGAATATCTTATCTTATCCCTAGTTGGGTTGTTAAGACTATTGAGTTCAATTTGTGATATTTTAAGAAAAAATGATAGTCTCACACTCTCAAATGTACTCTCTAAGTATATTTGATGAAACTTGTCGAGCAACTCACCCTATTTCGTGTTAGCTTGCCTCTTTATATGGAATGGGTTGGGATTATGTGAAACGAGATATAGTGAGTTATAATTTTGTAACTTAAAAAAAAGTATATTCACCTTTGTAAGTTAATGTATTTTCTATATATAAAATCGTGAGTCAAACCTATGCAGGCCAACCCACCCCCACTCAGTTCCAGCATCAGTTTGTCTCTTCTGTGGGATGAGTTATATTTGTGCAATCAAAAGAGTATATGCCCATCCCAAAACCTATTCAAAGCAGAGTGGACAGCCCTATGAGAGAAGGATTCAACGGCGCTCCTTTTTAATTATTTAAAACCTATTGTCTACCTTAAGGGCTTTGTTTTGAGAGGACAATAGTTTTCTTTAACTGTTCCTTATTCCCTGGCAGAACATAACGGGGTGTTTGCCAAACTTTGTAAACCAGAAATGAACTGAGATTTCTGTCTCTTCTTCTCTTCCCTTAATATCTTCATGCGTATCAGACTCAGTCCCCATTAAAAGAGAGCTCCTTTTTTATTTTTTTCCTTCTTTTATGTTACATCTTCGTTAACATTAGGGACAGCCTCCATCGAAGCAGTGCTCTTTGTTTCTTCTTCTTTATTGTTCTTCACATCTTCCTGAATGTCAGATCACCATAAATACAGAGCAATCTGTTTCTCTTTCTCTAGTGATAGTGTGATGCTATCTCCTTGAACAACAGATGGGGTCTCCATTGAAACAAGGCCCCGTGATAAATTAATAATGCTTCCCCATCCTCACTATCCTCAAGAACAACAGTCTGCATCATGAGAATGGACCTCGCTGTTTCTCTTTCTTTGGATTCACTATCTTCATGGATATCCTCTCTGCTGAGGAAAAAGAAATTAACCAATTCTGCTATAAACCCATCAATCATCCTTAAAGAGTCGTGGAGGACTCGCCTCTGTTTCCTATTCTCTCTCCAATACATATACATATATATATATATTAAAAATAATTTTAAAAATTAAAAAAGATAATATAATCTAAAAAATTTCGAAATATAGATTATATAGAATAAATATAAGTTTTAATGTGATATATTATAATATGACTTTTTAAAATATATAAATATTTTCATTGTTAAAATATTTTTAAAACTTTAAATGAGACGTAGAAAATATTATATAATTTTAGCGATTATCATTTTTATTGGATATGATAGTATCTTAAAATATTTTGTATTAATATATTCGAATTCAAGATTATGGGGTTTAGTTTTTTTTTTATTTTAATATTTTTTATTTTTTATTTTATATTCAAATTTAAGTTATTTTTTAATTTTAATTTTATCTTTTATTTACTATACTTTAAATTTAAAAGAAAAAATAGGAATGTCCCAGTCCGAATATTGCCTACAATTTTCGCCATTAATCTAATATCCTGAGCACGCCTCCATGCCAAAGGAAAAAATAAGAAGAAAATTGTGACGATTGGAATTGAATGGATACAAAAAAAAGAAAGAGAACATGGCCTGCAGAATGATATGAAGGGATAAAGATGGTGCCGTTGACTCAGACTCGGACTTCAGAAAGATGAAGGCAATCCCCATTAGTATTTAGTGGAGCAGTAAAAGAAGCAGACGGAACAAAAGTCTATGTCCGCCGGCCTGTTTCGTCATATATGACGTTGTTGGTCTGGCCACAACCTTCCCGACGCTGAGAGGCGAGTTGCATAGAACTGTCAGAACTAACGGACAAAAAACAATTCCTGCTATATAAATTAATCTCAGCTAATACTGCATGATTGCCTTTAGATAATTCAGAGTTTCAAACTTCCTTCTCAGACTTTGTTTTTTGTTATTATATCACCACCATTCTTCACTTGCTTTGTTGCTATCTACTTTGCTACATACCCTTTGTGATTGGGCGTCCTCCTTGCTGCTTTCCTCCTCCTCAATGGAAGTCCACAGTGAGTCCACTGCGTCCTCTCAAAAGTCCCCGGGTGAGTTGGAATTCTGGGTTGTACTCAATTCTTTATGATCGTGTTGAAAGGTTAGATCTTGGTTGGTGCTTTATTTATTATTTAACTCTGTTCTCAATCATGTGTATTATGGTTGGACTTGATTTGTGGATGCACCAGAGGTTGGCAATGATGGTAATTTTAGAGTTCATGTATTCTCCTCATCATCTGAGGTGAGAATTTTAGACCCAGCTTTTCATATTATTCTTCCTGATTTCTTGAGGTTGCTTTAGAATCAATTAGTTATGTGATTGATATTAAAGCATGTTTGTGCAATTGGCGGTAGTGACATTAGGGAGAGGGGGAGAGAGAGAGAGAGAGGAGAAGAAGGAGGCAAGGTTTTACTTTTATTCGGTTTTTATTATCAGATCATGAGTATTTGCGTCAGAGGTGACTATGAGCATGCTTCGGATGGTTGAGGCTTGAGAGAAAATAGATATTCCTGGGAATCATGGTCTTGCCTAAGTTAGCACGTCAGGTGGTAGAGCATATTGCCTAGAGACGCATAATGCGTTTGGCCAGGCAACATATTGGCAATGAGTATGTTAACTATACGCAATAACTGAGTTAGAAACTGAGGTGGTTTTTTTTAGTCTGCATAGGATCCGGATAGCTTATTTGTAATATATATTTTTTTAGAAGAATCAATTCCCCACGTGCACTTCAAAAGGATTTTAATTCTTTGCCATCATTCGTTTCTTAAGTTTTTTTACATTATTCAGTCGCCCGTAGTATTTTCATTCATGTTGCATTGTTCAGTTGCTAGAAAAGCTTCATGAAAAGTGGAGTTCAGTGGAGAAAAAACCATACCCAGCAATGTACTCCAGTATATATGGAGGTATCATACTTGATCCAGCAATGATGGTAATTCCCATTGATGATCACATGGTACATCGTGGGCATGGTGTATTTGACACAGCTATTATATTCAATGGGTAAGTTAGTATGTCAAGTTGAATGTAGCAAGTCTTTGGGTTTTAATTTCATTTTCAGTTTATTGAATTTGTAAGATTATAATTTCTGACCTTGGATTGCCTTTGGTGTTTATGTCGTTTATCTTCACCAGATACCTCTATGAGTTGGATGTCCACCTTGACCGCTTCCTCAGGTCAGCATCAAATGCAAAGATATCCTCTCCCTTCTCTCGGTCAACACTTCGAAGCATTCTTGTACAACTAACTGCAGTATCAAAATGCAAGAAAGGAACTCTAAGATTCTGGCTGAGTGCAGGTCCTGGGGATTTCTTGCTGTCATCAGCAGGATGTCCAACATCTGCATTCTATGCTGTAGTCATTGATGATGACTTTTCCCAGTGCAAAGAGGGGGTTAGAGTGATTACATCCAATATACCCATGAAGCCACCTCTATTTGCAACAATGAAAAATGTAAATTATCTTCCTAACGTCCTATCAAAACTTGAAGCTGAAGAGAAAGGAGCATTTGCTTCTATATGGGTTGATGAGCAAGGTTATATTGCTGAAGGTCCAAATGTGAATGTTGCTTTTATAACTCAAGAAAAGGAACTTGTCATGCCTTTGTTTGATAAAATCCTATATGGGTGCACTGCAAAAAGGCTTCTTGAACTGGCACCCAAGTTGGTAGATCAAGGACTTTTGAAAGGTGTAATTTGTAAAAATCTAACTGTGGAGGAAGCTAAAGGGGCTGCTGAAATGATGTTTGTAGGAAGCACGCTTCCTTTGTTGCCTATCATCATGTGGGATGATCAACCCATTGGCCACGGTAAGTTGGTAACAGTAAATCGATATGTTCTTCTATGTCATAAGTCTTTTCCTTTTGGATGCTCTCTTCTCATGATTTATGTACAAGCTTTTTCCCTTGCATGTTATTATACATGGTTTGACATAATAAATGCTCGGATTGTGTGAGGAAGAAGATCCTGATTAATGATTATAGGAAATACTGAACATATTCAAGATGTTAGACTGATGATCTAGTAGAATTGATGAAAAATTCTTCTCATTACTAGCAAATTGAATATGCCCACCTTGCTCTCAAACAAATCAGATAGAAAACCCTGCTCCTCCAAGAGTTTGGCATCCTTTGCGTTTAGCAATACAGATTTGCCTGGTGCATTGTATAAACAATCACAATTAACCTGCTATACAAAACGCTCATTCAACAGCAACATCTAGGTGAATACTGTTGTGTCTGTCTCTCTCCTTTTTTTTTCTCCTTTTATTTATTCAGCTATTTATATTTGGCAGGAAGGGTTGGAGAATTAACAATGTCACTTTCGGATTTGCTATGGGATGATATGGTAGCTGGCCCTGACACGCAGAGAATATCTGTTCCTTATGTCTAGTGAACTTTTAAGTAATCAAATCAAAGACTGGGAACTGATTTTAGTGTCATTTTTCATCGGCATTGTTCCTCATTGCTCTTGTTGTCTCATAAATTTAACAAGGGTTTTTCCCTTCTCTTTACTATAGTTGTGTCAAACATGAACTAGTCTTTAAAGTGAAGCTGCAGAAGTTTTGCTGCTCCACAACATTTGCGTTGCATAATATATTTGTAATCTTGAACTGTTTTGCATTGTTGTAATTGAGACACTGCAGACCTACAAGAACCACTTTTAATTTTTATCTTCAACAGAATTCCCTCCTTGCTGAACTCTTCAGAGGAGAAAACAGTACTGTGATTATATTGGCGGTCACTGTGAAAGAAAAGCTATTCCTGTTGAAAAATTGATGAAGATTTTAGTATAAGCCTCATAAAAAAATGAAGTGCTAATTGACTTTTGGTTATGCTCTGATTTTTCTTTGGAAAGAATAACAAACCAAAGCACAACAAAAGTGGCAGTCTACACAAGTAACGCAAATGTTAAATTTTCTAGGCTATGTTAACTATAACAAGTCTAATCTGGAACAGGTCAGGCACAGTGACACCTCTGCATTTTTTGGTAGGATGAGAAGTCTTAGAAAGCTAAAGTCTCAAGAGTTTAATTTGCAGAGGAAGGAAGTGGAACCAAGTGGATAGCTGGGCCAGGAGGAAATCTTTCAAAAGGGTGTGCCCTTTTGTGTTCATTCAAGAGTGGAGAAATCTTCTGATATCCTGAAGGCAAAAACATTGCCGAGACCCAAATTTAGGCGGATATGACTCAAAAGAGTGAAGCTATCTTTGAAAATATAGATGCCCCTCTTGCAAGGTTACATCTTCGGAGGGAGAGTGCTTGTGAATGTTGTTTTATGCATGTGGAGCATGAAGGCAATCTGATCTGATCCGCACAAGCAAGTGCTTTGAGCAGACAAACTGCGACAAAATTTGCATGGAACTGTTAAAACAAACGAAAATTTCTGCTCAAAAAGTTACTCACGGCAAATAATCAAGTACTTGATTAATGCCTTTAAATAAGGTCAAACAGGCATCACGAACGGCCTTGTGTTGCGTGTTGTTCTCCAACATCCTTTTTCTACATTGTTGCTTCTCGCTTGCTATACTCTGATTTTATTTTCTCTCCTGCCTTTCTAGGAAATAGTATTCAATGGAAAATTATAAGGAGTCTAGTTTGTCCTCTCAAAAGTCACAGGTAAGTTGGATCTGAGGGTTGTGCTCAATATATGCGATCACATTGTGATGTTGAACTTGATTGGTGCTTATTTTTTGTCGGATTCTGTTCTTAGACTAAATTTTGGTTGAACTTGCTTTGAAGATGCAGTCCAGGTTGGAATCTAGTAATTTTAGAGTCCCAGTCTTCACATCATCTGAGGTCAGATTTCTAATCTCCCTTTTTTTGATCATCCTTGCATCTTTGAAGAAGCTGTAGTGTTCAGACTCTTTACTATCATAAAGAGAGTGGATGGTTTGTTTAAAGGTAACTGTGGACAAAGTCTAAAACCGGTACTGCAATAAGACATAAAACTCCCGTCCACACATAGAATCTGTCTAAGAAGACTTGGAACTAATTGTTCGTCCTTTTCAAGATATAATGAATCTCAGAGATTGATTTTTCTTTTCCTAAAAAGGGCCTGTTACTGCCAAACTTTAGTAACTGTTTCCTTCTTAATAACGCATTAGCATCACCCCTCAAAGCTGTTATAAGCATTTGTTTCATATAAAGATAGAAGAAACACCCAATGATCTTTCCTAATTGAATATCAACAAAAGATTAACCCATTAAAATGAGCCGATGAATATTTTTCCATTTCAATGTGGATTTAACATTGTAGAAGAATACTTAGGAAACTGGATGAATACACAAATAATCAACACGTTTCTGTCTCTCTTTTAATTGAAATTTACATTATTCCTTAACGTCTAATCAAAATGTTAAAAAGAAAGCCCGATGTTTCACTGTAGAACAACTCCCAGCTCTACTCAACATCCTTGAGCACAGAAACTTAATTTCCCAAAACCATCCATTCTGATACCTCTAACTCTTCCCAACATCATATTTGCCTTGTCACCAATTGCTTGCCAGGCAACAGTAGCTTCACTGTCTTCTTCCCATGATGTTGCAGAAACATCATATCGAAGAGTAATCTAGATGCTGCACCTTTTCACTTCTACCCACCGATAGAAAAAAATGAAAAAAGAGAGAGATAGGGGGAACTATGCAACCTGGTGGGGTCGTTTTGGCCATAAATTCATGCTTTCCGGTATATGGTATGAAGCCAGACAAGTGTCACAGTAACTTTGAAGCGCCGTGATTGGTTTTTTACTTTTTAAAAGGGAAATAGATATAAAATTAAAAATAAATAAAATTTATATATTAAATTATATATAAAATAAAATAAAATTCAACAAAATCAAAAAATATAAATGCTAAACGACCACTGTGTTCCATGCCCTCCAAGAAGCATCTTTCACGCTCAATTATTATTATTATCTTTGTTTCTTTTCGAGTATGGCAATTATATATCTCTGTTGCCATGGCCATATTGACGTTTAGCCAGCATCCCCAAATGTGATGTCTTTTTCGGTGGGAGCGACAGTAAATTTCATTTGCCAGCCCATTGCTGTGACCGTCCGACCAAAGACCTGCCAGTAGCCATAGTTCCTAGTTGGGTCTTATGCTCTTCTGTTTTATTTCCTTCAATTTCAGTATGTGGCCCATGTCAATGGGAAGATTCCAGCAATGTCTTTATGCATTATTCTCACACTTATTTTATTATAATTATTAATTAATTATATAGGTTCTATCAATGATTGTAAAAAAGTAGATGTAAGAATTGTATATAAAAATAAGTATGAAAATAGGTTTTATACACTTTTTTTACACCTATCCACACAACTAAGTAATGACTATAAAAGGATTGGCGCAAGAATAGTGTATAAAGATAAATGTCAAAGTAGATTTTGGCTTGGTTGTAGTGTTAATAATTATAGTGCATTGGCATCAAGCACACCCTTTTATTTTTTATAAAAATTTGGATTTTTTTTGGGAGTGATAAATTATTTGACTAAATAGAGTGTTAAGTTTAAGATTTTGAAAATAAATTGAGTATTATTGTATTATTAAAGACATTAAAAACTTAGTATGATCGTCTGCTTATATTAAGTAGTTACATTAAATTAAAAGTAAAATGTATTATGTCATAAGTAAAAAAATTTTATGATATCAATTGAGTTAAATTATTTTTATATTTAAAAAATCATATAAATTATTTTTATATATCTTAAATTATTTTTAAAGTATTTTAAATTATTTTTATATGTGATAAATTATTTTTAAATTATCTTTAACTTAAAATATATGAAAATAATTTATATAATTTTTAAAATATAAAAAATAATTTATTTTAATTAATATCACGTAAATTTTTTTATATATGATATCAAATATAAGAGAATTTTATATATTTTATTTTTAAATTTATTAAAATAAAAAGAATTAAGGTGAAAAAATGGTGTACCATTTCTAATATTTTTGAATTTTAAATTTTTTATGTTTAAATTATCTGTGAAATAAAAGTTAATTATAAGTATTAAATACTAAATGTAATATATAATTTGTAAAAAAAAATCACAGATTTAATTTATTTTAAAAATTATTTAAATTAAATTGGGCCATAAAAATAGTATAATTATTAATTATTTCCATCTCCCAAAACGAATAGCATGAAAAAGCGAGAGACGAGGCGCAGGGTGGGAGTGAGATTCGTTCCCATTTCACTAGGATTTATCATTCATCAACAATTCCACTCTTCTATTTTCTCTATCAGAATCAGGATCTAGGGTTAGGGTGTTATATCCCCGATTTCCGTTAGTATGGCGACAACCACTGTACCCGAGCAGCAGCAACATCAGGGCAATGCCAAACCGGTACTCAGAAAGCCCGTGTTTATCAAGGTGGACCAGCTCAAGCCTGGCACCGGTGGCCACACTCTCACTGTCAAGGTCGTCAACTCCAAGACTGTCTTGCAGAAGGGTCATTCTGTTTCCAAGCATCTCCGCCAAACCCGAATTGCCGAATGCCTCGTTGGCGACGAGACAGGGGCAATTTTGTTCACTGCCCGCAATGAACAAGGTATTTTGAACTGTTTTGCCTGAATCTCCACAATGTTTGTTATTATTGACTTGTAATTGTTTGGATTGGTTGTTGAGACTTGAGAGTGACATCGACGATGAGACAAATTTGGGGTTTTTCGCATTTTTAGATTGAGTTCGAAAGTGAAGTGTTAGCATTTCTGGTGATATGGTCTAATCAATGTCGATGTAGCATGTGATCCGTAACATTTCTGTTCGATGTATTGTGTATTTGGATCTCAACTTGTATTAATGCTTCTTTTGTTGTATTTTTGAGGCCCTGATAAGTACTAGCATAAGGAGTGATTCGGTTTGGATGGGAATAGTCTGCCTTTCAAGACTATGTACATAGTTACTCTCTGTGGGTCTCTGTAAGAAATTGTTTAACTTTTTAACTCCCTTCTTTTCCAGATCCTATTAAAAAAAATGTTTTGAAAGCCCATTTGTTCTCTGTGGTCTAGTGCTCCAATTGTATCCTATCGATTGAAACCCAATCACTGACTTTGACAATGGCAAGACTAAGCCAAATATCTGCAATTGTGTAGCGATGAGATTTACATTTGATCTAATTTTAGCTTATATGATAGCATGGTTTCTGGTAATGATGATTCTAATTAGCATGTTGGGATTCTGTAATCAAGTATGAAATGCATTGACTGCTGGATTTCTTAGTGCATATAATTTTTATTTACAAATACATGCTGCTTGACTAGTTAAATTAAGGTGCATAAACTTCTCTATTGCACCTTTGTTCTTATATTTACACCCACGCAGTAGGATCCTTTGTCACAGCCATGGATCTGTTGTGAGTATTGATATCTTAAGCTTGCAATTCTCATAATATGATGTTCTTGGAGCGTTGTTGTGAATTTGTGATGTTTGCAAGTTGATAAATTTTATTATAATATACAACTGAAATTGTATACAGATTGCACGTAGGTTAGAAGTCTTGGATTCTAGACCCGTTTTTTCTTTTCACAACCGCGTCTGAATTTGTTATGCACATTGGTTTTCATGTATTTATTGGCTGTATGGTTACAAGCACTCGTGTGTTGCTCAAATGAAGTTGGATATTGAGGAAATGGGTCATACAGAAGGTGATACTAACAAGATTGGCCCATATTTTGCCTTGTCTTGGTGATCTTTTTTAATGAATTAGTATGTTAGATTAGATGGTGCCATAATTTGATCTTTTGTTGTTCATGTAAAAGTCAATCATTTATTTATGCAAAAGTCTATACATATACCATCGTTGTTTGTGGACTTTTTATGTAGATACAGTGATACACTAATAATTGTTTGTATATTTTTAGCTTTATGTGGTAGAACATAATTCCTGACTTTCAACGTTCTGTTATTGCCCTCCTTTTAGTTGATGTAATGAACCCTGGTACAACTGTTATTCTGCGGAATGCTAAAATTGACATGTTCAAGGGATCTATGAGGCTAGCAGTTGACAAATGGGGTCGTGTTGAGGTTACTGAACCTGCACCATTTGAAGTGAAGGAGGACAACAATCTCTCGTTGGTTGAGTATGAACTGGTAAATGTTGTAGATGAGTGAAAAACTTCTTTTGGCAGTTGATATAAGTTATAACAAGATAACAGTGACTCAGTTTTTGAACCTGTTTTCTCTTGGTAACTTGATTTTCTGGGGTAAAGCTTTGCTTAAATGAGGGATATTTGTAAGTGATCAGTCAATGTTTTGTATTTCTACTTAAAGTGGTTTATTCTTCTGATGTGAGTACAACTAAATAGGATTTTGTTAGTTACTGGCATGGTCTGGAAGGTTTTTTGTTTTAAGGTTGAAATGTAAACAAGTGTTAATTATTGAATATAGTAGAATTAAATTGACAGCAATTTTATTGAATTAAATTGACAGCAATTTTATCTCCTCTTCGTCATATACTTTATTTTGCACTACATCTCAGTATAGATTTTTTTTTTAGGTGAATACATGAGCCTATTATGGTATTATAGGGTATGAGGCATACTAGGAATCGAACCCATGCTGGGTTCGAAGGAGAGTGAGCATTGTGTCAAGTGAGCTATTGCTCATCGGCATCTCAGTATAGATTTAAAACCATTATGAGGGATGCTAAATGTACTGTTAAGTTATACTTGAAAAACCATAGCTTAGAGTAAAAAAAAGAATTTGGAATAAATTAATTCACCGTTGATTTTAATTGATTTTGTTTTATGACTGTAATTGCATGTGCTTTTTAATTGATTGATGATGTGACAAATCTTATAGTGATTTGATTTTCATGGGATGACTCATTTTTGGAACAACGCCAGTTGGTTCTTTTCCCCGGTAGCGCAACTCTAATTGGGACAAAAATGTTACAAACTTACAGTTCCAAAGAGCTAGAAATGACATGCTGGTGCCTCTACCAAGCACGAGTCACTTATATTACATCAGTCCTTAATCCTCCCTGTTACGTAGGAATTTTGCAATACACACCATCAGACAAATCAGATCGTGACACATTAAAGCCTTATATGACAATTCAAATGAGACCCGAAAATTTTCACAAAGTTGGTACTTAGCACTAACATCATTTTAGGGAAAGAAATAGAAACTCCATTAAGATTTCAAAGAGAGACACCAAACGTCATATACTCATCTCTTTTTCTTTTCTCAAAAAAAAAAAAAACAATTGAACATAGCCTGTCAAATGTTCCTAAATAGTAAATCACAAAAGGAATCTCTCTTGTAATAGCATCGTTGGCAGAATGGTAATATCCTTGTTAACATAGTCCGTAAAGAGAGGAAAATCTTCTTTTGCTAGAAATGATTGTCTGCACACCCATCAATGATTCCCTTCTACTTGCCGGTAGCGCCCTGAAGGAGTTCGATGTGTCCTCATGCAGATGACTTGTATCCCTTTCAGCGCGCAGCTCAGTGCTATGAGGGCCAGTGCTTGGCCATTGCTTGATTGGCTCTAAGGATCTGGTCATTGTTCCTCTTAATAAAAAAATGGACTAGATTCACACCGACAAATAATGCAAGCTTATCATAGAAAAGACACCACATTTCCTCATCTGAAGTTGGAACCTCAAAAGATTAATATAATGGCTATTGTCATTATCAAGGCAACTGGCCTATGCACGTTGACTTTGTTGAGTGGATCAAGTTCATGCATTTGGCATCGGAACTAGGAAGAAAGCCACCTGACCTTCCAATGAATTCAGTGAAGGGTTTGCAACTACATCACAGCGTGAAGTATTGTGTTAGATAAAAGCCTCCAACTGTCTCCAAGGATGCATGAACTAGGGCCCCATCCGCCAAGTTGTGATGCCAGGGTGCGGAAGCTTGTTTCCCTCCAAACCACATAATACATAGTCACTGATGTTACCTGTATTAATTTAGGCTCTTCCAAGTATGGCAATATTAGCAGAAAAAATTCAAGCTTCAAGTTACCACATTTGGAATTCTTATTGTTAAGGATCTTAAGCAGGTGGATGACCACAACTACTGCCTTTCAAAGCTTCAAATCAAAACATTAAAAATCCACAACTAAATCAATTTAAAAAGGAAAAAAAAATTCTACAATCTTTTCTTACAAAAAAGTGTGAACTTTTTAATCTATTAGATCTCATGTGGAGTTTTATAATTTATTACATAAAATTTAATAAATATAATAGTACGATTCTTATGTTACAAAAATTAAGCGAAATTAAATTGAGAAAATAGTAGAACTTTTACTAAAAAAATGAATAAAATTATATTAAAATTCAAAGATAAATTCAGAATTTATATGTAGCAGATAATACTGTTAGTCAAATTAGTATGGCCACCCCCACGTAAATGACAAGCACATACACAATTTAAGCAAACCAGCTATACTTTAGTACTAGTAGTAACTATATCTAAAGCCTCCTCTCTCTCTCTCTCTGCATTTGGTGGGCTCTCTCATGTCTCTGGAGTCTAAAGCCTTATAAAGGGAAATGAACCTTGGAGTCTCTCATCAGAAATACACATTGCCACAATTTGTTCACATCTCCAAACTCACAGTTCCAACCTTAATCTAGGCACTGCAACAATTGATGGAGGATTTCTTCTTAGCCTTCCAAAACCAGAAACACCCAACTAAACACAACAAGAAGAGGCTAACAGAAGACGAGGTGGCCATCCTAGAGAAAACCTTCTCCCCTAATAAGAAGCTCGAACCTGAGCGCAAGTTCCAGCTTGCAAACCAACTGGGTGTCCCTCCAAGACAGATTGCCATTTGGTACCAGAACAAACGAGCTCGCTGGAAGACTCAGAGCCTTGAGCTGGACTATGGTGCTCTTCAATTAAAGCTAGAGAATGTGTTGGCCGAGAAGAGGCAGCTAGAGAAAGATGTGGAACGCCTTAAGGCACAGCTGAAGAAGGCCCAAGAGATGCTGCTTGGCATGAAAGGTGGAGAGCATAATGCTTACTGTGAATTTTCAACTTCTTGTGCAAAGGGAGGAAGCTCTGGGATACATGAGGGTGCAAATGCTTTTGTGCAAAGTGGTGAGGTTATGCAGGTTGAGGAGCTTTATGCTTGTTTCGTGGGTACAAATGGGTCAAGCTTGGCATAATTAACAATCTTTAGGATCGGTTTGTACATTTCGTTAGGTCTTCTTGTCTCGTGCCTGAAAATTCACTACCTCTGTTTATCTAATATTCATGTCTAATGAATCAAATTAAATGAAACATTAGCTTTCTATTGGCAATTTCATGATCTTGCATAATTACTTCTTTTTTTTTTTTTTAAATTCATAACCAATGCATGTGCTGACCTTAGCCTTTATTTTTTTGTCATATCAACCTAGCACATAAACTACTCAAAAGCACAAGAAATAGAAGGCCAAATCAACACCTGTCTTGGTTGTGAAGAACCCAGAAGTGCATAGAGCCTTGTTCATTAAATAATTGTATGCATTGCTCTTAAGAGAAATAGCTTCCATTGTTTCATGTGCTTGGGTTATTTAGAGTATTAGGTTTATGATTTGAACTAAAAAATACATATGGCAACATGCAATTACACATTACATACTAATAACTGCATAAAGTAGTGTGCAAAATAAATTTTTCAAAAAAATTTGTATCACACCAACCAAAGCATAGGTTAAAAGAAAAAAAGTACATTTTAAATGGTGCATAAACAAAATAAAAAAGGCATATGCCTACAGCTAAGGTATATTAGAAAATATCAACTAATGAATAAAATATATTAATTTGAATAAAATATATTAATTTATTTTTATATATTATTAATGTTTAAGATGATTTATTTTTCTTCTATCAAAAAAAATATCTATTGATCAACTTTTAAATTTGAGTAAAAATAGTCTTACACTCTTATTTCTTTGGATCACATACATTCTTTGTTTTTTGTCTATTTATTCTATTTTTTTACATTTTAAAGTTTTTTTAAGTTACTTTTTCTCTGTTATCTCTTCTATACGTATAAAATGTGAATATATAAATGTATAAGACTATCATCACTCTTTAAATATATAATGCTTATTTTTTTGAGTAAATTCAATGATATGTAAGTGACAATTATGTGACAATTAGAATATTAACAATTTTTTCTTTCTTAAAAAGAATCTTCTATAAAATTTGAACTCTTATACATTAGCCTTCATAGTACTTACAATTAATTATGTCACTGTAAAGCTATTTTTTTAGTTATATTATTTTTATATTCTTATATTTATATTTTGTTTAAAATGTGAGATTGTTTTTAAATAATACGGTATAGGTAAAATGGAGGTATAACATTTTTATTTCTTCAAATGTCGCCTGATGTCACATCAGGTATAAAACGGTGCGTTTAGTGGAACGCGTACTCCCTCCAAAATTCCCATCGTAATAATTTGGAAATCTGCAACCCGGTTTTCATCGCTCCGCGGAACCCGCCAATCCTATCTTCCAGTTGAAGTAGCCTAGGGTTTCGGATCAGAGCCACGAAAGCTTCACAGTTATGGCGTCAACTTCACGCGCCACCGGCGTCACTGAACGATTTAAAACGGCAGCTTCGATACTCTGCTCGGATAATCATACTCTTATCGCTGTAATTATTCTTTTTCGTTCAACTCTGCTTACTGCATTTTTCTCACGATTTTAGAAGGATTTCTTTGCCTCAGCATAATTCCCTCTTGAGTTTTGCTTTTTTTTCCCCTCTATCTCAAAGTGCCAATTTTCGAATGCCTGATTTTTTGGGTTGAGTATTTGTTAGGTAAAGTTTGGTAACTTTGATGGAGTGGGTCGTTGCTTTCTATCACCTTTTTTTTTTCCCAATTGCTTTCATCTCCTTATGAAAGCACATGAAAACCCTCATGGTAGCATGTGAGCGTGACTAAGTTTTCCCCAATAAGTGTTGTTTGCTTTGGGAAGGTTTTAGAAGAATTCCAGTGTTGGTTGCTAATCTAACTTGTTTTTTATTTTTTTTTTTGGAAAAAAACTTTTAATCACTTTTAGAGCGGCGATAAAATATTGCTTTTCTAAAGGAAGATAAATAATTTGAAGTGCCACTTTCTGAGTAACATTTTGGTATTTATTCCCAAGTGTTTGATTTGGTTGCATTTACTGATTTTGTTTCAGGCGATCCGAAATGCTGTGAATTTGATGAAGGGTATTGCTGTTGATTTGGAGAAAGACAAGCAGTTTGAAATGGTATTTTAAATTTGATCTCTCAGTAACTTAAGGCCTCCCTAATCCCCCTTCCCTCTAGTTGTTGAGTGAAGGCATAGCAAGCATTTGATATTTCTTAGAAGCTTTAGCTGGAATTACATCAAGTAGAGGATTAGATAACTGCTAATTAGTATAAATCTAAAGGAGGTTTCTATGGTAGTCAAATCAATTTTCAGAGTTTCTGAACTTAGAGATAATCAAGGCATAGATCTAGGACACACGTCTATATAAATATTTTAACAAGTAATGATTTTATTTTTACTTGATTAGACTATTGTCTATGAAGTTATAACAATGGATAAGATTGTTTCAAAAGTTCATCCATTCTTCTGATTTGAACACATCACCCCACGTATCTATACCATAAGTTTTAATCCTAATACTAGAGAATTATCCAAATCTAAATTGCATGCCAATTTTTAGAAAATATGGTAAAAGGAGAAAGCTGTCCATATTGGAAACTGAAGTTATGATGGGCTGCCATTAGCCATCCATTTTATCCATTCCCTGCAACAAATGGAAAGCAGAACTAACTTTGGTTAAAATGAATTATTTGATGATTTTAACTTGGAAAATACCAATGAAAGATAGAGTTTTAACATGATTTGGAATTGCTTTTCCCCCTTTCCCTTCCTCTATTTTGTTTCTTCATTTATGATTTTTGCAATGGATCAAATATATGCTCAAATTAGGGACCTATACTGGTGTAACTATTATTATTATTATTTTTTAATTTAAGACTTTTGCATTGAGTCTAGAAGGAATTTTGAAAAATGATTGAATGAGAACCTATATAATTCTCCAATTATTAGGGTTTCTTGTGTTACTGAATTGCATTTGGAAGATCATGGGGAATACTTGCATTTTTGCTATATCAATTAAATGATAAATGGGCGGCATATCAGGTGAAGGAGCTTGAAGATGCAGTGATTGAATTATTGGACAAATCTGAAGATTTTGCACATTTTTCATCAGCAGTTCAGTTGGTTGCAGGCAGACACCAACCAGACGAAGAGGTTGCCTGACTGCATACTATGAGTTTTTGTTTGTCTTGTAATCTCTGATCGTATAGCCTGTCCATTTTTCCAAAATTAACTTGTTTATTGATGATTGAAATGCAGTTGACTGATTTTAACAAGTTGTTTGAGTATGAGGTTTCAAAGATTAAAGCCAGTTCATCTTCAAATCCACAAAAGAAGCTTCTAATACGCCAATTTAAGGAAGCTGTGTGGGTATGCTTCTTGAAAAATTTTGATGTTAAAGTTGTAATTTTTTTGGGGTTACTATGTAGATGACAATTTCTATCATATTTATAATCTTTTTTTCCCAAAACATCATTTATTATCTTGATGTCATTTTTCAGTCAGTGGAGTTCCCTAATATCTTAGTTTTGTAATGTTTTATTTTCATCTTCCTTAAAATATCTGAATTTTAATTATCCCATTATCCCTATAACCATAATTTCACTTAATTCTCATAATATATAATTAAGTTTTTTGGGTTTTGCAAATTGAATTGTGAGGAGATCCAACAGATCCAAAGGTCCACATAATAGGTGCAGGCTTTTTGTAAAAAATGAATTGTAAGAATATATAACAACAATAAACAAAGCTTCATCTTATTATGTCGGGTTGGCTATATGTATTGAACGGTGTCATTGAATTTTATTTGAAATTAAATTTTTAGAAATACCATTTAATCAAATATCTCTTTTAATAATTTCTTAAAAGTGTCATTTTGCGTCTTTCTCTACGTTTCTTTATTAGATTAAAAACCATTTGTTCAATTTTTCTCACTAGAGTCTCTAGCAATTTTTTTTGCATGTGCCCAAATTACTGTAATTAATTTTTTGTCATTTCTTCTCAATAGATGCAAACTAACTCTTTCCTTAATACAACATTCTAAATCTTGTCTTTTCTTGTATGTCCACTTATCCATCTCAACATTTTCATCTTTGTCACCCCTATTTTTTTCTCTTGATAACATATCAAAGCCTAATACTCACTACCATATAGTATAACTGGTCCTATAGCAGTTTGGTAAAACTTTCCTTTAAGTTTGTTAGACATTTTGCGATCACAAGTGACCTTCGAAGCATTTTTTTGTTTCATTTACCCAACTTGAATTTTGTGTATGACATCCCTATCAATCTCTTAATTACTTTGTAAATTTGATCCAAAGTATCGAAACCTTGATACCTATGGTATACAATGTTCTTCAATTTTTATCTCCAACTCATTATTTGCTCGTCTTTTGCTAAATTTACACTTTATATACTTCGTCTTACTCTTACCTTAACGAAAACTTTTTGATTCCAAGACTTCTCTCCACACCTCTAATTTATAATTAGACTTCTCTCTTGACTCCTCTATTAGGAGTATATCATCAGCAAAAAATATACATTTTGGGATTGTATCTTGGATGTATTTAGTAAATATATCAATCACTAAAGCGAAAAGGTATGGATTAAAGGATGATTCTTTATGCAAACTAATCTTTATGGGAAAGTATTCTGTCACCCTTTCTTGAGTCCTCACATTTGTTGTTGTCCTATCATACATATTCTTTATAGCGTGAATATAAGTAATATGAACACTTTTATTTTTCAATGCCTTTCATAGGACTTTTCTTGACACTTTAACATTAGATTTTTCCTATTTTGCTATGTTTTACATAGTTGGTTCCAAACTCAGATAAAGGAGGAGGGTGGTGTTAGAGAGTCAATAACCAACGTAAAACTTTGTTGAATTTCTTATGACATGGATGAACAAAATTGTAAGAATATATAAACACTATTTTTAAAAGTAATGGTAATTGAGTTGAATCATTGGAAAACACAAGTACTTGACTAGGATGTTTGTTTGCCATTGGGAGTGAATCATAATGTCTGTCAATTGTAGATATTCAAGTGCTGTCTTCAATAGGAACGTTTTCTACCAATGACAGAAGTTCTCATCATTGTTGCTGAGGAACTAGCCATTCTAACAGCTTAAGCTGTTAGTTGCAGGCCTAGAAGAGGTTTTACCGGTTTTATCTCTAATATGCTTCTTTACATAAAAGTTTTTTGGGCTTGAAGTCTGGATAAAACACCGGCCCACCAATCCTTTGGTCAAAATCCAATTTAATTTCTTAAGAATAAGGATGGCAACTATCGAACTCCTGTTTGATATCATATGAAGGAATCTTTCATCCTAAAAGCTTAAGTTGTTAGGTGTAGGCCCAAGAATAGGCTTTATTGGTTTTATCTCTAACAATTGTTGTATGAAGCTGGGCCCTAGTCAGTAGAAGGATTACATTCCAACTATTGGGGAAGTGTATAATGCATTTCTGCTTGCATTAATACAATTTTTAATTGTTTTTTATTTGGGATAGATGTTTGTGTGTCAACTTTTATATCAGCATGTGATTACTCTCTTTCACTCTCACTCACGCATGGACATAGGTGTGAAGAGAAGGGTAGTTGAAGATAAATCAAGAACACTGGTTTGCACATTCTAATGTGTATTCCACTTTGTAATTTTCTGATTGTGTATTTTGATAGCTCTTGCCTCTTGTTTAAGAGAAAAGTTGTTTGTGGCACATATGTGGTGATATTTTGGTACTGAGTACTGACGATTTCCTTCTACAGGGTTGTTTGTAAGGTGTATGCCTGTAACAATCTAATATACTTTATTTTTGGTCTTTGTATTTAGAATGTTCATCATGAGGGACAACCTATGCCAGGTGAAGAGCAGGAGGACATAGTAATGACCAATACTCAGTGCACTGTTTTAAATTTTAATTGTCCAATAACTGGAAAGCCTGTTACTGAGCTTGCAGAACCAGTTCGCAGGTAATATATGAAAAAAATCAATACATTTCTGTTACCCTGAGTAATAGTATCCATTCTAATTTTCTATTAATAGTTGGAGTTGTACCTTTTTGCTTTGTTGTGTTACATTTTTCTTTTTGGTCAATTTTTGGATGCAGTTTGTATGAGTGCAAAATGATTAAGTCATTATTCTTTTGCACTATTTATTTTCCTGACATTTAATAAGTGATGCATGCAATATGCATATACCACTTTGCTTGATGGATTGGGTTGATGAAGTGATATTACAGTGTATGGTGGGAGAAAGTTGATCGCATAAAGACAAATAGAATATTTAGTTGTTTTTATTCTGCTCCGTGTATATTTAAGACTGTTCATTTTTCAGAAAAATGTTTGTTGTTTATGGTGGACTGGACTGTGGAGTTTATTGAAATATTCTGCTGATATATCTTGGAGATAATCATAATATATACCTTGTCAATAAAATTCTTCCATTTCCCTCTCTTGTAGTTGTGCATTTCTTTCTCTGCTACTTTGTTCCTA
Organism: Dicorynia guianensis; assembly: GCA_037013595.1. Lineage (NCBI taxonomy): Eukaryota > Viridiplantae > Streptophyta > Magnoliopsida > Fabales > Fabaceae > Dicorynia > Dicorynia guianensis. Next base: position 7,189,711 of record JASUAB010000009.1, read on the forward strand.
TCACTGCCATTTAAATCCCAAATCTCCCCACAAAATAAAAGAGGGGTGGAGGGGGGATCCTTTTTTGGTATGAAGGTTGGTAAAATTCCTTAACTAAACTGCACCTAAGATGTATTTCAGGTGACCATCTTGGTAACCAATGACAGAGACTGTCACAGTTATAAATACTATAACAGGCAATTGGAAAGTGATTTGAAAATGGCTTCTTCTCAATGGCAGCATGATTAATCGAAAGAGCTATAGGCTGAATGGTTGAGAAATTTATGAAAATTCTTCATGGCAGTTGAAAAAGTGAAGCCTGTTCTGGACCAATGGTTGTTGATGGCACGAGTGATTACAATGATCATGAGTCATGACTCGTGATGCAAATGAAGTTAATAATATCTGATTTATATTGTAGTCCTTAAATTGTTTCCTCTGGAGACATGCTCGTTGATGCAGGCTTCATGGACTGTTAACCATTGTTTGCAAATGAATATAGGATTAAAAATTACAGGAAGTTAATTATGTGTTTGCACTAGCGCATGGATTCAGATATTCTTATATTGGCATTTTATACATGTTGCTCATGTTTTTTCTTTTGTTGATGCAGTATTGAATGTAGGCATATTTATGAAAAGAAGGCAATACTCCAGCATATACGCTCAAAGCAAACACGCTGCCCAGTGGCAGGTAGATATCATTGATATGTGATGCTTTTCATGTTCCTATGCCACCATCGGATAACATATAACCAAATTATTTTCTTGCGTCAGCCTGCCCAAAGATATTGCAATCAGATAAGGTGGTGTGTGATCCGATGTTGCTGGTTGAGATTGATGAGCTGCGGAGAATGAATAAAGAAACTGCTGCGAGGGAGGTGGTAGATTGTACTATGCCTGATGAAGACAATGACTAATGAAAGTACGAGGAATTTTACCGTAAATTTTGATAGTAATGAACCTACACCATGATGATGTAATGAATAGTTGGATGTCCTTGTGACATGCTAAACTCAGTCAGATTTTTGTTTCCACACTGGCTCATTCTGTTGCCCATTCTGAAAATGGGGAATTCAGCCCTCAAAAGCGTTCGGGGAATCTACACATACTCGCTCTCCTGCTCTTTCTGAAGATAGGCCTCACAGTGCCTTTGAACGAGGGTGTTATAACTGGCAACTCCAGGACAGTCTCTAATCAGGTTATAAGCTTCTCAGCAGCGACTTGTGTTAAATTAAAGTGATGTCAAATCTGGAATAGATGAGAATCCTATAGAATAGATAATAATGTGCCTTAAATTGGAGGCAACGGTGCCGCTGAATCTGGGGTTATATGTTTGTATCCACGTTTGCCCTGGTGTCGCCGCTGTCTCTATCATTTGATACAGCAAATCCTCGATCATGATCTTGTTGCATCATTATCTGTGAATTTTATTTCTGCACCAAAAAAATTTTTAATTGCTAAACATTTCGGTAAGTTATCTAATAAGATTACAAGACAAGAAAAGCATGGGGCGACTCTTCACTGTTCAAGCCCGAGAACGTGTTATACTCGAAGTCCAGACACAGCTTGTGGGCCAACGGAATGTAGTTCAAACACCCCAAAGCCAACACGCAACTACAAGCATGGATAGGGGACTGAATGAACTACTGAAGCTTTGATTTAAATTTATTTTCAGGGAATCAGGGGTGATGTACTGGTTCATGTGGACCATGACAAGGATGCCTCTCTTCATTGTAAATTTGAGTCCTTGTGTCTTTGTTCTGTTAGAGATTTGACAGTAATGACAAGGCGCCTTTTTGGTTGAGCTATTGATCATGGAATGGATAGCAATTTTTTGGCGCTGATTCGTCAGTTATGTATCGCATTTTCTATGCTAGATTACAATATATTTTTGGTTGACCTTGAAATTCCTATGCAGTTCTTTGAGTTCCTTCTTCAGCATCAATGAGAGAGCTTTCAATTCTGATGTTGACTAACTTTTTATAGTTTGATTCTTTTTTAAGAGAAGAGTTGATTTTAAATAGAAGAAGGAAAAATAAGAAATTTTTTGTTTATATTCCTAACGAGGCAGCAAGTCATTAACTATACAGCTAATTTGCTGCTATGGATCATTAATTAATTATTACAAGATATGCTTGTTTGACGTAGGACAAACAGAAAGAACGATACAAAAGTCTAAAGTAAATAAAATTTGATCCCTCATGAGTTAGAATAGGATAATCTAAAATTAAATAAGTAATAATAAATTTTTAAAATAATAAATCTTCAATAATTATAAATTCTTAACTAAAGTCTTAAATTACAGCCGGTAGGCATACAGCACAATTGACATATCTGCCTTTTTCCTCAAACCGTTGTTACGAGTCGATTGTCAGTCTCCACCCCCACCCCCCCTCCCACTCCCCTGTTAGCCAACTTATATATGTCTCCCATATCACTAAAAAAAAAAATCTTAAATTACAAATTTTAAATTTCAAACTACAAAACAATTAAATAATGCGCAACATATAATTAAATCGATCTTATTTTACCGTCAACTTCTCTTCTAAGAGAGTTCTGAATGTAGATTTCACGCTCCTATTAACTTTCAAGAGGAATGTAACGTAGGATAGGACACGTCTAAGTGAAGCTCTTGAAGATTTTGGATAAACTTATCCATATAACTATCCAATAACCCTGTTCTTAGCAGAATTTCTTTCCATTTGGCGTGATTCTTCTTCAAAGTAGCAATCACCTCATTGCATTCATGCATCAGGTACCGTTTTCTTCCCTCTTCACCTCAACTGCCACTTGGAGTTCTTCAACCAACAGCCTAGTGCTCAAGATTTGGTCTCTAAGATTTGGCACTAGCACGATCTGTTTGTCACTCATCAATGAGCTTTCTTCAAAACCCAGCAATCGCTCTTGAAATTGAGCTTTCTCCAAGTTGAATTGAGACCCAAATGCGAAGAACACCACAGATACAGGTTCAAACCCATCAAGCCACTTACCCCATTTTTCTTCTAACTCTCCTTCAGCCTCCTCCGGTAACACTGGTCCACTCAAGAACACTGGTTTTTGATATTGAGCTGCTAAGTAATCCCAAAATTTCCCTTCAATCTCTTTACTTGTTCTTATAGCTATTGCAACGCTTTCTTTCCAGGCCATTGTGATTATGCCTTCTCCGGATGGCATTGATAGGAACAACAACAAAGATCGAACTTCATTGCCACGAAGCACTACTTTTGATGACGGGTACCTTGGTGGTGGCTGGCTCAACTCCTCCTCTGTAATAGGCCTGTCCTTGGGGACATTTCTCGCCGGCGCGAACGCTATGGCAAACATCGCTGCACAAACCACGTTATAGCAAATGGATTTGATCCCGAGATTTTTGGCTACTTTTGGCACCCAATATGCATTATCATAGAACACAAAGTCAGGTCTTTTTGCACTCAGTATTAGCTCTACTTGGTCACATGTGAGGTCCAAGGCCAAGACAGGCAAATGTGTCAACGAGAAGGGTATCTCTGAGGCAGTCTAAGTGGCTTGAGGGAGGCCATCTACATGAGGAATGTTGAGAATGTAGAAGCTAATGAGATGTGGGTGACGATTTAATTGCTGCAGTTGAAACTGAGCTTTATTGGGTACCATAATTGTGATTCTATGGCCTCTTTTTGCTAACTCATTGGCGAGGTGGAGATAACGAGTCATATGGCCTGTGGCCAACCATGGAAGCATAGCTATGTGAAACTTTGATGTTTTTGGTTCAGCCATTCCTGTGAGTACCTTGGAAATTGGCTAGATCTTGTTTTTCAAGGTCTCTTTTGATAAAGCATGAACATGTGTATGATTGGTTGCTTCGTTTCTCCTTAAATAGAGGTTACCACCCCATATCTATTTATTTATACTATATAAAAAATAAAAATATTTGTTTTGTTTAAAATTGTTATTCATTTAATTACTAATATTCTTATTAATTATAATCTAAAATTCACTAACATTTTTATATTATAAATCAAACTCCACTTTTTATCTTTTACTGTTCTTTTACAAAAAATATCAACTAATTAAATTATTATTAGTTAAAATTTTAATGTGTCTTAGTTCTATAAAATAATTATCCTAATAAGAGTTAATCTACTTTTAAAGTATATTTTATTTACTTAACTATTTATATTATTTCATCTTAATCAATGTACAATATGCGTCTAAAGTCTAATAATATATAAAATTTTGAAGGGCTAGAATCACGTGATATATATAATTTGGTAGGTTATTATTTAACCCACTTGTTATAAAAGGAACAAAAAAAGTAGGTATTGTAATTAAGGCATATTGTGTTTGTTTGCTTTATAATAATTGTCTTACAAAATTCCCAATTATAAAATTATTTTTTCATCATGAACATGCATATGTTTAAATTGTGATTGTTGGTTTTCATATTTTAAAAACATGGTATAATTTTATTGTTTTAAAAAATGACAATGAGACCAATTTCACATGTTCAATGGAATAATAATTTAAAATACACATATCTAACATTAAAATTTAAAATTTTTATCTAATAATTTTTATTTTAAAAATAACACATTTTCTTTTAGATTGAGACTTCAGAAAATAATCTTAGTTTAAAAAAAAAATCCCTTTCCTTCCTTATTTTAATTTCTAAAATTTTCAAAAATAAAATTTCCTAGTTTACATATAGAAATGGCGGTTGAGGTTCCCCAAGAGAAATCCTAGTGTCAACAAGATCACCGACATTTTGTTATGGTGCCCAAAATATTGACACAATTTTGCCTTCCGAGTTTGTTTTAGCAATGGCATCTACTCTGGTGATAAGGCTAGAGCTCTCCTACATCTCCTCTCAAGAATAAAATATCATAAACTTTCTGAGTAAAAAGAAGAGCCAAAATATAACTACCAGATGTTTCCTCTGCCACAAGGTTTCTCTCTTCTCTTTTTATTTATTTATTGATTTATTTTTTTGTGACATGAAGCTTTCTCTCTTAAACACGCTTGCACAGTGCTCAAGGAGAATCAAGTATGCCAGAAGTTTGCGACATTCTAAATACCCCTAATGATGAGCTTTATTGGAGCTGAAGGTATGAGATAAGATCATTTCAAGACAAGCAAACATGATTTGGTGCCCAAATATCAGCCAGAAGAAGGAAGGACTTTGGCAACTGCATATATGCTAAGATATTGCATTTCTGTTGCTTACAGTAACTCTTAGCTGTCACATTGCAGCCAGTAAGAGGAAGGAATTAAGAAGACCTTCTTTTATGGTTGCCTAAACAAAAGCCCATCACATGGGGCTGTGCTGGCATGACACTGCCAGCGCCGAAGAAAATGCCCCATACCCACTATTTTTAGTTGCTGCACGCCCCACTTGGGCTCTATTCTCATCCATCTCACAGAGACTTTCATCAAACGCCGTCGAGAAGTTCCATTTCTACATAAAATAAAACACATTGTGTTGAACTATAAGCCCATCATGGCTTAAAAAAGAAAGAAATATCTGAAAGCACATGGTGTCATATCTCACATGGCTTATCTAGTAAGCCCAGCTGCAGCATATTTTTTTATGATCAAGATTTAAAAAAATAGAATAGGAGATCACAGATGCAAAAGCCCTTTATATATATTCAGAACAAACAGAAAAGTGGCAGATTTGGGAAGCCATGAAACCAATTATTGATGACCCTTCTGATTCTTCTTTTTTTAGAGATGAAAAAGAGGAAGCCATGGATCTTTTGGAGGAGTGTTGGTTCTTCGAGAACTTGTTCAAAGTCAAACCAAGAGTGCCTAGGTGCTATTCTGATCCTTGCCCTTCCATTGGGCTTAGCCAAGATGTCTTGGTGAAGGATTCTAATGGAGCCAATAGTGTTTCTGTTCATGCTAATTTGATCCAGCGTGCACCATCCATGCCACCTTGTAGAGTGAGAGAGAAAGATGATCAGAAAGGAAGTAACTCTGTTACCAGAAGCAAATTGGTGCGCCAACCATCGCTTGATGTACTGCTTCAAGCAGCTGGTAAACTTCATTGTACAGAAATGAATGAAAACGAAAAGAGTGAATGTAATGGAAGGAGGAGCAGACTGCTCAGGACACCATCTTTACCTCCTTCTATAGGGAGAGAGGACAAGTTCCAAGTAAGTAATTCCAGATCCCCAAGGCAACCATCAACACCTACCCATGTTGACGTCTTGCCACGCAGACAAACCTCCAAGGTAATTGCAATTATATCACCTTACCATAAAGATCTAAGAGTTATATGACTCATGTTTCATGTATGATTAAAGTGCAGAAATTTCAGTAACATACAAGAACTTAAAAGGTTAATTTAGTGTGGTCAGCACCCCACATTTAGTGCCAATAAGAAAATTGCAAAAAGAGCAAGAGAAAAGTTCTCATATTATGTTAGGAACAAAATGTTTATACTTAATTTGAAAATTATTAGATTGGATATGTTTTATAGCTAAATTTATGATATTCAATAAATTTAATAATTTTAATTTTATAAAATAAAAATTTATGTAAAAAATAAAAGTATGTGCTTGAAGTCAGTGAAAGAATAATGATCCTTGCACAAATGGTAAGTGCGACTGCATCTGAGTTGAAATGATCCTACTTAGATACAGTCAGATCAACCCTCTGGGAAGAAATATGGTGTAAATAACATGTGTCTTGCCAGGTGGCCCAAAAGTTCATCAGTTTCTGGCATAATGTAAAATCATACCTGTAAAGAGACAGGCAGCACGTTTAGCCCGCTGAGGCAATGCCACATGTTAGGAGAATCCTAGTCTCTTGTAATTCCTAATATGATGATGTACTACCAAATTTTGTAAATGGGATTTCTTAAGGTAAAATGCTGTTTCTGTTTTGGGTTATCACAGAGTTGCAGCATTCCAAAATGTCTACCAGCTAGACACACACAGGCTGAAAGCATCAATACAGAAGGCATTAAAGAGATGAGACGCAGGTACCTAAATCAGAGAACAATGAGGAAAAGCCAAAGTGATCTTGAATTTGAAGAAGTGCAAGGTTTCAAGGACTTGGGTTTCTCATTTGAGAAAGAAACCGTAAGCCCAACTTTAGCTAGCATACTACCTGGCTTACAAGACAAGAATAAAAATGAGACACAGCAAGACAAATCGGTAAGAAGACCTTATCTATCGGAGGCATGGCTAGTGCAAAGTTGTGCTCCTACAACCCCAAATTGGGCTTCAAAACAGTCTACTGAGGACACCAAGGCACGAATCAAGCACTGGGCTAGAGCTGTGGCATCTGACATACGCCAAGAATGTTGAAAAAGAGGCATTGATTATTAAACACTAAAGATACCTTACACTCTGCTAATCAATTCTTTTTGGCTTTTATTCTTTGGTCCTGAGTTCTGTTGATGGATGGGTGCATGCATATATCAACTGGGATTGAATAACACCTTACACAAAATTAGATGGGAGACATTGAACCAATACGGCAATCCTGCAAAGTGAAAATTCTAGGAACAGCTAAGAGCAGCAATGAAAATAAATTCCTTTGGATTCATGTTGCAATGAATCAATAGAATGATTTTGATTTTCATTCACCATCTCTTGTGCTTTCTGCTTTGTGGAAATGTGCAACAGAAGAAGCGATTCTGCTGATAAATTCAATCACAAACTTATGATTCAAAAAGTTGTTCACAGATTTACGACACAAATGCCGAGTTAGGTTATTCTGTTTTTGTTGACTATGGCATTTCATCTTATTATTTTTATCAATAAAATTTTATTAAATATTTATTTAAAAATTTTAAATTATTAAATTTAGAATAATATTAAATTTACACATTTATAATTACATATTTTTTTACAAATATTAATTTGAGCCCGTCTTAAATCGAGTAAAATTTTATAATTTATTTAAAATTAATTTTCAATTAAAATTTATAAAAATTATATAAATTTAAGTATATAACTTTAATATTATTCTAAATTTATTATTAAATTATAAGAATTAATAAATTTACAGATTAACTCATTTATATAAACATTTAGTAGCTTACATTCGGAGAAATTATTTTTACACTACTAATTTTTTTTAAACAACTTGAACGATTCCAAAGTTTGATAATGATCATGAATCTAATCTATATAATAATTTGTTGGCAAGTGATACACATGTGTTCATATTTAAAACAAAATCTCTCCCAAAGGATCAAGGTATAGGAACTTTGGCCTTTATAAAATGAAGGGATCTCAAGGATGATCGTAATATCCAAGCGTAATGTACAAGTCAGGATTTATTGGCCACTGACATATATATCCGTGCACGAGATTTCAAGAATAGCCAGCAGATCTTTCACGTTATTAGGAAATTAATGAGAATTAAATCTTTCCCAATCCAGAAACGCTAAAGAAAAGAAAGCTTCCAGAGTCCATATTAAAACATAATCGGGTAACCATTCTTCGAAGAAAGAAAGGAGGGTAGAAAGAACAACTAAAGCGAGAAGAAAAAGAAGAAAATGACGTGCAATTGTTTTTCGAGAGCCAGCATGAGGGTGGTGATTGTTCTTGGTATATCAGCAAGTGATGGTACTGAAAGTTTCTCTACGTAGGTTATAATGTATTATCTTGAATTCATTGTGATTTACAGTCATATTGTTTTCATCGACAAATGGTAAGAATCTTTTGTAAAAATAAGAATGTAAAAATTATTTTTTTTTTGATTTATCAAACTCAATTATGTAATCTGACTAAGAAACACTAAAGACATATCTAATATTTCAGAAGTAAAAAAAATTATACTGTATATGAGTTTATGTTCTAGATTCAAAAACTAAAAGGAAACAAAATCTTCTTCAATCACTAATGATTCTCATAGTTGATAAGAATGGTTGAGGGGGAAAGAAGGGAAAACAAAGAGGAAAGAGAAAATCTACCACCCCCCCGGGGTGAAAAAAAAGGGCAGAGAAGAAAAATTTGTGTATTATAAGGATATTTGCATTTCCCACCAAAATCCAAACCCCAAAAGATATTTACAGAAGGCCTCCATTTCTCGTGGCTAGCAGAAGAACCGAACACACCACATTGATCACTGAAGGTTAGAACAGAAATCATAACCGGAACCAAACATATCTCTTCCTCTCTTTCCCTTTCTTCTATAAAATTCCATGTTGTACTCATTCTGCCACCACCATCTCCTCTTCCCTAGCCTCCCTGTCCCTTTGTCTTTCATCCATAACCCCTCTCTGTATTTTCCCTTTCCATCCCCTCTTCTCAGTTTCCTCCACAAGCCCACAATTCTTCACTCTGTTTCAGCCATTGCTCCAGCAATTTCACCATGGCTAACTCAACTCGCCGAACTCACCACTGCAACCGACGAGGGTCCCATCGAACTCCCTCCGTCTACGCCCTCCATTTTCGCCACCACAGACGACCCTTCTGCAATCCAAGTTGCTACTAGTATTCTTCTCACAGGAGCCATCTCTGTCTTCCTCTTTCGTTCTCTCCGCCGCAGGGCAAAGCGTGCCAAAGAATTGGTAAAGACCGTTATTTTGTCGTCCATTTACTCTGAATTTTGCATTCTCGTGCCAAAGTTCTTTGCTTTTTATAGCATTCACTCTGTATCTTATACACGTGGTTTCGCAACTCGTTAAAAGAAAGAGATTTTTTTGTAACTTTGATTTATTCAAGCTTAGTGCCAAAATTCATGTGCTGTTATGGCTGGATTTCAATTGCCCCTTTTTCTTCGCTGATTTGCGGTGACAAGTAATGGCAAAGCATCAATTTTAGGCTGAACTGGTCAAATTCCATGATTATAGATACATTGGGTTCTGAGAAGATGGGAATTTTTGCTATACAGTTTACTTCAATTTTTAGAATGATGTTTATTGTAATGATTTAATTTTATAATTTCAACGAAATGGGTTCGTTGGTTCCAGAAATTCAGATCTACAGGAGTGCAGAAATCATTGAAGGAAGAGGCATTGGATAGCTTAAAAGCTATAGGATCAACTTCAATTGAAGCCAAGGGTCCACCTTCCCCTGTTCAGGCATTGCTAGGTGGAATATCAGCGGGAATTATCGCTCTCATCCTCTACAAATTCACCACTACCATAGAGGCAGCTCTTAATCGCCAGACAATGTCAGACAACTTCTCGGTTTGTGTCATGCCCTTCTATCTGACTGGAATGATTTATTTTGTGCAAAGTGGGAAGCAGCATGTTAATTAGACAACAATTTACATTTAATTAAGACAGTTACATTTGATTGATTGAACCAAAGAAAAAAAATCAAATAGTTAAAAAATCAAATAGTTAGGCTTCTACTATCATCTCAACAGATATGATATAACTACCTGCTCTTCATTGCCTGTAATGCTAGTAAAAGTCTATCATGAGAGTGTTGTCTGTTTCTTAGCGTATTAATTGTTCTGAATTTTTTCTTCTTGTTGTGATTTTGAAATTAGAATTCCTAAACAGATGCTGCCAGAAGAAATGAAGTTGATATTGCAATTATAGAAACAAAAAATGGTAGCTTCCTTTGATCAAAAAGTTTATTTTGTAACAGCTAATGTGGTACCTTGTAGTATGTTATGCATTATTCAGCCATTATTGCTTGGTGGACCATTATTCTTATCTAAAAAAAATCATAGAATTATATTTGATCTGAACTTGGTGTAATAGCACAATTTGAACTCCATTTACTCTAGCATGGGTATTTAATAACTATTTCTACTAGCTTCTGATCATTTTCCATCATCAATGAGAGTCTTGGATACTTAACTGCAATATTGCGTTGTGTTGTTTTGCCAAAGTTCAACTTTCGGAGCTTAGATAGGAAATCATTTCTCAGGTTGGAGCTAAAAATGCAGCTAGCCAAGGGAGATCTTGTTGAGTCTTGGGACTGGTTAATTAATTCTGGGTGTTCTTGTGTGGCTTTGTCTTTGAAGGAAACCTTTAATAACTGAATATCATATCATAATATACACATTATGACAGGCCTTTGATGGGTAGTTCAGTATTAGATTTCCAGAGCTACACAAGCAAGCAAGAAGAAATTAGGAGATGAGATGTTGAAAACAAACTTATTAACAAGTACAATTTTAAACATTAAATTTATGTTATTAGTCTTCCATATTTTGTCATATAAGAAGGAAATACGCAAGGAATACATGATATTTTATTCATAACAATAGAATTGATAGAGAAACATTTTATTTACTTGAATGAGAAGAGACCAATTAACTTTCTATTACATTAGACACTGTTTACTTTTCCTTTCCAAGAGGGTCTGACTGTGACAATGGTATGCTTTTCAGGTTCGTCAGATAACAATCACCATAAGGTAGCTCCCATTATTTATCCCTGAAAAGGCCTCTTAATTGTTTCCCTTAAGCATCTGACAGTTATCTGACATCTTTCCTCAGGACAATAGTGAATGGCCTGTGCTACCTTGCTACATTTGTTTTCGGCATCAACTCCATAGGTCTATTGCTTTATTCTGGGCAGCTTGCCATCAACTCCTTTATGGAAGATTCAACTGAAAAGGAAACTTTAAGCAAAAGCACTGAGCAGGCAGGTTTAACCAATTCTTCAACTGAGAGTCCCAAAAAGGAAGATCAAAGTTCAAGTGATACACAATAATGGGATTCTAGTGGAGTAATAGGTCAGCTCCTCTATCCACTTGTGGAAGTGATCTCAGCCATGTTAGGCTTCCACAATTGAGAGTGTGTCAGGTAGAACTTGATCAATCATTCATGCGATTACAAGTCTGAATGTAGAATATTTAATGGTTTATAGAAGCTACCTTCTTTTTTTGGCCCGAAATTGTAGTAGTTTTCTAAAGGTGTTCAACTTAACCTACTGAATGTCCTTCTGGGAATATTTATCTTCCAGGAATTCTACTCTGCCTCCATCAGAACACATGCGCGCGCGCAAAGCTAGGTGTTTAATCTTATCTTTATAGTCTGTCTTTTGCCATTTTAGTAAGAAGATCATGCCTTCTATAGTATTGTGTTCGTTTATTACTGCATTGTAGTGTCCCCTTTGCCAACACTGCATGTGGCTGGGAGCCTGGGCAGATGCTTCTTATTGTAATGGGGCTCATTCTCTGTGATGCAACTTTGCCATAGAATCCTACTTTTCTTCCATCACACCATTCTCTCTCGCTCGCAACTCTGAGGCATGTCCTGCTCCTGCCTCTAGCTTGCCTGTATGGTAATATATTGACCTGCCAACCCCAAACCCTATGCATCGGCCGGGACGGACCTATGTTGTAGATTGTGGGGCAAATGCTCCTATTATCCTTTCTAAATTTCATATTAGATATTTTTTTTAGATTGTCTTTAAAATAATTTTTAAGCTAATAAAAAGAAGATTAAAAAAATATATTTGAAAAGATTATTAAAAGATATTTTTGATAAAATAATATTTTTAAAAATTTAATTTTGTATAAAATTTAATGATATTATTTAATTTATATAATTTATTTTATTTAATAAGATAAAAATTCATTTGTTATTATTATTATTATTATATTGCCTCTAAAAAGATAACTAATGTGATCGATAATTTAATAAAGCCTCATTCACAATATCAAAAGAAAATTTGCAACCATATTTAGCGATTTTTGAGCGCTTAGAGTAACAATTCTCTACATGTTTCATTGGCAAATTTATTTATAGTAACATAGTTTAGAGGTCCAAATTGTCAGTGAACGTATGGCCCCAAAGTAACTTTTTTAGAATGATAGCTGAAATTCTAAAGCTGAGACTCTAGGAAATGGTATTTTCACTATTTTTTTTATTTAATCTTTACGTTTTTTATATTATTTTATATGGGTTGTTGATTTTTGTATTCTTAAAAAAATTTAATAATTTAAATTTATTATAAAAATAAAATTATAAAAATAATAAACTAAAGATTTACGGTAAACTACTCAATTTAATTTAAGAAATTGGAAAACGTGAAGGATTGGATACGTATCCTTTCATGTTTGAAGAGGAGGGTGCAGTGGCCCAATTATAGTCTTCCCACTGTGAAGTGATTCACATGGTTTCCAATGAATGCATTTGCATCACCAGTTCCAGTAAAGACATTTGTTCAAAAATATAAAAGAAAATGTCTTTTTCAGTGTGATTCATAAAACCTATAATATCACTCTCTGCTACTTTTGCACTGTTATACATATGAGTAAATGTTGGATCTTTCGCCATATTAATTCTCTTTTTGTTGTCTCTTATTAACCCTAACATGCATTTCTCTGACCTAATCCTCTAGCAGACAGAACAAGGGCCTTGTCCTGCCCCAACTGCATCTGCTTATGTTTGGGAATATATATCAGCTTTCTTCCTCTAAATAAAAGGCCGAAAGCTCCTTTATTGGACTCTTTTGGGTCTAAAACATGGAAGGCATGTCTTATTTACAGTTATGTTGGCAAACAACAGCCAATGTTTTTCCTAGAACCAATGAAACACATGTTTTCCTTTGAACCTTTTTTCTCACAAATTACCCAAACATTTTTTCTAGGACCTGCTTTCTCATATTAGGGTATGATTACGTCATAAAAATTGAGATATTAAATACAGATATTAAATCTATTAAATTTCATAATTCAGATTATTTTAAGTGAAATTTTTATAAAATTATTAAACTAAGCTTTGCAATTCTTTGTTTTTATCTTTCATTTTCACTTTTCCTGCTCACACTATACTCATTTACTTGGTGTTAGCTTTTGGGAATATGTTAGATGGGATAGAATGGAACATATTGCTCATTAAGAATGGAAAAAAAAAAAAAAACTGGAAACAATTTATTTATAAAGACTATTGTTTGTACATGATGAAAACCTCCCAGATAGAACAAACCTAACATCTAATGATTCATGTGATTGGAGTAAACCAAATGGGAAGCTGCTGCACAGTTTTTCCTTGATTGGCTTATATGAATCCTCTCTTCATGTTTTGGTCTGCAATCCATGTGCTTCCTGTCAAGTTTGTGGGTGCCAGAGTGTCTTCCACTACTCCATTTCCTATGCAGCAAAATCACTCAAATTAGCAACCTCCAATTCCATGCTGATTTTCTCTGTTTCCACTTTTAAAATTTAAGAAATTTAATAATTTAAATATTTTTAAATAAATATTTAATAAAAAAATTTATAAAACTAGCACAACTTTTCATTACAAAGCATGAAGCATTATCTTTCCTCATCTCCAAGTCTCAATTAGAGTTATTCGCTCATATGACTATCTTAATGATTAGAACTATTTGTACTTAGTTATACTTAAATTTCTTTAAATATTATTGCAACTCTTTTCAAAACTAATAATAATAATAATAATAACTTCTATCATAGTAATTGGTCATTGTATGTAAGTGCTGTTTTGACACACCAAACATTTTTTCTGTTTTGGAGAATTATAATGTGCGCCAAATTTAACAGTACATGCTTGATGTAATTATATTATATTATTGAACAAAAGTTTCAGATTTCCATACCTACCCCCACCTATATCTACCCACCAAATACACCAACTCATATACAAAAGAATTTCTTTTCACGATTATATTTAAAGGTATTTTTTATTTTATTTTATTTAAATAATTAATTTTATTAAATTTATATATTAAAATATAAATTTTAATTAATTCAATAATTTTAACGTAGAGTGTAGAAGCAACTTTTTTTTCTTTTTTTTAATGAAAATGAGATTACACATAAAAGGCACCAAAATGATGTAAAATTGATATATCTAAATAAGTGTTTCTGTTTTTATAATTTTATATTTATTTATTTTTTTTATAAAATTTAAATTATTATATTTATTAAATTTTACATAAATTTTATTAGTATTTTTTTTTCACCAAAGAAATATAAAAAAATTGTAATTAGAGTAAGAGAAACGAAAAGAGAAATTAGAGGAGGTGACCCTTGAAATAGATAAGAGGCTTGCAGTCCTTTCAAACAAATGTCAAACATGTGAGGCCAAAGAGAAGCTGCCTCAAATACTGCAAGTCCAAGGGGCAAATGAATAGGCAGCATGTGTCTTCTTTTCTTTTCTATTGTTTTCATAGTTGTCTTTTGGCCTTTGTCTTGACTAGGGATGTCAATTGGTGTCACCATCTCCACCCCCACGGGAAAAATTTCTTCTCCACTGTCTAATCAAAGTCAAAAAATTTTCGCAGATACCTTCCAACCGAGGATAATTGCCATCCCTAAATAGCCTCCCTACCTCCCGAGGAATGCAATAGAGGGAAAATACTACAGAAATGAAAACTGTAGAAAACAATTTTACCTGACATTATTGTAGAAGAGAAAAGGGTTATCTCTTCCAAAGAGGATCCAGCCCATAGAATTTGCTCTGTTGCTTTGAAACTCTGCAAAGACTGCAATTGGAGAAACAGAACGAAAACCCTGCTGGAAAGAATGATAAAAATGCTATCTTTATGCTTGCTTTCTCCTGAACCTTGGGATGAAAGCTGTGTACTCCACTTTCTCTTGACTTGGGTTGGAGCATCATAATTGAAGATTTAGATCTTGTGATTTTTTTTTTTTTCAATTTTTATGATTTTTTTTCTGTTATTTCAAATCTCACTTAAAAAATTTTATGACTTCGTAAAGTTTTGGTTGCCCGAAACTCGTTCAATCAGCCCTCAAGCTCTTCTGATCGAATTTGCAGTTGTACATGCACTTGAAGCACAAAGCAATTTAGACAACATGGATGACCAAACTCCAACCAATAACCAGACACAATATACCTTTACCAAATCTCCCACCAACATCAATTTCATACCTTTAAAGTAATAGCATATTTGAATGGCCATTCCTTAGAAATTAGTCCAAAAGGAAAAGAAGGAGGCTTATGTTTGCTTTGTATTCTTTCTAAGCTTTGATACCAATTTCCATTATCTTGTGCATTTTACCAGTAAAGTTATGAATAAGAAACAGAATGAAAAAGAAAACTAATTGCCTGAAAATAGCTAACACTTTACAGAGGATTCTAATAAAGTTACAAAAACAGTAAAATCACTGTGTAATTCCAAACCTCCTAGTACTGTAGAATTTACCAAAGCTGCCATACCTTTTTTTTTAACAGCCTACGGAAAATAATAAATAATAATTTTATTTTATACGACAAAAATTGGAAAAAAGGAATTGAAATCAAAATCCAACCCCAGCCGCGCCGACCCCAAGCGTAGCCGGAGGGTGCGGCTCCAGCTTCCTGTTCTTCCAGAAACAAGCGTCTGGCGCGAGCTTGGCTGACGACCTCATCGGCTCCGACTTACAGCGCGTGAGAACAAACGGCTCGTAAGCCTTCGACCCTACTAGCTTTTGCTCTATCATTGTCGCCATAGACATTCCCGCCGTCGCCGCCGGAAACGAACAAGACGACCTCGGTGGCTGCAGCAGTGGCGGCGGCTGCGGCGGTCTGGCGTCGACACTGATTTTCTTCTTGGGCTCATCTCCATTGTCCTTTTTCTTGACCGGCCTCTCCGGAAGCCATCGAATGAAGTCTGTGCTGCACACCCATGTTTCCTTCGACACTTCCATAGACAGCTTCGGCTCGCACATCATCAGCAGCAAACAATCCGGTAAAACAGAGCTTCCCTTGTCTGGTTTTTCTGGGCTTTGGTGCTCTTTTGACTCGTTGGGACTGACATTTTTTTCCCGGAGTTTTGAGCCATCATCAGGGTTGGTTCTATCATCTTGGGTTGCTGTGTCGTCGTCCTTGCAAGGTCTCTGCGTGCTCTCTTTGTCTTCCTCCACTGTTAACTCCTTTGCTTCTGAAGCCATTAGAGGTGCTATTTCTGCAGCTGCTGCTTTATTGTTTTCTGATTCTGACGCTATAGAAGCTGCAGGGGAGGAAGCAAGTTCTAAGCTTTTTTGCACATTACAGCCATCTTCGTCGTTTTCTTTCCCATTGACTTCCTCTTCACTCTCTTCGAGCAAGCTCGGTTGAAAGCTTTCAATTTCTAGTTCTTCAAGCTCTAATTGAACTTCAGGTGAGACAACACCCATCAAGGTTTCATCTTGCTGATTGACATTTCTTCCGCTATCTTCTTCTTTCCCAATTTCTTCCTCTTCTGCTTCAAGATGTTCTTGATTTGCTTCAGGAACTTCATTGTTTTCTGGATTTGCTCCTATTTCAATATCATAAGCCTCTGTTACTGGTTTTGCTTCTAATTCTGCTTCTGGGAGTACTTGCTCTACCCTAGCTGCAAAACTGACTTCTTTTACCTCATTTGGAGCTTCTATTTTTCCTTGTCCTTCTTCATCTTCTTCCATATGCAGTTGCTCTTCCCCTTCTGCCTCTTCATTATCCTCCTCTTCTTCATCTTCGTCCTCACATTTCTGAGCCGGTGACTCCCATAACCGGTTGGCCAAAGCTGCCATTTTTACAGGATCAGATCTGCACCTCATTAACAATAGAGCATTCTTTGGTGGAATGCATATGCCAACCGTTGCCTTATCTTCTTCCTCCTCGGCAAAGTCCTCATTTTTGTTCTCTATATCAATATCAATGTCTTCAAACACATGCCTTCTCTGGCTCCTCTCTGGTCTCTCTGTTCCATCTTCCTCACCCACTACAAGTTCAATGTCCCTGCCCTTTGCATCCCCCTCTTGCAGAGCCACCAACCATCTTGCAAATGCAGCTCCACAAGAACTCTCCCTGCCATCACCACCAGTGGATCGCTCTGCCCCTGCTGCCTTCTCTTTCTCTCTCTCACTGGACATGCAAGAAGAGCGGCAAGGAAAGAAGCAATTTAATTCAGACCCAAGAGTTCTCAGAGCTTCACAAATTGTCACAGGAAGATGAACCCATCTCTGATTCCGATGCGGCAAACACTCTGGTTGCAAATTTTGATGATTCTGATACTGAAAGCTCTGACTATTTTGATGATTGAGATCTGGGTTTGCTGCTGCAAGCTGAAAACTCTGCTCTGTTTTTCTGAAACTCGCTTCTCCTCTTCTCTTCGATCTTGCTCTCATCTTCTTTCCTTGTTTCTTGGTTTTCACCCTCACTTGTCCAATGCAGGTTACCTTGGGAGAGGAAGGCTCTGGGTTCTCAAAGGCACACCCTCTTTTCTTGCCCCCAGTTGGGAACATGGGAGAAGCTTGCCCACCTTTGATACTGCCATTGCTTCTGAGCCTTCTACTCAAGGAAGATGACAGAGAAATCTGAGATTGTTCTCTGCCACGGCTTGGGCTGAGAATAGACTTGGAGGAGAGCTTCATGGATGAGGAAGACGGACGAGATGTGAAGCAAATGAAGAGCTCGCTAGTGCTGCTACTGCTATTTGTGTTTCTATGAGTTCTTTCTGTTGTGTCCATATCTTAGTTCTTTCAAGAAACACTAAGGTGTGACCATTGATAGAACATGATTTTTGGGATCATAATCACAGTCATTAAGGTTTGAATACAGCTGATAAATAATTGAAAGATCTTTGCTTGGTTGTTCTATAATGCTGACCAAATGCTATTTGTCTTCAGCAAACTGTAGCTGAGTAGCTGTGGGGTCCGGTTTGAAGGATCATATGATATGACAGTAATACCCCTTCATCTGCCTCCTCCAAACTATTGTAAAAAAGAGAGATGATGAGCTGAAAGCGAGGTACTGAGGTCATTTGGTCAGCGTCTCCAGCAAGAAAAGGGAGATCATCTGCGGGCACAACGAGACCTTTGGTAGTTCTAACAACTCTCTGGTAATGGCAGAAAGAAAGTGGAGGAAAAGAACAGGAAAAGTGACTTGGGAAGAGAAGTTAGAGGGTGAGAATTGAGAAAAAATCAATAGGAGAAAACAGGCACATATAGTAACGTTAAGCATGGTGGATTAGAGTTCAGCACACAGTATTTTGGATAGCTAGCAGTAAAAATTCTAAATATATTTTTACTTAATTTTAAGGGAATGATATATACAATTTTTTATTTTTAATTTATTTATAGATATATTTTTTTAATTACAAAAATTAATAAATATATTTTTTAATTATCAAAATAACATAAATATATTTATTCCATCTATTTATCCTTAAATATATATGATTTGTATCTAATTATCATTAAATATTATTAACCATGTCACTTTTATTTGCTTTAATTTTATTATTTGTAAATTTAATTTTTATTATAAAAATTAACAAATATACTTTTTTAATTTGTAAAATAATATAAATACACACCAATTATTAGTACCTTATTTTAAATTGTTAAATATTAACCATCATATAAATTTTATTTAATTATTAATGCACATAATATCTTTTTATTTATTGTTAACTCAAATACAATAACAACAAATATATATGTGTGAAATGAAATAAAAAATTATACAAATGGGATAAAATATCAAATAAAGAGTCACAAAATATCATTAATTCAAATTAAAATTTTGACATATCAACACTTTAAAAATTACATTTTATACTAAATTAAAATGAATTTATAGAAATAATTTATTTATCAAATTAAATAATAAAATAGTAGTCAAAAGCAGTAAATGCAAAATCATATGGTTATCTTTTGCATAAAATTTGATATTAGCATATTATAAATTAAATGTTATATGAAGTGTAATGAAAATTCATAAATTAAGAACTTAAAGAGATTATAAAAAATATTAAAAAAATATTAAAGGTGCATTTGTTCGTTAAAAGTCATTAGCTTCCTAGGTTTCTTCGAACATGTACACTAAATATGTGTAAACTTTTTTCTGGCTTTAATAATTTCACATTGGAACAGAATGTTGGTATATTGAATAGTTAGGAACCCAATAAAGTACATTTTTTTTCTTACCTAATTTCTAATACATCTCACAGAGGTGATTCCGGCTAAATCTCTGTATAACATAGGAGCACAACCATATAAAGTACACTTATGTGACATTACAAAGTATAAATAAAGTCATTACTGTAGGTTTTACTATACTTATATTCTTAGAAGCATAAATTTTATATACTTTTTACATATTTTTATATTTTTAATTTATTTTTATGTATATATAATACAAAACTACGTATCTATCTAACATTTTCCCATTACAGTGTACCGATTTAAAATGAGTTTATACAACTCAAATCATGTATACACTGTACACAATTGTTGATATGATGGTATGTTAGTTCCATGAATCACCTCTGAACTCGTTTTTGTCAATTTCATATACAGTTACATTAGTACCATGTGTACAATTTGTTGAAAAAAGCAGCATGACTCTTACGGTTGTGTTAAAAGATTTGTTATGCATTAATTTTTATAAATTTTATATTTTTATTTTTTAATTTATTTTTATATATATATATATAGTGCTTAAAATTATATGTAAATATTATTTTTTCTACTTTAAACTTAAGCTTGAGAAATGCTCCAATCTTATATATAACTATATTAATTTTTTAAATTTAAATTCTTTAAAATAAAGAATATATTTTATAAAATAAAATATAAATGATGATTATTAATTAAAAAATTAATGATATTAATTATTATAAAATATAAATAAATAATAATTTATATTAATAATTATTTATTTACATTTTATATTATAAAATACATTTTCTACTTTATAAGATTTCAATCCTTACTTCTTAAAATATCTAGAAATGTTGACTCCCATTGTAAGGAGTGGTGATACTTACTCGTTAAAGCTAGGTGCTTTTTTAGTA
The DNA here is from genome assembly GCA_037013595.1 of Dicorynia guianensis. Classification (NCBI taxonomy): domain Eukaryota; kingdom Viridiplantae; phylum Streptophyta; class Magnoliopsida; order Fabales; family Fabaceae; genus Dicorynia; species Dicorynia guianensis. The sequence continues at coordinate 7,210,321 of JASUAB010000009.1, forward strand.
CCATCTTTTACATCTCAACCCCCATTTTGTTATTCTTCCAAATTCAGTCTTTTCTCCTTCCTATTTCTCTGTGGGTGTAAGTACGTTAAGTTAGGTAGCAAACATATCATTTCTTCATTATAAATATCATGAACGGTGGTGCTTTCTTCCCTCGTTGCCTCTTTGTTCTAGAAATAAAAGAAGAAATTACTACTTTTGGAAGCATTGAAGTTTTGTTTTAAAAAAATAAAATTTTCAAATGCAAAACTTATATAAAAGTTACAAAAAAATTTATCATAAAATTAATACATTTACATATTTATATGTATATCAAATATATATCTATACCAATACAATATAGATATTATGCTTTGCAAGTGGCCTAATGGGTAGGGTATGTAGATCACTTAGATCTATACGAAAGCAATCTAAACTTAACTTGTGACTTATTTATTTATATTTTAATTGATAATAAGTTATATTTTTATATCAAATTCAACATTTACATGTACCAACCAATAAATATACACAAAATTTTCATCAATTTAATTAATTCGAATCTAATTAATACATATTTTTTTGTTAAGTTCAAGTTAAAAATTTCAAATCCAATGTTTTTAATCCGACTAATTTTCTTTTATTACAACTTAATTCGAATCTAACTTGTACACATCTCTATGGATGAAAATTGGGTGAAATCAAATAGGCAACAAAGATGGATGGAGATATGAGCATACTCCCCCAAACACCGGTAAAAGGAGTAACATTTGAGATGTGATCTTTAAAGATCTCTACTTCTCATCGCTACCATTAGAAAATTCAATGGCACATCATATAAACAACGACGAGTGAGTGCAACAAGAAGACAATGGAATGGTGCCCCCACTGGATTAAATAAAAACATCACCTGCATCAACGTGGCCAGATCATAGAAGAAAATGGCAGCATGCAGAAGCAGACGAAGGTGAAACAATATCAAATTTGCATGAGTCACAAAATTCACCCATCCGAGTGGGTTGTGTGCTGCTGCCATTACTCTCTCTCTAACGGAATGCTTGATGATTTTTCTCTTTCCTCTTGTGGCGTGGGCTCCCCGCTTTCTCAGTTTTATGCCGCAGTGACGCTTTGATTGTTCTTTGTTTGGTAGCTTGGAGTTGCGGTTGCTTCAGCGGATTTCAAGTATTTTGCATATATTTACAAGGTTTAGAATTACATTTTTTTATTAATAGTTTTTTTAGTAGGAATTTTCTTTGTTTTTAAGTAATTACCGCTTTAAAAAATTTTGGTACTTTTAATTATTAATGTTTTAAAACAAAGGATACATTAATTTTTTTCCAAATTTATTTTTATCAGATTTACTTCTCCTTTTAGGCTAAACAATTCTCATTTTTTATGATTTTTTTTATAATTTTTAGTATTTAAGTTTTATACAAAGGATATTTACATAAAAATAATTTTTTAACATTAAAATAATTTATTTATTTTTAAAAATTTTTGTACATCTGTTCTAAAAGATAATTATTTTAAAACAAAAAATAATAAATAAGTACTCTTTCTATTTTAAAATAATTATTTTTTTAAAAAATAAAAATAACTATAAATATTAAAATTAATATACCTAACCTTAAAAGACCTAACCTCATCTTGATTTAAACTTTATTGCAAACAAGAAAAAAAATTAGTTTTGAGATTAGAATGAGGTCACAGGTATATGTAGATTTAAAATTGGAGAATAATATAGTTATAAATATAAAATTATAAAAATAAAATTTATATATTAAATTATATAGTTAAATAAATATTAAAAAAATAAAAAGGATGGATAAGGAAAATGACAGCAAAGTGCTATGAATGATAAGTGGGAGCCTGAAAATTAGTGCGAAAAAGGTGGGTCAATAGGAAAGCGATGTCACATGGGCAGGCAGGTGTTAAGTCGATGGAGACGAGGGGAACAGCGCCTGGAATCCAAAGGTGCACGTGACCGCAGTCTAAACCTGGATATCACCATCGTCCTAATCATCATCATCTTCCTTGCTCCTCCAATCATACATAACACCGGTACGACCCCACGCGCCTCGTTTGGAGTTAATCTATAACAACATTAGAAGGTGGGCACGCGCAGGAATAGGGCGGTGATAATGGAATTCTAGAGACAAGCCATGCGTCCCGTTGTCAGAGATCTGTGCTATGTACTATGCTCCCCACACAAGACATAGAAAACCGCGCACATGTAGCGCGTCACAGAGAAAATGGATGGGGGTGTTGTTATCCAGTGCGGCAGGTATCGATCACCACATGTGAAAGTATTGCCTTCCTTCCAAAATATATGTCGTTGAAATAATGCATAAAAATTAAAAAATTATTAAATAAATTTTAAAAATGATAATTATTTTGGATCGAAACGAATATAATCAAAATTTATAATTTTATTATTTTTGCAATATTATTTTTATTTAATTTTTATAATAATCAAAATTTATAATTTTATTATTTTTGTAATACTATTTTTATTTAATTTTTATAATATAAAAATTAAATAATTTAATTTATTAAATTTCAAAAATAAAACATAATAAATTTTATGACGTGAGTCATTTATAGAAACGGAGTTGAAATAACAACATTTTCTCATTTAATTGGACTTGCACAATTTATCTTACTTCGATCTCTTTGCGTGCAGCTAACTTCTACACTTTGTGCATAATCACCAAAAAAAAAAAAATTTTAAAAAATAAAAATATATAAAAATCAATTACCTTTCACTTTAACCCTGAACTCAACTGGGCCAAGCATTAGACCATTATTTGGAGTAATTTCATGATAGGGACGAAGGGGGGATAGGGTCAAGCTGCATAAAGGTCACTTGGAGAGAGAGAAGAGAAGGAGGACAGCACAGCCAGCCACATCCTTAACAATAATCAAGATCATAAGTGGGTCAAGGTTACCTAAAAAGAAGGGGTTTGACCAAACATTTACACCACAATCAGACAAAACTGTCATTGAAAGCACATTAGGGGGACAAGGGCTACCAAAAGCAGATTATGCAATCAAATTATTGTTACTAAAGAGAACGATAATACTGAGGCTTTGGCGGCATTTTGGGCTTTCTGGCATGAGGCCTCCAGTTGAGGTAAAGCCAACACAACCGCAAACTTCACCAAATGGTGGGTCTCTGAGACTTCTGGAGGGATCCTTTTATCAAAAAGAGGATACTTCTACGTGAGAAGAAAAAAAAAGGGTGATCCTCAGCTTGCACGCTGCAAGCAATCTGGTGGTCCATTCTGGCCTCCTAGCTGGTTTGGTGACTGATCACTGCTTAAGCTTTTTAAAGTGTGCACAGCCCATGTTACATTTATGTCCTACCATCCCATATATAATTGAGCAATTATATTCACGTGTGCTGTTAAGTTTTTGATTTTAGGCTCTTTGGCTATAGCCAATATGAATCACAAGTGTCACGTAAGTGATCTAGAAAGAATGGAACAAAGTTTGTGTGTTGCAGTGCCAAAATAGATAGCGCTTTTTTTTGGTACTGCAATAGGGCAAACCGCCCAAACAAAATCTAAATATACAAGACTTCTAGATCTACTCACAGCTAAAAGATCAGCAAAGAAAAAGGAACTCCAAGCCGAATTATTTTACATCCATAATTAATCCATGTCACCTAGATCTTTTTCATTCACTTTTCTGTCTCATTTTCTTATGCTTATATCTACTGTCACCTTATAAACGTAAATAAAATTATAAGTTTAAAAATATAGATAAAATATTTTTTTTTAAATTTAGAGATAAATCATGAAAAAGTTAAAGACTTGCATTAACCTGAACAATCATATTTGTTAGATATCAGCACTTCTCTATAAATATGTGAAAATAAATTGAATGTCTTAGGGTTGAAGAAGCTAAGTTAAATTTTGAGACACTAAATGTATCTCTTGAGCAGCATTAATGTGGTTGACGGGTGTCTATTTTATGACAAATTCTAACAAAGTTATACTTATATTCTTGTACTTACAATTTTCACTTATAATTCTTATATCTTTCATTTAATTTTTTTTAACTTTTTTTATTTTTTAAATATTCTTGCTTGAACCACGTCAATAATGTGAAACTATCCGCAAATTCAAAGTGCTTTGACGGGTGCCAAATTTGGAGCTCATGTCCCAGTCTCTTATTCTATTGAAGTTAGAAAGAAGCCGCCGCCTTTTAACTAGATCAAATTAACTATGGATGGGGTTGCTAAGGGTTGCCTCGGGAAAGTAGGTTGTGGTGGTATATTTAAGGGGAGTGATGGCCAGCGACTTGGTGGTTTTGCCTTTAATGTGGGTATTTGCTCCGCTTTAATGGCTGAATTGTGGGAGTTTTGACCGGCCTTGAATGTGTTTGGTCTTTTGGCCTTGGAAAAATTATTGTAGAATGTGAAGTTTGTTGAAACCAATGGTCATTTCCATTGCCACAAGAGATGCCATAAATTCTTATATTGAAGGCTCCTGGAAACCGATGGCCTTGAGCTTGTCCGTTGACTGTAAGAAGTTTATTGTGAAGGACCATCCACATAAACAACTTAATCTACTAAGGTCCTTTCCATTGCCACAAGAGGTCCCATAAATTTTTAGATGAAGGCTGCTGGAAACCCACTAACTGGAAATAAGCCTCCTTAACGGAACAATGATTATTGTTCTTCCATTTCAAACCAATCGATCTTCACCATCAAAGCAACTGGGAGGAAGAGATACCCGCAACATATCTTGACTATGACTATTGAAAAAGTCGCTCAAATAATTGAGGTCCCAATACTTATTACAATCAACGAAGTCAGCACCAGCTTTATAGTTAGATCAATAGCAAGTATAGCATGGGTTGCCTTTGACAGAAGGGACTCATGGTCTAACATCCAGACATCATTCCAGAAATTAGTGAATTGACCATTACCGATTTCAGATCTTAAATTCTTCCTTAGATCACGCTGTAGGCAACATATATTTTTCCAAAGCCGAGAGTCACTTTGGAAATAAGGCCCCTAGCAAAATCTGATTTTCGCCCATACTTAGCTTGCGGTACCTGCACCCACCAATTATTTGGACAAGACAAGAATTGCCAAGTTAATTTAACAAGAAATGCATCATTCATAATTTGCAGATTGCGAATACCCAGCCCACCCATGTGCTTTGGTAAGCAAATTTGATCCCAGGCAACCTGATGATTGGCTTCAAATGTGAAATTTTTGGGCCTGCTCTACTAGCAGTGATTGGCTTCCAACATTTCAGCTCAACTGCATCAGCTATAGAGTGAGACAATTTTTTCATACAAATAACTAAATAAATACTATTTTCTATACAAATAACAAATAAATACGATTTTCCATACAAATATCAATTGAATATGAGAATAAGGGATCTCGTGTCTAATTCTTCTTTAAGGTTTGAAGGCCCCAGTGCAGGCACCACTCCAAAGAATTTTAATACTGGTAGAATTAACTATTGCCATGCTAAGAGACACCATACCAAATAATTTAATGGTTTAATTTTTTAAATAAAATGTTTATGAAATTCAATTTATGAAAATATAGAGACCGAAATAGATGGGTACACAAATAGAAAGTTAAATAGTGCCAAACAAGGTTTATAAGATCCTGCCATTTTTATGAAAAATTGTGCCTACTTCTAAAGCACTAAAGATTAATGCAACTTTAAAGCTTTCTGCTATTTATTCGGCAATGTTATCTTTCAATGTTACGATTCAAGAGGACATCGCCACTGACATATGGAGTTATAGAGACATAACTTCATACCATCATACCCATTGGATTCTCCAGTAAACGTAAAAATGTATAACCAAAGAGGACAGCTAAAAAAGTCTGCATCATAAAAAATTTCTCAACCAATATACAGATTTATGATTGGATGTTTATGAATCAAAATGTACAAAATTTCCACTCTCATACAATGAGAACCCAAGAGAGGAAATATTCCTACAATCCTACATTGATTGAAAGTGGAGAAGTGCCATAAAGAATGGAGAGGGAGAGAGGAGACTCTAATTGAAGAAACTCCATTTCCAGTTCACGACTTCAATCAAGTTCCAACACTACTTTACCAGGAATGAGCTTCTTGTCTTTTGCCTCATGAGCCTCTTTCACTTGTGAGATGGGAAATGTTTTATCGACAGGTATCTTCATCTTCCGAGCTTCACATAGCTTTCGTATCTCAATTAGACCTTCTATGTCAGCCTCATGTATGTCCATGAATGTTCTGTGTCACAAAAGGAAACTGGGAATTGGCTTCACATTTTAAAGAGAATATTTATGGTACTTGCCAATGAAGGTTGTAATAGCAAGGATATATGATAACATCCTCTGTTCCTAGATTTTTAAGACATGGACATATAAATCCATATCCTCAACAGTGACGGTCATGCTCATATATAATTGATTAGATGAATGGACTGGACAAAGCAGATTTTTTTTTTGTTTTTGTGGCAGTGATGCATCCTCTGATTAAAAAGCTAAAAGAAAGCTTGATACCAATGTTCCATGCCTAACACATAAGACTATTTTTAAGTCTCATAGTCACTTCAAGGAAATATATGCACACAAAAAGTATTTGATATACAGTTCACCACTAAAAATGTAGTCTGGAAAGTATTAGCATGCCTCTAGAATTCTAAATGTAGTTTCTGCTTCTTAAATTTTGGCAAGAGAAAACCCTTCCGTAGAGGCTAATATCGAAACTTCTACTTGTAAGGTGACCATTCATTGGTGATCTTCATTAGAGTATCATTTGATCAATTTCCTTTCTCATGTTCAACTCACCCACAAGCTTCGGATGTTGGTATTTAATTACACAGTATTAGATAGGCTGTGTATCAAATCAGTTACTGATTTTGATTTGTACACTAAAGCCTTTGTGCTACAAGTAATTGCCTATTGCAGCTTCTTGATCGTAGACTTTGGCCTCAAAGGGGTTATAAGAGTCTGAGTAACAGAAAATTGTAGCATGATCTGTTTGTAGAATTTCCACTTCTTCCACTAAGCATGTTCAATTTCAGATTCTCAATAGTATAGATTTCAGCTTCAATACTTCAATTCCCAAGGAGGGGTTGGAGCAGGAGGAAGATTTCTATACTTCAGTTTTAGCACTAATCATGATTTTCTCCCCTCCTTAGTCTCTGACGCTTCTATCGCCTACTCCAGAGGAGGGGGAGGGACAGGAAAAAAAAATACGTTGTAAATAATATGTTCCATGATATCAGATTACGAAAGAGAAAAAAAGAACGTATTAAGCAAATCACATGTGAAGCTGTCGAAGCAAAACTAATAAATGTCAGACTGCCCAAATTTACCTATTCCGTGAGAATACTGGTACTGAATTTGTTTTTTCAGCAAGAGAGCCGTAGCTGCAGGAAGCCCTATAGTCAGTCCATACCTATCAGCCAAAGATGCTGCCTCGCCCTGCAAGCAAAGAGAAAAGACAAACTGAAGCAGAGATGCGGAGAAACATTTAAAAGCTCATACTTGTGATAAGCCAAGATGATAATTGCAAGAAAAGAATGACAAAGAAAATCAACTTAATCTCCCACCTGCAGGGTCATGTAGTGCCCACCTCGCTTAAGAAAATTAATACCCATTCGTTCTGTCTCTGACACACCAATAGTGTCCAAAACAGCATAGAACTTTCCCTTTATAGCCATTTCAACATCCTGTTGTTTAAGAAAGTAATAAGAAATCTGCAATACAGGCCATTAAGGTTTTCTGATTGGCACCATATATTTTTGCAGCGCTTTACACCAGTTTAATAACATTGTACATGCTCATAATATGATGCGTGACAGTAATCATAGAAATTGATAGGCTACCACTGTCCTTGTATATTTACTAATTGAATCTATCAACAAACAGGATCCAAAGTAGTTTTTTTTTTTCTACTTTTTGGTTCCAAAAGTTTTTTTAAAAAAATCCCTACTCTTTTATAATACATTAATTAATAAACAGCTCATACCTGTAATAATACAAATAAAATTAAAATTAAATTTTTTTACGTAATTAAACCCCATTTTTTCTCCCATTTCTTCATTTTTCATCATAACTATTTTCAGTATTTTCACACTAGCTATGATATGTTCAAAAACTAATTTCTTGTCTTGTCCTTGGGGTGCCCAAAAAATTAGTTTGTACTAAAATCTCTAGAACATACAAAACCAGCTTGACAAAATTTTCCAACCTCGCCAATTCAGTTCGGTCTCAAAGAACATTTTCATCATATAATTAATTTCTCCACCTTTCCTGTGGCTTCTTTAAGTTTTTTAGCATCTAAGCCTTTTTTATTTTCCCCTTCATAACATTTTCATCATATAATAGCATTGTCTATGTCATAATTGAGTATCTGATAATGGATGGAATCATGACATAAAGCAGCTTTATCAGCTCCTCGGCAACATAGTCAACAGCCTGCTCAGCACCAGCTGCTAACATCCCGTCAATGCTTAGACTTCCACAAGCTGTTGCAACATGGCAACCAGCAACTACTGCTAGCTGAATTGCAGCAAATCCTGCTGCTCCTCCACCTCCCACCACTAATATCCTTTGGCTGTTGAGATAATATAGAGGATGCGTGGGTGATTTTTTTCTTTTTTTTTTTAAAAATAGTGCATCACCTTTTGAGCATTGAGTGAGTGAAACAAAAATAAAAAGTAAATCGTTTCAATTCAAAGAAAACAATTTATGAAAAACAATTCTCCATAAGAAACCATGATATAACCAACATGAACATACTCTTCTCTTATCCTAGCAGTACTTTTTAGAGCACGCCAAGCCGTCAGTGCAGCAAAAGAAATGACACTTGCTTCCTACAAGGCCAACAAAGTTCAAACATGCCCATTAGCTATGGAGGAAAAAAGAAAGAAGAACAAAGAAGATTGATAATTAATTGTTTATTGCCGAAATCAAATAATCTTATAACATGTACTTATAAGAAGGATGGTACCGTCAAGTGAATTGGACCTGCCTCAGCAAACATTGTCGGTAATATCTCTCACTTAAGAGCATCAAACAGGAGTGCAAGAAGTGACAGCACTTTCACACAAATTGAAAGACAAAAATTAGCATCACTCACATAACCGTTAAATACATTTCCCCCCCAGTACGTACAAGCATTTGTCTATCTCATTCTATTGATCTCTGAACCAAAATATTATTATTTTTATGGGGAGATGGGGTAAGAATTCTATTGCTCTTAAGATATTCTCTCAGTAAATCTCTCACTATTGCTGAAACTTTGCATCAATAACCACTATCTTTGGTCTAAAATATTTCCCAGTCATGTATCAACTATAATTTTTCTTTCAAAATAGTTTTATAATATTTAATATAGCAATAAACATTCATTTACTCAGAGTCCTCAACAAAAATGATTGTGCAGCAAAATATATACAAATATTACACACACGGACACACAAGGGACTCATTGGTGATAGATTTTCATTGACAGTTTTGTCACGGTCCATACATCATAGGCTATATTCAAACTAACTCTGATGAATTTGGATCACCTAAATTACTCCAAAAAACTTAACAGTGTAAACTTCTGAGAGAGATATACACGAAGAAATCCTGTACAGGGTTTGTAGGCCCTTGTAATGTATAATGGGTCCACTGGCACGCATGAATTATGTGTGTCTCCCCAAAATTTACCATGTAAGTTTCTTGGAAATTTAGAATCCAGATTCCCCTATGACACTAGATTCATCGAAGCTATAAGTTGCGGACCACGTTTTGAAATACCACCGAGGACTTCAACAGAAAAACAAGACTACCAGATCTCAGAATCTCCAACTAATTTTTGTCATTCAGAAAGTTTGAAATCATAAACAGCCATTGTATTTGGTGGATAGTAAATGTCAAAATCAATGTTCAGCAAGATGGTAACAAGAGGAAGTTAAAATTTCAAGGGTTGGTGAAAAAACTTGTACTTGCTGAATATTGCCTATTAACAAGTCACTATATAGAAACACTAAGTAAATATTTTGTACTAAATATATGAAAATGAAAAGATCATCGAGAAGGAACAGGTACAGAAGTGGTTCTCCTTGTATGAATTGCAAGGGAGAGATACATACCACATGTGTAAGTGACTTTGGTTTTGTAGTAACCTCGTCTTCTGAGAGAATTGCATAGTCAACGTAAGTGCCCCTTGTTGCAGTTGGATGCAGTGCACCAAACACTTCTTGTCCTATATGTAGACACCTAATTTTGTCCGGCCCACTTCTCAAAACTTTAACATAAATTAGAAATTCAAACTTAAACTAAAAAATAACAAAATAAAATAAGTTAAGCCCAAAATTAAACCTAACCAAAATCTAAACTAAATGAGCCCAAACCCAAAATTAAAACCCAATCCAAGAAAAATGAAAAATAAAACCAAAAATAAAAAAATCAGAAAAATCAAATAAACTCAAGATAATTAAGGAAAAATCAGATAATTTCAAGATAATTCAGAAAAAATTAAGATAATTTAGAGAAATAAAGATAATTCTAAGAAAAATTAGAAAAATAAAGATAAACCTAAGAAAAGTCCAAAAATTAAGATAAATCAAAAAATAAAGAATAAATCTAAGAAAATCAACAAAAATAAATAAAAGATAATAGATAAAATTAAGATATGATAAAATATGAGAGATAAAAATCTGAAATTTAAAAAAATAAATAAAAATACTATATAAAAGAATAAAAATTAAGATAAAGCTAAGAAAAAGTGTTAAATTAGAAAACAAACTCTTTAACTCAAGAAGCTATAAAACGGCTCACTAATGCACAACAAAGGGGCTTCACGGACAAAAAGAGGAAATAAACCGAAAAAAGAAGGGGGCGACTGCACTCTTGAATACCAAAATTTCAGCCTACCTCCTGATCTGATACGGAAGCAAACTTCCCCACTTTTTTTCTCCATCTTCACGGTAGCCCATAAACCAACACCCACGTTCATTCACACTTACGGCGCAATACAGAGGGAGTTTTTAGAGCACGACACAGAGCACCTTCATCTCAGACACACGCACAAAAACAGAGCACTTACGGAAACACACACATGCAGGCACGGAAAGAACCAGAAACCACTTGCAATTGAGGCTCGGATCACTCTTCAGCACGAACATCTATTCCACTGCATTCGGCGCTCCAAAGAGACCTGTCATAGTCCCTTGCTTCAAAAAATTTGCAGAGCACCGAAGTTGAGGACTGAGGTGTTCTCCGGCAAGCTTGAATCGCGACGTCACCGTGAGGAGAGGTTCCACTAGCCGATTCTGTCTCGCCGTCATTGCTGTCTTCGTTGCAGTTCTCTCAGTTTGCCAAGCTACTGCCAGCGTTCGGGTTCACGTCTGAACGTCATTGCACCGTCATCTTCGTCGTCTCCGACATCCGCTCAGTTCAAACTCGTCGTTCGGCTTCACTCTGCTGCAGCGTCTTCATTCATCTAGTCGGCACCCAAGAGTATCAGCCCAGCGAAAGAAAGGCAACATCCGTCTTTGCCATTCTCCTTACTTGCACGTAGCTCTGACGCTGCACTCCATCTTCCCTTTCCCAGCCTCTCCTATAACCAGAACCTCTTTGTTTGGAAGTTAAAAGGTATGGCCTCCAGCTCTAGAACTTATTGTTGTTTCCTTATTATTTTGCTTGCATAGGCTGTAATATGAGTTTGTGTTTTAGCTTTCGTGTGACCTTAAAGCTACGAAATTTCCACAGTTTTGATGTTGTCGATTCATGGCATATGAATGGGCTTTGTTGTTAACTTATGTGATGGAGTTTGCAAGAAATTCTTTTCTTTTTGGAAGCACATGGTATAAGGGAGGCATGATGAAAAACGTCAGTTTTGGTTTAAAAAAAAAAGGGGTTAGGCTTTGCATAAACTTTTAGGAAATTGAAAAAATGAAAACAAGTCATTGATTGGGATTAACATTTTTCTTTCTTCGATTTTAAAATTTTTGATGTTAAAATTCAACAAAAATAGATGAATCTAAAATTTGTTTTTATGCTTTATAAATTGGAAACAAATAATTACATGGGTTATGTAAATGATTCTCCCTTGCTCTTTTTAAAACCCTGATCTGGAATAGAGATGTGATTTTTCTTAAATTATTTTTTAAATCCTGGACTGGAATAGGAAGGGGATTTTCTTGTAAATATTTTTAAAACCCTGATCTGGAATAGAGATGGGATTCTCTTGAAATTATTTTTAAACCCTGGACTGGAATAGAAAGGGGGATTTTTCTTGTAAATATTTTTAAAACCCTGATCTGGAATAGAGATGGGATTTTCTTAAATTATTTTTAAAACCCTGGACTGGAATAGGAAGGGGACTTTTTCTCAAAAATTATTTTTATCCCAATCCGGAATGGGTAGGGATTGTTTTTTCAAATTTTTTTTAAAACCAACATAAATTAATTCAAGAAAAATTAATTAGATCATTTTTGGTACCGAAAGGGCGTTTAGGGTGCTAACACCTTCCCTAAAACGTAACCAACCCCCGAACCCAATCTTTGAAACGTAGACCATTTTTAATTAGGTGTCTGATCTCACCTTTGAATAATTTAGATCGGTGGCGACTCCAAAACTAAATTTTAGGGTCCACACTATACTCGCACAGAAGACCCAAAAGCTGCAACCTCACCACTGATGTCACGACCCATAATGAGAGGTAAAAGTGGTTCAAAAATGGAACGTCCATAACCTGACCGCATCTGATAGAAGTAAATTTTATACACTTAAAAAAATCCTCATTATGCTGCTTGAAGAAAATCTATGAAAAACTCCTGCTGAAAGTACACCAAGGGAAGGTTCTAAGTCAAGAACAAAACATGAGATAAAACGATAAGGTAACTAATCGCATTCAAATGTTCTTGCACTATCGTAATCTTATTCAATGGCTTCAATTACAGGTTTAATATTACATGTATGGAAGTGATATGCTCCAAGTTATTAATAATTTTGGAGTATGTCTGTCTCCACGCTATTGCAAGCAGCAGACTCTAAATTGGATGACCTAGCAGCCTTTACATTTTATTTTCTTTTTCTAAGTAAACTTTAAATATGTGATCTTCTTTCCTTCCCTAATCTATTTCGAAATGAAATTTAAAACAAAACTTCGGACAGAAACTCAAGTAATAATTTTGAAATGAAATAAGCATCTTCAGTAGGAACTGAGACCAATGCAATCTGGTTGTACTTTATGCAAAATGCACCATTTTCTGCGTCTGGCATTATCCAGTTCGGTAAATGTTGCTAATTTTATTCCTGTATTGAAGATTGTTTTACATTAATAAAGAATTATATAACCAATACTGGTTCTTCTCAAACTTCTCATTATTTTCTTGGAAGCAAGCGTTGCCTTAATCAAACTGAGATAAGCTAACGAAGCACTCAACAAAAGGAAATCAATCAATGGAATAATTTGTTAATAACTTTCTTTTCACTCTTTCCCATTCATCCAAATTAAGCAATCTTTCTACATCCGTCTCAATTTATATCACTTACCCAGGAATCACTTCCTCTCCCACGTTATGTCAGGCACATCAGACAGAACCAACTCTTCAAGAGACAAAATACAATCACAGGCAAATTTTGAGAAGAGCCAGAACTCGCGGCAAATGCAGTACAACTCACTCTGGTATCCAAGGGGTTAATCAGGACAGCACGAGCGCGAACGAGGAACTAATTGGGCTTGAGATCAGGAACCTCCACATCGGACCGAAGTTGAAGCACCTCAGGCCCGCCGAACAGCGGCAATAACACGGCTCGACCGCTGGATACGTGGCACCTGAACGCCACTTGAAAGTTCGAACAGAACAACGCATAATTAGCATCCGAAACTGCGATTCTTCTCAATCCGCCACACCTCAGAAGTCGCATCCTCTCCCGCTTCCACTTCTTCTGCTGCTGCAGCTTCGGGGTGCATGTCACGTTTAGAGAGAGAAAGAGAGTGGACATGTCTTCGATAGTTCGTTATGGTCCGCACAGGCAAGAGAATGAAGAATAATGCGTGTAAAAGAGAAAAAGTGGAAGTTAGTTTTACGTTGCGATTAAATGCTGAGGAAACCATTGTCAATGGCACCGCAGGTCGCTGCGAAACCTGTGTCATGGGGTACAACCGTACAAGGCGGAGGACGTGTCCGCCGTAAGATTTATTCAATACTCGAATTGAGCCTTTCCCAAACACAAATGGATTGATGGGGTAAAAAAAAAATATTAGCCCTCCCTTAACTTTTCTGTCACCTTTGAAAGTGGAAGATGAAGAAAAGTAAAAAAAAAATTTTTGTTACTTCGTAAAAGAAAGGTCTTCTTCCATTCCCAATATTTCAAGAGATAAAATTCCTTTTTTTTTTTTTTCTGTTGCTTGGTTTGATAGATGAGAAAGAACTGATAGTGATATACAAATTTGTACAGTCTTGTTATTTTTATCCATAGAACTCTATTATATTTTTAATTAAAAATTTAAATTATTAAATTTAAAATTTTTTATTTTATATTCTATTTTCTTATTATTATGCCACGCTTTTTATTTTTATTAAAAATTTGATAAAATACATAAAAAATATAAAAATGTGATAAGGGAAAGAATAAAAAATCATTTAAATTTAATAAATCATACATATTAAATTATAAAATCTACTTAATCTCACTACTCCATTTTTGGTGAGAATTCATTGTTCTTTTTCTGAATTTTTAAAAGGAAAAATCCATATACTTTGTAATTTTTACTCCCATTGAAGCAACACATAACTGTCAGTGTAAGCCAAGTTTATGAACTTGTTCATCAAAAAATATGTACCAGAAAGTAAGGTATACAAATACAATGGACACCTTCATTTGGTTATGCTATAATCATTACTAAGAAGGTTTGTCCTTTTATTTATTTATTTATTTTTTTTGGAAACATAAAGAGCCCTGTAGTGTACAGCACTGTTGCCAATTAAAACTATGCCAAGTTGCCTACTCTAACTTTGAGCCAGATTCATAGATTGCTGATAGCTGTTGAAGAATGGGGGAAAAACTGCTAATTTGAATTGAATTATAATGATGGTTTTGAAAGATTTGGGAGGGGATGATTCAAACTCTAATCTTACTCTTCCTTGTAATTTTGAGGATTTATATAAAGCGGCGGGAAAACTAATGTACAAACATGCTGTGCAGATGACTGCCCAGTGAGTAAATTGTCCTAAGGAACCGATGTAGTCTCATTAACAGCTTTTGGTAAAATGAAACCCATCAAGGGGAGGATGTAATGATGCTGCTTGTGAGTGTAGCATCGCCAGGGGGAATGATGGAATTTCCTGCTTTAATATCACTACCTGTTTCAGGTTTTTTTGGATCCACATTCATAGTTTGTGCATGAGGGGCCAGAGAAGCATTTGCTTGTGGAACTGGTGCAACAATGGCGATATTGGCACTCTGCTGCTTTGCTACCGTGTCAGCAGCACTTGTAACCCTAATGGCATGAACAGTAGATGGATCCATGCTGGCATTCTGCTGATCTACAGGCGCTGCCTCAGTCACAGCATGAAGTTGTTGTAGCCTGTAATCAGTTTCAGGCCGACGACAAACTTTCCTAAGTGGCACAATTTCCTGTCAAGCACACATGATAAATGAGTTGACAAAATGCATCAAATAACTGACTAATAGCTTAGTTATAGGTTTATATGTCATGGCATCATCACAACTAAACTAATAAAGTGTTGTGAAGACAGAATGATGTCTCTTATTGAATGGCACCATGGCGAATCATTAGGACTGAATATCATACTGATCTGATGATATTTAGAACAGATAATAGAGAAACCATCAATTCTAAGGATGCCAAATCGAAAGCATTACTGTCTTGCAATTATACACAAATGATTATGAAATACAATAAGTTTTCATACACCTAGAGATAAGCAGATTCATGAAAATAGTTTTCATGGACAACAACAGTCAACGGATAACTGTAAATCTTACAGCATTTCTCTATTCTCTCTTAAAGAATAATAGCCATTGAAATCAAATATTGAATAGAAAAACAACTCAAAGAAATCATGTTGATATTTGGTACCTCTGATTGATCATGATCATAACGAACCAGAAATCTACACCGACAGCCTCTTACATCATGCCTCCGTCTTTGAGCGTCAAGGACATGGGCATCAAAGTAAAGAGCCTGCTCTTTACCTTCCTGTAAAATTCATAATCAAAACTCAAGAAAGAGGAAAACAAATGAAGAAATGTTTCTATATAAAATGAGATTTAATTAATCATAATCCTGTTAGTACTTTACTGACACCTGGCTACATATATTTTACCTGAAAACAGAGTATGAGATCCCCAGGGAGGACAGCAACACATTCTGATGATTCACATGGCAGGGAGCGTGGCCTAACATTTTTTCGGACATTAACCCACTCATCTTCCTCTGGTCCAAAACCAGCAAATCGCACCAGGACTTCCTGAAACATGGAGAAAGCTATTATCACCACACGAAATATACAGGTAAAGGTAAAACCCACAAAAAACCCTGAACAATGTAAGAAAAGGAGCAAGGCAAATCCAATTCCTGTTCCCCTAAAAAGATTTGCAAACAAAATTCAAGATAGTTACTACAGCACTGAGTGACCTGGAAACTGAGAAAGTTACCGGATCACTGGTCTCCAAATGTCTGTGGGATAGAAAGTTAGCAACATCATACCTAAGAAAGAGAGGACCATATGTCAAGTCAATAGCTCTAAAAAAATTAAGCGGGGAAAGAAATAGTAAAAGATATCCTCAACATTTATGGAGAGGAAATATTGACCATGCTCCATCCCTTCCAGATTTAGCTTCAAATTCCGTAACCGAATTTTCTGGAGCACCTTTTCCTGCAGTTGGAACTGAGTAGAACAAAATGAAGGCAATTTATGAAAAAAATAATTTATATAATAAACACATATAAACAAAGAAACCCAAGAAAATGGACTTCAGACAATCATCGAGGCTGCATGTCAGGAGGGACACTGTTTCCTAATTAAGGTTTATTAATGACAATTCAAGACTTCAAACAGCCAAGAAGAAACAGATCTTTCAGCCAGAATCATCAGCTGCAAAGTGTAAGTTGTCTTGCTGTTCATTTAAGCAAACAATACCATGAAATTTCATTTGTACACAAAAAAAAAAAACCCATGAAATTTCATGTTACAATCATTAGGGTTCAGCTATCACACAGTCACTTGCGCCTTAAAGCTAGACAAGTTCAAAATATCAAGTCAAACGAATTCATAGCCAACATTTAGAAAACCAGTTCCATAGCATGACTTTTCTTTCTTTGGAAAAATCCAAAGGCCCAAGACAATCCTTAAGGAAAACAGGTTCAAGTATCTCAGTCATATCACAATGAAGCAGAAAGATTAGTACCACTCTTATAGCTAACAGTATGTTCTCCACATACTTGCATACAAGCAACTGGAGGAACATCTGGAAGTTCCTTTCATGTAAAACTCAATCAGACAGCACTGGAGTTCTAAAAGCACAAACAACATTAACCATCCAATAAAAAAGGAAAAAAGATAAAGGCAGACTTCTAAATGCTCTACTTTCTGCTCAAAGTACATAATAAGGATCTAATGAGTAAGGACAAATTCTTAAAAAATGATTAACTGTAAAATTATAAAATAAGTGCTTTGTCTTGTATTATAGGCATTACAAACTCAACTTACATTTTACATGCAATGTGCCAATATGCACCATCAGTCATGCAAGATCAGCAACATTTAAAACATAAAACATCGGGAAATAGCTTTTAGAGCCAGCGGTGATTTACATATTGAACCTGAGGCAGTTACATGAAATTCTCCGTTCAATTCCAAATCTGCATATCAGTAACAACTAACAAGAGAGGAGGTGGAAAAGCAGGGACATAAGAAAAAAATGGTGTAGGTAATTTTGGAAGATACCATATGTAACGAGACCAAATAACTTTCCATAAACCATAAACTTTACTGTTTCTATTCCTCATGCATACTGCAAGTTCAAGCTAGAAAAGCAGCCCCAAGCCCATCTACCCAGTTAGACAAGTACAAACCATATGATGTAGGCAAAATCAACAGAATAAAATAAGAATACTTGGGCAAACAAAAAAAAAAGATATTTTTTAAATATACTATGATATGCTTAGCTGGCAGCAACTTCAATCAAGGTTCAACTAAAATGAGTACAATATAATATATGTACAACTACCAAACAAGTGTGGTTAAGGATTCAAGGAAAATAAAAACATCTAAGTAACCAAGAACAGCAATTCTACCTGATGCAGCAGGTATTGGAGCAGCCACCGGTTGTGGCATGTTCCTCACTGGGGCTGAATCATCCCTAGGCATAGGTGTAATATTTAACTTTCCAGGAGCTTTGCTAGATTTTGCCCTTATAGCATACCGTTTATTTTGAAACCAATTCCAAACCTATAGTGAAGAAAAACAGTATGAATTTGGAGTCTGAAAGATTCAACTTAACAAGAAAATAGAGTTGTCATACTTGCTTCATCTGCACTGTAATCTTGCCTTTACGGTCTGGTGATTCACTAAAAAAAACCACATAAGATCAATCACATTGTTTATAAGCAGACAAAATATAACTTAAATTCCTTAAATATTTAGGAATAGCATAGACACCTGAACTTTTCAGCAAGAACTGTAAGAACATCACGCGCTGGCATTGCATTATTGTGTTCTTGCAAAATAGCTTCCATTTCTGCAACCTATACAGATATATAACAGTTTATGAACTTACTGTAATTTTCCATTGGGGTCTAACGTTAGTATATATATGCATAAACATTAACCATAATTTAGAAGATGCAAGCCAATGGTATTAATTTGTTACTTGCATTGCAGATGCAGAAGTACATGCGATGGTCTTGCTATTGAAAAAACGCATTCATTTTCACCAAAAGGACATCATTTCAGGATTGATTTCTATATTGATTGAAAACATTACAGAAGTATATGAAATGTACAATATTGACTCCAAAATTTGAAAATAGAATATAAGTTTGGAGTTACATTCAAGCCATGCTTAAAGTTTTATGTTTTTATGTCAAAAGTGACTAAAAGAGGTCAAATTAATATAGTACACATGAAGATAAGAATTTTACAGCATAGGAGAGGCAAGGTGATATATGAGCCAGAGCGTGCAAGCGAGTTATTACAAGTAGAGGCCAAGCATTTGTTGTTTAAATGGACAGAACATAAGGGAAGTTAATGGAATACAATATAATTCCTTGTTCGGATGCATTTAAAGGAAGGAAGCCAATGGAATGAGATTTTCCCTAGGGACACATTTTTATCCTTAACCTTTTATTCCCTTCGAAGTGAGCAGACAGAGGGGGAGGGGGGAATTTTAAGGAGATTTTATGAACTTCCAATTTTATCCAATAACAATTAAAAGGAACTGGCTAAAATTGGTTAAAATAGTAAAATTTTACAAAAACCCACTCCATTCCTCTCCATTCCACTGTCTTCCCAAGCATACATATGTCAATTATTTACCTTTACTTAAAATGAATTATTGAGTATTTCTCATTGCCCTTTCCATTCCATACTATTACTTAATACCTACTATAACCCCCTCTCTAATTTCTATTCCATTCTGTTCCATTTATCCAAACGAAAAGGCACCTCCAAAAAGGCAAAAGGGAATCCAAAAATAAATCCCTCAAGTCTCAATTGAATGAAACAAAATCTACATGAAATGTTGACGGCCCCTAAATAAAGCAGAAATTACCATCAGCCAACGAGACCCACTTCATCAATTCACCAGAAAATTCGAAATTTAGCATATATACACGCATTCATTTTATAAACATAACAGGGGACAAAAAATTAGAGCACAGAAATACAGCAATGAAACTACTCCAAATGGCAGGTTCAACTTCAAATTTGATGTTTAGCTTGTAAGCACGTTTATTACACTTATGCATGTGTTTAATTCATAACAAAGTCCAAGCGAAACTCAATTAGATAAATACCTCAGCCTGAGTAAAGCGAAAGGCGGGGCCTCCGTTACTGGGTGGCCTACCCATGGGGGCTTTTTCTCACTGCCTCAGTTTGAACCTTTCCGAAAGAAGCGACTCCAGAAACAACGAGAAATCGGTTGGAAAATGCTTGTGCTACGCAGGCACGCCAGTGCAAGAAGGAGAGAGAGACAGCAAAGGCGCCGAAGAAACTAATTTGAAATCGAAACGTAGACGAAGATTGGTAAGAAATCTGACTTAGGATAATTGAGTAGAGAGAGAATAGACCGAGAGGGGACAGAAAGGAAGAGAGGCGTTTGGATACAAACCTTCCTATTGCTAAGAGCGCCGAGAGAGGGAGGGGCAGGTGACAGGTACCCGGTACCACGATCAGGGACAGGATAGTCCCGTAATGGGCCCGCTCTTGGAATAGAATCTTATATTCCAGTTCGCCAAGCAGCCAACTTTATAATAAGTACAATTAAAGTTTAAAGAAAATATTTCTTTAGGAATTAGTATGAATGAAATCAACATATATGTACTTTTATGCAATAAGTTGGCTAACTTTTTCTTAGAAAATTGAATGTAGTGTCTTTGAAGCTGGAGTCAATTGATAGGTCAAAAGTGAGAAAAGTTTTTTTTTAAGTGAAAAATGAATTTTATCCATATAAATTTACTATTTTATTCTCATTTATTATTATTATGAAAGTTTTGATTCTCCCTCTTAGTGTTATGCAGATGGATTCTTACCAATTAGTAATTGTTTATTTTTCTTTTTGGTCATTTTGAGTGTTTTGCCCTATGTTTTCCTTTTAAAAAAACTATTTTTATATCTTCTTTTGTCATTTTATTCAAACACAATCAATTTTTATAAAATTAATGCTAAAATAATATATCCAAATATAAATTAATTCTAATTACTAATTATTTTCAACTCAGTTCTACTTAAATCAATTCGTTCGCAACTATACCAAAATAGATCCATAATTATTTTTGATATTGTTTTATTTGTTTTTTGTAATTCCGTTCACATCTATACCAAAATTCGTTCGTTCACAACTCAAATTTGATAGTCCCCTATAAAAAGCGTCAAGCCAATGCTAAATGCTTTTAACAAAAGAGAACTCTTACATATATTATAATGAAACTTGTCTCTTTAAAAAAAGTGAAACCCCTACATTTTAAAGCTTACCAAAATACAATTAAAAAACTAATGCCAAATCAAAACTACTAAATATTATCCTTCACCTTCATTGTAAAGTTAACTGTCACTTGCTAACTTCAAGATTCAAATGTGTTAAGATCAAAGAAGTGATACTTTTTCTTGTTTATAAATAAATTTCTTTACATTGCATTTGTCAGAATGTAGCTTGGCTATCATCATTTATCTTCTACGACACTCCCTTCCTTATAATATTCTTTGAGCACTGTTATGCACCCAGAATATTTGAACACAGAATTCAGGATGAATTCTGTATTCAAATATTCGATGATTTTGGAATTTTTCATTTTATTTGGACTTTATTTTCTGGAGACTTTTAAAATTATATTAGATGCAATATATGTATATATAAAAATTGTCTCATTCAACGAACGAGGCACAAACTGGTACTAGATGTACTGTTTAATATAATATGCATTTTCAACATAAAAGTTGATTGTTTTACTCTATCGACAAGTAGCTGCTACAAAGTAGTTTTGTCCTCAATTTAAGAAGCTAAGGATTTTTGGTTAACAAGGATGTACCGCGCAGAAGGGTAATAGTCTTTCTTGCTGCCTGCATTGCAATGATTTTGGAAGCTCTCCATCAGAAAGAAAGTTTGATGCAGTATACACGTCACGTGTAAAGAATCAGCTTCAAACTCCTCACTATGAACTCAATGGTAGTCTTCTCTTTCGCACGAAATCTTGTCCCCCACTACAAAGGAAAGTTGTAGATAATTTTCTCCTTCTAAAAAGAATTTCTCCAACCATGCAAATTGGCGTGAAACAATTTACTCTTTATGACAAAGTTAACAATATATGTAAAGTAGTGGTTGACTGTGTCTCTTAATTTCCTTTCAGCCCAACATTGGTTTGGTATGTCAAGTGATTTTTGCGTTTGAGTACATAGGTGCTATAAAGATAACTTGTATACATAGACATTAAAAATCCTTCAGTTTGTGGGAGAATCGGCCCCGAAAAGAGACAAGATGGATAAGATGGATCCGTCCGACACTACTGCTCTATGAAAGTGCAAGGTGCAGTCGATGTTACAATGCATCCCGTGGATGGCTTCCATTTGAAGCATCTTCGTTCATTTTCTTCTTTTTCTGTTTCCGTTTGCTTTGCTTCTGTTTGAGCCGAAATTGGTCTTTTACACTCTTTTCCCATTCATTTCTATTTCTTTGATAAAGCAGCATAGCAGCACGAGCATCTTCTATCTGAAACAAAATGAATGTGTTAAAGAAGGTCCCAATCTTACTTTCAAAGAGTCAGCCGGGTTTCATTAAACTAAAATCACAGTGACAAGCAGCTTCAAGAATAATTTTGACTTTACTTCAGCTTCCTGTGTGCAACATCCATAGCATAATACCCAACATAGCTACCTGAAAAAAACGGGTTCTTTTTCTTCTTTTTTTTTTTGTTTTTTTTAAAGAGGGGGAGGGGGGGGGGGGTAGAAGTTTGAAGGACTAACAGGACAGTGCTCCCCTGTTTGGATCTTAGCTCCAAGAAGTTCAGAAGCAAGATGTCGCAGTGCTGTTCTGCCACCTGACCTGCTTGAACCCATATGCAAGATTATTAGATGGCATAACAGGAACATTTGGAATGTAAATGGCAAAGCAAAACAGCTAGAAGCATGGCAACAGCACTTTAGAAATGGTTGGTACTCAGAGGTATCTCGCACGTCCTTCTTGAGATGACTTAATAATAATGCCTGCCAAGTACAGTTAAATTCTTAATTTCACACACCTTACTCCAAAAAGAAAAATATACATGGAAAATAAGAAACAGAGAAAAGAATAACCACTGAAATGCTGACCTTAAGATCATTGTGCAGGGCATGACCCACAAGGATCCTTCCTTTGATTAACTCTGCCACTTTCTTTTGAACAATCCAAAAGTCCTTTCCTAAGAATTGTATCATGTTGCAGGGAGCATTTTGGCTGTCAGTGTAGAAAACATAATGCAATCTGGGAAGAATCCTAATCTATTAAGCATGGAACTGCTGCTCTAAGAAATGAACCCTCCTCAAAGTTCAACCTTATCTTATATAATATTAGAACAAATGATGGCTCTTATCCACTGCAAAGCACTTAAATTATACATCACATATTCACGTTAAGAGCCAACAGATAGGAATATTTGGGTTATGACGAGGGAATTTTGCACATTACCAACCCCACCAAGTAAGCTAGGCCACTGTTAGTTAAGTTAAGGAGGTAATAACATTCAACAGCCCTTGAAAGGTTCCTCTCATTTGCATGCCTTGTACAAACTAAAACACCAAGACACATGCTTCATTAAAGAAAAGCCACTGATGAGCAGTGAATCAAGAATAACGTAGAAAGAAGAGTCAGAACTTCACAAACAATGTCCACGCATGATAACATCCCTAATGATCAAAGCTCAAAGTTGCTCTTGTATAGAGGAGTCAATCCTGTAGTTTATTGGCATCCCCTCTCCCTTTTTTTTTTGTAGACTAGCAAATAAGCGGGATGAGCTTCTCTTATACACCAAGAAGCATGCAAAAGTTTTTAAAGTGTCACTATTTCATGCTTTATTCATTAAGCAGACTCTGACTTGTATCTTAACCAAGGGTTGATAAAAGTAAGAAAATTTAATCTTTCAAGACTACAATGAGATCAGTGTTCCTACGGGAAAAGTAAAAGTTATTATAATTCACTCTAAATTAGAACTTTTCAAGCTGACCATTTGATGTCAAACTGCCTCATATGTTTTAGAATTTCATGTTTCAGTTATAATCTAAATATTGGACAAGAGGAGATAAAGAAAACCTTTTCTCAAGTCTTGAGGCCGTATACCACTAATTTTTGTGCGGAAGTCAACAACATGCTCCATTGGACGAACAAACTCGTCATAAATAACATTTCCCCACTTATTAACCTGCCATTCACTTAAGTAGCATTAGAAATAAAATGACTTGAAAATGAGTTGGCAGACAAAATAAAGATAATTATAATAATTGCAATACATAATTTATGTTAATGAAATTTGAAAATTATGATTTATTTGTTGGAGATTTGGGAATTAAGGTTTGGTTGATGGTGTTTTGGAATTTTTTCTTACTTGTAGGGTTAAAATTCCACTGCTTACCCAGATCAGGATTAAATTAACATAAAGCTCGTATTCTGTTAGAATTAGAACTACTTTAATTTTGACTATACACAGGAATGTAGAGTTCTTCGGACTTTCAATCTGACTTTGATATTAATTAATAAATAAATAAGATAGAGAGAAATAATTTGAACTTTTCCTATACTTATGTGAGTTCTGCATCAAAAAGTCATACAAATTTTAAGTAACATGAAAAAAAATGAAATGAGTTTTCAGGGAACTCAATCAGCAAAATAATTTCAAATAGCAAAAAAAAAAAAAAAAAGCCTATCCAAATCTCCCCCAATACTTGCTCTTAAGCAACATGTGCATACCAGATGATAAAACACAGAAAACAATGTCGTCTGCTCCCAAATGGTTTACAAGAAACTCGAGTGAGAAGATCAGGGAAAAGACAATTGATGATGACACAGATTCCAAACGAGATTAAATATGTGTAACATATAAAACTAGGAATACAGATGTTAGTTGTTCTTCAAAACCACTAGCCTTGCATAGGAACCGAAGAAAGTTAAATGCAACCTTTAGTCAACATTTCATTAGATCTAACAATTTGTTTCAAGAATTGAAATCAGCAACACCTAGCAACTTCAAAGAAAGTTAGAATGACAGAAAGAAATCAGTACCAGTGTTACTCTTCCAAGGGCACTTTTGTTTCCTTGACCAACACCAACCATTTCACAATCCATGGCTACTGCATCGGTCAGACTGCCAAATCATTAATAAGTTAAAGGATACTGAACTTAGAGCAGAGTGGAAATCTCTTTAATATAGCAGGCACAGATAAATTAAACATATACAATAGCAAATGTAATTACTGCACTTAATGAGACTAAAGTAATTCAGTGTAAAGTGTGAACTCCTGGTAAGGCCGCAGCTCAAATTTACATATTTTATCAATATTACTGTGCCATCACATGTCCTCTTGTCAGTAAGTATGTTGATTAAAATAATCTCTTAAACACTTCCTTAAAAACCACAGAAGCAAAAAATATTCTGTTAATTCAAAGAGCAAGAACATTGAGTTTTTTATCAATTAAAATACAAGAGCCTCAAACATAAATAGTGTGGCTTAGTTATGAGATAAGTCCACACCAACGCAAGCATTCTTAAATTCTTTTTCCATTCTAACCCTACGGATCTCCAAACATTTTGCAGCATATCTTTACTTAATACTCCATTAATATCATCTTTAAATTCCCTCTTCTCCTCCGAAATTCTCCAACTTGACTTCTCTTATCTAATCACTTCTACCCCAAATTACAAATCATCTAAATATTCTCTCTCTTTTTATCTTCAAATAAAGTCCTTGACATCCAGACACTTTATAATTAATACAAATTTTTTAAAAAAGAAATGTTAGACTTCATGAAGATGAGTTTGACCTTTTAATCTAGCAAGCAGGTATCAATAAAATCTATTCATGGGTTTTACCAAACAAAGCATAAAACCTTACAGCATGAACAAAATGGTTATTTAATTCAGCCGGTAATAGTCTCTTAAAGGAATCAACATCAATTCCCAGCATCAAATTAACGAAATTAACTCAAAGCCATAAGATGAAGACGACTATATGTGACAGTCAAAATCAGAAGAACCACCTGAAATCATCATTTATAGGAGTAAGAGGATTAATCTGGCAATCACTGGATTCCATATCTGGCCTCTCTTTACGCTTTCCTGTTAAAACAACAAAAGAAAATCTTTCGGCCCAACTCACTGGAAGCTTCTTTGCTTTCAAGTTCACAATTATTTGCATTATTCATTATCTTAAATAGGCAATACAATATCAGAAGAGGAACAGAAAGTCTATTACCCAATATTGAATTTGCTGTCTCTGCATCTGAACTTTTAAAGGAACTTGAAGCTTTGGAGCCATGGGTTTTCAGCTTCTACAGAAAATAAAAACCAATACATGGCGAGCTTCCATTGATATACAATCATGGGTGTACCTATGTGCATTCAGCAAGAAAAAGAAAGAGCAAAGGAGATACTTGTTGGAGCTGAGCCCAGTTGGGATTCAACTGTGTTTGCTTAGCCTTCTTCCTAAATTCGCTGCCCATGTGTCTCTCCTGCGCGTTTCGCTGTCAGGGTTCCAAGGCTCGAAGCTTGAAGGCAACAGCAACTCAAACGAAAGCAAGAACTAAAGCGAGGGCTCCTCCTGTCAATCATACTTAGTAGCGACGCCGTTTCAAAAATTCACAAGTCTAATATTTTTCTTTTTAAAGTAAATTACAATTAACGAGTTTTTGTCCTTTTTAATATTATTGCGTCAAATTTAATATCATACACTTTACCTCTTTCGAATTTTATAAAATATGAAACTTTACCTCTTTTAAGGTTTTAAAATTAAACAAGAGGGTAGTCATGGATTTAGATATTGTATAGTAAGAATTACACTTTATAAATTTATAAAGTATATATAAATAATTATTAATAAAAAAATTAATAATATAAATTATTGTAGTTTCATAAAGTATCATCTATATGTTTATATTTTATAACAATATTTATTATTAATATTTTAATTAATAATTATTTATTTATATTTTATTCTATAAAATATATTTTTTACTTTAAAAAATCTAAATCTGAATAATTATATACATTCACAATTATTATTTACTAAAAATGCATTATTAGAGCACACAAGTTTTCCTAACCTATATGAGTTATTGAATATTTTGATCTAAATTTGAGAAATTAATGTGGAAATTAGTAATGACTTGTATAAGAGGTTCATACTTGTGCACATGTTTAGAGTATTGCAATAATTTACTCCTTGGTTTTAGTTATAAATTATAGATAATTTTGTATATTTTAATATTTTCATTATCTTTAGATGGTGTATGAACAAATTAAAGATGAAGATAGACTAAATTTTTTCACGCTATAACTACATAGTAAACATTTGGCCTAAGCCTAGTTTATTAGTCTAGCATAGGCCAAATTTTATGTCTAACTTAACCTATTTCAAAAGATAAGATTTAGCTTATTTGTTGGCTTATTTAAGATCAAGCCTACCAAACTTACTAGGCTCACAAGTAACAAAATATGTAATTTAAACATATTATTTAAATAAAAACTACCTTATAGAATTGCTTGTCAAGACTTTACGAAAATAAGTTTAGGTATATTTAGAAAATAGACTTATCTTTTAGCCTAATTTTGGCTTGAATCATTACGTAGAATTTTTTTTGTGATCAAAATGGTGGCAAAGTGTGTCATCACTTAGGGGCTGGTGTGAACAGTAACTCCCCCTCCCAACCAAGTCATTTTTCATATTTGAACCCGTGCTTCATTGGCAAAAGCTTGTCTGACTATAGGTCACTCACCACTAAACCAACCACATGTTGGTGAATTATAACATAGGTTTGGTGCTAGGGATGGCAATTTCTCTTGACTAGACAAGGATCTATGGAGAATCCTAAATTTTGATTAGGAAATAGAAAGAATTTTCTCTTCACAGGGTGAGGACAGGAGAAAATACTCCCTGCCACAATTTTGGGTATTAGGATGGGGATCTCATTCCCCATCCCATGGGGATCACCGAAAATAATTATTTACTATAAATCTTTGTATAATATTTAAATAATACATAATATAAAGAATAAATTAGTAATTACATATATTATAAATAAATATATTAATTTACTCATATTATAAAGATTTTATTTTAAAAATTTCGAATCGCCACGAGTACCCACATCCCCATGGGGATTGGGGATGAAAATTTTTTTTTTCCATTCTCAAGTTTGGGGTAGGGACGGAGAAAATTCTTTTTCTAGGGGTCAAGGAATGGGGAACTACTCCTCAACCTGTTGCCATTCCTATTTGGTGCAATGTTCACATGACATATTTATACCTCTAAAGTTGATGTCATAATCAAGGTCTACAATGTCATTAGGTGGCTAAAATGTTCCTCCTATGTAAATGGGAGGAGTGAAATCCTCACAAAACCTATTTAGGCCACTAAAATTTTAGATCTTATAATTCAATTTGTAGGATTCATTAAATTTAGTAGTCAACATTTTTTAAAATAAATATTTAATAAGATTTAATTTATGAAAATAACAAAACTCGATCGTGCTAAAAGGGCCTGATAGATTGCTTTGCGTGAATTGGAGTATTATGATTTAGCTTTTTAACTATACATAAATTAAATGGGATATACAAAATATATTTAGGAGGTTCTTATGATACTCAGTATTTTTCAAAGATTTATAGTTAGAGATGATCTAAAGTAGATGTACAACACCTTGTCCATATTAACAGGCTATCAAGTAATCATAATTATATAAAATTTCTCTTTCAATCCATGAAACCCTTCATAATTACATATTCTCTTAAAATAAATATGTAAATGCTAAAGCATAAACCTTAAAACTAAACCCCCAAACTCTAAACATAAATCCAAAATTACAAACTTAAATCATAAATCTCAAAGTAAACCCCAAATCAAAAGTTCTAAAATAAAAACCCAAATCATAAACCCTAAAACTAAATCCCAATTCTAAAACCCTAAAATTAAATCATAAACCATAAATCTTAACACTAAACCTTAAGCAATAAATTGTAAACCCTAAATGCTAAACTTTAAAGCCTAAAACTTGAAACTTTAAACTTTAAAGTATAAAACCAAAAATCTTAAATATGGCATGGCATTAAATACTAAACTTTAAAGTTAAACCCTAAACCTTAAAATTAACTCTAAATTAGAAACCCTAAATCTTAAAAAAAAATCCTAAACTCTAAATCTTAAAACTAAATTCAAAATCATATACCCTTAAATTTATGGTTCAAGAGTTGTGATTTTTAAATTTCAAGTTCATGAGTATAAGATTTAGGGTTTTAAGTTTTAAAATTTATGGTTTCATGTTTATAGTTTAGGATATAACATTAATAATTTAAGGTATAAGATTAAAAGTTTAGAGTTTCAGAATTTAAAGTTTTGAAATTTCATTTTAAAGTTTTTGGTTTGGGTCCTTTGGGATTTATTTTAAGGATTTTTAAACCTTAAACGTTAAACTTAGTTCTAAGACATAAAACTTTAAACCTTAAACCAATTCCTAAAAGTGATGTCCTTCTCTAAAAATATATTTATGGAGTTTTTTTGTAAATTTATGAAGTAAAGGTATCTAGTTATTAAAAATAAATAATTTGTTATCTTTACTTGTTCTTGTTATCTATTAACTAGTGTAGTACTCATGCATTGCACGGGAGTGAAAAATAAATAATATATAAACTAATCTAAGTAATATAATAGGTGGGTCTATATTGTTATAACATTATAGATCATGACAATAAAATATATAAAATATTAATCAATATAATTTAATAATTTTTAAATGTAGAAACATTGTCAATTTCTTTCATGTAGCAATTTTTTAAAAAGGACAAATTACACAAAACAACCTTGCATATTAGAGTAATACGTGAGATAGTTTCTTACTTTTGGCTGTTCTCTTTAGCAATATGATATTTAAATAAACAAACATTTTTTTAATCAAACCAACACACATCTCTAAACAATAAGAAATAGTAGTAATTAATAGTTATAAATTTAAATTAATCTTAATTATTATCTCATACTATTTACCATGAATATATGAGATGAAGTTAAAGATAACAAAGATAAGATAAAGAAAATAAAGAAAGTCCTAAAGATCAAAAGATATATAATTAATTTATGAAACTATTTTGTCTTATACAAAAAAGAAATTGAAAGTAAAATTATAATTGGCATTGAAATAGAAAAAGAAATTGCAATTGAAATTGAAATTGAAGAAAAATTGAGAAATTCAAATTGAAATTGAAGAGAAATTGAAAATGATGATAAATTGAAATTGAAAATGAAAGAGAAATTGAAATTGAAAGAGAAATTGGAATTGGAATTGGAATTGAAGAAAAATTAAATTTCATAAGAAATCAAAATGAAATTGAAATTTGAAGAGTGACGAAGAGAAACTGAAATTTAACTTGATAAGAAATTAAAAATGAAAATGAAAATAAAAGAGAAATTGAAATTGAAATTAAAGAAAAATTCAGAAATTAGAATTGAAATTGAAAAAGAAATTGGAATTAAGGGCAAATTGAAACAGATGGGAAATTGAAATTCAAATTGAAATGAAATTGAAATTAGAAGAGAGAATCAAGAGAAATTGAAATTGAAGTTAAAGAGAAATTGAAAGTGAAAGTGAAATTAAAGTTGAAATTGAAAATGGAAGAGAACTTGAAATTGAAATTGAAGAGAAATTGAAATTGTAATTGAAATTAAACTTGAACTTGATAAGAAATTGAAATTAAAGAGAAATTGAAAATGAAAATGAATGAGAAATTGAAATTGGAAGAGAAATTGGAATTGAAATTGAATGGAAATTGAAATTGGTGAGAAATTGATGTGAAATTGAAATTGGAAGAGAAATTAAAATTGGAAGAGAGACTAAAGAGAAATTCAAATTAAACTTGAGCTTGATAAGAAATTGATATTGAAATTAAAGATAAATTCATATTGAAATTGATGAGAACTTGAAAATGAAATTGAACAAAAATTGAGAAATTGAAATTCAAGAGAAAATGAAAGAGAAATTGAAATTTCATTTGAAGGGAAATTGAAATAAAAATTTTCTTAAATTTTGAATCTTACATCCTAAATTCTAAAATTTTAAAACTCTGAATTCTAATTTTTCTTAAAATCTTAAATTGTAAACTCCAAATCTAAAATCCTAAATTCTAACTCTAAACTTTAAAATCTTAAATCGCTTAAATCCTAATTTTCTAATACCTTAAACAATCTTTTTTAAAACCCTAAACCCTAACCATTACATCCTAAATTATAATCTCTAAATTCTAAATCTTAAAATCTTAAAAATCCTAAACCGTAATTTTTCAATACTCTAAACCCCAATCTATCTTAAAATTCTAAACCTTAAAGTCCTAAAACTTAAATCTTAAACTAAACCTTAAAACCTTACCTTAAACCCTAATTTTCTAATTTCTAAACCCTAATCTTCTTTAAAATCTTAAATCATAAAATCTTAAACCTTAATTTTCTTTAAAACTCTAAATGCTAAAATCTTAAACCCTTAATCTTAAACCTTTACCCTAAATCCTAATTTTTCAATACTCTAAACTCTAATACCCTTAATCGTAATTTTTCAATACCTTAAACCCTAATTCTCTTTAAAACTTTAAATTTTAAATTTTAAAATTATATTATTCTATTTAAACAATAATAAATAATCTTAATTAATTGTTATAAATTTAAATTAATTTTAATTATTGAATTTTATTCTAGGCACATAGTTGTCTCTCATATCAATAATAAAGGGAAATCATAATTTAAAATTTGAAATTAGATGGCATTAAATTAGTTAGAATTTCCAAAGATTTGGAACATTACCCAATGGTGCATACCCTTCAATTTTGTTTGACAAGTGGCACTTTAGGAGGAATTGCAAAAAGGACACATGTCAGCTTCTCTATTTTTCTTACAGAAAAGATTTTCTCTTAATATATTATATTATGATATGATTTATATTAATAGATAAAATTACTTAAAAAATTTATCTATTTTTTCTTTTCAAACATGATATCTTAAATATATATATATATATATATATATAGAGAGAGAGAGAGAGAGAGAGAGAGAGAGAGAGAGAGAGAGAGAGAGAGAGAGAGAGAGAAAGTATAAGTTCTCTCTTAAAACAATAGAATTAACCATATATTTATCATAGGCTAAAATCTTAACTTTTGCATGACTTTTGAATCGGATCCTTGCAAATTTATTTTGATCAACTACGTCATTAAATATTTAATTGTTTTCAATTACATCTAAAACTAAAATTGGACCCTAAATTTCAAACAAAAATTGATGATGCGTTGAGATAATAATACCAGTTGTAATTTTTAACTGGCTGAGGTGGCTTCAAAAGATGAACCTCATTTCATATGCCCGATATAACCCTGCTCTGTTTATCCCCAAAATCCCCTTATAAAGCCCCAAACACAAAATAGAAAAGCCTTCCCTAAACCTTCTAGAGGAAGAGGCAGATGAAGAACCTTTACAGACACGCAACATCGTCCATGAGCCAAATGGGCTGCTAAGATTTGGGACCTCGGAATAGGGGCTTGTGTTCAATGCCCAAATGCCCTTGTGTTTCAGCAAAAATATGATTCTAGTTTGAATTTTGTTCCGAAAAGCCTAAATTTAGAGTTTGGTAATAATCTTACCTTTTGAGTGGACCAGCACTATCCATGCAATTTGTCCTGAACACATGCAGACCAACACCAAATTCTCGCGTGGCGACTTGAAAGATGCAAATGAGCTGGGCTGAACCTAGACCATTCCACAATATTAAACACAGCCTAAAACCCAAATCAAAACACGAAGTCACTCCCTCTGGCCAGTGGTCATTTAGCTGCTGATAAGGAACCTAATTTCTTACTGCACGATGCATGAGTATGGCGGCTATGGCCAACGCGATGAGGGCAATGCCACACTCATAAAGAGAAATGAAAACAGAGGAACAATGACTCTCCCAAAACGCCACCCAACAGCTTAAATCTAAGTAGGACGGCCAAAACAAAAGTCTAAAAGCGGCTTTAACTAACCAAAAGACTCAAACAGACGCAAAGGTGATAGCTCCACCCCAAGAATCCGTTTACTCGACTGAAGCCATCAGTGAAAAAACAGAGAAAGACTTGAGACTCACCTGTCCAACGAAGAAACACTCTTAAGGTTATCCCAACCCAAGAGTACCTAGAGCACCTTAGCTTCCAAAAACAGAATCCTCCATTCCTCTAAACGAATATAGAACCCACCTAAACCTTCACTTCTCACGGCGGGTACGTATGGAACTCATCCATATTTGGTCACCGGCTTGCCCTTTGATTCCGAAGAGGTTTCCCCCTTGTTCAACTAACTCCAAACTCAAAACCTTGCCACCACCGTGGCTTTCTCTGCTCCAACGACCCACTGAGGTCCCTCACACTTACAGGTTTGCCCATCGTACTCGCAATAGATTCATAGCTATTACCTCTTCAATCCAACTCGGCTGGTAAAAATTACACGAGGTGTTATTATTTTTGCACATCATCAATTTTCATTTTGAATTTATGATACTGTACAATTCAAGATTTATAAGGATTTGATTGAAAAGTCATGCAAAACTCAAGGATTTAAAGTATATTTTAGCTTTTATTGTATTTTTAAGTTAAAAACTTTTATAATAAAATAAGATAATTTAAAGTATATAAAATTTATTAAAGAAAGTGTAAATAAATGAATAATAATTATTAGTTATTAATGATTGAATTAAATTTTTGTTTACCTTAAATATGTGTTATTAAGTTATAGATGATGTGTTTTAAGTCATTTTAAAATAAATTATATTTAAAATTTAATTTAAACGTAATTTTATGATGAGATTTTTCGTTAAACTTTTACTTTTAATAAAAATTAGTTTTACTTAAAAAGGTTTTAAAAAAATTTGTTTCTTTCATATTTATTAAAGATATTTTAAAAGTGATTGAAGGGATAACTTAAATAAAAGGAAGTTCTCCTTTTTCGTAGAACCTGGTACTCAGCAGGCGCGTGGTCAAAAACCCTGAGCCCGAGCTGATACAAATTCAGCGGGCTTTCAAACTCCTTAATGCCAAAGGCAGCAAAGGACCAATCTTTTCCTTCTTCTTTTCCTTCTCCGATCAGGGCCAGCCTCTCTTATCTTCTTCTCCACCCTCGGTAATTCTCTGCATACGAAAATGGGAAGAGGAAAGTTCAAGGGCAAGCCCACTGGTCACCGCAGCTTCTCCCACCCAGATGATATAGGTACTCCTTTTTATATGTAATACTCGCCAAGGGCTTCATGTACTGATAAGGGTTCAATTCGGCTTGATGGATTCAGATCTTTAGTTCTATTTAATGTAGAATTTGATCAATCTCAAAGAAAAGAAATAATGCAAATTGAACATGTTTCTGCATAGATTTGAATGATTTTAAATTTCCACAAAGATATTAAGTGTACGGGATTTATCATTCATTACTGAATTCTGGGTGGCATGTCTTAAAGTACATATACGATTCGAGTTCGAATTAGATTATGATATCTTAGCTGTAAATTTGGGTCAGGCATCAAATTTTGTTTAGTTAGTGAAAATTTTGATATTGCTTATGAGTAAAGTACAGTGTCCTCCTCTGCAACATGAGGGTAACTAGAAAAAAAAATGTTTAGAATCTATCTTGTCAAACGTATATTTCAAACTTCTATTCCAGCGCCATCAGTGACAGGGTAAGAAAACTAATTAAGTAACCAACTTGATGACCGGAGGCTGGTCAATGTCATGTATGTAAGTGGGCTATTGGACAGATAATTTCAAATCCCTTTTCTTTTTTTGTTGGTGGGGGGTTGATATGCTATTTTCATGCTTAACAAGAAACTGGTCGAATTTCTTCAAAGGATAGCAATTTTTTATGCTTATCTGATTTTTTCTTTTTGTTTTGGAAATTGCTAATGACAGCATATCCATCTGAATTTTTAATACTTGACACCTATGTGGTTGAGTTATGTAGTATTTAGTGCTATTTTGATATGTTTTTGTGTTTCATACTTTAAATTGCTGCAGCTGCCGGTACCTCTACACGTCCACGTACTTTTAAACGGGTATTCTTTCTTGTCTTAAACATTTTATGCTTGATTTTCAGCTATGAAATGCTATTCTCTTGTACTTAACAAGTCATAGCTACTTAACCAAAGTTTTTTTGACTAATACCTTCTGACCACTCTGTTTATAATGTTGAATTGAATTTAGGCAGGGATTTTCCTGGATGATAAATTGATAAGTTGTAATTATGTAATGTAATAAGTTATGACTATATACTAACAATATTGCTCCTTTTTGTCGATATGCCTCTGTCACTCTCTTGATGCAGTGATTTTCCTTAGTTTAGATTTTATGTTGTAAACCTTTGTCACATACAATAAATAGAGATTGATCTTTTTTAATTGTGCATGATAATGTTGTGAGTGTAATTAAGTGGGAGTATACTTTACGTTTGACTATATACTAAAATATTGCTCTTTTTTGTCAATATGCCTCTGTCCCTCTCTTT
Organism: Dicorynia guianensis; assembly: GCA_037013595.1. NCBI lineage: Eukaryota > Viridiplantae > Streptophyta > Magnoliopsida > Fabales > Fabaceae > Dicorynia > Dicorynia guianensis. The sequence goes on from JASUAB010000009.1 coordinate 7,245,748, forward strand.
TTGCCTGGGTGTTTTGTATTTGTTGCAAATATCTATTTTTTGATGTTGTTTGGAAGAAGGCTAGGGGAGGTAGATGAGGAGCCTGACCCTCTTCCTCTTGTTGACTATGTGTGGGTATGTGCCAATTTACTTGTGTTCCACTATGAAACTTTTGCCACTTTATGTCTTCTAGGAAGAGCCAGAAGAAGAGGTAGATGAAGAGTCTGAAGAGGAGGAGGTGGAAGAAGAAACTGAGGTTGATATATAATGATGCTTTCCATTCTTGCTTTTTGTTTTTTAACTTTTTGTAACATCTACACGACTTTTTGGGGTCTTATACTCATTTGCAGAAGCGCAAAGGCACTGAGGGAATTATTGAGACTGAAAATCCTAATTTAGAAAAAGCAAAGAATGTGAAGGCCAAAGATGTTGACGTGAGTTGCACTAATAGTTTTGCTTTTGTTTGTTTCATTTTGTTTTCTCCCATCTTGTTTGAGCTATAATTTTATTGCAGATGGAGAGGAAAACAGAACTCTCAAGGCGTGAAAGGTCTATCATACATTCTTGACTGTTTTCTGCATTGAAGTCTTTCAAATAAATATTGAGCATTATATCTATCTCTGTAGTGTTACTTTGTTTTTTTTTTTTTTAATTTTTGTTTTAGGTGACCATGCTCCTGAATGTTTTTTTGATAAAGTTGTCATCATTGTAAAATAAAAATTATAATTTCTGTTGGAAAAATTGCTGCGGCTTTTAGATAAAAGTATTATTCTGCAATTTTGATGTAGTCTTAGCAGCAGTAGTTTTGCATAATCTGTTTTTACAAAATATAGTGCTTATTGTATCATTGATATCCTTTATTGGGTAATTAATAATTTCTCTCTCTCTGAACTCTTTTATATTCTGGTACATAAACACATTTCATGAAATGCTCAAAAATGGTAAGATTTTCTATTGTTGTTTAAAGAATTGAATGATTGAATTGTAATAGTTCATGCCTTCTATGAAATTATTAAATCTAATGAGAAACTTTTATTTTATTATGAAATGTCTTATCCTCTCTTTTTTCACTTGCCTCTCCCACTTTTTGGTCTTGTTCTTACATAGTTGTCTGCAGGGAGGAGCTAGAGAAACAAAGAGCTCATGAACGATATATGAGGCTGCAGGAACAAGGGAAAACCGAACAAGCAAGAAAAGATTTAGGTGATAGCTAATTTACTGGAAGGACCATTATTTCTGTCCTTATTTCTAGGAATTGTGAGCTATACACCCGTAAAAGAAATTAAGTTTCTTTGGCTTGATATACTCTTGCATGTAGATATATCATTGACTTCGCAAAAGCACAGTAGCTGCCATTAGTGTTTTGATTATACAATTGACTTTGTGGCCTTCTCTTCTCCCCTCAGTGGCATAAGTTCTAGCAGTGTTTGCAGTAGTAGTAGTTTGCACACAATACATTAAAGCGGGGAACTGTCTGTAGTAAAAAAATAAAATTTGAAGCTAGTTATAGACAGTAAATCCATTTAGAAATATGTATTCTTCCTTGTGGTTTTTATTCTGGCATTTTTCTGCCCCATCTTAGCGCCACTGCCATGGAATGAGTTGTACTACATTATAAGATTTATTATTATCTGTCTGTCATCTTATTGTCTCACTGTTATAACATTGGCTCAATTTCTGAGGATTGATTGCCTATATGGGGGAAAGAAAAATGTTCAAGTTTTAAAAGTTTGTTCTGCTTCAACTAATATTACTGCAGAACGCTTAGCACTGATACGGCAACAGAGGGCAGAGGCTGCTAAAAAGCGAGAAGAGGAGAAGGCTGGTAAAGTTCTTTTCCCCTGATTTGCTTGAGAATTTATCTGCACTTTTGAAATCCCCTTTATGTAATGCTTCCTTCTGATGTATTTGTGTAATGAAGGCAGAAAATCAAGAATAGAACTATCTTATTTAGATTCTGGAACAGATTTTATCACAAAAATTTTATCATTTGTTTCCCGTCCCTTCTCCCAAAAAATAAAATCCATTGAAGTAACTCTTGATTTATGGCAGCCAAGGAACAGAAGAAGGCAGAGGCACGCAAATGAATAGAACTATAGAAGCTGGAAGGAGGAGAAGTCCAGTGAATACGTGTTTACTTGCTCACACCTCGCCACCTCTCTTCTATGACATCATACTCTTTCTCTCAATTAGGGAGAAAACAGTTATAGTAAATGTTGATCTTTGTTCTGTACTTACGGAGCTAATATAGTGCAATGACATCTGAAGAATTCTTATCTCATGGAACAGGCATATTTCATAGTTACAGTTGTTTTGCTATGAAGGAAAATTGGTCTGAGAATGTTCTCTTCTCTGTGCAGATATACTAATATTATCTTTTTCACTTTGAGTGCAAGGTTTTATACATTTTGATTAGCGTATGCAAGGAATATACTTTTTTGGATTCGTACGCTCCTTCATCTTAATTTTGCATCATTCATAAGTGTTCTTAATTGGGTTGAATGCTGCTCTGTACCTTTTAGCAACCGATTATAGACAAAGTGTTAACATGAAACCTATATTTAAAATTAATCAAAAAGACAGTTACAATGAACTTGATAAATTTATAGTTGTCATTTTTCCCATAAATTATTGACAGCAGAAGTTCCTTGATCCCTTCTAATCTAAGGTGATATATATATATATATATATATATATATAGAATAGAGTTTAAGATAAAGTTATGGATTGTGGAACAGGTAGCCTTAAAATTGCACACAGAGCCAGCGCATTCTTTAATGAGTCTTGCAAAGTGAGAATCTGATCAGAACCTTATGTGTACGCAATTTGTTATTGTTCAAAGTAGACAACTTAGTGGGCGCCTTGCTGGGAAACTTAATGATGGGGAACATTTATGGGGACTTGGGAGTATAATCTTGCTTTAGGTTTCAAGCTAGAAAATAAAAAATAAAGGTTGAACTTCAAGACCATTCCAGTAAATATACTTGCCGTTTTCAGTTTGTCTTCTGCTGCAAATAAAGTTGTCCAGTTGGGATTGAGGCTTGTTTATGTTTATACACCCAAGTAAAGGGGCTATACAACTGTAAACTATGCAAATTGGGGTGAAAATTGAAGTTTTCATTGATTCATAATTTCATACAACTAAAAATGGGAAAGTATTTTTTTTCTGGTTTGGCTGATGATATTGAGAAATGAATCATTCAGACTTTCTGGTATAGATATGGTGGGAATGGGTGATAAATACTATGTGATTCTGCCATGAATGGAGTCCAGGGGCGCGCCCTCTGAGAGATATGAATGCACAGAGAAAGAGAGAGAAAAACTGGTGGAGGGGATGAGAGAGCACATAGGATGCGGTAGCTAAGGATATGGGTGAAAGGCGACGACCCACCCTAATCATTTGTTTGCGGCTAGGGGGAGAGGGGACCCACTTGAAAAGTAGTGTCATCTTGGTATTTTGATAAGAAAAAAAGAATATCCTTTGGCACTTATGCTCACCTTTTCTCACCTTTCCCCTATTTTTATGATGGTGTAATGTGAACACCAAGGACACCTCCCTTTTGTGGCCATTATTTATTTGCCCCTGCAGCAACCAAATTCACCGTAGTTAAAAAGACAATAATGTACCAACCGAAAAGACAGTAATAGAGTTATAAAAATAAAAATGACAATAATAGTTTCATGGAAAACTATTGACATAAGAAATTTGGGTTACCAACATTTTACTAAATAAATGAAAATGAAAAAATTTTATTGAAATATATAATTTAATTGATAAAATTTAATAAATTAAATAATTTAATTTTTTAAAATAAATAATAAATAAAATTATATTTATGAAAATAATAAAATCATTATTTTTTTATGATAAAGATTAATCAAATGTGTGTGTGTGTGTGTATTTGGTTGATACCGACCTTATGTATTTTATTGAAAAATACTAACCAACTTAAGACAAACATATAACTCACAAAATTAATTATTAAATTAATTAAATTTTATAATTTAATTTATGAGATTTCATAAATTTAATAATTTAAATTTTTTAGATAATATTTTCATAAATTTAAGTTTATGAATTATTTCATAAAACATGCCAAATGTTAGTATGAGCTATGAAATTTCTTAAGTGTAAACCAAATACAAAAATAGTTGACACGGATGGCATTATCGTAAAATAAAAATGAAAATCAATGTTTTCCTTATGGGCATTGTTAACTTTTACTTTAGGGTCCACACAAAATACATAAATGTCATAATCATACAAATTGCAGTCTTTAAAACAAGAGAAGTTATTCTATAGATTAAAAGTTGGTATGTGTTGCACGCTTTGCATTCAATGCATGACTGGACTTGAGAGCTTAAAATACCAAATCTCATGTGGAGGGCTCATTGCATTCAACCTTAAGGTTGTAATAAAATATCTCCCAAATGATAAACAAACAAACTAGTAGCATCACCTCATGTACCTAATTAATTAATTATAAAATACTTTATTATTTTACTTCTGATTTTTATATACTTTACATGAGATAGCATCTGGCATTTGTTTATTGCTATAAATATTAGTGTTGGTTGTTTGTGCTTTCTTCTACTAGTTTAACTAGACCAAACCTATCAAATCCTATGACATCTCTCAATTATTTAAGATTTGTTTCACCAATAATTGGATTTAGATAATTTGATTTCATTTTCATGTATTTTTTTTTATATTTTTCTATAATTAATATATATTTTATTTTTCTTATTTTTTTAATTTTGATATGTCTTTCATGTATTACGTACCCTAACTTTTTTTAAGAAATTTTGAAATTCTCAATCCATCAATAATTTTGAATGTCATAAACTCTTTTTTTGGCTACCCCTAGATATATTTAAAAAAAAAAGGAAAACAAACTTGGTCCCAATTTCAAAATAATCCATGTCTAATTCTGCTTCATTAATAAAATTAAAGTAAAATGGAAATTAATTTTCTTATAGTTGCATTTGTTTTATATAATTGTGACTCTTTTAATTTCCCTTTTTTCTTATATAGGATTACTTCATAAATTTTAAGTAGGAAAATTGCAGAAAATTAAAAAAAATGAAAAAAAAAAGAAAGAGATAGAAGTTGCCTAAAAAACTGCCTGCCCTAATTAATTGCCAAATACTTGTGGCTTGTCTTGTATGTCAAGCAATTGTTGTTTGTTGGACAAGCCAGGACTTTCTATTTATTACTAGAAATTTATTTTTAAAATAAAAATAAAAATAATATTTATTAATTATAAAAATAAATAAATAATATTATTAACATTACTATGTGGACTAGGATTAGTAATACTATTAACGGTCAAAATTGGGGAACTTACTGGCCATAAAACGGTAAATAAAAAAATCCAAAACAAAGAAGGAATTAGGAATCCTGTATATATAAAAATCGTGTATATTACATATTTCAGATGAGAATTTCTCTCTGACGAAAGCACGATCCTCTCCGTACTTGTCTTCCTCTCTCTATCTCTATCTCTCTGCCTCGCGCTCTTTCTCTTGCTTTCGCTCTTTTTTCTTTCTCTCTCTCCGGGAGATTTTTTTGGTCTCGGATGAAATCTTTCGATCACTGATTGTGATCAATTCCCGGTTTCGTCAGTTTCTTTCCCGGGTAACTGGTTTTTCTATCGAATTTTATTGTTTTCCTGCAAGTTTTTGTGCTTTTGTGGCTTTTTAGGGTTAAATACTTGTTATTTCGATCAGCCCAGGAAAGATAAGAACTTGCATTCTTGGTTTGTGAAGGCATTACTATGCTTGATTTTAATTTATAGGATATTCCTTTCGACCCATTGATTAACTTTTTTTTTTTTTTTTTTTTAATTTTGTAATTTTCATCAGAGTTCCTTTGGGTTTGTTATAAGTCATATTGATCCCTGAAACCTGGAAGTTGGAAGCTTTCTATGGTAACAAGGTACTGTTAGGCTGCGTTCTTTTCGTGTGGTTGGTTGGTGATGAATATGGGATAATATGATTGAAGTACTTTCTTGTTTGGTTGCGAACCTGGATAATGCTGGAAAAACATTTTTTTTTTTTTTTTTTTTGGGGGAGGGGGGGGGGGGGGTTCTGTTTTTCTATGATTTTATGAATTGGTTTGCATATTTGATAATACCATCAAATCGTAAGGGCTCTTAAATGCTTTAGTTCCAACTTAACATCTTTTAATGTTCTGTTTGTCTTCAAGCTAGGGGTGGGCATGTTTTATATGCTTGAAGGAACTTTATTGGGCATCACTACTAAATTATAGGAGGTGCTTTTGGAATGCTTATATGCCCTTCTTTGGTTCACAGAAATATTGTTGGGTCCAAGTTTGCTATCTTCTGAATGAAGCTGCATGATTTTCCTTAAATGTTTTGATTCCTTTTTCCAACAGGGCTTGATCTTCGTGTTACTTAGAAATTAGGGTGCATTTCTTTGCATTGCTTGGTGTATTTTTGAGCATCCACCCTTCACCTGTAGCAAATGTGTTTCATTGAAGAGAATCCTCCCTTGGTGGAATTTTTTGGTGGTGGACGCATTTGCAAAGGTTCGGTGCCATATGAATTTGGTCCAGATGAAATCCTGATCCTGTGTTGGATAAATTTTATGATCATGTAGTATAAGTGATTCTGGTGGAGTATACTGGACATACAAAAAATAAGTGAATTAAGAATTTTCACAAGCCTTCCTAGGTGAATAATTGTGACAGAAATAGGATTTCTCATTTTGCTTTGAATTGTTGATCTGATTACTGGTATTTGTTACATTTCGTTTGCAGAGAGTATTGTTATTTAGGTGGAGCAATTTGTTTGGAACAAGATGATATGTGATTATGCTTGTCCTGTAGGGCAAATTTTTAGTTGGATTTTGCTGAATATGTTTGGGCCTTGGCTGATAAAAGTGGTACTGGTATTTGTGACGTTTTGCTTGAAGAGAGTGTTTATATTTAGGCTGAGAAATGACTAGTGTGCAATGAAATGTTGTGTGTTTATGCATTCTCCTTTAGTGCATATCTGCTTTATTTTTTAATTCAGCTTCAGTGAATGTATTTTTTGAAGGATGGACTATTTGGATGGTGTTCCTTGTTTTGTAAGATATTGTTTTGATGCTTGGTTATAAACTTATAAGGAAGTTCAAAAAGCAAAGTAGTTGAGATTTTATTCTCATCTGAGGTAACCAATGCTATTTGTGTGGAGTCTATGGACTATGGACTTGCAGTTTTGTAGTAGTTGCAACAAGGATAATTAGCAGTCTTCTTTTTGGGTCTTCAAGAAGAAAGAGATGCTCACTCATGGCAGTTTGCTTTCAAATTTGGTTATGAAATTGTTTTTTATGTTGGCCAATGAAGCTTGGCATGATTTTCTATGAGGGTTGGTTACATTGCTGTTAACATAATCTGTACATGAATGAAATCTCAAATGTAGAATGGAGTCTGATGGGTGTTTAGATATAAGGATAAGTAAGGGACCTTCTGTGGAAGCAGAATTTGGATGTGGCCATATACAATTGTACTTCTCCAATTACTTTTCCCATAATGTTTAGAACAAAGTATGGCAGCTGTTTGGTGATATTAAAATAAGTAAAAGACCTTTTGTGTGAAGTACAATATGTATGCTGGTGATAAATGTGAATATTCATGAAAAGGTTATGGATCAAATATGCAATATTTAGTCTCCCAATACTTTTTCTTGAACTAGCATTTTTTTCCTACTCTTTTGGAGTCCTTATGGAATAATTTAATTTAGGAGTAATGAACAAATCACTTACCTTATGACAAGAGGTATTAAATTAGAACTTATTTCTGCACACTCCCGTTTTTTAAATCTTATCTTCAGACAATTCGACGTGGTGTTTATTCTGCATTTTTAGGCTTTTGCATGCAGATTTCCTTGTTCTCATTTGTCTTCTTGCTTCTGATTCTTGTTCTTTTATTCCTCTTTTACCTTTTCCTTTAAACTAAAGGAAAGAAAGCATGATTTTGTGTGCAAGTTGTTAGTACACCTTGAAAGTGTCTAGCATACTGGCTTTTTGATGACATAGATTTGGTCGGCTTGCTCAGTTGTATTTTGAAATTAGCATAGCCTTTCAAGGGATTGGTGTTATGTATAATCCTTAGTTTCAATACATGTCTGATGTACCATATGTTATTCTTCTGAGGGACCAGGTAGCTATTGACTATTATTGATGAGCATTATTATAATGTGAGACATTGGTTATATGCTTTATTTTCTCATGCAGAATTTCTGTTTTGTTGTTATATTGCTCTTTTTGAATTTATTGCCATTTATGTGTCTGAATTTTTTATTCACCCTGCTTGAAAAATCAGGATCAAATTGCATCAACAAACCTCTACTGCTTGGATCAGATGACTAATTTGGAAATGGACCAGCAAAGACATGGCTATGTTCATTCTGAACCTTGTATCCTTTTGAGCGGTACCAATATCTCACAGCCTAATAATATCCATGCAGTGGTGACAGCTTCAGGGAACACGGCTAATCTTGATTCCAACTATTTACCAGATGCTTATGACAATGCTATGGTGTATGGGTTAACACAATACAATGGCATTCAGCATCAACACAATCTTGATATAGGTGTTGTAGCCGCAGCCAACTTATATTATTCTGGCATGAATCCTTCATCTGGTGCTGGTGTATTACCTTTGGCTCTAAGTCACAGAGCTTCTGATCAACTGCCAGCTTCAAGCACATCTGCTGTCTCTGGAGTTTCTTCAGATAATTTTGGCTGGAGCAGTAGCTTCATTGATGATGTCAGAGGTCCATACAAAAGAAAAAATGCAGAAGGCATTAGAGGAAATTTCCAGTATTTTAATGGCTCAGCTAGTTCTTCTGTTGCTCCCCCAAATGCAAGGCACCCTGATGGGATTGCTATGATGGATACTGCTTCCTTTTCCCTGCCTCAATTTAGAGGAAATGGCATTCCATCACTTGTGGAAGTAGGACCTCATGGTAGTGCGTGGAGCAGGTCAGGTGAGTCTGTTATGGTGCATGAAAATAACCATTTAGTTCGAGGAAACTATTTAGGGCAGCAGTTTCGTCCTGCTGCCCCTCCCTGGTTGGACCAACAATTGAACAATCAGAACAGTGATGGACATACTACAGCCTGGAATCCGTCTCTTCCAATACCTTACATGCATGGTAAAAATCCTATTTTTTTCTTTTCTTCATGTTCTGTATTTCCCATTTTACAGCATTATTATCATTGCATGGATTTCCTGCAATGGTTTATGACAACAAGAAACAGCTGGTAGGTTTTTTGATGGATAATACAGCTTTTGGATTATGATATTTCCAATCGTGCTATTAAATTTACTAAGAAAAATTGATGCTGAATGTGTTACTCAGTTTCTTCCTCAATATTGAAATATATGTATATGCATGAATTTCTTTTCTAAGTTTGGTCTGCCTTTTACAGTGTCCATTTAAACGCCTTAGTTATTCCCACTATTTTTTAAATTTGTGATGTCTTGGGACTCTGGTTTTGATCTGATTCTCTCCCTTGGATTATCCAGCACCAAATGTAAATGGGAGTTCATTAGAGAACGCAAATATGGGGTTGCAGAGATATCATGATACTAGCAACAGAAGTAGCCTCAGGTTTCCTCATCCTCTCCCTGTGAACCACCCACACCACCCGCACCATAATTATCATCATCCAACCCTGCCTATGCAAGGAGTGAGAGGACACAACATCAATTTTCACCCTCCAGTTACTGCAGCTTCATATAGAGTTATGACAAATCCTTCACGCAGTTCTGCGATCCCAGCACAGAATGGTTTTGACATGAGTGCTAGGCATGTTGGCCCTGCACCTTCAGCAGGCCTACGGATATACCGCCCTCATAGAGGAGTAATGCCAGATACAACTCTTGGACATCGAAATCTGCCCCCCATGAGCTTTTTACAAGTTGATGTAATATTTTTTTCTCTCTTTATGACTTTTTTAGTCCAGTTGTCTTCATATGGAATGAAGTGTGTTTTTTTTCCTTTTTACATTACCTGATAAGTTGACTGTTTAAACAATTGATGTTTATGCATGTAGGATATTGCCATACTTGATGAAGTTGGAAATTTGGTTGACCATCATAGAGATATGCGCCTGGACATAGAGGATATGTCTTATGAGGCAAGTGTACAAAGTTTGATGTTGCAGTTTACTATCAATGTGGATAAAATATAAGTCGGTACCCAATTCTTCGTCTTGTGGAAAAATGTTTACATTATTTGGACTTTGGAATTTTCTACAGGAGCTTCTTGCATTGGGTGAGCGGATAGGCAATGTAAGCACTGGTTTATTAGAGGAAACCATTACTACTCAATTGAAGACAAAAACTTATTTAACATCTGCTACTGCTATTAATCTGGAGGAGGCAGCTTCTGAGGATCAGGAAACGGATTCTTGCATGATATGCCAGGTAAGGCTTTCCAACAAATTGATTTATTCAATATATAAGTGATTTCAGCATTAAGATTTCATATGCCGAACTCCCTGCTACAGCTCTGTCTTTGATGCACAAATGATTAATCTATTTCCCTTTCCCTTATCAAGTGGCATGTGTGTATATACTTACAGGATGAATATAAGAACCGAGAGAAGATTGGAATTCTTCAATGCGGGCATGAGTATCACGCAGATTGCTTAAAGGAATGGTTGATTGTGAAAAATGTCTGCCCCATATGCAAAGCAGAAGCATTGTCTCCTGGAAGGAAAGACGTATAGAAATCAATGAAGTCAAAATTTCTTCCTCTCCCTGGCTGCACCTCTTTTGGCTAATTTAAACAAAATTCATATTTTGTTATGCATCTTGTATATGTACTTGCACATATATAGACAGTCACACTGCCCAACTCATTTATTTGTTGGCACCAGAACATTGTATCTATCAAGTTGTACAGACTTTGTTCTGTGTGATATATTACTTTAGTGATTATATTATCACTGCTTTTTGTTAATTAAATTTTTGTTGTGTATGGTTGGAAATCCCATCACCATTTTCAGAATGAAAGTTTCATCATTAATTTGTGATGTTGGGTTTGAAGTTGATCTCCACTAACCGTTTGTTTGTGTCGTGTTTGTAAAATTGTATATTTTCATGTGGTATGTATAGTCATGATTTCAGAATCCTAATTTGAACAAAATTGTGGACTTGAAAGGAATCTCTTCATATATTCTTTGTTACTGCATGTTTACGGATACTGGGGGCTGTTATTTTTGAAACTACATCTCCATGGACCTGGTCTGCGCTGCTGATTATTGTTGCCTTCTTGTATGGGTCAGTCACTTTTTGACTTGCTCAGAGCCGTGGGAAATATGAAGTTGCATCGTTCATTGAAGTGCTGAGGGCGGCTGTTAGTGAGAATGTGTTCAACGACTAAGAAATGAAGCAAACATGAAGCAACCGGTTTGAAGCACATTGGACGGTGCTCGGTCAAATTTTTACGCACTGGAGATGATAAGCACAAGTACCAGTCTATCTCCTGAAGCTTGTATAGCTATCCTTTCGTCTAGGACGAATTCTGCTGGAGGGAGTAAGAGATTGAAAGGCCGGTTTTTGTTTTTCACAATTTATTTTTTGAAAAGAAAAAAGTAAAAGTTCTTTTGAGTAAGTTTGTTTTGTATTTTCATTTTAGAATTATTCTCTAAACATGTGTTTTTCAAAACAACAGAAAAAAGAAAGAAGAGGCATTTTTGTAAATAAATAAATATTTTATTTATGACCCTTTTATATTTTTAAAATTTATTTTTAAAATCAAATTTACCAAATTTATTTTTTGTTATATAATTTTTAAACTTTTTTTTAGAATAGTTTAATCGTATAAATTTTAATTTGTAAATTCCAAAATAGTTTTCCCAAATAGTTTCTAAAAAACAAAAGAACAAACAGAATCAAACAGGTTGTGAAATTCTCTAAATGAGGTTTGAAGTGTTTTGTTTCAACGATTAAAATCATATTTTTGCAGTTGCACAAAAAAATAAACATGATGACAACTACTCACCATGGTTAAATTTTTTCTCTTGGTTTTTGGTTTAAGTTGCCCGTAGGTTGTGCATCATCAAGAGAAGCATCATTGAAAAGCTCATTAATCTTTGTTATACACCAAATAAGGAAGAGAGTTTGTTGACAAAAAATTCCAATCGATTATAAATTCTTCCTAAAATAGTGCAACATAAATACAGAAAAGCCAAAGCAACTAAAAGAAAAAAGTTATATGTAGAAACACACGAGATGTGAAAATCAACTAATCAAGACCATGTATATGTCATACTTCTTTCAGTTCAGCCTCTATTGAGCCTCAGACAATGTCAAGCAGCGGAATAACCATGATCCAACCAGCCAAAAGTTCAGCAACGAAGTCCATAATACCAGTGGAAAATCTTGCACTATGTGGTAAACAATCATAGATAACAAGCTTGACTTCATTGATGTTTTCTCATTTTTAGGCAGAGCAGCAATTAACTTTCTTTACAGCTGAAACATCATCCTTAATTCCCACATTTATGCTTTGGCCTTTAGGCAGTTCTGCAGGATCATTCCCAACTTCAAGTGCTTTACGACTGACCACATGATATATCTCAGTTAACACTTCAGTGAAAGCATTCTCAACGTTCATAGACTCAAGGGCAGATGTCTCCATAAAGAAGGTATTTTCCCTTTCAGCAAAGGATTTTGCATCTTCAGTGGAAACTGCTCGCAAGTGTCGCAGGTCTGCTTTGTTACCAACTAGCATTACCACAATATTGGAATCCGTATGATCTCTCAACTCCTTTAACCATCTCTCAGCATTCTCAAATGTTACATGTCGTGTGATGTCATAAAGAAGTAAAGCACCAAAAGCTCCTCGGTAGTATGCACTTGTGATTGCTCGGTATCTGTGAAAATAAAATATTTAGCAATGATTCTCAAACATAAATGAAACATTCAAAGAAAAAAACACATTACATGATTCAGATGATAATAAATGAATCATCAGCTCATCATATGCAGGGTTTGTCAGGACTCTAAACCTCAGAAATTAGGCATAATGAATAGAGGAAAAACAAGCTCTCACCAAATGATCAATACTATAAGCTCCCCAACTTTAAAATGGACTATTAGATCTGTTGAGTCCTATATTTCAGTTTGTGGTTCTAGTAAGTTTTATGGTCCAAATTCTTTTAAGGGAGTATTTAATAAGATTTAGTTAATAGGAATCACATGATTCATAAGTATGTCACTAGAAACAATGTTCAGGGAAAAAGTAGTGACTTTCCTTGAAATGGATTACATTTGAAAAGTAATGCATGCTTACATTATCCATGGCATATAACATAAGAACGACCAACTCATCTCAACTTTAGATTAAATGCTGAGCTATGCACTGGCTTGTAAAAAAATAAAGGTCATGATATGAAAGCTAAACTATTTATAACAAAAGCACTAATCAGTTCTCTAAATTCAACACCACACATCATGAATCAAGTAGCATCAAGATGTAACATGGAATAATGGCATATGATCCAAATTTTTTTTTGCTTCGCATAAAAATCCTCAACAGATAAAATGAAATGTTTCAATTGCTTGCAGATTTTGTGATGCTATGTTTCCTTTCTCCCAGAGGAAACATACAATTCCCCTGTTTCCTCTTTCCTTGAAACAGAACTATTATGTTATAGTAACTTCATAAGCAGTCTCCAGTATATATTTCAGAAGCAAATCTAGAAACTCCTACCACCTCTATGCTTGTCCAATCTTTCTAGCGGCAGCATTGGAATGAGTCTCCCTACTTTATTCTCACTTAATTCATACAATACAGAATTTATACCATTAAATTTATTAGGTTTTATAGATGAACTGTAAGACTCAGCAGACCTAAAGGCCCACGTGACCATGTGAAAAGGTGTAGGCACTATGTAAGATTGGAGGCATGGGAGTAGACTTTCCCCATTGGCATATGATATGGTAGGTACTATTGTTAAAGCTGCTGAATAGATAGCTATACTACTGTTCTATTCAAGCCGTTGTTAACCAATTGGGTCAAAGATATCCAAAGTTCAAACTTGCTTATTTCAGACAATATTTAGTCATATTATACTTAAAATGACCTCCGCATAGTTCAGTCAGGGAGGGAGGAAAAGAATTAAAACCTCCACTCAATAACCCTGAACTAAGCTGTTTGATTCTCTGAAGTCGGATCCGAACCAACTCCAAAAAATAGAGATTACAATCGTAACTCCAAGTTATTAATTTCACATATGATATTTATATATTTCCCGCATAGAGGGCTTCCAATCCTCTCTCCCAGCTTCTGTGACTGCTTACTTTCATTTGGAGGAGAACAAGGGGAAAAAAAAAAAAAAGAAAAATTTTAAAGCAGTTTCAGTAACCAATTGAGAAAATTTAATATAACAAGCACTAATGAAGTAACTGACTTTCATATAATCGATTCAAGTTGTCACCATACAATTCATATTTAAGAATTTTAAGAGACACAAAGTTTAAAATTCTTACTTTTTTTTTTCCCCTTTCATTTTTCCGTGAAAACAAATATAGAAATGGAGAAGACATTAAAAAAGCAATGGAAAAACCTTTCTTGACCAGCAGTGTCCCAAATCTGGGCCTTGATGATCTTGTCATCAACCCTGATACTCCGGGTGGCGAATTCAACGCCAATTGTGGATTTGGACTCCAGGCTGAACTCATTCCTGGTGAATCTGGAGAGCAGGTTGGATTTGCCGACGCCGGAGTCTCCGATCAGAACCACCTTGAAGAGGTAGTCGTAGTCATCGTCTGCTCTGTACGCTGCCATCACTCGGGTGGTCGGGTCGGATAGGCTTCCAAGCACGAGTTTGAAAATGGGATCAAAATGCAAAATTGGGAGACATCGGAGAAAAAGATGAATCGCACACGGCACAGTTGCTCACTCAGACAGCAAACGAGTAACCAAGAGACTGGAGAGATAGAGAAAGACCTGCAATTGAAAATTCAAACAAAACAAAGCAAAAAGGAAGGAGAGACGACAAAGGGCTGAGGATGTCTTTCTTGTTTCTCACTTCGGTCGGGAAGCCAGAATGCCTGAACGTGGTTTTGAGGTGTTGACTAACTTTTGATGGGCTTTGGTTCGAGTTGGAGAAACTCTGGTCACAATGTTAAAATGATGGTTAAAATTCACGTTGTCTACTGTTTACCAAAATTATGAAAGTTAGTATTAGTTAAATATAACAGAATATAAAACAAAATGTTAAGAAAAAAGAAACCATGACAAGCTTAAAAAATTTGAACTTGAAAATAAATCATTTCCTAATGATTATTTTGAATGAGTTAAGATTGTGTAAGTAAGTCATCAATGAACATGTTTTATATGTACAAATTTGCTTCATTTACTACTCTTACTATACTTATTTTGACATAACAAAAGCAATGACTTAGAAGAATGAAAGGGGGTAATGCCATTCCATCTCTTCATTACCATGAAAAATTACACTTGTCTATGAGTGTTGATAAAAGGACAGAGATAATAGAAAAAAATGTTCAACAGAGGCTTAGGATAAAAAATCCTACTATATAAAGAAATTGAAAAAAAAAGTTAGAGACCCACAAATGTAACAAAGCATTCTAACTAGGATTGTTAAGGCGAGTTTGACTTGTAGATTAGGCCCACTTATATATATACATATCTATATATGATTCTATAAATATAAATAAATTAACTCATCTCATTTAATCTATAAATCATGTAAAATTAAATAAAAATAAATTAATTTATATTTTTATACATAAAAATATATTAATCACAAGTTGCTCACATTGACATATCTAATTCCAACACACCTTAACTAATGGAATTTTTTTTTTTTGTTTTTGACTGGGTTAGTTGGATTGGTTTAGATTTAGTTGTAATCTTTGAACCTTTGACTTGAACCAACCTAATAGGATTGGAGACTTTTTTCGACTCAACCTTGGTTAAGGTTGAATTGGTTGGGTTCACCAGTCAACTTAACCCAATGAACACCCCTAAATGCTCCCACTTTCTTTTGGTTTAAATTGGGCTTGTATATGAGGTTCAATTTTTAGGGTGCTAATGAATATATTGGTTAAAGATTTAGATTCTCTATTTTTATTGGCTTTTATTTATTTTTTTAGTTTACATTAGCATATAGTATGGATCTCATTTTTATCTTTTACTAATTTTTATTCTCTTTTAATTTTATATTTATCTTTCTTACCATACTACATACTTTTGCATCCCAAAATAGGGTATCTTGATCTCCGGGCCACCATGTTTCATTAGGGTGTTGCTTGCTAGTTTTGAACAATTTCGCTAGAGTTGAAGCTTTATACTTTTAAAAAAAAATTAACTTAAATCTCACAAAACTTAACTTATTTGCTATTATTAAAGAGAGTGTGGGTCCCCTTACCCAGAAAAAATGTATGGGTCCATCTATAAATAAGAAAGACCTACATATCACATGATAAATATTGAATTTCGTGAGATTTTAATAAAATATTTATGAAAGTAAATTATTTTCTTAAAAGAAAAATGTTTGATAAAATAAAAATTATGTTAATTATTCAGAAATGCTACTCTCACAAATTGAGAAACAATACCTTTTTTGCAAAGGTTATATTTTCACAATTTAATTTATAAAATTCAATAAATATAATTATTTAAATTTTTTTAAAATAAAAATTGTATAAAAATTTAAAAAAAAAGGTTACTTATTATGCAAAATTTGTGCTAAGATAATTGTGGAAGTTGCAATGCCTGTATTCCCACATTGTGCTCTTGGGTTCCTTTAAAGAAAGACAAACTTTATTTGGGCAAGAAATTATTGACATATGTTAATGATCAAGCTATTTAAAATCATGCTTCACTTCGAAGAATATATAGTGAAGATAAAATTCATGGCAATCCTCAATTATTTTCATACCTAAAGAAGATGCTTGAAATTTTTCCTTTTGGCCTTACAAATTGTTAACTTGATAAGAATGTGAGATTTTAGGTATTTGTAATTTTAAATAGAAAATATTTAATTATTTACAATGTATATATAACATTATCAAGAATAAGAGAGATAAAAGATATTTGATCCAATAAAGTGAATAAATAATGCTGTTGACATAGTAAAATAAATTACTCAAATAAAATTATGTATAAATATATAAAGGCAGAAAATTTTTTATCTTTTTATTTATCAAAATACTATTTTATTATAAATTCAAAAGTTTAAAATTTGGCATTTTTATTACAAGTTAAACTCAATTTTTATTTTTTGTATAACTTTTTTATTTTCATTATAAATTTCATATTCTATAAAAAAACTTAAATTTTATTTTAGTATTTACTATTTTATTAAATATCTATTGTAAACTAATTATTGTCACTACAAAAGAGTTTACCAAATAATTTTTTATTAAAAATTAAAATCTACAGATTTAAATTCTATTTATAAATTTTACTACTTATTTTTTATTAAATAATATAATATCAATTAATTTTTTAAAAAATTTTAAAATTAACTTTTTGAAAATCACATGCATTGTATTTACAGATTACTAATGATAAATATATCATGACTACCTCCCATTAATACTCAAATCATGATTTCTCTTTCAACTAGTAATTTTCCGCGGAACAGGATATTTTTCAAGAAAGAGTTTTAAGAAATAACCTTGAAAAGATAAAATGACTAATTTTGTTATGTCAATTTACAATAATAATAATAATAATAATAATATAAGAAAGAAATGTGTGAGTATGAAATTAAATATGCTAAATTGGTTGTTATTTCAATTTTTCAGGAGGGAAGGAAGGGAACGACAATCCTAATTCCTAAGGCGGCACCTTCCGGATGATGGCATGAGCCCATTAAACTGGCCATCTAGTTGGAATCAGCATGAAATCATAAAAGCCGCCACACGCTGTTTGAGAGCAAAAGATGATAATCACCATGCAAAGACTATTAACTTAGCATTGCAGATGAAAATCTCGGTTGAAACCATAGAGGCTGTCCAAACAAGGATTCCAAAGCAAATAATGATGATTATACAATGTAATGAAAATCTAAGATCATATTATTTAGCTTTTTGTAGAACTTGTGGATAAATTCCACAAGAATTGTGCCTGTGAGTATCCCAGAACAACAACAAATCCTTATCATTTTCTTTTGCCAAATGAGAATAAGCCTTCACAACATAATCAAACTCTTGTCCATACATATAGGAAGCACATGTTGCTTTGTATGTCAGAAGCTGCAAATCACCTGCTAAATATTAATTTAGTAAAACTAAATCAATAGAGCATAAAATTAATCAATCAAGCATGAATAGAATGTATTATGCATAGTGAAATTTTGTGGATCCTTCTATAGTAAGTGCATTTAATTGCCTACTGATTTCTTTGTATAATGCATTCCTGGTGAGAAATGTTGCATTTAGAGAGGCTTTCAATCCAAAAATATAAATAACAGGGAACCAATAATAAGCACAACTAAGCGAGTTCCACATATTAAACCAATCAGATTCCCTTATAGTCCAACTACTTCTGATCATCAAACTTTAATGAAAAGCAACAGTGCAGAATCTCCTATTGAAAACAGAGATGAACTAATTTGGGAGTAAAAAGCATAAAAATAAATACCAGCTTCAATTTCTGATTCAAGCTTGTACTTGCTAAAATGTCGACTTAGCCACCACCTACAGCGAAGCCTCCAAGCCTCCCCTGATATTCCCTCTGTAAATATTTTCAGGGTCCCACTGAAGAGGGAAGAATGGTTATGGTATTGCCTATTCCCATCTTCATTGTTAGCGGGACATGTAGATAGGCAATCTTCTTCGTAGTGAGACAATTTAAAGAAACATAAAGCAAACTCTTTCCATGTGTTGTATTCTGCATAAGTAGCTTCTAAATGTAAAGCAATCATTTCCAGAAGAGATTCAAGACTATATTCACCTGAAAAATATCAGAAGGAAACAATTGATGACAGTATTTTTTAGCATACGCAATCATGTAAAGATGTTACATTGTCATTAGTATGAGGAAGCACTTTTACCAAAAAACAGTAAAAAAGTATTTTCAAGCACAGAGAGAGGTACTGCTTGCAAAGGATAAGCATCTTCTATTACACTATATAAAACAAGTATTTTAAGGAAATTTCAAGCCAGTAGTTCTTGCATAATTCCAAATGAATTTTAATGCATTCAAGAATATTCTTATTTTGTTTGCTTAGGGGGAAGGGGAGCAACGGTGCCTTACAAATTTAACATGGTCTCAGAGACTTGATGTAACTTATTCCCCGTCCATTGAAACAAGACAAAAAGAAAGAAAAAGAAAAATGATAGAATATCTCATTCAGATCATATAAATAATCAAGAAGAACAACAATACCGTGTTTGTGCATAGTGATAAGTTTTGCTAATGAATCACAACATGTTGGGTCCTTCTTCAATATATCCTCAAAATGTTTCGAGTGCAAGAGAGAGTTGTTTGGATCAAAACGCTCCAAGAGAGCAGCCTTCGATCTGCAGGGGTGTGAATCAATAACTTTGTAAGGATGACAATAACCATCAATGGCCAGATCCTACAACTTGCTAATGCCAGAATCTGATGCTTTAATGACAATATTACAGTGTTACTGTTCAAACAAGATTTGACAAAAATGAAGTGACGTCAATCAGGAAAGATCTTCCCAATCAAGATTCTCTCATGCCAACCAGTGTAAAGGCCCCGGTATACTTCCTTGAATAGAACAACTTGTTTTTGTTTTAATCAATGTATCAGTGGTCTCCATGGCAAATTAGCATCCAATTCTTTATAAATATTTTTCAGGAAACATTACAATCCTAGGCATTGATGGAAAATAGTCTCTGTTATGTATAAATAAGCAACAATCTAAAATTATTCCGTTCCATGCCCTGTTCTTTTAATTCTTATAGGCATTCCAGTTGTTCCATAGCCTGCAGAGACTCTTTTAATATGGTATTAATGTTACCTAATTGGAAGTACAGAGGCTGGATTACAACACTGCTTCTCAAGCCTATTTAGGGCCTCATCAACTTGTCCTCCAATCAGCAACAGCTGGGAACAAAAGGAAACAGGTTAACAAGTAATATGAACAGCTCAGATAAAAAACACGGGTATATACAGAACCTCTCGTTATACAATATTATTAACAGCAGTTACAAATGCAGCAGAATGAACAGCTGTGTTATTAATTAGCAGCCAGCATTTCTTGAGCTACTCAAAAGACATATTCAAAGTGTTGTTTAAGTAATTCCAAATACATTTGAAAGGTATGCACAATACCTGTGTTAAAGGAAGTAATGCTGCCGATACTGAGGGTGTTGAGTCAACAGCTAGTCGTAAATGATTCACTGCATCTTCATAGTAGCTATCAACCAGTTGTCTGTGCACATAAATGAACTCCTCAATACTGTTACGGTCAGGCAAATGCAAGGGCAACAACCAGGAATCAAGTCCCCCTAAGTATATGCATAAGAACATCAGTAATCAGCAATACATGCATAACAAAGTAATCACTCTCTAAACCTAGAAATGCTGAGTTATATGGTTAGAGGTTACTAAAAGAAAATAATAGTATCATTTTTGCTAACTTTTGTCCAGATCTTGAGTATGTCATCAAAACTGCAGAACTCTATCCCTGTTAAGGAAGTTCGCATAAAGAACGAACCAGTTGCAAGAAGAAATCTCGTTTTCCAGTCCAACCAGATACAAATGCATGCATGCATATGCACTTTGACAACATGTACATGGTCACAAGAAATAAACTTTTCTCCTGTTAATATTCAAGTAAAAACCTACTTCTCTTTAGATACTTATGTCGATTTGATACCTTAAAGATGTGATTGGCACTATGTCAACCCTCCAACTATCTCACACAGAATATTGTTAACAGATTGCTGATGTATCTTGTTATTGTAATGTTGATGCTGGGGCACTATTGGACACTGATGGATTGAGTTGCACAAATGTAATGAATCTATTGACCAAATATATCAGTTGAAGCAGTGCATAGTTTTAAAACAGTATATATTAGAGCTTAATGTACCTGTACATTCGTAGCTTGTGTCAAATAGTGATCTAACATTAACAATGACACAAATAATTTAACTCAGCACATTGGCAATTAAGTCTTTGAGGTGTAACACTGAACCAAATTAAGTCTTTCAGGTATCAAATTGACATGATTTATCTGTCACTGACTAAAATGGCACATGAGATCTATGTGAAGGATCAACACAGAATTTTACCGTTAATGATTTCATCAGCAGAAGAGGAGGGCAAAGAATAACAAAATTGTCTATTGACCAACTAATCCTACATGAGTAGCTGCTCGCATCCAACATAATTAGTTTAAAAACAGAGCATAAAACTTCAGGTAATTTCCTAATCTAAGACATTAAAAAGTAAAGTTAAAAACTCCTATATCTCTCCAAATCCATTATCTATTGTCAGTTCCCATGCAGTTGTATGAAAAGTTCATGTATGATGGAATCAGAAGGTCCTTCACAATCAAGTTCAAGTTAATAGTAAGATGGAATCCAATATCCATAACCAAGAATCTAAGTGGCCTTTTTCCTTCTTTAAATTTTTTTGGCCATAAGTGGCCTTTTCACTTTATGATGGATGTACTTACTGAACATATCCAAGATGCAGTCCCGAAATGTATGTTTTTACAGATGATATAGTCCTAATAGAAGAGTCAAGAGAGGAGGTTAATTGTAAATTGAAAATATGGAAAGAAGCCTTGGAATCAAAAGATTTTCGTTTAAGCAGGAGTAAAACAAAGTATATAGAATGTAAATTTAGTAAGATGTGTGCAAATAATGATTTCGAGATAAAAATTAAGGAACATTATATACTATAAGTGTCAAGGTTTCGATATCTTAGATCAATTTTACAAAGTAATGGAAAGATTAATGGGAATATTACATACAGGATCCAAGTTAGGTGAATGAAATAGAGAAATGTTTCGAGAGTCATTTGTGATCGTAAAATATCTAGCAAATTTAAAGGAAAATTTTATCGAATTGCTATTAGACTAACTATGCTTTATGGTAGTAAGTATTGAATTCTGAAAGATCAACACGAGCAAAAAATAGAGGTAGCAGAGATAAGAATGTTGAGATGAATAGTGAACATACAAGAAAAGATAAAATTCGAAATGATTGTATTCGGAAAAGAGTTGGTGTGGCACCTATTAAGGAGAAAATGACAGAAACTCGTTTACAATGGTTTGGGTATGTGCAACAAAGATCACAAGAGGTTCTAATGGAAAAAGTTGATCAAATGATTTTTAACCTAATAAAGAGACGTACAAGAAGACCAAAAAAGATACTTGAAGAGGTTATTTAAAAGAGACCTTTGGTTAAATGATTTTTCTGAAAACTTGGTTTCGGATAAAATTCTATAGCGGCGTTTAATTCATGTAGCCAACCCCACCTAATGAGATAAGATTCTATTTGTTATTGTTGTTGTTATAAGTGACCAAACTGCTTAAAGACAGAAAATCAAGATATGTTCTCTACTGCTGAATGGAAATTTTGAGCATATTAAAGTATGCATGTAATTAATGCATGCAGAGCAAGCTCTAAGCCAGTTGTGCAAAGGAAACTCAGTTGTGTAGAATTGTAAAAGAAATTTTCCTAGGCCTGCAATTCATAACTCTTAATCTTCAAGATATTCAACTGCTAAAAATCCCAAGACTTAGGCATATTACTTGAAGAAAAGTTCCATATAATAAAAAAGCAAATAGATGACAACAACAACAACAAAAAGATGGGAAAAGAAAAAAGAATAAAAGAACAAAAGAAATAAGAAAACTTACCACGAGCATATAAAGAAGAGGCATCTTGCATATGACCTCTATGATTAGAGAATTGATCTCCGTTTCCTGTCTGTTCATCAGAATTCAAGTAAAAGCCTTGTGGCTGGAAGTTCTGAACTGGTTTTTCATTTTGATGATTGACATCAGCCTTCATAGAAACTCCCATGTCTTGGTCAATGCCACCACCCATAGATATTTCCTTACCGTTCATGACAGAGGTATCTGAATAACATTGGCATGGGGTGTCTGCCATGTGAGATTCAACTGCATTATGCCACTCTGAGCGTCCAACTTGATTGCTGAATCTGGTTCCCGCCATATGTGCATTCCCTGGGGAGTCAAACTGGTCTGAATCTCTCCATTGGAATTCTTTTGGAATACAAGAATACCAAAGCTCATAGAATGTCAATCCCATCAACATATTTGACACAGGATCACCGTCAGCATTTTTTTCCTGCTTGAGGCTGAAGGAAGAACACCCCCCCAAGAAAAAAAGAAAGAGAAACATCTCATTAATGAAGAGTGTCAAGACACAGTCCCATATATGCATATTGACACATGCAAGTGAAATGCTTACAAAAATTCCTTCATTAACCATACATGTTTCACAAATATATGCACACAAACATGCATACATACATACCATATAGTAGCCTGATGTGCTTCATTATGATTGCCTTTCAAAAGACAGAAAAGTATGAACTCCAACTGAACAGCATATCTTTTCTGCTCTACAATTAAACTTGCAATATTAAGAACTAAAGCCTTACAAGTTACAGCAAGTAAAAGATAAAAAATCTGACAGTATAGAAGCATAAACAATGTCTCAATAACAAAATACACTTAGGCCACCTTTCCAAACGGATAAATGAAGGTTGTCCATGCAATGTTTCTATGTTGTAATAGGATGAAGGAAAAACAATCTACTATCTAGACATAACTTCACCATGAAAGATTAATGCAGATATTTCCATCCAATATACACAATTTGAAGTTAAATATACTTTTAAATTATTCAATCAATCTCTAAGTCTCTTTCTGAAGACATGAATTGGTTACTTAAGCAGGTATAAGTAGACAAGATGCCCTCCTTCAGCCTATAAAACAAAGATTGCATGATTGAAGGTCAAATTGCAGCTAAATTACAGTTAAGGCTGATCTTCAAGGCTAAGTTTTGTTGTCTGTTTCAAACCAAACATACAAAGAGGAGCACAGACGTGAATGAAGATATAAAAAATATGGAATTTTGCCTATCTATGATGGACCTTCTAGCATATTAACTAAAAACTGATCCTCTTTCATAAATAAAATTTAAACATATTCTAGTTAAAGACTATCCTTGCACTTTACACCAAAGGAAAAATTTTGTCCTCTAGAAACTCTACTTTTTGTTCTAAGTATTATTTTTCTGTCTTTGCTTGTGTCATTCCTGACTACTTATCTTGGGCTGCACTCCTACCCCTCCAATTTAAACAATTCATCACAAAAAAAATTTTAAACATAATAATTGCCAAAAGGATATTGAGTAAAACCTATAACTTGAAATCTGTTAGTACCCAACATCATTGCAAACATAAGACAAAAAGGTAATAGTTATGTAACATTTAGGAAAAGGATTCTGAAACATACCTCTGCTGGCCAAGTTTTCATTGATCCATTTTTTCTTATCCAAACATCATAGAGATTCCTGATCCTTGTTGGATTGATAGGGTTATTTTCGACATGCTTAAGAAGCTCAAGTAAAACCTATGTGCCAGCATACATCATGGTTTTCAGAAATCATATCAGTGACAACACAAATCAGCAAGGTACTATAATTACTAAAAGAGTGGGCTAAGGGCATGGTAGATGAAGAAGAAGAGAAAGTGACAACTTAGGCCACTTGAACTCTAGAAACTTCAAGTACATATAAGATTTGTGTGTAAATAATACAAAACCATCACAGAACATGTTTTCACCACCCTTTCATTAGCACCACTTCCTGAAAGTCAAGATAAGATTAAAATAGCATAACAACAGCCAGCAACTTACAAAGATTAAATTTATTAACAGCTTGCTTACCTAAAGAGAAAGAAATGACAGCTTAGGCAAAGTTACGCATCAACTCAAATCTTAACCATAAAAGGCAAAGGGGTATAATATTAAAGCATGGACTGTCAGGAGGTTTCCAAGTGAGTGGTTTGCCATCACCAAATTTTATATATATAATTCCATTTCAATGTTAAAATGGTGCAGTCCCATGTCTGAATGGACAGGAAGCTGGACTTGTGTGTCTGTATATACAATTTTTGTCTCAGCCAGTTAACTTATATTTCTAGAGTAGATTGTGGTCCAACAATAAGACCCCAACGATTGAAACACAGCCAACCATTTGAAACCAAAAAAGAAATCCCAAAACTTAATTTACTGTTGGCAGAAATCCATAAGCCCTGCCATACAATATGAAATTTTAAAATATGCAAATTCTATATCCTGCCAATAACAGATTCTCAAAATCCCCAGAAAGAATCTCACAGCATAAACCAACAGGGCTTGTTCAAAACAATTGTTCCTGCTGATACATTTTAGGCAGGCATTATCATCAGTGCTTCGAACACAATGATTCGCCTATCAGAATACAAACCAAAATAAGAATTAGAAGCACAAGTGCAATGGAGCTAAATTCATACCGAATACTTAAATTGATTCCTGAGAGGAGAATTGTCTTTAACAGTTCCCAGCATATACACACTAAGCACACCGCTTGCTTCCACCCAATTGTGCTGTCTCACAAGCCTGCGCAATAGATACCGCAATCTCCTACGGTTTTCCGACCTCAAGTTGTTGGAACCCAATGTTAGGGTATAAGAGGGCTTCGTCAATGTGAGGAGGATTCTTTTGACAAGCTTTTCTCTCGCGGCAAAAGGGCCATCCTCAGGTACCTTGATGGACTTCCTTTTACGAAGTTTGTGTTTGCGTTTCTCGGGCGCCTCGTCCTCTGAAGTGTAAGGGTCCATAGATTGGTATGACCAGTTCTACAATAGGAAACCTGTACGCAGAAATTGGGAAACCGGCAGTAGAGCTTCGGGATGCCGGTAGTTCAACTTCGGGCCTTCTGCACGGTACCGGTGGTGGAGCAGTGAAAGCGCCGGCGACCGGCGGTGTCTGCTGTGAATTGTTGCAATCCCAGATGGCGAGCTACGATTTGTTTCTAAGGTGGATGACAAATGAGGAACATTCATGCTCGTGTATTTGGATACTTTCATTAATTTTTTTTTTTTGAATTTGCTAATTTCTTATTATTTTTTATAATTTAACAAGTAAATTTTTTTAAATAATTTTTTTATTTTTTTTGTTATTCTCTACTTTTACGATAAGAAATCCAAATTTACGTTCATAAAGAAGCAAACTGATCCTAAATTATTGGAAAACTTAGCTCAGGATTTCATTTGAGAAGGACACTTTACTTTCTTTACATTTTCTTAAGAACAATTTAATTTTTTATTTTAATTATGTATTTAATATATTTATAAATAATTTAATTTTTTACTCACTAAAATTATTTTTGTAGTAGGAAGTGATAATAATTTAAATTTTATTTTAGATAAAAAATATAAAATAATTATTTAAAAATATAGTTATATTTATTTTAAACTTTCACATATTTAATTTATTTTTTTAAAAAATAAATAAAACATATAAAATAATCCTTTAAAATCAATCATATCTAATTTAATATTTTATAATTTAATTTCATTAATTCTTCATCCCTAAGTTATAACTTTAAAATTTTAAATTCTTAAATTTTAAATTTTACATTGAATCTCTAATTAGGATTTAAATACTTGTTTATAATTTAGGGTTTTTATTTAGAAGTTATAGTTTTGGTTTAAGATATTAAGTTTTAAGGTTTTATGATTGATATTAAGTTTTAAAGTTTTATAATTTTAAGATTTAAGATTTGTATTTAGAGATTATGGTATACGAGTTTAAAGTTTAAGCAGTTAGAGTTTATGATTTTACTATTTAAAGTTTGTAAAGAATTAAATTAGAGATATTTTTATCTTTGAAAGATCAATTTATGAAATTGTATCTATAAGAAATTAATTTGGACATAAACCTATATTTGAGGAGCTATTTTATATATTGTTTATCTTTTACAGATTAAGTAAATAAATTAAATACATGAATTACTAAAATAGCCATGACTCTATTTTAATGGATTGTTTTATATTTTTGTCTTTAACTTTTCAATGTAATGTGACCTAACTCTACATAAATTAATTTAAAAAGTTATTAAAATATATAAAATTAGAAATTAGGGTTGACAAAAGAAAAGAACTTATGTTGCTAGAAAGAAGGATATTAAAATTTTAGAACAAAAATAAAACTCTAAAATATCATATATCAAAACATTAATAGATAAAAGATTAAATAATAAATTATTTTAATTATATTTATAAAAAATTAAATTATTTAATTATATATAAAAATTAACTTATTTAATTTAAAAATTAAACAATAAAATTATTTTTTAAAAAATTTTAAAAAAAAGTCACCCTTGTTCCATTTCATTCTTGATATGTACATATGTTTCAGGAAATAGGTTTTCCCTTCTCTAAAAATAAAAAAAAAATTATGAAAGATAAATATAAAAAAATAAAAAAACTTATCATTAAATTAAAAAATAAAAAATTATTAAAATTAAAAAATTTAACGGATTACGCTACCAAACGATTGTTGTGTTTATCTTGCTGGCGTGGCAACGTCGGGGGACCGTTATCCTGCCCAGCGATGACTCCCCAGAGAGATCCTATGAATTTCATCGCCCTCCCAGATTCGTGAAAATTTATTATATCCGACATCGCCACAACACTCCTAATTTCCACACCTGTCGAAGACAAATTGGTCGCCTCGCTTGTTCACGTTCTCTCTCTAGTCTCTACCACTATCTTCCACGGCAGCACTCTCGTCGTAGCTGGCCTATTTTACTTTGCTTTTCTCTCTCTGCTAATGGCACTTGCGTGACCCAGAAGACAATTCTACATCCCCAGGGCACATGGAGAACCACTCCCTCACCAAAATCGCCGGCATTGAATTTCCGGCCGATGGACTCGACTTCGACTACCTCTCTGGATTCGGCAACCACTTCTCCTCTGAGGCCATCGCCGGAGCTCTGCCACGCGACCAGAACAGCCCCCTTATCTGCCCCTTCGGTCTCTACGCTGAACAAATCTCCGGCACTTCCTTCACCTCACCTCGCAAGCTCAACCTTCGCAGGTTCTTATTTAAATCCAATTAATTTGTTAATTAAATATTTTATCTTTTCATCTCGCTTTGCTTCTTGTGTTGTGGTTTAGTAATTTGGTGATGACTTTTTCTTTCTTCTGTGGCTAGTTGGCTGTATCGGATCAAACCGTCGGTGACGCACGAACCGTTTAAACCTCGGGTCCCATCAAATGGGAGACTCTTGAGTGAGTTCAACCAGTCCAACAGTTGTGCTAACCCAACGCAGCTACGGTGGAAACCCGTCGATATACCCGATTCACCAACGGATTTTATTGATGGGTTATACACGATTTGTGGAGCTGGAAGTTCATTCCTCCGCCATGGATATGCTATTCATATGTAGTGTGATTCATTGCTATCTTATGATTAGTCCTCTTTCTCGTCCTGTCTGATTGTGTTATGGCATAAACTCTACTTCAGCTGAGAAATGGAACTATTGGATTTTTTTTTTTTTCAATTTCTTTGGTTACAATTGCAAGTACTTGACAGTCAGAATTGCACAAAGTAATGAGCTTCCTTGCGGTTGTTTGAACTCAGTAGGAATGGTGTCACTTCCATAGGCATATGTCATTAGTCGACGGCTGAGAAGTGTGAATACATGGTTCTAATGGAGTGCTAGTTTCATGGTTGAAAATTCATGGCATAGTAAAGTAATAGAGATTTCACAAAAAAAAAAAAAAAAATTTCACTCTTCATCATGTTCCTGTATTTTCTTTTATAGCATGTAGAGCAGAAATTCAAATAGAAAAGGAAGTTCTAGAGCATCTTTTTTTCTCCTTTTCTTTGATTAGAATTGTGATTTTAGGGGAGGTCAGAATTGCACAAAGTCATGAACTTTCTGATGGTTGTTTAAACTATCAAAATTTGTTACTTGCATTGATATATGCAATCAGTCAATAGCTGATAAGTGAATACATATGATTTATTAGTAGAGTTCTAGTTTTGTGGTTGACTATGGATAGCAACCATTGAAGTTGAGAATTTGTGATGAGCTTTTCTGCATCCTCCTGCATTTTCAACCTACTGAGCAAGTTGGTAATGTCAAAGTGGGCATGTTTTTCATATGATCAAGGCTCAGAATCTGTTGTTATCGCATGTAAAGTTAAACCTGTCTGTAGATTAGATAGTTAAGGAATCGTTTCTCTTCCATGGCTATGATTCCTTCAGCTGTTCAATTTCTTCATCCTGCAAGGTGATCTGTTATTGCATTGTATGTAACTTTTCCAAAAGAAATGCTACTTTAGATTTCTGTTTTAGAATTACATCTAACCATAATTTGTTGAAATCCAATTCTTAATTTAGTTAGTCTATGGAAAACAAGAACGTTGGATAGATTATGATTGTTGATGCTATGCACTGGATTTAGTGAAGGCAAATTTACACTTTAAGAGGTGGGGAATATATTACTTGTAGGTACACTGCCAACAAATCAATGGCTGATTGTGCCTTTTGCAATGCTGATGGTGACTTCTTGATAGTTCCCCAAAAAGGAAGTAAGTGAAAGTCTCGAGCTTTTTCATTGTTCACAAAGAAAAGTTATGTTTTTAACTAATTGCATTGTGTTCAAGCACAGAAGTTATTTTTTATTTTTTTCTGGTCCCATATCACCTCCCTGCTGATCTGTGCCTGATGAACTCAGGATGCTGTCTTCTTTTAGCCAAAAAGGAAAAAAAAAAGAAAAAGAAAAAATATAAAGATAAAGTCTGGGCTTTTAATACTTGGAAAAAACAGAAATTTCCCATTTGAATGATGCATTTAATTTGAGTGGCAATTACCGATTGGCTTTAAGTTTTATATTTTCATTTTTCAAGTTTCCACTCATTGGAATTACCTTTAATTATTCATGTAGAATCTTATTATTAGAATGTCAAACAATCGTCTCCACATCTGAACTATTCCATGGATATCTGATTTTGGCATCATAGCTTATACAACAATCCTCCCTAGCCCTTTGTGTTGTTACTTTTGGAAGGTTTCTTTCCTTTGTAATTATCTGTCATAATACCTTCTGCTGGTTTTGTAGGGCTCTGGATCACTACGGAATGTGGAAGATTGAAAGTTTCCCCTGGTGAAATCGTTGTAATACCTCAAGGTTTTCGTTTTACTGTTAATCTGCCTGATGGTCCATCCCGTGGCTATGTTGCTGAAATATATGGCACTCATTTTCAACTTCCTGATCTTGGACCAATAGGTAACTTGTCACTTCTGCTGTTCTGGACTTAAAGCTAACAAAAGCACCATATCAGTTGCTTAAAAAATTCATAGTATGCGATATATATAACACTTGTTTTTCACAGTTTTTGTGATATTTTCAAAAAATCGTGTTTTATTTACATTTTAGGTGCCAATGGTCTGGCTGCTCCAAGGGATTTCCTTGTTCCTACAGCATGGTTTGAAGACAATTCATATCCTGGATACACTGTAATACAGAAGTTCGGTGGTGAACTATTTGCTGCGGTACAAGATTTCTCTCCATTCAATGTCGTTGCTTGGCATGGTAACTATGTTCCATATAAGGTGTGCTTATCTTCTATAATGTTGTTTTCTGCTGCAAGATGACTTATCATTACAATCATGATCATATGATTGGTAATTTTTTAGGGAAATAATCCACTTAAAAAGAAATGTATCCTGATAGATCAACTATTTTCACTTGCAGTATGACCTAACCAAATTCTGCCCTTACAATACCGTTCTGTTTGATCATAGTGATCCTTCAATAAATACAGGTATGCACTGTCTAACCTCTGTCCATCCCTTTTAAGTGCAATACATGGATCCATTGTGATATTATATAACTTATGTTCATCTTATGTTCACAGTATTGACAGCACCAACTGATAAACCTGGGGTGGCATTGCTTGATTTTGTCATTTTCCCTCCCAGATGGCTGGTTGCTGAGCATACATTCCGGCCTCCATATTATCATCGCAACTGCATGACTGAATTTATGGGCCTCATTCATGGTGGTTATGAGGTTAGCTACATCAATTTTTTATTCATTGCTTGAATCACTAGTTACTGGCCCTTGAAGGCAAAATTTTTCTCTTTACTCTTTAGTTTCATCAGTTCTGTCTAATTCATACTTCTGATTTCAGGCTAAGGCTGATGGGTTTGTCCCTGGTGGTGCAAGTCTGCACAGCTGCATGACTCCACATGGTCCTGATACCAAGTCTTATGAGGTATGGTTCTAGGAATCAATTAAAAAAAGAATAATGCTACTCACACAATGCATGCAAGCGAACACATGCTCCAAAATATCAACAAAAGAAAAAAAAATGGATAGGTTTCAACCACCTAGCATAGCCTGTAGAAATTTTTGCATAGGTTTATGTTGTATGAGTGGCACTTTACTCATCAAAGAGACATGGAAACTCATTCTTGCTCTATCTCTCTCCATTCTCAAGTTATAAACCCTTGATGAAGGGCATATTTTGCTTGATAGGAATTAATTACTGGGATTTTAACTTCTAATAACATATGAACTGGTGCACAGGGTACCATTGCAAAAGGGAATGATGCAGGTCCTTACAGGATCACTGACACAATGGCCTTTATGTTTGAATCAAGCTTAATACCCCGTGTCTGTCAGTGGGCTCTTGAATCACCCTTCATGGATCATGATTACTACCAATGTTGGATGGGCCTGAGATCTCATTTTACACTTGCTCCTAAAACCCCCTCAGCCACGCAGAATTGGCAGAGTGAATAATGAAATGGTTGTCCCAAATGAAGATTACCAGCCCAGAGATGCTTTACTTTCATTGTACATATACTAAGATGTAGTGGTAGGCTTAATGTCAATAAAATAATGTACAGTACTACTATTTTTACTAATTAAATTTGATTAAATATTTACTTAAAAGAATTTAAAGTATTATATTTATTATATTCTGTTGATTAAATTGTGGGACAACAAAATACCACATCACAAAAATAATTGTGTGAAAAATTTAGTATTAAAAACTTTGTAGGAGTTAGATTTTCCAATAATGTGTTATTAATGTAACAGAATGAAAATAAAAAAGAGTCAAGTACTTATGTAATAAATTCTCGAACAAAATCTACCCAAAAGGTTATTGCATAGAAAACAAATTAAGATTGAAATATTGTCAAATATTTATCCAAGATTGTGTATGTCAGTTTGTTTGAAAGTTATTTTCTCTTATACATAAACACAATAAGAATAATTTATTTATTTCTTGATTTATAATATTATTTAGTTTCCTAATTGTCGTAGAATTAGTTCAATAATTTTTAATTTTTCATTTTAATAAAATTGGCTTTGTTAATTATAATTGGTTTCTTAACTTTACTAAAATTAATTTTTCCATTTCGTCTAAGTAAAGAATATTTGGTTGTTATACTAATAGAGAAATAAAATAAAAATAATGGAATAAAATTTAACATATGATAATTATTAATATCAACAAATAGGATGAAAAATATATCAAAATAAATAAAATAGGTTATTTCAAAATTCTAGTTATATTATACTAATTTGTAATATAAATTTTTCATACTTTTTTGATAATAATTTATTTAACATTTGAAGAACAATAGTTTTTTTTTATATTGTTTTCTTAATAATTAGAACACTTAAAACACCCTTATTAATTTTAAAATATATTTTAATTGAATAATCAAATAAAAATCACTTTCACTAAAAATTACTGTTATTAAAAATATAAATAATTTAACAATAATATAATGCGTTATAAAAATTTTAATTTTATATATTATAATCATAAAAGAGTAAAGAAATTTACAAGAAAAAAACAGTCATCTCGAAAAAAGTTTATATATGATAAAGGAAAATTAATAACAAAGGAGCTAATATATTAAAAAGTTTTTAAAAATTTATTTATTACGAAGAATCAATTAAATAAATATTTAATATATGCGTAATTAATTATTTAATTTATTTAAAATTAAATTTTTTAAAATTTTAAATGTTAAAATTTAAAATAAATACTAAATTTTAAATTTATAAAATTCAAAATTTTATAACATTTAATTTTAAACTTTAAAATTTTAAATATGATGTGTCAATAAATTTTAAAATATTATCTTCAAAAATTTAATACCAAAATTTTAAATCAAAATTTTAAATATGATTTATAATTATACATTAGTTTTACATATCTATATTTTTTATTTATAATTATACCAGTAAATAAATTGAAAAAACTATCCTATATTGAAAATTTCCCTAAGTTTTTGAACATGTGTTAACGTAAATATCGGGTCTATATTAACTTATTACGAATTTTTCCCGTGATAGACCTCCACCATGGCTTATGGTTTCGACAAGTGATACCGGCGGTCGGAGATTGTGGCGTTGCTCGAATACACCAACTAAAACACCGAGCAGCGAAGCAAAACCCTTCTGATTCTTTTTCTGAGGTTTGAGAGGACAAGCAGAGGAAGAAGTAGTCGCCATCGAATTCTGAGAAGATGGCTCGGAACGAAGAGAAAGCTCAATCGATGCTGAATCGGTTCATTGCCCTCAAAGCCGAGGAGAAGAAGAAACCGAAGGAGCGCCGCCCTTTCCTTGCCTCCGAGTGCCGCGACCTTGCCGAGGCCGACAAATGGCGGCAGCAGATCATGCGAGAGATTGGCCGCAAGGTCGCCGAGATCCAGAACGAGGGTCTTGGCGAGCACCGCCTCCGGGACCTCAACGACGAGATCAACAAGCTCATTAGGGAAAAGGGTCACTGGGAACGGCGTATAGTTGAGCTTGGTGGCCCCAATTATACCAAACACTCCGCAAAGATGACCGATTTGGAAGGCAATATCGTCGACGTTCCCAACCCAGGTGGGCGTGGCCCTGGGTATAGGTATTTCGGGGCCGCCAAGAAATTGCCTGGGGTTAGGGAGTTGTTCGAGAAGCCTCCTGAGCTGAGGAAGAGGAGGACTCGCTATGATATTTATAAGAGGATAGATGCGAGCTATTATGGGTATAGGGATGATGAAGATGGGGTTTTGGAGAGGCTAGAGGG
Source organism: Dicorynia guianensis (assembly GCA_037013595.1). Taxonomy (NCBI): domain Eukaryota; kingdom Viridiplantae; phylum Streptophyta; class Magnoliopsida; order Fabales; family Fabaceae; genus Dicorynia; species Dicorynia guianensis. Next base: position 7,279,848 of record JASUAB010000009.1, read on the forward strand.
TCCAGCGGAGGAAAGGATGAGGAGGGAAGCGGTGGAAGAGTGGAATAGGTTGGAGGAGATTAGGAAGGAGGCTAGGAAGATGGTGAAGAGTGGGGACGTGGTGACTTTGAGTGCTACCGCAGCTGCAAGGGAGTTGTTGCATGAGGAGGAGGAAGATGTGGTGGAGGAAGAAAGGAAGAAGGAAAGGGAGATGAGGGAGAAATTGGAGGAGAAAGAGAGACAGTTTGTGGTTCATGTGCCATTGCCGGATGAGAAAGAGATTGAGAGAATGGTGCTGGAAAAGAAGAAGATGGAGCTCTTGAATAAGTATGTCAGTGAGGACCTCTTGGAGGAGCAGAGTGAGGCCAAGGCTATGCTTAACATTCAGCGGTAGTTTGTTGAATATATTGGGATTAGAATAGCCTCCATTTAAATGGTAATGTTGAACTTCTTCCTTTGATTACATATTAGTGCTGACTTAGAAGTGGAGAACAATGTGTTGCCACTTTTTTTCTTATAGTTGTAATTGGATGAATGCTGTATTCAGTAAGAAAATTTGGAATATACCATGATGAATGTTTCTTTTTCTTCCTCTGAGGAGAAGGGAAGAGTATTCTATTACTTGGAATTCTATGATATTATTGTGTTTCTTGTTCTCTGTTATTGTTTTGACTAGACTTTTATGAACTTTCAAAGATATTATACTTTTGTAGTTTGATTTATTCTTTGTATTGGTTTTTGTTAGGGTGTACATAGTAGTGTATTCTTACCATGTATATTATCTATGTTTTACATGTGATGATATTAGCATTAATTAGGCCCATTGTACAGTCTAATATAAATACTAGTTAGAGAGAACCTAGTCTCTCATGTTTCACATGATAAAACCCTAAAGCCACCACTGTGTATCCTTGTCCAGCAGCACCAAAAAGTCCAAATCACCCCTCTTTCTCTCTCTTCCAGCCACTGCTGGGGCCAGTTTGCCGCTGTTCGGTCACTGAATCTGACCTCACCACAATGACCGTCACCCTTAGATTGGCCAGACCCTGCTGCCCCACCATCGAAGCTACCACCACGTGCCCCCACATGTTAGTGAAAGATTTCTGCCGGCGACCCCATGTGCAGGCAACCTTCTTCCGGCTGCCACCTCTCGAGCCATATGAGTACATCCCTAGGGTTTGTTTTCCCAAAAATCATCCCGAACTGTTGCTGTTTGCATACCAAACCTCTTTTTTGCCTTCTTTTTTCACCCAAACAGCTGAGTATCCCCCTTTTCCCTTAAACCCAAACCATGTCTTCCATCAATGGTGTCTCGTCTCATCCTGGTATTTCATTTGCCTCTCAATCATTCTAATATAGGGACCCTGATTATCACCTCTATCAAATTGATAGGGTCTGCCAACTATTTTCCACAGGCAGCCTCTGTCAAAATGTGGTTCAAGGGGCAGGGTCAAGTAGATTATCTCACCAAGAAAGCTGAAGGTGTACCTACAGCTGATAGGGCCAAATGGGAACAGGTTGATACTCAATTATGTAATGTTTTATGAAGTTTGTGTGTGATAATCAGGCTGCCTGCGCATAGCTTCCAATCCAATGTTTCATGAGAGGATCAAACATATTAAAATTGATTGTCATTTTGTTAAAGAGAAGTTGGTTGAAGGTGTTACTGTTACCAAATTACTAAAGAGTCCTTGAGTAGAATATTTTTATGATAGGCTTAATGCATATGATATTTATGCTCTAACTTGTAGGAGAGTGTTAGAGTGTATGTAGTAGTATATTCTTACTATGCATATTATTCATGTTTTACATACGATGTAATTAGCATTGATTAGGTTCATAGCACAACCTATTATAAATACTAATCAAAGAGAATCTAGTCTCCCATGTTTTTTTCTCTCTAATAATTCTCTTACAGTTTTCGACTGCATTACTCAATGTCGAAGACAGGGACCTTGTGGTCAGCTGTCTTGATGTGTTTGTGAAAAATCTTCTCTGGCTGATTGGCATGATGATACAATACTCTATTTTGAGTTTTCAGTCTTGTTTTATAATAGTGTCTGATGAGTTCTACGGAATAAAGATCGGGTGGATCTTGTTTTGTCCTTCAACATTAGTATAGTGAGATTACAAGCGCTCTTGTTGAATTTTGTCTAATTTAGCTTTGTGCTTATTTGTTTTAATTCTGTCTCATTACATGGGTATTCATATAGCTCTCGTGTCCAAAGAAAAAGAAGCAAATAAAATACTAGAAAGACTCTTAGGAAGCATCTTTTTGAGTTTTCATGCCTGTGCAATCCCTGTGCTTGTGTAATTGCTTTCTTTAGTTATGTTCTTACCACTTGGCAGTTATCAGCAGTGCTGAATAGCAGCTCTTCTCAGTATCTCTATGGCCGGTGCTACAAGACTTAAAGTTATTAAGACATCACCAAGCCTCAGTCACTTGTTAGTCTCTTCTGTCAATGGTTGAAACAAAAGATGAAGACTGGAACTTAATGTTGATTTTACTTCCCTCAGTCAGAAACTGATGCCTTATTCTCCTAAACCCTATCCGTCTACTTGAATACTCTATTATCTGTACCATTTGTCTAACTGCCCTAACTTCTCCTTTCTCTGTCCCGGCCGTCTACCTCTCTCGCTTCCCTGTGGAAATTGAAAGAACACGATGAAACTACACTTAGACACTGTTTTCCTTCTTATTCCCCCGTGTGAAGAGTGGGGAACCGGTGACTGTTAGGCGTACACACAGTCACGCTTACTGTGCATACTACGCCAAGGAAGAATTTTTTAAGGGTACGGTGCAAAATGCACCATTTTCTTAAAAATTTCATTTGTAGGCAAATGTCTGGTACGTATCACACTGCATGCGCCATGAACAAATTTTTAAGGAGATGGTGCAAAATACAGTTTTCTTAAAAATTTTATTTGCACGGTATGTACAAATTGTGTGTACACCCATATTTACTCGAATCAAGTTATGTTAAATATACGGACAGTCATGCATATGTCAGGGAAAAAATTTTTAAGGAGACGGTGTAAAACACACCATTTTCTTAAAAATTTTATTTGTAGGCGTACACACAATATACACAAATTGTGTCGTATGTTTATAATTACTCGAATTGAATTATATTAGGTGTACATACGGTCATGTGTATTGTGTATATGCCAAGAAACAAATTTTTAAGTACATGGTGCAAAACGCGTTATTTCCTTAAAAGTTGGCATACGCACGGTCATGCGTGCTCTGTAAAATGCATTGGTTCCTTAAAAATTTTTAAGGCTATAATTACTTGAATTTAGTTGTACTTACAGTTATACATGCATATATCAAGGAACAAATTTTTAAGGAGATGATGCAAAACATACGGTTTGCCTAAAAATTTTATTTGTAGCCTGGTTGGCGTACGCACAACAAACTACGTGTACGCCTATAATTGCTCTTTCAATCCTTTGTAGTTCTTTCACTTGTTAGCTTTCTGCCGAACCCTGAAGTCATCAGAATATCTGGCAACTGAACATAGTTCAGTGCCTACTTTGTCCTTGTAGCAGACTGTTAGACTGCATTGCCTCTGCCAATGGCAAGCTTATGTTCTCAATTTGGATGTTGTAAGTTTAGAAGCAAGCGGTTTTGTAAACGGGCTCAAAGCCCAAGGAGTTTTTCCTTGGCATTAACCAATTGAGTCTTAATCCCAATTCAAAGGCGTTTATTTGTATTGAGAATAGAAAAAGGTCGTTCTAACGAAATCTTAGAGCAACTAACATCCTACAGACAGCTTGAAGGTTGCTTGATGTTTAATTTTATAATTTAGTATGTAAAATTTAATAAATTTAATAATTTATATTTTTTAAATAAATATTTATTAATATTTAATTTATAAAAATATCTTATTATATAATACAATGTTTTGGGTTGGCCTCCCAGCATGACCCAAAAACATGAAGAGATCTAAATTTTCTTTATTTTTCTTATTGGATTTAATTTAATTTATAACTACAGTAAATACAGCCAAGTGAAACATTTTATTCACCAAAATTAAAGAAAAAAAAAATAGAAGGAATCTCAGCCCATGCCCATCTTCCCCTTCTCTCATTGCCCCTCCATCGTATGGAAAAGGGAAGATTCACGCGTTGAAGCAAACGTACAAGTTGATAATTGAAGATGAAAGTAGACTAGAATAATGTCCTAATAATATAGCCAACCATGAAATAGATGTGTGTGTTGTTCTGTTTTCTGTTTTTAATCTATTTAGAGACAGTGTTCCACCTCTGCACAGGTTCTTTGCTGGCCATCTGTGGAGGCACCCAGCCTCACTAGGCTTTCCTTTCTTCCTTTTACCTTAGTGCTCTAGATGTTGCCATTATAGCATACATCACTTGTGCATCACATGAGAAGCACAACCTCCATTAATTTCTATCCCATACGAGAAAATGGGCCACAAATGGAAAGTAGCTAGCTATTTCCACTCTACTACAATTATTCTATATATAAAATAATGGTATATGTACATATAAATATATACAATCTTATATTTTTGCTTTTCATTTTCTCTCTCCTCTGAAAACCTTTCTCACGGCTTGCAGATAGCATACATGCTACGTGCATATGCCAGTTGTTTCTGATCTATATATTTATATCTATAATAAATTGGGTCAAAAAATTATGAATTGTTATCATCTAAGTTTTTTTTGGAAATTAGATGATACAGTAAAAATAATATAAAATTAAGTGAAAGAAAATATTAGTGAGAGAAAAAAATTGATATATTAAATTTAAATATAAGATAAAAAGATAGAAAAAATATCAAAAGAAAAAATTCAAATATAAAAACTTGATAGCTTTTTTTGACCAGCTTCTTCTTTTCCAACCTCCTATTTCCTTTTTTTTAAAAAAAAAAATTTATAACTGCTACAGAGCTGCCCTTGCCCTTGCCTGCACAAGGCCATCAGCACCTAGATATATATATTCTCAAGGGTAAAGTTAAGCTGTTTTCAAAGAAAGGTAGCCTAATATGAGAAAAAAAATTAATAAAATGAATAGTTTTTCCAAAAAGTTATACAACTTATTAAACAAAATAACTTGATCCTATGCCAAAGTCCTTTTGCTCCAAATTCCAATCATTTATGCTACAAACATTGCAGGCATATATTCTTTACTATTCCAAACGATACTTCACCCCAATGCCATACCATTATTTTCAGATATTATCATAAACTACAATAATATAAATGTATGTAATAATAATGTAAAATAAAATTCAACATACTTGGTGTAAAATCCATTTTTTATAGGAGGTGTCCAAGTTTGTTCTTGTTACACATGGCATGTGGAGTCTATTTAATTATACAAATTATGTTGCTGTGTTAGTCAACATAATTGTTGGTGTCCAATATTGGTTTGATGCACAATTAGCATCTTGCATCATGCATGGTGTTAATCTATACAAGGATCTGTCTTGGAATATTAGCTAAAATGAATAGCAAGAGCACTGTCTTGAGCAAAGTTGAATTTGAATTTTGTTTATTGCGTAGTTTTAATCATTTTTTCTTTAAATTATCTTTTTAACCCTACTTTTTATTTTACTAATTTTTTTAATTTTCTCTTAATTTTTAACTGTACACTAAATTTAGAATACAAAAATTAAGAAATTCTCTCAACAAAAGAGCATGTTGAGATTGTTGAGAGTGAAACTCATTTTAAAATACTCAACAATATTATAAAAAAATTAATCTTTTAATTTTAATGGTTGAAAGATATTCTAATTCATCAGAAAAAAGAGCATATTGAAATTTTTTAAAGAAAGTTAGAGTATATAATAAAAAAAATGGAAATAAAATTAAGAGTAAAAAATAATAAAAAAAATTTATAAATTAAATTATAAAAATAAAAAATTGTTAAAATTAATAAATAAAATTAAAAAAATTCAAATTCACAAAGGAACATGGGTTGAAAAGATAAGGAATTGAACCTTAAAGAGAGAATAAAAATTATTTATTATTTTTTGGGTAAATTATTATAGATATTAAATACAAAACCACTACTTCTATCTGAAATACCCAAATGGATGCCATGCAATGCAACTGTACAAATCGGTCGCCATCAAGCTTTCCTCTTTTATTAATGTGTTTGCGCGTCAACTTTTTGATGCTTTTATTATTCATTGCGTCTGCTTAAAATATTAATATGATAATTATATTTTAAAAAGATTTATAAAAATTATAAAAAAATATAGACATGTCGGGACTGAGCTGCTCTTCCCACGTGCAATTATGCTTCTTCACCAGTTCACTTCACATGCAGTCCTTTTTTTTTTTTTCCCTATAAAGTGTGTACGGTACCACAGAATTCTAGGGATCACAAAACTAAAAGCAAAATTACAGACATAATGATAGGACATATTTATCCCTAATTTTCTTAAAGAACAATGATGTTGGTATGAGGAAGCATCCCCTTTTTTATGTACAGAAATAATAATGTTTAGGTGAGAAAAAATGTAAAAAAAAAAAAAGAGATTATATGATATTTATATTATTTTAATTTATATAAATATTAATATTTTTAAATATAAAATTTAAATTTTTTATTTTCAATATATTTTATTTTATAATATATTTTTATTTTAAATTTATATTAAAATATATTTTATAAATTTTATTTCTTTATTTTTTTTAATTTTATATTTATCTCTTTTTTTCTTTTAAATTTTTAAAATATAGAGTATCCATATTCCTTAGATGTGAGCTATTTATGAAAGCCACATGCAATCCCTTTAATTATTGTGCGTTCATCAGAAACCAATATCAATTATTAATATTGGTACCTGCTTTTTAAACAAAAGGAAAAAGTTTTCCTATTCTTATAAATTAAATTTTTATTAAATATTTATAAAAATTTAAATTATTAAATTTATTATATATTATAAACTTAGCTATAAAAAATTATGGCTATTTCCTAGATTCCATCATTTTTTAAGGAAGAAAAGGTTGATATAGAAAAATATAGATAGTATTACATATAATTAGAGGAATTTCTAATCAAACACTCAGTTTGGTGGGATTGAACTCAGATTATGACTCTAATTATTTGGATTTTTGAAGAGAATATATCTATTATTCTCAATATATATTTTTAAAGGTTTTGTTATTCTTAGAAATTAACTTTTATTAAATATTTATTTAAAAACTTAAACTTTTAAATTTGTTATTTGTTGGATTCAATATATTTAATATTTCACATTAATTTTATGAGGTGTTACTAAAATTTTGCTTGAGCATAAGTTTTCCTCTTTCTTAAAGAGTTTCATAAGGATCTTATTCTTGAAATTGTTTGACATTTTTAATATTTTTTCATTGCATATACACTCATGCAGGAATTGGATCCTTGATTTTGAAATTCTTGATTTTAATTAGTTTTGAGAAAATAAAAAGAATAGAAAGTAGTTTTTAATAATTGATGTTGCATGGGATTGTGTGGTGTGTCGAGACATTTAATATGATAGAATTAATTATTGATTAATTAATTTAAAAATATCTTTTAAAAATAATTAATTAGTTAAGTTTTAATTAAATTATGAGATAAATTAGGTGATTTATTTTAGTTTATTCAAAAAATAATTTAACTAATTATCTTAATCAATTTCAATTTAAATTAATTTATTTTTAAGAAATAAGTCTTGTAGCTAGAACTCAATTTTCTATGTGGGAATCCTAGTTAAAATATATTTTTAACAAGTGATAAATATTTAAAAAGAATTAAGAGTGTCCAAAAAGGACTACAAACTTGATATAGAAATTTTCACTTAAAAGAATTTTTCTAACTTTTAACTATTTATTTTCTTTTTAGAATATTTTCTTAAAAATATTATCACACTTTTAGAATTAGTAACATCTCTATAACTATAAGAAGAATAATAGCCATGCTTGTGAGTTTATTCATATTGTAGCAATATTCATAGGTAGATCGCAATGGGAGTCGCACTACTGAGTTCGTGATCAAACCTAACCCAAACTTATTCATATTGATCAAAATTGCATAAAACCGACAATTCGACCTATCCAAAATTCTAAACTTGATTTTCTATGACCAACTGACTTTTTTCTTCAATTTAACCCGTGCACACCGTACGCCCTATGCTTTATGACTAAATTGCACCTAATAACTTATCTTTATTTGCTTAAACCTCTTTTCCAAAAGTGGATGGTGTATTGGTGTTTCTAGTTAAATAATTCAATAATGATAAATATAAAGACAAATCATTAAACAATTGTTAGTTAACATGCATTCCAACTTTTGCCCTAATCATTATTACTGTCCTCTGAGTACTTTCTCTTTAAAACACAACATATATATAAACGCCAACGTGAAGTGATGGAAGGAAGAGAGAGAGAGAGAGAAGAGGGAAGGGCCACAAATCTGCCCATGTGAGTCTGATTTGGAGACAAAGCAAGAAAGCTGGGCTCTTCCAAGCACTCCACATGGGGGGAGGAGGACATGATTCTTACAACCTCCTGTCTCTTCACAGCTCATCCTTACCCAAACTCCTCCATCTTCCCACCATACCCACTATCCCTTAAATTAATCTGCCCTAGAGATCTTCTCCCCTGCAACTCCCACCACAGCAAATTAAATGATCCCTCACACCTTTAGATCATATATTATAACACTTTATAGTCCCATATTTTTGCCATAAATAAAATAACACTCACATTGTAGATCCACTATGATACAAAACTCATCAGAACAAGTCTTGGGCCATCCTCGTCCATTAAATTCATATCTATCAGAAAACTGCATTAAAATAAAGATGATCAGGAATCAAGTGAACGGTTGTGATGCACTGACCAAGGTAAATCAATTGGGCCCAGCATTCAAAGTCTCACTAATACATTAACTCTGTGTGAGTAGTATGGTATACTACTGGTATGCAGAACACAGGAAGGGATATATGTGCAGACATCTCTTACGCAAGTGTCAGTTTTCTTCCAAATTTTAGATTGAAACTTATAATTACTTATAATTTTACTTTGGATACAAACCTATTCAAATTTATAATTTTACGTATGAGTTAAATGACTTTGCGAGATGATCTATGCTGAGCATTTTATCATACAGGTAATCTGCAGATGCTTGGGGATTGGATTTATTAGGTATGAATATCAGATAATGGATGCCAAGAGAAGGGTCACATCGGCACGTGGTTGCTGATTCCTTCTAGTTAATAAACTAACAGTGCCAATGAAAAATTTTCCCACCAAAACCGTTGAGTCTTTCACCAGCTAGCTGTTGCTAGCTGTCTCTAATCCCCTCCCCATGTGACCCACCCCTCTCTCTTCCCCCTCTCCAAAACCTCTGGACCTCAAAAAAACCAAAACCAGACATTACATACTCCAAAATCTAAGAGACGGCGAAAACTTTGGAGCAAATGAAACCATGATGAGGTTGTGTGACACTCACTATATTGTTTTCTCCCCTCATCATCTCTTCTTCCATATCTCTTCTCTCTGCACTGCACGTTTAGCAGTCCAAGAAGAAAGATTTTGATCTGAGATCTGCAGTTGTTTGTACTGGATAGGTTGTTGGGATTGGTGCTGCTATTTTTTTTTTAATTTGTTTTTTTGGCTCTCATAACTTAAGCCAAGGTAGCCCCCAAAATTTTAGCAAGCTCTCTATATTTGGTGACACTCTGAATGGCACAGTTACCTCCTAAGGTACCAAGCATGACCCAGAATTGGCCATCTTTTCCTCACCAAAAGATAGCTACAATGCCAAGCTTGATGCAGAGCACCACCACAGCTACCACTGCTCAACAATATCAACAAAACCATAATCATAATGCTTCACCACAGCCACAGCAATCACAACAACAGCCTCTACCATCCTGGGTTGACGAGTTTCAAGATTTCTCGTCGGCACGGCGGGGGGCTCATCGGCGGTCGGCGAGCGATTCCATCGCATTCCTCGAGACGCCATTCCTGGAGGATTGCCGAAACTCGGCCACCATGATGCCGGGCGGTGGGACCCATGGGTTCGACAGGTTGGACGAGGAACAGCTCATGTCCATGTTCTCCGACGACATTGCCCCATCCGTTGCTTTGCCACCGCCACCGCTGTCGTCCACCAACTCCAACCCATCAACGCCCAACTCGTCCACTCCGTCGTCCGACCAGAATAGCAATAACGATAAGAAGCCAATGGCACTGGATGCCCCGTTACAAAACCATCCGCTGCAGCCCAAGAATGAACCTGGAGAGGTGGAAAGCTCCTCTAGAAACGACACACCAGCGCCGCCGCCTTCCACCACCCACACCGGCGGTGAAACTATCGTCGACCCCAAAAGGGTCAAAAGGTAATCTTGCTAATGCTGCCATTACTCTATTCCCTCCTGTGTATGACCCATGCACGTCAATTAATTAAATTGCATTATCTCAACCCAAACAAAAAAGCTTTAAAATAAATTGAGTAATATAATAACATTTAGTGGCCCAATTTTTATTTTTTAATGATAATTATTTAATTAAAAATATATTTTTAACTATTGGTGTATAATCTTGTGTAAATAAATTTTTAAAAGAAATTATTTTTTAGCGTTGTTAAATAAGTAATTTTTATAATTATCATTTATACAAAATTATGGATGAATAATTGTAAAAATATTCTTATTTATTTGATTAATAGAATAATATAATTATTATTACATTATTTAACATTTGAATTTTCACATTATTAATAGTAGAAATAGAAGTGGGAATAATTCTATTTTTTTCCTTGAAAATTAGAATTTTGGCTAACCGGCAATCAGCTCAGAGGTCCAGGGTGAGAAAGCTTCAATACATTTCTGAGCTGGAACGGAGCGTGACAACATTGCAGGTAAATATAAGTGTATTTTAATTAATTAATCACAATTATTTTACAAATTATATAATTTAATTTGCAGCTTAAAAATTAATTAAATTTGATTAATGTGTGTGTTAATGATAAATGCATGTTATATTATGAAGACAGAGGTATCGGTATTGTCGCCCAGAGTTGCATTCTTGGATCACCAACGTTTGGTTCTTAACGTGGACAATAGTGCCTTAAAGCAACGGATTGCCGCTTTAGCACAAGATAAGATTTTCAAAGACGGTAATAGCCTTCATAATCTTCTTTCTTGTTCTTTTTTTTTTTTTTTTAATAACTCAAAAATTGATTCATCCCTCAATAATGGGTGGGGATATTCAAAAATCTTAAAAGCCACCAAATATTTGGATACGGAATTTATTCCAAATTTTGAGTTCACCACATAATTTGGTAGAATCATGTGGTGAATATGAAATTTGGGGTGTCTAGTAGTGCTCGGGAATATTAAGATAGTGTAAGAGATGAAATTTCAAGATTCGAACTCCTTCCATCATGACTACCTGTATACCAATTAGTAATTATGATCATTGGGACACCACTTAATAATCTTTTTTCAAATTATATAATTCGTTTGTTTCTATTGTGGGTTAGTCTGGTTTGAAACTTGTTACTTCCTGAGCGCCATGATTGTTGAGACGGTGTTTTTGTCTTGTTTTCAATTGATTTCTCAGCTCACCAAGAAGCATTGAAGAAGGAAATAGAAAGGCTAAGGCAAATCTATCACCAACAGAACCTACACAAGATGGGCAGCTCAGTCAACAACAACGGCCTTTCTCTTCATTCCCCAACATCACAGCCACAACCACCACACTCTCACCATCAGCAGCTAATGGGATCTCAGCCCTTGGGATGTACAGACAAGGAGAAGCTCCTCAGTTGAGAGCTGTGGATCATGCTAACTTGAACTTCCACGTGATGTGTTCCCACAGCAGTCTGGATGTGGGGCTCCTAACATGCTTCTGAGGTTGGAGGGTAGGAACTTGACAACAACTTTGGATTGTTTTGGATAGACTGAAGTAAAAAGAAGTTGTCTTTAGGTTATTATGTGGGTTTAAGTTTTGTTTTTTTAATGATTAACATTTTGTTTTTCCTTCTGAAAGAAAATTCTCAATCATTTTTTCTTGGGAATGGGATACGGGAGAGAACATTGTGGGTTTGTGTTGAGATGCATGGGAGCTGTCAGAGAAATGGTTTTCTGCTTTTTTTCTCGCTTAATTACTTCTGCATGGATTTTGATGTTAATTGTATATGAGAATGTGGCATCATTCTTTTGGTTCAAATTGATCATGTTCAAGTATGTGCTTGAATTGGTTTCAAAGTTACTTGAGTATCTGTTCAGCCAGGCTAATACCCAGAACTTACAATACTCTTTAGGGCCAAAATGTTCAATCATAACACTCATCTGATGGTTTTGGTTAAATAACACTCTCCTTTAAAACAAAACTAAAGACAGATTGCTGATAGCAGTTAGTTCGTTTAGCATCTTCTTTCATTCTAAAAACAGATTCTTAAGAAAAAAGTTTCAAGTTAAGTACAGTTTTCTTCTAATTCTGTCAGCAGTAGTTCATCACTTCATTGCATTATGACATGATGCTATTACATGACACAGTAATTTAAGGAAAAGAACAAAAAGTCAACCCTAGTGAAGGTAGCATTAACCCTTAGGATCTTTGTTTTTCAGGCACTGGGTTTAAACCTACTCGAACAGTTGAACTGCAAAAAGAATTGCAGGTTTTATAATCTTAATCGTTTTAACAACTGAAAAGTTAGAGTCATAATTGTTTTGTACTTTTTTTTAGCAACCTAAATAACCACTTCATCAAGGAAGAATAATGTCCACGGAGCTTTAAAGAAACCAGAATGATCATGACTCAACTTTTGAAAAGTTTAAAATCTGTCCTAAGACATAATTATATTACTAATAATTGCTTATAGGCAGGAAACTGCAGCTGGATTTTCGAAAAAAAATAATGAACAAAAAGAGCCTTGACAGCTTTTATGAATACTTAAACCCTAGAAAAGCTGTTTCATCAATTATGCAGGGATTTGGGCTGCCAAGCAAATGCCATGGTAGTAGGAAAGCATCTTACTTACTACATTAAAGAAATATTACTTGTCGGCCCATATATGTTTACAGAAGTTTTTGGGGACCACATGAGAGTTCAAACTAAGAGCATTAACCTTATCCCACCCCTCCTCTGCCACATATTTACAGAACCAAGTGCCTGGCAGTGCAATTAAACTTACCTAGCAGTAAAGTGGTCTTAGCATTCTTGTTTGCGGATTTTTAGTACCTGTAGCCGTACATTATTACTTCACTTTCTTCTTCACAGTGATCTGAGATGTTTAAACTTGAGTTGGAGAATCAGATGCATTTGAAGAGCCTGTAGAAGTATCAGCAACATCAGTGACTCTTCTTGAAAGTGCCCTCTTTTGAGTTTCCCAACGTTGAATCATAGATCCCGTTAGCCTCCAAAATGTTATTTGCACACTGCTTATATTATTCCTACGAATAATGTAAACCAGGAGAACAATTGTTGATGTGCTTCCTGTTAAAGTGAAGAGCGCCCAAAAGCTGTTGGGACCAAGTCTTGTAGTTTCTCCATCTGGTTGGTCTTCACATTCCTGTGATGCAAGCATTTTGCTTTCCATTTCACGTAGCTTGCCATTTTCAAATATCTCTACTAGGGCCCTGTCTACACTAGGAATATATGGAGAATGTCTTCGAAATGCCTACAAAAGCCAGAAAGCACAACAAATATGAATATACTTGTAATTGAGGGACTAAATATTAATGCAAAAGAAAGATAAACGAAGTGTTGAAGCAATACAAATCCATATCCTCCATTTTTGTACATAGGCCCGGCGTGGATAAATTCTTTGCAGTGCTTTTTAAGGAAAATTTTGGCTTCAGGGACTTCAAGGAAGGTAGCTTCTATTTCCTTCCTTCTTAGGGCTTCAGCATGTTCTTCTAGTGAGCCATATGTTTGGATGTTTGCAGGGTGTATGTGTAACACTTCCTGCAGATATTCTTTTAAGAAGGATCCTCTGTCACATCCAACCATGGCATTGCTACTGCGTATCTGATCAACACTGTTTACAGAGGGTTCAATTCTTTCAACAGTCAGAATGCTGGCAAGGTTTGCTGTGTAAGTCTGTGTTAGAATAAGTGCCACAAACAGCCAAACCACCATGCTTATCCTTGATAGATTGCTGTGCAACCTGTCCCCTGTGTTCACTCAAATCAACCAAATCAAAATTAGCTAAGTGGAGTTACTTTTTCTAAGATTATAATGCAAGTCCCACAATTCTTATAATTTTATTCTCACTTAATCCTCATAACAAGAATCTAAACCATTAAATGTATTGGAGCTACAAACTAAACTATAGAACTCAAAAAATTAAAAATCCACATAGGGTCACATGAAGAAGTGTGAGCATTAAGGGGACGGAGGAGTTGTGGGAATATCATTTCTCTTCCAATGCAGTCACTTTCAAATGGACAAACTAAATGAAAACAAACAAGGTCATGAATTCCCAACTTACCATGTAAGGTGATGAGACTGCTGCAAGCCAACCACACTATTATCCCAGTTTGGTACACTACAGAGCCCTTAAGTTCAGGGCTGTGGTTTCTTTCTAACATCCATAGAACGATGCCGTTGTAGGTAATCATGACCCCTATTAGAATCCACATGGTCTTCGTAAAAGGCTTCATGAATAACCAAGCTCTGGATCCTTTTGATTTCACAGGGACTATCATCTGAATTCCTGGATCAGTGTAGGGCTGGGTGAATTCAGCATACTGATACCGATATGACACTATTGTTACATCACCAACTACTGCATCAAACATCTGCTTCAAGCACAGACAAGGCCAGGAAAGCAGATGTTATTAGCTAGTGTTTCGAGAAAAGCTGCATATATGCCAACAAGGACCAAGTAATTTTTGCAATTAATATATGTATATCAGAAACAGTTCATCTATTTCTATACAATCCTTATTTAACAGAATTTAAATTATTAAAATTTTTTGTTAATTTGTAAGAACTAGCTAATCCAATTGCTCACATTGAAAAAGGGGTGAAAATATTGATCTGGGAACATCTTTTTCCAGCAGAAATGATGTAAATAGTTAGGTGCCAAACTAAACATGGATTATAGAATCGATCTAAAATGAAAGAAAAACTTGGAAATTTAGTTGTTAGAAAAACCTGGCCACTCAATGATTTGTAATTGATGAAGTGAGATACCAACAATGAAATAAATTTTACCTTGAGATAAATTTGCTGCACCAAATCATCATATGAGCCATTGAAAGCATAAAATTCATATGGCAGACTGTATGGCAACAGTTTTACAGTTTCTCTGAAAAGGTCAACAGAGAAACCCTGGAAAGAGGTAGTATTATCAGATTGATTTTGAATTATATCTACGAACTTTTTCACTGGAGACGCAGCGGGGAGCCCAATTCTTAGTGGCTTCCCACTTGTTGGTAGGATCCATCCTCTTGGAGCATCCAAAGGTCCTCCTGGCCAAAAAACTTGTCCTAGTTCCTTCATGGAAGAATTGTAAGTAGCATTTTGACCAATAGTTTTTGAGAAATTCTGTCCATCTGACCAGAACCCGATTTCCATGTAGCTCTTGCCTACCACATTGATGATTTCAAAAGAATGTGCAGGAGCTAATTTATGGTCAGTGAACTTAATATCTCCGCTTAATCCAGTAAAATTATTGAGCAAAATCTTATCCAGCAAAGCCTGGCCCCCTTGGTTGTTGTTTTCGCTCATTGCTAGAGCCACAGTCCGTGTGGCATCATAGGCCTGGGCTGCAAAGATCCCAGGCTCATAGCAGAACTCAAGGGGGTTTTCAGAGCTAAATTTTTGGCAAAATCTACGGGAGAAGTTCTCATACCGTTCCCCCGTTTCTGGGAAGTATCTCTTGACTCCAATAATCCCATGCACTGAGTTAAGAGTGGATGGACTCATGGAATGTACAAGGCTTGTGAAGGAATCGGTGGTGATCCATACATAACCTTTTTCCATCATATCCATTGTCTTTGCTGTTTCAAACAGGTGCAGGGCCAAAGGAAAGGACATATGGACAATAAAGACTGTACATTGTCCTTCTCTAAGGTTCTCAAGATCTTGGGATAATGAAGAGGAAACCAAAGGAGGGATGGCTAAAATTTTGCTTATTTCTATTTGGGCATCAGTGAGGGCTGCATAGAGATGAGTTGAAACTCCTGTGGAAAAAGAATCTCTATCTTCATAGATGATGTTAACTTGATACCATTCCCAAGACTGAACAATAGCAGCTATGGCTTTCATCTGGATAAATGGGCTAGATGAGCTTTGCACTAGGGTGTGCCAATTCTCTGTTGCCCACTTTGGAGTTGCATCAGCAAGAGACAGAACTGGTATGCTATTTTGGCTGCCAATCTCAGCCAATAAAGATGTCTCTTCCCATGTTTGGGGTCCTATGATGGCTTGAACGTTGTTTTGGCCAATAAGATCTCTTCCTGAAAAAATAGTGCATTAATATTAGATGAACTGTCTCTTTATACTCTTTTGTTACAGAGATAAAGTTAGAAGGCCAAAGTTTATAGTTTGGACAATCAAAAATTCAATTCTGACTTAATAAAAGAAGTTGGGAATAAGAAAAATGCTATCATTCTAAGTAGTCAAATCAAAGCTTTCTCATTTTTACTCCCCTCTACTTTCCATTTTTCTAACTAAAGAACCCTCTTAAAGCACATGATGATTAAATCCTTTGCTACGCAACCCCTAAACTGAAGAAGCATCAAATTTTCCATAAATTGATAGTGTCTTATTTTTGTTTTACGTGCACGTGTGCAAAGCAAGAAACATATTCTATATTCTTAGACCGTGGCATGCATTGCTTTTATATACAGTTTTGTAACAAAGGAGAGAAGCCAAAAATTTGTGCACCCGAAGAGAGGGAATAAATCCCAAGACAACTGCTGGCACCCTTAATGATGCAGTGTCATCTGTTTATTGCCTTGGAACTTTCCCTCTTCAAAATCATGGGTTGGAACTCAGAACCTTGCCTTTGCGTTTAGTGGCTTGCTACTTTTACTGGCACAAAAAAGAAAAAATCCTAGGACAACTTATGAGACTCAAGTCACTTTGAAACATTTGTAATGTCATGCGGCACTGGAAATAAAGGACAGAGAATTAGACAGACCTGCAATAGCTGCTTGAAGGGGATCCCCTTGAGAGTCTTTTATGTCAAGTTCGAAACTTCGATTGGACAACTGATAGAAATCCTCCAATGCCATCGTTATAGCCACTCTCTCCTCCCTACCAATGCGAGAGGTATTATCTAAAATAGCTCCTATTTTGCCCACATGGCTAGAACTGTTATCGCCTCCATCCGCTGCAGCATTTCTTAGTACAAGTACAGTCATAAACCAGAAGAAAGGACGCATGTTTGCCTTTAAAGACTAGGTGCTCAGCCGGAGTTCCTTTATATATGCACAAGAGCAATGCTGGGGTCAACCCTGTATCATGGGTCAAATTCTACACAGCTCTTGACAGAAAGAAGTTTTCAAGGTGGAGGAAGTAAGTTGGAAACAGGAAGTAAAAGGCATGGCCATGACTCATTCATATTTTGGACACTTATAAAAAGAAATGCAAGTGGCGTAGAATGAAGACGTTAGATAATAAAATTTGGTCAATTGACAACGATGGCACACCCGACTACACATGACATGGACACCGAACAAAAGGTAAAAATCTAAATAGCCAGGGCATATATAACAGCAGAAAAAGAAAAGTACTGATTCTAGCTTTTAAAATGTTGGTCGAAGATGCTACTTGAAAATTTCGTCGTTGCCTGCATACATGTGTAGTTTCCATGCACTACCAAACGAAGTCTTTTCTTCTTTGAGATTCTGAGAATATTCACCAAGAATCCTTCAAGATTCAAACTTATCAATCATACTTCCTCTTTTCTTTTAGTTTCTTCTTTTTATATTCTTTTGTGATTGGATTTCTCTGTTCTTACCGAAGAAAAGTGTTCAGATGATAAATAGATTATATATATAATTATATATGGACTTGAAACAAATTTAGGATCATCTTGTGTGATAATATCTGTAATCAGAGGTCTATTCTAGCCCTAAATTTCTTTATGTCAGTCAAAATTTTTTATAATTTAATTATTTTGTAAATAAACATGAGGAGTTACCTATATTTCTTCATCGAAAACAATATTATAAATCAATATTTCGTTGCAAAAAGTATTTCATATGAGGCTGCAGTTTAAATTAGGTTGAATTGCAGCTAAATTTTTCATATTTCTTAAGTTCTGCTAATATCATGGTAGACATATTTTTTTCATGTCATATGACAAAATTATTGATAAGTTAAGTTTTTTCTCCGTACTTTTCTTTTTTTTTTATTTGAAACATTTAGTATGCTTGAGATAATTAGAGTAAATGCATTTGGAAAAGAGCAACAAGAATCTATGCAATTACCCTAGAAAATAAGTCTTTGAACATCATAATCATAATGGAAAAAAAATTTTATTTCTTTGTTTTGAACAGCTGAATCTATGTAATTTACCCTAGAAAATATATTGCTTGTGAATGTGAATTATGATCACTACCTCTTCAAACTGCTTTTGGGCTACTTTTGAATCAGAATAATCTTTTTTTTTTTTTCAACGTCAGAAGAAATCAGGTTTTCAATGAATATCAACACCAAGTTAAAACATGACTTTCGTTGATAGAGATATCACCAATTTGATATTTATTATAAACAAAGTAGACATTTCCCTAATGGTCAATCAATTTATTAACTCCCAAATCCTACCTCCCCAAGGAAAAAACAAATCTGCTTGACTTGTATCTTTCATAATAAGTACAAAAATGGGGTAGAAATTGCTTTCTCCGAGAGAAAGACAGTCACAACCAGGACTTTCCCATGGCAAACATTTTCCAGGAAAAACAATGGCAGTAAAATACCAGAACTTTGAAATCTTACCTTAATGAGAAATATATATATATATATCTTCAAAGCTCTACCGCCAATGAAAAATTTTCTGGTTTTTAAAACCGGTTAGTTCATCAAGTCAAGGAATTACTCAGTAAGCTGACATTAGTTTAGTCTTCATTTACGTATGTTTCACGCCCCTACTCTGTTGGGTGGCTTTTGAACATTACTATCTGAAAATATATGATTACCATAAGATAAGATTTCGTTTCTCTATTTGTCAACTTCATTGTGCTGCTTAATATTAAGATTAAAATGTCATTTAGTTTCTTATTGGCAAGAAGATGCAGAAAGAGCAAGGTGTTTTACCCTATATGAGTGAGAGAAAGTAGGTCCCACCATAAATGTAGAGTGTTTGCTATTGTAAAAATATTGCCAAAAATTACAAAATTGAACCCAACTTTAAGATTTCAATCCATAGAACATCCAAAATCTAGATGAGAAATAATTCTAGAATTTTTCATTTTATTGATAATTTGAAGTGGGAATAGATCCAGAAATTTTGAATAATAAAAGCGCAATAATATACAATATACTATATATACACATAAAAAAAATATAAAATAGTTAGATTTTAATGCATAACCTGCATTTATGAGTAAGCAAAAGAATAAGCAATTCTTTATAAAAAAGATTACAATGTTTTATATCATGTCACTAGATTTCTTGTTATAGTACTTGGTTTCTATCACATATGTTATAAAATTACATTGTCATAATTAATTTGTTCAAATTATTGTATAAGTTTCTCATTTTTTTAAATAGCAATATATAGGTGCAATTTTACATGTCTTTGAACATCATAATCATAATGGAAAAAATAATATTTCTTTCTTTTGAACATCTGAATCTATGTAATTTACCCTAGAAAATATGCGCTAATCATGAATTATTATCATCACCTCTTCAAACTGCTTTTGGGCTACCTATGAATCAGTATATTCTTTTTATTCTTACGCCAGAGGGAATCAGGTTATAAACTTATCAATCAATACCTACACCAAGTTAAAACATGATTTTATATAGAGATCTCACCAATTTCATATTCATTATAAACAAAGTAGACCTTTCCCTAATGGTCAATCAGTTTATCAACTCCCAAATTCTACCTCCCCAAGAGAAAAAAAAAATCTGCTTGACTTGTATCCTTCATAATAAGTACCAAAATGGGGTAGAGATTTCTTTTCTTGGAGAGAAAGAGACACTCACAACCAAGACTTTCCCATAGAAAAAATTTTCCAGGATATTAAAACATTGGCAGTAAAATACTAGAACTTTGAAATCTTACATGAATGAGAAACATTTCTTCAAAATTCTACCGCCAATGAAAAATTTCCTGGTTTTTAAAACAAACAAGTTCATCAAATCAAGGAATTACCCAAAAGATTGGCATAGTTAAGTCTTCATTTATTTATTTCCCGCCCCTACTCTATTGGGTAGTTTTTGAACATCACTATCTGAGAAAACTTGATTACCATCAGGTAAGATTTTGTTTCTTTGTCAACTTCATTACGCTGCTTAATATTAAACTTAAAATGTCATTTACTTTCTTATTGGTAAGAAGATGACAGAAAGAGCTAGCAAGGTGTTTAACCATACATGCGTATGGTATTACTCTTCCAAGTTACTATATGCCCTAACTTGAAGGTATTTGTATTTTATGGGTTTTGGAGGGAGAAATGAGTGACAGAAAAAGAATTCCAGCATAAATATTGAATGCTTGCACTATTCTCAAAAAATTGCCCAGTGTTATAAGAGATTCCCAACTTCAAGGATCGCAAGGCATAGAACATCCAAAATCTAGATGAGGAATAATTCCAATATTCTCTATTTTTATTGGTAATTTATATGTGTGAATCCATATCATTGAAGTGTAAAGCCTTCACCAAAAGGGAAAATAAGATTAAGGTCTCTAATACTCTGTCAAAAAAATAAGTCATTTTAAAGGATTATGTTTTTAGATGAGGGTTTAAAAATAATTTTTATTTCATATTTTTAACATACTCTCCCATATAAAAACGTAAAAAATTTTGATATATTATTAAATAATTAGTTATTTTAAAATTTTAAATTATAAATAAAAATAGAGCAATATTTTTATTTCATATTTTTAACATACTTAATCACATTAGTTTGTGTCTTCTAAGAAAATATCATGTCTTCACTTGAAAAAAGACATGATACCCAAAGATTTCATTCTATATGTTGAGTAATGTTTACTGTGCTCTGTGTCGGAATGCGAAATGTACAAAAATATAGTGAAAATTTTTTAAAAAGAGAAAATATAGTGAAAGATTGTAAAAGTGTGTACAGTTAAAAATAATTCATACAAATAACAATAACCTATTGTTAAGATTACCGTTTAAAAGTGCTCGAAAAGCAGGACCGCGAATCATTAATTTTTGTCTTGGGCTTCTAAGGTAATCTTTTAAGACAGCAGGACTGTGGTAGAGGCATCTGATTGCTAGCAATTTTTTTATTTGAGAAACTCCATCCATACAAGTATATATTTTCGTAGTTCTTTTAACTGTTTGGTTTACAATACATATACCTATATATCCATCGGAACAGCAATAATTCTTTGACATCAAAATGGCATTGTTTACTCATTTTAAACTACTGTGCCATTTCTTGTAGTGACCTGACTGCTTTAAACTTGTGTTGGCAACTCAAAAGTAATTTCACAGTTTATAGTTTCTGCACTGCTAACTCTTTTTAAGAAATATCGTCTATTTTGAGCTCCCCACAGTTTAACCATAGCCAAAATTAGTTTGCAGATTGTTTTATGTCTACAGATTTGTAAGTTTCATATAAAAAGTGCAAACTAAGAAAACAGTTGTTGATGTGCCTTTCTTTTATATGTTAAAAAGTTTCAAAAACGTGTACAATGTTACAAAGAGAGTTGGGTCAATTTGTGTATATATGGTATCAAAATCAAAGGCATACATAAACTAGTATCTTTAATGATACAATAATACTCATTATTATTTTAAAATTTTTCATTTTAAAATATTGACTTCAAACTAAAATATATATTAAACGACATAAGAGTTATTCTATTATCTAAAAATATCAAAGGTAAATAGTAGGCAACAATAAAAAAATGGAGCCAACCATTAGAATTGGTATCAAGAAATTGTTGTCGATTTGTTGATTAGTTAAGGTAAGACAATGACAAGTCTCAATGAAAAATTAGGGTTGGTTAATATGAAGTGTGTAATTATAATAAGTAATTACATTGTATGCATCAGTTGCTTAGATACGAAAAAAACAAGTAGTTTTTTTTTTTTTTTCCTTGCACAAGAAATGGATATTCACTTATAAACTAAATTCATGATCAATAGCATATCTTTTTGAAAGTTGAATTAGACTTACCAAAACTTAGACTATAGAATGGGACGGCTTGTTTGTAGCCATTAATATCAATTAATTTAACGAAGTCTTGATCTTGTTATTATTTTTTAGCTACTTTGTTTCGTTATACATTGCTTGATGCCAAAACTGGCTGGTGGGAAGAAGAACTCCATTATACTAACACAAGAAGACTTGCTCATAAATCACACCAAGAAAAAAAGAGTCTCACTATTTTTATAGTCTTTATTTTATAACATTTAAATTATTAAATCTTAAATTAACGACCTACAAGAGCCATTGTGACAATTTTAAAACTTTACACATAAAAAAAACAACCTTTTGAAAAAAAAAAAAAGACTTGCTCATGAAGACATTTCAAATTATAGAATAATTAAAATTAAAAATATATCAATTTCTACATGAGAAATGATTCAATATTCTACATTTATATATACTTTGATCTAGCGAACATTAAAGTTATTTTTAGACACTTCTTCTCTCTAGAATGGCTAGCTTCAGCAAATGGAAATTTTACCCATCTATCTGCATATTTAATTATTGGACTTCAAAGAAACTTGAGAAAACCAAACCACTCAATGATGTTAGCCGCAAGGTTTCATAAATTTGTTCATTGATTTTGAAGATGATAACTTTTTAGGGATGTAAAATTATTTTTTAAGCTCCACCTGAGAGCTTAAAGATTTACAATAATTAATTTTTTTTATTTCTTTAAAGTATTCTTCTATCATTATCAAATGAAAAATTAATGTTAAACTTTTAATTTAAGACTAAAATGAAACTAATTTATTATTATATCAGCACCTTGCTGGTAATGATTATTTTTTAATACCAACTAATTTAACTAAATTAGAATCTAATTAATTAATGATTGTTAATGACTTGAATTATTACAAGCCTTTAAACTTGTCTCCTTTGCTCAAAATATGGTTCAAGCTGCAGGGTTAAGTAGATCATTTAACCAAGAAAGCTAAAGATGTACCTACAACTAATAGGGCCAAATGGAAACAGGTCTATGCTCAATTATGTAATGTTTCATGAAGTTTGTGTGTAATAATCAGGCTATCTTGCCTATAACTTCTCACCCAGTGTTTCATGAGCAGACCAAACATATTGAAATTGATTATCATTTTGTCTGAAAAAAGTTAGTTGAAGGTGTTACTGTTTTTGAGTTCGTCAGCTCCAATGATTTATTTTTGTAACAACTTGATTCATATGATATTTACACTCCAATTTGTGGGAGAATGTTAGACTATACATAGTAGTATATTCTTACTGTGTATATTATTTATGTTTTACATATAATGTAATTAGCATTGACTAGTCCCATAGTACAGCTTATTACAAATATTAATCAGAGAGAACCTTGTCTCAGGTTTTTTCTCTTCATTAATTCTCTCATAGTTTTCCACTGCGATACTTAACGTCGAAGACAGGATCCTTGTGGTCAGCTGTCTTGATGTGTTTGGGAAAAATCTTCTCTGGCTGATTGGCATGATGATACAATACTCTATTTTGAGTTTTCAGTCTGGTTTTATAATAAAGTCTGATGAGTTCTGCGGAATAAAGATCGGGTGGATCTTGTTTTGTCCTTCAACATTGGTATTGTGAAATTACAAGCGCTCTTGTTCAATTTTGTCTAATTTAGTTTTGTGCTTATTTGTTTTATTTCTATCTCATTTCATGGGTATTCATATAGCTCTCGTGTCCAAAGAAAAAGAAGCAAATAAAATACTAGAAAGACTCTTAGGAAGCATCTTTTTAAGTTTTCATGCCTGTGCAATCCCTGTGCTTGTGTAATTGCTTTCTTTAGTTATGTTCTTACCACCTGGCAGTTATCAGCAGTGCTGAATAGCAGCTCTTCTCATTATCTCTATGGCCGGTGCTACAAGACTCAAAGTTATGAAGATGACACCAAGCCTCAGTCACTTGTTAGTCTCTTCTGTCAATGGTTGAAACAAAAGATGAAGACTGGAACTTAATGTTGATTTTACTTCCCTCAGTCAGAAACTGATGCCTTATTCTCCTAAACCCTATACTTCTACTTGTATACTCTATTATCTGTACCATTTGTCTAAGTGCCCTAACTTCTCCTTTCTCTGTCCCGGCTGTCTACCTCTCTCACTTCCCTGTGGAAATTGAAAGAACATGATGAAACTACACTTAGACACTGTTTTCCTTCTTATTCCCCCGTGTGAAGAGTGGGGAACTGGTGACTGTGCATACTACGGCAAGGAACAATTTTTTAAGGGTACGGTACAAAATGCACCATTTTCTTAAAAATTTCAATGTCTAGTACGTATCACGGTGTATACGCCAAGAACAAATTTTCAAAGAGATAGTGAAAAATACAAAGTTTCCTTAAAACTTTTATTTGCATGGTATGCACAAACTGTGTGCACCCATATTTACTTAAACCAAGTTATATTAAATATACGTACAGTTATGCGTACGCCAACAAACAAATTTTTAAGAGGACAGTGCAAAACACACCGATTCCTTAAAAATTTTATTTGTAGGCTTACACACAACATACACAAATTGTGCGTATGCTTATAATTACTCAAATTGAACTATGTTAGGCGTATGCACGGTCATGCATACTATACATATGTCAAGAAACAAATTTTTAAGGAGATGGTGCAAAATACATTGTTTCCTTCAAATTAGGCGTACTCATGATCATGCATATTGCGCAAAATGCATTATTTCCTTAAAAATTTTTAAGGCTATAATTACTTGAATTTAGTTGGGCTTACAGTTATACATATTGTGCATATATCAAGGAACAATTTTTTAAGGAGATGATGCAAAACATACGGTTTGCTTAAAAATTTTATTTGTAGCCTTCTAGGCGTACGCACAAACTATGTGTACGCCTATAATTACCATTTGTATGTGTTGTTCTGTTTCTGTTTTTAATCTATTTAGAGACCGTGTTCCACCTCTGCACAGATTCTTTGCTGGCCATCTGTGGAGGCACTCGGCCTCACTAGGCTTTCCTTTCTTCCTTTTGCCTTGGTGCTCTAGATGTTGCCATTATAGCATACACTCACTAGTGCATCACACGAGAAGCACAACCTCCATTAATTTCTATCCCATACGAGAAAATGGGCCACAAATGGAAAGTAGCTAGCTATCTCCACTTTACTACAGGTAATCTATATGGAGTAATGATATCCATACCCGTAAATATATACAATCTTATATTCTCACTTTTCATTTTGTCTCTCTTCTGAAAACCTTTCTCACGGTATGCAAACAGCATACATGCTACCTACGTACACCAGTTGTTTCTCATCTATATATTTATATCTATAATAAAGTGGGTCAAAAAATTATGGATTGTGATCATTTAATTTTCTTTAAAAAAATTAGGTGATATAGTAAAAGCAAAATAAGTATAAGATTAAGTGAAAGAAAATATTAAAAAGAGAAAAAAAAGATCAACACATTAAATTTAAATATAAAAAAAAGATTAAAAAAATCAAACATTAAAAAAAAAATCCAAATATAATCTTTTTGACCAGCTTCTTCTTTTCCAACCTCTTATTTCGTTTATTTTATTTTTTAAATTTATAACTGCTACAGAGCTGCCTTGCCTGCACAAGGCCGTCAGCACCTAGATATATATATATATATATATATATATATATATATATATATATATATATACACACGTACATATATTCTCAAGGGTAAAGTTAAGCTCTTTTTAAAGAAAGGTGCCTAATATGAGAAAAAAAATTAATAAAATGCATAGTTTTTCCAAAAAATTACACAACTTATTAAAAGAAAATAACATGATCCTATTTGCCAAAGTCCTTTTGCTCCAAATTCCAATCATTTATGCTACAAACATGGCAGGCATATATTCTTTACTATTCCAAACGATACTTCACCCCAATACTATACCTTTATTTTCAGATATTATCATAAACTACAATAATATAAATGTATGTAATAATAATGTAAAATAAAATTCAACATACTTGGTGTAGAATCCATTTTTTATAGGAGGTATCCAAGTTTGTTCTTGTTACACATGGCATATGGAGTCTATTTAATCATACAAATTATTTTGCCGTGTTAGTCAAAATAATTGTTGGTGTCTGATATTGGCTTGACGCACATTTAGCATCTTGCATCATGCATGGCGTTAGTCTATACAAGGATCTATCTTGGAATATTAGCTAAAACGAATAGCAAGAGCACTATCTTGAGCAAAGTGGAATTTGAATTTTGTTTATGGTGTAGTTTTAATCATTTTTCCTTTAAATTATCTTTTTAATCCTACTTTTTATTTCGCTAATATTTATAATTTTCTCTTAATTTTTTTAAATGTACACTAATTTTTGAATACAAAAATTAAGAAATCCTCTCAACAAAGAAGCATAATAAGATTGTTGAAAGTGAGATTTATTTTAAAATATTTAATGATGATACGAGAGAATTAATTTTTTGATTTAAATGGTTAAAGATACCCTAATTCATAAAAAAAAAAAGAGCTGAATGAGAATTTTTATTTTTTCAAGAAAGTTAGACCATATAATAAAAAAGGAATAAACATAAAATTAAGAGTAAAAATAATAAAAAATTGTTAAAATTAATAAATAAAATTAAAAAATTCAAATCCATAAGGATAAGGAATTGAACGTCAATGAAAAAATAAAAATTATTCATTATTTTTTAGGTGAGTTATTATAGATATTAAATACAAAACCACAACTTCTATCTGAAATACCCAAATGGATGCCATGCAATGCAACTGTACAAATCGGTCGCCATCAAGCTTTCCTTTTTTATTAATGTGTTTGCACGTCAACTTTTTGATGCTTTTGTTATTCATTGTGTCTGCTTAAAACATTAATATTATAATTACATTTTAAAAAGATTTATAAAAAGAATTATAGACACGAAGGTACTGAGCTGCCCTTCCCACCTGCAATTGTGCTTCTTCTCCTGTTCACTTCCCCTATAGTCCTTTTTTTTCCCCCTATATAGTGTGTACGGTACCACAGAATTCCAGGGACCACAAAACTAAAAGCAAAATGCAGACATAATGACAGAACATATTTATCCTTAATTTTCTTAAAGAATAATGATGTTGATATGTGGAAGCATCCTTTTTTTATGCACAGAAATAATAATGTTTAGGTGAGAAAAAATGTTAAAAAAATATAAGAGATTATATATTGTTTTAGTTTATATAAATATTAATATTTTTTAAATATAAAATTTAAATTTTTTATTTTTAATATATTTTATTTTTGACAATATTTTTTATTTTTAAATTTATATTAAAATATATTTTTTAATTTTATTTCTTTATTATTTTTAAATTTTATAGTTATTTTTTTTACTTTTAAATTTTTAAAATATAGAGTATCCATATTCCTTAGATGTGAGCTATTTATGAAAGGCACATGCAATCCCTTTAATTATTGTGCGTTCATCAGAAACCAATATTAGTTATTAATATTGGCACCTGATTTTTAAACAAAAGTTATAAATTAAATCTTTATTAAATATTTATACAAATTTAAATTATTAAATTTATTATATATATTATAAACATAGCTATAAAATTTACTGTATTTTAGATGCTACATTAATTATGGCTATTTCCTAGATTCTATAATTTTTTAAGGAAGAAAAGGTTGATATAGAAAAATATAGATAGTATTATATATAAATGAGAGGAATTACTAATCAACCACTCAGTTTGGTGGGATTGAACTCAGATTATGACTCTAATTAGTTGGATTTTTGAAGAGAATATATCTATTATTCTCAATATATATTCTTTAAAGGTCTTGTTATTCCTAGAAATTAAATTTTATTAAATATTTATTTAAAAATTTAAATTTATTATTTGTTGGATTTAATATATTTAATATTTTACATTGATTTTATGAGGTGTTACTAAAATTTTGCATGAGTTTAAGTTTTCCTCTTTCTTAAAGAGTTTCATAAGGATCTTACTCTTGAAATTGTTTTACATTTTTAATTTTTTTTCATTGCACATACACTCATGCAGGAACTGGATCCTTGATTTTGAAATTCTTGATTTTAATTAGTTTTGAGAAAATAAAAAGAATAGCAAGTAGTTTTTAATAGTTGATGTTGCATGGGATTGTGTGGTGGTACCACATAAACATGTAATATGATAGAATTAATTATTGATTAATTAATTTAAAAATATCTTTTAAAGATAATTAATTAATTAAATTCTAATTAAACTGTAAAATAAATTAGGTGATTTATTTTAATTTATTTAAAATATAATCTAATTAATTATTTTAATCAAATTCAGTTTAAATTGACTTATTTTTAGGAGATAAGTCTTGTAACTAAAACTCAATTTTATATATGAGAATCCTAATTAAAATATGCTTTTAACAAGTGATAGATATTTAAAAAGAAATAAAGATATAAAAAAAGGTTACGCACTTGCTAAAGTATTTTTCACATAAAAGAAATTTTTTAGCTTTTAACCATCTATTTTTTCTTTAAAATATTTTTTTTAAAGTACTATCTTATACTTTTGGAATAATTAGCATTTCTGTAACCATGAGAGAAATAATAGCTATGCTTGTGAGTTAATTCATATAATAGCAATGTTCATAGATAGATTGCAATGGAAGCCGTACTGCTGGTTCGTGATCAAACCTAACCCAAATTTATACATATTGATCAAAATTGCATAAAACCTACTATTTGACCTATCCAAAATTCTAAACCTGATTTTCTCTAACCAATCGACTTTTTTCTTCAATTCAATCTTTGCACACCCTACACCTTATGCTTTAGGACTAAATTGTACCTAATAACTTACCTTTATTTGCTTAAACCTATTTTCCAAAAGTGGATGGTGTATTGGTGTTTCAAGTTAAATAATTCAATAATGATAAATATAAAGACAAATCATTAAACAATTGGTAGTTAACATGCGCTCCAACTTTTGCCCTAATCATTATTACTGTCCTCTGAGTACTTTCTCTTTCAAACACAACATATATATAAATGCCAACATGAAGTGATGGAAGGTAGAGAGAGAGAGAGGAGAGGGAAGGGCCGGGCCACAAATCTGCCCATGTGAGTCTGATTTGGAGACAAAGCAAGAATCTGGGCTCTTCCAAGCACTCCACATAGGGGGAGGGGGACATGATTCTTACTACCCCTTGTCTCTTCACAGCTCCTCCTTACCCAAACTCATCCATCTTCCCACCATACCCACTATCCCTTAAATTAATCTGCCCTAGAGATCTTCTTCCCTGCAACTCCCACCACCGCAAATTAAATGATCCCTCACACCTTTAGGTCATATATTATAACACCTTATAATCCCATATTTTTGCCATAAATAAGATAACACTCGCATTGTAGATCCACTCCGATACAAAACTCATCAGAACAAGTCTTGGGCCATCCTCATCCATTAAATTCATATCTATCAGAAAACCGTATTAAAATAAAGATAATCAGGAATCAAGTGAACGGTTCTGATGCACTGACCAAGGGAAACCCATTGGACACGGCATTCAAAGTCTCATTACTTCATTATCTCTGTGTGAGAAGTATAGTACACTACTGGTATGTAGAACACAGGAAGGGATATATGCGCGGACATCTTTTACGCATGTGTCAGTTTTCTTCCAAATTTTAGATTGAAGCTTATAATTACTTATAATTTTACTTTGGATTCAAACCTATTCAAATTGATAATTTTACGTACGAGTAAAATGACTTTGCGAGGTGATATACGCTGAGCATTTTATCATACAGGTAATCTGCAGATGCTTGGGGATTGGATTTATTGGGTATGAATATCAGATAATGGATGCCAAGAGAAGGGGTAGCATCGGCACGTGGTTGCTGATTCCTTCTAGTTATTAAACTAACAGTGCCAAAGAAAAATCTTCCCACTAAAACCGTTGAGTCTTTCACCGGCTCGCTGTTGCTAGCTGTCTCTAATCCCCTCCCCGCGTGACCCACCTCTCTCTCTTCCCCCTCTCCAAAACCTCTACAGCTAGTTGTTGCTGATTTCTTCTGGTATATTCACTATCTTCTTTCTTGTTCTTCTTCTTTTTTTTTATTTTTTTTTATAACTCAAAAATTGATTCATCCCTCAACAATGGGTGGGGATATTTAAAAATCTTAAAAGCCACCAAATATTTGGATACGGAATTTATTCCAAATTTTGAGTTCACCACATAATTTGGTAGAATCATGTGGTGAATATGAAATTTGGGGTGTCTAGTAGTGCTCGGGAATATTAAGATAGTGTAAGAGATGAAATTTCAAGATTCGAACTCCTTCCATCATGACTACCTGTATACCAATTATAAATTATGATCATTGGGACACCACTTTATAATCTTTTTTCAAATTATATAATTCGTTTGTTTCTATCGTGGGTTAGTCTGGTTTGAAACTTGTTACTTCTTGAGAGCCATGATTGTTGAGACGGTGTTTTTGTCTTGTTTTCAATTGATTTCTCAGCTCACCAAGAAGCATTGAAGAAGGAAATAGAAAGGCTAAGGCAAATCTATCACCAACAGAACCTACACAAGATGGGCAGCTCAGTCAACAACAATGCCCTTTCTCTTCATTCCCTAACATCACAGCCACAACCACCACACTCTCACTATCAGCAGCTAATGGGATCTCAGCCCTTGGGATGTACAGACAAGGAGAAGCTCCTCAGTTGAGAGCTGTGGATCATGCTAACTTGAACTTCCACGTGATGTGTTCCCACAGCAGTTTGGATGTGGAGCTCCTAACATGCTTCTGAGGTTGGAGAGTAGGAACTTGACAATAACTTTGGATTGGTTTGGATAGATTGAAGTAAAAAGAAGTTGTCTTTAGATGATTATGTGGGTTTAAGTTTTGTTTTTTTAATGATTCTGAAAGAAATATCTCAATCATTTTTTCGTGGGAATGGGATATGGTACAGAACATTGTGGGTTTGTGTTGAAATGCATGGGAGCTGTCAGAGAAATGTTTTCCTGCTTTTTTTTTTCCCTTAATTACTTCTGAATGGATTTTGATGTTAATTGTATATGAGAATGTGGCATCATTTTTTTGGTTCTAATTGATCATGTTCAAATATGTGCTTGATTGGTTTCAAAGTTACTTGAGTATCTGTTAATACCCGGAAGTTACAATACTCTTTGGGGCCAAAATGTTCAATCTTAATACTCATCTGATGGTTTTGGTTAAATAACACTCTCTTTTAAAACAAAACTATAGACAGATTTCTGATAGCAGTTAGTTCAGCTAACATTTTCTTTCATTCTAAAAACAGATTCTTCATAATTGAATTTTCAAGTTAATTACAGCTTTCTTCTAATTCTGTCAGCAGTAGTTCACACTTCATTGCATTATGACATGATGCTATCACATGACACAGTAATTTAAGGAAAAGAACACAAAGTCAACCCTAATGCAGGTCGCATTAACCCTTAGGAACTTTGTTTTTCAGGCACTGGGATTAAACCTACTGGAACAGTTGAACTGCAAAAAGAATTGCAGGTTTTATAACCTTAATCGTTTTAACAACTGAAAAGTTAGAGTCATAATTGTTTTGTACTTTCTTAGCAACCTAAATAACCACTTCGTCAAGGAAGAATAAAGTCCACGGAACTTATAAGAAACCAGAACTATCATGACTCAACTTTTGGAAAGTTTAAAATCTGTCCTAAGACATAATTATATTGCTAATAATTGCTTATAGGCAGGAAACTACAGCTGGATTTTTGACAAAAAATAATGAACAAAAAGAGCCTTGACTACTTTTATGAATATTAAAACCTAAGAAAAGTTGTTTCATCAATTATGCAGGGATTTGGGGTGCCAAGCAAATGCCATAGTAGTAGGAAAGCATCTTACTTACTACATTAAAGAAATATTACTTGTCGGCGCATATATGTTTACAGAAGTTTTTGGGGACCTCATGAGAGTTCAAACTAAGAGCATTAATCTTATCCCAGCCCTCCCCTGCCATGTATTTACAGAACCAAGTGCCTAGCAGTGCAATTTAAGTTACCTAGCAGTAAGGTGGCCCTCGCATTCTTGTTTGCGGATTTTTAGTACCTATAGCTGTATATTATTGCTTCACCCTCTTCTTCACAGTGATCTGAGATGTTTAAACTTCAGTTGGAGAATCAGATGTATTTGGAGAGCCTGTAGAAGTATCGGCAACATCACGGACTCTTCTTGAAAGTAGCCACTTTTGAGTTTCCCAACGTTGAATCATAGATCCCGTTAGCCTCCAAAATGTTATTTGCGCACTGCTTACATTATTCCTACGAATAATGTAAACTAAGAGAGCAATTGTTGATGCGCTTCCTGTTAAAGTGAAGAGCGCCCAAAAGCTGTTGGGACTAAGTCTTGTAGTTTCTCCATCTGGTTGGTCTTCACATTCCTGTGATGCAAGCATTCTGCTTTCCATTTCACGTAGTTTGCCATTTTCAAATATCTCTACTAGGGCCTTGTCTACACTAGGAATATATGGAGAATGCCTTGGAAATGCCTACAAAAGCCAGGAAGCACAACAAATATGAATATACTTGTAGAGGGAATAAATATTAATGCAAAAGAAAGATAAATGAAGTGTTGAAGCAATACAAATCCATATCCTCCATTTTTGTACATAGGCCCGGCATGGATAAATTGTTCGCAGTACTTTTTAAGGAAAATTTTGGCCTCAGGGACTTCAAGGAAGGTAGCTTCTATTTCCTTCCTTCTTAGGGCTTCAGCATGTTCTTCTAGTGAGCCATATGTTTTGATGTTTGCAGGGTGTATTTGTAATGCTTCCTGCAGATATTTTTTTAAGAAGGATCCTTCGTCACATCCAACCATGGCATTGCTATTGCGTATCTGATCAACACTGTTTACGGAGGGTTCAAGCCGTTCAACGGTCAGAATGCTGGCAAGGTTTGCCGTGTAAGTCTGTGTTAGAATAAGTGCCACAAACAGCCAAACCATCATGCTTATCCTCGATAGATTGCTGTGCAACCTGCCCCCTGTGTTCACTCAAATCAACCAAATCAGTATTAGCTAAGTGGAGTTACTTTTTCTAAGATTATAATGCAAGTCCTACTATTCTTATAATATTATTCCCACTTAATCCTCATAACAAGAATCTAAACGACTAAATATATTGAACTTACAAACTAAACTATAGAGCCCAAAAAATTAACAATCCATAGGTCACATGAAGAGATGTGAGCATTAAGAGGAGGGAGGAGTTGTGGGAATATCATTTCTCTTCTAATACAGTCACTTTCAAATGGACAAACTAAATGAAAACAAACAAGATCATGAATTCCCAACTTACCATGTAAGGCGATGAGACTGCTGCATGCCAACCACACTATTATCCCAGTTTGGTACACTACAGAGCCCTTAAGTTCAGGGCTGTGGTTTCTTTCTAACATCCATAGAACAAAGCCGTTGTAGGTAATCATGACCCCTATTAGAATCC
Source organism: Dicorynia guianensis (assembly GCA_037013595.1). NCBI lineage: Eukaryota > Viridiplantae > Streptophyta > Magnoliopsida > Fabales > Fabaceae > Dicorynia > Dicorynia guianensis. The sequence continues at coordinate 7,313,608 of JASUAB010000009.1, forward strand.
ACATGGTCTTCGTAAAAGGCTTCATGAATAACCAAGCTCTGGATCCTTTTGATTTTACAGGGACTATCATCTGAATTCCTGGATCAGTGTAGGGCTGGGTGAATTCAGCATACTGATACCGATGTGACACTATTGTTACATCACCAACTACTGCATCAAACTCCTGCTTCATGCATAGACAAGTCCAGGAAAACAGATGTTATTAGCTAGTGTTTCGAGAAAAGCTGCATATATGCCAACAAGGACCAAGTAATTTTTGCAATTAATATATGTATATCAGAAAGAGTTCATCTATTTCTACAAAATCCTTACTTAATAGAATTTAAATTATTAAATTTTACTAGGTTAATTTGTAAGAAATAGCTAATCCAATTGGTCACATTGAAAAAGGTGTGGAAATATTGATGTGGGAATATCTTTTTCCCGCAGAAATGATGTAAACAGTAAGGTGCCAAACTAAACATGGATTATAGAATTGATCTAGAATGAAAGAAAAACTACAGTGACAGATGAAGTGAAAATTTAGTTGTTAAAGAAACCTAGCCACTCAATGATTTGTAATTGATGAAGTGAGATACAACAATGAAATAAATTTTACCTTGAAATAAATTTGCTGCACCAAATCATCATATGAGCCATTGAAAGCATAAAATTCATATGGCAGATTGTATGGCAACAGTTTTACAGTTTCTCTGAAAAGGTCAACAGAGAAACCCTGGAAGGAGGTAGTATTATCAGATTGATCTTGAATTATATCTACGAACTTTTTCACTGGAGACGCAGCGGGGAGCCCAATTCTTAGTGGTTTCTCGCTTGTTGGTAGGGTCCATCCTCTTGGAGCATCCAAAGGTCCTCCTGGCCAAAAAACTTGTCCTAGTTCCTTCATGGAAGAATTGTAAGTAGCATTTTGACCAATAGTTTTTGAGAAATTCTGTCCATCTGACCAGAACCCGATTTCCATGTAGCTCTTGCCTACCACATTGATGATTTCAAATGAATGTGCAGGAGCTAATTTATGGTCAGTGAACTTAATATCTCCACTTAATCCAGTAAAATTATTGAGCAAAATCTTATCCAGCAAAGCCTGGCCCCCTTGATTGTTGTTTTCGCTCATTGCTAGAGCCACAGTCCATGCGGCATCATAGGCCTGGGCTGCAAAGATCCCAGGCTCATAGCAAAACTCATGGGGGTTTTCAGAGCTAAATTTTTGGCAAAATCTACGGGAGAAGCTCTCATACCGTTCCCCTATTTCTGGGAAGTATCTCTTGACTCCAATAATCCCATGCACTGAGTTAATAGTGGATGGACTCAAGGAATGTACAAGGCTTGTGAAGGAATCGGTGGTGATCCATACATAACCTTTTTCCATCATATCCATTGTCTTTGCTGTTTCAAACAGGTGTAGGGCCAAAGGGAAGGACGTATGGACAATAAAGACGGTACATTGTCCTTCTTTAAGCTTCTCAAGATCTTGGGATAATGAAGAGGAAACCAAAGGAGGGATGGCTAAAATTTTGCTTATTTCTATTTGGGCATCGCTGAGGGCTGCATAGAGATGAGTTGAAACTCCTGTGGAAAAAGAATCTCTATCTTCATAGATGATGTTAACTTCATACCAGTCCCAAGATTGAACAATAGCAGCTATGGCTTTCATTTGGATAAATGGGCTTGGTGAGCTTTGCACTAGGGTGTGCCAATTCTCTGTTGCCCACTCTGGATTTGCATCAGCAAGAGACAGAACTGGTATGCTATTTTGGCTGCCAATCTCAGCCATTAAAGATGTCTCTTCCCATGTTTGGGGTCCTATAATGGCTTGAACGTTGTTTTGGCCAATAAGATCTCTTCCTGAAAAAATAATGCATTAATATTAGATGAACTGTCTCTTTATACTCTTTTGTTACGGAGATAAAGGTAGAAGGCCAAAGTTTATAGTCTGGACAATCAAAAATTCAATTCTGACTTAATAAAAGAAGTTGGGACTAAGAAAAACGCTATCATTCTAAGCAGTCAAATCAAAGCTTTCCCAAGGTTACTCCCCTCTACCTTTCATCTTTCTAACTAAATAAAGCACATGATGATTAAATCCTTTACTATGCAGCCCATAAGCTGGACAAGCATCAAATTTTCCATTAATTGATAGTGTCTTATTTTTGTTTTACATGCACGTGTGCAAATCAAGAAACATAGTCTATATTCTTAGACCATGGCATGCATTGATTTTATATGAAGTGTTGTGTAACAAAGGAGAAGAGAGAAAAAAGTTGTGCACCCGAAGAGAGGGAATAAATCCCAAGACAACTGCTGGCACCCTTAATGATGCAGTGTCACCTGTTTGTTGCCTTGGAACTTTCCCTCTTCAAAATCATGGGTTGGAACTCAGAACCTTGCCTTTGCGTTTAGTGGCTTGCTACTTCTACTGGCACAAAAAAGAAAAAATCCTAGGACAACTTATGAGACTCAAGTCACTTTGAAACATTTGTAATTTCATGCGGTACTAGAAATAAAAGACAGAGAGACAGACCTGCAATAGCTGCTTGAAGAGGATCCCCTTGAGAGTCTTTTATGTCAAGTTCGAAACTTCGGTTGGACAACTGATAGAAATCCTCCAACGCCATCGTTATAGCCACTCTCTCCTCTTTACCAATGCGAGAGGTATTATCTAAAATAGCTCCTATTTTGCCCACTTGGCTAGAACTGTTATCGCCTCCATCCGCTGCAGCATTTCTTAGTACAAGTACGCTCGTAAACCAGAAGAAAGGAACGAACCTATGCATGTTTGCCTTTAAAAGCTAGGTGCTCTGCCGTAATTCCTTTATATATGCGCAAGAGCAATGCTGGGTTCAACCCTGTATCATGGGTCAAATTCTACACAGCTCTTGACAGAAAGAAGTTTTCAAGGTGGAGGAAGTAAGTTGGAAACAGGAAGTAAAAGGCATGGCCATGACTCGTTCATATTTTGGAGACTTATAAAAAGAAATGCAAGTGGCGTAGAATGAAGACGTTAGATAATAAAATTTGCTCAATTGACAACGATGGCACACCCAGCAACACACGACATGGACACATGGACATAAAGTAAAAATCTAAATAGCCAGGGCCTATATAACAGCAGAAAAAGAAAAGTACTAATTCTAGCTTTTAAAATGTTGGCCGAAGATGCTACTTGAAAATTTCGTCGTTACCTGCATGCCTGTGTAGTTTCCATGCACTACAGAACGAAGTCTTTTCTTCTTTGAGATTCTGAGAATCTTCACCAAGAATGCTTCAAGATGCTAACTTATAATCATACTTCCTCTTTCCTTTTAGTTTCTTCTTTTTTGATTCTTGTGTGATTGGATTTCTCTGGTCTTACCGAAGAAAAGTATTCAGATGATAAGTAGATTATATATATAAATATATATGGACTCGAAACAATTTTAGGATCATCTTGTGTGATAATATCTGTAATCAGAGGTGTATACTAGCCCTAAATTTCTTTATGTCAGTCAAAAATTTTTATAATTTAATTATTTTGTAAATAAACATGAGGAGACTACCTATATTTTTTCATCAAAAACAATATTATAAATCAATATTTCGTTGCAAAAAGTATTTCATATGAGGCTGCAGTTTTAATTAGGTTGAATTGCAGCTAAATTTTTCATATTTCTTAAGTTCTGCTAATGTCATTGGAGACATATTTTGTTCATGTCATATGACAAAATTATTGATCAGTTAAGTTTTTTCTCCCTACTTTCCTTTTTTTTTATTTGAAACATTTAGCATGCATGAGATAATTAGAGTAAATGCATTTGGAAAAGAGCAACAAGAATCTGTGCAATTACCCTAGAAAATAAGTCTTTGAACATCATAATCATAATGGAAAAAAATTCTCTTTCTTTCTTTTGAACACCTGAATCTATGTAATTTACCCTAAAAAATATTTTGCTTGTGAATTATGATCACTACCTCTTCAAACTGCTTTTGGGCTACCTTTGAATCAGTATAATGTTTTTTTTTTTTTTTTAACGCCAGAAGAAATCAGGTTTTCAATGAATATCTACACCAAGTTAAAACATGACTTTCGTTGATAGAGATCTCCCCAATTTGATATTTATTATAAACAAAGTGGACATTTCCCTAATGGTCAACCAATTAATTAACTCCCAAATCCTACCTTCCCAAGAAAAAACAAATCTGCTTGACTTGTATCTTTCATTATAAGTACAAAAATTGGGTAGAAATTGCTTTTCTCCGAGAGAAAGACAGTCACAACCAGGACTTTCCCATGGCAAACATTTTCCAGGAAAAACAATGGCAGTAAAATACCAGAACTTTGAAATCTGACATTAATGAGAAATATATATATATCTTCAAAGCTCTACCGCCAATGAAAAATTTCCTGGTCTTTAAAACCAGTCAGATCATCAAATCAAGGAGTTACTCAGTAAGTTAACATTAGTTTAGTCTTCATTTACGTATATTTCAAGCCCCTACTCTATTGGGTGGCTTTTGAACATCACTATCTGAAAATATGTGATTACCGTAAGATAAGATTTCGTTTCTCTATTTGTCAACTTCATTATGCTGCTTAATATTAAGCTTAAAATGTCATTTAGTTTCTTATTGGCAAGAAGATGCAGAAAGAGCAAGGTGTTTTACCCTATATGAGTGAGAGAAAGTAGCTCCCACCATAAATGTAGAGTGTTTGCTGTTATAAAAATATTGCCAAAAATTACAAATTCAACCCCAACTTCAAGATTTGAATCCATAGAACATCCAAAATCTAGATGAGAAATAATTCTAGAATTTTTCATTTTATTGGCATTTTGAAGCAGGAATAGATTCAGAAGTTTTGAATAATAAAAGTGCAATAATATACAATATATTATATATACATATAAAATATAAAATAGTTAGATTTTAATGTATAACCTGCATTTATGAGTAAGCAAAAGAATAAGCAATTCTTTATAAAAAAAAATTACAATGTTTTATATAATGTCACTAAATTTCTAGTTATAGTACTTGGTTTCTATCACATATGTTATAAAATTACATTGTCATAATTAATATGTTCAAATTATTGTATAATTTTCTCATTTTTTAAATAGCAATATATAAGTACAATTTTACATGTCTTTGAACATCATAGTCATAATGGAAAAAACAATATTTCTTTCTTTTGAACATCTGCATCTATGTAATTTACCTTAGAAAATATGCGCTGATCATGAATTATTATCATCACCTCTTCAAACTGCTTTTGGGCTACCTTTGAATCAGTATAATCTTTTTTTTTTACGCCAGAGGGAATCAGGTTATCAACTAATCAATCAATACCTACACCAAGTTAAAACATGACTTTTTATAGAGATCTCACCAATTTCATATTCATTATAAACAAAGTAGATCTTTCCCTGATGGTCAATCAGTTTATTAACTTCCAAATTCTACCTCCCCAAGAGAAAAAAGAAAATCTGCTTGACTTGTATCGTTCATAATAAGTACCAAAATGGGGTAGAGATTTCTTTTATCGGAGAGAAAGGGACACTCACAACCAAGACTTTCCCATAGCAAAAATTTTCCAGAATATTAAAACAATGGCAGTAAAATAGTAGAACTTTGAAATCTTACATGAATGAGAAACATTTCTTCAAAATTCTACCGCCAATGAAAAATTTCCTGGTTTTTAAAACAAACAAGTTCATCAAATCAAGGAATTACCCAAAAGATTGGCATCGTTAAGTCTTCATTTATGTATTTCCCGCCCCTACTCTATTGGGTAGTCTTTGAACATCACTATCTGAGAAAACTTGATTACCATCAGGTAAGATTTTGTTTCTCTGTAAACTTCATTACGCTGCTGAATATTAAACTTAAAATGTCATTTACTTTCTTATTGGTAAGAAGATGACAGAAAGAGCTAGCAAGGTGTTTAACCATACATGTGTATGGTATTACTCTTCCAAGTTACTATATGCCCTAACTTGAAGGTATTTGTATTTTATGGGTTTTGGAGGGAGAAATAAGTGATAGAAATGAATTCCAGCATAAATATTGAATGCTTGCACCATTCTCAAAAAATTGCCCAGTGTTATAAGGGATTCCAACTTTAAGGATCGCAATGCATAGAACATCCAAAATCTAGATGAGCAATAATTCCAATATTCTCTGTTTTTATTGGTAATTTATATGTGTGGATCCATATCATTGAAGTGTAAAGCCTTCACCAAAAGGAAAAATAAGATTCAGGTCTCTTATAATCTGTAAAAAAAATAAGCCATTTTAAAGGATTATATTATTAGATGAATGTTTAAAAATAATTTTTATTTCATATTTTTAACCCACTCTTTCATATAAAAGCGTGAAAAACTTTAATATATTATTAAGAAATTAGTTATTTTAAAATTTTAAATTATAAATAAAAATAGAACAATATTTTTATTTCATATTTTTAACATACTTAATCACATTAGTTTGTGTCTTCTAAGAAAATATCATGTCTTCACTTGAGAAAAGACATGATACCCAAAGATTTCATTCTATGTGTTGAGTAATGTTTACTGTGCTCTGTGTCGGAATGCGAAGTGTACAAAAATATAGTGAAAATTTTTGAAAAAGAGAAAATATAGTGAAAGATTGTAAAAGTGTGTGCAATTAAAAATAATTCATACAAATAACAATAACTTATATGTTAAGATTACCATTTAAAAGTATTTGAAAAGCAGGACCCTGAATAATTAATTTTTGTCTTGGGCTTCTAAGGTAATCTTTTAGAGCCATGCTATAGCTACACTGAGTGTAGCTACGTTTGGCTAATGACGTGGTCAAACTTAACACCATTCAAAAGTTTCTATTTACAGAAAAAAAAAACAAATCAGCCAAGTCATCAGACGTGGTTGATTTGTAGTCATAAGAAAGTAGTTCTATCATTTTTCAATCTTTTAAGACAGCAGAACTGTGATAGAAGCATCTGATTGCTAGCAATTTTTTTATTTGAGAAACTCCATCCATACAAGTATATACTTTCGTAGTTCTTTTAATTGTTTGGTTTACAATACATATACCTATTTATCCATCGGAGCAGCAATAATTATTTGATATCAAAATGGCATTGTTTACTCATTTTAAACTACTGTGCCATTTCTTGTAGTGACCTGACTGCTTAAAACTTGTGTTGGCAACTCAAAAGTGATTTCACAGTTTATAGTTTCTGCACTGCTAACTCTTTTTAAGAAATATCGTCTATTTTGAGCTCCCCACAGTTTGACCATAGCCAAAATTAGTTTGCAGATTGTTTTATGTCTACAGATTGTAAGTTTCATATAAAAAGTGCAAACTGAGAAAGCAGTTATTGATGTGCCTTTCTTTTATATGTTAAAAAGTTTCAAAAACGTGTACAATGTAACAAAGAGAGTTGGGTCAATTTGTGTACATATGGTATCAAAATCAAAGGTATACATAGACTAGTATCTTTAATGATACAATGACACCCATTATTATTTTAAAGTTTTTTATTTAAAAATATTTACTTTGAACTAAAATATGTATTAAACAACATAATAGTTCTTCTATTATCTAAAATATCAAAGGTAAATAACTGGCAACAATCAAAAAATGGAACCAACCATTAGAATTGGTATCAAGAGATTGTTGTTGATTTGCTGATAAGTTAAGGTAAGACAATGAAGTCTTAATGAAAACAAATTAGGGTTGGTTAATATGAAGTGTGTGATTATAATAAGTAACTACATTGTATGCATCAGTTGCTTAGATATGAATAAAATGAATGGCTTTATTTTTTTTTTTCCTTGTACAAGAAATAGATATTCACTTATAAACTGAATTTATGATCAATAGCATATCTTTTTGGAAATTGATCGATAGTGTCTATTTGTGATCAATAGCTTATCTCTTTGAAAGTTGAATTAGACTTATCAAAACTTAGACTATAGAATGGGACGGCTTGTTTGTAACCATTAATATCAATTAATTTAACGAAGTCTTGATTTTGTTATTATTTTTTAGCTACTTTGGTTTGTATACAATGCTTGATGCCAAAACATGGCCGGTGGGAAGAAGAACTCCATTATACTAACACAAGAAGACTTGCCCATAAATCACATCAAGAAAAAAAAAATAGGTCTTACTATTCCTATAGTCTTTATTTTATAAAATTTAAATTATTAAATTAATGACCTACAAGAGCCATTGTGACAAATTTATAACTTTACACTTGGAAAAAACAACCTTTTCAAAAAAAAAAAAAAAAGACTTGCTCATGAAGACATTTCAAATTATAGAATAATTAAAATAAAAATATACCAATTTCTACATGAGAAATTATTCAATATTCTACATTTATATACACTTTGATCTAGCGAACATCAAAGTTATTTGTAGAGACTTCTTCTCTCTAGAATGGCTAGCTTCAGCAAATGGAAATTTTGCCCATCTATCTGCGTATTTAATGATTGGACTTCAAAGCAACTTAAGAAAACCAAACCACTCAATGATGTTAGCCCCAAGGTTTCATAAATTTGTTCATTGATTTTGAAGATGATAACTTTTTAGAGATGTAAAATTATTTTTTAACCTCCACCTAAAAGTTTAAACATTTAGAACAATTAATTTTTTTTATTTCTTTAAAGTATTCTTCTATCATTATCAAATAAAATATTAATGTTAAACTTTTAATTTAAGACTAAAATGAAACTAATTTATTATTATATCAGCGCCTTGCTAGTAATGATTGATTTTTTAATACCAACTAATTTAATTGAATTAGAATCTAATTAATTAATAACTATTAATGACTTGAATTATTACAAGCCTTTAAACTTGTCTCCTTAGCTCAAAATGTGGTTCAAGGGGCAGGGTTAAGTAGATCATTTCACCAAGAAAGCTAAAGATGTACTATAGTTGATAGAGCCAAATAGGAACAGGTCTATGCTCAATTATGTAATGTTTTATGAAGTTTGTGTGTGATAAGCAGTCTACCTTGTGCACATAGCTTTTCACCTAGTGTTTCATGAGAGGATCAAAAATATTGAGATTAATTATCATTTTGTCCGAGAAAAGTTGGTTGAAGGTGTTACTATTATTGAGTTTGTCAACTCCAATAATCTATTTTTGTAACAGTTTGATTCATATGATATTTATGTTTCAATTTGTGGGAGAGTGTTAGACCGTACATAATAGTACATTCTTACTGCATATATTATTCATGTTTACATATGATGTAATTAATATTGATTAGTCCCATAGTACAGCCTGTTATAAATATTAATTAGAGAGAACCTTGTCTCATGTTTTTTCTTTCCAATAATTCTCTCATAGTTTTTTACTGCATTACTCAATGTTGAAGACAGGATCCTTGTGGTCAACTGTCTGGATGTGATTAGGAAAAATCTTCTCTGGCTGATTGGCATGATGATACAATGCTCTATTTTGAGTTTTCAGTTTTGTTTTATAATAAAGTCTGATGAGTTCTGCGGAATAAAGATCGGGTGGATCTTGTTTTGTCCTTCAACATTGGTATTGTGAAATTACAGGCGCTCTTGTTCAATTTTGTCTAATTTAGCTTTGTGCTTATTTGTTTTAATTCTGTCTCATTTCATGGGTATTCATATAGCTCTCGTGTCTAAAGAAAAAGAAGCAAATAAAATACTAGAAAGACTCTTAGGAAGCATCTTTTTGAGTTTTCATGCCTGTGCAATCCCTGTGCTTGTCTAATTGCTTTCTCTGGTTATGTTCTTACCACATGGCAGTTATAAGCAGTGCTGAATAGCAGCTCTTCTCATTATCTCTATGGCCGGTGCTACAAGACTCAAAGTTATGAAGATGACACCAAGCCTCAGTCACTTGTTAGTCTCTTCTGTCAATGGTTGAAACAAAAGATGAAGATTGGAACTTAATGTTGATTTTACTTCCCTCAGTCAGAAACTGATGCCTTATTCTCCTGAATCCTATACTTCTACTTGTATACTCTATTATCTGTACCATTTGTCTAACTGCCCTAACTTCTCCTTTCTCTGTCCCGGCTATCTACCTCTCTCACTTCCCTGTGGAAATTGAAAGTGTTGGGAAAATAGATCAGAGGCTTGATAACAGCGAAAGCACCTCAAGATCACTTTTTTCCACTGTACAAATAAATTATGCACAACAAAATTTAAGCAGAAAAATAAATACAAGAAACACAAATATTTAACGTGGAAAACCCTCCAATATTGAGGGAAAAAAACCATGGGGCAAGCTCCGAGAAAATATTCCACTATAATAAGGATAATTACAAATATCCTTACAACACACTTTACTCTCTTTCAAGTGATACTAAAATTATAGTGGCACTCAGTGAGACCCTCTAAAGATGACACCCAATATTTTCTGGTGTATACCCACACCCACACTCTATTGGGAATTACTCAAACTCTCTTTTATCTTACACTCTTAGAGAAATAAAACTATTTCTCTCTAGGCTTGCCTCTTGCACTTGGCTTTAGCCTTATTTTCTCTACTTGAGACTTGAGCCTTTCTCTTTGGCTCTCCTTCTCTTTGCCCGTCTTGCTTGTGCTGAATGAGGCATCTATTTATAGGGAATTCTGAGCTGCAAAATGTACAGGAGAGTGGCAGAAATTTCAGAATTTGCCAACCAATACGTGTTGAAATTTTCCTTCTTTTCGGTGTTCTCTTGTTTTCAATATTGTCGGTCTCCTATGCAAAAAATGTCTTCCTGCCTTTTGCTTCTTTCATCATGGGTTGGACCCCACAATTCTCCCCCTCCAACTCATGAGGAAGGAGAACAATCCTAAATACCATCAAATAGAATTCATGCCAGCCAACCTGGCACAAGTTTGAAACTTCTCTCGAGTTATGACTTTTGTCATCATATCAGCAGGATTGTTATTAGTGTGAATCTTTTCAAGCTAGAACTGTTGTTCTTCTACAGCTAACCGCAGCCAATGATATCTCACATCAATGTGCTTTGTACGCGAGTGGTACATCGTATTTTTACTCAAATCAAGAGCACTTTGACTATCACAGTAAATCACAGACCTTTGCTGCTTTATTCCCAATTGTTGAAGAAGTCTAGTCAACCAAAGCATTTCTTTTCCTGCTTTGGTCATGGCAATGTATTCTGCCTCAGTTGTAGATAAGGCAACACACTTCTGCAATTTAGACTGCCATGATACAGCTCCCCCTGCAAAAGTAAACAAGAATCCTGAAGTAGATTTTCTACTATCCAGGTCACCTGCCATATCTGCATCTGCATAACCCTTCAAAATTGGTTCTGACATACCAAAACACAAGCACAATTTTGAACTGCCTTTGAGATATCTAAAGATCCACTTTACAGCTTCCCAATGATCTTTACCTAGATTGGAAAGAAACCTGCTGACTACTCCTATTGCGTGAGCAATGTCAGGACGGGTACAGACCATGGCATACATCAAACTTCCAACTGCAGAGGAGTAAGGAATCTTAGCCATGTCTTCTTCTTCTTTTTCACCAGTAGGACAACTTTTCCTGCTGAGTTTAAAGTGATTGGCCAATGGCGTGCTAACTGACTTAGCACTTTGCATGTTGAATCTTTCTAGGACCCACTCCACATACTTTTCCTGTGATAACCATAGCTTTCTAGCTTTTCGGTCTCGCAAAATCTGCATTCTCAGAATTTGCCTTGCTGGTCCAAGATCTTTCATGTCAAATGCCTTTGACAACTCCTTTTTCAAATCACCAATCATCTTTGTGTCCTGCCCCACAATCAACATGTCATCTACATATAACAAGAGAATAATGAATTTGTTATCAGGAAATGTTTTAAAGTATACACAATGGTTTATATCAGTTCTGGTATAACCATGACTCATCATGAAAGAGTCAAATTTCTTATACCACTACCTTGGAGCCTGCTTTAATCCATATAGGCTCTTCTTTAATCTACAGACCATGTGTTCCTTTCCTTTCTCTTCAAACCCTTCTGGTTGAACCATGTAGATTTCTTCCTCCAAATCACCATGAAGGAATGCAGTTTTCACATCTAATTGTTCAAGCTCTAAATCCAAGCTGGCTGTCAAACCTAGTATAGCTCTGATTGAGCTAATCTTGACAACTGGAGAGAAAATCTCATCAAAATCAATTCCTCGCTTTTGTCCAAAACCTTTCACAACTAAGCGAGCTTTATACTTCACCAGCTTATTGCAATCTCTCTTAAGCTTGAACACCTACTTATTCTTTAAGGCTTTTCTGCCTTCTGGAAGTTCCACAAGCTCATAAGTATCATTTTTCTGCAAGGAATCCATTTCGTCTTGCATAGCTGTCATCCACTGGGCTTTATCTTTATGAGTTTGTGCTTCTTCAAAATCTTCTGGCTCCTCCTCATCAGTAAGGAGGATATACTCAGAACTTGGGTACCTTGTTGATGGACACCGCTCTCTCTCTGTTCTTCTTAGCGGCGATGGAGGGGGTTGCTCCCCCTGCTCAACAACTTCATCATCGCCTCCAGCATTATCTGTTGGGGTATTATCTGTCCTTGGTTGGTCATTAATCTGTTCCCCACCTTGAGTATCATTGTCGACTGGATCAGGCAAGTTCACCATAGGAACTGGGTCTAGATCAACCAAGCCGTCACTGCCACCAGACACTTTCTTTTCAACTTTTTCTATATCATCAATGGTTTGGTCTTCAATGAATGCTACATCTCGACTTCGAATCAGTTTCTTCTCAATCGGGTCATATAACCTATAGCCAAATTCATCAAGACCATAACCGACAAAGATGCATTGTCGTGTCTTAGCATCAAGCTTTGATCTTTCATCCTTCAGAATGTGAACAAATGCCTTACATCCGAAAACTCGTAGGTGATCATAAGAGACTTCTCTACCATACCAAACTCTATTAGGTACATCACCATTTAGAGCAACCGCTGGAGATAGATTGATAACATGTACTGCTGTGAGCAAAGCCTCCCCCCAAAAGTACTTTTGCAACTTTGCTTCTGAAAGCAAACATCTGACTCTCTCTAGCAAGGTCTGGTTCATCCTTTCAGCTAGACCATTTAATTGTGGAGTCTTTGGAGGCGTTTTCTGATGCTTAATGCCTATCTTTCTGCAGTATTCGTCAAAAGGACCACAGTACTCGCCACCATTATCAGTGCGAATACACTTCAGCTTCTTTCCAGTCTCTCTTTCAACAGATGCATGAAATTGCTTGAAAATATCAAGGACTTGATCTTTGGTCTTTAAGACATAAGCCCAAAGTTTCCTTGAATGATCATCAATGAATGTCACAAAATAAAGTCCACCGCTAAAGGACTTTACCTTCAAGGGACCGCAAACATCGGAGTGCACCAATTCTAGCAGATCCGATTGCCTTGAGGGAAAGTGACTCTTGAAGGCAACTCTGTTCTGCTTTCCGGCCATGCAATGAGCACATTTCTTCAAGCTCGTGCTCTTTATACCTGGGAGTAGGTTTTTCCTGGCCAAGCAACTGAGTCCCTTCTCACTGATGTGGCTAAGTCTTCTGTGCCACATCTCAGCTGTCTTCTCATCATCCATTGTGTTGATGAAGTCACCAGAAATTTTAGCTTGTGTTAAATACAAGCTTGGACTCTTCTCTCCTCGAGCCACAACCAACGAACCTTTAGTAAGCTTCCATTGCCCATTACCAAAGGTGTTGAAATAACCTTCATCATCTAGCTTCTTTACTGAGATCAAGTTGAAACGGATATCAGGCACATGCCTAACATCTTTGAGAATCAGCCTTGCTCCTTTGTTGGTCTCTAAGTGGATATCTCCCATGCCGGCAACGTTTGAGAAACCATTATTACCCATCTTTAACACCCCAAAATTACCGGGTGTATAAGATGAGAAGAGCTCCCTGTTTGATGTAACATGTAATGAAGCTCCACTATCCACGACCCAACTTGTTTCATGACAGGCAAAATTAATTACCTCCTCGTCACAAACAATGACCAGTTCGGCAGCGGCAACCTGATCTTTCTTTTCTTCCTCAGTGTTGCCATTTTTCTTGTCTTTCTTGTATTTGAAACACTGCCTTTTAAAGTGCCTCTGCTTGCCACAATAGTGACACTCCATATTTTTGGATCTAGGCTTGGATTTGCTCCGGCTTTTGTCTCTGCCCTTCAGACCTCTACTATTGCTTCTCCCTCTATCATCGGTGACAAGAATATCAGGCTGTGAAGACGAAGCTTGAGATCTTTTTCTCATCTCTTCATTTAAAACAGCGCTTTTAACAATCTCCACTGTCACTACGCCATCAGGAGCGGAGTTGCAAAGTGACATTCTGAATGTCTCCCAAGAGTCTGGTAGAGTACCGAGCAGCCAAAGAGCTTGAATCTCATCATCAAACTTTACACCCATGGAAGATAACTGTTGTAAGACTCCTTGAAATTCATTTAAATGATCGGAGATAGAGCTATCTTCCTTATAGTGTAACTTTATCATCTTCTTAATTAAGAAGAGCTTGTTGTTGCCGGTCTTTCGTGCGTACAGAGATTCAAGTTTCTCCCATAACGTCTTGGCATTCGTTTCATCATTTATGTGGTTGAGCACATTGTCATCCACCCACTGCCGAATAAAACTACATACTTGGACATTTTCAAATGCTCACTGATCATCGGTTTTTGATTCAGGCTTTTCTGAAGCAAACACTGGTAAATGCCAACTTTTCACATAAAGGAGATCTTTCATTTTTCCTCTCCATATGTGATAGTTGGTGCCGTTCAAACTAATCATTCTGCTTGTATTGACCTCCATATGATATAAGCCAGCAATTAGTGAAACAAATAAATTAGGCGGTAAAACCAGCCAATTACAGAGAAAACAAATTTGGCGGCTTAGCCAGTCCAGCGGCGGTATAACCAGCCAATATAAATTGCAAAATAAATTTCAACAATATAACCAGGCTCTGATACCACTTGTTGGGAAAATAGATCAGAGGCTTGATAACAGCGAAAGTACCTCAAGATCACTTTTTCTCACTGTGCAAATAAATTATGCACAACAAAATTTAAGCAGAAAAATAAATACAAGAGACACAAATATTTAACGTGGAAAACCCTCCAATATTGAGGGAAAAAAACCACGGGGCAAGTTCCGAGAAAATATTCCACTATAATAAGGAAAATTACAAATATCCTTACAACACACTTTACTCTCTTTCAAGTGAGACTAATATTATAGTGGCACTCAGTGAGACCCTCTAAAGATGACACCCAATATTTTCTGGTGTATACCCACACCCACACTCTATTGGGAATTACTCAAATTCTCTTTTATCTCACACTCTTAGAGAAATAAAACTATTTCTCTCTAGGCTTGCCTCTTGCACTTGGCTTTAGCCTTATTTTCTCTACTTGAGACTTGAGCCTTTCTCTTTGGCTCTCCTTCTCTTTGCCCGTCTTGCTTGTGCTGAATGAGGCATCTATTTATAGGAAATTCTGAGCTGCAAAATGTACAGGAGAGTGGCAGAAATTTCAGAATTTGCCAACCAATACGTGTTGAAATTTTCCTTCTTTTCGGTGTTCTCTTGTTTTCAATATTGTCGGTCTCCTATGCAAAAAATGTCTTCCTGCCTTTTGCTTCTTTCATCACGGGTTGGACCCCACAGAAAGAACATGATGAAACTACACTTAGACATTGTTTTCCTTCTTATTCCCCCGTGTGAAGAGTGGGGAACTGGTGACTGTGCATACTACGGCAAGGAACAATTTTTTAAGGGTACGGTACAAAATGCACCATTTTCTTAAAAATTTCATTTGTAGGCAAATGTCTGGTACGTATCACGATGCATACGCCAAGAACACATTTTTAAGGAGATAGTGCAAAATACAGAGTTTCCTTAAAGATTTTATTTGTACGGTATGCATAAACTGTGTACATCCATCTTTACTTGAATCAAGTTATGTTAAATATATGCACAGTTATGCAAATGCCAATGAACAAATTTTTAAGGAGATGGTACAAAGCACACCGTTTCCTTGAAAATTTTATTTGTAGGCATACACACAATATACACAAATTGTGCGTGTGCTTATAATTACTCGAATTGAATTATGTTAAGCGCATGTCAAGAAACAAATTTTTAAGGAGATGGTGCAAAATGCATTGTTTCCTTAAAATTAGGCGTACGCATAATCATGCATATTGTGCAAAACGCATTATATCCTTAAAATTTTTTATGGTTATAATTACTTGAATCAAGTTATGTTAGTTGTTCTTACAGTTATACATATTGTGCATATATCAGGGAACAAAATTTTAAGGAGATGATGCAAAACATACGGTTTGCTTAAAAAATTTATTTGCAGCCTTGTAGGCGTACGCACAAACTATGTGTACGCCTATCATTACTTTTTGTATGTGTTGTTCTGTTTCTGTTTTTAATCTATTTAGAGACCGTGTTCCACCTCTGCACAGATTCTTTGCTGGCCATCTGTGGAGGCACTCAGCCTCACTAGGCTTTCCTTTCTTCCTTTTGCCTTGGTGATGTAGATGTTGCCATTATAGCATACACTCACTAGTGCATCACACGAGAGGCACAACCTCCATTAATTTCTATCCCATACGAGAAAATGGAAAGTAGCTAGCTATCTCCACTTTACTACAAGTAATCTATATGGAGTAATGATATCCATACCCGTAAATATATACAATCTTATATTCTCACTTTTCATTTTGTCTCTCTTCTGAAAACCTTTCTCACGGTATGCAAACAGCATACATGCTACCTACGTACACCAGTTGTTTCTCATCTATATATTTATATCTATAATAAAGTGGGTCAAAAAATTATGGATTGTGATCATTTAATTTTCTTTAAAAAAATTAGGTGATATAGTAAAAGCAAAATAAGTATAAGATTAAGTGAAAGAAAATATTAATAAGAGAAAAAAAAAGATCTGACACATTGAATTTAAATATAAAATAAAAGATAAAAAAATCAAACATTAAAAAAAAAAGAAAAAGATCTAAATATAAACTTTTTGACCAGTTTCTTCTTTTCCAACCTCTTATTTTTTTTATTTTATTTTTTAAATTTATAACTGTTACAGAGCTGCCTTGCCTGCACAAGGCCGTCAGCACCTAGATATATATATATATATATATATATTATCAAGGGTAAAGTTAAGCTCTTTTTAAAGAAAGGTAGCCTAATATGAGAAAAAAAATTAATAAAATGCATAGTTTTTCCAAAAAATTATACAACTTATTAAAAGAAAATAACATGATCCTATTTGCTGAAGTCCTTTTGCTCCAAATTCCAATCATTTATACTACAAACATGGCAGGCATATATTCTTTACTATTCCAAAGGATACTTCACCCCAATACTATACCTTTATTTTCAGATATTATCATAAACTACAATAATATAAATGTATGTAATAATAATGTAAAATAAAATGCAACATACTTGGTGTAAAATCCATTTTTTATAGGAGGTGTCCAAGTTTGTTCTTGTTACACATGGCATGTGGATTCTATTTAATCATACAAATTATTTTGCCGTGTTAGTCAAAATAATTGTTGGCGTCTGATATTGGTTTGACGCACATTTAGCGTCTTGCATCATGCATGGTGTTAGTCTATACAAGGATCTATCTTGGAATATTAGCTAAAATGAATAGCAAGAGCACTATCTTGAGCAAAGTGGGATTTGAATTTTGCTTA
This sequence comes from Dicorynia guianensis, assembly GCA_037013595.1. NCBI lineage: Eukaryota > Viridiplantae > Streptophyta > Magnoliopsida > Fabales > Fabaceae > Dicorynia > Dicorynia guianensis. The sequence goes on from JASUAB010000009.1 coordinate 7,331,283, forward strand.
TTGTGTAGTTTTAATCATTTTTCCTTTAAATTATCTTTTTAATCCTACTTTTTATTTCACTAATATCTATAATTTGCTCTTAATTTTTTTAAATGTACACTAATTTTTGAATACAAAAATTAAGAAATCTTCTCAATAAAGGAGCATATTAAGATTGTTGAGAGTAAAATTTACTTTTTAAGATACTCGATGATGTTACGAAAGAATTAATCTTTTAATCTAAATTATTAGAAGATATCTTGATTTATAAAAAGAAAAAAGAGAGTAAATTGAAAATTTTTATTTTTTTAAGAAAGTTAGAGCATATAATAAAAAAATGATAAATATAAAATTAAGAATAAAAAATAATGAAAATGAAATTTATACATTAAATTATAAAAAATAAAAAAATTGTTAAAATTAATAAATAAAATTAAAAAAAATTCAAATCCATAAGGATAAGGAATTGAACGTCAAAGAGAAAATAAAAATTATTTATTATTTTTTAGGTGAGTTATTATAGATATTAAATACAAAACCACAACTTTTATCCAAAATACCCACATGGATGGAGTGATACTACACCCACGTTGCTCTAGTAATGTGAATGTCTACGTTTTATACCTTAATCTCATTCTATTCAATTAAAATGATATGTTTTATATATTAATTAATTTTAAAACTTATTTATTTTAAACATACCGACACCCACGTTGCTATAGCAACGTGGGTCTAGCATTTTCGAGGACGGAAAATGATAAGGCTCTGTCTTAGGAGCCACGCTTAGATCACATCCGTTGACATGGGTCAAGTAAATTTGTTTAAAAATTATAAAAAAAATTTGAAAAAATAGAAAGTGAAGATAAAAGTTGTAAGTGAATTATAAATATAAAGATATAAAAATAATAGTATTGTTATAGGACATATTTATCCCTAATTTTCTTAAAGAGTAGAGATGTTGATATGTGAAAGCATCCTTTTTTTATGCACAGAAATAATAATGTTTAGGTGAGAAAAAATGTTAAAAAAAATAAGAGATTATATATCATTTATATTGATTTAATTTACATAAATATTAATATTTTTTACATATAAAATTTATTTTTTTTTATTTTTTATGTATTTTATTTTTGACAATATTTTTTATTTTTTAATTTATATTAAAATATATTTTTTAATATTTATTTCTTTATTATTTTTTAATTTTATATTATTTTTTTTACTTTTAAATTTTTAAAATATAGAGTATCCATATTCCTTAGATGCGAGCTATTTATGAAAGACACATCCAATGCCTTTAATTATTGTGTGTTCATCTGAAACCAATGTTAGTTATCAATATTGGCACCTAGTTTTTGAACAAAATGAAAAAGTTTTTTTTATTATTATAAATTAAATTTTATTAAATATTTATAAAAATTTAAATTATTAAATTTATTATATATTATAAACATAGCTATAAAATTTACCGTACTTAAGATGCTACATTAATTATGACTATTTCCTAGATTCTATCATTTTTTAAGGAAGAAAAGGTTGATATAGAAAAATATAGATAGTATTATATATAATTGAGAGGAATTATTAATCAACCACTCAGTTTGGTGGGATTGAACTCCGATTATGACTCTAATTATTTGGAATTTTGAAGAGAATATATCGATTATTCTCAATATATATTTTTTAAAAGTCTTGTTATTCTTAGAAATTAAATTTTATTAAATATTCATTTAAAAATTTAAACTTTTAAATTTACTATTTGTTGGATTCAATATATTTATATTTTACATTGATTTTATGAGGTGTTAAACTTAAGTTTTCCTCTTTCTTAAAGAGTTTCATAGGGATCTTACTGTTGAAATTGTTTGACATTTTTAATTTTTTTTCATTGCACATACACTCATGCAGGAACTGGATCCTTGATTTTGAAATTCTTGATTTTAATTAGTTTTGAGAAAATAAAAAGAATAGAATGTAGATTTTAATAGTTGATGTTGCATGGGATTGTGTGGTGGTACCACATAAATATGTAATACGATAAAAATTAATTATTAATTAATTAATTTAAAAATATTTTCTAAAGATAATTAATTAATTAAATTTTAATCAAATTGTAAGATAAATTAAGTGATTTATTTTAAATTATTTAAAATATAATCTAACTAATTATTGTTATCAATTTTAATTTAAATTGACTTCTTTTTAAGAGATAAATCTTGTAACTAGAACTCAAATAATCTTAATTAAAATATGTTTTTAATAAGTGATGAATATTTAAAAATAAATAAAAGTGTAAAAAAAGAGCTACACACTTAATAGAAAACTTTTTATATAAAAAAATTTTTTAAACTTTTAACTATCCATTTTTTTTTTAGAATTTTTTTAAAATATTATTTTACACTTTTAGAATTAGCAGAATCTCTACAACTATGGGAGGAATAATAGTTGTGCTTGTGAGTTTATTCATATAATAGCAGTGTTCATAGATAGATTACAACGAAAGCCATACTGCTGAGTTCATGATCAAACCTAACCCAACTTTATACATATTGATCCAAATTTGCATAAAACCTGCAATTCGACATATCCACAATTCTAAACCTGATTTTCTCTAACCAATTAACTTTCTTTGTTCGATTCAGTCCGTGCACACCCTACACGTTATACTTTATGACTAAATTGTACCTAATAACTTACCTTTATTTGCTTAAACCTCTTTTCCAAAAGTGGATGGAGTGTTGGTGTTTCTAGTTACATAATTCAATAATGATAAATATAAAGACAAATCATTCAACAATTGGTAGTTAACAAGCATTCCAATTTTTGTCCTAATCGTTATTACTGTCCTCTGAGTACTTTCTCTTTTTTTTTTTTTTTTTGATACATGAGTACTTTCTCTTTAAAATATAAGATATACATAAATGCCATCACAAAAGTCAATGAATCGCAGTTTAATTGACATATTATTACTTTTTTTTCAATCTAATAATAAGTTTAAGTTTTTACTATCTTATTTCTCTTATAAACCAATATATATAGTCCTTTGAATAACTAAAAAAAAAAAATGCCAACATGAAGTGATGGAAGGTAGAGAGAGAGAGAGAGAGAGAGAGAGAGAGAGAGAGAGAGAGAGAGAGAGAGAGAGAGAAGAGGGAAGGGCAGGGCCACAAATCTGCCCATGTGAGTCTGATTTGGAGACGAAGTAAGAAAGCTGGGCTCTTCCAAGCACTTCACATGGGGGGAGGAGGACATGATTCTTACAACGCCTTGTCTCTTTACAGCTCATCCTTAAACAAGCCCTAGAGAGATCTTCTCCCCTGCAATTCCCACCACAGCAAATTAAATTATCCCTCAGACCTTTAGGTCATATATTATAACACCTTATAATGCCATATTTTTGCCACAAATAAGATAACACTCACATTGTAGATCCACTCCGATACAAAACTCATCAGAACAAGTCTTGCGCCACCCTCATCCATTAAATTCATATCTATCAGAAAACTGCATTAAAATAAAGCTGATCAGGAATCAAGTGAACGGTTCTGATGCACTGACCAAGGAAATCCAATTGGGCCCGGCATTCAAAGTCTCATTAATTCATTATCTCTGTGTGAGGAGTATAATGTACTACTGGTATGTAGAACACAGGAAGGGATATATGCGCAGACATCTTTTACGCATGGTTTTCTTCCAAATTTTAGATTGAAACTTACAATTACTTATAATTTTACTTTGGATACAAACCTATTCAAATTTGTATGAGTAAAATGACTTTGCGAGGTGATATATGCTGAGCATTTTACCATACAGGTAATCTGCAGATGCTTGGGGATTGGATTTATTAGGTATGAATATCAGATAATGGATGCCACGAGAAGGGGTCACATCGGCACGTGGTTGCTGATTCCTTCTAGTTATTAAACTAACAGTGCCAAAGAAAAATTTTCCCACTAAAGCCATTTAGTCTCTCACCAGTTAGCTGTCTCTAATCCCCTCCCCACGTGACTCACCTCTCTCTCTTCCCCCTCTCCAAAACCTCTACAGCTAGTTGTTGCTCATTCCTTCCAGTATTTTCACAATCTTCTTTCTTGTTCTTCTTCTTTTTTTTTATAAATCAAAAATTGATTCATCCCTCAACAATGGGTGGGGATATTTAAAAAATCTTAAAAGCCACCAAATATTTGGATACGGAATTTATTCCAAATTTTGAGTTCACCACATAATTTGGTAGAGTCATGTGGTGAATATGAAATTTGGGGTGTCTAGTAGTGCTCGGGAATATTAAGATAGTGTAAGAGATGAAATTTCAAGATTCGAATACCTTCCATCATGATTACCTGTATGCCAATTAGTAATTATGATCATTCGGACACGGCTTTATAATCTTTTAGTCTGGTTTGAAACTTGTTACTTCTTGAGCGCCATGATTGTCGAGATGGTGTTTTTGTCTTGTTTTCAATTGATTTCTCAGCTCACCAAGAAGCATTGAAGAAGGAAATAGAAAGGCTAAGGCAAATCTATCACCAACAGAACCTGCAGAAGATGGGCAGCTCAGTCAACAACAATGCCCTTTCTCTTCATTCCACAACATCACAGCCACAACGACCACACTCTCACCATCAGCAGCTAATGGGATCTCAGCCCTTGGGATGTACAGACAAGGAGAAGCTCCTAAGTTGAGAGCTGTGGATCATGCTAACTTGAACTTCCAGTGATGTTCCCACAGCAGTTTGGATGTGGGGCTCCTAACATGCTTCTGAGGTTGGAGGGAAGGAACTTGACAATAACTTTGGATTGTTTTGGATAGATTGATTTAAAAAGAAGTTGTCTTTTGGTGATTATGTGGGTTTAAGTTTTGTTTTTTTAATGATTAACATTTTGTTTTTCCTTCTGAAAGAAAATTCTAAATCATTTTTTCTTGGGAATGGGATATGGGACAGAACATTGTGGGTTTGTGTTGAGATGCATGAGAGCTGTCAGAGAAATGTTTTCCTGCTTTTTTTTTTTCCCTTAATTACTTCTGCATGGATTTTGATGTTAATTGTATATGAGAATGTGGCATCATTTTTTTGGTTCTAATTGATCATGTTCAAATATGTGCTTGAATTCGTTTCAAAGTTACTTGAGTATCTTTTCAGCCAGGTTAATACCCGGAACTTACAATACTACTTAGGGCCAAAATGTTCAATCTTAATCTGATGGTTTTGGTTAAATAACACTCTCTTTTAAAACAAAACTAAAGACAGATTTCTGATAGCAGTTAGTTCAGCTAACATTTTCTTTCATTCTAAAAACAGATTCTTAAGAAGAAAGGGGTCATAATTGAATTTTCAAGTTATGTACACTTTTCTTCTAATTCTGTCAGCAGTAGTTCATCACTTCATTGCATTATGACATGATGCTATTATATGACACAGTAATTTAAGGAAAAGAACACAAAGTCAACCCTAGTGAAGGTAGCATTAACCCTTAGGAACTTTCTTTTTCAGCACTGGGATTAAACCTACTGGAACAGTTGAACTGCAAAAAGAATTGCAGGTTTTATAATCTTAATCGTTTTAACAACTGAAAAGTTAGAGTCATAATTGTTTTGTACTTTTTTAGCAACCTAAATAACCACTTCATCAAGGACGAATAATGTCCACGGAACTTTAAAGAAACCAGAACAATCATGACTCAACTTTTGGAAAGTTTAAAATCTGTCCTAAGACATATTTATATTGCTAATAATTGCTTATAGGCAGAAAACTGCAGCTGGATTTTTGAAAAAAAAAATAATGAACAAAAAGAGCTTTGACTGCTTTTATGAATATTAAAACCTAAGAAAAGCTGTTTCATCAATTATGCAGGGATTTGGGCTGCCAAGCAAATACCATAGTAGTAGGAAAGCCTCTTACTACATTAAAGAAATTTTACTTGTCGGCACATATATTTACAGAAGTTTTTGGGGACCTCATGAGAGTTCAAATTAAGAGCATTAACCTTATCCCAACCCTCCGCTGCCATGTATTTACAGAATCAAGTGCCTCGCAGTGCAATTTAAGTTACCTAGCAGTAAAGTGGTCTTAGCATTCTTGTTTGCGGATTTTTAGTACCTATAGCAGTGCATTATTACTTCACCCTCTTCTTCACAGTGATCTGAGATGTTTAAACTTCAGTTGGAGAATCAGATGTATTTGGAGAGTCTGTAGAAGTATCAGCAACATCACGAACTCTTCTTGAAAGTTGCCTCTTTTGATTTTCCCAACGTTGAATCATAGATCCCGTTAGCCTCCAAAATGTTATCTGCGCACTGCTTATATTATTCCTACGAATAATGTAAACCAAGAGAGCAATTGTTGATGTGCTCCCTGTTAAAGTGAAGAGTGCCCAAAAGCTGTTGGGACTAAGACTTGTAGTTTCCCCATCTGGTTGGTCTTCACATTCCTGTGATGCAAGCATTCTACTTTCCATTTCACGTAGCTTGCCATTTTCAAATATCTCCACTAGGGCCTTGTCTACACTAGGAATATATGGAGAATGCCTCGGAAATGCCTACAAAAGCCAGGAAGCACAACAAATATGAATATACTTGTAATTGAGGGACTAAATATTATTGCAAAAGAAAGATAAATGAAGTGTTGAAGGAATACAAATCCATATCCTCCATTTTTGTACATAGGCCCGGCGTGGATAAATTGTTTGCAGTACTTTTTAAGGAAAATTTTGGCTTCAGGGACTTCAAGGAAGGTAGCTTCTATTTCCTTCCTTCTAAGGGCTTCAGCATGTTCTTCTAGTGAGCCATATGTTTGGATGTTTCCAGGGTGTATGTGCAATGCTTCCTGCAGATATTTTTTTAAGAAGGATCCATTGTCACATCCAACCATGGCATTGCTATTGCGTATCTGATCAACACTGTTTACAGAGGGTTCAAGCCGTTCAACAGTCAGAATGCTGGCAAGGTTTGCTGTGTAAGTCTTTGTTAGAATAAGTGCCACAAACAGCCAAACCACCATGCTTAACCTTGATAGATTGCTGCGCAACCTGTCCCCTGTGTTCACTCAAATCAACCAAATCAATATTAGCTAAGCAGAGTTACTTTTTCTAAGATTATAATGCAAGTTCCACTATTCTTATAATTTTATTTCCACTTAATCCTCATAACAAGAATCTAAACCATTAAATGTCTTGGACCTACAAACTAAACTATAGAACCCAAAAAATTAACAATCCACATAGGGTCACATGAAGAGATGTGAGCATTAAGAGGAGGGAGGAGTTGTGGGAATATCATTTCTCTTCTAATGTAGTCACTTTCAAACGGGCAAACTAAATGAAAACAAACAAGGTCATGAATTCCCAACTTACCATGTGAGGTGATGAGACTGCTGCAAGCCAACCACACTATTATCCCAGTTTGGTACACTACAGAGCCCTTAAGTTCAGGGCTGTGGTTTCTTTCTAACATCCATAGAACGATGCCGTTGTAGGTAATCATGACCCCTAATAGAATCCACATGGACTTCGTAAAAGGCTTCATGAATAACCAAGCTCTGGATCCTTTTGATTTCACAGGGACTATCATCTGAATTCCTGGATCAGTGTAGGGTTGGGTGAATTCAGCATACTGATACCGATATGCCACTATTGTTACATCACCAACTACTGCATCAAACTTCTGCTTCATGCACAGACAAGTCCAGGAAAGCAGATGTTATTAGCTAGTGTTACGAGAAAAGCTGCATATATGCCAACAAGGACCAAGCAATTTTTGCAATTAATATATGTATGTCAGAAACAGTCCATCTATTTCTACACAATTCTTATTTAACAGAATTTAAATTATTAAATTTACTAGGTTAATTTGTAAGAATTAGCTAATCCAGTTGCTCACATTGAAAAAGGTGTGGAAATACTGATGTGAGAACATCTTTTTCCAGCAGAAATGATGTAAATAGTTAGGTGCCAAACTAAACATGGATTATAGAATCGATCTAGAATGAAAGGATAACTACAGTGACATATGAAGTGGAAATTTACTTGTTAGAGAAACCTGGCCACTCAATGATTTGTAATTGATAAAGTGAGATACCAACAATGAAATAAATTTTACCTTGAAATAAATTTGCTGCACCAAATCATCATATGAGCCATTGAAAGCATAAAATTCATATGGCAGATTGTATGGCAACAGTTTTACAGTTTCTCTGAAAAGGTCAACAGAGAAACCCTGGAAGGAGGTGGTATTATCAGATTGATCTTGAATTATATCTACGAACTTTTTCACTGGTGACGCAGCGGGGAGCCCAATTCTTAGTGGTTTCTCACTTGTTGGCAGGGTCCATCCTCTTGGAGCATCCAAAGGTCCTCCTGGCCAAAAAACTTGTCCTAGTTCCTTCATGGAAGAATTGTAAGTAGCATTTTGACCAATAGTTTTTGAGAAATTCTGTCCATCTGACCAGAACCCGATTTCCATGTAGCTCTTGCCTACCACGTTGATGATTTCAAAAGAATGTGCAGGAGCTAATTTATGGTCAGTGAAATTAATATCTCCGCTTAATCCCGTAAAATTATTGAGCAAAATCTTATCCAACAAAGCCGGGCCCCCTTGATTGTTGTTTTCGCTCATTGCTAGAGCCACAGTCCATGCGGCATCATAGGCCTGGGCTGCAAAGATCCCAGGCTCATAGCAAAACTCATGGGGGTTTTCAGAGCTAAATTTTTGGCAAAATCTACGGGAGAAGTTCTCATACCGTTCCCCTATTTCTGGGAAGTATCTCTTGACTCCAATAATCCCATGCACTGAGTTAATAGTGGATGGACTCAAGGAATGTACAAGGCTTGTGAAGGAATCGGTGGTGATCCATACATAACCTTTTTCCATCATATCCATTGTCTTTGCTGTTTCAAATAGGTGCAGGGCCAAAGGGAAGGACGTATGGACAATAAAGACTGTACATTGTCCTTCTCTAAGGTTCTCAAGATCTTGGGATAATGAAGAGGAAACCAAAGGAGGGATGGCTAAAATTTTGCTTATTTCTATTTGGGCATCACTGAGGGCTGCATAGAGATGAGTTGAAACTCCTGTGGAAAAAGAATCTCTATCTTCATAGATGATGTTAACTTCATACCAGTCCCAAGACTGAACAATAGCAGCTATGGTTTTCATCTGGATATATGGGCTAGGTGAGCTTTGCACTAGGGTGTGCCAATTCTCTGTTGCCCACTTTGGAGTTGCATCAGCAAGAGACAGAACTGGTATGCTATGTTGGCTGCCAATCTCAGCCATTAAAGATGTCTCTTCCCATGTTTGGGGTCCTATAATGGCTTGAACGTTGTTTTGGCCAATAAGATCACTTCCTGAAAAAATAATGCATTAATATTAGATGAACTGTCTCTTTATACTCTTTTGTTACGGAGATAAAGGTAGAAGGCCAAAGTTTATAGTCTGGACAATCAAAAATTCAATTCTGACTTAATAAAAGAAGTTGGGAATAAGAAAATGCTATCATTCTAAGTAGTCAAATCAAAGCTGTCTCATTTTTACTTCCCTCTACTTTCCATCTTTCTAACTAAAGAACCGTCTTAAAGCACATGATGATTAAATCCTTTACTATGCAGCTCCTGAACTGAAGAAGCATCAAATTTTCCATAAATTGGTAGTGTCTTATTTTTGTTTTACATTTACGTGTGCAAATCAAGAAACATATTCTATATGCTTAGACCAATGCATGCATTGATTTTATATGCAGTGTTGTGTAACAAAGGAGAGAAGCGAAAAAGTTGTGCACCCGAAGAGAGGGAATAAATCCCAAGACAACTGCTGGCACCCTTAATGATGCAGTGTCATCTGTTTATTGCCTTGAAACTTTCCCTCTTCAAAATCATGGGTTGGAACTCAGAACCTTGCCTTTGCGTTTAGTGGCTTGCTACTTCTACTGGCATAAAAAGATAAAATCCTAGGACAACTTATGAGACTCAACCCACTGAAACATTTGTAATGTCGTGGTACTGGAAATAAAAGACGGAGAATGAGACAGACCTGCAATAGCTGCTTGAAGGGGATCCCCTTGAGAGTCTTTTATGTCAAGTTCGAAACTTTGATTGGACAACTGATAGAAATCCTCCAATGCCATCGTTATAGCCACTCTCTCCTCTTTGCCAATGCGGGAGGTATTATCTAAAATGACTCCTATTTTGCCCACATGGCTAGAACTGTTATCGCCTCCATCCGCTGCAGCATTTCTTAGTACAAGTACAGTCACAAACCAGAAGAAAGGAACAAACCTACGCATGTTTGCCTTTAAAGACTAGGTTCTCGGCCGTAATTCCTTTATATATGCACCAGAGCAATGCTGGGGTCAACCCTATATCATGGGTCAAATTCTACACAGCTCTTGATAGAAAAGAGTTTTCAAGGTGGAGGAAGTAAGTTGGAAACAGGAAGTAAAAGGCATGGCCATGACTCATTCATATTTTGGACACTTACAAAAAGAAATGCAAGTGACGTAGAATGAAGACATTAGATAATAAAATTTGGTCAATTGACAATGGTGGCACACCCGACACCACACGACATGGACACAAGGACATAAGGAAAAAAATATAAATATCCAGGGCATATATAACAACGGAAAAAGAAAAATACTGATTCTAGCTTTTACAATGTTGGTCGAAGATGCTGCTTGAATATTTCGTCGTTACCTGCATGCCGTGTAGTTTCCACGCACTACAGAACGAAGTCTTTTCTTCTTTGAGATTCTGAGAATATTCACCAAGAATCCTTCAAGATGCTAACCTATCAATCATGCTTCCTTTTTCCTCTTAGTTTCTTCTTTTTTGATTCTTGTGTGATTGGATTTCTCTGGTCTTACCGAAGAAAATTGTTCAGCTGATATGTAGCTTTTATATATATATATGGACTTGAAACAATTTTAGGATCATCTTGCGTGATAATATCTGTAATCAGAGGCATATACTAGCCCTGAATTTCTTTATGCCAATCAAAATTTTTTATAATTTAATTATTTTGTAAATAAACATGAGGAGATTACCAATTTTTTTTCATCAAAAACAATATTATAAATCAATATTTCGTTGCAAAAAGTATTCATATAAGGCTGCAGTTTTAATTAGGTTGAATTGCAACTAAATTTTTCATATTTCTGAAGTTCTACTAATGTCATGGAAGACATTTCTTTCATGTCATATGACAAAATTATTGATCAGTTAAGTTTTTTCTCCCTACTTTCCTTTTTTTTCTTTTTATTTGAAACGTTTAGCATGCTTGAGAAAATTAGAGTAAATGCATTTGGAAAAGAGCAACAACAATCTATGCAATTACCCTGGAAAATAAGTCTTTGAACATCATAATCATAATGGAAAAAATTCTATTTCTTTCTTTTGAACACCTGAATCTATGTAATTTACCCTAGAAAATATGTTACTCGTGAATTATGATCACTACCTCGTCAAACTGCTTTTGGGCTACCTTTGAATCAGTATAATCTTTTTTTTTAACGCCAGAAGAAATCAGGTTTCAATGACTATCTACACCAAATTAAAACATGACTTTCGTTGATAGAGATCTCACCAATTTGATAGTTATTATAAACAAAGTAGACATTTCCCTAATGGTCAATCAATTTATTAACTCCCAAATCCTACCTCCCCAAGAAAAAGACAAATCTGCTTGACTTCTATCTTTCATAATAAGTACAAGAATGGGGTAGAAATTGCTTTTCTCCGAGAGAAAGAAAGTCACAACCAGGACTTTCCCACGGCAAACATTTTCCAGGAAAAACAATGGCAGTAAAATACCAGAAATTTGAAATCTTACATGAATGAGAAATATTTGTATCTCCAAAACTCTACCGCCAATGAAAAATTTCCTGGTCTTTAAAACCAGTCAATTCATCAAATCAAAGAATTACTCAGTATGCTGACATTAGTTTAGTCTTCATTTACGTATATTTCACGCCCTACTCTATTGGGTGGCTTTTGAACATCACTATCTGAAAATATATGAATACAATAAAATAATATTTCGTTTCTCTATTTGTCAACTTCATTTTGCTGCTTAATATTAAGCTTAAAATGTCATTTAGTTTCTTATTGGGAAAAAGATGACAGAAAGAGCAAGGTGTTTTACGCTATATGTGTGAGAGAAAGTAGGTCCCACAATATATGTAGAGTGTTTCCTATTATAAAAATATTGCCAAAAATTACAAAATTCAACCCCAACTTCAAGATTTAAATCCATAGAACATCCAAAATCTAGATGAGAAATAATTCTAGAATTTTTCATTTTATTGGTATTTTGAAGCAGGAATAGATTCAGAAGTTTTGAATAATAAAAGCGCAATAATATACAATATATTATATATACATATAAAATATAAAATAGTTAGATTTTAATGTATAACCTGCATTTATGAGTAAGCAAAGAATAAGCAATTCTTTATAAAAAAAATTACAATGTTTTATATAATGTCACTAAATTTCTAGTTATAGTACTTGGTTTCTATCACATATGTTATAAAATTACATTGTCATAATTAATATGTTCAGATTATTGTATAATTTTCTCATTTTTTAAATAGCAATATATAAATACAATTTTACATGTCTTTGAACATCATAATCATAATGGAAAAAACAATATTTCTTTCTTTTGAACATCTGCATCTATGTAATTTACCTTAGAAAATATGCGCTGATCATGAATTATTATCATCACCTCTTCAAACTGCTTTTGGGCTACCTTTGAATCAGCATAATCTTTTTTTTTTTTTTACGCCAGAGGGAATCAGGTTATCAGTTTATTAATCAATACCTACACCAAGTTAAAACATGAGTTTATATAGAGATCTCACCAATTTCATATTCATTATAAACAAAGTAGACATTTCCCTAATGGTCAATCAGTTTATTAACTCCCAAACTCTACCTCCCCAAGAGAACAAAAAATCTGCTTGACTTATATCTTTCATATTAAGTACAAAAATGGGGTAGAAATTTGGGGGAGAAAGAGACACTCACAACCAAGACTTTCCCACACCAAAAATTTTCCAGGATATTAAAACAATGGCAGCAAAATACTAGAACTTTGAAATCTTACATGAATGAGAAACATTTCTTACCGCCAATGAAAAATTTCCTGGTTGTTAAAACAAACAATTTAATCAAATCAAGGATTTACCCAGAAGTTAAGTCTTCATTTATGTATTTCCCGCCCCGCTCTTTTGGGTAGTTTTTGAACATCACTATCTGAGAAATTTTGTTTGCCATTAGATAAGATTTTGTTTCTTTGTCAACTTCATTACGCTGCTTAATATTAAACTTAAAATGTCATCCACTTTCTTAATGGTAAGAAGATGGCAGAAAGAGCTAGCAAGGTGTTTAACCATACATGTGTATTGTATTTTATGGGTTTTAGAGGGAAAAATGAGTGACAGAAAATGAATTCCATTATAAATATTGAGTGCTCGCACTATTCTCAAAAATTGGTGTCGAGTTATAAGGGATTCCCAACTTCAAGGATCACAATGCATAGAACATCCAAAATCTAGATGAGGAATAATTCCAATACTCTCTATTTTTTTCGGTACTTTATATGTGTTGATCCATATCATTAAAGTATAAAACCTTCACCAAAAGAGAAAATAAGATTAAGGTGTCTTATACGCTATCAAAAAAATAAGTAAGTTATTTTAAAAGATTATGCTATTGGTAGAAGTTTACGAATAATTTTTATTTCGTATTTTTAACACACTTTCATATAATAGTGTAAAAAATTTTGATATTTTATCAAAAAATAAATCATTTTAAAAACTTAAATCATTGATGAAAATAAAGAAATATTTTTATTTCATACTTTTAACATAGCCACATTAGTTTGTGTCTTCTAAGAAAATATCATGTGTTCACTTGAAAAAAGACATGATACTAATCCCAAAGATTTCATTTTATATGTTGAGCAATGTTTGCTGTATGCTCTGTGTCGGTATGCGAAGCCTACAAGCATACCGTGAAAATTTTTGAAAAAAAGAAAATGTAGAGAGAAATTGTAAGGGTGTGTACAATTAAAAATAATTTATACAAATAACAATACCCCATATGTTAAGATTACCGTTTAAAAGTACCCGAAAAACAGGGCCGAGAATCATTAATTTTTGTCTTGGGCTTCTAAGTTAATCTTTTAAGACAGCAGGACTGTGATAGAGGCAACTGATAGCTAGCAATTTTTTTATTTGAGAAACTCCATCTGTACAAGTATATAATTTCGTAGTTCTTTTAACTGTTTGGTTTACAATACACAACTATTTATCCGTCAGAGCAGCAATAATTATTTGACATCAAAATGGCATAGTTTGCTCATTTTAAACTACTGTGTCATTTCTTGTAGTGACCTGACTGCTTTAAACTTGTGTTGGCGACTCAAAAGTGATTTCACAGTTTATATTTACGCACTGCTAACTCGTTTTAAGAAATATCGTCTATTTTGTGCTCCCCACAGTTTAACCATAGCCAAAATTAGTTTGCAGATTGTTTTATGTCTACAGATTGTAAGTTTCATATAAAAAGTGCAAACTGAGAAAACAGTTGTTGATGTGCCTGTCTTTTATATGTTAAAAAGCTTAAAAAAGTGTACAATGTAACAGAGAGAGATGGTTCAATTTGTGTATATATGGTATCAAAATCAAAGTTATACATAAGCTAGTATTTTTAATGGTGTAGTAACACCCATTATTATTTTAAAGTTTTTCTTTTCAAAATATTGACTTTGAACTAAAATCTGTATTAAATAACATAATAATTCTTCTATTATCTTAACATATCAAAAGTAAATAGTAGGTAACAATAAAAAAATAGAGCCAACCATTAGAATTGGTATCAAGAAATTGTTGTCGATTTGCTAATAAGTTCAGACAATGACGAGTCTCAATGAAAACAAATTAGGGTTGGTTAATAATTATAATAAGTAACTACATTATATGCATCAATTGCTTAAATATAAATAAAAGGAATAGTTTTATTTTTTTTTTCCTTGTATAAGAAATAGTCATTCACTTATAAACTGAATTCATGATCAATAACGTATCTTTTTGGAAAGTGATCGATAGCGTCTATTTGTGATCAGTAACGTATCTCTTTGGAAGTTGAATTAGACTTATCAAAACTTAGACTATAGCATGGGATGGCTTGTTTGTAACCATTAATATCAACTGATTTAACGAAGTCTTGATTTTGTTATTATTTTTTAGCTACTCTGGTTTGTTATACATTGCTTGATGCCAAAATTTGGCCGGTGGGAAGAAGAACTCCATTATACTAACGCAAGAAGACTTGCCCATAAATCACATAAAGAAAAAATTAAAAAAAATAAGTTTCACTATTCTTATTTAAATTATTAAATTTATTAAATTTTAAATTAATGACCCCCAAGAGCCATTGTGATAATTTTATAACTTTACACTTAAAAAAAAAAAACTTTTTTCAAAAAAAAGACTTGCCCGTGAAGACATGTCAAATTATAAAATAATTAAAATGAAAATATACCAATTTTTACGTGAGAAATTATTCAATATTCTACATTTATATATACTTTGATCGAGCGAACATCAAAGTTATGGTTAGATACTTCTTCTCTCTAGATTGGCTAGCTTCAGCAAATAGAAATTTCACCCATCTATCTGCATATTTAATGATTGGACTTTCAAAGAAACTTAAGAAAACCATACTACTCAATGATGTTAACCCCAAGGTTTCATAAATTTGTTCATTGATTTTGAAGGTGATAATTTTTAGGGATGTAAAATTATTTTTTAACCTCCACTTTAAAGTTTAAATATTTAGAATAATTAATTTTTTAAAAATATTTTTTATCAGTCTTAAATAAAAAATTAAAGTGTAACTTAAATTTAAACTTTTAATTTAAGACTAAAACGAAACTAATTTACTATTATATCAGTATCTTACTGGTAATGATTGATTCTCTAATACTAACTAATTTCACTGAATTAAAATCTAAATAGGTAATGACCGTTAATGACTTGAATTACTACAAGCCTTTAAACTTGTCTCCTTAGCTCAAAAGTTAATACTTGAAATATCTTCATTTTCTGATCATTTTCGAGCTCTTTCAACAAGTCTTAAAGAGACACACAATGCACGTGTTAAATGCTCAGACTTTGGAGGCTTCTAACTAGAGAAAGACAAATTTGTGTCAAAAGTTTTTAAGGCTCCTTATACCGGATTCAAGATCCCTCAGAAGTTGCTTTTGTTTTCAAAAGCCTGTTACTTGCAGACAGCTTCAATGGTTGAGTTTAAGGTTGGGTCAGTGTGTAAAGGCTTGATTTCATCTCTACACTATAAGTAGTCAAGAATCAAGAAGAAAACCAGTTTCAACATCCAGAAGTGCGAACTTTGAAAATTCTCAAGGGTTTCTTCTTGCACTGTTTTCTGAGATAAAAGGATAATCTTCCACTGTTTGATCAAGTTAAGTTGTGCTATAGTGAGCAAATCTCTTTCTTTCAACTTCTACCTGAAGTAGGTGTGCTCTGTTTTTGAGTTTATTGTATTCGATTCCTGGTTAACTCTCTTAAAAGCAGTAGCTTGAAGAAGCTAGGACAAAGAATACTTGGGGTAGCTTCAAGAGACTTTTGGACACCACTCGATTACAGTGAAATCTCAAGCTTCGAGTTTGGGGAATGGATGTAAGCTTTTAGGGTTTTTCAGCTGAACCAGTGTAAGAACCTGTCTCACCCTTTCTTATCCTTATCCGTTACCTACTTACTTGCCTTCAATTTCTGCGTTTATCTGGTTAAGCTATTGTTTGATTCTACTTAGATTGCTATTTTCTGCTTGATTGGATGTTCTTGAAGCATTCCATTGGTGTTAAAATGACAGTTTACTTGCATACTATAAGCCAGAACTTCGGGTCTGAGTTCTTTGTGGAAAAGATTTCAAAAAGTTCAATTGTTTGAATTTTTCAAGATTATACAATTCACCCCATCCCCCCTTGTGTGCTTAAGTGTACAAATATTAGAGTTGTGAGAAGCTAAGAAATTACACACAATTGTATTAAAAAATATTTGTCACTACTGGTTTAAATATAAAAGCCCGAAATTCCAATCGATCAGGCTCTTGGGATACTTTGCAGTCATTTTAAAGCATCTTACAGTGTTTTATAGAGAAACCTAATATGTAGGAAGTTAGGAACATACATTCAATTCAATTCCCAAGCACGGAAGTGAAAGTTATTTAGTGGTGAAGCAGCCTAGCCTGCTGACTTGGAAATCTCCTAGCTGTACAATACTACTGAGTGCTGAGTCCTGTTGTTGCAAGTACCATTAGATGTTTAAACTTGAGTTGGCAAGTCAGATGTGTTAGGAGACTGTAAAGGACTTTCAGCAACATTGCTGACTCCTTTTAAGAATCGTCTCTTTTGAGATCCCCAGTGTCTAATCACGGCCATCATTAGTCTCCAAATTGTTTTCTGTCCATGGCATGAATAATTCATAGAGAAAATGTAAACCAAAAGAGCAATTGTTGAAGTGCCTCCAGTTAAGATAAAGAGCACTGCAAAACTTCCTGCACTGAGGCTAGCTGTTTCTTCACCTGATTCTGTTTCTTTGCACTCCTCTGATGCAAGCATACTGTTTTCTAGGTCACGTAGTGTGCCATTTTCAGACACGTTCAGTAGGGCTTGGTTTATGCCATGGAGCAATGGAGATCCCCTTGGAAATACCTACAAACACAATGCAACACAATAAACGCATACTCACTAGCAACTGAGGGGCTGAAAATTACCGCAATAGAAAGATAAAAGAAGTGTTGAAGCAGTACAAATCCATATCCTCCAAATTTGTATGTAGGCCCAGCTCGAATAAAACCTTTACAGTACTTTGCAAGGAAAATATTGGCCTCAGGGATATCAAGGAAGGCAGCTGCTATTTCTTTATTTCTGAAGGCTTCAGCATAATTTTCCGGTGAGTGAATTTGCTTGATGTTGTCAGGGTGGAAGTGTAATACTTCGTGCAAATATTCGTCTAAGTAGGATCCACTATCGTGTCCTACCTTCGCATTGCTGTTCCTTAGCTGCTCAATGTTATCCACAGAAGGTGCCAGCTGTTCAACAGTCAGCATGCTAGTAAGGCTTGCTGTGTAAGTCTGCATAGTGATTAGAGCCACAAATAGCCAGACTAACATTGCCATCCTTGATAAATTGCTATGTAACTTCTTCCCTATATTCACCCAAATTAAACAATTATATTTGCAAGATCATGGACTTGTGCTAACGTTTAATAGAATTTAGAAACTATGATGTACAAACGTAATACAGAAATTACCATCCAAGGAGAAAAGGTTGGTGAAAGTCAACCACAGCATGGTTGTAATTTGATGCATCATAGGGCCTTTAAGTTCTGGGTGGTGGTTTTTTTCTATCATCCATATAACAAAACCATTGTATACAATGATAACCACTATTAGAATCCACATGCCCTTTGTGAAAGGTTTTATGAATAACCATGTTTTATTGGCTGCTTTTGATTGAACAGGAACTACCATAACAACTCCTGGATCAGTATATGGCTGAGTGAATTCGGCATACTTATACCGCATGGACACTATTGTTACATCACCAACAACAGCATCATAGTTCTGCATCAGTCATTGACACGTCCAGATGTTCAAAGCAAGTGTAGTTAGCAGTGCTTTAAAGAAAGTAAGATACATGTAGAAATCAGTGGTGGCTTTTAAATTGATACTAAGACTCATAATTAACACATATCTCTCAATAAAAAAAATGTCACTGGTGAAAACTTGTGTAACTGCTACCACATATTGCAAATCAGACATGGAAAGGGTAGTGTTATACCAAATCAACTATTATTTCCAGCTTGAGAGTAAAAGAAAATCTATATTGAAAGAGCAATTACTGAAGTTTGCATAGTAATGTATGATCAACTATTACAAGGGTAACGAAATTTTTACCTTCAAATAAACTTGCCGCACCAAATCATCATATGAGCCATTGAAGGCAAAGAATTGGTATGACATATTGTATGGCAAGAGATTTAAAGTTGCCTTGAAAAGATCTATAGCATAACCCTTAAAAGTGGTAGTGTTTTCAGATTGATCTTGAATTATATTGACAAACTGTTTGAATGTTGATGAAGCGGGGACCCCAATTCTTAGTGGTTTAGCGCTTGTTGGTATGGACCAAGGCCCTCCTGGCCATAATTCTTGCCCCAAGTTTTTCATTGAAGGACTATGAAATTCATTTGGGCCAATAGTTTTTGAGAAACCTAGTCCATCTGACCAGAATCCAAGTTCCCTGTAGCTCTTCTTCATCACGTTGATGATCTGATAAATTTTTTTAGGAGCTAATTTATGATCTGTGAACTCAAATTTTCCACTCAAGCCAGTAAAATTGGTAAGTAAAATCTTTTCCAACAGATTTTGGCCTCTTTTCTTGTTGGTTTCTCTCATTGCTAGAGCCACAGTCCATGCAGAATCATATGCCTGGGCTGCAGAAATCCCAGGCTCATAATTAAACTCTTCAGGGTTGTCTGAGTTAAACGTTTTGTGAAATCTATTGTAGAAGTTTGCATATCGGTGCCCTTCTTCAGGAAAGTAGCTCTTGACTCCAATAATTCCTTGCATTGAAGAGATTGTGGAAGCATTCAACAAATGGACATGGCTTGTGAAGGAATCAGTTGTAATCCATACATAATCTTTCTCCATCATTTTCATTTTCTTTGCAGTTTCAAACAAGTGAAGGGCCAAAGGCAAGGACAAATGGACAACAAAGACTCTGCATTGCCCTTCTCTTAGCTCCTCAAGTTGTTGGGACAATGAAGAGGAAACAAAAGGTGGGATGGCTAGAAGATTTCTTATTTGTGCACCTACCTCACGGAGAGCTCTCGAGAGATGAGGCAAACTTCCCGTGGAGGAATCTGTATCTTCATATATTATGCTAACCTGGTACCACTCCCAAGACTGAACAATGGCTGCTATGGCTTTCATCTGTAGAAATTGACTAGGTGAGGTTTGCAGCAGGAAGTGCGACTTCTCTGCTGCCCACTCTGGAATTGCATCAGCAAGAGAAAGAAGGGGAGTGCTCTTTTGAGTACAAACTTTATTTACAAAAGATGTCTCTTCCCACGTTTTTGGCCCTATTATGGCATGCACCTTTTCTTCATCAATAAGTTCTCTTGCTGCCATGTAATACATTTATGTCAGATGTATGTTTTCACTAAAATTCTTTGTATCTTAGAAGAGGAAGGTCGAATCAAGTCAGGACAATGGTGAAATCAGAAGTTGGTATGAGAACAAAAAAAAAAAAAATTAATCATTCTTATGAAGAAATGAATCCCAAGACAACCATTGTGAGACTTATTTTTAGCCTCTTTACATTCTCAAATTAAGTACATGAATGTTTAGCCCTTTGCTGACTAAAAACTGATGACTGAACTTGAAGAGCATAAATGGTTTCTATGGTAGGAATTATATTTGTACTATTTGAGTTCTTGATACAAGACAAAATCATGACAAACATTCTACTTTCTTTCTTAAGGTCATTGTTAAAGAATTATCCTCTAAAGATAGTAGCAGTGTTGATTTTTTAAAATGAACACGAGTACTTAAAGAATTTGAAAGCTAATAGCATCTTCCCCCCAAGGTTGGTGGTTTCGTACCTTGAATTATGCTGTGGTCAGTTACAGATATTGTTCTGTTAAACAAAAGAGCTGAGGGAAAAAGAAAAGTATTGAGAGATAGACCTGCAAGAGCAGCCAGAAGGGGGTCCCCCTGAGAGTTCTTTATGTGCAGAAAGAAATTTTGATTGCTGAAACGACTGAAATCCTCCAGTGCCATCTTCATGGCCACTGCCTGCTCTTTACCAATGCGAGAATTGCTATCTATAATGGCTCCTATTATGCCCATTACTTGGTCAGATGTGTCAGTCCTTTCATCAACTGCTGCATTTCCTGACAAAGTTAGAAGCATGGCCATAAAACCAAACAAAGGAACAAACCAACGCATTTTCTGCATTATGGAAAATAGTGAAGTGCTTGCTCATGTCTTTATACATTCACAAGAATGCTACAAAAGATACTTGGTCAAGAGCATTTACTTTTCCCCTTAACTGGGCCAAGTCAGACGGTACAGATTTTATAGTTATGGGTCAAACTTCAAACCTTTAGCATATACTTTCAAGCAAACTGAAAGTATCATGAAGCTGCGACCGTTTAATATTCCTGCATGACAACTGTCGCATCTTGGGTACTTCAAGCAAGTTGATTCATGCATGCTAGAGACGTGTGGAAGAGAGAAACAAAACAATGAAGATAATTTTTTTTTCTTTTGTTTGGGCTGTTATTCCTGAAATGCTTCTTAAAAATTAACTTATATTAAACAAGAAAAAAGGAAGAAAGAAAAGTCATTAACAAAATTAGAACGACTGCTGTGGGACAGTGGTATGTGCTAGATTCTGGTAGATTTTTATGGTAAGATGCACACATGTGCAGGTCTGCAGCTATAATGCATCACTTGCAACCAATGACTCTGCAACTTTGCAACTTTTCATTCAGAAGCTTTAGAGTGGGACTATTTGCATTGAATAGTGGAAATAGAATTTTCACAAAATTCAGCGGTGTGAAAGTCATTAAATGGTATGGAAAGACAATTACACGAATCTTTATTATGAAGTTATTATTAAAGATTTAAGATAAAATTTATTTATGAATTTTTACTTAATAATTTAAATTTTCAAGATAACTTAAAAGTAGATCTTAGTTTGTAGCACGAGAAACATAGCTCTCAAAATTTCTTGAAATTTTTAGTAATTATATGAAAAACTATTATATAACATAGATGAAATATTATACAAAGATTATTTGGCTCCCCCAGGTATGAAGCATAAATAAATTTATTATAACTTTATATTAGTATTACATATTAATCAATAATATAATTATTTTATGTCAAAATTATTAATACAATTTAAATAGATAGCATATTTGATACACTATAGACTGATAATTTATTTAATAATTTAATAATTAATTGATTAGTTTGTAACTACAGAATAAGAAAAAAAATAGATGAAGGGAAAACAATTTATTAATTTTTTTTTCAATAATACTTAGTGCTGTATCTTATATTAATATTAAGTACACTACATATAATAATTTTAGAGATACAACAATATTAATTTTAAAATAATTAACTCTTGTAACTTTTATAGTTAATTAGAATATTATATTTAAAATAAAAATATTCAAAATCACTCACTAAATATATATATATATATAAATAGTAGTGAATTAGATTAAAAAACAAAAATATGTGTAAGTAGTGATTTTGATTTAATTATTAATAATCTTAATTACTTTTGTATCAATTTTTAAGTTTAAAACTGAAAATATTTATAATATATTAAAATTATTTAAATTGAAATAAAAAACTAGAAACATATTAAGCAATTATTTTTGCCCCTACAAAAATTTTGATCAAGATCAATTACTAGGATGACCAGTTTTTTAATATGATATCAACTTTTCTCTAACCAAATGATTAAAAATTTGAACCACACCGTGTCTATAATTAAAAAATTATTAATACATCAAGCCCCCAACGCAGAAATCATTCTAATTCAGTTTTCCCTTTTCCGGTTTTCTTGGATTGTCGTTTGCCACAGACAACTTATCCTCAGTCAAAAACGTGTAGGAGATAAGAACTCAACAAAGAATTCATTTTCTGCTACGAAATGTGTATGTACATAGTAGGAACTGAAAGTATGAAGACTTCCAAATCACAGAGATTGGAAGACCTGCCCAATCCCATCACAAGAAGTTGCCAGAAAAAGATGGGGCAATGCAGAAAATGCGAAGAACTTAGAAAATTTTAAATGTGGAACCATTCAAAATTGTACCCCTTCTACTCATGTTGTGAATGCGTTGAAGTTGTGGAAAACTTTTTGGGTCTTTCAGAACAGGTCAGTTTCCAGCTAATAAAGGACCTATGTAAGATGTAAAGAAATTTGGAGCTGTAATTATTGCAGACAACTACAACATGCATAACTCAGATACTTGATTCTAGTTTTGCGTTCTGTACAAGTTATATATATGCGGACCGTAAGTCACTTATGGCACAAGCCCGTCTAAGCCCATGACCAACAGCTAATAAGAGTCTGTCTATTTGACAAGGAAACTGACAAAATACATTTTATAAAGCAAAGGGTACCATAAAAATCGCCTTTTTTGAAAATCCATCTCGTGTTTGACTAATTCTTCATGAGAGGTGGTTCGGAATTTAAATTCAGGCTAAAGGAAAAAGTGAAATCGTTGTATTTTCTAATTATTTTTTACCTATAAAATACAGTATTATAGAAAATTTTAAATTTTATTTGAGTATAGTTTTTGAAAACAAGCATGAAACTTATTCGTTAAGACAGGATAAACTATCTTGTTACATTGATAAATAAAATTTATTAAATTTTTACTTAAAATAGCTAAAATTATTAAATTTATACACTAAAATCCGACACTCGTATAATCCCACAACTCTTGTTGGTTAAGTGAGAATTTGTCCCACAGTTTTTACGAGGGACAAACCTCCCCCCATGATACACCATCCTGAGCCAAAGATAAAATACTTTGCGGAGCCTCTTCATTCTAGTCTCTAGTGGACTAATCACAAGTTAAAGCTAATTTAGCCAGAGAATGAGCCACTACATTGTGAGCATATAAAAGATTGGAATAAGGATGCTATTGTGACAGTCCTTAGTCATAAGCCCATAGTAAGAATAAGAGTCAAGACGCTCCTCATGGCTTTTATGGCTTGAAGGCTATCAACTTCAGCAATCATGCTTCCCATGAAACCCATTTCCACAGCCATAAATATCTGAGTACTAGCCGTTCTACCATCCTGGCATTCACTTTCTCTGTGATTTTGTTTACTCCAGCAACTAGAATAAGCCATTTTTCGTCCCTGATTATGAAGCCAAAACCATACAAATCTACCTCCACTGTTAAATGCTGCATCTGTGTTCAACTTGAGGGTCCTTGCTGGTGGAAGGTGCCAAAACTTTAGAGTGTCTGGGCAAAGTGATACCCTTCCTGATACCTGAAGGGGAAGCATAGTCATTGAGTACTCGAATAACCAATGAGATCACCTGCTCTTGTGGGATCTCAAGATTGTGAAAGACCCATTTGTTCCTTGCGTTCCAGACACAACACATAAGGGTAGCGGCCAGAGGGCTTAATTGCTTCCCGTGGGACTATGATAGTGAGCCGCAACCACCACTCCCCCTTTGTTACCCACTGTGATAGTGACACCTTTGTTACCGCGAGAAGGATTAAGTGCTTCCATTGGGACTGTGATAGTGGCAGGCAAATTTAACTGTATTGTCTCCATCTCGATTCGAGACCATACAAATTGATCCTGTCTTTCGAAGCTGCTGAGTGTGATTTCGGAATCTGCATCATCTCAAATGGCAGAAAACTCTGTTCAACTACTGACCGATTCCACATCTTAAGGTCTGGATCAATTAGGTATGAAACAAAAGTGATAGATTCCTTTCTCGGGCTTCAGACCGAGAACCCATTCTGATGAAGGAGCCACCTGTCTTGCCAGATGTTTATTGAATTACCGTCACCGACTAGCTAGTAGCGTCATTTGTCTAACACCCACTTTAAATTCCAAGTATTAAGCCATGTAAAACTACGTGCAAAACTATCATTGAATTGCATAAAACAAGCGTTGGAAAATACTTGCTTTCCATGGTCTGTGCTACTAAGAATTGCAGGTTCTTTAGCTGACGACACGCTTCTTTAGCTAGAAGGGTCATATTAAAGGATTCAGAGTCTCCAACTCCATACCCCTTGCTGCTTTGATTTAAAGATTACGTTTAGGCTATCTTATTATTTTTTATTCATCTCAGTCAATATATGACTCTTATCTTATAAAAAAAATTAAATTTCAACTAATCCAACAAATTTTTCTTTCAATTTCCTTTGACCCCCACCAAAAGTTGATAATCATATCATTTCCAGTTAGAGACAAAAAGATTGAGGAAGTTGAAAGACCATTATATAAGTTGAAATTAATTGGGCCACTGCCTTAATTAGTGCCTCCTTTCTAAAATATTTTCTCTTTCTAGCATATTAGCTTTTACCAGACAAGGTTGAAGACAAAGTTAAACACCTACTTCTTGTACCTCTCAAAAAGGTGGGTATGTCCCAATACTTGACCATTGTATAAGTTGAAATTAATTGGGCATTGCCTTAATTAGTACCTCTTTTTCAAAGTATTTTTTCTTTCTAGCTTTTTAGCTTTTTCCACGCAAGGTTTTAGACCTCCCAAAAAGGTGCATATGTTTAAATACTTGGAATGACTCCAAATTGCCTGAAAGCCCGTGCCCTGTTAGGCTGGAATTTGTCAGAAATGATCCTCTCACATTCTCAGGTCACGCTTTTTTATATTTATGATATGAAAAAATTAAATATTATAAGATAAAAATATATAATAAAACATAAATAATTATTTTTAAATCATATAAAAAATATTATTTTAAAAATATAAATATAACATTACTAAAAATTCATTTGTCAGAAGATATATTTTAGGTAAATGAGAGTCCTGAATTTAATTTCCCAACTTATGTGCTGGCCAAAAGTAATTTGGTACTCCGGAAGAACCTACTGTATGTAGGCTATCTCACTCTCTCTTGCTCTCGAGAAAATTATGCTATCATAATTTGTAAAGAATAAATGTGTTATCTCAAGAGCATTCTGTGTAATCTTGACCCCATAAATGGAGGTTTGTTCAGCCTACAAAAGTGATGATAATATTTAGAGTCCGTTCAAGACTGTTTAAAAAAATTAAAGATTAGATTAATAAAAATTTAATTAAAAAAATATGTACTTTTTGAGTCTAAAATTAAATCAAGTTGGCGTGATCAATCCTATCTAATCCGCTACTTTTTTTTCTTTTGAACTCAACTCCTCTCTTTTTTTAAGATAATATAATAAAAAAAATTATCCTTAATAAACAAAAAATTTTATAAGTATATAATAATTTTAATAATTTAACATTTTTAAACATAAAAATTAATGTCAGTTTATAATTTAGATTCAAATTTATATTCATGTTTAAGTTTAAA
Organism: Dicorynia guianensis; assembly: GCA_037013595.1. NCBI lineage: Eukaryota > Viridiplantae > Streptophyta > Magnoliopsida > Fabales > Fabaceae > Dicorynia > Dicorynia guianensis. The sequence continues at coordinate 7,357,417 of JASUAB010000009.1, forward strand.
ATTAAATTTAAATTTAAATTCAAATTTAAAGTTAAATTTAGAATCAATCCATTTAACAAGGTTAGGATTACATTCAAATGTTTTTAGCTTAAAAAAATTTAAGCTTTTTTTTACCTAGATAGAATAGGCCTAAGACTGAACCAAACTATCGGTCCAGCCTGGCTAGTTTAACAACTTTAATAATATTTTTGCATATAGTATGAATAAATACAGGAATAGGGGATCCCCTTAATGGAGACCCCTTTGTAGATGTAAAATTTGTCTTGGTTCCCCATTGACAAGTAGGGAAAAGAATACAATGAAAACACACTTCATTATAAGAAACACCCATTCAATGGGAAAACCCATGGCACTAAGAACTGATTGAAGAAAAGGCCACTTGATAGATTGTAAACCTTAGACATGTCCAATTTCAAGGCCACTATCCTTTTTTCCCTTTTTTTTTCTTTTTTTCTTTTTTCACATGGTAAACCATTTCATGTGCCACAAGGAACTTGCTAGAAAACAATCTACCTAGTAGAAAGGCACTTTGGAATTTTCTAACAATATTGGGCAAGATTAGTTCTGGTCTATTGGCAATTGTTTTGGTCATCAGCTTAAAAATTACATTACATAAGATAATATGCTGAAAATCCTTTATATGGAAGGGTTGTTTTATTTTGGGAATAAGCGGATAAAGGTGTAATTTAAAATACTTGGATCTTCGCCACTGTTAAGAATGTTCATCACTACCTACACCACATGATCTCCACAATATGCTGAATTTCTTTTTTAGAAGAAAGCAAAAAAGCCATATTGTCTTGGGGCTTTGGTGCAATGTATCTGGCATAGGGAAGATTAATAGACTTCCTCCCTTGTAAATGGCCCCTAGATAATTTGTTTGTGTATCTATGTTAATCGGTCCTTTACTACCAAAGTCACCTGCTTAACCCCACCAAACTACTTGTTGTGAATAAATTTCAAAAAATTAATCATAACTTTGGCTATTTTTTCCTCATCATAAAAAGTCTGTCCCACTAATGTGTTCAATACGTTCTCTCTTTGTTTTCAAGGATTGGGGTTTCTTTTCAAGCTTCTCTAACTTCACCTTACACTTCTTAATTCAATATGGTATTTTGTTATATCCCAACCCAAAATATTGCTGGTTGTCCATGATGCTGGCGTGGTTCCAACAGAAGACATTCAGTGGCAGAGTGCATTGACAGTTGAACAAGGTTTTCAAGCAATTGTCTTCAAACATGTGAGGGGAAGTTATGTAGAGGGATAGGATAAAGTAGTTTTACATGTAACTGACAGAGTGGGTAGTTTCTTATTTGCTTGTTTTCTTGTTGTGCATAAAGCATGTACTAGTCCTTTGGAAGATAATGGAGAATATTATCAATTTTAGTTTCTGATCTCTCTAGTTCTTGAGGAATTAGTGTTTTACTTGAAAAGCGCAGCTTGAGAAGTTTGGGTTTACTGGAAAAAACCCTTTATCGTAACATATCTCCCCAAAAGTAAATAGACCCCAACCTTCAAAGGTGCGCAAACAGTGGGAGATTTTTTCTGTCACTGCCTCTCATTCCCATTCCATCCCTACTAACCACTTCTATTACTTCTCCAATTGTCAACCAAAACTACTCAGAATGTGTCACTCTTTTCTTCCTTCTACGGACCTGTCGCCCCTACTAAAGCAGACAAGCAATAGGGAGTGATTTGATTTGTATTTAGGGAGATGGTAGACACTACAGTTCTGAAATATGTCATGCCACACTATATGTGCGGCCGCCCTGTCAAGTCTTTCCTATATATTTTCCTTCCCGAATCTACCATTTGACCCCGTGAATTTATGCCCCCACATAGCCCAAGTCATTTAAATCACCTGCAAGGCCCCCCTAGACCCATTTAGGGTTACAATTGGCACTGTTTTCCCCCAAATTTCTAACGCCCGCTCCCCTCCAAGCTACAATTGAAGTCTCCAAATACCAAACATGGTCGGCTCTGTAAGTGATTAAGATTTTTTCACAATTGTTATGTACCTCATTTTCTGGCTTTTTTTGAAAAGCCATATGCCCCAACTTTTATTCTTAGACTGGCTACGCAATACCTCCATATCGATATAATTTACACTCAGAGATCTAATAGTCACATCCACGCCATCCTTCAATAAGCAAGCCACTCCACCTGCCTTTCTGTCTCCTTGCTCCACACAATCAATTACCATTATATTAGAAAAACTGTTCCAATATTGACACCTTTTCATTAATTTCATGCTGAGTTCTTATTTCCATGAAGAAGATAAGGCTGGGCTGCGACCTTCACTATAAATGATTATGATCTTTTCAAGGAAAAAATGGGTCTTGCTTTGGGACAACGCTCTATGGATTATGACCATTAACAATTGTTTAGATGACAATATATCTAATATTTCACATTTCATTTATTTTTGTGAACTTTAAGTCAACATTTTCTTTTTTTCTTCCAAGTTGATGGTAAGCTGAGAGGCAGTGGAACAATACCAAGGTATAGATGCAAGTAAAGGTAAGCATGACTACGCTTCAACTGTTACTTAGGGCTTATATGATTTTATGGTTTAAAGTTTAGAATTTGAAATTATGTAGTTTAAAATTTGAGATTTAGAGTTTTATAATTTAAAATTTTAAGATTTATAATTTGATATTTTAAAATTTAAAGTTTAAAATTTTAAAATTTAAAATTTCATAATTTAAAATTTAAATAATTATATCTTGAATTATTTTAAATTAAAATCAATTCTATATGATTTTAACAATCGGATTCAAGTTTTGCAACTGTCACCAACAACCGTTGAACCCAACCATCACATATGTTAAATTATCTTACCCACAATAATATACCCCTATTAACATCTCCCATTATTTTTCATGTTCTCTATCCAACTTTCCTACCAATCCATTTCAGTTTTTCTATTATTTTTTCTTACTTTCCTATTTATTTAAGTCTCCCTCCTTTTTCAACCTCTTTTTTATTTTTTCTTATTCGCTCTCCAATCTTTTTACCCATTTTCGTCTGTCATTTTTTTTTTCCTCCCTTCCTTTTTCTTTGTTCTCATATGATGGCGATTGGTTGTGTGGGGTAAGAGAGAAAGAAGGCAGGTGGAGTGGCTTGCTTGTTGGAGGGTGATGTGGATGTGACTATTTGAAACACAATGATATCGTGCCATGTGACTATTTGAAATGGAGGTATTATGTAGTCTGTCTGAGCATAAAATATCGTGCCATGTGACTATTTGAAACACAATGATATCGACATGGAGGTATTATGTAGTCTGTCTGAGCAAAAAATATCGTGCCATGGAGGTCTATTGTCTTCCAAAGGAGCGCGAAAATCAGATGCATGACAATTGTTAAAAAGTTTTAATGTCTCACAGGGCTTACCATGGTTGGTATTTAGAGACTTCAATTGTATTTTGGCATGCAGAAAAATCAAACAGATAGGAACAAAGAAGAAACAGACCAAGTTGTTGTGTAACTTAAATCGGGTGCCAATTGAATCTGCACACCAAAAACGAAGTAGCCAAAGCTAGATAGGAATACCAATATTTGATTTCGATAATTTTAAATAATCTTTAAAGATTAAAAATTATTTTTTATGTAAACTCAAAACATGTAGAAATAAAAAACTTATCCTTTTCTAAATGTAAATGTTGCTTAATAGGCTGTACTTTTTTAAATGAACATTTTTTCATATACACAATTTTAAATTTAAAAAATATATTTAAAGTTAAACTTTATTGATAAAATTGAAAATTATTTATTAATTAAATATCTTACTACTTTTTTTATAAGTTTTTCAACTTCTTCAAAATTATATATATTTTAATTTTTTTAAGAATATCTCCTTACCTTTTAAATGAAAACTAAATTTTTTCAAAATAAGAATTATAAAAGGATGATTCAAAATTTAATTTATATTAATTAATTACCTTAAAATTTTATAAAATACAATCAATTATCACTGTATAAATATCTCCTTAATCAAAACTATATCTTTCTCTAACAATAGCCCCATCCCCAATGTTGGTAACTAATGTAAAAGGATCTGTATCCAACTGAAGCTTTATTTTAGCTGAACCTTTGCAATTCCTTTGATACTGACCGAATAAGCAAGTGGGCAGAGTGAAATCATAATTGCTATCCTTTAGCTGCTTACTGACTTGATGGGACAACTCTTTGTACACGTCACAGAGGACGCTCGAACGAATACGAAAGCGTTATGCTTTTCCCTCTCTGTCGTACAGGATACATCCAAATTCCAAAACACTTGACTCGAAGTAAACGCCTTTCAATGTCTTAATATAATAATGTTCACGCTCCCGCCCAACAACCAAATCCAAAATAATATAAAAATAAAATAAATATAAATTATATATAAAATTTTTGTTAATATTAAAAATATTATAATATAAAAATTAAATTAAAGAAAAGAATGATAATAAAATTAAATTTAATTATTTAAATTAAATTTAAATTTATTATATACAAAATATATGTATATCATTAATTAAATAGCTAATCTCAATGTGCACATATCTATGTTTTTTTTTGTTTTTTTGTAATAGATATCTATGATTTTATGCCTAAAATGTTTATGTATGTCCATTGACATTTATAGTCAATGCATTCAAGTGTGTGAACAATTAGGATTCCTAACATTATTAAATTTTCAAGTACCCCCGCGTGAAAAACGTTTCCATACAGTAACCTCATCACATAAAGACTATATAATATAATTATAAAACATAAATAATGAATATTCGTTATTAAACTGTGCGAGCGACTCTAAATTGAATTGAAATACTTCGGCCTTCCTCCAACCTCATTTTCTATAGTTGAATTCAGGAGCAAGAAAATGAGAAGCATTTCAAAAGCAGCATGCTTCATTTTCTTTCTTTCTGTAGTAGCTAACAGTGCTTCTGAATTAACTTCAGATGAAGTTGGCGGGGTTCAACCCCTAAAGCCTTTCTTGCTCCTTAAAGGGATTAAATCTCGTGAGGAGTGCGAGCAGACCTACGGGTTCTTACCCTGCACCACCACTGTGCTCGGCAACTTGTTCCTCGTCATCGTCTATGGCTTCCTTATGTTCAAGGCAGCTACCTACATGTCCGATGGCAGTGAGCTACTGCTCGAGGTCTTGGGTCCTGGTATCGTCGGTGGTTTGTTTATCCCGATGCTCGGTGCACTACCCGACGCAATGCTGATTCTGGGTAGGAATTTTCTACTATAATAATTTCACGTTTTAGTTATATTTATAGGTACAGTTGAAGTAATAATAATTAAAAAATAAAAATTATAAATAAAAATTGTGAATAAAATAATATAAATATAATATTATTATTCTGAACTACTATGATATGGGAATTTAATTCCTTGTCTCTCTCCTGTCGCTCCGCTGAAATGGGGCCTGTTGGATTTTGCAAAGAGTTGGTCATAGCAAAGTGGAATTTAAAAGATTTTATTTTATTTTGTTAATTATATTTATAATTCGAATTTAAATTTATCAAATTTAATTGAATTAATAAATTATACATATAATTTTAACAGATTAATCGAGAGTTTGTATTAATTTTTACAAAAATATGAGTTGTCACCTACATGATATATGCGCCGGAGCGGCGAACATCTGTCAATTAGTTTTTGGATCAACCTCACTGGAACCCATCATATTATTTTCTTTAAATACTTAACTAATATCAATCAATTATTTTGCATAAATCTGTACCAATTCAAACCGTCAACAATCGGTTTGCAATCTAGTTTTTGATTTCTTTTTAAAATATATTTCGTTTGACAGCCAAAAATTAACATAAATAGTGCCGAACCTCTGCCAATTAATTTTTGACAATTTGGTTTGATCGGTGTCATACTTTCCTTATTTTTACATGGATTTCGACGGTGAGCACAACTCACATCGGTGAGTTGTGCTCCCAGCTTCACCAACAGTAGTCTCTACCACAAGTCTTAACCTTTTCAGAGAACACGATCTCTCTGCAATTCCATTTTATATTGAAACTGGAAACCCCAAATTTTTGGAAGGAGAGGCGAGTGACCGTAGAAAATAAAAGAGGGGGAGGGGGAGTGGTGGAGTTGGGAAAAGAAGGGGCACATCAACTGGCGTGAAAATATATATCTTTTCCTCATATTTTCTCGTCTTCTTCAGATTCCTCTATGCATATTAGTTGAGGCTCTCGGAGCTGAGTGAGCTAATTTTCTGTTGTCATGTTCTTGACTTGTAAGGAGTGACTAGAAGTATGAGAGTAGTTGCAGTCGCTGATCAGGGATGGTTAATAGAATCTGGAAGTGTTGGATCAACTTTCTAATTATAGTTATACGAAGAGTAATCAGAGTATCTTGACTTGTTCTGTTAAACAAGATGGCATCACGTTCGTGAATGTTAATCACTTCAAATCTGAAGTTATAAACGCTTTGAAGGATTAAAAGATGAGGAAATGAATCAGTGGGTAGTTAATTCCTGAGGCATGACAGTTTACTCTTTTGACGTGGTGTTTAAAATCCACGTTTTACAGGAGTTCAATTTTTCATGTTTGAGATACTATTTATGCTTGAATGCTGCAAATTTTTATTGGCCTTAGTTCTCTTTACATTTTTTCCTTCTCTGGACATAGTTAACATCTATCTGAGTAGTGTTAATTCAAAATAGCCTCTGAAACATCTCTAGAAGAAAAATGTCAATTTGTTTTACTGCTATTACCACTGGGAAAGCTGAAAAGGTTAACTAATTAGTCTAGGCACTGGATAATAAAAATAGTGGATATTTTGTTAAGTTAGAAAAATAGAGTGCAATTCAACTCCAATCAGCCAAATGGAAGAAGAGATAGAAGAACTTATCCAAGCTTCTAAAACTATCAGCAGTTGCTTTGAGGCTTTCTCTTTTGGTACGTTTTCTTGCAACTCAAATTTTTCTTAGCTGCGATCTTCTGGCAAACTTCGTTCTTTTTTTAACTTATTTGTCACTCATGTATTAAAACAAGAGCTCACTTAATAATATTATTTTACCTTTTTTGGGAAACTGTTTCTAATATATCTTGATTGCTTACTCCAGTATCTGGGCTTTCTGGTAGTAAAGAAACTGCTCAAAGTCAGATATCTGTTGGAATGGGCTTGCTAGCTGGATCGACAGTTCTGCTTCTGACAATAATATGGGGGACCTGCATACTTGTTGGCAAGTGCGACATTGAAGGTTCAATTGCAATTGATACACGAGACACAAGGGGATTTAGCTTGACTGGTATGTCTTCTGATTTAACTTTCATTACTTAACTTTTGAAGAATTTGACTGTTAGCTTAATAAAATTTTTCCTTGCCCAAAATAGTAAGAATGAAGTGTCTCCTACATTTTGCGGTCATTTAGGCAACCTTCCTTCATATGTTAAGGCTTTCATGGCTTATAGGGGGAGGGAGCAGGTATAGCATAAGACATTGACTGAGGTCACATGAGTAGGAGTGTAATAGGAAGTCTCTGCTACCTATTCTGAAACTTAGCAAACCGGGAATCCAGAGTGGGTTAAAATTCATATATTCCTGATAATATGTTCGCATGTAATTTCGTATCACTATTTTTATGCTGAATCTTACCTGACTTGTCTATTGGGAGTTTTTAAGTAGTGGAAAGTATGAAAATACTAGGGAGGTTGTTTACTTGTCATAATACTAATTGGTTTATGAGCACCTTTTCACCTTGATTCTGGATGTTGGATGAAACCGTGTATGAAAACAGCAGTATGATTCTAACTGCATCTTAGTTTTTATTTACATTAGTTTGTGACTTCAAAAATGTTTCTGGGTGGAGTAATATAGTTTTTCGTCATCATGTCCTCATTGACACAGTCTGGAAATGTATGATTTGGATCCTTAATCTAGTCTAATAAAATCTCCATGTGCAGGTTCTGGTGTTAGTACTGATATTTGGACAGCTTATGCTGCAAGGATTATGGTTATATCTGTCCTTCCCTTTCTGATTGTTCAATTACCACAAATTCTTAACACAACTTCAGGAGGGCGCTTGGCCGTTTTGATTGCGCTCATTATGTCCCTTTCTTTATTGGTTACTTATTGCCTTTACCAGGTAATTTTGACATCTTAGTACAGTTATATATTTCCTTATATTACAATATGTGTGTGTCTTGTGTACGATTGTAGATTAAATGTTGTAGTACTGGTTGCTGATAAGTATGCTTTCTTATAGTTTATTTAATGACTTAATGCCATTAACAAAAGTATGATAATTACTGGCACCACTTTGTTCAACTCTGATGATATTTCCACAATTATGTGTATTGTAGATGCTATAGTTAGGCCTCCCAATAATTACTGTGTGCCGGATGAGAATTTGTCTGCTACTATTATTATTATGAACATCATCTGGAGTCTGGACTTGGTTATGCATCAGATGAAAATTAAGGCAGAAAGAATTGTTGCAGGTTTTCCAACCCCGGATACAGGAGAGAAAGCTTGCTTACGTGAAAAAGAAGCGTGTTACCTTAGGACTATTGAGACATTTAAAGCAGCGAGCATTGGGAAGGCTGCTGACAGATGACGGTGAACCTAATGAAGAAATTATCAGAAAGTCAGCATTCCTCTCCTTTTTGCTTTCACTTAAAATGTGTTACATTTCGAAACATTTTATTTTTCTGATATTTGCACCCTTGTGAGTAGTTATTGACCTCTAAGTGGATATTCAAGCAGGCTGTTTGTAACAATTGATGAGAACAAGGATAATTACCTTTCTCGTGGTGAATTGAAAGCTCTAGTTGTTGGAATTCAGTTTGAGGAGATTGATCTTGATCATGATGTGGTTGTGGATAACATAATGCTGGATTTTGATACTTCTCAAAATGACCGTGTTGAAGATCATGAATTTGTTAATGGTGTCTGTAGATGGCTTCAAAGAGCCAAGCGTGCTGGCAATGCCGGTGCACGGACAATTAAGCTTTTAAGTGATTTTCACCTAGTAAGTTGTGTTATGCTGAACTTGTATGAAGTTATTCTTTTTGGTGCTTAAGAATGACTGGAATTTTGTGTGCAGGAAACAAAGAGGGAACATGATCTATTGGATGTGGGGGATCAAATTGATGAAGTTGTTGAGGGTGTTAAGAATGTTAAATGGACTTCAATCAAAGCAGTGCTGCTGCTGCTGCTGGGAACTGTTATTGCTGCTGCATTCGCTGATCCTCTGGTTGATGTACTTGGTAACTTCTCCGATGCCACAAGTATTCCGGCTTTCTTCATTTCCTTCATCGTACTTCCATTGGCTACTTCAAATGAAGCAGTGTCAGCAATTATTTTTGCTAGTCGTGATAAGAGGAAAACCGCCTCATTAACTTTTTCTCAGGTTCGTTTTTGGTTTCACATTCTTCCCTTTTAGGTATGTGATGCGTGAACTTGGAATAATAGAAAACATCCTGAATTCCCTCAAAATATTTCATTTTTTTTTCTTGATTTATGGTGTCTGAAGAGCAAGAGGGAATTATTGATGAAGGGCCCGTTCAGTGTGATATATACAGTTACTTCTTCAGTCAAATTCATGGTTAAACCGTAGTTATGTGTTTATCTTTATAACTTCACCAACGACTAGTTTACCAAAGGAAGTCTTGTTTTGATAATATATTATACTGAGTGAGCTCTTGCATGTAAGTCTCCCAAACAGCATTATTTGGTTCAGAACTTGGTAATTTCATACTCAGGAAACGTGTTCATATCTAGAAAAATGCTAAAGAAGTGTGAAAATATGGGTTCAAGCCTGTAATCGTCCTTGTTGGGAGAGGTTTTCCTTTTACAGCTATTGCTTCGAAAATGATTTGTCAAGGTAGGAGGATACCTTTGGATAAATCTAAAAAAAAAAAAAAAGTTTCTGATAAGAAGTTTGGAAATTCTAAAGCCCGGGTTGTTGTAGTCATTCCTTGGCTGTTAAATGACTAGGAATCACAGCTATGACTGATGTGATCAGACTGTTTGGGGGTAACTTTGTATCACTCTCAATGCAGTGCGTGTTTGTAGTTAACATATGGACGATTCTTGCCCAACTAATTCTACGCTGGCCGTATGCTGTGGCAATAAAACTACTGCATATTGGTTAAGTCCTCTTATTGTCTTAGGAGGGAGCACTTAGTTAATATTGCTGTCAGCATCATCTTGTTGATTTTGTGGTACCTCAGCAAACTTTCTTGTAATCAGCATTGCATTGTGTGCAACAAATGGATATGAATGATGACAAGCTGATACCATAAGCTCTGCCAGTTATAATACACACTCGCATAGCATGTAGATTTCTTTTATCTTGGGTGTAGCAAATAAGGAAACTACAAAACTAATTCTATTGTTTTTGCAGCTTTATGGAGCAGTGACGATGCACAATGTGCTTTGCCTGTCAGTCTTCTTGGCTCTGATTTATGTAAGAGGATTGACATGGGACTTCTCTTCTGAAGTGTTGGTTATCTTCGTTGTTTGCATTGTCATGGGTGTGTTTGCCAGTTTCCGCACCACCTTCCCTCTGTGGACATCTATATTGGCTATCCTGCTTTATCCCTTCTCCCTGGCATTGGTGTATGTTCTCCAACATGTGTTAGGTTGGTCATAGACCAAAAAATGTTTTCAGTTGTAACGCCCTATGTGGCTATTACTTATCACCCTTATGCTAGAATAATTTTATGTGTATGTGAGACTTGAAGCATGATTATACGATCATAATGTTACATGTTAGTTATTATGGATCCTTTTAGATATCAGGCTTTGTGTAGGTTAAGCTATAATGTGTTTGGTTAACCAATCCTAACAAAGGGAAAGGTCCATACATATATACCTTGTTGTTGCTCCATTGACATAATTTTATTTTGTATAATAGGTCAAAGGAGAAGTTCTCTCTCCTAACAAAGTGCTTTCCCTAATCTGTCATTATTGTTAGTTTGTTCCCCATGCAGTAATGTTGAATTCTAGGAATTATAGTACAGCATTAGATACTTACTAGATCCCTAAATGTTTCTATAGAGATTGAAAATAATTATTATAATTATTTAATTAATGTTTTAATTTAAAAATTATTTTGTTATTTAGAAATTTTATCCTTATATTAGTAAGAATGGATTTAGATTTATTTGTTATTTATTATTAAGATTATATTTTTTATTTTTATGTTTATTACTTATTTTGTTACGGGTTTTAGCATCACTTGGTTACATATCTTTTTACTATTATATTTGATTATTAAAAGAATATAAACTTTACTTGTTATATTTTTTATTCGTTCTACATCAATTTTGATATTAAAGCTAAGTTCTATCATTATTATGTTATTGGTTGATTTTTTTTTAAATATTCTTTCTTCGCCCAATTTACCCTGCCACATTCATTCCTTTCTCACCTTCAACATTAGTTTGAAATTCACATCCATTACTCCATACAGGTTTTGAACTTCCAAAATTTATTTCAAGTTCATGATTTTGCTATTTCTTATGGAGTTTGGGACTTATGACCTTGTCTCATGTTGATCATGGCTTACTATCCTTAAAATTATTAAAATCATGATTATTATCGAAGAGGATCAATTGATTATTGTAATTTTGGGCATTTGTCTTATTATCAAGATCTTTATAAGTTTTATTATTGAGATTCTTATGAAGCCATTACAAAATATTATTGTGGATATACGGAAGAAATTAGGAAAATATCTAAGGAAGTGAAGGCAAATTCTATGCATAGACTACAGGCTGAACATGATTTTTAATGTAAAAAAGATGAAAAAGATTTAGATCTTATTAAACCTCAACATTTTGCTCTTGAAGAGGTTGAAGAAGAAGAGTAAGAAGATGAAATTGTAAAACTTGGTGATCCTCTATTTGATTTAAAAGATGATGAATGGTTTTAAGAATACAAGATTGAGACTAATGAAAAAGTTAAGATTGAATATATGAATATACTAGCTAAGATCAATAATACTGATGTTGTTGATGATCAAATTGAGATTGATAATGGCGCAACTGACATTGTTGAAATTATAGTTGAATTGATCAATAATATTGATGTTATTGATATAAAAACTTCATAAGTTTCTATTGTTTTTTTCACTAAGTTCATGATCCCTGAAAAGGTTGATTCGAAGATACTTTTGTTCCAATTCTTGTTGTTGACTCTTCCATTTGAGAAAATAACTAAAAATAAGAATTATTGAGGGTTTATCATTTAAAAGTTTATTATTTATCTAGTTTTAAATTATTCTATTTCTAAAAGAAATAATATTTTATTTAATTTAAAATTTTTATTATATTATATTTTAATTCTCATAAGATTAAGATTTAATATTTATTTAAAACATTATATTCATTCTCAATATGTAGACTTATTATGATGTTTTGATATTTTCAAAAAATAGACTTTTGTGTTTTACTTTTTGTTGTTGTACATCATGTTTTTATTATATCTAAAGACATAGTATGTATGTTATAGGGTGATTTACACATTTAAAATAGATAACTAAATGATTGTCTATTGTTTTATGGACAATTTTTGTTTGTGTTCTTCAATTGGTATTAGAACCTATGTAGTTTTGTTCAGTAGCTGTATACTACAAACACATGTTGATTTGATTACATGTAATTTTGGCGTATAATTATGTGTTGTTTGATGAATCGAATTGGGATTATCCATGACGATATAAATCTTGATGTGAATTGGAGATTTGATTAAATTCTGCAATTTAATTTTCACAAAGAGAATTTCGGAACCCCAATTTCGTTAATTTCGGGTAGCAAAGTTTTGTGACGGGTCTCATCAAAATTTCATAAAAATCGACTTGTGCATTTTGTTTAACTGGTGATTCAGGGTTATAACCCATGAATCTATCGTCAAAACGGGTAAATGGAACATTGGTTTCAAAAGCCACCGGAACCCTAACCACTCTCATTTCAGGTATAACCTTTTTTTCGGTGCAAAATTGACGAAATTTATTAGGTCATGATGATAATCGGTACCAATAGAACCAAACCCATGTATTTCGTGTTGAAATGCGTTAAGAAACCATGGAAATCGAAGTACATGTTTGGTCACATGTTGCATAACACATCCAACCCTAATTTTCCCCTTCTCAAATTGCACCTTTGCCACCCTGTTTCCAAAACTGTCTTCGAAACCCCGTTTTCTCTATCTCGGGTTGCAAATTTTGTTAATAATCCAAGAAATTAACTTCACAATCTTGTAAATCGGTGGATGTGGAACAAAACCCATGAATCTGGGTTGAAAACCGAGAAGAACATAGGAGAAATTGAGCTGGGTATGCGGGTATGAATCTAGGTCAAATGCACGGTATGGATTTTTGTTAAAGAAATCGGTGTTGACTGTAAGCTTGCAACGTTACTCTTGCTTGTTGGGGGTACAGTTCGGGGATAAGCCGGTAGAAAAAACAAGCCAACCTAAAAAAAAAAAAAAAAAAATCAAGAATAGTTATTTAGGTACAATAAAAAGTGAACCAAGCATATTTTTAGTCTCTCAATTTTTTTTAAAATATAATTTTATTTTTCATTTCTTAATTCAGTTAATTCATCTCTTAACATTTCAATTAAAAGATAATAATCATTGATTCGTCTAAATTCTCATTTTTTTTGTTTAATAAAAAATTTACACGGCCAACAACAATATGTGGAAGAAATTTTCTTATCTTATTTATCATATACTACACATGTCAGTTGATTTTTCTTCTATTTGCTTTATTCCATTTCTTTTAGGTGATAAAAAAATTACCCCGCAAACATATTTATGTGATAAATGAGGCAAGAAAATTTCATCCATGTCAATCATTAGACTACGTCAGTATTTAATTGAATAAAAATTTAGAGATTTAAAAAGGAGTGATTATTATCTGTTAATTAAATTTTTAAAATGATAAATTTATTCAAATTAATAGATAAAAAACTAAAAATATCTTCACTGTACTAAAAATTATTCATTATTTAAGCTTTAGTTAAATTTCAATTTTATCCTTTAATTTTTTGTCATTAATTTCACCCTTTAACTTTTAAACAATCAATATTTTACCATTAGTCCAACTAACAGGGGCATCCATGGTGGCGTCCCAAATGGCAAATAACCATGTGATTTGCACATGCGACATGGTATGGTTCCATCTTTAGTCATTATCTCTAATCACTAATATTCTAAATCTTTAATTTTAAATTCTAAAATTTTAAATTTTAAATTCAAACTCTTAAATACTAAAATACTAAATCATTCTAGCTAAGTCATTTTTCATAGATTTATTCCAAAACTAGCGACATTTGAGCTCAGTAGGACTGATTACCCCATGTACATGATTCACAACTCATGATGTATTGATGTTGTAGAAAGGTCTTTTCATGCAAAGCCCTTAATTTGCCTATGAATTCATATAAAAAAAAATACCATTTTTAGCATAAATACAAATATGATACACTGATAACAAATTAATGAATATAATTTTTTTTAGCCGGTGAGTGACTAATTCACCTGGCACAATAACCCCCACTCCTGAACCTATTTGCAGGTTCGATCCTATTCCTTATTCATTTTCCTATTAAATCATACAAGGCTCTTTGATTATCAAAAAATAAATCAATATAATTCTTTTTAGAGAAATAATGGGTCTTGTTTTGAGACAACCCTCTGTGACCATTAATATATAAATTTCCAGATGACTTGACTTGTTCATTAAATGTGTCATTTTCTATTCAACAAAAAAAAAAAGAAAGACTCTATCTATGCAGGGACTTCCAAGAAAGAAGACACAGCAAGATTCTGCCACCAGACAAATCTTTGAAATCTTACACTATAAACTTTTTTATAATGATATACTTTTGTCCGTTTTCTTACTTTAATTTACACTAACAATAGTGTTATGGTTCCAGTCAAATGGTCTGCTTTATTTACATACTTTACGCATACTTGTAAATATTTATCATATTTGTTTATTTCTTCAACTTGGTTTCGAAGGCCAGAAGTGGAAGCATTCAGACTTGTATGACCTGGCCCAACTCATCTTTGTTTCATACAATGAACAATGCACATGTGCCCAAAAGAAAAAGACAAGAAGAAATGCAAGACAGATGTGAATTAAAAACTTTTTTTAAACTATAGTATTGTGAAACATAACCTAGTACAGTTATACCTTGGCAAGTCTGAATATTTTAAATTGACTTAAACTTGTTTGAGGGGAGCTAATTTGTGTCTAGACCAGATCCAAAATAAAGTAAGACCACACATATAAAAAATTTTAAATTCAAATATAAAGTTCTTCAAGAAAAAAACCCCTAACGTAATCAAGTGTTAATGCAGGCAATAACAACAATTTTAATCAATTGGTTGAAATTATATTACATATAAATCAAATTAACAAGTAAATGGTTAATTGTATAAAAAAATGGGATAATAATAATCAGTTACATTTCTTTTAATGCAAAACCATTAGATTATACAGAATTTATAGAAAATTTTAAGTATAAGACAAATTTTTAAGTAAATGGCTAATTATGTAAAAAAAAATTGAATAATACTAATTAGATACATAAGTTTTTTAAAATGTAAATCCATTAAAATATATATAAAATTTATAAAAAAGTTAGAATGGTACTATTCTTACCTCCTTCGCCATATGTTCGTTATGTTTTCAATTTTTTTTTAAATAAAGAATGAACAATAAAAATTACTGCTCATCCTTTGTTTAAAAAATAAAAAATAAAAAACATAACCGAGGTATGCTAAAGAGACGTAACAATAATATTACCAAAAAATTGAATATTAACTCTGTATAATTAAAATCATATATGATATAATAATACGATACTAAAAAGGAAGCTTTATTTCGTTAAAAAAATTGACCTCATTTTTTGCGTGGCTATCCTATGGATATAGGGATTGATGCAGACCTATATTTATTTATTTTTTATGTGAGGACTAGATTTTTTTATATCTGTCCATTGACATTGACAGTCAATGCATGCACGTGGTTGAATAATTAATGCTCCTGTCATTATAATCATTCCCCCTTTATGCAAAGCAAGTAGTTAGTAGAAAGAATGTTTGAACAACACGACTCCTTTGATATTTTGTTACTTGACTCTAAATTCAACAAAACATTACAAACTTGAAATATTTAGATTAATTCATGGTTTGGGCATTGATGTGTCCAATTCACACTTCAACTACTTCCCAAGTAACTATAAAATGAATTGAGCTACTTCATCCTTCTTAGGCCTTTCTGCAACCTCATTTTCTCTTGTTCAATTCAGGAGCATGGAAATGAGAAGCATTTCAAAAGCAGCATGCTTCACTTTCTTTCTTTTTGTAGTAGCACTGCAGGTTGAAGGCCGTTCACTCAAGAACAGTGTTTCTGAGTTTACTTCAGATGGAGTTGATGATGATCAACCCAAAAATTCTTTCTTGCTCCTCAAAGGGATTGAATCTTCTGAAGAGTGTAAGCAAATGTACGGCTTCTTGCCATGCTCAACTAACATTTATGGCCATTTGTTCCTAATTCTTGTTTATGAGTACTTGTTATTCCGAGGCGAATCATTTTTGGCTGCCGGAGGGAAGCGGATTTTCGAGATTCTTGGGCGTGGTAGATTTGGTGCAAATGTCTTCGATATTCTTGGTGCCCTTCCAGAGTCTCTAATTCTTCTTGGTATGCTACTCCTTATCACAAGGTCTCTTTGATTCATTTTCCTTGACGTTTCTTTCCAGTTCTATCTGCGTGAATAATTAAATGAAGTTAACTATTTGATCTCTTTTAGGGATCTGCACGTTCCAGCTGATGCAATTTGCAGATGCAAAGTCTTTCATGAACTTACCCATTCATTCTTACAATTAACTTAACACAATTAGGATTCTAGACACATGAGGGCACCAAAATGCTCACACATGTTGTAGGAACTATTGAATTAATTGGGCATCACAGACTAATTTGTAAAATCTAATAAATTAAATTACGTGCATTCTATAAACTTTGTGTGGGAATGGCGGGACTAATTTAATTTACCTTATGCAACAATTGTCTTATATCATTACTTAATGCTACCTATGATTTATTCGAGTCTTATTTGTCGTCAGTTTCTGGACTCGTCAGCAATGATGAGAGTGCACAAGAGTATGCTTCCACTGGTGTTGGCTTATTGGCTGGATCATCCATCTTGCTTCTGACAGCAGTTTGGGGAACCTGTGTTCTAAGAGGTAAGCAAAATTTTACAGATGACTCAAGGTTATCTTCTGGTGGTTCAAATTCTTCAAGTGGAAGACTAAAGTGATTGATTGGTCCGTCTTCAATTCCTTCCCCTGTTTCTAAAACCCTAATTGTTTTCTTTTAAAAGCACATGCTGTGTGGTATTGTTTTGAGGACCTCAGTCCAGAAAGTGGGTATTAAAAATGATTGTAGATTTGTGTTTTTATAGGTGATAGCTCAACTGACTTTATGGGCCTAGTAATAAAACTAGTTTTCAGACAGGACATTTACAATCACAATGCATTATCTGTTAAACCATATGCAAGTACCCTCTTGGGAAAGTGTAGGCAATAACCCCAGGAGAAAAGTTGTTCTCACATTTGATATGAGAATTGTTGTATTACTTAAGTCTTATAGTTCAGTGTCTAAAATTTAATAAATTTAATAATTTAAATTATATAAAATAAAAGTTATATGAAAACAGAGGGACTATAACCCAATATGCACCCAACAACCACACAAAATGAATATAAGTAGGTATCAGGGATATAATGATTGGATACATGTCTTCTGGGGCAAAACCCTTGGACAATGAAGTTCAAAGAATATACTTTCTATAGAGTTGGTATCTTCTTTCTTACTTAAACTACTCAAGGTTTTCTGTTTTCGAAAAATATAGAAAACCAAGCTGTTGATACTTGTTTTTTGATAAACCAACATCTTCGCTATAGCTTGGTATTACCATGATTATTTGATATGTCTCACTTTTCTTAATCATTTACGTACAGGTCGTGTCATTACTACGAAAATGGAGACTAATTACATGGCAGGAGCCATGGGTCTGTCAGTCATACCACTAATAATCATGCAGATTCCTAATTTGTTTCAGTTCTCTTATGAGCTACACACAGAGACCATGATCATTGCTCTGATCGTTACTATCATTTTTCTACTCATGTACTTCATTTACCAGGTTTCCCATCCACCCCCATCTTTTAGCATTGAAGTTAATCTTTCAACAAATTTGTTGAAGTGTGACACCATTTGGTTGTTGACTATTGCCTTTCATAATTTTACTTGGAATGCTAACAACACTCCTTCTATATGCCAACAAAACTGCAGATCTTTGAACCTCACATACAGAAAATGAGGCTAGATTATATGGAACATGATCATTTAATATTAAAAATTTTACAACGTGTTGAGAAGCGTACCCTGCAAATGATCCTTACTGAGGATGGGGCTCCCAACGTGAGTGTCATAAATAGGTAAGATTCCACCAAACATCTCTGAAAAGATCAGTAAATGATCTTTTGTCCCGAAGCCACTGGGAGTGGTGGTGAGGGCTTTGGGTAGTTTTGCGGAAGCACTTAATTAGGTTTAAATCATTTCTGCCACATTTGTATGAAAAAAATGATCGCTTGTCTAATTGTTTAAAGGACATTATTTTGCTAATTGTAAGCACTCTCTATTGCAGGCTATACACAGAAATAGATCAAGATGGGGATAATGCTATTTCAGCTTCTCAAGTAATGGAGTTTCTGCTTGATAGTGAGTTGACTGATAAAAATATCAATGAGGATAAATTAGCAGAAGAAATCCTAAGAACTTTTGATCTGGATAATAACAAAATGATAAGCAAGGATGAATTTGCCAGTGGCATCAAAACTTGGCTTGTCAAAACAAAGCATGTTTTGGATAAGCAGTACATTTCAACAAAAGCCCTGGAGAAAATATACCAGGTACACATATAATGCCTCTTGTGACATGAACTTAACATACATAATTATATCAGATAAATTTCCTCTTATATATGAGTAAATTCTGAGTTTTACTGCTTTTATCAGATAAGTTTGATTAAAACACAAATAGCCAGTGCTTACTATTTAACGTTGTGTACTTATTATGCAATGTGCTCACGTATATCCAGCATTACTTGGGCTGTTCACCTCTCTTTACCTAATTTCCATATTCACCTTTCCTATGCTTATATAACCTTATATACTGCATTCAGTTGAGATGAAAAAGAGGAAGATTTGTAAACTAAATTCTCACAAATCTGTTGGAAACTTTACACAGGTTTTTGTTCCATGGATTCAGAACATAAGAAAAGAAAATTTTAACAAGACACATGCTATTTCTGAAATTCTAAATCATGTTCAGAGTGACACAGCCAGTAGCCTTCTCACAAAAGATGGCACACCTGATGAATCTGCTATCAAAAGGTCAGCATCTCTAATTGTTTTCATATCTACGTGCAAATAGTACACACACACACTATTGCCTATTCTCACTGCTGTGATCAAACAGATTGTTTGATGATGTTGATCGCAATAAAGATAAAAGCGTTTCACCATCAGAGTTAGAAGAATGGATGAAGAAGATCGGCATTAATAACATTCCAGGTGATGTGAAGGATGTAGTGATAAAGATCATAAAAGACCTTGACCTTGATGGAAACCAGGCAATTGATGAGAAGGAATTTGTTACTGTGTTCAAAAAATGGCTCAACGCATCTTCCAGTCATGCTTCTCTCTCAGAATCTATTTCTCAAGAAAATAATCACCAAGTATTTGCTCAATTCCCCTTCTTATACAACTTACCAATTCTCAGTTTTTCTTCAATGCTTCTGATGGATAACAACTGAATATTAATTATAAATTTTTCCATCACCTCTTTGATATTGTTGTGTGTGCTAGACCTGGGAAGACGTTGAAAAGGTGATGAAACAGAAGCAAAGTAAAGGCAGAGTTGCAAGGGCTATATTTCATGTGGTGCTAGGAATTGCTATGTTATCTATTCTTGCAGAGCCCCTGATAACAAGTGTCCAGAAATTCTCCAAAGACTTAGGAATTCCATCCTTTTTTGTCTCACTCATTTTAGTCCCTGTGGCCACAAATTTTAGAGAAGCAGCCTCAGCAATTAAAGAAGTTGGCCATAAGAAGAGTGATATTT
The DNA here is from genome assembly GCA_037013595.1 of Dicorynia guianensis. NCBI lineage: Eukaryota > Viridiplantae > Streptophyta > Magnoliopsida > Fabales > Fabaceae > Dicorynia > Dicorynia guianensis. The sequence goes on from JASUAB010000009.1 coordinate 7,377,583, forward strand.
CTCAAACATTCTACGAGGTTAGTCACAGCTTCTTGTACCAATTTCACTTCACTAATTTTCTTATTAATAATGATGGCCATGCGAGCTGCTATGTGGTAGCTTCTCATGATCAGCAGCTTCTGATGCAGGATTGGGGCCCGGTCCCCAAGTTTAAATAAATTTATAACCATACCAATTAAGTTTTGGCCAACTAATGCATGCAGATTTATGGAGCGGTGTTCATGAACAATCTTCTTGGCTTTTTGGTGATTTCAATTCTGATATATGTGCGAGATATCACATGGGAATTCTCTGCTGACGTACTGGTTGTGGCAATCGTCTGTACTATAATGAGCCTCACTGCAACTTTTTGCTCCTCTTTCCCTCGTTGGACATCCTTTGGAGCTTACCTCTTATATGCATTGTCTCTAGTTTTAGTTTATGTTCTCAATGATGTTCTGAATTATGTTTAGTAACTTCGTAAGAGTCACTGAACAACTGAAATAAAGTACTCTATGGACTATTTAGCAAAATATCGTGTTCTCCTGCATAGTGCAGGATATGTTTTGGTTATAGCAGCAGGCAAAAATCTAGCAAGTACTTTTTGATAACATAATGTATGTTTGTATTTTAAATCTGTAATTTGAATTTCACATTCCTGTTCACTGATGTAGAGGTTTTATCTTCTTTAGAAACGTCCCTATGTATTCCTATAAATACTGTAAGCATTATTTTTGTTAATATATCACATACAATCATTTATTTCTTCATGGTATTAGAACTCTGGGTTCAAATTCTCCTCAACGGATCAGATTTATCCTCTCCTAAAACACCCCTCTCTTCTCTAGATACAACCATGAACCTACAATCCTCCTCCGCCACAACACAGCATCCTTCCCAATGTCAACAATATCAAGAACTACATCAGCGCAATTCTTGATTTCACCAACTATTTCCTTTGGCACTCACCTTTCATCCCTGTTCTCAAAGCCTTCAATGTTTATGATTACATAAATGGATCCCCACCTCCTTCTCAAACCTTACAAGATGAAAACAATGCCACCAAACCTAATCTTGCTTACCTGTCTTAGCAAAAGGTTTATTTCATTGTACTCTCTTAGATACAAGTTACCGTGTCCACTGAAATACTATACAATATTCTTAAGCCAAATATTGCCTTATCTACTTTTGATACATGTCAATCCATTGAACAACTATTTAAGGACCAAGCACATGCTCATTTTCTTCTTCTTCAATTAAATTCGGAATTCTATGATCTCAAAAGGAGAGATAATTCCATTTTTACTTACTTTTAGCATGCCAAAATGATTTTGACTTGTTAAATTCTATTGGTTATAGTGTCTTTTAAGATGATTCGAATATTCAGAATTTTCATGGTTTTACCTATGAAAGTCTTGTTACTAATCTTTTTACTTTGCACTCCACTTCCTTCCTCTGTCCAGCTAATAACAACTCTTTTGTATCATGAAAATAGATTGAGTTGAACCACTGAAGCTTCTTTTTCTCCCACAGACAAGTCACTCTCCGCCTCATCTAAAGACAACCCAAACACAGCCTTTAGTGTTCAGTGAAATTCAAGTTCAACTAGTGGTAGAGGACGTAACACCAATTATCATGGCAGGAGTCGGTGTTCCTCTCACTCAAATAGGTCTGACACGTCTTCAACCCCATCTCAATCATCACATCATTCTAACCATCCCAATCAAAACGCATCCTCCACTCCGGGCCACCCCTTCCTAATCCCACTCTTGGTTGCTTGGACCCTCCCATTTTTGTTTTTTCGGTAGGGGGACTCTCCCTTTTTTATCCGGCCCCATATGTCTTGTTAATGTCCACTTGTCAACTTTGCTAAGAACTGGCATATGAAGATGTTCTCGTACCTTTTATTTTTACAAAAAACTTATATTTATATATAAAATTTTAAATCAGTCAAATTTTATAATTTAATTTTTAAAATTTAAAAATATTAATTATCTAAATTTTTATTATAAAAATAATATATAAAAATAACATGACAAAAGAATTTTTATAGTCACATGTAATTTTTCATATTTTTATATGGTCATTTTTCATAAATGATAATAATTATAATATGCCTATACCTTTGCCTTTATTGCGTACAATAAATAAGATTATTTTTAGTTTTTATTATAAAACGTATAAATAGAAAATAATATTTATTGTATTTGACAATATAATGAATGTAATTTCGTTTCAATATGCTGTCCGAGGAATAAATGGGCTGCCCGGCTGACAAGCATTGTCTTTGACAAAAAAGTCAGGGTTTGATTCCATATTTAATCAACAGTAGCCTGTCCTAATAGGTAAGTCTCTTCTTTTCATAACATAATAATTTAAAAGATATATGTAATATTAAAATTTAAAAAGGGCTAGTTCTTTCAACAATATATTGAAGTATTTTTTTGGTTTGATAATAAATGTGTAAATTTCTATCCCTTTATACAAGACGTCCAAGACGAAACAAGTCAAGACTTGCCCATAAAAAGATTCTGCCAGCAAACAAATCTTTAAAATCTTACGCTATAGATTATTGATAATTATTTTTATAAAAAAATCTACGGAAAGTATTTTATTAAATATATCCTAATTTTAAAATGAACAGTTAAATTTATTGAAAAATAATGTAAATGTTAATAAAATTAATAACTCTGATTATTTTAAAATAATATTTAATAAAATTAAATTTACAAAACTAATATCATTAAAATTTTATATTAATGAGATTATTTTTAAGATTTAAATATTAAGTATTTATTATTTTTAAATTTAATAATTTCTTATTCTTTTAATTTATAAATTATATTTTTAATTAATTTTTTTACTCTTTAAAATTTATGCATGTAAGTTTAAGAATCTGATTCAAATTTTGTTTTGGTTTGCTTGCTATTATATTGCTTCTCTAAGAATCTGATCCAAGTTTGAGAATCATTTCAGGACACATAAATGAGTGGATGTCTTTCAACCGTACACAGTCCAGTCCTCGTACATTATTTTGGTGCTAGCTTTCTTTAGAACTTTGGATTCAATGCATATAAGCCAAAACGTGATAAGACAAGAAAATGGGGGGGAACAGGACTACAGGTCATGTTTGTTATAGTGTTGAAATAGAATTTTTGTAAGAAAAAAAAATTGTAAGAATATGTAATTAATATATAAAATATATATATATATAATCAGAACCTAAATTACTTAAACTTTAGTCATGTGGAAGATAACCTAATATTGAGCAAATACATAATTGATCGAAGTATGTGGGGAAGTGCACGTCCTCACGTAAAGAGATTATAAGTGAGAGAAAAAAAAAAAGTAGAGTAAAATTGTAAAAGATTTTATAAATTTATATATTTTGAATATATACGAATATTAACAGCTAAATAAATATAGAAGAATATTGTTATGTCCATAATTTTTTTATACAAAATTTATATTTAACAGTATGTATTTATAAAATTAAATAAATTTAATAATATAAAATTTAAATTATAAAAATTTAGTAAAAATAAAATTATAAAAATAATAAAAAAATATATTATTCTGATTTAAACTTGTATGAAGAGCTTATGTTTGTGTTCAAATTAAACGTAAAATAAAAAATGAGAATTGGGAATGATAGTTTTCATTGGCTTCTTAAACTTTTTTCTTTGAGGCCACATTAATTAAAATTAAAGCAATACATGATATTACTTACTCATTAAAACTTGTAAGTTGTAACTCAAACGGCATGCGAGGCTTTAATTTTCACACACACACACGTACATATATGTATATCCTTATATCAAGTGTTCTTGCATATTTCTTTGCAATTGAAAAAAAAAAAAACTTGTAAATAAATTTAACTGAAAGCCAAATTAAAGGGATTAATAATTGCAAAAAATAAACGTAAATGAAACAAATTTTAATATGTTTAGATTATTTGAGACAACTAATATGTTTTGTATCTATGTTCTGTTGATATTGGATACATACATCAAATCCCATTATGTTCCCACGTAGGATTGTTCATATAGATATATCCATTTGGCTTCGATAGTCAATGCATGCAAATGCGTAAATTTATATTCCTAACATTGTTGTCAATCACCCCACATGATTCATGAATAATATTTTTCATAAAAGTGGGCATCGAAATGTTTTAAAAAATAAGATGAAGGTTAGATTTATTAAGTTTAATAATCTAATTTTATAAATTTAATTATTTATTTTTTAAATAAAATTTTTATGAGTAAAGAATTAGATCATTGGTGGTAAGAAAATTTATGTGTCCAATTCACCCTCATCTCTGTTGATAATTAGAAAACCAAAAGCAATTCATGATACACCATTTGATAATTAGAAAACCAATGTCTAGCATTCTCATATTATGATCTGAGAGCTAAACCAGTTCGTAGAAGGAGGGCCATGTCATCAATTCATAAAGAAAGAACTTGAAATGAAGGGACTTCTTATATCTGATTTCTTAAGGCATGTTCAGAGTGATATGGTTGGCAGGCTTCTCGCAGATGATGGCACACCTGATGAATCTGATATCAGAATGTCTGCAACTTGAATTGTTTGTCATATAATTAATTTACTGAGATTTTGTTGTCAAATGTTAGAAGTCATTCAGCCTGTTCTCATGGCAACTTGGATGCATGCAACAGCTTGTTTGACAAAATTAGTAGCGATGGAGATGAGAACATTTCACAATCTGAGTTAAATGGACTAGTCATGAACATCCAGTTTGACAAGGTTGATGCAGCAGATGCAGTTACAAAAATCATTGAAGAGTTTGACCGTGACAGTGACAATGTAATTGGGGAGGAGGAATTTGTTGAAGGGTTAACAAAATGGGTGAAGACATTTTCTAGTAAGGCTGCTGCCCCAATTTCTGAGTCCGGAAAAGACATACATAAGGTAATTTCACTGCTATTCATTTACCCAAACAACTTATTGATTTCAGTCTTAATTTCCTCTTCATTTCTTATGGTTCAAGTAATACTGAATAATCTATGCAAGAACTTACTTACACTTCTACTCCTGAAATGATTATGTACTAATTAGATCTGGGGAGGTGTTGACAAGGAGGTAGAAGAGAAAGAGAATGAAAGCAATGGAGTATGTACATGGTTCAAGTCTATATTTAATGTGGTTCTAGGAATTGCTATGTTATCTGTTCTTGCAGAGCCCCTAATAGCAAGTGTCCAGAAGTTCTCTCAAGCTGCAGGGATTCCATCTTTTTTTATCTCATTCATTTTAGTCCCAGTGGCTACAAATTTTAGAGAAGCATTTAACGCAACCTCAGCAATGGAAGAAGGCAGCCATAAGAAGAGAAGTAATAGTGATACTTCTCAAACCTTCTACGAGGTCAGTCATCTTCCTCTGCCTATTTCACTTCACTGATTTATTTGAATTAATAATCATACCAATCAAGTTTTGGCCAATGCAGATTTATGGAGCTGTGTTCATGAACAATATACTTAGCTTTTTGGTGATTTCAATTCTGATATATGTGAGAGATATCACTTGGGAATTCTCAGCTGAACTGCTGGTTGTGGCAATTGTCTGTGTTATAATGGGCCTCACTGCATTTTTCCACACCACTTTCCCAAGATGGACATCCTTTTGTGCATACCTCTTGTATGTACTATCTCTAGTTTTGGTTTTTGTTCTAGATCATGTTCTGAATTATGTTTAGTAACTCTGTCAGAGAGTGACCAACTGAATCAACGCAAACTGTGGACTATTTAGCAAGAATAATGCTGCGTGTACTCGAGAACATGGAATGGATAGATCATACAAGGCACATGAATCGAGATCCTATGGAAAATAAATTTCTATATATTACATAATTATATGAAACCTACAATCTTTTATAAGATTGCATTAAATGACAGACCAAGCTTCAATTATTTGAAGTCTATGTTTAATGTAGCTGACTTGTACTCAAAAAATTAATCAAATTGGAATTCATGTAAATCAAGATTTATCATTAAATATTCTATAAATGTCCATTCAGATTTACAGGAGGCCTGAAAAATCTAAGTAACTATGACTGTGGGATTCACAGGAGCCTTGAAAAATTTATGTTAACTCTGACTGTGGTTTTGAATCTTTGCTTTGAAAAATTACTGAGTTCCGTAACTTTGAAGAAATGGCCTTTATTTCTTAATCTCACTTTTTTTCATCAAACTTTTTCGCTTTTTTCCTCTCTCTAAGTGCATCGTTAACTCTTTATGAAAACCAGATCCGCACAGTATAATTAGAACTCCACGGTTCCTATATTTTTTCATCCACATTATTTTCGCACCCAACTACTCTTATTTAAGAATATGAAGATGGTGTCAAGAAAAGGGTATAGAAATATCTTTATTACTATAATTATGTACTTGAACTAAACCTTTCAAATAACTTGGATTTTTTAATTTTGAAAGTTTTAAATTAGGATGAAGTAAGAGAGGTATATATAAAATTAAAAAAATTAAAAATTAAATTTAAATATGAAAAATAGAGAATAAAATTTCAAAGTGGCTAAGAAATACAAATCATGCAAAAACATTTTAAAAGAGAAAGTATAATTCTACGTCTTAAGAGGAAGGAGTTAAATTATGTCTTTGATGTAGTTCAATATTTATTTATTAATAATATAAATAAATAATAAATAAATAAGATAATAATTATAAATATAAAAATATAAAATAACATAAAGGAAGACCGCATAGGAGGAGAGCATAAGGGGCTCCATCAGGTTCCGTACACAATTTTGACTTCCGGTTTGTGCTTTAAGAATTCGAAAATGATAAATTTTTATTTATTAAGTATGATTTATTAGTGATAAATTTAGTTATTTGATAAAATAATACTTTTTTCAAATTATTAAATATTTTTTTTCACAACATCCACAAATTTTTACTAGAGTTTTTTGTATTTTTCAAATAATAGTCTCTACAATTGAAAAAAATTCGACAAATCTAATACTCTTACTACCTTAAATCTAAAAGATTAATTCTTGCAAAAATGAATTTCCTTCTAATCCTAAAATTAAGATGCATTTGTAATTTTTTTGATAAAGAATTGATTTGTAATTCTTGTTTGTGTGGTGGTAAATTACTATATTATTGGTAATCCAACAATTAAGTAAAGAAATAAAAACAAAAAAGGAAAGATGAGAAGACAGCACTCCGTATAATCTGTCAATCAATTCGAACATAAATGAGAATTAATTAGAATTTACTTTGCCACCTCAGAAACGGAAGCCCTTCGCAGCGCCACGGTTTCCACCACTTCCTCTTCCCTCTGTCTTCCTGTGTGTGTTGCTCTGCACAGCTTTGGAAGCTTAGCTCAGCCTCAGCTTTCTCTCCCTCACTCTCTCACTCCGTCCCCACACAAACTCGCTGAAAATAATTCCCCATGTCTCTCACTACCCGTCTCATCCTTTTCTTCTTCCTTTCAATCCTAATCCTCTGCGGTTACACCCATGGACGATTCGTCACCAACCTTGTATCTTCAGCTTCAGCTTCATCATCCTCTGATCTGAGTTCTGATGGGGTCAGTGATTCTCGGAACCATCAGAACAGCAACCTGCTCCTGCTCACCCGGCCGTTCGGGTTCCTTTCGGAGTCTACCTGCGAGCAGACCTACGGGTTCTTACCCTGCACCACTACTGTGCTCGGCAACTTGTTCCTCATCATCGTCTATGGCTTCCTAATGTACAAGTCAGCTACCTATTTGTCCAATGGCAGTGAGCTACTGCTTGAGATCTTGGGTCCTGGTATCGTTGGTGGCTTGTTTCTTCCAATTCTCGGTGCACTACCTGATGCGATGCTGATTCTCGGTACGAATGTTCTGTCTCCTGATTGGTTCACTGAAAAGTATGATGGGGATTTTTTTTTTGTTTTTTCCTCTCTGGTTGCTTGTTGAAATTTTGTAAAGGAATCTTCTTTTCGCTAGAATGTGGGGACAAAAGTGTAGGACGTTCAAAGCTTTTGTCTCAATCTGACATAAAGTCTGGTATAAGAAGAAGGGATTAACTTGTGGCTTTCTGTTTAGTTGGAAATTACTGAGCGTTGAAAATGAAGAATTGAAACTTGAAAGTTTTGATAGCGGCAAAATTTGGATGAACTGTTGAAATTTTCAGTAATTGAGTCCTAAGATATTTATTTTTCTGTTATGGGTTCTCTGGATTTTGTAGTGCTTGTCAGTAATTGCTAAAGTAGCAGCTTTCTAGGTAAAGCGACTAATGTGTAATGCTTCTTTACTTCACTGTGCGGAATGATTGAGATAATTACAATAATGTGTTGGCTTTCAATGATTCTCTGTCTCTCAAGTCTATATTTAAGATTAAATCTATTCTCAATGTATTCTTATTACTTCTTTAATGATTTACATGACACGTCGAAGTTGAAGGCTCATGTCTCATGCCCTTATTGTGTCCCAGGTGCTTTTTTTCGTGTATTCTGTTTTGGGATACTCATAGAATCTAATTCGGTGATAGAATTTTCCTTTTTGAATTTTATTCATTAGTTCAACTGGATTCAGTATAGCTTTTACCCTCCCCCTCTTCCTATGGATTAAAGTTTCTTATGCCTTTGCTCTTTGGTTATATTCATTTTACATTCTAATGGTCTTTTTGATTTTTTCTTCCTTTTGCCTTTCTTTTTCTCCTTGCTTCTAGTGCTGCATTTGCAGATGGCATCCAAACCTGTCAAGACGGAATAATTCGTTTTCACTTGTTCTGGTTTTACTGCCACCTGCTTTCTTCATTTTTTTTTTTTTCTTCTCTACTCGATTCACTTGGCATATGTGTGGGAGTCATGCTATATCCACACGAATTTATGAACATGTCTTTCACTCCTAAACACATGGCAACATCTGACTTTGACAGGACCCACCTAATCTTCAACTAGGTCCACTTAAGTTGCTTCCGTAATACTCGATTTTGTGCATGTCTCCTGGTGTGAATACATCTCGTCCCCACATTTTTTCGTCTTCTTCAGATTGACAAGGTGAGACCCTGCTGCCTTTTCCTTTTTATCCGGGAGGGGGATGGGAGTCTGGAGAGAAGTAGCGTTCAACCTACAATGGTCCAGCACATGCCCAATCAAGTGAATTAACGCTCATGGGTGCCTCTGCTTCTTATTTTTTTCCTCTTTCGTTTTTGTTTTTGTTTGGTAGATGAATCCAACTTAGATCTTGTCAAGGATGAATGTTTCTGTGCCTCTCTTAGATTCTATTCTTTTGAGTCCTATATGCATATTGATTGGGGCTTTCATATCTGAGTTAGATCGTTTGCTTTTTTCATGTTCTTGACTTGTAAGGTGTAACTAGAAGTTTGAGAGTAGTTGCAGTCGTTGATCAGGGATGGTTAATAGAATCTGGTAGTGTTGGATCAACTTTCAATTACAGTTATACAAAGATTGAACAAAGTATCATGAATTGTTTTGTTAAACAATAGGGCATCACGTTCATGAATGTTACACACTTCAAATTGAAATTATAAATGCATTGAAGGATTAAAGATCAGGAAATAAATCAGTGGGTAGTCAATTCCTGAGGCATGAAAGTTTACTCTTTTGATGAGGTGTGTAAAATCCAAGTTTTATACGAGTTTAAGTTTTCATGTTTGACATTCTATTTATTCTTGAATGCTAGAAATTTTTATTTGCCTTATTTGTCTTTTACATTTTTTCCTGCTCCAGAAATAGTTACCATCTATCTAATTAGTAGTAATTCAAAGTTACCACTGATGCATCTGCAGAAGAAAATAATCAATTTTTTTCTACTGCTAGTACCATTGGGAAAGTTGAAAAGCTTAACTAAGTCTGGGCATAGGATAAAGAATTTGGCTTGTATTACTTAAACTCTCTTAATAATAATGAATATTTTTGTAGTTAGAAAAATAACAAGCAATTCAATTCCTAACTGCTAAATGGAGGAAGAAATAGTAGAGTTTAACTTATCAAAAAGATCTTAAAATTATCAGCAGGTACTTTGAGACTTTCTCTTTTGGTCCGTTTTCTTGCAGCTCAAATTTTTCTTGACTGCAATCTTGTGACAACCTTCTTGTTTTAAAAGTTATTTGTCTCTCTGTGCATTGAAACTAGAGCTCACTTATTTTACCTTTTTGTTTGAATCTGCTTCTGATATATCTTTACTGCTTTCCCTAGTATCCGGGCTTTCTGGTAGTAAAGAAACCGCTCAAAGTCAGGTCTCTGTTGGAATGGGCTTGCTAGCTGGGTCGACAGTTCTGCTTCTAACTATAATATGGGGGACCTGCGTAATTGTTGGCAAGTGCGACCTTGAGGGTTCAATTGCAATTGATACACGAGACACAAGGGGGTTTAGCTTGACTGGTATGTCTTCTGATTTTACTTTTCAGTGCTTATTTTTAAAAAATCTGATAGTTAGCTCAGTAAAATTTTTCCTTGCCCAAAATACTGAGAATGAAGTGTTTCCTACTTTTGCCGGTCATTTAAGCAATCTTCCTACTTGTGTCAAGGTTTTCATCGCTTTTAGGGGACATTGACTGATGTCACATGAGGAGCATGATAGGGAGTCTCTGCTACATATTCTGATACTTAGCAACCAAGAATCAGAGTTAGTTAAAATTCATATATTTCTGAGAAATTTTGCAATGTAATTTTTTATCACTATTTTTATGATGAATCTTTATTAATTGGTTTATTGGAAGTTCTTAAGTAGTGAAAATTATGGAAATACTAGGAGGTTGTTAATTTGTCATAATAATTATTGGTTTACGAGTGCCTTTTCGCCATGATTCTGGATGTTGGGTAACCGTGTATTAAATTAAAATAGCATGATTCTAATTGCATCTTAGTTTACATTAGTTTGCAACTTAAAGAATCGTTCTGGGTGGAGTGGTATTGTGATCCACCAATTTGTTATTATTCATTTATATAGTTTTTTATCATCATGTCCTCATTTTCTGTCTGGAAATGTATAATTTGGATCCTTAATCTAGTCCAATAAAATCTCCATGTGCAGGTTCTGGTGTTAGTACTGATATTTGGACAAGTTATGCTGCAAGGATTATGGTTATATCTGTCGTTCCCTTTCTGATTGTTCAATTACTTCAAATTCTTAACTCAACTTCAGGAAGGCACTTGGCCGTTTTGATTGCACTTGTTATGTCCCTTTCTTTATTGATTACTTATTGCCTCTACCAGGTGATTTTGACATCTTAGTACAGTTATTTATTTCCTTATATTACAATATGTATCTCTTCCAACCACTTTATTCTCTTGTTGATAATCTTATGTGTATGTGTGTGTGTGTATCTGTGTACAATTATAGATTAAATGTTGTGCAGTTAATTTTATGACTTAATGACATCAACAACAAAATGATTATTAGTGGCACCACTTTGTTCAACTCCGATGACATTTGCACAACTATGTGTGTTGTAGATGCTATAGGTAGGCCTCTCAGTAATTACTGTGTACCGGATGAGAATTTTTTTGCTGTTATTATTATGAACATCTGGAGTCTAGACTTGGTTATGCATCAGAAGAAAATTAAGGCAGAAAAAATTGTTGCAGGTTTTCCAACCCTGGATACAGAAGAGAAAGCTTGCTTACGTGAAAAAGAAGCATGCTATCTTAGGACTATTGAGACATTTAAAGCAGCGAGCATTGGGAAGGCTGCTGACAGATGATGGTGAACCTAATGAAGAAATTATCAGAAAGTCAGCATTCCTCTCCCTTTTACTTTGACTTAAAATGTGTTACATTTCGAAACATTTTATTTTTCTGATATTTACACCCTTGTGAGTAGTTATTGACCTCTAAGTGGATATTCAAGCAGGCTGTTTGTAACAATTGATGAGAACAAGGATAATTACCTTTCTCGTGGTGAATTGAAAGCACTAGTTGTTGGAATTCAGTTTGAGGAGATTGATCTTGATCATGATGACGCTGTGGATAACATAATGCAGGATTTTGATACTTCTCAAAATAACCTTGTTGAAGAGCATGAATTTGTTAATGGTGTCTGTAGATGGCTTCAAAGAGCCAAGCGTGCTGGCAATGCTGGTGCACGGACAATTAAGCTCTTAAGTGATTTTCACCTAGTAAGTTGTGTTATGCTGAACTTGTATGAAGTTATTCCTTTTGGTGCTTAAGAATGACTGGAATTTTGTGCGCAGGAAACAAAGAGGGAACATGATCTATTGGATGTGGGGGATCAAAGTGATGAAGTTGCTGAGGGTTTTGAGAATGCCAAATGGACTTCAATCAAAGCGCTGCTGCTGCTGCTGCTGGGGACTGTTATTGCAGCTGTATTTGCTGATCCTCTGGTTGATGCAGTTGATAACTTCTCCGATGCCTCAAGTATTCCTGCTTTCTTCATTTCCTTCATTGCACTTCCACTGGCTACCAATTCGAGTGAAGCAGTATCAGCAATTATTTTTGCTAGTCGTGATAAGAGGAAAACTGCTTCATTAACTTTTTCCGAGGTTTGTTGTTTGGTTTCACATTCTTCCCTTGTGGGATGCATGAACTTAGTATGGTAGAAAGTATCTTGAGTTTTCCCTCAAAATATGTCATTTTCTTTCTTGAGATATCGTATCTGAAGATCAAGAGGGAATTATTGATAAAGGGCCCATTCTGCATCATATATAGAGTTACTTATTCAGATAAATTCATGTTAAACTGTTGTTATATGGGTTATTTGGTCCAGAACTTAGCATTTTCATACTCAGAAAATGTGTTCATATTTAGAAAAATACTGAAGAACTGTGAAAATTGCTACTTATTGGTGAAACTAAAACTTTGGGGTTGAGAAATTTGGAAATTTTAAAGCCTTGGTTGCTGTGGCTCTTCATTGGCCATTAAATGGCTAGGAATCACAGCTATGACTGATGTGATGAAAGCAGGTCTGATTATGGCTTACTTGGTATCATTGTCAACACAGTGCGTGTTTTAACACATTGTATGATTCTTGCCTAATTAACCTCTATGCTGGCCGCATGCTGTGGCAATTCTTTGCCTAATTAACTTCTATGCTGGCCGCATACTGTGGCAATGAAGCTACTGCATATTAGATTAAGTCCTATTATGTCACCTTGTCTTATGATGGAGCATTTAATATTGCCATCAGCATCATATTGATTTTGTAGTTCTTCATCAAACTTTCTTCAGTTTCTTGTAATCAAGAGCATTGCATTATGTGCAACAAATGGATTTGAATGATGACAGGCTGATAGCGTAAGCTCTGCCAGTTATAACTAACTCACATGGCATGTAATTCTCTTCTATCTTTGGTGTAGCAAATAAGGAAATCAGAATACTAATTCTATTGTTTTTGCAGCTTTATGGGGCAGTGACGATGAATAACGTGCTTTGCCTGTCAGTCTTCTTGGCTCTAGTTTATGCAAGAGGATTGACATGGGACTTCTCTTCAGAGGTGTTGGTTATCCTCATTGTTTGCATTGTCATGGGTGTGTTTGCCAGTTTCCGCACCACCTTCCCTCTTTGGACATCTATATTGGCTATCCTGCTTTATCCCTTCTCCCTGGCATTGGTGTATGTTCTTGATTATGTATTTGGTTGGTCATAGACTAAAGTATGTTTCGGTTATCGCACTTTTTATGGTTGTCAGTTATCACCGTTCTTGGGGTGTTCAGTTCAGTTTTCAACTTGTCATAATGCACTGAGGTAGACCATATGGTTTTGGTGACTCACTAATAATGGATTGGCCTCCTTGAGATTTTTTCTGTGCCCTCCTTTCTTTCTCAGTTCCTCTAACCAGTTTCTTTAAGAAAATAAAGTGCTTACTCTATTGGCTACCAAAAACGAAAGAAAGAAAAAACGAATCAGATAGTTGAAACTTGAAAACCTTCAGATTTATGGGAGAGTTAACAAGTCACAGAAATATTGGACCTATAGAAAGAAAACAAAAAGAAACCATTCAAGAAAAGGTATTTAGGTATAACAAGTTTTAGTCATCCCTGCTAAGTAATCTTCTTTTTGTTGTTGTTTGGGTGTTCATCTTTTGTTCTCTTTCCAGCTATGTCATTTTTAAGATTTGTGCCAGACCTAGTGACATTTGACTCAGTTGGACCACCTTGTGTATATGATTCACAACCCAAGACTTACTGATGTCATAGAAAATATACATGTGGCTATGGCATTGTGTTCTTAAAGAGTGTGTACTGACGCTTCGGGCATCTGAACACCAGCCCTCCCCAAAGAAATAAAAAACGAAATAACTACCTTTTGAAAATTAGACACTTCAAAATTTTATAACTAATTTTCTTTAAATATATAAAACGTGCAAAGAAATTCTTTTGTTACATTTTTGGTGTTGGACGAAATCTCTCTTCTTTTGATCAATTTTTAAATTGATTAAACAAAAAAGATAAAAATATCCCTATAAAAATTTAAAAAATATCAAAAATTCATCAAATAGAAGCCCCAGTTGGAACCCTCCAGTGGAAGGTGTTCATTCTTCATTGCATCAACTTCGGTTGTGTTGTCGAATTCGGCGAAATGGGCTTGTCTCATGCTCTAGTTTTGCAGCATAGAAGCTACTTTCAGACTTATAGCATGCAATTTCTACACATTATGCTGCAAGTTCGTTTCTTGAAGTTACTGAAGTATCTATGGCGTGTCTCTTTGAAGGTTCAATGCGTAGATATGCTGCTGTCAATTGGTCAAGTTCGCATTGTTATCTTTTTTCATAGAAACGCCTTCATTTAGGTGGATGTTGCTGACTTTTTTATGCTATTGAAGTGAACAAAAATTCATTCCTATTTTTAATTTCTTCTTGTTTCTTCACTCTGGTGATTCTCACCGGATTGAAAATTCTTTCATTATTGTCGCTTTCTGGGATGGGGAGTTTTTTTATTAATGTAAACGACTATGGTGAGGAAGTATTAAAGGTTCTTCATCCTTTCATTTGGATCATAGTTTATTATAGTTAGATAAATGTTATGGATTTCATACTGAGACTTAGGAGGAAAATCTTTTTCTTGAAGCCCTTTTCTCTTTTACCCTTTTTTTGAAGTCAGTTTCTCTAAATTCATGGAAAATTTATCCCTTGGCTGTTTGATGCTAATAATTGAGAGAAGGGGGATAACTTGTATCGTGGAGTTTGGGTAGTAGCTTTCTTTCGATGGGAGGGAGAGCAAAAATGGATTTGTGGGTTGTTGCAGCTGCTCCAAGGGGTTCCGATTGGGGGTTTCTATTTAGAGGATTTTTGGTACTTTTTCTTTTTTTTTAGAGATTTTTTTATTTCTTTTATTAATTTAAGATTTGACCAAAAAAAAAAAAGAATTCTATTAAAGATCTAACAGACAATATAACAAAATGGTCTATTTACACATTTTCTATAGTTAAGAGAATTAATTACAAAATTTTAAAATTTAAAAAATTATTTACAATGAAATTAGAGTTCAAAAAATTTTATGCATTTTAATCTTTATAAGTGGTCTTACTATTTTATTAAAAAAAAAATTCAAGGATTCCAACAAACTGAGTTACAAGTTTTACAAAGTTCAATGCCCATTGAGTTAGATCTGGATCTCTACTTTTGGAGTCCAAAATCAAAGGTGCAACTAAAGAGAAGTAAAAAAAAAAATAAAAAGAAACAGATATATTGATGAAAGAAAAAAATGAAATTCACAAAAAGAAACATATTTATTATTTTTATTTTGCTTAAAGTTATCAAAATTAAAAATTTCAAAGCCAAAGAATCTAAATTGAATACTCAATTATTGTTATCATTCTATGCTTATAAGCCTAGTTATTTTTATTAACTGAATTTTATAATAAATATTTATTAAAAAATTTAGATTATGAAATGTATAAGAGAGTACAAAATGAAGCATTCACTATTCATCTTTAAGTTTGTAGATAGTTAATCCCACTTATTAAGTGAAGACAAACTTTTCTGCTATGCTAATTCATTCATTTTATTTATATATATCAGCTAAGCTGCTACCCAATGACAGTGTTGACTCCTGTATATTTCTGCCACAAAAGTATCCCTGAATTAGTGAACACGAGCAACTTGTCTTATAATATTTATTATTTTCATTAACGCACAACCAATTTTTTCTTTATTATCCATTTTTCTAGCTGAATACTCTTATTTTATAACAGTTAAAAGTCAAAAATTGCTAGCAGATAACGCCATACATTGCAGTAGAACATTACAATCCATTACTCCTATACTCCCCTTCTCTGTCTCTCTCTGACTCGTACGGACACAAAATACGAGGGCCTACTAGTCGTCACTTATTTATAAACCCATAATGAAGGTCAGATTTGGGGACCCCATGGAAACAAAGAGAAGACAAAGCACAAATCAGATACCTCTACAACCCACATGCAAAAGTTTGTTACCATTCTCCCAGTTCCTGACTCATCCCACCAAGGCACCAACCAGACAACAATAACCAAGAAAGGAAACACAGAACACCAAAAACCCCGAAGGCACAACCACCAGAATTTGGCTTCATTAGAAAAACACAGCACAAATCATATGCATATAGGCATTGCATTAACCCACCTCAATGCTCAAACATACAAATCCCCATCTCTCTTTTCCTTCTACCAATCTTCTCTTTTCAACAATAACAATAATAACATATATTCCATAAGGTGAAATCAGCTATATAGATCAAACAATACCAATCTTCTCTCCTCACTAGCTAAGATTTTGTAGTCCCTTTCACACTCAACCCCACATGTGCACATTTAGAAACATCTACCTACTTGTGAGATTAAATCAAAGATGGGCTATGCAAATTATAGTATAGTCTCATAGTGAGGAACAACTGGCATAAAAGTGACACCATGAGAAATGGGCAAGTTAAAAATGTTCAGAGCTTCAAATTGAGATCTACACTTTCTCCCACTTCACCATTACAATTCTGAACTCCGCTTGTTGTTTGTCCAATTTGTGCTGTCTTTGCTACTGGCGGGAAGAAGCTATAGAAAGGTTGATGCTGTTGTTGATTAAATCGAGTGAACACTGGTAGAGGAGGAATCTGATCTTCCATAATTCCCTTCAGCAAACAAAACGTAAGTTAGGATTGAATGATGAATTTAGTAAAATGGGAAATTTTGACTTAACATGAGATTTTAAAACCTGATGATAAGATAGAGATTCAAAACCAGGATATTCTGGGTTGTGAAATGGTAGATATGTTGAAGGAGACTTGAGTTTTGAAGGTGGACAGGATGTAGGTGTAGGAGGAGCCAGTGTGAGAAAATCTCCATTGAAACCCTCATTCTCTTTGTTGCTTTTCTTTGAGTTTGGCTCTGAGTTGGATGTTGAACTGGAAGGGACCTCTCTGAAGATGGTGCAGAATTATATGGATGTGAGCAAACAAGATTTCCAATTTAAGCAATGTAAGGACCAAAGACCAAACTCAAACAACCTGAAAGTTGAATTGCTACTATCAAAGTTAAATCCAGTTCCACTTCCACACGAAATTGCTTCATTTGTTTTCATAGGAGCAGCAAAAGTTGGTAATTTGAAATTGAAAGAGGGGGCAGGGGGAACATCCAGAGCGAAGGGATATGGTCTTTTCATGCCAACCATCTGCACCAAAAGTAAAACATTAAGATCTTATCAAAAGATAACTTTAAATTGTCTCAATATCCAAATTAATATCATATTCATTAAAAAATGCATGAGTATTATATGATCATCAGGATGACAAGGAGAGAAATTTGGACAAGTAGAAGAATTGAATTATGGTATACAGTAATTTGATATTAAACGCAACCTTTATACAAATGATTTAAATGTATAAACAACATTATTCAGATGGATTTCAGTGAAAGCATAAATTGTAAATACCTTCTCCTCCGGCCGCATAGGCACACAGCTGCCACTGTAGTTTTGGTTTGAAGGGGGCTCCATCGAGTAATGAAGTGCCGGTGCTGATGAAGTCCCTGATGAGACATTCACCTACGTGTTCCAGAAACAGAAAATAGTTCTTATATTCCAGGGGGAGAATGCGTTGACGGATGGGAATTGAGAACCCCCTTATGGAAATTTAAGAGAGAAAGATCACGAGTTAGAATGCTTTACCATTGATGAAGAAGGATGATGATATTGTTGTGTTCTTTGTGCCAAATTTGGGAGAGGCCAAATTGGATTGGATTCGAAAGGCAAGCTTATGCTTGATGAGCAAAAAGCCAATCTAGGGTCCACCACTCCAAAACCCTCCTTCTCAAAATCATATTCATAAGAGTTCCACAACTTGGGCACATTCCCATGCCCTGTAACTGGTGCAACAGCAGGCCATTCAGCCTCAAAACCACCACAATTTTCCAACGAAACAGTGCTGGGGACTTTAAAATCAGCTGGTGATCCAGAAGGAAATGGGATTGGAGAGAGTTGATTAGAGTTATGAAAATTTGGAATCGGCAAAGGCAGATAGGAAGATTTGCTTGAAGACACTGAAGATGGGGTCGGTAGAATTGCAGCCGCTGCTACAGCTGCATCTTTCTTTTGCTGTTCTTCGAGTCTTATTTTCTCAAGCTGTGCAACTCCAAGTCCTCTTTGTGGAACCTTTTTCTGCTTTGGCTTTTTGGAAGACCTACAAAGACCACCAGAGCCACAACCACCACTACTACTATTGCTACATTTTTGTGTTTGATCTTCTTGAGCCATTCTTCTTATCTTCCATCAAAATTTTAAGTCACTACAATTGCCTCAGGGACTCCATGGCAAAACCCAGATCAGAATAACACAGAATCTCACCCAACTTTGGATTAAATGCTTGCATTGCTACGGTTTGGAGGGTGGTTTTTCCAAAGCAATTCGTTGTTCTCTTCCATATGACTTCCAAAGAACAAATTTTTCAAGCAAAATCCAGATACCCAGAAGAATAAAGGGAGAGACCCAAATGTTTTGATCTCAAAGCTCACAATTCGAAACCAAATCTGTGAGCAAATCTAAAGGGTATTTCAAAGAATGAAGAATTACCCAGAACCTCGCAGATTATGAAATTTAAGAAACAAACCCAAAAGCCCAGCCAATTATTCAGCAAAGATTGAAGAGAAAGAGAAAAGAGAGGGCGAAAGAGAGAGAAAGCAGAGAGTGGAGAGAGAGAGTATCTTAAAGATTTCGGATTTTTCTCAAATCCAGTTGCTTGTCTGAGAGACAGATCAGATACTAATACATATACAAAAAAGAAACAAAAAAGGTTGCAACAAAAAAATAGCCTATATCTTTTCAAAATTCAAACCATGCAAATCTAAAGCACCATGAATAATATATTCACTCATTTCTCGCCCAAATCCTCGCTCCACTCTCCTCATTTTCTTCCTAGAACGACTCTCAAGAGCACACACACACTTTCCCTCTCCCTCTCTTTCTAAATCATTTTTTGAGTTATAAAACAAGCAAAGAGTCGGTATTGGAAGACAGTGTCACCTTAGGTTGTTCTGTTCTGTTTCATTTTACAGGGGTGACCTTGATTGGCTATTGCAGCTATTGGGACCCAAGTGTGGGCCCCATTTTGTTGAACCGCTACAAATGGATGGGCTTCACCACCAGATTGCCTTCATTTTCGTGGAACAAAGAAAATGCAGTTCAACACAAGAGACAAATTGTTCTCTTTCAGGAAATGAAATTATTGGACCAAACAAGAAAATGGGAATTACAGAAGATGAGATCAAGTAACTAAGACTATGATCCTGCTAGAGCCAATTTAGATTACTGGTAACTTGTACAAAATTAAAAGGCCCCAGATTTCATAGGATAATTTGACAACTTGAAAAAAGGCTTTACTTGGTTACTTGGTGATGAGCATATTTGGTGACCAAAATTGATTACAATGCAGAATCCATTTCATGAATGCCATGTTTGATAGTCAAAATGAACAAGCAGCCATGGAATTAGAGTAAAGAGGGAAAAAGAAGAATAATGATGAACCATGTTTTGGTTTGTTTAGGCCTTATCATTAAAGATTAACTTGGAGAAATTCATACCGAGTATGCATGCCTCTTTCGTGGGACTATTATTTTCCTATTACTGAAACAAAAAGGGTATAGTAATTTGCTAATTCATAAACTTTAGCAGAACAAATCGCAATCAATCTGTAGTTTCAGATTTTAGTGCGGGAATTAATCAGATAGTTTTCAGAAAATAGAATAAATTGATATATCGACACAATTCTTAATTTGGTGAGACATATAAGGCATGCTCAAATGGACTCCAATATATCAATGGTTGGGAAAATCGCAGATAGCCTTTATCAATTTTGAGGTATGGGTAAATAGGCATCTTAAACCTATACAATAGTCTGGATTTTTTGCAGTTTGTCACTCAACTATAAAAATGCGATAAGTGAAAAAAAGATAAATTTAAACCAATTAAGAAGTTAATGAAAGAAAATAATATGTCTCACTATTAAGAACTACTTCCTAATCTATAAAATTGAACTAAAGTTATTGAAGTCAAATATTCAAAATATGGGGATCTAAATCCCAAATCAAAACCTCAAAACCAATGAGTTTGGGACATGTTTTCCCCTGTTGTTTCTAATTAAACTATGATTTAGTTCTCTTTGTTAACTGCCGGCCATGAATCCAAAACCACTACTTGCATTCTTACTTAACGGTGATGAATACTAAATCACTAAATAATTAGGAAAATTCAATGATATATAATTGATACACCAAAAGAAAAAAAAAGGAAGAAAATTTGATTAGGTCATTCAAGTGGTGTCTCTGACTCGGCATCAGATAGAAGGTAACCAATCAGCTGTCTTAATTTTAGAAAACTTTAGATACCATGCATGTGGAAGAAAGTGAAGTATGTGCAGAAAACAAGTTGAGAGGTAATGGGTCAATGTAAATATTATGTACATACATAAGGAGCGTCAAAATCTGCCTTTATAATGTCATGTATATGAGGAAAGTTACCTCAATCTTTCTCTTGGGGACCCACATATGCTCAATCTTAGGCACAATTGCGCATCAATTTCACTAGGGAGAAGTCAATAATTGATAATTTTTTTTATACAACTTTTTTTACATAATTTTTATTTTATAAAATTTAAATAATTAATTTATTAATGTTACAAACTAATCGATGATTAATGAAGTCTAATTAATTTAATAATTTTTATATTAAATATGAGAATTTTATATCTATATTCAATGAGAACAGCTTTTCTCAAATTGAAAAATAAGGAAAGAAAAAAAAAATTGATAAAGTCTATGATCTCTTACTCACTATTGATGTAAGATTACAGAAGAGCAGTATTGTCATCAACAAAGAGACAACCCACCACCGCCCTTTGAGGCCTGAGGCAAGTGGAGCCACCATGTGACACCATCCATTTTGTCAGGTAATGAGCTAAAGATTTTGTTAGATACACAATATATATGAGGTTTCGTCAAGGCATCTATGATAAGATTCTCCCTTACTATTTCTCATTCACTTCCCCACCGTTGGTTAAAGTATTCCACCTTACCACTGTAATTCATTAGAATTACATGTTCGATTTAATATGTGCCAACTATTTGGGTGTTGATATTATTGAAGCAAAGAGGAACATGAAAATTACTGGCTACTCTTATAAGCTAGTATAACTATATAATTGGGAAAATTTGTACTTACACCTCCAAATTTATTTAACACTTGCTTTTTTATATGAATTTTTAGATTTTTTAAATTTTATAATTTAATTTTATAAATTTTATATTATAAAAATTAAATAACAATAAAATTGTAAGAGATAGTGAGACCCTTGCAACTATCCTTATCAACTCATATGAAAGCAAGGTGTCTTTGTATTGTATATAATGATTTGATAATTGACAGACTTACATCAAAGTTTGGCAGATCAACAGATGTCCAACAAACCCAAAATTGGTTTTATTCAATCTTCGAGAGTACACTTACGTATATTGTAGTGTATCACACAGCGTTCAAGGTGGTCCCGTAGCTCAGTTGGTTAGAGCGTTGGTCTTATGAGCCGAAGGTCGCGGGTTCGAGCCCCGCCGGGACCATTTCGATTTTTGTTCTGGCCAGATTTTCACAGGACTGTGCCGTGATTCGACAATTTATTTCATTTTCAGAAACAACACCTGGATCTCACTACCTTCCCTCACCTTCATGTAGACTCATGATCTTCCAAGAGATCAAACATCTGCTTCAGTGTGGTTGGGAAGTCATTCCAGCATGGAAAACTATGCTTTCTTTTCTCTGTGGGCTGTTTCACATTGTACCGCATCTTATATTACAACCCACCATTCATCCTCTTCAAGCCACCTCAAGCTGCCCGCTTTTATCTTTTCTGGTATGTATGTACCCTCTAACTTCTCAGTTTTATTTTTTTTATTGATTCTGGTTCTGGGTATTGTAGATTTTGATCATTTACTGTTGTTTCAATAAAAAAGATGAAACCTTTGGGTGCTCTGTTGCTGTGGCATGTTCAATGATCATGATGGGTTTGTTGTACCACTTATTTCAAGATGTACAATTGTGCATAGATAATTTGCAGATATGGTGAGCTGATTCCAGGAATTAGAAATTAAAAAGAAACAAAATCCCTAAGCTTTTAAATTGCTAACTTCAAGCTGTCTAAGAATAAGTGTAAGAGGAGAGGAAGATCATAATGTGAGAAATACATACTGTCCACTGATATCCAAGGATTGTGGCCGTTGACATGATTTAGTTTCTATGTTTTAAGCTATCTATGATACTATTTCCTGGCCACTAATTTGAGAGGAAGTGTGTTACCGAATGTTGACAACAATACAGGAAATTTAACATCTTTTCTTTGCTCATTCTGGAAAATAAATTGGTTTTGTCATATTAATATTACATTGGGAAAAGTTCAACTGAATCTGTGGTCATATATGTAACTGTCCTCTTTTATCACATATGGGTACATGAGAAATATTCTAATTGTATCCCCTGCTAGGTTTGTTGTTCGCTAATTAAAGTTCCCTGAGCAATGGGAATGAGTCCAAAGAAATGGTTTAAGACGATAGTCAACCTGAAGAAACCAAAGGAAGACAAATCAAAACAATCCAAGGTTCTTACTTTTCATTTCTATTTCAATCTTTGTATTTTATATTTTTTGTGCTTGATGGGAGTTTGTAACAAATTTCTCTGCTTCTCTTCTGTAATATTCTTTTGGAATTTCCTGACTGAGAATTTAAAGTTTTGTGATATCTGATAGCCATGATTTTTATTGCCTTCTCGAATTCTGCTCTTTCTTATTCTGTTCAGCCTTTTAAATACAGCTCATTGTAACATAACAAAAAAGGTAATCTGTAAAATCTAATAAATTTAATGATTCATATTTTTTTTAAGTGAGAGTTTAATAAAACTCTATTTGAGGAAATAGTAGGACCATTAACATAATTATGGATCTTTAGGTAAACATTAAAGTTCTGGCACACAAGTGATTGACCTACAAATCAACTTCCATTTTTAAGCCTTTGTGTGCAAGCTTTCAGTGTTCTCCTAACTAAAAAGTTGGATATGTATTACAAGTCAATTACCTTTACCCTTACTTGGCAGTTGGCACATCCGCAGCTGATGAGTTTTCTCTGACCACTCTTTTTGAATAGATACAGTTACAATCCTCTGCTGAAAAATCAAATGAGTCCTCCAGGTGGAAGGATGACTCGAATGAAGAGTCAAGAAGCATTGCCAATAAAGATTTGATGATAAATCAGGCAGTTCCTTCGAGGTTGATGGAAGATATTGCTGCTACTCGGATTCAGAATGCATTTCGTTCATTTATGGTACAGTATCATTGTTGGTAGTGGACATTATTCCTGGTGTTACTTATTTGTTATCAACGTCCAGAGTAGTTTTGTGAACTTTATGCATGTCATTCAGTGCAGTAATAATGGTTAAGAACTTTATTAGAGAAAGCAAGTAATTGGAATTATTAGAGAAAGCAAGTAATTGGAAGCTTAATTTAAAATTTCAAATCTCTCTTACTGATGTGGCATGTATTTGGACAATTAAACTACATATCCTGACCTATTCTCAATCTGCTAATTGATGGCTGCACTTGCAAGAAAACCATACTTTCTTCATGCTCTATAGACTCAAAATCTGTAATTCCCAGCAGTAGTATTTTTCAGAATGTCCTGCAATCATACATATATGGCTGCTATACAGTCCAGATTTAAATTATTCTCTCTTTCTGAACATATGGTAAAATGTTAAAACCCCCTCAATTCTGTCAGACATCAGACAGTTCTCTATTCCCTTAGAATGGTAATTACTTTAAAATAGATATCACTCTTGTCTGTCAAAGGTTTCTTTTTTGTTGCTATTGGAAAGAATCAAAGTTGAGCAGCGACGCTAAAAGCCTGCTGCAATGTTCGAAGGGGAGCTATATCCTTGGGACACAGTGATTACATCTGATTGTTACGCAGCTCTTGCCCTTTTTGACCAATATATTAGAAATGGTAATTTGTTTCTCCAGCAAAATTTGCCAGATGAGCCAGCCAGAGGTGCCCAAGTTTGCATTACATTAGCAAATTCTTACTGAAGTGCTTTAGTGTGAAACAAATTTACATTTATGATTCACATTACACCATCTTCTAAGCATTGTTTCTCTTCTATCTATCTAAGCACATACATACCTCAACTTCCAAGTAGCTATTGTAGTATTTGTCTAAACTTCTGTAGACATTGATTTGAGCCTTGTGTTCAAACCTTTTTAAGCAATTCATAACACTGGCGTGGCAGACTCTCACCAAATCTCCCGAACTATTCAGGCAAGAAGAACATTACACCATCTGAGAGGAGCAGTGAAATTTGAAGCTTTGATTCAAGATCACATGGCCAGAGAGCAAACAGCTACTGCACTAAGCTATATACACTCGTGGTGTAGAATACAGGACCAAATTAGAGCTCGCAGACTCTGTATGGTAACAGAAGCCAGGATCAAGCAAAGGAGGTTAGAAAACCAGTTAAAACTTGAGGCTAAGCTTCATGAGATCGAGGTATCAATTACCACCATTTCCTCATGATGGCTTGAATGATTTGGTTAAAGTCATTTAGTCTGTTGTTTAAGCAATTCTTTTGGTAAATATTACAACTTTCTCATTCTACAGCACTTCAGTTATTCATTGATCGTTGATACTTCAAGAAAAATGGCTTTTGCACATTTGCTACTTAATTGAATCACTAGATTGCATTCCATTTGATGACAAAATTGTGTCATTCTGAATACACTTTAAAGCATACTTAGCTTCTTTTTATTTGAAGTTTTTGGTTTGGTTGGCTAAAAAAGCGTGCTGCTTAGTTTTCAATTGTTGCTTTTTTTCCTCTTAAATTATATAAAACACTGCTGGTTTTTAATTCATTTATATGAGCTCTGTTGTCTTTCTTGCAATGATTTTCAATTTGATCAACAGGTGGAATGGTGCAGTGGTTCTGAAACAATGGAAGAAATACTTTCCAGGATACATCAACGAGAAGAAGCAGCAGTGAAACGAGAACGAGCCATGGCATATGCCTTCTCTCATCAGGTTAAAAAAATTGCTCTGCCTTCTTTCAATTGTTACCAGCTCAATTCAAATGTTGACAATTTATGTAAATATGTTCATGTAGTGGAGGCCAAACTGTAGTCAGTACTTTGGCCAAGCTTCTTATAGTCTTGGCAAAGAAAGCTGGGGCTGGAGCTGGATGGAACGTTGGGTTGCAGCTCGTCCTTGGGAAATTCGAGTTCGTATTGAGTCCCCCCAAACAAAAAAACTCAATGGCCTCCACCGGATTAAACCAGAGAAGACAACAAACCAGCCGGATAGTAGAATCTCCTCAGTGAAATCTCTGTCAAACGGGAAGGAAACTGGGAAGGAAACGGAAACCAACACCACATGCTTGCCAAATTAATGGCTTCACAAAACACTCATAAGTGAATGAATTGAAGTGTTGTAAGGGTCTTTTAATTTGTCTTTTCTTTGTTTAATTTCGGATATTTGGCTTGGTGAGAGTCTGCCTTTCAGTGTGTATATCACATTAGAAGATATACAATCTGTATTTGCATGGACTGTTATAGTTGATTTTTTGCTAATGCATGTTAGGTTTTCGGTAACAGCATGAATCCATTATTTCATTTTCAATTCAGTAAACAACGAATTAAAACTCATAAAAACTTTTCTTAAAAAATTATGAATCATTAAACTTTTAAAATTTTACAATTCATGCAATAAAATTTAACTTATCTGAATACTCTACAATTTATTTTATGAAATATTTGTGGGTGAATGTTAATGGATAAAAATCATCACAGTTTTGGTCCTGGAATAGCAAGCCAGAAAGGTGAAACCAACTTGCCATATTTTATACGACAAAGAAAAAAGCTTCTACGATGGAATTTGTACTTTAATAACTCAGCTTATTTAGCAATAAACTATTACCCACCCGTCCCTTATTGGATGGCTACAAAAAGTAAGAATTAGGACGGTCGGGCCCTTTATGGTAACAGCTTCTTTAAACATTGCCAGTTTGCCACTCTATACGAATATTAAACCCCCACCCCAACCCCATACTTTTCTGCAGCACATAATGAACACCAACAACCAACAAGTTATTAACACCATCTCAATAAAAGGCCCAATGGTTTTCTTTCTTTCCTTCTATTTTTTCCCCTACTCCAGAAGGAGCATCTCTGTTTGAAAAAGATTTGTGTAGACAGATTATCTTTCTATACTATACACCATTACTATACTAAATGAATATAACTCAACATCGATTCTATTTTTAATGATGCAATAATATATTTTTAGACATTCCCCTTAGCTTCTTGAGTTAAAATATATATGAATTAACTAACTAATCACTCTTCGTTTAAAAAAAAATAAAAATCAATCACGCTGTTCGCACACAACATGCCTAAAACCGGTCTCATTAACAAAAACCAAGCCGATCTCTAATAGCTCTTTTTATGAGAATTTTGTGAGATTACACGCGAATACAATTTTATTTTATTTTTTGGTGAAAGCAAATACAATTTCTTAAAATAAACATCAATGTTCTGAACAGTAAAACCAGTGACAAGAAAAATACGACAGTCATTTATTTTGATTGGTATAAGTAATCTACAAAGTACTATATTATGCGGTATACACGATGTACATAATAATTATCCAAGATTTACAAGGGTAGGGGACCATGAACAGGTGGGCAAGTACCACGCTTGGGACCATGGGTGGCATCGTTGAGTATAAATTCCGCCAGAATTGAGCCTCGTTGGGCTCATCTCGTTCCCTATAATGGTTCACCCTGCAGATGTATTTGCTAAGATATTCTTTCCCACTTATTGGTTTATAGGCCAGAACTACAGATTCCCCCCACGGCTGAATACCTCATCTTACTGCTTGTAAGGTCGAAGATTTCGCCTTTCTGAATTTAAATAAAATAAAAGGTAATATTTCGGTTTCAAAAGGGGAATGGGCTCCAGTTTAAAGACTCAGAAACTAGATAAAATCAACTGGGGTAAACCTGAGTTTGCAGTGCTAGAAACCATTATACCAAAAATTGAAGCTTTAATTTGAATGTGTTTTTAAGTTGCATTGACTAATTAGTAGGTAAGTGGAGTGGCTTTCTTTTGTCATGCATGACCCAATTAAGCTACTTTATACTACAAATCAGCCTTTCAGTCACAATCACTGTATGCTAAATAGGCTACATAAGAGCTGCAGATTCAACATGGGAAAAGGAAAAGCATAAATCTATACTGAAATTAGAAATTGCCCTTTTATCAAACTACGAATCAACTCGCACGCAACTCTTTCCTAAACAGTTTTCTACTGTTCATGGACAATGACTTCACAATCAAATGCTCCCAAAACTCAGGCACGAAAGAGATATAAAACCGCAGATTTCCTTTCAATTCTTTTTGCAGGATGAGGAAGCTATTATGGGGGATGGACGGTTGACGGTTCCACTAGAAAGCAGTAAAAAGGAACAAGGCAATCATTTTTTTCACACAAATATATCCCTCTCATCTCTTCGATGACTTGATCAATTGGTCATTTCCAATTGGAAGAAAAGGCCTACCGCTTTCCCTCATTCGAAACAATGAACTATAAACCAGCTTGGAACCAAAAGCACACAAGAACAAGATGCTTTCACCCAAAAAGCGCAAAATTCCTACGTTGGCTTATTTGGGTTTGCCCTGTTTTGATATGGAGAGAACGTTTCACTCTGCATCTGGGTCTCTACTCGCCAAGTTGGAAATGTATGAAATCTTGTAGCAAAGTAGATACTAGAAACTAGAAATGGAAGTTCAGAGAAGACAACAACTACAAGGGAACATAGCAGTACAACAAAACAAATAGAAAACAAACATATTCAAGCTTAGACGTCTCTGGTACTGTCAAATATGAAAACATATAGAACATAAATTAACTGGAAAATGCAGAACAAACCGGGGATTGGAAAACCTGAAAATTCACCCAGATTTTCATCTTTCCCACGGCATTAGCCATTGAATCCAAGTTATTGAAATCAAAATCCAACTCCTGTTTGTTCTTGATGATTTCCGTTGTCGCGGAAAATCCATCCTTGATACTACTCTTTCATTGGCCACAATCCCCTGTAAAACTACAAGCTCTCGATCATCTTCAACACGACCATGAATCCTGAAAGACTAAAAACAGAGGGCAAGTACATTATGAGTGTGGAACAAAGCCATAACCAATTGAATTTAGGGACTGGGGTTATGAAAATAGCACCTTAAGGAGAAGGAAATTCGGAATTTTCATTTATTCAATGGCGAGAATCAGAGGAAGCAGAGGACGGCTTGTCGGATACGCCGTCGTGTTCCTCTTCACCCTGAATTCGTGCTGGTATGCGGAAACCGGAGAAACCGTCGGAGGCGAATCCGATTCCCGATATGGAAGATTGATGGATTGTCGGAGGAAGATAATGGTGGTGGTGATCGTTGATGATGGCTGTGGCGATTGATGGGTCTATCCAAGCACGAATTGAAGGAGTGTTACTGGACTGAAGGGGTCCCCTCTGAGAAAGACACTGGCTTTGGCCGCCAAACAACGGTTGCAACGGCGGCGGCAGTGGAGTCGGCGTTGGTGGTGGCGAATTGAACATGAATCCTCCGCCACCGCCGCCATGGACACCATTACCAGTATCAGCGCCAGCATTCCAAGCTACCATTCCATGCTGCAGACGGCCATGTTCCTCTGAGTGGTGCTGCTCTGACCACCCCGTAGAAGAAGTCCCTTCGAACCCCACTGGGGTGGTTCCTGAGAAAAGGATTTGCTCATTCTGATGGTGAGTCTGAGCTTGGTGCTGCTGGGCTTGGTGAAGCAGAATTGGATCCTGGAAGGACTGGAGCGAGAGCCGCAGATCTTGGTTCTGACTACTCATTCTCGAAAGCAAATCTGGTGGGTAATTCTGAAACTGAATTGATGACGACGTAGTATCCGCCGCCGCACCCATTGGGAAGAAGGACTTGATTGTGTCAGCAATGTCGGTGTCCAACGATGGTGAAAGAAAACTCGAGCTACCATTTGGATTTTCCCCCAATTGCTGCTGAAGATTTCGCACACTAAATTCCGAAATTCTACCTCCGCTATCTGCGGCGACGGCGCTCCCCACCAGTGCAGTAGTTGCCCTACGGCTACCAGAAACAATAGCATCCACAGCGGCAGCACGGTGGACGCCAATGGGGTTCTGGTTGTCGTTCTCCTCGTTCATCTGCTGGCTTTGCTGCTCTTGCTGCTGCTGGTTCTGGGCATTTGGATTGATAGCAGGAGAAGTATTGGGATTCCATGCGGGCAGCTCTGCAAGCTCGTCTATGGCGGCTTTGGCTTTCTTGATGAGCCAATCGACGGCTTTGCTGGGTCGGTCGTAGCCAAGTCGGTCTTGCACGTCGTAGAATTGAATGGCGGTGTGAGCAGAGAGTCGAACTCGTCGATCTCTTGGACCCTTTGCTGTGCAGACCTTGCTGTGGCGGTCTTTGCGTCCTGTAGAGCGCACAATGTGGCCTCCTTGCACCTCTACGATCTCTCCACCTCCACTCCTCATCCCCAATCTCGACGATGTTGCTGCTTGGTGATGGGTTTCTCCCATCTTTCTTGCATATTCGATATAAGAAGGAGGAGGAGGACGAGGAACAGGGGGAAGAAAATAAGAACGTTTTTTGAGGGGTTGCAAGGGATGTTGCTCTGTTTCTAAGCCTCCATAAGATTGCGGTACTTCTTGTTGGGGTTGTTGAAGTTGCGGGTGGTGGAGATATTGCAGCTGGACATGAAAGGTTGGGTCTTGGTGGTGAAAGTGACGGTCTCTCTGTGACGGGGAATCTTGGTCGTCTTCGTCCTCTCCTTCTTCCTCTACATGCCTTGAAATTAGAACCGGGTTTTGATGCTGATATTGCTTCTGCTGATGGTGGTGGTGATGATTCCTTTGAGGATCCAGACTCAGACCCTTGTGCTTTTCCTCTTCCAGCTTTTAATGAAGCAGCACACTTTATCTTAGTGGGTTGTTGATTCTCTACACTCCCAGCTTTGTATGTTTCCAGCACTCTTCTCTTGTTGGTCGTGCAACTGCCCCCACTCTGAAACCTGGTTCCGCTGCTTCTGCTTATCCCAAAACGCCCTGCCATTCAAATTTTCCAGTTCCATTACCACAAAACCCCTAAACTGAGAAACTATCTAGACCCCAGAACGTTAAAACAAACTCTCCTTTCCGCCTAACCCATCTCGTTCGCTTCTTTCTCTCTCTACTATCTCTCTTTCCCCTCTCTCCCACACCACTTTTTTGCCTTAGGGTAATTGCCCTCCTTTATGTACTATATATGCTATGCACTAACCAAACTGGAATATTATACACAACATGGTTGGTTGGTTTATACCCACTTGCCCAAACGATCTTAGAGCACCACCCAACTAGGTGAGGTGTCCTCTTGCAAAATTTCAAGCCATTTTTCCATTTCTTAACACACGGACAGACCCCAGAAGCAGAGAGAAAGAGAAAGAGAGAGCAGTAAATTAGAGGACTATGGGGAAGAGGAATTCATTCCGGGCCTATAAAGTCCCTTTGATGATGGCAGTGTAGGGTGGCAGTGTTTGGTCAGAATGGAGGTTAAAGATCTCTGTGATTTCATCACTGCCCTTCTGCTGCTGTTCTTGTACTACCTACACATTACATACCACCAGCCCATCAAAAACTCATTCAACCAGCAAAACCTTGGCTCTTCCTGCCCACTTTCAACTTTCACCAAGTTCACCCTCTTCTCTCTCTACATTTGGGGATTGTTTGTAATGTTTTAGGGCTTTTTTTACTTGCTGGTTAGAAGTCAGAACCGTTGGGTTATATCTCAAGCCTTTTTGATGGATCATAGATGGGATAGATCCTTTCTTTTTTACATGCCACCAGTGCCACCACACCTTTCGAAAGGGACACCCCCTCACAGCTTTTCTCGTTTTTCTCTCTCCCTTTATTGCTTCACTTCATCTATGTCTCAATTTCCGTCTCCCAAACCACCTCTTTCTGGTCTAGGAGATTACTGTAGATAGCATCTCAAGGCCCTCACCTTTTTTCATTTGCTTTTTTTTCAACAACAGTGTGTGCCTGTGTTTTGCATGCTTGTCCTCTAGTTCTGTGTGCCAAATTACTTCTATAATCAAAAATATAATTTTACGTAATTTTTATATAAAAATTTAGTTTTATTAACACTTTTTTATTAAACAATTATAAATTTAAAATAAATTTCTTAAATTCAATTTAATTTTTAAATATTAATAATTTAATTATTTAAATTATAGTTTAATAGGACGAATTTTATATGACCTATATATTCTAAAATAATTAAAAAAATTGTGATCAAAGTTTTGATTAACCAGAAAATATTTTAAATATTTTTTTATTTTTCTCCTTCTTCAATTTTTTCTTTTACAAATTTTAATTCCAAGATAAAAGTTGAGAAATTATACCCATTAAAATTCTTGTTCAACAGTGTTTTAAGAAACCTTTTTAAAACCGAAACTTAAAAAATATGGCAAGTAGCGTTGCAAATTTTTAAGACTTGTAAAGCGTGTAGTTCAATTCTAATTCCAAGACCATGCAGTCTATTGAGAGTAACGCAGTCTCGTAACAATTGAAGAGAAAGGTAATTTATAATTCTTTTAAATACAAAACGACATTGCACGAATCTGCATAAAATTATATTTTACAACATCTTTGACTATATAAATTTTCACATTTAATTTTTTAAATACATATATTTTAATTAGATGGGTCAAAAAGTTTTAGGTGCTAATCAAAAGGATATCATCCTCTCGACTGTCAGCATCAAACCACTTATGGGATTTGCCCTAAAAGGTTCAACTCAAATAGTTTGTTGGGTAATTAGAATATATGTGGCATTATAGTATTTTTATGGTATTAAAGAAGTTTAAGAAGGAGGCAAAACTATATCCCTCAGGGGCACTTAAACTAGTGAATTTAAATTTCTTTATTTTGTTATTTTTTAACTAATAATTTTTTATTTTACAATTTAATTTATATAAATAAAAAAATATCACAAGATATAAATAAAAATTATTAATATAAAAAACCATTAAATTCATAAGTCTCATTTCAAATCAATACTTGTAAATTGTGCAAAAATACATG
Source organism: Dicorynia guianensis (assembly GCA_037013595.1). Lineage (NCBI taxonomy): Eukaryota > Viridiplantae > Streptophyta > Magnoliopsida > Fabales > Fabaceae > Dicorynia > Dicorynia guianensis. The sequence continues at coordinate 7,410,184 of JASUAB010000009.1, forward strand.
TTAAACTACAATGACTACATCAAGTTCACTTTTATTTCCTTATTATGCCTAGCCCCATATATCATAAACACATTTTAATACATTATTTATACAAATAACACTACTCATCTACGGTGAGCTCAATTATCATTGATGATAAATGGGATGATAGCCATACGTAATAATATATATAAATTACATAGCAGCAGAGGTGCAATTGCTTCTCTCTTTGTTGCTTGCTCCTTTGAAGCAAACTTCATTGATAAAGACTAACTGGTTTGTTTACGTGGTTCTCCCCTGCTGTTCTTTAGTCAGGGGCATATCTTGACCTCATCTACATCAGCATTCTCTTCCCATTATCGCTTTAAATATATATGTATATATATAAACAGTGGCTCTATTTACGTATATTTTTTTCATATAATTTTTATGTTATAAAATTTAATATATAAAATTTATTATATTTTATAATTTAATTTAAAAAATTAATTAATTTAATAATTTTTACACTAAATATAAATTTTTATTACCACGCTAAATTACGTAAGTACAGCTTTCGTCATATATAAATCTACCACATAATTTTGGCAACTTGATAACGAGATCTAGTTTTACCTTTGGTTTTTGTTGTGCAACTCAAAGACATAGAGGACCACAAGAAATAGATAAAAATAAATGAACAACTTCATATGGATCCTCCATTTCAAATGGGAAACATGGAACGAAGACTCGAATCCCAGTTTACCTTATTTTAGGACTGTTATCATCCATGTATAAGATCTGTTGCAGAAATTGATATTTTTCCCTAGGAAAAGGACCACTTCTCTTTTGATTTCAAATATATGAAGAAATAATGAAAAGTAATGGCAGAGAGAGGTGAGGAAGGATCATGCATGCTCTCACCAAGAATATAACGAAAAGGAGGTGTGTGTGGAAAAGGAGCAGTGATGAGGTATAGCTTCGCTTGGAGAATAAATATTGGAGGCTTTTTACTGTGAGTGATCAGCAAAGAGCAATTAAAACAAACCTGTGACTGTGGGAAACTTCTTCAGCAAATGGGTTGCTGTTGGTGAGATAAGGCAGTGCTCACAAGATTCCGGGCCTTTGATATTCCCAACCAAGCAAGTTGTGAGTTGATCTCTTTAATCTTTCTAGCTGTGGAGCCTCCTTTTCCACCAAGTGTTTTGGAGCACTTTGTGTGACTCTGCAACTTGGAACCTACTCAAGCTATGGAGATGACAAGACAAGGTGATGATGAGATAGATCTCAAGAGTAACAAGTTTGATATTTTCCCTTTCTGTTGTTGAAAAATGTAGTATCTCAATGTTATTGTGGGTTAAACTCTTCAACACAGAGAAGCATTTTATACAATGATGCATCTGTCACTGTCAGAAACTTCAAAATGTGGAGTTATGTTCAGCCCTTAGTTTGGGTTTATAAATCTCCTGCGTTCTGTAAAAGATAAAATGTAAAATAGTGCATTTCATTATTTTATATTTTTCAAAACATAAATAAATTATAAGTCCAAGCACCTAAAGTTAACAAAATTCTAAAATATGTTTAAAAGATAGGGATTGTTTAGTTAGGGACAGAAGAAAAATAAATTTCTTTTTAATTCAACAATTTTTGTATAATGTGTTTTTTCTTCTATATTAGGGATAATTATTTAATTATAAAACATAATGAATCATTCCAATTATAAAATAGAATAAGAAAAAAATTACAGAAATTTTTATTATAATTCCATACTTCTAAACAAGTTATTTGTATACGTGTGTTATATTTTAATTTGTTTTCAAATAATATATGGAATATAAGAAAGGATAAAAATGTTTTAATTACACTATTTCAAAGTAATCATTATTATAAGTATACCATAATTAAAATGGAATTGTTTCCTCAAATGATGATTGATCTAAAATAATTTGAAAAATGGGGCCTCATTATCTTTAGATTTTAATTTTTTCAATTTATTGGTATAATTATAGCCCTGAAAATGCTTCTCTTTTTTTTTTTTGTTTTGGGTATCTTGCAAAACCAATTCAAACCAGAAATTTGGGATCAGAACTCCAAAGAACTTTTATGTGTCAGGAAAAAAATATATTGAATGACTATAAATAGTATATATTTAATAATGTAAAACACTATCAAATAATATGTATTTATTTATATATTGGAGATTAAATTCTTATATTAGTGGCAAAGTAAAGGGGAAAATATGGGAGAAATATAAGCAAAAAAAAAAAAATGAAATGCCTGATGAAGAGTATTTTGGTAATTGAATTTTATGCATAAAACAAATAAATTTTATATGTATTGACCATTCAAACATAAATGATTAATTAGATAAGTATTATCCCTATCAATTGTCTCTTTGAATAAAAAGAGCAGCCCTTTAATTTCTAAATCGGACATAGACAATAATGTGTGTAACACATTCATTAAATTCCTTAAAATCAACAATATATAGTTGAAAATCTAAAAAGAGGGTAATATGTATAAGAAGAATATAACTAACAACACAGAGAGAGAGAGAGAGAGAGAGAGAGAGAGAGAGAGAGTAATTATTTCTAATCCCAAAATATCCCCATGATCATGTAGGCTATAGCTAACATCTGCCAACTTATATTATGTTCCTAAATAAGTCATTAAATCCTTAGAAAGCAGTGAGTTACTAGCTAGCCTTCCTGTTCAGGCAGCAAGAGTTGCAACATGAGAAACCGATGTTTTTGGTAAGATTAATAATATTAATTTGGTAAGCTCGATGCAACTTCCATTAAAAATTTAACTAAATAATGCCCTTTAAGGATCTGTAACATGCACTTGGAAGTTTAACATATTTTCTTTTGCTTTTTAAATTTCTCCACAAAAAATTTAGAGAAGGTTAGTTGTAAATGATATTTTTCTTTTAATACAATTTTTTTCAAGATTTGGAGTCGTGTATATTAACATTAAATTTTTTTTAAAATATAATTAAAATTTATTGAATTAACACTTTATTAATATTTAATATATTTTTGCTGTTTAATCAAAAGTCTTATATAATTTTAACATAAATAACGTAAGCAAAAATGCTCTCTCTCATTTTTGTTTTACCTAAAATTATCAAAATCAAAAAATTTTCAAAATTGGGTATTGAAATCTCTTCTTTTTCCTAAATAAAGTCACAGGTGTGGACCATATAGGGGCCATGCATGCTAAGCCCTTCTTAAAATTCTTTAATTAGTAGCTTTGTGCAGTATATAGGTATGATGTTAGGTTTAAAGTAGTGTTAGCATGGACTAAGGATTCCTTTGCCAACATGGAGAGACAGGACGAGGTGCTCAAGGCATCAGGCACGCTTCCATGTAAGAGGAACACATACGAGGTTTTTCACAATGTAGCTTTCTCACCTACCTAGATGATAGATTAATTTTTCTGACAAATTAATTATATGCACCAGGTTAATGCACTACTGAAACGATACATTTTACTAACGCATTATTTTTAATTATACACTTAGCATACTAAACAGGTGTGTAAATATATCAATGCTCATAATTATTAAATTACAAAAAAGCAAAGGAACAAAAGGTTCAAACCAGCACAAAGAATCCAAATAAAACAATATATATATATATATATATATCAATGCTCATAATTTTTAAGTCACATTCAGTTATACTTTAATTATAATTAATTATTTGACAACTTTTATATATATATATATATGGTTATGATATTATAAAATATCATTAAAATACCAAATCTTTAATCAGGTATTAAATATATCATCTTAAATTTAATTTAAATTATATATTTAAAAAAATTTTATTAAAAAAAATAAAACGTGTTTTGGGTATTCTTACACTATAAAAAAATTAATTTTTAACTTTTGAATTAAAAAATTTTAAGTTCATTTAAAAAATTTATATTATTAATTTTTTATTTATATATATTTCAAATATTTTAATAATATTCTAACTATATTTTAAAATATAATATTTATAATATATATATAATTTTTCTTAAAAATAATATAGTATTGGAGTTGTCAAGTGACAACAGGGACAGAGCAGCAGAAAGACGAAAGAAGATTTGGTTGACCAAGAAAAATCACTGTAGATGTGATCTTAAGTAGTTAATTAATCTGTTTGAATTGTTGGGATTATGTTGGTGCTATGTTATTTCATAATAAGTAAATTACATATGAGCCCACAATATTATAATAATGGAAGGCTTTACACGTCCAAATCATGCAATTAAACTACATTAAAGCATGGTTTAATTAGTCCAAATAAAAAGTAAACAAATCTAATTATTTGGAAGGCGGAATTCTGCCCATCGTTTTCCTGAGGGCATGTCCTATGTGTTGTCCACAATCTGGAGCAGGAATTCCATTGGTGCTTGCGCCTTTTGCATTCCTTTTACTTAAAATCATCTTTTTAATAACTTAGATTTCTAAATCTCAGATTGTTTCACATAAACTATGTCTACACATAGATTTGCACACTAATTAGCCATTAATAATCCTATTTTTTATGCTGCTAACGTAATCAATGACTTCAAAAGTTAATGAGTTAGAGAGAAATAGAGTAAAATTTTATTCTGATATAGTGATATTTAATATTATTTAAAAAAAATTTAATATTAGATTTTAACTCAAAAATATTTTATGTGTGGTTAAATAATTTGTCACTCATATGGAAATAATCTATATAATATTTTAATTATAAGGTGTTTAAATTTATACAATTATTTTTTATATTTAAATATATTTTAAATATTTTAATGATATATGTATTTTTAGACATCTTACTAGAATACCGATATCCATATTGTGTATACATTATAAAATGGTAATTAACTTGATATTATTTGCAAATCAAGCTGTAAAGCTAAATATAAACTAACAAACACATATTAGGGTTGTTATATAAATATATAGATATATAATCATCTCATACACAAATATTTCACTTTGTTATGAGTACAAAATATTAAAATTATTCTAAAATGTGTACTACAATAATGATGCATTAGTTTTGTTTATAATTATGGTTGCCTAGCTATGTATTGTGATTTAAATTCTTTTTCTATTGTGTAGGCCAATAGAATCTTCCTATTCTCATACATTATTTTCTCAATTTTTGTTGCTACAAATAAGATTTTTATATTATTTATTTCAAAGTAGCATATATATATATATAATTAATCAAACCCCACATGACTTACCATGATTGAGATGACACCCTATTGGTGTCACTTGAATATAAGATGTAGGAGTTGGTATGCCTATATGAAAATTGACATATAATTCCAAAATTGTTACACCATATGCAAATTTCATAATCCAAATAAAAATCTTTTGCCTTTTGCACTGTGACACCTAAATCTTGTCACTAAAGAAACCAACTTAATTAATGCAATTAATTTATTTTTTTAATTTGATCAAAGATAACCCATGTACATAAAAAGATATTAAGAAATTAATTAATAAAAATATTTTAACCTAAACTCAAGAAATTAGAAAAATGTTTCTAAATTGATGATACTTTGCCTAAACATACATCACATGCTTGCGTGGAAATTAATTAGTTTAAGTTTGTCAAGACTTCTCAGCATTATATATTTCACACATGGAAACTAGTTTAAATGCTCTCCTTGTCCTCTTGAAAAGCCGAAAGCAAAGTTGCCCCCAATAATTGTACTATGTTTTGTCGCGCAAAGATTATAATTAACTAATTTCAATAAATAATTAGAGGAGTCATAGCAATAATTTCAACTTAATTAATTAATCTCTAAAGTTGACTGCTTCTCAACCTATAGCTTAATCCAAATTAATATCTAATTAAGCATATCTTTGAAGCAAACTTTACAGATTTAATTAATTAAAATATAACATTTATATTGGAGTCACAATTGTTGGCAGGAGTTATCAGTGGACAACTTCGAATGTGGATTAATCTTATATCTAATAGTAATGCAAAGATACACATGAAGAAATCCAAAAAAAGAAAATATAAGATTCATATATATAAATTTTCAATTCTATCAATAATTTCGTGGGGTAGCTTTTTGAAAGCATGCGTCACTATAATTTTTGAAGGGAGAGGCACATGGATGGGTACATTTCATTAACTACATGACACTATCACATATTTGATATTAGCCAAAAAAGCTGAGAAAGGTATGTGTGTCAAAAGTACTTATATATACATATCAAGAAAAAGCTCCTTCCTTTAATTTCTTTTCCCCCTTTTTGTCTCCCACGTTTGTTAAAAATGTTTTCCACTTATATGCATAAAAATATGATTTAATTAATTAGCTATGAATATTGTACATGATACAAGTAATTTAATTATTAAGGAGGTGTTGTAAGAATATATATATTTTTTAGATTTTATAAAAAAAATATAAAAAAGTTAAGCTGATGCAACTTTATAAGTAATTCGCATTATGCTTTACATATATATATATATATATATATATATATATATAAGTCTTTAAACACATGTGTTGAATGTGAATTTAAAAAAAATCATAAAATAACAGTTTTTTAAAAAATAATTAATATTAACTCAATATTTAGTAAAAAGAAGTAAATGCCAAAAAGTTATAAAATGAAATTTGTGTTTTTATAGCTTACTTCAAAAAGAATGTGATACTATTTGTCCACAACGAGATTAGGCCAACTTGAGTTAAGAGATCCAGAAAATTTATGTTTTCAGCAAAGATATCTTCTGATTCATAAAAAAAAAAAAAAAAATGCACATGTCCATAGATGATATTGATCTTTGAACATTTGGCAACAAAATTATATGAAAAACACAACATTGGGAAAAGAGGTGTGAGGATAAGAATAATTGAGAGACTGGTTATCTACAACATCATCAATCAATCTCAGAGTCATAAAAAACATATAACAAGAAACATAACTTTCAAGAGCTATATAAACAAATGATTGAAAACAAAAAAAAAAAAAATCAAAAGAGGAAAAAAACTTGTATTGCTTTTAGAAACAAAATAAGAAGCAGTCCAGAATCAGAATTAAAAAAAGATAATGAGATTAGAAGTGTGATCTCTCTACAGTCATATTGAAATAAAGACGTTGTATAGAGAAATATCATCTTCCTCCAGCCCTTGCGCGCCTACAACACAAAAGTGCTTTCTAGGAAGTCAAATAAATCTAAGGTTAGTAATATTTGTTGTTAAGAATGTGGCTAAATTAATTTATAATGATAATTAAATCAGTAGAATTTATAATTAAGAACGAGAGAGAAAGCCAAACAATTTTACAGTTAGTTAATTTGTAGTTACAAATGAGACCAGATTAATTTTTAAGTAAATTTTAAAATAATAAAATTATTAAAAATTAAATTGAAAGATATTTTTGGTAAAAAATTTATTGGTCATACTCACTTTTATATATAATATAGATATAGATGTATATGTGCGTGCACATGTATATAATCTTTTATTAATTTTTACAATAGCAATGAGTTATTTATCATTCGCCAAATACTAAATACTCTAACTAAGAGTTTAATTATCATCAATTTTGCTCTATTCCTTGCTGTTTTAAGTGGAATCTTTCATCTCATAATCAATTTTGATTAAGTTGGGACATCTAAAGAGATTAGCTAAAGGAAAGAAGTAAAAGCAGATATGAATTAATTAGCTATTCCATTCTTGAGATATTTATTTATAACGAAAAAAATATAGGAAGAAAGGGTGTACTTCATATGTATCTCAAAGAAAAATTGTTCTCCCACTAAATATGAAAATAAAATATTTATTTTTAGTATAAAAATTGTGAATCATTTGAATTCTTACAATTTAGTCTTTAAAATTTTTAATAAATTTAGGATTTTCTTTAATTTTATTTTTACTTAAATTTTATAATTTTTATAACTCACAGAAATTAAATTATTAAATTTATAAAATTTTGCAAACTAAATTATAAAACTCAATAAATCTAATTCTATTTATTAATTAAGTGGTGCCTTTATGATTTTTATTTTGTAGGTGAATCATTTTTTATAAATTTAACGACAAAATTATGTGAAATAAATATTGGAAATAGAGGTATTGCATATCTTCCAAGGTCACAATTATTAGTTCCATTCAAGACTTGCCTCGCATCCTATTTTCCTTAGGAATTGAAACATCATTTTACAAAGAGGGGAAGGGAATAATAATTGGGACTCCAAAAAGAACTTCCACTCCCAAAGTTTTAACTTATGCCAACCTAAACAAATGCAACAAAGTCATGTTCACGTTTTCTCTTTCCCCTTCCTATCTATTGCCATCATTCCCCCCTCCAACTGAATGCAAATAAAAGACCATTTGTAGAATGGGAAGATTGTCTGTATTCCTTTGTTCTTTACGTAAATGAAAAGGGTGCCTGGAAGATTGGGTTTTGCGGTTAGAAATACATAAAGGTGCTCAGACTCTGATGCTGCATTTTGAGGACAAGAAGGTGGCCAGGCCATCTCTTTGTTGTCCAACTTCTGACATAAATAAAGGCAGAAGCTCAGCTCTGTGTGTGTGTGTGTGCGCTGTGTCTTGTCCCTCTCCGATAATTCACCACCCCATTCTATCATTTTCATATGTGCATATACATAATGAGACAGAGCAGAGGCCAGAAAAATAACCGCAGCATAATACCCAACACATATCATTTCTTTCACTGCTGATATAGAAAAAAAAGATTGCTTGCCATGCATTTTTGCTTTTCACTGCTTTCTTTTTTAACTTTAGGCATTTACAGTTAGGATTCACCACATCTATAACTGCTTTAGATGGCCCAAAAATGTCATTTTCTTTCTAAGGATCAAATGGAAATCTATCATTGATTTGGTTATCCATGAATCCAATATATATTATATTGTTGAAGTTAGAAAGTAACAACTTTTTTTGGTGTATGCAGTACAAAGAGTATAACTGGTGTTTGATTCATTTTTTTATAAGAAGTGACTCCAGATTTGATTTTTGTGACTTTAAATTTAATTCCTATTAAAGGCAATTGAATTATTCTATTTTTCAATTATTACTCTTTAAAGAAAAATTTTTGGTGTGTTTGTATAACATACAAATATAAGGTGCTAAGTATATAGGACATGCACGTAGGGTTGGAGCCCTTTGTGACTTTGATTAAGTGGGACATGCAATGGGTCCTCAGAAAGTTGCCCTAATTTGCGATGGCATGTGAGGGAAGGTCCACCAGGGATGATTGATTGGTGTACAGTTGGAATGTCCCGTTTAGCTTGTAAGTTCTTTTTCTTAAAAAAAAAAAAAAGAAGATAAATTTGGTGCACTTTTGGACGTGACGAATGATTCAAAGGTTCATGTGTTAAGGGGCTTTCTTTTGGGTTGAGAATACTTTATTAATTCATTTAAAAGGACGAAAGAAGTAGACATCAGTAGAGAGGGAGATGATGAAAGAAAAAGAAAAAGCATCTTTTGCTTTACACGCAGATGTATATGTATGGACAAAGTCAACTGCTCCAAAATTAGGTCTGCAGCTTGCTTAAGAGGTCAATGTTATTGGAGCATTCAATTATAAAACTATAAAAATACAAGAGAGTTTATTTATAAATATATATGAAAAATATGGTATCTCTTAATTATTAAATATCTAATTATTTTAAAAAGTTCATACTATTTAAAAATTTAATATTTGATAATACCAAATAATTAGGTTGAAGGCAAAAATTAAATTTTAAAACATTTATGCTTCTTATATATGAAAAATTAGTCTTACATTAGGTGTTCTGTGCATTAAGAAAGTGCTTATTTAAGTGAATTTGAATTCTCTATGGCTAGGATCAACCGTTGGGGTAACGTTGAATAATACAATGAGATGTTTGAGGCTCGAAAGTATTAAAAAATTAATAAGAAAAAGTGTTAAAATTCACAAATAACTATACTTATTATTCTCCAAAATTTGTTTGAAATTATTTAAGATATCTCGAGCTACAAGCAGGTTAATTATAAAGCAATACGTTGTACAATCCCACAGAATCTCTACCATAAAGTGGCAGTCTGAGAAAGAAAAACGAAGTACAGAGTTCAGAGGTCCAGCTAGTGGAGATGACATACACCTAGAGGCACTCTTGTGGTCTTCTCCCAATTGACGAAAGAAGGAAAAAAAAAAAAAAAAAGACAAAAGGCGAAAGGACACAAAGAAACTGAATTGAAAGCTATTCATGCTAGAATAGTGCGTCAGCCTGTAAAAGTAATGAACCTGAAACAAGAAGAAATTTAATGCCAAGTACGGTCCTACACAGCAAGCCACCTACTGTTTCTTTTTGAATTAATGCAGAGGGAGGGAGCAGACCCTCCCTGCAACTGCTTTCTCTTCTGGCGTATGCTGATGCAGCAGCAAATCATTTCACCCATGCAACGCTTTCTTGTACAACAATGGAAATCACTAGGTGCCTGCCGTCAAGTTCTTAATGCATTTATATCTGCTAATTAAGCCTCTTCTAATGTACACATTAGCATCTTCTACAAGGTGGGTCTCATTCTCATATGGCTCCATCTGACACGCATTAGATCCAGCACCTTTGCTGAATCTTCAATTCAATGTTGCTGTACTAGCTGCTGTAGCAAAATTAGGTTAACAAACTAGATTAGTGTATGCTTTTTATTTGGGCAAGTAGTGTTCTTTTGGGTAAGTTTAATTAAATGGGATGCCCATTTAAACCCTCACCCACCTCAATTATAATCTGAGCTAAGTTCAAAAGACATTGTATTGAATACCGAGTAATCAGAGTCAGCTATCAGGATAGCAATATCCTGGCTTTAGTGAAGTAAATTTTAGAAAATAATGAACACTCACTATTTGTAGATCTTAATACTTTCTTTCATTGAAATTTTGAACACTCTTAAAATTCTGTCTTTTTCTACCTAAAATTACTCTGCCATTGGTCCCATGACAGAAGATCCAGATCCAAGCTATCAATATTGGAAAGAACTTCTACTAATTATAATAAAGTTGATTAATCAGGTGACTGTATATAACGATTGACACACCTCATATTTTTTATCCAAATGCAGCAAGAAATCACCTAATCAAATTGCAGAGAAGAGTGTAAGCTTCTGAGATTGACAACAGTAAAAAATTAATGATTTTCTTCTTCAGGTTCCACACAGTTACTATCTATGTTTCCAGCTCATTTATCTCTGACACAAAATGCCCTTCATGATGAAGGTGTTGATTAAATTTCTGAGCAGGAGACCCGTGCATCATTGTCTATGAAAGCAAACACAAAAGGGTATTCTTTGCAGTAGCCTGGCAAGTTGCTCTTTCAATTTAATGACATCTCATTGGAGCTGGCTGGTGAACAGATAGATAAATGATATATGCATACTAAATTTTAGTGTATATAAACACAAATTTCCATGAATTAATATCCTATAAAGACGTGGCTTTTATGTATAGCCACGAAGTACTAAAATATTGTTTTGGGAAAGATACTATACTGAGTACTTATCTGTATCTATTTCTATTTTGAATAAAAAATTTATATAAAAACTACATAAAAATTTATTATAAAATTATCGTATGGATACATTTACTCTTCTATCAGATATAAATGCTCACACTCGCATTTGTATGTACCATAATTTTGACTATTAATCTTTTAAAGCAATTTTTATATGATATTCTTTTTCATTTTGGTGAATTCAATCAGGCAAACTGGCAACTACTTAAGAATTAAAGCTTTTTATACAGGAACAATTAAAGTTTACTTAGATTTAACATATTTACACTGTATTGTATAAAAAAATAGACATATTTACACTATGATATTCTTAATTGTAATTTTTATATTATTATTTCATTAAATTTTACTAAAAATTATTTAATGACCTTCCACAAGGCCACTGATGGTTACACCAGTAACAAAATATGGGCACCGTAAAAAAGGTTTCAATAAGATTCTCTTTTTTTTTTTTTTTTAATAACATTTCTCAACGAGGTTTTACCTCCTTTAAATGCGATAAACCTTTTTCTCTCTGTTGCTTTCTGTGTTTCAATCAATTGGCACCAGAATAGATGAAGAAACAGCAGCAGAGGGTAATCGTTTTCGTCCTTTCCTCATCAGACCGTGCAAGCTCGTGATCCAAGAAGATAACCAGAATAACAACACATCACATCAAGCAACAAAAAACCCCACAATTATTAAAACACTGCTCACACACTTCTCATACCAAAAACTACAAAAGGAGGATCATACTATGTATAAATTCTGTGTAAAAAAAAAAAAAATTGTTCAAACTGCTTGTATAAGTAGGTTAAATTTTTAAGTAAATTGTTATAATTTAAAATTATATAATTAAATTTATAAATTTTTATATTTATATCTTATATTTTTATTATAACTTTTTATTATGAATAGTAGGGAATAATCTAACTATGGCTATCCTGCTGTAATCTTATGTAAGTAGTTGCTTAATTGCTGCCACTAACAAGAGGGCTAATCAGTAATGCTTTGGTAATAGTTTTTATATCATTTAATAAATTTAATAATATTAAATTTTTAATAAAACTTTATTAAATTTAATTTATAAAAATTGAATAATTATAACATAAACTACTATCAGGATCAAATGAAGAGGCAAGCTAAGCCGGCAAAATTTAACAAAAATTATTAAAATGGGGATATGAATTCCAATCCTCTACAGCCAAAGACAAAGCAAGTGACCCAAAAGGATGTGCTTTCGTTTCTTTTTCATGTACCCGCGTTACATGCCACTAGTGACATTGTTGGAGCAAAGCTATCGGTCTTTGTCACCGCTAGGACACTGTGTGCACACTTGTCAAACCATAACATTCATGCGTTAAACATGATGTTGATGGAGCGTTTAATTCAATCTTTTTGTCCATAAGTCACGCCCCATTACCATCTATAATTGCCTAAACAAATCATATGTGCCACAAAAGGACGTATAGAGTTTTTTCTATGGGTGTGAAGCTTATGCAAATTGTGTTCCAACAAAAAAGTTCTGCTATTTTGTCGAAACTTGATTTGTAAAAGTCTAATACGAAACAATTTTGGGTCAATTGTATAAAATTTACTCTCTGCGACCAAACTTGTTAATGCCGACCTTTTGTTTTGTCTTGCAATTAATCTTGGTAAGGTGAATTATATTTTTTACGAGTTAAAAAAATATATATTTATTTTATAAATTAATATATTTTTATATGTAAAATTATTATTTATTTTATTTTATTTTATTATAATTTATAAATTAAATATAATAAGTTAGAATATGTCACATTTTTTATAAATTAAAAAAAAATATATTTATTCTAACTTTTATATGGGATGAGACAAGCCTAACCTACGAGTGATTTAGACAGGCCTGTATATAATGGTGGTAAACGTCAGTATTTTGTGAATATAATTTCATGAATTACGATTTTTTCAACAAAAAAAAATCTCATATTGTCCAAGTGCACTAGTTGAGTTACTTGGATTACTACCCATATTCAACACTCTCAGTCTTGTCTCTGGTATCATAGTACTTTGGATACTGCACTAAATTCAACACTCTACAAAACCAAACGGTTCCTATGAAGAATATGCTCACCTTTTGTGCAAAATTTATTTATGTATAGTTAAATCATGTTATTTTGTAATTTGTTTTATAAAATCTTAAATTCGTATTCAGTATATTGTGTGAATATATTAAGTAATTTATCACTCCTTTCACCATAAAAAATTCATTAATTTGGAGAATAAAGATATATAGAGCTTAGCTATATATACACATTTTGTTAAAATATAAAATAGAAGAAAATAAAAAAAAAAATTCTAGATTATATGACATTGAAGAATGATGTTAATGAATTATATGTATATACATGTTGGGGAAGTAAGCGGGATCAACATCAAGTTGTGATGCTATGTGTATAAACTAGGTATCAACGTCAGCCTGATGTGTGTGGTACATATGGAAGTTTGCAAATCAAATGGGGTCCCATTCTGATTCAAATCAGGATGCAGTTTGAGCGTTGATTGGGGTTTGGGTTATTGGATAGCTTTGTGTGGTGGTGATTCCTAAAGCAATTGCATACTTGCAATGCAACTTTTGTTGAACATATGGTAAAGACTTGTTCATAATGGGCATGGGAGTGATACCCAAGATCAAAGGTGCTTGTTCCTTGTCATGTCGTATGTGGGATGGTGACACAAAATAATCTCTTCACTTCAATCTTTTAATTAATTACTTAATTTTAATCCCACCATGCTCTCTTTTTACTTATGTCTTCATGAACCTAGCCAATGGTAATGGCCCATAAGTCTTTATGATAGAGAAATAGATCATCAATATAGTGGATTATCAAATCCATATAGCTATGAAGAAAAAAGGCTAAACTTGTAATCTTTTAATTAATTACTTAATTTTAATCCCAAATAACAGATACCAGAAGGAAGCAAAGTCCTAGTACCAGAAGAAAGTCAATATCAACAATTCTTTTGTTACTAAATCATGATTATATTCTTGCAAGCATTTTGAAAGTGGAGGTCTTTAAATCAAGCCAAAAGGAAAATGAAATATATGATAACACATAAAGTCATGCTTGCTTGCTCAACTCTTGTTCCAAATTGCTTTCAGACTTTTGCTTTCCAGCAATATGGGAAAAAAACATATATTCTATATTCTCACTTTTGATCTTTTGTGATCTGTGTTTGATGTTGATATATGTATAATATAACATAATATTTATGCAGTGACATCTTATATTTTTATCCTCTAAAATTTATACTTTTTGTTTATACAAATTTATTTTTATTAAATATTTATTTAATAAAATTTAGATGATTAAATTTATTAAATTTTATAAACTAAATTACAAGCCCAATAAATAAATAATTTATTTCAAATCTGATGAACATTTAATTAGAATATTTAGTAAAAGTTTCTTTTTTTTATAATTTTATAAGAAAATTAAAATTCTTTGTGACAAGGGACGTCGTGGATCACTTTTTGACAAACGCCACCATTCATTGTTCTGTTCCCTTTGTTTGGGAAGAAAATTTTAGGTTTCATTTACTAATAATTGTAAAGGGCACAAAACAGAATTGATTCTATGTGGAATTTAAGGAAAGAAAACTCCAAAAATGTCTTAATCCTTTCTCATACGTTAACACCTTTGAAACGCAATTCAAATGTTCCTGGAGTTGTCTTCCCCTTAATTTACCCCGCCAAAAAAGCAAGATATAATTGTTTGTATACGTATGAGTTCATGCAAAGGTGATGTCATTATTAGGTTTCAATATAATATATAGAATTAGTACTGTGACTAAGTCTCAAGTAGTGGATAGGCACTAAATACGTGTATGTAAATAGTTTGAGTTGGAATAATAAAAAGAAGAATATGAGAAAACAAAAAAAATGACACTTTTTTTTTTTAAACATTCACAGTATATTTTCATATTTTTTTATGTGAAATTAATTTTTATTTTGGGGTATAAAAATTGTTTGGTTTTACCTATGCTAACAAGAGTGTTTTCAAACATGGACTCGTGTCCTTGGCTTTTAGATCGGAATATATTGGGGCATAATTAATTACTATTATACTAATCACTTATTAATAAATAATATTTTTAATTATAATCCATATGCAATTATATTTAGATAAGTTTATTTTATTGAGTTAATTATTTTATATTACTTATGAATAGTGATTTGTCTGTAACCATTTATTCACAACTTGGACACAATCTCATCTAGGTACAAAAGAAAAAGAATAGTTAATCTTATAAAGTAAAGGAGGAAGAATATTTGCCTACAAAAACTTTTATGAATAAAGTTGTGCACAGGTTATGAGTAAATAATATTAGAAATATCATTTTTATTTTATTATGATAAATCAATTATTATTTTTTCTTATTTAACTAAAGTCTTGTACTAATTATAGAGGTATGGTTATTAACAAAATAAATATGCAAATTAAAGAGAAAAGAAAATAGAGAAAGTAAAGGAAAGTTATTTACAATGGGCAGCTAGAACGGCCCCAATAGTGGACCAAGCCCAATTTGATATTCTCCTTGTAATTTGGGCTCAGACTCATGAGCATTGCTAGTGGGCTGGAAGTTGGACCAGTTGGCTTCCTAGCAGTGTCAAATATGAAAGCGAAAGAAATATTCTTCGGGTATACAGCATATGCCCATTAATTAAGAGAAAATTGGGTGGTCCAAAATGTTCAGAAATCGAAGCTAGGGTATGCATGAAGTGGAAAAAAAATCAGTTTAGGTCAAATTTAAAAATTTTGATTTGTGTCTAATTAAATATATGTATAAGTTAAGTTAGTTTATCGAGTAGTTTAAATTTTAAGACAAATTTTGTATTAATATTTTAGAAAAATATAATTTAACACTTATTCAATATATGTACAATCACAAATCAAATTAAATTTAATTAGATTACTTGAATGGAATCATGGGTGATTTGCTCATCCCTTTCAAACACAGTGGATTTTCTGTAATGGGGATTCAATTTCTATTGCATTTAGGTAAATAGATTTAAATCAGCTGATTTTTAAATTTTTAAATTTAATAACTTTTATTTTTATTTTTTGTATTTAAATTTATAAATTCAAATTTTTTATCCTCTCGCAATCCTATTTTTATCCCTCCACAACGTGACTTGACTTCTGGGAAAGTCACCCAATGCCAATTACCAACAGTTACTCAACTACAGCGCTGAAGTTCATGCCTGAAATCTGCTTCTGTTTCAGACTGAACAGGTATAGCTCTTTTTGAAGCGCCCAAGCACGCCACTGTTCCCGCCAAATCAGATGTTCGGCTTTCCTTTGCTTCACCACCACCAACCTTTGCTAACCCCGCGACCATCACTAACCCGGCTTCCCATCTTCACAGCCAAAGCTTTCTACTTGCCCCATCAATTCTCACTTTTCTCTTCTCCTCCTCAAGTTCTGCCTCGGAACGTTTCTGGGTGGCGTGGAGGGCATCTGGGTTGCTCTTGTTTTTGGTCATCATCAATTCGTTCTTCGCCCGATGATGATTTCGATGTCGAATTGGGTCGTCTGTTGGCGCTGTTGCCGGAGGAAATGCGGCGCAGGGTTAGCGAGCACCCTGAGCTACATCATTTGATTGAAGTGGTGATGGATTTAGGTCGGAAGCCACTTGCCAGGTTTCCCTCTGGTGATTTTGTAATATCGGACTATCCAATCACTCTTCAGGATATCGAGCATGCCACTTCCCAGGTATAAGAAACAATGCCCAACACCTGTTTGATTCATTGATTCAGAAACTTTAATGTGCTATGATTTCTTTTAATGGAGAAATGGGACCAAGGTACTTTTACTTTACATGAGTGCTCCTTAATCTCTTCTCTTGGTTGGATGTTGTCTTGTGCCTCAGGTAGTTGATCTTATATTTTAGTAATTCTGTCTTGTTATTAGAATAGAAGGGTAAAGTGATAAATTTTCTGCTTGGACGGGAACCATAATATTGTGCTTTCTAGGTGATCAGGACTGTAGATAACCAATTTACTACGGTCGCTTTTGTGCAGGTTGGTGACTTTGCTATTGATAATCGAGCAGGAATTAGCAGGACACTACATCGAATTAGTGCCATCAGAAATCGCAAGGGTGCAATTGTTGGTCTAACTTGTCGAGTTGGCAGGGCAATATCAGGAAGTGCTAAGTTGTTAAGAGATTTGGTTCAAGATGGGGCTTCTTTGTTGCTCATTGGGCCTCCAGGGGTAGGAAAAACTACTATTATTAGGTCAGTGATTCCTTTGTCTACTACTAAGTTTCAAGCTTGATAAATGAAATAGCAATGGTGATTGCTTTGTCCTAACTATATTTGAAGCTTGATATGCCTGCAAAGTGACCTCCCTAAAGTGTACTGTTGTCATGCTTCCTTTCCTTCCTTGGTGGTGGGGTGAATATTCTTGATTCTATCTTTCAGTATATGTTACCTGGCTATGATTTGAATCACACACACATTCTTGAAGAATATGGTGATATCTAGTTCATGTATGCTTTTGGTCCTTGATGTGTCATTGACCACAACCCGTCTCTTTGCTCTCTCTCTCTGTTCCTTTCTCCTTATTAACATCTTTCTTTTCTTTTTTTTTTTTTTGAA
This sequence comes from Dicorynia guianensis, assembly GCA_037013595.1. Taxonomy (NCBI): domain Eukaryota; kingdom Viridiplantae; phylum Streptophyta; class Magnoliopsida; order Fabales; family Fabaceae; genus Dicorynia; species Dicorynia guianensis. The sequence goes on from JASUAB010000009.1 coordinate 7,428,276, forward strand.
GAATGAAGTCCCCTACACTTTGTTGTTCTCCGTTCTTTGGCAATCCTTAGTCTCTTAGTCTATCATAATAGATATTTAAAAGGAATCTTGTTTTTGGTATAATTTTCATCACGTACTGGAAGAATCTTAAAAAAGTAGGTGGCTGATGTGACTCTGATTTGGCTTATTCTAATATGATTACACAGTTATTGATTTTTATGTTTTCTATTTTGCACCGTTTTTTCTTTCAGTTCAACTTATTGTCTATTTTACTCCAATCTTGCAGGGAAATAGCTCGGATGCTGGCAAATGATTATAAGAAGCGTGTGATGATTATTGACACCTCCAATGAAATTGGTGGTGATGGGGATATACCTCATGCAGGAATAGGTAATGCTCGCCGTATGCAAGTCCCTAACTCTGATATGCAACATAAGGTATTAGCTGCAATTCATGATCTTGACTGTCTTAGTTATTTATGTGGAGAGTATAGCTGCATTGTCTGATGACTAAGAATAATCAACTGTGTTATGGTTACATTTCTGAGAGTTATTGGATCATGTTCTGACCTATTTCATTGTGTGTTCTTCGAATAGTATACAATGAGATTTCATTGTTGTTTTAATTAAAATGTGATATCAATGAAATTTCAGATTCTCTTGTTTCCTACTCATATTGTGATATAAGATTTATTCCAGAAGTGATGATTGAGTATGATGGTAAAATTTCAGGATCAAGAAGTCGCCTGCAATTATTTAATATGGTGGGTTAGGGTTTTAGTTGAATAATGTTGTGACAATTCCTTTTGGGCATTCATTAGCAAAATCAGGTTGATATTTGTCTAAAATTTACATGGAGTAACCATTAGAAATTTGATTATAGCTTGATTCTATTTCAGTCTAAGAAAGTTCGTCAAACTTAATATTGGACTAAAAAGCACACTAGGTTCGTTCTGTGTTTTTAAGGATATAGAAGGCACCTCTAATCATCTGTCCAATAATTTTAAAGGAATTTATGTTTATGGTATCATATGTAGGTATTGATAGAAGCAGTTGAAAACCATATGCCACAAGTTATTGTAATCGATGAAATTGGTACAAAACTTGAAGCAATGGCTGCAAGCACAATTGCACAACGTGGAATCCAGCTTGTTGCCACCGCTCATGGAGTCACAATTGAGAATGTGATCATGAATCCCTCATTAGAGATGCTTGTTGGAGGAATACAGGTGAGTTTCCTACTTGTAAAGGGAAGTGCGAAGTTAATTGGTTGTATATCGTCATAATAGTTAATTTAGATTAAATACTTCAACTTTTTTTTTTTAATCTGAATGATATGGCTACTAAGAGGGATTTGATTGCTAGGCTACCAGTTGTCTGCTTTTAGGGCGTTGCCATTTGATTTGTTTTTAGTTTATATTTGTAAACATTTACAGTTGCTGGTTTATTTTGGGTGAACATGGATGATCAATACCTGATAATGATATCCTTTTGGGGATTCTTTTACGGGCTTGAATAACAAGCTAGCTCTGAGCAATTATCACTCGTATATTTATAGGTTTAATATAGCCAAAGATTATATGTATACATATATATATCTTCATCGAAAAGAGTCAAAGTGATGTGCGATCCTTACCAGTGCAGTGAGTTTGTCTTGCATTCTTGGGTATGTCTTCTGTATGCTTAACGGACTACTGTACTAGGGTGGGATTCAGGTAATTGATTGAAAAGTTACAATGGGACTGGCTAAACTGCTGTTTTCTGGTAAATCATGTTGATAGATATATAAATATAATTTTGCAACTTTACTGGGCAAATTTTATGTTAGAGTAATGTTAGTGTCACAACCTAAAAATTACTTAATGCTCACACCTTTTGAGGTGAGTCTTTAGATTTGTTGGGTCCTTTAGTTTAATTTGTGGGACCTATTAAATTTAATGGTCTGGATTGTATGTCGTGAGGATTAAGTGGTAATAAAATCGTGGGATTCTATGTAAATAGTTGAATTTAAATAATAAAACTGGAATTTCTCAATCACTTGTAACTTTTGCACTTGTACTATTTTGTACCTTAGCATGGCTCAACATCCCCCTTCATAGCAGTAACAATTATGAAAATTTATGCATTTCTTCTTCGTTTTGACTGTTACATTCTTTTACAATCATTATTAGACTATTTTTATGTTTCTTTTGTTGAATGAAGCTCTAATTTATTAATCATGACGCTATTTTAGTGGAAGGGGTAGAAAATCCTATCAATTCATACTTTTTTTACTCAAATGTTGAAGTTATGAGTTTGTATTTATTCCTTTTGGTTACATTTTACTATTACCTTTAGAGTGTGACATTAGGGGATGAAGAGGCCAGCCGCAGGGGTGTTCAGAAGACAGTACTGGAGAGGAAAGGCCCGTCAACATTTCGCTGTGGAGTGGAGATAATTTCAAAGACAGAGTTGCGGATTCACCGTAGCCTTGAAGCAACAGTGGATGCTATTCTTTCAGGTAACTTCCTTTCTTGCTAAACAAGTTGTTTCACTGGATTGGTTTATAACTTTGTGCTGTTTGGCCTCTTGGTGAAGGTCGTTTTCCAAATGTTGAAGTGCGCAAGATGAAGTCTAATGAACAGGAAGAAACTATACAGAGGGAACCTGTTATATACAATTCTCCCAAAAACAATGATGAAACTATGTCTGAAGATGCTCCAAAGATGACTAATGACCAAACATGCCCCAATGAATCATCTTCTTGGTCACCTGTAGAAATGGTAGAGGAACCGTGGCAACATAAATTGCCAGTTCGCCTGTTTTGTTATGGGGTAAGACATTATTAAAGGACATCTTTGGGAAAACGGTTTAATAAATTTTGGTAAAATTGAAAAATTGGCTGCTATATTTCTTGCTTGTCTGCTGCTTTTGTTGAGTTCCTACATTTGTTTTTCTTAAATATTTCAGTGTAATTTATGATGATAATAAATTTTGAAGCTTTGTGTACCCAAGAAAGAAGGCTAGTCTGGAGTTGGATGATGAGAAGGATCTTGACAAATATGAGGTGCAAAACATTATTAGTTTTGCCTTAGAAAAAATGGTCTTCCTTCACTTTTGCATGCACACATTATCTTCTCTTCCTCCTTCAGCCCTGTTCCTTCGAGAAAAAACAATGCCAAACTGAGGATATGTTAATATATGACAAACTTACATGTAATAAATACTTTCGACTTTCTAGCAAAACACTTGAAGCTTTGGCAGTTGGAAGGGGAAGAGATATGGTGGGACAGAAATGGCATCCCATTCCTTGTGAAGTGTATAAAATGAGTTGAAGGACAAAACCGAAGCAGAAAATGCAGTGCTTATGATCTGCAAAGATTTCTTATAAAATATGTTCTTAGATACTTGCAATTGAAATAAAATGTTGCCTGCAGAAGAGAAAGATAAAGAAATGGACCAAGTTGAAGTGAATGTAACAGCATTATTTTCTTTCTCTTTTAATGGATGTTCTTGTAATTTTTATCGAACATTACTGCAATTAAGATAACACTAGTTATTTTAACTCAATTACTCCAAATTTGCAAGATTGGGTCAACAAAATTTTGGCCAGCCAAAGCCACAAATCGTGTACTTTTTTCTTTGTATTTTTTTCATTGGTTATTTAACTGACAGAATGAGCAGTAATTCTAGATTTTAGAGGCAACTATTATGCAAGGGATAAAGCAGCTGAAAATGAATGGTGAAGCCCTCCAATTGACCAATAATATCAGTGAGGCAGATGCTTTACTTGCCCTGCAATCCAAGCTTAAGAAGAATCCCCGGATCCAAGCTGCTGCTACATCTCATGATATACCCATTTATGTAACTAAGGTAATGATTATTTAAAATTGCTTTGTTTGTCAAACAAGTGCTCTTTGTCATTAATTTATGCCGCAGTTTATTTTGTTCTTGTAGACAAGTTCATTGGAGCAAGTGACAAAAGCTATACAAGCATTAGTGCGTGATCATGAAGATAATTTCAAAGACTCTGAACCAGTAGACAAGATTAAATTGTCAGAGAAGGTTGATGCTTTGGAGGTAATATTGATGTTGTAGTTTTGTTTTAGTTCTTTCCTCCAATCTTTAAGGTTTAATATTTCTTTATGAGGCAACTAACTCTTGCTTAAGATTCTTAAGCTCCAAGAAGGTTGTAGCTCAAACCATAATTTCTTAGTTGTAGACATGAAATGGATTCAGAAACAGAATAGTATTCACTGAATTGAGTTAGCATAAGATCCTTAGACCTTGGCTTATAATTTGAGCATGTTGTATTAGCTCTCCTTTTTTCACTCTACACATTAAGCTGTGTGCCTTAGCTGGGAATCTTATCTACCTGACATTGTTAGCAGGGTAAAATATGGATAAAAGTGAATTTTTGGTATGGAAATGGAAACTTAGCATTATGAGTGTAGTGTTAAAAATTGTCACTTATTTCAATAAGGTGGTAATCAATTATGGAATTTACTTAGATATGACCAAATGAATTTATAAAATGATGAGGATGCCCATGAAGTAAAGAACAATTCCTGAGGCCTTTAACGTGAACATTAATAATTTACTGAGTTTGGTGATTATTGTAATAGTGACAAGAATGATGCTGATGCTGTTGGCAATAATGATGATGGGACTAACACTGATATCAATATTGTTAATATAGTTAAGATAATTATATTAGTGCAGAGGCAGTGGGATTTGTGTGGTTGTGATAGAGCTGAAAATGAGAGTGGCGGGGGCAATGGCCATGATGTGTGGTAGGGTTGTGTTCACTTGAGATGGTTTCTATGGCAGTGGTAACAATGATGGTGGTATTATTGACAGTAAAGTGGCGGTGGTCGTGGAGTAATCTCTATCACCTACTGCAGACTCTATATGTATTCTCTTTTCTACAATACTTTATGGGATTTTTTGGCCTAAGGATCAGAATTTTTCTTCTTGGTATTAACTTGTTCATGTGATAAGATTCGAGAGAAAAGTTTAAAGAAGCCTCAGTCTCAATGGGCAATCAAACAGCAGTTGTCAGTGAATTTTGCTGAGAACATATGAGATTGGGAATTTCAAGTTGCCTCCTCATTTGAGTTCCTTTCATGTCTGTAAAGCCTGGGATAAGGTGGAAAATCAATAAATAAAAGTGACTGAGTGCAACCTACGTTCTTAATTTCAGATTGGTCTGGGAGATGAGGAAATTATGATTTGGTATTTTTACTGTATGTCAAACATAAGGACTTCGATGCTATTAGAAACTCATTATATTTTTCAATTTTCAGGAGGCAAGAGTGGCTATAGAGCATATTGTAATCCCAAAAGGAGAGCCTGTGGATCTGCTCCCAAGGTCATCCTATATATTATCTCTTCAGTTGGACCTTGTTCGTAAATACCAATTAGAAGCAAGGAGAATCAACAAAGGATTAGATGTACATCTACGCATCCTTCCATATCAAAATAGTATGGATGAAGACAGAAAAACTAGTGAAACTGTTGGTTCTGATGGTGGATTTGATGATATTGCCTTACCCACAGGCAATACAAATGGCTCACCCAAAAGCGTGGACAGATTGCCCCTACTGCCAGAGTAGTAAATAGGTTACTCTTTTTAAACTGCATGTTTACTTCTTTCTTTTCCTTTTTTTTTTGTTTTTTGTGCACCACGAGGTATCCATTCCCATTTGGGAGAGACTAATCCTTGCTCGGACAAGAAAGGTACAGAGCTTCGACCCCTGTGGGATAGTTCTCGCACTGTGAGCGACCTCCTAGAATCGAAACCGGGCATTTAGTCTAGGACCGACCTTGGGACACACCCCTCTACCCAATGTGCCAACGCACGGGGTTTACTGCATGCTTGCTTTATATGCTAGCCATTCATGAAGCAGCACTTAAGTCATACTCTGAATTGGTTTCATATCCTTATTGATCTTGTATATTCTTGTGCTTCTTGAAACTGACTTCCATATTTGTATTTGTTTCTGCTGCATCATCATCCTTTCAACTACTTTGATACCATTTGCACAATATAATGACCCTGGTTTTGTTTCTAAAGATAGTGATATATCAGTTTCCTGTGAAGATTAGTTCTTTTGTTGCCAAAGTGAATTCTAAAACCTTTGTGGTCTCAAGGATATGTGAAGTTATCCAAAGCATTCTGGGATTGGAATGCCATTACCACGCACAAGGCATTGCAAATATAAAAGAAGGAAGAGTCCAAAGAACATGGGAAATGGAAGAAAAAGATTGAATTGGAAATTCTTAGCCAAACCAGTCCAGTTAGTGGCTAAAGTGATAGTAGAACGAGACATGTAGAGATAGATGAGCATGATTTTTTTTTTTTTTTTGGAGAGTACAAAGCTTAGTGGAGGACAATGAAGAGGAATTTTAGAAGACAACCTTTTATGTAGTGCTACTACATATTATGCAAACCAAAGATGCGAGTGACTTGATCAAGAGAACTAACTAATAAAGTCAAAGAATAAATATGAAGAGGACATTGCCTTCTTGTGTTGAACAAGTGAGTTTCCACAACTACTACTTGAGTTAGGGATGGCAATGTGCAATGGTTTGTATGATAAGTTTGCTCTGTGTATGGAAAACACCATTGCTTGTCTTAGTTGCAAATTTTTTAATTTTAATTGATATCTTTCATGATACTGTCACATATTTGTTGATTTTAGACTTTTCTTCTTTAAAATTTTAAATTTAAATTCAACACTTTATACATGTGTATTAATTAGTTTGTCAGTTATCCTCTAAAAAAATATTGACATGTACTATATATTTCATAAACCACTTATTTACTTAACAAAGACGAAATTCAATCTCAAATCCTTATACTTGACTGTGATTGAATTATGAACTAATTAATATATACACAAGTTGACTTGAATTTCACTTTGCCAAATTAACAAAATATGAAATAAAAACAGACAATACTTCTCATGAGAAATCTATGAACTACAAATTTCTTACTTTAGTCGTGCTCAAGTAACTACAAATTTCAGAGTCACCACCACCATAACCGTTAAAAGAAGTTCACTTTTTTGTTTCTTAATTTGTTGGTCCAACTAACTTTTGTTTCTAACATTTGTGCAGAATGTACAGTGTACACCAATATGCCACATATTTGGGTCTGACAATGGCCGAAAGCCCGACAAAAAAGCAAATTTAAGATTCCTGTCCTGACCCACGTTAGGATGGATTGGGATCCCCAATTGAGGATTCCATGCCGGTTCAAAACTTTAGTTAAATTTCTTGAGTGGGTCTCAATAATTTTTCTCATCTCTTTTTATATACTTTTTCAACTTTCTTTCTTACTCTCTGTTAGATGACAGCTGCAGTATCTAATTAGGAGAGTGCTGATATTTATACAAACTGAAATTGTATACATTTCACATAATTTTTCATATTTTCTCTCTTCTAAAAATATATTTCATATTGTACTATTAGCATTATCCGATTAGGATACCGTTGGTGCTTACCTCGTACTGGTATCTCATTGTCAAGATCTCTGTAGCTCTCTTTACCTTTTAGTGAAGGGACAAAATTTTTCTGCATTAAAGACATAATTAACCAACTCGGATCGCTTTTAATGTCTATACTTGTGATTAAACCAATCTTAAAAGAGTAACGCAGAATTTCTTTCATAGAAAATGAAGTAAAAACAAGAGTGATGACAAAGGATTCAAGTTGGTTGCTTTTTTCTTCCTTTTTTTTTTCAACAAAAGTTAATGCGTATTTAATTTTGAGATTGACTTCAAATTGTATCCCTGTAGTGATCATTGTCACATATGATTCGCCTAACTATTCAAATCCAGCTAATTAAGTCTAAAGGCACTGCCTAGTGAACGGTATGATGTCTTTTTAAAGATTTATCATGATAATTTTGCACCCAGGTTAGTTTGATTCATTTGACTGTGGGCCTAAGGATCTATTCCCTCTAACTATATTTTGCTTCCAAGTGTTCACTCTTTTTAACTTTAAAAAGTTTAATATTATTGCCTCCTGCTTAGACATATTAAACCATCATATAATTATTGTTTCTATTAGGGTTTGCATGGGTGAGGTTTGGGAAGAAGTCGGTCAAGTTAGATTGATTTGGGTTTGAAAATTTTAACCCTAACCTAACCAATTATATGCATAAATTCGAGTTTAGGTTATCAAGTTATATGGGTATTTTTACACAAATAATTTGGGTTGGTTTGACAAAAAAAGTTGATCCTTTAGCTGTCTACTATGTATGTGGGCCCAAGTCGAGTCATCAATACACTGAGTCAGTTAGGTTTGAGTTTTTTTGCATATTCCTAATTCCAACTTAATTTATGTACATTACTTTAATTAGTCAAGGAGAAGAAGGAGATCTTGGAAAATGAATCAGGATCTCCTGATTCTATAGTATCAAAGACAAAGTAAATTTGTGTTTACTTTTCTCCTTTCATTCTCTCATTTGATAGGATTTATATATCAAAATAATATTACAAAGTCAAATAATCCAAACTCATAAAGTGATATCCTCACATGGAGGTCCTATCAATGTAGAATGTATAGGTTTGCAACACCTTATCTTGATAGCATTTTCTATTTGTTTAATGCAAATTACGGGTACTAGTATATATATATTTTTTCTCTTTTCTAGATGGGCTAATATTATGGTTTAGATAAGGACCAAAGAATCAAATAAATAATACACATATTGGTTGGTTGGTGTGTTTTATAATTACAGGTGTTGTACCTTTAACATATAAGTTGTGTTATTTGAGTGTTTTATTAATTATGTATAACCGACAAACTATTTTGGTAAAAAAAATTATTATTATAAAATAATTTAATGATACAATGATATTTAGTTTTTATTTTAAATTTTAAAATTTTTTCTTTTAAAATTTTAAATTCTAACATAATATCTTACTCTTGTGTAGGTGCACTTTGACTTGTCATTTTTATTAAGTTATTATGAAAAAACAAAATAGAAAGGAGTGCGGAGAAGATGGGTGGAATTGCGTCAGTGGCCGGCTGGCTTAGCGATAAAGCTCAATCCAAGTGGATCAGCGGTTGGTTGGAAAGTCATGGGTTCAGGGTTCGTCAACATTGTATAGAGTCAAGGCAATAAAAATCATGCTCATTGATACATCCTCCATGGCCACATCTCTCTCTCTCACTGAGTATGTAAGCTCATGATAGTGGCAAAGTGCAGCCGCTTGCCAAAAAGAGCACGCAATATAAAATTTAAGAACGTACAGGCTTGTGGAAGTAATGGCATCCCATAAGCTATATAGGCCCCATCAAGCATGACAAGCCAGTTTTGTAATGTCAATTCATGTTTGCGGCATAACAGAGTAAGAAGGTGCTTATCCTTAAGCACTGAAATATATATAAATATATATATATATATATATATATGTGTGTGTGTGTGTGTGTGTGTGAAAAGCCTTTCACAAAATAAAGATAGCACCACGATGCTACTTAACACACCTGTAAAGTAGAACCTGAATTCTGAAGGGAGATGGTGCCGACACACCATGGTCAAATAATCTATGCACATATAATACGATGACAAGTCTGACATATATATATATATATATGTAATACCATGGTCAAATAAAGACTGCACCATGGTCACTCATGCACTCATGGCAGTTCTTTTGTTCTTGTTTCGGGAGGGGGATGTGAAGGATGGGGAAAGTGGGGTTGGCATTTTTTTTTTTTTAAAATGATCTTATCTTCTTGATTTGTATTGCTTTCTGTTTCTTTTTCTCTAGTTCTAGCTGCACAATAATTTCATTCTATGTTTTGTTACATTATCCCTTCATTAGTGTAACTGTTGCTCTTAACTCTGATAACTTCATAAAGCAGACAGAGGGTAGGGATTTGAAAAATGGGGAAAATCCCATTTCCATTGTCTTCCAAGGTGTCCAATGAATTTTTCTGCACACTTTCAGTAAGGCCATGGCAAAAGTAGGTGCCCTATCTGCTTGGACTACACCTTTCTTATCACATTCTCTACTTTGCATTACTTTTTTTTATTTATCAGATGTCTTGTTATGTTATTCTTATAAATTAAATTTTATTAAATACTTATATAAAAAAATTTGAATCATTAAAAAGAATCTTACAAAAAAATAATGCTCTGGACGTTTTTCTCATCGTCTCATTGTCCCACTGTTCATTAATGAGGGAGGCAATGCTTCATAATCTCCAAGTTGCAAAGATGCAAAACAACATCTGTCAGGGAAACTCTCCAATAAAATGCCGAGAAAATCTCAGATCAGAAGAAAAAGAAAAAGTCCAGAAGGTTCCAATTGATTAATTGTTTGAGTGAAATCTATAACTTGCAGTAAAATTAACGGCGATACAATGCAAATGATAGCAATCCTAGTTAATTTTGGCCTGCAAAGGAAAGCTAGATAAAGAAAATGAAGTGGAAAGCACAGACAATTTCTTGTGACAGTTCATAGTTTTGTCCTGCATGTGCAGCAGTTTTGTATTCTGCGACCAGGACAAGGTATTTAACAGGTTCTCCATTTCTTATTTCTTTTTTTTTTTATTTTGAATAGTAAGAATGCATAATGGTTAAAAAAAAAAATGGCAAACATGCATGTTTCTTTCTTAATACCTATAACTTTGTCTTTTCCCTGTCTCCATGATTCTGGCGTCATGGCATACGTACGTATTCAAGAAAAGATGAAGGTGATATTGAAAATCAGAAATGTTAGTCTTACTCTTTTAGATCTACGTCAGGAGATACGTTTTGTGCCTTAACTTTGCTCTACCAAATTAGGAAAATGCTGGGGATACGTCAGTATTCCCACGCCTTGGGCTACGTCTGAGTCGTAGCCCAAGGCAAAACCATTAAAATATGAAGTATAAAAATTTGAAAAGGAAAATGAATGGTGAAGATGAAAGGTGTGAATGAAGTTGTAAGTGTAAAGATGTAGAAATAGCATTGCTCACTAAATTAAAATGATATGTTTTGTGCTTTAACATATTTTAAAATTTGCTATTCTTGATAGACGTAAACATTCATGTTGCTTTAATAACCTGAGTCTAACATTACTCATTGCAAATTCAGTAAGTGTTCCTCAAACTTTAAATTTATTTGCACACTAATGACAGATTCTCTGAAACAAATGATGTAGCTAACAAAATGTTTACTAGCAACCATTTACATAACTCTCTTCGTTAGTATATCTATTATTTTTCAAAAGGTTTGGTCTCATAAATAATCTACTAAATTGTCATAAACTCAAAGTATATTTATTGCATTTTGTTAGATTTAATTTAGTTTATCAAATTTAAAAATTTAATAATTTAAATTTTTAAATGAGAATTTAATATAATTTTATTTGTGTAAATAGTGCAATTAAATCATGAGAGGAGAGAAATGGTAGAATTTAAACTTTACAAGTATAGATGGATGAATGCTCAAACAAGCAGTGAATTAGAGTTATTTGTACTGGTATAGAGAAGGGTTCTATTTGAATTGTTAGATCAGGATTGAATTTGGAATCACCAATCCATGTCAGGGAGAAAATTTCTTGCACAGTTACCAATGAAATGCAAGTGCTTACACTTCTTGTCAAATATGATCCCATCTCTTTCTGTTCTTACTTTGTTTCCGAAAGGAACTTAAGAGTTTGGATTATGCTGACAATAAAGGGCTTGCCATGCTTGAGAGAAATCCAAAATGACTAGGAACTCCTTTGCATAAAGCAAGAAAAAGATGTAGCAAATAGCTGAAAGTAACTCATTTAGATATTCAAAAGTGCTCCCATTTTGACAAGACTTACCACTCCATATCTCACATTATTGAGGGGAAAGATGTAACCATGAAGGTGCTACAAACCATTTGCCCCACCACATCAGTAATTGTGGGAGAATGTTTTTCCTACTTAAATTAGTTCACACAAATCTCACTAAACTTGATATGAGATATTAGATTAGTTAGGCCCCATAACTTAAACTAGTTTAAATTATTTTTAGTAAAATTTTTATGAGTTTTAATTTATAAGAATAGAGCAACTTGTAATTATGTGGAGAGCATGACATAAGGATGCGAATATATGGGGTATACATGGCTTTGGGTACCTAGCCTTGTTATCTTCTGGCTTTTTTTCTCCAATACTATGTATCAGTAGTTTCAAGCCATTAGGGTTGTCTTCAATTGCAATTGTAATCAAACATAGCAATTGCATTCAGACAGTAGAGTTACCTTCAATTGGCGATTGCAATCCCACATTAGGGTTCTGTCTTAGGATATGGAAAATGACAATGTATTTGAACACAATTTTTTTTTTTTTTGGAATAATTGAGCAAATAAATGAGAAAAGTAGTTTCCACCATAAATAGCAAACTGAATACTATTCTTTAAAAAATACTTAAAATTACGAAAATCACATATTTTCAACTGTAATTCAAATTCTATCCCAGAACACGTGCATATTTGATTGCTTGCATATGGCCAAAACAGAGTGAGTACAGAGGTCAGTTTCTGTAAGGGTGGAAAATATTGAGGAGGTGATTGGTGAAATGAAGCAAGGAGTTTCAAAGAGAAATTTGACTCTGATATGCCATTTCCTACATCAACTACTGCCACGAAGGCCATGACATGGTACAATGATCCCTTGGTCTAAAGAATCTGACATGACAGACTTCATCAGACTTATCACAAGGAATGAATGGATGATGGTTCTCATGATACAATGAATATTCTTTGCTTAGAATTGAAGGGACCCCAATGCTTTTGATAAAAACGAATAAGCGACCCTTGTTGCGGATTGTGGCCGGTGAGGTCTGCCATTGAAAACAAGCCATGGCGGTTGACAATGGTACATATGGATAATGAGTGAGAGAAAGACGGCATACCCTGTTTTATTTTCTTGATTATACTCCATATCTTAGCCATTTGCCCTTTGAATATTTTATGTTCATCTTTAAGAAGAGAATGAAACTTTAGAGCCGCCAAGCTATAAAAGATGCTATAACCAGAAGCAAAATTCTGTTCCCACACCTAATTTTTCTACTGAATTCTCACAATCGAGGGCTATCGTTGAATTAGTTGAGTTTAATTCTATTAAATGATGATTATGTGAAAATAAAGAGGTAAAGATAGAGAAATTATTACCAAAGTTTCCCTTGAAAGATGGAATAATGTATATCTGCTGTTTGACTTTGGGATAATTGAGATATATTTTATATACGGAAGCACTATATGACATGAAGAATTGTCCAACCACAACGAATGATGAGAATTTGATTATCGTGTATTACACACGGCAAAAAGTGAGCGCTTGTGCTATATATAGTCAACCATTACAGCAGAGACTCTCCACCATTTACATAGTTATTATTTGACTTCAGATACCAAGCTTATGGCCAGCTGGGGGAGAAGGGAGCTCTTTAGCCTCCTATTATGCCTTGTCCTTCTCAGCATGCCAATTTTTATCAGTGCTTCTCGTCCTCTTCCTTCCCCACTTTCCAACAGTCATGGAAACCACGCATTTATGGAGAATGCCAATCAAGTGTTGAAGGAAATCATAAGAAGACAGCAGTTGCTGGGAACACAGTACAAGCCTAATCGACTAAGTCCAGGGGGCCCAGATCCTCGCCATCACTAGCCTTCCCCATGGAACTTCAAGCTCCATACAGAAACAGGTGGAGAATGGAAAAGTGAAATTCTTGAGTTTTGCTATCAACCCAGATGCACATTCCTTCACGGGTCAATTTTACTTTGCCATCTTGATCTTTTTTGTCCAGCTTTTCACTTTCGTAAGTTACACAACGGTACCCAGGAAAGTGAAAAATTAATCTAAAAAAAAAAGAAAAAAAGATGGCAAATTGAAATTGACCCCTGAAAGGATGCGTATCTGGGTTGGTACTGAAACCCAAGAATTTCACAACAGAGAGACTGGAATCACATATAATGCGGCTTCTAAACTTAGCTATTGTTGTTATGGCAGTGGAATATGTCACTAAGATATGCACATCAGAACCCAAAATAAGATATTAATGAAAGGATTCTTTTACATGGAAATATTAGTTTTTTTATTTTTATATTCTTATTAACTCACAATTCTTATTTTATTAAAAATAATTAAATTTGTTAAAATTTTACAGATTAAATTATGAGTGTTACAAAATTTAATAACTCAAATTGATTATGAGAAAGGTATTTAGAATTTAGATCATAACAGCCTTTACAAGTAGTAACGGCGTTGAACTTTTCCTCGCGTCCACAGCTTATAATTGACCGGTGAAAAAGGGACATTGATCCCCTTTTCTCTCTTAGCTGCAATCCATTTATAAATACATTTTTTATATAAATGGGAGCACTTTGACAATGATTTCATTGAGTTTTGCCCTTTTCTTCTCACTAGGAATTTAGATTAGTGAGTGCCTCGTGGGGTCTGAGAGGCACATCCATCTCAAGATGATTCTGTTATCAGTCAGTGATAAGTTTGGAAGATAATGAAATAGTTTGGCATTGAAAATTATAATACGCTACAGTTTATGGAGGTACTCTACAGTTATCCAACCATATGTCCTAGTTAGTCATCATCAATTCTGATCAACAACTCAACATATATACTTTTCATTGAAAATGAAATCCACATGGAGACTGATTGGGCCTAATTAGTTTATAGATCACTAGGTGCATTTTCATGCTGTGCATAAATATAAAAATATTGACACATCTTTTTAATAAATTTAAATAATACATTATTGACAAATTTGAATGAGGAAGGGAAAATTTTTCTCCAGTGAGGACACATGGCAACCTCAACAATTCCTTCTCATGTGATGACACATGTCAGTAAACAGGGTTAGGAATTGAGACTTTATATATATATATATGTATAATAATAACACATAAAATCTTATACCATTAAATAGGGCTAGTCATATAAATTAAATAATGTCATTTATTTTTATTAAAAATTAAATACTAAAAGATATCATATATTAAAAGATTCCTTTTAACAATATCTCGAAATATTATTTTTTATTTTTCTCTATTTTTTTCATTGGATTAAAAATAATTTAACTAATTTTTCTTATTAAAACTTTTAGCGTATTCTTTGTACATATCTGAACTATTGTAATTGAGTTTTTACTATTTTCTCTTCAATAAATACAATACCTACTTTTTCTCAAATGCAATATTCTCTTTGTGTGTGTGTATAAATATATATATGTTCTTTTAAATATCATTTTTTATTTTCCTCTACTCATCTTCGTTAAACTAAAAAATTAATTTTTCTCATTAGAGCCTTCAACAATTTTCTTTACACATATCTATACTATTGTATGTAATTATTCTAAATATTATCATATGCAATTATTCTGAATATTATCATTTTTTATAAGTCTATTCATCGATCTCAACTTTATTACCTCATTTTTTACTTTTTAGTCCTTCAAAACTTAACACTCATCTATGTGTGTGTATATAGATATAGATATAGATATATAATTAATAATACTAACATAAAGGAAGGGAGAAAATTTCATGGTTCTTTGTCCTTTCCTAGTTCAGATTGGAAGTTCTCTTCAATATATGATTTCTGTGAGACTGATTATTATACTGGTCATCTCGCTACAATGGGTGCTTGAGTCAACACAGGTTCCCTAATTATCTATATCTTCTAGTCACTCTCCAATTGTTACTTGCTGACTTTTATTTTTATCTTTTTTCAGTTTCTTTTGTTAGAAGTAAGTTCTTTTATTTTCTTTCTTGCTTTCTCTTCCATTACCAAAAAAATAAGAGTAGGAGTGGAAATAGGGTAAATCAAAGATTTAAATTTGATTCTTTATATACCCTAAACTTTTAATACAGCCTTTAGAATGTCAGAATTCAGAAATTGATAATTTAACCAAAAAGTCAAGGTTGCATAAACATAAAGTAAAGATATGCCTAATTTAATGGCAGACAACAGTTTGACCTTGTTATAATTATTTAGAGAGTTTAGATCATATTGGAACTCAAAGGATGGGTAGCACAGTTGTGGGTCGGTTATTGTTAAACGTCCTATTCATAGGGGGAGGCCACATGAAGGGCTATTTCCTGTTTTATTTTCTGCAAAAGAATTTCTCCTCTCTTGTGACAGTGGTCTCCCAACTAAGCTTGCAGAGGAACTTTTCCTTGTGCCATGTTTTTGTTTATGGATTTTGCATCAAACTCGAAATGTTGCCCATTTTTAAAAGAAAAAGAAAGTATTTTCTATTCCATGACGGTTTAAGTAACATTTGGCTATCCTAAATTATATATGAAATGGGTATCATCCAAATAAATCATTTCTCTTATCTTAGTTTTTTTGTACATGTTGTAAGATAGGCTAAGTCTGTTATTACAGAAAACAAAACTTAAGTGTAATATCTTATTTGATTTTTTATCATATCTTTGATTATAATCTTTTTATTTTTATAAATTAAAATTTATAAAAGTTTCATTTACAAAATTTTAATTACTAATTTTATTAAATTTTATAAATTAAATTATAAAATTCACTAAATTTAACAGTTCATACTCATTCAATAAGTTATTTATAAACTCACAATTTTAGTTTTTCTTTTTTTTTTTCTTTTCCTTGGATAACCAAGCGGCAAATTCATACATCTTCACACTTGAAAAATATGGCAATATATATTTGACAGCGTATTCAAACCCATTTTCTTATCCTTATTAAAGAAGGGATTTTGGCCAAAACTTATAGCATATTCATAATTACGGACTCTTTTTTTACTGCATGCCATAATTGTAGTGACAATGGCATATCGTTATTTTTTTGTTTTTGCGGAAATAATATTTCTGAAATTTGCATGTTCATAATGGTTAGGCGGTAAAGATTATTCTGATAAATTGTCTAGTCTTGGCCCAAATAATGTCTTTAATCAAATTAGAGAAATAGATTAATCAAGCTATGCATAAGATGATTTGATTACTACTTGACCATAATATACAAAAGAAATTGCACAAACTTAATTATTATGGAGCAATATTGTAATAGCGAAAAAAAAAAAGAAAGAAAATTTATCCTCATGATCTAAATTTTTTTTAAGTAAAAATTTTATAATTTTCAATTTATGTGAGCAAAGACTTAAAAAGAATTGAAACATCAACATGAAAAGAATGACCAAAATTAAGATTTCAATGTAATTTTCCTTCCTTCTATTTTCTATCGTTCGTATATCAATCACAAGTGATCTAAAATATTTCATGTTTCTTCTTATTACCTTGAACTTATAGTTCATCTCTTTCTGCAAATACATCTTCCACGATTTGGTTTTCATAATTAGGAAATCAGTAGCAGGTGGTGTGAAAATTGTAAACTGATTGGATAGGAGGACAAAATAAACACCAAACTTTTGAAAAAAGAATGAACATGGACCATGATGAAGTGAATGGTGAATGGGGACAGCTGATAGGCCACACAAGGGAAGAAAAAGAAATCAGAAACTGATTGTTGAAATAGGGACAAGGAGCAAGTCAAAGAGCAAACAGGGGAATTGCGTTTGATGGGTTGTATATGAATTTGGAAAAGGTAGTTCCACAAACCGCCATCCTAAATTATCTTATAAAATTGATTGTGGGATATTAGATTTATTGGATCTCACAATTAAGATTGTAAAACTTAGCTTAATGTTCTGAATTATTTTGAGTGAAATTTTTCTGAAACTATGAATTTTGGTGAATGCTAATTAGGGATGTTGTATAGGAGGCCAATTTTCAAGTTTTGATCATTGGGCGGCATCCCAATTACCTCCATTGCAAAACTGAAGGGACATACACTAAAAACCAAGGCATTACCCATTTTTATATAGTCTAAGCACGTATACCCGAAACGCTTGATTGGCCTTAAAGAAATAATGCGAAATGAGCTAAATCACATATGTATTCCAGTAAGCCAAATTACAACGCACAAAAAGAGCTTGCTGTCCTGCAGCCATTTCCCGCGTGGTCATGTAATATTGTAAAAGAATGAAAGCTTCTTATGACCATATCTACATTCATATGAAAAAAAAGGCTTTTCAGCTGGTCGACTAAAGGCTTTTTTGTCCTTACTGTTTTTAGTGTGTTCTTTGCTCAAATCTTGTCATTAATATAAGTTTTTTGGGTGAACAGGACAATCTAAGATGAATAGATGTGGTCGGTTAAGGCATTCATTAATGAGGGCAAGAGGCAGATAGTTTTAGCAAACATTGGACATTTGTGATTTATAGCAACAGATAGAACCTGTTACAATGGGCAAAAGGAACCCAAAATACAGATAGGACAAAGGTGGCTTTAGATTATAGTTATCTGCTTACACGACCTTCCAATAGATATTCTTTAAAAATGATCTCCAGCGAGTGGCCTCTCTCTTTGGATGTGTATAAATAGGCTGCTGCTATTGCTCTCTGAGATACTGCATTCTGTGTGCTAAGTAATATTTGAGCATAGTATTCTTGGCATTTGAGTTTCTTGTAAGATTATGGCTACTTCAATGACGTCCAAGGTGGTTATAGTGTTCTTAGTTGTTGTGCCATTGCTTGCAGTGAGTTCAGACGCAAGATTTTTCCTTGAGTTTTCAACCATGGGAAAGAAGATTAACAGTAAACTTCTCTTACGTGAATTAAGCAATAATGTCCCAAATATGGAGAACAATCCAAGAAGGTCAATGCAAGGTGGAAAATTGGAGAGAGTTTCACCTGCAGGGCCGGATGGTCAGCATCACTAGCCATGTCTATTTTGTTAGGAGGCGTAGCTGATTCACTGTGAGAGAAATCCTAACACAATCTATCAAAGAATGTGTTGCTTCTCTGGGTAAGAATAAGGCTGAATCAATAAGTTGAAACTCGTTTTGACATGCACTCCTTCTGACATATGTATTAAGGCTATGCCTAGCAGAACCAAAATTGTCTGAAATAATAGTTATTGTAGTGGTGGAAGTTTTGCTTATGTAATGATTGAGACTTTAATGTAATATGTTTTTCCTTGTCTGTATTATTTTTCTCTTCATTCTTTACTACAACACTCTCACTAATTATCTTAAAAATCTCTAAAATGGCTGTGTAACATGGCAGCATCCTATCAGTGATGGCTAACTATATCATGTTTGCTAAAGATACAAAAATCATTTATGGGCCTTTGCCTAATAGTTTAAGATTTTGAAAAAATTGGTTCTTAACATAATATCAGAGCTAGCAGTCAAGAGCTTGACTTTTGGTGTCCCCTTCTTGAAAAAAATTAAGTAAAGTTTTGGTATAAAATTTGGTGGACCTACAAGCTGTACACACTTCTGAGTCCAAAGGGTTCATATGAAAGGGTGTGTTAGGAATATAAAAACCATTCACGAACTTTTATCTAATAGTTTAAATTTTTGGAAGAGTTGGTGTTTAACAATGTTAAAGAGATCAAATCACCTACTGGCTATGTAGTTAGATCTTTCAAATCTTAATAAATACTTGCATGATACATTGTAAAATGCAATGTCTAGCATTTTAACGACCAAAAAACAAAAATTGTAAAAAGTAATAAATAAGGATAGGATTCAATGACATCGTTTAATTTATATAATCGATCTTACCTAATTGTATAAGGATTTATTTGTAATTGTTGTTGTAATAAATAAGGAGTACAAGATCATCTGCACCATGGATTGCACAATGCTATGCTTCAAAGCTATTATATCCTTACATGTGCTGACAGAATTAATACTAAAGTGAAGATAGCATATTATGATCCAGAATCATGCTACCTTTTTTGTGTATTAGGGTGACCGTTGATGCAGTTTGATAATGTAACTATTAGAGTAGTACTTTTCATAGTAGTTAGTATCTTCCTCTGATGATACTCACTATCTAGTATATTGTAGTTTCATTCATATAAGCTCCCTGCAAGTGATAATGGCCATAATTGAGAATCATGAATAAGCCTTGACTCTGAACCCGCTACCAGTATTGAGAGAATAACTAGGGGAAGAATTAACATTGCAGAGTTTTGGCCCATGAGAACAGGACTGCTACCAGCCAATAGGATGAAACTGTGTTGGCTTTTGTTTAATATGATTAAAATACCTCATTTTAATACAATTTACAGATTATAGATTACAGGCACTCAATCTCACTTTGCAGTTGCAAGTCTTTCTTAGAGACAGTTTTGGACATCCATTGCCAATTTGAAGTAGGACAGACTACCTCTAGAGAAGGGCAAACTTGGAAGTAGATTACAGGTCTATTATTTCAATCCTCAAATAGCAGCAGTTCTTTTTAGTATGATTTTTTTCTTTTGTTAGAAGGAGCATGTTGATCAGTTAGTACAGGTATGAGTCCTATGAAGGGGCGTTTGATAAATTGTCATACTAAGACAGCAGTTGCTGGGAACATAATGCAAGCCTAATCAAATTAGTCCAGGGGGCCTATATCCTTGCCATAACTAGTCCTTGTTGAGGGAAGTACTTTCTACTGGAATGTGTAACTTGTTTACTTATTGTCATGTGGAATGAGATGTTAAGATTTCTTTCTTGCAAGTTATTAAAGCCGTATAATTGACTGGTATATGGCATCAATGAAGCTTCTGTAAATAGTTTTAGCACCATTGCACCAATACGGAATCCCATTTTGTGGTGCTCCACTTAAGCAAATTTCCAGGAGAGGACAGAGTTTTATGTACTAATCTAGCCAGCTCTTAACCATTTAGGATGAAATGAGGCTTCTCCACTTAGCTTTTGTTATTATGGTAGTGGAATCTGTCACTAATATATGCATATCAGAACCAAATAAGATTAATGAAAGGACCATTTTACATAAAAATATATGTGCTACTAAAATTGGAATTTAGATCAAAGTCAGCTGCTATATATAAATCAGTGTAAACAGCATTTGGAAGTAGTGGCTGCATTGAACTTTTTCTTGTTTTCACAGCTTAAAATTGACTGGTGTAAAAAGAACATTGATCTGCTTTTCTCTCTTAGCTGCAATTCACTTATAAATACATATTTTTTAATATAAATGAGAGCCCTTTGACAATGATTTTGCCTTCCTCCTCGATAGGAATTTGGATTAGTGAGTGTTTCGTGGAGTCAGAGAGACATATGCATCTCAACAATTAAAATGAAATTGTTTGACACAGTAAATTATAATGATATAATTTGACAACTACAAGGCTTTGCAGCCATCATCAATTCTTTCGCAGGTCAACAACTCAACATTTACACTTTATCATTTAAAAAGAAATCCACATGGAGATTGATTAGGATTAATTGCTTGACAGTTTAAACTTCTAGAATAATTAATTATTGACAAATACTTTTTCTTTACATAAATTTTTTATTAAACTTATCCGAACAGTAGAGTCTGTAATCAAGAGTTTAATTTTAGTTTCTTTTATTCTTGAAAAAATTAAGTTTAATTTTAATACAAAATTTAATGAACCTCTGTATGCCTTCATATGTGAGACTATTATTATACTGAACATCCTGCTAAAATGGGTGCTTGAGTCAACACAAGTTGTTCAATTATCTATGATACACTTGGTCACTCTCCAACTGTTACTCAGTTGATTCTTTCTTCTCAATTTCTTTTGTTAGGAGTAAGGTCTTTTCTTTCCTTTCTTGCTTTCTCTTCCCTTACCAATAAAATAAGAGTACAAGTGGAAATAGGTAAATCAAAGTTTTAAAGTTGATTCTTTATATACCAAAATAATTTGATTACAGCCTTTAGAAAGAGAGCATTGTGAAATAGATAAGTTTAACCAAACCAGGGTTATTTGAAATTACTGTGATTTTGATGTCCTTGATAGTATCCACATAATCCTACAGTTCTATTTATGAACTGTTGATGAACCATGAACTTTCAACTACAGTTGAATACATTTTTTTAACATGATAAAAAGTGACAGTATTTAGGTAGGCATATATATGCAATTGAAATCTTTGATATTTATCATATCTTTGATAGCCAAATAGCATATTCACACATCTCCATATCTAAAAAGAGGTGGCCGATATTGCTTATTTTTCATGCCACTAGAATATGACAGTACGTATCTGACAGCATATCAAACCAAACCAATTTTCCTTATCCTATTAATTAAACATGGGATTTTGCCCTGTCCAAAACTTAGAACACATCCACAATTAGGAACTCTCTTTTGTTGTATAAGTGTGGGTATTTCAAAATCTTAATGAGTCTCACATTGACGAGCTCTATTTTTAATTTTATTCTAAACCAGAAAATTTTAATTAACTGAATCTTACAAGAGTTCTACCCAAATACCAAGGTTTAACTATTTCCATCTCCATCTATTTTGTTGAAATATGTTGTAACTTTCATAAAGGTGAACCAGAATTTGCTCCACAGTCTGCAACCTCCTTAGCTTTTTATCTTTTCTTGGCAAAATACATTCTTCCCAGAACAATGCCAGAGATACCAGTCCAAAATGTACACACTCTTCTTTTTCTTCTTCCTACTTCCAAAAACTCATCTACTGTGTTTGATTCAGATCCACTGTTGTTCCTGCTGCTTGACTCGTGGTTACACACCAATGCTAGAAGAATCTGTTGTATCTTGGGGCCTAGCCGCATTTACCTCTGCACCACGAGGGTAGAAAATATCTTTCAGGACAGCATGTGAACGTGCCTCAAATTGCATCCATTGATAATATCTTTTACTTTATACAGCAATTACAGTGACGATAATGCATTGTTTGGTCTTGGCCCAAATAATATGTCTTCAATCAAATTAAAAAAATAGATCAATCAGGTTTTGAACGAGCTGATTTGAATACTACTTGATCAAATATATAGAAGAAATTACACAAACTTAAATATTATAGAGGCAATATTGTAATGGCATTAAAAAAAAAAAATGGAACATCAACGTGACAAGAATACAAAAATTAAGTTTTCAATTTAATATTCCTTCCCTGTATGTTGTATCTTTCGTATATCAACCACAAGTGATCTAAAATATTTCATATTTCTTGTTACCCAACTTATTGTTCATATTTTTCTGCGAAAACATCTTTCAAGATTTGGATTTCATAACCAAGAAATCACCAGCATATGGTGTGAATTGTAAACTGATTTGATAGAAGGACAAAAGAAACATGAAACTCAAAAAAAAAAAAAAAAAAAGGAGAGAGAATAAACATAGTCCAGGATGCTCAAGTGAGTGATAAATGGGGATAAATTGATAGGCGTCAAAAGGGAAGAAGAAATTTTTACATTATCTTGATATGTGAGTCTTTATTGAGTTTATCTTGCCTCATCTTGCACTCTAATTTAGTGCTCTCCCATTAATAATAGTAATCGTTTCGACAGAAAGCCTTAAAGTGAACATTCTTTTTGAATTTAGAATTGTTTCTTGCTTAATTTGTGTTTCTTACTAATAATAATGATTGCCTTGACAAAAATTCTTGAAGCGAGAATAATTCTTTTCAAATTTAAGTTGTTTCTCGCTTGATTTGTGGATGAGTTGACAGACCAATCAATTTCTAAGTTAAAAAAGGAAATTACAGACTTTTGTAAGGAAATAGTCACAAGAAGTAAGTCAAAGAGCAAAGAGGGGAATTGCATTTGATGGGTTGTATATGAATTTGCTCTATCTTTTGTTGAAAGCTGACTTGTATTTTTAAAGTTTTGATCTTTGGGCCGCATCCCAATTGCCCCCGCAGTCTAAGTTACAAAACTGAACGTTCGTACGCTAAAAACCAAGGCAGTGCCTATTTTTATATAGTCTAAACACTTACACCCCAAAAGCCTGATTGTCCTTAAAGAAATAATACGAAATGAGCCAAATGACATATGTATTCCAGTAATGCAGAGACGGCATTGAAGCCAAATTATAACGCGGCCTGGAGCCATTTCCCGCGTGGCCATGTGATATTGGCAAAAGCATAAAAGCTTCTCATGCTCATATCATACGAATACAAACTACAAAGGCTTTTCAGCTGGTCGACTAAAGGCTTTTTTGTCCTTACTGTTTTTAGTGTATTCTTTGCTCAAATCTTGTCATTAATATAAGATTTTGGGTGAACAGGGCAATCTAAGATGAATAGATTTGGTCGGTTGAGGTATTCATTAATGAGAGCAGCAAGCAGACAGTTTTGCAAAATCCAGTGGGGATAGAAATGATTGTACGTATGTGATTTATAGCAACAAATTAAACTTGTTACAATGGGCAAAAGGAACCCAAAATAGAGATAAAACAAAGGTGGCTTTAGATTATAGTTATCTGCTTACACGACCTTCCAATAGATACCGTTGGAAGAGGATCTCCATAAGTTTTTCCCAGTGAATGGCCTCTTTCCTTGGATGTGTATAAATAGGCTGCTATTGTTGCTCTCTGAGCTACTGCATTCTCTTTGCTAAGTAATATCTGAGCTTCGTATCCTTGCCATTTGAGTTTCTTGTAAGATTATGGCTACTTCATTGATGTCAAGGGTGGTTATTGTGTTTTTAGTTGTTCTGCCATTGCTTGTAGTGAGTTCAGAGGCAAGATTTTTCCCTGAGATTTCAACCATGGGAAAAAGGATCAACAGTAAACTTCTCTTAAGTGAATTAATCAACAATGTATAAACGGAGAACAACCCAAGAAGGTCAATGCAAGGTGGAAAATTGGAGAGAGTTTTACCTGCAGGGCCGGATCCTCAACATCACTAGCCATGTCAAATGGTTACTTTGTTAGGAGGCGTAGCCAATTCACTGTGAGATCAATCCTAACACAATCAATCAAATAATGTGTTACTTCTGGGTAAGAATAAAGCCTAATCAGTAAGTTGAAACTCGTTTTGACATACACTCCTTCTGACATATGTATTAAAGCAATGCCTAGCAGAACCAAAAATGTCTGAAATAATGAAGCTATTGTAGTGGCGGAAGTTTTGCTTATGTAATGATTGAGACTTCAATACATTTTCCTTATCCTTATTAATTAAACAAGGGATTTTGTCCAAAACTTAGAACACATCCACAATTAGGATCTCTCTTTTGTTGTATATGGATGGGTATTTCAAAGATTCAGTAAGTCCACATTGATTAGTTTTATTTTTAATTTAATTTTTATTTAAAAAGTTTTAATTGGCTGAATCTTAGAAGAGTTCTATCCAAATAGCAACTTTTGATTATTTTCATATATTTTGTTGAAAAATGTTGTAATAATGTAACTAAAGGTGTCAATGTGAGTGGCTTATCTTATCTTGTGATAGTTCAAAAAATACTCATTCAATCCGCTTCTTAGTATTGCTTTGAGAGTCAATATATTTTTATACATAAAAATGTTTATTAGTTTGCTTTTATCCTATCCCATAGATTAAATGAGATAAATTAATTTATCTATATTTTATAAAATCAATATATATATATATATATATATATGAATTCTCCTTGTGGGTCAAATTCATTTTAACAACTTTAGCTGGGTACTAGTGCATTACAATACACTTCTTCATCTTCTTCCTACTTCCAAAAATTCATCTATTCGGTTTTATTTAGATTCATGGTTGTTCTTGCTTCTTAACTTGTGGTCGCACACTAATGCTAAAATGGTTTGTTGTATCTTGGGGGATAACTACATTCACCTCCGCACCACGAGAGTAGAGATATTCCCGAGGGCGGCTTGTAAATGTCTCGAACTGCATCCATTGGTAACATCTTTTACTTGATACAGCAATTGCATTAACGACAATGCATCGTTGCTTTTTTGCTTTTGTGAAGATATTTCTGAAATTTGCATGCTCATAATGGCCAGTCTGTAAAGATTATTTTGGTAAATTGTTTGGTCTTGGCCCAGATAACATGTCTTTTAATTGAATTAGAAAAATGTATAAATCAAGTTCCCCACAAGCTGATTTGAATACTACTTGACCATGATATATTGAAGAAATTGAACAAACTTAAATTTTATAGAGGCAATATTGTAATGGCAAAAGAAAAAAAAAAATGAAACATCAACATGACAAGAATGACCAAAATTAAGTTTTCAATATAATTAATACTCCTTCCCTGTATTTTGTATTCTTCATATATCGACCACAAATGATCTAAAAATATTTCATATTTCTTATTACCCTAAGCTTAATGTTCATCTTTTCTGCAAATACATCTTTCAAGATTGGTTTTCATTATCAAGAAATCACTAGCATATGGTGTGAATCGTAAAATAATTGGATAGAAGGACCAAAGAAGCACCAAACTAAAAAAAAAATGAACGTAGGCCATGATGCTCAAGTGAGAGGTGAATGGGGACAAATTGATGGGCCTTAAAAGAAAAAAAAAAAAAATCTTACATTGCTCTAATATTTAAGTTTTTATTGAAGTAAATTCTTCACCTCACCTCCCACTTTAATTAGACACTTTCTCATTGATAATAGTAATTGTTTCAATAAAAATTTTTGAAGTGAAGATGACTCTACTTAAGTTTAAAATTATTTTGTATTTGGTTTGTGTTTACTAAAGAAGATTGAAAGAAAAGTTGAAACATCAATCAATTCCTAAATTTGAAAAATGAAATTAGAAACTATTGCGGAAATAGTGACAAGAAGTAAGTCAAAGAGCAAAGAGGGGAATTGCATTTGATGGGTTGTATATGAATTTGCTGTGTCTTTTGTTGAAAGCTGACTAGGGACACCTTGTACAGGAGTCCAATTTTTTGATCATTGGGCCGCATCCCAATTGCCCTCACTGTCTAAGTTACTAAATTGAAGGGTCGTACCCTAAAAATCAAGGCGGTGCCTATTTTTATATAGTATAAGCACTCACACCCCAAATGCTTGATTGGCCTTAAAGAAATAATGCGAAATGAGCCAAGTGACATATGTATTCCAGTAATGCATAGGCGACATTTTAAAGCCAAATTATAACGCACGAAAAGACCTTGTTGGCATGGAGCCATTTCCCGCGCGGCCATGTGACATTGGCAAAAGCATAAAAGCTTCTCATGCTCAAATCTACATTCATATGAATACAAACTACAAAGGCCTTTGAGCTGGTCGACTAAAGGCTTTTTTGTCCTTACTGTTTTTAGTGTATTCTTTGCTCAAATCTTGTCATTAATGTAAGATTTTGGGTGAACAGGACAATCTTAGATGAATAGATTTGGTCGCTTTAGGCATTCATTAATGAGAGCAGGAAGCAAACGGTATAGCAAAATACAATTGGATAGAAAACATTGTACGTATGTGATTTATAGCAACAAACTAAACTTGTTACGCAAAAGGAACCCAAAATAGAGATAGGACAAAGGTGGCTTTAGATTATAGTTATCTGCTTACACGACCTTCCAATAGATACCCTTGAAAAATGATCTCCATAAGTTTTTCCCAATGTTGGCCTCTTTCTCTCGATGTGTATAAATAGGCTGCCAATTTTGCTATCTGAGCTATGCTAAGTAAGACTTGAGCTTAGTATCCTTGTCATTTGAGTTTCTTGTAAGATTATGGCTACTTCAATGATGTCAAGGGTGGTTATTGTGTTCTTAGTTGTTGTGCCATTGCTTGCAGTGAGTTCAGAGGCAAGATTTTTCCGAGTTTTCAACCATGGGAAAATGGATCAACAGTAAACTTCTCTTGCGTGAATTAATCAACAATGTACAAACCGAGAACAACCCAAGAAGGTCAATGCAAGGTGCAAAATTAAAGAGAGTTTCACCTGCAGGGCCGGATCCTCAACATCACTAGCCATGTCAAATGGTTATTTTGTTAGGAAGCGTAGCCGATTCACTTTGAAATTAATCCTGACACAATCAATCAAAGAATGTGTTACTTCTGGGTAAGAATAAAGCTGAATCAATAAGTTCAAACTCATTTTGACATGCACTCCTTCTGACATATGTATAAAGTCTATGCCTAGCAGAACCGAAAATGCCTGAAATAATAGTTATTGTAGTGGTGGAAGTTTTACTTATGTAATGATTGAGACTTTAATGTAAAATAATTTCCCTTTTTCCTTGTCTTTCTTATATGTCTCTTCATCCCTTCCTACGACACTCTCACTAATGATCTTAAACGTCACTAAAATGGCTGTGTAATACGGCAGCATCCTATTAGTGATGGCTAACTATATTATGCTAATGAGATTAGACCATCTACCTGCTATGTGGTTAGATCTTTTAAATCTTAATAAATACTTGCATGATAAAATGTAAAATGCAATGTCTAGCTTTTTGAAGACCAACAAACAAAAGCCGTAAAATGTAATTTACAAGGAAAGCGGGGTCATCCACACCATGAACTGGATAATGCTATGCTTTAAATGCTGACAGAATTAATACTAAAGAGAAGATAGCATGTTATGATCTAAGATCATACTAGCATGTTACCTTTTTCGTGTATTAGGCTGATTGTTGATGTAGTTTGTAAACTGGAAATATGGAGAGAATCTTTGGAATTAAAGAGTTTTCATTTAAATAAGAGTAAGGTAAAGTATATGAAGTGCAAATTCTAGGAGAGACATGCAAAGAATAATTTGGAGATAAAAATTAAGGAATACATTAGATCAAAAGTGTCAAGGTTTTGGGATTAATTTTAAAAAAATGATGAAGAGATTAATGAGAATGTCATACATACAATTCAAATTGAGTGGATGAAATGAAAAAATGTTTCAAAGGTCATTTATGATAGCAAAATATCTAGTAAATTTAAAGAAAAATTTTACTGAACTG
The DNA here is from genome assembly GCA_037013595.1 of Dicorynia guianensis. Classification (NCBI taxonomy): domain Eukaryota; kingdom Viridiplantae; phylum Streptophyta; class Magnoliopsida; order Fabales; family Fabaceae; genus Dicorynia; species Dicorynia guianensis. The sequence continues at coordinate 7,456,895 of JASUAB010000009.1, forward strand.
TTATAAAACCTACTATGCTTTATGATAGAGAGTTTTGAACTTTGAAAGGTCAATAAGAGCCAAAAATTAGGTAGCAAATATGAGAATATTAGATAGATGAATAGCAATACAAGAAAAAATAAGATTTGGAATGATTATATTTAGGAAAGAGTTGATGTTGTACCTATTAAAGAGAAAATTATGAGAATTAAAATTTGGACATGAGCTAAGAATACCACTAAAGGCTCTAAATAGAAAAGTTGTTCAAATAATTTTTAGTTCAATAAAAAGAAATAAAAAAAGATTAAAAATGACACTTGAAGAAGTTATTAAAAAATATATTTGGTTAAACAGTATTTTCGAAAAATTAGTTTCAAATAGAACTTAGCAATGTCATTTAATCCATGTAGCTAACATTACCTACTAAAATAAGATTCTATTTGTTGTTGATATAATTTAATAATGTAACTATTTTAGTAGTACTTTTCATATTAGTAAAAATCTTGCTTCTGATGATGTTCACTATCTAGTATATTATAGTTTCATTAACATAAGTTCCCTGCAAGTGATAATGACCATGTTTGAGAATCATGAGTAAGCCTTGACTCTGAACTCACTGCCAGTATTGGGAGAATAACCAAGGGAAGAATTAACATTGCAGGGTTTTGGCCCATGAGAACGGGCTGCCAATTGCCAATAGGACGAAACTGTGTTGACTTTTGTTCAATAAGATTCAAATACCTTATTTTATACAATTTACAGATAACAGGCTCTCAATCTCACTTTGCAGGTCTTTCTCAAAGACAGTTTTGGACGTCCATTTCCAATGTGAAGCAGGACAGACTACCCTAGAGAAAGGCAAGTAGATCACAGGTCTATTATTTCAATCGTCAGACAGGAGCAGGTATTCTTCACAACTCCACCACAAAAATCACAATTTTTGGCATCAGATGTGCAGAAAGGAGCATGTTGACCAGCTAGTACAGCTATGAGTCCTATGAAGGGGCTTGATAAATTGTCATCTTTTTTAAGGTAAGAGAGATATTTTCTCGGGAAATACCAGGGGATCAAATACCCCAGTATTTAAGATTTTTTTGTTTAGTATGACAACATAAATGAATGAAAAAAAAATTGAATCTAAAGTTAAGGAATCATAGATTACTTGGTATCCAACATGTCCATGATTATGACATGCCAAATATAGGAATTTAAGATATCGTAGTGTCTTCTTACGTAAAATCTTAAGATGCCGGCCCTGATGTGTTTTTGTATGAACCGATACTTTATCAATATAATTCTTTACTAATTATCAATTATCATTATTCAAGGTCAAGCTATAAGCAGAACTCCCTATGTATACATGCTGAGTGAGGCACTGATACTTTCCTCATAATGTAGCGCTTAAAACAATCATCACTACTCAGTGTCGAGCTATTGCTTTGGTGCTGAAGTATGTCTATTTCGTTGTCTTCTCTGGTCCTTCTAATCAGGATCAGACACAATAGCCTAACATACAATATACCTTGTACGAAATCGCTAGCAAAATGTCAACAGATGTTTTCAAGAGAAGATAATGAGGCAGATTGACTACATAAATAAGTACTCAGAATGGATTTGAAGCCGTAATTGCAGTATTGATACATTAAATTGTTAAATGACATTAAACATAGATGGCACAAATTGCTAACAACCCATCAGTTTCATTTAGTTTGATCCATATCAAATATGCAGGTAAATTGTGGCAAAGTTCATAAACTATGACGAGAAAAGTTTATACTAATATGATATAGATTTTTACATAATGAAGTTCCTTCTAACTATATTCGACTTGATAACAATTATCAGAAGAGGGTACTGAGAGAATCTTGTGTTTGCCATGCAGAGGTAGAATTGCTCATAAGCCAATCGCATTTTAGTCGAAGTAAACATATTCCTAGCAAAATCTATGCCCTTCTTCTGCAGCAATTTTGGCACATCCTTAGTTGTTGTCTCTAAACTATGCATAAAAGACTAAATATTACATGAAAGGTGTACCCATAGATTTAATTCTTAACCATAAATAGGGGTAACTGTTACGCACTGGCTTCCCACAATGCATGGCTTCAATTAATGTAAGATAAAGAGCGAGGCCGCATTGTGGGGTTCACAAACACATCAAGCCCATTCTAATATTCGGAAGTTCTTAAGGCTCTAAGGCACCTATGAGCTGAACCTGCTACCAGCAAAAGCACATAAAGAAAGCGTTTGACCATGACTGAGAACGCTTCAGATAGTGGGTTTCCTTTGTCCCTAACCCGCCTGCCTGCGACTCCAATCACAAGGCATTATCTGGGATCCCATACCTCCTCCTAAATAGCATAATCGATTTTGGGTCCTGCACAAATTTGGTGTCATCAACCCCATACAGTTTAACATCACGCTAGCATTAGGAAAAAACTAATGCTGTCTTCACGAATGTCCCTGTGTGGCTTCCTATCAGAAGGCACGGTGAAGATGCAGACTTGATGAGCTCTAGCTGCTAGTGCATGGTTAAGAGTGGAAGTATACCTCTACATCTTACCTGGGTTCGCACCAATTAGCTGTAAGCTATGTCTTGAAGACAGCAAACTCGAGCTTCACACAAGTTGGTATAAGGCAAATCTTGTTTCAATTTCCAGGAAAAAATCGGCATATCTACGTTCACCATAAAATCTGTCCTGCTTCAGCCCGAGTTAACGGTTCTTGCAGAGTTGCAGGAGGGATAACAATATCTAATTTTTTCGATATCCAGATTTTAATTAAATTAACCTCAGATTGGATCCCCTTATACCTAGATTACCGAACAGCTTTGTGAAATTTTATGGAACTATCAGCCTACCTCAGTTTAGGAAAATCTATTTCTCACTTGTTTTCACTTTATGTTCACCGAGTGTGGGCCTTCTGTATATATGTGGAAATATTGATACTCTAATGGCGTGTTTTTTACACACAATGTCAAAAGAACCTTAGGAATTGGAGGATTGAAATGTCTGATTTCTATGTTTGGTAATAGATTTGAAATTTGATTACTTTAACTTTTTTTTTTTTTTAAGAATGGAGAATTTTATTAAAGAAAATGGAAATTTGATATTCATATAATTATGTGAAGAGGTGAGAATCTTTAATTCTCATTTTATAAAAATGTGAAAAGTATTTAAAAGATTATATTATTTTCATTTAATAAGATAATTGATTATATTCATAATATAGTTGATGATTGAAGATATCAACAATAATAATAGTGATGGTTAACAATAATGATATTGTAATTTAACCATAACAAAAGTAATAATAATCTAACCGTAGTGAGGTGATTATAATAATAATAATAATGTTATTGACATTAGTGGTGGTGACATGATCAACATGCCTATGCATAGTGCCATGACATGGCCAACAAGTCCACCTAGCATGTGTGCCCACAAGGAGAAATATGCCCGCACAACACAATTGTAAGGAAAATATTAAACCCATGTTTTAGAAATGCTCTTTCACTTATGTTAGTTTGAAATTTTGAGAGCACAAAAGAAAAAAGCTGAGAGTAGGAGAAATAAAAATAATGATTTTCTTTTAAAACTAAAGCTATTATGGATAAAAACATGAATGTAAATTATGAGTTTAATACTTCTTCAATTGTAATAACAATATTGGTAAGAGTGACAAAAATGATCTTAATGATAGCAATGGTGATAACAAGCCAAACATGACAAACATAAGGTCAATAGCAATAACAATTAATGTGATAGCAATAATGATAATAATAATATTAATAATGATGATAATTATGTAATAGAGATTAATTAAGAGTTTTAATTAAAATTTATTAAAAAATAAATAAAATTTTTTGGGATTAAGGATATTTTTGAAAATTGTACATTACTTTCAAAAATATTAATGTTCATATATAAAAATCTTATAATATTAATGTTAAATTAAATATGAGAATCTTAAATTCTTAGAAATACTCATTGCCATTCCCATTTAAAATATAATTTTGATTCATTCCCATTTATGAATTCAGAAGTCATAATTAATGACACAGTACCCTTTCAAGCAGCCAAACTTTTAATATGATACATTCTCATATTTAAGGCAAGGTTAGCCCATGCGACAACTATTGAAAGATCGAAGGAAAATTGGCATGGAATAAATCAACAATTTTCGTGCACCCTTTTCACAGCCAACCCACCTTATCAAGTTAACTGAAAAGCTAAAATCAATTCTTTTTAATATAAATGCGCAAGAGAAACCAAAAAAAAAAACATAATGAAAAGGGCTTGACATTTGAATTAGAAAAAAAGGGCTTGACACCCTGCAGTTGTATATATTCCTCTAAACCATACATGAAGCTAAGGACCAATATTCTAAAGTCTCTTCGAGTGTGGCCCAGATTTCAGCAACAAATTGATCTCACAGATTTGAATTATTAAACTATCATGTATAGCTACTCTGGATAAAACAAAGCCGCCACCACTGCCGGCAACAGTACAACAATGGTTCTGAAATTGCAAAATTTGAATTTGTTCTTAATGGAACACATCCGGCAACCTGCCAGACATAAGTATCTGACAAGTTTAACTAACTCTGGTTAGCAAATTTAATTCCCTTCTCAATCGATGCTTTAAGTTCAGCCTTAAGGCTTTCAAGGCCTTGTTTTTCATAATCAGAAAGAGGACCCAAGCCCAAAACTTCCTCCACACCATTCTTCCCAATCTTCACCTGCAACCATTTCAGGAGGTTTATCAAATACAAGTATAGAGCTCACCACATGAGGGTCACCAACAACTGGCAGGAACAACTAGGTCCATATGCATGGACAAATGAGAGAATATACAGATGAAAACGGAAAAATCATTGTTCAATCACCTTGGAAGCAAAGAAAGGAAGTTCAGTGACATTGGATTGCACAAATGAACACTCAACTACATCAGGGACGCCATTAAGTCCCTTGAGGCAGGCATCAGCAAATAGGGCTCCAGCATAACTGCAAGAAACATAGAGAATCAGGCATGATTAGCATGAAATCTAATACATATTCTTTTCTTTTGGCTACAAAAGCAGAGGAAAAATTATATCAAAGGATAATCATCAGATAAGAAGCATAAATGTTTAATACAAGTTATCATTCAAGCGAAACCAGCACATCCGTATCTCCAATTAACAAGCAAAATTCATTCATTTTACAACAATTCTTTCCTATAACAGCTAAACATAACGTCTTATGTTATTAACAAAATTTGGCAACCTGCTTTAAGAGGTTAAGTATCTACTCTAAATTTCCATGCAATAAAGTATTTGAGGAATTCATGCCAAACTTACGCCATAGACAATGTAGCAGAACCCTTTCCAGCCTTTGCTTCCACAACTTCTGTTCCTCCATCTTGTGTTCGCTTTGTGAGAGCCTTAATGTCATCATCACCAAGATTGGCTTTTGGTGTTGCCTATTAAAGAGAATAGTTAAAAAAGATTAGTGAGTCCATGTCATGTTGGGCAGCCAAACTAGATATCAGAGGAAAAAAATGCAGCACTTCAGAGAAAAAGAACATACTTGAGAAAATAGAGGGAGAATAGTTATGCCTGCATGTCCACCTACAACAGGTACATTGACCTCTGCAAAAAAAAAGAAATCCAGGCACTTGAATCAACAATTATGTAGCACAAAAAGAATTTTTGCTTCCCAAGCCTCATCGGAATTATTATTCAGCCTTCAAAATGACAATATTCAGATACACAAGTCCTCAAACAACCCCCTCAACTTTGAAATTTTCTTGACATTTATTTTACTCTTCACAACACCTTGACACTTGAATTTGAACCCAACCCTCTTCCCAATTTCCTAAATTTTGTTCACCATACAAACAATACTAAAACACACCAGTCAAAATTTTAAACAAAACATAAGTTCCCTAACTTTACATACCAGCAACTGGAACTTTGGCCTTTCCAGCATAGAAGGTTTTAGCCCTAACAACATCAAGGGTAGTAACACCAAACAACCTTTTTTCATCGTACGTCCCTGCCTTCTTGAAAACCTCAGCAGCAATGGGAACAGTGGAGTTCACTGGATTGCTTATCATATTAACAAGGGCCTGCGCTCATGCATAACAACCAACGTTACATGAAGAACAAAGGTTACATATTGATAGAAAAAAACTTCAGCACATAATTAAGAAGATAGGTAAGTAAAGGACACACTTATAAATTAATTTAACAGTAAAAGCTTAAATTTGATTGAATAAATTTTAACTCAAAAAACAAAGTTGTACTTCTGATGCATCTCAATTTTAAGTACAATGTATGCAAGAAGGCTGACTGGTGCTGACTGGAATATGAATCAATCAATTCCATAATCAATGCAGCCTTCATGATTAATAGTGAATACTTCCAATCAATCCGCAAAATTTTTGGCTTGATATGAATGAATGGCCAATCTTACAACTAAAGAAAATATTTTGCAGGCCAGGTAAAATGCTACACCAATCAACTTATGAGTTGATATACTTTAACAATTACACAAGCATTCGCCAGATTGTTTAAAATGAAAGCACCCAATCACAATTAACGTGATACAATCTAGCATTAGAATTTCAACGGTCCAATTTGAAAATAACAGTAGCTTGCAACATTGACTGACAGCCAAAGAATAATGAATCAAACGGAACCCAAGGAAACAGATACTCACGTTGGGACAGTACTTGGCAATAGCAGTGCAGAGTGATTTGACAATGCCGGCGTTAATGTTGAAAAGATCATCACGGGTCATTCCGGGCTTCCTGGGCACACCGGCAGGAATTATAACAACATCTGATCCCTCCAAAGCTTTCCCAAGCTCCTCTTCCCCTAGGCAGTGAGCCACCTACAATTACAATCCACAAACAGCTTATTTAATTGTAACATGAGATCAAAGTACAAAGCTTGCATTTTTTGCGAATCCACAAACTAAACCAACAACACCGAGGGTAGTGTACCTCAGATCTGGTATTGATGTGGCTAACATCGGCGGCGACACCGGGAGTGCCGGCGATATCATATAGTGAAAGACTGGAAACAAGAGGGTTGAGCTTCATGAGCAAGGAAAGGGGCTGACCGATCCCGCCGGCGGCGCCGAGGATGGCAACCTTCCTCTCGGGAACTGGATCGGTGGCGTAGCCACGGCGTGCAAGGTGGGTGGAACCCCGAGCTACGGCGGAGTGTAGGGATCGGAGGATGGACGGCTTCATCATTTTCCCTCTGAACTTTCCCAGGAAACAAGCAGGCAATAAAGCTACAGAGTGTAATGAGAGAAGCTAGCGTTCAACGATGTTGGGAGTTTCCGAGGTGAGCAAAACCTTTTATTCAGATATGAGATTTGAGACTAGCGAGTGCTCGAGCAGCTGCAACGTTTTCTGCTTCATTCGACAGAGAAAAAAGTAAATTTTTTAAATTATAAAAAGCAATTATTGAGTTAAAAATTCATTTTTTTTGGGTAGAAAGTAGAAGAAAGGTACCCTTTAAAATTCCATCTCTCCCTTTTTAATTTTCTACTAAAATAGCCTTAGTGATTATTATTAAACAAAATAAAAGGGTAAATTGGCTGAAATTTTTTATTTTTGTTTTTATATAATTTTTATTTAATAAAATTTAAATTATTAAATTTATAAGAATATAAAAATTAATTTATAATATTTAACTAATTCAATATAAATATAAAAATATTACCGTGAGAACATTTTCTTCTAAACTTAGTTATATCGCAATTAAAATAAAACAATGTAATAACTAATTTTGGTAATTTTTAAACAAATTTCAGAAATTAAAGATTAATATCTAATTATCAATCTTACAATTTTTTCTTCCTAATTTTTTATTGAGTGTTATTAATAACTTGATTTAAATTCTTACGTTTATATACAATCCTATATTCCTAAGAGAAAGATACATTAACACAAACAATGGCGAACTTCTATTAAGCTTTATTTTATTGGTTAATCAAATCCAACATGATAAAATGAAATGTACTATTGATACGTGCCAAAAAATGGTTCCAATTGAAAACCATGTGATTGATTATCATCCACCATGCAAGTTACGAAAGGAAGAAACTCCCAGTGCCATTTAATGCGGATAGTTACAAAGCGCTATCAGATATAAGAGCTAACAGGCATCTTATCGATAATACTATAGGTGTCACCTGCCAATTAAGAGCCAAATTTGTAACATTACCAGACCTGCACTCCTTTTCCTGTCCTCTCTTTTGAAGTTGGCAATTGCAGACTGTTGTAAATGTTAACCCAGTCATTGAGGGAAAATCTAATCTATTTACACGCTATCATATGTACGTTCTACACACAATCAAGAAGTAGGATTAAGTAAAACGTTTAATCTTAATTACTGTTGTACGCACAATGTACATATGTCATTAATGCCTCATATGGAAGCGCCCCAAACTTTAAGGGAAAGTCTCCCTCCCACCTCTAATCTCTTGAAATTAGTAGAGTCTCATAATGCAGTCAATGAAACCTAATTAATTAATGATATAAATTATGTATTATAAGAATTAAATAATAATAAAATTATAAAATTAATAAAATTTAAAATTTAGACCTGGGTGGGAGCCAAATTTCCCCTCATACTCCTTTCCCTCCTCCCCTCCCCTACCCTGAAAATTGGTATATGTGTGAAAAATTAAATAAAAAAAAAGGGAATCCAGTCATTAAATTAATACATACCAGCTAAAGCAAAGAACAAATTATAAAAGAAAAGTAGGGAGAGGTCAAGGAGGAAGAAGGGAGGAAAAGACAAAATATGAAAATATACAGCAATCTCATCTATTGTTTTCGCACTGCATAAACTGTATTTAGAAGCCGAACATGCTACCAACAAGGCCAAAAATAAAATTACAATAAGCAAATATGAAGGCAAGGAAGAGCAAGAAACAAAGGGAAATTTTTTGTTCTATCTATAATCCTCAATAAAATGAGTCCACTGGATGCATGTTTCATTGAAATCAAACAAGAAGATTCCTGGTTGCAATTAGAAACGGAAAAAATTAATTAGCTAACAAGTCTGCAATCAGTAAAATATCACCAGAGCTATCAGAAGGGTGTAATCAAGTAACAACAATGGAAACAAACCTTCAGTGCAATCTGGAAAGTTAATTATATTCTTTCTTCTGTGACGTCAAAGTTGAAGCCAATTCAAGGGAATACAAGAAGAATAGTCAATTCCATCACCCTTGAGTCCTCCTTATCCAGTCCAGAATTTGAGAACAATCTTCCCCATTCACAAAATGCCTTCATAAAAAATTAATCGTTAAGCTCTTTGCATTGAGATATATAACTATCATTCTGTCTTCATCATAAAAATATACCTGTTTTTGGTGCGATATGACTTAAGTTCAGCAACTTCTCGGTGATTAGAAATGTCCCTTGGCATTTGTAGACTTTCAGGCACAACGATGCTTCCACTCTGATCATGGTATGCATTATGGATGAAGTTGAGAACTGTCTCCTGCCATAAGTGCATCTTAAGATCAGCATACAATAGAAATATGGATTAAGCTGCAAAAGTTTTCTTGAAAGAAATGGATACATATCTACAGAAAGAAACCTATAATAATAGGATTAATAAAAGGGAATTAATATTCAGTTTTCTAAATCACTATGAAAGTAATATATCTAACAAATTACAAGAGAATGGTTATATATGCACATTTTAGTATGATAGTATCAGCCAATGGCAAAATGGCTCAATTGATATACCAGAGGTTTAGAAGCATCAAGCCAGTGGTATATATGTTCATTACGAAACCATGTCAATTGTCTTTTTACAAAATTCCTGCTTAAAAAAAAAAAAAAAGTAATAAGTTCAACATACAAACATCTAATGATCTGCAATGACAAAAGAGGTAGCAACAAGATTTTTGAAGCACAACAAGATGGCAGCAATAAAGCTACGTAGAAATGTCTAAATGTATGAAGGTGAAACACAAAATGCCATCCTTGACCAATGATTAACAAGAGTTTAGAGAGGGATTCTTTGGCAATTATAACATGTGCAGAAGCAACTAACCAACCGACTTGTCCAAACAATGTTCTTAAAATGCCAAGATGTTGCTATAGAAATTTGCTTCCAAAAGTTTTCAGTGTCTAAGACTGAGTCTATGATTAGATTTACCAAAAGCAAGCACCAAAGAGACTTAACAATAGAATTATTTTTGTGAGTTCATCAATTTTTTAGTTTTAAGTTCTAACAGAACATACTTTCAGCTATTATTGAGACATCAGGGTTACAAATGCCACATTGCATATTACATTTGAATATACAATAATCCCTCAACAGTGCAACTTTAAATCATTCTCTTTCCCTGATGAAACTGATAAAATTGATCCACAAATTTTAATAAAGAAATATTTATATATAATTATTGCGGTACTAAATCACTTTACCATCAATGAAGACTTTACTGGTCATTGATAAGTGAGAAAAGTAACAATTGAAGCTCACCAAGTTCTCTCAATCATGAAACAGAAAACTCATCAGAGTAAAACAGAAGGAACTCACACTATTAGCTTAGAGGCAGCAGAAATATAAATACTGAAGACAATATTAAGTACTCATCGATGCCACCCCAAAGAAAGTTGTAAGACACCAAGAAATTTGGTGCATTAGGAACTTGCATACAAACATAGCCAACCAATGCTATAGGAGAAATTTATCACTATCACTTGGAAGTGGCAGCCTTAAAGACTGAAGTGTTGCTTACCCTTGTTCAATTTATTTTTTTCTATGAAATTTCATTTCGATATTAGCCACAATATATGCAAGGCATCATGTAACATTAATAGAGGAAAAAACCTCTGCTACATTTATTTTATAAGAACTAAATGCATAACCTAGAAGCTTTTTGAAATTCAGATAAAAATTTGTAAAAATCTCCAACTGAACTCCGACCGCCTTGCTGTCTGCATTTTAGTAAGTACTCCATGGCCTGAAATTAGTGAATCATGGAAACAAAATATCACTGTAAATACTCCACCAATTTATGTAGCAAATACAATGACCAAATGAGACCAATGCAAGGTAAAAATAGGCAAGGAAACTGAGAATAACACCATCAGGCTGAATCTTTCTATAAAATAATGAACAGTATAATAAATGTATAACAACTCTACAGGTAATCATCAAAACTAAATAGTTATTATCAATATAAAAAAAAAAATACAATGAAGGCCCGCCTAGTCCCAATTATAATTCATATTTGAAAATTTCAAAATGGGAGGATGTTCACCCACCCAAACAGACTTCACATGCATAAATAACTTAACTTTCTTAGAGCACAAGTTCAAATTTCTTGTTTGCTCCTATACACCTACAAGTATTATCTTGTCAGTTGCAAATTGTAAAAGTTGTGAAGGTAGAAAGGTATACTTGTCTGTAACCAATTGCTCGCGTTGCAGAATTTGAGTTTGGATGCAGACCTGTATCAAGAAGCCGTTGAGCCTCAGACAAAATCCCATCCCTTCCTGTGGTCACAGATAACAAAGAAAAATATCACAAGCAATGATTTATATAACATCAGATTTATATAACATCAAGGAAGAATACAGCACTTATTATTATCACAACACACATAGACACAGATATGCACATGCACACACATGGAACTGCTAATAGTTAGCTACTTACAAGGAATTATCATTGGTATCCAAAAGTGGCTAATGACATATCCAACAGAGGTCATAAATGTAAAACAAAGAGAAGAACACGCAACAAAATGTATGGGATTCATAATTTGAAGATTTACAAAACATGAGTTTTTAGTGCATGATATACCTAATACCATATCTTCACACCGATAGTCAATTGATCTGTAGAGGTCAAGTCTTTGGCTAGAAAGGAAAAAACATTGGAACTCATAATCCAAATCTGATGACTTGATTTCCTCCATTGCATCGCCAGAAATGTTGACATCAGAAGATTCAGAACTGTCTATGACACTAGAATTGCCCTGTTCCCTGAAAGAATCATATGGTAGCCGAAAAGCAGATGGAGGTGATCCACTAGACTGCCATTCCAAAAGGATATAAATATATTGGTAAACAACAATACTTTTGAATATCTGCAACTTAGTAATTCAGAAAAATCATATCTTATACACACAAACTTGAAGAAATGACATAAGTACTATTAATTAATCAAATTGGCAGGCAATGACTAAATCTAAGCACATTGAAAATGTTAATAGCACCATTGGCAGTGCATAACTTTATTTAGCATCATATATGCACCCATGTGCAACTCCTGAGCAAGAGACAGACAAACAGACAGACCAAGGGAAGATATTAAATGTTAACATTAAAAGCACTTACTTGACTCGTCTGCCAATGGTTAGAAAGTGTTTGGTAGCTAGGCTAGAGAGAAATTTTTAAAATGTGCTGAAGCATAACTTGGAAAGCTGCAAGCCTACCTTAATAATCTCAAGGCTACGTCCTAAACGATACCAATCATTTTCTGCTAATAATTGGGCCTTTGGGTCACCTGCTTTTACAACAAGCTGCACAGCTGTTTCCCAGTCTCCATTTCTCTGTAGTTCAGCCAACTCTGAATATACTTCAGATGTGATTTCTAGAGAGGCTTTGGGGACATCTGGCTTTCCATATATAAACCTTATATTTCAAAGTTCAAACAAGAGAGCTTATATATGTCCCACATAAGCTGGTTTTCAAAAATTTATGGTGAAGAAAATTAAATGAAGGTGTGAAATAATGACAACTTAGTGATGCAGTATTTTATGCCCAAACAGCAGCATTTGCCAGAAGAACATTTACAGTCTACAAAAGGCAAACTATTATGACCTTTAACTACTCATACCATTCCAATATATCACTGAACATTAACAAATAATAGTGTACCATGACAGCAGTCTTCATGAGTACACACATCATTCAAGAACATATACACAACTCCTAACATCAAGTTTCAACCATCCTCTCTTGACTCATTCATTTTTTCTCTATTCTCAAGTTCATGCAGTGTTGTAGCATTGCTTATGAAAAACAAAATCCGCAATCTGAACTATCTTTTTGCAAGAAAAGACGCAATGAATTTAGATGAGCTAACTTCAGCAGTCAGCACTTTCTTAGTTAATTTAGATTCAACTGTAAAGCATATCAATGAAAGAACTGTAACTCAGGCCCCTTTGGGCTTTTATAATCAAATGAATACAACAGCAGATTCTGATTTTAAGAAAAGTTGATTTATTTTCCAATTTATTTGTCCTTACTCATTCAATACATATACAACTACAGACTACCACACTGCAATTGGATGAATTATTGGAAAGGAGAAGCGGGTAACTGTGTCAGAACAAGCAGTTGCAATTGGGGAGTTTAATTTGAATAGATAAGTGGATAGTTTTGTCAGAAATAGCAGTTAAAATAGACATACCATCTTAAATACAACCCAGTACCCCCAACAACTATGGGAACACAATCTTTGTCAAGAATACATATTGTAGCTTGTCTTGCATCCTCAAAAAATTGTCCAACGGAATAGTCTGATATAAGATAATTAAATTTGATAGCAAATAATTAGAATTCTTCAAAATGAAAAATCCAACAACAAGCAAATTAACATGTAATCATACATCAATTTATGCTTAAATGAATATAGCCAGTCCAACTGCAAACACACACCTTCAGATGGGTGCAATACGTCAACCAGATGATGTGGTACCTCCTAAAAAGGAAAAAACACACAAAACAAAAAGTGAAAAACTAGAAGCAGTTGAGTCAGATTATTTCCACAATACTTGCAACTCAATAAAACTAGAACCAAAGCTGAAAATGTTTTACTTCAGAAAGAAAACATTCTTTATACTCTGGGAATTGAAACCATGTAGCAATTAAATTTTCACTTATACATATTCACATATAATATAAGCCCTGATGATGAACTTTACACAAATGACAAAACAAAATCCTTCATATTATTGTGAAGTATTTATTCAATTAGTTCCATTTTTTTACCATATCAAGCAGTTAAATTAATAACATGATGGCATTGATGAGTTTTGATTTTTATACAACAGATAGTTGAAATCTGAATCAATTATATAGCAAAAATTCTATGCAAAGGTACATTTTCAAATGTTTGTGCAAATCGTTGATAAGTAAAACAGAAAAAATAGTTCTATTCCTTTGAAATGAGTGTGGTCTATGATTCTTAGAACCATGGACCCTTCTTATTTAACAATTGCAGATAATGCATTTCCAAATGATGAGACTAATTCAATTAATGGACAAATTGCACCAACCAATGTCATTTATGAAGTGAAACAGGAAATTGAAAATTTTATTTGAGGCACACACTAGATGGCAATTTGAAGGAACAATGTGTGCAGATACTTCTACCAAAAGCTAATGCAAAAAAATATATTATATCTCAATTAAGCACCTTTCTATCGTGTGGGGAAGGCTTTGCAGATCCAACATCAAGACCCTGGTAAACCTGTGACACAAGCTGGCGTGAATAATGCAGTCTAAAGGAATTAGCAAGACCAGTGCTGTTGTAAGTAGAGAGATTTTCAAAGTCAATGCAACAATTTATATTTAAATATAAGCAAATATAATCATGTGGGTATTTATACTTTCCATAGTATTAGCATGAAAAATTGATTTTACATCATCCTCGTAATTAATTTCCCACTTTTCACTACATAATCCTGCAACATGAAGAGGCATTCACCATACAGGATTGTTGAGCAGGGTTAACGAACATTTCCAAGTGTTATTTGGTTGGTCCAGTATCTTGTATTCCTTTTTTCTATACACTTATACGACATTATTCTGTAACCGTGTGAATTCATAAAACTTAACATCCAGATAAAATTTCTCTTCCTGTTCAATCAGAGAAACGAACTATTTGAAGTTCAAAATGCCGAATCCCATAGTACAAGAAGTAAAAAGGCCATTATTATGCTTCACATAGTTGATAACACCCTCAATTTTCCAAGATTCAACACATATACACAAAGCACAATTTCCTGCTCTATCAAATAGGTAACAATCCTCTCCAAAAGTGTCAACTTTGCGCTTCTTAAGGCTCAAACTCCCGCAAAAACCTATACATATCTATGCAATTTACATTCTCATGCAAGAAAATGAAAATTTTCCGGAAAAATGTTTTCAGTTACACTTCACTTAGCTGACCTGAACAGAGTCCGCACTAACTATTTCGCCATTGAGCCGCTTCGCGAGCTCCAATGCAAGCCGGCTTTTACCGGAGCCAGTGGGACCAGAAATCACTATGACCTTCTCTTTGGTGTCTTTCTTCTTCGCTTCGGAAACTGAGGACGCCGTAGCCAACAGACGACGGCGGCAAGTGAATGAGACCCGAGCTGCTCGGAACAGAGGCTTCTCCTGCAAGTGAGGGAGACGCAGGCAACACGAACGGAGGCTGCACACTCCACTGTTCATCATCTTTGGAGGAGATTGTTGAGACTGCAATGTGGAAGGGAGAGAAATTTTTTGGAAGTGCGTCGGAAGTTCAAACCAGAACAAGAGAGTTCTATATAGTATTAGGTTGTCGGATTAGGATATTAAGGGCGAGAGAGGGAGAGAGAAATGGAGAAAATTAAAAGAAAGAACCAAAAATTGAAAACAAAAAAAAGAATTTTATTTATTAAAAAAATTTTTAAATTAATTATTAAAATTTAAAAAATTCAAATCTTAGATCGTCTCAGTTTTTTTTTCTCTATAATTATTATTTGAAAAGAGATATAAAGAAATAATAAATGAATAAGTAAATAAATAGTATTTCATAGAGAGTAAAAAATCTGTAACAAAATTACAGAATTCTTAAACATTGGTAAATATTCATATATTAATAAAAATATTTCTGAATATAAGAAATAAAATACTATTTTGTATCCTCATTAAATATATTATTCTGTGTCCTCTTTTAAATTAAGTGAACTTCACTTGATTTAAAAAATAATTTAAAATAGTAGCTATTTCCTGTCCTCGACTTTCAGTGTGATTATCTACGAAATAATGTTGCTATTTCGTATGCTTCTTTGGAGCATTTGCAATCAAAAAAATAATACCAAAATGGGTAGGGAAATATATTTATTATTCAGTCCCTTATTTTTATTAAAATTTAAGTTGTTTGATTTTTTTAAATTGAGATTTCTACAATTAGGATATTTGACTTTTTAAATTTTAATTAAATTTTAGCTTTTAAGGAGCGGTTTTTAATGATAAGATTTTTTTTAATTTATTTTTTCAGTCCCTTCAAAATGTATCCTTTACAAATACTTTACCTCTGCAGTTGGATCTTCCAACTGCTGAAGATCTGAATCCAATTATTGTATAGGTGGGGTTATATACATAAATCTTATTCAAGTCACAATTTGGTTAAAATTTCCGTTATATTCATTCTCATAACTTTAGACATACGCAGAGGAACAGTGAAGGTGTTAAAATTGATGCTTACAATTCGACCCCCAATTGACATTTTTCTGACAAATTTCTACGTAGCTGTTTTCAGTTCAAGAAGAACAACCGTCTTTGACCTGCATTTTTATTTGCAAAGACCTAAAGTTACTTCATTCTTAATACTTTCAATACACCTAAACTTGATCCTACCAACTGGTTGTTGCAAAGGGTGCTTCTCAAAGTGCTTCAAACTTAAGCAAGCTACTCATTCAAGCACCAGGAAAATGTGTTCAACAAAAGTTAGAACACTACCCGTTCTCTATTCCTTGAGACTTCACCCACCCCATGTCAATGCAGTCTTTCAAATCTTTCTCTGATCGCCGGATTCAATCCCTCTTCCCAATTGTGTTGTCTTCTATTTTAGTCCTAGGAACGGCAAGGTTAGTCCTAGACAGTTTGAGGAGCAACCAGAGCCATATTTTCAGGCTCTTTGGCAAACCCCAAGGTGGAAGAAGCAGAATACCAGTTGTTGTTTTGCCAGAGGATCGCATTAAGGAAGATTGCAATGTTTTTGAAGGGACATGGGTGTGGGACAATGTGTCCTATCCTCTTTATGAAGAAGAAAATTGCCCTTACTTGGTCAAGCAGACTACTTGCCAGAAAAATGGGAGGCCTGATTCTTTCTACAAGAATTGGAGGTGGCAGCCACGTGGATGCAATCTACCAAGGTAATCAACCCCATTTAGATATTCTAAGCATGATTTAAATTCTAAATCTTGCACATGGAAGTTCAGCACTTCCCTGCTTTTCAGAAGCATACAGATGAAGCTCTTGCATTGAACTTGAAAATTTTCTGAAGCAATGTAGATTCAAATAATGTTTAATCACTCATGGGACTCCCCCTAGACCTGAAAGCTTTCATTGACTGCTTTTAAGCTGAGCATTTTAAGACACTTTATTGTGTATTTTGACCTCAGATTTGACCCACTGAAGTTGTTAGACATGTTGAGGGGTAAGAGACTAATGTTCATCGGAGACTCAGTACAAAGAGGCCAGTTTGAGTCCATGGTCTGTTTAGTACAATCTGTAATTCCTGAAGGAAAGAAATCTCTCCAAAGAATTCCACCCATGAAGATCTTCAAAGCTAAGGTAAGTGGATTTTGTGCAATTATGACAGGATTTGTCTGTGGCTTCAAAATGGGACAATAAACTAGCTAGCAAGGGGCCAACATTGAAAACAATAATCCGACCCACTTCTCTTGTTCCCCAGGAGTTCAATGCATCTATTGAATACTACTGGGCACCATTCATCGTGGAATCCATTTCAGATCATGCCACAAATCATACAGTTCATAAACGAATGGTCAAGCTCGACTCTATTGCTAACCACGGCAAGCATTGGCAAGGAGTGGACATCTTGGTGTTTGAGAGTTATGTTTGGTGGATGTACAAGCCTCAGATAAATGCTACGTGAGTATTTGATTTCTGATGTAGGAAAAACTCTTGCCATTTTGTTCATTGCTCTCTGGCGGCACAGTTTTCTTTTCTCTGCCTTGTTTTCTTCTTTGTTTTATTGAACTGGTTTGTTAAAGCGTTTTCTTGATTTGCTATCAGCTACGGATCGCCATACAATGTTCAAGAATATAATGTCACCACAGCATACAGATTGGCTTTGGAAACGTGGGCAAATTGGTTAGAATCAAACATTGAAACACTGACTCAAAAGGTCTACTTTATGAGCATGTCTCCAACGCATCTGTGGTAAGTTCTACCAAAATTGTCTTCTTTTCTGCCAAAATTCGCTGAGTTTAATTTATCATGTTTCAAATCCTCAGTGACAGTTTGGAGCTTCGTTGTTGCTTGCTTCCAAACTGCGGAAGAAAACTTAAAAATACACGTTTGCTTATATGCTACAGACTTGTTTTGGAAAATTGAACAAACATGGTGGGTGAAAAAAAAATTACTGGACCTTACGCAGCCATCTCATTTAAGCCTAGGTCTAGCCTAGCTTTTTATATTTTGTGGGTATCACTTATTTATGAATATCATATTTTTCTTTATTAATTTTTTTTTTATCATTTTTCACTTTATTTCTTTGTTATTGTACTCCAAACTTTAGACCCCAAAATAAAGAAACCCAAATTCAGCTTTCTCTTCAATTAAAGTCGGATCCCATGCTCCCTAATGGCCAACAAATAAATTTTCATTGCCAACGACGACTTTCTTCTTCAGGAGCTGGGAGTGGAAGCCTGGCAGCAATGAAAATTGCTTCAACGAATCATACCCAATCCAAGGTCCATATTGGGGCACCGGCTCAAATCTTGAGATTAAGAGGATAATAAATGATGCATTACAAAAACTGAAAATAAACGTCACCTTGTTGAATATCACCCAGTTGTCAGAGTACAGGAAAGATGCTCACGCATCAGTTTATGGCGAGCGCAAGGGCAAGCTCTTGACAAATGAACAGAGAGCCAACCCAAATGATTTTGCTGATTGCATTCATTGGTGCTTGCCTGGAGTCCCTGATGCATGGAATGAAATCCTATATGCTTATCTGTTGAAGAATTATCAAAATTTTTCATGACATGGACAGTGATACCATTACAGAAAGCACGAGCATCTCTAAATTTCGCACATTTACCATTTTGATTAATTCAATTTTTTTTTTTCCGAATTACTGTGAGAGTTTCATACCAAAAACAGTAAATAATATCTAGTTATCCATAGGCAATATATACCTTTATATTTATGTACCAATCCAAATGTTGCAACTTCAAAACAAAACTTAGAAAAAGGTAATGTATAATTAAGAACAAAACGATCTCCAATTGTTATTAGAAGAAAATTATTATTAAATCCTTCTGCAGCAAGTAGCACCACCTTCAGCATGTATTTGCAACAGCACAAGCCCAAGTAACCGGTCCAATATTTTCTACAGGCAGCCTATTATATTTACAGCAGCTCCCACTCAGTTTCACATGCATGCTGCCCTTGCAGATTCTTCAACTCCAAAGATGTCCTGGAGTTAAATGGCAAGCGAGTTTGCCAAGTGCCTTGACTTGGCTCCACGTCACTGTCTCCATACCATATTGCTAGCTGTTCATACTCCTTTGCTAACCTCTTCTTTGGAGCAAAAGCATCCTGAATTCTTTTCTGTTGAAAGAAAGAAATTAGCAATGGCATATGCAAGACCTCTTATCCTAAAAGCATGTTTGATTATATAAATCAACTTGATTTTCTTTTGCTTCTACCCTTTTATTTTAAAGGTAAAAGGGATCAACAAACACCCTTTCTTTACTAAGTGATATAACTAAAAGGCGTGGCTACATATCTTTCTATACCAAAAGATAAAGAGTAATTCACACCCACACCCTAATTCTCACACCCTAGGATTGGGACAAGTGTTTTCCACAGATAAATGTTGCTTTGTAAAAGTGAGATCAGGGGCCTTCTTCAATAAGTATCAAATTGTTACAAGTTTGGAGCATAATGAGAAACTGGAGAAGACCATATAATGAGAAAAGACACAACAAAATGCAAGTGTAGAATAAAACCTATTGTAGTCAGCAATTGCAGGAAACGTTTAATTGTCAGAATAATGATCACTATCTGGACGCTGGAAGACATAAAATAATATATACACAAGAAAGCATATAATTAGAAAGAAGGAAAAGATTACCTTGTATGATTGAAGCCCTCGGGCTCTGCAAGAGGCAGCATATAGTTCACTATCATCCACAAATACGCAGCTTTTCTCAAGTATTGCCTCATCACCCAGTTGAATGTCTTCCATGCTGGATTTGATAGAATTGACTAGAGATACATCTAAGTAAGTACAAGCTACGTTAAATTAGCAACAACAGAATATGTACAGACCACATTAGCATGATCAATTATAAAAATCAGGTCTTCCTATAAAAAATCAGTTCTTATACTAAATTCTTTTCCTCCACAAGTCCTGCTTTCATTTCATCTCCATTTTACTCATATTGTACTGACAAAAAAACCTTGATTGAAACTAGGGAAACATGACCACCTAATTTTTAGAGATAGATGAGTATCCATGATACCAGAATATGATAACTTTTGAAAATCGAAGGTATGAGTACAGCGGGGTATTCAAAACAATTTTTTAAACTATACTTATATGTATAGAAAATTAACCAATAGATACAACCCCAGCCCAAGACAGTAGGCAACAGATCATGAACCACCTAATCAACATTACCAATGTAAACTCAACAGAGACTATCAACTCCCATAACATATTGGGGACTGCAATTATCAGTGGTTTCTCCACTACCTGACTTGAAAATATATGAAAATCAAAAATTATAAGCCTTCTGTTTCTCAGCTACGCCTCAGTCAAATTGCAATAATAAATATGATATCGCACACAAGGGTTTGATTGTGTCCTACATATGGGCCCAAATACCACTTAGTGAAGCAAGGCATCATAATTCATAACTAATATAATGAGTGTACAATTATTTAATGAATTTAAGATTTCACACATTTGTTACTTACCTGTATCAGACAAGGATACCATAGCCCTGTCTTGAACAGAACATATCTGTCCATGCCTAATTCCAGATGAGTTCTTCAAAGAGATTGACACATTGGTCTCAGAAATCTCTCCATCTGACAATATTAAAGTAATCAAACACAAATACACTGGAAAAGAAAAAGCAGTTCTCATAATCATAACAAAAACTATTATGTACCAACCATTAGATTCCATTGATTGATTGCTGCCGCAGGAAACAAGTCCACCCAGCAATTCCATGCTCTGATTAGCAACAACATGGGTTGGTGTACCAGATACAAGCACCATGGAACAAACAAAATTATCAACTGAATAGTTTTTGCAAGATTCAATTTCTAAGGAGTAGCTTCCTGGTGACTTTGATGATAGACTGTCAGAATTTAAGGAACTATTAAAGCATGAAGTTTCCATCTTCATCATAGACTTTTCAAATGACACAGTTGAATTTGCCACTTCAGATGAAACGAGACTATCTGAAAATTCTGAACCACCATAATCACATTGATCCCAAGCTTCAATGTTATCATTAACTGTCCCTGCTTTTGGGGAGGACTGACACTTCATATTCGCAACACAAGTTGAAGTTGAAACTTCAGCTAGAATACCACACTTAATCTCATCAATACCATCCGAGGACTCAATTATAAAGGAAGCATTAAATGATTCTTTCTTATCAAGACACACAAAATTCAACATTTGAGGGGTGGAAGACTTCATAGCATTTTCTTCAAGATCCAAACCATAGTTCTGTTCTGCACTCACATCTGCACCACATCCATTTTCATAATAATAAGAAGGGGATTCGCTTAGTGTTGAGGTTTTAAGGAGTTCTTTCTCTTTGAGAGGCATCAAATTCAGCAACTGAAGTGTGGATTCGGCAGCATTTTGTTCAATGCCCGCATGTAAATTTTCTTTCAATGCATCAGAAGGTTCACTTGATTCATTTTCAACAACCTCTTCCCTGGGTAAGCAACAATTTTCCACTTCCATGGAATTTGAGGAAGTTTGATCACTGTCTTGATTTATAAGGTCAAGTTCAAGGGGCACATGAGCTTGCTGATTATTGACAGGACCAACTGCAATAGATTCATGCGATGACTTGATATTATTGACAGTATTTAGCTCAGTACCTTTTATATATTCTTTATCAGCTGCTACTGACATAAATGAAGAGTTAGTGTCATTTTTTGAAGACACCGTCCGAGCTCCATGTTTCACAGAATTTACTAAGGAAGGAAGCAGTTCTTGAATGCTATCAGAATAGAATTTTTTTACACTATCTCCAACATTAAAGACCTGGTTCTCAATATATCTAACTGCTTCCTGAACACAACAAAATTAAAAGAAATTAGCAACAGCACTTAAAGATTATGTGGCTAGACTCCAACTGATCCAAAACAACAGTGAAAGTGACTCTGGAAAACAACATATAGGAAAGAAAGAATGAAGATAAAACCTGGTTTACTAGTTCATCCACCTCTTGGCACACTGCTTCAAACTTCTGGTAAATATTCCCAACCCAAGTTATACCTTTATGCTTCAAATACATCTTGCGCATGTACTAATGTGCCAGGACTAATAAAGTTTTGGAAGCCTCAGGTTCAGGCTTCATAGAGGAGGTATTCACTCCAGGTAGACTAACTTCACTTGCAGACAAACAAATTCTAGATGGATCTGCAACAACAGGGGAAGGCACTTACGCTCAAGACAGCACCAATTATAAATGATATAGTATAAGTCAAACAATGAACTGCCTTACACAGGGAAACATACATATTAGATTGTTCAACTGGAGCCAGTATACTACCATTAAACAAGCAATCGATCCCACATTTCAAAATAATTGAAATAATATAGATGATGGAAAAGCAAACAAGTTCACTCAACATATAAAATTAAAGAGCATCAAAGCCAATAAAAAACAAGAAAGCAGTAGAATGGAAATTCAGAAATCATAATTAGCATAAGACGTTGACTCTCAGACATTGAAACCCACAATCTTTTCACTTAATAAGTCCAAACCTCAAAAATTACATAGTAGGAACTCTAAAAGGTGATTAAGGTGGCATCTACATAGTTCAGTCTAGTTTCACGTTGCCATACAATCTTTGACAACTTAGATTAGCATACCATGTCATATTGCTTTAAAAACAAGCTCAATTCAGGTTTAAAGCGCCTATTTGAAATTGTGCTAGACATTTCCCTACAGCAATGGTGAAATGATTAAGTAAATCTAGTCTGGATGATTGATACAAATATAAAATAAAAATCATTCCTGATCCTTCACGTAACCGTTTAAGTTTTTGCAATAATTGATTCTTTGATATAATATCAAAGCCTCTGTGATGTTCAATCCTCACCATCACCTAGAATTAAAAAATTGTTTATATTTCAAGCCTAAAAAGAGGCTTTCATGTGAAAAGGTGTATTAGAAATATAAAATAAAAATCATTCTTGAATTTTTGTTTAATAATTTAAACTTTTAAGACGACTGATTCTTGAATAATGATTGATAGGCTTCATTATCTTATATACAATAATGAGAAAAAAGTTAGTCATCTACAACTCTATCCACATTCCATATAGAGTCCTTAGATTTCACTAGCCATCATCAAGGTTAGCAATTGGAAAAAAAAAAAGGAAGAAGAAGAAGAAGAAGAGAAAGTATGTAAATTTCACACTTATAATTGAGGACAACTATCATAAGGAGTACAAAGAGGAGTTCAGCTATTAGCTAATATCAGGGGTGGAAAAGCACTGCCAATTTCCTACAACATCATCGAAAATGGTTCTAAATTATACAATTCAGGCGAAAGCCAGAACCTGAGTTGCAATCTTTACGATCTTTTCAACAGTTGCCAGAAACCCAATGCACTCTTTCCCTCTTTGGTTGTCAACATTAAAGTCAAATTCATAACATGCATACCAACGCACACAAACATCAAATTACGTATTTGCATAGATAAATTTAGATTATAGAGCATTATTAGTATAAAGTTTCAAAAACATCCAAAAACAAAAAAAGAACTTCAACACACCCGTGCTAGTCCTTCATCAAAATTACTCAAAACCTCCAGAGTTCGTGGTTAAACTGATTTCCAAAACCGAGGGCACCCAGAATCTACTTCAGCATAATTATAAACAAGAACAGGAAATCCGGAAGGCGATGATCGGCTGTTGGCCGTTGAAACAGACAGTGATTGATTAGAGGGAACCGGCTTTGTTCAGTTGAACTACAACCGAGGTGGCCAGTAAGTAGGAGGCTAGGAGCCCCGAGAAGTGGGTTTTAAAAATTTTGAGAGAGTTATGGGTTTAAGTAACTTGTCAGAATTTGCAAAAACGCTTCTTCTTTTTCTTTTTTTTTCTTTTCCTTGAAACAATTGGCAAACGTTTGAATTAGGATATGGACTCTTGGAAAATTGCTAAACCGTCTTTATTTTCAGAGTAATATTATTTGTATAAAGATAAAATTAAAAGTATAAAACTACTCATAAATTTTATAAAATTGTATATAATTTGTATACATAAGACCTCTTTACAAGTAAATTACTATTGTATTTGCTTTTTAAATGATGGTAAAATAATTGGTAGAAGTGTATTTGTTTCATTTTCTATTCACTTGATAAAAAAAATGTAAGTAGCAAGGTAAATAAAAGAATGTATGAATGGTTATAATAAATACAGATAATATCACAAGAGACTAACACAGAAGTTTCCTTCCTAATAGTACTAGCACTTGCGAGGTTTTAACTTTTTTTTTTTGGGTAAACCCGTTAGAGACATTTCTTTTGTACTTAAGAATACTTCTATGATTATTTCTTTTATAATAATATAGATATAAGTTCTATTGCAAATAAGGCAAACTAAGAAAATGCAAAAATAATATTTGTCGTGTCCATAAATTTTATACATAAATTGTTGCATCAAGCAAATTAGTGTTCTAATCATCTCTTTATAATTACTTTGGGAGCAAATATTATTTTATTATATTACAATAGACAAAAATAAGAAGAAATATAATTGTATAAGTATGAAATGAATTTTGTTTGACGTTGTACATTTAATCCCTTGAGAACCTATAATATAATAAACAAAATACAAGCCACAAAAATACTGGTTTACTCATATTATTGTGTATTCGAACCACTAGTTATTAGCACATTTTAAACAAAAATGATAGTGGCAGGTATGAGAAACTCAATCTCCCATATATTCAGGAAGGAAAATTTGGTAGAAAGACACATCGAAGGGCGAAAATGTTAAAAAAACTACATAAACTCTGTACAAATTTTATTTGTACGCATTTCATTACTCCATTTTAAGAGTTATGAAGACAAACAATGCTACAAGCAAACAAAACATTTAAATAAAAGGTCAAATATATTGTGCAAGCCAAACGATTTGCATTTCATTATTGTGCTAGAAAATATTTCAAGTTGGTAGGGGCAGATTGCCGCCCATTCATTGTCTTTGAAATAGATCCGTCCCAGGCGGCATAGCATGGCATCAAGCAACTTGTTTAGTACATCAGTCAAAACCTACTGGTGCGGGACAATTGCTTTGAAAGAAAATCCTGCTCTAATCAGTGTAATATCGCATGTAGCTCCTCATCACAAACTGAAGCTACAAACTACCGCTTCTGCTACAGGAGTCTTCTCATAAGAAACACCACAAGGCAATATACAGCCGCCTAATAGTTGGCCGCTTGCTGTTTCTTTGTTCGATTATTAAGGAGTCCAGCCGTCCAACATATACTGTATGTGATGCAAATCTCTTAAGCTGAGCCTTCAGCAACCGTCGGAACCTCCCCCAGGTTTTCATGCTCCAGGGAGGGAAAGGGGAGAAACATTTAACACCCCCACAAACCGCCCCACCCCCCAACCCCCGCCAAAAGAAAAAAAAAAGGGAGAGAGAGATCATGACAGTAGTTAGGATAGTGGCACTTGATCAAATAAATGAGTCCATATGACAGAAAGGTACACCACCCAGCCCAACATACATGTGAATCTAGTAGGTAACTAGATATGTGAACTAATAATAAGAGAACAAGACGACACATAACAAATGAAACAGGCATCACTAACCGCCGCCAGATACAAGAATTGTAAGATATGTAGCTCAATAGCTACACCCCATCGGTATCGTTTGGACTAAAGCTTCAACCCCATACAAACTTAGCTGAAATTAAAAGCAGGTCAACTAACCATACATCATCGGCATCCTTGATTAAATATTCAACAAACCGTTCAACCAAAAAATATTCAACAAACCAGACCTTGCCGTTCCAGAGAAAAAAACAGCAATATAAAGTTTAAAGTAGAATTGTAGCAATGGCAGGGCACAAAACAAAATAAAGAAAAATAAAAATTAACTTATCAAATGCAAATTTGACCTTCCAGAAAGCCACAAGAACCAAACCAAAATAAACGAAAGCATGAAATTCCTTCCTATATTTTGATTTAGTCATTGCTATTCGAGTCTGCTGTATTCATAAAATGGGCCATCCCAAAATAGAGTATCAATTCCAAAGAGGCACACAAACTACATGGGAAACTGCTTGGATAAATCATAACTTTCAACTGTGCAATATCTAGAATACCGAGGCAGTTTCCTACTACAACCCAAATTAAATTTATATTTTTATCTTTTTTAAAACAAGGAATTGTCAGAGGGGTGAGGGCAAGCATCAGACAAAGCTCCCTCATAGTTAGCATACACTTTTGCTACATATAGAGGGAGAGTAAACAAAAATAAGAAAGAAGTAGAAGAAGCAGGAACAGACCAGAAAGCCAGATATGAAAATTGCTTGAACTAATATGGAATATGAAGATAAGAATAGTAAGAATTTGGAATATGAAGATACTCCCATACATTTACCAAAACATTTCCCTCACCTGAAGTATGAAAAGAGAAATCAAGGAAAAGCAGAAGGAAGCATGCTGTGGCAATGATCAATTAACACATTACAACTTAACAGAGACAAATAAGGTTGTGTGATCATCATCAGGGGGTAGAGATTTCTGGACCAGTATCACAAAAACGAGCACAACAAAACATGACCAGGAACAGAACCTCACACTCCAATAATGAGCAAACCT
Organism: Dicorynia guianensis; assembly: GCA_037013595.1. Classification (NCBI taxonomy): domain Eukaryota; kingdom Viridiplantae; phylum Streptophyta; class Magnoliopsida; order Fabales; family Fabaceae; genus Dicorynia; species Dicorynia guianensis. The sequence continues at coordinate 7,483,957 of JASUAB010000009.1, forward strand.
TCAATAACAGACAGTATGTGTTCTAACCAGGTAGGAATCAACGATTCCAGGTCAGTAAACTACAGACACAAAGATCATCATCAGCCAACCAAAAAACTAAAGCTCATCAGAGGAAAAACAGCACCCTTGCAGCCAAATATCCAATTTCGCAACCACATGTGACGTCCCTGTTGCCATATTACAATCCAACAGGGCAACACTACAAGAAATTCATCTTTACCATAAACATAAAGTCACAGAAGGTGTACTAGCAAAATTACTCAACAAGACAACAAAAACAGAAGAGAGAATGATATCCAAATGAAACTCAGAAACGAACTCTAAGAAAAATAAAAGTACAAATTGAAATTTAAGTATAGCCCAAGAATACCAACTACCATTGCCAGTAAGTAGTGATCCAGTAAATTGCCAAAGAGCAAGGAGTTGTGAAAGTCACACAACTGCAAGATTAAATGAGGGAACAACAGGTGAAAGATCATGCCTTGAGTGTGAGAGAAACAAAGGAAGATGGGATATGGGAGGTAATGCAAAGGAATACTCCACATATCAACAACATCAAGGAAGGATATCTTATTTTCCCTTTTTTCTACTCATTCAGTCATTCTCTCATAAAATTTCTTCTTAAGAAAGGAGGGTAGGAAAATACAAAGACAAAAAGCCTCAAGGGAAAGTTGTGTGTGACTTCAATGGCTGCCAGAGCAACAACTGATGTCAAAATCCTCAATTTAGGAAATTGTTGGCCAAATTACAACATTAACTGGACTGAGCCAAGAGGATTTATTATCAGTAATCCTTGACGCAAATTAAATTACAGCATGGCTTACATGCATACAATGAAAATTAATAAATTTGTATAGAGGCGAACAACTTGCATAAAAATATTAAAAACGTAGTTAAAATATGAAGTCCACTAATAAATGTTACTTTGACTACATACTGAAAACAAAAGCCACAATGGCACATATGCTGCAGCTAAAAGTACAAAACTAGTCTAAAGCTGAATTTAACTAACAACACTCATGAATCACAGCTTAGAAAAGGAGCAGATGAAGTCAAGTGGCTGTAAAACGACAGGCTAATACATTCATCACACCAGAGCAAATAGTCTGCAATCAGGCAATCACCAGAACCACATAAAGCATCTGCGCCCAATAAGCGATGAAACACCTGAATCAAACACCCATTCAACTCAATCCATCATTCCACAACCATCATTCAGAGCAGAATATAATTTAAAAACAACACCTTAAAAAAAAGGTAAACAAATCATGGCTTGACCCTTCTAGGTTATCACATAATAAACAGCCCAGGTCACAGACTGAAGGTACAAAACAAAGTTCACACAATCCACTTTTTTATTTCAAAGATGAGTTTAAGTAAGAAAGAAGAACTCATGAAAACATGAAACACACTACGCTGCCCTTATAAAGCAAGGCATGATAACTAATCCAATTGGCAAGCAAGTTGAAGGGTCAACCATGAACAAAATATCAGAAGATTACAGATTAGAAAAACACAATTTACAAGTCAGCGAGGTTAATCTACAGAACAGACTCAAACCACATAGGATGTTCAAGAAGCAGTTAACATAGAGTTTGAAGTTCTAAACGAGTCAAGCATTCATTAATGTTCCTATAACAGAAAAGCACCTAAGGAAACTCCTTTAAAGTTCATGCCATGCAACTTTAATTAAACAAGAGTTGACAGAGGACGTAACAAAAAGGTTGCAGCACAGGGCGTAAGAAAGAAAAAACCATGACATAAGGTAGAGCAAATTTCAGTAACATATTAAAAAAGGAAAGATAGAGCACATAATTATAATGGGCAACAAATATTATTGGCCCCGGTATTATCCACCTCCTGGTTGTTCGCAACAGATATGCATAAAAACACCCTTTTCTTGGACCCAACGGAAAAAAAAAAGCATAGAAAGAAAGAAAAAGAAAAGGAATAGAAAATGCCATCACAAATTCCTAGTCATCAAACTGAAACCAGCTTGAATCTAGGACTTCTCTAGTCAAAGAGGATAAAAAAATCATTAGTTAGGTTTATCACCCAACAGATCTACAAAATGATATTCAAAAACTCACGCAATCAGGCATATTTATCTCACTAGAATAACTCTGTAAGATCCTCATGCTAACTCTTTTGTCCATAACACGTATCACAAGCAAGCCAGTCCAAAGGAGATAAATGAATAAATCTATTTCGATTACTTATAGAGCATTTATTTGCCAGATACCTATTAACACTTCTGATAAAAATTGGCATCAGATGACAAAGAACACCAAATACAGATATCTTTATAACTAATTACAAGCATTCCACAACGAACACAAGTTCAATGAAGTAAATTAAACATTATGCAGCCCTCAAAAGACATCAAACTACAAACAGCTACTTCAGTATCACAGAAGTGCTTGGTCACCCCAACACTGACTGTTCAAGAAACAGAACTGATAGATTATATGCAGCCCACTAATGTCAAAACTAAACTAAAATTGAGTAACAAATTAAAGACAGACAACACCAATACGAAGTCCAAATAAAATAGAGGAAAGTAATACAATCCAGTTTTGTTGAAAGTACAGGGAGGAAATTAGAAATACTTATGTCTCCATGCAGCAGAGCTACAAGTTCTTTATCAGCTATCATGTAATTTACTAATTTAATCAGTCACTCAGACTCCCAGCAAAAATGTATCCTTTAAAAAAATAAATTTAACCAACAAGTACAGCAATTCGCAGAGCTTATAAAGGAATATTTTGACTCAACTACTAAGGAATATTACCTCAATAGTAAGGGGGCACGTTAGGATACATAGCACCAGGTGGAACCCTAGGTACAGGTGACGCTCCAGCAGGCTGGTGATGCTGATTCGGGTACCCAGATGTTGACGACAAACTATAATGCCCACTCTCTGGATAGCCACCAGTGGTCATTCCAGTTGAACTAGGCAATCGATACAAAGAACCAGTGCCGCCCAATCCACCACCAGAACCACCCAGACCACCACCACTACCTCCTCCCAGACCAGCCCCACCACCACTACCCAATGCACTAAAACCCGTAGAGCCAGGTCCACCGTAGCCTCCGTAAGGACCACCCAGCCCAGAGCTATACCCACCAGGTGCCTGATTACCAGCAGAAGACAACCCCGTGCCACCCAAAGATGAGTTTAGAGGATGATTGCCCAGGGGAGGATGACCTTGAAGTCCTCCAGAAAACCCCGCATACGAACCAAGGCCAACGGCCCCACCATACTGACCAGCAAGCGACCCTGGCAAGGAAGATGGCGGAGCCAAACCCATCCCATCACCATGAGTATTCCCAGGACCCTGAACCCCATCAGGACCCATAGGCCCGGCACCGCCCCGTTTCCCTTGCTTCCCATCAATCGCCAATTTGCAATTCAGCTGCCTTCCCTCGACGTTCTTCACCGGATCCACAAGTGCTGCTTGCGCCCCCTCCGCTGTCTTGTACACAAAAAGAGCAAAGCCCTTCGACTTACCAGTCTGTTTATCAAACCCTAACGGACCCTCCTCAATCTCCCCATACAGAGAAAAGTGAGCCAACAATTTATCCGCCGGCAGATCAGGCGGCACATTCGCGACGTATATCTTCCTCAACGCAATGTCCATCGCAGTGGTATTCGAGCCTGAATTCCCAACTGCCGCAAGCTGCGTAACAGTTACGCGACCATCTATCCTCTTGCTAGGCTCCTTCAAAGCGAGCATAGCGCCATCGACGTGCTTAAAGGTGACAAACCCATAACCCTTAGACTTACCAGTGGCCTTATCGAGAATCACAACGGCTTCTTCGAGCTCACCGTAGGTGGAGAAGAGGCTCCGAAGGCCGTCGGTGGTAGTCTCCCACCCAAGGCCACGAATAAATAGCTTGCGCTGAGACACATCGGGATCGGCAACGGAACGCACGGCGCCCAGGACGTCGGCGTGGTTGACGACGGCGTCCTGAAGTATATCGAGTAGCTGGTTGGGGCTGAAACGCTCGATGATTTTACGCGCGTCGAAAGGGGTGAGCTTGAGATCGGAATCGGCCGGGATGACGCCGTTTTCGTCGAGCTTTCGCTTCTTGACGAGATCCATGGTCAGGAACGGGAAGGGGTTGAAACTCCGAAGTTTGAAACTTGAGAGCTGATGAGGGTAGAAGAGCAACTAAACCCTAACGCTAACTTTGGGGCTGTTGAGAGTGAGGCGCGTTGGAATTGATTCCTAGGATTTTGGATCAGTTATTTTTTTTATTTTTTCATTTAGGTGTTTATCTCTTTTTTTGTTTGCATTTACATCTGAATTTTAATTTTTTATTAATTTATTCTTTTAATTTTGTTTCAATTTCTTTTACTAAAAAAAATGAAAATCACCTCATCTTAACTTTTATAGTATCTTTATTTTAATATTTTTTAATATTTGTATTAAAATCTAAGGTGTAGATTTTTTTTTTAATTTTTATCCAACATGATTAGCTCATCTAGTTTGATTTTTTAGTGATTTATAATTTTATTGCAAATTGTCCTTCCATTAAAATTGAAGAACTTTCTTTCAGCTTAAATTTTTTACCAAAAAGGTAAATATTTATTTAATTAGTTATTTATAAATACAATTCTTTAACTATAAAAATTTATAAATATATCTAACAATAAATATTAATAATTATATAATTTATATATAATTATTAATATACATAATTTTTTTATTGATCATATAAATTTTAAAAAATTGTAACATTTTATAAGTTAAAGACTTACACTTACAAACAGTTTTCAATTAAAAGGAGTTCACTTAATATTTATAAAAGGTTCAAAGTTAAAAGGTGTTACATTTTTTCTTAAAGAAAAAATTTATTGATTTCCTTTCATTGATTTCAACAGTGTTAAAATTTTACATCCAAGACTTTCGACTCATTTCATTCTGAATCACCTGTTTAAATTGGATATGACTGTTTCATTATAATTCCACGTGACCACTTAATGCATAATTATCTCTTTGTCGTTCATTTATATCCTAAATCACTAATTCATGAAAGATGATACTTCAAACAGGATTAGAAAGCAACAGGTGGAAAATACGCGGACATACTGAACCAAAAGAATCGAAGCCATTGCTAGCAAATAATTATTAAATCTAACAATGTTAGTTCAGCGCAACGCTACCAAGATTCCAGAGTCTGTAGTATAGCCAAGTATGACTGTTAAGGTCACACACTGATCAAGCTTCAAAATCTGTGGAGTTCAATCATTACAAAACATAAAAGGTTCGTCGTGCAGTGGGGTGACAAAAGTAAAATTTTAAGTTCTTCAAAACACGACATAAATCCTATTTTCTCTTGGATGCAATTCTTCACTATCTACATGGACACGACTGGCATCTCTGGAGATCATATATCAAGCTCAATATGGGTTTCCAGCAGCTGTGCCTCCCGCGTCCCTCTAGCTAGGCTGTCTGCCATCACTAGACCATCCTGCATTTGGTGGAACCCCTCCCATATTCTGATTTTGTGGCATCCCTCCCATGTTGTTGGGTGCCATACCAGCATAGTTATTGGGTGGTGGTATACCACCCATGGGACTGTTTGGTGGCGTACTGCCATAGCCACTATTAGGGGGAGCTCCGCCCATGTTATGGGGAGGAAATCCACCTGCATTGCTTGGAGGAGCTCCACCCATGTTATGGGAAGGGAATCCACCTGCATTGGTTGGAGGAGCTCCACCCATGTTATGGGAAGGGAATCCACCACCCATGTTATGGGAAGGGAATCCACCTGCATTGCTTGGAGGAGCTCCACCCATGTTATGGGGAGGGAATCCGCCGGCATTGCTAGGAGGAGCTCCACCCATGTTATGGGGAGGGAATCCGCTGGCATTGCTTGGAGGAGCTCCACCCATGTTATGGGAAGGGGCTCCACCCGTGTTATGGGGAGGGAATCCGCCGGCATTGCTTGGAGTAGCTCCACCCATGTTATGGGGAGGGAATCCGCCTGCATTGCTTGGAGGAGCTCCACCCATGTTAGGACTGGTATTCTGCATAGGAGGCCTATTCTGCATATCTCTGTTTACAATATTTTCCCTCCTCCTCTCAAAGTTTCTTGACCTATCAGCATTACGAGGCCGGTCATTGCGCCTGTTCCTTTCATTTGCTCGTGCATTGTTCCTTACCCACTCTTCATGATATTTGGGATCATAAGGAACTGCTTGTCCGTTTATAAAGGGTTCACCTGGCGAAGAAAATGAAAAGGCCCACACAGCATGAAGTTATTGCAGCTCTAATAAAAAACCTGACAATTATAAATTTGATTGCAATTTCTTCATGTCTCTGATTCTCAGACTCTAATCCTCTTTTATCTTCTTTTGGTGATGAAACTTAAGGGGAAAAAAAAACTTGACAAAAAACTAGAAATTAATTTAATTAAAAAATTTTCTCCTTCCAACACCCAGCCAAGTTTGAATTATACCTCAGCTCAGATATTGAATTGGACACAATATGAAATAAATCATGTTCCATACAACATTCAAAAGCCGGGTGAGAGTACAAGTAAAATTCTTACCTCCATAATCTTTGTTCTTAACATCTAAATATGAATCAGGAAGGACCCAGCGAACTCCTGGCAATTCTGCAATTTTAAAAAAAGATCTGTAAAGTCCCTACTTCTCCAAAAATACAAAAAGAAGACAACAGGTTTAGACCTGTCTTTACCCTTTATTTTATATGAAAGCTCCTCAGATACAAGAGCCCCAAATGCATAGTAGTGTCTGGTTGAAACTGAATAAATCTTCATCCTTGCTTCTTCTTCACTACAAAAATGAACCATGCATTGTCAATAGAAGGCCAAAATATGCTATCATTATTTGTACGTTGATCATTCTGACATGATAATAATACAACAAAAATTAAGCTGTGTAAGGAAATAACCATACTGAATGTACGGTACAAGGAACTTAATCTGGACCAGTTTGGAAAGAAAGTAGCCTATGGGCTGGCTAACTCCAATTCTATTTGAACTTACCATCTTATACCAACTATTACATGCATGATACTAGATCAAAAGAAACGTCAAAGTACATATTTGTTATATAAACAGGGAAAAAAATCATCTTTGTAAATGGCAAAAGGTAATTAGTAGCGCTGGTTGACTTTATCCACGGTTAAGCCAATTGATACAGGCTCAGGGGCCAGGGTTTGTTATACAGAACAACACTCCAATTGCAAGACAAGACAACCACCACATAAGACTATACAATTTTCGTCACATCAATATATTGAGGCGCCTCGCATATTTAATCAGCCAAATTGATATGTACATCATCATATACACGCGAGAAAAACGTATTACCATCCATAGTGCATTTTCCGGAATTGGGAATTAAAATAATTTGAATACATCATATTACGCAACAATATATCAATTTGCCATGAATTGTTCATTCATATCCTAATTATAGACTAATGAAGAGATTGTGATTGAGAATATATACCTTCCCACCACCTTTGCCAAAGTTTTAATGTAGCTATCAATGATCTCGTCCCTGGTAGGATCACCCTCGGGCTTCTCCACCACAACGAGCCAGTGCTCGAAGTCGCAGCCATCGAGAAGAATGGTTTCTTTCGGTGGCCGATTGGACCAGTTGGGGTTTGGATCATTGAGCGATGACGAAGTCGCACGGGTCGAGAATGCCCGTAAGGAGGGACACGGAAGGAGGCGGCGGTGATAGGCGGAGGTAACAGCGATAGGGCGGAGACGGTGGAGAAATGAGAGAGAGGAAAGAGAAGGGCGAGACCAGGCAACGGAGAAAGAAGAACAGGAGGCAGTGGAAATCGACCGAGAGAAGAAAGAAGCTAGGATTAGGCTTTTCGGGAAGGTACGAGAAAAAATCTGGGTCGCCATGGCTGTGGATAACCGAGCTTCTCAGGAAAACCCTACTGAATTAGCGAGTACCAACGGCGAACAAATGAAGGGTTTTGGGGGTTTTATATATGCAGTGTTCCTTAAACGCCCATAATATTTCCGAAAATGGCAACGAAGATTAAAAATTTCATGAAAAAAAGTTAAACTCACTAAAATAATTTAACAAAATTCTCTTAAATTTTAATTTATGATATTAAATTTATCAAATTTTTTAGTTAATGATTTAAATTTTTTAAATGTTTTTTTAAAATTTAATTTATATAAATAAAAAAAATAAATATTAATAACTACGTCTACAGTTATGACATTTTTAGAAAAAATAAAAAATACATCATATTTTTCACTTTTTTATTAATTAAATTCATTTATAATAAAAGTCTTGGTGCAAGCTAGACTTGCTTATTAAAAGAATAACACCTAATTAATTTATTTAAAAAACCTTTTATAAGGGTTTACCCATGGATGTAATAAAAGTGGCATAATTTTTAGATTAAAAAATAATTCTAAGGGGAATAATTCAATTATTTATAATAGAATTTGAATCTAAAATTATTTTTTTTTACAAAAAATTAATCAAACGCAAGTTATATTAAGTGTGCTATTCAGAAAAGTGGCATAACATAATATTGAGCAAATAAGAAATGCCACACAATTAAATACTAAATGAAAAGAGTCATAATATTAAATTTATTTGATCTGATTATTGAAAATTATTATAGTTAACTTGCAAATGTTTGTTTGATAATTATTGGACTCTTACCAACCAAAATGTGAACTGTCTAAAGGAACAATTTACAATAGAAATGTGAAATTTATATCTTTTATTTAATAAAAGATGTGTATATTTTGATCAAAATTTATTTCTACATTTAAATAAAAAAGTATTTCTAATTTAAATTTTGAATTAAGAAAGTAGTTAATCTTAAATACTTTGTTAATTGTTTCTTTGAGAAGATGGTGGCGCAACCAAATTCTAATTCTGCACAGTCAGTGTTCAGCTCACCAGAAAAACTTCCCTAGTATGCTCCTTTCTTTCTTCGGTTTTCTTGAAGCACTTCAACTTGCCGAACTCTATCTAAATCCCACGAGCCAATAGAAAAAAAAGAAAGCATAACCAAGTCAAGTCCCCTCTCGAAATTGTCTGATCCCATTCATTCCAAAATCTATGGTGGCTTCTTTAGCTTAATAACTAGCACACAGTTTGGTATGTTAGCTCATCTCCCTCCTTTCCTCTCCCTCATCTTCTTCACATATCTCAGGTGCCAGATTACTTTCTTATCTCATTTTGTATGCACACAAACCCAATGGGATCACCATTCAAGCAGATTAAATGCACCTGGAAAAACCCATATAGCTTACAAACCAAGAATCTATCATACAAATTGTGCAGCCAACTTGATGAATTCAAAATCATTTGTTTTGGTTCAAATCCAAGGAGAGCTACCAAGTTCATTTTGAAGGATGTTAATTGTGAGGCAAGGCCTGGGGAGTTTAATGCTATTGCTGGACCTAGTGGAGCTGGAAAAACCACACTACTTGAGATTCTTGCTGGGAGAATACCCCCTCGTGAAGTCTCAGGGAAAATGCTTGAGGACTATGGATGTGAACCGATTCAGAAGAAGATCTGGGTGTGTCACACAGGAAGATGCTTTGTTTCCATCATTAACAGTTACAGAAACACTCATGTTTAGTACTTTGCTGAGGCTTCCTTGTGGGCGAAAAGTGGCTGCTGCTAGAATTGCAGAGTTGATGAAGGAGATTGGGTTGGATCATATTGCGGATTCAAGAATTGGTGGTGGATCAAACCATGGCATATCAGGTGGGGAAAGGCATCGAGTTCCATTGGAGTTGATTTAGTTCCTGCAGTTGTTTTGATTGACGAACCAACTTCAGGGTTGGATTCAGCCTTTGCTCCTGATGTAGTCTCATTGCTTAGACTAATGGCATTTAATGAAGGTAAGACTATTATTCTGACTATCCACCAACCTGGGTTCCGAATCTTAGAGCTAATTGATCACCTTGTTTTGCTTTCGGATGGTTTTGTCACGCATAGTGGTTCACTGAATCTTCTTGAGGCTAGGCTTAAGATAGATCCCCCCCCCCCCCCCCCAACCCCTTGCTTCGTTATATAAACTTCCAAATCTGTAAACAACCAATTTCTTCTCAAAGATAACTAAGATTGTAAAAATGGAGTTGAAGTACTCGATCAATTCAAAGAAAAGGCTCTTCTGTACCCAAATTCTCCAGTGCAGGAGATTTTAACCCTCGGACAAAGATTTTGCTGCAATATATTCAGAACCAAGCAACTATTTGTCACCAGAGTCATCCAAGTCTCAGTGGCTGGATTCGTTCTGGGGACAATATTCTTGAACGTTAGCAACCAACAATGTCAAGTGGCGTTACAAACACGAAGTTAGCTTTCAGTCTTACCTTTTTGTTATCTTCTACAACAGAAGGTCTACCAATTTTCCGGAAGAGAGAAGAACTTTGATAAACGAGACCTCAAGAGGAGCTTATAGAGTTTCTTCCTATATTCTGGCAAACACCCTTGTGTTTCTTACTTATCTTCTGACGGTTGATCTTCTCTCCAGTTTAATGGTTGGTAGGATTAAGGAAGGACATTTATGGGTTCCTGTACTTCTCTTTAGTGGTTTGGTCGGTAGTCCTCATGTCAAATTCTCTAGTAGCTTGTTTCAGTGCTCTGGTGCCAAATTTCATACTGGGAACCTCAGTGATTGCAGGGCTAACGGGGTCTTTCTATTTATTCTCAGGATATTTTATATCAAAAAAGAAAATACCCAGTTACTGGATTCTTATGCACTATCTGAGTCTATTCAAGTACCGATTTGAGTGTTTTATGATAAATGAGTATGGAGGAGAGCAAGGGAAAAGGAGATCCAAGGAAATTAAGAGTGGAGAAACATGGAGTTGAGTTCTTAACACAGCAGGGTCTGCAAGAGTCACAAAAATGGAGCAATTTGGCTGTGATGTTCGGCTTTATAATTGGGTATACAGTGCTTTGCTTTTTAAGTCCGTGGTGTAGATGTTTCAGAACCCGGAAATAAACCAGGTGTACTCGCACAGTAACTATACTATCATCCTTCCTTTGATTCATTTGTTTTTTCACCTTGGAAGAGAAGTACTAACAAGAACATTTCATGTTTGTACACAAAGAAACAACACAACCCTCGCATCAAAATTGTCATTAGGAGCTTCGCATGTGTACCAAACATTCTGAGTATTGTCTTTATTATAAATATGTTTATTGAATAGTTTATAAAAAAGACCATCGAATTTGCAATTACTATTAACCTCAAGACTGAGGACTGTGGAAGAGAGGAACATTATCGATTCTTTTTTGACTTTGATGTACATTATTAGCATTCTTTTTGTCTTACAAACAAAATTCCGTTCATTTTTACATTCCATAAATTCATACCAAAAACCTATAGTCTCACAAAACTTTTTTCATCAAATATTTGCTAATATGATTAAGATGTATTAATTTATTAAGTTTCACAATTCAAGTTATAGAACTCAATAAATTTAATGATTAAAATTTTTTTAAATAAATATTTATAAGATTTTATTTGTGAAAACAATTTGATTGAACTCGTATGAATGACGATAGTGAAGACAATTTGATATCTCTTGGCTTTCAGAAGCACTTTATGAAGAATCTTGTTTGTGAAAATCGAAAGGCACAATTGCTAGATGAATACCACAGAAATAGACCTTCACAAACAAAACACAGCATGCACATGAGAATAGAGCATTAACTGCGCAAAGCATCAAATTAATAATGCGCCAAGCAAAATAGGACAATCCTCAGATCTAAATTACTGTATTGTGTTCACCTAAACCAATTACATACCCCAGTTTTCAGAAAGCATAATTGTATTTGTACAGCAAAATAAAGGACTTCTAAGTCCTTCATTAAGTATGAATATTGAATACAGAACAAAATTTACAATGAAGTTTGTAGCCAAGGCACAAAAGGTAGACACTTTTGATCAGGAGGAGGGAACAACTTATCAAAAGGTCGGATGCACAATTAGCTAGTAATACTTAATTCAATTGCTTCGGTCATAAATTGAATTGAAGGTCATGGTAGCAAAAGAGGTCATGGTATCTGATGAAGATGAACCATCTTGCTTCTCTGAGCCAGTGAATGTAGATGAATTTACCGCTTCTGCCTTCTGTTTCTCTTCAATTTTGGCATCCACAAACTCAAATAGCATGCCTGGTTTTGCTATATTCACGTCATTCACTTCTGTATTACCTATCAGCATGTCAAGCACCATAGACATTGCTGGTCGGAGCTCAAGAGAATCCTGAGAGCATAGAAGACCAATCTTACAAAATCTGCATGCCTCCTCAACATTGAAGTCTCCATCTAGCGATGCATCCACTAACTTCTCCAGCTCCCCGCTCTCATACATATCCCACGCCTACAAGAAATAACATATAGACTTATCACTCCTTTCTCAACGGTTGAGTTCCCATTCGCATAATGGTTATGAACATTCAGTAACGCTTAAATTCATGTGCAATGCAATTCAAGAAATACAAACAGGTTCTTTATGTAGTATTCTGAAACCAATTGCCAAATAGAGTCCAAAGTTTGAGGGGACATTAACTGTGAAGGGATAGTGGTTCACTCCTTGACAAATGAGAAGAGCCTTTCCCAAATCAATCACACCCCATTTATTAAATTTATACTACAGGATACAATTCTCCTACAATGATTAGACTGCATCTCTAACTAATACTTTCACATCTTGTTGCTGAAATAGTAAAAGCTTTTCATGGAAGCAGTCATACTAATCTATGTTTTCTTAATAACAGGGAAAAGACTAAGAACACCACTAAAGAAACAGTCACCCATGTCATTTTTAACAAATACAACTTTTTTTTCCCAGTTAGTTCAGCAACTCTAGGCCAAAACTAGAGGATTCAACCACAAGCCCATGTCTTTTGAGTTGCTACTTGTATATGAAATTTATGAAGATAAATAATGTGCAGGCAGAGGACTGCCAGTAAGAAAGGGGGAATCAAATGGAGGATGGGACAAACAAATAGTCAATTTGGTTCTCCCATCTGCAATTATAATTGAAAGATGATGGACCTTCAGAGGACTAAAATCCAATTTCAACTGGTTCAATCATAAACAGTCAAGATGGGAACTGTATGTGGTGGGTGCAAGATAATTTCAACTCATAGAGGCACAAAGAGAATGAAGTAGCAAATCAATTACAACTATTAATTATTCATCATTGTGAATAAACCACAAGTGCCCTGGCCTTACCAAATAAGGTTACAATGCCAACCACTGGCTTTATTTTTTAACACTTCAATGAGGCAGGGCAGATTTTCTTGGAAGCAGATTTTGCCTTAATATTGTGTTTAATATTGAAATAGGAGATTATTACAGTGGTTTTGACATTTTATAGGGTTCAAAATTATGCATCTATTAAGTTACAAATAGACAGTAATGATGTTGAAGCTCATCATAATTCAAAGAGCAACTTTGAGAAACAAGGATGGCCAAAATTAAATTTTCCTCAATAAAATGTTCATTTCATTATTTTACTCACAGTCACACTGTATACGATCTTATGTCCAATTTCTCTTGCACATCCCATATCTGCACCAAAAACATAAAGTCCATACCCTTGCAACAAGATACTGGTCTTTGAGGGGCAATCGTCTGTTTGTGTTACACCTCCCACTAACAATTTCAAGTAGTAAAACTCCAAAACTATAGACATCCGATTTTGTTGTCACTCGACTTCGTATTGCATATTCAGGTGCCAAATAACCACTACAAAAACCAAACAAAGACAGCTGAATACAAGGACATAGTAAAGGGAAAACGGCCAAAATTGCTTACAAGCTTTGAAAATATTTAATATCCAGAAACAGGCAGAGAAGTAATTATATGTAGACCTGATTCCTGGTAAGAAATAATAATATAATCTCTAACAAATGAACACAGCATTATAAGCTTACACTGTTCCAGCAACACGTGTACTGACATGGGTCAAATTTGATGGAATAAGCTTTGCAAGACCAAAATCTGAAATTTTAGGCTGGAGGTTTTTGTCAAGTAGTACATTGCTTGCTTTAATGTCTCTGTGTATAATATGTGGCTGAACTTCCTCATGAAGGAAAGCAAGGCCCCGTGCAACACCAATGCAAATATTCCGCCTTGCATGCCAACTGAATTGAATGCCACTAGAGCGTCCACCTATAAAGTCATTAGGACTACTTTATTTGAACAGTTAACAGATTCTAACAGATGATAACAATTAACTCACCAAGAAGTGTTTGTGCAAGGCTGTTCTTCTCAAGATAGCCATATACCAAAATCCTGTGGTTTCCTTCCACACAGCATCCATACAACTTAACAAGATTTTCATGCTCTATACTAGTGATCACCTTGATTTCTGTCAAAAACTCCCGAATCCCTTGGCTTGATTCGGCTGACAACACTTTTATAGCAGCCAGAGTACCATCTTTGAGCTTTCCCTGCTTAATGAAGAAAGTTGTCAGTCACCGAAAGAGAAACACAAAAAAATGCACCACCACATACTTGGCAAATGATTCAGCAAGCTAAGAATTTTTCTTTTGAATTGTGGATAAGATCAATACTATTGTAATCACCTTGTAGACAGATCCAAAACCTCCCCGCCCTATCTTGTTTGCTGGGCTAAAATCTTCAGTGGCGATTTGCAGTTCCTTGTAAGTGTAAAGGTTGACATTCTCAATGTCTGAAACCTCTGTTGCCACCACATAGACATATTAGCTAACTAAAAACATTTACAAGATGGCTAAACTCTAACATATCTGCTAACAAAACCAAAAAATTTTAAATTGGGCAAATCCTTCAGAGATTTTATCCGGAAGTAGTGTAAGTATCTCACCCAACCTAACCTGTCTTCAAAATGAAGAAGTTCAATAAATAACAAACAACTACTGGTATTTCAATGGAGGCTGATTCATATCTGAAGATGTTTAATATACTCAACATTATTGGGTAGCATCTATTAAGTGTTAAATAGTTTCCCGTTTATAAATTCATTGGACTGGAAAGTACAGAAGTACTACATGCCTTATAAGAAGATTCCAGATGGTCTTTTTACTACATTTGTTAGCTAATAAACTTCAAATTGCTTTCATTTAGTCTCCCAGTTTCATTCTTCAATGAACCAACCCAAAAAAGGCTTCATGATTGATCATGCTCCCAAAAAGAACCTGGAGTTCATAATCAAACCGCACTCTAATACTTCATCAGGATTTGTCTGGTTATAGACCCTAAACTCAATTAAAAATTTCGAAAGGTATTATTATAAAGAAACTTTCCTGAGGAGAGTCTCCTGAAAGTTTGTGAAGGCAAACTTAGATAGTTGAAAATGGCAAAATCCAAGAGGAGGAATTCTTGCGGACATTCAAATTTCTGGGATTAAGTCGTGTTATTGATAAACATCAACGTGGACCATGTCTTACAGCAATTCAATTGATTAAATAAATGATCAAACCAGCAAATAATTATTGCCGTCTTTTTGCAAGTACAGATCACAAAAGAAATAAATAATATATATACATCTGTATACCAGTTTCAACTTCATTTGGTTGTGTTTGTGTGGCCGACGAAGATCCTCTTTTTCTGAAAAGAGAGAAACAAGTCATCCCTGAGAAACTCCGGTGCTCCAATTAATCAAACTCACAGCTGCAAAAATAGAAAATTGAGCATCAACTTGTAAATTGTGATGATTGCTGTCGACAGTTTAAACTCCAGTTCCATGCCTCAATAATTGTGAAATCATGTGCTGAAAGATGCAATTGATTTAGCAGGCAAATACAAGTCAAATTATCTTTCCTTTTTTTTTTTTTTTGGGTCAAAAAGCCGATATTTGCTTTAAATTTGGTTTTGCTGAACAATTGGTAAAACCAAAACTCATAGCTTTCACTCATCCATAAAGACAGCTGCATGAGTCCATAATGATGATAATTAATATTAGATCCCACAAATTACTTCTCTTTGATTTTCCTCCATTTTCTCAGGAACCAAACGGAAACATCGAAAGAAAGTATATTTCTCAAAAACATAAATTCAAATGCAAACTGAATCATAGTCACCACTCACGGGTAAACCAAACTGGAAAAAGAAGCCAACTTTACGGAATCCAAGCAAGCCCGAATAGGTTTCCAATGGAGCCGCAGAAGATGGAGGGAGAGAGAGACAACCCCACGTTCTGGTCTTTCGCAGTCTTTACGAGCCTGTAGGTCTAGAGAGGATAATGTCGGCAAACGAATGATTAAATAGAAATATCAAAATTTGGTTTCCCGACAAAGCGATAAACGATACGGATCAGGACTTTGCATTTGAGCCTATAATACAGTCAGTCAACTGACCCCATGAACGGCTTTCCGACTGGTTGCTTTAAAAGCGATACGTCGTTTATTGTGACGTCGTAAGTTGGGAAATTTTGATTTTCGAATTTCGACTTTTCTCAACACGGCTTCATGAGTTGTCGCCCGAGCTGCCGTTCAGGGGGGGTCCCAGCGGTTCATCGCCGTCGCTGAATTCAATAAAGCCAAAGGCTTACTTTCGTTTCAGAACCCCCACGCTATGAAGATGTTTATTTAGAATTTTTAAGTATAATTAATTAATCAATCTGAGATAATTTTCTTTATAGTATCAGAGTCAAATCGTTCATTCTAAACAGAAAGTATTTATTTAACGAAACCCCTAAATCTAACCCAAACTTAGTCAAATCCGGTTAACTCAACTCACAATACCCAAATTATCCCTGATTTGAACATTCAAAATTGATTGCACGTCTTATAATAATATAATACTCTTTCTGATCAGAGAGTATTTATTGGGCTAAGTCGAACTGCCGATCAGCACACGCACTCATGAATAAAGCTCTTCACCCGGAGCCTTCTGGCTACATGGCACTCCGGCCTGCATCTTATCACTAGGAAGCGGGTTCAAACTGTAATGTGGGTACTCCCCTCCCCTATCCCCCTTACAAAAAAGCTGTGGCTCCTTAATTACCAAAAAAAAAAAGCTCTTCAAATTTTTGTTCATAAGCTCTCTCAATTATTTCTGTTAACAAGTTTTTAAATAAGTTTTCTAGGGATTATATTTAAAAATTACTTTTTCACAATTTAATAGAGAGACTATGTAACTTTTCGCAGCTTGAACAAATTAAATATTTAGTCAAATTACACAATTAATAAATTTAACTAATTAAGTTTACTAATTCCAAGTAAGTTATGAGACTTGATATGGAACCCTATAACATAGTTAATTTCAATTAAGTTTACAATTAATTAAAGAGTTGAGCTTAATTAAAGATATATTTAATTCATTTCAACTTATTAATTGAGTGATTGATGAAGTTGAGCTTAATTAGTAATAAATTGACTTTAATTATTGCTAATTGAATGATTTGCTAATGATTAATTGCAATTAAATTCATGAGTACTTAAAGAATATGATTTATGCAAAACTTTAATTTAAAATTAGAGAGTTAGCATTTGGTGGATATAACTAATTAAGTTTAGACTAATTCTAAGTAAGTTATGAGATTGTGGTGTTAATTGATTTTAGTTCCTGTAAACAGTTAACTTCAACAAAATTTAAAATCAATTCAAGAGTTTAGCTTAATCAGTGGGTACATTCATCTTGTTGTTTATGGTACAATTGTTTTTCAATACAATTGGTATTTAATTAATTGAATGATTAATGAATTAGAGTTTAATTAAATGATAAATCAACTCTAAGTATTGCTAATTAATTGTTTTAATAATGATTAATTACAATTAACATATGAGTTTAGAAATCTAATTTATGTAAAAGTTTAATTAAATAATTAGATAGTTAGTCAAAATGCATAATAAGTGGATCTAACCAATTAAGTTTATTAATTTCAAAAAAATTATGAAATTTTGGCCTTAATTGATTTCGGTCCGTAGCTGTATTTGATTTCAATGAAATTTATAATTAATTAAATATTAGAGCTTAATTACAAGAGTTTAATTAGTGATATATTTAATTGATTTTGTTTAATATAATGCAATTAAATTTATTTCAATTGGTAATTCGTTAAAGTGATTGATGAACTAGAGCTTAATTAATTGTAAATTATGACTAATTATACAATATCTTTAAATATTTTGTATCAAATTATGTTAAAAAACTCATAAAAAGATAAAATTAATTTACCTAATTACGCTAAAATTAATAGTGAATTAATTTTAAATATTACTACTGTATATTTTATTTTTGATATATTTAAAATTAATTAAATTTAAGAATGGTTAATTGTAATAAAATTTATGGGTTGTGGAACTTAATTTATGCAAGAGTTTAATTTAAAAAGCTGAATATGATTAATAATTCTCACCAATTTAGCACACCAATTTAAAGTAAATTATGATATCATATTAATTAATTAAGAGTGTGTCACTCCAATTAATTTTGCCCTTAATTAATATCACATGTCAAATCTCTGTTGTAATTAAATATTATAATTTAATAGACATTAAGTCAATTACAAATAAATTAAGGTACCTTTTTATTTTGAGTAAGTTTAAAATAAAATAAATTTAAAAAATAATTAGTTGCTAATAAATATATCAGTCATTCAACTTAACTTTCGCAATAATTTAATTTAAAAAATTAGTTACAACTGCGGTTCTAACAAATTTAGCATATTAATTATAATTATTCACTAGTCATATATTATTATTCCTTTATTTTAACTATATTATTTTTTTAATTATGTACGCTATAGTCGGATATTCTTAATTAAATGTACTGTTTCAATCCTAACTAATTAGTCAAATTTTATACTTATTAATCTTAAATGTCTTCCAATTTATATTATTATATTCCTTTCATTTTGTCTTTCATTGTTTACACTCTCACAATTATTTTAAATTTTTCAAATTTAAATTCAAAATATTTGATTAAATAATAAACCGAGTTCTTTAATCAAATTTTATCTGTTGCATAATAATTAGACTTTTTTCCTTGTTAATATTTTATAATTACCATTAATTAAACATTGTAAGAATCTACATGATAATCATATAATAGAATTCAAACGAAATTTTACTTACATTCAATAGTGTAAGTTATGTTCAGTATAAAGTTATAATTTTTTTGTTAAATATATTACTTGATTCTATTAATGTTTTTACATTTCATGTATTAAATGTAATATAAAAAAATTAAAAAATATAAATAATAATTTTTATCTATCTATCACATTATAATTTGTTAACAAATAAAATATTACATACAACCAACTAAATACATATTTTAAGTACATTTAATTTTTTAATACATTCATTTGAAAATAATATTTTATATAACCATGACAGATAATAATGAATAATTTAAAAAGTCAAAAACAATAGGTTGCTACTACAGGCGGTCAGAGTATCTAGGTAAGGAAGAAAAAACGGCAGTACGCGAGAACAGAATATTCACTCCGTTGAAAATTGTTGATTTAGTTAAATCCCATAGTTAATGATTTGAATTCTATAAAATAAAAGTTATATAAGAATATAAAGGTATAAATTAAGAAACTATAAGAAGAAAGACAGGCGTCTTGACACAAACATCCACTCTTCTGAAGAAAAAAAAAAATCTCAATTAACATGAATTCCTTACTTTTTATACACCAAGACACAGCACTCCTAGTCTTGGCCTTGTACAGACAAGTAACCCATTGAAGAGATTTATAACAAATCTGCTGCCAACCCTTCTATCATATAAGTAATCTAGATCCTCCCACACAGCATATGAGAAAGCTGATATAGTAAACGCTTTCACATTCTAGGTTTAAACTTTGGGACTCGATTATTTCATACACAAACCTCTATACATTAGCACGTGGAACTCTTTATAATTTAATTCATTATGGGCGCGTAAAAACCATGGCCTTTGCAAGCTCTAGTCCTAGGTTGCGCCCATACAGCTTCTCCACAATAGTTAATGCAAACTCCATAGACGTCCCTGGGCCTCTGCTTGTTACAAGGTTGCCATCAACTACAACCCTGTTTTCAACTTCACTCTGATCTGATAACTTGTTGCACATGGCAGGAAAGGCAGTGGCCTTTTTACCCTGCATGAGTGAAAGAGATATATCATAATTTGACACCATGATGTAAAATAGTCATAAACAAAAAAGCACAATTGAAGATCAAGTTAGAAATAAAGATTTAGGCTCAAACAGTACTTAATAAAACCATAAAACAAACTGAAGATTGCACCCGGATATTTGGTAATTGTCTCCAGTGAACATTACTGCACAGCTCGTTAAGCATTTTTTTAATTTTAATAGTACTAGTTTGCAGATCATTTTGTTGATAATAGTAAATTAGGTTACATCAACTTAATTCTTGCTGTGCAACTAAGAGGAAATGCTTGTATACATGATTGTCATTGTTCTATAAGAGTTGTGAACACACGGATGGACATGTCAATGTTTGATTCTCTGTTTGCTTATAGATTGACTGAGAAACAGAGTTACCATGAGCAAGCCATGGGGCTCCAAGACTAAAGCTGGGGATGCACATATTGCTCCATAGTATCTGTTTGATTCTCTCTGGTTTTTTAGTAAGCTCAACAGAGTCCCTGATTTCGCAAATGCTTGGGCACCACCCAGTCCACCCTGCAAAGAAGTGGGAATGTACTTAATGGTTAAACTAAATATGGATTACTGAAACGTGAGGAAAGTGAAAAACCTACTTACTGGCAGCAAAATAAGGTCAAACGAAAGTTTAGCTGCCTCATCAAGGAGCATGTCTGCCTCTAGTTTAAATTTACGAGAAGCCACGATCTCTAGCTTGTCTTCAACAGAGGCAACCACAACATTTGCTTTTGCTCTTCGCAGAATATCAATGATCATCACAGCCTCCATTTCCTCTGTGCCATTAGCAATTGGTACAAGAATCTGAAAAGAGGACAAATTCAAATTCCATTACTTATCAAAGTGATTCCTTATTAACATATACAATTTTTCTAGAATAATCACGGCAGAGAAATCAAATTTCCTTCCTTTATCAGAAGCTGTTGTCACTCCACACTGTTAATGTGAATACACAGAAAACTAACCAAGAAAATCTCAAGAACCAAACTTCACCTTGGGAGGATTATCAAATGTCCACTGGACTGGGTTCAGCTCAGTAAAAGTATATTCATCACCATGATTGGAACGCATAACCTGTACAAGTCAGTACAAGAAATCCCAATGAGATAAGCCAAAGTGATAGACAAGACAGGGAAATATGAAATATAATATCTCAAATTATCATAATGATACTTGTAATTCTATCATTCTATGTTAAAATGAAGCAGTAGAAATCTCAATACACTCACATGCACCAATCCATTCATTGATTAACAATAAGAATAGCTAGTCAATGTTACATAAGAATAATCAAATAATAATAGAGAAAAATCTAGTCCATGCTACGAATTATGAATAAACGAATGAGTCCTCTCCTTTTCTTTATGAACATGACAGCGTCATGTTTGGGAAAATGAAGACTCAAACTCCTCCTGTGCACGATTTGTCGACCCCCTGCACAGCGAATAGTGGATCATTGTATGGGGGCACTTATGTCTTTCTCCAAACAGGACACTTTCTGTTCCTAAGGAAATGCAGAGGATCCAAATTTTGATATAAGAAAATTGCAATTTCTCATCAGTGTCCGCAGAGAAGGGATAGCATTTTGTAACTCCTTTTTGGAACAACTAATTGTATGGGTCTAAACAAGAGGTAAACCCCCATAACCCCTTCTCATACCCTACTTAGATCAACAGCAGAGTTTCAATTTGAAGCCATAATAAACTTTCTTTATCCTTTTACAGAATTAGAAAGACTATAAAGGTGGAGATTTGCAAGCAAGTCATATAAAGTCTTAGGCACACAAATATAAATAAAAAATTTTATGTGCATACCATGTTTTTTTTGGGAAATGAAAACTGCTTGGGCCCATATCTTGCAAATAGAATGGGAGCCTTAAATCATTATCATGCATGTTTCGCAGAAACAATTATTTGGTGATATAGTAGTGAGGAATTGCAGGTTAGATGGTCAGAAACTCAGGTGTGTAGTAAGCTGAATGAGACTAATCATCAGATGTCAACAATGAAGTATAAAATGTTCTGCAGATAATTCATAGAAACAAGCAATCTCCTAGTTATTAAACTTCCATCATGAAGCATGAAAGCATCTTTTTAAACATGTGAAGGATCATGATGAAGTGAGTTTTTCATAGAGATGTTAATTTAATAACTTAGAGGTCACGTATGGTAACTTATTTTAGATTCAGCTAGTTCAGTAAATGCTCATGCTATTGTTCACAAGTCCCAAAATTTTGGATGACTTATATCCTCTTTCTTTCCCCATTTTGATTAAATAGTAGGACTTGTTGAAAGCACCATTGAGGAATTACCATAAACTACTAATTTGAGAAGCAAGAAAAACTGAGAAATCTAGAAACTAAGAACATAACTTATATCCAGGAACTTAGATAATATGGGAGGAGATGGAACACTGCTTTTCCGCTGCAAAAGAAACAAATATAAAACTTTCAATTCCATAAGGGATCACTTCCGGCAGACAACGTATTTGTTTCTTTCAAGCCAAAGAATCCAATGACGCATACCAGAACAAGCTCCATATTGGTACCCCCCTGGGCCAAACTTAAGTTTCTCCCTCATTATTATACTTTGTGTGATCTTGGCCAGTTTCTTCTACATGTAAAGGGCAATGGTAATTCATGACCCTTCTTGATTGGACATGTTGAGGAATAGCCACCTTCATTCAGTGATTTCATACTGTGATTAGAATTTTCTAGAAAAAGAAAAAAAGGTAGTTCATTCCCAGATTATTCCTGGACGCTGTTGAATTAAGCATGCTATTTTCAAATAAGCACCATTGTAGATGATATTTATGTTTACATTTCTATCCTCTTTAAAAACAATTAGAAGTATAGTGAATGAGGTCCTCACCAGTGGACCAGCAACTTCATCAGCTTTCTCTTTTCCATATAACTGCTCAACCAGTGCAACTCCAAACTCCATGGTGGTGCCTGGTGCACGACTTGTCACAACTCTGCCATCCAGCTGCACTCTTGATTCAACAGCAGTAGCATAAGATGCCAGTTTTTCCATAAATGATGGATGACCGGTTGCCTGTCAAATTACAACACCCACCCTATCAGCAACGTAACATACGGTGGGTTGTAAAATAAGTAATAGTAAAGAAATATTAACTTACATTCAGTCCCTTCAGCAAACCCCATGGCCCAAGTACCTGTGCAGGAGCAGCACATACCGCAGCATAAAACCGTCCATCTGCAACATGCTTTTTCACCAAGCTTTCTAGAGCTCCAGAGTCTCTAAGATTGTCAACACCTGGAACACCTCCCTAAAGAGGGGGAAAAACAAGACAACAACAAAATTATTTGAAAAAATTCAATTAATTTGAGATTAAGGGGTCAAACACAGCTAAAATTCAACTACCACTATCGCTAAAAACTAGTAAGAAGAGGATTTTTGGCGCAGAAAGCTACCGGGACTTAGCACATATTCGTAATCAAATTTCAACTGCAACACTACCAATCATGAGATTAAAGATTTTGTTAATATCATTCATCCTGCAAGCTAGGTCAGATGAGTCTAAATCAAGGTGACTTATTAGCTCAGAATCACTTCTAAAGCACAACTAAACTTCGAAAACATTTTCAAATTCTAGAAGCTTAACCTCGGGAACAATCATCAAACATAATTCAGATGACACAGAGATATACAGGTAGGGCGATGAGGTCGAAGACGCTATCAGCGACATCAGAAACAGAAGCATCAGCGACCAGCTTGACGCCATGTAGAGCTTCAACCCGAAGCTGGTTCCCCACAGCAGCAACGGTAACATCAGCTCCCGATCGTCGCAGAACGTCGATCGTAATCACAGCCTCCATAGGCTCCGTGCCATTTGCAATCGGAACCAAAACCTAACAATTTCCCAAAGAACAACAATCTCAGTGTCGATTCCAGCCCAGTCTCCGCGGGAGAAGTCGAAGAAGACGAAGATTGAGACGCATCGTTTACCTTACGAGCATTGGAAGCCATTGTTGCAGAGACCGAAAAGAAGAACCGCTTGTTGGGAACAGCGAGCGTGGGAATGAAGCTGGCGAGAAGTTGAGGGGCTAGTAGGGAGTGAGGCAGTGCCACCTTGTGCTTTATTTTACGATGGCTTTCTAGAGAGGGCTGGGTGTGCGCGAGACTCGCGAGAGCTAGCGTTACGAGCGGATAACTGGGAAACGAATCTGTGTGTCGTCTACGTGTCGTGGATTAGCTGCTACTATACTGCCACGTCAGAGCTGACGAAATATCCTTTTCTCTTCAAATGCCCAAAACTTGAAGAGGTTCGGATAATTTGGCCCGAAATTTGAAGAGGTTATGGATAATTTGGCCCACTGAAAGCTGGACCAGAATTCAGAGCCCATTGTAACTGTCGTTAACGTATGCTGGAAGTGTAGTTTATCGGTTTCTTTCCCTATCTCTGTCTCCCTTCAGCTGACGAGCTAAGTAGCTTACCTCCCGCCTACCTCACGGGAAGCTCACCCTTTTCTCTATGCCATGAACGAAACCTCCTCCAACCTCATCCTACAGTTTCCCACAGTTCCCCGCTTCCCAATTGGCCCGGGCTTTTTCTAGTTCAGGGGTTTCTATAAGCCATGCCTTCCTCGCCCAAGTCCTTCTATGGGCGCCCACCTGCATTGTCATCTCGTAGATCCGCGTTCCTTCTAATCTTCTCCCTCCTGATTGGAATCTCGGGTTTCTTGTTCGGAACCATCGCTTTCTTGACGCCAATTCATGGAGATAAATGCTTGAACAGCCGGCCTAGATCGGTTCGAGTAGTTTGGGAACATGGTGGCGCTGGCGGCAGTGGTGGTGCCAGCGATGGGAATGGAAATAGTAGGCATAAAGTTATGGGCTTTGTGGGCATTCAGACCGGGTTCGGATCTGTGGGAAGACGCCAGTCCTTGAGGAAGACTTGGTTCCCGTCGGATCGGCAAGGACTCGAACGGTATCGATCGCATATGCCAGATGAATTTTGCGTGTGTTTGTTGTTTCTGTGTGTTTGTATAACGAATACATGTCGTTTAACCATTGGTTATTGAGAAAAATTCATACTTTGCAAATCTTATTGGAGAACTGCTTACTATACTCTACTTCTACAGCATAATTTTTCTTCTTTTAATTTGATTTTGGATTTGATATACTTTGGAGGGTTTAGTTGGCTAACACTCTGGCAAGGTTCCACCCTTTGTTTATGTGGCCTATGTTTGCACATAGTATTATAAATTTATACTAGTATGCAGTATGTATAAGGTATGAGGTATCCAAAGTGCATTTTGTATTTTGTTGGTGGTTTGGATATTTTGAGGAATCTGGATACGAGAATGATGTCAATTAGTGCTGTATTTAGCAGTGTGCATGCCTGAATTTTTCATCTTTAAAAACTTCCAGTAGCCTCGGGCTGGCGAAAGCAACTGTTCAAGATTTATAGTTCAAATCTCTTACTATAGTCACTTTTACTAACTGGCTGTGGCTTGCAGATTGGAAGAATCCACTGGGTTGGCTTTTAGGTTTGTCATCGGTAAAACGAATGATAAATCCAAGATATCAGCACTGCATAGGGAAGTAGCAGAATATGATGATTTCATTCAATTGGATATTGAAGAGGAGTACAGTAAGCTCCCGTACAAAACGTTAGTGCTAAGAATAACTGAACTGCTGTTTTTATGCCAGTAGTATGTTGCTAAGTTTCATACTTCATTTATTGCAGGTTGGCTTTTTTCAAAGCTGCCTACGCACTTTTTGATGCTGACTTTTATGTCAAAGCTGATGATGATATATATTTGAGGCCAGGTGACTAGATCTTACAAGGCTTTCTAGATTTAACGCACTTATGAACTTTCTTATTGAGGTTCCTTTCTTTGTCCCTAAATAATTTTATGCTATTATTTTTAATTTATTTTCAGATCGTCTTTCATTACTACTGGCAAAAGAGCGATCTCACCCTCAGACTTACATAGGATGCATGAAAAAGGGCCCTGTTTTCACCGACCCAAAACTCAAATGGTTAGAGTTATGTTATGTATGTGGTTTTACTTTTAACCAAAAAATCATATGTAAAAACCTTATGCTTTTTTGCATGCTACAAATCAATTGCTCCAATTATGACTGGGAAAAATATATATAAATTTCCATCTTAGCTTGATGATGCAGATTGCTTAAAAAGTAAGCTATGGATACTATTTTGATGGCTAATAAATGAACAATCACTATTTTAAGATATCAAACTTCTGGTAATAAATTTTACATCCGGATGCATTGTTATCATCTGCATCAGCCATAAAACTAAATTTGTTTACAGATCATATTATTTCCTTATATATGTTAGGAAGATGTTTGTATAGCAGTAAGAACCGAATAAGCTCTGCAGGTAATTTGGTAGTGGTCACATAGGTAAATGTGATTATGGTTATAGTCTGTTCAGAAGAACATTATGAACTTTGAGGCATTGTGATTTATGGGTTGCTTTTATATGAGCCTTTTAATTGTGATATTGGTGATGGAACCCGTGGTAGAGTAATTTTATAAATGTAAAGCAGTAGAAAGTCGGGTATAACATCTTTCTCTCTTCATCAAAGAACCACTTTTTTGGCCTTTTCAAATAATTGGGTCAAAGAGAGAGTCTGTGGGTTCTAAAATTGTGGTAAGTGTGCATATGACATATCATATCTGCAACATCACTAGATAAGGTCTTTTCATTGCCTTCTTTGGTAATAGGTGATTAAACACAAGATAAAAACCAAAAAAACATTGACATTGTAGTTAAGTGGGTGCAGCCTAAACAGAAACTTTAAACTACAAATATGCAAATACTAATATGGTACTTAAGATTCATGTAAAAATATTATGCATGCAATTTGTAGAAATTGATTGGAGTATATTAACTCACTAAAAGATCTTAAGAGAACAGTGGAATTCTAAGAATGGTTTATTATGCATGTTCAAGAACCAAGCTTATCAGTAAATCAGTGAGAGAGACTTAATGTTTAGAGGTTCAAGTGAGGTTGTATTGATATAATTATATAATTTTGGTTAAAATCTTGTGGTGTATATTTGATCATATGGATATCCGATGACATACAACTATACATGGTTATCTTAAAGTTTTAAGTTATTTAACAAATGTCTCTTAATTGGGTTTTTAATTATTCATTTTATCACTGCTCATATATCTTGACAAAATTTTTGGGGGAAGAAAAAAAGAAGAGAAATTTTTTAGACTGGTAAAAATATCGACTCAGAAATAACATTGAGAGACATAATGGCTTGGCACAGTGATGTAGGACAGCAGTTGGGCTTTGTTGTAATCAGAGTTTTGGGGCTATGAAAGGGTAGAAAAGCTAGGAACTTGGTAGGCTAGGGTCTGTATATGAAGGAATGGATGCTTTAATGGCAATAGAATGGGTTCTTAGGATTAATTGGGCTAATGTTTATGGCTGTGAAAGGGGCTGCGAGATTAGGATTTTGGTGCAAAAACAGTGAAGAAAATTAGGAGAAGAAGAAGGAGAAACCTAGGAGTCACACCTAGGGTCCCAAGGCATCACACCTAGGGTTTGATCGCATCACACAATCAAAGCAAATTCTGAATAATTCTCATAAACATAAACTCTGTCTAGTCTGAAAAAGAATACACAAGTGTTTAAATAAGCCTCCTACACCTTATCCTAAAAGAAGAAGAATCCTAATCCTATATGGACAAGAATTAGAATTCACATGGTAATCCTAATCCTATATGGACAAGGATTAAAGCTCATATCTAAATCCTAAAAGTATTAAAATACCTAAACACAAATCCAAATAGACTAGAAGTCTACTACTACCAAAATTCATAAAAAATAAGCTGCGAAAATTCTAAAATAATTACTGCCAAAATTACTAAAATACCCCTAATAATTATTTACTCCTAATTAAGCTCCCAAAATGGATCTCCCTCTTTGGGCATGTGCCAAATTAATGTTTGGACAGCTTTCTCACGTCTTTTATAAGTCTTTAAAGGCTGCTGCTAATAGCCTTCATCACACAGGATGTGGGTTTAAATCCCACAATTGTCACATCTCTGATTACTATTATTAAGCAAGAGATATGAGCTAGCCGTGCATCATGGATGTATCCATCAGAACATGGCTTATTGGTTTGCAGTTGATTGGCTGGTTTATCGTAATTTTGACCCTGGAGGGAAGGGGGGTTAGCATAATGGCTTGCTCCCATTTAATTCAGTTTAATTGGATGACTTGGTCCAACTTTCAGAACACTGATTTATTATGATTGGGTATCATATCTTTAATTATATGGGGTAGTAGTGGCCAGAGAGTTAATAATGTGTATAAATGAGAGATCTATACATATATTTTGCTTCCTGAAACATTGAGTGATTCTCAAGTTCTAGTCCTTAAAAGGTAAATGCAAGTAAGCATTTGGTAGCTTTAAGTTGTTTCAGTTCTGTCCTTTCTTAATCAGGTTTTTTTTCCTGTCCTCACGCTGCAGAGTGCAGAGGTGACCTAACTCTTGCGCAATTGTTATTTTGCATTTCAAACAACTCTGATATTTTTTATTTTGTGATATGTTATTTGTTTTTTGTGGCCACCTAAATAAAATTGAACTCCAATTTCATAAAAAAGACTAAAGTAAAACAATTTTAGACCTTTGAGATACTTCATTGCCTGCGTTAGACCTTCAAGGATCAAATTGAGAAGTATCCAAAGTTTTGGGGACCAAAAATATAATTGATCCTTTTTTCTGCGTATAAATTGTTTAAGTAGCGTGCTATCTGGCCCCACGACTATAAGGACAAACAAAGGGTTTTAACTATAATAACCAGCAAATTTCTTATAACTTCTTGGCTTACAGAGTAGTTCTTCTGACATAATCTTGCAGGTATGAACCACTATCTTATTTGCTTGGAAAGGAGTATTTCCTTCATGCTTATGGTCCTATATATGCTCTTTCTGCTGATGTTGTTGCAAGCATGGTTGCTCTTAAGAATAACAGGCAAGCTATTCTTTCTCCAACTTAATTGCTTAGTTAATAGCTGCTTGACCTGCTTTCAACATGGTCACATATGATACATATGCATCTATTGGGATGTAATTCTTTAGTTGGCATTCACTGTATGAAGTAACACTTGATCCACTTTTTGATGTATGGAGATAAGAAATTTTGTAATTTTTGTGCTTAATCACCACATAATGTGAACAAGAGCTGATGGTATGGTGCTCATTTATGTTCTTCTATCTTACCTGCATCTTGCAAATCTTTTTCTTTAACTTCCTCTTTGGTTTCGATTGGTGTTCTATAAAGAGAAGCTGAACATTGCCCTAAATAGTGTTTAGTCATGTTAAATTGTGTCACTGATGCAAATGAGTTGAGAGCTGTGCTTTAAATTATACAATTTGGCTCCTGTTTTGCTTCATTAGATCATTATTATCATTAAATTGTTCATAGGGTTCTTAAATAATACCTTTAAATGTATCATTGGATTGGTTGGACATGAGCAGGAACTTTGCTTTCTTGTTTCTTATCATGCAAATTTTTAACTCTTGAAGGATGGTTTTATGAAGTCACACACACACACATGCACACGCAGTGTATTTCATTTTTCTCCTTTTAATTTGAAGTGCTGAGGAATATGGTGGTTTAATATGATGATGATATGGACATTGTAACACACATATGTACAGTGTATTTCATTTTTCTCCTTTTAATTTGAAGTGTCTGAGGATTATGATGGTTTAAAACACACACTCATGCACAGTGAAGTGCTGAGAATTATGATGCTTTAAAATGATGATGATATGGGCATTGTAACACACATATATACAGTGTGTTTCAATTTTGTCCTTTTAATTTGAAGTGTCTGAGGATTATGATGGTTCACACACACACACAAGCATACGCACGCACATGCACATACACACATGCACATGCACAGTGAAGTGCTGAGAATTATGATGGTTTAATATGATGATGATATGGGCATTGTAACACACATATATACAGTGTATTTCATTTTTCTACTTTTAATTTGAAGTGCTGAGGATTATGATGGTTTAATATGATGATGATATGGACATTGTATAGTACCCCCACACACACACACAAATATAGTGTATTTCATTTTTCTCCTTTAAATTTGAAGAGCCAAGGATTATAATGGTTTAGTATGATGATGATATGGATGATCATTATTTGGAAATTGTATAGTACCCACCCCCTTCTAAATCCTATTATCTTGAATGTAATTTTACACTTATCTTTTTGAAATTACAGTTTCCGGATGTTCAGCAATGAGGACGTTACTATTGGAGCTTGGATGCTGGCAATGAATGTCAACCATGAGAATAATCATGAACTGTGTGCTTCAGACTGTACGTCCACATCAATTGCTGTGTGGGATATACCCAAATGTTCAGGTTGGTGTTTCTACTTGCACAAAAATGTTATAGAATGATGATGTAAGAGTTTCTGCTATAGAATTTGACTGGCAAGCAGAAAAAGACAAAAAATGATGGAGTTATGACTCAAAGGAATTGGTGGGGGCTGATTATAGTCATTATGCAGGCGTATTATCAGGCTTCTCATGGCAAAAGAAAAAACCTGCCTCAAGCTTTCTAATGTTGTCTTGTATCTTTCTGTACCGCGAAGGGTCACACCTTCCTTAATATATTTTATGCGAGAGTAAACTGGTGCACTGCTGATGTCTTATTACAAGGTCATATGAATGCATTTGTTAATGTTTAAGATTTAATAATGATCTCACAAAAGATTGGGCTTGAATATGCTCCATAAAAATGGGAATTTTTTTATTGCTGTTCCTGTAAATGTTGACTGGTCTGTGTAACCAGATTCTTTTTTCAGTAGGCTACAAGGGCAAAATCCTTGTAATTTATGATTTTTTGTTGAAAATATACCTGTAGGGTAAACCTAGGGAAAAGGATTTTCCTAATCATCTGAGTATTATATGCCTACAGGCCTCTGTAATCCAGAAGAGAGAATGTTGGAACTCCATCAAAAGGAGAGCTGCACAAAGAGCCCCACTTTGGAATCTGATGAATAGTATTCACACATATAAAGTGTAGTTAGCTCAGAAGGTACTCGAGGGATTACATGCTCCTGTAAAGTTCTGCTGCTACGAGAGGCTACCATTCTTATTTTTTTCTATCCATTGATCTTCCTCTTTGTAATTCAACTTTCTTCCCATTGGAAGAGTTACCATGTTGTTTATCATCTTTTTTTTTTTCGCTTCTGTCATGACTTTTCTCCGAAGAGGGTTGAGGGGGAGATGGAGGAGGACCTCTAGCAAGGACTTATAGAGAACTTACGAAAAGAGAGAGTTATGGATGATATGATCATCCATTTTACTGATTTTCTGATTTAAACGTAATTTTCCTGTAGATTGTACATGACTCTCACGAATTTGATATTCTTATGAAGAAATGGAGTATTACTCTTTGATTCCAAGTGTGCATGCGGGTGCGTGTCTTTTGTTTTGGATGCTTCTAAGAGACTCAAAGCTTTGTAGGTGCCTCTTTAAGCCATAGTCCTTTGCGGCTCCGTTGTGTGAATTGCTTTAGTTGGGAGACTTAAGAAAGTATATGGGAAAATCTATTTTCACTATTTTATTTTTACATAAAGCTCACACTTAATATGTATTAGCCTTCATATTTGATAGGTTTCATAATTTAGTTTTTAGGTCTTAGTAAATTTAATGGTTAAATTTTATGAAATGAGAATTGTGTGAAAATAAAAGTAAAAAAATAGTAAAACTCAAATATTTAGCCCTAACTTTTCCTTAATTGATTAACTGACTATTTTGGCTTTCTTTCTCCAATCCTTTTCAGGGCTAGTTTTAGAATTAGCTCCCTTCTGTTGTGTTCCTTTTATATTGTGCTTAATTTATCAGTTAAGTGGTAAATCTGAAGCGAAAACCCATTATAATCATTCTGTACGTGCCTATACTTTAAATGGCTTTTGGCTTCTTTCTGTGAATTGGACTTCAAATTGTTTGGTTGTTGCCGTCAAAAGTATGCAACATGAGTCCTGAAATAGTGGTAAACCATATAAGCCTTAACTGTTACGCATCCAAATTTGCCCATATCAATTGCCATCTAATCTCTGTCAAACTGAAATACAGACACTGCAAAAGAAAAGGAAAAAAAATAAAACTGAAGAAACTGGTGGAAGAATAGAATACTCTAAGCTTCTGCCATGTCTTTCCCCATCCATTTCATCTTTCTTCTTACTTAAGTTTAATTATAGTCAAACTGAAGCAAATGATTAAAACCAGACTCTGATAGAATTATGATTGTATTTTCTGTTTTCGGGGGAAAAATGTATAGTTATGACTAAATCTAGCAAAACTAGACACCAATGTTGATATTCCCTTATCAGCCAATACAGAGAAATTTCTGCACTATTTTTGTATCCTGCAGATTGAAGCCATTAGCAGAGATTATGTGAACTTATTGTTGATTGGTTTGCAGATGTTTGCCCCTCCAAGATTGAAAGGGTAAGAAGCATGAAAAGGAAAAGCAATAACAGAAGAATAGGAAGAGGTAAATGTTGATTAAGTAAACAGAAAATGTGTGCTTAAAGTCAAAGGAAATAGACCCAGTAGTAGTATACTTAAATAGAGGTTGGTGCAGACACCTGAATTTATATACTCTTTTTGGCGATGGAAAAGACGTGTCGTTGAAGTCAAGCTTTTATCTTAAAAAGCGGCTTATGACTTTTAAGCCATTTTGATATCATTCACCTAATCAATGGCAGGAGAGGGAGAGTACTTCCCAAGATTACTGATTAGCAGTATGGGCCTTCAATGATGGACCCATTATTGGCCCATCAAAAGTCAATCATGCTGGGCCATTGTCTTATTCCTGTAAGCTTTTCAACGAATCACGGTACAGAGGGACCCATGTGATCATGAAGACTACTTAATTTTTTTATGATGTGGAGCTGACACAGTTGTTGGTGGAAGTCAGATTTAAATTAATTATTTTATTATTTTTAAATTTTAGTAATTTTTATTTATTTTTTAATTATATTTTAAAATATATTTTATAAATCTTATTTTTTTACTAATTTTTTTAATTTTATATCTATCTCTCTTAAATTTTTCTATCTTTAAAATTCTCAAAAGACAAAAAATATTCTCGTCCTAAACCTACAGGGTACCAATAGTCAAATATAATTTTATTTGCAATTTTTATAAAATAAAAAATTTCTTCTGAATCTCATTAAAAAATTAACTAAAATCACTTAAACTCATGATATTTAAGTAAAATAATAAGGACACAAAATAATGCATACAATAACAGTAAATAGGTTAATCATTACAATGTGTTGTGAATTTTGTATTGATTGTAAATGAGATATTATGTTTTGAGTAGGGAGCCAAGGACTATGATTTAGACAGCGGTACAAGCAACAGCTTGAAATTTTGACAGAATGGGATTTGTCACAAAGAAGAAACAATCATTATGTTTTATTAGGTTTGAAAATAAGGACCCAATCAATAATTTGATAACATCAGGATCATAAAAAAGTTTGCAAATAATGACTTTTTCATTGTCATCATATAGGTTGTCCCTATGAAGCCACCTCAGGTTGAGTTTGATTGGAATTTGGAAGACTGTGCTAAATGTTGGGTCCATTTTTCTAAAGTTGATTTGGCTGTTGAGAAACAATTTAAGGATTTATTAAATAAAGATTCTAAAATTAATTAAATCAATCAAGTAATAAAAAAAGAATTTTTTTCCATATTAGTATATATGGATGCCCTTTTTTTTACATATTTTGTGGACTCTCATTAATAATCATATTTTCTTAAAAAAAATAACTAGGGATAAAACAGGTAAAAAATAACACATTTTAGGACAACTAATTAAATAATCCTTTTATTTTTATAAATTAAATTTTATAAAAATGTTATTTATAAAATTTAAGTTATTAAATTTATTCAATCTCATAAATTAAATTATGCATATTTAATCACTCAAAAAATTTTTGAAACAAACTTTTTTTCTAATTAAATAGTCTACCCAAGGATGATATATGCCACAGCTTGCCGTAAAATGAGACATATATAATAACTTTATATATATTCTATAAATTTTTTTATATTTCTCATATATTTATTTTTTTTCTATTTATCTGTATCTACTTGTGTATTAGATGTATGTGAAAAAAATTTTCCCTTTAATCACCTATGGCAATTTACTTGAAGCACAAATAGAGCAGCATAGGAGAAAGAATCTTCAAACTCACTTTAAATAAACATGAAATTCCCAGAGACCAAGTTCTTGGGATAAGTCCACTCATTAAAAGCCCTTTTTCTATTTGTTGTTTTTCTGGTTTATGCTGCAATCTAAGCAGTACATGATTATTCCTGTTCTTCACCCCAAATGGGCATCACGTGCCCCCTTGTGGTTCCTCAGTTCCCTCAACCTCATATCCCTAAAAACAAAAGGGGAAAGGGTGAGAATGAATGAAGAGGTGGGCTATGCCAATTCCATATTGCAAGGATCCATGATAGCTGTGCCTCCCCTGACACCCTCTGCTCTTTGATCTGCCACCCTTTACCCTTTATTGCTATTTCTATATGTTTCTCGAATTTTAACTCAAAATAACTATATTTAGTGTATGGCATCTCTAGGAAAGCTTTGAAAACAATAATGGCGACATGGATACAAAGAATGTAAACTAATCTTGGTTGTTGGGAATAAAACAATGACTAAATGACTGAACACTGCAAGAACAGAACAGGACAACAAGCACCTTCCCTTCCTTGTAGTAAAGTAATCTGCACCATTCTTTTGCAGTCCAAGAATCCTATGTCGAATGGCCTTAATT
Source organism: Dicorynia guianensis (assembly GCA_037013595.1). Lineage (NCBI taxonomy): Eukaryota > Viridiplantae > Streptophyta > Magnoliopsida > Fabales > Fabaceae > Dicorynia > Dicorynia guianensis. Next base: position 7,518,902 of record JASUAB010000009.1, read on the forward strand.
TCAGTAAGCAGTCAAGCTCACACACCGCTTCAGAATTTATATTGGCATGGGGCCTCAACCTGTTTCGGTCCCTATGTTGCAACCTTTTAAAACTCACAAAATTCTCTTTTTATAAAATTTAAATTATTAAATTTATAAAAAATATTATTTCTACAACCAATAATAAAGTTGTAAAGGCAAAAATAATTTACAAGTTGTTAATTTTTATAAATTTTATAATTTAATTTATGAAACATAATAAATTTAATAATTTAAATTATATGTTATGAATAATAAAAATTATGAATCATTGATTTTTATAAATCTTATAATATAGTATATAAGATTTAATAAATTTAATTGTTTAAATTTTATATTATAAAAATTAAATAAAAAATTATAAATAATAATTATAAATTTGTTGAATTTCTCCAACTAAATTATGAAATTAAACAGATATGATGCTTCATTGTAAGAAAGACATGAGAAAAGGAACATCTTTCTGCACTTGTTTTTGACCCAAATTTGGTAGCCCTAGAATATCACATGAGCATCTTAAACTGAACAATAACATCTTACACCAGATTAACGGATATTAATATTTGGTGTGTTTAATGCATTCAACATAGTTCTGTATAATTAATTTTTATCAAAACTTTTAGACAGACAATGCAGTATTAGTCATGCTCTAAGCATAGCTGGAGACTGGAATGGATGGGTTGGGATGTGCTGGATGATATTCATCCCAAGGGCCATGAGACATGGGGCCAAAAGGAACATGTAAACTAAGGATGTTGGCTTTTAAAACAAAGAACAAGATATCAAAGTGCTGAAGATAGGTCTGCCTGACTCTGTTTTGATGAACTATGGCGATCCATCAGATGATCCTTCAAATCTCTGACACACCATGGTTATAGTGTCCTAAATTTTCCTTAAATTATCTAACCCGCACCATTATTATTCAGAGGTTTCTTCACATGAAGAAGACATTCTAAGCTCCAGCATTATACCTCGCAAGTTACTCACATGACATTTCATCCTCTTGGAAAATATCAACTTTCAATGGTAAAATGAATGCCCGGAATTCTAATGCCATCGGTGGTTTTATTTGTTTGCTGACCTGCAGGCATTTAAAAAAAAAAAAAAATGGGGGGTTGAATTTCAAGACTAATCTAACTCATCTTTTAGTTTTTGCCATTTTTAACTTTATAGATAATGAGCAAGGTTTGCTGTGTATTATTATTCTATAAATACTGAATTACTTTATAGAATGTCACCTAATAACGAAAAAGCTAATGTAGGGTATTTCGATAAAATGATCTAAAATACCAATCCTGATATAGAGGATACAAGAGAATCTGGTAAGAAAGAAAAATGAAAAACAGACAAATGAGAAACATGTTAGCGACTGATCGGCAACATAAATTGAGGAAAAAGTTAAGTAAATTAGCTCGAGATTGAAGTTGTGTTGGGTTGGCATGATTTCAAGGAAGAAGGAAAGAGAGAGAGAGGAGCATCAAGCATGTGTTCGAGGGATAAGGATAAATGGAGAGGATAAGAATTGTCAATTGTCTTTGGACATATACAAAAGCTTCAGAAAAGGATTTCACACTGGTGAAGTCCCACTCTAAAGGTTTATGGCTTCCTCTTCCACTCCCACATGGCTATCACGTGCTCTTGCAGCACTGCTGCTCTGTGACAAAACCCCTTATCCACTACAATTTCTCAGACTTGATGAGATGAGTTCCCCACAAACTCATGTCATCTCCTTTCTGACACACCATCGCTAGTTTCTACAACGGTACTGCTATCAATTTTCAGAGTCCACCGGTAACGCAATATTTAAAATATCTCAACCATAATTATCAGTTAATTTTTGTTTATCAAACCCAAAAACAATAGTTTGTTCATAATTTATAAAATGTTAACTGCAGTATAATTAATGTTTTCAGAGACTTTCTGATGAGCAAAAAGTTAGAAAGTTTCTGAGTTTTGGGGTTGAGGGGAACCTTTCTGATTTTGCCGCATCTGCAGTCTGCACTGTGACAAATAAGAACAAAAGCTAAGAACTTGGTATATATTAATATAAACGCCACAACCACTAACCATGCACAATCTGGAGACAAGAATTAAGCAGCAAAGCCATGATGAAATTTCCCCACATCTTCCTTTTTCCCAAACCCCACTACTCTCTCTCTCTTCATGTGATGGACACGCTGGATCTGACCCATGATTGTTGGGTCTGCAATATAATCCTCAAAGGCTCAAGGGACCAAACCTTACAAACTGAGGTTTCAAAATCCTAGACTTCTAAATTTGCAGCTTCAAAAACTTCATTTCTCTCACGTGGAGAGGTCTTACAACACTGGGAAATTTGCAGAATTCGTCTCTTCTAATTCTGTGGGCAAAGAATGGTAGAAAGAGAGCTTAGGAGCTCTAAAACCAAATTAGTTTTGCCTTTTTGGAACTATGCATGAATAAGAGCATATTAGGTTTAGCTTTTGATTTGCCAAGGTTTCCTCTGCTTTCTACAACAACTTTCTCAATTCATTTTCTGTTCCTTTTCATGTTTGGGAGATATATGGGTGAGTTTATCAGTGAAAATTTTAACTTTATAGACACAAAACATAACCCTTTTTCCCCTTCATGGCTTTTTTCCTTTTGTATTAGATTTTCATTGATTTATATCTGCTGATAACACCGATTGTATTGTTATTTCGTTGGTGACTTCCAAGTTCCAATATTTGTCCATGTGTATACGTTTGAACCAAACAAACCGCAGTTAAATGAAGAAGATTGAACCAGATCAGAACCAGGTTATGAATAATCATCGAAGTCTTGGTGCTTAAGCGAGATACTTATATAGTTAATTTTAACATGAAATACAAAATTTTTATTTTAAGCAATATACTAATATATTATTATATATGTATTCAATACAAAACTCGTATGAGTTATATAAAAGTTTTATTATAAAATTTTCATACCAACATATCCATTTCGATATAAATTTGTACCAGAATTCATTGTGCAACCTTAATTAATATAAAAGTGACCCTTTGCATCTAAGATCATTATTAGAACTTGATAACCACAACCAACCCTTAAAAAGACATTTATTTCCTACGTAATGGCTGTCAGTTTCCAATTCTTAGGATTTATGATATTATTGTTTAATCTGATTGAGTAATACTAATAAAGTGTTAACGCAATGATTATTATCTACCCTTAAAATTAAAGTGGATTCAAGTCTTGGGTTGGGAGGGCATAAACTTTGAATGTGAATTAGTTTTGTATAGACGTGGGAATACCACGTAGAGAAATATTAAAAAAATAATTGATTAATATTTTATTTTTCTTGATTAATGGCACTTTGGCTTCATCAAATCAGTGTTTTAGAAAAAAATTGCAGATATATAATCACTCAAATTTAAAAAAAAAAAAAAAAAACCTTTGGTAAGGTGTAATAGCAGCCCCTTGTTTTTTTAAGGATATAGTTGAATACATTAACACTTGTTTGAATATTTTGTTGAGATCTAACTTTCAGTCAAAGTGCAAGATCCACTTTATTACATAACTAAGGGGAAAAAGACCTCTTTAAATCCTGTTTGGTAAGCAAAACGACCTCTTCAATAATTTACAAAGACTACCAGAAAAAGAAAAAACAATTTGCAAATTGCAATGAAGAGTTTTTAGTAATCAAGTTGGGTTTTGTCTACCAAACGGTGACGGTGCTCGTTTCTTTATCTAATATTAGAATTAACAGCACGTTTTAATAATTTAAGTTAAACAATAAGAATTAAATTTACCCTATAATCTGATAAAACAACTTACTTACATAGCAACATGCCATATTAAGTTCACTTTCATTCACAATTTCGTGGGCCTAATTCCAGATTCCTTCACTGGGGAGTGTGCTAGAAAAATTAGGTGCATTCATAGATTTATTGAATTTATAATTTAATTTGTGTAATTTATTAAATTTAATAATTTAAATTTTAAATTTTTTAAATGAATTTTTTATAAATTTTAATTTGTAAAAATTAAAGAGGTATTAAAACTATATTATATATTGAAATATTATTTAAGCATTGATTTTGGGTCTTATTTTTGTATGCTTGCCTCTTTTAACTTAACACAATAAATATGCTATATTGAGTGCCTTAAAAAAATTTATTGAAATTGTATACTCATGTAATGTATTTTTGAATCTTTTAATTTTAAAAATTCTTTAATTTTAATGACTTTAGAAAGAGATAGGAAGAATAAGAAATTATTTTTATTTGTGAATTTTATTTTTTTATTAATTTTTTTTTATTTCCGTTTAACTATACCTTTAATTTAAGATCAGATGCATATAATGTAATATGGAAAATTATGGACCACCAAAATGGTTCAACTTTTGTTCACCTTTAGTAATTCCTTGAACACTAGACTAAAAATTGGCAGGTGAAACAATGAATTAGGACAATACCTATTAATGAAAACCTATTTATGCTATGCTTTTTCTGAGTAAAACAGTCCATAGCACAAATTAAGTAGGTTATGGGCCATGCATGTTAACCTGCCATCTCTTTATTCCAAATAATGACCGTTTACCAGTCCTCTCAATTCTCTGTAACCTAAATTCACTTTTGCTAATTGTCATCAACATGAGCAGTAACTTGGTTACATAAAGTTAAGCAGATTACCCAAGAATATAGCTAGGTTTTATTGATTCACCAAAATTGAGGTGAGTTTGACAAGGTTCAAGCATGGTTTTGACTTGAGTCAAATTAGGACAAAACAAGATAATGACATAAATCCTTTTACATCATAATATTTACATTTAAATTAGTTAATTTTTATTTTTTTTTATTTTTCTGTATTTAAATTTATAAATTTTAATTTTTTTTCTTTTAATTTTATCATTTTTTCTCTCTTATTATATACTGTAACTTGCAAAATAAAAATAATCTAATCTCAACCCATAATATTCTTGGGTGGTTTTGCTCTTTCTCAATCTAAATGTTAGCTACTTGTGAGGGGGGAATTTTTCTTATACTTATAAAGTGACATCTATTCAATAGTCATTGGCAAAAATTAAACTTAAGATTACCTCTTGTGGAGGTGGGCTAAACATGACTTGTACTGAATACTATGTCCATAGATATTTTATACAATAGAATGTGCCTTGGCATTATTCTCTTCCACCTTTGACATGGTTTATTGTTAATGTACAAAAGCAAGCGTATATGTATACCCCACTGAAAAGGGTAAAATAACTGTAGTGTTGTAGTTAGACACAATTTTTAATCACTCTCAAGATTAAAATGTTCTCCTACCTAACTCATCTGCAAGGTTAAGAGCAAGACAAACAAATTTAAACAGCACCAATCAAAGATACCCTTAAACAAAAGTAGGAGTGTTGGTTTGGGGGGATACATTTGGCAAACAATCTTAGGATTTTATAAAGTTGTAGTATACCCCAGTGCTTTTGCTGCTTATATAAATTCTAGATTAAGGAAACCGTGTGTGTACAGTGGGTTCTACTAAAATTCTCTAACTCTTAAAAAGTAATGCCAATTGTCAAATTGTGTCATCCATATTGCATTAGATACAAAATTTGACTCCATAAACACAACCAAAACTTGGAGTAGGTCAACCCTCTAGTGGTAGTTATCATGTCAGTCTATATTAGAGATAGAAAAAGAAGAGAGAACATTAAACGCTTGCTGGCCTTGATCACTTTGGCTAAACCCTTTTATAAAAATGTGTAGTTTAGGGAATACTATGTCTACGATCAAATTAATATATATGCATTATTCTCTAGGTTTGCTTAATGAAGCAACAATTGGTAATGGTTATTAATGTTGAGGAAGAGCAAGAGAGTAGTATTATATATGTATGGCATTTATTATATGATACAACACCCCATGTAGATGCTTTTCTTTGGGCTCAGTACAATGAACCTTCCCTATAAGATCATAATACCATTTTGATGTGTAATGTTTAACAAATATGGTACTTTATTTTGCTCCTTATATATATATATATATATATATATATATATATATATATATATATATATATATATAACTTGGTCCTTGGTAAGCTAACAATTTATTAGGACAGTACTTGATTATGAATTCCGTCATTTAACTAAGAGCAGTACAACAAGATTAGTAGAGTATAAACATGGAGTAGAATAGCAGATCTAACCATCTCTAACAAACCCAAAAGATATATAATACAGTTCAATTACCCTCATAAATTAAATTAAATATTTATTGAAAATTAGAATTTTAAATATATTAATTTATAAATTAAACTGTGTAAAATTTAATATATGAATAATTTAAATTAAATTTTGCAGACTATTTTATATGAAATATTTTGTCAATTTTGTTTGTCCCTTTCCTATATATATATATATATATATATATATATATATATAATATGAATAAAAGGATCAAATGTGCATATTTAAGTGGAGGAAGTTGGGGTGTCAACCATTTTTGGTAGAAAATAATAGAAGTGGAGCGCCCATTACTTCGCATGCACGCCCTGTAATTAATTGCGGATAACGGCTTACTTGTCTTTCTTGTACAATTTAAATTTATTCCATCATAAACAATACATATAAAATACTTTTTGATATTTCTTTTGCATGCATATATATTTGTATATATAATTATGCAACATAAATAATTATATAATAGAGAAAGAAAATAATGTGAAAAAAATAAATGTGTGAAAAATTGTTTATTATTTATTTAAATAAATTCTAATTTAATTCAAGGTATATAGGTTGAATGAGTAAGTAGTCAATTAAAAAAAATAAAAATAGAGTAGTCAATAAAAAATGTACAATCTATGTTTTCAGAAAAATTATTTTTTTCATGTGCGTTGTATGTGAAATTTTTTTTAAAAAATGTATCTTATTTTATATTTAAAAAATTTTAATACCAGTAAAAAAGTAAAAAAATAATCAATGATGTAAATTTTTTTAATTCATTTTCAAGTCGCATAAAATTCAAGTTAGTGATACTAATATTTTATGAATTATAATTTGGTGGAATGAGACATTGCAAAGAGTTTAGGCACACAAGATGCAACTGGATACATCATTGATTTTAATTTGTGCACATGTATTGTGGCTGCTAAGTACTTGACTAAAGAAGAAGAAAAAAAAAGGGATAATTGAAAGTATTATTCTTGGCAAATTATTGCTATAGAAATCCGCCATTGTAGGAATGAGTAAGAACTTTGCATACTTGCAATAATTGAATGTTCATAGTTGGTGACATTATCAGTTTTCATTCATACCATCCCTTGCAGCAAGTCTAAAGTCATTAACAATTTGAAGAATTTCATCTGTCTCTGTAGCCACTTTGGTGGTGTAATTATTTGTACAACATCAATGCCATTCCTTCAAATTTGAAGTGTCATTATCTTATCTGCAATGATACCGGAACTTGCCCATTTTGTTTTGCATTAATTCAAGTAAAATTTTTATGGAATTTAATTTATAAAAATAGAATAATTGTAATACAATAATGTAATTGAGACAGTCTGAAACTAAATACAAATGTTAAACATATTATAGTTAATGTGTATGAATTTAAACTTTGAAGAGATTCTTATTGAGAAAATAATATTATTTATAATTTTTTATTTTAACGAAGAATAATTTTGTATATAATAATAATGTAAAATTACTTTATCAAAAAATAAAAAAAGTTATAGTTTCTATAGATATAAATGAACTATGCCTATCACCACAACTATAGGGAAATCATGTGAAGACATTAAAATGAACATGTGCTATGCTTGTTAGGGACAAAACAAGCATCACACATGAGTCTAGTAACATCATATGTGTTGTAGTGTTCTGGATAATGTAAAATACAACACATATAGTCAATAATCATTAATCATAAATTGAGTATATATCTACACGACTTCAACCATCACATGCTATTGTTTTGTTAAACAAAGTACTTACATATGCTTTGGAGCCATAATTATTTTGAGAAATTTATTATTAAATAATTCTTGCCTATACAAAGAGTAAGAAATTATTTTTAAAAAAATTAAAAAAAAGTATTTATACACATGCATGAGTTTGGTTAAAATATTTACACTTGCAGAGGTAGTTGCATCTAAATGTAGGTATGAAAATTTTCAAGTTAGAAAAATTAATGAACTTTTTAATAAAAAGAGTATAGATATGTAAATTTTTGAATTTAAATTTAAATTTTTTGAAAAAAATTCTAAAATAATAAATAAATATCATGCAACCATTATTGTTATTTTTTATCAATAATAATTTAATTTTTATTTTATTTTACAATATATTAAAATAAAGCAAATTAGTTGTGTTAATTATGACTAAGTAATGTGTAAAGCTGACTATGGAGCATTTACTTACGTGTTTTTGACTGAGTCTTGGCCTTGTTAACCATTCACTCATGCAGTTCAATTGAAAGCCACGAACATGAGGTCCACCGCAGTGGTTCCCAGCTCATAACTACTGTTGTTCAGTCTCTGCATAATCATCAACATGCCACATCACTGCCACGTGTGAGGCTGAGTTCTGTCCATGTGTCGTGCACCTCCCGCCACTCGATCCCCGCCTCAAGATGGCAAGGGTTTTATATCTGCTTGCCTGGCTTGAATAGCATTGCCCGGTCATCGTTCCCCCTCTTCTCTGATGTCACCATCCCGTCTCCTTCTAACCAACGTCCCGCTAACGGACACCCGGCGAATATGCTTTGATCAGCCCGGATCATGCTAGCGCCGTCAGCCTCGCCGTCATATGCTTAGCTGGACGCCACTGTAGCACTTGGGTTCCTCTTGAATGGGCCAGCTGGCACGCCTCTCGGTCCTGCACATGGCCAGCTACCTCTGTCGAACACTGCGCCCTAGAATTCCCATCTTACCCCTATACCCTAACCCTATATTCCCTGCCCTGCCACCGTCCTCTTTTGCTTCTCATTCTGTACCATCCCTCCAAGAGTTAAACGTTTTCTCTCACTCCCTCGAATTCATCGAAGCAAGTACCAGAGCCTTATCCTCATCTGCCATATTCTCGCAATAAAGCCCCGAATTCAAGGGTAATTGCGTAAAACAGACAAGCATGAGGAGGTCATTTTGGTCATAACACAAGGATATGTAGACTAAATCTTTGCATTGGCTTCTGGCTTGCGTAAGAGAGTGAAAATCTGAAGAGAACAGGAATCTAGGGAGAACAGCGGCCAGAGGAAATTTTCGGTAATATTTTTTAATTAAAAAAGAAACAAATCTGAGGTGTAATTACTCAGACTGCAAAGGAGCTGGCCTCCACGGAGATGTGGTCCCCACTGAAGTGGGGTGTACGTTAAGGATCTGATGTGTAGTAAATTATTAAGGGGGTGTGGAGTTGAAGGAGAAGGGTTCTGATGCATCAGCGCTACAGAGGGGGACAATGAACCTCACCCCCTCTGTGGCTCCGGATGAGATGAGATGGGACGAGAGAGACTGTTCCTTTTCTTCTGCCAAAGTTGATTTTTGATGATGGGGTGGGACCCTTCAAGTGGGGTCCAGGGCCACTTCCTGTTTGCCACGTGGTGTAGGACTTGTTTGTTTGGGTTTCAGGGATGATTACTTGCAGGGGAGGCAACCGGTCATTAAATGGAGGGACACTCAAACATCAAACACAAAGGGACAATGGGGCATGTCCTAACCAATGTATCCACCACCATCGGGTGTGGATCCTGGGCAATCGGGTTTTGGCTTTTAGTGTTTATAGGGCAATTTTTGGATACTGGGGCCTTGATTATGCTTAAATTGCCTTTGAACTCACGCTTTGAACATTTAATTAACGGGTGATATGATAATTATTGCGTCAAATTCCAAGTAACACAAGGTCTTCCCATTACACAGTGGTTGTTCAAGCATTCTATTAATTTGGGCCGTTTTTTGACACCAAGTTGTGAAACATAAAGCAGATCTCTTTTATTTTCCCATCACATTCAATGGTATCAAACCCTTCACGCAAATCAAAACTTGTGCATTTGCCTTTTGCATGGAATTGGAGCCAATGAATCTTGATTATGAATTTCCAGAGTTAAGAAACATGTTTGCCACTTTTAATAAGGATTTATTGTAGGTGAATGAGGAAAAAACATGGAGGAAGAAATTGAAAAATGATCAATACCGGTTGGAAATCCTTATTGGTTTTTTATTTAAAGAATAAGAGATTTTTTAAATAATTTTTAAAAAATTATAAAATAATTTGTATGACCCAATTTATCCAAAATAATTATCCAATTGCTATTATATATTTTATTTACATATTTAAAAATCTTTTTAAATTGACATATATTAAATTAATATCATAATAAAAATTTAATTTTTATGTAATTTTAATTAATCAGATAAATTTTACTATTGGATGAAAAAGTACTTTTACTCATATAAATGTATAAAATTACTATAGTTTAAATAATAAAATACTATCATAGCGAGGAAAAGAAAATACTGAAGTGAGAAAATATTGAAAACAATCAGCAATAGAAAGAGAAAGTGATGAGAGGAGAAGGGGAGAGAGAGGTGAAGTGAAAAAACCTGTCTCGTGAAGCAGCAGGTGAAGGGAGAGGAAAAGAAAATAAAAGCTTGCTCTCTTCTGTCTTCCTTCTCTATTTCGCTCTCTCTCTCTCTCTGCGTAAATCCCATTCCTCTCACTTAGAAAAAACTGGGTTATGCTTCCCTCTCTCTCTAAAAATTCCAACTTCCACATTCATTCTTTGCTTCCTCATTTTATATCACGAGATCCCCATCTCATTCTTTCTTTCTTTCTTTTGCTTCTCTCTCTTCCCTTCATGTATTCTTCAGAGCGTCTTCTGGGGTTGTGGTTTCGTGTTTGTGCTTGTACTAGGAGGCCTGACTGTAGTTCCATTAACAGGCATTGCTGAGAGGAAAAAGGAGAAGGGTAATAAAGAGCTTCGAACATTGATAGAGGATAGGAAGCTAGAGGATAGAGAGAGGTAGAAAGAGGGGAAATTTGAGCCTCCTTTTGTTTGGTTACTGGGAAAATGGCGCATTCTGGGAAGCCCATTCCCGAGCTAGGGTTGGATGCGCTCAACGATCGGTTCCGCGACTCACTAAGCTGCGAGGCTAACAAGCCGGATTTTCGAGAACTTGATCTGGGTTCGCCGGTTTCGCCATTGCGGATTCGTCAGAGTGGGCCTGCTGCTAGCGGGCTCACCACTACCAGTAGTAGCTCCAGTTCATCTGGATCGATCTCTGGGCGAAACGGGTACTACACAGTTGCGAGAAGATCCGATTCTGGTCCAAACAACCACTCAGGTGAGCTTTCCGGCTCCAGTGAGAACAGCCCCACTGCGGCAGAGAGCCTACGATCGGCGGGGAATTCCAGGAATTTCAAGCCTGGCCACGCAAGATCCGATTCGGGTAACACCCAGCCATTAAACTATTCGGGTCAAGGCGTTGCCGTGAATTCACCGGTATTGAATGTTCTTCCCACCGGCAATATCTGCCCGTCTGGCAGGGTTCTAAAGACGGGCATGGCTGCCAATCGGAGCTCTAGGACGGACGTTTTGGGCTCTGGTATGGGAAATTACGGCCATGGAAGCATAATGCGAGGTGGTGCTGCATCCAAAACTGGCACTGGAGAGGCCACATGTGCACTGAATGCCTGGGCAAGCAATGGTGGGGGAGTCAAAGACCCGGTGAAGAGAGCTGTACAGAGTGTGGATCCAGAAGAGGTGAAGAGAGCAGGGAACGAGCAGTACAAAAGGGGGCACTTTTCAGAAGCATTGAGTCTATACGATCGGGCCATTGCATTATCTCCGGCCAACGCTGCATACCGTAGCAACCGGGCAGCTGCATTGACTGGTTTGGGACGGTTGGCTGAGGCAGTGAGGGAATGTGAGGAGGCGGTGAGGTTGGATCCTAATTATGGAAGAGCTCATCAGCGTTTGGCATCTCTTCTTCTCAGGTGAGTGAGCGTGAATTCTATCCTTTCTCTGCAATGCTTTATGATATTTTTTGTGTTTGTTGTTATGAAAATGTGAACTTGGCACACCTGGGGGGGAGGGGTGATTATTGTCCTGTGACCACAGATCAAGCCCATCTGTTAGTTATTCCAATTGTTGTGTTTCTTATCATTCAAGTTGATTTTGATGCTCTTGTTTTCTGCTTCTGCTTTGACTGATCGTATATTAATAGCAGTGAAAATGCGAGTTATTACAGGTCTCTAATGTCACTCAGTGTTTAGGTTGGATGAATTCCTTGATTTCTTGGGTGTATTATCTCTGGTTGTGAGTTTTTTGGTTTTCTGTTGTGTATAATAGCTTTCAAATGTAGTTTTAGTTTCTTAATTACTTGTATGAGTTGCGAAGGTGTCAGCTTTGATGGCATATCAACGATTCCTATGATAAGTTAATTTGGATTCAGGGGTTGACTGTCGTACTCTGAATTTCATACCAGTTAACTACCATTTAGTTCTTTGTTTAAATTCAATGCTATTATCCCTTTACATAGTGTATAGGTAAGGATTTTATTCTAATCTGGTTACATTTTTGCGGCGCTGTGTGTAAGGAAATTAATTTGTTAAACATTGTTACAGGCTGGGACAAGTTGAGAATGCTCGAAAGCACCTGTGCCATCCTGGGCTGCAGCCAGATGCTTCTGACTTGCAGAAGTTACAGTTAGTGGAGAAGCATATAACGAAATGTGCAGATGTCCGGAGGAGAGGTGATTGGAAAAGTGTTCTTAGGGAAATTGATGCTGCTGTTGCCGCCGGGGCAGATTCTTCTCCTCAGGTGAAGGAATTTCTTTTGGTCATATCTGATTTGATTTGAATATATTATGGAGGTATGAAAAGTATAAAAAATGTCTGAACTGGTTGGAAATTGAATTTACAGCTCTTTATGTGTAGAGCAGAGGCCCTGTTGAAGCTCCACCATATTGATGACGCTGAATCGATTCTGTTAAATATTCCCAAATTGGAAGCACAAACTAAGTCCTCTTTGCAGGTACAATGTTTTGGGATAGTTTCTGAAGCTTATTCCTATTTTGTCGGAGCACAAATTGAGATGGCTTTGGGAAGGTGAGTTCGGAAACTATAAGCTTCATCAGAAATGTAAGATGGTAAAGGTTTCTGTTGGAGAGTGAGAATGGATGGTGGATGTATTGCAGGTTTGAGAATGCAGTTACAGCTGCTGAGAGTGCTAATCAGATTGATCCCCAAAATATTGAAGTTGCTGTTTTGCTCAACAATGTAAGGATGGTGGCGAGAGCTCGAGTACGAGGCAATGATCTTTTCAAGTCTGAAAGGTTCACTGAAGCTTGCTTGGCATATGGGGAAGGCTTGAGACTGGACTCTTCAAACTCTGTTCTCTATTGCAATAGAGCTGCTTGTTGGTTCAAGCTTGGGCAATGGGAACTTTCAATTGAAGACTGTAATCAAGCTTTATATATCCATCCAAATTACACAAAAGCCCTTCTGCGGAGGGCTGCCTCTTACAGCAAGGTAAATTTATTTCTTATTCCATGCTATGTTGTTACGCTCATATGTGACTTATGTCATCTTTTGCTTGGAGACGCAGCTAGAAAGGTGGGAAGAGGCAGTCAAAGATTATGAGGTCTTGCGGAGGGAACTTCCCAATGACAATGAAGTTGCTGAAGCTCTGTTCCATGCCCAAGTGGCATTAAAAAAATCTCGGGGGGAAGAAGTTTTTAATTTGAAATTTGGAGGTGAAGTGGAAGAAGTGTCTAGTCTCGAGCAGTTTAGAGCTGCAATATCTTTACCAGGTAACTAAAATGGTCGAACTGAATCCTCGACTACTAAGTTTTTACAGCTCTGTTATTTAGCAAATCTCCTAATACTAACTTGAATTTTTACAGGTGTTTCTGTTGTCCATTTTGAAACTGCATCTAACACGCAGTGTAAGCAAATATCGCCATTTGTGGATACACTATGTGGCCGCTATCCATCAATTAACTTCCTCAAGGTAACTCACTAAACAGATTAATTTGTTTTCTGTTTACTTGACTTACTGATATTTAAGTAATAGATAAGAGAGAACATTGCCAGAGTTTTCTTACGCATGCAACCTTTTTGTCTGATCAAAGGTGGATATTGAAGAGAGCCTAACAGTGGCAACAGCTGAGAATGTTCGGATTGTACCAACTTTCAAGATTTACAAAAATGGCAGTCGAGTGAAGGAAATTGTATGCCCTAGTCGTGATATGTTAGAACACTCTGTCAGGCATTACAGCTTTTAGAACTCAAGCCTTGCACTGCTTCTCTGCTGTCGTCTGCATTTCCTTACTGCTCAAACCTACAGATGAACTGAAACTCCCTTCACAGTTCTTCCAGTTATTTAATCCGATATTTAATTGATCACCTGATACCTGTGACATAGTCCGTACCAGAAAATAATCTCGTTAGCAACCAATGCTGGTGGAACCCAGAGATAGTCTAGTTCTTTTTGCCGTTTACATTTATTCATTCATTCCTCATTGCTCTCGGGTTCCATGCGCCTCCCATCTCCCTTTGCAAATTTTCGTTTTCTATTCTCCTTTTCAAATCATGTAGGCCAGCTGTTCTTGTATCCCCAGTTTCTTTGCGAGCCAAAAAACAGGGAAACCCCCCCCCCCCCCCCCCCCCAAAAAAAAAAAAAAAAAGAAGAGATTTTTAAGTCTGTAGACTCTGTACAATTGATTTTATTGGCAGTTTCATTACCTTTTTAAGATAAGTAGATAGACAGATATAGAGAGAAGGGATTGGGGCGTCAGTCTGCTGGTAGACGAGGATCTGTACCTGTATATATGTGATGATATATACGAGACACCAGAAGCCTTCGAGGGAGAAAAAAAAAAGTGGTGGGTACCTGCTGGGTTAGTGAAAGGAGGATGAATATGTTGTTACTGTTGTTTTTTGGCTTTCTTTTTTTATTTTCTATCTTAGACAATTAATCAATAAAACTTCCATTTTTTTGCTCACTAGTGCCAATTATATTCTTAACCTTATTGCATTTCTACACTTTGAAACCCCACACTGATGACAGGCTTGAGATGTATTGTCATTTGGGTTCAGCATTTGGCAGGAAGAGTTAACATGGTTATGGAATCATGGGCTGATTTGCAAAGTGAATAATGGGGGTAAATGCCCACTAACCTTGGAAAATTTCTATTATAGGTTTATGTCTATGCTAATGATCCTTGAACAACATTATCTATTAACCATTGGTTCTATCAGTATAACCTCTTTTGTACCATTATAATCTCTATTTGAATTTTCTTAATGGCATATAAAAGATATGAATAAACCTGGGCCCTGCTTGAGATTGAAAAGCAGGCAGATATGGCATTTTAAGTTGAGTTGTGTTTGGTAGCAATATCAAGGTACATGGGTTTTAGAAAAGGTTGGTTTCTGAGATTGAGAAGGGTGGACTGGATGGATGCTACAATTCGTTACTCTTACCTTTTAGAATAGAAAAGATGGTGGACTACTATTTTATACTAATCTAACATCAACTTTGTTCATTAGCTAGGATGATGCTTGACAGAGAAGAATAAAACCAATGTGAGAGGAGAAAAAAGAGAAAAGTGTTTTTACTATAACCAATTAATTTTTTGACATTATGTTTTTAAAACAAATAATGTGAAGAGTTAAATTTATTAAATTTTATAATTTAATTTATAAAATTTTTTAAATTAAACAGGAAGATTGTATAAAATCAAACAAATAAAAATGAAGGTCTTAAATAAACCCTTGAGGAAGGAAGGGGCTTATGATCACATGTGGGCATTTAAGATGCTGCTGCTCCCTTTCATCTTGGTGGCAGTCAGACCTACCTACTACTTACTCATAACACTCTAAAAGGTCATTGGTCGGTGTTTGAGGAGAAATGTCAAGTGTACGTAGAAAGAGACTTTTTGAAGGAGAAAGAGAAGAAATAGAAAATATAAGAATGTGTATAATTAAAATCTAAAATTTATATGTAGCTGTATTATTACTTTGAGTGCCACTCTTTGCTGATCTATATGTTGTAGTTACCTGTGGTGTTGGAGCTGAATGCTACACCCAATTGGCAATTGGGGTACCTATGTGAATAGGACTTGCCATAGTAAAAATCAACGGAAGGCTTGCTCATATTCTACATGCATTGTTGAACAATGTTGAGAGAGGAGGAAAATAGATCAAAAGGAGTGAAATCAAGGACTCAATAAGAGGTGTCCTCCCAAAATAAATAAAATTCAATATGAGATTTACCAAAAGACGAAAATGCCATTACATGTGGGCTCAACTAAATATGGATTGAAGGGTAGTGATCATCGATGCCTCAACACCAGCTCAGAAAGGGACTTGAGATGCAGAAGCAGGATCCAAAGGCTGTGTAATAAATAAAGGAAAAAGACTGTTGCAGGCAACAGTACCAAAAGTACGGTGTACGACGACATCATGGCAAACCGTTCTGAAACTGGACCTGCATATGTAGCCGTTGTGCTTCATGAAAAAATTTCTGACTTCGAATTCTTTTTATTCAAATAAAAATTTAATTTTATTAATATATTTACATTAACAAAATAAGTAAATTTTAAACCAAGAAACTTCGGATGCCGAGAGGAATAAAAATTGTATCGTGGTTAAGGATCAATATGAACATCTTACTACCTAAGAATTGGAGGCATCCTTATTGTTTGGTCGAGTTTTGAACATGATGGTTTTTGTTCTTTTTTTGGCTTCTTTCTTGGTTTCTTACTGTTCTTGTTCGTAATCATATTTTAGGGTTGCATTATTTGATGGTGAGTTTGGTTCCCATCGTTTTGATTATGTTTCCTTTGTCGCAGCCACTTGGACTTTTGCCTTCAAAATGACGTGTTGTGAGGAAAAAGCTTTGCTTCCCTGCTGCAGTAATAATAACTGACGAAGGTCCATCCTGTACTTGTAGTACAGGCTCCCCCCCTTCCCCACCCATGTGTCTTTTCTTTACTTTCTACTTTTTTCGTTGCGTTAATTATTTTTATAATATAAAATTTATTTTATTAAATTTATTAAATTTTATAAATTAAATTATAAGATATAATATAAAATTAATAACTTACAAATTGTTATTTCCATAATCTCATATTGAATAATTTTTTTTCTTTGTTTTCAGATTTTAAAAATAGAGAAGAGTCCAAAAATTCTCAAATAATGTTAATAGTATAAAAAATTAATGTAAAAAAAGGTATAATGTGAAACTTTTTTTTTTTTTTTAAAAAGTGAGCATTTGTGCAAAGTTTATATAATTTTAATTTATATGAATATCAGTACTTTAATCTCACACCTTATTTAACACATAATAATAAATAATTGTAAAGTGTTAAATGTGACCATTATGCGTCAAACAAAGTGTGAGAGGAGAATTAGTGAATGGAGAACTATAATTGGGTAATATGAATAAAATGTTTGAAACAGTTAATTTTAGGTTAACTCTTAGATGCTTTAATTCCAGCACTAAAGAAGTATCCCTTTACTCATAAAACTACCCACCGGATCAACTACTTCGGAGTCTGCTTTCCAAGGGAGTAAAATTTTGCTCTACAATGCTGGTGGATCTAATAAAATGTCTTGATTTGGGAAGGATTTTGCCATGGGGGCTACTACTATTAACGTTAGACCTCTGTCAACCAAACTCCTTTGAGACCATAACATGCATGTGGGCAAATGAATGTCCAATTATTAGATGATAAAGCAGAATATGGAGTTCCTATTGATTAAGGGGAGTACCATTTGCAACACAAGCTAGACAAACGGAAGACTCAATTTTTCCAAGACACATAAATCACAAAAAGTAATGATAGGATTACGTAATAATTATATACTCCTATTATAGAATTTCACTGATAAACGTTTTTCAAAAAACAAAAATTGCAAGTATTCTGCATTGTAGGATTCGAATACACAATTATTGTGTACTCGAATCATTACTCAATCACAAATTGCGAGGTGCAACATGCGTACAAATATCCACTTGTATTGATTTTAGTATAATTACTTCTATATCAAATCCATTTGATTTGCTAATAATTTGTAAATGGTCATTGCTTTCAGTTATTACAAGGGTAATACAACCAGACTAACTTTATTTTGGACCCGTTTGAATTAGCTATGATTAAAACTAGCAAGTCCAAATTGGCTGTATATAAAGCATCAAAATAAGTATGTGCATAGTCAAATTTGAATTGGATTAGAGAAAGAAAAAAAGGATCAAATTGGAGGTAACCGGGATTTGTAATTTTTTACCTCAACTCAACACAAATTAACTACCAAAGCAAGTCTAAATGATGGAAGTCCCAATTGAAATGGGTGGATCTTGCAGTGTTGAAACCCAGAAACAGATAAACCTTTTTAACCCTTTCGGGAGTTAATATCCATGCTTAGCGTTCAAACAACCATTGCTTTCGTCATGAGCAAACACGTCATGGAACAAGGGATTTATAAGGAAGACAAACAGAATTCATAGAAACCTATTCACAATTTTTGATGTTTGATTTAATTAGTAGTTGAAGATAATCCATGTGCTGAATATGAGACATAAATGATTGCCATATATATTCATACAAGTTCCAATATAACGCTTCCAAGAGAAAAACGCAATTAACAGGAAACTGGAAGCTACGAGGACTATGGACTCCAGAAGTTCAGACATCAAATCCTTCGAATTTCCATTTCAAATCGACGGTTAATAGCATACATTTGCACCGTTGTTATTTGAGGCCAGAAGTTTCCACCATATCGTTAGGCACCACTAGCATATAATCGGGTCCACTCCTTCGCTGCAGATTCCAAGACAACTTTTTTAAGAATAGATTATACATTTAACAAGTTTGATAACAAAATTGTAAACTGATTTTGATTATTATCATAAACAGAAAGGATACCTGTTTCAACAGCCTCGGCCTCATTTGTTTTCCAATGCTTGGCAATGTTCTCAGAAAGTGGATCATCAGGGTTTGGTGCACTTAGAAGTGCTTGAATACTAAGAGAATAACACCAACAAAATTCATATGATCAATTCATGTTTCTTGTTAGAGAATCAATAAACGCCCCTACGATATATTCCTCATTGTCAACTGTTCTTCTTGCCCAACAATAGTAGTCTCATGATTAAACCCAAAAACCAGACAGAACAGCACATAGCCAGAGGATACATCTCCCCTGCAACTATTTTTTCATTTATAATCTTTTTTTTTTTCTTAATACGAATCCAGACATATAATTTACAAGTAAAAGAACATCTGCTCATTTCCAATAGTAACTTATGTTTTCCAACAAAAATTTAGCATACAAAACGAGAAATCTTCCATACCGGCAAGGTGATTAAGCTAACTAAGGTTTAGTTTAAAAAATGTTATTTTCCCTGACTTAAATACCTGTTTACAAGCATATCACTATTTTTCTTAATGTTGCATCACGTGACATCCGCTTTGGGAATAATTTGTGATTGTAGAATATGTTGCAAGTTTAAAGGAAAGTTTTATATTAGAGCGGCTATATTCTATGGTAGTGAGTGCTGAACTTTAAAAGGTCAATAAGAGTAAAAAATGAGGAAAAGTAGATATGAGAATGTTGAGATGAATGAGTGGACATACAAAAAAAATAAATTCGAAATGATTGTATTCGAGAGAGAATTGGTATGGCACCTATTGAAGAGAAAATAACAGAAACTCGGTTACGGTAGTTTGGGCATGTACAAAGAAGACCGCAAGATGCACCAATGAGAAAGTTGATCAAATCGTTTTTAATTCTATGAAGACATGCAGAGGAAAATCAAAGAGGACACTTGGAGAAGTGATTAAAGCAGACTTTTGATTAAATGGTATTTCCGAAAATGTAGTTTCGGATAGAAGTTTATGACGACATTTAATTCATGTAACCGATCCCTCAGTGTGAGAAAAGGTTCTGTTTATTGTTATTATTGTTGTTGTTACATCATGTGACATTGGCAAATGTCACACAACAATTATGACCTTAGAGCCCATTAAAATTTGCTCCATTTCTTCAGAAATTAAAGATTTCAATTCATATTACCTCAAAAGAACAGTCCGTATCTGAAGCGCAGGACTCCACTTATCTTTCAGAATATCCAGACATATCCTGCCAAGCTGCACCGACTTGAATTTGTAAAAGAGAAGTTATAATTGAAAAAAAAATGAGAAAGTAGAGACAGTAAAGTGCACCTTATCAATGTTCGGATGATATATTTTTGTCAGAAACCTGACCTGTAAGAAGTATGCACACTTTGATCAGAAATCAGTGGCAAAAATCACGTCCATTGTCAAATGCATAACATTGAAGTCCACTGACAATGTATCTTTATCATCACAGATTCACAACTAAACTTTAGTTGGTCAAATCCTTAACTGTGTGCTTAGAACACTTTTGATGTCGAATTTAAAAAATAATGCATTTGAAATAAAATGATTTATAAATCCTGATAAAAGAGATGATATTTTCCAAAGATAACTTATTACACATAATAGTATGTAATTGAATTGAAAAGTAGAACGTTTTGACACTAAAACTTATGAAGGAAATATTTCAAGTTCATAAGGAAATTTAAAAAACATATATTTAAACAGTTCCAACTTCCTGTTACGCCAACCCTATCAAGGGAAGGCAATAAGGGAAAGATCGAGAGAGCAAGAAGGCTGTTTCATTAATTGAACTGGTTTGTGGACCAATCTTGTGACAATCAGAAAAACAAAACAGATCATTGCTACTACAAATCACAAATTGACTGGAAGAATACCAAGTGTACGGAATAAAAACAAAAGCGAAAACAAATGTCATACCTTAGGAGCAGCCATTGGATATTCTTCTGGCAAAAATAATTCTAACTTGAAAACCCCTCCTAGTATTACAAAAACAAAAAGAAAAATGCATATTGGTGAAAAACAAAGATTTCATAGAGTGGAGAGGATCACCAATAATTTTGAAAAAATGAATATGTCAGTTTCATCAATGATATCACTAAACTCAACATTAAAAAAGACAATAATATTCTTCTACTTGCAAAAATATATCAACAAGAATGAAACTACATCCTAAATCAAGAAAGTAGTTCCATGTTCAGCCTTTGGAAACCAAACATATTCACTTAAATAACATAAATAGCAAACCTTATCAATGCTTCCTGATATAGCATAGCATTCATCACTCACATAAAAACATAATCCTCCACTGCAAAAATTAGGGAACTGCCAAACAGATAATTCATTTCGAAAAATTGACTGACCTCAGAATTTGGGCATCCTGAAGAAGATTATCCTCCATCAACAGAAAATCCATTGTTTCTTAAACCTTTCCCCTTATTTAAATTTTAATAAAAACAGAGCTCATAACTTCAAGCTCTTGCAAAGATAGCCAAGCTTAATGATGTAACTGATGCACAGGTACAGCTATAATAGGAGCATATGCCTCAAAAGCAAAATTTTCAAGCTTAAACCAATAAAACATTGAAAGAGGAAAAAAGGATTCAAAAAAAGTACAATTCCTCACCATATCTTCTAATAAATTTTAATTTTTAACAAAACATTCACAAGCATGGCATATAAAGACTCCTGATCGGGAAAAACGATCATGATATATAACCCATATTCAAGAAAGGACAGAATCTCACAAAATAATGATAACCATGTCTATCATGCATGACCAGAACAATGGCCCCCACGGCGAGAAACACTATTGATTCAAAAACAAGAGGCTTGGATTATACATGTGAATGACTTTGAATCTAGTTCAATCCTCATAAGTTATTTTGGCATAGAACTATCCTTATTTAATTACCAAATTATAAGAGGAAAGTACTTAAGTTCTAAGATATTGTAGACTGGAAAAGATTTGTCATGGGGTCTATTATTCAGCTAGTGAAAGCAGTTTCATTATGATTATGAATATAATATGTCCGAACAAAAAAATTACATAAGATGGTTAAAAATAAAATCAACAGTAAAAATTTTATTTGGTCATTGATAAACAAAAAGGTGAACAATGGTGCACCGTAATAATGAACTGCATAAAATAAAGTCAGTAGCAGAAGGGGGCACAAACACTAGGCAATATGACAAAACAGCTTGTAAAAGCATAGGTTTTTATAAACATTATGGACTAGATTTTAGCATTCCACCTTAGCACCCAAACAACATGCCCAACAAAACTGCTTCAGCGATCTTGTATATGATTAGGCTGAGAGATAGATTACACAAAGATTTTATAAAAAAAAAGTAATAGTAAAATGTGCATTTCATGGCACAAAGAAAGTGCATAGGGGTATGACAGTCTTGAAATACATTTGATTATAAGACAAAATTGTTCACGACAATTACCAATTCCCTAAAAGACACAAATCAAACTGAAATTTATTTCACATTACTAGGACACATAAATTAACTGGTATCATTTATAGATAAAGATGTAATGCATACAGCATATTGTTGAGTTTAGCACTACCTTCATAGGGAGACTGAGTCGGCCCAAGAATCATCACATTGAAATATCGCATATTGTCTTCTGAAGGTGAAGCACTAATTCCCGGCGCTGCATTAAGTGATCATATTATTAGAGAGTCAACCAATGAACTGAATCTCAAAATACATTTTGATTGAAAGAAAGATGGACGTAATCCATGCTCCATATCTCAGATAAGACCAACAAGGTGAAATTCACACTTCCTTACAAAAAATTAGGTAAAGCCAACAGAGCATGGATAACCTTCAACTTAGAAGGTAAGCTTCTAAAGCACAACACCAGTAGGGGACAATGCAAATTTAGGATGCGAAGAAAAAGAGGAACTGAGAGCAGTTACCTGGCTCACTAAGGAGGCGCTGCGTTTCCTGTTGGGATCAAATAAAGGGAGTGACCAAAACATTCAGAGATCAAAACTAAATACCAAAAAAACATAAATCCAGCGCTAAATTTCGCTCCTGCCAACAATCATAACAGACGGAGATTTAACTCCTCAATTGAACACCTAAAACTTCTAGATTTCTAATTATCACTATAGATGAAGGAGACCAAAAAAAACACTGTTCTGAAATTCACCCAAAACGAACTACGCAATTCTTCGTTTAAACAAGTCCTTCAAACAAAAAAACCAAAGCCAAAGACCATAACCAGATTCCAATTTTACTTTTCAATCTCTCTCATTTTCTCATAACTAAACAAATCGATCGGTAAATTGACATGGGGATCTTAACGAGTAATTCGATACGAACCTTGATGATTCTTCGAGGGAGGTTACTGTTGGCCATTTTCGTGATCGATTGCAAAGCACTCAGTAGGGTTTTGAGAGAGAGAAAGGGAGAGACTCTGAGATAGGCTTTTTCACTTGAACGTGCCTCACCCAAGGGTTCGATTTACAACTTGAAATCTCTATTTTTTTTTCCCCTAAAGCAATCAGATTTTGACTATTAAATTTATTTTATTATTATTTTTTTAATTTTATATCAACAATTAATCTGGGGAGAATATTGATGACAGTTCCCTTTCATTAAAATAAAAAAATCCGTCCAGTAAACATATTTTCATCTCATGTGAGAGTAATATAAATATTTTCTTTTTTATATTTAAAAAGTAATACATTTTTTCAACCACCAAAACGTTAAGTTTTTTGGGAGCAAAACCGGCTTCCAAAAAAAAACAACTCAAAAAGATAGATCTAGGTAAGAACCGAGTTGCAATATATTATAGATTAAAAGAGTTTTTAATGAGATTTATGTACAAATTTTCTGAGCGTCTCTTCTTAGTTTTCTATACAATCATATGAAACTTTTCCAAGAAAGTTTTTTTTTTTTGGATATTACCCAAGAAAGTTTTCTATACAATCATACGAAACATTCCTTAGAAAGTTTTCAGCATCAGTTGTCTCTTACATCACATTTTGCAACGAGCTAGTGCAGAATTTATCTTCCATGATTTGTGCGAGAGTTTTTTCGCCAACGGGCCACCGAGCATACCCCATAATGGGGCTTCCAACTTGGAAAAAGGCTTCCTCCCGAACTAAAGAAACAGAGATTATTTCCACGTCTGAAATTGATCAGCTTCCCTTCAGTTGTAACGGAGAATGGCTTGCTTCTGTCCCACAAATGTAAAGGACAGAACAACAGGATATCCACTCGAACATATGACAGAGGTAGAGCATTAATCACTTTAGCTTTGTGTGCATATGTAGCTGATCCAACATTTGTATCAGTTTTATGGAAAACAAGACTAAAATATGAGACTTCTGTGAAAAAGGCTAAAGATGGGAGATTGAGGTTCCAAGCAGTTCCCTTGTTGGCATGACTTCAAGCACTTTCTTGTATCATGCCCCTTTCCACACACACAAAAACTCCACATAATCTGATTCATTAGCTTTATATACTAAATCAGGATTTTGTCGGGAAATCAGTATCTCAAAAACTTCAATTGTTAAGAAAAAGTTTAAGAATGATTTTATATTTAATATCTGTATCAGATTCACAACCTTGACATCACTAATTAACCCGGCATTGTATGCAAACTCAGATTCTGGATGAAGAGCTAGCAGCACTCATGGGAGTAACTGTAAATTGTAAAAGCCAATTGCACAAATGGTCGTGACACTTTGCTTATAGGATGAATAAAGCAACATCAATTTGAGATCCTAAATAATCCTTAGAAACTCAAAATCTTTAATATTGAGACATAAACATTACTAAGTTGGAAAGGAAGATCATTAATTCATTACCGGTGGTCATCCATGCGAACTTGATGGCAGCAAGTGACCATCAGCTGCAGCAGTAGCCTTTAGGGCAAGCCAGTGAAGTGCCAGAGAGTATATTGTAGTGTACTACTCTCTTATTGCCTTTAACCTAAGAAAGAGGGGCAATTGGAGACAAAACCTAAAGCAGTTTTATAAGATCATGCCACATATTGACCTGAAATTTCTTTCTTCTTTAATGACAAATCAAAGAAGAAATCACTAAGATCTAACAATTAATGATACCTGCATGTGGACTTATCATATATCTATAACCAACATTGGGTGCATCTCCAGCATAAATCAATGGATAAGTTCTATTTTTAGGATCAAATTAATGTATTTGCACTTATAATCAAGAACTCTTAATTAGGAGCATTCAATTTTGTATCCTTAAGTGAGATTTGAGTAAATGGCTCAGATACCATGCCACTACCCAACTGAACCACGGTCATCGACTTCCTGTTAATCGCAGCAGCAGGCATGGAATTCATGTGCCCATGGTGGAAAGTTGGGGACCATGAGAGCCACTAAATGTCTTTTCTATATGCACAACATATTGTCATTTGTATTATTGACCATAAAATCATTGAATCGAGGAAGTTTTTGAAAATGGAATAAATCATATTGCTTTTTCTTTTTAGTTATATTTATTTTTATGATTTTTTCAAATCTGCTTACGGTAAATATTGTTATAATGATAAGGTGAAGTTGGATTCGCTCACAATAATCTCAAGTGGTATCTTTCCCATCCCTTACTCAGGTTCGATTTCCCCCTCCCCCACAACATACCCACAAAAAAATGGACCTTTTAATTAGTACTAAGAAATGTGAGAGGCACAAATACAAATAATGCATCATTACCAATATACATATATACCTCGTACATTATGTCTCACAATTCTCGTACAACATACATGACCATGATTGTAGAGTGAAAATAGTTGAAAAAAAGAGGCAAAGGGCAACGAGGATGATGATAAGACAATAAACTAGAACATGTCACATCTCACATTGCCACCTCTTCTTTTGTTGTCTTTTTTTTCACTTGGCTAATGATCATGATTGTCGTCGTCCAAGTCCAACTCCTTAATGACCTCAGCACATTTGGGATCAACGTGCTGGGTCATGAACCCAAGGGGATTGACATAGCGAACCTTGGAGGAGACACCCATGTTCTTGGTGAGCGAAATCCTGTCAGAGAAGCTGCCAGCTGACATGAGCTCATTGCAATATGGATGAGTGCTCTTCACTGTCTTCACCTCACAGATGTCTTCTTCATGGTCACCCTCCACTGCAATGCTGTATGCGCCAATCTTGTCTGTTTTAGCCACTCTTGCGTATGTCAGGTATCCATCGTCTGGTTTTCTGCAGTCCAAAGCCACCAGCACACCTGCGTATGCATTTTAACTATCAATGGACTAGTAAATGTCATTCATCTTCCATGTATGCCTAACTTGAGCACTGTATTTATGTAAGAACATCTTAACAAGAACATGATGAGAAAAGCTTGCTAGAACTAAGCCACTAAATGTGGTGGTATATTGTAGTGGGAAGGAGTTTGGGTAATATTGCGAGAGGTAGGGATATGAATCAATTTGAGTTGGGTCTAAAAGGTTGGGTAAGATGGGGTTTAAAAATTTTGATCAGAATCCGATTGGAGTTTGATTTGACAAAAAGTACAAAACCCGTTATGAATTGATGTATGAGTATATGGGTGGTGGATCAACCAAGTGGATTTAGGTTTTAATCTTATCTATTTCATTTGTGACAAGAAAAAGTTTTGCTAGAATTTACCAAATGAGAAAATAGTATTAACTCAAAAGTGAGTTTACAAAAGGTTATTATTAGATTTGTAGAGTCTATAATTTAATTTATGAAAATTAATAATCAAATTTTTGTCCGTGAGGATTTTGCGATGGATTTCGATTTATGGAGGTACCTGACAAGGGGCGGCTGAGCTTGGTCTCAAACTCAAGGCGGCAAGGATCACAGTAGACCCTGCCTTCAACGGAAAAATGGACAACCCCATGGGCATGAGCCAGGCCAAGTAGGGATGAGAAACAAAACGCAGAAACGATAATGGCAACAGCAACCGTACAGAGCTTTGCCATTTTGCAGTGGGTTAATGTGTTTGTGCCCTTGAGCTGAAGAAACTTGAATCCATCAAACCCTTTATATAAGTGGAAGGAACAGGCTTGCTCCTTGAATTCTGTGGTAAAATTGGGCTAACTATGTTTAGAGGAAGAAAGACTTGTTCATCAATTGAGTTTCCTTCACCCATTTTTCTCACACTTACAAAACTAACTTTTCCACACAAATGAAAAAAAAAAAAAAAATCATTAGGAGCCACTTCTTTTCCTTAATTTGAGAACAAAGTTGAAGTTTTTTTTAAAAAAAAAAGTATAAATAATAATACTGAATTAGATGCAATTAATTTGAGAAGTGTATCAATTTATTGTAAGTGGCATAGTACTATTGCATTGTCCTAACACAAGTAAATCTGGAGTTAGTAGTTAAGCAAACCAGATAGCCGAAGTAAATTTGATGAAATGCAATTCAACCATTACTGTATCAATAATGCTATTCTCAAAAAATATTTTACTAAAATCTTATAAAATGTTTAATGTTGTAAAAATTATACTAAACTAGTTGATTTGATTGGTTGGATTGATAACTAATCAATAAACTGGTCCAGTTGACATTCATAATTAGTATTAAACAAAACTAATTAAAATTGATAAACCAATCATATGAGTTGGACCGGTTAAACTGATGAAATTTTAAAATATTATAAAAAAAGTTATCTACAAATACATATTTAATTATCTCTATCACACATAGAACTTTTGAATTATTAAAAAAAAGTTATTAAAATACCATAAAATTCATAATTTTTGTTCATCATATACTTTGTTGGCTTAAAATTCACATTAATTTAATGGGAATAAATCAATATATATATATATATATAATATTTTTAAAATTATTTTATTAATAAACAAATATTATGTATATAAAAATGATATTTACTACATTGTTTAATTTAACTACGAGTTTAACTATTCAAACCATGATTATCTTCCAAAATGATTCGTTCTGATTGATCCAATATTTAAACCATTGAATCAGATTGTTCACTTTAAAAATGATGAGGTAAGTTGCGCAAAATTTAAAACTAAATGACTAAGTGTGTAATTAAACTCAAATTTTTTTTACTTTCTCTTCTTTTCTATAATTTTCTTTTTCCGAACTAAGAAAAAATGTTAATTTTATCATTTTCTGAAAATGTAAGATTTGCCTGTCCTATTTTTAGTATCCAGTTAATAATACTTTTGATTGTGGAATGATTATTAAACAATTGGATAGATAATTCAATGATTTATTACTATAAAAATTAAAAGCAATAATACTTTAAAATTATCAAAAGTTGATGCTTTCTTTTTGATTTTCATTTTGATCTGGGTCTCTAGATGTCTCAACAAAATAAAAGTTATTTCATTTGGAAGATATATTCATAAAAATTATTACTCATGATTTTTATTTATTAATTATTTGATTTAATTCATATATATATATATCACAACTTTATCAACAACCACTCTAAAGTAGACATTTTACTAAATGAATGAAGATAGTAGAATTTATAAATTTTTATAATTTAATTTATAAAATTTAATAATTTATATTTTTTAAATATATATTTAATAAAAATTAATTTATAAAAATAACATATCGTTATTAAATACTTTTTTTTCAAAATGTTACATTAACTAAATTATTTTTAGCTTTTCATTTATATTATTAAAAATAATCTTTTTATTCTCACATATTTATTTTTATATAACTAACACTTTATAAAATATAAATAATTAAATTTATTTAATCTTTTAAATTAAATTATAAAACTTAATCAATTGACATTACTCTTACTTTTTGTGAGAGCAGCCTTTTTGTATTAGAAGTACTTTTAGTATGGAAAATTACTTTTACAGAATCAAAATAGACATCAACAATCTCATTAAAAGAAGGGAGATAGATCAGGTTAGAATTGGAAAAACCCTCAGATCTGTTGTCTTTATTTCATGAAGAAAAAGCATAAACAAAAAAGAAGTGATAACTCATACGACCAAGATGGTCCAATTAAAGTCATTATTCTGAGAATAAATTTGAGCGAAGATTTGGTAACTCCACAAGTGGGACAAGGCATGATTTTGTATTATAACATAACAATCAGCTGCACTGACTTATTTTGTGGCACGGCAGCAAAAATTAACAGCTTGGCTGCCAGGCTTCTGTGGAATTCTAGCCCATCAGACTATATCTTACAACAAAGTAGGAAAACCATATTATACCTTGAGGCAGATAAAGAAAAAAAACCCACTTTAGGTGCACGCAACTAGATTTTTGATTTCTGGGGAAGACTTGGTGCAAGAAAACAGCAAATTACAAAGGGAACTAAAGAAAAAGACAGAAACTCAGATTTAACCAGTGTTCTGCATGCCAGCAGCAATACCCTTCATGGTGAGAATGAGGGTATCCTCCAAACCAGGAGCATATTCGCTTGTTGGGTTCAGTTTTACAAGTTCATCAGCTGGTTTGCTTATCTCATTAGACTCTTTTGAGATGCGAGGCCGCACCTTGACATCATAGTTTGGATCACGGATACGTTTCAATGTGTATGCTTGGCAAACATTAAGGGTAGTAATGTAAGAATCACGCAGGCGGAGTCTTTGCTTCAAGTATGGGTTCCCTTCAAGAAGGTCCTTGTGTCCAGCCACCTACCAGTACAGCAGAAAAAAAATCAGACTGTGTTCTAGTCTTCTAGGAAATGTTTATAAAAGAATTAACTGCTACTAATCTGGTAAATTGAATGGCAATGAGAAACATTGCAGATTTTTATGATGAACAAAGCAACAGAAACTCTGAAATAGTTAAAAGTAATGAAATGTCATAATGGTAAAAGTAGCATTACCTGAAGGAGAAGTTTCTTTGTTTCTTCATACTTGACCCTCAACTGCTCCCCAAATGGCCACAGATCTGGTGA
Organism: Dicorynia guianensis; assembly: GCA_037013595.1. Taxonomy (NCBI): domain Eukaryota; kingdom Viridiplantae; phylum Streptophyta; class Magnoliopsida; order Fabales; family Fabaceae; genus Dicorynia; species Dicorynia guianensis. The sequence continues at coordinate 7,548,689 of JASUAB010000009.1, forward strand.
AACAAGGAGCCTGTCGTACAGAGCAGCTATCCCTGGGTCTCCCTTGGCAAACACCATTTCCACTAAATCAAGGGTGACCCTAAAGAAAGGCCATTGAATGTACATTTCTTGCAGCATATGGAGGTTCTTGACATCCTTCTCAATTACGCGTTTAAATGCTGCCCCAAAGCCAAGCCATACTGGAAGATGAAACCTTGTTTGGGTCCAAGCAAAGATCCAAGGTATTGCACGAAGTGTTTCAATGCCCCCACTTGGCCTTCGCTTTGCTGGTCGACTTCCAATATTCATCCTTCCATACTCCAACTCTGGTGTAGCCTACATTTTAGAAGGTTGTCAGCAATTGTTAGAATAAAATGTTAGTTTACTGAACAGATAGAATATGGAAAGAAAAATAAGTAATCTGTTGCTTGGAAGATATCTTACCAGACGGAAATATTCAACAAATCGGGGTTCTTTGAACACAACAGAACGGTATTCCTGTGTAGCAATAACAGCCATCTGATCCATCAAAGCACGCCATTCTGGTTTTGGGGAAATTGGGGGATTCATTCCATGTTCTAGAGTAGCAGCTGTATAGCGCTGAAGTGTTCTAAAACACAAGTTATGCTCTCCAAATGACTGCTCAATAACTTCCCCTTGGACTGTTACACGAAGTGATCCATGAATTGTCTCTGGAGGTTGAGACAGGATAGCCAGGTGGGTGGGCCCACCTCCTCTTCCAACAGTCCCGCCACGACCATGGAACATGGTTAGCTTAACACCATATTGCTTGGCTACCTTAATAAGTTCCTCTTGAGACTTGTATAGCTGCCATGCTGCAGAGAACCTTCCGGCATCTTTACCTGAGTCTGAGTACCCAATCATGACTTCTTGTTTCCCATTGATCCGATTTCTGTACCAGTCTATTGAGAACAACCGAGCTAAAGCAGCTGGAGCGGCCTCCAGATCTGCAAGCTTCTCAAACAACGGAACAACTCTTAATGGATGCTTGACATGGCATTCCCGTTGCAGAAGTTCAACTACAAGCACATCAGATGGTGAAGTTGCCATTGATATGATATATGCTCCAAAATTATCGGGTGGCAGTTCAGCTATGACATGAAATGTGCCCAAAACATCTCTAATTTCTTCAGTTTGGGGAAGATCAGGTCCAAACAGTGGGCGTTTGCCACTCAATTCAGACAAAAGCCACTCCTGCCGCTTCTCTTCAGACCATTCTTGGTAGGAACCAATTCCCAAATGTTTGGTAATGGCGTCCATCACATCAGTATGACGGTCTGACTCTTGCCTGATATCAAGCCTTACTAGAGACAGTCCAAAAGTGGAGACTTGCCTCAAGAAATCAAGCAGGCTTCCATCAGCAATTGCCCGATCACCACAATCACAGAGTGATCTGTAACAAAGTTCAAGGGGTTCCAAGAACTAGACAAAATTTAAACTTAGTTAGCATCTGTCAGATAAACATAAATTAACATGGAAGAGAACTAAATATTACATATAAGCAAACATGATTTTTTTAGCATCGGACCCAACGATGTACCTGCTCAACATTGGTGAAAGACGCTTCCTCTGGAATGTCAGAGTAACCATGAGCTAGCAAATGACGAGAATGCTCACGAGTCTTATAAAGCCTATCCCTTACTTCACCCAATATCACACGATATGGTTCATTTGGAGGAATTTTTTTCCAAAACTCTGCACAAGAAATTATGAGTATGGCAAAATTGAACTAACCAACGTACTTTGCAATTTACACTACAAGATTGAAATAACATGTAGGAATAAACATATTACAGTTTCTTCTGCCGTGATGCAACCTTGTTTTAGGTGGATATCGTAATTTGGAGGTTTATACCTAAAAAAATGTATCACCCATCCCCCAAGAGACAAACGAAAGAATCAACAACTACCTATATAGTGTTTTGCAACTGCATCTTTCTTAGAAGATCTGTGAAGTTCATCTGCACGGACACGTAGCTCATCATTACAACGCCACATAGACAGCTACAGAAATAAGAGAAATCATCATAATGATGCAGAAGTAATAAAACATCCACAACATCCATTTAAAAGATGCTGCAATATGCAGAAGCTATCAAGTACCTCAAACATAAGATCCTCTATCTGGGAATAATACAAATTAGCAGCCATCATTCTAGCCAATAAGCAAACATCCCTTGTCACTTCAGGAGTTACTCTTGGATTGCCTGCAACATATTGGACAGAGATTAGACACATGACCTTCAGCTTCTACCACTGCCATTAAATGCAAAATGCAGCACCATTAAAGGAATCGAGATTAAAGTATTGAACATGAACAAATTTTTTGTTATTCTAATTTGCAATTTTCTATCATTTTTTAATTATTATTTTGATGAAAGCCTTCCCAGTAGCTTCACTTGGCAGAATCTAAGTGTCATTAGAAACCTCTTCATTATGTACTACAAAGTGTTTTCCACATAAAATAATTATCTCAACTGCAGATAGAAATGATAGTGTGAGAACAACATTTAAGCCAAATCATTGTATTTAAGATTACATGTCATCATATAAATAGAATTAAGAGCAAATGAGATACAGTCAGTTGCTGATCTTCTTAGACAAGCAACAAAATACAAATTTTCATGCTAATAATAATCTAAAAAATTCTTGGTTTTTCAGTAAGAAATTTTCCAGGCTACCCAAAAAAGCCTAGTGCGAAAATTGGCTGCAGATCAGCTTAACAGTATCAGAACCCGCATCCTTATCCAACTAAAAAGACCTCAACTATAGGCAACATATCATGTAAAAACTTGAACAATATCAAGCATTGATTCCCCCTTCTTATTCTTTTTCACTAAGCAAGTATTTCATTTTGAAATCCAAGGAATTTGTTTCAATGTTTCAAATATTATTTGCTGACCATTCCTTTGATCCCTATGCTGAGGAACTAATTCTGGCCACAGATAAAAATTTTACCATCACGATCACCGCCCATCCAAGAAGAAAATTGAATAACAGGAGCATTGTAAGGAACACGTTCATTAATTCCTATATTCTTCAAAGCTGTATCAACACGGCGCAGAAATTTGGGGACACCCGTCCAGATTGTTTCATGGAAGTAGCTCATTCCTGCCCTCATCTCATCTTGTGGTGTTGGAGGAGTCCTCTTGATTTCATCTGTACGGAAGGCAGCTTGAATCTACATGAATAGAAGTTACAAAAGAAAATTATTAAGAAGTCAATAAGTTGAGCTTTTCTCTCTTTTTCTTTTCTGCATTTATCTTTCAAGGAAAAAGCAAACAAATTCATACAAAGGTAAAGGACAGATACAAATCCATATTTCGAAAGGCATGCAGTCATAGCTACCTGCAGATATAAGAAATTTGACCCGAGACATGCAACTCCTACAGTTAGATTATGGAACAAAAATTTTCATCATTATTAAAAAAAGACCTTCTTCTAAACACAATCTTTGAATATTTGGTTTTTTAATAGAACCCAATGACAACTTAGTTGGATAAAATTTAGTTTGTTGTTGTACAATATGGGGATTGAATAGATTGAGTAGTTTATTTTAAGTTGAGTATGCAAACTATATTTTCTGCAGTTGCATGTGAAACCCAGATAAACATACAAAGAAGATCATGGCATGCTTAAACCTCAACTGACATACAGGAGAGGAACAGAAATAATTATATCAAGGATCTGTCTCAGGTGGCCAACATCCCAATAAACTCACATTGCCTTTCAAATCATTTATATTCATGGTTTTAATCTGCCAAGAACTGAAAAACAAGGAAAAGCACTATAAATTATCACAATTTGGTAAAAATTTAAACAAAAAAGAGTTTCGATCCTCACCTCCCTCTGTAGGGCCTCATCAAGCTCACGCTTATCATCAGGAGTGATATCTTTGGCGTACAACTGAGTTAAATTATTCCGGATCCTGTAAAGCAGTGGCACAAATGAAAGCTAAGCTTTGCTACTATGCGGCAAATATTTTAAAATAAAAAGCTGCAGCCCAAAATGATGATACATCAACACCAACCTTCCATGTTTCTGAAGCAAAGATCTCCGAACTGATTGAGTAGGATGAGCAGTAAGAACCAGATCAACAGTCTGGTTTTTTAGAGCATCAAAAACTTCTTGAGGGGACTTCTTCAATCCCACCACAAGTTTCTTGAAAGTTTCTTCAATATCGGATTCTGTAGTTGCATTGTTCTCGTCAACAAAATCCCCTTTTTTCAACTTGTTCCTTCGACGGTGAGCAATCTGGACCTCCTCAGCTAAGTTGGCCAAGTTAAGCATGTGAGAAAAGGACTTTGCAACGACTATCGAATCCCCAGCATCCAAACTGGTTATCACGTTTCCAAGCTCCTCCAGTTTCTTAGGGTCATGCTTTCCTTCGTACTCAGCAGAAAGTTCGTATACTTCTTGAACCTATGCACGAATTAACTGTCACTATGACACAGTTTTCCATTGTATGATGTCCTCCCAAGGGCAAAAGAATGACAAAAGGGAAATCCATTCACATGTCCTTTCTTGTCAAAGAAATATGAAGGACAAATGATAGAATCACATTTAACCCACTCAATGTTAACGCAAACAATTTCATGGAACATTGACCACAGAACAGTTGTCTTTCAAGTCAAAATTTGTAATTTTTTACTACAACTTCATTCTCCAAATTTCACCTAGTTTAGAAAACTTTGATGGACTAATGAACAGAACGTCCGACCATATCCTCTGATTGTTTCTTTCTTTTCACGTCTGATTTATTAATCTCCTGCTGAATTTCCAAGCATCAAGAAACATGATGGTTTTCTTTTGTCCCCTTAGAGGAAAAACAAACACATAGTCAAGATATAAAATAAAATGCCTCAGGAGACCAATGAATGTTTTCCCTGCAGATAGCATTATGCAAAGGTCTTTCTATAAATTACAACGGCATACCAGAAGTTCAGTGTCCTTAACACTACCCAATACCAGTAGACAAAGCCGCTGCCCGAAATCTTCATATCAAATAAAGTTCCATACTTTTTCACGCCAAATCAATATGATAAACTTTGACAACCAATTTGAGACATTTGAGCCAAACCAAATTAATACAAAAGGAATCTAAAGACTTCAAAATAAAAATAATTAAAAAAGGAAAAAACGCACCGTTTCTTTCAGAACCTCCCCATGTATATCCTGGAGAATATCAAGGAACCGATCCAGGAGTAAAGCATCATACTCAACCAGCTTGTCATCCTCACTCACCTTGGCTGGAACCAATTGCCGAAGATGGGCATCAATGGATGCCATTTTTTCTAAGTTACGGGTCGCCATTGGTATTAGCTTTCACCCCCACACCTGCGATCGTCAAAACCAAACAAAAGGTAGCACTAAAACAAAAAATCAAAAAACCTGAAACCCCACAAATAATTGAACCTAAAATCATGGAGAGAATCAAAGCAGTAGCCATAAGTTTTGATGGCGACCCAGTAAAATGGAGATGTTGACATAGAGATTTGACGAGTGCGAGACACGTGTAAATTAATGTGTTTGCTACTACTACAACAAAAATATGCCAAATTAAAATGGAGCATGTAGAAAAATCATGTCTTCTGCATGACCCAGAAGTGAAACAGTGATTGGAATCCCATTGTACCTGACTATGAGCCAGTTGGACAGGTGAAGAGAGAAGGTAACGAGTGATGAATCAGAGAGAGAGAAAGCGAGAAGAAAAAAGAGTGCGTAGATACAAAGCGGTGCACGGGGTCTTTATATAGAAAGGAGAGAACTTTGTTGCAAAAACCAATTTAGGAAAGAGTGCTGTTATTTTTATTTTTATATTTTTATATTTTTATTTATATTTATTATTTTATTTATTTTTTTTTTAATTTTTTATATTTAATTTTAACAACAAAAAGATGGAACACGTCAATCACGTTGCTGCAGCATTATTCTTTAGGAAAACAGTCTGCCATCTAACTGTGGGATGCGAAATGGCAACTGGGCTTGTGGGATTGATTGGTCCGAGAAGTTTAATGGTTAGGATTTTTTAAGTGAATATTTAATAAAATTTATTTGTGAAAATAGTAGGATTGGTTCTATCTTCCCTCTCATACATCTAAATGTAAACCTGTGCCTCAGTCAGTAACCATACTTCGCCTCTTCATGGCTCTTACTAGGCCAAACCAAAGTAAGTTGTTTCAGACAGTGACTTTATAGTGCATTTGTTACTATTCCATCGGGGTGGAATATGCTTCAGATTTTCAAAGATTCTCCCTTTCCAAGTAGGTAGTAGTTTTTTGTACGAAACGTGAACCTGGCTGCGTAAACCAAAGCCAAAGGGGCGCTATAGACAAAAAGTTTTCTTTCTCAAATATCCAACCTTACACAAGATAGAAACTTCCATCTTTATAAGACAAGATCATAACTCGGGTGAAATTAGAAAGCTTATTCAATGGCATTTAAGCTCTAATCAAGGTGATGTGTGATTGCTGTTTGAACAGTTAGATCATATAAGAGTAGGGGCACAATCAGTGTAAGGCTCATTGTTCCTGAGAGCAAGTTCTAACAACAATTTGTCTTTTTCTCTCTCTTCAATTTCTAATAGGAGTAAAGCTGAAATTCTGACACAGAAAATTAATTTAGTTACAAGAAAAATCCAAAAACTTCCTCCTTGATTCCAACCCATCCACTTCAATACGGCTTATTACATTTTCTTGTTCGACGATTCAATATGGCTCACTTTCTGGCGGCGCTAACAATGTTTTGTTGGAGGCTTCAGCTGAAATTTGTTTGCTGCAGATTGAGCTTCAAACTTGGATGCCAGTGTTTGAGCTCTGCTTCCATTTGAATTCCACTTTAACCAAAAAAGAAATCATGACAATATTATAAATCTTCAAATTTGTACTCCTATGAACAGAAAAAACTATTCTTTGTGCTTCTGTTTTTTTTGTTTTTTTTTTAACTACATGATGTTTCCAGGAGCCATAGGTACCACAAAATAATAAAAAAACAAAGCAAGCACACAGTTTTGGTTTAACTTGACAGTAGTATATGCGTAAAGGTCAGTTTGCGTTACTAAATTTATGTTTTTCAACTACGTTCATGACGTGGTTGAAAAACACAAAATCAATAATTAAAAAAAAAATTATAATTCTCATTGGATGAATGCTACATTGTAAATGTAGATGGAAGTGTGATTTTAATGTTATAAAAATAGCATTTCTCGTAGTATATATAGACAGGAATCACAGATGGACACGTTGGTGCATTATGACTCTACATGCGTGAACCATTATTTTATTTTCAATGATTTCGTCGGAACTGCTAAGGAACAAACATGTGAGGTCAGAGAAATTATAATTAATAAGAGGAGAAACTTATTTTTGCTTAACAATTCTTTTAAATATTTTATAAAATTTAGTGAAAATATTAAATTGGTTGACTTTTATAATTTAAATTATAAAATTGATAAAATAATTGTATGAATTCTTTTGAATCAAATTGTTATAAATTTTAATTAATAAAAATAGAAAAATTATTAACATAAACATGGTTGATGCAATCAGCTTGTAACTTCTCGTATTGGTTGTGTTTTAAGCTATTTTGTGACAAGTCATATATTTAAGATTTGATTTTTGAGTTGTCTTTGGTGAAAAAGATTGAACTATTCTATAACTTTATATCTTAAACGAGATTAGTTTCATTTTTTGAAGTGAGGATACTTAGAGTGTTACCCTAAAAAAAAAAGTACATCAATTAAATTGAACCTAATGAAAAGAGACAAAAAGAAGATTAAAAATAATATTTAAAAAGACTATTGAAAAAAACCTTATGCTAAATAGCTTTCTTAAAAATTTGATTATAAATAGAATTCAATAGATATAGTTAACCTTACTTGATAAAATAAGTTTTTAGTTATTGTTGTTGTTAAGAGTTATAATCAATAATGGATATTAACTAAAAATTTCGAAACAATCCATGTAGTGAGTTTTTCTTTCTTCTTTTATGACCATACATCTAATTACAAAAAAAATTTACTTTAATAACCATAAATCCCCCCTTATTAAAATTTGTCTCTGGTCATAATTTATAACATGATTTTATTGGACATAATAAAGAAGACATGTCAACATGATTTTATTGGACATAATAAAGAAGACATGTCAAGTATATCTAAGATTTTATCTTAACGGTGAATATAATAAAATTATTTTTGAGTGAATATCTTATTAGTTGTCTAATTTAGACTTAGTTATATAAAAATTGGGCTTGTTATCTTATCCCTTATTTTATTTGTGTATATTTTCTTTCATGTTTTGATATCATTTTGTAAGAAAATTATTATGTTACTGTCTATTATTTTTTTATTTTATCACATTTCCATGTCTTCAGTGACATAATCTTATAAAAGTAAACGAAGTAGCTAATAACCTTTCATTATAATGTAAATATTCGAAGATCAAATACAAAAATATGAAATTGCGTAACAAGATCTTAGAAAAATAACAAAATTAATACTCTAATGTTTTAATAAATGAACTTTACATTGCACCCCTTTCTTTTTCTTAACATTATCATATCAATTACACGTATACTCTGCTTTCATCCCATTCTGGATAAGAATTGTTAGAGATATTATCAAAGATTATTGAATATAAGTAATTAAATGGCTTAAACTATTTTACCATTTCTTTTGTAATAATCAATTTATCCTTTGGTGCATTCAAAAGGTCCAATGATACAACATTACGCATTTATTCACATAACCCACCAATCTTGAGCTATGTACAAAAAGCCGCATCATATATTTCTAAAATTAAATGCCATCTTTTGCTTTTTTTTTTTTCATTCAATAATATTATGTTTTTCACATTTGAATTTTTTATTTTCAACCTTAGAATTTTGTAGCAAAATCATGCTCTATTGATTACACTTTTTCTCCTTTTTCGATCAACATCATACTCTCCCAATAATGTCAAATACCAATAGGATTTCAGCATAACATAATTGGAAAAAAGAAAAAAGAAAAAAGAGATTGTCCTGCTTCTTCATTCTATCATTGCTTTAGAGTGGGGTGGCTTGTTTTGGTTTTGTGGGTTGCAAATGTGCTTTATAATTTTATTTTTATTTAATTTTTAATATAAAATTAATATTATTAAATTTATTAAATTTTATATAATAAATTTATAAAATTTCATAAATTTAAAAGTTTACATCATTAAATATAAAATTTTAAGTGAAAATTATGCATAAAAGCTTAATTTTTGGATGTGCAAATTTCATGTGTACTTACATGAGTAAAGCGTGAAGTTGATTTCTAATATTTGTGAGGCATTCGAAGTTTTCAATTTTTTTTTTTTTAAAAAGATAGGGTATACAATAAAAATATATATATATATATATATAAGATAAAACTGTAAAATAAAATTTAAAATTATAAAGAATTTACTAACTTATTGAGTTCTGCGCTAACTTTTCTTCCTTTCATTCAACTCGCTCACTCGGCATGGGTGAGGCTCCATTGTAGAGGCATGATGGTTGATAAGTTCTGTAAACTATAACCTAAGATAGTGGGATATTGGCCCTGTCAATCACATGCCTTCAAATCAAATAGCTTATCTGATGAGCTATGCATCACTAGTTTGTGTTCCTTCAGAAGGGACACTGCATTATATTACAATTTATAAAATCACAATTATTGGAGGCCTAGCATGAGTGAATAATTGTAAACTAACCCTAATCAGGCTCTTTGTTTTTTGGTTTTAACGAAAAACTTTTCCTTTTTTTTTTAAGAGATTTACGTTTAATAGTTTGAGTTAGGTGTTACTTTTTAATTTATTAGATTTTATAATTTAATTTATAAAATTTAATTATCTAAATTTTATGTTATAAAATATAATAAAAATATAATTATAGAAATAGTGAAACTTTTTTTAAGGTAGAGAGTGGGACAAGTTTAGATTTTTTAACTTTATTTTATTGATTTGATGACTTTTTTTATTTTTTTATAATTTAATATATGAATCTTATTTGTTATAAATATAATTTTTATATTTTTTACATTTTTATTTTATCTATTTAATTATAATTTGTTTTTACACATATATATTATATACATAACTGTCTGCCCATATCATTTTTCAAATCTCGGGCACCATGCCATGTAGAGTGCCAACCGCCATGTTAGACTCGATGTATGATCCAAAGTGTTACACAGAAAAACCAGAAGACCTACACCACTGCTAGAGTAGGTTGTCTTTTTATGGAAAAATGCTATTTTTATGATATTTTGCAATGCTACAAATTTGGAATAAATTTGTATTTTGTTTTGAAAAACTCATGCAAAACATTGCACATTAAATAATAAAAATCTAATCTAAGTGTAATAGATGAATTTGGAGTCAATACTAGGAGAAATGTACGGAAACTGCACATAAAAATGTTCACTCACATTGGTATCACCCCATATTTTATAAGTAGGAATATTAAAACAAGTTGAATTCGTCCACTTAGCTCATTTTATTTCGTCTAAAAGGTAAAATAATTTTGCATATTTTTAATATGGAAAAACCAAAAAAAAAGGAGAACCAGCCTGTTTGACACATTATTTGTAATGTTAATTAAAGTTTAAAGTTTGTAATTTTTTAGAATTAAAATTTAAAGTTTAGAATCGTTCGTCAGTTGCAAATGTTTGACCATGGAAAGTCCAATTCTAAAACAACAAGCAGCCCAACCAATGGAGGCCGATGAAATATCTAAACCGGTCCAAAATTCCAAGGCCCACATTCATGTTCCGGAAACCTAAGTGGGCCTTACGACAAACAAATGCTGCTATTCAGAAAGCTAATGCCTCAACGTTATGACGAAGAAGCAACATTACCATTGACTTGCCTTTGTTTCATTGCATTCTTTTCCCTTTGTCTCATTCTTGGCCCTCTTTGTCGCTGCTGAAGCTGTTGTTCCTGAGAATGAAACCAGCACATTTGCTAATGAAGGAGATTCTGGAGACTCCATTGATGAGTATGGTGCTGATTGCCAGATGATAAGCATGTTCAGTTCTCCTTTCCAAGTGGGTTTCTGCAAACTCCACGGCAAATGCTTCCTCTCTTGCTTTACTCATTTGATTTACCCTTTCAGAACAACTGTTCTATTGCGTTTGGGAGGCAAATAAGGGCAACCCAGTTGGCGAAATGCCACTTTGTTTCCACTTAGAGATGATTGGGACCTCGTTTTGGCTGGTGCTGATGGCAGAATTGCTTGGCCAACCAACACTGCCAATAAGGGTGTGGTGGCCTTCACCTTGCTTGTAAATGACGGCATGGCACTCCTTGATGCCCAGTGTCACTCTGTTTGGAAAGTGCTGACCGCCCTACTGATACTCTCTTGGTGGGCCAGTCTCTACGTGTGCTGGATAAGCTTGAAAGTAGGCTTAGGGAGAGGAAACTTGATGCCTTATAGTTTATTGTTGGAGCCTCAAGGCTGTGGATGGCTCTTTACTTATTCCCTCTAATAAAATTTTATAAAATTCATACTTATAATACTTTAAACTATTAAATTTATTAAGTATTTCAAATTAAATTATAAGATTTAAACATATGGTGGACTGTTAATAACATTCATGTTATTCCTACATTCCACAAAAGCAATATTTTTACTAAGTGCAAAGAATTTTTCAAAGACATTTCTCTATTATCAAACAATCAAAAAATCCTATAAAACATGATACTTGTAAAGATGTTAAAGTAGGTAGAGATGTCCAACTTGCGACTACTAACAATTAAACGAGATAAAATAGATCATAATTTATATAAGTTAGCCAATAATAATTATAAATTATAATTATTTTTATAATTTTATACAATTTTATTGAAAATTAGAAATGTATAGTAGGACTGTAAGAATAGTTCACTCAGCAAAAATTGTTTATTTGAATAAGGTTATATACGGGTAATAAATAAAATAATTATTAAGTTATCATTACTCAAATATTATGCATGGACCTACCAAATATACTTAGTATTATATATGCAGTGAATGAATTATAATATGATTGTCTTGAAAGCAATTCAAAATATTATCATCTACTTATGTGATTTCCTACCCAATTTGATTAATTATCTTTTGCAAGCAATGGGTCTTAGACAAAATCATGCCTGCATGATTTAATATGATAGAAAATAAACTTGAATTGGCTTACAAGGGAGCATATTCAATTTGGAACCTATCAAAACTTAGAAATAAAAATCAACAAAAAGAGAAAAAGAAAGGGTGTGGTAGGCATCAAAATTCTACCAAATGGTAACCTAGTCCTTCATGACAACAAACCCAACTGATACCCTCTGGTGGACCAGTCCCTTCAAGTGGGAGGCTCACCAGAGCCTTGTGGGTCAAGTCTTGCAACAAGAAAACCTAGATGGACCTTATAAGCTTGGAGTTAGAGCCCAAAGGGTTGGGTTTCTACCGCAACTAGCCTGCCACATAGACCCCTTTATAGGGTCCTTTTTATATTGAGAAAAAAAAAGAAATAAATGCATTGAATAATATATAACAAAAAAAGAAATGGAAGGCTTTAAGTTTAATTAATTGATTTTAGGGGCCCAAAATGAAAACAGATGATGTTGATGCATGATCTTGCATCATTATGACAAAGCAAAAAGTATTAGAATAAATAGTTGATAATATAAATAAAATAAAGGAATAAAACACAAGCACATTTGATAGTTGGAAACCATTTAAGATTGTCCGTCCCCCTTGCTTACTAAAGATGATAATTGTCCTAGTTTGCAAATCCCAATTATCTTGTTGCATCAAACTTTTTGGTAAATTTATTATTCAATTTGGCCCATCCCAAAATCTGCCCTAGATATGGGTGAAAAGGGTAAAACTTTTTTTTACCCTTCTCCCTCCAATGAGGAGCAGTAAATTACACACCTTGATAGAATAATTTTATAATTAGTGTGATTGAAAGAGTATATATTGGGTCATGATGTTGATGCATTTTTTGTTTATATTCTAAGACATTGTGTGGCATTTGCACATTTAAATTAATTAATTACAAATTAAATAGGCCAATTATAAGTTGAAAGATGTGTCATCATTTTCCCTCAATTATTGACATAGCTGGCTAGTGACTTCTCACAAAGACATGAGTGAGCAGCCGTCACAAAGTGTTTATTTAATAATATTATATTAATAATGGTACTAGAGTCATTCCTCATCAAACCTTATTCAATGCACCTCCTCCTAAGTCCTAAGGCATGCCTATGATTTAATTAATTTCAAGTGTTGGTTTCCTTAATCGGTATCCTAGACTATGTTACATGTTAAAATACATCACCCACACCAATAAATTGTTAGTAGAGTAAAAGTATGTTGACTTCAAGTGAAATTTAATTATTAATGTGCATGAAATTTTTGTTGGGAGGAGAGAAATCTTTAATATTTTAATTCTCGAATGATTGTCAACTTAATTATCATTAAATTTATCTAAAAAAGTTCATTACCTACATAATTTATTAAGTGATTAGTTTAAGTTCCTTATCCTTATACCAAGTTAAAATTTAATACAAACATTAATTATTCATTAAAAATTTTTAATATTTATACCAACATGGTTTCAGCATATGAATTTTTTTTTTTCATAATTCAAATAATGTGATTTTTTTTTTAATTTCTGATTGCAAAAAGTGATTCCCCTTGATTGTGAAATGATTAATTTTTTTTTTATACTTTTGGTCTAATCTGAGTTATTTGGCACCTAATATGTAGTTTTATATATATAATGTGATGTTAATGTGACAATTAGATAGAAGAATGGACAGCCATAATGCAAAACCAAGCATCTTTAACAAACTTTTGGCTAGGAAGATCATTTTTGACAAATTGAAAGATCATTGATGAAACACAATAGCTTCCTGCTAATTGAGGTAACATGATCTTACACCTTGCATTCTTGAAAAGTGTTCATTCAAACAATAATAATATTAAAAAGAAAACAGTATTGAGGATTGAAGTATTTGTTCAATTTCAACTTGCCTAAGTTATTTGATAGAATGTATCTTTACTTTTCGGAAGGCATAATTCATCAAGTCCATTTTGTGATGCCTAGTTCATGTCAAAAGAGTCGTCGTTAAGTGTGACTAAATTTCCTATCACATGTCTTTAATTAGGAAGGGGGAATGCATTTACACATGAATACCTAAAACGTGAAGTAAATTGAATAGAAATTTAGTGTTACTATATAAATACTATCACTTATTTACGAATACTTTAGTAGAAGTCAAAGTGACAATCTCATGCTTTGTCTTCTAACATACCAAAGCATGCAAAACATGGGCTGCAAAAAAACTTTGCTTATACTCTCTTTGGTTCATATTATTTGCTGTTTAAAGTTAATGCATAAGAATTAAGGGAGTTATTAAATTGTCTTAAATACTCTCTTATTTTCCTAAATTACCCTCTTATGAAAAAACTCAAAAGATGAGAGACAAAAAAATTTTGTTGAGCATTTAATAGAAATAGTGATTCTAATGAGGGTAAGATTGGAAATAAGTAATTAATATTGTTTTGGTTTTGAGAAAGTGACAAATAAAAAGGATCGCAGAAAAGGCTCTAACGAAGTGTTTGGTTTAAAGGAGAAGAGGGGTGGAAAGGGATTTTAATGGAAGGGAGGAGAGAAAAAGGAAAAAATTTTTTTTTATTTGGTTTGGTACAAGAGGAGGGGAAATAATTCTTATTTTCTTTTTCCTTATTTGGTTAGTAAGAGGAGGAATTTTAATTAAAAAGTAATGTTTTGTTATACTCATTTAAAGAAATATGACTACTAGGTTATAAGATGAGAGTAATTTTGAAATAAAAAAAAATTGAAGGTAATTTAGTCATTACAATTTAAAATTTTTAATAAACTTTTCTTCTCTTTCAAATTTTCACTTTTGGAAGGTAAGCAAATCAAAGAGAGGAGAAATTTTGAATCCCTTATTCCCCCTCCCCTCCCCTTCAAAAATTTGAACCAAATAAAGAATTTTAATTAAAATTCTTCCTCCATTTCCTTTTTGACAAACACTGGTAATACAATAATTATTTAGGACTAAAAGGAGTAGATCATTAATTTTATTAATTTTTTTTGGTCCTGAACCACCTAATATTCATAGAACACGAATCTATTTAGATCTCTCAACTCACAATTAATTCAGATTCGAGCTGTTGTCGGATCCAAATTGGGGAAAACTCTCACAAAAACAATTTTTACATACACACTGCCTTGAACTCGAGACAAGGTGTTTAATCAGAACTTAACCCTTTTTGTTAGGACTAATGCCTGTTGGTAATTTTATTAAATCTTTAAACTATTATAAGACTTACCAAATCTAAGAATTCATATTCAATTTATAAGCTGTTTGTTAACCCTTCTGTAGCTTAGAATTGCCCTTCCTTTTTATAGGATCCTTCACCTTTAGCAATCTTATCTAAATTGTACGTCGTAAGTCTTTATTTTCTTCCTTTAAAAAAGAAAAGAAAGAAAGAGCCTCATCTTCCCTATGTGATATTGACACAAAAATCTTAGCTACCCTTTCTTCTCTCCTTAATTAAAGTCAAATTTGATGGCGTTATATGACTATATTCCCAAGTTTACATTGCTTTTTTTTAGGTGAATTCAATGGTGATTAAATGTCTAATCATTCTAAGATTAAGGTATTAACAATTTTTTCCCCTTAATAAGAGTTTTTTTTTTCAAAATTTAAATTTATATACATTAATAATTAAAATTTATTTAGAGTTAATATACTTTCATTAAACCAATACCTTATTGATTACCCTATTTTTTTCCCTCTTGATTGATTATACTTAATTTTACGCTTGGTGTGTTGTCTAATTTATCTTGTACTTAGCTGCGAAGCAAAGACTGAACATATTTATTCCTCCTTTAACTAACTTTTTATTCTCCACACCATGAAAACATCATGAGATGAGTAATGACGGTGAAATAATTATTGTATCTGATAATAAGAAATAATGCTGCTCTCAATTTGTATAATTAATCTCTCCGACTCACCAAATTTAATAAAGTAACTATGAATTATAGTTTGTTTAATGTATAAGGTATATTTTATAAAATACGGAAGAAATAATTGTTGATAAAAAATTAATAAAATATAAATAAATAAATAATGATTCATTAATTTAAAATAATTCTTTTTTTTTATCGAGAATTACCCACAAAAATATTTCCACCCTAGCTGTAGTTTGAGAATGACACAAGTCCTATTACATGAGAAAGAGAGGAGAATTGAACATAATCTCTATATAGAAGCTAGCTATATTTAATTGTAATTAAGTTGAAAACTTTGGTATCATCATTGTAAAGAAAGAATTTGTTATAAATAAAATTGTTTATCTTCCTTGAGTCCATTGCAAAGAAAAAGGGAAACCAAAGCAGATTTTTCCAATTAATGAAAGAAAAATTCATGACCTTAATTTTTTTTTTTTTTAAATAATGTACTAATTGGTGAATGAATTATCCTGCAAGACTCTGATGAGCTGCACACATACGAAGGTTCCTCATCACAGGCAACTGGGACAGACAAATTGACTTGTTGCTAGAATTATGGAAACAGGCTGCAAAGCATATTTCCAAGGTGCTATGGTTGATGTACACGTTCCCATGTAAAGTCCAAGAGTTAGGAAAGATACTGGAAACCTGAGGGAAAGCAGCAAAAAGCACCACCACCCACATCAGTACAATGGAATTGATATCATTTTCTACTGGGCCAGATTTGTTAGAATTGGTGAAATATTGTCCATTTTGAGTGATAGTGCCATGACTAATCATACTAACAAAATAATAAAGTGGAGGTAACGGGGTTATTTTAGTCGGTGAAAAGTGAGTATTTTATTTGTATAGTTTAAATTTTAATTTTTTTTTGTTAGAATTTTCTTTTAGAGTTGAGATTGAATGATTTTTATTTTAAATGTTATATTGTATAATAAAAAAAAATAAAGATAGAATTAAAAAAATGTTATAAAAAAGTGAGATTCGCATATTTAAATATAAAAAAATAAAAAGTTATTGAAATAAAAAAATGAAAGTTATTCTAAATAGGAAATTTATTGTATTATTATAAACTCTGATAGAAACTTATGACAAAACATGAAATCATCTCCCCTTCTCTAAATTTTTTGGTAAAAAAAAATATACAGTGAAGGAACCATTCCTTAGGAAACATCAAGGGGCACTTTGGTAATAATACCATATTAATTTAAGTTATTGGATTAGTCTTCAGCAGTGGTTAGTGGGCATTAAGAATTCTTAACTTTCACTAAGCTTTAATTAATGATTACTCGCTTATTATTATTATAATATATATAACGTGGTGGAAAAGCTTTCAGGGTCAGCTTGGTAATCTTAAATATTATATCATGTATCCATATCCTTTCTCCTCCAAGAGTCAAAATCAAATTATTCAAGTCCCTGGTAGAGTCTAATCTCTAGTAATTAATCTTTGGCAGTATGAAAAGCTTTCATTTTGATTAAGGTTTTTTTGTCCTGTTTTTGGGCCCTGGGAGGAGATTCTAGCAAAAAGGAATATAATTATAATTCTAGATTTCTTGTGCATTCACATGTACCTAGATGTTATACATCAAAGAGTCAATAGAGACGATATGGTATGACCAAATTAATTAGAAAATTAGGAAGAAGATATTAGTTGAATTATAATTAAAGATGTTAAAATAGGTTAAGTTGGTCAAGCTAACTCATCTTGCTCGCCTAAGCAGTGAGGTAGATTTATATTTATTTATGGGTTATGTGAAGTTGGAGTGAAACATATTTATATATGAAAATATATTAACTTACCAAATTGCCTTTTATTCGTTTTAACACTTCTAATTACAATAGAAGAGAGGGAATCAAATTCTATTAATATGACAAATCTTGCCAATACTAAAAATTAATAAAAATGTTGAACTTTGACATATATAATTGTTCCGTGCTTACGCAGATGAATATAAATATATATATTATGATTAATTATACAACAAAATAAGTATTAAAAAATGTCGCACTTAGGACCCTCGAATATATATAAATTTTATTCTGATTAGGAAATTTTAAATATTAATTAATCAAGTAATGACCATTCTTCTACTTGAAATCATCCTTCACTTTTGGTACTTTTATTTTATAATCAAATAAATGAGTTTTATGCTTAAATAAAGGGAAAAAAGCTTCCTAAGCTATCTGGAAGAGGGTAAAATTAAAGGTAAATATGATGAGCAAGTGAAAGAGATGTGATACCATACTCCCTACCATGTCAAGATGTCATAGCTAGGACTGGTTAGAGAAACCAATAAATGGAATTAACTAACTTGTAATGCCCAAATTTGCTATTGCGTGGTAAACATGGCTTTAATCCTAGAGCACCTAGACTGTTAATAAATGGTCATCTGGGTATTAACCGTAGTGCTAATTACGCTAAGTTACCCAATAATGATTGCTTTGATGATGGAAGCACTATAATAAAAAAATATGGGGGCCAAACAAAAAATCAAGTGTGGTTAATGCTAATAGTACCATTAAAGCAAGAAATAATGTAGGGGAGGAAGAAAAGGAGGACTAAAGCACTTTCATTGGTCCCATGCCATGTCCCCTCACTAGCCCTTTGATGTGATCTCCCGTATTTTTTTTCCCATTTTCTTCCACTGCGCTCTTGTTGTCTTCTTCTCTTCCCCAGCAAAATATACCTTCCCTTTCTTAATTACTTGGGAAAAAGAAATACTAAATGATTTATCAGTAACAGAGATCTCATGTCTAGCAAAGGAAAAGACATAGCAGAAGGATCATCAAGATCCTCTGCTTCTGCTGCAGCTGCTGCTGATCTTCATCCTCATCAGCAGCAGCAGCAGCAACCGCTTAGCCGGTATGAGTCTCAGAAGAGAAGGGACTGGAACACTTTCGGGCAGTATTTGAGGAATCAAAGGCCGCCGGTGGCGCTTTCGCAGTGCAATTCCGCCCATGTGCTGGATTTTCTCCGGTACTTAGATCAGTTCGGGAAAACTAAGGTGCACTTACAAGGTTGTCTGTTTTTCGGGCAAGCCGAGCCGCCCGGTCCCTGTACTTGCCCACTTAGACAAGCCTGGGGAAGCCTGGACGCGCTCATCGGCCGACTAAGAGCCGCCTACGAAGAACATGGAGGCTTGCCGGAGACAAACCCATTCGCCAGCGGCGCCATACGAGTATATCTACGCGAGGTGAGGGACTCTCAAGCAAAGGCAAGAGGAATCCCATATAAGAAGAAAAAGAAGAAGAGGAATCTAATGAAGCCCAACGGGGACAGCTCAAACTTACCTATGCAGTAAATTTAAGTTCCCTTTTTGGCTTCCTTCAAGAAGTATATGGTAATTTTTCTCCCTTACTGTTACAGATTTCCAGCTTTTTTCAGAAGTTGACATTGGAAAGAGAAATAAGCATGCTACTTGAATTATTGTATTGATATTTCTATGCATAATAAGGACATAAATTCAACAATTCACCTGCTCATTTCTGTACCAGTAAAAAAAGATCTGCAGTAGAATGTTTGCTGGTTGAATTGTCAAAACCCAGATTGCCATAGAAGGAAGAAATTTCACCAAATCCAACAGTTTTCATTTCAACGTAGCTTCCTTTACACCCCAACAAAGTGCACGGTACCTCTTAGAAAACCCTAAACCACGAACTTCAAAACCCTAAATTGCATGTATATAGTTGGCTGAGTTATATGGCATAGTAACAGGAATCGCTTTACCTTACTATTTTTTGAACATCACATTGCTGTAGAAAACCAAGTAGGGACTAGCTTTACAATTTACTCCCACCCATTTTCCTTGCCTTTCTCATGCAAGATGACAATCTTATCATGGTTTCTGCATAACGTAAATAGATTAATTTATGTCTGCTTTTCCTTACAATCTTACTCGTTTTGGGATTGGCACTAATATTGCAGCTTCCCAAATTGGGATAAACCTCTATATATTATATATATGATTAATGTATTTTTAAATTTAATTTATATGTGGATTGTCTTGCAAGTTTCTTCTTTCTTTCTGAGAAATTTTTGAAACAAGGTTGAAGATCTCAAGGTTAGGGAAAAGTCTGATGCCGTTTTCAGCATTTCTGGTCTGCTGCAGTCATCATTCATAGATTACATTAATGTGCCAAGAATTTAAATGAGAAATTATACTAACAAGTAATTACACTCATAATATTATCGAAAATTTTTATTTGTTGTGCATAATACAAATGTACATATAAATAATGTGTTAATATGAATTTGAGTCTCATTTTTATTAAGGTTATTGCTTACAACTTTTATTTCAAAAAAGGTGCTTACACAATAAATAAGGGGTGCTCTTTTAGAAATTAAAAAAAAAAACAAGGGTCTTAAATTTGAAAGTGTCTTGTTTTCTTTGAGTTTTGTCTCATCCTGGTAAAATCTGTTTCTTCTATCTTCTTCCTTTTCCTATTGCCCACTGTATACAAGTCCTTTTTTTTACCCTTGGTGCTGCTATGTGTAAGTCTGACTTCCGTACATGAATTACACTGTCTTCCCCACCATCAAACACTGTGCAAAGACATCATGCCATGCTATGATATTGCATTTTTATGGGGTTTTCCTTTTTTAATATTTTTTGTGGTCATTGTTGGAATTATAGAGTCATGCGCCTTTTATACCACCAAGGAGTTGGCGTCATGCATGTTGCGGTATTAAGCTACATATATATATATGGATAATATAAAAAATGTGGAGTTTTCCAATGTAACCCTGATGTGATATTTTTTTTTGGGTTAAATTATATATAAGTTTGGTTCTATAACTTTTCAATAAATACATTATAAAATTCTTTAAAAAATCTTCTTACATTAGTAGGATTCATATATTCTAACTTTGTTGTAATTATTTTGTATGTCTTTTTAATTTGCAATGTGTAGATCTTATTTTATTTTTGAGTAAAATTCTATTTTGATTCTTCATAAATTAATTAATTTTTATTTTAATCTTTCATTATTAAAAATTTTTAATTTGATTCTCTACTAATTAATTAACTTCTATTTTATTTTCTCACTGTTAATAACTTTTAATTTGGTTATCTAAAAATTGAAATTGATATAAATCAAGTCTCTCATATAATAAGTATGTGACACCGTTAAGATTTAGGCTGACGTGGCAGATGATGCTAATGTGGCACAACCACGTGGTAGATGGTACTGATGTGATATAATAATGTGACAAGTGATATGGTAAACGGTGCTAACATAACACTGTTAGATTTCTTAAAATGTCATGTCACCTGCCATTGTGCTGATGTGGTAGGTGACGTGGTATCAACGTGACGATGTTAGATTTCTTAAAATGTCATGTCACTTGTCACGGTGCTGATGTGGTTGGTAACATGGCAAATGGGCGTTGGCATGGCACTATTATATTCTTTAAAAGCCACGTCACTTGCCACATCATCATGTTACATTAGCACTGACTGCCATGTCAGCTTAATCTTTGATGGCATCACATCTTAATTATATGAGAGACTTGATTGATATCAATTCAATATTTGGAAGATCAAATTAGAAGTTATTAATAGCGAGAGATTAAAGTAGAAGCTAATTAATTAGTAGAGGACCAAATTAGAAGTTTTTAACAGCAAAAAATCAAAATAGAAATTAATTTATTTGTGGAGGACCAAAATAAGGTTTTACTCTTTATTTTTTTATTAATTTTTTTAATTTTAGATCTACCTCTCTTTTATTGCATATTTTATATTTCTTAAAGAAATATAGAGAATGCGCATCTTATATTAGCATGATTTCATGAAATCTTCATATGCTTTTCATCAAATAAGTTATATATAAGTTGAATGATAAATTAAATCATATTTAACTTTTTAAATTATTTAAACTGTTCATAATCTGGACATAAATCAAATATATAATAATAGCCATCATTATTGTATCAAAGAATATACATATCCTCCTTTGTTTGTTACCTCAACTGCATTTTTTTATTAATAATGAAAAGGAATTAAGTATATTTCATGTTATTTATTCGATTTTTACTGAAAAGTTTCCAAACTTTAACATCTCTACGAATCAAATTCTCCTTTCTATATTTTTTTATTTAAATTTGTGGCTCAAAATAACAAGGGACAATTTGATAAGGATAGCATGTGTTTTCCACCCAACATGTGAAGTCACTTCATATTTTAATTATATACTTAAACAATTCGGACATATAACACACACACACACACACACACACACATTATAAATGGTGTTTCGCCCATTCTTCATAAGAAGCAGTCTTGGATTCGATTCTTATCATAAGGATTTAAGTCATCGCATTTTCTAATTATCTTTTAATTTATTTTCAAAGGAAAAAACAATTGGGATTATTATTTAGCTGAAATCAAATAGATAGCAATATAACAATGTGCTAATATATATATATATATATGTATATATGCATTAATTTCTTTTGGGCTACACGTTGTGACTAATTGTTAATTGTTCTCACTAAATCTTCTGGCAGGCGTTGGATGGATAAGTTGAGCTGCTTTGGGAATTGGCATTAATCCTTCCCTGCTCTTTATGTGTTTGAAATGGGAATTTAGATTCATGTTGACCAAGAATTTGAGTTCATATGGGTAAGTAGTCCTTTTGCTGTATTCACCCTCTATCAAGTTCCTTCACTACAGTGTCAGGCATAGTGAGGAAAGTAGCCTTCAATTATCTCCCAATTAGGGAGTTCGATACATAGTATCTTTTGGCTTTTATGGAAGTTCATTTTGCAGATTGCTGATTCTGCTATTTTAGAGATTATATACACTAGTATTTGTTATGTACGTACTTATAGAATTTCATGAGATTGGGTCAACTTTTTTTTTTCACTGTATGTCAAATTAAGTTATGAGAAATAACTTCTCTGTAATGACTCGAGTGCTTTTTCTTTTTTTTATTTTTTTCATTATGAATGTTCATATGAATTCACATCTTTCGATCTTAGTGAAATCAGAAGTTGCAGTAAGTTGGAGACAAATTAAAAGAAATAAAAATTAGTAAGAAAAAGGCAAAACTCATAAATTGAAATTTACATTTTCTGACTTTATTTTTTTTTTATTAATTTTGATAATTTTTTTTATTTTTTATAATTTAATGTATATATTTTACTTTTTATTTTTTTTGTACAATCCCCTGACTTTAAGTCAAGGGATCCCATTCTGATAAATAGTAACCAGTCTTTATTTCTTGGTGTTGTGAAAGTTATAAAATTTCAAAGTCAAAGGATACAAATGCATGATTTATATACATATATACCGACTGACATAAATATATAATCAATAGTGTTATACATGCATAGCATACATACATACATGATGTATGTGTGTATGTAGGTACACATGCATGTATTTGTGTGTATAATGGGACATATTTTATAAGTTTGTAGTTAGAAGACAATCAAATTAATTTGATGGAAGGAAAAGTAAATCAAGGTGGTTGAGACTTTATTTTCCACTGAGAATTTCATGGGTGTGGTATCCCCCACATGGATGGAAGAACATGTCCCACATAGATGCATAATGCAAGTTGGTTAACTTGCTTGAAAATCATCGGATTCCTCTGCGGTCCCTTCAATTTTAAATTGATATCTTTGACCTCATCTCCATTTTCCTTGCTTAACTCCATGATTTAGACCCTTCTCTCCGTCAATTATTATGATTGATCTCGATCGATCATTTGCTACTAAATCTTGTAATTCAGGCACAGTGCTGAGTAGGTTGATTTTCCTCCTTTTCTCTTATTTTATTTTTATTAGGTGTAATGATCAGTAGCTTTACAGTGACTGTTACACTGTCCTTGAATCTTACCCACCGACATGTGTATGTCATATCATATTTGCTTTCATTTTGGGCTCTTAGGTACATGAGAGGGGAAAATAGCTCATGAAATAATTAAAATTTTACAAATAATTCTGTAAATTGATATAATTAAAATCTTATAAATGATTCTGTAAATTGATAGATTTATAAATTTTATAATCTATAATATAAATTTTTTAAATAAAATTTTTGTGAACTGTTTTAAGAGTCTCATTGGAAGTTTGATGGTTGAAGTAATATGCCCAAAGAACTATATAATCTCAAAGATATATATATATATATATATATATAGAGAGAGAGAGAGAGAGAGAGAGAGAGAGAGAGAGAGAGAGAGAGAGAGAGAGAGAGAGAGAGAGAGAGAGAGAGAGAGAGAGAGAGAGAGAGAGAGAGAGCTTAGATGGTGAGGGAGTGGTAGCTAGGATGTGAGATCTAGGTTGAATTGATTCGTTGCATACCAAAAAATTATGTAAGTAATTTGCAGTGTGTTGAATAGCTATTGTTAGTACATTGAGATATATAATTTGGATTGGATTGGATTGGTGGCTTTTGGTAATATCATCTTTTTGGGAGGACAGAGATTGTAGGTGCTATATATTCAAAACATGCTCAATATATAGGCTATGGATTAAATGAAGTTTACTCATTTGGCGACTGATATATACAACTTCATTGGTTGGTGGTTGAGGTCACATATAGGGGCGAATCTAAAAGGGGATGCACGTGCCCCCTGCCCTTCTTTGTCTCCATAATCTCATTACTTCTTTCACCTTTTCAACATTTGTTCCATCTAGGTGCCCTTGCTCACTTTGATTCCTTCCCTTGTTTTCATCACCTCTCCAACACTCCATCTGTATTAATTCTTTTAATGTGTTCCTGATCTCAGGTTTAGTCTTTGGCTCCGCCTTTGCTTCAGACCCATATATATATATTGGGATTTCCTGATCTTTTATTTTAATATCTTTAGACAATTTGTAGTGAATAGTGCTTGTTATTTGTGGTAAGACTCACGTTCTTTCACTTATTTTTTAACACCTTCAGAACACTCTCTTTCTCTCTCTCAAGTTACGTTTGCATGCACCTGAGAGATCAACTACAGGAGATCCAAATCTATATATATATAGGGATGTTTCTTTGTTAGTGGTTAGTAATTGAAATGGGGCCTCAACTTTGGTGTTTAATTAGCAGATCTAGCCCGTGACTAATTGAGTTGGCTGGCATATAGAGCAGTTCTGTTTTTGAAAAAGGTTTAGAGAATTTCAGCAATGCCAATCCTGAAGAGGGCTTTAATTTGTAGCTACTGCAGAGTTTAAGAAGAAAACTTGGTTGGGTTTGTAGTCAAAAGGCTGTAAACAAGTTTGGGTGCTCAAGCTGGTGTTACAAGGGCTAGCTACAATACATAGGCAGTTTACGCGCATAAGCTAATTACAGAACCTCTAAGGGCAGATCAAAATGCAGACTATGCAGTTGAGTGTAACAGATACATAGCATACCTGCTTTGATGAATAGCATCAAGCATGCTAAAATACGTAAAACTCTCTGCATGCTCTGATGAGACTATGGCTGCTAGCTGGCTTGGGTGCCTCGAGCACCCTACCAAGTATATTTACTCAGAATATTAGCTGCTGTGTAGTTTTGAAGCAAAATAGTAGGTGCCAAGACTGCTTTCATTGCTATAGCACACACTCACACGGGACTTGGATCAAGGGAGATATATAAACAAGGAAACGCCTCAAGCGTCTTCGTCTATGAAAACAGTTAATGGTGAATGCAATTGTGGGAAAATGCATGCAATCTCAGTACTGAGTAGTTATTTCTATAATTTTATAATACATCATTTAAATTATTTGATTTATTAAATTTTATAAATTAATTAAACTGCAAAATTCACTTAAATTAATAGGTTATAAATTATTATTACTTACATAACTTTACAGCAGGTTATGTAAGCATTCTCATCGCTGCAGCGGCTAAAATTGCTGTATTATTAAAACTCTAATTTTAGATGTCCAATTTTTATATTACATAAAGCATCTCAAGCCCAGAGAAAAAATATATATAGATTTTAGAGTAGATTATTTTAATATCTCATTTATTTTGTACTTCTTAAATCAACTTCCTCCATCTTCAAAATTTATACTAACTTTTTTTATATTTTATAAATATATTATCCATAAACCTAATTTGTTATAAATTTTCAAAAATATCCTTAGTTAAGTTATAAAATTTTCTCTTCTTAAATTTTATATTTAGTTTCTTCTGTAAAAATTGCTTGATGCAAATCTTCTTATAATTTATAAATTTTTCACAAAAACATAAAATTGATAAAGATGTATTTGTAGTATTATTTTATGTATTTTATACAAAAATGTTAAAAAGAAAACATATTTTTAGTATTTTTTTAAAATTTTAAATTTATAAAAAGATTCATACAAGATTATTTTTACAGAGGGAATTAAGCATGACAAATTTTATTACCCAATTAATAAAAGTATTTTCAACAAGTTATAACAAATTTATTACTTAATTAAAAAAATATTTTTTGACAATTTTAATTTATGTGTAATATACTTATAAAATACAAGAAGAAATAGTGGTGGTTTTCAAAATAAACAAGAATTGTATAAGAAGTAAAAAAAATGTTAAAATAATTTACTCTAGATTTTATTATGATTCATCTTAGTAGTCCTGTTATCTCATTGATTTTGTGAAAAATACATTTACAATTATTTATCTAGGACTTCTATATAAATTTACTCAAAATCAAATGAGGAACGGGCAAGGTAGAGAAATATGAATGGGTGATTCATCAAAATATTCTTAAATATATAAGGGTGTGTATAAGCCGTGGATAGATAATTGTAAAGCTATCATTATTCATTTATATATATATATATATATATATATATGGATATAAAAAAAAACATCATTAGATGCGAACAAATGATAGTACTACAAGGTGTGATCTATTAATCTATACTAATTAGCGGTTCCCACTTCATCAATTGGGCTTAAACGGACCAGCCCAATCATACCACCCTTTATTTTTAATACATAATATCACATTCTATCAAATCAAGTAATGTTGATTATTACTACAAATTCGATCTGGTTTCTTGCCATGCTTAAATATACGACTAATATGTAACATATCATACAAGAACTTATTAAAGTGCCTAATATTGGACTTGTTTACAATAGAATTAATGAAAGAAAATTATGGGGACTTAAGTTTAGTTCAAGTGATCGAACTTAATCTTATTGTCTCTTCTTCTAAGTTTGATTTGTATATTGTAATATTTTTAATACTTTAAAAAAAATAAAAAAAAATTATGTAACTTTGGTAAGAAAAAGTGTATAAATAAATTAAAATAGGTTGAGTTTGATGAATTAATTTGCCTAGGTCATTCTATGGGACGAATTGAGTATTAAGATATTTTCATTTTTGTATTAAAACTGAGATTTAAGGCTATTCACTAACATTGATGACTAGGACTTTTCAAACTTTGATTAACATAATAATAATAAAAAAAACAAGTAGTAAAAATTCTTTATTAATGAGTTACTGATTGGTTTGGCATAATTTCTTGGGCAAGTCTAAGTTAAGAACAGGAACCTGTTCCATATCTAATTGGATCTTTTTGGCATCATATTCTAAAGCTTTGGCAGCTTCTCCCTTTCGGCTTTGCCGTTCCTTTATCTTGAGCCCTATGCCATCATCACCCTCATCTCCAGCACACCTTGATGGCTCGACAAATCACAATAAAGCCAAAAAGAAACCTCCAGAGCAGCTTTGCTTGGATTCCCACTTCTTACAGAGGAAGCCATTCGCACGCCATTTCAAATAGTGAGATTCTGTTTTTACAATAAAATTTCCATCTAACCTTTATCACAAAAAATTATTAAATCAATTAAATTTTATAATTTAAAATATAAAATTTAATAATTTAAATTATATCAGATAATAATTATGTAAAAATAAAGAGATTATTTCAAATATAATGAATTGAAATTGTCTACAGTTATTGCGGGGGATCATTAGAAAGAGAAAGAGACAAATAAGAGAGGTCCCAGAGTAGGAAAGAACCGGTTTTAGAGGGAGGAAGGAAACATCTTCCATTTATCCTTTTTGCCAATAACCTATGCCGTAACTATAGAAGATCTCAATTCAATATTGATACACCACGTCATCTATGACTAAAGCAGATTTGCTTTTTGACCGAATTAACATAATTTTCAAATGGCTAAAGTATGTATTGGGTTCTTAAAATTTACATGAATTTTTAATTAAATCATTGTAAATATGTTTCTATCAATTAGATTCTCAAAAAAGTAAACGCCTTTAATTGGGTCTGAATTTTGATGAAAACGTCAATGGCGGACCAAAAATACATATATGCAACAAAAATGGTGACATATGTGATTAAGGGTCAGTTAATTTGGTTTGATTTTTATTCAAACATAAAATGTTATTCTGAGATAAAACATAAAAATGAGCATTTGCTTAACATGTTTGATAATTCTCAAATTCTGTGTCTTAACGTAGAAGAGCATAATTCTATTATTTTCCTAAATTTAAAGTCTGGATAAAATTTAAACTCTTTAAACTTTACGCCAAAATATTACATTATTTGATAAAAGCGACTCTAATAGAAATCAATTCTTTTAAAAATATTATACGCAAGTTTAAGAATAAATTTTATTTCTAACAGTTATGATAGTCATTTTCTTGCACTGCTACCACTAATCTATCGTGAAAATAAATGGTAATATGTAACAATAACATCAAATGAGGATTTTGTAAGATTGGATAATTTTTGTTAGATTTGGTTATGAGTAATTATTTTAATGGAGTGAACAAGAGATTTATTTCATTTATAGCTTATGAGAAAGTGTGATTTGCTGTTCCATAGCCATTAAAAATTTAAATTAATTTATTTTAATTCTTCACGGATGAAATTTTTTTGTATTTTAATTCTTTACTTTTTAAATTTTTTAATTTAATTTTTAATTGATTAAAATAATTTATAATTAAATCTCTTCATTATATAATCATTAATAATATTAAATTTTTACTGATATAATATATTAAATATTAACGTGATATTTACATATAAAAATTTTATCATATTAACATATGACATAAGACCTCACGTGTCATTTATTATGTCATAAGCTAATGCGATAAAATAAAACTAACTTAAGATATTATATTAGTATTTAATATATTATATTAATAAAAAATTTAATATTATTAATAATATTATGATTGAAAGATTTAATTAAAAATAATTTTAAATTATAAAAAATTAAATTAAAAATTTTTAAAAATAAAAGACCAAAATCAAAGAATGATAAGAAACTAAAATATAATTTTAGTCCAATATATCTAGTTTACGTCTCCCATTTGCAGCTTGTTAGCACTGTTTCAACACAAAATTTATACATCTGTGTTCTCACTTAAATAAAATTTGATGATAAAATTATATCTGTACTTATCTCTTTTATTTATAGTTTTCTACTTTTATAAATTCATACATTAATTTTATAAAAAATTGAGGAACTTTATTTATTATTTTTTAATTATGAAATTGTATTCTTTTACATTTATAAAGTGTGATTTTCGATAAGCATCAGTGGAGCAAGTTGTACCTATATATTTTATCTTACCATTATCTCCCCTGTTCCTGTCTCTTCTCTCTCTTTTTTCTCTCCTTCTTGTTTAGTGTTCAGGTAGCTCTCAAGAACAAAATGAACGATCACAGAGAGATAACTGTTAGAGCAGGTAACTCGGGCTCCCCCAGTTATGGCAACAGCAACAACCCATATGTTCACGTTTCCCCTGTAGCCCCGAACCGTGAGTAGTTCCCGAGAGATTGTGTCCTTTAAATTGATGTTCTCTTGTTTAAATTCGATTAACGCTATGGTTTCAGGCTCGAATCCTATGTATACTATATGCGATGCATTACAACAGTGCGGCAAGAAGGTTGGAGAAGCAACTAGACAAGCAGAGACCATGACGGATAATTTCTGGAATCACCGTGAGTTTTCTGCAACTTTTTCCTTCCTATGATAGATGGAGTCCTTTTTCTTTGGTAAATTATCTGCCTCTGTCTGATGCTTTTTGGAATTTGATAAAATATGCGAAAGAGTATGGGGGACCTAAATCATAATTTCTGGCAATTTGATCATAGTAGCTTACACAACTTTCTTCTAGATTGGTGAATATTTGAATTCCAAACTTCCTCTGCAATCACACGCACTGAGAGAACGTTCTTCTGGCTATGCTGGCAGCCTCAGACAAAAGAAGAACATTGTTCATGTATGCACCCTTTTCTCGCCTTGGTTCAACCCAAACACCCTTTTCTTTTTTTCTTCAAAAACAAACGGGTTAGTTGTGCCTGATCATATTAAAATGGGGGCAAAATACAGATTGAAGTATTAAAAAGATAATTAAAAATAGAAGCTGCAAAGATGAGTTTGGTTAGGTTCACATAGAAGTAGAAAAAGGGAGAAAAATTTTCATTTTTTTAAGTAAACTGTTGATGAACATGTTGCTGGAAGATCAGAATAGCTATCACCTGTATGACAAGGAAAGTTGATGAAATTTAAATATTAGTTTAGCAATTTGTGCAAGAAAGCTATTAGCAGATTATATAATTTGTGATTCCTTTGTTCATTTTCATAAACTTAAAGTTGTTTTAGATAAGAAGATTGTACTGAATTTAGTATCTGATTTGTAGATCAATCTATTTATTGTTTAACATTCTAACTTGAATTAGCCTGAAATCTGTTCTATTTAAACAGTCAAGTATAGTGCTAGTCCTGCCGATGCAGCAATGGCTAGACTTGTTCAAGGAACTCAGGTACTTACGCATGGAGGTCCTGATAAGTTATTTCAGGACAAATTTGGGATATTGCCAGGAGAGATGCTTTTGAAGCCATATGCCTGCTACATATCAACACTCTCTGGACCTTTAATTGGAACACTTTACATATCAACTAAAAGAATAGCTTTTTGCAGTGACTATCCACTGAATCATTATCCATCACTGCAGAATCACAGCATGTATTACAAGGTACCCCTTTTCCTTCTTTGCTAAGTAAACATTTAAAGTTTCAAGTTAGATGCCTCATTTTCAGGAGGTAACTTAAAACATTCATGATGATTGACGTTTAGATAGTGACATTTATTTCACAATAAGGGGTTATAGTAATACATCATGTATTAGCTTCTTCTGCCGTTAAGGTATAAGAATTTTGAATAAAAATAAATACAGAATTAAGAAAGACAAAAATTAGTGAAAAAAAAAAATTTCACATACTAAATTATAGAAAGAGATAAAAATAAAGTTATCGAAGTCTAAGAAAAAGAAAATCTAAATATCCAAATCAAGTACTTCACACAGGCGCAGATACACCTGCACTCAATCCTTCTGGCTGGTGTATCTACTGAAGTAAATATTGAATGTCTGAAAACATTGAACTATTTTTCCTGTGGCATCAACACACCTTGCCGGAAGTATTTCCTGTATATTATGTGGAAGTTTTGGTACAATAATTTTGTTCTATGAGACCACCGTTGGCTATCAGAAATTTCAATAATGTTATTCTCACAAATTTAATGTTACCAAATACTCAATTAAAAAAATTTATGCCATAAAATTTATTAGACTCTACAAATTAAACAATAAACCTGTTAAGAGTCCACAATTCACATTCTGTCTGTATGGATGTAGTAGCCCATGTTAGGTGGGTATTTTTCCTATTAATTTACTAAATCGTCTTCATCTGATATGTCTTTTCTTGTATCAACTACTGATTTTTTTGTTTCTGAACTGAAATCTAGGTGATATTGCAGCTGGATCAGGTGAGCACAGTCACTCCTTCCACAAACAGACTGAACACTTCAGAGAAGTACATCCAGATTATCACAGTGGATGGTTATGAATTCTATTTTTTGGGGTTTATAGCATATGACAAGGCTCTCAAGACTTTAAGTGAGGCTTTACAGCGATACCGCAACCATTCCAATGGAAACTGAAGTGCTCCGTGCTATACCAATGTATATGGCTCATATAAACTGACGGTGGTTTTTCGCCTTTAGGTTAAGTGTGGTTAGAGACATCTTTGAATAATGCTGTACCTTGTGTGTTTATATTTTTGCATCATTCTATTATCTTTGGGCACAAAGACTTTCCTTTTTGGGTTAAAAAGGGAAACTTAGAGATTAAATTATACAGGAAAAGGTAAAAACGTTGGAACAATACAACAAAGAAAAAAGTTGAGATGTCTAAGTTACACAGTTGGGGAATGCCAAAGAACTAGGAAGGCATTTAAACAACCAAAGTATTGAGGTTTAGTCATGGAGATCAAAACGGCCAGATCCCAGGGGAACATGAACTAAATGGGGTATGCCAGCAACCATTTTCACTAGCTTATTGCCAAGCTTCTGAAGAAGCATTGCCAGTAAAACATCACAACGACAGACCAAAAATTCGCAACCGAGGACACCTATGCTCAACTAAAGAATCTAGGCAAGACAAAGGCCGAAAACCTCCCGGACTGCTAAACACTGAGCTTCCATAGAAGCGTATCCTGAAAACATCAGGAGGACCAGATTTCAATTGAAGCCTAAAGCACTTAGGAAGAAAGGATGAGAACGCCGTACGTCCTACAAGGACAAGAGCCAGGGAACTAGAAACAAAATGGAAGAAGATAAGAATGTAATCTCCAAATTCAATCCTAAGGCATATAAGAACTGAACTCAAAACAAGGCCCAGAGTAAAGATCAGTCTAGAACCAAGTGAGAAGTCACGTATGTAAACCGAATTTTCGAAAGGACAATTAAAAGCAACAGAAACAAAACCGTAATCAAAGAGGAAAAAGCTGCTATTGATTCTCAAGGAGTCTGCAAACGAGAGAAAAGGCAAATCCATCCAGCCAGTAGCTACCAAACACAGGCTTGTCGTTAGAAGATGGAAGACTGTCTCCAAGTGGCAGGAGGTGATATAGACAAAGAAAGCTGGGAAACTTGAGGTTCGGAAAGGATGGATGGCGAAGAACTGGAGTTGCAAGCTAGTTAAGACGTTTGAAAGGTTGACGGTTGGGGAAGCAATGAGATGTACAGGACAAGGATGATGATGGAGGTGGAAGGATGGCCAGAGGCAACAACCAGGGGAGAAAGGAGCCATCTTCTCTTAACTTCTATCTTTATTACTTATGATCCTGGTTTGGGAACAAACACTTGAGATTGTGTACTAAGCTACAGCAATTTAGTTAAATGTCAACTGGTGGCATGGATATAAGAAACATAAGGTAAATCAGTTGTAGGCGCGGAGATGAAATTACTAGGCAAATTGATTAAATATATTAAATGAACAGACAAGCCAAAGCTCCTCAACTACTTAGAAAACCCAGATTGATTAATGTTATACAACAGAGTACAAGGAAGGGGTATAACCAAATGAAGCAATGGAAGGAATTCTCTCATTCATTCAATATACTCAATTATGATACAGCAGAATGCAAAAGCACAAACTCATCTGGTATCATCAGTTAGCCGGCAGATTAACGTATGGAACCTCAGACCTTTAAGCATCCCATAGCTACATAAGAATCCAGGGAGACTAAGCATGCATTCCTTCAAAAATCAGCTTGAAGTCTCTGGCACCACTGGCAACACTTTAGCTGAATTTGCCTTCAAATTAC
Organism: Dicorynia guianensis; assembly: GCA_037013595.1. Taxonomy (NCBI): domain Eukaryota; kingdom Viridiplantae; phylum Streptophyta; class Magnoliopsida; order Fabales; family Fabaceae; genus Dicorynia; species Dicorynia guianensis. The sequence continues at coordinate 7,582,283 of JASUAB010000009.1, forward strand.
AAGTTTAGGTTCCTTCGTAGCTTCATCCTGAAAAAGTGTTTCAAACTCCAAGCTCCTTGCTACCTCAAAGAAATGTGCAACAGCTTCTTCAGGTGTGCCAACTAAAACACCATGCCCAAGATTAAGAATGTGCCGTCTAGGTCCTGCACACCTCACAACCCTGAAAAGTAATTCTCTCATTTTAGTCATCATATGAATAAGTCAACATAAGTTTAGATCTTTTAATATGGTTAATATCTCTATTCTGGTCATTTCTGAGGGTCCAATTGGACACGACTGAGTTGAAGACAAAAATCTGGCCTTTCATCTAGAGGTCCATATATCTGATTGAGCCAGTTCATAACATTGAAGAATATTAAGAAAAAAAAAACAGGAAATAAGAACTTAACAATTTTCCTATGAAGAAAAATTCTCCCATTATTTGCCGTTTGTCACTACCTGTTTCACTATTTCTAGCTATGATGTTCCTCGTTAGGGAAAATATCAGGGAGATTCCATCCCCATAGTTTAGGAAATAAATCATATATTAAAAGATTGCATCCTGCCTGGAAATGGTAAAGCTTGTGTCGAGCTCTATGATAACTACCACAGAGTGACTTCAAGAATTCCAAGGATAAGAAACATTATGTCACCAACCTCTGAATTTCTTCAGTCAGGGCACTGAGCGGGGAAAATAAATAAGCAGGGTCCACATTTCCCTGAACACTTATTTCACTACCCAATCGTCTTCTCCCATCTGCCATATCCACTGTCCAGTCTAGCCCAATGACATCTACTCCAGTCTCTTTCATGCGCTCAAGAAGGCCACCATTTCCATTTATGTACAGAACAAGTGGAGTTTCAGGGCACTTTTTCCTCACCAGATTTACAATCTGGAAATTCAGAAAGCAGTTAATAAATAAAAAGGGAAAAAGTGGTGAATGGCAAAAAAGTATCCAACCTTGCCTGAGCAAATTTTTTGAACATTATTTATTAAGGAAACAACTAACAGTAACATTAGTTACAATGAAATATAAAATGTGAAGATATAGCATCTGGTTTTGGGAACCGCCCTCCCCCAAGATTAAGAAGTTTTAACATAGACATTCAACGAGCTTATTTTACAAAATTTACAAGTTTTTCACTCAATAAAAAGAAGTTCTGATCATATTCTCCATGAAGTCAACTGACCAAGAACAGTCATATAGGCTTGAAACAGTAAACTTAATAAAATCAGCAAATAATGCAAAGCTCTGCAAGTTAAGGGTTGTTTATATAGTTCTTTTCTTCAACAACACAAATGAAATAAAGTTGTTCAAACGTAAGTAAAGGCTCAGTCTGACATGGTTCCAAATAGTGCAGGCTGAGAGTGAAAACATTATTCAAAAATAGCATTTCAAGTTACCTCTTGAATAGAAGGCTTTGACCAGCGTTCCCACATATCAGGTGGTAGCTGCCCACCCCAAGAATCAAAAAGTTGTATGCAATGAGCTCCAGACTGCACTTGGAAAATAATGTACTCTGCTATTGCCTGTGTCAAATGAGAAAGAAGAGTCCTCAATACATTTGGTGCTGTATGGCACATGCTCTTTATGGTTGTATAAGTGCGAGTTGTGCCCCCTTCCACTATATATGTTGCTATTGTCCAAGGTGCTCCCACAAAACCCAGAACAGCAGCATGACCACCAACCTAAATAGATAGGAATAACCTGTAATGAAAACAGGCTTACAAGAGTAAGGATGCTATAAGTGAGGTGGTGTAACTAAAGGTTACCTCCTGGCGCAGTATTTTAAGTGATTCCCCAACAAAACTAAGCTTCTCCAAGTCAATAGGATGCAAAACCTGCAAGCCGTCCTCAGAGCGTATTGGTGACAATATAACAGGTCCCCTTATTTCTTCTATGTCAAATTGAATGCCAAATGCAGGCAGAGGTGTAAGTATGTCAGAGAAAATTATTACTCCATCGGGTCTGAAAGCTTTCCAAGGCTGCAAAGAAATTTCCACGATGAGATCAGTTGTCTCTGACCTCTCTCGGAAGGATGGATATTTCTCAGCAAGCTTTCTGTAAACAGCCATGTACCTTCCCGCCTGGCGCATCATCCATGCTGGCGGCCTACTAACCGGATCCCCTCTAGCAGCTTTAACCAAGAGTGGGTCTGAAAAAAAATAAATAAAAAGACATAAAGCATCCATGTAAATTTCTTATTTCTATATGCTTGCAGGGACATGTATATGCTTGTGTCTGCACAGGGTGTAGAAAGAAAAGAAGGTGAGAAAGAATAGAAGGAAGCAATGCTCATAACATTCCCTTCCATAGGATTGTTTTAAGAATAACAGTCACTCGTGATGAACTTGCAAGTTGGAATTACATTGACAGTCTAAATCTAAAGTAAATATCTGGTGGACAATTTATGACCTTCGCTAACAAGCAGTATTGACATCAATATTTTTGGGGAAAAGAAACTCTAACTAAATTGGAGTACCAATATCTGACAAATTGTTTCTTGAGTTGTTAGAATTGTGAGTCTTCCACAATTTATTAGTAAATTTAATGATTCATATTGGTAAATATTTAATAATATTCAGTTTGTGGGGATAGCTACACCGATATTCTTTTCTGTGTATCTTAAGAATCCTCAAATGTTGTGACATTAATAAAGCAGCTACATTTCCACCTTGAAGTAAGAAATAGGAATTTATATCGAGCATAATCAATATAAATTACAAAAATGCAAAGGCACCCACTTCTTGATTGATGCTCAAAAAGTATTTGTCAGATAAATATTGGACATACCAGAAGAAGGCGGGTACGTGGAGCAAGTTACAGAGAATTTCCTGACGGGTGACTTTGCTTTGAAAGGAACTGAAACCACATTGAAACAACTACAAGTCAGGCCCGATTGTGCAAACAAACTGGAAGATTTCCACCCCAGAGCACTGCATAAACCAAATTCTAAGTCAGAATTGCAATTGATGAAGTCGCTAACTGAAAGGCGCAGAGAGAGAGGGAGAGGGAGCTGGCCTGTTATTGGAAGTACTCATTCTTAGCGGGAAGAGGTGAAAGATGCCTCCTTTTTTTCTCTATTTTTCTGGGAATTATTTTACGCTCGGTTTTCCTTATCCCTCTCTCAAGGTCTGAACTTCTTCCTTCGGCTAGGCCACTGTACTCATAGTGGGGACCTCCGGACCTAGAAAGCGGAAACGAGGGCTAATCTCACGCCCCAAGAGGTGTACGCCTGCGCAAACTATTAACCACTCTATTGGCAGTGGTTATTGTTATTTTTATAAATAAAAATTTTATTAATTTTTATTAAAAATAATAAATTATGAATTTTATTAATTTTTAAAATTAAATTATAAATTTAATGAATCACTTTAAGTTGGTAATAGTTTAATAAAAATTAATTTATAAAAGTAAACTTTTACTATGGAATTTTTTAACAAAAGTAAATAATAAAAGCTAAAGTTTTTTTTTTTCATTAAAAATAAGAAACAATATGCTGTATGGATCTGTATAATTTCGTTAATTCAAAACACTGCTAAAAGTCTAAAACATTGAAAAACATTAGAACTTCCGGGACAATATATAAAGATAAATATATATATATATATTATTACTAGATGAGAACTTCATGCCAATAATACCATAATGCTAAAAATTTTTCTAACTAGTTTTATACCATAGTAATTTATTAATGGAGTAAGATTATTTTTGGTTTTTACTTTTTTAAAAGAATAATTTAATTTATTAATTTTTGAATTAAATAATTTAATTCATTTATATATACAATTGAAATAATTTAATCTTTTCATAAACTCAATTTAAAGTAATTTATTCCTTTACTCATTAATTTTTTTTAATATAATATAATTAGTCAATAATAACTTAAACTTTATTTTTATTTTAAAAATTTTAATATCTTTCATTTTAGATGAAATTATCTATTTTTTCACTAAGTTTCAAATTCTAATTTTATATATTTTAATAACTTTTTTTAATCAAGAAATAAATTCATATAATAGTTACATCACATTAAGCAAAATAAAGTTTAAATTTCTATTAATAAACCATATTATACCAAAAAAATGAAATGTAATGGATGAGAAATTAAATTGCCTTAATTATATTTGTAGAGAAACTAGATTGTCTAATTAAAAAGTTAAGAAATTAAATTTCTCTTTTAAAAAGTAGAGAGGCAAAAAATTCCTTTCCTCTATAATTTATTAAATTTATATAAATTTGAGTGAATACTATTAGAAGTTCAGCTCATGAATAGGAATTAATTAAGTAAATTTATATTCTTACTGACATTTTGGACTTTTTCAGATATATTTACCAGATAATTTTAAATCATCCAACATTTCATGGTAATATGAAACCAATATAAAAATCAACAGTACAATTTTACTTGACTAAAACATATCATCTTAATGTGGTACAAAGAAACGGATACTGATTTTGCATTTCAGGACCAGTGCGGCAGAACTTGGAGCTATGGCTTTGAATAGCTTAAGTTAACAGATATTTCTCTTTACTCTTACAACTATTGCAAAGACAATTTCTTATACATGTCAACAGTTAGCCCAGTCAAACAATTCCACTATGAATTCCCATATAACCCCAAAGTATCAATCTTAACTCCATATCTTCAAATATAAACTATTTTCAAGTAAGTTACTTCCTCCTTACCTTTCAATCTGATAACATTCGTGAATCAGTCTTATTATTCTTATTAACTGAATATTATTAAATATTCACTTAAAAAATTTAAATTATTAAATTTATTAAACTTCATAAATTAAATTATAAAATTATAAAATTAACAACTTTTCTAAAAATTTGCTAGAGTTTAGTTTTCTCCTCTAAGTGGAGAGAACTTTTTTTTTTTCCTGAATTACACCTAAACGCTTTGTATCCTATCATTACACTTCTTTAAACGTCCTGCTTTGATAACATGAGAATGGAATAACTGTCTTCCCCACCATGAGACAATAGCAAGCATAATTTTACTATGAGTATAAAAGCATATTTCCTACGTTGAAGCAATCATAACTTCAACTCTGCTAAGCAAGCTTGATGGTATATTTGGTTATCAGTCTTATGATATTACATGATAAGTAAGGATTGACAGCAATTGCAAATCAATTCAAGTATGCCTTTTCAACCAGAACATAAAGATAAAAAGGCTTTTTGGAAGTAAAAGCAAGCATGAATCCATTGGCCTCAACCGAAGAGTTACCAGCGAAGAGATAAGATCACAATCCCCAGTGGGAAAGTAAGAGAAGAGGGCTGATGTCATCCTTGGATGTTCCAAGCTTGGCTAAGAAATCTGCATATTGGTTTGCTTCCCCAAGAACACGATTAATAAAAGTCTACCATCATGGCTCCAAACTTATTATAGCCAATGTTTGCTTCACGAATCAAATTCACTGCTCCAAGACTGCAATTTAAAAACCAGTTGATAAACTACTCAATCCCGTGACCAAGATAGTCCTGTAGTAATGGCCACCACTCACCTGCGTGCACGGGACTGAATATTTAGATGCCCTCACCTATCATATGTACTTCCATCTTCCTGTTCATCACGGTTAACAAAGTTAAAAGATCAACAACCAAGAACTCAACTCCTAAGTTGCGACCAGGACCAAGAAGGAACTACCTTCCATCGGGAATATGCTTTAGTCTGGTAGCAACGGGCTGCTCTATTTCTGATATTTATTTTTTCATTTGAGTGCTTCCGTATCAAGTGGATTGAGGCCAAAACTTGAGAATCTCCAACCAGCAATAAATGGATCAGATACTTGAAAACACTGTCAGTGATCAGAGATATACAATTTACAAATATGAAGACAGGAAAATAAGTTGAAGTTCTTCAAAATTTACCGACAGAATCTCCTTGATTCTTTCCTAACTGACAGTATTATCAAAGCAATCATTTTGGTTAGCATCTTACTTCTAGCAACCTGATTGCCAACGTAAATGAGAATTTTTCAATTTTAAGATCAATTCTCAACACTCATTTTGAAAGTTACTTAACAAACTGTTTCAAGTTCTAGCCATTGACTTCAACAATCATTTTGAAATCACTTCTCTATCAAATTTGAAAGTTCCTGAAGAAACTGTTCCAAGTTTTAGACAGAGATGCTTTGTATTTGATGACCCAATATCTTCATACTTATCCATATATTTACAGCAAGGTATTTTGTTTTTACATCTTTATGTATTTATTAATAACACATACTCCATGGGTAGCTTCATCTCAAAATGAATGCAAACAGATTCCTTGGTTCTCACTAGGTTCGGTAATAGCAGCCTAAAATTTACTTATGGCACGTTAGTAGTAAGTTCAAACAGCAACAAGAATTTTTAGTGCACAGTCAAATTTTATTTTCTACACAACTATAATTCCTTGCAGAAATTTTTTATCATGGAAGGTGCAATGTAGCATATTACGTATAAACCTAGTTGAATATGCTCAAATTCATTAGTGCTATCAGAATACTTTAATATCATTTCCTAGTATAACGAAAATGAGAACATTAAAGGCTATAATATCATTTCCCAGTATAACGAAAATGAGAACATAAAAGGCTATCATGGGTGCAAAAGGGCTTCATATTTTGTCTTCATCTGCCAGTTGCAGTATGCAGTATGCAGTTTTATAATTCACTGCCTTAGATCACATTGAGCTGTTTTCAAAACTAAGCCAACAGAACACAATTCCTTAATGGTGTCTGTCCAACAGAAACTGTCTATGACGTGCGAATTGACCCAAAATTTATCATTTTTGAAAATAAGTTAGAGAGTAAATTCTGTTCCCTTACCATTGGTAGAATGAGAAAAGTATCCTATTGCAAATGAATCAAGTTGGTGTACATATAATATAAACACACGCTCAGTAAATATGTCAAATAGAGTGAGACAGCCAACTCATAATTGATCGCCTGCATTGGAGCATCAAAGGTAAGCCTTTGACAAAGGACCTGTAAAATCAAGCTGAAGAATCCACACCTTTCTGTTATTATTTAAGGAGATAGGCCTCCTGAGAAAAATGGGCAACCAGTTGCTAAAACCAAATCCGAAATGAGAGTTGCTTCTTTAGTTGCATGAAAATCCAACTTTATCATTGAGAATAGTGTAATTTGAGCCGACTACATTCCTAAAATAGCAAAACTCCTTGCTTCTATATTTGTAATCTTGTTGGGTGCTTCCCAAACCACTAGCAACCAAGTTCTTTTTAACAACCATAGTACCCTGGCCATTCTGCACATTATTGAGAGAGCTCTTCGAGACTCCAAAATCTGCACTCCTACACTTGTTCTCATTAAATCCCAATGTAAGATTTGCAACAGATGAATAGGTTCCATTTCCTTCATCCAATTCGGTTGAGTGTAGGTATAGTGAAAATGTTTTGTATGTTTCATCAATAAACTCAGACAAAGAGTTAGGCAGCTTAGCATAAACACTGTCATTAAAAAGGATGATTTGATTCACAACTTGCGTACTCCCATTATTCTCCATTACCATTGAATTATTGAAACTCATATTTTGAACAAAACTGGTGGTGATATTACCATGGGATGATCTCACCCATCCAGTTGAGCAGATGGATCTCTTTGCACTTGTCCAAAAGCTTCCATTTAAGCCCCCAAAATCTGACACCTGGATTTCATCTAGAGGCTTGTCAATTGAATTCAAAAGTTTTCCATCTGTTCTACTGCTTTCTTCATCCAACCAAAGATGTAAATTTGCATCTATATACCAGACATTCAATGCATTTTTTACACTAAACCTCAATGAATGGGTATTCCCATCTAATAACTTGCCCAAAAATGGTGTAAGCTCAATATCGTACGAGGGAAGATCAAATGACCCAATGCCAGTAATGGGTCTCCACAAGAGTGGGTTGACCCCTCCTGTATAAATCACAGTAAAAGGCCAAATTGCACCAACAACTTCATCATCAAGGGTAATCACAACCTCCCTAAATGGTCCATTTCCGGGAGCACCAGTACGATTGTTTGCAGCAAGGTATTCATTTGGCGGATTGGTATACCAACTCTCATCATTCTCATGAAATGAAACATAGACCTCTAACACAGCCCTATAAGTATTTTGGGGAATTCTGAATTCCTTTAAGGCTGTATCAGTAGAATTCTCAATTTTAAACCAAAGCCCATAATTCAATGCAAGAGTTTGAGAAATGGGTAGAATCAAATCCGCAGGGGCACCGTTCCCAAATGCTAAATTTTCAGGCTTCGATTCAAAATCACTAAATGGGTAAAAATTAATTATGATATCAACATGGTATACCCCCCGATGAGTATTGTCAACAATATTGCCTAAATAAACAGCAAAAGTTTGGTCCTTCATTAGCAAATTAGAGTACCTTGTAATGTCTTTTTCAACAGTCCAAATAGTGCCAGTAGCCCTTGGCTCCGCTGTGCAGCTCCGAAGTAGCTCAACCCCACCGAGCCAAACACCAAATATTCTATCAAATTGCCTTCCTTTACTAGTTGCTTTCCATTCAAGGACAACTTTTGAGAAGTTATGATAGAGACAATGAGAGGGAGGGGTATAATTAGCAAGAACCGGTGGTTTGCCATATGTATAGCCAAAGTCATGGTGGAGTATATGGTATCGGCAAGGTTTACTTCTAGGGAGTTCAATGGGTTTGGTCACCTCAAAGTAACGAGTTGGTGGGGTGTCATCATTAAGGAATGTTGGATCAGCAAGAAGCTCTGATCTAAGGTGCTTGAATTTGTGGAGATTTGCAGCTGAATTGGGACAATGGAGAAGGAAGAGGATGAGGAAGGGGAAGAGTGAAAATTTCATGATGCGCTTAGCGGATTGTGCTTAGCAGGGTCTGGGTGCTGGGATTCTGAGCCAGTACGAGTTCAAAGTGAGCCAACTGAGCAAAAGAAACAAAGAAAGCAGGGATCCAATAATCCAAAGTTCCGCACCAGGAACCGGATTACACTGATAATGCTTGAGTGGTGCTATTGCAATTTGCACGACTTCCTAGACATTATCTCAAAAAATTGACGTGCAATTAACATTTTGTAATTTTACTTAGAGGTGGGCATTGAACCGGATCAAACCGTTTTAACTCATCTCAAATAGTAAAAAAAAATTTGGACTGGATTAAAATGGAGTAAAATAAATATTATGTAATATTTTAATTTAAGATGGAATATATTGGGTGGGACTGGATTTTTGTCCTCTCTCCATTGGGTTGTCGCAAGTACCCAACAAAATTTACATATATATATTTTTAATTCTTATGCTATATATATATATATTTTTTCTAAATTCTGATATTATAAAATAGCGTTGTTTTGTAAAATAATATCATTTTCTAACTTGCCCTAAACTTCTGTAAACACAAGCAAGCAAGAGGCAGCTCAACTTCAGCAAATCAATACCACTCCTCCCTCCCTCGTCTCGAACCCTCGGTCCCTTGAATCCTTCTCTCATGAGCTACAAGTTTCATTCGTTATCTCGTCATTTCCAACAGTCAACGCTAATCCCTTACCTCCTCCCACCTGGTCTTGATTCGCCTCTTCTCATTTTGGCTCATCTCTTGTCTAAACATCACACTTCGACACTTTGGGTCCTCAATAGTCGATCGAACCTCATTCTCGTTCCATCGCTCGCCTCACGTTCATTTGTCCCCATCCTAACCCAAATTAAGCCACCCAAGTAAAATCGAACCATTCCAACCCAAGAATGTTGGTTTGAAAATTTTTTTTGCTAGAGTTGGACTAACTTAATAAGAGATTGGGTTCAACTGGGTTGAGAGAATTTTATCCCAACCCAAATTGTCCTACCCAATACCCACCCCTAATTCTACTATGATTAAGTTTGTTCGGTTGTCTTTGTCAGGGATGTACTGTTTATTTATAGATACACAATTTTCTTTTATTAACTATTTTATATTTTATATACCTTTTTAAAATTGTAGTGGTATTATTATTTTTATAATTTTATTTTTATTTATAAAATAAAAAATTATGTTTAGTAATGAATAAATAATGTAAAATTTTATTTTTTTATTATATAAATAAATAGAGTTATCTAATAAAAAGAGATAACTAAAAATAAAAAAAATTTTGAAAAATTATTATAAAAGATATTTGAATAAATAATATTTTTAAAAATATAATTTTTAATGAAATTTTATGATAATATTTAATTTATATAATTAATTTTATTTAATAAAATAAGAATTTATTTATTATTATATCATAAATAATTATTAAATTATTAAATTTTATATATTAAACTCTAAGATCTAATAAATTAATATATTATACTATTTAATTATAAAATAAATATAAAATAAAAATAACATTTTTTATAAAAAAACACTTCTAAAAAAATAAATATACCTCTAAACTATTCACATTCACATTTATTTAATAAATTTAATAATTTAAATTTTATATTATAAAAAATAAAAAAAAATTATTAAAATAGTAGCACCTTGAAGGTTTAATAGCTCAGCCTTCTCTTGCCCTTGTGCTAGCTTCCTCTTACTTTGCAAATTTCAGTTCTGACTTCTAACTCCTGGAAAGTTGAAAAAATTCTCTTATATGAAAAAAGAAGAGCTTAAATTAGAAATCAGAGAAAAGGAAAGTTTTATTTCCTAAAACAAAAATTTTTATTTCCATTAAAATAAAAGCTGAGTCTACAGTCATTCATCTATAACCATATACGAAAAAAAAAATGGTGAATTCATATAGTTATTCATCTATAACCTTTACAAGCTTCTATTTACATTCATACAAATCTATATGGGCATATATTATGGGATAGAAAATATAATGAAAAAAAGTAAGGCTCACCTATTGAATTATAAAAAATAAAAAAAATTAAATTATTTTGCTAGTTTTTATAATTTTATTCAATTTTTAAGTAGATTCTTACAGTTTAAAACTATATAAATAAGTTCTTGTATTTTTTGCCATTTATGGTATAAGTCCCTGCCATATAAATTTGTTATAATGCTGTCCTAAATTGCTCAATATGGCAAATAGAAGACTGATGTGGCCAATTCCCATGGCAATGGTGTTGCCCAACTGGCAGAAAGATTGCCATGTTAGATGACAGTTATTATATATACATATATTTTAATTTTCAAGTAAGTCCCTATATACTAGATGATAGCTCTCCCTCTCCTACCATGGCTGCGTCTTCCTTCTCATGTCATGGCTATCTTTTCCTTCTTCCGTTATAGTTGCCTCTTCTTTCTTTTGCCATAGCTACCTTTTCTCTCATGAAAAATTCAACAATTCTCTTCTCTTATGAAAAATTCAACAACCAGATTTACAACAGTTTACATGGAAGCAGCCAATAAAGAAACACAAAAGGGGTAGAAAATAATTCAATTTTAGCAGAACCCACAATGACACAAAAATGTAGAAACCCACTTGTCCACAAGTAATGGTAAAGGCGCCGCCAATGAAGGTGGCAATACAAACTTAGACCATGATACAAAATCCAATCTTATTCCTTCTTCATATTTAGCTTTCAATTAAAATTTTTTTTCCCTTAAAGAATTGCTTTCAATGCAAAATGCATGTAACTAAACGATCTCTTTGAATCTAGAACACTCCTCCCTATAACATTGATGAAATCAATCATATAGATATAGCCCTGATTTTTTTTATTTCTTCCTTTTTAGCTACGGAAGAAGAAATTCCAAAACCTCCAAAATTTAACGAAGAACTCTAAGACTATTTGGGACGAAAAGGTAGAAGAAAAAAGGGGCAACTATGGTAAAAGAAGAAAAAGGCAGTCATGGCAAGAGAGGGAGAGCTGTTATCCAGCATGTAGGAATCTACTTAAAAATCTGATAAAACTATAAGGATTGACAAAATAACTTAAACTATAGGGAGTTACTTGAAAATATATATATACGTATAACAATTGTCATCCAACGTGATAGTCCTTTCGCTAGCTAGGTAGTACCGTTGCCACAGGAATTGACTACCTCAGCCTTCCATTTGTCATGTCAAGCAATTTAGGATAGTATTATGACTGATCAAGATAACAGGGACCTATATCATAAACGGCAAAAGAAGTAAGAATTTGCCTATACAATTTTAAATTAAAGAAATCTACTTGAAAATTTGAGCAAAATTATAAATATTAGTGGAATAATTTAACCTAAAAAAATTATTAAAGTCAAAGATAAAAAGAATTAGATAATCCACAGTAGCTTCAAAATATGTCAGCAAGCAGTATGATCACAATCTAGAAGAAACAAATTTTTCAGAACTCAAGCCAACCGAAGGCACTTCCTAAATAACATCTGACAAAAATATTTGTAACTATTTAACAGAAGCTTTCAAGGACATGCGGAACTGCTACGTGTTTGATTATGCGTATTCTAGTACTGAATACATTTCATTCCCCCATCATTGGCAGAGAAGAAATCTGAATTTTTTTTTATTCCGAATGTATCAAAAAGGTGTACAAATACATACAGAAAAACTCATCAGATGCAAAATGGTTGAAGAATTATGCTGCCTCCTAACTGACCTAAGGATTGATCCACTGGCTTGGAGCATCAAAGGGCAGCCTTTAAGCAAAAGACTTATACAATCAAGAAAAGAAATATACACCTTTCTGTACTTATTTATGGGAATGGGGCCCTAGAGCAGCGCAGGCAACTTTTCATAAATCAAAACCAAAACCAAGATGATGGCGGCTTCTTTTGTTGCAGGAGTTTCCAATTTCATCATAGAGAATAGTGTAATTTGAGCTGCTCACATTCCTAAAATAGCAAAATTCGTTGCTTTTATAATTGTATTCTTGTTGAGTACTACCCAATCCACTGACAACCAAGTTGTTTTTAACAACAATGTTACCCTGGCCGCTCTGCACATCATTGAGAGAGCTGTTCGAGACCCCAAATTCTGCACTCCTAGACTTGTTCTCATCAAATCCCAATGAAAGATTTGCAACAGATAAAGAAGTTCCATTTCCTTGATCCAGTTCATCTGAGTATAAGTATAGTGAAAACGTTTTGTTTGTATCATCGATGAACTCAAGCAAAGAGGCAGGCAGCTTAGCATGAACACTGTCATTAGAAAATATGATTTGATTCACAATCTGCGAATTCCCATTATTCCCTGTTACCATTGAATTAGTGTAACTGATGTTTTGAACAAAACTGGTGGTGATATTACCATGGGAGGATCTCACCCATCCGGTTGAGAAGATGGACCTCTTTGCGCTAGTCCAAAAGCTTCCATTTGGGCCTGAAAATATTGACACCAGGGTTTCATCTAGAGGCTTGTCAATGTAATTCAAGAGTGCTCCATCTGTTCTGCCGCTTTCTTCGTCCAACCAAAGATGCAAATTTGCGTCTATATACCAGACATTCAATGCATTTGTTACACTAAACCCCAATGAATGGGCATTTCCATCCAATAACTTGCCCAAAAATGGTGTAAGTTCAACATCGTACGAGGGAAGATCAAACGAGCCGATGCCAGTAATGGGTCTCCACAGGAGGGGGTTGACTCCTCCTGTATAAATCACAGTAAAAGGCCAAACTGCACCAACAACATCATCATCAAGAGTAATCACGACCTCCCTGAATGGTCCATTTCCAGGAGTGTCAGTAAGGTTGTTTGCAGAGATGAACTCATTCGGCAGATTAGTATACCAAAATTCATCATTCTCATGATATGAAACATAAACCTCCAACACAGCCCTGTAAGAATTCTGGGGGATTTTGAATTCCTTCAAACCATTATCTGTAGAATTTACAATTTCAAACCACAACCCATCATTCTGTGGAAGATTTCGAGAGATGGGTAAAATCAAATCCGCAGGGGCGCCATACCCAAAAGCTAAATTTTCACACTTCGATTCATGATCACTAAAAGGATAAAAGTGAATATTGATATCGACATGGTAAACGCCAGTATAAGTATTGTCCACAAGATTGCCTATATAAACAGCCAGAGTTTGATCCTTCATTAGCAAAGAATAGTACCTTGTAATGTCCTTTTCAACTGTCCACACAATCCCAGTAGGCCTCGGCTCCGCTGTGCAGCTCCGGAGCAGCTCTACCCCACCAAGCCACACGCCAAAAATGCGATCAAACTGTCTTCCTTTACAAGTTGCTTTCCACTCAAGTACAATTTTTGAGAATTTTTGAGATGGGCAATCCGAAGGAGGGGTGTAATTGGCCAGAACTGGTGGTTTGCCATATGTACTGCCAAATTCATGGTGGAGAACATGGTGTGAACAAGGCTTTGTTTTGGGTAGTTGAATGGGTTTGGTTACCTCGAAGTACATAGTTGGTGGCGTGTCATTAAGGCATGCGGGTTGAGCAAGAAACTCCGAATGAAGGTGCTTGATTTTATGGAAATTTGATGCAGAAATGGGACATTGGAGAAGGACGAGGAAGAGTAAGAGGAAGAAAGAACAATCCATATTAGGGGTGATTGTTTCTAAGCTGAATCTGCCTTGCGAGATATTCTAAGTCATAGGCAGCCAAATTTTAGGGCGGCACAATTCAAATAGGCTATAAAAGAAGGAATCAGAAGGAACGGATTTGGATGTGAAATATATTTTAGAGAATAAAGTGTATTTTATTAATTATTAATAAAAAATTAATAATATTAATTATTATAAAATATAAATAAATAAATAAATTATAATTTATAAATTTAAAATAATTTATATTAATAATTTTTTATTAATAATTAATATAATATATTTTATTCTTTAAAATATATCTTCTAATTTAAAAAATCTCAATTCCAACAAAAACCATCTTCAAAACTTAGTGACAAAACATTCACTCAAACAGAGTGTATTGTTTTTTGGGATCTTGAAAACAAAAAATTTTTGTCGGTAATTTTGAGCTAAATTTACTACTAATGAATGTAATTAAATGCTTAATAAAAAATATTAAATTTATTAAATTGTAGACCCATTAATGTGACAACCCATAATATGTTGTAAAATTCCATTTCGTGTAATCACTTTCCTGTGTTTTGATTGTCTGTTTAGTTCTCCATTTATGCTATACGTTTTATTGTTCTTTAGCAAAAAGAAATTTTGAAAATGTTATTTTTACGCTTTTCAGCACACCTACTCAATACGCGTGTGTAAGAAAAATGAACAACACACGTATAACTGGAAAACATAAAATTAGCAATATTCAAGAAATACATATACAAAACTTTCACTTTTTGATAACCAAAAAAACTTTTACTTGATTATTAATTTTATTTTATTTCTATTTGTAACAAATAGGGTAAAATAATTCTAGAAAATGGTTAATAGCTAATAGAGAACAATTGAATCAATCATTTTTCTTAATTTAGTTAATTTTTCTCTTGGTCAGAAATTTTGAGTCAAAAAATGAAAACACTACTCTTAAATTAGATCATAATTATCATTGCTGGTCAACAATTTAAGCAAATAATGAGAGCTAAATTTCTGAGAAAGAAAAGTAAATAATAAGAGATAAAATGTCACTGACAGTTTTATTGAAATTTCAAAAATTTTGTACATCTCAAGATGATAAGAATAGGGGTTCTATAATTTACACACAAAGCCAAAAGCAAATTAAAATATTGTCCCCAGAAAAATAAGGGTGCTTTTTTTTTTCCTAAATATTATCATAATAAAAATATACATAAAATGGCAGGTATAGGATCATCACTTATGACTATGAGCCCCACAATTTAGCTATGACTAAGTCTAGCTCAGTTAGGTAAATAGGAGATGTCAAGAGAGAATTATCTATATTATATACTTTGAAATTCAAAATCTCATATTAGAATATTTTTATATTGTAATAGTTTTATTCACAGGAGATTTGCTCTTGAGACTTTCCAAATTATTGGTAATTTGGCCGTATTTTTTTGGGAGTAGTTGAGAGGATGGGATTTTTTTTTTTTCCTGGAAAAAGAGAGGATGGGAATTTTTAATTACTCATTATGGTAGAAAATCATTGACACAGTAGGCAGCTGGTTGAGGTTGTTGGAGAAAAGGCATTCTTAAGGAAGACTTGTAAACCTAACAATATGGTAAAATATAGATTAGAGTTTATTAATAATACAATTTACACGTTAAAAATTACAAACTTTAGCATTGGACTAGGAGTAAATTTACAACTGTAACTACCATTAATTAAAAATTTCAAATTGATTCTATGAATTCGGCTTCAATAATTGCACAAATCTCTGACTTCATCATATTGAGCTGGTTGAAAATTCAAAATTTGAACCTTATACTGAAGAATATCTAAATCATATTTTCATTATACCCAATGTTATGCAACATGAAAGTAAGGAGTCTAGATCTCCTAAAGAAAGTTTGGGTGTGAAATAGAAAAGAGATGTAGAATAAGAGAGCAAAGATAGTAAAAGAAAATAAATAAAATTTACATATTAAATTATAGATATATAAAAAGAATATTACTAAAGTCAATAAAAAAATTTAAATCTAAAAATAAATGTGATCTCCTAGATTCTTACAAGTATTCTCCTTAAACCCAATGTTTTGCAACATGAAGGTGGTCTCTTATGTTCCATAACTGTTGTTTTAAAATTATTTTTGTTTTCTAATTGTTACTTTTTTAAAATTAAAATTGTATTAATTGTATTTTAACTTTCTATTTCTTTTATTATCTTTATTAAATATTTTGCAAAATTCTTTTTCTTTTTTTATACTAATAATGTTTTAGTAAGAAAATTATTTTTTTAATTTCAAAGCTAATTAATAAGTTTCTTAATTAATGCATATTAATTTTATAAAGTGATAAAGAGTTTAATGAGAATGTTTGACACATAATTTAAGTTGAGTGGCTGAAATAAATAATTACTTTGAAGTCATTTGTGATTATAAAATATGTAACAAATTTTAAAAAAAAAATTTAAATAAATTACTTTAAAACTAGCAATACTCTATGATAATTACTCTAGAATAGTAAGTGTTCAATAAAACGCAAGATGTGACTACCAACAGAGCTTCAAGTGATTTGAAACAAGGGATGAAATTTGGACCCGAGAAGAGTCCAAACACTTGGTCTTGCTTATTCAAGTTGATTTGGAGTGTTGTAATTGATTTGGAATACATTGGGCTGCACGGCTTAAATGTGAGTTCCTATGATTTTTAATTATGTAATTTCGCACAAACTTATTATTTATGCCTTAATTTGAGTTATTTATGAGTGTATTTTAATTAGTATGAGTGAATTAGGACTAGCTGTATACAACTCCACTAAAATAGGAATTTTTCTATTATTTTGTAGAAAAGCTTGCCCTAGCCTTATTTTAAGAATAAAATTCGCCCAAATTTACTAAGGATTTGATAAAGGACTATTTTTTTAGAATTGGTGTAGTTCGCTTTAGACTTTGCCTATTTAAAAGGTTGTTTGCTTGTTGAAAAGACAAATTAGAATTTTATGCATGAAATAAAGGTTTTTCCTCATTTGTTTCTTTTGAATACTATTCGAACTTATCAAAGTTGCAATCTTGTGACATTTCATTGGTTTATATTTTCATATTTTTTTTGTGAGCATGGCACTGTTTTCTTAATACCTTTGGTTACAAATTACAAATTTGTTTTGGGGCGGGGTTTTATTAATTTAGCTTTCCTGGGAGACATAGCAATTTGTTCATGAGTTACATGGTAATCACCATTGGGGGTTATATAAGTATTAGGTTTTGATGGTTAATAAGAGCAAAAAATGAGAATAGTAAAAAAGAGAATATTAAAAATAAATAAATAAATATACAAGAAAAAAATATTTAAAATGATTGTATGTAAAAAAAAATTTAATATTATATTTATTAAGATGAAAATAATAAAAATTTAATTATAATGATTTAAGTATGTACATAAAAGATTCTTAAGTGCTCTAATAAGAAAAATCGATCAAATAATTTTAATTTAACGAAAAAAGATAAAAAAAAATTAAAAAAAATATTTAAAAATTTATTAAAAAAATATTTGAATAAATAATAAGTGAGATAAAATTTTATTTGTTATATTTTATACATTTTTTTTGTAAAATGAAGAGGAGAATGGCAGAGAATTAAAATATTTTCATTCAAAATTAATTAATGAATTTCATAATTCAAATACATCTTTTTTAAACGAAATATAATATCAAATAGATGGAGTATCCTTTACTTTAGAAGAAATTTTAGTTAAATATTCTGTGTTTTTTCTGTAAAATGAAAAGAAGTGAATGGCAGCATAGCATGAACACACTTCCACAGTTAGCACATTTTCATCCTCTCCATCATCATTGCATTATGTAGCTTGAGTTCTGAATTCTGGTTATAAGATCACCATAGTCCATTAAGGAGGCAGTCTGGAAAAGGCTTAAATATTTCTTTGGTTAGGAAATTTTAAGATATGAAAGGAATGAGGTTATGTGACTGGTAATTTCATGTTAAACCAAGTTCTAGGCCAATTAAAAACATTATTTTGATAGAATTTAATGGAAGTAACATTGACAAAGGTCTGAATGAAAACCATCTCTATTATATCGAAATTTATGAATACATGGTTTGAGGTTTAGCAGAAAAAGAAAAAGGAGGGGTCAAATAAAGAACTAAGGCTTCATAACTCCAAGGTTCGATTTAATACAGAAATCTGACCAGAGTCACCATTTAACAAGAAAATTTCTAGAGGGACATAAGGAGAGGACATTGATGCGCCAAACCTATAGGTAGGTTGCAACATTTTGCTACCTTTCGCACATCCAATGGTCCGAAGACGTGGTCCAGTTCTCATCTGCCAGATCTGCAGAGAATAGTCAGACAAGGAAACAAATTAAATGCCACCACAAATGAAAGTTCGTTGCAGTGTTGTCAATAGCGCCAGATAGCGCTCGCTATCGCGCATAGCGCAGCGCTATGACTCTGAGCGCTACGCTATGCGCCATAGCGTAGC
Organism: Dicorynia guianensis; assembly: GCA_037013595.1. Classification (NCBI taxonomy): domain Eukaryota; kingdom Viridiplantae; phylum Streptophyta; class Magnoliopsida; order Fabales; family Fabaceae; genus Dicorynia; species Dicorynia guianensis. The sequence goes on from JASUAB010000009.1 coordinate 7,601,203, forward strand.
GCCATCCGGATAGCGCACCATAGCGTGCGCTATCCGGCGCTATAGCGCGACGTAGCGCACGCTATAGCGCAGCAAGAGGATACAACGGTCGGCAACGGTAACATGATGGAACTTTTTAAGTGTCGACACTTGGCCCGTATGCCTCGCATGAAACTTTCGAACCTTCTTTGCTGTCAACGACTCTTGACTCATTGCTGCTGTGCTCTCTGTTCTGGTCGTTAGCTCTCAAACCTTCATTGCTGTCGAAGACTTGAACCACCACCGCTGTTCTGTTCTGTTCTGTTCTCTAACGTTTTGCTGTCATTGGGTCGCAACATCTGGTTGAAGTAGGACCCTCAACACTGATCGCAGCTTCTGGTTGAACCACCACCGCTCCTTGTTCTGTTCTGATCTCGATCCTTTTGCCGTCGTTGGCTTGCAGCTTCGTTGCTAGCAAAGGTAAACAACCGAAGCTCTCACTCCTCTTTTGACTCTTTCGGTCCCTGTTCTGTTTTCTTCTCGATCCTTTTGTGATATTTGGTCCACTGTTCTGGTTTTGCTCTGTTTCGGTCCCTGCTGTGTTTCGTTCTATTTGGTCCACTGTTCTGGTTTTACTCTGTTTCGGTCCCTACTGTGTTTCTGCTGTGTTTCGTTCTATTTGGTCCACTGTTCTGGTTTTACTCTGTTTCAGTCCCTGCTGTGTTTTGTTCTATTTGGTCCACTGTTCTAGTTTCTGGTTTTACTCTGTTTCAGTCCCTGCTGTGTTTCTGCTGTGTTTCGTTCTATTTGGTCCACTGTTCTGGTTCTGCTGTGTTTCTGCTGTGTTTCGTTCTATTTGGTCCACTGTTCTGGTTTTACTCTGTTTCAGTCCCTGCTGTGTTTCTGCTGTGTTTCGTTCTATTTGGTCCACTGTTCTGGTTTCTGGTTTTACTCTGTTTCAGTCCCTGCTGTGTTTCTGCTGTGTTTCGTTCTATTTGGCCACTGTTCTGGTTTCTGGTTTTACTCTGTTTCGGTCCTTGCTGTGTTTCTGCTGTGTTTCGTTCTATTTGGTCCACTGTTCTGGTTCTGCTGTGTTCTGCTGTGTTTCGTTCTATTTGGTCCACTGTTCTGGTTTTACACTGTTTCAGTCCCTGCTGTGTTTCTGCTGTGTTTCGTTTTCGATGCTTTTATGTTATTTGGTTTGCTGTTTTGGTTTATCTGAAATGAAATTATTTGTTTTCATATTTTATGGTACTGTTGGGACACATGCTGTTAATATTAAAATTAAATAAATATATAAATATAATATATAATATAATTAAAATATAATTAAATAAATATAATATAAAAAATAATAAAAAATAAATATAATATAAAATTTAAATAATAATAAAAAATAAAAAGACTTCTATTTCACTATTTCATTTATATATATATATATATGATATATATATATATATATATATATGAAATCAAAATAAATAAAATAGGAAACCCACCTAAAAAGAAATGAATATTATTAGGGAATACTTGGGCAGAAATGGACTTATTTTTTGTTAAAAGTTGTCCGTCCAATGTAAATTTCAGAGTCAATGTTGTTGCTTTATTCCATTTACTCATTTCATAGCTTTATCAGAAATTTATTCTTTTATGATGTTTGGAGGCTTTATCCTTAGACTCTTGATAAAATTTATCCTTCTAATATTAAACTCATTGTTTGGAATATTGAATTATGATTACAAATTAAGTTATTTTATGTTTGTCATATTTTTTAAGTTATTTTTTATATATTCTTGTTATTTAGGTTCTACAAAAATTCTTTCATTATTTGAAAAGCCAGTAGTAAGTCTACTTAAATATGATAATATGAGCAAAAATATGTGGTAGTTGCTATTTTGTGTCCATGTACTCTTTAAAAGGGTTTTTCAAAATGCATATCAAATTTTGAAAGTGTTTTTAATGCTGTAATTGCTGTTTGGTTTGGCTTTAGGTTCTAATTTCTAAATGAGTCATCAAAGCACTGCTAGTAGTGGACATAATTCTGATCCAGCTTGGAAGTACTGTAAAAAAGTTGATCCTAAACATCCAAATAGAGTTCAATGCAATTTTTGTGGCAAGGTTTCATATGGGGGGATCACTAGAGCCAAACAACACATTCTTGGAGGAAATAGAAATGTCAAGATTTGTGATTCATGCCCAGAAACTGTTAAAGAAGAAATTAGGCAATATATGGCACAAAAAGAGGAAGTGAAAATTCAAAAAAACTTGCTGCCTCAGTCTCTCAATTATGAAGATTTGGATTTGATAGATGAAGAGCAAGAAGATGACATTGAAATCCAGCCAATATCAATGAAAAAGAGGACCTTGAGTACGCATTCTTCAGAAAAAAGTAGTACAACACCATTTCCTCTAAAAAGGCCAAAGCAAAAGGGGCCAATTGATTCTTACTTTGCTATTGATCCAGAAATTGCAGTGGAGCAAAGGAAGAAAGGAAAGCAAACTGTGATCAATGAGCATTACAAGAAAGAAGCAAGGGATAAAGCATGTCAAGCTATTGCAAGGTGGATGTATGACGCTGGAATCCCTTTTAATGCAGTCAAGTATGAAAGTTTTGCAACCATGATTGAAGCCATTGGACAATATGGGCCGGGGATGAAATCACCTAGCTATCATGAAGTGAGAGTTCCACTTCTAAAGAAAGAAGTAGAGCTCACTAATGCATCATTAAAGACATACAAGGAGCAATGGGCAAAAATTGGATGCTCTATTATGGCGGATGGTTGGAAAGATCGTAGAGAGAGGACCTTGATTAATTTCTTGGTCAATAGTCCAAAGGGTACTGTATTTATTGAGTCTATTGATGCCTCTAAATACATCAAGACTGGGCAAAAGGTGTTTGAATTACTTGATAAATTCGTGCAAAAGATTGGACCAGCCAATGTTGTCCAAGTTGTCACTGATAGTGCAGCCAACAATGTTTATGCTGGTAAACTTCTTTCCTTTGTTGTTTTTTTTTTCTAATATGAACAATGAAAGTTATAGATACTAACTTGTCTATGTTGATATACTTCTAATAGGAAAATTGTTAGAGGCAGCCCATCCACATTTGTTTTGGACTCCATGTGCTGCACATTGCATTGATTTGATGTTGGAGGATATTTGGAAAATTCCTCGCCTTGCTAACACAATGAAGAAGGGTGTGGCATTGAGTGGTTTTATATACAACCATACAAGTGTGTTGAATATGATGAGGCGCTTCACCAACAATAGAGAGTTATATAGGCCTGCAAAAACCAGATTTGCTACTGCATTCATCACACTTGCTAGCATTTACAATCATAAAGCATGTTTAAGGAAAATGTTCACTTCTGAGGAGTGGGCTAATAGTCAGTGGGCAAAACTATCACAAGGCAAGAAAGTAGTTCAAACAGTACTTAGCATTGCTTTTTGGAGAAATGTTGCCTACTCTCTTAAGTTAGCTGGTCCTTTAATTAAAATTCTTCGATTGGTGGATGGTGAGAAGAAGCCTCCAATGGGATACATTTATGAGGCTATGGATAGAGCCAAGGAAGCAATTATTAAAGCTTTCAATGAGAATGAAGAGAAGTATCAAGATGTATTCCAAATCATTGATAGAAGATGGGAAGTGCAATTGCATCGCCCATTGCATGCAGCTGGGCATTACTTGAATCCTGAATTTTTTTATGCAAATCCAAATATTTTGAAGGACCAAGAAGTGATAAATGGTTTGCTAAGCTGCATACAAAGATTGTTACCTGACACTAACATGCAAGATAAGGTTGAAAATGAATTGGTCTTATATAGGAATGCAGAAGGTCTTTTTGGACATGAAATGGCTAAAAGATCAAGAGCAACAAAGGCACCAGCAGAGTGGTGGGCTGGCTATGGTGCAGGGGCTCCTCACTTGCAAGACTTTGCCATAAAAGTTCTAAGCCTCACTTGCAGCTCATCAGGGTGTGAGAGAAATTGGAGTGTATTTGAAAATGTAAGCAAAGTTATAGTTTATTTTTCATCATCTAGTAAAATTTTAATTCTAATTTCTTATACTTATTTATGGATTTTGGCATTTTGCAGCTTCATACCAAAAGAAGGAATAGGCTTGAACATAAAAGGTTGAGTGATCTAGTGTTTGTCAAGTATAATAGGGCATTGAGACGAAGATACAATTATCGTGACACACTTGACCCAATTTCATTGAAAGATATTGATTATGCTAATGAGTGGTTGATTGGCAAGGTGGATGAAGAAGATGGACAATCTGATGTTGAAGATGCATATGTATTTGAAGATGAAGATTTAACTTGGAATGATGTAGCTAGAGCTTCAGGAGCTGATGAGCCTTCTCGTCCTATTAGGAAATCAGCTAGTCGGACCTTTCAAACCCCAACCCCAACTTTGAGAAAGGGATCTTCTGCAAGGCTCAAATCCAATCCATCTATTCCTCTTAATGATAGTGATGAAGATGAGTTGGAAGAGTCAAAAGACTCAGAAGAGACTGAATCTGAGGAAGTTGGTGTTGAAGAAAATGATAATGATAATGATTCACCTTGTGATGAAAATGTTGTTTTTGATGATGATGATGAGCAATAGCCATGTTTATGCTTAGTGTCTTTTATGATGTTTAGAGGCTTTAGCCTTAGACTCTTGATGAATTTATCCTCTTAATATCAAACTTATTGCTTGGAACATTGAATAGTGATTGCAAATTAAGTTGTTTCATGTTTGTCATATTTTTTAAGGTTATTTTTTTACATATTCTTGTTATTTGGGTTATATTACATATATATATATATATACATTTATATATGTAATATTGCGCTATAGTTCAAATAGCAGTGCGCTATGCGCTACGCTATGCGCTATGTCGCAATGACCTCAAGCGCTATAAGTGCGCTATTTGCTATTGACAACTATGGTTCGTTGGTCTCCTCAAGAGCCCACATTATGTCCCATAAGTAATAGATGTGAGCACAAATATAGATGGTCGGAAAAGCTTCTTCCACCTAAGTGGGAAAGTGATATACTCACAAAATTATTGTAAGATATTAAATTTGTTAAATTTTATAATTCAATTTATGGTATTCAATAAATTTAATACCTTAAATTTTTTTAGGTGAGATTTTTGTAAGTTATAATTTGTAGAAAAAGAATAACTGAATTTAATTGTAGCTCGATACTGGTGACAAAAAATCTAACTAGCTACCCAGGGACTGATTACCATTGTCTACCAATCAATAATCATTCTCAAAATCCATGTATTAAGCAAACGTTATTATTTGGTTTAATTGTTGGTAGAAAACATTTACACTTAATTACTTGGTGGTACTCAAAGGTTGATTCTATAATTTTCAAACCCTCCAATACAGTAGAAGTCAAAAACCATCCCTCCATACCCATAACCAAAACAAGAAGATTGATTTGTACAAAAAGGTAGACTAGTCAACTTCAGCTCCGGACATCACCAACGACAAAGTAAACAAACCACAAGATGCAACTCAGAATGCAAGGACTTTCGAAGAAATAAATGTTACTCAACCCAGTTACTGTTAAATAAAGCAAACGATGTACCTCAATAATTCCTTTCCTAGGTGCATGAATAGCCAAACACAAGCAGTAATCACTCTTGGTCGGTTCATAATAAGTAGAGCTTGATGATGCAACATCTTTATTGACCAACATCTCCATGAACAGACAGCTAGCATCCCGATATCCCTGCAAAAAATATTACAATACATAGTACGGAGAAAAATTGATAACACTAATTTGAGTTCTTTTGTTTTTTTACTTTTTTATTGATTATTTTATGAGGTACAAAGGTCAAGAGAAAACCTTCCATAAGCGTACTACCACAAGTGCTTGAGTATCTAGCAACAATATACGACCTAGTGAATCTGTTATTGCAGCCAGCGTACCACTAGGTGATAAAGTAAGCTTTTCACCCTTCCTTGGGTGATCCTTCAAACATGTCAGAGGTGAAGCTGCATTAAATGATAAAGGAAAAGTTATACAATACAAATCCAGGTTAGGTGATCTCGTAGCAGTATTAGAGGATATATGAGCTGTGAGTTTCATCTATTAATTGAGCCCAGCAATATCTTTTCGTCTTGCTGGATGCGTTTTCAGCTATGTAATTCTTCATTATAATTTTACTAACTAACAATCCTAATGAGTTTCTGGACACATGACATAAAATTTACCAAATTGTTTGTAACATGAAGAGCACCATGCAGGCGGGGTCTGAAAGGTGCTCATTCAGCAGAACTTTCTTTTGACAAGCATCCAATTTTCTAGACAACTGACTTTCTTAATCAACCCCCACCCTCACCCTTTCCTTCCATTTATTTACAAGAGAAAACATGAAAGTTTGTAAGCAGTTTGGGATCCAGAACCAAGGGAATCAGATCACCTGAAGTAACACTCCCCGCGATGCCATGCTAGTCCAAATCCCTACATCATCTTGGGACATATCTAGATCTTTCATAATAATAGTCCAAATTAAACAACTTAACAAGAGAGTTAAAACATTGTTTTTTCTTTCAATTCCCTGCATTTCTACAATATGCACAATCTAATGAATGTGCATGTGCGCTTATAACCACAAAAGGCAATCACTAAAATGCATGTTACTCTAACCTCGAGCAAATGATTGAGGCTTCTCTGATTTCTTAGGAGATGTCCTTTCACTCCGCCAAATCATTTTAGAAACAGAAGCTATTGTAGAAAAAGTTGCAGGTACGACTTTAGACAAGATAGCTCCAACTAAAGACCTGCTTTTGTCCTCGGAAAGTCTTCCATAGGATAAAACAAAATTCAGTCAATATAATACTATGATAATAAAGGGATTTCATGTGTGCAGTACACATGAATATAAAAGTAGAAAAATTTTATAATTATATCCCATAATCCACTAAGTACCTGAATGCTGAAATCACAGCATCCTCCCCAACAGCTACTGCACAATAATAACGTTGACTTGACTGCCCAACAATAAAAGCAGCTGAATTCAAATAACAGAAATAACTTCAGAAAGTTTCCATTATCTAAGGTTCAAAGTTCAAACAACCAAAGGATTGCCACAAATAGTGAAATTGAGATAAATCCATAGAAGAATATACAAACAAAGACAATCAGAAAATATGCAAACACATTTGGGTTAAGATCAGATAGTTATCCTCCTAGCCAACAGGAACTCAAACCATTCAGCAAAATTTGCAAAAACACATACAAAATTTTTAAGAGCAAATCAATGCCTGAAGGATTACATAATTAAATGTGAGAAACTAAGAAAAGTGACACTGGTTATCTCGCCTATTGATGAAAATTGCTTCCAAGAACCTTTAGCAATGCAATTGGTTGGAGTTCAAGAATAAGAATTCACATAAGATTCAATAGTATAAAAGAAACAGAACACAATTATTCCTGAGATTTTACCTGGAGTTCCATCAGTGGTGGAGGCATTATCCCAGTGATTGCTGCATCGGCACAGGTACCATACTTGCCCACATTCCACAACTGGTAAGGTAATTTTCCATAAGAATTTTCTAAATCAATGGAATCCTGCCTTTTTGACATTTGACCCCAAAATTGAGTATGCGTTTCTTCAAACCATTTCTGTAGCACATCCTACATGTTTCAACCATGCAAAGCATGCCGTTAGACTCATACTCAGCTATTCAAGTCCACAGTACAGATTGTAAAACAGCATAAGAAAAAGATGGTAACTAAAAGAAATCTTCTAAAAATTATACCCAAATCTTGTTATGTTTTAAGATCCCCGCGTATGATATTACATTTCAGCAAAGCTCTAGAACAGAAAAGATAATTACCTGGATATCAGAGCCTTCAAAACGGGCAACTACACCTGGCATAACAACACAAAACTCTTCTGAGGATGTATCTTGGATCAAATCTCTCTTTGTTCCGCGGACTCTTATCTTTAAAACTCGTCCAGGATAAACCATCTACAGAGATGCAAACTGATATGAGATCCAAAATTAACATAATGCAGAAAAGAAACAAATGAGCAACCAAACTTTGGAGTAGATATTTCAATTCTTATTTTCCAATCTTACAATACCGCCAACAGTCCTTTTTTTTTTTTAATTTAAATTTTACTGCAAAAAAAGTACAAATTCAATCTGAACAAATTTTTACAAGTCCCTTATTGCCTCTAATTGTTGGCAGGGAACGGGGATGTTTGAAAATAAAATCTTAGGAACTAATAATAGCTTACAACAAGAAGCGTAGAGATTTTACAGTCATTGAGAAGCAGCAGAAACGCTTTCTAAGATTTACAATATTTTCCCCTGACGAATTGATTCTGATTTAGTTTCCCGGGTAAAAAGAAATTTTTAACTTGCTAAACGAATCTGAAAAAATACAAACTAACAGGAAAATAAATACTTAACGATTTCCAGAACAGCAAACTTAATATCTGAGAACATGTATTTTTGTTTGCTATTTCATATTTTTAACTTCTCGTTATGAAAACTAAATCTCAGTACAATTTGTTTCCAAAAGTTTTCTGCTGCTTCTACATACTCCAACAAAACAGGACCCAAAGAAAACCCATTCCACCCAAGACTAACAACGGGAAAATCTATTTTGGTTCAACACAACATTATTCTATGTCACTTGAGACTCAAATTTCCCACTTTCGTTCTCTAATCTACAGGTTTCAATTATATAGAAAAGTGAGTTATGAGTTAGTAAATCCATTACCTGTTTATGAATCAAATCCCCTCTCAATGAATAAATCAGCATGTACCCACAAGACGTTCCAGCCACAATCACTCGAATTTCATCGAATACCAACCACTCTATGGCGGAGATATACTCAGCCTGGATCGGCGACAACTCAGGCCGTATCTTGAGCCGGGAGCCATCGGAATCGGACCAGCCGAGGACAAGTATAACAGATCGGTTGGCAAGCGCAAGAGAGTGGGTATCGATAGCGCAGAGAAGGTGGGGGTTGTCCACAAGCCAACCTTCTTTGCCAGCGCCGAGTTCGCTCAAGTCCTCGCAGGCTATGCAGCCCAACTCGGTCTTGTAAAATCGCCTCGCCATTACTGTGATCTAAGCCATTGGATCCAAGTTCAACACTTTGAGCTAAAAAGGATCGCCTGAAGAATTGAAATCTGCGAAAAGAGCAGCGGACGGAAAAGCGGGTTGCTCGGGCAAGGCAACAAGCACTCATACAAGTAGATGCTTCGTTGATCTGATCCTCAAAGACTCCCTCGGAGAATTCGTGACAGCCGTTGATTAATCACATAGATTTCACATGATCAGGCGGTAATTCCGAATCCGTAACATGCTCTTAATGTGAATGGCGCTTTTCCGTTCTTAATGCCACTCTTCTCTTTTTCTTTTTTTTTTTGTTCTCTGTGTCACGTGATGCAATTAGTTCGTGGGGTTAGAAATTGCACGAAACTTGGGCCATGCTAAAGAATTGCGCACAATTGGTAAGTAGCCACAATTTTTGAAGCAAATACCGTATAAAGATTTGAACTTACATTTTTTTTTTGGTAAATTGCTTAAATCTCATCCAATTTAGTGGCTTAATAATACAATTGAAATCAATAATGCTATTAGAATATAATATAATAAATATACATTATAATTAGATAAATAAAGATTGATCTTTATTTAATATTATAAAAAATACCGATACAAATCTATTAGTGTTTAATTTATATGGCACTTTTACATCTATTATATTGCATCCTAACAGCATTATTCATTGAAATTGCCACAAATGGTAAAGCCGCAACACAATTGAAGTTGTACCCAATTGGCCGTCTACATTACAATGATTAATCCACCACTATTTACAACTGATGAAGACAAGCAGAGTTAACAAGGGAACAAAGTGCTTTCCTCCAAGTTAGCAGTGTAACTTCCAAACAAGACAGGGTAACTCCCAGATTACATCCTCATGTGCCAAAGTATTCTTCAGGGACAAAAAATTTTAAATCAATGGCTTGCAACCATTAAAGAGAAAGTTCAAATAAAAATTGCAGAGCTCCACAAGACATGGTTTGCAATGGTTGCCAATATAGCCAACACAAGAAGCAATTTCTACATCAAATGATAAAAGAAAAGCACAAACAAGAATTATCCTTTTTTTCATTCCAAAAAAAAGAAAAAAGAATCATCTTTATTTACAGATGATGAGAATTATTGACAACAACTTCAGTATTCGGAGAATGAACTTGAAACTTAAGGGTAGCAACTCTAGCTGGATGACTTGTACACCCAAAGAATTGCACTAGGAATAATCATGATGGTTGAAGCAGAAAGATAATGTTTTGATCACAAACTGGTTTTCATTAATCCACAACTTTGTTAGCGTGACTAAATTTGTAGTGAAGTCAAATCACGCAAAATTTACTGACAAAGGCGAACCCAAATTACAGAAAAGCAGAAGATAACAAATAAGTAAGAAAAAAACTATTTTTGAATAGAAATGGAACATAATTACCTCGGAAAATTTAATATCAGCATCACTGTCATCTGATTCTCTCCCAGCTGCATCACCAACATAAAAGGATCTACAACATGGAAAATAGTTTGCGTAAATGTCCCATCTCTTTCATATTTAATTTCATAGTTTTCTGAATGAAATTATCATTGGAAGGATGTAAGAAATTGCGTCCAGGAAGCAATTAATTGGAAGGAAAAATAACTGATTCATATCAATGGTAATGCCAGAGTTGAAGTGTTGCTCCATAACTTGCCATATCCCAGGTTTAGGTTTGCGAAAGGGATCGTCTGCTTCTGTGCCAGCTTTACCTGAATTCCCTATCCCACAAGCAATAAAAAACCTGCATGGAAATATTGTTACTCCCAAGGAATAACCCTTAGCTGCAACTCCCAAGATAAACTTCTGATGAAAATTGTCTTAAGTGAAGAGAATCATTAAACATTAATGTTCTTAAGACGCCAAAAATTAAATTCCAGTTTAAGCTCTCGAGCCAGACCCAAAATGCCATTCAATCTCAAGCTGTCTCCTCCTATGAGTGCAAGTCATAAAAGAAATACAAATCATTACCAAGGCACTGCGTTGGCCATGGAATTGACTGAGACTCATTGAGAATGAATTATAAAGATGATCCTTCCAGAAAGACAACCATTTAAAGAGTTACATTTACTGTGCCACAAATGCCTATTTATCTCTTCCAGATACCCTTATTATGTACTCAAACCTTATCACCTTCAAGAAAAAAGTGGAAGTCAAAAGTATTTACTAAATATGTATAAAATTGACGAGATAATAAGAACAGAATATAACAGGAAGAAGCACCTATGGTAAACACTTCAACTTATATTATAACAAACATAACCTAATTAGAAGTTAACAAAAACATGAGGATACTTGCGATACTTGAGAAACAAATTATCACGTGGAAGCAAGGTCAAACCTAACTACTCCCAAAACAACACAGAAAAGTTGAGAAACAAGGCAAAACAAATGAGCAGTGCTTAACAAAATCACCTGAATCAGGACCTCAACTTTCTTAATAAATTTATTTAGGCGTCTGATTTTTGAGTCTACAGCAACCTGTCCTTCATATTTCCAACGTTCAATATTGGACTCATTGGTAAAAATTACCTGTGGAGGACACCAACGACAGTAGTGAGAAAAAATATACCGCCCATTTTTCCATACTGGCACTACCACTTATCCTGAAAAAGCTTAAGAAAAAGCTTAACTAAAGAAATGAAAGAGAGAGAGAGTAGCAAGGTTATAAAATCAGAGTCGACCTCAGATTGCTTTTAAAGATAAAGTAACACACCAGCTTGTAGCCATCATTGTATAAGCTTTGTAGGTTATCAGGAATTGAAGAATGCATAAGAGACCAAGCATTAGGACCCACTCTGAAAAAAAAAGTTAAAAAACATATACATCAAGCAGAAGTTTATCATGTTTGTAGATTGCACACATAGGAGTAGTCAATAGTTCACACAATCAATACTTATCTAGCTCCACTAGCAACACAGAAACTTTAACCACAAGACAATATCGGGTTACTACCAATCTGTTAGCATAAAGTCTTTTAACTTTGGACACAGAAATACCTCTTGACATCCATCAAAATTAAATGCGGCAATCTTGAAGCACGAACACCATCATCCCGCAAATTACACTCAACCTTATCCTCTGTCAAAGTCCAACCAAACTATATAGAAACACCAACTACGATCATAAATCTTACTCCATCCAGGAATATGACAGTCTGGAATGCCTTCCATTCTGATGGAAGGGTAGCATACCGAAATATGATTGTTATCGCATGATATATTTTAACAATTACACAATTAAAATATCAGTTATCTAATAAATACCAACAAAAGGTATAACTCACACCTTGTACCTTTTCTTGACATCAGTAACTGAAAAGTCAAAATTCACCCTAGCTTCAACATCAGATTGACATAACTGCAGAAATTGTTTAATTAACTATTTACATAAAAATACAGAGTTAAAAAAAAGACATGAATTATGAAAAAGCATAGGGAAATGATAATAAAATTTGAAGTAAAATAACTTATCTGGAGGTGAAAAAATAAGCACAGCAAACAGTCTAACACTACACTATGTGGGTACTGATTCAACTGATTACAGCTTTTTCAAACATATGGTCAACGCATATCAAATAACACTTTCAGATGATAGTTTCATATTGAAAAATAATTTCTATCACACCAATTTCTTCACCAAATTTGCAATTATCAAATTCGTCACAGTAATTTCATGTAAAAGAACTAACTTTATTTACTGCATTTTCACACTGAAATTCATCTGTGTCCTGCAAGGACATGATTCAAACAAGAGGAACAAACAACATACGAAGAAACCCAAATCAAACGAGTAAGTACGTTTGATTTTGGAGGATAAAGGTTTTCACTATTTGCTTGATTTCAAATGCAAAATACAAGGGGCATTTATAGGTACAAGAGTAATCTCCAGATGCTAGTCACGCTGAAACACATAGATGAACCACATTAAATACTAGGTACATGAACACACAATGAACTTAACGGCCTAAAATACCAAAAGGCATATGTATCTAGTCATAAGAAAAATCAAGAAAATTCAAATTATTTATTTTCAACATGTATTTGGGTCTGAGAAAATTGCGCTTACACCTTCTCTTGGGATTGGCTATGCCCAGCCAATAACTTCTTAAGAGCTTCTTGATCACTACTCTGAAAAAATTAGAAGAGTGATGAACATCCAAATGGAGGAAAGATGAAAATTCTAAAAATGTAAACAATGAAAAGGAATTATTTTGCTCACCATATTTATTGTAAAATAGATAGTTGTTTTCCCGTCTGCAAAACACCCCATGACTGAATATTTCAGAAATTAATGAAAAACTCTAATGCCCAGTGACAATGAGGACCCCTTTGCTTCAAATTTACAACCTAACGGAAATGCTAACCCTTCAAAGACGAAAACCCTTTAATGGCCTCAGGCGAAGCGAGAAACTCGGAGCCAATAGGAAAGCAATCCAGGCGATAACATTTGATCTAGTCGAACCCTCGCTGATATCTGGTCACCAAACCCAACCTCAGGGCTTTCCAGTCGATCGTCTTGGAGCATTTCCTACAGGAAGACCGATTCGACTTGGCATACTCGACTACGATCTGAGATGAAGAAGGGGACATTCGTGGAAATGTGATGGAAACAATGACAAACATACGGAGAGTGAATGGGAAAATAGCGTTACGGGTAGTAACACAGCATCTGGGAGTAGTTAGCATAAAAGGATTACAGAGAAGAGAATAAACGAGAGGGATGCGTAGCAGTGTTGGAGATTATTATGAGTGATGCCAACAGTTCCCAGGGCGCATAGAGCTCTCAGTGTCGCGCCAAAAAGCTCAGGTACTGTTATGTTTGGTACTTCAAGAATTTTGAAAAGAAAAATTCAAAATTTATGCCATTAACTACATTTTCGATTTTTAGTTTTTAAAAGACAAAATATATTAAATCTCCTTACATTTTATATTATGTGTAAAAAAAATTTTTATAATATTAATTAAAATAAATAACTTCATATATTTTAAAAATTATATAAATTATTGTACATATATTAAATTGAAGATAATTACTCTCAAATTATTATATATCTTAAATTATCTATATATATTTTAAATTATTTTCAAATTATTTTTAATTTAAAGTAAGTAAAAATAATTTATATAATTTTTTAATATAAGAATGATTTATTTCAATTGATATAATAAAATTTTTTTATATATAATTTAAAGTGTAAGAAACTTTTTTATATTTTATTTTTTCTTAAAACAAGTGGCCTTGTCTAATGCTAATCACTGAGTCTAAGGGCTAACTTTGATTAAGGTTATTAAAATAGGCTTAACTTACAGGTTGCCCCATAAGCTTGCCCTGCCCCGTATAGAAGGTGGGGGTGGGCATATATTTGTTTGCTCGTGAAAATGTAACCCACCTCAAATAAGAAATAGGTTGATGCAGAGTGGATCAACTTATGTTTTTATATATAAAAAATATATTAACTTACAAAGTAAATAAATATTTTTTTGACCTATACAAATAGGACTCGCTTCACCTCACTTAAAGGGCGGGCCAACACAAGGTGTGCCACCAACATTGACAAGTCTAATTTTGATGATGATGAGGGCGATTGCTGATGAAGAACCAAGTGGCCTGCATTGTACTTCTAAGAAGCTCCAACAATGTGTCAAAATTATATTGAAAGTGGAAAGGTAAATTTAAGCATTTAAGCAAAGGAGCATGGTAGACTATCTCACATTTTAGTTCTCGCTAAAAATTTAATTAGTGTTACACTCTATCCATCTAAAATTATCATTGACATAAGCAGAAAGCACTACATCTTGAAAAAATGATAAGAGCAAAATTACTCTAATTTTTCCATTATTTTAGACATTCTACAATTTTTTTTAAACTTATAGTAACCTTCACTATATTTTATAAATGTGTTACATATAAATTTAATTTACTATTAAATTATAAGAAATATCTTAGTTGAATAATAAATTTTTATAAATGATCAAAGATACCCTTAGTAGTTGACTATTAAAGTTTTCTCCTCTTAATTTATGTTTGGTCCATTTTGCAAAATTGTCTCATGAGTCTTTATAATTTATTAATTTTTCACAAAATAAAAAATTTTAAAATGTGTTTGTAGTATTTTTTTGTATTTGGTGCACAACATTCAAAAAGAAAATATATTTTAGTAATTTCTATATTTTATGAATAAATTCATAAATTATGAAAAGATTCACATAAGATTATTTTTCAAAGACGACCAAACATAAATTTTAAGAAGAAAAAATTTAATTACTCAATTAATAATAATATTTTTAACAAATCATAGCAATTTTACTACTCAACTAAGATTATTTGTAATAATTTATAGCAAATTGAAATTATATGTACCACATTTATAATATATAAAGAAGGTTATTGTAAATTTTAAAAATATATGAAAGTTTTTATATGAAGCACAAAATAAAGAAGAAGTTGAAGTAATTTACTCTTGTTTTATTAATAAACGCCAATTCAACAAGTGGTATTAAAGTTTTGGTCATGAGTTTAATTATTAGTAAGCATATTTGATTTTCCATAAACAAAACACTTGGCATGGTAAAAATGCCAAATTCGGCTGTCCAAGCTAATTTATAGATGATTGTGTTGCCATAACTTTTGATTTTATAATAAATCTTCCATTCAGTGAGTAGAAGAATGCATTGATTTGGGTTAAGTAAAATTGGATGGATTTAAAAATTTTGACCCAAAAACAACGGATTACATGCACGAGTCGGTCAAGCTAATGGATTTTATTTACGTTTTGATTAGTTGATTCAAGTTTAAATTAAATTTAACAATATATATATATTTATATATCCTCTACCAATAAGTGATATTAAAGTCATGGATCATGAGTTTGATTATCAATGAACACTTCATATGTGCTTTTGGTCAATAATAAACGCATTTAATTCTCAATAAACACAGTGAAACTACAGTCAGTTTGGCCCACTGAAAAATGCAAAATCCCAATGTCCTAGCAGGTGATCAGGTACCAACAGAATTGAATAAAACCATCATGTAGTCTCGGAGGGATAAAATGCTTCCTCAGGCTTAATTGGCTCAGGTCTCTATCTTTCTTTTGTGAGGCTACGTAATTGACTTCAGTTCTAAGATATTGAATCCTTCTTCCTTTGTGTAGAAGATAAATGAAAAGCCCCAAATTATACAGGAGTGTGAATCTGATAAAGCCATTCCAGATTAACAAATTCTTGGAAAACTCAAATCCACGTGGAAAGAAAACAATATTATAGAGGGTGGCTTTGGATATTAATATTGTGTTCAAGACTTGTAATTGGTGGTATCAATTGAAGCTTACAAAAAATTTACTTAAATTAATTTATACTATTAAATTTGTTATGTTCTATAGCATTTGAGATTTTGTAAAATTTGTGTGAGCTGCTTTAAGTGGAAGCAGCATTTCCCATTTACATATTTCAAGTTCGTTTCTTCAAGTTTTCTAATATGGTTAGGTTTTGTCTATCAAACACAAAATATACTTGAACAGCAGAATCATGAAGCATCTCAAGTGGGCAGGTGCTGGATGGTCTAGCAATGTTGACAAGTCTGTTATGGAGCAAAATAAATCATGGACCTAATGGTGTTATAATATCATAAATGAAACCAGAAGCAGGGGACCTATTTTACATCATTGCTATCCAGCACGCCTTTTAGCTAGTAGCCAAGAAATTAAAAAGCCTGAGGAATATCTTGCTTTTATTTAACGTCATCCAATCCGTATGAGATGATATTTTTGAGGCTTTTCTGTAGCTATGGAAACATTCTTAAAGGTGGGACCTTTCAATTTTTCTCAAGCTAGGCAATCACCCCCATAAAAGGTTGATACTTGATATGAGAGAATGAAAGGGGCCATCCCCATGTGGATTATATCTGAAAGAGAACCCTCATCCACTGATGGGCAGCTGATACAGCTTCCATGTCTCGGGCCATCCACATGAGATAACAGATAATTTAGGTTCTTCTGCTGTGGTCCAGATCAATCCATGCTAAAGTAGGGGACCATATTAAAGAAAAAAGAAAGTGTTTCCCGATGATCAGTGCAACCAGAATTATCTGGGACATCCTTTATCTTCTAGCTGAGTTTGCATTGTTGAAGGTTGGCTTTGAATAGATTGAGTGATGTTGTATGCTTCATAAAGCTGCAATGCCTTGTTTTTTCACTGGCCATTTGCTTATGATTAATACCATGCACGATAGCATGTCTACTTTGCATACTTCTTTTACGTCTAACGTCTTTGTAAATTTTGCCATTGCAAAGTAGAGGGTTACAGAAAGCAGTCAATGACGATAAAATAGGACCTAAATAGATATGCAATACCAAGAGGGATGTGCATGTGTTAGATTGAAAAGTTGATCATATTGAGTAAAATTGAATTTCAAAATTTTGTATTAAGTTTGACCCATTTTATGCACGGATCAAATTTAGTTAGGATGACGAGTTATAATATATTTTGTGCAAGTTAGTTTGAATTTGAGTTGGATCAGGTGAGGTACACATTTTTTGTACACCTCTAATTACCAAACGCTGGTTTGACTCCATTTAGTTGATAGTGTTACTTGTTGGGCATTCCCGCTAACAGCACTCTCTTTCTCTATCACTGGAATATGGATCACCTGATGCTATGTTTAATTCATGTGCAAATGGGTCAAACTGAGCTACTGACTATGAAGAATTTGTGTAATTAGAAAGAATCCTTGTCATGGTACATACAATTTGGCGCACTAACAAAAGTTTGATCGCCAAAATTTAAAAGTTGCGACATTGTGCACACCATTGTTTTATCTTTTATGAAAAAAAAAACGTTTCGCACACCCCATGGTGTGGCTGATTGGCTCTAGATTTTTCCTTACTAGCTAATCTGTCCAGGAGGCCAAAGATTTGGTTCCTTGCACCGAGGGGAATGGCTGGAGAGCAAATTCCTCCGTTTTGTCTTTTTAGTAAACTCAGAATATTTGTCAACTAACAGTTAAAAGTTAATCTCTTTTAACATATAAAAATAATTAAAGCAAATTTTATCTCTCTAAATGAAATATTTTTCATATATACAACTTAAATTAAATATAATACCCAGCCTATATTGAATCCAATGTAGCACACTTCCATTTTGCATCACTTGTTTTACCATATCGGCAATAAATATTTACCATAAAAGGTGCTCAAATTGCTAGTCTACCAATATTAGGGTTTTTATGCGAATTCTTTGGCAAAGAGGAAAAAAATGACCAGAAAAAACAGAAGGCCAAAGCAAGGTGGCCTAATAAAAAAAGGCTCAAATTTGCTAATGTTGAGATCGCTTGTGTACACTGATGTGAATATATATTGAAAAGGATCAACATGAGAGCAGGCCTCAACCTGTTGATTACAGAAGATGTCATGTCCCACTAATATGATAGCATTTACACAACAAGCTTCCTCCACTCAAATCTTAGACTCCGAAGTAAAAACTATGGGGAAGAAATAACTAAAATAACTTTTCATTAAAACATCCATTGAATAAATAAGAATAACAACACCAAAGATATATTTACTCACAAGCCAGTTTAGTGCCGAAGCTAGTAAGGCAAATGGCAAAAGCCTGGAAAGCAGATAAAGGTTGCCTATAATCCATGGTGAAAGTATCATCCGCAACTTTCCCAAACTGGAGAAGAACTGTTTCCTCATCCCCTTTCCCTCCCGGCTGGCTTTGGTCCACTGTAGCGACCAGCTGAAAGTTCTTCACCGATGCTACTGTCACACGACCATGAAAATTCAAGCACCAGCATTGCAAATGCTCATGCCATCTTGGAGCTTTGTTTTTCAAGATTGAGGAGCCAGAAGCAGCAAGTTCTCTATTGTTCATCTTATGGCCATCTGGAAATTTGCTATCTGAACTTTCTCCAGACGATTGTGAGGGGCATTTAAGCAAGCAAATCATTCTTCTAGGCCCTCTTGATTTCAAAAGGTTGAACTTGTAAGAGACCTTCCCCACCTCAAAGTTACCTGCAGGAACTTGAGGACTTACCTGCTTGCTGGCAAAACGACGGCTGGCCCTGCTGCTTGATGGCTTTGCCCCACTATGGGGTGGTTGGCTGTCATAAATTGTAAAGTTGGTGCCAAGTAAATCCGAGCTGCAAAGAGAATTCAATGATTAAGTGTTAAAACAAGCAATAAAAGATTGCACACACATTCACTGACTGTTTTATTAACTACTAAACGAGGCTACAGAACAAATTGAAAAGATTTCAATCATTTTATTAGGCCTGGATGTTAATGATATAGATGTTAATGATATAGAGCTGCAATGATTTGTCAAATTGTTTCTACCAAATATTAAAAAAAGAAACAAGAGCAAAACTTACTATCTATAAAAAGCCACTCATGAAAAGTTCAAACGGTAGTTAAGCAATGGCACCAAGCCACAAACATCAATATATTTAAGGGTAGTTAAGCAATGTGGTTTAATCCCAATATGAATGACTAGTAAACATAGGCAAATAGATGCACAGGTGTGTTTAAAGAGGTGATTTCCATGGCCCTTAACCAGCCAGGGGGAGGGGTGTCTGAAAGAGCATCCAAGAAAAGTTCGTACGACAACATTTCTTATACACTACAAGCACCCAGGTATAGGTTGATAATAGAAAAATGTATAAACTACAAGATCAGGAACACTTCTTAATTGAGCTGTGATGTTCTAATTCTCTCCAGGTAACCAACAAAGAGAAACGGTTAAATTTAACAGCATACGAAGCTCTGTATTAAATTGCAGGAGAAAAATACAAATCTAATGACAGTAAAGAATGGTCACATCTTACTCAACCATACAATTAGACCTCACATACACTAAGAAACTCAAAAAAGGAGAAACTTCCTCATTTCATTTTGGAAAGGGGATATTATTTCTTTGCGGTAAGAATGCTTTACCTTAACTTTCCAACATAAGCATTGCTTCCTTGAGATAAGTCATCAGCATCAAGTGATATTATATACTCAGTATGAGCACCACACCTATATCTCCTAGCTGCCAACAGAAACTTCCCTTTATCTGTGAATGCTGGCAAGGGGGAAGAAAGGCAGAAACAAATTTTAAGCATATAATTAATTATGCCTCCAAGCAATTTCTCTACAATACAATTACATATATAGATATAATTTACTATGTTTCATAATAATTCCCATATTAGTTATGACTTCATAATCTCACAGCCCTCCTCAACAGTTCATCTATCAACAACCAATTGACTATTCATGTTCACCTCTGACAAACATAATTGCATATACACAGACGGTTAACAATTGCTATGATACCCAACAGACTGCTTCAAAGGGTCATCTCCATTAACGCAAAGGTAAAGTCAAAGGTCAAAGGTAAGACATAAAGCTAACTAGTTACCCCTCTGTATCAACCGTATTCTAGATCCCTTCTCTCCATTGGTCTATTTAGGGAATGTCACAATTGGGCCTGACATAAAATTTCTTGCCAGACTTTCGAATTGTTAACAATTAAGCTCTTTTTTACCCATAATAAGACCCATTTATAATTTATTTTCTCAGCAGCAAAGCCAACATACTCCTCACAAACTCTAAATACTCTAAGATGCTGCAGGATAAAGGTCCTGGAATTAAGAATCTAATAAGGCTACGCAACTTGACAAGTGAAGGCTTTTTTCTTTTTTGGTACAAATGCGGTAGAAAGGATTTCAACCTAAATCCTCCTAAAATGCTACACAAATCCCTCACCACTAGATCACACCTAGTGGCTTTACAATTGAAGGCTTTTGTCTCAAGACAATTAGACCTCTTTCATATTGTGCCCTCTGTTAAGTATTGCTAGTAAACATAACATACATATGGAATGGAGGATCCCAACTCCTTTTGTTTCTCTGATTCTTTTTTCCTTTTAAATTAAGACCAATAAATTGAAAAAGGAAGGTACTATAAGTTGACAGATGTAGGTCAACGTAGACTAAAAGTCCAGTCAACCGAACAGGTAGAGTCATGTAGTTTGGAAAATAATTGTCATTTATAACTATAAATATGAAAGTTAATTCACATATTTTGGCAAAGTACACAAAGCCTCTCAAATTTCTTTCTTTCTGTTAAACGAAAGGAAAAGCGAATCCAGTCAAAATAAGATGGCTAGAGTCAAAAAATAGACAAATGAGATGCCCCTGACTGCCCTACAGTTCTAATTTTCACACATACGTAAGATTTATGCAGTCAATACACTACGCCAAAGGAAGAGCACAGGAGACAAATCAACTCCAACCAGAAGGCAATTGCATCCATCTCTATGGCGGGTAAAAAGCTTAATACCAATACTTACTTACATGGTGTAAGGGCAAGATATAGGTAAAATGTCGAGGTCTTCTTGTTCCGCTTTATAAGACATTGGTGGGGAGAATCACGTGGTCCTGGCTGCAAGTCACATAAATGTAATAAGATTGTCAACCGCAAGCCTCATAAATTTATTACATATTTCAACTAGGTTAAAAACAATATGACAAAATCAAACAAAATAATCACCAAAATGATGATGAAATGAAAAATCATTTAAAAAAAAAATTAAACAAGCATGACTATAATTTACACTTAACCTAAAGCATCAGTACCTGACCGCAGAGACAAAATAGATTTCTTAACAAAAGTTGGAAAATGTTAATAAAACATAATATATGCATATGAGTGACCTTTCTCTGCTAAAATTAGATAAAACTGCTACACTTCTGCGCCAACATGCCAATTCACATCTGAAAAATTCCCTCAAAAAATCTACCAGAAAGGATCACTCTTCCCAGTTCTTCCATCTGTTCCTCTTCGAAGCTAAACTCCAATTCCAAAGAGTAATTAAGTTCGAAATTTGTTCCACAATAACCACAAAAATTTAGTCTCCGAATTTACAATTTGATACCCTTTTGCATCTACAGCAGTTTCCCCCGTGCAAGAGGGCGCCAATCTGAATGTAAGGTGCTACCAAAATCTTCGTATCGTCTAATCCACAGATCCAGAATCACTGCTGATCCTCGCGACAAAATGTAATTCACAAATAAAGGCATTTGCTTGACAAACTAATTTATACCGTCCAGTTGTAACTTATGAAAATCGTAGTTCAATAAATACCAAATGAATATGTATAGACATGCCAAAAACAATTTCAATTAAGGGCATGATTAATCATCCAATAATAGGAAATGAAATATTAGAAAAATTCCCGAATTTCTCATAAACATGAGCAAAGTTAAGAGCACCATCACAAATTGAAGTGATGCAAATCATCATTCAAAGTCCAAATGACCAATCAAACAAACTCAAAGTACATTTCATACACAAAAATAGCTAATTCAGCAAATTTTAACACTCAACAAAGAATTAGATCAATTATAAATAATACCTGCTTGAGACAAGAAGGAAAAGTAATTTTGCCGCTCGGGGAAGGGGAACGAACAATCTGTCGGGTCATGTCCCTCCACCGCTTGCATACACAGGCACAAGCGACGACGCTTTTGCGATGGGGCCACTGCCCCTCGCTGGCCTCTACTCGCTGTATGATCTCCCCGAGGAGCTCCGGCAGCATGGTGGACCACGCATTGCCGTACGCCGGGTCCTGAACCGACTCTGAGGAGCCGCCGTCCTCGTCACCGCCGACTCGGTTCCGCCGCTTATCTTCGTCGAGGGCTCTAATCTCCTTGAAGGATCTGGAGAATTTCCGAGAACGGAAGACTTTCCTCAGAGACATAGCTTGGGTCTCTGCACTCTCATAAAAGAGAAAAAGCGAAGAAGAAGATAGAGAGAGGTTTACAGAGAGAAAATTAACGAGTGAGAACACAGCGAGAGAAATGAGGAAGAGGTTGAACGGGAAAAGGGTACATGAAGATGGTAAAGTGACAGGTTGGTGAGAAGGAACTGAGATTTGTGACGGATTCTTAGAGAGAAACTAGAATAATCAACGTTGGCGAGCGCTGTATGACGGCACGTGACTTTAGCGATTCTCGGTGAAGTGTTGGTTTGCGCTATAATTTGGCTTGCACTTGTAGGCGATCAAAGTAGACGCAAGCGACGGACATCGGTCTTTTATATTTTTTTTAAAATTTCTTTGAAGCATTTTTTATTTAGCTTGATCACGTTCGAGCAAGTATTTCTCTGAAGTAAATATTTTTTATATAAAATTTATAATTAACTTAAAATAACTTATTTAATAGAGTCTTTTCCATTAATACCAGCTGGTATTGATTTTTTTTTCCTTCTAAATTCTAACTCTTAGGTTGTCAAGGTGCTGTTTACCATTTGAACATATAAAAATTGTATTTTTAAAAATGTTTCTTATGATTTATATAATTTTATGTAAATTAAAAAGTAAAAGTAAAATAAGGGTTATACGTATTTATATTTATTTTATACAAAATTTGTGCAAAAATACATAAAAATTTTATTATAAAATTGGTACCAAAGGTATGTAAAAGTTTTATTAATTTTATTAGAATTATATAAAAATTTTATTATAAAATTAATATAAAAATTTTATTATCAAATTGATATATGGACCTAGCCTGCATGATAAACTGTTAGCAACCCAGTCCCACGTTTATCTGCAATCGATGATGGTCAGCTTCATGGTTGTGCTTTGGACATCATTAAATCTGCAACTGCTCTGTTGGCACTGAAGACACGTCGTTCTGCAAATGCCACCCTGCATGTTGCATGAGATTGGCGTAAGGACATGTGCTACGTTGTTGTTCACTGAATGACCTAAAAGCCATGGCCCTTGTTTCCCCTGGAGCCACCCAAGACTCCGCTTCCTTATGTCGTTTGGCGAGTACACGAAACCGCTGACTGAGAATGCCGGTAATTGCACCGTCACCGATCATCGCAGGGTACGGCCGCCTGCCGTTGTTACTTGCTCGGTGGACGGTCATGATGAAGTCCCCAGTCCCCACCTGCGGATCCCAAAGAGCAACTCTGCCCAGGCGATCAAGAACTGCACGGCTTGCTGCGGCGTCCGCAAACCCACCACACTCCTAACCGTTCTCAGGCATAGATCATCCGCTTCTCTTATAATGTTTACCAGCCGTCCGATCTTCTTCTCGATGTTGGTGCTCCCACCAGCCGCTCCCTCGCACTGTCTTGCCACTCTGATAGCTCCTCCATTATTGCAGTCTCCTCCTTCACCTTCATTTTGTTCATGATATAGATGAGTTTTTATAGAAAAGATGGAAGAAAAAAAGAGAGAAGAAATGATATTACAGTGTCGCAATGTAACTCGCTGACTCGGTGGAGCTGAGTGGGGGAGAGATCACCAAGGTCGCTGGAGCGATCGGCTCAGAGGATATCGATAATATGGGATTCAAAGAGGACGGAGGACACAGTATAGACGAGGTGGAAAGCAGTGGTGGGGCGCCACCCAGCGATCCAGTGGAGGGTGCGTTCCAGGGTGGAGGCCCACGGAGCCACAATGACGTTGAGTGGGTCGCTTTCAGGGGCAAGAGACTTGTACACTCCTCACCGTAAGCGGGGGAGGACGAGGTGGTGCAGGTGGGCGAACCAAGAGTCGTAGAATTGGGCGCAGCTGAAAGTGGTCATTCTCATTATTAGAGTGTGTGCCCACCGCAGTCAACGGCGATAGGGTGAGGATCGCGATCAGCTTGGTTGGGGTTACTTTAGTGAGAGGAAAAAGAGTGGCCAAGAAGGCTCGGGTAGCGGCCCGTGCACAACGTACATGAAACAGTGAACTGTTTCAGTTTGCAACCGTATACAGTTTCTGAAGCGCCTTCCCCGTGTCCTGTTTTGCATGGACAAAGGGTGCTTTTTGGTTGAGACAGCACAAGAGGGTGTAGAAATGCTACGGGTATTGACTGAGCTACGTTGGCAGGTACCACAAGCCCTCTGAATCCAAAAAAGGATGATTCTAAGCGCACGTCCTCAGATCTAGTTGAAAGTTGATTTTTTAAAATAAAATTAAATAAAAAACTATAAATAAAATTATAAATATAAATATATAAAAATAAAAATATTGATAAAAAAATAAAAAAATATTAAATCGAGGAAGAAGAGACAAACGTATATGATTGTAACTGTAAAAATATATATCTATCATTGCTCAAATGCTACTTACCCATGGACTGTACAAGTCTTTATTTCATATAAATAAAAATAATTCTCTATTAATATATTATAATAAATATATTTAACTATTAATTTTATATATAAAATGTGTATATATTATGTTATTTGTACTAGTATGGTTCCAGAAAGATAAAACAAGTTGTCATTTTGATCATTGGATATTTCTACCTATCATAAACCAATGGCTGCTTGCTTCCAAACATGAATGAGAAGCCTCACAATGGAACGGAGATCCTTCATAAATAATAATAATAATAAAAAGAAAATTGAGACAAAAAGAAAAACCCATTATTGCAATTTAAAAAATTATGGCAAATGATTTATTTAATGATTGAACATATATCACATTCTAGGACTATTCCCTTCCGATTTGAACCTTCTACTGTGATAAAAAAAGGAGAAAACAAATTGAAATAGTGGTTTCTTGTAGTTCTTTGTGCTATTCGCTTTGGGTTCATTTCATGGGTAGCTTGTTTGAAAGATGTGAAATGATCTTTAGCTATTCTCGTGCGGGTTGATCTCATTGTTGATTTTTCAGGTCTCTCAAAAGTCCTCAGGGATATGGATTGTGTGGCAGGGGATGTGAGCTCGCAGAGCATAGGACATTGGGAAGGGGTGAAAGGTCTCCGATGAGAGAGTTAGGCAAGATCCACTAATTGGGTAAAGAAGGGGGCTTTTCATTTGCAACACTCATCACTGATGATAGCGTTTTGGGTGGTGGATACTGGTGACATTGACGTAAAGGGAACATTACTCTTTGCTGAGAGTACAGTAGTGCTTGTAGCTTGTCTCCCCCTAACTTCCTGGATATAATATTTTCACCTTTTTTCTAGAAACAAGGAGTCTTGTGTGCTTACAAACACTTGTTAGAGAAAAATGATGTTTTCATAATTTTAAACTTATATTTTTATTTATGTTTATTAAAGTAATAATAGATTAAAAATAAAACATCATTCTATTATTATTTTTTACTCTATTTATTTCTCTCCACGTAATTAACGTGGACATAAAACATAGATGAAAATCATCAAAAAAAAACATCACTCCTAATTAGATGCTTGGGGCCACAGTCTTTTAGTTCACTTGATGTGATTTCGGTGCGAAGCCCTTCAATTATATGTATGTATTCACCGCTTATATATAAACAGTGACCAAGAAAGGTTAATTTGATACACCGACGAGTTCTCTATCAAATGTGAGTTTTCTAGAGCTTGTGATTGTTTTCCCCCGCGGTGTAAGGCATTCGAAATGATGCCAAAATGAGAAGCCCAAGAGATATTTGGATAGAGAAGGCACTTTTGTAGTTTACAATAACTAATAAAATTATTTACAGCTGCTTTATTTACAACTCAGGAAAAGAAAAACTCACTATACAAATTACACTTTTAAATAGAAAAGGTGTTCAGAAGTACGTTGTCTTTGATTTTTGCAACAGAAAACTGAACACCCAAACAACTTCAAAATTTGATGTAATTTTAATTATCAAACATCCAAAAATTATGCACTCAAAAAAGAAGTCCAAACTCCAAAATCATACCTATTTCATCGTTTTTGATACATGACTAACAAATTACAATAGGAGAAATCAAGTTTAAATATGAAGATTGTTTATGCAATTAAAACACATGTTTGGACAAGTATAATGGAAACGCTTACTCTATACTAATTTGGGAGAAGAGACTAAAGGAGTAAGGAATCTGAAATCAACAGAGTCTCCTGAATTTAAGAGTCATTACTTCCAACACAAACTGCCTTGCTGCTTTTGTAGGTCTTGGCATGCCTATGCTGGACTAAAGCATGCTGATTAAAAGCAAACTACCTCCCCAGCTTCCCCCTATGCCTTGGCTTTAGCTGTTGAGGAAAACAGTACAAGAAAGTTCAGCATATATATAAATGAAAAAACATCCACGACTCTAGGTTTAAAAATTTTAAATAGGAAGCAAATTTTTTAAGAAACATGGATTAAAAAGACGAAAGTGGTATTTGCACATGTCCATACTTCAAACGTAGCCAGCAATTCGTATCACAGATGAGGACAAGAGGCCTTTTTATTGTGTTGGGGAAAAAAGAGAGGAGACAAGAAAAAAGGGGGGGGGGGGTTGGTTCTGCTATACGTATACAGCACTTCTACCTCTGCATGTCAGATTACAGTCTCATGTTATTCAGTGCTCTGAACAATAGATGGCGCATAAATTTTTCTCAAATAATCTCCATTAAACTACAATAGCATGGTCTCTTCATTATATTTTAAACAACCTACAGACAAACCAACCTATAGAAACTAACATAGTTATGGCTTGACTTCCGTACTGGTTTTTTAACAAACATTTCAGGATTAGAGGGAAACTTGAAACATAGTTCAACTAGCCCTACTAACCCATAAAAGAATTACAGAAAACATCTGCTAACCAAACACATGCAGATATGTGCCACTTGTCAACAAAATGATGCTCATTTGAGAAATTTTCTTTTCTCTTTCAATTTTTGAGAAGGGATGATGTGCATTGGAATTTAAAGATGTCTATTTAGCCATAACACAACTCTACAAGAGGAAAAGATAAAAGGCCTGTGATACACACAATAAAAACATGAGTTGATAGTTTACAGTATAATGGATAAACCCAAGTGCCCAACTTGACCCCTAACTCACAATTTAATGTTGAAATGTCATAATATATCAACAACACTTGAGTTTGAAAAAAGAAAGAAAGCAAGCACATTGTTATAATGAACATATAAATATTCATTTCTAAGTTTCTCAGGATACTTGTAATTTTGGTCTCTCCATAATTTCCTAAATTCAACTCTTACATTTTTTTTTTTAATGAAATTTTGAGTGAATCTCAAAACAGACTTCCACCCATGGTTGCGAAGTTGGATCCCCAACCAAGAAAATACCATGGCTGTCGGCACCTCTGCTAATAGTATAGGAACTTTAAGCCACATATTCTACTAGATATGAGTCTTATATAAAGTCCATTCATGCTATGCTCGTATTAAAACACTCAAGTATTATCGGATATCAGTTCTGAATGGTTCAATCTAGTTATTTGGATATATAATGACAACATTGCCAACAATTTTGAGTTTTCTTAGAGGTTGCCACTCTTTCTGCTGCAATCTTCAACAAGTTCATAGCAACTGACATGGGTCCAACTGCTAGGAAAAACTTAGATACTACTTGAGTCGTGGAGACGAGGCAAGAAACAAATGGGAACAATTGATTCTGGGATTTAAGCTACAGTGTACTCCTAATTTCATCAAAACATTCATCCCACAAACTCTGATCAATCAAAATATAGTTAAAAGAATAACAAAGTCAAAGGCTTGAGGAGAACCAAACTTGTTCTCACAAAACATACAAGCATCAATAGTCACATGATCCAATGTAATTGGATTATATAATACTGCAGTATTGCAATATATAGATCTCAAACTTCGAAACCTGACCTTAATCGACGGCTTTGTGCACGGCAACACCATTGGACGAGTGCTCTGCCGCTCCCTTCAGCCGCTGCTGTTGCTTCACAACCCTCTTCCTTTCCAGTTCTCGCCACTTGTTTATTGCGACGGTGGAAATGACTGAAACATCAACAAAGATGCCACAAACCGGTTAGGCACAATCTCACAAAGAAAGAAGGGAAAAGTAATAAAAAATTCGATTACATCCTGCGCCGACGAAACAAAGAAGACGGAGGACTTTTGGGCCGGCGGGGCCTGACACCTCTTCGCCGGTCATGTCTCTCCCGGAACGCGCTTCCCTCGCCAATACGGAGTAACGGAGATGTGCTGACTGCAGGAACAGCTTATTAGTCCCAGCTACTATTTCAGCCACTTCGTTACAAAGACAACTGGGCAAGTACATTTTCTAATTCTTTTATAAAACATCATATTTTTATTAAGAAATATTATGTCTACTTATTTATTTTTATATAAATTTCAATTTCGGAACTAATTTTAAGTCTTAAAGTATATAAAGTTTTATAATTAATTTAAGATTGATCTTAAGTTCACAAACATATAAATAAAAAAATATAAATATAACATTATTCTTTTTATCTTATAGAGTATCTTAGTCTAAAAAAAGTATCTTAATCTAAAAGAGAATATAATCAGTTTTATTTTTAGTAAATTATTACCCACAATTAACCAATAAAATTTAATTTTTATTTGTTATATCTGAGAATTTAAAGACAAAATTTCATGAGAGTATATTTTTCTTATATTTATTATTGCTTTGTATTTTTTATTTTATCTACATCTTCTGTGTATACATATAAATTTCGATTTGATTTTTAATCTCTTACTAATGTATTATAAATTTTATGCTAAAATTTAAACAGTTATACTTGCTCAGTAGTTATTAAAAGAATAAAAAAATTTGTATTACCAAAAAATTAATGAAAGACTTAACTCTATTTTAATAGAGTGAATTGAATCAGATGCTAATGAAAATTACTTTATCAAATACGATCATGTGATTGTACTTTGAAAAAAATATATTAATACAATACAACTCGGTACAATCCCTCTACAACTAGATACAGGACCTAATCAAAATAATACTGTTTCATCCAATTTTTGTGTCTAATTGTATAAGAATTGTAGTGAGTTTGACTTGCACTCTTATCAGTGCTCTTGTACATTTAATAGGAAAGTAATTTTTTTCTCTTATAAAATAAAACATATTTAAATTGCACAAAATTTAATCACAGTTGTTCAATTAGTGGAGCCCACAATAGACCTTATTAATCAAACAGCTGTGACTAAATTTTGTACAATTTGTGTCCCTCCCATTACATTGTGAAAACATAACAGTCCTGAAGGGCGTTTTGCTTCATGGGTGATAATATTGGCTGTATTTGGCTGCTCCCTGGACTGAAGCAGATAACTCACCAGGAAAAAAAAAACCAAATTTTCTTTGGTTAAGGAGGTAAATTGATAGAACATTCTATTTTTTACTATAGTTGTTTCATGTTGCTCAAATCTAAGGCACTTTAAGGGGCCTTTTTTTCTTTTGATCACTGTTTAATAAAACACCAGCTATCGAAATGGATAATGTTTCCATAGCTAGAGAAATCTTATCAGGTAAGCTCTCCCCTATCTTTCTCAAAAAAACTAGTCCTTTGGTAGCAGGCAATTTAAAATCCTGGAAAAGCTTGAGACAGTTGCAAATATATAGAGACAATAAAGCCACACTTGAAATCTCGGATATCCATTCAACTACATTTTTAACAATTACGAAACTCAAAGTTCCAACCTCTTTTCCTTGATAATGAAGCTTTAAGTTCATTTGGCACATGTTCTATAATGTAAACGCAGACTTATTGTGAGATCAAACGAGGCAAGATGTGTACTCTCCCAAGCAAAAGTCACAACTGTTATCAAGTTCCAATTCCAGCTCTTGAATTTGAAAGCTGTGAGCAACCAAATCCCAATGAAACAACATAGTGACATTAGCTTTCAGGCTTATCCCTCAATAGCAGAAGTGAAGACAAAGTTATTGAATACAGTAAAATTAGCATATAAAAGCAATGGGAAGCCAACTTACATTTATCCAGAAAACCAATCATCAGCTTCTGTTTTGTAGTCAAATGCTGTGCTTGTTCTGGAGAACACACACACAAAAAAGAAAAAAGTTATTACTCAGATGAGTATTGTAAAAATAAAAAAAAAAAACGATATGGTAAGCAATAACCAAGCATGTCGTTTAAGTCTTAGTTAATACCTGGCTCCAGTGATGTCCAGTTCATAATCTGTTATTTCTTCAAGCCCAGTGGGTTCTAAGGATTTCCTTAACCAATTTTGTACACAAATAAGGCCCTCTAGTATATCTGAATCCAAATCACTTCGAAATCCATCAAGCATACAACCACCAATAATAAAGGCTGACTTAGGTGAAATACTACACATAGGAATGGCCAACACGTCCCTTGCTATTTGAGAAAGGATATGATATTTGCATGAGTTGTTCTTCCACCAACCAAGGATGTCAAAGTCATCATCCAGAGTTTCCACGCAACACTCCTCCAAATACCTATCCGCTTCTCCTTTCCCATCTAAAATATTTTTGAGCTTTAAATGCTTATCAAACTGAGAGATTAAATCCCAAATGAGATCACTTTCTTGTCCATCTACTTCATAAGAGGTTTTGACTGTATCATCTACTTTCCCTCTCTCACTTGGGTCAAGTGTACTGTAGTACTCAAACAAAGCCAACAGAGCCTCGTTCACAGTTTATGTCATCTCATCAGCTATGCCACTTTCGTACAATTTATTTAAGCAGAACTCCACAAATCTCAACTTGAATCTAGGATCAAGAACGACAGCAACTAACAACAATCTGTTGCTATTATAATTCATGCTTCCACAATATTTTTCATATTTTCCTTTTATACGATCCGCCATTGAACTCAAGAGAGGGTCTTCACTATTGCATTAAGAATTTGGCAAGCTTTCACTAAAGCAAAGCCCACCAAAATAAGAATTGGATGTCCCTGACAAGGGATTAGAAAGTTTTAGAATCAACCGATAGAAAATTTTAAGAAACTTAACGTATATGCGGGTATTATCCCAATCTTCACAATTTGGAGGCCCCACCATTTCCTCTTCATCAAATGCAACCACATACTTTTCATTTTGTTCTCTCATCCTGTCAAAGGCCTTTTGAAACTTTTCAGCTCTGTCAACATCTTATAAGTAGTGTTCCATCTGCCAGGTGTGTCTATGTACAAAACTGTCGCTCAAGATATTTTCTTGTATTACATAAGACTTGAACCTCTCAAATATAGGGGAACTACTCCATACATAGCTTACTGTGTTACAGATTTTACTGATGCAGTCCCTGAGGTCTTCCAAACTTTCTGTCACAATAAGGTTTCCTATGGATGCCAAACATTTTGGATGCATCAACTCAACCTTCAAGTTTTGCGCACTCCAAATGTTAAATTTTTCTTTCAAAATCGAAATATCACCATCACTGGACCAATCATTACCCACTGTAATACTGGTAATTTTATCTATACCCCACTCTCGGAGGCATTTCTCCACCTCATGACGAATGGTTACACTATTGAGATCAGCAACTTGACAAAAGTTTAGCACTTTCTTGTTCAATTTCCAGTTGTTATCAATGAAGTGTGCAGTCAGACGTATATAAGTATAACCATAAATTGAAGTCCAGGAGTCTATGCCGAGGCAAAACCTGTTGGCAGTTTCCTTTAGAGTGGTTTTCAGTTTTTTCTTCTCATTCAAATAAATTTGATGGCAATCCTTTCCAACTTCAAAGCTAGATGGCATGTGAAACCTAGGTTGAATTGTAGTCATAAATAGCTGGAACCCCACTCCTTCTACAGCACTGAAAGGCAACCCTTCTATTATAATTATTGCAGCAAGTGCTCGTCCGGCTTGAGTTTGACTGAAAATCCCACCACCAAAATTACTCCCATCACTCTCCTCCTCATCCTCCTTTCTTTCTTCTTCTTGTTCTTGTTCTCCTCCTCCTCCTCCTCCTCTTACTTCTCCTTCTTGTTCTTCATAGTGATCTTTCTTCTGTTTACGTCTGTGGGCATAGTTCTTGCACTGACAGTTCAGGTGAGCGGTCATGTCATCAGCACCATGATTCTCAGTTGGCTTTGCAAAAGTGGTACCACAATATCTACAGCTAGCCATAGAACCATAAAGAACACTCTTCCAATTTGAAGTGGTCTCACACATCAAAATGTTTCCTGGTTTTACCCATATTTGATTGGGATGGCTCCCTGGGATTATCAGCATCAGCATTCTTGTCTAGGGAGGCACCATTTACATTGGCAGGCAATTTTGTGTCATCGTTTTCTGTCATCTAAAAGAAATAAAAACGGAGACATCAGTCGTTATTTGATCCACACCAACATTGGAAGTAGAAAACTATCAGAAATCAAAACATGAAGGGCTGCGAGTGGATGATAATGAGTTAGAACTCATCAAGTTTGATGGACTGAACGACAACCTGTATTTCAGAGTAAAAAATTATCAAATTTGCGTATGGTTTAGGCAAGAAAAGTTCAGAATTAGTGGTCTGAAGACTCTCAACACCTAAATCTTTCGTGTAAAGGGCGTACAAAATGAAATTTTATGAAGCACCAAAAATTTCACTTTGGGCATCATATCTGTACCAAAGTGCGAACTTTACGTGATAATTTTATTCCAAAATTGACATACCCGTACACAACCCCAGATACGTATCTGTACCCTTAGATGAAACTAGAAACAACACCAAAATGCAAATTTTTTGTGAGTAAAAAATAAGTAACAGAAAGCAGCAGACGTGCCCAACGTTTAAAGAACTCATGAGTTCAAATATGCACACAATTTAGAATTGCATTCCAAATTTAAGCCCCTGTTCTCACTCAACCAGGACAGAACTTGTGAGGAAGCTGTTGCAGAGCCAACAACTCAACTTAAACGAGATGGGTGGACACGCTTATTCCAATACTATAGACACCCACAATGCCACTTTCGTTTTCTAAGGGACCAAGGGGGTAAGCAAGAAACTTTGAGATTCAGTCTTTCAGATACACACACAGTTCAAATCATACTCCAAAATAGAGCTCAACGGCCATCAAATTTCATCACCAGCGAAACATCAAAGCAAATATGCAGAAGAAACAAGAGGGAGTTATGAAGGATCTTACGATGAATGAAATGGTGGTTACACTGGTGGACTGGTAACTGAACCTTGTCTTCGTGGCTTTAACGCTTTCTCTGATTAGGTTTTCAACCCCAAACGTTTCGAAATGACGATGGCGTCTGTCCTCTGCCGTGCTATTAAGTAGTAAGTAAAGCAATAGCATGTCACCAGGCGGTCCCTGTCGGGTTTGCGCGGGAACCCGTTGTATGTCCTATATTAAACTGAAAATTCAATTAAAAATTATAAATCTTAAAATTATAAAT
The DNA here is from genome assembly GCA_037013595.1 of Dicorynia guianensis. Classification (NCBI taxonomy): domain Eukaryota; kingdom Viridiplantae; phylum Streptophyta; class Magnoliopsida; order Fabales; family Fabaceae; genus Dicorynia; species Dicorynia guianensis. Next base: position 7,635,327 of record JASUAB010000009.1, read on the forward strand.
TATAAGTATATACATAGAATAATTCATTCATCAGTTTCTGTAACAGCTTTACTGGGATCATCAAGTGCAGAGATGCAAGATTAATGATATTTTCATGAATATATATTTATACTTTAAATATAATTTTATTAACTAAGTTTATTTTATTAACTTTTTTCTTTTTTATTTAAATGAAATTATGTATAATTATAAATAAATTATTATGAAATTATTATTTTTGAAAATATAAATTAAGAAATTATAAACTGTGATTAGTAAATAAAATTTAAATAATTTTTATATATAATTAGTGTAAACTTAAATATTTGTGTACTTATATTACGATAAAAAAAATTATAAGATATCCATATTTTTTATGGAATAATACTATTTGCATAAAGGTTTTATAAATGAAGATTACATATAATTGGTAATTTTCATAATAATAAGTAACTTAACATTTTTAATTATACAATTTATGTTCGTGCTAATTAGTTATAAATTTATAAAAGTTACAAATTATGTATAATTTTTATATACAAAATCTTTATACTAGTAACATTACTCTTTGTTTACTACGGCTTGAGGCAGATTCGTACATTACGTAAAGGCAACTATTGGGTTACTCATGAGTACTACTCTTTTCACAATTATATCTTTACTTAATTTTTATAAAAAATTTATATTATTAAATTTATTAAATTATAACTATAAAAATTTCTTTCCTACTACTCATATGGTCAAACTAAGAGGAGTTTCCTTCGCTTGCTGATTGTGGTAGTGTGAGCTTTGTTAGGAGTCAACATTTTAGTTACTTGTCTTATATGCCAAAAATATACTTGTTGGCCATCTTGGAATTTATTGCTTTATATAAATTAATTTTTTTTTTAGAATTAAAATTGGGGCAGAGTATGTTACTACTTTGCAATATCCCTTTTAACACAAGTCACTTCTTGAATTTGAACCCTTACTTTATTGATAAAAGTCCATCTGAATCATAATTCGCTTATCATTAAACTAATCACATATTGATTATATAAATTAATTCTACATATATTATTTATCCGCCTTTTTAAGAATTTTCGAGAATACACCTCATAATCCCCAATCATCTCGTTTGATGGGCATGAGTCATTGTAATCCTCTCAAGGGTTCTCTCCAACTTTTTAGGTTATTGAACCATTTATGTCAATGAAACATATAGATTTGGAAGGAGGAATGTCAAGAAAAATGAGCATTAGTTACAGCAAAAGTATACACAGGGAATATATATGGTAAAGTTCTTGTAATAAGCAAAGGGGCATATGCTGATTATTGACCAAGTGATTGGCACTTTGGTCTATTTTGTACATAATTATTTGAAAAATGTAAGATACAGAGATATTAGATGCATAGATACCTAAGAAATGGAAAATTTATAAAGGTTGATAAAGCCTTGCACCCCAGATAGACCCAATTTCTTCTTCTTTTTGTTTTTGCAATTGTCAACTTTTTTGCATGAAAATGCAACATCACCATAAGTGGAGCAACCATTGACGATGCTGAGAATCTTATCAACACCCCAACGAAGAAGCCATTTCTCCACTTCCTGACCAATAGTTAGCTACTGAGATCAGAAACCTTAAGAAAATTGATACTTTCCTGTTCAGGTTCCAATGCCATTAATGAGATGATCAATCAGAAATGTGCAAGGCAACCCATAATTTGAAGTCCACGAATCTATAGAGGCAAAGACCCTTTCAGAAGTTTCATTTAAAATGGTTTTCACTTTTTCCCTTCTCATTCAGAAAATTTGAAAGCAGTCCTCCCAAACTTCAAAGCTAGATGGCACGCGAAACTGAGGCCGTAAAGTTCTGTTTTTCTCCAAATAACGAATCAAATCTCATACCATATATTAGTAAGCAACTGGCAAGTACTATTCTGGCTCGAGTTTGACGGAATGCCATGATGCCATCACCAAAGTCACTCCCTTCACTATCTTCCAATTTGAAGTGATCCTGCAGCTCAAGATATGTCCTCATCTTGCCTATATACGATTTGGATGGCTCTTTGGAGACCGTAGCTTCGTTATTCTTCTTATCATGGCGTGCCCTATTTGCATCAGTAGGCACTCAACGTCTTCGTTGTTATACACAATAGCTAGATTATTTTTTTTTCCTTCGGGCAAGATGGGCGTGTTCGCTTAGCTTTTTCTGAGAGTCCAAACCCCAATGGAAGACAAATCTTCCCTAACTTTCTGGTTTTGTAATTTTGATGATTTTCTTTTTTAATCTTTCTATTTTACAATAGAACTCATACTATAAATAAGAAAAAAAAATTATGTAAAAATGCAAAAATATATAAAGTTACCCAAACTAGGAACCACTGAAGTCAGGAGATGTTAACCCCAAAGACAGTACTTTCAAACGAAGCAGTAACATAGCATGAATCAACTGCCAAATGTGCCCATAGCAAATGCTAGAGCTGAGGTAATAATTACATAAAGAAACAGCAATAATTACAACAGAATAAATTACAGGCCTCTACAGAAAATATAAACAAGATAAATATTGCCTAAAACATCTCTAATTTGCAATACAAAAAATAATCGTTCCAATACTTAAGAGTTAATGCACTGTTTACATATTAAATATTATAACAAGAGTAATATGAATCAAATCGCCGCCACAAAATCAAATCAAACTTCACCCAAATTCAACTTTGGGGTCGACGCCACATCTGCTTTCGTCAATTAGAGCCCAGCTCAACATTTCAGTGCAGAACTGGTCATCTGGTTTCAGCCACAATGCCTGATTTTTAAGGAACAAAGAGATAAGTACACTCAAAAGCAGTCAAAGTAAAACCAAACAAATGTTCTACTAAAAAAAAACAAACAAACAAACAAACAAACAAATGGTCACATAACGAAACTTTCCTTACATATTCATTCATCAACCTAGCAAATGACAAATATATTCCGCTACTACCGACAGTTACTGGCACAACAAAGTCTATTGACAAGTATGTATACCACATTCAAATGTATTAAATTACTTAAGGTAGTGTGACCCAGGCCATATAATTTTCTATACCAGGATTGAACAAAGACGGAGAGAATGAGAGAGGTCTTGATGAATCATGCTAAACCAATACCTTACGCACATTAGAGACAGATTTATTTTGTCAGATATTTGCAAGATTAGATTAAAATCACTCACTTTGTGGTAGTACATAATTGCAGTAGTGAAGTCATCCTGCAGAAATGACCACAACCAAAAGCAGACCTCAGTCTTAAAGTTGCCACTATAACTGGCAAAAATTGATATCTGTATTAAAAATAAAGTTAATAAATTTCATTTAAGAAAAAGAAAGATAATGATGTAGATATTCTTTTCAAGCAAGACAAGAATAGAGAGAGTTAAAATGTCAAGAATGTTCCCAAACTCATTAGAACCAGAGTTCGAAGGAGGTGCCATCATGCCTCAACACTAATTAATGTCTTCCTCGCAAAAACTCCTGATGACTCTCAATCAGCCTTAACTGCATTCTACAAATATAGCTACAAGGATGATATGACCATGGTTTCTCATGTAATACTTAGAAAATCCAAAAACAAATGACTGGTAATGGTCATGCATTCAAAAATTTCCGCAGCTCTTTGTAAGTACTATGTTTGAAGGATCCAAACCAAAGGACTACCATGTAATGTGAGCCTTGTTTGAAAAAGACCCTATTACCCATCCAATTTCCACGCATTTTCATGTAACACCCCTCTTGTATTCCTCCATAATAATTCTAAAAGGCACAAAAATGAAGAGTAATCATTTCAGAGCAACACAGAGACTGCTACTTACGAACTCACTAACCACTATTTACAAATTGCCAAGGTAATATACTCAGACTACAAAAGCCTTAATGCAAAGCATGCAAGCATTCTCTTTTCCCTGATAATCCCTCTCTCCTTTTTTCCCCATAAGAAAACGAACAGAAGATGAGATTTTTGGATACCTGCAAGTGGTAAGTGTATGCCAGACCAGCATAAGTGCTCACACTTCTTGTTGATAATGCAAGCGCTTTCTCGTAGCATGAAATTGCTTCATGATACATCCTGAGACAGTTCATTCACACAATTAGGGGTAAAAACAAAATCCTCAAATGAAACTGCAAAAGATATATTTGCAGAATGGCAGGTTTGATTGCCACCTAAATTAAAACATTCTCAGGATGACATCTGCCACCCAAAAGTTAATTCTTCTGTAACAATGATGACACAAATGATAAGCTTTGAAACTCAAAAGAAGATACCAGTGTGTGTGCTAAAAAGTATCAAGGGTCGTCAGTTCTATAGAAGGTGACTAGAAAAAGTCAAGTAAAAAGACCATAGACACACATTTAGCAACTTACTTCAACTTTCGGTATGCATGAGCAAGATTAACTACAGTTGGTTCCCACATTTCACTTAAGGAGGATGGAATAAGGGCTAAAGTTTTCTCGAGCCACCACACTGCTTTGCTATACCTGAATCAGGAGTCACAATGAGGCATGTCAACATCACTTCACTTTGCAAACAAGAACAGTAACATGGGCTGACAATTATAGCTCCCATGAATGCTAGGAGAATATTTATCTCCTGAACGCCCATGTTGGCTGAAACTGTGTATCCAAAATTCACTCTTCAACTGTTTTGGCAATAAGGAGAGCAGAATATCTAAAGATAATTTAAAATGTGTCAATTTCTTCATGAATGTTAGAAGGATAAATTTGTGGTTGAAAACAAACCATTAAATTGTTATTCTTTCAGATTAAACGAGCCCCCCTGTTTTCCAATCGCTATAGGACATTGACCAAGACATAATTCCTTGCATGGACTCATCACCGATATCTTCATTAGGAATCACATAATTCACAGCCTGAGAGAAAACAAAATTTATCTCTATATCCCCAATGTATATAGTATTTATTTGATCAGAAGAGTTTTCTCCTGCACCAATGGAATGCCTACTTTTACTAATTCTTAGTTTCTCACCTTACAATTATTTTCTCCCTCACAACCGGTTCTGAAAGAAAACAGATAATAATCTTAAATACAATAAGGACAAATCTTAAAACCGACATCCTGACAAGAGTCAGTTGATACCAAGGCAACGGACTACAAGCTGAAGTATATAGTCCTATAAAGGTCCACATTTTAATTGTCAGACAAGAAGCTGTTTGGAGGCAGAATAATTAAGTAATTGAGCTAGTTTCCTGGTATTACTTGGGAGTATAAAAAGTTAGCAATTGTTTCTCTTATTTTCTAGTATATATAAAGGTGCAGGGTACTCAACTTGAATCAAGTTAGAACAACCTAGTTCTGAATTCTATCTCTATCTCTCAGCTTCTCTCTCTTTGTCTCTCATAAAACATAGCATCGGAGCTTAACCCAAATTTTGAAAACCTTAACCCTAATTTCAGAAAACCCTAACCATAACTTCTTTGATGTACCTTTCTCTTCTCCTAGTTCGTAGCCTGGAGAGCCACAGCTTCCAGTGAGGATAGGTGACCTAGAGAGTTGCAGGTGAGAAGAGATTCATGACAAGGGGAGTAACTAAATGGCCTCACTAAGTGCAAAAATCACGATTTCAATGTCATTGAGGATTGTGATGTGATTTCAACCTGTTTGGATGCACTTTCAAGGCTTCAGGTGGGATTTTGATCTGGTTGAGTACGATTTTAACTAGGTAAGTCTGGAACATCGTGATCTGGCTTGGTTAGACACAATTTTGGCTGGGCAAGGCTGGAACAGTGCGTTTTTGACTAAGTTGTATGCGATTTTGACTGTGCAAGGAGAGGGCAGTGCATTTTTGGCTTGGCTTGGTGAGGTTTTGGCTGGGCAAGGCTAGAACAAGGCATTTTTTTGCTTGATCAGGTACAAGTTTTTGCCGGGCAAGGCTGGAACAGTGCAATTTTGATTGAGTTGCTTGAGGCTAGGGAGATATTGGGAGGGAGGTGCTGAGATAGATGTTTTTGAGCCCTGTTGGAACTCACTATGTTTTCTGGACAGGAGTTTGGGACGTGGAATTTGTTCCAATGGACTGTGGACCTATTTGGCATTTACTCTAATTGATCATGTGGACCTATTAACTTGATCTAGTGGTGGTGATTGATGGATGCTGTAAAAATTGTAGCTGAGTTTATGTCCAACTTTGAAATCACAGACCGATTCTTAATTGGAAGACAGACGTTAGACGATCTTTGAATCAAAGGTTTGTGTATACTGTTACCAAAGAGGGACGTTTAACTACACCTCCGCCTCCCTTTGGCAAATTCAGCATCAAAACTGTGACCAGGACAGCTAATGCGTTGAGCAGATAGACCCAATTGCAGGCCTCTCAAGGTTTTGGAGTCCCATCCACAGCTGCTTTTGTTCAGTCTGGTAATCCCACTACTTGTCTTACCTAGGGGTGGGCATTGGGTGGGGCGGTTTGGGTTGAGGCAAAATTCTTTCAACCCAGTTGAACCCAATCTTTTATTAAGTTAGTCCAACCCCAGCCAAAAAATTCTTCAAACCAACATTCTTGGGTTGGAATGGGTCGGTTTCACTTGGGTGGATTAGTTTGGGTTAGGATGGGGACAAACGAATGTGAGACGAGCGGTGGAACGGAGATGAGGTTCGATCGACTATTGAAGACCCAAAGTGTCGAAGTATGATGATTAGACAAGAGATGAGCCAAAATGAGAAGAGGCGAGTCAAGACAAGGTGGGAGGAGGTAAGGGATTAGCGTTGACTATTGGAAACGACGAGACAATGAACGAGACTTGTGGCTCATGAGAGAGGGAGTCGAGGAAGCAAGGGTTCGAGACGAGGGAGGGAGGAGTGGTGTTGGTTTGCCGAAGTTAAGCTGCCTCTTGCTTGCTTGTGCTTGTAGAAGTTTTAAGTAGGGGTGGGCATTAGGTGAGACAGTTTGGGTTGGGGCAAAATTTTTTCAATCTGTTTGAACCCAATCCCTCATTTAGTTAATCCAACCTCAGCCAAAATGATCCTTCAAACTAAAATTTTTGGGCTGGAATAACTCAGTTTCATTTGGGTGGGTTAGTTTGGGTTAGGATGGGCCGAAGAGTGAAGGCTTAGGAACGGCCAGACATGAGGCGAGCAGGGGCAAGTTAGCAAGGTTCAGTCAACTATTAAGGACTCAAAGTCTCGAAATGTGATGACTAGACAAGAGAGGGACCGAGATGATTCAAACGAGGTAGGGTGGTCAGCATCGACTGTCAGAGACGATAAGACAATGGACGAAACTCGTCGCTCGCAAAAGAGGAAGTTGAGGGACAAGAGAGGACCGAGAAGTGGCATTGGAGTCGTAGAGCTACTTAAGAAAGATTTAGGGTAAGTTACAAAACAACGTCATTTTGTAGTAATAGAAAATATATATATATATGTAATTTTTATTGGGTTGCCACAGCAATCCAATGGAGAGAGAGCAAAAATTTAGCTTCATCCAATTTATCCCATCTTAAACTAAAATATTATATTATATTTATTTTACCCCATCTTAACTTAGTCTAAATTTTCTTTTTTATAACTTGAAGCAAGTTAAAACGGTTTGACCCGAACCAATGTCCACCCTTAGTTTTAAGGCAAGTTAGAAAATGACATCATTTTGCAAAACGACGATATTTTATAATATCAGAATTCAAAAAAAAATATATATATATATATATTTTGTTGGGTACCCGCGGCAACCCAATGGGGAGGGGATTAAAATCCAGCCCCATCCAATTTACCCCATCTTAAGCCAAAATATTACATAATATTTATTTTACCCCATTTTAACCTGGTCCAAATTTTTTTTTTTACGGTTTGGGGTGGGTTGGAACGGTTTGACCCGGTCCAATGCCCACCCCTAGTCTTACCTCTTCCTCTAGCAACTGGGTCATTGATTAGGGTCCCACAAATCACATGACAAGAAATACATGTATCTTGTCTTCATTACATCCATCTTCTACATTACCTACTTTAGCCAAAGGTTCAACCACTCTAGTTATTTCCATTAAGTAATTTACAAATGTCAAAACACACAGGTGTCCTTACTCTTTTGTGTGATAGGCAACAACTCCAAGTTCATTATACACAAGTGGATCCGAGGGGCAAATTGCCTTAGCCTGCATAAAAAACTGAGAAAAAATAGATAATTAACATTTGAAAAGAGCTACAAAATTGTGTGAATAATGCATGATTCACATAGATTTGCATGAGAGGTTGATTCGTTACAAACTCAGTCATCTCATAGATTTGCTGAATTGTGATTTAGGGAAGATAATTCCAAACTTTCAAATCCTATAAGAAAACAATATTCAAACAGTAGAATGAACTTCTAGCTAGAGTTTGAAAAAGAAAAAGAAAAAATTATGCTTGAATATGGAATGGACTCCAACCTGCTCAGCAAGCTTATAGCTGTGGGTTCGCATGCATTCCATTCCAATGTAAAGAGTTGGCAAATGGCACCTGTAATAAGAGAATATCAAGATTTAACCTGTAAAAAAAAAAAAAACAATTCATAGATAATAATAGGGTTTCAAAATTAAATATTTAACAGACAAATGAAACACTTAGAGACATAAATACATGCAAGTGAGCATCTCTTATATTAATCACAACTTTGGCCATCAGCAGGCCACAACTGGGGTCCTTTTAACCCATATTGCAATACTAAAGCGCTTGCCAACAAAATGGGATCAAATGGCTTGTACATTACTATGTTCAAAGGTCATATTTTTCCAACATCACTAATATCCTTCTTGGCTTTCCTCTATTTTTATTTCAATCTTCTAATCTGGTCAAGTTCCTTCCAATTTGATACAATCATAAAACTTTGCTGTACGTGATCAAATTATACAAGATGACAAGTGAAATCTATCAATGCTACTGATGCCTTTACAGTTCAAACGAAGATCTTTATCATCTGACATACAGCTGAACCTCCTCAGATTAATCACATGGTGAGTTTGTGAGCAACTATTCTTAAATAATCCATGCCAAACACACTTATCAACACAAATATTGGAAGCCTAATTCATATAGAGAAGGTTTTACAAATTTCAACCAACATATATCCCTTAAAAGATGTTCCCATTGTTCAAAGACTTAGTAAATGACTTCACACTTTTTTCTATGAGGTAAGTTTACACAAGAGAGATATAAAAAAAAAATTATATATATTGTAGCTTCAGTCCACAAAACCAAAACATTGCAACCCATGTAAATCTAATTTGCATGAACATGACATAACTAAAATAATAGTAAAAAATATATAGCAGAGCTTCTGAAAGTCGATTAAAGCAATTCATCGACAGAGAAAAAAAATGATTAAGGGTAAGGATATAAAGATTCAAAAAGAAAATATAAAGAACGCCCCTTTGGCAGCTTTTTCATGACTAAATTTGTTTTAGACAAAAATTGGAGAAAAAATTAAGAGAATATTATATCTCTTTTCCCTAACACCTTCACACAAGAATAATCATACTAAAACTCTAGTACTATTTGGTACTTCCTGTCTGAAGTTTCCTTTTTATAAGAACCAAAAACACATTTAAGAGCCAAACTTTAGTTCTTAAAGGACAAAGTAATTAAGCTGAAACTAATACTGCAGCAATGGGTGGAAGAAATATCTCAATTTTATTTGAAACAAACAAGATTTAATAGGAAAATCAATATTCTACCCAGGAAACAAACGAGCTGCAGTGCGATAAGCCGACATGGCCTGGTCACCCTCTTCTTGAGCAGCATAAGCATTCCCATAGCCTATCCATGCAGGAGGAAATGTTCCATCCAGGTTAGTTGCCTTGCTGTATGAAGAATTATGACCATTAAGTTTCCGATTCATGATGTTACAGAAGCAACAGGATGTATGAAAAAATGACTTATGATACTACCAAAACAATCCAAATTGCTATCAAGATGCACGTGGAATATTTTTATGATGACCTAGAAATGAAACCTTGATGGCAAAACTGAAATCTCAGGATATATAATGAATTCCAACTTAGCAAACCAAAAATATAAATTTTGGTTGTCCAGATAAAAAAATCCATTATGCATCATTTATGTAGACTCTGGTCAATAAAATGTCAAAAAGCTTAGCATATCTTCATTGCATGGATATTAATACTTCAGATATTGAACATCCTCAGCTATGTCTGGGCATAAAATTTGACAAATGAAGAAACGAAATGGCAATTGCATCAAAATTCAGGGAAATACTTAAATCACTTGGACAGCATGATTGAGCTTTCCACTGTCATAAATAACAACATTTTCAGCACATTGTATTAACAAAATTTTCAGCAAAGAGACTAATATATCAAAGAATCAATTTGGTTTTATGTCAAGAAGATTAACCATTGAGACTATATATCTTTTGTGGAGTTTGATGGAAAGGTATTGAAGTAAAGAGACTTACACATGGTTTTCATTGATGTAAAAAAGGCTTACGATAGAGTGCCAAGAGAAGTTCTATGGAAGACAAAGAAAAAGAAAGGTGTTCAATTCATTTATATTCAAGCTATTAAGGACATGTATGATGAAACAATGACAAGCATAAGAACTCATGGAGGTGTAACAAAAGATTTTCCCATAAAGATTGGTTTACATCAAAGGTCATCTATAAGTCTATAACTTTTCACTTTAGTTTTGGATATACTTACTGAGCATATCCAAGAAATAGTTTCGAAATGTATGTTTTTTGTGGATGCTATAATCCTAGTAGAGAAGTTAATAGAAGAAATTAATTATAAACTATGCGGAGAAGTCTTAAAATCAAAGAGTTTTTATTTAAGTAGAAGCAAGACAAAGTATCTAAAGTGTAAATTTAGCAAGAGGCAAGCTAGTAATGATTTGAAAGAGCATATTATACCACAAGTGTAAAGGTTTTAGAATTTTGCTGGATTTTACAAAGTGATGGAAATATTGGTAGGGATGTCATACACAAGATATATATTGAATGATTGAAATGGAGAAATGCCTTAGAAGTCATTTATGACCGCAAAGTATTAACAAACTTAAATGGAAGTTTTACTAAACTGCTATAAGACCAGCTATACTCTATGATAGTGAATATTAGGCTTTTAAAGATCAACAAGAGTAAAAAATAAAGGGTAGCAGAGATGAGAACGTTGAGATGGATGAGTTAACATATAAAAAAGGATAATACTCAAAATGCTTGTATTCAGGAAAAAGTTAGTGTTGCACCTATTGAGGAGAAAATAACAAAAACTCAATTACAATAGTTTAGACATATGCAAAGAAGACCGCTAAAAGTTTTAGTGAAAAAAGTTAAATAGTTTTTAGTCCAATGAAGAGAGATAAAGGAAGACTAAAAAAGACAATAGGAAAGATTGTTAAACGGGATCTTGTGATAAATAATATTTCTAAAACTTGCTTTTTGATAGAACCCAATGGTATTATTTAATCCGTGTAGTCGACCCTATGTAATAAGATAAAATTTAATATGTTATTGTTGTATTGTATTAACAACTTAATAAGAAAGTCAAACTTTTATATTATTGGTATAATTAACATGCCACAAAATTAAGGACCATTTTCTCATATGACAAACCACCAAAAGATCTCAAGCAATAATTGTTCAAACTGGGTTGAATCTCATTTAGTAATGAGTTATATTTACCTAAAATAACGGCGGGATTGGTCATACTTCTTGATACAAAAATAGTAGCAACCAACAGCAAACCAAGATAAAGCCCTGAAACAATATTAATACATAATCATTCAATTCACTAAACAAGCCAAATCCAAAATTTTAACCTAGTATAATAGAACTTATAGAACATTACATGAGTTAAAAATTCTGCTCTTAATTGTTCAATATTCATTCCTTCTCATTGTATTCAAAATTTTTCAAAAGTTCACTAAGACAAGTAGATTATTAAAAGGGATCTTTTGATAAATGATATTTCTAAAAACTTGGTTTTTGATAAAATCTAATCGTATCATTTGATCCATGTAACTGACCTCACATAATGAGATAAAGCTTTGTGTTGATGTACACCAAGACAAGTAATGCATGCCTTGCTGCACTCTATCGTTCTTGAGATCATAATGATTAAAGGGCTATCTAAATGACAATAAGGAAATTGAAAGCAAAGCCTTTACAATAAAACTATAAATTATATGAAAAAGTTATTTACTTTTGTGGATAATCCTTCACCAAATTGCATGCCATTAGATAAAGCTCATTTGAATGTCCAAGCTCCATGGCAGCTGCCAAATGTACTAAGGTGCTCTTGAGATGGAAAGGATCCTTCTCAAGCAGACTGTAATAGAAGTGCCATCACTAAGCTACGAAAAGAAAGCTAGACAGGGAATGAGGTAAAAATTCATAGCTATGTCTCACTCCAACCTCCACGTCAGATCTCAACTTACACAGATGTTAACTCAAAACATTTCTGATATTCACCACACTGGTGGTAGTACTCAGCTTTGCAGGCCAACAGATCAGTGTTGGCTTTCAGTGTGTGCAAAAATGAAGGATTAGACTGGTCACTTTTACAGCTTTCATTCTCAAGATCTCTGAACTTGTCTTCTACAATGTTTTCTTTCTCATACTGCATAAGGGAAGAATCACTTATCAGTACTCAAGAAGATATTATAATCAATTATTAATAACAATAGTGAATAAGAAAAAGCAAGAAACAAAATCTCTTCCATTAGAATCCTTTGATAACCATGACATTTGGATTGGCACATTCAATTACCTTCTTTATCAAACATGAATAAAATGATGAGAGCCATCCATCTTCACCACCAAATTGCAATGATGAGATCAAATTTTCTTCTGTTAATTAATACATAAAAAAGGAGGATGTAAGAATATGTGAAAAGTCCAGATTGATTGGAAATTAAATAATTCATCTATCTATTAAGCCTATTTTGCCGACCGGAAATTGCAAAGAACGAAAAGTTCAAGGGATCAGTTACTTGAACCTTCTTCACAAGTAAGCATGTGATTTTCAATTAGACAATCCAAAGCCTGGCACAATAACCAAACAATCATGACAAATCAGGGAACTGATGTGTATCTTGAGATAATTTATCATCAAGGAGGCATAGTAGAAATGATACTTTCAAAAATCCAAGCATGGAAAAAATAATTAAGACAGGTCTGTAACTATATTAAAAACCTAAATATTAAAGCAATATTAAGTCCAGCTGCTGCAGCAATAACTGTTACAGAAGTCAAACGAGGCTAGCTTTACTACATACTCTTATCAAGTATCAATCAATAGAAAAAAAACAGTCAGGAGAAGGTAAAGACATACCTCATAGCACAACGGATCAGCTTTTATAGCAGCTTTGTACCTTGAACAAAAGAAATACAGCTAAGTAAGGGAGGTTTTCGACCAGCAATTAATTCTATTGATAAAGTGGCAGACATAATATAATATAGTTTTCCATACAAACAGCAACTGCAGTTCCACCTTACATGAAATATAGAATATCAATACAAAGTCTTGTGTATTCTTTTTTCCTTACGTTGGAAAACAACTAAGTTCAAAGGATTAAAACTTAAAAAGAAACTCACCAAAGTCGAGCCTGGGCACGATTTTCGAGAGCTTCGTATGCTTTGCCTCTTAAGAAGCATATTGCAGAAAATATCTGTCATAGCATAGAAAGATGCATAAAAATAAGAAATACGTGCTAGAAAAGGACATTCCAGAAGCCAAACATGCCACTTATAAAAGATAACAGACCTGCCACAAATTTTACCTCCATCATAATATACTGACATATAACATTAAAATACAGATTTGATACAGAATTTCTATCCAGAAACTGAGGAGCATCCATCATGCATGAGATCAAGTCTAAGTATATCAGTATATGGCATCAAATTTCTTCTTTCTTCATCTTTTTGTCCTTCTCTATACAACATGGTTGGGAAGTTTATGCACAATGTCAACCTTGTTTACAAATTAGAAGCTTGTTACCTAAGAACTCAACATATTTCTAACCACTGCAAATGTGTCAGGTACATAATATTTTCAGAATAGCAAAAAATTTACAGGTGCCTACTTTCTTTGCAATTACAGTAAATATGGCTCACCACAGCATGCAGGTTCAAGTACTGGCATAAGACTGGCAAGTTTGTAATTTTATTTCAACCAGAACTACACTTTTTCACATTAGTCCCAGTTTGGAAGATTTTTTTTTGTCTGTAAGTGCTTACAAAATTATTGTACATGACACGAATAAGTTGTTTTGCTAATTTTCATGAGCCAAGATTTATGTTATGAGAATAAGCCAAAATCAGCTTAAATTACATGACAAGCTGTTGTTAAAATATTCAAAAAGTTATGACTTAATTAAAACATACTTAAATGTTACTTACCCCCAGTGGGGAGTTCCCAAGCTTATTTTGGAGGATGAAAATACTCCCAAAATAATGATAGGGAGGGAAGGGTTTCAAAATATGTTTAGTAATTTTTCCCCAAGTAACTAGAACAGTTTGATGGTTTCCTGGTCTCAGATTTATGCCATCACGTGATTCACATCCCAACATGCAAACCATAAACTCCAATTTATGAAGCATCCCAACTAGGTTCTTGAGATAAGCTCGAATAGTTATCCTAATATGCTAGGAATTATTGACTTTAACCTTATATTTCTTTTAAATTACAAAATTGTTAGCAAACAGTTGCAATAAGCAACATAGGGATCAGGATTACTATTAGGTTTAATCCATATGTTTGCCTTGGTGTTTGTTTAGCCCATTTGCATTGTGCCACCTTGTGGTTTGAACTTTGTTACTCCCTCCCCCAAGTAAACTTCACTACATCAGCAATGCACTACCCTGTGTTATTACATCAATTACCTAACGATGGAAGCGTGTGTAGCACATGTTCAATGAAACTCACACAAAAGGAAGGGAATGAAGCTTGCCAGTGGGGGGAGGGGGGATTGGAAAGTGACAACGTCCAAACCATAGGCCCGTAGGGTGGCAAATTGGGAACAGTCCAAACAACAGCATAAGAAATTGAATTTAACTCATATTTATTTTTAAAACAGAATCTTCAAATTTAAAGAATTTGAAGGAAACAAAACACAAGGTAGTTATGTGCTAACATAGTAAAGCTCAGGGGGCAAAGGAACAAAGTCCAAACCATAGGGTGGCACCTCAAAAACAGACCAAACAAAAGGGTATACTCCATGTTTCCTAATTATTATTACTATACTTCTGTAGCCATACTAAGATCAGTCTTGCTGCTTCCTAGTGTATACTTTGTTTCTGTTACTATTGAGCTTTTGAAATTAAACTTTTTGTCCAGCTGAAGAATGGCTTCAAGTTCTCAGAGATCCTTAACATACAATTGTCGTTGCACGCATAAAAGGGAAAGGTACACAGTCAAACCTTATAATTTCCAAAGGTAAAAGAAACCCAGAAAAGGAACTCACATTGATTTCATGATCTTCGCCATCTTTATCCAAGTACATGACATTAGAATCCTTTGTATCAGACAAATTTCCATGTTCATCCACTTTAGCCTCGCCCAGCATTGATAGGCATTGATCCCATTCCTTCAGTTCCTCCTTTTTAAGAAAACCAATGAAAGCAAAGTATGTCATTGATAATATAGGTTGAATTAAACTATCGAGATGCACAAAACGTTAATTTAGCTCCTTGTTTTGGTAAAGTATTTAAGATTGTATGTAGGCTGAAATTATTTTCTTAAATGGCAAAACCTTCCAGGTATGCATCAAATCAACAAATCATAGGTGCCACACAGTTGTTTATCATTTGAAATTTCATGTTCACCAATTGGAGCGCAAGAACTTCATAAGTCGTAAAGAAAGAAATAGCAGAAAAGCAACATTTTTCGTTATGGTTATCCATATTGGGAATTTTCTTTCACAGAAACTCAACGTTATGAATAATGATTTGAACACCATATATAGCACTTTAATTGCAAGAGTCCATCCCACTATAGTCACTAGATCCATAGGCTAGCCTTCTTCTGGGCAAAAATTTAGCAGAAAGCATTAACTTTCTCCTGCTTAACTAATTAAAAATAGAGGACCCATACGCCATATTCTAATTTTTTTCATTGTGTTGCAAACTTGAAATAATTACATTCTTCTTCCAATCAAGTGGTCCAATCCATTTCAAATACATTCATTATTCAATTGCACTGAGATGAAAGGAAAGCTCAAAACTGATAGTTGTCAGTGTCACACTCACACCTCATTAACAGCTTCCAAGTGATGAACAAACACTCAATGTTGGAACTTTATAGCTAATACTTTCAATTACTAAAATGAAATCCACCAAAGGAAAAATAACCGACCACAAAAATAATTTTAAAAATTATAAAAATAGTATAGATAACACACTACTAAGCTCCACTCTCAAGTTGCAATCATAATTGATTTGGTCCAACCAATTAACGGCTTAAAAACTTGAGCAGAAATTTGCTTCACTCTCTGCCCCTCCTTTTATAAATTTAACAGGCATATACATGTGCGTATATAAAATACGTGTGTTTATTCCTTCACTCTCTCAATTAAAAATAGAAGAATAATTACTAAAAAAATATTAAATCACCAAGAAATAATTCCAATTGATCAAAACATTAGCTAAATACAGCTGACTGATTGGTTATGAAACAGCCAGTTCACAGAGAAAAAAATGCTATCATGTGGAGAACAGAAACTTACGAGACACTTGGCAGCAAGGTAGCGGAATCTAAGATCACGAAGAACAATCTTGGAGGCATTGAGGAGATGAAAAGCACGACGGTAATGACGGCCGAGGAAGAGGGCCTGAGCTTGCATGTAGATGTCGGCAGGGTCATTGGTAAAGGCAACAACTTTGTCCGCGAAGAAGATGGCTGAAGAATAGAGGTGCTTGCTCACGCAGTCCCTCACCACTCCTCGAAGCCTTTCGATCTCTTCCTCCCTCATTTTGCACGAATACGATTAGGGTTTTCAGCGAGTTACAGAGAGTGAGAGACCTGGATTGAATTGAAGTTGCTCAAACGGAAATGGGCGGGAGGTTTCTCTTAATAGCAGGTGGCTGCCGCTCGCAGGGGAAGGGGTTCCTGATATCTCGTTATAGTGCATCTGTCACTCAAGCAACGTCAACGATCCGTTGTAGTCTAGTCGGTTAGGATATTCGGCTCTCACCCGAAAGACCCGGGTTCGATTCCCGGCAACGGAAATGTATTTAGTTTTTAAGCCTTTTCAGTGTTAAATGATCAGAGGTTTATCTTCCTTTTTGATGTCATAATGCTACGCAAAGTAGCATTAAGTCATTGACTACGATATATGTTTTCACAATTTTCATCTAATGAGTAATACTAAATACTTATAAAAAAATGTTTAATTACTAAATGCTTAAATCTTATAATTTATCTAATGAATTTAATAATTAAAATTTTTATTAATAAAAATAACAAGACTGGAATAGTTACGAGAGAACATATTGAAAGTTTCGTTGTCTTTCAGTTTTAAAATATTTACAAATCAAAAACTACTGGCCTCGCCATGGGCCAATTTCACAAAGTATGTCCGCCTGAGTTTGGACCAGGTCCACCACAATATTGTATGGAGCTCCAACATGAACGAAACAATAGATTCAATGAATTCCAAGCTTGAAATTCTGTAGTGAAATCAAATCAAAACAGATAGCAATAAATAGAACTGAGCCGTGAAGCGACCAAGTTGCGTCCCCGGCTCCTATTGAACATGAATAGTCATTGTTTATCGTTACAAAGCAGATAAATTTCATTTTCTCTAGTTTTGTATTTCTCAGAATGTTACACCTACAATAGCGCCGATAGCAACCAATAGAATTGTGTTTTCCAAGCCTAGCTTGAGCAGCAACCAACTCTCTTCAAGGCAGACACATCATTTTTAAGGTCTATTTTCTCTCCTTTGGCTGGCACAGAAGCAGTTCCATTCTCTGCCCCCTCCACTGCCTTCTTGCTAAGAACTCGGTAGATTTGAGTCAGAACTTCGGCAAATGCATTTTCCACATTAGTTGCTTCCAAAGCTGAGGTTTCCATGAAGTAAAGTGATTCCTTCTCAGCATAAGACTTCCCATCCTCAGTTGATACAGCTACAAGGTGACGAAGATCTGATTTGTTTCCGACAAGCATCACAACAATATTAGAATCTGTGTGGTTTCGCAATTCTTTCAGCCATCTGTCAACATTCTCAAATGTTGCATGGCGAGTGACATCATACACAAGAAGTGCACCAACTGCCCCACGATAATAAGCACTGGTGATGGCACGGTACCTAGAGAGAGAAGTAAAAGTAAATAACATGTAATTCGAGGGGAAACTACGATACATGGAAAGTACATACCAATATCAGATTGGCTAGTTATACATAATAACGTATAGCAATGATGAATTGTTAAACAACAATGCAAAACTATATTTACTAAGGTGGGTTACAAGGTTAAAGGATAGAAATCAAGATTGTATTAAACATAGCCTTGAAGGCCCGTCATGGATGAGATTGAAATTTCACATTTAAGTTAGGTATGTTAGACAAGTTCATATTTGACAATATGAATTCATTAGGACATGTTGAGAAGACCGAAAATGCATAACTAAGATGTCTAATACAGATAAAGGGGAAAAAGGTCCCATTCAGCCCAAGTTTCCAGGAGAGACACTTTAAGTCAAATTACCAACTTTTCCGCACCCCAGATACTTGGAACTTTTTCCATTCCATAAGATATATTAAGTTTACCATAATTCATGTTGTATCAAGTTACCAGGAAAAATAATAAATTTCATCTTCAAAGTTCAACATAAAATTAAGGCATTCTGATTAGGTGGGCCAAGAGAAAGCTACAAATTCCCAACTTTAAACCTAATTTTCCTATAGCACGTTTTATCAAGTTGAAAGCATTTAAGCAACTTCTTGTTTAGGGGAATATGCTCAACTAAGGCTGATGTTTAACTTACATGGTGACTGAAAATGAACCCAAATACATAATGCTCAAAATTACTTCAGGCAAATGCTGTATCAAAATAAACATGCCCAAAAGGAAAGGGGACCGAGAGGGTGTGGAATCAGCAACTAATGCCTGAGTTCCCTGCTGCTTTACCATCTGCTAGGTGTTACCCTAAACAAGAAGTTTGCCCATAATTAACCATTTACCATATTACCAAAACAGAGTTCCCTGCTGCTTTATCATCATGAAAGGATCACACAATTCTTTCCCAGAGAAATGATTATGACATGCAATTCTCAAATCTGGTAGACTAATAATTTTGCAAACCCAGCCTCAAATGTGTTTGTATGCTAGACTTTGAAAGCATGCCACCATAAGCTCATATACCAGGTTATCCAGCTAACCACTAATATCAACATTCAAAGTTTCTCCAAATTTTTAATGTAGACTTGCAAAAGTGACAACTCAAAGTGAGGCTTATGCTTGAATCAAAGCTAACAAACCAAGTGAATCTTGCTATAAGTCTGAGGTCAAATCACGTATAAAAAAATATTAAAGTGATAAACTAATTGAATGATAAGCCAAAAAGAACATCCACCACAGATGTATAAAATAAACTAATTCCAATTAATGACAAAAGATAAATACTTTATTAAGAATTTCATTCTAGAATATGACACCTAGCAAGTTGAAATAATAATATATTTTGCAAAACTGCAAAAAGAAAAATATGTGGTTTGGAACAAGAAAACAAGGATCGTTTTAGTTCTATATTCTCTGTTTCAAATCATTCATACCATAAAAGTTACGATACTGACCTAATGTCATGTCAAAGATGAAAAAATTCTATCATATTTGCAGAATGGTATAGCTTTTAGTAAGACGGACCATGGCTCGTGAATGAGCCATCATAAAATAACAGAATTGTCTAAGATAGAATTGTACCAAAAAGTTAAGGGTTGACTGAGTTCAAACGAAGGTTGTTTTAATTTTTAATACAAGAATGATTGTGTTCGGTGCCCCACCCATAAGATGGATTCCAACATTAAAAATTATCAAACTATGATCAATCGAAATTCCAATTTGGAGTTTTATGCACTTTCTTATATAAGCTAAAGCTAATTTAATATATGAGACCTAAAGATTACATATGAAAAAACAAATTATTCAATTTAACAAAATCGTTTCAATTCAGTGTTGATCTCTTAAGACTTGCGTCAAGTGTTACCTGATTGTAAGTCTTTATGTTAATAACAAAAGAGGTAACAATCATTTCATCACCCCTAAAGGAGGTATGGACATATCTCAGAGCCAGTCTAGAGACTCTAGACGTCACAGAAGGTCTGACATTAGTAACTAAAACATTAATGCGGAGCTGCAATTTGAATCGAACACCAATCAAGGATCTCCATAAACCCAAGTCCGTTTTATCAAAAAGATGTTTAGGATGCAAACAACATACAGACACAGCTTCATAAGATCACGATCTACCCATTAAACTTCAAAAAGAAGACAGCAAAAAGGAGATACAAAGAAAGATAACATGCCCCAACTAAATCCGAGGGATGTTACAGTAACTTAACATAAAAGAAAATTAGATCCTACGACCGAAATTGACCTTCTAGATCACATATTTTCAGTTTTCTTAGTGTAATTTCTAGACGAAGCTCAAACTAACACCGAACCCAGCAACCCAGCTTCCGTTTTAAACTTCAAGAACCATAATCAATGTCATTCCAGCTAGTAAAGCAAACAAATCAAGCCAATTATAGCAAAACAATAAAGGTTGCATTTAAAATTCACAAACTGAAACAGACCCAAGCTAAATCCAGCTTAGTTCAAATTAAACCAAGGAAAGTGTGAGAAACCCAGATGAAAAGAATCAGAGTGGAAATAGAAATACAACCTCTCCTGACCCGCAGTGTCCCAGATCTGAGCTTTAATGACTTTGCCATCGACGTTCAAGGTGCGAGTGGCGAACTCAACCCCAATGGTAGACTTGGACTCGAGGTTGAACTCGTTTTTAGTGAACCTGGAGAGAAGATTAGACTTGCCCACACCGGAATCACCAATCAAGACCACCTTGAAGAGGTAATCGTAGTCATCGTCTGCTCTGTACCCAGCCATTGCCGCGGTTTCCCTCTTTTCGTTTTACAGAGAGAGCAAGGGAAGGAGGAGATTTGCAGACAGCCAGTGGTTGTTTTCGGTGGAGTGCGAAGTGGGAAGCGTGAAAGTGTTTAAAAAAGCGCCAGAAATGATGTGAAAAAAAACACTCCAAAGCAGGGATCTCCATCTCGCTTACCATGAGTCCTCCCTGGACTCCACCTATTTTTTTTTATTATATTATTTTGATTAAATTATTTCACAATTTACTTTCTATTATGTTTTTGGTCTTTGTTATTTATAATGTGTTGCAAAAATATCTTACGTTTAAAATAAGGATTTATTTAAAATTTAAATAAATTTTTATTATTTCATATAATATTTAATTAAATTTTTATAATTTAATATAATAATATTGAAATTTTTATAATAATTATAAAGACTTATTTATAATTAATCATATAAAATAGTATTATACAACATTATAATAGAGAGTGATAATAAAAATTTAAAATATAAATGAAAATAATTTTAAAGATTTATTTATATAATTTTAAATTATAAAAATTTATTAAAAAATTTAAGTAAATTATAGAAATTTATAAAATAATTTAATATTTTATTTTTTATAAAAATAATGGATTGTTACGATTGTTTTAATAGAGAAAATTAAATCATTTTTATGTAATTCATAAACCTCATTAATCTTTTTATATTTGCATCATAGAATACAGATGGTTACTATTGAATCACATTTGGAATCCGTTCAGTCGTCGGATTAGAAATTGGGTATCTTAATTTTAAATTTTATTTTCATTATGTCCATTAAAATTAGAATTAGAATTTTTTATTACAATTTTAAAAAATAAAAAATAAGTAAAGAATCAATTTTTCAATTTTTCACTTACACTCGAAAAAATTAATGACAAAATATTCAATTGTTCTTATCTAAATTATCATGCAACTATAAATTAAAAATTTTGTCATAAACATACAACCACATCACCTCACCAGAGCTATTATCATTAGAATATTACCATTTGATGGACTACTGTTGCTGCAACCATCGTCACAACTAAAATCACCCACAACTGTCGTTATCTTCATTGTTATCCACCACTATATCATCGTTGTTGTCCACCACTATTCTTCTTACCATCAACCTTATTGTCAAATCATTGACATATCACTCACTTTTATTTTCTCCAGTTTCTTGTCTTAATTATTTGAGTAAATTACTTGAATCTCTTCTCTATTTTCAAAACTTACACTCAGATCTTTAGTATTTTATTAATGTGCTATATATAAATTTAAATTATCAGAAAAACCCTTAATTAAGTTATAATTTTATTATAATTTACCAAAAAACACATTTATTAATTGAGTAATAAGATTTTCTTCTTTTCAAAATTTACATTTGGCCCCCTCTACAAAAATGATCTTTTGTGAATTTTTAATAATTTATGAATTTTCATAAAATACAGAAAAATACTTTTTTTTAAAATATTTTGCACAAAATATAAAAAATAACACTACAAATATATTTTTAGTATTTTTATGTTTTATAAAAAATATAAATTATAAAAAAAACTCACATAAGACTATTTTTGTAAGCGGAGCCAAACATATAGTTTAAAAGAAAAAAATTTTCACTATTCAACTAAATAGTATTTCTAACCATTCATAATAAATTAATTTCATGTGTGACACATTTATAAAATAAAGGGATGTTAATATAGGTTTTGAAAATATATGAGAACTTGTGTATAAAGTACAAAATAAAAAAAAGGCTTAAGTAATTTACTCTATTTATTTTACAAATTTCAAATATCAAATTTATAATTCTAATTCTGACGGAATTAAAAATAAAATTCTAACTTTAAACCTCAATTTTAATTTTAAGAAACAAAATTGATTCTAATTTAATCTGCTTTATCTAAGTGGCATTTTGCCCTTCCATCAATAATAAAGCACAATATTTAAATTTTCCTATTTCCAGTTCTCTTATTCCAAATATTCTCGGATGATTTAAATCCAACTTCCAACATTTAAGAAAATATTATAAATAATAATATGATCATCATGAATAAAATGGTTCAAATTATTAAGTACTTAATTTATCTTTTATGAAGTTAAATTTTTATTGAAGGCACTTTTTACATTATTTAATATGTCAAAAATTATATACAAGCCACTTAAAGACCATTGAAAACATCACTTTCACACATTAGGTACTTGAAACCACCAAATTTATGATGACAGTTCTTGATGGTTCATTACCTTTGCTTCAAAATTCACCTACCATGCATCAGCATTGATATCCATACATAAAATCTTTGCATCTATTACATATATTTTCATATTTTCAACTTCTTTTTTCTTTCTTCTCTAAATATTTATTCTTGCACATACAAACAGTATATATTACCTGCATGTGCAAGGATCATTTCCGCCATGCATGGTGTCAGAGTCACAATATATAATAACAAAATTATTTCACTAGATGAAATGGAATGCATTGATGAAATAACATTGTTAAATTCTACTAGAAATTAAATTTTTATAATTTTTAAAAAAATGTCTTTTTTTAATAATCTCCTTCTTCTAAATCTTATTTTTGCCATTTTATTTAGATATTTTTTTTATTTTAATAAATTTTTCTCATTGAACTTATATGAGTCACAATATCTAATAAGAAAATAAAGGTTTTTTTTTTTTTAATGCCCATGAGGTATATCTATATCTTTATAACTATAAGCTAATTCCCTTTGTGAAACCATGCATGCTCCTGACTTTTAAACATTTAAATTTGAGAAGATTTGAACCAGTGTTTACTAAGTTGAAGTATTTTAAAGTTTTTTTTTTTTGATAAGCTATTTAAAGTAATTTTATATCTTAGTCATTGGACCCACCATTGATGTCTTGAGTCTCACCGTCATTTGCTCATGTTCCCTTCTATTTTTCTTTTTTCTTTTTTTAAATATTTTTAGAACATTCTCTACTAAGTAGACGAATACTAAAGTATGATCAAATACTTCTCTTTATTTGTCTATGAGAAAGAAGCTTCTCATCATTTTATTATCATTTTTATTATCTGATATGCAACTGTGTATTCTTCCTTCCTTTAGACTTTTGTATTTTGGACCTCAAATATCAAGTCCCACCAAAGAAAATGGCACTAAACCCACAAGTTAATTATTGGCATGAATGCCCTATGGTGGTTTCAATTTCATTTTTAATATTTTTGATAGTGGTTGGACCTTGGGACTGTGCTCATAAGGGATTTTATTGGCAGATTCCCTTCGACTAATTCTCTTTAATATGAGCATCTAGATTTTGGAATCTAAGCATGGATCTCCCAACCCCGGGGCACAAATTTTCAGTGGCCCCAAGTCCAACTTGTGTTGGCAGTGGAGAGACTATAAAGCTTCTGAAATAGAAAGAGAAGCTATATAGATATAAATTCAGTTAAAGATAACCGTGGATGGTAAGGATTCTGAATGTATTAGCATTGCTATGGAAATGTGTCCATGGATCACAATAATACTAGTCTTGATTGAATTTTGTAGCATATAGACTTATATTTTTAATAAATAAATTATAATTAGATATAATTTATTAATTAATAATAATTAAATTGGCTTAGACATAATGTATTAGTATGTAAATTATTATGTAATTTAATTCAGTTTCAAGTTTAGTTTATTGGATGATCCATTTTAACTTGGAGCTCATAAGGATAGAGTTAGGGTCACATTTTTTATTTAAAAAAATTAAACTTTATTTTGCTTGACCTAAATTTGAATCGGGATTGATCTTGACAAAAATTAATGAAAAAAATTGAAAATTAAATTTAAATATAAAGTACATAGATAAAAATAAAAAAATATTGTCAAAGTTAAAAAATAATAAAAATAAAAAATTTAAAACCCTATACATCCTTCTCTGAAATCTCTTCTCCCTTGTCAATCTTGGAAACTGCAATATTCTCTAGCTATGGAGGGAGTTAGGTTGAGATTCGCAAAGGATAATTAGAAAGATTTAGATATAAATTTAAGAAAAAATAAAATAAAATTTATTTATTAAATTATAAAGAGTGATAAAAATAAAATCAATAAAAAAATTTTAAGAATCCAAATTTTAGGGAGCCCAAAATTTTAATTAGGATCTGAATCTCCTATTTTTAAGAATTTAATATATTTAAATACAAATTAGAATTAAAAAAAGAAAATTATGAAAATCAAACAACAATAAAATTGGGAATCCAAATCCTATTCAAACGGTCTCAAAATCAGTCTCAAAAAGGCTTCTGGGAAAATCTTCCACGCGTCTCAGTTCGGTTTCGATTTTGAACAGAGTAGCTTGTGGTCTCCTCCAATACGAGTAGTCTTTTTGGCTTCACCTACCATGTGATCTGAGGATGAAATTATAAGAAAGATGAAGAAGGCAAAGAATGCATGGAAGAGAAGGATATATGCTTCTATGTATGCGCTTTACCTCTTGTTTCTTTCCCTCTTTCTTGATCAATTCCTCTTATCGATTAGTTTCTCTGTATTATTGATTCTAATTGCTACATATAGAATTGAGTGCTATATAATGGAGAAGTTAACCTTCGAAATATGCAGTTCAGACTCATTTGTTGGCCCATTGGTGGTCTTCAAGTTGAAGAGCAGCAGATTCAGTTGGTGCATGTGCCAACCAGAATCTCTTTGGACAAAAATCAGATTAGATCAATATATGATCTTGAACTTTGTAGTGTGCATGTGATGACTGCTTTTCCAAATATGGGCTCCAACTAGTCATGTCCTTGGGAGCCCCAAACAGAGTGTAAGATTTTGTATTAACAGTTACGGTAGAGTTACGCTCTTACAATTATTATAAACCTATGTTGAGAAATAAAATTATTGTTTACTCTAGCTCTAGGAGGAGCAATGCTAAATTTACGCTGCTAAACATACATATTACCTACGTTTCTTCACAAAAAATTAAAACACGTTGTTTTATCATTATTAATTTTTAGGTTAAAATGCACATAATTTTCTTGAATTTTAGGTCAATTTTAAAAAATCCTCCTAAACTTTAAAAAGTTCCAAATGACCTTTTTGAATTATAAAACATTTACAAAATACCCTCTTCCATCAAGTTTTCCGTTAAAATTTGGATATTTTTTGGTCAACTTCCAATTTGACCTGATAAAAAAACAAAAATACCCTTCAAATGCACATAAATTTTTAAATCTGCCATAAATATAAAAAAAAATTTAATGTAAATTTGTAATTTAGGGTTTAGGGTTTAGGAATTTAGGGTTTAAGATTTAGGGATTTAGGATTTAGGGTTTAGAGATTTAGGATTTAGGGTTTAAGATTTATGAGTTTAGGGTTTAGGGTTTAGGATTTAAGATTTAGGATTTAGGGCTTAGGGTTTAAGATTTAGGGTTTAGGGCTTAGGGTTTAAGGTTTAGAGTTTCGGGTTTAAAGTTTTAGAATTTAGGGTTTTAGGGTTTAAGGTTTAGAGTTTTAGGATTTTAGGGTTTAGGATTTAGGATTTTAGGGTTAGGATTTAGAATTTAGGGTTTAGGTTTTAGGCTTTAGGGTTTAGGGTTAAGATTCAATGTTAAAACTCTAAAATTTTACTATTCACAGCCTTCAATTTCTTAACTTTACAATGAAGGTTATTTTCGGCATTTTCTTAAATTTTGACAGAAAACTTGATGGAAGGAGTTTCTTACAAATATTTCATAGTTTAAGAGAGTCATTTGAAACTTTTTAAAGTTTAGAAAAATTTTTTAAAATCGAACTAAAGTTCAGGGAGATTCTGTACATTTTAACCTAATTTTTACGGAAGTAACCTTTGCACGTAAGTGCAAGGGCGTAGCCCGATCATTTTCCCTCTAGGAATGGTAAGTTCGTGGCTGTATCATTTTTCTTGGAGAAGTGTTATTTCCACAATATTAAAGCCACGCTCCCATTTACATTCATAATGTGACATTTATCCAAAAAGAATTACAATTAAGCTCTTGATTTTGTGTTTCTCAATCACGTCAAACGTAAGTTTAGTAACGTAGACTGATCATTATGCTTTTCTTGTACTAATGCTTGCAATGGTTCATTTTTCTAGGTACTTATAAACTTGTACTTTCATCTTATTTATAAAATCACCCAATTATTAGTTTTTATTTACTTTGGGTTTATAATATTGATGTTAATTGTTAGACTTGGATAAGCATTGACTTAAATTTAAAATACTTAACAACCTATTTATTATATTAATTTCGTTATCTATTTTTATATGTACAAGTTACAAATTTAAGCTTTTACTAAAAAAGATAAAAGCTAATCTTATTTCAAAATAAGAAAACAATACTAATTTAGATGATGTAAGCCAATTTATTGGTCTTTACAATTAAGTTAATATAACTCAATAAATTTAATAAATTTAATTTCATATTATAAAAATCATATAAATACAAAATCATAAAAATAATTAAACTGTTACTAAAAAATGACATCTTAATAGTATTTATCAATATTTCTTCTTAGAGTTCCACTGTATACACATGATCTCATTATATAAGGTTTGCACGTAATGCTATTAATCTCCGAGTTGCTAAATGTGTAAACAACTTGCATAATAAATATCCCAAAGGCCAACAATATCACCTGCATACCTTTTGTAACGAGTTCACATGCAATTAGCATTTTTTTTTCTTCTCAACACCATAACTTCACTTTGAAGTTAAGAAAAACACTGATTGCTCATGGCCTTTTTACATAAGGTATGCACATGGTAAAATAAAAATTAGCCTCTGAGGTGCCAATCGTGCAAACAAGCAAACTTGGTGTAAAACTTCGCATGTATAGAGCGGGATTGTAAGTTAAGTTTGTTGTATCTTTTGATGATTAAGGTGCTTTGATAACCTCATGTAAATGTAAAACGGGTCTTCATTAAGTACTTATACCCCTGAACAATCGCCTCTACATATGATTAGTTTAGAGACTTCTCTGTTAATTTGTTCTTGCTTTTAAGCTTCATATATTTCAAATTTTGTGTGCTTAGTGGGGTAGTAGAATTTGAATGGTTGTACAGTGACCCATCAGTTAGAAATACTTTGGATGCGTTGTGCAGCAAAAGATAGAGGAGGAAGAATATTCTCAGATCAGGTCTCACAGAGTTACTTGATAAGGGGTTCTTTTTGGGTCATTATAGTAGCAGACAATAGGACTCTGCAAATAACCATTGTTTCTTTATACTTTTCTTTCACCTGCTAGCAAACTTAAATAGATTCCCTTCCCAATTATGGGGTAAGATCATTCAACATGGTACAAAAGAAAGATATGATTGTGCCTGTGGGAACCTAACAGGAATAGTTCACATGCCACATACTCACATGTTGTGTTCAGACTAAAATTCAAAATTTAAGGTTAGAGTAATCTATTTTTGAGTAAGAGTAAGAGTAAGACCGAAGTTTTAGTAGCAAGCTATCAATAATACAGCTTTTTTATTATCACACAATTCTTATTTTATAAAATTCAGACAATTAAATTTATTGAATATCACAGTTTACTATAAAAAACTCAACTGATTTAACAGTTCTCATGTTAAATGTGAGCATCTTGTTTCTATACTAAGTGTAGGAACAACTTTTCTCCTAAGAATTTACTTGTGGTATATCATATTCAATTCCCTCATTATAGTTGGCTTGTTGTTTACTTGATTATTTTTTTTGGGTTAATTTTTGGATGTCACAAAAAGGCAGATACTTGAAGGTCTCTCACTAACAATTTAAAATTAATTTGATCTTTGGTGACACCAAAAAGCAGATACCCAGTTGGAGTTGCTTCCTTTGTTACTTCTCAATTCCTGCTTCGGTGGGGAATAACAGCTCTGCTGTTTGGTTGGAAGTCGGAAACAAAACCTTTGATTATAGCTTTATTAATCTCCACTGTCCTGTTATGAAGTCTCCTACTATACTCATAATCTCATGCCTTATGAAGGGACTAAAGATGGCTACTTTGAAAGAAAATTGTGAAGGCATCTCTCAATATGATGGGTCTTAAGTCTCAACCCAAACAATGAACTAGCTTGAAGACGATTGCAGCAGCATACCACATTCCAAAAGATAACATTTTGAAGCCTGAAGGTGAAGATGCCCACTTTGTTTGCCTAGAGAAACAGACTATTGGGGTGGCTGATGGGGTTGGTAGTTGGGCCAAGAAAGGGTTTGATGCAGAGGAATATGCCAGAGAATTCATAGCAAACTGTGTCAAAGGTATTAATAAAGAACCGAAGGGAGCTGTTAGTCTTGGTGACCAGAGCTTACTTGAGCACCAAGGCAGAAGGGTCATCAACTGCTTGCATTGTGACCTTAACAGATAAAAATTGTATGTGCTGCACATGTTGGAGATAGTGGGGTTTGGCTGTTTAGGGACTGTAAGCTTATTTGTCAATCTCATGTACAGCAACATTCTTTCAATCTTCCATTTCAGTTGGCAAGCAGTGAGGACTTTGATCACCCCCCCTGTAAGGATAGAACTGGCAGCTCTTGCGGGAGAAATTGTGATTTTGAATTTTGGAAGTGGAGGATTGCTTGAAGGTGTATCAAGAAGAAAATGTTGGTTATACCTTAGATCTCTATACAATATTTGCATAATGTATGGATGGAGACTTGTCGATAAATGAATTAGTTACAATACACTAATAAAAATCGATTTCTATTCAGGCCTTGTGTAAATATTGTATAGAGTCTATCATGTAACCGGCATTATTCATATCCAGAGCAGATTGAGGATCTTATAAGAGGAAAGAAGGGAGAAAGAGTGAATACAGAGGTGGCTTGGACCATAGCTGAATTGGCTTTTGTTCAATTCAATGGACAAAGAGAGTTACAGCCCACTTGCTGGAGATGCAGAGAGAGCAGGGTGGCCACGTCTTGGGGGAAAGATTTATGACAATGATATTATAGTTTGAATGATATTTTAAGTTCAAAATCTTGTGCTATCTTGTACCAAAAGAAAATGGCAGTATTAATTATCAGTGTTACAAAAAAAAAAAAAAAAACTAAAGGAATTTAACTATTTAAGCAGTTTGCATAAGTTTTTAAATTCAAATTTTTGTGTCGTCTCTTGTACTAAGAGAAAACGAATTAGTATTAAGAATCTTCATGTAATCAGTGGATGTTTAAAGGGATTTTTTTCTTTGTTTTATGGTTAAAGAGATTTTAAAGCAGCTTAATGTTGACTTAGCGGTTGGCAGGTTCTCGTAACATGGTGAAATCAGTGTTACACTGAATAGCTCCTGGACCAACTATTGGAGGCGAACTTTGTTCTATCTATTTCAAAAAGCATATATTAAAAATGATCGTGTTTATTTTTGTACATTCTTTCTTTAAAAAAATTTAAATTATTATATCTATTAAGTTATACAAAATAAATTATAAGATTCAACTGATCTAAAAATTTAATTATAAAATATAAATATTTTGTGAAAATAAAATGGTGCAAACAATTTTATTGATATTAAAAAAGCCTAAGAGTGAAAAAAAAAAAACACCTTTTCGTGAACATATACTCCAAAGATATTTATAATCACAAATTTATTTAACAAACTATAGGTCTTGTATATAACATTTCCCTAGCAAACTCCTTAGTTATCCTAACCACACAGTGACGAAAAAAGAAAGTCCCTAAATTAGCAAGTGGGATATATTATATATTCATTGGAATTCCTTCGGTTGAAATTCATTGGATGTGGACCGTCGGTGCAATAATGGCTATTTAGCAAGCAATGACCCATAGAAAACAGCATAGCATAATACTTTTATCACTTTACTATTTGCACCATTAAGCGTCGAGTGTTTAACAGGTACATGTACCTGATAGAAAGCAACATGCCACTCTAGCTTTCATATCCTTTTTCTACATGTTGAAAACAAGGATATGAGCCTGTAAGAGCCTAAGAACTCCCGCCTTATGAAGAAAAATATAAGACTAATTCCTCGTTTATATCTGTTTCCATCAATGTGTTTTTGCAGAAGATTGTGGCAATTTCTATCTTTTCCCTCCTTAATTGAGGCGCATCACCATTCATGCACAGATTGAGATACGAATTAATAGTGTATACCTGCAAGTTCCAACTCTTGCTTTGAAAAGAAAGGACAGAAATAAGGGGAAAAAATTATAATTGGGTATTGAATATAATTGTGTGGCTTTTAGTTATTTGATGATTAGCATGTTCAGTCGGTCAAGTAGTTAATCAAGTTGAATAATATTAAGTTGCATAAAAAATTCTGACTGATTATATAAATGAAGTAGATTTGAGTTTATTGATTGATGAATTACATATTTTATACGATTAAACTGAATTTAAATTAAATTTAATAAAAAAATATAACTCATTATTAATTCATGTAAATATAAATAGATCAATTGCTTAATTTCTAATTTTTTACACACCCGTGCTAATGAGACTTAAATAATGTATAGGTGCCCAATATGCTTCAAGAAGAACAAGTAGAAGTGCCTGCAATGATGTCAACCAATTTTCAAAGCATTAAGGCGAGGGTGTACCAATGGAGCCTCCCATGAGGCATATAATCGTTTAAGTCAACGCAAGTTGAGGAATTTTATTCACACACGAAACCAAATATCTTTAGGTGTTATAGATGACTCAATAAGGCTAAGATGTCGCCATGAATTGTCAAAGTGGAGGCCTTATTTGTACTGTTAGCCAATGAGCCTTAAAAGAGTGCACTGTTTTTGAGTGCAAACGTCCAATGCCGTGTGAAGAAGAAGATTCTGTTGAATAAGCAAACTCCATGCACTAACCAATTAACACCAATAATCACACATTGGCTACAACCAAAACCCAGCGTCTAAGTTCAGATGTACCGAACCCAACTTCAATAGTATCGTAACCAATTTATTCTGTGCGCAGATTTCAAACGTGCATACTCATTTGGCCAAATAGCTTAACTCTCACGTCTCTCTCTTCCTCTCTGTCAACTCTAGCATAAATAGCACACCCATATTGCTCTCTCTTAGGCATATCACAAACACCTTACACCTTACGCCTTACCTTCCTACTGAGCATTCTAGAATGGCTCGCTGGAGCTCTGTTTTGGTCATCACTCTGCTTGTTTTGCTTTGCCATTCCTCATTCTTAGATGGCCGTAAGATCATGCAAATAGGGACCCAAGAGGTGTCCTCTTTGCAAAGTAGTCTGGCTATAGGTACCATTGTCAATACCAAGCACTCAAGTGATACTAGTAATTCTAAGGTTAGCAGTGGAAGGCACTTTACCCGTCATGCCAGAAGTGATATTCAATCTGTTCCAAGTCCTGGTGCTGGTCATTGGTGATCTCTTGTGATTTCAATATAGATCAAGGGTTGTGGCCCATGTTTGTAGTTGTAATTTGAGTTTGTTTCCCATGTATCAAAAATATAGAATGGTATTAGCATCCTTAATGATAGTAGCACCTATTGTTATCTTAGGGCTTTCCAATTTAAGATCTTGTATGTGTTAAATGACTTGTCACCTATCCTATTATAAGATAAATATATGAAATGACATTTTCAATAATATAGATGAATTTCAGAATCCTTTAGTTTCCTTAGTACAAGTTAGAACGACAGTATAATTCATCACAAAAACAAAGTATCTAGATGATATTTATATTATATTTAAATTTCTGCAACTATGTCAATCTCTCCTCCATTTCATTCAGATCTGCTTTTCTGTATATATGGATTGGAACTTGGAAGGCTATCTCTCTCTCTTTGAAGTATGTAACAGATTGTCATTACCACTTTTACCAAAAGAAGTTGCTTGATGATGAGATATACTTTGCATAGACACAAAGCTTATGATAGGTCTATACACTATATATATATGTCGACACGCGACGCGGAGCGGCGATCCCATGTGATAAACAATAGGGAAATTTTTTGATTTTGGCAGGGTTTTGGAAAATGAGAAAAAAAATGGAGTCGCCACCGACTTAAATTGAAAGGGTGAAGTCGGACACCGAATAGTATGGTCTGCGTCACAAAAAAAAATGGATTCGGGGGTTGGTTACGTGTAGGGAAGGTATTAGCACCCTACAACGCCCTTTCGGTACCACGTTGGTGTTTGCTATTTTTGTTGTTTTAAAACTATGCTTTGACTTTTATTAAATAAATTTATTTTTGCATGTGATGTGATTTGAGATTATTTGTAAATGCCTCAATAGAGTCATGCCAGTTGACTGGCTAAACTCATAATATAATTTCCCTTAAGATAATTATATAGCAGCCAGTTAACTGACAACCATATTTATCTATCGTCAGGAATTTATTTTTAAGGCATCAATAGAATCATGCCAGTTAACTGACTAGATTGGCAACATGATTTCCCTCAGGATAATTCAATAGCGGCCAGTTGACTGGCAGCTATATTTATCCATCGTTAGGATAATCAAAGATTTGAAATTTAGGGGCAATTTAAAATTTAAATAATTTTCCTAAAATTTTTGTGCCATCATAACTTTAAAAAACTCTTTATATCCTTTCTAATTTTTTTTAAAAAAATGTTTTTATTTTTTTTATTTTTTAATTATTTTTATTTATATTTTTTATTTTTGGATTATTTGCTTTTTTTTTTTAAAAAAAAAAAGAAAACATGGAAACAACATGGTTTGGGCTCAGCCAAGAGCCCAAACCGTGACACTCTTTTCTTTAAAAGGCCCCTTCCACGTTTTATCCCCTTTTTTGTTTTTTTTAATTGACTTATAATATATTTAAAGGGTTATACTGTTAAATTTTATGAAATTTTCTTTACTAGACTTCCAAGATTTTTGAAAAATAATACTGATTTTGCTAGACTAAATGACATAATCAAAATAATTTTTTTACCAAATCAATTTTTTCCTACATTTATTTGAAGCAAAATAAAAAGACAGAAATAATACAGTTAAACTTTACATTCTTTATCCAAAATTTTTGTAACTAGTACCAAAAATTTTCTTAAAAAATGCTTGTTTCAACTGCACATTTTCTTTTATTTTTCTAAAACATTTTTTTATTCCTGAATTATTTTTAAAAGGTGGTGATTGGGTGCATCACACCCCATGAAGGGTGCGGTGCACCCTTCTTCCTTAGAAACTGCACCCGTAGGTGCAGTTTTGCAGAAATTTGGGGCGCATGTTTTGTCGACAAAAGGCCAGGTTACTTCGGCGCCACCCCAACATGCGGCATCTCTGTCACCAAAAGTGGGTCCCAGGTGGTAGTTCACGCCACCACCGTGCCGAGAAGGGGTGTTAGCCAGCATGGGAGAAAGGCATGGTTGCCTCTCCATCATGCAGCACCTGTTTTGATTTACTTTCTCCATGCTCTAAGTTTCAAACACTTTAACCAACATTCATGCAATCCTTATAACCATGCAATAATATCATTTCAAGCAAAGAGTAAGCAAAATATTAACTTGACAAAAGAAACAGAGGAGTGTATACCCCAACTGGCAGTCGTCGCCGCTCCTGTTCTCCTCACCACACTTTATGGGTGTAAGCGTTCTTTCTGCACCCGGCTTGGACCCTTTTGCTCACGTGTGTGGGTCACTAGCTCGTGATTGTAAGAACCTTGCTAAAGCAAATGAGAAGCGAAGCTCTGGTTCTTTGGTTTTCTTCGTCACTCTCTCTGTTCTTTTTCTTTTCTTACTTTCCACTGCTTCTCTATGTTTTCTAGCTATTCCTGGCACTTTCTCTCCTCTTATTCCCTCGGGTTTACTTGAAGATTTCTTAGAGAAATTGAGCTGTGTCTTCTCTCTTCTTCAGACCTCCCTTATGTAAAGTTTAACCTTCCGCATTTTCCGCCTTCATTTTCGGACTCATTATTTTCTTTGATTTTTTCATGGCTTGCCGACACTCATTTGATTCGTATTTGAATAATGGAATGGCTATCCCCTCATAATGCCGTGCCATCTTTTCTTCCTTTGTTCATTTCATGAGTCATTTTCTTTTGTCTTCTTTTATCGACGCTCATTTTAGTTTGTTTTTTCTCTTCTTTCATCAGGTCCCCCTTTCTAATCATGCTTCCTTCTGCCAATAATGCACGTATTAGGTAGGATTAATTGTCAATTTTTTTCTTTTTTTTTTCTTTTTTTTCTGTTTTTTCTTCTTTTAGAAAATTTTTTAATTTTTAATTTTTTTTAAAATAATATATTATTCACATTTAAGACCCAAAACACATCTTAAAATTTTTATTTTCATTCAACTTATTTTTTTTAAACAAGATAATTTAAACAAGATAATTTAGAACTTATAAATGAGTCCACTGTAATTTTTTAGAGTCCGGACAAAATTAGGTGTCTACAGATTGCCCCCTTTGCTTATCTTTTAAGTATTAAAAGATGAGCAAAGGTTGAAAGACACTATTTTGTCTGGATCAATATGAGGATTGAGTGAAAATCTGACTCCAGCTTGAGTGATAAGGGATTGAGTCAAATAAAGCCTGACTCCGGCTTTAATTGATAAAAGGTTGAGTCAAACAAATCCCGACTCTGGCTTTAAAGGGTTATTATCCACCCAGTGGGGACACCTAAGAGCAACTTAGGATTTGAAGTAAAATGACCTGAGCTAACCCGTCTCAGGATTTGAAGAAAAAAAAAAAAAAAAAAGAACTTGGGGTAACCCGTCCCAAGTTTTGAATTACCTGGAGAAACCCGTTCCAGGATTTGAAACAAACAACCTGAGATAACCCGTCTCAGGATTTAAAGAAAAAAAGAAACTTGGAAAAGCCACGTTCCAAGTTGCAACATCTTGGAAAAATCACGTTCCAAGATTTTAAGGGTTTTAATCCACCCAGTGGGGACACCTAAGAGCGACTTAGGATTTGAAGTAAAATGACCTGAGGTAACCCGTCTCAGGATTTGAAGAAAAAAGAACTTGGGGTAACCCGTCCCAAGTTTTGAATTACCTGGAGAAACCTGTTCCAGGATTTGAAACAAAACAACCTGAGGTAACCCGTCTCAGGATTTAAAGAAAAAAGAAACTTGGAAAAGCCACGTTCCAAGTTGCAACATCTTGGAAAAACCACGTTCCAAGATTTTAAGGGTTTTAATCCACCCAGTGGGGACACCTAAGAGCGACTTAGGATTTGAAGTAAAATGACCTGAGGTAACCCGTCTCAGGATTTGAAGAAAAAAGAACTTGGGGTAACCCGTCCCAAGTTTTGAAACAAATGACATGGTTTGAAATATGAAAGTGCTCAGCACATGAAAAGTTTATCCTGAAAATAGCATGCTTGCCATATTAGACTTGTGTGGTATGCAAAAGGTTTGACATACTTGATGTACAAACGTGCTTAACATTTGAAGTCCTTGACATAAAACAGCATGCTTGACACGCTAATGTACTTAGTACATGAAAAGCTTGACCTTAAATGGCATGCTTGACATACGAATAAGCTTAACATATAAACACACTTGACCTTAAATGGCGCTTGACACGCTAGGCTTAACCTAAAATGGTATGCTTAGCATGTAAACATGCTCAACAGGTGAAAGGTTTGACCCAAAATGGCATACTTGACATGTTAGACTTGACTTGAATTGGTATGGTTGAGATGAATATATGCTTGACATGTGAAAGATTTGACTTAAAATGGCACGCTTGACATGCAAAATTAATATAGATGCCAAAACCACAATGCAAATGATGAGTGATGTGTGGATGTGTGTGTATGTGTGTGTTTTTTATAAATTATGAGTGAATTTAGAATGTCAAACTCCATAGAAGTGATACCTTTTGATATCATCATTTGGTAACTCTCCCCAACCTTTTGATAAACTCGAGTCTATTTTTCTCCCTTAAGAAGCCTTTCTATAGATCCTCATCCTCACTCTCTCTGCTATTTCAGGGATATTTTGGATTTGGGGTCATTCTCTCAATTCTTACCCCAATTCAAATTTGGGTAATCTCCAAACAATGGAAGGTTTTTTTTATTTCGGGTTCACTTTCTTAGCAACTGCCCCTAGTTTATGCTTTTGAACATTCTAGGTTCACCCCCAGTCATTGCCCCTAGTTTACTTTGATTACCTTCGAGCAAAGAAATGTTGAAAGATCTCTTAATTCATCATTTCTCCTCTTTCTTTTTTTTTCTTTCCTTTTTTTGAAATATGCCTTGCAGGAATGCATATGACAGATCAAAACTACTCAATTTTCTGGAATTAAGATTCCTTTGTTAAGCAAATCTCTAATCAAGCCACTCTTAAGTGTTTGTTTCTCACACAAGTGTTTACCTCCTTGACAAGAGTTTGCACTCAAGTGTTTGCACTCATAAGTATCCCATAAGCTTGTTTTCATGTCCCTTTCTGCATTTGTTGTTTCACCACATTAGCCAGGATCACTAGGACTTCGTTTAGCTTGTAATGCGAGGCTTAGGTATTACTTGGACAGAAGTGGAAAGGAGTTTAGCAAACAAAGAGGATGCAAAATTGAGCACGCGAAGCCTTTATTGCCTTTTTCATTTTCAATAATGTAGGAATCTATTTGGAACATGGAGAAACCTTTTCAATCTGCCCCTTTTTCATTTCCTTTTATTTTGGGGCTTACTACTTTTCTTCCCATGCTCCTCTCTTTTTTTTCAAAATTCCTTTTTAGTTTTGCCTTCTCATGATTGTGGCTTCGACTGAATAGAGAAAGGATTCTCGAGTTATTTGTTATAGAGTCTCTCTCTATTAATAACTCTAATGCTCCTTTGACTCTCCTTTAGATTGAGAATCTCGATTTTCCTGGTTATGAGATAATGATAAATGCGAATTGGAAAAATTTGATGGTGGTCTTATCATCTTTTAGGCTCAAATTGGTGACTATGAATGTTTTGCTTTCGGGTTAGCTTGAAAGGCCCAAACGATCCAAAGATGGCCTAGATCACTTCTATAGTTAATGCAGTGTCCAACAAATTATTTTATGGGGCATTCAAACAAGCTCTCGGATACCCATTTCCTCACAGCACTCTTCTGAGATGTAACTTCCTCACACTATTCATAATTTAGGATATTCTGTCATCCAAGAGAATTGAGCATACTGTCAAGCAACACAATTTTTATGATTGGCAAAATAGATTTGAAAATGATGAGAATTAAGAAATTGGATCAACGATTTATTGCTCTTAGGCATCAAAACATGAAAATATATCATAACCCTAATTGCCCCCAGTGTTGGTTTATTATGGTGATGGTACCTCTTCCTTGAATGTCTACCATTCAATCACTCACTCATAATATCAAACCATGAGCTGATATGAAAGACAAAGAAAAGAAACGACATACAATACATTCATTATGCAAAACATTTTATTGAATTCAAAAAGATGCCCACATACAGTCATTGTCAAAGCCTCAGGTAGAGCCATTAACAGATGCCATGAGATTACATAAAATACATGCACAAAAAGAAAAGGCAGCCCTCATTTTTCTTTTTCTCCTGCATGAGAATGCATATGATACTTACACATGGATTGTGCATCAAGAATTAAGAATAACTCTTTATTCTGTCATGCAACTACATGAGATACATGTATGAAAAGAAAAGCAACATTTTTCTTTTTTTCTTATTTTTTGGATGCAAGATATGCATATGATGCACCTAATGGGTTATGGATGAGATGCGTATCAAGAGTTAAGAATAACTCTTTACTCTGCCATGAGACTACGTGAAGGGTGTGCACAGATGAAAGGCAACATTTTTAGAATGCAAGAGATGCATATGATGGT
The DNA here is from genome assembly GCA_037013595.1 of Dicorynia guianensis. Taxonomy (NCBI): domain Eukaryota; kingdom Viridiplantae; phylum Streptophyta; class Magnoliopsida; order Fabales; family Fabaceae; genus Dicorynia; species Dicorynia guianensis. The sequence continues at coordinate 7,674,095 of JASUAB010000009.1, forward strand.
CCTAATGGATGGAATGCGTATCAAGAGTTAAGAATAACTCTTTACTCTGCCATGAGACTACATGAAAAGTGTGCACAAAGGGAATGGGAACATGCTTCTTTTTTTTTTTGGAACACAAGATATGCATATGATACCTCTAATGAGCTAGGTATGGGACACGTATCAAGAGTTAAGGATAACTCTTTACTCTGCCATCCTTCACACACTATGCCTTCGATAACAACTTTTTACTCGAACCATCCTTCCTGGACTTGCACATTATCCCGATGTCTTCTATTAACATGGGCATTTACACACCAAAACAACTAAAAAAAACATGACAAGTTATAACCGAAGGATGGTGTCTAGTTTACGCTTTCTACTGTCATCGGGAGGCTTTTCATCCACTTGTTTCACCAATGAACCTGATTGAAATGCACGGACTTGCAGCTGATCAATTAGTTGATCAACATTTGAGCCTGTTATTATGTTACGACGAACCTCTAATGGTATGAAGCCTTGTTCCACAGCATGATCTAGGAAGGCCAATAAACCATCATAGAAACCATTGATGTTTATCAGTCCTAATGGCTTTCTATGAGCGTTTGATTTGGCCCAAAATGCCACACTAGAAATCCCTTCTAATGTCTCCAAACCTCCAGGCAATGCAATAAAAGCTTCAGCAGTGCAAATCATATGTTCAAAACGTTCATGCATGCTTAAAACTTTTAACTCATTCCCAAAGGTAAAGTAAGTTTTGTCTGCCACCTGTCGTGCAAGGATGCCCATGACCTGGCTACCTCCCATGACTGCAGACGCGGCTGCGCCTCCCCTTAATCCATGAACTCCTCCTCCATACACCACACTTATCTCTCTGGTAGCTAACGCCTTACCGAGCTCGGTGGCTGTACTGAGGAATTTATAATCCTTTCCTAGGGTAGAGCCACCAAAGATACAAATGGATTTGAATCCGCATGAGGAGGATGCCCCTTTTTCTTTTTCTGCCCCAGCCATGCATGAATTGGCAAATGTGAAAACATATTTGTAGGTGATAATGAGTAACCAAGAAACCATGCAATCAAATCACCATTAGAGAGGTTCGAATTTTGAGAAGAGTACAGTTAGATTCAATAACTTCAGATAACAATAATGTGTAAAAAAGTCAAGCAGAAAAGACACACCTGTATATACAATAGTATTTCCCAGAGATAGAAAGTCATAAAGCCACTGACAACGGAAAGATAATAATGCCAGCCTTTTTAAGGCTTTCACGCGAAGTCAAAAAAGGTAAACAGTGATGATAAAGGTGAACCGACAAAGACAATTACACTGATATTATTGCATGCACTGTAAAAAAGTAAACAGTGAATATAATACATGAACTGGCATTTAACAAGAAAAAAGGAAAGATTACTCTGATGTTATCACACGCAAAGTCAAAAAGTAAACAGTAGAATATGACAGATGTACTGACAACTACTGATGTTATCGCATGCAGAGTCAAAAGTAAACAGTAAAAAATGACAGATGTACCGACAACTACTGATGTTATCGCATGCAGAGTCAAAAGTAAACAGTAAAATATGACAGATGTACTGACAATTACTGATGTTATCGCATGCAGAGTCAAAAGTAAACAGTAGAACATGACAGATGTACCGACAATTACTGATGTTATCGCATGCAGAGTCAAAAGTAAACAGTAGAATATGACGGATGTACCGACAATTACTGATGTTATCGCATGCAGAGTCAAAAGTAAACAGTAGAATATGACAGATATGCCAGCAATTACTGATGTTATCGCATGCAGAGTCAAAAGTAAACAGTAGAATATGACGGATGTACCGACAATTACTGATGTTATCGCATGCAGAGTCAAAAGTAAATAGTAGAACATGACGGATGTACCGACAATTACTGATGTTATTGCATGCAGAGTCAAAAGTAAACAGTAGAATATGACAGATATGCCAGCGCTTAAGAAGGAGAAAAGACAATTATATCAACATTGTCATTATTACACATTCAGAAAGCTAACAGTGAATATGACAAACGTATCAGCGATTAAGAGGGAGAAAAGATAATTACACCGATATTATCAAAATCATGCAGGCAAAAGTTAGAAAGTAAACAGTAAATAGGGTAGCTGTACCAGCAGGAGAAAAGACAACCACATCAACATTGTCAAAATAGAGTCAGAGAGCAAACAGTGAATAGGGCGGACATACTGACAATTAACAGGAAAAAAGAAAAAAAAAAAACAAAAAAAAAAAATACTAACAACAACTGTACAAATCAAAATTGTGCAAACACCGCTGGAAAGCAAGTAAAGAAAATGGTGGATTCACCAGCAAGACTAATGAATAGTGATCTTGGCTTATCCCTTTTTTGATACTGCATCCAAGAACAGACTAAACACCATCAGGGATCTAATGAACAGGGTCGTTTAACGTCAGATTCCCAAGACGAAATGCTCTTTTGCTTTGTAGAATATGTCCACTGAGGCAATAAACATCAAGATGTCCATTAAGATGTGTCTCAAGAGTCTACTGGATATTATCCAAAGATTCTTTACTCAATCCATCTTTAATGATTTTATTTTCCTGCCTAGGAACATCACTCCTTCATCCTTGTAGTGCGCTATTCATGGATCAAGGTTGCTATCCAACTTACTTACAAACTGGCAAACAGGGTCATTTAGTATTAGCTTCTTAAGACAGTGGCGCTCCTTTTCCTTGTGAAATTTGTCCGCTAAAGCGAGAAGAACACCATGAACATATCCACTAGGATGCGTCTCAAGAGTCTGAAGGATATTATCCAACGACTCTTTACTCAGTCCATCCTTTATGAACTGGATTTTGTCTTCCCGATTTGCGGATACCATTCCTTTACCCTTGCAACGTGAATTACATGTCCACCTTGCACACTTACAACAAACTTCCAACCTTTTAGCCCTTCTTTTCTTGGCATAAGAGCTTTTTCCCATTCCAGGCAGATGTCTAACAAGTAAACCTTGAAACTCACCTGCTAAACGCACCTTAGCTTCAACGATCCAACGTACATCTTCAGGGAATCCTAGACGTGTGAGTGTCTTCATTCTTTCAAGTCGGCACTTATACACCTTCCGAAGCGCGTCTTGGGGAAGAGAAGGAAATCTGACTCTAAGCCTTGCAAGGCTTTCCTCCATTTTTGGCTCTCTGATAAGGTTATGGGTTAGGACACTCGAATAATGCTTCCTAGAGTCCTTTGAGTATGGCTTTCAAAACGAACCTTTCAGTTTGGGATAGAAGGATGTCAGGTTGGTTACCGACTGAAACCTGAACGTGAATAGTAAGACATAAAAAGGGTAACCAGGCGCCTTTGCGTAACCGGGCTTCAGGTTGCCCAAAAATCAGATGGCCTCATGTTACGCGAGTTGGGCCACCAACTATATTTGGGCATGAATAGTAAAAACGTCAGGAAAGACCAATCGGGTGCCTTCACAATTGGGCCTAAAGTTACCAAAAAATGCAGATGGGCCTCATGTTACGAGTTGGGCCGAGAAAAAAAAATAAATAAAAAATAAAATAAAATAAAATAAAATAAAATAATAATAATAATAATAATAAAAATGCTTAATCCTATATGTATGATGGTATGATTATGATCAACCCTTAGGAATGCATATCTTAAAATGCTAGTGCAAAAAGTAAAAGAAATTCAAATAACTTCAAGTTCGCAATCTCAATCATAAACTCATGGAGATTCCAAGGCAAATTGAGAATTACCCCTCATGTCTTCTGATCCTTTAGGTTCACCATACATCCTTGCAACACTCCATATTCAAGGGAGTTTCTTTCCTAAAAATATCAGCTTTAACATGTAATTTAGAAGCACCATTGATTCTCCTGTTTGTTATGTCTCGAACGTGTGACTAACAATATCATGCAAGTGATTATAGGAGAAATATCATTGTATTGATGATTCAAATCAGAAATTTACATCCCTTAAAAGGGTTCTGATAAGCAAGTGACAAACTGTTTGATATACAAGTTAAAATGCCCCTTTTTGGTTTTTTTTTTTTTTTTGAAATCAAAAGACTGGACCTTAATGCACTGAATTTTCTAACCCCTAATTCTTGGCCAACACATACCACCCTTCAAGCATAATACTTTTTCACGGCATCTGCATTCACAGGATTTGGTAACTCATCACCATCCATGTTACTAAGGATTAGAGCACCCCCTGAATATGCCCTTTTTACCACATAGGGACCCTCATAATTTGGCATCCACTTTCCTCTATTATCTCTTGCAATGGGCAAGACTTTCTTGAGTACTAGATCCCCTTCATAAAATTTTCTCGGGTGAATTTTCTTGTCATGTGCCCGAATCATCCTTTTTTGATAAAGACGCCCATGAGATAAGGCTGTTAACCTCTTTTCTTCGATTAAATTCAGCTGTTCATGACTTATGCTAACCCATTCTGCTTCATAAAGCTGAGTCTCCATCAAAACTCTTAAGGATGGGATTTCTACTTCGAATGGGAGCACTGCTTCCATCCCATACACTAGGGAAAACGGAGTGGCTCCAGTTGAAGTTCTCACAGATGTACGATACCCATGTAAAGCAAAGGGTAACATCTCATGCCAGTCTTTATAAGTGGTTGTCATCTTTTCTACAATTTTCTTGATGTTTTTATTGGCTGCCTCCACGGCTCCATTCATTTTTGGGCGATAAGGGGAGGAGTTATGATGGACTATTTTGAATTGCTCACATAACCCTTTCATCATTTTATTATTGAGGTTGCGAGCATTATCAGTGATGATTCTTTCTGGAAGCCCGTACCTACAAATGATCTCCCTTTTGAGGAATTTGAAAACCACGGTTCTGGTAACATTACTGTATGAAGCTGCCTCCACCCATTTTGTGAAATAATCAATTGCCACCAAGATGAAACGATGTCCATTGGATGCTTTTGGCTCGATAGGTCCAATTACATCTATGCCCCACATAGCAAATGGCCATGGTGAAGTCAATACATTAAGTGCTGACGGAGGTACATGCACCTTATCAGCATAAATCTGACACTTGTGGCATTTTCTGACGTATTGGATGCAGTCAGACTCCATCGTGGGCCAATAATATCCTGCCCGCAAAACCTTTCGAGCCATTGCATAACCATTAATGTGAGTGCCACACACCCCATCATGGACTTCTTGTATTAATCTCTGTGCTTCTGAGGCTTCTACACATCTTAAGAGAACGGTATCATGATTTCTCTTGTACAAAATATTACCATTAAGAAAGAAACCCATTGCCAATCTCCTTAGAGTTCTTTTATCATTCTCTGATGCCCCAATAGGATATTCTCTAGTTTTAAGAAATCGCAGGATATCTTCATACCATGGTTTTCCATCTGGCTCCTCCTCCACAAAAGAACAATAAGCTGGGGAATCATGTTTCCTTATTCTAAACTTTGGAAGGTCATTTCCATCCATGATTGGATACATAGCTGAGAGTGTGGCCAAGGCATCAGCCATCTGATTTTCTTCTCGAGAAACATGATTAAAGGAAATTTCCTTAAATTGTTCAGCTATTTCACAAATATACCTTTGATAAGGTATCAACTTTTGGTCTCTGGTTTCCCATTCACCTTTTAATTGGTAGATTACTAATGCAGAATCTCCAAACACATCTAGAAGGCCAATTTGATAGTTTAAAGCTGCTTCTACTCCCAAAGCACAAGCCTCATACTCAGCCATGTTGTTAGTACATTCAAAACATAACTTTGCAGTCATAGGATAATGTTTCCCTTTAGGGGATATCAAAATTGCCCCTATGCCATGTCCCATTGCATTGGAGGATCCATCGAACATCATTGACCACCTTTCATTCTCAAGTGATTCACTCTTGGTTACCATCATTATGATATTTTCATCAGGAAATTCAAACTGGACTGGCTCATGGTTTGAGATCGGGTTTTCTGCTAAGTGCTCAGCAATCACACTCCCTTTTATCGCCTTTTGAGGTACATATTGTATATCGTATTCTGACAACAACATGTGCCATCTTGCAATTCTTCCAGTTAAGGCAGGTTTCTCAAATATATACTTGATTGGATCCATTTTTGATATCAACCAAGTTGTGTGACGCAACATATATGGTCGAAGGCGGTGTGCTGCCCATGCTAGAGCACAACAAGTTTTCTCTAATATTGAGTACTTTGACTCATAATTAGTGAACTTTTTGCTTAAGTAATAAATCACTTGCTCCTTTTTCCCTGTTTCATCATATTGCCCCAGCATACAGCCCATTGATTCTTCATACACGGTGAGGTACATGAGCAAAGGTTTTCCAAGTACCGGTGGAACCAAAATTGGAGGACTCTGAAGATACTGCTTGATTTTATCAAACGCTTCTTGACATTCGACATTCCAACTTGTGGCTTGATTTTTTCTCAAAAGCTTAAAGACCGGCTCACATGTGAATGTTAGCTGAGATATGAACCTTGCAATATAGTTTAGTCTTCCTAAGAAGCCTCGCACTTCTTTTTCTGTCTTTGGTGTGGGCATATTTATGATGGCCTTAACTTTATCTGGATCCACTTCAATCCCTTTCTCACTCACCATGTATCCTAGCAACTTTCCCGATCTCACTCCAAAAGTACACTTTGCTGGGTTTAGTTTGAGCTGATATCTCCTTAATCGATCAAAGAGCTTTTTAAGGTGTATCAGATGTTCAGCTTCTGACTTTGACTTTGCAATGATGTCATCGACATATACTTCTATTTCCTTGTGCATCATGTCATGGAAAAGAGTTACCATAGCTCTTTGGTATGTTGCCCCAGCATTTTTTAAGCCAAAAGACATTACCTTATAACGAAAGGTACCCCATAATGTGATGAAGGTCGTCTTATCTTTGTCTTCGGGAGCCAGTTTAATTTGATTATAACCCGAAAATCCATCCATGAATGAGAAGATAGAGAATCCTGCAGCATTGTCAACAAGTACATCGATGTGTGGAAGCGGAAAGTCATCCTTTGGACTTGCTTTGTTCAAATCCCTATAGTCCACACAGGCCCTGATTTTTCCATCTTTCTTGGGCACAGGCACAATATTAGCCACCCATTCAGGGTATTTTGCTACTTCAATAAAACCAGCATCTAAGAGCTTTTTGACTTCATCTTTGATTTTTAACAATATATCTGGCTTCATTCTTCGCAATTTTTGTTTCACTGGTCTGAACCCTGGCTTTATTGGCAAGTGATGAACCACTACATCTGTATTTAAACCTGGCATATCTTGATATGACCAAGCAAATACATCTTTATATTCGTGTAGTAATTGGATCATTAATTGCTTCTCTTTCATGGCCAACCTTGCTCCAATCTTTATTTCCTTCCTGTCTTCATCAGTCCCTAAATTGATTATTTCAATGGGCTCCTCATGAGGTTTGATCCCCTTTTCCTCTTGTTCAACTAACCTTCGTAGCTCAGGTGACACTTCCTCATCATCTTGCTCTTCATCATCCTCAGTACGAGTGATTTGGCGATCGAAATTAAGACTTGAAAAATCAGTGCAGTTTATTTCAGTATCATCTTCATTATTCAACCTGGATTATTGTGTATTGGTTATTTATGAAATGTATGACACATGAAAAAGGAAAAGTATGAAACCATAAAGACTCTATTTTGGGAAATCAAATGCATTTTATTGAAATCACTTGTTAAAGACAAACAAACAGCTTTATACAACTCCAACCAAAGTCATAGATGGAGTACTATGAAAATTACATGTCTTGCAAGTTGTAAACAATTGGAATCTCCTTGACTGTCCAGCTGCTTGCTCTAGCATTGCCTAGCTTAACTACTTCCTTCTTTTCTCCAGAAGAGGAACCTTCTTCTATAACTGCAATTTGATTAGGAATCCAAAGACCAGCGCTCACAAAAGTCTCATGAAGGGGCTTAATTATCAGCTTATTGGCTTCAATCACTTGGCCATTCAAACGGGCCAATCTTCTTTCTTTCAAGATTTGAGCCATCAGGGCCTTATCAGCCCTTGTAGGCTTGAAACCTAACCCAAATGTGTCTTCCTTTTTCACAAATTCTGGCAATTTCTTTATTCCTTGCCCCCTGCATCCTAATCCCTTTTTAGGATCATAACCATCCCTTTTTAATACCTTTGCAGTCATTAAGGCAGCTTTAGAATATTGTGGAAGTGGTATGGTTCCTCCTCCTTTGGCATATACCACATTAACAATTTCAAAAGATTGGAAGGAGCTCCCAACATCAGTTTCAGCTGATATGCATGGAGTGGAGGATAAGGTAGAGATCAATAAGTCCTCTTCTGCAGCTACCTCTACTAAACTTCCATTGTGCATGAATTTTACTTTTTGATGCAAGGTAGAGGGTATCGCCCCAGCACTGTGAATCCATGGCCTTCCCAAAAGGCAACTATAGGCCGAGCTTATCTTCATGACATGGAAAGGGATAGTGAAAGTGCAAGGCCCAATTTGTATAGGTAACTCAATTTCTCCAAGTACTTCGCTTCTTGTTCCATCAAATGCCCTTACTATAGTAGTGCTGGGTCTCACTTGGGAACTATCAAATGGCAACTCCTTCAATGTTGACTCTGGCAAAACATTCAATGATGATCCATTATCAATCATAACATTTGCCAAGTCCCATCCTTTGCACTTTGCAGAAATATGCAATGCTTTATTATGCCCTCGTCCTTCAGGAGGAAACTCTTCCTCAGAAAATGACAGGAAATTGTGAGCCATAATATTCCCTACTACAGTGTCAAATGCCTCTGTGGTTATGTCTTTATCCACATAGGCTTCATTAAGGATCTTTGTTAATGCCTGCCTATGCGGCTCAGAGTGCATGAATAAAGAGAGTAGTGAAATCTTTGCAGGAGTTTCTTTCAGCTGCTCAATTACTCTGTACTCACTCTGACGAATAAGTTTAAGGAATTCACTAGCTTCTTCCTCAGTGACAGACCTCTTAGGTGCAGTTTGCCTTACCCCTTTATTTTTAGCTTTAACAGGATCAACATACTTAGTCTTCTCAGATTGCTCTACCTCTATTGGATTATCAGTATCCAATTCTTCCCTTTGCAAGGATTCTATCAAGATTTCTTTTCCTTTGGGATTCAGCTCCACCACCTTTTTGGCTTCTTCTTTGTTGGATATGATCGGAAGGTAACAACGACCACTTCTTGTAATGCCAGAAACCCCAGATATATTGGTAATCTGAGAGTGAGAATTTTCTGTAATCACTTGGCAATTGTAATTCCATGGGACTACCTTATTACTCTTGTAAGGAAATGGTTGAGGGGTCCTAATTGTCAATTGTCCCATGGCCTTGACGGGTATCGACAACATTGGTGATTTATCAGGTGTATACTCGATAGACAGTGCTCTCTTTTCCTTAACTGATGAGTGTGCTTCTTGCATTACATACTTGATTGTTAATGGCTTCACAGTACTTTGGGTCTCAGTTTGCCCCAGTATTTGTTGCTCAGGCAAAGAATCAACAACATTCACATTTTCGAGCTTAACCCCAACTTGCAATATACCTCTATTTATCAGTCCTTGAAGCATATTTTGAAAATCTTGGCATTCCTCAATTTTATGGTCAGCTTTCTCACCATGATATTCACAGCTAGTATTTAGGGCAACCTCATACTTATCCTCAATCCAACCATATTCTACTAATGCCCAGAAAATATGACCCAAAGGGGTTTTTATTGCGGATACTTGCTTTTTTAAAGCAATATTCGCTCCATCAACAACCATGTTTACACTTGATCCTGCATGATTAGGCAAAGGATTTTTATCAACATCAGGTCCTGAAGTGACTGGGTCAAAATTTAACCACTTGGCATCAATAAGGTCCTGGACCTTTTTCTTTAATGTAGTACAGTTATCAACAGAGTGCCCTTTAGCCCCAGCATGGTATTCACAAGTGAGTTTGTCATTGTACCATGACGGGTAAGGAGGTTGCAAAGGAGGAAGTAGGGTAACTGAGACTAAATTATTTTGCAACAACTGTGGCAACAATTGTGAGTAAGGTATAGGAATGGGGTCAAAATTTCGGCGCTTTTTATCATTACGCCTATTTTGATCTAATTGAAACTGAGTTCCTTGTTGATAAATAGTGTGTTGCAATTGAGATCTGGGCTGATAGAATGTGGATGGATGCTGTGGCATTGGCTGATATGCAACTTGTTGTTGAGGATGTACCATCTGAGATGCAACTTGATATTGTGGAGACGTTAAATTAAATGGAGGAGCTTGGGTCATTGCCATCACAGGAGCAAATGTAGCTTGAGAGGAATGGTAATCCTGTTGACTCTTGCCGCGTTTACCTTTCCTATCTTGTTGAGCATTTACCATATTGACTTCTTCCTTCTTTTTCCCTTGAACTATGGTTTTCTTTTGATGTGATGATCTTGCCATCTTCCCTTCCTGAATTCCCATTTCTATGTTTTCTCCAATAATTACTAAATCTGGGAAGCTAGCATTGCTTGATCCCACCATCTTCCCATAAAAAGGATAGCTCAAAGTCTTCACAAATATTGAACTCATTTCTCGTTCTGACAAAGGCGGTTGCACCCTAATGGCCACATTCCTCCATCGCTGGGCATATTCCTTGAATGACTCATTATCTGCTTTAGTCATTCTTTGAATATAGATCCTATCCGGAGCCATGACTCGGTTAAACTTATATTGTCTTAGGAATGCCTCAGCTAAATCCTGCCATGAATGAATAGAATTACGGTCTAGGTTAACATACCATTCTGAGGCCCCATCAATCAAGCTATCTTGGAAAACATGCATCATTAGTTTGTTATCATCATTGTATGCTGCCATTTTACGACAATACATGATCAAATGAGTCTTAAGGCAGGTAGTTCCATTGTACTTGATAAACTCAGGGACTTTAAACTTAGGAGGGATGACCACATCTTTCACCAATCCCATATTATGCACATCTATCATGTCTTCCTCGAACCCTTCCCATCTATTCATTCTAGCCTCTAGTCTCTCATATTTTTCTCGAATTTGAGCTTCTTCGGCACTCTTCTTTAGCTTTCCCAACTCTATGGGGTCATTGAAATCAGGTACAGGGTCGGTTGTTAATTTGACGCTAGGATCATTTGGATGTGGTCCTTGAGGTTGCTGCCCCTGGGTATATTGAGGGTGTGGACCTTGGTGATGATGTGGGAAAGGACCCTGCACGGGCTGAGGTATAAAGCCTGATGGATGTTGTAGTGAAGGCCTCTGCGGTTTTTGTGAGTTTTGACCCTCCAGACTATGGGGTAGAATCCTTTGCTGATTTTGTAATCCGAGCTCAGGAGGACATTGCAAGTGTTGGACTTCTGGTTGATTTTGATTATTTGATTTTGATTGGTGAGATTGTGAATCTTGCTGATTAAACGTAGAAACCTCTGCTTCAATTGAAACTTTTGCCTGAAGCAACTCAATTAACTTGGCCATTTGGGCTTTGAGATCATCAACTTCAGCTTGCAATCCTTCAGCTGTTTTTTCTTCGCTTGGTTCCCCCATTCGTTTAGATTGAGATCGCGTAATTGGAGCCGTAATTTCTTATCTGTATTCATTAAATGCAGATGAATAACTAATTTTTAGTATGCATGCAAAAATGACTGGCTCAAATTTTAGGGAATCATCAAACTCTTTTATTATTAATAAAAATAACTACAACCATCCCTAAAGGTCTTTTCTTTGGATCAACTCTACTAGTATCTACATAGTTTTCCCACTTTGATATAGTGCTCTTTTAATCTCTCAAGAAGACTCTTGGTAGGACCAGGTTCTAACTTGGCCTCTTGTTCTGCTATTTGCATGGCTTCAGAAGATGCTATTTTGGCGACCTGCCTTATGCTAGCCTTTACTCCCTCTAATTGCTCCTGAGCATCTGCCAAATGACAGTGAAGGTACTCATTCTCTTCCACTATATTGATTATCTTATGATCTCTCAAGACCTCTCTAAGGCGTAAATCATAAGCTTCCTTCACATCAATCAAGTTCTGGCGTAGACTTATATTGATTCTATCAATATGATCAATTCTTTCCTCTAAGTCTTGTTGATTTTGCAGTTGGGATTTTATGAGTTGAATTTCTGCTTCATGCTGTTCTTCAAGGCTATCGATATACCCTTCGAGGCACTTTTTTTCTTGAGTCATCTCATCCAGACTAACTTTTAATGCAGCAGAGGTATCCTTCATTTTTCGCAGCTCCATGTTTTCTTTTTGGCGAGCTACTTTTTGTTTTTGAATGTGGTCCCTGAGTTGGAGTACTTCCCCATTAAGTTGGGTTACTTTATTTTGCAAGGACTTCAGCTCTTCCTCTTTGACAGGGTACTTACGCTTCCTTGCCAAATACGCTTTTCTTTCAGCCTCTTCAACCACTTTTTCTTTCTCAGCTATTAATCGGGCATTACTTTGTTCCATAATCATGACCTTCTTTTGAAATTCTGCGGCCTTGGCTTTCCAGGTATCAACCTCTTGTTTGATCTTCAATTCTTTCTCTTCCAACATAGCTTCTCTTACTTGTAGGGTAGACAAAGCTTTTTCGGCTTTTAATCTTTCCTCAGCTTCAACATCTTCATTTTCCTTGATTCTTTTAGAAGATGAAATTGACAAGGCAATTTCAGGAACAATGAAACCTTGTTTTCTATTTTTTTGCCATTGAGAATACCTTGGAGTGGTTGCAATCGAATGTTCTCCAAGCTCCATTTGCCTTACTTGGCACCATAATTTCCTTACGATGTCATTCTTGGGCTTAGTATCTTTGTCTCCAAATTCAAGGTCAAACTCATGAAGCCCCTTAGTGGCTGGTACAAATTGTATAGACCCATATTGCCTCATAACCAAAGTTGAAGCATAACTAACTATTCCCCATGGGCCAACTAATGGGACCCAAGGTCGATCTCCGCAACCATATATCACTGGTCTCTTGCGTAACCATGTACTCTCCCACTGGACATTCTTGAAATTATGAAAGTATGTAATCCAAGCATTACGATCACATGTTTTCTTAGGCCATTCATATTTGATGAAGTCCTTCAAAGGCTCTCGATCATTAAAATAAGATGGGTTAAAAGAAATTATAGGATAACCCATATCCTTTGGAGAGAGTAAATGACTCACTAGCCACACCATTAATAATTGCGAGCATCCAAGAAACCGGCCTTCCCCTTTTTGCCTTAAGAAATTTAGAGATCTGAAAGTCTCTGCTAAAATGGGTTGTACAGGGTCTAGACCAGTCTTTAAGGCTTTGAATAGGATGATCACTTGCCCATCAACATACCCTAAAGCTCTTGGGAATATGACTGCTCCATAAATGGCCAAGGCTAAAGCTTGCATTGCCAGCTCCTTGTCTGTCTGAGCATGATATAGTCTGAGTAGAAAATTGATTGAAATAGCCCATCTTTTACCTTTCTCCTTGGCATCATTCCCAAAGTTAATATTTGACAAACCAAACATCTTGTTTAAACTTTTCTTGGGCCCAGCCTTCTTGTCATATCTGTATACTTTGGCCCTTGTTAAAGGCTCAATTTTCAGCAAGTCACTATATTCTTCTAAAGTGGGCGTTAGGTCGTGGCTTCCAAGAGTAAACACCCTGTAAACTGGGTTCCAAAAGAAAACTAAGGCTTTGAGCAAGGCTTCATCTACTGGGACTGATAGTAAATTTCCCAATTGGCCATACTTTTTTGCAAACTTCTCCTTTTCTGAATCAGTAAAGTTGTCCCAAATCTTCCTCAAATCAGACAAGTCATTTTGTTTAAAAGACAAATTCTTAATTTCTAGCCATATTGTATCATCTTGTCCATCTGAAACATCTCCTTGCTCCTTCTGCGCCTTTTCTTGAGTAAAGAGCACTTGATCATGGGGTTCTATGATGATCATAGTAGGATTGGATGTAGCATTAATGTCCATACTGAGATAACCTAAAATTTGAGCCAGAGAAAATGTCATGAAAATATGATTACTCCCACATGTTATTTTACCAGGGATTGTTCAAGTTCCTGCACGGAGTCCAAAGGGCTCACGAAGGATACTTTCCCTATCCCCTTGAAAATACAAAATTTAAAATTGAGAGTTTATGGATGCAACATAGTGGATGTAATGATACATGAATTGCAAGTAAGCAAATGAATAAGTTTTCCCCATTGTGCCTAAGTCATGGTGAATCCTAGGCTCGCTTCGTATCCAGAGATTTAGGTTAATCTGTTTTCATAGGATAGCTCTAAGGCTATTAAAGTGCACAAAGGGGGTAGGGTCTAAATTCCTAAAATAAAGTTCCCAAATTGCCTCAAAAAGCAACTTGAGTGAGGGTGTTCAGGTGCCTACACGGAGACCAAGGGTCTCACGAAGGACAACCTTACTTTATGCCCTCGCTAGCCTAAAGTTTCTAAAAGCTCGGGTATGGAGCCAGGGGTCATGATCTCCCCTTTCCTAAGGTGCAACGTGGTGTAGGTGTACGTGTGTGTAGGGAATAACCCATCCACTCATTCACTCACAACCTGCAAAATAATCACCAATCACCAGTCCACAGATATAATAGATAATATCATGGAAAAATAAGTTATCCAAATTTAATCTGCCAACATGATTTAATACAAATCCAAAAGACAAATGTTAAACAAAGAAATCTCAAAACATAATTCGAGATGCAAAAATCAAAAGCCTAGAAAATAAATAGACTAAGCAATTGACCAAAGCACAGAAATAAAATGCAACAAACACCAACCCATGTGGCCTAACCCTCTTAGCACAGTCCCCAGCGGAGTCGCCAAGCTGTCGACATGCGACGCGGAGCGGCGATCCCATGTGATAAACAATAGGGAAATTTTTTGATTTTGGCAGGGTTTTGGAAAATGAGAAAAAAAATGGAGTCGCCACCGACTTAAATTGAAAGGGTGAAGTCGGACACCGAATAGTATAGTCTGCGTCACAAAAAAAAATGGATTCGGGGGTTGGTTACGTGTAGGGAAGGTATTAGCACCCTACAACGCCCTTTCGGTACCACGTTGGTGTTTGCTATTTTTGTTGTTTTAAAACTATGCTTTGACTTTTATTAAATAAATTTATTTTTGCATGTGATGTGATTTGAGATTATTTGTAAATGCCTCAATAGAGTCATGCCAGTTGACTGGCTAAACTCATAATATAATTTCCCTTAAGATAATTATATAGCAGCCAGTTAACTGACAATCATATTTATCTATCGTCAGGAATTTATTTTTAAGGCATCAATAGAATCATGCCAGTTAACTGACTAGATTGGCAACATGATTTCCCTCAGGATAATTCAATAGCGGCCAGTTAACTGGCAGCTATATTTATCCATCGTTAGGATAATCAAAGATTTGAAATTTAGGGGCAATTTAAAATTTAAATAATTTTCCTAAAATTTTTGTGCCATCATAACTTTAAAAAACTCTTTATATCCTTTCTAATTTTTTTTAAAAAAATGTTTTTATTTTTTTTATTTTTTAATTATTTTTATTTATATTTTTTATTTTTGGATTATTTACTTTTTTTTTTTTAAAAAAAAAGAAAACATGGAAACAACATGGTTTGGGCTCAGCCAAGAGCCCAAACCGTGACACTCTTTTCTTTAAAAGGCCCCTTCCACGTTTTATCCCCTTTTTTATTTTTTTTAATTGACTTATAATATATTTAAAGGGTTATACTGTTAAATTTTATGAAATTTTCTTTACTAGACTTCCAAGATTTTTGAAAAATAATACTGATTTTGCTAGACTAAATGACATAATCAAAATAATTTTTTTACCAAATCAATTTTTTCCTACATTTATTTGAAGCAAAATAAAAAGACAGAAATAATACAGTTAAACTTTACATTCTTTATCCAAAATTTTTGTAACTAGTACCAAAAATTTTCTTAAAAAATGCTTGTTTCAACTGCACATTTTCTTTTATTTTTCTAAAACATTTTTTTATTCCTGAATTATTTTTAAAAGGTGGTGATTGGGTGCATCACACCCCATGAAGGGTGTGGTGCACCCTTCTTCCTTAGAAACTGCACCCGTAGGTGCAGTTTTGCAGAAATTTGGGGCGCATGTTTTGTCGACAAAAGGCCAGGTTACTTCGGCGCCACCCCAACATGCGGCATCTCTGTCACCAAAAGTGGGTCCCAGGTGGTAGTTCACGCCACCACCGTGCCGAGAAGGGGTGTTAGCCAGCATGGGAGAAAGGCATGGTTGCCTCTCCATCATGCAGCACCTGTTTTGATTTACTTTCTCCATGCTCTAAGTTTCAAACACTTTAACCAACATTCATGCAATCCTTATAACCATGCAATAATATCATTTCAAGCAAAGAGTAAGCAAAATATTAACTTGACAAAAGAAACAGAGGAGTGTATACCCCAACTGGCAGTCGTCGCTGCTCCTGTTCTCCTCACCACACTTTATGGGTGTAAGCGTTCTTTCTGCACCCGGCTTGGACCCTTTTGCTCACGTGTGTGGGTCACTAGCTCGTGATTGTAAGAACCTTGCTAAAGCAAATGAGAAGCGAAGCTCTGGTTCTTTGGTTTTCTTCGTCACTCTCTCTGTTCTTTTTCTTTTCTTACTTTCCACTGCTTCTCTATGTTTTCTAGCTATTCCTGGCACTTTCTCTCCTCTTATTCCCTCGGGTTTACTTGAAGATTTCTTAGAGAAATTGAGCTGTGTCTTCTCTCTTCTTCAGACCTCCCTTATGTAAAGTTTAACCTTCCGCATTTTCCGCCTTCATTTTCGGACTCATTATTTTCTTTGATTTTTTCATGGCTTGCCGACACTCATTTGATTCGTATTTGAATAATGGAATGGCTATCCCCTCATAATGCCGTGCCATCTTTTCTTCCTTTGTTCATTTCATGAGTCATTTTCTTTTGTCTTCTTTTATCGACGCTCATTTTAGTTTGTTTTTTCTCTTCTTTCATCAGGTCCCCCTTTCTAATCATGCTTCCTTCTGCCAATAATGCACGTATTAGGTAGGATTAATTGTCAATTTTTTTCTTTTTTTTTTCTTTTTTTTCTGTTTTTTCTTCTTTTAGAAAATTTTTTAATTTTTAATTTTTTTTAAAATAATATATTATTCACATTTAAGACCCAAAACACATCTTAAAATTTTTATTTTCATTCAACTTATTTTTTTTAAACAAGATAATTTAAACAAGATAATTTAGAACTTATAAATGAGTCCACTGTAATTTTTTAGAGTCCGGACAAAATTAGGTGTCTACAATATATATATATATATATATATATATATATATACACACACACACACACAAACACACACACCCACATGTAGGTCTCATTGTACACAATATTGTATCTGTGCCTATGATAACCACTATAATGAAATTTTGCCATCATAGGATGACGCACTCTTGCAGTTTATTGATATGAGAAGATAACTATGTAAAAAATTAATGAAATATTAAATTTGGAAAGAAAAATGGATTTCAAGTGATTATATAAATTTTTATTATACTTAAGTAGTCATTAATTTATAGATTATTTTTCTTCAGGTTTTATAAATTGCGTTGGCTTTTTGGTTTAAAACATTTTTATATTACTATGTGCCCATAAAAAGTAAAAATATCCAAGTCAAAAAGGTATAAAAATATGTAAGACAAAAAAATCACTCAAAAATAATTATTTAGATATATAAAAAGTCTAAATAACTATTTCTGAGTAATTTTTAATTTATCTGACTCTTAACATCTTGTGTTGATTTTTTGACTAAATTGTTTTTCATAAAAAATAGAGGAGAATATTATCGGAAGTGAAAAGTTTTAGACCCAAAATTATATAAAGATTGCTGTGCAATTATTTATATACAGTAAATAAGCCAAATAACTATTTAAAATAATTATTTTGTGTAAAATATCTTTTTAGCTTTCTACCTTGTTCAAATTACGGAATGCATCGAGCCTCATCAATTGAATAATTAAATCCATTTTATTTTTTTCTAAAAGAGTTCTCTCCCTCCTTACTCTTTTTTTGCATAATTCTTTCTCTTTCTTTATTAGGTTATCATTTTTTGTCATTAACAACTAAATGAAATAAATATTAGCAAAATTTTAGGAGTTAGCTGCAAAAAAAAAAAGAAGGATAATTTTCAAGTTGGGATGAGATCAAATCCTCTGAAATCATATATAACAGACTTGCGTAAAAGAACAAGATAACTATGAATGAAAACAATGAAAAAAAAAATGCATAGATTTTCGTAAAAAGTACAAATAAATACATAAGCTAACATAATTTTCTGTAAAAATCCTAATTAATCAACATAGCAATCAAAAGAAACAAAATTTAGAAGAATATCATACTTACGGAAATGAAAATGAATCTGCGTGTGTTATAAAATTAGCAGTAAAGTTTTATTTAATTATTTTATAATTTGCACAATTAATTTAACCTATAACATTTGGTACATGAATTTTTCATTTTTCTTTTGTTACAGTGAATTTTTCATTGATACCAATTTGTTATTCATATTGATGTGTAAGTGCATGACTGGTTGTATTCTAATTCTCGTGATTCTATAGTATAAAAACTTGGTAACATCAGCTCAATTATTACATTGCTGTCACATTTATCAATTATTATTTATAAACATAGATATTATGAGATATTGGGGTCAATTAAATTTTAAAAAATTCTATTTTTCATATTTTGATCCATCTTTTAATACATTCATCAATAATTTTTTATCTTTTAATATAATATTTTATTTTTTTTCAGCTTCTATAAATTGTATTGGATTTTTGGTTTAAAATTTTTTTTATCAAAATATAAAACGTTTATTTATACTTACACCCCCTCAAGAAACTTATTCTTATACACTTCCAGTTGAATTAATAATGCTAACAAATCAATTTTTTTACAAATTGATCGTCGAAGCTCTCCTAAAATCAGGAACACCCCAGCCTCAAAATCAGATCGCCATTTATTAAATAGACAAGCGAATAGTAGTAGCAGCAACCATTATCGTCATCAAATAAGTAGACGCTTCTGTTAGCATTCATGTCCAAAGACTGAACAGCATTGATTTCCTTGTTTTAGATTTAGAGGGCACATCTGCAAAGTTGCCAATTTTAAAGACTTCGGAGCGGAAAAAAAAGTTTTACATGCTAAGAGAAGCTTAAAGCAGAGCATAAAAAAGTTCATATGTATTAAGTAACTTGCCATGAAAAATATATCCATTTAAACCAGCCTTTTTCATATGTTCAGGCATTGAACGGCAGTAATTTCCTTGCTTTAGATCTAAAGGGCAAATCTACAAAGTTGCCAATTTTGAAGACCCAGAAGCCAAAAAAAAGTTTAACGTGTTTTAAGAGCTTGAAGCAGAACATAGAAAAGTTCATATATTTTAAGTAACTTGCCATAAAAAACATACCCATTTTAGTTTCCTAAACCAGCCTTTTTCTATTCCTCTTGCTTATTTTGGACTCATTTTCTATCTCATCCTTTCTCTTTCTTTGTTGGGTTATTATTTTTGGCTCATTTTGCGTCATTAGTAAAAATAAATATATAAATAAATATTCGCAAAAATTGAGGAATAAAATATAATCTTTTTAAGTATGGAAGAGATCAAATCCTTTGAAATCATGACTTGACTTGCTTAAAAGAACAAGATTACTATGATGAAAACAATAACAAAGTAAATTTACGTAAAACTTAAATTATTATGAGTTTTATTAATGTTTTTAATGAAAGTTATAGTTCTTAAAGTTTCTTTTGAGAATGTGTATACGTCTTTCAATATAAGTTGAACTCTATGTACTGAACTTTGGTTTAAATAAAACCCTAGTCTTTCTTGTCTCTTGCTACTGATTTGATGAAAATTCATGAAGATGCCTCCCAATATGGGTCTCAACCCAATCAAGGAATTGGCTTGAAGATGATTGCAACAGCATGCTACATCCCAAAAGACAACATTTTGAAGCCAGCCAGTGAAGATGCTCACTTTGTTTGCCTAGAGGAACAGACTATTGGGGTGGCAGATGGGGTGGTTGGTTGGGCTAAGGGGTGGATGCAGGGGAATATGCCTGAAAATTCATAGCAAACAGTGTCAAAGCCAAGAAACCAAAACTAGAGTTAATCCTGAAAGGGTGATCAAAGAAGCCTACTTAAGACAAAAGGGTCATCAACTGCTTGCATTTTTACCTTAACAGATGAAAAAACTTTGCGTGCTGCATGTGTTGGAGATAGTGGGTTTTGATTGTTTAGGAACAATATGCTTATTTATCAATCTCAAATACGCAGCATTCTTTCAATATCCCATACGAGTTGGGAAGTGGCCATGATCATCCCGAATCCGCTTTAAAGATGCAATTGGCAGTAGTTCCGGGAGATATTGTGGTTCTTGGAACTGATCGATTGCTTGAGAATTTGCTTCCAGAGCAGATTGTGGGTCTTCTAAGAGAGAAGAGTGGAGATAGGGTGGATGCAGAGGAGCTGTCTTGGACCATAACTGAATTGGCTTTGTACAACTCAATGGACAAAGAAAGCTATAACCCATATGCGAGAACATGCGGAGTGAGCCGAGCCAGCATGTCTTGGGGCCAAGAAAGATGACTACACAGTTATCGTTGCCTTATGTTACAGATTCAAGTTAGTACAATTTTTTTTTAAATTTTTTTAATACTTTTATTTTTATATTTTTATACCTATAATTTTATTTATAATAATAATAATTATTTATTTATTTTTTTAATTTTTTAATTTAATTTTTAATATTTTTTATTTCACCTACATCAATAAACATAAGTGAAGCATATCCTTTCAAAATAAAAATAATATTTTTTTTTTACTTTTTTATACTGTCATTGCTGATACAAAAAATATTTTCTGCACACAGAAAAAGTATACGCTCTCTGCAAAATTCATTTGTATAATTATCGTTACTCTTTTTATATAATATGCGCCAAGAATCCCGATGTAGGTGGCTTGACAAGTACTGGCATTTGACCCCACTAGCTTTTACGTCGTGTTTCATTTAAACTTTCCTGTATAGGTATGGCGTCTAATGTGCAAGCCTAGCTACTGGCACTATTTTTTTTTTCATTGTTGAAGGGTATTTTTTTGACTGATAGCCAAGAAGGGAGACTTATTTACTCACAAAGATCAGCATATATTTATTTTATATTTTTTATAATAATAAATAAAAATTGAATTCTATTTATGCTTCGTTAAAATGTATAGAGTATAGTCCCCATATATGCAAGCTGTTTCCTAGGTGCAAAGGCTGCATTTACACTCCTTTTCAGGTGCTGCCATTATGTTGTTGGTACGTAAAGGAGTGTATGCTCCGCATGTTTAGATACATATTTTGTTAAGATGAAAAAAAAAAAAGGAATGTGGGTACACTGATTATATAAGATTAAATGACTAGCACTTACTATTTATGTTTTATAAAAATATTATATAATTCGCGTTAGAATCTGCTACCATGACTCATGACTTCTGAACAATTTTGAAGCCGATCTCATTGCTCTATTCCTTTTTGGATTAGGCCATTTGGATTGATTTTTGAAATTGTGAACCTAACCGTGCCCATACCCTTGATAAAAGAAAAGGAAAACAAGACGTGCCATAAAAGGATCACGCTCTGTTCTGTTCTCACAGCTTACTCAATTCACCAATCTCCGTCAGAGCATCAATACGAAGACAAAATGTATATATGGTGAAAAGATTAGCACCTCAAAGTAAGATCACCAAAGGAAGAAACTCAACTTTCAAGTGGTCGAATCCAAATATTCAATGGGGTATTAGCTACTCTCTCCCTTTTCTTTCTCTCTTTTGTCCATTGGAAGCCACTCTTATCTTTTCTATCGTCCACATTAATAACAAAAATTTAGAATTTAAGCTGTAAATCCACACATCTGATGAACTGTTTGTTGTTGTGAGAGCAGTGTTTCTCGTATTAATATCTGCCCAATTTGTATTAACGTGGGAAAATTTTGAATCTTTCAAAGTGATGTTACAGAAGATAAGTATTACCTGTCCGACTGAATTGAAGGCTGAATTCAATGTCCCCACATGACAAAAATTATGCTGATCGTACAGTTACTTTAGAGAAAAAGAAAAAGGAATCAGAGCAAATATATCAAAACCTGCTCCCCTCTTAATGGAAGACATCCCAAATCCAACCTTAAGCCACATGGCCTTAACATTATGGAAGAACCCCACAATTATTTTCCCGGAAAGATAGCATCTTTCTAAGAATGTAAAGACACAGACTGACCTATATCTATAGCTGTTGCCCTTCTGACATATGGAACCACCACCAAAGTACTTCATAACTTGCTTTAATAGATATTTGTAACGGTTAGGAAGCATATTAGAGGGAGCAAATCCATCTAGAATCACATCCTCTTTCATGGGACATGAGAGGGATGCAAAAATTGTCTTCACATGTGCCTTCCCCACCGACTTGATTGAATAAAATGAACAGCATGTGGTACGAATTTAATATATGTGCAATCATAGATGCATAGGGCAATGTTGGCATTTGGCAACTTCCATTTTATTTTATCATCAACCAAGGCGAATTTCATAACAGGAATGAAGTATAATACCTTCTGACAGAACATATTACACAGATTTAGAGGCGCCCAAAGCTGCATACTTGACATCAGCGAAAGAGAAAGTGAGAAGAACATAGACATAAATAATGAAAAGAGGATTATAAAACTCCCACCTATATATTATGTACATATTATATCATGCAATGTCTGACAAAGATGCGTAACAGCTAGACAATCCCTGTCACTCGCCTAGTATCAACAAAATTTGGGGCATGTCTTTGATGATACCACATAAAAAAAGAGATTCTAAAGAAAAGAGTTGTTCCAATGCAACGGTTCACGCGCTTTTCTTTTCAAAATGGCCAAAATACAAATTGACAAGATCCCTCATGGAACCTAGCTAGCTAGGAGGTCAGTCCCCACAACACATTCAGCCATGCACAGGTCATGTCCTTCTCTTCCCCATCTCTTCTAAAGTTTAGCTCAGAAAAGAAAAGAATGGCTTTCAGTCTATTGCAATGTGGGGTCAAACCAGCTGCTGCTACCTTTGCTTTGTGGAAGTGTACTTTTTTACCTTGGGTTGGAACTGTGAGAGGTAAACTTGGCTCTGTATGATAGTTTTACCAATCCTGAACCCTGGAACTACTGTGAAAGCCACTTGTGGTTCGGATCCCATTGTCTGGTCTGAGGAGAGGAAAATTTCGTCGTTTACACTTTCCATGTACACGTCAGAGAACCTACACCCCTTCACCACTTGAAAGATTGAAGCTTCATGCTCAAAAGAGAAGGCTAAGCAATGTAGGAGCCATACCCGCTTAGCCATCTCAGCAAATGTTGTGAAGAAGCTAGTGTCTGGAAATTCTCCAGCATTCAAAAGGTTTCTCTGGCTCAGGTTACCAAAAAACGATGATTCCATCTTTGGATGAACAAGCCCCAGGTACTTGATGCGGCAAAATTTTGCAAATGGCGATCTTGGCTTTGACGCAAAAAATTCCTTTGTTTTTATGGATTTGAGCTCGTTGAATCTCCCAAAGAACAGTTGTTGCCACTTACTTTTATCTGGGAGAGACTCATTTGGAAGAGAGAAATTAGGAAAGTGAAAAGAACCAAACATCTCCCTGCAAACAAATGACTCAATTGCAAAACACTTGTGATCCTCTTTCAAGTAAACCACATTTTGTTCAATAACATTTACCGCAGCATCAATGTCCCAACCAGCAGATCTCATCTCATCCACAACTAACCTCACAAAGCTTTGAATGGACCTCATCGTGTGGCGAAGAACAGAGATGAAATGTCTAGGACTTAATCCCGATATATGAAGATTATCAGGTATAGATAATGACCCACTTTGATTCAATCTCTTCTCAATTGACTTTTTCTGCTTATTAGCTTCCTCCAACTTCTCTCTAAGAAAGATAATCTCAGAGTCCTTGAGCCGCACTTGAGATTCTAATTTCTTCCCCATAATCTCATAGGTTTTTATAACACTCTGCTGCTCCTTTAAATCAGCTGCAAGCATCGCTGTCTCCGGTGAAGGATCAAACTGTTTTTTCAAGTAACACTGCTTTAGCTCAGACAGATTCTTCAATTCATAGATTACAAATTGATCAGCAGCTTGAATGCCATCTGGGTCATAAGGAGACTGAGCATACTGTAGCTGGGCATATGCAGCCTTGACAGACGAAATGCTAGCAAAGAGTTTTGCAAGTAAAGCTTCTGTGGCAACTCTCTCCTGAAGCTCTTCATCATCTTTGTCAAAAGGCTGACACCAATTTATTGTACTCTTACCCATTTTTCCTTCACCCTTGAGGTTGGCATCAGACTTAACATTCTTCAGTCCATCAACTGGTGCAATCCCAGTTAGTGCTCTAAGATGAAGAACCTTAACAAAAGTGCGGGCCAATTTACTCTTGCTTGGTGTCATTGCTGATGACTTAACTGATTCCATCTGCAAAAGAGTTTCAGATCATGGAGACGGCAATAAGAATTGAGATATGTATTTAAGTTCCCATAATGGTGACCATCATGAGCATGTTGAGGAAAAGAGAAAAGCAATATGCTTTAACACTTAGATTGAGACCATTGTAGAAGATGAAATTTCTTTTTGTTCTTCATCTACAAAAGTTGCTTGATTGCCTGCTTTCAAAAGTGTCATAAAGTAGTTTCACACAGCGGATTTAGTAGACAAGTTTGGAGGTCATGATCAAAAGATGCCTTAAAAGTTCAGTGGTATATGTTTATCCATGTGATACCAGGCATCTTACCCAAAATAGCAACTTTCAGCATGGACCTTACATGAAAATTAGGGACTTAATATTTATGCAGAAGCAGAAAAGAACCCTCAGCAATTTAAAAAAGAAAATGTTTGGCACCGTAACAAGACAGAGTAACAAGCCCTACTTTAACACCACCTGCCCATACCTTGTGCTGCTTTTACATGTTAAACAGGCCTTTGTTCAGTTCCCCAAAGTTTCGCATCACAGATCATAAGTGCAAATGGCTCATCAGTCAACTAACTAGACTTCTTTCGAATATATATTAGCTCAGAAAATTACTTTTTTTTTCATATATGTGGTCAAACAAAATAATACGAATGATGACAGTCAAAACCATCACTACTTCAATTGTTTTTTTCCCATATTTATATCACAAAAAAGGCATTCTCCATAACCATTAGATCCATAACTTCAAAGTAATAGTAAAACCCCAAAATAAAATTCGGTCAGCTTTAACTTTCGTTGGGTAATCATTAGAATTGGTGAATCAGATTTGAGTCATAATCACCATAAGTTACTATGTAAAACTTTGACAATCAGTAAATTTTTTTATAGAAAAAGTTCTATTGGCCTGATTCAGAATCATAGGATTCCCTGAGGTCTGCACATCCAATATCTAAAAGATATGGCCATATGGTACTTGGCTGGTTGTGTATTCAACAGCACCCATCAAATTGAATATCTGACATGGACCCTTTCACCTCGCTAGTTGTGGTTCATAAATATCCCTCAATGGAACAAACAGAGACAATAAGCAGGATACATAAACTCACATGATTGCATTAAATACAGACAATTTATCTAGTAAACATTGTGATGTTTCCCATGACTAAGATCACCTCATCGAGCACTTATGCCACCCGCAACTTTACCTGGACGGTTCAAATTAACTAATTAATTTCCCCCCAAATTAACAAAAAGTAAATTCTCATAACATACTAACACAGGTTTTAGTTTTGTAGATCCTCCTATCAAGGATCTATTATTGTAGCATAAACAAAAACCCTCATTACACTTACTGTCACTTCAGAATCCACCATGACAAACATTCACATAACTGTTGTCAGAAGTCAAGAACAAATAAGATGAGATTCTTTGGTGCTTTCAAAACCCACCACATCCAATGCTTGTAAAAAAACATTCACACTATTTGTTACCTTATGAAAGCACGCACAACACTAGACCTTGAAGCTAAAAAAAAAAAAAAAATACATCCAATCCCTACAAGTTTATTTTATCATGAAAACGGAAAACCAAGCTCCTTTTCAGCTCTTATCCTAAGGCTAATATATAATTTCAAAAAATTTCAAAGTTCACAACAATCAACAGTCGTGGTTGTTGCCAGAAAACACGTATTAATCTTTTTCAGTTATTATCCATAGATAGTATACGATAAACACTGCAAAGAGAAGCATCTTTGAATGTATGATAATCACAATCATGAATAAATCCTCTGGCGACTGGTGGTTGCAACTAACACTCCCATTTGATAGATGCTAAATTCAAAGCACCCAAAGTGATTTCAGATAAAATAGTGAAAGATATCCAAATATCATAAAACCACAAACTTAACTACAGGTTGCCAAGTGAAATAACCATACCTCACGAAACACCACGAGATATTGGTCGTAAACTTGACCGTCAACTTCTTTTCATTGTGAAACGTAAATCTCAAGAAAACAGAATCCCAACAATCGAACTCAAAGATATGTTCTCTAACTGCGACCTAGAAATACCCTGCAACCAAACCCATAAAAGGAAAATATCAGGAACAATAACAAAAAACATCCAAAAGATTGGAAAAAAAAAAAGCATAGACTTTTTCTCCAAACACAAAAACAACACAACACCCAAAAGGCAAACAGTGAGTACTACTACCAACTTACAGAAACAAGGGAAGACACAAAAAGGGTCATGAAAAATGTCTTGTCTAAGCAAAAACGAAATGAAGAAGTAAAAGAAACGGAAACGCGTTTGAAGATGAAAACTTCTCCTTTGAAAGATATCAAAACACCGACTTTTACCTTCAAACTAGAACCAAAGCCATAAAAGCTTCAGATTTTGCTTACTGTTAGCAATACAATAATATCTATATAATAATATACTTGCCGAACTCGAAAACTTCCATAAATAAATTGGGAGCTATAATGAGGAAAAGAACCAATAATGAAAGAAGAATGAGTGACACTAACAAAATAAATGGAAATGGAGTTTCTTACAAAGTTTCCTCAGCCAACCTCAACAAGAATCAAACTTTGTTCGCGTAATGAATGGAAAAACCTCCCACGTTGACCCAGTACTCCAACTCTTCAATGCGTTAGAAAGAGCTACGCTGTTCTGTCGTTGCTTCTTTTACAGCCTATTTCAGTCAGTTTCTCTGAGCTTGAACAAACTCGCCTTTAGAGAAGAGACTAATGGGTTCTTACCCTTTCACAGAGACCGTGATGCAATAGCCGTAGGACAGAGGAAAATCTAGAGAAAGAAAGGTTCATGAAAAGGGCGAGAAGGGGGGAGGAATCAGAGGGCGGGGGATGCAGAACAGAGAGAAAAAAACAGAGCAAGGAAGTAGAGAGAGCCATTAAAATACGTAAAAGGACAGAGTAAGAAATGTCCAACCTGACCAGCATTGGGAATTTAAAAGCCTCAGAGGTCCAGTCGTTTTCAATAATTTTATTGGTAAATCTATGCCCTTGTTTCTTCAGGTATTTACCTATCCGTTGCGAACTAAGCCTCATGTAGATTTCCAAATCATGAAGGGTATTTTAGGCTTTCAAAATTGTAACCAGAAACAATGCAAATTCTTAGATCTCTCAGGGGCAGCGTGGACTTGAACGGTCTGAGTTCAGTGACAGGAAATTGATTGCATGTGAACATTATGACTTTATATACGTATTAGTGAGTCACGTGATTTACACGTGTTGCAGTTCTATGAATTGGGACTTTTTTTTTTTTTTTGCTTCAAGAATTGGGACATTGTTTGTTTGCAGGGTCCTGAAAATTTGTTTTGACTAAAACTTGAGATAATTTTCTGACTATTTTTCTCATTTTTTTTCTACTCTTATCGGCTCGCACAAGGCCAAGGATATAATTTTGCATCGAGTTGCATTCAGGTCCTTAAATTGGAAAAAGCTTGTTTCATGCAATCTTATCTTAAATACTTCTCAAAATTAATTATTACATCAAATCAAAATCAAAAGACATTTATTACTTTCAGTTAAATTTTTTACTAATTTTTAATTTTTAAAATTTAAATTTTTAAGTTTGACAATCAATCTGCTTTAAATAAAAAAATATACATTAGAGTGAATTTTCTTATAAAAAAATGCATTTGTGATTTTTACATTTTATGTATAATAATAATAAAAAATTATATTTAAATTAAATAGGACATAAAAGTTTTTTTTTAACAAAAAAAAAAAGAGAAGACTCCAAGTTGGTTGATTGAAAAACATAGATTTACTTGCTGACTCAAAATTGTGGCCTTTGCAATATTTAACAATAGCAGTTATTTTCAAAGCTGGGCACTGAGATTGAATTGGACCCTTATTTGTTTCTTTATTAAAACCCAATTTAGTGGGTCATTAATTTCATAGTGGCAAGGTTTGGGTTTTAGTTGGGGAGTCTTAATCACATTGTACAATGTCCCCCCTTGCAAGAATTGAATGATTATGACATGCATATACATTATAAGACAAATTAATTATATCTAATCATATATAATCACAACCCATCTTTTCAATCATGCCACTTTTAGTGATGCACCATTTCTTGACTTGTCAACACTACAAAAACAAATTTGCCTCATCATAGACTTGGAAAAAAAAAAATTAAAACATTGATTTCCTTTTTTGTTTTGTTTCTTTTCAACCTTGTTTATTTTTTTATGAAATATCTTTATTTTTTGAATAAAATTAATTTTTATTTAAGATATAGAATAAAATAACTTTATTTTTAATTTTAAATAAATAATTTTAAAATTAAATTCTAAACATTATAGAGATTATTAGAGTGTAACTTACTTTTACTGTATGATCCCCTCAAAATATTTATTCATTCTTTATGACACAGCAACAATTATGACTTGGTGGGGCATGTTTGTCCCTTTCAGAAATGAATAAATTATAAATAGCAATTAAAATATTATATACTTTTTATGGTCAAGGAGAATATTGGAATTAAAAGGGAGCAGCAGCTGTTAAAAGACCAATAAACTTTTGCTTTGAGCCTTTGAAGTTTGAATATTGCAATCAAGTGATATTTAACAATTTAAGGGTAGTTGTGAGAACATGTCAATCAAGTTCAATGGCAAGCATGCCTTACATTTATGTCTGAGATGGCTCTGTCCATATAATTTATAACAGTAACGAATGAATGATTGAATATGATTTGGCCACACAGCAATTTTGTTAGGTATAATAAATGAAAGATTCCACATGTTTTATTCCCATTTTACTCACATACAGAGCCAAAAAGAAAAACAGAAGATTGGAAACAAAATAAAAAGCTCCATGAATGTGTGTTCACACATCAATGCAGGAATCATTGTTTTAAGAGATGTTGATTTTGGTCTGAGTATTGAATCGGTCCAAAATTGAATTGAATTAATAAATTAAGGATTAACTTAAAAATAAATTTAACTTAAAAAAATTTGAGTTTTTTTGGCCTAGACCATATTAACTTAGGATTACATAATTTTTTATTATAATTTTAACCTTTTAAATTATTCTTAATTAGTTATATTCAAAAAAATTTAAATACATAAATACTTAATATATACATTAATAAAATTTTGTAGTATATAAATCTATACTTAGTAATAATGAGATTACTTTATCAGTTATTTATTTATTAATAATTAGATTAACATAATTAAATATGTAATTAGTTTTAATTTTCAGAATTAGATCTAAGGTTTGCTTATTTAAACCAATAGCTTGTAGGGTTATAACTACCTTTATATCTTTTTAGCCAAAAAAAATTTGGGTCCCTTTTTTTTTATTATTCGGATTACATTGGCTTGAGATTAAACTAAATTAACCCAAACTGGTCAAACTAAGTAATTTTACAACTCTAATTATTTTTAATATCATTACAAATGATTGTTTGATTTTATTATATTTGAGATTATAATATAGACTAAAACTTCATTTTTATTCTTTACAAATGAAATAATCTCTATTTTCGCTCGTTATTATCAAATATTTTTTTTAATTAAATATTTTATAATTAAAAATTATTATCAATCAAATTCTTTCATCATATTTCTATTAGCATTGTTAATTAAACTAATAACATATACCATTAACACTAACATGACACGTTAACTTTTTGCAAGATAATCAAACTTGATATGCTAGTATTTTCTTTTTTTCACCATAATAATTTTTATTTTTTTAATTAAAATCTTATTTTAATTTCTTATAAATAAAATAATTTTTATTTTAATCTCTCAATATAAAATTTTTTAATTAAATTTTTTATAATTAAAAATTAATATTAATTAAATTTCTTTGTCACTCTCACATTAACATTAATAATTAATTTGATGATGTGTACTATTAGTACTAACATAATACGTTAATTTTTTTAATATGTTACCAAACTTAACTTATCAACATTGCCGCTCTTGTGAAACGATATTGTTTCAACCACAAACCCTCCTCGGCCATCCTTCAAAATGACATCATTCCTAAAGAAAGAATAGCGTCTGCTTCTATTTTTCACCAGACTTACAGTCTTTGAAGAAATTAAGAAACCCAACAAGCATTGGTTTGGTATTATGACTTACCTTCCTCGGTCAGTTTTTTATTCCAAAATCAGTTTACCTTCCTTTGATAAGGAAGGGATCTAGAATTTCTCTCTATCCCTTGATGAACAGAGCCACAACTCACAAGCATAAGAAAATTTTGGCTGTTTCAATGACAACCAGACACAAAAACCTCTAAGCTGGCCTCAGAGAAGAAGCAATCTTGTTTGGCCAGGCCAATTTAGCCTTTCACTGAAATTGCAGGGCAGAGTTGGAATTATAGCAATTGAAACTCTTTGACTGGGCAGAATTGGGGTATAGAAAATTAAAGAACACAGCTTTGTTCCAATTCAAATATCGTAAAATAATTATTGTTCATAACAATCTGTTATATTCCCACACATTCGAAATCATTATCTATAATAATTATCAAGCAGATGATAATATCCGATACTCTGAGGACTACTCCAGCATTTAGAATTGATTATGTGAAAATATAAACTTCATCAAATCCTTTCCTGCAACCACCATTAAACATCGACATCAGTAAATTTATATGCAAAGCAGGACAATGTCTTTCTTGTTAAGACATTACGTGCTTACCCAGCTATCCCACCATAAGTAGGACTGTAATTGTAAATGAGATTGTCGAGCACTTCTTGAGCTAGTGGTCTGTTTAAGGATTTCCTAGCTTCACTGGACCCAAAACCATGGAGGTGAAACATGTCAATTTGTTTTCTAAGTATAACACGAGATCAAATAACAGTGTCAACAAATTAATGTCAGGAGACACATCCCCAGGTAATAGTTTTTATTTTCCTACTTTATTTTTTTTAAGGGGAAGGGAAGGCAAGGGTGGGGAAGGGAGGAGGAAAAGGGTAAGAATAACAACTATTATCCCTTTAAAATGGATTAACACTAGATAGTCAACATATATAACCTCGTCACAAACAAAAAGCATAAATTGTATCCTCTTTCAATTTCATTGCATGGCTACTACCTGTTAACCATTCATAGCCTGATAGCTTATCAGCAACGAGGATAGTTACATTGCATCAGTGATTGTCGTGCAAGAATATATGATCAGATTCCGAGTCCTAACCTGACCAAAAAGTTTGCAGCATGTTGAGTTACCCGAATGGCATCCTCTGTGTGTGGAATTTTTGAAGAACCCCATTCAAAAGCATTTTTCTGTGACAAAAATTACAAAAGAAAATTATATGGTTAAAGAGGGATAGCGTGACTGATCATAGTCCATAAGGAACTTGATTACACAGTAATTAACAAGTGAAGTTCACAATACAGCGTAAGACCATGCAAAGCAAAATCATGAATCACCTCAGGATGCCATTGGACGGCAGTTACAGGATAGTTTCGTGATCGTGCTGTGGAAACATAAACCTAATACAGTAACCAGTAGTATTAGATTTATCTTAAAAGGAAAGCTAATTACAAATTACAATTATGTCGCAAACTTTCCAGTAGATTTGTGAATCATACCACTACTAAAAGATGAAAATATTCAATACCTTATCATCTTCATCTGTGCAAGTAGTCAAGATCTCAAAAAAGCTAGATAACTTTTGATTTCCCAGAAACCTTCCTGGCGATACACCATACTGTCCAAAATCAGATCAAAATTATTCAAAAATGTATAACTTATAAAATTGATTGAACAATAATTGATTCCAAAATATTAATTCAACAATGACAATTAAAATGGTTGACATGCCATAAACTATCCTATATTCAGCGGCCTCCACCTAGTAAATCTAGTATACTTTTCAAATGCTGGTTCAAAACTTTTCATGTAGATGCAGATTACCAACAAGCAAAACTGGGATACAGAAGGTGGGGATCTTTATGAGCAGCAGCTTGCACTTTTCATTAATTGAAATAGATTGAATTGATATGCACAATGTCCCAACTTAAAATGGCTACTTACAAAAGATGAGGGAAAATAACAAGAAGACAAATGAGGTGGTACGGTGGCAAGTGTATTGTGATTTCTCAAAAATTAAGCACTTTGAATATTAAATAAAGTCAGTCAAGCTTTTTGAATAATATTACTCGGTTCAATCCCCATATCTATAAAAGAAACTTTATAAACACTACTAAAGTTATAAATGAAATGAAGAGAACAATTACAATTATATAGGGAAACTCAAGTTGACCCTATATACTCTATATGGGACAAATTCAGTTGTGAATTTCAGTACAAGCCTCAGGCTACAAAAGAAGTCATTGACAACTCACACGATGATTTTGCATGGCAAGGCAATCTGTACTCAACTTCTTTAACAAGTCTGGAGGAAATCTGCAGGAAAAAAAGTTGTGAATATCAATTTGTGCATTTGATTAGTGACTAAAATCATGATAAGGACCAGACACATATTTTGGTAACTTAATCTCATGCCCTCCACAATCAATTTAGTAATAATAAACAGCTAAATACAATATTGCATTAGATAAATTACCTTTCAAATAAAGTTCCTTCAATATTTGCATTATCGACAAATTGAAGAGTACTTGCCTGATTCACTGCACTAAATTCTTCAAGAATATTTTTGTCCTATTATAAGCAAAAAGAACATTTATTCTTGTAGAAGTAACAAAGAGATACGTGTGAATTGTATAATCAGAAGTTCAGAACTTTTAAAACTATTCTCAACATGTCATGAATATTGTTCAAATTGTTCAATAAATATTCAAAACATAAACTTCACCAAGTTGATATTACAATTACAGCTAAATTTACTACTTCCACATGTTGTAATATTTGTAATGAAGATAGATTATGAACAGCAATGTTCACAAGGCAACACAAGGAAATTAAGCAGAAAAAGTATTCCATGGCTACAACTCCATTGTGCTTGAATTATTAGCAAAATTAAAGTACAGGACCCTGGGCAGTAGCAGAGTATTTGACTTTGCATAGAGTTTCCTCTTTGGATAAGTGATTTTACAGACAAAATAATATATGATAAAACCAAGAGATAGTAAATTTACCTTGCTTACAATCATTGTTAGAAGTTCAAAACCTAAGCAGACGGCATACAGTGGGAAATGATCTCCAGCGTCATTTTTCTCTAACACTTTCTGCACCAATAACGAAGACTTGATTGAAGTTACTGAAACACATTAAAACAGTATATGAAGACATTTTCAACTCTAAAAACTTCAATTTAACACATGTAAAGAGACTTGCCATCCAATGCAAAGTTGTTACCAGTAACAATAATACAATAGAAGTCACAACAAATGCATATAAACTCAGTGAGTGATGGGAAAGTAGTAAGCAGGCAGATACCTCAAAAATTCTTGCAGCAGTTTCATAATATAAACCACTTTTAGCCCATCCACCAGTAAAGAGCACCCCATTGACCAACTCGAGCTTCTGCAATGAGTAAATAATAATGGTTATCAACTATCAAGCAATACTAGTTCATAATCAGATCACATGTATTCCAATTTCATCTCTAGTCAGCTAATTCTCTCCTTTCCACTCCGTCACCTTTCAATTCCAAGATAAAAGTTCAACTTCTGAACACTGGGTGATTTTCCAATCCTACCTGTTTGATATTTACCACTGTATACTTCTCAAAATTTTCTAAAAAGGAAAGACAAAAGAAAATAATAAGTTGGCGGGAAAAACTGGAAAATCTATTAGTAGGCTGGTATTTTATAAGCACTTTTTTTTAACAAGTCTCTATTTCTTTACAAGTACAAACATTTAGAAGAAAAAAGACAATTTTTTTTTTCTTAAATTGCTTCTTTTTGTACCTTAAGAATTTTCTCCAGTGGCTCGTTATAGATGAGGGGAATAACTCTAGCGCCGGCGGATTCGGCGAATTTTACGTAAGAGGCGGCGATGTATGAAGCATGGGTGGCGTTGCTGAAGCGTCCGGCGTAACCGTCGCCTGGGTGGGTGAGAATTCCGATGACGGGCCGGTAGTAGAGGCTGGGGTTGGGCGCCGGGCAACTGGGCGGCAACTGGGGGAGTGAGTCAAAAGGAAGTTGACTCGGGAGAAGGATAGCGCGTTGGGCCTGAGCAGGGGCAGCCCAATTCAGAAGGGCAAAAAGAAAGGGAATCCCGAGGTAGTTTAGGGCGTGACCTGGCATATCGGAGAAAGAGCTGGAAGCAGAACGGGACCAGTGATCGTCGGTTGTTCAAGTCTGAATCTGAATAACTGAGTTATCTAAGAGAAGACGATAATATAAAAGTTGACAGTGGGACCAAGCACCTGTGGACAATATCGGAGTTGAAGAATCCGGATACCTTACAGTGCAAGAAGACATACAAACGCGATTTTGCAAGGAACAATCAGCAAGTGAGAGGAAGCGAGTTCAATTATACAATAAGAAATGATTAAGAGAGAGAAAGTGAGTTTAACTTTAAAATGGTAATAATATTTGTATATATAAATTTTGTATAAATATATATTTTTATATTTTTTTCTTTATTTAAAAATCTTTTTATCAACTCTATCACACGTACAGGTAACCAAAATTCATTGCTAAACTACCAAATTATTATTATTGTATGGCTAATAATTTGAATTAAAAGATGATAATAATTTTGTGTTCGAGGACTTAATGTTAATATATATAAATTTAAATTTAAAAATTCTTATTAGAAAAATACCATTAATGATTTTTTTCCAGACGAACATCATATGACAACACCACCGGAAGAAATAAAAAAAAGAGAGCAGTTGTTAGAAGACCAATAAAATTTGCCTTTTTGAATATTGCAATCAAGTAGTCTCCTTTTGAATATTTGTATTCATGCTTCAATGACTAATTCTTTTTCTCAAATCTATCATCCTGGATTTGGTGAGATAGTCATATGATTTGTTTGGGTAATGTATGATTCTGTTTGTCCTTTTCATGTCACAAAAGTGAACTACGAATGTAATGTGTTGCTAGCAGCCAAGCCATTGTACTAGTATTTAATAGATAGATTAAGCGTATGATTTTTATAATTTAGTTTATAAAATTTAATAAATTAAATATGTAAATTTTTTAAATAAAATTTTATTTATAAAATTAACATATCCCTTATTTACATATGTCAATCAATTCAATAGGTCTTTTTTTAAATGAAAATTATTCCCATTTAAAGTGGGAGAATATCTTGTGAAGAATTCAAACAGAAAAAGTATAGATTAAAGTGTATGATTGAAAGATCAAAAGAAAGTTGTTTTTGTGTGATATACGGATTGAACGTGGCGAAATCATGCAAATATTCATCAACTGAAAGGGGTGAACATGAAAAGCAAATGTGCCTTCAAAGGAAGCATGCCTCATGCATGTACATTTTTTTTTTTTTTTGTTATGTGTTGGTCAAACGTAGAGATTATTCACATTCCCTTTGCGTTGCTTTCTCCTTTTATAAAATTAAGGGCATAGTTTAGTATTTCTTAAGCAAGATCTTCTTCAGTAGTATCTTGCTAAAGAAAGCAAATATCAATTCAGATCACTAATGTTTAGGTGTTTTTGGTTAAAGTGGAGCTGTTTTAACCAAGGAAATGTATTGAAAAACGCTGATATATATAAAGCTGCATGGATTTAAGTTTTGTATTTCATTTTCAGGAAAAAAAAGAAGTTTATATTGAGTTTTTTAAGCTTAGATGCAATATTTTTCTATAAGAGTGGTATGTATATATATATATATATATATATATATACACCTTTTTTAATTATGTGTACGAAAGTATTTTGCACACCCCTGACAAAAACAAGAATAAGATGGAATGTTCATTTTTATTTGCTATGACCTTATGATCTAATTAAGAATGAAATGATCACATTTTAAGAGGGAAATTGTTAAATGTACGTAGGCGGAGAGATTTTTAAGCTAAGAAAAAAGTTTAATAAAATATGAAAAATTGTATAAGCAGTGTACAAAATTTATTTGTTTAAATGACATTATTCTTTTAAGAGAGTGGCACTAGTGATAGGTATGTATGGTGGCAGAAGTGATATTGGTGGCTACAACTGCGGTGGCAATGAAGGCGGCGTGGTGCTGGGATGAGTGGCTGTGGCCCTAGCAAGATTTTTAAAATATTAGAAAAGGAAGAAGAATACCCATCCCATTCATAACTAAAGGGAGTGGCTAGTTACAAATAAAAAAAAAAAGCGAGTGGCTATTTTAACCGCCCAAAAAAAAAAAGGTGTGGCTATAAGCCACTAGATACAGTCTAATAATAAAGAATTTGAATAGAATAAGAGAATTCGAGTTTAAATTTTTTATGCCGCATATATGATTAAAGAAAAAGTGACCGCGCCCAATGTTTCTTGGACTGGGAAAGTCCTTGGAAGTGGCCTTTGATTGGCCAAGTCCTTAGAATTGGCCTTTTATCCCATGGCCCAACTAAACATGCAGATGACCCCTTTGCCATTTTTGCATTAATCCAATGATGAATACAATTGAATTAGAAGACAGTATGAAGCGTTCAAAGAACAAAAAATGATTGCAATATATTTCGTACTACCTTACATCAGGTGAGAAAAAGTGATGACAAACTACTCTGTGTCCTCCCTTACAGTGTTAAGACCACCTAAATACCTCCCTCAGTAGTGCACCAAAACTGTGGGGGAGTTCTTTGGCACAGCCAAGAGCAATTGCTTACAAGAGCTTAGAAACCAAAGAAGCCAAGCTCGCTAGCTCTCTCCTTTTCAAATGTCTCAAAGTACTGATAGATAATTGTTACTGCAAGCAATATCCCTGTCCCTGAGCCAATTGCTCCCATGAAATCCGCCAACACTGTCAGGGCACCAATACACATGCCTCCAAATGCTGCAGCAGTGGGAATGTATCTGTTGAGCTCTTTCTGCAAGTTTGACTCACGGTGCCCAGGCATAACCATTTGTTGTTCCTGCATATTCAGGAGTAAGATGTCAATATAATATGACAGCAGAAACTTAAACACCAGCATAATAGACATGCTATTCACTCATACGAAGTTGACTATATAGAAGAATTTTCACATACAAAAAATCTGAAAAAAGCTGATAGCAAAAAATTCAGTTTCAAAACCAACCTGGACTTGAATCAGAACAAGACCTTGCGTATAAAAGACTTAAAAATTGCTCCCACAAAGCAGGCATTTTAATGATTGTTGAACTATTTTAACGGGACACATTTTACCACTCCTTGCACACGCGGCTACACTCAATGGCAAACTTGACAATAAAACAGAACAGAAACAGATACAATTGCCCAAACAAGGCAGTAGAACCTATTTCAACGCCAAGATATTCTTCTAAGAAGAAAAGAATAGACACATCAATATCTTAATTTTAAGCTGGTCCAAAATTTCCAAAATTTCCAAAATTTCCAGTAGAACCTATTGCATCTCCAGTCCAGCCATAAGCACATAGCTGGTCCAAAATTTCCAAAAATTATCAACAAAGTTGGTTTGCAGCTAAATATCACTTGTTTTGACACAGTATCACTAAAATACCACTTGTTTCAAATGTGCCCACCAAACTATCATGAACTAAATACAGACTTACACAAGCAACCAAAATGCTACAATACAAAAGCATCAAATATATGAGGGAATCTGATATTTTGCTCCATGTGTTTTAAGTGGCAACCGCCAAGAACTTGATTACTTCTATCAGGAGTGGAACTTTCAACAACTCACAACATGATTCATACCGCTTACCAAGTACCTTCAACTATGACGTCATATGCCAACAAAACAATTTAACAGGATGACAAAACCAGGCTTGGTATACTGCAAAGTTACTAAAGTTATAGACAGAAAAGAAAACCATGAAGCTGGATTGAACAAACTCATATACAGTACCTTCAGCTGCTTGGCAACATCTTTTGCAGATGATCCAGACACTTCAATCCAAGTTTTAGAGAACAAGGCACAAGCTGACAGCATAAACACCAAATAGAACAACGCATGAAAAGGATTAGCTGCCATATCAGCTAAGCTGCAAAATATAAAAAAAACTTTCACAATTAGCATATTAAATAAGAATAACATCAAATTTTAATTGATCAGAGTTGTAGGTTATATTATAATAACAGAAAAAACATAGAACTTCAGAGGCTAAATGAATTATTAAGGGAGGCACTCCTTTTACCTGGATGGTGCAGTGATGTAGTATGCAAGACCACCAACGGGAATAGACTGACCACCTCCATATTCAGAATCCTTCCATTTGCCCAACAGATTTACAAAAAAGTTTCCACTGTACTTACGGTGGAGCAGCTGTAAAAATCCAGCAACATTATATAGTCAAAACATTGAAGCAGGCACGAGTCCAAGTTGCAACATATAATTATGAAACTCCACTACCTGAGAGATAAAGTAGAGGTTGGAAACAAGGGCAGACTGAAGAATAATGGGCATGTTGGAAGTATAAAACAGTTTTATTGGATATGAACCCTGCTGTCCACGGGCATTCTTTGATCTTACAGGCAAAACCACACGAAAACCTTGGAAGTATATCACAATTAAGAAAATCAAGACAGTAGCAAGCAGATTTGTCACATTGGGAAGATTCTGCCGGTAAAATGCTTCCCGAAGAGCTCGAACCTTGTCTGTTCTAGTAATCAACAAATGGAATAAAGCAATAACAGCACCCTCAAATTCAGCTCCACGTCCACTGTTGATGGTGGTGGGACTAAATGCCTTCCATATAATGTTTTCACTGCAGCAAAATGAGAGAGCTTCTTTCAGGTCTTCGATAAAAGTCTCATACCTAGATGAGAGTTGTGGTTTGACAAGATAACTTTTCTAGCTCAATGCTGGAAAAGCATAATAGCAAGATCAAGGGAAGATAGAATTACAAAATCTCACCAGATATTAGTCGCTATGAATAGGGAAATTCCAGACCCTAGACCATATCCTTTTTGAAGAAGCTCATCTAAACATATCACAATTATACCCGCAAAGCAGAGCTGAATGATGATGAGGATGGCATTTCCTACTCCAAGTTGGCTAACACTACCGTACATCCCAGAAAGAACATAGGCAACCGCCTCTCCAACAGCAATCAAGATGCCAAGTAGTTTCTGTGCTCCATTTCTAGGAAACAAAAGGAACTCATATAAACGCACAGCATATAACAGTCTAATTGTAGAAAATGACAATCCAACTTTGCCACACCAAAGCCTTCTGAAACCTCAATGAAAAATTAAAGCAAAATGTTGAAGAACTGAAAATTATAAGACATAAAGCAGTACATGCCAAAGAGAAAATCCTCTACACTTGGAAAATTGTTCAATTGGCCGAGATTATTCCCGAGAAGGCCAGGAAAAATGACGAGATGAAGAAAGAAAGATACTTACAAGAGGGCACGATCCTCACGTACATTGTTGTCTACTTCAATGATCTTAGACCCCGCCAGAAGTTGCACTACCAGTCCAGAAGTCACAATAGGGGTGATTCCAAGCTCCATAACAGTTCCACGGTTTGAAGCAAGGATAACACGCATCCAATAGAATGGATCTGCACCTGTTGTTGAGTGTATTCCATACAGAGGGAGCTGACTACAAACAAGGAAAATGAACAAAGAGATCACAGTATATATGACCTTCTCCCTAAATGGGACTTTCCTGTCAGCAGTCTGAACTTCAGGCAGAAATGATAGAAACGGTCTAACAAGGTGAAGCACTCTAAATCCACCTCCCATTTTACCGAACTACCCTAATCCAACCTGCACCAGCCATTTAACATATGTAAATACATACATAAGAGGGCTCGCAGAAAGATATATAACTATCAAAGCGCAACTCAGCATCTAAATGAGAATTGCATCAAATATATGAAATCAAGGTTAGCAATAATAAACAGAAGTTACTGTTTGTTATGTTCTTTACTTTATCTTCTATTGGGTGATGTACTGGGGCAAGCACAAGTGGCGCACAAAGTCTCATCCCAGACCTAGGGTTTGAGTACCAAAACCCCACAATGGTTGGGATAGTTTTACACACATTCCACTAACTGATCTCATAACCCAGTCAGCAACTTCAACACGTAAGGCACTCACATGGTAGAAGGACTTCGTTGCATGACTGTGGGAGTGTGGGAGTTAAGAGTCATGGGTAGTTGCAGGAACAACGGCTTGCATGATGAGCCACAACCCATGCATTTTTCAGTTTGTTTTATTTCAGCAATTTTAGTTTTTTCCAAATATAAGGGTTGTATGACTTTCAGTTGGTATGAATGAGAATTATGTTAGTCTTCTGAGTCTTCTTATTCTTGAGGAGTTAGTGTTCAATTTAGAAAAACACCTTTTGAGGAGTTTGGGTTGACTCAAAAAACCACATTACCGTAACAGATGGTTACTAACTTGCCATGTATACAGCAAAGACACTGACCAATTTTCTTAAAAGCTCACAAAGAAAAATAAAATAAAGGCTTGGATTTTCTTGACTTCAAGCATCTAACTAGACAAAAAGAGCAAAGAATGACAGTGAGAACTTATTGACTCCCTCCTCCCCGAGCAAACAAAACTGGAAAGGAAAGAGGATCACTTTCAGTTCTGAAGAATGTTTCTCAATAAATCAATTGTAATGTTGCTAGCAAGCCATGCGCCTCTATAAAACAAAAAATGTATTCTCCATATTGATCAAAAATTACCCGTTTACTAAAATCCTACGAAAGTAACCAATGTCACTGATTCAACCTTTGCGGCCTACAAAGTAGGACAGACTACAGAGTCTTCAAGGCGATGTAGCTTAACAAGGCTTCACCAGGGTATAAAAAAATCAAAACCTTTATGAATAAATTACCAGGGAAAATTAAACAACCCATAATCAGCATGAGCAAGCCATGAAGTAAAATCGTACTAAGCAATACCAACAAACGCGATAAAGCTAGATTTGGCTCATGCATGCGATACAAAACACAAAAACGACATCAATCTCAACTTGCAAGCATATACCAATTCAAAATTCGAACCCCACACCAACCATCGGTAATCCCCATATAATACACACGCAAACCAACAAAGAATCACGAAAATGCACAGAGATAATCAGGGAAGACAAAAACAGATCAGAGGCAAAACCCCAGAAATTCCAATTAACACAACAGATCTATAAAGATTCACGCGAATGAATCAAACGAAAACGAAAGAAAATTTACCGATCTGAAAATGAGGCAATATTTAAAGGTGAAAGAGATGGATTCCGATTCAGAATCAGAGAGGGTGCGTTGTCCGATATTGCCCGCCTCAGGCTCAGTTATAGTTGTTATCCAAGAGGAGGACTACTGGATCTGAACAAGTTCAATTAGGCCCTGCGGGCTTGGGAGGGTTATACCTGGGGTGAACCAATCACTTTCACACACGTATTCGACGTGCTGACGTAGATATCCTACTCTCTTGGTGTTCCTGCGTCAGATCGGGCTTTGTACTTGCAGAATTTTCAAACCTTCATTCTGGGACATTTCGGGAATCTCAGTCTATAGGGTAACGCCATGAAGATATTCAAAGAGTAGTCAGTAACTTCATGCAAATTCTACTTTATTCAGACTTAAGTAAATTTTAATTCTTTTAATTTTTTAAAAAAATTTAATTTTTTACCTTTCAAGTAATTAATTTAAATTTTTTTTATAATTTTAACTAAAATAATTTAACTTATCATTAATTAAAATTTTTTATATAAAATAAAATAATTTAAATTTTATTTTTATTATAATATAATATAATTATTATATAAATTTATTTCATAATTAAAAAATTATATTTAATAAAAAAAATAAATAACTTCACATTAAAATAAGAGTGTTAAAATTTTAAAAATAAAAATAAATTTGAATCACCACTTACTAATTATGTTATGTCAAAAAAAATTTAATAAAAAAAGATTAAATTACTACAAATATATTTATAAAGAAATTAAATTATTTTAATTATATTTAAAAAAATAAATTACTTTAATTATAATTATAAATAAATTAAATTATTTAATTTAAAATTTAAAATATTAATTTTTTAAAAAATATAAAAAAATAAAAGTGTCTTCGTAATAAATTTATTAGATATTATATTTAAATTATTAAATTTATAAAATTTTATAATATAAAATTTAATAAATTTAATAATAATATTTATTTTTATAAAATATTAATAAATTTTATTTTGTGTGATTAACATTTTGCTTTCAAGAATCTCATTTATTATTTGTTTTGCTCATATACAACCGATTACTGAATTTTTGTTGTAATTTAAGATTATAAATTGGTAGAGTTTAATCATAAAATACACATAATACAATTCATTTAATTTTTAACTCATTTTCTATTAACAATTTTAAGTATTTTATTAAAAATAATTAAAATTATAC
Organism: Dicorynia guianensis; assembly: GCA_037013595.1. NCBI lineage: Eukaryota > Viridiplantae > Streptophyta > Magnoliopsida > Fabales > Fabaceae > Dicorynia > Dicorynia guianensis. The sequence continues at coordinate 7,716,983 of JASUAB010000009.1, forward strand.
TATTCTCACATGACGAAATTCACACAACCTCAGCAATGAAAATAGGTTGTGTGGATACTATTTTAAAAATTATATGAGAAAACAATTTTTATGATATTTAATTTATTTTAAGAATATATATAATAAGTGTTTCACGTAATTTTATGTATGATAAATCATAGTTTTTTAAAAAATAACAAATTACTTAAGTATACAAAAAATTTTCCATTCAAATTCATAAATATAAAAAAGATTCAAAACAATCACTATATTATTGAAGATGTCAGCTCACAACTTTTTTTAAATGCATATAATACACACAGACTCTTGTGTACAAGTTACTTATGAGCTGATTTAGGGATTCAATGTGTGTAACATTTAGGCTGAATCACATGAAAGTTGATAGACTTCCATAGATTTTTATGTGCTTTAATAAATTCTCTGATTCAAAAAACTAAAATTTTTGAGGTATAAAAAAGAAATTAAATTTTTAAAATTTAATTAATTTTTATAAAATTTGAATTAAAAGTTTTTCAACCTAAATAATATTTTAACTTTTTTTTTTTTTTAAATGTGTCAAGTTAGAAGTGATGCGAGAAGAGTAGCCCACGGGGGAAGGGAGAGAGAGAGAGAGAGAGAGAGGCAGGGAAAAAAGGTTAACTCCTCGAAAAACACACTTTCCGCTTAACGGGTAAAGGTCGAGACGAGGGAAAGCAAACAAAAGAGCAAAAGAAAAGCCCTTTGTGAGAGAGAGTGAAGTACTGCACAGTGAAGCAGAGGCGGTGTCTAACTAGCCCCCAGACTTGGTTGTACAGGTGCGGAAGAAGAAGTACCCATTTGTTAGTTTCCGCTGCTTTCGCAACCCCGGTTGCCCAAAATGTCACTTTGTCACTGGCTTCTTCTTCTGTAGCTTCTTCTCAAAGTAAAAACCAAGCTACTAATCCTTTTCTCACTCTCTGCCTCTGCTTGAATCATTGGGATAACTATGAGAAATTACCTCCTGTTGTATCTTTTCTTGGCACTTGCTGTCACTTACTCTCTTCATTTTCATGCTCAGGCCGCTCCTGCAGGTTATAATTGTCTTCCCATTTCTTCAACAATTTTGTTTTTTTTTTTTTAATCTATTTGTTGAATGAGCATGCTTAGTTTCGATCATTTTTGAATTCTGAACCATTTTTATTGATAATTTTTGCTCGATTTACCTTTTGCATTTGTTCTTTCCCTCTCAATAATGGTGCTTGATGCTGCTAGATATCAAATTAATCACTCGTTTGCCTTTTTCCCCTTAAAACAGATTATTAAGTTTGTGTGATCTTTTTACAAAATGGGGATGCTTTCGTTTTCTTTTGAAAATTCTTACTTTAATTATATGATTTTGATTGTTCAGGACCACTGATTAAGCATCTGTCTTCACTTCTTAAATGGACAAGGTCTTCCTCTAAGACGCCTCAATCAGGTTAGATGTTACCTCCTTTTAATAAGGACTTGGTCATCCGTTTATCATATTCGTATATTCATGATATGTACGTGATGCCATTATTGCCTTTCAGATGGGAATGTTCTTCAATTTGAGGACGGTTATGTAGTTGAGACTGTTGTGGAGGGAAACGAGATTGGAATCATACCTTACAGGATTCGTGTCTCTGAGGATGGCGAACTCTTTGCTGTTGATGCCACCAATAGCAACATTGTTCGAATTACCCCACCATTGTCCCAATGTATGGTTGCTACTGTAACTACTGCCAGATTGATTCATTAGAATGTAACAATTTTGACAAAAGTTTTGAGAACCTTCTTATTCGGTCATAGTATTCTCATATTCTGTAATTTGGGCGAATGGTAAGAATAATGACTGAAAAATTTTCTCGGATTCATCTTTTATCAAATTCAGTTTAACTGGGCAAGTGGGCATTGATAGAAATATGAGGATAAAAAAGAAAAAAACAGAAGGGCAAAATCAAAGACTAAGCATTCTTGTAACTTTGTCATAATTCAGGAATCAAGTGAAGCTGCATATATTCCTTCTGTTTTGTCTTTATGATTTTAAGTTACTGCAGATAGTAGAGGAAGATTGGTGGCTGGATCATTTCAGGGTTACACTGGACACGTGGATGGAAAACCAAGTGATGCTCGATTTAATCATCCCAAAGGCATAACCATGGATGATAAAGGGAATGTTTATATTGCTGATACTCAGAATCTGGCCATAAGAAAGATTGGAGATTCTGGTATGTGCTACCTAAGTTACAAGACTTCACAAGTACAGACTAACATGGCCTATTGATATCTGCCAAGATCAAAATGGACTTTGATTTTCAATTTCTGTAGTGGAATTTCAAAATGGAACTGTTAACATACTTTGAGACTCAGTTATGGAATTTCTGCATGTTAGAATTATTGAATCTTGCTAGAGATATTTTATAGTATGAGGACTCGCAGGTTCATGTATTGCTTCTGGACATCTTTTTGCATGTATAACCAAAGACCAATTCTACTTTTCCACTTGATGAATATTTGACTTTTGTGCTTGCTTAAATTTTGACAGATGATAGGCCACTGTATTGGAAAGAACATCAGTGAGTATGATGAAAAGGAATTATGTTACTGATCCTCCTTGTATTTTTAGGTGTGACAACCATTGCTGGAGGAAAATCAAATGTTGCAGGCTACAGGGATGGTCCAAGTGAGGATGCTAAGTTCTCAAATGATTTTGATGTGGTATATGTTCGGCCAACCTGCTCCTTACTAGTCATTGATAGAGGAAATGCTGCTCTTCGACAAATCTCTCTCAACCAGGAGGATTGTGATTATCAAAACAGCTCAATTTCCAGTACAGGTTTTAGATATGTTAAATTCTTATTATAAGAATCATCTTAGTTAATATTAGATAATAATTGGGGCTTTCTCTTTGACCTTGCAATATAGTTTTGGATGAGTTATACTTCATTAAGAACTAGTAAATTCTGGTCATTGCAAGATATAACTCTGATGTTGAAGTTGTGATGAATTATGTGTAGCACTCAAACACAGACACAGAGTAATACCACCCGACCCCCTTGGTGAGGGGCCCGAGAAAAAGAATGAAGGAAAGAAGAAATAATGAAAGCAACATAAAAATATAAAAGCATCCAATATTATTTATGAAGAAAGAAAAGAAAGAAACACCTAATACTGTGTAATTTTTCTGTCTACAATGAACATCAGTTCCTGGGCAGTTTCTGCTCAAAAGTTTGCTTGCATCTCTCTTGTGGCATAATTTAGACAAGCTGGGGATGATAGCTTTATTGATGCATGGCTTTAGTTGGTCTGGTTCCATCAAATTTAGAGGAACATGTTTTGGCCTATGTACATTAATATTGTCTCTATATGTGAATTTAGTTTGTGCAACTGATTCGTTGACTCAGTTCTGATCTTGACTTGCTTTGGTGGGATGCACACATGAAATGGCAATCACAAGTCATCAGTGAATTTGTTAACTTCAGTACATTGTTTTTGGTTTGTCTGATTTATCCTTCTTAGCCTGAACTTGGCATGCCATTTTTTTTTATTCAATTGCTTATGCTGCTGCACTTGTTTTTGGTCCATTGTATGCTCGCTATCACAATTTAAGTCTTAAATTTTAGTAGTAATATCATTCATCTTGTTGGGCTTTTCTGCAGATATTCTTACAGTTATTGGTGTTGTCATAGTAGGATATGCTACATGCATGCTTCAGCAGGGATTTGGATCGTCTCTCTTTTCAAAGACAGTATGTCCCTTTTTGCTTCAATTGTTTTAGTATGAATAGAAGATTCTGAGGTATTTGGTATTTTAACCGTTGTAACTGAAAAATGTCACTCTGCTTTGTCTTGGAAATCTCTGCATATTGACGAACAAGAACATGACTTATTTGAAACCGTGTTCATACTTTTGAAAGTCAAAACTTCATAATTTCACTGCTTGTTGAATTTTTTCTATCCTGTTTGTTGTCCTTTTACATAGGTGGGATTCTGGGGTCAGAAGGTAGGATTTCCCCTGGTCCATATGTCCTTCCTTCTGTTGTTAAATCTTGTTGAAGTTTTTCCCGTCCTACTATAGCAAGCTTAATCCTTTAATTGTTATGTTATGGCATAAATTTTTTAGAAATTGTTGCATTCTTCCTCTTTGGCTAACTGCACAGTATAAATGCTGCAGCAATCATCAGAAAGAGAATTTCAAGGCCACGCAAGCAGAGAGAATCCTCTGCCCGTCCGGGAAAGTGGTAAAGAGGAGCCAGGATGGCCATCTTTTGGACAGCTTATTGTTGATCTTTCTAAGCTCTCCCTTGAGTGGTTGATTAGTTTGTTCTCTCAATTCATCCCCTCACGTTTCAGATCCGATGACCCCACTAGAGGCCTTACACCATTGAAAAATCGCCTTCAAATGCCCGAAGATGAAGCTGAGCCTTCATTGGTTGATAGGCAAAGTGCTCCAGCCCCGCTTACTGAAAACAGACAGGTCCATAGACCAAGCACAGCTGAGAAACAAGCAGAAATGAAGCCCCCAAAGATAAAATCAAGCAGTTTTAAGGACTCGTCAAGTAAGCACCGTTCATCAAAACGACAGGAGTATTCTGAATTCTATGGTTCTAGTGAGATTCCACCTTACATCAAAAGCAAGAGCCAAAAAGAAAGGTCAAGACACCGGCATCGAGAGAAGAGTGGAGAAGTGGGTTTTGGGGCAGTTGGAGCAGAGACAAAACCTGTTGATATGAGGGCTGTTGGTTATGACAATCCAAAATTTGACCATTACAATATGAGGACAAAGCATGTATCGGAGGATTCGTTCCGTTTCAACTCTCAGTAACAGGCTTTTTATAGTTTCTTTCATTTGTATTCTGTTCTCCATAACATTGAACATGTGCACCCACGACTGTTTGGGAGTTAGTCTGTAATTGAAGCTGTACTTTAAACAAGTCTGCAGTTGGCCAACCAAACAAGAGAGAAGATAATTTTTTATCCATGTGCGGGAAAATGTTGTGTTATTTAATCATCACCCCCCCCCCCCCTCCCCCCAAGACAACGTGGCTATTCAATGTCAGGGAGAATGCACTCACTGTCCCTTTGATGGAAGCATTAAACAAGCTGATAGTTGAGATGAGTCAAATTGTAGTCTCTGTTTGGTTTAACTGCTAGATGTCACAAAAATGTCAACTCGTGCGAAATGCATGCATTTCTTCCCTCGTTTCTCAATCGTTAAATGCCCCTTCTACCTTGACAAAACACATTTATCAATCTCTGGTAATTTTTTATCATAAAAGCCGTTTTATAGGTTTAGTATGCGCAGCACTTCGTTAAAAATCTATCACAGCAATCTTTTACTTAGCTGTTTTGTTGCAAACACAGATCCCAAAGTCTTAGCTTGGTGATAATCCAAGCTCCTTCCAAAGGTGACACAGATTTAAGTTATAGCTTAGTGCCAAGTCAAGTTCCTGCCAAAGCAGAAGGATGCAAATCTTCTGTCTCATTTGCTCTGTCTCATCCCTGTCACCTCAATATAGGGTGAAATTCCTTATTTCTTCGTTTCTACAGTGTAGCTAGCTTCATAAAACAAAATAACACGACTACTAGACCTTTAAACTCAACGCCTAGGAGAGTTCTCTGAATAAAATTTTCTTTTCATGTGAATAGCAATCCTTTGCGGTGCACGAAAATACTTTTCTTTGATTACAATTAGATAGTCTATGAATCAGTTTTATGTATCTCAGAAAATTTATTATGGCCTTGCCAAGAAAAAATGGACAAAATTAAAACGAAAAATAATAACTATTTATTATATTAAGTAGAACATTGATTGTAAGAGGTGTTCCTGTATTATGTTGGGTTGGATTGAGGTTAAGACTATTTGGGACTTAATCTGACTAATTTCTAATTGGGTTGGGTTGGTTCAAATTTGGAGAAAATTGTTTTCAAATCCAAATCAACCCAACTTGATCATTATGCGATTGATTTATATTTAGTTAATTAGATTCACAGGTCAACCTGCCCCATAAACATCCTAATTGGTTGTGTAAAATGAAAAATGACATGGGTATGCCCTGAAGTATCTCATATTTTTACGTAAAAAGAGAAATAAATGATAAAACGTTCTAAACATAAAAAAATATGCCTCTTAACACGTAAGGTTATCGTAAAATTGTAACTTGGAATTTGTTTTTGTGCATAAATGGCATGATATTATTGACTTGGGCTGTATGGACACTTACCCTCCTATCTTGTAAGAACCGTAGCCACTTTAGACAGTGGTTCCATTAGATTTTTCTTTTTTTTGGAGGGTGGAAGCAAACGAGGATAGTGTGGTTGCTGTGTACATTTCTTTTTTTTTTTCTTTTTTTTTTTACTGTTGTTTCTCATTTATTTTATTTTTTTTTATATATGAGTATAATAGGAATAGAAAATTATAAAAATAACGCTGCAGCTGCAGATCCAGATCCGTATGCTAGTCTGCTGCAGATATGTATGCTAGTCCATATTTGTCACAATCCATTAGGTCTTTTTCCCGTGTCTCTTTTGACCCTCTATTTTGATCCAGCGGGAAAAGAAAAAGGGAAAAAGGGGGGTGGAGGGGAGGGGGGGGGGGAGGGGGAGAATTAGAGAATAGGAGGTTCAATATCTCTTTTTTCTTTTTTCTTACTTTATCTCCTTTTCAAAAGAAAAAATTAAGGAAAAAAATTTATTTAAATTTTTAAATTAAAATAACCAAATTATCATAAACTTTTTTAATTTTAAAATTATTCATAATTTTAAAAAAAATAATTAATATATTACTTTCTAACTAAAATACTCTATCTTATCAATCAAACAAAAGAACCTCCTTTTACCAAACCAAATATGAAAATTACTTTTTTCTCCTCTTTTCTTTTTTATTAAAATTTCTTTCCTCCCTATTTCACTTTCAAACCAAACACTGCCTGAAGGTTAGGTCCAACTTTTCACCAGCACGAGCATCTTGCCAAAACAACCACATTAATTTATTAGGCTCAAATTGCTACCTATCAACTTAAGACCATCCCTTGCACAGCTGCACTTCCTGCAAATAAGGCAAAACCAACTCATGATTTTGGTAACTGATTATTTGCAAAAGGATAACAAAACAAGTGATTTTGAACATACCCACAATAAGATTAGTAATTTGTCTATTTTCTCTTTGATAAAGTTTGGATTTTGCCTTGTTTTAAACAGGGTTTTGTGTTTCCCCATCGGAGGAACCAAATTGGTCAGGACAAGTCAATAATATCATACCATTTGCCTTTTCCTGTTTTAAATTGAAAAGAAGAAACAAATCAGTCTGGCTGGAATTCATTGATTTCTCGGCCACAACCCATACTGCAGATAAATATTCAAGTAGAAAAAGTCCGCAGCCACCATAATGCCACACTATACTAGGAACATTGATAGCCCCAATCCCCACTTTCTCACTGATTTCATTGTCCCCTGCATTCCTTTTTTTTTTTTTTTTCTCAGCAATTCGTATTATTGTGCCATTATTCCCCGCTGTCCACTAGGCATTTCCCCGTCTTACAAATTAGAATTAAAATGTTTTCTCTCACATAAAAAAATTAAATTTTTACAAAAATTTAAAAGAAATATTAATTTATTAAATTTTATAATTTAATTTATAAAATTTAATAAATTTAATTGTTAAAAATTTTAGAAATAAGTATGCACTATGCAATTAAATTTAATTTATAAAAATAATAAAATTGATTAAAATTAATATTAAACCCTGTCAAACATTAAAAAATTATTTACACAAAATAATGTATAAAATATTATTAAATTTTATAAATTAAATTATAAAATTTCACAAATAATAATATATTATACACATTAATTTAATATATAAATAACAGCACTAAAGTAAACTGCAGCTAAGTTCAGCTCCCACGGCACTCAATTGCGGTTTGAGCTCTACTTTATAATAATAAAATTGTTATTGGTAGAAAAGCTAAACTCTATTTTAGTAATTTTCACACTTAAAAAAGATTAATTATTAATTTTTAACCAAAAATTACTTTAAATTCACTCAAAAATTGTTATTGGTGGGAATTCTAACGTAACGAGGCAAGTAAAATAGGTACCAAATCCCCTTACCGGCCCCACTTCTTACTAGCAGTGCTAATTCCGGTTACAATGTAATTGCAGATATACCAAAGATTATGGCAAATTTATAGATTATACCAAATAGATGTAAGATATTGATGGACACATCTATTTGTTATTACACAAACGGCATTGCTTGTTTAGTTTTATTATTTATTCAAGTAATTAAAATTAAGAAACTATGTCTAAAAATATGTGCTCAAGCATTTTCATTTTGTACATACATTATATATGATTATGAACTAATAATATACAAGCATAATAAAAACTGACACTGCATTTAAAGCAAAGACTTAAGTTAAATATTTGAGTTTATCAAAAAATTATATGATTATAAAGATTAAGATTACCTTAATTCAATCTAATTATTTACGTGCATTAAAATTTTGTACTTTACCCCTCTCAAGTTCCATAAATAAAAATATAAAAAGGTCTTTAATAACTCAATTACAATAAGGATGGAGAAAGCATATGCCCCCGTTTGTGATCACTTTCTTTACTAAAATATCAATAAAATACATAACATTTGTTAATATGATTTTTTATTCTGTTTATTACTAAATTATAAAAAATTTTCTTTATTCCATTTTTATCACTTTATTCTCAAAACATGTATTTTTCTCCAAGTTATTTTTTTGAATTTAGAAATTATTGCTTCGTAAAGCTTGATAAAAACATTTTAATTTAAGTGAAAGATAATTACATATAGCATAAAACTTTAAGAAAGTGAACTGCTATTTACTCTTAAATCAATGATAATTTATGATGATTCTACTAATGTACATTCACTCTATTAAGTATAAGACATTTTTATGAGCTACCAAAATAATAATTTTACAAAATAAAATGTATGCCTATTATCAAAAAAACATACATTTAATGTAAAACTTGTGTAAATTAATAAGTTAAAATACATAGAACTCCTTAAATTTTAAGTCAATTTTATGAAATTTTTTTAAATTTTAAAAATTATAAACAACTTTTTTAAATTATAAAATTTTTTTAAAAAGATACATTCATTAAAATTTCTGTTAAGGTATATACAGAAATATTTTTTCTTTTAGTCAAACTTCAAATTGATAAAAAAAAAATGACAAAAATGACTAACTCTGTTTGGCAAGTATGAAATGGGTAGGCTTCTGGGAAAGGGACTTTTGCTAAAGTCTACTATGGCAAACAAATAGCGACCAGCAAGAGTGTTGCAATCAAAGTCATCAACAAAGACCAAGTAAGGAAAGAGGGCTTGATGGAGCAGCTCAAACGCGAGATTTCAGTGATGTGCTTGGTTCGGCACCCCAACATAGTTGAGCTCAAAGAAGTTATGGCCACAAAGACCAAAATTTCCTTTGTCATGGAGTACGTGTATAATGGCGAGCTCTTCGCTAAAGTTGCCAAAGGCAAACTCAAAGAAGATCTCGCCTGCAAGTATTTCCAACAATTGATCAGCATCGTTGATTTTTGCCATAGTAGAGGCATCTCACACTGCAATCGTAGGCCAGAAAATTTATTGCTTGACGAGAATGAAAATCTCAAAATTTCAGATTTTGGGCTCTTGCCATTGCCAGAGCAACTCCATTTTGATGGCCTTCTCATACTCAATGTGGAACCCTGCACATGTTGGCCTTGAGGTGTTGAGAAAAAAGGGGTACAATGGATCCAAAGTAAATATCTAGTCCTGTGGCATGATTCTCTTTATCTTGCTTGCTGGGTTTCTTCCATTTCAAGATGAGAATCTCATGACTATGTACAATAAGGTGTTCAAAGCCAAATATCGATTTCCACCATGGTTTTTTGCGGAATCAAGGAGATTGATTTCGGAGATTCTAGTGGTCGACCTAGGGACACAGATTATGATCCCTGCCATAATGCGAGTTCCTTGGTTTTGAAAAGGTTTCTTGAGACCGTTTGTCTTTCAATTACAAGAGCTCAATTTGGACAAAGCCAAAAAAGGCGAACTGCAAAAGGTAGAGCTTGAAAATTTTAATGGCGGATTATAAAAAATTATGTATATTTTAAAAAAATTTTAGTCTATTTTTTTAGTTATATTGAAATTTGATCAAAGAACATTTAAAATTTGTGAAAAATTTAATAGAAAATTTTTTTTATATACTTTTCATAATTTAAGAGAATTATTTGAAATTTTTTAAAATTTAAAAAAAAATTAAAATTAACTTAAAATTTAAAAATTTTTTATACATTTTAATCAATATAATATAATAAAATAAATAAAAAAATAAAAATAAAAGTACAACTTATCATTAATGGATATAAGACTTTCAATTAAGTATTTTATAATTTTTATAAAATTTAATAAATTTAATAATTTAACTTTTATAAATAAATATTTAATAAAAATTTATTTTTAAAATAATAAAAAATTCACCATTATTTAAAATCTAAAACTTTAATAACTTTTTACTATTTTAAACAAATGTCACTTTTTATTTTTTCACTTATTTTCTTAATTATTTTAATTAATTTTATTTTTATCTAACGTCACCCTAATTTGATATTTGTAACTGGAACTCCATAGCAAGAATATCCAAACCCTAATAGGTGTGGCCACAATATAAAAAGCACAACGTGTGGGGCGTAATGATCGGATGACACCTCATGCTTCAAGCCACAGACTGTTCCGGTCACCGGGAAAAGCATCAGCGGCTGTAGTTGAAGGCAGAACAAACGAACGGCAACTCTTCGTCCACATCAACAGGGCTTCGTTCTTGACTTGGCGTCTCGATGAAGCTTTTCAAATCCACAGTCCTCTCATTTTAAATCTCTCCATCTGTGCTGAGCTCTGGCTTTTGTACTCGAAGAGGCGTAATGGGTTGCGCTGGATCCTCACAGTCCAAAGCAGATGGTGAGCCTCTCTTCCAACCTACTCTTTGCTCGTGCCTTTCTTTCTTCTGATTCCAGAGCTTTATCTGTACATTTGGTTTTGAGAAATGCTTGAAAATTTGGATATTGGGTTGCAGCAAAAACTCTTTATTCTGGAATTCGTTTGCTGGAAAATTACTCATACTGATAATTAGAAAAGCCCATGTGAAGCAGTCAAATTGTGATGCCGGAATATAGAATAATTAAAGGAAAAAAAATTAATCTGCATAGGGCACCGGCGAAACTAGTTTGATATGTAGATATCTGCCACATTTTCCTTAAAGAAACGATATACCTATTCTCAGATAAGCATATAGAGCATCAATCTTTTGTATTTTGTTTTCCAAGCAATTCTTGTAGTATAACGATATTTTTTTTATATACTTGATTGTTGGAAAAAGAATGGCCGTCTTCGCATTTGGAAGGTCTGCCAATCTTTAAAACTTCACATGATGCTGGTGGTAGCTTTTAATTCAATTGAATTGCTTGATTCATCAATCTTTATTTGTAGTTTTGGAAATTCAGTCCCTGATGGGAATAACTTTAGTTAGTTTTTGTTGCCCATATTAATGTTTAAGTTTTTAGATTAGTATCTTTATGTCAGTTGGAAATTAGGCTGAAAATCATTGAACGATTTTAACAGGGACAGTTAAAAGGATCCGTAAGCCTAAACCTTGGAAGCATCCGCAGCCAATAACCAAGACTCAGTTAATGCAGTTGCGAGATGAGTTTTGGGACACAGCTCCTCACTATGGTGGCCGCAAAGGTATTATCATATTTCAATAAATAACTAATTTTGAAATCTTTAAGGCCTATAGAAGATTAAATTACCCAATATAACATTATGAATTCAAGGGAAAAGGACTACTTTTGTGTCTCAGTTCACTCCCCATAGTTTACTGCATTTTTCCAAGATCTGTAGTTTTCTTACTGCTTATAATAATTTATCCATACTGTGCTGCATTTTTTTCAACTCTTCTCTGTTCATTTTCATAGATGCTTTCTCTACGGACAGGATTGTACAAGAATTTGTAAATTGTAATTAATTGAACATGTAAATTGACATTTTCATGCCCTAGCAAAAGGTCATTATGTAAAATCCAAATCTGATTTGGTAATTATATCCAGTCATATTTTGCTTAAGGCATAGGAGGCTGACCCTCAGTTATGGTTTGGCATTTCACTAACTGGAAGAAATTCATGAAAACATACTTTAACATAGAAAAATCTCCACAAGGAGTCTTTGCAGCATATGCCCTCTTAATTAAAATGTCTCTATTATTGTTTGTTTGTGCAATGGTACCATGAATATGGCAAAGGAGTGTTTTTAACTGGCAAAGAATTGGAGAGGAAGCTCCAATTTAAAAGAAATAGCTGCCTGATTGAGGTAGTGGAGATTGAGATTTATAAGTTGATAAAGATGTGGTGATTCATGTTGGGTTTTAAAAAGGAGACTTAAACGGCTTTTCAATCATTTTTCTCTATGGGTGATGAGTTTCTTTGTCTTAGGGCCATATACTTTCTTTGCTAAAAATGGAGAGTAAAAGAAAATACATGAGATAAGGATGGTCATTTTAGGAATGACCTAGCTTCTTGTCTGCTTGTTCTCTTTGTACAAAACATAAGCAAAAGGCATTGCCCATTATGGCATTTGTAAAAGAAGAAGCTTCAGATGTAAAATTATTGTTGTTTCTGAGTTCATTCTCTTCTTGTCAATGAGATAATGCTGAGGTTTCATTATGTATGCGCATTCTGATGATGATCATATTCACTATCTTAAGGCTGAAGAGCGAAGTTTGTATACTTCTTTTTTAATAGCATCTAGCAATGAACATGCTGGCTAAGCCGGACCTTAACACATAAAGATGCAATGGCTGAAAACTAACTTTAAAAGGAAAAGGCAGTAAATTCACATATAGGGTAAAGGAAAAATAAATAAGAATCAGTGGATCATCTTTATAGGAATGACCTTCTAAATTCTTGTATGGTTGTTCTCTTTTGTCCAAACTATCACACAAAATGCTTTTCCCATTCTTGCTTTTAGAAAATATGAAGCCTTGGTTATGGAATGATTTTTTTTCTAAGTTGATACTCTGCTTTTTTATATGGGAAAGAGCTGAGTTTTCAGCAAGTATCCACAACTCAATAATCATTACATTTACTATTTTAAGAGTGAAGTTGTATTTTTTATATTTTATTTTCATTTTGTAGTACTAGCGTATGCCTTTGTCATTGTTATTTGGCATCGAGGATTGTTATTATCTTGTCATTAAATAAAATCTTCCTTTAAATAATAAGGTACTAAGGCCAAAAATTGTGTATTTAAACAACGCCATTTCACACTCAGATCATCTGATTGAGTGTAACTTCTTGTGGTCAATGACTCTTTCGATTCTCAAATGCACGATATTTGATTTGAATTACTTAACTGAAGCGCATATGTCACTTTCTTCATGCTAGAGATTTGGGATGCTCTTCGAGCTGCTGCTGAGGCTGATCTAGCTTTAGCACAAGCAATTGTAGATAGTGCTGGGGTCATTGTCCAGAGTTCTGATTTGACAGTATGCTATGATGAAAGAGGTAATTAGTCCATGTTGCTTCCCTTAGTTTACTACATTCCAGAGTCTGAAAAAAAGAAAGAAAAGAAAAAGGAATATTGGGTATTATTTATTTTATTTTTCATAATGAAATGGGTGTTGTTGTGCGGCACTTAGAATTTTTGCTACTGCGCCTGGTGTTCTATTCTGGGTCTTTTGTTCTCTTTTGACTGATCTTTGTTGCAACTCTTCTGCAGGGGCAAAATATGAACTACCCAAGTATGTTTTGAGTGAGCCAACTAACCTGATTCGGGAAAGTTAATAGCAGAGGATAAATAGTATCATTCATGGGAAAGTGATTGTAAATCGTGTATATTATTATCTCATTGATTGGCAACTTCCATAGGGTAGCAACTTTTTTGCTTTCTGTCCGCACCTCCTTTCAACATCTCAAGTGTTGTTTCCTCTTTAACAATACAAAATTAACTATCTCTTTTGCATCAGTCTCAGATGACACATCTTGTTCAAATATCCCCGTTAGTCTTTTGTGAGTATGAAGGTACTTAGTCATCAATTTGTAAATCAAGCTTTATTCTAAATTTTCACCCCAATTGTTGATCAGTAACGTGGAATGTGTTTCCATTAGTAAGAAAGATACAATTTTATGTACATGTGGATGTTAACCGCTCCTTGGAAAATTGTTCCAATTCACTTGTTCGCTTACTGGTACTGCCCTGTGTTAATTGAAGAGACCAGGAAGGAAAACTTAAGCATGCCTGCTTGTTATATATTTTGTCGTTTCCCCGTTTCCAATATGCTAGATAGAAAATTGAAATGCAAGGGCCAAGGGGCAAGAATGGTTGTTTCCTGAACAGTTTTAAAACAATTTCCAAGACAAGTGGATGTCACAATTTCTAAGAATGGGTGCTGGACACTACCCTTTTGCATTTCAGTGTTGCAGTTTAAATATGCATCTCCTTGAATTTGATCTATCTGTAGATGCTCTCCAGTCTCCACGCCAGCTTGATTAATCAAGTACATTACCTTGAAATTTTGACTACATTCCCATCCCCTATCTCATTATTTTACCATCTCTTAAAGCGGACATCTTTCAAGCGCTCTCTCCGACTTCAATTTTTGAAGAATACCAAGTTTCGGCGAGACATTTCAAATCCCTCAAGCACCCTGACCCCGTCAAACGAAAAGCAATAGGTAGCCTATCATTGCGCATTGATCATTATGTGAACAACTATGCCTATTCCGGTTAGAGCAGCTCAGGTGTTATATTATAAAATATTGAAAATGCCTATAGGAAACATAACACAAAAACTTCATATTAAGACTTGAAAACAACTAAGACAGCAAGCTGCATTCAGATTCCAGGGAAAACCCAACTGAAATAGACAACCAAATCTACATAGTGAAAAACATTGCAATCATGAAGGGGCTTGCTTTGAAGCATGATCTTGCTGCAAGAATTGTCTCTTCAGCATGGAAATCCATCTAGAGAACTCAAACTCTCTTGAAGAATGAAAGAATATTGCCTTGTTTGGGATCCTTTGAGTTGCCTGCTTTCTTACCTCCGCCTTTGACAGTCGGATGGGAAGTGGAATTTGCGATAGCCGATGACTTCTTAGCTGCAGGAGGCCTGCAATTGCATACCCAATAAAGAAACTTAGTCATAAGTAACAAGCTTTGAACCAAAATACACAGAATATGGGCAATCTACAAGCTTTAGAATTCTGACATGATGTTTACTAAAAGGTGGTAGAGAACAGTAGCATGAGAACTAAACTGCTTGTATCCTCCAATCGTTAATATTAGGGTAAATTAATACTTATAGCAGTTCCTGAATATGTTCCGTAATTTTTATAAAACAACTTAATGAATCGAAGAGGTCTGCTTGTTTAACAGGGACAAATAAAGAAGCATAAACCTTAGGCCTTGAGTAACTTGGCGTCACTAGTTTTAATCCGCAAATCTCAGCAATATTCCACATTATGGCAAATAAAAGTGTATATTGCAGTATCATGAAATCAAGAAAATTGATATAAAGGAGAAAAATAAATCAATAAATACACAATCTCTCCTCGTTTATCAAGGGACAAGGTGTCATCAGGATTCAGGCTGAAAAATTGTCCGTTTCCAGTCAAATGTATAATCAAGATTAACTTTCACAACCAATACATGGAGAAAAGGAAATACACACTAACCTGTGGACAGTATCAGTAGCCGCATTGCTGTCAGATTTCTTTGTTGCAACATTATCAACTTTGTTAACTTCTGTCTCCTCCCCCTCCCAAACAACTTCTGTGACTGGAGCATCAATTAACAATTAAACAAGACAGATAAAAAAATAATTGTAAAGAATCTATGGTTTAGAAGAATCACTTGAGATACTGATATAGATCATCCCAAGAGCATGCGGGAAAATAGGTGTCAATGTTGATGTATTAGTAAAGAAATAGTTTTCCGTAAATTGATTAAGTTCAAAATACAACTTCTCAAGTACTCTATTATATTTATCCAGAAATTCAGCCTGTATCTAACAGGGAATAAAGCAGCTTCCTTGTGAAAATAATGCATTTGAACATGTAAGTACCTTCTCTCCCACGTTCATCAATCCTTGTCTTTAACACTTTTCTCCTCTTTGGTGAACCTGGAGCAGCATTGTCTAAATTATTCTTTTTATTCACATGAATTTCAGGACCACAACTATGAGAATTCTCGGTCAATAACTTCACAGTACTTGTGCACTTGCTGATAACTGAAAAGTCTTCTCTCAGTGGTTTGTTAGTTTCTCCATCAGTTGCTCTCTCTTCTTTAACCTTTGATTTATTTTCTGTCTCCATGTCAAAGTTTGTATTTGCTTTTTCTGAAGAAATTTGATCACTCCTTCCATGATCTTGAGAAGACTCTCTACTATGAAAATCAGGTGATGCTAAATTTATGGCATCTTCAAATTCATCATCATCTGAGAAATCAAGGACGACCCTCCTTTTCCTGGAACGTTCACTGTTGGATGATCTCCTCAAAGTGATATCTTGACTATCATCATCACTGCTGCCACCCTCTCCAGCTTCACGAGTACAAATTTGGGCATCAGCAGTAGTCACTGAAAAATAAAAATTGAGTCATTATGTCAAGAGAATCCATTGTATATATTTATAATATGATCTCCACTCTCCAGTCTCCACGCACAAAATTGAAAAATAACCTAAAGGGAATGAACTGCAAAGAAAACCAACCAGTAGGATTTGAAACTGCTTTGCTATCTTCTGCTGGCAGGGAGCCAGTCTCGGGTTTTGCAGATGCGCGACCCCAAAAATTTGCCAATGAACCTCCGGTAGCGGTACAGCTTTTATCAGCTTTCTTTTTGCCAGTGGGCAAGGGAAGGACCTTTTCTTTGTTTGCAGGAGGTTTATTGAACTGGTCATGAACTCCTGTACCATTTCTTTCACTTTTGACATCTTTCACCATATTTGTTGATTTCAGACTAACTTTGGAAATATGTTCATGTGCTTTATTTTGCATAGGTTGTGGAAGCACATTATTTTGGTGCTCTATCTTACTCTTTGTTGGACCAAGAACTGTAGATTTTGTCTGTAGAGCTGCAGGTACCACTGATGAGCAATCCATATTCCGTTGAACAAGAGGATTAGAGATACCACAGAACCTGCAAAGTGAGAAGAACTGTAGTCAGAACCAAGCGAACCTCAAATATATCTCTACATGGTAATAGTTTGGTGTTCTATCTTTCTTAGTAATGAATTTTAAAAAAGTTACCATTAAGACTTCTAAAAATCCCAAAGGATCAGAACAATCAACTTCTACACTGAAGCTGCCTCCATTTTTTGGGTCCCAATTAATATTCTCAATAATCCAATATATACAACTATATATTAACTTACTTTCAATAATGACAAGGCTCGTCTATATTGAAATTAGAAGATGATAAGTTGATTCAATAACCAGAGACATTGGCAGTTCTATAATGCATGGCGCACAGCATACACGTGTTCCTTCTGTTGACCAGTACATGGCATATCAATAAATGTTCACATGTACATATATAAATAAGTAACAGAATCAAAGGAAGTAATAAATGGAGTAACAAAGCACACCAAAATCAGAAACAAACTCAGGAAGACCTGAAGTTACAAGAATCTAGATTAATACTATCAAACTGTCAAATGCAATCACAACAAACTATACGTGACAAGGCACCAACCTGTTATCTCTCAAGCAATTGTCAACTGAGAAGGGCTGCTTGAAAAGCTCCTCTGCTTGAATAAATTCTGCATTCCAAAGCACAGCTGGGTCCTTTGGAATGCTAGCTTGGACACTATATACATGAATTGAACAATGCCCATCAAATTCTTGTTGTGCTTCTGCATAAGAAGTCAGGAAAAAAACAGTCATATTATGTTCTTCCTAATTCCAAGAGTTTGCAAACAATTTCCTCAAATCCCAATGCACTAACATTTTCTTTCAAAATGTATGCTGAATAGTCTAGTTCTGCTGAACACATCATACAGTAAGTGAAAGTGCCTGATAAGTATATATTCCAACGTAACAGTGATGGTATAAACCGATCTACAATGATGAATGATAAAAACAACAAACTAATCCAGGTTCTGTTGTATAACTTACTAAGTGAAAGCCACCAACTGACTTAAAAAATGGACAACTAAATCAAGCAGACAGTAGGGGAATCAATTACTGAGAATGTTGTAAGAACCTAATATGTGAGTTTATATAACTTTCTTAGTAGGAATAGAAAAGAAAATTTATATAATTTTTAAGTTTATTTCAGGGTGACCTCAAGTTCATATCCAAATTATCAGTAAAATATGATGAGGAAAAATAAACCATTCCATGGCAGTTGTTATTCAGCACTTCATGCATGCAAAGAATAGTGTTACAAATTATCAGAGGAATTTTCTATTCATTGTATATGGGGACTTTGTTAAATACTTCGCACAAAGAATGCACAAACTTTGTTTACCTGTCCCTGACTTTTTACAGGTGTGCAAAATACTCATAATAACCTTCACCTGGAAAACTATGTGCATCTAATGCTTTTTGACCGTCACACCTTATCACTTTCATTCAAAAAGCAAGCACAAGCAGTGGGAAGACCATGAATAAATTCCCCTTGGTTTTAACATATATAGCAAGGGAAGATAATCCAATCATATGTATGAATCTGATGAGAATGGGCCTTGCAGTAATGACAATTTATCTTTTTTTTCTTCTTTAATATCAAAAGAGATTTAGCATTATGGAAAAGTGAACTCAATTTGTCATCTTTTCTCATGTTATCTCGAACTCATATAGATGGAAACAACCACACTCAGTAAACTATATAGAAAACCATATATTAAAAAAAAAAATCCTCAATACCTGCAAGCTTTGGCCCAGTAACAAGCCTTATATGGTAACTTGGACAACTGCTCTTTAACCAGCCAGACAAAGCATATATCACTTCCAACCTGCTTCCATGCTTTTGAACATACTCCTGAAGCAACCTATATTTAACAAGTTTCAAAGTTCAAACTACTCATAGAATCAACACATAAATCCCAATCATGCAAATAAAACTTTAATATGACCAAAAAGTAACCCACCTCTTCGCTTCATCAGATGACAACTTATAATTCCGACTTAGCCACTTGTAGGAAACCTGAAAGAGGATGTCATACAGCGTCAGGCTTACTAAACAATATCCTGTAAAAGAAAAAAAAAAAAAACTCTGACTAGGAGTTAATAAGTCCATTGCCTAAACCCACTACCTTACAGACAAGAAAGATCAGTAATATAGTCACATCATTTGGTCTTGCAGAAAAAGATAGTGAAATTAGAATGGGACATCAGCAGACAGCAGTAGACAAGTGAAGCCTTCAATATGAAATTAAAATATAGATAGACTTTAATGCCAATAATTTAACACAAATTAGAAAAACACAATTTCCTTTACAAATCTTATAACTTTGTTAAAATATTCATAAAGCAAACTCAAAACTGAATCATTGTTCATCCATCAAGTTAAAACTAAATAATAATTGCTGAAAAGACCAAAAAGAACAAAGCCACATATATTTATATTCCTTTTTCATGTATCTTTGTAATTATCAATGGATCTTTATTTAATCAAAATTTTACACCCATTGGATGCACCATGTCAGCCTAGCACTAGACATTGGGGACCGCTTCCATATTTGGGTCCCATCATGCTGTCTTAGTCAAATCAATTGACTGTATTGCTCTGGTGCATAGCTAACGTGATACACCCAGTGCATCCAAGAATCTCTCTGCATGGTATTGACGTATATTAATTGGATCATGCCAGTGAACTGAGAGGTATGTTCAAGCATAAAAAAGACCAGGCAGGTTTTAAACAAATAGGTAGACGGCTGTGACCCACTTAATTTTAGAGCAAAATATATGCTGAAAAGCATTCAAGTAAAGCCAGAACTATTGCCTGCCAATGATATGTCAGTTTTAGATAAGAAAACGCAGTTATTCGGAAATAAATGAGAGATTTTAATCGATACGCTGCATCCTTAACTCAGAACAATATCCACCTAATATTTTCTATTTTGATCATAAGAATGCATGCGTAAAGTAAACTTTCGCGTATTTAGAACTTCAAGTCATAGAAGCATATAAACTACTTCTAATCTCACTGCCCACAATCGGTTTCATATCTCAGAAAAGACAACAAGCTCGCTTCATCCTCAGTTATCAAATCCCTGTGCCCAGGGCTATGAATCAAACGAATTTAGGAACAAAGAGGGAAGTTAAGCAAAAAGCACCAAAATTCATAACCAAGAAATCATCTAACGCCAAAAGCATCAAGTGGAAGATATTTGCATCAGATCGAGAGTGCGAAATCGCAGGGGGAATATTAAAAATCTCGGTGAATCTAGGGAATAGGGGAAAGTGAAAGGGACGGAGAGAGAATTACCACTTGAAGTTGATCGGAGACGAGGTATTCGATCTCTTCAATCATGGCTAGGGTTTCAGTCTCCGCCATACCGTTAAGGCCTATTGAAACGAGGATGACCAAATTGGTTACAGCGCATTTGTTTCCCTCCGAAAAATGCCCTCGTTTTCCCGCCACTCTCTTAGTTTCTCGGCCGCACTTCATAGCTACCACCACAACCACTAACAATTACCACTCTTGGCATGCTGGGACTTCCCTTATTGGGCCTCAGTAAGTTAAAGCCCAGCTCAACATTGATGAACGTGTGAATTGTAGGGGGCCCAAAGTTCAAGTCCAAGAATATGCCGTGGTGTTTGAAAGGACATTCTGGTTTAGTCTCTTTATATTTATATTTATATTTTTATTTATTCAAATTTTATATTTAAATTTGTATTTATTTAAATTTATCAGATCTTATAAATTTAATTATATAATATAAAAAATTAATAATTTACACGGAAAATTGTGAAAATTTTGTGAATTTAAAGTAGTGGGAACGTGACTTTCCAGTCAAATTACATACTTTTTTTAACAAAAAACTTAAGGTACTAGAAGATTACCTATTCAAATTATATGCTTTGCTTTCACTATAATTCACATAGACGAGGGAGCATCTTGAAGAAGCTAAACAATGATTTTGTTTCTGGGTTTCTGCATGTTCTCTTTTTGCTATTTAATATTTCTTTGGCGTGCCTCACTTCTTGTGATATTTGAAACCTCTCCAGACAAAATAAAACCATTTGTTCAAATTGCATTTGTCTCTTAAATAGGGAACTTTTTTTTTTCAGTGAAATGTGTCATGGTCGAATTTATCAGTTGAATAAGATATAAAGCAAATGATATCATTAATAAAATATTTATTTTTAAATTATTTATTTTGTAATTAAAGTGTCTAAAAATATTATATTCATTTATTTCTTTTTATTAAATTAATATATATTTAATATGATTAAAAAATTATAAAATTTTATAATTATTTGAATAACTTTTTTAATTTTTTATTCATTCTATGGTTATATATATGATTGAGCTAACAAAACTTGTAATGTAGTCTTCTTTTTTTTTTTCTTTATATTTAGTTTTGATCAATCAATGGGCTTAGCTAATTTGACCAACTTGACTAATATATTGAACTGGTTTGGTGGCTGATTAATAGTCCAATTAGTTAGGCTAATTTTCTTCTATTTCTCGGAAGGTATCCCTCTATCTTTTAGTGAGAAACTAATCATTTATACAAGAGCTGGGAATGGTAAACCTTTGTTGATAAAATTTACTGTGGATTTAAATTTGTGATGATAAATTACTTTAAAACCTTGAGCTACACTATCACCTTGTTGGTTAGTTAAGTCAGGTTTTTATTTTTTTGGGTTTTTTCAGAGTATTCTGATCAGTAAAAATTAATATGTTTTGAGATATTGAAGACACTAAAACAATTCAAATAAACTTTTTCTATATACAAAATTTAAATTAAACAAAATAACTTACTTAAATATTTAAATAACTCGTACATACCAATTTTTAAACCATGGCTTTTTGGTGTGTAAATAATGATGAATGGGTTCGCGGTTGTTAGACGGGAAAACTCAACGCGTTGGCAGCAAATTAATCTTCTAATACAGCTTCTTATGGTGGAGGGTGCGCCTCTGAGCATATGCAAAAAACGGAGTAAGAAATGCAAATGACAAGGAATAGAGCGATGAATGCTACAGCAACCATGACAGTAATTATTCGAAATCATCATAATATTCCCTCCTATTCCATATCATTAATCGTAATAATTATCAAGCAGATGATAACATGCCTTGGCTCCTCCATCATTTAGATTTTATTGAAAATAACAACTTCATCATATCCTTTCCTGCAACCACCATAAAACATCGATCAGCATCCGTAAATTTATCTGCAGAGCAGATCCACATCTATGTTGCCAAGACATTATGTGCTTACCCAGCTGCCCCACTATAAGTAGGTTCGTAATTGTAAATGAGATTGTCCAGCACGTTTTGATTTTCTGGTCTGTTTGAGGATTTCCTAGCTTCACTGCGCCCAAAACCATCAAGGTGAAATCAGGGTAATTTTTGGTGTGTATCAGGCTGTTGGGTGGAGTAAAATCGAGTTTAAAAATTTCAACTCTAACCGACCGATTATATACACAGATCGGTTTTGGATTGATCAGTGGGGTTGTGGATTTCAATTCGGGTAAGGCTCGCAGAAAAAACCGGCAGATATATGCATGCAGAGAGGAGGAAAAGGGTAGTAATACCATCATTAGAAACAAAAAGCATAAATTGTATGCTCTTTCAATTGCGTGGCGATTACTCTGTGCAACTTCCAGTTAGCCATTTATGGCCCGATGGCTTGTCAGCAACAAGGATCAGTTATATTGCACCAGTGATTGTGGTGCATGATTGGACGTATGATCAGATTGTGAGTCCTAACCTGACCAAAAAGTTGGCAGCATGTTGAGTTACCCGGATGGCATCCTGTGTGTGTGGAATTTTTGAAGAATAAGCCCATTCAAAAGCATTTTTGTGACATAAATTACAAAGGAAGTGACATGGTTGAAGAGAGATAACGATCATAGTCCATAAGGAACTTAACAAATTATACAGTAATTAACAATCGAAGTTCAAAGTACAGCAAAAATCCGTGCAAAGCAAATCAAGAATCACCTCGGGATGCCACTGGAAGGCAGTTACAGGATAGTTTTGTGATCGTACTGTGGAAACATAAACCTAATTCAGTAACCAGTAGTATTAGATTTATCTTAAAAGGAAAGCTGATAACAGTTACAATTATCTTAAGAGATGACAGTATTCACTATTCAATACCTTATCACCTGATCCATCCGTGGCAGTAGTGGAGATCTCACAGAAAACTAGATAACTTTTCATTTACCAGAAATCTTGCTGGAGATATGCCATACTGTCGTGCCCCAAGTCAGATCAAAATTGATTTCAAAATATCAAGACAACTCTGAATGGTTGGCATGCCTTAAGCTATCCTCTATTCAGAGGCCTCCACCTGATGAATCCGGTAAACTTTTCAAATGCTGGTTCAAAACTTTCCATGCAGTTGCAGGTCAAGAAGCTTATATGGGATGCAGAAGGCGGGGAATTCTAAGAGCAGCAGCTTGGTTTTTTCATAAATTATAATAGATTCAATTGATATGCACTTTGTCTCAACTTAAAATGGGTACTTGCAAAAGCCGAGGGAAAAATAACAAGAAGTCATTGAAAACTCACACTATTAGTGTGCATGGCAAGACAATCTGTACTCAACTTCTTTATCAAGTCTGGAGGAAATCTGCAGGAAAGAAAGTTATGAACATCAACTTGCGCATCTGATTAGTGACTAAATGATGAGAAGGACCGGACAAATATTTTGGTAACTTAATCTCAGGGGAGGGATCAAGATTTTTTTTTAGGGTGTCAATTGGTGCATGTATACTTATATGTTATTTAATGATTGGTTCATGTAGCAAAAAGACAGAATCATTTTAAAATTTTTTGGTATAAATAAAAATATTCAAAATTCAAGGAGTTAAACTAAAGCTTTTTTAAATTTTATATGGTATAGCAGGAGTTTCTCAAAGTTCAAAGGACCAGACTCCAGCTTACTGACACCCTTGGTTCTGCCACTGCATAGTCTCATGCCCTCTGCAATTAATTTAGAAATAATAAAGGGCTAAATACAATATTGCAGTAGATAAATTACCTTTGAAATACGGATCCTTCAATATTTGCTTTATCGACAAATTGAAGAACACTTCCCCGATTTGTTGCAGTGAACGTTTCAAGAATATCGTTGTCCTATTATAAGCAAAAAGAGCATTCATTGTTAGAGAAGTAAAAAAGAGATACGTGTCAATTGTATAATCAGAACTTTTAAAACTAATCTCAACATGTCGTGATTTATTCAACAAATATTCAAAGCATAAACTTCACCAAGTTGATATTAAAGTTAGGGCTAAATTTACCACTATATCACATGTTGCATATTTGTAGTGAAGTTATATTATGAATGGTATGGATGTGCAAAATCTTTAAACCTGACCAATCTGTACTGTTTAAACTCATCCGTAACTCATACTTTTATATCGCAATGGATGATAAGTTACACATTTTTTTTATTAAATTTGTCTCAAACGAAACCCTTCAAAACATGTAAAAATTGTCAACCTGATTGAAATGAATTCAATCAATATATATAATTGATTGGATTTAAATAAAAAATTCGAAATTTAAGTTTACTCAACTCAACTGAACTTTTGTCTCAACTCGATTTGAACGCAAAAAAATAACTGATGAACTATATTCATTCTATGCAAATTCAGCAGAAAAGTATTCCATGGCTACAACTCCATTGTGTTTGAATCATTAGCAAACATTAAAGTAAAGAAAGTGAATAAGTGATTTTGCAGAGAGTTTGCTCTATGGATAAGTGATTTCACAAACAAAATCATATATAAAACCAAAAGAAAGCGAATTTACCTCGCTCACAATTATTGCTAGAAGTTCAAACCCTAAGTCGATGGCATATATTGGGAAATGATCTCCAGCATCATTTTTCTCTAAAACTTTCTGCACCTATGAAGGAGACTTGATTGAAGTTACCGAAACATCTTTAAATCGCATGAATACATGATCCAACACTAAAACCTTAATTTTACACATGTGCAAACAGACTTGCCAACTAATGCAAATTGGATGAATACAAGCCATTGAAAATGCATATAAACTGAGCGAGTAATGGAAAAATAGTAAGCAGGCAGATGCCTTGAAAATTTTTTCAACAGTTTGGTAATATAAACCCTTTTTAGCCCACCCACCAGTGAAGAGCACCCGCCATTGACCAACTTGAGCTTCTGCAATGAGTAAATAATAATGATTATCTAGCATTACAAAGTTCAAACATTACTAGTTCATAATCATGTGTTCCAATCTCATCTCTAGTCAGCTAACTCTCTCCTTTCCAGTCCGTCACCTTTCACTTTCAAGATAAAAGTTCAAATTTTGAACATACTGGGTGATTTTCATTCCGACCTTTTGACGTACACTCAAAGTTTCTAAAAGGGAAAGACAAAGAAAAAAATAAGTCGGCGGAAAACCTGGAAAATTTGTCACTAGGCTAGTATTCTATATGTGCCTTTTTTTTTTTTTTTTTTCACCATTGCTCTATTTCTTTCCTAGTTCCTTGTTCAATATTTAGAAGAAATAAGACTTTTTTTATTCTTAAATTACTTTTTTTCGTTTAAATTTTTTTTTCTTCCAGCAATGTATTGGCTTGTAATGGTATGCCTCGAGAATGGTCTCCTGTGGTCCGTTATAGATAAGAGCGCCGCCGGATTCGACGAAATTTCACGTAGGAAGCGACAATGTAAGAAGCATTGGTGGCGTTGCTGAGGCACCGTCACCTAGGTGGGTGAGAATTCCGATGACGGGCTGGCAGTAGAGGCTGGGGTCGGTCGCCAGGCGAATGGGTGAGTCATGAGGCAGTTGACTCGGAAGAAGAATAGCTGGTTCGGTCCTAGCGGAGGCAACACATATGAGAAGGGCAAAAAGAAGGGGAACGCAGAGGAAGTTTCGGCCGCAATCTGCCATGTGGGAGGAGGCGCTGGTAGCAGAATGGGAGTGAGCAGTGACTGTGGTAATGACGTGCGAGTGAGGCTTTCAATCATTTATAGAAAAAGTTGACGCACCGTGTCGGTACGCCACACATAAGACATTCTGAAATTATCGTCTCTCTTTCTTGAGAGAAAGTACTAGACAGATTTTACGTGTTTCATCCATGGTCACAAACTTTGAAAGAACTACTAAGATTTTTCTTCAGGTTGTCCCTCTTAATACAGCGGTCATGCGCCTTGCACCTAATATGCTACTTGCATCCATTTATTTTTGTTATTTTTACAATCTTATCTGGGAACGGAATAGACAGACACACGATATCAGAAGATTCGATCATGCTGCATGCGCATTAAGCACTTTATCACTCTAGTATCAACGATGAATCGAAGAATGGGATTTGAATTTTTTTTATTTTAGTAATTTTTTATTTTTTTAAAAATTTAATAAGTAAAAATTTTATATTTTTTATTATTTTTTCTTAAATTTATGTAACCAATACAAAGGATCACAAAGTTTCATCATCATGGGGCCTGATAGGACGACAAGGTTGTCTACGGGTGATGGACAGTTTATGACTTGTCCTATCAACAAGAAAATTTTACCGTATTGTAAAGATAGTTAAAATTAAATATTTTTAACTTAAAATTTAAATTAAAAAGTATCCGTGTCAGCCATAAATGCACGTGATTTAATTTAACTGCATTATAATTATTTAAAATTAATTAACGATGCATATAACATAATTTAATATTCTTATATTTTCATTTATAATTTTTTTAATTGAAATATTTCAACAAGTAACTAACATTATTTTTAAAAATTTAATTTGATTTAAAGAATTTTAAATATTTTAAATAAATTATTTTAATTTAATTTAAATTTTATATCTAAAAAATTCATTTAAAAAAGATTTCATTTAATCATACTTAAAAATTATTTTTAGTATGTCAAAAAAAATATTTTAGAGAACTTAAAATAATTTTTCTCTAAAAATTACTTTTCTTATTAGAATCCATTTTAAGTGTACATTCCCACTACGTGAATCTAACATTGAGACTGCTTTTCGTATAATGCTATCCCCTGTCCATTTGAGCGCTGCTAAAGTTACGTAGCTTCGCCTACAACTGTTCTACGCTCATTAACAAAATAAATAAAACGATTCGTTTAAATTATTATTGTTTTATAGAATGTAGAACTCTTGTAGCTCTAAGAATGTATTTGCATCATTTCTCATCCATTTTACTATAGAGAAAAAAAATATAACAACTAGTTTATACGGAGAGTTTCATGCCCGATAAACAAAACTGGGAGTTTATTTAGATGTCTCTAGTTGAACTAAATTAGGTATAATTAATTATGCATACAAGTGTACATATAATGATGGGATAGAAGATTGACTTTTATTGATTTACAATTATAGTACTTGACTGATTTGATGATGGATTGAAATGTGAATGAAGAATATAAGTTAGAGGATGAATAATAATATATCTTTATGTTATTATATTTTTATTTTTTAATTCTTTAATATGCTTTTTTTGGCTTAAAAATTTAAGATGAGAGGAGGCTTTTTCTATTCTAAAGTTAAGATAGATCACTAATTTTACCAAGAATTTACTGATCATATATTAATAAAAAATTTTCAAAATTAAACTTAAGTCATATAATTGTTATAAACAAAAGATCAATCAAAACAGCCAACAAACGGTAATAAGCTTTCGTTTATTAGTTTTGTACATGAGCAGGCTATTCATAGAGTAGGTGACATTGAATTCTGTGAAAATTTTGCGTCACCTATCCTGTATGAGGAGAGATCCTATTTGCACATTATGTGAGGTAGCTTTTCTCAACAGTAGTATTAGAGCTACTAGTTGCCGATTAGAGCCAAATTAATGTCGTGATTAAGATTTGGTGCAGATTGAAAAATGTTGAAAAAACTAAAAAGATAGGATAGATTGAAGGTTTTCTTGAAGACTTTATAATAAAAAATACTTGCTCGGTTGCTTGCAGAGCTTCCCAGATTCGTTTCAACCCCTCACTGTTGTCTTATTTTCATCGGAGATATATTTGTTTTTCCATTGAAAACACTTGCAGCTGGTTGTCGTGGGAAGCCACGCCTGCCTCGCTTCCTGCCGAATATTACTGACAGGCCTTATGGTTTGAAGAAGATGCCCTTAACTGATCAGTTAGATAAACACACTCTTGAATGGCTTTGTGAGAAGAGGCCTGCTGATATGGGAGAAGATAAATACTGTGAATCTTTGGAATCCTTAATGCATTTCGATCACCATGTCTAAGCTCTGAAACAACATTGGGGTACTTGAGAGCTATTTTGCCCCGAATCAGGAGGATTACACTGTGGAAGAAGTGCACAAAATTGGAGATAAAGCAGTGCGTGTGGGATGAGGCTTGTTGTTGGTGTTCAAGAGCAAATGCGTGCCTGTGAATGATCTCACATTAATCTTCCCGTGAGTTTTTTTTTAGCGAATGGTTTTTCATCCCGATTAGATTTAAAATTGGCTAAAATATATAAACAAAATCAATCTAAAATAATTCAACTGGAATTCGTAATCAAAATATTAGGTCACTATTAGAATTAGTATGAAGAAAAATTATTGTATTAACTATCCTCTTTTTTTATTTTTCTTTAACTTTAGTATTTTTTATTTATTTTTTAATTTATATTAAAATTTATTTTGTGAGTTTAATTTTTTTAGTTAATTATTTTTTATTTTTTATTTATCTTTTTCTTACTTTTTTTATTTTTAAATCCTGCAAAGGCAGATGATGCTTACCCTATATATATAATTTTGGTTCATACTTTGCCCCCAAAGTATTGCTGCATTTCTTGTTGCTAGTTTTCGACTAAGGTAAATGGCTAAAAAATCAAAGCTAAGTAATAAAAATGTCAAACTACAACTTAGGAAGTGATCTAAGTTGTAAAACTTTGGATTAATTATTTGAAACAAATATTATTTATTATTTACTTTGAAATATTCAAAAACAGTTAGTAATATTTTGTTTTAAATTTTCTAAACAAATTTTTATTTTTTGTTTTTTTTTGTTTGGTACAACAAATTTTATTTTTCTTGTTACAATTGATAATAGTAATTATAATTTGAAACAATTATGCTTTATTTTGTTTTATTTTGTAGTATACTTTTTTTTTTCATTTCTCTACTTACTTTAATGTCATTTTCGTTATTATTATTATTATTATTATTATTTATCACTGTCGTATCAGTTAGTTTCCTTCTAAAACGAAATAGTTAGAGATGGCAGGATAGACCGTTAATTCAGGTAAATGTTCGCCTTAACGCCCTCGGTTTTTGCATCAACAGTTTTCTAATAATGGCCCAAATGAATTCCACCACCCAACCTCTGCTTCGAAGCATCAAACATATCTCTTCCATCTCTCTTCTCCTTCCTTGTATGCCCATGCACGCATACACGGAGAGGAAGTGAGAGAGACAGAGACAGAGGCACAAGAGAAGGGTCGTGATCTTGTTCCTGTTTTGTCTAAGCAAGGTCATGATCTTCCATCTCGCCGTTGCCCTCTTCCATTGATTGCATAAAGTTGGGTCTTTTCTGTTGCATTTTTGCTGTTGGGATCCTAAATAAGAGAAAAATGGAGGGGGAAAAAACCAACATGGCCCCTCGATCATTTACTCGTTATGTTGAACAAGAACTGGGAAAGTTCCCACATTTTGTGGTCTGTGCAGTGCTTGAATGGGTGCTGATATTCATACTTTTTCTTGATGGGTTTCTCGCGTTTCTTGCCAATGAGTTCGCTAACTTCTTTGAATTGAAAACCCCATGCTTGCTTTGCACGAGGATTGATCATGTTCTGGTTCACAGAGATCCTGATTTCTATTTCAACGAATCCATTTGTGAGGGTCATAAGAAGAATGTTTCTTCTCTGGCGTTGTGTCACAACCACAAGAAACTCTCTGACATAAGACAAATGTGCGAGAGCTGCCTTCTTTCATTTGCAACAGAGAGAGAATCAGATTGTGATACCTACAAGTCTCTTGTTGGAATCCTGCATAAGGATCTGGAATGCTTTGTTGAGGATGACCAACCGATTCAATTGAGTTTGAGGGATGATGGGATGCAGGTAGGGAGCAGCAGTAGTCAACGGTGTTCATGCTGCGGAGAGCCATTGAAGGCCAAGTCCTCCTATCCAAAAGGGAAAAACTTAGGGAACATTTCACAAGCTCCTGCTCCTGCTCCTTCACCACGCAGTTATCCATATTCAACATCAAGAAATGAGGAATCCCGTGGTCTTGAATTGCCCCACATCCAGTATACAGAACTCAAGTTTATGGCAGATAATGAGTCAGAGGTTCACGAGGATGAGGATGGCTCTAATGTGAATAATCCTACTATGAAATGTGAGTAAAGAAATTGAATTTGTTGCAGTTATGCTTGTGCAGTTTGTTTCAATATATGATACCTTTTTCTGTTTTGTTTTTAATGTGCTTTTATGTTTTCACTGTAGTCCAACAAAAGGTGGATAAACTAATATTTGATACAGTTCACTCCCAAAAAATTTGTCTTTCAATTATTCTATTTTCATAAATTAAAACTTACAAAAATTTTGAATCTGAATCTCTTACAATTTGTGTTAAATGTAGAGGATGACTTGAAAGAGAGAGAGGAATAATTTAAGTGGTTAAGAAAATAAAAGAGAGAAAGTAAGTCACATAACAAGTAACATCTATATCTTAAAAATGAGAGTCACAAAAATACATATTTAGACCATTAACAATTAAATTTATATAGCATCACTTAAAAGAATTCATTTTGTTAATTTTACTAGATCTCCATTTTCAGTTGATAAAATTAACTTTTCCCTCTGTGAAAGGATGGCATTTTATACCAGCGGCAGTGAAATTGTTTCAATTTTGTGTGCAGTAAGGGAAGATGACAAAGCTGCTTCTGTGCCTCTTTTGAAAGAAACTCATGATATACATGATGAGTTTAACAAAACCCCTACCTTTATGAAGGGCAATAGGTTCTTTGGAATCCCACTTACAGATTCTGGGAACAGTCCCAGATGGTCATACAGGATCAACAGAAAATCACCACTGGAAAAATCAGAATTTGCCTCTGACTCCAATGAGGGAAATATTCCAATTGAGGGCGAAGATGCCATCTTAAACCATTTAAACAGACAAGTTCGTTTAGATCGTAAGTCACTAATGGCTTTGTACATGGAGCTTGATGAAGAAAGAAGTGCTTCAGCTGTTGCTGCTAACAATGCAATGGCCATGATCACTCGCTTACAGGCGGAGAAGGCAGCTGTGCAGATGGAAGCTTTACAGTACCAAAGAATGATGGAGGAGCAGGCGGAGTATGATGAAGAAGCCCTGCAAGCAACTAGAGATATGCTCATGAAAAGAGAGGAAGAAATCAAAGGTTTAGAGACCGAATTGGATATTTACAGAGAAAAATATGGAGGCTTGACGGAAGATGATTTTAAGGAAATCAATGGTAACAACTCTCCACACAAGATCTATGAAGGAGAGGAATATAATGGAGAAGAAAGCCCCAATGGTCATCACGTTGGAGGGGGAAAGCATAG
Organism: Dicorynia guianensis; assembly: GCA_037013595.1. NCBI lineage: Eukaryota > Viridiplantae > Streptophyta > Magnoliopsida > Fabales > Fabaceae > Dicorynia > Dicorynia guianensis. The sequence continues at coordinate 7,748,698 of JASUAB010000009.1, forward strand.
TGAATTATTCAGATATTTGAAAGGGGAGAAACCAAATCATCTTGGCCGGATGAAGAAACTGGAAATTAGATCTCCCCGGGCAGAAAATAACACCCATTTTTCACAGTCTAGTTATGACAGTGATTATAACGTGGACAGTGAGCCAGGTAACAGAACATACATGCCCATATAATAAGTATTGTTCCAGTAGAATTCTATGCTTTAATATTTCTGTTCCTCACTATCGATCCTTTTCATGTGGCAGGAAAAGATAGCGAAGTCTCGCTATCAGAACTGTCTTCCCTCACTGAAATTGTGAAGTCTCTTGAAGCCGGAAGTGGGTTCTTAGAGATTGTTACAAGGGAGCATGAGAAACATGTCGAAGGATCCAAAATTTTGATCGAGATATCACAGAATCTGGAGAAGCTCCGGCACCTTGTAATGACAACTTCTGAGACAGACAGTTCATCTTCACCCTCAAGTGCACGGCAATAGAACGTTTATACCCAGAATGATAACTCTTGAATTTGAAGATGGTTGCAGCATCGCCAGTAGTGCAGGCTGGGGCAGCTCAAGTATCAGAAGCATGGGTGTGATTCTACCAGCGAGTTTCTTCTATCTTAAATTTCTTTCTGTGATGCAAGCATGTAGTAATCTTGACTAGGATCATTTCAAAAAATTTGTCTAGAGTTTTCTTGTTTATATGATGATTTTGGAAGTTCCTTCTTATTAGCATGAACTTCCTTCTTCTTATTAACGAAGCTCTCATTCTAATTTTTCAGATTTGTTTGAACAAGGTTTAAAATTATTAAATAGTCAATTCTCTAGCTAGTTAATTGGCACCTTTCTTTTAATTAGTTACAACCGGTGCTTATAGTGGCAACGCTGAAAAACTTTAACCAATTTGATCATTCTATGAATTTAACTAGAGTTAAATTATAATTATATATAATTTTATAGATATTTGATTTAGGTACTCAAAAACACTTTTTTTTTTCCAATTGAATTCTTGAGCTTTTAATTTTATCAACTGGGTCCTTTTTAAATTTTTTTATGTCGATAACTTCTACATTTAAAAACGTTCTTATCAATTACACAGTTTGATACATTAACAATTAACAGATAAATATTATAATTTTGTTAAAAATATAAATTAATTGACATAATTATTTTCATAAAAACTCAATTAAATAAGTTAAAATTTCAAGAACTAAATTAAAATTATAAAATAACATGCATGAATCTAATTGAATATTACAAATTTGATTTAATTTGTGATGTTAACATTCGTATAAACTGAGGTTGTACAAACTATACATTCTGTTACAAGTTTGGCAGGACTTGTGGTTCTAGTCTCACCCCATAGATGAATGCACATGATGCCAATGCTAACGATGCATTTTCCTTATTCTCAAATTTAAGGTAACAAAACAAAACAAAACATATTACTGCAATCTTATTTATGACAAATATAGAAAAACACATAATACCGAGTACCCTGAAAGGGGACCAATTCATGGGGATAGAAGGTCCCCAAGTTACGGTGCAGATATGAATAACGATTGAAACAGTAATTCCTCATGATTTTTATGTCTGAGAAAATGTTGCTGTCCATGTTTATGAGGAATAGAATGATGATAAATAAATTGTATTGATGAAGAAGGATGATTAGCTAGCAAGTCAAAAGTTAAGTGGACTACAAAGGATTAAGATTGCGTGTTAGATGAGACTAATCCACTAATTATCAATTAACATAAAAAATGCATTTTTTTTCTTCACACTAATGCCCTAGAATCATCACAACACAAACTTTTCACTTTACCACTAACACCATATACAGGTGCACATCTTATATAGGAGAAGAAAACTAACCAAAGAAGATGAGCACCATTGGTATAGAAATATGAATACATAAATGGCCGTTAAAAAAATAGATGTTGGAAACTATTTGATGAAACAGCTATATATGTGAATAAAATCGATCAGTAATAGGTAAAATAAAAATCACTTAACAGTTATGAGAGATAGTTAAGACAGTAAGAATCGTTTCAAAGTTTGAAAGTTAAAATGGCTGTTAACAAAGAGAGGAAGGACTTTGAAAGTTAAAATGGCTGTTAACAGAGAGAGAAAGGAGACGTGGAAGGGATTAACGTTTTTAATAGTCCCATATAGATAAAACAGTTATTCAGTTAAAGAATGAAACATTAGGTGGCTCATTATTAAATAAAAGAAATGATATAATGAATTAAATAAATCTAAAATTGTTATTAAATTCGGGAAATGAACTGTTATAAAACAGCCACCATAAAGAATAAATCAGCTTATCATATGACTGTTATAATTTTGAAATAAACGTTGCAAATTGAAGTAATAAAATGTGGGTGTTTTAAGAATTAATAAATAAAACCTTTTAAAAATAATATTTTCAAAATACAAAAATGTACCATCATAAAATTTAGTTTCCACCAATATTTCAAAAGTTTAACAATATGGTTATAGAAAAATCTCTTTTATAACATCTATGCACATACAACAATGAACATAATAACTTTCTTGCCAATTTTGTTTTTCATAAAATTTACATGTCACTTCTCATGCAAAATTCACTTAGATACCAAATAATGCAAATTTTGTGTTCTTATGTGAATTGTAGGATGATACTTTAAGATTAGTCATATATAAGGTACTCAACTCTTTTGGTTTGTATTTTTGTCAACTTTTCTTAGAAAATGGTCTGAAGAAAAAGTTAACAAAAGAGATTATATTCTACTTGAAGTATTACATCTCGCATGAAACACATAATTTGCATTAGCTAGTACCTAACAATATTTTGCATGGCATTAAACCTGTTTATAACTATATCAAATGATTATAAGTATATTTTGTACTTTATAAGCGAAACACTATTTAAGAGAACATGTTTCTCTTATTCAACATGTAACCAAGAATATAAGTTAAACATGAAATTTGATCTAAATTACAGAAACATGAAGCTAACTTTTTTCACATAACAAGTAAATATATTGAAAAAATTGGTGAAAAAAAAATAAGCGGAGGTGTAATTATCTTAAAAATCTCTAGTTCAATATTTTAACTAGTACAATTAATGATTTTATCAATTATTTCAACGATTTATTTGATAAACAATTTTATTTTCACAAAAATTTTCATAACAAGAGTGACTTTAACATTAAATCTTAAAATATAGCCTGCTTTATGGTCACCTGAGATTCATTTAATTTGAAAAAGGAAGAATGCACCTTATGTATTTGGCATTCAATGTCATTTTTTGCAAGGCATTATCATGTGTTTTATTAAGCAATTAAATACATGTAAATTTTTTAAAATAAAAAAAATTGACTATTGGTATAGCAATAGGTTAACATATTGGTCAGATATTGATAGAAATTTAAAAAATTAAATAAAAATTCAATGCTAATTTGTTTTAAAACGTATATCAAATAAAAGTTCAATGTTTTTAAACCATAACCCATTTAAAATAAAGGTAATCTATTTGACTAATCTTTAAAATAGAGGTGTAAGGGATAATATCTTGCCAGTAAAACTTCAATGTTGTCGACACTTGTTTTTTCTGTCCACACTTGTGTTGACATGCATCTAATTTTGCTTTCGGATAAGCAAGTAAACTTACTCAGCATGGTTTTTTTTTTACGGCCAAAATAAGAAAAGAAAAAAAACCATGCTGAGTAGCATGGTTGTCTCAAAATGAAAAAAATTATTACATAGCATGGGGTCAGGCGTTATAAGGAAACGCTAGATACTTGCCCCATGAAGACACTCATCTACAAGGGAGGCTTAGACTTTTCACGTAGGCGCTTATTGGGCAACACGATATATATATAAAGCTATTTTTAATTATATTTCAGGATTGTTTTGAACTACGAGGTGATTTCACAGGGTTAACTAATATCAAGCAGTTGGATATGTTTATGCTATGTTATACAAAGGGTTGCCTTGATTCTTGTCTTTCCCAGCTGAAGTTCTGCCCATCATTGCGTGTACTCAAAGTTAAGGTACATTTGTTTATATTTCTCTTTGATTTTTATTTGTCTTAGAGCATATGACCAACGCTTGACTATTTGAAGCTAAATTTGGTGAGACCAGAGCTGGTTCCCATATAAAAATTTGTTTGCTCCATGATTATTGCAATTCTACTCCATGATTTGTTTTTCTTTGCTTTGATATTGTAGTTAAGAGTCACTCGTCCTTCGATTGAAGTGTCAAATATCAAGTTTGATATGAAGCATGGGCATGCGTGTCTTAAAGAGTTGAGAGTGTTTGGGTTTTCTGGGACTCAGACCGGGTAGAGTTTGTCAAGTGCATAGTGAAGAATGCCACCAATTTGGAGAAGGTCACTATTGATCCTTTTGATGTTGTTCCAACTGGAAGAAAATATTGCAGGCACAAGCCTAAGGATTATACCCAACATTTGATACGCAAAGCTGCTGCACATATATTGAATCAAATGTACCCCCTTGGGTTGAATTGGTTATCCTATCCTAGCACATGAATAAAGTAAATTGTTTTTCTTATCAATTCTTATGAATCAATTAACTATCCATCAACTGAATAATTGTTTTTTATTAACTGAGTAAATTTTTATATATTCTAACCTATTATTGAGGACTCCACCACTTGGCCTAGTTCTTTTGTGCATCTGTTTGAATGAGGTTTAAGCTTATGAATAGTCAATACTCTAGCTAGTTGGCACCGTTTTAGCAAGTTATGATTGGCGCTTTATAGTGGCATTCCAAACTTACCAACTACTGTTGTACACAGTGTGAGGGTTCATTTATCAAATGGTGATAAGTATATTTTGAAAGATTTAAGTGAAAAACTTTTTATGAGAATAAGTTTCTCTTATTCTACATATTTAACCAAAAGGAATATAAATTAGACATGAAATTTGATGAAGCTAACTTTTTCTTCCGTTAGCACTGTTCCATAGAATGGAATGGATAATTACAAAGAATCTTAAATCTACATCTCATAACTATCCAAAGAATCTCTAATTAAACCCCTTACTTCATTACAAGACTACACCTAATAACGTATTAGCTTTTCTATTTTCATAAATTGGAGTTTGCCAAAAAGTTTACTTAAAAAAATTTAGAATATTAAATTTATTAAGTCCATTGACTAATCGTTATGACACTTAATAAATTTCAAGTTTTATTTTGTGCCAGTTTCATTCCACAATTTTTCATGGGACAAAACTCCAATAACTTATTTGTCACTGATCTTCTCTAATACAACACAATGTTATAAAGCATAGATCACGACAAACATAGTTATGATCAAAATCATGAGAATGCCTCAACCAATATCTAATTCACCCGATTCAAACATGGCATCAGAAATCAGATCCCCATGATCAGGCTGCAAGGTTTGGGATAGCAGAGTAGCATGCCTTAATGAATGGGAAGTAAGTTCATCGTAAAGTGGGCCATCGGATGAGGATAATTGGTGGTAAGCCATGTGGTCATTATGATCAACAATCCCTTCCTTTGACTCCTCTTTTATTAATGGAAAAGATGTGAATGAAAAGGGCTGGTTCTGTTTGCTTGGAAAAGTGTTATCGAACCTAAGAAATATGGAATTAGAATAGGAAGTAGAAGCAGGTTCCAATATAATCTCAGAGATCAGTGAGGGATTGCAAGTATGATGGCCATAATAGGTGGTCCGATACATGGGAGGATCCTCTTGAATTTTCTGCACCTGTTTGATTGCTTGACAACCTTGGTCATACTTGTGAGTGCACCTATAATAGTTCCTGCTTATGTTGCATTTGCACCAGTATTTCAACTATTTAGATTCCAGAAAAAGAGAGATCTATTTAAATTGAAAAGCGAAGAATGTACCTTAGGTATTTGGCATTCAGTATCATTTTTTGTCCATATTTTCTCCATGCATGGCCATCCCCTATCAGACTTGGGTTTTCCTTCTCCCAACTTGGTGTACCTCTTCTGCATGCCCACAAGTTGAACAAAGATAAGATTTCTTACTGGCATGTCTCCTTATCCACTATAATAATAATTATCTACAAAATGACAATGTTTTTGAAATCATTCTTACAATGCTAAAGTTAATTTGAAATCATTCTTACAAACTGAATCTTATAAAAAATTTATTAAAACAAATTTAAATTATTAAATTTATTAAGTTCCATAACTCAATACATATAACATCTTGTAAGAAATTCTATAAATTGTTTGTGGATCCCTTTTTGCTAAACCACATTTCTCTTTGGTATACTGTTATTTTGTCACGCTTAATGTTTTTGAAAATGGAATAGCCAAAATGCTTTTAGGAATGAAGAAAAAAAAAACGTTCACCAAAAAATAGGGACAAAGCTAACAATTATTCACTAAATGAAGAAGAAAGTGAGAAGACGAAATTCAAGAGAACATATGATATGTAATCATTAGGAAGAGGTAGATGGGGATTTATGACTCTTACTTCCTGTTATAGCAGCCTCTTCGATTTTTTATGGTCAAACTCTTGCAACCTTCTTCTGATTCCTCAGTGTCTGGGGACATATTGATGTGATGAAGAGGCTCGTGCTTGGTGTTGGTGTTCAAGAGCAAAAGGGTGTCTCTGAATGATCTCTGAACGTTCGTCACCAGTTCTTCGGCAAAAGGTCTTTCCTCATCTCTGATATTATGAACAAGCTGAAGCAACTGGTTGGCCAGGTCTCGCCCTTTGATGAGCTCCTGTATTGCCTTTCTCTGATCTGAAGGCTGATACTCCATAATCTTTTGGAGGAGCAATGAAGGGACTTTCCGATCCCCTCTTCCAATTGCAGATAGACGAGTCACAGACAGCCCTTTATTGAGTGAAGAGGCAACCCACTTGCAACTTGAATAAATATTTCCAAAAATCTATTATATAATCCGTGATTAATTGGGAAATTCGGTATAGGGCATATTTCTTGATGGGAAGCCATGGCATGCATGCTTGTTGAGAACAATTATTCTATCAGTTCTACTATTATGATAATTTGTTTCACACTTAATTTTTATCATATAAAATTTATATCAATTAAATAATGACATAAAAAATGAACCACGAAATATATCATATCTAAAATTGTGTCGTGAAAGCTCTATTCCCCTTATCCCTTTGTTTGAAGGGTTGTTGTGTAAATTGCTGCCTTGTTTAGTAAATCTACTTGTGCAATGTGTTCTATTCCACACAACATTTATATATAATTAGTATAGCCTATGCATGGATGTCGATTCTCTGCTTACCTTAAACAAATTTAATATATGTTAAATATTGAATAAGTAACATTGGTCTAAACACAGACAACATTTACAAATAAGAAACAGCTTTGCATCCGAGTCAAATATGTAAACAGTGAGTAATTAATGAGCCACATGAGGATCCAATGCAACTACAGACAAGAGCTAGGTAAGTGTGTTCTTTTTCCAAAAAAAATATATATAATTAATATCATCTCAAACACTCTTGCTATGGGATCATTCCCTTAGGGTTAGAATGGGTGACAGTTTCAAATTTTGAGAGGATCTTGTTAGGAGATAAAATTGAAAAATTTTATATCTTGAAATGGAATTAGTCTCATATTTAAAAAGTGTGGAAATACTCATTATGTAAGCAAAAAAAAAGAAGTTAATTAATTTTTTATGAAATTAAAGTATATAGTAAAAAAAATAAAATAGAATTAAAAAGAAAAAATTAATAAAAAATTGAAACTCACATATTTAATTAATGCAAAATGAGATAAAAAATATTAAAATTAAAAATAAAAATCAGCACAATCTCCTTCTACTTACCCATTCTAATTAACAATAACATCATTTTTCTTTGCATACTAACTCCATCGCAACTCAATCTCGTAAGACACATTTGATTTTTGTTTTTGCTTCTGTTTTCTTTCCTTCCTTTTTCTATTTTGTCTTGTCATTCATGGATCCATTCAAATTTGAAAAGAGAATAGCCCGATCTTCTAATCTTTGATAGTTTCACTATTCTAATCAAAAGTAAGAGAAGAAGTGATTGTTATTTGCTGTTTGAAATTGACATTTTGTTCATAGTAACGTTACTTTTTAGAAAAGCTTCGAACCGCTTAAATTTTACACATTGAATGGAGTGAAACTTCATCTGTGTGTAAGAGAAACTCTATTCTTAGAAAAAAAAAAACAACTCTAAAATTTATAAAATTTACTCGTTATCATTTGATGTTGTGAGTCTATATATTGTTAGTTGTACATGACATTTTTAGTTATATAAGTTTATTATTAATATTTTTAATAACTTTATTTACAATAAGCATGCATTTAGGAAAGTAATATGTTAAATAAATTATCGTTAATAAAAAATATATATAACTTAATTACGATATATAAATTCAAAATGATGTATTTTTTAACTTCTACAATAAAAATTATTTATTTATACTTTAAAAAGAGATGGTATCTTGAATAAATTTAAATCTTATTTTAATTACTAGAAGTTCTGTGGGTATCAACACCATCGGCCTATGCTAGACTGTAAAGTGGCAGGGTAGCACTCTTAAAAATAATGGATTGCTCAGATATCAAAATCAAGATAAGTTTATAAATTGTTATATTAATTAACCATATAATTTTTTTTTGGTTTCAAGTTGGGATAAGGATAACTTGGCCTGACTTTTGTTGTGGCCTGGGGGAGTATTATTCTCCATGCACTACTTTCTAAAACAGCTGTACTAAATCCACAATAATGATCAATTTTAAAAAAATGCTGAGGAGTGTCTTTAAGTTTGTTAGTGTGATCAATTAAAAGCATGTAGCCTACTTGTGTATTAGAAAAGGAGAAAAAGACAAGAACTAGCATCATTAAACAATATGTGCAAAGCCCTATGTTACAAGGGTGCCCTTACAAATAGGAATATAGTTTAATTATTTTCAATGAAATTGTTCCTATTCCAACTTTCTTTAATTGAAAGTTTGCTTATATAGTACTCTAGGAATGAAGCCACAAAGGAAGAGAAAACAAAAAAGATGTCAGATATAAAAATTAATTAGTACTATGATTTCACTCTTTTAATTCTTATATTAAATTTTAAAAATTTCTTTATCAATTTGTTTCAAAAAGAAATAAAATGACTTATTTTGGTATAGTAATTCTCCAAGTGGATACTTATGTATCTTTTTAAAGGTAAACTTATTTTGCCTAACAATAAGATGTACACAAGTTTATATAGTATAAAAAATGAGACTGATAGAAGTTTTCAATTAAGTTATTTTTATTCTTTTATATAAAGCACAAATGTTAGATATTTTGTCCAAATTTTTTAATTCTTGCCTTGATCCCACCATGAGACAATGTTGCTGAAAAGGTTCACTGTGTTTGAATCCCTCAAATTATTTCAATTTTAAGAGCATTTTAAAGAGAGTCACAAAAATATTTTCACTTTTGTCGATCGCTCAACTTGATGTTTCTAATTCATAATTTGATACGCACTTTTCATAATTAATAATATCATAGTATGTTGCCTATCATTATTAATCCTATTTTGCATTCCATAAGATTTAAGCTAATTAACTTATTAATTATCACGAATTAATTCAAAATAAACTTTTGTTTTAAGTTTTAAAAATTGGAAAGTATAGTATAAAGTAAAAAGGCTAAAATACACAGAATCCTCCTGAACTTTAGGTCAATTTTAAAAAACTCTCATAAACTTTAAAAGTTTTTAAATAACCCTCCTCAACTATGAAAAACGTGCAAAAAATTCCTTCCGTCAAATTTTGAATATTCTGTTAGTTTGACCAAATAAAAAGACTAAAATACCTTTGAAATACACTTAAATTTTCGTAATCCACTACAATTTGTCAAAAGGTAAAATTTATAAGTAACACACCTTATCATAAGGTAGACCCAGTTTGATGCAAAAAATTCAACATGGGCTTGATCATGGGTTTAACCAATTTAATTTATAAACTATTTATTTTAAAAATTTTGCCTTTTGACAAATTGTGATAGATTATGAAAATTTAAGTATATTTCAAGGATATTTTAGTTTTTTTATTTGGTCAAACTGACAGAATATTCAAAATTTGATGAAAAATTTGACGGAAGGGGTTTTTTGCACGTTTTCATAGTTGAGGAGGATTATTTGAAAACTTTTAAAATTTAAGAAAATTTTTTAAAATCGACCTAAAATTCAAGAGGTTATATGCATTTTAGCCAAGTGAAAATAATAGCCATCACTCAATAATGGAACACAAAATTTATAGACTATATATAAAATCTACAAGATAGTCTTTCAATCAAAATATATAATATAATTAACAGACTGTCAATTATAATATAAAGTAGAATTAACAGATTGTCATCTATAACACAAGACAAAAGTTGCAGAATGTCATATTCTTAACTAGTATAATACTCATACGTTCCAAAAAATTTAAGCTAATTAACTTATTAATTATCATAAATTAATTTAAAATAAACTTTTGTTTCAAGTTTCAAACATTGAAAAATATAGTATAAAACCAAAATAATAGCTATCATTCATAATAGAACACAAAATTTATACACTACATGTAAATTTTATAATATAGTCTCTTATTCATATATAATATATAATAAAAATATCAAACTTTTAGCTAATATAAAATATAATTAACAGGTTATCACCTATAATATAATATATGTAAGACAGAAGTAACAGACTCTCATATTCTTAATTTAAAACAAACAATAATTTGTAATCTAATATATGCTCACCTTATCCACTCTCTCGCCTCATCATACCTTGGATCTCCTTTTTCATGTAAAAAAAAAAAAAAATCCTGTTAATATTTCGAAATGAGATAAAACTGCATAGAGCTCCCCTAGCACCTCAGGTTCTGCCTCCGCTTTTAATTAAAATAAAAAAAATAGCACACTTTTTAAACTGTGCAGTGAACACTTTGTTACACACTTCAATTTGATACATATCTATCTATATATAATCTATGCATGTATGTAAAATAAGCCACAAACACAAAGCAATTTGGAATTGGCCATGGAGTTGAATAATAATTACCTTCGCTTATAACACCCTCTTAGAATGGTTGAAGTCTTCCAACTTTGTTCCAAATCTTGACAAGACTTCGGAACTAACCCACAAAAAGAATCTGTCCCCTTCATCTCAGAGGCCTTGTGAAACTCAGAATGGGTATGGTAGATCAAAAGGGTGTTAGTAAATGACCATAGTATATATATCTTCTGCACAAGATCTTCAATTTATGCTGCTGCCCATTCACCAATCCATTTTCCATTTGATTTCTCGGAACCTCAACTGGCTGCTCATTCCCATAATCATGCCCTCTGCTAAGGTCTTGAATCGCTTTCTCGCAGTCTGAAGGTTAATTTTGCATCCTATATATAATAGCAGCTTTCCGCTTTAAATTTGGAGTTCAAGCTGATTTTTGCTTTTGCGTTTTTAGCCTAAGTGGAGAGGAATGTGGGGTGGGTGGAAATTAGGCGTTTCTTTATTATTTATTTACTTAATATTATATGTATTTTTTTTAATGGAGATTTTAAGGAGATATGAGACATGATAAATTTCCGAGAATAAGGTCATGATGCTGACATCATGCCTGCGACAGCCGCGCTCGAGGACGATTATACCACTTGGTATTTGTATGGTGATAGGGCACCCTCCTCTAATAGGGAGGGTATTTTGGAAAAGAAAAAGAAGAATAGTAGCAGGTAGACTTGCCTCTATAAAGACGCAATTTTTCTAGAGTCACCAACCCTCTACACAATTCAGGATTAGGATACTTGAGAAAAAAAGTAATAAAAAAGTTTTAATTAATAAATTTTAAAAAAATAAAAAAATTATCAGAATAATACAAAAGAAAGTAAAAAAAAATTTAAATGTGTATTTAATAACATGTCCCTATTGTATAAAACAATACATATGCCCCTAAAGATTTATCACAGTGACCGGTGCATCCATGCCTATTTGCCAGGCCCGTAGTCCTAAATTAATAAGACCACAAGTGAATATGTGAGATTTGCATAAAATCTCGTATAAGTAATAATTTTACAGCTTTTTATCAGGGGTTTAAAATAAAAAAAAAATTAATAAGATGTAAGTTTAATGAAAATATATTGATATGATATGAATTTTAATTGTCAATGTAAAATTATTAATATTCTAATTTTGAATGGTTACCATTTAACTATTTATTAAATTTATCCAAAATAAAAAATAAATATAGGAATTAACTACCTTTTTCAAAAATTTTGAAAATCATTCATTTGCTCCCCTTTCCAAAAAAAAGATTTAAATAAAAATGTGTTCTTTTTCATTCTACAAATGAAAGGTGAAAGTATGGAAACTTATTTGGGCTTGACACCGAAATTTTGAGTCAAGTTTTGGTCACAAGCCCAAGAGCAGTCTTCTAGGGGCTCTGGTTAAATGAATGACTATGGGCTAATCTTGTCTGGCCTCCGGTGGAATGGAGGAGATTTTAGTCTTGTAATAATTTTTTGGGGCAAAATTAAAGTTAATTATAATATTATTGAATTTTATAATTTAATTTATAAAAATTAATAAATGTAATAATTTAAAATTTTTTAAATAAATATAATACAAGATATAGTTGTAAAAATTGTATCAGTCTTATGATAAATAAGCTTTTGCGTGTTACAGTACACGGCCTGGATTGTTAGAATTCTGGTTGAACAGAAAAAAACACAAACATGTATTACTTTATTTTAAGATTAAATAAACCATGTGAATCACAAAGGAGACAAATGAAAATCTTATCACTAAAAACAAAGTTAAAATAAAGAAGGGTAAAGAAGGGAAGGGAAGGAAGAAAGAAATTAGGCAAGTGGCCACTTGAATTGAATACGTATTTTTGGGTCCTCACAATTTGCGCGTTCTGTCATTTGTCTTATTCTTCCTCATTTTGTTGTTGACTTCCTTCAATGGCGACTGCCGACAACCCCATCAATTTCCCCCGTCACCATGATTTAGATCAAGTGCACTGAGCAAACATAGATTTTCTTTATCTTCACTTTTGGCCAATTGGTCATTGCCATTGCTGATAGCCTCGTGCACATGCTTATTGTTTAGGCTCTTAGTACCCACTTGCAAATCTTGCCCATAGAAACCTCTCATAACTATGTTGAGGTTTGACTCTGGAGGCTAGAGAGTGATGAATGGTTACCATAAGTAGAGGGAGCTAAGAATGCATGCATGCATGCATGTGTGTAGCATTGTGCGTGTGGTGTTTCCTCCCCTTTATTATTATAATCTAGTTATTTTTATAATTTTATTTTTATTTAATATTTAGAATATAAAATTTAAATTATTAAATTAATCAAATTTCATATATTAATTGATCTAAATTTTTATACATAAAGTATAGAAAATAAGTCGAAATAAAAAAGCTAAAAATGCATTTTTTCTTATATTATCACCACATCATTGTTAATCAAAGTCTACAACGCTTGCAGGTTGGCTTTAGTTGATCTGCATGGTGGTTTCATCTCTGATCAAAGCAGGATTGGATTCCCCATCAGGCAGCGGTTCTGCTTTGGTGGGCAACCCTCCCCAGCTAAATCCCCTTCCGCCCAAGGACTAGATGAAAGGTCTACAATGCTTAAATCTTCCATTTTTTTTCAATAATTAATTGGTCAATGACCTTCAAAGGGAAAAAGGTGGAATGCATACTGTGTTTTCTCAGTTTTAAATTTATATATATGGCTTACTCAGTATTTGACCTTGACCCAATTCATATGTACATACCAACCATGCTCCTAAACGGATTAAGATCTGACTTTTTTTTTTCTTTATATATATATATATATATATCTTTTAATTTTGTAACATTTTTCTGTACCATAATATGGGTACAATTGGAAAATGAAGAAACATAAACCAAAGTCACCAAGTATCAAAAGTTAGGATCCAAATCCCTATTCAAAGTGGGGGTAAAGGACAAAGGAAAGCTCAATCATGGTCAGAAAACTAATAAACAAAGACTTAGCACAGTAGTCAAACATATGATGCGTCATCAATCCACTGGCACAGAACGTAATTAAAATAAGAGTGGTATTATTCTTACGTCTCTTTGTGATTACATTCTTACGTCTTTTGTCATATGTTTATTATGTTTTTAATTTTTTTAAATTAAAAATAAAAATAAAAGTTGTTATTTATTTTTTTGTTAAAATAAAATAAAAAACATAGTTAACATATGACGAAGGGACGTAGCAATAGTATCACCGTTAAAATAAAAACAACATGCCGTAGAATAACTAAGCCAATTTATGATTATCCAACTACCAGGCATATAATTCATTACTTGCCTATAAATATCCCTCCAGCCTCGCTTCTCTATTACAATTTGCAGCCACTCATCTGCTCGACTCTGAGATGCTGAGCAAATAAAGAAACAACCTCCCTTGATTAATTTGCTCATCAACATGGCTCTTCCACTGGGTGGCTTTACTCCTATAACCGTTGTTCAAGTTCCCAGTTTCAAGCGACAACCAGCAAGATCCCTCATCATGTTTGTCTCTTTGCTTTCATTTTCTTCCTCTTACAAAGTTATCACAGTCATTTTTTATTGCTAGCATGTAAATCAAACACGAATTAGCAACTAACGGTTCTGCTGTTCTCATCAATCAGAGCTCGTGGAGGATCGGTACTCAGCGATGGAAAAGGTGGACAAACAAACGGTGGAAGTAAACGAAGTCTGCGAGCGAACCAGGATATGCAGATCAAGCATGAAAGTCAGAAAAACGACAACCAAAACAGTGGACAACAGGACACAGTCAAACATAATGGAAATTTACAAAATGCGGCTCCTATAATGTAAGACCTTATTATATTCACTAACCTGACTTGTTTTGCACATTATTCTTAATCCCATGGTTGGGTTTATGATATTCTTATATTATGTTGGCATTTGTAGATAGTCTGCATATTTAAATACCAATGTAACGTTTATTATTATTCTTTCATATTAGAAACTTGATGGCTGCTGATGGAGGCTGGAAGGGTAGTGATGGAAGTGGCTCACGACATCATTAATTTTTATACCTCGCCTAGCGCAATCGTTGGTTATGTCTGTTTCTTCCTTTCCCTTTTCCCTTAAAGAAAATACATATTTGCCAATATTAATGAGGTAGATAATCTGTATTAGTACTAACATGATTGTTGTTTTGGAGCAGAACTCGCGGGGGGACTAACAAGCTTCAGACCTCAGCCGAGGAGGCGGGGGACAAATTAATAACGTTAGAACCCTGAGTGTTATGGCCAACAAGGTTGCAGGCAGCAACTCAGAAAACTAGCTAGAAACAAGGAAATAGGAATTCAGCGGCTCTGGGAATATATAGTAATCTGTGTTGTTTCCTTTATTGAGATGTATTTATAAGATATAAAGTGTGTTGATAGCATCATTTATAATAAATTGTATATTTCGAGATTTTATCTTGCTGTATTATTACTTTGTGAAAATTATAATTACAGTAAGTTTGTTAAACTTATTTACTCTTAGAGTTACAAGTAAAAAATATTCATTTTTAATTATCCATTAGTTTTAAATATTTTGATTTCTTATTTTGCCCATAAACAAAATAAACAGAAATCTCCATGTTTAAATAAAAAAAAAAGTAAGAGTGAAAGCTTGGACAGCCTCTATGAATGAGATTCACGACAAATAAAGAGTCTCTCTCCACCAGCAACGAAGCCCGAGTATTAAAGGCTTTAAACAGGCGGGGTTATGGGCTTGTATTAAAGGCTTAAAAATGGCATGGGAGGAAGGCTTTAAACAGGTAGTGCTGATTCAACACAGACCTATGACTTACTAACCCGTGTAACTCATAACTTGCAAGTGAACAAGCTGGTTCAAGTGGTGAATTAGTGGAGGAACAAACAGTGGCAGGTGAGGGTGTCTCATGTGATGAGAGAAGGAAATCAAGTAGCAGATGCCCTTGCCAAAATGGGCCTGTGTCAAAAGAAGAAACAAATGATCTTCTCAGAATCTCCGGAGCAGATTCGTAGAGAACTTGAGGATGATAGAAGGGGAATGAATTAGGCTGTAAAGAAGAGTTTCGTGGTTTTTTTTAGTCTTTTTTTCTGTGAGTTTTATAAAATTACGTTAAATAAAAAAATTAATAAAGAAAATACAGTTTTATACATTTCATTGAAATACTTTAAGAAAAAAAAGGATACTGTAGTTCATTATTAATGTTATATTGACTTTAAATAAAATAAATTAATACTTTTTAACTTTAAATAGATTTATATTTATTTATGATTATTAGAGTAAATAAGTTTAATAAGTTAATTTAAACTGTAATTTTTTCTATTAGTTTTATCTGCCTAAACAATGGCATTGTAATTCAAATGTTAGTATATGCACATTTCTCTTGATAGTTTCTTCAATGCAATCCCTTTATAAGAAAACTTTAATTCATTATTTGAACATCGATGTAGTTCATGAGTAATTAATGGTAATTTTACTTATCCGTGCAAAAGGCTTGACACTCAGAAGCACGAAATAAAAATTCAAGTAGGCAATAAATATTAAGTTGGCATGAGTAGTAGATATTTGATTTCTTTAAATATGTTATTTTAAATTTAATTTAGATTGTATATATAAAAAAGACTTATTTAAGAGAAAGTTGTTCACTTTATTAATCTTTGTAAATTAGTTTCTTAGCTGTTAATAAGGAGGATTCCTAAAATAATCTCACAAAAAAAAATTTAAGTGGGCCATGACAAAGTGTAAGAATCTATCTCAAAAGGAAAAAAATTCAAGTGGGTCATAACAAAGCGTAAGAATCTAATTTAACAATGAAGTTCGTTCCTGGAGTTGGTGGGGTTCCAAGAAAACAAGAGCATTGTGTCTCTTTTCATACACAAGAAATCATGCACCAAGAACTACGACTTGCGGCACTACTTGATTTGAGTTCACTCGCAGCAAAGTCTAGAGCTGGAAAAATAGAAGAACTCAAATAACAATCAATGTCCAAGATCACGATTTAGACCAAGTCTCCGACTCTGAGAATACAGACTTTTTCTTGTCTTTAATTTAGTGAATTGGTCATTGCCATCGCTGATAGCTTAATGCACATGCTTAGGTTCTTAGTGCCCACTTGCAAATCTTGCCCATAGAAACCTCTCATAGCTATATTGGTTTAGATTATGTATCTCAATAATGTAACTAGCATTTAATTTGTGTCAAGATTCTTCATATGATTTGAGTAAAGTTTATAAAATTTGAATATAATCATAGTGATAAGAGAGAATGCAAATCTACTTTGAAAATTTGCAGCAACACTATGTCTCTGTAATCTACAAACAAAAAAATGAAAAGAAATGTTATCAATACTTCAGATAGAGTGTAAGTTTTTAATTTCCACCAATATTTCAAACGTTTAACAATATGGTTATAGAATCTCTTTTATAATATCTAGGCACATATATCAATGAACATTAACTTTCTTGCCAATTTTGGTTTTCATAAAAATTACATGTACCTTCTCATGCAAAGTTCACTTAGATACCAAATGCAAACCTTGTGTTTAATGTGAATTGTAGTATGATATTACACTGTTAGTCATAAGGCACTCAACTCTTTTGGTTTTGGTTTTGTAAATTTTTTTTAGTGAATGGTCAGAAGAAAAAGTTTAAAAAAGACATTATATTCTACTTAAAGTATTACATCTCACAAAAAGCACATTATTTGCATTGTCTAGTAACTAATAATACATTACAAAAAATTTCAATATTATCTAAAGATAAATTTCTTAGTAAAAATGAATTTCTTTAGTAAACTCTTTATTAAAAATTCTATTGATGAATTTGTGATTTTTACATAAAAATTAATTTATCAATAATATTAAAATTTCTTGTAGTGACATTTTGCATAACTTTGTCATGTGTTTTATTAAGTAATTAAATGCACGTAAATTTTTTGCAATAGAAAATTGACAATTGTTATATCAATAGGTTAACATATCAGAAATTGATAAAAATTCAAAAATAAAATATAAGTTCAATGTTTGTTAATAGTTGGATCAAGTTTGCAATTAAAAAAAAAGTTAAGAAGATTGAGTTAGTTCCATCGTTTTTCTGCACCTCCTAGACCAAAGAGAGTGGGCAGCCAGCATAACAATTTCATTCATTCACCATTCTTTGAATTCACTGAGGCGGTGGCCTGAAAAACACAGCACAATCAAAAAAAATTCCTATAAAGCGAAACAATTTTTTATTTGCCTGAGATTTAGGATAGAAAGCTCACTGATTGTAACTTTACAATTGCAACATCATGGTGAATAGAGGCCATAATTTGGGTGTGATATAGGCCAAATTAAAATTGAAACTCATTCCAAACTAAATGCTGAATTTTTCTAAAAATTTTATTTTAGATAAAATTTAATAATATTATTTAATTTATATAATTAATCTTGTTTAGTAGAATAAAATTTTATTTATTATTAACGTTGTAATTTTCATGAAATCTTTTTCATTATATGCACGTTTTGCTTGGTGCTCAACTGTGGCATTAATTTGAAGGGGCAAATTTCTGGAAAATAGCAGCTTGTTTGTTAAATTGTTATTGGAAGATAAGTCGACCAGAGATAATGAGTTTCAAGTTCAGAAATTGATAGTTCTTTCATTCCAATCCCTCCATAACAGAACTTTATTTTATTATTTGATTAAAAAATAATATGTTTATATAATTTTATGTATCATATATACATAAAAATAAAAAATATTAAAATATATGCAAAATATATACATATAATAATTTACAGATAACAGAAGTCTTTGAATTCAAGAGTCATTAAAGTTTCCCTTACTTATGCAAAGCTTGAAACTCGTAAGCCTAAAGTCAAAATTTAAGGAATATTGTTAAATGTACAATATAATTTTACACTCTTTAAGTATAATTTTTTACATTTTTCATTATTTTTATTTCTCTTTCTAAAATAACAACATAATTTTACACTCTTTAAATATAATTTCTTACGCTTGTATTATTTCTATTTTTTTCTCAAAAATTTTTTTTATTACATAACGTGAGCAGAGCCTATCTATCATTTTTCAAATTCAAGTGGGCATCCTATGAACAGTGCTAAATGTCCAAGTGACGAAGTCAAATTAGTACAATCAAATTTCAGGTCAATCCGTCGGTGTGCTCGACAGTTGGTATAAATATCCTAGTCTTTGAATCGGTATTTAAGTTCGATTTTATCTCTATCTTTTTTCTTATAAAAAAAGTCATACTAACACTCTCTTATTATCAAAAAAAATTCCAAGTCAATCCAACTCAATCAAACTTTTTAGTGCGTGTCAAGACTTTAAAATTTTATTAGTATAAACCAATTTTGCGTTCACATTATTTTTCCACAAGTCTCCTTTCTCACGTATAGTAAGTTTGAGAAATCCAGAGTCATGAACCATTGTGGGAAAAGAGCGTATTCACAGAAGCTTAGTTCTTCAGTTGACTGTAATAATATACGTAATTTTATTATTTTTATAAATACAATTTTATTAAATTTTATTTAAAATTTTAAATTATTAAATTTACTAGATTGAGTTATAAATTTAACAAAATAAATTTACTTTAATTTTATAACAATTTAATAAAAAATGTCATAAATTACGTAATAAACCATGATCAATGTAGGCATAGAGAAGAGCGCTCAAACAAAACTACGCCCAATTAATATTTTATTAGTCTAAGGACTCTTAACCCAAAACTAATAGTTTCAGTGCTCATTTTGGGGCAACATTAAAGTCAATTATAATATTATTGAATTTTATAATTTAATTTATAAAATTTCATAAAAGTAATAATTAAATTTTTAAAAAAAATATAATATAAGATTTAGTTTGTAAAAATTATACCAATCTTATGATAAATAAGTTTTTGAGTGTTACAGTAGACGATTTGGATTGTTAGAATTCTGGTTGAACAGAAAAGAGCACGAACATATATTATTTTGTTAAGTATTAAATAAACCATGTGAATCACAAAGGAGACAAATAAAAATCTTATTCACTAAATACAAAATTAAAATAAAGAAGGGAAAAGTAGGGAAGGGAAGGACGAAAGAAAGAAATGAGGCAAGTGGCCACTTGAATCGAATATGCAGTTCTGGGTACTCACAATTTACGCGTTCTGTCATTTGTCTTATTCTTCCTCATTTTGTTGTTGACTTCCTTCAATGGTGACTGCCAACAACCCCGTCAATCGACCCCGTCACCATGATTTAGAACAAGTGCACTGAGCAAACATAGACTTTTCTTCATCTTCACTTTTGGTCAATTGGTCACTGCCATCGCTGATAGCTTCGTGCACATGCTTATTGCTTAGGCTCTTAGTGCCCACTTGCAAATCTTGCCCATAGAAACCTCTCATAAATATGTTGAGGTTTGACTCTGGAGGCTTGAGAGTGATGAATGGTCACCATAAGTAGTGGGAACTATGGTGTACAAGTACAACAGGGGCCTACATGCATAAGGCCTCCATGCATGCATGTGGGTAGCATTGTGCGTGTCTTTTGGTGTTTCCTCTCCTTTATTATTATAATCTTGTTATTTTTATAATTTTATTTTTATTTAATATTTAAAATATAAAATATAAATTATTAAATTAATCAAGTTTCATATATTAATTGATCTAAATTTTTATACATAAAGTATAGAAAATAAGTTGAAATAAATACTTTATTCTTACTATTATCATCACGTCATTGTTAATCAAAGTCTACAACGCTTGCAGGTTGGCTTTAGTCGATCTGCATGGTGGTTTCATCTCCGATCAAAGCAGGATTGGATTCCCCATCAGTCAGCAGTTCTGCTTTGGTGGGCAACCCTCCCCAGCTAAATCCCCGTACGCCCAAGGACTAGATGAAAGGTTTACAATGCTTGAATCTTCCATTCTTTTCAATAATTAATTGGTCAATGACCTTCAAAGGGAAAAAGGTGGAATTCATACTCTGTTGTCTCAGTTTAAAATTTATATATATGGCTTACTCAGTATTTGACCATGACCAAATTCATATGTACATATCAACCATGCTACTCAACGGATTAAGATCTGACTTTTATATAATATATATATACATATATCTTTGTATTTTGTAACATTTTTCTGTACTATAATATGGGTACAATTAGAAAATGAAGAAATATAAACCAAAGTTACCAAATATCAAAAGTTAGGATCCAAATCCCTATCCACATGGAGGGTGCCACCACCTCAAATATTGACAATTCAAAGTGGGGCTAAAGGACAAAGGAAGCTCGATCATGGTCACAAAACTAATAAACAAAGACCTTGCACAGTAGTCAACTCATTATAGGTCATCAATTCACTTGCACAGAACGTAATTAAAATAATAAGAACATGCTATAGAATAACTAAGCCAATTTATGATCATCCCCCTACCAGGCATATATTTGATTACTTGCCTATAAATATCCCTCCAGCCTCGCTTTTCTGTCACAATTTGCAGCCACTCATCTGCTCGACTCTGAGTTGCTGAGCAAATAAAGAAACAACCTCTCTTGATTAATTTGCTCATCAACATGGCTCTTCCACTGGGTGGTTTTACTCCTATAAACGTTGTTCAAGTTCCCAGTTTCAAGCGACAACCAGCAAGATCCCTCATCATGTTGGTCTCTTTGCTTCCCTTTTCTTCCCCTTACAAAGTTATCACAGTCATTTTTTATTGCTAGTATGCAAATCAAACACGAATTAGCAACTAACGGTTCTGCCGTTCTTGTCAATCAGAGCTCGTGGAGGATCGGAACTCAGCGGGGGAAAAGGTGGACAAACAAACGGTGGAAGTAAACCAAGTCTGCAAGGGAATCAGGATGTGCAGATCAAGCAAGAAAGTCAGAAAAACGACAACCAAAGCAGTGGAAAACAGGACACAGTCAAACATAATGGAAATTTACAAAATGCGGCTCCTATACTGTAAGACCTTATTATATTCACTAACCTGACTTGTTTTGCACATTATTCTTAATCTCATGGTTGGGTTTATGATATGCTTATATTATGTTGATATTTGTAGATAGTATGCATAATTAAATATCAATGTAACGTTTATTATTATTCTTTCATATTAGAAACTTGATGGCTACTGATGGAGGCTGGGAGGGTAGTGATGGAAGTGGCTCACATCATCATTAATTTTTATACCTCGCCTAGCGCAATCGTTGGTTATGTCTGTTTCTTCCTTTCCTTTTCCCTTAAAGAAAATGCATATTTGCCAATATTAATGAGGTAGATAACCTGTATTAGTACTAACATGATTGTTGTTTTGGAGCAGAACTCACGGGGGGACTAAGAAGCTTCAGACCTCAGCCGAGGAGGTGGGGGACATATTAATAACGTTAGAACCCTGAGTGTTATGGCCAACAAGGTTGCAGGCAGCAACTCAGAAAACTAGCTAGAAACAAGGAAATAGGAATTCAGCGGCTCTGGGAATAAATAGTAATCTGTGTTGTTTCCTTTATTGAGATGGATATATAAGATATAAAGTGTGTTGATAGCATTATTGATAATAAATTGTATATTTTGAGCTCTTATCTTGCTGTATTATTACTTTGTGAAAATTATATTTACAGTACTCTTAAGAGTTACAAGTAAAATGATGTTCTTTTTAATTATCAATTAGTTTTAAATATTTTTATTTCTTATTTTGCCCATAAACAAAATAAACAGAAATCTCCATGTTTAAAAAAAAAAAAAAAAAAAAAGTTAAGAGTGAAAGATTGAACAGCCTCTATGAATGAGATTCACGACAAATGAAGAGTCTCTCTCCACCAGCAACGAAGCCCGAGTACTAAAGGCTTTAAACAGGCAGGGTTATGGGCTTGTATTAAAGGCTTAAAAATGGCGTGGGAGGAAGGCTTTAAACTGGTAGTGCTGGAGACTGATTCAACACAGACCTATGACTTACTAACCGGTGTAACTCAACTGGCAAGTGAACCAGGAGAGTGCTCAGACAAAACTCACACCCAATTAATATTTTATTAGTCTAAGAACTTTTAACCCATAACTAATAGTTTAAGTGCTCATTTTATTTTCTTTAATTAATTTATAAAAATCGGCAAAAAAAGATAATTAATTCATATAATTAATTCATACATGAATCAAATTAAAATTAATTTCTTTTTTGACTTCACCAAGTCAACGGTTCAAGTCTTCTTTCATGGCATTGGTCAGTCCAAATCTTGAAAATATTTCTCATTTCAGTTTGATTAAATCCGACAACAGCTTTTTCATTTCCTATTTTATAGAATTTTTGTCTAATACATACACAATATCAAATTTTAATTTGTCAACAATTTTAGACTAATTAAAGCCTAGGAATGTAGAGTCTATCTTATTTTTTTTCCCTATTCCGGGTATTCTATGATCTCATACGATCTTTGTCTGATATGCAGTATACTTAGACATATACAGTCTGATATATGGTATACTTATACAAATTAATTTAAATAATAATTTGTTCAAAGTTTAAATTAAATCAAAGTATCATGAAAAGTTAAAAGAAAAAAAAAAAATCTATAGCCACTTGGGCAATAGCTCAACTAGTTTAAGCTCTCACCCATAATGAGTTCATAGAGCTTTTCCCCACTAAAAAATAAGGAAATTGAGTCACACATATGGGGAGTGCGCACTCCCCTACATTGTGACTCAATTTTTTAAACAAAGAAAAAGAAGAAAGAAATTGTGAAAGTGTATACAATCTGTATATAAAGATGATATATACAAATAACATTATTCTAAAAATAATTATGGTATACAGTCTCCATGAGTATGAGTCTCTCCTCTCTTCCAAAACAACTATTTTATAAACACACATGCATTTAACAATATTAATTATATAGTCTCCATGGTTGTTCTCCTCTCCATATTTTACAACTACCGTGTGATATGGAAACAACGAACCCTGCTGGCTTCTATCAATTAGTATCTTTAATTACAGAGACGACTTTATTTGAGAGTAAAGAGGACTGATGATACAGTAGGTACCAAAACTGTGATAGGCAAGGTGGGGAACTATGGCACTCTAACTCTTTCCACTTCTCAAGGAATTTGCAACTAGAAGTTGGTTGACGACGTCTCTCATTGTGGGTCTGCGACTTGGATCTTTCTCAGCACATCGCAGAGCCACCAAAAGCACTTCACTAACTTGTTCCATCACATTTGATTCCATAAATTCCGCAGCAAGCCCTGAATCAACAATCTGATCAATGTCTCCTGTTTCCCCCCACACAGATTTAACCCACTCCACAATATCTGTTTCTCCTGGAAAGGAAGGATCTACCACCTTCTTTCTGGTTATCAGTTCAAGTAAAACTACCCCATAACTATATACATCAGACTTCCTGCTCACCGCGGATTTATATGCATGTTCTGTTACAGACCAAAGTAAACACATTAATCGATTAAAATTAGAAAACTGACGTAAACCGTGATGGAACAAAAAGTGTAGGAGACTCACCTGGAGCTATATACCCGGTTGTACCAAGAACAGATATAGACTGCACTGAATGAGTAGAGAACTGATCAAAAAGCATGGCAATTCCAAAATCTGCGATATGGGGCTCCATATCAGCATCTAAAAGTATATTCTGTGGTTTGATGTCTCTGTGAACAATGACAGGATCACAGTCATAATGAAGATACGCAAGTCCATGCGCAATTCCAAGAGCTATCTTATAGCGGACACTCCACTCTAAGGGTGGTGGTGGGTTCCTTTCATGCAAAACATCTTGAAGACTTCCATTTTCCATGTACCTGTACAAGATCAGACCATAATCCTTCCTCAACCAGAAGTTCTCCAATTTCAGCAGATTTCGATGCCGAATCTTTCCATTGGTTTCAATTTCTCTGATCATGGATTTTCTCTGTCCTTTGCTTTTTGCAAATACAAGTTTCTTCACTGCAAAGACTTCGCCCGGACCTAGAGACGCTTTATAAACAACTCCATGGGCTCCTCTGCCAATAATATTTCTTTCATTTAGGTTCTCTGTAGCCTCCATCACTTTCTTGAGAAAGGAAGATGACTCATGTTCGGCATAGATCTTGTTGACATCCTCTTCAGATCTCTTCCAAATAAGAAACACATAGGCAAATCCAACCAATGCAAAAATAACAAACAAAAAGGATCCAAATGCTATCCCCACAATTTTAATTTTACTTAGGCCTTTCCCATGGGTTGTTGGTTTACATGGCTTTAAAAAGCTAATATTGGAGCAATTCAAGGTCCCTGATGGCAAACAATCGACACATAATCCAGGATTGCCTATGAATGATGATGGCGAAGAAATGAGAAACTTCATCAGTGTCTCTGGTATAGGACCATAGAAGGAATTGTATGATATATTAACTTCAATCAATGAAGGAAGTTCCTCAAGAACTTCTAAGTTTCCTGTCAAATTGTTAAGAGAAAGATCCAATTTTTGCAGCAACTTCAGTTTTGTAATCTCTGGAGGAATCACACCTGTCAGCCCATTATCACTAAGGTTCAACCCATAAAGCAGATTCTGCAATGCTCCAATTGATCCGGGAATTTCACCTCCAAACAAATTTTCCCCAAGCTGTAGATCAGAAAGCTTCGCAAATTGTGCTAAAAAAGCTGGGATACCACCACCAAAATGATTGTCTCTTAAAATTAATGTGGATATTCCTTCCCAGCTTCTCAAACTTGATGGAATTGAACCATTTAGGAAATTGAATCCCACATCAAACTCCTGCATTTTGTTACAATTTGACAGCTGTGGTGGTAAAGGACCTTCTAAGTTGTTATGAGCAAGAATCAACCGGGAGAGATTCACAAGGTTTCCTAGCTCTGAAGGAATATGCCCAATAAATTTGTTTATGGAAAAATCAATGTCAGTAAGATTTGTGCAGTCTCCCAAACTTGGTGGGATTGCTCCACTGAAGTTGTTGTTACTGATATTTATAGAGGAGAGATTGGTATTCCTTCCAAAACTTGGAAGAGCCCCGGCCAAGTTATTGTCTTTGAGAATCAACCTTTGAAGAGTTGGACAGCTTACTACATCTGGAGGTATGCTACCTTGCAGCTGATTATTACCCATAGTCAAGATCAGCAGCTGTTTTCCAAAACAAAGATTTGGTGGGATGGGACCAGTGAAGTTATTGTCTGTAACATCTAATAGTACCAGACTACTATTAATTCCCAAGTCCTGAGGTATGACTCCAGAGAATTGGTTGCTAAATATTGTTATATTTTTTAGCTTCTTGAGCTGTGTCATCTCTAAAGGCAGTTCTCCAGACAAGCTATTGTTATAAAGATCTATGTACTCAAGACTTGGAATCTTCCAAATGCTGAGGGGTATTTCACCCTTCAGTTGATTGGAAAACAACTGAAGGCTCTGTAATTCACTTAGCAATCCCAATTCACTTGGAATTTCCCCCACAAGTCGATTGGTATACAAATGCAATTGTGTCAAAGACTTGCAGTTACCTAATTCTGAAGGAATTTGTCCAGACAAAGAGTTCTCAGGTAGGTGAAGAATAGAAAGCTCAGTTAGCAGGCCCAAGGATGATGGGATATTGCCTACTAAGTTAGAGTGGGAGATATCAAGTTCTGTTAGCGCACTACAATTGCCCAAGCTTGACGGAATTCCTCCATTAAATGCATTGAATGACAGATCCAAAAGTCTCAAATATTTGCAACTACCAGATAACGATGGGATGGAACCCCATAGACCATTATGGCTAACAGTTAGAGTATCGAGATTCTTAAGATTGTTAAGACTGCCAGGCAAAATTCCCTGCAATTTGTTTTCATCCAAAGACAATATCTTTAATTTGCTGCAATTACCAAGAGATGAGGGAATTGTCCCGGACAACTGGTTGGTATACAGATACAGCTCCGAAAGTTCAGTCGCGTTCCCAACATTAGTGGGAATGGGACCAATTAGACGATTCCGGCTCAGGGACAAATATTCCAAGTGAGGAAGCTGGAATAAGAATTCCGGAATTCTACCACTCAACAGAGTGGAATGAATTATGAGAACCTGTAAGCTCTCCAAGTTTTTCAAGCTATCTGGTATTTGTCCGGCTAAGTTGTTATTAGAAAGGTCCAAGTACTTAAGCATATTACAATTGCTGAGGCCATCTGGTATTTGTTCGGTAAAGAAGTTTGAAGAAAGGTCTAAGTGCTGAAGCTTACTGCAGTTGCCTAACTCTGGGGGTATTCTTCCGGAGAGATTATTAAGATAAAACACTATGGTCTGCAAATGACTCAACTGTCCAATTTCAGGTCCTAATTGACCCAAAATTGAATAGCCAGTGAGGTTAAGGGAGAGCACATTGTGGGCACTGTCACACTGGACTCCTACCCATGAGCATGGAGTAGAATTAGAGGCATTCCAGCTCAACTCAATGGGAGAAGGCACAAAGGTCCAGTGCTTCATGAGTGATAGCAGAGTCATCCCATCAGAGCTCAATGCAGAAACAACATGTAAGAAGGCAGAGAAGCATAGCATCAACAAGAAGCGTCTCATACTGAGAAGGAACAGATCACGAACAAAGAAGGGGGCAAAAATCTCACAATTCTGCAAGTTTTAAGAGGCAGAGAAAGCACTTACCTCCTTGCAGATTGTCACAAAATAAAGTGCTTGCCGTGGCAACTCTGTCGAGAAGGTGGAAGCAGCTTTTTTCTTTTGTGAACAAAGGGCCACACTTTTAGGGCTATTTTTAGGAGAAGGGAAATAGAGTGGAATCGAACCAGCTTTGAAAGGAAGCAGCTTTGAATCCGAAGAAAGCCGTACACAGAAAAGGATATGGAAAATGAAAGAAAAGCTGCAGAGACAGATACCGAACAGCAACCATGCGTTAGTCAATATACCACCAAAAAATTATTTTTACACATTAAACTTGCAAGTTGCAAACCTGTAAACTGCACCTCGCTTCATGCCAATCACTACTGTCTGAGTTATATTATTTTTTTATCAGCAGTGCATGGAACATTTCTGGATATTAATATTCTTTTATATCTCTGTGTGTTTGACTTCTCGGTAAACGCCAAAGTAAATTTAGTAAGAAGCTTTTGATGAATGGCCTAACGCACACTACTAAATTTATATTATATAAAAATAAAAATGAGTGAAAAATTTTTGGACATCCCCAATTTTATTGCCGTGCCTGTTTTATTTACAATAATAAATTTAAATTAGGTCCTTTTCTTTAGTTGGTTAATGGTTTCAAACTTTCAAACAGAAACCAGTATATCACAGCTTAGGACGAGTCAGGAGTCCTAGTCTTCTCTAAGAACAATTTCTTTACTTGATCAGCCAAGTGTAGATGAATCTAAGGTACACGTTTATCACAATTACTTGAGATTAATATGTGAGAGATGAAAATTGCCAATACTAATAAACTAAATTTGTCAATTTTGATATATAAAATTGAGAAAGTCAAATCTAGATAAACTAATTAGTTATGATTTAATTTTTTTGAACAGCGACAGAAATTAGGCCACGTTTAACCATGACAATCATGATAATGATATACAGAACAATTAATTCATTGCTGTTTAATAGTTCATTTCAAGAAATTGATAGTTGAATTAATTGATCATATGTCTAATAAATTTAATAATTTAATTTTTTTAAAATAAATATTTAAATAAATTTTATTTATAAAAATAACTGTTAAATTGTGTTGAATTTGGCTTAACTTTTTCTGAACAATTCAGTTGTACATACAATTCATAATAATTACGTGCATATCACTTTTTCCCAAATGTGTCCGTCCATATTCATTTTGGTATAGGATTATTTTTCTTAATTTTTAACTTGATATATCTGTATCATTATTAATATAAAATTAATTTATATTTAAAATTTAATAATTTTTTTCAATAAATATAATTTTAAAATTTAAATATTTAACTTTAAATTCTCAACTTAAAATGTAAGTAAGGACTATTGTACCAATTTCTTGTTGGTATTTTGGCGCAGGTTGTTTGTAAATTTTATTTATGGGTTTCGAATTTCCCGACACGCTTTTAATAATAGTTGTGTTCATATTTGCTTCCTTAATGTAAATGCATCATTTGCTTTATTCATCCACACTTAGTTTTGACTAACTATCAACGGTTTTCAGAACATGCGGCTCCCACTGGGTTACATCAACTTAGATAGTCTAAGTCAAGAAACTAAAAAGACAGGACATGTTCAAACTGTGTTTGCCGGTTAACGAGTCTTGGACATCAGTCATAGTTGGGAGCAAGACGTGACTGGGGACTTTTCAAACGTTACTTATTTACTTTTTCTTTAATTTTCTTTTTCTATCCAAAGCCTTTAACTAGAATAGAAGATGGGGGGGGGGGGGGTGGACCATTCACACTGCTCCATCATCTACAAATAAAAAAAGTATGAACATGGAAATACATATAGGTCAAGCAAGTATGAAAACTACTAATCAAAAGCTGGGGGAATTCATGAGATAAAAAATGACTTAATCCCACTTGCTTTGCATTCACCACCTTCTCTATAAATTTCATGTTCATTTGCGATGATTGTTTGAATTTCAAGACTAAGTCTCATTCATTACCTTTTAACTTTCTGTTCAAGGGTTCGCGTGGAGTCAATCTCCAATATATATTTTTTGGTCAAGTTTTCTTTGGGGTGAACTTTTTGGTCAAATGTCTCGCGCTAATGAAAAGTTTTGCTTTATCTCACTTTGTCCTAATACTTCAAACCTTTGAAAACAAGACAGAAGAAATGATGCCTCCATTTCACACTCCCTGAAGAAGTGTACATGTGTTCAACTACGGGGATGGCCTCCAAATTGTAGAAGCTTTTGCGTTGTTCTACTGTCCCATTGGTGGATAGCTTTACTTATAGTATGAAATGCTGTGTTGCATTGTATGGATATAGTTACGTATTCGAAATGGGTATGGATACGTCAGTGCATTAATTTTGTAATAAAACTTCTATATAACTCTTATACAACTTGGCTTGGCTTTCTTTACTTGAAAAGATGTTAATCAGTGGTAGTCCATGAAATGATAATATCATTCTTCATCCCTAATTAATCTAGTGTAACGTTGTCAAATTGAGACAATATCAGTTGGATGTATATTTGTTTTTCAAGTACTTAGCAAATTCTTGAATGTTCTTTGAGATTGATACTGGCTCTTCTGTCTTTTTCAGGTTGTCTACTTTCCAGTGATTCGTACTCTTGCTTCAAGAGTTATGCTGCCAATAAGAGTATCAAAACAGCTTGGACATTTCGGGTTCATTCGCTCTGTTTTCTAAGGCAAGGTGGATTTATGATCCATCTAAGAGTATCAAAATATGGATTCATTCAAAGGGTAATCACACATGTTTATAAATATTTAGTATTACAACATATACATTTTTATTGCACACACTTTGTACACTAATTCACATTCTCATTCCTCCCTTTCTCTCTCTTTCAATTTTTTTCTCTCTATACTTGCCATTACATTTAGTGTTTTCCTATTCTTATATTAAGTGAGATTACTCTAAGCTTTCTCTGCATATTAAATTTGCAAGTTGAGACCCGGTCAGTACACCTTCCCTATATACCAATCACCACAGATTTATATTATCTGGAGTGCATGAATATTTCTACATATTAATGTTGGTTATATCTCTATATGAAAACGTTGACCTCTCCATAAAACGCCAAAAGTCAATTTGGTTAGAAACTTTTTGTAACATTGCTGACCATATATAGATTTGGATTTAAATTTTGAATTAAATTTGTTCTATTTACGGTAACTTTTAATTAGATATAATTAAGATAGTCTTATTTTATGTTCAAGGCACGGATGCCTAACCTATTTTAACTTATTTTGAGCTATTCGATTTGATAGATGTAATTATAATTATTTGATTATAAAATTGATGAATGATGAATCAACTTATGAAGCAGACAAAAAATGAAATATTATCATTTTTATCTCTTACTTTTAGTAAATTTGTTTAATATTCAATTAGAAACCTAGTATATCACACCTTAGGACATTGTCATTAAGAACAGTGTCATTGACATTAATTGACAAGTCGAGTGTGGATGAATCCAAGATACAAGTTTATCATATTTACTTGAGATTAAAACTGAGAGTTGAAAATTGCCAACAGTAATAAACTAAATTTGTTAGTTTTGAGATATCTAATTGACAAAGTCAAATACTAAGAAACTAATTAATTATTTCTAATTTAATTTTTTTTAGACCAAGACATAACACTTGGTCCACATTTTTTTAATGACAATCATGACATTGATATAGGCCAACCCAAGCATTGCCATTTAAACTTAAGTAAGCAAAGGGCTTATGGTTCATTTCATGAAATTGATAAATAGGTTGGTGAGTTACTGACTTCTATTCCCACCTAGACGCGTCCTAATCCAAACTTTATATGATTGTTGACCCTTCTTTTAATTTCATGTGAATGTGTTGACTTTAGGACATGCAATTTGAGTAATGCTATTTTTACAAAAAGTTTTATTACTGAAACCTCCCAAACAAAATACAATCATCATTATTTAATCTAATGAGTCTCACATATTTATGAATGAAATCCATCCTTTCTAATAATAAAATTAATTTTTGTGAAATTTAAGTAAGGAGATTTTTATAAAAAGTAGCATTATTGATGCGATTTTAACATGAAAAATATAGTCATATAAATTGTGTACAAGCAATTTATATATTTAATAATAACAATATATATAATTTTTAAATATCTTTTACAATTATCAATTGTGAACTTTTTACACCATTTTTTTAAACGACTCAGGTTGTATATACATGTCATAATAGTTATGTAGCTATCGACTTTTTACAATTTTCATTTGAGTTATTAATTTTTATTTCAAAATCGAGAGCAATTATCTATACAATCACTTGTAATCATAGACAATTTTAATAATAGTTGTGTTCATATTAGTTCCTTGAAGTAAATGCATCATCGCTTTGCTCATCCACACTTGGTTTTGATTAACTATCGACGGTTTTGAAAACATGCCATCTCACTGGGTTAGATAATCCAAGTCTCAAAGTCAACAAACTCTGTTTGTCAGTTAATATGTCTTCGAGAACAGTCATAGTAGGAAGCAAGACCTAAATGGGGATCTGTCAAACCCTGTTTATTCACTATTTTTTTTTAATTTTCTTTTTTTCTAAAACAACGTTGACCCAGAGCCTTTAGCTAGAACAGAAGATGGAGGGTGGACCATTCACACAGCTCATCATCTCCAAATAAAAATAGTCTGAACATGGAAATACAGCTCATGCAAGTATGAAAGCTAATAATCAAAAACCTTAATTATTATGTACCAAAAAAAAAAAAAAAACTTAACTATTCAAAAGCTGGGGGAATGCATGAGATAAAAAATGAATTAACCTCACTTGAATTGCATTCATCACCTTCTCTATAAATTGCCCCTTCTTGCTCCCTTACAATTCACAGTTCTAACTTCGTATCAGAAACAATATCTGAATATTATCGTTTGCTTCCCATTATGGCTCATGAAGATTCAACTAATCATCACCAAGCAGAATCCTTGATCACGTTAGTCCCTTTAACTTGTTCCCTATTCAACTTTCTTTCAAAATCATTGGAAAGGGTTTTAAGAGTCACTTTTTTAATTTCTCCTTACTTCTCATGAAAACTTTCCAAACAGTTCAAAGTTTACATCTTATGTTCTCAACCTAAACAAAACCTTACAGTCAACCAGAGCATTTATTGGCAAGGTTTTTAGATGTTATCATGTTGCTTCTGGTTCCCAAAGGTCATGATCTGCTTCCAGATTTTCTAGCACCAAATTAAACATCTATTGTTATTCTTTCATATCAGAAAACTACAAGCTGCTGATGGAGGCTGGAGTGGCAGTGATGGAAGTGGTTCACAGCATAATGGGAATTTACAAACTGCTAATGGAGGCTGGAGTGGTAGCGATGGAAGTGGCTCACAGCATAATGGGAATTTGCAAAAAGCAACTCTTATGTCGTAAGACCTTATATATTCACTAATCTTTATTGTTTTGTACTTAGTTTTCATCCCGATGGTTAGATTTATATGTTTCTTATGTTGGGGTTTATAGATATAATTAGCTTCGCATATTTGATTTAAAGAAGCAAATTAAATATAAATTTAATGTTTTTTATTATTCTTTCATATCAGAAAACTACAAGCTGCTGATGGAGGCTGGAGTGGCAGTGATGGAAGCGGTTCACAGCATAATGGGAATTTACAAACTGCTGATGGAGGCTGGAGTGGTAGCGATAGAAGTGGCTCACAGCATAATGGGAATTTGCAAAAAGCAACTCTTATGTCGTAAGACCTTATATATTCGCTAATCTTTATTGTTTTGTACTTAGTTTTCATTCCGATGGTTAGATTTATATGTTTCTTATGTTGGGGTTTATAGATATAATTAGCTTCGCATATTTGATTTAAAGAAGCAAATTAAATATAAATTTAATGTTTTTTATTATTCTTTCATATCAGAAAACTACAAGCTGCTGATGGAGGCTGGAGTGGCAGTGATGGAAGCGGTTCACAGCGTAATGGGAATTTACAAACTGCTGATGGAGGATGGAGAGGTAGCGATGAAAGTGGCTCACAGCATAATGGGAATTTGCAAAAAGCAACTCTTATGTCGTAAGACCTTATATATTCGCTAATCTTTATTGTTTTGTACTTAGTTTTCATTCCGATGGTTAGATTTATATGTTTCTTATGTTGGGGTTTATAGATATAATTAGCTTCGCATATTTGATTTAAAGAAGCAAATTAAATGTAAATTTAATGTTTTTTATTATTCTTTCACATCAGAAAACTACAAGCTGCTGATGAAGGCTGGAGTGGCAGTGATGGAAGCGGTTCACAGCATAATGGGAATTTACAAACTGCTGATGGAGGCTGGAGTGGTAGCGATGGAAGTGGCCCACAACATCATGAAAATTTACAAAATGCATTGTAAGACCTTATATATTCATTAACCTAGCTTGTTCTGCACATAATTTCAATCTGATGGTTGGGTTTATGATGTTATGTTGGTGTTTGTAGATAGTCTGCATATTTAATTTAAAGAAGCAAACTAAACATCAATTTAACATTTAAGACCTCATATATTCATTATCCTAGCTTGTTCTTTTGCACATAATTTCCATGTGATGGTTGGGTTTATGACGTTTTTATGTTAGTGTTTATAGACAGTCTACGTATTTAATTTAGAAAAGTAAATTATACATTAATTACATTTATTATTATTCTTTCATATCAGAAAACTACAAGCTGCAAATGGAGCTTGGAGTGGTAGTGATGGCAGTGGCTCACAACATAATGGGAATTTACAAAATGCAACTCTTATAACGTAAGACCATGTGTGTGTGTGTTTGTGTGTATCCACTGATCTAGCATGTTCTGCACATAAAATTTAATCTCATATTTGGGTTTATGATGTTCTTATATTGGTGTTTATAGATAGTCTGCATATTTAATTTAGAAAAGCAAATAAACATCAACTTAACTTTTATTATTATTCAATCATATTAGCAAACCGCAAGTTGCTGATGAAGGTTGGAATGGTAGTGGCTCACAACGTAATGGGAATTTACACAATCCAACTCTTATGACGTAAGTCCATATATATACTCACCAAGCTAGCTTGTTTTGCACATAATTTTCAGTCTCATGGTTTAATTTGTGATTTTCTTATGTTGTTTGTAAATAGTTTATATATTAAATTCAGAGAAGTAGATTAAAAATCAATTTAACATTTGTAATTATCTTTCATTTCAGGAAATTGCAGGCTGCTAATGAAGGTTGGACTGGTAGCAATGAAAATGGCTCACAACATAATGAGAATTTACAAAATGCAACTCTTATATTGTAAGACCTTAATTTACTTGCCTTGCTAATACTGCGCAAAATTTCCAGTCTCGTTGTTAAGTTTATGACGTTCTTGTGTTGGTGTTCATTGATTATACATCCATGTACGTACCTAATTCAAAGCAATTAATTGACATTATTCTTTTCTTTTTTATTTGGATTAGAACACGTGGTAACATCCCACATGAGCTGTCCAGAGACAAGGGAAGGAGCCCTCCTAGAAGTAATGGCATAACCAAGAGAGAGAATCAAATCATTGTTACTCTTAAGACTTGGTTTCCTTATTGTATCAGAAAAAGGACTTGCTTTTCCATATTTTTACGTTGTTTGGGGATGAATGTAAAACCATAATTGAAATCCTAGTGGGTACACTTACTAAGTAGATTTGGTGAAAAGAAGAGTTACTCTTCATGTTTGAGATGAGTTCAGGAAGACACACTACATGAGTTGCAAATGAAGTTTATAATTCAGTGTTGCGATGATAGTTATCAAAACTATGTCTCATTCCTTCTATCTGGGTGTAATATTTCTTATATATTTAATTAGAAAAATGATTATAGGTTAAATTTTACTAGGGAAAGAAATCATATTGTGTCTGTTTTTAACTTTTTATGGAAGGGTTCGTGTGGCGTTAATGTCCAATACATATTTTTTGGTCAAGTGTCTTATGAAAAGTTTGCTGTATTTTATAAAATTATTTTAGAAGGTTATTTTTTTCATTCTTAATAGCTTGACAACGTCCCTTTCCATTTCTTTAACAACCATTTTTCTAAGGACATATAACTTGTTAGAACAATAATCTTTTAATGAAAAATGGCCATTGGTTTATTACTACTAATGTCTCGTTCCAAACTTATTAAACAATCATTTTTCTCATTGAATTCAAACAGCTGTATACATATTTTAACACCCAATTGATTGTCTTATTAATCACGATGACTACGGCTATAAACATATTTTAAACATCCTAATTAATTATCCTGTTAACCATGACGACAACGGCTATATATATATATATATATATATATATATATGTATGTATATTAAACACTGTAATTAATTATCCTATTAACCATGACGATAACGGTTCTTGTTTTCTATTTCTAAAGGCTAGTTTTTCCCTTTATAAAGTGGCTGTTCAGCCATGGGTTCTGGAAAACAGAGGTTGTGTGTTGTGTTCAATCAATCTCTCTTTTATTTTTTTAATAAAAACTATTTTATGTGAGGTGTTAGAGAATAATACAAGTGAGTTCCGTGATTCAATTCTTCATCTCTCTTTATTAGCTACCACTCAAATATATATTAGTATACTATTTTTCTTTTTCTTTTTCTTTACTATAAGTACACACAATAAAAAAAGTATGTTAAATCTTAAGAAATTACCATCTTCAATACTTTAATTTTTGAGAGATGGAAAAATAATCTTTAAAAACAATAT
Organism: Dicorynia guianensis; assembly: GCA_037013595.1. Taxonomy (NCBI): domain Eukaryota; kingdom Viridiplantae; phylum Streptophyta; class Magnoliopsida; order Fabales; family Fabaceae; genus Dicorynia; species Dicorynia guianensis. The sequence goes on from JASUAB010000009.1 coordinate 7,785,039, forward strand.
ATTCCTACAATATGCCTTAAATTATAAACTTAGAATCCACATACTTTTCCAATAAAATTTTGCATTATCTCCCTTTGTCCTAATGCTTGAAACCTTTAAAATCGAGACTAAACAAAAGAAATGATGCCTCCATTTCATACTCCCCAAAGAAGTGTAAATGTGTTCAACTAAGGGGATAGCCTCCAAATTGTAGAAGCTTTTGCGTTATTCTACTAGCTAGCATGAAATGCTATATTGCATTGTATGGATACGTATACAAATTTGACATGGGTACAGGCATGTCCGTACATTCATTTTGTGATAAAACTTCTATATGATTCTTCTATGAGTTTCGTAATCTATTTGAGAGAGTTGCTATCTTATCATCATATATATGAAGGTAAGGCGGACGGTTATGTTTTCTCATTCTATATAACTTTGGCATGCATGGATCATATAAACTCTCTGATAACAGCTCGACAAACAAATTAATATATGTTATTATTTTATGAAAATTATACTTCAGCAAACATCTGTTTACAATCTGTACCCAATCTTATTGAGAAAAGAAGAAACAATTAAAGTAGGAGAAGAGAACAGTTGACCACTTGACAAATAAGCTAATTATTTGAATAAAATCATGTACAGGTTGTACATAAATAATTAAGATATATCATTACGCCTATTATATCTTCATGCATGCTTGAGCAAAAAAAAAAAAGTTCATATCTCAATTATGGGTTGTGGGGTATCATTTCCCAAGTTTGTTAATGAGATAATCAACTTGACACTATTTTGCATATTGTGCTAAACTGATGCTCTAATTTTGAGCAGAAGAGTTTGATTTAAAAGACAAATATTGCACGTTAATGGGATAAATGAGCATTTAGGACTACTATATTGTTGAATATCGAGATATTGCCCATTGATTGGTTACTAATTATTAACTAATATGTAGTAATTTGCCGAGCATTAATGCTATCACTATTTATTTCCATTTAATGACATCTTCCATGTATCTGACTTAAGCATTCTCATACTGATAATAGTGGGTATTTCAAGTATTTCACAGAGAAACTCAAACGATAGAAGGACTGGTTAAAAGGACAATTAGTTTTTTTTAAAAAAAAAAAAATTCAAATCTATTTTTAGTAAGAAGCTTATTTACTTCATCTTCACTAACTTAGATTCTTCCAATGTGAGGAAAGACTACTATTATCATTTCATTTGATCAAAAAGGTTACACACTCATTCACTTTATTAAGTTATGCATAATTTTTATATGGAATTTTTACAATCTATAAAAGAGAATAAAAAATTATAAATTATATCTTAACATTTTATCAACCATAACTTCTCTACTGAAGGTTTTTATTTTGATCTTTGTTACATCATTTTCAAATTAGGTATTGAAGGACAAATCAGGTTTTATTCTTAGGTCATTCTTCTATTAAAACTTTTGCTGGTTATAAATTTATATACTACTTGACAGCAACTATTTGGAAAATCACCAAAAAAATTATTTTTACAGTTGACTTAAGCTTTTCTAGATATTAAAATTGCAAGCTTCAAATCTCTTAAGTACACCTTTGTATGAACATTTCTGCATACATTAATATTAATTTTTTGTATGAAAACCTTGACTTCTCCATAAACGCCAAAAGTAAATTTACTAAGAAGCTTTTTATAACATTGTTGAGGATAAATTTAGATTTAAATTCTCAGTTAAATCTGTTTTATTTTCAACAAATTTGAATTGGTTAATTGTTTCAAACAGAAACCGAGTATACCACAGCTTAGGACAAGCCTAGGGTCCAAGTCTTCCCAAAGAACATTGTCATTAATTGACCAGCTAAGTGTAGATGAATCTAACGTAGACGTTTATATATTTACTCAAGATTAAAGTGTGAGAAATGGAGTGTTAGCTTATCTAATCAACTTTTTATTTATGATAATTATATGATTTGAGCTTGATTTCAGAATTCTTCTGTTGATAGGCAACTTGTAATTCTTTAAAATAGGGAGAGTCTTTTCTCACCTTAAACATATTTCTACTAAAAAAAGTTTGAGAAATGAAAATTGCCAATAGTAATAAATTAAATTTGTTAATTTTAATATATAAAATTAACAAAGTCAAATTCTAATAAACTAGTTAGCTGTGATTTTATTTTTTTAGACGCATACAGAACTTAGTCACATTTAACCATGACAATCATCATATTGATACAGAAAAAATAATTCATTGTCATTTAAACTTGGGTAAATAAAGGGAATATAGTTAATTTCAAGAAATCTCTTAACTGATAATAACGTCCTTCATAGGATGGGATCCCTGGGGAGTTCTACTACCACTTAGCTACATTTTTTTTGACAAGAGGGATAGTAAATTATTTAATATACATGAACATCTTGAATTTAAATTCAGAATTTTAAAAAAATTTAAAATAATAATTGAATGTCATTATGTTATTAAAAATATTGATCTCACCTATTATTATAATTAAAAAATAAATAAATAAATCCGTTTGATAATATCTACTGATAACACTAAATAGTTTTGTGATGTTAATTTCCTCAAGGTAAATGCATCATTGTTTTGTGCATCTATCCACGCTTAGTTTTGATTAACTATCCACGGTATTGATAGCATACCATCTCACTCCGTTGGATAGTCTAAGTCTTAACAATAATCCGTCAAAGTCAAGAAACTAAAAACATATCTGTTTGGCCAGTTAGTGAGACTCCAACAACAGTCATAATCAAAACTAGCGACTTGCCAAACTCTGCTTTTTCACTTTTGGATTTTTTGTTTTCCTTTTCTTAAAGAACGCTGATCCAGAGACTTCAGTATAGGACAGAAGATGAAGGGTGGACCATTCACACAGCTCCATCATCTCCAAATAAAATAGTATGAACATGGAAATACAGCTCAAGCAAGAATGAAAACTAACAATCAAAAGCTGGCGGAATTCATGAACCCATTTGAACCAAGATAAAAAAAAAATGAATTAATTCCACTTGCATTGCATTCATAACCATCTCTATAAATTTCATCTTCATGCTCCTTTACAATTCACGGCTCTGCCATCATATCATCAGAACGACAATATCTGAATATCATCATTTGCTTCTCATCATGGCTCATGAAGATTCAACTAATTGTCGCCAAGCCGAGTCCTTGATCCCGTTAGTCGCTCTATCTTGTTCCCTATTCTACTTTCTTTCGAACTTTCTTTGGAAAGGAGTTTGGGAGTTACTTTCTTAATTTCCCTTTACTTTTAAAAACTTTCCAAACAGTTTAAAGTTTATAACTCACGTACGTTCACAACCCAGTCATAAACTTAAAAGTCAACCATAGCAAATATTGGCAAGGTTTTATAGATTTTATCATGTTGCTTATGCTTCCTAAAAATCATGATTTGCTTCTAGATTTTCAGCACCAAGTTAAATGATTATTATGTTTTCATATCAAAAAACTACACGCTCCTAACAGAGGCCGGGGTGGAAACCATGAAAGTGGCCCACAACATCATGAGAATTTATCAATTGCACCGTAAGACCTTACATATTCACTAACCTAGAATGTATTTCACATAATTTTCAATCTCATAGTTGGGGTTTAGGATGTTCTTAAGTCGGCGTTTATAGTTAGTCTGCATGTTTAATTCAGAGAAATAAATTAAACATCAATTTAGCGATTAATATTATTTCTTTTATATCAGAAAACTACAGGCTATTGATCCAGGCCACGGTGGTAGCGATGGAAGTGGCGCACAGCATAATGGATCTTTACCTAATGCACCGTGAGACTTTATATATTTACTAACCTAGCTTGTTTTGTTTATAATTTTCAATTTCATGGTTGGGCTTAGGATGTTCTTATATTAATGTCTATTGTATTCTGCTCATTTAATTTAGAGACGCAAATTTAATGCTTATTATTATTCTTTTATATTAGAAAACTGCAGGCTATTAATCAAGGCTGCACTGGTAGCAACGGAACTAGCTCACAGCAGCATGAGGAGAATGAACTGTAAGAACTTAGATATTCACTAACCTTGCTTATTTTGCCCATAATTTTCCATCTCATGGTTTCGTTTATGATGTTTTTATGTTGGTGTTTAACGATAGCATTGCATAGTTGATTCAGAGAAGTAAATTAAATATAATTTACTTATTATTCTTTTATATCAGAAAACTACAGGCAAATGGGGGTTGGAGTGGTGAAAGTGGAAGTGGCTTACAATTCCATGGGGATTTACCAAATGCACAATAAAATTTTTTATATTCACTAACCTAGCTTGTTTTATACATAATTTTCAACCTCATGTTTATTGTTGTTTTTAGATAGTCTACGTATTTAATTTAGAGATGCAAATTAAATATCAATTTAATGCTATTATTATTCTTTCATGTCAGAAAATTGCAGGCTATTGATCGAGGTCAGAGTGGTAACAATGAAAGTGGCTCACAACATCATGTAGATTTACCAAATACACTGTAAGAGCTTATATATTCACTAGCCGCACATAAATGTCAATCTCATCGTTGGGTTTAGGCTGTTCTTATGTTGTTGTTATAGATAACCTTCGTATTTAATTCAAAGAAGCAAATAAAACATTAATTTAATGCTTATTTTTATTCTTTCATATCAGAAAACTGCAAGCTGCAGATCATAGCCAGGGTGGTAGTAATGGAAGTGGCTCACGACATCACGGGGATTTACGAAATGCACAGTAAGAGCTTATATATTCACTAACCTAGCTTGTTTTGCACATAATTTTCAATCTCATGGTTGGGCTTAGGATGTTCTTATGTTGGTTTACATAGATAGTCTACATATTTAATTTAGAGAAGCAAATAAAACATCAATTTAATGTTTATTATTATTCTTTTATTTCAGAAAACTGCAAGCTGCTAATCAAGACTGTTGTGATAGCGATGATAGTAGTTCACAACATCATGGAGATTCACCAAATACCCCGTAGGACTTGATATATTTAGCAACCTAGCTTGTTGTGGACTTAATTTTTCATCTCGTGATTGAGTTTATGATGTTCTTATGCTGATTTTTTTTAGATAACTCTGCTTATTTAATTTAAAGCAGCTAATTAATTAACATTTTTTTTTCCTTTTTCATTTGGATTAGAACATCGTAACATTCCACATCGGCTGTTGAGCAACAATCGGAATCCTAGTAGGTACACAAATCAAGTTGTTGTGGTGAAGAGAAGAGTCATGCTTCAGATTTGCGATGAGTTCAAGTAGACACACTATACGAGTTGAAAATAGATTATATATGGGTGTTTTAATTTGAAAACTATGTCTCATTTCCTTCTGCATGGGTGTAATATGTCTTATATAATTTGGATTGTGGACACAGATTTCTTTTTCTGGTTTTGGCATGGATCATTTAAACTCTAAGAAAATGGCTTCACTAATAAATGTATGATTTTACTTTATATGTAATGATAATTTGAGTGTCATTTATCCATAATTACTCTTATTTTATCTTCATGGTTGAGGAAAAAAAGAGTTCATAATATATTATATATATATATGTAATGAGTATATCCTAAGTTTAGTGTTTGCTATGTCTTTAAAGTATAAATATATTTAAAAAATAAATAATAATGAAATAACTATTGAAAACAAATTTTTTATTATAATAAATAGTGACTAAAAATTAAATCTTTTTTATTTCCATAATTTGAAAAATAGATTAAATGTTAATAGCCTAATTTAATTTTTGTGGATTTGTAAAATTTCCATGCCAAATTTCCCAAGCTATTCTTTCCGCTAAAACCCCACAACCAAGTTTTGAACCCTCATTCCCGTTCACGCCCCTGCAGATGAATAGCGCGCTGGGCGCTGCAATGTCCATGGCTTCCTCTTTAACCTCCTTACAGCTGCCTCCGCTTTAAATCCCCAGACCCCCAGCTGCCGAAATACTACGCGCCTAAGCCATGACACTCTCCAAAATATTCCTCTCTTACCGTTTCCAGTCACTGTTCAAGCCCCAAAATCCTCTCTACCTTCGCCACATAAATTCCACCACTCTCCAACCCCGCAAATTCCCTCTTTTTATTAACAGACCCATTACATCTTCACCTCAATTTGAAGACCATAAGGAACCAGAATCGCAGGGAAAGCATAGCAAGAAGCCCTTGCACGTTTATTTCAAGGAGGCTGTGGGGTTATTGGAGAAAACAGGTAATAGTGAATGTGAAAGTGACGGCGAAACGGAAAACAAGGAGTTGGAAAGGAAATTGAAGCAATTGGAGGGTGAAGTGAGAAGCTTGAAGGCAAAATCGAAATCCAAAGCAAAGGGAGTAGCAGAGAAGGAGAAACCAGAGCAAGATAAGCGGGAAAGCTTATATGTTTTGTTTTTAAATCGACCAGTTGATGTTGAACCAAGGAAGACGAAAAAGGTTAAACCTAAGGAACCAATGGTTCTTAAGGTGCTTTCACCGGATATGGAAACATTTGTACATCATTTGTACAAAGAAGGGTATTTTAAAGATGCTAACTTTGCGAAGGGAAAAAGCTTTGCTCTCGGTTGGTTCGAGAGTGAATATGCCAGGGACTATATAAAGTCTGCAGCGCAGAGGTTCGGTAGAGACAATCAAGAAATCGCCAAGTAAGATGACTTCAAACTTTGTTTTGTGCATGTGCTCCTCAGTTGATGTTAGATGTTACGTTTTCCTCTGTTTGATTTAATGAGAAGATGAATGTAATTATATTTGAACCTATGACGACTATAGTTCTTTTTCTTTTTCGTTTTCTTTGGGAGAGAGAAAGCAGGAGTGAAAGTAATTCTTAACAATTGTTTAGGAAAGAATACTAAAGCAATTAATTTCCTTTGTGCTAATGCTTTTAAGTGTAATGAAGTGTAATGCAATTAAGGGGATGGTCTTTGATTTGATTTTGGAGGTTTTGGGGCTAAATCTATTTTCCTGTAGGTAGCTTTACATATATGAAGAATGCAGTTGTTTAAAGTCTATTATGGTGTGTTGTGAGGACATCTAATAAGGGTAATTAAGGTACTGTTGTCCTTATCAGATAGCTTTCTTGCTTGGAATGATGTATGTGGTGGTTTTTGAAATGAGAAGGATTGCTACCACAACCTCTTATGAGGTAATGGGAGTAATCACAGCCATAAGCTGTTGGTTTCTATAGGTTTCACAGTTCAATTTTTTTAAACTCAGTAAATGTAATGGTTTAAATTTTGTGTTGTGAAGATTAAGTGAAAATAAAGTTGTGAGAATGATAATACTGTTTAGAAATATCATCATTCTTGCTTTATGTGGTGTCATGTTGTCAGATTGACATAATCACTAAAACATTTATCTGTGTTTTGCATATACTTTGCAATTTGCATATGCTTGAGCATTCCGTGAGGTTTTTGTGGGTTTGCTGTATGTTCTTCTTCTTCTACTATGTTTCTAATAGTTTTCATCTCTGATTTTGAAATGCCTAGTGTAATTTGTTGATTTCACTTATCAAAGTTCATCTGGTGATCAATATAAGGTTGCGTGACTTGTGTCAAACTAGCCATGCCTGTTTCATTCCTTCTTTTTTTTTTTCTGGAAGACATGTTAAGTTCTTTTGTTCTTGATGCACATATTATATAAGTCTGGGTTAAACATTTTTAATATGAGTTTCTTTAATTTGTTGATATTTGACTAGCATATGGGACTATGCTTGATACTTCAAATAGCTGTCTTCTCTCTCAAGTTTTCTAGTTATAATCTTACTGCCTCTGGAGTTAGAATATGCGTTGATCAAAGAAACTGACAGATGACAGAAAATATTAGGAGACAGAATTTATTTAACGTGAACTATCATAGTCAGACTATTATCTGTATGACTTACTGCATTCAACCATCATATTTAGTTTTAAATTTGCTAATTTTGATATTACAAATTTTATCTCCAATCCAACTTATTGTTTTAACTTACTCTGTTATTTGTGGTATTTTGGCTATCTGAAACAGAATTATATTTCTTTTTCCGGTTTTGACCTGGGTCATCTAAACTCTTAGAAAATATTTTACTTACAAACATTCAACCGATATTTTATATTCATGGCGAAAGAAGAACATAATATCTTAATTAAGGGTTATGGGTTTTTTGAGCTATATTTGTTTGAAGTTTTGATGTTGATATAAAAAAATCTGTAAATTTGATTACAGCTCATTATGTGCCTGATAACGATGGCCAGAATTGACCGACATCTGGTCTGTAGGCTTGAAGATTAACGTGTGCATTTCATGAAGCGCGAGTTAGTTGTGTTGTTCGTGTCTTGCTTATTGACACATGATTGCTCCATAGTCATTTTGGAACCAAGAAGAATGAGTTATGCTGTACAAGTATATGTTTTAAAGCACATGTCTGATTTTTCTTATCTGTTTTTGCCTGTGCAAACTGGGAAGTGACTCAAAATTTGCGTTGATGCATCACGCACTCCTTCAACAATAAACAAGCTAATCTACCTTCTCAAAAATGCTGTTGGCAACATGGTATGTTTTTCTTTATCACTAACATGACTTCAAATTCACAGATGGCTATCGGGAAGTTACTTGAAAAAGGTGGCCATGTTTGGTTGTCCATCCATTGACAAGGCATGGATTATGCCCACCAAGAGACTGCGAAAATTCTTTGAGATTCCAGAACAAACTGTAAGGCGTAGTTTGCTTGAAGACTTTCACCATATTTTCTTAGTACATTTACCTGTAATTGTTTATCTTTGTTACTTACAATTTCATATACTATCAGGTTTGCAGTAAATGCATGCTTAGACAATTTTGCAAGTTTGAAAATCAAAGTGTGTGGGGTGGTAACACAAAAAACTTGGCTTTGGCTGATGTGATGAAGGTTCTTACTCCGTATGCTTTAGAATCAGTGCATTCTGAGCTGGTTGTGCCAAATGAAATAAAGGAGTCAGTAAGTAGATTGCTGCAGGAGGTTCTGAAACTGAGTCAAACCATCTGAGCCTTTTTATGTAATGTGAGGCAAGTTCCCCACTAATGAAAAAATTTTGGATGTGTATTAGTGATTCTTATTATTCTTATGATATAAACATGAATTTGGATCTTTTAAAGTGGATAGTATATTTCAAAGAATAATGTGTAAATAGATAATTATTGATAAAAAAATTAATGATTATAATTATTATTAAATATAAGTAAGTAGATCCTAATTTATAAACTTAAGATAATCATGATTATTCCTATAAACATTATTGCCTCCACAAGAGTAATTTGATTAGTTGAATCTTAAGCTGCCAAGTATCTTACTTTTGATGAACAGTTTTGTTATTTTTATTAATAAAATTTTAGAAAAGTTACATTTAGAAGAATTTAAATCATTGAATTTATTATGTTTTATAGATTAAATTTTAAAGTTCAATATATAAAAGTTTATGGGTATTTTTTGATAATTTACTACTTAATGAATAATTTTTCTAAGGTAATTAATTGAGAAATGGATGACAAGATTGGGTTAAGAAAATTGTGTCAGTAAGATATTGATCCAACAGCCCAATTCTCGTCCCTTTCCTCTACTGGAGTTTTGCTTTGGTCTTTGGATAGTGAATTAACTGTTCGACTCAACATTTTTCTAAAATTTTTAAATAAATTAAAATAATATGCTGCCAAAAAGAACATAATGAAAAATTTAAGTTTGGGTAAACAAGAAAATGGCATAAAGCTGAATTCAAAAATAAGAATAACGTATTTATCTATATTTATATTTATATTATATATAAAAGTAAAAATAAATGGATATATTTTTAGAGTAAAATATTTATTTAAAAATCTTATTTATTAAATTATTATTTTTTAAAAATTTTAAATTACTAAATATTTAATAATTTTTTCTTAAATTTAAATTTAGAATTATTGTCGTTATTTTTATTATAAATTAGTTATCATATTAAATAATAAATTTGAGTTTTATAAATTATTAATATTTAATATTTTATAAGTATTAAATATAATATTAACTGTCTTAATTAAAAAGTTCTAATAAATATTTTTTCAAATATTTTATTTTTAATATATTCCTTTTTGTAATATTTTTATATTTATTTAAATTGTTAAATATTTAATATAATAATAATAATAACTAGTTTTTAAAAAAAAATTATACTATTTTATTATTAATTTTCAAGATTTATATATAATCGTATGTGAATAATAACTTGTACTTAAGAGTGTGTAAATCACTTAATTCAAAGTAATTTGAATTTGACGCATATTTTATATATTTTATATTTTAATTAATAATAAATTATATTTTTCTTTTAAACTTAATCTAAATCTTAACCGATCAATTGGAACATGCAAACAATTTATTAACCAAATTAACTCATACATATTTTCACTTAAGTTTAAGTCAAAACTTATAAATTTAATTCTCTCACCCAACTTATGCACAACCCTAGGCTAATATAAGAAAAACAAAAAGTTCATGGAGGAAATTGGGTTGATGTGAGGAGAGCGTGGGATACACTTGCCAGAAGTTAGTGTTTGTCTAGTCTCTCTTGCTCGCCTGGAAGACAATGGAAAGAGAGATATGGATAAAGAAGGAGAAAGCAGATATCAATCACGCATCCAAACAGGTAGTATTGGTTAAACGCTGACCGGTCTTGCCCTCACATTTTCACGTGCTTTGATTCTTTCTATTGAGCTCCACCGCGGCACCGTCCTCGAGTGACATCACCTGCTTCTTTACTCTCTCAAATGCCAAATCATCACTATCATTGTAATAGGCATAGCTCATAAATAATTTATTTTATTTAACATAATAAAAATATAAAAATTAAATTTTTTAAAAAATATGACTTTTGGTAATAAGAATAGAAATAGTTATTTATTAAAATTAAATATCTTATGTAATAAACTTTTTTAAATTTTAAGATAATTTTTGAATTTTGTAATAAAACATATTTTGAAATAAATATTTTAATTGAAAATTTTTTTTCTGCTTTTTATGTATTATATTTATATAAAATATAGATAAAAATAAAAAATTTAAATTGGAACGTATTTATTTATAATTAATTTTAGAATACTGCTAAATAGTTTGTTTAGATATTTATTAGGTGGGGCCTGGGGAGTATGTGGCACGATCGAAAAATGGGGAGTAGGATCTCAAATTGTCAACAGAAAGTAGAGAACAGGACAGGACCCACAAGGTGATGGAGAGGGGCGTGGCTCACGTGAAAGGGGCAGCGGGGACGACCCCTAGAGGCTATCCGACCGGCAACCAACATGTACGGTTGCTACTTGCTGCCCACGCAACACCGGTTCTGGCCTTACACGCGCGCCGAACTGTGACACGTACACCTTCATTGGCATTGGTCACTACACAACAGAGACACGCGCCTCTCTCGCTCATTGCGCTGGGATCCTTTTTCTTAGAGAAAAGTGTAATTTGACTAATAAGGTGATTATTAAAATTGTCATAAAAATTAATTTTATAATAAAATTTATTGAATTTTGGTAATTTTTTATAAAATTTTTAAATTAAAATTTAATAATATTTAATTTATAAAAATAGTATGATTACTTTTTTAAAGTTAAAAAACTGTTTAATAATTGAATATACAACATAATATGAATAATTTATAATAAATTAATATTTATATAATTTATATTGTTTACATTTATTATTTATAATATTATATCAATAAAATAATTAAACAATAATTTATTATTAAATTAATATATTATATCAATCACAACATATAATATTCCTAATTTATTGAATAATTTCTCTTATATAAATGCCCTAATTTTAGTTTTATACTCTCTATTTCGCACTCCCATAACAATTTTATTTAAGATAATTTAAATTTGTTAAATTTATTAACTTATATAATTTAAATTATAAAATTTAATAAATTTAATAACTTTACTTATTTTTTTCTTAGGTTTTAATGAGCTTACAAGTGCGAAATTTCCCTTTTGATTTTCGTCTCTATTGTTTAAACACAAATTGCCCCTGATATTTGTATCTCTCTTTCTCCAACTACATGGACTTTCGTAGGATATAAAGTAACATGGTTGTGAATGATGAATAAGAAGAACGTTGTCAGGTGTATAAATTTTTGGACAACAAAACTTTCCCTAAGAAGAAAATTTGTGATTTTTGATATTACTATTGTAGATGACCAATATTAGTGCACTATATTCATAAACAACAGCAATGCAAAATATTTTTGGCCAATCATATCCTTAAGTTTGATTTGTAGGTTTGACCCAAAACAGAAATGCTTCATCCACATGGATAAGGCATAGAAGCTTTATTAATTTACTGCAGCTACTAAACATTCATTAAAACCCAAAAGCAGCTCTTCCCGGAAACTATAAAAGGAAATTGTTCAAATCATACTTAAATCTTCCTTTTTAAATGGGTATCAATAATTAATAAACATTTAACTAAGTCATTAATTTGTAATAAATTGAAAAAAAAAAACTTAAGAAAAAAGAGATCAAAATGATTTAAAATTTATTTTTTTTAATTTTTAGTAAAGTTTATAATCGCATATTATAACTTGTGTAAAATTAATATTTCATAATTTATATTATTATAAAATATTGTTATAAACTATACTAATCTTATGCATTATTAAAATATCACATATAAAATTTATATAAAATTACACGATAAAATTTTTAAATTTGATCTAAATGATTAAATTTAATTTTATTAAATCTTTTTCTAAATTTAATTTTTATATTATAATTCTATCAATACTTAAAAAAAAGTGACCGTGGGAGATGCCAGGTTAGAGGTCATTTCGGGGCAGAGCTTGGGTCAGTCAACCTTTGCGCGTAGTCCAGTCACGCACGTACGAACCACAATCCACTTTCCTCTTTCTCTATCCCTCTCATACTTAAATGGCATAATCGTGAATCCATCACCAATTATGCTCCCTTGACGTATTTAGCCCACCCTCCCTTTCTCTCTCTTCAGTCCCTCCCTTTTTTTCTCACCCATCCATGGTTTTTCTGTTTATCCTTTCACATTTCTCGGGTCCTCTCTCCTGAGCCACTTCCGGTTTCCCGAGCAGTATCTCGCTTCATATGGTTCTCCGATCTCAATCCGCCGGGCTCCGAAGCTCATGCCTTTAGATCTGCTCGGATCACCTGCAATATCAGATCAGCTACACTTGTTGGATTTCTCCCCATTACACTGATTTTCAAGGTTTCGCCTTGCTCCATTCGGCGATCTATAGCTCCTATCTACTTCCGGAGTCCACCAAAGTTTAACTGTTTTTGTCCCCTTTCCGGCATCGTTTTCCTTCGACTTGCACCTCCCTCATCTCTTCGCTGTCGGATTCATATGCCCGAAATTCTGGACTAGTTCTGTTTTCTCTGTGCTTCGCGACAAAATGATGTCGTTTGGAAGCGGTTTGATCTTGAATTATTCGATCAAGCTCTGATTCTTGCTTCCAGAAGCGTGAAGTAGTTTGGTTAATTACTCTTTGAACCTTTTCCACTTCCGGTTTCATTCAATTAGCCCTTCAATTTGCGCTTTCCCAGTTCATTTTCAAGTCACTTTTGGTCTTCTGAGAGTAATCGGAGCTAGAGAAAGATGACGTCGGGGACGAGGCTACCAACATGGAAGGAGAGGGAGAACAACAAGAGAAGAGAGAGGAGGCGAAGAGCTATAGCTGCGAAGATCTTCTCCGGTCTGAGAATGTACGGTAACTTTAAACTCCCCAAGCACTGCGACAACAATGAGGTCCTTAAGGCTCTCTGCAACGAGGCTGGTTGGACTGTTGAACCCGATGGCACCACTTATCGCAAGGTACGCTTCAACTTTATTCACATTAGTCACTGATATTGTTATTGAAATCATACCAATTTTGCCTTAGGTTCTTCTTTGTTTATTTGTTAAGCAATTAGATCTTTAGCTGAAATAGTTCTGTTCTGGCACTATTGTTATTAGCTCATTTGATTTTATGGGGCAATCTGCGCATTCCGTCGCATCTGCCAGCATGTGGGGGCTTGCAGGCTTGTTGCAGCCGCACATGCTAGCAATGATGCTCGGAATCGAAGGACATGAATGGGGGCGGAAGGGCGACCTAAAGCCTGTACCTTCGGCTTGTGTTAGAGATTGTACTGGGGCTAGTAGATGCTATTTGTAGCTGTATTTTATCTTTTAGTCTATGGCGATGCTCCGGTGGGGCTAGATTCTTTTCTTTTGCTGCTTTTTTCCGTTCACTGGTCTGCGATAGATCTGGTTGGACCTGCCTCTTACTCGCTTTTAAGCGGGAAGCACATAAGATTCTCTATTTCCTTGGTCTCTTGAGGACTCGAAGTCCATGAGAAAGTGATGGGCATAGATCTCGAGGAGACAAAAAAGCCCGTCGTGGAATACCCAAATGACTCCCTGAAATTCCTACCTGGACCTGGGAATTCGAGAAAATGCAGGGGTAATTTGCTGGTCAGGTTTTCCCTTGATATATGTAGTTAATTGCTGTGCTTGTTGCAACATAAGCTTTTACATACATTGCATAGCACTCTGATTTGGAGACTGCTTTTCCTTAGTTCCCGTGATAGTTTCCTCTTTTGCGGGATTGCAGTTATGTTAGCGCCTTTATCGATGACGCTCCAAATAAAGTGTCAACAATTACCGTCAGTCAAGGCGTCAACAGCCTCTAACTTGGTGCGAGAAGTTATATTGACTCTCCCAGTTTTTTTTCTTTTATGATAAATGGTCCTTTAGGATTTCGCTTTCCTTTCCTTTTTCGTTCCTTCCTTCCTGTCTTTTTTTAAGTAAATTTTTTTAACTTTTTTTTCTATTTTATATTTCTTACGAAACTCCTATTTATTTTTAAAATCTACACTAATTATTTAAATTATTAAAAATATCTTTATTAATTAAATAGTAAAATTTTCTTTTAAAATTCATATTTAGACCCATTTCAGAATAAATGATTTTATGTGAATTTTTTTATAATTTATGAATTTTGTCACAAAGTACAGCAAAAATACTAAAAACATGTTTTCTTTGTAAATTTGTTAATGTTTTGTGCGAAATACATAAATTAATAATATAAACACATTTTTAGTATTTTTTGTATTTTGTGAAAAAATTCATAAATTATAAAAATATCACATTGAGACCATTTTCATATAGAGACCAAACATAAAGTTTAAGATGAGAAAATTTTGCTACTTAACTAAGGGTTTTTTTGATAATTCATAACAATCTTACTTTATATGGAAAGCATTTATAAAATATAAAGGAAGTTAGTGTAGGTTAAAATTTGTGTAAAAAGTGCAAAATAAATGGGAGGTTAGAATAATTTACTCTTTTTTATTGCGGGGGTAGATGTGTAAGGGAGCACAAAACTAATTTGGTGTACAGTTAGTCAAGTATTTTCGTCTGTTCTCTTAATTGTGGATGTTGGTAAAATAATTGATGTCATATTTTGACTTCTGATAATCTTTCATGTTAAACATTACATTGCCAGCTAATGCTAATATTTGCAAATGATTAGTTATTAGTAATCTCATCTATTCATGTAGCTATTATCAATTAGATTGGCTAATTGCTGCAAATTGTCTTTTTTCTACTGCCTATTTATTAAACCAGCTAAGTCCTCACTTTTTTTTTTTGGTAAAACAGTCCTCCCTGATACTAGTTATTAACATTTTGTGTTTATTTCTTACAACTTCCCATTAGTTAACTGTCCCCTTTGTTTATTTATTGTTCTAAACAATTATGCATGTGAAATAACGGTTCAATAATGATTTAGAACTGTTAGTGTCATTTAAATTGTACTTAGATGAACGCTAGTTTAGCAGTTGATTATGTGTAAGGAAGGCACTGGAAAAATATTTGAAGTGCCTTGTATTAGAATTAGAATCTGAAGACATATTATCACCTTTAGGAGCACAAAAGCACTGAATCTGTATATTCTTGTGCTTTGCGACATAGGCATAGGATTGATTTTGCTTTTATGAACTTATACTGGCTCTTTCCGTTTGGGAATTTTCTACTAGTCTATGCTTTAGCCAGTTAAATTATGACGGGGAAATAATTCTACCAAGTATCATCCACTGTGACATAGGTAAATCTACAAGTACTATGTTGCTACAAGGTCAATTGACTGTTATTTTTCAGATTAGTCCAAGTAGTAGATTAATACATGTGAGTGAGATAGATGCCCCGCCGACGAAGAATGGCTAAATTGCTGATGCTTTTGTTAAAGAAAACTATTTGAAATAATTATGAAAAAGAAAAGGAAGTTATGATCCTCTTAAGGACGTCTGCTGGCAAGAAAATTGTTATGGTTAAAGCCATGGATTGGAAAACTAGACATTCTAAATAATTATACCTGCAGGAGAGGCCTCTGCATGGCCCTTAAGCAAAAGATTACTTGAGTGAGGAAGAAAATGTTTCTGGATTTCACATCATGTGTATCTGAGGTAGTGATAATGTTTGTGCTGATAGGAGACTTTAGATGAAGTTGAGAATTCGGATTAGTTTTTCTAGTTATATTATGCTGCAATTAAGAAATACGGAATTGTTAGATGGGATTAGAAGGCCAGAATTGCAATTGAAATTGGAGTAGAACTTAGAAGGCTTAAAATCATCTTGAATTTTTGCCATCTTTCACCTATATTTATGAATTTGAGACCTAGTCCAGTCCATTGCCTTTAACAAATGAGTTAATAGTTCTGAACGATTCTTCAGATGAGTTAATAGTTCTGAATGAGTTAACAAATAAGTTAATACTAGATGATGCCGACGTAATGTTGATATGGCGTAGTTGAGTAAGTGATCTTCAGAAGAGAGATTAACACCAAGAGTAAACTATGTTGCACATATTTGGTACTGACAACAATGCTATACAATAAACCAGCTTAGAAGAGTGGTATCAAACTGCTGAAGACAAGAGTACATCCTAAAATGGATCCTTGCTTCTAAATAAAGGAGATGACCAGAGGGATTTTGGTTATTGTGAGATGAAGATGCAATGATATAAATATTTTCTCTTCCTGGCAGATTTTGCTTAAAGCTAAGATAATATAAGACCTGAGATTTCGTTTAAGGGATGCTTGTTACTTAATTTGAAAATCAAGCAAATAAACATATGTATTTTAATTTATCTTTTACTGATAATTCATCCAGTAGATAAAATGGTACATCCTGGTTTTACAAGTACCAGTCATGTTGGAATTTCTTATAATGTTACATGCTATTTTTCTAATATTTCACTGAAAAGTGATTTATACATGCAGGGATGCAAGCCTGTTGAGCGCATGGATGTGGTTGGTGGTTCTGCAGTGGCAAGTCCATGTTCATCTTACCATCCAAGCCCTTGTGCTTCCTACAACCCAAGTCCTGGCTCATCTTCCTTCCCTAGCCCACGCTCTTCCTCCTATGCTGCAAATCCAAATGCTGATAGTAATTCCCTCGTTCCATGGCTCAGAAATCTCTCATCTGGTTCATCATCAGCGTCCTCTTCCAAGCTCCCCCATCTTTACATTCATAGTGGCTCCATCAGTGCTCCAGTCACTCCTCCTTTAAGCTCTCCAACAGCGAGAACACCACGAATCAAAGCTAACTGGGATGATCCGTCCACTCGTGCTGGATGGGGTGGGCAGCAGTATTCCTTCCTACCCTCTTCTACTCCTCCAAGCCCTGGTCGCCAGATTGTTGACCCAGAATGGTTTGCTGGGATCAGGATTCCCCAGGGTGGGCCAAATTCTCCAACCTTCAGCCTGGTCTCTTCGAACCCATTTGGTTTCAAGGAAGACGTTGTAGCTGGCAGTGGTTCTCGCATGTGGACTCCCGGGCAAAGTGGCACATGTTCTCCAGCTATCGCAGCAGGCTCTGATCATACAGCTGACATTCCAATGGCTGAAGTGGTCTCAGACGAGTTTGCCTTTGGAAGCAACACAGCATGTTTAGTGAAGCCATGGGAAGGAGAGAGGATCCATGAAGATTGTGGATCAGATGATTTAGAGCTTACTCTTGGGAGCTCAAAGACCAGGTAGTGTGAATAAGTGATAAACTGGATTATATGACTCCTTGTTATGTCTGATAAAATAAGATCGTTTATAACCTAAAATTTGTTCTGTTGCAGGTAAAGTATTTAACAAAGGAAAAGTCAATGGTCCTTTCTTATGAACTTGGACTCTGTTTGTTCACTTCTGTAGAAAGGGTAGAGGAGGGAATTAAGGTGAGCTTAAGTAGTTGCTTTTTCATTTTATTTTATTCTTTTAATTTTTCTTAGGTCTTTTTTGTTCTTAAGTTATATATACAAGCTTAGTTAGGTGTGGGGGGTGGTTTTGCAACCCTTTCATTGCATCAGTGTCTTGTTAAACCTTTATATTATTGGAAAGATCAGTATACCTGTATGGATTGGCTTGGTTTGCCATTGAAAGTAAACTTACTCGAAAATTCAACTGTACCTGAATAGCCTATGCGGTAGCATTGAAATGCAGTATGAGCTTTTTATGTACACAAAAGCATCAGCAATTTGAAATGCACTTATGCGTCTGCATTGAAACAATAAGTGCTTATGTGTTTGCATTTCAATGCAGACGCGAAAGCACAAATAAGTGAACCAAATGCATTTCAACTAGCCATAAGTGCCTATTGTCTGCATTGAAATGCAATTGGTTTCTCTAAATTTTTTTCTTTCACACTTAAATGTATACACGAAAAGCAATTGTAGCGTTAGCAGCTGAGGTAAAATTGCTGTGTCAGTACTCAGTAGCATTGCTCGATCCCTTATCCTCTATTTTTGTTTTTCCTTTTTATTTTTACTTTCCCAGATTTTATCGCTGTCCATCATTGTCTTTGCATGTTTGAGATAGAAACAGAGTAAAGTCGTAGATATTATGATCACGAAGGGACCAGTGCACTACGGTTACGACCTTCCTATTGGATTTCCTAAAATTGGAATAGTTCTGGGATGTGCCTATTTGATTGTGACCTTCTTACTTTATCTTGACCAATCTCTGGAAGCGGCTGAGCCTGGGGAGCCTATCTCCCAGTCAATGCTTGCTATAATGATGCCATTTTTGCGAGCGTCGTTCATACGCTGCTTTCTTTGAACCTTGGCCTCAGTTCTCTTCTGCATCCAAGACCTTTACAAATTATTCAAATCTCTCACTATCGGCTCCCCCTTGCCAACCAACGCTGGGAGAAAGATGAGTCATTTATATCTCTTTTGGCAAAAGATGTCATAAGGGGTTTAATGAAAATTCAGTACTTGTCAAGTTAAATTTTATTTTGACGGTTTAATATATTAAATTTTGTTATATGCCAATAATCATAAAATTATGATTTTTTTGGGTTGGAAGATTATTTTCTATGTTAATTTTTTTAAATATTTTTTATTAAATAGAAAATTAATCAATTTTGAGATATAAAGTATTTAGTGGTAAGTTTTTTTAATAAAAAAATTTTAAATTTGAACATGTATTAATAAATTATTTTAAAGTTTTTTAATTAATTTTTATTGTTTAAATATTTTATTAAATTATGTGTAAGTTAATTTCAAGACATGATCATGAGATTAGGTTGTATTCATTTCTCTTGTAAAAAAAATTATCCATTCCTTAGGAGTATAACGAATTCAATCCAGATATTGGGGGGAATGGGGTCCACATCTCCCATCAAGTCTAAGATGAATACGATCATCTATCATTGGATTTTTTAAAAGCATGAGAAATAAATATAAAATTAAAAAATAAATATAAAAATGAGATTTAAAAATTATATTTTAATATAAATTAAAAAATTAAAAATTTTAAGGTATATATATATTTTAAAAATAAAATATAAATAAACAATTATTAATTAAAAAATAAATAATTATAATTATTAAATATAAATATATAATTTTAAATTTATAAATTTAAAATAATTATAATAATTATTTTTTATTTAATAATTATCTTTTTACATTTCATTACCTTAAAAGATTTAAATAAATAAATATTAAAATCAGATAATAAATGATGAGAATCTAAATTTGTCTAACATGGTCAACAGGGGATGGTCTGCATCTGACACGTGCACCTTCGCGTTCGTTTCATTACAACGCTGGGAAGTGAGAAGCGAGAAGGTAACTCAATGAATCAATTCTTGTTGTTGCCTTTGCCGTCTGCTTCGTTAGTTTCGGTATACCCACCATACCGTTTTCCACGATGGAGGAATATGTGGAAGTTTTTCAACATTTTTACTTTTCTATCCCTGCAACTTTGTATATCACATTACATAATCCATGCAATTATTATGGGCATAGAAATAAAATTACCTCATCCAATTATTTCCTCGCTTTTCCTACCTCACCATAATCCTTTTGTTGTCACTTTGTCTTTCTTTTTACTTTTCATTGAAGCTATATTCCTCCCAACTATTACTTTGTCAAAGTCTATCTCTTCTTGATCACCTTTTGAATTTGATAACAATAGCACAATCCTTTTAATCCGGGTGAGGGGTCAGTTTCATTAATTTGAGCCAGTTACTGAACTTTCATTAATAATATCAAAATGACATAGCAAAAGAAATTTGTGACCCAAAAAAAATAGTTTAGTTTTGGTCATGAAGAAAGAAATTCAAAAGACAGATCATGCTCAACACTTTGGGGGTCACCTTCTGAAAGCTAGAACAAGAACAAAAGTCCTTTAATCAGGTGGAAGAAAAAAGTTGGCCATGCTTTGAAAATTACTCTACTTTCGTAAAACCCCTTATGACATCTTTGCCAAAAGAAATTTGCCAAAAATAAAAGGTCTTCAAAAAGAGAAAGGAAATTTCATAGCAAGCATGCTCCTAAATATATGGAAAATTAACTGTATCAGCCTAAAATGAAAAAAGAAGCTCATACAGTCATACTAGTAGCTCCTAAATTTTGAGTTTCTCAACCACAGAGCCAGAAGAAACAAGAGGGAGGAGGGTGGGGTGGCTTTGGAGACTCTCAAATCTCCTCAACCTTTGCAAGTGGGCAACAAGTATTGCCCACACACACGCCAATAACCATGATCTCTCTCTATCTAAAAGGCATAATGATGAAATTGTTCCGTAAATTTGGGTGATGAGCTAGATTTAACATTCTCACTGAATTCATTTCCCATTGTTCACTGTCCATTTCACCAGCTTAGAGATAAAATACCAGCTTCAAAGTTAGCTACATTCTCATAAAACAGTTCCGTTTTCGTTCTTCTGCCCCAAAATAATACCCTAAGGTCTGTTTTTGTTCAGAGCTTTTTTCCCTTTAATTTATCTGTTTTGTTGATGACCCATTCGTTTCGGTGCTTTCTCTGAACTAGAGATGACGTCAGGGACGAGGCTACCCACATGGAAGGAGAGAGAGAACAACAAAAGGAGAGAGAGAAGGCGAAGAGCCATAGCTGCGAAGATTTTCGCCGGTCTGAGAATGTACGGCAACTACAAGCTGCCAAAGCACTGCGACAACAATGAAGTTCTTAAGGCTCTCTGCAACGAAGCTGGTTGGACCGTCGAACCCGATGGCACCACTTATCGTAAGGTAAAATTCCATTTTCGGTTCTATAATTTGGCTTTGGATTCTTTTAATTTTTCCGACGTTTTCCTTAAGCGAGTAAATGAAAAGAGCTTCTAATTAAGTGCTTCTTTAATGAGCCAAAAACATGATTTTCTCAAACAGTGAGAGTTGTTTTTAATCAGAGGACAGAACTTCTGCTTAACTGTTCCCAATTTTCTTGGCTGCCGGCGCACTGTATGTCTGGTCGGCTCCGGTTCTCGCCTTTTGAGTACCAGAGATTCTCTGTTGCATGACTCATGAACCCCTGAGAAACCAGGACTTCTGTAAATCTCGAGTGGACGAAAATGCCCTTAACATGTACATTTAAACTGTATATGCCTGCCTAAAATTACTACCTTGACGAGGTAATTATGAAAAATGTACTGGGTAATTTCTCCAGTTTGAGCTTTCAAATACCCCCTTACCAGGATGTGCGTATATTTCCCTATGTATGCCGTAATGTTGGAGAAGCTTTTTCAGACTGGTAGGATTCCATTTTGGGGTGCCTTTTTCTTAGTTCCAGCAATGTTTCCTTCTTTTGTGGAGTGGCTGTTTGTAACATTTATCACCGTTTATTTATGGCGCTCCAAGCAAAAGTATTCTCCATTGCCGTCCACAATTTACTGGCTGAAAAAAAGCTACTGTGTTTAATTTATATTCCCCAGAATGTGAGAGAGATTGTTATGGTCTAGAATCCAGATATCCTTGGCTTGAATAGGGAAGCTCATTTTACTTTTGCGGAACAAAGTTCTAGTGTTACTGGCACTGAGTCACCATAACCACAGGCTCCCACATAGAATTAAAATTACTGAGAAGTACAAGCCTTTCTTGCTGCTGATTCAACTAGAAGTTTGTGTTGTATTACTAATGAACTAATTGCAACCCCTTAATTACAACTGATATGGTAGCTTATTATTGGAAGAGATGTTGTAAGATGTAAGTATAGATACAACAAGTTGTGTTTGATGATTTGATTTTGGAATTACCAAGAGCTTGTATTCAATTGCTAATTTTTCTTGATGTCCTACACCAAAGAACAAAGAACAAAGAAGCCAGACAAATGGTTTGGTGCTCAAGATTAGGCTTGGTGAAGAAAGTTTATATTGTTGTGCAGTAAATTGATCATGTAGTTTAATGCTTGTCTGCACTGCATTGCAACTGAATTTTCTTGTAAAAGTACAATTAGTAAACAGCTACATACTTCATGATATGATCCTTGCTGCATCACTTTGAGACTTTACTTTCTACTTGTATTTATGCAACATTAAACTGTAGGATAATTTAGCCATAATGTTGGACCAGCATTTCAGATTAAATTGGTTAAAAGTCCTATGAAGATTTTTACTGATTATTCAATTTTTTTAGAAATTTATAAATGGTCCTCACCATTAGCTCTAATTGACCAATGACACTACAAGGTTAGATGAGTGCCACTACATGTGTAACTGATGTTTAGAATTTCTTGTTCTCTGCACTTTCAGAACGGAAAATTGGTAATTAACTGATGTATACCAGATGAGCAGCAAAAGGAAATGTGCATTTAGTTTGTTAGTAAATGTAGAAATGCGTCATAATAATTAATAAGATGATATACGAAGATGTAAATCTATTTTCCCCCACTTCTGGGTAGACTAAGCGCCAAGAGATTATTTTACTCAAGATATTTTTTTTCCACTCTAACACAAAAGTTTGAGAATTGGGGTAACTTCTTTCTCCAATACAAAGCATGAAATGCTTGCTTGATATCTATCTGTCTCACTAAAAAATGTTCTAGTCATGTAAATCCTTCCAATAGATTTGGACTATTTGCTTTGACATTCTACATTTTGATCACTTAACGAAAATATTTTACACATTCAGGGATGCAAGCCTTTAAAGCTCATGGATGTAATTGGTGGGTCTGCGGCAGCAAGCCCCTGCTCATCTTACCATCCAAGTCCTTGTGCTTCCTACAACCCAAGCCCTGGCTCATCTTCCTTTCCAAGCCCATCCTCATCCCCCTATGGTGGAAAGGCTAATGCTGATGGCAATTCCCTCATTCCATGGCTCAAAACCCTATCCACAGCATCATCTTCAGCATCTTCTCCCACGCTTGCCCATCACTACCTTCACAGCGGCTCCATTAGTGCTCCTGTCACTCCTCCACTGAGCTCTCCAGCAAGAACACCCCAAATCAATGCTGACTGGGATGATCAGTCTAACCACCCTGCATGGACAGGACAGCACTATTCCTTCCTGCCCTCCTCTACTCCTCCAAGCCCTGGCCGCCAGATTGTTGACCCTGAATGGTTTGCTGGGATTAGACTTCCCCAGGGCAGCCCAACTTCCCCAACATTCAGCCTGGTCTCTGCAAACCCATTTGGCTTCAGGGAAGAGGCTGTGGCTGGCAGTGGATCTCGCATGTGGACTCCTGGGCAGAGTGGGACATGCTCTCCAGCTATAGCAGTTGGCTCTGATCACACTGCAGACATTCCTATGTCTGAAGCTGTCTCAGATGAATTTGCATTCAGAGGCAACACACTAGGGCTTGTGAAGCCATGGGAAGGAGAAAGGATCCATGAAGAATTTGGATCAGATGATCTTGAACTCACACTTGGTAGCTCAAGGACCAGGTATCTTATTTTCATCATATATCATCAAATTGGGTTGTAATTTTTTTCCCTCTTAATGTTTTAAGGTTGTTTCTTTTGCAGGTAAAGCACTTTCCGAATAAAAAGTCAGTGACTGAAATGTGAAAATCGACTTTCTTTGTCAGTTTATTAGAAATTTTAGAAGAGAATTCTAGGTGAGTGCTAGCAGTGTTGCTCTCTTACATTGTATGTAATCCCCAGTTATGTACAGGTTTAGTTAGGTGTGGGGTCGCAACCCATTCATTTCATCATTTTCTTGTTAAACCTTTATATGATTGGAAAGATCAATATACATTGTATGGATTGGCTTGGTTTGCCACTGAAAATAACTGAATGACTCAATTTTCTGAAAGTTGTTTATTATTCTTGGCCCTTTTTAACAAATCTTCCATTGCTATCTCCTAGGGCCAGATATGGGTGACTACTTTTGAGATAATTTCATTGCTGCTTGTGAGATTTGTTAACTCAAACAAAAAGAAAGTAGCACCTTGGTGACATACCACAGAGATGAGTCCAACTAGATATTTTGAAATTGGAAGGTGGGTTTCGTCTCTTTCCAAAAAATTTACGGTATAACAAAAGTACTTATGATTAGATATATCTTCAGTGTAAAATTTTAATTAGAAATATTTTTCAATTTAAAAGTGTAGATACATATTGATAAAAATTATACACATTTTTATTTCAGTAAACTATAGTTATACTAATAATTTTTGAAACATATTATTTTTACACATTTTTATTAACGTTTTGGTCACACTTCAAGAGATGAGTGTGTAAAATGAAAGCCTAAAGAGAGAGATGAGAATAAAAGATAAGAAGGGGATGAAATTAGGTAAGAACTATAGGAGAAATGTAAATCAACATTGTAAATATAACATTTCTCTAATTTTTTTCGTCCCTTTCATTTCTCAACTTTACCTTTCACATCTTGTTGACCAGATGTGCCCACTTTGCTGATCATGCTTATCATGGCTTGTGCGGCTTTTTACCTGCTATGTCTAGGAAATGCTTCCTATAATGATGACATTATAATATAGTATAGCACCAACTTGTGCTCCATAGCTCTTGAGCCCTTCTCGCAAGGGCAGTGAACCAGCCCAGGTGTAAACTTGAATAACGGTCAGGACTCAGGTTTTCCTTCTGGGGCTCCTCTCTTCTCTCCTCCCAGGGATATTGTACATGTAACCACGAAAAAAAATTGTTGCTAATGTCAAAAGAAAAAGTTTATTAAATTATCGTTAACCTAAAAGTGATCGATTTATAATTTAGTTTATATGATCAAATAAATTAAGAATTTATATTCTTTTAAATAAAAATTTACTTGTGAAAATAATATAGTAGATATTAAAATTTATCATGCTTCAATAACATCATGGTTACTTATATAACAACTCTCTTTGAAACTAAGAGAGGATTAGGTTGTTCCTTAGCACAATTTAGTGGTTTGTACTCTGTTCATTGCCCAATTGAGGTAATCTCATATCATAAACATAAATGCCAAAATTATACCGTCTTTATTGAATTTTACATGTCACTCATAAGACCTATGCATAATTAAAAGGAAACTAAGCACTGTATATTACTCCAAATTTGTTGTACTATAAAGAGGATGAGTTAATTTGGGGATGGTTTTCATTCTCTGTTCTACAAAAAGACATGTGATCTTTGAAAGAAAGGCTTCCGACTTTCTGATTAGGTGTTTGGAAATATAGACTTCGTGAGTGGACTTTTTTCTCTTGCCCTGACAGTGAGGGCAAAAAGCATCAATGAGCAAGTATTTTCAGTTCCCTGAAGAGGGCATTGCGTCATTTATCTATCTCTTGAAGCAACAATTGTTACCCAGCCACTGCTATTAAAAAATGTTTAGCAAATTCATACGGATACATTGATGCATGCATACTTTATACTCACACGAGAATAGTATTACTGTATCAACCTATAGCTCACTTTCACATTAAAATAAAGAGAAAAGAAAAAAAAATAGAAAGCATACAAATTTACTAAAGAAAAACTACAGCACCGGGAGTGATGGTTAATCAACTTTAATGGGCAATTGGCTCTTAAAACTTTGAAATGGCCAAAACAATGTAATAATGGTCTCAACATTTTCCATGATTCAAAACACAAGAAATCAAATTTTTGAGTTGTTTATTGACATTAACACGTAATTTTTGCATTTTTGTTATTATCAATGCCTTGCTTGCTATGTTTGATTTCCTTTCTCTTGCATCTACCAATGAACATTAAAAAAAAAAAAAATCTACTTGTTCTTTTCACTTAAATTAACGTAGTACTTCTGCATATACTTTAAAAACTAAAGGCCGTGTTGTCCCTTGATATAAGTGATCTGCTGCTTATAAATTTAAGTACATGAGATTGAAGCCTTCAAGCACTCAATAATTAAAAACCATGGCAAGAATCAGGATGGTCATGATGGTGGTGATCATATCATAGAGAGGAAATGCAATCAGCTAGTTAGTATTGGCAATTGCAATAGTCTCCGTGGAAAAGAATTTACTGACTACTTTAGAGCCAAAAAGCAACGCTGTGAGGAACGCCTTGCTGCTTCTCTAATTGTTAATAATTGGTGATCCAGGGCTTTGAACCAGTACAAGATTTATAATGACATTGTTAATTGAGCATCTCCCTCTCTTCCTATAATTGGAAGCAATTTTTCTAGCTTATTTTGGTGTCAGAATCTGTTTTCAATCATGCTGCATGACTTAGGGTAGAATTGTGGAACATGTTCTGTGTTGCATTATAATTAAGTTTATCAAGGATTTACTTCTTGTAATTTTATTAGGTTTTGTTGATTATTTTCCTTTCGTTGAGTAACACACAATAATCGATGTAAAGATTGTCTACTCAAACGTAATATGGGGTCTATTTACTTTATATGCGTTTTATTATATTTGAATAGCATTTTCGGTGAATGTATACAACAAACACATCTCGGACATCTTTCAAGTTTCTCTTTGCATTGAAGTCTTGAATTACTTCATATCCATGCATATTAATATATTGAAAGATTTTGAGTTTGATAAAGTATTATAGTGAATAATTAAATTGCAATACAGTCATCATATCCCAATCGATTTTATTATTTCAATTGAGTAGTTGATTCTCCTAAGCTTAGGAACAGGTTTCAAGATATCTATGTTACTTTTAGAAGCACACTTCAGGAGTAATTTGTCTCAATAGACAATGAAATTAGCCTCAGGCGCCTGTTTGAGAATTGCACCAGTTCTCTTTTAGAGGATGCATTGTAGGGTAAGAGGGTAAGAGGCTTGCATTGCTATGCCACATAGAGCCTCCATCCTGATGTATCCTTCTTCACGCCAATTTGTACCCCAAGGATTTCTAATCAGCCGTTGCTCATTCTCATCATCACTGACTCCATAACCAACAACAATAATCCCATGATCAAGGTTAGTAGCACAGGGTTCATTCTAGACTCCACTTGAATAAAATTGGAGGTTAGATGCATCAATGACTACAGAAACAGGTTGACTAGCTACAGTGCCTCATCACTATTTGCAGGAAAATGTTCATGATCATTTATCTTGGCAGCAGAGTTGGCTGCAGAATGTCCATCAGCACCCTTGTAGGGGTAGTTGACTTTGGTAGAAGGCCACCATTTTGTTGTATAAACTGGCAAGCATCATCCATTAAATTACCTCCTTCACATTCTTCATCCCCATTATTAGTGTCACTGTCAACCAGCTCTCCCTCACACAAAGAGATCATACAACCTACCGGTACTTAGCTGAGTAATTCCTTCCACTGCTGAAAATGCCCCGCAACAACCTATATTTTGATTAGAGATATGAGTTGGATACCCATATATATTGTTAGGGAAAATCTATTTCCACTATTTTGTTTTCACTCAATGCTCACACCCATTGATTATAAGTCTTTAGATTTGCTGGATATCAGAGTTGTGTGAAACTTCATATTCTCAAACGCATTTCCTTCTCATTAATATCCTTGTAAACTCACATACGGTGCCATCCATTATATTGGCCGTGCCTTGCAGACATGGACCTGTCTTAGAGGGCACGATCTGTATCTTGGGAAAACCATGCTCCCAAAATGAGCTTTGAAATAATACAGAGGCACTGACACAGGTTCATGAACTCCATGGGAGAAAGATGGATAGGAATTAATGTTTCGTATATGGATGCTGGCAAAGTAACTCCAACATGCATTCAACAGTTTATGTAGGCAGAATCCTCCTTCATTTTTACTCGGTAAAATTAAAATCTGATATGTAAGGAGTCAAAGGCGTGCCTGAGAAGTAGATTTGATTTCGACCCATGTATAAATAATGGGGATATGATTGCTAATATGGTCTAGTTTTGTACTTGTTTTTGGTTGATCAAAGGGGTGCACCCAATTATTAATCTACCAAGATTTATTAATTTTGATGATCTTTCTTTTGGGTCATCGTTTATGTGTGTCCTTAAAATCTTCAAAATAAATAAATAAATAAAAACGAAGAGAAGCAAGATCTATTGCTCATTTGAACTTATCCTTCATTCTTGGTTGTGGCGTGTATGATGCAAAAGCCTTCTGCTCTCATTCCTTCTCCTACCTGTTGAATATCATTTCAACCCAAATAAAAAATTCATTCCATAGAAAAAGTATAATTTCATTAGTAGTTTAAAACCAATTTGTGACCTCCTAACTACGCATTTAACCAATAAGCAGGATGCAGTTTAACCAACCCAATTTTTTTAAATTTTTTTTAAAAAGACATATTCTATTTTTAAGTAAAAAAGTAATCTTCTTTTAAAATTAAAATTGTGAACAATAAATTTTTGTGGTCGAAAACTCCAATTTTTATACGCAATTATGAAGGACAAGTTCTACTCCGGATCCATGCTAACAATGTCAAAAGGTCACAAGCTCATACTTAAATAAATCTTTTAAATAAAAAGACTAATTAATTTTTTTTATAACAAGATATTGCTTGTAAAATTATTTTCAAGGTCTTAAATTAATTGAATACTTTCAATTACGAAAATGAAAATTTAATAAGAATAATAAATTTATAAAATGTATTTATAACAATTTTTTATAATATAAAATAATAAATTATTTAATATACACACTTAAAATTTTAAATTTAATAAATGAGGATTTAATAAAAGAATCTCAATGGAATCTGTTTTCCCGATACATGTCGCTGATTCGAATGGTGGCCAAAGAAATCTACGTGCCAGAATAAAGAAAAAGAAAGAATTCCAATTCTTTACGAGTCTGTCTGATGTGTCGGAAATTCATGCAATTTCATTGGCTGTGACCTTGTTTCCATCCTCGCGCCGTGACGGGTTCATTTGCCTCTAATAAAATCTTTATCCTTCTGAGCCACAAAACAATTTTACGCTAACGTGGCGTTTAAATGAATTAGGTGCGCAATGCACACCCCGCGCATTTCCTGTGACATCTCGTCACCAACATTCCGTTTCTCACTCCTCCTGCACCCTTGCCCTTTGTTTTCTCTGTGTCTTTCGAACCAAGCATCGCTGCGCTTAGAGCTTGGTCTTCTCCGACACCTTCACCTTTCTCTCACTCTTCTGTGTTTACTTCAGCTGCTGTTTCGAACTCTACTGTGAACTTTAATTTCTTCTTCTTTGGTTGATGAAGAACTCGGGTTGTTGATCTTGGAGTCGTTGATTTTTTTTCAACAAATCAAATTCTTTTCTAGGTTTGAAAGTGTAAAGGTTCCGTTAGTTGCTTCGAATTATTATGGAAGGGTTGTGACTTTGTTTGAGAAACCGAAATGTCTGTGGAAAGGTCGTTCGAGGCATGGGAAGAGGTGCAGCGGCATGGGCAGGACTTGGCCGACCGGCTTGCGCAGGGTTTTACTGGGCTGATTCAATCTCACATGAATCCTTCACCTTTTACGTGGCCTAGCCCTCCGAAATCGAAGCTCTTTGATCTCGAATTCCCAAGTCAGAATTTTGGGAAAAGGGATTTGGGATTGGTGACGGAGAGTTCTGGAATCAATGGGGTTTCGGCAATTTTTGATATCGGTAATAGGATTGGGCAAGCTGGAGCGGACTTTGGCGCAAGCTTGAATGGGTTAGTTCAGCAGTTTTTCAGGTCATTGCCGATGCCGTTTAAGCACGAGGATACGGTGATGACTTCTGTTCGGATGGAAGGGGATAAGGGTGGGCAAAGAACTGATGCTGGGATTACTACGCAGGAAGATTTGGGATC
Organism: Dicorynia guianensis; assembly: GCA_037013595.1. NCBI lineage: Eukaryota > Viridiplantae > Streptophyta > Magnoliopsida > Fabales > Fabaceae > Dicorynia > Dicorynia guianensis. The sequence goes on from JASUAB010000009.1 coordinate 7,815,420, forward strand.
GCTGAGTGAAAGGTTGAGAAATTATGGGTTCGCTGACAATGATACTGGTGCTGGTGGCTTGGTGGATGAAGAAGTTGGTGGCTATAACCTGAGCTCAGCTGGTCATCTGGGTAGAAGACAGGTAAATCTTAGCGTTTGTGTTTTTTGCATATGCTACAGCGCTTCTTTTTGACATATGGTTGTACTGAAGAAGATATATTTATGGTTCTTGATGGATTTGTAATTGCTGGTTTGCTATGGGATATCGGATATGAAAGTGATTAGTGGCATTGATTGAACTACTCGGTATGATTATAACAATTTATTAGTATAAAATGGGAGCAAAATTTTTAACCCCGTAACAGAGCTGTTGAAATGAATACTTCTTATGCATTATTGTGAAATCACCATATTCATGTAGAAAATCAGTTCTATTTTCTACTATCTTATTTTGTTTAAGATCAAGAGGCTATTTTGATATGATCATGGTTGTCCAACAGTCTGGTCGACAGCCTGGTTATATGTCTGAATCAAACCTTGCTTCTGCCGTTAATTATTGGTGTGAGATTGAGATATTAAGTCCTATGGTGCTGAGTTTAAACAGTTTATGCTTTATGTCTTTAGTCTTTGTGGCCCTTATTTTTATGTGCAACGTGGCAGCAAAGGACGGCAAATTCATAGTTTTTACTGGAGTTAATTTTTTTATGTTGGTCTGGTTCAGAGTGTTCTAGGAAGATATATAAGGTGTGCGGAGTAGTGACTTCTTGTGGTCTTTGTATTATTGCCTAAGTTCTACTTGGAGAAAGATATAGGAAATTTTGAAGGCATATTTGCCTACTTTTCCAGTTACAGAAACTGCATGTTGAACTATGTTTCTCTTTGTCCCTCAAATAATCCCCTTCTTTTGCATCGTGAATGTACTAACTTTCTATCAAATCATTAGAACATCTTTTACGTCCAGTAAATTTCCTAGGTGTAACACCTGAAGATGTGTACTCTGATATTAGTTTTGCCTTTTTCTTTTTCCTCATTAATCTTTAGCATCTGTCAATTAAAGTTTCATCTTGTGCACCTGAAATTTAATGCCCAGTATCCCTCGTGGTAGTTTTTTATTCTATAGCTGAATGTAGCTGACTAGCTTTTAAACTTCCTTTGTCAGATAGGAGAGATTTCTTATCTTTGCATATTTGATTTGAAAAGTTCATAAGGATACAAACTCTGGAATATTTATTTTGTACCACCACTTTTTTCTCTCTTAAGTCTTGCTTTCATCCGTCCTTTCTTTGTTTATCCCTTTATTGGTAATTTTTTGTCAAGTGCAGGGAATCATAAATATTACATCAACTTATGATAGTAGAACTCAAGAAGTTGAAGGCTCTTTGGCTGCAAGAGGAGATTTATGGAGAGTAGAGGCATCGCATGGTGGTTCCTCAACTGGAAATGAAAACTCATCTCTTTTCCTGGTCCAGCTTGGACCTCTACTCTTTGTCCGTGATTCAACCCTTCTTTTGCCGGTCCATTTGTCAAAACAACACTTGCTTTGGTATGGCTATGATAGAAAGGTAAAGATGAACTTCAGCTGGCTAAAATGGAGTTTGCTATAAAATTGTTAATATAGCACGTTTATGGACAGAATTTTTAAAGTCTATTTTACAAAGCCTTGCATAAAATATCTGAAAAAAAAAGCACAATGTCCAAATAGATTTGATGAAATTTACTGCAAAAGATGTTGCTCAATTATATGCTATCGAAATTCCTTTCCATCTTATTAGTGCTAGAGAGATCTTGACCAAGCATCCTCTTGTTGTAGGTGCGTAAGGAGTAAAGTTAAGATTGGATTACAGCTTTGTCATGCTTTATTGCTTGGTTAACTATATATTAAAGCTTCAAAAGGAATTGATTATTTACAGATTTTGCTGGATCTAGTTTTTCATACTTTGTTTATCAACTTTTGGGTTGTTAATTTGTCTCAGTTGTCTATGGCATATTGCTCTTAATGTTCTCCTTGTATTGTCCGTTTCTTTCTTATCTTACATACTCGGTTCTTTGGTTATCAGAATGGAATGCATTCTCTTTGTCCAGCAATGTGGTCAAAACACAGAAGGTGGCTGCTGATGTCCATGATTTGCCTCAACCCCTTAGCTTGTGTAAGTTGATAGCATATGGTGACTCTAAGCACTAGCTGAATTCTCATTTATACGTTAATGTTATAAGCAGTGATATAAATAGCTTGTCAACATTGAATGGATGTGATTCATTAGACTTTATATATTATAAAGAGTATAATTTTAGATCATTTGTAATGAGAAACACAACAGCAAACCCTGTTGGAGCTTAGTATTCATGGTTAAGACTTGGGGCACAACAAATTTGCAGATGAAAAATCATTATCAAGGATTGAATATATTAATTTTCCACTACTGGACAAATTCACTTAATATTAGATTCTTAGTTTATAGTTTTGATAGTTTGATACAATCTATTTTAATATTGTATTTGATCCATCTCTTCTTAGATGCCTTATTACGAGCAAGACTTGTAATTCATATGCTAGTTTTATCTTTTTGATATGAATTTCTAAACCTAAAATTTATTCTTCACCCTCCTCTTTCTCTTTCTCAGTCATTCGTGGATCTTCAATTTCCAAATGGGCAGTTAACCTATGTATCTGGTGAGGGTCTAACTACTAGTGCCTTCCTTCCTGTTTGTGGTGGTCTTCTACAAGCTCAGGGCCAATATCCGGGAGAAATGAGATTCAGCTTTTCATGCAAGGTGAGGATTCAAATAACGGGTCTTAATGGAATAATATGTTTGAAGTTCTCACTATATCCAATCAGGTGGACTGTTTTTCACAATCTCAAACTACATTCCTCATGAATGGGAGCTAATATTTGCTATTCTTGGCCTTCTTTAGAATAAGTGGGGAACAAGAATCACACCAATGATACAATGGCCTGATAAATCATTTTCCTTTGGTCTTGCTCAAGCCTTAGCCTGGCAGCGATCTGGTCTCATTGTGAGGCCAACCATTCAATTTAGGTATGATGTTATGCTTCATTTATTCATGCTTGGTTTTTTTGTTTTGGGTGGTCTTTTTTTCTTTTTTTTTTTGTTGGGGGAGGGCTGGTTTTTTTTTCTCTTTCTTTCTTTCTTTTTTAAAAAAATCAAAGGAGTTGCTTTTGTTACTGTAAACTCTGTCCGTTAAGGTGCTTTTATAACTTCGTAGCAGAGAACATAGTCATGATTCTTGTGGGATGCATGTGCTGCTTATCTTGGTTAATGTTGTCTTAAGAAATAGCATTTTCATACTAAGAAAATACAATTAAGAGAGGAAAAATTAGCTCTCTCTCTCTGCAGTCCCTTTGCAATTCAGATTGTGAAAATCCTGTGGATAAAACATTAGCTTCATGAAAAGGCTATAGAAAATATCCTCTCCAATAAAAGTTTTGGTAAGCATTGTGTCCCTATCAAGTACGCAACACTCTTGCAACATAGCTCACTCCCTGAGCAAAAGTTTACTAAGTTGTAGCATAATGATTGCATTGTTGATTCAAAAATAGGCTTTTAAAATTGTCCTCTGATCCTCTCTTGATGTTAGTCTTGTGAAGAATTTGTACTTTTTTTTGAAAAAGAAAATTAATTTAACATGAAATTTAGTTTCCAACTGAGAAATTCAAATAGCTTTACCTTCTATCTTAAAGGGTTGCTGTTTTTGATGCTTGAGTTTTGGGTTTACCACTGTGTAGGCTCTGCTATCTAAATGTGCTATTATTGCAGTTTTCCGAATGAATTTCTATTTGATAGAGATTCTTTTCCCCTTTCTTTGCAAAACAATTTGTTATAAAATTTTATACTTGACCATATGAATATTTCTCATGCTTTTAATGCATGTCTAACAATTTATTTGGTACACTTTTAGTCTCCAATTTTGCGTGTCAACTTCTAATTTAATTTGTTTACGTACTAATAATTTCTTGATGTTCTATTTATGCAGTGTGTGTCCCACTTTTGGTGGAAGCAATCCAGGGTTGCGGGCTGAGCTCATTCATTCGATTAAAGAGAAACTTAGTCTAATTTGTGGATGTGCCTTCATGACATTTCCTTCTGCATTTGCATCAATATCTGTAAGTTGTTTGAGCCACCGTCATTTGTTCTTCAGCTATTGGAGGACTTGGTTTGGTTATTCCCTCTTGTTCTTAAAATATGCTTCTGATTGAATTAGGAACTGATATGTTATAATTTGTTAGTGTTATTTTATCACTCATTATGCACAAATGTACTATTATTTTATTGCTTATCAAGTGCAGGTTCTATCTATTTATTTATTCTCTCTCTCTCACTCTCACACACAGACACACAGTTACATGAATGTGGTAAGACACTATTTGATTCTTACTAAAAAATAACAATTAATATGAAACTCTGTACACTTCGTTTGTGATTATTGTCCCCCTTAACAATAATGCTGTACTGATTATTTTTTGGAGAATTTATTGCCTTATATGTCCTGAAAAGCGTAGTTGGTTATTATCTTTTGATGCACTATATATTAATATTTATACAAGCTACTTTGTTTTAAATTATGGAAGGTAGCCAAATCTACTTATTTAAGAAGTAATTACTTAACAATCCCCAAGAAGTGAAAGGATTAGCATTTAAAGCAAGTACATGTCATAGGATTAGCATTCAACAGCTGCTTGTTCATACAGGTTTTATAAATATTATTAATTTTGATTATCAGTTTTTATGTTTTTATTTTTTCAACTTTGGAAACACCTAACCTTCATCTAAAGGAATAAAGTGTGTTTGTTATTGATCCCTAACTATGATTTTCTGGGTACTCTCAGCATATTGATCATTGTTAAATCAGAAACGCAATTCGTTTGCTTTCATTTGAATTATCATAGTGAAAGTTGAATGGTTTTATGCATGACAAATGATAATGCTATCAAAACGAAAAGGAGGCTCTTGAATGCAGAAAGTTTCAGGTTTAGTTTCTTTCAACTTGATATACAGCAGCAGAGTTTAGCAAATTCTTTTTTCATTGAACTTTCTACCCAATACAACAACTGAAAATGATTATCTTTAAGGTCATTGTCCCAAAGCCCCGGTTGAATAAGGTTCAATTCTTGATCTTGAATAAAGCCTTGTTTTAAGTTTAAGGTTCCCATGCCTTAGTTGAACCATTGAATGTTTGAATGGTTTTCTTGGAATCTCCACTAATTGAGGTTTATAAAGGGTCCGTCTTTGATGTTATTTACCTTGGCTAACCGGTATTTAGACACAAATTTACCCAACTGTGCTGGTATTTTGGCTCACAGTTTTGTCTTGTGTTCAGATTGGCAGATCGAAGTGGAATGGAAATGTTGGGAGCTCAGGTCTGGTTTTGAGAGTTGATACCCCGCTCTCCAATGTTGGGAGACCTTCTTTCTCTGTTCAGATAAATAGTGGCATCGAGTTTTGATGGCTTCCCGGTGTTTGGCAGCACCTGTTGCACATTTTGTCGAGTGTATATAGGCTAAGTTCTTTAAGTGGTACTTGCAAAGAAAAATAGTACAAAAAATTAGCACAAAAGAATCTCCTAACAACGAACCATACAATTTAAATGTGAATAGAAAATCTTGTCCTGATTGTAATACCAATTTGGCATGGCATTCTGATTTGGGTGCCTGCTGTACATGTTGAATTCTTTTCCTCTAATTGAACAGCAAATTGAGTTTCGGCGGTTGCGTTCAGTCTTATTTTTCCTTAAATTGGTATTGTATGGTTATTAATGAAAGAATTTCCCTTTTTAAAGGATGGTCGCTCAACATCTGAAGCGCCATCAAAGGTGATAATGTGTCATGGGTTCTGGTCTCGTGGATTGAGGTGCCTCGTCTCTTCTAGATCCTAGTGTCTTTTGTACATTTTATGTCTAATATTCATTAGTACCGAGTCCATGCTAGCCAGTAAGAAAACCACAAAGCAATTAGTGTATCTAACTTAGCAATGCTAAGTTGCTCTTGCAACGGGAACCCAAATCCACATGGAAGTTGGAGAAGGATCCATCATCAGCATTATTTACTTGATTGTTGTCACCAACAATTGGTCTCCCATGTACACGATTTGCAAAAAATGTGGAGCTCCATGCAGGCCTGGGTTCACTGGGAGATGGGAGTTGAATGAGATCAAGGAAGCTCTATATTGGTAACCAACAAGGGGCTATTGGGGACATTACAAATAACTGTAGAAGAGCTTTGTAGTTGGGAGGAATGATACGGTGCCCTATCTCTCTCCCTCTTTCTCTCTAAAACCGAAATTGAGTACTATCTTGATAAATTCAGCACATTTTGCACCACAATATATTTTGTGTCAAAGCTTTCATCTCTACAAACGGCCAACTGTTCTTCCTCAATATAGTCATTATTCAATACTTTCTCAATTATTTTTTACTCATTTATACTAAAAGCAATTCTATTAATAAAAGTAACAAAGTAACCCTTTATCTATTGCATGACTAAGGAGCAAGTCTTTTAAGTTTTGCAGAAAGAATGCATGCACCTAAATCTTGAGGATATGTATATAAAATTTATTGAAAAGTCATGAATATAATTGGATTCTGGAAGTTGCCAAATAAATGTGAGGAAGTCGCATGCTCTGCCTTGTTTGGTTGCATTTACTACGTAGGTGTGTATCACCAGGAAAAGAACAAGAGTATGAATACAATTCAGAAGATCTTTACTTTTCACGCAACTGGTAAAGGTCCACACGGTCTAAAGTACTATAGTTGGCACTATTAAATATGAATACAATTCAAAGATCCTTACTTTTCATGCAACCGGAAGAGGCCCACGCGGTCTAAAGTACCACAATTGGCACTATATAATAAAAAGATCACTTTAAAGTCTAATCAACTCTTGCAACTTTATATATATATATATAAATATATATGTATATATATATATAAATATATATGTATATATATATATATATATATATATATACATATATATATATGATTAAGAACTGTCTTGAAATGATATTACACCTTTTTCTTCATTTTGACGTTGTAAAGGTGTGCGCCGCGTAAAAGAATGGGTAAGATCTATAAGAACATAGAAATATCTTACTCGTCCAGGAGTTCTGTGCCCACGCGGTCTATAGTACTACAATTGGCACTATATAATAAAAAGATCACTTTAAAGTCTGATCAACTCTTGCAACTTTATATATATAGATATATATATGATTAAGAATAGTCTTAAATGATATTACATCTTTTTCTTCATTTTGACGTTGTAAAGGTGTGTACCACGTAGAAGAATGGGTAAGATCTATCAGAACATGGAAATATCTTACTTGTCTAGGAGTTCTGCGCCCACAAAGGCGCACGTTAAAATGATTTGAATTTCCATCTTCTCGTTTATCTTTTGTTTGGCCTAAAAGTCATGTTAGGCTTTGGTCATTGGCCCTACCACTTGATTTTTCGTTGAGAAAACTTCGGAAAGTTGGTTTGGTTCTTAAACTCAGTTTCAAATTGGATGCTGGAATCAGAATTCTCTGTTTTAATTTTAAAATTTGTTTCTTGATTATAATTAAAACCATTTATGTCACTACTACATCACAATGTTCATCATCCTCAGATGACGATCATCCTCTTCTTATTATTGTAAAATTACCACCACCATTGCTTTCGTTATTATTAAACAATTGTCTTTACTACAAGTATTGGCCATCACGGTTGTCAAACCAACTATCACCACTATTGTTACCGTGTGCTCTCCAGTTTTAAATTACCTTATTTCATATTGTCATTATTATTTTGGCACCATATTGTAACTATTACCATGGTTTTATAGTATTATTGTCTCTACAAAGTGTATTTTATAGTGGGACAAATCAGGCCATATATAGTAAACATTTTGAAAATAAAAATAGACTACAGATATAATGATTAATGTATTTTAATAATTTTTTGTGTAAATAATATTGTGCAAATAGCGTTACTTCCACTGACAAAGTGCTTGGATGTGGACAATTTTTATTGGCGGATATGGCGTTTGGCAATGAATTTCATGTTCATATATACAGTGGTCTCAACTCTTTCAATCATATAAACATAATGTTTCCATATCCTCTTTTCTACTTCGTCATTGGAAACCGTATAGCGATCAGTTTCAAGAACTACGTTCTCTTAATTGGTTTCCATGAATTTGCTCATTTTTATCAAATTACACACCAACTTGGAATGATCTTCGTCAACAGTTGACTCCACTGTGCGCCTATCACGTTTGAAGTCTTCCTCATCGATCGATCCTCCAAACCTTCCTTTTCTTTCTGCCTCTCTTTCTCACCCTCTGTCTCTCTGTGTAAGCTTCCTCTTCTCTCTCAACCAATCCCATAGTCTTCTCTCCGCTTCGCACCTTTATTAGTAATAGAGTCCAAACTCCCCACTTAGGATTTCGATCCATTAATTCAACATGAGCTCCATAACTTTCCCTCGACTTGTCCTTTATTTACTCCTGGCTTCTTGCTTGGCTTCTTTAGCTTTTGGAGCCACTCTCTCTGAGGATGAAGGTATACTATAATAAAACCTATATGTACTTAACGGGTCCTGCTAATCCCAAAAATAGCTTAAATTCATGGAGTTTATAATCATTTTTCTGGGTATTTATATACATGCAGTGCAAGCTTTGAAAGACATAGCTAAGACACTTGGGAAGGAGGATTGGGACTTCAGTGTAGATCCATGCAGTGGATTACGTAACTGGAATTCGTCAACGGATAATGTTGTTAGCTGCAACTGCACTTTTGAAAATGACAACGTCTGCCATGTCACTCACATGTATCTCTCTCTCCTTGTGTCCGTGTTTCTGCAAGGCGCTTATGTTTTTAAAGACTTTGTTTCTCGCTGAAGTGGTTTTTATGGTGTTTAATATCATAGCCATAGTAACTTTACGCCTTCTTTGGGCTTCTTTATGGCTCAATATGTTGTGAAGCCCAAAAGTAGAGATAGCTTAGTCTGGTCAATATTTTTGCCCAAAAGCAAAGAAGTTGTGTCTAACAAATTTTTTGGTTGAATGAACGCGCAGAGTTCTGAAATCACAAAATTTGCCAGGCACGCTCCCGCCGGAACTGATCAGGTTGCCTTACCTCCAAGAAATGTACGTATACTTCTTAGTCACACTCATGTTCTAAGATAATGCACTTGTTTCATTTCATGAACTAATTTTCCTTTATGACTAACTTTTCTTCTCTTTTTTTAATTTTATGAATTTTGTCCGTTGGTGCAGTGACCTAACCCGCAACTACCTTAACGGTACAATTCCTAGACAATGGGGCTCCTTGAATCTTGTCAACATGTACTCCCTATTACGCTTCCTTGATTTCTCTCTCAATTTTCTGTTCACATTACATGAATCTAACAAATGGGTCTTATTCTGTATTTGTCTTTACTTGTTTGATTCCCATCTTCTACTGATGTCATGGAACAAAAAGCTAATAATGCACGTTTTTAATGGTAGTTCCCTTCTTGGAAACCGGCTTGCGGGTCCAATCCCAGTAGAGCTAGCAGACATTACCACTCTCCAGAGTTTGTGAGTTTCTGATCATCCACCAAAGCAAAAAGATTTCCCCCATTTCAATCGAATGAAAATTTTAATTGTAACTTAACTTGAAATGGATAGGGTCCTGGAGTACAATCAATTTTCTGGAGAGCTTCCCTCAGAGCTTGGGAATCTTTCCCAGATTCGAAGACTGTAAGCCCTTAAATTGATTTGCCATTTACAAACACGATTTCCATGCATGGATTTTTCTGTAGATGCATTGCATGTAAATGCTCATTGATTGTCTAATTGACTAATTAGCTTATAACATATGGCTTTTATTCATAATATGATGTTCTTATAGGCATTTAACCTCCAACAATTTTACCGGAAACTTACCAACAACATTTGCAAAGCTCACTACATTGCAGGAGTTGTAAGCTTCCTCGTTTACCGATGACTGAACTATATTGTTATTTTTCAGATCTGAACTAACTATAACCTCCCCTTGTTTCTTACACTCACACGATGCAGTCGAATTGGTGATAATCAATTCTTTGGAAAGATACCCGATTTCATTCAGAACTGGACAAGTCTTCGGATACTGTAAGGCTTTCCCCTCCCTTTTTTTCCTGCAAACTTTAACTGTTTTCTGAAGTCGTATTTGATAATATAATCTTCTCTGAATCAGTGGTTTTTTATTATATCAGAGCAATTCAAGGGACTAATTTAAGCGGGCCAATTCCTTCTGGAATTTCTCGTCTAAAAGCCATAGAAGACTTGTAAGTTTGATGTTCAATAATATAACCGTGTTTTCAAAAATTAACTTTAGTTTTACGTGTGTTTTGCTATAATTAATATACGATATGCAGGAGACTGAGCGACCTGAATGGATCTGAATATTCACCTTTTCCACAACTTCAAAATATGACAAATTTAGAAACATTGTGAGTTGATTGCTTCAGTTATCTCTTTCTCGCTTTGCTAGTTAATGCATCAATAAGGTTAGAGTTAAAATTGAAAGGAAGACGTAGTTAAGCGTTTTTGCTGTCAATCTGATTGTTTCACAGGATAATGAGAAGCTGCAATATAAATGGAACACTACCTGATTATCTTGGGAATATGACATCCCTTATAACCATGTTAGTGCTGATTTATTTACATTCCAATTTGTTTGCTTGCAACTAATGAAGTAATATTCTTTTATTATTTCATCTTCTTTTAGAATCTTTTATTTTTGTTGATTTTGCACTCATCATATTTAAGGAACTGGTTTGTAAGTATCCTTTCTCTAACAATTTGTTAACTTATTCTGGAAACTATTTATATGTCAGAGATCTCAGCTTCAACAAATTGAGTGGACCAATTCCAAGCACTTTTGTTAGCCGTAGAAACTTAAAGTACATGTAAGAAAATCTTGTATACTTTCTAATATATTTATTACAGAAGAAGGGCAGACATTTCTGGTAACTGGGCTATGATTGGCTTTATTTTTAAATTGAGGGATATGCATGCTGAAACCGGACTGCATTACCTGGAAACTGTATAGCCTACTTACCAATTCTAAACAATCAAATAAATATAGGATTATGACATTAAAATGCTAATTACATATCGGTTTGCTTAAATCAGACAACAACAACATCTTGGATTCTTTAAAATCTAAAACTGTTTCAATTTTGAGTCTGAAGTCGGAAAGCTGGTCATAGCTAATTAAATTATTTAGGAGCAAGGTCAACCAAAAAATACCTACAGAATTGATGTGCTCTTTAAGCCACTGTGGTCCAAGCCGTGGTTGACACTAGTGTTATAAATGAGGCCATGAGGAATGAATCTTTTTGAATATCATCATGCAAACTACTGCATCTGATAGGATTTTCTGTTAATTATTAGTATATCTGAAATCTACAAACAAATCTATCGCTGAATTCTGTTTTAAAGGCTCAGACATGTTTAAATTTAGGACCTTTCTAAAGCCACTTCTTTTTTTCTCACTGTCAGAGAATTGTGTCCATGGTTCTATCTGAAGGGGGAAAATAGAAATGCAAAGTAAAAGAGGACAAGATGTGGGGAGAAATAAGGAGAGACAGCATGGTAAACATAAGAACCAGGTTTCTAGTAAGTTGCTTGAGTTTATTTTCGTTGACCCTGTTAGTTTCTAAATTGAATCAAAATATCCACACAGTCAAACTAGTTAAGTTAATAGAACTATCCCTGGAAACATTCTGAACTGTTCAAATTTTGTATAGAACAAAGAAAACGGGTGAATGGCTAGGTTATTTACCAACTTTCTCAGTCATGTATAACTGATGAGTTCATACATTAATTTGTTGATATTTTTATTAATTCAGATATTTAACTGGAAACCTCCTTACGGGATCTGTGCCTACATGGACTGGGACAACAGTTGTGTGAGTTCTCTCTCAAATGTTACTTATATGACTTCTTCAATTGACTAATTCATGTTATTTGGGTGTTTAAAATGCTAAAATTGTACCATTTGTTATTTTTCTCCTTTCTGAGTGGACTACATACCTTTTGTCTTCCTTTTTCATTTGAGAAATGTAGGTTCAAATGCATATTACTGCTTATGTACGTCGGCATTTTGTGCCTGACCACCTCTACTATGCTGCAATATTGATGATCACGAATAGCATGGAAACAATCATAAGAAATAATGTAAAGAAAGTAATTAGACAGTCCTTTGAAACAAAGATTGAGAATGGTTTGCTAAATACGAGTTGACAAGAGCAATTTAATTTCAGGGTCATAATTAGTTGGAGTTTCCATTATATATGGAAGAAACTTACAGATTGTTAACAATGTATCCTGAAGACTTTATAGGAATCCTTGATAAACTTTCTGAACCTAATTACAGCATACTGGAACGGTGATGTTCAGATTGGCTGTGTACAAATTCTGCCTCCTCAATAATTTGCCTATAGTCTCAAGCTTCAATTAGGAAATAAAAGCAACCTTCTTACTCTAGCTAATCTTGTATATGGAATCATTTTCTTCTGTTGAAGGATGTGATTTGCTGAATTCAGTTGTTGATGAGCAGCTTGCCTACTCATGCATAATAAATTCATTTTGGAGCTCCTTTTCTAATGAAATTTGTTGTTCATTTATTATTATTAATCAAAACAGCTTCTTTATTGAATGCTAATGTACTTAGTTTTCTTGGGTAGCGCCTAGTTTGTTTATTAAATTCTAAATTACATTACATAATTTGTACATAGAGATCTCTCGTACAATAACTTCAGCAATGGAAACCAGCAGACATGTCAGCAGCGAAACGTGTAAGAATCTTTGAGTTTGAGTGCATTTGTTTACAACTTTAGGAATCTATCTGATCCTTAACCATATGTTTTATGCCATAGGAACTTGTTTGCGAGCTCTTCCCTCGGTAATGACTTGTAAGTTTTCTATTATATGGGCTAAACTACTTTTATTTCATGTATATAGCTCATTCATTTCCTTTTTCACGTGAACAAGATACTATTTTATGGTATCATGCTGACTTGTTTTACCTTTGTTCTCAGAGGAATGATATCATGTTTGGGAACCTGTCCTAAAAAGAGTAAGTTTTTGTGTCATGTGATTCCAAAAGACTGTTGAGGTCTCATTATTGTTTTTGCATTTAAACCCTGCTCTTCTTTTGTTTTGATCTTTTGCTTTTTACTTTTATTTTTCTTTTGATGTACGTGGGGGAACAGGGGCACAAACACTACCATAGTTGCACATCAAGTGCTTCTTCTAGTATTTTAAAAGCTTAGAGCTGAAGTTAAAAAGTTCTTCTAAAATTTGAGAAATATCAAATAATATAACTGAGTTTGTAATAGTGGTGTGACACATAAGTCAGTCATTTAAATTTTGAACCATTCAACATGTCATAACGGTAAAGTAATTTATCAATTATTTTCAGCTGCCTCTCATAATTTATTATTAAAAATTACCGTGAAGCTATAAATGATTTTGTAAAACAGCGAGTCAAGAGTGCCAAAATTGTAACTTAATTTGGGTCTTGCTGCATGGGTGCTTTATTGATTGATCTTACGTTCATAAATAGGTTCGAAATTTCTTCTGTTTTATGTAATTATGGAGCACTAGAATAGTTACATATTGTAGAAAGTTTAACCTAACTAATAAATAAAATTAGGTTTTAAGGGATGTTTCATACCAGAAAATTCAGATTGAAGGTTGTCTCAGGTTTATTAAAATGATACCTCCTAAAAAATATCATGCAGAAGATTTTAGATTTTACAACACAATTAGGTATCTAGATCATTGATAACTTCAAAACTTCTCGTTCACTTGCATATGAAAATCTATTAGTACACTTAAAATCAACGATTGCATGTCATGTTACACAGAAGATCAGTGTTAAGCAGTATAAAAGGATCTAACTTATTCTAAAGGGTTAAGAAAGTAGTTTCTTATAGTGCAGTCAAAGTAAAGGGCATTAGTGTCTTTTGATAGTCATAGTTTTAGTATAAAAAGAAGTGTTGAGTCAGTCTGTAGGAAGATAAGCGATAACACGCTTTAGTTGATTAGTATTTCTAATTTTCCCCTAGCTTTTTTCCTCTCAGCCTTCTCTCCCTAATTTTGTTAACAACCAGCGACAAGGAATAAAAAGTTTCATATGTCTAGACCAGCATAAGTTGTATAACTGAACTTGACCCTACCCCCCTTCTCCTTCTCGTTCATCCTCAACAAAAAAGAGGAAGCGAGGTTACACATAGACGGAGTAGAATTTGAAGGAATATAATTTCTTTTAGATGAGCTTCTTTACTTGGCTTGATTTCTTTCAATGGTTGCTCACACTTTTCTGCTTGTCCCAGCCACGTCTTTCTATATAAATTGTGGCGGAAAGTCGGAAACAGTCAATGGAAACAAAACATACGATGATGATTCAAATGCAGCTGGACCAGCTAACTTTCAACAGGGTGGAATGAACTGGGCATATAGCACCACTGGTTATTTCTTAGACAATAGCACTTTAGCGTCTGCCGACAACTATACCCGATCAATTACATCCAAGCTTTCAATGACCAATGCTACACTGTATATGAATGCACGTGTTTCTCCCATTTCTTTAACTTATTATGGATTTTGCCTGGAAAATGGAAATTACATGTTAAATCTCCATTTTGCGGAGATAATGTTCACCGACGATAAAACATACAGCAGCCTAGGAAGGCGTGTTTTTGATGTCTCTATTCAGGTATACGATTTTATCCTTTTTCCTACCGGTCACAGATGTTTGTATTTTAGAAAAAATGCCATTAGCCAAGCGGTCACTAGGTCACTATGGGGACTTCATCAAACCAGGTTCAGATTCCTTTAGAAAGCTTTTGATATAGCTCCAACTTTCTCATATCCGATATATAGAATATCACATAACCTTTTTAGAAATTTTCTCCACTCCGTAGTATCACTTCATGTGTGAAAATCCTTTGCTACAATATTTATAACACAATCTCAAGACTGCGTATTTAAATTTGTAGCCGTCATGAAGAATTAAAATATGGATTCAAATCTTGCAGCGAGAGCGGGTGCTGAAGGATTTCAATATTGCAGAACAAGCAGGAGGAGTTTTTAAGGCTGTCATAAAACCATTCCCTGCTGTTGTGACTAGCAATACTTTGGAGATTCGATTGTATTGGGCTGGAAAAGGAACAACTGCTATCCCATTTAAATCAGTGTATGGTCCCCTTATATCAGCTATATCTGTGGATCTTGGTAGGCTGTTTTCTCTCTAAGTTGTAAATCTTACTCCATCTTGAGTTCTTGATAATTTCATCTAGTATTTAAAGCTCTCTTGCATATCAAGCAGTCTCTACACCAAATGGAAGGAGCATATCTACGGGGGCTGTGGTTGGAATTGTGGCTGCAGCCATAATTATCATCCTCTTATTTGGTATACTTTGGTGGAGAGGCTGTTTAAGACGGAAAAGTTCATTAGCAAATGGTAAGCAATTACAGCTGCAATTTTGATGACCAATCCTTTAACTGGGATTAAAATTGTCTTGCAAGTATATGACCATCTGTATACATGTAGCATGAATTTGCATAGTTAACGCACAGGAATTAAGGTAGCCAATTATTTCACCTTATGCATGATCTTGCCCTGTTATTGCCTAGGAATTTGGGTGTAAAATTTGATATCTGTTATTTTCATTTACTTCCACTAACAGATCTTATGGGCTTAGAACTGCAAACTGGTTTATTTACCTTACGGCAAATAAAGTCAGCAACAAACAACTTTAATGTTGCCAATAAGATTGGAGAAGGAGGGTTTGGTCCTGTTTACAAGGTATCCTTCAAAATATAACATTTTCTCTTAATTACCAGAATCTATTATAATTATGGCTTGCTGATTTTTAACTTTACTTCATCTTCGTAATCCAAAATGCAGGGTATTTTGTCAGATGGAACAATAATTGCAGTTAAGTTGCTTTCTTCTAAATCGAGGCAAGGGAATCGTGAGTTTATAAATGAAATAGGCTTGATTTCTGCTTTGCAACACCCTTGTCTTGTTAAGCTTTATGGCTGCTGTATGGAGGAAGATGAGTTGTTGCTGGTATATGAATATATGGAAAACAATAGCCTTGCTCGTGCTTTATTTGGTAAATCTGTTCCTTATATCCTCTAACTTTTCTTCCAATTCTGTAACGAATTACAATTCTATGCATGTAACATATGTACATGGCTATATGAATTATGATATTGTTTTCTAATTCCAATCACATGCACACATGAAGGCCGAGAAGAATACCAATTAAAATTGGATTGGCCAACAAGGCACAAGATATGTGTTGGTATTGCTAGAGGTTTGGCTTACCTCCATGAAGAATCCAGATTCAAGATTGTTCATAGGGACATTAAGGCCACCAATGTGCTGCTTGATAAAGATCTCAACCCGAAGATATCTGATTTTGGTTTGGCCAAGCTCAATGAAGAGGAAAATACACACATAAGCACTCGAATAGCTGGGACTTAGTGAGTTCAAGTGTTTAAATTTCTTTGATTCTTATGTTATCTGTAAATGTGTTGTACATATAGTTGGATCATGAAGATACCAAATCATGTCGTATTACGTTTTTCCAATTAATTAATGATTTTTAAGTATATCTGAGCATCAAATTTCTTTAGTTGCTATAATGAATGCATGTTCTTTTGTGCAGTGGATATATGGCTCCAGAATATGCAATGCATGGTTATTTGACTAATAAAGCAGATGTATATAGTTTTGGAGTTGTTGCCTTAGAAATTGTTAGTGGAAAGAGCAACACCGTTCACCGGCCAAATGAAGAAGTTTTCCACCTTCTCGATTGGGTAAAAATTCTCGTGATTTGGGTCTGCATTCATGTCAGTTTTATTGTCTTAAGGATATTTGCAAAATTAAGGTTTGGTAAAGGTTATATTGCAAATAATCTCACTCAATTTCCATTTAGGGGCACCCTATGCTAGCAAACATTCACATTTAATGTAAAAAGCTACGTAATTTCTATGAGTACATATGTAATCACTTAACGTCAAGGTATCTAACTAAAATCTCATCAATCTCTTGTTTAATTTGTATGGTGTTGTCTCTATCTAGGCAAGTATGATGAATGTATTTACAATAAAAACGTTAAGACTTGAAGCCTATGTTTGTAATTGCTTCAAACTCAGTTTATACCAGAAAATAGTGCTTCCCTTAATAGGAGTTTTAGCCCCAAATTCTATCAATTATTCCTTTAAACCATAAGTTGACTTTTAAATTGAAGGGCTGTTTGATTTTTATCTTCTCAGGCGCAACTATTAAAAGAAAAAGGTAACCTCATGGAGCTAGTTGATGGAAGGTTGCATTCTAACTTCAACAAAGAGGAGGCAATGGTGATGATCAAAGTGGGTCTCCTATGTACCAACGCCTCTCCAACTCTTAGGCCTACCATGTCTTCAGTGGTAAGCATGCTTGAAGGCAAGACTGTAGTGCAGGAGGTGGTTTCAGAGTCAAGTGAGGTACTGGATGAGAAGAAGTTGGAGGCAATGCGACATTATTACCAACAAATGGAAGAAAACAATATAAGTGAAACTAGAACACAGAGCACCTCAAGAGGTGATGGGCCATGGACTGCTTCTTCTAAATCAGAAGCAGATCTTTATCCTTTAATCCTGGATTCTTCTTACTTTGAGAAAAGAGTTTAGAGAATCTGTAAAATTTCATAAATTTGTATATCTTGCCATGATTTGGTGTGTAATTTGATAATAAGATTTGATTCGATCATTTGAGTCAAATTCAAGTTTCCATAACCTTATGCATGGTTGCAAATGATCTTTCAAATTGGAAGAGACCCCTTATCTTTTGACATATGGTAGTAAACATGTTATGAGAACATCAAGTCAGTGTGTGAATGTCGGGACTGTGCCAGGCAAATTGATACGAAACCACTGGAGCTCATTGAATGGCTATTGACCAATCTATGATTCTATAAAATCTGAATTTAGTTTGAATCATCCAATCAGAAAAGACAAAAGCCAAAGCAAATTTTGAAAGGAAAATTTCCTAAATCCTAAGCAATAACGATACCTTGGCATGTCTTGACTCTAGACCACACAAAATTTGCCATATTCTACTCATCCAACAAAAATTTTCATGCTATCTAAAGTGATTTGGGAGGTGAAATGACCATAAATAACATAAATAATAGAGTAGAGAAAAATAGTTTCACTTAACTTTAATTATAAATTTTTCAAAAAATTTAAAATATTAAATTTATTAAATGTTATAATTTAAATTGTTAATTTAGTAAATTTAATAATTTAAATTTTTAAGTAAAATTTTTATAAAATTTAATTTATAAAAGAAGAGATTATCAAAAAAATTATAAAAAAAAACTCAAATGGAGTATTGTAAAGTAAAAAATATATTTTATAAAATAAAATATAAATAAATAATTATTAATAAAAAATTAATAAAATAAATTATTTTAAATTTATAAATTATTATTTATTTATATTTTATTATAATTTTCATCATTAATTTTTTATTAATAATTATTCACTTAAATTTTATCTTATAAAATATACCCTCATTTTAGAATATGACAATTTGTCAACTTTTGACCACCGCTTTGGAAATTATTTGGAGATTGAACTGCTTTGACCCGGTTCGTATGTATGTGCATGAATGGAGTTACTTGAAGTCCCATCAGATGAAATAATATCCCTTTTCGCTGGTTGGCGCCCACTTCGGATAATGACAGATGAGTGGAAAGTTACAAGCTTGAATAGCTTTCGTATTCCTCAGCGGAGAAAGACAAATGTTGGGGATCCAATGTATCTCTTACGTTTAGTTAAAAATAAAATAAAATAATTATAAATAATAATAATATAATAATTATAAATTAAATTATAAATATAAAATATTAATAAAAAATAATATATTGATAGTTTTATTCTTACGTTTTTGTTATGTCAATGAGTTGAAAAGCGTGAATAATACGAAATTAGAGAAATAAAGAGCAAAAGTAGGTGAAATTTTTTTATTAAATTTAACCATGTTAAATGTATAAAATACATGTAAGTCTTCTTAGTCATTTGCCTACGAGTCAAAAAGTTTGGAGGAGACCGATGAGAATTAGCTTTTTTTTTTCGCTGATAATGCAGAAAAATTTTTAAGAATGTAGATATAAAATTTATATATTAAAATATAAAAATTATTAAAATTAAAAATTAAAATATTTAAATTCAACCTATCGTGATAAAATGATAATTTTTTTTTGGTACATTAAGAAAATTGAACTAGGTGAGTGAAGAAGAGATGGGGGAGATTCAATCACATGTGCCAACCGCAGTTGGCAAATGATAAATATTTTTTTGTACGTTAAAGTGTGCCATTGAAAAATGATCAATATACAAAATAACATTATACACTTAATGTACACTACTCATGTTGAGCCAATGGCGAATCTTTGTTCGGATAAAGGGCCATGACCACCCAAAAATTCTTTAATAGATTTTTTGATTTGATATAAAATAAAATTTAATGTTAGTTTTTAATTTTTTATTTAAAAGTATGTCCACTTTAAAATTAGTTAGTAAAATTATTAAATTAAAAAATGATATTCTTTTTTAAAATATTAAACATAAAATGATACAATTCATATTAATATTTAATTTAAAATTTAAAAATAATGTACAAAGTTAAAATTTTGAGAAAAAAAAAGCCTATAAATAGCATTAATATCAATATGATATCTTCACTCTTCATACACACAAACTTTCACGCATATTATTTCTTTTGTTTTATTATAACTTTTTAAAATTACCTCCCTTATAGCAACTTAGTAACTTATTATATTATTTGATTTTTAACACAAACTACTATTTTTTAATTTAATTATTATATACATGTTTAAATTTTTAATATTTTTTTCGTTTAAACTAAAATAATTATAAAGAAACTCAGACAAGATTATAGTTAAAGTGCAAGAGTTATATATTTTAAAATTATTAATATGTACTATAACTATTAATATATTTTAAAATATATTATATCATCATAATTTTTTATATTATATTAGTTGATAAATATCCTTTGGTCTAGGAAGGACAAATACAATATACTGATACAACATGAAAACATGCATTATAAAATTGAATTACATAAATTTAATCTCTTTTTACTAACTCAATAAGTATATTTATAGCAAAAAAATTTTAAATGTTGCTAAAGAAGTCCTCATAAAGACAAGTGTCACTCTAAAAATACTAGAATTTCACTCATGTGCAATATGCTAAGAGAAAATGTTGAGAAAATCTTCAAAAAGACAAAAGAAAAAATATTCATTTGTTTTGATTAAATTTTTTAAAATAAAAAATAACAAAAAGTCAATCATGTTTAGAAATGTGTTAAGAGTATCAGTCAATGTATGCTACAAGTACGGCAACCCGTGTGACATCCTTGCCTGTGGCTTCTCGCCTCTATGCGGAGCTTGAAGCTATCAAGCAAAAGTCTTTAATCTGTTGTTTAAGTTTGCAAGAAGGGCTTTCAATCTCTATCTTGTGAACCTGATTCGATAAAGTAATGCTAATTAGCCAAGGCAGGGGAAAAGAAATTTCACCAACTCTTATTTGCGGTGCTATTCTTCGTTCTATTGATGATTTGCGGGCACATCTACAGACGAGTCAACCGACCCAAGTCTTACATGCAGCGGTTGTATTTTTTCCGCAGTTGTTTCCTTTGTGTTTCTCCGCACTTTCCTGACCCAGAAAAGCATTATATGGCACATGCCTACCTAACATTGCCACACTTTCTGCAGATCCTAGCTCCCACTGAACCACTCCGATTCTGCCTTCCAGTTAAAATGAAGATGACTTTCTCCCCACTTCTCCTCCTTCTTCTCCTCGTCTTTAGCTTCTCGACATTTGCTTTTGGAGCCACTCTGCCAGAGGATGAAGGTATGCATCTTTGCTTTACATCATTTGCTTTTGGGGCCACTCTTCATGAAGATGAAGGTATGAAAATTACCTTAACTTTCTAAGCCGCTGGAAAATAATTGACCCAATGACAAAGTTTGCATTAATTAAGCTCTATATATGTCAAGAAAACAGAAAAGAAAATGTCATGGAAGTAATCTTCCTGTAGTTCCTGTTACAAAATGTGCTCTAAATTTTAGTTAGAGATGAATGACTTAATTTGATAGTTAGTTCTCGTCTTTTTTATATTAAACTGTAGTGCAAGTTCTGAAAGACATAGCCGGGACTCTGGGGAAGAATGATTGGAACTTCAGCATAGATCCATGCAGTGGAGAAGGTAACTGGAGAACGCCAAATGCCGCAGAAGAAAGAAAAAATGATGTCATCTGCGATTGCTCTTTCGCTCATGGCAACCTCTGCCATGTTACTAACATGTATGTATGTGATGATCTCTCTCCTTCTCTGTAATGTGGGTTCTGGTATTTTTTTGCCTTGCTCATCACTTCTAATTTGGGGTCAATGTTAGACATGAGTCGAAGTGTCAAACAAGTCTATGGCGGCCCACAGAGTTGTTAGCTCATCATAATTGAAACTAAAAACCCAAAAAAGAAATTTCCATGACATGACACAAGTCTTTTGTTTGTATCTTCTGTGTGGTTCAAAGTAGTGTCTTTTTCTCAATTTTGAATTCTTTCACTCTCTACCTCCTTGTATAATTGTACCAAAAATTAACTATCTTAACTAAATAAAAGATAGGCATTTTAAAATAAATTGTTTTTGATAATATGACGAAGTTTTTTTCTAACAAGACATCACAAAAGTTTTAAACTTAGACTCTGACCTATAATTACCCTAATAATTGGCCATGTTATAAGGTTTTGAGTTGTACTTTAGGCCCAGAAATTAAAAGTTCAGAAAATGGATATAGAGAGAGCATGAAAAAATTGGAGAGAAAGCTAATTTTGGCAACTCTATTTTACATCTTAAATTTTCTTGTTAATTTTAATAGCTGAATGGATGTACAGACTTCTAAAGTCACAAAATCTTTTGGGCACTCTCCCGGTGGAGCTGGTTAGGTTGCCTTTCCTCCAAGAAATGTGTGTAATTCTAACTTACACTCTCACATTCTGCACAATCCTCTCTATTTTTGTCAAACAACTCTACTTCCACAAAAGTTTCTCACTTATAGCTGATAAAATACACTCATCACCATCTGATGTGGCACACTTATGGATGGACTGTCACCTTATTCAATGGTGATATGTGAGTTTTGTGAGCTTTAAGTTAGAATTTTTTTGTGGAACAGCATTATTGATTTGTGTTACTCACTTCTTTCTTTCTCTCTCTTTTTATCACAGTGACCTCACTTTCAACTACCTTAATGGTACAATCCCTAAACAATGGGGCTCCATGAATCTTGTCAACATGTACACTTTCTCTTCCCATAAATTCTTTAATTGTTAACTATTTTTTTTTTCAACATACATATATAGCATGTGATTTTGACAAAGGGGTTTCAATTATATTTATTTTAATTAACTTTCTTAGTTGTTATCTTACACTAATTTCATTAAACATGAATTTGATAATGCATGTGTCTTTGGTAGTTCACTTTATGGAAACCGACTAACTGGTCCAATCCCAAAGGAGCTGGGAAAAATTACTACTCTCAAAAGTTTGTAAGTTTATGGTTTTCCATATGGAACTTTTCCTTTCAATTTCATAAGAACTTTTAGAGGAACTTGGCTCTAATTGAACAGGGTACTGGAGTACAATCAATTCACTGGAAACCTTCCTCCGGAGCTTGGGAATCTTTCTCAGATTCAAAGACTGTAAGCTTAAATTGATTTACTATTTATAGTCACGATTTCCTGCATGGATTTTTCCGTGGATGCATCGTTGTAAATGCTCATTGATTGTCTAATTGGCTGATTATTTCTACCATATGGCTTATATTCATAATATGTTGTTCTTGTAGGCATTTAACCTCCAACTATTTTACTGGAAACTTACCAATAACACTTGCAAAGCTCACTACATTGCAGGAGTTGTAAGCTTCCTCGTTTACTGATGACTGAACTATATTGTTATTTTTCATATCTAAACTAACTATAACTTTTCCTTGTTGCTTACTCTCACACAATGCAGTCGAATTGGTGATAATCAATTCTTTGGAAAGATACCTGATTTCATTCAGAGCTGGACAAGTCTTCGGATACTGTAAGACTCTCCCCTCCCTTTCTTTCCTTGCAAACTTTAACTGTTTTCTGAAGTTGTATTTGATAATTTAATCTCTGAATCAGTGGTTTTTCATTATAACAGAGCAATTCATGGAACTAATTTAAGCGGGCCAATTCCTTCCGGAATTTCACTTTTAAAAGCCATGGAAGACTTGTAAGTATCATGTTCAATAATATAACTGTCTTTTCAAAAATTAACTTTAGTTGTACTTGTGTTTTGCTATAATTAATATATGATATGCAGGAGAATGAGCGACCTGAATGGATCTGAATATTCACCTTTTCCACAACTTCAAAATATGACAAATTTAAAGACATTGTGAGTTGATTGCTTCAATTATCTCTTTCTCACTTTGCTAGTTAATGCATCAATAAGGTTAGGGTTAAAAATGAAATGAAGATGTACTTATGCCTTTTTGCTGTCTATCTGATTGCTTCACAGGATAATGAGGAGCTGCAATATAAATGGAACACTACCTGATTATCTTGGGAATATGACATCCCTTAAAACCATGTTAGTGCTGATTTATTTACATTCCAATTTGTTTGCTTGCAACTAATGAAGTAATATTCTTCTATTATTTCATCTTCTTCTAGAAGCTTTTATTTTTGTTGATTTTGCACTCATCATATTTAAGGAACTGGTTTGTAAGATTCCTTTCTCTAACAATTTGTTAACTTATTCTTTAAACAATTTATGTTTCAGAGATCTCAGCTTTAACAAATTGAGTGGACCAATTCCAAGCACTTTTGTTGGCCGTAGAAACTTCAAGTACATGTAAGAAAATCTTTTATGCTTTCTAATATATATATATATATATATATATATTCCAGAAGAAGGGCAGACATTTCTGGTAGCTGGGTTGTGATTGGCTTTGTTTTTAAAATGAGGGATATATCTGCCGAAATTGGGCTGCATTGCCTAGAAACTGTATAGCCTACTTACCAATTCTGAATAATCAAATAAATATAGGATTATGACATCAAAATGCTAATTACATATTGGTTTGCTTAAATCAAACAACACGAACAACTTGGCTTCTTTAAAATCTAAAATTGCTTCAATTTTGAGTCTGAATTGGGAAAGCTGGCCAAAGCTAATTAAACTATTTAGGAGCAAGGTCAACCAAAAAATACCTACTGAATAGATATCCCCTTTAAGCCACAGTAGACCAAGCCAAGGTTAACACTAGTGCTATAAATGAGGCCATAAGGAATGAATTCTTTTGAATATATTTTTTCTGTTAATTATTTGTAATTTAGATCTGAAATCCACATACAAATCTACAATTGAATTCTGTTTTAAAGGTTCAGATGTATTTAAATTTGGGACCTTTCTAAAGCCACTTCCTTCTTTTCACTGTCAGAGAATCATGTTCATGGTTTTATCTAGAGGGGGAAAAAATAGAAATGCAGAGTAAAAGAGGACAAGATATGGGGAGATATAAGGAGAGACAGCATGGTAAATGTAGGATTTCGGTTTCTAGTATGTTGCTTGAGTTTATTTTCATTGAATCTGTCAGTTTCTAAATTAAATTAAAATATCCACACAGTCAAACTAGTTAAGTTAATAGAACTATCCTTGGAAACATTCCAACAACAACAACAACAAATAGAGCTTTATCTCACTAAGTGAGGTCAAGTACATGGATCACATGGTGCCATTGGGTTTTATTAGAAACTTTAATCTTTGAGATGCGGGGTCTCAAACCCTGTACATCTCGCATGCAAAGTGAGCACTCTACCATTCTAAATTAATTAAAATTTGCATAGAACAAAGAAAACGGGTGACTAACTAGGTTATTTACTAACATTCCCAGTCATAACTGATGAGTTTATGCATTAATTTGTTGATGTCTTTATTAATTCAGATATTTAACTAGAAACCTCCTTACGGGAACGGTGCCTGCATGGACCGGGAATACAGTTGTGTGAGTTCTCTTTCAAATGTTACTTGTATGACTTGTTCAAATGACTAATTCATGTTATTTGGGTGTTAAAAATACTAAAATTGTACCATTTATTGTTTTTCTCCTGAATGGACTATATGTATTTTGTATCTGCCCTTTTTCATTTAAGAAATGTAGGTTCAAATGCATATTGCTGCTTATGTACTTCGGAATTTTGTGCTTGACCACCTCTACTATGCTACAATATTAATGATCACTAAAAGCATGGAAACAATCATAAGAAATAATGTAAAGAAAGTAATTAGACAGTCCTTTGAAACAATGATTGAGAATGGTTTGCTAAATAGGAGTTGAGAAGAGCAATTTAGTTTCAGGGCCATAATTAGTTTGAGTTTCCATTGTATATGGAAGAAATTTAACAGATTGTTAACAATGTATCATGAAGACTTATATTGGAATCCTTGATAAACTTTATGAATATAATTACAGCACACTGGAAAGGTGAGTGCAAAACCATGTTCAGATTGGCTGTGTCCAAATTCTGCCTCCTCTCAACATTTGCTTAATATTTTGCCTATAGTCTCAAGCTTCAATTAGGAAATTGAACGAAAAAAAAAACCCTTCTTACTCTAACTAATCTTGTATGTGGAATCATTTTCTTCTGTTCTTCTGTTTAAGAATGTGATTTGCTGAATTCAGTAGTTGACGAGCAGCTTGCGTACTCATGCATAATGGAAAATCATTTTGGAACTTCTTTGCTAATGAAATTTGTTGTTCATTTCTTATAATTTAGCAACACAACTTCTTTAGTAAATGCAAATATACTTAGGTTTCTTCAGTACCACCTAGTTTGTTTATTAAATTCTGAATTAAATCACATAATTTGTGCATAGAGATCTCTCATATAATAACTTCAGCAATGGAGGCCAGGAGACATGTCAGCAGGGAAACGTGTAAGAATCCTTGAGTTTGAGTGTGTTCGCTTACAACTTTAGGAATCTATCTGATCATTAACCATCTCTTTTATGCCATAGGAACTTGTTTGCAAGCTCTTCTCCGGGCAATAACTTGTAAGTTTTCTATTATGTGGGCTACAGTAATTTTATTTATGTATAGAGCTCATTCATTTCCTCTTTCGTGTGAACATGATACTACTTATGGTATCATGCTGACTTTTTTTGCCTTTGTTGTTCTTAGAGGAACTATTTCTTGTTTGAGAAGCACTCCCTGTCCTAAAAGTAAGTTTATGTGTCATATGATTCCTATAGACTGTTGAGGTCTCATTATCGTTTTTGCATTTAAATTTTAAACCCTACTCTTCCTTCTTTTGGCTCTTTATGCTTATTTTTCTTCTGATGTATGAGGGGATCAGGGGCACAAACACTACCATACTTTCAAATCAAGTGCTTCTTCTAGTATTTTAGAAGCTAAGTGCTGAAGTTAAAATGGTCTTCTAAAATTAGAGAGATATCAGATAATATAACTGAGTTTGCCATAATAGTCTGAGACTATCACTCAGTCATTTGAATTTTGAACGACTCAACGTGTGATAACAGTAAATCAATTGATCAACATTTTTCAGCTTCCTTTCAGAATTTTCATGGGCTTGCTGTCATAATTTATTATTAAAAATTGCTGTGAAGCTATATATGATTTTGTATCAGCAGTGAGTGAAGAGTGCCAATATTGTATCTTGATTTGGGTCTTGTTGCATGGGTACTTTATTGATTGATCTTATGTTCATAAATACGTTTGAAATTTCTTCTATATTATGTAACTATAGAGCACTAGAATTTTTACATATTGTAGTAAGTTTAACTTAACCAATAAAGAAAATCAGGTTCTAAGAGATGTTTCATATCAGAAAATTCACATTAAAGGTTTTTCTTGGTTGTCTGAGGTTTATTAAAATGATACCTTCTCTAAATATTGTGCAGAACATTTCAGATTTTATAACACAATTAGGTGTTTAGATCATTGATGATTTCAAAACTTCTCGCTCCCTTGCATATGAAAATTTATTAGCACACTGAAAATCAATATGTGCATGTGATTTTACACAGAAGATCAGTGTGGAAAAGTATAAAAGGATCTAAGTGAGTCTAAAGGGTTAAGAAAGTGGTTTCTTATAGTGGAGTCAAACTAAAGGGCGTTAGTGTCTTTTGTTGTTCATAGTTTTAGTATAAAAAAGGTGTTGAGCCTCTCTGTTGGAAGATATGCAAGAACACTCTTTAGTTGATTAGTATTTCTAATTTTCCTTCAGCTTTTCTCTCTCAGCCTTCTCTCCCTAATTTTGTTCACAACCAGCAACAAGAAATTAGAAGTTTCATATGTTTAGACTAGTATAAGTTGTATAGCTGAACTTGACCCCCTCCTTTCTCGTTCACCTCCAACAGAAAAGAGGAAGGGATGTTGCACAGAGACAGAGTAGAATTTGAAGGAATACATTTTCTTTAAGATGAGCTTCTTTGCTTGGCTTGATTCCTTTGAATGGTTGCTCACAATTTTCTGCTTGTCGCAGACACTTTTTTCTATATAAATTGTGGTGGAAAGTCGGAAATAGTCAAAGGAAACAAAACATACGATGATGATTCAAGTGCAGCTGGACCAGCTAAGTTCCACCAGGGTGGAATAAACTGGGCATATAGCACCACTGGTTATTTCTTAGACAATGGAACTTCAGAGTCTGCCGACAACTATACCCGATCAATTACATCCAAGCTTTCAATGACCAATGCTGCATTGTATATGAATGCACGTGTTTCTCCCATTTCTTTAACTTTTTATGGATTTTGCCTGGAAAATGGAAATTACATGGTAAATCTCCATTTTGCGGAGATAATGTTCACCGATGATGAAACATACAGCAGCCTAGGAAGACGTGTTTTTGATGTCTATATTCAGGTACACAATTTTATCCTTTTTCCTACCTGTTACAGATATTTATATTATAGAAGAAATGCCATTAGCCAAGTGGCCGCTAGGTTACTTGGTTGCCATGGGGACTTCATCAAACCAGGTACGGATCCCTTTAGAGAGCTTTTGATATGGCTCCAACTTTCTCATATCCAATATCTAGAATATCACATTACAGTTTTAGAAATTTTCTTCACTCCGTAATATGATTTCTTATATAAAAGTCCTTTGCTACAATATTTCTAACACAATCTCAAGACTGCATATTTAAATTTTGTAGCCATCATGAGGAGTTAAAATACGGTTTGAACTCTTGCAGGGAGAGCGGGTGCTGAAAGATTTCAATATTGCAGAACAAGCAGGAGGAGTATTTAAGCCAGTTATAAAACTATTCCCTACTGTTGTGACTAGTAATACCTTGGAGATTCGATTGTATTGGGCTGGAAAAGGAACAACTGCTATCCCGTTTAAATCAGTATATGGTCCTCTTATATCAGCTATATCTGCGGATCTTGGTAGGTTGTATTCTCTTTAAGTTGTTAATCTTCTTTCTCCATCTTGAATTCTTGATAATTTCATATAGTTTTTTGGGATCTCTTGCATATCAAGCAGTCTCTACACCAAATGGAAGTAGCATATCTACGGGGGCTGTGGCTGGAATTGTGGCTGCAGCCATAATTATCATCCTCTTATTTGGTATACTTTGGTGGAGAGGCTGTATAAGACGGAAGAGTTCACTTGCAAATGGTAAGCAATTACTGCTGCAATTTTGATGACCAATTCTTTAACCGAGATTAAAATTTTCTTGCAAGTATATGACCATCTGTATACCTGTAGCATGAATTTGCATAGTTAATGTGCAGGAATTAAGGTAGCCAATTATTTCACCTTATGCATGATCTTGCCCTGTTATTGCCTAGGAATTTGGGTGTAAAATTTGGTATCTCTTATTTTCATTTACTTCCACTAACAGATCTTATGGGCTTAGAACTGCAAACTGGTTTATTTACCTTACGGCAAATAAAGTCAGCAACAAACAACTTTGATGTTGCCAATAAGATTGGAGAGGGAGGGTTTGGTCCTGTTTACAAGGTATCCTTCAAAATATAACATTTTCTCTTAATTACCAGAATCTATTATAATTATGGCTTGCTGAAAAATCCTTTCTAACTTTGCTTGGTCTTCATAATCCAAAATGCAGGGTATTTTGTCAAATGGAACAATAATTGCAGTTAAGCTGCTTTCTTCTAAATCGAGGCAAGGGAATCGTGAGTTCATAAATGAAATAGGCTTGATTTCTGCTTTGCAACACCCTTGTCTTGTTAAGCTGTATGGCTGCTGTGTGGAGGAAGATCAGTTGTTGCTGGTATATGAATATATGGAAAACAATAGCCTTGCTCGTGCTTTATTTGGTAAACCTGTTCCTTATATGCTCTAACTTTTCTTCCAATTCTGTAACGAATTACAATTCTATGCATGTAACATATGTACATGGTTATATGAATTATGATACTGTTTTCTAATTCCTATCACATGCACAAATGAAGGCCGAGAAGAATACCAATTAAAATTGGATTGGCCAACAAGGCACAAGATTTGTGTTGGTATTGCTAGAGGTTTGGCTTACCTCCATGAAGAATCAAGATTCAAGATAGTTCATAGGGACATTAAGGCCACCAATGTGTTGCTTGATAAAGATCTCAACCCGAAGATATCTGATTTTGGTTTGGCCAAGCTCAATGAAGAGGAAAATACACACATAAGCACCCGAATAGCTGGGACTTAGTGAGTTCATGTGTTTAACTTTCTTTAATTCTTATTTTATCTGTAAATGTGTTGTACATATAGTTGGACCATGAAGACAAAACCATGTTGTATTATATTTTTTCAATTAATTAAAGATTTTTAAGTATATTTGAGCATCATATTTTTTCAGTTGCTGAAATAGATGCTTGTTCTTTTATACAGTGGATATATGGCTCCAGAATATGCAATGCATGGTTATTTGACTAATAAAGCAGATGTATATAGTTTTGGAGTTGTTGCCTTAGAAGTTGTTAGTGGAAAGAGCAACACCATTCGCCGGCCAAATGAAGAAGTTTTCCATCTTCTCGATTGGGTAAAAATTCTCATGCTTTGAGTCTGCATTCATTTCAATTTTATTGTCTTAAGGATATTTGCAAAATTAAGGTTTGGTAAAAGTTATATTGCAAATAATCTCACTCCATTTCCGTTGAGGGGCATCCTATGCTAGCAAACATTCACATTTAATGTAAAATGCTACGTAATTTCTATGAATACATCTATAATCATGCAATATAAAGGTATTGAACTAAAATCTCATCTAGCTCTTGTTTAATTTTTATGGTGTAGTTTCTATCTGAGCAAGCATGAGGAATATTTTTTACAATGAAAAATCTTTTAGACTTGAAGCCAATATTTTTTATTGCTTCAAACTTAGTCTATGCCTGAAAATAGTGCTTCCCTTTAAAGAAGTTTTTGCCGCAAATTCTATCAAATATTCGGTTAAACCATACTTGACTTTTAAATTAAAGGGCTGTTTGATTTTTATCTTATATTCTTATTAGGCACAATTATTAAAAGAAAAAGGTAACCTCATGGAGCTTGTTGATGGAAGGTTGCGTTCTAACATTAACAAAGAGCAGGCAATGGTGATGATCAAAGTGGGTCTCCTATGTACCAATGCCTCTCCAACTCTTAGGCCTACCATGTCTTCAGTGGTAAGCATGCTTGAGGGCAAAACTGTAGTACAGGAGGTGGTTTCAGAGTCCAGTGAGGTACTGGATGAGAAGAGGTTGGAGGCAATGCGACATTATTACCAACAAACACAAGAAAACAATATAAGTGAAACTAGAACAGAAAGCACCTCAAGGGATGATGGGCCATGCACTGCTTCCTCTAAATCAGAAGCAGATCTTTATCCTCCATTCCTTGATTCTTCTGACTTGGAGAAAAGAGTTTAGACAATCTGTAAAAATTGCATAAATTTGTATAATATATCTTACCATGAGTTGGGTTTAATTCAATTATTAAATTTTCTCTTTCATTGAATCTTTTGTGATGCCACTATAGGAATTTCTAGTTTGATAACCTTATGTATGGTTGCAAATGATCTTTCAAATTTGTAGGGACCTCTTATCTCTTGCCCTTTGGTAGTAAAAATGTTATGAGAAAAGCATCAAGTCAGAGTGTGAATGTCGGGACTGTGCCAGGCAAAATGAATACAAAACCACTGGAGCTGATTGAATGGCTATTGACCAATCTATGATTCTATAAAATATGAATATAGTTTGAATCATCCAATCAGGATAGACAAAAGTCAAAGAAAATCTTGAAAGGAAAATTTTCCTAAATCCTAAGCTGTAACGATACCTTGGCATGTCAGAACTTTAGACCACACAAAATTAGCCGAATGTGCTATGTAAAGTGATCTGGAAGAGTGGAAGGCTGAATCAGTTCTGCATAATTTGTTGGCTTTGCCCTTTTGTTACAACATACATGTTTCAGCTACCACTCTGCCTACAGATCTGATTTCTTTAACTTTGGTATTTTGTAATTTTGGTGATTCTTCTTTGTATCTCTTTTATTTTATAGATTTTGTTTTTTTCTTTCACAAATTTTTTCTGTCTTTATCTGTTGAATTGTCTCACTTTGATTATTAAAGAATTGAATGTTGGTATATAAATATGAAGAAAAATCTTAAAAAATATTGATCTTTTGTGAGATCATTAATTTATTAGATTTTATATTTTTAAATTATGAGACCCCTAAGTGAAATGGCCTTGTGGCCATTTTGTTGCAACCTAAGAGCACATTAATTCTATATAATATGTAGCACATAAAAAATGCTCCATTCTCAATTACAAAAGACTAACAATATTCACTCCAAGCTTACAGGCTCAGAGCATTTGGTCCAACATAAAGAGTGAACTTAAACTAATGAGGACCTATACTCCTATGCAAAATTTGCGTATTTATTTGTCACAACCAAAAAAAAAAGGGCAATTACACAGCTTTACATTATTTTATTTAAAAATATAAAATAATAATGCGTAAAATTTATGTACTATTATCATTTTCCTAAATTAGTGCACTGTTTTTTACTTTTAGCTACAGTTACTTGGGCATTAGTTGTTTACAGAACTCTCCAACATTTATTTTACTTTAACCAGCTACGAGTACTTGTGTTTACATTTCTTTTCAAACTTCGTAGGAAAAATCATTGAGCTTCAAGTTAAAAATTTGAAACTTTGGTTGCCCCATGAAGTGGATTCGTTATAGGAATAGGACACTCCCACAATTTATTTCGGATAGAAAATTCACATTTGATCTTTAAATTTATTAAATTTTATAATTTAATTTATAAAATTAAGTAAATATAATAATTTAATTTTATATCATAAAAATAAACTTATAAAAGTAACAAGACTCTTAATTATATACGTGTGAACATGAGGAAATTAAGGATAAGGACAAAACAAAACAAATAAATATATGGACCCAGTGGACTTTTCATATGAATGGACCACAAATAATGGAGGAGAGAAAAATAGTTTCACTTAATTTTAATCATAAATTTTTCATAAAATTTCGTTTAAAATATTAAATTTATTAAAATTTATAGTTTAAATTATTGATTTAATAAATTTAATAATTTATATTTTTAAATTAACTTTTTATAAAATTTAATTAATAAAAATAAAAAGAATCAAACAAAGTTTTCACTTTTTATCACCTTGGGAAATTCATTGAAGATTGAACTGCCTTTCCCCCGTTGGTACGTATGTACATGCATGAGTTACTTGTCAAATCAGATGAAAATAATATCTCTTTCGTGTTTGGCACCTCGGATAATGAAAGATGAGCGGAAAGTTGCATGCTTGAATAACTTCACGAAGAAACCAACATGTTAAAGATAAATCGATATACATACCAATAATAAATAGAGCTCTCTCTTTTGTCACACTCTTATTTTAAAAAAATATAACAATATAATTCTACATTTTTTTCATTAAAAATTAAAAAATATGATGGATAATTTTTTTATTTTGATAAAATATTTTCACATTTTTAAGATTATAAAATTAATATTTATTTATAAAATTATCTTTATAACCCATCTTTGAATATTTAGACTTAAAAAATTTGAGCTTATATTTGTTAGACTGTGAGTTCTGACATCTTAGACAAGGTCTCTCCACCGAGTCTTGAGTCTTGCCTTTGCTCTCTCCCTGCCAGCCATGCGGTCGTTGTCTTTATCACGAAGTGTTTCCTTTGTGTTTCTCAACACTTTCCTTACCCGAAAGCAATTTTTTTAAATGTTATAATATGATAATTAAAATTAAAAAAAATGAAAGTTAGTTAAATTTAACTCCTTAAATAAAATTTAAATCCCAAAGAAAGCAATTTTTTTATTTTAAATTACTCTAAATATTTTTTGAACTAATAATTAAAAAATTAATTATTTAAAGAATAGATATCGTCAAAATTAATAATTATCTTTTAAATAATTTTTTAATATATATTATTTAAATTAAATTTAAAATAATATACTTAAAAACACTTAAATATTTATAAAAAAAATAATCTTTTAGTCGGTTGTCGTAACTGTTTTACAAATGGGAATTAATGCAGGGAATCTAAATGGTTTGGCCTAAACTGTACCGCAGTCAATGCATGCCCGATAGTTGACTTCGTCTTCGCTCGCCCTATTTGAGGTCTTCCCTCGACCCCTCCTCTCTCAGCCCCACCTCCTGAATGCACCACATGCATCAAAATACAGAAATCAAATTTGCAGACGCGAGATGATTTCTCAATGTCTGGGCGTAATATCATTACACGCGCTGTCTGCAAGTATTTCTGAGTCTACTTCAGTATATTTGCTCTTCTTTGTTTCCCAAGAATTACAAGCTCTATTGTTCACTACTATTGTTGTCCCTCAACTTTCACTTTCTCACTATTCCATTTCCAAATTCTGACACTACACACGCTCCAAATCCTGGCCCCCACTGAATCACCGATTCTACCTTTTCAGTTTAAAATGAAGATGACTTCCTCCCTATATCTCCTCCTTTTTCTCCTCGTCTTTAGCATCTCGACATTTGCCTTTGGAGCCACTGTGCCAGAGGATGAAGGTATGTATGAAACTCTTATTCCAATAGGTATTTCTTGTGAGGATTTGTGTTATGTCTGTCAGTAGACAACTGACTGTGCTGCTAACTTTCTATGTATTTATTTTAGTGCAAGCTCTGAAGGAGATAGCTAGAACGCTGGGTTGGAACTTCAGCAACGTAGATTTCTGCAACAGGACATGGACTTTTGAATTGAATGGAAAACCATATATAAATTCAGTCAACTGTAGTTGCTCTTACAATGACAACTTCTGCCATGTTGTTAGCATGTATGTTCCTTCCCTTTCTGTGTCTGTGTGAATATTAATTATTTTATACTCAATTCTATTCATTACTACCCCAAATGGATTTGACTATTTTCAGCACATTACTTACATAGCACACGTTATAATATTTAATTTTTAGTAAATTCACTTTAATTTTAATTAGACCTACCTAAACTTTGTGGCTCAAACAACATTTTTCTGTTTGTAGTTATTAATCTCGAAATAAAACATGTTGTTTTGTATCCCAAAAGAAATCTTTGTGTGACAGCACATAGAGGTGTAAGAAAAATAAGTTATTTGTAAACTATTACTCATTTAAAGCTCAATTTAAATTTGTTTATATATTAAATAAACAAACTTGAAATTCAATCTTTCTAGAAAAAAAAAAAAGGTTGAACATTATTATAGTATTGTTTATTAAATGAGTGAGCTTCAGATTTTTGCTGGTGAAACAACCCGTTTATTAATAAAATTAAAACTAAATAAATAATTTTCGATTATAATTTCATATGTTTTGCAGTATAAAAATAATTACTATTATATAATAAAATTTAGTTTAAAGTAATAATATATTTAAGATCATTTAATTTTGAAAAAGATTCATTAGATTTATTAAATTTTGAATTAATTTATTAAATTTAATTTTAAAAAATAATATTATAATTAAAAAAATTTATAAATAAACTTAAGCTTGTATGTTAAATAAGCCAAATTTAAACTAACCAAGTAGGAAGAAAGAACTTAAGAAAAATTATAGTTATGATTTACTCTCATGGTCATAGAAAAATTATGTCCATTTAGAGTTAAAAAGGCATTATGTTATTTCATTTACGGACAATTTAATATATATATATATATATCAATTTACTAAATTATTTATTTATTTATTTATTTATTTATTTATAATGTTTTGCAAGAAGTTAATAATCTATTTTAGAATTTAAAATTTAACATTTATTAGGATATATTTAGTATTTATTAAAATTTAAGATTTAAAATTTAAAGTTAATTTTTAAGATAAAGGATTTTAAAATTTTATAATTTAAAAATTTAAAAATTAAGCAATCCTAAACTAGTTGGCACTTAGCTTGGCTTCTTAAATGCCTAATAGCACACAAACGTTTTGGGATCGAAATTTGAGACTCTGGCTTCGTGTCTTGCTAGTTCTGAATTCTTTCAATCTTCAAGTTGTCATGCTTGCGGAGATAAAAAAAAAAAAAAGTGGTCAACTTGGTTCTAATCAATTTCAATTTTTTGATGGTGAAATGAAAATGTAGGGTTCTTAGAGGACAGAATCTCACAGGCACGCTCCCAACGGAACTGGTCAGGTTACCTCACCTAGCAACAATGTATGCCAATTACTCTCTCATTGAGGGACAATAGTTGTTCCATTTCATCAACTGACTTATCTCTATCACTCAATTTTTTTTCTTTTTTTTTGTTTCTAACTTCACTTTTGCATGTACAGCGACCTTACCTATAACTACCTTTCCGGAACGATTCCTAAGGAATGGGGCTCCATGAATCTTTACGGGATGTACTTTTCTCTCCCTTGTCTATAATTTCTTTGTCTTTTTAAATTTTTTAAAATTTGTTATAAAATAATAATAATAATAGAACATTCTAACTTTCTTTTTTTTCAATTTTATTTTTTTAGAAAAGTCTTATTATTCTATTTTATTGCCTATTATTTTATCATATATCTAGTCACATACATATCGATCATTACAATAACAACAACAACAAATCGAGCCTTCTCCCACTAGGTGGGGTCGGTTACATAGATCAAACGATGCCTTAAACTTCTATCCGAAACTAACTTTTTGGATATACTATTTAACTAAAGGTCTCTTTTAATCACCTCTTCAAGTGTCCCTTTTGGTCTTCCTCTATATCTCTTCATAAGACTAAACACCATTTGGTCAACGTTTCTCACTGGTGCCTCTCGCAGTCTTCTTTGTACATAGCCAAACCACTGTAACCAGGTTTCTGTCATTTTTTCCTCAATAGGCGTTACCTCAGCTTTCTCCCAAATACAATCATTTCGAATTTTGTCTCTTCTTGTATGTCCATTCATCCATCTCAACATTCTCATTTCTGTCACTCTCATTTTTTGCTCCTATTGACCTTTAGAGCCCAACATTCACTATCATAAAGCATAGCTGGTCTAATAACAGTTTGATAAAATTTTTCTTTAAGTTTGGTAGATATTTTGCGATCATAAATAACCCCTAATGCCTTTCTCCATTTCATCCATCCAGCTTGAATCCTGTGTATAACATTCCTATCAATCTCTTTATTACTTTGTAAAATCGACTCAAGATACGAAAATTTGAACACCTGTGGTATACTCTGCTCCCAAATTTTTATCTCCAAATTTCTGTTTTCTTGCCTCTTGCTAAATTTACACTCCATGTACTCTGTTTTATTCCAGCTGAAACAAAAACTCTTTGATTCCAAGGTTTCTCTCCATATTTTCAATTAACAATTAACCTCCTTTCTTGTTTCCCCTACTAAGACTATGTCATCAGCAAATAGCATACATTTTGGGACTACATCTTGGATGTGTCCAGTAAGTACATCCATCACTAAGGTGAAAATGTATGGACTTAAGGATGACCCTTGATGCAGACCGATCCTTATGGGGAAATCTTCTGTGATCCCTCCTTGAGTTTGCACATTTGTTGTAACTTCATCATACATGTCCTTTGTGGCATGAATATAAGCAATACGAACACCCTTCTTTTCCAATGCCTTCCATAAGACTTCCCTTGGCACTCTATTATAAGCTTTTTTCAAATCAATAAATACCATATGCAAATCTTTTCCTTTACTTCGGTACCGTTCCATCAAACATCGTAAAAGATAAATAGCCTCTGTGGTAGATTTTCCTAGCATAAACCCAAATTGGTTCTCTAATATATGGGTCTCTTTTCTTAACCTCTGTTCAATCACTCTTTCCCAAAGTTTCATAGTATGGCTCATGAGTTTAATCCCTTGGTAGTTCCCACAATTCTGGATATCTCCTTTATTCTTGTAAATGGGTATCAATGTACTATTCCTCCATTCACCTGGCATCCTCTTGAATCTTAATATCTCATTCAATAACTCGGTAAGTTAAGAGATACCTTTCTCTCCCAAACACCTCCAAACTTCAATAGGTATGTTATCAGGACCCAAAACCTTACCATTACCCATCTTCTTAAGTGCCTCCTTCACCTCAACTTCTCAAATTCTATGATAAAAAGTAAAGTTTTGGTCCTCCTCCCGAATAGTTAAACTTTCCATGTCTATACTTGTTATCTGCCCCTCATTGAAAAGCTTGTGAAAATAACTTCTCCACCTTTCTCTGATATCTTCATCTGTTACCAAGACTTTTTCCTTTTCATCCTTAATGTATTTCACTTGATTCAAATCTCTTGTTTTCCTTTCCCTTCTCTTAGCAAGTTTGTATATTTACCGTTCTCCATCCTTTGTTCCCAAAGCTTGGTAAAATCTATCCAACGCTTTAAATCTTGCCTCACTAACTACTTTCTTTGTCTCATTTCTAGTTGATCGATACTTCTCCCAATTCTCCTCCTTGTTATCCAGATGTACAGCTTTAAAACACTCTCTCTTATATTTAATCTTCGCTTGAACATTCTCATCCCACCACTAAGATTCTTTATCTTTAGGGCAAATCCTTTTGATTCCCTTAAAACTGCTTTAGCTACCTTTCGAATTCCATTCGCCATCTCATCCTACATAAGGTTAGCAAAATCTTGTATTTTCCAAACTCTCTCTTCCATTAGCTTTCTTTGAAAAATCAATTGCTTTTCACCCTTTAGTTGCTACCACCTGATTCTTAGGTTTATAACTCTTCTGCTTCGCTGTTTCTGACTCTTAACCTACATGTCAAGTACCAAAACCCTATGTTGTGTGGTTAAAGTCTCCCCTGATATAACTTTACAATCCTTATAGATCCTTTTATCCGTATTTCGTACCAAAAAGAAATCTATTTGTGAATTTGAGGCCCCACTCTTGTATGTGATTAGGTGCTCCTCCCACTTCTTAAAACAAGTATTCGCAATCTTAAAGTCATAAGCCATTGTGAAGTCCAGAATTGATTTTCCTTCATCATTTAGTTCTCCCATCCCAAAACTCCCACGAAATCCTTCATATTGCCCTGCATCCTTTCCGACATGACTATCAAGATCTCCTCTTAAGATAATCTTTTTATGTTAGGGAGTTCCTTGGACTAAACCCTCCAAATCTTCCCAAAACTTTACCTTGTCTTGTTCTTCCAATCCTACTTGTGGTGCATAAGCATTTATGATGCTAAAAGTCTACTTTTCCACTACCATTTTAAGGGATAAAATCTTATCCACTATCCTTTTAACCTCTATCACATTATTCTTCCAAGTCTTATCCACAATAATACCAACTCTATTCTTTGCTCTAACCTTCTCTGTATACCAAAGCTTGAATCCT
Organism: Dicorynia guianensis; assembly: GCA_037013595.1. Classification (NCBI taxonomy): domain Eukaryota; kingdom Viridiplantae; phylum Streptophyta; class Magnoliopsida; order Fabales; family Fabaceae; genus Dicorynia; species Dicorynia guianensis. The sequence goes on from JASUAB010000009.1 coordinate 7,854,343, forward strand.
GAAGTATCCAATTCCTTAGCCTTTTCTCCGACCCATTTGGTTTCCTGAAGACACATAATCTTAACTCCCCTTCTAATCATAGTATCCACTACCTCCTGGTCAAAGTTCCAATATTCCAAGTGCGAAAACGGATCTTGTTCCTCTAGACTAACTTCTTTACCCACATCCGTCCAGAAAGATGTGAGGACCCTTGTTTACTTAATACTACATCCGAGCGCTGATGTAGCGATTCTAGCTCATTTGACACTGTACTCAAGTCATACAGCGCGTTACTTCTGGGTAACGACCTAGCATTAGCACTATAACTTCGTTTGTCTATGTCATATAGATTCGGCGCAGTTTTACATTGACTATCGACTATCTAACGTAACCCTCTTCTTTTATCCGGACTTGGAACCGGTTATGTAAAACACAGGCAGAGTTATACATATCAATTATTAAATAGTAAAAAAAAAAAAAAAGAATAGTAGGATAACCCCTTTCTATCACTTATTTGTATGTATTTTTTTATTCATTAAGAATAATAAAAAAAATAGAGAAAAGTCACTGAACTATCTATTATATGCATTTTTAATTCATAATTTCAGAGGTTGTTTTCTTCCGGTTTCATGAAAGCGTGAGTCTGATGAATGTTTCTCATGACAGCTCTGTTCTTGGAAACCGATTAACGGGTACAATCCCAAAAGAGCTAGCAAACATCACCACTCTCAGAAATTTGTGAGTTTCTTTTACATCATTACAGTTTGTCCCATTTCAAAACAGTTATGTTATATATATATATATATATATATATATATATATTGTATACATAAAAATAAAATATTAATATTGTTTAACTTTTAAAATTTTACATAACAGAATAGAATATTGTTGTTTTATTAAATTTTTTATAAGTGCATAGAAAATAAGTAAAACGACTTATCATTATTCTTTTAAAAAATGTAAAAATATTTAAAGGGAATGCTTGAGGTACACGGCATTAGCGTACATTGATATTACATTATGAGAGAGGAAGTCTCATAACATAGCATTAGTATACGCTAATGACATGTACCACTATCACTGCTCAATATTTAAAAGAAAAGGTATACTGCCAGGAGACTCTTTCGTGGCTTTGAGTGGGAGGAAATATGTTTTCATAGTTTGAAAAGTATATAACTTCAACCGCATAGGTTCCTGGAGTGCAATCAATTTTCCGGAAAGCTTCCTCAAGAGCTTGGGAATCTTACTCAGATTGAAAGACTGTAAGCCCTTTATTTTGGCTGTTTTTATATTTTGTTTGTTTTTATCTATTGAAATATAAAATGCTTGTCATCATTGGTTCATCAAGTAATTTATATTCTGTGCCCTGTGCTCGCGAATTATTGTTGCCATAGGTATCTTGCCTCCAACAACTTTATTGGAGAGTTACCTCCAACATTAGCAAGGCTTACTACACTGAAGGAGCTGTAAGCTTCCTTTCTATTTTCCATTTTGTTACACTGAATTGTACCGATATTTTTGGTTCAGGATTCATAGTGACTTCCACTTGTATCTTACCCCCACATGATGCAGTCGACTTGGGGACAATCAATTCTCTGGAAGGATACCGGATTTTGTTCAGAATTGGGCAAATCTTGAAAAACTGTGTGAATTCTTCAGTGAATTGTTAAAGGTTCTTCACCGTTCCTTGCACATTGTCTTTTATCTGAAGCAATGGCTATCTTATTTTGACAGAGCAATTCAAGGGAGTGGTTTGAGTGGGCCAATTCCTTCTGGCATTTCATTTCTGGAAAACTTAACAGACTTGTAAGTATTGTCTTTCACACTGTAACTAGGGTTTAAAACTATCTTGCTTTCTTATTGTGATTACACATGCTCAATATGCGATACGCAGGAGAATTACTGACTTGAATGGACCTGATTCAACTTTTCCACAGCTTCAAAGGATGACGAGATTAAGCAAATTGTGAGTTAATTGCTTTCTATTTTTGCTGGCAATCAATACGTCAATAAGGCTCTTCTCTCTGGGGGTAGAAAATAGGAAAGAGAATTGATGCTTTTCTACTGCACAAATTAAACATGTTTGATTGTTTCATAAGGATATTGAGGAGTTGCAATATTAAAGGAGAGCTGCCTTCATATCTTGGTAACATGAAAAATTTGAACAAAACCATGTAAGTGTTGATTCACTTCTTTCCCAATTTTCTAGCTAGTTGCCAAATTGTACTATTTCAATCTTTTTTTTAATATTTTAAAATTCTTGTACTCAGTACTTTTGATGGATATGACTTCATGATGCGTCTTGCTTTAATCTCTCTCTCTCTCACACGCACACAAATTCTTTTTTTCTTTAGCATGTTCTAACTTGTTCTGGATATATTTTCTTTCAGAGACCTCAGCTTTAACAAATTAAGTGGAAAGATTCCGGACACCTTTGAAGGCCTAAGTATGGTGGATTTCGTGTAAGATTTTGTTTTTGAGCTTCCATTCTAATTACCCCAAAATAAGTACAGACAATAGCTGGTATATGGATGGTGCTATCCAATATAATCTGGTCACCGTAATTTCAGAAATTGGATTTTCAGCCATAAAGCTTGAAACTTGGGCTGCTTCTTCTGGAACTGGAGGAATCGCTATATCGATCCGTTTGTTTAAATCAGTCAACAATACCCTTCTTCCTTTATTTGTCTCTAAAACTCAAGTTTTAACTCTACGATAGCTGATTATAGTAAATTGGATCCTTGAAGAGTAAACTAAGATAGGTGCACAACAGATGTCAACCTAGTGTAACATAAGTACACCAAGTCAAGTTAATGACTATTTCATAATGAAGGGCATGTATAATTTTATGCATGACGGATGCATCCTTTTCTACGTATATTCTGCCAATTATATTTTTTGATAATTTGAACTACATTTTTTTTTTTTTATTATTGGAACTTGCTTCAAAGGTTTAAAACTATTTATATGCACTTTGCTAAATCGTTACCTTTTCTTTTAAATGGTCATGTCTCTGCTTCTGAAGCCAAAAATTGGGGAAGGAAGTCAAAATTTAAAAAATATAAGAGAAGAGCACTTTCAGTGCTATAGATAAGATTTTCAATTCTAGTTGGTTATAGGTGTTAATATCATTGATCTTTGTCCGCATTTCTAAATGAATTCAAAATAGCCAAGTAGTCAATTGGTTTGATTGATAGCAGAATCCCTGAGAACAATTCAAATTAAGTGACTTTTTTCTACAACAATAAAAAACAAAAAGGATAACCACTTTTCTGTGTCATCTGTGTATCATTGTAAAATATTGATACCTTGATATTGTTTCTACTTAGATATTTAACTGGAAACCGTCTCACTGGACCAGTGCCCGATTGGATAACCAAATTTAAATCCATGTGAGTTTATGTGAATTCTACTTATATTCTTGAATGATTTAATTCAAACCCTATTCATTAATAAAGTACTAGACACATATTATTTGTTTCTTTTCTCCGTTTTATAATGGTATCTGCTCTTGTCTTTGGCATTTAGTGGCTGATAACCTAATTTGGTAAAGTTAGTGATATCTAATTGGTGATGTTTGAAAATCATGTATATGCATAATACTTTTGCTGGAATGGAAATTTTGATTACCATAAGGAAATAACTGATCATGAGAAGTATATTATAAATAGTGAAAAACTAATTATATGGTCCATTTCTCCTTTAATCACAGAATTTAAGGAGGCTAGTAACATTTGATATGACTAGAGCTGTTTAGCAGTAACAGCGATTTATATTAATTTTCGTTAAGTATGGAAGAAAGTTCTGCAATGCCCCCAGTTTTCCTGAAGTATTATGTTGGAATCATCTACCTCTTTTGAATGGGTCCCTTACTATCGTGCCTGTAATTTTATGGCTTAATAAGGAGATTAAAAACCAAATTAAGAAATTGGGCAGTCTTTTTTCATTCTGTATCTATTTGCTTGTGGAATGATATTTGGTACCACTGTACCATCCTGACAAAGAATGAGATTCGCTTGGCTCAATACTTAATAAGTAGCTCGCCTACTTTTTATTTAAGGAAGTTATTTTGGAAGTTTTTTGCTCTTGGAGTTTGATTGTACATTATCCATTTGATTACTGGCAAAAATCTTCTATATTTAGATGTCGATATTCCTGGGTTTCTTCAGAGCCACCAGCTGTTTCTTTAAGTTTTTTATTTTTTATCTTCTTAGGTCCTGAATCATATTTTATGACTTGTAAACAGAGACCTTTCATATAATAACTTCAGCAGCATAAAAAATCCCGAGCAGCAGGCATGCCTACAGGAAAGAGTGTAAGAATCCTTGCATTTGTGTGTCTCTATTTGCAACTGTAAGAACTTATCTGAGTCTTAACCATCTCTTATATGCTATAGGAACCTGTTTGCAAGCTCTTCAATGGGCAAGAACTCGTGAGTTTTATACTTTATATGCTAAATTATCTTCATCACATGTATTCACCTTCTCAAATTCCTTACTCTTGTGAAATTTATGTTGTTTTGTTTGTGCTGACTTGTTCTGCCCCCTTCATATTTCTCTCAGAGGAAGTATTTCTTGTCTGGAAAGCTGTCATAAAAGTAAGTTGATCTGTCATAATTACTTCAAAATATAAAATAAAATGAAATTGATGTGCCATGTATTCTCTGTATACTGTTAAAATCTCACTGTCGCTGTAGCATTTTAACCTGTTTGTCTTTTTCGCTTGAATATTATGAGCTTATGTTAGCATTAAATATGAATATATACATATATATATATATATATATCTGTTTGTATTTATGCATGCATGTGTGTGTGTGTATGTATGTATGTATGCATGCATGCGTGTATGTTATTGGAAGAACTGAACTATTAGATCATATTAACTGTACACGCCCTAGTAGTGAGTCAAAACCACTTAGCATGTCACAGCAATTTTATTTGCCTAGATTTGTATTAATCAGCCTGATCCCTTCTTCAGTTCCCATTCCCGATACAGAAAAAGGAATTAAAGACAAGGAATTGAATGATGAAATTTGAGAATTTCGTTTTCTTGCTTGTGCTTCTTGTCATGCTTGGCTCCTTTATACTGGCTGAGCCTTTACTTCTTCTACCAGCCTTCTACTCTCTTCATATAAATTGTGGTGGAAAGGAGGTTGCCATTGGAAATACAAAATATGATGATGATTCAGAACAAGGTGAACCAGCATTATTTAGAAAGCGTGGAATAAACTGGGCATTTAGTACGACTGGTTATTTCATGGATATTAATAAGGATCAGCAGTACTATACCACATCAAACACATCTGGTCTCTCTATGCCCAACGCAGAACTCTACATGAATGCTCGTGTTTCTCCCGTTTCTCTGACTTATTATGGATTTTGCCTGGGAAATGGCAACTACACAGTAAAACTCCATTTTGCAGAGATAATGTTCACTGATGATAAAAAATTTAGCAGCCTAGGGAGGCGAGTATTTGACATTTACATTCAGGTACGAGATTACATCATTTTCTTATGTTTTCAAGCAAAGCTTTGACATTGAAAACAAGTGCGTTTAGCATTAGCCAAGTGCTCACTAGGTCCCTTTGGGGACATTCTCAACCAGAGTTCAGACCCTTAGGAGAGTTTTTTAGATAAATTTGTCATATTCAATATATAAACTAGTTATATATTTATAGAATTGGCACTATGAAATAGTTTGACTTCATTTGTATATTTATGAAGCATATTTAAAACTTGTAAATGTCAAGAAGCATTTAGGTCTTTATTGACATATTGCAGGGAAAGCTGGTGCTGAAGGATTTCAATATTGCAAAAGAGGCAGGAGGGGTTGGTAAGCCGGTAATAAAAAATTTCACTGCTGTTGTGACTAATAAATCGTTAGATATCCGCTTCTATTGGGCTGGGAAGGGAACAACTGATATACCATATAAATCAGTATATGGTCCTCTTGTATCAGCTATATCTGTGGATTCGGGTGGGTTGTTCTTATCTGTAATTGAGCTCTTAGTCTTCTGCTGTCATCTTGATGGTATCTTCTTAGCGTATACCTCTTGTATAATAATCTTGCAGATTTCAAACCCCCAGTAAATAGCATATCTGCCGGGGCTGTGGTTGCAATTGTGGCTGCAGGAGTAATTATTGTCACCCTGATATTTGGTATACTTTTGTGGGCAGGCTGTCTAAGGCAGAAAAGTTCATTAGCAAGAGGTAATTACAAAGTCATTACTGCTGTTATCATGAGCGCTGCCAACATTACTTTTAACATTCAGGAATTGCCACTCACAAAGTTGGGCTTTTTTAACCTTTTTTTTTTTTTACCTTGACATCACTTATTCACCTTTGTTAACTCGTTTAGAAGATCATGAAAGTAACAAGCTGCAGATGGTATCAGCCAAGTGGTGACTAAAATATGTCCTTTTCTTTTGGGGACTACGATGGCTTATATAATACCTTCTTTTTGTAAAAGTATCAATAATGGAATTTTCTCAAAATAACAGATCTCTCAATTTTGTTTGCTTCGGCTAACAGAGCTTAAGGATTTAGACCTGCATACTGGTGTATTTACCTTGCGACAAATCAAGGCAGCAACAAATAACTTTGATGTTTGCAATAAGATTGGAGAAGGAGGGTTTGGTCCTGTTTACAAGGTATTCTGCAAATTATAGCATCTCTTACTTATCATGAATGATCAGTTCTAAATCTGGATAGCACTAGTTGAAGATTCTATTTTAACTTTTTCATAAAAATATAGTGTTCCCCAAAATGCAGGGGTTTTTGTCAGATGGAACAATAATAGCAGTCAAGCAGCTTTCTTCTAAATCAAAGCAAGGAAACCGTGAGTTTATAAATGAGATAGGCATGATCTCTGCCTTGCGACACCCTTGTCTTGTCAAGCTCTATGGTTGTTGTGTTGAAGGAGATCAATTGTTGCTTGTATATGAATACATGGAAAACAATAGCCTTGCCCATGCTTTATTTGGTAAACTATTTCCTCATATTCTCAACTTTGGTTTCTGTTTCTGTGATATTCCTGTCTCATAACGTATATACATGACTAGATAATACTTTTGTCTAATTTCTTACATTCCTAAATGAAGGCTCAAAGGAATTAAATTTGAAACTGGATTGGCCAACAAGGCACAAGATCTGTGTTGGTATTGCTAGAGGCTTGGCTTTCCTCCATGAAGAATCAAGACTGAAGATTGTTCACAGGGACATCAAGGCCACTAATGTGTTGCTTGACAAATATTTGAACCCAAAGATATCTGATTTTGGTTTGGCCAAGCTTGATGAAGTGGACAATACCCACATAAGCACCCGAATAGCTGGGACCTAGTAAGTTCTTGTATATTAATTTCTGTTTTTTTTGGGAATCGTAGTTAGAATATTTTCAAATGGAGGTCACTTGGTGAAATACCTTATTAAATCCAATTCAGCCAATCATTATGGATTTAAAAATTATCTGAGCATTATGTGATTCCTACAATTGTTGTAATGGATGTATTTCAATTGTGCAGTGGATATATGGCTCCTGAATATGCAATGCATGGTTACTTGACCGATAAAGCAGACGTCTATAGTTTTGGAATAGTTACCTTAGAAATTGTTAGTGGAAGGAGCAACACCATTCACCGGCCAAAGGAAGAATGCTTCTATCTTCTTGATTGGGTAACTTATATTGTCATGCTTGTGTGTACATATAATCATTCAATTGCCATTTGGTGTCACTCTTGAAGAGTAATATGCTTGACACTCACATGATTTTCTGAAAATTGCTGTAGTTCCCCAACAGAAAGGTATCCATATAAGGGGCATCAATGTCTATTTATTTTATCCTAGTTTCCGGCCATGCAAACATGTCATGTATATATATTGTTACACCCGCAGAAAAGTGTGCTTCCATATTAGAACTCTTAGAAACTTAGATTCACTTGGTTATTTGTTTCATTTGTAAGGAAACTTTGGAATACTACTTTCTCTATTTTTGTATTTTCCAGGCTCGTTTGTTAAAAGAAAAAGGTGCACTACTGGAGCTAGTTGATCGAAGGCTGGATTTGGATTTCAATGAAGAACAGGTAATGGGGATGATCAACGTGGCTCTCCTATGCACCAATGTGTCCTCAGCCCTTAGACCCACCATGTCTTCAGTGCTAAGCATGCTTGAGGGCAGAACTACGGTTCCAGAGTCTGTTTCAGAATCAAGTGAGGTAATGGATGAGAAAAAGTTGGAGGCAATGCGACAGTATTACCTACAGAGGCAAGAAAATGAGATAAGCGAGATTCAGACTCGAAGTATATCAAAGGATGGTCCATGGACAGCTTCATCCGCATCATCTGCAGATCTCTATCCTGTTCAGTTGGATTCCTTTTACTGGGAGAAAAGAAATTAGAGAATCTGTAGAAATTGTTTATCTTGCCATGACTTAATGTATGCTTCCTGTTTTCTATCAAAACAGGGATGCGACTTTTACTTCTTTTTTTTTTGGTAACATGATGCAACTTTTCAACTAAAGTCTGGTGTAACCATGTGTGCAACAATATAAGTGCATAAATAATGCACAAATAAAATGAACAAGTAATGACATACGTATATATAAACTTTGTACATCAATTATACATATTCTTATATTCTCACCTTTTTTTTTCACTTTTTTCTGAAATCTTTTCTCTTAATTTTGGCAGAACGTATGTTAATTATTTTTCATATTAAAAGATCTTAATCTTTGAAAACTTCACTTCTTTTCAATAATCAATATATCATAAACAATCATTGGTGCTCTTTAAAGTGTGGGAACACAAATATTTATAAATGATTTATAAATTATTTAATATTTGAATCTTATGAATTAATATATAAGATTTAATATATTTAACAATTTAAAATTTTTATAAATAGAAGTTAATAAAAGTTTTTAAAAAAATAGCATAAAATCTCCCATAAACTCTACTAAGACTAAACAAACATGCGTAAAACCTACAAAAATATCAATAATCACAAGCTTCCATTGTGTGGGCCGCCCACTTATGTTTGTTATTTTGACTGTCACAATTTTGCACCCTGAAATAAAGCCACCGTTACTTGGGTTCCAACATCAGGATTTTTTAAAATGTATTTTGTATATTATAATGTAAAATGTACTTATTTTACCTTTATATTTAATTAAAAATTAAAATTATTATACATCATTTAATAAAATTTATTGTGTTATCAATTAAATCAAATTTTAACTTAACAAAATTTATTATCAAATCATCAATTAATTTAAGTTTTAATTTAATAAAAATATTTAATAGCCCTTAATTTATATTTTAATTTAATAAAAAATATTTAATATCCTTTAATTTTATGAGGCGTTGGCCCTGTACCAGATTTCGTTTCCTGGTCTTCGTTTTCAACCTGGGAGCTAAGTATCCGTTTCAACGTGAATATATCAAAATGTCCATCGTTTTGCTGACATTTTCCGTCTCTATCATGCAAATTATAGGAAATAAGGGGATTGGTTTTACCCTTTGGTGGGAAAGAGGGGAGACTCGGCTTGATATTCCAAAGGGAAAAAGGTAATGGTACGTGAGAAGAGGGTTTTAGTGAGGGAAATAGGTGGAGTGACAATATAAGAAATTGTATAAGAAGAGTGTAAAATTAATTTGTACGTGTAACAACACCTTTTAAGTGAGTAGGCTCTGAGATACTACACCTATAAGTTGAAGACAAAACGAAATTTAGTATGGGATTAACTCTTGATGTAATAATTTTTATTAAATTAAAATTTAATTTAATTAATGATATGATAAATTTTAGACAAAATTTTTATTTTTATCTTCATAACATATGTAATTTGTTAATTTTGACTTTAAAACATTTTTTCTATCGATTATGTGCTTGAAAGATTAAAATCACTTTAATTTTATAACAAGTATATACTTACATTCTTAAACCTACATATGTCATACGTTCCCACATCTGTTTTGTCTATCTATTTTGCTCATTTTTTTATGTCACTTTTTCACCCTTATCAGACACACCATGTTACAAACATAAGATATATGTAAATTTAATATTATAAGTATATAATTACTCTTAATTTTATTTGTACCATGAACTTGCAAACCAAATACTAAATTTGAGGTAAAATCTTGGTGATTGTGCTTACGTGGAATAATAAGCTTGTCAATGTTTACATTGATGTAGCCATCGCTTATATTTCCCTTTTCCACATTAAAAAAACACCCCTAATAAAATGAAAACCGTACTGTTTAATTTTTGAGAACTGAAACTTCTAAAAGAAAACAAAGTAAAAAGAGCACAGAAGCTTGAATTGAAACTTTTGAACAGCTCGCGAATCCAATTGTGTCCGTGAACATAAATGATAACGCAAAAGACACAGAAAACTTAGAAGGTTGAGAGTGTGAGGGAGAGGGATGGGGGAAGAAGACGGTCACATTACTTAGAAAAAAGGAGGGTTGGTGCATGGATCTCATTTGCGCGTGAAGCCTCAACATGAGAACTGGAGCAATCTTGTTCTTGCCATTGCCACTTAGCAATTAAAAATTTTATTTTAAATGACTGGATCTTGACATGCCCAGAATGGTAGAAAGAGGAAAGATGTAAAAAAAAAAAAAAAAAAACTTTTTTTAAGTTTTTTTATTATAAAATGTGAGTGGCCATTTAACCAAGAAAAAAATGTGAGTGGCTGGCCGTGGTTTTAGTGCATTAGGATGTTTAAAACTGTACAAAACTGATAAAACCGAATCAATTCATGAAAATGATTAAAAACGGATTGAAATTAAATAAATTTTAATGTAAATATTTAGTTCCGTTCAATTTTTATTTACGAAAATTTTTTTTTATACTAACCAAACTAAATTGATATATAATATATTAAGTAAGCTTTTGTTCACAGATTAGAGGATTTAAATATTTTAAAATAAATATTAGACTTTATAGAATAAAATATAAAGAAATAATTATCAACTAAAAATGTAATAATAAATATTATTATAAAATATAAAAAATAAAAAATAATTCGTAAATTAAAATAATTTATACTGTTATTTTTTATTAATAATTATTTATTTATATTTTACTTTATAAAATATATTCTTCATTTTATAAGATTTTAATCCATAGAAAAGATATTGTATAGTAGTTTAGGTCTTCAAGACCATAAATGAGACAAATGTTCAATTCCCACTATAACTCCTACTAGTATATTACCGGTGCATGAAAGAAAATAAGATATACAAATGAATGTGCCTAATTTTGAAATTTTGTTTATTGTATTTATCCGCTTTTATGAAATAGCAATCACAATAGTTAACAACTTTGTAGTACTAATCCGCGGGGATGCTGGGCTGGTATTGGCTCGTGATTTATCAAACTTTGTAGTACTAACAAAAGATCCCAATGTCAATTCTAGATTTTATTTTTTGCAAGTCTAAATGATGAACAAAGTTTCTTACAATGCTCAAGAAATACACACAAATATGAGTTCATGTAAACAAGTTCTGACTCACTTATAAAGTAAATTAAACAATTCAATAACGAAACTATTGCAAGGACGAAAAGCAGCAAAAAAGAAAAAAAGTAATGCTATGCAGACTAGTGCGCATCCTTTCGCCTCCTTTTCTGTAGGTACTGTTTATTTTGCTGCTCGTCTACTGTTCATGCTGAGAGAACTCCTCAGCATCTCCTCATACTCAGCTCTCCTCTAGCCAACTGAATCGGTCACGTACATTAATAAACTAATTGATTGATTAACTTGTATGCTAGATTTGAGTTGCGTTAAATTATGTTTTGATTATATGAGAAATATTCAGCAAGTAAATCATAAGCTACATTTCTTGACTTATGATTGTTTGATGGCAGGTCTGAAATTGGTGAGGATTTAGGAAGCCATTCATCTGTGGCATGATCTGAACTAGCCGATCTGTAAACTGCCATTTCTGTTCCTTCAGATACACCCCTGGAATTTGAAGATTTGAGTTCATAGTATTTCTGCAAAGTGGTCATAGCTGGAGAGATCTTCTGTTGGGGTGCTTTCAATCTTAAGGATGGGAAGGGTTCCTGAACACGAGATTGACCTTTACGTGGAGGTCTCCTTTTGGAGCTATCATCTCTCAAAATGTTTCTACAACTTAGCATAAATTTCCAAACCCAGGAAACTGGTAAGTTATTCTATCTCAAGCAACTTCTAAATAATGCACTTGAACATCAGTAATGAGCTATTACACTCATCGTACTTCAAAACATTCAAAAAGAAAAAGTTCTCTTTCTTCTCTTGCAGTCACATTACAACTCCCTCTTATAAGACTGGAAGCTGACATGAAGCGTATGAAACTAGTTTTGTGTATGACATATGAAGTTAAATTGTTAAAAAAAAAATAAGTGAAATAGAAGAAGATAAATTTGGTAACCTGAATCCAGGCATCTTAGAGCAATGTAGTCAATGTTCAGCAGAGATAAAACATGCAGGGAGAGAAAAACGAAGCTAAGGGCAATAATTCCCATGGGAATATGTCGGAAAATAAAACTGGAACAGGAACTCCAGCAAGCGTTCTTCTTATGAAAATTTGGGGAAAGCACAGCGCCAACAAACCGTTCGTCTTCTCCTGAGTAGCTACGCCATGAACGATTTTTCTTTTTGTACATTAATGAAAATTTAAACGGTTTTGGATCGACGGGACTTTTTTACATAATTTTATAAGTGATGGTGTTATTTAACTTAATTAAAATTTTTTTTTTATACACCAAATTTAAAATACAAGAAGATAATATGTATTTTTCCCTTATTATTTTGCTGAGTTTTGTGCCTTGCGTTTTTGGGAGCGGCGTGATTTCATAGCTCCCTCCGATCCTTCCCTTTTTCTCATATTTAAATTTTTTATTACTTTTAATTTTAATAACTTTTATCTATTTTTTAATTTATATTAAAATATATGTTATAAATTTTATCTTTAATTAATATTTTATTTTTTAAATTTATTTTTATTTCTTTATTTTTTATATCTTTGAATTCGAATCACATCCTTATCTCTCCCAATTCTCCCTCCCCCCTCCCTCTCTCTGTCCACCTCTTTGTTGCTGGGTTTTTCTCCCAGTTCTTCCTCCGACTGCCTCCTGGTTCTCCCATTTTTTCAGATTTGCATCTTTTTTTTTTTAATTTTTAATTTTAATAACTTTTTATTTGTTATTTTTCTTATTTTCATATATACTTTATAAATTATAATTTTTTAATGTTTTTAATTTTATATATATTTTTTACGTTTTATTATTTTTAAAAAATACTAAAATAAAGAATTCATGTTGCATTTCTTTCTTTTCTCTCCTTTCACATTTTTGTTTCTAGATTTCTCTACAGTGATATTATTAATATAAAATTTTAGTATATTTTAAAAATATAATTATAAAAAAATATGAAATGATAATTTTATTTTATTCTTATATTATATTCTTAAAATACATTAAAAATTTATACTCTCAACTTTTTTTTATTAATATTTCTGTTATTTCTCTCTGATCTCCATCATTAATAAAAAATTAAAAGAAATAATATGAATACATTTTACAGTAATAATTGCACCTTAAAGAATCTGGTCCCCATCTGTAAACCCTTTCTGTGAAGGAGTTACGCCCTGTCCTGTCCTTATTGAAAGATGCAGGTCAAGTACGTTCAATCGTCCCGCCGGTGAGCGCTAGCTAACATGGGGAATGATGTTTCTACGGCATTTTTGTTACACGTATATCTACACTTTTTACGTGGTTGAATTTAATTTTTATTTTTTATTTTTACTTTTTTTAAAATATATTTTTAAGAATTGAAAATTAAAAAATATAACTTACGCTGCTTATATAAATATAGCATTGCTCGGCTAACATTATTGTCCTACTTTTTAAAATCAGTTGCATAATTCAAATTTTCTTCTGTCCCTCTTTTTGTAAGCTCAAAATATGACCTTTGTACTCACAACAAAAAACAAAAGTACGTTCAATCGTCCCGACTGCTTTATTCCAGCGGTGGCTGATACATCATATCTTATACCGTTGATTTCTTTGGCAACCGGAAGTCCTCTGCCTGTCAACCCTATCTCAAAGGGCTATCCACATGGGTCCCGTACGCAATGGATTGCAGAAATGTTGAAGGGTGCTGCGCTCACCACTAATACAACTCTGCATTAAATAAATCAAATTAGCATTTTTACGAATTTAGATTGTGTGTCTTTGCAATTTTAATCATATTTTTATTTATTTTTAAAATTTAATATATGCAATTTAATTTTTTTATTATTTTTTAATTTTCTCTCTTTCTCTCTCCCACCTTCCTCTGTCCCTTATGACGGCATCCGGATCCGGCCTTCCATCCTTCAATCAATGAATTTCAACTACTCGTGTCATCCCACCTTCCTCCCCATTCTGCACCAAAACCATTAGCAAAACAAAGCCACTTCCCAATCAAAAACCATCTTTAATATTAGTTCTGAAATACATCTATATATTGCTGTAAAATGAAATGACGTTGATTTGTTATTTGTTTGGTTTTCTTTATGCTGATTTTGTAATTATTTTCGATAATCTTCTTGCCCTTCAAGCTGTGAAGCTGGTGTTAGGCACGACACCCAAGAGCATGCACGTGGAGCAGCTACTAAACATCATCCAAGCTTTAATGGCAGACCACAGGGAGATTCAAATCCATTACGCTAATCGGGAATGCAATAGACTAGTGAGAAGTCAGAATTTGGTATCACAGGACCATAGAATTTTTACTGATATCCCGAGAGAAATAGCAGAGATTATCAAGGAAGATAGTGATGGGGAGAGTAAAACCATGTAGTTTTCCTTCTTGAGTGTCTCTTGTTTCAGAAGAGCTCCAAATGGTATAGCAAAGGGATAGCTTGGGTTTGGCCCTTCAAGCTATGAATGCCATAGTTTTCCTTTTCCGCCTTGATTAGCAAGGCTTTTGTCAAGGATTTGAATTGTTTGATTTCTTTTTAAAAAAAAAATTTGTAACTTTTTTAAAATTTAATTTATAAATTTATTTTTTATTAATTTATTAATTTTATATTTATTTATCTCTAAAATTTTAAAATTTTTCAACCATAGAAGGCAGAGAAACCTGATCCGATCGTCGGCACTTGCGTCTTTTTCAAGAATGGTGAACAGAGCAAAGGAGAAAAAGCTGGCAAGAGGGTTTCGTGTATATAGGGTAAATGTACCATCAGGGATGGAAAGATACATTAATGAAATGAGTAATTATTATTATATAAGGGTTACTAGACAGCCACGTCCTTATGGCAAGACTTTTGTTACAATGCAGAAACAGATAAATATAGAAAAAATGATACTTTTACGTCCGTTGGCGATCAATGAGTTACGTCTGCTGACGTAGGTCATTTAATCAGTTTAAAAATTTTAAATAAAAATAAATAAAAATAAAAATAAAAATTATAAAAAATATATAAAAATAATAATACTTTAAATATAGCAACACTTTTGTTACGTTGCCGAAAACGACAAAGTTTGAAATGAGTAATTATTATTATTTAAGGGTTATTATACAGCCACGCCTTTGTAGTTACACTTTTGCTGCGCTGCAAAATAGATAAAATTTAAAATAATGTATTATAAAAAATATAATAATATAAATAAGTTAATTATTATAATTAAAAATATAAAAATATTTTGTTATAAAATAAAAGTGAAAATTTTTTATATTTTAATCAAAAAATTTTTAAAAATTTTTAAATATTATAAAGATTTAGGTATATAAATAAATTTTCTCAGTATTCTGACTTAGTCTCACATTCTTTTAAATTTATAAAAATAATATTATTTCTAAATTTTCTGCCTCAAGCAAGGACATTCCACTAAAAATTTAATTTAAGCGTACGATTTTTTTTTCCAAAATTGGGTAAAGGCTAACTTCAAGGATATAAAGGAAGGAAAGCTGGGATTGACTGCAAGGGTCCAAGGGCGGAATGTGTACGGATTGGCAGCTGCAAGCAACAAAAATGGCCTTCAAATGGAAGATGCTTCTCGTTTCACTTTGTCTGGCTGAACTGCTGCCTCACTCACAGTCGCCATCATGGTTTGCCTTGGCTGCTACCGATCTGCCACCAGACGAAGGTACGCACATGGATTGCTTCTTTTCTTTTTTTGTACATCCATGGATTGCTTCTTTACTCCATAGGAAAGCAAACAAGCATACCAAATCTGTTAAGAAGGAGATATAAATCATTTTTGAAATTTAAACCTAATCTTTTAAACATTTTGAATAACTGATTTATTGATATATTTTAAAATCCCTATAATCAAACACTTAAAAATTTAATCTTTTTTTGCTTTTATGAAAGTTTGATTTTTGTTTTTTTTTATTTTTTTAAATTAAAAATTAAATTTTACCATAAAATTGGATAAGTTTATGTATTTATTTATATTTTAAATTTAAAAAGTTTTTATATAAAAAATATAAAAATTATTTTTGAACATACATTTAACGAGTTAAGCATTTTAGAATGAGTGATTTATTGACAAAATCATCTCAGTTTGTTTCTTTTAATATACGCAGTGGTAGCTTTAAAAAACGCGACAGGGATACTGGGGAAGCCGAACTGGAACTACACCGTAGATGCATGCAGCGGACTAGATTGGCTCCGCTGTGATTGCTTTGTCAAAAACAGCACTTTCTGCCATGTTTCTTCCATGTGCGTACTCTCTCTCTCTCTCTCTCTCTCTCTCTCTCTCATAATCACTAATTGTTGACTTTTTGTTTTTTTTAAACAAAACTTGATGTTAGAACGTTTTGGTGCTTAGGGCTTTAATCCCCAGTGTTTCCCTTAATTCTCTGTATTAATCTTTGTGCATTGTATTTCTTTGCATTTTTTTAATGTATAATATAGAGTGAATTTAATTTCAATTATAAGATTTAATAAATTAATTAATTTATATTTTTTTAAGTGAATTATGCATGAGAAAAAGTTGTAACTTAATCCAAGTTTCTTTGTGTGATGTCAATGTAAGTAAAGTTAGTGAGCAATGTGACTCTTAATTTTTAACATTAAAAATAAATGTTTATTAAATCATTATAAATTTGGAAAAGAAAAGAAGTCCAAAATGAGGTAGAGTTAGAAAAGAGTTTATTATCTGAAGTTATATATCAAAATTATTTTGCCATTGTTGACATTAATTTCATAATATCTTTTTTGTGATATTTTTATATTATAAATCGGGAATAATACTAAGTTACTGTAAAAAAACGATTACATAATATAAGAAAATAATTTAATAAATCATATAACATTTTACAATATACATTTATTAAAAAATTATGTAAGCTATTAAAAATAGAACATTTCAATCTCCTCTTTATTCTATATTTCTTATACAAATTTTTATTTTAAAATTTATATTAAATTTTTTATATTTTATAAATACATTACACATAAATTTAAATTATTAAAAATATTTTTAGTTGAATAATAAATTTATTATGACATGAGTAGTAAAATCTTTTTCTCCTAAATTTGTATTTACTCTCATTATAAAAATAATGTGAATCTTTTTATAATTTATAATTTTTTATAAAATATAAAGATACTTAAATATTGTTTTCTTTTTAAAATTTTATATAAAATATAACAAATAATACTAACAATATGTTTTTATTATTTTTATATTTTATAAAAAATTATAAATTATAAAAAAACTCAAATAAAATTATCTTTACAAGAAGGTTAAATATAAAGCTTAAAAGGAAAAAAATTTTAAGGTTTAACTAAAATATTTTTAATAATTTATAACAAATTAAATTTCCATATAGTATACTTATAAAATATAATATAATTCTTAAAAATAAAAGAAAATTTATGTAAGTAGCACCAATTAGAAAGAAAAGTTAAATTAGTTTACTCTTTTAAAAAATATTTTATAAACACAACGGAATCCGGAGTGGATTTCGCGCAAATTTTATTCCTGTCGGTGTCAACCGCCCCATCTGTTGAAGTGCAGATTCTTGAAAGAATCTAGTCTTGGCGGGACTCTCCCGCGGGAGCTGTACAGGTTGCCTTACCTCCAATTTCTGTGAGTATTGATTACGTTCTTTACTCTCAGGGTCCGCCATGACGGCTTTTCTTTACCACCTTGTTGACTTTTTCTTTCTTTTCTTGTTTTTGGCACAGTGACCTTACCGGCAACTATATCAGCGGTCCAATTCCTCCACAATGGGGCTCAACGAAGCTTGTCTCTATGTAAATCTCTCTCTTCCCTCTATGGGTTCTTCCCGCAATCCCTAAACCTTTTGCTTCTTTAGTACAAATGGCGAAGTATGAACCATTGAGCTTTTGTAAACTACTGTAACTCACCATTAGTTCACTCTCAATTGCTAAGCTTCGGTTATTTCACGAAACTTGAATCTAACATTACTATGTCGTTGCAGTGTCCTCCTTAAGAACCGAATTTCGGGTTCAATCCCAACTGAGCTGGCAAACATTTCCACCCTCCAAACTTTGTGAGTTTTCAATCACCCAGTTTTCTCTAAAATGTTATCCTATTTCAGAATTGGATGATTTAGAGCGGAATTAAATCTTGTCACACATAGTCAAGTGGGTTACAACAAATTGTCGGGAAATATTCCTTCAGAGCTTGGGAACCTTATCCAACTTAAAAGATTGTAAGGGTTAATTTTGTATATAGCATGCAACATTTTATTTTTCAACATAATTTTTGTTTGTACTGATCAGTAAGTTTGTGTCTTATCCTTAGATTGATTACTTCTCTTGTTGTTTTAGGCATTTTGGTTCAAACAATTTTACTGGGGGCATACCTGCAACATTCGCTGCTTTAACGCAATTGCAGCACTTGTAAGCTTTCAAACCCCTTTTTCTTGAGGCTTTAGTGAAGCAAAATTGAGTACTATTCAGATTCTGAAATTATTGGTTACCCTTTGACCCCTTTCATCCAACTTCTTGCAGTCGTATAAATGACAACAATTTATATGGAAAGATACCCAATTTCATTGAGGGTTGGACGAATCTCAGCATCCTGTGCGAGCTTTTTTTTATTATGTTTTTTAATTGATCGAAAAATCATGCATCATTTATTATTTAATCCAAACTTTGTAACAGAACAATGCAAGGAAGTGGTTTGAGCGGGCCAATTCCTGCTCAACTTTCTGCCCTGCACAGCTTATCTGATTTGTGAGAATGGATTTTTTTTTTTTTTTTATATAATTATTTACTAAATGTAGTTTCACATAAGTTTTTTTCACTTAATTTCTTTCGGTTATGGTTGAAAGTTGATATGCAGGAGAATCAGCGACTTAAAGGGATCTAATTCCACTTTTCCCCAACTAAATAATAATCTAAAATTAAATAAATTGTGAGTTCTGTTATTATTGTTGTTGCTGTTAATTATATATATTTGTGCTTCACATTTATGCATTGAATATACTTTATTTAATTTTCAGGGTATTGAGGAGTTGCAATATTGTTGGATCACTACCTGATTATCTTGGGAGAATACCAAATTTGACTATAGTGTAAACTCTTATTTCTTCTGTTCCTATTTTGCTAAATTGATGATAAATTTTGAGTTTTCCTAAATTGTTCCCACTTCTCAACTAATCACTGAATCTTATAAATATGGCTGAATCATTGGTTGGATGGTTATGACCATTTTTTTGGTCGAGGTCATAGCCTTATTTTAGGGCTATGTCAAAGCATTTTGAAAACTTACATCAAATAGATTTTTCTTGTGTTTTTTTTTTTTGCGTACTTTTAACTGATTCACATATTTAATTGTTTTGAATATACAGAGTTTGAAATCACCAGGCTGGAAGGTTACATATATCTAGACTTTAATGTCAAGCATTTATTCCATTTATTTTTCCAGCATTTTCTTTTGGAGAAAGAAAGCTGTGTTTCTGGAAAGAGAAGAAATAGTCAATTCATGATAATCACAATGTTCATAATCTTAAATCAAAATATGAGTTTATTTAGGCACCAGCATTTAGCTAGTATTATGGATAAAAACTGTTTTGAAGATCTTGACAATACCATTTTGTTGCACTTCTTCTAGTTTTCGTTTAACCTATGAAATAAAGATTCGGCGTCCTATTTGTATAGAAGTATTCTTAAAAGTTTCCTTTCTAAGCATCTTTTGAATTCTGAATTTTATGCACTTGCAGAGACCTCAGCTTTAACAAACTAAGTGGAGAAATCCCAACCAATTTCATCCTACCAAAAGTGGAGAACCTGTAAGCAGCTTTTATCTGTTTGCAGCTTACCTTTCTTGAATGGCTCAGTTTCTTACTTGTATGATTTAGGATGATAAATCCCAAGAAAGTGAGATCTGTTTGTCGAATGATTGCAGTGATTGTTTTTGCACGAAAATTGTTATTTTTCCTCAAATGAAGAAAAAGAAAAAGCCTTTCAGCATTGCATGTAAACTGAAGTCTTGAGTTCAACCGCAATTTCCTTTGTGTGTATAAGTATCTTGTGTTTGATTTAGTGTCTCTGTGCATGTATGTGTGCATGTGTGTGTCTAGGAGAGAGAAACATTCCCAGATTTAAAGCAGAAAAAGGGGATAGTAGAATAAAATTCCTTCATGCAACAATGACAGTTCCCAGCTTTAATAGATCAGGGGCATTAACAATGACAATCTCAATCAGTTCTAAAATGTCTAGTTGACACAATCAGATTTCATCAGATAATCCTGGTAAGTTGAAATTACTGCTGTCTTGAAAATACAAAAGGGGGAATACCAACAAAACAATTAAGGGTGATATTAGAGTTTTTTAAGTTAATGCCATTGTTTTTTCTCCCTCTTTGAAAAGTGGCAATTCAGATATAATGATCTGACAATTTTTTCTTTAAGGAAGCAGCCAAACATTGATTACAAGCTTTCTGCATGTTGGTTTGTTAACAATATTTTAATCTAGATATTTAACGGGAAACCTGCTATCTGGACCAGTGCCAGCATGGATATTGAAAAATGCAAACTATGTGTAAGTATTTCTACTTCAAATAAAAACCTTATTAAATGATATTCTTTAGTATTCCTGTATGTCTCAGTAATTGAGACGATTTATGCTTATTCTGTGTGGTCATTGGGTTTCTTGCTTTAGCTGCTAACTTCATATCAGCTTATGACTTTTGTCTTGGATATACTTTAACAGAAATTTGTATTCTGAAATTGTAATAACATATACATTTGTGAGAAAGCGTAGTACTAGAAAGAACAATTTCTATATTGGTAGCATGTAGAACGTTAATTTACTGGGTAAAGGTGCAGGAATTCATGCATTATGTGGATTGGGTGCCTACTAAATCCAGACCTCAAAATTGGAATATGATAGAATATCTTAAATGATTTAGAATAAGTCTTAGTTTCAAGCAATTTAATTAGGTTGGGCCATGGGTAGGAGCAACTTATAAAAAGTAACCATTAATAATTTGATGAAGGTAGCCTTTGACTTGAGGTACATTAACTCCCAACAGATAATGAAGAAATATTAAATTTTCGTGGCATCAACCTAAATTTTAATGCTATGTTAGACATAGTTGTATATTAAGTCTCATTTTTCTGTCATGTGCATGTGTTTTTCATAAAAATTGCTAGCACTAGTGCCAAATATGTGATTTTAACTCTGGGACTAAAACCAAGTTCTAGCAATTGTCATTTTTTCCCCTTTGTTGATGTTTGACATACTATGTTTTCTTTGATTTAAAATTTTTCCCTAGGAAATGAGAAAGAGCTTTCATATCCTTGTACATATTCTATTACAATTATTTTCTTTTACATTTTTCTGGAAATGTTTCCTGGACCAAAGTAAATAAAGGGTGAAATTAACTTAGGCGTGGGATGTACTGGTTTAACACCTACTTGATAGTTAGTAAAGCAGTTTGTAATCTTCTGCTCTCGGAATGCAGTTGTGAATTTATCTGTTCAATTACATAGAACACAGCATCACCATATAGAAAGAACTGCACTAGAATTTAAATATGAAGGAAAAAAAATCTATTGAAAGTATCGTAAAACAATCAATTTTAACAGTAAGAACTAGTTTGCAACCTAACATAAAGCCCCTAATAAGTTATAGTCTCTTTTTCGTATCAGAGAAGATTCTGACTTACATTCCCCATCCTTTGCTGCAGAGATTTATCTTATAACAATTTTAACATCAGCAACTTGGAAAATTTAGCTTGTGAACAACAGAGATTGTAAGATTGCTTGCACTGATAGTCTCTTGTCTGTTTATGTTATATGTATATGCACTGAGGCTATAACTCAATTCTTATATTTGTCTTATATCCTGTAGGAACTTGTTTGCGAGCTCCTCAAATGATAATCACTCGTAAGTTTTGGGATATTCATTATTTCTATATCTTTTTTGGTGCATTTATATATAAACATGTATGATATGAATATTGGCCTGATATTTCCAAGACTTCATGGGTTCCAAATTACAACATGATCAAAGACTCAGATCTATTTGTTTTACAGAAATTATTTATCAATAATAAATGATGAAATCTTCACGTCCTCACTTGAGCTATAAAATCTTGGATCATGTCAAATTATGGCGTTGTGAATGTCAAAAGGGTGATTAAAATCTAGCAAAGGATCTTGTGAAAAATGAGATCACTTGAAACTTAATAAGATGTCGTAGTTAATATGGATATGAGTTTCTACCTGTGATTTCCTTTTTCTATTTGAAATTTATTCTAATATGCTGTTAAAATGCTGACTTGTTCTGCATTTTTTATTGTCTTTGCAGTGGATTCAACCCTTGTCTGGGCAATTGTCCTAGAAGTAAGTTTATATATAATTTATAATTCCCTTTTGTTTGACTCTTGAACCTTTCCTTTTGGTTTGGTTGAAATTCACAGTAACGGCAACTGAATGAAACAGAGAGATTTGTTGATGTGATTTAATGACTTACTGGCTTAATCAAAGTGATCCAATCCTCTCTCTGCATATAGGGAGCATAGAACCTAAATACAAGTTTAAATTAACTACCTAATAACCTGATAAAGATAAATTCCTACTGCCATCATAGACTAACTGAAGATGAGCTAAACCACTTAGGACCAGTGTTATTAATAGTGTGTTATATAGTGCACACTATAGCGCATAGCGCTTTGCAATTGTTCGTTGCACTATGCTACAGCCATAGCGTAGCACAGTTTGCATTGTGATGAATAGTGTGTGCCATAGCACAAAAATAGTGTGCCCCATTTGTGCTACGGGGACTCAATGGTAAAACACGTTACTTCATAAGGGCCTGACCTATTTGTGCAAAAGTAGCCTTAGACTCTTGATGTGTTTATGCTTTTGGTATGAAGTTGCTTAGTGTTTGTTACTTGGATTATTGAATCTTGATTGCAAATGAAGTTGTCATATTTTTTTAAAGTTTTTTATATATTATTATTATTTAAGGCTATATTACATATTAAAAAAAATATATTTATATATGTAATAGAATTGTGCTATTGTTCAAATAGCAATATGTAATGTACTATTACTCAATGACTCTAAGTGCAATAAATGCGCTATTTGCTATTAATAACTATGCTTAGGACTAATTCTTGATGGACAAAACTACTCATCCTGCTGCTATAACAGCATGTACTTATAACTCTTTAACAGTTTTAACCTTCCCCACTTTTGTAAACGTCCTTTTGATCACCTGTCAGAGGGGGAGATGGGTATAACTTAACATAAATAGAAGCTGCTTGTACAACTCTTGTTGCCTCTATTAGTAATGTAGGCGAACCTATGATGTAAACTAAGGCTAACTCCTGTTGATCAGATGCGACAAAAGATATGAGCTACATGCAGATCTTCTTTCCCTTCTGTTTAGAAGTAATATTGTAGTAACTGTTTGAGATATTATATGATCTCTTTTAACTTATAGCTAAAAGAGAGACATGAATAGAAATATATGCACGTTTTGTTTCCCCATTTCTTTATGGTGATTTCTGGGCAAGGAGCTGCGGACTTAAAAGTAAGTTCCATCTGTAAAGCTTTACATTGAGGTACATTTGGGGTTCATCTGATACTTTCCTTTCACTATTTGCATTATATCCGCTAATAAATTGGTAGAAGAGAGAAAGTGAACATTAATGTTGGCAACCTTGCATTAATTATCAATATTTTTTTTCTTGTTCATGTCCAGCTTGCTCGGCTGGTGCTGTATTTTCAGTTCGTGAGAAAGGAACTATTAATAAGTTTTCTTCACTCTCTTGCTTGACATGCCAACTTGGATCATAAATGGAGAAGCAACAAGAATGATAAATTTTCTTTATCTGATCTTGGATGAAATAAAATCTCCCCCTGCCCCACCAACCCTCAAACACCCCAGCATACCCCAGTAAAAGCCCCTATTCTCAATGAGCCGAAGCCAAAAGATACAATTAATGTAGAAAATAGTTCATATCAAGCTTTTCTTGTCTAGGTTCCTTTTCCATTTTAATCTTCTTCTAGGTGGTTGCTAATCCTTTTCTGTATTTGTCTCAGTTTGGTACTCATTCCATATAAACTGTGGTGGAGAAGAAGTCAACATAAATGGAAGTAAAATATATGATGAAGATACTGATCCAGGTGGACCAGCAACGTTATTCTGGAATAGAAAAACAAACTGGGTATTTAGCAACACTGGTGTCTTCATGGATGGTGATGACATTTCAAAAGTTTATACCATTGCAAATGTTTCTGTACTCTCAATGGCCGATTCTGAACTGTACAGAAGTGCACGAATTTCTCCCCTTTCTCTGACTTATTATGGTTTCTGCCTCGGAAATGGTAACTACTCTGTAAATCTTCATTTTGCTGAGATAGGATTTACTGATGATGAAACATATAGAAGCCTGGAAAGACGTGTATTTGATATCTACATTCAGGTAAATAATACATAATTGTTCTTCCTGTATCAAGTAAAGGTTCTAGTGTCATATGTTATAAAAGTTATCTTATGAATCCACATAATGATATGGGTTTAGCATGCATTGAATCTATTGCTAACTGTAGAAATCCTGTGATTTCCATTGATCGTTTATTGATTTGACATATCAGGGAAAATTGGTCCAGAAGGATTTTGATATTACAGCTGAAGCAGGCGGCTTTGGCAAGGCAGTCACAAAAAAATACACAGCCATGGTTAACAGTAATGCCTTGGAGATCCGTTTCCATTGGGCTGGGAAAGGTTCAACTAGCATCCCACAAAAAGGAGTTTATGGTCCTCTTATATCAGCAATTTCTGTAGATCCTGGTGTGTTGTACTTCTTTATCAGTTCATATTAGCTAATCAGCTAAATGGTGTCATCTAATCCAAACATTCTTTCTTCAATAATTATTCAAGTAGACTTCACGCCCCCCTTGGAAAGTGGAAGTCATGTACCTGCAGGAACTGTGATTGCATCTGTGGTGGTGGGATTGGTGATTTTAATCATTATGCTAAGTGTACTTTTGTGGAGATGCTGTCCAAGAAAGAAAACTGCACTGGAGAAAGGTAAATGCAAAGTGATTGTTATCGTATTAAAATTAATATAACATTTCTTCTGAAACACTCAGCAACACATTACATGTGTTTGCACACTTGAAGCATGAATTTGGATTTGTAACTGAATGTGCAGATATCAATGTATATTACCATAAACTTAAGTTATTTTGTTGCATTAGATATTGCGTATGGAAATTTCAGATCATTTTGGACTAAAATCATTTGATAAGAAATTTCTCAACTGCATTGATAATGTTCAATTTTCTCAGTCCCTTTTCTTTTTTTATGTATAAATTTTAATTGTCTTCTCCGACAGAGATGAAGAATTTGGATTTGCAAACCAATTGCTTTACCCTGCGGCAAATCACAGCAGCTACAAACAACTTTGACATTGCATATAAGATTGGAGAAGGAGGTTTTGGTCCTGTTTACAAGGTATCATTCACAATAGAGTTCCCTTCTACTTCACAATGTTTAATATCTTCCGCAATAATCTATTCAAAGGAAATCGTGTTATGCATTTTATAAACTTAACACCAGTTCTCAAATTTAGGGCATCTTGTCGGATGGCACCATTGTAGCAGTTAAACAGCTTTCATCCAATTCACGTCAAGGGAATCGTGAGTTTATAAATGAGATAGGCATGATTTCTGCTCAGCAGCACCCTTTTCTTGTTAAGCTTTATGGATGTTGTGTTGAGGGAAATCAGCCACTGTTGGTATATGAGTACATGGAAAACAATAGCCTTGCTCGTGCTTTATTTGGTAGGCTTTGGGTTTTATACTGCACTTTGCTTCTAGTTCTATATTTATGCATAGTCTTTCCCTCACTACATTAATGCATGGATGTCTGTAAAGTGATATCTTCCTTTAATATCGTTAATTTTGCATATGAAGGCCCAGAAGAATGTCAGTTAAAGCTAGACTGGCCCACAAGGCAAAAAATTTGCGTTGGTATAGCAAAAGGTTTGGCTTTTCTGCATGAAGAGTCAAGACAGAAAATTATTCATCGGGACATTAAGTCCACCAATGTGCTGCTTGATAAAGATCTTAATCCAAAGATATCCGATTTCGGTTTAGCCAAGCTGCATGAAGGGGATAGAACACACATAAGCACCAGAATAGCTGGAACTTTGTGAGTTATTATATGTTTTTTGATTAGTTTATAATCTATATCAGTAAAACTGTTAGCAGTTTAGAGAGAGAAGCTGAAAGAGAAAGAAAGAGAGAGAAACAGAGAAAACTTTTTAAAAGCGTAACTCTACCTTAAAATCTTCAGCTAGTTACCCATACCACATAAACACCAGACAATACTAGTTCAAGTAGGACTAATATATTACAAGGAACCAAGCTCAAGAGAGACTGTTATTAGTTAGTGAGACAGTTAGAGAACTGGCACGACTAGGGACCAATGTATAAATAGAGGAAAGAAGAGAATAGAAGGGGATATCAGATAGAGTAAGAGTGTAATCGGAGCCCAGGGCTCTGGATAGAAGGGGCAACCCTTGGGGAGAGTCTCTCTTGTATAGCTCAGGGGGCACTAAACCTGGAATAGGAAAAATTCTTCAACAAAGCTTTCTTGTCAATCATTTTCTCTTTCTAAGTTCATATCTCAATCTTGGGTCTGTAACACTATATTAAAACTGACTGCAGTTTACCTTTTAGATATTTCTTCACATCATTAAAATGCATGAATTTGTTATTGTGTAGCGGTTACATGGCTCCCGAATATGCAATGCATGGTTACTTGACTAAGAAAGCAGATGTTTATAGCTTTGGGATTGTTGTCTTGGAAATTATTAGTGGGAGGACCAACACCACTCATCAGAGCATCCACCAGTCAGATGTTGAATGCTTCTATTTGCGTGACTGGGTAACTTCTTGCTGTCCAACATTATATCAATCTAATTTTTTATGATATCATCAAGCAGGGTTATGCGTTTTGGTCAAAGGCAGATTAAAGGACTATTACACAGATTTCCATTGAGTACCATGTTTGAAGAGCGATAAGCTTTTATGCTCTTCTTAAATAAGATGATTGAACTATTTTATTTAATAGTATCTAATTATTGGTATCAATATCTTCTATTTCAATGAAATACTTGGTGGCTGTGCAAATATAACTGATGTCACCATTGTGATTATTCTGTGCATTTAAGAATAAAGTAGATCTTTCTCATCTTTGTCAAAATGCTGTGAGCGTTTGTACTTTCCATTGGTTATTCACTGCATTTAAAATCTGTGTTTATTATCTAACGCTTTCATGTTTCTGTTACTAGGCACATATATTGAAAAATCAAGGTGAGCTCATGGAGCTAATTGATCCAAAGTTGGGTGTGGACTTCAATGAAGCAGAGGTCATGGTGATGATCAATGTGGCTCTCTTGTGCACCAGCAACTCTCCAATAGCCAGGCCTACCATGTCTTCAGTGGTAGGTATGCTTGAAGGCAAGCCTATTGTTGAGGAAGTAGTCCCAGATGAAACTGAGATGATGGGTGAAATAGATTTGGAAATAGTGAAGAATAACCCCCTACAGAAAGAGGAAAAGAACAAAGTTGAGAGTGGGACTAGCCCCTTGCTATGCCATGGGATTCCGACGACTTCGTCAAAATCCTTTTCAGATCTCTGTCCGGTCGATAAGGATTCCTTCTACTGGGAGAAGATGGATTAGAGATTCTTCCTTCTCAAGATACCTATCTTGCCACACTAGGAAGCATGCTTAGCGATCATTATTTTCAGATTATTCCTCCATCTATATTTAATCTAATCGTGCAAGTTTCTTATTTTTGGTTGTTCCCTTTAGCAATATAATATTTAAATAAACAAGCATGTTTGTTTATTTAAGTCAAACTAACACATTTCTCTATTTAAACAATAACAAATAGCAGTAATTAACAGTTATAAATTTAAATTAATTTTAATTATTGTCTCATGCTGTTTGTTATATGAATACATGAGATGAAATTGAAAATAATAAATATGAAATGAAGAAAACAAAGAAAGCCCTAAAGACCAAACTATATATAATTAATCTATAGAATTGTTTTGTCCAATACAAATTGAAATTGAAAGTAAAATTGTAATTGAAATTGAAGAGAAATTAAAAATTTTGTAAATTTTAAAATTTTAAATTTTAATCTTTCTTAAAATCTTAAATTTTTAATTTAAAATCTTAAATATTAATTTTAAATCATAATTTCTTAATACTCAAAATCTTAAATCTTTTTAAAATTTTATACTTTAAAATTTTACAACTTAAATTTTAAATTTTAAATTCTTAAACTTTAACCTAAAATTTTAAATTCTTTTCTCTTTTATACTCTTCAGTACTAATGACTTTCCTTATTAAATGTTGGGGGAAGTGAGTAACTTAGTATTGCTTTCAATTTTGAAAGATATGTTTTGAATCTTAAGTTGACTTTCCTTATCAAATTGGTTTTATACTATGTGAGTAATTGAGTATTGTTTGCGATTTTTTTTCCATATATATGGGTGACTTCACACGTGCGGCAATCACCTTAGACAATAGAACCTAAGTCAGAGAAAATTTTAACAGTTATGGAGTAATCATGTTGGACTGTGTCAGCAAGGATTTGCCCTGAGATACTCTGATTCTAATGGTATAAAATCCAATTAGCATGACATTATTTAATTATAAATAGGTCTTTTGGATTGAAAAAATTGTATTTTTTAGTTGTTGTAATATTTAATTTAAGTAATAACATATTATATTTTAAGGGTTAAGCTTCTCTAAATATAAAGTACACTTTATAAGATAAAATACAGGATAAATAATTGTTAATAAAAATAATAATAATTTATATTAAGTAAATAGTAAATTTTAAATTGAAGATAAATTATTTTTAATCAATAATTATATATTTATATTTAATTACAAGAATTATATTTTACAGTCGAAGAGTTAAAATAAGATTTTAATATCCAATGTCACTAAATTTATATTGTAAAAATGGTAAAGGCATAAAATTAGTTGGATGTTAAATTGCTGAAAATATTAATAACGTGAAAAATATAGCATACTTTGAAGTATTTATGTTGCAAAAATGACAATTTCCCTTACATTATTCATTGGCCCAAGAGGATTTTTTTTTTCAATCTTTCATGAACTCGATCATTGATTATTAAACTCTGAAAATGGCAATTTTTTTTTTTTTTTTGGGTGCTGGTTTGAACCCTGGACCTAGTGGTTAGAAGAATATCTCCTTAGCCAACGAGGCAACGGGAAACCGGCAAAATGGCAATTTCCAAACTTGAAAAAATGGAAGTCATATATTTTTTTTTTTCTCCTTTACTTTGCAAACCTCCTGAATAACGTTTATGGTGGACAGGGAACTGTCAACGGAAGTTTGGTATCCATTTTCCATTTTTTGAAGGTTGACAACTTATGTTTGATCTTGAGCAAGAGCAGGTAATGGGATAGATGGCCATCCTCGTCGTCGTACGTATACAATTCGTTGGAGGTGGGAAACTTTCCTTTTAGGGAACCCAGTGAGAGTTTTTTCTTTTGGATATTAAATGAAAAAAATAAAAAAAATCATATTTTAATATATTAATAATTTTAATCATCTCACTTAATAAAAAAAAACTTAATTTATTATTATTGTTGTATATTAATAATTCTAGTCAAATTTTAAATAAGCATTGGGCCACTTTTATTAGAGAGTTACATAAGAATTTCAGTATGAGAATGTAATTATGGTCTTTTGATTCTAATTAATCAATAATACCATTTGCTTTATGAAACATTTGTTAAATAATTATATTCTAACTATGCTGCCCCAAATTAGAGTGGTATGAGAAAATTTCCAATCTTTATTAATTTAGGTTTCAAGAGTCCATCTTACGACGTCGAAGCAAAGCATGATGTGGAATGTTTTGATAGGGCATTCGTTAACAATCATTGTCCGCGTTGTTTTCCAAACTCTACATTACCGCATCTTATCGCATCTCTCATTTTTTATATTTAATCATTGTCCTATTCTTTTGACAGCTTACATCACATCTTGACCAAGTCAGTTCTGACACTGTGCAACCCACTGAGAGTTGCGTATACAAGTGAACAATTATAGATCATCTAGAAGGGTCAATATTAGATAGTATTATTATATTTATATTTTTATACTTATAATTTTTATATTTTTATTAAATTTTATTCTTAATAATTATTATTTCAATCATATCTATCAACATAATTAAAACATTGAGATTATAAGCCTAATTCTAACATTTTTTATCATTAAATAATTAAATTGTGTGATTTGGAAGAATCACGTTTATGTCCGATTGACCAAAAATAATAACTCATTTAATATTTTCAATTAAAAATATAAAGTGTAAGAATAAATTATTAGTTTATAATAAAAAAATTAGTTATTAGTTTTTTTATCTAAATATAAATTATATAATTATTATAAATAAAAAATTAATTAAAATCAACCCTTGTTGATAAATTCACTTAAATTTAATATATATATTATATTTATATTCTTATATTATTTTTTATAAATATTAATTTAAAATTAAATATATATTTTATATAATTTAAAATTTATTTTAAATAATAGATTAATAAAAAAATATAAATATAAGAGCATTTATATAAATTATTCGCTTACCATTAAATGCATCAAATGGTGTACTGACAACATTTTCCTTATCAAATTAGCTCATTATTCTTAACATTTGAGTGCGTAAATTAATCTGTGTGTATGTCCAAATCTCTTCAAAACTCTTCCTCGTCTGTGTTTCAGTTCAGGCTTTACTATTTCTTCATCTGTAGATAAATATTTTTTAATAACATTAAAATTATACATGTAAAAACAGATGGAAAAGAATGCATTTAAATCTACATGTTATTTACGTTATATTCAAATATTTTATATTAATTATTGAATAAAAAATATACCAACAAAACTCACAATATAAACAATTCCCACTACTTGCTTGGAAACCAAATGGAAATAGACTCGCACAAAACAAACTTGAAGACTCCAGCTTGCGCGCTATTCAAAGCATCTTTTCACACACAGCCTGTAACAAATAAAATAAGTTTAGAATAATCTTTCTCTGTTCTGTTCCTGCAAAAACCATTCTTTATCTAGGAAACAATGACTTTTCGTTTCTTCGCGTTGACCGGCTTCCTGGGCCTAAACCGACAAAACGTCAGTCCCCCCAAGCCAGCTACTCTCATTTATGTATATAGTACTCTGCATTTACTTTGACTACTCCTTTTTAACTTGAGTTTGTAGCAGCTAGCAATCACATTCATGAAGATGAATATCAGATTCCATCAAAGTTTCCTCTTTTTGCTTCCCGCATTCGCTCTTTGCTTTGCATCATTTGCTTTTGGGGCCACTCTTGATGAAGATGAAGGTATGAAAATTACCTGAACTTTCTAGGCCACAGGAAAATAATTGACCCAACGACAAAGTTTGCAACGATTAAGCTCTAAATATGTCAAGAAAACTGATAACACAATCTCTTGGAACTAATCTTCCTGTAATTCCTGTTACAAAATGTGTTCCAAATTTTAGAGATAAATGACTTAATTTGATAGTTAGTTCTCATCTTTTGTATATTAATTTTTAGTGCAAGTTCTGAAAGACATAGCCAAGACTCTGGGGAAGAATGATTGGAACTTCAGCGTAGATCCATGCAGTGGAGAGGGTAACTGGAGAACGCCAAATGCTGCACAAGCAGCAGAAAATGATGTCATCTGCAATTGCTCTTTCGCTAATGGCAACCTCTGCCATGTTACTAACATGTATGTATGTATGTATGTGATGATCTCTGTCCTTCTCTGTAATGTGGGTTCTGGTATTTTTTTGCCTTACTCCTCACTTCTAATTTGGGGACAATGTTAGATATGAGTCGAAGTGTCAACCAAGTCTATGATCATAATTGAAACTAAAAAACCCAAAAATGAAGTTTCCATGACCTGACATCAAGGTCCATATGTATCGGTTCGGGGCATTGGACCCTTAAATTTCACCTTCAGTGCGGTTCAAAGTAGTGCCTTTTTCTTAATTTTGAATTCTTTCACTCTCTACCTTCTTGTATAATTGTACTAAAAATTAACTATCTTAACTAAATAAAAGATAGACATTTTAAATGAAATTGTTGTTGATAATATTACAAAGTTTTTTTTTCTTATGTGACAACTAGTCATCACAAAATATTAAACTTACACTCTGGCCTTTAATAATTACCCTAATAATTGGCCATGTTATAAGGTTTTGAGTTGTACTTTAAGCCCAGAAAATAAAAGTTCAGTAAATGGATATAGAGAGAGCATGAAAAAGATAGAGAGAGAGCTAATTTTGGCAACTCTATTTTACATTTTAATTTTTTTTATGTTAATTTTAATGGTTGAATGAATGTACAGACTTCTAAAGTCACAAAACCTTTCGGGCACTCTCCCGGCGGAGCTGGTTAGGTTGCCTTACCTCCAAGAAATGTGTGTAATTCTAACTTACTCTCTCACTCTCATGCACAATCCTCTCTATTTGTGTCAAGAAACTCTACTTCCACAAAAAGTTTCTCACTTAAAGCTGATAAAATGCACTCATCACCATTTGATGTGGTAGGTTCCACACACTTATAGATGGACTGTCACTTTATTTAATGGTGATAAGTGAGTTTTGTGAGCTTTAAGTGAGAAGGTTTTTGTGAAGCAGCATTACTGATTTGTGTTACTCACTTCTTTCTTTCTCTCTCTCTTTTTATCACAGTGACCTCACCCTCAACTACCTTAATGGTACAATCCCTAAACAATGGGGCTCCATGAATCTTGTCAACATGTACACTTCTTTTCCCATTCCTTCTTTAATTGCTCTCAAGTATATTTTTTTTTTTTTCAATACACATATATAGCATGTGATTTTGACAAAGAGGTTTCAATTATATTTATTTTAATTAACTTCTCAGTTGTTATCTTGCACTAATTTCATTAAACATGGATTTGATAATGCATGTGTCTATGGCAGTTCACTTTATGGAAACCGACTTACTGGTCCAATCCCAGGGGAGCTGGGAAACATTATCACTCTCAAAACTTTGTAAGTTTATAGTTGTCACACGAGATTTGTCCTTTCAATTTCATTAAAACTTTTAGAGCAACTTACCTTTAATTGGATAGGGTACTGGAGTTCAATCAATTCACTGGAAACCTTCCTCCAGAGCTTGGGAATCTTTCTCAGATTGAAAGACTGTAAGCCCTTTATATCAATTGGCATTTACACTACCCATATGAACCTTTTTTAGGCTGCTTGGATTTTACTTCTGAAATTTAAGTGTTGATTGAGTATTTGGTTCACTTTCTATATCATATATTGATTTGCTTAGTCTTGCTGTAGGCTTCTTACCTCCAACAATTTTAGTGGAGACTTACCTGCAACACTTGCAAAGCTCACCACATTGAAGCATGTGTAAGCTTCCTGCTTTTCTTTTCTTTTTTTTTTTTTCTCCTCCCCTTCTATTGCACTGAACTCTATGTTACTTCAGCCACGGATTATCAGTAAATTTTCTTTTTTGGTTATGCTCTTTTAATGCAGTCGAATTGGTGACAATCAATTCTCTGGAACCATACCTGATTTTATTCAGAGTTGGACAAGCCTTGACACACTGTAATTTCTGTTCTTCTTCTATTCTGAACTTCAATTGTTTTCAGTTGTTGTATTACACATTGACATTTTGCTGAGGCAATAGTTTTTCATTTTGACAGAGTAATTCAAGGGAGTGGTTTGAGTGGGCCAATTCCTTCTGGAATTTCATATCTCAAAAACCTCACTCAGTTGTAAGTATGGTCCATTTTATTGTAGCCAAGGTTTCAGAACTAGCTAACTCTTTTGAACTCTTTAAAATCATGCTCAAAATGTGATATGCAGGAGAATTTCTGACTTGAATGGATCTGATTCACCTTTTCCACAACTTACTAATATGAAAAATCTGGAAACACTGTGAGTTAGATGCTTCAATTATTATTATTTTATTTTCTATTTTTCACTTTGATCGTCAATGCCTCAATAAGGCAACGCTTGTAGGAAAAGGAAATAAATAGGATAAGATGCTGATGCCATTTTGCTTTCACAAATTGACCTACTGTTTGATTGTTTCCCAGGATATTGAGGAGTTGCAATATTATTGGTACAGTGCCTGAAGATCTGGGAAATGTGACCAGTTTGAAAGTGTTGTAAGTGTTTTATTTCTTTTCCATGTCGTTTGATTGGTACTTAGGGGAAAAACTTGGAATTTTCCTGCATTATTTCATTTATTTTAGAATGTTTATTTTTGTATTTTGTACTCTTCAATTTCATGAAATAATTGGACATGCTTCTTTTGTATGTCTCATTATAAGAACTACATATTATCATGTTCCTTTTCTTCAGAGTTTTTTTTTTTTTTTTAATATAAAAACTTACACTGGGTGTAATTTCCTGTTCAGGGACCTCAGCTATAACAGATTAAGTGGACAAATTCCAAGCAGCTTTGATGGTCTACAGAACTTGAATATGCTGTAAGAAACTTTTTATGGTTTCCAATATGATGACATGAATACAAGGACAGGCATTTCTTGGTAGTTAGGGATAATATATAACTTAATCTGTTGGCTACAAATTTAGTGATAAACTTTCAATAGGTCAGGACACAGGCTGCTTCCTCAGGAAACCATAGAAATCACTCACCATTTTTGAAAAATCATATAAATACTGGATTGTGACTAACCCCAATGTGTTTGTATGACTTTGTCAATAACAAGCTCATGTCTTAATTACATGTAAAAATTAAGTTTTAACATTAGGTGTGAACTGGGATAGCTTAACCCAATTGGATCTTTAAAGAGTTAAATCAACGTAGTGGCTGTAGACTCTTCTGTAGTATATTGGACCAAGCCAAGCTTGTGATTTTTCACATTGAAATGGCACAACAATGTTACGAATAAAGAATGCATTTGCATTTGTTTAGAGATGTATTATGCCAAATGCTGCCTCAGATTGCTTTTTCTGAAAATTGGATATTTGATTTAGAATCCACGTTCACATCCATCATTTGACTAATTTGAAACTATCAATTTATCTATTTCAGAGAATCTTATTTCTGGTTCTATCTGAAGAAAAAAAATGAGATAAAAGAAAAAAAGAATTAAGAAATATAGAGGAGAAGAAATAGGTGTCTAAGCTAAAAATTTTCAATGCAGTGTCAAACCAGTTAAGTCGGTAGAAGGATTCTGGGGGACAGTACCTAATTTGGGAATAAGATTTGCTAGCTTATTTACATTTTGGTGGCTCATTGCAGTTATTGTTAGGTTCTGTAATTTAATTTCTTGATAATGTTGTATTGATTTTATGCAGATTTTTAACTGGAAACCTTTTTACTGGTCCTTTGCCTGAGTGGATAGATAAACCAGACTTTGTGTAAGTTCTATTTCAAATGCTTCTAATATAATTTCTAGAATTAAACGATCCAGATCTTCTGCGTTGTAAAATGTTGCCCACTTACATTCATTATTTGTTCCTGTGAGAGAAAAATATTGGAGAGAAACTTGAGAGACTAGCCTTTCTTGGCTTATTATTTATAAGAGGCTGTGCAAGCAATCAATAAAATAATGGGCCTAATCTAACGGTGATCACAAGGCCTGGCTATACCATATGATACACATGTAAAATAAGTAAAATAATTCTAACAGTTCCCTTTCTCCTTTCTGAGCAGAATATGTGCTTTTTTCCCCCTCATTTGAAAAGTGTAGCTTTAGCTTCATGTTTGTCTCCACTTATGTCGTAAAGCATTGCTCTCCTTATCCTTGCTGAAACTGTAAGATAATGCTTCATGCTCAAAGGAAAGATCCAATGTTCACCAAAAGCTTTATGCAAATTATTCCATAAAAGAAGCTGTCTGACAATGTAGAAACTAATGAGCAACTGCTTTTGGTACTAGCGCACATGGCACACCTCAAAATAGAAAGATCTGTATGTGGTCTACAAATCTGCTGCATGTCACTAGTACTAGTCTTGTTGAGTACTTCTGTCCAAATGAAATACTTGATCTAGTAGTTTTGGATTTATGAATGGGCTTATCAAGGAGGAATTGCTCTTTATTGGGAGATTAGAGTCACAAGTTGCAAGAATAAATGGCAGAATGGATTGTAAATCATTTTTTACACTACATAAAACACATGGTAGAATTTTTCCAGTTGTCCATGAGAGTTATTCTGTTGTTTTACCATGGAAAGTAGAATCACATATGAACTCATTCATCTAAATATATAATATCACCCTGTAATTCAATCAACTTGTGTTCTGCTTCTGCCTCCCATCTATCATCTATCATTTTTGTACTGCTGTGTTTACAGTTACATAGTTCCGCTAAAAGACAAATAAAATTATCTGGTTTAAGTTACTCCTTTCTCTTTGTTTGATCTTTTGTTTATGAAACAATTTGCTGCACCACAGTACCATAATATGGAAGGATGAGATATGCTTAGTTTAGTAGTTGATAAGTAGCTTTCCGACATCTTCTACCTGTCAGTCATAGAAACCATATTCAAACTTCTCGTCTTATGTAGTTTGACTTTTAATTTATTTCTTGGATAATGAAGCAGAAAAACCTTCATACTTAAGTACTGATATTCTTAGAATTTTGCTGGGCAACTAAGTGTTCATAAAGTTTATTTGTTGCATCTTCTTATATTCTGAATCACATTTTTTGAGTTGTACAGAGATCTCTCGTTTAACAACTTCAGCATTAGAGACCCAGCGCAGCTTACTTGTCAACAGCGAAGAGTGTAAGAATCCTTTCATTTTTATACCTTTTTATTTATTTATATATTTGTCCTGCAACTTTAAGATGCTATGTGAGCCTTAGCCATTCACGTTATGTTACAGGAACTTGTTTGCATCTTCTTCGAATTCAAATGGCACCAACTTGTGAGTTTTTTGTTTGCTTTGTTTTTTTGGTCAGGATAAATTATTGGAACAAATATATAGCTATAGAGGTTATAATGTGATTTTCTGACATGTTCTGTGCCTTTCATAATTTTCTCAGAGGGATCGTTTCATGTTTGGATAACAATCAGTGCTCTAAATGTAAGTTGATTTGTCAGGGCTATTTTATAGACTGTAAAGAATTGCTTTAGCAATTGAACTTCTTGACGTTTTTGGGTTTTGAAATTTTTTTTCATTTGTTTATTATGAAGTTTGAGGTGCCAGGGCAAGGGGATTATTGTCCTACCACTGAGACACAGATTATACTGTACTTGTATATCAACAACTTATTGTAGGATTGTTAGCCTTACAGCTGAAGTTAAAAAGATGATAGAAATTGAAATTACATAGCTGATTGTGCCATGATGCCGTGAGTTTCTCATTTGAGCTGGTTGATTTGTTACAATTGTAAAGGGTTCGTTTCTTGAGGTTTTCCTTTTTTTTCCGTTTGGTAGTATTTGTCAATAATTGAAAGAATTCAGATCTGACTTTTAGGATCATGGCAAGAAAATAGAACCACATAAATCTATTAAGTAGTTTATCTTAATTTTGGTTGTACTGCATGGCTACTATTTCGACAAAATATATGTTTGGATGTGTTGTAAGATCTTTGCATTGTATGTAACCATGGAGCACCTAGTTACGAATTGTTATTTTGGTTTGAACGTCTGGTTCCAAGTGTAAATATTTTTTCTCACTGGGTCTGGGTGTGCATTAATATCATGCCAAGGGTTTTCTTTTCTTGTTTCTTTTGGAGTCATTTCTAATAGAACCCAATGACACCGTCTAATCTTATGTAGTCGACGTTACTTAGTAGAATAAGTCTTTATGTGTTGTTGTTTCTTTTGGAGCCAATTAAGATTTTCTTTAAAGTTTTTGTAGAAGAGTGAAGATATCACAACACAATTATGTCTTTAGATGGTTGACAATCACATATAGCAAATCATATTCTGATTGCTTTTCTCGTAAAGTTGTTGCTTACCTTCCGAAACTCCTCCATCAACTTGTGCATGTCATGTCATACAGGAAATCAGCAACAAGAAATGACCAGTTTCCTTCGCATAGGCTTGCCGTTAGGATTCAAGAATCAACAAACCATAAAATGAGCTACTGTATTATTGAGTTATCAATAAAAGGGGGAATACAGCAGCAGAAAAACATGAACAGTAACCAGAGGAATGATCCTCTTGCCAGAGCAACAATGCTCCTTGTCCCTATCAAGGAAAAAGCCAAAATTGACAGATGATTCCTTCACTCTCCCTCCACTCTCCCTAAATACGGACCAGTTGTGCCAGTAAGTAAAGTCAGTCCTCCCCACTCACTAACGGTTCCCACCTCCCCTCAGCTGGGCATCACTTTTCTTTTTTCCTCTCGTACACTCTCCAAGTGGTGGGCTTGGCTATGGGCCCATTTGTAGTAGTCTCGGGCCTATCACTTGCATAATTCAACCTTACTCCTCCTTCTATCCTTCATCCCTAGCCGAAAAAAATGAGGTTTAGACACAAAAGAATGAAAAATTAATTTGGATGGATATTTTTTTCTCATCTGATTTTCTTATTGTGGTTGATTTCTTATAGTAGTTGCTTATCCTTTTCTGGTTATCCCAGCCTTTTACTCTCTCCATATTAATTGTGGTGGCAAGACTGTAACATCTAATGGAAGTAAGACATATGATGATGATTCAAGTGTGGCTGGACCAGCAACATTTCTCCTCCCAAGAACAAATTGGGCACTTAGCAACACTGGTCACTTTTTGGATAGCGGACGTCCAGACTACTATACTTGGTCCAATACAACTGCACTTGCTATGGCCAACGCTGAACTGTACATGGATGCACGTGTGTCTCCAAATTCCCTGACTTATTATGGATTTTGCCTGGGAAATGGAAACTACACAGTAAATCTCCATTTTGCAGAAATAATGTTCACTGACGATAAAACTTACAGCAGCCTGGGAAGGCGTGTATTTGACATCTACATTCAGGTTTATATATATCAATTGTTTTGCTGCCTTATTATCCACGTGTTTGATATAGAACAACCTCGTTAGTTCTAATTCTTTTTGGGACATTGTTATGTTAGATTCGTATTTTATAGGAGGTTTTAATATAAGCAAAATTTCTAATAACCAAACATCAAGTATGACTTATAAAAGTTGATCTTTGTCTCAGTTATTTGACTTCATTTATAATGCCAACTTTTTTTTCTTTTTTTCTGCTTTGCTAATGATTTATAGAACCATTTGTTACCAACTCAATTTCCAGGCTTCAAATTGTAAATTAAACATATTGAATAATTCCTGTTTGTATTATGATATTGCAGGAAAAATTGGTGATGAAGGATTTCAATATTGTGAAAGAAGCAGGAGGAGTTGGTAAGGCAGTCATTAAGAAGTTCACTGCTGTTGTGAGTAGCACTACCTTGGAGATCCGCCTATATTGGGCTGGGAAAGGAACAACAACTATCCCATTTGGATCAGTATATGGTCCTCTTATATCAGCTATATCTGTGGATCCAGGTGGATTGTACTTCTCTCTAGGTTTTTATTATTCTGCCATCACCTTGATCATCTAATCTTAATATCTAAATCTCTTTTATGATAACCAAGCAGATTTCACACCCTCATTGGGAAATGAAAGCAGCATGTCTGTAGGGTCTGTGGTTGCAATTGTGGCTGCTGGAATAATTTTTATTATCCTTGTATTTGGTATTCTTTGGTGGAGAGGCTGTCTAGGACAGAAAAGTTCATTACAAAGAGGTAGTTGCTATTTTACAGCAATTATCATGATCATTAACCTTTTGAATCTCCTGCACTAATATGGTATTTTGTATGAGTGAAACTTGAATTCTTTTTGTAATTTATTGTTTAAATATCTAGTTATTTCACTTTCCTGGTTAACTATCTTGCTAACTCATTTAAGAGAACAACATAATAACACATGCATTATGGGTACAATAAGGGCTTTGGCGTCTAAATTAATTTCAACTCTGCCAAATGTATTAATAACTGGATTTTTCCATTATAGTAGAACTCTGATTTTTCTCTATTTTTATTAGCAGAGCTAAAGGAATTAGATATGCAAACTGGCTTGTTTACCTTACGGCAAATCAAAGCTGCAACAAACAACTTTGATGTAGCCTTTAAGATTGGAGAAGGAGGTTTTGGTCCTGTTTACAAGGTATTCTACTTAAGCTAACTGTTGTGCTTGATAATTCTGAATCCTCTGCTTGTGGATTTTGCATGCTGATATTTCATTTTCAAATTTCTGAAAACTTTTCACCATTGCCTGGAATGTAGGGAATTCTTTCAGATGGCACAACAGTAGCAGTTAAGCAGCTTTCTTCCAAATCAAGGCAAGGGAATCGTGAGTTTATAAATGAGATTGGCTTGATTTCTGCTTTGCAACACCCCTGTCTAGTTAAGCTCTATGGCTGTTGTATGGACGGAGATCAACTATTGCTGTTATATGAATACATGGAAAACAATAGCCTTGCTCGTGCTTTATTTGGTAACCATTTTTCTTTTTGTTCAAGCTTGCTAGCTGTTTCTGTAGGAATCTATAATCTTGAGTACCATAACATATACAAGTGACAATAAGGTGCTGTTGTCTAATTTCTATTACATTCACAAATGAAGGCCCAGAAGAATGCCAATTGAAATTAGATTGGCCTACACGGCAGAGGATTTGTGTTGGTATTGCTAGAGGTTTAGCCTACCTCCATGAAGAATCAAGACTGAAGATCGTTCATAGGGACATCAAGGCCACTAATGTATTGCTGGATAAATATCTCAACCCAAAGATATCTGATTTTGGTTTGGCCAAGCTCGATGAAGGGGACAATACACACATAAGCACTAGGATTGCTGGCACTTAGTGAGTTCCCATTATATCATCTTTTCTGTGAATTATTTCGTGTGATTTTTTACTATTACTGTGTACACATGATTGCACTGTGAAGAAACAAAATAATGGAGGTCATATACTTTGAGATACCTTTAGTTTCTGAATTTAATTTGGTCAACTTGTTATGAATTTTAGAAAATTAGAATTTCTACAATTATTGTAATAGATAAGTTTTCAATGTTGCAGTGGATATATGGCTCCTGAATATGCAATGCGTGGTTATTTGACTGACAAAGCGGATGTTTATAGCTATGGAATTGTTGCCTTGGAAGTTGTTAGTGGGAGGAGCAACAACATGAGCCGGCCTGAAGAAGAATGTTTCTCTCTTCTTGATTGGGTAATTTATGTTCTTGTGCTCTCTCCTCTGTTCATGCCAGTCTGATTTACGTATGTTGTGTAAATACTCTGTTGCAATTTTCATTCAAATTTATCTAGTGCTACTTGGAAGAGCAATGTATTTCACACTTTATGACAACTGCTGTAATTTCCCAACATGAAGGTATTCAAGTAAGTGTCATCAATGTCTTCTTACTTGATAAATTTCTGGTGTCTGGCCATGCAAATATGACGAATGGCGTTCCCTGCA
The DNA here is from genome assembly GCA_037013595.1 of Dicorynia guianensis. Taxonomy (NCBI): domain Eukaryota; kingdom Viridiplantae; phylum Streptophyta; class Magnoliopsida; order Fabales; family Fabaceae; genus Dicorynia; species Dicorynia guianensis. Next base: position 7,896,314 of record JASUAB010000009.1, read on the forward strand.
AAATCCCGATACTTGAAGCCTAGGGTTTTTCATTTCTTCTTGCTAACTATACCAGAAAGATTGCTTCCTTATCTTATTTCCTGTATACTTACAGATCTCTTTGCACCTTAAATCTAGTAGGTTGTTTGTTTCAACCGTGAAATTTAACTTTAGAATCTACTGCTGTTTCTATTTTGTTCTACCAGGTGCTTCTCTTGAAACGAGAAGGTAATCTTATGGAGCTGGTTGATCAGAGGTTGGGTGCAGCCTTCAACAAAGATGAGGTTTTGGTTATGATCAATGTGGCGCTTCTATGCACCAATACCTCTCCAATGCGTAGGCCCACCATGTCTTCAGTGGTAAGCATGCTTGAAGGCAAAACTGTTGCTCAAGAGGTGGCGTCAAACAAAAGTGAGCTGTGTGAAGAGATGGATATGAGAGAGTATTGCCAACAGAGGGGAAATAATAGAATAAGTGAGACTCAAAGTGAGGGTATCTCAGTAGATGAATCTTCTGCAATTCTATCGAGTACATGTCCTGCCAGCCTTGATTCTTCTTACTGGGAGAAAAATAATTAGAGACCCTGCAGAAATTGTACCAATTTTGAGTCCTCTCTAGATCTTGCCATGCTTGGATGTATACTGCAATTGTTCCTTCAACATCCCTTCATGATGCAACGAGGATTTTTCTCCCGTTGTAAAATGAGAGGTTGAAATATCTGACTAGACTGACTTGGAAGTTAAATTTTGCTGCTTATGCATCAGTGTTTGTCTGCTATCAAGGATGACACTAGCTTAGTCTACACAGCGTATGAGACGAGTCCCAGTTGACTAGAAAGCAAAGTCAAAATACAAGGTCCAGCTTTCTAGCAGTCGATAAAAATGTGGCCCCAAAAAATGTAGATAAAGATGGGGCTGAAATAAGAAGTCCAGTCTATGTCTTCCCACAAATTCTCTCTTGCATTAGTCTTTTTCTGGAAAAAATCAGATGCCATGGTGCTTGAGCCCATGTTGGTTCTTAAAAGTAACTTTTATATATATATATATATATAGGTATTTTATTGTTCTCATAAGTTCATTTCTCATTATTTTTTTAGGTTCTCCTGATTTTTTTTTTCACGTTTCAACATTTTCTTTTGGTTCCAAATTATATAGGTTATATAACATGAGCTAACTCTCTTTCACCTAAACCTTTAGCAATACTTGACCAACGGATAAAATTGTTAGAAAGTAATTAACATTGGATCCATAATTTGTTCTATGTTTGCCAGTAAAGGGCTTCTCAAAATGTGTGATAGAGTTATTTTGATACATCCTAAAAAATATTTAATGTGATTTTAACTGCAATTTATTATAAAAAATTTTGGTGCGTCAATTATGTAGTCACAAATTAATTTATTCCATAAATACATTGATATCAACAGATTAATAATAGTGATTTAATAAATTTAATAATTTAGATATTTTAATAAATATTTAATAAATATTAATTTTAGAAGAATAATAAAATTTATTTCTTATATGATAACCACTTTAAAGAATAAAGTTAAAATTTAGTATGTTGGTCTTTCAATTTATTTTAAAAAATTTAATAAATTTAATGATATGTAATTTATATTATAAAAATTAAATAAAAATAAAATTATAAAAATAATAAAACTATTTTTATTAAAAGATATTGAATTATCAAACTTGATAGTCATACGCAAGGAGCATACACTATTTCACATCTTGACCAATAAATATTTAAAAAATAATAATAAAATCAATAAAAGTGTTTACTATAATTATATTAAATCCCCGTATCATTACTCCTCTGCCATCTTTCTCTTTATTCCAGTCATGTACACCTTTTAAGTATTGTTTTTTATCTCTTATAATATTTAAATGACTATCAAGTCGCCGAAGTCTGGGCACCCCTCCCGCAGGCAAAAGAAATATATTTTTTCTTGTAATTTTCAATCAAAATTCATCAAAGTCAACTTTAACCATGATTAGTGACGAAACAATTAGTAGTAAACCGACAATTTGAGCTTAAATTCATGCACGAGTGCAGAAAACGTGAAACTCACTTATTTCGAGGATGACAACGAGTATCCGTCCTTTCCACTTCAGTCATCTAAATGGGCGAACCTTAGTTGCAAGGAATCTCTATATCCCAATTGCTTTGGTATGAAAATATTCAAGTCAGCAATTCTTCAGCAGTTGACTTCATCTCTACGGGTCCTTGTGTAATGATCAAGTTCATGCTCAACCATCTTTTTCTCTCTGTTCTCTGAGCGAGCCTTTGTTTTCTCCTTTAGCTCTCACCATTTCCAAAGTCTTCATTCTTCTCTGCTTCGTATCTTCACAGCTTTTTCACCCAAATAATGTGCATACTGATCTTATACATGCATGATGACTCTGCTCCCACCCCACTGGCTCCTTTCAAGTCTGAAGCTTTTTGCAGCAATCAACTTAGCATGAACATGACTTTCCCTCTTTTCTTCGTCCTCTGGCTCCTTGCCTTTTGCTTTGTTTCTTTTGCTGTTGGAGCTACTCTGTCAGCGTAGATCCATGCAGTGGAGATCGTAACTGGACATCTGATGATGTTCAAGTGAAAGGATTCCAAAATGCAGTGACGTGTAATTGGTCTTTTTGCCATGTTGTTAGCATGTATGTACGTATGATTTGTATAAACTAACTTTTAATTTTTTTTTTCTGCATTTAAATCAGAGAATCTTCCAATGTTATAGGATTTTATATATTATGGTTTAAATATATATCAATCACTTATTTGTTTGCCGCTCTAAGCCTGAAGAACTGATCGAAGAACACAACACATAAACACAAACTCATTATGCTCAATTTTTATGTAATCATTTTCATGGTTGAATGAATCTACAGAGTTCTGAAATCACAAAGTCTTCCGGGCACTCTTCCACCGGAAATGGTCAGGTTGCCTTACCTCCAACAACTGCGTGTAATTCATTTCTGACCCGCTCTCTCTCTCTCTCTCTCTCTCTCTCTCTCTAATTATTATTAGCTACATAGATGGCCTTCCTGCATCAGTTATGATCTCACTTCTTTGAGTCTTTCTCTATTTTGCACGGTGACCTCACCCGCAACCACTTGATGGTACAATCCCTCCTCAATGGGGCTCTACGAATTTAGTAAACATGTACTTTCTCTTTGTTTCTGTCTCCCCCTTTCTGTATTCTTTGTCTATTTTTCTGTTTATATCTATAACAGAAGGTTCTGTCTTGCGAGTCTTATTTTCTAATTTCAATGAAAATTTGATGAATTTAGAGTTTAGGAAATTTGCAGTGTAAAGTTGGAAAGAGACTAACACGGTCTATAGGATCTAATGTTTTTAGAAGCATGTGGGGCCTACTAATTGTGTGGTAAACCCTACTGATTGTGCTTGTCTTATTACCTTTAAATTTAGTTAAAATAATTTAGGGGATTCAATCAGATAATTGTTATCATTTACCAATTTAATGAAGATGAATATGATAGATTCATTTTTTTTTTTTTTTTAAATTTTGGTTAGTTCCCTTCTTGGCAACTGTCTAACGGGTCCAATCCCAAAGGAGCTAGGAAACATCACCACTCTCAAAAGTTTGCAAGTTTCTGATAATTTGTTCATAAACTGTCCCATTCAATTTTTTGGAAAAATTTACATGAACTTTTACATTAAGTGAATAGGGTATTGGAGTTCAACCATTTATCTGGAAATCTACCTCCAGAGCTTGGGAATCTTCCCCAGATTGAAAGATTGTAAGCCCTCTATATCACTTGCGTTTACAGCAATTATCACTATTGTTTTGGCTGGTTAGTATCTTTGAATGACTTCTACGTCTAAAATATAAATGCTTAGTATCATTGATTGATTATTTGGTTCACATTTGTCGTCTTATTATGCTTATATTGATATTGCTATAGACTTCTTACCTCCAATTATTTTACTGGAGAGCTACCTGCAACGTTTGCTAAACTCGCTACATTGAAGTATATGTAAGCTTTGTGCTTTTTTTTTTTTATTTCTCTGATCTGTATTTGTTATTTTAGTTCTCAGTGAATAACATCTCTTCGTTGTTGCTTACCCTCCTGCAATATTGCAGTCGAATTGGTGACAATCAATTCTCTGGAAGGATACCCAAATTCATTAAGAGCTGGACAAGTCTTGAGAGACTGTATGAATATTTTGCTTTTAGATTGTTTTCGGTCGTTGTTTTACGTATCATCATTTTATCTGAAGCAATGGCGTTTTAGTTTGACAGAGTGATTCATGGGAGTGGCTTGAGTGGACCAATTCCTTCTGAAATTTCATTTCTGAAAAACCTTACCGATTTGTAAGTATGGTTTGTCTTTACTGCAACCAAGGTTTAAAGTTTGTTTGCTCTTTTATTTTGTTCAGCCTTGCATACCTTAAATGTGAATGCAGGAGAATCAGTATCTTGACAGGAGTTGATTGACCTTTTCCACCGCTTAAAGAATTGTCAAATCTGGAAACAGTGTAAGTTTAATGCTTTGGTTCTTATTACTTTCCTGCCTTTCACTTTGCGTTCTTGCCTCAATAAGGCACTGCTTTAGTGATAGAAGATAAAAAAGAAAAGATACCGATGCCTTTTTTCTGCAGAAAGTGACATAGTGTCTGTCTGTTTCCCAGAGTATTGAGGATTGCAATATTATAGGAACAGTGCCTGGGTATCTTGGAAATATAACTAGTTTGAAATTGTTGTAAGTGCTGCTTTATTTCTTTTCCATTTTCTTTGGTTGGTGCTAAGTTGGCAATTTCTTGCATTTGTTTATACATACTTTAGAACCTTTCTCTGATATACTGCCATTACTCATTCAATCGATTAAGAACTTGAGCATGCTTCTTTTGTTCATCACATCTAGGAACTAAACATTCTTCTGTTCTGTATACATTGCTTTTTTTTTTTTTTCCTTAGAAGATAAACTTATACTGGTTATTACTTGTTTTCAGGGACCTCAGCTTTGACAAATTAACTGGACAAATTCCGACCAGTTTTGAGGCTCTAAAAGACTTGAATTTATTGTAAGAAATTTTCTCGAGTTTCCAAAATGATTACAGACATACGTTCCCTGGTATCTGGGTGGTGCCATTTAATTATTATCTGGTAGCTGCGTTTAGTAGAAATTTACAAGAAGTCAAATCTTGGGCTGCTTCCCCTGAAAAATGTATAAGTCACCCACCAGTTCTGAAACATCGAATGATTATAGGATCGAGGCATTGAAGAAGCTAACCACCATCCTTGTGATTTGAATTAGTTAATAGCATCCTCTTGGCTCCTTTGCTTCAGAAATTCAAATTGTAATTTTAGGTCTGAGCTAAAAGCTGGCTTCCTAAGCCAAATTTGGGTCTTCACAGAGTCAACTTGCATGGCACGCAGAACCTAGTGTAGTTTAAGTGATGATGCCAAGGCTGTGACTTTGTTAGTAAAATTTATTATAATGTTAAGAGCATTGTTATATCTAAATCTTTTAAATTTATATTTTATTTACAACATATAATTTAAAATTAATTTCAAATTATATAAAATGTTATACTCGATTTGAGATAAGTCTTAAATTATATGTTGTAGATAATATATCAATTTAAAAATGTAAATATAATATTATTTTGATGTTAACGAATACGTTTGTACATTTACATGCAAAAGAGCATAGATGTTGTTTCTAAAATTTGTTTTGTGCAAATCTTAAGGCTCAAACTAAATTATATGTAATTTGCCACAACTTTCTCTGTCTAAATCATTTTACTGCAATCAACCAAGGATTTTTTTTTTTTATAAAAAAAAAACTATAAGGGCAAATGAGGAGAGATGAGAAGTTTCTGTGCTAAACAAGTAGAATCAATGTGGTTGATTTGTATGGGTGTCTAAATTAAAAAATATATTTATGCAATCAAACCAATTAAGTCAACGGAAGGATTCCTGGGGACAACCTGAATTGTTTGGGAATAGGATACCAGTTTATTTTCCACCTTTCTAGTTCATTAGTAATATATGAGCTATATAAATTGATTTAGTTTTGTGGCTTTTGCTTAGCTATTTGACCGGCAACCTTCTCTCTGGACCACCGCCGGAGTGGATAGATCGACCCGACTACTCGTGAGTTATCTTTCAAAAATTATTTTATTGTACTAAAAGTTTTTCCACCATCAGTTTTGACTTTTCTCCACTCCCTGTAAAGTATATGCATCTCAGTTTTCTCCTTTCTGTGGCTTTTTGTTTATCTGCTTCTGACCTTGGGAGCATACGCACATACTGTGCTTTGGTTTCAGCATAACTTCTGGGGAAGATGTTTTCTTTTCTGATAATCTTATACGAATATTTGCGAAAAGTATATCAAATACAGGAAGTAACAACGAGACAAGTGGCTAGCTAAGTCAATTTGTTATTAACCCATTAACTACTATTTGAACATGGTTTACCACTCTGATTAATTCTTCCTTAGCTGCAAATATTTGTCCAGTAGTTACTAAATTGGCAATAACCTTTCGTTTTTAGTGGGGATATGGAATCAGTTGGGAGATGGTTTATCTAGAGTAATGCTGGCTACAAGATAGATTATCCATACAATGTTTGCACAATATACATATAGTCCTCTTGCTAAATGGATCAGCTACAATACACTAAAAGAGACTGGTCTCTATTTGTACATTATGCAAACATTATATAGAGTTCTAGGTGTAAACAGCATTTTCCTTATCTAAGCAGCTTTAGTATTACTGAATAGAAGCACGTAAAAAGGAAAAGCGATTTTGCTGCGTCCTACTCATTTATTTGTTCGGTATTAGTATTTGTAGCTGAATCACATTCTGTTAATTGTACACAGAGATCTCTCATATAATAACTTCGCCATTGAAGACCTAGAGCAGCAGACTTGTCAATAGGGAACCGTGTAAGAATCCATTCATTTATATATATATTTGTTTCCTTTTGGCAGCTTCAAGAACTGTCTGAGCCTGAATCATTTTCTATGTACCATAGGAACTTGTTTGCATCCTCTTTCGAGGGCAATAACTCGTAAGTTTTACATTGCTCATGCTAAATTGCTTTTATTGTATTTATATAGTTTATATTGTGATTATCCTAACCTGTTCTGCTCCCTCCATTACATATAATAGATGAATTTTCAATATTTCAGTGAATATATTATGCCTCAATATAAAATGCTTGGTTATTTAATTGACAAAGCAGACATTTATAGTTTTGGAGTTCTTACCTTGGAAAATTGTTAGTGGAAGGACGAACACCTTAAACTGGCCTAATGAAGAATGTTTCTCTCTTCTTGATTGGGTAACTTATATTCTCTTGCTCTCCTGCATTCATGCCAAACAGACTGCCCTAGAAAATTTCAAGGAGATTTAGCTGGGTATGCTGTGTAAAGACTATATTACAAATATAATTCAATTTTTATCACCTCCCTCTCTTGAATTGCAACATGAAGATATTCAATCAAGTAGCATTAATGTCTCTGTTTCTGTTGTCCGGCCATGCAAAATGACCAGTGTCTTTTGTTGCAAAATCTTCAGGCTAGAAGCCTGCAGTGTTTGATTGCTTCTTGCGAATAAAATATACCAGCAAAAGAGAGCTTCTATAATTTAGTTCCTTTATTCTTACATAATTCTTTCACCTTAAGTTGGGTGTGTTGTTTGTTTCAGCTGTAATCTAACTTTAGAATCTTACTGTTGTTTCTATTTTATTTTTGCAAGCACATGTCTTGAAAGAGAAAGGGAATCTACTGGAGCTTGTTGATCAGAGGTTGGGTGCAGAATTTGACAGAGTAGGTAATGGTGATGATCAACGTGGGCCTTTTATGCACCCATGTCTCTCCAATGTTCAGGCCTTCCATGTCTTCAGTGCTTGAAGGAATAACTGTCGTTCACACAATTGACATATTAGATGAAATCAGGTTGAAGGCTATGCAAAAGTATTACCAAGAAAGAGAACATAAGATGGTTGAGACACAAGACTTTTAATTTTTTTATTACTTTTAATTTTAATAACTTTTATCTATTTTTTAATTTATATTAAAATATATGTTATAAACTTATTTTTAATTAATATTTTATTTTTTAAATATATTTTTATTTCTTTATTTTTTATATCTTTAAATTCGAATCACATCCTTATCTCTCCCATTTCTCCCTCCCCCCCCCCCCCACTCTCTCTCCACCTCTTTGATGCTGGGTTTTTCTCCCAGTTCTTCCTCCGACTGCCTGCTGGTTCTTCCATTTTTTCAGATTTGCATCTTTTTTTCAATTTTTAAATTTAATAACTTTTTTTATTTTTTCTTATTTTCAAATATACTTTATAAATTATAATTTTTTAATTTTATATCTATTTTTTTACGTTTTATTATTTTTAAAAAATACTAAAATAAATAATACAGGTTGCATTTCTTTCTTTTCTCTCCTTTCACATTTTTGTTTCTGGATTTCTCTACAGTGATATTATTAATATAAAATTTTAGTATACTTTAAAAATATAATTATTGAAAAAAAATGAAATGATAATTTTATTTTATTCTGATATTATATTCTTAAAATACATTAGAAACTTATACTCTCAACTATTTTTTTATTAATATTTCTGTCATTTCTCTCTGATCTCCATCAGTAATAAAAAAATAAAAGAAACAATATGAATACACTTTACAGTAATAATTGCACCTTAAAGAATCTGGCCCCCATTAGTAAACCCTTTCTGGGAAGGAGTTACGCCCTGCCCCGTCCCTATTGAAAGATGCAGGTCAAGTACGTTCAATCGTCCCGACTGCATTATTCCAGGCGTGGCTGATACATCATATCTTATACCGTTGATTTCTTTGGCAACTGGAAGTCATCTACCAGTCAACCCTATCTGAAAGGACTATCCACATGGGTCCCGTACGTAATGGATTGCAGAAATGTTGATAGGTGCTGTGCTGACCACTAGTCCAACTCTGCATTAAATAAATGAAATTGGCCTTTCTACGAATTTAGATGGTGTGACTTTGGGATTTTAGTAGTATTTTTATTTATTTTTAGAATTTAATATATAATTTTTATTTTTATTTTATTTTATTTTTTTCTCTTTTTCTTTCTCACTTTCGTCTACCTTCGCGACAGCATTCGGATCCGGCCTGCCACCCTTCAATCAATGAATTTCAACTAGTGGTGCCATCGCACCTTCCTCCCCATTCTGCGCCAAAACCATTAGCAAAACAAAGCCACTTCCCAATCAAAAACCATCTTTAATATTAGTTCTGAAATACATCTATATATTGCTGTAAAATGAAATGACGTTGATTTGTTATTTGTTTGGTTTTCTTTATGCTGATTTTGTAATTATTTTCGATAATCTTCTTGCCCTTCAAGCAGTGATGCTGGTGTTAGGCGAGACACGCAAGAACATGCACGTGGAGCAGCTAGTAAACATCATCCAAGCTTTAATGGCAGATCACAGGGAGATTCAAATCCATTACGCTAATCGGGAATGCAATAGACTAGTTAGAAGTCAGACTCTGGTATCACAGGACCTTAAAATTTTTACTGATATCCCGAGAGAAATAGCAGAGACTATCAAGGAAGATAGTGAAGGAGAGAGTAAAACCAGGTAGTTTTCCTTTTTGAGTGTCTCTTGATTCAGAAGAGCTCCAAATGGTATAGCAAAGGGATAGCTTGGGTTTGGCCCTTCAAGCTGTGAATGCAATAGTTTTCCTTTTCCGCCCTGACTTGCAAGGCTCTTGTGAAGGATTTGAATTGTCTGATTTTTTTTTTTTTAAATTTTGGTAATTTCTTTATTATTATTTTTAAATTTAATTTATAAAATTTATTTTAAAGTTTTTTTTTTAAAATTTTATATTAATTTATCTCTAAAATTTTAAAATTTTTCAGCATAAAAGACAGAGAAATCGGATCCGATCCTTGGCACTTGCGTCTTTTTCACGAATGGTGAACAGGGCAAAGGAGAAGAAGCTGAGAAGAGGGTTACGTGTATCTAGGGTAGATGTACCATTGTGAATGGAAAGATGTATTAATGAAACGAGTAATTGTTATTATTTAATAGTATAAATAAGTTAATTATTATAATTAAAAATATTAAAAAAAATTTGTAACAAAATAAGAGCGAAATTTTTTTTTATATTTTAATCAAAAAATTTTTAAAATATAAATAAAGAGAGAAAGTGGGATATTATAAAGATTTAGGTATATAAATAAATTTGCTCTCTATTCTGGCTTACTCTCATATTCTTTTAAATTTATAAAAATTTAATTTATTGAAATAATATTATTTCTAAATTTTCTGTCTCAAACAAGGACAGTCCACTAAAAATTCTACAAACATTCATTAAAGACGTACTTTCGTGGGTCTTTACTTTCCCCTTTCAAGCTTACGAACCTTTTTTTTTTTAAATTGGGTAAAGGCTAACTTCAAGGATTTAAAGGGAGGGGAAGCAGGGATTGACTGAAACGGTCCAAGAGCGGAATGTGTGCGGATTGGCAACAAAAATGGCCCTCAAGTGGAGGATGCGTCTCCTTTCCCTTTGGCTGGTTGAACTGCTGCCTCACTCACAGTCGCCATCATGGGTTGCCTTGGCTGCCACCGATCTGCCACCAGACGAAGGTACACACATGCATTGCTTCTTTACTCCATAGGAAAGCAAACAAGCATACCAAATCTGTTAAGAAGGAGATATAAATCATTTTTGCAACTTATACCTAATCTTTTAAACTTTTTAAATAATTAATTCATTGATATATTTTAAAATCACTATAATCAAACAGTTACAATTTTGATTCTTTTCGCTTTTATAAGAGTTCAATTTTTGTTTTTTTATTTTTTAAATTAAAAATTAAATTTTATCATAAAATTTGATAAGTTTATGTATTTATTTATGTTTTAAATTTAAAAAATTTTTATATAAAAAATATAAAAAATATTTTTAAACATACATTTAACGAGTTAAGCATTTTAGAATGAGTGATTTATTGACAAAATCATCTCAGTTTGTTTCTTTTAATATATGCAGTGGTAGCTTTAAAAAACGCAACAAGGATACTGGGGAAGCCGAACTGGAACTACACCGTAGATGCATGCAGCGGACTAGATTGGCTCCGCTGTGATTGCTTAGTTACAAACACCACTTTCTGCCATGTTTCTTCCATGTGCGTACTCTCTCTCTCTCTCTCTCTCTCTCTCTCTCTATTCATTCATAATCACTAATTTTGACTTTTTGTTTTTTTAAACAAAACTTGATGTCAGAACGTTTTGGTGCTAAGGGCTTTAATCCCCCAGTGTTTCCCTTAATTCTCTGTATTAATCTTTGTGCATTGTATTTCTTTGCATTTTTTTTATGTATAATCATGAAGGGAAACTTGTCTTTCATAAAATGTGAGGAACGACCAACAATTTTCTCATAAAATATATATATATATATAGAGTGAATTTAATTTGAATTATAAAAGTTAATAAATTAATTAATTTATATTTTTTTAAGTGAATTATGCATGAGAAAAAGTTGTAAGATCTTTTTTAATTTACTTAATCCAAGTTTCTTTGCGTGATGTCAATGTAAGTGAAGTTCAGCAATGTGACTCTTAATTTTTAACACTAAAAATAAATGTTTATTAAATCATTATAAATTTAAAAAAAAAATTCAAAGTGAGGTAGAGTTAGAAAAGAATTTATTTTCTGAAGTTATATATCAAAATTATTTTGCCATTGTTGACATTAATTTCATAATATCTATTTTTTAATATTTTTATATTATAAATCGTCAGTAATAATAAGTTACTGTAAAAAAAATGATTACATAATATAACAAAATAATTTAATAAATCATATAATATTTTACAATATACATTTATTAAAAAAATATGTAATTTATTAAAAATAAAATATTTCAATCTCCTCTTTATTTTGCATTTTTTATAAAATTTTTTATTTTGAAATTTATATTAAATTTTTTTATATTTTATAAATGTGCTACACATAAATCTAAAATATTAAAAATATTTTTAGTTAAGTAATAAATTTATTATGACATGAGTAGTAAAATCTTTTTCTCCTAAATTGATGTTTGCTCTCATTGTGAAAATAGTGTAAATCATTTTATAATTTATGATGTTTTATAAAATATAAAGATGTTATAAATATTATTCTCTTTTTAAAATTTTATATAAAATATAAAAAAATAATAAATATGTTTTTATTATTTTTTATATTTTATAAAAAATTATAAATTATAAAAAACTCATATAAGATTATTTTTACAAGAAGGTTAAATATGAAGCTTAAAAAGAAAACAATTTTAAGGTTTGACTAAAAATATTTTTAATCATTTATAATAAATAAAATTTATATATAATGTATTTATAAAATTTAACATAACAAAATTTATGTAAAATTTGCTCTTTTAAAATATATCTTAAAAACACACGGAATCCGGAGTGGATTTCGCGCGTATTTTATTCCTGTCAGTGTCAACCGACCCCATTCTGTTGAAGTGCAGAATCTTGAAAGAATCTAATCTTGGCGGGACTCTCCCGCAGGAGCTGTACATGTTGCCTTTCCTCCAATTTCTGTGAGTATTGATTACGTTCTTTACTCTCAGGCTCCGCCGTAACGGCTTTTCTTTACCACCTCGTTGACTTTTTCTTTCTTTTCTTGTTTTTGGCACAGTGACCTTACAGGCAACTATGTCAGCGGTCCAATTCCTCCACAATGTGGTTCAACGAAGCTTGTCTCTATGTAAATCTCTCTCTTCCCTCTGCAATCGCTAAACCTTTTGCTTCTGTAGTACAAATGGCGAAGTATGAACCAATGAGCTTTTGTAAACTACTGAAACTCACCATTAGTTCACTCTCAATTGCTAAGCTTCGGTTATTTCATGAAACTTGAATCTAGCATTACTATGTCGTTGCAGTGTCCTCCTTGAGAACCGAATTTCGGGTTCAATCCCAACTGAGCTGCCAAACATTTCCACCCTGCAAACTTTGTGAGTTTTCAATCAACCAGTTTTCTTTAAGATGTTATCCTACTTCAGAATTGGATGATTTAGAGTGGAATTAAATCTTGTCACGCATAGTCAAGTGGGTTACAACAAATTATCGGGAAATATTCCTCCAGAGCTTGGGAACCTTATCGAACTTAACAGATTGTAAGGGTTAATTTTGTATATAGCATGCAAAATTTTATTTTTCAACAATTTTTTTATTTGTACTGATCAGTAAGTTTGTCTGTCATCATTAGATTGATTACTTCTCTTGTTGTTTTAGGCATTTTGGTTCAAACAATTTTGCTGGGGGCATACCTGCAACATTCGCTGCTTTAACGCGATTGCAGCACTTGAAAGCTTTCAAACTCCTTTTTCTTGAGGCTTTAGTGAAGCAAAATTGGGTACTATTCAGATTCTGAAATTATTGGTTAACCTTTGACCCCTTTTATACAACTTCATGCAGTCGTATAAATGACAACAATTTATATGGGAAGATACCCAATTTCATTGAGGGTTGGACGAATCTCAGCATCCTGTGCGAGCTTTTTTTATTATGTTTTTTAATTGATTGAAAAATCATGCATCATTTATTATTTAATCCAAATTTTGTAACAGAACAATGCAAGGAAGTGGTTTGAGTGGGCCAATTCCTGCTCGACTTTCTGCTCTGCAAAGCTTATCTGATTTGTGAGAAATGATTTTTTTTATATAATTATTTACTAAATCTAGTTTCACATTAATTTTTTCACTTAATTTCTTTCGGTCATGGTTGAAAGTTGATATGCAGGAGAATCAGCGACTTAAATGGATCTAATTCCACTTTTCCCCAACTAAATAATAATCCAAAATTAAATAAATTGTGAGTTCTGTTATTATTGTTGTTGCTGTTAATTATATATTTTTGTGCTACACATTTATGCATTGAATATACTTTATTTAATTCTTCAGGATATTGAGGAGTTGCAATATTGTTGGATCACTACCTGATTATCTTGGGAGTATACCAAATTTGACTATAGTGTAAACTCTTATTTCTTCCGTTCCTATTTTGCTAAATTGATGATAAATTTTGAGTTTTCCTAAATTGTTCCCACTTCTCAACTATTCTCTGAATCTTATAAATATGGCTGAATCATTGGTTGGATGGTTATGACCATTTTTTTGGTCAAGGTCATAGCCTTATTTTAGGGCTATGTCAAAGCATTTTGAAAACTTACATCAAATAGATTTTCTTTTGTTTTTTTGCGTACTTTTAACTGATTCACATATTTAATTGTGTTGAATGTACAGAGTTTGAAATCACCAGGCTGGAAGGTTACATATATCTAGACTTTAAAGTCAAGCATTTATTCCATTTATTTTTCCAGCCTTTTCTTTTGGAGAAAGAAAGCTGTGTTTCTGGAAAGAGAAGAAATAGTCAATTCATGATAATCACAATGTTCATAATCTTAAATCGAAATATGAGTTTATTGAGGCACCAGCACTCAGCTAGTATTATGGATAAAAACTGTTTTGAAGATCTTAACAATACCATTTTGTTGCACGTCTTCTAGTTTTCGTTTAACCTATGAAATAAAAATTCAGCGTGCTATTTGCATACAAGTATTCTTAAAAGTTTCCTTTCTAAGCATCTTTTGAATTCTGAATGTTATGCACTTGCAGAGACCTCAGCTTTAACAAACTAAGTGGAGAAATCCCAACCAATTTCAGCCTACCAAAAGTGGAGAACCTGTAAGCAGCTTTTATCTGTTTGCAGCTTACCTTTCTTGAATGGCTTAGTGTATTACTTGTATGATTTAGGATGATAAATCCCAAGAAAGTGAGATCTGTCCGTCGAATGACTGCAGTGACTGTTTTTGCACGAAAATTGTTATTTTTCGTCAAATGAAGTAAAAGAAAAAACCTTTCAGCATTGTATGTAAACTGAAGTCTTGAGTTCAACTGCAATTTCCTTTGTGTATAAGTATCTTGTGTTTGATTTAGTGTCTCCGTGCATGTATGTGTGCATATGTGTGTGTGTGTGTGTGTGTCTCAGAGAGAGAAACATTCCCAGATTTAAAGTAGATAAAGGGGAAAGTAGCATAAAATTCCTTCATGCAACAGCGACAGTTCCAAGTTTTAATAGATCAGGGGCATTAACAATGACAATCTCAATCAATTCTAAAATGTCTAATTGACACAATCAGATTTCATCAGATAATCCTGGTAAGTTGAAATTACTGCTGTCTTGAAAATACAAAAGAGGGAATACCAACAAAACAATTAAGGGTGATATTAGGATTTCTTAAGTTAATGCCATTGTTTTTTCCCCCTCTTTGAAAAGTGGTAATTCAGATATAGTGATCTGACCATATAAATTTTCTTTAAGGAAGCAGCCAAGCATTGATTACAAGCTTTCTGCATGTTGATTTGTTAACAATATTTTAATCTACATATTTAACGGGAAACCTGCTATCTGGACCAGTGCCAGCATGGATATTGAAAAATGCAAACTATGTGTAAGTATTTCTAATTCAAGTAAAAACCTTATTAGATGATATTCTTTGGTATTCATGTATGTCTCAGTAATTGAAACGATTTATGCTTATTTTGGGGGGTGCTTTAGCTGCTAACTTCATATCTGCTTATGACTTTTCTCTTGGGTATACTTTAACAGAAATTTGTATGCTGCAATTGTAATAACATATACATTTGTGAGAAAGCATAGTACTAGAAAGAACAATTACTATATTGGTAACATGTAGAATGTTAATTTACTGGGTAAAGGCATGGGAATTCATGCGTTATGTGGATCAGGTGCCTACTAAATCCAGACCTCAAAATTGGAATATGATAGAATATCTTAAATGGTTTAGGATAAGTCTTAGTTTCTTTCTTTGGTATTCATGTATGTGTCAGTAATTGAATTGTTGCGAAATGAGCAAGAATAATGGCGAGAATCGCAGCTGGGAAGACGAGGGAGACACCGAGAGAGAGGGAAAAATCAGCAGGAAAATAATACTCACATTATTTCAGAAAAAGACGTATATGGCCAGCTGAAAAATAAGGCCAGCAAAGACAAAGTACAAAAACACCCTCATTGTCACTTATGAAATACAAGACTGCCCTAGGAGAAAAAATACAATAGAACCCTTACTAATACAATTACCAACACTCCCCCTCAAGATGGAGCATAGATGTCTCTCATGCCCATCTTGCAAGTAATTGAATGGAATGTTCTACTCGAGAGCCCCTTGGTAAAGATATCTGCCAGCTGATCTTCAGACTTCACAAACAGGAGTTTTAGGATCCCTTCGGATAATTTTTCTTTGATAAAGTGTCTGTCAATCTCTATGTGTTTTGTTCTATCATGTTGGACAGGATTGTGTGCAATATTGATAGCTGCCTTATTATCACAGTAAAGATTGAGAGGAACTTCATCACTGACTCCAAGTTCTTGGACCAGCCTTCTAAGCCACAAAATTTCGCACACTCCAAGAGCCATAACCCTATATTCAGCCTCAGCACTGGATCTAGCAACAACTGATTGTTTCTTGCTTCTCCAAGTGACAAGGTTGCCTCCAAAGAACGTACAATAGCCCGATGTTGACCTTCTATCTTCAATTGACCCGGCCCAATCAGCATCTGCATACGCCTCTATTCTAGAATGTCCGTGTCTTGAGAACAACAACCCTTTCCCAGGGGTGGATTTTAAGTATCTCAAGATACGAAATACAGCATCAAGGTGAACAGTGCGAGGGTCATGCATAAATTTGCTAACAATGCTTACAGCATAGGCTATATCTGGTCTGGTATGTGAGAGATAAATCAGTCTGCCAACCAGCCGCTGATATCTGCCAAGTTCCACAGCTTCTCCATCACCAGCCTTCAGGTGATGATTCTCTATAATGGGAGAGTTTGCGGGTTTACATCCCAACATTCCAGTTTCTTGGAGTAAATCTAGAACATACTTCCTTTGACAGATGAAGATACCCTTGCTTGATCTAGCAACCTCAATTCCAAGGAAGTAATGCAAATTCCCCAAGTCCTTAATTTCAAATTCCTTGGCCAAGCAAGACTTGAGCCATTCAATTTCCTTCTTGTCATTCCCTGTCACAATAATATCATCCACATATACAATGATGGCAGTGATTTTCTTATTGCTTTTCTTAACAAACAATGTGTGATCTCCATTGCTTTGTTTGTAACCAAGATTAGCAATTGTCATGCTAAGTCTACCAAACCATGCTCGTGGTGACTGTTTTAAGCCATATAGAGCCTTTTTCAATTTACACACCTTTCCTGTGGTCTTATCACAACCAAAACCAGGAGGGATATCCATGAACACTTCCTCTTCTAGGTTCCCATGGAGAAATGCATTTTTTACATCCAATTGCTGTAATTCCCATCCAAAAATGGCTGCACAAGAAAGAATGATCCGTATGGAGTTCATCTTTGCAACAGGAGCGAATGTCTCATGATAATCTATCCCATAGGTCTGTGTGAACCCCTTAGCTACAAGTCTTGCCTTGTATCTTTCAATTGATCCATCAGCCCTGTATTTAACAGAGAAAACCCATTTGCAACCCACAGGTTTCTTTCCAATTGGAAGTTGAGTGAGTTCCCAAGTGTCATTTTTCCTTAGAGCTTTCATCTCCTCTATCATGGCTTCCTTCCACTTAGGATCATTAAAGGCCTCCCTCCAATCTTGAGGAGCAGTCACAGAAGCTACAGAAGATAGAAATGCTCTATAGGATGGGGATAATGAATCATATGAAATAAAGTTAGAAATAGGATGTTGAGTACATTTTCTAATTCCTTTTCTAAGAGCAATGGGACGATCATCATTATCAACAATTGGAATAGAAGAATGAAGAGGAGACTTACAAGTGATTGATGGATCAGGTTGTGGGGGAGCTGGATCAGAAGTGGGTTCTTGGCTAGGTAGAGTTTGTTGAATGGCATCTACTTGCTTTTTCTTCCTTCGAGAGTAGGTCAAGATTTCTGGTTCCTCCTGCTCCCTTGGTTCACTTACTTCCTCCCCATGTTCCTCAGGATGTAACTGTTCTAGAGTACTGTCTGTCTCCCCCTGAGTTTGATCGGGTATAGGATTATAGGTTGTAATAGAAAACCTTTCATTACCCTCTTGTGTCTCCCCCTGTTGAGGTGCTGGTTCAGGACAAAAATAGGCTTCATCTTCTTGGAATGTCACATCCATGCTTACAAACACCTTTCGTGTTGGGGGGTGATAACACTTATACCCCTTTTGAGTAGGAGAATACCCAATAAAGACACATTTAAGGGCTCTAGGATCCAATTTTCCAACATTCACTCTATGATCATGAACAAAGCATACACATCCGAAGACCTTAGGTGGAACCAAGTAAGAGGACGACCCCATGAGGACCTCTAGGGGAGACTTAAAGTGAAGTGTTCTTAAAGGCATCCTGTTAATAAGATATGCTGCCGATAACACTGCATCTGCCCAAAACATCTTAGGCACTCTCATGGTAAACAAGAGAGAACAAGCTACTTCTAACAGGTGTCTATTCTTACGTTCAGCTACTCCATTTTGGGCAGGAGTATTCACACAACTGGTTTGATGAACAATTCCACAAGTCTCCAAATACTGTTGAAACTCCTTGCTCATATATTCCAGTCCATTATCACTTCTAAGAACCTTTACTTTTGCATCAAATTGGGTGGAGACCATTGCATGAAATTTCTTGAAACATAAGAAGACTTCATTTTTTGAATGCATCATGTACACCCAAGTAGTGCGACTAAAGCAATCAATAAAAGTGACAAACCATCTATAGCCAGATATGGAAGTAATGCGACTAGGACCCCAAACGTCAGAATGAATTGTCACAAAAGGTACCAAACTTTTATTATCAACAATTGGATAGGAGTTCCTTGTGTGTTTAGCAAATTCACAAGCATTACAAACAAGATCTCTCTCATCACATTTACAATATAAGTCTGGGAATAATCTCTTCAATACTACAAAAGAAGGGTGGCCTAGGCGCCTATGCCATCTATGCAATTGTGATGCAATTGACCCATTTGAACTCCCTTGGAGCGCTGAACTGCATGAATTTCCCAGGCTATCTTCCAAAAAATAGAGGCCATCTTTCACTCTACCATAGCCAATCACCTTCTCCGTCTCTAGCTCCTGAAAAACACAATGCAAAGGGAAGAAAGTGACTTTACAGTTTAGGTCTCGAGTGATAGCACTAATTGAAAGAAGATTATTTGAAAAACTTGGGACATGCAAGACTGAGGATAAATTTAACAATTGTGTGCAGGCTATGGAACCCTTCCCCATTATTTTTGAGACAGTACCATCTGCTACTCGAACAGTATTTTGTCCATCACATGCTGTGTAGGATAAAAAGGAACTTAAAGTACCCGTCATATGGTCAGACGCTCCTGAGTCAACGATCCAATGATTCATTTTAGGACTAGAGACAGCATTGAGTGCTGATATTGGTATACCTGTGTTGGCAAAGTTAGAACTAGACGAGGTTTCCACCTTTGGAGACTGCGATATCTCAAGCTTAGCCATCAACCTTTTAAGTGTTTGGACTTCTTCCATAGAAAGCTTTTCAGTGCAGGGATTAGGTTTTGTAGGAGCTGGAGCTGCAGCCTCAGACAAGTGGACTTGAGGTCTAAATGAGCTTGGCCTTTTTCCACCTGAAGTTGGAGCACCTACAGTCTCACTACTGATTTCAGACATCCTTGGGCGTCAAATGGTCTTCACAAGATGGGCAAACCACACAGAACTAGAACAGCCCTCAGAACGACTCTCACTTCTGCACCCAACAGCCTACGCTAGCCCAAACTCCTGACAGCCAGTAAAATACTTCCAAGCAGCTAGCCCAACCGAAAAACAAGCCCCCAACAACACCTTTACCTTCTCTCAGCCACGAAGTTTAAGTTCAGAGTCTCCGTTTACAGCCATGGTTCGTGCATCCCCGGACTCCCCGAAGTGCCATGCCAACGGTTTCCTTGTGAACTTCTCGACGGGATCGGTGCTGTTGGCCAGGCGAGCCAGCCAGCTACCTGGAGAGTTGAAGACGACTACCGCGAGCGACGACTGGAAGAGGGAGCCGAGGTCGCCACTGGCGCAGCCGGAGTCGTCACAGATGAACGAGGTCCCTCTCAGGTCACCACTTGCAAGTCCCTTAGCCGGATATCTCGCCTTGACCCGACAACAGCAGCTCTGATACCATGTTGCGAAATGAGCAAGAATAATGGCGAGAATCGCAGCTGGGAAGACGAGGGAGACACCGAGAGAGAGGGAAAAATCAGCAGGAAAATAATACTCACATTATTTCAGAAAAAGACGTATATGGCCAGCTGAAAAATAAGGCCAGCAAAGACAAAGTACAAAAACACCCTCATTGTCACTTATGAAATACAAGACTGCCCTAGGAGAAAAAATACAATAGAACCCTTACTAATACAATTACCAACATGAATCTATTGCTAACTGTAGAAATCCTGTGATTTCCATTGATCATTTATTGATTTGACATATAAGGGAAAACTGGTCCAGAAGGATTTTGATATTACAGCTGAAGCAGGAGGTTTTGGCAAGGCAGTCACAAAAAAATACACAGCCATGGTTAACAGTAATGCCTTGGAGATCCGTTTCCATTGGGCTGGGAAAGGTTCAACTAGCATCCCAAAAAAAGGAGTTTATGGTCCTCTTATATCAGCAATTTCTGTAGATCCTGGTGGGTTGTACTCCTTTATCAGTTCATATTAGCCAATCAACTAAATGGTGTCATCTAATCCAAATATTCTTTCTTCAATAATTATTCAAGTAGACTTCGCGCCCCCCTTGGAAAGTGGAAGTCATGTACCTGTAGAAATTGTGATTGCAGCTGTGGTGGTGGGATTGGTGATTTTAATCATTATACTAAGCGTACTTCTGCGGAGAGGCAGTCCCAGAAAGAAAACTGCACTGGAGAAAGGTAAATGCAAAGTGATTGTTATGGTATTAAAATTAATAAAACATTTCTTCTGAAACACTCAGTAACACATTACATGTGTTTGCACGCCTAAAGCATGAATTTGGATTTGTAACTGAATGTGCAGATATCAATGTATATTACCATAAACTTAAGTTATTTTGTTGCATTAGATAGTGCTTATGGAAATTTCAGATCATTTTGGACTAAAATCATTTGATAAGAAATTTCTCAAATGCATTGATAATGTTCAATTTTCTCAGTCCCTTTACTTTTTTTATATATAGATTTTAATTTTCTTCTCTGACAGAGATGAAGAATTTGGATTTGCAAACTAATTGCTTTACCCTGCGGCAATTCACAGCAGCTACAAACAACTTTGACATTGCATATAAGATTGGAGAAGGAGCTTTTGGTCCTGTTTACAAGGTATCATTCACAATGGAGTTTCCTTCTACTTCATAATGTTTAATATCTTCCGTAATAATCTAGTCAAAGGAAATCGTGTTATGCTTTTTATAAACTTAACACCAGTTCTCAAATTTAGGGCATCTTGTCGGATGGCACCATTGTAGCAGTTAAACAGCTTTCATCCAATTCACGTCAAGGGAATCGTGAGTTTATAAATGAGATAGGCATGATTTCTGCTCTGCAGCACCCTTATCTTGTTAAGCTTTATGGATGTTGTGTTGAGGGAAATCAGCCACTATTGGTATATGAGTACATGGAAAACAATAGCCTTGCTCGTGCTCTATTTGGTAGGCCTTGGGTTTTATACTGCACTTTGCTTCTAGTTCTATATTTATGCATAGTCTTTCCCTCACTACATTAATGCATGGATGTCTGTAAAGTGATATCTGCCTTTAATATCGTTAATTGTCCCTATGAAGGCCCAGAAGAATGTCAGTTAAAGCTAGACTGGCCCACAAGGCAAAAAATTTGCATTGGTATAGCAAAAGGTTTGGCTTTTCTGCATGAAGAATCAAGACAGAAAATTATTCATCGGGACATTAAGGCCACCAATGTGCTGCTTGATAAAGATCTTAATCCGAAGATATCCGATTTCGGTTTAGCCAAGCTGCATGAAGGGGATAGAACACACATAAGCACCAGAATAGCTGGAACTTTGTGAGTTATTATATGTTTTTTGATTAGTTTATAATCTATATCAGTAAAAATGTTAGCAGTTTAGAGAGAGAAGCTGAAAGAGAAAGAAAGAGAGAGAAACAGAGAAAACTTTTTCAAAGGGTAACTCTACCTTAAAATCTTCAGCTAATTACCCATACCACATAAACACCAGACAATACTAGTTCAAGTAGGACTAGTATATTACAAGGAACCAAGCTCAAGAGAGACTGTTATTAGTTAGTGAGACAGTTAGAGAACTGGCACGACTAGGGACAAATGTATAAATAGAGGAAAGAAGAGAATAGAAGGGGATATCAGATAGAGTAAGAGTGTAATCGGAGCCTAGGGCTCTGGATAGAAGGGGCAACCCTTGGGGAGAGTCTCTGTTGTATAGCTCAGGGGCCACTAAACCTGGAATAGGAAAAGTTCTTCAACAAAGCTTTCTTATCAATCATTTTCTCTTTCTAAATTCATATCTCAATCTTGGGTCTGTAACACTATAGTAAAACTGACTGCAGTTTATTCACTAACAAAAACTATTAGCTTTCCTTTTAGATATTTCTTCACATCATTTAAATGCATGAATTTGTCATTGTGTAGTGGTTACATGGCTCTAGAATATGCAATGCATGGTTACTTGACTAAGAAAGCAGATGTTTATAGCTTTGGGATTGTTGTCTTGGAAATTATTAGTGGGAGGACCAACACCACTCATCAGAGCACCCACCAGTCAGATGTTGAATGCTCCTATTTGCATGACTGGGTAACTTCTTGCCGTCCAACATTATATCAATCTAATTTTTCATGATATTATCAAGCAGGGTTAGGCGTTTTGGTCAAAGGCAGATTAAAGGACTGTTACACAGAATTCCATTGAGTGCCATGTTTGAAGAGCGATAAGCTTTTATGCTCTTCTTAAAGAAGATGATTGAACTATTTTATTTAGTAGTATCTAATTATTGGTATCAATATGTTCTATTTCAATGAAATACTTGGTGGCTGTGCAAATATAGCTGATGTCACCATTGTGATTATTCTGTGCATTTAAGAATAATGTAGATCTTTCTCATCTTTGTCAAAATGCTGCGAGCGTTCGTACTTTCCATTGGTTGTTCACTGCATTTAAAATCTGTGTTTATTATCTAACGCTTCCATATTTCTGTTACTAGGCACATACATTGAAAAATCAAGGTGAGCTCATGGAGCTAATTGATCCAAAGTTGGGTGTGGACTTCAATGAAGAAGAGGTCATGGTGATGATCAATGTGGCTCTTTTGTGCACCGGCATCTCTCCAGTAGCTAGGCCTACCATGTCTTCAGTGGTAGGTATGCTTGAAGGTAAGCCTATTGTTGAGGAAGTAGTCCCAGATGAAACTGAGATGATGGGTGCGATGGATTTGGAAATAGTGAAGAATAACCCCCTACAGAAAGAAGAAAAGAACAAAGTTGAGAGTGGGACTAGCACCATGCTATGCCCATGGGATTCCGACGACTTCGTCGAAATCCTTTTCAGATCTCTGTCCGGTCGATAAGGATTCCTTCTACTGGGAGAAGATGGATTACAGATTCTTCCTTCTCAAGATAACTATCTTGCCACACTAGGAAGCATGCTTAGCGCTCATTATTTTCAGATTATTCCTCCATCTATATTTAATCTAATCGTGCAAGTTTCTTATTTTTGGTTGTTCCCTTTAGCAATATAATATTTGAACAAACATATTTATTTCTTTAAGTCAAACTTACACATTTCTCTATTTAAACAATAACAAATAGCAGTAATTAACAGTTATAAATTTAAATTAATTTTAATTATTGTCTCATGCTGTTTGTTATGAATACATGAGATGAAATTGAAAATAATAAATATGAAATGCAGAAAATAAAGAAAGCCCTAAAGACCAAATCATATGCAATTAATCTATAGAATTGTTTTGTCCGATACAAATTGAAATTGAAAGTAAAATTGAAATTGGAAAAGAAATTGGAGAAGAAATTGAAATTGAAGAGAAATTAAAATTTTTGTACATTTTAAAATTTTAAATTCTAAAATTCTAAATTTTAATCTTTCTTAAAATCTTAAACTTTTAATATAAAATCTTAGATGCTAATCTTAAACCATAATTTCTTAATACTCAAAATATTAATTTTTTTTTAGAATTTTATATTTTAAAATTTTACAACTTAAATTTTAAATTTTAAATTCTAAAATCTTAAACATTAACCTAAAATTTTAAATTCTTTTCTCTTTTATACTCTTCAGCACTAATGACTTTCCTTATTAAATGTTGGGTGAAGTGAGTAACTTAGTATTGCTTTCAATTTTGAAAGATATGTTTTGAATCTTAAGTTGACTTTCCTTATCACATTGGTTTTATTCTATGTGAGTAACTTAGTATTGTTTGCGATTTTTTTCCTTATATATCGTTGACGTCACACGTGCGGCAATCACCTTGGACAATAGAACCTAAGTCAGGGAAAATTTAACAGTTATGAAGTAATCATGTTGGACTGTGTCAGCAAGGAATTGCCCTGAGATACTCTAATTCTAATGGTACAAAATCCAATTAGCATGACATTATTTAATTATAAATAGGTCGTTTGGATTGAAAAAATTGTATTTTTTGGTTGTTGTAATATTTAATTTAAGTAATAACATATTATATTTTAAGGATTGAGCTTCTCTAAATATAAGGTACACTTTATAAGATAAAATACCTGAAAAATAATTGTTAATAAAAAATAATAATATAAATTATTATAAAATATAAATAAATTTTAAATTTTAAATTTAAGATAAATTATTTTTTATCAATAATTATATATTTAATTTAATTACAAGAATTATATTTTACACTCGAAGAGTTAAAATAAGATTTTAATATCCAATGTCACTAAATTTATATTGTAAAAATGGTAAAAGCATAAAATTAGTTGGAAATTAAATTGCTGAAAATATTAATAACGTGAAAAATATAGCATACTTTGAAGTATTTATGTTGTAAAAATGACAATTTCCCTTACATTTTTCATTGGCCGAAGAAGGTTTTTTTTTTTTTTTTTTTTCAATCTTTCATGAACTCGATCATTGATTATTAAACTCCGAAAATGGCAATTTCCAAACTTGAAAAATAATTAAATGAAAAAATGGAAGTCATATTTTTTTTTTCTCCTTTACTTTGCAAACCTCCTGAATAACGTTTATGGTGGTTAGGGAACTGTCAATGGAAGTTTGGTATCCATGTTCTTCTTTTTAAAGGTTGACAGCTCATGGTTGATCTTGAGCGGGAGCAGGTAATGGGATAGAAAGCCGTCCTCGTCGTCGCACTTACACAATTCGTTGGAGGTGGGAGAGAACCCACAGCGAAAAGAACAGTGTCACGGCCACATTCATTCTTTTGTCAATGCATTTTTCACACTCTCATATCAAATATTAAAACGAGTTATTTTATATTAAATTTTTTAACAGATATAACCCTTGCACATAAGTATATAATATCCGTCTAACATTTTTTTTGTAAAAATGATGAGCGGTGCCATATTTCTATTTTTTATTCTATATTTTTTATATTTTTTTAAAATAAAAAACAATAAATACTATTTATTCTTTATTTAAAAAATCATAACAAACCTAAAAATAATAAGGTAGAAATATCTTTTCCGAAAAATGATACACCTATATTTTTATTGCTAAGCTACTATCCACGTCATTGAGAGTTACGTATACAAGTGTACGTCAATGAATAATCCAGAAGGGCCCATATAATTTGGAAGAACCGCGTTTCTGTCGGATTGACCAAAAACAATAACCCATTTAATTTTTTTAATTAAAAAATATAAAGTGAGAAGAATTTTTTTTATTTTAATGTCAGAATAAATTATTAATTTTAATAATAATTTGTAATGAAAAAAGAAATTACTTATTAACAAGAATTTTTAAATTTAAACTTAAATCATATAATTATTATAAATAAGAAATTGATTAAAGTCAATCCTTGTAGATAAATTCACTTACATTTAATATATATATACATATATTATATTTAAGTTCTTATATTATTTTTTCATAAATATTAATTTAAAATTGAATATAAAATTATATGTAATTTAAAATTTATTTTAAATAATATATTAATAAAAAACGTAAATATAAGAGGATTGATATAAATTATTCGCTTATCATTAAATGCATCAAATGGTTTACCGATCAAATTAGCTCATTATTCTTAACATTTGAGTGCGTAAATTAGTCTGTGTGTATGTCCAAATCTCTTCAAAACTCTCCCTCGTGTCTCTGTTTCAGTTCAGGTTTTACTATTTCTTCATCCGTAGATAAATATTTTTTAATAACATTAAAAGTATACACGTAAAAACAGATGGAAAAAAAATTGCAATTAAATCTGCATGTTATTTACGTTATCTTCAAATATTTTATATTAATCATTGAATAAAAAATATGCCAACAGAACTCACAATATGAACAACTCCCATTACTTGCTTAGAAACCAACCGGAAATAGACTCGAACACAAAACAAACTAGAAGACTCCAGCTTGCACACTTCTCAAGCACCTTTTCACACGCAGCCTGTAACAAATAAAAAAAATTAGAATAATCTTTCTCTGTCTGTTCCTGCTTAAAACCACTCTTTATCTTTGAGAACGATGACTTTTTGTTTCTTTGGGTTGATAGTCTTCCTGGTCATAAAGCGATAAAACACCAGTCCCACCAAACCGGCAGCTCTCATTTATGTATGTGGGATGACTGCCCTTTTTAACTTGAGTTGGTAGCAACTAGCGATCACATTTATGAAGATGAAGATCACATCCCACCGAAGTTTCCTCTTTCGGCTTCCTGCGTTCGCTCTTTGCTTTGCATCATTTGCTTTTGGGGCCACTCTTCATGAAGATGAAGGTATGAAAATTACCTGAAGTTTCTAGGCCACTGGAAAATAATTGACCCAACGACAAAGTTTTCAATGATTAAGCTCTAAATATGTCAAGAAAACAGATAACAAAATGTCTTGGAACTAATCTTCCTGTAATTCCTGTTACAATATGTGCTCCAAATTTTAGAGATAAATGATTTAATTTGATTGTTAGTTCTCATCTTTTGTATATTAATTTGTAGTGCAAGTTCTGAAAGACATAGCCAAGACTCTGGGGAAGAATGATTGGGACTTCAGCATAGATCCATGCAGTGGAGAAGGTAACTGGAGAACGCCAAATGCTGCATATGGAGCAGAAAATGATGTCATCTGCAATTGCTCTTTCGCTAATGGCAACCTCTGCCATGTTACTAACATGTATGTATGTATGTGATGATCTCTGTCCTTCTCTGTAATGTGGGTTCTGGTATTTTTTTGCCTTACTCCTCACTTCTAATTTGAGGACAATGTTAGATATGAGTCGAAGTGTCAACCAAGTCTATGACAGGCCACAGAGTTGTCAGCTCATCATAATTGAAACTAAAAAGCCCAAAAATGAAACTTCCATGACCTGACACCAAGTTCCATATGTATCGGTTCGGGGCATTGGACCCTTAAATTTTACCTTCAGTGTGGTCCAAAGTAGTGCCTTTTTCTTAATTTTGAATTCCTTCACTCTCTACCTCCTTGTATAATGGTACTAAAAATTAACTGTCTTAACTAAATAAAAGATAGACATTTTAAATGAAATTGTTTTTGATAATATTACAAAGTTTTTTTTCTTATGTGACAACTAGTCATCACAAAAGATTAAACTTACACTCTGGCCTATAATTACCCTAATAATTGGCCATGTTATAAGGTTTTGAGTTGTACTTTAAGCCCAGAAAATAAAAGTTCAGTAAATGGATATAGAGAGAGCATGAAAAAAATAGAGAGAGAGCTAATTTTGGCAACTTTATTTTACATTTTAATTTTTTTTATGTTAATTTTAATGGAATGTACAGACTTCTAAAGTCACAAAACCTTTCGGGCACTCTCCCGGCGGAGCTGGTTAGGTTGCCTTACCTCCAAGAAATGTGTGTCATTCTAACTTACGCTCTCACTCTCATGCACAATCCTCTCTATTTGTGTCAAGAAACTCTACTTCCACAAAAAGTTTCTCACTTAAAGCTGATAAAATGCACTAATCACCATTTGATGTGGTAGGTTCCACACACTTATTGATGGACTGTCACTTTATTTAATGGTGATAAGTGAGTTTTGTGAGCTTTAAGTGAGAAGGTTTTTGTGGAAACAGCATTACTGATTTGTGATACTCACTTCTTTCTTTCTCTCTCTCTTTTTATCACAGTGACCTCACCCTCAACTACCTTAATGGTACAATCCCGAAACAATGGGGCTCCATGAATCTTGTCAACATGTACACTTCTTTTCCCATTCTTTCTTTAATTGTTCTCAAGTATTTTTTTTTTCAATATACATATATAGCATGTGATTTTGACAAAGAGGTTTCAATTATATTTATTTTAATTAACTTCCCAGTTGTTATCTTGCACTAATTTCATTAAACATGGATTTGATAATGCATGTGTCTATGGCAGTTCACTTTATGGAAACCGACTAACTGGTCCAATCCCAAAGGAGCTGGGAAACATTATCACTCTCAAAAGTTTGTAAGTTTATAGTTTTCACATGGGATTTGTCCTTTCAATTTCATTAAAACTTTTAGAGCAACTTACCTTTAATTGGATAGGGTACTGGAGTTCAATCAATTCATTGGAAACCTTCCTCAAGAGCTTGGGAATCTTTCCCAGATTGAAAGACTGTAAGCCCTTTATATCAATTGGCATTTGCACTTCCCATATGAACCTTTTTTAGGCTGCTTGGATTTTACTTCTGAAATTTAAGTGTTGATTGAGCATTTGGTTCACTTTCTATATCATATATTGATTTACTTAGTCTTGCTGCAGGCTTCTTACCTCCAACAATTTTAGTGGAGACTTACCTGCAACACTTGCAAAGCTCACCACATTGAAGCATGTGTAAGCTTCCAGCTTTTCTTTTCTTTTTTTTTTTTTTTTCTCCTCCCCTTCTATTACACTGAACTCTATGTTACTTCGGCTCCAGATTATCAGTAAATTTTCTTTTTTGGTTATGCTCTTTTAATGCAGTCGAATTGGTGACAATCAATTCTCTGGAACCATACCTGATTTTATTCAGAGTTGGACAAGCCTTGACACACTGTGATTTCTGTTTCTTTTTCTATTGTGAACTTCAATTGTTTTCAGTTGTTGTATTACACATTGTCATTTTGCTGAAGCAATAGTTTTTCATTTTGACAGAGTAATTCAAGGGAGTGGTTTGAGTGGGCCAATTCCTTCTGGAATTTCATATCTCAAAAACCTCACTCACTTGTAAGTATGGTCCATTTTTTTGTAGCCAAGGTTTCAGAACTAGCTAACTCTTTTGAACTCTTTAATCATGCTCAAAATGTGATATGTAGGAGAATTTCTGATCTGAATGGATCTGGTTCACCTTTTCCACAACTGACTAATATGAAAAATCTGGAAACACTGTGAGTTAGATGCTTCAATTATTATTATTATTACTATTTTTCTATTTTTCACTTTGATCATCAATGGCTCAATAAGGCAATGCTTTTAGGAAAAGGAAATAAATAGGATGAGATGCTGATGCCATTTTGCTTTCACAAATTGACCTACTGTTTGATTGTTTCCCAGGATATTGAGGAGTTGCAATATTATTGGTACAGTGCCTGAAGATCTGGGAAATGTGACTAGTTTGAAAGTGTTGTAAGTGTTTTATTTCTTTTCCATGTCGTTTGATTGGTACTTAGGGGAAAACCTTGGAATTTTCCTGCATTATTTCATTTATTTTAGAATGTTTATTTTTGCATTTTGTACTCTTCAATTTCATGAAATAATCGGACATGCTTCTTTTGTATGTCTCATTATAAGAACTACATACTATCATGTTCCTTTTCTTCAGAGTGTTTTTTTTTTTGTTATTTTTTATTTTTTAATATAAAAACTTACGCTGGGTATAATTTCTTTTTCAGGGACCTCAGCTATAACAGATTAAGTGGACAAATTCCAAGCAGCTTTGATGGTCTACAGAACTTGAATATGCTGTAAGAAACTTTTTATGGTTTCCAATATGATGACATGAATACAAGGACAGGCATTTCTTGGTAGTTAGGGATAATATATAACTTTATCTGTTGGCTACAAATTTAGGGATAAACTTTCAATAGGTCAAAACAAGGCTGCTTCCTCAGGAAACCGTAGAAATCACTCACCATTTTTGAAAAATCATATAAATATTGGATTGTGACATTGAAACTGCTAACCGCAATGTGTTTGTATGAATTACTCAATAACAAGCTCATGTCTTAATTACATGTAAAAATTAAGTTTTAACGTTAGGTGTGAACTGGGATAGCTTAACCCAGTTGGATCTTTAAAGAGTTAAATCAACGTAGTGGCTGTAGACTCTTCTGTAGTATATTAGACCAAGCCAAGCTTGTGATTTTTCACATTGAAATGGCACAACAATGTTACGAATAAAGAATGCATTTGCATTTGTTTAGAGATGTATTATGCCAAATGCTACCTCAGATTGCTTTTTCTGAAAATTTGATATTTCATCTAGAATCCACGTTCACATCCATCATTTGACTAATTTGAAACTATCAATTTATCTATTTCAGAGAATCTTATTTCTGGTTCTATCTGAAGAAAAAAAATGAGATAAAAAAAAAAGAAATAAGAAATATAGAGGAGAAGAAATAGGTGTCTAAGCTAAAAATTTTCAATGCAGTGTCAAACCAGTTAAGTCGGTAGAAGGATTCTGGGGGACAGTACCTAATTTGGGAATAAGATTTGCTAGCTTATTTACATTTTGGTGGTTCATTGCAGTTATTGTTAGGTTCTGTAATTTAATTTCTTGATAATGTAGTATTGATTTTATGCAGATTTTTAACTGGAAACCTTTTTACTGGTCCGCTGCCTGAGTGGATAGATAAGCCAGACTTTGTGTAAGTTCTATTTCAAATGCTTCTACTATAATTTCTAGAATTAAACGATCAAGATCTTCTGCATTGTAAAATGTTGCCCACTTACATTCATTATTTGTTCCTGTGAGAGAAAAATATTGGAGAGAAACTTGAGAGACTAGCCTCTCTTGGCTTATTATTTATAAGAGGCTGTGCAAAATGAAATAATGGGCCTAATCTAACGCTGATCACAAGGCCTGGCTATACCATATGATACACATGTAAAATAAGTACAATAATTCTAACAGTTCCCTTTCTCCTTTCTGAGCAGAATATGTGCTTTTTTCCCCCTCATTTGAAAAGTGTAGCTTTAGCTTCATGTTTGTCTCCACTTACGTCGTAGAGCATTGCTCTCCTTATCCTTGCTGAAACTGTAAGATAATGCTTCATGCTCAAAGGAAAGATCCAATGTTCACCAAAAGCTTTATGCAAATTTTTCCATAAAAGATGTTGTCTGGCAATGTAGAAATTAATGAGCAACTGCTTTTGGTACAACCGCACATGGCACACCTCAAAATAGAAAGATCTGTATGTGGTCTACAAATCTGCTGCATGTCACTAGTACTAGTGTTGTTGAGTACTTCTGTCCAAATGAAATACTTGATCTAGTAGTTTTGGATTTACGAATGGGCTTATCAAGGAGGAATTGCTCTTTATTGGGAGATTAGAGTAACAAGTTGCAAGAATAAATGGCAGAATGGATTGTAAATCATTATTTACACTACATAAAACACATGGTAGAATTTTTACCAGTTGTCCATGAGAGTTATTCTGTTGTTTTACCATGGAAAGTAGAATCACATATGAACTCATTCATCTAAATATATAATATCACCCTGTAATTCAGTCAACTTGTGTTCTGCTTCTGCCTCCCATCTATCATCTATCATTTTCGTACTGCTGTGTTTACAGTTACATAGTTCCGCTAAAAGACAAATAAAATTATCTGGTTTAAGTTACTCCTTTCTCTTTGTTTGATCTTTTGTTTATGAAACAATTTGCTGCACCACAGTACCATCATATGGAAGGATGAGATATGCTTAGTTTAGTAGTTGATAAGTAGCTCTCCGACATCTTCTACCTGTCAGTCATAGAAACCATATTCAAACTTCTCGTCTTATGTAGTTTGACCTTTAATTTATTTCTTGGATAATAAAGCAGAAAAACCTTCATACTTAAGTACTGATATTCTTAGAATTTTGCTGGGAAACTAAGTATTCATAAAGTTTATTTGTTGCATCTTCTTATATTCTTAATCACATTTTTTGAGTTGTACACAGAGATCTCTCGTTTAACAACTTCAGCATTAGAGACCCAGCGCAGCTTACTTGTCAACAGGGAAGTGTGTAAGAATCCTTTCATTTTTATACCTTTTTATTTATTTATATATTTGTCCTGCAACTTTAAGATGCTATGTGAGCCTTAGCCATTCACTTTATGTTACAGGAACTTGTTTGCATCTTCTTCGAATTCAAATGGCAACAACTTGTGAGTTTTTTGTTTGCTTTGTTTTTTTGGTCAGGATAAGTTATTGGAACAAATATATGGCTATAGAGGTTATAATGTGATTTTCTGACATGTTCTGTGCCTTTCATAATTTTCTCAGAGGGATCGTTTCATGTTTGGATAACATTCAGTGCTCCAAATGTAAGTTGATTTGTCAGGGCTATTTTATAGACTGTAAAGAATTGCTTTAGCAATTGAACTTCTTGACTTTTTTGTGTTTTGAAATTTTTTTTCATTTGTTTATTATGAAGTTTGAGGTACAAGGGCAAGGGGATTATTGTCCTACCACTGAGGCACAGATTATACTGTACTTGTATATCAACAACTTATTGTAGGGTTGTTAGCCTTACAGCTGAAGTTAAAAAGATGATAGAAATTGAAATTACATAGCTGATTGTGCCATGATGCTGTGAGTTTCTCATTTGAGCTGGTTGACTTGTTACAATTGTAAAGGGTCCGTTTCTTGAGGTTTTCCTTTTTTTTCCGTTTGGTAGTATTTGTCAATAATTGAAAGAATTCAGATCTGACTTTTAGGATCATGACAAGAAAATAGAACCACATAAATCTATTAAGTAGTTTATCTTAATTTTGGTTGTACTGCATGGCTATTATATCGACAAAATATATGTTTGGATGTGTTGTAAGATCTTTGCATTGTATGTAACCATGGAGCACCTAGTTAAGAATTGTTATTTTGGTTTGAACGTCTGGTTCCAAGTGTAAATATTTTTTCTCACTGGGTCTGGGTGTGCATTAATATCATGCCACGGGTTTTCTTTTCTTGTATCTTTTGGAGTCATTTCTAATAGAACCCAATGACACCGTCTAATCTATGTAGTCGACGTTACCTAGTAGAATAAGTCTTTATCTGTTGTTGTTTCTTTTGGAGCCAATTAAGATTTTCTTTAAAGTTTTTGTAGAAGAGTGTAGATATCACAACACAATTATGTCTTTAGATGGTTGGCAATCACATATAACAAATCATATTCTGATTGCTTTTCTCGTAAAGTTGTTGCTTACCTTCCGAAACTCCTCCATCAACTTGTGCATGTCATGCCATACAGGAAATCAGCAACAAGAAATGACCAGTTTCCTTTGCTTAGGCTTGCCGTTAGGATTCAAGAATCAACAAACCATAAAATTAGCTACTGTATTATTGAATTATCAATAAAAGGGGGAATACAGCAGCAGAAAAACATGAACAGTAACTAGAGGAATGATCCTCCTACCAGAGCAACAATGCTCCTTCTCCCTATCAAGGAAAAAGCCAAAATTGACAGATGATTCCTTCACTCTCCCTAAATACGGACCAGTTGTGCCAGTAAGTAAAGTCAGTCCTCCCCACTCACCAACGGTTCCCACCTCCCCTCAGCTGGGCATCACTTTTCTTTTTTCCTCTCGTACACTCTCCAAGTGGTGGGCTTGGCTATGGGCCCATTTGTAGTAGTCTCGGGCCTATCACTCGCATAATTCAACCTTACTCCTCCTTCTATCCTTCGTCCCTAGCAGAAAAAAATGAGGTTTAGACACAAGAGAATGAAAAATTAATTTGGATGGATATTTTTTTCTCATCTGATTTTCTTATTGTGGTTGATTTCTTATAGTAGTTGCTTATCCTTTTCTGGTTGTCCCAGCCTTTTACTCTCTTCATATTAATTGTGGTGGCAACACTGTAACATCTAATGGAAGTAAGACATATGATGATGATTCAAGTGTGGCTGGACCAGCAAGATTTCTCCTCTCAAGAACAAATTGGGCACTTAGCAACACTGGTCACTTTTTTGATAGCGGACGTCCAGACTACTATACTTGGTCCAATACAACTGCACTTGCTATGGCCAACGCTGAACTGTACATGGATGCACGTGTGTCTCCAAATTCTCTAACTTATTATGGATTTTGCCTGGGAAATGGAAACTACACAGTAAATCTCCATTTTGCAGAAATAATGTTCACGGACGATAAAACTTACAACAGCCTGGGAAGGCGTGTATTTGACATCTACATTCAGGTTTATATATATCAATTGTTTTGCTGCCTTATTATCCACGTGTTTGATATAGAACAACCTCGTTAGTTCTAATTCTTTTTGGGACATTGTTATGTTAGATTCGTATTTTATAGGAGGTTTTAATATAAGCAAAATTTCTAATAACCAAACATCAAGTATGACTTATAAAAGTTGATCTTTGTCTCAGTTATTTGACTTCATTTATAATGCCAACTTTTTTTTCTTTTTTTCTGCTTTGCTAATGATTTATAGAACCATTTGTTACCAACTCAATTTCCAGGCTTCAAATTGTAAATTAAACATATTGAATAATTCCTGTTTGTATTATGATATTGCAGGAAAAATTGGTGATGAAGGATTTCAATATTGTGAAAGAAGCAGGAGGAGTTGGTAAGGCAGTCATTAAGAAGTTCACTGCTGTTGTGAGTAGCACTACCTTGGAGATCCGCCTATATTGGGCTGGGAAAGGAACAACAACTATCCCATTTGGATCAGTATATGGTCCTCTTATATCAGCTATATCTGTGGATCCAGGTGGATTGTACTTCTCTCAAGGTTTTTATTATTCTGCCATCACCTAGATCATCTAATCTTAATATCTAAATCCCTTTTATGATAACCAAGCAGATTTTACACCCTCATTGGGAAATGAAAGCAGCATGTCTGTAGGGTCTGTGGTTGCAATTGTGGCTGCTGGAATAATTTTGATTATCCTTGTATTTTGTATACTTTGGTGGAGAGGCTGTCTAGGACAGAAAAGTTCATTACAAAGAGGTAGTTGCTATTTTACAGCAAGTATCATGGTCATTAACCTTTTGAATCTGCTGCACTAATATGGTATTTTGTATGAGTGAAACTTGAATTCTTTTTGTAATTTATTGTTTAAATATCTAGTTATTTCACTTTCCTGGTTAACTATCTTGCTAACTCATTTAAGAGAACAACATAATAACACATGCATTATGGGTACAATAAGGGCTTTGGCGTCTAAATTAATCTCAACTCTGCCAAATGTATTAATAACTGTATTTTTCCATTATAGTAGAACTCTGATTTTTCTCTATTTTTATTAGCAGAGCTAAAGGAATTAGATATGCAAACTGGCTTGTTTACCTTACGGCAAATCAAAGCTGCGACAAACAACTTTGATGTAGCCTTTAAGATTGGAGAAGGAGGTTTTGGTCCTGTTTACAAGGTATTCTACTTAAGCTAACTGTTGTGCTTGATAATTTTGAATCCTCTGCTTGTGGATTTTGCATGCTTATATTTCATTTTCAAATTTCTGAGAACTTTTCACCATTGCCTGGAATGTAGGGAACTCTTTCAGACGGCACAACAGTAGCAGTTAAGCAGCTTTCTTCCAAATCAAGGCAAGGGAATCGTGAGTTTATAAATGAGATTGGCTTGATTTCTGCTTTGCAACACCCCTGTCTAGTTAAGCTCTATGGCTGTTGTATGGACGGAGATCAACTATTGCTGTTATATGAATACATGGAAAACAATAGCCTTGCTCGTGCTTTATTCGGTAACCATTTTTCTTTTTGTTCAAGCTTGCTAGCTGTTTCTGTAGGAATCTATAATCTTGAGTACCATAACATATACAAGTGACAATAAGGTGCTGTTGTCTAATTTCTATTACATTCACAAATGAAGGCCCAGAAGAATGCCAATTGAAATTAGATTGGCCTACACGGCAGAGGATTTGTGTTGGTATTGCAAGAGGTTTAGCCTACCTCCATGAAGAATCAAGACTGAAGATCGTTCATAGGGACATCAAGGCCACTAATGTATTGCTGGATAAATATCTCAACCCAAAGATATCTGATTTTGGTTTGGCCAAGCTCGATGAAGGGGACAATACACACATAAGCACTAGGATTGCTGGCACTTAGTGAGTTCCCATTATATCATCTTTTCTGTGAATTATTTCGTGTGATTTTTTACTATTACTGTGTACACATGATTGCACTGTGAAGAAACAAATTAATGCAGGTCATATACTTTGAGATACCTTTAGTTTCTGAATTTAATTTAGTCAACTTGTTATGAATTTTAGAAAATTATAATTTCTATAATTACTGTAATAGATAAGTTTTCAATGTTGCAGTGGATATATGGCTCCCGAATATGCAATGCGTGGTTATTTGACTGACAAAGCGGATGTTTATAGCTATGGAATTGTTGCCTTGGAAGTTGTTAGTGGGAGGAGCAACAACATGAGCCGTCCTGAAGAAGAATGTTTCTCTCTTCTTGATTGGGTAATTTATGTTCTTGTGCTCTCTCCTCTGTTCATGCCAGTCTGATTTACGTATGTTGTATAAATACTCTGTTGCAATTTTCATTCAAATTTATCTAGTGCTACTTGGAAGAGCAATGTATTTCACACTTTATGACAACTGCTGTAATTTCCCAACATGAAGGTATTCGAGTAAGTGTCATCAATGTCTTCTTACTTGATAAATTTCTGGTGTCTGGCCATGCAAATATGACAAATGGCGTTCCCTGCAAAATCCTCATACTTGAAGCCTAGGGTTTTTCATTTCTTCTTGCTAACTATACCAGAAAGATTGCTTCCGTATCTTATTTCCTGTATACTTACAGATCTCTTTGCACCTTAAATCTAGTAGGTTGTTTGTTTCAACCATGAAATTTAACTTTAGAATCTACTGCTGTTTCTATTTTGTTCTACCAGGTGCTTCTCTTGAAACGAGAAGGTAATCTTATGGAGCTAGTTGATCCGAGGTTGGGTGCAGCCTTCAACAAAGATGAGGTTTTGGTGATGATCAATGTGGCGCTTCTATGCACCAATACCTCTCCAATGCGTAGGCCCACCATGTCTTCAGTGGTAAGCATGCTTGAAGGCAAAACTGTTGCTCAAGAGGTGGCGTCAAACAAAAGTGAGCTATGTGAAGAGATGGATATGAGAGAGTATTGCCAACAGAGGGGAAATAACAGAATAAGTGAGACTCAAAGTGAGGGTATCTCAGTAGATGAATCTTCTGCAATTCTATCGAGTACATATCCTGCCAGCCTTGATTCTTCTTACTGGGAGAAAAGTAATTAGAGACCCTGCAGAAATTGTACCAATTTTGAGTCCTCTCTAGATCTTACCATGCTTGGATGTATACTACAATTGTTCCTTCAACATCCCTTCATGATGCAACGAGGATGTTTCTCCAGTTGTAAAATGAGAGGTTAAAATATCTGACTAGACTGACTTGGAAGTTAAATTTTGCTGCTTATGGATCAGTGTTTGTCTGCTATCAAGGATGACACTAGCTTAGTCTACACAGCATATCAGACGAGTCCCAGTTGAGTAGATAGCAGAGTGAAAATACAAGGTCCAGCTTTCTAACAGTGGATAAAAATGTGGCCCCAAAAAATGTAGATAAAGATGGGGCTGAAATAAGAAGTCCAGTCTATATCTTCCCACAAATTCTCTCTTGCATAAGACTTTTTCTGGAAAAAATCAGATACCGTGGTGCTTGAGCCCATGTAGGGTCTTAAAAGTAACTTATATATATATATATATATATATAGGTATTTTATTGTTCTCATAAGTTCATTTCTCATTATTTTTTTAGGTTCTCCTGATTTTATTATTCACGTTTCAACATTTTCTTTTGGTTCCAAATTATATAGGTTATATAACATGAGCTAATTCTCTTTCACCTAAACCTTTAGCAATACTTGACCAACGGATAAAATTGTTAGAAAGTAATTAATATTGGATCCATAATTTGTTCTATGTTTGCCAGTAAAGGGCTTCTCAAAATGTGTGATAGTTATATTTTGATACATCCTAAAAAACATTTAATGTGATTTTAACCGCAATTTATTATAAAAAATTTTGGTGCGTCAATTATGTAATCACAAATTAATTTATTCCATTAAATACATTGATATCAACAGATTAATAATAGTGATTTAATAAATTTAATAATTTATATATTTTAATAAATATTTAATAAATATTAATTTTAGAAGAATAATAAAATTTATTTCTTATAAGATAACCACTTTAAAGAATAAAGTTAAAATTTAGTAAACTTAATGATATATAATTTATATTATAAAAATTAAATAAAAATAAAATTATAAAAGTAATAAAACTATTTTTATTAAAAGATATTGAATTATCAATTTGCTCTATGATGAACTTGATAGTCATACGCAAGGAGCATACACTATTTCACATCTTGACCAATAAATATTTAAAAAAATAATAATAAAATCAATAAAAGTGTTTACTATAATTATATTAAATCCCCGTATCATTACTCCTCTGTCCTCTTTCTCTTTATTCCAGTCACGTACACCTTTTAAGTATTGTTTTTTATCTCTTATAAGATTTAAATGACCATCAAGTCGCCAAAGTCTGCGTACCTCTTCCGCTGCCAAAAGAAATATCTTTTTTCTTGTAATTTTCAATCAAAATTCATCAAAGTCAACTTTAACCATGATTACTGACGAAACAATTAGTAGTAAATTGACAATTTGAGCTTAAATTCATGCACGAGTACAGAAAACGTGAAACTCACTTATTTCGAGGATGAGACCGAGTATCCCTCCTTTCCACTGCAGTCATCTAAATAAGCGAACCTCAGTTGCAAGGAATCTCTATATCCCAATTGCTTTGGTATGAAAATATTCAAGTCAGCAATTCTTCAGCAGTTGACTTCATCTCTACGGGTCCTTGTGTAATGATCAAGTTCATGCTCAACCATCTTTTTCTCTCTGTTCTCTGAGCGAGCCTTTGTTTTCTCCTTTAGCTCTCACCATTTCCAAAGTCTTCATTCTTCTCTGCTTCGTATCTTTCACAGCTTTTTCACCCAAATAATGTGCATACTGATCTTATACATGCATGATGACTCTGCTCCCACCCCACTGGCTTCTTTCAAGTCTGAAGCTTTATGCAGCAATCAACTTAGCATGAATATGACTTTCCCTCTTTTCTTCGTCCTTTGGCTCCTTGCCTTTTGCTTTGTTTCTTTTGCTGTTGGAGCTACTCTGTCAGCGTAGATCCATGCAGTGGAGATCGTAACTGGACATCTGATGATGTTCAAGTGAAAGGATTCCAAAATGCAGTGACGTGTAATTGCTCTGTTTGCCATGTTGTTAGCATGTATGTACGTATGATTTGTATAAACTAACTTTTAATTTTTTTTTTCTGCATTTAAATCAGAGAATCTTCCAATGTTATAGGATTTTATATATTATGGTTTAAATATATATCAATCACTTATTTGTTTGCGGCTCTAAGCCTGAAGAACTGATCGAAGAACACAACACATAAACACAAACTCATTATGCTCAATTTTTATGTAATCATTTTCATGGTTGAATGAATATACAGAGTTCTGAAATCACAAAGTCTTCCGGGCACTCTTCCACCGGAAATGGTCAGGTTGCCTTGCCTCCAACAACTGCGTGTAATTCTATTTCTGACCAGCTCTCTCTCTCTCTAATTATTATTGGCTACATAGATGGCCTTCCTGCATCAGTTATGATCTCACTTCTTTGAGTCTTTCTATATTTTGCACAGTGACCTCACCCGCAACTACTTGATGGTACAATCCCTCCTCAATGGGGCTCTACGAATTTAGTAAACATGTACTTTCTCTTTGTTTCTCTCTCCCCCTTTCTGTATTCTCTGTCTATTTTTCTGTTTATATCTATAACAGAAGGTTCTGTCTTGCGAGTCTTATTTTCTAATTTCAATGAAAATTTGATGGATTTAGAGTTTAGGAAATTTGCAGTGTAAAGTTGGAAAGAGACTAACACGGTCTATAGGATCTACTATTTTTAGAAGCATGTGGGGCCTACTAATTGTGTAATAAACCCTACAGATTGTGCTTGTCTTATTCTCTTTAAATTTAGTCAAAATAATTTAGGGGATTCAATCAGATAATTGTTATCATTTACCAATTTAACGAAGATGAATATGATAGATTCATTTTTTTTTTTTTTTTTAAATTTTGGTTAGTTCCCTTCTTGGCAACCGTCTAACGGGTCCAATCCCAAAGGAGCTAGGAAACATCACCACTCTCAAAAGTTTGTAAGTTTCTGATAATTTGTTCATAAACTGTCCCATTCAATTTTTTGGAAAAATTTACATGAACTTATACATTAAGTGAATAGGGTATTGGAGTTCAACCAATTATCTGGAAATCTACCCCCCCAGTTTGGGAATCTTCCCAAGATTGTAAGCCCTTTAAATCACTTGCGCTTACAGCAATTATCACTATTGTTTTGACTGGTTAATTTCTTTGAATGACTTCTACGTCTAAAATACAAATGCTTAGTATTCATTGATTGATTATCTGGTTCACATTTTTTGTCTTATTATGCTTGTATTGATATTGCTATGGACTTCTTATCTTCCATTATTTTAATGGAGAGCTACCTGCAACGTTTGCTAAACTCATTACATTGAAGTATATGGAAGCTTTCTGCTTTTTTTTTTTTCTTTTATTTCTCTGATCTGTATTTGTTATTTTAGTTCTCTGTGAATAATAACTCTTCGATGTTGCTTACCCTCCTGCAATATTGCAGTCGAATTGGTGACAATCAATTCTCTGGAAGGATACACTAATTCATTAAGAGCTGGACAAGTCTTGATAGACTGTCTGTATATTTTGCTTTTAGATTGTTTTCAGTAGTTGTTTTACGTATCATCATTTTATCTGAAGAAATGGCGTTTTAATTTGACAGAGTGATTCATGGGAGTGGCTTGGGTGGACCAATTCCTTCAGAAATTTCATTTCTGAAAAGCCATTTGTAAGTATGGTTTGTCTTTACTGCAACCAAGGCTTAAAGTTTATTTGCTCTTTTATTTTGTTCAGCCATGCATACC
The DNA here is from genome assembly GCA_037013595.1 of Dicorynia guianensis. Taxonomy (NCBI): domain Eukaryota; kingdom Viridiplantae; phylum Streptophyta; class Magnoliopsida; order Fabales; family Fabaceae; genus Dicorynia; species Dicorynia guianensis. The sequence continues at coordinate 7,937,748 of JASUAB010000009.1, forward strand.
TTAAATGTGAATGCAGGAGAATCAGTGACTTGACAGTAGTTGATTTACCTTTTCCACCACTTTAAAGAATTGTCAAATCTGAAAACAATTGTTAAGTTTAATGCTCTGGTTCTTAGGAAAAGTACAGTTACACAACATATGGGATACGTTTTCAATCACGTTGCAATAAAACCACTGGGTTCTTATTACTTTCCTGCTTTTCACTTTTGCGTTCTTGCCTCAATAAGTCACTGCTTTAGTGACAATAGATAAAAAAGAAAAGATGCCGATGTCCGATGCCATTTTTCTGCAGAAAGTGCCATATTGTCTGTCTGTTTCCCAGAGTATTGAGGAGTTGCAGTATTATAAGAACAGTGCCTGGGTATCTCGAAAATAATATTTTTATACTTATATTTTTATATTTATAATTTTATTTATAATTATCATATTATTTATTTATTTTTTTAAATTATTTTATTTTATTTTTAATATTTTTATTTCATCCATGTTAAAGATGTAAGTGAAACGTTGAGGCTACATTGCAACCTCAACATTTCCCTCTTCAAAATATAACTAGTTTGAAAACGTTGCAAGTGCTGCTTTATTTCTTTTCCATTTTCTTTGGTGGTGCTAAGTTGGCAATTTCTTGCATTTGTTTATACATACTTTAGAACCCTTCTCTGATATACTGCCATTACTCATTCAATCGATTAAGGACTTGAGCATGCTTCTTTTCTTCATCATATCTAGGAACTAAACATTCTTCTATTCTGTATCCATTTCTTTTTTTGTTTGTTTTTAGAGAAGATAAACTCATTCTGGTTATTACTGTTTTCAGGGACCTCGGCTTTAACAAATTAACTGGACAAATTCCGACCAGTTTTGAGGCTCTAAAGGACTTGAATTTATGGAAAATTACATGCTCACAATGGATGGCTTATATTTTCCGTCACGTCAAAATTGAAACATTTATTATCTCTTAAATTTAAAAAAAAAAATAAATTAGCTATGTCGGTGACGTACTCTAAAATGTAAATATTGGGATGTAAGAATAAAATCACTCTGAATTTGAATTTATTGTAAGAAATTTTCTGGAGTTTCCAAAATAATTACAGACATACGTTCCCTGGTATCTGGGTGGTGCCATTTAATTATTATCTGGTAGCTACGTTTGGTAGAAATTTACAAGAAGTCAAATCTTGGGCTGCTTCCCCTGAAAAATGCATAAGTCACCCACCAGTTCTGAAACATCGAATGATTATAGGATCGAGGCATTGAAGAGCTAACCACCATTCTTGTGATTTGAATTAGTTAATAGCATCCTCTTGGCTCCTTTGCTTCAGAAATTCAAATTGTAATTTTAGGTCTGAGCTAAAAGCTGGCTGCCTAAGCCAAATTTGGGTCTTCACAGAGTCAACTTGCATGGCACGCAGAACCTGGTGTAGTTTAAGTGATGATGCCAAGGCTGTGACTTTGTTAGTAAAATTTATTATGATGTTAAGAGCATTGTTATATCTAAATCTTTTAAATTCATATTTTATTTACAACATATAATTTTAAATTAATTTTAAATTATATAAAATGTTATACTCAATTTGAGATAGGTCTTATATGTTATAGACGATATATAAATTTAAAATTATAAATATAATATTATTTTGATGTTAACGCATATGTTTGGGCATTTACGTGCAAAAGAGCATAGATGTTGTTTCTAAAATATGTTTTTTTTTTAATTTGAAATCTTTGTGCAAATCTTAAGATTCAAACTAAATTATATGTACTTTACCACAACTTTCTCTGTCTAAATCATTTTACTGCAACCAACCGAGGACTTTTTTTACAAAAAAAAAAAAAACTATAAGCGCAAACGAGGAGAGAGGAGAAGTTTCTATGCTAAACAAGTAGCATTAATGTGGTTGATTTGTATGGGTTTCTAAATTAAAAAATATATTTATGCAGTCAAACCAATTAAGTCAACAGAAGGATCCCTGGGGACAACCTGAATTGTTTGGGAATAGGATGAATTATTTGGGAATAGGATACCAGTTTATTTTCCACCTTTCTAGTTCTTTAGTAATATATGAGCTACATAAATTGATTTATTTTTGTCGCTTTTGCTTAGCTATTTGACCGGCAACCTTCTCACTGGACCACTACCCCAGTGGCTAGATCGACCCGACTACTCGTGAGTTATCTTTCAAAAACTATTTTATCGTACTAAAAATTTTTCCACCATCAGTTCTGACTTTTCCCCACTCCCTGTAAAGTATATGCATTTTTGTTTTCTCCTTTCTGTAGCCTTTTTGTTTATCTGCTTCTGACCTTGGGAGCACACGCACATACTCTGCTTTGGTTTCAGCATAACTTCTGGGGAAGATGTTTTCTTTTTTGATAATCTTATAGGAATATTTACGAGAAGTATATCAATTACAGGAAGTAACAACCAGATAAGTGGCTAACTATGTCAATTTGTTATTAACCCATTAACTACTATTTGAACATGGTTTACCACTCTGGTTAATTCTTCCTTAGCTGCAAACATTTGTCCAGTAGCTACTAAATTGGCAATATCCTTTCGTTTTAGTGGGGACACGGGATCAGTTGGGAGATGGTTTATCTAGAGTAATGCTGGTTACAAGATAGATTATCTATACAATATTTTTGCACAATACACATATAGTCCTCTTGCTAAATGGATACATTATATAGAGTTCTAGGTGTAAACAGCATTTTCCTTATCTAAGCAGCTTTAGAATTACTGAATAGAACCACGTAAAAAGGAAGCCATTGTGCTGTGTCCTACTCAATCAAATTCTGTCAATTGTACACACAGATCTCTCATATAATAACTTCACCATTGAAGACCTAGAGCAGCAGACTTGTCAACAGGGAACCGTGTAAGAATCCATTCATTTTTATATAAATTTGTTTCCTTTTGGCAGCTTCAAGAACTGTCTGAGCCTGAATCATTTTCTATGTACCATAGGAACTTGTTTGCTTCCTCTTTCGACGGCAATAACTCGTAAGTTTTACATTGCTCATGCTAAATTGCTTTTATTGTATTTATATAGTTTATATTGTGATTATCCTAACTTGTTCTGCTCCCTCCATTGTATTCTCAGAGGATCTGTTTTATGTCTAGAGAACATTCAATGTCCTAAAAGTAAGTTGATCTGTTATGGATTTTGTATATACAGCCAAGATCTCCCTATTGCTTTAGTGTTAGGGCCTGTTCACTTTTATTTTTTAATTTTGTATTATTCTGATTTTGGAGGTACAAGGGAAAAGGGGGAACTATGCTATTACAGACCGCCGTACTTGTGCATCAAGATCCTGTTACTCTAAATCTAATTCATTAAGCTGATACAATGATAGAATATTGACGAAATGGAATATTAGATTACTTAACTGAGCATGCCAAGTGAGTGTGAGTCATTTGAACCCCTTGACTTGCCACAATCGTAAAAGTCCATTTCTAGGTTATCCCTCCCTTACAATTGGAAGTATTTATCATCAATTGCCAAAAAATAATATCTGGGTTTTTTGATAACTGGAAGAGAGGAGAGCCTAGTAGATCTATTGGGTACTTTTGCCACTGATCTTATGGTTGCATGAGTTCCATTCCCTTCCATCTTATGTACCATCGTGAAGTTACATAGAATGTTGTGAGAATTTCTGTTGGAGCACCCAACAACATCTGGTTCGAAGGCAGTGAGCTTCATATCATTGGTTGTACCTGGCACTTATACTCAAGGGTTGCCTTTATTTGTTTCTTTCAAAATCTTGATGAAGAGTGCAGATATTATGATTTAATTAGGTGTTTTGCTGGACGACAATTACATATAGCCAATAAACTTTTTCATTTGCCCTTCTCTTTAAGCTGATGCTAATTTTTTAGTACCTTACATATCAACATGTGTATGCCATGTCATACAGAAGATCGTGAACCTGACTTTCTCTATTTTCCTTCATGGCCAAAAGGAAAAACAAAGGAGTGCCAGACACGAGAGAATGGAAAATGAAAATTGGAATGGAAATCTTCTTTGAATGTCAGTTTCCTAATGTTCTTAATTTTGTTTAATACTTGCTCATGCGTTTCTGGTTGTCACAGCCTGGTATTCTCTCCACATAAATTGTGGTGGAAAGCTCGTACCTTATAATGGAAGCATTACATATGATGATGATTCACGTGATATTGGACCATCAAGATTTCGACGGATTGGAGCAAAGTGGGCGATCAGCAACACTGGTCGCTTCTTTGATACAAGTAGCCCAGACTACTATAGGGGGTCCAATAAAACTATGCTTGCTATGGACAATGCTGAATTGTACATGGATGCACGTGTTTCCGCCACTTCTCTGACTTATTATGGATTTTGCCTGGGAAATGGAAACTATGCAGTAAATCTCCATTTTGCAGAGATCATGTTTACCGATGATAATGCATATAGCAGCCTAGGAAGGCGTGTATTTGACATCTACATTCCGGAGCATGGTTTCGCCCTTTTTCCAAGACATTGTTAACATAGAACAAAGACCTTCAGCCAATTGGATGGTCTTTTTGGCGACATCATCATACCAGAATCAGATCCTTTTTTTCATTACCAAATAAAAATGTTACATAATAATAATATAAAAATTGCTCGTCAGTAGTTTACATTCATTTAGAGTTATTACAATATTTTCAACTCAATTTCCAGACTCGAAATGTAAAGTTATAGTCATCATGAACAATTTCTGTTTGAATTGAGGTTTTGCAGAGAAGCTTGGTGCTGAAGGATTTCAATATTATAAAAGAAGCAGGAGGAGTCGGTAAGGCAGTCATAAAGAAGTTCACTGCTGCTGTGACTGGTAATACCTTGGAGATCGGGTTATATTGGGCAGGGAAAGGGACTACTGGTATCCCATTCCAGTCAGTATATGGTCCTCTTATATCAGCTATATTTGTTGAACCTGGTGGGTTGTGCTACTATGTGGTTTGTTTTCTTCTGCCATGTCCTTTGTCATGTAATATTAGCATGTAAAAATCTTCTTGAATAATCAAGCAGACTTTACACCCTCATTGGAAAATGGAAGTAGCCTGTAGGGTCTGTGGTTGCGATTGTGGCTGCTGGAGCAATTATTGTCATCACGATGTTTGGCGTACTTTGGTGGAGGGGTTGTCTAGGACAAAACAGTTCATCAAACCAAGGTAATTACTTGGAAGTTTCTATGATTTTCATTTTTACTAAGTTTAAACAATCTAGTTATTTGACCTTTGATGCTGGTTAATTATCTTCCTCTAGATTATATTGTATGTGGATTGTGAATTTAATGAGGCTAGCACTGTCTAAAATAAAGTGTATTATGCCAAAGTTATTGGTGATGTGTAATTTTCTGAATTTATGAGATCTTGTATTTTAATTTGCTTCTACTAACAGAGCTAAAAGGTTTAGATATTCAAACTGGCTTTAGTTACCTTGCGGCAAATCAAAGCAGCAACAAACAACTTTGATATGGCCTATAAGATTGGAGAAGGAGGATTTGGTTCTGTTTAGAAGGTATTCTGCATAATATAAGAATTTATCTTGATGTCATGAATTATCTATCGTAATTTTTGCTATTGCTTTCTGTGAATGATGAAACTGCCATTTGATATTACACTTGTATGAGGGTCCTGTACTAATAGCCATCAGCCCTTAAGAAGTACAAGAGATAACTACCCTAATAGACTAGTAACTTTCCTAAATGAACTATTACAAAATTTCAGACTACAAAATAAACTGCCAAAATATTTCTAACTACTGTTTATTTTTGGTTTCATGAGAGATAACCAAAATCCTAATATATTTATCACTTTCTGTATTTTCTGTTTCAAATTTCTGAAAACTTTATACCATCCCCCAAATAATGCAGGGCTTTCTGTCCGATGGCAGAGTGATAGCAGTTCAGCAGCTTTCTTGAAAATCAAGGCAAGGGAACGAGAGTTTATAAATGAAATAGGGTTGATTTCCGCTTTCAAACACCCTAGTCTAGTTAAGCTCTATGGGTGTTGTATGGAGGGAGATCAGTTGTTGCTGATTTATGAATACATGGAAAACAATAGCCTTGCTCGTGCTTTATTTGGTAATCATTTTTCTCTACGGTTAAGTTTGATTGTTGTTTCATTAATAATCTACAATCCTGTAAACATAGCATATGCACAATGTTATGGTAATTTTGTCTTGTTTCTATTGCACTCACTAGTGAAGGCCCAGAAGAATGCCAGTCGAAATTGGATTGGCCAACAAGGCATAGGATTTGTGTTGGTATTGCTAAAGGCTTGGCATACCTCCATGGAGAGTCGAGAATTAAGATTGTTCATAGGGACATCAAGGCCACTAATGTGTTGCTAGATAAAGATCTCAACGCGAAGATTTCTGATTTTGGTTTGGCCAAGCTCGATGAGGAGGACAACACCGATATAAGCACCAGACTAGCTGGCACTTAGCGAGTACCCAAATTAAAATTTCTTTTCTACAAACATTTATTGAGTGATATTTTGTACTCCTTATTGAATTCTATTTGGCCTACTTATTATGATTTGGAAGATGTCTGCAGTTATTATAATAGATGAATTTTCAATATTTCAGTGGATATATTGTGCCTAAATATGCAATGCTTGGCTATTTAACTGACAAAGCAAACGTTTATAATTTTGGAGTTATTGTCTTAGAAATTGTTAGTGGAAGGACCAACACCTTAAACTGGCCTAATGAAGAATGTTTCTCTCCTCTTGATTGGGTAACTTATATTCTCTTGCTCTCCTGCATTCATGCCAAACAGACTGCCCTAGAAAATTTCTAGGAGATTTAACTGGGTATGCTGTGTAAAGACTATTTTACAAATATAATTCAATTTTTATCTCCTCCCTCTCTTGAATTGCAACATGAAGATATTCAATCAAGTAGCATTAATGTCTCTGTTTCTGGTGTCCGGCCATGCAAAATGACCAGTGTCTTTTGTTGCAAAATCTTCAGGCTACGAGCCTACAGTGTTTGATTGCTTCTTACGAATAAAATTTACCAGAAAAAGAGAGCTTTTATAATTTAGTTCCTATATTCTTACATAATTCTTCCACCTTAAGTAGCGTGTGTTGTTTCTTTCAGCTGTAATCGAACTTTAGAATCTTACTGTTGTTTCTATTTTATTTTTGCAGGCACATGTCTTGAACGAGAAAGGGAATCTACTGGAGATCAGAGGTTGGGTGCAGAATTTGACACACAGGAGGTAATGGTGATGATCAACGATGGTCTTTCATGCACCCATGTCTCTCCAATGTTCAGGCCTTCCATGTCTTCAGTTGTAAGCATGCTTGAAGGAAGAAATGTCGTTCAAGAGGTGTTTTCAGACACAAGTGACATATTAGATGAAATCAGGTTGAAGGCTATGCAAAAGTATTGCCAAGAAAGAGGAGAACATAAGATGGTTGAGACACAAGACGAGATTATCCCAATGGATGGAACTTCTGCTTTCATATCAGAAGCGGGTTTATATCCAGCTGACCTATATTCTTCTTACTCCGAGAAAAGTGATTAGAGAGGTTTAAATGCCACGTACACTGACCGGATACAGAGCACAACATAGACGGAAAGACTTCTGCCATACAGCAAATATAATAATATTTTGACTCAGTCATTCAGATTTGCATCTACCACCTTGTATACATTTTCCACCCGAATAATTGTCAACTTGCCACTTTGATTTTAGGATCTTCAAATATATTTCATTTATACTCATTACCTCGACAAGTGTTTCTCTATATATACACAGAAAGTATGGGAAATTGCTTTAGAACAAATCAAACGGTTGCGTTCAGTAGCAATAGATTAGTAATCATTCCCAACCATTCTTTTAAATGCAGCGTCCTTTTTCACAACTGTATCCTATGCAGTTTGATCAGAATGAAATAATTGAATTGAATAATCTATGCGCGTTCCCATTCATGAAGGTCTTCCTGCAACATGGACCCTACTCTCAGATTATTTGCTCCTCCTTACTGAAGGACATATTGTCATTTTCCTGAATCAATAGTTTATTGTTTTGACAGAGTAATTCAAGGGAGTGGTTTGAGTGGTCCAAATTTTTATGGAATTTCAAAAACCTCTGTGACTCGTAAGTATGGTCCATTTTATTGTAGCAAAGGTTTCAAAACTAGCCACCTATTTTGTTGTAATTAATCATGCTCAAAATGTGATATGCAGGAGAATTACTGACTTGAATGGATCTGTTTCAACCTTTCCACAACTTGCTAATATGAAAATCTGGAAACACTGTGAGTTAGATGCTTCAATTATTATTATTATTATTACACTTTGGGAGTCATATGCCTCAACAAGGCAACGCTTTTAGGGAAAGGAAATAAATAGGACGAGATGCTGATGCAATTTTGCTTTCACAAATTGGCCAACTGTTTGACTGTTTCCGAGGATACTCAGGAGTTGCAATACAATTGGAACAGTGCCTGAAGATCTTGGAAATGTTACTGGTTTGAACGCGTTGTAAGCGTTTTATTTACTTATTTATTTTTTCCATGTTGTTTGACTGGTAGTCGGGGGAAAACCTTGGAGTCTTCCTGAAAGATTTCATTTATTTTAGAATGTTTATTTTTGCATTTTGTACTCTTCAGTTTCATGAAATAGTTAAACAAAGCTTTTTCTGTATGTCTCATTTTGAAAACTTACTCTGGGTATACTTTCTTTTTCGGGAACCTCACCTACAACAGATTAAGTGGACAAATTCCAGGCAGCTTTGATGGCCTACAGAACTTGAATATGCTGAAAGAAACTTTTTATGGTTTCCAATATGGTGACATCAACACAAGGACAGGCATTTCATGGTAGCTGGGGATAATATTTAAATTAATTTGTTGGCTGCAAATTTAGTGATGAATTTTCAACAGGTCAGAACATGTGCCGCTTCCCCAGGAAACTATAGAAATCAGTCGCCAATTTTGAAGCAATTGGTGTCTACACTAAAAATTTTCAATGCAGTGTCAAACCAGTTAAGTCAGTAGAAGGTTTCTGGGGGACAGTCTGGCTAATTTGGGAATAAGATATGCTAGCTTACTCACATTTTGGTTGATCATTGCAGTTACTGATAAGTTGTGTAATTTAATTTTTTGATATTGTAATATTGATTTTATGCAGATTTTCAACTGGAAACCTTTTTACTGGACCCTGTGTGGATAGATAAATCAGAATTTGTTTAAATTATCTTTCAGAAGCTACTAATATAATTTTTACAATTTCGGTAGAACGTGAAATTTAAGATTAATTTTTTATTGTGCAAAATTTCATAATTCATTTAAGACCAGATCCAAATTATGTGCTGTACTAAAATATAAATATAAATACTTAACTTTATAATTATTCTATATATATATGTATGTATGTATGTATGTATGTATGTATGTATGTATTTATGAAAATCTGTAAAAATTGCATAAATTAATTTGTATGCTGTATCTTGCCTTGAGTTGGTGTGTAATTTCTGTTTTAATTTTCTCTGTCTTTTAATCCATGCCACTATAGAAATTTCTAGATTGATATTTTTAAATGATCTTTCAAATTGGAAGAGACCTTCTATCTTTGATTTGGCCTCTAGTAGTAAACATGTTGTTATGAGAAGAACATCAAGTCAGGGTGTGATCTTCAATAAAATTAATTTTAGGAGAATTATTGTTGAAAAATTACTTCTATAAAAATTTGTGTTTGAATATATTATTGCAAAATTAATTGTATTTAAATAAAAGAAATAAACAAAAAATTTAGTTTTGGATACAATTTATTAACACTATTTGAGGACCCAAACCGAACACATTGCTGTTGCTTCCTACTAATCTGAATGGGAACATTATAAATTTTTTAATTATTGAGGTTAAAGTTTAAATATTTTTTGTAAGACCACAAATATTGTTTGTACAATGCTCACGGCTCCCAAAACACCACCCTAAACGTAGAAGTGTGTCCTCAGTCAGCTTAATTCCCACCAATATGAATGGGGAGCCGGAAGCTTTTAAGCAAAGGTCTGTAAGCATAATCTATTGTTCAGTTTGGAAGGAGAGATTTAGATGCACTTTTAGAATAATATCTTATGCACGGGGAATGGGCAGGCTTAGAGATTTGAATATTTTATTTTTATTATTTTTAATTTTAGTTATTTTTTAATTTATATTAAATTATATTTTTTTAAAATTTTTATTATTAACTTTTTTTAATTTTATATTTATCGTTTCTTTATTTTCTTCTATTAAATAAATTGTAAGTTAAGTACATCTGCTAAAGTAAATGTTTTGAGGACTTCAGAATTATTAAGTGCATATTTTCTGATATTTCTCAAACTGCAAATCTGCAAACAAGTTAACCGGGTTTTCCTGTCAAGTCTTTTTTCTTCTGCAGCTTAATTGTGACATCTTAGAATCTCCTCCCCTAATTGAAGTCTTGCCTTGGTTCTCTTCTTGCCGACAGATGCAGCTGCTGTCCTTCTCCCGTAGTTGTTTCCTTTATTATTATTATTTTTTTAAGATTTTATTAGGATATCCTTTTACTTTCAAGGAAAGAGATTAATCCTTTCAAAGTTAGCTGTAAACGGCCTTACGTTTCTCATAAAACACTTTCCTTACCCCAAAATACAATATTTAATTTGGTTTGTTGTAACTGATTTTTCCAAAGGGAATTAATGCATGGGAGTTTAAATGAAGGGTACTGGTTTGTTGTAACTGGTTGTGGTGTTCTCTCGACCCCTCCACTCTCAGCCCCACCTCTTGAGTAACACTTGCATTGCATCACATATCACAATGCACTTTACCATCAAAATGTGACATATCGGATAGAAATTAAATTATAAGTATACCCTGGACGTCCTGGCTAAACGTGATATATATCGCACGCAGTGTCTGCTAGTGTTTCTGAGTCTGCTTTAGTATTTGCTCCTCTCTGTTACACGTTTCCCTCAAGTTTCACTTTCTCACCATTCAGCATTCCAAATTCTCACGTCTGCTCCAAATCCTAGCTAGCTCCCACTAAATCACTGATTCTGTCCTCTCTGTTAAAATGAAGATGACTACTTCCTCCTCTTTTCTCCTCCTTTTGCTCCTCGCCTTTTGCTTCTCGACATTTGCTTTTGGAGCCACTCTGCCAAAAGAAGTAGGTGTGTGTGAACTCTTATCCCAATAGGGCAATAGGTATTTTTCGTCGTGGTTCATGTTGGTTTGATAACTAATATTTAATGGCGTTTTCTTTTGTTTCTTGTGAGGATTTGTGTATCTGTCAGCTGACAACTGACTGTGCTGCTAACACTCTATGTTTATTTCAGTGCAAGCGCTCAAAGAGATAGCTAGGACACTGGGTTGGAACTTCAGTAACGTAGATTTCTGCAACAGGACACGGACTTTTGAATTGAATGGAAAAACAGATATAAAATCAGTCAACTGTAGTTGCTCTTACAATGACAACTTCTGTCATGTTGTTAGCATGTATGTTCCTTCCCTCTGTGTCCGTGACAACTTAAACTTGGGTGCTGACAACAGAGATAATCTAGTTGATGGCTGGGTCTGCTACTAATTTAAAAGCTTTTTTCTTTTTCAGATCGCTAATCAATAAAGTTACTGGTGACTATGTACATGGGTTTTCTAAGGAGTTTGTTAGAGATACACAAGTACTCATGGCCTTGACTTAAGAGATTAAAATTTTGGGACAGATAGTATTTGACACGGTACCATAATCTTTATGATTAAATGGTCAAGCGTTTGACCTTTAACTTCTGAAGAATGTTGTCTAATCTCCATTACATTCACTACTGAAGGCCCAGAAGAATGCCAGTGGAGATTGGATTGGCCAACAAGGCAGAGGATTTGTGTTGGTAATGTTGTCTAATCTCTATTGCATTCCTACTGAAGGCCCAGAAGAATGCCAGTTGAGATTCGATTGGCCAACAAGCAGAGGATTTGTGTTGGTATTGCTAAAGGCTTGGCTTACCTGCATGGGGAGTTAAGACTTAAGGTTGTTCATAGGGACATCAAAGCCACTAATGTGTTGCTACATAAGGATCTCAACCCGAAGATTTCTGATTTTGGTTTGGCCAAGCTCAATGAGAAGGACAACACCCATATTAGCATGGCACTTAGTGAGTACCCAATTTAAAGTTTCTTTTTTATGAGCATTTATTGAGTGATAATTTGTACACTTGAATTCAAACTTATTGTGATTTAGAAGATGTCTACATTTATTGTAATAGATGAATTTTCAATATTGCAGTGGATATATTACACCTAAATATGCAATGTTTTGTTATTTGACTGACAAAGTGGATGTTTATAGTTTTGGAGTTGTTGGCTTGGAAATTGTTAGAGGAAGGACTAACACCTTGAACGGGCCTAATGAAGAATGTTTCTCTATACTTGGTTGGGTAACTCATTTGCTCTTGCTCTCCTTCACTCATGCCAATCAGACTGTCCTAGAAAATTCTGGCAGAAATAACTGGGTTTGCTGTGTAAAGACTATATTCCAAATATAATTCAATTTTCATCTCGTGCCTTTCTTGAAGTGAAACATGAAGATATGTAATCGATATGTCTTTCTGGTGTGCGGTCATGCAAACATGACCAGTGTCTTCTGTTGCAATATATTCAGGCTTGGAGTTGCACTGTTTCATTGCGTCTTTCTAATTAACTATACCAGAAAAGAGTCGTTCTATGATCTGGTTCCTGTATTCTTGCATAATTCTTTTCATCTTAAGTAGCAAGTGTTGTTTGCTTCATCTGTAATTTGACTTTAGAATCATACTGCTGTTTCTATTTTGTTTTAGCAGGCAAATGTCATGAAAGAGAAAGGGAATCTACAGGAGCTTGTTGATCAGAGGTTGGGCGCAGAATTTAACAGAGGAGGTAATGGTGGTGATCAACGTGGGTCTTCTATGCACCCATGTCTCTCCAACGTTCAGGCCCTCCATGTCTTCAGTGGTAAGCATGCTTGAAGGAAGAACTGTTGTTCAAGAGGTGGCATCAGACACAAGTGAGATCAGGTTGGAGGCTATGCAAAAGTATTACCAACGAAAAGGAAAAGATTAGATGGTTGAGACACTAGAAGAGAGTATCCCAATGGATGTAACTTACTGCTTTCATATCAGAAGCAGATTTATATCCAGCTGACCTCGATTCTTCTTACTCGGAGAAAAGTGATTAGTTATAAATGGCACGTACACTGACAGAGGATATAGGGCACGACACAGACAAAAAGACTTCTGCAATACTCTTGCCGCTGACGCAATACAGCAAATATGATTTTATTTTGACTCAGTCGTCTAGATTTACAACTGCCACCTGCTTGTACACATTTTCCACCCGAGTAAATGCCAACTAGCTACTTTGATTTTAGGGTCTTCAAATATAGTTCATTCACTCTAATTGTACCAATATGTAGTTCTACCTGTACATTTGTTCCTGTGTCTTTAGATAGAAACTAGAAAGTGTGTTTTGACAAAAAATACGGGGAAATTGCCTCGAAGTGGAGAAAACAGTTGTGTTCAATAGCAATAATTTAGTAATCATTCCCAACCCTTCTTTTAAAAGCAGCTTGTCATTTTCAACAAATCTTGTCCCGTTGGTTAGATCAGGATGACAAAATTGAATAGAATAGTCTATGCGCGTAGCCATTTAAGAATATCCTCCTCACACCCTCCCGGTGGTCCCCGCCCTTTATTTTTTGGAAGGGGTGTCCCCTTCCTTTTTATCTATGGTCTCTGAGATGATTTCACCTTTCCAAAGTTGACCGCTTACAAAGTACCCCTCCGTTTCTATCTCCATCCTTATCTCTTCCATACCCAAAACCCAAATTATCTTATGGACACTCCTCACTTCCTATCGTAGATCAATTCCCTGGCATATCTGATTCAATTCCCATTCCTTTACCAGACAGCCATGGATATGATCTTCCCTCGGATCCTCCTCCTTTCACTGCTCGTACTTTGCATGGCATCAATATCATCTTCTGTTTCTGGAGCCACTCTGCAAGAAGGTGAAGGTACAGTGATATCTAATCTAAACAATGAACATGTACTTCTAATTTGATTTCATTTAGCCAAATTTCCCATATTTCTTATAAGGGAGTGCCGTGAATGATCAGATTTATATTCAATAACGGAGTGCAATAGGATAAGGTTTGCCAAAAACTTTCCAGGCTGACTGCCGACATGATTGTTCATAATCCAACTATGCATTATCTGCAGCTAACAATTTCTCGAATATTTGCCTGTTTAGTTAGCAATAATGACTTTGCCAATTCTTGGTGTTTGATTTGTATGATGATCAGTGAAAGCTCTGAAAGACATAGCTAAGGCGCTTGGGAAGAACGATTGGGACTTCAGCGTAGATCCATGCAGTGGACAAAACAACTGGACATCTCCAGTTCAAGGATACCAAAATGCCTCTGTGGGCTGCAACTGCTCCTTAGCTGGTGACACTGTTTGCCATGTTGTTAGCATGTACGTAGTCTCTGCGTGTTCTTCTACGATATCTGTGTTTATTTAGAGTCTGTCACCGTCATTGGTTGCTAGTCAAACAAACCATTGGTGGCTTGCAGAATTTTCAGATCAGACCAAAACCAATCTCATCACAGATTCCAAACCATACCAAGCTAACCACCAATGTCGGCAACATTATTTTAATGGACATTGTTTATGGTGATCAATTTAATGCAAAATCATTAAATATTACATATGGGCGGAAGTTAAATTTTGAATATTTATTAATTAAAAAATCTGAGCTGTGATAGATAACTTTACTTGTGTTCATTGTTGACTTTGACTTCAGCTTTGCATAGGAACCTTCTTGCTCTAAATATGAAAGTATTAATTGCAAGGCTGTCATGCATGTTTCATAATGGTATTTATAGAAACTAGTTACATGAAGTCCACTTGTATTACATTATGTGACAATATCAGCATTGAGTCATTGACTTTGGGGAGCTAGTTGCACATATTGCCACATCAACAATCATAAAGAAATAATCTGTCTTGGTTTATTATGGAATTTGAATCTCTTATTTTTTGTTTTTTTTATTGTGACTTGATTTTTATTTTACATTTAAATTTAATATATAAATTTTTTTTCTTATTAATTTTTTTCTCTCTCCTTCTCTTATTATACCGATTGACTTCTTTAATAAAAATCAAATGATCCCAATCCAATATTATGAGCTAGGATCCACATATGACTCATTTCATTTGACCAAAAGCCTAACGGCATCATCTCTTATCTTTGACCAATTGCTATTATGTATTAGTATATTATCTCTATTATTATTAGCATAAATCAAATTCAGTCTATTTTCAATCTTCACACTTTATTTCATAATTTTTAACAATATTTTATTTAAGTATTTATTAAATAGAATATGTAATATTTTTTATAACTATGTTTAAATATTCATTTATAAAATTAATAATTTGTCTATTGTTGATTATTAGCTCCTATGACTCAAATACTCATCCATTCGCGGGTTCCACCGTGACTAAACTTACTTTTCTATTCTTTTTCTTTAAGGTTATATTTATATCTTTTAAGTTAAATTTATTTAGACACATTTAATAAATGTCTGCTCTCTAATATAATTATTGTCTTGTTAATTTAAAATGCTATTAAATTATTAATGGCATAAATACATAAATGAGTACATAAATATAAAATAAGAAAAATGTATACATTATTTTCTTTGGGTCACACGGTATACTACCACTTTTAATCATACCATTTCATGCTTTTAAGATGAAACAATCAAAAGACAGAATATTTTTTTTTTTATTTAGATTGATTTAGTATATCAACGTAGATTTGAATAATTTGATTAAGAATATCTTAAGAAATTACAGTTATAATTAGTTAGAACAGAGTGATGATAGATACTTTGAAGTACCAACAGAAACTCCTGCTATGGAGGATTTACACCGGTTGTGTTTTAATGCTTGCGTTGAATTTGGGTGAACTTCGTTTTAACCATTTTCATGGTTTAATGAACGTGCAGTGTTCTGAAAGGACAAAACCTTTCGGGCACTCTTCCACCGGATTTTGTCAGATTGCCTTACCTCCAAATCATGTACGTAATTCCCTGACTATCAGTTTCTTTCATCAACTGAATTACCTGTATTTATTTCAATGAATATCTTTTTTGATTTTCTTTTTCTTTCTTACAGTGACCTCACCCGCAACTACCTCGGCGGTACAATCCCTAAACAATGGGGATCCTTGAATGTTGTCAAAATGTACTCTGTCTGCACCCCTTCTTTGCCAATATCTACATCACATAATTCTGAAATATGGGTCTTATTTTGTAAAATGTCACTGAGGTTTGTAGTTGGCATCTCCGACTAATTTAATGAAACGTAGATCTGACAATGCATGTTTCTTCTTGGTAGTGCCCTTCTTGGAAACCGGCTATCGGGTCCTATCCCAGTGGAGCTTGCAAACATCAGCACTCTCCAAGAATTGTAAATTCTAATTATTCACGTTAGAGTTTGTCCCGTTTCAATTTTTATGGAGATTTTTGATGGAACATAACTTGAACTTTATAGGGTGCTGGAGTTCAATCAATTATCTGGAAATCTTCCTCCACAGCTTGGGAATCTTACACAGATTAAAACCCTGTAAGCCCTTTATATCATTTGGCATTTAAATTTATAATTTCAGCGTTTTTTGGGGTAATTGATTCTTACTATATATCAATTAAATATTTAGTGTTCAATTATTTGATTATTTGGTTTATATTTTCATCATACTCATCATAGTGTTCCTACAGGTTTCTTACCTCCAACAATTTTACTGGCGAGATACCTGCTACATTTGAACGGCTCACTACATTGCAGAATTTGTAAGTTGTAACTTGTAAGCTTCTATTTTTTAATATATTTTATTTTTACTAAAATTGAACTGTATTGTTATTTCAGCTGTGAATTTATACTAACTTGTGGCATACCCTCCTATAATGCAGCCGAATAGGCGACAATCAATTCTCTGGAACCATACCCAGTTTCATTCAGAGCTGGACAAATCTTGAGACACTGTGAATTTTTTTTTCTCTGGAACTTCTATTGTTTTCTGCCACTGTGTAACATGTTATCATTCGTCTGAAGCAATGGTTTTTTGGTTTTTTTTCTTGTTTTGACAGAGTGATTCAAGGGAGTGGTTTGAGTGGGCCAATTCCTTCTGGAATTTCATTTTTGAAAAACCTGACCGACTTGTAAGCATGGTGTTTTTCATTGTAACCAAGGTTTAAAAATTAGCTTGCTTTTATATTGTGTTTACCCATGCTTAAAATACAATATACAGGAGAATTAGCGACTTGAATGGATCTGATTCACCTTTTCCACAACTGAAAAATATGACAAAGTTGGAAACACTGTGAGTTAAATGCTTCAATTATGATTATAATTCACTTTTCCACTTTGTTAGTCAATGCTTGAATTAGGCAATGTCTTAGGGATAGAAAATAAGGAAGAGAAGTTCATGACTTTGTCATCACAAATTTACCTGCTGTCTGATTGCTTCTCAGGATATTGAGGAGTTGCAATATTACCGGAACACTGCCTGAAGATCTTGGATCTATAACTAGTTTAAGAATTTTGTAAGTGCTGCTGCCTTCTTTTTCTTATTTTCTTTTCCAATTTGTTTGATCACTGCTTTGAATTTTCAAGCATATATTTAATTCATTTTAGAGCCTTTCATACTACTTGCATTCTGTGCTCATCGATTTGAGAAATAACTTCCAGATATCTGTTTTTTTCATCACATCAAAACAAACTTTTATACAGTTTTAGCTTTCTTCTTTAATATCTTTTAGGTGGCTTACTTCTGGATATAATTTCTTTTTCAGGGACCTCAGCTTTAACAAGTTAAGTGGAGAAATTCCAAGCTTGTATGCTGACCTAACAAACCTCAATCTGATGTAAGAAATTTTCTATTGTTTCCTAGAGCATTACACCATTCTGTTTGTTTGAATCAGTTCATAATACCTCCTGGCTTCTTTACATCTAAACTCAAGTTGCAACTTTAGGT
The DNA here is from genome assembly GCA_037013595.1 of Dicorynia guianensis. Taxonomy (NCBI): domain Eukaryota; kingdom Viridiplantae; phylum Streptophyta; class Magnoliopsida; order Fabales; family Fabaceae; genus Dicorynia; species Dicorynia guianensis. The sequence goes on from JASUAB010000009.1 coordinate 7,955,794, forward strand.
CTAAACTGGGATAGCTGGTAAACCTATTTGGATCCTCAATGACTTAAATCAACTGAGATACCAGCAGATCCTATCATAGTTTAAGTAGACCAAGCCAAGTTTGTTTGCACTGAAGTGGCATGGCAATGTTATGAATATGGAATTCAAGCCAAAGATTGTATCTGAGTGCGTTTTCTGCAAATTATATATTTAAGTCATTTTAAAGCCATGTTTACATCCATTATTGGATTTCCTTGAAGCTGAGCCCTATACATAAATACATCAGGAAACAAGATTTTCTCTCATCCGGAGAATCTTTTACCTACTTATGTCTAAAAAGTATTGGGGAAGAAAAAAGCTTCAGAGGGAGATTAGGAAAGAGAAGAGGAAAATTTGCCCCTAACATAAGGGCTTGTGCTGTCTAAATTTAAACAAATATCAATGTGATCAATCATCAAACTGGCTAAGTTAATAGATGGATCCTGGGAAATTTTTGAATTGTTTAAGAATAGGCGTCACTAACTTATTCACCTTTTTTCTGGTTTATCAGTGATTGATGAGTTCAACAAATTTAATTATTGATATTGCTTTTACTTAGATATTTGGCTGGAAATCTTCTCACTGGACTGGTGCCTGATTGGATATTCAAATCAAACTTCGTGTGAGTTATTATCTTTCAAATGCTACTTCTATGATTTGTTCAAATAAATAATTTATAATCCTTTTCATGATAAAAAATTATTTGTTCCTTTTATCCATTCCAAGTGGAATATGTGCTTATTATTCTTTTTTTTTTTATTTAAGATTATGAAGCTTTAGCTTCAAAATTGTAACTTCATGAGTCCTTAGCTATACATTTTTGTATTTTTTACTGCTAGGGGCCATTTTTTGGTTTTATTTTTTCATTGATGAGTCAGCTTTTTGCAATTTCATGAGAGCTTTCTAGACACTCATTAACTCATTCTCTAAAATATATGAAAGCATCCTGGGGAGATGACTTTTATGCACAAATATGTTTCAACTGACTTAAGTCATACTTGTGTTCTATTCTTGCCAAAGATTTTCTGTCTATATTTACGTAGTTCAGCTGTAAGTTAAAAACAGCAGCTTTATTATAGAAACTCATTTCTCATTATATGATATTTTGTTTATGGAATTATTTGATGTGCTGCTGTAAACTTCTATTGGTGGATGACCATTTCCTAATTCAGTAGCTTACGATCAACTCTCATACTTATCAGTCAAGGACAACATTATCTAACTTTTCCACTGATGGAGTTTGATTGAAAATTTTATCCACAAAATAATAAAGCTGAAAAACTTTCATAATTTGCCATTTGTATTTTTAAAATTTTTTTAAACCACCAAATGTTTCATACAGTCTACTTGTTGCTGCTTCTTAGATTCTGAATCATATTTCATAAACTTTTTCTAGAGATCTCTCATATAACAACTTCAGCATTGGAGAATCAGAGCAGCCGGCATGTCAACAGGGAAGTGCGTAAGCACCCTTACTTTTCCATACCATCTATTTCTTCCCCGCACCCCCTCCCCTGACCATTTTAGGCAGATATGTGTGCCTGAAGCTTTTCCTATATGCTGTAGGAACATGTTTGCATCTTCGATGGGCAATAACTCGTAAGTTTCATAATACTGATGCTAAATTATTATGCGTTTTTGTAGCTTATAATATTGGTTATAAGGTGATTATGCTGACATGTTCTTCTCACTCCATTACTTTCTCAGAGGAAATGTTTCATGTTTGGAAAACGTTCACTGTCCCAAAAGTAAGTTTTATTTTTTATTTTTTTTTGGAATTATCTTGCCACAAACTTCATATTTGAATATCAAGAGCTATTTGTGGATCTAAACCTCACTGCTGAAGTTAAAAAGATGATTAAAAATTAAACAATGGACTCAGATTACATTACTGAGCATGCCGGTATGGGGTTAGTCATTTGAACCAACTGACTTATCACAAGTGCAATGGGCCTGTTTTCTAGTTTTGCTCTCTCTTCCTTTTGGACATACATTTTTCTTCTTATTTTGGAAAATAGGATCTGATTTCAATAAAAAAGGGAGAAGAGAAAAGAGCAAATAAATATATTTTGGAGTGTCACACTGCGTGGATACTACTAATCTACTACCATATCCACTAGCCTTATGCTAACCATATAGCACTTAGTTAAATGTTGTGAGAACTTTGGTTTGAGCACCCAACAGTTCAAGACTGAGTATTTCATATGACCAGGTGTACAGGCTCAAGTGTTTTTTTTTTTTTTTTCTTCTGGTGTCTATTTCAGGTTGAATAATATTTCAATCCTTCAAAAGAATGTGATGTTATAACACAATTAGGACTTTTGGCAGTGCACAGCCACTATAACTAACCATTCCATTTGCCATTCTCATAAAATTGTTGCTAATCATTCTATTACTCATTCATCAACTTGTGCATGTCATCTTATAATCAGCAACACAAATTGAGCAGATTACTTCGCTTTGATTTGTATAACTCATTTTCTTGTCCATCTTTCTCAATCTTGGCATATATTCAATTCCTGAAAGGGACTTAAAAAGGAAGAGAGAGAAGGGGGGGGGGTTCAGATATATGAGCATGGAACAATAAAAATTAAATGGATATCTTTATCTAATGTAAATTATTTTACTGTGCTTGATTTCTTTTAACAGTAGCTCACCCTTTTCTGATCATTCCAGCCCAGTACTCTCTGCATATAAATTGTGGTGGAAAGCTTGTATCTAATGAAAATAAAATATATGATGATGATTCAAATGAGGCTGTACAAGCAAGATTTCATCTGCATGAAAATGGAAGCTGGGCACTTAGCAACACTGGTCACTTTCTGGATCGTAATGGGTCAGACTACTCTACGTGGTCCAATACAACAATCCTTGCCATGGCCAATCCTGAACTTTACATGGACGCACGTGTTTCTCCCCTTTCTCTGACTTATTATGGATTTTGCCTGGGAAATGGAAACTACACAGTAAATCTCCATTTTGCAGAAATAATGTTTTCTGATGATAAGACATATAGCAGTCTTGGAAGGCGTGTATTTGACATCTACATTCAGGTACATGGTTACATTGTTTTGGTTTACAATTAGGTGTTTAATATAGCAGACAAAAAAAAGGCTGTTAGCCATATGAACACCTGTCCCTTTGGGGACACTGTCACCAAGATTGAGATTCGGAGAGTTTCTTTTATAAACCTAGTTTTCTCACTACCAAATCAATGGTATGACTTCATGAATTGAATTTATAATTGATTTGAAGACATTTTTCTTACTGCAAGTTAAAAAGCTGCAACAATCATGATGCATTTCTTTTTGAATTGAAATGTTACAGAAACAATTGGTACTGAAGGATTTCAATATTGCAAAAGAAGCAGGAGGAGTTGGTAAGGCTATCATTGAGAATTTTACCGCTGTTGTGAGTAGTAATACCTTGGAGATCCGTTTATATTGGGCTGGGAAAGGGACAACTTCTATCCCATTTAGATCCGTGTATGGTCCTCTTATTTCAGCTATATCAGTGGATTCCGGTGGGTTGTACTTCTCTATAGGTTCTTTTTCTTCAGATTTCTGCCATCACATGTAACAGCTAATCTTATATGCAAAGCTCTTCTGAAATAATCAAGCAGACTTTACACCAACATTGGAACATGGAAGTCACATGCCTGCAGGTTCTGTGGCTGCGATTGTGGTTGCAGGAGGATTTATTATAATCCTGGTGTTTGGTATTCTTTGGTGGAGAGGCTATCTAGGACAGAGAAGTTCGTTGGCAACACGTAAGAATCTTGAATATTTAACTTTTTTTGCTGAGGCACTCAAGAAATATCATGCAATAAAATGCGATTTTGCATGCATCACAAATAATTTTTTTGTTACTTATTGTTTTCATGCCTAGTTATTTGAACTTGGATGCTACTCAGCATGCTAATTCCCCATGTGGAGTTGGATCTAATGAGTCTTCGGTATCTAAAATAACATATATTCTTTGATATTTATTTCCTTCTGCAAGCAGGGCTAAAAAAGTCAGACCTGCAAACTGGCTTATTTACCTTACGGCAAATCAAAGCAGCAACAAACAACTTTGACATTGCCTTTAAGATTGGAGAAGGAGGGTTTGGTCCTGTTTACAAGGTATTCTGCATAATCTAACACTGTTACTCGATTATCCTGAATTATCTATTGTGCTTCTGGGCATTGCTTGATGAATTTGGTTCCTTTAAACCCTCCATTGACTTTATTATATCCCAAAATGAAGGGCTTTCTATCGGATGGCACAGTAGTGGCAGTTAAGCAGCTTTCTTCTAAATCAAAGCAAGGGAATCGTGAGTTTATAAATGAGATTGGCATGATTTCTGCCTTTCAACATCCTTGTCTAGTTAAGCTCTATGGGTGTTGCATGGAGGGAGATCAGTTGTTGCTGATATATGAATACATGGAAAACAATAGCCTTGCTCGGGCATTATTTGGTAATCATTTTTCTCTGTGGTCAAGTTTGCTTGCTATTTCTTTTATAATCCACAATAGTGTACGTGAAACCTATATACATGACTATATGATACTGCTGTATAATTTCTATGGCATTCACATTTGAAGGCCCAGAAGAATGCCAATTGAAATTGGATTGGCCAACCAGGCAAAGGATTTGTGTTGGTATTGCTAGAGGTTTGGCTTACCTCCATGGAGAGTCAAGACTGAAGATCGTTCATAGAGACATCAAGGCCAATAATGTGTTGCTGGATAAAGATCTTAATCCAAAGATATCTGATTTTGGCTTGGCCAAGATTGATGAAGAGGACAATACCCACATAAGCACTAGAATTGCTGGAACTTAGTGAGTTTCCATAATTTGATTTAGTTTCAGCAAAATATAATGAAGTTCATATACTGAGATAATTTATTGAAAATTTTAGCCAACCTATTATGGATTTAAAACGATGAATATTACAATTCCTATAATAGATCAATTTGAAATATTGCAGTGGATATATTGCGCCTGAATATGCAATGCTTGGTTATCTGACCGACAAAGCAGATGTTTATAGTTTTGGAATTGTTGCCTTGGAAATTGTCAGTGGGAGGAGCAACACCAAGAACTGGCCTAAAGAAGAATGCTTCTCTCTTCTTGAATGGGTAACTTATGTTTACATGCTCTCCTTCATGCATACCGCTCTGATTGTCCTTGATAATCTAGCAGTGCTGCTTATGCTAGATAAACGTGTATATACTGATATATCTAATCTCGTTCAATTTTCATCTTGTGCCACACTTGAAGTCCAATACATTATATATCTTGCCGTAATATTATGAAAAATGCTGTAATCTCCCAACATTAAGGTATTTGAGCAAGTGCCGCAATTTCTTTTTACCTCATGAATCTCTGGTGTCTGGCCATGGAAATATGTCCAGTGTCTTTACTTGCAATATCTTTAGACATCAAACGGACGGTGTTTTAAGTGCTTCAAGCTAGCTATGCCAGAAATTAGTGCTTACATACTTTATTTCCTCTGTACTTTACAGATTTTTTTTCAACTCAAATCCAATCAATTGTCTGTTACAACTGTAAAATGAGTCTAGTATCAAACTGCTGTTTTTTTTTTTTTTTTTTAGGTGCATCTCTTGAAAGGGAAAGGCAATCTGCAGGAGCTTGTTGATCAGAGGTTGGGAGCGGACTTTGACAAAGGGGAGGTGATGGTGATGATCAATGTTGCTCTACTATGCACTCATGTCTCTCCAACGTCCAGGCCCTCCATGTCTTCGGTGGTAAGCATGCTTGAAGGCAGAACTGTTGTTCCAGAGGTGGTGTCAAGTATGAATGAGGTAAGCATGCCTCTGGGACAGTATCACCAACAGATGGGAGAAAAAAAGATGAGTGGCTGTCAAAAGGAGAGTATCTCAATAGAAGAAAGTTCTACTACTGCATTTATATCTGGTACAGATTCTGATGCTACCAACCTAGACTCGTCTAATTCGGAGAGGAGATATTAGATGAGATCAGGTTGAAGGCTATGCGAAAGTAATAGGAGAAAACGTAAGATGGTTGAGGCACAAGAAGAGGGTATCCCAATGGATGAAACTTCTGCTGTCATATCAGATGTGGATTTACATCCAGCTGACCTAGATTCTTCTTACTCAGAGAAAAGTGATTTGAGAGGTGTAAGTGGCATGTACACTGACAGCGTACAATACAGACAGAAAGACTTTCTGCTATACTCTTATTACTTCTGCAATACAGCAAATATATTTTCATTTAACTCAGTCGTCCAGATTTGCAACTACGACCTACTTGTATCCATTTTTCACCAGTTCACCAGAACAATTACCAACTAGCTACTTTGATTTTAGGGTCTTCTGATATAGTTCATGTATACTCGTTGTACCAAGATATAGTTCTACCTGTACAATTTTTCTGTATCTTTAAATAGAATGTATGTTTTGGTAGAAAGTAATAATATTATTTTTACATTCTTCTATTTACAGATTATTTACTTCTATGACGTGTCTTTCATTTAAAAAAAAAAAAAAACTCATTCTTCTCTTATTTTTTTGCATTTCTCTTTCATCCACATCACCCTAGGTAGATAAAACGTTGGTATAAAACGTTTATATGTCTTTTCCGGGGTAGAAAATATGGGAAATTGCTTCAAAACAGAACAAATAGTTGTGTTCAATGGCAATAATTTAGTAATCATTCCCAACCGTTCTTTCAAAAGCAGCTTGTCATTTTCCACAACTGTATCTTGGGCTGAAGTAATTGAATTGAATAGTCTATGCGCGTCCCCTTTTTACGAAGGTCTTCCTCAAACCTTCCCAGTGGCCTACTCCTATTTATCTATGGTCTTTTGAGATTATTTGCTCCATACTAAACGTGACCGCTCACAAAGTCCCCCTCCATTTCTTTCCACCTTATCTCTTTCATACTCAAGATCCAAACTATCTTATATACGCTACCCACCTCCCATCATAGATCAATTCCTTTGCAAATCAGAATCAGTTCCCATTCTTTTACCAAACAGCCATGTGCATGCTTTTCCCTCGGATCCTCCTCCTTTCACTCCTCTCATTTTACTTGGCATCAATATCATCATCTGTTTCTGGAGCCACTCTGCAAGAAGATGAAGGTACAGTGATATCTAATCTGAACAATGAACATGTACTTATGATTTGAATTCATGGAGTCAAATTTCCCATATTTCTTATGGAGAATACGCAATTTTGCATTCAATAATGGAGTGCAATATTTAAGATAAGCCTTGGTAACAAGTTTCCAAGCTACCTGCCAACATGATTGTTCATAATCCAACTATGCATTATCTCTACCTAAGAATTTCTGGAATATGAACATGTTTAGCTAGCAATCATGACCTAGCTAATTCTTGGGGTTTTATTTGTATGATGATCAGTGGAAGCTCTAAAAGACATAGCTAAGACGCTTGGGAAGAACGATTGGGACTTCAGCGTAGATCCATGCAGTGGACAAAGCAACTGGACATCTCCAGCTCAAGGGGACCAAAATGCCTCAGTGACCTGCAACTGTTCATTTGCCGGAGACACTGTTTGCCATGTGGCTAGCATGTACGTACTCTCTGCATGTTCTTCTACAATGACTGCGTTAATTAAGTGTCTGTCACTATCATCGGTAGCTAGTCAAACAAGCCTGCGGGCTGTGGCGGCTTCCAAACTTTTCAGATTAGACCAAAACAATTCGCATCTCAGAATCAGACCATACCACGCCGACAACCAAAGTCGGCAACAACGGTTTGATAGACATCGTTTATGGATATAAAGTTAATGCAAAAGCATTAACTATTATAAAATAAGGAGAAGTGAATAGGAATTTGGGCAGAAGTTGATAGTGTCTTATTTGTGATTATTTTTGACTATGACTTCAGCTTTGCATAGGAGCTTTGATCAATTGCTATAAGGTATTCGTATATTATCTCCATTATTATTAGCATAAATCAAATTCAGTCAATTTACAACGTTACAACCTTCACATCTTATTTCACAAATTCTAAAAATATCTTACTTAAATATTTCTTAAATAGAATATTTATCTATAACTAAATATTAATTATAAATTAATAATTCATCTTAAGCATTAAGTTAAAAAATTTTGACTTGAAAAATCCAAGCTTTTTTTTTTGTTCAAACCATATTAGCCTAAGATCAAATAGTTTAAACCATACTAGTTGGAGACCATATTTGGTTAGAATCAAATTAGTTGCATAGCTTTCTTTTAGTTATTCTATATTATTTATGTCAAAACAGATTTTTAAGTATATAAATGATTAATACATGCCTTAGTATGACTTTTAATATATAAATGTATATTTTATTAATAATTAAATATATAATTTATTTTAAATTTATGATTAAATTCAAAGTTAATTAATAAAATCAGCTCACACGACATAATTTATTTGAACTTATAATTTGTAAAGTTAGAATTAAGTTCAAATTTTTTATTTGAAGGTTGGCATAGATCAATTTAGATTAGTTTGTTTCAAAATTCTAATTATTATAATAATATAATTTATAATTTACTTTAAATTTAAGTTTAGCATGTAGTGCCAATTCTTAGCCCTACTTTTGATGGCAAGAAAATTTTGGATTTTTTTTTTTGCTTATACGGAACAACAACTCTAAGCGATTATATCAAAGTTGTGTTTTAGTTATTAATTGAAAATGCTAATAAATGATTAATGGCTTAAATATAAATGAGTACAAAAAAATAAAATAAGAAAAATGTATAAATTATTATTTTTGGGGTGCGCAGGATTTTTAAGCTACCACTGCATGCTTTTACGATGAAAATAGGGGAATTTGGCATTCAAAAGACAGATGTTATTTGATTTAGATTGATTTAATATATCAATATAGATTCAAATAAATTTGATTAAGAATATTTTAAGAAATTACAGTTATAATTAGCCAGACCAGATCAGTCCCGCTATAGAGTACCAGAGTTGCTTGCACCACTTACAACGGTTGTGTTATAATGCTTGTGTTGAATTTGGTGAACCTCGTTTTAACCATTTGCATGGTTTAATGAACATGCAGTGTTCTGAAAGGACAAAACCTTTCGGGCACTCTTCCACCGGATTTTGTCAGATTGCCTTACCTCCAAATCATGTACGTAATTCCTTGACTCTGAGCTTCTTTCATCAACTGAATTACCAGTATTCATTTCAAGGGATACCTTGTATGATTTTCCGTCCGTTTTCTACAGTGACCTCACCCGCAACTACCTCGGCGGAACAATCCCTAAACAATGGGCATCCTTGAATGTTGTCAAAATGTACTCTCTCTACACCCCTTCTTTGCCAATATCTACAGCACATTATCTGAAATATGGGTCTTATTTTGTAAAACGTTGCTAAGGTTTCTGGCTGGCATCTTCAACTAATTTAATGAAATATGAATCTGACAATGCATGTTTCTTTTTTGGTAGTGCCCTTCTGGGAAACCGGCTAACGGGTCCTATCCCAATGGAGCTTGCAAACATCAGCACTCTCAATGAATTGTAAGTTTCTAACTATGCGCATTAGAGTTTGTCCCTGTTTCAAATTTTGTGGAATTTTTTTATGGAACCTAACCTGAACGTTATAGGGTGCTGGAGTTCAATCAATTGTCTGGAAACCTTCCTCCAGAGCTTGGAAATCTTACTGAGATTAAAAGCCTGTAGGCCCTCTATGTCACTTGGCATTTAAATTTAGAAAGTTATCATTTTTGGGATAATTGATTCTTAATATATATTAATTAAATATTGAGTGTTCAATTATTTGATTATTTAGATTACATATTCATCATACTCATTATTAAGTGTTCCTACAGGCTTCTTACCTCCAACAATTTTACTGGCCAGATACCTGCTACATTTGAACGGCTGACTACATTGAAGAATTTGTAAGTTGTAACTTGTAAGCTTCCTAATTTTATTTTATTTTGTTCTCACTAAATGTGAACTGTATTATTATTTCAGCTCTGAATTGATATAACCTGTGACTTACTCTCCTACAATGCAGCCGAATTGGCGACAATCAATTCTCTGGAGCCATACCCAGTTTCATTCAGAGCTGGACAAATCTTCAGACACTGTGAATTTTTTTTCTTTGGAACTTTTGTTGTTTTCTGTCGTTGTGTAACATGTTGTCATTCATCTGAAGCAATGGTTTTTGGTTTTGACAGAGTGATTCAAGGGAGTGGTTTGAGTGGGCCAATTCCTTCTGGAATTTCATTTTTGAAAAACCTGACCGACTTGTAAGCATGGTTTTTTCATTGTAACCAAGGTTTCAAATTTAACTAGCTTTTATAGTGTGTTTACCCATACTTAAAATACAATATGCAGGAGAATTAGTGACTTGAATGGATCAGATTCCCCTTTTCCACAACTAAATAAGATGACTAATTTGGAAACACTGTGAGTTAAATTCTTCAATTATGATTATAACCCACTTTTCCACTTTGTTAATCAATGCCTGAATTAGGCAATGCCTTAGGGATAGAAAATAAAGCATGAGATGCTCATGCCTCATTGTCGTACCTACTGTCTGATTGCTTCTCAGGATATTGAGGAGTTGCAATATTAACGGAACACTGCCTGAATATCTTGGACGTATAACTAGTTTAAGTATTTTGTAAGTGCTACTGCCCTTTTCTTTTACTTCGTTTTCCAATTTTTTTGATCATTGCTTTCGATTTTCATGCATTATACTTAATTCATGTTAAAACACTTAAAGAAGTTATTAAAAGGGATCTTTAGTTAAATAGTATGTTCAAAAACTTAGTTTCGGATAAAATTTAATGACCTTATTTAATCTATGTAGTGGACTTCATTTAGTAGAATAAGATTCGGATTTTTTTTTTTTTTTGGTATGTTTAACTCATTTTAGAGCCTTTCATACTACATACATTCCATGATCATCGATTCGATGGAGAACTTCCAGCTATCTGTTTTTTTCATCACATCAAAACTAACTTTTATACAGTTTTAGCATTCTTCTTTATTTTATTTTAAGTAGCTTATGTCTGCGTATAATTTCCTTTTCAGAGACCTCAGCTTTAACAAGTTAAGTGGAGGAATTCCAAGCTCATATGCTGACCTAACAAACCTGAATCTGATGTAAGAAATTTTCTATATTTTCTGTAGGTTTACACCCTCCTGTTTGTTTGAATCAGTTCACAATACCTCCCGGCTTCTTTACATCTAAAATTCAAGTTGTAACTTTAGGTCTAAACTGGGATAGCTGGATAAACCCAATCGGATCCTTAATTAATTAAGTCAACTGAGATACCAGCAGATCCTATCATAGTTTATAAGCCAAGCCAAGTTTGTTTACACTGAAGTGGCATGGCAATGTTATGAATGTGGAATGCATTTTTTTGGATATTTTCAAGCAAAAGATTGTATCGGAGTGCTTTTTCCGCAAATTATATATTTAATTCATTTTAAAACCATTGGATTGTCTTGAAGTTGAGGCCTATACATAAGTATGCCATGAAACAAGATTTTCTCTCACTCAGAGAATCTTTTACCTGCTTCTGTCTGAAAAGTATTGGGAAGGAAAAAAGCTTCAGGCAGAGATTAGGAATGAGAAAAGGAAAATATACTCTAAACATAAGAACTTGTGATGTCTAAATTTAAACAAATAACAATGTGATCAAACTGGATAAGTTAATAGATGGATCCTGGGGAAATTTTGAATTGGTTAGGAATAGGCGTCACTAACTTATTCATTATTTTTCTGGTTTATCAATGATTGATGAGTTCTACAAATTTAATTCTTGATAATGCTTCTACTTAGATATTTGGCTGGAAACATTCTCACTGGACCAGTGCCTGATTGGATAGTCAAATCAAACTTCGTGTGAGTTATCTTTCAAATGCTACTTATATAATTTCTTGAAATAAATAATTTATAATCCTTTTCATGATAAAGAAATATTTATTCCTTTTATCCTTTCCAAGTGGAATATGTGCTTAGTACTCTTCTTTTTTTCATTTAAGATTATGTGGCTTTAGCTTGGAAATTGTAACTTAGTCCTTGGCTAAACATATATGTATTGTTTAATGCTAGGGGCCATTTTTTGTTTTGATTATTTCTTTGATAAGTCGGAGCTTTCAGCAATGTCATAAGAGCTTTCTGTTGTCTTTCTCTTGACACTATATTATCTCATTCTTTAGAACATACAAAATCATCCTGGAGAGGTGACTTTTATCCAAATATATGTTTCAACTGACTTATGTCTAATTTCTGCCTCAGTCAATGATTTTCTATCATTTCTCATTCTCTTATATTTTGTTTATGGAATAATTTGCTCTGCTGCTGTAATCTTCTATTGAAGGATGACCTTTTCCTAATTCAGTGGCTTACGAGCAATTCTCATACTTAGCAGTCAAGGACAACAATATCTAACTTTTCCAGTGATGAAGTTTGATTGAAAATTTTTTCCACTTAATAATAAAGCCGAAAACTTTCATAATTTGCTATCGTATTAAAATTTTTCTGAACCACCAAATGTTTCTAAATTCTACTTGTTGCAGCGTTTTAGATTCTGAATCATATTTCATAAACTGTTTCTAGAGATCTCTCATATAACAACTTCAGCATTGGAGACTCAGAGCAGCCCGCATGTCAACAGGGAAGTGTGTAAGCATCCTTGCTTTTGCATACCATCTACTTCCCCACATCCCTGCTCCCCTTTGTTTTCAATTTTAGGCAGCTACATGAGCCTTAAGTTTTTCCTATATGCTGTAGGAACTTGTTTGCATCTTCTTCGATGGACAATAACTCGTAAGTTTCATAATACTGATGCTAAATTATTATTACATGTTTGTAGCTTATAACATTGGTTATAAGGTGATTCTGCTGACCAGTTCTTCTCACTCCATTACTTTCTCAGAGGAACTGTTTCATGTTTGGCGAACATGCACTGTCCTGAAAGTAAGTATTTTCTTTTTGGGAATTATCTTACCACAAATTGTCATACTTGAATATCAAGAGCTATTTGTGGATCTAAACCTCACTGCTCAAGGTTAAAACGATGATTAAAATTTGAACAATGGACTCAGATTACATAACTTAGCATGCCAGTACGGTGTTAGTCATTTGAACCAACTGACTTATCACAAGTGTAATGGGCCTGTTTTCTAGTTTTCCCCTGCCTTCCTTTTGGACATATATATTTTATTTTGGGAAATTAAATCTGATTTTAATAATAAAGGAGAAGAGAAAAGAGCGAGATAGATTTACCAGAGAGTTTGTCTAGATTTTAGTCACACTGCATGGGTACTACTACCATATTCACTAGTCTTATGTTAACCATATAGCACTTAATTAAATATTGTGAGAACTTTGGTTTGAGCACCTAACAGTTCAAGTCTGAGTATTCATATGACCGGGTGTAGTTCTTTTCTTGTCTCTTTCAGGTTGAATAATATTTTATTTACTTTCTGAAGAATGTGATGTTATAACACAGTTAGGACTTTTGACAGTTGACAATTACTATAGCTAACCATCTTATTTGCCGTTCTCATGAAATTGTTGCTAATCATTCTATTACTTATTCTGCTATTCATCAACTTGTACCTGTCATCTGATATAGATGATCAGCAAATTGAGCAGTTTACTTTGCCTTGATTTGTATAACTGAACTTTACTTCCTGTGTATCTTTCTCTATCTTTGCATTTATGTAATTCCTGAAAGGAACATAAAAAGGAAGAGGGGAGCCGTGGGGGTTTTCAGATATATGAACATGGAACAACAAAAATTGAATAGATATCTGTTTCTAATTTAAATATTTTACTCTGCTTGATTTCTTTTAACAGTTGCTTACCCTTTTCTGATCATTCCAGCCCAGTACTCTCTACATATAAATTGTGGTGGAAAGCTTGTAAATTTTAATGGAAATAAAATATATGATGATGATTCATATGACGCTGCACAAGCAAGATTTCGTCTGCATGGAACCTGGGCACTCAGCAACACTGGTCACTTTCTGGATAGTAATAGGTCAGACTACTCTACGTGGTCCAATACAACAATGCTTACCATGGCCAATGCTGAACTTTACATGGACGCACGCGTTTCTCCCCTTTCTCTGACTTATTATGGATTTTGCCTGGGAAATGGAAACTACACAGTAAATCTCCATTTTGCAGAAATAATGTTTTCTGATGATAAGACATATAGCAGTCTGGGAAGGCGTGTATTTGACATCTACATTCAGGTACATTGTTACATTAATTTGCTTTGCAAAAAGGTGTTCAATGTAGCAGAGAAAAAAGGCTTTTAGCTATATGAACACCTGTCCATTTGGGGACACTGTTATACGAGATTGAGATTCTTTGGGAGAGTTTCTGATTGGATCCAAGCGATACCAACGTGCAAAATTGAGATTAATTCAATAAAACAGTAACAAAACTGAGCACAAGAGAAACTCTTGTCTTGCCTCCCAGGATGCAGTCCTAGCACAGGTGAATATCCTGGCCCAAGCTAGACTGCTTAACACAATAAGAGAAAATGAAAGACTGACTCCTCACACACTGTGCTACATTCCTAAATACAATCATTTCCCCATAACAGAATTATTCCCAAAATGGCCTTGAGATTATTTCAATTAAACAAAAACAAAACTGAACACAGGAGAAACTCTTGGCTCCCTCTCAGGACGAAGTCCTAACACTGGAGAATGTCCTGGCCCCAGCTAAACAGCTTAACACAGGAAGAAAAAAATGCAAAACTCACTCCCTCACACACTCTGCTAGATTCCAAAATACAATCATTTCCCCCTGACCGAATTATTCCCAAAATAGCCTCTAACCAACTACCCATTTTCCTTTTTCTGACATAGACCTCCTCAGCTGGACCTTCCTTTGGGCCATGCTCTTCTTTTTCGGCCTAAACAGTTTTTCTTTTCTGTATATAAACCTTGCTTTCTCGCTACCAAATCAGTGGTTTGACTTCATGTTTTGAATTTATAATGTTTGGAAGACATTTTTCTTACTAAGAATTATAAAGCTGTAACAATCCTGAAACGTTCCTTTTTGAATTTTAATATTACAGAGAAAATTGGTACTGAAGGATTTCAATATTGCAAAAGAAGCAGGAGGAGTTGGTAAGGTTATCATTAAGAATTTCACCGCTGTTGTGAGTAGCAATACCTTGGAGATCCGTTTGTATTGGGCTGGGAAAGGGACAACTTCTATCCCATTTAGATCCGTATACGGTCCTCTTATATCAGCTATATCTGTGGATTCTGGTGGGTTGTACTTCTCTACAGGATCTTATTCTTCAGATTTCTGCCATCACCTTTAACATCTAATCTTATATGCAAAGCTTTTCTGAAATAATCAAGCAGACTTTACACCAACATTGGAGCACGGAAGTCACATGCCTGTAGGGTCTGTGGCTGCAATTGTCGCTGCAGGAGCATTTATTATAATACTTGTATTTGGTGTTCTCTGGTGGAGAGGCTATATAGGACAGAAAAGTTCGTTGGCAACAGGTAAGTGTCATGAATATTTAACTTCTTGGCCGAAGTGCTCAAGAAATGTCATGTAATAAAATGGGTTTTTGCATGCACCACAAATTATTTTTCTTGTTACTTATTGTTCTGATGCCTAGTTGTTTGAACCTTGATGCTACTTAACATGCTAAATCCCCACGTGCAGTTGGATCTAATGAGTCAATCAATATCTAAAATAACATCTGTTTTTTTTTCAAAAAGTATAAATAATATGAAATTCTCGAAATTAAAGATTTCTGATTATTTGCTTCTGCAAGCAGAGCTAAAAAGTTCAGACCTGCAAACTAGCTTCTTTACCTTACAGCAAATCAAAGCAGCAACAAACAGCTTTGATATAGCCTTAAAGATTGGAGAAGGAGGTTTTGGTCCTGTTTACAAGGTATTCCGCATAATATAACACTCTCACTTGATTGTCCGGTATTATGTACTGTACTTGCACGCATTGCTTGCTGAATTTGGTTCTTTTAAACTTTCCGTTAACATGGTTATTCCCCAAAATGAAGGGCATTCTATCGGATGGCACAGTAGTGGCAATTAAGCAGCTTTCCTCTAAATCAAAGCAAGGGAATCGTGAGTTTATAAACGAGATTGGCTTGATTTCTGCTTTTCAACATCCTTGTCTAGTTAAGCTCTATGGGTGTTGTATGGAGGGAGATCAGTTGTTGCTGATTTATGAATACATGGAAAACAATAGCCTTGCTCGGGCATTATTTGGTAATCATTTTCCCTATGGTCAAGTTTGCTTGCTGTTTCTTTTACAATCCACAATAGTGTACATGTAACATATATACATGACTACATGATACTTTTGTATAATTTCCATGCATTCACGTATGAAGGCCCGGAAGAGTGCCAATTGAAATTGGATTGGCCAACCAGGCAGAGGATTTGTGTTGGTATTGCTAGAGGTTTGGCTTACCTCCATGGAGAGTCAAGACTGAAGATCGTTCATAGGGACATCAAGGCCAATAATGTGTTGCTGGATAAAGATCTCAATCCAAAGATATCTGATTTTGGGTTGGCCAAGATTGATGAAGAGGACAATACCCACATGAGCACTAGAATTGCTGGAACTTAGTGAGTTTTCATAATTGATTTAGCTTCGGCAAAATATTATGAAATTTATATACCGAGATATTTTATTGAAAATTTTAGCCAACCTATTATGGATTTAAAAAGATGAATATTACAATTTCCTGTAATAGATGAATTTGAAATATTGCAGTGGATATATAGCGCCTGAATATGCAATGCTTGGTCATCTAACCGACAAAGCAGATGTTTATAGTTTTGGAATTGTTGCCTTAGAAATTGTCAGTGGGATGAGCAACACCAAGAACTGGCCTAAAGAAGAATGCTTCTCTCTTCTTGAATGGGTAACTTACGTTTTCATGCTCTCCTGCATTGATACCACTCTGATTGTCCTTGATCATCTGTCATTGTTGCTTGTGTTTGTGAAAAGTATATGTATAGATATATCAATTCTCCTTCAATTTTCATCCTGTGCGACACTTGAAGTCCAACACATTATATATCTTGCCATATTTTTAATGTTAAGTGCTGCAATCTCCCAATGTAATGGTATTTGAGCAAGTGCCATCAAGTTTTTGTTATCTCATGAATCTCTGGTGCCTGGCCATGGAAATATGTCCAATTTCTTACGTTGCCACATCTTCAGACATCAAACTGACAGTGTTTAATTGCTTCAAGCTAGCTATGCCAGAAATGAGTGCTTCCATACTTTATTTCCTCTGTACTTACAGATTCTTTTGCACCTCAAAACCAATCATTTGTCTGTTAAAGACTCGAGTATCAAACTGCTATTCGTATTTTTTGTTAGGTGCATCTCTTGAAAGAAACAGGTGATCTGCTGAAGCTTGTTGATCAGAGATTGGGAGCAGACTTTAACAAAGAGGAGGTGATGGCGATGATCAATGTTGCCCTTCTATGCACTCATGCCTCTCCAATGTCCAGGCCCACCATGTCTTCGGTGGTAAGCATGCTTGAAGGCAGAACTGTTGTTCCAGAGGTGGTGTCAAATACGTATGAGGTAACCATGCCTCTGGGAGAAAATAGGATGAGTGGCAGTCAAAACGAGAGTATCTCAATAGAAGATAGTTCTATGACTGCATTTATATCTGGTACAGATTTTGATGCTGCCAACCTAGATTCGTCTAACAGGGACAGAAGAGATTAGAGATTCTGTCGAAATTGCATCAATTCGTCTAACATGGAAGTTCATTTTGCTGCAGCCTGCATATGTACGAGGGTATTCTCTATGTTAGAAAAGAGAATACTCTTGATTACAGAGCATGTGCTCTGCTAACTGTAAACAAAATTTTATATAAATTAAATTTATAATTTTCATATTTACAAATTAGCTCATCATGATTGCAATTCAAGGATCTACATCCTATAACTTTCTTATATAGAGTCAAAGGAATAGAGATAAAATTGAGATAGTAAAAAAATTTGTAAAATAAAATTTAAAACCCACAAAGTATGATTAAATTCAAATATAAAACAAAAAATACAGAAAATAAAGAAGTGAACAAATTTAAATCCAAGTAAAGTAAATGAACCAAGCTTGTTTGATAAGCAAGTGATATTTTAGTTTATATATATTTTTTTAACTTGGGACTGATCAGTCTTTTGCCCCTCAGTAGCTTTTGGTGGGTACAACCTAGACACAAATTTTCTCCCATGGGTATCAATTATTATCCATAATCAATAAAAATACCACCCTATTAGCTTTAGTTTAAATTTTATAAACTGAATTATAATTAATTTAAAGCCTCAATATAAACTTTTTTTTGGTACAAAGGTATGGGAAATCTTTCTCCACTTATAGGCTTCTACCACCCCCAACTTAGAATTTAATCACCTTGGCAACTGTGCCATCCTGTTTACTCAACAAACTGATGAAGTTCTAACAAACTCACATATAATACATTATTGCATGGGTGGGTCAAATTCCAACTTGGTCCAATTTAGTTCACAGAGCACCATTTTCTGTCATGATTTCATAATTGTTTATCATTGCTTCAACATATGATCTATTTTGTTATTAAAATCATTATGAAGCACTTTAAAAGCATGGGATAAAATTGGCATTTTAGCAACTTGAAAGGCTACTGGTGTAACCAAAACGTATAAGCATTGTTGCTTGTAAAATGCTTAGATTTGTTATATGATAAAGTTAGAAATGGAAAGTAAAGCGGCTTATAACTTAATAAGGATTTTTTAACTTTCAGATTATAAAAGTAAGGGGTGATTTAAGTGAAATATAAAATTAAAATAAAAAATTAATAAAAAAATAATATTCACAATTTAAATTTTTGTGTAAAATAAAAAGAAACCAACAGAACATCATTAAAACTAAAAACTAAAAAAATCTAATTCTCATAGCAAATCAGAAAGAAAATAAAAATGTCTTGATGGGACTAAAAAGAAAAGAATAAGTATGTTATAGATTAGAGTGTATGGACATCTCCCTTACCCAACAAAGAAAATAGGCAACATTTTAATTTTTGAATTGAAATATTCTAAACTAAAATATACTTTAAAAAAATAAAATATAAGTAATTATTAACAAAAAATTAATAATTATAATTATTTTAAATTTATAAATTATAATTTATTTATATTTAATAATAATTAAAATCATTATTTTTTTATTAATAATTATTTATTTATATTTTATTTTTTAAAATACATTTTAAAAGACTCAAACCCTTAACTTTTAATATAAGAAAGAAATGTAGCCTCCCACTCCACCTAAGTTTTGTTGATATGGGAGATTGTGGAAAGCGAGAATTGTAGACGTGGTTGAGAATATGGTCACGCAACCCCAAGAAAGTGAACAGTCAAGAGAACAAATTTTGGTTAGTCGGGTCCACTGCATTAAAGGCAAACTCACCAGTCTCCTAGTGTCCTACGACGCGCAACCAGTAAATACTTTTCCTCCTACCGTCATGATCAAATAATGCACCCCGATAATTGAAGCTTACCTTCTCCAAGTACTTACTTTTTAGCATGGAGAACAGGTGTTTCCTAACTGTTGTACGAATAAAATGTTAAAAATTATTAGATGAGTTAACTTTAATAAATTTAATTATTTAAATAATATAAAAATATTAGTAAAATATTAATATAATAGTTATTTTTTATATTTTAAGTTAAAAATTAAAATTTTATATTTTAATTTTAAAATTATTTTTATTAAAATAAACTTAATATTATTTATTTTAAATATAAATTAGATTCATATTTAATAAAAATATAAAATATTGTCTAAAAAATAAAAAATAATAATAAAAAGATTGTTTAGCATGTCAAATCTTTCAAGTTTTAATCATTCCATACAAATGGCTGATTACCCATTGGTGGGTGGTGAGTCTGGTTACTGCAACCAAACGCCAAAAAACACTCTTTCTCTCTCACTCTCAAACATCGCTTTTTCTCTCTGTCTATAAACACATGCAGCCACCTTTACATAAATATAAACAGTTGAGGGACGAAATGTCATGAATGTAAGAATCGGCATTTTGGAAGAAACACAAAGAGAGACTCCTCCTTTCTGGCCGCATTACCATATCTCTCTCTCTCACTTTACATTCCTCTATTTCTCTCTCTTAAGCTGGATAGAGATAGAGAAAGACACAGAAAATGGGTGAGCGGGCGAAATGGAGTTTCTCTTCTCTGCACCGTTTCTTCATCCTTCTTCTCCTCCTTCTGCTTCTGCTGAACGGCAAGGCTTCGGGGCAATGCGATTTTTTCACGGGAACATGGGTTCTGGATCAGTCCTACCCGCCTTACCAACCGGCGACGTGTCCGTTCATCGAGCACGAGTTCACCTGCCAAAAGAATGGCCGCCCGGATGTGATTTACACCCACTACAGATGGCAGCCCCGCGGCTGCAACTTGCGCAGGTGAGCACCGCCGCCCAGAATAGCTATGATCCTTTTTTTCTTTTTCAGAAAATTTCAATAATCTTTATTTTATTTAATTCCCTTTTGCCATGATATTAATGAAAACCGCCATCATGTGAACCTTTAATAGATCCCAGCCTGTAAAATATCATATAAAAAATAATAATTTGCGGGAAATATTTGGGTCCCGAATCCGAATGTTTGGCCTTGGTTAGATTTCCGAACCCATGATTTTTCACGTGCACTCCTTAGCCGTCTGTTTGGGAAAAAGTGCTTTTTGTAAATGTGAGATTTGAGACTACAAACACGGCATCGTCGGTCGGATGTCTTGTTTTTGTTCCCTGTCACGGCCGTCGACATTTAATCTTATTCCCATTCAGTCCCCCCGTGATTATTGATTTCTGAAAAAGGCCCAGATGCCAGATCCCATTCATTTGGGCCTCGGTGCCGTACCAATTTTCTTTTTTGGGTACATGTTTCGTGCCAAATTTTGCAGAAAAGAAAAGTGTTGGTCCAACTTAGAGGGATGTCCCCGAGGGGACTGCAGAAAAGAAAAGTAGGGGCATGCAGACATCAAAATCCGACCAGACTTGACTTTACTGGAAGCAATTTAAATTTGATATGTGATCCGTATACTCATATTTTAGTTGTGTTATAATTTTTTTATTAATATGAATTGATATAAATAATAAGAGTTTAGACACTTATTTTTTATTTAAATTTTATATTTAAAAAATTTGTTTAAAAAAATTTATTTACTTTAATTTCTCTAATTTTTTAAAAAAATTAATTTTTGTTTATTAAATAAAAAATATTTTAAAAAGACTTAAAATAATAATTTTTTATTAAACTTAATTTGAATTTGTATTAACTAACTAGAATATATATAAAATCTTCAATCAACTAACATAAACTCAACTTATATATATATATATATATATATTTTTTTAATTGAATTTGAGTTAAAAATTTTAAGGCTAATTTTATCTGGCTCACCTTAAACTGACCCGTACACACTTTTAAAAAAGACTTGAACCGAAAAAGCAACAGAGTCATCTGCAATTAACAAATTTCTATAGCCATAAAAGAGATAACTTTATTTAATAATATAATTAAACTGGCTTTTTCTTTGTTTTTCTTTTTATAAATTAATTACAGATTTAATGGGCGAAATTTCTTGGAGAGATTGAGGGGG
Source organism: Dicorynia guianensis (assembly GCA_037013595.1). Lineage (NCBI taxonomy): Eukaryota > Viridiplantae > Streptophyta > Magnoliopsida > Fabales > Fabaceae > Dicorynia > Dicorynia guianensis. Next base: position 7,977,460 of record JASUAB010000009.1, read on the forward strand.
AAGAGCATAATGTTTGTGGGGGATTCACTGAGCAGAAATCAATGGCAGTCACTGACTTGCATGCTTCACTCAGCGGTGCCAACCTCTAATTACACTTTGACCAGAGCTGGGGACGTTTCCAATTTTACATTTACGGTATTAATTAATTAAAATTTATTATTTTTAATTATACATAACTATAATTTCATGTGATCTTGCTTTCTACCTTATTTATCATGCTTCATTAATTATGAATTTAATATCTTCTAACTTTTTAATTTTTTATTTAATAATTTGTTTATCTTTTTATAATAATTTTTTTACATCTTATAATTTTATGCGTAAAACTTAATATATATTGCTCTTTCCCATAAGATCCCGATCCATTAATCATTCATCAGCCTGACTTCTGCATTAAAGTTAAGAAAAGCAATCCTTTTTCCTCTCCAAAAATTTATTGAATGTTTGTAGTGGTAGTATAAATATGAAGAGTGATGATAAACTTCTGTTTTTATATTTATATTTTTTATATAACTGTTAATTTAAAATTAGTCTTTGATCAATTATAAAATTTTATATAATAAAAAAATTAATTTTAAATTAACAATTGTATAAAAAATATAAATATAAAAATTTAAACTTCTTATTGCTATGCATATGTTCTAATAAGAAAAAGACAAAGAGGGATATAAAAAGTTTTATGTTTTTTATAATTTATAATTTAAATTATTAAATTTCATAAATTAATCATTCTTATCATTAGATATGAATTTTTTTATGATAAATTAAAATAATATGAATATAACATTCCGGAACATCAATGGTTGACGATGGTGGTCCAGTGGTCCCCTTTGCTTTTCCAGATTCATAAATCACTTGTGGGAATGATTCCTTCCAGATTGGCTTCCCTGTTTGCCTCTGATGAGTCCCATCTTAGAGAGATTCTTATGTGGACAAACCTCTATAATGTGTGGACTAAATGGTAATATTAGTGCTTGCTTGTAGTGAGATGGAGAAATAAAACAAAATAGCAGAGCAAAGGGGTCACTAAATGGCAAGACTTCAAAATAAAACAAGATAGCATCATTATAGCTACAAATTCAATGTCTCTTTCATATCTATTCAATCCTTTTCTTTGTATGTTTGTAAATAAGATATTTCCACATCTTTATTTTAGTAAAAAGTTTATTGATTCACAATTTTGTGTATAAGTTTTTCAATTAATTAAGTTTTATAGTGTAATTTATAAAATTTTTTAAATTTAATTATTTAAATTTTATTAAATGAATGATATATGAAAATAAAAACACGTGAATACTTGTAATATTTGGTGATCTCTATTAGGGGTGTAAGGGTCTCCGTTGGGTTTTATCAAGTTTGAAATTTTTTATCTGAATTTGAATAATTATATGCATGAATTAACAAATTATATATATATATATATATATATGTTTTGTGTGGTCAATTTAGGTTTAAATTTAACAAAAAAATATAATCTATCACTCATATAATATATATATATATATATATATATATATATATAAATAGGTCACTAATCATTAACCAAAAAAAAAAAAATAGGTCACTAATTAAGCGAGATAAATATGCACAAATCGATGAAAAATAGGTCGGTTTTAAATTTTTTGCTCAACGCTAATCTCTATCTTGCATATCATGATGGGCATGCAGGAGTATGAAGTGAAAGTGCTGCTGGATCGGAACGTGTATCTAGTGGATGTTGTGCGGGAGAACATTGGGAGGGTGCTGAAGCTTGATTCAATAGAGGGAAGCAAGCTGTGGGAAGGGATGGACATGCTCATCTTTAATACATGGCACTGGTGGTACCGTAGAGGACCCGCTCAACCGTAGGTCTCTTGTTTTATCTACATCCCATTTTGTGGGATCTATCTGACTCTCAAATGCAACAATTCCGAAATCAAAAACTAAACGAGGTTAATGGGTTTGGTATGATTGATGGGTTTTCAGATGGGATTATATCAAAGTGGGAAACCAGGTCATGAAGGACATGGATCGGATGAAGGCTTTTCAGACGGCACTTACAACATGGGCTACGTGGGTGGACACTAACGTTGACCCTTCCAAAGTCAAGCTTTTCTTTCAAGGCATTTCTCCATCTCACTACAAGTAAGTAGTAATATTGTTGAAAAATGCTATTCATATGAAATATGACCTACATATACAAAAATTTAGTAAGGACAGATTTTTATTTATTATTTATACTTTTTTACAATACAAATAGGAGTTAAATTTTTTTTATCTTACGTAAGAATGGTAACAAGATAGGATGGAGGCAACGCTTTTTTAATCTCCTATTCCTACTGGGAGTGGCTATTGCGAGATTTTAAATTTTAAAATTTTTTAAATAAATTTTTTTAATATGAATAAAATAATATTATTTATTATATATTTAATTATTAATCTATCTTTTATATTATATATTATTTAATTATAAGATAAAGGTATTATAATAAATTTTTATTTAAACATACCCATGGAATGAAAAATGAGATTCTCGGACCCTTTTTAAAATTGTGAGGGAAGACTTTTCTCTCTATCCCCAATCAAAATGGGGGATTTCTTAAAGTTTTTCGTCTCACTGAAAAAAATTATCATCCTAATTTTATACTTATATTTTGTTTAAATAATATTACTTAATAATGTTATGCAATTTTGAATGAAATAGAAGAACTTTGTTACTTCATAGTCTGATTTAGCCATTCAACGTATTCTGATTTCAGTGGCAGCCTGTGGAATGAGTCAACTGCTAAGAGTTGTATCCGGCAGACAACACCGGTGGCTGGATCAACGTATCCGGGAGGCTTGCCAGCGGCCGTGGCGGTGCTGAAGGGTGTACTGGGAAGGATAAACAAGGCAGTGACACTGCTTGACATCACAATGCTCTCGCTGCTACGTAAAGACGGGCACCCTTCCATTTATGGACTTGGGGGACCTACCGGAATGGATTGCAGCCATTGGTGCCTTCCTGGGGTTCCAGACACTTGGAATGAGATCCTTTACAACTTTATTCTTTGATCAAAGAAATTGATTTTTCTAGTTGAATTATAATGGGGGGTTTATCAGATTCTTATACAAGATTAGTGAAAAAGAAAGTATTGGGGTTGGATTTAATTTCATAAAGGCCACTTTAATTTGTACTATGCATTGCTCCCTAACCTATTCCATTTCAAGTGAATAATAATAAAATTATTCTTACATTTATTAATGGTAACTCAATATTCTTGTTTATCTCACATGATTAAATGAGTAATAATATATGTATATATATATATATATAATTTATGAATAGATTATACATACTCTTATATTTTTGTTTTTTATTTTTTCCTCCCCCTAAAAACTTATCTCAGAATATCTTTCCAACTAAATTCTTTACTACTTAATATGTTCACATAAGAAATATTAAATAATATAAAAATCAATGGAATTATTTTATTATAAAATTAAGAGACTCTAGTCTTCTAAATATATATATTCTATGATCACCTACCCTATGGCTGTACCAAGGGTGTAATTCTAATTGAACGCAGTGTAATATCTTAGAATTTTTTTTCTTAAACTCATAGTGGGGCTTGATGTGGCAAAGCAAAAAAAAAAGGATTAAATGCAGCTGCATAAAGGCAGTTTTCTTTTTTCATACTTAATTATCACGAACTTTTTGTATACAGAAAGCATGTTATATTTAAACTGTATATAAATATGTGGTAAACAGAAAAACTTTTCCCTGAATTCTAATTTTAAAAAAATCTTATTTATCAAAATATTATTTTAATATAAAATTCATATTATCTTAATATTTAAAAAATATTTATTAAAAATTAAAATTTCAAATTGTTGTCTTTATATTTATTATAAATGTTATATGCTATTAGAAAACAAAGTTGATTTTGAAAATTTTATGACATTTATTGTTTAATTCAGTATTTAATATAATATCAATTATCTTAACTAAAAATTATAACAAATATTCTTTATTAGAAAAACTTTATTTTTTCACTCTCATTTAAATGTCATGTCTTATTAAAATTTAAACTTTACTTATGATTTTTTACTATTTACTCTTTTCATTAATTATATAATAACATTAATTAGTTTTTCTAAAGAAAGAATTTATAATATTTTATGATTAATGTCTAAAAGACAGAAATATTTAGTAAGCTGTTATTCCTTTTTTTAAAGATTTTAAATTTTACATTTGTTATTATGTTATTTTAATAAATGGGGTTATAATTTGACAAAAAAAATTCAAAGAAAAAATAAATAGAAGAAGAAAATGTAATAAAAGGAAATTAAATATACGTTATTATTTAAATATCACATTTAAAATAGTTTTTACATATTTTTATAATTTGTTCATTTTTATTAAAATATTTATTTGTAATCAACACTGACATTTTTACGACTTTTCCGCACTTAATGCTCATATATTTTTATGTTGGTTATTAATTTTTTTAGGTTTTATAGTTTAATATATTGAATAGAATAAATTTAATAATTTGAATTATATATTATAAAAATAATGAACTCATTTTTAAAACATATTTAAATTAAATGATAAAATAAAATTGCGTGCACTCAAACAAAATTCACGTTCAAAGCCGTTGTTAAGAACTAAGAATTCTTTTATGCGCATAGGTATCAATATATAAATAAATAAATCAGAGTTGCTTCGAAAACTCTGCTTTCACCTTTTTCTTTTCAATGTTAGTTTCCATTTAATCCTAAATAAGTTAGATCGAATATATATTCAGCACCAAACCTTTTCTTCAATTTACTTATATTATAAGATGGCAATAATTTCTGGAACCTCATTTATTATGTCAATAACGTTTTAATACATATTAAATACTGAAAATGAAATTATTTCTAAGCGTACAGATTTAGTACTTAATTCTTCTCATTAAATATTTCTGTATTAAATTCTTAGTATTAGATTTTTGGCTATTTTACTTTAAGGGGTTTTTCAAAAAAAATTACTTAAATAGGACTATTTCAAAATTATTTCTCTAATGGGGGCAAATTTAAGTAAGTAGGATGCCAGATTGGAAAGATTTAAGTTTCATGAACCACAGTTTCATATTATAAGAAAATCTGGGTTTAACCAATACTTTCATAAAGCCATGACTTAGATCCTAAGGTTACAAGAAAGTATAAGTTTGAGCTCACCGCCCATCATAGCTAGTGAGGTCAAAATGAAATTGTGAGTAAGACCTACGCTTCCATGGTTTCAGAAAAGTATGGGTCTGACCCACGCTTTCTTCCAACATGAAACAGTGGGTCCAACCCATGCTTTCTGACAACATTTAACTGTGGGTCTGGTTCTCTATTTCATGTCTTTATGACTCACCCCTTGGTCCCCTAGTTGCAAATTGCAAACTAAAACAACATCAAACAGATCTCTCTCAACGGCTAATCATCCATTTAATGGTTATATCAAAATTTTTCACCATTAATTTGACTCTAAAAAAAGGTACATGTGATATTTAATTATTGTCATTTTATCTTTGTTCGATATATTTGATGTGTATTGTGGAGTCTTTTAACTTTTGTTTCTTTCTTTAAGACGAAAAAATCTTTATTTAATACAAAATTTAGAAAACAATAATAATTTAATGGTGTAATTTTGTTTTAAGATAGTAGAAGCTCAAATATTGTACTATGATATAATTTTTCGGTAAATATGGATAAAATTGGAAATCCTAATAGAGTAGTTTCTTTTTCTAACTTTACAAAAATTGGTATAAAACTTTGATAAAATATATGACAATGTAGTGGTATAGTTATTCTTTTCAATTTAGTATGAATACATTTTTTATTATATTTTTCCAAAGCAATTTCATAAAATCATGAATACATTTCATTATGATAGATTTTTGCTTGTTTTAATTAATTTTTTTCTTTGAATTTTATTGAGTTACAAATTTGTTGTTGAAAGTGAAGGTCTAATATTTAAAATGTGTGAAATAATAGGAAACAAAAAAGTGTTATCCATTTTAAATATTATAGTAACTACTCTTTTGGAGGTTTTAATTTCACCCTCATTTATTCAAAAATTACAATATAGTATAATATTTGTTCTTATACTGATCTTAAAACAAAACCAGACCATTAACTTTTTACTTTTTTCTTAAATATTGCATTAAATAAGAGTTTTCTCATCTAAGAAAGAATACTAAGGTTAAATGATATCACAGTATACACGAAGCATATCAAACAAAGAGAAAATACAATCATTAATCATTATATGTACCTTTTTTGGAGTTAAAATGGTAAAAGTTTTTTTATAAAAAACTAAATAGATGATTAGCCACTAGGAGAGAGCTATTTGCTGCTATTTTAGTTCACAGATTGCGATTGGAGGATCAAGGGGTGAGTTATAAAGACATCAAACTGTGGGTCAAACACATGGTTTTAGGTTGACTTCACTAGGTAGGTGTCGAGCTCAATCTGAAACTATGAGTTTGACCTACTATCTCATGAAAACATGAGTCAAACCTATATTTTTTGGCAATATGAAATTGTGAGCCCAACCACAATTTCATGGAAATTAGATCTTATCAATCTAGCATCCTACATAATTAGATTTGCCCTCAATAAAGAAATAGTTTTAAAACAGTCACATTTAAGTAAACATTTAAAAAAAAATCCATTAGCTAAAATGGCCGTAGATTTTTCATCTTTATTAACAAACCTTAAAAGACACAATAAAATGTAAGAAAAAAAAGTAAGATTCATTATTGTTTTGACAGCTCGATCACATACATGCAAATCAATCAGTCAATTAGGATTTGAATTGTTAATTTATTTAATAATATATATTCATGTATGTAATTACAACTCAATAATAACAGCCCATATATAGTAGTTTTGTGATTTTTTTGTTTTCGGTGCAAGTTTGAAAAGTCAATCCATTATTGAAAAGGAAATTAAAGTTTCAACACTAATAAATTTGTATACTTAATAAGAAAGATATCAATAAATTCTTATTGGCACTGAACTTTTTACATTAATACAGTAATACTAATTAAGATGATCTACTTGACACCCCAATGAAACATTGAAATTCATCAGGCTGGGTCTGCCTCCTTAGGTTCTCCCTCACTCAAAAATGGGTTATGGGTTCCAAAGTCTTTGCTCATTTTTTGCTAATGTTCTTATCTTTGTTTCATGGATTCACCAAGCCAATGCTATAGTTGGGCAATTGGGAAATTTAGGTGATTCTGATTTATTGGGCACCTGTGATTTCTTTAGAGGAAGTTGGGTTAGGGATAACACTTATCCTCTTTACAATTCCTCAAGTTGCCCTTTTATAGTAAAGGAATTTGACTGTCAGAAAAATGGAAGACCAGATGTAGACTATCTCAAGTATAGATGGAAGCCCACTGCATGTGACTTGCCAAGGTACCAAGTAGTATCTATTTTTCTATGGTGCTTTATCTATACCCAATAATATATATATATATATATATATATATTAATTTCGTCCATTGAAAGGATCTATTTACAAGTGGGTTAAAGTCTGAGTTTTAGACTAAAATGCATGTAAAATACCAAATTTTTGTTTATCAGTTAATCCTATTGACATGAAATCCTTAATTTCTAGATTCCAAAATATATTTAAACCAATAATTCAATTAGATCGACAACAAATAAAAATTTTTATTTTGGTCATACCTTAATTTCTGTATTATTGAAATAATAAATAATTGTCAACATTATTCAATTTTTGTTAAATTTGAGTGATGGATGATTGTTTGTGCAAATGACCCACTACATATTTATAAGATACAAAATGTATTGAATAATTTTTAATTATCATCATATGAAGCATTAATATCTTTGATTTTTTGGACGTAAAAAAAAAAGCTTTGATGTTTTGGTTTTCAAAAAAAATATCTGTGATTTTAAATCCATGATATATAATAAATATTTAATACTAGAATACCTTGCATATTAATGTGAAATTACAAGAAAATCACCTAACAATTCTTTTGAAGATGTTTAATTCAATTTATTACATGTACGTGAGGATATACAGCCATTAGAGTCCCGCTAGTTTCACATTTGGTGGGACACGAATTCTTATCCCTTGATTTGGTGGAACTCACCAAATCGAAGTGTGAGACATGAATCTTACGTAAAATTTGTGTTTAGTCAGATGTGGGACTAGATTTTCCGCAGTCATAAAACTATATATGAATTTATGCAGACAAGTGTATATATCTCTATTTTTACTAATTAAAACTTTTAAAAATTTTATTTTAAATACTTAAATTAATTTATTAAATCCTACTCTTAAGTGGAAGTGACTTTTTTCAAGCCCAGAAAGCTCAGCACTCTTCACTTTTGTCCTATATAACCTGTGATGCACATGTGGCTGCAGATTTGATGGCAAAGACTTCTTGAGGAGATATAAGGGGAAGAAAATATTATTCGTTGGAGACTCTTTAAGTTTCAACCAGTGGCAGTCTCTTGCATGCTTGCTGCATTCTGCAGTGCCTGAATCAGTATACAAAGTTGATCAAAATAGCTTTTCTTTGCCAGTAAGTTTCTCTCTCCAAATTCCCATGAGGCTTATATATTTGCATTCCTAATTCATTAATGAATATGCACTTCTTTTGAGCCCCATTAATCAAAAATCATGAAGAAATTGTGGGGGTGTACTTCGCAGGACTACAACATCATTTTGAGGCTATCTATTAATCAATATCTAGTGGATCTGGTACAAGAAAGGATTGGCTTGGTTCTGAAGCTGGACTCCATTACAAGGGGCAATGAATGGAAAGGATATGACATCCTAATCTTCAATAGCTGGCATTGGTGGGTGCATACAGGAAAATCACAGAAGTAAGATGAAATGATTTTGATTATGGAATATACCAGTTTGCATGTTTCATAGTAGGCTAGTTTCTGATCAATAACCAATCCATTTCTGTATGTTGCATTTGGGTTTAAGGTGGAACTTCATTCAAGATGGTGATAAGATAGTGAAGGATATGGATCGTTTGGTTGCTTTCAAGAAGGGACTAACAACTTGGTCCAAGTGGGTGGATTCCAACATTGATCCTACTGTCACGAAAGTGTTCTTCCAACGCATTTCTCCCACCCATTACCAGTAATTCTTCTCTCCTCTCTTACAGAGCTGAAATTGGTAGCTTTTAATTAATCAAACATGCTTTTTTTTTTTAACCTGGGAATTGATTAGCTCCTTAATTGGTCCCTTAACTGTCTTTGAGGAACATGAATCAGGCATGAAGCGCTTTTTTAAATCCGAGGAGAGTCATAGTGATTCGAACCCCCTCTCGTGTTACCAATTAGTACGTATAATCAGTCAGACACGACCCCATTGATATATGCATCTTCTTCTTCTCCAATTGTAATACACACGTGCATTAACAGACAGATATTAGATATTAAATCCTATGAATGAAGTGTGTAGGTGATCAACTATTACATGTAACTAATAATTAGTGGTTTTAATTCAGTGGGGACGAGTGGAATAATCCGAAGTCATCTACCTGCAAGGGAGAAACTGAACCAATTAGTGGTTCAACATATCCAAGAGGTTCACCAGCAGCAGTGGCGGTTGTAAAGGAAGTGTTGGCTAATATGTCAAAATCTGTTGCTTTGCTAGATGTAACAACCTTATCACAGCTCAGAAAAGATGGTCACCCTTCTATCTATGGCTTGGATCTCAAACAAGGAAATGACTGCAGCCATTGGTGCCTAGCTGGTGTCCCAGACACTTGGAATCAGCTCTTATATGCAATGCTTGTAACTGGAAATTAATCATCGGGGATGCAAATGCAAATGCATTCATTATTATCTTAGCTGAAAAGGAGACTTTTTAATTATATCTTTATCTCCTTCAAAATATGTGTTTGTGTTTGATATTGAAAAGAATAATAATTTCATTTCTTTCTTTTAATATCAATTCTATTCATCTTTCATGACGTGGTCTTAATTAGTTTTATCGTAAAATATAACTTTTAAAGATTAAGATTTATAAAAAAATTCTCACAAGATTATTTGTCTCAAAATGATATTTTTCATACTAAATTTACTTATTCATGATATCCAAAAGAATTACAATAACAAGTTAATAATAATAAATTAAACTTTATCTTATTAAATGAGATTAGTAAAAAATATTATTTTTTTAAATTCTTTTAGTTTAATAACAAAAAGGTTGCAAATATTTATAATATATATATAATTTTTTTACTCAATCATATGATGCTGATGGTCGGAATAAGTACCAAATCATGGTCCCCGGCCTGTCAATCACACACCAATTCGTTAATTAACAGATCTTAGGTTTATAACCAACGATCTGCTCATATGTTCCTTTCAATTGCTTGTCATTGACGATGACTTGAAAGCCAAGGTATCCCTAAAGAATAACATATCTAACAGATAGAAATGGAGCTGCAATCCCACAGGATTAACAGTAAAAGAAAAAGAAGAAATTGGCTGAGCATAAGAAATGATGGAAAATTGGACTTTACGTTACTGAGGAAGTGGATAATATAAAAAAATAATAGAGCAATATTGTTAATTTGTACAAACATCTTTACTTATATTTATGTAAATATCAATGTTATTCTACACAAAGAAAAAAGAAGAGAGAAAAAGCATTGGCAAGTGTGAAAGTTTGTGCCTTAACTTCAAAAGTGTACATACCCGAAAATTTTACGAGACCTCACCTAACAGATTGAAACTGATAACTGCCTTGCACTCCATTTTCGGAACTAACGAACTATATATATAAAAGAGTACTGACTCATTCTCACCACAGCTGGTTAGCCATCAAGGCCATTATCCAATATTGTTCTTTCCCTCTTTCTGATCAAAATGGGATGTGGATCATTTCAGAGCTTCTGTTCGTTTTTTATATTTGCTCTGTGCCTTCTCAAATGCAACGCAAGAGTTGATCAGCCATGGAGAAACACAGAAACAGGCAGCCGTGACTGGTTTGATGGAAGCTGGGTTTATGATGATAGCTACCCTCTTTACAACCCCTCCAGCTGCTCTTTCATTGAGGACCAGTTTCATTGCCAGAGAAATGGACGCCCAGATAATCTCTATCTCAAATATAGATGGAAACCGAATGCGTGTACACTGCCAAGGTTATATATATTATATCACCTCCATTTTCATCACATATATGCATGTGATTTTGTTACATGTGGTTATATATGCGAAGTTTGTGACTGAACTTGACTGGGATTGTTTTAATAAATAGGATTCTAGATACTGTGTTGTGATGCAGATTTGACGGCAAAGATTTCCTAAGGAGATTCAAGGGGAAGAAAATATTGTTCGTTGGGGACTCTCTGAGTCTGAATCAGTGGCAATCACTCATCTGCATGTTGCATGTTGCAGTTCCCCAATCAAATTTCTATCTTCAGAGAACGGGAAACCTCTCCACCTTCACTTTGCCTGTGAGTTTGATCAATTGTCTTCCTTGATGACCCCAGGAAATTTAATCATTGTAAATATAATTAAGGAATTACATCCACATGATGGTTAGACTTTTCCACTGATGATTGATCTTTACATATTGTTCATCATGACAAGCCCATATATAAGAGAGAGATAGAGAGACAGAACTGTAGACCTTTTAGATCCATAATTACAGACATTAATTATGGATTTGTTGTACCTAATTTTATACAGGAATATAGTACATCTGTTATGTACTCGCGCAATGCATTTCTGGTGGATCTTGTAGAAGAAAAGATAGGGACAGTTCTAAAGCTTGACTCCATTGAAAATGGCAACGCATGGAATGGATATGACATGATCATCTTTAATACTTGGCACTGGTGGTTGCATAAAGGACACAAACAACCGTAAGATGCACCTAATATAGACACTGACGACCCTTTGTTTCATAGCATTTGTTATCCCTCCTTATGATATTATTCTTTCAGTCATAGTCTGATATCTGCCTATGTTGCTGGTGGATTTCAGATGGAAATATATTCAAAAGGGAAATCAAGTTCTAAGGGATATGGATCGTTTGGCTGCTTTTAGGGCAGGACTCACAACATGGTCAAAATGGGTGCACTCTAATGTGGATCCTAATACCACCAAAGTATTTTTTCAGGGCACTTCTCCAACCCACTATAAGTAATTCATTTCTTCTCCAAACCCTCTTCAGTTTTTCCTATATTATATCCATCTAAAAAGTTTACATTTCTCCACTTGGTGATTTTTCAACTTTGTAATGTAATACGTAGTATGGTAAATGGTAAATTAACTAATAAATTGTTACTTTTTTATATTTTACAGTGGCACAGAGTGGAATGGGTCAATGTCAGAGACATGCGTAGGGCAAACTAGGCCAATAAGTGGTTCAACATATCCAGCAGGTGCACCTAGGCCTGCAGTAATTGTGAAGGAAGTGCTGGCTCAGATGTCCAAACCTGTTACTCTGCTGGATATAACTACTTTATCACAGCTCAGGAAAGATGGACATCCCTCTATGTATGGCGTCTATGATAAAAAAGGAATTGATTGCAGCCATTGGTGTCTTGCTGGCGTCCCTGATACCTGGAATCAGCTCTTGTATGCCATGATTATTCAAGAAGATACAAAAGTTTAACATTTTTCTTTGTCATTGATTTTGAAAAGAAAAGTTATTCAGGTTAGAGAGAGTGTTTTAGTTGACTCAAATGATTCTGTCATTCATACTTCAGTATATCGATATAGATAATCCCTATTCACCAAAGAAAAAAAAGATATAGATTATCCCTTGAGTTCTAAGTTTTACTAGCTAGCAAACAGATTACCTCTATTTTAATTGGGTTATTGTGTAAAAACATTGAGCTTTCATTTGATACAAGTGTAAAACAATTAAACATTGAAGCTTTTTTTTTTAAATTTTTCGAATTTCTATCAATAAAACATATGATAATGCCATACAAAATAGTATAATGAAAGTAAAGCTTTTCTAACTAAAATTTTTATCTTTTCAACACTTGCCATTGGTGGATTTTACACAGGTCGATCTCAAACGTATTAAAGCTTTTCTAACTACAATTTTGCAAAATTTCTATGAGGAGGTAGGACAAACCTCCATTTTTTAATTTTTATTGTTTTACAGATGGAATTATTTTCAAATGAGCGGTGAGTTTTTTATCACATGGGAGGCTTTAAGATTGGGTTTACCACTTGGGCTAAAAGGGTCAACTCTAACATTGATCCTTCAAAAGCCTCAAGCTAGGTTGCTTCTTCCACACAAAATTGACAAAATGGCAACCACAAAACCTTTAGGCTATCTGTCTAGCCATTTCGGTTTGTAGACTTTAACGTACCTCATTACTGACTGGCATGCTATTCACCTTAGCTATGGATTTGATACTTTGTTGTTGAGAATTTAGTGACTTCAGTTATATTTTGTAAATGAGGGAAATGTTCTTGATTACGAAACTCTATTTTCTCACACTTTCTTTTCATTTTTCTTAAACATGTCTGCCTCTCTCTAAAATTATCATGAGTTGTTGATGAAGAACGGTAGAAATCTCCATCACTTAAAGATTTTGATTGGTAGCACTTAAATATTTCTTATGCCTTCCTCAGTTCCTCCTATAAAATCTTTTTCTTTTTCTAATTAAAAAATATGCACCTCATATATAAAAATCAAGTTTGTAAGGTAATAGCCACTTGAATTGTTGATTACAAAATGTCAAAAACTATATCAATGAACTTAGTTTGATTAATTATTTATTTTTTGGGATTTTTTTTTGTAAAATTTCAGGCGAAAAGGGTTGCCAGGGACAACTCAACTGGAGGAAAGATCAAAGACGACGTTGCATTTATACCAGAAGACCCTATGACATGAACAAGATAAGTACCACTAGGGTTTTCATCTTGACTTTCGGGGTGGAGAGAGGAGATAATAAAAAAGAAAAGGGACGATGCATTTCCTTCAGACGTAAAAAATTGCCATAAACTTGAAGGCATATTCAAAAAGATTTGATTTCCTATGACCTCATACCTACAACATAAGATCATCATTAGGATCTCAAAATGGGTATGAACTATGAAATGAAACAAGCAAGGCAATCAGATACGTCTACAGAGACAATACAAACATCAAATGGAAGACATCAGCAAGGTGGGAGCCAAAACATGAAACTCTATTTGAAACCATACGACCATAATTTATGCTTGCCTTATTTTGTTCCATGTTCTCAGCTACGCCTATGACTGCTTCTGTATTCGCTTGTCCCTGATTGGTAATTCAACGGGCTTCTGGGCCTGATGAGGATGATCTGGACCTTTATAAACCTTTAGGTGATTGAATAGTTGTCTGCCAAGCTGCAAACACCAACACTTGATATTAAGGATTTAACTAAGCAAAAATATTGTTCCTACAACAGATATGCTGCACTTTCCTTACAACTGGATGGAGTAGTGTATTAATTTAGTGAATTTTACAGTTCAGTCTAAAACCTAAGACATAAGAAGAGTACACTCCATCTCATAAAATGTTCTAAATCCACTCTCTGTAATAACTTCAAATTATATAATAATCAGACTATTTCAAATAAGAAGGTCAACTATTCTAAGATTTGCACTCCAAGGGTGTAGAATCTGAAACCTCTTTCTTGTCAGTTATTAGCACAGAGTATGTAGAATCTGCGATCTCAGTAGCATCCAGGCTCTTTAGGGAGAGGTGCAACCTTTTCATAGATGTTATTGTCAATTATTGTCCAGCACTCAATGACAAATGAAGCTTCAAAGTTAAAGCTCATATTTTACAAAAGCATTTTGCATGTTTGAACAGCCCCATTCTTCTTTCCAAGTGAACTAAAACTAAATTATACAGATCATACAAATTGCAAAACCAGGACCGATTAGCATCCATGTCATACAATTGTCCTACAAACCAGTTCATGGTGCATTGATCAAGGACAAGGGCGATATCCAGATAGCCCACATGGCTAATAAGTCAGGTTTTGAGATCTTGTGTTTGATACAGGACAATATGCAGATAATTTTGCTTAAGCTAATTTAAACTTTTGAAGGATTTTCCTTCAGCCTTCCCCACCATATACTTCCATCAGTTACGACAGATGAATCTCGTATATGTCATGAAAATAATATAGTTTAGGAATACATCAAACTTCATACAAGCACCATCTAAAGTCAGCATCAACAATAAATCTTAACACGTCTACTTCTTCTAATGTGTGTATAAGGGAACAAGAGACAACAATCAGAAAAATTATACATATGCTATAAATCCATAACTTACCCTCCCTTTTGGGAGCATTCCACGAACAGCATGTTCAATAATTCTTTCTGGAATTCTTTGCTGTAGTTGGTCAAATGTTTCCACTTTCATACCACCAGGTCGTCCAGAATGCCTCCTGTAAAGCTTTTGGGTCCTCTTTTTCCCAGATACAGCAACTTTCTCGGCATTCACCTTTTAAACCCAAGTACAACGGAAAATATCAGGCTTGGTATAGCAACCAATTATCTTTTCTTACATGAAAGCATATTCCAGGCCATAAATGTCAATCAGAACACAAGAATCACTAATCGAGTGACGAAATTTCCTAGTTTAAAATTTCAATGGAAGGCTTGGGCAATCTGGAACAGAGACAATCAGGTGAAGAGTGAGTGTAATCACAAATATGGAGTTTTTGCAGAAAGTAGATCCACTTTTTCAGCAACAACAAATAATTAAAAACCAAAAAATTATTCATATGCATTGTATTTTTCCACATATTGTACAACTTGTGACTCGAGCACTACGGTCAACCTTAAGTTTTTTGATTCGCTAATTTCCAAATATGATAAGAAAACATACATTAATATACTAATAGAACTACGAAACACTACGTCACGATGGTAGAACCAAAATTTACAGTTATTAGATCAATCATCCTCTGAGAATTCAGATCAAAAGTCCTCAACAGTCATCATTAATTTCATAATTATTATTCCTGAAAATGGACGTTTTTCTTATATATAGTATTCAGAATTGGAATCAGACAACCTGCTAGTGAATTACATGCTTCATTTTAACCCAAAACAAAGGCTCCAACTAAGCCTGATTAGGAAATGACTTTTGCTTCACCTCTCAATTGTTCTTTCTTTCAAAAATTGTTTATTATGGGAATTTGAAACTGTCCTTAGGTCGCAAGTCCTCCTCATGGCTATAATGCAAACTGAATTTCATATGTATAAGAATTTCCTTACGATTTAAAGAGAGTAAAATGTACAAGAGTCCCGATCTTCAGAATCATTCCCATATTATGGATAAAAAAGAACTATAACGAATCTTGAAGCAAACAAATATAATAAAAGAAACATGACAGATATTTCAACACAACTACATGCAGAACTTCATTAAAGTATACCCAAGAAGACAAAATTGACCATACAATGACTGCAAATTAAGAACCATAATACAAAACTGCAAAACGTGATCCAATTGGATATATTTTTATCAATGAAGTCACTTAATTAGGAGTAAAATTGAGAATAATAACAATGCATTATCAAGCTCCTACTTTATTTTCATGACAACTTAACAACAGAAAGTAAAAACTAACAGCAAAAAGGTGTTCAATGTTGAGACTTGACTGCCATTGTACAGAGTTTCATGTATAGGATAGCAGAATTAGCGAAGCATGAGAATTTTGCATCTGTTGCCAACAGCAAAGTAGCAGAAACAGACTGTATGGCTCTCATAAAGTAATCTGTAAAATTGGTACCTTACAGTAGAAAAATATAAAAAAAAAAAAAAGGTTGGATGCAGAAATACATACCACAATTACAAAGGCACCCATGTCCACACTGGGAGTATAGGTTGCTAGATTTTTCCCCCGGATATAAATAGCAATTGTTGATGCGAGTCTTCCGAGGATTTTATCTGTAGCATCAACAATATACCATGGTTTATCTGTATTCACATGATCTGCGGCTTTTGGATACCATGTCTTGTTCCAGATGTCCTGAAATTTTTTTTGGTGGGGGATGATGACTTTGTTAAAGGAGCAATTACAAAGGTTTAAACATTAAATCAAGAGAAGGCTTCCGAAGACAGTAACTACACATTTGAAATAATAATTTTTTAAAGTTTACTAAAAACCAAAATAAAAAAAGGAGTATAGATGCATTTTCAGGATTAATATAGTTATTGTGAAGCTAAAAATAAGAATACTTTGGATGTAATGACTGTCTAAAGTTGATTTTAAGGAAAGCAAGTATCCGACACTTTGGCCAGCTGATTAGGTTGATGAAGGAAAAATAGGGGCATAAATTACTAAAACTTCTGCAACTCTAGAATACAATTATCACTATATAAACTTACGATATGACAGAAGTAAGATACTACATTTAATTCACTCCAACTGCCACAAATCAATAATGCACCTAAAGCAAGTTTACAGCAATTCCCCAAAGATACCACATTAATTAAAAACAAAAGTAAAGAACAATAAGTACAATTCATCTTGCTCTTTGATCCTATCATAAATTTAACATACTTGGATTAATCAACGTTGGGAAGAGGTAAGTAAGTCAATGAGCAATGAAGTGTAAAATTTCAAGTTAATTTGCATTTTTAGCCTTTCTTTTAAATTTTAATCAAGACGAAGAGTAGAGCTTTTCTATACTTCTCTTCGTTCGTTTGTTTTTCTCAGTTACCGGTAACGGATTATCAAAGAATTTTCCTTTATAATTTTCTGGGAAAGCAAACAAATCTACTCTAGATTCTAGACAAACAACAGAGAGCAGAGAGGTACCGGGCCACTGGCTTCAGATTCCTCGAACATCCAGCGCTCATCTTTGGGGACGATGGAGAGGTCCTGGCAACAGACCCGAAAGCTTCTTCTGGAATTGACAGGGAAATTAGCCCGTATAGAATGCCTTGTTAAAGCAAATTGGAACCCAACAAATGGGGATTTGGCACTTCCATTCTTCAGAGAATTAAGTGAAGGTTTAGCTGAAGATGGTGAAGGGAAAGTCACCGAAGTAGAACCACAGAGCAATGCCATTGCTGTTTTAGTTCTCACTCTGTTATCTGTGTCAATAGTTGGGAACTTGGGATAATGGGATAAAGTGAAGCCTTCGCACTCTGTGCATCAGAGAGAACGCACCGTAGTCGGGTCTGCTGCTGTGGCTTGTTAATTGACGTGCGACGCTGGTGAGGTTGGGTTTTAAAAATAAGTGGGTTGGGTTGAGATAAATTTGGGTTTGAATTTTTTGATTCCAGCCCAATCGAACAGTTTCGTATACGTTTGGGTTCGCATTAAAATTGTTAAAAATTATAATTCGACACTCACACTCAGACAAATTACAAATTGAGTTAATTTTTATTCCGATTAGATGATGATTAAAAAAACTAGGATTTTTTTTTTTGGGTAGGAAAAACTACGTCTGTTCTTAAACAAGGGTGTTTGCCAATCTGAAGATAGTGCAAAACCAGTTGTATTTGTATATACAAATATATAAATTTGTGTAGACTTTGAATTTGTTGACAAAAAATTTCATAGTTACTATACAATAGGTTATTTAAGAAAAAAAAATTTTCTATTTACTCTCATAACTTTCTACTTCCATTAGGTTTTTTTTTTTCTATCACGTGATGAATGACCTGAAAATTTCTTCTACATAATATTATTTAGTCATTTAACATTCAATTGAATGAAAAATAAAAGATTCAATGAATCAAGGATTATTATTATTTGTTAATTCAACTTTTAAAAAGATGAATTTACTAAATTAAAAGATGATGAATTAAATTACACTCTTAAAAAGTTAATAGATTAAAAATGTTTTTACTTTTGTTGAAATTATATTAAAAAACTTAAAATATAAATTGATATTTAATTGAAATTTTTTTAAGATTTAATATACATTGAAATTTAAATTTGTGCAGGATACTTGTGTAATTCAATTAGGAAAACATTCCTTAATAAGATCCTTTAAAGTGTAAAGTATATTTTACAAAATAAAATATAAATAAATAATTATTAATAAAAAATTAATTATATAAATTATTTTAAGTTCATAAATTAATTTTTTTATTAATAATAATTAACATACACTTTACAAAATAAAATATACCTTACAATTAGGAGGATTCAAATCCTTCCACTTAATGTAAGAGGGATGAATATTAAAATTTTAAAATTTATAATTTAATTTATAAAATATAATAAATTTAATAGTTAAAAATGGGACAACTTTTAGTCCTTTAACTTTGGGTTAAGTTTCAATTGTCATCTAAATTTTTTTGTTGTCTATTTTGTCCTTTAATTTCATTGATATCACCAATGTTTTCCTCCAACTATGACCTATCAACAAATTTAACAAACAACATGTTATATGATGTGATAAATAGCGCCATTTGTTGCACATATAATTCTAGCATAAATATCACTTTTGTCCTCTAACTTTTAGTCAAGTTTCAATTTTTGCCCTTTAACATCTTTTTAGTTTATTTCATTCTCTAACTTATAAAGTATTGCCAAAGTTTTCCTTAATCTTACTATCATTAGTCTAACTTTAAATTCTTTAATCTTAAATTTTAAGACCTTGAATCTTAAATTTTAAAATGATAATTTTAAATTTTAAATTTTAAATTTTAAAAAAAACTTAACTCAAAGATTCAAATTTCAAAATATTTTAAATTTTTAATTCTAAAACCTAAACTCAAAAATTTTCATTCATATAGTTTTTAAGAGTCTACTCCATTTTGAGTTGTGCAACATGGAGATTGTAAAATTATGGAGATAACTTTTGAGATTAAACCCTTGTAATGAAGTTTTGAGATAGTTATACAATATTTGATGTTAAAATTTTAAAATTTTAATATTTAAAATTTTTAAGTTTAAGATTGAGAGGTCCAGAATTGTGTTAATAGTAATATGTTTGAAAAAAAAAACTTTGACAATGATTTGAGAGTTAGAAGATAAAATGGACTATAAAAGAAGTCTAAGGATGAAATTGAAACTTGTCTAAAAAGCTAAACGATGAAAAATTATTTTTAAACAAGCATTTTATATGCACTAAATAGCATTGTCTATCACATCAGTAACACATCAAGATTACTCTCTTGAATTTGATAATGTTAAAATAATTACAGGATAAAATCGTAGGCTAGAAAAGGAAATTAAAAAATAAAAAATTTATCTTTTGCTTTAAATATTTTTAAAGAATTATTTAATAAGAATTATTTTACTGTAAACTGAAAAACTGCTTAGGCTAAGACGCATTCACATTATTGTAATTAGGGAAGATACCTCTTAATTCTGTCATTTTGAATTGGATTATAAGAGATTGCTCAGCAAGTTAGCAACCATCACATTTGGAAATTTCGTGCTTTTCTTGACGATCAAAAATCTAAATTTGAACCCCTTCATCTCTAGTAATGTCAATCTCATGCGCTCAACAGTCTTCTCTTCGCACAGGTATCTTCTTCCCTTTTACTTCACATTCACGCTCGCCACAAATATCAAAACCAGCGTAAATGGCTTATTCAACTTTAAGCATTTTGTTCCCTTCGACCCTTCTTCCCCTGCGACCCCAACATTCTTCACTTCGCCCTCTACTTTCTCTCCCCCAAAAGCCCTCAATTCTCAACCGTGGTCTTCCCTCTAATGCTCGCAGATTCCCAAAAATGGCTGCCCGTGTTAGCAGTGTTCAAGATGCTGTTGGAGGTGCAATGAGCCTGATCCAATCGTCCCCACCCACTTGGGTTTCCGCGCTTCTCAGCAACCTTTTGATCTTTATCGTGGGTTCTCCGATTTTGGTAACGGGGTTGTCTCTCTCTGGTATCGGTGCTGCTTTTCTTCTCGGAACACTCACTTGGCGCGCTTTTGGCCCTTCTGGTTTCCTTCTCGTTGCTACCTATTTCATCATTGTACGCAGAAATTTATTGCCTTTCCTTTCTGATTTGCTTTGAAACGATAAATTTCCACGTCTTTATTAATGCAAATTGATAATTCATCGAGTTTTATGCAATTCTGATCATGGTGTTTTCTTTTTCTGGGGGTTGAGTATTTGTATATTGAAGTTAATTGTTCATAAATTGCTAGGGTACAGCTGCTACAAAAGTCAAAATAGCGCAGAAAGAGGCTCAGGGGGTAGCTGAGAAAAGAAAAGGAAGAAGAGGTCCAGGCAGTGTTATTGGATCTAGTGCTGCTGGTTGCATTTGTGCTTATCTCTCAATTCATGGAGTTGGGGGAGAGGCATTTTCTCGGCTTTGGCAACTGGGATTTGTTGCCAGTTTCTGTACAAAGTTGAGTGATACTGTTTCCAGTGAGATAGGGAAGGCATATGGAAAAACAACGTAAGTAAAGTGCAAACCTGACAGTATTCTATTATTTTTATTAGTATTTGCCTTAGTTAATTCTTAGTTGGATGAAATTTGTAGTCTTAGACTCTTAGGATTCTTGAAGGCCTCGCATATCAAAACTAATAAATTTGACACAGTTCTGGTAACAAATTTCCCTAGTGGATAATAAGGTACTCCTTTTGTGGTAGTGCATCGATGGGCAATATTTATTGGCTTCTTAATTCCTTGCGTGTCAGTGATTTATCTACCATGTGTTATATTGAACCTGATGGCCGAAGTAGTTTTTTTGTCTGAATTTATTCTAGAGATTACTGATAAATGATAGAATTAATATAAGCCCCGCTAATATAAGGCCTGTCTTCTTCCAAATCAGTATTTTTATTCTCTTCTGTTAATCTGTTTTCTTGTAACATCCCATTACTTGAGTAAAGTTCCTCCTGCATTATGTCTAGGTACCTAGTTACAACATTCAAGGTCGTTCCCAGAGGAACAGAAGGAGCTGTAAGTGTTGAAGGAACCTTAGCAGGAATTTTAGCATCAATAGTTCTGGCTTTGGTCAGTTATCTTGTGGGTCAGGTACTTTACTAATTTCTGACCTGTGCTAGTGATTATGGGTTGGGTTTTATCATTATTATTGTTATATTTTTTGGGAGGAATGTGGGGACATATTTGAGCAAACCAATAAGCTATTTAGATAGAATTCCTGATTAAATTATTATTTTTTGGATGAATCATTTTAGCCATGCGGCAATAAATTATACTTGTCCTGAGTCCCTGATTCAGTTTGACGCATCATGTTCATATATGCATTCACATCAAATTTCTTGATGTGTAAATTACTATTTGTTGCATATTATAGTATGTTTCTAAGTTTTAATTGAGAACCAGATTTTATTTTGGGGTGGCGGGGACAAAACCATCAAGTTTTTCTCCGGAAAAATATATAGCAAAATTGATTAAATGATCTCATAGTCATTGTAAACATTAATGAATCAGATAACGGGAATGTGATTTCTTTGCAATTTAGTAATTTAGAGATAAGTCACTTATCTATTCCTATATAAGGTTTTAAATGATAGTGAATATATTATTGATCACAATTAAAATTCTTGAATAATAGACTGCATTGAATTTGTTTAGTCACAAACCTTGGCAACATCTGAACCTTTTTGGCTAGTGAGTTCCTTAGCTTTATTATTTGTTTCTGTTATGTTCCTGCCTGAGTGTGCAAGAAGATTAATTATCAGTTTTTTTAGAATGGTAGTTTTGAATTGTTCTGTTATAATGTGCTTCAAGAAAGATAGCAAATTCCTCATTGTCTCCACTCAAAGATCTTTGGATGGTGAACTTTACAATAGAATTCTTGTTGGTGTTTGAGCAGCTGTATTGGGGATCTGACCTGTTGACAAAATGCGTATTAGAACCGTTAGGTGGGAATAGGATGGAAGGAGATCATTTGTTAAGTAGTGCAGGGCCAGTTGTAGTGGAGTTACGATTTTGTTTGGTTGGGTGTGTGCACGTGAGTATGCATGCATGTTTCCCACTTTCTGGAAGGATAACCTATAATGCCAATGATTGGGTGTGTATGTGCATTTCTCATATTTTGGAAAGACATCCTATAATGCCAATGGTTGGATGTGGATGCACAATTCTTGCTTTTTGGAAAGATATCCTATGATGCCAATGATTAGATGTGGATGTATATTTCTTGCATTTTGGAAAGACTTTACATAATGCTAATTATTGGTTTAGCATGTGACAAAATGAGAATAAGGGAAAGGAGACAACTATGTGTGTGTGCACACATGTGTTTCTCATATGCTGGAAGGACATTTTAGGAATGTTTTAGGAATTAATACTGGGAATCAGCTTAGCATCTGACTATAGGGAGAAAACAAAAGGAGACAACCAAGGTCAAATACTTCCAAATTACCTATAAGTTTTCTAGTTTGTTGGTCATCCAAATTTGCTTGTATATGTATTAAATTACTTGACTAATTCTTTTATTTTATGGAAGTAAGAGTGTCTACGAATAGACCTACTTGTTGATATATATCACAGCCCTAAGTAGAATGACAGAAAAACTAAGCTACTGGGGGCTTTTGTACCCAAGCTGTTATATTTGTTGAAACTTAAACTAGGTTAGCAGCCACATTTTTGTTTCATGCATGTTGAAGGCTAAAATGTATATCTCTTTCAGAGGTCTTTTTAAATTATATGACTAAAAGACATAGTTGCTACATGCTTCTTATAATGCACGAACGTTATATTTTAAAGAATGATATTGTACAGATATGCATAAGTTGCATTTGTTTTTCAGTGATGCTTTGATTAAACAACGTATCTAGCATGGCCAATCAGAAAATAAGGGGTAGACACACTAATGCTAAGCTGGGCTTCCTAAAGAATAATATGGATGGAATTTTATTCAATGGAAAGGAATTAAATGAGTTTGATCATACTTTTTCCATGTTTTGGCTTGGTGAAGTAGTTTAAATTCTATCCTCCCCTCTATTTTGCACTTCATACACAAACCACCCTCTATTTTGAATAAGCCCAATTTGTTATAAAATGTCAGAATTACCCATAGTTAAGTAGTAAAATTTTCTTTTCTTAAACTTTATGTTTAGTTCCTTTGTAGAAATGGCATGGTCTTATGTTGGGTTTTTTTATAATTTATAATTTTTTCACAAAACACAAAAAAATCCAGAAAACATGTTTGTGGTGTTGCTTTCTGTATTTTGTACAAAACATTCAAAAAGAAAACATGTTTATAGTATTTTTTTATTTTTTGAAAAAATTCATAAATTATAAAAAGATCCAAATGGGACCAATTCTGCAAAGGGGACCAAATATGAATTTTATTAACAGAAAATTTTACTACTCTATTAATAATATTTAACAACTCATAGCAAATTTATTACCCAACTAAGCGTCTTTTCAACAATTTGGGTTTATTTGTAGTGCATTTATCAAATACAAGAGAGGTTAGTGTAGGTTTTGAAAATAAAGGGAGGTTTGTGTAAGAGGTGCAAAATTAAAGGGAGATTGGAGTAATTTACTCTTAAATGAATTAAATCCAGAGGCATAGAGTTATGTAAAACCCCTTTTGTATCAAAGAGTTGTCCTTGAAACAATAAACATAAGGGTAATGAGTGAAGTTGATGGTAAGTTGAGGCAATGCAACTTTTGCCTTTCAATTTCCCTATCCATGGGGAGCTTGAGAATGGTTGGTTTCTTGAACTGTGTATTAAACCATTTCTTGTCTCTTCTTTTTCGGATAATGAAACCAATCAAAAAATGACACCCTTCCACAACCATGTCCCTTTCTCATACTTACAAATTCCCTCAATTGAGAAGTCAGTGAAGTATCCAATGCATATCATTTTTGCTCCTTGGTCAGTTGCTGTGAGTGATCAAATAACTCAAGTGTTATGGTAATTTATTTCTTGGTCTTTGTGAAACAGGTTGGCACCCATGAAGCAATTATATGTGTAATAGCTTCCCAAATTGCTAATCTTGGTGAGAGCGTGATAGGTGCTGCACTTCAAGAGAAGGAAGGATTCCGATGGGTAGGTTCATAAAAGTATTCATGTTTTTGTTTCAAAACTATGGCATAGAAATCTGCCTGCCCGTTTCTGTGCATTAAGATTATATTTGATGTATCTAAGATGTGAATCTAGAGATAGGGTTTAAGAAAGTAAGTACTTAGCTGCAGTTTAAATAAAAAATAGTAGATCTGAATTATACAAAAGTTGGGAGATGTGGCAAGTTCAGAAGGTATGCTTTGTTTTGGCATATGAATACTTCACGATACCAGTCTACTTTGACTAGCTGAGTAAAAATTATAGTTTTGAATGTACTTTTCTTTTCTGGACCTTACTAACAATTGAAAAGTGGTGTGGATTACATTTTTGTGTCAACTTTAAGGGCATCGAGATTTGTTATGTTAGTTTGACTTATATATCTGATTGTGGTTTCTACCTTGTTCCTCCAAGTTTATTTTTAGTCCTGTTTTGCAGCTTAATAATGATGCAGTCAATATCATCAACATATCAATGGGCAGCATCATAGCAGTGTTAATACAGCAAGCACTCCAGAACTGGCATATATAATTTGCACAAGGTTTTGAGTTCAATGTCCAAATTTTATGTCCATCTCGCCGAGGTGCTCATTTAGGTCATCACCATGCAGCACTAAAGCTCATTGAGATACAGAGATTTATATTCATGGGAGTTCAAATGTCTTGCATCTAATGATCTTTCTTAATATGAGGTTCATTTGAAAGTTTAATCAATGTGGGAAAAGGCCCTTATTGCTGGTGAAACGCAAGGCTTATTGTTTGTTTCTAGTCCCTGTGGTTTTATTGAGCTGCTTGTTGCAAGGGTGAAAGGGGCAATCATAGAAACAGAACACAAATCTATAGCATTTTTTAAATTCTCTTGGAATGGATGGAGTGGTTTTTTTTCCAGTTGTAGATTGTGAATTTCTTTCTAGCTTATTGTCAATAAGTAAAGGCATAGCAGTTTATTTTGGGTATCAATGTTGTTTTATTGGTGTCACATTCAGTTTCTGTTTCTCTGCTATTGGTCTAGAGGGCAAGATGATTACAGCCAAAGACAAAAGTTAAACAAAAAGAAAAAACAGAGGTTAAGGTGGTCGGCTTCTTTTCTTTCTTGCATAGACTTCTTGATTCAATTTTCCGCTTACAAGTAAACATACTGAAGGGAGCATACCTAGAACTAGACAGAATGGGGAATGAAACTTTCATGTCAGGCTTCCCTTATTTTATTTTTTGGTAATGAGACTTCCCTTTTAAGAGCTTTCATTATATATGTATTTTAATACTAAAAAAAGGGGGCAAAAAGATGTGCATCTTCATAATTCCTGTATTATGAATAGTGAGTACTGCAGTTGACGAAAGTACGTGAACATACACATTTAGCAAATCCTAAGTTTAATCCTGTACAAGCAACATCGTCATTCATGGCACCTGAAATTATATAGCTTGAACAGCACCAGTGAAGCTTCTGACTTATTAAAACTCAGGTGGAATAGAGGAGACTTCCACTGAGAATAGCCAAGAAACTCTAGCTGAACCCTGCAAATGCAGCCACTGAATTCCATGGTCTATTAAATGCGTTAGTTATGTCCTCTTCTTAAAATCTTCCAAAAGGACAGAAATTCTGCACTATAATGCCAAAGCAGTCAACTTGATCACATAGAAGCAAGAGTCAATTTAATGACAATTTAAAATATTAAACAATTTAACGCACTAGATGAATCTCACTCCCCCAGGCCATCTGTGGCCGCTTGCCAACAAAGCAGCATACGTCCACAGCCCCCAGAACCTGATACGAGAAAGCAAAGTTAGCAACATCTGTTGCATTGCATTACTGGAGCCATTGGGTAAGGCCACTTTGAGTTATGAGCACCTTGTTTTCAACGCCCTAGAATCCATAAACACCCTCCTTGTACAAGCCCTTCTCATCCTTTCTTCATTTTCTCTGCCTCTTCCCTGAGCAGACCAAAAATGCCATCATCTTCCTCTCCTGAATTTATCCTCACCAGCTCCCCCGATGGCTCCATTCTCGCCTATTTAGCTTCCACCGGCGACAGCGTTGCCCACTTCACCAACAGCCGGTCACCCCGCGGGGGCCTCACCGTCGTCGGCAAGGGACTCATTGCTGCCTCTTATGTCTCTGACACCGCGGTAGGGTCAATTCGCCTCTACAACTGGTATTGTTCAACCGTGTTCCACTACTTCCCTGTTCCTGAACCTGTTGCTCCGCTCACTGCTACTCGAGATGGTGCCTATCTCTTTGCTGGCGGCTTATCAGGGAGTATTCATTCTCTCTCACTCCCTTCTGGGGATATAGTCAAATCTTATCGTGCTCACAAAAAGTCCATTTCTAGTCTTCAACTCAACGATGATGGTTCACTAGTAATTTCAGGTAGTGATGATGGTAACATTGTTGTGATCCCTACCTTTAGACTTGTGGAGGCCTTAGCAGATGAAAAAGATCCAAAAGATTTGGTCCTGTATAGGCTTAAGGCACATTCCAATTCAGTGACTGCCCTTCACACTGCAATTGGGCTGTGCAATTCTACTTTGATTTCTTGCTCTCTGGACTGTACATGTAAGTTTTGGAGTCTAGGGTGTGGAGCTCTTCTGAGGACAGTGACATTCCCCTGTAGCATTTTTGGGGTTGCAATAGATCAAACAGAGTCAGAATTTTATGCTGCTGGATCAGATGGGTTGGTTTATAAGGGTTCAATGATGGTTGGGAGCAGAAAATTACTACACAAAGCTCATGAAGTGGTCAACTGGTCAAAAAGCCACAATGGGTCAATTTTATCATTAGTGTTAGTGAATGAGGGGATGAATTTGGTGTCTGCTGCTGAAGATGGGAGTGTCTGGATGTGGGAAGTAGAGAAAGGAGAAGTCTGTAAGGTTCTGGCGACCGGCACTTTGGGAAGCATCAGTGATATGATAGTGGCGACGACTGGAACAAATGATGGGGTTAGAGGGAGTAATAATGCTAGTGCAGTTAACGACTTCACTTTTTCTGGGCTATGTGATCAAGAGGTGTCCAACTCCATAAAGCAAATCATAGAAGTTGGAGAAGCCGTGAATGGGGTGATAGAAGATAAGAAAAGCGCCATTGACATGCTGGAATCTGCAATTACAACGTATGAAAGGCTCTTGAAACTTATCCTCAAGGAAGCTATGACACGCGCTACCAGCAGCAGCAGTGCAGAAGCAGAAGCAAAGGAGGAGAAAGAGAAAAGTAAAGGAAAAGAAAAATGACAAGTAATCAGCTGCCATGAACAATGCATAATGCATCGATGATACAATCATGCAACGTAATATATCCCTACTTACCCAGAAAGGACATAGAACTGAGTTTTGATTAAGGTTAAATATTAGATCTATAGTAGAGACTGTCATCCTTGTGTAAGCCAATTTATGAAGATCGTGGTGTAAATGGTAAGCCAATTTAGCAGTGTCTATGAAGTTTTATATGAAAAAGAAGAAGATACTCCGGGAAACTTCGTAGCATACATGTCATTAAGCACAAATGTTAAGAGCCTTGAGACTTTGTTACTTGGAATGCTGAAGAGAAGCGTAGTTCTATTCATATCAATGTAGGGTCTCTGAGGCCTTGTAGCTTAGTAGGTTGCTTGGTGATGAATGAGGATTGTTTTACTCGTCTATCGTGTTTAGTTTCTTGAAAAATTTTGCGATGGGAAACAATTTCAGTCATTAATTTTGTTTAAAAATCAATAAACAAACAATGAATTTGTCATATTTAATAAGATTTAGCATGATTGTTATGATTGAAATTTCAAAGCGGATGTACTCTCACTAGAACAAGTATTATTGCTTTAGACACCTCTTCTACTGAAGAAATTTGTCATTGTTGGACTCAATGTGTATTATTAGAGAATAATAAAAAAAAAAAATAGCTGTCGGGAGGGATTTAGATTTTTTGACTCTTTTTTACTAATTTTAATGATTTTTTTCTTTATATCTCTATTTCACATTTAATGTCTCACTTTTTTTTCTTAATTTATTGTTGATCCCGCACACCTCAACTTCCTTTAAAAAGTTAAAAATGTCACCCCATGTACAGGAGAGAGGATGCAAGAAAGTTAAGAACATACATAGAAATGAGAAATGGGGATTTCAATTATATAAATCCAAAGAATAACAGAGTTCAAAGGTTGGAAATTAATGTTTCCAGAAAACCAGCTAGGACAGGAGTGGAGATATATTACATAAAATTAGAAATGTAAATTCCTGTCTTTGGTGGGCAGCTGGGACATGTCGATGACGTAGTGCAGAAGATTCCATGCATGGCCCATAATGTTCAGACGCGCAGAAGCCTCCTCAACCAGCTAGCGTAATTTCCCACAGTGCGCAGTTGAAGTCGGAGGTGTTAGTTGCATGGAGGGTTCCACGAATTCCTGGGTCAAAATGAACGTCGATGGATCAAGCTGTAGAGGGGGTAACTGTGCGGGCCGTGGAAGTGTGCTTCGACATTCTTCAGGGAATTGGGCGATGGTTTTCACGTATAATATAGGCACTTGCGGCCGAATTGTTGGTACTAATCCTTGGTATGGAAATGGCAAGGCAAAATGGCTTGAAGAAAGTGCAGGTAGAAGGGGACTCTCGGTTAGCCATCAACTCATTCTCAAGGGTTGTTCACAGGCACATCCTTACTCTGGGCTTGTTGCTCATGCTAGAGAACTCAGAAATAGGGATTGGAAAGTGCAATTATCTCATATTTACTGATAAGTAAATTGCGTGGCAGATTAATTAGCTAACCAGATATATTAGAACTTAGTTTGTTAATTTCTTTGTATTTCTTTACATCCAAAAAAAAAATAAAGAAAAAGTAAATTATTCCATTCAGTGTTTTAAAAACCAAATTAATTAACAAATTGTTTTTTAGAATGAATCACGATCAGACGGATTAAAATCAGTTAAACTAATGATTAGATCAAATAATATAATATATTATTTATATAAATAATATTCATTAATTTATCATAAATTACATACATATTTTAGATATAATACTATATATTAATAATCCTTATTAAGTTATTATAATTAAATTAGCATTATTAAAAACTATAAGTGAAATTTCAATAAAAATTTACTTAGAACCTCTCCCACTTAGTCAAAGCCACGATTGCTCCATCGATTCTCTCAAGCTGCCAAACCCCAAATCAACATTTTCATCGTCGGCGTTCTTTCTGAAAATTGTGGATGGTTGGGCAAAGGATGCAGAGGTGCTTGTAGTAGATTTGAGGTTGAGGGATTTGTTTATGAAAGTTGAGGCTGATGCTAGACCTGTTAATTTTAGTCGTGCTGAAATTGAACTAAAAAAAACCAAAGTTTAAAAACATTTTGACTAAAAAAATTTGAGCTTTTTTTTTTTTCCCCAAACTGTTTTAGAGCAGAATCAAATTAGTTTAGGGCCGCGTAATTTTTTTAATTATTTATATTAAAAAAAATTTAGACTTATAAATAATTAATATATATGTTAATGTAACTTGTAATATAGAAATTTATATTTTATTAATAATTAAATATATAATTTATTTTAAGTTTAAGGTTAAATCCAAGTTCAATTTACAGAAGCATAATTCATTTAAACTTATAACCTAAAGAGTTAAGGTTATATTCAAAAAAAATTTTGTTCAAACAAATTTAAATTTTTTTTATTTAAACCATATTAACCTGAGAGTGAAAAGTAAATAATTAAGAATTTATTGATTCGCCAATTCTCACCAAGTTTATTGGTTCACGCTAATTTTGACCGATTCAACTAGTTAACTGGGTCATATGGTTTGTCCAGACCGATTGGTTGGTATTGTTGGACCCATATGGCCGGTTCAGTTTTTAAAATACTATTTCAACTTCTATTTTATTCTGTATTTTTTACACAAATTTTTATTATTTTCAAATTTTATATTAATCTCTTTTCTTTTTATAAATGCTTTATACATAAATTTAAATAGTAAAATTTTCTCATTTTAAAATTTATAATTTATTCTTTTTATAAAAACAATCTCACGTAAATTTTTTAGAATTTGTGAATTTTTATAAAATATAAAGGACATTAAAATGATGTTTTCTACAAAATATAAAAATAGATGGATTAAATATAAAATTTAAGAGAAAAAATTTTATTATTAAATTAAAGATATTTTTAACAATTTATATAACATATTAAATTCATATATAGTATATTTACAAAACATACAGGATGTTAATATGTGTTTTAAACATTAAAAAAATTTAGTATAAAATAAAAAGAGAAATCAAAATAATTTATTAAAAAAAGTTATTTCACCAATGAGACCAGGTAAATCTTTATAACATGGTTTTATGGACTATTAAATTTAGAAGTCTTATAATTTAAAATATAAAATTTAATAAATATAAATTAATAATTGATAAAATGTAATCTTTAAAAATTATTTTCTTCCCACTTTAAAACCTTCTAATATTTAAATAAGTAATACGCTCGCAAAGTACAATTTCATTTTACAAATAATCAAATAACTTATTTTTTACATTAAAAGAATTTGATTTTTTTTTTTTTACATAAAAAGAATCAGATTAACCTTATTTTAAAAATAACCTAAAAAAAATATCTTTTCTCATTTTTAGATAATTTTATTATTCTAATAAATTAATTTTATTAAATATTTACTTATATTATTGCATTTATTTAATTCATAAATTAAATTATAAATTCAACTAATCTGATCATTTATTTTAAATTTTCTGAATATTTAATATAAAATGTTCTAAAAAATGTTTCTTTTTCCTTTTTGAAAATTTTTTTACATAAAATATGTTTTCAAAGTAAAAGTTAGGTGATATAGGTACGCTAAATAACGTTTTCTAATCTAAAGGTATAGCTTTTTTTTTTTTTTTAGATAAAATAAAAGATGCCAATGCATACATTTTTTACAAAAGAAAATGTTGACATAAAAATCAACGTGAGTTATAGATATTGTTGCAAGATTAATAACTATTTTGAACAATTATTCATTATAATCTTAAATTTGATTTGCTTGCTTCAATTATAAAATTGATTATTATTACCCCTTAAATGAAAATGATCATTTGAGTTATTTAAAATTTTTCCTCAAATATGAAATGATTGAGTTAAGATATTTTAAAGTATAAAGTATATTTCAAAGAATAAAATACAAGTGTGATGGTATTGATAAAAATTAATGATCATGATTAAATTCATGAATAATGATTCACTTATTTGTATTTAATAATAATTATAACTATTAATTTTTTTACAAATGATTATTCACTTGTACTTTATTTTTTAAAATACACTTTATATTTTAAAAAATTCAAATTTGAAATGATTATTTGCTCAATGAGATTAATTTCACTACAGAAACAATCAAATATTATTTTACATAAAAGATTAGAAAAACAATGCTCATCTCATATTATGATGAGACCAACAACTTAATTTAAGAAAAAACATAAAAGTTGGTGTCGGCCTTATATAGTTTAAGTAGAGACACAAAACGAAATTTTGTGGAGTTACATGTTTTTTCATGATATAAGCGTAATAATATTCTTTCGCATGGAGAAAGATCTTACATAAAATAAGATTTCTCTTCTTATTTAAAGAAAAGAAAAAAATAAAAATAAGAGAATATAAAAATGTGCATAGTATATTTAAAAATATTATCTATAAATATCGGTAGAATACTCTGCTTAGCAAGTGAAACTCGATTTTATTTAGGTCGTCCACCTTATTCGTAAAGTCAAGTCGTCAGAGCCATCTGACAGAAGAGTTTCACAGAAATGGTTAAAAAACAGTGATTATTGGATGTGAAACTGGCCAAATTAGCAATAGATTCTAGAACTTGCATGGAATTTTATGTCCATAAGTTAGAAAAAACACCCTATATTGCTCTTTCCACGTAGAAAATCGACCTTTTGCACTAAGTGTTCATTAAGATTATGGGTCACAAACAAGGCCAAAACCTGCATAGATACCCACAGAATCTGATAGAAAGCACCACAAATGATGTTTGTGGAAGCAACAAGGTTAATTTTTGTGAATTTTGTAATTTAAATTATAAAATTTAATAAATTTTATTATATAAATTTTATAAAATAATAATTATACTAAAATAAGTGTTAGAATAAATATACATATGGTATTTACATAATGATATGAATATTGATATTTGTATATAGTAATTTTACACATTTTTTTTATATTTCCACTTTTTTCTTTAATTTTTTGAGCGATGAAAATTTATCCACTGATACTTGCATATATTATATAATGACAACATGTGCAATGGCAGTCTTGTTGACAATATAGGCAGCGATAATTTTTGTGTGATAGCTGCTTCAGTCAATATTCTGCCCCCCCACATGCATGGAGTACCTTAGAAAATGACAACAATGGTCCAAGCACAGTGACTGCCACGCTGTTACATTCTATTTCACTCATTCCCCTCGAATAAGAAATTGGAATATATGAAAAAGATGGGACACTTCCTAAGATTCTTCACACTGTTGATGATTTTTTTGGGGATTCAACCAGGAAATTTTGGATAAAATACGAAGACTAAGTCTACGACAGGTAGGGTATGCAAGACTGAGGACTGAGGAGTGGATTCATGTGCTCATGAGGCATTTCTCTGGGTGAAGTGAAGTAACAAGTCATATTCATGGCCACAATGCCTTCATTCAAAGCAATATCCTTCTTGTAGGTCCTGCAAACAGAAAAGTCACCACACTGCCACTAATTTGTCTGATCTCATCTAGCCACCTTTTTCCCAACTGCCTAGCAAACTCTTTCAAGCTTTATCTTGAAATCAAAATGGCTTTGCAGTTTGAAAATTGAGAGGAAGAGGAGAAGAAATATTGTTCTGCAGTAACTGTGGAACAAGGTTAATCCAAGGTTATGACATTAACGGGTTTTAAAAATAGCATTCCGTCATTAACAAGACCTTTTCAGGTTTAAATTGGCATTCCCACGATTAGGAGTACACAGAATACCCGTTCCCTTTTTGTGTTGTTATTTTTTGAATTTCATAATTTAATCAATAAAATTTAATACATTTAATAATTTAAATTATGTATTGTAAAAATAAAATTATGAGAATAATAAAACTAATTTCTTTTTGGTGTATGAAATTACATCCCATTTTAGCATACTCCACATTAGCTTTAATTTGCAGACCAATTCAATCATGTCACAACATGGAACAGCAGAACGTTTTGCCAAGGGGAAAACCATTTCTGTTTGTCTATTTCCATGGAAGAATTTATTTTAATTGATCGATCAGAGATAAATTGAAACAAAGGGCTAAAGGGAGAAAAAGGAGGAAGTCTTCCGACACTTCTTGCAGTGATCATTAAACTAAGAAGACATATGATTATCGTAGAAATCAACATGATATGCTTTGGCCTTTCGAATTTTGCAGAGACAAGCACACTGACATAACAAACCAATATGAAAATCTCTATGACAACCAAATAGACGTATCTAAATATAGTTGTTGAACTGAAGTGAGAATGCTGAAACACCAAATATAATTGAGAAGCCTTGTACATTCCTGGTATTGCTGCTCTGTTTGGCAATTTCCCATGACAAGTGGAGAGTTCAACACATACTCTCAAGAAGAAACTGTAAAAGCCATGAACAGAAGCATGTAGCTTAAGAACTTAAACTGCTTTAGAGAAGAAGAGTACTTCTAAAAATCTAGCCACCGAATTACAGAGATAAGAAGCATTTACCCCAGGATATTAAGAGAGTAGTCACAGACCAGAAATTACAACTGCCTTTGGTGTTTTAAAAAAATACTATTTTTCTGAACATCATGGACCCATTGCCCGTGAGAAAAGCTTATGTTAGGAACAAATAGTGCACAGTCAGATGAGTATTGAGGGTCTTTTGGCCAATATAACCCTGAAGCTGTAGGAGGGGAAGGAATCTGAGGAACTGTCCAGGATGAATCTGGAACGCGCCCCAAGCAGTCATCATTGTCTTTCTCCTCTTCACTAGATCGTAAAACAGGAGAACCAGAATCCCCTAGCTTGCCACTGTCAGCCTGCAGAAACTCATCACGAAAGGACAAGGTAAAAGCAAAATCAAGGAACTGTATCAACTGCTGTACTAAGACCATAATAAACCATTAACCAGAAATACACACAGCCCAATCTAAATGGAAAATTAGTGAACACTCCTTTGCAAGGTCAAAAGATATTTGAATAAATATGCACAAATACTACTGTGCATGAAATTTAGATGTGCATAAGATGTATACCCAGTGCAGTATACCTAATTCAGTAAATGGAAAATGAACATGTAAATAGAATAAAGTCACAAGAAAAGAGTCTTAACAAAGTACACAGATTAACATCCACCGTTGATATGTCCATATCTCAAGTTAAGTGAAAGAATACTTTCCAGCAATTTCAACTCAAAAAATATCAAAAAGACTTAAGTTCCTTCTCACTGATTTTGAGCCAAGTGACATCTGAATAGCTTTGTGTTAGACTTTATTAATCATTTACGAAATCAAGAACAATCATTCCACAAGCCTAGCTAATAGTCAACTTCAAGCAATTTATGTTCCCATTAACTTCTAACAACTGGCAGTTTTGAGTCCAGAAGAGAACATCCTTATAAAGTTGACTGAGTACTCTGCCAACAGCTCTCAAACCTCAGTGGCTATTCTTCAAGTTGATAACATTTTGCAGTTTAAAA
This sequence comes from Dicorynia guianensis, assembly GCA_037013595.1. NCBI lineage: Eukaryota > Viridiplantae > Streptophyta > Magnoliopsida > Fabales > Fabaceae > Dicorynia > Dicorynia guianensis. The sequence goes on from JASUAB010000009.1 coordinate 8,013,091, forward strand.
TGTAACAGATATAGTGTAATGGTTTATAAATTCAAATGTTCAACTGTTTCAGCCTATACCAACTGGTGGTCTTCCAAGAGCAAAGCTCTAAATAGAAGACAAACAAGCATAAGCACTTCAAAGTTCAATCAATCAATCAATCAATAACCCCCATTGCGTCATAGGTCCTGTCAAACCCACCATGTTTTAACTTTGCTTGCAAGATCAGGTCCAAAAATTAACCGATTAAATTTATACTCAACAAGAACCAAACTAAACACCTTTTCCTGATGGAATTTCTTTACATTCTAAAGGAACCTAGCTTTGCCAGTTGTATAGTAACTTGACCAACATGTTAACAGGGGATTACCATCGAAAAGAAAGAATGAAAGAGGGAAGAAGAGAGATAGAATGAAAGAGTGTTCAGTTTTACAGGTTATTAACCTACAAAGAAAGCTGAATCCAGAATACTTTCCCAGTTATCGAATAAAAAATAATAGAAACTCGAAAAGTCAAACATAGAACAATGAGAACCTAGGCTGTACAGGAACTATTTAAAGCTAGTTTACAAAATCTGGAAACATACCTTGGAAGATCCATCGTCCATGTAATTATAATTCTGATTGAATTCATTTAGGCCAAGAAATTCATCAATGGGCCAGTGTGACATATTACCAGCAGTGGAACCACCACCATAAGAAACCTTTGTTGGTGGAAAGTCCCCAACTCCTCCAACTTGCATGGGTAACACTTCATTGTATTCAGATGACTGGGGGATTGAGGAATCCTTTCTAGAGACAGAAGAAGATTTTGTATCTGAAAGCTTCTCCCCAGAATGTGACTTTCCAGAAGACGAGGAAGCACCAGTCTCGGTGGCTTCAAGGCCAACTCTTACTCCTGTGAGCAGAAACCTCTGATGAGTGGAGACATATGCATTTGCTGTGTGTATTGACACATCACATTTTCTGCAGAGTAAAGCCCGATCCTCCAAACAGAAGAAATAGCCAACTGTTTCCTGTAAGGAGTAGTAGACTACCATAACAAGCTCACCAAAAATGACAAAGACTGCTATTTTTGTAAACTGGGCCAGAACAATAACAATTTAAGGAAGTTCTGACTTGGCAACAATGCCAAAAATAGTCAATCTTATAAAGCTGTTTTGGACCGTATTTACAAGCAAAAGCTTTCCTTTCCTTAGTTCCTAAATATAGAAGCAACACTTCATATTGATTAAAAGCAACTTCTAGAGACTGCCCCATATCCAAGGAAGAGAATAAAAGAGAGATTAACACTGGAGAAGTATTATTTCCAGCCAAAAAAAATATCTCTACACTAGATCTTTCAGAAGACGTATAAGTTATATGTGCGAATGTTCCCCAAAGAATTTTATTGACACCAAAAATTATCAATTCGATCAACTTTGTATGCGTATCCTACAAATGTGTCCAACATAAAACCATTCAATGATTTCAGGTAGGATGTATTTCTCACGAAATGTGCAGGATTAAAAGCCCTCTCTGCCAAATCATTAAAATTTGAGTTTAGTTCGTAATGCCCTTAGAGACTGTACACTAGGAACATATAGCATAGCTTCAAACAGCTAGAAGAAAGCATTACTATTGCATAACATGGTCTGTTAAATTAAGAAGAATATGATCCAATAGTACTGGCGCTGTAAAAATCTTACTCTGTGTTATACTGTCTTTTTTCTTCCATGGATTGATCACAATAAAATGCTTCTATATAATAGTTGTCAAGGAAAGCAATGCACACACACGCAGACACGCTCAAAACAAAATTGTTGGCTTTATTTTAGAAAGCTCTATGGAAAATTTTCTCTAGTACACCACTCCATCAATTCAAATCAATGGAAAAAGGGAAACAACTAAAAACACGTACAAGAAAAAGGTACCTGGCAAATATCACATTTGGGCATCTCAGTAGAAGCGGTAGAAAGAGCAACTCTCTGGTGTTTGCTGGCGAGCTTGTTAGCACCATGAACCTTCTCGTCACATTCCCAACACAGGGCCGCCTCGTCTGCACAGCAGAGCACCTTCGCCTCCGCCGCCTCACACACGTTGCACTGAATCTTCATCCTTTCTTTTAAACCCAATCCCAGTTTCTCTTTTTCCACAACAACAAAGGTTCTTTCTTTCTTTCCCTCCTTCAAGACCCAATCCCTGAAAGTTTCAAACTTTACTCCCTACCTGTACAAAGAATCTTCAAACTTTTCAGAGTTAGAGAGAACCAAAAAATCCCACTTGAAATTGAGGAAGACAGAGGAGAGACAGTGGGGGAGTGAGGAAACCAACCACCCAAACAACAGGGTTTAAGAAGGGGCGAAGAAAATGAAGGATATTTTTTGCGGCCACGAAGCTCACTGTCCACGTAGCAGCAAACGGGTAGTGTCGTGGCAGAGGAGACCGCCCTTGCTGCCTTGCTGGCTTGGTGCTGTAAGAAAATTAATATCAGAAAAACAAAAATCTCAGCTGTTCTCAAATGCACACTTGCTTGGTGGTACAAGGAGTTTTGGTGCAACTACTGGTGTCGGAAATTCTTGTTTTACAAAAAATGGATAATTTTTATTTTATTTTATTTAAACTTTTTATGACTGATAAAACCATATATATATAAATAAAATATATATTTATTCAAACAAAATCAGAAATCAGATCAACAGGTTTATGTACTTATGTCCTGTTGTACCCCAAAAATATGGATTGGAGAGTAATGTTCAGGCATGAACTCAGGGCCCAAGGTTTAGGGAAAAGATAGAGGAAAACAAAGAGTCCAAAACTTAACCTTATGGTCGTGCAAAGGCTACACAGTGAAGCAATAATATTGGGATATTTTCTATTGTTTGTAGAGAAAATCCTGTCTCAAACTGAGAGTAGGGCAGGGAGAAAAGAAGATCTGTACCCAAAAATATGGAGAGAGAAGACCACAAAATCCCTCAATAAGTGTAAAATTATCACTTTTTTAAATGATTTATTAATTCATTATTTTTGTTAAGAACTGAATTTGAATTTGAGAAAAATTTCAACTTTATAAATAGTAACATTATTGATGATCATCTAATGCAATATTATATTTTTTTGGACTAAAATCCTGTTTTGAACCTGTTCTCGGTTTAATTTTATGACATTGACTTCTAGGAATTTTATTCCTATCAATAGGCTGTTCCACTCTATTAATTAATGGGATGGCATTGACCATTTAATATTTATAATTTTTAAAATTTAAGATTTAAAATTTAAAGTGTAGAGTCTATATATTATTTTAATTATATATTAAGTAAATTTTTTCAGAATTATGTCATTTTTATAAAATAAATTTTATTAAATATTTAAAAAATTTAAATTATTTTATAAATTAAATTATAAAACTTAATATAAATTTTAAGACATAATTTATTCTGTATGAATTTAGAGGAAATTAATGAGAGTTGATTGAATTGCTTAAATTCAAAATATTTTATTTATAAGAATTAAATTAAAATTTTTTTTATCAATAATCTTTTTTAATAATCCCCTCTGATTATAAATTTTTTAATTAAAAAAACAGTGTATTACTCTTTGTGGAACAAGAGCTTCCCTCCTTATAATGGCATGCCATCACAATCGCTTTCATACACTAATTTTGTGCTCTACTATTAGCCCCGTTATAGGCAGGTTATTCACAAAGATATTGCTTCCCTGTACTTTGGAAATTCTCAAGGTCACCTCTGCTGGGATTTAATGAGGTTATGAGGATTCCTAATTACGAGTGGCTGCAGTCAATAATGGAGCAGAATTGACTTGGCTAGCTGTAGAGTCAACTGAGATTCAGCTCTCCTCATTCATCATCACATGCAACTTATAAATGCCAAATCTACTTCAGCTACCAAAAATATAGTGTAGCCACAACATCAAAACCTTCCAAATCCCACAAGTTTTGAACAATAACCCTAACTGCCATCTATTGCCCCATGCAATCCCTTATTACTCCTCCTACTGTCCTACACCTAGAATGTACCTATGACACCACAATTTACTTAAGGGTAAGGCAATGATCCTGGCCAGAGAGAGTTATTGCAACAAATCAAGTAGAAAGAATTTATAGCTTTATATGTGATTTAGAATCCGGCAAATTTCTGGTTAAATTTAAATTATTAAATTTATTGAATTTTATAAATTTAAATGTAAGACGCATTAAACAAATGCCTTTGTTGCAAATGTGTGGGAGCACAAAATTTCTTCACCATCCCATATGTAGGTACCACCCCAAGCTTAGCCAAGACTGGTGTTTCTACTGGTGAAAGAGATTGTTCCCACCTGATCTTCTGCAAAACTCAGTAGGTTTGGAACCAAGATAAGGGAGGTCAGAAATGTTATTGAGAGACATGGGGCGATGATCTTCTTAGCATGGAAGCAGGTAGCGGAAACATCTTGGATAAGAAATGGGGTCTCACTGCCTCCGTGGCAGAGGTTCGAGAGAGCATCTCCAAAGAAGAAAAAGAAAAAAACTTCACTTTGTTATGGTCTTTTGCTTTCCAAAGCCAGGACAAATAACAGTCCGCATGTTGGGATTCCTGTTAGCTGAAAATGTCATAAGTTGAATTATAAAGGAAAAAAACAAGCAGAAGGAAAGTTAATTAGTCGTTTTATTTTTGAAGTATATGTATTCTTTATGTTAGCAACATAAGATGACAATATCTACTTTGCTCAATGGAAATATAAATTCGCAATGCTTTTATTATTTATAGTACTCAAAATGAAACTTTATGGTTTTTTTTTGGTATGGTGAGAGAATTTTTACAATTATGGTTACTATGGCTATGTTACTAGTGTAAGTAATATCTTGTATGTTAAATAAGTTTTTTGTTTTTCATGCATATGTTATATAAGTATTAAACCACTAGTACTCAAGAAAAATAAAACTAGTTATTAAGATTAGAAATAAGGCTAACAGGATCACTTCAGTTGGCACAATTTGAAATGCTTCATTCACTTGTAAAGTTTAGGTTCAAGCCTCCTAACAATTTTTTTGAGGAAGAGATCTATAAGTATTATTGTAAACTCTCGTTAAGGCATATAACATGTAATGTCCTTGCCAAAGGAGTTTGAATCTGGAATCCCCTCTCTTACAATATCTTAATATTAATATTTTATTGGACTTCTCCTCAACCCCAACTTAGGTATTCTCTCACTGGTAATAGTAGATATCTCAATAAAGAGATTCTTAGAGTGAGAATGTCTCTTCCTAAGTTTATGATCATTTCGTGCCTAGTTCAAACCTGGCAAAGATGATTGAGGGACTAGGGAACTATCAATTCCAGGTTAAAAAACAGAAAAAACTAGTCATAGCACACAACTTCAAAAAGAGTTTTACTATTTACACAACTTTTATCATTTACTAAAAAGTGTTACATCATCATTTAATAAAGACTGCCATGTCACTAATTTAACTGAAGTTTTAACTTAGCAAATATTCAGTAATTTTATTTAATAACTTGATGTTTGGCAGCATCCTTCAACATGCCACCATGAAAATTAACTTTTGGGCTTCTAAGTTTCCAAGCTCAAAATGAAGGATTGGAAATCCTAAGGATTGATTCAACTAGTTAAGTCGTTTTTGAATTTAAAGGGAGTGTAACCTAATAAATATAGATTCAAATTTCTTTAAGTTAAAATGTCTAAAAATTAATAGCAGATACAATTTTATGAGTGGAGATTAATCTTACAATTTTAAGGATACAGGAATACTTTGTGAGAATTCAAAAACAAATAAAGGATTGGGAATAAAGCCAAGAAAGGGAGAGGATCGAAGGTTGGGACAATACTGTAAGTGCAGGATCCAAATTAGAATAAAAAAACACCTTGTCGAGGTGGTCCAAAACTCTCTCATGGTGAATGTACGAAGTGTTTTCGTCTCCCCGTTTCCGTTTTCAATTTCTCGAAATATATTACCTGCTAACCAATGTAAGAGCGTCATCCTCACACACACCTCAGTCATGATTTCAGCTTCTTCAATGCTCTATGTAGGTTCATTGCTTATTCTCTCTCATCCTAGCCAAATATTCTCTCTTGTTTTCGTCCACGGACATTGTGTTTGATTGTTGCAGATGACGTCAGGCTTTTGGTGGTCTCAATAGACACAAATCCTTTCTTTTGGAGCACATTTCCATTCTCAATTTTTTATTTCCTTTCTCATGTAATTTCTCTGATCTAAAGGCAAATTTGTTAATTTTCTCTTCGAAAACAATAGCACTTAAATATTTTGATTTCCATTGAGAATTTTTCCCCAAGTTTTTGCATTTTTGAATTCAATATTGCTCCTCGACCAACTTAACCAGATGGTTGTTATACACACCAAATACAGTTCCTATAGTTGCATATACTATTCGTATTTGAATAGTGACCATGGTTTTGTACCCACCAGATGTAATTCGTCTTGGAAGCCCAAAGTCAGTTTTCATGGTGGCATGTTGAAGGAGAGCTGACAAAGTCAAGTTAGTAAATAAAATTACAGAATGTTTGTTCAGTTAAAATTTAACTTAAATTAGTGACGTGTCAATCTTTATTAATGATGATACGGCAATTTTTATTATATGAGATGGATTCATCCTAGCCTTTAATTGAAATAAGAGATAAGATTATTATACTTTACATAGTAAAGTAAAAAGTGTATCTTGGAGGATTCAAATTTCACTTTAGAGAATCCAAATCCTTTACTTTAAGATATGACAAGTCATGTGAATATTGTTACATTATCAAGTTTTATAAGAAATAATGATAAAAATAATATTTAAAGTAGATTAACATATTAGAATTTTTTTTACCATAATTGTGAATTTTCTACAATCTTGTGAAATAAGACTGTGTGATTATTGTAATTGTGAATTTTCTACGATTATGTATACAATTTTTGTGAAACTCTTGGAAGATCCAGTATTATTATTTCTATTAATTATATTTGGGGAACCAAACCAATTAGCCGAATCAATTTGATTTAGTAATAAAGATATTAGAATAAATTACATCAATCTCCCTTAAGATATTTGATTATGATACTCCACCCCATTTTTACTCAAATATTATACTTCACCCCATTTACTCAAATGTTAATTAAAAAAATATACCTAAATATTAATAAAATATTTACAAAAAATATTAAATCAATATTTTACTCTAATTTTACTTAAAAATTATATTTTAACTCAGTTAACTATTTTAAATAACTAATATCTTGATAAATTATGTATTTTTAATCAAATAATTATATTTATTATAAGGTGTAAATTTAACAATATGTGTGTATCGAGAAAAAAATTTAGTACAAATATAGAGACTTCTCGAGGGTGAGTTTAGTTAGAAAAAAAATATAAAGTATAAATGGTCTTTTTTTATGTGAACTAAACTCACCTTCAAGATGCCTTTATGTTTATACTAAATTTTTTTCTCATAATCATATATTGTTAAATTTACACCTTGTAATAAATATAATTATTTAATTAAAAATACACAGTTTATTAAGATATTAGTTATTTAAAATAATTAACTAAGTTAAAGTACAATTTTTAAATAAAATTAGAGTAAAATATTGATTTAATTTTTTGTGAATATTTTATTAATATTTAGGTATATTTTTTAATTAATATTTGAGTAAATGGGGTGAAGTGTAATATTTGAGTAAAAATGGGGTGGAGTGTCATAATTAAATACCTCAAAGGAGGTTAATATAATTTACTCAAGATATTAATAAAGGGTTTGGATCATTTTTAAGAAGTTCTAAGTTCAAACTTCTATTCTATGCCATCCTTTATAACAAAAGATTAAAATGTACGAAGAAATGAATCTAAACCAAATTGAAGAGCTTGCCAGTTTTATTGCTACAAACATATAGTAGAGTCCTTTGATGCTTGTTCTTTGGTAGAACTGACATAGTTTTGAAGGTGTCCTTGCTTGTTATGCTTTGTTACATCTTCCATCTTTCATTACGAATACGAATCAGTGTGGCACTTTTTCATTGTCCAACATCAATTACCACAATCTATTTCTATTTCAATGAAAATTAGAATCAGCAAAGCACATCATAGTGGCTCCCGCTATAATTTCTGCTGTGTTTTTAAGTATTCAAGCGCATTCATTGAAGGTATTAACACCAAAACACAGGAAAGCATCACAATATTTTATGAGAAAGGGATTAAAAAACTCTTGATTTCTCCAGATATAAAGACTGGTATGTGCTACCAACGGATATAAGAAGAGATGCACTACTAGTTTACAAAATCACCAGGTTATCCAGGTAACATGACTTACTATTGTGAAAATTCTCTCTTGTAGAGCTTATGAGCAATAGATGAATTAGAAACTTTATCCTCAATCTTAAAGTTGATTCTGCTTCACATTTAGGATTTTGGTATACTGATGATATTCCAGCTTATTTATAGCTCAACCCTGAAGAAGGAACCAAACAATGCAAGCTCAATGCCAAGTCAGATATGTTGAATAAATATCTTCCTTGCGTAGGCAAATCCTCTGGCAATATTTGTGAATTCTTCAAATGATTGTAACCATGTGAAATCTCCTTCATTTTTGTTCTAATGATAGCAACTGATTGGACAAGAAAACTTTTAGAATTGGTGCTTTGGAAGATATCTCAATGACATCCCCATCTTGGATGACATAGCGAATGTGAGAACCATCAATATATATTTCACCCTCTTTACAAGTCCACGTAGTGTCCATTGTCTGGTCATGTTCTACTATTCCATGCATAAAATTAGCGACTGCCCCAGGTGACATAGGCTCCCTTACCATATATTGGAGATCCTGAGATAAAATGGACATTTGAAATCCACCTGCTGAGTGCATTGCAGCTGTTGAACCAGCAGCTGTTGAAACTCTCAGACCACTTGATCGGCAATTAACTAGTGGTGAACATGGCTGAGTATCCCTTCTGATTCTGCAAAAACATATTCCTTATCAACTTTCTATTTCTATTCCCTTGTTTTTCTATTTCTATCTTCTTTCTATGCCTGATTAAGGATGATATTACATGAATGATAAAAAACAATATCCCATGAGGAAGCTCTTACCTGAATGAGAACCTAGAAAGTGCTGCAGGACATGGATGTGCCACTAATATATCATTGAGAGCATAAGTTGACAACCAACGCGAGTTAACAGAGATCGATATCCTTGTTAATTCAGAAGGAATTTGACCCTCAAGTACCCCATCTAATACCTGAAATAAAATGCTAAACGTGAAATTAGCCATGTATTCGGATCATACAAAACATAGAATAAAAAGAGAATTCTGAAAGCCTCTACAAAGATCGTACGTGCGGTTTGTCTGCACCTCAAAGAGAAGGATAAAATAATGGTGACATCTGACAAACAAGACCCCCCGGGGGGGGGGGGGGGGGGGGGGGAAGAGATGCTATGGAACTTGAAAGATGGTATAAAAAATTAACAAAAGAGAAGGTAAAAGACACTTCGTATACCTGAACTTTGACAAAAGTATTAGAAATTCTTGTACATATTTTACTTATATATTTTAATTAATCTCTGTAATTAGCCTTAACTTAAGCCCATTAATTTATTAATTGATTATACAATTTATTATAAAAAACAAGTTGAAAGATGCTAATTTTTCATGAGTTCTCTCTAATATCCTCTCTCACATGGTATCAAATTAAAATCCTAAGCCTTTGCTATGTATCCTTCTCTAGCGACATAAAAACCCTAAAATACCCCTACTTTCTCTCCTTTCCTGCGGCCTCTCTCTCTGGTTTACCCCTTTCCTGGTGTCATTTCAAAAAAGACAACTATACCACCATGATTGGTGGCTCACCGCCAACCTACCTCCGGAGTCTTGTCATCTCATCGTCACAGGACCACCGTGGAGCCTCCACACTCTGGATAAAGGTCTACCGTCCGTGCCGTCCAAGGTCGAAATTAGCAGGTGACGGTTGTCTCAAGCCCCACCATCCCCTCGCGAGAAACTTTTCTCGTCGCAGGAAAACTCCAGATCTAGTCTTCCCTACATCCTGAATCCAAATTTGGTGTCTGTTTTCCAATATTCCACGGTCCACTTTTAAGTATTAGCGTTGCTTGTCAGAACAAATTGTTCACTATGGCTACTATAAGTGTTAGCTCTACATGTGCCACTCATGTTTTCCAGAGTAATATCAGCTCAGCCCTCTCTCCATAGGCTTCTCTATTAGTGCTTGTAACAGTGGCTGATTATGATGCCCACCTGAAATTTCAAGTTGCACTATAAACTCACACTGATAATCCTATTATTTGCATTACTCAAGGTCCAGGACTTTGGGTTCGTGATTCTAGTGCCGTAGATTATACGTATGGTGATAAAGACCTTTTGTACCTCTCTTGCATATTCTAATACATTACCCATTGTAACTCTTGCTAATAGAATTAAAATTGCAATTAAAGGAATAGGACAGACAAACGCTACCCCCTTTCTATCTTTAAATTCTGTATAATATGTCCCTATGGACTAAAATGGTATCAACTTAGAAGTTTGAGGAGAAAATTAAAATTAAAATTGAAGTTTTAAGGGCCAAGAATGTAATTTCACCCAATAAAAAGAAAGGGTTGTGACGGGGTGATGCAGGGAGGTTGGAAACGAATATGCAAAACACATGATGTAGGGATTTCACATTTCACCCCTGGGTAGAAGTAAAATTTGAACCATACACAAGCCCTATTCTGTTCCAGCTAAAATTTGCTTAGCAAGGTAAGTGAAGTAAAAAAATTGCGTTCTCATGAGAAATTAGTATTCACAATTGGATAGAGTCAACGAGTTTTAAGAAAGAAACATAAAAGAATCGTAGTATTATTTGTGTGTAAACTCCAGGGAGAGGTCGTCTCGTCCCTGTAGAGCCAAAGCTTCACAACAGAAATGGAAGAAAAACAGAAAGGAAAGAAATGAGCACAGACACTACTGGCCTCCCCAGGATAAGAAATCCCCTGTCCTATCCTCGGCCCAGAGCTAAGCTCTCAATTACAAACAAAACCCACCAGAATGATCCCTCACATCTCTACACTCTCCAATTAGCAAAGAGCTCATCTTACCTGTTCAAAGTTGTCAACAGTCGCAGCACAAAGATGGCCAGTGCTTCTGGTTGCATCAAACTGATTGTTGAACTGTTCCACCTATAGTCAATCATATAAGGCAACTAAGTTTTACAAGTCAGGTTGATTCTTTTGCCTAAAAGAAAATTGTAAGTGGCACATTCCAAGAAATGGCCCAAGAAAATGTCTGAAGAGTGCAATCCTTTTCTCTCCATGAATAATTCTTTTATCAAAAGAAAAAATGTCTGACGCCAATCTATCAACATTAGAACCAAAACCGAATATGTGAACCTCGTCAATTTGTGTAGGGTCAGAATTCACTCCAAGAACTGGAATTGTGTCATCCATAAAATGGCTAGCATGCAAAAGAGTTCCGTCACCACCAATTGTAACAACCAGATCCACATCGTTGATGGGTTGTGACAAATTGTTACGTCCCACGGCTTTCCACTCAACTGGCTTTTGCTGTAGTATTGTCTGACAAAAGTTTATGGCATCCTGGTGCACCTTACGCCTGTTGTCTATGTAATGTAAGATCTGCAATGTTTCCAACAATGGAAATCAAATCACAAAAGCATAATTAGTAACTTAAACGGAGAAGACAGAATAAATAAAATTAATGTTCATAGGCAAGGAGGACATTTACACTCAACCATGATTCAGTTGCCCTATAATTTCAGTTCAGAAGTATATTCTTAATCATCATTTATGAATTCCAGCAGCTGAGTATCATAATACATTTCATTCCTACAAGGTCCGAAGACGGTACTAATTTAAAAGGGCTCATTCCAGCAATTGCCAGCATTAATCTCTCCCATGGGCCTTGCTAGAATAACTAACAATACCAACAACACACAAAGCTTTTTTCCACTATTAGAAACCAAGCTTTTAAAGGTACCATTTATCAAAAGATTTCTTTTAATAATCTCTCCAAGTGTCCATTTTAATTTTCCTCTACTCCTCTCCATTGGACTAAAAACTATTTAATCAACTTTTTTCATTGGAGCATCTAGTGGTTTTCTTTACATATGCCTAAATTATCGTAACTAGATTTTTATTATTTTCTTCTCAATAGGTACAACACTAACTTTTATCCAAATACAATTATTCCAAATCTTACCCTTTCTTATTTGTCTATGCATCCATTTCAACATTCTCATCTTTAGTTATCTACTACCTCCTTTTTTTGTTCTTGTTGGCCCTTCAAAGCCTAACATTCACTACCAAAAAGCATAACTAGTCTTATAGTAGTTCATTAAACTTTCTTTTAAACTTAATAAATATTTTACGATCACAACTAACTCCTGAGACATTTCTCCATTTCAACTACTTAACTTGAATCTTGTGTATGATATCCTCGTTAATCTCTCCATCATTTTATAAAATTAAACCAAGATTTGAAACCTTGACACTTGTGTATAATGTGCTTCCCAATTTTTACCTCCACATCATTACTAGCTCACCTCTTGCTGAACTTGCATTCCATATATTCTATCTTACTCCTACTTAAATGAAAATCCTTTTGATTCCAAGAGTTCTCTCCACATCTCTAATTTAAAATTAGCATCCTCTTTTGACTCCTCATCTAAGACTATATTATTCGCAAAAAGCATACATTTCAGAATTGCTTCTTGGATGTGTCTAATAAGTATATCCAAAACTAAAGTGAAAATGTATGAACTTAAAGATGACCCTTAATACAAGCCAATCTTGATGAGAAAGTCTTCTGCCACACTTCCTTGAGTTCTTACACTTGTCATTTTCCCATCATGGATCTTTTATAACTTGAATATAAGCTATATGAACAATTTTCTTTCATAGGCTTTTCCTAAGTCAATAAAAATTATGTGCAAATCTCTCTCTTTACTTCAATACATTTCTATCAAACCTCACAAAAGATATAAACCTCCATAGTTGATCTTCATTACATAAAACCAAATTAATTCTTTGATATATTAGTCTCTTTTCTTAATCTATTCAATCACTCTTTCTTAAAGTACATGACCCATAAATTTGATGTCCCACTAATTTCCACAACCCTAAATATCTTCCTTATTCTTGTTTGAATAACCAAGCAATAAAAGATATAAAATTTACCAAGAAAAGGTTTACTAAGTGAGAATTCATGTAAGGTTCCAGTTCCTGCGACTGGAGACGTCTGCTGGGAACAATATATGACCTTTGATTCGTTTATTATTTTTATTGTAAGCAATTGCTACGTCTAGAGGAGAAACTTACTTACCTCCTTTTTGTGAAAACCAAGAAAGGACATAAAGCGTTGAGTATGTAACTAAAACACCCCAATTTGACATTTTATCAAGCAATATGAGTACTCATTCCTGATACTGAACCAAACATTCAACCATCAACACCCAGAAGACTTTGGAACACAACCAACCAACATAGGAAGTACATAAACCAAGCATGAAACGGAAAGGAACATCCTCCAGGAATCGGTGTGACGAAGGTATAGAAACCGCCGAACAAAATTCAGAACAGAGAAAAGAAAAGCATTACCTGGGGGCTGGTGGTGTGTGAAGTTGAATATACATTGAACGGTTTTAAGAGCACCAAGAGTCTCCTCATAGTCATCTCTCTTTCGCCTCAATTTCTTGGCTCTCAAAAGGTGTAGAAGAATTGGGGAATAGGAGCAAGAAGCGGTAGTCGGAAGGAAGCTTGCTTGGCCGCCCAACAGGGAACCCCTCCCTCTTGGAGACACAGGTAATATATTATTTTTTCCCGTTTAATTTAAATCTAAATTATTAGGTCATACTCTAACAAATTAAATTTAATAAATATTTATTTAAAAATTTTATTTTATTGAAATTATCAAATTTTTTGAATTAAATTATATAATTTAAAATTTTAAAAACCTAAATAAATATTTATCAGTATATAATAACTTTTATCAAGTTAAAATTATTTTCTCTTAGATTATTAATCTTTAGAAAAAGAGGACATCACTCTGTATTAAAAAGTAAAATAAAATAAAATTAATGTTCAAATGCCAATACTATATTATCAGTGAAGCCTTTAAACCAGATTTGAAGATTTTTTTCTTAGTTTTATTATATTACAAAGTAATAAAACTAACAAACTTTTCACTTAATTTAATATGACATTTTATTTGTAAATAATAATTTCTCTATTCACATATTTTATTTTTTATTTCATAAAATTTAAATCATTAAATTTATTAAATTTATTAAATTTTATAAGTTGAATTATAATATTTAATTAATTTAATAATTCTTATATCAGTTAAAAATACTACATTCTCACATCTAACTTAAAAACATTCTATCTAATTTGACAATACTTTCTCTTTATCCTTTTTCATATTAGAAAAAAATTTTAGGTTAATAAGTGGACTGAACATTTAGCACCGTTCTAGTTCAAAATCCTACTGAAAACCCATTCCTTAATCGAAGAATACGGACAAAAATTGATAAATTTATACACTTATTTATGTTTGAGTGGCAGGTATAAGTTTGCCCGTTGGACTGAAAATTTTTTCTCACATTAGGTTGTCACATTAGATTAAATGAAAATTTTGTGAGTTTTATTGCTTAGTAAAACCGATTTTTTGAAATTTAAATTTATAAAAAAATATTATTTTTAATAATTATGCAGAATAAAGGGTTAGCAATAATTTAATTTTATAATTAACAAATTTAATCAAAAATTAAATAACTTCATTTAGTATCAAATATTATTAGCTATATCTATATTTATATTGTATAGAACTATTAGAATTTAGTGAAAATCAAATACTATTATTTATATTTATTCTTTAAATATAGTAAAAAATAATTTAAAAATATTATTATTTTAAAATATCCGATGATTAAAAGTTATAAAGTTTCCAGTTTATATAAACAGACTAACCCAACTTGACTCGATCCAATTCCAGCTTCCCATTCTGAACCCAACTAACCACCATCGAAACCGGATCCCTAGCGGACCCGAGCTTGCCCCACCCGGGTATTTCTACGCTTGTTGAACTATCCAACCTCTGCGTTGACCCACCCATGTCATACACAAACCAGTTTGGGCATACCGTATCGGACCTAACCCAGATTTCCTCCACAGACGCGTCGGGTTCACTCTCTCTCCCGATTGCTCACAATCCAACCCTAATTCTGCCGGACCATCGGATCGGACTCTGCGCACTTCAAGCGGCAGGAAAAGCTTTCCTCATGCTCTGTAAGACGCCATTCATTTCACTTTTAATTTGTTCGAAATAATAACAGCGAGTTGCTTTGATTTGTGCATTTGATCACTTTATTTTCTTCATAATGTTCAAGAAGTGGTTTAGTCTTGTACTGGGCTGTGATTATTGCCCTGTGGATGGAAATTGTATTATGTAATGGCTAAATTTTGTTAGAGTATTTAAATTATAAAAAGTTTGATATGGGTTGTTCATGGTTGATGTGGAGCTTTAAGACCAGTTTGCTATTAGTTGTGATCTTTGCTTTTCAGAGGGAATTGTTCCAAATAAATGAGAATGAACCTGGTCTTTATGATTTTCTTTTCCTTTTATCCAATTTAGGCATGCGCATTGTATCCAAATTAGCCTGGGCCTCTAGTTCATTTGTAATGTGTGTGCTGGATAGCAAATATCAAAGTCAAAGCCAAGTTGTAGTTGAAACTTGAAAATGAGCTTATACCAATTTTTTCTCCCTTTTTCCAAAGTGTTCCTAAAGCGTATTGAATGAGTTGTTTTTACTCAATGACTTGGTACTTGACTCTTCATCTAGTGTAGGTTGTGTCTGCCAACCATCATATGCAATAAGATTGATCAACAGTTGTCTGCTATAGACTTCTTGTCCTGATCCTTATCATTGATCTGGAGTATTTGTTCTTGCATTTTTGTGGATTAACTACTTAACTGTACTTCCCTAAGGATGCACTGAGCCTTTAGGAATCGGTTTGTTTGCAGGGTCTCGGCATGTGTAAGATTGATTTAGTTTTGGTCAAGCTATGTCTAGGTGCTGATCGAAACTCATAATGTTTGCTATATCTACTGAGGCGTATACCAAGTTAAGCTAGAAACTTGCAGTCTTCTTGGTCTGATTTCTTTACAATTCAACCGAATGATACAAATAAACTGCATCCATTACATCTCCCCTCTTATTTCTCCTCCTTTTTCTCTTCTTCCTGCTTGGTTTTTTGGTGGTTGTGTGCTTAGAGGTTGGTGGTGAGGGGTTTACGCAAATATTCTATCTATCCATCCTTTCAATTCTTTTGTGCTTTACAATTGTTGAAGCTTATGCGCAACCCCCCCCCCCCCCCCCTGCCCCCTGCTTCATCACCGTTTCTGTAACT
Source organism: Dicorynia guianensis (assembly GCA_037013595.1). Lineage (NCBI taxonomy): Eukaryota > Viridiplantae > Streptophyta > Magnoliopsida > Fabales > Fabaceae > Dicorynia > Dicorynia guianensis. Next base: position 8,029,479 of record JASUAB010000009.1, read on the forward strand.
TTACATGTTTGAGTGGACTCGTTAGGTTTTTTCAATTAATCTCACTTCATTAATTTATAGGTGACTTATTGAACAATTTTGAATGACATGCAGGTTGTTGGTAATCTCAAGCCTATGTGATGGAAATATCAAATGACTCAGGCATTAAGAAACCCAAAAGGCTGACATCTGTTGTCTGGAATCACTTTGAAAGGGTTAGGAAGGCTGACATCTGTTATGCTGTTTGTGTGCACTGTAACAAGAAACTTAGTGGATCAAGTAATAGTGGAACAACTCATCTGAGGAATCACTTGATGCGATGTCTGAAAAGATCAAACTTTGACGTGTCTCAACTGCTAGCAGCAAAGAGAAGGAAAAAAGATAATACTATCAACCTTGCAAATATTAATTTTGATGAAGACCAGAGGAAAGAAGAATATATAAAGCCAACAATCATTAAATTTGAACCGGAGCACAAGAAAGATGAATTCATTAATTTTGGAAGTATTAAATTTGATCAGGAGCGGAGTCAACTTGATCTTGCTCGCATGATAATATTACATGGATATCCCTTGGCCATGGTCGAAAATGTAGGATTCAAAGTCTTTGTGAAGAATCTTCAGCCTCTTTTTGAGTTTGTGCCAAATAGTGGTGTGGACGTTTCCTGTATGGAAATCTACAGGCGTGAGAAAAAGAAAGTGTATGACATGATAAACAAATTACATGGCAGAATTAATCTTTCTGTTGAAATGTGGTCTTCAACAGAAAATTATGCATATTTGTGTTTAGCTGCTCATTATATTGACGAAGAATGGACACTACAGAAGCAGATTCTAAACTTTGTCACACTTGAATCATCTCATACTGAATACATGCTTCCAGAGGGTATTATCAAATGTCTCAATGAATGGAACATTGACTGTAAGTTATTTGCCTTAACACTTGATGATTGTTCCACTCATGATGACATCACTCTGAGAATTAAAGAGCGAATATTGGAGAAAAGACCATTTTTAAGTACTCGTCAATTGCTTGACATACGCTCTGCAGCACATCTCCTAAATTCAATTGTTCAAGATGCCATGGGCGCACTGCATGAAGTGATCCAAAAGATTCGAGAAAGCGTCAGATATGTTAGAAGTTCAAGAGTAATACAAGGAAAATTTAATGAGATTGCTCAGCATGCTGGAATTAGTTCTCAAAAGGCTTTGGTTCTTGATTGTCCAGTTCTTTGGAACTCAACTTATCTCATGCTTGAAACTGCAGTAGAATACAAGACTGCATTTTCTCTCTTCCAAGAACATGATCCCTCCTATTCGTCAGCTCTAACTGATGAGGAGTGGGATTGGGCAAGGTCTTTCACTGGTTATTTGAAACTTTTAGTTGAAATCACCAATGTCTTTTCAAGCAACAGGTTTCCTACGGCAAATATATACTTCCCTGAGATTTGTGACATCCATATCCAGTTAATTGAATGGTGCAGAAGTTCAGATTGTTTCCTTCGTTCCATGGCTTTAAAGATGAAAGCCAAATTTGATAAGTACTGGAGCAAGTGCAGTTTGGCTTTAGCTGTAGCAGCTATCTTGGATCCCAGGTTTAAAATGAAGTTGGTTGAATACTACTACTCCCAGATTTACGGAAGCACTGCTTTAGATCGTATCAAGGAAGTTTCTGATGGTATCAAGGAACTTTTTAACGCATACTCTATTTGTTCAACAATGGTTGATCAAGGCTCTGCCTTGCCTGGCAGTAGCTTACCTAGTACTAGTAATGATACTAGAGATAGACTAAAAGGCTTTGACAAATTCCTTCATGAGACTTCACAGAGTCACAACATGGCATCAGACTTGGATAAGTATTTAGAGGAACCAATCTTTCCTCGTAACTCTGATTTTAACATATTGAACTGGTGGAAAGTTCACATGCCAAGGTACCCAATCTTGTCTATGATGGCACGTGATGTTCTTGGGACTCCCATGTCAACTGTGGCACCAGAATTGGCATTTAGCACTGGAGGGAGAGTGCTAGATTCTTCTCGTAGTTTACTAAACTCTGATACACGACAGGCTTTAGTATGCACACAAGATTGGCTCCGAAATGAATCAGGAGGTATGTGGTTTGTCTTCCTTTTTTCCCCTTTCTCCTTATAAACATCCCAGTTGGTAGTTGGTGTCTCATTCTGATTTATCATTTTGAATCTGATATCTGATCAGATCTTAGTCCATCCTCAGGCCTTTCTGCTCCACCCTTGCTCATTGAATCAAATTAAATATTTCTGGTATGCTTCTCTAAAGTTTGTGTTTCATGTATCAACTTGAGCCCACATGCCATTGTGGAACATTTTTCTGTGTACTTGATCTTTTGTTTTCATGTTCTTGTGTTGCGAGGTTGATGGATCAGTCGTTGACTCATAAGGTATCTTCTCATTATGTTTTGAAATGTCAGGTCTTATCACAGAAGCTGACCTAGAGTTGTCAAGTGGGCCACTGTTTCTCCTGCGTGTTCATTTGTTGCTGAGAAGCAGCCTAGCTTGCCAATGTTGTATCAAGAACCAATGTATATTCTTAGGACAGCGGAGTAGATTTGTAAATATGTTACTGGCTGAGCCGTCAGCCATTGTTATAGACTTGTTGACTTGGATGAATCTGAGCTTGTACAGAGAGTTGCATCCCCGTAATATCATAATTTTCCCTGGCATGACACATTTTCTTTTGCTGGTACAATAGGGCCACACACCGTGAACCACCTACATGAATGAAGATCTTTCATGGTGTTCCGCTAATGAGGCGATTTAAACCATCATTTCCTCACCACAGAATTGATCCAAAACTGTTTGGACACTCAGCCAAGAAGGGCACAACATAAGAATTGTGCCGTTAGTAAATCTTTCCTCGGACTTGCTTATTGAGGTTACCTGAACAATCAAGTTGCTATTCCTTATTCTTCCAGTTCACAATACTAGTTGTCTATGTTCATCAAATCAGTAACGCTCATATAGGAATTATTTTTGGGGAAATTGTTTTGTCTACGTTTCTCTTCTCATATTTCATCCATATTTCATGATGTAAGTAAATCAAACATATTACGGCATCACGGGAATAGAATAAGACAAAAGTGTGATGAGTAAACAGTGAAAAAGAGTAGCTGAAATGTAGATATATGATGTAAGTGAATCAGAAATATTACTGCATCACGGGAATAGAAAGAGATAAAAGTGTGATGAGTAAACAGTAAAAAGAGTAAATAAAACGTAAATATAAAAATACAAAAATAACATTGCTCTATTTTTTGTGACTGGGTCAGCTTGTGTTGTTATTTTGAACATTCATGCAAGTCTTTATTTCAGCTGTCTAAAATGGCTCCCTGTCAACATCTTTATGCTCCATTGTTTTTGTGCCGCCTCTTCCATGCCTCAGGAATCCCCCCAGCCGCAGCAAAATATCAAGCCCCCATGACGCAATCAATATTCCCTTTCCCTTCACTGAATTTAAGACAGAAGGGGACATGAACTTCTGGAAAAGGGCAAGCTATGACGTCAGATCCATGTGCGACCCATTAAAAGGCCAGACACGTACTCGGGACAGGACAATGTAGTATTTAAAACAAAAAATGGACATTGCAGAACTTCTTTTATCAAGTTGGCCGGACCCCATTTGTTTAGGAGAATCGGAACATGGAAATCGTATCCCCAATGTTTGAGGCCATTCGTGTGTAGGTGTAGGAGAACACCAGGGGACACCAACCAGTTCCCCCGCATTACCTTATTCCATTCTGCTTACTTAGAAGTACTTAACCCCTCTTTTGTTTCTCTACCTGCGTTAATTTCTATGTTCAACTCTCACACTGTACTTTAAAAAAAGGTTATTTTTATAAATAGAATTTTAAAATAATATATTATTATTTTTATAAATAAATTTTTAAAAAATTAATAAAAATTTTATATCATAAAATTTTTTAAATTTCATAAATTAAATTATAAAATTTAATAAATTTTACTATTATAACATATTTTATAAGTAAGTCCTACGTCACATTTAGTGGAAGACAACTTTCCCTTGACATTTTGAAACCAAGCTGGGGCAACCAACATACAATGAGGACGAGAGCCGTGACGCACACGCAAAATCACATGGTCATGTACAATCCTTGTTTGTTGGTGGGGGCACTACGACCTGATGCTCAAGCAATGGCTCTTCTGTCATTGCACTTCATATCAAGAGCAGGACAGCTCTCAATTAGATAAGGGAAATAGAAGGACGGAGTTTTCTTAGAAAACAAATTAAATACCAAAGAAATAATAAGAGATAGAAAGACTACCAAACTCATCTTTAAAGCACTATTTATATGCCATGTATTATTTGATACGCGTTGAGTGATATATAAATAATTTAAATTATATAGATAAATTGAATTTAATTAATTAAAATTTGTATGAATTTAATTAAAATTATATATATCACTCATAAACAGTATAGTTTGAAAACGGACTAATAAAATAAAAGCATTTTTTTAATAAAAAGTTTTTTATAAAATATATTTTAAAAAATTTATTTTGAAACACTTAATTCCTATCATAACTTAATACTGAATGATTTTATCTCTTTTAAAAAAGTGTTTTTAAAATTTTAAATTTAAATATTTAGTCTAAATTTTAATTTAAAATATAATTAATTTTTATTATGTTAATATTTTATTAAAATTTTTAAAATTTCTTTATGAAAAAAAAGAGTCTTATAGAATTGGGCTCTAGTGAGATGGGATGTGATAGCCATATAGGATAAGGCACGAAATTCTTTGATTGGGTATTGGAAAAAGACATTACGAATATGTAGTGGTTAGCAATGATGGCGAGGATTATGCTGGAAACTGGCAAATGTCTTCATCAATTGCATGCCAACGTTAGTACTTGAGATTGAGAGAATCCCTAACAAAAAGCTGATAGGATCACAACGTGCATGGAGTATATAATTTTATCTCTCTTCTTTTTCCTTTTATACAAATAAAAAAGGCCTATATTCATCATCTGGGCGCCCTAAGCCTCAACTTGGTTTTCGTCTCAGTTTCAAAATATTTGTTTAAGTAATATTATTTGTACTTATTTTATTTGCACAAGGATTATATTTAATTTTATATAAAAAATTATATTTATTTTGAAATAAGGTTTTTTCTCTATTTTTTAAAATAATAATTTAATCTTTCAATTTTTATTTTAAGTAATTTATTTTTTTTAAATATAATTAAAATATTTTAATTCTTTACCTAGTTGATTCTTTTTTTTTAATATAACATAGTTAGACATAAATTTTATTTTTATCTTAAAAATTTTAATCCCTTTTCTTGGCATAAATTATTTTTTTTATTAAGTCTTAAGTCTTAATTTTATTTATTTTAATGGTTCTTTTTATTAAAAGATAAATATATATAATAATTATATAACATTACAATAAAAAATAAAATTTAGATCATTATCGATAAATTATTATATAATAAAAAAATTTAATAAATGAGAGACTAAATTGTATAATTATAATTATGAAAGAATGAAATTATTTAATTTAAAAATTAAATGGATAAATTATTATTTAAAAAAAATATAGGAATCAAAAATACTTTTATTTTTATTTATTTATTATTAAAGTAATTAATAATTTTATAAAATTAATCAATAATTTATACATTTTTTATTTTATAATTTATTAACTTTATATTTTTATAAAAATATAAAACAAATATAATCTATATATATACAAAATAAATGCAATTAACATTACTCATATTCGTTCCATCTTTTTCTCCTACCACAGCCAATACCTATGGACATTACTAGCCGTGGCCTAGAACCTCTACTTTTAGAAATAACTCTATTTTAGTAACTTTCCATTCAAAGATGTCACAATTTTATAACTTAAAAAATATATTTTTTGATGTTGAAAATTTTTTAAATTTGGTACTTACGTGAAATTAAGAGATTAAAGAGCAGTTTTCACTTCTTTTTGGTTATTTTTAATTCTCTTATTTTTTTTCTTTTTTCATTAATTCACACCCTAACTTTGATCTAAAAATCATAAAATCTGAAATTATAATTTATATATTATAAAGTTGTAATTTTTCCCCTTTCCCCTTAGATGCTTTTCTTTTTTATCATATGCGAATCGGTTTGATATCTCTCAGCTGGCATTTGGCAAATGCGGGGGAATGGCAAAAAGTAAAAGTGAGCTGACATGCTTTTGGGAAAGGAAGCTATAGGCTAAAGCATGGAGTAACAGCGCCTCGTCCCCATGAATGAATGTACGCAAGTAACGGCCAAGAAACGGAGAATAATATGGACCAACGGAAAGGAAAAGCAAAGAAGGATAAAATTAGTCTTACGTTTAGCCTTACGTTCTGTTATGTTTTATTTTTTTTAAATTTAAAAAATAAACAGTATATATATATTATTGATTTTTTAAATTTTCAAAAAGAAAATAAATATAATAAAACATAAAACTAAAAACATAGATTTAACAGTGCTCAACAAAGAACGGGGTGGAGGCTGACTGCCGTGACGGCCAAAACAAAAGGCAGAGGATGGGAAACGCACAAAAGGTCCCCCATCACATCGCCCCGATTGCGAATCGCCCCGCATATATGCTGCTGACTACAAAGCTGACACCACCAGACAACCAGACAGCTTTAAAGCGGGAACTTTTAGATCGATGTGGGCTGAAAAAGATCCAGGAATCGAAGTGGATACCTGACCAGAAAGAAAAGTTGTCGAAAGTTGCAGGCACCTCATCAGCCACCTTGCACAAATTTCCAACTTGCTCAGATTTTTGTTTGCGTAGACAACGCATACTCTCTTGTTTTTTTTGAAAAGATTTTTTTTAATAGGTTAAAAAAATTAAAAAAAAATAATATGAAAAAAATTGACCTTTTTCCCATCGTATGAGAAGAAGGCCTCTACTTACAGTACCCAAAGAGAAGGTAAAAAGTCCCTCTCTCTGGACAACTTGGCCAAGCTTTTGTAGTTTTCTTCGAAAAAAATATTAGTCTTAACGCTTTTTCTAGTATTCTTTGAATATAATTATGAAAAAAATAAATAATATTTTTACTGTTTGTTTCTTTTACATTTATGTTGAAAGAGTATTATAAAAAATGTGAATTTAATAGGACTCTTTTCCAAGGTCCATTTTACTTTGTCCCTTTTTTTATATATATTTATTTTTTTATCATAATTACTAATTATTAAAATAACTATTTTGTTAAAATTTTTAAATTAAAATTTAAAAATTTAAACTTACATACTAAAAAATAAAAAAATTAAGATATTTTAATTTTACTGTGGTAAATTTGTATTTAATTTTATTCAAAATTTTGTTATGTATTAATTCTTAAAAATAATAAAAATAAATATAAAAATTACATAATTTTATGATTACGAAATTTAATTATTCAAATATTTCTTCAAGTGAGGTTCATTTTGATAACCGTCTCCAACTTAGCACTCGCGATGTCCGAGGGAGAAAATGCTTGAATCAGAATTTGCATAATATAACTTTTATTTTTTTATATTTAACTTTATGAATTTTATTTTTTTAATTATTTTTTTTAATTTTATTTTTATCTCTTTTTTATTACATACTATAACTTTTAAAATAAAAATCACTTAATTTCAAAAAATCAAAGGGTTGAAAACCTTGGAAGCATATTTTTGAGTTCTATTATCCGTACATTCTTATGGAACACAATTTATATATCCTTTCATAATTTTTCATGTCCTCATTTTCTCTCTTCCTTTCTTTTGTATTTACATATATATATATATATTATACAAAATTACGTACACATATCAATTTTTTTATTCTTATTCATCACCGCTCTTATATATATCATTACCCTAATGAGTTTAAAATTTTCTGAGGCCACGAGGCATCTCGATCTGCTGTCCCAAATTGCCCGTGTTGATTTATATTTGGAGATCGCTGCCCTTTTCTATCGCAAGTCCAGCATAACTGCACAAGCAAAATCACTGGGATTGATTGAGTTGTCAGAATTAGAATTCAGGTTTAAAATTGAAATTTTAATGTTAATTTCTTTTAGAATCGAAATTGGACTAGAATTAAAATTTTGATGTTTGAGATCTTTCAAAAACTTAAGACATAGATTTAGGGAAAAAATTAATGATTTTTGTTAATGTTGATGGTGTGATTTGGCAGTAATTTTTGTGATAAGAGATATAATGGTGATCTAATAATATTGACAAATGGTGAAGGTGGTGGTGGTGATAATTTGGTGTTGGTGGCATTGACATTGATTAATAAAGACAATAATGGTCTAACCATGATGATGGAGGTAGTGACAATGTTCAAAGTGGTAGCACTTTAATTGACAATAATAATGATGACAATGGTAGTTGAATGGTAGAAATGATGATATTGTGACAGTGATGACAATAGTGGGATGGTGAGAGTTATAAGTTTTTGACATGTTTTAAATTTTTAGATGTATGTTTATTTGGATATAGATGATGGCAACAATATAAAATAGTAATGGTGGTTTAGCTAATTGAAGTAAAAATTATGGGTTATGACAACTTTTAGTTTTACTTATTTAGAATTAGAATGTTTAGTTGCACACAAAATCCAATCTAACTATGGGGAGCTTGAACCAATCTGTGTATGCCCATTAGAAGTACCTCGGCGCACCATGAAGGCCTGGATGCCTCCTCTCCACACTGACCTCAAGCTGAATTTAAATGCTGCAGTGAACCCAAATTGAGATTACAGCTTAGGCGTAGTGTTAGAGGTATACACAGGTTAGGTTAGGTTGAAGAAAAAATTTGACTGGGTTAAAGAAATTTAGATTTAAAATTTTTTACCTAAACCTAATCAAAAATATATACAAGTCAAATTTAAGTTGATTAAATTTATATATGTTTTAATTGGTTAGTCCAAATTTAAATCAAGTTTGATAAAAAAAATATATAATCCATTAATAATCAAAATACACTATCACAAATCAAGTTCAGGTTACTTCAAGTGGAGTTCAAATTGGCTGTGTTATGGAACGGAGCTTGCTGGAACTAGATTTCTACTTGGTAGTGGGGACCCAAGAACAGCTGAACCCCTTGCTTTCCAGTTTGATTTGATGCTCGTCAATCAAGCTGGATGCGATGGGAACCTTGCAGCGGAGACCGATTGCCTTGATGTGGCACGCACTTTCAAAAGCCTACAAAGTTTCTGTTCTTATTTTGATGCCATTGTGGCAGATTGTAAGCATTTGTCCAATGTGTTTGTCACTTTCTGCTCAAGTCATGTCTCAAGGGTGGGTAATGAGGTTGCCCACTCCCTTGGTGCACTAGCCCTTGAACACCGCGATATAGTTTGGGTGGAGAATCCTCCATATAGCACTGTAAAGATTGCTCTTAGGGATGTTCTCTTGGCTACCAATCAATAGAATTCTTCCACTGTGCCCGTAAAAAATAATAATAATAATAATAATAATAATAATATTTAGAGTATAGGCCAACTTGAGAATTGTATTTTTTTAGTTATTTTCCAATTCCTTAATTAGAATTGTAATATTCATTTTGAGAATTGGGATCCTCTAAGCTAATTTAAATGAAAGACAGAGATAAAATTGGAATAGAAAAAAGATTAATGAAAAAAAAGTGAAACTCATAATTTAAATATTACAAAATAAAAAAATTACTAAAATGAATAAATAAAAAAAACAAATAATCCAATTTTCTATCGTTTAGAATTGAAAGCCCATTTTGAGACCTCAAAATCAAGGGACCTAAATTTGAGTTAAACCTCTAGCTAGCTAATTAATGATATTCATACAAAAAAGTTTCTTTCACCAATGACCACACTTAGAATAATCTTAGACAATCCTCTTTAAACAAAACTACAAATTTTGTTTCCACAACTTGATTTTGCTAATTGAATCAATTTTCATCAACATTCCTTCATACTTTTATGTTTTTGGTTATCATAATTTTTTCAATGAAGCATCTCATAATCTTCTCAGTCCTGTTGGTGTTACTGAACATCAGCAACCTTTGACTGGTCTCGGTCTGTTACTCTTTTATGATGCTACGGGGTCTCCTTTCCTGTGTAGTTTGTTTTTCTTGCTTCCGAGCGTTTAGTCCCTTTGTAATACCAAAAGAAAAATAATTTCCTTCCCGAAATTTAGTTTATGCAATACTCACATAACTGCTTTGGACACGTAAAATTGAAACAAAATATTTCACGTCATTTTGAAAGTTATGGTAAATTTTACGTCATTTTAGCCATTCCCTTTTTTTTTATAAGGCAAAAGTTTATTTTATTAAAAATACATCTAACTGGTATTTTATTTATTTTCTAAAAGAAAGTTGCACTGCTTTCTGAATTCTAAGGAATGAAAATCTATGAAGGTGAGAAAATCACGAAATTAGATTCCTATTAACAGATAGAATTTTAAGTAGTGATATATGTAAATATAAACTCTATTATAGATTATATGTATTTTCACATTTTCACTCTTACAAAATCTATATTTAAGCGTGAAAGAAACATTTTCTTAAAATTTTTTACCATTGTAGATTAACAATTTTAGATAATTTAAAAAGAGAAAATATATAAATTTAAAACAGTTGTTACAGAAGAAAAAAAATAAGTTTTATAATTAAAGACCACTTCTTAATCTACAAAATATAACCAAAGTCGTGAACCGTAGAAGATTTAAATCCGGCATATAGCTTTACATACACTCATTAAGAAACATATAAATATTTTACAGAACTTTTTATATTTTTTGTAGAAAATCTTGTTTGTTATATTTAGTATATAAAATAACAATTAAAACCTTCTGTGTTTCAAATTTTAATTACAATTAATCTCTTTATTTATTTCTTGGCCAACAGTATTTATTTCTCCACTTTGATTCCACACTTTTGTCAAATTACACAACGCAAAATCAATTCTTTGTAGGGTGATGCCCTGTGAGGCGTTCCAAGGCATCTAAGCTAAAAGATGTCGTAAAGTAAAAGAATAATTTTTTAATAAATATATACCTTACATTAGAAATTTAATACAATAAATTTTCAATTTTTGATCATCAAAATTTTAATTTTATAAATTAAATTTTATTAAACATTTTTAAAAGATTATTAAATTTATTAAATTAAATTATAAAATTTAACTTATGAATAATTTATAATTTATTATATAAAATTAATAATAGGCTTTTAATAAGAGTTTTTTTTTTCCAGCTTTTAATCGTATCTAACTAAAATTTTAAACTGTTACATGCAAGCTTATCAATTGTCTTTGGTCAAACAGAAATTCGTGAAGATTTTTTGACTTTAGCCAGGTATCAGAGAGTTCTTCATGGAATGGAGCTGGGGATAAAAGTTTTTCTGTTGAGATTTTAGCAACTGGGTCGAGGACCAAAATTCTCATCTCATAGAGATCTTTGAAATTGTAAAAAAAAATTAAATTGCTTTCTATTTTATTATTTAGATAAATTTTAAATAAAGATACATTAATAATATATAAAATTAATAAAAAAGCATAAATTATATATACTATAAGATTTTTATTTAAAAATTGTATAATTTTAAATCCTTGTTACTACCTTTCTCTTTATAGGAATTGAGAAAGAAAAAATAAGGCGCCATTTGCTTTATTTATTTTTTATTTTTATTTTCAGTAAAAATAAAAAATAATAATAAAAATAAGTTTATTTGTAAAAAAATAAAAATATTTTTTAAAATAAAAAATTTTAAAAATAATAAAAAAATATTTTCAATATTTTTTGTATAAAATTTTAAAAATAAAAATATAAATTAAAAATACAGTAATAAGTTTAAAATTATTATATAAATTTCAAATCTTAAATTTTAAAATATTAAACTTTAAATCTTAAATTTATAAACTTTAAAATTTTAAATTCAAAAATTCTTAAATTCCAAACTCTAAATCCTAAATTTTAAATCCTAAACTCATAATCTAAAATTATAAATTCTAAACCTTAAATGTTAAATCTCAAAATCTTAGATCCTAAATCTTAAACTCTCAAAATTTAAAACCTAAATCCTAAATCATAATCCATTCACTATAAACCTTAAAATTCTAAAATATTAAAATCTCAAATCCTAAATCCTAAACTTCAAAATTAAAAAATCTTAAATCTTAAAATTTTAAACCTTACATCCTAAACCCCAAATCTAAAATCTTAAACTCAAAACCTCTAAGATCCAAATTCTAAATCTCAAAACTCAAAATCCTTAATTTCAACCTCTAAAATCTCAAACTTTTAATCTTAAATTCTAAACTCTAAAATTCAAATTATAAACCATCAATCTAAACTTTAAACCTTAAATTAAATATATTTTTATTATTTTTTATTTTTTAGAAATAAAATTTAATTAATGTAAATTAAATATATTTTTATTTTTTTAAAACATTATTTTTAATAAAAATAAATTCATATAAAAATAAAAAATATTTTTATAAACCAAACGTATTTTAATTCTCTCCAATTGCATGGTTAAGACACGAGAATAGAAAAAAATTTTCCCTCAAAATAAAAAGAAAGAGAGACCATTCCACGACGTGGTCGTGGCCCCGTTGCCAATCTTAGTTATTTGACACCGGAGAACAAAGTGAGTGGGAACGTGCTTTTTAAACCACAGCCGTGCGTTTAATTTAATATTTTTTTAAACTTTTAAAAACCAATAAAAAGTGGAACAAATTCCCTCCAAGTGATTGGGCACAACCAAAGCTGAGCAACTCAACCCCCCCCCCCCCCACCTTCCCTCGGTGCCCCGCCAAAAAATGCGTGCGTGACGATACCATGTCTGCGCGCCGTCTGATTCGTTAAGCCTTCAGTTTTCTCTCTCACTCTTCCAGAACTGTCTCACTCCTTCCTTCCTCTTTCTCTCTAATTGCAGAATTGCTCTCGCTTCGCTCCAGCTTCTCTCACTAAAATTCTATCACGCGCAGAAGAAGCATTCCCTCTCTGCTGAGCTTCGCATCGCATCGTTCAGGTTAGCTTTCTCTCCTTTCGCTATAACTTCGAGTGTTCAGTCTTGGATGATTCTTTAGTTGAAGTTCTTTTGGAAAGAATTTGAATCAGAGATTGACATGACTTTGATGTGGTGAAGCGGTTGATTGTTGCATTTTTTCCGCCAGGAGCTTCTTTTTGTGGCTTGTGCTTTGCTTTGGATAAATTTTTCTTTTCTTGTGAAGTGAATGAGAACAAAATTTTTGTTTGGTTGTGGAGAAAATTTGAATGAACTTCGTGAATCGTGTTCGTTAGCTTGATCCCTGTTCCCGCAGATTAGTTTCGAAACTTTCAGTTTCTTTGTTTGTACTGGAAATTTGACTTAAATTTGTGATTGATATGCAACTTTGAATTTGTGCTGAATTCAAGTTAGTTCGGATTCCGTTTTCTTGATGTGACTTGTAGCTAGCAGGAACTATCTGGATGAAAGTATTAAGTGATATAATATTTTTACTTAGAGGTGCATCGTGATATCTACTCATAGAAAACTAGTAGAAACTGGTTAGAAACTTTGTTCCATAAAGCATTGTGTTTGCTTCTGAATTGAAAACGGGAAAGTTTAGGACTCAATTTTGGCCAAATTAGGTTCAATTGGCCATGCGAGTATCTACAGGTTTAGATATTAGTGATGCATGTCAGTCATCTTTGTAGATCAAGCTACGTATGTGACTCACATCGGTACCTGCTTGGTAAAGTTTGCGGAGCCCTTCTTCAATGAAGACCTGAAAGAGAGTGGTGGTGTTCTCAATTTAGAAGATATACTGGAAGTAGTTGTGAGTTGTTTGAAGGGCTTCCACGTTCCTTGTAATCGTGCAATCTCCATTCATACAAGATTTGAGGAAGGGGGAATTCTAGAAAATAATAATTAGTTTAATAATTTAATTCCAACTTGATCATGTTGGCTAAAGTACTGTTACAAGAATGAAAATTCTACACAATCATTATGGTATGAATAATGACAAATTATGCACAAAATCTTTCTAGTCTTTTCTGTCTTGAAATACCATTGACGAAGATTGTTCTGGCCGGCTTTGGTACTGTAGAATTCATTTTCTGTGTGCCTTGGACATAAGTAATCAACAATTATTAGGTGCCAAAAGTGCGCTTCGTACAGAGGTATGGTGCCTCAGAAGTTCTGATTATGGAATGGACTGTCTTTTCTGGAACTCTGTTTTCAGATTTGCCTCTTCAGGTTGCTAATTGATTTTGATGTAGAGATGTTCTTGTCATAGGAATTTAGTACTCTGTTTGATGCAAGATTTATGTAGTGCAACCAAGCTGCTGGAGAGAATACAAAAAAGATAAGATTGCCAAATTCATCTTTTAGACTAGTACTGAGAGCAGAGACACAAACAAATTGACTAACAGCTGATCAGGGTAAAAGTAAAAGCGTGATACTAAACTGATCAGGACGGTGGTACGCTTTGGGATATCCTGCAGATATTGTTATCTCTTGTAGTAGGGGCCGCAGGTCAAGGTGTACAAAATAGACACATGAAAAGAACTTTGAGTGTAACAACTGATATTTATCTTGTTCCTTAGTGAGGCTGATGGCAAATTGGATGGTCAAGATGATCATGTCACTGGGGGATGCGGCCATGGCCATGCTAATTACATGTCTTTCGTGACGGGCCCATAGGTACCAACCCTTCCTGAATGTATGACAAATTCATGGTTTGCTGGAATTTCCCTGGCCATCGTGTTACTGTCACGGGCCCTCCTACTTTAAAACTAGAATCCCACGTCTCTTGGTGACAGCCAAATGCTAACTCCACTTGCCTCGTGTAGCAGAGAAAACAAGAAGGCTGCATGCAAGTCTTTTCTGTTATTTACTACTTTTGTCGCTTTTCCCTCGATCCGTTCGTCCATTTAGTCATATGTTGTATGGTTGATTATCGTGATTTTCATGTCCTTTACCTTTAAAAGGCTCTAATGAGTCATATCTCTTGCATGGATATCTTAAGAGATATTTCTAAATTTATCTCTCTTGGTTTAATATAGTTTTCATAGTCCCTAGCATAGTATAAGACCAAGATTAATGTTACACTATTCTTTGTTGAAGGATAGAGTTGTCATCTCCTAGAAGTTATGTACATGATCCCTAGATTAAATTTGAGTTGCTTCATTAGCTCCTATATTTTTGTTGTTTCAATCACCGCCTTTCTGGCCAAGCTGCCATTATTCGCAGCCAAACACGTAGTTGTTCTTTTATCTTTCTGTCGCTGTTTGCCAATATTTGTTTTTGACAAATGTGTCTATCTAACCAAGTAGTTTCGAATTTTCTACCTAAAGATGGGCAGCATTGTATCAACAAAATATAGTTTATTGGATAATTACTAAGAATTATAGCTACATATGCATGAATCAAATAATTTGGCATAAATCAATTTGCATATGAAGTATTTAAACCTTGTGCTTAAGGAATGAAAGTATGCATTCTTCTATTTATTGATTTTGAGTGTGGCTGTGAGAAAAAGGGTATATTACCATTTTGTCAGTTTCTTCCTACTCGTCCTTAGTGGAAGAACTGATAGCTAGTCCCTTTCCATTCAGCTCGATGTCGGTTTTGCTGATAATAAATTTCTATATATGGTTGATTCAGTGGGTTCTCAGATTTTATTGGAAATACTTGTTTACCAAGCATCTGGTAATTAAGCTGTATTGATAATTTACCAGGAAAGTTCAATGGACAATTTTCCGAGGGAAGTTGAAAATGACATTTACCATTAATGAACTATTGGTCCTTTATAGTATGCGTCTAGTTGGATACCACCAAGGTACCGCCTAGAATGGCACCTTCACAAGGTTAGCATGGGAATTTGGAACAGACCAAAAGAATGAGAGTGGAAATGGCAAACTTGGCAGTTCACAAAGTGTCGCCTAAACTTTTAGCGAGAGTGAAAAAAAAAAAAAAGCCACAAAAAAAAGGTTTTGATTATGGGTAGTTGGATACTGGAATATGGTGTTTTTGACATCCTTCTTTTTTCTTTTTTCTTTTTTTTTCATACGCTCCGTGGTCAAACCCTTGCCGTTGAATTTCCAGGCATGACCAAGCAAAGGTTTGATAAAACATGCTTTCCAAGCTTTTCACTCGTGAAGTATGCAAAGTTATGGTTTTCGCAGTAACACATTTGGCAGAAGAAACTTTCAAGATTGTTCTCTTGATTCTTTGAATTGTGCCTGGTCTTGCTTGGCGACATGGCTTTCTGAGTAACACATTTGGTAGAACTTTCAAGATTGTTTTCTTGATTCCTAGAATTCTGTCTTGTCTTGCTTGGCCGCATAGTCAACACTCAATTCCTTTGGAGTATAGGGGGTTATAGAATGGTACATTACCAATGGTGGGTTGGCATGATTATGTGTTAACAACAAGCATTGCAGTGACTTTTAATTTTAGCCTTATTATTGGACAGAATTGTTATAGAATGTAAGTTTAGGATCATAAACTTCTTGTTATTGGAGTTTCTGCGTAGCTTCCCGGTGGATACCGTAGAGTTGATTGTTTGGTGGGGTCAAGGACAAGGCTATCCGCATGTATAGATGTAGGCTAAAATAACTTGCGGTGCACATTAACCATTTTGTCATGTAAGTCAATGAAGGAAACCAAAGGTCTTCACTCTTATCCGAAAACAGAAAACTTCATTCGGAGGGGTTCAATACTTTATTAATAGTCAAGTACGCATTTATATGCTGGGAGGGAGAAGGGGGGCGTGAAAAGTGTCTGTTCTCTCGTGCTTGGATCCTGATTCACCTTTGATAAATCACTATCGGCCTTTTCAATCAAACATAGGCGGGAATGACAACCATAAATAAAAGATAGTAAACATAATGAAAGGAATAAAAGAAGTTAATCAGGTGAATAATTTCTTTTTCTATTAAGCGTATATCAATCATGATAGATATTGATGTTCCTTCCTGATTGCATGAATTATTATTATTCATATGGTGATGTTTACTTGTTCCCTGCATGTTTGCGTCAAGTGCGGAGTCTAGATGTGTAATGTTGACTATAGCGAGTTGAATGCAACAGATTTTTTTTTTTTAATTTTTTTAAGGTATTCTCTTATTGGTTGGTAAAAAATTGATATCTTCTAGGACTAGATATATTAATACAAAAACCTTTCCAGTAAGAATGATTTATCCTTAAATTTATATTAATAAATTACTTTAATATTATGATATTTTTACTGTACTAATATTTTGTCAAAAATGTGACAAAAATTTTAGATGTAATTGACTGTGCCTAGTATCTTTCTATGGCTTGTCACTTGCGTAACAAGATACTTTCCCGTGACTAAATAATGAGTAGAAGATTTAAAAGACGTATTTAAGTTCTTGTCAAAAAAATTTAAAGTAATTACATAATTAAAACATAGCATTGGAATATTTTGTTCGAAGTGCTTACTTTTGGCGATTGTTGACGGTGGTTAAACACTTGATATTATGAAAGATCAAACATTTGATTTCATATTAGATGTTAATGGTTTACATTTTTTTTTTATATTTATACTCTAATAATCAAGTAAAAGAAGTAAAATCCATTTTACAAATGTAGAAGGAGTGAAACAATTTCCAGTGTCTTCCTTTCTTCTATAAAGTATTCATGACTTTATTCTGATATAATTAGAGCTCTTTAGTCTGATTTTAACCAGGTGGAAATGAGGTTCACATATAGAAAAAAAAAAAAGTGGATCTTCCATCATTGTGTGTTTTAATTCAGGAAACGTATTATGAATTTTCTTTTCACTTTTCTTTTGGATGAACTTTTTTCACCTTTTCTAAATATTCGTACAGACGTTCATTCCACCCTAACATAGGTTGCAAAAATTTGGTATCTTGTTGAGCAACGAGGCATCCCAAGGATTGGCATTTTTCTGCAAATCTCGTTATCTAAAGCCATCTTTCTCGTGAATAAGACGGGCTAAGAAAGTGAAAAGGACCACCATGGCATGGGAATAAACTTCCATAGACAGTCACCGAGCACTGTATAAAAATAAAAACCTCCGGGATGATGGAAAAAGGAATTGTGGTATTCTAATTTTTAATTTTGGAAGTTGGTGGTAAATTAAGTAAATAATAAAGATAAAATTAAAATAAAAAATTAATAAAAGCAAAAAAGATTTATAATTTAGATTTATGTGTAAAATAAAAAAAAGATTTTAAAGTCAAAAAAATAAAAAAGTTAAGAAATACTGAAAAAGAATACTGCGACCTTAGTTTTCTAATTTTTATTTTTATTTTAATAATTTTTTATCATTTTTTATTTTACACAAATATCTAATAAATATTATTTTTTATTGACTTTTTTCTATTTTAATTTTATCATTTTCTTTTATTCAAAATATTTTAACTTTTAATTTAAGAAATGAACCCCTGCAGATTGTATAAAAAAAATGAGATTTAAGTTATTTGTCATAAAAATAAGAGAAAGTAAATAAGATATATATAAAAATTAAAAAAATAAAATTGATATATTAAATTAAAAATTAAAAAATCACTAAAATTAAAAATAAAAAAATTTAAATCTAAAACATAAATGGTTTGTGAATAATTTAATTTAAATCATTTCCATAAATTGAGTTTAATTTATTATTTGTGTTAAGAATTCTAAAAAATTGGTTTGTACAGAGGACGCAACAAATTTGCGTACGTGGCATGAGCCTAACATTTTGCTGGGTTGTATGTATTTATTTTTTCTCGGTAAAATATTTCCTCCCTGTTTTCCACTAAATCTTGGGGGGTCGCCTGCATGGCTCTCACCTCTCAGGCTTTATGTACCTTATAATGCTTACACGAGGATTCTGTTGTTTCTTGCTTCATCTCTCACTATGCTAATTCTCTGCCATTCAGACTCTGCGGATTTCCCACTCTTCCTTCCTTTTCATCTGTCTAACCCTCTCTCCCCCTAACCCAGCTGCTGAAACACTTGTTGGAGATTGACTTGTTGAACCAGAACACTTCTCGGGAATCTTTTACGGACAGAATTGTCTTTTGCTTTAAGGGTACGCTGATTTTCTGGGTGAGTCCTGACTTGGTGTTTGAACTTGGTTTTGTAATTTCTGGTGTTTTTGCAACTTTTGAACTTGATAGGAGGTTTTTGCATCGGTTGGGCGGTGTTCTTACTCTTGTTCTTCTTACAATACAATCTTTCATGCAATGTGTTTGTTGTTTCACCTGAATGGCTGAATGGTGACCGTTCACAGCACCAAACTTTCCGGTGGATGCTCCCTGTCCTCATTCTCTGCTTTATTTTTCTGTATCCCTGTCATCTACCGGAGAGCTGATTCTTCCATATTTGGTTTTATGAATGTGAAATTTCTTACTCGTGGCCCAAGTAACGAGACACCGACTCAGCCCATCCTGTCGCCTTTGCATTTCTGTGGTCATTCCTGTTCAATCTTTCCTATGTCTATTTTTTTACCATAGTTGTAGAGGTTTGTTAATTTTATTTTCGGTTATTACAAGATTTTCTTCACTGCCACTGGAATACTCTTTAGATGCCTAATTATCTTGCTTTTTTATTCTTTTGAAAAATTTATAATAATCTTAATTAAATCCACTTCTATTATACTCTTTTTTATTAGCGACCTAATTGGGGATGTTTGAGAATTGTTTGCCTGTCGTATATCATAGAGAGTTAATGACCTAACAAAATGCAGGGGAGCAAGTTGTTCTGAGGACTTGATACTTGTAAAAGTGATATTCAAAGGTTCGCTTCCAGAGTGACCGTATGCCTGGAAATAAGTATAACGGTGATTCTAATCATTTTCCAGTTCCAGGTCGTGTTGAACGACTTTTAAGAGAAAGAAAGCTAAGAAAAAGCAGCAGGCCTTCTCATTTGAATGAGTCAACTGATAATAATAATAGGGTTACTGAACCTTTTGAGCATGACCAGCGTTTAAGAGAAGATAATAACTCAGTTGCTTCCAATGTTGAACGGTTCCTGGAAGCGGCTGCTGCTGCAAGGGCGCTAAGTGAAGGATGCGAGAGGCAGGATGGAAGGCCATGTGGGCAACGGCTTTTGGTGGTGGCTAACAGGCTGCCAGTCTCGGCAGTTAGGAGAGGTGAAGACTCGTGGTCTCTGGAGATAAGTGCTGGAGGTCTAGTGAGCGCTCTTTTAGGTAAGGGATGATCGGACTTTTCTATGCTTGTTCTCTCTTTATCCTTTTCAAATGGCATCATTTTTCAAAGTGGGTTATATCTCCTCTGAATCTTAAGTTTGCATTTGATTTTACGATTATTTGTTTTAAAAACTCTGGCTCTAAAGTTCACGATCGTTACAATTTGAATTGAACTTGGTTCCCTCATCCACAAAGAGGTGTCTAACATGACTGGTTTTGATTCAAAGGTGTGAAGGAGTTTGAAGCAAGGTGGATAGGTTGGGCCGGTGTCAATGTGCCAGATGAGATTGGACAGAAGGCACTTACTAAAGCTTTGGCTGAAAAAGTACTAACTCTCTATCTCTCGCTCTAGATATCTTTTACGATCGTTAATATGTCATGCATTCCCCTGCATTGTTTTATCAGTGGACCATATCTAGTAAGATAGTAAATAGTAAATATCTTATGGATATTATTTTTGTCCTCTTGTTTGTTAACTTCATTGCAGAGGTGTATCCCAGTGTTTCTTGATGAAGAAATTGTTCATCAATATTATAATGGCTACTGCAACAACATTTTGTGGCCCCTTTTTCATTACCTTGCACTTCCACAAGAAGATCGCCTTGCCACCACACGGAGTTTCCAGTCTCAGTTTGCGGCATATAAAAAAGCAAATCAAATGTTTGCTGCTGTTGTCAATAAATACTATGAAGAGGGTGATGTTGTTTGGTGCCATGATTACCATCTTATGTTTCTTCCAAAATGCTTAAAGGAATATAACAGCAAAATGAAAGTTGGCTGGTTTCTCCACACACCATTCCCATCTTCTGAAATTCACAGGACACTGCCATCTCGTTCAGAGCTCCTTAATTCTGTTCTTGCTGCTGATTTAGTTGGGTGAGTTGCAATTTGCTCCTCTATGTATTATAGATATCAATTTAAATTTTGTTTCCCTGACTTTTCTTAACTAAATTGAGTTGGATATGGGCACGGGTATTTTCAAACAAGATTGGCTCAATTTGAGACACTATAACATTTTGGGAGATTATACCATATCAAAATTGGCTCACTGTTGGGTGAAGTTATAAATCACTAGTAGCATATCATGGTCTGCATCCATCTAACATAAGCCTCGATTTTTCTGGAAGAACTGTAGTTGACAGAAAATCTAGTCTCCCTATACTTCAGATGGAGGCTTTTGTTAATTGTTACTTTTGAAAAGAAGGAAGGTTTAAGACCATTTTCTGAGCCCTTCTCTCAAATATCATCAATAAGCTTCTATTAATTTACGTTGTTGAATATGTTGTAATCTAATACAGTTTCTTGTAAAATAAACATTGTTAAACAATTTGTGCTTACTATTAGAGTCCTTTTCTTCTGCTACTTGATTAATATTTCACTGAAAATTGAAACATGATAATCCCTGAGCCATTGAAATATTATCTCATTATCAACTTCCTTTCTGCCTAGTAGACCAACGCACATTAAAGGGCTGAAATCTAATGTCTGCAGTTCAATAAAAATGGTTTTCTTGTGAGCTGGTAGTCAAACTACTGATTCAAGTGATATGAAACAATTAACTGAAAACATTTTAAATGTCTTAACTGGGGTTTGAACAAGTGCATGTAACAGTGGATAACGTTGAGACATATTTGATAATACTTAGACAACAGTATGTTTAATTGTCAGTACTATGCTGCCTATATAGTTTCTTTATCTTGCGCACTTCAATCTCTGGCAATCATAATTTAAATTTAATTGAAAATTTTCCTTCTTTATGTTATATGTTGTTTTTATTTGTTTTAATAATTTTGTCTTCCTATTATGGTCATTTCTTCTGACTTGGATAAGTGTGATTTCTTTTGGGCAGCTTTCACACCTATGATTATGCAAGGCATTTTGTTAGTGCTTGTACTCGCATCCTTGGACTAGAAGGTACACCTGAAGGGGTTGAGGATCAAGGGAGGCTGACTCGAGTTGCTGCAGTATGTGCTCATTAAATTTGTCTGAGACCCTTATTGATATGTTTTAATTTTAGTAATTGATCATCAAATAGATATAGAAATTTGTGAACTTTATAATGAAATTGTTTATCTTTAGGTTTGACAAACTACCATGATGTGTTTAAAATTAAAACTGCTTACTAACTTCTTACATTTCAATGTTAGTTTCCAATTGGGATAGACTCAGAACGATTCATCCGTGCCCTTGACCTTCCTCAAGTCCAGGAACACATCAAAGAATTACAAGAAACATTTAAAGGCAAAAAGGTACATCTTTTACTTTGTAGTGGCTATTTTCCTAAATATTTTCTAAGGCATTGTACATTTTCATCCTATTAACTTTGAAACTGTTTCTAATTTAGTATGATCTACCCTCTCATTCTTATAATTTATGGGTTTTAGAGTTGTGGCAACGTTGAGCAAGTCAAAAGACTATTGAGGAGTATATGTCTAATATGAGATGATGCGTTCCAATAGAGTAAATTTTGAAAGAAATGTAGTACATCAGAAAGGCAGTTTTTGGTTTCTACCTTTTGTCACAAAAGTTACCAAACAGTTGTTATCTCGTGATTCTCATCCAAGTGTTACAAAAACTACTAAAAATTATAGGGCTGCAAAAGTAAACATAAAACCAACAGAACAAATTAATACGACTATTTTATCACTACCCTCAAATTATTAATAAGCTATGACTTATTATTAATAGGTTTTGAGATATAGCGTGTTTGATTTAATTTGGAGCTTAAGTTTGGCCTTATCTCTGGAGACTAGTCGCTTCTTTTCTTCTTTTAAGTAATGTAGAAAGCTATTACTATTTATCTGCAGGAAGGTTTTAACATGTTATCGGTGCATGACATTCAGTAAAGAATTTTTTTTTTTTTAAATATCTTTTTTTTAGTTTATGCTACTTTCTTCCAGTGATGGGGCACCTTGTCGTTTGTTTGTTTGTAAATGTATTGCTTTCACTATATATGTTGTATTTGCTTGGTATGAAATATGAAATGTCATGACTCTTGATATTCTTTCTTTGAGCAAAGAAATAAATTGATTTAGTTCTCTCACTTGACTTATCAAGCAACATTTTTCTTACATGACAGGTTATGCTAGGTGTTGATCGCCTTGATATGATTAAAGGAATTCCTCAGAAAATTCTAGCATTTGAAAAATTTCTGGAAGAGAATACATATTGGCGTGATAAAGTGGTTTTGCTTCAAATTGCTGTGCCAACAAGAACAGATGTCCCTGAGTGTATGCTATTTATATTACTTTGTCTTCTTTGTCTGCCTGTCTGAATAGGTTGTTCTTTTCAGTTTTCCTGTTGTTTCCTCAGGTGGAAGATCAAATTTTTTACTGATTGTCTTTAATAACATATTGAAAACATGCTGTGACATTAAAACTAAATACCCACACTTATTGGACAAGGTTAAAAACGAAGCTGAATATTAATAAATACTGAAATTAGTGTGAGGCTATATTTTGTCAACTCACTGTCAGGTATATAATAATGAATTTGTTTTTAACTAAAGATATAAACTTAATTATTGTCCAAGCATCAAGGGGCCTTTTTTATATTTGTTGTTGCAGGCATATTAAATACACTGTAGACTGCTTTTCAAAATGACAGTCAGTTAGTTGCTTAATCATACACATGCTATTGAAGTATTACAATTATTTAGTGGGTTTAGAAATACTTTAAAGATGTTATGATTATGAAAGGTAAATAATTTGGATCACCTCTTAGAATTTTGATTGTTAACATGCTAAGATCCCTGATGGAGCCAGATCAGTAGTAATTTCTCGTGAAAGCTGAAATTTCAGTAATATACTGCTATAGGACTTAGTGATTCTGTTTTTGCTCCTGAGAGGCAAAATTCTGTGGAATATCATTGTTTTTCAAGTTGGATATGACTTGAAATTGAGAACTCTCTTAATTCACATTACCCACATTCATAATATTACTGCTATTTTCCTCTACTATATATTTTCTGGATAAAGGAAAAAGAAACATTTCTGAGAACTCTTCTTGTGTTACAGCCTGAGGAATTTGGTTGTGTTTTCAAACTCATGTACAGAGCTTTTTCTATTACTGGAAAAGAATCACTTTATTAAAGATGTGTTTACAATAAATGCAATCTGTCCATAGTACTATTATTGTGCTACTTAGTTTACTGTGAACCATTATTTGATTTTATTGCAGAGCTTAGGTTTTGTTCCTTCTTCTATACCCTTGAAGTATTCACTTTTATTCTTTTCATTTTAAGTATGATGTATTTGTCTTCTAGATCATGATTAGTCAACTTTTCTTGCACTTTCACAGATCAAAAGCTTACAAGCCAGGTTCATGAAATTGTTGGCCGCATTAATGGCAGATTCGGGACACTGACTGCTGTTCCTTTACACCACCTGGTGCAGTAGCAATTATCTGACAAACATCATATTAATGCTGACACACAATCACATACAAGATATGAAGTTTACTAAATATCTCATTGGATGATATAATCAGTAGTGCTGCTTGCATTTAGTTTGTTAATTTCTGTCTTGCTATTTATTTATTTCAACACGTTATTTGGAATGGATGAAATGGAGAGAATGATTTTCGAAGGATTAATTGTTGGAATTGAGAGTTAAAATCTTGTTTTCAAAACCAAGTTAAATATGGGAGGAATGAAAATTAGGATAATATTTACTCTTAGTTGCCCTCAGTCAATTTTTCTAAGAGTGGGAAGAAAGTTAAAACATACTTAAAAAAACATAATTAGGTGCAATTTAGTTAGTGTGAAGTTTGAATTCACATAAATTGCAGGGTAGACTATTCTTCATAATTAACTGGACTAAGCAAATCAGTCTGGATTAGTTTCTGGTTGGTGCAAAGGTAAACACGTGTCAAATTATTTAACTTAAATCACTGAGGTTATATAAACAGAATAAGTGAAAATGAATAAGTAACTTGATAACTAAATCAATATGAATTGAAACACTAAGCACTGATGAGTAATAGGCACAGATGCAATATCTGGTTTGGAAGAAGGGAAATGACCAAGTATATCACAGATAAAACACTAGGCACTGGATGTGGGGCTTTTGTAAAATAATCCTATCGCAGTATGTGTCTTATTAAAGTGAATGAAGTGAATTGGTTTGGTAGAACACTAAGTGAATTGGTTTGGTAGAACACTAAGGTAAGCCTACAATCATATGCTTGATAGGTTCAGCTTCACTTGCACTGTTTGCAGATAATCTAATGCGTTTGTTCTGTCTGCAGGATCGCTCTCTTGACTTTCATGCACTCTGTGCTTTGTATGCTGTAACTGGTACACTTTATGTGCTTTCTGAATCTGTTCTCATGTCAACTTGTCAATTAGCATCATTTGCGAATTATTTGAAATTGAAGCAGACATTCTGGATCTGGGGGCCTTAGTTTTGTTTCTTAGAAGAGTTTTTGAAGAATCAGAAAATAAAGTTTACATTTTTTCCCCCTCTTGTTTTTCTGTATCCATTTTTCTGGTGTACAAAATTTCTGTAAAAGATGAAAAGTTTCTTTGAGAATTTGCACTTAACATTGGTTTCTCTAGCACATATTTTGCAGCTTGTTATTAATTTTACCTTATTAATGAAATACATTCTTTGCTGGGTAATTGTTTTTGTTGCTTATATTCAGGTTTATTATTGTAGAAGTTCTACTAAGTTGCTATCCTCTGTTTCTTACACAGATGTAGCACTTGTCACTTCTTTGAGGGATGGAATGAATCTTGTAAGTTACGAATTTGTGGCCTGCCAGGAGAAGAAAAAGGGGGTTCTCATTCTTAGTGAAGTAATTACAGAACTTATTAGTGTATCTTTTTTATTTGATTTCTCAATCCAGGTTATGTTATTATTGAAATTTAATATTAGAAAATAGAATCAAAAGTTTGAAGGTGGAAATCTTTGACCTCCTAGAATTTTTTTGTTATACACTCTTGCTGATACATTTGACTTGATACACCAAAAAATTTTAAAACTCCCTTCCCATCCGCCTCCCTCAAAAAAAACAAACAGTGCTGACTTTTGCTTATACCTGAATTGTTGCTATTGGAGTTGTAAAAACTATTTATTAGCTTTCACTTAACAGCTTAAACTTTTATGATAATTAGTTACTTGACATGGTATCAGAGCCTTTATGACTAAGTGTTCAAGAGTTCAATCCTTGATGTGTCCCCATTTTCAACAATTAAGTAGAGTTATAGTACAAGGTTTGATGAGCTCGTGCGTTTATTCACACTTTAAGCCCAAAGGCTTTTGGTGAGGGGTGTGTTTGAGTTATAAAAACTATTTTTGGGTTTTTACTTAATAGCTTAAACTTTTGGTATAATTGGTTACTTAATAGTTGCAAATAATCTTTAAACTAGCAAGAACCATGATACTACAAGTGAAAACGTCAAGCTGTATACTATGGTTTTTTTGTTTCTATGCTGGTTTCTAATCATCTACATCTTCAAAGTAATCGATCACCATACACTCATGTTCTTAACTAACAATATCAATGGTTCAAACAGTAACCAACTTAATCTGAAAAGCATGACAGGAATAATTGTCTTGCCATGCTATTTGATAACTGCCACTGTTTGTTGTTACATGCTGTGAAGCACATCTTTTGATCAGTTTATCAATTCACCAAATTAATGAGTTTCCTTTAATTTCTCCTTTTGCTAATCTGGTCTGTCTAAATTGTCTTGTGCATAAAGTTGTAGCTACATTTTTATCCTTTTTGATCTGACAACCTAAACTTGTTATACTACTTGTAGTTTGCTGGTGCTGCTCAGTCTCTAGGTGCTGGAGCAATTCTAGTTAACCCCTGGAACATCACAGAAGTTGCTGCTGCAATTGCCCAGGCTCTGAATATGCCATCAGCAGAAAGAGAGAAGCGACATCGGCACAACTTTTCACATGTAACAACCCACACTGCTCAGATATGGGCAGAAACTTTTGTAAGGTATACATATCAGTTATCTAAAAACCCTTTCTTGCATGAGAAGTTTGCCGTTTATAATGAGTGAGATGCAATTATTTTATACAATTTGATTCACAGATCAGTCTGAAGTTCAGACTTTGAATCATGACTTTTGGTATTTATTTTTCATTTCTAATGTCAACTTATTGGTTGCTCTTGTTACCTACATCATAGCCTAATAGTATCTTAAGGCTTCTGTTGCTGGTGACAAATCCTAGAAGTTATGCAGAAAGCACCATACTTATATATGATGGTTATTTCTTTGCGACTATTGTATATTTAGGAATTGTAGAAATGCTTGCAAATAGGATTTTAGATTATCAACAGATACATGTTTTAAACAATGCATCTCTTGCTTTGATTTTTAGGATTGATCCACACTGCTGTTGTAAGATTTATCTTTTGAATAACATGCAGTGAACTAAATGATACTGTTGTTGAGGCACAACTGAGGACAAAACAAGTTCCGCCCCCACTTCCAACCAAGACTGCAATTGAATGTTATCTCCAGTCAACTAATCGATTGCTTATTTTGGTATGCTGCCTCATCATGAAGCCTATGAACTCTCTAACACTTGTACTATTACAAAACTATTAGATTATTATTTTTTCCTACTTATCTTAGCTACTTTCCCTCTCCTAGCCATTATTTGTATTTTGCTTGGATATAGTGAAAAAGAGGGCAAGAGCTAGGTTGTTTCTAGAAGGAAAGTGTCAGATTGGGGCCTACTGTAGTGGAAGTAGTGAAGGCCTGAATGGTTCCCATGTCCAGACAAAATTGCAAGGGTAGAGAAGCCATCATGATTATATAATTAATATTATATCTTGAGACATATGATTACTTACTGATAGTATAATCAAGCTAGTAATTCAACAGTTAGATATGCTACAACGGACGACATGATAAAGCTCAGTTGGTCTTTTTTTTCTTCTTTTTGGTTTGGTATTTCAAATAAGCTAAGTGTGCTTCTTCTTTTATCAAACTTTCCCTTGTCACAGTACTAACCTTGCTGTTTTAGTGTTGTGAGGCCCATTTGGTTTTAGGTTTGGCGCTTTTTAATCAGATGCTGTTTTGCATGTTCCATTGTCCCGCTGTTGCATCAACTGGTTGATCAATTCTTAAATTGTCACATGGAAATTTATTAAATAAGCTAGCTGAAGATTACTTAGTTGATTCCTATTACAGTACTGTCTGTGTCATGCTTGTTCTTCTTTTGTCTTCTCTATCTGTTTCTGTCACTCTCTCATTCTCTCCTTAAGTTAGGGACTTTAACAATGCCCATCACAGTCAAAGTCACCATGTGCTTTTCATGGTAATTGGAAGATAACTAAGAGGATTTACAAACTTGATTACTTGGACATTTACTTTAGAAAAACAGAAATAAATGGTAGTCTTGATAAATGATCTCAACTTTATGTGCTTCAAATACAATTTTTTTTTTCTGTTTTACAAAGAAAGTGGAGTTAAATTTTTTTGGAAGTATATAATCTGAACTAGAGGACAAATAAAGAGAAAGCAATAGAGGATAGATTTAAAGGTATATAACTAGAATTGCTATTGCCCCTTGGTACATGAAGTCATGACCACAAACAGTGTTCTATTTTGTGAAAATAGTCAAGAAATTAAGCTGAGAAGTCATGAAATTAAACTTTCTGAAAGACTATTTGAGCATGTTAAGACTAGAAATTTACAGTCTTAGAGAATTAGCTAGTTTCTGCGAGAATGAGCAGCCATAGCCTTATTCATGTAGAATATGTGATGTGAAATGTTCATGTACGTAAGTATTTATGTGTGGGTGTCATTTTTCCATTATTCTTCTACTCTAACAGCAAAAGCATTATCATAAAATGAACTTAATGATTTTAGTTCTGGTTTACTGTGTTTCACACTTTCACTACCAATAACTTATAAACTCTAGCATCCATAATAATTCTGTTAATTTACAATTTCTCTTAATTTTTGTAATACACAATGCAGGGATTCAATGCAACTTTAACTGAACCAGTCGAGAAAAAGGGTGACCAAATCAAAGAAATGGAACTCAAGGTGCATCCAGAATTGAAACAACCCTTGACAGCACTTTGCAGTGACCCAAAGACCACAATTGTGGTCCTTAGTGGAAGTGGTAGAAAAGTACTAGATGATGTAAATCTTCACTCACTACTTCCTTTCTCTGTGAAGTACTAGATACATATTTTAACTTACTGCTATTACAGAACTTTAGGGAGTATGACATGTGGTTGGCAGCAGAGAATGGGATGTTTTTACACCGCACAAAGGGAGAATGGATGACCACAATGCCAGAGCATCTGAATATGGAATGGGTTGACAGTGTGAAGGTGCTCAATTTAAGTTTCAGTTCTTTCAATTGTTCCTTTTCTTCGTGCTTTCAACTTACAATGCTGATCCTGCATTTTCAGCACGTTTTTGAGTACTTCACAGAAAGAACGCCCCGGTCACATTTTGAAGAACGGGAAACTTCACTTGTGTGGAATTACAAATATGCAGGTGCTTGAGTTGTTCTTGTGGAGGATTTTTAGTTTTCCTGCTTTCTCCTCGGTTACTTATCATCTTCTCACAATTGCAGATATTGAATTTGGAAGACTTCAAGCAAAAGACATGCTTCAGCATCTCTGGACAGGTCCAATTTCTAATGCATCAGTTGATGTTGTTCAAGGTAGCCGATCTGTTGAGGTGCGAGCTGTTGGTGTTTCAAAGGTGACCTCAGTTCTCAGTTTTCTTGTCACATGAAATTTTCATATTGTGTTCAATGTCTACTCCAACAAAGTGTTTATTTAATCAGGGAGCCGCTATTGACCGCATACTGGGGGAGATAGTTCACAGTAAATCCATGACAACTCCAATTGATTATGTCCTGTGTATAGGACATTTTCTAGGGAAGGTGAATAAAATTTTCATACTATACTATAGCTGTGGTGAATTAAATTATATTGTTCATCTGTCTAATATGAGAAATTGTGTTTCTGTGAATTCTTTCACACGCATCAAAATTTTTCCTGGGAACTGCCCCCTTAAATATGCAGACGGTCTAGCATCTGCTTCACTGCTTGTGAGACAGTCAATTTTTTTTGTGAGAGATTTTATTCATGCTGCTAGTTTACTGGTTGGGCTTCGTTTATAATTGTAACACTACTGTTTGCATGATGAAACAGTAATATTATCTGGTGGAAGGCAAAGTGACTGAGTTGAAACTCTTTTTTCTTTACTATTAGTAACGCATGTTATTGATAGATTACATGTATGGTGTCATTCACTTCTAACTTGTTCTTTCACATTATGTTTTTAGTTAAATTTAATAAAGAATAAAAGCCTAGATGGAATTTAGGAAGCAGTCTTGATCTTTCTGGTCTTGGTATATTAGAAAGTTGTCACGAGGTTTTAACCTGAGACCTTAACTAATATTTTCATCCACCCCAATCACCTAACCTGACCTGACCCCAGGTGGAAAGTAGTCTTAATTTTAAATGTGTTTACAAATGCTAACGTACCCACATCGCACATGCCCCTTTTTTATCGGGTGAACTGTATCCGCTTTCTGTCTTTCTCGACGATTGACTGAAGAGCTTTGGAAAGGAATCACGGGTTTGAAAATGTACTCTTTTTTCTGTTGATAAAGAATTCGTACATGTCTTCTAAAATTGGGAAACAAAGTAAAATTTGGTCAGTCAATTTCCGTAATTGTATTGAATTTTTCATTTTTTATTAAATAATTTATGCGATGAAGCATCCTGATTTGAACATTATTGCTTGCAGCAGGATGAAGATGTATACACCTTTTTCGAGCCAGAGCTTCCTTCTGTTGGTGCGAGTCTTCTGCGAAACAAGGCAACAGATGGAGTTAAGTTCCCTAGCGAGAGGAGATCGTCCATGAAGATTCCAGTCAATAGAAGTGGACTGAAGTCTTCTCAAAGTAAAACTCAACGCCCGATGCAAAATTCTGAGAAGAAAACCACAAATCATATCTGTAGTTCACCAAGGCGGCCACCACCTGAGAAGGTCTCATGGAATGTCCTTGACCTTCAGAAGGAGAATTACTTCTCATGTACAGTTGGGCGAACTCGAACAAATGCTCGGTATACACTCGGGTCGTCGGATGATGTTGTATCTTTCCTGAAGGAACTGGCCGCTGCATCTTCTCCAGACTAATATCAAGCTTTTGCCCATTAGGATTTTAATAGATTTTAAATTTGACACATTCTCGTATAGAAAGATTTGGGGAATAGAAAACGAAGATTCTCTTCCTATTGAAAGATAAAGTATGTAGGTTTTGTAGGATCACATTATTGATCATTCCGTGAACATATATTTTCGTTCTTCACGGGCTTCATTGTAGTTGTTTTTACTTTCTCTTAAGTACAAGCCTTTCAGGATTCTTCTCTGGTAAGGCACTGGCAACCACTAATTGATGCGACTTATTTTACACGAACTCCCATGCTAGAACTATTGGATAGCCAAAGTCATGGTTCAATTTTTTTGCCAGGGGGACCCTATTTTCCAATGAATAATGTTAATTATACAAATTTCTTTAATTTAAATTTCTTTCATGTGATTGTATAATTTATGACTGTACTTAAATTTAAACGTCACTTGAATATAATTTTTGTGACCTCCACCAAATTTACATATTGCTAAGCGATAGTATGTGTAGATTTTGTGCCAGACAATTTATATGATTTTTATTGCCTTTTTGTTTAATTGGCAAAAGAGTAATTTACTAAAAAGAGAGTAAGATCGCTCAATCATTTTAACCCAGTCTTTATAATTGTTAGGTTGGCCACATTTGAATGGCGTAGCTTCTCAGGAAAGTGATTCACGACTTTATATGATATAGAAAAGGATAGATTTAATTATATTTTATATAATTATTAATTATTTTATAATTTAAAATAAAAAAATTTATTATTTTTAAAATTTTATCATTATTTATTTAACTTTATTTTTAAATTTTGAGTCTGAATTTTTTATTAATTTTTAATTATATCTCTATTTTTTTATTATATATTATAACTTTTAGAATAAAAATTATTTAATTCCAACCCGAAAATTATACTCTTTAGTATTTTATAATATTTGTTTTTTAATATATGAGAGTATTTCTCACAGATGTAATACTGTCCACAATGATACTATATTAATACATTTAATAGTTAACAAGAAAAGACATAAAATAATAGCCAGAAAGGTAAATCGCTATTACAAATGTACTTTGCTCGAGGATGGTGTTTTACAAAGGATTTAGATCCTTTGCCATTCAAATTCCTGACTTTCCTGATTCTAGTTAGTTGAAGTTTACACCATTAGAGCTGTGGACCTGCGGTTTCCAAATCCATTCTATAACACTAATTCTTTAACCGGAGGAAAGGAAATGAATATTCAAATTGCATCCATTTGACTGCAGATGCAATGCTTATACAAGTATAACCCATAAAATAAGGACAAAAAAAAAAAAGAAAGCATAGCCCATAAAATGGATATAACTGAGCAATAAAAGAATACATGTCTTGCCGGATGCAAATAGTTGCCCATCACAATCTTGCAGATAACAAGAAGCTATAAAGCCCTATCTAAGGCTGCTTGCAGTAGAGGACACTAAAAGCTAGAACAAAGCTGTAGAAATGAAAAAAAATGAAACATACATAACAAGTACATTTGTCACCCTCTACGCAGAATAATTGAAGGGAACTAACAATGAAATAATGAGTGGAATCTATTACTGCGTAGCCCGAAATGCTGAAGACAATAGCTGTTGTCTAGAACATGAAACTGCTCACTTATTACCGCTTTTCTTGTTTGGTTCAAAGACGTACTTGACCAGTGATTCCTTGATGGGCAGCAACTCGGGGAACTCTTTCTTCAATTTGGATGCATCCATCTCATTGTTGCTTCGAGGAGCAACAATGACCTTAGCTTGCTCCTCAAGGGTGAAGTTGAGCCACTTGAAGTTGGGATCAATGTAATCCCTGTACATCTCAAGGATCTCATTATGGCTCACAACCCCAGGATTTGTGAAGTTCCAGATGCCCCTTAAGTTTCGCTTTGCCATCTCAATTGAAATAGGCAGAAGTTCATCCAAGATAGTCATGCTGTTTGGAATGTTAACTACTTTGTTATAACGAGAAATCTTAGTAATGAAGTTCCGTGGGTTGTTCAGGTCAGATGATATAGGCATGCGAACCCTGAGGGTGCACACGTTGTCATATTCTTTCAAAAGCTCTTCAACCTGGTCAAAATTCAGAGACAAATCATTATTAGGGATTTCATGATGTGAGGAGAAAAAAACCATATCATGTAAGCAAACTCACCATAGCTTTAGTTTTAGAATAGAAAGAACCAATAAAATTGGGTTTGTCTTCCTCCTTAAAACCTTTGCCAGAACCCTGTGGATGTGATGTATCATACTCAAATATACAACCAGTAGCATAATTTATCATCAAGAGCCCATTCTCTCTGCAGATATCAGCCAATGTTAAAGTACCAGCAACATTGGTGCGGATGGTTTCCGTTTTATGAGACTCACACCAGTCAACATTGGGTCTGCCAGTCACTCCTGCAGCATTAAAAACATGTGTTGGCTTCACACACTGAATATCTGCCAACAGTGATGAGCGATCCTCCAGGCGCCCTTTTCCATATTCAAATGGAATTCCTTGTTTCTCACACAGTTTCCCCAGCAGACCCCCAATCCACCCTGTTCTACCATAAATCAAGAACTTAAAAGGATGTTTCTGCTGAGTGCCAGTGCTCTTGGAAGAAGGGACTACCATTCGGGGATTTGTTGAGACATAGGATGCAGATTTTTCCTCATCAGATCCATCAAAGTGTCTCTCAATCCCACCAGGCATCATCAGCATCCTTGGATGAGGAAGCAATGCCCCAGTGACATCACCCCACCAATCAGGATTCTTGATATACCAATCCATGCTTTTCTTCAACCCCTCTTCCCAGGTGGTCCTCTCAGACCAACCCAAGTTTTTCAGCTTTTGATCATCAAGAAAGTATCTCTGGTCATTAAATGGCCTGTTCTCTACAAATTTTATACTACTGTCTGGGTTCATTGAAAAAAGTCTGCATATATCTTTTGCTACATCAATAACTCTCCTTTCCTTCTTAGTCCCGATATTGTAAACATGGCCGACCTCTCCTTTGTGAAGGACAACTTCAAAAGCCTCTGCAACATCTTCACAAAATAGATAACTCCTCACATTAGAACCATCTCCGTGAATAGGAAGAGGCTTGCCTTGCATAGCCAAGAGGATGAACTTTGGAATTAACTTCTCCGGAAACTGATTGGGCCCATAAACATTATTTCCCCGTGTTGTAATCACAGGTAGCCCATATGACCTCCCATATGCCATGACAAGCATTTCTGCTCCAGCTTTAGTCGCAGAGTATGGATTTGTGGGAAGAAGTTGAGAAGCCTCATGATTTCCAACAACAGCATCCTCATCTGTCTCCCCATAGACCTCATCAGTGCTTACATGAATGAACCTTCTCACCTGACCAGTGACCTTGCAGGCTTCTAATAGGACATGTGTACCATATATGTTGTTCTTAGTGAACTCAAAACTATTACCAAAAGAGTTATCAACATGGGTCTGAGCAGCAAAGTGCATTATTGTGTCAATAGATTCGGTGATGAGAAGGTAGTTGACAAGATCAGCACTTCCAATATCTCCCTTTACAAACTTGAAATTGGGAGATGAATTTGAAGGATGGAGGT
Organism: Dicorynia guianensis; assembly: GCA_037013595.1. Lineage (NCBI taxonomy): Eukaryota > Viridiplantae > Streptophyta > Magnoliopsida > Fabales > Fabaceae > Dicorynia > Dicorynia guianensis. The sequence goes on from JASUAB010000009.1 coordinate 8,064,325, forward strand.
TCTTCAGATTAGAACAGTAATCAAGTTTGTCAAGCACAACAATTTTGTAATGAGGGTAGCTCCGGACAAGCCGGTTGGCAACATGAGATGCAATAAATCCAGCTGCCCCAGTGATGAGGATATTCTTTGGGGTATATGTCGCCATGTCAAGTAACTTCTACAAAAAGAAAAAAAAAAAATTCACATTATATCGAATTTAGAATCACAAGCGGAAATTATCATATTACCAAACAAAAATGATGACATAATGTAAAATAAAACAAGGGAGATATTCTAGCCATAAAAACAGCGGGAAGTCTCATTACAAATAGCACAATGTCCTATGTTAAAGCAAGCAGAAAGCTGGAGGGAAAGTTAATTGGACAGAAACTATGAGAATATAGTCCAGCAGCAAGCAATTGAACAATACATTATCACTCCACTGTTCACCTGAAGTCCATGAGAAAAAAAAGAGATTAAAACAAAGCAACGGATTTTCTTGAACCAGTCCATTCAGATGAGAGAAACGAATTGTTACATCATTCTGCAATGAATTGCTTGAATAAGTGTACACCCGCACAGGCACATCTAGTATAACAAACAACGCAATATGTATAACTTCAGTTTTTATCTCAATTTCCCATTTTAAGCGGTGAAGTGTACACAAAAAGGAGACAAATTATGAAACAGGAATCGAATTCCTCAAAAACATTGCGACAAGCAGCAAATTTTACATGATTAAACACATCAACTAAAATCAGGCACAGGGAGGAACTGAAAATAACATATTCTACACAATTCAAAAGACACATCCAGATCTGATTTTTTACTTGTTTCATCTGAAATGTTCATAAGCACCAAGACCAAACTAGACAATGGGCATTACAAAAATAAATCAAGAACAACAGTATCTACCAACCACGATCACCTTCACAATTTCACAGATCTATCAAAACAGAAGAACCCTCAGATCATAATACTACACATTAGCCCAAATGTCAATCATTTACAGAAAAAATACGAAGAAAAAAGGGCACTACCTGGGTCACAAATAGTTGCCATAAGTAAGAGATATTGAAAATCAGAGAAATGGATCAACTTACAAATTTAACGGTACTAGATCCACGCCGATCAGCCAAGGAAGATAACCCAGACGAGGGAAGAAGAAAGACCAAGACAAGAAGGAGACTTTCAGACAAAAATGGAAGATGAAACCTCACAGATTTGGAGTCTGTTGTGAGAGGGAAACAGGTGAGGGCTGTACGTATATATACGCCTCTGTAATTCAACAGACAGTTAAGGGGAGCCGCGGATCACAGCAAATGACGAAAATGGCCCCACACGGGTAGTGGGGCCCATTCCTTTTTTTCCCTAGAAAGGTTTTCTGGAGTTGGTTAAGAACGCAATACGCCGTAGATGGTATGAAAATTCTGAAAATTAAAGCAAATGATCTGGTAACGTCAATACCATGCAGAACCCTGCTCCACCTATATTTTATTGGATCACCCACCCACAAAAGAATGTTCATTGGATGCAATTATTGGCCAACCAAAATTCATGGAATTGGACTGTTTCAGTACTCCCATAATATCATTACTCTAACAATTTTTTTATTATATAAAATTTATAATTAATGATGTAAGTTTTTAGATTTATAAAATTTAATAAATTTAATAAATTTTATAATATAAATTTTGTTTATATTATAAAATTAAATAAAAATAAAATTATATAAATAGTAAAATTCTTACTCTAATTAACCTATTACATTCACAAAAAAAAAAAAAAGTTTATGTTTCAACCTTTTTTTTTTTCGTCCCTTAAGACCAGGAACAAATTATCAGTATTTCTATTACTGATGCAATTAATAGGGTAACATGGTCACTAGAAGTTTTTTACTGTTTGATGCAAATGAAAGATACTTCTTCTTCCAATGACAACTCATCCCTCTCAAAACAATGACCTTCCTTTCTTAGAAAACTTGTGATGATAAAATTTAATATTAATTTTTACTATAAGAAATTTTGATATTATTAAAGGATAAATTTTTTAATAAAAATAAATATTTAATTGAAAAATTTTATCAATAGATTTATGATTTTTACATAATAATTTTTTTCTCAATAGGATCAAAATTTCTTATAATGTCTCTTTGAGAGAGGTTACTCATCCATCAATCACCCATTAAGATAGTTCTCCAATAAATAAATTGTATTATTGGGACACTACCAAATTGTTTTGGAAAGACATAAAATATTTTCAACATTAGTTTGGCAAAAAAAAGCTATTAGCCAATTTTCTTAACATATATATATATATATATATATATATATATGGAAGTCAAATCCTTTACCTTAATTTTGTGACCTAATGATCATGATTAGCTCCGTTAATTGAGCATGGGAAACACTACATTATGAATTCACATCTCAGTTTAATTAAGTTCTATTAAATATAATCACATCTCAATTTCTAGAGACTAAATATATATCTTTTATTCACACTAGAGTTAATATGCACATGTGGGAGTCTGATGATCTTTTGCCACTGGGTGGGAGATTCTTGACCTTGTTTCTTCTTAATTTTGTAATTTTTTTTTCTAATTTTCACTTGTAGTATTTATTTAACTGTAAAGTGGAGAAATAAAAAAATACAAAAATCAAAAAATAAAAGTAAAATCAGGAATCTAAATCTTTTGTTACCCATATGTGCTTCAAACTTATTCCGCGGTTTAGGAAGAGAATTCTTAGATTCACTCAATTTTTTAATTAAAATTTCATAAAATTCATTTATTATTGTTAGATATGATGTGATCCAATTATAAATATGTGAATCCATCATATTTAATAGTAATAAATAAATTTTATGATATTTTAATTAAAAATTAATAAAATAGCCTTTCTAAAAAACAAGAACGATAACATGAGTACACAAAATTTTGATATGCTAAAAGTATGTTATGGGAGAGGAAAAACGTGGAATGGTTTGTTCTGTTTCACTTTCCCCCTCTCACAACGTAATTTTAGTGTACAAAATTTTATATGTCACTAATATGTCTAAAAAAGAAAAGGTACTTGAAACTAACTAACAAAGTCCCAAACATTTTGTCCCTCAAAAATATGTGGGGTATACAAATTAAATCTACCCTGAGGGTTTAGGACCACTCTCACTAATGATGAATGAAGCTTGTTTCTGGGTGGCACTAATTCGGTGTCAGATTTGAAAGTGAAGGGCTTAAATTCAAATACTAAAATTAATGTATAATAAAATAAAGAGGAGGACATGGTGATGCCAACAATTCATTCTTAAATGCCATTGATTAAAATGATCACACCTTGACTCACTTCTCATGAGTTTGATCAATATATTCCAGTAAGAATTTTCATTCTTTAAAATAAGGAATGTATTTTATAAAATAAAATATAAATAAATAATTATTATTAAAATAATTAATAATAAAAATTATTATAAAATATAAATAAATAAAAAATAATTTATTTATTAATTTTTTATTAATAATTTTTTTATTTATATTTTATTCTTTAAAATATACTCCTCATTTTAGGGAATGTCAATCTTTCAATTAGCAATCTAAAAACTCCTAAACAAAGAACATCAAAATTAATACAATTAGAAACTAAATAAATTTGAGTTAGAAGTTGATATTAAGCAAATTAGTCAGCTTTTTAAATGCAAATTTTCAGTAAAGGTAATTTATAAATAAAATTAATCAACATATTTTTATTCTCATAAAAAATGATTTTATCTAAAGTAATTGTTAATTTGTGTGTACATGTATTTGAATGTAAAAAATCTTTGATATTATGTAAATACTATACATATATATATATATGAATTTAAAAATTAAATTTCAAATTACTTGATCATAAAATTTTTTATATTTAATTGTTTTTTAATTTTAACAATTTTCTCTTTATATTCTTTTAAAATTTAATATATAAATTTTATTTTTAAAAATCATTTTTGTATGTGCAGAAATAAATATTTAAAAAAATTAAGAATAGTGTATACAAAAATTTTATGCGTAAATATCAATTCTGCATAACATGCATCCGCACTTCCATGGGCACAAAACAAAGACACGTGCATGGCTAAAAAGTAGAAGGTATAATGATATTCTATGAGTTGGCGGCCATTTTACTTCAACAAGGCCTTTTAAAAAAAATAAATTGCTTGAATGGGTTTGTTTGAAAAGTATTTTCCTATTAAGGGTAAATGTGCCACCGAAAACTGCCACCTCACCCACTTGACACCACATTAGAGGCTCAGCTGCTCCATCTTGACTCTGTTTCTCCCCGTCTCTCTCGAGCGCAAGTCTTGACTACTCTCAATTGTTCTCCTGCCCTTCGACTTCAACTCGCTAAGCCTGAGCTGCTCTTATTGAACAAGTCAACACCAGCTTATTCGTGGGTTCTCTTTGACTGAGTATTGTGCAAAATTGATATGCACATTTTTTTGTTTATTTATTAAGTCTTTTGCATATTGGGTTTGTGGTAGTTATTCATTTACCGAGTCTTTAGTCAATTTATGTTTATCTACTAAGTCCTTGCACTTATCTGTTCTAGTAGTGGCTATTATAGTCCTAAATAGGTGGATAACGTGCCTTTGTGCCTTTGGTGTGTAAAGTCTATATAAGACTTATTTGGACTATTGAATAAATATCCTCTTTTTTTCTGTAGCATTTCATTTTTGTTTTATTTGTGCAGAATTTCTCTCATTGTCTTTACGTATAGAGTGTTGTCTTGTCCAAGTCAGTTTTTAATCTTTTTGACAGCGCTGAAGCTTTTGGAAAGTTTGTCTCGTCTAAGTCTTCAGGTGCCAGTGCATTTAACATTCAACAGCTCTCTCTTCTACTTCTCTCCTCTTTCTCGAGCCCTAACTCCTGTTACACCCAAAACAATGAAAAAGCTTCACCCATCCATTCACCGTCCAACAACACCCCAAAGGAAAATTCCCTTCGTCTTCAACTCGCAACACCGCAGCTTAGAATCATCCAACCACCAAAATCTTTGAAGTGCTGTGCCACTATGCAACAGAGAAGCCACTAGCCTAGAATTGATGTTGGTTGTGATCTCAGTAGTGAGAAGACTTCATAGAGGTAAGCAATTATAATATGGCATCAATAACTTTGTCATTTTGATGAAATTTTCTTGCATCATTGCTTCAAATTGGCACTGATGCTTTCTAGGTTATATTATATTTTTCCTCAATATTTTGTTCCGAGTGTCACCATGCTATAATAAGTCTAAAACACATCCTAATTGTGTAGATTATTTGTCTATTTGGTTCCATGTCAATAAGAGTAGGTTTTAGGATTTTTTTTTTTTCCTAGCCTTGTTTTATTTTCTTGTGGCCAAAATTAACTTTTCAGAAGTTCAGTTTCTGAATGAAGTTGATTTAGCTTTCTGTAAGTGTCTCCTGATAGAGGATAGTCAATAAACTTAATTAATGTGTTACAAATTATGGTAAACTATCATGCACTGTTGTAGTTATGTGTTCCCATAATTTACAAATACACCAAGTGCTAGGACTGAGATAATTCCTATTGGAGGAATGAAAAATTGTGAGAATTTATGTTAAAAGATGACATAGGTAATGCTGGTGAAATAAAGAACTGAAGATATGCTTATGTTATGATTGTTGTATTTTATGAAAATATGTGAAGAGGTTTTCATTTGTCATATACTGATTTAATTCATTTAATCAATTATCTTTATATTAACAACTATCTAAATTTTACTTCAACAATTATAGTAGCTAAGTTTCCTATAAATTGGTTTAACTCAACGGATATATATATATATATATATTTTTACTGCCTTTTATATTGTTCAATAACTATATTTCTTTATTGCTTTATAACTGCCATAACTAAAACAATTATTTATCAGTTTCACTCTTTTTCTTAAAACCCATATGCCAATGTCTCTTTTAATTCAGTTTTTCTTAAGTGGTAAATATGGTGTTGGTAAAATCCTTAAATGCCTCAATGCCTCTTTTATGTTCCTAATAGCCACTTTAGCTATTCCCTTAATGTTTCCAATGTCTTTTCTTTTATTTCAATACCAACGACTTTTATATTTTTTCTCTATATAAAACATTCACCTATGGTGCTAGTGACACAGTGAAAGTTTGAGTTGTGATGTTTTTATTAGTGTGAAGAAGCTATATTATATGATACTATTTCTTTTCTACTTGCTGGAATACTATTCACACATGTTTTACTATTTCTACTTATCCTGCCTTATGACTGTAAGTACGCACAATCAGGAAAGTTTGTTGAATCCAGGGGGATTGCCACATTCTAGTCCTTTGCACAGGAAGGGTGACGAAATAATTCTTGAGGACAAGTGTTTTTACAATATGTCTTAGACAATAAACTTGGAATTCGTACAACTTTTCCAATAATGTCAAAATGGAGTTTTATAAGTGCCACTTAGCTTCATGCTAAACTAAATTATCTAAGATTAGAGCCTTAGTTGGGAGTCTTGGGATATTAATTAGCTTGATTTGTGAAGCAAGTATAGTTTTCAGTATATATAGTTTTAAGTTAGTTTTATGGTATGGCCTTGACACTTGGCTACATTGGTTTGCGCACTATAACCAAATGACTCGTGCCCAATTTTCATCTCAGACAAAGACAGTCCTCTCCAGTCGTTGCCTCTGCATATTCAAATTTCTAAGTCTTTATAAATTATGAGCAATTTATTTGAACTAAATCATCTAATTTTTTCAGTGCAAATGGATCAAATTTATGTAGTTTTTGTTAAGCATAATCCTGGCATATATAACACTTGAAATGATTGCAAATCTCAAGTTGAATGAGTGTTTCATGTTGTGTATTATTCTTTCCATTCAACCTATGATGCTATCACTACTTTTCAAGAATTTATAGAAGAAAGAGACTAGTTGAAAGGGTGAGACTTCTTTATTATCCTTGTTGCCTAAATATGCTTATGGCTAAATATGTAAGACTAACATTTTTTTTTTCTCTTCTTGTGAAGAAAATCATCTTTTCTTATGAATCTTGCCGAATGAAGCTGGTGGGCATAGTTTCAAATTTGAAGGAGACCATTGGGAAACACTACTGTTCTTGTATAGTAAGCATTGCTTCTGTCAAAATGCCAATGAAAATAACTTCAGCCTTTAATGTTAACAATATTTTTATTTTTTTCTTGCATGATTAAATTTGATTTACTTTTACTAGTTAATTATTAGGGCTACGGTGATATTATACATGTCAAAGATATTAGAGACAGAAAGTGCAGTGGTGTGCTTAGCATGGTTAGTTTTCACTTTTATAACATGTGTTGTAGTTTTTTTCTCTCAATATATTAATATTATTCTGTTTTTCCATGGATTCATGTTGTTTAAGTGAAGGGTAGTACTTGTAGCTCTAATAAGTCATTGACTATTATTTCATTTTTAGTTGCAAGATGCAACGTTCTCAAGCAAAAGTCAAAATTGTAACACAGCAAAAGGATACTTTTGAGGAAAAAGCTAAGATGCTTGAAGAAAAATTGCCTTTTGTCCCCATAATTAACATTTTTAGGCATGTTGTATGTGTTCTTGCCAATTTTTAGAAGTTTCTTGGAATCTAAATGCAAAGTGCTATTTGTCAAGAAACAAAGAAAGGTGAGACAAAATAGCACTTGATGTCTCAACACATGCCACTACACCTTTTCACTTTAATATACTTGACATATGTAATATTACCATAGCCCTAATAATTGACAGTGAAAGTAAATCAAATTCAATCATGCTAATAAAAAAAATTATTATTAACATTAAAGGTTAAAGTTACCTTCACAAGTGTTTTAATAGAACTAATGCTTAGTATATAAGAATAGTAAGGCTTCCCAATGGTCTCCCTTGAATTTGAAACCATGACCACCTACTTTGTTCCACAAGAATCACAAGGAAGGATGGGTTTCTTCTCAAAATGATAATATATATATATATATATATCAATCTTACATATTTAGCCATAAGCATATTGTGGCAAAAAAGACAATGAAGAAGTCTTACCCCTTTCAACCAGTCTCTTTCTTCTATAAATTTTTGAAAAATAGTAATAACATCATGGGCTGAATGGAAAAAACAATACACAGCATGTGACACTCATTCAACTTGAGATTTGAAGTTATTCCAAGTTTTATATATGCCAGGAATATGTTCAACAAAAATTACATATATCCTATCTATCTGCAATGAAAAAATTGCACGATTTAGTTTAAATAAATTACTCATGATTATAAAGACTTAGAAATTTGAAGACACAGCGGCAACAGCTAGAGAGGATTAACTTTGTCTAAGATAAAAATATGGCACCAATTGGGTTTGGGTTGTAAAAATCAACAACCTACTAAAACTAACAACACTCTACCTTAGTTCGACAGGCCATTTTACATTTTTTTAAAAAAAAAATTGCTAGAATTGGTTTGTTTGAAAAGTATTTTCCTATTGGGGGTAAGTGTCCTACCTAACTACCTCAATACTAACTGCACTGTGAAAAGAAAACACAATACCCATAATAATACATTCTATAGTTATTTAGTTCAAAAATATCATTATAATACGCAACCGATGTAGCCAAGTGTTAGGGCATACCATTAAATGAGCTTAAAACTATACGTACTGCAAACTATATTTTCTACACAAATCAAGCTAATTAATGTCTCAAGACTCCCAATTAAGACTATAATCTCAAATAATTCAGTTTAGCATGAAGCTAAGTGGCATTTATAAAACTCCATTTTAACATAACATAAGCATATCTTCAGTTCTTATTTTCACTAGACTACTTATGCCATCTTTTAACATAAATCCTCACAATTTTTCATTCCTCCAACAGGAATTATATCAATCCCAGTATTTGGTGTATTTATAAATCATGGGAACACATGACTAAAACAATGCATGATAGTTTACTATAATTTGTAACACATTAATAAAGTTTATTGACTATCCTTTATCAAGAGACACTAATAAAAAACTAAATCAACTTCGTTCAAAAATTGAACTTCTAAAAAGTTAATTTTAGCCACAAGAACATACAACAAGACTAGGAAAAAAATCTTAAAACCTACTCTTATTGACATGGCCAATCGACAAATAATCTACACTACTTAAGATATGTTTCAAACCTATTACAGCATGGTGACACATGGAACAAAATATTGAGGGAAAATATAATATAATCCAAAGAGTATTAGTGCCAATTTGAAGGAAATATGCAAGGAAATCTCATCGAAATGGCAAAATTATTAATGCCATATTATAATTGCCTACCTCTATGAAGTCTTCTTGCTATCAAGATCACAATAAAAATCAATTCTAGGCTAGTGGCTTCTCTTATGCACAATCATGCGGCGCTTCAAAGATTTTGATGTTGGACGATTTTGGGCTGTGGTGTTGTGAGTTAAAGACGAAGGGGATTTTTTCCTTTGGGCATGGTTGGATAATGAATGAATGGGTGAAGCTTCTTTGTTGTTTTGGGTGTAGCAGGAGTTAAGGCTTGAGAGAGAGGAGAGAGACAGAGTAAATAAAGAGTAGTTGAGCCTCTAATGTGTCATTAAATGGGTGAGGTGGCAGTCTTAGATGGCATATTTACTCCTAATAGGAAAATACTTTTAAAACAAATCCATTCAAGCAAATTATTTTTTAGAAAGGCACTGTTGAAGTAAAATGGCAGCTATGAGTTTGCCAATTTTGAAGGAGACAGGAAGGATTATAGCCTTTACATGGAAAATAACAAAACAAGGAAGAGGCTATTTAATCTAATCTTGATTACCCAAAATTCATTAATTTCACAATTATCATTTTTATTTGAGTGAGCAAATAATATTACATTAATTCATATTACAATAATATGTTTGATATTGTATTCATTGATAGTCATGAATTTTTCCTTCTTAAAACTCAAGCTGAGATGTATGTACACTTTAAAATATGTTTTAAGTAAATTTAGTATAAATAAAAAGGTCAAAAGGTTTTATTATTCTACCAAAATCAATTTTTTTTTCATACAACCAAAGTAATGCCGCCATTATTTTGGTCACAAATTAGCATGATTATTTATGTAATTGTACAAGTTCTAGAAAAAAAGAAGTTTGAGTTTTGCCAATTAATCCCAACTGGGGCAATGTGATTGTACAATTTGTTACAAAATATTACTTAAATAGTATTAACTATTCTATAACTCAATAATTGAGATTCTTGTACATCACTCTTAAACCACTCCATCTTTGCATGCAAGTGTAAAGATCAATTTCTATGCAGGCATTCCTAATGATAAAAAATTATTGTTAGAGATAATGATAATTCATTGTAGAATCATAAAATTAATAAGTTGAATGCACAATCTCACATCACATAATGGCTTATACTTAAAGATAAGTTGAGTATCATAATTCAACTTGTGAGACATAACTAATTTTATGATTTAAATTTTGTTAAATAAAAATAAAAATGTAAGAGTATAACTTACTCAAAAACGTATAGGAGTAGAGAATTGTCACAAAATAAAATAAAATAAAATCAATCCAATAAAAAATTAATGAATAAAAATTGGGGTTTGGGTCGTTCTATAAGCTCAATGTTTTATCGAATCTATGGAGATCAAATCAGAAGGATAGGCAGCCTAGGCCCATAACCTCTTGCCTGTCTATCACTTTTTATAAGAGTATATGTCAGGCAAAATGGCCAAAAATTTAATGTCACACCATTTGATTTTTAGTGATATACTATTTTTAGAAATTAAATTTTATTATATATTTATTTAATTAAAAAATTTAAATTATTAAATTTTACAATCTATAAAATAAAATAAATTTACAACCCATATTAAAATTTATGACTATTTGATAATAATGAGTCTATCGTCCTATATTTATTTTTAAGTTTTTGTACATTTTTTTTTTGACAGGTAAGTTTTTGTACGTTGAAATACGACAATTTACCTATTAGATATCACCTAGCGAGCAATTAACTTCTTCGTGATACTTCTTCTAATGATACACCTTTTAAACATTTAAAAAATCTTTATATGCAGCCAATCACTTTTAGCTATACTACTCAAGACTCAAGAGAACACAATTTTTTAAATTTAAGTACCTTAAAGGTTCGATTATAAAAGATTTGAACAGAAATTAAAAAATGTGAACTATATAAATGTGAAATAAAAGTAAAATAAAAATTATATTTCTACTACTCATCCTTCACAAAATTCTCACAAGGCCGTTGTGATTCATTTATTTTTGTAAATTATACAATTTAATTGTAAAAATTTAATAATTTAAATTTTATGTAAAATAAAAATTGTATATAAATAAATGTAAAAAGGAGAAATTGAAAATAAAAGAAATACAAAAGTGTTCCTACAGAATTAATAGTAGCAAGACAATGATTTTTTTTCATTGGAAATAAAGAATTTTTCATACTAGAAGTAGAAGTAAAGTGAAGTTGTGAGAAGTTAACAATAACTATAGACAATGAAATAACATAAGGGACAAAACTTAAATAAACAAAGTGACATTTTTTGGTTCATTGGAATAGGTTAGACAGAAGGAGTTAGTCGTTTCTTTTTGATAAACTTACTGTAACATTATTGTAATAAAAATACGTTATTCAAGATTTATAACACTCCCTTATCATCATTAAATAAGGTTCATGTATAAGTATTTGAGATCTACTACATCATATAATAATAAATATATTTTACATAAGATTTTCTCATGCTCTTATCTTCTTAATAAATCTTGTCTTTTTAAGAAATACAAAATTCTATCTCATGTCTTTATACTCATTAGACAAGATTTTATTAAATAGTTTCTTTATTTTTATAAATTAAATTTCATAAAAGCTTTATTTAAAAATATTTACACAATTATATTTAATAAGTTTATAATTTAAATTATAAAATTTAATAAGTTTAACATTAATTTCTATTACTTTGTGAAGATTTTGTATCTTGGATTTCACCGGATAATAATTTTTCCTTATTAAATGAACTAAATGAGACATTGGATGAAGTGAAACTTTTGAAAATTGGTTGAAGTAAAATAGCACATGTAGATTTTTTTCATATAACCTAGACTTTTGTTAAACGTTTTTCTAAATTACAATATATATAGTCTAGTAGAAGGAAAGAGGAAAAAAAGTCTAGGAAATGAAACTTAATGAACATAGGATGGACAGCAAATGCAGCTTTTTCGATTTTGTTGGCTCCTCTACTGACCCAAGCACAATCTGCCGTTTGATTCCTCAGAAATATGCGTCCACTCTTGGTAAAAATGGAGTCTCTAAAATATTAAAGTATGAGTCACGATGAGAAATGCTATTTTTAAGGATATTTTCGGTTTGATGGTGCCAAGAGATGTAAGTGGTATTGGATTCAATAAACTCTTTTGATAATATGCACCTACAAACCATATAAGAGATCACACCAAAATTATATTAAACCCCCAAGAAAGGGATGTTCTAATCTCTCATGGTGGTTTCTCTCATGACTCTCATTTAGAAATGTCAAAATAGATTAAGCGTCTCTTGCCTAAAAAATGAAGAGCATCAATATTTTTGACTTATAAAAAATACAAATTATTCTATCTTACTCTTTTTAATTTGTAAATTATGACATGATAAGAGCAGGACAAATTAATATATTTATATATAAAAGTATATTGATTCATTAGCCTATCTCACCTCATCTAAAAGATAAATTAGATTAATACTTTTTAACTCATCAAAATTATTTTATTTCATTTAATCACAAGTCATCATGACAAAATGAACCAGCCTATTTTTACACCTCTGATCTTGTTATTCTCTATATAGAGAGAGGTGAGAAAGAGATTGCATTGTTTTTTTTTTTGGGTGAAACGAGAGATTGCTTTTACACAAGATTCTTCACATGGCCACACCCCTTGCACCACAAGACTCTCAGCTTTTTACAAGAACTTATAGAAGAAACGAAAATAATTGCATTAAACGAAATAAATGGCTGTTAAAATAAGTTACAAAGCCGTTGAATTAAGTATAAAAAAATGGCTGTTTAAAAAGCAAGAAACATTTGGCAGAGATAAAAGAAGGAGGCTGTTAAATTTATTAAATAAGAAATCAGTAAATGGAAATGATTATTGCTGTCATAACCATTAATAGAAAAGAAATAAATAAAGATTAATAAGCCAACAAACAAAAATTTATTTTAAAAATTCTGAAATCAAAAAGTTTATAATAACTTCAATTTTTTAAATAACCCAAATATTCAAGAGACACCACATGTCATTTTCTTCAAAACTCTGAACAGTGTAAGGAGAGGTCCCGTTGCCGGTGAGCTACGGCTCACATGGCATACTGAACTTTCTTCATGAATCCAGGGACAAGTTGGATATCCAACTTCCCTAATTCTCCTTAAAAAAGCCACTATATAACTCCTATTTTTGCCAAACAAAAAAAAAAAAAGAAAAAGAAAGAGGAGAGGTCCCATTCATTCAATTCAGAGGAAACAAACTGGCCTGCAAATTGGGATAAGCCAAGGGCCCGTTCCTCGGCATGTGACCTTCACTCCCTCTTCCCATGGTTCGATTCACTCCCCATATATATATATATATATATATATATATATATATATATATATATATATATAAGATAGAATACAAATGTGTTATAGTACTTCTTTTTTTTTTTATTGTTGGGTGCTTCTTTTATAATTAGAAACTAAATTACATTTTTACTGTTAATATTTTTAATAGTATAATAATATTCAGTTATCATCTTAATTTTTTAATTTTAAATTTAAATTCAAATTTTGACAAATATATTAAGTGATTTGTTATTTATTTATAAAAATACTGCCATTTTTGCTATAAACTTAGAGGAAAATAGCTACCACCTAACATCATTAATTATAATAGACAGCCTTTATTGACTAACATGTTCGCCATACATTTCTCATTCAAGGTTAGGCGATTTCCCAAGCCAAGTACCTAGGAGCAAATATTTCGTGCATGTGGTATAGTACACACCTTGGTGTCAATTTTTATAGGGGTTGTGATTTTTTACATTCTCTTTAATACATAATTATTATATAAATTAATGTTATCCGTACGTTAGTAAGAATTTTATATTATCTAACAGGTGAAATTGATTTATGTAATAATTATATGTCACAAAAATGTAAGAGAAACATTTCTTTTTCTATAGACCAAACTTGCTTGATTTGAAAATATTGAAAGAATGATTTAGGCAAAATGTAACAAAACCACAATAGAGATTTGTTAAGCACTCCTAGGAATTAGGTACCTTCCAATTTTTTTGTTGTTAGATTATGCATCTGAATTTATTTTATTCAATGAAATCTTAAATTATACTCTTTTTTATTTTAAAACTTTTTCATTATTTTATGAAGGTGGAACTATATAGCTCCTCGCAATTCAATTTGGATTTCTCTTTGGTTCTTTCTTTTGGTTTATTGAGAATATATTGAACATGTATTTTATTTTTTGGTTTAGTTAAGCCCCTGATGATTAAATGTTTCAATCTAATCGTTAGACTTTTTCTTATACATATGCATATACATATACGTAGGTACATATATATATATGTTATTTAGAATTTAGAATAAATTAAAGAATGTGCAAGAGGTCAAAGGATTTTGACTTATATGATCAATTTCTCCCTCATGGTAATTGTATGATTTGGGTTTGATTCTAAAAATCCATATTAGTGGGTGATATTTTACAGTAAATCCTTATTGAAGTTGATGATTTGCTCTGACTTTAGAATGGAAAAAATCTTCTTTCACTCTAAACTTTTGTTTACCAATTAAAAAAAAAAATGTGCAAGAGACCAAAACATGCAATATTCTATAAGTTGTATATGTTTTAACGTAACCATTATTCTTATTTGTCGGTATTTTTAATAATATAATAATAATTTTATTATTTTAAATTTTTTAATTTTAAAATTTTTTAATTTTGAATTTAAATTTAAACTTTATATATTAAATAATTTATCATTTTTTTGTTAAAAAATCTACTCTTATGGATGATAATATTTTAAGATTAAAGAAATAAGTCTCATATCAAAAATTAAAATAAAAATTGAAGAAACAAGGCCGGCACTTGAATAGTGCAATTGTAATTGGACATTTCCAAGAAGTTTACTGCCAAACGGATCAAGGAAATAAGACGGACTTCAATAGTGCAAATGAATTTGAATACATGTTTGCCACTCATAATGTCTTACTTTACATGAGAATAGTTTATATGAAAAATATTAGAATTAATACTGTTAAAGTGGCCAGCCCGCCTTAAGTGATGGTGACTTGTTATTAGTTGAGATGAAGTAGGTATGCCAGTTAAAAAATTCTAACCTACTCTGTCCTATAGTGGATTGGTAGGTTATGTGAATCAATCCACAAAATTATTAAACTTAAAATTTATAAAAAATAATTATAAATTTTAATTTTAATTTTAAAATAAAAATTTTAAATATTTTATAAATAATATAACTATAAATTATATAATTTTTAATTAATAAATTAAATATGTATAATAATTATAAAAAGAGATTGTCTTAATGATCTAAGTTTGAATATAATAATTATTAATTTAACAACAAATAATAATTAGCATATAAATAATTCAAAACTCTTACAATTACATTGTTTTAGCATAAAAGCCTGCAAGTCAATCTATCCATAACCCATTGGCCAAAGTAGAACAAATTAATTTATCCATATTTAAATAAATTATATACATTTTAACCTATTTTATACTTTATATACGCTCTAATCAAAATTTAAGTCATTGATTAAATAATAATAATAATAGTACTAAAAGGATTAGCATAGAGAGTCAACGAAGCTTTGAGAAACTAGGAAGAATCTACAATTTAAAGGGGGATTGGCTTGATTAAATTGATGGTATACTTTCCATTATCAGCAACGTGTTCCCTTTGTATTCTCCTGCAAAGTCGTATGGAATATTCGTATCTTCGAGAATAACAATAATGTTTTATTATTGATATATTGTCATGGGGGTTCAACTTTGGGCGATTGGTCAATTGTTCTTCTGCTGCCTGTATCCCAGGTTATAGTCGTCTCATCCGTACAGCTAAGCCGGACTTAGCCCAGTCCCACTCGCAGGCTTTTACAACTGACACTCAATCTCTGGAAATTATGCCATCTGAAAATGGTTTAAGTTTTCGTGGTCCGAGAGGTTCAGCACGGACTGACGGCTGAGCATTTAAAGCACGATATTTAGTAAGAGAGCTAGAAACTTTTTAGGCCTATTAGGAAACGTGGGGAATTTGTCGTTTTAGAGAGAGATAGAAGATCTTAGTGAGAGAAAAGCTTGGATTTTTAGGTTGGTCGGTGGGGCGGAAGAAGATCTCAATGACTCTTTCTGCTGTGGCCTCTATCCGTACAATTTGCAAGGATGCAGCTGGAGTTGCAGGTAGTTTCTTTCTCATTCGATCAGCTTATGGGATTTTATTGAGAAACCAAAGGAAAACAACAGTTTTACTCATTGAAACTTCTTTTTTTCTCTTGATCACAATAATTGCTTGCTTAATTGCAGGGAATATCTTTGCTTTTGGGTTATTTGTGTCACCCATGTAAGTTATCTCCATGATTTTTTTTTTTTTAAAAATTAAGCTCAGAAGAAACTGTTATTTATCTTTTCATTGACTCTTGTTCTGTTTTGATTGTTCAGACCGACATTTAGGAGAATTATCAGAAATGGGTCAACGGAAATGTTTTCAGGATTGCCATATATTTATGCTCTCTTGAACTGTTTGCTTTGCTCGTGGTATGGCATGCCTCTCGTATCTTCTGATAATTTGTTGGTCGCTACGGTTAATTCAGTTGGAGCAGTGTTTCAGATTACGTACACAATTCTCTTTCTGATATATGCGGAGAAAGAAAAAAAGGTTACTTCTCCGATAATGTTGGAAACTTGCTCTTATGATAACTGCCTGAAAACCATTATCCTAATTCATAGCTTGTCATATTCTAAACTGCCGTTTGATAGGTTAGAATGTTTGGATTGCTGCTGGCAGTTTTTGGCCTCTTTGCAATCATAGTAGTTGGGAGCTTGCAAATAGCTGATCGTCCAATGCGCTGGATGTTTGTGGGATTTTTGAGTGGGGCTTCTCTCATTTCAATGTTTGCCTCTCCATTATTTATTATTGTAAGTTTGTTATTTTCTAAAAATCTAGCAAATGAGTGGTATAACTTTCTGAGTTAGTTATCTTGGTGAACTGGTTTATTCATTAATCTCAATATATTTCCCAGAAACTGGTCATTCGGACAAAGAGCGTTGAATTTATGCCATTCTATCTTTCGCTCTCCACATTCTTAATGAGTGCCTCTTTCTTTCTTTATGGATTGCTCAACGATGATGCCTTCGTTTATGTAAGCTTCCTTCCGCCTCGTCTGACTGCTGTTTCTCCTTGAACCCTGCTATTCCCATACTCAAAATTTGATACGGAATCCTCACACCCACATCCACAGTTGTTGATACGTGGGTGGGTTCCACACATCAACCGCTATGATGTGGGTGTAAAAATTCTGTATCAAAATTTGGGTGTGAGAGAAGAATTACTCTTTCTCCTTTAGTTATCCATTCTAACTAGAACTTTTTATGATATTGGCTTATATGTCTAATGTATGACATGTTCATACATCTGTGTTTGATTTCATAGGCACCAAATGGGATAGGAACCATATTGGGAATAATACAGTTGATATTATACTGCTATTACAAGAGAACATCCACTGACGACAGCAGAGAACCCCTGATAGTGTCCTATGCATGAACAGTTGTGCTGGCAAAAAGAAGGTAAAGGCAAATATTCAATATTAGGGATTGAGATTTGTGGACTTTTATAGTTTGAGGTGGTTTTCTTAGAAAAGCCAGGAGCATATTTTCATGAAAATTCATGCTCCACTCAGTCAAAATGTATGAAATACATTTTTTGAGTGAATACATATACGGTATTTGATAGATGAATGTTTCTGTTCCAGATAATAAACACAGCATTGTGGAATCCTCTTTGAGGATAAGTGAGTCTGAGGACTTTCTTTTTCATGAACCTCTAAATTTCCTTGTGGAATTGTCTTCTGTCTACTTGAGTACAAAGTAAGAATGGATCCTGATCAGGAAATGAATGGATGAAATGTTTGCAATCAGAAGATGGTGTTAGTTTCTACCGTGATATTTGGAAACTGAAGGAAACTATGCTCTTTTGCCAATTTAAATTCACAACATCCTTTCTAGATATTCTTTTCTGGTGCCATTGTATTCAAATCTTTTTCTTTTGCTATTACATTTGTTTACTGCAGAAAAGGTGATCTTACAATCTTAGTTTATCCACATTCAAGACAACTTGATATATATATATATATATATATATATATATATTTGTCTTTCCATTTTTGGACTCTGATCTAGTTTTGGGATGCCGTTGTTACCTCTTAGATTCTGAATTAATTACTTGCCTTCTCAATCATTGATTGGCATGCTTGGTTGTCCTTGACCAACTGGCCACCGATTTCCTTAGAGTGTAATAGACATATCTAACGGATGTTGTTCCTTTATGTACATTTGGGGTAAGGGGCAAGTAGTTGGTTGTTAAACAGGCAACTCCTAAATCAGAAAGTAGCTTCTGATTGTTTGATCTACAGCCGGATCTGATCTCATGTTGGGTAACATGGTGCTGAACTTAGACATATTAACATAATGTTACTTTAGAATTTGTTGTCAAGTTGGACGTGAGCATCAAGTATGCAGCTAGAACATTGTTAAAAACTGAGGTTAGATGACTGGTAAGTGAGAACCGTTAAACATTATGGAAATTTTATATCATCATCAAAAGATATTCTCTTTTTGTTTTAGGAGGGTGTGGCTAGGGGGAGGTGGGTGCCGTCAATGGAAAATCAAGTATGAATTGACAGAAAGTCATCAATGGTTTCTGATTTATGAAGCAAATCCCTTTTTGTGCGTGGTTCTATATATTCCAAGTGGTCATAAATTTTGCTGTGTTTTCTACTTTATCCTCCCCCCCTCCCCCTAATTGACTTCCCTTTCTTGTTTTACTGCTTTCCAGAAACTAAATCGGTAAATGTGTGTCATTTAATGGGAGGAAAAGAAGAAAGGACAGGGTTCTATCTAGTTTGAATGGGCTTAATTATTACCAATGAAAGAAAAATGCATGGGTGCAAGGACATTTAGATGCACATGTTTGCAATTTCTTATTGCACATGAAACCATATCATGCTCATGCTGCAAAAGCTCAATGTCAGTCACAACTTAGAAAGAAGAGAAAAACCCTGTTGCATAAATTCTACAGTAAATCTCTTAGAGTTGTTCTCACAGTAACTACTACTTTTTCCTGCACAAAACAGATCTGAAGTTAGAACTGAAAAGCATTAGCAAAATGTCATCGGAAACTGGAGTTGGCAACATTCCTTATTGATCCAATTTCATGGAGCAGCTCCTGTTACATCCTGGGGAGTGACTAGAAGCTGCAGATATGAATAAGTTCAAGTTGTTTATGTATCTATGTATTCATTTGCATGTCGCACCATTTGTGCAGCTGTTGGTTGGTGCTGGCCTAGGTCAGCGTTTCTTGCATTGAGGCCATTGCCTAGCTCATCAGATATAGTATAAAAATATGTGCACATCATTTGAGGGGCATGTTTTACTTATTTGGGTCTGATATTCCTTTTTGATCCCTATTTGACTGACTGTGGACAACAATGAGTAATTAAGTGGTTGACCTGACAATTACCTAGATTTTAGAGGCTATAAATATCATGTATTCTTTACTTTGCTTGTCACTTGGTTGGCCATCAAATAAATCATGATCATCAAATAAATCATGATCCATTGTTTACCATGATCCATTGTTTACCATTATCCATAGTTGATTACCTGGTTTGAAGTTTCCTTGGGATGAGATTCCTTTTCAGAATCACGAAGGAGTCTTCCTTTCTCATCATAGAGAATAAGGCCACTAAACCTGGGTAGCTCACACTTCTACCCCCTCAGTATGGGTCTCTGCCACACCGGTGATAATGAGTTATGGCTTTGCCATCCAGTTTCAAGACCATGCCTCTCTAAACCAGGCAGTGGGGATGCCCTTTCCCTCTGCCATCCAATGCTCTCCTCCCACTTGCTTGCCTTGCTCCACCGCATTGTTCCCGTCAGCACTCTTTTTGCTGAAATCCACCCACAACTTGGCTCTGACCACTCCACGGGGGTACTAACATTCTCAGCTGGGTCAACTTGGTGCACAATTTTCTTTTTCCTGGCCTCCCTTTTAAGTATGGTCACTGTACAAAGGGCTACAACTGCAAAGATAAAGGTTGTAATGGCTAGTAGAAGTATAGCTTCCGGGGTTGAAAGCTTCAATTTGTCTTTCGAGTCCCACAAAGCTTCCATGAGAATTTTGCTTATCCGAGTGTTAGTATAGTGAGAGAGAATGATGAGCGAGTAACCTATTTTGTTGAATATGTTTGATAAGATGGAATGAAACTGTCCATGACCAAGTTGGGTTGGCATGCTTCACATGAGGGCCACTGCTAGTTGAAACAGGGGCTCCAACCGGAGTTTGAGGGGCTTTACTCATGTCATAGCCGTTTGGGTTGAATAGTATATCACCGTTCAAAGCTAATAAAGGCATCTCACCGGAAATGTGTGGTGGTAATGAAATTTGGATTTGGGAATAGAAGCTTTGTGTGTGTTTTGTAGGAAATAAAGAGCTCTATGGAACTTGTACCAAAAACAAAAAAAAAAAGAAAAGAAAGAAAAGAGCTCTATTGACCTTCTTGTATTATGGCTGGAAAAATAAACTTAAAACGGTGCTAAAATTCAATAGTTGTAGATAACAAGTAAAGTTTGTGCCAAATAAGTAATGTTGTTAAGAGAACTTAACTTTACAACATGGGGGATTTATTAGAAAGGACTGATATACTATACATAAAATATAAACAAATAATAATATTAAACTAAAAATTGGTAGGACAATTTTCACAACAAATAACAATTTTATAAAAATTATCTGTTTATCTTTAAGATGCTGGAATGCCAACTTTGGACAAAGAATTTGTTGATCCTATTATTTTTATAATCTTATTTTTACATTATCTTTGTAATACAAAATTTATTAAACAATGATATTTATTTTAAAAATCAACATGATAATTAAAAAAAGACCTCCTGCTGAACCTTAAGAGTATTTCTTTCAACCTTGATTCCCATTTTTTGTACTTTTCGTTAATGTTTGTAATACTTGGTGTATTATTGAGAACTTTAGTATTGCTTTGAACAATATTTGTTATTTTAAAATGCCTTTCAGATATTTATTATATTATTAATTTGTAATTTGAAATAACATAAACTCTCTCAATCCGCCCTTGCATGGCAGAGACCAAAACTAGTTATCATTAACATGTGAACATGTAAAGTGTGTTTGGATATTGTATTGTAATATAAGTATGTTAACTATAAAGTGTTGTACCAAAAAAAAAAACTATAAAGTGAAATCAATTTGATGGATATAAACTTTGATGTCTGAAAACTTGTGTTTACTAACTTAAAACTTTAAATTATAAACCATCACAAAGTAGTGTAGCATTTGTTGCTGTTTTGAATTTTTTTAAAAAAATTTTAGATTCAAATTTAAAATATTGCATGTGTGTTATGTAATTTGTTATCTTTTAAATTATTAAAAAAAATTTTAAAACAGTTGTATGGAATTAACATATGTTATGAAATTGAAAAAAGATAACAGCTTTATATTTTAATAACATACCTTTTAACACTACAATTGTTAGATAAAATAAGAAAATAAAAAAATTCTTCAATAATATTAGATAACATGCAGAAAAGATTGAACCAAAACAGTTAATAAATGTTTTTTATTTCAAATTTTAATAAAAGTAAGAGTAGTTAAAAACTTAAGCAAATAAATCAAAATTTTAAATTTGATTGACATAATTACTAATTAATTCAATTTATTATCCAAATCTACTAATTAATAGTTTTGATAGCACAAATAAAAGCTTTAAGTAATCTTGGACATGAAATTGAGTTGCTTCAACTCCACTTCAATAGTTTTGAATCTTATGATAGATATTAGATAATTTTTTTTGCAATTAAAATATATAAAACTAAGAAATATATAAAAAAAATAAAACAAAATAGAAAAACCATTGTTGGTTTGTTTCCCCACTGCCGCTGCTTTCTTTTACTCCGCAGGGTTTGAAGTACAAGTCGATTCGACTGGAAGCACTTCGGAATCTGGATAGTCTGAAGGAGTCCCTGCTCGGTTCGCCGTTTGCTGGTAATCTTCGCATTCAATTCTCGCTAACTTAGAAACTTTTCTTTTCGAAGGTTTGTCATCTTAAACCTAATAAGTTTTGTACCATAAAACCTAACTGAGATTTCATGGAAAAGAGCGTTTTCAATAGGATGTTGAATGGACTCACGATAGCGTACTGTTAGGGTCGTCACTTGCGACGACGACTGTAAAGGAAGTCTTAAAGGTCGCATTTTTGTGGTTTCATTCACGGGTTTCATCGCTTACTTCTATTACTTCTCAGTAAAGTACAGCATTCATCTTCGATGAATTCATGTCCTCTCTTTTCCTGCATTTTGAGTTGCGGTTTGGACTGATTTTCTGTGAATTTAATTGAATTTGGTTGGTGTACAGGCTTCATGATTCAAAATGGTTTTTCACTTGTTTGCTTCAAGGGAACATATCCATCATATTTTGGCTTTTAAACAGCTGACTGTTTGCAGTTCTTGCTTTGGATTTTAAGATATCAATATTAACCTATATTCATATATATATATATATATATTTTACCGGACTCATCTCTTTGTATTTTAATCTAAGTACAATGTCGGGAAGAAATCGTGGACCGCCTGTTCCAATGAAAGGCGCTCCTCATGCTGGACTGCCTCCTCCGATTCACGAGCATCCTTTGGTTGGCAGAGGGCTAAGACCGGTGCCCCATCCAGCTCTACTAGAAGAAATTAGAGAATCGCAATTTGGGTTGGGCCCCAGACCCCTTCCTCCTCACCCTGCTCTGATAGAGGAGCGTCTTGGAGCTCAGCTTCAAGATATTCAAGGTCTCTTGGTGGATAATCAGAGGCTGGCTGCAACCCATGTGGCCCTTAAGCAGGAAGTGGAAGCTGCACGGCATGAGTTGCAGAGGATGGCAAATTTTTCGGAGTCATTGAGGGCAGAGAAGGATATGCAGATGAGAGAGTTTTATGACAAGTCTATCCAGATGGAGGTGGATCTTCGTGGGTTGGAAGCCATGAGGGCTGAGCTTCATCAGGTTCAAGCTGATATAAAAGAACTTACTGCTGTGAGGCAGGAATTGACTGGTCAGGTACAAGTAATGTCACAAGATTTAGCCAGAATGACAGCAGATTTGCTACAGATGCCTGCTATGAGGGCGGATATTGAGGCTATGAAACAAGAGTTACAACGTGCAAGGTAATAGCTCTCCCTCTCAGATGGCTAGCTTTTACGAAAAGATGATTTGATTTGTGATATTTTCATGTGCTTTTGGGCTTATAGAGCTGCCATTGAGTATGAGAAGAAAGGATATGCGGAAAATTATGAACATGGTCAGATGATGGAGAAGAAGTTGATCTCAATGGCCCGGGAACTGGAGAAGCTTCGTGCAGAGGTTGCCAATACAGAGAAAAGAGCACGCACTGCTGCTATTGTTGGGAATCCAGGTGGTATGCAATCTCTTTTACATGTATATAGTTGCAATTAGTGATGTTTTCTTATTTTTTGGAACCCAGTTATTGAATTCTTTCTGTGTGATCATAATTGTATAGTGGTGATTTATTCATAATGTATAATCTGATTGTTATCAGTGATCCGAATCAGCAGTGGGCCCCTACTTTCATTCTTCATTGTGTAATAAGTTCTGAATATTAATGTTGCATCGAAGATATTACAATTGATGGCCATGATAACATTCATACTTAGTTTCGGATAGAACTCAATGGCGTTGTTTGATTCATATAACCAACCCTACCCAATGGGACAATGCTTTGTTTGTTGTTGTTGCTTTTGTTTAGTTCTATGTAATTTAGGCTTATTAAGGCTCTAACTTTGTTTCCTTTGTTTCTTTGTGTTAATGTTATTTGCAGTGCCAGGTTATAATGCTAATTATGGTAATGCTGAGGCTGGATATAGTGGAAACCCTTATCCTGTCAATTTTGGCGTGAATCCTGTAAGTTTGCAATGTTTGATATTCGAAATGTATATTCGACCTTAGTTGAGCCAGGCTAAGCCAAATGTCAATTTGGGCTTGCTCATTATATTATACTTAACTTGAATTTGAGCTATAAATCTTTAGTCAAGCTTTTGCTTGTTCATGACATGAATTGATGAAATAATCAGAGCTGTTAGCTGTATAATAAATCATGACAAAATTATAATAAAAATTTTATGCATTAGAATTTTGTAATAAATAATTTGTATTAGATCTGTATAGTTTGCGTTACCCTGTACCAATAAATAGGTATCAGGGCAAGCAGACTGAGCACAAGAGTTTTGGTTGTTTGGTTTGATTAGCACATGAGCTAAACTATTGTAGTATATTACTCAAGCTCTTTTTTCTAGTTAATAAACTAAATGAAGCATGTGTAGCTCACAAATATCTTATTTACACCCTTAAATGCATCCAGTTGTAAATTAATGGTTTTTTTTAACTGCATGATGTATAGACATGTAATGCACATCTTTTATCTCCTTTGGTTCAATTTGTGTATCATTTTTTGTGGCAAATTTCAGGTACAATCTGGTGTTGAGAACTTTCCTCAGTATGGACCTGGACCTGGTGCTTGGGGTGCATATGACATGCAGCGAGCTCAAGGACACAGATAGATTTATCTATCCTGCAAAGCAATCTTATAACTGGTATCTTGGGCTGCAACTTTGTAGATGTTTATATCAGATCGATATAACTGGTATCTTGGGCTGAAACATGGGGGGAATTTTCTATTAGATGCTTTTTGAAGTTGTACTTTACCAAAAAAGTTTATATCAGATCGATGATGCAGTATGTGATGTTTCTGTATGGTGTCAATTAGTGGATCTTTTTCCTCTTTTTTTCTTGAGGATCTGACACTTGTGCTAATCTTGTTAGTTATGTCTTTTGGCATGAGTTTTTCCTCTAGTACTATTTCCCTGGAGAACTTAAATATGTTTATTTAGAGTCCTTTTTGGATGCAAGACTCTTGTAAGACAAGCTAATGTGGCTTTGCTTTGCAAAGCATTTATGTTTGTGAGAGTGAGATTTAGAACTGCAGGTCCCGTGATGAATAAGCAGAATGAATTTCTTTGTGATGTGAACAATTATCATTTACTGTTTGACTCGTTAATTTAATTATGAGCTGGAACTTATTACTTTAACCGGTTCTAATTCTTTGGCATCTCATGTCATGTGTATAAGAATTTCTACCTGTTTTATTCATTTTAAGTTGGAGTTTGTGGATTGCTTTTATTCATGACCTTTCGTGAGCAGCAGTATTGTGAGTAACTTAGAAGAACATTTTGGTCACTTAAATAAAAGTTTATATGATGTGGGCAGCTCTTAAATATGGAAAGATCAGCCCATGTACAGTTATTGTCAGAGGGAAATAGCTTCTGGAGTCTAGATTTGCCATGTAGAGAGTATGTCTAGTAATGATAGCAAAATAGTAACATCTTTACTGTTCATTGAGTGGTTTTGGAGGGAAATTCCAAAAGCAAGAAGAAAAAGAAAAAAGAAAATTAAAAAGTAACATGGTGCATGGGTTCTGGATTCTAGATCTGCTGCGCAGAGAGTATGTGTAGTAATGACAGCAAAATAGATTCACCAAAAGAAAAATGACAGCAAAATAGTAACCTCTTTACTGTTCATTAAGGTGTTTTGGAGTGAATTTTAAAAACAAGAAGGAAAATAAAATAAATTGGCTGAGATAATTGCGGTGCAACATTTTTGGGGCTTTGAAATGGTCAAGTTGAATTTCAGTTTGGGTAAAGCGCTTCTAGGAATGCTAATTACGAGGAAATGCTTGGACTCTTGGAGTGAAGGTGAAACACAATGTAATAATCTTTTATGGTAAGTTTATGGCACTCCAGCTTTTCTGGGTACAGATATTCAATTTCTTTTTTGGGCATACAACAGACAAGAGATTGGAGGTCTTTATTATTTTTGTTCATGATTCATCTTATTTATGTTCTACGTATTGTGAGTTATTCCCAGCTTTGTGGTTCAGAGACTCTGAATAATATAAGAATATCCAATTATTAGTTTGCTGTGAATGGAGAACGGTAGATTATTTCTAGGAAGTTAGATGGGTAGTGGTGATTGACGGCTAGGAGAGAACAAGTTAGCCTAGCAATTATGGTACTTCCAATAGTCCATTTTCTAGAATGGATTGGAGGATCTTCTTTTAACTGCTTTATAGCTTTTAAAGTTAGTGCACTACAATTCTCTCTATTTTCCATTTTATATTTTGAAATTGTATTGGAGAATGTCATGTGTCTACCACTCTCAGGAATCAATTTTCAATGTATATTTTTTTAAAAATATTACTTGCATGCAAGGGGCGTGTAAGTGGATGTGTCAGTTGATGTAGCATAGACAAGAACTCGGGGATTTGGATTTTGGAAACAATTTAAAAGTAGGGGTCACAAAATAAATGGACTTTAAAAGTAAATATTAGGTCCACCCCCTCTCTTTTCCTTCTCCCTTGTTCTGCACCCACCGTAAATGGTTTTTTTATAAGCTGCTGAAGACTTCTTTATGATGTTGCCAATTTCTTATCTTCCTCATCCATAATATCATGCCATCAGTAAAACCCAGCATACATCCAGTAGAGCACTATGGGAGCAAGCATGCACCATTTAATATTGTTTTGTCTGAGAGTTGAAGAGTGAAATCCTGTTGCTCTGCTGTCTCTTCCTTCTCATTTGTCTCATAAGATTTTGCAAAGGGAAAAATGGGAGGCTTTTAGTGTAGAAGTTGAGGCTGAGTTGAATAATTTTTGGCTGCATATTCAAAGGTTCAATTATCAATGAACAATCCCCCCCCCCCCCCTTTTATTTGCCATTTTAACAGCATCCAAATAGGATTCAGTGAGTAAATAAATTGACCTATATGAAGAGCATCATGTCAATCAGTTATGGAGTCTTGTTCAATAACCACTCCAGACAACTGCAAAGAATGTATTTATGGTAAGAAATAGAATAGAGTCCAAAGTAGCGAATTAAAGTTGCACCAAATATTTTCCATTTGAATGAGACTATCCAAATGGGAATTTGAAAAAGATGTGGGTCCGCTTTGCTGCTTGGCTCTGTTTGTATCTTCTCCTGTGCTTCTTGCAATGCATTCTTTTCTTCCATCTAAAAAGTCCCGATGCAAGATGGATTAATTTAGGGAAAATTAAAAAGGAAATTTGTGGCAAAAATATTTTCAATTGAGGACCACAAAGTGGTTAACTAAGTAAATAGATGGTTAACCAATTCATTTAAATAGTTACATATGAAGAGAGAGAGTATTACTTCCTCCTCTGTTATTACTATAAAATAAGGTTAACCCATCAATTTAGAATATTAGTTATGTATGAAGGTAACGGGAGGGGGGAAGCTGCAAGTTTTTTATTGGCACTTTTATTTCGGAGAGGGTCAAGTTTTTTAATGTCTATTTACTTTAATATGGCTAATTTTTATTTGTTTCAAAATTGAAGGAGTTGGCTCTTTTGTTCACTTAAAAATAGTATGTGCCAATCTCTAAATGAGGTGAGGATGTTAGTATTGGCCTGCATACACATACATGAAAGTGCTGATGTATTTCAAGTGTTAAAATATCAGCGAATTGTAGGGAATCAAAGTCATTGTTATTGGAATTGCATGATTTGCTACATATATCATACAATTTAATCTGATAAGGATAGTCATGAATCTGATTTTTTTGAATGAATTGGCATAGGTGAGGAATCTTTGCCTAAATAGTCAGAATTAATAATGGTGAGCTGTGATTCTCTGATACAGATGTGGCTTTTCTCAGCCAGCTGAGGGAAACATGTTTTGCCTTCTCTCTCTCCCTGAGATAATCATGTTTCTGGGAGGCATTGGGTATTATTTAGGGTTAATAACTACAACTTCTACTTAGAGGAAAAGATGATTGGATAAATTTCTTTTCTATTTCTCTTTCATTGCCAATACAATTCTTCGGGTGTCTGGGGGTGTTAGTTTTAAGGATTTAAGAGAAGGTAAAAGAAGAGAAGAAAGGAATAAAACCTATACGTTCGCCTTAATCAAGGAATTAATATATTAGGTATAAAATGAATGGTTTGTTTAGATAATTTGGCATAAATTATATGGTAAGATTTAATATATGGCCAATTATAGAAATTTAATGAAAAATGAAAAGAAATAAAAATCACATAAGGAGTGATGAGGAAAGCTAATTTATGATAATCCGATGGAAAAGGGAAGTGGTACAATGTTTTTAAATGAATAAATCAGGTAAAAAATCATACTTATTGAATTAGCAAAAGGCATATCAAAAAAGAAAATGTCATAATGAGTAAAGAAATTGGATTTATGCAGAGATGGTCCTGTTCCCCAAATTTTTCATGTTGTTGGTATACATTTTCTAAATGTTGTTTTTAAATTAGTTATCAAGTTATTGCCTTAGCATAAGATTCGCTATTTGGAAAATAGACCTTTTGATTCACAATTTGTATGTCTGAGGTATACTCGACTACAATATAGTTGACGTGTCTAAACATTTTTAGAAAGTTTTGAAGGAATTCATGACTGGGAGACAAAAAGGAATACAAGGAAGGAGGACCAGGAAACCTCCAAAAACAGAAGAAAATGACAAAAGAGGAAAAACAAAGAAAGAAATGATTTGGCTTAAAAGGGAAAAATTAGTTCCTCTGCATATCTGCTAAGGAAGCTTCCTTAAAGAACCTGAGAGCTGAAACTCTACGAGGAAGTTAACAAAACAAGCCTTTACCAGAAAAGACCAGGAGAACGGAGTCTCTGGTCAATTTTTTTGTATGTTTTTAAACTAATTTTTTTTATTCCAAAGATTACTGTTTAACAGTGCCGGGTGTCTGACGTGTTGAAGTGTCTGTGTTAGACAAAATACATGAATGGTTATTTAAAGTGTTGGTTGGTGCTTTTTTTTCAAAGCTAGGTTCTTTTCTTCTTCTTTTTTTAATTTCTTTTTTGGTTTGTTTGTTTGGGATGGAGTTGGGAGGTTGGAGGGGTCCCTTTATTTGTAACATAGGGATTGGGTAGCCCTTTTGAGCTGATACTTTTCCTTTTCAGTCCTTTTTGTAAGCTGTAGTTGGATATTATCTTATAAACCCTTTGTATTCTCTCTTCTCTTCCAATAAAATTCCTTTTGCTCGATTTATATGATCTCTGCTGGGCCTGCCTATTTTTGCACCTTCTGAAAAGTTACTGTTGATACTGGAATACTTGTTTACTTACTTAAGACGGGCATATTCTTACAGTGTTTTCATTTTAAATCATTGAACTTCTCTCTGTAAATCCCTTATATTTATGAAGTTCTATTTTAGAAACTCTTCTTTTTGATGTAATATTTGGAGTATGTGCTACTGCTGCCTTACGTATGCCCTGTTTAGAGAATTGGGCATTTTCCTAAGGCTTTGGTGAGATTTTCTCCACATTTTTTAATTTAGGTTACTCTTTTTCTCTTCCTTTCCTCTTCTCCCTTAACATCCACATTCAGAAAACACTAGTCTTCCTTGAATAGCACAAATAGTATGACCCAAATGATGAAATGTTTAGCACAAAATCATTGTTAAAGATCAATGCATTATTCTTGGATACTGTTGCATTTCATAATCTCTGGAAGACTTTTGAGGAATTACTGTTTACAATTTGCCTAAGGTTGTTGCTACTCACGAGACTCCCAATTAACAACTTGCCTGACTATTCACCAAGTAGACATGCTAGCCTTTTGTTAGCATTTATCATCCATAAGTGTATTTTTATTATCTTTACTTTTTAAAGATGAATTGGTAAAATCCATTTTATTCTTTGTTTAGTTATCATTTAGCTGAGTTAGGTATGTGTGGTTGCCCTAATCCCTAATTATTATGGCTATGTATGAAACATTATGTAGCCTCCTTATTGTCATTTGTTCCAGGATATTGTCTCTACTGACATTGTGGCAATGCATGGGAACTAAGATTAACAGTTTGGAGTACAGTTGTCCACTCATTTGTTCCATCTGTTGTGTTTTAGTTGTTGCATTTTGTGATGTTAAACAGTTTGCAGTGGAGTCAGTTTCCGTGAGTTTTTATGATGTAATAAAAACAATTGGTGGCTTGGTAAGTTGGATTCAGATTCTTCACCAAGGAAGTGCACGAGTTATTCCTCCAATAGCATCCTATTATTCTTACACAAAGCTGAAAAAATTCCAACGTATCCTTTAATTTGGGTTCTGTGCTTTCAGAAGTTGAGTAATTTATTTTGTCTGTGCAGATGCATATTTTAATCTTTATGTTCCCCTCGTTCCCCACCTCTCTTTTCTCTTTTTTTTTTTTTTATTATTGTGTGGAATACAACCCCAGATCAATTTGAGTTGTAGTTCTGCGGCCATATTCACTGATGCTTTAGGTTTAGACACATTGGCAACAGGCAAGATGATGTAAAAACTGTAGGAGGAGAATTTCCCATGGTTGAGGCTTTTGTGTAAATACAATCCTCATTTTTTCCTTCACCAGCTTGGTATTTAAGGCTGCAGTTGAGGAGTAATATTTCCATTGAGAAGTAGTTGTTGTTTTTCGAAGCAGCTAAACCTATTGCGTGATTTATGTTTCTCACTGGCAAGATAAATTCAACACTGGAGTAGCAGGATGAGAATTTTAGTCAAGTTATGCAGCTTTTCGAATGGTAAATCGTTTTTTTTCCCCTTGTCCATTCCATCTTATGTGTGGCCATGAATGCAAGAATCTCTTTTTTTGGTCCATCCAGGCATAAGGTTTATTCCTATGTTTCTTTAGTACATTTTGTAGGAAACTACTTATAATGATAAGTTAGGTACCCTTTCTTGTATGCCAAGTCTAAGTTTCTGTTTGGTTGTGATTCACTCGTTTCTGTTTATGTTGTGTTTTTTTAATTGTAAATGAGTTTATATTTCCTCTTGACTGCTTATTGGTTTGTCCCTCAGTTGTTATAACAGAGCAATGTTGTGTGTATAATTTGCAAAAAACATTGTGGGCTTGAAATGGGAAACAAGGTGTGGTAGAGATTGGTTATTGAATTTGAATCATAAGCATCGATTATGTGATAGCAAGAGGTGTAGTTTGGCTGTTAAATGGGGTTAACCAACTCATGAGTGGGAGATCAATTGATGCACTGAAGGTGAGCTCTTGATAATGTGAGTTTTAAATAACTGACAAAAAGCTATTTTGTCCTGTGGTAAAACAGAAGGTATTATCCCTAAGGGATATGGATAGAGTTAGCCTATCCAAATACTAGATTAGATAAAAACTGTAACTTAGAAAGACTAGCTATTTTTTATTTTGTAGTAATCCGCTAGTTATCCTCTTAGAGGGTTATCTGTTCACCTATGGTGTGTATATGTATCTGTACGAACTCACAGTGGAATACAAGAAAAAGAAGCTTTTCCCAAACAGTCTAATCTGTTCACATGTCCAATTCTCTAAGTTACTATATTGCTTTAGAGAAGTTGAATAACACGTTCTCCTGCATACTAGATCTGCTGATTAAGCATTCTATACCCTTTTGGAAGAAATCTATAGATTTTTGTTATTGTTTACTCCTCATTAATACATTCTTGAGCATAGGCCATCTTCTTGTGTAAGTATATACTGTAGAACATGTTGCTTGCTTTTTGTTTGAATGTTTTTGTGCTGAACTTTCCTTGTCAGCTTTGAAATCTGTTGATATATATACTATGAGCAAGTGCTGTCCACTTTGTTATCTGCATATCTCTATATAATTTAAAGATTTTGTTCCAATTTAGGCTGTAGTTCTATGGAATAATAACTTTTGTCTGTCCATGAGGGTGCATGTGGTTTCTAGGATACTATATGTTATATAACTTATATATGATGACTACATTGATGGCCACTTCGCAGCTGTTAATGATCTATTTCCCATGAAGTATATGTTAATTTATTTTCAGTGTTCCCGATGGCTGGAACTACTGATATTAGATCAGCGGCTTTGTTAGATGTAGCTTGGCTTCCAATGTTGGCCAATCTATTGCATTCTGGGACTTCTTTTATCTTCTTGGCAATTAAAGCCCATTGAGCCTGCATTTGAATAATTATGTTACCTGTTGGTTTTATAATGGTTTACCTTATGTTTTAGCATGTGCTCTATAAATGATGCATAAGTCATTTTGCTTTTAGGGTTATGAACTATAGTTCTCAGTGTTTTGGAGCCGATTCCATCATTAACTTCTGAAAGTTTCGAGGTATGTATCCTGATTAAGTTTCCATGCTTACTATTTTTATGTTTTTTATGGTCTTTCTGTAGAGTATATCTTGCAAATGGAGTGACTGCCATGGTGAAGCAAGGTGGCAACTTTTGAAACAATGTAAATTGATTATATACACATACAAGAAATATAAAAGTTGAATAAAAAGATTGATATTTTATATCATGAAAGACATGACAAAATTAGAATATATCTTAGCTGAAATGAAACCCCATGAAAAAATAAAAAAGATAAAGGACACAGAAGTCTGTTGAGAGAGAGTTTAATTTATAAATCAATTGTGATTGTCATTATTTTATGAATCCATTTAAAATTGTGATGTTATTTCACGACTGCTTTGCAATCCTCATTTTGATGACTCTAGAGTCTGGATGGCTAAAATTTGTATGACATACTTTCTAGTTCTCAAAAAGTAACCTGGGTCTATAAATGATGCTCGATGGAGTTGATTTGGCCTTCTGTGTGAATTTCTGACTTGTAAATAATGGACTTGATGGTTTTGGATGAAACACTAAATAGTCCTCATCTGTTTTACTAGGGAAATGGCTACCAATAAGAATCCATGCTGGGCATCACGTGTTGGCTCCAAAGTATGGTTTATGAAAAGGTTGAAGGTAGACTTAAATATCTAATTGGTTTTGCTCGGATATGGGTTTTATTTTTAGGTAGGAAATTTAAAGCAGGACATGTGAGGATCATTTATTATTTTAAATGTTTGATTTTGCAGATCCGGTTGCTCAAGAATTGAGCTATATGAGACTGTTGGCGGAAGTTCTTCAGATCCAAGATTGAGAGTTACTTGAAAGTGGGGTATTGATTAGTTGGCCAAAATATAAGAAGAAAAAACACCTCACTTTTTCTTTTTCCCAGTTCCTTTTTTTGTGAGTATTGCTGTATACGCAATATTGGTCTACATAACCGATTTACAAGGTTGATGTGTAATTTTTTTTTTAACACTAACACATCTGCCACTCAAAGCTACGTCAGCTACTCAAAGCAATACGCATCAGTTTCGGGCATTGGTTATGTACACCAATGTGTACTTAGCAATACTTAAAAAAATTGATGAATATATATAAGTTCCTTTTATTATCTTCCACAAAAATAGGTTGACAGATGCCAGGCCTTACACTCAGTCTCTAAAAAGTAAGAGAAATTATACATTAAATATAAAAAATGAAGAGTGGGATAATTATTTTAAGTATTTTTAATAATCATATATTATACATAAATATCTTGATAACTGTATTTAGTGAAATAAATTTAAATGAGTTAGATTAAATATATATATATATATATAAATTAAATAATTATTAAACAATAAAAAATTGAAAGTAGCAAAATGAGAAAATAAAATAACGTGCCTGCCTAGGGGTTTTTATAGATAACATAGTTTTTGAGGGGATTGACCTGTAATATTGTAAAGAGGAATTCTTACTATAGGTGATAGGATTTTACAAGGTATGCACAATAACGATACATATTATTTTGAGTGACTGATGGAGTTGGAGTGATTGTGAGTTAATGGTGAGAATAAAGTACACATCACGTGCAATTAGCATTTATTATTGTCAATGACAAAAACCTAAAAATAAAAGATTCGGTCAGGATATTCTAAATTTTGAAAACTCAAAGTAATTTGTTCAAGAACCATCCTAAAGTAAAAAGGTTCAAGCACTTCCCCAAGAATACTCAACATTATAATTGATAAATACCCTAAATCAATTTGCCATAATAAATTGGCTTGTACAAACCTGTTGAATTTATTTATATCTTTGTATTATATATAAAAGTATGTTTGATCAAAAATTTTATTTTTTATTAATTTTTTAAAAATGCTTTTAGTTATGAGATTAATTATTATTATGATTATAAGTTATTGAATTGTATATAAAAATTACTCTATTTTTAATATATTTTTATGAAATTTCTATTTATAATTGATTTTTAGTTAAAATTTTTAATAATTAGAAAATTTGTCCTAAAAATTCAAACTTTCGAATTATAAATTTTTTATTAGTAATTTTTATGTTAGTAATATAATATTAATTATCTTATCTATCATAATTTGCATTTCATCATAATTAATTATATTAAATCTCAAATGTAAGACATGATTAAAACTAATAGTCATCTAATGCACAAACTGTAGACAATTATACATCTCTTTTCGCTTAGATTCAACCAACAAATTGAAAGAAATTAATTTTTAAAAATTTTGGTTAAAGTGTTATAGATATACCAAATTAGAAATGCAAGAATTATATAGTAGCACTAGCGTACTTCTTATGAAGGTGATTGTGGACCGGGTCAGGCAGTGTGTGTACGCAATGCAAGAGGCTATGGTGAGCGCAAAATGCCTTTGCCAGGTGGTGGGGTCTGGCAAAGGGTGTCCAAAGTCCGAACCAATAGTTTTAGTTGATGCTTCTGCCAAAACTACTGTTTGTGGTTTGTTCTTGTTTTGTTGCAGATACTCCAATGAGAACAAACCGAAGGAAAGAGTTTAGAATGCAGGCATCAGTTGCATGCTCTCATCATGTAATTGGAGTTCTCAAAGAGCAATCACACACCGACTCCATCCCAAACTTCACCCAGAGTCAAGTCAATTTTACCTTGGTTACTCGAACCAAATATTAATCAATTGACACCAAGTTGCAAATTTCACCCAGAACTAACGCTAAACCTTTCTGCTTTGGTTCCTGCCATGAATCTAGTTTTGATATCAAAAGTTGCCAAAATTTCTAGGCCAGCATTCCTCCACTTCTGTGCAGCATTTCGTCAAATACCTTAGGTGCCAATGTGGGTAAAACTTCAGCGTATGTTGGGGTTGGCAAATCCAGTTTGTTCAACTGGGTCACCCCAAATTTGAGCATCCTTGGCCTTCACATCATTATGCTTAGTATGGGTATGACACTCACTCTTAATGATATTCTTGGTGCCCTGGCTATGCCTAAGGAAGTATTCTCTGGTTTTGTGCTTTGAGTTCAATATATGGTTAGTAGCTATATTTCGTCCTGGCTGCTCTTTCCTGGTTAACTTAAATTTTGTACTCCATGAATCTAATTGTTTTCAAGTGTGTTGTCCCTTTTGTTTGTTTAATTGTCGACAATGGGTATTATCAGTTGATCAAAGAAGCAATGTGATGACTTGGGGATGAATTTCTGACCAGAACAAGCTTCTCAGAAGGAGCATCCAGTAAGACTTACTCTATGATCTATGTGTCATTGTCATGAATCACAATGTATCAAAACAGAAAGAAAAGGGGTTTATCTACAACCACTCATCAGCCCAAACGAAAGTTTGGTGTCCATTAGCTGTGTCGTATCATGTTTCACAAGCAACCATATCAACTGTATCTGATCTTCAGTTATTTCATGTTTATAAAACCGTAAGATATGGGCTGACAGATAACAAATAAACTGTTTTCAGATTTAGCTGCATCATTGATATTAGTTTCAGTGAGCTGTGAATTCTTTTCTGTCAAATTTGGTATGTTTAATTTTGAACTATGAAGTGGTAGAATTGAATGGTTTTGGTTATCCATACGGAGATATGGGTGCCCCTTCCCCCCCCCCCCCCCCCCTTTTCCCTTTTTTATTTCCATGAATTGGTTGCGGAAGACACAAATTAAGTTTATAAACAGCTGTATGACTGTTCTTTCTGTTGTGGGTAGATACTCTTAATATCAAAGATTCCAATGGATTTCTACTTCCAATCAAAAGTAATACAATGTTTTCTAATAGCTTCCCAAGTGCAGGGGCAATTATTCAGAACTGTTACAGAAATAATTTACTAGCTGCATTATCATGTATTGCATCCAAGATAGCATCTAGTCAAGGGACTTGGGCCAGGTATTTGCGTTTCTATTAATGCTTTCTAGAAGATTAAATCTCCCATGGGGTCTAATCAACAGGAAGATCATTTCTGTAATTCTATATCATGTCACCCACAATGGTCCTGATTGGACGCTTAAGAGCCTTATATTTTGGCCGGACCAGCTATTTATACTTTTATTCTTCTTACTTTAGACCACTCTTCTTTACCACAATCTACAAGTAACTTTAGTTGCATAGGTTCTTGCATATGATCCCATACGTATGAAGCTAGAAATGGCAGTTATCTAATTTCCAGTGCCTGGATGAAATTTATTGCCGTTAAATCCGATACGCATGTAAAAATGCATTTTTTCAATCTTCTTTATGTCAAAAGTAGATGTAAAATGGAGGATGGCTTTGATACCAAACCGCATTTTCCTTTCCTTATTTGCTGCAAACTACAACCATATATCTTGTTGATGTATCCCTCTATCTGTCAAAATATTTCAGCAAAAAGTTCAATTCTTTTATTATTATTAAAATTTTTATTGATTTAGTGACTAGAAATTTTCCAGGTGACGCCAATGTCTGGATATTTTGTAAGCAAACTCTTAAATCTGTCATACATTATGCTGCAGGTTTGATAGTAGTTGGGTGCTGCGCAGGTGGTATGTTTGTTATCCTGGTGATCTTTACTTTATACCTACTTCACCCATCTGCTATTTCAAGTAGTCTTTCGGAAGTTGCAGGGACAGCTAGTAACATTGTTATATATTTTGCACGGTATATTCTCAGAATTTTTCTCCCAATTAATTCTTATAATGCATGCCAAGAGGTAACATATTAATAACCTATTTGTTTTGCTAGTGGAAATGTGGTGCTTTCTGTGATAATGACAGCTGCAAGCACTTTATCGGCTGTGGTAGGTATACTACCATGTCTGTTTTAATCTTTTGTTCTCCTATTTAAAGGGGTATCTTGTTAACGGAAATTTAGCATAAAGTCCTTATAAATTTTGTCTTTTTTATTACAAAAACTTTTGGGTTAGAAGTAATGTAGAGAAGTTCAGAAGATGTAATTCTGCGTAAGATTTTGCATTAAACGCGAAGGATATATAATTAAGGGGACTATTATATGTGTGCTACACATCACAATCTTCTCAAGTGCGATATGAAATTATCTTTAGTAAGTTAGCTAGGCAATGTTGATAGAATGATCTTCAGAGATTGAAGTAGCTGTCATATTATGTACAACATTCTAATATTTTAGCCTTCTTTATTTTCTTCATAAAAGGGTACTCAGTTGTTATATTTTATATTGAGTTGTGCCTTTTTTTTAAAAAAAAAAAAATTGGGTTGTACTTTCTTACAATACTGACTGAAGTTTGTGCATGCCAAAGATCTCCAATAAAGCCTGTTTCATGTTTTTTTTTTTCTTTTTCACATGGATGAAATGAATCTTTAACTTCAGTGTTGCAGGCCATGACTCCTTTTCTGACGCCCAAACTTGCTGGTAACTAGGTTGCTGTGGGCGCGGCTGTTTTAGTGATCTCAGCGTTTCAGGTAAGCTTTCCTTAAATGTTGTCTGTTTTTGATTTGTTGTGATGCCTCTATCATTGTTATTCCCCTCTCTCTGAATAGGTTTTGCTCCTTCCTGTGTTGACTGTTGCATTTCTGAGTCACTATTGCCGACCTCTTGTTAAATTTGCCTCCCCACTGTTGCCATCCATGGCTGTAGCAACCGTTGCTATTTCATGTGGAAACGCAATTGCCCAGAGTTCTTCAGCTATACTTTTGTCTGGTGGACAAGTAAATTCTAGCTTCTTTTCTTCTTCATGTTTCTGGATTCTTCTTTGGTTATGTACTCGCAAGTATGCTTGGACTAGATTAAGCATCATCCCTAACCATCTCCATTGAGGTTGGCATGCAGGTAAAGTTAGAATTCTATAATTTCAGCAAACTCAGCTTAGAACAGTTTCTTGTGACCATTGACTCAATTCCCCGTGAATTGTTCTGTTTTTCCGCTTCATTAAGCAGAACGCAGTTCTTGAAGTTGTTCTAGCTACTCAACACTTGGTAATCCGCTGACAATGGTACCCTGTGCAATTTCTTGTTTGTCACTCAATCTTGGGTTGTATCCTGGCAGGAATTTGGATACACTGCCTCCTGAGACGAAGGACTGAAATACAAATGAGGATTCTTGCATAGCGTTTTGCACATAATTATCAGGCTTAAATGCACTTTTAGCCCTCTTAATATCCAATTTGGTGCAATTTTGCCCCTCTCCTTTGAAATTAAACAATTAACTTCTCAACATTTTCAAATTAAGGCAATTTAAACCAAATTTTTAATGGGATTTTCAGTTCCACGAGGAAAATCCCAACTTTCTCCTTTGTGTGCTGTTCTGGATGCTCATTTCAAACATGGAAACAACCTACTCTGGATCAGCCATAGCATTCTCATAACCTCATCTGCCTCTTTAGCCCTTGCCTCCGTTGATGAGTTATTTTCCCCTTTCCTTCCTCTCGGTGTTTCAATGTAATTCCGGGTTTAATTTCTACTCATTATGATGACTAGTTTATAGAGTTTTTGGGTGAATTTTCTGATTTGGTCATTTGGTTGTCAAAAAAAAAGAGGCAAAATCTTTGATGACGACCTAGCCGTTCTCGTGAATGGGAGCAGCCTGTTGATGATAATCCTTGGAGGCTCCGGTCTTGGGGTGAGAGTAGAAGTGGTGCTACCTCTCAAACATTCTCTCGCGTCTGTGGTCATGAGTTTGTTAAATAGTTTGTAAATAAAGGTAAAAAAGAGTCTCATGTTAAAAAAAAATATAAATATTAGAAGTTATATAAATAGTTAAAATAAATTTATAATATATAGATTATAATTTATAGTATAATATAAATTAAATTATTAAATTAAAGATCTTTAAAAATTTTTTGATGGATAATTAGGGTATTTTGGTCTTGAATTAAAAAAATAAATAAAATTAATTTTTAATTTTATTATCATTATGTAAAAAATTAATTATTATAATAAATAATTATATTTATTAAAAATATTAAGCTATATTTATTAAAAATTAACAATTAATAATAGATAATTATATTTATTATAAATAAATAGATATATTTGATAAAATTTAATAAATATAATCAATTAAAAATGTTTTTTTATGTTTATAAGGTAATGGTTTTGAGTTAATTTTATATGGATATTCATTTTTTTGTAAAAAGTTTTTAAAATTTTACTGTATTTTGAGATAAGTTATTTTTATATTCTGTTTAAGACAATATAATTTGATATCTCAAATTATATTTTGTTGATTTCATATTTGTGTATATATATATATATATATATATATATATATATATATATATATTTAATAGAGTCTCCCTGGTGCTTTCCTCCTTGATAGTCTACTGACGAAAACTAGGTCATTCAACCAAGAAAACTAAGTAAGGTCACGGGAGCTGCTAATGTTATCCCATCCTTTACAAAAATGATACGTTCAAGTGTTCCTTATACAAGGAGCACACATGAAATTGTCATCTCTCTTAATGCATTTCTCGCTATGAATTGGGTCCTCACCATTAAGGGTAAGGATCACTTACGTAGGTCCTTGTGTAAGGAGCACGCATGAAATTATTAACACTCATCATTTATGCAACGTTTCTTGCATGATTTGGACACATTAAAAATTATTGTGAAACCTGGTAAAAGTGGAAGGCTTTTCCTAATGTTATATTATTATAACACTTTAATTATTTTTATTAGATGAACTCTTATTTATAATATTTCTATCATTGTATTGTTATTCTATGATGAATGAATAATTATGAATTGGTCACACCTCTTCTTTCAAATCTTATGATGTAAGTTGTTAGATTAATCAAGTTTCATAATTTAGTAAGTAAAATTAAATAAATTTATTAATATAAATTTTATCAAATAAAAATTATATAAAACTAAAGTTATAGCACATAAAAGGCTGAAATATTTTATCCTTGATAACATCTAACAATATCATTATTCTTTATTGAGAAAACTGAGTATTACAAGAATTCTAGACCTTTAGAGTTTGAAGGAATGGAAAGAAAATGAAAAGAGTAAGGGTGCGTTAGATTTGCATGGTTTTTGTTTTCATTTTTAGTAAAAATAAAAATGGTAATAAAAACTTGTTTATTTGTAAAAGAATAAAAATGTTTTCTAGAAAATATTTTTTAAAATAAGATAAATTTTTAAAATGATAAAAAGATATTTTTATTATTTTTGTGTAAAATTTTAAAAATAAAAAATTTAAATAAAAAATATAAAGACAATTTTGAAATTACTATATAAACCTAAACATTAAATTTTACTAAATTCTAAATTCCTAAATTTCAAAATCTTAAATTTTAAAACTTAAAATCCTAAATTTTAAAACCTAAACCCTCAACTCTATATTCTAAACTTTAAATTCTAAAACTTTAAAACCCAAAACTCAAAAATCCTAAATTCAAAAATTCCAAACCCAACATCCTAAGTCTTAAATTCTTAAATTCTTAAATCCTAAATCTCAAATCTCTAAAAATCCAAAATCCTTAAGTTATAAACCCTAAAACCTAAACTCTCAACCCTAAAACCTAAATTCTTAACCCCAAATCCTTAACCTTTAACACAAACCTTAAACTTTAAAACCAAAATATTAAAACTCTAAATTAAATGTATTTTTATTATTTTTATTTTTTAAAAATAAAATTTGATTGATGTAAACTAAATATATTTTCTTTAATTTTTAATAAAAAATAAATACAAATGAAAATAAAAAATATTTTTACAAACCAAACATACCCTAAATTTCTTACAATTTATTCTTTCTTTATTTGTAGGAGGGGAAAGAGAAAGAGGGAAAGAAATAATGAATGTGAAATTTCAAAATTTTTGCCTCAAAATTTCTCTTCAAACATAGGGTCAAAGATCAACATAGAGAAAGTTAAAAACCTATAATTCCCAATATAAAAAATTTGAAAGGTTTTGCAAAGCACCCTGTTCCAATATTGATGTTCACATTTTTTTAAAGATTTATTTACAGTATAGCTACTATTATTAAACTGGTGCAACTTTGTCTTCATTAAAGTAATCCATCTCCTAATCACAGTTTATTCAATCGCGGGTTTTCCAAGTATCCAAACAAGAATTTTTGGTGTTCCCGCCTCATTCAAAACTTTGGGTTGTTAATTTTCCCCCTTCCTTGTTTCCCGGTTTCTCTTTCCATTCCGCCGCGCTCTTCTCCTCTGTTCAAATTCCAAAACCCAAAAATTTTCACACTAACTTGCCTCGACATTTTCGAAGTTTTGATTTTTCCTTTCAATTTGCGTCTTCATCCTTTCCCTTTCTACCGCCAAAGTGAAGAGACGCCGGGAATCAAATATGGATTCCAGATTTCATGGCTTACCTCCCCTGAAGCGATTGAGGCTCTTGCAACAGCAAGAAGAGCTACAGAAAGTGCAGCAGCAAATAACGCAAGAAGAAACTACAATTGCCAGCTCACCCTTACCGGCAAAGAAGCGTAAGGAATCTCGGGACTCAACATTTCCTCCAGATCCACCGGTTCCTGCCTCTGCCACTGCATATACTTTACCAGCTAAGAAAAGGGTATGGGCGCTTCAACCCCATCTTGCTTCCAATGTTGCTGTCTCTCCCTTTGACCTCAATGTTGAATACAAACCATCTGTCGAGGAAGATATAAAAGCAGTAGATGATGAATCCAATAGTGAGATTCCAGTCGAAGCACGTTGCGCTAACCAATCTATTGAAAATGCTTCACATGAAGAGGAAGATGGTGGAGGTGGAGATGTTGGTGGTGATGACGATGATGGGATTCTATGTGCTGTATGTGCAAGCACGGATGGGGATCCCGCAGATCCAATTGTTCTGTGTGATGGGTGTGATCTAATGGTGCACGCCTCCTGCTATGGCAATCCCCTTGTAAAGGGTATACCGGAAGGCGATTGGTACTGTGAAAATTGCCTGGTTTCTTCGTCTTCTCAAACTGAGAATAAGGATGAGAAGGGCTTTCCTTGCTGCCTTTGTCCAATCAAGGAAGGGGCAATGAAACCCACAACGGATCAACGTTGGGCGCATATTATATGCGCACTCTTCATCCCTGAGGTTTTTTTTTGGGACCCCGAAGGCAGAGAGGGAATTGATTGTTCTAGGGTTCCCAAAAAGAGGTGGTTAGAAAAATGTTACATTTGCAATTCTTCAAATGGGTGTGCTATTGTGTGTTCAGAGCCTAAATGCCCCTTAGCTTTCCATGTTACTTGTGGGTTGAAAGAGGATCTTAGCATTGAGTACAAAGAAGGAAAGAAGAGTACTACTATTGTTGCTGGTTTCTGCAAAAGCCACAGTGAACTATGGGTGAAGGTAAGCTTTTTTTGGGCAGATTGACATCAAGTTATTTGTTAGTATATGTAGTGGTAAATTTTTCATTTTCTCTAAACAAGTCTTGATTTATTTGCAGCAACAGCAATCAGGGAAATACAAAATTGTTGCTAAACAAGAGAACAGGTAGGCTGATGGTTGTGACTTGCAAGTCTTATGGTACGAGACTGATGAGAATTGTGATAATTGGTGTCTAGAGACTTAATCCTGTTCTTTGATTGACCCTTTCTGAGGGAGCTACAGAGTTTAGTATTTTAAGAGTTCATTTGTGTTTGTTGTCGTTATCAATCTTGTTGGTTTTATGCTTGTGATTAGTGTCAGATAAACACTGACCATATGTAGCTTTGCTCT
The DNA here is from genome assembly GCA_037013595.1 of Dicorynia guianensis. Lineage (NCBI taxonomy): Eukaryota > Viridiplantae > Streptophyta > Magnoliopsida > Fabales > Fabaceae > Dicorynia > Dicorynia guianensis. The sequence goes on from JASUAB010000009.1 coordinate 8,107,455, forward strand.
AATTAGGACAATAATAGTTGAATTGTAACCAAACCAACTTGAATTAGTAGAGAAAGAAAATGGAAAGAGAAAAGAATTTTGCAGCGTTGTTGGTTTATGAGTATGTTCAATGTACATCTAATGTTTGATGGAATTCAGATTGCTGCATTATTTCACTGAGATTGATTCTATTGGAACGTGTGCTCCCATGCATGCCCTCAGCCTGAGGTGTACCTATAGTTGAGTAACAAATACTGGAATTTTATTGAAGTTGAAAAGTCCCTAGTATTAATAACTGTCAGTTCTTCATTTTTTTGGATCAGGCGTTTCTGGATTAAGTTTGAAAGAAGATTGATTGTGAATCATAAGCAGACTTATATTTGATACTTGTATTAATCAATGGGACAGATATGTGTAAGCCTTCCCCTTGAGCAGAGAACTGAAACATTGGATGATTACCCTAAAATTTTCAAAAGGTTTGTTAAAATTGCCCCGGTGCCCCTCTCCAAAACTGTCATTCACGTATACTACAAAAGGTTTTGCAATCAGGAGCTACTAGCAGTTTGATTCTGATCTTAAGCTCATGATTTGAATTCTAGAGGAGAAACTGCGAAAGCATTAACCAAACGTTTGATACTGATAGAAATGAGTGGACGTTGTGATCGGATTTTGTCTGAATTTGACCCAGGTTTTAAAATTTGCTATGATGAATACCAAGTCTGTGTTTGGTTTTTGTAATTTCAGTGACGTGCTGTTGTATCTTGTGGCTTGGTTGCTTTTTTCTTCCCTTGATTGCACTCTAAAAGAATTAAAGCCCTTTTGAATTGGTAGGAGGGTTGGCTAATTCTAGGTCTCAGTGGCTGAGTCAAGGATAGAAACTGGGTAACGTACCCTACCAAAAGCTTTAAAATTTATCGTAACCGTTTTGTTTGATGGATATTATGATCTTCAGTTCAACGTCACTCCGCGTAACAGTTGAATATTTTAGTCCTTGCCGTTGAAAAATTAAATGCTTCAGCGGCGAGTAAATCCAAGATTTCGTACGGAAAACCCAAAAATCTCCAAGCACCAAGTGAAGGTCATTATCTGTAACTTAAGGCCTACTTTTTTGACCATGTTGACTTGGGTTTCATGAATACTCATTTGTTACGACGAAAATGGCGACAGCTGTGAGGAAACGCTCTCCTCCTGTAACTACGAAATCCTCACAACATTATTGTGCTGACAAGTTGACGAGTAAGTCTTTCACATTTGTTAAAAGACAATTTAGACGGCCAGGGTGGTATTATGAGATAATAAGTGTATTATATAAAATAAAATATTATTAATTATTGATTAAAAAATTAATAATAAATATTATTATAAATGTAAATAAATGATAATAATAAATGAATCAATACTTTAGAGTTTTTTTTTTTAACGATCATTATCTTAGAAAATCTCAATTTATAAGTGGTAATAATAGTACTTTTGTTATGCTTTTCTATAGATTCGTGGGAATAGTCACATTGATTGTGAAAGTTTACTAGCAATCTCAAAGTGCATTGAAATACATTGTATATGAAATTCCAAAAAAAAAAAAATACATTGTATATGAATCGTATCAAGGCAAAGATATCACGTTATATGGTCCCTTGTACAATCAGAGTGCAAACTTAAAATTGCGCTGCTTGGGTAAGGCCTATAACCTTGACATTTTCTCTCTTATAGTGTCTGGCTAAACCTCTATATTAAAGTACACATTGAAAGCACAGTTGTACATGTATGACTGTATCTCAGGCGGCCGACGGCAATTTGTCTCAATGGCAGTACTACAGCCTTGAGGTACAAGTAATTGTGAATTGGATAAGTCATGTGGAATTATATTCACCAATCCATCATCCATTCCTCACCACCATTCTCCATGGCATGCCACATAGTCCAGACCATTTCCTATAAATGCCATGCCATAGCTAACTTGCTACTGCAATAGCTACATATTTTGTCAGCAAAACCCAGAAATCGTTTGTCAAATTTTCTTTCTTGTTTAAGAAAACTTAGTAGCATGGTGAAATCGATTGGAAGCCTTAGCCTTGTATGGCTTCTCATTACAACAGCAGCATTAGCCCAATCTGATAATGCCTCTGTGCTTGACACAAATGGCCGCCCCCTTGAGCGTGGCCAAGAGTACCACATCAAGCCTGCTATAACAGACAACGGGGGCCGTTTCACTTTGATTGACAGAAATGGATGCCCTTTAAACGTTGGTCAGGAAAACACTGACTTGCCGGAGGGCTTGCCGGTCATCTTCACGCCTTTCGCAGAGGAAGATGATGTTGTGAAGGTGAATAGGGACTTCAAGGTAGCATTCTCAGCTGCCACTACCTGTGTGCAGTCAACCGCATGGAAGTTGGGTCAGAATGACACTCAAATTGGAAGGAGGCTTATTATCAGTGGGAAAGACGATAAATATGGAAACTACTTCAGGATTGTAGAAACCCAATTTGGAGGTATCTATAATTTGCAGTGGTGCCCCACAGATGTTTGTCCCACTTGTAGATTCATTTGTGGTACTGCTGGCAACTTGCGTGAGAATGGGAAGATTTTGTTGGCCTTGGATGGTAGTGTGCTCCCAGTTGTGTTCCAGAGGGCATAATTTAAAGCTTCCATTTGAATATATGTTGATTACCCTCTGTTAGTTACCAAATAATCGGAGCTATCATTCTAGATAATAGGATGAAAGAAAGATACATATGCCTTCCAGTATCTATAGAATAAAGCTTCAAACTTTCATGTCTAAGTCGCCAACGGACGGAGGTTGATTCAACTAGGAAAGTTTGAGTAAGTCGCTTGTATTTAGGTTCAAATTCTCCTACTAGTGGTCTCTTGTGATATGTAATCATTAAGTATTATTATAAGTCTTCATTGAGGTTATGACATGATAGCTTCCTTTCAACTAAAACTTTGAATTACCAAATAAAAATTCATGCATGTTTAAGTCATTTACTAATAAAATTTTCGCTTTGTTTCTAATAAAGTCGCTGTATTTAAATAATATATTTGTTAATTCCACTTACATAATAGATCAATACACACAAACAATGCTTCCACACATACAACACATATTTCCTGCTTTGCAAGCTAGAAATCTTACTCAACCCACGTTTTCCAATTCGGTCTTACTGTACACTGAAAATTAAACAAGCGTTGCACACTGCTGGAGGTAGCTCTGCATTAGCAAAGTTTATTTAGAATAGAACTTAGCACCTACTGGCACGTCATTCAGATGGGCATGGGATTTTCAATTAGTGCAGCAACATGATCTTTCATCAGCTCTGGGTTTGTGAATTTATCTGCATAGTTATCGTAGACAAACTCAGCTACGCGTGAGAAATTGACAACAAATTCAAGCACAGGCATTGGCAAAACATTAATGAGCTTCAGGCACTCTTCGTTTATATCCTTCCAAGCACTGTCTAGCTCCTTGTGCAGTAGTCCATAGGCCTTTTCTTCAGAAATCCCATATTGCTTCATGCAGCATTCAACTGCTGAGGCCACATGCACTCTTTTTTGCTCAAACTACCAAACCACAAACCAGAAGCTTGAAATTTATTAAGGATCCATTATCTCACAATTTAGGGAAAACCCATGATTTAACCGAATCTCCTCATACCTTATGAGAAGCCATGTCATCTGTTAGTCTGCAAATAATTGATGAAGCTCTAACAATTTTGGAACATTGGAAATCCAATCAAACACCTCTTTGGTTGCAATACTTCCCAGGCCTAGAAAGGAAGTTGTCTCAAGTACAGGGTAACAAGATGTTACAATTCCATTATCCATGTACTCATCAAATGTTGGAATGTAGTCCATGTGGCACCACTTGGCTTCAACCAAGTAGGCTTGAACCAATTTTTGAACCTGCAAGTTCAACAAAGCAAATTAAATCAATTTTACAGGACGAGATCTCAAGGATAAGCCAATACACTGTTAGATATATTAATAGCCTACGTACAGCTTCTCTAACATATTGAACAAAGCATGATCTTCCTTCCTCTGCAGTCAACAACTCCATTTCACTAAGCAGTTCCACAAGTGCTTGAAATACCACTTTCATGCTCTGTGGAAGAGACTCTAGGGGACTGGTATCCCATCTGAAATCAAATGACATCAATGTCCACTCTATTAATTTAATGCTTATTGAGAATTTTAGCATAATTTCAAAAGACTTATTTTTTGAAAAAATTAAAATTCTTTTTTTCAATAATTGATGAATTCTTTTAAATTTATCTGACTTTTGCACTGCTTCTGTGAATGGTTCAAGTTCATCAATTGTGGCATAGGCATCATAGATATCATCGATGGCTGAAAGAACTGCAATTAGTTGACCCACTATTTTTCTTCCAATGGTACATTGAGGCTGCAAATATACATTTATTGGCCAAAAGTAGGCTTCAACTACTCTGTCTCTAGCATATGGCACGTTTGTCACAAAATCCAATTTTTTCCACCATCTGCAATACAAGTTGTTGTTTTATTGTTAGTCTATTCAATAGTCGTTTGATAACCTATTAAAGCAATTATTGTCCTCATTTGATTGGTAATATAAATAAATCTTGGCAGGGAATAAAGTAGCTGCAGAGAACAGTTGAGGGGGAGCAAAAGTCTATCATGGCAACAAGTAGGACTTACTGTGTGACTTGGCTTAGTTCCTCCCTATGTTGTGCTTGGATTACATTAAAGTCTAGCTTGGCAAATTCTTGCAACAAATCGTTTCGAGAATCATCTTTTGAGTACATGGAAATATAATATATGGCCTCTAATCTTGGTAAAGCTTTGCGAATGGGGCAGTTCAAGGCATGAAGAACTTTTTCTTTCAGGTTGGGGCTCATGCCATTCAACCTTGATTCAAGGTTATAGGTAGTGAAAGTTAGCGCTTGGTCAAGAACACTTTCTCCATGAATGCCCATATGTGCAGCTTCATATAAGCTAACCATACCCGGCACATCATCGATCAAGGAGATCTTGAAGTCACCATTGTCATCCTTGAATTTTTCCAATATATCTGCTTCTTCACATTCAATCAAATAGCAAAGGTTGAGACCTTACAAATTATCAAAGTCATAGGCAGTAAACTTACCACATGATATGTCATACCCTTGTTGCCTAAGCAACCGAAACCGGAGAGCAATGGTGCAAAGATCTGCATCTGCTTCTGTGCCATCAGAAGAAGGGGAATTCATTTGCATGTGTCGTAAAGTCTCTTCAATTTCACTTTCAAAATGATGGAACACTCCTAAACGCTGAATGGTATCAATTAAGTGTAATTTTTTTGTGGGATCTTCAACCTGGAGAGTAGCAGTTTTTTGACTTCTGCTTTCAGGTGTTGTGAACGGTTTTGGATTTGCAGTTGTCCATTCTGCAGCACCAATTAGTGAATTAAAAATGGCTAAACAACAAATTATCAATCATATTTTGAAAGAACTAATAGGAATGACTAAACAAGTAAATGGTTACATTTGTTATAGTGTTGTTAAATGCATAAAGCAGAGTAAAACTAGATCTGTTAATTTTACACTAATTCACCTGAAGTTCTTATAATATTTGAATAAATCCTTAAAGTTCCTAAATCTGTAATTGTCCGAAGCAGCACATATCCGGTGCTTTTTGTCACTCGCGACTCTGACTAGAATCCTAATAGAGACCAGCTTCAACTAAATTAGTGAGGCGGTGGTTTTTGTCTGCATTTATATGTCCGTTTTGTGCTTATCTGACTGTGATGCACTTGGCAAAGGAAAAAAAAAAAAAAATTACACACATTTAATTTTGCATAAATTATACATAAATTAAAAATGAAAAAATAATTTAAATTTAACAAAAAAATAAAAATTATTAAATATGTGTAAAAATCAAAAAAATATTACATCGCTTGAAACATATTGAGAGATCGAGTGAATAGCACACTGATTTGTCAAAGTATAAAAAATTTTATATTAAAATTTTTTCACGAAAAGTTTTATATTACAATTTTTTTACTTAAAACTTTTTAACAAAAAATTTAAGGTAAGGAAAGCTCTTCTCATTACAAATAACCAATCTTAATGAAAATTTATAAATTATCTATCAACAAAAAATTCTTGAGACCAAACTTAAATCGTGAATTAACCTTGTTAACACTTTGTACCAAGATTTAGATGTCTAGCTGTATGAGGCCTTTGAAGTAAGTTTTGTAAGAAAAAAGAGTAATATGCTATACTCAAGGTATGTATAGAATTGATTCCATAAAAAAAATTGAAATCCGTGCTCCAATATTTTGGTTCAATTATATTGACTGAATTGTATGGAATAACAACACTTGCCCAATACCTAAAACCGAACCATTTATACTTCAGTTAATTGGTTGGCTGTTTTGCCATCAATTTTGAAAGTTATTAAATTTAGAGATAATCATGTACACATTTAGGATATATGTTCATATAAATTATTTAAATAATAATGAGTTTATTTTTATTTAATCGTACAATTATCTATGAAGTTATACCAAAGCATGAATAAGATTATTGTTTAGAAAATCTATTCATTTTTTATTTGTTCAAAGTATCATCTTCCTCTATGAATAGATGACTAATTTTTTTAAAAAAAGAGTAGTTTAACAATAAATTTCTTTTAATAAAAACAACTTTAAACTTAAATTTATATTCATAAATTATCTTAAAACCTCTTGAGACATAACTAACTTCTATTACATTAATATCTTATTCATAAAATTTATTTATTTTAATATTTAAACACATTACTTCAAGTGTGTGTGTGTGTATATATATTATAAGTTTTAGTGATAATATCATAGAATTAACCTAATTATATATAGAATCGATAGGTTAAGAAAACAGAATAATAATTTAAAGATGAATTGTTACCTTGAGCCGGGAAGAACAGGAGAGGAAATGATGTCCCCAGGGACTGGAACTGAACTCTGCTGTGGGACGCATAATTTGGGGAACTTCTGAAATGAGATTTGGGGAGGACATTGATATTGGATATGACTCTAAAGAGGGTAACGCTGTCTGCAATAGCAATACCTTCTTGTGCCTTAGGTGGGATTGCTTCAAACGGTAAAGCAATGGCCATTTATAATACTCCCCTCATGAGTATCAATTATGTTTATTTTTTTTTTTGGTGATACATGAGGACGGAAGTCTTATAGGTAAGAATGTAGGAGTGGAGATGGAATTAGGGGTAGAAAAACTCACGTTAAGCAAGATCGAATTTGCTTTCCCTAAGTAGGGAGCAAGCCCTGGTGCCAAGTGAGTTAAATGACTCTACCGTATCAATTATGTTTTGAAAGAATGTATGGCAATGACTAAAAAGTAAACAACTGTATTTGATATAATATTGCTAAATACGTAAAGCAACGTGAAGTGTTAATTTTTAAAAATGTTTAAGTGGTCAGATAATAAAATGGAACAGTTGTTTTGTTAAAGTGAAGCGATTAAATTAAATAAAAATTAAATCATTATTTTTTATATATTATTTTAGGATTAATATATGAATTTACTAAAATAAAGAAAATTCTAAGATTGGGATATTATGAATTGAAAATGAGTTATATATTGTGTCTTGTTTTAAAAATTAGCAAGTACTTTTAAAGCCATAATAAAACTTGACTGACAAGAGAGAATTCTTGTTAAATAATTTTAATCCTTAATAACTGACCAGATCTCTTAGTTCTACCCTAATTCATGCTTGGAATATTCGAATAAATCCCTACACATCTTAAATCTGTACTAGATTACAAGAGTTTTTATTCGTCTCATTCTCTGGTTTTAAGATATGCATTTTTTGCTTTTTAAAATGGAAAAAAATAATAAAGAGATAAATATAAAATTTAATAAAAAAATAAAACATATAAATTATATTTTATATAAATTATAAAATAAAAAAAATCTAAACCCATAATTTTTCTAGGTTGGCACCTTTTGTTCAATTAAATAAGGGTACATGAGTAATTGTGAAGAAGCGGTGCATATGCGGTGGTTTCTGTCCCTCGCGACTCTCACTGGAATCCTAAAATTCAGACCTGCTCCAACTAATTCAATGAAGCGGTGCCTTTTTTTTTCTTTCGTTTTTTTTTTTTTATCTCAATGAAGCGGTGCTTTTGTACGCATTTGCATGTCCGCTTTGTCCGACATGCGGTGCGTCACAGTTGCATATGCGAAGTTGGGCATTTAAATTTTTCATTTTAATAATTTTTTTACTTTTTATAATTTTATATATAAATTTTATTTTTTTAATTTTATATTTATTTCCTTTTTATTTCTCAATAAATTTAAAGTCGAAAATCCTATATCTTTCTAATTACAAAGCACCCAACAAAAATATTACCCCGCCGCTTACTGTTGACATTTGACAACATCACTGATTTGTCAAATGGTACAAAGAAACTATGTAATCAGATTTATATGATCTATGTATGAGGTCTATGAAGTACATTTTGAAAGAAAAAAGAGCAATATACTATACTCAAGGTATGTATAGAAGCGATCCCATCAGAAAATTTTGAAATCCATGCTCCAATATTTTGGTTTAATTCTATTAACTGAACTGTATAGGAATAATAATAAGTTATTAAGTTTAGAGATGAGTTTTTTTTATTTAATCAGACAATTATTCATAAAATTATATTAATATATGAATAAGACTGTTTGAAAATTTCATTTATTTTTTATGAGTATTCTTTTCTTTTTAGGTGAGAAATTAATCTCTTTTAAAATTAAAGATTTGTAGTTGTAAATTCTTTCCAATAAAAATGACTTTGAACTTAAATTTGTGTTAATAAACTATTTTAAAATTTTAAGAATACAATTAATTTTCATTATTTTAATACTTTATTGATAAAATTTATTTAAATACATCACTTTAAATATGTACATTATGAGTTTTAATCTTAATATCATAAAATTAACCTAATTATATATATAATATATAGATAGATCAAGAAAACACAAAAATAATTTAAAGATGAATTCTTACTTTGAGCCGGGAAGAACAGGAGAGGAAATGATGTCCCAGAGACTGCAACTGAACTCTGCCGTGGGACGCATAATTTGGGCAACTTCTGAAATGGGATTTGGGGAGCACATCTACTCTACAGCAATAGCAATGCCTTCTTGTGCCTTAGGTGGGTTTGCTCCAAACCGTAAAGCAATGGCTATTTATGATAGTCCCCTGAAGAGTATTACACATGCAAGAAATTAATATATGGCTGTCAATGTTGTCGCCAAAGGAAATTGAATAAATATCTCGTTGTTGTCCTGACTATTATTTAGAATATTATAAGCAGTTTATTAAATAATTTCTCGGCAAAAGAAGCACAATCTTGACAACGAGGCGGCGGTGCTGGTCGCCGCTGTTATTTTTACTTTTGAGGATATTAATATTTGTGTAAATTAAAATAATATAAATATTATATAATTTTTTATGGGTATTTTGATTTTTTTTTTCATTCTTAAAATTTTTTTATAAGCTCTGGCCCCACATGCCGGTAACATTATTCCCGCGTGCCCCTTTCCATCACTTTTGTCAATCCCATTTCTATTTTCTGCTGAGACTTGAGGTCTTATTCCTCCGCATTTGAATAGTGACACGTACTTTATACAAAAAATATTATTGGCACAGTTATTAAGTTAAAGTTTCAAATATTTGATTTGTTAGATTTATGTTAAATTAAATTTTTAGCTAAAATATATGAAATTTTTATAAACTTTTACTTTGTTACAAAACACTCATTGCACTTTCAAATATAACAATAAACATATTATATTTTAAATTATAATAATTTATCTCTTTTATTAAAAAATATTTAAATTTTAATAGATTACATAATTCTTTATCAAAAATTGAAATTTTTCTTAAAAAAATTCTCTCTTATTAGATAAAATTAGATATATTAGTCTTTAAAATTAATTTTTTTAAAAGATTGTCAGCATCCAAACTATCTAGTTATAGATCAAATTTTATTGTTGAAAACTTTTACTTAATTATGATTTTGACAATTAATTACATCAAATTTTACTTTATTAATAAAAATAAATAGGAGAGATTTTAATTTTAAATAAAAAATTATGTACTCCATTAAGATTTAAATGATTCTTTAATAGAAAAAATAACTTACATAATTTTAAATTATAATATATTTATTGTTATATTTGAAAGTACAAAAAAAATTTTTACAAGATAAAAATGTAAGAGATTTTATATATTTTAGACTAAATTTTTTATTAAAATTTTTAGTTAGATGATTTGTAAGTATTATCAATTGTTATTAAAGCTTATAACTATCTTTTACATGGAATGAGGTATTTGAATTATTTAAGTTTTTTTTATGATTTTAATATTTTTACTCTATCTCTTTATATTTCTTTTTTTTTTATCTCACTTTTCATTAATTTTTTAACTCCTTTATTTTCTCACTGTCCTTCTGTAATCCCTTGACTCTAGAAACAAAAGTTATTGGTTTTTCATCCTAAAATGAGGTAACTTTTTTTATTTTAAACTTTTAATGAAGAAATTTATTGACAAAAAAATAATTAATATTGTAATATCTAAGTAATTGCCTCATTCAACCACCATTTAATTCAAAAAAGAAAATATTTTCCGTTAAAATAAAAATTGACACATACTTCCGCAGCTAACAATACTTATTGTTATTTTCAGTTTTTAATTTAAGATATGAGATATATGTCATTAGATAAGTTGTGATAAAAATAAAAATAATATATTTTATAATCAAAAAATTAATAAATAATAATTTATAAATTTAAAATTTTAAAAAATTTTATTAATGATTATTTTATTTATATTTTATAAAATAAAATATTATTTTGTTAAATTCCCACAAAGCATTTCTACATCTTTAAGACTATTAGACTAATCCTTACTTATGAAATCATGTCTATCGCTGACTTTGGTCATTTATACCTAAGGAAATTTGAACATACATTTATCAAATTATATTTTTGTAAAAATTTAAAGACAACTTAACTAGTTGAACTAATATTTAGAATTTAAAATATTATTTTATTTATAGAGTAATTTTGTGCTTTGTAATAAAGAGCATTCATTAGAATTATACTCGAAAACATACATAATCAAAGTCACAGTTATAAGTGAAAAAAATTAAAAAACAAATGACGCGAATAATATTTTGGGTGGTTTTATTATAATGGGAAGAATCACTTTATAAGTTTTAGTCCTAATATCATCATTCGAACGTTACTTCAAGCGCAGTTCTGATAGTCAGCCACCTCATCCTTTACTTCAATCACAGACACACTACGGAACTTTTACTCGCAGCAGCTTAATAATTTAGCCATCACCATTATTGGAAAAGCTCCGAAGACAGAAGACAGAGAAATGGGACGGCTATTCTATTCGAAGGTGGCAGACAAACTATGTTCCCAACCAGAGAAGGGTTTGGGCGTCATCGATACTGTAAGAAGTAAGAATTGATGTTTCAAAACAAAGCGGAAGGTGGTTCGTTTGAGAAGGCAATGTAAGAGTGCAGTCGTTAGTAGCCGTTATAAAATCTGTTCGGAGGTTTCAGTTAGAAGTTGTTAAAATTAGTTAGCCGCACTTCTGTATGATTCATACACGTGACTTAATCTCAAGAGCTGTAATTCTAAATACTCATGTAGATCGATTACAGAGAATCAATGAAGAAACTCTATTCAGCAATTCATTTGTCTTTCTTTGCATTGTGAAACACTAACAGATACCGATAGAATACGATATAAACATGAGAATATGACAAAATCTCAAATATAATAGATATTGATATTGGATATACATATATATATATTAAAAAAATATTATGAATAGCTTTGATCAGTTTTAAACAGAGTATAATAAAACTTAAATAACATAAATTTAATCTTTTTTATCAATTCAGATAATTATATTTATGACAAAAATTATTTAAATATTATTAAAAAAAATTTATTAAAAAATATGTCACTACATAAATATTTAGTGATATTAAAATATTAATATCAAATACGTATATGACAACTTATATAAAATACCTGTACTTCCTAGACTGCAGCTCTGGTCTTCCTCCTACAACTCAATGAGGCAGAAGGGCTCCAGATAGGGAAAGATAGTAAGTGGGTTGCTGTAAGGCCTCGGCCTTATGCCTTCATTGTCAACATAGGGTATATCCTAGAGGTAATATAAATATGCATGACTGTCACCATTTCACAATTATCATATATCATATGCATGATTGATATAGCAGCTTGAAATCCTACTGCACATATAACTGATGATGCATTTGGAGCTAAGGGTAACATGCAATAGCCATCTGCGAGAAGCTTAAGTCAGAAAAACAGCTTTAGAAACTGGCTATAACAAATGGCCTAAAATCATCAGCCTAAATTACAATGTAGACAATCTCTTCGTACTTAATCACTGCCATTCAAGTTTTCTGTACGTTTACTGCGTGCCTTGGGATATTGCATTCATATGCAATGAACATGTAAAAGAAACCTTTCATTTTAATTTCAAAAGTCTCTCATTTTACATTATTTTAATATTTGAGTCTCACGAACTTACTCCTTATCCATCCGTAACTTTAGCAAAGAGATCTTTGAGTGAGAATGGCTCTCTTTAAATTTAGCATTGCTACATATCTAATTTGCATTTGTCAAAAGTTGTTGGGACTCAAATCGACAGGCAAATCAATTATAAGTTACAAAAAAAAAAAAAAAAAGAAATCTTTAAAGAAAATATGAAATGCTATAATTAGATGCTATGATTTTCTGAGTTTTTTGTGGGACTTGGGATATTGCATTCATTGTGATTAATATGCAGAAGAAACCTTTCTGGGATACTTCTAGAGACAGATACTATAATTTGCTTATTCATGCAATTATGCATACTCTTGTTAGATAGTCACAGTTGGAAACAAACAAAATGATCATTCTTGTCAGATTTTTTTGAAGACTTATTTAAGTAGGAAATCCCCCACAAAACCCTTTTTATAGATTTTTACATTTCACATGGCAGATTATGAGCAATGGGATATACAAGAGCATTAAACATCGTGCAGCAGTAAACTCTAAAAAGGAAAAAAAATCTCAATTGCCACTATTTTAAACCCCAGACCCAATGTTGGGTTAGCTCTTGCACCATCACTGAACAAACTCCACCACTATTAGAAGTGAAGTCAACATGGACAATGCCATTGTAGTTGAAAAATAAAAACAATGCATGAGATCTTGATTATGATTCAGTTTAATTTTCTGTAAGGATTTTTCTCTCACGGCATCACTTTTTGTCAATCTTCTTCTTGGACGGAACTTTGTTTGCATAAAACATACTCTTTTATATGATTTCCAAAACTAATTAGTTAGGTTATTAATATTACTTTATGATAATAGAAAATCGATGCCCACGTATTATATTTTACATAATTAATATTTTAGGTATAAAGTGTTAAATTTATACCGTTTTATAGTTTGATTTATATAAAAAATTAATTTAATAGTTAAATTATGTAAAATAAAGAATTTGTTAATATTATTGATCTGAAAAAATGAATCTGACTGCTATCTTGACTGGATCTATAAAAAGATGAAACCTAAGATCGTTAATTATAAGTTCCCAGATAATGAAGGGTCAGATTCAGCTTCAACAGATAACAATAATCGCTGAGATTGAAGTTGAATTGCTGAAATATTGAGCAAAAACAGACTCAGCAATTATTGAATCAAGATTTTCATTGCTGCACTGTACTGAGAAGCCATATCTCTAATAATTGCCCGTCACTGCAGTCCGTGAGTAATCTAGTCCACAAGGACTATGAATCAACACGAGCCATTCTCAAAGAATATGTCCAAATCCTTGAAAATATCAGCAGCTTACCAACTGCAGCGATAATCAAAGATTCCAAAAACTTTGCCCAATAACTTGGCGTTTTGGTTCACGGCCTAACAAGATGTGCATATACTTTGTCTTTATGCTGGATAACATAAAATAAATGCAAAAAAAAGACAAAGCAAAGGTATATATCTGTACGAGATATTATCGATAAATTTATAAGTAATTATTACTAAATTTATTTTTTTTTCTTTTTAAAATGTAAATTATGTCAAAAACAAAGTTGTCGTTATCAAAATACGATTAAATACAAAAATGATATTAATACATCAAATTTTATTGACTAAAATGTACAGAATCTTCTTAAATTTTAGGTCGATTTTAAAAATTCTCCTAAATTTTAAAAATTTTTAAATGGCCCTCTTGAACTATAAAAAATTTTTAAATAACCTATTTCATCAAGTTTTTCGTTAAAATTTAAGAAAATGACGAAAATGACCTTCATTGTAAAACTGAAAAATTGAAAGCTGTGAACAGTAAAATTTTAGAATTTTAACATTAAACCTCAACCCTAAACCCTAAGCCCTAAGCCCTAAACTTTAAATCCTAAATCCTAAACTCTAAATCCTAAACCCTAAATCCTAAATCCTAAAACCCTAAACCCTAAACTCTAAATTACAAATCTACACTAGGTTTTCTTCTTTTGCATTTATGGCAGATACAAAAATTTATGTGCGTTTAAAGGGTATTTTTATCTTTTTATCGGGTCAAAGTGGAAGTTAACTAAAAAATATCCAAATTTTGACGGAAAACTTGACGAAATTGAGTGTTTTTAAAATTTTTCATAGTTCAAAAGGGTCATTTAAAAACTTTTAAAGTTTAGGAGGGTTTTTAAAATCGACATAAAGTTTAAGGGAGTTCTATACATTTTAACCAATTTTATTTGATTAGATAAGATTGTTTAAATAGGTCAAACAATATTATTGAGTTATATCAAAAATTAAATTTTTAAAAATATTATTTATTAAAATAAATGTTTAATAATCTTTTTAAATAGTTTTTTAGTCTTCATTTATTTTTTTTATTAGACTAAAAATTATTTGATTAACTTTTTAACTGAAAACTCTAATAGTCTTTTTCATACATACTTGAATTAATATAACTAAGTTTCTATCATATTCTTTTTAATAAGTGTAATATTAATTTTTTTTATTTTAATTATTTTGAATCATCTCAGTATTATTATATCTACTACCCATTTTTTCGTTTTTATTAATCCATTAACACTCCATACTCACTAACATTTAATATAATAATACTTTAATAAAATTATCAGTAAGAGTATAAGACACAAATAAACTCCTACAATTCTTGAGTGCTAAAAATCTAATAAGATTCGACATAATATGCAATAACCTTCAAAATAAAATTCCAACTCACTTTTAAGTTAATTATAACACAATTTATAAATGTTTAATAGTCCCACATTTAGTGAGACTATATTTTCTTATTGTCAACTATTTTTATAAATTAAATTTTATTATATATTTATTTAAATAAATTTAAATCATTAAATTTATTAAACTTAGTAACTAAATCTTATTAAAATACCAATTGAACCCAATTTTTATCACAAAATGTTCATGAGGATAGTTTGTCATTTATGGGTCCAATTAATTATTTTCAATATAACTTACTTTACTCTGGGTAATTATTAATTTGACTTAGAAAGATCTTTTGTCTAATAAATGAGACTTTATTACCTTTTATTTCTTGGCCATTACCAACTCCATGCCTCATACGGTTCACAAAATGAGTTTACTTTGGATAATTACCGAAGGCAACGAATCTGTGGAAAAGATATTTACAAAGCAACCTTCCAATCATGATTCGTGAACCTTATCTCTATCCAAAGAATACAAATCAAACATATATATCTGTACATATCAAACATATCTGCCTACATTATAAATATATGCATGAACCAACCACAACACGACAGACTGTAATCGTTCCTCTCAGTGATGGAGACAAGAAACCTTTACTTTGGTTTTATAGCTGTATTGTTCTTTTTATTCAGAGAATGGGTAGCCTGCAATGGCCATTATATGTCAGCCATTGGCGACCCAGGTATGAGAAGAGATGGCCTCAGAGTTGCAATGGAGTCCTGGAACCAGTGCAATGAGGTAAATGAAGAAGCACCACATATGGGAAGTCCAAGAATGGCAGATTGCTTTGACGTTGAACATTGCAAAGCACATGGTAAGTCCCCTTTGTATGCATGATTAGCAGCAATTTGGTTCTCTTGCCGTTTGCAGATCTACAAGAATTGCAATGTGATTTTACTTTGTTCTTATTGTAAGCATGATGTCTAACTTTGAATGCTTGTACGCTTTGATGATTAGGAGATGAGGTAAAGTTGATTCATAGAGTGCATGAATGGCAGAACAGGCTAGGCATATCCAGCAATCCCTATGATGTAGTGAAAACCCACAATGTGGACTATTACGCTGCCTATAAAGAGATGTACTTAGGTCGCATGTGTCAGGTTTCAGATATTCCAAGGCCATGGCAGTTCTGGATGATCATGCTCAAGAGTGGCAACATGGACACATTAGCAGCTGTATGCCCAGAAAATGGCAAGAAAGCAAAGCCCTTCCCACAGACATCAAGGTTCCCTTGCTTTGGCAAAGGGTGTATGAATATGCCTTCTATGCACCATAACTATAGCAAAGTGTATGGGAAAGAAAGGAAGATTATGACGGGAAGCTTTTATGGGTCATGGGATTTGAATGCTGATGTCGCCACAGCAATTGATCAGAATGATACTTCCTATTACTCTGTGACTTGGGAGAAGGAAGTGGGTAAAGGAAGTTGGGTTTTTCACCATATCTTGAAGACATCCTCTAAGTATCCGTGGCTAATGCTCTATCTGAGATCAGATGCTACACAAGGATTCTCTGGTGGCTACCATTATCAAACAAGAGGCATGTCCAAAATAGTTAAGTGTTTCTCCCACTCATTATTTGGTTATTCCATTACTAGCCATTAATTTGCTCAAATGCTATTGGACTCACTTTACTTACCACACTTGAGAAGGGACATTGCTTTCTTTGAGCACTAAAGTAACTATCATGCTACCTGCAATTTTTTTTATAATAATTAGTACACAAATTGCTTTGCTAATGTAACAATGATTGAGTTTAAGTGGTCTGACTAATTGAGGTTTTTCCTATTAAATGAAATGATTAAAAAACAATTCTTTTTAAATGGGTGAATAACATTGCAGGTACCAAAGTCACCACATTTCAAGGTGAGGTTCACCCTTGATATAAAGCGAGGTGGGGGTCCAAAGAGCCAATTCTACCTCATGGACATGGGTAGTTGTTGGAAGAACAATGGTGAACCATGCAATGGGGATGTGACCTCGGATGTGACCAGATACAGCGAAATGATCATCAACCCGGAAACGGAAGCATGGTGTAAACCCGATAAACTAGTACAGTGCCCTCCGTACCACACCTTCGCAAACGGAACCCGGGTTCACCGGACCGACAAAGCTCACTTTCCTTACGATGCCTACCATGTTTACTGTGCTCCGGGCAATGCCGAGCACTTGGAGCAGCCAGCAAACACTTGTGACCCGTATAGCAACCCGCAACCCCAGGAGATACTTCAAATATTGCCCCACCCGGTTTGGGGCGAATACGGTTACCCGACAAAAAAAGGTGAGGGTTGGGTTGGTGATCCCAGAACTTGGGAGCTTGATGTTGGGAGGCTCTCTCAATCACTCTATTTCTATCAGGTGAGATCTCATTAAATTCTTTAAAGTAAACAAATTATCAATAAAATAATATTAGTTTTTTATTTTTATAAATTAAAATTTATAAAAATATTATTTAAATAAATTTAAATTACTAAATATATTAACACTCAATCAATTAAATCATAAATCTAATAAATTTAATAGTATTTTTTATATATGATCTTATTTATTATTTTTTCTGATAAAATTCATTAATTTTAGTAGTGGCATTATCTTTTAAATGCAGGATCCAGGTACTAAACCTGTGGAGAGACACTGGCCATCAATTGACTTGGGGACTGAAATATACATCAGTGATATTGGCCAAGTTGCAGAATGGACAGTCAGCAACTTTGATATTATGATTCCAAAGCATGTTTATAAACATTCTTGATAGTTGAGAACAAAAGCACTCCAACTTCAAGAGAATTTGGTATTGGGTGGGAAGCTACAAAACAGTAGGAGATTTAACTTAGGGTGTTTGTTAGGTAAATTCATATATATATTTTTCTTTGATGACATTCTCAGTTATTAGCCTGTCTATGCCAAGTTTAAGCTTGGTGGTTGGAACTTGTAATTTGGAATTCACATAATACCAAACCTCCAGATTTTCACTTTGTTGACCGTTAGTTTACAGAGACAAAGGAAAACAGCCATATTATCTCATTCAACTATCGATTTCTTTTTTCCTTATATGATATATGAAACTTTTAATTTCCTTTTTTATGTAATAAGTATTAATTCATATATATGTATGTATATATTTTGATCCGTTTAATTCATAATATTTATATTCACATTAAAGAAGAAAAATAGTTCTTCTGAGTGTTTTGTAGGTAAAGTAATTTTACCAAGATTGGGTTGTGTACTACAATCAGGTGATCACATTTAACCTCAGTAACATAATCTGTCCTCAAATCAGTACGGGGAGACTAGAAAGCAACAATTAACTTTTATTAATCAATTAAATGATGTACACATAATTACAAGGACAATTCCCAGAAAGCTAAACGGGAAACCAAACCTGAACCCCTCAAAAGATTTAGTTAACCTTTCCCTCCACTGCTGACAAAGCACTCGAAATCTAGCTACCTATGACAATCCATACTGAATGGTCCCAGAATGCCTGTGAGCTGCAACGGCTACAGCTGCAGCACCAATTTGACCAAACTGAGATTGCGCTTGCAGCAGTTTTGCATCAATGGTTGTGATAGGGTTATTCAAGTGATTTATCTTGGCTTGCTGGCAGTACGGGTTGGTATTGAGGTCAATGGGTGGTCTGGCTTCTAAGTTACACTGCTGGGATGTGAGTTTATTTTTGCCTTGTAAAAACTCATTGTGCGTTTCTGACATAGTCTTCTCTGTGTTTGTGGGGTGAACCCTAAAAGAACAGTGCGGAGAGACAGATTGATGAAAGGCATTTTGGTAGAAGATCCTCGGGTCATACGCATTTATGTTTCTCCCATTTTCATAGGGTATAACAGGCCCTACGACTCTCCCTGGTTTAGCTGTGGAATGAAGGAAACAGAAGTTAGTAACTTAGGATAAATGTGGAACATAACAAAACATGCAAATACCAATTCAAATTAAGCTTCTCAATACAGACCCAGAACTTGGGTTAAGGCAACAGAACTGATCCTGGCACCCTATCAAGCTTCACATATTAACAGCACGTCATGCCATAAAACAGACAAAATTAATAAAAAAGGAAATTTGGATACTTCAAGATCCAAACATCCAAGTATCAATAATCAACATATATAGAAAAGTTGGTCCCAGAGCTGCTACTGTTCATTGCTGCGGCCGTCGTGCACGGGCAGCCCCTGCTGCCTGTGCACACTGCCCCATGCAATCACGGGTGCAGGACCTATAGACAGGTTTTTGCCATTAAGTCCCTCTATGACACCACAAAGAGAAACGTTTGATGACAGGGCTGTCAGCACGAACAGGAACAAAGAACTTTGAAGGTGAAAGAAAGAAGGGAGAGAATATGAGGGTGTATACTGTTTATACTTGTACAATTACCCCACTACAAACAACGTCAAAGCAGTGTATAATTTCCATTCCCTATAGTCCATAACCCTCATGCAGTACTTGAAATCCCAAGTTATCAAATATATAAATTTCCATAAAATTGTTACAGCTGACATAAAAAGGAAACCGATAGGGCTCCCTCCAAGGTGACAACTTCTATTTTGACACCAATATTCAATATAATTATTACCAATTTCTACAGCCCTTAAGGATACTTGTGTTAATTAAGTGTATTAAAGTTCAGAGAAAAGCATTAATCTTTTCTTAGAAGTGGTTTTGTCCAGCATCTTTGTGAGACTGTCTTTCCATCCAATTTAGAATTCCAGGCAGCAGGGATTAAGGGACTTTCAAATGTGTGTTATATTTGTGTGATTCCGTAGTTAATGGCTCAAGTCTTATCACAAATTATCAGCATAACTTTCTTTTCCAATCATTTATGCAACCAGGTTGTTTTCTTGGCTTCTCTTCGGATCTTAGCAGTGGCTTCTTGAAAGGACTTTCCTTAACATATTTGTTCTGTTTCCTTTCTTGGCTTTTCTCATGGCAATTTTAGAAGGATTGCTTGTCCCACTTCAATATAATTGTCTTGCTTCTCTAAAGTATAAAAAAATAAAAACTTTTTTTTAGAATATAAAAGCCAAGCTCCACATCAATTATAGATATTACACCTGTTGGCACCCTTGGTGGAGGTCGTGAACCCCTCAATTGACTTCCAGAATTTGATTCTGCTGCTCTCAAATTCTTGGATGCCTCTTCCGCAATTTGCTGGTTCTCATACGAAGCAATATTTGGCTGTGCATTAGGAGGGATTGTACAAGAGTGAACAGTCGACCTTCAAAGGAAAAAACCAGGTTATATCATTATAACAATCAGAAGAACACTTAGTAAAACAATGCTACCAAACTTTAAATGTGAAATACGTAATAAGCAAGCCATGAGCCATGGCTAGTATGTTAGTCTTATAGTCTTACCGTGGAAGGGAGACATGCTTCCTTTCTGGGGGAATCACTGGACCACTTTTGCCACTATTTTCCTCAAGATAAGCAAACTGCTTTCTGAATTGACCTATTGCACTGAAGGAAGTACATGTAAGTTATATGTTGCATATAAACAGACATTATACATACATCTAAAATTAATTAAAAACAACAATCTGCACAAGGTATAATTAGCAAAAGTGTATTTGAACCTTGGATATAGGAAGCTTGTGCCTTCATTTCCACTCATGTAATCTTTAAGCAGCTGAGGATGATATTCCAGTATTTCCCGATATATTAATTCCCTGATATCCTCCTTTGTCACCCTTCGCCTCTCGAACTCAAATTCCAACTTCGAAATTGGCAGACAAGCAGGTTCCCTCTCAACTTTGGCCAAGCCCTTAAAGTAAGGATCAGCTAGTGCCTGCCCACCACAGTGGCATTGTAATTTCTTTCAGATTTTTATTGAACAAAAATCTTACAAAGATCTGGTAATATACTCACTAAAGGGGCCATAGAGTCAACATATGGCATAAAATAAATACCTCTTCAGCGGTTGGCCGATCCTTTGGATCAAAGGCTAGAAGCCTTTGCAATAGGCGAAGTGCCAATGGATCAGCATTTGGAAATTTCTGTTCAAATGGCACAGGAGATTTTTTCCTCATTTCCATCAAGTACTTCCTCGCCTTCTCATTTCGAACCTCCATTTCAGAATGAAATTAAATGTCAAAACTTCTTAAATAATTTTACAGACAAGAAAAAACATAAAATCAACAATAGAGATGGCAAAAAAAAGGAATAGCGGCCCATACTCCTGTAATAGTCTCTGGTGATGGTGTCCCAAGAAGATCAGTAATCAAATCCAATTGATGTACAACAGTTTTACCAGGAAACAATGGCTTTCCAGTCAACACCTCAGCAAATATGCATCCAATGCTCCATATATCAATTGCCGGTGTATACTGCAAACAAAATGCAGACATAATCAGACTATTAGGAAGAAGAACAATTTCTTGTTGCAAACAAACCACATCAGAGAAACAGACATAACCTGACACAATTACATTGAGGAAAGATAATTCAATATCCAGGAGAGATCAATAGTCCTCCCTGAACAAGAATTATTATAGTCTAGGGATCACTGTTTACTATAAAGCACTCTGAAGACATTTCATACAGAAATTAATGCAACCAGTTTACACGTTGAACTAGCAAAGCACGCTTTAACTATTTTCTCTCCTTTCTGATCAAGTATTATAAACCTTGTAACATGCTGGAAGAAATACAGACACCATAAATTATTTATGCCGAAAAATCATTGTTTACCATAACCCACTCAGAAGGCATTTCATACAGAAATTAATGCAACATTTCCAGTCTGGCCAGAAAAACACAGTATTCACTCTTTGCTTTATTCTCTATGACTGCTAGCTCAAGTCCAGTTACCTTCCAAAGCATGCCTACAGGTATCAGGTCCAGGAAAAATTGCTTACCAAGTTCTAATTGAACTCCTAATTCAACAATTATTATATTCCATGGCTGGACAACCAACATGGACATGCCACTTGAAACTTCACCTTTTCCTTCTGACTAGACAGGGAAACACATACTTTCCCATAGCACAAGAGCTAACAAACAGAAGGAACTGCTATTTGAGTGCACAAAATCAATAGCTACCTATAAGTCACCCAGTCAATAGACTCAATACATATATAGAAGTAACCTCTGTTGCAAAAGATCTTTCAAACTCAACTGTCAAAAGGATACGTCATTGACACAAGCGAATTGGCAATGACACGATGATTAAAAATTTGATTTAAGAATGATGCAAGAAGAATGAGTATGGGAAGATCCAGAGATAAAACAATACATGTGAGCTCAAATAAGATGATGGAAAAATTAGGAATAGACGAGTGTATCTGGTTAAACTTTCTAGCACTTTTTGATAAATAAAAGGTATTAACAAAATAATTACAAAGTCATTCTAAGATATGATTCAAATCTAGGTGTTAACATTGTTTAGTATCCTTTTCAAGCCTCAGAATAGCTTAAGTTTAAGAAAACCGAGGTACTCCATCAAATAAACATAAGATAAATTGACAACATAAATCACACAAGATTATTAAGCATTTGAATGAGTTTTATATGCTTAGGACATCATTACTAGAGATAAGCACAGATGGCCAAACAGCAGATAAGCCATCACAAACTACAACCTTATCACATCATAGTCTCATAAATTCTAGCAAACGTTAACCTTGGAAGAAAATGATCCACACAGCTCTGGGGCTCTGTACCATCTAGTAGCAACATAATCCTGCAAGATGCAACAAAGGAAAGCCATGGTAAATATCACTGCCCCTAATTAAATATATCAAACAGCCATAACATCAGATACTCTATTCGCAAATCACATACAGTCCAAAATATTGTTGTTGGGGCATCATTGAATGCGACTCTTGCCAGTCCAAAATCACAAATTTTCAATTTGCAGTTTGCATTGGCCAATATATTCTTGGGCTTAAGGTCTCGGTGATAGACATTTGCTGCAATAAAAGCACTTTAGGTCAACCTTTTGCTGGCATGTAGAAAATATACAAAAAAAAGTAGCAAGGATACATGTAAGCCAAAAACAGAGAGAAAAAAAAAAAAAAAAGAAACAGAGGCCAAGATAAAGAAACATATACTTGTATGCATATACTTCAATGCACGTAGCATTTGATAAAGAAAAAACTGATGATGTTCACGGGTCAAGTCATCATTAGCTTTGATGACTTGATGAAGATCAGACTCCATGAGCTCAAAGACAACATAAATATCTTTAAACTCCCTCTTTGAAGGTGGCAACATAATCCTCTTAATCTCAACAATATCAGGGTGCCTTAAAAGCCTTAGCAACTTGACTTCACGTAGGATTCGAATGGCATCAGAAATATGCTCGAATACATCATGAATCTTCTTTATTGCAACTTTTTCCCCTGTGTGTGTATCAATTGCTGCACAAACAACTCCATAGCTACCTTTCCCTATAACTTCAAGAATCTTGTATCTATTGGCATCCCCATACTCGGTGAAAAATTCCAACTCTTTCATATCCTGCACATTATCAATTCTACGTAAAATTTTATGTTCTGCACAACTCATTTCTAATGATTGACAGAAAACTTGAATCGAATAGCAAAGTTGAACACCATCCACAAATTAAACATATCCAACTACCAATCAAAAGTACAGGTGAAGCCAATCTTTCTAATTTTGCAAAGCGAAGCAGAAGCAGTTTGCAATAATTAGTTCACAAATCACCATTTCAAGATGCCATAAGCTTTAATACAATTGTTAGCAAGTAATACTTTTGGAGAACAATCAAAGAGACTCCAAAAAGGTTAAAAATTTTAAGAACAAAGGGTAAGCCTTGCAGAAATCAGAGGTTAGTGTCCAATAACATCCTATGAAATAACAAAATATAACTTGTCTGCTCTATAAATCCTGCATTGAAAAGCATAGAAACAGACAAATTATGTTTTACCCAAAAATAATTACTTAATAATATGTAACTGAAAGAATACCAAATGAACAGATTCTAGGAACATCTATAATCATCAAGTGCAATGAGCATCAGCCAGACACAAGAAAACAAAGCCGTACAGGAGTTACGATAATCAGCGAGTCAATGACGGGAAATAAATGAAACGCAGAGAAAATATCAAAGTCAGATAGTTGCTTGCTTGCAGAAGTCAATGTATGCTAACCAACATCTAGCGAGGATATCAAAAGGGAAGTTTCATTTAGAATTGAATATTTAGTTTGAAAATCACCATGAGAACCATCAGCAATGGGTAGTGGGAAGCAGACGATCCTCTAATGCATATCCAAAAACCAAGATGACAAAAGAAAGGAACAATTTTTACATCAAATGCCTTAACATCCGTTGTGTTTCATTGTTATTCATTTTCTTTTCTTTTTTCCTTTTTCTTTTTGCTTTCTGCCACTCCAGGGCTCAATTTTCCATTTCCGTTACTACTTCCAGCCCTTTATCAGATTATACAACGGTAAGAAATTCCACGGACATAAACAGAGTCATATGCCGGAAAAAGAAACGACCTTCTTTGGCTGATTTAGCTGCATCTTGTCCTTTGTCTTTTCCTTGTTCTTTTTTCACCTTTTCTTCCTCTTACCTCTTCTTTTTCTTCTTGCTGGATATAGATCAAACAGAAAGTAAAGACTTCAGAATACAACTAGCCACATTCCCCACCTAATCGTGCTGCGAATCACAAGCCCGGAATCCCTTCTCCTACTTCGCTTGAAAACACAAATACACCAAAAACCAAAAGCCTCCTCTCTCTTCCACTTCCTCACTCAAAGCCCAGATCGAAGATCAAACTCCATCTTCAAATGACCATGAATTCAGCATCGCATTGAGCATAAAATTAGCAATTTGAAGCTGGAAAACCTCCGAAATTACGGTTTAAAATGGAGGTGAAACCCTAGAACGTGAAGAGGTTGAGATTGGAGGTGCAGCAGAAATCCTCCACGTGAGAGGATCTAAGCGCAGAGGAGAGACAGCACCAAGAGATCCCAAAGACAGAGAGAGAGAAGAATTGTGAAGAAGATGGGAGAATTTCACTGATGTATTTATTTATTTTTATTTTATTTTAAACCAAAAGAAAATCTATAAGAAATTTTCTGCCCTTGGTTTTTTCTTGGTTCAATAATGACATCTTAGATACGGTCTAGAGGCATACGTCAGTGGCCGTATATGTAATTATTGTCAAACCCGAGCCTGGTTTATTAGTGATATTCTTTCATCACTCTCATTTATTCTAAATATATAGTTATACTTCCAATTTAAAGATACACAAAATTTATCTAATCTTTATATAATTCACTCCTCTTTTTTGCTTTTAAATTAAAATGAATTCAATTGTAAAATATAGAAAAAAATTACCATTTTAGTCTTCAAAAAATATCCTTTTTATTAATTTAATCTTAAAAATATTTTATAAATTGAGTCCTCTAAAAAAATTCTACTTATCCAGTGCATTTGTTATTCTCTGCGTCCATTTGGAGGGAGTATTGTTTGGTTTTGGACGAAGGAGTCACCAAAGGATTAATTTGGTAAAATTTTTTTATTGATAGACTAAATTAATGGGAAAAATATTTTAAAAACGAATAAAGAGGGCATTTTTCATAGATCAACATAATAGTCTTTTATAAAATTTATATCTACATCTATGCTATATACAAAAGTGAAAATGGACAAAAACATTTTAGGACTAAAACATCCTTTTTTGAAATTTTATTTACTAAAATATCATTTATTATAAATTCACATTATCTTAAAATTTAAATAATATTTTAAATAAATTCAAAAACTATTGTCTTTGTCCTTATGATAGATTATATGTCTTAATAGAAAATAAATTATAATTTTATAAATTCTTTTAACATTTAATGCTTTCTTATAACTATTAAATATAACATCAATTATCATAACTAAAAATTTATAACAAATGATTTTTAGAAAAAAATTTTACTTTTTTAACGTGTTGTTTTTACTCTCACTCTATTTTATAAATTACCAGTATTTATTTATTTTATTAAATATTTGATATAATAATTAATTCTCAAAAATTATATTATTTTATTATTAATTTTTTAAATTCACATGCATGGTATGTGCGTAAAGACTAATTTTATAAATATAAAATTACTAATATCATTATTCTTGAAATAATCATTTAATTAGGAATTATATTCTTTAGTTCTTAGTAATAAAGTAACATTTATTGTTT
The DNA here is from genome assembly GCA_037013595.1 of Dicorynia guianensis. NCBI lineage: Eukaryota > Viridiplantae > Streptophyta > Magnoliopsida > Fabales > Fabaceae > Dicorynia > Dicorynia guianensis. The sequence goes on from JASUAB010000009.1 coordinate 8,133,899, forward strand.
TATTAGACCCTTTTCCATAAAAATTTTTAATTCAAATTTAATATCTTAGGTATATATTTAATGATTTGAAAAATTTTTTGTTAAAAAAAAAACTTTATAATACCAAAGTTAGTATAATTACATGTCTATTTCTCTATTATGTTTAGAGGTCAATACAAGAGATCTGTGTAAGTGAAAGAATGAAAAAAATAAATACAAAATTATTTCAAGTCATCCTCATTACTTAAATACAATAAAATACAAAAATTAATTTTCTTCTTCATTGCCCTTACAAGGGAAGATAACGAAATCCCATTAATATCTATAGGGCGTAATTAATAACCCTCAAGCTCTCTTTTTCTTGCCCCATAAATATCATATTTTAATTAATAAACTAAACAAGTTACTTGATATATAATCTTAAATTTTAAAATTTTATGGGTCAAAATATATATTAATATAAATTTTCATGCCAATCTTTAGTTAGAGCAATAATAAGAAAATAATTAAAATAGCTTTTATTTAGGAAATGAGTCTTCTGTTTTAGTAAGAAAAATAGAGATTTGGATTTTGACTTTTTTTATGATTTTTTTATTCGTTTATTTTATATTTAAATCTCACCAATTTTTCAAGTGATCGATTTAAAAAAATAGTAAGAAGAAAATAATTAAGAGAAATTTGGATTTTTCATGTTCAGCGGAAGTGTGGTAGATGCTAGATATTTTTTGGGTAGTGTGATGATCCCCCATGTGATGGAACAGTCTTATCCATTTGATTGGGAGTGTACAACCCCCACCTACCTTCCTTCATCAACTAGCAACTTATGCATTTAAAACTCTAACAGTATACATTAACACACCTATTTGAAATAGAAAATATGTGACTTTTTCAATACAAATTATAGGATAGAGAGATAGGACAGAATTAAAAATTAAAAAAATAAAATACCTATTTGATGTGATACAATTAGGAAATAATTGTATTCTTTCCCCTATTTATACATACTTAGTATAACTAATGAGTATGGCTATTACTATTTATAGTTCATCAATCACCATACCATGGCCTTAGTGTTGTATTCTTCATCAACACATGTAATTGTCATAGTAGTTATATTTTTCATTAATTATGAGAAATCTTAATCATACGACTCTTCTATTTAAATGTAAAGTCTCGCACAAAATATATGTGCAAATTAATGTCTTTGGATCAACTTTGTTAGAAAATCAACATTAGTATCAGAGCCTTGTTATGCTTATTTTCATTTTTGTTTGTCTTATGTGTGGTTTGTTCCATGCATGACTTATGTTGTAAATTTGTCAAACAATTTGATAATTGCAGACCATACATATTTTGAGTTATTTTTGAAAATTTAAATTATCCTTTTTTTTTTGTAATATTTGTATGGATTTATTTTATTTAATAAGGGCTTCTAAGTAATATTTTATATGTATGATTCGCATTACATATATAAAAAAAAAATTGTTCAAAGTTGATTCTATAAAAACTTGTTTTTGAAAATTTTTTTACAACTTGGTGAACAACCACTTTAAGCAATATTTTGAATCTAAACATCTAGGTTTCAAAAAATAATCTTGGCATGGATTTATTTCTTATAATAACATCTTTTCAATGGGGCTAGAATTGTCCCAATTAAAGCTCACATGAGAGAAATATGAGACTTAAAAAAAGACTTTATAATTGTGAAAAAATTTAAAAACAATTGGTTACTAGAAGTTAAAGGAAATCTCTATTGAAAAATTTAACCCTAATAAATCTTACATTAAATTTTTCTACAAAGTGAATCCCACACTTTTAATTTGTGTATGCTTTTATTATGAGATTTTGTTTGGATAGCTTTTTTTTAATTACATTTACATTTATTTTGGTATAATTTAATTAACAAAGTTAACACTGCAGCCACTGTTATTATTATTTAATTAAAACGCGTGCAACCAAGAAAGAGAAGACATGCAGGAGTGAGACAAATAGAATTATATTGTTTGGGAAGACTATAATTTAATAATGTAGGATATTAAATTAGGAATTTTTAAAGTCAAATTAATGCTGATAATGGTATCAATTTCAGGATTACGCAGGCAAAGCCCTTCGCTTGGTGACGCCAGCTACCTAAAATTGGACGGCGGAGCATGAAGGAAAATACTATACAACATGGCAAGTCATGCTCTCTTGGTCTCCTGTAAGCCTTAGACTTAAAATAGTTATTAAAAGTGATTTATTAGATTTATTTTTTATAATAATTTATATTTTAATTTTTAGTGATAATTTATTTTACATTTGTATAAAAAATATACACTTACAGTTGAAATTTCCCAAAGACACATATCTTGGAAGGCAGGGATCACTTGGATGGCTATATAGGACAACTAGTTCTTCTTCAACCCACTTGAATGTTCAAGTTAGATTGCAATTTCTTTTTGCTAACCAAAGTCAGATTTCTTGTCTCTTTCCTTTTTGTTACTGAAATATCATCTATAATTTTCAAATCAAAGGAACATCTATATCATATGGAAGTCAAGGGGCAAATTGATGGTTCTCCTGGACATACCTAAGCATATTCTTCTATGCCCCTTTTTATCCTCTTTAGAAAATTGCTCGTTTCTCCAATTTTTTGTTAATTTCTTGGCATAACATTTTGATATGGAGTAGTGTTAAATGGCACAAACTCGAGTAATGATAATATAATGTATGTAGTTTTTATAATTTATGCATAAATTACTATATGATAATATTTAAATTTATTTGATTATACTTGAAATTAACTTTAAAAAAATGATTAAATTTAAATATAATTATTACCTGATATTTTATATATAAATTACGGAAGTAAGATTAAATAAATACTTAAAAAAAGCAATCCTTAAAAGGATACATGTAAATACAAAATATTTATATTAATTTATTTTAATTTTTTAATTTAAACTATATATATAAAAAAAAGACTCTTATTCACTATAATAATCTCACTTTTTTTAAGAACTAGTTTTTTAACTTTTGATTTAAAAAAATATTCTGATGCAAATAAAAAGACAAGCTGAAGCAAATGAATTTTAGGTGAATGAAATTATGTATGAATTCCAAAAGCATCCAACAAGACAAACAGAAGCTTCTGCAAATATGTTTTGGTTTTGCCAGCATAAGGTGGCTTAATTGGCAAAGGAGGATGAGTTTTAACTTTATTAAGGTTTAATTTTTTTTTACTAATATGAGAATTGTGTTGATAAACAATTTATAAAAACCTATTTAAATGTCCTTAAAAAATAGAAACATGTCTTAACTTTTTTTTTTTTTGAGTTATAAAAAAACCATAGTATGACTTAAAGAAAAGAAGGTGAGGATGTATAAATTCAGAAAAAGGAACAATTGTATCAGTTGATGTATCAACTCACCAACAAACATGCCTTAACCTTAATGGAGAAGAACTGAATTCATCTAAATTTTTTTTATAAAAAAAAGTTGTTGTTTTTAAAAATATAAAGTCTCCTAAACTGCCCCTTTCTGGGACCTTTAAAAAATTTCCAATATGATTTACCATCATACTCTGGGGTCATCAAGTGCCGGGGCACTTGCAGTGTGCTGCAGAGGGAGTCACTGGTATCGGTCAGCACACCTCAGGATGGGGCAACCTGCACCAGTTGCCGTGCGCCTATGACAGGTCCCTGTCCATAAATCTAGATGCATGTACTTGACACGATTCCATGGACCACTCGTTTTTTAGCTTCTAGCCTTCCATCATCTGGTGGCAAAGCCTGCTCTGTCGTTGACATCACCACCTCTCAAGTGACAACAACATTACAACACATCATTGCACCAACTCAAATATAGTTTATACTTTTATATCAATAAATAAATTATAGGCGAATTCTCACATTGTTATTATTATTTTTATTAATAAAATTTTATTAAATATTTTATTCAAAAATTTGAAAAATAAATTTTTTTAAATTAAATTATAAATATTAATAAAATTTACTTATTAAGAAAATACTTTTTTTTGGTACATGACAAAGAATTTTCCTTCTTACATTAACACACCCAAAAATTATTGAAGAAGTCTGAAATAAAATAATAGCCTTGTCTCCTGTCTCCTGTTTAAGGGATTGAAATGTGGAGAAACAGACAGATATCTATAACAAACACTTTTATAATCTTCTCCACGATTTTCTCCTCCCCAGCCCCAGTTTGCAGCAGGTGGTGTTACGCTACCTTCTCAGTTCTGATATTTATAGACAAAATATGGCTGCTTGAAGCATTGCATACTATAAATAGAAAGCATTGTAATTTTCACATTTTAATTTTGATATAAAATTTTTATATCTTTATTTATAATTATTTATGTGTGAGATTCAACTATACATTGACCATTGTGAATAAAGGTACGAAAATTCTGAACTAAAATTAAGCTCAAATTGTAATTTGTTGGCAATTACTAATGCAGTGTTCCCCTAGTCAACTACGCAAGTTAGAGTGAGAGTTGGTAGGCTATGTGGCCCAACTGATAAGTAGTGACCCATCTCAGGACTTTAGCTCAAAAGTCCAGGATTATTTATTTGGGATCCAAAATTTTAACCTTGGACTCGAACTTTCCTGGCTCATGGTGAGGAACAATTTTAAGCACAGGACCAAAACCAAAGAATTCTATTTCTTAGGTTATGAAGGAGGAAATTAATTTTATTATTTTTATCATTTTATTCTTATTTAATATTTTTATAACTTATAATATATATTATTAAATTATAAAATTTAATAAATTTAACAATATCATTAAATGTAAGTTTTTTGTGAAAGACAAAGTTATGAATGTAAAATTGTGGGACAAAACTCTCATCCAATAATTGATAGTTGGGAATTTGTTAAATTTTAATAAATTTAATAATTTATATATTTTTAAATAAATATTTAATAAAATTTAATTTATAAAAATAAAATACCTTTTATTTGTGAGTTGTATAATTGACATGCATTGTTTAAGTACAAATTCCACACAATCTAGGACTGTGATCCCTACTGTCCAAAATAACTTTAGAAAAAGAATAAAATAATTTAAGTGATTAAAAAAAGAAGTAAAAAAAAATGAGACCTATCATGATTAGTATCTACAATGCTAATTTTTTAAAGAATATTAAAAGTCTTGAAAGACATAGATTTAGACCATGAACAATCCGAATTCCATAAACTATAAATGGGTCAAATTATATTGTTATTAAAAATGCTATATGCATATATTTTTTTTTTCTCTATATAAGTAATGAACAATGCTGGCATAAACTATTTTTTTTTTTTTTACAAAATTCATCATTATGCATTGCTTATGTAAAGAACAAATGTGCACATAACATTTTTTTCTCTTAAGTTATAGAGGTGTTAGAAAAGAGTTTGATACAATGGCATTACAATTATGTAAAATTTATGTTAAAGAAATTTGTGTGACTTCTGTTTTTCCATTTTTTTAGAGAAAAAAGTATTTTCATATTTAAATGTTTGCACTTCATATTTAATGATATAAATTGTTTAATTAGTTAAAATTTTCAAATAAAAATTATCTAAAAACAAAAATATAAAAAATTAAGATTGTTTCCTTTATTATGTTTTTTATTTGAATTTTCTGTCGTAAAAAAAATAATAAAAATAAGAAAGATATAAAATTAAAAAATAATAATAAATAAAATTTATATATTAAATTATAAAAAAATAATTAAAATTAGAAAATTTAAATCCGTGTTCCTTCTCTCGGATAATACATCCAAGACAACTGTTAAAAATTTAATAATATAAAATTTTTTAACAATTTTTTTTTTAAATTTGTCAATGTTTGATTGAACTTTTTTTTCTTCTAAGATTTGATTGAACTTTTTTTGAGATGACGTAGTAATTCACGTGAAAAGTATAGTAATGTCAAATCAAAAATTGCTATTACAATTAAAACAGGAAATCATAATTTAGCATCAATTATTGGTGTGATGATTGGTCATGTGAGCTTGTGGCGATTCAACACAAGTGAAAACACTGTTTTTTTTTTTTTATATATTTTTTGTGACAAAAGAGGCCATTGGTGTTTTCAATAAATTAAAGTCTGAAGCATAATAGAAATAGAGGGAATATCAATTAATTAGACTCCTTCTTAGCAAAAGAAAATATGTTATATATAAATTAAAGTGAAACTTAAATGTTCCCTAAAGTGAACGGAGAAAATGGCATATGGCTTGGATTCAATGGTAGATCTTGAAAGAATTTTTTGGCATTAAAGGAATATTTATTAATTCAAGTAATGAAATAATTAATAATTACATCATTAAAGTAATAATGCTATTTGCTCTTAATTAATCACTTAAATTATTAATAATTTAATCAATAATAAAAATTGCAGCTATTTATTTTTTGTCAATATGAATTATCATGTTATCTATAAAAAAATAGTTTTTCATTTTGTGATACAACCTTATCTTGGTTATTTTTATTAATTCAAATTGCATTCATAACTTCTTTAAATCTAAATGACTAGAAGCATCGATATCAAGTGCTAAAGTTGTGACTTCAAATTTATCTTCTCTTAGGAGAATCATCAAGATAATATTTAGCAATAAGATTGTAAATATTATCAATGTTGAATGCTTTATAAACATCTTTAGGGATCAAATGAGAGCTAAGTATAATTTAAAACTTGTCATTAAATGTACTATTCAATTATTGCAACTACTTATCTCAATTGTAACTAAAAATACTTTCACTCTATAATGATGCTCCATTTAAGTTTTGAAATAAAATTAATAAATGTTTAGTATGAATTCTATTATTATGAGTTAAATATCTTAAAAAATGTATGACCTTTTAAATTGATAATTGTATAGGCTAATTTTGAAAATCATATATTAATTTTTAGATAAAAAATAATTGAAGGGACAAACATTAAATTTTACATTATGTTTTACTTAAAAACATAATTTTTCTTAAAAACAAAAAATTCTGGGGGTTCATAGGCCCTCCTAGTCCGTTGGAAGATTTGCCCCTACTTAAATTGCAAAACAAATGTTCCAAGATTCCCAGTATTCCTATAAAAAATTATAAAAATTTTATTTAAAATATATAAGACTTAACAAATTTAATCAATTACGTTAATTTTTATGGAACTTTTACTGTCCCACATCTATGGGTTTAGAATTTCCATTAAACATAAACTGTGCCACAATGAGGCATTGGCTGTTAGAGTCGGCTATTTAAGTAATTCTGATCTTATCTCTACTGCTTGTAGAACGGCATGATTGTTTCTATCTGTCACTCGGCCACACTCCTTCTTTGAATGTCCTTTCCAGCAATACGAAGTACTGAGATTATCTTTCTGCACTCCGCCCACTCTTTTTCCAAAAGGCAACAGCAAATGAACGAATAATCAGCTTTATTTTCTTCAGAATTGTACAATTATGCTTTTCATGGTGTCTATTCTTTTCACTTTTGGCAGATCATTGGACCAGTTTGATATTTGGTGAGGTAACATTTCGGAAACAATTCAAAAGACTTGCTTAATAAATCAATGTCCCAAGGCTAAATAGTTCGTAAGATGCCAAGCATAGTAGGTGGACAAAGTCAATTGCAAGGAGAAAAATCGTGGTTTTCTCTTCCATTTCTTTCTTCTTTTCCTTTTCTATTCTCCCATATTTTCCTTTTAGGTTCTCCCATGTCATATCACTTTTCAGTCAGGGACAAAATTATTTGTTATTTATAAGTTTCATTTCTATTCCCATTCAATCATATGATTTAACTAGCCTTCAATGAAGGAGCACTTAAGTGATCAAAAATTTAGAACCATGTAAAATGAATAACATAGAATTTACACAGAATCTCGTATCCACCAATAAATGGAGTGGACTCCGCACTATCTCATCTTATGGTGGATATGGGATTTTGTGTGAATCCCATATCCCCATCCTCTATTTATGGCACCGTTCTTGAGTGAAAGTTAATAACTTAAGAACTCAGTTTCTTATATTATTTTATGAGCTTAGTAAATGGTGTATATATTCTTTATTTTTACACATTTTTTACTTAATAAAATTTAAATTATTAAATTTATTAAGTTATACAAATTAAATTATAAACTTAACTGATTTAATGATTTACACCAATAAATATAAAAAAGTTTTGAGCATTTGAATGTAAGAACATCTTTTTCAACGGAGTGCAAGGAAGAGTGGAAATTGGCATCGTATCAAAGCATTTATCATGTCATAATGCATAGCCAAAACATCACTCTCACATAGCAAACTATTAGTATCTTCTAGCAAATGCATCTTCATATTCCATGGTAATGTATTTCAACTTTACAAGTCAGGCTTAGAAAGCAATGCTAAACGACAATTTGACATTGCTTTCTTTCTTGTGAAAATAGAATTCTTGATAAGCCACAGAACATAATGAGATGTGATCTCTAGCATTGCAGATAAGTAATATTTTAAATCAATTTATCAAATTTCAATAGACCTACTGAAAGGTCTCAACATGCTACACCCAACTATGCATATAGGGTTATCAGCAAGTAAACCAAAAGGAAAAATGCATGTTAGCATGCTAAGCAAATTATTGAAGTTCTATAAATCAATTCCTCAAGCACTTAAATATGGCTTCTTTATCTGAAATTGTTTTACACTTAGGGTAGGCTATAAGTAGTAGAGAAAAAAGGAAGGAGTAGATGGAGAAGGGGCAATTGACAGTGTTAAAGCATACACTGTATCTAATTTTCAGGGATATCTACTGTAGTTGGTGCAAGTTCAGGGATATCTATGCTAGTTACATAAAGTTTTAGCAGTGAAATTGGAAACAAAACTGTGGATGGAGAGTCAGGAGAGATCAACCAGGCCTCTTGTTTCTTGTATACCAGGAACAAAGTTGCTCATCCAATCATCGTCTGCAGGATGAAAAAAAATCACTTGTTTCTGTTACATTTTCTATTTTATCCGATGTGATTTCTTCCAAAGGCCTACTTTGTATGATAAAGATCCTATCCAAGCAGATTTAGGAATCAGAATACTCTCCATCAGTATGAATTCAAGCAGAAATTTCAATTTTTATATAACAAAATTTTTATTTGGTTGACAAAAGAGTTTAGGGTGGGGCGGCTATTCATTTTAAGGCTAGACATGCCACAGGCCTTAGCAAGCGTTTACTTAGCACTTATGGATCGCTTAGTCAAAAAGACTGTAGGTAATGATTTTGACATTATTTGCAAAGAGAATCAGGAGAGGGCAAATGATGATGATAGTAATTGTTATGGTAATCAAAAGTTGCGATTTAGTTTCACATGGCAAACTGAAAATATTAATTATAAATGATTTCCATAAACTGATGAGCTATGAAGTTTGTATAAATAATATGTTGAGAGAGAGAGAGAGAGAGAGAGAGAGAAGTAAAAGAAACGAGAAAAGAGAAAAATGAGAAGAGAGTTTACTGTAAAAAATACGAACATGAAAAGGAAGACTCATGGATCTCTTGGTAAATAGGAATTCCACTTCTGCTTCGGAATGGAATTACCGATAGGATTAGGTCCTGAGTGTACTTCATGCAATGCTTTCCTTTTGACATGAAACCTTTGAGCTCCTGACTGACATGAGAGACAACATAAATAAGAATGATTAGCTAATGAACCAAGCGGTAGTGACTATAGATGAAATCAAAGAAGTAGATACTGATCACCATCTCTTGATTATCTGTTGATGCTTCTGTGACCTGCTTGATCTTATTTCTCATGGCCAAGCTTGTATATAAGAATGAATGAGATGCTAGAAGAAGCAGAAGAAAGCATAAAGAACAATTCATACTTCTTGTTTCTGAAAGAGATAAACAAGCAGGTTTAGTGCAAAAGAGTAAGCACTGCTTTTGTAAGCTAATGGCAATTTAAACAAAAACATGTAGCAGACAAAAAGGAAATGTTGTTTTAGTAAGAGCTGCATTTGACTACTTTTAAGGTGCAAAATATATTTCAAAAGTAAAGTTAAATAGTGTAAATTACTAAAAAAAACTAATAGAATAAATTTTTATCTCATCCATTTTCACAAATATAAAATTACCACAATTTCACTTAAAAAATTAAAATTATGAAATTGATTGAATTTTATATACTAAATAATAAAATTTAAAGATCTAATAACTCAAACCACAATTTATAATTATTTAATACATTTATTTAAGTGAGACTTTTTTTCATAAGTTTTTATACATGGCTGAATTGTAATTTAGTTATTTTTACTTAATAGAAATGTAAGAGTTTATTACTTCAACTTTTTTCTTTTATATAAATTTTTTCTAATTTTAAAAATTATAATAACATCTTTTATATTTTATAAATGTACTATATATAACCATAATTTATTATGAATTATAAAAAAATATTTTTATTAATTAAATAGTAAAATTTGTATCTTTTAAAATTCATGTACAATCTCCTGTGAATGCTTTTATAATTTATAAAAAAAAATTTCACAAAATATAAAAAAAATATTATATATATTTTCAACATTTTATACAAAATACAAAAATTATAAATATATTTTTAGTATTTTTTATTATGAGAAAAATTCATAAACTAAAAAAAATCTATATGAGACTATCTCAAATTTTATTACTCAATTATGACAGTATTTTTAATAAGTTATAACAATTTTATTACTTAATTAAAAATATGTTTAATAATTTATAAGAAATTAATTTATATAATGTATTTATAAAATATTTCAAAAAATTATTGAAAGTTTCAAAAATAAAAATTACAAAATAAAAGAGAATTGAAGTCTTACAAAGTCATCTATGGTAATAGTGCATTTCACCTTTTACTATCCTCCTCGCACTTTCAAAGATCTTTTTCCACAACGACAATTGGAGTTTTTTGATGTTTGTAAATTATGAGTACCAATGCAATTTACTTTCCCAACACAGCCGCATCATCATTACAGTTGAATGGGTTCAATCTCCAAGCTGTACCACAAAGAAATTACTGCAAAACTTGCCTTATAACATGCCTGAAACAACAACAACTCAGGCCAAGAGCAAACATATTTTGGACCTTCTTATTCAAATTACGGATACATGATGTTCCTGACTCATGAGAGACCCAAACACTGTCAGTGTCACAATTAGATCTTCAAAACCTGAGAGAGATTATATGAATTGAGGCTATGAAAATCTATGCTTTTGTTTAGTACTAGGAGAGATTATACAAATTGACTTTGTAATTGACCAGCTAATTATGCCTACTGTTGCTTTGTCTTCTCCATTTCAAATATTGCCTGAATCAGGAAAGAAAAAACTTTTGTGATGAATTATGCAAATGGAAGCTTAGTGCATCCCTCTGCTTTATACCACACTGGGATGTATTCCAAGTCTGAACTTCATGAATCAAAGCTTTTGCCATTTCATATTCTGCTACTTTTCTCTGAACCATATCATTACAAAGACGATCAGCACTTTAAACTACACAATTTTCATGCCTCTGAGAAAATTATCACACTGGGATGTATTCCAAGTTTGAACTTCATTAATCAAAGCTTTTGCCTTTTTATTTTCTGCTACTTTTCTCTGAACCATATCATTACAAAGACAATCAACACTTTAAACTGTACAATTTGCATGTCTCTGAGAAAATGTAGTCAATTGAATATTGTGTAATATTGCCATTCTCCTCTAAATGCTTTATATTTGTTTTGCTTTGCTTATTACTTATTGGGATTTCGACAACAAGAAGACCTTGACTTTGATAACTTACATAACTTTTAAAAACGAGTAAATAATTGCTATTTAAGATAAGATTCATTTTTTTAAACCTCAAAACTCTCTCTTTCTTAAATTACCCCTGCAATCAAGAGTTGAATGTAGAAAATCCCAATCCCTCAACACCCAAATTTGAATCTGTTTCACTTTTCGTCAGCCAATTCTTTAAAAATCAATGACTGATTTGTGGGCTGTAGTTATCTTCTTAGGGTAAAAACCGGCAGCATCACCCTTATATGCTCCTTATTCATTTGCAAAATTTATTTTAGCATCCTTGTAACTGTTGTTCACTTTTTCTACAACTTCCTTCTTGATTACACATATATGGCTGCTGTTTCTTCCTTACTATCTAAAACTTCACCTTGTAGCAAACAACTCAGGGAATTACTATACAGTCTAATATTAGCTTCGCTCTATTCTTTTTGGAGCAAGCCAAGATGGGATTGTTTCTACCTCTGTCATTTCCTATCATCATAGAAAGTTGGACGACTCATAAGAATAAATCATACATTAGGTCCTTGTTTAAAGTTAAAGATGAAAAGCAAACACACCAAATAGAGCCCAGAAGGTCATAAGCGACAAATCAATACCCAATGCAAGTCACCCAAATTTAAGTTCTTAAAGATTTCCTCAAGTTTGTAATTTTCTTCTCTTCAATGTAATAAACAGTACACTGAACGCACTGTGATCTATCACATTTAATTTTAAAATAAGAAAGCACCACGTTATACTCAACAGCTTCAACCGTATTACACTACTACAACCTGGGACATGTGACTTATTACTGGACAACAAGCTGATAAAATCGAAAATAACTACACGGTGATTATATATCATATAACGAAAAATATAAAAAAAAAAAAAAACACCACATCTAAATAATGACATAAAAAAGGAAAGAAAAATAAAAGACAAGAAAGCACAAGACTAAGTTTGATATATGACAAACATTTGTATTGGCAAACTATTTTTAGAGAAACGTATTACAATTAGCTATTTTCATAAGTTTCTCGATCTCATGGTGCTCCTACCATGAGTTAAGATGATTATTAGAAGATGCAAACAATATAGAAGAAACTAGAAGGGGCCAACACCAAGTCATGAACAAAAGCTACTTGTTCTTTGCACTTTCTATACAATATCTGATTGACAAGTACATTATTTCACTGTCAGCAATCCAGCGAACTCAAAAATTGGTTATTAAGAGAAGGGGGGGGGGGGGAGGAAAAAAAAAGGAAAGGTAAAAAGACATTATCAATACAAAATTGACCTCTGACCACCTGCAATTATTCCGAAAGAGATTGAAGAAGATCCAGAACAGATTTCCGATCAGGCATGCTGGGAATGGCTCCCATCACTTGAACACACAAAGAAGCTGCTACAGCTGTTAAAGGAGAAAAGTTAGGCAAGAACGTGAAGAACATTTATTTTGATGAGCATATTCCAGAAAAGACAGAAAATGTTTGGTGCCATACACACCAGCAAATCTCAAGCACTCTTTTCTGGACTTCCCCTCCACTAAAGCCACAGCAAATGCGGCAGTAAAAGTATCACCAGCGCCAGTAGTATCAAGGACTGTTTTAACCAAAATTGCAGATTGTTTTATCAGTTCTTCCCCTTCTACAAAAAGAACAGATCCTTGGACTCCAAGTTTCACAAGCACTTGCTTTACTCCCTGAAAGTTAAAGATTCAAAATAAGATTCTTCACACCAGAATTAGAACTCCTAACTTCTCGCATAGCTAATACTTGGCAAAAGAACATTGTTCAGTTATTTTCCCTCCCTTAATTAAACAATAAGCTGCAGAGTAGTTCTTTCATCACCTAAGTTTTATATCCCAGTTTTGATTATGATCACTGTTCTTTCTTCAATGGCCAAAAAAAGTCACCACTCTTTCTTCCAACTATGAATGACCACACTGGGGCACTGACAAACTCACCATTTTATGGCATTTTGCCACAGCCTGAGTAATCTGATCAAAATTGTCAGTTGGCATTCCTGTCAAACGAGCAAGTTCACTTTCATTTGGGCTTAAAATATCAATAGTATTCAGTAATTCTTGTGGGATTGGAGAATCTACACCCCCAACATCCAGTATGACTGGAACACCGGCACTCCTTGCAGCCTGTAATATCAACAGGATAACAAATTATGGAATGAATTATTAAGGCAAAAGAAACAAAGCTCAATCAAATTTTCCAAAAAAAACTAGACAAATAAGGAATATGAGGTAGGGGAAGGGCATGATGGTGACTGGATTTCGCTATTACAGGATCTACAACTGGAAACAGCTAATAATATCATAGAATGCATATTACAATGTCATATAATAAAGGGCCTTAACAGTTGAGTGTGCATTATACTGTCATAAATTATAGTGTGCGGCCCATAGAAGAGTCACACCATGAAGCCAGGCCCAAGAATAACAAAGAGACAAGGGAAAGGGAAATTATACATGGGGAAGAAATGCCATGGGGACCAAGGAGGCAGGCAGGTCAGCAATAGAGGCTTGAGGGATGGTTAGTACATGAGATGAGCATGAGTGGACAGGTGGAGAGGAAATTAGAAATAAAAATCACTGGCTGTGTTGTAAGGAGATCATTCAAACATTTTGTTAGTGAGTTGTTAGGAGTCTTGGCTCTGTGAGAGAACGGAGCATCAGCTCTGTGAGTGAGAAGCAGCATCTCTGGGAGGGTGAGAGGTTCTTCTCTGTCTGAGGATTTCCATTCTCTCTCGAAACTTTACCTTTTCTTCTTTCATTTCATAGTGAAAAGCCTCTGTGTTCAGTTCTATTACTCTTTCCTTTGTTCTGAAATTTCCCAAAAATGAGCGTCAAAGCAGTCACATAAGAATTAATAGTCTTGGTCAACTGGCTATCACTTACTTACAAGTTACAACTATTTCAATTCAATTATAATGATTATCAATGTAGAGACTTGCAAGAAGAATGGGCCTCCCCAACTTCTGGGAGGAAGAAGCAGCAGCAAACAGGAAAAATTCATTTCAGGAGAAGAAAAAGAAGATGATGATCGTCAGCCACAAAAAGATGCCTGTTGCCTTAAGCAACAATTTGAGATATAGAAAAACCACTTTCTATTGACTAGTAATCAAACTTCCTCTCCCGCATTATTATCAGTATAATGTGCAACATGGATCTTCAAAAAACTTCTATTATCATTTCTCAAACAACAAAAGAGTTTGTTAGTAGTTCGAGGATTTATGAACTTGCCTCTAAAGAGACCAAAAGTCTCTGATATATTAAATATAAATAGAACCATAGATGCATGGCTAATACTGAAAACCAAAAATCACAACGTTGCTTAGAGATTGTCCTCAGCTTGAAAAATTTCCTGATGCAATACAAACATGACATAATATAATATGCCATTTGTAAGTAAAAAATGAATAGATCATAATAATTAGATGTTATCCCAACTATGAATGTTTATGTGTTTATACCAAAAAAATCCAAATCATTGCCATGTTTGACAATTAAGAAGATTGCACGTTTGTGGCAAAGTGTTGATCTTATCTGAAGTGAGCCACGTTTTCTTTATAATCTAGTCATTGTCCCAGTTTCCCCTTGATTTTGCAGGAGTGTAATAAGTTAAACATACGTTCTTTCAAGTCTGGAGACTGGACTTGTGATACTGATAGTCAAAACTAGTCCCGGTAGGGATACTTCAACCGATATCCCTCATACTGCTATCACATTGAACAAGTTATAATAACTACCACTCTTCAACATGAGGGCCTGGGAGAGTTTATAACATTTGTTAACAAAGTTGAACAAAGCGCTGCACACAATCCAAGCTACATTGCTAGTAGTTTCACTTTAACTAAATGTTAATGCTAAATAAGAAGAAATTGAGCTGAGCAGTTCGCCAGAACCGATGTTGAAAGCAAAATAAACAGCTTGTCAATTCGTGTCAATCAGAAGATCACGCAAGTACTGTGTGCTAACATACTTAACTTACATATATGAATTTCTTTTCAGAAAAATCACAAAAGGAAATGTTTTCTAAACATTTATATTGCAATGCTAAAAGGGTCATCCATGAAAGATACTTAGATTGAAAAATGTTTAAAGTACCGACCTTTGCCACTTGAATGTTGACAAAATCTGGGATTTCTCTCTGGAGCAAAACAATACCCGCATTCCTCACAACCTCCAAATTTTCATCAGAAAGAGCTTCAGGCCAACAACTCATGTTGGCACCCCCAACAATGATAATAGAATTCTGCCCATCAGATTGGAGCATTACCACAGCATGCCCAGTTGGTGCAGACCCAACAGTAGTTAGATGATCAAGGTGAACTCCACCATTTTCCAAAGCCTCGGTGATTAGTTTGCCATGAGCATCTTCACCCACCTGACCCAAAAAGTATGTTGGGTACAACAGTTTCCCACCACACGCAGCCTGATTAGCACCCTTGCCACCAGCAAGGGTTTGACCAGTTTTGGCAGAAATGGTCTCACCCTCTCTGGGCAACCTGTCGATTTCCACATAGATGTCGGCATTGGCTGAACCCACCACCACAAGGGGTGGGGCTTTGGTGCTGGTAATTGGAGTTGTTTGAGTCTGCGAAGGATTTACAGAGAAACAGAGAAGTGGGAGCCTATTGTAGCGTTGATTGTTGCTCAATCGAAGGGAATGATTTGGGTTGATTGCTATGTTTGATTGATCCGTAGGGATATTTGGCGTTGTGGGTTGCCACTGGTTTGGCAGTGAAAGCGTTATTCCCCTCATCTTTCCTTCTTCCCCGTCCTCAGTCGCGGATCCCAGAAATTGTAGCTCGGAGCCCCAGAACGAGAAAGTTGACCTTTTTGGACTACTCATATAATTTTAATTTTATTTAATTTGCATAATTTATTTATTAAATAAATTTAACAATTCATATAATTAAATATTAATTTTTATACAAAAATAAAAAACTATGTAACTATATTTTCCCTAATAACGATGCGGAGCCAAGCGCAGCGAAGTAGCCAATTTTGCCTCCTACTTCAGTTACATATTAACTGAGCAAGACCCCCACAAATCATAGGGAGGAAATCAGTAATTAATTTTATTTTTATAAATAAAATTTTAGTAAATTATTATTTAAAATATTTAAGTAATAAAATTTATAAAATTTTACCTATAAAATTATGTGCTCATTAGATCAATAGCTTAAAATTGGCCTTTTAAAGATTAAGTAAGACGCATGTAACTTTTCCTTAAGTAATATTGCTACAAAAATGCAAAAATTTGAGTAACACCGACTGTTTACAAAATATTAAGTTGAGAGAGTCATGGTAATAACTACATAACCACTACATCCATAAAAAATCACACTTCTATGTCATTGAATTATACTTGTATCCCTATCTACGTCTAATCAGAGAATCAAAGTTCTTAAACCTGTTCTGTAAAGTAGAATAAAGACGTGGTAGATTTTTGGAGCTTTGAAAGTGCCAGTGATCAGACAATGAATTTAAATCTGCATAGTCTGGCATAGTTAAAAATCATAAAAAGAAAATAAAAAATAATAACAAAAATAAAAGAATAAATTAAGATCTAAAACAGATGTTACTTCCAAAATTTTTCTAAAGTTAAAAAAAATCTAAATTCTTTTTAAACTTAATGATCTTAAACCTTCAATGTTGTGATAAGTTTAAACAAAAGGTTTATCTCACATAAATCATGAGATAAATATTTTACTCAAATCGGGATGATTGTATTTATTTTATTTAAGTTAATAAATTTAATTTTTTAAATAAATATTTAATAAAATTTAATTTATAATAATAATAAAATTAATTTTCAGAACAAGGCTGAAAGCTCTAAGTATCAAATGGTTAATTACTTTTTAGTTAATGGTGAATACTTTCCACACCCTATTTGGTGGATGCTTCCCTTTTGGCCTAACCTTTCTCAGGAGAAGTATTCTAGAAGCTAAACTACTCTGTTTTTTTTTTTTTTTTTAATTTCTTTGAAGTATTTTAATGTGTGATAGATAAATATTAATATGTTTAAGATACCAAGAGTGTTAAAAGAATAAATTTTTTTTAAATAAAATTTTTTACATATAAAATTTAAATTAATTTAATTAAGATACTTAAATTCTTATCACTTAAATCAATTTATATTAATTAAATTATTTTATTTACAATAACATATTAGTAGATTGGTGATTAACAAGGCAGTTATTAGCTAGTGCGCGTTGGGTGCCAAACCTTTCGCTGGTAAGGGTGGAACAATCCTATTATAGGGATTTGCATATTACTATATTATTTCTCCTCTTTTGCATTCACATGTGATCAAATTTGCTTTCTATCTCTATGTTTGTCTATACGATCAAAGAAGTTGACAACGTTCGCTTGCTTCCTAACATGGAAAGAACACGTTGAATTGTTTAGTGTTCTTTTGGTTTGATTAACTTCTATTTTTTTAGCGGTACTATTTTTACATAAAAGGTGGGATACAGAATTATCACAAATAAAGTCTTTTTTTTTTTCTTTTGTTTCTTAATGTTAATGTTTAGAAGAAAGCTATTTTGACAATAAATGTAGTGTTCATTAGATTAAATATAAAAGAATAAAAATGAGGCTGGTAAATACACTATTTTCAGTGTCATATTGCCTTTAATAAAAATAAGTTGCTAATGACACTACAAATATTCAAAACTCTCATATTTCACAAACTATTAAAATATTTAATGGTATAGATTATATTAAGTAAAAATTATATGAAAATAAAGATATTATATATCCTTTACTGGTGCAGTAGAATTTGTTTTAAAGTTTTTACGTATATTTAAGTGATTTGACACTCCTGCTGTCAACAAAAAAATGTAAGATGAATATTAACAAGATCTTAGTCTGGTAAAACCATGCTTACTCTAAACAAAAGACTATTGTTAAAAGGAGAAAAATTGTTAATAGTTTAGTGGACATTTATTGCCATTAGTAATCTTGTTTCTATCTTTTTTATTTTATATTTAAATTTAATTTTTTTATTAATTTTTTTAATTTCTTTTGAGTAACTCTAAATATTTTTTTACCTCATAGGATAAAGATTAATTCTTCGAAAGTGTAGAATGTACCAAAATTGATAAGCTCTCTCTTAAATTTTTTTTATATATATCGTTTAAATGAAACTTCTTAAATTTTTTTATATATATTATTTAAATTAAATTTAAAATAATATACTTATAATATTACAAGCTCTAACCCTTCAAGAGTGTAAACTTAGATGAAATTGGTAAACTTTCTTTTAAAAAATTATTTTTTATACATATAAATTAAATTAAATTTAAAATAATATATTTAAAATATCACATCTCAATATCTACTCCATCTAACCGTAATGGTTTCTCTCACTAATTTCTCAAAATTTATTTTTATCTCTTTTTTATTTCACTGCAATTTCCTTTCATCGAAGTTAAGGGCTTGTTGCCCTCAAACACTTCTACCACAATTATACTGGCGTGGAAATGCTCACGTGGCTAATTTATAGCCTGGTTTTGATTAATATCTGTTCATATGCCAGTTGGCACCAACAGTGGCTTCTCAGCCATTCTCAGGTATCCTCTTCCTATCGTTCCTCGTATGTTCGGTCTTATCTAGTTTTACGATCGAAGCCATAAATCAACGGTTTCTAAATTAGAAGCATTACGTTGATTTCTGGGTAGCGAAACACAAAACGAGACCCTAAATTGGTTATTTGTTTATTTTGCGAAGACATTGCTCTGCATAGAGTGAAGGCTAGCGCTTTGGGCAATGGCTTCTCATAGTTTGAGCTTACCAACACCGCATATTCCTACCCAGCTTGATTTTGGCTTTGACCCGAAGAGTTTCGCGTGCCCTTCTCGACCTCTTGGAAAATACAGAAAAATTTGTCCTTCAATTCGCGCAATGGGGTCCTCGGCTTCCTCCCAGCAGCGACAGCAAGCAGACAGCACTGAAGGTACTGATCAATTTGGGTTCTTTCTGTTTCCTTGTAAGGGTTTGTAATCAATTGTACAACGACTATGTTCAATTTAGTACAAAGATAATCTTTCATTTAACAAGTTAGTAACCTAGTGATGGATAATCTTAACGAAAAAAAATGCAATGGGCAATTCAGGGTCTGATTACTGTAAAGGAAATACAAGTGCTTTTCTTGGAGCCATTGAAAAACAAATATTTATTCTTAGCCGTTTTGGCTTCGTAGCTCAAGGCTAGAGATTTTCAGCAATTGTTTAGCATTTGCAGCTGATGTGATTGAACTTGTTTCAGTTGTACTCTTCTACTTCCATCAAATCTAGAGTCCTGTTATGCTTATGTTGTATCTGCAAGTTTTTGGGACTATATGGCACCTATTCATGTGGAACTTGGACCACCATAACACTCCAAAATTAGGATACCTATTTAACTCAGTTGACATTCGGAGGGGGTGTACTCGTTGATAGTGGTTAAGGAGGATGCTTTCTAGAGTTTTGTAGATTCGTCAATTTCCTTCCTGCCCCACCCCTTCTTGCACGTCATTCTACCCGTAACTACACAACAATATGCTTTCTAGAGGTTATAGATACACGATATTACCTGCTACTACCGAAATGATTATACTTGGTATTTGGTAATAGTAATTATTCTCTCTGCTTGTTGTTCGGAAAGTATACAAATTATTAAGAGTTTGACTTGTTATTGTCATTCCGACTGCCTTTTTCGCTGGCATACAGGAGCTGTTGCTGTTGATTATAAATCCTTGAGTGATGAAGAATGGAAGAAGCGGCTGACAAAGGAACAATTTTACATTACTCGTCAAAAAGGGACTGAAAGGGCTTTCACTGGGTATGTTGTTGAATAGCATTTTGATTTTTTCACTTTAGGCTTTCTTTCATGCTTAATTCCTTAAATTGGCATTTGTCTTTGTTTTCCCTATCTTTGCCATTTCCTAAAGATTAACTTAGATATTGCTATATCTTTGTGACTTCATGTCTATAGAGTAGAGTCTTTATACTTAATTACTAAAGCTTCTACTTGATTGTGGTGATGCCTATGAACTTGAGAAAAATAATTTAGTAACCCATTGATTACAAGAAAGATCATAATATTGCTAAACGGGGTTAATACCTAGCTATGGTTGATTTCAAATCGGAGACAAGGACATTCAAATATTGCTTAGGGTATTTTTATATGGAGTTAATGCCTTTGGAGTACTGAGTGAATATAATTGTTGATGAAAGAAATTTAAATGCACAGCATTGAGTTGCAAATATACAAAACATTTTCTTACTGGTCATAAAATTGCACAAGATGGGTACTAGATTTGTGAAATTTAACCATTTTATTGGAGGATAGAAATTAGTATTGTAATCAATCAACCATGGTGTTGAGCGACTAGGAGTTCATGAACTTTGCACTTATTTGGGTTCAATGTCTGTTGATCCTTGTTTAAGCCAAGCTGATTATGCAATAACATCCTAATGAGTTAAAACATTCAATGTGCTTAAAACATCCAAATCTGTGCTATGATGGTTTTCATAATTGTGGGACAGAAGATGGATCTGACTTTGATAATTCTGACATTCTCTGAAAGGTTTTGTACATAAGGAGGACAGCAGGGGATTTATTGACTTTGTGTGAATGAATGCTTGAGTGTTATTGTGGCTTTTTCTAAGCTTGAAGCTTTAAAGCATGCAATAACAAGATTAAAATGAAAAATTCTGCATTTTAATTACTGTCGAGAGATTTCCACTTAGGCTTGGGTGAATGAGGAACCACATTTGTATTTATCAGCTTTAATTTTCCTTTAATTTCAGGGAGTACTGGAATACTAAAGCTCAAGGGACTTACCATTGCATATGTTGTGACACACCTCTATTTGAGTAAGTGCTTCTACTTCTATATGTGCACCATCAAATGCCTTCGTTTACCCAGACCTCAGTTGTTTGGCGCTGATCCACTTGTTTCCTCTTGTCCAGATCATCTACTAAGTTTGACAGTGGCACTGGTTGGCCATCCTATTATCGGCCTATGGGGAACAATGTGAAGTCAAAGTTAGATTTGTCAATTATTTTTATGCCGCGCCAGGAAGTGCTTTGTGCCGTTTGTGATGCTCATCTTGGCCATGTCTTTGATGATGGTCCTCCACCCACAGGAAAGCGTTTCTGTATTAACAGGTAAACATCCCTTGCATGAGGTTTATTTTTTTGATCATGAA
Organism: Dicorynia guianensis; assembly: GCA_037013595.1. NCBI lineage: Eukaryota > Viridiplantae > Streptophyta > Magnoliopsida > Fabales > Fabaceae > Dicorynia > Dicorynia guianensis. The sequence goes on from JASUAB010000009.1 coordinate 8,155,843, forward strand.
TACTGTTCCTTGCTTTGAAGCTGATGTTTGATCTATGAACTATTGCAGTGCTGCCCTTAAGCTCAAAACTAGGGAATAGACAGTGACCTAATATCTGTCAGAAGCAAATTGTCCATACGAAGTGATGAGAAAGCTTGTACATGATCAGCGTTTGGTGTAGAAGCTTTTAAAGCGTTTGCTATAGAAGAAACCTGTCTGTATTGGAAGTCCATCTAAATAGTTACGACATCTAAATAGTTACGAAATGTCCACAAACAGATGTTAACTACAGTAAATAAAAATTATCATGTTTTGAACCTGAGTATTGGTCTGATGACATTATGAAGGAAAAGAAAACCATTATCTGAATAACCTATGGAAATACTGATCTTTATGCATTCAATTAGTGACAAAAATGATTGTTCTTTAAAGAACAGGATAATGAAATTGAATTCAGAAGGCACGCTCCCGGTTAGATCATGGGATGACTCCTCGAATCCTTTGCTTTCTTTCATCTCTCTGACAATGGGCTTTTACCAATCAATATCTTCTGACTTTAATTCACCTCTGTGGTCTGCAGCTTTCTTATTTATTATCAACGTTGTTTTCTTTGTCTCTTATTTTCCCTCTTTTAACATTTCTCTTCCATTTTACTTCACATAATTAAACGAGAGGCATCAGTATCAGGCTTCGTTAGTTTGCTTCTTGGCTACAATTTGCATGCCTCTCTAAAACATTGCCTGTTCCTGCGGTTTACTCCCGAGTAATGATTCTTGTACGAAGGAGGAGTATACACTCTTCTTACACCCTTTCACAAGGAGAAAAGTTTTGCCCGAAGATTCAATCAAAATTGTTAAAATGCCATTTCATTCAAGAGTGAGAGAAGTGTACATTCCTTTTTAAGTGCAAGTATCGTTTGTCTCTACTTCCTATAAGAATAATACTAAAAACTTTGATACGAATGTATAAGTTCTGTATACAAACTATATCTATTCTTATATTCTTACTCTTCATCTTCTCTCTCCTCTAATACATTAATCATTTTCCTTTATTGTCTTTCTCTTGCTTTAGTGTTGAAAATTACTATGTTACTTTTTATTCTTTTCTATTCCATTACCCCTCTATGTACTCTATTGTATTCCTATCTATGTATTTTGTTACATTCCTTTTTAGGGCTTGGTTGGAAGTTGTTTTTGTTTTTCTGTTTTTTTATCATAATTTTCTAAAACAAAAGTAAAAATGGTTTTCAAAAAACGAAACATGAATAAAATCTGCTTGGGACGCGGAGCATGACAGAATCTTTAAATATGGAAATAAGTATCATAGGGATCCCACTCAATTTTATCATTTCATCTATTATACAAATGACAGAATGTTTTTGTTTGGTGAACATATAAATACTTAAGGGTGTGCACAATCCTAAAACAAGATACCTCCAAAATGGTTTCTAAATTGTGAAATGTTTGATTCCAAAGTGGGCATAGATGGATGCTACATGTGGCCTTACGAACTGAGTCCTGAGTGACAAAAACATTATTATACAAATTTTATTAAAGCAATAGGAGAACGCAATTAGCAGAACACTTGGGAAATGATAGTAGCTGCTCTCTAACTTCTTCCATTTCAAAATATGACTTGCGTAGCGTATAAGCTGGGGTGATAGTCATCTGCTCCAAGAATGGTGCATTTTCCACCACAAATTTAGCTAGACAGAGATGATTCCGTTCAAATTCTTCAATTTTAACACGTCGGAGGCAAGACATGAAACAACAGGGCACCATTGCAGATGTGACGAGATCTTCTTCAAATGGAACTGTTGCCTGAATAGAAGTCAATGACCCATCAGTTATATATAGCAAATGAATAGAACTTGAAATCCAAACTTGCTCTTTACCCATTTTCAAGTACCAATTTAGGAGTCCAAACTTACTTCATGTAGAACAAGAGACTCAAGAACTGGAGATTTATGGAGCAAGTCCAACAAAGACTTCTCAGTAACTCTGGATAACTTCAGACGTTTCAACCTTTCAAACGTAGGGAGATTCGTAAAGATATCTTTTGCATAAGGAAGTAACTGCCATTAGAAAGGACAAACTTGTCATGCAAGATTAATTGAATTCTTCAGAATTTGTATTATTGAAAGTTTTAAACACGAATGTTGTTACTCATAGATGATTGTTAATATCTTGATTGCTTCCCTCAATCCCTCTATGGTTTTCCAGTCATATACGCATTGAAAATTCACATTTCACAGCAAATAAATACACCTAAACCCAGAAGATACTTTGAACTATATTACCGTTCATTGGTGAATAGAATAGTCACCTGAAATGTGATACGCACCATTGTTGAACCAATTTGTTTGAAGAGTTCTGCATATTTTCAGTTTCGGACAGTCCACTAATCCTAAATATAATATGCCCAAATCAGAATATTGTTTATATGGTGTGGACTACATCAAGGAAGAATATTCTAATCTTGAATTTTTCGTATTTTCTCAAGATTTTACCACTTATAAGAGGCAATATGGTCTTTGGCAACAAAAAATTAATTGCATGATATTATCAGGCAAAATAAATAGTTTTAACTTTTAAAGGATGATTAACTAAGTTGTTAAATTTAGCACCACAGTGAATTGAACAAATATAGGAAGTAAATTTAAGTTCATGTCCACATCAAACCAGCAGTAATCCTGCATTAAAGAATTTTCTTTTTCTAGATGTTTTTCTTTCCCTTACTGAATCATATAATCTATTTATACTAATAATAATGTAGCACCTTTCATGACCAGCTTTCCCGCTCAAGTCTGCATATATGGACTCTGCTTTGTGCCCCACACAAAGCGCGACCCAGCTGACTAGTTTAAATAATATGCAAAACCATTTTAGATATTGCTAGGTGTACCTAAAAGCAGAGTACAAAGTAGGTACAATGAGAAACAAATTTCGAAAGGAGAGAGAAAGTGAGGAGTGAGAGTGTAAAGAGTATCTTCAAAGAGTTTCTATGTGTGAGTATCATTATTCAACCATTTTATAGTGTTGTTTCCGAAACACAATGTATTAGGCATGCAACCAGAACTATATATACCAACATATATGCACATCTTATCCCAATATAACAAAGCCATGGACAGAAGGAAGCACACCTTTCTAAAATCTAGCCTCAGATGTTCAACTTGATGGAATTGTCTGAGAAGTATACATGCTCGCAGGCTCCTATCATGCAAACTGTCCTCTTTGTCTCCAAGTATACATATGTCAGCAGAAGCAATAGGAGCTGATGGTGCATGAAATAAGATGACATCATGGAATTTAAAACAAAAATAATTGAATTTTACAAGATTAAATGCAGAAATCTTGATAGTGTATTTAAGAAACTCCTCCGAGAGCAAGGTAAAATTCCATGATACTATGGAAAGGCTTTCAAGTAGAGGTGCTTGTATACTCACACTCTGCACATTTAACAGAGTAAGACATTTAACATCAAACACTTTGAGGACTGGGAAGTTGAGAACAAGCTCTTCCGAACTAGTAGAAGAATCAATCTCAAATGTAATTCTATTTAACCGAAGGACTTTAAAGTTTGGAAAACAAACACAAGGTTGAACTCTGACGGTGCATTTCATCTGAAGATCCAGTTCAACAAGAGAGTTGCAATTGCAAAGGAACAAGGAGGAAATGAAGACTTCGTCATGAAGCTGAACATCGTTAGGATTCTGAATTTGAAGCTTCTGTACTCCTCGTCTCAAGACAGCAGAGATCCATGGGAAAACCTGACGGGGATCCCACTCGTAGTTCCTTAACTTGAGTGAGAAACTTCGGATGCTTGAAGTTGTAAGACGGCGAAGTACAGTGTTCACAAAGTTCACAAAGTGCTTCTTTTCTGTCCTCTTTCTGGGAAAGACCGAAGCATCATCAAAGTCTAGAAGAGTTATGGCTGTCCAAACTTGAACCCATCTTTTAGATAACACACTGGTGCGCACTGCATCTTTCGTAGGAAGAAAGGACAGGATGTGACTAAGAATGCTTTCAGGTAAGTTGCTGAGTATGTCTCTACCATCAACAGCCCTTTGCCTCTTAGAAAGCTTAGTTTTTGTGGCACCCTTTGTTACTGTACTCGAACTCATTTGTGCAGCAGCACCTAAGATACCAATTTCTATGTCAAGATATAGAAAGCATCATCTAGCATTATTAGGCAGATAAATGCAAGCAAACCGGGATTCTCTTCTTCTCTTTTTGGGGCCATTAACTGGGGTAGTCATTCTAATTGAAGGACTATTTGAAAATTCCAACAAACAAAAAGGGGAATTTTGGCTGACTAAATCTTAGTGATTTATAGCATACCCTGAAACTGACTTAAGCCATAAACCATTTGGTAGGCAGAACTAAAATGAATTCTGCAATAACATATCCAAACACCAATCGATTCTTACAGAAATTATATTTTCAGCATTAATTCTATCAAAATCAATATTTACCCAAAATCAATTCTACTCACAAGTTAATCCAAACAAACACTATGAAGCGGTAAAACAGAGAATGAAGACGGTGCTAGTCACCAGAAAATGGCTCAAAAACTTAAATTAAAATGCATAATGAAAGACTGGAGAGGGGAAAGCAAGCAAAAGGGGTTTGTACTTCGGACAGAAAGCCGATCTGTCTGACATGACGCGTAGATGATATCGTCGGCACTTGGAAATGAAAATATTTGGACCTTCTTATACTTTTCTCGAAAGGTCCGTCCACTGAGACGCTTTTTAACTTGTCTTCTGTCTCAATTGAACAGAACGAGGATGTCTAATGCATTACTCGTATTCAAATACACTTGTAATTAGAAATTTATAGTAGGAATTCAAAATGATATGTATGTACGTATGCTTGCAAGTATGCATGTATGTCAGCCAAATAAAAAATGCAAATTAACGGAAAGGGGAGGTCACAGTTAAAACAATGAAGGTACACCTTAGTTGTGTCAAAGTCTAATTTCAAATATTGCACTCAATGAAATTGTTTGAGAAGCATACAAGTTTGGAGATCCAATGCCTGCATGTTGTATACTCTGTCCTTGAATATAAAAAATTGCAGCAGAACAGTAAAACACTGACAACGGATCCGATAATAACTTCATGTAGCGTTAAAACACCATTGAAACTTCTGTGGTCTGTCGTTGCCAACAGGAAATTAGATTTCTTGATAATGAGAAGGAACTGAAAAGGGATGGACCTCACTCAGAATCTGGGAAGTTAAAGGAGTGTTGGCATGGAAAGCACCTCTAGAGCTGTGACTGTTGCACGAAGAGCTCTTGAATATTTCCGGACCTCATTAGCACTGAATGTCTTGTGCTCCTTCAAATCAACCCCAGCTCAGTACACCCCTGGAACCGAACTAGTGATAATAGCGACACTAGCAGTGAAGTCCTGATTTAACACATCTATTACATGCTTCCTGCCTCGATAATCCCGGAATCGAAAGGCTTGACGTCTTCAGAAGCCAAAGGCTCCCAAACGAGAGTCCTACGGCTCCGATACTGATGACTGCATGCCTCACTCGGCTGAGATACTGTGATGAAATGGAGATTGGAAATGGAACTTTTCATGCAGTCTCTACGCAGGGATCTGCTCACTGCTCTGGAAGCATACATTTTTTTTGTCAACCTTCGATTTTTTTGCTTTTTCTGGATAAACTAGTTGGAAAAATGGAAATAACTGGCCAGCAGTTTCTGCAGCAGAGTGAAATGGAAGTCCAAATTGATGAGAGGCATGAAGCATGTACTAGATTTGTTAAATCAGCACTTCACTGCTCATGTAGCTATTATCACTAGTTGGGTTCGGGAGGTGTAGTGTGCCGGGGCTGGTTTGAAGGAGCGCATGACATTCACTGCTGATGAGCTCCAGGAATATTCAAGAGCTCTTCGTGCTCACCGCTCTAGAGGTGTTTCCCATGCCAACATTTTTCTTTTTTCCATTTTACTTGTCCTTTTTCCTCTCTCCTCTCTCTCTCTCTCTCTCTCTCTCTCTCTCTCTCTCTCTCTCTCTCTATATATATATATATATATATAGTTTTGAGAACTACTGTTACCAATATCAGTGGCAACTTGATTTCCAAAAAGAAAAAAAAAATTGGCATGGGAAGCACCTCCAGAGCTATCAATGTTGCCCGAAGAGCTCTTGAACACTCACGGACCTCATTAACGCTGCGCCCCGGCACAGTACAACCCTGCCGAACTGCTGATAATAGTGATAGATATTAGCAGTGAACTGAAGACCTGATTTAACAAATATATTACATGCTTCATGCCTCTCATCAATTTGGTATCTAAAGCATTCTTGTTTTTAAGCCTGTCCATGGTAACCATGATAATCGATATCCCGGAATCGGAGCCATCCAGCTTAGGAAGCTTGTCGTATTCAAAAGCGAAAATCTCCAAAATGAGAGTCCCCTGGCTCTGACTACCACTGTTTATTTTATTTTGAAGCAGCTAACTTTCAGTGTATAAGTTGAGTTTTTTAGGAAAACAAGAGAGAACAGGAAAGAGAGGAGAGAGAGACCGAAATTGTGCAGAATTTCCCAATATTTTTTTTCTTTCTGATACAAAAAATATATGCATGGCTTTATATATTCAGCCACACATGCATTACATTAGCATGACACATACATCACATTAAACTACATTTTAGATTAGAAGTTGACTTCACTCATATACATTTAAGCAGATTTTAGATTAGAAGTTGACTTCACTGATATCGCAGAAAAATATATTGGGAAATAAAGTATGCTAGAATTTTCTTGTTACATCTCTTGAACAGTTGTTCATCTTCTCCCTTGTGGTTGCCGATCTTGAGCTATTGTAAAGGTTGTACTGCGGTTTACCTACAACATCATTTGAATCCTTAAGTGTTTCAAATGCCTAATATATGATCTGCAATTAAGTGTCAAGCTTCATCAGCCATCCACAACATAATAAAACAAGAAATTAAAAGAACAACTCACATCAACCCCTATGTCAAAAAATTAATTCATAGTTAGCAACCTATTTCTTCTTGGAATAGTAGAGTATCCGTTTCATGAAATTCTCTTTTTAATTTTTTTTTTTATAGCAAGCAACCTATTTCTTCGTTCTGGGAGATGTTTTCAAGCTATTTCATAATACGGAATATGCAAACTATGCTTGTTCAGTACACAAGTTGTTCTGAAATTCACCGTTTCATTTTAAGACTATACATGGAATGTGCACAGCTTCTGCGTTCCATGAACTTAGCTTTACTCGAGAAAGTGCAGACTTTTGTGTCACATTGATCGTCTTTTCTACTTTCAAATTCATTTTGAGAGTCTAAACTTGTAAAAAATACTAGCTTTAGCAAATCACTCTGGTTTGCCTATTGTGAAGGACAAGCCTGCGGACTTGTCAACGTCGAACAACAAATCAGTCATCCCCCCCCATTTCCTCTCTGTAACATATGTTTGGTTTTCCTATATATGCATACCTATAAAAATTAGTTTGATGGACTTATTTTGCCGGCAGAGAAAAATGAGAGAAGGGGCGGGGAGTCTCATCTTGTTTCCCACAATTGTGGCATAGTTGAGTTTGTTTTAGAAATCATCTTGGTGTTTTCTCATTTCCTCTTCCCTTTTGAAAAAGGATTCTGTTAATGACAGAAAATTTCAAGATTCCCCCCACCTCCCTTTCTCATATTCTCCAGACATGTTATTCTCCACTTATAACTTGCCATCAACAACTTAAGCCTGGGGCTAACACCAGTCTCATCTACTCGTGCAAAAATTCGTAAGTAACTAAAAGACAGAAAATAATCAAAATAGATCTTGTCTAAAAGTATACTATCATTTAAAGCATAATGGAAATACAGGAAAGCTGGGGTTCTGCCACATAGTACAAACATTTAAGTAAACTGTGACCATCGAAGATGTCCAAAAGGCATGCAGTACGACGAAGTTCCCTAACATAAGAAAACATTTACTCAATAAAAGAAAACAATCGTTCCTCTTTTCCATCTAACTTCTAAGCCTCTACAAGGCCAATTTTGAACTTCTGTTTGATATTGGTTCCAAATTCCAGGCACTTAGAAAACAAAATAGTCTCTATCTTCATTCCATGCTTTGGCTTCCACATAACTTCTGGCAGTTAACTCCTTAACTGCTTGAACACTTAACTAGCGGAGATTTTGCTAAATGAGGGTTAACCACACGCTAGTGGGATCATCTACAAATTCAATATCCGTGAGGCAGGAAGGCAAGGAGCAACAAACCCCCATTAAAGTTGAGAAATTTTCATCAAAACTTGATGTACCCTGAATAATGAATATTTAATGAGTGTTCAGCCTATAACCAATCTGTCATTATATTAGAAGGAAGACACAAACAGTTGTGTATAAATTAGATAGAACGATAAAGCTTACAGAAAGGAACACAAGTTTCTCAAGCATCGGCGACTTGTGCAGTAAGTTCCCCAAAATTTCCTGACATTGCAGAGAAGTACCCAATTCTAGCTCCAGACAAATCAACCTTTCAAACAATGGCAGAGTTGATATGCAATCAACCGCATGGACTAAAACCTAGATGGAAAATTGCACTGGTTAGCGTTATGATATCAATAAAATACAAGATAGAATAAGATTAGAGCCTGAGACTGTGCGTTCATTAACCATAGGGGTTCTCAAATCCCAAATTTTTATTCCTTCTTCTGGAAGTCGCATAAAAAGTAATACATTTAAATACTTGGTGAAGTCAATTTCCTTAGTTACACCCAACGGAGTAACACAGTTCTTTGTGGCATTCCTACACAAGTAATAATCTAAATAGTTTTGACCAGAGTGACATTGGATTGAACTAATTGAACTACTCCACTTCCAGACCTAATATGGAATCCTACTGTTCTACAATGCTGTATTAAAAAACCGATTTATTTGCACAATAAAATTGAATGAAAAAAATTCATTAGGACAATATTATATAACACGTGACTATTTGCAGATGATCTTCAAGAGTGTTCTTGGCTAGGCTACCAGACCAAAAATAAAAGAGACCCATATTAAAGGAAAGCAGAAAGAAATAGTGAAAAGACAAAGCATACCTGAACTGTCATCTGCTCCAAACTAAGAAATTCCACTCTATTAAATCCTCTGAGAAGCATGCATAACTTGATGCCAGCTGGATACATATTAGATTCATCTACTTCTGAAACTTTGAAAGAAACAGATATAATAGATAAGGGATCTGATAAAATGATGTCCACGTTTAGATTGCCACTGTAGGAAAATTTTGTCAGATGCAGGGCCAAAATTTTGATTGCAGAATTCTACAGGTAGTCAAAATATGGGTAATCTATTGAGACGCTTTCAAGGAGAGGTGCCTACAAAATGAGATTCTACAAATTTAACCAATTGCAGTATGAAGCTTCAAATACCTTGAGCACTGGCAAATCAAGAACCACATCTTTTGACTGTGCTAAGCCACTGCCCGCGAAATCAATGCCAAAAAGTTTCAGAATTTGGAGATTTGAAAGACAATTGTAGGAAGAAACCCTAAGATCACACTTCACAGTGAGCTCTAATTCCACAAGGAAGCTGCATTTGAAAAGGGAACTAGGGAAGACAAAAAGTTCCAAATAGTGGATATGAAGCTTTTGGACTCCGTGCCCTAAGATAGCAGAGATCCATGCATTCACAAGATCAGGATCATACTTCTTTGAAAGAGATAGAGTAAAACTGTGTATATTCAAACTTTCAAGATGTAAGATAACTCTGTTTACAAAGTTCACAAAGCTTTGTTCTCCTATCATATCTAAACAGGGCAAGCTATCATCAAAATTCAGATGAGTGATTAAAGTCCAAAAGTACTTCCACTTTGTAGATAAGACACTAGTACGAACTGCTTCCTTTGTGGGAAGACAAGAAAGGATGTGACTGAGTATATTTTGAGGTAACACACGAATCTTATCTTCACCATCAGCGTCAGCAGTTATCAACTTCTTATTTGTACCATTTGAATCCATTGCAGTAAGTTCCAATCACCTATAAGGTATCAGAAAATCTTTAATGGATAATAGAGACAAGTTTGAAAAATGAAATAAAATTGGACATTAACCAAACCAAATAACGGGAAACAGTTTGTAATAATTCATTCAAGCATTTATCGAAGTGGTTTGTGTTTCCAAGTCTTGTAACATATGAGCATTGATCACAATCCTAATAGGTATAGAAGTTATCATTTGTAATCTCAACAAATTAGTAACTTCTTTATGTGTTCTGTTGATCTCAAGAGCACAAATTTAAAGCAGATTGGCTTTGGTATATTCCGCAGATCAAAACTAGTGCTTTAGCCCAAATTAAAAAAAAAAAAAAAATGAACTTACTGATTTGAAGCAGCTTAATAGGAACAGAAACTTACCCAAAGGCTCAAAAACTGGAAGCTGAGCAAGATAATGTTGACAGAAAACCTAGGTCTTGTAGTTTAAGCCCTTTGATCTGCAGGCCCTTCTCTTAGATACCTCGGAAATCGAATGATTGCCTTCAAACTCGGTGATTCCTTCTCCAAATTCTCACACTATCTTTGGTGAAAAGATTAGATCTGTGAAAGAAAAGCCTTCGCACTGGTCGTCTACCAATAAAGGGAGAAAATCTTTTGGGATCCTCTCCTGAGCAAGAAAGCTTTGCACAATCTCTGAGCGCACCTAATTTTATAGTCAAAGCATAAACAAAGTTAGCTTGTTTATAAACCCTTGCATTCTAGAATCACTTCTGTAACGAATCATCTATCCCTTTAAATTATTATATGAAAGCCTGTCAATGGTTTTATATCTCTACCCTTCACACGAAAGCCTTGGGCTCTAAGTGTGGACAACGCACAAGTCCACTAAATGCATACAGACCTACCAAACTTTGTACTGAAATTCAACTTAATTTTTTAAGGAATGGGGCTCCAAGAATTGAACTCTTGACCCAAGGCCCTGAAAACATGTAAGAAAACTGACCAAATATCCAAAAAAGCTTAAGCTATAAGGTGAAGGCTCGTGAATAATTTTATATCTCTAACAATTTCTACACATCCAAAAGTGACTTCTTGTGAGTTCTTGGGGTACTTTTCAGAATGGATTTTGATTCCAGCAAAAGCTGATAAATGAGATTTTGGCAAAGTAAAGTTAGGAGTAGCTTTAGATTTAACCAAAAATAATTTATAATACTTAGTTTGACTAAAACCCTTACTATTTGCGTTCAAACACCACATTTTTGTATCCAACTTGGTACTAATTTGAATCTGAAAAGTGATTTTTTCTAATGGTATTGTTACCCAACAAAACAATTTTACTCAATTCGTTTCCACTATCACTCCCAAACATAAAACTGATTATCACAACTCAGTTTTTGAAAAAATGACCCTCTCCATAATGTGTTACTCAACAGCAATCCCTAACACAGGTATTCATGTACTAAAAGGGTGTTTTAGGTCACTTTACAAAATAATGAAATGTAGTAAATTGTTTGTTGTAAAAATCATTTCCATATGCAAAGCACGAATGAATCTCAAAGTTCCAATGTGATTTCCGCTTCACAATGATAGAAAACTTTCATTATGACAATTTGTTTGTATTATTAGCATATCTCTTTATTTTGATATTAATTTAACAATAACTCTTTCACCTGAGAAAATTATATATATGTTTACTTTAAAATTTCAAATTCTTTCCTTAAGTAATAAGGCATTTATTTTATTTCTTTTCTAATGCATAACATGAGTTAAATTTTTTCATTATTAGTATTAATGTTTTCTCTTGTTAAATTGAATAAGCAAATATCACTGTTATAGTAAAGTAGTTTTTCTTTGTTTCAATTTAATATTTATAATATCAACTTTTACCAATCAAAAAGAAATCTGTTCCATCTGCTATTCGAAGGGAAAAGAAAAGGCAATCAATTTGCGAAAGAGTTTAATTTTGGAGACTGAAGTAAATGCGTCGGAATACTTACAATAATTGAGAGTTCAAATAATTACACACCTTTTTTAACACCCTCCATAAAAGAATAACTGACATATTTACCAAAAGAAAAAGAAAAAAAAAACTTGCCAATTAGCAATGATATACATTCTTAGCTAGCACATTTCAGTCAAAGTATATAGTTGATTAGCGCAAGAGGATGACAAAATATAAAGTGGATAGTCGAAACACAGTCTTGCACATATGGTTGCCTCATTACTGTTTTAATTTTATGCTCATTTTAAAGGGCGTCTCCTTTTTCCAACAACACGTAGATTTTTACCTACTTCAATGATATTACTGCAAGATTTTTCAAATGGATTTTAAGAATTAGTTGCCGTGGATCAACCCACCTATCATGGATATCCTTTTGTCCACATTTTAAAAATAGGCTCTATATTTTTATGAGTTTTAATATTAAAAAACCATAATTATATTTATGGTTTTACATGCTAATTAATATAAGTACATATAACAATTGTATTTAAATTAGTCTAACGATCTATAGATGGTGCTGTCTCATATCTCACATACAGTGCAAACAAACTTTCACTCTTAACTATATTTCCCTTTCACTTATATTAGCTGATTATATATGAATCCATAGTAGAACCAGAGATGGGTCATACTTATAACACCATGAGTCGATTTGAATACTTAAATTAGTAAGGCAAAGTAGCATGTTCATAGAGAAAAGGGATTGTACCTTTCTTGTCCTCTTTTTGAAATACAGCAAACTGTCATCCAAATCTAGAACGCACCGAAAAGAAAACATACTTGCAAATGATGCATCTTCAGTTAGAAGAAAGGACAGCATGTGACCCAGACTGCTTACAGGTAAATTTCCAAATAAGTCTTCACCACTTACGGTTACCAGCCTCCTCAAAAGCTTCTTTCTTGTAGCCTTTTAAGTCATAGAACTTGAACCCATGACTATAGCATGCACCTAGATAGTTTGTGACAAAGTGTCAAGTAGCATAAGCCATCCAAAAACAATTTAAACAATGTATAACAACCCCTTGTTTAAGGACCTCTTCAAATTAAGTCACATAAAGTGCTTCAAATTGAGAACCAAGCAAGTGTCATTTATACTTTCAGCAGTGAAATGCAATAAAGCTGGAGCAAGGTCGCACCGGAACACCAAAATGGCCGGCGTCCCGGTACCGCAGACGGGGACGAGTTCCGGACGGCGACCCCCGTCTCTGGCGCGTCTCTCTTTTTATTGGTGAAAAAACGAACCCAAACGTACCGGGGCGTCTTCGAAATGGCAAATATCGTGTTCGACCTTCATCGGTCTTCAGCAGACGGCCTTCCCCTCTTCAAAGCTCGGTGCTGTTTGCTTCTCCGGTGACGTTCCTCCACTCCCGGCCTCGGATCCGTGGATTCCGGCGGACGGCGGTCGTTTCCCTTGCCCTCTGTTTCCGTTCCTTGCAGGTGCGGCCTCTGTTGTCGATTTCATCTGCGTCTCGACGGGTAAGAAATGCTCGTTAATATGGCACGACGACGTTTTGTGTAGAAATTACCTGGACAACTTAGCTTCATCTTGAGCCTATCCGCTGCGAGGGGAAAATTATTTGAGCCTTTCTGCTTTTTTGCTTATGCTTCACAGTCCATTCAATAGCCTTCTTGAAAAATATAAATTTTAAAAATGTCAAGTTAGCAATAACTTATCCATCTTATATTTAAAAAAATTTGGTTTATAATATATGGTATGAAATGACCAAAAACAGTACTGGAATGGTGAACTCACAGCAATTAATATGCACGTATGACAACTTGTATTGCCGATGTAATTCCATGTACTTTCTCTTTCAATATATGAGTACATAGAAAAATCAATCTATACTATTAGCTAACATGAATCTATAACCTTTAAAAGGCTAAGTTTGATCCCAAGCACACGCAATAGAGTTTTCAAATATATAGTAACAATGATGCCATATGTTTTCCCAGGTTCTTATTGGTATGTTAAATAAATATATGTGAAAATAAAATAGTAATATATATTTTATATTTTATATTATATAATAAAATTAGTAAGAAAGGTGCATATCTGAGTGTCTGTTATACATCTCCTTCTTGTCTTTACTTTATATTTTCTATTTTCTTAAAATTTTGTTGTGCACGATGTTGAACTATTACACAAATTGCTTCACGCAAAGTAAGTGTATGCAAAATATTCGAATCTATGCAGTACTTACACACTCAAAGGTGTTAAAATAGATTCAATCTACTAGACTAGCTTTTGTCTCACCTACAAAGTAAGGTGAATTTATATTTTTTTATCTCATAAAAAATGTAGGTCAATTTACCTCATTCCATTTAATGTTATAATTAAATAAGTCAATAAAATTATATATAAAAATATATTAATTCATCGAATCAATTTGCCTTACCTACCTAAAAGGCAAGTGGGGTTAGTATTATCTTAATTTGCTAGTATTGTGGGCTAGATTGTCTCATCTTATCTAATTGCAAGTTATCGTGGGTTGAAATAAATTGAAATGGATCCATCCATTTTGACACCTATACACACATTTATATTTCAATCAATTATGAATTATTTTTATTTTGTCAAATTTGACTTGACTAATTAAAATATTATCAACTTGACTGAACCTAACTAATTTAAATTCAACCTGTATATATAATTGGTTGAGTTCAGATCAACATTTTTAAATTCTGATTTTATACCCAATATGATCAACTCTTTACAGAAACTTAATTTGATATACATCCACAGAGCAAAGCACACCCCCACCTAGTTATATATAAGTGAAAATAAAACGGATTGTTATATGATGCCGTGTAGGTACCAAGTATCATAAATAGGAACAGCAATCTAAAAATAAAGCAAATGTTATGGTGTGAGCGTAAGCGGTATCATGATAAGAGGTGATCATCTTTTAAAAAGGCGACACACTCAATTTCTCTTTCTCCTTTTTGCTTGATCTACCTTTCCTGGTTTCATGTTTGAAGAAACTTATTTTAACATGACTTGAGCCCTTAGCAGATTGCAATTGCTCTTCAACTTTCTCCACCCCATTTTCTGATTGCCACAAATTTGGCATCACAGTGATGGTCAGCTGCTGTAAGACTTTTGCATTCTTCAGCACATATTTTGCTAAACGGAACTCTGCCTCCTCCCCATTAAATGCCTTGAGCATTACCCTCTTGAGGTGAGTTACAAGACACTTGGGCAATTCAGATGATACAAGAACGTTTTTGTCAACTCTTATACAAGACTGAAAAACGAAGATTAGTATATCTTCCTTTTAGTCTGGGAAAATGGAGGTTTCATTAAGAGAAATGTACTAAATTTTCACTAAATATAGTTAGAATCATTGATCTATTGAGTTCTATTATTTAATTTGTGAAATTTAGTGTATTGAATGGTTTGACTTTTTTTTAAATATTAAATAAAATTTAATTTATAGAAATAATAAAACTGTTTAGTTTATGTATAGAGATGTGAAAAACTGATAATTAGGAAGGGCAAGAGAAAGTTACCGTTCTGCAAACAAGAAATTCAAGACATAGTGACTTATGAAGTATGTTCAGCAGGTCTCCAAATTTAGTCTCGGAAGTGGCTATTTCCAGATGAACCAACCCGTCAAATGTTGGTAAACTTGCCGCAATATCTCCTCCATAACAAAGTACCTATTAATTCATAGCCTATTTGAAGGTTATGGCCAAGCAAAATTCTCACTATCATCAAATTGTATGCAAATCAAGTTTAGAAAGTTTAGTCCAGCTAATAATTTAGGACTAAACTGTCATATATTTAGAGTAAATTTATTGAATTCATAATTTAATAAGTAAAATTTAATAGTTTAAATTTTATTAAATGAAAATTTTAAAAAATTTTATTTATAGGAATAATAGAATTGTATCAAGTTTTTTTTTTTTTTTTATTTCTCCTTTTATGAGGAAGGTTTGTAAGAATGATATAAATATAGGAGTTGTTTAAATTCCCACTTACCCCAACAATCTGAGTCAAGGGATTGAAATGCCTGATTTAATTTTTCTTTGACTATAATGATTTTTTCTTTATTTCGCATTACTTTATAGTTGAACTCAGTGAGATTAAAAATGCTACAATGAATTGAGAGATAAAGAGAATATCATTAAAATTAGAAAAAATAAAAAACAGCAGATTCAAATCCTTAGTTAAGCCTAAATAACAAATTTATTGAACAAACCATTATAAAAACAGAGGTTCTTCTATTCAATCAAATTTGCAGCCCAAAACAACTGAAAAAAGATACAAGGAAAAGAAGAAAGCATACCCGCGTAGTGTCCATCTGTAATTTGAGATATCTTACTCCATTTAACTGCTCTGCAAGTCTACAAGCTCTCAAATACAATTGATCACATAGTTGCCAACTACTACTGGATGCCATCATTTGCAGCCCAATGGAAGCACTGTGAACTGAATATGGGTCTGGTGGAGGGAAGAACTGCACTAACTGTGAAGTAACCAAGGTTAATTTTGAGACAGATGGAGCACAAACCTCTATGGAGCACATAGAGTCATCCTGGTCAGCTACACAATGTTTGAGTGAAAACGTTTCAACTAAAGGAGTGCTTATCCTAACATCCTGCACACTTGACCATGTGCATGCTTTGAGTTTAAACACTTTGAGAACTGGGAAATCGAAAAGAGCCACTGGAGATTCAGCAAAGACAACCCCAGAGAGGCGCAAAATCTGAAGGTTTGGATTATGAATTGGAGTACTAACATTAAGAACACAATCTCGGGTCATAAGTTTTAGTTCCACCAAAGTGCTGCATTTAAATACTCTCAAGGGGAAGACGAAGCCCTTTAAGAAGAAGCTGATGTCAAGCTTTCGAAGATTGCGGTCTAAGGTGGAAGAGATCAATGAGTGCACAATACCAGAGCTGTAGGAATACCAACATGAGAAGAACAAAGAGTGGATGCTAGGGCTTTGAAGCTGGGGAAGTATTGCATCAACAAATTTCTCCAACTTGCGAAAATCGTAGAAAAAGATGTCTTTTTGGGGATAGAAGAAGGACTTGTCATGAATGTGGAGGTTGCTAATGAATTTCCAAAGGTGAACCCACCTTTTGGACAGGACACTGGTTCGAACTGCGTCTTTGGTGGGAATAAAAGAGAGGATTTGAACGAGAACACAGTCAGATAAATTGCTTATTCTATCTGGCCCATCATAAATTTCTCGATCATGAACAAGGCTATCTTTTTCGTAACTAACAGGATCAAGAAAGTCAGCTGGATCAGAAGGAAGGTCTTGCTCATCGTCTTCTTCTTCCTCATGTTTAGAGTCCATAGCCCTTACGCAATTACGAAGCTTCTCTTTCGAACTACAAAGAGTTGAAGCAATTGAACCCATCTAGCCTGGTAAAGCTCAGTAGCCCACGCTTCATAGTTTGAAGTTTTAAACCTGACTTGAACCCACCTAACATGGTTTCCAGGAAAGTTTTTCTTTATCTTTTTATGCTACTACTTTGCATTCTCCCTCAGCTGGAAGC
The DNA here is from genome assembly GCA_037013595.1 of Dicorynia guianensis. NCBI lineage: Eukaryota > Viridiplantae > Streptophyta > Magnoliopsida > Fabales > Fabaceae > Dicorynia > Dicorynia guianensis. The sequence continues at coordinate 8,173,321 of JASUAB010000009.1, forward strand.
TGCTTCATCGTTAAGTTTCAAAGCCTTTTCTCCCTCTGATGCACTTCAACCACAAGAATAATCTAAACAAGCCCGTAAAGGAGGAGTGCCCACAATTTACTTCCTCAATTTTAAGTTAAGGCTACTTATAATTGTAATTATGATAATTTAATTTTTTATTTATTAAATTTTGTTAATATGTTATAATTAATTGATAATAATTTAAATTTTATTTTTATATTTTAATATAATGTAATTGTTATATAAATTTATTTTTTAATTAAAATAGTTATTAAAATACATAAAATTAGTAATTAAATTTTTGTAAAAATTAAATAATTTCAAATTAGAGGAAAGACATTAAAATTTTTAAATAAAAATAAAATTTAAATTATTATTAGCAATAACGTTGTGTTAGAAAAAAAATTTTAATGGATAAAGATTAAATTATTCTAATTATACTTATAAAAAAATTAAATTATCTTAATTATACTTATAAAAAGATTAAATTAAATTAATTATAATTATAAAATAATTAAATTATTCAATTCAATAATTAAATTACTTTTTTAAAAAAATAAAATAATTAAAAGTGTCCTCTCTCCATTAATTAAACTCCACAAACTTTACTATGTAACTCATAAATTAATATATCACAAATATATTTATAAATATTTAATATAAAAAGTTTAAAAAACTATATTTTCTTTGCATTGGGCATGGATGACCGTACATGTTGAAATACTACTTTTCAATGGATTTGGTTTTTCTGTTATTAAGGTAAAAAAATTTTAAAAAAAGATAGATATAAAATTAAAAAAAAGAAAAAAGTATTGAAAGAGAAAAGTGAGTTTTATTGATTAAATTTTTGAGAAAGATAAAAAAATTTACTAAAGTCAAATTCAAAAGAAAAAGAAGAAGGTATTTTTAATTTTTTAATTTTTTTAAAAAATTAATTTAATTTTTTAACTTTTAAATAAAGAAAAATTAATTTTTTTATAATTTTAATTGAGACAATTTAATCTCTTTATAAATATAATTAGAATAATTTAATCTCCTAATAAATATAATTAAAATAATTTAATCTTTTATTTATTAAAATTTTTTTATCATAATATGATTAATTAATAATAACTTTAATTTTATTTTTATTATAAAAATTTTAACATTCATCCTTTAGTGTAAGTTATTTATTTATTTTTTAAATCTTAAATCTTAATTTTATACATATTTATAATTTTTTTAAAAAAAATTTATATAATAATTATATTATAATAAAAAAATTAAATTTAAATCATTATCAATAAATTATATTATTTTAAAAAAATTAATAAATAAAAAATAAAATTATTTTAATTATAATTATCAAAAAATTAAATTATTCTTTTAAAAATTAAAAGATTAAAAATATCTATTTTAAAAAAATTTAAAAGACACCAATTCCTTTTCAATTAAAAAATGTAAGGACTACATAGTTTTTTTTTTTTTCATTTTATTAGTAGAGCATATTTAATTAGCAGATATATAATCATGCATACTTTATCGTCGGCCTAAATTTATTCATTGTCGCTTGAGAGGAACAAAACAGTCGCTGTTCGAACTTCTTGTTTCTCTTGATCGACGACTATCGACACGTCATAAAGGTCAACGAGCTCGGTGTTCACGGTCTTTCGGTTGCCACAATGATTGGCCAGCCTACGTTCATCTCGCGTTGCTCGGAACAGTGGACTACTACCACTTCCACTTCAAGCAGAAACCAGGACGCACAACCAAACCGTTAGTTTAACAGCCGTCGCGTAGGAACCATGTTCCTGCCTGGGACAGCAAGATTCTGAAAATTGATAGATCCCATTAGGAGAAGGATTCTCTAGGATGGATGAATTTTAATGTCTTTGTTAATTCAGGGTTAAAAAAGGTTTCAGCCTTTTAAGGTTTCTGAAAAGTTTGGCAGAAAATGGAGAAGCCCTCCTGAGCTTCTGTTTGGAGGGCTGGAATTATGGGTACTGATGCAATGGGAAGCGGGGAGTACTCGCTACTGAAGGATTTGAGATTGGAAATTGAAGGGAAAGAAGGATCTTTCTGTCTTTGCTTTTGGGTTTATTTGATCAGCTCCACTACGTTTCCTGCTACGATTATCCAACAGGTCTCATTTGGGCTGTGGCTTCTTTGCTTCTTAGCTTTTCTTGCCAACCCACTTTTTGTTTTTAGGAATAATGTTAAAGTCTCGATTTTGTGTGCTTTTCATTTCATATTTTTAATCTAAAATGGTGATTGCCCTCCGTTTAAGTGTCGTGCGACTTGTTTTGTGATGAAAGAGAGGTTAGTTTAGCATTTTGACATTAACGTAGCTTGAAACTTAAATAATTACGTTGAACACACTAGTATTTTTTTCACATATAGAAATTCCTATATTTCATTATCTTGTATGAATCAGCTGTAGGAACCTTGTAAATTTACAGTTTTTATGTATTTGACTATACATTTGAATCGTTATGACTGTGAATCTACTTCGTTGATCAGTTTGGTTTGGACAATTTGTGTTTTGTCCAAAGTCCATGTTTTGTGGTTCTTGTATTGCTGAGATGAGTTGTGTAAATATGGGAAACACATTTTTCTCTCTTTACTCTATGGCATTTGAGTGTATTTGAACTCTGAAGTTCTCTGCTGTATGAATTGTTCTATTCTGTGTATAAGTCGTAGGGTTCTATTTGGTGTATAACTTTTAATGTTCTATCCTGTGTATAAACCTTGCGGATGTTCTGCGTTTTGGTGTCTTAATAGGATTATACAGATGATGCTAACTATTTAATTCAGTTTCCATTTACCCTTAGCAATCACCTTTCTCACAGATGGCCTTTGCTTATCTATCTTCTCTACTTGTATTCTTGCTGTGCTTTATTTTCTCTTTTCTACCTTCTTTATGGGTTTTTTTTTTTTTGTGTTTTCTTCACTGTTTTTCCTGGATTATTGCGGCAGATTGATGTCTATGTTAGTTTAGGTCGTTCTATGTATCCCGATTAAGTGCTCAAATTCAGTAGTCTATTTACTATTCTACTTCCAACTCTGACTTAAATTCTTGGCTCTTCTGTGTCTTTAGGCTAAATTCTTGCAATTTTATATGTCTAGACTTGTGCAACCGATAAACCTTTCATGTCTGCTGTTGTTAATGTAATTAACACTAAGTTTAAAATTTGTATGACCTAATTTCTACCGGTAGTAAGTCTTCTATGTTGCATTACATAATTTTGTTTCTACTTACGTATGTTGCATTTTTATTTAATTCATCCAATGTTTAGCTAAACAGGATCAACTGGTTATGCATTGCGGATGCCCTCTAATATCTCAGAAAATGCCCCTTTTCTTGTTATTGATGACAATAAGAGAATCGATCCTTTACCAGTTCTTCTGTTGCATGAAGAAGCTCCTGATATTTGAAAGTTCAATTCCTTGACAGAAGTTACACATGCAACTGTAGATTTTGAGTTCCCTTGGAAAAGTGGGTCCATGTTGGATGTGAGGTATCTTCAATTATTTATTACGGATATGCTTTGGAGGTGTATCTGTACTCAATTCCTATATATTGTTTATGATGGGATAATGCTTTGAGACAAAAGGGAGTGCAATTTGCTCTTAGGTTGTGCCTTCCTGAATGTACTTCACTTACAAATTATAAAGCACTTTGATTGCTACTAAATGATTATATTGAAGGGACTAATTTCTATATCTTTGTTTTAATTTAATGGGACTATATGGGATGCTTATCCTCTTTTGTGGTATTTACTGATTTAGTTATATTTCTTATAATTTCCCTTTATTAAAAAAAATAAGCATTTGAATTGATTTATTTTCTTTCATGAATAAATCTTCTTTGCTCTTACTTCTGTTTGGATTCAGTGACTGATTTACACTTCTCTTTTTCAGCAATGCCTACAGGTTCATACCCTCACAATCGTGGACTACTAGGTACATGTTTTAATTATGTTATATCTTCTTCGTGTCCTTTCTCTTTTTTAATTTTCTTGTGGTATCCTTTCTTTGTTAATCTGTCTGCAAAGATGTAAACATAAAATCCCTTAAAAGTGAGAATCAGAAAGGAAGAAAATTTCACCTTCTTGACATTGAGTTTGGGATGCGAAAGATTGTTCCCACCAAAATCAACCCACTATATGTTTCTGTTGCATCCCGCAGTTCAGAGTGGGAGGCCCAGTTAATTTAACTGACTGGTTTGGAATAGCCCCATAATGTTCCTAGACAAATAATGTACAAAATTCTGGTACATTCTAAATACCAAAATTTATGTTTGTGTGTAATCTGTTGCTTTGGTGTTTGAAATATAAACAGGTAAGCTCAGTATGTTGGAATATCATCGATGGTGCAGAAAATGTTGGGGTGAAAGCACATGGTGATTATGCTGCAGATCCACCAAGTAGGGAATATAAGAAGTGTTTCGTGGAGGTAACGCAAGTCCCCAGAGGCACACTACCAAGTGGAAGACCACTTTACTCAGTGAAAGTTATGAACAAATGCCCCTCACATTGCAACATTGCCCAACTTCGTCTCAGTTGTGGCTTATTTAGCTCAGCCACTGTCATCGCTCCAGTTGGTATACTCAAGACAGTGGCCTGTGGGAATCAATGAATGCCTTTTCAATTTCAATAATGGGCTGCCTCTTGGGATTCAAGCTGTTATGTCTTTTGACTATGACAACACTGTGCCATTTCCACTTCAGGTTGTCTCCCTTCATTGCTTGGGTTTGGACTGAAGAACCAAGAATATGTTTGGATGGGAAGTTACAGACTTAAGCACTTATGTGATAAATGCTTCTCAGAGACCAAGCTTTCCTTATACATTGTATTACACTCAGACTTGGATCCTCTACAATAGTACTTTAGAACATCTTTGTCTGTCTCTGTCCACTACCGTACTGCAGAATATTCTAATTTAATAAGCTCTTCTATGGTATGAAATAAGCTCTTTCAGTCAAAGTGATAACAAGCTCAAAGACTAATGAAGGTTACATTCCGTTATATAAAGCTAGAACTAATTAAGGTTTGATTCTCCAGCAAAGATGAAGCAAGAACTAACTGGATAAGACATCTGATATATAATACAACACTCGATCTTACAGATAATGTCCAAGAACCAATCACTGATCAACCAGCATAATGGGCTTGTTTGCTAGTGGGTATTAGGAAAGAGCCTGAAGGATGAAATGAAGGAATTAAAAGCAGGAAGAGTGGTTTGCCTATTGCACCTTGATTGGGACAGCTTGGGCTTGGCAGGTTTCATTTGTTCTGTTGGAGTTGTGGGACAAATCTACGCTGTGTCTTCCCTCTATTCCAATGTTATAGTACGCTGAGGTTGCCACTTGTTCCTAGGCTGCAGCACTTCTTAACCATGAAAAAACTGGTTGGAGTGAAGGTTCTGGCCATCTTGGATTTCGGTTCATACATATACCAAAATTATCTTGATGAAAAGTTCATTTTACTACCATTATCACAGAGACCTCTAGTTCTCGATGGAGACGGGAAATTTGTAGTTTTTATTACAGAGATAGAAAAAGAAAGCTGCTAAAAAATTTTCTATCTTTACATTGGATCTAGATGTAATGGCATCAAGTTCTCAACTCACGGCTAATTAAGTTGTTAGTTTTCACAGCATTTATAAAACAAGGCAAATTGTGAAAATAGTTATTATGATGGCTAACTAATTTTTGAAATTTATGATGGTTTGTTTAAAGATAAAAAATTTGGTTTGACCAGCTTTGACAGCCGAATCTTGCTCCATCGGCAACGTCAGGCTTCTTGGTATTTCGCTTGACGAGTTTCTTCCTTCGGTTACTTTCCTGCTTGAAGCAGCAGACGACGAAGGACCATGGAAGCTGCTGGCGATTTTGGGTTTTGTCATTTTGAGAAGTTGCTGGGGATAATTTTGTTAAGAAAATTTATTAAAGGGAGGATATAGGTCTTTTACTGACTCTTCTTTTGCGTGGGCATTTTTTATCGCTAAAAAATTATGACATTCGAAAACAGTTATATTTTATTTTATTTTTTATGTTTTCACTTTTTTTTTTTTAAGAAGTTCATCTAAATATGCGTTTTTCTAATAGAAGTACTTTTATTAAAAAAAAGTATTTCCTTCATAAAAAAATCCATACGGGCCTAAGAGCATGTGACTAATTGACTCTAAAATTCATTAACTATTTTATATACCTAATGTGCAAAAATAATTATTATTACATATAATTTATAATTTTTGTTAATTCTATTAGATTCTAATGTAATATTATTTTTGTGACATTGAAGATTAAATTAAAATAAAAGATCGAAGCTTACCAAAAATAAAATAAAAAAAATTGCAATGTATAAAAATAAATAAATAAATAAATACATAATTAATAACAATCAAATGATTAATTAGATAATGAAATAGAATGACTTAAAAACTATACAATATATCTATTTAAGGAAGATTTCTGAAAACTTTTTTGCATACTTCATTAAAATATTTTGCTAGAAAATTGTCCGTCATTATCAAAGATCAATATTTTGAACCTTTTTTTTTTTTTTTTTCTAATTCTAGAGATGATAACATAGAGTTGTTCATAAAAATTAATACCATTGAAATTAAAAACTAACACCAAGAAGTATCATAATCTATGGACAATTGCAATTAAGACATATGTAATGGAAAGTACCCAATTCAAAATTAATTTGATTGACATTAAAAGTTAATATGATTTGCGTCAATATTCAACTGTAAGTATTGATGGTTATTGTTTAGTTTACATTTAAAATTTAGTTTTTATTAATTTTTTCTTATTTAATACAACAAAATTGGGAAACAAAATAGATTAATTGAGCATTTGATTTGAATAGAATACTCTAAAAGTCAAATTTTTAAATCAAATTTCAATGATGATAATCCTTAAATCAAGTAGAATTAATTATAATCAAGTAACTCCAATAAAATAAGTAATTGGTTTCACGCATGTCAATAACTTTTTTTTATTATAATAATCACAATAATACTTTTTTCATTTATTTAAGTATTGTTTCATTTATAACATTTATTTAAACAACAAAACCTAATTATTTGCTAAAGCAATCATAATTATTTATTAATTAATAATTAGTAAATTGATAAAATGATATAAGAAGGCATTAAGTTTAATACTACTTGTATAAATGACACTTTTTAGACAGCAATGAGGGAACACATGGCAGAATTTAAGAATAGTGGGTTGCCTCTTACTATTATATATAATATATGATATGATATAATTTGATCGTTCTATACACTAACTAAAATAAAGAAAATATACCACATAATAAAAATAATCATTTTTATAATCTTTTTAAACAAGTTAAAAGAATCAACCGTGAACCATTTCCTTTTCAATCTTTTATTTTTTTTATACTTTGTTGAATTCTAGACTTGATAAAATTAAATTCATTAATTTGCAACATTTATTTGAGTTTTAACTTTTTTTCCATAAAGTCAAAAGAATGTAAGAGAGAAACAAATGTCCAAATTTAAAATATACAATTAATAAAAGTTTAAATAGACTATTATAGTTATGTCATTATTTTTTTAGTTTATTTAAATTTTCAATTATATTTTTTTTTTGTAATAATGATGTGTCAAAATTTACTGCAATATTCAATTCTCAGAGAATCTTGAAGATTTATTTTAAAATCTTTGAAGCAATTGATATAAGTAAGGTCTCACATTCAAGATCTTCTCACAAATCACTCAAAATTAATATTGTAATTAATGCAAAGTAATCATTCATTCTTAATTATACATTGCTGGTGGCCTTTGATAATCAATCAGTGCAGACAAATTGGTACTAAATGTAGAATTTACCTCACATAGACAAAGCATATGATGGTATAAATAGACCCAACCATGATTCACTCTCTCTCCATTGCATACAGGTTTGAAAGAGAGAGCAGAGAAATAGTCAATTTTTGAGTCTTCTTTGGAACAGAAAAGACAATGTCTCTCATTAGCATAGTTATGGCCATATGTCTTGGTTTGCTGATACATGCAGTCAATGGTTTGTGCAGCTAGCTAGGCTTCTGTTAATATTTTGCCCCTTCCCCCTTTTCTCTTCTTATAATTCACTGATTTTTTAATATTTCACATTTTCATTTTTTTTCCCTCTGTTCCTTTTTAATCTGGATTCATTGGTTGTTGATTTATTCCTCCGCTTTTTCTCAGCAAGGCCAGTTACCAATTCATCCCTTCACAATAGTGGACTTACAGGTACTTGTTTTGGTTTATTTTTCTTCACTTGTTAAATAATGATATATATACATATAAACTTTACATTAAACTGTATACATTTTTATATTTTTATTTTTCTTTCTTTTTTTTTTAAATTTTTTATCACAAAATATACTCCACTAATGTATGTTTATCTGACTGAGTGACTTTAAAGAAAAAAAATATAGAATTAAAAAATATATATATAATAAAAAAAACTTATATATTAAATTATAAAAAATAATAGAAAAAACTTACAAAGTTAAAGAAAAAAGTAGTCTCATAATGAGACTACAGTTGTATTTATTGTTGATGAGATCTAATAATATTTAATAATTTAAATTTTCTTAAATATAATTTTCCTAAAATTTAATATAGGAGAGTAGCAAATTTATTAATTTTCAACCCCATAATAAGGAATGATCCCTCTATCCTTATACAATCGTCACTTTCAATTATTATTATTAAGTTTTAAATACCGAACTGTAAAGTCCAACACTATTTTATGAATGCTCTTCTGTAGTTGTAACGTTTGTAGAGGAATATAATTTCAGAAAACTAAAAAGGATTATCTGGAAAGCCTTTGTTGTATGATCTCCAAGTGTTTGAATGGTGCAGGAAATGGTGGGCCAAAAGCAGATGAACAATGTGAGAAGAGTTTCATTCAGGTATCACAAGCACCCAGTGGCGCACTGCCAAGTGGGACACCAGCTTATTCAGTGCAGATCTTGAATGAGTGCCCCTCGGACTGCCAAATAGCCCAAATAGTTCTAAGCTGTGGGCAGTTTAAATCTGAGAAAATCATCCCCTCTTCCACATTCACTCGTGTGGGTGACAATCAATGCCTTGTGAACAATGGGCATCCTATCAAGGCTGGAGATGTTGTTGCCTTTCAGTATGCCAACACTCAACAATTTCCCCTTGAGGTTTCCACCCTGCAATGCCTGCCCTGAGCTTTCAAGATTATGTTTCTGCATAGATGTGTTAATAAGTGCCTTTTTAAAGATTATGTTATTGTAGTCACTGCAAGGGAGACTTCTTGTATGGAATAAGCACTCCATTCCATGTTACAGTTTATAAGCAAAGGCAATGAATGATGATAACTATGGTTGTTTCTCCAAACTATAAGTGTCCATGAATTTTTTGAAATGCATTTTTTACTGTGGCTTTAAGAAAATGGATCCCATAATAAATAGCAAATCCTCATTATTATTACAAAATTATATAAAATTATAAAAGTTATACATCTCAATCTCAGAGATCCCAATCTCTTTACATGATGCAAATGTGTAGCTAAATTCATTAGCAAACATTAAACATAAAATTCTTTGGGGGAACTCTTGAGGGGTTGAAATCAATCATTTTCATAGGTGATCATTTCCTTTACAAAAAGGAACACGCAGTTGGCCTTCATGAATTCCCAACCTCCGCATTTGGTGGAAGAAGGACAGATGTTGAAGAATATATGGTGACAGCATAGCCATTCACAGGATCATTCCATGTCAAAAACCAACTTTTGCAGTTTGGTAGCTGCCATGCGACACTTTTTTTGGGCTTCTTTTTCTCTTTTACCGTTTAAAAATGTTATCCTTACTTGGTTTAACCTATGTTTCGTCCATATTTAAAGAAGAAGACAAAAAAAATAAAAAGACAACAAATAGTGAGTGAATTTTTCTTTTAAAATTGAGACCACATAATTATTATAAAAAAATAAAAAAATATTGCAATAACACTGTTCTTACCGTTTTATCATAGAACTTTTCATGTTACAGTATTATTATTATTATTATTATCGTAAATTAAATTTAAATAAATATTTATTGAAACAAATTTTAATTATTAAATTTTATAAATTAATTTATACAATTTAATGATATAAAAATATTTAAAAATATAATAAAAATGTATGAAAATTAAATTTGTCCTCATGTTATAATTAAACTGACATGATAAGGATCTGATTAGACCCGTTCACATTTTTATTGTCGGTTTTGATAATTGTATGATATTGATAGCGCAGAAGTCCAAGGAGATTTCACACACTTATTGCCAGCCATATTTGACAGGCGTTACCCATGAATCATGGGTGTAGCAAGTCACATCGTCCAGGTCTACAAAAATAGATCTGAACGCATAGGTTGGCCGTCTCTCATGTCAAACTAGTAATCATGATAAAAACTTAGGAACCACTTTATTTTCATCAAGGTACTTGTACGTCTTCAATTTGTCGTCTCATCGCCATTGTGCTCTATCTGCTTGGTCATAATAGTCTCCTATCAATTAGGAATTAATGGGCTTCCATAATCTCTGAAGTCTGGACTTTCAAAGGGTTTTTTTTTTTTTTTTTCTTCGTGACTAACTGGGCAAGTTATTATCAGTTATGTATTTCTTAAATTGAACTCCACCTTACCTGTATGTTTTTGAAAAGTCAAATTCTGAACAGTCGCACTGAACCAGTTTGTAGAATTTTATACTCTGCTTTCCTGTATTTTATTCAATGTGTGAAGCTGCTACCGACATCCATCTTCAAAAGTAGTCCTGGATAACAGAAATAAAAAACATTTGAAGTAAATTCTTCTTAAAAGTCAGAATGTTGTAAAGCAGTACTCATTATCATTGCTAGTTTTCCCTGTTCTTTCTTTCTTTTTTTCTTTCTATTTCGTTTGTTTCAGTCTAAGGGAAGAAGGGAAAAGAACAGTTTGTTGCTCATTCTATGCACTCATCTTTCAGTATTGTTTTGAGTATAGATATGGCAGGTTTATATCGACAGAAGTTCTAAGCTAATCCCCTGTCATTGACTCACTTTTCCGTGTTACTCAAATTCAGACTGTGACTTACAGCAACAACTTGTTGCATCAAATGAGCAAGTCTCTGGTTTTAGCCTTTTACATCACCATATGCTGCATCGCTTTTGTCATCTCAAAGATTATTGTCTCAGTCCTCCTATACAAAAGATGGAAAAGGAAGAACATGATTCATGAAGAAGGTTATCCAAAAGGATCCTTCCACATCAATTTTTGCAGAAAAAATAGAATACATACTAACAATACTGTGATGGGTGATACAGGTGGGAAGATGGTAATCTTTAGGTCCTCAGCGCTTCGATCTCTCACATCTGATGTGGTCCTAAAGAAGACACTGAAACTGAGCAACAAGGACATCATTGGCGCTGGTGGTTATGGGACAGTTTATAAACTGAGCATAGCTGACTCCACAGCTTTTGCTGTGAAAAGACTGAATAGAGGAACTGCAGAAAGAGACAGAGGCTTTGAGAGAGAGTTGGAAGCAATGGCAGACATAAAACACCGCAATATTGTGACACTTCATGGATATTACACTGCACCAAATTACAACCTTCTCATATATGAACTGATGTCTAACGGAAGTTTGGATTCCTTCTTGCATGGTTTGAATGTTACCAATTTTTATTTTTCCTTCTGTTTTATTCCTGTTTTTACTCATACCAAGTATACTTTGTATTAAATTTAAAATTTTGACCAAATGAAGTGACTCGGTTGTCTTCTTACATTCAAGATTATTAAAAGTCATTCAATTGATAAAGCCTTGGATTTTTCTAATTACAAAATAGAGTGTGATGCAGGAGGATCAACAGATAAACAGGTTTTAGATTGGCAATCCAGATTAAGAATAGCTATAGGTGCTGCTAGAGGAATTTCGTATCTTCACCATGATTGCATCCCTCACATAATCCACAGAGATATCAAGTCAAGCAATATATTGCTAGATGAAAACATGGAGGCTCGAGTTTCTGATTTTGGACTGGCGACATTGATGGAACCAAATAAAACTCATGTTTCAACAGTTGTAGCCGGAACTTTTGGATACTTAGCTCCTGGTACAGATACAACCCCACTAACCACAATTTTTTCCCATCACGTTCCAAGTCATGTTATAAATTGATAATATTTTCCCGCAGAATATTTTGATACTGGAAGAGCAACAGTCAAAGGGGATGTCTACAGCTTTGGAGTGGTGCTGCTGGAGCTTTTGACAGGGAAAAAACCCACTGATGAAGCATTTATAGAAAAGGGAACAAAGCTTGTCACATGGGTAAGACATTGAAATTCTTGTAGTGTGCCTTCTATGATATTATTCTACAGACAATTCTAAAATTGATAGCCTTAGGCTATAAGTCATTTATTAAAGTTACTCAAATGACCATATTTACTCTGAAATCTAGCACATAAAGAATGCCCTCAGACAGGCATGGTTTGAACACTGTAAGAAAATATGCCATGCTAATAGAATTTATTAATATGATCAGATGGGGACAAAATCACCAAAACCAGAAGAAATGCAAAATAGACCCCAAAAATTAATTGAATTTACCAGTTATGAAGTTCAAGAGATAACACCTAAAGAGCTGAATTGGCAAGCTATATATCCCTTGCTTCTGCTTACAAAAAACCAATCCCATAGAGTAATATAGTTGCTTAACTTCAGCACTCAGCTTTGGAATGAAAGACTTACTTTCTATTAATTATTCTCTTATTACTGGAGCAGGTTAAGGCAGTTGTTCGAGAAAAGGAGGAGGAATTAGTTCTTGACAGTAGTCTGGGATCCTGTCCGATGCAAGAGGTTAACAATGTGTTCAACATTGCAATGATGTGTCTAGAGCCGGATCCCTTGAATAGGCCAACTATGGCTGAGGTTGTCAACTTGCTTGAGCAAACAAAATCAGACAAACTTGTTTCAGCTTCCTGATGTTCAGTTGATGAATATCTGCGTTCTGTATATTCGGGTAAAACCAGCCTAACATGCTCAACGAAAGTTTCTTCTGTAATTATATGTAACTTAAGATATCAAAAATGCATTAGGATATGATCATATCCCAACCAATCATGTTAAATATGCCAGGACTATGACAAGATGGATGTAACTTTGGTCAGAGGAGCATAAGTCTGAAGTGAACAAGGTTTCTTGTAAAGAATTCATGCTTCAAAATGGTAAATTTCATGCATAGAGAAGATATTTGGATCACTAGAAGCATACTATTGCCAATCCCTAACAGGGTTAATTCGACAGTTGCCAACTCTGCTTTACGTTTCTCATATTTATGCCTCAATGGGCCTTTGAAGCCTAAGTAGACACCAAGAGAAAAAGAAATAAGGCTGATTAATATAATTTGATGACTATACCATCATTTTTGGCAATTTAGACAGATGAACATGTCTGAAGAGACAATATACTGTCCTCTTCTTGTGTACTTTTGACTAGCCTTCGCCCACTGAAGCTTTCAAGGAGGGAGAAACAGGTCTATCTCCAAGAACTACATCAAAAGAGCGGAAACCTCATTTGCTGATTCGATTGTAGCATCCACTGTTGATGGAAACCCTTGTGAAGAGAGAGAAACCTGATAGAGATTTATCCAATTGGATTATTACCCTTATAAATGCAAAAGTAAAGGTAATGAGGGGGAAAAATAGACACCAACATTGATCTAAGTGTCAATATGAAAAACTGACAAATCCTGCCACAAGTTTTTATAGGATATCTAATCAGAATGCAGATTTACCAGCAATTTCTAGGCCTTTAACCAAGTCAAAAATATGAAAGTTCCTTTCTTGAGAGGCTGAACTAGGAAGACACATGAAAATGTGGATGAAGCGGTTTCATTTAAAGTTGTGGGTGCTTCAATTCTTGGTGAGATGGATTCATCTAAGGCATCCAAGAAAGTTTTACCATCGTGTCTGACAAGAAAGAGTGGAAATGTTTTCTCAATGGGAGCTACTAAAGGAATATTTATTAATCTTGTTCTCCAAGTCTATGTATGTGTCTGTATGTGAGAGCATTGTACGAAAGGATGAGATGTTCCCTTGGATTCCATCTGCTGATTGCCCACTCTAAGCATTTAACTAACGTGTTGTAGATTGATTTACATGCAGGCCTGCAGCATAGACCTTGACACCAATGATCGCAAAAACTCTCTCTCTAGATCCTGAAAATATTGCTAATTTTCGTCACAACTTATACTGGGAGAAAAATAACACCTCCATTTTAATGGAACTTACTGTAAATTACTGGTATTCAGGTTGTCAACGTAACACAGATAAAATATCACCGCATTCAAAGAATTTACAAGAATATGATTGCACTAAGTTGGACAGCCTCATCCATGTATGGGCCAGCCAGGAATGTTGTACCTTAGTTTCTCGTAGTCAAAGATAGAGTATTGGTGTAATAAACTTAAGTAACCTTTATGAAAGTAAGGTTTTATGAAAAAATTAGCAGATATATCATTGCAGCGAGGATAATCTATTTCATTTGCTTAGAGTAACTGCTTTTTTCCTTTGTTTTGAATATTGTATGATACCATAGCAATTAAGCAGTTCCGAAGTTAATGAATCTGAGCAACCCAGCAAGCACAAAGATGTCAGAAATTTCACGATTGTTGCCTCTTCCTCCATGTGATCTGCACTTGCAGCTGCAGGATCAAATGACATGCACAAAAGAAGTCAACTTTCATCATAGAAAAAGAGGGGGAAAAAAAATTGAAGGTCTGACGAAACATCAGAAACAGCCTTAAAAGTTGGAGTAGTTAAAAACATGAACGAAATCCTTGATTTAAAAGTAGAGCAACTTGACCAGACAATTTTCAAGTATTCATGCTCATCTGACTGAAAAACTGCTGATAGTTTGGCCAGGAATCACCTTACTTCGGTGTTCAGTGGACTGTTTTGCTTATTTGAATTAGTGTCTAACGTAATGGAGTGTGCAGAAAAATTTCTTATAGAATTCATAACCCATAACCATACACAAGCCCCCTGAAACTTAATCTTACTGCTAAGCCCACTTTGTTCGGTTACACTTAAAGGATGCTATCTTGCCATCTTCCAAGCAAAAACGTTCTATTAAGTTGAATTAATTTCTATGCCTGCCACCTGACCTTTTATCTCTGGTTCTACTATTTCAGGATACAATATTATGCGAGAAATATTGATTATATAACTTTTAAGAAGCAAGTAAAATAGAAACCACAATAGAATTTCAAAACTTGCATAAACTTCTTCTTGATGGGGCAATTCTGCGAGAGCTAGTAGCCACAAAAGAATTTCTCCACTGTTCCCTTTATTTTTTCCTTATGTCCTTCTTGAAGGAAAATTTTAGTTACATAACTTCTATGAAGCAAGTAAAACAGAAACCACAAAAGCTAACCCAAAAGTTGGTTTTTTCTGGTACTAATAAATCACATCAAGCTCCTTTCACAACCGATTTGAATAACCTCAATAAATATTTTAGCACAACTCAAAAATAAATTCAACTATGATTATGTTACCCATGATAGGTAATAGAAAAAATTTATTTATTATGAAACCATTATTAGCTGCTAAAGTATCTGTCACGTTTTTCTATTTAAGATTTTGACATTTGCCCATCATTTAACATAACTAAAAAAGTTAGATATTTCAGTACCACAGTCTGATATTCAATGGTATATTTTAAATCAATGAAGAAAAGAACTATTTTTTTCCTTAAATAATTATCATAAATGTAGCATTTCTGCAACGTTTTGAACTTCAGCCTTCAGGGCAGAAAGGGGTTTGAATAGAAAATCAGTAACTTCTCCCTGGCGACTCCGCAAAATGCAATTGAAGATATCAATTAAGTATAATGCAAAAAATTGGAAGCAAAAAGTGAAGAGTTATTGAGAAAACAGAAGAAGCTGAGAACAAAAGATTTTCCTCAGAAACTTACCGGAAGATGAAGATATAGCAGCTTCTGGAGAAAATTGTGTGTCTTCTACTACATTTGTGCGAAGAAATGCAGAGGGGTTGTGGAAACGAAAGAAAAACAGTGAGTATGATTTCATGGATGTCATAAAGTTGAAAATTTTCTCGGGCAAGAGACTCTGGGATCGGAATAGCTCAACCAATTGAAACTTTATTTTGGGTAATGTATCCATTTTCATATCAAGTGTCAAACTTATATGATAATTATATGAAAATTTGGTTATAAAATTAACATATTCAAATATGTTTCCGATATCGAATACATATCCATACGACTTAGGCTACAAGCATCTAAGTGCTGTATATGTTGAGGAAACTATCTAAAGTTCCTTATTGGAAAATACGAGACTATACAAGCATGTCTCAAACTGCAAGATTGGGGCAATGGAGTGATGGTCTGAGCTACAAGTCTAACCTAATATTTTTCTCATTTTGGTCTTTCCAGTGTTTTTCATTATGAAATGTAACTTACTTCTCATTGAGATAATTTTCTACCCGCTGAATATTTGTTAAAATTAAAAAAAAAAGAAATAAACTTTCCCGAAAATTTACTTAGAAATTATCGACCAAAGGTCAGATGCTAACACCAAATGATTCACATAACCGACAATTTAATACAAGAAAGACTTACGTTGTAGCCTTTGGATATAGCACATTGTACAGACTAAATTTTGTGATCCTGACTGTATTTTTTTTAGTGACAACTTTAAAAGTTGTTGTTTAATTTGACTCTCTTTGCTCTATGTTATAGCATGTATAATTCAGGCATGTCATTCACATAATTTTATTTGAATTTAATCTTTGTAATTTTATGTTTAAAATATTAAATTCTGTAGGGTTTAATAAATCAATACATTATATTATTTAATTATAAAATATATATAAAAAATAGAAGTAACATTTTTTTAATAATAATACTATTCCATTTTTTGTAGATAAATTACTAACAAGAATAGCTATTTCACTAACCAAGTTTTATAAAACTTTTGTTTAAAAAAATTGGAATTATTACATTTTTAAAATTTTATAAATTAAATTATAAAATCTAATAAATCCAACAATTTATAAATATTTTATAATATTTTAATCCTAATTTTTAAATGTAAGTACTGTTTTTCATAATTAAATAGGGCGAATTTGACTTCACGTCAGTACTTCTCGCTGTTGAAGCAATTCTCCGCGAATGGTTATTGGATTGGTTATTTTTATAATATAAAAATTAAAATATTAAATTTATTAAATTTTATATATTAAATATACAAAAGACTTACACGTAAACTCTGAATATTTTGTAGGAATAAAAGACCTAAAAACATATTTATTTAGCAAATTTTTCAACCTAATTGTGAAAATGATTAATACTTTCTTCATTGGAAAACTTGATTAAGGCTTACTTCCTGATTAAATAACAAACAAAAGTTGACGACACTGCACACATATCGAGAAATGTATGTTCGTTCAGCATTTAAATATTTTTTTAATTTTAATAATTTTTTTATTTTACAATATGTAATTTTTTTTTTTTTACTGCACATCTTAAATTCTTTTAGAAAAGTTACCCCTCTGCCCACTGAACCCAAAATTTTTTCCTTTATTCAATGGCTATACGTGGGTCAGTGCCATGTGCTCCCACAACGTTTTCCATTGGAATCCTGCTAATGGGGCGAAAGTATGCGCATTAGGAAAAGAAACCACAATCATTAATTGATTACCTGAGATTCATGATTTTTTTTCATGCACTCTACGTTTACTCATTTAAGTGCAAATAAAAGTTCTCGTCCCATGTCCCTTTAGATTTGGGCTTCCTCTTCTCCACTTCCCTTTGTAATCACATCATGTAAAAAAAAAAAAAAAAGAAGGTTCTCATCCCATTGGAATGACAATGTGGAGCGCATCCAAAGAATGATCCAATGGGCAAGCAAGAAGGGAAACGACAACGACAACGCCACTTGCGTTGGCTACAGTTACAAGTCGCATCACCTGCGCGTCCTTGCTTCGCGCCTTTTCACCCTCCAACGTCTTTGTATACTCTATCGTATTTCCTGTTCTGTGTTAATGGAGCCGTTATGCTGACGTTGCTACCACTTCGCTACTATAAAAAGCTCCGTCTTTCCTCCCCTTCCAACCCATTTTACTTACCCTTTTTGGCTCTTTCTTCATCATTTTTGCTTTACTCAACATTCACGGCAGCAGTCCGTATCCCAGTGGTAATATAATACTAGCTGGTGCAGACTGCAGAAAATAACAATGGCTAAAGTGGCTTCTCTGCTTTTCCTTCTGCTCTTATCCCTCACATCAGGTATATTTGATATCCTAGGTTTCATTCCGTCTTAAAGTGCAGCTTACAAATCATAGGTTTGCACTCGTTTATGATTGTTTTCACTCTCTTTCTTCATCATTTTTCTTTAATTGCTTGTTGAATGTCATTTGGGTTATTTCTTTCTTATGTATATTTTTTTATCTTTGGGCATAATTTGGGTTGCTTTTCTTCCATCATCATGAAAAAACTGTCAATTTGGTCTCAAATCTGTGTTGAATTTATCATGATGGGATCAATTTCTAAAGCCATGCATTTCTAATTGCTGGAGCTGAAAGCCTGAAACTGACAAAGCTTCATCACTCATAAAGTGTGCTAATTAAGGAGTTCCTCGCTTTAGCTGTCAGATTCCAATCCATACTGATAATTCTTATATTCGTTACCCAAACCGAAGCTTCTGCCTAAAATCCTAGCGTTCAGACTTCAGAGCCATGCATTTGTAAATATATGAATTGTTGCTAAATCACTAAGTTGCCTCAGCAAAATCCTATGTTTGCACAATAGATAATTGCCTCAAGAAATCAGTTATTGCAAAAATTTAAACCTTAAGATATAAATTCAAGAATGATTTTATATCTCAAAAGACAGAATTCTCAGGCTCAAGACGCAGACTAGAGTTCTCTATTACATCAATTCTCTACTTAGGATTTCACCTTTCCATCATGGATTGCCATGAGTAGGAGCATTTACAAAATAGCAGCTGAAAGCAAAACTCATATTTTTGTTCTTTTTCACGTGTGCAGGGGGGAATCTGATTATGGTATATGGACAGGTAACGATTACCATATCCCTCGGATGCCTTAAAAGAAATCTGTTAGCCTTCTTAGTTATTATTGATATTGGCATATTTATCTGATGGAATTTACAGAGAACATGGTGTGTGGCTAAGCCTTCATCAGACCAGGCTACCCTTTTGGCTAACATCAATTATGCCTGCTCTCAAGTTGATTGCCGGATTCTACAGAGAGGCTGCCCCTGCTTTGCCCCAGATAATCTCATAAACCATGCCTCCATAGCAATGAATCTTTATTATCAGTCCAAGGGAAGGAACCACTGGAATTGTGATTTCAGGGGCTCTGGCCTCATTGTTGTCACCGATCCTAGTAAGTCACATGATTTTTTTTTTTTTTTAAATACTTGGCTTGCATATATGAGTTGAAAGCAATTATGTGTGAAATTTTTTTTTTTTGGGTACAATATGTATGAAAAATTGTATACCCACGAAAGTGGGTTGACAAAATGTTTACAAAATAAGTGTTTATTGTTAAATTTAATTGGTTTTATTATTTAATCTATAACATTCAGAAAAATTAATTATATGAATTCATTTCAATAAAATTTTTGTGAGTAAAATAGAGAGACCAATTCTATATAGCTCTGTTATGACATTGTGCTGAGGATTTTTTTCATTTTGAATTGCAGGTTATAGTAACTGCATTTATGCATAGAAACTGGCATATAAGCTAACCTTGGAGGCAAGATTTGATGGTGCGTTTTGGTTGTTATTGTCTTTTTCTGGTAAATGTATTTGATTAGGCTGTCATTCTCTACCTATGGCTGTTGGCATATGCATGCCTAATGACATCAGAGTTTGCCCTTTCTGAACTATTCTACAATGTCAAATATGTGTGGAAAAGATAAAATATATACTTTAAGAAGTTTAAATAACCTGCACATACGCCCATGCATCTCTGAATTGGTATGAACTTAACCAGTTATAAAGGGCTGCACGTTGCAAACTACAATTATAATCATCTTTATCATTGAAGATTTATGAATTCTGAGTGGGAATTGCAGATGGCGGATCTAGATATGCAACAAATGAAATTGCAAAAAGAAAAGAAAAGAAAAAGGATTGTGCTCATGATTTTTGAACACCTTCAAAAAGGATACATGGCTTTAGACAGTGAAGCACATTGTTGTTTACTTTTCAACCAATCCAAAGCTAATTCTGCTAAGTTTTCATTTTACAATGTTCTTTTGTTTGTTGTTAAAGATATGAAATAAAATTTATTTCTAGGCTCATCCATAATATTTTAAGTTGTTGGGATAAATGGCTTTTTAATATAATATTAACATTTTTATGATTAAGTTGTTAAAAATTTAATATTTATTATTATTTAAAATAAAAAATTGTTTAGTTTCAAATCCAAAAAGAAACTTTTATATTGAGAAGGTATGTCTAAAATAAATCATTCTTAAATTAAACAAGTTAAGCTGTAGGAAAAAAAAAGGGAAAATGTTTCTTTTCTTCCATTTTTCTCATTTTTCCTTTGGGAAAGAGCTCTGAACCAGCTTTGGCGGTGTAACAACCCAC
This sequence comes from Dicorynia guianensis, assembly GCA_037013595.1. Classification (NCBI taxonomy): domain Eukaryota; kingdom Viridiplantae; phylum Streptophyta; class Magnoliopsida; order Fabales; family Fabaceae; genus Dicorynia; species Dicorynia guianensis. The sequence continues at coordinate 8,193,956 of JASUAB010000009.1, forward strand.
GCAAATGTTCCTTCTACTTTTTTAGTCATTAGCATGCTATTCGTCCTTGGACTAATAAAAGTTAGTACTTTTTTTTCCTAATTATCTTTCTCAAGAACTTATCTGTTGGCGAAAAAGGTAAAAAAAAAGTTTCTAATGGAATTTTGGGAAAATAAATAATGATGTAAAAGTAACATTCATACCATGATGAGTTGATGATTCCTATAACACAGCAAAGAAAAGAAAAAATTCATCGTAGTGCAAGAATATTTGCTAGCTCTGAGTAATACTTCATAATATGCATAAGGCATTCTAATTCTAATTGTTTTTTAAAAAAATCAGATGTGAAAATTCAACAATACTATAACTCTTGTCAAAAGTAATATAAAATAAACCATGTAAAATCATATTTAAGTCGGACCCAATATCCACAAGAAGAAAAGAAAGTACGCAGGAGCCAATATCCCCATACTTCCACTGTGCCTCCATCATCCAATTTACCTGAGAACAAGGGCACCCTCTAGCACAGTTCAAAAACGGTTCTCTCTGTTCTCAACTGGCCAAGTAAGGCTTTCTCCTCAAATCTGTTGCTTTGATTCCCAGCTCAGTTATGCTGAACTCATTCAAATTGACTGGCCTCTCCCTACATTTGAAACCTGAACTTCATTCTTCCATGCATGCAGCAAGGGACTCTCAATGATCTAATGCATGATTCTAGCAGTGCATCATGTGTACTAAAAAAGATTTATAAATTTTCTAATAAAACAATAATTTTTCTTTCAAATTCCTTGCTATTTATTTAATAAATAAATTGTCTGTAATAGATGATGTCCCATTCCTATTCATACTCCGATGTCTTGTTATCTAAATCATACTAAGGCGTAAACTGTGACAGCCAGGCATTTCTTGTAACGTTTGGCATCATCAGACAACACCTAGAATATGATTAATACATAGGTTCTGGATGGGGCATCTCTATTATTGAGATACTCTGATTTGATCAAACTCTATTTGCACGCAGCGTATGAGCGTGTAACCAGAAACATAAAGTTTTGTCGTTGCATGCTGTGCGTAAATAATATTGGGTATTGATATTATTACTCTTTTATAAATAAGTCAAATAATTTTTTTTTTTATCTTGAATCATTCAGTATTTATAGAATATAAATTTATTTAAATTTTTTAATTTATAATTAATTTAAATTTAAGTTATTATTGAATTTAAATTAAAAAAAATTTAAATATATTTTTTATATATACATCACATCAAATTTAAAATAAAATATTTAAACAAAATCTAACTCTTTTTATTAAGAGCAATGCCCGTTAGTAATAAGTCAAGTAATCTTACTCTTTACACTTATGTTATCTTGAGAGATGAAATTAATTTGTAAGAAGCCACCTAATAATAAAAAACTTAATGAATAGTACTTTGTACTACAATCCAAAATACTAAATACGTGAGATATGTAAGAATGAGCGAATCTTGTAACTATGTTTTTATGTCTCTCTGTAACCAATCAGCATTCTGCTGATAATTTCCTGTTGCGCTGCAAGACAAACCAATCGTCTTTCTATTGTCTAGAGGCCACACTTCTTTGTAAAAATAAACTCGTTCTTTGAAAACTAAACACCAACAAGGTTTGAATCCATAAACTCATATAAACTACTCAAAGTCTTGACTGTCAGGCAACAGCTCTGCTTATTTCAAGTTTTCCTCTCTGCTTGTTATTGTAAATTGTTGCTTATCAGTGATAGAGAAATTTAGAAACTTAAAGATGGTGTGTGCAATGCTATTGAAACTATTGAAGGGATGGGCGCAGAAGGTCACGTGGTAAACTTAAAGATGGTGTGTACAATGCTATTGAAACTACTGAGGGGATAGGCGTGCAGGTGGTCACGTGGTGGGTGAGGCAGCAGAATTTGGACACTAGTTAGGTGCACCGCATTAATAGTGTTTGCAAGGGAAGGGTAGAAATTGGGAAATAACTTGTCCCCACCAGCATGGAAAATCAATAGTGGGGAGGATTGGTAGCCACATACCTTAGCTCCCTTGACTAATGGATGCAATGTTTAAAAACCCTTGAAGAAAAAAGGAAAACTAGGGCCAGAAATAAGAGTGACTTACAACGTTTCAGTTTAGAAATATATTATGAGTGACTAAAAATTTAGAGTAGCAACTTTCTTATGCAATAACAGAGACATCGGCCAACCTTCTTGTTGGTTATTAATTTCAATTTTCAAAAGCAAGTGTTTGTTTTAAAATTATTATCTTTTTTTAAAAGTTTCCTCTTCTTGATAACAAATGACATAATTAATACTTAAATTCTTATACTTTTGTTTAAAAACTGGTTGACAAACTGTTTTGGAGGATGAATCACAGTTTGATTGATCCAATTAGTTACCTAATATTTAAGTGATTATTCATTTATCATGATCAAATTAATATGAATTTTAATTCAATAAAATAAATGATTCATAAAAATTATAAATTTTTAAATAAATTATACTCAGAATTCCTGGAGCTAAATATAATACTCTATTCCTTTTTCATTTAAAAATTACATTTCACCCCAGTAACCTAGTTTAACTAATGGCATATCCTAGACACTAACGAAATATTCAATTAACTACATATTAAATTATAATTTACACAAATTTTAAAATTAAAATTGCTTTTTAAATTTCATTGTATTATAATAATATTAAAATTAATCAATATCTTATTCTTATACTTAATTCTAGTAAGGTGACTGATCCTTTAATAGGAATATTAGTAAAAAAAATTTTGTTAAATGTAGTTTTAGCTGTTAAAATAAATCCTTTAATACTAATATTAGTAAAAAAAATTTTGTTATGTGCAGTTTTAGTTGTTAAAATAAGGTTTTAAATTAAAATAAAACAAAAGACATATTGAATAGATTTTCACAATTACATACCTTAGTGAATTTAACGTGAAGATGCCTCTATATTTACATATTTTTTTTATAATTATATATATTATTAAATTTATATTTTATAATAAATATAATTATTTAATTAAAAATATAATACATTGTCAATATTTTGCTTATTTAAAATACTTAATTTTCTCGGTTAATATAATTTTTTCTCATAAAAAAAGAAAAATTGAGTTAAATTGTAAATTTTAAAAGAATAAAGCAAAATATTTATTCAATATTCCTCTTATTAACATTTTTTTAACTTCTAAATATATTTTATTGGTCAAATTAAGTCATTAAGGTGAATTGCATTTTTTAAATAAAAATTATATATCATTACTGAATCCCTGACTAATTAAATTCTACCAACCATTAATCTCTTAATTGCCATAAATTCCTGACCATAAAATAAAATGTTGCCTTATTAAAGTTCATACCAATAGTAACTAGATATAGAGTATTCTGAACGATATCTGATCCTTGAACAGAGATCAGACACGTATCAGAATCCGGATGCTCAATGATAGAGCCAGAGAAGACTTGTACTAGTTTTCTTGGCTCGGGTAAAAGAACCAACAGCTATGGGCCTAAGACATACGGACATTTGACCCATCGATGAAGCCTTCTAGTTCTCATAAAAGCCAGCTTTCGGCTGTGCAAGTCAAGAACCATGAGTCACAAGTATCACTCTCCCTCTCCCCGACTGATAAGAAACCGAGAAGTCATAGGTGGGCTCACTTGATCCACTCAATTAACTCTCCCTTGTGTCCTTTAATTTAAAGAAGGAAAAACTTACAGCCAGAAAGAAAATAACCTTTCTGGTTTCTTTTTGCTTAGTTGTTTTCTATCAATAGTTTGAAGTTTGAGCCATACTCTTCTTCCTCCAATGGCTGCTACTTGCTGGGTCATTGCTTAATACGAAATTGAGCTCATTTCCCATCTGGGTCTTTTATTTGGAAGTGGAACTTGCTGGTTTTCGCTTCTGGGTCTGTCTCTCAGAATGATGTCAGTAACAAGCCAAAACCTTGATTTTTCTGGGAAAAACTTTGTTGCTTGCAGGTGCCGCTCCAATGCTTCATTTGAACGGTACTCAGGGAGAAATTATACGAAGGTAATTTCTAAATGTTGGAGTAGAGGTTATCGAGCTCGTAAATCGGTTTGGTGTGAGCGAGGCACCACCAATTGTCGAGTGTCTTCGATGAACATAGGAGAGACCACAATAAATGGTATTAGATTTACCATTAATGCACGTAATACAGTTGGTTCAGATGACTTTTTTGAGTAAATGAACTAAAAAAAGTTTTGCTTTTTGCATACTGCATCTACTTTGGGGAACTCAAGAAAAACAAGGCCTTCCAGCAGGATTGGACTTGAAGAATTATTCAAAAAACCCCATATCGCGGGCAAAACTATTTGAAGTGGTTGCGGATGACTTACAGATGCTTAACAAAAATCTTCAGTCGGTAAGTAATGCGTGTAGGAGTCCCGCTGTATTATGTTATACAAACTGTTACTGCTTTCATCCAGACCACAAAAGTGTGAACTTTGAACAGAATGGAAGGCATTGGCATAAAAACACTATTCCCTAGTTCATAAGCACTTGAATGATATACCAATGGCTGATTCAATCATGCCTTGCTTAGCAAATTGTTCTGCATATTAACTTGCATTGAGTATATTGAAATCATATAAATTTGATCCTTTCTTTGCCTTTCATTGAATATTTTGTTGAATCACCACCGTAATCTTTTTCTTTTAATTCTCGCTTACAATTACAAATTTCAAACTCCAACGTTTTTACATTGAATTTAACTTTTGATGAGATTTAATAATCTCCTAATTTGTAATATTGCTGGAAGTGAAGTCACCGCCAGCTCATTATTCAGACATCATTGCACAGCATGCATATTTGTATTCAAGGGAATGAAACTTCCAGACCTCCAATTTTACTTAATGCTCACACCTTTTGGTGTGGACTTTTAATATGTTGGTGTTCATTCTGTGGGAGTTGGGACCCTGTAAATTTAATTATGTGAATTTTGTATTGTGATAATTAAATAAGAATAAAGTTATGAAAACAGTAGAACTCTTGTATTAATGCCTTCTAATTCTGAGCTGTAGACCTGTTTATGAGTTAGTTGATCCATTGAAGTGGTGCCAAGATCTGATCATTCTAAATGCCTGCTGTCCTTGCTTGTTTTCAAGTTTCTTTTTTAATTTTAAAAACAGTATGTTTTAAGACTTTTAGTGTCTGATTTTTAATGTAGATTGTTGGCGCAGAAAATCCAGTTTTAATGTCTGCAGCAGAGCAGATCTTTAGTGCTGGCGGGAAGAGGATGAGGCCAGCTCTGGTATTCCTGGTGTCAAGAGCGGCAGCAGAGCTAGTTGGATTGAAGTAAATATTATTCTTTCTCTCTCTCATGGAGATTTTCTTTTCCTGTCGGCAAAGTTTTTTGCACTATATGATGATAATGGTAGAAAGCTTATTTTATAATCTATGACACCAGGGAACTTACCACAAAGCATCGGCGTTTAGCAGAGATAATTGAAATGATTCATACTGCAAGTTTGATACATGATGATGTATTAGATGAGAGCAACCTGCGAAGAGGTAGGCCTTTCATACTTGATACTTCTATCAAACTATCCCTGATTTCACTTCATATAAACATTTTATTGGATAAGCTGGATGCTATGAAGCAGTTCTGCTGATTCTACTCATAAATTAGGCTTGTTTTGATATTTGAGTTGCCACAGCCATGTTGCAGTTTGCTTGATCAGGAATGCCTTTACACATTAACAATACAGTTGTGTTCAAGCAGTGCCGCTTGGGTCTTGTAATGTGTTAGACACTTCTTTCAGGAAAAGTCTTTGTTCTGGTCCAGAGTATTGCAACTGTAGAATTGATAAACTATTTTCCATATTATGGAAGAATGTCTGTTCTGATTCTAAAATGGCCCCTAAAAGAGGGAGGATAAGAAAAGAGAAAACTAAATTTAGATGCTGAAAGGGGAAAAAGTATATCATTGGAAGATTTCTGTTTTTATGAAGCTTTGCAAGGACTTGCTAGCTACACGTTAATGGATAGTATACAGTAAATACAGTTCCATCTGTGTCTGATTGTCAGTTTAGATTCTATTATCTGATAAGCTAATCCCTGCCTGAGTCCAATCCAGACCCCTCAAGATAAAGTGAAACAAAGTAAAATACAAAATGAAAAAAAAAAAAATACACTGTAGCACATAAAGAATGTATGTATCTTCATCACTTCATTGTTATTCACATGGTCTATTGTAGCTAATGCAACTATTGTAGACGTATGTAGCATAGTGCAAAGCAAGCTCCAATACTCTATTGGTTACATTTTCTTCTCCCTCTGAGCGTCATATCGATACTGTTTACTTTTAGGGAAGGAAACTGTTCATCAACTGTTTGGAACAAGAGTGGCAGTGTTGGCTGGGGACTTCATGTTTGCACAGTCGTCATGGTATCTTGCCAACCTTGAAAATCTTGAAGTCATTAAACTTATCAGCCAAGTGAGTTGCATCATCGTACCTGTCCCGAATATCTTCACCTTTTACTTGCATGCTGAAAGTCATTATTCCATATATGGTTATTACACTTAAAGCCAGTGATTTAATAGAGGGAGTAAAAAACAACATTAATTTTTAAGTTTGTGCTGTTGTCTATCTAAACACATGCAAAAACTTTTGCATAATTCTTTGATGCTGTGACAGGTGATTAAAGATTTTGCAAGTGGTGAAATAAAGCAGGCTTCTAGCTTGTTTGATTGTGATGTTCAACTAGAGGAGTATCTAATTAAGAGCTTCTACAAAACCGCCTCCTTGATTGCTGCCAGCACAAAAGGAGCTGCAATTTTTAGTGGCGTTGATAGCAGCATCACAGAGAAAATGTATGAATATGGAAAGAATCTTGGTCTATCATTCCAAGTTGTGGATGACATATTGGATTTCACACAGTCAGCAGAGCAACTGGGAAAGCCTGCTGGCAGTGACCTTGCCAAAGGTAACCTTACTGCGCCAGTAATTTTTGCGCTGGCGAAAGAACCTAGATTAAGAGATATCATTGAGTCTGAATTTAGTGAGACTGGTTCCCTCAATGAGGCCATTGAATTGGTTAAGAGTTGTGGAGGCATAGTAAGAGCGCAAGAGTTGGCAAGAGAGAAAGCTGATCTGGCGATTGAAAATCTCCAATGCCTTCCTCATAGCAGGTTTCGTTTAGCTTTGGAGGATATGGCGGCATATAATCTTCAACGGATTTCCTGAGCATGTGCATGCCAATGCCTCACTATTGAGAGGAATTCTTTTGTCATAATATAAAGTTGAAAGCCACTGCCATTCCAATAATTTCCAGAAAATCTGTAAAAGTGCTTCCGGGTACCAGCTACTTGTGCCTGGTTATATAGACATTCAAGGACAAAAGCAACCTTACCTCCTCATCATATTATATGTATGCAGCTTCCTACAAATTAACTTACTGGGGATATAATATATCCAATTGTTGTATCATAACATATCTGCTGTATATTTTTTCCCCATTTAAATCAGGAAAACAGTATGGGACAGGAAAAAGTGAAAAATTGCTCAATGACTAATTTCTGTTCATTTGAAAGTAACTTTACCCTAACGCAGTATATGAAAAGTATTTTTTAAAAACATTTTTTTTCTAAAGCAGTACATTAGCACTTTTTTCAAAACACGTTTTTAACACAATAATATGGTTTTTTTTTCAAAAAAAATTATATTATAAGCAATTTTTTTCAATGTGGGATATGAAAAACACTTTCCAAAGTAGTCAACAATTTTTTTAAAGCACTTTAACAAAATATATAAACGGGTATTTTAAAATCACTTTTTGTTAACTTCTTATCAAAGTTCTTCTAAAAATAACACATAAAAAGTCATTTTTTTTAAGTTCATCCAAAGGAATCCTAAATACAAACACACATATAAATAATAAAAATACTTTTTATTTGAAAAAGGTACTTTTAAGTAAAAAAAAAAAAAAAGGCTAACCACAGAGCCTCTGCGGCTTGTTTTATATGTGGAGGGACCTTTATACATGAAGCTTTTTTTTCTTAAAAAAAATTTATCTAATATAAATACTTTTTTTCTAAAGAAGTACATAAAATTTTTTTTTCAATGTAGCACATAAAAGGACTTTCTGCAGAGTCATAAGCAATTTTTTTAAAACACTATTTTAGGAAAAAAAAATATAAACATTGTTTTTCAAAACACTTTTTTTAAAGAAATACATACAAAACACTTTTTCTTAAATCACTTTTCTCCAAAAGTACTTTTTCAAAGAACATCAATTTAAATTAGTGCATGAAAAACACTTATTTTCAAAGTGCAAAATAAGGTGGTGTTTGATTTGTAAAAAAATTGCCTGGTTTCATTTGAACGTGCTTTCATTAAAAGTAATTTGCTTTTCAAAATGTTCATTATAAAAAATATGTTTTTTTGGGTAATACATGAGTCATGATGGCTAAAGATGGAGAAGGAGAGAAAAATGGGAGTCGAACCTGCAGTTGAATCCAAAGAAAGACACCAGTGTGCCAAATGAGCTACTGCTCACAGACATAAAAAATATATTTAGTTTACATTAGTTAAATTCTATTTTCAAATGATAAAAATAATGAAAATATATTTAATTTAAGATTTTAAAGTTAAGGGTTAAGAATTTAGGTTTAAAAGTTTTAAAATTTTAAAGTTTAAGATTTTATTGATTAGAGTTTAAGATTGAAGGTTTAGTATTTTAATAAAAAGTGCTTTTATGATAAATGCTTTTAGAAACATTACCTTTTGAAAAGTGCTTCTGAAAAATCTTAAATCTTAAATTTTTAACCCTCAACTTTAAAACTTTAAACTAAATATATTTTCATTAGTTTTATTATTTAAAAATAAAATTTGATTGATACAAATTAAACATATTTTTTGAGGTTTAGAATTGTAGAGACTTAAGATTTAGGATATATAGATTTAAGATTTAATATTTTAATAAAATGTACTTTTAAGATAAGTGCTTTTGAAAAAAATTACTTTTTAAAATGTGTTTTTAGAAAAAGTATATCTTGAAAAGTGCTTATAAAGAAAGTATTTTTGAGATAAGTGCTTTTTGAAAAATACTTTTGGCAAAAGCACTTTTTTAAAAAATGCTTTTTAGATAAGTGTTTTTTAAAAAATGACTTTAAGCCGTAAGACCTTAAAATTAAATTATAAATATTAAATTTTAAATTATAAAATCTTAAGTCATAAATTTTAAATATTAGACTCTAAATTTTAAACCTTTAACCTTAACCTTAAATCTTTAACTCTTAACCTTAAATCTTAGACTTTAGATCTTAAACTCAAAACTCTAAACTTTAAGACCTAAATTTTAAATCCTAATCTTAAACTTTATGTCCTAAACCCTATAACCTTGACTCTAAAATTTATTCTCTAAACCCTAAACTAAACGCATTTTCATTATTTTCATTCTCTAAAAATAAATTTGGCTAATACAAATCATACATAATTTTTGCAATATGAAAATTTTTAAAAGAAAATTATTTTTAATGAAAATAAATTTAAATGATAACATAAAATACTTTTACAAATCAAATGTCAACTTATTTACTATGTTGAAAACAAATACTTTTCATGTATTTGTTTGGACTAATGCTATTTTAAAAAGTATTTTAGAAAAAGTGATTCGTATGTGTTTCTTTAAAAAAAGTGCTTTGAAAAATGATATTTATATTTATGTCAAGAAGTGTTTACAAAAGTGATTATGGCTTTCTAAGAGGTGTTTTTTATGTGTTGCATTCAAGAAAAATACTTATATACTTCTTTAGAAAAAAGTTTTTAGAACCCATTTTGGATGAACTTTTTTTAAAAAGCACTTCTTCAAAAAAAGTTTTTGAGTTTAGGATTTAAAGTTTAAAGTTTTAATATTTTAGGATTTAGGGTATAGTTTTTAGGATTTAAAATTAGGGTTAGGGTTTAGGTTTAATGGTTAAGAGTTTAAGATTAAAGGTTTTAAAGTTTAGAGTTAAGGCTGTAGTTATTAGAGTTTAAAATTTTAGGTAGAGGTGGAGGGTTTAAGGTTAAAAGTTTAGAATTGAGAGTTTTAAGATATAAGTAAGATTTAAAATTTTAAAATTTAAGATTACCATAACCTTTCTAAAAGTGATAATCTAAAAAAAACTTTTTTAAAAAAAAAACTTTTGTCAAAAGTACTTCTTAAAAGTATTTCTTTCATGAGTGGCGCTAGGTGTAAGTCCATGGACGTATGCTACACCTATGTCTCAATATAAAACACTTGGTCAACAAAAATTTTGACCAAATTTTCTTCACAAATATATGCAATGTGTTGCCTTAAACACTTAGGAATAGAATTACCTTTTTTCATTAGCATTTTTATTAAAAGTACTTCTCAAAAAGCACTTCTTATCAAAATCACTTTTTAAAAAGTATTTTTTACAAAATCATTTATTTTAAAAGTATTTTCTTCGTTAGAGCTTTTTTTAAAGAACTTATTTATAAAAAAAATTTCAAAAAGCACTTTTTAAAAAGCATTTATCTTAAAAGCATTTTTTATTAAAAACCTTAAATTTTAAACTTTAAATCTTAAAAGTTAATACTCTAAGTAATAAATTTTAAACTTTAAATCATAAATTTTGAGATTTTAAACTTTAAAATTCAAAACTGTTAATTATAAATCTTAAACCTCAAACTTTAAATTATAAAATCTAAAATTCTAAATTCTTAAACTCACAACTCTAAAGTTCTAAACTTAAAATTGAAATCCTAAAGAATAAAATCCTAAACCTTAAAATTGTAAATCCTTACCTTCAACCTTCAACTCTTAACTTTTAATCTTAAATTCTACATCTCAAACTCTAAAGCCTAAATTTTAAGTCTTAAATCTTAAATTTTTAAATCTTAGAACAAATACATTCTTATTATTTTTATTTTTTGAAAATAAAATTTGACTAATCTAAATCAAAGATATTTTTTATAATCTAAATATTTTAAAAAAAATTATTTTTAATGAAAACAGAGAATATTTTAGTAAATCAAACATCATCTTCATTACACCTTCAGAAACAAGCGATTTTCATGTACTAGTTTGAACCAAAGTTCTTTAAAAAAGTACTTTTGCATAAAACTGCTTTAGAATAAAGTGTTTTGAAAAACAATGTTTATTTTTTTATCAAAGAAAGTTTTAAAAAAAGTTGTTATTACTTTGTAAAAAGTGCTTTTTATGTCTTGTATATATAAAAATATTTATGTACTTCTTTAAAAAAAATTATTTTAGAACCTGTTTAGATGAATTTCTTTTTGAAAAGCACTTCTTTCAAAAAAGTCCTCCTGCATATAAAACAAGTTTTTAAAGTTTCAATATTTAAGATTTTAAAGTTTATGGTATAAGGTTAATGTTTAAGGTTTAAAGATTTAAAATTTATTATTTGAGATTTAAGTTTTAAAATTTTAAGTTTTATCATTTAAGATTGAGGTTGAAGACTTAAAGTTTTAAAATTTAGCATTTAGGTTTTACAATTTGGTATCGAAAATTTTATGATTGGGTCACTTTTCTAAAAGCACTTATCTAAGAAGTACTTTTCTTATCTAAAAAGCACTTTTTTAGAAAAGTATTTTTGTTTAAAGTACTTCTTCAAAAGTGCTCATTTAAAATTATTTTCTTTATAAGTACATTTTATAAAACACTTTTTTTAAAAGTACATATTTAAAAAGTACTTTTTCCATAAGCACTTTTTTATCAAACCCCTAAACACTAATAATCTCTAAATTCTAAAGTTTAAATTCTTAAAGCCAAAATTCTCGACCTAATTTTTAAACTTTAAACCATAAAATTTAAAATCTAAACCTTAAAAAATAAAACTTTAAACCCTAAACTATTAACCTTCAATCCTTAACTCTAAAACCTTACCCTACATCTTAAACTTTAAGACCGTAAGCTCTATTTTTTTAAACCAAAAGCATTTGCATTATTTTCATTTTTTAAAAATGAATTTTGATTAATGTGAACTAAATATATTTTTTTTATAATCTAAACATTTTCAAAAGAAAATAATTTTTAATAAGAATAAGGAATCTTTTTGCAAATCAAACATCATCTTATTTATAGCTTTGGGAACAAGTGTTTTTCATGTACTAGTTTGGACTAAAATACTTTTGGAGAAAAGAGTATGTATTTTTATAAAAAAAAGAGTGCTTTGAAAAGCAATTTTTATTTTTTTTGTCAAAAAAAGTATTTTAAAATCAGTGGTTAAAGCTTTGTAAAAAGTTCTTTTTATGTCTTGCACTAAAAAAAAAAAAAATACTTAAGTACTTCTTTAGAAAAAAGTATTTAAAACCCGTTTGGATGAATTTTTTTTTTTAAAAAACACTTCTTTAGAAAAAGCCCTTTGACATATAAAATAAATTTTTAAAATTTAAAGTTTTAGAGTTTATAGTGTAAAGTTTAGAGTTTAAAATTTAAAAATTTAAAGTTTTAAGATTTTGAGTTTTAAAATTTATGTTTAACATTGAGGGTTGAGGGTTTAGGGTTGAATATTTTAAGATTTAAATTTTAAGATTTAAAATTAAAATTTATAATATTAAGATTTAAGATTTAAAATTTTTTAATTTAGGATCACTTTTCTAAGAGCACTTATCTAATAAATACATTTTATCAAAGGACTTTTTTTATTGAAAATTATAAACTTTAAAAACTTAAGTTATAAATTTTAAATTTAAAATCTTTAAATTTTAAACTCTAAATTATAAAATTTATATATTAAATTTTAAAATATAAAATTTAAATTTTAAAAAATAAAACTTTAAAACTTATTTCTTTTAACAAAAATACATTTTTAAAAGCACTTATCTTAAGAGTACATTCTATATAAGCACTTTTCAAAAAGCACTTTTGTTAACAGCACTTGTCTGAAACAATTTTTATAAAATTATTTTTTTCATAAATATTTTTTAAAAATACTTTTTACCAAATTACTTATCTTAAACATATTTTTTATTAAAAATTTTAAAATTTTAAACTTTAAACTTTTAATCATAAATTTTTACATCTTGAATCTTAATGTCAAGTCTTAAGTTTTAATTTTTAAAATTATAAATTTTATATTAAATATATTTTTTATAATTTAATTATTTTAATAAAAATTCAAATAAAAAGAAGATATCTTCACAAATTAAACATTACCTTATTTATTGTGAAAATGATCCTTCCACGTCGCTAGAGCGACGCTCATGTAATCTATTTTAAAATTTTAAATAAATAAATAAATAAATAAAAATAAAGAGAAGAGGTGAAAATTATAGATAAAATTATAAAAAAATATATAAAAATAAGAAGTGCTTTAAAAGAAAGTGTTTTGTATGTATTTCTTTAAAAAAAAAGTGTTTTGAAAAAAATATTTATTTAGTATAAAAAAATGTTTTTAAAAAAAGTGGTTATGACTGTGTAAAAAGTACTTTTTATGTCAAAAATACTTATGTTCGTCTTTAAATCTGTTTGGATTTTTTTTTTTCAATAACCATTTCTTTAAGAGAGTCCTTCGGCATGTAAAACAATTGTTTAAGCACTTTTTTTTTCCCCCAAAGCAATACATATTGCATAAGCACTTTTTTAAAAGTAATTTTCTAAAATAGTACATAAAAAAACCCTTTTGTTTTTACTACATCTAAAAAACCCTTTTTTCCCATAGCAACCGTACTTCCTCACATACTATATGTATGCAGCTTTCTGCAGATTAACTTAGTAGGGAGATAATATATTCAATTGTTGTATCATAACACATCTACTGTATATTTTTTTTCCCCATTTGAATCAAGAAAACAGTAAGGGGGCAGGAAGAAAATTGAAAATTTGCTTGTGTTTCATTTCCTTCAATATTTTCTGAATCTAGGATACATGATTACTAGCGGGTATTGCCACAATTGAGCTAGTTATTTAGTTAACTCTACATATCTGGTTGTTCATTATTACAGTCGGTCATGCTAATTTCATTAAAGTGATGACAGAAACTCTGGTTGGCACACAACAGATTTATTTTCAAAAACGAATTTCTTGTTGCCACTTCTGAACTTGCATTATCTGCAGCAATGAGAGGGAATATATCATACTTGATTGCATAAATGCATGAGGTCCTTGGAACATCTTGACTCTTCATCTCTCCCATTTATTCTCTCACGCTATTTGGAACTTGCTTGAACCATTGTTCCTTCTCATGAAGGTCTTTGGTCTGCACTACATGATCATGCTTTGCCCATGCCGTCATCTTCTGCAGTGATATATAATAAAATATATTTTATATTTTATATTTTATAATTTTATATTTATTTGTTATTTACTTTCCTCTAAAGAATCCAAAAGCAGACAACTATATCCCAGATCCGTCTGGTAGAGGAGCAGTTTGAAGATGGCACATATAGGTGACTTCTCTAACCAGTTATGAGATATATATAAATATATATATATATATATATATAGTTTTTATATTTAAATATATTACCCTTGTCTCGTCTCGTATCTAATTTATTGTGACTCATATTAAATATAATAAGGCAAGTTAATTTGTCATTTTGAGATAAAAAAATTACAAATTCACACACACTCCTTATTTAAGATGAGTGGGGCTTCCTTAATAAAGCTTAACCTATTTTAATATATTTACTTAAAAAATCTTAAATTAATAACAAATATTATTATATAATTAAGTGTGCTAATAGATTATTGATTTTACTATATTTTAAAAAAAAGAAAGTAAGTCATTAAATTATTAGTAATAAAATAAAAATTATTAATATGTTAAATGTTATAATTTAATTTATAATATTTAATATATTTAATAATTTAAATTTTTTAAATAATTATTTAATAAAGAATAAAAAACCCACCCCAAAAAAAAAAAAACAAACTGTTGTTTCGCGCTTTGCATTCCTAGTACTTTTGTAAATTATTATCATTAATTTTGGTATTTTCCATGGGCGCATTTGACTTGGGCTTGTTCTTTTTCTGCAATTACAGTACAGAGCAAGAGTAGGGTACAAAACACAGGGCGTTTCGCTTACGTTCGCCTGTTGAAGGTTGATATACTTTGTCTCCAACGTCGCACTCGCAGGCGGGGAGAGAGATAGCAAGATGAGTGGATTCTTCGGTAACATAGGACGATTGAGAAGCATTGCGAAGGATGCGGTGGATCACGCCGCAATTGTAGCGAGGTTCCTCTGTCTGCTCCATGTCTCAGACAAGTACCTTTGCGCCCCATATCACGTATATATGCAGATTATATATTACTCCTTTTTCCTTCTCCTCTTCATTTTTCTTCCGCTTTACCTAATTGATTCACTTGCAGTATCCGGTGGTTGTAGGTGCACGGGCCTAGTATGCTCCCCACCTTCAATCTAGTCGGTGATGTAGTACTCGCCGAGCATGTATCTCCACGATTGGGCAAGCTTGAGCTTGGAGATGTGGTAATGGTTCGCTCACCTTTGAACCCTAATGTCGGTGTCACCAAGCGTATCGTGGGCATGGAAGGAGATACCATCACTTACTTTGACCCGATTGGTAGTCATACGACTCGAACTGTAGTGGTGTGTATGCTTAATTTTATTTTTTTAACTTACCCATTTTTGTTATTATATTGGAATTGATTTTCTTTTTCATGAAATTCAGTAGTAAGTTGTGCTGCCATGACTTTTTTGGTTGAATCAAGTAACACCAGAAAGTCAGGCATTTGTTCCTTTTTGCGGATGACATTACCATAGCATCCTGCTATTAATAGTTTTGTAGAGCTGCTAACATTCCAAACAATATGTGACTTAGATTTAGAAGTCAACATTATGCCTGGTTGGCCACTTGATTCTCAGATCTAGCGGGAGGCCGTTCTGAGCCACCAGAAGATAAAACGCTGCCGTGAAATGCTAGTAGTAAATGATTGTGAATTATACCTACTTGATAGCTTGTAAAGTTGTTTAAGTATTAGTTGAAGCAATCATAAGTCTTGTTCAAATGGGACGGATAGTAGAACAGATTGCTCTGATTCTACAACGATGGCACTCTGACTCCTGTATTCTAACCATCCTCCTACATGGCAATTATTAAATATTGAAGTTATGTACTTGTTTATACAATCATCATGCATGACCAAGTGCTAATATCTCTATATCGATAGAACTCTAAGATTCACTCTTCCATCTCATACTCTTGGACTTGATTTCAACATGATTTATGAACTAGATTTCTTATATAATTCACAATTTCACATTCATACTACATGAATAAGATTCTTTTTTTCATTGTCCTGAATGTTAGTTCTAAGCTATTTTTTCTCATTGTATGTACTTTCTACCATGTGTTTGGGCTCCTTATTCACTAATTTAGATGTCAAAAGGACATATTTCCATGTATTTGAAACAGAAGTATGGTTTTATTTTTGATTTCATCTTGTTTTGATTTTATGATATGATCAGAGTATTATTCCAATTCAGTACCCTTTGTTAATAATTATGGCCATTGTTTATGGTCAACTTCTCACATGCCTATGCTATCGTTTAGCCATTGTCAGCATCTGCTTTAAATTGTGATTTGAAGGTTCCTTGCTCTGCTTCCGTTAATTCTTGTATTAAGACCTTTGTTTGGAATATTGGGTCAGCAGTGGCATTGTTCTCCCACTCTTATTTTCTTTACCTGCTTTGGATTATGGGAGGAGGAAAGAGGCTAAGCTGTTCAGATTTGCACTACAGGTCAATGCTTGAATATTTAGCTAATGATTTCTGCCATTGAATTTACCTTGGTTTAGGATTGTTGTTCTGGCTTTTAAGTGGGTCTTTGCTTGTGGTGTTTAAAGGGGTTTTCTTTGTAGATAAGCAGACTGCAGAGGAATTTGAGAGCTCTTCTTTTGACCTTCCCTACTTCCCCTCTTTTCTCCTTGTTTCTTTTGCTGTTAGGAGGAACCCTGATCCTCCAGCTCCATATATTTCTTCTGTCATAGTAACTGTTTTAATAAAAAATTGATTTGTTACTTAAATAAGGAGGTTTCTATGTAGGTGCCAAAGGGGCATGTTTGGCTACAGGGGGATAACCTCTATGTCTCTCGTGATTCACGGCATTATGGTCCTGTTCCTTATGGTCTTATACAAGGAAAGATGTTTTTGAGGGTGTGTATTATACTCCGTATCCTATTCTCTTTTTTCATGGATAATTTATTAGATTTTTCTGCTTTGTTTTGAGGTTTATGGGGAATTGTATTGCAATTTCTTTCTCTCTTAGGTTCATAAGAATCAATATTATTTTCATTAACAATTTTAGAGTGGTAAAGGCTTGCGATGGTAATGTTATGTTAATATGTTACTACTTCTATGTTTCACTCTATTCTTAAAATTTGTACTGTATAATATGTACTAATTCTGTAATTGTAAGTCCAATGGGTAAAGTGATAGACATA
Source organism: Dicorynia guianensis (assembly GCA_037013595.1). Taxonomy (NCBI): domain Eukaryota; kingdom Viridiplantae; phylum Streptophyta; class Magnoliopsida; order Fabales; family Fabaceae; genus Dicorynia; species Dicorynia guianensis. The sequence continues at coordinate 8,211,350 of JASUAB010000009.1, forward strand.
ATTAGTTGTTGATTTAGAATTGGAATACTAGAGTATATTTGATATCCAGCATTCTTAATAGCAGCATGGAACAAAGTTCTTCTGCTTATTTAGGGGTATTCATAATTTGTGTCTGGGAAATTTATATGTTTATTAACCTCTTGGCAAAGTGCAAAATTATGTTTCTTGCCTGGCTTTGATTTTAGTGTTGAAGATTTTTCAAATATTGCTGTTGTGTATGAAGGTTTGGCCACCTGATGGCGTTGGATGGCTGGATTATCGAGCATAGTGAAGATACTATAAAGAAGGTACTGTAATCTCAATTTTATGTATTTGAGATGTCATCTTTTGTTTAAAACACTTACTATGGTCTCTGAGTTAATGTAATAACCTTGGCTGTTGATGGCCAATCCTTTATATGAATTGCTGCTTAGTTATTGATGCTGAGTTAAAATTTCTAGTTTATGCCTATGAATGCAGCCTTTTATGTTTATAGTCTGTATGTATTTATATCTTCTCCCTCATTTCATCCCTCTCTCTTAGGTTGTTGCCAGGCAAAGTAGTTACTTGGAAGTTGGAATGGGTGCTTTCGTTTGTTTGTTTGTTTTCCCTGAAAGAGGTATGGGTTATGAAGTTTAAATTATGAATAAATCATCGAACAGCAAGGGGAGGAATTAAGCGTGTGGTAACGCTAAGAAATATACTTCAAATGTAATTATCTAATCCAACTTAATTGTAATTCAGCTTGATAGGAACACATATGAACTCTATAATCTGTCCTAGCTGGAGTAACCTTTTGATAGAATACTTCAATTTGCAACACCCACTTGAGAAGGTCCACAAACTAGACGGACTATGAAATCATTTATGGGCATATTTTGCAATGATTATAAAGATTAGAGAAAAATGCTGAATTCTGATAACTTGCCTAGCCACTTAATTTAGACTCAAGCATAACCTTGAATCCTGTCTACCAAGTTGGTGATCTTCATATCATGCAATGGAAATAGATTAAAAAATTCTAACATTCTACTGTGGTATCATGTCGTTTGCAGTAGTTGAAACCAACGGTGCACAGACTATGGTTATTCACACAATTGGGAACTGTATTTCCTTTGTTTCATCTATTTGGTTCTACATGTACTTCAAATACTAAATAACTTAATGTTGTTTGGAAATCCAGGGATCAGAGATAAGGGTCAGTCAGTCATCATGCTAAATGGATTCAACTTTGCTTGGATGCTGGGACGAATTCATCTCTATGTAACGTGGAACTAAATGCCCCCACTAACAAAAGTTTTCAATCGGAGAATATGTTTTTGTTCTTGTGTTTTAAACGTGATGATTGTAACACAAAAGGAACTTTAGTAGTTAAATTTTATATGACCACACACAGTCAATGAAGCCATGAGGTTCAAGAAACTCAGACAATTGTTTCTACGTATTCTTGATTTGTAAACAAGAGGCTTGAACAACTAGCATCATGGCTAATATGATGAAGGATTAAACATTACAAATAAAATTTCATTGACAACCTTGTCAACTTGAGGGCTGGAACTTCGAATTTGGTTTATCGTGTTAGAAGTGTAGCTGTCAAGTTCTAATTCTTCGTCCGCATCTCCAATTATATTTTTCTCTTCTTTTTCTTCACAAAAACAGAATAATAAACATTATGGCTGCTCAAAAGTTAAATTCCTGTGAGAAACTCAATCAGTTTCTTTGTTTTTTTTTTTAGAAAAAAAAAAATTTAGAGAGCAACCTTAGTGATGAATTTAAAGGGGTTGTGATTTTGTTAGAAATTTATATAAACTTTAATGGATATATACTATACAATATTAGTCTCAGTTTTGTTTCTTTTTCTTTTATTATTTATTATTTTTTGGTTAAGATTACTATTAGTTCTATTAGGAAATTAGTTTAATTAATGATATTAAATTAACAATAATTAGTTTGATTAGTAAGAATTAGTTGTTAGTGACTTAACATTGTCTAAATTTAATATATTATTTTAATATAAATAAAAGTGTTGAACGTTTTATTGAAATATAACTTTCACAAATATTTCTTTTTTCTTTTTTATAATTAACTTACTAATTTATTCACTAAACTTCTCTCAGAAAAATGGATTAAAGATATTTATAATAAGTTAGATATGTTTAATATATATGTTTCAACTTAAAAACAAGTGTTAGGGAATTAATTTGATTAATAAGATTAAATTATTGATGATTAACTTAATTAGTAAGAATTGATTGTTGATTGAATATTATTTAAATTTAATATATTATTTTAATATAAATAGGGTGGGTGAATTTCTTATTAGGATATAATCTATTTCTTTCTTCTTTTTTACTTTTATAAGAATGGAATATTTTTTTTAAGAGAAATGTGTTATAAAGTATGAGATGCATGTTTTTAATAACAAATTAGCAAGCCATATTATAAAATACAATTATAAATATAAAATAGTCATTATTTTAATTTGTAGTTAATGTTATTTAAAATATTTTTTATTTTCATAAAATATTTCTATATCTTTAAAATTATAAAATTAATTTTTACTTACAAAATTATCTCCGCCACTGTTTCTATATAATAGGCGACGAGACGCGATCTAGGGTTTTATCTGTGCCTTTGAGAGAACCGGGCAATCGGGTCAGTATTGGCGTCCGAGTTAGGGGTGGGCATTGGGTGGGGTGGTTTGGGTTGGGGCAAAATTTGCTCAACCCGGTTGAACCCAATCTCTTATTAAGTTAGTCCAACCCCAGCCAAAAAATTCTTCAAACCAGCATTCTTGGGTTGGAATGGATCGGTTTCACTTGGGTGGATTAGTTTGGGTTAGGATGGGGACGAACAAATGTAAGGCGAGCGGTGGAACGAGGATGAAGTTCGATCGACTATTGAGGACCCAAAGTGTCGAAGTGTGATGATTAGACAAAAGATGAGCCAAAATGAGAAGAGGCGAGTCAAGACAAGGTGGGAGGAGGTAAGGGATTAGCGTTGACTATTAGAAACAACAAGACAACGAACGAGACTTATAGCTCGTGAGAGAGGGAGTTGAGGGATCGAGGGTTCGAGATGAGGGAGGGAAGTAGGGGTGGGCATTAGGTGGGGCGGTTTGGGTTGAGACAAAATTCTCTCAACCTAGTTGAACCTAATCTTTTATTAAGTTAGTCCAACCTCAGCCAAAAAATTCTTCAAACCAATATTCTTAGGTTGGAATGGTTTGGTTTCACTTGAGTGGGTTAGTTTGGGTTAGGATGGGGATAAACGAATGTGAGGCAAGTGGTGGAACCGGGATGAGGTTCGATCGACTATTGAGGATCCAAAGTATCGAAGTATGATGATTAGACAAGAGATGAGCCAAAATGAGAAGAGGCGGGTCAAGACAAGGTGGGAGGAGGTAAGGGATTAGCGTTAACTATTGAAAACGACGAGACAATGAATGAGACTTGTAGCTCGTGAGAGAGGGAGTCGAGGAAGCAAGGGTTCGAGACGAGGGAGGGAGGAGTGGTGTTGGTTTGCTGAAGTTGAGTTGCCTCTTGCCTGCTTGTGCTTGTAGAAGTTTTAAGTAGGGGTGGGCATTAGGTGGGACAATTTGGGTTGGGGTAAAATTTTTTCAATCTGTTTGAACCCAATCCCTCATTTAGTTAGTTCAACCCCAACCAAAATGATCCTTCAAACTAAGATTTTTGAGCTGGAATAACTCAGTTTCATTTGGGTGGGTTAGTTTGGATTAGGATGGGCTGAAGAGTGAAGGCTTGGGAACGGCCAGACGTGAGGCGAGCGTGGGCGAGTTAGCAAGGTTCAGTCAATTATTAAGGGTTCAAAGTTTTGAAGTGTGATGACTAGACAAGAGAGGGACTGAGATAACTCAAACGACATTTTGCAAAACGACGCTATTTTATAATATCAGAATTCAAAATATATATATATATATATGTAAATTTTGTTGGGTACCCGCGGTAACCCAATGGGGAGGAGACCAAAATCCAGCCCCACCCAATTTACCCCATCTTAAGCCAAAATATTACATGATATTTATTTTACCCCATTTTAATCCGATCTAAAATTTTTTTTTTTGGTTGAAACGGTTTGACCCGGTCCAATGCTCACCCCTAGTCCGAGTTCCGTTGCGGGCATAGATAAAACCAAAATCCTTTCGATTGCGGCTATTTCTACGCACTTATCTCTATACGTTTCATTAAATTATTATTATTATTATATTTGTTAAAACATAAAAGTAAATAATAAAAATTACTGTTCATCTTTTACATTTTTTTATTAAAAAAAAAAACAGAAACGTAGAGAACGTCTAAAAAACTGACGTAAACCTAGCTTTACCCATCCTTTCTCCATCTTTGCGATGAGATTCTTCTAATTCTACTTCGCGGAAGGGCAGAAAGGATTTGAACATAGCGTCTGTCTTACTGCCATTCTTCTCCCTCATTGTTTCTCCTTATGTTTATGCTTCTGAAAATGAGTATTTTTGGGCCGTTCCAATGGGTTCTCAGCTGAATAATCGAAGTGTGTGAGAGCTCAATTTCACCCGGCCAAGATCTGATTTTGGGGCAGCCTCAAGATTTTACGTGTTCTTCATCATGTGTTAATTCAGGGAACTGCCCTAAATATTTTGTCTTCCAATTTCTCAGTTAGGGATTCCTTTGTCTCATATTGGTGTCCCCCAATTGTCGGATAATGTTTCTAATTGACATTTTTTTCGTCGCTATTGATTTGAGTCCTATTGTTTCGAAGAAAAGAACAAGCCCAGCTGAAAGTAAATAACTTTTATAAGTGAGGTAATTACTTGCTAACAGTTATGATTTAAATTAATAATAGAGAGGAATAACATTAAAAATTTAGCAGTGTTCAGATCTTGCTTCTGCCCCTCTTCCCCTTGTTCCTTCTTTTTCCTGTCTTCCATAGTTTTTCTGGTTTCCGGTTGCTGGTTACAGAATGCATCACAATGCTTTCCTGGTTTTGCATAACTCCATTGAAACTTTGGTCTAGTTTGTGGCAAGCTCACGTATCCTGTCTAGGGGTGGAGCCATTTGATAACAAACAAAATTCATTGACCACGGCTTCGAATTCTTTACGTGCAATTTTGAATCCGTCTAGTGGATTGTTGGTTGGATGCTAATAATGATTGACCCACTTTTCCAGAGTTCATGGTATTAAATAAGTTATGCAATAGATGCTAGAAACATAATCAGACAAATTACATTAACCATTTAGTAGTCATTGCACCAGATTATGTGCGTCATGGCAATCATGAGATTGGAAGGTTATTTCCCAATACCAGTACGCTTCATCTGTGCGTTGTGTTATCAGCTTCCAAGTTCAGACTTCAGAGCGTATGATGAGCAATTATACCATAAAAACGCCAAGAAATGCATTACTCTATTGCAGTGATAACTATATGCTGCAAAGTTCTTAAGCATTGGTTTCAGATACAGAAGTTTGAGCTATTTACAAATTGTTGCACTTTTATGTTAATTGGCATGAGCACTTGGGTTGAAGAAACGAGGCTCCAATGCAAAGCTGAGGACCCTATCCAACTTGGCTGGTTTGAACTTCTTGGCATCATGTCACTAAAGTTCCAAATCCTGGTTTACCAATACCATAGACATTGGTACCATGAGCTCCACTTCTGAGGCCCCCGTACCTTGTTTCTTTACGAAAGACTCGAGTAAGTTTTGTAATCATGGATTGTCGACACTAAAAGCATATGCTACGCGTGACGTAAATTATGCCATATGTGACAGTTTCAAGTTCAAGTTGACTCACATCAAAATCTAGCGGAATTATATATTTTATGAGGTGTAGCACAATTATTATTACTCCCGCAACCACAACTTGTACTCACTGCTAGTTAATAAATGTAATATTATTTTCTATTTGCCCCATAAAGTTTCCAAGAAATTGCCAAATTTACTTGAAGAATATCTCTTTTAAAAAGAAATAACGAGGTCAATTACAGACCAATTAATTCATTTCAAATATGCAAAACAGAGCAAATATTTGTAAAGCATCCAAGAGTTCTTCCCCAAAGTAAATACTACAATAGATTGTTTTTTGTACATAAGCTTTCCGGCTGTGAATCTGTGATAAAATATTATACACTTAAAGAGTCATATTTCACTTTCATAGTTTATGTAAAATGATATGTGCACCATGTTGTGGCCGAAGAGTAATTGCAAAAGCTGGAGCATGAGCATAGGCCGGGGAAAGCTCAAACGAGAAACGCTGTAGAATCATTGCCACAGCCATCTTTGCTTCCAGCATGGCAAAGTTTTGCCCAATGCAGATTCTAGGACCCCATCCAAATGGGAAGAATGAAACTTGGCCTTTTGTTGCCTTTAAAATTCCTTCAGAAAACCTCTCTGGTTTGAACTCCTTCACATCATCACCCCAGAGTTCAGAATCATAATGAATTAGAAATATTGGTAAGTGAACCTGCACTCCTGCGGGTATAGTCAGGTTTCCAAGTTGCATATCTTTGTGGACAGTTCTACTAAGTCCAAGAACCGGTGGGTATAACCTGAGAACCTCATACAAAATCATGGTAACCTGTAAAGAAAGTTTTGGTAATGGTAAGAAGTAAGAACCTACTAACTGATGCGTATTATTGTGTACCCTCATTTATCAAGAAAATTATATAGTACTTACAATCTTAAGACGACTTAGGTCGTCAAAGTCTGGTTTTTGGTTGCCAAAAACTTGCAAGACTTCCTCCCTTGCACGGACTTGCCAATCAGGGTGCCTACTCAACAACACCACAGTCCAAACAAGTAACACAGAAGTGGTCTCTTGGCCTGCAAAGTAGAATAACTTGCATTCCTCGGTTACATCTTGAATTGTCATTCCAACATTGCTATCATTTCCATGCTCTTGAATTTCCTTGTGATTTGACTCCAACAGTATGCCTAATAAATCATCTTTAGTGGCTTCACCTGCCTTCAGTGCCCTCTCTCTTTTGCTAATTATATCCCCGAGTGAAGCTCGTATGTCTCTGTCATATTCCTTCATCTTCCTATTGGTACTAGTAGGTAGAAACCTACAAACAAATATAATGAGTCCTGCTATTTATGATGAAATGAAGAAAAATTTCCTGAGGTCATAGATTAACTAGCTATAGATTGCTTTTTCTGAGAACAGTTAACATAGGTTGCTTTTGAACAGCTATAACTCTCCTGTTGCAACTGAGATATCACATTTTCCCATGATATTATCTAGTAAATTTGGTGCCAATAAAAATTAATCTTTTAGAATGTTATTGGTGCGTAAAATTTATGATAAGGTTCACTACAATTAATAAAAATAATCTGCCAAGCTTGATCTTTCTTTAGTTGTCATATATGTAAGATATAGAGAGCGGCCTTACCTCCATCCAGGAATGTAAACTGTCAACATAATTTTCATTGTAAGTTTAGCTTGCTCATCTAGAAGCATAAATATTCTTCTTCCTTCTTCAAAGCTACTTCCAAATGCTGTTCGAGAAATAACATCACGAGTCAAATCCTGAAGGAAAGGCCACGCATCTATCTCAGATGAGCCATCTGATGACAACATTTCCTCCCATTTGCTAATCATGTCATTACAGCTTTGGAAAAATATTGGTAACATAATCTGCGGCAGAATGAATAAATAATGGGGAGTTAAAATTTTTAGTATCAAACCAAGCTTACAAGCAAACAGAGCATGTCATTTATTAAGGAAAAATATGGTGTCGATAAAGTTCATGTTGCAGATAGAACTACAGAGAACTATGCCATATCAAATATTTTGCTTCCCAGCAAGAGAATGCTCTAGGGAGATGAATTATTTTAAAGTAAGAAAAGATAATTCACAATTGAATTTCACAGTGCTTTTCTAAATTATTTCAAAGAAAATATCCATGCTGATCTTGCTAGTGCTATAAGAGAGAAGGGGTAAAGCAAAGTAACCTTCAGTTTTTCTAAATTGAATGCAGGGTTAATAATCCTTCGGTGTTTAGCCCACTTCTCGCCCTCATAGTTTACTAGGCCACTGACCAGTAACTGGATAAGTGGATTTGAATGTGGCTTTTGGAAGTCATAAATCTTGTTAAACACATCTTTGATTTGCTCAGGGTCTGTGAGGTTTACCCTTGGTATTGGACCAAGCCATACAAAAGAATTCTTGCCTGCATATAATTATGTGTTATCAGCAGTTATTGAAGAAGGCCTGGGGTAATGATATAAATAAATGAATCAAGGAACTGAAGAAAATAAGTATTTTCCACATGTGCAACTTTTACTCTTAACATGAATGAAATACAAACATCGATGAAAGCTACAGAAGGAGAAAGTAATATTGAAGGTTATGGCTGGAATATACTATCCAGAAGGTGCATGTGAGGGACTCGAACGATACGTGTTGTGATATTTATATAACCTTTGTTTATGAAAAGGGGAATAAATTATTCGTTTTCTATTTATATTTATTGCGTATTTAGTAGCATTTCCTCTGCTAAGCTAGGAGGCAATTCATTGTGAAAAGGAAGAGTACAGAACATCACCATTCCTTTCAGACATGACCCCAAAAAAATCATTAATTGATTGTTGGGTTTAAAAAAAAGACTTGTTGAACACAGTCCTAGGGCAAAGATCCTAAGCAACACTAGCTATATGAGGGGCTTCAGATACTGCACAGTTAGGCATCCAATCCATATGGACTGGTTCATCTTGCTATAATGGTAGAATTTTCTCCCTGCTTATCCAACTTCCTGTCATTAAGTAGGTTTATAACAAGATCAGCATCGCCTAACAAGACAGACACGAACATTCAGGTAGCTGGCAGGAGAGAAGGCAAATTTTGTAGCTTTCGTCCCTGCCACCACACAAATAGGTAGGAATTTAGGCAATAAAATTATCTTTCACAAGAAATATGGTACACTATATTTCACAGAACACTAAAAAGGAGGCTGTTGATTTGCTAAATTAAGGTTTGTGCTGTGATGGCATTTGCTGCCCTCGTTTTGGGTGGAAAGCTGAGCTGGTGTTCAAAATTTGAGTTAGTCACTGCCCCTTACTTGAAAAAAGGGAACAAACCAGGATTTGGATCCCCAAAGTTATGTGTCCAAGGTAAGGGTGCAAAATGATAAGAATATTAAGGGAGAAAAAATTAGTGAAAAAAGAAAAAGAGATTCACAAATTAAATTAAAATATAAAATAAAAATATAATAAAAAATTATTAAATTCAGATAATAAAAATTATATGGTACCCAAATGGAACAAACCGTACATGTCAATGAGTCACAGACATCAATATTCTCACAATATGGTTGGATTAGTTCGTATATATTCTGGCATCTACCCATAAAAGATTAACAACAAAACTCTATAACAACTTCAACATTGTTTTATTAAAAAAATTTTACAGTCAACATGTACTTCAAGAAAAATGATGTTCTTATAACATATTTGTTACATTATCCTTATCATGGGTGGGTGGTAGGGTGTGCTGAATTGTTGGATTAAAGATTTAATTTATAAAATTTAATAAATTTAATAATTTAAATTTAATATAATAAAACTTAATAAAAATAAAATTATAAAAGTAGTGTTAATTTTATATCCACATAGAACATGGCACCTAGAAAACAGGACGGCAGTTCCTTCATTATATTATTCGATTAATGATCTAAGACAATTGTAGATAAGCAGAGTACCGTATTTGCTGACGATATGGTCAAGAAAGGAGGAGACATGCGGCACAATATAATCTGAGAGATTGATGGGTTTGGATTTGGCTTCATTTTGCATCTTAAACATTTGCTTCAAGTCCCCGACCAAAAGCCTGTAACCATTGCCTTGAAGCCCTTGCTCTCTTAGCCGTTTCTCCAGCCTCTTTGGTCTCAGCCACACCCAGTTCAGCACCTTCCATGCCCATATCAGAAATAGCGTCACTATCACAACCCAAATTACAGCTGTGGCAAATGATGCTTCCATATCCCGGCCTCTCTTTCTCTGGATCAATGATTGTGTCTATGGTTAAAGATAGATAGAGGACTCTTGGGAAGGATTTGCCTGTATCAAAATTGGTATCCTAAATACTTTCAAGTATCAACAAAACTTACTCAATTTTTGATTGCAACAGTTAGAAGTCTCAGGCATAGTCTTAATTAGAGAATTTACCAAGAAAATGCAGAGTGCTCCTGAATTCAACTGCCGTATAGCTTCCGCCCCCCAAATTGGAACGGGAAAAGTCCCCAGCAAGACTGAAAGCAAGAGAGTGGGCTCCAGCGAGGGAAAAGTGCCTTTCTGTATACTGTGAGTGTGAGACCTGAGATGGTCCAAGACTCCTAGTACAGAGAATGATAAAAGAAAGAACAACCTAAGAAGGTAAGATTCTGAATGGACGAAAGACTCACGAGCTTGACCCAAATTATGTTCTCTTTATCCACCATCTGCATAGCAAAGGCCATGTATTATTACGAGTTATGGCCAGCAATTAGTACTCTTGGATATTTTGATTGGTAGCCAATTAAAAGAGTTTCATTATTTTTATAATATAAGATTTATAATGTTAAATTTATTAAATTTTATAAAATAAATTATATAAATTAATTTAATAATTTATTAATACATATTTAAACTTAAAATTATTTTTATTGATAAAAATTTATCATTTACAAAAAGTTATAATTTACAATTGAAAAATAAAAAATATTTTAAAGAAATCCAAAAATTATATAATAATCTAATAAATTGACAAACCTACCAAATTAAATATGAATTCTTTTGTCAAAAAATTGTGAAATATTATTTTTTTCAACTAAAAATATAGTCTTAATTGTCTGTGGCTGTGAGCCTGTGCCTATTTGAATGATCAAGATTGCTTGCAGATTTGTCACGTAAAATTGATGTGAGATAAAATATTTTTTTAAAAAAGTGTAAAATTAGTAAAAAAAAAGAAAACTACTCTTTCTTTTTTTTTTATAAAATTTAATTAAAATGGTCAAAAAATCTTAACTACAGTGATCTCAATCCGTGTTTGAGTGACTACTAAATTTTGAAAAATATTAGGATTATAATCTCTTAAAATATTTTAAGAGTGTAATTATGAGAGAAGGATGAAGCTATCATTTTATTCATTTTTATATAATTATATTTTAAAAATATTTTAATAAAATTATATTAATAACATCGCTCTAAATTTTGAATCACTGTCAAGATAAAACACATCCTGCTGTTACCCAAAAAGTCAGAGGCGGGGCTTGGTTCTGTCATGTTCTACGGATGAGGGAACATAGGTGACACGGATGGTCAACTTGTTTTTGTTTGGAGCTGACAGCTATCGATTGGATGGTTTTTAGTGGTAAGATGGTGATTTCCTTATAATTAAGGTAATTTGGTGTAATTTAAATTACAAAGAAATTTTTTTGTACATGAAAAATTTATTATATTTTGCCCAAAAATAAAAGCAAGACTTTCCACTAACACGCTTTGACAGTTTTAAGTGGCGTTGTTAGAGTGCATTTATTGGTGAAATAGGTGGAACTAAATGCAATAATATTGCCCACATTGAGCAAAATGTCGTCGGCCCAGTTTTGATAGTTTTGAAGAGCAATGTTGTTTGTATAATATTTTTTTCATAAAAAATATATTAAATTACATTTATTAATGGAGGAGGTGAGTTCAAATGAAACTTTATAAAAAAAAAAAATGAATTGGATTGTTGATTATTTTAGTATATTTTTGGATGCAAGTAATAAAATAATGTAGCGCAATATTATCTATACAAATAAGATATTAAAGTGCATTTATTAATAAGGCAAATAATTATTAAAATTTATTATATTTTTTATACAGATAACATTGTGCAAACAATATTATTTTTACTAAATTAGGTTACCATATCATTATTCTAAATTATTACTCCTCTTGTTTAATTAATATTTTAAAAAATTCCTTTTTTATTGTTACTTTTCTAGAACTAAAAGTTCATTAATTTTTTTTCTACTTTTACCCTTATCTAACCCACCTCCACTAAATATTTAATCAATTCTCACCTACCTTTATTAAGTAAAAATAAAATTACTTTATCTTATTGATTTTTTAGTAGTTAAGTTTTTCTATGTAAAAGGTATTTTGGTAAAAAAATTTTTTTTTAATATTTAATTTTTTGCATCTTTTTTAAAACACAATTATTGTAAAATGAAAAAAGTATAATCAATATATTTGATCATATAATAATAATTATTATAACTAAATTATTAATTTCTTTTTTTATTCGACTTAAGGACTCATAGGATGTCTTTCACAGTGGCAGATCCATATTGCAACATATATATATATATATATATATATATATATATATAAAATTAAAAGAGTCCTCACGCGATAAAATTTAAAGTATCCACAATAATTTCTTAGTCACAGTCACGGACATCTATTTATTGACCCAAGTGGCACATTTTTACATGTTGGGCATTTTGAAAATTTCATATCTACTTGTTCGTGGTTTATATTTGTTTGATTTTGTAGATCCTTGTTTAGACTTAGAACTCTCATATGGAATGGAGGGTCAGTTGTATTATATGTACGTAATTAATTTACACCTCACAGAATAGCTTTCACAGGTCAATTGAAAGGGAAAGTTAGAAACTGCAAGAGACTTGATCCCCAAGAATAATTTTTTTATATTATAAATTATAAATTAAATAAGATAAAAAGGTCATTTTATATTTTTGTGAATTAAAAAAATATAAATTTATGGTACTTTTTAATTGGGATGAGACAAGTTAACTCAATGAGTTTAACCTATTTTAAAAATATCTCTATTTACAATTAAAACTATGAAATGAGTTGGATAGGATTAGCCTCAAGATCATATGGTCTGGGTAAAAAAATTGAGATTTCTTGAGTAAATATAAATTACACGCTAACCTTATAAATTATAAGTTCAAACGGGATATAATCCTATAAGTTGATCATGTTTATTGGCTTTAGGCTTAATCTTAAATCTAAAACAAATTGTATATTTAATTACTAATAAAATATAAATTTATATATTACAAATTATATTAAAGCATATATTAATCATTGATATACCTAAAAAAGTTTTTGAATATAAATAATTAAAAATAATTCAAAAAAATTATTTATCCACTTTTGCGTGGTAAAGGGAATGTCTTATTATGAATGATGACTTATGAGTAGCAAAGAGTACCCTTGGATATTTTAATTATAGGCTAATAGCCAACAAAGAATATATTGTCTTGACTCTGTGACTGTGCAGCGTGAACACCCCACTCAAAAATGAGCTAAGCAATATTTATGTCCTTAAAATTATGCATTAAATTTTGTACAATAAAAAATAAATAAATTTTATTAATAATTATATAATTTTATTTAAATTTAAAAAAATATTATATATTTTATAAAATAATATAAAAAATATTTACTATCCTTAACATAAAAAATATTTATTATCTTTAACGTAAACATATTATTTCTATTCAAAAATCAATCCCTATGTTAAAAAGTATGTATGATCTTGTAATTTTTTTATCATTATTTTATTAAATTGATATCCATAGTTTCAATGCTACCTAAAAAGCACCAGTCATCTAATAAAATAATTTTAAAGGTAATGTTTAAAACTGTCCCTCTCTTCTTAAATTTAAATTTTATATTATAACTTTTTTAATACTAAAAAAAACGTAATGCGTCGAACATTAATTGTGTTATAATGTTGCGTTCTAAATAGAGAATTTCAAGATGTCATTATGTTTTGTCCAAAAAAAAAAATCTAGACTTTATGTGGCGTGAACCAATCCTTTGATGAGAATTGGATACCCATTGCAATTGCTTTTTCGTTGTCTCTACACCATTACCTTTTGGTTTCCCTGATAACAGGACAAACTCTCTCTATAGCTCTTGAGAGAATCTTGCATAAAATTGTTATGTTTGAATTTATTAAAAATAGAACAGAAGTGAAGATAAGAAATTTAGAGCAGTTACATTATATCGAGTTCATATTTAGAGTTTATGTAAAACAACATTAGCCCCATATTGTGGCTGAAGAGTAAGGATAACATCCAAAGCATGAGTATAGGTAGGAGAAAGCTCAAAGGAGAAACGTTGCAGAATCATTGATAAAGCCATCTTTGCTTCCAACATAGCAAAGGTTTGTCCAATGCATATTCTAGGACCCCATCCAAATGGGAAGAATGAAATTGGAAATTTTGCTGCATTTGAGACTCCTTCAGAAAACCTTTCAGGATTAAACTCCTTGGCATCATCACCCCAAATTTCCTTATCATGGTGAACCAGAAGTATTGGTAAGCAAAGTCGCACTCCTGCAGGTAATGACAAGTTTCCAAGTTTCCTGTCCTTATAAATGTATCGATCAAGCCATATTACTGGTGGGTATAACCTAAGAACCTCGTTTAGAATCATGGTCACCTGTACGAAGTGAAATTTCTTTCAAGTAATTAAAACCAACATATTTAGTACATTGTACCTTGTAACCAAAAAAAATTCAGAACCAATACTATTCATCATCATCAAGTTATATACACACAGTGCTTTGGCAAATCTTAAATCCGCTTTCATAGTTCATTTTATCTAGACATTTGAAGGGGGAAAAAAGAAAGAATCTAAATATGCAAACAGACAAAATACTTATTAAAATTCTGATAGATACATTATACTTACAATCTTAAGGCGACTTAGGCCGTCAAAGTCTGGATTTTTGTTGCCAAAGACTTGCAATACTTCCTCCCTTGCACGTGCTTGCCAATCGGGGTACCTACTCAACAGCACCATAGTCCAAACAAGCAAAGAGGAAGTTGTCTCTTGCCCTGCAATGTAGAATATCTTGCATTCCTCTATTACATCTTGAATAGTCAATCCAACGAGATCATTCTTCTTGTTTCCATCTTCTTGAATTTCCTTTCTATTAGATTCCAAAAGTATGCCTAATAAGTCTTCCTTTGTGGCTTCACCTGCCTCAATTGCTTTCACTTTATTGTGTATGATAACCTTGAGTGAAGCTTTCACTTCTCTGTCGATTTCCTTCATCCTCCTATTGTTTCTGGTTGGTACAAGCCTACAAATAATATAACCAATTCTGGGGTTAGTGTGATGGTATGAAGGAAGGTTTTGGATATGGCTGCATAGGATGTAAATGTTTGTTATGGCATGATATTTGAAAATGCATGTTGAATGATTTAAAGTGCTGCCTTACCACCGCAATGGAATGTGAACATTCTCTATGACTTTCATAAAAAGTTCAGATTGCTCTCTTAAAAGTTTAAATATTCTTCTCCCTTCTTCATAGTTACTACCAAATGCTGCTCGAGATATAACATCCCTAGTCAAATTTCGAAGAGAAGGCCATACATCTATCTCACATTTTCCATCCGATGAAGACAACATCCCCTCCCATTTACTGACCATATCATTGCAACTACGGAAAAATGTTGGCAACATAATCTGCAGCAAAATGAAGAAAATTATACGGTTGATAATTTTTAGTAGAGTTAAGGTATTACTACTCAGACTCCTCAACAATAAATCACGCTTGATATATAACTTAATATCTTTGTGATTTATTTCAATATAGAGTAAACTTCACAATTTTTATTCTTACAAACTGAAATTCAAAAAGAGTTTAGTGTCAAGAATTAACTCATTAAAAAGTTTAGATTGTTTGGTAAAAATTCATAAATGGTTTTAACTCTTTAATCCGCTCCCTTTAAGCTTGAAGTGTGATTAAATACATAAACCTAATTACAATTTTTAATTTGAAATATAGAAGTGGCAATGATCGAATTTTTAACTGTTTGGTCATAAAAATTCTAAAATTATATTAAAAAATTAGTTATGTCAAAAGTTTAAATTATTAGATAGAAGCTTATGAATGATTTTATATCTTTGACAATTACTTAAAAATCCTCATACCATTTTACTGATCTTGCAGTCCTAACTATAAGATCTAATCTACACAATCAATTTTGTAAGATGCTTATGGATGGAGTTTTGTGAGACTAGTTTTTTCATAATTAAATTAATTAGTTAAAAAAAACAGATTTAATCTGAGATGCAGAGTTGTAACTTGCTTTCAATTTAATATTCAAATCATACTATCATATTGACCCCAAAAAAAAATAATAAAATAAAATCAATCCAAGTAGATCTCTAAGCAATTTGATTTAACAAAGGGCGAGCCCATGAGTAACCTTCAATTTTTCTAAGTTGAATGCTGGATTGATAATCTTTCTGTGTTTAGCCCACCTCTCGCCCTCATAGTGTGGAAGACCAGTGGCTAATAACTTGATTACAGGATTATTCTGAGGTTTTGGGAAGTCATGCATCCTGTTTAACACATCCTTTACTTGTTCCGGATCCATAATGATCAATCTTGGTTCAGGGCCAAACCACATGAATGTTTTCTTACCTGGAAACAAAATCCAAAATATTAAAGACAGTACCATAGCTTTTAGAAACAGACAGGTTATATTAATCAGTATGGAGCTTCTATCTAGGAATCTACAACTTTTGGGAGAAACTTATGAAGAAGAAGAAGATGCACAAGGCATAATTGGCAACGCACCGTATTTGTTGACCGTGTGATTGATAAAGGTAGAGACATGCGGAGCTAAATCGTGGGAAAGAGTGGTCAAGGTTTTGGATTTCGCTTCTTCTTGCATTTTAATAAATGGCTTCACGTCCCCAACCCAAAATTTGTACGGGTTGGCATGAAAACCTTGTTGTCTTAGCAGTTTCTCTAGCTTCTTTGGCTTTAGCCACAACCAGTTGAGCATACTCCATGCCCATATTAACACTGTCACTGTGATAACACAGATTACGATTGCAGGCAGGGATGCTTTCATGGCTCTGTATGTGTCTGTCTCCCTCTGTGATCGCGTCTGTGTGATATATATACAGTTTAGAGGGAGAAGGGAAAAAGGAGAAGACAACGATTTTGACATATTGTATGCTCCTGATGCGCTGCGTTAAACACATTGAAACGCAAAGTGTGCAAGGTTGCTGTCTATGTAAAACAAAGGTTTCAAATCAATATTTTAAGTCAGGATTAGATTACATAGTCTGAAAGATTAAAGTGCCGCCCTTGGCCGGTTCTTTCTGTTGTATTCCTTATGGTTCATCTTCATTGTCGGCAACTGACGATTTTCCTTAAGGAAATAGGGGTTGTCTTTTCTGAATACGAGGTCCTGTTCATTTCTATCTAACTTGATTCCAAAGATGGCAGCCAACCAAGCAAAAGCACGAACTCCTGAAGATGCGATGTCTATGTAGTTGTCATTTTGTGAGTAGCTAATTGGGGACTGTTACAGACAAGGACTAAGGACCTTTCGCTAGTGTCCTGTTGCCGATCAGGCACCAAGGACTCGTTCAAGGCCAAACAATCTTAATACCAAAAGTGTGAATCACTAGGTGATTTCGTCAATAGATAATGTTAATTAATCAGCGTACTTGATTAATTAACAAAGACAATCTTCATTGGATGAGTCATCATTTGGAAAACAACACCTTGCAAACTGCAATGCCATTAAATAAAGTTTTGCCCATTGAAAGCTGACCCTTTGTCGCCTTTGAGATTCCCTTCGAAAATCTCTCTCGTTTGAACTCTATTGCACTGTCGCCCCAGATTTTGCAGTCATTATGGACCTGAATTGTTGGTATTTGGATTCTTGTTCCTGCAGGTTATGTCAAATTTACAACGATTTTGACATATTGTATGCTCCTGATGCGCTGCGTTAAACACATTGAAACGCAAAGTGTGCAAGGTTGCTGTCTATGTAAAACAAAGGTTTCAAATCAATATTTTAAGTCAGGATTAGATTACATAGTCTGAAAGATTAAAGTGCCGCCCTTGGCCGGTTCTTTCTGTTGTATTCCTTATGGTTCATCTTCATTGTCGGCAACTGACGATTTTCCTTAAGGAAATAGGGGTTGTCTTTTCTGAATACGAGGTCCTGTTCATTTCTATCTAACTTGATTCCAAAGATGGCAGCCAACCAAGCAAAAGCACGAACTCCTGAAGATGCGATGTCTATGTAGTTGTCATTTTGTGAGTAGCTAATTGGGGACTGTTACAGACAAGGACTAAGGACCTTTCGCTAGTGTCCTGTTGCCGATCAGGCACCAAGGACTCGTTCAAGGCCAAACAATCTTAATACCAAAAGCGTGAATCACTAGGTGATTTCGTCAATAGATAATGTTAATTAATCAGCGTACTTGATTAATTAACAAAGACAATCTTCATTGGATGAGTCATCATTTGGAAAACAATACCTTGCAAACTGCAATGCCATTAAATAAAGTTTGATAAATAAAGTTTTGCCCATTGAAAGCTGACCCTTTGTCGCCTTTGAGATTCCCTTCGAAAATCTCTCTCGTTTGAACTCTATTGCACTATCGCCCCAGGTTTTGCAGTCATTATGGACCTGAATTGTTGGTATTTGGATTCTTGTTCCTGCAGGTTATGTCAAATTTCCAACTTTGCATTCCTTTCTTACAACTCTAGAAATTACAGAAGCTGGTAGATATGGTCTAAGAACCTTGTATAAAATCATAGTTACCTATAACAATATTATCATAATGCAACCATTACAAATTAAAAAATATTTGGTCACATCGACGTTTGAATTCTCATTACAAATTAATGAAAAATATGTGATTAATACAATAAAGGAATGAACCAACCCATTGAACGAATTATTGGGGGCCAAAAATGTAGAATATATGTAGCTAGTGGAATTTATAAGTACCATATAGTCAGTGGGTAGCATTTTGAGAAAACTAAAATTAAAATTTAGAGTGGATTTTCGAATTCCACGCTAACCACCGGAATTGAACAAGCATTTTAATAAGTTTTTCCTAGCTTAGTGTTGGTTTCCTATTTTTCAGTCTTTCTTTTTTTTTTTCATCTTTTTTTAATAGTAATTGAAAGTTTACCTTTTTTTAAAATTGTATCTATGACTTAGCGTATATTTTGATTCGCATATTTATTTTTGTTTTTATTCTTATATAAATTTTAGTCTTGTTAATTTTTGAATATTAAAAATATTATAATATAAAAATTGAACTTAAGAAAAAAAAAAAGAGACTAAATTCAACTATTTGAATTAAGTTTAAATCTCAACTTTTACTCTTCTTCCTTCTTCATAGCTACTCCCAAATATGCCATCCTAGGTATTACATTGCTTGACGCCTCTACTAACTTTTCCAATTGTCTATCATTTGGCCACAGTAATGTTACATTGCTGGTAACACAAGCTGCAACTAGCTAGTTACTATATATATATATATATATATATATATATATATATATATATATATATATATATATATATATATATGACGTTAGAGACAAAATCATTATGTTCATAAAATCCACTGGAATCCATTTCCCATGAAGAAAAGTATCATATATTCATATTGTATGTAACCTTAACACTATTCTCACCTGATAAACTCCCACAGTACAGCAACGAAAATGGAGAAGATAAATAGCAAGTAGACAGAATTGCCGACAACGGTTTCAAAGCTGTGTTTCCAGGATTCGAATTCCCATCCAAATTCAAGAAATGCAGTCAGAGAGGTACAAAGAAAAAAAATAAGAGAGCTAAAAAATTAGTGAAAGAAAAAGTGAGAACACAAAAATGGTCTTTATTTTCTATTTGCCTACGGTCATCAAAATAAAAAAAAATTTAAAATTAGGTTCCAAATCCGGGATCAAACTTATTTTCAGACGATCTTATTTGAAAACAGAAAAGTAACGTGAATAAGCAACCTAAAGAAACTAAAGGAGGTATCACGTTAAAAGTAGTTGTGTGAAGAAACCACAGATACAGCATATAAGTAGTGATAACACTAATTTAGCATCGAAAGTGGAGGCTTTGATTTAGCCGATACAAATAAAGCTTAAATAGCTTCGGTTAAGATGCACATTATTAAAATAACATTCAAAAACGACAAAATCATACAGACTTAGGCTCAAAGCGAATTAATACGGCTCAAAATGACATGTAAACAATATTAAAATGGAAGCATATTAACCATATTGAAAATAAGAAAAAGAAGCATTTCATTTTATTGCAAATATGAAAAGGAAATTTCTGGGCTTAGGAACTCTTAAATAATGATACATATGAAACTCAGATTCACAAAAACATCAATAGAGAAACATGGACCTATGTGAACACCGGAATATATTATTTAGAAAAACAATTATAATTTATATATTGATCGTACAATAATTTTTATTTTTATTTTTATTCGACTTCGGGAATTAAAAGTCCCTAGACTGATTCTGCTGCCAATGATACTTTATCATAACATGTCCTTCCACTTGTTGTTTCTTTCTTTTCTTTTTTTTTTCTTGTGTTTTATTTCCTGACACTAGTCAGACTTGGTATGTTAGATATCTCTGATGCAACAAAAGTTGTTGTTCGCTAATTAACTGTCATTACAATGTTGTGTAGTGAACAAAGAATTTTGAGATCTCAGAATATTAGTTGTTTTTGTCAACAAAATCTTGGACGGTATATGGCATGAACCAATCCTTTGACGAGAATTGGATATCCATTGCAATTGCTTCTTTATTTTCTCATCCTTACCTTTGGTTTCCCAGTTAACCAAGACAAACTTTCCCTATATATAGCGCTTGACAGAATCTTGCATAAAATTGCTATGTCTGATATTATTACAAGCAGAACAAAAGCGAAGATAACAAATTTAGAGTAGATTCATAAAATGTGTAGTACTACTCAGACTGCTCTTCACTAGATCACACTTTATAACTTATTATCTATGTGCTTCATTTCACTATGGCTGATTAGTTGAAAAAATCACATAAAATCTCAAAAGCATAGCTATAAACATGCTTTCCAGTTAATTACTTTTCAAATCAATCTAAGTAGATCTCTATTTTTTTAAACCAAACACATTTGAATTATTTTCATTTTTTGAAAATAAACTTTTATTAATGTAAACTAAACATATTTTTTAGGCTAAAATGCACAGAACCCCTCTAAACTTTAGGTCGATTTTAAAAAATTCTCTTAAACTGTAAAAAGTTCCAAATGACCCTCTTGAACTATGAAACATTTGCAAAACACCCTCCTCCGTCAAGTTTTCCGTTAAAATTTGGATGTTTTTTGGTCAACTTCCACTTTGACCTGATAAAAAGACAAAAATACCCTTGAAATGCACATAAATTTTCAAATATGCCATAAATGCAAAAAAAAAAATCTAATGAAAATTTGTAATTTAGGGTTTAAGAATTTAGGGTTTAGGGTTTAGGGATTTAGGATTTAGGATTTAGGGTTTAGAGTTTAGGGTTTAGGGTTTAAGATTTATGAGTTTAGGGTTTAGGGTTTAGGATTTAAGATTTAGGATTAAGGGCTTAGGGTTTAAGATTTAGGGTTTAGGGCTTAGGGTTTAGAGTTTAGGGTTTAAAGTTTTAGGATTTAGGATTTAATATTTTAGGGTTTAGGGTTTAGAGTTTTAGGATTTTAGGGTTTAGGATTTAGGATTTTAGGGTGAGGATTTAGAATTTAGGGTTTAGGCTTTAGGGTTTAAGGTTGAGGGTTAAGGTTCAATGTTAAAACTCCAAAATTTTACTATTCATAGCATTTAATTTCTTAACTTTACAATGAAGGTCATTTTTGTCATTTTCTTAAATTTTGACGGAAGACTTGACGGAAGGGGTTTCTTGCAAATGTTTCATAGTTTAAGATGGTCATTTAGAACTTTTTAAAGTTCAGGAGGATTTTTTAAAATCAACCTAAAGTTCAAGGGGGTTCTGTGCATTTTACCCTATTTTTTATAATCTGAACATCTTTAAAAGAAAATAATTTTTAATAAAAATAAAGAATATTTTTGTAAATTAAACATCATCTTATTTATAGCTTTGGGAACAAGTTCTTTTCATTTACTAGTTTTGACTAAAATACTTTTGGAGAAAAGCGTATGTATTTCTCTAAATAAAAATGCTTTGAAAAGCAATTTTAATATTTTTTTGTCAAAAATGTATTTTAAAATAAGTAGTTGCAGCTTTGTAAAAAGTTCTTTTGTTGTCTTGCATTAAAAAAAATACTTATGTACTTCTTTAGAAAAAAGTGTTTAAAACTTATTTGGATGAATTTTTTCTAAAAAACACTTCTTTAGAAAAAGTCCTTTGACATATAAAATAAGTTTTTAAAATTTAGAATTTTAGAGTTTATAGTATAGAGTTTAAGGTTTAAAATTTTGAAGTTTAGGGTTTTAGGATTTTGGGTTTTAGAATTTATGTTTAAGGTTAAGAGTTTAGAGTTGAACATTTTAAAATTTAAATTTTAGAATTTAAGATTTAAGATTTAAAATTTTTTAATTTAGAATAATTTTTCTAAGAGTACTTATCTAAAGAGCACATTTTATCAAAGGACTTTTTTTTATTAAAAATTATAGACCTTAAAATCTTAAATTATAAATCTTAAATCTTAAATTCTTAAATTCTAAACCCTCAATTATAAAATTTAAACCCTTAAATATAAAATCCTAAAACTTTTCTCTTTTAACAAAAATATTTTTTCAAAAGCACTTATCTTAAGAGTACATTCTTTATAAGCACTTTTCAAAAAGCACTTTTGTTAAGAGCAATGATCTGAGAAGCACTTTTTATAAACGTACTTTTTTTCATAAATACTTTTTAAAAAGTACTTTTTTTAAAAGTATTTATCTGAAATATATTTTTTATTAAAAATTTTAAATTTTAAATTTTAAATTTTAAATATTAAATTTTAGATTCTTAAATTTTAAATTTTCAATCCTAAATTTTTAAATCTTCAATCTTAAATTATTAACTTTAAATTTTTAACTCTAAACCTTATACCTTAAACTCTAAAATTTTAAATTTTTAATCTCAAATTCTAAGTCCTAATGCTTAAAATTGTAGATCATAAATTAAATATATTTTTTATTATTTTTATTATTTAAAAACAAAATATGACTAATTTAAATTAATTATATTTTTTATAATTTAATTATTTTTAAAATAAAATTATTTTTAATAAAAAATTTCAAATAAAAAAATAAATATTTTCACAAATCAAACATTCCCTGATTTATTGCTTTGTAAACACGTGCTTTTCATATAATAGTTTGGACTGAAGATCATTGAAAATGTACTTTTTAGAGGAAAGTGTTTTATAAATAAGTGTTTTGTATGTATTTCTTTAAAGAAAAGTGCTTTGAAAAAAAAAATTATTTGGTAAAAAAATGTTTTTAAAAAAGTAGTTATGACTTTGTAAAAAGTACTTTTTATGTCAAAAATACTTATGTACGTCTTTAAATCTATTTGGATTTTTTTTTTCAATAATCATTTCTTTAAGGGAGTCCTTCCGCATGTAAAACAATTGTTTAAGGACTTTTTTTTTTTCCCCAAAGCAATACATATTGCATAAGCACTTTTTTAAAAGTAATTTTCTAAAATAGTACATAAAAAAACCCTTTTGTTTTTAGTACATCTAAAAAACCCTTTTGTCCCATAGCAACCGTACTTCCTCACATACTATATGTATGCACCTTTCTGCAGATTAACTTAGTAGGGAGATAATATATTCAATTGTTGTATCATAACACATTTACTGTATATTTTTTTCCCCCATTTGAATCAAGAAAACAACAGTAAGGGGGCAGGAAGAAAATTGAAAAATTGCTTGTGTTTCATTTCCTTCAATATTTTCTGAATCTAGGATACATGATTACGAGCGGGTATTGTCACAATCGAGCTGGTTATTTAGTTAACTCCACATATCTGCTTGTTCATTATTGCAGTCGGTCATGATAATTCCATTAAAGTGATGACAGAAACCCTGGTTGGCACACAACAGATTTATTTTCAAAAACGAATTCCTTGTTCATCACTGGCACTTCTGAACTTGCATTATCTGCAGCAATGAGAGGGAATATATCATACTTGATTGCATAAATGCATGAGGTCCTTGGAATATCTTAACTCTTCATCTCTCCCATTTATTCTCTCGCGCTATTTGGAATTTGCTCGAATTAAATCCCACCATTGTTCCTTCTCATGAAGGTCTTTGGTCTGCACTGCATGATCATGCTTTGCCCATGCCATCATCTTCTGCAGTGATACCTGATGAGTCAATACCCTATACAAAAGAGAACTATTTCCTTCTAGAACGATTGTAGGCCATTGTCCCCTCCCAAGCTTAAATAAAACATAATATACACTCTTTTTAGTACTTTCTATTTATTTTTTAATTTATAATAAAATTTATTTTATAAATTTTATTTATTATTTTTTTAATTTTATATTTATTTCTTATTTATTTTCCTATAGAGAATCCAAAGGCAGACAACCATATCCCAGATCCTTCTGGTAGAGGGGCGGTTTGAAGATGGTACATATAGGTGACTTCTCTACCCAGCTAAGATATATTGACCTTGTCACATCTCATGCCCAATTTATTGTGACCCATATTTAATATTTAATAGGACATAATAAGTTAACTCGTTATTTTAAATTAAAAAGTTATAAATTTATGATATTTTTTATATAAGATGAGTCAAATTTCTTTAATAAAATTTAATTTATTTTAATATATTTACTTAAAAATTTTAAATTAATAATAAATATTATTATATAATTAAGTGTGTTAATAGATTATTAATTTTATTATATTTTAAAAAAAAGTAATTTCATAAAATATGTAAATTATTAAACTGTTATTAATAAAATAAAAATTATTAATATGTTAAATTTTATAATTTAATTTATAATATTTAATAAATTTGATAATTTAATTTTTTAAATAAATATTTAATAAAAAATAGAAAAACCACCCAAAAAAAAAAACTGTCGTTTCGCGCTTTGTATTCCTAGTATTTATGTAAATTATCATTAAGATTGGTATTTACAATGGGCGCATTTGACTTGGGTTTGTTCTTTTTCTGCAATTACAGTACAGAGCAAGAGTAGGGTACAAAACACAGGGCGTTTCGCTTACGGTCGCTTGTTGAAGGTTGATATACTTTGTCTTGAACGTCGCACTCGCAGGCAGGGAGAGAGATAGCAAGATGAGTAGATTCTTCAGTAACATAGGACGATTGAGAAGCATTGCGAAGGATGCGGTGGATCACGCCGCAATTGTAGCGAGGTTCCTCTGTTTGCTCCATGTCTCAGACAAGTACCTTTGCGCCCCATATCACGTATATATGCATATTATATATTACTCCTTTTTCCTTCTCCCCTTCTTTTTTCTTCCGCTTTACCTAATTGATTCACTTGCAGTATCCGGTGGTTGTAGGTGCACGGGCCTAGTATGCTCCCCACCTTCAATCTAGTCGGTGATGTAGTACTCGCCGAGCATGTATCTCCACGATTGGGCAAGCTTGAGATTGGAGATGTGGTAATGGTTCGCTTACCTTTGAACCCTAATGTCGGTGTCACCAAGCGTATGGTGGGCATGGAAGGAGATACCATCACTTACTCTGACCCGATTGGTAGTCATACGACTCGAACTGTAGTGGGGTGTATGCTTAATTTTTTTTTTGCTTACCCATTTTTGTTATTATATTGGAATTGATTTTGTTTTTCATGAAATTCAGTAGTAAGTTGTGCTGCCATGACTTTTTTGGTTGAATCAAGTAACACCAGAAAGTCAAGCATTTGTTCCTCTTTGCGGATGACATTACCATAGCATCCTGCTATTTGTAGGTTTTTAGAGCTGCTAACATTCCAAAAAATATGTGACTTAGATTTAGAAGTCAACATTATGCCTGGTTGGCCACTTGATTCTCAGGTCTAGCTGGAGGCCGTTCTGAGCCACTAGAAGATAAAACGCTGCCGTGAAATGCTAGTAGTAAATGATTGTGAAATATACCTACTTAATAGCTTGTAAAGTTGTTTAAGTATTAGTTGAAGCAATTATAAGTCTTGTTCAAATGGGACGGATAGTAGAACAGATTGCTCTGATTCTACAACGATGGCACTCTGACTCCTGTATTCTAACCACCCACCTACATGGCAATTATTAAATATTGAAGTTATGTACTTGTTTATACAACCAACATGCATGAGCAAGTGCTAATATCTCTATATTGATAGAACTCTGAGATTCACTTCTCCATCTCATACTCTTGGACTTGATTTCAACATGATTTATGAACTAGATTTCTTATATAATTCACAATTTCACATTCATACTACATGAATAAGATTCTTTTTTTCATTGTCCTGAATGTTAGTTCTAAGCTATTTTTTCTCATTTTATGTACTTTCTACCATATGGTTGGGCTCCCTATTCACTAATTTAGATGTCAAAAGGACATGTTTCCAGGTATTTGAAACAGAAGTATGGTTTTATATTTGATTTCATCTTGTTTTGATTTTATGTTATGATCGGAGTATTATTCCAATTCAGTACCCTTTGTTAATAATTATGGCCGTTGTTTATGGTCAACTTCTCACATGCCTATGCTATCATTTAGCCATTGTCAGCATCTGCTTTAAATTGTGATTTGAAGGTTCCTTGCTCTGCTTCCGTTAATTCTTGTATTAAGACCTTTGTTTGGAATATTGGGTCAGCGGTGGCATTGTTCTCCCACTCTTATTTTCTTTACCTGCTTTGGATTATGGGGGAAGGAAAGAGGCTAAGCTGTTCAGATTTGCACTGCAGGTCAATGCTTGAATATTTAGCTAATGATTTCTGCCAGTGAATTTACTTTGGTTTAGGATTGTTTTTCTGGCTTTTAAGTGGGTCTTTGCTTGTGGTGTTTAAAGGGGTTTTCTTTGTAGATAAGCAGACTGCGGAGGGATTTGAGAGCTCTTCTTTTGACCTTCCCCACTTCCCCCCTTTTCTCCTTGTTTCTTTTGCTGTTAGGAGGAACCCTGATCCTCCAGCTCCATATATTTCTTCTGTCATAGTAACTGTTTTAATAAAAAATTGATTTGTTACTTAAATAAGGAGGTTTCTATTGTAGGTGCCAAAGGGGCATGTTTGGCTACAGGGGGATAACCTCTATGTCTCTCGTGATTCACGGCATTATGGTCCTGTTCCTTATGGTCTTATACAAGGAAAGATGTTTTTGAGGGTATGTATTATACTCCGCATCCTATTCTCTTTTTTCATGGATTAATTCATTAGATTTTTCTGCTTTGTTTTGAGGTTTATGGGGAATTGTATTGCAATTTCTTTCTCTCGTAGGTTCATAAGAATCAATATTATTTTCATTAACAATTTTAGAGTGGTAAAGGCTTGCGATGGTAATGTTATGTTAATATGTTACTACTTTTATGTTTCACGCTATTCTTAAAATTTGTACTGTATAATATGTACTAATTCTGTAATTGTAAGTCCAATGGGTAGAGTGATAGACATAACTAGTTGTTGATTTAGAATTGGAATACTAGAGTATATTTGATATCCAGCATTCTTAATAGCAGCATGGAACAAAGTTCTTCTGATTATTTAGGGGTATCCTTAATTTGTGTCTGGGAAATTTATATGTTTATTAACCTCTTGGCAAAGTGCAAAATTATGTTTCTTGCCTGGCTTTGATTTTAGTGTTGAAGATTTTTCAAATATTGCTGTTGTGTATGAAGGTTTGGCCACCTGATGGCTTTGGATGGCTGGATTATCGAGCATAGTGAAGATACTATAAAGAAGGTACTGTACTCTCAATTTTATGTATTTGAGATGTCTGCTTTTGTTTAAAACACTTACTATGGTCTCTGAATTAATGTAATAACCTTGGCTGTTGATGACCAATCCTTTATTTGAATTGCTGCTTAGTTATTGATGCTGAGTTAAAATTTCTAGTTTATGCCTATGAATGCAGCTTTTTATGTTTATAGTCTGTATGTATTTATATCTTCTCCCTCATTTCATCCCTCTCTCTTAGGTTGTTGCCAGGCAAAGTAGTTATTGCATAGCAACACATTTAGACTTGGAAGTTGGAGTGGGTGCTTTCGTTTGTTTGTTTGTTTTCCCTGAAAGAGGCATGGGTTATGAAGTTTGAGTTATGAATAAATCATCGAACAGCAAGGGGAGGAATTAAGCGTGTGGTAACGCTAAGAAATATACTTCAAATGTAATTATCTAATCCAACTTAATTGTAATTCAGCTTGATAGGAACACATATGAACTCTATAACCTGTCCTCGCAGGAGTAACCTTTTGATAGAATACTTCAATTTGCAACACCCACTTGAGAAGGTCCACAAACTAGACGGACTATGAAATCATTTATGGGCATATTTTGCAATGATTATAAAGATTAGAGAAAAATGCTGAATTCTGATAACTTGCCTAGCCGCTTAATTTAGACTCAAGCATAACCTTGAATCCTGTCTAGCAAGTTGATGATCTTCATATCATGCAATGGAAATAGATTAAAAAATTCTAACATTCTACTGTGGTATCATGTCGTTTGCAGTAGTTGAAACCAACGGTGCACAGACTATGGTTATTCACACAATTGGGAACTGTATTTCCTTTGTTTCATCTATTTGGTTCTACATGTGCTTCAAATACTAGACAACATAATGTTGTTTGGAAATCCAGGGATCAGAGATAAGGGTCAGTCATCATGCTAAATGGATTCAACTTTGCTTGGATGCTGGGACGAATTCATCTCTATGTAATGTGGAACTAAATGCCCCCTCTAACAAAAGTTTTCAATCGGAGAATATGTTTTTGTTCTTGTGTTGTAAACGTGATGATTGTACCACAAAAGGAACTTTAGCAGTTACATTTTATATGACCACACACAACCAATGAAGCCATGAGGTTCAAGAAACTCAGACAATTGTTTCTACATATTCTTGATTTGTAAACATGAGGCTTGAACAAGTAGCATCATGCCTAATATGATGAAGGATAAACATTACAAATAAAATTTCATTGACAACCTTGTCAACTTGAGGGCTGGAACTCCGAATTTGGTTTATCGTGTTAGAAGTGTAGCTGTCAAGTTCTAATTCTTCGTCCGCATCTCCAAATATATTTTTCTCTTCTTTTTCTTCACAAAAACAGAATAACAAACATTATGGCTGCTCAAAAGTTAAATTCCTGTGAGAAACTCAACCACTTTCTTTTTTTTTTAAAAAAAAATGTAGAGGGCAACCTTAGTGATGAATTTAAAGGGGTTGTGATTTTGTTAGAAATTTATATAAACTTTAATGGATATATACTATACAGTATTAGTCCCAGTTTTGTTTCTTTTTTTTTTTTTTCATTATTTAGTACTTTTTTGGCTAAGATTACTATCGATTTTGTTAAGAAATTAACTTAATTAATGGAATTAGATTATTAATAATTAGCTTGATTAACGAGAATTAATTATTAATGACTCAAAATTATTTAAATTTAATATATTATTTTAATATAAATAGAGGTGTTAAATGTTCTATTAAAATATAATCTATATAAATATATATATTTTTTCTATAATCAATTTGCTAATTTATTCACTAAACCTCTCATAGGAAAATAGGTTAAAGATATTTGTAATAAGTTAGATATATTTGATGTATATGTTTCAACTTGAAAAAGAGTGTTAAAAAATTAGGTTGATTAATGAGATTAAATTGTTAATGATTAGTTTAATTAGTAAGAATTGATTGTTAATAATTTAATATTATCTAGATTTAATATATTATTTTAATATAAATAGATGTATTAGATGTCTTATTAGGATATAATCTATTTCTTTCTGATTTTTTATAATTTCTTTTATAAGAATGAAATCTTTTTTAAGAGAAATGTGTTATAAAGTGTGAGATGCATGTTTTTAATAACAAATTGGCAAGCTATATTATAAAATACAATTATAAATATAAAATAGTCATTATTTTAATTTGTAGTTAATGTTATTTAAAATATTTTTTATTTTCATAAAATATTTTTGTATCTTTAAAATTATAAAATTAATTTTTACTTACAAAATCATCTCCGCCGCTGTTTCTATTTAATAGGCGACGAGACGCGATGCAGGGTTTTTATCTGTGCCTTTGAGAGAACCGGGCAATCGGCTCAGTATTGGCGTCCGAGTTCCGTTGCGGGCATAGATAAAACCTAATTCCTTTCTCCATCTTTGCGATGAGATTCTTCTAATTCTACTTCGCGAAAGGGCAGAAAGGATTTGAACATAGCGTCTGTCTTACTGCCATTCTTCCCCCTCATTGTTTTTCCTTGTGTTTATGCTTTTGAAAATGTGTATTTTTGGGCCGTTCCAATGGGTTCTCAGCTGAATAATCGAAGTGTGTGAGAGCTCAATTTCACCCGGCCAAGATCTGATTTTGGGGCAGCCTCAAGATTTTACGTGTTCTTCATCATGTGTTAATTCAGGGAACTGCCCTAAATATTTTGTCTTCCAATTTCTCAGTTAGGGATTCCTTTGTCTCATATTGGTGTCCCCCAATTGTCGGATAATGTTTCAAATTGACATTTTTTTCGTCGCTATTGATTTGAGTCCTATTGTTTCGAAGAAAAGAACAAGTCCAGCTGAAAGTAAATAACTTCTGTAAGTGTGAGGTAATTACTTGCTAACAGTTATGATTTAAATTAATAATAGAGAGGAATAACAATACAAATTTAGCAGTGTTCAGATCTTGCTTCTGCCCCTCTTCCCCTTGTTCATTCCTTTTTCTGTCTTCCATAGTTTTTCTGGTTTCCGGTTGCTGGTTACAGAATGCATCACAGTGCTTTCCCGGTTTTGCATAACTGCATTGAAACTTTGGTCTAGTTTGTGGCAAGCTCAAGTATCCTGTCTAGGGGTGGAGCCATTTGATAACAAACAAAATTCATTGACCACGGCTTCGAATTCTTCACGTGCAATTTTGAATCCGTCTAGTGGATTGTTGGTTGGATGCTAATAATGATTGACCCACTTTTCCAGAGTTCATGGTATTAAATAAGTTATGCAATAGATGCTAGAAACATAATCAGACAAATTACATTAACCATTTAGTAGTCATTGCACCAGATTATGGGAGTCATGGCAATCATGAGATTGGAAGGTTATTTCCCAATACCAGTACACGCTTCATCTGTGCAGTGTGCTATCAGCTTCCAAGTTCAGACTTCAGAGCGTATGATGAGCAATAATACCATAAAAACGCCAAGAAATGCATTACTCTAGTGCAGTGATAACTATGAGCTGCAAAGTTCTTAAGCATTGGTTTCAGATACAGAAGTTTGAGCTATTTACAAATTGTTGCACTTTTATGTTAATTGGCATGAGCACTTGGGTTGAAGAAACGAGGCTCCAATGCAAAGCTGAGGACCCTATCCAACTTGGCTGGTTTGAACTTCTTGGCATCATGTCACTAAAGTTCCAAATCCTGGTTTACCAATACCATAGACATTGGTACCATGAGCTCCACTTCTGAGGCCCCCGTACCTTGTTTCTTTACGAAAGACTCGAGTAAGTTTTGTAATCATGATTGTCGACACTAAAAGCATATGCTACGCATGACGTAAATTATGCCCTATGTGACAGTTTCAAGTTCAAGTTGACTCACATCAAAATCTAGCAGAATTATATATTTTATGAGGTGTAGCACAATTATTATTACTCCCGCAACCACAACTTGTACTCACTGCTAGTTAATAAATGTAATATTATTTTCTATTTGCCCCATAAAGTTTCCAAGAAATTGCCAAATTTACTTGAAGAATATCTCTTTTAAAAAGAAATAACGAGGTCAATTACAGACCAATTAATTCATTTCAAATATGCAAAACAGAGCAAATATTTGTAAAGCATCCAAGAGTTCTTCCCCAAAGTAAATACTACAATAGATTGTTTTTCGTACATAAGCTTTCCGGCTGTGAATCTGTGATAAAATATTATACACTTAAAGAGTCATATTTCACTTTCATAGTTTATGTAAAATGATATGTGCACCATGTTGTGGACGAAGAGTAATTGCAAAAGCTGGAGCATGAGCATAGGCCGGGGAAAGCTCAAACGAGAAACGCTGTAGAATCATTGCCACAGCCATCTTTGCTTCCAGCATGGCAAAGTTTTGCCCAATGCAGATTCTAGTACCCCATCCAAATGGGAAGAATGAAACTTGGCCTTTTGTTGCCTTTAAAATTCCTTCAGAAAACCTCTCTGGTTTGAACTCCTTCACATCATCACCCCAGAGTTCAGAATCATAATGAATTAGAAATATTGGTAAGTGAACCTGCACTCCTGCGGGTATAGTCAGGTTTCCAAGTTGCATATCTTTGTGGACAGTTCTACTAAGTCCAAGAACCGGTGGGTATAACCTGAGAACCTCATACAAAATCATGGTAACCTGTAAAGAAAATTTTGGTAATGGTAAGAAGTAAGAACCTACTAACTGATGCGTATTATTGTGTACCCTTATTTATCAAGAAAATTATATAGTACTTACAATCTTAAGACGACTTAGGTCGTCAAAGTCTGGTTTTTGGTTGCCAAAAACTTGCAAGACTTCCTCCCTTGCACGGACTTGCCAATCAGGGTGCCTACTCAACAACACCACAGTCCAAACAAGTAACACAGAAGTGGTCTCTTCGCCTGCAAAGTAGAATAACTTGCATTCCTCGGTTACATCTTGAATTGTCATTCCAACATTGCTATCATTTCCATGCTCTTGAATTTCCTTGTGATTTGACTCCAACAGTATGCCTAATAAATCATCTTTAGTGGCTTCACCTGCCTTTAGTGCCCTCTCTCTTTTGCTAATTATATCCCCGAGTGAAGCTCGTATATCTCTGTCATATTCCTTCATCTTCCTATTGGTACTAGTAGGTAGAAACCTACAAACAAATATAATGAGTCCTGCTATTTATGATGAAATGAAGAAAAATTTCCTGAGGTCATAGATTGACTAGCTATAGATTGCTTTTTCTGAGAACAGTTAACATAGGTTGCTTTTGAACAGCTATAACTCTCCTGTTGCAACTGAGATATCACATTTTCCCATGATATTATCTAATAAATTTGGTGCCAATAAAAATTAATCTTTTAGAATGTTATTGGTGCGTAAAATTTATGATAAGGTTCACTACAATTAATAAAAATAATCTGCCAAGCTTGATCTTTCTTTAGTTGTCATATATGTAAGATATAGAGAGCGGCCTTACCTCCATCCAGGAATGTAAACTGTCAACATAATTTTCATCGTAAGTTTAGCTTGCTCATCTAGAAGCATAAATATTCTTCTTCCTTCTTCAAAGCTACTTCCAAATGCTGTTCGAGAAATAACATCACGAGTCAAATCCTGAAGG
The DNA here is from genome assembly GCA_037013595.1 of Dicorynia guianensis. Lineage (NCBI taxonomy): Eukaryota > Viridiplantae > Streptophyta > Magnoliopsida > Fabales > Fabaceae > Dicorynia > Dicorynia guianensis. The sequence goes on from JASUAB010000009.1 coordinate 8,244,599, forward strand.
AAAGGCCACGCATCTATCTCAGATGAGCCATCTGATGACAACATTTCCTCCCATTTGTTAATCATGTCATTACAGCTTTGGAAAAATATTGGTAACATAATCTGCGGCAGAATGAATAAATAATGGGGAGTTAAAATTTTTAGGATCAAACCAAGCTTACAAGCAAACAGAGCATGTCATTTATTAAGGAAAAATATGGTGTCTATAAAGTTCATGTTGCAGATAGAACTACAGAGAACTATGCCATATCAAATATTTTGCTTCCCAGCAAGAGAATGCTCTAGGGAGATTAATTATTTTAAAGTAAGAAAAGATAATTCACAATTGAATTTCACCGTGCTTTTCTAAATTATTTCAAAGAAAATATCCATGCTGATCTTGCTAGTGCTATAAGAGAGAAGGAGGGTAAAGCAAAGTAACCTTCAGTTTTTCTAAATTGAAATAATCCTTCCGTGTTTAGCCCACTTCTCGCCCTCATAGCTTACAAGGCCCCTGAGCAGTAACTGGATAAGTGGATTTGAATGTGGCTTTTGGAAGTCATAAATCTTGTTAAACACATCTTTGATTTGTTCAGGGTCTGTGAGGTTTACCCTTGGTATTGGACCAAGCCATACAAAAGAATTCTTGCCTGCATATAATTATGTGTTATCAGCAGTTATTGAAGAAGGCCTGAGGTAATGATATAAATAAATGAATCAAGGAACTGACGAAAATAAGTATTTTCCACATGCGCAACTTTTACTCTTAACATGAATGAAATACAAACATCGATGAAAGCTACAGAAGGAGAAAGTAATATTGAAGGTTATGGCTGGAATATACTATCCACAAGGTGCATGTGAGGGACTCAAACGATACGTGTTGTGATATTTATATAACCATTGTTTATGAAAAGGGGAATAAATTATTCGTTTTCTATTTATATTTATTGGGTATTTAGTAGAATTTCCTCTGCTAAGCTAGGAGGCAATTCATTGTGAAAAGGAAGAGTACAGAACATCACCATTCCTTTCAGACATGACCCCAAAAAAATCATTAAATGATTGTTGGGTTTAAAAAAAAGACTTGTTGAACAGAGTCCTAGGGCAAAGATCCTGAGCAACACTAGCTATATGAGGGGCTTCAGATACTGCACAGTTAGGCATCCAATCCGTATGGACTGGTTCATCTTGCTATAATGGTAGAATTTTCTCCCTGCTTATCCAACTTCCTGTCATTAAGTAGGTTTATAACAAGTTCAGCATCGCCTAACAAGACAGACACGAACATTCAGGTAGCTGGCAGGAGAGAAGGCAAATTTTGTAGCTTTCGTCCGTGCCACCACACAACTAGGTAGGAATTTAGGCAATAAAATTATCTTTCACAAGAAATATGGTACACTATATTTCACAGAACACTAAAAAGGAGGCTGTTGATTTACTAAATTAAGGTTGGTGCTGTGATGGCATTTGCTGCCCTCGTTTTGGGTGGAAAGCTGAGCTGGTGTTCAAAATTTTAGTTAGTCACTACCCCTTACTTGAAAAAAGGGAACAAACCAGGACTTGGATCCCCAAAGTTATGTGTCCAAGGTAAGGGTGCAATATGATAAGAATATTAAGGGAGAAAAAATTAGTGAAAAAAGAAAAAGGGATTCACAAATTAAATTAAAATATAAAATAAAAATATAATAAAAAATTATTAAATTCAGATAATAAAAATTATATGGTGCCCAAATGGAACAAACCGTACTTCTCAATGAGTCACAGACATCAATATTCTCACAATATGGTTGGATTAGTTCGTATATATTCTGGCATTTACCCTTATAAAATTAACAACGAAACTCTATGACAACTTCAACATTGTTTTATTAAAAAAATTTTACAGTCAACATGTATTTCAAGAAAAATGATGTTCTTATAACATATTTGTTACATTATCTTTATCATGGGTGGGTGGTGGGGTGTGTTGAATTGTTGGATTAAAGATTTAATTTATAAAATTTAATAAATTTAATATAATAGAAATTAATTAAAAAAAAATTATAAAAGTAGTGTTAATTTTATATCCACATAGAACATGGCACCTAGAAAACAGGACAGCAGTTCCTTCATTATATTATTCGATTAATGATCTAAGACAATTGTAGATAAGCAGGGTACCGTATTTGCTGACGATGTGGTCAAGAAAGGAGGAGACATGCGGCACAATATAATCTGAGAGATTGATGGGTTTGGATTTGGCTTCATTTTGCATCTTAAACATTTGCTTCAAGTCCCCGACCAAAAGCCTGTAACCATTGCCTTGAAGCCCTTGCCCTCTTAGCCGTTTCTCCTGCCTCTTTGGTCTCAGCCACACCCAGTTCAGCGCCTTCCATGCCCATATCAGAAATAGCGTCACTATCACAACCCAAATTACAGCTGTGGCAAATGATGCTTCCATATCCCGGCCTCTCCTTCTCTGAATCAATGATCGTGTCTATGGTTGAAGATAGATAGAGGACTCTTGGGAAGGATTTGCCTGTATCAAAATTGGTATCCTAAATACTTTCAAGTATCAACAAAACTTACTCAATTTTTGATTGCAACAGTTAGAAGTTTCAGGCATAGTCTTAATCAGAGAAGTTACCAGGAAAATGCAGAGTGCTCCTGAATTCAACTGCCATATAGCTTCCGCCCCCCAAATTGGAAAGGGAAAAGTCCCCAGCACGACTGAAAGCAAGAGAGCGGGCTCCAGCGAGGGAAAAGTGCCTTTCTTTATACTGTGAGTGTGAGACCTGAGATGGTCCAGACTCCATGTACAGAGAATGATAAAAGGAAAAACAACCTAAGGAGGTAAGATTCTGAACGGACGAAAGACTTACGAGGTTGACCCAAATTATGTTCTCTTTATCCACCATCCGCATAGCAGAGGCCATGTGTTATTATGAGTTATGGCCAACAAGTAGTGCTCTTGGATATTTTAATTGGTAGCCAATTAAAAGAGTTTTATTATTTTTGTAATATAAAATTTATAATGTTAAATTTATTAAATTTTATAAGTGAAATTATATGATATAATTTAATAATTTATTTATATAAATTTAAATTTAAAATTATTTTTATTGATAAAAATTTATTATTTATAAAAAGTGATAATTTTTAATTTAAAAATAAAAAATATTTTAAAGAAATTTAAAAATTATATAATAATCTAATAAATTGACAAACCAACCAAATTAAATATGAATTCTTTTGTCAAAAAATTGTGAAATATTATTTTTTCAACTAAAAATATAGTCTTAATTGTGTGTGGCTGTGAGCCTGTGCCTTTTTCAATGATCAAGATTGCTTGCAGATTGGTCACGTAAAATTGATGTGAGATAAAATATTTTTTTAAAAAAGCGTATAATTAATAAAAAAAAGACAACTACTCTTTCTTTTTTTTTTATAAAATTTAATTAAAATGGCCAAAAAAATCTTAACTGCAGTGTTCTCAATCCGTGTTTGAGTGACTACTAAATTTTAAAAAAATATTAGGATTATAATCTCTTAAAATATTTTAAGAGTGTAACTATGAGAGAAGGTTGAAATTATCATTTTATTCATTTTTATATAATTATATTATTAGAAATACTCTAATAAAATTATATTAATAACATCACTCTAAATTTTGAATCACTGTCCAAGATACAAAACATCCTGCTGTTACCCAGCAAGTCAAAGACAAAATATAATAACTCTTTTTACTCTTTAAATTATGTATAAAAATTCTCTTAAAAATTTACTTGTATTAAATAATTTTACATACTTTTAATTACGGGCAAATCACCACTATGCTGTCCCGGGCGACCGTCTAATTGATAATGCTGTCACTTTCGTTCCCTCCTCTGCAGAACATGACAGGAACAGGCACCACTTCTGCTGTACTCTTCTCAGAAGCGGGGCTTGGTTCTGTCATGTTCTACAGATGAGGGAACAATGGTGATAGGGATGGTCAACTTGTTTTTGTTTGGAGCTGACAGCTATCAATTGGATGGTTTTTATTGGTAAGATGACGATTTCCATATAATTAAGGCAATTTGGTGTAATTTAAATTACATAGAAATTTTTTTGCACATGAAAAATTTATTATATTTTGCCCAAAAGTCAAATCAAGACTTTCCACTAACACGCTTTGACAGTTTTAAGTGGCATTGTTAGAGTGCATTTATTGGTGAAATAGATGGAACTAAATGCAATAATATTGCCCACATTAAGCAAAATGTCGTCGGCCCAGTTAGTTTTGATGAGCAATGTTGTTTGTATAATATTTTTTTCATAAAAAATATATTAAATTACATTTATTAATGGAGGAGGTGAGTTCAAATGAAACTTTATAAAAAATAAAAATGAATTGGATATTGTTGATTATTTTAGCATATTTTTGGATGCAAGTAATAAAATAATGTAGCGCAATATTATCTATAGAAATAAGATATTAAAGTGCATTTATTAATAAGGCAAATAATTATTAAAATTTATTATATTTTTTATACAGATAACATTGTGCAAACAATATTATTTTTACTAATTTAGGTTACCATATCATTATTCTAAATTATTACTCCTCTTGTTTAATTAATATTTTAAAAATTCCTTTTTATTGTTACTTTTCTAGAACTAAAAGTTAATTAATTTTTTTTTTCTACTTTTACCCTTATCTAACCCACCTCCACTAAATATTTAATCAATTCTCACCTATCTTTATTAAGTAAAAATAAAATTACTTTATCTTATTGATTTTTTAGTAGTTAAGTTTTTCTATGTAAAAGGTATTTTGGTAAATTTTTTTTATTTTTTGCATCTTTTTTAAAACACAATTATTGTAAAATGAAAAAAGTATAATCAATATATTTGATCATACAATAATAATTATTATAACTAAATTATTAATTTCTTTTTTTATTCGACTTAAGGACTCATAAGATGTCTTTCACAGTGGCAGATCCATATTGCAACATATATATATATATATATATATATATATATAATTAAAAGAGTCCTCACGCGATAAAATTTAAAGTATCCACAATAATTTCTTAGTCATAGTCACGGACATCTATTTATTGACCAAAGCGGCACATTTTTACATGTTGCGCATTTTGAAATTTTCATATCTACTTGTTCGTGGTTTATATTTGTTTGATTTTGTAGATCCTTGTTTAGACTTAGGACTCTCAGATGGAATGGAGGGTCAGTTGTATTAAATGTACGTAATTAATTTACACCTCACAGAATAGCTTTCACAGATCAATTGAAAGGGAAAGTTTGAAACTGCAAGAGACTTGATCCCCAAGAATAATATTTTTTTATATTATAAATTATAAATTAAATAAAATAAAAAAATCATTTTATATTTTTTGTGAGTTAACAAAATATAAAAATTATGGCACTTTTTAATTGGGATGAGACAAGTTAACTCAATAAGTTTAACGTATTTTAATATCTCTATTTACAGTTAGAACTATGAAATGAGTTGGATAGGATTAGCTTCAAGATCATATGATCTGGGTCAAAAAATTGAGATTTTTTGAGCAAATATAAATTACACCCTAACCTTATAAATTATAAGTTCAAACGGGTTATAATCCTATAAGTTGATCATGTTTATTGGCTTTAGGCTTAGTCTTAAATTTAAACAAATTTTATATTTAATTATTAATAAAATATAAATTTATATGCTACAAAATTATATTAAAATATATATTAATCATTGATATACCTAAAAAAGTTTTTGAATATAAATAATTCAAAATAATTATACAATCTTAAGCTAAAATGGTTTAGGCCTAAGCAATTCAAGAAAAAAAAGTCCCATATTTTTTGAGTCAAATTCTTTTAAACCTAAATTTTATTTTTTAGTTCAATTTTAAGCTAGCTGAAAGGCTTGAAGTAATATTAACAACTCTACTCATAATACAAAAGATGATTAAAAAAACATAATAAAATAAGATTTGGGACGGAGAGAAGACTTACTAGCTGGACCCAATATAATGTGTATCCGTTCAGACCAAGATTTTTTGTAGTAACTTTAGAGGAGAGATAAAGAAAGAAAATTAAGGGAAAAAAGTGAAATAAAAATATAAAATTTATATATTAAATTATAAAAAAAATAAAAAGTTACAAAATAAAAAAGACGATATTGGTACAAAAAATAACAATACACGTTTAAAACAAAAACAAAATTGAAACACAACATTCCATTTAATTTTTTCTCCTTTCTAAACATACCCTCTGCGTACTGTTATCCTGTATTCCTTCTCTTGATCCACTTTTGCGTGGTAAAGGGAATGTCTTATTATGAATGATGACTTATGAGTAGTAAAGAGTACCCTTGGATATTTTAATTATAGGCTAATAGCCAACAAAGAATATATTGTCTTGACTCTGTGACTGTACAGCGTGACACCCCACTCAAAAATGAGCTAAGCAATACTTATATCCTTAAAATTATGCATTAAATTTTGTACAATAAAAAATAAATAAATTTTATTAATAATTATATAATTTTATTTAAATTTAAAAATAAATATTATATATTTTATAAAATAATATAAAAAATATTTACTATACTTAACATAAAAAATATTTATTATTTTTAACGTAAACATATTATTTCTCCTAAAAAATCAATCCCTATGTTAAAAAGTTGGCATGATCTTATAACTTTTTTATCAATATTTTATTAAATTGATATCCACAGTTTCTATGCTACCTGAAAAGGACCAGTCATCTAATAAAATAATTTTAAAGGTAATGTTTAGAACTATCCCTCTCTTAAATTTAAATTTTATATTATAACTTTTTTAATACTAAAAAAAAAGTGTAATGTGTCGAACATTAATTGTGTTATAATGTTGCGTTCTAAAGAGAGAATTTCAAGATGCCATTATGTTTTGTCCAAAAAAAAAAAAATCTGGACTTTATGTGGCGTGAACCAATCCTTTGATGAGAATTGGATACCCATTGCAATTGCTTTTTCGTTGTCTCTACACCATTACCTTTTGGTTTCCCTGTTAACAGGACAAACTCTCTCTATAGCTCTTGAGAGAATCTTGCATAAAATTGTTATGTTTGAATTTATTAAAAATAGAACAGAAGTGAAGATAAGAAATTTAGAGCAGTTACATTATATCGAGTTCATATTTAGAGTTTGTGTAAAACAACATTAGCCCCATATTGTGGCTGAAGAGTAATGATAACATCCAAAGCATGAGTATAGGTAGGAGAAAGCTCAAAGGAGAAACGTTGCAGAATCATTGATAAAGCCATCTTTGCTTCCAACATAGCAAAGGTTTGTCCAATGCATATTCTAGGACCCCATCCAAATGGGAAGAATGAAATTGGAAATTTTGCTGCATTTGAGACTCCTTCAGAAAACCTTTCAGGATTAAACTCCTTGGCATCATCACCCCAAATTTCCTTATCATGGTGAACCAGAAGTATTGGTAAGCAAAGTCGCACTCCTGCAGGTAATGACAAGTTTCCAAGTTTCCTGTCCTTATAAATGTATCGATCAAGCAATATTACTGGTGGGTATAACCTAAGAACCTCGTTTAGAATCATGGTCACCTGTACGAAGTGAAATTTCTTTTAAGTAACATATTTAGTACATTGTACCTTGTAACCAAAAAAAATTCAGAACCAATACTATTCATCATCATCAAGTTATATACACAGAGTGCCTTGGCAAATCTTAAATCCGCTTTCATAGTTCATTTTATCTAGACATTTGAAGGCGGAAAAAAGAAAGAATCTAAATATGCAAACAGACAAAATACTTAATAAAATTCTGATAGATACATTATACTTACAATCTTAAGGCGACTTAGGCCGTCAAAGTCTGGATTTTTGTTGCCAAAGACTTGCAATACTTCCTCCCTAGCACGTGCTTGCCAATCGGGGTACCTACTCAACAGCACCATAGTCCAAACAAGCAAAGAGGAAGTGGTTTCTTGCCCTGCAATGTAGAATATCTTGCATTCCTCTATTACATCTTGAATAGTCAATCCAACGAGATCATTCTTCTTGTTTCCATCTTCTTGAATTTCCTTTCTATTAGATTCCAAAAGTATGCCTAATAAGTCTTCCTTTGTGGCTTCACCTGCCTCAATTGCTTTCACTTTATTGTGTATGATAACCTTGAGTGAAGCTGTCACTTCTCTGTCGATTTCCTTCATCCTCCTATTGTTTCTGGTTGGTACAAGCCTACAAATAATATAACCAGTTCTGGGGTTAGTGTGATGGTATGAAGGAATGTTTTGGATATGGCTGCATAGGATGTAAATGTTTGTTATGGCATGATATTTGAAAATGCATGTTGAATGATTTAAAGTGCTGCCTTACCACCACAATGGAATGTGAACATTCTTTATGACTTTCATAAGAAGTTCAGATTGCTCTCTTAAAAGTTCAAATATTCTTCTCCCTTCTTCATAGTTACTACCAAATGCTGCTCGAGATATAACATCCCTAGTCAAATTTTGAAGAGAAGGCCATACATCTATCTCACATTTTCCATCCGATGAAGACAACATCCCCTCCCATTTACTGACCATATCATTGCAACTATGGAAAAATGTTGGCAACATAATCTGCAGCAAAATGAAGAAAATTATACGGTTGATAATTTTTAGTAGAGTTAAGGTATTACTACTCAGACTCCTCAACAATAAATCACGCTTGATATATAACTTTATATCTTTGTGAATTATTCCAATATAGAGTAAACTTCACAATTTTTATTCCTACAAACTGAAATTCAAAAAGAGTTTAGTGTCAAGAATTAACTCTTTAAAAAGTTTAGACTGTTTGGTAAAAATTCATAAATGATTTTAAATCTTTAATCCGCTTCCTTTAAACTTGAAGTGTGATTAAATATATAGACTTAATTACAATTTTTAATTTGAAATATAGAGGTGGCAAGGATTGAATTTTTTATTGTCTGGTCATAAAGATTCTGAAACTATGTTGAAAAACTAGTTATGTCAAAAGTTTTAGTTATTAAGTAAAAGTTTATGAATGATTTTATATCTTTGACAATTACTTAAAGAATCCTCATACCATTTTACTGATCTTGCAGTCCTAACTATAAGATCTAATCTATACAATCAATTTTGTGAGATGTTTATGGATGGAGTTTTGTGAGACTAGTTTTTTCATAATTAAATTAATTAGTTAAAAAAAACAGATTTAATCTGAGAAGTAGAATTGTAAGTTGCTTTCAATTTAATATTCAAATCATACTATCATATTGACCCCAAAAGAAAATAATAAAATAAAATAAATCCAAGTAGATCTCTAAGCAATTTGATTTAACAAAGGGCGAGCCCATGAGTAACCTTCAATTTTTCTAAGTTGAATGCTGGATTGATAATCTTTCTGTGTTTAGCCCACCTCTCGCCCTCATAGTTTGGAAGACCAGTGGCTAATAACTTGATTACAGGATTATTCTGAGGTTTTGGGAAGTCATGCATCCTGTTAAACACATTCTTTACTTGTTCCGGATCCATAATGATCAATCTTGGTTCAGGGCCAAACCACATGAATGTTTTCTTACCTGGAAACAAAATCCAAAATATTAAAGACAGTACCATAGCTTTTAGAAACAGACAGGTTATATTAATCAGTATGGAGCCTCTATCTAGGAATCTACAACTTTTGGGAGAAACTTATGAAGAAGAAGAAGATGCACAAGGCATAATTGGCAACGCACCGTATTTGTTGACCGTGTGATTGATAAAGGTTGAGACATGCGGAGCTAAATCGTGGGAAAGAGTGGTCAAGGTTTTGGATTTGGCTTCTTCTTGCATTTTAATAAATGCCTTCACGTCTCCAACCCAAAATTTGTACGGGTTGGCATGAAAACCTTGTTGTCTTAGCAGTTTCTCTAGCTTCTTTGGCTTTAGCCACAACCAGTTGAGCATCCTCCATGCCCATATTAACACAGTCACTGTGAAAACACAGATTACGATTGCAGGCAGGGATGCTTTCATGGCTCTGTATGTGTCTGTCTCCCTCTGTGATCGCGTCTGTGTGATATATATACAGTTTAGAGGGAGAAGGGAAAAGGAGAAGACAACGATTTTGACATATTGTATGCTCTTGATGCGCTGCGTTAAACACATTGAAACGCAAAGTGTGCAAGGTTGCTGTCTATGTAAAACAAAGGCTTCAAATCAATATTTTAAGTCAGGATTAGATTACATAGTCTGAAAGATTAAAGTGCCGCCCTTGGCCAGTTCTTTCTGTTGTGTTCCTTATGTTTCATCTTCATTGTCGGCAACTGACGATTTTCCTTAAGGAAATAGGGGTTGTCTTTTCTGAATAAGAGGTCCTGTTCATTTATATCTAACTTGATTCCAAAGATGGCAGCCAACCAAGCAAAAGCACGAACTCCTGAAGCTTCGATGTCTATGTAGTTGTCATTTGGAGAGTAGCTAATTAGGGACTGTTACAGACAAGGACTAAGGACCTTTCGCTAGTGTCCTGTTGCCGATCAGGCACCAAGGATTCGTTCAAGGCCAAACAATCTTAATACCAAAAGTGTGAATCACTAGGTGATTTCGTCAATAGATAATGTTAATTAATCAGCGTACTTGATTAATTAACAAAGACAATCTTCATTGGATGAGTCATCATTTGGAAAACAATACCTTGCAAACTGCAGTGCCATTAAATAAAGTTTGATAAATAAAGTTTTGCCCATTGAAAGCTGACCCTTTGTCGCCTTTGAGATTCCCTTCGAAAATCTCTCTCGTTTGGACTCTATTGCACTATCGCCCCAGATTTTGCAGTCATTATGGACCTGAATTGTTGGTATTTGGATTCTTGTTCCTGCAGGTTATGTCAAATTTCCAACTTTGCATTCCTTTCTTACAACTCTAGAAATTACAGAAGCTGGTAGATATGGTCTAAGAACCTTGTATAAAATCATAGTTACCTATGACAATATTATCATAATGCAACCATTACAAATTAAAAAATATTTGGTCACATCATCGTTTGAATTCTCATTACAAATTAATGAAAAATATGTGATTAATACAATAAAGGAATAAACCAACCCATTGAACGAATTATTGGGGGCCAAAAATGTAGAATATATGTAGCTAGTGGAATTTATAAGCACCGTATAGTCAGTCGGTAGTATTTTGAGCAAACTAAAATTAAAATTTAGAGTGGATTTTCAAATTCCACGCTAACCACCCGAATTGAACAAGCATTGTAATAAGTTTTTCCTAGTTTAGTGTTGTTTTCCTATTTTTCAGTCTTTCTTTTTTTTTTTTCATCTTTTTTTAATAGTAATTGAAAGTTTACCTTTTTTTAAAATTGTATCTATGACTTTGCGTATATTTTGATTCGCATATTTATTTTTGTTTTTATTCTTATATAAATTTTAGTCTTGTTAATTTTTTAATATTAAAAATATTATAATATAAAAATTGAACTTAAGAAAAAGAAAAATAAGACTAAATTCAACTATTTGAATTAAGTTTAAATCTCAACTTTTACTCTTCTTCCTTCTTCATAGCTACTCCCAAATATGCCATCCTAGGTATTACATTGCTTGACGCCTTTTCCACTACTAACTTTTCCAATTGTCTATCATTTGGCTACAGTAATGTTACATTGCCGGTAACACAAGTTGCAACTAGCTAGTTCATATATATATATATATATATATATATATATATATATATATATATATATATGACGTTAGAGACAAAATCATTATGTTCATAAAATCCACTGGAATCCATTTCCCATGAAGAAAAGTATCATATATTCATATTGGATGTAACCTTAACGCTATTCTCACCTGATAAACTCCAACAGTACAGCAACGAAAATGGAGAAGATAAATAGCAAGTAGACAGAATTGCCGACAACTTCAAAGCTTTGTGTTTCCAGGATTCGAATTCCCATCCAAATTCAAGAAATGCAGTCAGAGAGGTACAAAGAAAAAAAATAAGAGAGCTAAAAATTTAGTGAAAGAAAAAGTTAGAACACCAAAAAAGTCTTTATTTTCTATTTGCCTGAGTTCATCAAAATAAAAAAATTTTAAAATTAGGTTCCAAATCCGGGTTCAAACTTATTTTCAGACGATCTTATTTGAAAACAGAAAAGTAATATGAATAAGCAACCTAAAGAAACTAAAGGAGGTGTCACGTTAGAAGTAGTTGTGTGAAGAAAACATAGATACAACATATAAGTAGTGATAACACTAATTTAGCATCGAAAGTGAAGGCTTTGATTTAGCCGATACAAATAAAGCTTTAATAGCTTTGGTTAAGATGCACATTATTAAAATAACATTCAAAAACGACAAAATCATACAGGCTTAGGCTCAAAGCGAATTAATACGGCTCAAAATGACATGTAAACAATATTAAAATGGAAGCATATTAACCATATTGAAAATAAGAAAAAGAAGCATTTCATTTTATTGCAAATATGAAAAGGAAATTTCTGGGCTTAAGAACTCTTAAATAATGATACATATGAAACTCAGATTCACAAAAACATCAATAGAGAAACATGGACCTATGTGAACACCGGAATATATTATTTAGAAAAACGATTAGAATTTATATATTGATCGTACAACAATTTTTATTTTTATTTTTATTCGACTTCAGGAATTAAAAGTCCCTAGACGGATTCTGCTGCCAATGATACTTTATCATAACATGTCCTTCCACTTGTTGTTTCTTTCTTTTCTTTTTCTTTTTTCTTGTGTTTTATTTCCTGACACTAGTCAGACTTGGTATGTTAGATATCTCTAATGCAACAAAAGTTGTTGTTCGCTAATTAACTGTCATTACAATGTTGTGTAGTGAACAGAGAATTTTGAGATCTCAGAATATTAGTTGTTTTTGTCAACAAAATCTTGGACGGTATATGGCATGAACCAATCCTTTGACGAGAATTGGATATCCATTGCAATTACTTCTTTATTTTCTCATCCTTACCTATGGTTTCCCAGTTAACCAAGACAAACTCTCTCTATATATAGCCCTTGACAGAATCTTGCATAAAATTGCTATGTCTGATATTATTACAAGCAGAACAGAAGCGAAGATAACAAATTTAGAGTAGATTCATAAAATGTGTAGTACTACTCAGACTGCTCTTCACTAGATCACACTTTAAAACTTATTATCTATGTGCTTCATTTCACTATGGGTAATTAGTTGAAAAAATCACATAAAATCTCAAAAGCATAGCTATAAACATGCTTTTCAGTTAATTACTTTTCAAATCAATCTAAGTAGATCTCTAAGCAATATGATTTATCAAAGGCCAAGCTAATGAGTAACCTTCAACTTTTCTAAGTTGAATGCTGTATTGGTAATCTTTCTGTGTTTAGCCCACTTCTCGCCTTCAAAGTTTGGAAGACCAGTGCCTATTAACTTTATTATAGGACTCATCTCTGGTTTTTGGAAGTCATCCATTCTGTTTAGCACATTCTTTATATGTTCTGGATCCATAATGATCAACGTTGGTTGATGGCCAAACCACATGAATGTTTTCTGTCCTGGAAAGAAAATCCAAACTGTTAAAGACAATACCATAGTGTGTAGAAACAGATAGATTATACTATTAATCAGTACGGAGTTTCCAGAAATCTAAAACTTTTGGGAAAAATCAATTTCAGAATAAGAAAATTTGACAAACTTACCAACACAAATTTATAGTTATAAAAGTTTTTGCAGTGTTTCTATATTCTTCGGCTAAATTTTTTAAAAGCCATTAATGCTTCTAATAAAGAATATATAATAAAATTTTAAAACATATTTCTATCTCGAAACATGAATTTTTTCTTTATTTTTTTTTAAGAAAAGACAATCTTCAGTGGTTGAGTCATCATTTGGACAATATGGGGCAAAGCCATTAAATAAAGTTTGATAAACGTCAAGGTAAATAATCTTGAAATCAATACGCATAATACATATATATATATGTACACGGCATATTTTTCAATATTAAGTTTCAGCTACTTGTATCTAATAGCCTCTTCTTTGAAAGATAATTAGGGTAAACCTAATTTAGAGTAATGGAGACAATAAATTCAGATTACAGAGCTTATGTAAGATGATATTAAATTGTAAATATCAACAAAGTGTTAATACAATAACTAATGCTTACATTTTAAGTTGAAAGATCCAAAGTTGAAGATTTAGGTTTAAGTTTTGAAATTGCTCTTATTAGGAGTAATTTAAAGTTACTCACTTTAATCATAAATTAATCTTACACCCAATAGAAGTGTGAGAGTACTGGAAAAAAAAAAATTGCAGATAAGAAGGGGTACCATACTTTTTTGACGATATGGTTGACAAAGGAGAGAACATGCGGCACGGTATCATCCGGGAGATTGATGGGTTTGGACTTTGCTTCTTTCCAGCTTAAACATATGCTTTAAGTCCCCAACAAGAAGCGTGTAACCATTGCCTTGATGGCCTTGCTCTATTAAATGCACGAAATAAACATCACTGCCACAATAAAATATCCTTGGCGGAATAATTTTTATTTTGATTTCTTATAAGTAGGATTATTTTTATTTTGATTCCTTATAAATGTGATTATTTTTATTTTAATCTTCATAAATATAATTATTTTTATTTTGATTCCTCACAAATAAAGTTATTTCTCTTTTAATTCTTTACAAATAGGGTTGCTTTTATTTTAAAACTTTATAGATGTAGTCACTTTTATTTTATTCTCTTACATATGGTGTTAGGTTTCACCTAAAGTCAGGCTGTTTTCATCATACTTGTTAAATAAAAAAAAAAGAGCAATGATATATCCATGCTTTTAGACATACATATTATTTACAATTACAAAGAGATAAATAGGTCCCGCTCATTTGGTTGTTTTTTGTTCTAGCCCATTTGTAGCTGTAAGAACATAAGAAAAGAGTTTTCCTAAAAAAATTTTGCCATGTGGTACCATGTCCTAATGTTAATGTGATAATTTTATTAACATGTTAATCAAGTCAACCATATTACATTAATACGTTACTTAATACCGTTAATAATTTAATGACAGAAGGACTCAAATGATAGTTATTTGAATTTGTGAAGGGCATAATTAAAAACTTTGAGGATCAAAATAAAAAAACCTCATCTATAATGTATTAAAATGGAATTTTAGTCAATAGGCATATACTCTCTAAAGTCTCAACCAATAGTGAAGAGTAATTGGAACCCAGTTTAATAAATGACATTCAGATTGATCAAAAGGTACCCGAATCACTCTAATTTTCTTGAATAAAATGATTTTACATCTTTTTAGTTATTCTTATAAAATTTGTGAAATTTAGTAAATTTAATAGTATGAATTTTTATCCAAAATAACCAACCCCCGTTGGTACCTTTAACCTATCCAAATACTAACAGCCTCCGCCCCAAATAAAAATGAGAACAAAACCCCAACCACCCCCCCCCCCCCCCGCCCCCGCGGGGCGGGTGGGGCGCAAGACTTAAAGAACAAGTCTGGGCTCTTGTGAGAGAAATCGCCTTTCTGTATATTGTAAGTGCGAGAATTGAGATGGTCACAGTACAGGGAATAATAAAAGCAAAATACAGCACAAGTTTCAACTACTTATAATAGCTTCTTCTTAAAAAGATAAGTTTAACAGTGCAGAGAATAATAAAAGCAAAACACAGCACAAGTTTCAGCTACTTATAATAGCTTCTTCTTAGAAAGATAAGTTTACAGCCATGGTGAGATATTAAATTTCACCCTA
Source organism: Dicorynia guianensis (assembly GCA_037013595.1). Classification (NCBI taxonomy): domain Eukaryota; kingdom Viridiplantae; phylum Streptophyta; class Magnoliopsida; order Fabales; family Fabaceae; genus Dicorynia; species Dicorynia guianensis. The sequence goes on from JASUAB010000009.1 coordinate 8,260,349, forward strand.
GAGCTTATGTAAGATGATATGGGAGCCAAACTGAGGTTGAGTAGTTAAAACAATAATCGGAGCATGAGTATAAGATGGCGAAAGCTCAAAGGAGAAGTTCCGCAGAATCAAGGACAAAGCCAATTTTGCTTCAAGCAAAGCAAAGTTTTGGCCGATGCAAATTTTTGGACCCCCTCCAAATGGGATAAATGAAAGTCGACCCTTTGTCGCTTTTGAGATTCCTTCAGAAAATCTCTCTGGTTTGAACTCTTTTGCATCATCACCCCAGATTTTACAGTCATTATGGACCTGAATTATTGGTATGTTGATTCTTGTTCCGGCAGGTAATGTCAAATTTCCAACTCTGGTTTCCTTTCTCGCAACTCTGGAAGTCGTAGAAGCTGGTGGGTATAGTCTAAGAACCTCGTACAAAATCATAGTTACCTATGACAATTTATCATAATTCAACCATTAAGAATCAAAGTTATTCCGTCGCACGCACCACCATTCGAATTCTCTATATAGATCGATGTAATATATGAGCTTACAGTAAATGATTTTTTAGTTGGTATATATGATCACGATGATATAAATTTCACCATTTAATTAATACAAGTATGGAACAAACTAACCTATTGAAAAATATGTAGCTGAGTGAAATTTGTAAGTACAATATAGTCAAAAGAAATGTTATTCTCACAACTTGTTGTGAGATTGTAGAAATAACAACAGCCTACAAATTGTTTATTTTTGTGTATAATAGTTTAGTTTATAAAATTTAATAAATTTAAATTTAAAAATAAAATAAAATTAAAATTATGATAATAACAACACCGCAGTGATTTCAGCAAATTAATAAAAATTTAGAGTAGATTTTCAAATACCAAGCTAGCCACCCTCATTGGTCATGCATTTTAATAACGTTTTTCTAGCTTAGCATTGTTTTCCTATTTTTTAATCTCTTTCTTTTTCTTATAGTTGATTTGGAAGTTGTATTCCGTTTTAAAAGGGTATCTACCTTCTAGTGTATATTTTGATAAACTTATTGCTTTTATTCAGAGAGTATTATAATTGAACAAAATTAATATTAAGATATACTTACAACTTTTAGACGATTAAGCCCGTCATAATCTGGTTTGTTGGATCCAAGTAATCGCATGACCTCTTCTCTTGCTTGTGTTTGCCAGTAGGAAAACATGCTCAATAACGCAATTGTCCAGTTAATTAGAACAGAAGTTGTCTCCTGCCCTGCAAAGTAAAACAATTTACATTCGTCAATTACATCCTCAGTACTCATTCCTACGTTCTTGTTGTTCCCATGTTGTTTGATTTCTTTATGGTTAGATTCCAAAAGTAGACCCAATAGGTCATCATTTGTAGCTTTGTCAGCCTCCATAGCCTTCTCCCTTTTGAGAATAATTCCCTTGAGCAACAGTCGTACTTCATTCTCAATTTCTTTCATCCTTTTGTTGGACTTTGTTGGTACAAACCTTCACATAGAAAACAGAGAAGAGGTCTCAACTTATATAAAAGTCTTCATTTTGATTGTCCTTTTGTCTTTCATCTCTTGGTCTTTGAAAAAAAAAGAGAAAGGAAATGTGAAAGTAAAGTTCTACACAAAAGTCATACGAACTTATATGACCTACGATGTGATTTTAAGCAATTTTTTAAAGAATAGCAATTATGTAATGAAATTTACTTTTTTATTATTTTCTTTACCACTGAAAATTTTTACACTCTTTCTAAAGTCATCCGTCTAATCTGTGACAGACTGTTGCAAATCCTATAGGAATATGAATTTTATAAGTTTACCTCCACCCTGGAACATAAAGAGAACGTAAAGCCTTTTCTGTAAACCCAGCTTGTTCTTTTAGGAGATGAAATACTCTTCTTCCTTCTTGGTAGCTACTCCCAAATGCCGTCCTAGCGATCACATCGCTCGACAAGCTATTAAAGAAAGGCCACACGTCTAACTCGCATGACCCGTTTTCCAATACTAACGTTTTCCAGTTGTCTATCATTTGGTTACAGCAATGATACATTGCAGGCAACACAAGCTGCAATTAATTAATATAAGACATAAAAGACAAACATCAGGTTCATAAAATCCACTGGAATCAAGTTCCCATGAAGAAAATGATCATATTTTATGCAACCTTTAGCTTCTCTAGTTGAAATGCGGGGTTGATAAGCTTTCTGTGTTTGGCCCATTTTTCACCTTCATAGTCTAGAAGTCCACATAACAGAAACCTGGCAAGTGGGCTATTTCTTGGCCTTGGAAAATCATCAATATTGTTGAGAATATCTTTTATGCTTTCAGGGTTCATGACATTCACGTTCGGCGTAGGGCCAAACCACATGAAAGAATTGTTACCTGCCAAAAGGTTTATCACGCAGCCAATAAGACTTCAGCATGAAAATGGACATTAAACTTCTTGTTGTAGCAAAGTCAATTAGCTATATATATATATATATTTGGTGGGAGAACATGTGATTGGGATGAGTGTTATTGTTTTACCCAAAACTAAATACCAACTATCGGGAAATTTAATTGGCTAATTGGAAAGGTGTCCATTTGTAACTAATTGGTATTCATAAGGGCAGGGGTTTGAATCCTGAATCTTCTTTCTTACACTATCTTAATATTTGTGTCTTCACTAGATTTATCTTCCACCCACTTAGACGCTTTCTCACTAATAAGAGTGAGTGCCCCCAAGAAAAATCCCTGAAACGAGAATGACTTTTCTCAAGTTTGAGGTTGCCTGGTGCTGGTCAAATGCATTGCTTGATATGATTTTAACTGTATGGATGAAGGGAACTTGTTTTCTCAACACAATTTTAACTTAGGAAAACTCACTAGCAACGTAAGCTTTTATATTATATCTGCTATGTTTGGCTACTTTTGCAAGAAAAAACAGGAGCAGGCGAAAATATGTTATTTAAGAAGGAAACAATTCTGGTTTCAATCATTCAACAAGAAGAGAACATTTACAGGTGAGATAATCGAAGACATACCATAATCTTTGACCGTCTTATGATGAAATGGCAGGACACGAGCAACAATATCATCGTTGAAGTTTATCGGTTTTAATTTTGAATCCTGCATCATCGTGGAGAGTGCTTTATAGTCTCCAAATAGAAGGTTGTAAGAGTTCCCCTTGAGGCCTTGCTCTCTCAGGCATCTCTCCACTCTTCTAGGTTTCAACCACACCCAATTCAGTGCTCTCCCTAACAGTATAAGAACTATAGCAGTACAGATATTTCCCACCCACACCAGTAACACTTCAAGGTTCATCTTCATTGAATAACAGCAGAGTCTAGAGCAACTATAGTTGGTTGTGGAAACGGTTACCTGCAATATATAGTAATAATATGTACATAAATATATCTTTCATTAAATTTGTTTACCTATCATTTTTCATATATATAATATATTGAAGGTTGCCGTCCTGGTACTCAACAAGAACGATAAGAAAGGAACCTTAATTAAAAAAATGTTGATGGAGCATTTAGCTTTTGTTTTGTTCCTTCTGTTGTTATGTTTACATGGTATCTACTCTAACGGGGAAAAAGGTGCAGGTACCAACTACTAAGGACTCATTCAATGTCTTAGGATTAGAGGAGAAATCAATGATAATCAAGTTTGAATCGTCAGAAAATAGTCCATTTAATGTACATTGCCACATTTTCTGTGATTATTTTAGTCACAATTTTATGAACACACTTAATGACCAGATATTTATAAAACAATATCGGCCACTCTTTAGATCGATATTCAGATAAACCTAAAACCAAAATGTTGCTCCCACTACATGGGGAGCAACTATTTCCTTGCAGTGGCCTCTTGGATTGTTTTTTGGTACGGTATACAGTTTAGTTTATAAGGCTAAATAAATTTAATAATTTAAATTTTTTAAGTAAGTATTTTATAAAATTTTATTTAAAAGAATATTAGTACTATTAAAATTATACATTAATTTTGATAAATCAAAACTAGTTATCCTTTCCCCAAAATTTTAGTACTGACAAGGCATAGGCAATTTCCTCCTGAAAAGATAAGCTGAGGAAACTTTGTTTAAAAGCATGTGCGAGAGGAAGTAGAGTTCTCAAATGACACTTCAGTTCCTAGAGCTTGTATAGGATGATATGGGTGCCAACTAAATGGAAAATATGATAATTACCCCTTCGTTGCCCCCAAGATTCCTTCAGTAAATCTGTCTGGTTTTAACACCTTTCCTTTGTATCATTTCCCACACTTCTTTATATATCTTGGTGTAAACTTAATTATAATTGGTAACCAAATTCGAGTCCTAGCTGGTAAGTCAGATTTCCAATTTTTGGTTCCTTCTTGGCCTCTTTTCTCAACGTAGGATCTGATGGGTACAGCTTAAGAACCTCGTACAAAATCATAGTCACCTGATGTTGTGTTAGTAATGTCTCTACCCTTCTAGGCTTCAACCACACCCAATTTAATGATCTCCATAAGAGTGAAATTGTGAGAGCGACATGACAATAATACTGTAGTGTCCCTCTCTGCTGAATACAAACTAGAGGCTACCATAGTTGCCCTAGACTGGATCAACTATATATGGTTGGTAGCGCAAATGAAACTACTATATATAAAATTCATGGTAGCTTGCAATACTCAAAATAGACAAAGTTTTATAGAATCCAATGCAGACAGAGCATAATTTCACTTTCTTAATAATTGCCAGCCGTAGAAACTGTCATGTAGTTCCTTTTTGTTTGTCATGCATGTCCAGAAATTTTGTACACTTTTGGAATTAGCAGCGCACACATCATATATACTTCCAACTCAGAGAATAGAACACACCCATAAGTGTCTCGAAAATGTCGGTTATATGTTAGACCCCTATACAATACAAAATATATACCAGTCTCTTTTATTGTATTATAAATAACCCAATTAAGGACTGGTCTTTATTTATCTGTAGTGCAGATTTTATATAAAAGTATAACTTGTAACCAGCATTACTAAAAGGTCTAGTATATTTGCAGAACTAATAGGCTATAATTTTTGTGGACTGAAGAGGTGTTTACAACAGAATTGATTGGATAGTTCTTTCAGAAACAGACAGAAAGCACCTACTCTAATGGAAACAGCTGCTATGGGCATTAAGAATCTTCCATATGCATGAATTAATGCGGGCACTGGGGGACCCATCTATGGCTAAAACTTTTAAATGATAATTATAAAGCGCCTAACTATCCACTGTTATTTTCTTCATTTTCGCTAGGATAAACATGTATAACGACACCAAAACAAACGTTTCAAGTTGGTTAATTCAACCTTTTCTTTTGTTAAGGTGAAGAATAAGAATTCTACTTACTGGGATACTCTTGTATTGTGAGAAGAAACTAAAACACTAAACCTCAAGTTCTGATACTACAATAATATTTATGAATAATGAGGTTTGGACAACAAAACTGCACAAATGTCAATAGTAAAATAAGTTCGAAGCTTACAATAAAGTTTCAGCTACCAACATGTAGTTTATTCCTAGACAAAGAAGCAAAGAGAAGCTTTGCTTAGGCTATGCTTGCTAGAGAGGCGAGGTTGAGCAATTAAATAAAAGCGTAGAGCTTGTGTAAGATGATAGGGGTGCCAAACTGAGGCACAAGAAGTAAATGCTCCTTGGGAGCATGAGTATAGAATGGGGAAAGCTCAAAGGAAAAGTGTTGTAAAATCATAGACAAAGCCATTTTCACTTGCAGCAAAGCAAAGTTCTGGCCAATGCATATTCTGGGACCCCATCCAAACGGGAGAAATGAAACCTTACCCTTGCTTGCATGCAAGACGCCTTCAGAAAATCTCTCTGGTTTGAATTCATTCGCATCATTTCCCCAAAGTTCTTCGTCATGGTGTACAAAAAGTATTGGTAACATGATTTCTGTTCCAGCTGGTAAAGTGAGATTTCCAAGTTTTGTTTCCTTTCCTACAACTCTTGACAGTATAGGAGTTGGTGGGTATAGCCTTAGAACCTCGTACAAAATCATAGTCACCTATAAAATTATTCACCAACAGTTACAGAAAGTACACTTTCTTCATATTTTTGTATAGAAAACACAGTAACAGAAAAAATCAACTTGCATGCGGTCTAACCAAGAAAGCCTAGTTACAAGATAGGATACCCATACAGTACCATATGAATAGAATGATAACACTAACAAACAGTTTTATCTCACCATATGAGATCAGCTAATAATAGTAATACAATAACATTGTAAAATATCAAAAAATGATATATAATACATATACATGTGTACTCATAAATATATATATATATATATATATATATATATATAAACAAAAAACTTAGTGAAGAGCCTTGTTTAGTTCAATGGAAGCAAGATGGAGCTAAATCAATTAAATTCAACCTTTTCTTATGAACTCAATAGTTGCATATAAGACCATAATTTCTTAAATGTTGCTAAGAAAATTCTCATGGAGAAAAATGTCATCAATTATGCAAGTTCTAAAGTTTCTTTAATTTGCCATATGCAAGAAGATATTGTTGGGAAAATCTTCAAAAAAATGAAAAGAAAAAGTATATTTTTCTTTTGATTAAATTTTTTAAAATATAAGATAACGAATAGTGAGTCATATTTAAAAGTATTGTAACAGTATTGGTGTTGGATCCATGCCTAATACCCGATATGGCAACATATCTACCGAGTCTGTACTTTCTTGTGTCTAACCATTATATATATACCAAGTTTCACAATTGGAGAAATGGGCTATTTCCCTGTAAGCATAGAACATGGACCCTAGTTCTTACCACGTTGAGCCGATTTAATCCATCATAGTCTGGTTCTTTAGTACCAAACACTTCCTTGATCTCTTCTCTTGCTTGTGCTTGCCAATTGGGAAACGTACTTAATAACACTATTGTCCAATTAAGCAGAACTGAGGTGGTCTCATGACCCGCACTGTAAAACAATTTGCATTCCTGAACTACCTCCTCAATGCTCATTCCAACATTTTTCCCATGTTCTTTAATTTCCCTGTTGTTGGATTCCAAAAGTAAACCTAAGAGATCATTTAGGGTTTCCCCCTTCTTCATAGCCTTCTCCCTTTTGTGAATAATTCCTCTGATTAGGTATTGAATTTCATGATCAATCTCATACAGCCTCTTGTTCTGCTTGGTTGGAACAAACCTGAGTGGAGAACTGATGAGTAAGATGATATCAACACAAGGAATCTTAATTCATTAATGTAATCAGCTTGAACCTTCATTCTCAAAATAAGAAAATATACTTTTCCAAGCTTTACACCAGGAATTTAATTTGGGTTCACCTCTTATGAAGGATGAACGCACCAAGTATGCTGTGTATGATTGTATTGACTAAGATAGTTTAATATATGTTTAAGAACAATGCTAATTGCATGCGCCCGTGCTGCACAAGTACAAAACATAGTTATAAAATACAAATAGTTAATACTCGCTATTTAGTTTTTTGCAAACCTTGAATAATGAATTTACGTGCAACTAGCATTGTTCTATGTTTAAAATGTTTATTACCTCCATCCTGGAATATACATGGAACGTAGGACCTTGGCTGTTAAATCCGCTTGCTCAATCTGGAGTTGTAAAATTCTTTTTGTTTCTTCAAAGCTACTTCCAAAAGCTGTTCTAGAAATGGTATCACCTGTCATCCTATGAAGAAAAGGCCACACATCTAATTCATATGAACCGTTTTCAGATACTAATGTCTTCCATTCATTTACCATTTGGTTACAACACTGAAGAAATGCAGGTAGCATAAGCTGCAAAAAATAAATTCTACAATCAATCATCATATATAAATATTTTTACTATAGCTAGTTATTATAAGCTAACAAGTAGCTTCAAGTGAGACATTAACGTCTCAGACAGAACATTATACCTTAAATGTGGTTATGTGCTTATGTTCCATTAATAAATTTTCATAATAAGAAGAAGAAGAGAACAAATGGAGAAGAAACAGTTGTACGTACCTTGAGTTTCTCTAAATGAAAGGCAGGTCTTACAATCTTTCTGTGTTTAGCCCATTTTTCCCCCTCAAGGTGTTCGAGTCCAGTTATTCGCAATTTAGCAAGCGGATTGACAGGTGGCTTTAGAAATGTATGATAGTTTTTGAACACGTGCTTTATTTCTTCAGGCCTAGTAAGAGTTACGGTTGGTTCTGGCCCTTTCCAACTTAAATAATTGTTCTTACCTGCAAAAATTGTTAAAGTCCCAAAAAAAATTGTTTATAGGTAACTCAGCATCAGATTTAGCATTCTAATTTAACCAGCAAGAATAAGTCCAATAAAATTCCTTGGTTTATGCAAAGCAAACTAGACTAGTGATAATCTGTTGCATGTATATATGATAAAATGTAAAACTGCAAGGGGATAATATACCATAGTTTTTGGTCAACCAGTAATGAAAAGGCAACACACGAGGAGCGATATCACCATCATCTATGTTTATAGGTTTGGATATGGCTTCATTCATCATCTTGCCCATGGCTTTCAAGTCTCCAAACAAGAGGTTGTAAGAGTTTCCCTGGCATCCTTGTTCTCTGAGGAATCTCTCTAACCTTTTTGGCCGTAGCCACACCCAAACCAGCACTTTCCCTATGAGTCCCACAATAACAGTAAGAGCGATTATACAAACAGCCGTCGTTAATTTCTTTGTTTCAATTTCCATGCTGAGCAGCACAGTGTTGGGTTGCTGTAGCTGATGGGGGAAGAGTGAAGATAATAGAAGCAGTCAATTTCTGTGTTGCAATCTATTAAGTGTTCTATATTTAATGTGTTAATATTTATTATAATAACAACAACAACAAAAAACAAATCTTTATCTACTGGGAAGTGTTAATATTTATTACATGAATATTTTTTAGTAATTGATGACCAATTTTATTTGATTATTAATTTAAATATAATAAATTTCTCATACAGAATTAGTAATTTTTTTTTTATTTTTTCATTAGTTATGGAACGTTTAATGATTGATAGACAATTTTAATTTTATACGTCTAGAAAACTTTATTCAAATTTAAATTGTTTTATTTTGTAATTTTAATTCATTTTAAAGCATTTAATTTTGTTAAATTTAATTTAATTTATTTTTATTGTAAGATATTTTCATTAAACTTTTGCTTTTTAATTATAATTTTTACAGATGTTTCAATATTTATTATAGCAATAAATACTGAAAGAATATATGTTGCAAAGTTCTCTTTTTAATATATCTTTACATTTAATGTGTTAATATTTATTACACTAATTAATACCTTTAAGTAGTCATTGAGTAATTTTATTTGATTATCAATTATAAGATAATAAATTTTGTTTATAAAATCAATAACATTCTTTTTTATTTTTCATTATTACAACCTATTTTGTTTACAAAATTAATAACTTTCTTTGAAGTTGTTCATTATTACGAACCATTTAATGCTAAAGAATTAATTTTATATATTTTGGTAATATTATTATAATTTAAATGATTTCCTTTTTATTTTTTATTTATTTTAAATATTTAATATCAATAATTTTATTTCTATTTTTACATTTTAATATTTTTTTGTGGTAGTCATATGTATTAATATATATTACAGTAACAATTAATAACAGCTCAATGAATGATAAAGGGTTTGCTTTTATATATATATATATATATATATATATTTAGTTAAAAATATTTTTCTATTTATTTTTTTGAAAAATCTGATGTCATTAAATATGAATTTCATTTTTTAATTTTTGTCATATATATTAATATTTATTACAATAATAAATATTTAGAAAATGCATTATTCTTTTATTTTTAATAAATCTCATTATTTTTATAATTTTATGTTTATTTAATTTTTATTATAAAATTTATTAGACTTTATATATTAAACTGTGATACTTATAAAAATCATTTATTAATAAAGACACTTGCAAAGAATAGATAAATTTTAAGGTGTGCAAATAAAATTTTTGCTTTTCAATATATATTTTATTTCTTGTAATAATTTATTATTTTAATATTTTTACAATAATTAATACTTTTAACTATCAAGAAGTGGTTTCCCTTGATTATTAATTCTAATATTATAATTCCAACTTACAAAATGAGTAATTTTTTATCATTAGTTACGAACATTTTCTTTTTTGGTATAAGTTATGAACATTAAAGTAATATACAATTTTAATTTTATATATTTAGCTAATATTATTTAAATTTAAATTGTTATCTTTTTGTTTATTTTAAAGAGTTTACTGTCAATAAAATTTGTTTTGTCATTCATTTCTTTATTTTTATTGGAGTTCAAGCATTAGAAGTCCCATGATGACCATGTTCCTATACAAAAACTTTAGTTCCACAACTTTACTTTACAGGCTGTGAGTTAGATAAATAAAGTTTGCCGTTTATATATGAAATTGAATAAATTTAAATTTTAAATTATGATAATTAAATAAAAATAAAATTATAAAAATAATAGAATTTGTTCCTACTCTTCACAGTACTTGATCATTAATTAGAATCTCATTGCCCCGATGAAATAAAATTCCAACTCTAATTAAGAAATTGAAAGTTAATTTAGTTATTTATGCTATGTAAAAATTATGAGAATTAGCTACCCATTGCAATTGGTTCTTGAATTATTTTCTCCCTAAACATAATCATCACATGAATTCTTCAAACCAACCCCATGATCCAAACCATTACCTTTGGTTTCACTGTTAAACAAGACAATCCCTCTCTATAGCCCTGAATCTTGCATATATGTCTCAATTCAATAAAAGCATAATAGAGACATGGAGATAAGAAATTCAGAGCGAATTCATTATAATTAGTTCATATATTTGAAGTTTATGTAAAACAACATCAACTCCATATTGTGGCTGAAGAGTAATAACGTCTACAGTATGAATATAGGCAAAGAAAATCTCGAAGGAGAAACGTTGCAGAATCATTGATAAAGCCATATTTGCTTTAACATTGCAAAATTTTGTCCAATGCATATTCTAAGACCCCATCCAAATGGGAAGAATGAAACTGGAAATGCTGCTGCATGTGAGACTCTTTTTTGGAAAACCTATCAATATTCAACACGTTTGAATCACCGCCCCAGATTTCCTTGTCATGGTTTACAAGAGTATTGGTAAGCAAAGTGTCACTCCTGAGGTAATGACAAATTTCCAAGTTTCATGTCCTTATGAATGTATCGATTAACCCATACAATTGGTGGCTATAACCCAAGAACCTCGTTCAAAATCTTGGCCATCTGTAAGAAGCCAACTTTAAATTAATAAGTAATTAAAACCAATACATCTAATGCATTGTGCTTTGCTGTAACCAAATTGTCCTCAGAGACCTCTAATCCTCACTCATGGTAGGTTTCAAATGGAAAAGATTCAATCTAAATGAGGATTTTTAGGCACTTACAAGAAAACTAATGGTCTCACAAAGGGTGAGTACGCTACATTGCTTTGAACTCGGGTGTGGACTCATGAGTCATGACTTCCCATTTATTAAGATGTGTGAAGGTGTTTGTGTATGAAGAATAAAACACTCACTCATAATCTGCAAAACAAACAATTAGTTAACTGGTTCGCAAATATATAGACAACATTGCAATAAAAGTCATGACCTAATAATCTAGCAAGATAGATACAGATAATCATCGTAATAAAATAAGTATCTAGAATGCAATTAGGTAAGACATTACTTCAAAGCACAAAAATAAAACCAAAGCAACTTAACACCAATTTGTTCATGGCCTAACCCTTTAACATCCTCAATGAATTTGTTAAGCTATCACAACACCATCGCAATGTATGTGTAGTGGCTATCCAAAAGAAAAAAGAGTTTTGGAAGAATACTTTTGGAAAAAGAATGAGTTGCCGCTAAATTAGAGTGAAATGGTGAGATTGTGTTTGTTACCATGCGAGGAATTAGGTTTGAGATTAAGTATAGGGAAGACGTTAATACTATACACTGTATGCCCTGTGGTTCGATTCTTGCAAAAGATTGTTTTATAAAGTTTATGTTATATGTAGTTTGACTAGGATTGTTAAACGGAATTTTGAGTTTTTTAGGAGAATGATGAAGTTGAAGGAATTTAATGATTGCATCAATTTGGTCTCAACAAGATTTTGCAATTATCCAAAAACTAGTCACATTCACTAATTATTCTGAAAATTTTGTTGTTAGAAATTTATTTACAAAAACTTGGGAGAAGTTTTTAAAAGACTTTGAAATTTGAGATTAAAAGACTACTTAAGAAATTTAGGTAATGAATTTTTAACAATCACATGAATAGGACTCTAATAATTTTTCAGTACGATACATAATGTAATTATGTATAAGATAATTGAGGAATTATTATATTCACTAACCATTCTCAAAATTCATCATCAAGAATTCATTAAAGAAAACTTTAGGAGAATTTTTTAAAAGACTTTAAAATTTGAGAATGAAAGACTTAGTTGAGCACCCAAATTTAATAAGCTCCAAATCAACATAAAGACAAACATGTATACTACGCAAAAGAAAAAAAAATGCTGAATACTTCTATATACAAATGCTCAACGGCTTTACTATCTATCTCTGCTCATAATTGCCTTAAACTGAACCTCAAACCATGGGGAAGAAATCTACATCAAACCATCATGATAAAATCACATATATCAAATTAAATTGATCACGATGAAGGTAGCTCAATTGCAAATAACCTTACGTAAATGGAAGTATATACCAATTTCCAAATATCCAAAGGCTTCTATTTGTCTAAAGCAAAATTCTTAGTGAAAACTCCATTAATTAAAGACAAAGCATAATTAGAGAAACAAATAATGCAATAAATGTTAACCAAAAAAAATAATGATGCGATAAATAACCCAAAGAACTAAAATAAAATTAGTGCAAATTCATGAAGGGTCACACAAAGAGTACTACATGATCAAGCTTTCAAGTACTGCCAATAAGATAGTCACGTAAAAACAAAAGAGAAAGCAATTGGCTAAAATAAACTAAACTGGACAACTATGACCAAAATGGAGGCCAATAAAAATAAGCAAAACCAAAATATCCATTAATTCCCAATCTAAAACCACCAAAGCATCGAACAGAGATTAAAGGAAAAAAAGCCTGGAGGTGAAAACACCATGACCCATTAGCTTCATTCCACTTGTTTTATAGTAAAAAGGACCCATATTTTAAACATCAATGATCAAAATAAAAGAAAGGTGACAATAGAGGAAAGAAAATAAAAGACCCACCACTCGTGATAGAAATTAAGGGAACTTAAGGACCTTTTAAGCACTTAATAAAATCGAAAGCAAAGGAGACCTAGCTCGTAATCAGAGAAGCACCACCCCTGCTCTTCATTCTGATCTATGTTTCCTTCTTTTAGCTAAGGGGAATCAAGGGCATTATTTTCGAAACCAAGGATTTATCCCAGGAGCAATGTTAAACTGAAACAGTATAATGGTATGAAGTGATGGACCACCAAAGAAATAACCGTTGTTGTCTTGGCAATGGACGCAATGGCATTTTTAGTAGCAATGGTACCACAGCCATTTATTATTCTTTCGTTTCATCACCTAATAGTCACCTGTTGTTGTCTTGGTAATGTCTCTACACTTGTAGGCTTCAAACACACCAAGTGAGTGCTCGCCGTAAGAGTAAGATAACGAAAGCAATATAAATTCCAGAGCACGACAGTGACACCGCAATGTAAATCTCTGCTAAATAACAAACTAGAGCAAGTATGGTTGGTAGTGCAAATGAAACTACTATATATAAAATTCAGGGTATCTTGCAATACTCAGCAAAATAGACAAGTTTTATAGAAACAAATGCAGACAGAGCCTAATTTCACTTTCTTAATAATTGCCGGCCATAGAAACTGCTTCTGTTGTTTCTCTTAGTTTGTCATGTCGAGGAATTTTGTACACTGTTGGAATTATCTAGTATATCTGTCTATACTGTAAAGTCAAGATTGAATATTCTAACCATAGTTAGGATCCTTAAGAGTGTGTCGAATTAATTATCCATCAAGTTGTGACGATAAGTCCTAATATAAGCAAACCAAAGTGCCTAATATTAAGAGAAACCCAGCTACCAAGAAATCATGGAAATAGGTATCTAAGTTAATCTAAAATTTAAATATTTAATAAAAATTTATTTATAAGAATAATAAAATTCTAAAATTAACGCTTAGAATTAAGTCAACTATGTCTAAAAATGACTTGAGACTATTGTAAGTAAGAATGCTAATTGAAGTGTTCGACAGTGAGTACGTAATGCCAATTAATGCCACTGACGGAGCCCACATTGCTAAACTCACAGAAAAGAAAACACCCTTAAGTGTTTCTTCTGTTGATTTGCAGAACTAATAGGTTGTCTTTTTCGTGGACTGAAGAGTTGTTTCACAACGCAATTGATTTGATCATTCTTTCAAAAACAAACAGAAAGGGCCTACTCTAATGGAGACAGCTGGTATGGACAAGAAGAATCTTCCACATGCATTAATTTTCTAATTTTTAGCTAGAATAAGATAAACATGTATAATGACACCAAATCAAAATCTTCAAGTTGGTGAATTCAACTTTTTCTTTTGTTAAAGAATAAGAATTCTGCTTATAAAATTATATTCCCACAATCCTTTTCTCATTGAATCCTCATTGTGACTTTATGAACTATTGATTTTTAAATTTTATAATTTAATTTATAAAATCTAATAAATTTAATTCGATATTTTATGAATTAAAGTTTGTATAAAAATAAAATGTGAAAAATAAAATAGCTGTTTTCTTCGTTAGAACACTCTTTATTTTGAAAACAAACCAAAACGCTAAACCTCAAGTTTTGATACTATAGCAATATAGATTAATAAGATAAAGTGTAGACAAAATATTTGCAGTGGTTTGGACAAAAACACTGCCCTAATGCCAAACAATATTATAAGTATAAGAAAGGTTTACAATATATATAGTTTCCACTCAATTTTTTGAATATTTAGTTTATTGACATGGTATTAGAGTTGTGGTCAAAAGTTCGATCTTTGCCATTCATTGATATGGTATAAAATTAATTTTGAACCCTCACTTAACAACTTAAGTTGTTTAAATATTTAATTCTTTGATATAGTATCAAAGTTACGGTTAAGAGTTTAATCTTTGTTATTTTTATTTCTCAAATAAATTTTAATGCAAAATTTGGTAAACTTATATATTTATCCACACTTCAAGGCTAAAGGATTTTTATGTGGGAGGCATACTTGAACCTTTACCTATCAGTTTAAAACTTTAGAATAATTAGTTTCTTGACAGTTTATTCCAAGAGAAAGATGCAGACCGAAGCTTTGCTTAGGCTATCCTGGAGAAGTCAAGTTGAGCAATTAAGTCAAAGTCTAGAGCTTGTGTAACATGATATGGGCGCCAATCTGAGGCCCAAGAAGTAAATGGAGGAAGCAAGCAAGAGTATAGGATAAGGAAAGCTCGAAGGAAAAGTGTTGTAAAATCAAACACAAAGCCATGTTTGCTTCCAGCAAAGCAAAGTTTTGGCCAATGAATACCCTGGGACCCCATCCGAAGGGGAGAAATGAAACTTGACCCTTGGTTGTTTTTGAGACTCCTTCAGTAAATCTCTCCGGTTTGAATTCTTTTGCATATTTCCCCACAGTTCTTCATCATGGTGTACAAAAATTACTGGTACCCAGATTTGTGTTCCAGTTGGTGAAGTCTGATTTCCAAGTTTAATTTCCTTTCCAACAACTCTTGCCATCATAGGAGCCGGTGGGTATAGCCTAAGAGCTCGTAAAGAATCATAGTCACCTCTAAAATTATTCACCAACAATTTCAAAAAGTAAATTTTCTTCTTCAAGCTTATAATTCTTACATACAAAACCTAGTAACAAAAAAATCAACTTGGATAGAGTTTTACCATTTAGGAAACGGACTATTTTCATGTAGACATATAAAATGGGCTTTAGTTCTTACCACTTTGAGGGGACTTAATCCATCATAGTCTGGTTCTTTAGAACCAAAATCTCTTCTCTTGCTCGCGCTTGCCAATTAGGAAACCTACTTCATAAGACTATTGTCCAATTAAGCAGGGTTGAGGTGGTCTCATGGCCCGCATTGTAAAACAATTTGCATTCATTAACTACATCCTCAATGTTCATTCCATCATTTTTCCCATGTTCTTTAATTTCTCTATTGTTGGATTCCAAAAGCAAACCCAAGAGATCATTATCTGCGGCTTCCCCTTCCTTCATAGCCTTCTCCCTCTTGTGAATAATTCCTCTTATTAGGTATTGAATTGCTTGGTCAATCTCCTTCAACCTCTTGTTCTGCTTGGTTGGAACAAACCTGAATGGAGAAGGCATGATGAGTATGATGACATCAACACAGAGAATCTCAATTCATTCATATAATTAGTTTGTACCTTCATTCTCAAAATAAAATGCAAATCTCAAAATGCCAAAATATATTTTTAGAGGCATTACAGGTATTGCTGACCTTGGCCCGAACCTAAACCATCAACACAAAACACACATAAAATTTACTCAATCAACCAACCCAAGCCCGATTCATGCAAATAATTAAACAATTAGGTTTGGGTCAATTCTTTGAATCCGACTAGACCCATTGCACACCCTGCCTCATATGGAGGATGGATGATGCACCCCATAAGCTACATGTGATTGTATTAACCAATATAATTTAATATATTAACTAATTAGTCACCATGTTTAAAATGTTTATAATCACCTCCATCCTGGCATACATATAGAACGTAATGCCTTAGTTGTAAACTCGGATTGCTCAACCAGGAGTTCGAAAATTCTTTTTCCTTCTTTAAAGCTACTTCCAAATGCTGTTCGAGAAATGGTATCACCTGCCATGCTTTGAAGAAAAGTCCACACATCTAATTAACATGAACCCTTTTCAAAAACCAATGTCTTCCATTCAGTTATCATTTGGTTGCAGCACTGATGAAATGCAGGTAACAAAAGCTGCAAACATTTAATTTTACAATCAATCATTACTCATAAATATTTTTTGCTTTATATATCTAATTATTATTACCTAACAGGTAGCTTCAAGTGAGAAGTCAACGTTTGGAGACAGAACATTATATATACCATATTTGTGGTTATGTGTTTATGTTCCATTTATAAATTTTCATTATAAGAATAAAAAAATAGAACAAATGAAGAAGAACAATCGTACCTTGAGTTTCTCTCTAAATGAAAGGCAGGACTTATTATCTTTCTGCGTTTAGCCTATTTTCCCCCCTCAAGGTCTACGAGTCCAGTTACTAGAAATTTAGCCAGTGGATTGAAAGTTGGCTTTTGAAAAGTATAATTCTTGTTAAATACTTCCTTTATTTCTTCAGGCCTAGTAATATTTATGGCTGGTGCTGGTCCTCTCCAAATTAAATATTTGTATTTATCTGCAAAAATTTTCAAGTCAAAAAAATTTCAAATATTTATAAGTAAGGATCAGATTTAGCACTCTAATAACCAGCCAGAATAAGTCCAAAAAAATTTCATGGTTCATGTAAAGAAAAGTAAAATAGTAATCATCCGTTGCAACTATATATGATAAAATGTAAATTTGCAAAGGGATAATGTTGGCCAACCAATAATGAAAAGGCAACACACAGAGGGACGATATCATCATCTATGTTTATATGTTTGGATTTGGCTTCATTCATCATCATGCCCATGGCTTTCAGGTCTCCAAACAAGAGGCTGTAAGAGTTTCCCGGGCATCCTTGTTCTCTGAGGAGTCTCTCTAACCTTTTAGGCCGCAGCCACACCCAAGCCAACACTTTCCCTGTAAGTCCCACAATAACAGTCAGAGCAATTATCCTTTTCTCAAAATTTTAGAACAGCTACTTTTAGGACAACAATAGTGTACCAGCATATCACTTGGAGAAATTATTCTATACTCTTAGTATATTACATTGCATAATTAATATGATATATCAATTCAATAATAAATTAATATTATTTT
Organism: Dicorynia guianensis; assembly: GCA_037013595.1. NCBI lineage: Eukaryota > Viridiplantae > Streptophyta > Magnoliopsida > Fabales > Fabaceae > Dicorynia > Dicorynia guianensis. The sequence goes on from JASUAB010000009.1 coordinate 8,278,344, forward strand.
ATTTTATTAGTGTATTTTTGTAATAGCCATTGTAATTAACAAAAACTACGCAAATAAGAATTTATTAATTACTAAATATATTATATAATCTACAAGCATATCGTATACCCGGCTAGCGTACTAAATAATTTCTCTAGAGCTTGACAAAATTCTAAGGTGAATTAAAATAATTTAAATAGGCGTAACATACTATAAAGATATAGATAATTTTGTATGGAGAAAATTTATATATAGTGGAAGATTCACCTTAGACAAAAGTCTAAACGGTGCAGCTTCAGCAACATGAAGATAGTTTCCTCCTCGAAAGATAAGTAGAGGAAACCTTATTTAAAAGTTTGTGTAGGATGATATATGGGTGCCAACTAAATGGATAATATAGATATCATGTGGAATGACACCAATACAAATATTCCACTTTTTCTTTTGTTATAGTAAAGAATAATTAAAAATTCTGTTGAGTTATGTTGTGTTGGATGCACGCGAAAAAATTATATATAAGACAAAATAATTAGTACTCGTTATTTATATTTGGCAAAATATTATGTAATCCTTAAATAGAAGGATTACATATTTAATTCTATTTATTGGGATACTAAAGTATTTTGTGAAGAAACCAAAACACTGAACCTCAAGTTCTGGTACTCTAATAATATAGATTCATAAAATCTAGACAAAACATTTTGCTGTGGCTTAGACAACAAAACTGCACAAATGTTGAAAGTAATTTAAGTATCAGATAGGCTTACAATATATAGGATTAGAGTATTAAAGCTTCGGTTAGGCTCTATTAGCTTCTACTGTGGCAGTTATGCCGTTATATGAGATGAGAGAATTAATTAGGATTAGTTATGTTAGTTGCTTCAACTGATGTTCCATCACTTGTATATAAAGAACTTCAGCATTCAATAAAATTTGAGCCAAAATTTCACTTCTGTTCATTTTAGTAAAATATAGTTTCAGCTATTAACATGTAGTGTATTTCTAGAGAAAGAAGGAGAAAGAAGCTTTGCTTAGGCTATGCAAGAGAATTGAAGCTGAGTAATTACAGTCTAGAGCTTGTGTAGGATGATATGGGTGCCAAACTCAGGCAGAACTAGAGGTAAAGGCGCGAAGAGAGCATGAGTATAAGATGGGGAAAGCTCAAAGGAAAAGCGCTGTTAAATCAAAGACACAGCCATTTTTGCTTCCAGCAATGCAAAGTTTTGCCCAATACATATCCGTGGACCCCATCCAAACGGGAGAAATGAAACTTGACCCTGGGTTGCTTTTGAGACTCCTTCAGAAAATCTCTGTGGGTTGAAGTCCTTTGCATCATTTCCCCACAGTTCTTCATCATGGTGTACAAAAATTACAGGTATCCAGATTCGTGTTCCATCTGGTAAAGTAAGATTTCCAAGTTTTGTTTCCTTTCCAACAACTGTTATCATCAAAGGAGCCGGTGGGTATAGCCTAAGAACCTCATACAAAATCATAGTCACCTATAAAATTATTCACTAACAATTTCAAAAAGTAAATTTTCTTCTTTAAGCTTATAATTCTTACATATAAAACCTAGCTAGTAACAGAAAAAATCAACTTGCATATGGTGCGAGCATTATAAGCGGACTATTTTCTTGTAAACATAGAAAATGGACTTTAGTTCTTAGCACATTGAGCCGACTTAATCCATCATAGTCTAGTTCCTTAGTACCAAATACTTCCTTGATCTCTTCACTTGCTCGTGCTTGCCATTCGGGAAACCTACTTAATAACATTGTTGTCCAATTTAGCAGAATTGAGTTGGTCTCATGGCCCGCCCTGTAAAACAATTTGCATTCGTTAATTACATCTTCAGTGCTCATTCCGACAATTTTCCCAGGTTCTTTAATTTCTTTATTGTTGGATTCCAAAAGTAAACCCGGGAGGTCATCAGTTGGGGCTTCTCCCTCCTTCATAGCCCTCACCCTTTTGTGAATAATTCCTCTGATTAGGTGTTGAATTTCATGCCTAATCTCCTTCATTCTCTTGTTCTGCTTGGTTGGAATATACCTGGATGGAGAACTGATGAGTATGGTGACATCAACACAAGCAATCTTAATTCATTCATATAATCGATTTGAATTCACTCTCAATATAAAGGCAAATCCCAAAATAAGAAAATATATTTTTAATGGCATTGCACCAGGAATTTAATCTGGGTTCACCTCTTGCGGAGGATGATTGTTGTACCGGTATGTTGTACTGTGTGATTGTATTTAGTCCCTCTTTTTATGTTTGGTTTTCTTATGATCTTTATTTCACAATACAATTAAATTTATTGAATTTTTTTATTACCCAAAAAAATTCATTGAATTTCGCATATCAATTCATAGAACTCAGCTAATCCCACAATTTCACATTATGTGTGAGTATTTGATTCTTGCACCAGGATTGGAAACAACTTTTCTCAATTGTATTAGCCAACATTGTTTGATAATGTTTAAAATCTTGGTTACCTCCATCCTGGAATATATAGAGAACGTATGATCTTGGTTGTAAACTCAGATTGTTGAACCAGGAGTTGGAATTTTTTTTTTTTTTTCCTTTTTCAAAGCTACTTCCAAATGCTATTCGAGAAGTAGTATCACCTGACGTGCTACAAAGAAAAGGCCACACATCTTATTCACAGGAATCCTTTTCAGATACTAGGATCATCCATTCATTAATCATTTGGTTGCAGCACTGATGAAATGCAGGTAACATAAGCTGCAAAAAATAACAATCCTTTTATTTTCAAAATCTGAAACTCATAAAAACCTTATTTAAAAGAATGTAGTCCCTTTGTTCCCTTTGGATTAGACCAAATAGATCTATGGTCAAATATTCATTTGCTTAGATTTTTGTACAAAACTATTAGTAGGAGTTTCATTTCCAAAATTTATTCTACATTCAATCATCATTCATAAATATTTTTACCGTAGCTAGTTATTATTACAAGTAGCTAGCTTCAAATGACACATCAATGTTTGGAGACAGAACCTCTAATACCTTAAATAATTTTCAAGGTAAGAAGAAAAAGAGAACAACGGGAGAAGAATAATTGTACCTTGAGCTTCTCTAAATGAAAGGCAGGGTTAATAATCTTTCTGTGTTTAGCCCATTTTTCCCCCTCAAGGTCTACAATTCCAGTTATTTGCAATTTGACAAGTGGATTGTTTGTTGGCTTTCGAAATATATAATTCTTGTTCAATACATCCTTTATTTGTTCAGGTCTGGTAATATTTACGATTGATTCTGTCCCTCTCCAACTCAAATAATTGTTTTTACCTGCAAAAATTTAAGTCCAAAAGAAACTTCAAATATTTATAACTAAGAATCAGATTTAGCACTCTAACCAGCAAGAATCAATGATAAAATGCAAATTTGCCAAGGGATGACATACGATAGTTGTTGGCCAACAATGATGAAAAGGCAACGCACGAGGGACGACATCATCATCTATGTTTATAGGTTTGGATTTGGCTTCATTCGTCATTTTTCCCATGGCTTTCAAGTCTCCAAACAGGAGGCTGTAAGAGTTTCCCCGGCATCCTTATTCTTTGAGGAGTCTCTCCAACCATTTAGGCCTCAGCCATACCCAAACCAGCACTTTCCCTATGAGTCCCACAATAACAGCAAGAGCAGTTATGCAAACTGCAGAAGTCAATTTCTGTGTTGCAATTTCCATGCCGGCCGGGCAGCAGAGTGTGGAGCAGCTGTAGCGCAGATGGTGGAAAAGGGAGAAGATGGTAGAAGCAGAAAGGTCTTTCACGCAATTATCAGCAACTTAAATATTGAATAAGTTACTATCAGTCGATAGAAAAGGCCAGCCATCTCCCGAAAAAGGTCCCTATGTCGGTTAGGTTATGTCTTTCCGGTTCATTTAGCATTGCTCTTAAATTAAATTAGAATACCTTTTTTTTTTTTTTTTAAGAAAGAAATAGAATACCTTAATTTTGATAAGTCAAAACTAGTTTTCCTTTTCCCATAATTTTAGTTGTCATAGTAAATATGTCTCTACCCTTCTAGACTTTTCAACCACACCCAATTCAGTGCTCTCCATAAGATTAAGATAACAAAAGCAATACTAGAGCAACTACGGTTGGTGGTGCAAATAATACTACTATTTATCACATTCAGGATACCTTGCAACACTCAGCAAAATAGACTAGTTTCATAGAAGAAAAATGCAGACAGAGCCTAATTTCCCTTTTTTAATAATTGCCGGCCGTAGCAGTTGTTTATGTTGTTTCTTTTTGTTTGTCACATCCAGGAATGTTGTACGCTGTTGGAATTATTTAGAAGAACTCAGTCTATTCTATAGAGTCAAGATTTAAAGAATCTAACTATAGATACGGTCCTTAAAAGTGTCTTGAATTATTCATTATGAAGTTCGGAAATTTCATTTTGAGCAACCTATCATATATGTATCTATATTTATATCAAATGCAAAATTCCCATTAGTTATACAAAAATTTAATTACAAAAAATTGAACTGATGTAATATATACTGGTGGCGGTTCCCGTACACAACTTAGGTTATCTATTAAGGGTTAACTAAGTTGATTGTGATATGTAAAAATTTGAATACAAGGCTTCTGTTCAAGTTGTGAGGATAAGTCCTAATATAACCAAACCAAAGTGTCTAAAATTAATGTTTCAGTTAAGTCAACTAGGTCTAAAAGTGACTATTATAATTAAGTGGGAGTGGTATTTAAAATGTAGCATAGTGAGAGTACTTAGTGGCAATTAATGCCATTAATGACCCCATACCTATCATAATTCGCTAATTTTACATATTCAATTTTATTAAATATTTATTGGCCTTTAACCTCATATTTGTTCTCACTAGTTGCTGTAGGATTAATGACAAATTACCCAAGATTATTACAAGCACTCAGAAATTTACAATCATCAATTCTGTAAATCTCTCTCCAGAACACTTTTGAAGTTTGCAGAGAAGTTTTTTTGAAAGAAGATCAACCGAAAGATTATGTTTTTTATAATGAGTCCAACTCTTTCTACAAAAGAGTTCTGAGCTCTCTAACCTTTTAAAATAATAGTTATTCAAAACAGTTAAAACTTTTAAACTAAAAGTACGTACATTCAAACAGTTGTCTCTTTTGAATAATTAATTTAAAATAAAATTTATGTTTTCAAATTATTTTTTGCAAACTATTTTCAACAATAATAATAATATAGATTAATAAGATTAAGTATAGCCAAAATATTAGGCAGTTGTTTGGATAACGAAACTGCACAAATGTTGAAAGTAGAATAAGCAACAGATAGGCTTCCCATATACATATGGTTTATTCCTAGAAAAAGAAGTAAAGAGAAAAGCTTTTATTAGGCTATGATAGCTATTAGTTAGAGAAGTGAAGTTGAGCAATAAAATAAAAGTCTAGAGCTTGTGTAAGATGATATGGGTGCCAAACTGAGGCAGAAGAAGTAATGGCGCGAAGGGCGCATGAGTATAGGACGGGGATAGCTCAAAGGAAAAGTGTCGTAAAATCAAAGTCACAGCCATTTTTGCTTCCAGCAAAGCGAAGTTTTGCCCAATACATATCCGTGGACCCCATCCAAACGGAAGAAATGAAACTTGACCCTTGGTCGCTTTTGAGACTCCTTCAGAAAATCTCTCTGGTTTGAATTCCTTCGCGTCATTTCCCCACAGTTCTTCATCATGGTGCACAAATATTACAGGGACCCAGATTCGTGTTCCAGCTGGTACAGTCAGATTTCCAAGTTTTGTTTCCGTTCCAACAACTCTTACCATCAGAGGAGCAGGTGGATATAGCCTAAGAACCTCGTTCAAAATCATAGTCACCTATTAAATTAAGCACCAACAATTATAACAAGTTAATTTTCTTCTTCAAGCTAGTAAATCTTACCTAGAAAGCCTGGTAGCAGAAAAAATCAACTTGCATGTGGTCTAAGCATTATAAATGACTATTTTCTTGTAAGCTCAGAAAATGGATCGAGTTCTTACCACTTTGAGCCGATTTAATCCATCATAGTCTGGTTCTTGAGTACCAAAAACTTCGTTGATCTCTTCTCTTGCTCGTACTTGCCAATCGGGAAACCTACTTAATAACACTATTGTCCAATTAAGCATAATTGAGGTGGTCTCATGGCCCGCAGTGTAAAACAATTTGCATTCGTCAATTACATCCCCAATGCTCATTCCAACATTTTTCCCATGTACTTTAATTTCTCTATAGTTGGATTCCAAAAGTAAACCTAAGAGGTCATCGTTTGGGCCTTCCCCCTCCTTCATAGCCTTCTCCCTTTTGTGAATAATTCCTCTGATTAGGTATTGAATTTCATGCTCAAGCTCCTTCATCTTCTTGTTCTGCTTGGTTGGAACAAACCTGAATGGAGAAGTACTTATGATAATATAATGATTAAGCTTGAACCTTAATTCTCAAAATAAGAAAAGGTACTTTTCCAGTCATTCCCCATGAATTTCATCTAGCTTCACCTCTTACAAAAGATGATCATTTCCACCACGTATGCTCTGTGTGACTGTATTCAATCTCTCAATTCTTTTATATTTATTTTTACACAATCTTTTCTTGACAAAGTTTAGATTATTAAATTTTTTAGATACACGGAATAACTATGAGGCCCGGCTGATCGTGATAACAGTTTGTGTTTAATGTATTAACCAATATATATAATTTAATATGCTTAAAATATTTTACCTCCATCCTGGAATATATACAGAACGTAACATCTTGTTTGTCAACTCTAATTGCTCAAGCAAGAGCTCGAAAATTCTTTTTCCTTCTTCAAAGCTACTTCCAAATGCTGTTCGAGAAATAGTATCACCTGTCATGCTACGAAGGAAAGGCCACACATCTAGTTCACAAGAGCCCTTTTCGGATACTAATGTCTTCCATTCATTTATCATTAGGTTACAGCACTGATGAAACGCAGGTAACATAAGCTGCAAAAATTTAACTCTCTGCAATCAGTCATCATTCATAAATATTTCACTAAAGCTAGTTATTATTTTCTAATGAACAAGTAGCTGGCTTCAAGTAAGAACTCAACGTTTGGAGAAAGAATCTTATACCATAATAAATTTTCGTAATAAGAAGAAAAAGAGAACAATTGGAGCAGAACAATTGTACCTTGAGCTTTTCTAAATGAAAGGCAGGGTTGATAATCTTCCTGTGTTGAGCCCATTTTTCCCCCTCAAGGTCTGCAAGTCCAGTTATTCCCAATTTAACGAGTGGATTGTTTGTTGGCTTTTGAAATATATCATTCTTGTTCAATACATCCTTTATTTCTTCAGGCCTAGTAATATTTACGATTGGTTCTGTCCCAAGCCAACTTAAATAAGTGTTTTTACCTGCAAAATATTTAATTCCAAAAAAAACTTCAAATAGTTTTAACTAAGGATCGGATTTAGTACTCTAACCAGCAAGAATAAATGATAAAATGTAAATTTGCAAAAGTATAATATACCATAGTTGTTGGCCAACCAATACTGAAAAGGCAACACACGAGGGACGATATCATCATCTATGTTTATGGGTTTGGATTTGGCATCATTAATCATCTTGCCCATGGCTTTCAAGTCTCCAAACAAGAAGCTGTAAGAGTTTCCCCGGCACCCTTGTTCTCTGAGGAGTCTCTCTAACCTTTTAGGCCTCAGCCATAGCCAAAGCAGCACTTTTCCCACAACAACAGCAAGAGCAATTATGCAAACTGCAGCAGTCAGTTTCTGTGTTGCAATTTCCATGGCGACCGGGCAGCAGAGTGGGGAGCAGCTGCCGCGCAGAATCGCAAATGGTGGAACTGAGAAGATGGTAGAAGCAGGGGGATAGAAGGTTGTCCACGCAAAAAAACACAAAAAGATAATCCGCAATTTAAATATTGAATAAGTTAAGGCCACCCATTTTTGGATAAAGGCTTCCCTATATAAATTTATAATTACTTTCATATGTAGGGACCAAGTGTAGTGTATGGAACACTTAGGATTAAGAACAAGAATAAGCACCCGTAAAGGATTTTGGTGATTTTTTTTACTGCTTTAATAGTTTTCTATTTTTTATAATTTAATTTATAACTATATTTTTAATTTTTAATTTATTTTTCTCTTAATATATGCTTTTAACATTTTTTTTTAAAAAAAAATGAGCTGACTCCCATCCATAAATAATATTGGAGATAAATTTTAAATTGAAGCAAACTTTAACGTTTAATCTAAACTTGGGCATGGAAGTTCAGATTTTACATGCGTGCACCTATTCAAAAATTATTATATATTTTTATGAAAAATTCAGGTTAAAGTACATTTACTATATTGCCCTAATCAAGTATAAATATTTACCATGTAAACTGTTTGTGCAACTACAAAACTTAAATTGTACGACTATTTTCATACCTTAATTTTTATATAATTCTTATTTAATAATATTTAAATAATTAAATTTATAACTTAACATAATTAATCTAAAAATTCACACTATTAGTTAAGAGCATTTTATCAAAATAAAATTGTAAAAATAATTTTTCCCCTTTTTTTAGTTAAAAATTAAGAGTACTACCCCATTTTAATATTAAGGCATACATTACATTAAAAGTAATACTTATAGATAACGTACAAAAAAATTTACTAACATATATAGGAAAACATCTATTTTTCAAATATAAATTGAGTATATTGACACCAATAGATGTATATGGATTGAATATATGGATTGAAATCCTTTGCTTTTAACATAAAAAAGAGTTAAAGAAAGAAAGATATTGAATAAAAAGAAAGAAAAAATAATGAAAAAAAAGAAACTTATATATTAAATTATAAAAAGTAGAGAAAAAAAATTAAAAAAATAAGAGAAAAAGAAAATTTAAAAAATATATAAATTCATGTATCTCTTACAAAGTGACTATAACTAAGAATGGCCAAGGGGTAGAGCCGGGGGCAAGGGGTGCCCTCCCCCTCTCCAACCTTGATGGTGAAACTATTCCTTGTCCCTGGTTGTAGTTCCGAGAAAAATTATCCTCAATTCCTCATCCCACTCCCATCTTCACGGGGATCCAAACTCTCAAAATTTTCTTTGTCGTTTGAATGATTATATTATCCTTAATGTAAATTTTCTTTGTTTTGTTTGTTGTTTGAATGATTATATCACCTTTAATATAATATATCAAAATAAGAGTAAAAACTATGAATATATACAAAATAAACTTCAAACTTAACATTTAAAATCAAAATACATAATTTGCTCAAATATAACAATTTGTTTAAGTTGAAAGCATAAAATTTACTTGCTTGTACTCTCTTCAACGGCATACATAACAGAGCTTGTGCCCACGCTTTTTCACTACATCAACATTGTACTGTCTCTTCAACAACAAACATATCAGAGCTTAACAGAAGAAAAATAAGAGTCAGACAAACTGCCAAGGTATCGAAGGTTAACCTCCCTACATAAAAGGAACAACAACTCAATAACAAGAGAGAAGAATATCTAGTTGCATATTAAATTCCCATAAAGATAGATCCTGTCAAGAATATTTGAAATTAGTTTCCACCAAGATGTTCCTGCAATCTTTGGAGGTAATAGATCACACAACTAAGAAATCCCTGAAGTCAAAATCAACTAGTGTTATATTAAAAAATTCCTGCAATGAGGCAAGACCTTTTATGCATAAAGATCAGGTCAAATTTGTAACTCAGATTCACTTCCAGAAACGTTTTCTCAGGGAAAAAAAAATTCAAAATTACGACTAATAAATCAAATGGCCTGAGAGATGAGAGATGACCAGAAACCCTTTCAAAAGCAAGATAAGCATGACAGAGACTGGACAAATTCCGCGAACAACTTGAACAATTAATCAGATTAGAATGATAGCTGTGGATTAAGTTTCTTTGACTCATATCATATATACAATGCATGAAATTTAAAAAAAAAAAAGTTAAGAAGATCAATCAACCAATACAAATTAAACTGAAATGGGAGCATCACCTTTTTTAAATTTGTTGAAGTGCAACAAAAAGCCCCACATTTGATCAAGCACAATTCGGCGAAGAGTGTTAGGACGTGGACCAAATAATAATTTTCCAATGGATAGAGAGATTACTATAGCTATAAAATTTGAGTGAAAGAATATAACTGTATAGCCAAGTCCAATCTCTTCTTTTGGTAAGTTCAAAGGAGCCAGGTTTAATACGGTAGAGCACAATGTCATCAAGTCCAACATAAGTTATTAACAAGTACAGTACGATACTTAGAAACAAGGGAAAGAAAGAAAAACTGAAGCTAAACCCACCCAAAATCATTTAGTGTATCCTTCAAACTTGCCACATCTTTCCTACTTTAATGCTACCCATCCCACCTAAACATCTTTAATTCAAACAGATAAATGGCAGGTCATTAGATATTCGAAACCATAAAAATTTTAAAATATAATGTTTTAAGAGCAGAGAACACATATAAATAGTTATTTTAACACCAAATCGTGACTAGGATTTTCTTCCCTTTTTCCAGGGCAGTGGCAGTGGGGAGTATAGGAACATAAAAATTCTGGTAAACTTTTAGCTCAGTGCTGAACATTGAAAATCCAGGTGTGGCATTCTACTATCTAAAATGTTATTCTATACTTTAAAACTAATTTCCAAACTTCAACATGATAAAGGGGACCTTTTCATAAAAAAGAATAAGTATACATGGATGAGTTAAAATGTTGTTCCCTGCATTTACAAATTCCTACCTTTAGATAATCAATCCAGTTAAAAGCATTTCACCAAGTATAAATCTATCAAATAGGCCTGATGACTACGCATATACAAGTAGTTTTATAAATATGTATAGTCAATTAAATTGGTGTCCAATCTCTCTGTAACAAACAGGTTTTATAAAAATTTACAAGAACAAACAGATAAAAGAAGAGAAAGAATTTACATACCGACTGTGTTTCTGTTGTTAAGATCTATCTCTCGATGAAGAGAGGACTCCTTGTTTCTAAGCACTGTAGGGATCGATTTTCCTTCTGCAAAAAGAACAAATCCCATAAAAAGTTAAAAACTAACAATAACCAAACACAGCAAAAATCTAAAGAAATCACACGCACGATTAGGGTGAGAGTTGAAACGTGAGAGAATAAGGGGATGAGAAGGGATCTGCATCCACTGACTTTTATTTTTTTTAACTTCCATAACTTTTTTTGTATCTTTCTTTATATTTAAATATGTAAATCTCAATTTTTTTCCTGTTCTAATTCTGTTCTTATCTCTCTCTTACTGCATCTGGTGGAAGTCACCTGATTCGTTTCCATTGAAGAGTGAGGGCCTCCCTCCATTTGCGACTTGCGCCTGGGAGGGTGAGTAGGGCCGGCTGTGTTGTGAGGCTTAGGCAAGGAAAGCAACTAAGCGAGAAAAAGGAGTTAGGGCTTCCAATATCAAATTATTAAATTATCCTTATTATTATATATTATTCAGTTTTAATATTAAAGATATTTACGTAACTTCACAATTTGAGTATTCCCCACAGAATGGAGATTGAGATCCCTATCCCTAATAGCAAAATACTGATGGGGGAAAATTTTCCTCTGTCCCCGCCCGTATGGGGAGAAATGGCTCCCTAATTTCCTTTTGAAGTTGAGGAATCCTTGGAGATCCCTGACTGATAGAGCAGAATTGCCAACCCTAATGAGAACCACAATATAAACGTCGCTAAAAACCATATAGAGTCATTGATCGATGACTGATCAATGAAAGGCAAATGAATCTTTCACGTAAAAAAAAAAAAAAAAAGCAAGCAAATCAATGAAAACAAAAAGGAAAGAATATTTTAAATAATTGTAGAATTACGTGCGTAACTTCATATTTAAAACTAAAATTTATAAAAAAATAAATAAAAATTTTTAAAAAATAAAAAATAAAAAATAAAAATAAAAATTATAAATGAAACTATAAATATAAAGATATATAAATAATAGTATTAAAATATTTCTAGGATTAGAAGAGAGAGTATATATAGTTATAGAAGGAGGCAAAAAGAAAAAATTAACAAAGTTTGTAATATTAGCTTCAGATAAACTGAATTTGCATTAGAAAATTAAAAGCAAATTATATATTTATTCCAAAATGTATCAAAAGAGTAAAACATCAAAACTGATTAATTTTTTATAATTATTCTATTTTAATTATAAAATTAGTAAAATTTTCATCTGAAAAGATTCAGCCATTAATACTAACTTCTCCAGTTAAATGATTTTGGAGGAAGATATTTAAAAAGTGTAATGATAGAGTTATATTTTTGCTTTTATATTTTTGATACAATAAACTTGTTTCAAATAAATTATAAAATTTTACACAATAAAATATCAATCTCAAGTCAACAGCTGTACCCAAAACATAAAAATATATAAATAGTTCTATCATTATTCTTTAAAAAATCAAGGCTTTGTTGCCTTAAATGCGCCGTTGGAACTAGGCATATACTCCTCTACATAAATGCCTTTCTTACCTGGAATAATGGTATAAAGTGATTAGACATATTTTCACATTTTTAATTATTTTCTAAATTTAAATTATTTTTTGTCTAAATTTATTTTATCTAATTATATTTACTTTATACACATTTAATTTATACAACTATTACTACTCTCTTACCTCCTTAGCTGTCTAATTAAAGATGGGACTGAGATCGCTTGTCTTCTTAAAAAAGATAGATTATGCATTAATAAAAAAATAAATAGAAACAAAAAAAGATAATAAAAAAGAGATTCACGCTTTAAATTATTGACAAAATTAATAAAAAAATGAAAATTGAGCATCTAAATCCCTAAAGTGGTATTAAGAATTCTGTTGAGTTGTGTTAGACGCACACGATTAAATAGTTATTACTTGCTATTTATGTTTAGTAAAGTATTATGTACTCATTACTCAATTCAATTCTATCTATTGGGATACTAAAGTATTTTGAGAAGAAACCAGCAAAACACTAAACCTCAAGTTATACTACGATAATATAGGTTCATAAAATCTAGACAAAATATTTTGCTGTGGCTTAGACAACAAAACTGCAAAAATGTTGAAAGTAAATGAAGTATCACATACGCTTAGCATATATGGGATTAGAGTATTAATTAAAGCTTCGGTTAGGCTTCTGTTATGGCACTTATGCCACTATATGAGTTGAGAGAATCAGTTAGGATTAGTTATGTTAGTTGTTTAAGCTGACGTACTATCACTTGTATATAGTTTCAGCTATTAACATGTAGTTTATTTCTAGAGAAAGAAGCAAAGAGAAGCTTTGCTTAGGCTATGCTAGAGAAGTGAAGCTGAGTAATTACAGTCCAGACCTTGTGTCGGATGATATGGGTGCCAAACTGAGGCAGAACTAGACGTAAAGGCGCGAAGGAAGCATGAGTATAGGATGGGGAAAGCTCAAAGGAAAAGTGCTGTAAAATCAAAGACACAGCCATTTTTGCTTCCAGCAAAGCAAAATTTTGCCCAATACATATCCGTGGACGCCATTTTGCCCCACAGATCCGTGGACCCCATCCAACGAGAGAAATGAAACTTGACCCTTGATTGCTTTTGAGACTCCTTTAGAAAATCTCTCTGGGTTGAAGTCCTTTGCATCATTTCCCCACAGTTCTTCATCATGGCGTACAAAAATTACAGGCATCCAGATTCGTGTTCCAGCTGGTAAAGTCAGATTCCCAAGATTTGTTTCCTTTCCAACAACTCTTATCATCAAAGGAGCCGATGGTTAGAGCCTAAGAACCTCATACAAAATCATAGTCACCTGTAAAATTATTCACCAACAATTTCAAAAAATAAATTTTCTTCTTCAAGCTTATAACTCTTACATGCAAAACCTAGCTAGTAACAGAAAAAATCAATTTGCACGTGGTCTGAGCATTATAAATGGACCATTTCCTTGTAAGCATAGAAAATCGACTTTAGTTCTTACCACTTTGAGCCGACTTAATCCATCATAGTCTGGTTCCTTAGTACCAAACACTTCCTTGATCTCTTCTCTGGCTCGTGCTTTCCATTCGGGAAACCTACTTAATAACACTATTTTCCAATTTAGCAGATTTGAGGTGGCCTCATGGCCCCCAGTGTAAAACAATTTGCATCTCAATTACATCCTCAATGCTCATTCCAACATTTTTCCCATGTTCTTTAATTTGTCTTTTGTTGGATTCCGAAAGCAAACCTAAGAGGTCAACGTTTGGGGCATGCTCCTCCTTCATAGCCTTCTCCCTTTTGGGAATAATTCCTCTGATTAGGTATTGAATTTCATGCTCAATCTCCTTCATCTTCTTGTTCTGCTTGGTTGGAGCAAACCTGAATGGAGACATTCAGGACACCTTGCAACACTTAGAAAAATAGACAAGTTTTATAGAAGAAAATGCAGACAGAGCCTAATTTCACTTTTTTAATAATTGCCGGCCGTAGCAATTGTTTATGTTGTTTCTTTTTGTTTGTCATATCCAGGAATTTTGTACACTGTTGGAATTATTTAAAAGAACTCTGTTTATACTGTAAAGTCAAGATTTAAAGAATCTAACTATAGTCACAACCCTTAAGAGTGTCTTGAATTATTCATCATGTAGTTCTAAAATTTCATGTTGAGCACCCTACCATATATGTATCTATATCTATATCGGATGCGAAATTCCCATGACAGTTATACAAAAATTTCATTACATAATAAATTGAACCGATGAAATATATGCTGATTAACTAAGTTGATTATCTATTAATGGTTAACTAAGTTGATTGTGATATGTGTAAATTCGAATACAAGACTTCTGTACAAAGTGTCTAAAATTAATGTTTAAGTTAAGTCAACTATGTCTAAAAGTGAATAGAGACTATTATAATTAAGTAGGACTGGTATTTAAAATGTAGGATAGTGAGAGTATGTCCGTAATGACAATTAATGCCATTGATGACCTCGTACTTCTAACAATTGGCTAACTTTACAAATTCAATTTTATTAGATTTTTGTTGTCTTTTAAGGTGGTGTTTGTCATCAGTAGTTGCTGTAGGATTAATTACAAATTACCCAAGATTATTCCATGTACTCAGATACAATCATCAATTCGGTAAATCACTCTCAAGAACACTTTTGAAGTTTGCAGAAAAGTTTTTTTGAACCAAGAATGAGAAAAAGATTATCTTCTTTTTAATCTGTGTCCAACTCTTTTTACAAGAAGAGCTCTGAACCAGTCTCACTTTTCCAATAGCTCTAACCTTTTAAAATAATAGTTATTTAAAACAATTAAAACTTTTAAAATAAAAATACATTAAAATAGTTGTCTTTTAAATAATTAATGTAAAATAAAATTGACCATATCAAATTACTTTTTGCAGACTATTTCCGACAATAATAATAATAATATAGAGTAATAAGATTAAGTATAGACAAAATATATTGCAGTTGGTTGGAGGATAACAAAACTGCACAAATGTTGAAAGTAAAATAAGCAACAAATAGGCTTCCCATATATATATGGTTTATTCCTAGAGAAAGAAGCAAAGAGAAAAGCTTTTATTAGGCTATGATAGCTATTAGCTAGACCAGCGAAGTTGAGTAATAAAATAAAAGTCTAGAGCTTGTGTAAGATGATATGGGTGCCAAACTGAGGCAGAAGAAGTAATGGTGCGAAGGGCGCATGAGCATAGGACGGGGATAGCTCAAAGGAAAAGTGTCGTAAAATCAAAGACACAGCCATTTTTGCTTCCAGCAAAGCAAAGTTCTGCCCAATACATATCCGTGGACCCCATCCAAACGGCAGAAACGAAACTTGACCCTTGGTCGCTTTTGAGACTCCTTCAGAAAATCTCTGTGGGTTAAAGTTCTTTGCATCATTTCCCCACAGTTCTTCATCATGATGTACAAAAATTACAGGTATCCAGATTCGTGTTCCAGCTGGCAAAGTCAGATTTCCAAGTTTTGTTTCCTTTCCAACAACTCTTACCATCAGAGGAGCAGGTGGGTATAGCCTAAGAACCTCGTTCAAAATCATAGTCACCTATAAAATTAAGCACCAACAATTATAACAAGTTAGTTTTCTTCTTCAAGCTAGTAAATCTTACCTAGAAAACGTAATAACAGAAAAAATCAACTTGCATGTGGTCTAAGCATTATAAATGACTATTTTCTTGTAAGCTCAGAAAATGGATCGAGTTCTTACCACTTTGAGCCGATTTAATCCATCATAGTCTGGTTCTCTTGTACCAAAAACTTCGTTGATCTCTTCTCTTGCTCGTGCTTGCCAATCGGGAAACCTACTTAATAACACTATTGTCCAATTAAGCATAATTGAGGTGGTCTCATGGCCCGCAGCGTAAAACAATTTGCATTCGTCAATTACATCCCCAATGCTCATTCCAACATTTTTCCCATGTTCTTTAATTTCTCTATTGTTGGATTCCAAAAGTAAACCTAAGAGGTCATCGTTTGGGCCTTCCCCCTCCTTCATAGCCTTCTCCCTTTTGCGAATAATTCCTCTGATTAGGTATTGAATTTCATGCTCAAGCTTCTTCATCTTCTTGTTCTGCTTGGTTGGAACAAACCTGAATGGAGAAGTACTTATGATCATATACTGATTAAGCTTGAACCTTAATTCTCAAAATAAAAAGCAAATCTCAAAATAAGAAAAGGTACTTTTCCAGTCATTCCCCCTGAATTTCATCTAGTTTCGCCTCTTACAATGGATGATCATTTCCACCACGTATGCTCTGTGTGACTGTATTCAATCTCTTAATTCTTATATATTTATTCTCACAATATTTTTCTTAAAAAAGTTTATATTATTAAATTTTTGAAGTATACGGAAAAACTGAGACTCAGCTGATTATGATAACAGTTTGTGTTGATTGTATTAACCAATACATGTAATTTAATATGTTTAAAATATTTTACCTCCATCCTGGAATATATACAGAACGTAACATCTTGTTTGTAAAGTCTGATAGCTCAACCAGGAGTTGGAAAATTCTTTTTCCTTCTTCAAAGTTACTTCCAAATGCTGTTCGAGAAATGGTATCACCTGTCATGCTTCGAAAGAAAGGCCACGCATCTAGTTCACAAGAACCCTTTTCAGATACTAATGTCTTCCATTCATTTATCATTAGGTTACAGCATTGATGAAACGCAGGTAACATAAGCTGCAAAAATTTATAATGAACAAGTAGCTAGATTATTATCATCATTCATAAATATTTTACTAAAGCTAGTTATTATTTTCTAATGAACAAGTAGCTAGATTCAAATGAGACCTTAACGTTTGGGGACAGAACCTTATATCTTAAAAAATTTTCACAAGAAGAAAAAGAGAACAATTGTACCTTGAGCTTCTCTAAATGAAAGGCAGGGTTGATAATCTTCCTGTGCTTAGCCCATTTTTCCCCCTCAAGGTCTACAAGTCCAGTTATTCGCAATTTAACGAGTGGATTGTTTGTTGGCTTTTGAAATATATCATTCTTGTTCAATGCATCCTTTATTTCTTCAGGCCTAGTAATATTTACGATTGGTTCTGTTCCTAACCAACATAAGTAATTGTTTTTACCTGCAAAAAAATTAATTCCCAAAAGAAACCTCAAATATTTTTAACTAAGGATCAGACTTAGGACTCTAACCAGCAAGAATAAATGATAAAATGTAAATTTCAAAAGGATAATATACCATAGTTTTTGGCCAACCAATACTGAAAAGGCAACACACGAGGAACGATATCATCTTGTACGTTTATAGGTTTGGATTTGGCTTCATTTATCATCTTGCCCATGGCTTTCAAATCTCCAAACAAGAAGCTGTAAGAGTTTCCCAGGCATCCTTGCTCTCTGAGGAGTCTCTCTAACCTTTTAGGCCTCAGCCATACCCAAACCAGCACTTTTCCTATGAGTCCCATAATAGCAGGAAGAGCAATTATGCAAACTGCAGCGGTCAATTTCTGTGTTGCAGTCTCCATGCCGGCTGGGCAGCAGCTGTAGCGCAGATGGTAGAACGGGGAAGATGGTAGAAGCCCAGGATAGAAGGTTGTCCACGCAATTATCAGCAGTTTAAATATTAAGTAAGGCCACCCATGTTTAGAAAAACACGTCCCCGTAATAATCATACATAGTGACCGCTTAGGATGAGAACAAGGACAAGCACCCATAAATAATACTTTGGAGATAAATTTTAAATTGAAGTAAACTTTAAAATACTTTTAAACGTTTAACCTAAACTTAATGTCATGAAGGGTCAGACTTTTCATACTTGGACTCATTCAAAAATTATTATGTATTCGTATTGATTGAGATTTATTATTTTAATGAAAAATTCAGGTTAAAGCACATTTACTATACTGCCCTAATCAAGTATAAATATTTACCATAGAGACTGTTAATGCAACTATAAAACATAAATTAGGCTTTTATTTTTATATAATTATCATTTAATAAGATGAAAATTATTAAATTTTTAAAATTTTTTAATTTATCGTTTAAATTATAAGATGTAATTGATTTAAAAATTCACAATATTATATATAAATATTTTATCAAAATAAAAGCGTAAAAATATTTTTTTATTGTTAAAAATTGAAGTAAAGGAGATTACCATTTCAATGTCAAAACATATCATTGTCCTAAGACTTACAATAACACTTGCGGCTAACAAACCAAAAAATTTGCTGACATGGGAAAACATATTTTAGTCAAATATAAATTGAGTATATTGACACCCATATGAATGTTCGTGGATGTATCTCTTACAAAGAGACGAAAACGACAAAATAAACGTCGCTGAAAACCATACAGAGTTATTGGGAAAAAGATTCTCTTACATATGAAATCAGTATAATCGCTTTACAATTACTCACAGACATATTAAGAGGAAAAAAAAAAAAAAAAAACAATCGAGCGGGAACGCAGCCAAAACGTGAAGCCATGCAACGTAAGAATGAGCAATAGAATAACATTGCTCAGAGTCATTGATAGATGACTGATGAAAGAAAGGGAAATGATGAAAACGAAAAGACAATAATATTTCTAGGATTAGAAGAGTGAGGCCAACGAAAATTAGCGAAGTTTGCTTCAGATAAACTGAATTTGCATTAGAAAATTAAAAGTAAATTTTACATTTATTCCAATATGTATCAAAAGAGTACAACCTCAAAAACTAGTTAATATTTTACAATTATTCTATTTTATTACTAAAATTGTTAAATTTTCATAAAAAAATTCAGTCACGAATACTAACTTCTATAGTCAAATGGGGATGGAGAAAAATATTAAATAAAAAAATGGAGGCTTCTCAGTCATAAATATATTCTTGGAATGAGTGGTGTTATATCTATAATTTATATCTACAATGCACTCATATAAAAGAGATAAAAGTAAAAAATTAATAATTATTTTATTTAAAAATTAAAATTATATAATAAATATATTAAAGGTTAGAATAAAAATATAAATATATTATTTTTGTCTCGGAACTAGGCATGTACGTCTTTACGTGAGCTCGTTTCTTATCTACTCAACTCTTTGAAGATGGGACTGGGATTTCTTTTGTTTTTTTTTTTTTTTTTTTGAATTAAAGATAGGCTATACAGTAATAAAAAATATATAAAATAAAAAAGAGAATTATATATTAAATTATTTAAAAAATTATCAAAATTAGTTTAAAAAGTCAAAAATTCAAATTCTTACTGACGGTATTAACTCTTTTGACATTTTGACATTCTTATTTTGTCGGTCAAAAAAAAATTACTCAAGATGAAAAATGTCAATTACACCTTATATTGTATAACATATAAATAGAAGGTGATCTCTATAAATAATTTATTTAACAAAAAGTCTCTAATTATGTATTATACAAATCTTATGTAAAATTTTAATCTAGATCATTCTTATATCTATGTCAACCCATTCTCACTTAAAATGGAGAAAATTGATAAAAATCCCAGACCATGTATGCAAAACCGCATCCATATACACTATCATATATAACAAAATATGGTATTCAAGAACATTCTGACAAACATTACCTAGAAATGATTAAAAACCAACCAAGTCGGGTGTTCAAGCAACATTCTCACAAACATAACATTTCAGTCATTAATACAAAGCATGTCAAGCGAAGAACACATAATTTAATCACTACATATATATAAGTGCTTGGCTCTTAGAGTTGCAATCCAGTCCTGCAAGCTGCCACCAACCTTTGCCAGGTACTCCTTCCCAGGTTTAAGATCGACAGACAGATTTGGTGATGCCCGAACAAGAGACTGCAAGCACACGGTTGCAGTGACTCCTTCCCATGTGCAGTTATCATCAAACCAAATGGTGATCCTCTCCATCTTTCCACCATGTGTTATAAGGTACCTTACAAATCCCACTTCAAGCGCCAATCCTTTGTACCCAGTCATTTCAGCTGTCTTCAATGTGTGATCCACACACTCAAATAACTCTTCTCTCTCCCAAAACACTATATTAGGGTATGAAATGAGGTAACAGTCTTGGGAGTTGTTGAATTCCATTTGTTCTAAAACCTGTAATAGGAAGTCAAATAACATGTTTGTGTAAGAGATATAAAATAAAACTAACATGTTTGTATAAAAGATATAAAATAAAACTATTCTTAAGTTTTCATCAAATAGTTTAAGTTATTAAAATAACAAACCACTTAATATGATGTCAAAATCTTAAGATTAAGTAGTCAAAAGTTTAATGCTCGTTATTTTGTAATTAAAAATTATTCACATTTTCAACTAGATATTTTCATGTGAGAAAGAAAATGTATTAGAGATATTACATAAAAAAAATTTCAGTTTAGGTAAGCTCTTTAAACATATTTACTGCTATGCTCATAAACAAAAATTAGACATTTACAGTCAAGGTGTTCTATTTATTGCCTCTCACTCTCACACCCTCATTTCCTTGGAGTTCATCCATCAGGTACCTTTCCAAGGTGGTGAGAAGGCTGTGGATGTGCCTATTGCACGAGGGACTGAGAATCAAACCACCTAAGGAGAATGAAATGCCTTGTTTCTCTTGAAAAGACAAATAAGAAGTTATCTGATAGCAGAATTATTAACTCTAAGAGATTAAATCATCGGGTTCCAGAAAAAAATAAAACTCCATAGAATCACTCTGCTAACACAAGTTACAAAATGATAGAAAATAATGGTCTTAAAATTGATAGATATGAAAGGTCTAAAGCTGGGAGAGAGTAGTGATGATCCAACCTAGATAGATTTCGCAAATGAGCGTGGGAGAAAAAATGAAAAATTAGTTATGGTGGCGGTAATTCAAAGCAAATCTCGAAAGGAAAAAAGACCATAGAAGATCGTGACATACATTGTGGACAAACTAGAAAATCAGAATAGCTTAGTTAAAGCGAAGACCTAATTATTGAATCTAAATAGGTGTATGTGTATTTATTTATAACCATTGGAATAAATAAGTTTATCAAACTGACTATAACTATCAATTCTCTTAAAATAAAAACCATACCTAAAAGAAAATCATTCTGAGTCTCTAAACTTATTGGTAACTAGTCATTGACAGTTTGTAAGGTACACAACTAAACTAAGGCTACACATCTTTTATAAGAGAATTATCTGTATTATTTCACAAATTAAGGCAAAGGGGGAATGCAGAAGGAAACAAATGGAAAGCAAAAGAGGAAAGAACAGCTGTATGAATGAACAGCAGACATACCTCCTTACGAATTTCTAGATTCTGCAAACAATGGCATGATGCAAGGACGAAAGAAAGAGCTGTGGCAGCTTTAACATTGTCCAAATCTAAATTAATGCAGAGACACACCAAATTTTTAAAGAAATTGCCCTTTCTGAAACCCTCAGGACTCTGTGCCAAGGAGGAAAAATATAAACAATATAACAAATTATGGACTGTGTTATAACCCAATCAGATACATAACCATTTCAACATATATAGGCTGCGTTCTGAATTAAAAAGCAATTGGGACTAGAGAAGAAAGAAAGAAAGAAAAAGACTAACCATAAGAGCATCACGAGATCTCAGAATCTCCTCCTTTGTGAAATGAATTCTTTCAGTCCTGAAATCATGCACCTTTTCAAGTTTTAAATCACAGTGAAAACGAAAAGCCCTAAGGTTGGGGGTATGAACAACCAGCTCCTGATAAACCAAAGCGTCAAGATCTATGACCCCAAGGTTCACAGCAAAAATATCAATCTTACGAGCCTTCACTCTTCTAAGCCCTAAAAATTTCAAGCTTGAACTATGGATTTTAGTTAGTTCTTCCATCATCATCATACACCCATAGAGACTTAAATTCTCTAGAGACAAACAGTTAGAGAGAATTCCTTCAAGCGCTCCCTGTGTTAGCCAGCTATGCTTCAATTTTAGGGTTTTCAAATTATGGCGAGAAACTTGTCCAAAAGGAGGTAAAATTAGAAGATCATAGGTACTCAACTCCAGCACGTGAAAACGTGATAAGATGTCAATCGGCAAATCTAGGCCGAATGGATTTCTTCTTCTAACCTTCATTGCAGCTTGGCAATATCGATAATCAGGTACTTCACATTCCATAGAGAGCTCTTGAACCATTTTCTCGTCCAAGAGTTTTCTCATCCAACCCACTGCTTGCCCTGTCGCGCAGCTTTCAATCATGTGCACAATTCGACAGCATTTTAAGGATCCATAGTGAGCATCAAGGACGGAGTTGATCGGACAAGTTTTTCCGCCACTGTTTGCCTGTACTCTACGGAGAAATTTTTGCATAAACCAATTCTCTAACACCGACTCCAGCTTGAATTTTCGAGAAAAACTCGGAGTTTTGTCAGGTTCTGACATACATCTCTCGTCAAGATCGAGATGAGAAACGTTCCTCCACAATGGAATCCATCGGTGAGAAAGAACACTGGTTCTAACAGCTTCTTCAGTAGAAAGGAAAGAAATGATGGAAACGAGAATCTTATCTGGAAGTTCGCTGATCAAATCTGGTTCTTCGTTAACTTCCACCTCTGCATGCTGAGCCTCTTCCATTTTTTTTTTCCTCCGTAATTCGCTTCAGTATAGAGAAAGGAACTTTATATTTAAACCCCCCCCCCTCCCCCACCAAAAAAAAAAAAAAACGGCACTTTACAGGCATGGATGTAGACAATTAAAGATGAATGTCTACCTATACATGATGTGTAAAATTACACATACTTATCATTTTCCGAATAAACTCTTCGTAGTCATCTTATTAGAATTACAATGCTACTCATAAATAATAATTAGAATAAATGCAGCTGCCAGCACTTATGGTCTGAATGTAAATCTTATCCTTTTTAGTGTTTGTCACAATATAGTAATTGAATGAATAATTCTAAGGAGAGGCCAAGAGATTCAGCTTTTGGTTTCTGAATTTACCATAAAATTAAATGTGGAGATTTAACTTCAAAGCACTCTAAAAAAATGTTGAGTTTCTCTCTAATAAATGCATGTACTGTCCATTTTATTTTCTTTCTTTAAGTTTTATCTCTGAAAAAGTTTATTTTTTAACATTATATTAATTTTTTTATGTATTTTGTGATTCTCAAGTTACTTTTTATAATCTTCAACTCAATTAACGATTTTAAAGAAAAATTTACTTTATAATAATAAAAGCTCAATCTCCTTAGAGGTAATGCTCTCCATAAAATCCTTTTTTAATAAATAGATTCCTTACTTTTTAGAATAGGGTTATATATATTATGAGAAGGGGCCAAGCACAAAACTTTAAATTTCAGTATCATAATAGCATATATAGAGATATGCGATTTTTGATAATTTTGTTTTGGTAGAAGTGAGTTTTGATATTTAGTTACACTAAATTCAATGACATATGAAATCAAAAAAATTAAGATACATCAACGTACAAAAAAAAAAAAAAAGCTATCATAAAATCAAAGTTGTAAACTCACATTAAATTAAACTTGCACATCTTGAAAAAACCAAAAAAGAGACACATATTATTAATTGCTGTTTTTCTTTTAATGAAAAATTCAGGTTAAAGAACATTTACTATACTTCCCTAATCAAGTATAAATATTTTCCATGGATACTGTTTGTGCAACTATAAAACATAAGTTGTGCTTTGATTTTTAATCTCTGTTTCTACATCATTCTTATTCAATGAAATTTAAATCATTAACTTTATTAGATTTCATAATTTATATGTAATTGATATAAAGATTTAACATTTTTTAAAATAAAATTGTGAAAACATTTTTTCTTATTTTGTGATTAAAAATTAAAGGTAAGAGACTGCTCCATTCTGAAAGATAAATATAGAATTTATAATAATATTTATAAATAATTTACCAAAAAAATACTGATTTAGTTTTTCAAATATATATTGAGTATATTGACGCCTATGGATGTATGTAGATGTATCTCTTACAAAGAGACGACATCCACATAACAAACGTCGCTCAAAACCATATAGAGTCATTATAGATGACTGATCAAAGGAAGGCAAATGAATGAAAACGAAAAGAAAAGAATATTTCAAGGATTAGAAGATAAAATATTGCTACTGAAAGAGGCAAAAAATAAATAAATAAATAAAGAAGTTTGTACATTTAGCTTCAGATAAACTGAATTTGCATTATAAAGATAAAAGTACATTTTACATTTATTCCAAAATATATGAAAAGAGTACAAATTTATTTTAGTTACGCTATTTTGTCTGACAAAAAAGATTATTCGTAATGAAAAATGCCCATTACCCCTTATATTTTTAGATAAAGTTTGTGTAAGCAGAAATAGCTCTATTAATATCTTATAGCTAATACATTTAGTTAACGATTTCTATTTATAATTATTGTACAAATCTTATATACAGATTTCACATATAACAACCACTGCTCTCCATTACTATACCAATGTCAACTAATTCTCAGTAAAAAAACAGTAGAATCGAGAAAATTGATGAAAATCCCAGACCATAGATACAAAAACCACATCCATACACACTACTGTATATAACAAAATGTGGTGTTCAAGCAACATTCTCGCAAACATAACATGTTAGTCATTAATACGATCCATATCTAGCGCAGAACACTTAATTTAGCCACTACATGTTAATGCTTAGCCCTTAGTGTTGAAGTCCAGTGCTGCAAGCTCCCAGCAACCTTTGCCAGATACTCCTTCCCAGGTTTAAGATCGATGGACAGATTTGGTGATGCCCGAACAAGAGACAGCAAGCACACAGTTGCAGTGACTCCTTCCCATGTGTAGTTATCATCAAACCAAATGGTGATCCTCTCCATCTTTCCACCACGTGCTATCATTTGTAACTAGTCATTTCAGCTGTCTTCAATGTGTGATCCACGCACTCAAATAACTCTTCCCTCTCCCAAAACACAATATTAGGGTATGAAATAAGGTAACAATCTTGGGAATTGTTGAATTCCACTTCTTCTAAAACCTGTAATAGGAAGTCAAATAACATGTTTGTGTAAGAGATATAAAATACAATCATTCTCAGGCTTATACTAAATGATTTAAGCTATTGAAATGACAAATTACTTAATATGGTATCAAAATTTTTATGATTAAATAGTCAAAAATTTGATTCTCATTGCTTCATAAATAAAAATTGTTTATAGTTTAAGCAAAACTTTCGTATAAAGAAGCATGTTAGAAATATAAAATTAAAAAATTTAATTTAGGTCAATTCTTAATTTAAACTTATATAGGGTTATGCTCAAAAATAAAAATTAGACATTACAATCAAGGTCTCCTCCTATTTTTCTCTCTCCTGTTGTGTGTATCGCCTCTCACTCTCGAAACCTCATTAATTTGGAGTTCATCCATCACGTACCTTTCCAAGGTGGTGGGATGGCTATGGATGTTCCTATTGCACGAGGGATTGAGAATCAAATCACCTAAGGAGAATCAGATGCCTAATTTCCCTTAAAAAGACATATAGGAAGTTGTCTGCCAGCAGAATTCTTAACTCTAAGAGAGTAAGTCACGGGGTTCCAGAGGAATGTAAAACTCTATAGAATTACTCTACTATAAGTCACAAAATGGCAGAAAACAGTGGTCTTAAAATTGATAGATATAAAGGTCTAAAGTAGGGAGAGAGTAGTGATGATCCAACCCAGATAGATTTCGCAAATGAGAGGGGTGGGAGAAAAAAAATGAAAAATTGGTTATGGTGGAGGTAATTCAAAGCAAAGCTTGAATGGAAAAAAGATCACAGAAGATCATGACATACATAAGTAGGTAAAATGGGAAATCAGAATATCTTAATTAAAGCAGAAGACTGCATTATTGTTGACTGTAAATAGGTGTACGTATTTTTATTTATAACCATTAAAATATAAAGTTTATCAAACTAACTGTAATGATCATTTTTCTTAAAATAAAAACCATTTTTCAGTCTCTAAACTTTTAGGGTCGCTAGGCTTTGTCAAGGTATAACTAAACTAAAACTGCATATCTTTATAAGAGAGTTATCTATATTATTTCACAAATGATGGCATAGGAGGAATGCAAAGCAAACAAACGGAAAGCAAAAGAAAGAACAATTGTGTGAATGAACAGTAGACATACCTCCTTATGAATTTCTAGATTCTTTAAACAATGGCATCATGCAAGAACGAAAGAAAGAACTGTGGCAGCTTTAACATTGTCCAAATCTAAATCAATGCAGAGATATTCCAAATTTTCAAAGAAAATGCCCTTTCTGAAACCCTCAAGACTGTGAGTCCAAGGAGAAAAAATATCAACAACATAACAAATTAAAGACTTTGCTATCACCAAGTTAGATAGATATCTATTTAAACATATACAGGCTGGGTTCTGAATTAAAAACCAATTGGGACTAGAGAAGAAGGAAAGAAAAGACTAACCATAAGAGCATCGCGAGATGTCATAATCTCCTCTTTTGTAAAATGCGTTCTTTCAGTCCTGCAATCATGCACCTCTTCAAGTTTTAGATCACAATGAAAACGAAAAGCCCTAAGGTTACGGGTATGAATAACCAGCTCCTGATAAACCAAAGCATCAAGATCTATGACCCCAAGGTTCACAGCAGAAATATCAACCTCACAAGCCTTCACTCTTCTAAGCTCTAAATGCTTCAGACTTGAACTATGGATTTTAGTTAGTTCTTCCACCATCTGACACCCAAAGAGACTTAAATTCTCCGGAGACAAACAGTTAGAGAGAATTTCTCCAAGCTCTCCCTGTGTTAGCCAGCTATTCTTCAATTTCAGGTTTTTCAAACTATGACGAGAAACTTTTCCAAAAGTAAAATTAGAAGATCATAGGCGCTCATCTCCAGCACGTGAACACGTGATAAGATGTCAATCGGCAAATCTAAGCCGAATGGATTTCTTCTTCTAACCTTAGTTGCAGCTTGGCAATATCGATAATCAGGTACTTCATATTCCATAGAGAGCTCTCGAACCATTTTCTTGTCCAAGAGTTTTTTCATCCAACCCACTGCTTCCCCTGTTGCGCAGCTTTCAATCATGTGCAGAATTCGACAGCTTTTTAAGGATCCACAGTGAGCATCAAGGACGGAGTTGATCGGACAAGTTTTTCCGTCATTGTTTGCCAGTATTCTACGTCGAAATTTTTGCACAAGCCAAATCTCTAACACCGACTGCAGCATGAAAATTCGAGAAGAACCCAGAGTCGGAGTTTTGTCAGGTTCTGACATACGTTTCTGGTCAAGATCGAGATGAGAAACGTTCCTCCACGATGGATTCCATCGGTGAGAAAGAACACTGGTTCTAACAGCTTCTTCTGTAGAAAGGAAAGAAATTATGGAAACAAGAATCTTATCTGGAAGTTCGCTAATCAAATCTGGTTCTTCGTTAGCTTGAAGCTCTGCATGCTGAGCTTCTTCCATTTTTTTCTCTTCTTAATTTGCGTCAGCATAAAGCAAGGAACTTGATATTTAACCGAAACACCCCCCCCCCCACCAACCAAAAAAAGGGGCACTGTATAGGCATGGATGTAGGGATTTGGATGCTCTGATTTTGTTATTTTATAATTTTGATAATATTTTATTTTTTTAATCTATATTAAAATATATTTTATAAACTCTACATTATTCTCTTATTAATTTTTTCTTTATCTTAATTTTATTTTTATTTCTCTTATGTCTCCTGTCTTTAAATTTTTTTAAAGCCAGAATCTATTTTGATGGATGTAGACAATTAAAGATAAATATTCGAGAATCATTTTATGAGAGTTATTTTTTATGAAAGTAAAATTTTGAAAAAGTGAAAGTTGCCCATTCTAAAATTAGGGTATATCACAAATTTTTTTCATATTAAAAAATTTAAGAAACATTCTGTTCTCTTAGCAACTGAGCCCCGTTGGCTATCATAAATTTTGAACAAAACTTATAGCATTAAAGCGTTAGGTTAGATTATTAAAATTGAAATTTCAACTTAAATTTTACAATCGAACTATTTTCAATCTTCCTAGCAGAATAAACCTCCGTAATTATTTATTAGAATTATAAGACCACTCACAATTAATAATTAGAATAAATACAGCTGCCAGCACTTATGGTCTGGATATAAATCTCATTCTTTTTAGTGTTTGTCACAATATGTAATTGAATGAGTAATTCTAAGAAAAAGCCAAAAGGTTCAGCTATTTGTTTGGAATTAATTCAAAATTAAATTTATTATAAAATTGAATGAGGAGATTCAACTTAAAAGCACTCTACAAAAGTAGAGACTCTCCAAAAAATATATGGTCCATTTTATTTAAGTTTTATCTCTGAAAGTTGATTTTTTAACATTAAATATATTTTGTAATTCTCACCTTTTTTACCTTTAATTTAATTAACGATTTTAAAGAAAAATTCACTTTATAATAATAAAAGCTCAATCTCCTAAAGGAAAAGCTCTCCATAAAATAGATCAAGAATAAATTGAAAGTTTTAAAGTAACTACTCATTATAATTGATTCCTTATTTGTTAGAATAGGGTTATATTATGAGAAGGGACCGAACACCATCCTTTGAATTCCAGTATCATAAAAGCTTACATAAATATATGCGATTTTTTATTATTTTGATTTGGTAGAAGTTATTTTTGATATTTAGCTACTTAAAATTCAATTGACAATATATATATATAATCTAAAATTAATAATAGAGGTATAAAATTAAAAAAATTAACATACATATCCACGTAAAAGAAATTAAAACTATCATAAAAACAAAGTTATAAATTCACATTAAATTAAACTTGCACATCTTGAAAAAAACCAAAAAAGAGACACATATTATTTACTTCTACAAGATATGAAGACAACATGCCACTGGTTTATATAAAGTCATTATTGAAGTTTTGTTTTACGAAAGTCACTATTCTTTAATTTCCAAACCCCGGCCCATTAACAACAAAATATGCATATATATATATATATATATATATATATATATATATATATATATGTATATGTATATGTACACACACAAACTTATGAAAAGCACAGAAGATACGAAATTGGATTTT
Source organism: Dicorynia guianensis (assembly GCA_037013595.1). Lineage (NCBI taxonomy): Eukaryota > Viridiplantae > Streptophyta > Magnoliopsida > Fabales > Fabaceae > Dicorynia > Dicorynia guianensis. The sequence continues at coordinate 8,307,825 of JASUAB010000009.1, forward strand.
TACCTTTTTTATTTTTTTATTTTGAAATCCTTGTTATTTTTATTTATTTTGTATAAATATTTAAGTTGTGTATTTTTTTTACATATTTTTTATTTTTATTTTATCTTTATTTTTTACTTAATTTATCTCTAAATTTTAAAATTAAAAGTTAAAAAAATCCTCGTCTCAAAAGACACCATTTTAGCAAGTTATAGTTTTCAAGGATAGATCCAACCACCAATGGTTCACATTTCACGTCAAGCAAAAGACATTACTAATTAACAACCATGAGAGAAGTTTTAGAGGTGAAGCCCTCTCTCTCACACGGCATAAAAGACCTACAATAGCTTGACACCTTTGTAAAACAGACTGTAATTTTCGAGGATTGTTTCTGAGAAGGACAAACAAACTGTTCAGATTTGACGACATGAGCAAATGGCGGCTGTAATAAAAACATTTTAGAGACTGTTAGTAACCATCAATACTGCAGATTCAGAGCTGAGATCCTCTTGCAACAATCCTCCACCCATAATCTTTCGCCATGTACCTCTTTCCAGGTTTCAGGGTAATGGAGAGATTTGGAGAGGCCCTTTCAATTGATGGCAGAGACACTTTCCCAGTAGCTCCTTCCCACCTGCGAGCATCAGCAATCCAGAGTGTGATCGTCTCCATCACTCTACCTTCTTTTATCAAGTACTTGACAAATTCTCGTTCGAGCATTGTTCCTTTATATTCTGTTATGCAGACTGTTTGCAGTGTGCAGCTGATGCATTCACAGAATCTTCTTTTCTCCCAAAACAAGGACTTGGAGTACGCCAGCAAAGATTTTTGGTACTCATTGTACTCTTCAGAATCATCTTCAAATTTGACATCTTCCATAACCTGTTCCAGAATCATTGTAACGTATAGCAAGAAGAAGACCAAAATTATATATGTGAGATGTTGGGAAAATTAATGATGTACGTACCTTGTTATGGACTTTAAGACTATGCAGAAAAGGGCAGGATCTAAGGACAAAAGAAAAAGGTATGATGTCTCTTAGATTGTTGAGATCTAAATCAATGAAGAGAGTTATCAAGTTCCGAAAAATATTGCCATGGCCGGAACCTCCGGAACCCTGAAACAGGATCGAAATATAACAACAATAAGTAAAGGGTAATTTTGAAGACTTAAATTAACTAGTGAAGAAGAACTAACCAATAGGCCACTGCAAGTTTCGAAAAGCAACCTAGTCGTCAATAGAGGGCTTCCAAATCCCTCGGTAGATATCCTTCCAAGTTTTGGATTATAGTAACAATGGAAAACCTTGAGGTTCGGGGCATTTATTTTCAGCTTCTTAGGATCAGAGAAAACTGTATCAAACTCTATGATCTCAAGCTCCACAGCAGAAACTTTAATCTCATCCACCATCAATTTTCTAACTTCCAAATATTTAATACTTGGACTTTGGATTTTGAGATTATTGGTCACTATACTACACTTGCGGAGAACAAGAGCTTCTAAACACAAGCACCTAGAGAGAATCTCTTCAATGGTTTCATGTTTGAGCGAAACCTTTTTCAGTTTTAGGGTTTTCAGCTTCTGAGATCCTTCAAAAGGAGGTAAAATGTCAAGCACATAGTGCGTCAGCTGAAGAACTTGAAAAGATGATAACAGCTCAAAAGGCAATTCCAATGTCAATGCATGGGCTGTTTCAGCTGGGTTTTCCGGTCGCCAGGACTCACAAATTTCACACTCCATAGAGAGTTCTTGCACTCCTTTCTTCTCCACCAGCTTTCTCATCCACACCAGCGCATCTCCATTATAACAGCTCTCAATCATGTGCCTAATGCTGCAGCTTCTTAGGGAACCACGATGAGAATTCAAGACTGAATTGATTAACCTAGCTGTTTGTTTTATGGCTGCTGGCCAATTTGGACCGAAAAGTTGAAGAATTCTACGCGAGTCAAGATCAATGAACATACCTCTCTGATCGAAGTCCAGGTGAGAGGTGAACTTCCACACATGCCTCCATCTCTGAGCTAGGACACTGGTTCTCACACTCTCCTTCAATGGAAGAAAGGATGTGATAGCAGGTAGTAGAGCATCAGGGAGTTTGCTGAACAAATCAGATCCTCCTTCACCAGCTCTAGTTCTCTCATAGCTTGTGTCCTCCATTGTTGACTCTCTGAAGATGGTAATCTCTCTATCTGCAATGGGTTGTGCTTGCAAAAGAAGATGAAAGGCAAATTTAAAGGCAAGAATGGGGAGTTAATGAAAGAGAATTGTTTCACTCAGATATGAAAAGTATCACATCTTTTACAATGGGGCCATAATTGCCCAGGGCATGCAAGGCACCACCCTTAACATCTGTCAATTTCTGTTGGGCATTTTTGAATTTCTTTTTTCTCTTTTGCCATTTAATTACAAATACTAAGACGCCCCTGGTTTATGAAACCAGAGTTGTATAATTATCCAGGCTTGATCGCTCTTAATTATTATAATATACATATTTTGGAAATTAATGCAATGAATAAGAAAGGGCCTACTCAGAAAAATATTTACTATCATTTATCATTCTTTTTCAAAAGTAATTTCCTTATTTAACTTTAATTGTGACTTACGTTTTCTCATCAGAATCAAGACGAGAAACGTATACCTTCACATGCAGTGGACTCCATTGCTGAGAAACGACACCAGCTGTGACAGCTTCTTCTGTAGAAACGAATCTTATCTTACTTCAGCTTCGCCCAAACATTATTATACTATATATATATATATGGAACATCATGGTATGATCTATGTTTCATATGAAAACACCTAATGTCTAGGTTGCCCATTTGTTTTAGACACATAATTTCTTTTATTGTATCATTTTTACACCATTTTATTTTCTACATCAAAGTTAGTCACAACTTCTTCACAAATCCTATATAAATGTGAGTCCTAAGAAAAATATATATGCAACAATTATTGCATAAAATGTGACGTCATGCAAGAGTAAAAGTATGTCCAAGAATTCTAAAGTGGTTTTGAGATTTTAGTTTATATATTAAGTTCCTTTCTTTACTCCTGAACTTCTGCTGTCTCGAACTATTTGTACTGTCAGTTGAATCACTTTGTCAGAAAAAAATTTGTAGCCTATTCAAGTTGCTGAATCATGGTGACCAAAAAAAATTGTTAAATCATCATTATAACTTCATAACTTTGAAATTTAATATCTTTCTCACCATTTTTTTAAACGTTGAAGAAAATTTAGTGAGCTACATATCATTGAAGATGAATTAGTTCCTCCTAAAACTAAATAATTTCTTTCATTCCTAATTCAATTCCAAGGTAAACAGAAAAAGGGGTTGATGAAGATGCCAGAATAGAGTTTAAATAATAAAATAATTTGTCATGAGAGACACGAATCAATAGACATACCATTCATGTTTCATGGAAACTTTTACGGTTAAAGCAGTTCTAAAAGGGAAGTGGTTTGAGATGGCTCCAAAGTGGGGTTTGATATCATTTATCGTGGGGGAAAAAAAAAGAAATTTCAGGCCATTTTATTCTTGAAGAGATATAATAAATTAAAACTAGAAAGCCAGTTTTTTTTTCTTTAACATTTTATTGTTAATAAAATAATTAATTAAACTAAATTTAATAACAGAGGAAAGGAATAAGTTTCTTGGAACTTCCATTTAAAAAAAAAGTTTCTTGGAACTGAAAATATAACTTTTAGTTAATAATCAAAATTCAGCAGAGAAATAAATAAATAAAATAAAAAGTAGAAAAACGAGATTATCTATTGGAATAACACACACAACACGATTTTACCCTCACTAAAATAAAACTAGTAAATTCTCAAAAAAAAAAATACACTGAATTGACATACTGTTGATGAGACTCATTTTCTGGGCAGTTCAACATCTGCACATTTATGTATCACACATCGTATATATTGCATAAAGGAAAGAAGAGAGAACTAACTACTTTATTATCTAATACCTTTACGTATCACACATCATATATATTGCATAAAGGAAAGCAGAGAGAACTAGCTACTTTATTATCTAATACCTTTACGTATCACACATCATATATAATGCATAAAGGAAAGCAGAGAGAACTAGCTACTTTATTATCTAACACCTTATTTGGAGTCCAGCAAGCTCAAATTTATGACTATATATTTAGTTATTTTTGGCTGATTTTAATATGATGGAGAGATTATTTGAAGCTTTTTGCAGTGACAGCAGACCAGCTAACTCTTTCATTGAGCTATTGGAGGTTATAGTAATGGTTTCCATCATGGTAGCTCTAGTTATCAGGTGCTTAACCAATCCTGATTCCACTTCCTTGCCTGTAAATCCCTTTAGGTACACATACTTCAGTTTGTGATGGATACAACGGCACAGTTCTCTTTCATCCCAAAGCATTGACTTGGGAAATTCGAGCTCATCATCAGTGCTGCAACTTCTGAGTTTTGGACCTTTGCTAACCTGCACAAAAGAATTACATAGGAAGCATCATATTCTACACAAGAAAACACTGCCCATGAATGTATATTTTTGGGTATCATCAATTAATGAAAATAGAAAGAGTGCAAAGCTCTTTCTAGTGATTTAAAAGCTTAGGATCAAGTACCATGTTCATTCCAATGGGATGAATGAGATTAAGAGAAATACAATTTTACCATTCACACAAACTAAATTTTATTAAATAATTACTTAAAATAATTTAAATCATTAAATTTATTAAATTTTATAATTTAAATTTGTAAGACCAAAAAATTTGAATATCCAAATGCATGACTATTCGTTTCTCCTATATGTTTATAGAAATAAGAGTCATCTCGTTTTGTGTAACTTATACAAACTGTGGGACCCAAAAATATAAAGATATAACGATTTAAATTATTTAACTTTCTTCTTCTTTTATTTTAATAATTTCTTTTCTATCTCTCTTAAAAATATAATAAATAAAATTTACTTTTTTTCATAATTTTTTTTAATTTTATATTTATCTCTTTTTAAAGTTATTCAACCGTTAAAATAGATGAACCGTACCCAAAAATCTAGATCTCTAAGTAATTATTTGTTCCTCTCACGTTTTTCAAGGGAAAAGGAGTTACTTCATTTGTGTAGCTTATACTAATGAAGAAGAGAAAGTTATTCCCTTACCAAGTATTAGTACCCAATAAATTTAATACAGGTATAGATTCTCTAAAATAAAAATTTCATAAAAATAAATGTGTCCATGTGATAATAAATAATGAATCAAGAATATAATAAGGGAAATGCGAGTAATGTAAAAAATGAAGATGTACAACAAGGGTGAGGGTCACATACCAGTTTTATAATTTCAAGAGTCAGCAGATTAACACAAGACCGTAATATGAATGACAAGGACAAAGCTTCTCTTATATTCTCCAAATCTAGCTCAATTGACAAGGACGTCAAATTCCCGAAAATGTTGGTCCTTGGAGATACCTAGAAAACAATAATCAAAAAGATGATATCAATTAGCAATGTTACATATAGTAGCTAACAAGAAAACCTATAAATTCATACATAAGTACGTTGAAAGATCATTGAAATAAACAGTTATGCAAACAGAGAATGCAATCTTAGTGACAAACAAATAGCTTAAGCTATAATCAAGAGAACTTACAGAAAAATCACCGCAACGTTCCAGAATCTCTCGAGTTCTCAAAACAAATTTTCCTTTCCCGACTGAAAGCATCTTCCGGGAGAAAACGGCCATTGGATTGCTGTAAAAATGAAATACCCTAACGTTCGGTGCCCTTATCACGAGATTCTTTGCCGGACAAATGATAGAAGCCAGCACCAATACTTCCAGCCTTTTTGCAGAAACATCTATTGCATCCATGCAAAGAACTCTGAGCTCCAAAAACTTAAGTTTTGAACTATGGATGGTGAGTTTCTTGAACCCAGCAGACTCGATGAGACTGAAATTTTCCAAAATAACACAGTTTTTCAAAATCATACTCAAGGTGTAATCATCCAAATGGATCTTCCTCAATTTTAAGGTTCTCATTTTGTCACAGCCCTTGAAAGGGTAATCAGTAATAAGCATGTAATTAGTCAACTCCAGTGAGCACAAAGAGGAGAAGATGCCTGTTGGGAAGTCTGGTGTAAAATCTTTTAATGCCTTCGAAAGACTTTGGCCCTTTGCCATTCCTACCAGTTCACATTCTAGGCTTAGTTCTCTCACCCCTCTCTTTTTCTCAAACAATAACTCAACCCAGGTTTCCACCTCCTTTTGAGGGAGGTGTACAAAGCGGCAACTTTTCAGGTCACCAAGGTGACGACGGATGAACAGGAAGAGCAGGATACCATACCGATAAATTCCCCTCTCTTTGTTTTGATTGAGAATCAGATTCAGATGAGCATCTGGTGGAATATGAAGGTGTGAAAAAGGGTTTACCATATGCTTCCAGTCAAAATTGAGGTGCGTGGTATGCTTCCACAATGGCATCCACCTCTTTGAAAGGACACTGCTCCTCACTGCTTCATCTATGGGGAGCAATGAGATGATGTAGCTCAAGATCTCATCTGGGAGTCGACTGATCAAGTCTGGCTCCTCGTAGTCTCTAATCATGGCCTTTGTTTGTCTTTTCACCATTCTTTGAGGGTGCTGTTGCAGCTAGCTTATGTTTGGGGTTGGGTAGAAGTTTTTGATGAGGGTGAACAATGGAATGAGGCTTAGGAGGGGGAGTGACAAGGGAGTGGTTGGTGAGATCTTTATCTATGGTAATGAACTTGTTAGCTTTCCTGAGTGAAAAAGGATAAAATGCATGCAGCTGTATATTTCTATCATTTACAAATCAATAATGGGGTGTCAATGGCACCTGCCATATTCTGCCATTTGCCATTTGGTCGTCCCATTAATTTTGAATAGCTATATTTGTTTTCCGTGCCTGGTTTTGACCAAATACTAGATTTTCAATTAATATCCCTGGATTCCTTGTGCACATATATATATATATATATATATATATATATATATGATTCCCTTAAGAGAAAAGATTATTAAGGATTCCCAAAGTCCCACCACCTTTTTAAAGTAAATTATTTAACGATAAATTTCACAAAATTTCCTTATAAAAGCGATATGGATTTAAAGTTCAAAAAATAAATGAGAAGATAAGCGCTAATTGATTTCATTTCTATCAAGTATAATTAAAATCCATTAAAAATCCAACTCCTCTATTCTCATAATTTAAAATTCATAAAAATTTTACTTAAAAAATTATTATTTTATTATATTTCACAAAATTAATTAAAAATACAGCTCCTCTATTCTTATAATTTAAAATTTATAAAAATTTTATTTAAAAAATTATTAATTTTATTAAATTCTGCAATTAATTCAGAAGACTTGCCAAATTTAATAGTTCACGCTTATTTTGATGAGTTATTTGTAAATTATATGCTTTTTTCTCTAAAAGTTGCAGCTCTTTAGTCTAACACAAGTGATTGGGTAGAGCTAGCATAAAACTTCAGAGGGATCAAAGTATATATTATAAGGGTTATATGAAAACAAAAAAGAAGGGGACCAAATATCTATATTAAAGACCATCTAAATATGACGAAGAAAATCTTAAATTGAAAAGCTGTGTATGGGCCATGCCGGCCCCACCCTTGCCAACACCGGAAATTATGAGTTATTATTTTTTATATTATATAATTTAATTTATAAAATTTAATAAATTTAATTATTAAAATAATAAGTATGAAAATTATATAAAAGTAAGATTATGTAATATAACCGAGGTGAAGTTCAAATTCTATGGAAGGCAAGAGGGATATGAGAAATTAATGGGAGAGTAATTGAAAAAGAAATTAATGGAAGAGTAATTGAATAAGCAATTAATATTAATAATATTGTGGGCTATTTAGTTGACTTTTCTTTCTCTGTATTTATATCTAAAAGACGTAAAATAACTGAAATGACGTGGCCCACTTGTTCAATTAGTATTGAATTTGATTTTAAATGAAATATTGAATATCTTAGCTTGGTTGAAATAAACATTATAGGACCGAGATTCTTTAAATAAGACTCACATATTATAAAATAAAAAAATTACTAAAATAAAATAATAAATTCAGGAGTTCTAAATTTTTTAGAAATAATATTACTTTAAAAAAGTTGCATAAAATAATTTTATGTAATCTTTAACTTTTATAAAATTAATGAATAAATTTGCATTCTTTAATTTTACAATTTAAGTCCGTATAAGTTAGTTATAAATTTTATAAAAATTACTCTTAAATTTTAAAAAATAAAATTACACATAATTTTTAATACAAAATTTTTATACAAATAATATTATTCAACCTTTGTGTAGCTAAAGGTTTTTTTCACACAAAAAATAGTAAAAATATTATTAAAATTAGGAGCCAAGATGACGTCCTTTTTTACAAGTTGTACAGTCAATTATATCACTTAGGACTGGGTTGGAGCATATTTTAAAAAATAAAATATAAGTGAGTATTTATTAATAAAAATTAATAATTATAATTATTATTAAATATAAATAAAATAAATTATAATTTATAAATTTAAAATAATTATAATTATTAATTTTTTATTAATAATAAATGACTTATATTTTACTATTTAAAATACACACTGCCCTTTGAACAATGCAATTGGATTCAGCCACGACATGTCCTGACAAGGGCGAGAAGTAGAGGCCAGAGTATCGGCCACGGTGTTACCCATTTTACAAACATGAGACAGAGAAATCTGGAAATAAAGAAGTTAACATGCCAGACTCCTTCATCACTCTATCAAAATAAGTCCTTGACTTTTGCAGGCCCTGGAACGCCAGTACCAATTCGAGACAGTCCACTTCAACTGTTAAACTCTAACCCGAGCAAAATTCTGCAGCTTTTAAGAGGCCAAAACATATTGTCAACACTACAGCACACCGAGAATCTCCATTGCCTTGAACTTGTCTGCACGATGCCACCAAAATTTTGGCGTCATTATTTCTGAAAACACAGCCCATGCCTTAATTTCCAGCCTCAAGCAGAGAAGCATCCATGTTTAACTTGATAGAGGAGGCACGGGGTGGCCTCCATAATGAGGCCAGCTGCACTTCATTGTGAAGAGTTAGGGTGGTTGACTGGGCGGCAAAATCCACCGTTGATTTTGCAATTAGATCCATAATATCAGACATCTCCCTTGTCACGCTATTGAAGCAAAACTGATTTCTGCTCCACCATAATGCCCACAAAAGAGTTGCCACATATGATAATGATTCTGGGTTGGTTTGTTTCAGCATTTCCTGCCACCAGCGAGCCACAGTTAACTCTCCATTTGAATGAGTACGTAGATATAAGCTGGAACCAAACCATATCCTTTGAAGGAAAGTAAAGCATGAGCTCCCGTTTCATCTTCCAGATTACAGCGGGGACACCCACTCGGAACCAACAACTCTCTTCTACGAAGGTTACACCTAGTTGGCCGGCAGTCAAGGGATGCCCTCCACACAAAAACTTTTATCTTATTTGGGACATTGAGCTTCCATATGGAATTCCAAGGGAAAGTGTAACACCGCTGCTGAAGTGCTACAAAATTGACAATTGCTATGCTCTGATACCAATAAATGTCACAACCCAATTTCTACGATAATTACTTTCATATTTTGTCAGAAAATTTTCGACAGATTTTCCTATAAGATCTCATATCTCAAGATGTATTAATATTTTTATTTAATGTTTTAAATATTGTACCTACAACTAATCTAGTACCCTTAGTTATACTGTGGTATTTCAAACCTGTACCACTTTAAACTAAATCATTTACAATCTCAACATATATGTATATTACATATTTAAATAACATAAAAATGAAACAAGAAGCTGACTTTGTCTTGGTCTTCACTGCTAACTTCTTAGCTTAATTATTCAAAAATAATGAGCTTCTAGTCTGCAAACGTAGAAACAACTTTAATGAGCTTAAGTTCAACGAATGGACAAAAGTCTAATAATGGAGAGTAGTTAAAAATTTCATCAAATTCTATCATATCTCAACTTTAACACATATTTTAGTATTCAAAATATCACTTTTAAAATTAATATTTTGCAAAATAGAATATTTTTTCAAAGCTATGAATCATCAAAATTAACATATTGCAAAATCAAGGAAAATTCATATTGGTGCCAAGTCTCAATATGTAACTCATTTCAAATATTTGTTCAAACTATAACAAATTCCATAAATATAAAATAATTGAAACGATCACTATGGTGCTATAAAACTTGTAGCCGCTATACACTCGGAAGCTTATATAGTACATGGTCATACGCTACCACAGAGCATGCCTCCAAAAGACTAAAAACACAAGATATATGCTCCAAACACTTCATGTATACCTCATGCAGTCCCATAGGCATCATATTTATCATATTCTTACTTGGTCACATAGCTAGGAGTGCATATTAGCTAGTGACATAAAACATGATTGTTGAAATATATATACTTAAATTCATCTTATTGGAAGTCATATTCAACTGTATATTGGGTCTAAAGCTCTCATTAAAATTTCATAAAACTAGAAATGTTTCATTATTCATAACATAACTCTTTTCCAAAGTTATTCGTCACCTTATTCATAAATCAAATTCTTGAAGATAAGAAGCACATTTCATAAATCACTTGTTTCTAAATAGAAGAAATTCATATTAACATATTTGAACTGTTCCCCATTTTATAAAAGAAGCCATACTAATTTAAGGAAAGAAATCTAAAGCAAATTGTTAGTTTTCTAAAATAAATATTGTTGGAAGTTTATCCACTTACCTGCACCTCTAGCTATTGTTATTCCCTCCTAGGCCTCCAAATACTGCTTTTGAATACTTTTTATGTGCTAATTCTTTTTCTTATATTTAGTATTTCATACATTTAAAGTGTTCAAATGGTAAAACAACGGTTGAAAATGTGATTGAGAGATTGAAAAACCCTAGTAAAGCAATTTCGACAATGGTCAAAAGTCACTGGTGTCGGTCAATGGAAGGTCAAATACCGGTCAACATTAGTGGCGATGGTCAATGGCGAGATTGACATGGCATGCTGACTATACATCGAATGCTGACTTGGCAACCTATGTGGGATGTTGACTAGGCTAACAAGGTTGACGTGGCTTACCTACATGGCATGATGACATGGCAACTGTTTGTGCAAGAAAGGCTAACGTGGTAGATGACATGAAGGCTAACTATGTAACTAGGGCTAACATGGCAGCTAACGTAGAGGTTGACATGGTCCTCTCCAACTTTTAGGCATGTGGACTACATGCGCCAGCGAGTCCAACGACACATCATGACGTTTCTCATGGCAATCTTTTCGGTTCCCAAATTTTTGACGGGGAACATATCTCAAGATTTGAGCCAAAAATGTGATATTTAAGAGTTGAGCGAAAATGATTCTTGAATTTTCTAGTGAAATATGCAATTTTCAGCACCATCAACACTTACAAGACCAATCTAAGCCTCCTTAGACTAATGTGATGAGAGAAAAACTCAAAATTGTTGAAGATCAAAACTTTCCCTCTCTAGCTTCTCTCTCTTCACCTTACATGGCTTCCTCTTTCTATCTCTTCACTCTTTCACTCCTCTTCTTTTGCTCTTCACTCCGCCTCTAGCTCTCCACTTCTTCTCTTCCTCTCTTCTTCTCTCTTTCTTTCTTCCTTCTTCTCCTTGCCGAGCTCCCTTCCTTTGTTTATTTCTCCCAACCAACTCACTCATGTCTTTTGCCAACACTCATCGTTCTTTTTTCTTTTTTACATTTAATGAAATTAATAAAATATTCTTCCTAACTTTTTTAAAATTACCAAAATGCCATTCCTCTAATTAGGCTGGGCCGTTGCAGAAAGAGCAAACAAGGTTTGTGCTATTGCTAGCATCTGGAACCCCACTATTTATAACAAAATGGCATGTTGATTTAGTGCTGAACACCCCATCCTTTTTACATCTCCAAACAAGACTATCAGTACCATAGCCGTGTGAGAGGCAAAGCCAAGATCTAATGTACTTCAAACGAGTAGAAATAGAGACTTATAAGATCCTTGTTCCAAGATCGCTTGTCAGGATCGATAAGCTGTGAAACTATAATTATTTCATTTCTAGGTGCACTCAGACTTGATGGCCTGGCTGGCAAGGGAGCCACTTATCTTTCCAAATATTGATGTTCTAACCATTTCCAACCACCCAGAAGTAACCTTGATTCAGGATCCATTGAGTTTAGGTTGCTTCTCCACACAAAACTAGAATTATTTTCAAAACAGGCCTTTAAAAATTTTGATCTGTTGTAATATATGCTTTTAAGAACTCTAGCCACAAGGGATGAAGGATATTGAATGAGACGCCATCCTTATTTGGCTAAAAGAACAGAATTAATGGCTTGAAAATTTTGGAAACCAATACCACCCAGCTCTTTGGAGAGAGAAATTTTTTTAACTTAACCAATGAATTTTCCTCTCAATCTCTCTCACACCTCACCAAAAATTATTTATCATCACTTCAATCTAGTGGCATAAATTTTGAGAGAGTCTAAAGCAACCCATAACATAACAAGGGATAGATTGAGCCACAAATTTAATAAGAACCTCCTTACTTACTTGTGAGAGTGCCCTTTCCTTTCAACCCCTCAGCTTCTTCTAAATTTGATCTTGGACAAAATCAACTCATTTTTTGCGTAGCTGTAGTCATTGCAGGAACCATTAGTAAAATCTTTATACCTAAATCATTATATGGTAGTTGGGCAGGCTTCATTCATTCTATGGTGGTAGGGACTGAATTCCTCTACTGTTAAGATAGAAAAATTTTAGAGAAATATAGATATAAAATTAAAAAAGAAAAAAATAATTAAAAAATTAAGACTCACATGTTAAATTATAAAAAAAAATTAAAAAAAAAGAAGTCAATAAATCTAAATCCGTAATGATACTGTCAGGTTGCAATCATGCAAGACAGAGTCAAGTGCTTTAAGGACAATTCTGAGGTTTCCATGGTAGAAAGGCAATGGTAAGACTATCAGATTCTTGAGAAGGGTAATGGTAATATTAGTTTGAGAGTTGATTTTGCGCTACTGGGAAAAAATTTGCAGGCCAAAGAATCTTAGGGGGATCGGCATTCGTCATCTCAATGGGGTACATGATGCTTTTCTTTTAAAATTGTTATCGCAATCCTTAAGTCAAAATAAAGAGTTGAGGACTCATGTACTAAATGCAAAATATGGAGACAGATGTAAATTGAGCATGGAATAATTGTGAGACCTTATGATTCAAGACTCTGGAAGGCCATCTGTGCCAAAATTTCAGCAGCTTACTAGGAAGGAAATTGGAGATGGAACAACAACTCAGTTCTGGAAAGTGCAACTTTTAACAAAAATCACGCATACTCTTCCAAATCAAGAGCTTACTAAAGTGGTTGCAGATTAGTTAAGACAAAATGGGGAGCGGAACTTACCTTATCTTCGGCAATACTTGTTAGAGTATGAGCTGCAGATCATAAAAGCTGTGCCTCCACCTACCCGAGAGGATGGAAGTGACAAAACACTATGGATGGGACATTCAGGCAAATTTACAATAAAAGAAGCTCACAATTCTCTCATGGGATTTTCTGATCAAAATCATGATACAATGTGGTAGAGAATTTGGAAGTGGAAGGGCCCTACACATATTAAGACATTCATATGGAAAATTTTTCATGGCAAATTAATCACTAGAAAAGTCACTGCATCATGGAACAGCGTAAAGGATGAAACACTTACTCATTGTCTCAGAGACTGTGGGGAAGTGAAATGTGTATGGCTTCAGTTGATGCCAAGTGCGTATCATGCATGGTTCTTTACTACTGATCTGTCATCTTGGTGCGGCAAGAACATCATGGCAAATAATTTATCTAAGGTACACCATGAATGGAGGGATACTTTTACGGAAATGGTAACGCTACGTGGGTTGCTCTACAACCGGAGAGAGGGAGGAAAGAGTCAAATTCTCTGGTTATAGACAAACTGTGAGTATAACCTACGTAAATATAACACTCCTCTACTTTTATGGTAACTTGCTGGATGACGTGGGCTTGGAGAAATAGAACGGAGCATGAAGAGAATTTTAGACGGCCTCAACAGCCGCGTGTAAGCATAAAGCAGTATATTGACGTTATAAGGGATGCTACTAAATCTCATCTTCTCAGCCTTTCAGATGAAGATCAGACCACATGTCTGGTGAGATGGGAACCCCCTCCTAAACATTGGATTAATCTGAATGTAGATGCAGCTATAAGGGGCTCATTGAGACGAGCTGACTGCGGTGGCTTACTTAGAAATAATCGGGGAGAATGGTGAGGTGGGTTTTGTTACCATCGGAATTGGCCCCATACTGGTAGCTGAGTTTTTGGGCAGTCTTTAAAGGCCTCCAATTTGTGTGGGAACAAGGCTATAGGAAGGTGATGGTAGAGTGTGATTCCAAAGAGGTTTTGAGGTTGGTGCTTTCTTCTCCCATGTATGTAGGGAAGAAAATGAATGTGCTGACCGGTTGCCCAATGGGCAGCAGAAGGGGAACGAGGTTATCAAAGTTTTTCAGGAGATTCCTCAAGGGCTATATCAAAGATTTCAGACAGATAATATAGGGGTTCCTTCACCCCCTTTTGCTGTTCATTTGTAGTTCTTTTTGTGCCCTTTCTCATACCAAACAAAAAAAAAAACAGTAATAACAAATAACATAAAAATATTAACATATTGCGGTTGTTAATTACAGGATTACACTAGAATTACGTAAGTGGTGACCATGGTCATGCAACCGGAACTTCAATATTTATTAAAGAGTCTTATATTAAATAAACGGATCTTAGTATATTATTTTATTATTTTTTATAAAAGTGCATCGAAGTAAAAGAAAAAAGAAAAAAAAAGGGTATGGGATAAGGAAATAAGATAACAAATCCCCAAAGACATTGCTTTCTTATCAAAATACTTGTCTTATAGTAAAGGTTAAATCTTAAAGGTTAATAAAATAAAGAGAAAATACTTTTCATTAATTCCTTTAAAACTTATTACTTTCAAATGACATTAAAAGCTGTTTGGTGAAAATTGAAAGCTAATTCACACAAGATGCATACTTGAAAAATGAGTAATCGGCTAGAGAAAAATGAGTTGATCATATATACATGGAGTAAAGATAATGGATCAAATTGTAAAAGAGAATTGGTTGAGTTGGTAATGTTGAAAAAACAGTGTTCATAAGGCTTAAATGTAAATTCTTTTGTCAATAATCTCTCTTTAGTAAGTAATCTATAAGTACCTCATCATTAAACTCCATAATATATTCTGATCTTAAAATAATATAATTTTTTTTGTTCTAAACTTTTATTTCCAAAAAAAAAGAGATAATGAATCAAATGTAATTATGTAGCTTGAATTCCATGGTAATCATTAAAGAGAATATTTATCATTATTTTGTTTTGATTGCATATTATTAACAATTATGAAGTTAGAGTTTGAAGTACTTAATACAACGTTCGTCGGTTATGTTGGTTCATAAATCTTACGGAGATGAAGCATCTCATCGCTTGTACTTACGAATCATTCCTTGTTTTATCATGAAGACCTTAAGCTGCTCTCAGGGTTCAGGAATAGACGTGTATGGGGGACACAAGATGTACATGTGAAGAGTAAAGTCTAGCTTCACTCTAAAAAGAATAATGGTAATTGGACAGGAAAATGCCGGTTCCATGTAGCATATTCCTATATGAGAAATGATGGGATACGTCACGTCTAGATAAAATTATTAAAAAATAAAAATAAAAAGTTTTAAAAAAATAATAAATAAAAATAAAAATTATAAATAAAATTATAAATATAAAAATATAAAAATATCATTACTCTTCTTTAAGTGTACGCAGTCGACTTTTTGTTTCTTTTACAGCGTACTCTCAACTTGCACAAAATCAATTATGGATCTTCATGGTGGCGCGGGACCCATGGCTCTCCCAAAGAATTTTGAAATTTTTAGTATGTAAGTTTATATAATTTAAGAAAATATTATATAAAAATTATGAGTTCATCAAATTTTAAAACATATTATGCATAACTTGTATATTAATAACACAAATTAATTAATAATATAATTATCTTATACTAAAATCATCTTTGCAATTAAAAAGGATATAACACATCTGAAAATTGTATTAGATTATTAGTAATTTACTAAATAATTAAATAGTTTGCAACTAAAAATAAGGAAAATAAAAGAGAAAGATAGAACAAGTTATTAACTTTCAATGTAAATAATATTTAGCATTTTATTCTATATTAAATACACTACAAATAATAATTTTTGTTATAAGAAAATATTAATTGAAATTAACTGTAACATAATATTTTTAATACTTCTATAATCTATTAAATTTGAATAACTTATAAATTACACTTTTAAAATAAAAATTAATTACACATTAATTTGAGTATACTTGATTTTTAGTTAATTATTGCTATACTATTTGTATTAATATTTTTATTTAAAATTAAAATGTTTTTTCAAAAAATATAATATATAAATACATATTAATACAAATTAAAATTTTATACTAAAAAATTATTTAGCTTCCGCTAAAATTTTGGCTAAAATCCACCGCTGCACAAAGCAACATACTTCTATCATTGTTCATTTGACACTGACATGAACCTAATGGCTCTCAATCAACTTTTCTCTTATTTGTATCTTAAGAAAGAAAGACAAAATAATTTTAAATCACAGCTTTCTTTACTTAATTTTATTATTTTTATAAATAAAATTTTTAAAAATTTTAAATTATTAAATTTTACAAAATAAGTTATGAAACTCATACATTTAACAATTTATTAACAATTTTATGAGCATTAAGTAAAATCCTATTTCATTAGTATACTGTCCTTTTTTTATTTAGTGTTTTAGATTTACATAGTCACAGTTGGAAGGCAATAGACACCAAACTTAAGTTTTAGAAGCATATGATAGATGGGAAAATGTTGTATATTCGTTTGGGGAGCGCACTTTCCCCAAACGCACAAACACGAATAGTTTGAGAAGAGAGAAAAAAGAAGTGGAGAATTTAAGAATGTATGCAAATTTGCGGTTTTGTCCTGATTGCTTGGCTGTTTAACCCTAATGACTTGCTTGATTTCTGGGTATGGTATTATGTTGGTGTATATACAGATTCTCTTGTTTATATTCCATGGATAGCAATGAGGTGGTAAAAAAATGGCTTCAAAATTAATAAAAAGAATCTGAACCTAGAAGCAATAGATAAGTGAGGCTGATATCATAAATCAAAGTCTATTTTTACACCTCTAATCTTATATGATGCTCATACCTTTTGACATAAACTTTTAAATTTGAGGGTTTCACAGTATAATTAATAAAATTCAGCAAATTTAATGACATAAATTATGTGTTATGACTTATAATTGAGTGAATATAAAGGTGTAAGAATAGTAAAACTCAATGTAAATTCACATGTAACAGCATGCTGAAAAACCAGTGTGTGTGTGTGTGCATAGATAGATAGATAGATATTCATAAAGTAAAGTTTTGCTGCATCGCATCTTAGTCAAGTAAATGATCTTCCTTTAAATTATCAAAGACAGTAACCAATGACCACCTTGAGACTTATCAACCAATAAGGATGGCATCTGGCTGCGGTTCTTAATGAATATGACTCAAGTAATTTGCACCCAAGTTTAACTTCTAGCAACTGATACCATTATAACACACCCATGCAGCAACCTATACAACTCTGTGAATATCACCAGCGGTGTGTTCCCTTTGTCACACCAAGAATAACCGCAATTGTAGCAATAACAGCCTGCAAAAGCAGTATTACAAGGTTAGTTATATTACAAGACAAAGCAAAGCTTCTCATAAATTATTCATCAATTTGATATAAGTAACTGCAACAAACCAACACTTAGGGAACTAATTTCCCGTCCAATTATGCAGTAAAAGCTCGTCTTAAATTCATCAAGACTAGGAATTAAGTACCAACATGACAAAAGCTTGGATAAAGAGAAGACTTGATAATCAGTCAAGAGGTATGGCTCATTCGAATCTGGATCTCCTACCTTTATTATTTCTTAATTTTGGTAACTTTCTATATATCTCTCTCTAGTTTACATTTAAATATATTTTATAGATCTTACATTTTCCTTTCTTTAATCTTTGTCTCTTGCATAATCTTGTATCTATCTATCTCTTACTGCATCCCTTACCTTTAGATTCCCAAGGGTAGGGAATCCAAATCCAGCACATCCAGGCAACTTCAGAACAAATCCAAGTTTAAAAGATACTACAACACTGCAATACTTACATCTGATAAAATAGGAACAACATAACCTTACTAAATTATGTACAGAACTTTTGAAACATGCATGAAGTCAACATAAAAGAAGAAAGAATCACTTACAGCAATTGTACAAGCAATATATCCAGGTTTCTCTCGGTAGTCTATTCTGGAACAAAGCAGAATTATTGCCCCAACATACCACGGGATAGCAGCAAGGAAGAAACCTATTATAAATCTTCACAAGAGCAGAAATTTTTTGAAATCAACGACCCAATAAAAACCATCAAAGAAGTGGCTGGTTTGACTAGACCAGCCAAGGAAAAGGAAGAAAAAAGAACAGTTATGTATATAATAATAAAATTAAAAAGCAACTTAAATGCAGTTCCAGCATGTTTGTTAAATCTTATAAAGACAAAGAGTAACATGGAATCGTGAAAGAAAGATTCCCATCATGCCTGCATAATCAGTTATCTGTGACTAAAAGGTTCTAGTTACTTGCCACTTTAAAGAAAAACATCTCCAACTAGTGCAGATATAATACTTTCTGAGAGATGTTATTGACTACAGTTAATTTTGACGCGAAAAACACTTCGCACAAAACAAAAGGGGGGTCAATCAAGTCAACAGTCTAGTTGTTTAGCATTATTGTAAATAGTAAGTACAGTATATGAATTAGTGTTGAGCCACCCTGACCATATGCTGGTCAAAAATAAAAGATGTGCAGGCACCAGGCAACAGTAGGTTCAAACTGCTGAATAGCCAGCGCATTGCATGGAAGGTGGCCATTTTCAGAATCATAAGAGTGAATGCTCAAGAATGGTCTCATGAAATGGGCAAATCTTATGCCATTTCCAATTTCTTCCTCCTCAGATTGTAATTAGTCTTTATAGTCCAACTCCTTAAAAGCAAGCATAATGAGAAATTGCAACAACACAAGTTAGCAAATTTGCTGGTAATAATGTACCACTAAATTACGTCAGTTAGATTCTCAGCTCCATTTAATTAGGTAGACCCACTATGCAATTCAAAATAAGAATGTCATTATTAGTTCGCCATTCTCTTGGTCTATAGCCTCAGTGCCTCACACAAAAAGATCAAAAATTAAATAATTTAACAACCGAATTCAAAGAGAGTAGTTTCCTCATAAAAAATAGTATAGATTGAGATTTGATCTTATCCCAAAACACAAAAATAAATTAATAGACTAAAATAAAATAAATATAATTGTATAAAATAACAATCAGAAAAAGAAAATGTTGCTGTGGTAGAAGATTACCATAAATTGAGGCAAAATGTACAAACAGAATATAGGTTAAGTAATTAATATATATGGTGGCCTAAAGTATTGAAAACTGACCTCAAAAACAGAGGGTGAAACTTATATAAAGTTCTGAACATTATAGCATTATAAGACAAGCCAACCTCATGTCTACAAGCTAGCTGTGTGATGTTATCAGACACAACAATAATGAAATTATTTAGATAAAACTTACAGGCACCAGCCACAACCAAGACCACAGCAAGGAAGGCGGCGTTCTCTAACTGGTGTTCCTTCAGCAACTGCATAAAAAATAGCACAAAGGTATTTGCAATGAATCTAGCAAGCAGGATAATGGAGTGTGTTACACAAAAAGGAAAAATTGTTGTGAAATTCACATCAATCAGAATCTCAATCATAAAAACCAACAGTTCAAAGATGCCTTCCAACATAGCTGGGTTCACCGTTTCCAATGGCTAGCTAAAAGACCTTATGGCCTTCACCAACCATACAGGGGTTTCTAACATACTAATAAATAAAGTATAATAGTGTTTGCAAAATGGGAAAGGTGAAAAAGGAATTAAAAGGAAATGATAAGCACCAAGACCTTATGGCCCGTCACCAACCATACCAGGGTGTTTTAACATAATAATAAAGTGTACTAGTGTTTGCAAAATGGGATGGGTGAAAAAGGAATTAAAAGGAAATGATAAGCACCAAGATATAGTTCCCCTTTCAGACATTACCGTCAATTTAGTAGAGTCGATATGTTAGAAAACCTAGGACAACACATATTATTGGCCATGCAACCAGCTCTTTAGGAGCATATAGTTAATCCACTAGGTTTGAATGTAATTACTCTCAAAGATAAGATTGAACATTCCAAAAATCAACTATGCTTAATGCGTGACTACCCTGAGACATGGAGGATCAACTTCACAATCGCAAACAAGCCCATCCAAGACCCAATTACCACTTATATATGGGGGATCCTAAGTAGAATGCCTCCTGTTGAAGAAGACAAAGAACCAAAGACTTGACATACTTGAGTTGCATACCCCTTTAATCCAACTGTTAGGAAAATGGACATCGGCCAAACAACAAGTCCCCATGAGAATGGTCAAATTATTGCACAAAAATTATTACAAGGAACCAATCTTTCTTTTAGCAACAGAGCTGGTTGACTCTTACGAACTGAAGAAAAAAATACTGTTTTCTTTACATAATTATCAAAAGTACCTATCCCTTTCCCTTATGCTACTATATATACAAACAGAGAAGGGTGAATCCTAGAGGAGAGTTAGTTACAAATGGGATAAGGAGTATAACTGACTTAACTATTTGCCTACCTAATACACAATTAACCCCTCTTACTCCTAACATTAACGTACCAGTGATACCAGTATTGTTAAATTCAACAACATTCATAACAATCACATAGAATATGCAAAGAAGCATCAGGAAAAATTAAATACAAAAAGCTCGTATCTTTAATCTGAAACATAAGAGAAATCATTAGATCTAGCATCACAGGACTGAAATTTGGAATTGAAATCAGTAACCCATTACAATCAAGCTCCAATCAAACCCAATGAAGTCACCAAAAGAGTTAAAAGGAAAAAGGGATAAACAATCACAACCATACCCGGAACCGCTTGGTACCCATGAGCGTAATACTGAGGCGGAGGAGGGGGAGCAGAGGGGTCAGTGACGCCCGGAGGCGGGACAGGTTGAGGGAAGCCGATCACGGGCTGAGGTCCCGGCGGAGGATAGTTGGAGACACCTTGAAAAGTGCCATACTGAGGAGGAGGATATGGCTGCGGTGGTGGTTGGTAGTGGGGTTCGCTAGAGAGAGCTCTGGTTTTGTCTTCTTCGCTCATCTTCTTCGTCTTCTGTCACTTTGACTAGCAGCTCCTTTCTTAGGCAGCAAGAGACCGTGTGACTGATATAACCAGGCAGAACCAGAGCACGTGACTAGGGTGATGCTTGCGTTCTTCCCTTCAAGTTACGAAAGTTTCAACTACCAACTGTTTTTTTATTTTTTATTTTTTTTATGACATATGTGAACTATAAGTTGGCTGTCAAGGAAGAAGAAATAAGGATTGGAATTCAAACCTTTACAACAGTTTGTGGCTGATGATCATATGTGCTAGATGTCCACCGGCTATCAATTGATTTTCTATTAGAAGAGAAAAAAAATGTAAGAAAATAAAGCTAACAAGAAAGGGCATATCAATTTTATAAAATTCTTGGATAGCCATTAGTCTTTTGGGTAGGCTCCACATAATGATAAGGTCTCGTGTAAGAACTGAAAGAAAATTTAACAAAAAGATTAATGTGAAATTAGGGTTTCTATTGCTGACCAAAATTATTAGGAAGATAATAAAACTTGTTTGACTCATTACTATGAACAATTTCCTATCTCTTTTTTCTCCCGTCGTCATGATCCTTATTTTGTTTGTATGAAATTTGAAATTGGCAATCTATCATAACACTTGTGTGTTCATCAAATATCACACTAGGTTAAATTTGAAATTATACTATCTTAACAATATAATTATATTAGGTGAAAAAATGGAAATTTAAATTATATAATATTAAATCTAAAATGAGTTAATGCTAAATTATTTATTTTTTAATAAATTGCACATCTTATTATAAAAGTTATGAAGTTTATTGAATTATTCTCTCAAAAATCTTATTAATCTAAAATTTGTTAATTATTCATGAATAAGAATGGAGTAGGAAAGGGGTAAAAAGTGCTATTTTTTTCTTCATTCCATTCACAACTTTTGACTCACATTTTTAATTAATGTTATTGAAATTTAAACCAAAGATTAACTATTAAATTTAAAAAAAATATAATAAGAACCACATCAATGATGTAATTTAAATGTAGGTCCATATATGTAACAATAATGGGACTCGTTGTTCCCCAATCCGACAAAAAAAGTTTTTCCATCCTTGTCATCATCGTTAATGGTGGGAAGAAATTTAGTCTCATCCCTAATCACCTGAAAGATGGGGTCCACAGAAATCTATATCTCATAATATAACCGTAAATTCCATACCATTATTCAAAAATTTTTGCCATTTCACTTGAGACATGCACCATAAATTCAAACTTAAATCTAATATCCCAGAGCCCCAAAATCCCTACCAATGTTCAAGTATAATCAAATTAGCGTCCAATGGTATACCTGGCAATTTAACCAGAAGCTCTTCAACTCGATCTCAACGACAAGCCTGATAAACTCTATTTAATCCGCACCCATGTCCAGGAGTCTCTTAGATCTCAATTCAGCTCCTCAGACGATGAAGATACCTTATTCTCTTTGCTGTGCAGAGTGTGTCCCTTTTGCTCCCATGTGTGAGTATGGGTCGGGGTTCCTCAATAGTTGTCTTTGATCCTAAAGCCTGATTCGAGAGGAATCCAAGGCATTGCTTGAACCAAAGTAGGAGCGCAAGCCACATAACCCACTTTCAAGCAATTGATCAAGACCATGGAAATGGAGGTTACAGCAATTGAGAGGATAAAAGAAGCAGAGAAAAAGTGCAAGAATGAGAGAGAGATTGGAGGGTAAAGACTGAAAAGTAGGCTAAGGTTTTTTATGATCAATCGTATACATGAAATTACTAACTCGCCATTTATTTTATATCACGTTTAAGTTTAATAAGAATGACATTTTGGTTGTCTCATATTTTTATGATCCCGCCAAGGCAAGGGTTGTGATCCTGTTTCCGGCCCTGAACCGCCATCGAGGAAATTTTCTCCTTGTTTCTGTCCCTGCGAGGAGAAAATCTCCTCCGTCCTTGACCGTGTTTGGGGAACTCCCAACGAGGACCCACCTGAATGGGGAAAGTGCCATCCGTATGGTGAGTAGTTCATAACAAGAAGTACATTATAAACAACGTATTTAGAATTAAATCATTTGTGTCGTAATAATATAAGACGTTTCCAGAGAGTAAAAAGCTAATCCACCACCATTTGGATTTCATGATACATTAAACTTAAAATCAAGAGGCCATACCAAAATTGATTTGAAGAAGAAAACTAAAGTCTGATTATAGGTTTACTTAAATTATTCTTACAAGCCATATGAACTGTCTTTAATTATTTTACGAACTATATGAACTGTCTTTGAGACTCACAATCATCAACTTATTTGTTTACAATTTGCATTTTTTCGCTTCAACCCAAAGGACAAGTATCAACTTCTCTTTCCTTGAAAGACCTTCATGTTAAATTACATCACCGTGCGAAAGCCAAATATATAGCTTACAAGGACTCTCTGCAAGTTTTGGATTGGATTCCACAAACCAAATTTGCAGGGGCAGCTATGTCGATCATCTTTGGATATGGAAGATTAAGATCTGTTGCAAACATCAAACTTATTATTAGCAGCGTTCTTTGCATATAAACCAACAAACAGTCTTATTGATCATGCATATAAACAAAATCAGTTTCATCAGCTTTTAATATATGTACTTACTTGCCATGATGTTCTTGAAAGTTTCCTGCAAAAGAGGAACAAACAATTTAAACATTGAGACACAGCAGGAAATGCGGCTAACCAAAAGCAAAAGTTCTCCACATGTTTATACACATGTCTAAATCCAGTATCTATAACTTTTTCTGCTAGTTGCTATAAATCATTCTCTCATGAAAATTACAAGGTTTGCTATATTGACCTTATTGAAAATATAAAAAATGGGCATCCTTCACATTTCCTGAACATTTTGGAACAAATGGTGTATCCTAGAAGATAGCTAAACAGAAAAGTTTATTAGTTTTCTGACAGGACTAAAAATTGTCAACTGAGATTAAGGCCCCGTAGTTTTGTAGGATGCAATCTGTTCATAAGGTGCATAAACTCAGTTCTCTTGATGAACTGGAGTAGAAGCAAAGTCCAATCTCCTAATTTGTAATATAACAAATCACACTTTCTACAATATCTCCAAGGAAATTAACTTCAGTGAATACCATATATAATTGTGGATAGCAGCTGTGCTGTAAACTGGATTCTACTTCCCATATATGTTGGTCCCTAAATAGTATTATTCTTATATTTCTGCCATAGCAGTTTCAATTAGTGGTAATGAACTTGTGATATGCTCAATTCATTCAACATTACCTCATCCTTTGTTAGGCGGGGATTATATTGCATCTCCTCTCCTACAGTGCTTACCTGAAATCAGTAGTTTGTGTAAGCAGCTTTATACAAATTAAGCAAGAAAAAAGCTTAGGGTCTCCTTACAGTGAATCCTTTGTAGTCATGAGCCGGATAGATTAATGTATCCTTCGGCAACGTAAAAATCTGCCTCAAAAAATATGAGATTTTGTAAATATAAACAAATTTAATAAGCTACAAAATTACCAATACCATGATTACTCTCAAGTTCTTGCCTGTGAATGCACTGATTTGTATAGCTGCTCTGAACTTCCACCCTGCATAATAATTTATGGCAATTAGCTGCCGCTACATAGCATTCATTGCTTCAAGATGAAATCAGAGGATGGTCAGCAAGACCAAACCCCAGTCCAATATTATGCAATAAATTGGAAAATGTATCTTGCGTTTAGATATACCTATGAACACCCTTGAGAAGCACCATTAAAGATAACTGAAAAACAGTATATACCTGAAAATCTGTTCTTCCACATCCACGTATTAATAAGGCATCTCCTGTGAATGCCATCCTAGGCTGAGGATGATCGGATGCATCTCCCGTAACATATGTAAGACAACCCAAGGTATGGCCAGGAGTAGCACGAACCTATTGCCATCAAGATGATGAGACGGTATGCAGTATATATTATAATGAATCATTATATATGTCATCTATGTTATTGCACAAAAGAAAATATGTAAATCCTTTGACTACAAATGTAATTAAATGGAGAGAAGAGGATCCTTAATAATCAACACTCAGGACTTCGTAAAAAAGGAAGTTCTGGATTTTCACAACAATAGTTACTTTTTAATGCCTCTAGTTTATGGGGATTCAAAACTATAGGAAATCCTTGATTGGCTACATTGTGCTAGAATACAACAAACTGAAGTCATTCTTTACAGCAGTAAAGAGCCTGCTTTCACAATGTAACACTTAAATTTAAAATTAGATTGCAACTGAAAATTCAGCCATCTGTCACCTAGACCAATCAAAGGTCATATTACCTTGAATTCCTTATTACTGGTAGCCTATCTTTCATGATGTCACAATACTAGAAGCACATGTTGATAGCATATGCAGCATTTGATCAGGTTGCAGTGCTTTCTTCCTAATAGCATAAGATTTTTGTAGAACAACTGTTCAAATTTATCAAGCATCATGGAGAACTAAATTGTCCAAGGAGCAGGTTTGAAACCCATTCATTCATTCATCTTAAATGAAATATTTTTTGGAAGTGACAATCCCGGCCATTAGAAAGCATCTCTTTCTAAAAACTAATTTACAACAGCAAATATCAGGCCTTCAACTGCTTGTTTGTTCACATAATTGTCTTATTATCATGTGAAATTTCTTAATTAGGCAAGAGGCTATAGACCGTACCTCAAGAAATAGATCACCAAAATAAACTTTATCACCAGGCTCTACATAAAGATCAGCTGTTGCACCACTTGCCTTTGAAATAATAGATTTTACATCCGGAACTTTGCTCTATATGACATAAGTTCGTAACAAATGAATACTTAGTTATTACATTAATCTATAGACATAAATGATCTCATGCCAACATATACGCAGCAGTTCAGAGAGAAACATTATAAGAAAAATAAAACGAAACATTCAGCAGCTACACACCTTGATGAGGCCAGTCCCGGTAACATGATCAGCGTGTAAATGAGTGTTCATGGCATATATAAGCTTCAATTCCAATTCTTTAACGAGGGATATATCCCTATCCACTGTCTTATCTACTGGGTCAATCAACTGTATTATTGACAAATTACCATTAATCAGCAAAACATAAGAAATCCGTCAGCCAATATATAAAATGTTCCCAAAACCCACTACAATATGCCCACAAACGTTCAACTACATACTTAAAAACTGCAATTCTCTGTGCATCATAAAAACTCTGAAGCAATTACCGAGTATCTCACTGATAACCCAATTAGCAGATTTTGAAAATTACAAACTGCACAAGTGAATCCCGTGCAAAAAATGTTACCAGAGCTGGTCTAGTGGGGTGTGAAACATCGGCAAGAAGGTAAGTGTAGGTTGAAGATTCTTTCTCGAAAAGCTGGCGGAATAACAGCTTCGAAGACTGTGACGAAGTGGAGTAAGAACCCATTTGCGATCTGAGCCTCGTGCTGAAGGATATTGCTCTAGAAATCGGAACCAGAGGCAGAGTCGAGGCTTGGAAAGCAAGGAGAGAGGCTCTGCTGAACTGAAATTGCAGCATTTGCGTGATAGTATTTATTCAGGCCCCAAGATAAAGTAGGAAAACTCTTGTTGTTGTTATGTGAAAAACAATGACCAAAAAAAAAAAAAAAAAACCGATGACGTTGTTTTCGATCAATTGAACATAGCCAAGGTCGCCATTGAAGGGGGATCGTTGTTCGTTTAGCTGGTCCTGGCGCGTATTGGTTGTTCGTTTAGCTGCTATATTTCGGATTGCCTGCTGATTCAGTGTGCGGCGTTGTCCTTTCTGTCTCCGTCCGTGGTTTTACGACACGGATGGCAGCATCCATTTCCACCAACACCATTAATTGGGTCCATCAACAAGACCAAAAACGAATGTTTTATTTGAAAGTGGACTTGCTTTTGCATTTTGTTTTGGGCCTCTTTCGTTGGCTTCTGAATACTTGTATGTAAAAGCCTGTATTCAGCTTGTCATTTTTATAAAATAAATAATATTATATATTTATTTACAATTTATATTATTAAATTTATTACACATCTTCTAAAATCTTACAATTCTCTTTAAGTAACTAAGTATTTGATATTCCTACTTAGAAGTAGGAGCACTTTTTTCTATTAGCATTTATTGGGTTTTGTGTCCGTTGCTTAGTTTGAAGTTTGAAGACAGTGCAAATAGAATTTTATATTTTTTTAAGTAAAAAAATATTTATAAAATAAAATATAAATATATAATTGTTAATAAAAATTAATAATAAAAATTATTATAATATATAAATATATAAATAATGATTTATGAATATAATATAATTTATATTATTAATTTTTTATTAATAATTATTTAATTATACTTTTTAATACTGCAAAGCATGTACTCTCGCCACTTAAATAAACACACATATTTGAAATTTAATTATTTTTGAATTAGTGACTGCATCATAATTTTGCATTCACAAAATAAGATAATTTAACTATTTTTTATAGTAATTAACTCTGAAACTATCTTTTGTGGAGAATGACCTAATCATCAATTATATTATACTGTATTTCTTATGTATATTATTTCCGCAGTCAAAATCTGATGCGTATCAATCACAAAAAAATTCAACGTGTGTCATATTCATTTGACCAAGTTTTAAAGAATGAGTCTTACTTTATAATAAAAAATTTTAATTATTAAATTTATAAAATATTATAAATTAAATTATATAACTCAATAAATTAATATATTATATTATTTAATTATGAGCAGTACTAATTTTAAAATAACTTTTATGCATGAATCGTTTATCCTCCAGTAAGAAAAGTATAGAAGCAAGTATTTTTTTTTCATTTGCGAGGCTAGTTTGTAACTTCCTGAGTCAAAGCCTGTCACGTACGTACGATGGAATTTCAATAAATTCACGAAGTTAAGTTTGGTAATGCTCGCGATTTAATCAAAGGCTTTAAATTTCTTAGGTCTTCTAACAGTTTTTCAAAATTTTGAGATGGTACGCGACGTTATTTCGTGGGACCCACCAGGACTTTCCCCGCCCGCCGGACGTCGGTTATTATACCTTCCCACCGCCAACACGGATTTGACACGCATGATGTTCAAACTTATGATGCGCCTCCTGACCCACATTGCTTTTCTCCATCTCCTCTTTGTGCAAGCGGCTCTGCGCCTCGGCGCCCGTTACTTTGCCTCTAAGGTACCGTTTTGCCGTTTGGGAGTGTCTGCAGATTCTGGACCCTCGAGTTGGACATCCATTCAAGTTGTCCTTCGCTCCTAATAGTTTATATCCTATCCAATAAATTTGCCCAAAAAGATGCGCAAGTTGGTGAGTCACTGTGCTTACACTTTGAGGGTCTGATTGATAACCTTTTTCCTATTTGGACCAAAGTTTTTGTTCTTACACTGTCTGAGTGTCTTTGTTGCCGCGGCAACGGCTCAGTATCTTCTTTTAGAATCTGAACAATCGCTTACAATGATTGGGTTGTGATCGAGGATTCGGCATTCAACATATCAGATTTGTGATTCTTTTGTGGATGCTTTCCAGTTTTGGTTGTTATCAGATTGGTAGACAGTGAAGTCAATTAATGGGCATCATCAAAGTTTAATCTTTTTCAAAGAACTAGCAGTTTTCTAAAATCGGGTTTTTGAATTTGGGGAAGAAGAAGTGGAAAGTCGGATGTATATAACCGAAGTTTCAATCTTGCATCATGTGGGCATTGTGCTGCTGGCACTTTGGTTGCTTTCTGCATACAATTGGTACCATCCGGTTGCTTATTTTGTAGCTCTGATCTATCTCTATCTGGTACGAATCTAAACTCTCTGCTCTGGCTGATTTCTATTGTCAATTTGCAAATCTTTGATTTGTCACTGTTTCTTTTGTTCAGCTCCTTCTGAATATGGTTTTTAACATTTGTTTTGTTTAACTTTTTGATTGATTAACGGTAAAGAGAAAAGGAATGGGCCCTTCTGAATGCCAGGAATCATATTCTGTATTTTATCTGTTTTTTTTTTTGCTAGAGGTTAACAAAAAAGATGTTAGATGCGTTGCTGACTGCGGTATTTTTCTTTTCTTTCAAAAAGGTGCATGAGCGGTATGTTACAAGACTGCGGAGGAAATTACAGTTTGAGGCGAGGAAACAAACTAATCAAAGAAGGGTAATTCTGCTGTTTTTTTTTTTTTTTAATCATTGTTGCCATGGTTATCTGATTATTTGGGTATTGCACTTGCTTATTTTTTCTAGGATCACGAGATTTGAGGGGAAAATAATAAGTTACAAGTATGTATGTGTATATATATATATATATACATATATATATATAATTTATTTATTTATTTATAACTGGAAAAATGGAAAAAATCTTTGCGGCATGGATCTCACTCTAAGTCATTCTTTAAATTCCTCCAAGACAGAATGTGAACCAAATAGAAGGAAATTAAAATCCATCTTAGTTCTGTTGCTCAATTTGTTCTCTTCGATAGAGATTGTTGCTTGCCAAAAACTATATTCTCTTAGATGAAATTTCAAGATTTATGTTCTCTTTTCTAAAAACCAAAATTTCTCAGAGAAGAAAAGTGAAGAAACCCTTTTAAAGCTTAATGATGGAGGTTGGAAAAAAATTGGAAATTTGGAAAACAAAAAATATAAGCAGTAATTGTTTTCCTAAATTACTCTTTTGTGGATTAATATTTGTGTTTCCCAGTAGCTTCTTTTCACGTTTGCGTAAAATGATTAAAATATTGATTGAATTGTAGCATCCTATTTTCAATGGACTGGGATTTTGGCATAATTTGCATTGTGGCCTTTCTTGTGCTTCAGGTGCTTTCTGATTCTGAAACAGTCCGGTGGTTGAACCATGCTGTTGAAAACATATGGCCCATCTGTATGGAACAAATTGTCTCTCAGAAGATTTTACTACCGATTATACCATGGTTCTTAGAGAAGTACAAACCTTGGACAGCTGTATGGCTCTTCGCTGCTACATAGCTTGATTATGCTTGATCTATCAGTTTGAAGTTTAAAAATTCTTTTCTTGATAATTAGTATGTTAGATGCAAATATCTTATATCAATGTCAGCTTTTTTTTCCCTCTTGTTTACATTGGGCCTGAAATATCTGAAGTTTATTCTTTGTCTGTATCTTATTCTGTTAATATTTATTTGTGTTCAAATATGAATTTGTTCGTTTGACTTTTGGTGTTTATCAGATACTGATAACTATATAATTTGCAGAAAAAAGCTGTAGTTCAGCACTTGTATATGGGAAGAAACCCCCCTCTGTTTACTGAAATGAGAGTGCTTCGCCAGTGTAATGATGACCACTTGGTATGTGGTATTTTAAAGAAGTTTATCATGTCAATGTCTTGTTCAGCATTTGCCGTAAAAGGTTTCTTCAGTTTAATTCAGATGTCACAGTGTGATCAATGCAGGTTCTGCAGTTAGGAATGAATTTTCTCACGGCTGATGATATGAGTGCAATACTTGCAGTGAAACTAAGGAAAAGATTGGGCTTTGGGATCTGGGCAAAGCTACACATAACAGGCATGCATCTTGAAGGGAAGGTAGGGGTGTGAAATTGAAGGTTAATAGTAATCTATTTTGGTTAAAAAATAACTTTTGACTAATGATTTATGCAATAAAACAATGAAATCAAGGATTCTTCATAAAGGGATGAGCATTTGAGTCTGTAAATATTTCTTGCGATAAACAAGATATTTTTCACATTGCAATTCTTTTAATTCCGAGTATTAAGTAATTGAAGAAAAGGGAAACATGGTGTAATTGACATGGGGTTTCTTCCCATAGTCAAAATTAGATAATTTAATAATTTCTATCAAAGAAGAGATACCGGAGATAATGGGTGATAAAAAGAGTTAAATATTTTTTTAAGATAACTGCAAACATCGCTATACTTTTTTTAGTAGTAATACAATATATAACATTTAGTGATACTTTTCAATTATATATCTATTTTGCATTTTTCCAGTTTATTCTCAACTTACCATTCTTCATTGAGAACTATTACGAAGATCCTTAATGCTCAAATCATTATAAGATAAAAGGGTAATAAGAAACATTGTTTTCATGTGATTTTGACGTAGGCTTTATGGGACGAAATGCATATCTTTGAAGTATTTTTTTAAGGATTTAGGAGAGAAAAGGAAATAAACTGATTTTTTTCTCTCTTCTGTAGGTCTTGGTTGGGCTCAAGTTTATTCGGTCATGGCCTTTCATTGGCCGTTTGCGGGTATGCTTTGTTGAACCTCCATATTTTCAAATGACCGTCAAACCTATGTTTAATCATGGGCTGGATATGACGGAGCTTCCAGGGATTGCTGGGTGGCTAGTAAGTTGACTTTGAGCTTTTGCAGAATAATTGATCTCTTTACATT
This sequence comes from Dicorynia guianensis, assembly GCA_037013595.1. Classification (NCBI taxonomy): domain Eukaryota; kingdom Viridiplantae; phylum Streptophyta; class Magnoliopsida; order Fabales; family Fabaceae; genus Dicorynia; species Dicorynia guianensis. The sequence continues at coordinate 8,339,635 of JASUAB010000009.1, forward strand.
ATCCTTTTCTGCCTGTCCCTCCCCCACTGTTTTCATGCCTTTCGTACTTGCTCATTCCAATATTATTTTTTATAAAAATATTTTCTTATCAGGATAAGCTTCTATCTATTGCTTTTGAGCGGACTCTCGTTGAGGTGAAGTTTGTTCTTTATCATCTTCTTATTTTTGTTGTATTGCCATTCTTGGCTCATTAAAATGAGATGATAAAGATAGAAATGTTTTGGAATTCTTTTTCACTTAGTAGTTTGTCATGTTAGATTATTGTTATAGCGTTTTCACAAATTTTGCAGCCAAATATGCTGGTTGTTGATATCGAGAAGTTTGTTTCCCCTCAGTCAGGTGAGTAAAGCAGCCCATACATATATATATATAAGGTTTAGCACTTCCATTTTAAACTAGTTTATTATTATGGGTGCCTCAGGCATTTCATTGTGTTTTGAGCATGTTACCTGGCAATTTTAATCCGGTAGCTTTAGTGATTACAGTTGTCATAATCTTGTCATGAACTTATTGTTGGCTTGTCATGTTCAGCTCAAACAAATGTTAGGAGTAAAGGTGTGTCAGTTTTACCAGCATGTGTTGCCAACCAAATAAGAAACACCAAAACCATCATACCGATTAATATCGGAAGTGTACTATTAGATATAAGGGTGATAAGGAGAAAGTCCTATGAACTAGACATATTTATTTTCATCACGGATGGACTTGTTTAAAGTTGGCACTGAGATAAACATTTTTCCTATTAACATTGTTGCTAGTTGGCTGTGGTTTCATTATATGAGATGCTAAAATGATTTTGGAGAAACTGTTATTTTCATCAAAGTTCTTGCCATGCACCTTTTTTTTAATGAATCCAACACGCAGATATGCCTCTTAGAAGCACTTTCGTGTACGTGTAAATCTTTCAGTTACTGGAGTTTATGTCTGTTGGCGTATGATATTATTTACTTATATAACGATACACAACACATTTGCATTATTAAGTACTGAAGGATCCACAAATCTTAATGTTATAGAGTCTTGGTTCTGTGTTTATGAGAAGGAGCCTGTGGCTTATGCCAAAGTAGAAGTTGTTGAAGCATCTGACATGAAGCCATCTGATTTGAATGGTAGGCCCTTCATCTGTAGGGATTTCCTGTCGTCCAATTTTTCGTATGTTTTCTTGCTTATAACAAATTATGCTATATTTCAGGATTAGCTGATCCATATGTAAAAGGTCATTTGGGTGGCTACACATTTAGGACAAAGACACAAAGGAAAACACTTGATCCAAAATGGCATGAGGAGTTCAAAATTCCCATCATAACATGGGAGTCTCCCAATGTGCTGGCTATTGAAGTTCGTGACAAGGACCATTTATATGATGATGCCCTTGGGTTAGTTTCATTTTCTGAACTTTGTAATGTTGTGTGTATTTGGGGACAGTAGCTTCATTTCATTTTTTTTTTTCTTGACGGTCAACTTCATTTTGAATTTTCTTCTGCAACAAATTATATCTATGCTTATTTTCAACATATGTTTGATTGCATACTGACTTGTGGATGTTTATCTAATTGATTATCTTTTGTGTTTCACAACCCTGATTTCTGAATACTTAGGTAGTTGATGGATATGTAGTAATTGTGTTATAACTTGAGACATTTGAGTCTTTCCAATATTTTTAGCTGTTAGTTTCAAGACTTACTACAGCCAGAAAAGTGGTGGTGCAACATGCATTACCGAGGATTCTGTGTGAGAGTTACCACATACCATCTTGCTTTAATTGACTGATTAACTGTGTCAGAATCCTGAATGTTGATTGTTTCAGTTTCTGAAATGTCCATCGCAACACTTCTCTTTACTGACATATCTATTGACTCTCATCTATTTTCCATCACTTTGTTTTGTTCTTTATTCATTGCGGATATGTCTCCCTTGATTTTCCTGGAAAATCATCTGTGGTATTCTTCTTTGACTAATTATTGGACCATTTCCAGAGACTGTTATGTGAACATGGATGATTTAAGGAACGGCCAGAGGCATGATATATGGTTGCCACTTCAGAACATCAAAACAGGGAGATTACACCTCGCAATCACTATCGTTGATGCTAATGGAAAGGTATCTTTCTCTAATTAAAGAAAGAAGCAACATTCTTATTTAGTAAAAGGCAGAATAAAGATGGACAAGTATAAAGATTCTGGTCTTTATGAAGTCAACTAGTTGCAACCATGTTTTCGAACTGTGATTGGTGTTTGATTTATATTTTTTTTTTAATCTGCACAGGGGGTTGATAATACATATGACCAGGAAAAAGTTGACATCGTAGAGAGAAGAAATTCCTTTGCAGATGATACTGCCAACAAAAGTTCCTGTACATCTGTTTCATCAGATAAATCTGATAAAGTTGCAGATAACTATGAGCCTATAGATATTGAAGTGCAAAAGGAGACTGGAATTTGGGTTCCTCATACAGGCAGTGAAATTTCCCAAACTTGGGAGCCTGGAAAAGGGAAGAGTCGACGCCTTGATGCTGAAATTCATAGTAAGCCTAATGATTCATTTGGCAATTCAATTCCAACTATATCTGAATCCTTGAACAATGATATCAGTCCTAACGATGATCTTGAGGATAATCATCGAATGAAAACGGTTAGGAGGGGCGTGCATAAGATTGGTTCACTCTTTCAAAGGAGTCCAAAAGGGGAGGATCCGTCCGTGGGTGACAAAGAGGATGTTCAGTCTCCATATGCTAACATTAAGGTAGTCAATGCCAAGGAGATTGGTATGAAGTTTGTTATGGAAGATAACATTTCTGGGTTTCTCTCTGGTAAACCTCAGAAAGATAAAAAATCAACTGAAGGGAGTGGTCTGGAAAGCCCGAGCAAGAAGAATGTCAAGGTTATGGCAAAGAATGTTATGAAACACGCAGAAAAATCAGCTCGTGGCCTGAAGCATGTCCTTTCCAGCAAATCAAGATAATCTTTGATTCATCATTAGTTCCAGAAGGAGAAATGTTAGACTAATTGGAGTCTCCTGATGATGAATCTCTTTCAGTTCAGTCTCCTGGAGATGAAAGAATTCTAGTTGTTTCGCAGGCCATATGCTCCTTGTAGCAATGATTTCTTTAATTCCAGGGAGACCGTTCAGACTGGTTCATTTGGCTCTGTTTGTAAACAACGAAGGTCCAATGGAGAAGGCAAGTCCTGAAGAAGACCCTGAAATGGTTCACTTGACAGGTGTTCTGAAGACTTTTTTAAACCTGCCACACTAAGCGGGATAAAGAGGCAAAGGTAGAAAAGAATAATGATGATATCAGTCTGCCAAATTGAAGAGTTTGTCTTAGCTAGTATCTATCTTGTCCAAATTTCCGCATTCTCATAAATTTGTTGTGTCTCTTGCTTGTACAGCAATCCTAGTATGCTTGTGATTATTTACCCCCACAGTATCAGTTGTTGGTGCTTGTGATCGTGATAGGTACTGTATGTTGATCGTTGATTTTGGTTCTCGAGAAAATAGAATTTCAGGATCGAAGTTTTGAAGCATGTAAAGAACTTCACAGAAAATAAAGATTTTACTCACTGATTTCATCTTTTCAAACCATGAAGGCTCGTCAATCAATTATAAGCAGGGTGGGAAACAGCACACCATTTGAAGCACCTAACAAGAATATAAAAAAATGGAGTAGTTTCTCATTCACCTGTCTGAATATTCAGATTTGAGATATTATTAGACATGGACTTATGAGCAACAGATATAATACGTTTTGATTTGTACGATAATTTGAACCACCCAGCAATATTCTTCCCTACAACCCTCACTCAAAAGAAAAAGGAAGGGAATATATCTCTATCGTTCTAAAGCAAGACTCTACTTGCTTACGCAAGCAATTTTAAGCAGACAGCCGAGTTTTCTCGCTACTAAACTGAGAGTGCATCATCATAGTTCATCTGATGAGCATCATGTCTTGATTTTAAAAGCTCTAGCGTCTTTCACAAATTACAATTGGAGTACTGTTTCTCCGGATGCTAACATGATTGAACTCTCATGAAAATCATATTAGATTGAATTCTCATTAAAATGATGTTTGCATCGTCCAAGAGCATCAGGTTAATTCTCCAAAATACTTTCATAAGAGGTGCAGTTGGAACTTCTTTCCTGGGATATTATCTTTCTAATAATCCTTTTCCACATCCCCATCTTTGGCACAAAACCTTGCTGCACCATCTGCTTCAGAGCCCAGTCTACATCACTCACTAGATTCATTTTGCACAGTCCCTGAATTATCATCTTATAGGAAACAAAGCTTGGAGTGATACCCTCCAAAACCATTCTATTCATGAGATGTTTTGCTTCTACAAACCTCTCGGTATCAAGTAACCCATACAAGACCTCTTGATTGGAACTTGCATTGGGATAACACCCTTTAAACTGCATTCTTTGTAACAGCTCCCTTCCCTCCTCAACTCTGCCGTGTTTCCGAAGCCCCGCAATTAAGATGTTGAACGTAATGGTATCTGGAGAAATTCCATCACTTTCCATTCTATACAACAACCCAAATGCATCCTGTACCTTCCCTTTCTCACACAAAGCATGCATAAGCGTCGAAAAGGTTCTCACATTGGGTTCACGCCTTATCTTAGGAAATTCGTCGAGCACCTCAAATGCGGCCTCCAACTTACCGCACTCACATAGACCTTTGATGAGTATATTGAGACAACAAGCATCAATCTCAACACCCAACTTGGGAGCAGAAGTGTACACATCATGAACAACATCAAACAATTTCGCTGAAACCAGCAAATTCAGCACAAAATTGAAGGTTTTCACACTCGGCCAACAATGGAACATGGGCATATTGTAAAGGGTCTCGATTGCCCTGTTTATACGACCAGCCATATTGCCGTAAACCTTGATAACGTTGTAGAAGAAGTCATCGGATAAACGACAGTTCCTTTCAAGTTTGATTCTTTGCATGAGATCTTCAATGGCGTCGAACATTTTCGCCCGAGAAAGCTTCTGAATGATCGAAATGTAAAATGCTTCATTGGGTTTGTAGTCTTTGCGCTTGGAGTAAAGTTCCAAGACAGTAATGGCGGAAGCCGGATTTGTGAGGGAATCTACGATCTTCAACACCTCTTTGGGAGTTAGCCAATCTTTGTGGTTCAACCTAGTTAAAATGGCAGAATCCCTGTCCGAAGAAGAAGAAGGAGAAAGCAATACAGAGAATGAAGAAGAAGAAGCTGAAGCAAATTGATTCAGAGGAGGAATCGTAGCGGCAGTGGAGTTAACAGCAGCTAGAAAGCTGAAAATTAAAGGCTGAGCAACCTTGCGTTTGTGGTAACCACCAAGAGCTCGAGAAATCATCGTTGGTAAATTGGTATAATGGGTGTTCTCTATGAAATTTAGTCTCTCCTGAAACTACATATTATTTATACAGAAAAATACTTCAACAAAATAATTTTGATAAACACAAAATACTTATACAATTTAATTATAACAAATATTCAGTAAAGTTATATGTGAATTGTTAAATTAATTTAATTTTATAATTTAATTTTTTTAAATAAAATTTTTATAAATTTGAATTTATAAAAATAAAAATTATTATTTATAATTTTATTTTTGAATAAAAAAATGATTTAAGAAATTAGTTTGGAAAGAAGTACAGTAGAATTCACACGAGAAAAAATAAATATAAAATTAAAAAGAAGTTATGAAAAATTAATATCTTATATTAAATTATAGAAAAATAAATAAAGTTATTAAAATTAAAAATAAAAAATTAAATAATCTAAATCTATTTTAAGCGATAGTTTAATAGTAATTTTTTTAACAAACAATTCAATAGTGTCTAAATAAAAAGCTTGATGTATCTAAATTTACATGTACCAAGAGAGAGAAAAAAAGTAATTTAAAAATGTTGGAAATTTGTGAAAGAAAGGGAGAGAACTGTAGAGTGAAAACTTGAAAATAACATAATTCATTTTTAATATGGTCATTCGACCCAAAAAAATCTGACTTTTTGTATTATAAAGTTACTTAAATGGTATTAATTTCAGATAACTATCATTATGATTTGACTGTTTTATGCAAATTGATACACTGATTTAGCATATATGAGTGTGGCTGGGTCCATGAGTGGCTTCAACAGCTGAATTAACGCAAAAGGGCCCTAAACAAAATTCAATGGTTTAACAAACATGAACAAGAGAAGTTGGTGTTGGCCTCGTAGTGCTGTGAGAGTGGAGGGGAAAGGCTCAAAGATAAACTGGCAAGATTTGCCAATAAATTGAATGTTGTCAGCCATTGAAGAGTTCAATTTTCACAGCCAACAAATTTCTAAATTGAGTAACAAGAAAAAAATTCTAAATTGAGTAGAAGGTAGGAAATTTTCTATCACGAGTTTTATTGAAGCTAGCACGGTGGTATTAGCATTTGGTAATGAGTGACAAATATGTACTTTCTGCATTTGTGACTTTGTATACTTGTTAGAATGCAACTATACATAATAAACTTTGTCTATATCCTATATCTTCCTACAGATTGTAATATATCACTTGACTGTACAAAACTGCAAGAAGAACCATCATCAAGGTGAATGCTTCTTCTTTCTTCCAGCAAGAATTGGTTGGATTTGCAAATGCCTTTTGAATGCCTCGTTGAAAAGAATACGAGCATGAAAGGCTTTAATAATTGGCAGCCAAGCCAAAATAGCTATTGGCGTAAAAAGAACTAAACCCATTCCATTATCATACTCTCTAGCCAGTGCACGACTAAAATCCCACAATCCAGTATGTTCTATCTTGGGCCTCACGGCTTGTGCAATCTGAATGAACAAAAAACAATTATATGGATTAAGCCCAGGGACAAAGCAGCTCACAAAAAATATGACAGTTTCAGTTCAACTAAGGTTACTAAAGATTACCAGTATCAAACCCCAGGCAGTTGGCAAGAATGCCAGACAGCAAACGACTAAGTCCATCGAAGACAGTTCACATATAATGGACAGAGTAATAATAATGGAAAGAACAGCCACAAACAGAAATGCCTTGAAAAATCTGAATCCAAGTTGATAGTTAGCACTAAATAGTTGCCTTCCCATGTTGACAGCCTGCATAGATCATCAGATTATAATGGTAACTTGCAATGGTGCTTTAGTGCAGCTCCTACTATCAAAAATTAATCATTTCAGAAAGTCATGCTGCAAAATCTTGACAGGAAAGAAGATGCTTCCATTCCTTAAGAAGAGCCCTTGCTTTCTTTTAAGTAGTCATGATCAAAAGATGGCAAGTCTCAGGGGATCAGTCATTGGGCTAATTTTTTTTTTAATTAAACATTTCAAACAGGAATTTTGATGGATCAACGCACGTGCATGTAAATCTTTGTTAACATTAATAGCAGCTCAAGAAAGATTTGAACTTCGTATGGCTTCAACTATCAAATCCAAGCTGAATTTTACCGTAAACTGCAGCTAAGGTCTAATAATAGCATAAAGTGAAGCAGGCAATGAAAAGACCAAGAAAACATAAGCATGCAGAAAACAGATCAAATGAACTGAATATTGCAGTTTTTATTAACCATATCATAAAACTCAATCTGATGATTAGTGGTCAAATTCAGAGTGATGCCTAGTTCACTAATTTGAGTCACTTGAGGTTTCCCTACAGCATGTGCAATAAACAAAATGATATGGCTCTAACTGCCTAATCTTACTAATAAAAAATAATCAATAGACACTATACCATATAACCTATAAGAGAGAGAAAGAGTAAAGCCCTAATCTTGGGATGAATTTATAAATTGAGGGCTCACAATTGTCTCTAAGAACTTTCAGCAGAGTTAAGACCATCTTTTGTCAGCTAACTGGTTGGCCCCAACTCGATAATTTAGATTGTTACAAAAATAATTCAGTCCCACTGTCAAAATGGTTTTAGTTATGTGGCTCTTTCAAGGATTTGGTACCAAAATTACAGATAAGCTTCTTGCTAATAACGTTAATTAAAAACTCTGACCTATGACACACATAATTCACAAACCCAAATGCAGACACACAATGTATATTGGTGCCAGTTGAAATGAATCTGCAGAATATGATAGTGATATTGATACAGAGTCTCATTAAAAGGGTATGGTTTACCTATAACGATAAGTTTGGGTAGCTACTTTAGGTGTTATAATTGGATCAGTTCTTTCAAGTTATTTTGGTCCAGTGAAGTTGGGATCATCATAAAAATAGGCTGTGTTTTAAGGGATCTAAAAAATTTTCTCTGAAATCTATAAAAACGTTAAGTTCTAATCAAGTTTAGAACAATGTAGCCCAAAGTGTATAATTTGCTTTATCAGTAATATGTTTTATCCGGACACATTTACTAATATTTTCATCCACAATACGCAATAATACATATACTTTGCATATATGCTTGAATATAGCTGATTATTTTTTTTAAAGAAAAATTCAAGGAGAGGCCATTGGGAGATTACCTTCATCAATAGGAAAACGGCAAGAATCACGACCCATGAAAGGACATAAACCAGAAAGTTTTTGCTATGCTGAGAGATGTCTAGGTGATACACCAGACCGTACTGATAGATGAAAAAGCGAAGGGAAAGCAGTATTTCAGTCAACCTGGAAGCAAGACCTGACCGGCGAAGATGGGCTTGCTCATCATCCCACCAAGAATGCCAACTTTTATCCTGTTGAATTCCTATACCACCCTGTTGCCTGATCCATTTATTCCAGTCTTTCCAGTCTTCGACTGTCTTGGTCCAACTAAATCCAGCAGGATTAAAAAGAAAAGGTGCACCCAACCAAGTTAATGACATGAACCAAATGGCGTAAGTTATTAATACATATGCCGTGTTACTTTGGTAAGACCTCCTGAACATGTTATAGACAACCAACAGAAGAATTAGCTCAAATCCCTTAACAAAGTGGCTTCTTGAATATAATCTGTAATTTTCAGTAAAGCTAGCATGAAACACGACAACTTTGCGCCCTGTTGGTCTGTACTTTGCACCCCCATGCAAGATTGTCCGGCCAAAGTAATGGGTTTTTGTTCCAAGGGAGAAAGTGAAGAAAACAGCGGCTAACTGCAATTGCATAAGGACAAAATCTTTAAAGGCTATCAGGAAACCTTTCTCAAGGCCTATTTCCATCACCATTGGCAAGCCTGTAAGAAGGCCAAGTTGTATAAATGACTGGGAGGCAAGGGCTGTTTCCAGAGATTGTACGTTCTTGACTCGAGCCTCAATAATTAGTGCTCTTTCCAACCCACTAAGCACCAGGTATAGCTGTCCGTAGAGAAAAACGTATATTCCTATTACTGAAATCTGTTGAGTAATCCATCAAAGATTCAAAATTAATTACACCTGATTGCACAAACCATAGATCATACATAAAGCATCACTCAGTTTTTTTTATTAATCAGAGAAAAGTAAGGAAGAAACATAGCTACGTAATGAGAGGTCAGGGAACTTCGCCAAAAATGTACTGCTAGATTATAAAATATACAGAAACATTTTCCAGCCAAACAATCACGGTCACAAGCTTTTGCAGTGGATATAATTAGTGTGATAAACTTTGTTTCCTTTAGAGGATGTTATTTTTCAATTTCTTATGATGACAGTGAATTTCTTATGTCAAAAAAAAAAAAAAGTTTAATTTCTTCTTGTTAAAAATGATGCAGTACATGCCAATACTATGTAAGTATCAGAGTATTCAACATAAAAATATAGAAGCATATTATGATGGTATGAATTTACCAGGCTACTGAAGTAAAATCCAATGGTGGTGAAATAACAAGATAGCATCCGAAAGAAATCGAATTGACGCCCAAGCCGGAATATGTCACGGCTTATGGTTTGCTCACTATTTCCATTTGCTACCTTGGCTTCAAATTTTGAGATCTGGTTTAGTCCTACATCACGACCTTTGCCAACTTGCAAGTATTCATGGTAAGAAATGCATCCTCGTCGTAGAGTAGAATTAAATCCTGCATTAGATAAACAACATGAAGCTTTCTCCCAAGGGTCATTGATTAGTTGTTGCTAACTAACATTCAGAAGGTCAGAGTTTCATGTTACAGTCACCAATTCCTACCAGCAAAAACATCCTCACTCAGGTTAATTGTTTTAGATGCTTTGCTTATTCCTCCTCTTGTGATATGAAAAACCCTATCAAATACATCTGGATGGCCATAATGAAACCGTACCCTGTGCAAGAGAATGATACAGCAGAGATAATAATTCAGTATTTAGTACATGGAACACGAAACAAAAAAGGTGAACAAAAAGTTCACCTTGCATAGAATATGTTAAGTACTTGCTTATACAAATAGCAAAAATCATTCAGTAAATTAAAATATAAACTCAAAATTTAGTTAGATTTTCTGAACAACGCTTGGACATAGTAAATATATGCAAATTTCTCAATAGCATCCTATATTTTCAAAAATAAATTTTGCATGTATAACCTGAGAGGATTAGCCAGAAGCCTTTGACCAATAGTGACAAAGCTGGTCTCTTGATATGACATAAACCACGCCAGAGAAGACACACTGCAGGTAATAGAAATTCGCAGACATACCATTAGTGTACCAAAAATCTTTCTAATTGGTGATTGATGCATTAGAAACTTACTAATAGTGCTAAAAATACAACTAGGTTTGCAGTGGTTAAGAGTCATAGAATTTTAAGATGAAAAAATAGATTAATAATCAGCCTGGACCAAAGCCAGGTTAAGATTGAGATTACTTTCCATAATTAGTGAGCCATTTAACGCAACCTCTGGTATGTGCTCAGTAAGAGTGAAAATGGAAGGAATAGAGAGGGAGGAGTGATATTTAGTAATGTATCAAGAGTATTCCTTCTGGTTTACCTTCACACATCACAACCTAAATCTATTTGTGAATAAAATCTTTGAAATGACAAAACAAAGGTTTAAACCAAACAAAAGGGTTTGGTTGAATAAAAATAATTATTGCCTGAAATCAGAACACATCAATTTAGTGTTTCAGGTTGGTAGAGGTTAGAATGATTTATTTTGAGGCACATTATTAAAGGTTCCATAAGTTCAAATTCCAAATACACTGTCAGACTTTCATAGATGGCTAAACCAAAACATTTTTCCCCAGCTACATTGGCAACACATTCTGAAATGCTTATATGTAAGCTTAGTAACAAATGTGCATATTACTAAGTACTTCTGGGGCTGATTTTAACATTTCCTATTATGAAACAACATGTTTCATAGTGCTAAGTGCATGCAAATCAGAAGAGAAAAATGAAGGAAGAAAGTGAGAGCAAGAATGGAAGAATTACTTATTTGTTGTCCTCAGGCAGCATGTTTTTCCTCTAAAAATATTTAGTTTTATATATTTAATACATTTAGGGTCCTATATTTATGCCATATCTATTTATGAGGCTCAAATAGTAGATTGGACTATTCATGTGTTTCAAGAACTTGTAATTGTTGCAGACCAAAAGATATGCGGCAGGTTCTGATTATGACAAGTGTTGGGTTGGTTTTAGTTAGTTATAATAAGTTATTTGTATTATTTGTATTTTCAAGGTTGTAACTTAGAGGAGGACAGTTTTAGGGATTTGGGTAGGAATTTGGAAGGTTTTTGGTCCTCGTAACAAAAGTAGGCTATCCTGATTACATGATAAATTGAGCTATCCCAATTATAGGATAAATTGTGTGTTCCATAATATAATTAGTGTATGTGTTTACTATAATTCAATGTAATTTGTATTATTGTGTTGTGTTAATAAGAGGATCCTATCAGTAATTCACATTGTGATTATTGTCATGTATGAATGTTTCTATTTGCAAGGATTCTTGCTCAATGTTTCCATAATGTGGTATTGGCTAACTTGGACGTCACAACTTTGTTGCTTTAGTATATGTAATATAGAGGGCTAACCTTCCTGTGAATATGTGTTCCCTTAAACCAAGTATTGTAGGAGGACGCCGTCCTTGGCGCCGTAGGAATTCTTGCAGAAGATTTCTCATTTTTAATGCTTCTTCCAAATAATTATCCTGTAAAGCCCCATCCCAATAAGAACAAGGAGGAAATTATTAATTTTTACATTGATAGTAAAGAAACCTACTTGATTCATATCGATTGTTTGGAGAGCTTCACCACGAGTGAAAATTATGGCATGATTTTGATTTTCAGGCTTCCCTTCTCCTATATCCGGTGGACCAGGAAGCTTAATGCGATATATTTCCTATAAAAGACAAGGAAAATGCTCAACAATTCATTAAAAATGTATTTAGTAGCTAATGAAAATGAAAAACGTATTGCTATGATTGTAGTGTTTTGTCTAAGGTTAAAATTATACTCTTCTCAGAACATATATTATATGGTAGCAGTAAATTATTTTCAGTGACTCATTCTTTCAACCTCTTAATATATTCTCCTCCCAATTGGCATTTGAGAGGCGTGTCTAACCTAATTACCTTCCTATTTCACCCATCTTTTTGTCTCTCCCACAATGATGCATTCTGCGGAACACCTTTTGTTTTTGACAGTACTGAATGCAAACCAAATGAACCCAAGAATTAACACCTACTCTGAAACACAATTTGTTTTTAATTTCTCATCTTTCTACTGTATTTCCATTTACCCTGTATATTGATAGGGTTATAAATATGTTTTGAAACCCTGAATTGTAGAAAGTACATTTACTTTGAGGATTGATCTTTACACAAATAGATTAACGATTTTTAGCTTCATTAATGTCTTCATATAGAAAGATTTGACCTCTCATGAACTTCTGAAAAGTGTGAATAGCACAATCAAGGACGGCTCAATGCTTTTTAGAGGATAACAAAAAGCATACAAATATCATTGAAACAAAAAAGGTAATTTGATTTATGTTGACACTATCCACGATTAGAAAATATCAATTATATAGTTTCAATTAAGTTACTGCATTGAAAATACAAGAATGAAAGTCCCTGGCCTTCAACTTCTAAATCTATGACTTCATCTCAGGTTTCTTGCAACACATCATTTCCTATGAAGCAATATGATTATGATTATTTAAATATATGAACGTTAATTAATTGTTATTTTGCAAAATCTTTTAATTGCATCTTCTCTACTAGTACTCATAACTTCATTATACAGCTGTTTTAGTTAAAGGGTAATGTCGCATATTGAAATTTCAATAAACTTATTACCACTAGCAAGAAAAGAAAAGAAAAGAAAAACAGTCTCTTGATTATACTGAAGGACAATTAGGAATAGCTTCCTCTAGAATCTACTGTATATAAGATCATAAATAAGGATCTCTGATAACCCAAAATATCCAAGATTAATGTTTTTTTCTTTTTACACTATAAGAAAATGCATACCTGTTCATAACCATTGACAACTTTAACCAGCTTAGATGAATACACTTTGTGAGGTTTACGCTGAACATTAATTTCTTCCTTTTCCTCAACATAAGCAACACGAAGAGATGGATGCCTGCAAGCAATATAAATAGGTTATTGTATACTTATTCAGTTTCAAGATGTAAGAAAATTTTCTCTTATTTGTGAAGACATACTTTTTCATTAAGTCAATAATATCTTGAGCATGAGGATCTCCCAAAACCTTCTGCAATGCAAATGATTGGCAGGAAAGCACATAAGTGAATTTCATGTCTGCTAGAGCTTCTAGATGAGCAAATAATGCAGGATTAGTTCTTTCAGCAGTCTCATAACCCTCAAGAATATCTGCATTAACAGAAGCAGCCACTAGTCAATTGATTTCTATCCACTAATTTGACTCAAAATTAATATTAATGGAAAAGGGAATATAAATGCTGGATTTCATTGCACAGTAGTCAGATACCACTTAAAATAATGTTACACATGATCTAGTACTAACCTTCATCTTCAGCCATGTCAAGAAATGCTTGTAATTTTAAGGCTTCTCTGTAGTACATCATCCCTCTTACTGTTACAAAATTGAGAATGATCACATGATGAATTACAATTACATGAACATTCAAGTCTGTGAATATTACATAATCTTTACCAGTTCTGCTTAGTGTTTGTCCCTGGAATGAAGCCCACTGTCTAAGCTCTTCTTGCTTGTTTTCCTCTAATAAATCATCCAGGTTTTCACAACACAAACGCTCCAAAAGGTTTTTCCATTCATCTAACAAATTAATACAACATGAAAAGAGTTGAGTACAAGTAAGCTGTTTGAACTTTGAAATACATAAACAAATTCATCTTTAATAGCAACCTGGAAATATCTTCTGCAAGTAGAAGATGATGGAGACCCCCTCCTGACTTGAATGAAGCTCCTTTAGTGAAAAATTGATGTCCTCAATATAGTGTGGAGTTATAACACTACAATTACAAATCATATGTAAGGCAGAACTGCAATAACATTTCATATGTCTAATTAAGTTAAATATTAATCATCAAAATAAAATTTTAAAACTTGAAAGGTTGGTTACTTAATATGACGTGTCTGTCAATGAATACTTCAAATCCTATAAATATATCAGTACACAGAAACATGAATAATAAAATTCTTGCAGCAAATTGATATCTGACCTGCAACTAAACAATAGTACAGGTAAATAATGAGATTTCAACTGAGTTAAAGGGGTGACCTGAAAGAGAAATAGAAGTGCATTAAATGTCCAAATAAGTATCTACTTGGGTGGTTGGGGGGGCAGCCACTTGGAGATTTGAGCAGAGGTCATATATTCAACCCATAGCATTGACTTCCTGATGTACCAATAAATAAGTAGCTATGCACAACATTTTTTTAGTATCTTACTATCTTATTTATATTTTCATAAACTTCTTCACTTGTCATGGTAGCTTCTAACTTATGATGTGAATTTATCATGTTTTTGCTTATTTATTCCCTACATGAAGAAGGTACATGTTTTGTCGATATATTTTGTGTTTTGGACTATCTGTAATTTCTTAAATCTACCTCATATATCTCTTGTTTAACTCTGTTTTCCCAGTTTTTCTGTCATATAAAATACTCTATAGGAAGAGCCCTTCATGTTCCCTTGAGACCCACTTATCAGTCACAGCTTCAAAAAATATAAAAAGTGGCCGAAATAAAGCATTTGAAAAGGCAGGAATACATGTACATTGATTAAAGCACTAAGAATCAAAATTCAACTACCGTGAATTATATTCATTGGTTTCCCTTCTTTCTTCATTTGAAACAGCAAAACCAAGTATACGAGATGTATTCTAGAGTTAACACCACCACAAACATGAAAGTAAAAATTTAAGACCTTCAAATTTTAGAAGTTTGTAAATCCACAACAGAAATAGCAGAAGGCAAAGACTGATGCATAGAATGAGAAATAGTATATACCACTTTTTTTTTTTGGTGCTAATAATATATATATATATATATTATATAATAATATATACCATTTTGCACCAAGGATTAATCCTTTTGCAAAACTAATCTTCATTTTTGTCATGCTAGGTCAAAGATCAAGAGAATTTAACAACCTAAATTACACCCATAGTAAATGAAGGAGAAAATTTTAGAATATTTCAAAATGGAATAAAATACTCATGGACATGTAGTTGACCTGAAAGGCAGCATACTGCGTACTTTAGGAGCATCTGGCATATCCGTAAACAGAGAAGTAGCAAAGAATGATATACGCCTACGAGCCTCTAAGTTTGCAGGTATGTCCATTGCCGTATCTTTCACAGTAAGTAACAAATGAAAACGCTTGATCTGCCATCAATAGGTTCATTATAACATATATAGCGTTCTCATATAATTGTGAGCTTCTACTTTTATTTACTACATATACATGCATTTAATGATGCATTCATTTAGGAAAATGCATGTGAGTATGCATATACACGTCAAAGATTGTATTCCTAAGAATGACTAAAACATATGACAATGGCTTAGGTTTGAATATCGCAAGTAGCCCTTCCTAAAAGGAGAATGAGAAATAAGTATCATAGAGGTGATAAATGTCACCTTTTCAGTCAGAGGGCCACTATCTGGGAAAGGGAAACAGATAGAATTCTTATTGGCAA
The DNA here is from genome assembly GCA_037013595.1 of Dicorynia guianensis. Lineage (NCBI taxonomy): Eukaryota > Viridiplantae > Streptophyta > Magnoliopsida > Fabales > Fabaceae > Dicorynia > Dicorynia guianensis. The sequence goes on from JASUAB010000009.1 coordinate 8,355,662, forward strand.
ATAATAGTGGTTCAATATCTTGGTCCATTTCCTCACTGGCTAATAGTAATTGTTCAATCCCTCCAGAGAAATAGATGAAATCGTTCTCAATGTGTTGGGAAAAGTTGAGCATATCCAATATTCTGCGCAAATTTAGTAAGTAGATAAAAAAGATTGAAGAACTATAATGTGGTAACGGAAATAAGTCTTTCGCTCCAATACCTGGAATCAACCATCATATCATTGGTTATGAGCTCAAATATATCTTGTAGAGCTTTCACAACTCTGTACCTATGATTTGCATCTCCCTCAATCTTACATTATATTACATCAGAAAGTCATTAGGACTAAAAAGTCACTGATTTTGTACAAAAATCTGTAAACTTTACTTTAGGGACAATTACCAGGAGTTCAGTTAGCTCAACAAATTTAGCTTGTACATCTGGGAGCACTTTCATGTTGAAGTTCTTGAGAAGACTTGATCCTTGAATACTTTCTTCAATTTGATTTATTATATCACATATGATCCTATATATACATAACAGTAAGGTCATTAGTTGGTTAGAGGAAAGCAATTGGAAATCTAATTCTTTCGTTTCAAGTGTCCACTGGCAAATAGAATAGATGAAGATTCTACGGCATAGAGCAGTAGTTAAAGCAAGGAAGATTTTGTCCCTAAAACTATCACGTACATGAATATTGCGTCTTTTACCTTTTTTCCAGGTTGCCCACAACAAGAATTTCAAGGACATACTTCAGTAATTCATAGCACTCCTTTACAGCATAAGACATGTACTTGTCTTTTCTAATTTTTCTAAGAAGATTCTCATCTTTTCCTTCAAAATCTTTGGCAATGCTCAAAGCTGTTGAAAACTAGAATATGCAGCAGGAAAAGTTTATAAATAGATTAGTTATACAGACAAAATTTACTACATCAATCTCATAGTACAGAAGTTCACAATACATTACCTTGTTTGCTAGGAGAAAAAGCGGCCAACGAACCATACCAGAAAATAATTCTGAAGACATAGGCATCATCATCAAATCCATCTCTCTGTAGACAAAAAGCATTGTCAGATGTTTCATTATAGATAACTGTGCAAGAAAGCTATGCGAACATCACCTGTTACTGATCAAGTCCTCCAAACGAAGTTGACTTATAATCTGATTCCATACTGCAACAAACTTAGCAACAGCATTTTTTTCCTGAGGTACCTGTGGCACAGCTAAATGGTCAACAAAAAAGAAGAGAAACTTTTTCAAAACAATCTTATAGCAACAATGCCACTTGAGAACACACCTTTTGAAAAATATTACTGAAGAGTCCTTTTCTTTTTTTTCGACCACTTCTCAGTGATGGTGGGATGAGACAGACATTAAATGCGAAAGGCAAGGAGTCAAATCTACTTCTCAGCATTCCTTGTGTCCTTATCTATTTTCAAAGAAAACAGGTGAATCAACTATTGCATTTCTTTAAGATGAAAATAAAGAAACGAAAACATAGCATACCTCACCAAGGTGATTTAAAATGCCATAAAGTCCACCAAATATTGTACAGAAAACAGAATACCAAATTTGTGTGTCCATAAAATATACCTGTAATAAATATAGAACAGAAGAGCATACACCAGCCATTAAAATGGTATTGCAACAAGAATAATTTCATAAGGAACTTTATCCTTTACATAAAGACAGATAGATCAGTTCACTACTTCAATTAGTAGACCATTTTTATTATCAAACTCAAATGTCAATTTTATTTATTATGATATCAAGCTAAAATTAAAGAGGCATATGATTCAAACGTGGTTCTAGACTCACAATTATTACAGGAGTCCATATAGCCACAATTGCACCAGCATTACTTTGTACTGCAGCACAAGGAAAACTACGTCAGACATAGTAATTGAATCTTTATGAAAAGCTCGAACCAAAGTAAGAAATGCAGCATACCTTTTGGGAAAAGCTCATGCCAGTCATACTTTCTTACTCCAATTTTCATAATTTGTCTGGTTGGTGCTATGAGTGGTTTTATCTGCAATTAAAAGTTGCATTGCATGTGTTCAACTCTTTTTCATCTTAGAAAAAAAAAATGCATTTTAATGATAGTTTTCGAACTTATTCAGAAAGGAACCAGATATTGTTCCATTTTTACTTACCTCAAAACTGTAGCTGAACAGAAATTTACTAGATAGCACCAATACCCAGAACAATGTGTACCTATGTTAGAAGAAGAAAAGTAATTATTTGTATAGATTAGGATAGTATATACTGATGAATATTAAGGGAAGCAAGCTACAATAAACCAACAAGGTAATGGGGCATACTTCAACACTGAAACCTGGTTTTCTTGCATCCCGCATCCAACATAGATTCTGGGCTGCATGATGAATACATGTGGCACTCTCAAGTTACAGCACTCAACCCCATAAAAAAATATCACAATTAACACAATCACATGCAGATATAAATTAACAACAACAACAAACAGAATTTCAAAAATCCAAACTGTAGACAGAAAAACTTTGCAATTGTCCTATCCTCCTATATAATTCTCTCAAAGTGCATTACACCCCATGCAGATATAAATTAATGAAAAATAAAAAAGAAATTAAAAGTGTAGACTCTAATGCTGAATGAAAATTGATAAAACATCAAATTAATGTAGTCCAAATGAAGGAAAAGGAAGGTTGATGTTAACAAAAAGGACAACATCTACAGTGGTCCATTGTGGTTAAAGGTAATGATTTAATAGGTTACATACTCTGTCTAGCTATCCTACAAACACCACTTCTAAAACAATTGCATCACCTAATAATTGGATTTGATGAAAACAAACAAACAAAATAAATTCTGTGGCCATGCCTATGCATAGTCAGCTTTTTCTGTTTGCCTACAGATATAAAACACGAATTTCAAAAATCCAAACTGTAGGCAGAAAAACTTTGCAATTGTCTTATCCTCCTATGTAATTCTCTCAAAAGTGCATTACACCCCATGGTTCATTAGAAATAGTTTCACTTATCCAGAATAGCATGGAATTATAACTAATTTCAGTGCTTCCCACGAATAGAAGAATTGATGATCTTAAATCTTCATTAAGGCCTAAATAACATTGCCTAATTTCTTCTTGATAATAACACATAAATAACTGATGCAAAACGACTTATAAAAGGGTACTTGTTGAGACAAATTCGTCAATGAGAACATAAACATTGTAATCTGCTTCCATGAAAAGGGAAGATTGTATCATATGTTCATCCAGACAGAAAATAGGTCCAACGATGTCTACAAAGGTAACACAAACTAATGGAAAACATAGCAAACACTGTGATGAACTTACCTGTGTCCACCAAGACAAAACTCTGCATATCTTGTAATTAGAGACCTCAATGTACTTGGCAATAGCAGGTACAAAGAACAAGGCAATTTCAATTGCATTGCTTGTCAAGTAAATGGCAGCTGCAACCATATATGAAGTAAAACACCATTCCTCGACCAAGCCCCCATATCCAGTGGAATAACAAGTATATTTTCTTCTGGAATTAGCATAACACACAGGAAGAACAATAGTCCAAATAAAGGCAATGGCCAGCTTCACCATGAATTTCACTTTTTGAGAATATTCCATTGTAAGTCTGGCTTTCCAGGTAAAGATGATGTCCAAAATTGCTGCATTAAAATGCACAACCATTGTGTCAGCATTATATTAGAGACAAGGGATAGAGCAAATACTGTTTGTAATTTATGTTTAGAATATAAAAATATGGAATTTGAAAAAATGAAATATAGAATAACAACATGGTAGCTGCTCTTGTTTGGCTTGAAAATCTGTCCTTTATCAATAATTGCAGTGATAGCCTATGAAGCTTATGACTGCCATGTACATGTTCGCCCAAATTTTAACCAAGGTATTGCCCTGACTAAAAACTGGGTAAGCTAATTAAAGTATTCTCTTTTCATCTATGAATATGGGGAAAAATATAAATTTTTTACCTGAACATAATGAGGGAAAATCCAAATGACATCCCCATGGAAGGTTAATAGGCAACCAGATACTTGACATGTGGCAGATTTATACGTTGGCAGTTAATAGCAGTAATTTGTATTGTTATTATAAATATTGTTATATAGGGATAGAGAAGGGGTAATTGGTAGAAATCTTGGGAGGTCTCTAGTCCTCAAAACCAGAGCAGGCTACTCTAATTACAGGGTAGATCTTAGGGCTATCTCGTTTACAGGATACATTTATGGGGCTGTCCATACTGAACAGTTTGTGTTTTATGTATAATTTGGTGTTAGTGTGCAAGTGGCGTGTTTTAATACTGTGTTGTATTGTAATTTATGTATTTTATGTTATTTCAATAAAAGGAATCTTATTACAGGTTATCTGGAAGAATAATTAAAAGTTATAAGGATCACAAGAGTATACGTTCGCCTTTTGTGGAAGAGCCCTTTTTTTAGCAAAAGCTGAAAATAGCTTTTGGTGTTAATAAAGATTCTTTTGAAAAGGCTAGAGCTTTCAGCTTCTGCATAAGTACTAATTTCCATCATACTAATCTCTTCCAAATTCCAGAGAAAAGAATTGCTTAGACTTTAAATATTTACACACCAACCCTGTAAGAAACTTATGCAATGATAAAGGAAGTCTGAATTCCAACTTATCAGTTAGTAATTGCGAATTTCCTCTAACAGTTGCATTTTAGGCTAAGAAAACATAGTCATTTTATTCCAAATGCAAAGAATAGGTAGAAGAAGTAGGTGATCAGAGAGCATCAGTTAGACTTAGATTGCCCAAGTTAGCAGAGCCGAAGACAGACCTACATCCACACATATTCTGGAAGACCATGACTAGTATGAACTTAAACTCATAGCATTCACATGAGAGAGTTCTATTACTTGTAAGTGACATCAGTGTGCTTATTATGTCATAAAAACAATTGTAGTGCATTCAATATGAATATTTTAATGAGAAAAAGAAATTTTATTAAAAGGAAAAGATAACTACAATAAAGGAAGATGATGATATTGATAGAGTTAAGAGTTACAGTAGACTTTAGAAAGGATTATTATTACTGATAAGGAAGAGCTAAAAGAGAACCAGCAACTCTGGTCTCCCCAGGACTAGTATCCCTTGCTGAGAGGGGAATTCTCAGCCCCAAGCTAATGCTCTAATTCCTACAGTATAACCAGAATGCCTCAACATTCTGTCCTTTCCCCCATATAACGCACTCACTCACTGCACTGCAGCCCCTGCTGCATTCTCCCCTCTCACCTCTAACTGTCATTGGTCCCCACATAATTCCCCCAAGCCTTCTTCCTCACATATACCTTCCAACCACTCCGTTCGGGCCTATTTCACTCATCTTGGGCCCTAACAATACTCCCCCCATTTTCAGCAGCCTTATCCTCAAGGCTGAATGTTGGAAATTGGCCAGCAATGACCAATTTATCTTCCCATGCCGCCTATTCTGGAGGTTGGTCAGCCCACTGAATCAAGACTTGTGGCACCTCCTCATGTCTACTCCTAATTGTCCACATGGCCAGCATTTTGCATGGAGAGATTGTAGGCTGTTCCATTTCTAATCCTGTAGGTAGATGTGCAGAAGCTTGTATGTTGCCCTCAGCTTCCTTGAGATGGGACACATGGAAGACCAGATGGACCCTTGACTCTTGTGGCAACTGAAGCTTGTAGGTCCTTGTCCCGATGCGATCAATAATCTGAAAAGGGCCAAAATACCGGGCAGCAAGCTTTGGACAGACCCTTTTGGAGATGGACTGCTGCCTATGGGACTTCAACTTGAGGTAAACCCAATTCCCAACTTCAAAATTCACCTCTCTCCTTCGACTGTTGGCATTCTCTCTCATTTTGTTCTGTGCCCTCCGCAAATTATTTTGCAATTGCTTCAAAATCTCATCCCCGTCCATGAGGTCATGCTCAACTGCTTCTACTAGAGTCTCCCCTGGAAGGTACCTCACTAAGGTTGGTGGCAGCCTTCCATAAACAACCTCAAAAGGTGTGAGTCCAGTAGCCCCATAATAAGAGGTGTTGTACCAAAATTCAGCCCATGGAAGCCATAAGACCCATTGCCTGGGTTGCTCCAAGACAAAGCACCACAGGTAAGTCTCTAAACCCCTATTTAGAACCTCAGTCTGTCCATCTGTGTCCGGATGATATGCTGAACTCATTCGTAGTTGGGTTCCCTGTAATTTAAAACTTTCCTTCCAGAAATTACTAATGAAAATCGAGTCCTAATCACTCACTATTGACTGCAGTACTCCATGAAGTCAAATGAGCTCCTTACAAAAGATCTCAGCCACTGACCTTGGTGTAAAAGGGTGTCTCAAGGGAATAAAATGACCATATTTCGAGAGTATATCCACTAAAACCAGTATGGTATCGAATCCCCTTGACTTGGGTAAACTAGTAATAAAATCAAGACTGATGTCCTCCCACAGAGCCTTTGGAATGGGTAATGGTTGCAAAAGGCCTGCAGGTGAAGTCGCCTGACACTTATTCCTTTGACAAACCCGCTATTGGCAACAAAACAGGTGACATCCCCCTTCATGCCGATCCAGTACATGTTGGAAGCAAGCCTTCGGTAGGTTCTAAAAACTCCTGAGTATTCACTGGTAGGAGTGGAGTGAAACTAATCAAGAAGCTTGCGAATCCATTGTGATTTGGCTGACACTACTAGTTTCCCCTGTAGAACAGCACCCCATGTTCCAGCATATAGTGAGGGTAAGCATTGGGATCTGCTGTTATTTTTTGCTGATTTTGACCAAAACAGGATTGGTTTGCACTTCTTTCCCATCCCTTCTATCTCCAGCCATTGTGGCTTAGATATGCTGCAGAATTCTGCTTCTTCGACAGTGTGGGAGAGTGCATCTGCTGCCTTATTTTCTCTGCCAGCTCTGTACACAATAGCAAAATCATACCCCAACAGCTATGCAAGCCAATTTTGATGGTTCTATCTCACTATCCGCTGTTCCATTAGATGCTTTAAGCTTCTTTGATCCATTCTCACAATAAACCTCCTTCCTAGCAAGTATGGTCGCCAATGTTGGATGGCTACACCAAAGCCATTTATTCCTTCTCATAGGTTGATTTGGCTAAGTGTTTGTCGACCAAAGCCTTGCTGAAAAATGCTAGCGGTCTGGATTCTTGCATGAGAACAGCCCCCTAGAGAAGTCTGGCATGGCTAGCACCGGTGCTGACGTTAGCATCATCTTAAGTGTCTCAAAAGCCCCCTTTGCCCTATCATTCCACTGGAAACCTCCCTATATCAGCAACGCTGTCAATGGTTGTGCTATTTTCCCATAATCTCGGATGAATTTTCTGTAATAACCAGTCAGGTTACCAGTCTTTGGTGTAGGCCATTCTACAATGCTCTGAATTTTCTTTGGGTCCATGGCAACTTCTCCAAAAGAGATTATATGACCCAAGCATTCCGTTGAAGATTTCCCAAAGCTACATTTCTTCCAGTTGGCATAGAAACACTATTGCCGTAGCCTCTCCAAGACCATTCCCACATGCTGCAAATGATCCTCCCAGGTGCAGCTATAGATAAGTATATTGTCAAAAAAATACCAAGACAAACTTCCTTAGAAATGGCTGAAAAGTTGAATCCATGATTGATTGGAATGTCGCCGGTACATTCATCAAGCCAAAAGACATTACTTCAAACCCGTAGTGGACTTGGTGGGTGCAGAAGGCTGCTTTTGAGATATCATGTTCAGCCACTGGAATCTGATGGTATCTGGATTGCAAGTCGATCTTTGAGAAGAATTGGGAGCCATGTAGCTCATCTAGAAGCTCTTCTATGATTGGGATTAGGTACTTGTCAGGTATGGTGGCTCGGTTCAATGCTCTATAGTCTACACAAAACCGCCAGCCCCCATCCTTCTTCTGTACTAAGAGAATTGGGCTCAAGTAGGGACTAGAGCTCAGGCGGATCATTCCAGCCATCAACATCTCTTCTACCAACTTTTCAATTTCACTTTTTTTTTATAGTGGGCATATCTATAAGGTTGCACATTAATTAGGTCCATCCCACTCTTCAATGGGATGTAATGGTCTCTGTTACTGTGAGGAGGTAACTCCTGTGGTTCTGAAAATATACTTTGGAATTGCTATAAGAGATGGTTTAAGTCCCTTCTTTGAGATTCCCCAAACTCAACCCCCAAATTATGAGCAAGTGGCCCCTCTACTAGATTTATTGATAATTCACCCTTTTTCTGTCTCACCCCTCTTGGGTTCATTTTGGTTGACTGAAATCTGGCTTACCCATCTAAGAAGCATCAATACATGCATTTCCAAGGCATTTCGGTGTTGGATTCGGTGTCGAACACAAATCCAACACCGATACATCATTGATACAGCTGGAAACGTTCTCCAACCGTATCAATGGCCGAAGTTGGATGAGACGATGTGTTGCTATTCAGAAATTTGCTAGAACCCATCAGATTACCTGGGTGGGTGCCGGTTCTTGGGAGAGATTTGCCGGATCCGGTTCAAGATTAAAAAAACGACACCTATAAGTGGACTTCTCATGTCTACACACTAGTCCCAATTCAAACACAAACACCATAAAAATAGCTCGACTCAATCATGAAGTCCCTATAGTTGCCAACACCCATACCTTAATTGACTCAAATCAAGAACGTTCAATTTCTCACCAAATTCAACCAAACAAGAAATATATGCCAAATGAAAGGCGACGAGCACGTAAACCAACTTCTCCTGAAAGGCGCGAGCAATGCCATGCCAGCCACCACTAAGCCTCCAACTCCAGAGAGCAAAGCATACCCATAGGAAACCATTCTTCAATCTCCTTAATCTTGGGTTGGGCTTTGGTTTCCGACTGTACCCTCGTCGTACCACTTCGTGGACAAGACCAAAGGGGTTGGTCTATTGGTGCACTTGTGAGCACCACAAATTCATATTCTGATATAAAATATAAATATTTTTGAGGTTATAATTGCTACTTAATATATATTATAATTGTGATAGATAAAATATTATTATATTATAATAATATATAAGTAATTTTATATTAGATAGAAGGAGCATAGTTATATATTAGATTAAATTATATATATATATTATGTCAATATTTTATTCTTTTAATATTTTTAACATATTATCGTATCTATATTATATTATATTATATTAATATCATACCTTATATCTGTAATTCATAATTACCTATAGTATACCGCAAAAACCAACATCTTCAGCCTTAAGCAGCGCCTTAGCTGACATAGGAGTCTTTCCAAGGCTAGAAACCCCCCTTATTTCGACCCACTTGCCCTGGTTTGGAACGACATGGTTAGCTCCTTCTTGTCCACCTCCACATTGCCTAAGGTTTCCAACCAAGCTACCCCCAGAATTAAGTCAATGCCACCCAGTTCAAACACATGAAAGTCAGCACTGACAGTTACTTCACCCATTTGTAATTTCACCTCCTTGCAAATCCCCTAGGTCCCTCTCCTTCGACCGTCTCCCAACCTTACCGTAAAATTTGAATTGCCTTCCCACACATGCCCCAGTATCAGTCCCAGATCAGTTGAGCTGAAATTGTGTGAAGTCCCGCTGTCGATCATGACAACGGCAAGGGTCTCACCCACTCGCCCCTTCAACTTCATGGTACGTGGGCCTGTGATCCCTCCAACATAATACAGCGGAAGGTCGAGGAAATTGAGGTCGCCCTCGCCCACGTTCTCGATCGCTGCCTCCGTCTCCACCATAACGAGTCTGCTTCAGTCACGGCCTCCTCCTCCTCACCGAGCAAGAACACTCTTCAAGTGTTTTTCAGGGCACTTATGGAGAAGGCCAAAGTTTTGTCCACATCTAAAGCATTTACCTTCTTCCTTGCGTCGAAGGAACTCCTGATACGGCAGATGGCGAACCCTCCGATGCTGATTCCCTCTCGTTACCCCTCTGCTGGCTGTAGATACGAGCAAGCGTTCAATCTCGGCAGCAGGTCTTCTTTCTCCCATTGCGCTTGTGGTTTGGGCTGCTCTGTCGTCCTTTGTCTCCCATGGCCCAGTCGAGCCCAAGCTCGCGCCACTCCTAATCGGGGTTCGTAGGTTGGCCCGACCCGGAACACCCATGGGGTATTTAACCCTCTAGCATACCGCCGTTGCACAAACATCTCCATAGCCGTCTCCTCGATACATCTCACCAACGCCGTGGCCCTCGATACCTCTTGAGGATCATGGATCTTCACTCACCTTCATATTTCTCCGCACAAGCCGTTGAGGAAATTTCCCAACGCCTGTTCTTCGTGTAACGACGTCACCTGAGCCGCTAAGAGTTCAAACTCGTCGATGAAATTCCCGACGTCTCCCGTTTGCCTAAGTGCTGCAAGTTGCTCGTATGGGTTTACTGCTTTCCTTCCCTCATACCTCTTAATCATTTCGGACGCCAGCATTTCACATTTAAGGTCTGGAATCTTGTTCCGCAGGCATCGGAACCAATGGACTGTACTCCCCTCCATGCTGATAAACGCAATCTGCACCTTTGCCTCCGGACTTGTACCTTGGATTTCAATATATTTCTCGGCTCTTACCAACTAGCCGGCTACTCGACCTTTTTTTCTGCTAACCTCACCTCCGTTAGTGCCGATAGCTCTCTGTTTTCGCCTTCATGTGAGGAAGGTTTCTCCGTATTTTCCTTCAAAACCGAGTTAACTTCTGGAGAATCATGGTCTTCCTCATTCTGCTTCCCCACGATTTTGGCCATCATTGCCTTCAATTCATCCAAACAGTCCAACTTTTACTGTATCTCCCCCATCCCTTCTAACTTCCTACGAATTTCTTTCATCCCCTTTTCCAGTGCTTCCACTCTTGACTCCATCCTCGTCGAGGGCATCCGACAGGTCGGACCAATTTGATAGAGTTAGGAGTTATAGTAGACTTTAGAAAGGATTATTATTACTGATAAGGAAGAGCTACAAGAGATAAAAGAGAACCAGAAACTTTGGTCTCCCTAGAACTAGTGTCCCTTGCTGAGAGAGGAATTCTCAGCCCCAAGCTAATGCTCTAATTACAGTACAACCAGAATACCTCAACATTCTGTCCTTTCCCCCGTATAACGCACTCACTCACTGCACTGCAGGCCCTGCTGCATTCTCCCAACTCACGTCTAACTGTCATAACTGTCATTGGTCCCCGTATAATTCCCCCGAGCCTTCTTCCTTACTTATACCTTCCTCCCACTCACTTTGGGCCTATTTCCCTCATCTTGGGCCCCAACAGATATATCCTCCTTAAACGCGGCATAAAAAATAAATATCAAAAAGTAACAAATTCATTAATAAAAGATGTCTCCAATTTTCTAAATGTCTGTTAAGGAGATTACTGACTAAAAATCATGAGCTGAGAACCAGAACGAGGCCATGAGGGCTAATCTTTCTGCTTAACAATCTAAGCATTCCACTACTCCAGCCAAATACACCAAAGCACGGCATACATAACAGACCATTAAAAATCTTATTAAAATCTAATCAAAGAAACTGCTCCAAACTCTAATAATTGTGCAGTTGTCTCTTAATCAGAACAACACATCACCCTCATATCATGAGACAATGTTTGCTGGGTTTGTGATTTGCAACATAGTATTAGTATTAATCCTGTCAAGTAGTGCTGCCCAAATAAAATTCATGACCCTACAAGGAGCTTTGCGTTTCCAAAGCGATTAATCAAAGACAAATTCCTCTTTATTTGAAGAATGGATAAGAAAATGGAAAAAGCACTTTTGAGAATATTACACACCATACAGATGAAGAGGGGAGGAAAAGAGGAAAGAAATACAAAAGTAAAACAATTGAAAAGTTAAGCAAGCATGTGGAATTTCTTTTGATGAAAGATTAATCAAGCTAAAAAAAGATTTGAAACAAAAGGACTTGGCTTACTATATCATTAAAACCTTATCCGCAAATAACATTAACTTTACTGCTGGGTAGTGACCTTAACGAGCCCCATACCTTGAATGAGTTTAAGAATTGCAGATGTAATGAAGATGCTGATTATGTCCTCAAATATTGTCGCATCAAATAACTGAAGTGGAGATCCCAAGTCATGGCAAGCAATGATTATTATGGCCTAGGAACCAACAAGATAACCAAGTTTCAAGGCTATTCATCATTGAAGAAAAAAATTGTACAGTGCTTGTATTAGATTCTGAGCACACCTGAAGGGACAAAATAAGAAAACTCCACAATCTATCAAAGCTTCTAAAAATCTGCCAAAATGAACGAATCTCAACAAAATTGGTCTTCCCAAGCCATTTTGGTGTATGACATTCCTCTGGTGTATCCTGTACAAGGGCGAAGAAATAGGGATATCCTGTCAGTGGGGAACAGTCGCCTCTTGCAGATAGAATTATTCCATTTCTTTATTAAAGCCTGTGGCATAGAATGAAAGAGGAAAAAGAAATAATATAACTAACTTTAAAGTCTATAACATTTGCGAAAATAACAGAAGAAATTTGTAGGAGTTGTAAAAAAAATTTCTTGGTTTGGTTCTGTATCAAGAGACGAGGCAATAAATTCAACGAATGAATGGCCCCATCTTCTTTTGTTTTTTTTTTTTTTTTTGTTGCATAAAAGAAGAAATGCTACTAGAATTGTGGAAGCAATACAGGGAAGGAGGAGAAGAAGAAGAACTCATCCATAAAAGATGATACAACGAAATTCAACAACCTACAAAAAACATAACAGACACCACTGATTGCTACAAAATATCTCTCCAATCCCTCTGCAAATTTACCAAGACACTCCCCGAAAGAAAACATGCACAATACCCCACTAGCAGGCAAAGAAAACAATCTTGTCTCAGAGCATGGTTGGTGAAAAAGATTTTCCTTTAAAAGTTCGAGCAGTAAAGCATGGTCGATGACAAATCAAAACACATATAACTTATTAGATCCTAGCATTAAATAAAGTTTCTGAAGCAATTTTACTTCATACAGAATCAAATGCTCGTTGATATTGGTGTGTATTATGAAGGCCCTGAGTTCAAGAATCCAAGAAGTGCTGTGCTCTAAAAGGAAATACCAATAGCTAAAAGTTAATTTGCAACTTTATTTGATTTCACTAATCCAATATCTGAAATACAATACTTATGAGACTAGCATAATCACCTCCAATTCTTCATCCTTCTCTTCTCTCTTCTTTTTCTCTTTCATCTTAGCAGGTGATATAATAGCCATTTTTTTGTCAAGTTTATTTGTGGTTGTAGACTGTACACAGAAGAAATCATGGTCTAGACGCATGGGCCAACCTATTCCAAAACAATCAGGAGACCTGCAAATATTGAACAGCAATGAGAGTCCCACAATATGAAAAGTCTGCCTTTGCACTTGAAAGCGACAGGAGAAGATATACAGTCTAATGATTATACTAACCAGAAATACTCATTCAGATCATCATAGTTTCTCCATAAAGAATGGTCTACTGTCCCACCTTTGCTCTTTTTAGCTTCCTTGGGTTTGAATAGGAATTAGTTATATTAGAAATAAGTTACATTGGAATTGAATAAATAAGCCCCAAAAAAAAAAGATCAGATTGGATAGTACCTCACTAATAACCTTGTATATGGGGCTGATAACATTGTTAAGGAAAGACTCAGGTTCTCCTCCGTATGCAGGCATGACCTTTTCCCATGTAGTCAAGCTTATTGCACCGCTTAAGATTCCATGCAATTCATACGCCATCTTCCAAACCGAGAAACAAAAACAAAAGAAAATGCTAATAAATCAGAAAAGAATCAAATGCAATATGGATTTTTTAAATTATCAACCAGTAAGTAAAATAGATATTGTTTAGATGGTTCCATCAAGCATTTATGTAAGTTGATTATATATATGCCGAGCCAGTTTGTACTTGGTAGGTAAGAGAATGTGCCAATAGATGGAATCTATTTGTGATTACACACATCAACAAAATTTACCACATAGAATCTTTGGACGTCAATTGCTAAATATGTCAGAATGTAGTGCTTGTTTAAATTTTCAAAGATACAAATAAAATTTATTCAGATAAACAAAATGAAATGTGGAGTTTTAACGTACATGATGAAAGATATAGCAGAGACATTCTGGCATGAATCTCAAATTAGCAGCCTCCCCCCATATGAGCAGGTAGAGTCCTATATATAAAATTTTATATTGTTGGGCTTCCTGTTTCACAAAAGGTAAGCTGCAAGACAAATAACAGACAGACTTACTAAGGATAACAAACTGAAAATCTTAAATCAGAAAGAATGTTCAAACAAAATAAATTTAATTTAATGAAAAAGATAAAGGAATAATGACATAGAATAAGGAGATATTCAACAAACTGACAAAAAAACATTATAATAAATCATTAACGCAGAGAACAAACAGAGTGAGAGTGAGAGTGAGAGAAAGAGAGAGAGAGAAGTAAGGAATAAAAAAGAAAAAAACAAAAGAAACTCTATATTGAAAATAAAAAGAGAACTAGATCAGTTAACATACCGGATATTGCTTTTTCTTCCTAAAAACTTGCACCAGTTTGTGTAATTTTTGAAAAACTTTCTCATCAGTTCGTCTAAACCACCATCCCCTAACTGATATGATAAAAATGACATAGTTTACATGGTGAAATGTGATGAAGTAAAGCTACATGCAAACTCAATAGCCGACGAACCTTCGAAACAGATGCCTGATTTTGAGTTTGCCTAGTCTGCTGATTTTGAGTTTGCCTAGTCTGCATGTTCGCTAAGAGCAGAATCAGATGTTCCTTTTGGTTGGCCACATTTGCTTCCTAATGGAAGACACATAATACAAGTGATAAGTCCTAAAAGTCTAGTTTGAGCAAATACGACTGTACATTACAATATCATTTGCATTTTATTGGATATTTGGAGTTGATATATGCATGATCATGATATATAGTAAAAGAAAGAGAAAATTTCAGTCTAAAACTAGAATAACTAACCTGGAATCCAAAGCAATGCTGAAGAAAATCAAACAAATCTACGAAGGCCGCCTCACGTTTATTAAAATCTTGGGCTGAAGGTAAACCACGAGTATTGCGAATGGCTAAAATTGCAGCCTTAATCTGTATCAATTCATGAATATACAGAACAATCACTCAGTTTTCTGTGACTCTGACATGATATATCAATAACATGGTAAAGTAACTGGATAGAAATTTGGACATATATGAAAGAAGGGAAGATTAAAATGTGAATAATCAAAGCAGAATCACACCTCAGGCTGCCGCATAATTGCATGCTGAATGCCACCTGGGTCAAGTGGTAGAATATTGAACTCAGATTTGTGGATTGCATTTCCTTCACTAAGTGCCTATTGTGGACACAGAGAAACTTTAACAGAAAAAACATGTCTAGTAATTGGCAGTCTCCTCATTTTTTACTATAAAAAATCACAAAAATAGTTTTTAAAACGAAAGCAGCAGATATACAGAAAAGGAAGGAAAAGAAACACCTGAGGACCAGCAGCATTTGTAAATGTTTTTAGCACCTCAAACAGAACAGTTGCAATATCGCGAGCATTTATCAATTTTTCCCTGTGACTGTTCAGATAAAATATCACAAAGGTTGGCTTAGCAGGCCATACAAAGTTTCCATTTAAATTGAAAATGATTTAGTAATAAATAAAAACTTAGTTACCTAAGTTCTAGATCAAATGTTTTATTATGTCCGATAAAATAATCCCGGTAGCCATGATAAACACGTTTAAGTTCCCGAATATCGCTTTTTTCCTGCCTTCGCCTCTTCGTAACTTCTTCATCCTGTATGTCACAATTCATAAAAACCAAGGAAAACATTTACATTTAAAACTGAAACAGAAATAAGTCCCTGCACCCATCCTTCTGCTTCCGGACAGGCAAAACTGACAGACTAGCAAAATGTTGTTAATGTATATGTTATGTAGGCAGAGAAGATAAATCATACACAAATCAAGAGATTTAAAACATGGGTATGAAAAAAATAAAGATAAAAAAAGAGATTTAAGACTAAAAAACCTCATGAATATTCAAAAGAAAAAATCATTCATACACATTCCTTTTACCATTATATCATGTTATTCTCAACATGGCTCAGGTTCTGGATATCATATGCTTCAACATTCTCACTTACCTGTTGAAGTCGCGAAAGAAGTGAAGTTTTAAATTGTCTGACACCCCTTCCGCTAGAAATTCTGTCCTTAATGTGTGCAACTTCAAAGGCATGAACACGACCTGCAAATTACAATTACTAGCACAATGTAATACACACCGTATATTGATTTAAGTCAACTATGAATCTAAATTTTTGGGTAAAGCAAAAATGATGACTTTTTGGGCACCATTATAAAATAGGACATACCAAGTTCTTTGTTTGCAAATTGTCGTTATCATTTATGCGATTAAGCAATACTTCTATTACAGTCATGCATGATTGTACTTTTAGTATCACAATTAATAGTTGTGAAACTCTCCTGTTTTCTTTTTTTTCTTTTAAAAAAATTAATGACAATTAATTTTCCTAATGAAATTCTTGGATGAGATTAAGTAATTGAGTAAAGTTTGAATTTTTTAAATCTTCAATCTTCTGTTACTTTCAAAAATAAAACTACCCAAAGCAAAAATGTCCCGTACTGGAAAACTAATTCAGTAGCTTCTTCAACCTGCAAAAACAAGCAAAAACCTCAAACTTGTAGAAGAAGTTGAGTTGCCTGGCCCTCAATACACCATAAGACACTCATTTCTTACTAACCAACCAAACCTCGAAAACCTTATCTGCAAAATTGGTCGAACTAACGATTTCCTGTATGGAAACCTTAAGATTCAAAAAGCAAAATTGACTTACAAAGATAAGCAACACGAGGCTCCTCCCTTCCAATCAAATTGGCGACACGAAGAAACCTTTGAATTTCCGAACCAAAAACGGACGGCAACCTTTCACTGTCAAAGGGCTTAAAAACATCATCAGCTTCACTCTTTTCATTGGTAATTGACAATGTGACGGGGGGTCTCGCGTACGACGTTTCGCCTTCATCAAACTGTATTTCATCAATGGGTTCTGCGGGCACAATCTCTGCCATTTTTCTGAGCTCACAAAACTTGGGAATAAGTAAGAGGGTGACACGGGTGCAGAGTATATAAGTGGGATCTTCTCCATGTCTGTGTTGCTTAATGAGGTCTGCTTTGGTGTGCTTTACAGTGTGCTTTATGGCCTCATTGGAAAGCTGAACGTTTTCTTTTGCTTTTGCTTTTGGAGCTGTTAATGGTTTTGCTTTCTTTGCCTCTAAGGTCTCATGGCAAAAGAGAAAGAAGAGGGTTTGTGTGACAGTGTGAGACTAAAAGCGGAGTGCCTCTGTCTTTTGAAAGTGCAAATGGCGGTTTTTTTTAATTGCAGAAAGAAAATACTGCGTTTACGTGTGAGACTCTGACGTGAGAGAGGCACACTCCATTCTTTATCTTTAGTATCTTTAAACAAACGTAATTCTTTTGGTCTTGCAATAATTGATCCTTCTATCTGCTGATTTCAGTGTCTTTTATATTTAACTTTTGTGCATTTCATCTGATAAATTTTGCTCAGGATTTTTGCTGATCAAGCAAATTTGCTTGTTCATGGTGTCATTGCGGAGACTCATCATTGAGTCAACTATCACATGAGTGCAAGATGAGCTTAGTTTTATTGAAGAGAAATACTGTTCTTACATATTGTTATGAGATTGCGAAGTGATAATAATCTAGAAATGATATTCTCATATTTTTGTACTCACACTTCATTTATAATTTATGATGTAGCTTAAAAATAGTCATTGCTTTTTCAATCTTACACCCTCATCTACTAATTTGTACTTAAGCCATGTAACATGCATAAAAAAAATGTAAGAGAAAGGAATGTGAGACAATTATTTTTTTATAAATTTGTTTTGCAAGTTAAATTATAAAATTAGTAAATTTAATAATTTTTATTTTATAATATAAAATTAAATAAAAATAAAATTAGAATGCATTAAAAATTAGTTTTTAATGGCCAAAAAACAATATAAGAATTGCTATTTGATTTGGATTTT
Organism: Dicorynia guianensis; assembly: GCA_037013595.1. Taxonomy (NCBI): domain Eukaryota; kingdom Viridiplantae; phylum Streptophyta; class Magnoliopsida; order Fabales; family Fabaceae; genus Dicorynia; species Dicorynia guianensis. The sequence goes on from JASUAB010000009.1 coordinate 8,373,702, forward strand.
GATTAGTAACAGAAAGAATGATGAAGCTTTCAAAGGTGGACCGCGATTGGTATGTTTAGAAGTCAATGTTTGAAGCTAGGATCATACGTCCAATCACTTTAGCCCAAGTTACTTTAAGAGGTGGACTATAGTATTCTTATTTCTTAGCAGCTCCCAATTAGCAATAAGAACCTTAAAAAATTTGAGAATTTTTCCTGAGATTTGTTGGCCAAAAGCTCATGAGCACTAATGCTATTGTAAGACGAGGAGAAGTTATATTAGAAGTGGTAATTGGAAACAAGTTGCCAAACCCCCTTTACCAATAAGTACTCATTTTTTTAAATTGACTTAACCATCATACTTTTGACACGAGAGATATACATAAAACAAACAGGCAAAGCCCAGAAAGAAAGCCAATAATAACACCTAAAGTGGAAATCGGTGGAAAAGGCCCAGGAACCATGCACATGTTCATGACTCATTGGTTAAACAACTTTACACTCCACCCAATTTACAGATGGAACTGTTGAGAACATGGAGACGAGCAGCAATTGTGAATATACAATGAAAAGTCTTGTAAAGTAGCATGCTCTGCTCTATTCAAGCAACTTCTTATTGCTTAAGAATACAAAAAAGATTACGTTACCATATCTTGTAGATTATTGGCAGACTGAAAATTTGGTAAACAGCAAAGGTTGGGTCCACATTCAAGGTGTCATGGAAGTAGGAAGGGGAGGGCATGCACTAATCTCCACTGGCAAACAAACTTCTGCACTAGCTTTATTACAATATTCTCTTGATCAATCCTCATAATCAGTTCAAATGCCAGAAATGTTTTGAGGTCTCACAATTTGAAGCAAGAAAATTGCAGCGTCAACCAGTTTATTTTTGACATGTAGTGATAATAATATGTCAAACTCTATAGAATATAATAAGGGAGAGCCCTTCTATTGAGAATCTGTAAAACAACTGGCAAAACCCTTTAGCATGAAGATGATGCACAAATGCATTTTTCTGTATCAGCCAACCAATGATCCAATAGCACTATACTTTAGGGGACAACATTTCAATTTTATTCATTCTCTGTTTTCATTTTGGTTATGTCCAGCCATATCTAACGGAGTGTATGAAGGAAACAGATCATGTTCAAAGGACATGAAAGCAAAACAGGGCAGTTCAGTCATTAATCAATTTGTAGTGTGTGCGTATGAATCTTTATATAATTACAATTAAAATCCTTCAATACAATAGGTGAGGTTCTGTTCAAGCAGTATAATTTCTCAGCATAACTAATCAAAAACGGTATTAGGAAATGTAACAAATACAAAGTACATATAAATCAAATAGAAATCGATTTTTATTTGTATTTCTCCATAAACACTAAATAGTGACTAGTTTAATATTTACCTAATGTTTGTTTTGTATATGTTATATTTTATCTAAATAACATGACTGTAACCAATTGATAAATCTATACACCCATTGAAAGTGAATAGTATAAGATGTTGACTTAAAGAAAAGCAGCAGTCCAAAGAAAAGCAGCAGCCTGACCGGGGATACTCTGGGTTTATCCCAAAGAAAAGCAGCAGCCCTCTTTTTGAACGTTCTACAGAACATAAACATGGACACAGCTTTTACAAAATTGTTTGGTACACGGATTGTTTCGTTACCATATGATCCAGGCGGTACTGCAGCTCATCAAATTGGACCAAACACGACGTTTGAAAGAATAGAAACAAAGGAAAAGAAGCACAAAGTTACACTACTTATATTTTCATATTATATGCTGATGAAAAGCAGAAGATGGAAACTTTGACATCAAGAAAAGCATAGTCCACCTTCCAGCAATCTGCAATATTTTTCAGTCATTCATGAGAGCTTGACAAATTGTTTTGCATACGGATTTGTTTCATGGCCACATAATGCTTGTGGAACTGCAATCTTTCAAATTAAACAACATATAATGATGAAAAAAATTAAAGGAAAATAAATTAAAAATATAAAAATAACCAATCTAACACACCCTAATACATTATTAAAGTATCTAAATTCTGAAGTAACATCTCTATTCTCATTAATTAAAACTCATTAAAAACTCACTTAAAAATTTAAAATATTAAATTTATTAAATTTCATAAATAAAATTAATTTTATTTATTCAACAACTTACATGATATGTGTGAATTTTTTGTAACCTATAGTGGGCTAATCCTTTTTTTTTTTTTAATTCTACAATACCACAAAAGCTGGAACTATAATCATCAAATTATGGATGTATTACGCTACCAATGGTTCAAGATTTTGATGAATCAGTGAATCAATTACACTTGAAACACCTGTTGCGCCGCAGTTGAGAACATTTACTAAAGAGTCACCTAGCATTGGTATAAGAGTCAGATTCCAAATTATTGCCTGGTCTTCAAGGGGATAAACCAATCCTGGTTGAGCCCAATATGGGTGAAAAAGTTAAGATAATTAAAAATAATCTAACTTAGGCTCGATATATGAAGAAAGAGAATATTGAGAGTTGTCCCATATTAATTATGGAAGGAGTTAAGTGTTAGTTGATAAGTGAGAAAAAAAGTTTTATCTTATAAACTAATTTTTAAGATTGAAAAAATTTAAAATACACCTAATAATAATTTTAAAACTTAAATTGTTAGATGATTGTGAAGTTTATACAGAATAGTGTTACACTTATATTTTTCATCCATGATTCATTTATAATTCTCTTATCTTTTATATTTAATTTTTTTATTTTATTTTTTCACTTTTATCGCTTTAATTATATCATAAACGTGATTGAAATATAAATTTAACAGTTGTAAACAAAACATTTCTAATTAGTAAATGTAAATCAGTTAAATCCTTATTACATTAAACGATTAAGTTACCAATCCATCAAGGATTATGCTGCGAATCATGCTTGAAAAATATGTAGTCTTTAGATCTTCCAGAAAATCATTAAGCTACTAACTTTTTTACCGGACTTTAAGGGGATCCCTGCTGCAATTGAAACTAGAATTGGTAGCAAGGTGTTTAAATTGAAATATCTCAAAGTACTCAATAGTAGCAACTATTTCCCAAGATGTATGATTAATGGGTCTTGATGAATTCTTTACAATAATAATATACAAAGAGGTGATTAGCAATTAATCACTTAATCGCACATCACCGTCTCTGTCCAAAAGGATTTGTACCCATCGTTCATCTCCAAGTCGTTACTAAGATCAAGAAATTCGGTTATCCCATCCATCTCATCTACGTAAGGGCCGATGCACCAGCTCCCATCATCACCAGTTGAGGAAGCCATCACATCCATGTCTACCCATTCCATCTCGAAATCACAGGAAGCCCAGTAATCTTGACCGTCCAGCTGTCCTATGTTTCCATGGCTGACTAATTCAGATTCCATGGATGCTGAGCCATAACCGTTGATTTCGGCCTCAAGAGATCTGATCAAGCCATCCAATCGATCATCATCACCCTCATCACTGGGTGATTCTTCCATTAGAGACGTAAGAAGAGCACCGTTGATTTCCAGGAGTTCCATCCCTCTGGCCTCATCATCGCCGTTAATCAAAGCCAAATTTTCACACAAAAGAGAAGCCATTTTTGGTACAAATGTTGAGGAGAAAAAAAGGTGAATAATATTCAAAAGAAACCCGAGAATGCAAAGGCTCAGAAGAAGAGATTAGGCTTCAGGTGTATGGCTTCTGTGAGGCAAGGTGGTTTTATATAGGCACAGAGAAAGTGGCATATCACCTCAAGATCAAGAAGGGAACCTCACTGTCACCCATTATGGACCACATAGTCGTGTGCACAAAAGATAATTAATTTATGGATTCGATGAGATCTGTAGTGTATAGCATAAAGAAGCTCAGAAGTATTAGACAAATCTACAACAGCTTGTCTACTCTGGCAAGGCTCAATTAAAATAAGCAAGATCATAGAATCTGAACCAAATTCTCAAAAGTGGGTAGGACAAGGAAACATGGGAAGACAAGTCTTTCGATTGATGGAAGCATCAACTAGCAAAGCAATAAAGCAGGGGGCAGTCTATAATTATATATGACCAGTTGTTTGCAGGTATGGCCATGTGTGAGAAGAGGAGGACTACCGACAGGTCGAACTCAATATTGGCTGGATCAGCGTTAGCTTGTTCATTTATCATACGAGCTTTTTAAGCTCGGCTCGTCCATTATACAAGCCTTACATTTTTTTTTTAAGCTCAATTCGTTTAATGATAGAGCTTACAGAGCTTGTTTGAGAAAGTTTGTTTGATTTTAATATCATTTTTTAAAGGTTAAATTTAAATAAATATAGTGAATCTTATTCCCAGTTAAAGGATTTCAAATGTATTACCACCTTACACAAAATTTAATAATACAACACATTATTTTATAATACAAAACATATAAAATTATAAGTATAAACTATATATATTCCATTAATAAACAATCTATTCAGAAGCTTTATGAGCCAAATACTAAAAATCTAATACTTAGTTTGTTTAATAAACTAGCTTGTAAGAATGCTCAAGCCCCTTCATTTAAGATATAAAGGAGTTTAAATTATGTTTTAAACAGGTCAAGTTCTAATAGTTCGTGAATAGCTCAATAGTTCATTTACACTCTTATTACAACAACAACAACAACAGACCAAGCCTTTTCCCACTAGGTGGGGTCGGCTACATGGATCAAACGACGCCATAAACTTCTATCCAAAACCAAATTTTCGGATATACCATTTAACCAAAGATCTCTTTTAATCACCTCTCCAAGTGTCCTTTTTGGTCTTCTTCTACATCTCCTCACAAGACTAAACACCATTTAGTCAACCTTTCTCACTGGTGCCTCTCGCGGTCTTCTTTGTACATGCCCAAACCACCGTAACCGGGTTTCTGTCATTTTCTCCTCAATAGGTGCCACCCCAACTCTTTCCCGAATATAATCATTTCGAATTTTGTCTTTTCTTGTATGTCCACTCATCCATCTCAACATTCTCATTTCTGCCACCCCCATTTTTTGCTCTTGCTGACCTTTCAAAGCCCAACACTCACTTCCATAAAGCATAGCTGGTCTAATAGCAGTTCGATAAAACTTCCCTTTAAGCTTGGTAGATATTTTGCGATCACAAATAACCCCCGATGCGTTTCTCCATTTCATCCATCCAACTTGGATCCTGTGGGAGACATCCCCATCAATCTCTCCATTACACTCTTATTACACCTATTTAAAATCAAAGAGGAGCAATTTTAGTGGTGCTCTTAATGATATACTGACACCTAATTATTACTTTAGGGCTTTTTCTCTTCAAATTCTAGGATTCAAACTTTATTAAGATTTTGTATGCATGTGTTAAGTGGAACCTACATCCAATAGGATGTGACTATAGACAAGGAAAGAGAGTAATTGAGAAAATAAATAAAAGAAAATAAGTTCTAATACAAATAGCAATTGAAATTGCTATTCTTTAAAAATTGCAAAAGAAATTACAAAAGTAAAACATTTTGGATAAAAGAAAATTTATTTTTATGCTAAGTAATTTATCACTCTTATTATTAAAAAAGAAAAAGAAAAAAAAAATAATCCTTGAGTTATTTTTACATAAAAAAAATTGTTTGAATGGTACTATGTGATTTAACGTAATTAATGCATTCTATTGAGTTGTTATAAATCAATTAGATTTAACTTCTACATTCGGTGATTAATTTATAAGCTCTATATTATTTTATGGAGATACATTCTCTGCACTCTCCATTCTTTATTTCAAGATAAGGTAGGACTTAATGTCTAACCCCAAGTGCCTTAATGTGAAATAATTAAGTGCCACTTTGCTTTCATAATGTCAAGTCTTGAGAAAGGGGTATATATTGAATGTTACTGCCTTCTGATTTTGATTAAAGGTGCTGAAAATCTGGTTAGTGGGGCTGTGCAAGATTGTGGTCATCTTTCAAATGTTAATGCAGGGTGTTGATAAGATATGCTGAATAGTTGGGGCATGAAAGCAAGTGGCCCCCCTATTAAAATAACTAGAGATTGACACTCATTTCTCACCACCCAACCCACATTTTGATGCCCATGTTGCCACCACTAATGTTTAGTGGTGATTGGTTTAGATTTTGATATTTTATACAAACTTTATATTAAAATGGATGGTGATTGATCCCACACCCATGTGATGTGTACCTAGCCACAAGGTCTCCAATCCATCATTGGAGAGTCAATGTAGGAAGCATATCTTTTATCTTGTTAAAAGTTTGATGGATACCAATGCTAATCTTTTGAGTTTTAAGCAAGTGTATCTTCTCTTGTTAATTTATTGCAAGGGATGACTCTGCATGTCACTATAATATAAATCAGTCAAAAAGCATAATATCATGAATTTATGTATACCAATTGTAGCCTCATGAACCCACTATTCTTTAGTCTATTCTAGTATTTGGGTGCAATAATTAATATCTTTATAGCAGCAGATGATGGTGCAGCTTAGCTTTGTCTGAACTAGAATCTCTATACACAAAAATACACGAGGGCAAAGTTTAAGAATACTAGAATTATTAAGTTACTTCAATTTAAAAAAAAAAAAAACATGATATAATAAGATGAAAATTAATAATCTTTTAGTGTGCGTTTGCTACATAACTAATTCTAAAAATCAGGGAATTGAACAAGGCAGTATAATTGAAGGACAATTCAAATAAGATGGTAAATACATGTTGCCAAAAAGTAGCTTTCTATAATGAAATTAAACTCAATTTTGCTGGGAAATTGTCTAATTAATTATTAATCCTTCTAATATTAATCTTTACATACTTTCCTTTATTAGAATTTCTTGTTGCATAGCATCTAATCTCGATTAAACGCACATGACTTTGTGTGGGATAAATTTTTAAAAGAATGTGATAGAGAGAATTTGAACATATATTTTCATACAATATGTATCTAAATTCCTCATCACTAAATCATATTTAATGACTTATGTGTGATAAATTCAAATTATAAAACCACATCAAACATATAAACTATAATTATAATTTAATTAATTTTTTTAAAAAATTGTCAGCCAAATCATTGAAATAAGAATTTTTAATATTGCCAAATAAATGGTCAATTGAAAATTTTCTCTAAATAATAATTCAAATTGACACATGTCAGCTTCAATGACCCATTATCAAATGGGCAAAATTGAAAATAAGCAACTTATTTTTGGTTGATGACACATAACAGGTTCAGCAATCCATTTTTCAGGTGATAACATGTGCTGTTACACAACTTTAAGAAACAAATTTTTATATGTAGAGGATAGAGATAATATGCAATTAAGAACTTCTTCACAAATGTCATGATCATTCTTTTTATTGATATAGAATTTCTGTTCGCCTATGTTGCAAATTCTATCACTTCATGATAATACATTGGTTGGCTCTTGTGGCAAATAAGTCTCTCTATATTGTTGCTCCAACAAAACTCCATAGTAGTAAAACTCAGAATAATCAGAGTCATTTCCAGCTCCATATTCCATTGCTATTCCTTCCATACCTTCCATCTCATTTCCACATGGACTCCATGCATTCATCTCTTCAAATGCTGAGGAAGAGCCTACTTCCATATTGACCCAGCTATAGTCATCAACGAATGACGTGGAGAAATCATGTCCATCCGCGTGTGCCGTCTTGTAGCTTTGACCCAATAGAGGGTCAGTGATCTCTGCCTCCAATGATTGAATCATACTAACAAGTCTGTCGTCACCATAGTACTCATCATCCTGCGTTTCTTCCATCAAAGACATGAGAAGAACATTGTTGGCATCTGAGAACTCTTGAGTTTCTTCAAAGACAATCTCAGCCTCAGGCACTGATGAAGCCATTCTCTGAGTGAAGAAAAAATTACCTTTCTTTAAATGCAGCTAAAGTGAGAGAGAGAGACAGAGAGAGAGAACAAGGAAGCTATTAAAGCAATGAAGGCAGAATGGCTTTGAAAGGGGAAGCTGAGTCCTTTATATAAGCAAATTACATGGTACAATAACACGAAGAGGGGTTGCTATTACAGACCCATCAATCATGGGGCCCCAATAATTTAATCTCCAGGTGAAGAAAAGATTCGTATCATTGTGTTGGAAAGGAAATTATTATAGTTTTGACCCATTGATTGATGTCTACTTGTCCAGCAACAAAGGGCACAATACCAGGTGAACATAATTGGATTAGACTATTAGTATACAGCTCCCACTAATGGTTAGATATATATCAGAGGGGCATCAGAAACCAGACATAATGTCCACCCAATGATCAATAATTAAAGCAACAATAATAGTACAGCATGTAGGCAGAAACCCACCCATTTAAAATGTGTGACATGGTTGGAACCCAGATACTGTGACAATGGTAGACAAGAAAATGTGAGATGATTAGAAAATCTCGATTTTAAATAGTTTCCTGTCTGCATTGATTAGAAAGTATTATTGGTGGCATTGATGTGTTAATATGACTACTGTGATTGAAAATCTGGCATAGTTATATCACATCAAACGGTTTAGAATCATATTAGCAGGTTAAAATAATTGGTGGGTTGTCCAAATCTCTACTCCAAGCTTCATAGAAGATGCATCACACTCACATAGCCGGAACCAACTGCAGGCTGACTCCTCTGTGAATCAATTGGTGAAGGATAAATATAGAAGGCAAAACACATTACACCACCATGAATTGGTTTTCTCTTTTGTCATCAAGAGTATATTTTTAAATGTATTGTTATTTTTATAAATAAAATTTTATAAATTTTTCTAAAAAATTTAAACTATTAAATATATTAAATCTCATAAAATAAACTGTTAAACCAACCTCAAGACTTTTTTTTTTTTCGTGTTATACTATTTCTAGTGCCCTTCAGCTAAAGTTTAAAGTGTTGAACCCCCTACCAAAGGTGTGAGTTCGATTTTCCACACCTCAAATTAAAGTGTTACAATTTATTAATCTCACATTAAGTAATATAAAATATTTGAATGGGTTTATAAAACTTTTCACTCTTTTCCTCAACAGATAACAAACGTTTGTAACAAATTTTTTTCAAAGGGGTGTGCCTATTCAATTCCTTTATGTCTTCTATACAATCTTTATTTTGTAAAATTTATATTATTAAATTTATTAAATTATATATATTAAATTAGAAAATCAACTAAAATTTAAATTATTAAATTACATATATTAAACTATAAAACTAACTAATCTAAGAGTCGCACACAAATATGTAATTCATTTTTGACAGTGATAAAGGAACATTTTTTTGGTAATTCAGGAACTTTTTTCTTGGTAACATGTCTGTGTTGATGATACATTGACAATAATAGTTCCCTTCACTAAGTCAACTGTTTTACAAGAGCATGGTAAACATAGCATTTTAGTTATTTCAAGTATTTGATGGAACACGTCCTCCCACAATAAGTGGAAAGGGACCAAACCCTTACAAAGGCTATCTCAGCTGTTAAAACTGAGTTTTACAATTCAATTCAAATAAATTTGATAATTCAAATTTTTTAAGTAAATATTTGATAAAATTTATTTCATGAAAATAGTAAAACTATTATTTTGATTGGTTCATTCAATTTTGTATTTCCATTCCTCAACCGGGAGTCCCTTTAGCAGATGAGAGTTAGTCTTCCACTATTTCAGTTATTTCATCAAAACTTTTTCCTCTGGAATTTTGTGAATCTAGAGCATAAGGATCCACCATGAACCAGTTATGATAGAGGACTTACTAATCAATTGGTAGACTGAATCTTATGTTATCATTTCTCCTTCAGAATATTTATCTTTAATTATATTATCTGTGGAGAATTTATTTTCTTAAAAAGAAGAATATAAGATGCATTAAGATATTCTCAGGATTAAACTCTACTTGGCAAGCTAGTTCAAAAATAATGTGGACATCCAGAATTTGATCGAAATACTTCAGCAAGGGTATAAGCATACACATGAATCATCATACTTTATATCCAACTGAATTTATATACAACCGTGACTAATCATCTAATTGAAAACACAAAAAGAACAAAGACAAAAAAAAGGAGCAACAAAATAACAGCATGTTTAGATTAGCAACAACTTGGACAGCGAAAAAATCAGCAGCAGATGTTTATCTAATCATGCAGACACATTCTTTGGTGCTCGGCACAGCTATTGTAAGCTGCACCAGGAGAACGATAGACATGTCAAGCCATCAGAAGTACCTGCTGTAATCATCACTTTTTAAACTGCCCATGGTTACCGACTATCACACACATTATTAGAAAGCAATTACAGAAAGAATAAATTGCAGATTAAACTCCTAAGCAATATTATTATTACCAGATTAGAAGTGAAACTAAGCAAATTTGACATGGTTTCCAAAATGATAACAAAAAACTTGCAAGGAAGATCTCAGATGAGTAAGGCAAACATCAAATCCAACAACAAGATCACCTGCAGCAGTAAGCCGGGCAATCATTAGAGTCGGATCTGCCACATAATTCTTCATTGTCCTTCTTGTAGAGAATTAAGCCAAAACAAAAGCGTCAAAGTTGAATGTTCAAGAAAATGACTTCTAGAAGAAACACTTTCAACACATAAATCGGGTAGAAACACACAAGCAACAGAATAGAAGTTAAAAGTCATCATGCAGTGGTCTCAGTTATCCATATATGGATGCGGGACATATCTTAAACTTGAAGCTTCACATCTAAAATTCATACACTACAAAGTCAACTTTTAAAACGGTGGAAAGCTTAGTCATTAATAATCTTATATCATAATAGGAAGTTGCAGGAAGTCATCTCTTGCAGTTATTGCCTATAATTCTGGGCTGATTAGGCTTATGTCTAATACCTTATGCACATTGCTTTCTCCCACTAGAGCCATTATTCCATGGAAAAACCTTGAGGCATAAAATGCTACATAATTAGCGCCACTCCACATTGCAAAATCCAGAATAACATCATATAAAAATATTCATAAAGTTCTAAAGCAGAGACAAAATCACTGACTAATATGATATCTTCATAGTCTTAGTTGATGATGATATTATTCTTCATGCTTTTGTGGAAAAGTAAAAAGTATCTGTATTCACCAAAGTTAGCACCAGCACCACACTCTATATGTATCCTTAGTTGAATGATTGAATTCTTTTTCTATCACTGCTAAACTCAACAATCAAAATCCTCACATCAATGATAAAGCAAACTTTTACGTCTAAGGGCTTATCATCATCAGTAGACAACTTCGATAAGCAGAAAGGTTTAATAAATGAACAGGGGATCGCAACTGCTTTGAAGAGTATGTAGGAATTTCTAATCAGACCAAAGCTTAAAGTACAGAAGATGGATGTGAATCATGTGATTTTTATTCAAATGGGGATAAACACATTTAAAACAGAGAGATCTACTTCAGCAACTCATAGTCATAACCTTTTTTATTTAAAAAATAAAAAAATATTAAAAATTATTTATTTAAAAATTATTAAAAAAAAAATGAAGAGGTAAAGGCACATAAATCCCCACAAGTGATACTTCAGTTCACATTCTGCAAACATCATCAAATCCAAACTAAAAGCTTGCCCTCTCTAAGATGTTATATCTAATGCAAACAGAACCCATTAAACTTCTATTGCTCAAGAGCACATGATCAATGACACATCTATGTCCCAGGAAGAAGTAACCAATTAAAGGAATAAAATGGGCAAGCTAGACTAAAATAATCCTCTTCTCTATAAGCTTATGAAAGGTAGGATTCTCAAAACCAAAATTAATATGTACATATAGAAGTTATCACCGAATGGAGAGGAAACCCATTGGTGTTTAATCCATTCAGAGTTCATAGCCACTATTAGCGAGTTCTACCAACAAAATTCACCTGAAACTACAACTATATGAGAAGGATGAACCTGTCTACTGAGCTCAAGCTACGTAGCTATCATGAAATCTCGAATCTCCCGTCTACTACATGAGTTTCAGAGATTGGTGATGAAAGAAGCGGAAATTAATGACACTTCTATAGTTAATGCAGAAATTATTTTTTGTTTGCAATGAAAACAGAGCGAGGCCCCATACTATATCCAATGAAAAGCGAAAACCAAACAGAAACCAGACTCGAACAAATATAAGAATAGAGAAAACAACAAAGAAAAAATTTGCGAAGTAGAACATACGGAATCTCATTCTTCAATGTCACTGTCCTTGAGTCGGTGACGACAACGGCGGCGGCGACGTAAGTTGTAAGGGTGAAGAGATGGTAGGGCTAGACATTTTCAGCTCCTCAGTTCAGTTGAAGATTTTTATGAACCGTCTGGTGTTTAACAATTCATTTTTTTATTAAAAAAAAAGTTGGATCCTCACAAAAATTGAAAAGATGAAGTACATTCTAAAATAATTTTAAAAGATAATTAAATTAGTAAAATGCGTTTTATTTTCATGATATTTTTTTAATAAAACTTTTTTTAAAATTTAAATTGGTGTATATTAACATTAAATTTTTTAAATACAATCAATTAGTCAAACAAATTCATTATAGTGTAAAATATGCTCTATAAAAATAAATTACATAAATATATAATTATTGATAAAAAAATAAATCATTTAAACTATTATAAAATATAAATAATTATATTTTTTGGTATCATATAAATTTCAATTATTTTATAATTATTTAGACAAGTTTACTTATACCTTTATATAGTGTAAATGAATTACCTCAGGAGCAGTTACAAATATTTTATATAAGAAGTTTTATGTAAATTTTTAAAATGAATAATAAACTTATGTAGTAAAAATAAAATATAAGTAGAAATAGTTTCAATATACTTTTATCTTTAACGAATAGTCCATCCTACAGTGTGGAACAGATGATGTGGTTACCCAATTAATAAAATTAGATGACATAGTTGCCTCATCCAACAAAACAGCTCCTAAGCTTGTACATCATTTGAATTCAAATATAAATTATTGATCATGGCACAAATACAAATTTCATTCTTCTGAAGAACTTCAAGAAAACATCTATTAGCATCAGAAAGAAATCATCTCAAAGCTTCCATACATGTTCATAAATGCATTACCAATTGTACCCCAAAAAAAAAAAATGCATTACCAAGACATAAACCCATAATAAAGCCAGGTTTGATGAAATCACAATGAATTTGGGTACCAGCAAGTTTTGTCTCCAAATTTGAACACAAACTAACAACACTTGCTCAAGTAAATGAGTCTGGTCTCCTACCTGCACAAAGAAAACCAGTATAAAATGAAAGGCTTTCTTTGAATTCTCCAATCCGATTAAACCCAGCCAATAATGCACACAATGCCACATTGTCCTTCTCTTCAAGAATCTGAAACACTTAGCAAATGTCAACAAAGAAACTCAGTTTTGCATAGGTCTCAACAGAGCTGCACCCCCAAATAATATCATAGAGAATGCTTCTCCCACCAAATCTATAATACTTTTTGTATCACGAATTCTGTGAGAATATTACAACTCCAATGTCATTTTCAATTTCATTCTTCACAGTTTCTCCATGAATACACCTTCCAAGCACAAAATCTAACACATCAGAACACAGTTTGATAAGGATTGTGCAAGTAAAACAATTTGGCAATACCACAAAGTGCTCCATCTCATCAAACAACTGCAGGGCTTCCTTTACCTCTGACATATGCACATAAGCATTCAGCCAAGAATTTCGTAAGACCACAGACAGACCTTTCTCCAAAAGAAATCCCATCAAAAAAACTTTCTTGAATTCTCCATATCTCCACATTCAGCTTACATGTGAAGAACTGAAGCACTACATAAGCTACGTTTAAGCATTAAGCCGTGAATGAGTCTACCTATCAGATTATCTTGCAGCAATATACATGCCTAGAGAGCTACAGGAAAACCAAACTCATTTTGCCGCAATCCAGACTGACACAGGAGAAAAAAACTAGTGCAGACCCATTTCATGCTGCCGTTGATTTATGTAAGAAGAGACCAAACCTATCCAAGAAATCAGACTCGGTTCAGGAATTTCATCAAACAGGTTATGAGCAAGCTCCAACCCACCCAAATTCCCATACAACCTTATTATATTATGTACAAAGACATCACTAGCAAAGCCACTTTTCAGGAAGCAATAATGAAGTGATGGACCACAACTTACGTTCTAATGATCTCTCAGATGTTGCGAAAGGAAGACACAGTCTTGGAACAAAAACCATCATGTTTTTTCGGAGTTGTAAGGAGCTTCTCATGTGGACTAATCTCACTAGCATTCTTCTCTAAAAAAGGCCTCCGCCAATTAAAATGAAACCTTCAAATATTTACAAGATGAATTCTCCTTTCACTCTTCCAAAGGCATGAAATAACATTATTTTATTCATAAAATTATATGAACTGTTAAGTTAATTGAGTTTTATAGTTAAATTTATAAAATTTAATTAATTTAATAATATAATTTTTTCGTAATAATTTAATAAACTTTTTTTAATAGAAATATCAAAACTTTTTTTGATTAAATTGTTAAAAAGGATATGATAAGACACTTTCTTTGACAAAGAAATTATTTGACACTACCATCTTCTACACCAATCATGGGTAACATCTAGTAATAAATCCATTCAAATCAAGAGACTGGATGTGGTTCAGCAGCCCTGAATGCAAAGTTGCATAGTGTTTCTAATGACATTCATGACTCTTTGGTATGTTATTGGGAATATATAATATGATGTTCTTGTCCATTTTATCAATACTTGTATTTAAATACATTCATCATAGCTGAAGTGAATTACATCCCTTTAGCAATATTATTATTGGAAAAATCATAGTCATCAGAAAAAGGAAAAAGCTTGTTTTGAGTTAAGAAAAAAATTAAAAAGGAGTGAGATAAAAATATTAATACTCAAAGGGAGGTCAAATTGTAAGCTTGTATGAGTATGATCATATTAGGTAAGCAAAGGTGATAACGCATTTAGTTGCAGCTGGTACCCTTTATGTCTAAATGGAGTGTTTATTAGTTCGGGTTGGATGGATTCGTCTTTTCATCTAATCAAATTGATTGAACAAATTTAATCCAATCCAATTAAAATAAAATTGAAGAAGCAAGCACTTGGAATATAAAAAAAAAAAAATCTAATTTCACATTTAAAGGGATACAGATTTAATATGAAATTCGTATCTCATTTTTACAATATAAATTTCATTCAATCAAAAAATGAAATATAAATTTTGTGCAAATTTCGTGTCACTTTCCTTAGGATAACCATTTATAGCTTTTCAACAAAAGTTTCTCTATCTTTAAGGTGTCTTAAAAGTTATATTTTTCACTATATTAAAAAAAAAGTTATGATTATTTTCTTCAAACTTCTAATTTTGGGTCGTTTTCTTTTCAATTTTTTATTTTCTTTCTGTTGACATATAATGGGAGCTAAGATCTAAAGGACTGTCACGGGGTCTCACATGTCTCTGATCAAAAAGTTTAATATTATAATGTCTCATGACAAATTCATATTCACTTGCTCTGACCAACAATTATACTCTTATCAAAATACTCCCTCTTTGTCACATTTTTTTAATATAATAAAAAATCATTTACATATAAATTTTAAAATAAAAAATTACATAAGTGATATTATTTTATTAAAGCGTCGGTTGTTTTTTCATATTTTTATTTTTATATAATTTTTATTTAATAAAATAAATTTTATTAAATTTGAACCGTATAGAAAGGGAATCTTCGGGTTAGAAGAAAGATGTGTAAACGCCTTCGTTCTACCAAAATTAATGCATCGTCGTACACGTGGCACCGGTTGGAGATTATTGGAAACATCATCCTTTGGGCCCCACCTACATAGCATCACCCCTGCATTATTTTTTGACCACTCTGACTTCCCACGACTAACACTACACAGCATTTTAGCTTCATCGGATCCGACGGTTCAAATTCATTCCTGTGGCCTTTCACTTCATACTAAAACTGAAAAGAGCAAGTGGGGTCCCCTCTGATCACTTCCCAGCGAGTACCTTTCTGCCACGTTTAGTCCGGTGACTGAGAACACCTTTTTTTAGGTCTGAGCGGCGGGTCCTTAAAATTCCCAAATGTTAAAAAGTGGAGGGTGTGAAGTCTGAACGTAAGCGGAAGCTCCAGTGGCAAACCGTTTCGGGGGGGAGTCTGGCTTAGGAATCAAAGAATCTTTCGAAGAAGAAGAAGAGGAGAGTAGAGAGGTGAAGTGTTGGTGGGTTTTTCTTAGTTTTGTTCGTTGGTTATAAGGTATGTTGAAAGTTCTCAACTTGCATTGCGTTGCTTTTATCTTCCTGTACTTTTTTATCCTTGAATCTCAGATAGAAAATGCTTTATCTTTTTTTGGTTTCTCCCATTCAGTTCGCAAAATTTTGGGTTTTTTTCTATCAAAGAGAAGTTTTCCCTTACTAAATATTTTTCCAGGGGAAATTTTGGTGTGGTTTGCTTGTTTCTTTTAGTAAAAGCTTCTTTAGGTAGAGTACTTTGTCACATTCCTTGCAGATTTATGAAAACTGGGTGCTTTCCATGAATGGGTGTTTGTTAAATTTAAAATTCGAGTTATGGGTGTAGTAATAATGGAGATTTCTCATATGCTCGTTACTTTTTTCCCCCATGCAATCATGGCTTTTTGACTGTTGACATCATGAATGTATTATTGAAATGTTAATGAATAGGAGCTTTGTTTTCCATATACTGTTGCAACGGTGAATAACCATGACAATTATGCAAATGGGAGTAAAATTTCTAATAAAACTAGATTGCAATTATCCCCTATTTCTTCATAAAATTGGAAAATATTTATTCTCTACTCGCCTTAAAGTTAAGATATGGAACAATCTTGCTGGCTGTGATATTGTAAATTGCGGAAGCATTCTTTCTTTCTTTCTTCATTTTTTCTTTTCTTTGATAAATTATTAATCTTTTTCGTGCAAACGGGTGAGCAAGCCAAGAATTCTGAGGATATACAAGGTAAGTGATTAGGGTCATTAAAGTACTGCCTGGCTGTTTCCACTCTGTCCTTTTTGTTTAAAAAAATCTTACATTTAATTTTTAGAACTTTCCTTCTTATGTTTAGCAGAAATAATGATGCCTGCATTTCTTTGTTCCATTCCAGCTCTTGAAAGACATGAAATACAATTGTTGTATTGTTTAGAACAAACCATTGCCATTATAATTATGTGATTAATTTATTTATAAATAAATTTCTTCTGGCTATATGGAAAATTGATGCATAAAGTACTTGTTTTATTTTTGGCCAACCTTAGTCCATGAAATTCAAGGTGCAGAAACTTGACAGGTTTGAATGGTGGGCCATGACTTGTGTTGCACTAGAAGTTGCTGGTCAACCAGATGCTGTTTACTTGGTCTTTTAGGTGATCATATTCTAATTAGTAATTTGGGAGGAAACTGGACATGAGTATGCTGGTGGGGACATGCTTGAACCCCGTGAATCTGATATACCTGCACTGTTTCTGGTCCTTGTTGTACTTCCTTTGGCTGCATACATCTTACTTGGAAGATGGAGTGAGGCTTCACAGAAGAAAAATAAAATAACGTTGCTTGCCCAACTGGCTGCTGAAGAAGCTCTTAGGGCAGAAGTAAAGGTTGTTTCTGATGTTATCACTCCTGTTTCTTCTCCAAAGAGTGGACTTCAAATGTGTGCTAGGTGCTCTGTTCCAGCAAGAACCCGTTGCTCCAGATGCAAGTCTGTTCGATATTGGTAACTCTCTTAATTGATGTTGGTTTTGGGATCAGTATTGTTTCATTCATGTACAAGTGTATTGTTTTTAATTATTAGCAATAAATATTTTACTAAGGATAATTGTCTAGATTTGAGCTTTGATACTCCAATAAATGAAATTTTACTACACTAGGAACATTGAGCCCAATTAATTCTCAAACGCACTGTAACTGCTCAGTTCTGCTCATGAGATTAACCCCACAAGTGCAAAACTTACCACTAAACTTGGCGATGTGCTCAATAGTTTGACAATTTGTCTTCGTTTTGTAATTGGAGCTTCTATTTAGATGTTTACTCCCCAGTATTGTGCTTATTTAGATATTTAGTGCAAATTACAGACTGAAATTCAATGGAACAGGGAACTTTGTTGTTTTGATGGATTTTCCTTTTACTATGTATGCCTTTTGTCTTTCTTTTAAAGGTGTTGGAGATATAAAATAAAAATCATTCATATGCCTTCACTTAATAATTTAAACTTTTAGGATAACTAGTTCCTTGACATATTAGAGCTGCTATGACTAAATGGTCAAGAGTTCAATCCTTGTCACCCCTATAATTAAAAATTGTGCCTAAAAAGAGGTTTTCGTATGAGGGACATGTTAGAAATATAAAACAAAAATCATTCTTGTGCTTCTACCCAATAGCTTAAGCTTTTGGATTGATTGATTCTTTGACAAAGGGATATTTCAAGCTCCTAAAAGTAGCTACTCTCTTGTTTATTTAAACCCAGAACATTCTCCATTTAAGTTAATTTACCATCAAGCTTGCGTTTGGTGATCGATAGTTAGATTTCCATGTATGGAGATGTGAAGCAGTTGAATTTTAGTATTACCAATCAAATAATTTAATATAGTAGTTGCAGATGAGCAAAAGTTTTGTTTGCGTTAGTTTTTTATTTCTCCAAATTTAAACTGTAAGTGATTTTCAGTTCTGGGAATTGTCAAGTAATTCATTGGCGGCAAATTCACAAGCAAGAATGCCAGCTATTGGAAACTCATAAATCAAGCTCATCTCCCCTGACTGTTTCGGTTGACGAATTTGGCCTTGGGAGTGGCTTATTTTATGAAAATATGAACTCAGAGTTCATTGGTCACAATTTAAAGCGGACTATAAAGGAGAAAACACCTTCAGATAGTGTAATTCAGCCTCCGATAGGCAACGGTGCTTCTGCTACCTCTGATTGTTCCTTGTTTAATAACTCTCAAATCTCCATCGCTGAGAGAAGAACCTCTTATAAATCTAGCCGAGATTCATTGAGAAGAGATTGTGGGAATGTAGCTTCCTCTTTTGCATCTTCTGGATATAAAGCTACCAGTTCTCCCTCTTCAACTGTTGTATCAAAGGACATGTTTAGAAGACAAAAGGTTTACATGTTTAGCTTTGATATCCAACTGTTATGGAACTCTAAAATAATAATAAATTAATTACTAAATATTGTGCTAAACTTTTGCTGCAGTCAAGAACCAATGACAATGCCATATTGGAAGAAGAAATTTTAAATAAGGTTAATACCAGTGGCTCTGTGGATTATATTTATGGACAAGATGTCTCAACAAACATAATTCTTGAGAATGATAACTACCAAAGTCAACATGGAAATGCATTTATCCCAACAATCAACTACGGGAGCTCAAGTTTGTCAATTTCTGAATGTAGTGGTGAAATTGTAGATCAATTTGAAACAGCCATTACCACCAGAGCAGAACATGTATTCCAGGGGGGAAATTGTCCTTATGGTGAAGCAGCAGAAATCAATTGCAGTTCTGAAATGACAATTGAGGGAAATGTGAAGGCATCACGACCTCCCGAGACCAAATTTTCTAAATCACAAAAGTCGATAGTGAAGGCATCAACAGACTTTTGCTGCCCAGAAACAGAGGAAAAAAGACAAAATGCTGATGAACCAAGTCAGTACAGCAGATCATTTCATTTTTTTCTTATATTAGCGTCATCTATGGTTTTTATAATCGCTATAAATAGTTTGTAAAGATAATCTTCTTTGGTATTTTTTAAGGCCAAAGAACTCATCCAATGAAATAATTCTGTGTTCATAATGCAGAACTTGCTGCTATCAGAGATACTATCCCTTCACAGGGTAGCAATGGGACTGCAAGCATTGCAATTATGAAAATGATGGGTTTGAGGAAGTCAGCTAAACTTACTGCCCTAGCCACCTCAGAAGGTAGTGGAGACAGGAGCAAAAAAGTGAAGGTAAGTTTTATGTAGATGTATAGAAATGCTAATTTCTGTCAGTTTTTTTCCTACTTGAAACCACTACATTACTAGGGCCTTGAGCTGGAAATTGAAGCCCTTATTAACTGATTGACTTTTTGATTTCTCAGATGTTGTTTCCTTATGAAGAATTTGTGAAGTGTTTTCAGATTGAAGACTTTGGCATATTCCCCAGGGGACTTTTAAATTGTGGAAACAGGTATAACTAACGTAATATTTATGGACTATTAAAAATGTAGAGAATGAAAGAATAAAATTATTCAATGTATGAAATTACAGATAATATTTTTCATCATATTCTGTTGCAACTTAAACAACTGTTGGCATTTTATATTTGGTTATTGTTTTCTGTAAGTTGTCTCAATATTTATTGTCTTTCCCATCTTCTATAAAAAAACAAATACCAATTGAAGAAGAAACAAGAGAGCACAATTTAAGAATGAATTGTCTCAAAGATGTTACAGCATTGTGAACGTTTCACTTAAGTTACCCCTTTAGCACTTCAAAATGTTTATTCTGCATTTGCAACTAACTTAAAATAACCAGATACTGTCAAGATTTGGATATCATTTTCAAAAGTTACCTTTCCTGCCTTTTCAGAGGTCAGCCATATTGTTTTGTAAATACCAGTAAACAGCAAAAAGGGGTTCCTTTTGTAGACTGTAATTATATACTTATAATATTGATTGCAATAAATTTAATTTAAAGAATGATTCATACTTAATTTAATTTAAAGAATGATTCATACTTGCTGTAGATATAGTCAGGCAAACTATCGTAAGTTGTCATTATTTTTTAACTATTTGTTGTTGGGAATTTGAATGTGTGAAAGGATTTGCTTATTTGAACTAACAAAATGGACCCTGTTTTTGCATGGAGAAAAATTAAAGTGGAATATTTTTATTGATGCTTTTAAAGTAATTTTGATTCATTATTAATTTATTTTCTTATTTCTGTTCTGCAGTTGCTATGCCAATGCCGTCTTGCAGTGCTTAACTTGCACAAAGCCTCTTGTCATCTATTTACTTTGTAGATCACATTCAAAAGCCTGTATTGCATTCTCTCTATCTTTGATCCTACATATTACAAAAACAGGGAAGTCCATTTGCTTTGAAGAAATTTTTATTTTGAACTTCACTTCTTTATTATCGAATGCTAGGTTGTGCTAAAGATTGGTGCCTCATGTGTGAGCTAGAGCAACACATAATGATGTTAAGAGAAACTGGGGGCCCTTTATCTCCTAGCAGGATACTTTGGCATATGCGGAGCATTAATTGCCAAATGGGTGATGGAAATCAGGAAGATGCCCATGAATTTTTAAGGTCTTGGGTTTATCTGGGCTATTTATTTGTAGAATTTAGCTTCTTGGGAGTAGTAGTCTGTCTACTCATAACATCTCTTCTCTTTACATGAATCTTTCTTATATTCAGTTTCTGAAATTTAATTATGCTTGTTAGAATTTATGCTTAGTCAGCGTAAAACTGAAAGCATTGTTAATATAGGCTTTTGATTGCATCAATGCAATCTATATGCTTGGAGGGACTTGGTGGTGAGAAAAAGGTTGACCCCAGATTGCAAGAGACAACTTTTGTACAACATACTTTTGGTGGTCGTCTTCAATCCAAGGTATTTATCTCCATGTTTATTTTTACCCCTCATGGTTGTAATCCTTTGATGGCACACTAGAACTTGATGTCAACAGGTGAAGTGTTTGAAATGTAATCACGAGTCAGAACGGTATGAGAATATTATGGATCTAACATTGGAGATCTTGGGCTGGGTTGAGTCACTGGAAGATGCACTGACTCAATTTACATCCCCTGAAGATTTGGATGGAGAAAATATGTACAGATGTGGAAGGTCGGTTGATCACACTTTTGTATTTACTATCACAGTTGTATTGTGGCATAGTTGGTAAGGGTTGGTGTTAAAAGGAAGATGGGAAGAAAAGAAAAAGAAGATTGTTAAGTATATCACTTCCAATTCAAGAGAATGACATTTCTTTGTTCATTTTGGACAAGGTGTACGGAATATGTTCGAGCTAGAAAGCAATTGAGCATACATGAGGCCCCAAACATCCTGACAATTGTCTTGAAGAGATTTCAGGTATCACATAGCTCTTGTATGGTTTTTATATAGGTTGCTTTGTAGTTCCTTTAAAAAGACACTATATACTTCTTAAAATTCTCTCCAAGACACACAATAGCTTGGGAGCTAGGAAGCACCAAGCACCAAGCCGGGAAAATCAGCACCGTCCCTGTCCTGGAGACACGGATGTGTGCTGGACAGTGACCTGCGTCTTTGGTGCATTTCTTTCTTTTTAGAAAAAAAAATATTGAGATGCAAACCTGCATCTTGGAGCTTCTCCAAAGGCACCACACTGGCGAAATGTGAAGGCTTGGTGAGAGCAGGGATGAAGGCAGATGCTCCTGTGAAGTGTGAGAGAAGGCTAGGTGCTAGGTTTCAAAGGAACCCATAATTGGATAGGCTTGGGCCTCTTTTTGGGTTTATTAAGCTTTTGGGATCTGGGCATTTAGTTGAAATCTGGCATATCTAGTTATGGTTTCTGTGGGGCTTCCCCTACAAGACTTCTTAATATCTTCTGTTTTTTGAATTATTATATTATTTACATGTTATTGTTATACTATTTGCATAGTTACACACACAAATATATATATATATATATATATATATACACACACACACACATATATTGCTGTACCCAGCTGTATCCGTACCTCCAGTTTTTGAAAAATTGCCATACCCACGTGTCGTACTATCTTGAATGCCAAAGTTGTACTAGTACATATGTAACATAGCTTGGGAAACTTAATTTTGTTGTCTGTCCTGAAAGTTGCTTTTATTGCTAGTTATTCAAGGATTGGTGTTATGGCTGCTGGTGGAAGACGTGAATTCAGTAGTGGAAGTATACCTGTGTGCTGATATGGTGCATTTTTTGCCATGGCTTATAGTAATGCTGTTATTTGATATTCCAAGATCAAAACATTTTCTGAAGCAAAAACGTTTCTTTCCACATGTGTTGCTTAGTGTTAAGATGAGTTTTCCTTGGATATTCTCGATTGTAAACTGTTTAGCTTGTTTTTTCCTTTTTCTTCTTTTGTTCTCTATTCTTTTGTTCCTGGGTTGGTGATTTCTATGCATGCTCCTAGCACGCAGGGGTTGGTCCCCCCACGGATCTGCAATTAATTCTCA
Organism: Dicorynia guianensis; assembly: GCA_037013595.1. NCBI lineage: Eukaryota > Viridiplantae > Streptophyta > Magnoliopsida > Fabales > Fabaceae > Dicorynia > Dicorynia guianensis. The sequence continues at coordinate 8,396,892 of JASUAB010000009.1, forward strand.
ATTGTAAAAAATTTCTAGTGACCAAAAACAAAAAAGAGTAAAACCCTATTTTAGTCCCTCAAAGATGAATAAACTTCTATTTTAGTCCCTCATTGTTAAATTTTTCTATTTTGGTCCTTCAGAGATCAATTAACTTCTATTTTAGTCCCTCACTGTTAAATTTTTCTATTTTGGTCCTCCAGAGATTGAAATTGATATCAATCAAGTCCCTCAATTAGGATGATTACTAATAAGGTCAAAATTGCTGACGTGTCATGCTGACGTGGCAAAATTGGCTGACATGACTGCTGACATCAGCATGCCACGTCAGCCAATACGCTGCCACGTCAGCAACTTTTGCTTAGTCAGCATGCCACGTCATCCAAATTCTGCCACATCATCATGACACGTCAGCAAATTCCGCCACGTCATCATGACACGTCAGCAATTTTGACTTTGTTAGCAATCATCCTAATTGAGGGACTTGATTGATATCAATTTCAATCTCTGGAGGACCAAAATAGAAAAATTTAACAGTGAAGGACTAAAATAGAAGTTAATTGATCTCTGGAGGACCAAAATAGAAAAATTTAATAGTGAGGGACTAAAATAGAAGTTTGTTCATCTTTGAGGGACCAAAATAGGGTTTTAGTCAACAAAAAAAAGGAAAAAAAGGTTTTGCTGTCACCAATATACTGTGCAACTTAGCTAGGTTTGTTTCTGAAATTCATTGTCAAGTTTCTTGAAACTCTCGAGAACCATATTTTTAGCTTTGCCCATTTGATATATTATGATTTTTGGATTGTATCCTGTTAGATACCTGGTTTTATCAAATTCTTTGCATTTTTCCTATCTTGATCCATTGGATATTTTGTTTTTGGTTCTGCGTCACCAGGAAGGAAGATATGGGAAAATTAATAAGTGCATAAGTTTTCCTGAAATGCTGGATATGATTCCTTTTATGACCGGGATGGGTGATGTTCCTCCACTTTACATGCTTTACGCTGTTGTTGTGCACTTGGACACACTAAATGCATCTTTCTTTGGACATTATGTTGCGTATGTGAAAGATCTACAAGACAATTGGTTCAGGATAGATGATACTGAGGTAGGTCTGTTGCTATTTGCACTCTTTGCATGTAATTGGTGATGTACTATGCATTTTACTCTTTTTGATTGTTGCTTAATGTAACTCATGGTAAATCAGTGCTGAATGGAGAAACAGAGAGCTTGATGCAGACTCAAGCCTCTGTGCTTTCATTTATAGTGATCCGATTACAAGAGAAATAATCAACTCAGTTGGAATCAAACAACCTAAGTCTAGATAACCTAGGATACTAACTACTCAAACCTGATAACTCTCAAACTTTATACAAGATCATCTGTTATCAGCTTTGATAGATGCAGCATGCATGTAGAACTCTATAACACAAACACACATGTACAACTCCAACTAAAACACTGCAGCATCATACACGTATAACTTAGATTCTGTAACACTTAACACATTTCTTTCTCCCCTTACTTTTTCTTCCCTTGCTATTAATTTCATCTGTTTGGAAAAGGAAAAGGTAATAATCAAATTCTTGGTTTATGTACTTCATATGAAATTATGAATGAAGTACAAGATTAGAGAATTTGGATTCAACTGCTTGAAATCAAATGGAGTTAAGAAGAAAAAGAAGTCTCAGTAAAATAGTTTTGTTAACTGTCACTTATTTATTTAGTTTTTGGGTGCTTCTGCCACAAAGCCTGTGCTGAGCAGTATTAAGACTCCCCATCAAGTTTGTTTCGGGGAGCTAATATTCCTAAATTGTCAATTGGAAATTACAAATCTTGTTTTGTGGCCATTGCAGGGTCAGAGTTTGTGGTAAACCGGATTTCTAAGATGATGAATGGATTTCCTGTATTTTAACTGTCAATTAGAAGCTTAGAGTCAATGTGTTCTGAACTAAAATGATGGATTTGAACCAGCATGGGGCTTATGCACAAAGAGCTACGGATGCTTGAATTTTGTTGTGTGTCAAAAATGGCTATTTGATTTTGCAGTATATCATTTATAGATGAGAAGTATCTTTTTAATAATGCAGGTTAATACAATTGTCACAATAGATATGGTTGGCAAGACTGTTCACTTTGGTTCTTTTCTATTAGATTCTTCTAGTTAATGTGGTTTTTATCTATAGGGACATGAAGAAACAACTGACACTGTTTTTATGTGCTTCATTCAAAATGATAATTTGCTTGTATTTTTCCTGTTTCATTGGGTTTTAAGTTCTTGGATTATGCTCTATCAACAGATACAGCCAGTGCCGATGAGTCAGGTGATGTCTGAAGGAGCATATATCTTATTCTATAAGAGGTAGCAATTATGTTCTGTTTTCCTTTTCCTTTTACACTTATAGACACATAGTTTACTCATCATCATTAGTTGGTTCATTTTCTACCATTTGTATAATTGTTTCAAGCAAACCACCCTCCTCTATCATTTTAAATTTTAACACTACGTCTTTTCAAATTATAGAGTCAGTGGTTTACAGTATACTGACTTTCCTCTTGCCATTGTATCACACTGCCTTTATAATCTCCATCTAGATGACTGTGTTGACTAAAAGTTGCTCTCTTTTAAAATATGTAGCTTGAAAAGTAAAAGTTAGATTGTTCGTATGTATGTTTGATGGGTGGATACCATTTAATCTTTACATGGAATCATTGAAGTTCTGTTTACTCTGACTTCTTCTTTATGAAATTTATTTTATGTGATCTGCATATTTTAGTGTCTCCATTAGACATAATGTAGTCTTCTGCTCTCCTATATAGTTGTAAGTTGATCTGTATAATATTGCATTTTCTATATATGCTTCCTTCAGGCTTCTACTGTTCAACTTTTTGTAGGTCTTGCCCCCGACCTCAAGTGGCATTTACTGGTAAAGCAGGGCAGCAGCATGTTCCCAACTATTCGAAGAATTACCCAATAGAAGCTCAGAAGCCTTCTAAATCAGTACATAGACACAGCACTCCGTTGGTTGGCCCTGAGCCTTCACCTGATGCAAAACCAGAAAGTGCTACTCAATTCATTGAAACCTCTAACAGCATCCTTAGAAGAAGCACCAACAGAAATGTCCTTCCAGTAACAGAAACTTATGCTGAAAACATCAGCAGAGAGTTTTCAGATGCTGCATCAAGTGATCGGTCCCTTTTTACAAGCTCGGACGAGGCTTCATTCACATCTGAGAGTGCTAGGGACTCCTTCAGTACTGTAGATTATGCTGATTCATGCAATATGGATCCAATTTCATCTATCTTCGATTATGCTCCAGAAAACGCCAGAAATTCTGCTTGCTGCAGAAAGTGTTCACACAGTAGGCCACTTACTAGGTTCTTTCCTGAGGAGGACCATATGTCCTACTTGTCTAACCATCCTCATGAAAGAGTACAGAAATTTGATCTGTCAAAAAAGGTCAGCCATTCTTCAGTCGAACGTTCAGCAAATGGTAACTGTGGCATGTATGTACATCATCATGGGAGTAATCCTGTATGTAATATCTCCCGGACTTCTGGTCAATGTGAGCTCTAGTCCTTGGGAATTATAGCTAATTGAATGGAAGATTTAGATGGAATAGGTACTATGCCTCAGAGTTTTCAATATTCAGTTGAGGCCTTGGTAGCTCTTTGAAGTACATATATCTTTTCATTTCTAATTTTGTTGAAAATTGTAAAGATGACAGCGATATTCCTTGAGCTTAATATGAAAGTCTTCGCCTTCTATTTTTCACGAGTTTTGCATTTTCTCGATCTTATATTACCGTAAGTTGGTATCAGTGCTAGGAAGCTAGTTGTTTCAGAGGCTCATTCTTACTAGGCATGTCTAAACCCAGATTATTATATTTTTAAGTTGTATTATTTCTATCCTGTATGCTTTATCAGAATATATTTGTGCAACTTCTTTTAATTTTACTATTTAATTTTATTTCCACTTGTTCACATAACTTAAAATTTATAAAACTAAAATTACCATGTCCCACAATTTTAATAACATATACCATTAGACATGAATTTTTTTGTCGCGAGAGAATTATAAGACTAATTTTTTCCTTTATGCAACTTAAAGTTGGTTCTGGTTCTCAGTGATCTAAATTTTATGAGAAAGTGGGGAAATTCAGTCAACAAAACGGGGAACAAATTAGTTGCAGAAAATTTTCCCCATAAAATAGAAGACTGACTATGGTTGTGCTAGAATGTAATACAGCTATTTTGCTTTTCCTGGCGAATACTAAAAAGTGAAACTCTTTATTCATATATATAGGCTACAATAATAGTTATGACCCCGCTCGGGTTCTTGCTTCCTTGTCGAGAGTTTATATACCATCAAGAACTGCTAAATGTTTTACTCTTCCCCCACGTTTCACTTATATTGCATGTCGTCCACTTTCCAAATCAAACAAAAACCATATCTCATTCACCCTATTATCATATTCAAATGGGGCATTGTACTGTGCAACAATGTAAACAGAAGCATGACCAGCTCTGTGGCTTTTCTCAATGGCAGAAGACCATTCAGTGCCAGCAATACTGGCCTGCAAGGCAGCAGCTTCCTTCCCAACATTTGAATCGGTCACAAATCCACCAAACTGTCTCACTGCTACATACACAGCTTTCCATCTTTGAAGTTGGAGACCCTTTGCAGGAGGAGGGTTAGCTTGATTCTTTTTTGGCACAAAGAAGCTCACAACAAAAGAGGATTCACAAAATGGTCCATCACTAGGTGAGACTTCAGTGATCACAGGCCCTGTCATCTCAATTTTTTGTTTGTAGTTATTCTTACCCTGAATATAGTCAAATAGCCTGCAAAACACAATGAGGGTATGTAGACTAACAATTCATGGCCCTATTTGTTTTGGATTTGTCTAACAAATGCTGTCTTACAAATGCTTAGCAATAACTAAAATGGTTTTGCTGGTGTAGAATCTTTTTCCCCTTTTTCTTTTCCTCATAATTTATCAAAGAATTGTCATTACAACTCGAACCTAAAATCTATTCAATCCATCACCAATTGCAACCACCTGAGCTGCTCTTGGAAGTTTAGTTGAACCTACGAAAGTAGTTCATCGAATCAAAATTCAAAATTTTTATTTTCTTGTCTTACAAAATAAGTAAAAACTAATCTATGAGCTTGGTTGTTGAAGTTAAATCATAGTTGAATTCTTTTAAATTTGCACAGGTATTTTATTGGAGATGCACTTCTTATAGCCTACAAGATTAAACCAAAAAGAAGAGGGACGTTTTACAATGAAGGACCCATCCTACCCAGAAATTACTATGAACAACCTCGACAAGCAGACATTCGAGAATTTCATGTGATAGAGCTCGAAAATGAGATTACCTCAAGAAACCAGTTCTTGTAGCTTCAACCAGAGAAATGTCTTGAATGGGAGAGGTTGACATCCACACAGTTGAATTGTAGCGGCGGATCTCATAGCCACTGCCCACATAAATTACATCATAGCTGGGGCACTCAATGCGCTTGCACGTCGGGGGAATTGTCCCTGCATTCTGATTGGTCTCTGACCAGACACCAAAGAGTGGAACTGAAAGGAGGCTCACGAGCAGTAAGAACTTGAGTGTGATAGACGCAGCCATGGCCAAAATTGCTGAATGATCCAAGTTCTCCTACGTATACAGATGAAAGGCTCAGTGATAAATGTCTGATTTCTATGGCTGTCAACAAACAGCGTTCATTGTCCACACATTTGTAGGAGACGTTTGTCAGAATTTAGAAATTTGTGGACATGAACTTACGAAATTACATTCATTTGGTCAAAATCAAATGGCAAAGGCCCAAGTTGCCAAAAAAAAAAGTAAGGCCCACTGCCCAAAAACGCCAGGGGCAAAGTTAGTGAGACGCATACAAGGGTTTTGTCAGTTGTCCGATAGGTCTTTTTGATTTTTTTTTAATTTTGATATTTTTTAAAAAGTTATTAAATAAAATTTTTTTATCTCATTATTTTTTTAATTTTATATTTATCTATTTCTAAAATTTCTCTAAAATAAGAAGAACTTGATCCGAGTGCCCCTAGTTGTGGAATTGGATCTATAACTTTTATTTTTTATTAATTTAATATTTAAAATTGTTTCATAATTTAATGTATAAATTTTTGTTTTATATATTTTTTAAATTTTATATTTATTTTTTATTTACTATTTCTTGAGTTAGTCAAAAATTTGCTGTCTTACCACTCTAGGCCATGTTAGAAAAATAAAAGAAAAAAATTTGTAAGAGTTTAAAAGTAAGAGAGACAAAATATTGGAACTCATTTAAAAGTTTTAACTATATATATAAATTGTATAAAATTTTCAAATCTTGCATTCTACTCTTAAAAAAATGGGGAGAAAGGAATGATGTTTACAAATCACAAAAAATCAGATAATGTAGTGAGAGAGATAAAAATTAAATTAAAAAATTAATAAAAAATAAATTCAGATTAAATTCACATAAAAATAAAAAATAAGTCAAAATTTAAATCCTACAAATAGTTAGGCTAGAATTAGAAACTTACCTAAAGTTATTAAAATAAGGATCTTACGGTTAGGCATCCCTATCCCGTATTTTGTTGCCATTGTTAATAATACAAAATAATTTTTATACAAATTACATATAATCTCTTACGTTTAAATAATTTTTATATTTTTTTTATAAACTTCTATTAGTGGACTTGGGGAAAGGCGAGCTTTCCCACGGACATCCAATATTATTCAGTTTTTTTAGGTTAGTTGACTGTTGACTTGTATGAAACTTTGAACCACGTTTATATGGAGCTAATTGAATAACTATATAGCAATTGAAAAGGATTCTTTCCACTTTTTCATGCTCCACCCTTTTTCTTTCTTATAATATCATACCTCTTTTTTTTTTAAGATTTTTATATAAATTAATATATCATAAATTTTAACTTAATTTTATAAATTTTAAAAACTCAATCTATGAGCAGAAAATATTAAAAAAAAAAAAAAGAAATACGAGACTTGCTGTACTGCTTAGACAGAGACACCCGTTGAAATGTTGACACCCAAAACGGCGGAAAGGCCGATTAAGACGAAACGTGAACCTGGGCAGTGTTTTGATCCCGATTCTTTCTCATTCGCCTACCCAACTCCTCCCTCTTATCCTTTCTCTTCAATGATCTTTGCTTCTCTTAGTCCTTCTTCTTCCTTCTCTTCTTTGCTAACATTTGTTCACGGCAGTCTCCTCTCTTTCTCCGTCGTCTGCTCCGACCGCCGCCATGGATGCTCGCCCGCAGACGGAGAAGCCACCTGCCACTACTTCCAGGAGCTACTGGCGGTGGAGCAAGCAAGATTTTTTCCCGGAGGACTCCTTTCGGAACTGCAAATCGTACCGAAATGCACTGTCGCAGACCTGCCCCCGCCTCAAGGATCGCCTCATCAACCGCTCCACTGATGCCTACGAGCTTGTCGAGCTTCCCAAAGCGAGTGAGAACGAAATGCGTAAATGCCTCACGTGGTGGGATCTGATATGGCTCAGCTTCGGCTCTGTTGTTGGCTCTGGCATTTTTGTCATTACTGGTCAAGAGGCCCGTTACGATGCTGGTCCTGCTATTGTTCTCTCCTACGCTGTTTCTGGCCTCTCTGCGTTGCTCTCCGCTTTCTGCTACACCGAATTCGCCGTTGAAATTCCTGTTGCCGGAGGTTCGTTTTCTTTCCTTCGTATTGAATTGGGGGACTTTGTGGCCTTTATTGCTGCTGGGAATATACTCTTGGAAGCTATTGTAGGTGCAGCCGGACTTGGTCGTTCTTGGTCATCCTATTTTGCTAGTATGATCAAGAACGACCCTGATTTCTTCCGAATTAAAGTTACTTCTTTCAAGGAAGGGTTTAATATGTTAGACCCGATTGCTGTATTGGTGCTTTTGATTGCTAATGGTATTGCCATGAGTGGGACAAGAAGGACATCAATATTGACTTGGCTTAGCTCTATTGCCTCTACATTTATAATTGTGTTTATAGTTGTGGTTGGGTTTATTCATGCCAAATCTTCAAATTTGGTACCCTTTTTCCCATTTGGGGCAAAGGGGGTTTTCAAGGCGGCAGCTGTTGTTTATTGGTCCTACACTGGTTTTGACATGGTAGCAACGATGGGTGAAGAAACAAAGAAGCCCTCAAGGGATATACCACTGGGTTTGGTTGGTTCAATGACTATGATTACTGTGATTTATTGCTTGATGGCATTGTCTCTTACCGTGATGCAGAAATACACAGAGATTGATAGCGAAGCTGCTTATTCAGTTGCCTTTGCACATATTGGCATGAATTGGGCTAAGTATCTTGTGAGTATATGTGCATTGAAGGGAATGACCACAAGCTTGCTGGTTGGATCTCTTGGTCAAGCTAGATACACAACTCAGATTGCAAGATCCCACATGATTCCACCCTTCTTCGCTCTAGTTCATCCGAAGACTGGAACCCCTATCAATGCCACTCTGTTCGTTACCATAGGCAGTGCAGTTGTTGCTCTTTTCTCAAGTTTGGATGTCTTGTCAAGTGTTTTTTCTTGTAGCACCCTGTTTATATTTATGCTTATGGCTGTGGCGCTGCTGGTGAGGCGATATTATGTCAGGGAAACCACATCGAAGAAAGATTTTATCAAAGTTCTTGCGTGTTTATTTGTTATTATTGGTTCTTGCGCCGGAGGAGCAGCATTTTGGGTCTCTGGTAGACTAGGATGGATTGGATATACAGTGGCTGCTATTGTTTGGTTTTTGGCGACACTGGGTTTGAGTTTCCTTCCAAAGCAGCGGACTCCAAAAGTTTGGGGGGTTCCACTGGTTCCATGGCTACCTTCATTATCCATTTTAATGAACCTGTTTCTCATGGGATCTTTAGGTTCTGTGGCTTTCTGGAGGTTCTTAATTTGCTCGCTTGTAATGCTACTGTATTATCTCTTAGTTGGTGTCCATGCAACTTATGATGTGGTGCATCAGAATGGACAAGAATCAATATATGTTGAAGGGAAGGAAGAAACCAGTTTGAGTAATTCGAGGGTCTGAAGACAAGTTTCAGAGTAGGACATATGCCAGCACTTCTAATGGTGCATTGGCACCCGATCTTATTTTGGGACTTTTTCTTCTAAGAATCTGGTTTCCATCCAAGACTTTATATTTGTTAAGTGATTTTCACTCCAATTCTTACCCAAAAAAAATAAGGACATCTCGAATACTATAGGATTTTTGTCTATAGAAATAGAATAGTTTAGCTTTTTCTGCCCTAGAATCAAAGATTTGTACTCCATTTGGCAGTCAACTGTGAATCAGTAAGTCGACAGCCAATCAAGGTTGTGTGTTTGGAGTGTGGATTATGTGAGAGTTTTGAATGTGTGAGTAATATCACATTATGAATTGATGTATAATTACCAATCTTGATTCAGTCCACTTCTTTAGTAATAAACGTGAATTATTGTGTAGTAACCCATCTTGTTTCAACCCGTCAGTAATGCATGTGATTTTAAGGGGAAAAAAAAAACACTTAAGATGAAATTAATTGCTATGCTCAACTACAGTACAAATTACTATGCCGGAGCAGAAAGTATATAATTCTCATTATGTCCAGTGATTTAAAATTCTGCAGCATTGTACCAAAAAAAAAAAAAAATCTGCAGCTGCCTGCCAAGGTCAATTAGGTTCGTTATGACTCATACTCCCGTTTTTCGAAATTCAGATTCCTGCTGTGAGTATATGAAGTAGATTATTTAGTGCACAATTGTTTAGTAGTGTTTTCGGCATCAGCTCCGTATACCTACCGAGAGGATCTAAATCCGATAATCCTCATGTATTGATCAATAGTCGTCAAAACCCTCCAAATGACAGACTATGCCGCAAATTGGAACATAGAATTACCAAAGACAATTGGGCCTTACAAAAACTTACTTTCCAATGACGGTGTAGACTTTACAGGGTGTCTGGGTCACTCATGGTTGTCCATTTGGTGTAATGCAAGATGCTGTCAACATCGCTAGAATTGGTGGAGCTCTTTAAAAATTTAGACGAGCTCCAAGTTAACCCAGAGTTCAAATCATAGATCGAAAGTCCATTTTTCTTTTCTTATATGGCTTGAGGGTAATAATCTTTCCTACTTCTCATCCTTCCACACTTACCCATGAATAGTGCCGGTCAAGCTATCATAAAACAAATTATAAATAATCATTGGCCCTGTCCACCAGGAAATGATGAGGTACCTGTAGATCTTTTATAAAGTCTGTACATCCTCTCTTATTTGATAGGAAAAGAAAAATAAAAATGTGAAAGAATATATAAAATATATATAAAATTATTATGTATATGTATCATTACTCATAAGCAAATTGATTTATTCAACGGGGTTAATTGATTTATTCATTGGGGTTCCTTGAAACTTTAGCTGCACGATGCATTCTACTTGAGCTAACAATAGGCCTACTAGATCAATCTTTCAGGCTGGAGTGCATTATCTAGATTGTCAAGGTGACCAACAAACCCACTTTTGTATCTTCCTTTTGAAGTTCCAAAATCAACTATATGATTATGAAAACAAAAACTCATGGATTCCGAGTAGATAGTAATCAAAAACTTCTGGTCTGGTAACTGGCTAACTGCTTTGAGGATCAAAGGAACTCTCAAGTCATGTCAACTAGATAAATATTTAAGCATGACCTGAGGAGGCCTATATAAACCACAACTTCTATTTAGGCTAGACATCTGATATCAATTCAAAAGTTGCGTCTTTGGTCTAAGTTCATTATGATTGATCTGTTTAAGCATTGTATCATTATCCTAATCTTCTTTTAATAGTGCTTGCTGCGTTGTGACTGCATGATTGAGACTGCTATCGGCTACTAGGTCTTGACAATATTGAAAGATCTTTGGCATGCTGGTAAAATCTTCATTATCTGCTGCAGTTTTTGGTGGTTCTTGTCTTTGATACCTTCAGAACCGGCAGTGTCACTACTTGAGCCCCTCTCTAGCAAGGAGACTTAATGACTCATGTCTTGTTTAGCCTACAAAATTGACACCTTCCCTGTCAATGTTGAGATGGAAGTAGGAAGGTTGAAAATGAAAGCGATGAAATTGAGAAATAAAATAAAAAAAAATGATTTTTTGATATATTAACGTGTAGGCACTGAATTCTTTCGAAATACATAAGGCCATGTAATTTTATTAATAAGTTTCATAGTTTGAGCTGTAAAATTTTATAAATTTAATAATTTAAATATTTTAAATAAAAAATTTATAAAATTTTATTTATAAAAATAATATAATTTTATTAATGTAAGGATGAAAATGAGATAAAAATAAATCACCTAGAGTCCATATAATTATCAATCATCCCATGTTTATCACTAATAATAATTAGAGCCTCGATACTCTCGCAGAATTTCTTTCACAAAATTGTTTCATTATAATTTCACATCTATTGGTCGCTTGTGTGGGACCCAAATTAAAAAAATTACCCTAATAATTCTTGCATTTTGCCAAACGGGATTTATGGATTTAATTTCAAAACAGCTATTGTTATAAAAATAATAATATTTTTTTAAAAAGGCCATTTAAATTTAAAAAAGAAAGGATAAGTGGAATTAAGGGCAGGGACTTACATGTGACAGGTGTTATGTGCGTGCGGAAATGGAAGCCATCTTTTTCAACATTTTAATTATTTTCTAATGAGCATGAATTGAGAAATTGGAACTGGGAGAAGTGAACATATTCAGATTCTTACTTAAAATGATGAAGAAAAAGAAAAAAAAAATAGTGGTCACTGTTTTCCGTTTGCTCTGATAGATAGCTAGAATTTGGATAAAAAAGTATGAATGACTGATATTAAAATGCCATATTAAGAGTCCAAACAAAATGAACTTCAACAATCTAGTTCTTAATGAGAACCACAAAAAATAAATTGAAAACAAAATAACTTTTCCAGTTCTTTCCATATTCATTTGTCTAACTACTTAAGTTGGAGTCATACTATTTAAACACCTTATAAGATATATATTTATTATGAATATTTCTTGAATTAAACTAATATTAACTACAGTGCTTGTGTATTATTTTTCTTTTATCTTTTTAGAAGTGTTCCACAAGATATCTCTACTTTTTTAGTTAAAATAATTTTTATTGAAGCTGGAGTTGTACAATATATCTCTCTCATTAAGGGGACTCTAGGATTGAACGATTAGATATATTAATTAGGGACATGACAATACTTGAATTTGAGTATGGCATTGTTCATACGAGTACTTGGTTAGCATCATATATTCAATGAATGATGGTTTCATACATGGTGGACATACTGTGGAAGGAAAACTTTATATCCATTTTGTGTCATTCGTTTTCATAGCATGATTCAATCAATGTGGGTCATGTTCATGATCCTCTGCAGGCTTCTGATTACCCTATTGATAAGGATAATCATAGACCAGCACTGCTGCTGGGGTGAAGAAGATAAATGAATATATTGAAGGGAACTGCCACCATTTGGTTCTTCCATTTATCTCTTAGAAACATGGCATGCGCATGGGGCCATCCATCAATGGCATGAGTGGAGCGCATGGCCTCCGAAAATGATGGTATAGTTTGAAGGGAAGATGAACCAGAAGAAAGAAAGAAAAAGCAAAGTCTTATTTGTTATCTATTCTTAAGTGACTGAACAAGTTGATTTGATTGATTCATTTTGGCCTAATTAAAACAGGTTTCAAGTTTGAGTGTTTTAGTTCTTTTTATACAAGAAAAATTCTCTGCTCAACTGAAAACGTGAGCTTTAAAGTGGTGCGCATTTGGTGTTATAATTTGGTCACGAGACAGGGAATCTCATGAGGCCGCCATAGCACTAGTTTTCTGTTGACCTTATCTCGTTCCCAAGGTGTACTATTCTGTACAGTATATACCCAGTTCAATTATTTCACGTTGGACAATAAAAACGATCACACGATGATTATAGTCAACAAAATGGAGTTCTCTTTGGACTTTCAATACGCAGTGTGAAAAAGAGATGACTTCACTTGGCCATGCATGTCGGCACATTCCCTCTGGGTTACTCAATTTCACATCAATTTCAACGCTCACCACTGCCTATTCTTCAAGTCTTTCCTCACTTATTTGAATGTAACAGTAGACCCAGAAATTTTTTAATGAGTTAGAAGAATCAGACTTACATTAACTATTTTGTATTTATAAATTAATATAGCTATTACTATTTAATGACTAATAACAAATTCATATAATATTTCAAAATATTAATTCGATTTTGTTTTTACTCAAACCAAATGGGGTTTAACATGTAAATTGTTCTCATTCATTAGTAATAACTTTTTTATTATATAAAAAATAATAAATTACTTAATACACAAAATTTTAGATTCAAAGCTAAAAAATTTTAAAAAAAGTTATAAAGCCTCAATTGAAATTTACTACACTATTAAAATTGCCCACAATGATTATGATCATTATGCATGAACTATCATTGATTAGCAGCAACTATTAACATTAGCTGAGCATTCAATCATTATCTTAACTTCCACTTATGATCGTGGGTAGCTGTACTCATCTATCATTAAGGAACCCATCATTGTCCATAAAAGAAACAGAGAAAAATGAAGACTACTTTATAGTTGAAGAAATATAATCATAAATGATTTCTAACTTAAAGAAATATAATATTAGTTTTCTGTTGTTTTCAATAGGCAGGGATCGTAAGTGTATTTTTTATTAAATAGTTTTAATAATAATAAAATATGATAAGATGTTAATATAGTGATCATCATTTATGTCTTAAATTAAAAAATTTTAAATTAAAGATTTATATTTAAATTTTGAAGTCATATTTATTAAAAGATTTATTAATAATTAATTTTAAATATGAATTAAATTCATATTTAATAATAATATAAAAATATCACATAAAAAATTAAAAAATAAAAATTATAATATGTTAGTGTAGTCATCATTACTTAGATCTCAAATTAAAAATTAAAAATTAAAAATTAAATATTTAAATTTAAATTTTAATATAAATTAAACTCTTATTTAAGAATAATATAAAAATATTACTTAAAAAATTAGAAAATTACAATAGTAACCATTGATAAATTTTTAACCAAATGCACGTTCCTAGCCAACTGGGGACGGTGGCATCGAAGGGTCTTATTACACAGAGAGACTACTAGTGTTTCTAATAAAATATTTTTTACGTAATTCTTACATGACGACAGATGATAGCCTCTCGTGTGAAAAATAGCGGGGAGAGAGAGTGAAAAAGTCTACAAAGTCGCCATTTGTTGTTCTTTTACGTAAGAAAAACTTCGTTGAAACAACATATTTTTATGTTTTTAATTGAGTCTTGGACAGATAAAAGAAGCCACAAGGACAATTAATGTCCATTAAATCGGCTATGATGTGAAAAGAAAGAGGTACTGCCATAAGATAAAAAGAAAAAAATATATTTGTATATAAAAAAAATGTAGAAATCTATTCATTTTAATGTTTTTAACATATCAAAAAAATTAAATTTTATTTATTATATAAAAAATATTTAAAATATATATATATATATATATATATATATTAGATAAACAGAGAAGAATAAGAATAACTATAAGAGCCAAATGATTGCCTTTTGCCTATATCTTGAATGAATAAATGGACTTAGGTTGTACCAAAAAGAAACTAGACATGTCCCTTTGTTTGTGTGTCCACCACATTGATTTCATAGATCATGTCAGGCTCATAAACATGGCATCGATGTAAACTCACAGGTCTGTGAATCAATTATAAGCCAACCACGCTTTTCATAATAATGTTGACTGCGCATATATAGATGCTTCGGACCCCTACAAGATCTCACCCTACTTTTCCAAACAATCCCCTCGTGACTTCCATTTTGGGATCCCTTCAGCACAATACTTGTTCTCTGTAATTTACAATATCTGTACATGTGGCCGGCCTTTCATCCTCCGTACAAGGCTTCCCCATAGCCAAGGGACTTGTTCCTACACAGCTAATGATTCCGTCTGATTTATCAGTACAGGGTACTACACAGCTTATTTGTATTATTGTTGACAACTCACATCAATCTACATATTGATATTGATGTTTAAGTGTAAAATGGTTAAAAAATTAATTATTTTAAAATTTTAAATAAATAAATATAAATTTAAAAATAATTTTTATATCTTTTTTAATAATATTATCATTTTTAATAATATAATAATATTAATATATTTATTATTTATTATCTTATAATTTTTTTATAACCGTCAATTTAAATTTAAAAATTATATATATACATATTAAGTAACTTATTACTTATTTCATATATAAAAAAAGGCTTAATATGAAGGTATCCATAGGTAATCATAAAATATATAATAAACGAAATTCTAGTAGTTTCTCATAAACAAGTTGGGTTTTATGTCTCTTTAGTTAGCTACTAACACTTGGTAAATGAGGAACTGATCTACTTCAAGTCTTTGTGAATCAATTATTTTTTATATGCCCCTTCAAACCTTATTTTTTTATTGCATATAATATGGAGATCCTAGCCTTTCTCACTATGTTTTTCATGTCATTTTCTCATAATTTTATTTTCACTTTTATAATAAATTTCATAAATTGATGCTAAACATAAATTTGTTTTGATTAAGTTCGTTCCCGAATCAATGTATAACTGTAGGTACTGAATATTTCAGCTAAAATCACAACATCCTAATCTAACTCTTTAAGCTCACTCATATATATATATATATATATATATATAATTCTGTAAAGAAATTAATTTAATTTTTACATATATCATAACTAAAACATGCACCTAACCATACCTTATTCTTATTGATTTTGAAATTATTAATTTTATTAAATTTCATATATTAAATCGTGAGTTTAATAAATTCAATAAATATACTTTAAATTTATGATAATTTAATCAAGAAAAGTGTTAGTAAAACTAAATTTTTTGTACTTCTACACATGCGTGTACATACACCAAAAAAAAAAAAAAAACCTTTTGCCCAAATGCCGGTAGTTACGATATCAATCCCATACACATCAGAAAGCTTACTCTCAGGTAAGGTTTTCTACACAAACCTTATAAAATTAATTATTGTTATTAAATTTGTTAAATCTTAATTTAATTCATAAAATTTAATAAATTTAATTATTTAAATTTATAAAATTAATATTTAATAAAATTAAATTTATAAAAATAAGATAACGTATAAGTATTCTTTATTATGTTTCTTGTAGATTTATGTAAGTGCACCATTATGAAAGGATCATAGGCAAGGCTAGGTAGATTCTAGCTGAGGTATAATTGATACAAAATTTCAAGAATAATAGAATAAAAAAAAAGCTTGCCACCTTATATATTGGGACCATAGAAAATTCCCCTCCCTTCGAGAATATAATATTGAAAAATGAAAATAAAAATCCCAAATTTGGTTTAATATGGGTCACGTCAAGTTTCAAACCAATAATGCAGCCAACTAGTGGATGAGTTCATAGGTGCCCTAATTATTGAGATGGTGTACCATGCATTTTTCCTTTTTTCAATTCTTCTCCCCACATCACCTTCTTTTTTACTTCCTGTAAGCGTACCTACTCCTTCTATTCTTACAATTTGTGGTTAATCATAAAACTTCACCGATACATGCACAAATGACAAAGAGGGTACTAAATGGGCACAATAATATGGATATGTAAAGTACTAAAAAGGGCTTAGATAATTAAGTCCAAGCTAGTGTCAGGCTACATTATACATGCTTTTCTTCCATTAATAAGGAAGCTATGGGTCTATTAATTTGTGGGCGCCATGAATGCCTAGCTAGTCAATTTGATCACCACATTATATAAGAAGAAAGATGCTTTTTGCACGTATCTCTGTCATTAGAAAAGAGAAAAATAAAAATGTTAGAAAATATAAAAAAGTGTGCAGAGTGCATAGAGTTATTGTATGTGTATCATTATTAGCTCTTATGTCATAAAGTAACAAGAGTTATGTACTTATATTTATATTTTTATTATAACACAAGATTTAAGACTAATTTTAAATGATTTATAAAATTTTATATAATAAAAGATCAATCTTAAATAATATATTATAACAAAAAATAGACAAACACATAACTCTATCATTATTCTATGTAATATATGATGTGAATGCACAAAGAGATAATTGGGAGAGACATAAAGTGGTATAGAGTTATTTTGGGGTTTAGCCTATAGTTTACTAGATTACCAAACAAGGGATTATTCAATCTTTTTGCATATATTTTTTTTGACATAGGATCACGCATATTAGCAAAGGGTCGTTGGTATTCACGTAGGCCCCCTCCCCCATGCCCTATAACCCCCAGAGGATGTACAGTCTCAATAGAAAGGTTCTTTAGTCTCTCTCAGTCTCAATCTCAAGCTCCTTTCATGGCTAATCAGTGCCCCCACTCTTTGTTTTACCTCATTTGACATTGACTGAGTTGTTATGATCTTTGTTTCCCCCTCTTCCAAGTTCTATATTTTTGTATATAAATTTAATAATAATACAGAGCCTACTTTCGCACGAAAGAATTAATTAAGTGATTAAGGATATTTACATATAATTGAGAGTTTATTATTGAAACGTGCAAATGTGGTAACTGGTATTAAAATGAAAATGAAGTAGGACAAGTCAACAAGGAATCCATTAATAACTCAGAAATTAAATTGATGGTCAATTTAGAGTTTGGATAGAAAGGGAAACAAGATTTGAATATAAAATTAAAAAAATAATAAAATGATGGTCATGGTCCCCCATTGAAAATATGAAAGAGAGAGACAGATGGAGATTGGAGCATGTCTTGTAGATGTTGGCAAAGCAATTAAACGGAGAATTAAAATAGAGTCTCACTATTTTTATTATTATTTAATTTTTATAATTAATTAATCATTTAAAATATTAAATTAAATTAAATTAAATTATATTAATTTAGTAATTTATATTTAATAATAAGAAATGTTGTGCCCAAAATAATATAAATATATCATTCAGATTGGAGTGCATGCATGGCAAAATAGCAAGTGCAATCGAATGTTGAAACCAATGGTCCCCCCCCCCCCCCCCCAACCCAATTAGGTGGCCCCCCCACCCTAAAGAGAAAGATCTTTGACATTAAGACCCCATCACGCTGCTGCTCATACCCATCCCTTTCCACTTCACAATCAGCCCTCGTTCATTTTCCACGCTTCACATCACTCCCCTACAAATCTGTAGTCCATACTCCACTCCTGTTTCACATCAGAGAAATTATTCAATAAAATAATTATATAATTTTTAAATAAAAATATATAAAAAAATTATGAAGTAATATATCACATTTATTATATCATATAATATAATTAATTTATTAATAATTTTCCTTTGCAACATTCAACCGAATATTACCATTTTATTCTTTCTCCAATAATAAATAATACATATATATATGTATATCAGAATAACACGTGCTCTATTAAATATGATTTTTAATCTAAAAATATGTGTACATATGTGTGTGTGTGTATATATATATATATATATTTATATTTATATACTAATATTGTCAAACTGAAAAGACAGTAACCCAAGTGAAAGACCGAAAATGTTTAACATGTTTCTAAATTGTAAATAAGGATAAGATATGTAATGGACAGTGGAACTTAAAATATATATACATATAATTGTTCGAAAATTGTATTAATTAGAAAATTGTGTGAATTAAAGGAATAATATTTTCTGAGAATGTAACAAATCTTTTTCTTCTTTTGTTTCAAGAATCAAAGGGTTTGGTTTTGATACTTTGCAGATTGCAGCTTCTCTCTATAAACCAGTTAACCTAAAAGCAGAATTTAATCAGCAAATTGTTAAATATATATATATATATATATATATATATATATATATATGTGTGTGTGTGTGTGTGTGTGTGTGCGTGTTGTAACTGTATGAATCAAAGGAATATTTCTGGGAATATAACAATTTTTTTTCTTCTTTTGTTTCAAGAATCAAAGGAATTGATTTTGATGTGCTTTGCAAAATTGAACTGTGTTAAGAGTAGATTTTATCAGGCAGAAATTTAATTTTTTGATTGTAAGTAATAAAAATGGCAGAATGTTTTTTCTTTTTTTTATAAAAAAAAAGTTTAAGAGGAGGGGAGGTTTCTCCCAATAAATTGGAATCCTTGCTATTTGTCAAAGCGGAAATCATCTTAACTAGTTGGGCTAGCCCTTCTATAAAGGTTCTAATATTATGTTTATGAATCAATTAATTAACATAAAAATTTTATTTTTTAATTGTACATCCAAGGACAGATTTTATTTATAGCAGTTTCACATTGATTTGGAGATTGTAACTTAAGAAATTATAACTACTCTTGTATAAATATTAGAACACGAAAGAATTCAAATTGAAAGTGTACATGTATTCGCCATCTTGAAATTTTGAATTAATATTACAAGCACCGTGGCCTAAGATTTTTTCTTCCAATCTCTAACTTTAATGATGGCTTCAATGGTGTAGGTTCGACATTAAATTTCGGTAATATAAGATACGTTTACAGTGAAAAGAGAATCTAACATTTTATATAAAAATAAAAAACTTTCACTAAGACCTCCCCTTTAAATAAGAGTTACAATAGGAATAAGGTTGAGTTTTGTTACATAATTTAATTGAGTACTTATATTATAAACAATTTTTAATCAAACTTTATTAATATAAATGTAGTGTAAAATAAGTTAATTTGTATTTGGTTGTACATTTTGATAAATACTTATATAATAAATGTAATGTTTAGATGCAAAATCTTATAAGTACTTACAACTATAAAAGTTATAAATTAGCCCTAAACTCTCCTTCGTCAAATATTTTCTATCTTTTCTTTTTCAATAGAGACATGTGTCCATGTATAGCACGTTACCCATGTGTCAAGCGTGGCATTAGTAATTTCTATGGTGTACCTTGACTACCTCAAGAGAGATCTACTTTGGGCTGCCATGGCACACCGTGATTACTTTAAGAGAGGTTTACTTAAGGCTACCATAATATGTTGTACCTGCCTATGGCAGATGTTATGGCACAGCTTGTATAACAATGCAACATGTCGTGCCACCTGCATACTTGGTGCGGCACGAATGTTTGCCATGATGTGTCTTTGCTACCTTAAAGGAGGTTTATTTAAGGCTGTAATGGCACGCTTTAGCCACCTCAAGAGAGGTTCACTTAGTGCTGTTATGGCACATCTTAGTTACTTTAAAGGAGGTTCACGCCAGGCTATTATAACATACCATATCTGCTCATGTGACTGCTATGTCATGGCTTATGTGCCAACACAATGAGCCGTGCTGTATGTGGATGTGATTACTTAGCCTATCTACCGACCTACATTACTTTATACAAGTTTATTTTTTAATCTATTATTCATATATCTTATAGAGACACGCTTTATTTATGTAATAAAGATAAAGTATAAGTTGAGATTCTATAATTATTAACAAAATTTATAAAAGAAATTTTGTATAAGTGGTTACCCACTTTCACAGGCTTATTTTTATAAGATTCAATTTTTAACTTATAAATAAGTCTAAAATAATTTATTTAAGTACTTAAATAATTTTTATAAATTCATCCAAACACTCACCAAACCTACACTTATTTTATCTATCGCATCATTTAACCAAAGTATTACAAGTCTGTTTAAAGATTATTTACATCTGGGTCTATATGTGAAGTTTCCTTATGGATCCATCTAGCTTGTTTCTATAAAATCAAACATTATCAATTAGTGGCAACAAATAATTCTATCAAGTAATCCATCTTGCCAACTTCGTACCAAAGACAACCAACTTTAAAGAAAATATAAAACATATAAGGAAAGGGAAAGCTAGTTAACTACAACAAAACGTCGAAGGAAGAAAAATTGTGATTAAAAATGCTTTACCTCACTAATTAGTTTTTAAAAAAGTGTATTATCACTAAAAAGTAGGTTATTAAATTGTAACAAATAGTAATTTTATCATAAAAATTGTTAAGTTTTACTATTTAATTAATAACATTGAATAAATTTAATAATTTAAAATTTTTAAATAAATATTTTATAAAATTTAATTCAAAAAATTTATATTGAGGCTTGCTTAGAGAAATATATATTGCTTCTTTTCTAATTCTCTTTGTGGTACAGCGGTGTCCCAGTCAAATTGTACGTAATTTGACCCATCCATCTCCCGAATCAATCGCTGGTAGCCTAGACTAATTATTTGGGGTTCCAGTAAGAACACCATAGGATGGGGGAATTATCATTATTAGTGCCATGACTATTACGAGAAGATAAGATAATTTCGTATGAAGACCAAATCAACACTTCATCACTGCAAATTGAGTTAGTCAATATTTTACTGTTTATAGTCAATAGCGTGCATTAAATTATCAGACTCAATCTTTCTTTGTTTTCTTAAGAAAACGAAAAGGAGGGAGAAATATGATAGTAAAAGATCCAAATGAAACAAAAAAGAGAATCAAATAATTCTAGCTTAGTGTTGTGGGAAAACTAGCTATGCTTTAATTTGGATAAGGAGGAATCAGGTTTCTTGGATGAATGATATGTGGCAACATAGCTAAAAGATGATTGCATTTGAAGATTATAGTACTGTCCTTTCTCTTGCTGCAACTAGCAAAGTATCCATGTAACATGGCTCTGACTCAAGTCTACAATGCAAACACACCAATTTGCTTCAAAAATGATTCATTGCATTCTAATTGATCCTCTTCCTGTAACCTTTTCTCATGTTGTCAGTTATCACAAAAAGATGCCATTTCCACAACATCTTCTAGATCAACATCAGCTAAAAGAAAAAAGATATTCTCCGTTGCTATAAAAGCTTAACAATAAAGTACAGTGATCGTTATATTTATTAAAATTTATAATTTAATTTATATAATTTAATAAATTTAATTATTTAAAATTTTTTAAATAAAAATTATAAAAATAAAATAATTAAAATTAGATGACAATAGTAAAAAAAAATTAAAAAAAATGAAAAACATAAATGGACACCTATCAAAGGAATCTCATTGATGTGACTATTTGCTTTCTTTAATGTGATAAAGTTGCCATGCATATTTTAGTGGAAGGAAATCTAAGGTAATACCTCCTATGGTAGGTGATGACTGGACTGCTTTTCAGCACAGTAGGATTATGATGGCCATACTATTTTATAATTCAAAAAGATTGGTAATTCAAAAGGGAAAAGCTAGCATAAACAATTCTCCTATTTTTTATATGTATTACTTGTATAATCAGTTTAATTGAATATTACACATTGCAACATGCTGGCTTCTCTCTCTTCCCCTGCCCCATCAGTTTTTGGGTATAAATAGCCAAGAACCCAACCGTTTTTCTTAAGCTTCCTCTGCTCAAAGCCTTATCAAGTCGGCTCCTTCCTTCATTGACTCTTCCAGAGCTCTCTAAGCTTCTTCTCTCTTTCTCTCTATCCCTCCTTCTTTCACCTCAACCATACACATCCCAAAACAGAGCAACAGCAGCAAGAAGTTGAAAAAATGGCGGCGCTGCCTAAACCAACAACAGAGCAGTACTCCTATGTCAGGAACTGCAAACCATCCACATTTTTCTCTGGAATTCCTCTGATAGACCTCGCGAAACCCGAGGCTAAGAACCTCATCGTGAAGGCTTGTGAGGAGTTTGGATTCTTCAAGGTCATTAATCATGGAGTCCCAATGGAAGCCATATACAACTTGGAGTCTGAGGCTATCAAATTTTTCTCCCTGCCACTCTCAGATAAGGAAAAGGCAGGGCCCGCCAATCCATTTGGTTATGGCAACAAATGTATTGGACTAAACGGTGATGTCGGTTGGGTCGAATACCTTCTTTTGACAACCAATCAAGAAGACAATTCTCTTAGACTTTCCTCTGTTTTTGGTCAAGACCCAGAAAAGATTCGGTATGAAATTCAATCACTCAATCTGAACTCGAAGATTTGATTTTGAAATTTTGGGTTTTTTTTCATTTCATCATTGTCAAAACTGGTTCTTATTTCCTCATTCCTTCCATTTCAGGCGTGCCTTGAATGATTATATGTCAGCAGTAAGGAAGATGGCCTGTGAGATTCTTGATTTGATGGCCGAAGGATTGAAGATTCAACCTAAGAATGTGTTTAGCAAGCTTTTATTGGACAGACAGAGTGACTCTGTTTTCAGACTCAACCATTACCCACCTTGCCATGAGCTTCAAGCTAAGAATGGTGAAAATATGATTGGATTCGGTGAACACACAGACCCACAAATCATTGCTCTGCTAAGATCAAACAACACTTCAGGCCTCGAAATATCTGTGGAAGATGGGAGTTGGATTTCAGTGCCACCTGATCAGAGCTCCTTCTTCATCAATGTCGGCGATTCTCTGCAGGTAGAGACCGAGACTCTGTTCATATAATAAAAAACATGCTATTACTAGTTGATACACCAAAACAGAAAGAAGAATTCCAATCCAATTTCCCTATCAATTTCCTGTTTATATGGATAAGATGTAAAAGTAGTTTGACATTTAGATACACAGCACCTTTTTAGCTTTTAAAATGTGCATGTCCAAAAAATTTTGGTTGACTTGGTAATTATTTCTCTGGGCCATTTCCCTTCCCCTCCAAAACCCTACTAATAAAATCTATAAACTTTAACAAAATAATCAAAAAAAATCTTTCGCTTCCACATTATGCCAGTATGGTGTATATTATTATATTCATATGGGTTTGCCTTGTGATCTTAATGCGAATAATCATCTTTGCTCTGCTATTGAATAGCACTCTAACGTGGTTTCCTGCTTCTCTTGGCTAGGTTATGACCAATGGACGGTTCAGGAGTGTGAAGCATAGAGTTTTGGCAAATGGGTTCCAGTCCAGGCTTTCAATGATTTACTTTGTTGGTCCTCCTCTAAGTGAGAAAATAGCTCCATTGCCTTCTCTGATGAAAGGGAAGGAAAGCCTATACAAAGAATTTACATGGTTTGAGTACAAAAAATCCGTCTATGGTTCAAGATTGGCTGATAATAGGCTAGGCCACTTTGAGAGGATTGCAGCCTCATGATGCAAGAAAAATAAAGGGGTAGCAGCTGTCAATAAAAATGGGGTTTCAATGCTTCAAATGTGGTTATCTTTTATATATTTCTTTAGGTACTTTGAAGTTATTGTTGATCAGAAATGGTAATAGATAGGATAGTTTTGTGTTTAATTCCTTTCCTTTTTGCTTCATACTCTTGTAAGTACCATTTTCAGCAATGACATATCTGTTTTGGTTGTTAATAATGGAGTGAGACTTATGGTCATTCATTGAAAAGAAAAAGAAAGCATGAAAAATACTAAGAACCGTATATTCCATACAAGGAGCAGGATTCCTTGCATGGAAGGAAAAATATAAATAGCATTTGGTAATTTCTTTTTGCTTTCCCTGTTTAGATGATAAGGAAAGGAAAAAAAGGAGAATAAGAAGTATTGAATACACTCAATGGAGACAGCACATGGAATTGATGAGAATATATGGTGGGCTCATCTGTCATAGGGACCATCCTTTGGTCCTAAGAAAGTAGCACATGTAGAAGCTATGGGTCTTGTAGCACTAGGCCCAAAAACGTACTGAGTAAGAAGACGGGGACTTTTCAACTTCAAAGTGATGACCCTTTCAGTTTCCTGGCCACACAAATAATACGCTTGGCCGGGGTAAGAGAGTGTTGGGGCGAATAATGATAGGACCTCAACCACTGTCCTTGAAAAAAACCACTCTTTCAAACAGAAATCTTCCCCTATAAAAGCGATAGAATAATGATATTTGCACATAGGATAAGACCTTGCTAAAAGAGAAATAAAAGTAAGAAAAACACAAAATTAAAAAAATAATAAAAAATGTTATTAAAATTAAAAAATTTAAATTCTTGTATATGAAAAAAATTATTAATAAAATATACACACAGACAAAGATAAGGTCATTTTTAAAATTACAGTTAGATTAAAAGGTAAAAGTTTATTGTATCTGGGTTTATCTTTTGTGTAATCTTTCCATGTGTAAACATTGTTGTTCAGATGATATGATCATTGCTAATAAATGGTGTCCTGTTACTCATGTTAATTATTTAGTAATTATGAGAGGGGTTAAAAGAGAGACTTTTAAAATAAAAATGATTCTTTTTGAATTAAAAATTATTTTCTATTTGTTTTAAATTCGTCAAAAACAATTGAAGAATCAATTAAAAGGACAATTAATTTCTAATTTACAAAAATGTGATATGATCATTGATTCCAAGTTTTTTTTTAAAGAAGATTGATCTCAGCTCCTGAAGTTAAATTGTTTTGGGGATCAATCAAGGAATTCTCTAATGTGGGATTTAATTAGGATTTTATTCAACTAGGGTAGATCCATAGTGCTTAATTTGATGATATTATCTTTTGTAATGGTTGATTTGTTGAGCTACCCATATACTTGAATTTGACTATCTCAATATTCAAAACACAAACAAAGAAATGTAAATAATTTTTTTCTCCTAGCTTCTTTATTCTCTTCTCTCATATTTACTATCTGTTTTCTCCCTTCACTTCTACATTAAAATCTTAAATTCTTTATGTGGTATAGTGATGAGAGATTAAGCAGGATTATAAACCGACTTAAGTTTAAATTTTTCTTATCACAATTGTATACGAAAAAAAAAAAACTTAAACTCTTTGCATAAGCAACAAGGTGTCAATCATATTATATGCATGGTGATATGTTTTCACTAGGTATTCTAATTTCTTTTTGATATAAATCAATAAGGGATGCCCAAATTCTTGTCCAATTAATTGTTGGAAAATATTTAGTAAATAACAGCGTAAGGTGTGTAGTCATTATCCTTAAGGCTAGTTTTGCCCCTCAAGGTGTAGAGGAGGATTACCTTCTAATTTGGTGTCCACCGGCCAACTAAATACAGAGACAACTATAATTAAGCAAGTTTTGCTGCAGATATAGTTAATTACTCTGTGGCTCAAAGTGCCCCTTATTTATTTTTTATTTTTTTTAAGGTAAAGTGTCCCTTGTTAGTTGCTCCCAAGTTGGCCCCATTCTTTGCAAGTTTACATCATGAAGATTTCTTTGACGATTTGCATTTGTACTTGGAGCTAGCACATGTAAAGGGTGCAAAATCTTTCAGAAGACAGGAACTGCTCATTAATCTTTTTTTTTTTGTTTCTGCCGTTATATGTGCCGTATAAAAATGTTTCTCTGAAGAAAAGAAAGCAGGGGACTCACAAGATTCTAAAAAGAAATAGTAGGATCTGAGTGAAAAAGACGTTATTCACAAAAGAGAATGACAAAATTTTATGTAAATAAGTTCTTTCTTAGCATGATGAGAACAACATTTTAGAAGCTTAGGCATAATCTATGGGCAAAGGTATCCAAGTAAGTTGAGTCTGTCCTATCAGGTTTAAAAGGTGAGGCAAATTTGTATTTTCTAGATTAATAAAAAATATAGGTTGACTTATCTCGTTGTATTTAACTTGTAAGTCATAACAAATAAATATATCCATATTTTATGTGTAAAAAGATATTAACTCATGAATCAGCTCACTTTGCGTATGAGATGAGTTAGACTTATGAGGTGAGTTAAATTAATATATTTTTGACTTGTTAAAATTGTGGGTCAACTCATCCTATTTTATTTAATTATAAATTATTATAAATTAGAATGGATAAACTCACTTTCACACCTCTACTTATGAGTCATAGAAATTTATCATGAAACTATAGGGATACATTAGACCTTAAACTAATTTAATAATTTAAAAAGGAAAATATTTTTAAAAAATTAAAAGTAGAACCTTTTTTCCCCTTATATTAAAATTAAGATTATTGGTTGGAAATCAAACTTTTTATTGTTATATTAAAATTAGGATTATTAGGAAATAAAGCAATCGATGGGAGAGGCGTTTCTAGAAAAGGTGGCTTCAATCACAAGCAAAAACAATATTTACAGTAAAACTAGTGTGCGGGCCCGTGCGATGCACGGTGAATACCTATAATTGGGACAATAGTGACTTATATGTACTAGAGTTAGAAAATTACGCAATACTAAATTGGAAAATTATAATAATATTCTTTGGCAAATATAATAAAGTTTAAACTGATATAGGTTGTATTTATTCTCAGTAATGAATATGTGCTAAAAGGATTTTATATAAATCAAAATCTATTTTTTATTTACAATTTTCAAACATAAGAATGCCATCAACAAATTAGTATATTGACACTTCATGATCATTGACAATGCACTTGGCAACTTATTAATAAACCTATTAAAAAAAATGAAAGTATTAAGCATGAATTGCAGTTGTTAATATATGATGGGTATTCATTACTTATATTTTTATAGTCAAACCTTGAAGACAACATTGGTAGTTTTATTTGACACTATTTCATCGTCATCTAGGCTCAATATTTTTAAACCATGCTTGGATTTTACTCTAGAAATAGCCACATAAAATTGTCCATAACTGAACACTAGCTTGGGTAGGTATAGTCTAACCAATACTCAGCATCTACATTTCAAATCATTTTCATCCTCCTTTCCAATTCCAAAACCCAACTACTTTGACCTTTTGCCTTGTAATTGTCTTTCAACTACCTCTTGATACCTCATGGTTTCACCACTGTGCTGAGTTACTGACTTCCAGGTAATGGAATTTGTATTCATGAATCTCAGATGAATATTTTTTAATCCATAATTCTGAAACATTCTTTCACTCTTCATAAAGCCATCATTGCACATTTGAAACATACTGAAGTTTTTGACATGCAACATTTTCCAAAAGTCAAAGTACTTAATTTTTTTGGAGGAAGGTTAATTTTCCACTATAAATATTAAATAATACAAGGACCTTTGAAACTTGAAATATGGAATGACAAACTGAAAATGTCAAATAAGATCGTCTGTGTTGTCAGATGTTTTAAGAAAAGTATAAAATAATAAGAATTTAGCATTTGGTAAGAGCACCTACAGCTGTTAATTTTAATTGTAATTTGTACTCTGCCATGTAATTGTAATATGTAAAATAGCAATACATAATCTATTATGAGTCTAATTACAGAAGTAGGAGCCGCTCATACTTGATCAGGACCTTCTAAATGAAGGTTCTGGTTGCCTAATTATTTGACACAGATTGGCCAATGCCGGGGATTTAATATATTAACTTTATTGCCAGGAAATCTTCTCGGCATGCATTTTTCTTTATTTGAATATATTTCCCCTTGGATTAAGTTGAAATTAGTTGACAACGGTTTGAGCTTATGTTTTTCCATTTCTGCCTGCAGAGGCATAAGATTTCTGAAGACATTCCACACAAAGCAACAGATGATCTTGCAAAAGCCAGTTTGGAAGGTTCTGTTGGACAAGGTATTTGCTTGAATGTGTTTCTAAAGAGCAAAGAAACTAGATATATTAAACTTTAGCATTATGCACAGTAGAATTTTAGTCTTGTTATGACACCTCGGTGGATTTATTTGTGTTGAAATTTGGGCTAACTAAATGTCTGACAGGGAAGACAATACAAGAAAAAGAAAAGTACAAGCAACCTAAGAAAAATAGAGACGTAACTATTTTTAAAAAATTTTAAGGAAAAGGAGCGTGACTTATTTTTTTTCCAGTTGGATTGATGCTATATGATTGGGAATGTAACTTATGCTGTTTTTTTGGTTTTCTGCAGAAAACTCAGGAGCTGCTGGTGGAAACCTTTTCAACTCTTCAGTAAGGACTTTTGTTTTTAAGAAATCAGTGAGCTCTGATGTTAAAATTCATGCAGAATCAGAACAGAAGAATAAAGAGGAAGATAATAAGACTAGTACAACTAATGAACTGCAATCATTGTGTCAAAACTTTGAAAGCGATGAGGATGCAGATGAGTAGTTGTACTTTGTATAATATTGTAGAACAACTTTGATTTTTATCCTTTTCGTAGTTGCTTCCATTAGATTGTGTTCATAATTGCTTTCATCATGGCTGGCTAACGCTTGAACACTGAGAGATTAGACTTGTAAATTTGTACATGTGACTTATGATGGGTGGGCATCTAACATGCCTCCTTTACAAGAGAAGTAATACAAATGCTTGATGTTCAGTTTTTTGCAAAAGTTGGAGCATGACCAGTTTAAGAAGAAACTCTGTTCTGCTAAAACTTTATAGCATTCTAATTCTCTGAAGTTGCTTTGCATACTCGTCTATTTTCACACGTAGAGGTCTAACGAAGGCTATAAGTTGAATTAGATATTTGAAACCGTCAGCGAAACCTCTTGTTAAATGTTTTACGTGCTAGATATTTGTGATGAATTCAGAGATCATATGTATGCTACTAATAATCTGACGAGTACCGTTATTTCATGTGATTTGTATATATTATTGTTTTACATAATAAATAGAGATGAATTTTTATTTTTTATTGTGAAAACATATAAAAAATTGATTTTTATTTATTATGCATAATAATATTGAGTGTGATTTTATCGGTTGCATTTTCTGTAATTTGACATGCTAGCTAATGGGAATACCAGATAACTTTTGTTTTTTGAAAAATAAGATATAGTAAGAGATAAAGATAATTAAGAAAAAAAAAATTAGTAAGAAAAACTTTTTTACTTAAATTTTAATGTAAAATAAAGAAAAAATCACTAAAATGAAAAGTAAAAAAGATAAAAATTCAAATCCAGAGACACAATTTCAGCACTTGGACTCAAATAGCGTGAGGAATTGGCTTTGTACTTGTATCTTCCTACGATGAATTTTCAACTATAATCATTCATAACTAGCTTAGCTACTCACAATATTATCACAGGCAAACCATTGTTATCTTTCATGCTACTTCCAGCTCCAGCCTAAACAAAGTGCTCATTGGTAAAAGTCGGATATATTATCATATTGATCAACATGATAGTGGAGAATGTGCTTACAAAACAGTCTTTCCCCTCAAATTGTCCCTTCAGCGGGACGGGGACACAGATTCTAATAATCCTTACAACGTTCCGATTGCTAGCTTGCATAGACGGTGCAATTGTAACTACATATGCTTTTGGCTCTAACTAATAATTCCTGAATACTGACTGAACAAAATTACCAGAAAAAAGCAGAACAGTAAGCAGCTGTTATTGCAACTTTTGCTACCACCAGAACTTGATCATGGTGAGAGTCAGGACTAATTTATCCTTGGAATAGAGGAAGAAACTCACTTTTGGCCTTTTTCCTTTCATAGCTCACCGAACCTTCTAATCACAGAATTCTTTCTCTTTCCACTTCCAAAGCTTCATCCAGGTCATCAGCCATACCAGGAGACCCAACAAATCCATTGTAGCCACTAGCAGGTGTCTCAAACACGTTGCTTATCCATGGAGCCATACCTTTCCGAAGTCCTGCCATTTATGTCAACACCAACAGCAAGCACTGCAGCTGCAGCATCTGCTGCTTTTCCCCATTGCTCTGTCTGCACCAGTAGCTTCTTCATCTGTGACTCCAATGCCTCCTTTTCTGCTTCGACAGATTTTAAATTCTCATTTCACTTATTTGCATTCAATTTACTTGCCTCTAATTCTTCTTCCATCTTGTTCAACCTCAACGTGATTCCCTCATCATTGGTTTGTGCAGCAGACACTGTAGAGCTTGCTTCATTTAGTTGGTTTTTAAAATTCTCACTTTCGTTGCTCATTGACCCTAGCTCCTTCCCTTTCTATTCCAACTTAGATTTCAACACTATTATCTCATCATTCTCTAGAATCGGTTCTTCCACAGAGGTAAACTCAGCAGCTTGATGAGGTAGTTATCCTCTTTATTATCAGATGTGAAAGTTACTTTATTTTACTTCTCATAAATATTTTCTCCTTTCTTCTCAATTCCTTGTCTACATAGTTGGCAACAGCTAAGGAGTTTAATAAATTATCAGTAAAATTAGATGATGTGGATGAGATGATAGCACTCTTGAGTGGTACAGGTGACGTGCGGATGCCAGTTATTACTGCTAACTCGGAGGAAAGACGCATTTTTCAGCATCTATTGCAGACAACACACAAACAGATGGGGAAATTTTGAAGAAGTGTTTATATAATCTTATTGTCAATGATTATTGGTTTTTCACAGTGCTTTTCAATATTGGCTTTCTAATGAACTAACATACTTGTGTTTCTTTTTTTCGATTGTTTTAAAATATCTTTCTGTCCAACAATTAAGTGATTAATTATTCGAAAAATAATGATTGTTAAAACAACTAATTTTCTTTTAAATATTTTTTTTAAATATAAAATTTGAATTAAATTTAAAATAACATAAGACTGAGTATCTGCCCACCCACCAACTGATGTTGGTCACACTTGTCGAGAATGAATTTTCTTACATTTTTCTCTTGGTCGTTCTTATTTTAGTTTTATCATGGATTTATTATTATCCAAACAAGGCACAATACTGGCTACCTGCCACACTTGAGATGACTCCACTGAGGCACATATATACTATCGGAATTAATACAGGATGCAAATGTTCTTTAAGGGAAACTACAGAAAAATAAATACAACTCAGAATCTTCTTTAAAAGGGAAAGAAAGTTATTAAACAAATAGCAAAATGCTAAAAGAATTTTTTCTTGCAAAAACTGCAGATGTGATTCTCTTGACTGATATAATAGTTTTTCACATTGACAAAATGCTAAATAAATAAAGAAAGTCAGATATATTTCTTACAATTCATCTGTGTTTATTTTTTTGACAAAATAATTCATAATCTGGTAGATACTAAAATTTGTGAAATATATAATTCACGTAATACTTTTATTAATTATAAAGGAACATAACACAATAAAAATATGAGAAGAATTTCTAATACCAAATCTAAGAAGTTAATTAATAAGGCTCAGTATAATTAATAAATAACTAAATTCTTTAAGTATATTATCTTAAATTTAATTTAAGAAAATTTGTTAAAAGAAATTATATCTATAATCTCTCTATCTTTAAAATAATTAGTCTTCATCTATAAATTAATAGATATCTTAAGGTTCACCCGAAAATAAATATAGGAAGTTACGTGCCATTCTCTTACAGTCATAAATCTGTTTTATACTTGTGTTGGTCGTATTTCTTTCTTCCGTAATTTGGTCCCAAAGAAATTAAGAAGTTAGGATCTCACATTAAAAAAAATGTTTATAAAATCAATAAGCCCATAATGAAAATGATTATGAAATTAATTATATTTGTGATGGTAATAGATATGTTTAATAGAATACATATAATCTTCTTAGTGACTCTACTTTTAATTTGAAGAGGACATTTTCATATGGTTATATTTCAAGAACAAAAATCATGATCATAAGTTAACAACAAACCCTGTACCAAAAAAAAAAAGTTAAGAACAAACAAAAAAATCATGATAAAAAAGAAAAGTTATTTTATACTGACCATTTATAATCCATTTTTTATTATTTTTGGTTAAATTATTATAAGTTATTATTAAGAAAAAAAAATCTAAGAGGTGCAAAGATACGGCATAAAAATATTTAGAAAAAATCATGTAAATAAATTATCTCAGAACATGATTAGAATTACATTATAGAAGCTGAGGTATAACTTATCGGTCTTAGAAATTTATCATGAAACTAAAGCGATCCAATGGGCCTTAAACTAATTCAGTAATTTAAAAAGGAAAAAAATAAAAAAAGAATTATATTAAAATTTGGGTTATTGCTTGGAAACCAGATTTTTTGTCGTTGTATTAAAATTAGGATTATAAGGAAATAAAGCGATCGGCGGGAGAGGCGTTTCTGCCGAGGGCGGCTCCAAATTTTCGCAGGCGAAAACAGTATCCATCAGAAGAAGAAGAAGAAGCTGAGTAGAGAAATTTTGAAGTAGAAGAAAGATGGGAGAAAGAAAGGTCTTGAACAAGTATTATCCTCCAGACTTCGATCCCTCCAAGTTGCCCAGGAATCGAAGGGACAAAAACCAGCAGATCAAGGTGCGTATGATGCTTCCCATGAGCATCAGGTGCAATACATGCGGCAATTACATCTACAAAGGCACCAAGTTCAACTCTCGAAAGGAAGATGTTATCGGCGAGGTTAGTTTTTCTTCTTAACGTTTCAAATTCAGTTTTTTTGCCCTAATTTTCGTTTTTCAATTATTCCTATACTCGTATCATAATTTCTTTTAAGGAATCTGTTTCTGGGTAATTCGATATGGGGCTCAATGAGTATGCTCAATTCTTTGTTTGTTTGGGAATGAAGTATTAGGAACCTAGAATTTGATAATTTAGTTGGCGCTTGGATATATTTTGCTGTTCAAGTTCTTCAAAGAACTAAGAGAACACAACTGGCATAATATTGAACTTCATTATTGCCGCCATTTGCCTATTTTGTGTATTATATTTTTGATCAGTTGTCTGAGTTTACTGTATTATCTTTTTGCAGACATATCTGGGAATTCAAATATTCAGGTTTTACTTTAAATGCACTAGGTGCTCGGCTGAGATAACGATGAAGACCGACCCTCAGAATTCAGATTATGTTGTTGAATCTGGTGCAACTCGAAATTTTGAACCTTGGCGTGCAGAGGATGAGCAAACTGAAGAAATGAAACAGAAGAGGGAAGCTGAGGAGATGGGAGATGCAATGAAGTCTTTGGAAAATAGAACCTTGGATTCTAAAAGAGAAATGGACATCCTTGCTGCGCTTGATGAGATGAAGTCAATGAAGGTACTTACTGCTGCAATTACATTATTTGTATAACAACGTCCTTCATGTGATTTCTTTCACGTCCCCTGTATGATGATTGCACGAATGTTTGCCTCATGATTCTGATATTAAGAAGTATAGTGTACCTTGTTATGCTTTTAATACCTTGCTATGTTTGTTTATGTGGTGCTTTTAATTTACCATTTAGGAATTTGAAGTTTGCTTATAGTGCTAATTAAGTCTTTTTTGTTTTCCAGTCTAGGCATGCAAATGTCAGTGTTGATGCAATGCTGGAGGCCTTGCAACGCACAGCAGCTGAAAAGGTATGATCATATTTGCTATGTGGAATGCTTTGTACACGACATTTCCTTTCTAGAGCAAGCAGTTGTTATCATTGATTAGACTTTGTTTTGGCCAATTATTGATTAGAATGGAAAAGTATATATATTTTTTTTCTAAAATTTACTAGACATTTAATTCATGGGTATACCACTGTGGTTGTGTGAAGTATCACTTCTTGATCTGATCAGTTAAGTGATTAAGTTTAATCTTATAATTAGCTATTTTGATGTTTTAAGTTGATTCTGGATGGTTGATTTGGTCGTTTACTGGATAGCTAAGTGGATGGTAGAACTTGATTCAATCAATAATGTAACTTGTTCTAAGTAGTAAGTTTAACGTCATAGTTTACCAAAATCTTGGATTCACATTTTTTGGACAGTCAAAATTATTGGAAATCAGAAGCAATGAGTCTTTTGTATCTGAAGGAACACGACTTGATTGCAACTTCAGTTTATAATTTGTCATACTAGATATGTAATATGCTTTATTAGTTCTTCTATCTCATTGTTGTATCTAGTTTGTTTGAAATTTCCAATCATCTGTTCCAATTCTTTTGTCCCTAGAAAAAAGGAAGAAGAGTTTCTAACCATAAAAACCCATACTTCAATGGAGGGGCCTTTCAATTCTGATGTTTCTTTAGTTTTAATCCCCTATAACTTCTGTTTTCTTTAGTTTTAGACCCATACTTCAATATAGGCATGCGAGGTGCTTCTTAAAGAGTTTTCTCATTAAACCAGCTTTTTGTATGTTTTGGAGTTTTACGTATCTTCTCAATGTTATATCCCTGTTTTTGGCATAAAACTGGTCCTCTAGATAGGAACTTAGGTTGTGAACTCTAAGTCATTGTTGAACTACAAAAAAAAGTAAAAGATTATTATATCAATTGTAAATTTCTGGCTATGCCAGTATGCCATATATGTGTGTGTGTGTGTGTATATATATATATATATATTTTGTTCAACTTGGGGACATGCTTTAATATATGTTTTCTCTAGTATTTTAATTTGAGTTGTTCTCTTATGCGGACAGGAGAAAAAGCTGGAAGAAGAAGATGAAGCATTAATAAAGTCAGTTGTATTTCATGTAAGTATTAACATACTAAACTTTCACTCCTTCCTGACTTGTAGCTTCTTTCCGCATATTTTATTTCCTTTTTTGTGATTTTTAATTATATTGGTTTTAAAATCATATGCAGAATTCAAAAGAATATGTTCGAAGAATTCGTGATGAAGATGTTGAAGTTGATGGATATCTGGTTCAGCTTTCAAATGAAAATGGTGATACATCCAATGGTAATCCAAAGGTACAAATATTTCAAATGTAATATTTTTCTTTTTTCTTTGTAGTAAAATAGATTTTTCTTCTAATAGGTCCGAGCAACAACAAACTCAGCACCTGAATTTCAAATCATTTTCATCCTCCTCTCCAGTTCCAAAACCCAACTACTTTGACCTTTTGCCTTGTAATTGTCTTTCAACTTACTCTTTACTCTTTAGTGGAATTGATATTCATGCATCTGAGATATTTTTTTAATCCATAATTCTGAAACATCCATTCATTCCTCGTAAAGCCATCCAAAACTGTACATCTGAAACATACTGAGGTTTTTGACATGCAACATTTTTCAGAAGTCAAAGTGCTTTATTTTCTTGGGGGAAGGTCCATTTACAAGGACCTTTGAAACTTGAAATACGGAATGACTAACTGAAAATGTCAAATAAGATATCTGAGATGTTAGATGTTTTAAGAAAAGTATAAAATAATAATAATTTGTAGAGTTGTAGAAGTCTCGGTTTTTGCATTTAGTAAGAGTGCTTACAGCTGTTTATTGTAATCGTAATTTGTAAAATAGCCATACATAATCTATTGAGTCTAATTATACAAGTAGTAGCTTATCATGCTTGACGAGGACCTTCTAAATGGAGGTTCTGGTTGCCTAATTATTTGACATGGATTGGCTAATGCCAGGGATTTTATATATTAACTTTATTGCCAGGAAATCTTGTCCGCATGCATTTTTCTTTATTTGAATATTTTTCCCATTGGATTAAGTTGAATTTAGTTTACAACTGTTTGAGCTTATGTTTGACCATATCTGCATGTAGAGGCAAAAGGTTTCTGAAGAGCTTCCACGCAAAGCAACAGATGATCTTACAAAAGCCAGTTTGGAAGGTTCTGTTGGCCAAGGTATTTGCGTGGATATGTTTCTAAAGAGCAAAGAAACTAGATATATTAAACGTTATTAACATTATGCACAATAGAATTTGATTCTTGTTATCCCAACTTGGTGGATTTATTTGTGTTGAAATTGGGGCTAACTAAATGTCTGATAGGGAAGACAATACAAGAAAAAGGAAAGTACAAGCAACCTAAGAAAAATAGAGACGTGACTATTTTTATAAAGTTTTGAGGAAAAGTAGCGTGACTTATTCGTTTTTCCAGTTGGATTGATGCTATTTGATTGGGAATGTAACATATGCTGTTTGTTGGTTCTCTGCAGAAAACTCAGGTGCTGCTAGTGGAAAGCTTTTTAACTCTTCAGTAAGGATTTCTATTATTAAGAAATCTGTGAACTCTGATGTTAAAATTCCTGCAGAACCAGAACAGAAGAATAAAGGGGAAGATAATAAAACTAATACAACTAATGGACTACAATCATTGTGTCAAAACTACGAAAGCGATGAGGATGCGGATGAGTAGTGGTACTTTGTATGATATTGTAGAACAACTTTGATTTTTATCCTTTTCGTAGTTACTTCCATTAGATTGTGTTCATAATTGCTTTCATCCTAGCTGGCTAAGGCTTGGACATTAAGAGATTAGACTTGTAAATCTGTACTTGTGATTTATAAGGGGGCGGGCATCTAATATGCATCCTTTGTAATGGAGGTAATGCAAATACTTGATGTTCAGGCTTTTGCAAAAATTGGAGCATGACCCGTTTAAGAAGATACTCTCTTCTGCTAAAACTTAGTAGCATTCTAATTCTTATAAGTTGCTCTGCATATTCTTCATATTTTCACACGTAAAGGCCTAACGAAGGCGGTGAGTTGGATTAGATATTGGTAACTGTCAGCAAAAATACGTAGTTACCTTTATTATTTGGTAGAATATATCACTGGTTAACTGTTTAATGCTAGGGTTTGGGCTCCTGATGATACTTATAATTTGAAATGCTGACGAATAACTGCACGAGCAGTTGAGCGGAACCTCTTATTGGATGTTCTATGTGCAAGACATTTGCGATGAAATAAGGGATCATATATGTGCTACAATTAATCTGATGAGTACTGCCGTTCTCATGTAATATATTTTTTGGTAGTGCGTTCTCATGTATGTTTTACTTACATTATTAGCGGATATAATAAATAGAGGTTGATTATCTTTTTTATTGTGAAAACATAAATAAAAACAATTTTATTTATTATGCATAAAGAAGGGTTGTGTTATATATAGTTGGTTCTAAGTTCAAATAAAAGCGGACAGTTATATTAGGTAGTTCATGGTCAATATAAAATTTAATACCTATTGTATTAATGATAGGTTGTTATTCTAAAATAATGCATTGTACAGATTGAGTATAATGTTAAATTAAGGTTTAATTGCTTGAGAGTAGGATTAAAATTTGAAAAATTGAGATAAAGAAAGTATTTAAAATGATGGATAATAGTAAGGGTATTAATTTTGATAACATACCTATTGAGATTTAAAAGTTTTTGAGAGAAAGTATATTTTGGCTCATTGAATTGTTTAATGAAATATTAAAATTCATGAGGATGCTAGATAAATAAAAAAAGAGAACTTTGATGCCTATTAACAAAAATAAAGGAAATATTTAGAGTTGTAGAAACTATTGAAGGTTCAAACTCGTGTCATATTATATAACTTTAGAAAAGAATAATTGAGTACAAATTAAAAAAAATAGACTTATCAAAGAATTAATTTAGTTTTATGTGAGAAAGATCAACAATGAAAGTTATATATCTTTTACTGAATTTGATGAAAAAGTATTGAAGTAAAGAAAGATCTTTACATATGATTTTTATTGATTTAAAAAAAATTTATAATAAAGTACCAAAAAAAGTTCTTTGATGAGGTAGCGACAAGTGTAAGGAGTTAAATATGTTCATATCGCTTATATTCAAGTTATGAAAAATATGTATAATTGGATAGCAACAAGTGTGAGGATTTAAGAAGATGTGATAGAAAATTTTTTCATAAAGATAGACTTGTATCAAGGTCATTATTAAGTTTATATCCTTTTACTTTAGTTTTGAATGTACTTACTAAATATATCTAAGATACAATTTTAAAATATATGCTTTTTCATGAATGATATAATTTTAATAGAGCAGTCAAAAGAGAACGTTAATTTTAAACTAGAGGTGTAGAAAGAAGCCTTAAAATCAAAAGGTTTTCGTTTAAGTAGAAATAAGATATAGTATATAACATACATATTCAGTCAAGGGTCAGTAAATAATGATTTAGAAATAAAAATTAAAAAGTACATTATATCATAAGTGACAAAATTTTAGTATCTTGAATCAATTTTAGAAAATAATAAAGAAATTGATAAGATGTCATATACAAGATTTAAGTTAAATAGATGAAATGGAGAAATATTTCAAGACTCATTTGTGATTACAAAATATTTAGTAAGTTTAAATAAAAATATTACCAAATTACTACAAGACTAATTATGTTTTATAATAATTAGTGTTGGGATTTGAAAGGCCAATAGGAGGAAAAAAATAAGAGCAACAAATATGAGAATTTTGATATAAATAAGTGGATATACAACAAAGAATATGATTCATACTGATTATATTTAAAAAAAATGTTGATATTGCATCGTTTGAAGAAAAAATGACAGAAATTCAGTTATGATAATTTAAGCATATGCAATGAAGTCTGTTGAGGTTTTAATGAGAAAAGTTGATTAAATAATTTTTAATTTAATAAAAAAATATGAAAAAAAATAAAAAATACTTTAAAAAATTATTAAATAAATATTTAAATAAATAATATTTCAAAAATATAATTTATCATAGAATCCAATGTCACTATTTAATTTATATAATTAACTTTACCTTTTAAAATAAAATTTTATTTATTATTGTCTTATATGTAATAATGTTGTTAGTATAATTTTGTGGGGTTCATTTTCCGTAATTTGACCCGCTTGCTAACGGGTACACCGTTACCATTTCTACACTTCATATTGCGTGAGTAGTAGGGTTTGTACTTGTGTCTTCCTACAACGAATTTTCAACTATTATCATTCATAATTAGCATAGCTACTCACAATATTATCACGGGCAAGCCATTGTAATCCTTCATGCTACTTCGAGCTCCAGCCTAAACAAAGTGCGCATTGGTAAAGGTCAGATAGATATATCATATTTATCAAGGTTAAATTGTGTCAGAAATTTAAACACTACAAACGATTCTCCAACTGGCACTGGTACAAGACATTAAAATCACAGTGAACCCATAAGGAGGTATATGTTGTACAAAATATTACAGCATGGTAGCGGACAATGTGCTTACAAAATATTCCCCTTCAAAAAATCCCTTCAGCGAGTAGGAGACACAGTATCTAATAATCCTTACAACGTTCAGATTGCTAGCTTGCATAGACGGTGCAATTGTAACTACATATGCTTGTGGCTCTAACTAAGAATTCCTGAATACTGACTGAACAAAAATACCAGAAAAATGCGGAACAGTAAGCAGCTGTTATTGCGCTCTTGCTACCACCAAATCATGATCATAGTGAGAGTCAGGACTACTAATTTATACTTGGAATAAAGGAAGAAATTCACTTTTGGCCTTTTTTCTTCCATAGCTCACCGAACCTTCTGATCCCAGAATTCTTTCTCTTTCCACTTCCAAAGCCATCATCCGGGTCATCAGCCATACCAGGAGACCCAACAAATCCATTGTAACCACTAGCAGGTGTCTCAAACACGCCACCAAAGTGCTTATCCATGGAGCCATACCTTTCTGACGTCCTGCCATTTCTGTCAACACCCACAGCAAGCACTGCAGCTGCAGCATCTGCTGCTTTTCTCCATTGCTCTGTCTGCACCCGCAGCTTCTTCATCTCTGACTCCAATGCCTCCTTTTCTGCTTCCACGGATTTTAAATTCTCATTTAAGTTACTTGCATTTAATTTACTTGCCTCTAATTCTTCTTCCATCTGGTTCAACCTCAACATCATTCCCTCTTCCTTGGTTTGTGCAGCAGATACTTTTGAGATTGCTTCATTCAATTGGTTCTTACAATTCTCACTTTCTTTGTTCATTGACTCTAGCTCCTTCTCTTTCTCTTCCAACTTGGACTTCAACCCCATTATCTCATCATTCTTTAGAGTCGGTTCATCCACAGGACGTTTCTCTGGCACTGAGATTGTTGATGTAGTTGAATTGTCGCATAATTTAGTTTCTTTCTCTACTTGATCAACAGGCTGGCTGAATTCAATTGCCACCTTCTCAACAGAAACTTCAAAAACATCAGTTTCCTGTTGGTTATCATCTGGTATAATATCTTGGATTCTATTTTCATTTCTATCAGATTCTTGAGCATTCTCAGGAGGGTACTTCTCTTGGAATTTGTCTGCCTCTGGAGCAACTGATTTCTTAGCTTTCTTCTCTAGCTCTTCTTGAGCTTCCTTTCTGGCAGCTTCAGCTGAAACAAGCTGCTCCTTCAGAATCCTCAGCTCTTCTTGTGCTTGGCCAAGTTGGGATTCCAAATCCGCAATGCGGGTGCCTAGCTTCTTCTGATTTAGTGGATTAGACTGAGTGCCTCTAGGGGAACGCCGGTCTCCTAGTTTTGGACTTCGATTAGCAACTGGTCGATGATGCAATGGATCTGAGTCAGAACTTGATGTCCGAAGCTGATGTAGACCTCGTGGGGACTGCCTTTGAGGCATATCAGATCCTCTGTATTAAAACAAATAAACGTATTTGATATGTAATAGGCTATTATCAACATTGGACACGGACACACAGCCCAGTAACTCCATTTTCCACATCTAGATTGTGTTATGATGAGTGGATAATTTCAGTACAGATCCATTACATAATTACTAGCATAGAGATCAAATACTAACATTGGGTACAAAGGTAGATAGAACCTTGCGACACCTTTAGCAAGATCCGGGAATCATGAGGTAAAGCGTCTAATTTTAAAGGGCCACTAGTTCCACCAATATTCACAAGAGCTATCTGAAACTTCATCCTTAGGCTGATTTTATATTAATATTATCCAAAACCAATTCAACCAAAAGGCTTAAGTTGTTAGATACAAGTTCAAGAATGGCTATTAGGATCCAACTCCCAACCGTTTGGTTAGGAGTTGTTAGCTGCAGTCACAAAATATGATATACTATCGGTAACTGATATAATGTATTCTCGTTAAAGAGTGACCATTTGCACTCGTGGCACTACACTCAAAATCAATGTGCATAGGATAATCATAGGGAAATACAACTCCTGACACTACAGACAAATGCACCACAACCAAGTATGATATGAGACAGGTACCCATGAGAAGCACCAAGTGATGACATGCATTGGTTTTTTGATGAAGAATTAGTACAGAAATAGGAAAAATAACATTATCAGCAATCAGAGGATTTTGAGAAACTAGGACATAGAAGCAACGTCTGGGTATTAAGAGACAAATTCAAGAATAGAAATTCAAGTACAGCTTCACCCAATTGATTGATAGATAAAATAATCTTACCTTGATCTTGGCATTTAATATGCTTGACGGCAAATCGCAGAACAGCACTAAAACGACTTGTTCACTAAAAGTTTCTGTCCTGACAAAATATAATAAAGTCATGATAATAAATATTTAAGTCCAAATGAAGAAGATGATAGATAAACTAATCCATGATGGTGCACATTTATAAACAACAAAGATAACATGCATATTAGATGTAAGGCTCTTTGACAGAAGCTGCCTATTTAGATCTAACAAATAGCAAAGCAACAATCATACACACGAATTTGTGATTAGAGGAAAGTCTAGGAGCACAGAAACTAACAAAATTTTACGTCCATCTGGTTCTTTTCAGGAGGAAATAATGCGAAAGGGCAGTTGGGTTAGAGAGAAAACATGTTACAGATTTATTTACCATTTTTAAAGCCAACAAGCCAGAACGACCATCAAACCAGGGAACCATGTTAGAGTTAATGGCATTTAGGTTTTTATACTGCCACAAAAGCCTCGCCTTCCCAACCAATAGTAGGTAAAATTTGATAAAGGAGCCAACTCACTACAACAGTGACTATCAAACTCATATCCATTTGATTTGAACGCAAGATATCAAAAATTACCTTCAGCTATAAAGTAAATTACCCTTAAAGTGAAGAGATTATAAAGCTGCCCCACATCACAGTGGTCCTATGTTTCATCAATGACGTGCTAAAAGTATGCCTTTAATATCATCGCAGTAGCAGAGAGTGCATGGTACAGAGTGCTATTCACTACTTTTTCTGAGTTCAACATGCGAGCAGATGCAGTGACTGTTGCCATTTTAGTCAGAGATTGGCCCAAATTGCAAGCATAAGATGTGCAATGGTCCAACAGTTTGATTAACCCAGGCAATACAAATTAGTGCCCCCCACCCCCGAAAAAAAGCTGAGAATTACTCCAGGTGGTACATTTATATACCGTGGGTGATCCATGCATATAAGCAACCTGCTACTGCTGGCAAAGAGGTAGCTCTTTTCACTATCCCATTAAAAGCATTAGGCCCGCCATACTTTCATTTATTCCCTATCTTTATGACAGTTGATTGTATCATGGAGGAGACAGAGGAACAACTCAAATAGTAGGCAAATCAATGCCTCTTACCTTGCTTTCTGGGTTGTAGTCTAGAGTAGTTTGTTCAAATGCCCATTTTGACTCAGGAGTTATGCATCAATGCACCTAAAAGCAGAAAAAAAAGTGTTAGTTCCCCTAGCAAGCATCAGAATGAAAATTATAATTCTAAAACAACCTTCTAAGAAAAGTTACTAGTTGGAGAAGTTACTCGGTCTATGTAACTTATTAATGAAAGTGTAGGTGAAGGGAAAGTGGATTGGAGTAGGTAAAACAATTATAGTGAGATTTCATTATCAAAGTTTTGTGTCAAATTGAAAAACTGTGGGGACTGAACACTACAATACAGATCAGAAGAAAAAGTAACATCAGAGCCCGCAGTCATTAGGTAAATGTCTTCAATCTTTCTCTTTGCTTTCAGTACCTTTAAATGACCATCGGCAGAAGTAAAAATGATCATCAGATGGTAGTATATCCTTTCCCTCTTAAATTATCCCTTCCTTTTAGGAAACCAATCCCATCAAGCCCTTCCATTACAGAAAGGAGAGGCACCACTATCCCCTACTATGGCTGTATTTAAGTTCCACAGAAAAAGTTTACACGCTGTATCTAAGTTCCAAAGAAGGTCAATTGGCATACACTCAGATATATGTGCATTTGTCATTAATTGTTAGCCTGAGATTTTCGTAGGCAGGCATTACTTCACTAACTGGAAGAACATTACAAATGACTATTCTGGAGAACAGTTTCTACACACTCCTTAGGGGAACGGATACTTAATCTTGCTGATGTCACTTTGATTTGGATATCTTATCCTTCCCAAACTATGCCTAAACACTAGCAAATGAAGATAGTAACAAAACATTCATGATTACTTTATAGTGAACTTATAGAGCTTATATCATTAAAGATGGGAAATTATTACCAAAAAAAAAAAAACTTAGTGCAGTGACGCGTAAATGATATAACCAGTTCATTTCACCATTAACTCACACTTATGATTAATTGATATTTTTCTGAAATAATCAACTTTTCTTCTATACCAATATTCCTCAACTTATTTTAATATGAATTAATTCTATTAGAAAATTATAACAAATAAGCTCTTTTTTTATGGCAATCGGCCATGCGTATCCTTGAAAAGAAGACGCTAAAATTAGATCCAATAGCATAGAAAACGGGCATAT
This sequence comes from Dicorynia guianensis, assembly GCA_037013595.1. NCBI lineage: Eukaryota > Viridiplantae > Streptophyta > Magnoliopsida > Fabales > Fabaceae > Dicorynia > Dicorynia guianensis. The sequence goes on from JASUAB010000009.1 coordinate 8,441,001, forward strand.
AGCAACATTTCAACTGGCTCTCAAACGTTGCTTTAAAGTTTCAAAAGAATCAGCGATACAGGATAATGCACTAAAAAGAATCATAAAAAATTGTAGGGAAAGAAATAAACATACCATATAATTATGTTGCATATTTTTATATGCATTGGGAATTGTTGAAAAAATTAATTACGCATAAAAAATAATTTTTTAAACCCGTGCTCCCGCGGACCAAATAAAGATTAAAAAAATATTCATAAATCAATGGACTTTACTGATAAAAAAAAAAGAAAGGAAAGAAATTTTAATAAAGGTATTTTAAAGACAGTGGTCAACAATGCAGATCTTGACATGATGATGATTGATGATTGGCCGAATGCGTGTTCATCTGCGCGTCTGGCTGGCAAGAAAAAGTGCAGGAAAACAACAGGAACAATCGAGTTCTGGATGTTTTACAAGTTAAGGGGTAAAAGAGTAGCTTCTTTTTCTCATGTCCGAAAAAAAGAGCACCCCTTTTTCTTCAAGAGAAAAGATAGCAGAAAACAAATGAGAAACTTTAGCGGAATTTTCTTGTATCAACAAAGGGAAAACAAGAATGAATACGTAGAAAAGCTTCATGCTTGAGATTCGAAAAGGACTAACAAATATAGTATGATATGAAATAAGCAAATATAAGTAGAGTGCAGAGTGAAGCTCTGACCTTGATGAAAGTATTTGCATAAGCAGAACAATGGTGTTAATCAAATAGAAGTGTTGAAGGATCTGAAAGCACTCCACATGAGAATGAGAAATTTCTCAGCAAATGGGAACAAAAAAGACTGGCTAGAGAAAGAGATAGAGGGAGCTGAGTTAGGATTACAATAAGTGGTAAGTAGTGGTTATATTTTGGAGCAACAAGGGCAGGAAAGTAGAAAAGGGCATGCCCAGAAACCTACGTAGCTATGGACAGAGAAACTGTCTTAGAAAGAGAGAAATTCAATTTTGAAAGTTTGAATTAAAGCTGTACTGTGCTGTGGCAATACTGTGTATCCTCGTGGTTCTTATTAATGAGTTTCAAGCTCCAGGTTTGGGGAGGAAGAGGACAGAAGGGTAATTTTAGGATAAAGGGCCCTAAACAATTACCGGGTAATCCAAGTCTTGCCCTATTGGAAATCCAACCTTGTATCTTACACTAATAAAGTCATTGTCTTTTTGTCTGTTTCTACGATTCAAAACTTTTCCCAGATTTTTATCATTTTCTTCTTGTTTTACTCTAACGGTGCCTGCACTAAACTTTGTATTTGAAAAATGATGATGTAATGATAATTTGATCGTTGAGAGTTGAAAGAGGTGAAATGTTGCCGCCAAAGAACGGATATTTCTGCTTTAATGCTTTTTCATTCAGACGAAGGGGCAGGGCCTTGATCCTCTGACGAACTGGACAAACCGTGTCAAAATGTCCACGTGCCTGACACCAGAACCATCTAAAAAGACAATAAAGTATGCATTAATTTGTGATTAATTGGCTAATCACACCCACAATCATGTCTTTCCTAGGTTTTAAATTTAATTATGTTATAAAACCTTTGCCACAATAAAAACATACGTTGTTTTCTTCGTACACAAAATAGATGTTAAAAGGGGTAATATTTTTTGAGAAAAATTTTATTTTAATCTTTCATAAATTAATTAATTTTTATTATCAAAAATTTTTAATTTGATAATTTATTAATCAATTACTTTTTATTTTAGTTTCTTATAATTCAATTCTTCTATTTTGATCATCCACAGATTGAAATTGATATCAATTAAATCTCTCAATTCAACATTGTTAACCTTTATGATAACGTGACATACAGTACTGATATGATAGGTGATGTGATATATTTTTATTGATGTGATACTATTTAATTCCTTAAAATATCATGTCACTTATCACTGTGTTGACGTGGCAGGTGACGTAATATATGGTGTTGATATGACACAATTAAATTCTTTTGAAACGTTACATCACCTGCCATATCATTATGTCACGTCAATATAGTATCAGGCGACATGACATTTTTAATGAATCAAAATGTGTCACGTCAGCACCATATGCCACATTAGCATAGTGGCAAGTGACGTGGCATTTTAAGGAATTAAATAGTGTCATGTCTCTGCCACATCAACGTACCACGTTAGCACTGTATGTCACGTCATCATAAAGGTTAATACTATTATATGATGTTAACTTGAGAGACTTGATTGATATTAATTTTAATCTGTGAAGGACCAAGATAAAAGAATTGAATTGTGAGAAATCAAAATAAAAAGTAATTAATTAGTGAAAGACCAAATTAAATGTTTTTAATAATAAGAGCTCAAAATAAAAATTAATCAATTTATAGAGGATCAAAATAGAATTTTAATCTCTTTTTTATTCGATTACAAATAATTTAGAGATTGAGAAGGCTTACTTTTAAAAGACTATAGTTAAGCTGGGAATTGAATTCCTGCATGTTTATTAGAGTTAAAGCCTGTCAATCTTTTAGACCAACTATCGAGGACAAGAAACTTAATATTTTAATAATGTAGTGATATTCAATTATTATATTAAAATTGTATTTTTATTATTTTGATTTCGAATTTAAAAATTTGTGTATGTTAAATTGCTAATCACTCCTTCTAAAGAAAGAATTACATTAAAGGAAAAACATATATTTCAAACTTGAATGACAGTGTTAATTAGAGTTGTGTGTTCGTGTGTCTATAATATATATATATATATATATATATATATATATATAAGTACAGTGTAAGATTAAATATTCATAAAATCTAGATATATATATATATATATTGTTCATAAGTATTATTAACTAGCACGTAAATCAGACACGGTAGTACACTTCACTAATGTCTGTATTCATCATTGCATTCATCCTAATATATACTTTATTTTGTTTAGTGCATGTCACTCTAAAAAAACCTTTTTCGTTCGTAGTAAATTTGGCAATGTCTTGGGCCATTTTATGTTCTATTCACAAATTCTGGAGAAACACGAAGCACAAACTGAAATTCGTTCATGACGACAATCTGAACATGGGATGATATATTTATGTTTACTAAGGTAGAAGTGGAACCCGACATTGTTAAACTCTGCTCTTAATCTAAGGTACAAGGCCCAGGTACCGGGCCACAGTTTTCAAGTCCAACAAACACTCATCGCAGACAGCACCAGTCCTCAAACCAAATTCTTGATCTCAATCGTAGTAATAATCATGGGACTGTGGTCTTCGTGTTGTCCTCTGCTAATTAAGGATGTAGCTATCAATTAAGGAAATGGCGGTGGAATTCTGCAGGTTCATTTTCATTTCCTTTTTCACAATCTGCATTGAAGAAACTGTTTATTTCGTAATAATGGAAGTGAATAATGGGAAAGGGAGTGGATGAGATTGCTTTTGTTTTTGAGGCATTAAGACAACGCATGTGTAGCATAAATGTTTATGATATCTCTTCAACTACTCCGTGGCCAACCTCATTATTGCCCACAATTGGTTCATCAATCCAGTGACCACCATAATTGGGTTAATCATGGTATTCCATGACATGGAACAGCACCAAAAGAATGGCTTTCCAAATCTTTGCTTTACTGAGCATAATCTTACAATAATGGTGGATTAATTAATAACTGAGACCTATTTATTTTTTGTTTTTGCTTTATACATGCTAGTCTGAAAGCTTATAAATCACCTGATAATTTATTCTTAATGACATATATTTCATTAAGTTATCGTTATTTTTTTGTCTATTATTATTATTAAAAATTAAATTTTATTAAATATTTATTTAAATAGATCTGAACTATTGATTTTTTTAAATATTATATTTTAAATTATAAAACTTAATAAATCAATAAACTAAGTTAAATTTTGTATCTATTTTATTTAAAATATTATGTGAACCTTCTATTCTTCTAAATTTAAAATTCTGTATTGCACATCTAATGAGAATAAAATCTCAAGAAATTAAAGACAGAATACACACCTTAGTTTTAAATATATATTCAGAAGATAATTTACAAAATCTATATATCATCAATCAACCACATCCACTGCCCACTGCACACATCTTGTTATGATGTTTTCTCGCCCAGAAACATCTGACTTAATCATATATAACTAGATAAGCCTCCCATTTACGCGTTTCAAAGAACAGAAACAACTAAATTAGATTTCTGAGGTGATCAGTCACCTCATTTACTCAAACACTAAAAGAAGATAATGACTTAGTTCAAGGTTTTTTTGGGGCGACCATCAATGTCTTCTTTTCATTGCCGTTGAAGCGTAATTTCTTTGAACCAAATTTCGCTAATCACAAAGACAAAAAGGAATAAGGAGCACAATAATCAAGGATCTTAACTACTGTGGCATGATATTAACATGATCGCTGTGATATTGAGGCTTAGTCAATACCCGAATTCAAACTAATATCAGTTGCTCGCCAAAACTTCAAAAACATCATCCATGGCCATGGACACCAACATCCCTGATCAAACTAAGTCACATATGGTTACCAAGTAAAAAAAACTAAGTCACATACAATTCTCCAAAGTGGACAAAGTTTTACACGGAAATGGATTCTCTATTTATCTAAAATCTGTGACTCCGATAACTTTTTGCTAATTTTAGAGAATAACATTTTCCGTTGTTATTTTTAATGAAGTCTATTTTCTTTTACTTATTTTTTCAATCACTCCAATAATTTCTTTTTCTATTTCACATCAGGCTGTGCTGTTTGTCCTTAATAAGAGAAGATCTGGATGCATTTTACACATGGCAGGGTCTTAGCGGAGACACACAGAGAAGCTGGCAGGTTTGCATGGAAGCCGTATAGATTTGCATCTGCCAGACTCGTGAGAGGCTCAATGGGAACCAAAGCCACAGTTTCATTGACCAGAGAGTTTGAAGGTAAAGGGAATAGAAAACTCCTTTTTTTTATCTTGGGGGAGGGGGCACTTCATTGAGAAATTTCATTATAAATTCACTTTCTATGTGCAAACAGATCCTAAATAAACCCATGCATCTCCCGACTCAATACAACATATAAAACATTAGATTCAGCAGAGTCAGAATGCATTTTCAATATCAAGAACAAATTTTACTCTCTCCAAAGGTTTCTACCAATTACGACAGTTTATGTAAGTTAACCAGATTTTTTAAGTGCCACTCCCTACAATCATAACTTTAATCTATTCAGATTTCGCCGGAAAGAATAAGGGACATAAACCTACATGACAATAAAATTGCATTTCTTGTTCAGTGTATGTCAAAAATGTGCCATATATTACTGTAAGAATGAAAAGACATCTATCAGCGGTTATGTGAAACTTTGGAACACTATTTACAGAAAACAAATGAACGGGGCAGGGAAAGGACATCAAACACAGAAGAAGGCATTAAGCTTCAACTTTTCACCATCTAGTATCATCCGTTTTCCTTTGACATCTGTATATAGGGAATGTCTGTGAGGAGAATCAATCGCCACCTGATCCTTGAACAAATTGCACACACAGTGTGAACTTTGCTCAAACTCCCAGCCCAATACTCAGCTAGCCAAACAGCCATGGCAAGTATCATCAGTTTCACGAAAGACTAAACCAGTACCTTGAACAAAAATTACTGCCAAGAAGTACCCTGTCCACCTGAGAGAGCTTGGGCCTCGGTTAAAGAGACAGCCATAGCTAGCATCATCTGCTCCTCATAACTCCCAGGAACAATGGGGTCTGTAGGACTTTCAAGGCTGCAATCAATTTCATCAGGCTGTGGTAAAGGTAGTCTACCACCATCTTCTGTGGCAATAGAGCTTATGTAGCTGGTAGCTGCTTCTGCCACTTGTGGCCCATGGTCCATGTCCCATTCACCATGACCCCTAGACATGGCCACTGTGTCATCTGGTGGCACCTCGTTTATGTTGTCTGTGGGTGCATAATTAACTGAATCAGAATCTCCAATCGGTCTGTTATAAAATGTGCTGGCACCTTGTGGAATGTTGAATGATGAAATATTTCTATTGGAGGAGCTCATAGATGATTCTCCCCCTATTTGCTGACGCTCTGCAAGAGCAGCAATTGCACAAGCAAGGCCACCTGATGGGGATGATGATGAACCAGTCTGGGGACCCATAACAGGTGAAACATAGCGATCATCAGTTACATATTGTCCAGAAGCAGTATCAGGATAAGACAAATTTCTCTGCCTGCCACTCTCCTGTAGTGTAATGTACATTTTTTGGTCAATCAGAATAATCAAATTAACAGGAGTATATAATGATGATTATATAAATAAGAAGACAATTTTGGACAATGAATATTCAAAAGGAAAAGCAGGATTGCACGATAGGGTCCATCATCCAAGTGATCTAAAGGTTACCAACATAATACTATTGATACAAAATGGGCCTTTTTAGTCATGCTGCGACCAGACAAGATGCTGACATTGGTCGAAACTTGGATGGATAAGGGCTAATTATTATTAAATTAAACGATTCAACAAGAGTTACCTTGGTAAATATAGACACCAGATGTATGTGCATTGTCAATTATTCTGGCATACAAGCCTAGGATTTACATTAATGATCAATGACTAATTCAGAGATCAAGATTTGATTTTAATTATGCATTACTTACAAGGTAGGACGCACAGACACAGACAAGTGGTACAACAGGTCAGGAAACACACACAGATAACAGAAGCATAAAGGCCCAAAACATAAGGACACAGCACAGCATACAATTATATTACATATTATGTAAATACAAGAGAATTGGTATATACAGTGCGAAGCACCAACAAAATATGAATCATGCTGCCTAAAATCCCGTGTATTCACTCCTCTACATAACCGTACAGTGGGTCTATCTGAGTTTAATTCAAAATAGAGCAGGCTACCTGAACTCATATGGAGCCACTGTACACTTGTGTAGAGCCGTGCAGGGAGCTTTACTTTAAAAGTATATAAAAATAAACCTAACACATGCTTAGTAGGCATGAACACATTTAAAATATATATAAAGTGCTAAATATTGAAATTTGATATTTTTTATCAATAAAAGTAATATAATTATTAAATTATTATACCACTGAGTATCAGTGTGTCCAATACGTGCCAGTGTCCGAATTTCCAATGTGTGATGGACACTGACACGACTGCTGTCTTTAAGTGTTGGCTAAGCTAAGCTAGGGCCGGCTCAAGCTTAACTCAATCAACCTTGGCTCAACTCATAACTCAGCTAATATTTGAGGTGAGCCAATTTTTTTGCCTCATGCTCAACTCCCATAAAGCTCATGGTGGCTTGGCTCAATAACGCACATAAGGTTTTTTTTTTTTTTTTTTTTTTTTTTAATTTTGAACGTTCTGTCAATCTTTAGAGGTTTTTGGTGACAACACAAGGGTAGGGTGGTTCGATACCCTTGTGCCAACCTCAATTGGCATAACGCACATAAGTTTTGAAATTCAAGTGAGCTAAGCTAGCTTTATATGAGCTCAGCTCATTTATCTCCAAGTTGGCCCAATAAGCTTAAAAACCCATATTATCTTACAGAAAGTGGGTTGAATAGGAAACTTTTTAATGTTGTGCATGCATACATGCACACATATATATATATATATGTTATAGTTAATTTATAAAAATTATTAAAATGTTTATCGAGCCAGCTCAAGAATCAGATGAATTGAACAACTACTGGCTCAGACTCGGCTCACATTTTAAATGGGTCAAGAATTTTTACCCATGTGTCATTTGTTTCGTTCATGAGCATAATTAAACACCAACTGTTTACTGTTCATGACCTAACTAGACCCATTTCCACCCACAGTGCTTCATAACTTATAAGATTCTAATGACATTATTGACTTGGGATTTTACTCCCAAATCTATGGAAACAGGTCAATGACCTTCTAGGCTAGTTCCCATCTTAATTTAGGCATCCGATACTCCTGCACAACAAAATAATCGGACCAGCAAACAATAGTTACACATACGGTGCCTTTACTTCATACCGATACTTTCAACATATTTTTTATCAATGGATAATCACCTAAACAGCAAATTGCACTGACCTCCCCCAAGGTTCGTCAAAAATTCAATTACATCTCCCGTTTTAAGAATTACGCAAAGCTCTCTCGTCTTTGAATTTTCACATGCATGGAAAGCCATATGGAGGGGGTGTATGTGCTGATAAAAATTTAAACAAGGAAGTATTTGTCTGATGAAAATTCAAACACAGGGAGCTTAGTCCCATCAGCATAAGTTACTCTGACCTAGATCTTTAGACAGCTGATTAACACTAGCATTGTTTTTTGTTTAAAATAAATTATTGAATAAATCAAGCGGCAATTAGACTAGAATGGAACTATACTTAACAATATTAGAAAAAATAGAGAGAAAAACAATGATAACATGGAAAATGAACTTGGAAGGTTTTAACAACAAATTGTTCACAAAAGAGAATTTATAAAAGCATTTGAGCGATGAAATTCAAATGTAAAGGCATTTTAATAATCAAAAGTTGTGGACCAACCTTTTCTGAATATTAAATATTGATATGACTTTCCTACCATTGTCACATTCCAAAACTCAGAATCAGAGAGTAAGAGAAAAAAAAAAGATAAAACAAAGACCAAACAAAATATTACCCTCCTTTCGAAGGATATACTTGTTCTTTATTCTCATCATTGTCTTAATGTACTTGAGCAAAAGACAAAGGAAAAGAACAAGTTTAAATTTGATTGGCAACTTGGAACCACATAATAAAAGTATAGCATGAGGTTGAAAGTTTCTTTAAAAGGAAAAAACAAATAATAGCAAACGACTTTTAGGCAGAGAAGCCATGACATTCCATTTTAACAATAGATTCCATGATCAACAGTTTATAGGTAAGGCTGTAAGCATATTTCAAACATATGCCCTCACCTGGATGGAAAGCCAAATTGCTTCCATGACCATAATGTCCTCTAAATCGAGGTCAAATTCATCATCCCTGCAATTTTCAGTATGTGGAAAAACAGATACAGGTAAGTCATAAAAACCCAGTTTCCTGAAATAAACAAATGAAGGCATTCATGCACATATATCCATGACCAACACAAGCATTTAAATTCTTGTTCAGTAAAAGACATAAACCTAAATGGCCAACAAAAAAAAAAATGGGCTTCACATGTTACCAGGTGTTAATGACAAAGTTGCATACACATTTGTAAGACGCTGATACTACCATACATACCCAAATTGTATATCTCCAAAAATTTAAAAATAAAAAACGAGGAAAAAGAAGCTTAGAAGACGATCATACCTATTGGTCCTAGTGGCTGGGGGTGGTCTAGCCATTGGGGTGGCACATGATTCTTGAGAAGAAACAATTTCCTCGCCTTCAACAACAGACATTGAAGATGCAGCCATTACAAAATTGAAACAAAAGAATAATGATACATTTAGAATCAATCACATACAGATGAAACCCATAACTCTCAAGAAATGCTACCTGCATTTGAGCTGAATTCAACATCTTCAGCTGTCACATTCCCGTTTGAAGTGTTTCTTTCTTGTCTTTTGTGCATTCTATCCTCCTCATCCTGAAGTTCTTGTTGTCGCATCCTAATTTTAGCTTCTATAACACGCTGTTCTTCCTGAACAATTGTGAGCTTGTAAGTAAAAAAGGATTTGTTCTGCAAATAATTCAGCAAAAAAATTTCTAAAGACAACATGCGTGGCAGATAACATCTTACAATCTGCTCTAATCCCTTTTCTTCCTTCGATTTGACACCACGATACTCCACAGCATAATTTGCTGTTTTGCAGAAAGGACATCTCACATTGTTAAGCAAAGCAAATGATTATAAATTATGTCTTAGTTAAAGACAATTCATTAGTGATGCAGGATACTGGGTAGGCCGAGCTGAATTTGGAACTTTCATCTGCAAAAAGCACTCTGATAAAAGGAAGGGAATCAGCTTGTATACAAGTGCAATAAGAGGATATTTCATAACATCACTAGCTAAGGTCAGCAAATAACTACCCGTACAAATGCTCTTCATGCAACATCTTGATCGATTTAGACTTGGATAATACTAAATTAAGAAGGGAAAAATGAAAAAAAAATATGGTTAGAAAAGTTTCTACACAGTTAACAACTTGAAAAGGGCTTCAAGAAAGAAATTTAGACAGCATATATGTCTAGACTTCCTTGTAATTAGATAAAAATTGGTCAGAAGTTAATTAAAGAAGGACTTGAATGGTACATGCTTTCTATCAATTTGCTTCTAAAAAATACCGAAGAATTGAACCAGACAAAGGAGACCCATAGGTCAGATTTGCAGTTTGAAATAATTTTGATCATCTGAAATGACTTATTCGCTGGTTCATGAAATAAGCAGAAAGGGAACAAAAAGTTCATGATAGAAATCAGACCAGAAAGCAGATAGGGCACTCTTCAAGGTCGTAGGTGCATTCTTCATCTCCAGGATAGCAAGGTGCAAGCTTTGATTCAAGTATTAGCTTTCTCAGCTTCTTATGATCCACATCTTTATGATTATACAGCCCCTGAGGCCTTGTATATTTTTCATCTACCACTTGTCTCCTCCTCTCGAGTTTATTACCCATCCAAAAAAAATTCAGTTCTTCTTTGTTGATTATTTTGAATTCTTCAAGAAGATAAAGCACAAGAACAATAAAAATAACAGACCATTTTCTCACAAATTGTTCACTTCTACATATGACAAAAGTATCTGGCCACAAATTAGATTGTATGACCAAATACACAACAAATAATAATCCAACTTTATTGTGGAGAGTTTAATACTTGATATACAATACAATCAACAGACCAAAATTGAGTCTTTCAGTTCAATTCACTGAGGTTGCTGCAGAAACACATCTCCACACGACGGTCCTGCAATTCATGAAGGATACATATACAAATAAGCAACACCTAAAATGCACAAGTAAACCACTGAGAATGAGGGGACAATCCTAATATCCACGTAGCGACAATGTTGCTCAAAACTCATAATTTTCCTGTTCCGTACAATTTATTATTAGGAAGGAAGCATTGCTTTCGGGGTGCGAAACAATATAGAAGCAAATATAAATTCCGGAATTCGTATAATAATATCGGCCATAAAGAATTACACATACAGCGATTGAATCATCCCACAAAGGTTCCACCCCACAAACCATGACAAGATATAACTATCAATCACAGTAGCAACATCAAGGACCATAATTTCAGCACTGCAGCTCTCTGAGTTTCAACAAGCCGCAATTGGCAAAGTAAACACATTGCCAAACTCAAAGAAGTATCAGATTGAAACAAACAAAAACGAAAAATGGCCGTAATTTCAAAGTGAACACTAGCATAGAACGCAAACTATGCAGAAAAGAGAAAAGCGAAAAGCTTAGACAAATACACAGGCACGGCACATGTATGAGGAGGAAGAAGAAATGGAAATGGTTTGAAGAATGAAAGTGAAGCAGGTACAGAAGCACTGAAATAGAGAAAGATTGGGATTCGGAAACGAACCTGAAATCCTCAGAGTGATTGCACAGAGAGAGAGAGAGAGCGAGAAACTCTCTGGAGATGAAAATGGAGACCGAGAGATTTGCTCAGAAGAAGAGGTATACGATCAGAAACAGGAACTCCCTCGGAGAAAGAGAGGGAGAGAGAGTTTTCTCTTTCTTTTTGCGCTTTTCTATGGTTTTCTATTTTATAATTATGCGTTTGTTCCTTTCGGCCGGTTTGCCGTTTAGTTCTATCGGATGGTGGAGTGGGAGACGAGGAAAGAATCATTCAGGATTAAAGAAGCCCCGCCCTATGACCCACTTTCACGCGCTCTTCCCTCGCGTAACTTTTTGCCGCGCCCTTTTCTTCCTATTCTTCAAATTTATCACATGAAGTAATTAATAATTACTTAGTAGTAACTGATAAATATAATCTTAGTTAATTAACAAATATTTAGACAAAACAATTAAAGTTAATATTTTAGTAGTTGTGCAGAAATAATCAAGCCGGCAAAGCCTTAAATGTCGAGAATCATATTTTATTTTATTACATTTTTGGATATAATTATAGAAACAAGATCCAAATTTTGTTTTTATAAAAAAAGTTATAATAATTATTTTCTTTTATTCTCACCTCTCAAAATTTATTTTAAATATTAGGGATGTTTAGTTGAAGGTTTTATCAATTATCTCGTGGAATTAGTTATCTAAATAATTTTATAGAAAAAGCTGAGTTTATATTCATTTTTCGTTATGAATATTTTACAGAATTTGTGATAATTGTATCGGACAACTATCACAATTTTATTAGAAATTTGTGATAAATTTTTTATGGGAGCAAGGAGACTGAATTTTATATTATAAAATTTAGAGTTTAGGTTATAAAATCTAATGTCATATGTGACTCAAAATAAGAGACTAAAATGACTATAATCAAATGGGAATGATTTTTTCATACTTTATGAATAATTAAATTTTATTAGAACTTAGAATTTCCAATAATGACACAAAAATTAGATAAAACATTAAAAATGTTAATTTCTTAAAATAGGTTTTATGAGAAATAAGAAAAATTCATGTACAAACGCCTCAAAATAAAAGATGTTATCCATTAAATTTATATGGACTGTAAACAAAATTGATGGAATATAAATAAGTTTCATTTTTTTTATAATTAGAATGTGAAAGGACGAAGGAACTCCAAATTCATCAAATCTCAAAGTTGTCTCTTCTAGAAAGTGGCATGTTCAAAATATTTCCATATCAAATAGGGAAATAATAGGCAACAAATGTATTAATATATATATGCATGTTTTTGTGTTGTAGACGACGAATGGAAAGCTGAGGTTGACGATGCCGTTTTCTTGTGGGGAGAAATATGATGGAGGGAGGGAGTGGTAGTTGGCAACGCACCCGCAAATTGAGTGGGCATCTTCTTAGAGCGACTGGTTTTCATAAAAGCGAGAGTGCATGGGCCCATCTGTTGTGTCCTTTTTGTCGAAATTTGCAATTATAGCGGACCGTTAAAATGGTTGACCGGAAACACTGGAATCATGACTTGTGTCATAAACTTACTTTATTTCCACACAAAATTACGTCGAAATGTTAGATCCACTTCACTTCGGCAACAATAATGGTGAGTATGGTAAAATTTAATAATTTAAATTATATAAAATTTTTAATTAAATTAAAGTAATTAATATGAATATATTAAAATTATTTAATAATTATAGATTTAATTTATTAAAAGATATTTGATATTATATATTTATAACATTACTCATCTTAAAGGGATTAAATTCATTTGAGTTAAAAAATTTATATTTTAAATTGAGATACTTTTAATTTATTAAAAAATTATATAACTTGAAATTATATAAAAATAAAAAATGTGTAAATAAAAATATTAATATAATTTATTATTTTATAATTATTATTAAAAAATTAATATTAAAAAAATTATTAAATTTTTTATACTATTTATAAAATTAGATGTAAATATTTTTTAAAAATGATATTATAAAAACGTTTTAGTTTTGGAAAGAAAAATCAACATACACATGAATTTATTTAATAGCCACAAATTCAGGTGAGTTATTGAATATAATAAATTTTATAATTTAAATTTTGAAATAATAAATTAAATAATTTATTTTTAATTAAATATTTAATAAATATCATTTATAAAAATAAAAGGACCTTCCTGGGAATATATACTAGGCAGGAGTACCATATCTGTCATCATTCATGAGGTATGTGCCTCAACCAAAAACCTAATCCAACAACAACAGCCTACGTGCCTTAAAAAAAAAGCGAAAACGAAACAACCTTAACAAAGGACACTGATCTGTGTTTTGGTTTCGCTAACATTTGGGCAGTTAGTTGATTAACAACCATTTAGTAATGCTATCATCAACCCTTAAAATATTAAAGCCTTCTTTTAATGTGTACACACTATCACGTAGTACACCAACAACTTTAAAAATTGATAAACAAAAATTATAAAATTCTATTAATTTAAAATCTTAAGTTGACGGATAAAAATCTATTGAAGAATTGTTAACGACAGAGGGTTCTTGGTGTTTTGTTCATCAATTTTTAAGCATTTGGTAGGGGAGGGTGTAACCATGCATGGTTTGGTCTCGTACATGTCATGTCCTGCTGACCCGTGTCCATTGCTTACGTCGTGATAACCTAGTCAAAACAACAATCAATTATGATTGAGTTGGTGCTAATTATATAAAAATAAAGGTGAAAGACTAATGGTGCAGTAAACAAGTTTGATTCTGTAATTCTAAAATAATTTATTAATACAGATTTAAGTTTAAAGTTATTATTATTAAAAAAGATTTATTATTCACAATTCTTATTTTAAAAGAAATTAGTTTATTATTTGAAAAATAGAAGGATGTTATTAAAAAAATTTAAAAAAAAAAATAAATAAATAAAGGTGTAATAACAATAGGTATGTTTTCCTTACACTTGCAAGAAAGTGTTATTATCACTTAATTATTATTATAAGAGAATAAAAAGAGGATTAAGCTTTGGGGCATTGATGTCAGCCTAGTGAAGGTGTGTGCAAGCATGGCACCAATGTGGCCTCTTGGGCTATACCGAGAGCCCTTTCACATATCGTGTAATTGGAGAAAGCATCTACGGCAACAGCGAATCAATGTTTATTTGCAATCACAACTTGGGCTGCCGTGGTTTGTAAGTTATGCAAAGGCTTCAAACTAAAATATGCTTTCGAGATTAGATAAGAGGTTATGCCAAGTGTCAATTATATTTGGATTTTCCTGATGCCACTAAATCATAGAAGAAAATAAAAGAAGTTTGATGAGTGTCTTTCTGTCCAACACCCAGGACCATCTATTAACTACTTCTAGCAGTCACCCCATTATATTCATAACCAATTGCACCCACTCTTAGGCACCAAATATCCTAGGAATATGAATTCATTGGGTAGCTTCTTAAATTACAATATTTATGTATTACACCAACTATATATATATATATATATATATATTTGTGTTTGTGTCTCCAAATATAATCTTCATTAATAATACTTCATTTTCTGCATTCTATTATTCTTTACATGTTTCATTCCATATATTTTAATTCAATTAATTAATAAATTAAAATGATATTAGTTTTACGTGATGATGGAATTGAGCAAGTGCTATTTTGATGTAGCAATAATATTTATATTGTAATAGGAGTAGGAGTTATTTAACACACTTCCCTAAAGTTTTGAAAAAAAATCTTAAAACAAAAACGAATATCGCCGTGTTATTGAAAATACTAGCAACAATTATGTACATACAATTTGACATGGGGTAATATATATTGTTGGGTAAACTTATGTATATATATCATCCAAGAAACAAAGATCTGATTCTCTAAAGTGCATACTAAATGCATTCTCTCATGGCTAATATTACCACAAAATTAATAAACTTTTTCATTTTCAACCCACTTCTATGAAATTGAATAAAGACGTGGGTTTGTAACGCATATAAATACCTAGTCTAGGGATTCCAAAGGAGCTACCTATTGAAGCTACACACTATATTCTCAAAATCAAAAGATGAACACCCTTTCTTCTATTTTCATCACGTGTTGCTGTTTCCATTTGCCTCGCTATATATATGTATGTCGTTTCTGTAAGAGGACCAACTGAGATTTTTCACAAAAAAATATATAGAAAAAAAAGGAGTTTTTGCATATGTATAAAGGTTTTCTGGCTATTGAATTGTGTAGGGAATGGACGGATTGTATCTCGGTACTTGGCATCCTGACTTTCCTTGACTTCAGTTAAGATTTTATATGTAAAATCAACAAGAAGAGATTCAGATCTTGTCTCACTTGCAGACGTTGAAATATATAACTCTTGTATGTGACAAAGGTAAGTGGAGGTGTGCGTTTCTCAGAATATTTGAGTCTGGTTCGAGGCACAAGAGAAGGGAGAACGCCAACATTGAATTAATGGAAAACAGTCATGCCGCCCATTTGGCAAGAAAGTCCCCCGCATATAGTCAGCATGCCTTCCCATTCTACAAAAACTATGGCACGTTACTGTAGAAAATCTTTTCACCTTTAGAAATTTCAGATTTAAAATGAGATTTGTAATAAAAAAATAGTTTTGTAATCTGCCTCGACCAATATAAATACACATGTTCCCCCAGTAGAAACTCACCATTGAAGCTAGAAACAGTTCTCAAATTGAAGAAAGAAAAAAAAGAAAAATGAAGGTCGTTTCTTGTTTGTTGATCGCCCTTGTTGTTGTTGCCGTAGGGTTTGGTATGTACTGCTCTCCAAAAATTGATCCAATTACTTTATTTTAATTACAGTGATAAGATCAAATGATAAATGGGTGTGGTGCAGAAATTGGAGGTCTCGTCACAGAGGCAAGGATGTGCTACGTAGATTTTGCCTCGCCCGGCTCTCCTGGAAAAAAATGTGCCAACCCGGATTGCATAGATGCATGCCTGTATGAATATGGCTCTCCAGAATCACATTGTCTTGATTCGACAACGTGCAGGTGTGAATATATTTGCCGCCATGTTTAACTATTTTATCTACAATATATGATCAGCGGAATTACAGCTATGGATTTTAATAAAACAGTAATAAAAGATTCTTGATTTTCCGCAATGTTTGTAGTCCTACGTTGAATATTGACTCTCTGAAACATGCATCTTTCACTACAATTCTTGTCGTCGAGCTTTGAAAAGCTCAATCCTTAGACGTCGAAATCTCTAGCATCCTCGTTACTTTAGCGTAAATGTTGCCAAAGATAGCGTATATTTTCGTGGTTTTAATCAAATTAACATAAATATTATCAATTAAAATTGTTTGAGGCTATTGTGATTATTCCGCTAGGAGCCCAAAAGACAAAATTTCCCCTCACAATTGTTAAAAATTTCACTACTTAATATCCCAAATTAAAATAGATAAAGCACATATTTTACAA
The DNA here is from genome assembly GCA_037013595.1 of Dicorynia guianensis. NCBI lineage: Eukaryota > Viridiplantae > Streptophyta > Magnoliopsida > Fabales > Fabaceae > Dicorynia > Dicorynia guianensis. Next base: position 8,457,971 of record JASUAB010000009.1, read on the forward strand.
AGGAAAAAAATATATATATTAGATTCTGAAGTTACTGTTAAATTTTCTAAATTTTGTAAAGAGATATTAGCCGGAGTGCAGCATTGTAATCAAATTTAAAGTAACTTTTTCCATTATTCTGTCCCGAAAGTTCAGTTTAAGACGCAATTCAACTTATATATTAAAATGGATGTTTGATAAATCTCAGAATACACATAGTAAAAAAATACAATTCCAAATAATTAAGTGTTTTTTTTTTTTTTTGTCAAACACAACCAAGACAAAAAGATACTTAAAAACACAGAAAATTGACCAACCTCTTCTGCGGTGATAATTACTTTAATCTGCTCCAAGCTAAGACAGCCTTGAAATATCTCAAATACACAACAAAATGTTATTATTAATCATTACTGTAAGAGAATAAAAAGAGGATTACGCTTTGGGGCGCCATTGATCTTATCCCAGCCAAGGTGTGTGAATGGCAATGCGGCCTCTCTCGGGGCTATAAATACTGAGAGCCCTTTCACATATCCTATTGATAGAAAGAAGCATATACGGCAGCAGCGAATCAATGTTTTTTCGCAATCACAACTTAGGCTGCCGTGGTTTGTAAGTTTTGCTAAGGCTACAAATTAAAGTACGCTTTCAAAATTGGATAAGAGGTTAATATGCTAAGTGTTAATTACATTTGGATTTTCCTGATGCCAAAATCATATCTTTCTGTTACCCCATTATATTCAAAACCAATTGCACCCACTCAAAGGCACCAAATATCCCAGAAATATGAATCCATATAAGAAGAGCACCGCAATATTTGTCATCCTTTTGCTTCTGTTCTTCCCTAACTGTTGACATCAACTGCCATTAATTTGCTGTTCTTCACCACTGACCTTAATGAATTAATGCTTAGAGTTTGTTGTACTTCATGCATTTTTTTGGGCAGGGATTAAAATCCAGCAGCTGGCCTCATAAAGAACTGAAATTGTTTGATGGTGCAGGTAGTGAGGTAAAGGCAGAATTGAATCGTGTTTGGGCAAGAGCAGAGCCCAAATGCTGAGTTCACAAATGACAACTGACAATTACAATGGGTTGGGCAGCTTCTTGAATCACGATATTTAAGTATTTGACCAGCTATATATGTGATCCAATGTCGATAAGATGTAAGCTTTAGCGATACTGCATTTTACACATTCTATTATTCTGTATATGTTTCATTCCATGTATTTTAATTGAATAAATAAATTAAAATGAAATTACTTTTAAGTGATTATGGGATTGAGCAAGTGATATTGTGATGTAACAATTAATAATGTATACATATTTTTTAATAAAAATAGTGATAAAATACTTAACACAAACAAGATTTAGCATTGTGAAAAGAAAAAAAAATTTTAAAATAACAATGAATATTATTGCACTGTTGAAGGAATTAGAAGCAACATGGATTTCGATAAATTTTGTACACTTTTCACTTTAAAATATTTAAATTTTATAACCAAGAAACAAAGACCTGATTCTCTAGAGTGTGTATTAAATGCGTTCTTTCGTGGCTAGCATTTCCATAAAAATGATATTCCTTTGTTTCAAATTAATTGTCCTTCAAGAACTTTTTTCTTAATTTTTTAATTGCACTTTCCCGAAGGCTACATTAATTTTGTTTTTCAACTTTACTCTATTTATCTTATTATCTCTCTTAAATACTTAGTTAAAAAAGTTTCTTTTTTCTCTTTCTTCTATATAAAGAGTATTTTAGGAAGAGAACTAAAATATTTTTAATTCTAAGACTATTTAATAATTTTCTTACTTCATCTACATCTTCTTCAAAAGACAAATATTTTGAAATGGTGGGAATAAACTTTCCCTATCCCTCATGTAAAAAACTAAATCCTAAACCTTAAAAAAAAGATAATTTATGTTCAAATTTATATTGATAAATTACTTCAAAGTCTCCTAGAATATAACCAACTTCTATTACATCAATAATTTATTAGTATTTTCAATCAACGTCTATGATATTGAATATAGATGTAGATTTGTAAAGCAAATAAATAACTAATTAAGGGATACCGAAGGAGCTACCTATTGAACTTCACACTATTCTCAAATCAAGGTCAAATTTTATTAAACACCCTTCAACTTTGACCTTGGTGTGGATAACCACCTTATGGTTCAAAACGTGGCAATGTACCCCGCATTATTTCAATCAGGTGCACTTAAACCTTTTTCTTAGCTAACTGTCAAGTAAATAACAGAAGAAGTTTATGTGAGTTGCAGGACCTGCTCATATCAACTGCCAGAAAAGTGATCCTAATGTTCTGATCCGCTATGACAGCACTTCGAAAGGAGGTTTTGTTTGCTGAAATGTACAGACAGATGTGACGAATTTGACTGTATTACACACCTGTTTTTACCCATTATTTTTCAGAAACAGTTGCAAAAATCCTCAATTCAACCAAGATGTCTAGGCAACCAATAATATTTTGACTTTCGATTGAAAAAACTAGAAATAAAACCGAACTTAACCCATATGGCACAGTGGAATATCTCACATCGATCTGTTGCCATTGTTTCTAAAGCCACTGGCAAAAGAGCAGTATGACTACAGAGCAGCAAGTGTGGGGAAAAATGTGAAGGAACTCCACTGAGAACATTTTTTTGGTGGAGAGGCATGATAAGGTAAAGGGGTACAAGGTTGTGGGCATGGGCGTGGGGATAGAGAAGAGAGTTTGGGAAGCTTGGGTGGCTTCTATGGTGAGATTAGCTAGGAAGTGCCAAGGTGTTTGGTGGGAATGAAACTGGCAATGGCTGGGCTTTCAGGGAGTGGGGGGTTGTCAATTTCTAACGAGAAGATGATAAAGGAGATGATAATCTATGAAGCCTGAGTGGAGCATTGGAGGCCACGTACTCATTCCATCATCTATTTAACATATTAATTAACAGAAGGCGGAAATTGCACATAACTGAAAGGATGTAGGCTAGCTACATTGCTATGTTTTGATCCATAAGAGGGTTATCCACACAAGGGTCAAGGTTGAAGGAAATTCTATGCAATTTAGCCTCAAATCAAAGATGAAGATCCTTACTTATATTTTCATCTATGTGTATCGATTTGTACAAGAGGACCGACTGTGATTTGCACACAATAATATAATGAGGAAAAAAAGGGTTCTCCTGGGTTAATGTAAAAGGATTCAAGAAGTCAGGTAATATAGTAAGAGAAAGATAAAAATAAAATTAAAAGAAAGAAAAAATTAATAAAAAAATAAGATAAAACATATAGATTAAGTTAAAATGCAGAATAAAAAAATAGAAAAAAATAAACAAAATAGGAAACCTAGTCGATCCAAATTTTGGACCAGATAGTTGGCATTTTTGACTTTTCGTTTACTTTATTTAAAATTCACATAAGTTATCCTTAACACTGAAACTTATTATTTTGTCTCACTTATTTTATGTCTATGCAACTTAGATGACCGATTGCATAAAATCTGGATCTGATTCCAATATTCAGGAAGGTCTTATCTCCCTTGCAGATGGCAATCTCCTGTCAATCACTTATATTCGACAGAAGTAAGTGCAGGTGTGCGTTTCCTAGAATCTGAGTCTGGTTGAAGGCACAACTGAAGGGCAAAGCAAATGGCCTTTGACGCCAACATTGAATGCAAAATAGTCATGCCGCACATATAGTGAGAACGTCCCCGTAATATAGGCAGCATGTCTTCCCTTTCTGGGAAAATTATAACAAGTTACTCCAGAACATCTTTCACACTTCGAAATTAAAATTTGAAGTTTCAGTTTTCTAACCTTCCTCTACCAGTATAAATACACATGCCCCCAGATTGATGCACAAAATTGAAGCTAGACAAAGTTCTCAGATTTAAAAAAAAAAAAATGAAGGGGCTTTCTTGTTTTTTCATCGCCCTTCTCGTTGTCGCCGTTGGGTTTGGTATGTATTGTTCTCCAGAAATCCAGTTACTTTATTTTAATCAGAGTTATGTGGTTTTCTGATAAAAGGGTGGATACATATATGCATATGTATATGTACTGTGTGGTGCAGAAATTGGAGGGCTTGCGACAGATGCAAAAATATGCGAAGAATCATTCGGCAAGTACAGCGGTCCTATGCTTTATTGTATTGATGAGGATTGCGATACTGCATGCAAGTGGAAACATGGAAGCTCTGCACAGGGAAAATGTACCCCGGAACTGTGCAATTGTCGTTGGGAAGCTTCGCATTGCTGACTCACATTGCAACTATGGATTTTAAGACAATAAAAGACTCTTGATTTTCAGCAATATTTATAGCAGGCTGAATATTGACTATCTGAAACATGCATCTTTTACTGCAGTTCTAGTCGTCTAGCTTTAAAAATCTCAATTCCTGGACATCAAAATCTCAAACATGAAGTAAATGCTGCCAAAAAAATTAAGCGTATAGTTTTGCGGTTTTAATCAAATTGTTATTTATTATGTATTTTATAATAAAATCATTAACAAAGACATATATGTAATTAACGTGAATATTATCAATTGAAATTGTTTGAGGCTATTGTGCTTTTCAGTTGAATTGGTTGAAATTTGTAAAGCTTTATTTAATCTTTATGGACTTTGATGTTCAATACAATTATTTAAATTCAATTAATTCTGCTTCTATATATGTGCACACCAATGTATTGTATCAAAGATATGAAAGAGCCTGAAATTTCCTTTGCTAAGAGGGATTTATTATTCACAATTTCTATTTTGAAGAGGATTAATTAATCTTCCACATATAAAGTAGAAGAATGCCTTTAAAAAAATTCAAAAAAAAAAAAGAAAGAAAGAAGATCAAAGATAATTACGGATGGAAATTATGGGTAGGTAATGAGAAGATTATATATGGATGTAAGCTGAAATACTTGGACTTAAAATTAAGAAATGGGAAGATGATTAAATTCAAAGGAGACTTATACAGCCCAATATTAATCATGTTATTAAGCTCTAAAGAATTATTCAATTAATTATATAAAAATAAAAATAATTAGAATTACTAATGTTTAACTGAAATATTTAGGAGCATGTTAGACTCTTTTTAAAAAAATATTGAATTTATATAAGAAAAATAATTTTATTAAGAATTACAAACTCTAGAAATGTGAAAGAAGAAATAATGGGTAGTTAAGTATAACGAAGGAATCAATTATACTTAAAAGATGAAGGAATGAGCTAGAACTAAGTAATTTATAGAGACAAAAAAAAAAAAAAAACTGTTGGTTTTGTATAGTAGTGTAAATATACTCTAAAACAACATATAAATTTGTTGATGAAGTAACTTATCAAAGCTTCAAATTTATTTTCTTTTGGAATATATCTTCTCAAAAGAAACGTGAAAAATAAAAGGCCCCAATCAATTAAAACACTAATTTATTCATTTGTTATTTTGAATTTTTCAAAGTATCCTCCATTGCCCAACAAGCAAAGATTAATTTCTTTGAGGCACAATCAAATGCTTAAGTAGGGATCTCTCCCATATAAGTCTTTTCTATAACATTAATTTATTCATGAATGCCTTAAACACACCGAATTAAGACAAAAATTAATACAGAACATTTTATTGGGTCCTCCTTCAAGGAAGTCAACCCATGAGAGAACTACCATGTCTATGGGTTGAGACGAAGATGGCGGATGGCACTTTAGAAGCACAACATAATTGACATTCCCACTCGGAAAGCCTAGGCAATACTTAAAAGATGAAGGAATGAGCTAGAACTAAGTAATTTATAGTGACAAAAAAAAAATTGTTGGTTTTTGTATAGTAGTGTAAATATACTCTAAAACAACATATAAATTTGTTGATGAAGTAACTTATCAAAGCTTCAAATTTATTTTCTTTTGGAATATATCTTCTCAAAAGAAACATGAAAAATAAAAGGCCCCTGTCAATTAAAACACTAACTTATTCATTTGTTATTTTGAATTTTTTTAGAGTATCTTCCGTTGCCCAATAAATAAAGACTAATCTCTTTAAAGTATAATTAAGTGTCTAAGTAAGATCTCTCCCATACAAGTCTTTTCTATAACATTAACTTATTCACGAATACCCTAAACACACCTAATTAAGACAAAAATTAATACAGAACATTTTATTGGGTCCTCCTTCAAGGAAGTCAACCCATGAGAGAACTATCTTGTCTATGAGTTGAGACGAAGATGGCAGTTTAGAAGCACAACACATTTGACATTCCCACTCGGAAAGCCTAGGCAATTCTAGTATTTTCCAGGAAAACAAATATGTTCGCCTTAATTATACAAATAGTTCATCTTCTGCAACGTTTCATCCTCATAGCACACTTTAAAGTTGAATGTTGTTAAAATGCATGTAACTTAAACATCTTCCTGCATTAATTATACAAAGATTGATGAAGATCCATCCTTTCACATATTTTCATCGATTTGATTGTTCTCTCCATTTGCCTCGCTATTTGTCTATCGTTTTCTATAAGAGGACCAATTGTGATTTGTACATAATAATATACAGAAGAAACCTGAGTGGAGCATGGTGATGAAGGAGATGATGATCTATGAAGCCTGAGTGGAGCATTGTAGGCCACTTGCTCATTCCGTCGTCTATTTAACAGATTAGTTACCAGAAAGAGTGAATTGCACATAACTGAAAGCATGTAGGCTACATTGCTATGTTTTGAATCATAAGAGGGTTATCCACACTAAGGGGTTGTTGGGAGTTTTATGCAATTTAACCTCAAATCAAAGATGCAGATCATTTTCTGTACAAGGACTGATTGTATTTTGTAAACAGTAATACAGAGAGGAAAAAAAAGTTTTCGTGGGATTGAGATTTTTTAACTTTCTTTAAGAAATTTAGAGTGTATAATAGGAGAGAGACATACATATACTTAAAAGAGAGAAAAATTAGTGAGAAAAAAGTGAGACTCACACATTGTATAATAGAGAAAAATAAAAAAAGTTATAAAATTAAAAGAAAAAAATCAAATCTATTTTTATGGGTTATTATAAGTTAGGTAGTACAGTAAAAAAAAGATAAAAGTAAAATCACAAGAGAAAAAATGGATAAGAAAATAAAAATAAAACATATAGATTAAATTAAATTGCAGAATAAAAAGATAAAAACAAGTCACTAAAGTTGCAGTCAATCCAAATTACTAATTAGCATCTTTGACTTTTTATTTACTTAATCTAAATATATTAAGAAATTGTCCCTAACTGAAAACATTATTTTTTATTTAGATAAAATGTATAAAATTCTTTAAATTAAAAGTTAATTTTAAAAATTTTTCTAAATGTTATACAAAATTCTTCTTGACTTACTAAAGTTTACAAAAGACTCTTTTTATTTATTTTTTATTAAATTTTGAATAAAAACCTAAATCTCTTATTTAAACACGTCAAATTTTAAATTGACAAAAAAAAAAGAATTAAAATACCCCAAAATATTTGAACCCCAATTCGTATGCCATCTTCCCGAATTTCAACACCCTCAGATCCAAAGAACATCCATTCAGCCTGTGATGAAACCTACGCGGCCACTAGCACTCAGCACCCCCGGCATTGTAAGTGTTAATGAGATCTTTACATAGTAGGCATGTTTCTAGCACTCAGATATCAAAGTGGTAAAGAAGTTTTGCTGGCAAGCCATGATAGTCCTGAAAGTTAGCAGTATTTTCAAACTACTGAATCCCTTCAGGAGTGCAAATGTAGGTCTTGAAGTTTTCTAACCATTTATACCTGATTTTCTGCAAGACCCATTTGGATATCCTTGAGGAGCTTTTGTGGGGGTGAAAGGGTCTGTGTCATATGCCTTCCACCCATCAAAATAAGGGGTGTTCTCACCATGTCTTGTCATTTGTAGCCATCTTAGACAGGAGCTGATGGTTCTTTGTCCCTAAAGTCATGTTGAATTTTTTGCTGCTCTGAAGGTCATTTAATTTGTAGCGATGGAGGTGTGAATAGTGTTTTAGCAATGCAGTGCTGGGGCATTGGGCGAGAGGACGTACAAATTGGAATTCAAATTTTTTAGGGTATTTTAATCTTTTTATAGTTAATTTAGAATTTAACTAAAAAATTTAGAATTTCATTTAAAATTTAATAAAAAAAATGAATGAAAAGAGTCTTTTTATATGCAAAATTTTAAAATTTAAAAAAATTTAAAATTAATCCTTAATTTAAGAGGATCTTATGTAAATTAGCTTTTCTTTGGGTAGACAAACAAAAGCTAACCAGCAACCGTTCTAGTGCACATATTACCTTCACCCACTTATCAATCTTTATTATTTTACCCAATAGTTAGATGACCAACAGCATAAAATCTGGATCTGATTCCGATGTTCAGGAAGTTCTTACTCGCAGACGTCAATCTCCTGTCAAAATAACTCTTGTATTTGACGGAGATAAGTGCAGGTGCGCGTTTCCTAGAGTCTGTGTCTGGTTGAAGACACGACTGGAGGGGGAAGCAAATGTCCTTTAACGGCAACACTGGATGCAAAATAGTCATGTCGCCCATATAGTGAGAACGTCCCCCGTAATATAGCCAGCGTAGCATGCCTTCCCATTCTGCGAAAACTAAGATAAGTTGCTCTAGAAAATTATTTCACAATTTGAAATTTAAGATTTAAAATTTGGGATTTTAATAATATGTTGATTAAATGAACCTTTCAGTTTTTTAATCTGCCTTAGTTTTTTAATCTGCCTCTACCAGAATAAATACGCATGCCCAGTCAGAAACTCACCATTTAAGCTAGACACAGTTACTCAAATAATAAAAAAAATGAAGGTGCTTTCTTGTTTTTTCATCGCCCTTCTCGTTGTTGCCAATGGGTTTGGTATGTAATGCTCTACAGAAATCCAGTTACTTTATTTCGATTCGAGTTATACGATTTTTTGACAAAAGGGTAGATATATATACATATGGATGTGTACTCTGTGGTGCAGAAATTGGATGGCTTGTAACACAGGCAAAAATATGCCATGAAGAATTCGCATGTACAGTGGCCCTGTAGCCAAACATTGTCCCTATAGCCAAATAATGACACTGTCATTTCTCTATAGCCATAGTCCCTCTTCGCAGGTCTTCCATATTTCCTCTTGCAACTAGTATCGCAAGTCTCATTGGTATAATCATCAAAATAGGGTAAATATGTGTGGTAATCTTTTGCCTCTGTCACTAGTTCTCCAATTTCTTTTTTTGGATTTTTACCGAATATTTTTCGCTAATAGATAATATCTAATCTCTTTAAACTATGGCTAAGTGTTTAAGATCTTTCTTAAACAAATATTTTTCATACATAAAATTTAAATTGAATTCAGATAACTTGCTTAAATTGTAAACATCTCTTTCCCTCGAATCAATTCAAGATAATAATAACTATATATTCAACATATAACTAATTGTCCTGATTAGATTTGGCAAATTAAGTTATAATTACTCAGATTTAAAGCTCATTATGACAAATCTTTTTATTTTATTGAACATTTAACATGCTTAATTGGAAATTACCTCGTTCATATGTTATGTAGTAGATTTGACAGTCATCAAGATTATCGGATGACAACAAAATGATTTTCCTTGTATTAATTGAAAAGCATTTAAGATGTCAGTATTTAGATAAACAAAACCATAGAAGAAAAGAAAACAAAATGAAAAAATAACGAAGAAATGCTCTATCCCAACTGAGAATGTTTCCTTTTTTTTTTTTTTTTTACATAAATTAAGAATATTTTTCATTCTTTTAGATTGAAAGACTAATCCTCTCGTAACATTGTCGTGTGAATGTTTCTCTATATATAGTGACAAAGGCATCTATTGTTGCACTAACTTGAGTTGTCTGCACGAACAGAGTGGAGGCGATGAATGCAAGCACAAATGGCATTATTTTTATAATTCTACACATTTTACATTCTGTCCAGTTTTATGGGTGCAGTGCTGCAAATGATATCATCATTCAAATTTATATAGATCTACCCAGTGAGTTAGTTCTAATTCTGGGGGAATGCATGCAAGAAAATATGTAGTTAGAAACGATGAACACATGATTAGTACTCTAGATTCAACATACTAAACTATTACAGATTTATTAATTACCCGCTGCTAAATTATGTTAGTGCAGTTTAAAGCAATAAATTATGTTGCTGTAAATCATATCATTCAAATTTGCAAGAGTTTTCTCCAAAAAAAAATTGCAAGGAGTCCTTTGCTAAATGGGCGGCATGATTGTTCTGCATTCGTTGTTGGCGTTAAAGGTCATTTTATTCCCCCTTCAGTGGTCTCTTGGACCAGACTTATATTTTTGAGGAACGTACGCCTCTACTTACCTTTATTATATACTTCCTTCGGACATACACTCTTTGGTCCTAATCATTTAAAAAATATATAAAAATTAAAAAATTATTAAATAATTTTAACAATTTTATTATATTCTTAAATTATCTTCTATAGAAAAAAGTCAAAGTAAGAGAAAAAATTTTAGTTGAAAAAATGTATTAGAACTAAGAAAGTCATTAAATGATAGATTTTGCAAAATACACACTTCCACTTACCTATGTCATGTACTCCGTCGCTCTTAATTATATATCCCCGAGAAAAATACACAAAAATGAATAAAATTATTAAATAATCTTAAATATTTTTATATTTCAGGTTATCTTTTTGCAAAATATTTAAAATAAGAAAAAATAAATTTAATTAAAGAAAAATGCGCAAAAACTAAAAAAAGTCATTGAATGACAAATTTTGTGAACCACACATTATTCCACTATGTTCTAATTATCTATTGTTTAATAAAAATATATAAGAATTAAGAAAGTTATTAAATATTTTTTTGTCTTCTTAAACTAGCCTTTTGTGAAAAAGCTTAGAGTAAGAGAAAAAAATTTAGTTTAACATTTAATATATATGATTAATGTTATACTTTAAGACTACATTAATTAGAACCAAAGAAAGTACAAGAGTTATTTTGACAAAAAATTGATGTCTGCGAGTGAGATAAGACCTCTATGAATATTAGATTTGGATCTTCTAATATTTTTATTTTTTGATTTTGTTATCTTTCCTTTTATCTCTTTCTAAAATTTAATGTGAGACTCACTGTTTTAATCAGCTGCAATTCACCCCTATTGTTAGCTAATCTGTCAAATAACAGAATAAGGTTATGTGAGTTAAACGATCTTCTTATATCAACCGCTAGAAACTGACCCTAATGTTCTGATCAACTGTTACAGCACTTCGGAAGTAGGTTTTGTTTGCTGAAATGGGTTCACAGACAGTAGTGACAAATTTGACAGTATTACACAGCCGTTGTACCCATTAATTTTCAGGACAAGTTGCAGAAATCCTCAATTAAGCAGAGATGTCTACGCAACTAATGAATAATTTGACTTTCAATTAACAAACCTAGAAATGAAACCCAATTTAACCCATGAGACACAGTGCAATATCTCACATTGATATGTTGCCATTGTTTTTTCAGCCACTGGCAAAAGAGCTGTATAAGCACCGAGCAGCAAGTGTGGGAAAAATGTGAAGCAGCTCCACTGAGGACAAGTTTGTGACGGAGAGGAATCAGGTAAAGGGGTATAAGGTTGTGGGTGTGGGAATTGGAGAGAGAGTTTGGAAAGCTTGGGTGGCTTCTTCTGTGGTGAGATTAGCTAGGAAGGGTGAAGGTATTTAGTGGGAAGGAAACTGGCAATTGCTAAGCTTTTGTGGAGGGGGATTGTCAGTTTCAAACGAGAAGATAATGAAGGAGACGGTTGATTTATGAAGCCTGAGTGGAGGATTGGAGGGCACTTGCTCATTCTGTCATCTATTTAATAGATTGGTTAACAGAGAGTAATTTGCACATAATTGGAAAGGATGTAGGCTACATTGCTATGTTCTGAACCAGAGGGTTATTTACACAAGAGTCAAAGTTGAACGTAGTTTTATGTAGTTTAATCTCAAATCACTACTTCTATTTTCATCACGTCATTGTTCTTTCCCTTTGTCTCGTTATCAATGTTTATAAGAGGATCAATTGTGACTTGTACACAATGATATCCAAAGGGGGAAAAAGTAGAAAAATGGTAGAGCTACTCTCTTTAGGTGTGTTGTTTTAATACATTTCTTCACATTTCTTTTGAAACACATTATAACACTTTGAAAATTTGTAATTCTAATACATGTTTTCTACGTAAAATTAACAGCACTCAAAAAAGTATTCCTAGGTTACTGTAAAAGGATTTAAGAAGTCAAGTAAGACAATAAGAGAGACATAAAAACAAAGTTAAAAGTGAAAAAATTACTAAGAAAATAAAGTGAAATATATAGATTAAATTGAAATGCAGAATAAAAACATAAAGAAAAGTTATTAAAGTAAGAAAGTCAATGGATTCAAATTTCAAATTCTATAGTTAGCATCTTAGACTTTTTGTTTACTTTATTTAAATTTCACACATTGCGATGTAGTCCACAATACTAAAATTAATTATTTTCTCTTACTTACTTTTAAACTTCTTAAAAAATATATCTATATCTCTTATAAATAAAGTTGGATAGAGTTGATATCTAATTAAGTTCTTTAAATATGTTATTTTAAATTTAATTCAGATTATGTATTTAAAAAAAATTTATTAAAAAAAATAAAATTTAATTTAATAATTTTTATATTTTAAAAAAAATTAATCTCTGACTTCTAAGATATACTCTAGAATTACGTAAAAGTATATATATCTATATCTCCTACTTTACCATATAGTTAGATGACTATCCGTACAAATTTCGGATACAGATCCTGTGATAAAGGCAGGTGACCATAAGAGATGGAAAGAAAGAAATTAAAATAATAAAAAAAATAAAATTTAGATATAAAATTATAGTAAAAAAATATTATCAAAATTAAAAAAAATTAAAGAATCTAAATTCATAAAATCAAAACCTGATTCTAATATTCAAGAAGGTCTTAACTCACTTTTAAACGTCAATCTCCTGTCAAAATAACTCTTGTATTTGAAAGAGGTTAAGTACAGGTGTGTGTTTGGATTTATTTTTTTTTATTTTAATAATTTTTATTTATTTTCTTATTAATTTATATTAAAATATATTTTATAAATTCTATTTTTCCTTTCATTAATTTTTTCTCTCTATTTTAAATTCCAAAAACAAAAAAACCGATTCCGTGCGTTTCCTAGAATCTGAGTCTGGTTGAAGGCACAACAAAAGGAGGAAGCAAAAGACCTTTGACGCCAACACTGAATGCAAAATAGTCATGCCGCCCATATAGTGAGAACGTCCCCCGTAATATAGCCAGCATGCCTTCCCATTCTTCGAAAATTAAGACAAGTTACTCTAGAAAATCTTTTCAGATTTTGAAATTAAGATTTAAAAATTTGGGATTTTAATAAAAAAAAATATGCTGATTAAGTGCACCTTTCAGTTTTGTAACCTGCCTCTACGAGTATAAATACACATCCCCAGGCAGAAACTCACCATTGAAGCTAGACACAGTTCTCAAATTAAAAAAAAAAAAATGAAGGTGCTTTCTTGTTTTCTCATCGCCCTTCTCGTTGTTGCCGTTGGGTTTGGTATGTATTACTCTCCAGAAATCCAGTTACTTTATTTTAATTGGATTTATATGATTTTATGGTAAAAGGGTGGATATATATATACATATGCATATGTACTGTGTGGCGCAGAAATTGAAGGGCTTATGACAGAAGCAAAAATATGCTCTGAAAAATTCGCATGTGGTCATCAGGATTGCGATAGTAAATGCAAGAAGAATCACAGCGGAATGTCTGCAGAGGGACAATGTATCCTGGAGGTGTGCTACTGTAAGTGGGAAGCTTCGCATTGCTAACCCATTTGTCTATAATATATGATAAGTGAAATTGCAACTATGGATTTTAAGACAATAAATGACTCCTGAGTTTCAGCATTATTTATAGCAGGCTGAAAATTGACTGTCTGAAACGTGCATCTTTTACTGCATTTCAAGTCGTCTAGCTTTAAAAAGAAAAAATTGAAAAATGACAGAGTTACACATTTTTACACAAAAGGGTTACACTCTTTTAGATCTAATGGATGAGAGAGAAAATATGAAAGGAAAAAAATGTGAAAGGACGTAATCCTAGTATGCACTTTAGTGCATAGAAGTATCATCACTCGAAAAATATACCTGTTATTTTTGTGTACTCAACATGTAATTAACAGTGCTCCTTTAAAAATCTCAATTATTGGACATCAAAATTTCTAACAGCCTCGTCATGCATGTTAGCGTGAATGTTGCCAAAGAGATTAAGCGCACGGGCGGAGCCAAAAAATTTTTTTAAGGATTAGAAAAAAAATTTAAATCATCACATAATATGTAATGTTAAAGCGAATTTTGTGTATAAAGTTGAGTTAATTAAAGTAACTGTTTTGGTTCTAACCTTTCATTATGAATTTTGAGAATTCATCTTCATATAAAGAGTGTATTAGGTGTGAAATAAGATTTGGAATGAATAAAGATAATTTTTTTAGTGTACCTTTTGAATGAAGAGACTATTTACTTCTAAGTTTTTTTGAATTACTTACTTATGCACTTTCTCTTTACTAATTTGAGAGAGACAAATATTTTATAAAATTTAAGTTATTTTATAAAATAAAAAAATTAAATAGAACAAATAATATAAGAACTTATTTAAAAAGTTTAAAACTATTGCAGATAATACATAAAAATTTATAGAATTTTAAGATAAGTCAAACAAAATATTATAAAATTTTTAATGATATATATATAAAAGATTCTCAAAAAGTTAGAAAAGATTACTCTCGCCTTAACCTCCAACATGGCTCCGCCTGTGGTTACGCATATAATTTTGTGGTTTTAATTAAATTATTAATAATATTTGTAATTTATAATGAAAAGAATTAACAATGACAAAGCTAAAGACATATATCTAATTAACATGAATATTATCAATTGAAATTGTTTGAGGCTATTGTGTTTTTCGTTTAAATTTGTTGACTTTGTAAAGCATTTAATATTTATGGAATTTGATGTTCGATACAATTAATTAAATTCAAGCAATTCTGCCTATATATATGCACGCCAATGGATCACATCAAAGATAAGAAAGAAGCACGGTTAATGATTATTAAGGATGGAAATTATGGATAGGTGATTAGAAAGATTATATAATTAATATGTAAGGATGTCGGCTGAAATACTTAGATATATAATTAAGAAATGGGAAGATGATCAGTTTCAAAGAGGGGTTACACAGCCGAATGCCAATCTTGTTATTAAGCCTAAAAGAATAATCGAATTGATTATATAAGAAATGGTTAGAATTAATAATGTTTAACTAAAATACTTATGGGCAAGTTAGACTCTTTTTTCAAAAAATTATTGAATTCAATTATATAAGAAAAGAACTAATAATTATAAACTCTGAAATGTGGAAGAAGAAATAATGGGTAGTTAATTATAATGAAGGAATCAATTATACTATACTGTATTTTAATTATAATGAAGAGTGCCCGAAACACACCTGTTAAATAAGACAAAAAAAAACACAAAACATTTTATATTAGAAAATTTTCTTAAACTTCTTAGGAAGTTACCGTGACTTTTTTTTATAATTTCAATTTTTAAGATTTATTTTATGTGTTTTATCATTTGTTGAAATTTATTATATATTCTTTTCAAAATAATAAAATGATAAAAAGTGACATTAATTTTCTAATAAAAAAATTGAAGGATACTGACTAATATCCAACTGATGAGAAGCTAGATATGAAAAAAAATGTTATGAATTTATTTAAAAACTTAAGACCGAAATATATTTAAAAAGCCCATTTGCCCGATATCATGGGCCGGTGAAGTAGTAGGCTCTTGTTTTTTTATCGGCATTAGTAGCCAGTACGTTACTTGCTTTCTATCTTTAAGTCTGATGGGATAAAGGGCTGTTTTGAGAATCAGAAGCACAATGTTTCATTTTAAGATTATATATGCATACATATATACATTTATATTTATATTTATATAAAGCCATAAGGATTATGAAATTGATGTGATCATGCCTAGGGATAAGAAGCCACCTTATGCATGATCATTACACCCTTGCACCTTAGGCCACTGTACGTATTGGGATTGAAACCATCTCATTCTTAGTTGGTCATTCCAAATCAAACCCCATCACTACTTTTTTGCTATGTTAACCCAATTACTATACATATTAATTAGGCGAAGGAAAAGCTTTTCCACCCACTCACTCACTCTCGGGGAATCTTTTGTTTTTCTCTCTTTTATATCATGATGACAATGGTTCAATCAATATTGACTTCAAAATTGCTTATATACCTCAATACTTCAAAGTGTTCTTTAGCAATATTTAGCATTTTGCCTACCAAATAAGCCAATATTTAGCCATATTTAGCAAGACACCATCCTCCTACTTTTTAACCAGTCCTTATCCCCCTTTCCTTTGCTTTAAACAATAATGGTTTCCCGCTACCGAAAAGTTTATAGTTTCATGCCTCTACCCCTAATTCCCCAATTAGTTCGGTATCAAACCTTACTACTTTATTTACACCCCCCCCCCAAAAAAAAAAATTTACCACTTTCAATCTTTATTTTCTTGTTCTAATTAAATCGGCAACTTAAATTGATTATTTTCTGACAATATTGTGGGTGTCACATGCATTGGAACCAAAGTTTACCATAAAAAATGAAATGGGGTGTTGAGGAAAATTTACATCTGCCAGTTAATTGAACAAATTTTGTAAGGTTATAGTTTTTTTTTTTTTTTTTGACATCAAGAAGTGGAAATTTTCTTAGCAAATAAACAGAGAAGCCTCTCTAGAAGCCAGATTTACAATAAATGGGGGCAAATCTCCCAGCCAAATAGATTCATGATACTCAAAAGCTAAAGCCCCAAGTGCATGGGCTACAGAATTTCCTGTTCTACTGATATGGGAAAGAGAAAATTCAAGAAAAGAGCCAGCTAATGTTCTACACTCTCTCACCATTGCATCAAAGTATGAGCAATCCTTGGGTTCTCTGTAGAAAGTTGAGACAAAACACCAAGCAATCCAGCTCAGCAAGAAGCCTATATCCATAGCCATACTGACTTGCTAGCGATAACCCCTGACAGTGGGCCAACGTCTCTGCGAAACGCACCTCGCCATACCCCTGGATCCACTTATATGCTGCCAACTCGATGCCCCCCTCACTGTTTTCTATTAATCACACCCAAACCAAGCTCGTTTCCCTCCCTCACTGCTGCGTGATCAGTATGCAGCTTGTACCCCCCTTGTGGAAGTGGCACTCGTGATGGGTTTGGTAGTGAAACTGGTACCACTCTCCGAATTGAATCCAGTTCTCCGTAGTCAGCCAAAGTTCGGTCCGCCACTCTTTGTATTTCATCCATCTCCATATTCCACCCTTCAAAACATTGCTTATTTCTACGCCACCATAGCTTAATTATAGTAAGAACTAAGAACAATTATACTTATATACTCCAGGTATGTTCATATAACCCTATGTTCTGAAGCAATATCTCCCGTGATCGGTAAGGCCATATATTTTCAACTTTCAGAGAGCATGGATGGGTCTTAATATCCTCAAACTCATTGTAACTGAATATAAAATATAAAAATATAAATTATTATTATTACTGTAACACGTATTCTCTATGCACCATACTGACAAAAATGCTAATTCAATACAAAAACAATACTTCATATACATTTAGTAATTTTTTATTTTTTGACAAAAATTATAAATTATAAAAAGATTTACATAAAATTATTTTTGTAAAAAGAATGAAATATAGAGGGGAAAGTTTACTACTCAACCTAAAATATTTTTAATAATTTGTAATAAATTAATTTTATGTGTAGTGTATTTATAAAATATAAAAAATTAATATAAATTTTAAAAATAAATGGATTTTATGAAAAAATATAAAATAAAAAGAAGATTAAATTAATTTATTTTAAATTTAATGATTTAATTTGTATAATAAAATTTTTATAAATTTAAATTTATAAGAATATAATATCTGTAATTGAATTCGATGACAAGGGCTAACTTATCTAGGCTTAGTTCTTGTAGCTGGCCAAACTCATTCACCTGCCCAAATGATGTCATATTCAACTCTTTTGGGGATCCAAGTCTGCTCGACTCATCCTCTTTCAAAACAATGGGTCAACATCAGTCAACCAATAATCCTTCAACTTCATCTCTACAGATCATCACAATCATCTACGTGTCATTAGATTTAGGATTTCTTGACATTTGTTTTTATAAGAAAAATATTTATTTTCAAAAAAATTAATTTTTTTGGCGGTAGATAATTTATATACTTTAAAATACCATCAAATAATATAAATTTTCTTAAAAATGGAAGTTTAGATTTTTAAAAGATTTCTTTATATATGAAGATATAATTGTTTTTACCGAAAAATCAATGTAGACAGCGCCTGAACACGTGATTAGTTTTGTAGAAATTCTTGTTTATCTGTCCCTAATTCATCTTTAAAAAATGTGTAAAAGCTGGAGTTGTAAGATATCTTTTCGTTATTGGTTAAATTGGTCGTTCCTATAAAACATACATGATATATGCATATACATATATGAATACGTACACACACATATATATACATATATATATGGGAATTTGTCAAGAATTTGTATATAATGTATCAATCTTTTAGACAATAATTTGAAATAGCTTTTGCAATAATATAAGGTTTAATTACTTCAAGAATTTAAAAAAAAATGAAATCTTATATATGGAATTTTATAGATAAAATTGGGTTAATTAATCTACTGCTGATGGATATCCTGAATTTGAAATTGTTACCGTAATGCAAAATTAAGTGGGTACTCAAATGGCCGTTGCATATATTGGACCACAACCATAACAAATCTTTAATTATACATGCATAGCAATAAAATTGGGTTAATTAATCTATTGCTGATGATGGATACCCTAA
This sequence comes from Dicorynia guianensis, assembly GCA_037013595.1. Taxonomy (NCBI): domain Eukaryota; kingdom Viridiplantae; phylum Streptophyta; class Magnoliopsida; order Fabales; family Fabaceae; genus Dicorynia; species Dicorynia guianensis. The sequence continues at coordinate 8,476,920 of JASUAB010000009.1, forward strand.
ACTTCACTCAAAAAATTAGGTTAGTTAATCAGATGAGAGGTCATTTATTACTGGCATGTCTCTAAGCAAAGTATCAAAATCCTGACATATTTCTCATGAAAAAAGGAACCCCCAGCTCCATTGACATTCTTTATTATAATCCCTCCCACACCTTTTCTCTCGGAAATAGTTTTTTAGCTGCATTCAAGTTTGAATAGTTACATAAATTTGTAAAATTAAAATTATTTATTATTACATGTTTCATATCTATATTTATCCCACAAAGAAAATTTTTATGTATTTTTTGAACATTTATTGCTATAATAAATTTTCACATATGCTATTATCAAAAATAAAATAAAAATTAAATGATAAAAAAATAAAAAGGAAAAAAATATTAGATTTTTGATATCAAATTAATGAAAAGAAAAAAGAAATGATTTAATTTTACAATGTTACCTAAAGTTATAAAATTAACATTGGCTATCATTAAATTCATAACTACTGAAAAACAAAAGAAAGTTACTATTTTTATAAACTATAATTATTATATTATAGTTGAGGTTGAATATAATCTTAATCAAAATTTGACCTTTGACTTTGACATGCTTTCTTTCCAATATTTTCGATTTAAAGTACAAAATATATCTGATTAAATGAAAGGCTCCCCACAAAAGGCCATAATTAACCTTCCAATTTTGTAATCTACTTTTACCAATATAAATACGAAAAAGAAAATATCATTTAAGTGGGTATATTAGAAAATATCATAATGATTTCTTTAGTTTTTATACATTTTTTTGAAATAAATGATATTCAAACGTCAGTGGAGATGTGTGTTTCTTAGAATATGTCATTTAATGACTTTTTAAGTTTTTGTACATATTCTTTCAATTAAATTTTTTTCTCTCTTACATTGAATTTTTTATAGAAGGATAATTTAGAAAAATAAGAGAATATTTAAAATCATTTAATAATTTTCTTAGTTATTATGCATTTTCTTTAAGCAAATAATAATTAGGACTAGAGGAAGTATTTAATAAAAGTAAGAAAATAAATTTGGACAAGAGGAAGTATGTGACAAAGGTGCGTGCAAGTGTACGTGTATGTGATTTAATAACTATTTAGTGCTTATATATTAATTTCTTTCAACTAAATTTTTTTTTCTTATTTTAAATTTTTTCAATGGATGGTAACTTAGAAAAATAAAAAAAAATATTTAAAATTATTTAATAACTTTCTTAATTCTTATAAATTTTTCTTAAACAAATGATAATTAAGAGTGGAGGGAGTATGTGACAAAGGTAAAGGATTTCTCAGAATTTGTCATTTAATAACTTTTTTTAATTTCTTATACATTTTCCTTCAACTACATTTATTTTTTTCTCTTACTTTGAATTTTTCACATAAGAGTAACTTAAAAAGTCAGAATAATATTTAATATCATTGTGCATTCTTCTTAAGAAAACAAATAACTAAGACTCAAAAGATTATGTGACAAAAGGTAAAAGGAGGTGTGCATTTATCAGAATATACCATTTAATCACTTTCATAATTCTTGAATTTTTTTCCACAAAATTTATTTGTCTCTTTTGTTTGAGATTATAATTATAAAATATACTGTGATTAAATGCACCTCCAGTTTTGAAATCTGCCTCTGCCAATATAAATACACACAGCTCCTACAGAAATTCACTATTAATCAAAACTAAACAGAGTTCAAAAATACACAAGATGAAGATCCTTTCTTGCTTTCTCATCGCCCTTGTTGTTGTTTCCGTTGGGTTCGGTATGTATTTTTCTCCAGAAATTCAATTGTTTTAATTTTCAATTAGAGTTATATGAAAAATGACTGGATATATATTAATATGTATGTGTACTGTTCGGTGCAGAAATTGGAGAACTAGTAACAGAGGCAAAAGAGCAAAACAATATTTGCACCGCAGCTTTGCCCTATTTTGATGATTGTACGAACGAGATTTGTGACACTAGTTGCAAGAAGAAATATGGAAGCTCTGCAACGGGAATATGTAAGGCTATAGAGACATGCCAGTGTAGTTACCCTTGTTAACTCTCTGATCTACAATATGATTATGATCAATGGAATTGAAATAACAATGGACTTTAATATAATTACAGACTCTTGATTCTCAGCACTGTTTGTCTAACATTGAATATTGACTGTCGGTCTGAAACATGCATCTTTTGGTGCAATTAATTCTAGTCTAGTTTTCAAAAGTCCAATCATCGGACACCAAACCCTCCAACATCCTCATCTTATTGGCGTAAAAATTACGGAATAAAGCATCTAATTTTATGCGGTATTAATCAAATGGACCTCTTATTTATAATTAAAATAATAAAATGACAGACAAAATACTGCTACTTATTTTTATTTAAAAAAGTTGTTCGCTTCCCCAACTATCAGGTATGAAAATAAAATATTTATATTTAATATGTGAATTATTATATTAATTAATTTTTATAATTTAATTTATGATATTTAATAAATTATTTATTTAAATTTTAAGAAATAAAAATTATATAAAAATAGAGATATAGGAATAGAAAATCTGTTATTCTTACGCTTGCATGCAGCTAAGTTTTATTATTTATTAATTATTACTAACCCCATTTACGGAGAACGTCCCCCGTAATTTAGCCGGCATACCGTCTCATTCTGTGAAACGAGGATACCATATTCTCCATTTGAAATTTGGTGGTTTAAATATTTTTAAGTAAAGTTTTAATAGATTTTATCTTTTAAGAATAGATGAAATGTTAACAATAAAATTTGTACCTTAAAACAAATGAAAAGAAAAAAAGAAATAATCAATATATAAGTTTGTATATTAAATTAGAATAAAGAAGAATGTTAACAAAATTAAGGTTGAAATCTATATCCAATATATACGAATAAAATGAAAATTAATTAAAATTTTTATATTAGAATAAATGAAAAAAAATTGTACCAGATTAACTAAAATTATGAAATTAAAATTATCTATCATTAAATGGTATATAGTTAATGGAACAACGACAAGAATGTTAACATTTTTTATAAATCATATTTTATTTTATTATAATTGAGGTTGAATGTAATCTTAATTCAAAGTTGACCTTTGACTTTGACATGCTTTCTTCGTAATATAATAACGTTTCAACTAAAGTATACATTAATGTCAACAATCAATTTTCCTTTTTTTCAGGTTCATGTAAATGATCCGTTTTCCTACAAACACACCCGTATTAATTAAGGTTCAATATATAAGTTTTCATTGTCGTAGGACGATGTTAGAACTGATTCTCTATGAGAATTGAAGCTACCAACTTACTTCTTAACCTTGAAGGAACTTTTTATGCAAGTTCTATTTAAATGGGTATATAGGATAATTATAAATTATGGTTTAAAAAATTTAGTGTAGATTTAATAATTTGAATTTCTTTTAAAATAAGAATTTAATGAATTTTAATTTATGAAAGTGGATGAGTTTTCAAAAGATAGATGTAGCTTGTCCACAATCTTCCCCTTCAATCCGGTTGAGTTGGGGAAGAGGTAACTCATTTATTAAAAACCTTGCTTTCTCAGGGAAAGGATCCTATGTTTTTTGGATTTAAAGGTGAAGAGAAAAATAAGAGAGAGATATATATATAAAATCAAGAGAGAGTGAAGTTAGTAAATAAAAAATAAAATTTATAAATTATATTTTAATATAAATTAAAAATAATTAATTAATTACTAAAATCAAAAAACAATAAAGATAAAAAAATCTAAATTCCTTCTTCAGATAGTGCAACTATAGACTAAAAAACTAGTGGCCATTACAATGGAAAGCGTGCTGTCACAAATAAATAAACAATAGAAGGAAATTAATATCAATTCTCAAGAACAGATTTTAGGAAACAATCAATGAATTTGAGGAAATGTTGCATCATTTCAGGACGCAGAGTGTATATTGTGAGAAAGAAAAAAGTGAAATGAGTGCATTTTAAGAGAGAAAACAACTACACATATGGGCATCGACAGAAAGTCTGTGAGTCCCACAGTTTAGCATTAGTTTTGTACTCAATAAAAATTGTGATTCCTACAATTTAATACAAATTCAATAGTTTATGTTTTTCAAATGAGAATTTAGTAAGTTTTAATTTACAAGAGCAAATGAATTGTATAAATACAGATATGGGCATCCGCAGAAGCTCAGTGATCATTGAAAATAGACACAGTTCTCAACTAACTAAATATTGAAGCAAAAAAAAAAACGAACGTCCTTTTATGGTTTGTGATGGCCCTTGTTCTTTGCGGTGGGTTTGGTTTGTATTGGTCTCCAGAAATTCAATTATTTGAATTAAAGTTATATGATAAATGGGTGGATATATATTATATATTGTATGATTACTATGTGTGTATACTGTGTGGTGCATGCAGAAATCAATGGAAGGGTGGTAACAGAGTGGGGACATGAATGCGTCCAGTTATTGGGGAATAATTGCGTACAGCAAGATTGCCATTTGCCAGATTGATTGCAAGAATTCACATAGAGATGGACAGGGAGTATGTAACGTGCGCCATATATGCAAGTGTTATTAGCCTTGTTAACTCCTCTACCTATCTACTAAGCATGATCGGTGGAATTGCTATAACAATGGACTGCAGGAAAATAAAAGAATCCTGATTTCCGCAAAAGGCTCAATCTTTATGTGTCAATTTTTAAGTTAATTGAATTTAAGAATTTAATTTATTAAATTAATAAATTTAATTATTTAAATTTTATATTATAAATATTAACAGTAGAAAAAGCAAGCCATTATATAATACATATACATATACACACACACACACACACACAGAGGAAAAATAAGAGTTTTGCTGGTATACAGATAACCGTATGGTGTAAGATTGAACGGATTAATTTTGTTATTTTTATAAATTATATTTTATTAAATACTCATTTAAATAAATTAAAATTATTAAATTAAATAAATTTCATAAAATAAATTACAAAATCAAATAATGTTTAGTGAGAATTTACAGAATTTAATAAATTCTCTTAGTATCATATTCCTTGACGGATTGAGATTTTTTGTAGTTGGCATCTTTTTTTTTTTTGTTTTATTTAAATTTCACACATTAAAGAATATTTCCAATAGTAAAATTCATTATTTTCTTTAATTTACTTTTTAATTCTTAAAAAATATATATGCAAGCGAATTTTTCCCATTATTGAGGATCAGTTATCTATGTATTTTAAAACCTAGGCACTTCAAACGCAGTTAATCAGACAGCAACATGTTTAGTGTAATAAAGAAAATTTAAACCCTGCATATTGAAGTTTCTCATTTTACCCAGCTAGAGTCTTCTAACACCCACAAAACTGACCCCAAACATGCCACCATAGCCATCGAGTGGCCTCTTTCATTGCCTCCACTTGCAGTGTTTGCTTGTTCCTTGCATTCACCACGATGGATGCTTGACTACTATTTGTTGCCTAAAAGATAGGAATCCTCAAAAACCCTTTTTTGTGGGGAGGAATAAATTACTTGACAATTGAATACGAAGGAAACTTGAATATCTAAAAATTTTTATTTGAAATCTTGTACTTTATTTTATAAAGTGAACCATATTACTTTAGAGAAGACCTTTCCAAGATTTAAGATTTAAAGTAAAAAAAAGTACATGCGGATGAAATGGGGTTCCCCAGAAGAGCATTTGTATTCTCACGAAATTTCCGTTATAATTATGTGTGTCACGGAAATTTAGTGGACATAGCATTTCTGTCCCCACAAAAGCGCATATTTCCTTTCAGTATTTACCTTTACCAATATAAATATGGAAAAGAAAAGTATCATTTAAGTGGATATATTAAATGAATATAAATTGTGGTTTTGGACATTAAATTTACGATTTGAATCCTGATTTTCTTTTATTGTTATTTTTTTATAATTTAATATATAAATTTTATTTTTAAAGAATAGATGGAATGTATAAATACACATATAGACATCCGCAAAAACTCACTCACCATTGAAGTCAGACAAAGTTCTCAACCAAATTTTTTCTTTTTACAAAAATGAAGGTTCTTCTTTGGTTTTTCATGGCTCTTGTTCTTCTTCGTGGTGGGTTTGGTATGTATTGCTCTTCAGAAATCCAATTATTTTAATTAAAGTTATATGGTAAAGGGATGAATATTATATATTAATGCGTATACTGTGTGGTTCATGCAGAGAATGGAGGGCTAGCAATAGTAACAGAGGCAAAAACATGCGGCCGACGATTGGGTAATGATTGTGCTTTGGAAGCTTGCAAGAGGGATTGCCAGCATATCTACGGAAGCAAGGCACAGGGACTATGCGACGATAAAGATATATGCCACTGTCAATGGCCTTGTTAAACCCTTTTATCTACAATACGAGGAATTGCAACAGTAATAGATTTCAATAATATAATAAAAAAATCCTGATTTTCAGTAATTTTTGTCTCATCTTCAGTATTTACTCTCTGATACATGCATCTTATATTGTAATTCTATTCATATTAGCCTAAATGTCGTGAAATAAAGCATATCGTTTTATGCAGTATTGATCAAATTAAATAACCTTATTTATAAAAAATTAAAAAAAATGATTTTGAAAAATTATATATATTTAACATGAATATTTAAATAATGATTTTGAGGCTATTGTGATTTTCCGTTGAATTGAATAAATTTGTAAAGAATTAATCTTTGGGCATTGATGTTCAATCCGATTATTAATTAAAATCAATTCTATATATAATATATATGCGAATGAATCACATCAAAGAATAGAAAGAACTATATATACTGATAGAAGATAAGGACATTTCCAGTTATTGGGGAATAATTGCATACAGAGGCATTGCCAGATTCATTGCAAGAAGTTACATAGCGATGGACAGGTACTATGTAACGTTCACTATATATGCGAGTGTTATTGGCCTTGTTAACTCTTTTATCTGTATATAATGAGATTTAGATTTTTTAACTTTTTTTTATATTTTGGTTAAATTTTTTTTATTTCTTTTTAAAATTTAATAAATAATACTTTTTTTTCTTTCACTATTTTTTTCTTTCTTAATTTTCTTTCTTTCTCACTCAAATGATCCTAATCCACATACTATGTATGATGGGTGGAACCACTGTAGCAATGGACTCTTGATTTTTAGCAATGTTTGTGGTGGGTTGAATGTTGACTCTCTCAAACGTGCATCTTTTACTGCAATTCTAGTCACAATTAGCAACATACTGCATATATTTATATGCTGTATTGATTAATCAAATTAACCTTTAAAAATAAGAATGGCGAACCTACAGCCATATATGTATATATATATATATATATATATATATTTACCATGAATATTTAAATAATAATTTTGAGGCTATGGTGATTTTCCGTTGAATTGATTGAATTTGTAAACCACTAGATGTTCAATCCAATCATCAATTAAATTCAATTGATTCTGCTTCTATATATATATATATATATATGCATTTTAATTAATAACATCAAAGTATAGAAGATAAGGATATAGGAAATTATGGATAGGTGATGAAAAGATTATGAAATGAATAAAGATATTTTTATATTTTTTATCTCTACAAAAGATTCATATATATTTTGTGCATGAAATTTTGGATAAATTGATGGTTTCATAATCTAATTTAAATTTTATATTATGAAAATTAAATAAAAAATTGTAACATACTGTTATAATATATATATATATATATATATATAGGGATGTCAACTGAAATACTTATTTGTATAAATAGGAACTATGGGACGATTCAGTTTCGAAGGGGGGCTTAGAGCCCAACAGTTGATCTTATTAAGCCCAACCGCTTACAACGGACAAACTATATAAACAGTTTCGGACACAGTTTATAATTTTTAGTTTGCACAAAATTCCTTCTACCAGCGTATGTAGAAGTTGGATGCGACGGTGTGTTTTATCTTATCATAATATTTCTTTTACTTAAGAATTTTGAGATTTGGATGTTTTTATTTTTATATTTTGAAATTTTTTTTATAATTTAATGTATAATTTTTTTATTATTTTTCTTTTAATTTTATATTTATGTTTCCCTTATTCAACTCTACCTTTAAAACAAAATTTCCCGATCCAAAATTTTGTGAAACACTAAAGTTTATGCATATATATCTCTTAGAAGCGTGTTAGACGTGATTATTTAAAAAAGTTTTTGAGTTGATTATTGTAAGTTTTTTTTCGTAAGTAGAACGCTACAAAAGATTTTTAGTTTAAATCTAAGGTTATGAATGGACAAATTCCAAGGCAGCAACAAATACTATTGCGCCAGACTGTTAGAAGTCTTTTATGTTTAAATATAAGATTAAATAATGAATAAATAATTAGAATTAATAATTATAATCTCCTGAAATGTGTAAGAAGAAATAATGGGTAGTTAATTATAAAGAAAGACTCGATCATACTTCAAAGGCGAAGGACTGGGTAGCGAGTAAATTTAGATTTTCATTTTTTATTAACAATATAAGTTTGTTAATAAAGGATATACTTAATATTTTCATAAATTTAATCTTACTGCTATTAAATTTTTTGAATCAAATATTGAATTATAAATTCAATAAATATAACAATTTATTTTAAACTTAAGGACAATTTCATAAAAAAAAAACATTTTATGAGTTTTTTTTTTTTTATGCTTGTTATAGCTTCAAACTATTTTCTTTTTCTATTTTCTCAAAATAGATATAAAAAAAACCCAATTAAATCGCTAATTTTTTCATGAATGCAATATCTCACCTTAGCATACTTTAAAGTAGAATGTTTCCGGTGCATCTAACTACATCTTCTTATCATTCAAGAGGGAAAGAGAGAGCAAGAGATACCAAAATATGTGTTAATTGAAATAGTTATACTAATGCAAAATGGATATATACTCAAAAGATATATAGGCAATAGGCCCCCAACCGCAAGCTCTATGTCTATTTATACAAGCCCTGAAAACTACAACAAAAACACATGTACCTGTCGTATATCGTCGAACTGAATCAATCCAATTTAAATACTAACCAAACAAGTCTTTATATACGCATAGCAAAAGAATTGTCTAGCTAATCATCAGACCAAAGGTCGTTTATTGATGGCATTTCCGTGAGCAACCTGTCAAACTCCTTAAACGACATATCTCTCATCAGAAACGAACTCCCAGCTCCCCTGACATTCTTCTCGATATTATCCCTACCGACTTTTCTCTGCGAAACAGCCTTTCCAGCTGCTGCTTCTGCTGCATCAGAGTCCTTCCCCGTCAGCTTCTGCACCACTGACTTAAAGCTCGTAGCATCCGTTTCTACATACTGTGTACTGATTATCACAATCTTCACGGGCTCCCTCCCACTGTAGCCGCCGCCCGACATCAAGTCAAAAAGCACTTTCTAAAAGTAATCTCTACTGAACAAAAGCACTTTGATGCTGCGTGTTGTGGGTTTCTGGTTCTTCTGGATTGAGTTTATGGGGTTGGCTTTGGTTTGTGTGCATATATATACAGAGAAGAGAGAGCACGAAGAAAAAGAGAAAGCTTGTACGGTGGGGTGGTGGGTTTGACAGTTACAGATGAAATAAGTTGACCGTTGCTCGTTTTTGTGAAATCGGAAGCAGTCCAGAAGAAGGCTCAGTCACCAATTCAGAGAGAGAGAGAGAGAGAGAGAGATTGGGTCAAGCTACGCAATTAAGGAAAGAAAGGAAGACTCATGCTTCGTGCACGCTCAAAAGATATCGACTATCAACCTTGAGACATATAGGCCTAAAGAGGATGAATGATGAGAAACACGAAGGTCAGAACTGTAGAAACAGGGGAAAGATAAGGGAATAAAAGTCAGAATGGCACGCGTTTGTTTTAATTGGTTTACATTAGTTTGCTTAATAAGGCTCCTTCTGAGGTCAGAATTTGTTTGAGCATATTTGTAAAACTAAGCATGTGGGTTAACACTTAATCATTGATTGAACCCCCTCTTGGCAAACGGGTGTGTCAATAATGGGTGCTGGAAATTCAGCTTAGGATTGGTCATTGATCAAACCCCGCAGGGCCAATGACGGGGCAAGGCTTGTCAATAATGGGTGGTGGAAATTACCTTTAGGCCTAGCTGATTCTTGTTGATTTAGTTTCCTCAAAGTAAATGGGTTGGTAGGAATAATGTTTATAATCCAAGTGCTGCAAATTTTAAGGTTCATGAAGCAATCTTCATACACGAATTGGTCAATTTTATAAAGGAATAGACGAGCTATCTTCCTGTCTCTCTCGAACTTTAGGTAATATGCAATGTAATGACTTTGGGTTTCTTCTTCTATGGTCAATATTTGTGCAAGCCGAGGAATGTTAGTAGGATGTTTACATCAATCTGCAAAAGCTATTAAATACTGGGTCACTGTTCGAAGAAATATGGGAAGGAGAAAGAGTAGTTTTAGTTTATTAGATTGCAGAGATTCAAAAATATCTTCTGCTATTTAATAATAATTAATAAGAGCTTGTCAAAACTCATTATCCACATCATGGCAATTAAGTTATAAGGAATTCTGTTGAAGAAACCGTGTTTAATTTCTAAATTATTTGTGTGTTTGAATAATCTGGAGCATTACAGGTTTTGACGTCTTAATTCTTTATATGATCAGTCGTTCATTGTTGCTATCGATTATGACCAGGTTAAGAAAACAAATAATAATTAAATGATCTAAATATACAAGTAAATAAATAAATAAGGAATCAAAGCTCACACTTTTTCCTAATTCTTTTTCTTGCTTTTTCAAACTGTAGGCCCAAAGGAAGGCACTTAAGATTTGCTTCTAGATCCCACAAGGCTGTGTAAGCAGTTGCATAAACCCGAGTCACGAAAACACTAGCAAGATATTTTTTGTCAAAGTATGAAATAGTTTCAATAAAAAACAAAAAAATAGAAGAAACAGTCTTTGTCTAAAGCTGGATTTCTTCACCTACGTTTTCAGCTCCATTTATGTGATGTGGGCACCAACCATGACTTCTGTGCCATTTTTTGTTTTCTTGCCTGGGGACACAGCCTTGACTTACCAGATAAACAAGTTGTGGCGGTGGCCTCAAGCTCAGTCCCCTTTAATTAAATTAATTATCAAGAGGAAAAAGGAAAGAAAAGAATTCCAAGAAACAAAGAAAGAAGCTATTAACTGATGGTAGTTTATTATATGGTAATTGAGCAAGTTTATGCTTGGCATTGCTCTAACAAGTTCAAATAGCAAATTAAATTCTCACCGATTCATTATATATATATATATATATATATGTATGTATATATATATGTATGTATATAAACATAGGCATTGCTAGAAGTTCAATTTAAATTTCTTAAATGCTAAAATCAACAGCATTTGGACTTTCTCTTGTTCAATTTAACTTAGAATACACCCTTGCATTTCATATTAGCAACACTTTATAGACTACATCAAATATATATACATTTTTCTTTTAATGTGAGTGAAATATTTAAATTCATATATTATTGGATACAAAGATATTAACTATAACAAACTTGATTTCCTAAATTAAAGGAATAATACAATTAAAACTATTATGCTCATGATTTGTATCTATCGATTACCATATTCATTATGAAACTAACAAATTCAGAAAATATACAAATCAAAGAAAATTTTTATGCATAATTTTGTAAATTATTTAAACTTAACTTTATCAGTAATAGACATTACTTATGGAATGGGGTTCATCCTCTACAAGTTTCACTCGTCAATGACTTTACGAATTGCCAGGAGGATAGGACGGGGGCAGGTGATTAATCTAGAACCTATTAGAATATCTTGCACGCTAAATATATATATATATATATATAAGTGGACTTTACATAATAATTTTTTAATGTAGAAGGTATAGACAATGACTATTTAAGCCTTTTATAAAAGATGTAGTGGAATCGGATGGGATACTTTGATTTTTTATTTACAAAATTAGAGTGGCATTCTCCTATAAATTACTTTATATTAAAAAAATATTTTTGATGAAAATTACTTCCTCTCAAAAATAATTTGTGAATGAAAGCCATTCTAGCTTTATGATTGAGAAGTAGTGGGGGGATTCTGTAACCATACAGTTCTTTATTTGGAGAAAGAAAGATGACTTTTGTACACATTACAATAGTCCAAAGGAATCACAGTCAGAATTCCAAAAAAATAAAAAAAGGAATCTCAGTCCTGAGTGAAGAAAATGTCTTCTAGATCACAGTGTCTTGAAACTTGGTTTTTTTTGTTTTTTTTGCCCCCCATAAATTAGAACCATGACACTCCCACATAAAATTATTCTTGAAAAAAAATCAGAGAATTCGTTTAAAAAAAATCACTGCAGATTATCGGTGTTTTAAAAAAGCAAATCCCAGCGTGAATACCAGCTAAAATTTATTTGTTTTGTATAAATAATTTTATGTGTGGGTAGTATTTTTGCTTGAATTCATATGATAAAAGTTTCAAGTTTGAAGAAACTGAACTCGAACAATTTTATAACATATATGATATTGCAAAGACTTTAATATGAAGACTATTGGGTATGTCAGAACTTTGAGGATAGTTTTTTGATTCCTTATTGGGTAAACCAATTGAAAAGCATGATTCTGAGTGAACACGTGCCTTGACAATCTCAATATTTTTATTTGACATGTTTGACAATCTTAATATCTTAATGTATCAGAAACATTGATAAAACGTTTGGACATGGACCTCGTATGCAATACCAGAAACCCGTACAAATTCTGATTTTCATATGCAACCTAACAGATCTGTAATCTACACACACACACACATATATATCTGGTCATCTAGAAGCAATATATACATTATATATATATATATATATAGGTATTCATAATTCTTCCCAGTAGCAGGATTTTTTATTTTTATTAAATTAATTAGAACATATACATCACAATTAATTTTAACAATATAACACAAATACCCTTCACATATCTCCAATTTTAACTCTAAAGACAAAATGCACTAAACCTCCAGCACTTTGAATCATGTATAACAAATTTTATGCAATATCAGTTGAGATAAATCATTTTTTATACTTTAAAAATTCTGCAAATTACCTCCATTCTATTGATTTTGAGTATGATATCTTCCCTCACGTGCAAGAATGGTTTTGTAGTTTTGAAACAGGAACAACGGTTTCAACTGCACTTTGAATATAGTACAAGCAGCATCTGGTGCCAGCGGGTTGCCACAGGTACACAAAAAAAATGGCTGAGCTTTTCACAAGTTCCTCATTTTTTTCTTTTCCAATTAAAAAAATGGCAGGACCTTTTGGAGAATTATCTAGAATACAGGAGTCTGGTAGCTGTCGTTGGTTCCTTCGTTATCGTCCAAGTTCTTACAGAAACCATAGATATGATTTACGCCACGTTGAGATTGACATCAGCAAGGAAGGCATGCCTGAATTATTGATGCAATATCAATTATCCCCCACATATCAAGTAACTAGAATTAAATTGGAATGGTTCTGGGACGGAAAATTTTTTAAGGTACTGTTGGTTGATTTCATCTTTTGTTGAACTTCTATATCCATCTTACTTCAACTTCAATGGTTGATGTAGGTCCTGTATTTTTACCATGATTTCCTACTATGTTTGTTTGCTTGTGCTCATTATTACCATGACATCCAGCCGAGTAATATTACTACCCAAAATGATTTAAAAAAAAAAAAAAGGATGGAGCAAAGGTAACGTTTGCTATTGAGAGAAGGAATATAGACATTTAGAGTGTTGTGACTTGTTTTGAACTATTTGATTTGAAAGGTATAATAACAATCACTTGACTGTGAAGCTTGTCATCTGTTGTTATGATTTGAGTACAGTACAAATTAATTCTGTATAAAATGCATAGAATCCCTCACATCTATATAATACTTTAGTTTTTTTTTAAACAAAAGCTATGTGAGTATTCTATGATTTTGTGCAAAATAGAATAAAGTTATTATGCTAAAAACAAGGCATGGTTATAAGTCGAAAGAGAGAAAAGTGAAAAAATAAATACAAAAATATCTCTCAAATTAGAGATCCAAAAGTCAGAAATAAATGAGTATGGGAATATACAGATATGAGAAGAAAATAAAAAATGAATATATATATATATATATGAGGATGTGTCAAATTAAATAAATAAAAGGAAAGAAAATAGGACATAAATAAGCATGTCAAACTAATAATTTAAGTTATTAAGTTAACACATTCTACATGTCATAATACTATTGACTCGCTTCATGTGTATTGGTACCCTGAAACTAAAACAATGATACCTTAGAATGATCCCAAAAGGATACATATTTCATTACCTATGCAAATTAAAATCTTGGCCAACCAATAGATCTTATAATTTCAAGAAATTAGTATTATAGACTATTCAAATTTCGAACAAGTAATAGGAATATATATATAGGTGGAAGAGATCAATATTCAATAGTTTTGAACTGAAATAGAAAATGATATGTACGGGAATGTCAACAACAGACTCAACATGCCCTTTAATTGTGAAAATAATTATACTAGTGAGTCGTAGTCAAATAAAATTTCATTTTCTATTATGTTTATAAACTTGACAACTGATTTTCCCCTTTATATACACTGTACTGGCAACACTCCGTATCAAGTTGATTCTTAGCTGATAGTTTAAAATATTTGAGACAATTATCCATATAATATATATTATATATATACATACATATATATATATATATATATATATATATATACATACATATATATATATATATTAAGCTACCTTATTTTCTGATCAAAGGTACCAAACTTTTAGAAATGGAACTCCCTTAACAGTTATCTATCTTAAAGGAGACATGGATTCCCTATACCTCTAATTACCAGTTATCTATGTAAATGAGAGAACAAAATGCAATTATACCCAGAAAAATAGAATTAGTATCAATATTGTCCTAAAGTTAAAAAGCAATATACTTGATGAGTTGTAGCAAACATAGTAGTAATTTCTCTCCAATTAGAAATAAATATAATTTGCTGATTAATTACTACCTAAGATTTAGATTGTTAAGTGCCATAAATCCCATCCTATAATAATGAAATAAACATAAAAATAAACATTTGATAAATGCTGCAAAACCGTTTATCCTTTAGCTGAACTGAATTTTAGTTTTAGTACCTCACTCCACAATATCCATTATAGGATATATCATCTAAGGCCCTCATCTCCAATTCTCATTATCTTCAAAGACCTAGTCGTTTCAATATTTAGAAGATTAAAGAAAAACCAACTTTATTCATAGCTGTGTAAATCAAGGTTAGTAAATATCAGATTCAGAAGAAAGACAGAAATGAATTTCAGGTGTTCTTCATTTGGGATACTTATAGTGTTCCTGATAACATGGCACACACAAGCTCAGGATCAAGCCAAGGTTTTCAACGTTATGGACTACATTGCTGTAGCAAATGGCAGTAATCAGGATAACTCAGAGGTGATACGCCCTTCCATTGTTGATTTTACCCTTTTCCGTTTCTCATAGCGATGAGTTTTAGTTTTTTAAGACGAGAACAAACTAATTTTGTATGGCTCTAAAGGCATTTCTGAAAGCTTGGGACGAAGCATGCCAATGGAAGGGAAATGCTAGAGTTTACATACCAAAAGGAACATACTTCTTGAATCATGTGATATTTAAGGGTCCCTGCAACGGTCATACGGAGTTTGTGATCCAAGGAGTCTTGAAGGCTCCCATTGATCCCTCCTTATTCTTCATCACTGAAAATTGGATCAATTTCCAACACGTTTCGGGCTTAACCCTCAGTGGAGGAGGCACATTAGACAGCCAAGGAGCCGCAGCTTGGCCCTTCAATCACTGCAAGGAAAACGAGAGTTGCAAAACTCTTCCTACAGTAAGTTCCTTTTTCTGATCATTCCAAAGGTGCATGTGACTTCTTTTATTAAGAAATTAAAACTTGGTGGTGAAAAAGGACACGATGTTTCCTTTTGTGAAATGGCAGTGTTTCCTAATTAATTACTTACACCAAAAAGTTACAACCTGGTTCCCCAGGTTTATAATTAATTACTTACACCAAAAAATTACAACCTAGTGTACCAAGTTTGTAATCTTTTACAGAATACTGAAACTAGTTCATATACGTCATTTAATAATAAAAAAATTTATACAAAGCATTCATATATCAACCTCATATCTTAAACCACTTTGTGAACGAATGAAATAGAAGTGAATCTAATAACTATACTTAATTACCCTTTCTTTACCATAATTGCTAGATTCTCTTATACCTCTCATATTTCAGGAATTGAGATACCCTACACTAATTTTTTTGTTATTAGGTCACTTCCTGCAATTTAATTTAATGTTGCAAGTAACCTGACACATATTTTTTCTTTTCATTTTCAATGTGGAAGGCAATGAGGTTCGACTTTGTGAACGATGCAAGAGTTGAGAATCTGAAGTCACTCAATAGCAAAAACGTCCATTTTATATTATATGGATGTAAAAACATGCAAATGAGTGGCATTGAAATCACAGCACCAGGGGACAGTCCTAACACAGATGGAATCAAAATTGCTCAGTCCCAAAACATCAAAATCTCCCGGACAAAAATAAGCACTGGCGATGACTGTGTTGCAATGCTTCAGGGGATCAGTGACATTGAGATCTCAGAGGTTGCATGTGGTCCGGGGCATGGAATTAGCATTGGCAGCCTTGCAAGGACAGCTGATATGGAACCTATAACGGGAATAGCTGTTAAAAAATGCAGCTTTTATGGTTCAACTAATGGCATTAGGCTTAAAACATGGGCTTCTCCTTACAAAGGAAACGTATCCAATTTGGTTTATGAAGACATTGTCATGAATAATGTGCAAAATCCCATCATCATTGACCAAAACTATTGCCCATATGATGTTTGCGACCATAAGGTAATTCTATTCAATGCCTTATGTTACATATCTTAAGCCCATTTAGTGTTCATATTTGACATTTCTCATTTCTTCTAAAAGGACATATTTTTATAAGGTTTGAGTAATTATTAGGATTTTTTACTTGTCGATTTGATTTTAAGTTTTCTTATTACTGATAAGATTTTCAGTTAGTCAAAACTTTTATTGAGTTGCATTTTAATTTTAAGATTGTATATAAGGCAATGCCATACTAATTATCCTAATTATTAAAGTTTAATTTATCAAAATTATTCAGAAAATTTAAAATTTGTGTCGCGCAATTTATTTTTCTTTTAACTTGTTCGTCGTAGGCTTCTTCCCATGTGCAAATCAGCAATGTGGAGTTCAAGAACATCAGGGGAACATCAAGATCAGAATATGCAGTAACACTGAAATGTAGCCAAGCTAGTCCTTGCCAAAATGTGAGATTGGAGGACATTAACTTGGTGCATAAAAGCCTAGAAACTGCAGTGACGTCCTGGTGCTCTTACGCTAGAGGTGTCGCCCTCGGCCAGCTGAGGCCACCCTCTTGTATGTAGTGCCGCTATCGGTTAAGATGTTGGGGTTCACTTCTGCATTGTGCTTTTATCTGTGGTCCCAGTATGCCCTCTCTCTCTAGTCTCTAGGCCTTGAAATTTAGGGGAAACTAATCAAGAAAATTACATTTTTTTTTTTTAAATAAAACTGATTGCGCTTGTATCTACATATAATTTTTTAAAGTGATGCATTACCGTTGGACTCTTTGGATAATGGATAGAGGTTTCAAATATAACCTTTGATGGTTAACCCAGATAAAACATGCTAGGTAGTATCTTAATTTCTTAAGATAAAATCTCTAGTTATGCTCTTCTCTGACTTATAGTTGGATTCACAGGCAGTTGAAACAAGTTCATTTCACATTTTTGAGTTCATCGGTGTTAGATTCATAAAGGGTGATAATCTACCTTCCCTAAACTCCTGCCCTCCATAGATTGAATATGGTCTATGGATGAGATAACCTCAATTTTTTCTTTACTGAATTATTAGTAGATATTATCTTGTTAGCATAGAAAGCTTTAATATCCCAAATGGACTCTATCTTTCCATGTGCAATATTTGACTGATTAATTCGTCAAATTAGAAGTTCATACACTAACATACGCACACAACACAACTCACTAGCCGTTCATGGTTGACAACTCTTAAGGTTTGGGCAAAAGCAGCAATTGACAGTTATTCCTATCTCACTTAAGTCTATTAGCATCTTGCCTTTTGTAAAGAGCATCTAAAGATTAGAATCTATTCCACCTTGAGTGGGAAAATGGGAATCGATGATCAAAACCACTCTGCCAAAAGGAGCCAGACAAGGCGAAAGATATCACATAAGCATTGATGCTTCCCATCTTACAATATAACAATGAAAGAAAAAACTGTTTCCTGAACATTCAGACTTGAGTGATTCTATATTCACACCCAATTTTCACACCATAAGTGTGTGTCATTGGATTGGGAGAACTCAACACCATATATGACACACCTATGGCGGGAGAATTGGGTGCGTGAGTTGAGGCATGGGACAAATATTTTTCTTTAGGCCTAGCCCATCGGTCATCACCATCTGCAGGGAACCTTTTCCCTCTAATACTATATTCAGCCTAAGATCTGTGGAAGGAAAACTAGACCAGCTAAATCTCACATTTCCCAGTACACTGGCAAGGATAAGTACCAGAGTGAACTGACTACCTCACAAGGTTTGTTTCGGAACAATCATCTACAGTGAGACCGATGTCCCACAACATGGGTTATTACTTAGAGAAAAAAATTAACAGATTACTGAGTCCAGGAAACCATATTCTACAATGACGAGTCCTACTCATTCCATCATCCTGTCAATGTGAACCCAGCTTTCAATCTAGGTGACTTGTGAAATCAAGCCCCTTCAGTGGATTCAAGGGTGGCAATTTTTACACTAAGTGAATCTACACCACTAAGGACCATTATATGACCTTAATGATGTGCAATATTCAAGCTTAGCAAATAAATTTCATCAATTGCTGGGTCATAATCACAAAATAACTGAAACTAGCCCACTTCAATAGAAGACATGGTCAAAGATGTAAGATCAAGACTGGTGGTAACTGGAAAGTTTAGTGAGAACACAACATGGTGTGCTCTGGCAACAAAAAGTAACTGTTGCGACTGAAAAGATGGAAATACTGAAACAAAGGGAAGTTTCACCACCCCTTCCACACAAGTCTCAACTGGAAAGTTGACCAAATTGCCTCTGAAGTCTTCGACTATGTTGACCAGTTAATGTGATGCTGGACGAGTGACCCTTGGTCTCACCGGTGTCTTTGATGGACTTACTCTACAGAATATAGAGGAAACCAACCATGATCAAACTGAATTTAGTTTACATGTACCTTAAAGATATATAATTCTCCAGTACAGGGGACTAAACCTGATTGGCTGGGTTCCCAGGAGCATTCCACTACAATTTAGTGCAATTATGGCACTTTCTGCCTGCCCAAGAAGAAAGAAATAGCCAGTCAAGTTATGGTTCTTCTGTGGAAAGCAAGGCAAGAATGCCGGTAGTAGCATCACAAGAAAGTCTAAGTCTTTATTGGTGTTTGGGTAAGCATTTTAGTGATTTCATATACATAAACACAAGAGCACCAAACCTTTATGATTTCATATGGTCATCGTATTCTTCATCTATTACAAAAAAACAGCCGAGTTTAATTCATGCCATAATTGAGCTTATCAAGACCATCAAAATTTGTCACTAGGATGTGCATGGTAAACAACAATTGCACATGAAGGCAAAGAACAGGCCAGGAAATCTATGAACCCAAAGCCACCTCGACCTCACTTGAGGAACATGAACCTATAAACAATGCTACACCTCGTAGAATACCTAAGTAACAACTCTTGAACATTTCTAGAAATACAGATGTAAATCAAAGCCAGGCAGCCTCATGACCATTAAGCTCTGATCAGATATAACCTACTCCTTGCCACCCAAGCTTGCTTTCAAATTTGGCAAGGGAAAAGTAGAGAAAATCAGGAAAGAAAAGGCAAAAAAGTAAGAAAAGCACAAATACCTCATGTGATATCTTCCCTGTACATTCTCACTCTCAAGCTAATTACTCAAACATTTTTCAAGATGTGAGACTTAATGAATCTAAATAGAATTAAATAACTTATATCCACTTCAAGGTGTAACCAATAAGCACTTTAATACTACTAAATCTGATGCATACAAAAGAATTATCTACCTTGCAAGGACCAGATGGGGGCTCCAAAAACTTAAAAGGTAGCACTAAAGAGGAGAAAAATAAATTTACAGTTGCACAGCTGGAGAAACATATATAGGAGGTTAAACAATAGCATAAAGACTTACCATTGCAAATTCCACAAAAGCAATTCGGGTTGAATGCACATGATCCCCTAAAAGCCTCAAGCGCATAACCTGCAAAATAGAAAGTTAATGTCAAATAACAACAAACCCAATTACCTTTGAATTAATTGTTTTCTAGCCAAGAGCATGAAGGTCTAACCTCACCACAAGCCGTTTCAAAGAAATTCTTCACTTCAGCTTGAGAAACCTGCACTCAAACATTTAAGGGAAGTTTAACAAGCTGTCAAAGAGATTCAACTTTGTTGTCCAAATATGCAAACCATAGCTGCATAATGATTATCCTGACAAGGACATTATAAGGGACAATGACTACAAAGAATGTTGTCTAGTTAATTATGCCAATACAGATACCTTTTTATCAATATTTGTACAATAGACAGTCCGGGTACACATTTCCCGCTCATCATCTGACTGCATGTTACAAAAGAAATGAAGAATATTAATTGACAGAAAAGCTTTTGAACTATAACTTAACTGTCAAAGTAGAGATATGTACAATGCAAAGCACAGTTATCAATAAAGAAGAATAAGAGATCCCCTCTCCCCTGAATTATTTTTCAGAAAAAGAATTTTCATAAAGAGAAGAAAGTTGTTCAGAAAGAAAGATGAGAAGTGATCAATCAAAATAATAGGAAAACAGAAAATATTAAATAATCAATAAAACTCCTTTCAACTATGCTGAACATCAGAGGGTGCAAAACCTCAGATAAGGCCCACAGCTAAACACAATAGATAACCAAATGGACTACATTATCCCATAGCAAAGAAAAAGCTGAACTACAACTCCGAAATTCTGGAAATCCTTTTATCAAAATGTACTTAAGTACAAAAATGATCAGACTAATTCATACCCTAGGGAGGAATGTAGGATTCACTGGAAGGATAGCAGTTTTTGAAGGAAGGACCCTGACAGGATAGTATCCAAGGATAGTGCCACCAAGGTTTAAAGCTGCTCTTGCACCTTCTGTTGACACAAATTTCATAAAAACATGATATGGATTGAACAATGAATATTTCTGTAAGTCTGCGCCCACATGCCTTTGGGGAAGAGGGGGAGATATTTGGGTTTGTAGGCCAAAAACTTACGCTCATCTGTGAACTCCACAAATGCAAATCGAAGGATTGAATGTGGATCACCACAAATTCGGCAATCAATTACCTTCAACAATTAAAAAGATTAAATAAGATGTATTAATCACAACAGTTCTTTATTGAAATTTATATCCATAATATTCACTGAAAAGGTAATCAGCAATGTAGAACAAAAATTTTTGTAAGCCAGAAATTTCATCCAGATTTCTCATAACTATGTACCAACATGCAAATACAGCTATTAGGGATATCTTTGCAAATGTCAAACAACATGCCCATACACAACTATATATTATTAAAGATCAAGTGCCATGTCATTAACAGGCAAGATGAACCCATTTAACTCATGACCAAAGGGTACTCTACACAACCAAATAAAGAAAAATATATGGGGTAGCACAAAAAAATGTAATTCTGCTCTGATTCAAAGAAGCAAAGAAAAGGAAAAAAGAGTCCAGTTGCCTAAAAAGGAACAACTCAACAAATTTTTTAGTGCAGAGTACAGGTTGAACAAATTATTTAGTGTGGAGTAGAGCTTGCTCGTGAAAATCATCTTTAGTATACATTTTTACAGTAGTTGATGTCTATTATATTTATTACTGTTGATTTTATAAATAATTACATCTTGATATAAAGATACATGATTTGTGAGAAAGATTAATGTAGAAAATGACCTAGATGCACTATGAAAAGGCAAAAGCTAGGTCATATCAGTTCCATAATGATGCTACATCAGCTTCAGAAGAGTTCAACTGGTTTAAGTGAGAGAAAACACAAAAGTACCAGCATCTGACCCTTCCAATCAACTACCCAAATTTAAAACAGTATGAGTCCTGCTATTGCAAGATTATAGTTATAACTTCCTGAAGGATATTAAAACATTGAATCAACTACCCAAGCTTAAATTGAAGCATTGTAATAACATTCAAATAATCATTACTAAAGGCCAACCAAGTTATCAATCAAGACTAGTAACTTACTTGTCCACAGCTGCTAAATAAGGCAGCAAGCCGTTCCTCAGTAACCTATATTAAGACAAGAAAAACAATATATATATATATATATATATATATATATATATTTTAATAGGAATGGACCACTAAACAAACTCTATCAGGTTAACTCAATATTCCAGCCAATTTCACTTACATGCTGATCTATATCAGAAACATATACTGTCCTTCTAACACTATCTTCTCGCTGAGCCTTAAGCACTCTTCCGCTCAACCTCCTCTTCCCCTGGTTATAATTATTTCTTCTCTGCAAGATGACAAAAGCGCAAATTTCCAGTAAATACAAAAAGAATGATGACTTTTGATATAACTTTCTACCAAACTGTTAGCTCAATGACACCCTCATAATCTTTACAACAGGAAATGCAATCCTTATATTTTATAGTTATAACGGAATTACATGTACATGGATAGTAACTGCTGTATATATTAAATTTGAAGTTCATCGCGCAATATGAGGACAGATAGACTAATAAATTATGAAATTTGCAGTTAGCTACACCAAATCTCAAAAAAGATCTTCCTCCAAGGAAAGAAAAGTTCAAGGACAAACTTTAGTTGGCTAATGAAAACAGAAGACTAGAAATGAGATACATATGAAATGCTGAGACATAACATGAAAAATTACAAGCCATGCATGTGACAAACAAGTATGACCAAAGACCGCGGAGCGCCAATTTAAATTATGCCACTACACAATTGATAACGGATAACAACTTACGGAGACCAAAATTTGAAGGAGCAATCATTTTCATACTCAAAATGCATTATATAAATAATAACAGAAGAAATGAAGAAACAAGGACTACTAGTACTAAATTCAGCCATACAAACTTGATTAAGTCAATATAAATCGATGCAAAATAGAAAAAAGAAAATCCCATTTCCTAGCAGCACATACACAGCTCAACAAAACGAAGCAAATCCCATCACTCTAACTACCATGAAAGAAATTAGATAAACTAAGCCAACCAAATTAAATTCTGGCAAAAACCAACAAAATGAGAGATCAAAGAGAAATGGTTATACCCTTCGGTTGTTGGGGTAATTTTCATTAGCTGAAGGCTTATCGCTTACGAGAAAATTGGTGGGCGATAACTTAATATAGCTCAAATGACGATGATCATGATGAGAGTATGACGAAGGGAAGAACTCCTTCGCCGAAGGATTCAGCTTTGTGAACATGTCAACGAGCTTCTGCACATTGAATTCGGACTCGGGCTTCGGTTTTGAGTCCACTTTGTTGGCAGCTGCTGCATCACCGGAAATCTCAGCAACGGCAGCCATAGAATCAAAACCCAGAAGCCGCAATAATTTACAGTATTTAAACTTAAAAAAAAATATATTTTTTTAAACAGGAAAACGGAATAAATTCAACAAATTGGGCCCATTTTTTCTTATTCTGAAGCTCGCTGAAACAGATTCCACAATTTGCAGAGCAGGAAATATGATCAGATTAAAATTCTAGTTTGGAAGAAATGCCTATAAACAAATAACCATTTGACCGATTCTCACAATCGAAAAAATGCATAACAGACTCAGAGAAGGAAAAGAGAATTAGGGTATTGGACGAATTGTCAGACAACGAAAGACGAGAGAGGAGCTGCCGAAGTAGTGGAGGTGTTGTTTGGAATAGCAAAGAGTTGGCTTTGGCTTTAGCTAGCTGCCCATCATTCTTTGTGTTTTTGCCTTGGTCTCAATCTCAATTCCCTAATCAAAGAGAGAGAAAACAGAAAAAGGAGTGAAAAGGGACGTTAAATTTGGGAAGGGGCTAACGTAAAGGTGACTTCAGACGAAGCTTTTGTTTCATTCTGATTTTCTGTGCTCAAATTGATTGGATATGTCACTCATAACAGCTACTATGTAATGCTATTAGGGTTGTTGGGATTCTCAATTTCATATTTATCTTCTTATTTTTTTATTCTCCATTACAATTTCTTTACCCAAAAAAAAAATATTAGATTATTTTTATGAGATTTTTTTACTTCTTAAATTTATTCATTTAATTTTATATAAGAATAAAAAATTGATTCATATATATTAAAAAATAATGTTAATGTTTTTCTTAAGGGAAAAAGAAGAATTCTAATGTCGAGATGTAGGTTTAGAGAAATTTTATTGTTACATATTTATTCAAAGTCAATAAAAAATTTTTATTAATTAATTTTGCAAGTCTTAACAATATGGAGTTTTGCCCTATTTAACGGTGAGATTTGTAATTTTGCAATAATAGTATGACTAAAGTGTAAAATTTTAGCTGTCTTAGTAAAGAGGAAGTAAAAGGAGAATCTACATACTAAAACACATTAATTAGAACATACATATAGAAGGTGTAATGTTCTTCTAACAAAAAAAAAAAAAAAAGAGTAACGTTTCTTGACACTTATGATCATTATAACGATAAAATTTTTATTAATTATTAATTATTTATATTTTATTTTATAAAACATATTTTATATTTTAAAATATTTAAATTTATTAGGGTATAAAAAATTTTGAAAAATAAAAATGAGTTAGATATAATAAGTGTATATTAATGCATTCTTTGTACATATAACTAGGTACTTTCTCTCCTTTAAAATGGGTATAAAAATTAAGAAAATTATTAAATAATATTAGATACTCAAAACTAAAAATTTAGTAAAATATTTAATAAAAATAATAATTCTAATAAAAGTAAAAACGATAATAATTATTATTATTATTAAAAAATCTCCAAAATGACATATAAAAAAGAAACCAAAGAAAGTGTCATTATGCAATCAGCGTTGTTCAAGGAAAACAATGTGGGGGTTAGAGTGGGGTAAGGGTTTTGTTGTCCTTATATGCATAGGTTACGAGAGCACAAGTTTGATTTTGTCACTTTTAACATTAAATCCTGTTTGCTAGTATGGTCAAGCCTTTCAATTCCGAAAATATTACTCATTTCCTCGAATTTTTAAATGATGAAAAGTAGTTTTGAGGCCAATTTCTTATCATGATCTGCCATTTTTCTCAGGACATGAACTGCAATCATTTTTACTTGTGTTTGTTCTAACAGAGAAAAGTTGTTTCGTAATGCAGAAGATTAATTTTTTTTTATGTCAGATCCAAAGATTAATGATTACAACAGAAAAATGGGCCATCGACCCAAAAAGGAAAAAAAATGATACTAAGAGAAAAGGAGACAAATGTTCTACACCTCATATTTTACATACTTCTCGCATTTTATAGTGTGAGATTAAGTGATTAGATTTAAATTTCATACGTTAGTTTATAAAATTTAATAATTTAAATTATGTGAAATAATATTATATAAAAAATAAAAGTATTAAAATAAAAAATGTTATAAAAATACTAAAAGTTAAATTGTATCATTTTTTTATAATTAAATATTTAAAAATGGCATTGATTAGGTACATTGTAACGGATTTAAATTTTTACTTCTACTATTTTCATAAATAAATTTTATTAAATTTTCATTTAAAATAATATCAATGATTAAATTTATTAAATTTTACATATAAAACTTTATTACCTTATTTTACAATTACAAACCATTCTCTGACAGTTTTGTTCCACGAAATTTTATGGGAAGAAACTTTTAGTTAATTCTTAATTATTTCATTTTCTTTGAGGATTTAGTTTTGGTATAAATTATTTGTTTTTGACCAAATTGAGAAGGTAAATTAATGCAGGCAAATGCATAAAAGAATTAATTAATCAAGCTATATTATATTAATTAATTGAGTAAATTATACTTACTTCTTTTCAAATATTTAAATTTGACATTCTAAGTTATTGTTACTCAAAAATTACACCTCATTCGAATAGGCTATTTATTTTTTCGAATAGCCTATTTTAATTAGCATAATACATATAGATATAATAGAATATTCACAAGAAGTTTATGACATATAACATGTTATTCTATTTTTACTTAAAAATTATATTTTACCTTAATTATTTTTTATTGTAATTGAAGAAGTGAAAAACTACTTAATATACACAAAATATCTTAAGTTTTAATCTAAAATTTTAAAAGAAAAACTTGGTAACAATGAGTGCTATTACACTACTAAGGGTGCCGGTGATCATTTTAACAAACTAAAATGTTGTCACAATGTGAAAATTTATTGCAATTGTGGGTATAACTCTGTGTGATTATTATAGGAGAAATTTTTTAGTGTAGGCATAAAGGCACATAGGGGTTAAGTATAGTAAGTCATGTGATTTTAATATGCCTCTTACTCTACTTTAAATAAAAGCTTTATTTTTAACAGTTAGAATTGCATTTAAAGGAAAAATTCACCAATATTTATATTAGATGATCAACAACCTTATTAAAATTAAATATAGAAATAAGAAATATAATTTTAGTATTTACATTATGATACAAAAAAAATTAAAGAACTAGATAATCTTAAAATTTGTACAATTATAGTTTCATACATGCTTTTTGTGAATATTTCAATTATATTTATATTCTTAAATTAAATTATTGAGTAAAATACAATTTTGAAGTGAAAATGAAATTAGGGGTTCTACTCAAATACTTTGTGGAGATGGAAAGTTACGGTAATTAAGAGCATTAAACTATTTGTTTCAAAAAGCCTTTTCAACTGGACCGCAACCCGCTAAGACAGAATAAGTATCCCTGGTTTATAGAGCTCAAAGTCACTCCTAAACAAAGGCCCTTTGGGCTAACTCGCTGATACCATAGCTTGAACATTTGGACCCACTGCCGATTACCCTTTTGAGTGCCTATTCGTGGCCAATTTATGGGTGGGCTTTTTGGGAAATTTTTTTTTAATAAATTCAGGATTGTTTTTTATTTTTTTAAATTAAGAGATTAATCTTTTCGTGATATTATTAAATATTTTAAAATAAGTTTCATTCTCAATAAGAATTTAAATGGAGATTTGCTACATTAAAAGTCAATTTTTTAATTTGTTTCAATAACCAGTTCCATTTCTTGTTATTTATATTTGGTAAAGTGAAGAGAGAAAGCAAATTTCACATTCTGTGAACAGTATCTGTTTCTTTCATACACTTTTAGTTACATATGGCTGGACAGTAACCAAAAAGAAAATAGCGAATGAATAAAAATTAAAGGGAAACTGATCTCCCACGAAATGTGGGAGACGACTTTTTTTGCAACATTTACTACAATGATGAAATATGTTGGTTCCCAAGTCCAACAAATCTAATAATCTAAGTTTTCAAGTAAAAATTTGGTAAGAACTTATTTGGGGAAATAGCAGTATTGAAATGGGAATGTTGCCCCCTAAAGTATAGTTTTATTATTGGATCATTGGTTGGCTGATACAGACATTTGCATTTATGCATCATCTTCATGCCAAAGGCTTTTGCCAGTTGTTTTGCACTTTCTTAATAGAAGGCTCTTCACTTATTCTATTCTATTAAGTTTGACACATTACGATCACTAGATGTGAAAACTTGGTTGACTCTGCAATTTCCTTGCTCCAAATTGTGAAACCTTAAAACATTTCTGGCATGTAAACTGATTAGAGGATTGATGACGACGAGACTATTTTAGTTAAGCTAGAGCAGAAGTTAGTTTGCCTGTGGAGATTTGTACATGCCCTCCCATTCCTACTTCCATGACACTTTGAATGTGGACTGAACTTTTGCTGTTAACCAAAATTTCAGTCTGCCACTAGTCTGCAAGAAATGGTTATTTCATCCTTTTTTGTATTCTTAGGCAATAGGTAGAGCATGCTACTTTACCAGCTCAACAATTTTGTTAAGGTTCTTAGTACCAATTGGCAGCTGCTAAGAGAAATATGTAAGAATACTATAATCCACCTCTTCAAGCTACTTGAACTCGAGTTAATGGGGGGTTTGATCCTACCATCAAATCCTAACTTCAAAATATACCAAACATGCTCCCTTTGCGAGCTTCATTATCTACTACCTGTCCTTCGGTACTTTGCTGATTGGTGCTTTGGACAGTTAGTGTTAACCAAATTTTGAGGGAAAATAATATGTGCAGGTAGTTCTGCACATCATACATATGTATATTCAAAAATAGAATAAAAGAATAAAAAAATAAAGATGTAAAAAAATATAAGAGAATATATAACATTTATACTCTTTTTAGTTCACAATCTCTTTCATTTAAGGAATAGGCCCAAAAAAATGGAAGCTATCCAATAATATTAAAAGTAATAAAATATTCTCCTATCTTCCTTAAATACCTTTTAATAAAGAAACTTAATTAGTTAAACATTTAATAATTATAATAATTTTAATAGAGATAAAATTAATAAAAAAGTAAATAATGTTATTTTAATTTTAAAAAATGATAATTTAAAAAGATAAAAAAAAAACTCTAAAGGGACAATTATTGCGAAGTAAAAAGACCATCTCTAAAATTATTCGCATAACAAACCCTTACTTCCAGAGAGAGAAATAACGTCGCAGACTTCATGGCAGCACACGGCGCTGCACTTCCCATTGGATTCCATGAGTTCACTTACCCCCCACCTGGTCTTCATTCATAACATATTGTTGGCTGATATCTTTGGGGTTTCTTTTCATCGACTAATCCCTGTGTAGTTGTTTCCTTTTAGTCTTGTAATCAAAATAAATAAATAAATAAATAACGAAATTAATGCGCTACATGCATTGACTATTATGCTAGTGTTACAGTAGCAATTTTCACTCAAAAATATTTGTCCTTCGTAATCTTCATATTTTTTCTCTTATTGTTGCCCTGTGCATTGCAATGGTGACACTAGAAGGCCGAAGAACTTTTAAAAATTTTATATGTGATGGAAAATTTTTAAAATGTTTAATTTGACTTTCTAAATTTTGTTAAATTTTATGTAACATGTAATAGATTTAGAACAATTCAAATAGCTCATTATATTACCTAATTGTGCCATGTTGTATTGGTATAACATTGACAATATACTATATATTATATGTGTAATTCATAAGTGCCATTTAGCTCTAATCAGTCTAAAATTAATATGACACCAAAAACAGTGAATTCATTTCCAACTTTTGTAAACAAACAAATTTATAAAGATAAAAAAAGAGACACACCTTTCAACTGAGAAGGTAGAGATGAAAGTGTACACAAGGATATAAAAATTTCATTACAAATGAAGGACTAATATTGTGCTCCTACCATATTGAGATGAAAAACATGTTAGCAAATTCAATGTGGATGAAAAAATTCAAAGAAATCAATGAAAACTATTGCAACTTGCGATTTGATGGAATGTTTCCAAATAAATGATTTTTTTGATAAATCAAGAGTTTGTAAAGGCCTTAGATTTCCAAGTTCTGAAACAATTCCTCCACTCAAATTATTCGCTGAGAGATTTAAAGAAACCAATTCAAGAAGGTCCCCAATTTCGTTTGGAATTTCCACTGATAATCGGTTTTCAGAAAGATAAATCATGGTTAGCATTCCATCATCATCCGGGTATCGTAATTTGATTCTTTTCCACAAAACAGATGGATAAAAATCAAAGTCATCTGTACCTACCATACTACCATTCCTGTAGAGATTGAATTGAGCCATGGTGTAATTGAAGTCATGTTTATGGGCCATTGCAATAAAATTGTTTATGCATCTTTGTATTGTTCCTGTCAAATTGTTGGAAGAAAGATCCAACACTTGAATGCTTGTCAGACGACACAGAGGCAATGGTAAAGTTCCCTCAAACTGATTCATTCGTAATATAAGAACTTCCAACCGTTGTAGGCTTTCTCCCATCCATGAAGGTATTGGCCCTGATAATTTATTTTCTGACAAGTCTAACAGTTGTAATTTGGTGCAGTTCTTCAAGGAGGAGGGCAGCTCCCCAATAAGCGAATTGCTACGGAAAAGCAATTGTCGAATACGAACCAGGGAGCCTATGGAGACAGGAATTTTGCCAGATAATCTATTATTTGAAAAGTCAAGGAAAGCTAATGACTTGAAAGAGGTCCAGCAATCAGGAAGTTGCCCATTTAATTGGTTATATGATACGTCCAAAACCCCTATTGTTTGAGCAATAACATCAAGCTTACTGTCATTACATGAAAGTGGATACTGAGAAAAATTATTCTCAGAAAGATCTAGTCATGATGCCCCTAACAAAAATGAGGGAACTGAACCCTCCAGTTGGTTTGATCCCAAACGAATTGTTGGATAATTACTCAACTTGATTGGCAACTTGGGAATTGTGCCTGTAAGATTATTGTCGTAGTAAAGGATTTATTATTGAAAAGTTTATATTGATAAATAGAACCAAGGAGCCCATGAAGGCAGGAATTTTACCTGAAAATTTATTGTGACGAAGATCTAGTTTTGATGCTCCAAACAAAAATGATGGAATGGAACCCTCCAGTTGGTTTAAAGCTAGTCGAAATGTTTAGTTAATTACAGTTCCAAATGTTCTAGTCGAAACATGTCTTATAATTTAATTTGTATAATTTAATAATTTAATAATATAAATTTATAAAATAAGAATAGTATAAAAATAGAAAAACAGTTAATTAAACCAGTCCTTTTAAAATTGTGATTAAAAAAAGCGTTCAATGAATCTTTAAGAAAACAGTTTCTTGATAAATCAAGAGAATCAATCTATTAAATATAATTTTCCAATACCTAGAGTGATCTCATCAATCAAATTATTATCAACTGTACCAGCATGCTGTAATAAAACATTGTCCTTCAATTTATAACAAACATGATCTTTGAAGTACGGAATTTGAATTATTTACATTCGATAAGTTGCTATTTTTTATGATTTTAAGTATTTTTGAAATAATAATAACTTTAATCGCTATTAGTGAGATTTTTTTAATAAAATAATTTTTAAATTATTAATGCTAATTATGGTACGGAGATAAAAAGGAACGCAAACTTGGTTGGTCAGAACACGTTCACTTGTCCTTAACCACGTCAAACATAAACACGACTCGACTTAGGAAGCTTCATGGGAAAAGCGAGAGCTATAACCATAGAAAGAATTAATATAGAAATTAATTAGTGTCCCACACTGCTTCCACTGAGACTTGTAACCAAAAACTACATATTAATTTGGTTACCTGCCTAATTTTTATGGTTGGCGCAAATTTATATATAATTTTATTGAATATAAAACTAAAAACAAGGATTAAGTCTTTTAAAATGTAAGGCACATTCCATCAATTGACTGATTTACTTGATAAACAGAATAGTCTTCTGAGATATCCTCAAAAGTTCAATCCTGAAAGTCGTTATTGGTGAAAAGTTTTCAACCGTAATTGCTCGCAGGTCAATAGGAATTAGGCCCTGATTCAAATGGTTAAGGATACCTCAAGATGTTTATAAAATATATATATATATATATATATATATGGCAGATGTCCATTTATTAACATTACACAAGCATGTAATGTTAGGTGCACCGATTTCTCTTATAAAAATTTATATAATTAAAGACCTCTCTTTTGGAAAAGCAGTACCCACCATCCAAGATTGAAGTTCAATTAGTGTTTGGCAAGCAGTGCTTTCGGCAAACTCAAGACTTGTTTTTTTTTCGTGGTCGTGCTCATTCTTTCCGTAACACTTGCACCTCTTGCCAACCATTGCTTTCTTCAAATTCATGAACTTCAATTTGTCTTTTTAATTAATTAATGGATGCCGTGTGATGCAGGGATTGGAGTATCAGTGACGGCAAGGGCAGAGAAACAACTTTTGAAACCTAAGTTTTGTCTGATTCGTAATGCGGCACTTGCAGAGCCTAAGTCAAGGTCGTGGCACTCACTCTAAAATGACTCTGGAATGTACGAATGATAATGGTAATTGTGGCATGGTTTTGAAGGAAGCTCTTGTCATCGTGGGATAACGATAACGATAATGATAATTGTGGAATTATCAAGTTTTCACTTACCATTATCTAAGTCAAGCCTCTTAAAATGACTTAGCATCATCACAGTTGTGGATAGAAATTTATTTGTGAGTGCTCATATATGTGAAACTACATAGGAAAACATTGGTTGACCAAGAAACATATGCCATTCCGTGCCATGATTGCTGGAAGATTTTGACACACACATGCCGTAAGGGCCTACAATGTGCTGGATTGACAATGTTAATTGTGGGTGAGGTCAGCACTACGCCTTTCAAAGACAAAGTGTTGTTAGGACTGTCACGTTGGTCCACTCTTATCCTTCTAAGAGGAGTGTCGAATTAAGATGCGTTTGTATGATTCCATTGACCTGATTATCTGGTGACTTAGTCTTCGCCGAGAATGCCCCAGTTTCTTGGAATATGCTTTACCTTCGCTACTTTTTTACGAGGGCATTCTGCTGTAAATAAATTCTGCATTGATATTCTTTCTTCTTTTTCGTACTTGCAAATTCTTTTACTTCTATACATGGGTTGCCGGCCCGCACGTAGATCAAATATTTTGATATAAAATAAGATAAATATAAGGTTAAAATGTATAAAATTTTCTTAAATTTTAGGTTAATTTTTAAAAATTCTCGTAAATTTTAAAAATTTTTAAATGATTCTTTTGAATTATAAAAAATTTTTAAACAACCCCTTTTGTCAAGTTTTTTGTTAAGATTTGAATATTTTTTAGTCAACCTCCCATTTGACCTGATAAAAAGACAAAAATACCCTTCAAATGCACATAAATTTTCAAAATCTACCATAAATGCAAAAGAAGAAAATTTAATGTAGATTTGTAATTTAAGATTTAGGGTTTAGGGGTTTAGGGTTTACGATTTACGGTTTAGGGCTTAGGGTTTAGGATTTTAGGGTTTAGGGATTAAGATTTAGGGTTTAGGGGTTTAGGACTTAGGGTTTAGGGTTTAAGATTTAGGGGTTTAGGCTTTAGGGCTTAGGATTTAGGGTTTAAGATTTTAGGATTTAGGATTTTAGGGTTTAAGGTTTAGAATTTTAGGGTTTAAGGTTTAGAATTTTAGGGTTTAAGGTTTAGGGTTTATAATTTAGGATTTAGGGTTTAGGGTTGAGGTTCAATGCTAAAACTCTAAAATTTTACTGTTCACGCCCTTCTTCAATTTCTCAGCTTTACAATAAAGGTTATTTTCGTCATTTTCTTAAATTTTGACAAAAAATTTGACGGAATGAGTTATTTAAAAATTTTTTATAGTTCAAGAGGGTCATTTAAAAACTTTTAAAGTTCAAGAAGATTTTTTAAAATTAACCTAAAATTCAGGAAAGTTCTGTACATTTTAGCCTAAATATAATTATGTTAGATATAAAATGGATATAAAATATAATAAATAAAGTATTTATTTTTTGAATAATTTAATATTATAATAAGTCTAATTATTAAAGATAGAAAGAATGACTCAAATAAATATTAAATTTTAATCTTATTATAATTAAAATATAATTAAATAAAAGTTTTAAACTAAATAAAATTTTATCTTTTATAAGATGGAATAATTTAGAGTTAAATAAATAATATATTTTTAAATTAATAATTTTTAATAATTTTAATTGTTAATATATTTTAAATTATAAATTCAAAATCTTAAATTAAAAAATAATTAAAAATTATATGCAACATAATTATATATATTCTATTCTATATCATATTTCCCTTTCTTGAGCTTTGACTTTGGGTGGATGAATGTGGGATTCAAAGCATTCACTCAGTTCAGTGGCAATTTAGGTATTTTATATGAGTCAATTTGAAGTTTGACCATGATTTTGGAAATTCCGTCAAATTTTGGATGAAAAATGTAATGAAGGAGTGCATTGCAAATTTTAAAAAGTTTAAAAAAGTTTTATGCAAAAATTAAAAGTAGTGAAGGTTCTTTTACAACTGACCCTAAGATAAAGAAATTCTTGTACATTTAACCTAATTATTTTGACCTTCACATAATCAAGTCATAACTTAGAAGCTACTTTAAGAAAAGTAACAAAGGTGAATAATAATTTTTTTTTGGGAAATGAGAATTACATGTTACTCACGGGATGATTGTGGGACGATTTTGGGATAGACAAGATCTATCTACAATGTGATTGATTGGCAATTTTAATTTTGGGGTAGTTGGGGATTGTTCACCAGGTAGGTGGTCCACGTGATAGCTCAAATGAACAAGTGTCGTTTTCAATATTGATTAGTTCATATATCCTAAGTTATAAGGCAATTACAGTATATCTAATCACATGATCACAAAGATTAGTTTCAAGAAAGTAGAGATGACCCCAATTATCTCCAAGTTCCTAATTCAAGCAATATGTCTTATGTTGCTTTTTGAAGGCAATTCTCCTACATTTGCTTATAGCATGAGAGTAAGAGATGCAAATGGGAGCTGCATAGAAAAGGAAAGACGAGCTCTTTTCGCCTTGAAGGGTGGCCTTGAAGAAAACTACGGTCGTTTGTCTTCATGGGTCAGCCAACAAGATTGCTGCAATTGGAGCGGAGTTCAATGTAACCCGTACACTGGCCACGTTGAAATGCTTGATCTTAACGGTGCCAATGACACTTCTTTGCGAGGTGAGATTAGTTCATCATTAGTGGACTTGCAGCATTTGAACTATTTGGACCTCAGTTATAATGATTTTAGCAGCAGCCATATCCCATCATTTTTTGGCTCTCTAAGTAACTTGAGATACCTTGATCTCTCATTCGCTTCTTTTGGTGGAAATATTCCATATCAACTTGGGAATCTTTCTAGCCTGCAGTATCTTGATCTTAAACGCAACTACCTAATTGGTATAATCCCCTGCCAGCTTGGGAATCTTTCCAGTTTGCGGGTGCTTAGGCTTGGTGGGAATGATAATCTGAAATTGGGCGAGGGAAGTACTCCTGCTCATGCTGAATGGATTTCCAGACTCTCTTCTTTAACTGCACTTGGCTTGAGTTACGTCAATCTTAGTAGTTCTAACTTGCTGCAATTGATAGCAAAGCTTCCAAACTTCAAATCATTATGGTTAAGCA
This sequence comes from Dicorynia guianensis, assembly GCA_037013595.1. NCBI lineage: Eukaryota > Viridiplantae > Streptophyta > Magnoliopsida > Fabales > Fabaceae > Dicorynia > Dicorynia guianensis. The sequence continues at coordinate 8,512,302 of JASUAB010000009.1, forward strand.
ATTGTAGCCTTACAGATATTGATCTTCTATCGCTGCCTACTTCTGATTTGAATTTTTCATCCTCTCTTGTCGTTCTTGACTTCTCTGCAAACAAGCTCACATCATCAATATTCCCGTGGCTATACAATTTAAGCTCTAATCTTCTTGTGCTCAATCTCAATCAGAATCACATAATAGGTCACCTTCCAGATGATTTTGGCAAATTCATGACAAATGTAGAGGTGCTCACTCTCTCAAATAATCAGCTATGCGGAATGATGATCACTTCAAATTTATCAAGCAATCAATTGGTAGGACAACTTTCCGATGGTTGGGGTCAATTGAAATCGTTAAGGCTTCTTGATTTGAGCAACAACAAATTATCAGGAAATATTCCGGCCTCAATGGGCTCCTTACTTGAGATTGAACTATTGTTTTTGCGCAGTAATAGCCTATCAGGGGGACTAACATTCTTGAAGAACTGTACTAAGTTAGTTTCACTGGATGTTGGGAATAATAATTTTTCTGGATCTATACCACTTTGGATAGGGGATAATCTACAAGTGTTGGTAATGCTTAGCTTGCGAAACAATTTCTTCAATGGAATTTTGCCATCGAGTCTTTGTCACCTAACAAACATTGAAGTCTTGGATCTCTCACGAAACAATCTTTCTGGTGGGATACCAAAATGTTTTAAGAATTTGACAGCAATGGCTCAAAAGGGTAGCTTCAATAAGACCTTGGATGTTTTCGATATCCATAGGAATGGTAGCTTTTTCCACTACAGCGATTATGAACCATATCCCCTTGTTATGTGGAAAGGAAAAGAGTTATTATTTATCAATAGCAAGGGACGGCTAAGGATAATAGATCTTTCAAGCAATCAACTGTCGGGGAAAATTCCTTCTGAAATTGGTAATCTTGTTGGATTGGTTTCTTTAAATTTATCAAGAAATAATTTGAGTGGAGAGATCATTTCTAGTGTCGGAAAGTTAAATTTACTAGACTCTCTTGATTTATCAAGAAACCGTTTTTCTGGCGAAATTCCCGCAAGTCTTGCTCAAATCACCATGCTTGGTTTTCTGGACTTATCCAACAATAACTTGTCTGGAAAAATTCCAACAGAAGGACAATTGCAGAGTTTTGACGCTTCTGTTTATGAAGGAAACCCTTATCTTTGTGGAAGTCCACTGAAGAAACCATGTCCAGGAGAAGCAACATTTGATGACCCACCAGTTCATCAGGGAAATGAGATTGATGAGGAATCTCTTTTTGGTCAAGAGTTTTACATGAGTTTGGGTGTAGGATTTCTGATAGGATTTTGGGGAGTGTTTGGCCCAATATTATTCATCCGTTGGTGTAGGCATGCCTACTTCAAAGTGGTGAACAATCTGATTGAGAAGATCTTTGCGATGGCGGTGCTAAAATGTCACAAAGTTCCTTAAGCCTCAAATAAAATATATATTGTATCAGTGTGGTTTTCCTGTTAAATGTATGTCAATAAAGCAAGTTTAATTTCTGGCTACTAATCCATAAGTTTAAAGCTGTGTAATTTTACTATGAACAATCATTTTATTCACTCATTTTGATTGGGTTATGATAAGTTCTTTTGTAAGATATATTACATAAAATCATATAATTTTTATATAATGTTATACATAGAATCATTTTCGTTGGGTTATGATTAGTTCTTTTAAAATGAGTTGAATAAGAATAATGGAACCAAATCAATCAATTTTCTAAAAATCAGTATTTCAGAATTGAATGTTTTGAGTGCACAAAATGGTCACCTCACTTGCAACTAATATGCTATTATTCATGGAAATCAATTTCTAAAGTCACTTTCTTTTAAACTGTCTTTTACGATATATTGATTTTGAATTTTGAATTTTATTAATTTTTATAATTTAACGTGGATCTTATTTTTTATTTTTTTAAATTTTATGTTTATTTTTTTCTTATTGCATATTTAACTACTTCTATTGAGTAATGTTATTTGTACATATTCATTTTACATACACTTTTTACATTCTCTCTCTACTTTATCTCTCATATTTAAAAAATTTGTGTGAGAACGTAGAGAAGCAACATTTTCCGTTCTATTTTCCTTCACCTATCCGACTTACTGTGACTTTGGAGTTTCAAAACACACAAAAAGAATGGTGCATGCAAGTTCAATAATAATTGAACATCCAGGTATATATTTTGGGGCTTCAGCCCAAGATTTTTTGGGCTTGGATCGTTATGAATTATGGCACAGGTTGTTGTTGCATGTTGAAACCCTTGTATGGGCTATAACTGAAAAGGCCTGAATGATCATAATTGGGTCTACTTTCTAATTAATATAATAAACAAATTGGTCCCGGCCTTTTACAAAGTAATCGGTCGAGATTCCAGAGACAAACATTTTATTGTCGATAACAGCATGGGCCCATTATTCATCTCCCTGTGATTTCATCAATATCACAAGGATGATTCACAAATATTGACCAGAAAACAAGTGTTGGAGCTTTTGGTAATGGGAAGGACCAGGAGAAATCCTATTTTGCCATATTCAACTTAGTTTAAAAACCAATTATACCCACATCTTCCAACATCACCAATAAAGAATACTAGAGACAAAATCTGACATGAAAAAGGAACAAAATTTCTCTTTTCTTTTTCATGTCTTAAATAGGATTTGATAGGTTAATAATGCCAAAATTCTTAATCAAATGAAATTATTATTTAAAAAGGTAATTATTTAATTTATTAAATTTTAAATTATAAATTTATTAAATATAAAATTATAAAATTTAATAACTTAAAAATAATTTGTGATAATTTAATAACCGAGATTACATTTTTCCCATATCAAATGTGAAAGAATTGAATTCTATAAAAGTAGTGGATGAATTGAGACATTAGTACAAAGTGAGATGGCGGTAGATAGTGCCTACAAGTTCAACCAAAATAACTTTAGAAAATAATTTGCATGCGTAAGAACCGTCCACGTGACCATTTTGATTTGAGCACGCACGACATTGGTCTAATCACATTAATTTCCAATTCCAAATTGAAGCTTCTTACAAATTTCCAATGTATTTCAATGCCACAAAAATGGACCAACAGTAATGAGGGTAGGTACGTACGCTCACTACAAAAAATCATGTACCAATTTCAACATTCCTTCACGTTTCTCTCTCTTCCTTAACCCTTTGCCATTGTCTTTTTTTCATTGTGTTGTCGTTTTAACACCAAAAAGCCGCCTGGGGTCTTTGTTTTGACTTGTGAATGGTCGGTTGGTTTTGCTCGGCGCAAGTCTCTGAAGCTGATGGTAGATGACAACATGCGACGCGGTTTTCCTGGGGGAGATTTTATTGGGCAACGTGGCGTATACCCAATGGCCTTGGGGAGTTGACAGCCGTCGGAATGTTCCGTTTAGGAATAAACTCCAGTTTCGCCTTTCCCGTTCTTTTGGGGAGCCCTTGAACGTAGTGTCTTCGACTTTGAGTCAATAGTAGGCTATCGAGGACACTCAGCTCAATTTGTTGAGAACAAAGAGTAGTCATGAAGAGAAAGAGAGGTCCTTAACACATCATTCAATTTTAAATTTCTCTTTCTCTCTCTCAGTCAGCACATCATTGGCAGATTTACGCTTAGAGTTGGTTAGGCAAGCATCTACGTAATATTTCAAAATTTTTAACATTATATATAGAAAAAGAAGGAGTGTCTATATAACAAAATTTTAAGTTTTCACATAGCAACTTTTTTTGAGAAAGATGGAACAAACTATAATCAAGAAGTTGAAGCACGTATTTTGTTGCATTTTGTCTAACCTTTTGAATTTGTATGCGCTTTGCATTTGATGATCAAACTATATTAAGCATTAGCAACGAGTAAATTAAAGCACTATAATGAAGTTATTAAGACATTGTAAATGTTATGTTAATAATTTATTTATTCAAAAAATGGTTGCAATTGGTGAGAAATGAAAATTGAGAGTCTTTATTTGATGAAGTTTTGTTATTTTGTAATAAGAATCAAATTTTGATTCCAAATATGGATGATTGTAACTCAAGGGCGATCAAGACAAAAGTTCAATAAATTTCAAATTTATATCATTTTTAAGTCAAGTTATATTATCAAATGATCAATCAATAAACAATTTTAAGAGTTAAATAATGCTTTCAAAAGAGGTCAATATTGAGATACTTCTTTGTGTGATATGTTTTATTTCAAAAGACAACTTATTTGTTGTTTTCAATAAGGATTTTTTTATAGTCGTTCAATTTTATTCAAATAATCTTTTTATAATTAAAATTCTTGCACATCGTAGTCAACTTGAATATTACACTTTAAATGTGTGCTAAGATAAAAAGATTTTTAGAATTGAAAAAAATTAATAATCTCTTTAAAAAATTAGTTAAGACAAGAAAACATGTATATCTAGTAATATACTTGTTTATAAAGTTAACCTTGACTTTATTAATAGCACTTGCATCTATTAAAAGAGCTTATTTTGTAATAAATATTAAAAAAAGTGAAATTTATAATTGTATATGAAATAAATAGTTGAATAATTGTTTAGTTATCTATACAGAGAATGACATTTTTAATAATATAGAAGATGAATAAATTTTGTAACAATTCTAAAATATAATAGCACATACAACCATTATGAATATCGTTCAATTATTCTTTTATTATATGAGGTTATAATTTAAAATAATATATTATTATATTACAATAAAAATATTTATTTATTAGTGTCTATACTAAAAGAATGGTAATTTTCCCACTGACCACGTACACTCTTTGAGCACCCTTCACATGCACTTTGCAGTATTCGTGTTTTAAGGCATAAGAAATTGGTGTGTAATGTGGAGGTGACGGATATTGAGAAAATATTGGATGTAATTTTCACGGAAGAGTCTTCGTAGAAGCGATGGCCCCATGTTTTTGGTGCGTGTTTTTGAGGATAAAAAGGAAACAGAGGCAAGGCGTAAAGGTAAGATTTACATGTATCCATTTTCCCATTCTTTTTCATTTTTTCTAATTGTCCTTCTTTTCTGATGGCTCAGTTTGTGGACACAAAACTATCGTACAAACTCTCTTTCTTTGGATTCAAAAAATCAAAATAATACAATTGTTTTAGATAGACTTGACAACAAACAACAAATAATTGGAAAAGCTATAATTATGTGCATAATGCAATATTATGGTTTCGATTCAGTAAATTTGGTAAGGGAGTGTAGGTCATTAGATCAGAAGCCCAATCTGTACAAGTTATTGGACCTCTCTTCTGTTTGCATCTTCTTCTTCCTCTTTGTTTTCTTTTTGGTTACTGTATAACTTATATTTTTCATATGCATGAGTTTTAGCATTATAATTGAGGATGGCCAAAGGCATTATTATTAATGGGAGAGGCACATGAATGAGAAGGAATAAATGAAAAGCATGCAATGTATTAATGTTTTTGTTCTTTCCATCATATATTGTCAAATAATAACCACAAGTTTGATATCAAGATTCGCGCGTGAAGATATTACATTATTGTGCTGCCTTTGTTTAGAGCACAAGAACTGAGAATGTGACAAAGGCAAAACCTTCGTTACTTATCTTTCTTCAAAGTGGGCTCCAATGCTAGCTACCACAATTCTAAATATTGAATATAGGACTAATTTTTGTTTAAAGATAAGGTTGTAAACGATATTCTCTTTTCAATAAGGATTTTTCCAAAACTTAAACTTATACACGTTGATATCAAATCTTCTTAGAACACAATCATCTTCCACTAGGTCAACATCTTGTTGGACTAACTTCATTTCATTAATATAAATGTTTCCCAAATTACGTATTAAAACTCTTTCCAATGTGTTCGACATAGATTTTTAATTAAAAAAAGTAAGTTTAAGAGAATCAAATCAAGATCACAAGATAAGGTTAGTCTACTTTAATTTTTTAAGTAACACAAATTAATATAAATAACTATATAAGACAACAAATTCAAACAAAGATTTTTGTTCTTTAGAGGGACAATTCAACTGTGTTTAGTAGAAATTGAACTTGGAATAATCACCCCTTAGAGTCAAACACTAATGAAGTCTAGTGTTAGTTATAAAGGAGGATCAAAATGCAATGGCAGCTTGGAAAACATGCATCACTATCAATATAGAAATATTAAGATCCACATCTTTACAACTAACAAAAGGCACTACAATGCCAAGAGTCACTCTTTTGTAGTGATTTGAACCAACATCCATTTCCCTTCTCCAATTTTCTTTCACATGCGTAGATGCTGTCGTTTTGTGATATGGTAGGTATTAAGCACATTTTATACACGTCTGATTTGCACTCTCAGATTCTTCTATTATTTTAGATATTGTCATGATCAATGTTCCCTTTTTTTTTAATTAATGTAAAGCAATAAATGTTTTTTTGCTAATACAAGATTCTTAGATGCATTATTGGCTGGGATTTAAACTTGGCTTAAATAGTTAACTTTATTCTTTTTTTTAATTTGATTCTTATATTATAATATCCTCAATACTTAAAAAAAAAATTATTGGCCAACACTAAGAATATTGAGTATCCAAACGCAAGTGATATATATATATATATATATATATATATATATATATATATATATATATTGATGCGTGGATGGAACACCGCAAGACCTTCAACGTTTGGTGAATTGCTAGGTGATTAAGCTGCTTAATCGTGAACCAAACGGTGATTATACCAAGATTAGTTGTAAATATAACATTAAAAAATAAAACAAACAAATACGAACAAAATTGGACTAAGCTACCTTTGAAGATCTGGCTGTAGAAGGCCAACCTATAGCTTTCTTATGATCTCACTCCTCTTCATTATGTCTTGACCTCGTGTGTCTTGATCAGATAGTTGTACAAGACCTGTACCTAAATTTACCTAATTTTCTAACTCACTTTGGGCTTTATTGCCATATATATATATATTACTCCATGTAATTAATTCGATTTAGGTCTCAATTACCAATCTTGTCGGCCAAGAATTAGAGTTTTTTTTATAAGTGTGTGGCATGTAATCATTGCAGCATCTCTCAAAAGAGAAATCATGCATGTTCCCACTAAAATTCTGAAATCTCATAAAAATTAATATAAATTATTAAATTTGTTAAATTTTATAATTTTAATTATTTATTTTTATATTAAATTTTTTATTAAATTAAATTTATGAGAATAAAAAATTGTTTTTACATTTTTATTTGGTGATTGTAGGCTTGTAGCCTTAGCCATTTGGTGGCAAGGAGGAGAAATTAGGGTAGCAGAGGGAGAGGTGCAAAGCGATTGATTGACTAGGTCTTATGAAGACTAGGCTGAGGCATGTGTGTGCATGCATGAAGGGAGGCCCACCAGGAGAGGATAGAAAGGATTGGTTCTCAGTATGTCCGCACTAAAAGTTGACACTAGAGGACACAAAATTACAAGTGTCTACCATCCCAGGGTCCTTCTGTGCCTTGATTGGATTGGCATCGTGACTCGTGAGGATATTCCTGGACATCCACTAAATAATGTGCCCTCCCCTGCGGTCCTTTTTATCTGCTCTAATTGGATAGAGAGGGTGGGGATGCAACGTTGTCACTCTTTTCCCTGCCTCTGTTTCTTCCCTGAAGGCCAAACTTCTCCCTCTCTTTCAGTTATTGGAGACCCGTTAGAATTGAAAGTTGAAAGCGACACAACTCCCTCCCTCAAACCCTTATCCCTGTTGACTCCTTCTCAAGTTTAGGGAATTAATTAACCCTAAAACATCAATTTTAGGGTTATTAATTAGTTTACCATAATCATATCTTGATGGCTAGCTAAATGAAAGACAAAAATTTGGAGACCCATCAATTTGCAAAAGACAAGCCATGAAAGATAGCAGTGTGCAGATGAAGCTTACCTGAAAGAATTAACCCCCGAGTACATATATAGGATAGATGTTGGGTTATTATTATACTTTTAAAAATATAATTTATTCAAACCCAACTTGTTTACATAAAAAACATTTATAAACCGTTAATTTAATTGAAATAGATCAATTTAAATTTGATTTGTATATATATTTAATTATATTTCAATCAAAATTTTTAAATCAAATTTAACCAAACCTAACCAATTTTTTATCCTAAATTCTTACCCATTGCACACCCCCAATGAAAGAACTGTTCAGAAAAGTACAGCCATGAAGCCATTGAATAGGCCATGACCCAGACACTAGACAGCAACATTATGTGGCGAATACGTTCCGCTCTGACTGTTTTGTGTTCCCAAAAGTACCCACACTTGCTGTAACTCCTATTCAATTATTTTGATAGGGGGAGGGTAGGTTTTGTTTCCTAGAGGTCTCTGCCTCTCTGCAGCTTTTGGTTCGGTTGAGTGGCATTATGAGAAACGAGAATTATCCAAAGCTATATACTTTGGGAGAGTGAGCTCAGCCCCATCCCAACCCCGGTGGGAAAAAAGAAACGTGGGCCCCCAGACAAAAAGGTGTCAGCCAAATGGACCTACAGCTTCAGGCTCCCTTAACCTTCAGTTCATCCTCCTCTTGCCCCCAATTATGTAGGAGCAACATCATTGAAATTCGTCCTTAGTTTGAACTTCTCAATTTTCTTTTTTCTTAAATTATATGTTATTTAGGTTTCCCCTCTGACATGGTCAACCCTATTCCTAACTTTTGAATACTTAATTTTGCTTTAACTCATTTAATAAGATATAAATAATAAGTAACTAATAAAAAGATTGTCATTTACTCTCTAACTCATTTGTAATAAAAAAAATAAGTGCAAAAATGGTGACTTAAATATTGCATGCTTTCTAAACAATTCTAATACTTAAGGTGTAAACAAAGTATAGAAAAAAAGATTATGCTATTCTTAATTTTTTTAAGTCTATAAATATTATTGTTTTTTAAATAAAATTAATTTTTATTTAAGATAAGAGTTAAACGATAAATTTTTTTAATAAAAATAATTTCAAAATAATCTTAAATTTATTATTTATTTTTAAATAATTTAAAATATAATCAATTATCATTGTGTGAATCATTTATTAATTATTATCCTCAGTTTTTATAAAAAAATGAAACTATTAATTTTAATATGTTTTATAAATTAAATTTTAACACCCAAAAATCAAATGTAAGTGAATCTGGCAGTTTCATAAATTGCGTTAAATGGAAATACAGTTTTCTAAAAAAGAGGCTTTGAGAAATTTACGACAAACATGAACAAATAGGCAGAAAATGGTGCAACGAAAGAGAAATTAAGAAAATGCAATGCTTTAAAGCCATTTTCTGAGTCTCTAGTCGCCTGGCTGTAGCGGACCGAAAAGATGATGATGGGGAAAGGGGGTGATGGGGAATTGTAGCATTGTCCTTGACTGCAGAAAAGGAATCTTGAGCACGTGGCGCAGGCACACGTGTTGAAATTCAGTGGACTGCCGAAGTCGGCATTTTGGTGGCCCGTCACAGCTTGCCACCTATGTGAGTTCCACCTATGCTTTCTTGTTTTCTTCGAAGTCTTTCCCTCTGAACTGCTGTACTCCAGACAGTCCACTTCACTTTGTATGCTAACCATTTGACGTTGCTCTTCAATTTCTCTATCGCATCAATCACCTAAGTTTTAATCGTCTACATCGTCTTTTCCTCTCTCTCTTTTTGAAAGAGTGAATGAATTAGACACGTGGCATTCACATTGGGAGCATCAACGGCCTATATTCATCCAATTACAATCTTAATTTGCTCAAACAAACAAGTGAAAAACACCATGTTTTTGTTCTTTAACGAACCTCATGTAGGGGACCTGGGGAGAGAAGCAAAACATGTATGGAAGTTAGAACGATCGTCGGTTGTTGCTTGCTTCTTTTGTCTTTCTGTTTGTCAATGATTTAAAAAGTTGTCTAATTTGTATAAAGAGTGTCCCATTTTTTATTTAAAATTTAAAATATTTTTCAATTAATAATCAAAAATTAATTATTTTTAAAATAAAAAATTATATTAAATTTAAGATAATATATTTAAAAAATTTAATTATCTATTAATTATATTAGACTTTATTAATAGAATATTCTTACTAACTTAGAAAAATTATATTTTTATTAAAATTAATTTATTAAATTCTCAAAAAATTTTATATAAAATATTAAGTTTATTAAATTTTATAAATTAAGTATGTGATATTTAATAAATTTAATAATTTTAAAATTTTAAAATAAATTTTTTATAAAATTTAATTTATAAAAATAAAATAACTGTTTAACTGAATAAATATAATCTATTACCCATGTACACAAATTTAAGTATTGGAGAAATTCTTATTAGAAGGAAAAGACTGTATATAACTTTCATTAAACAAAGATTTAATCTCATAATTAATAATAATATAAAGTTATTACGGTTCAAAACATGCTTGTATAGAATCTCTGTCACTTTCTTCGTAGACACACTCTAACCCTTTGTCTAAGTTTTCATTTTGTATAAGTTTGATGGGCCATATATATTAAAAGAATGATACACATATGAATAAATTCTACACATCAATAATAAACATTTTCACACTTTTTTTTTTTTACATTTTTTCACTCCTAAAAATTTACTCTCTGTCTGTGAAGGGAGCATGTGCTAGCTCACCACATACCCCGAGCATTTCCTGATATATTACGTATCATTCCTCCTCATTTTTGGAATTGTTAGATACCTGTTTCTGAAAATGCATGACTAAGGTAAAGTAAAACGGTAAAAGGGCTACAAGCTTGCACCTTCCATGGGGATGTTGCCTTAGAAACAAGCGTGATTGGTAAAATTTATACTAATCCAATTATGTCACAAATAATATGTTAGTTGGTCAGGGCAGTTATTATAGTTTTTTCCGGTAAAGTCGGCTGCCTAGACCTGGGATTCCTCAATTATTTTTTAGGATGCTTTTCCGTGACAGTGGAGGCGCAAATATTCTTACTATCTGTTTTAAACCTTGAAATATTTTATAAAGAAAAATAGCATGTCTTGGAAAGCATTTTATATTAATACTTTTATAGTAAGTGTGTGAATAGTAACTTAAATGCTAGCATCTGTAGCCTGTATTTATTTATTTTTTAATTATACACATGACTGTTGGGCAGAAGTAGAATGAAAGATAAAAAAAAGGTTAATCTTGTAAAATAGGATTTACTAAAATTTTATAAAAATAAATATAAAATATTAAATTTATTGAGTTTCATAGTTTAGTAAAATTTAAAAAAATTTAATTGTTTGAATTTTTTAAATAAATTTTTTGTAAAATTTAGTTAAAAAAAGAGACTAATGAACAATTAAGGTAGCAAAATTAATAACAAATAAAATGAATTTAGGGAATTACCAAAAAATTATAATTTGGGGAAACATAGTTTGAAGAATAGTTCATGATGTGGATCCCATCTACCATGGTTGGGTTAGTGGTAGGAATGGCAATGGGTTGGACGGCGGCAGGGAATGGTATCTCATTCATTCCCAACTCTGAAGGAAAGATCTTCCCCATTCTCGCCCCGAACTCTAAGGGTGGGAAGAAAATTTTTTTCATCCCTAATTCCCATGAGAGAGTAAGTATCTATGTGGATTCAAAATTTTAGAATTTTTAAATAATTTTTTAATATGAATAAACTATAAATTTTATATATTTGTTTATTAATTATATGTAGTTATCAACTTATCTTTTATATTAGATATTATTTTATTGTTATTAGTGGTCTTATCATTATTTTATTATTTCAAGATACTTGCAGGATGGGAACTTTAGTCCCCATCCCATCTCCAAAATTATGATGGAGAGAATTTTCTTCCCTCTCCCGTGAATCCCCACTTAGTTGGAGAAAATTGCCTTCCCTAGTTGGAGGCTCAGAGTTACCCATGTTTAGATTAGTCTAATGTCCATAACCAAAAGAGCATAATGACATTTTTAAGTATTCTATTGGAAAGATTAATTTAATAATTATTACTTTTATTTTAATCATGGACAATCGCATTCCATTACTTCAAAGATACACAGACAATGCATAGAATTTTAAGGATAATGGCAATGGGTCTAGGCTGCCTTGTTTTATTCTAAAAAGAAAGGGATAGTGACAAGATTTTTTTTTAACAAAAAATAGACCAATAGGTCCTAAATCTCTCCTTATCTATGGGATAAGTAAAATTCTGATTTTAAAAAAATTTAGAGTAAAACTCTATTTTAGTCCTTCACAAATCAATTAATTTCTATTTTGGTTATTCACTATTAAGAACTTCTAATTTAATCCTCTACTAATTAATTAACTTCTATTTTAATCCCTCACTGTTAATAACTTTTAATTTGGTTCTCCATAAATTAAAATTGATATCAATTAAATCCCTCATGTAAGCAACATGTGACGCCGTTAAAGTTTGGGTTGATGTGACAAATGGTGCTAATGTGACATGATGACATAGCAGATAGTGCTAATGTGACGCAATGATGTGGTGGGTAACATGGCACCATTAGATTCCTTAAAATGCCACGTCACCCGCCACACCACCCACCACTGTGCTGGTGTGGCAGGTGATGTGGCAGATGGGCACTGACATGGCACTGTTATATTCCTTAAAATGTCATATCACTTGCCACATCATCGTGTTACGTCAGTCTAGTCCTTGACAACGTCACATGTTGATTATATTAGGGATTTGATTGATATCAATTTTAATTTTTGGAGGACTAAATTAGAAGTTATTAATAATAAATGACTAAAATAGAAGCTAATTGATTAGTGAAGGACTAAATTAAAAGTTCTAAATAGTGAGGGATCAAAATAAAAATTAATTGTTTTGTGGAGGACCAAAATAGGATTTTATTGAAAAATTTATAATATTGTTTTCCCTTCAAAACATTATATATAATATGTTAATAAAATGTGTGTAGATCAATAGATTAAGTGTTAAGCATGTTCCTCCATGTGAACACATGGAAGAATATTTGTGTTATATGAATTATATATAGAAACCTGAATGCTTTCTTGATGGTCCCTCCCTACAGCTCCCATGTGTAGTCGATCATCTATGCTAGCACTCATTCATGTTCATTAATTTGATGGCATGAGAGGATTAATACTTGACCTATGATAACATTGCCTTAGAAGTTCAATCATTGATTCCCCTTCCCATTACCCACAATATCTTCCAAACATGGATTCATATGACTCTTCCACCAAATCATTTATTTGGTCTTCCTAAATTTTTAGTTTTCATTTCCTAATGCCTGCATAGTTCTTGTGCAACTAACCATTCATCATATTTCTCTCTTTCTTTATTTAGATAATCTCTGCTTATATATATAAATTTATATTTTTTAATAGATGAGTGATAAGTTACTTAATATATATATAAAATTTTGATTTAAATTTAAAATTTTAAATAAAAAAGTTAAATGTTACTATACTTTTTAAAATATCAACTATAAACAGACGTGTTCATGATTTGCTTCTCTACCTTTGAAACAGATTTGAAGTACTTGTACCATTGTACATAAAACTTTTCATTGATATGTCATTTTGCACTGTGAGAATACATGTTTACGAAAACTATGAATTGAGCTATCCCACTTAGCGTTGTCCATTAATGTATATGCATATATCTGATGTGTTTATTGTGGAATTCTGATAAAATACATGTTGTGTATGAGTGGGTGGGTTTTGGTGAATAGTGATGGAGTACGTAAGAATAGCATTTAATTTCAGAAGAGCCTTAAACGCGTTTGAGTAGTAAGAATCACTATGCATAACAATAATCTCATAATCATGGCAACCTATTCGTTATTTGATTGAGCCTCACATTGCCTCCGTAGTGTGGAGACAGACACGTCAGAGATTGTGTAGGGTGCAACTCTGTGCTAATTAATTCCCAATTACTTCATTATAATCTTGCTTTACATTAATAATTAGCACAAATTTTCTTGACCATGTACACTATCTGGCTTTCTGTGTGAAATTATAAATAAACCCGCCGACCCTGCTTTACTTTCTCAGTTTCTTTATGCAAACACATATCTAGTTTGGTAAAACTAAGGTTCTTAGTGTACTAATTAGTTTACAAATATGTAAAGTAAAACATCAACAAGTGTGTTGGGATAGTGATAAGGTAACTTCGCTTCAGTCTCGAGTTAAAGATTTAAGTTTAAAATTATTTTTATTGTGAAAAAAGTTTAACTACTCAGCTCTTCTCTTAGATGGAGATTAATTTCTCACATGTTATATAATAGTAAGAGAAATTATAAGAAAAACTCAAGGGGATATGTGAAGTCTCAAAAAGAAAGAAATATATCTAATATTAAATTTTAGATAAAATAGGATGGTGCGCATGGTAGTTAATCCCAACTTCCATCTCCATTCACCCAATTAAATTAATTCGTATAATTATAGACAAAGAATTCGATAATATTTAAAAAAGAAAAAGACAATATTAGGTCATGTAATGCCTAAACTTTGACGAGCCAGCCGACACGTTGATAGATAGCCTGTGAATGTTGTTTTTTTCTGCATTATATAAAGGCAAAAATGGTGGTCTCTGTCGAACTCAATCCTTAGTTTTATTATATGTGTCATATTAATTGTATTATATTCTACCTTTTCTAGAGGTTTAGGATCAGCCATGCCCATTTTTAAAGTATGAGAAATATTTCATTTGTCGTCAGAACCAGAAGAGAGGATATGTTTGTTATATTTATACAGCTCCCATGATAAGCCGAAAGCCAGTTATTATTATAGTAAACAATGCAACTCCCTCATTTGATGGCTTAAGCAGGAATATAACAATAACAGATGAATACTAAAATGGGTCTGACAAGTAGAAAATCTTTCTGCAGCAGATATGTTCACTTTAAAAAAACCAGATCATTTGTCTCCCAAATAAGGTGTAAACCATTGAATTCATGGCAGCTATAGTCGCGTATAATTAGCACATCTCACCCATAATTATTAAATTCTCTCATATACTTTCTTTTATCTATAAACTGCATTGCTGTGTCAAAATATTTTATATTAATTTATTTTAGTCGAAATATGAGGTATTCTACATTTGGGCAAGAGTAATTTTTGGCAGATATAAAGCGAAATAGTTTTATTCTAATCTCAAAGAGTAAGCTTTAAGATACTTGAAATATAACCTACTTTCATTGTTTTAACCTCTCAAGATTTTATATTAATTTTTTTGTTATTAAATAACATTTCCTACTTTGATTTAGCATTCTAGAACAATGATATTCAATGAACCTAATAATTATGATCTCTCCTAGGCAAGAGTAAAAACTCAATGTGATAATTGTATCAATATCGGCAACTTTTCAACTTTATAAAGGACTATTTAAGGAGAAAGGTTTTGTGCATATCGTAGGTTTCACATCAGATACTTTATCCGAGATGCCTACCGATATTTCTAGACATTATTTTGTTTGCCAATGGACTTCTGACAACACTAAACTTCCATTACAAACTGGTCCACCCTATATATAGATGCTACCAGAGCTTGTGTGCATGTCTGTGCTGGTGTGAGTGTGATGTATTTCCCTATTCGCTGTTAGATATATAAAGAAAGAACAGATATCTCATGACATCCTACATTTTTTTTTTTTTTTTTAACAAAGTTAGAGTGAGAAGATGTTATTTTTATGATCAGAATATATTATAAATTTTAATAAAAATTATAATAAAATTTATAAATTATTTATTAAATGTGACAGTTGTTAGAAAAATTTAATCTTAAATTCTGTGATAAAATATTTTAAGTTTTTATGTTGTTGGCACATGGCACATGATTTTTGTTGCATCATGCATTACATCATTTTGGGTTAATGCCGTTTACAGTTGTGTTCTTTAAGTCTGGTTTTAATGTTGCCGTATTGAATAGGAAGAAGTAAAATATCGTCTCTAATTACTTTTAATTGCTTCAACGAAGGTTATGTGCACTCTCTATATATCTTCACTCAATATGTAGATTACACGTAGCATCCAGTCAAATTTGTCAATATTAGTGCTGCCAAAGCATGCATCAAATATTGTTTGCATACATTGGAAACTTTGAAAAAGTTAAGGATATAATAGCAATGGATATGAAATTTTAGATTTCTTCTTTTTATTTTTTCCGATTTAATGGTAATTTTAATTTTTCTCTGTCACAAAGAAAGGGGTATAGGAATTATATTTTTCAATTTAATAATTAAAATTCAATAAAAAAAAGTATGAATTTTAGAATTTTTTGAATTTTATGAAATAACCTTACCTTTTAAATATGATTAATTTTTATTTGAAATAAAAATAAATAATAAATTCTTTTAACAAAAGTAATTATATAATCAAATTTTACATATATATAATCTATTTCAACATGATTTAGAATATAATCAACTATTGCTACGTTTCGATTGAGTTTTAGAGATTATTAATGAATAGAGAAGTTAGAGAGAATGGAGAATGTGAAAGAGAAGAGTTTCATTGACTAAAAAAGGAAGAACTTTAATTAATTAATTAATTAATTAATAATAATAATAATGGAAGAAGGAAGGTCAGATGCCAAGGTAGCATAAGCGTGTGGGGCAATTGATGTGACGAAGATTTCAGAGTGAAGAAGGGACACCAGGAGAATTGGCCACGTGTATAGGAAATGACACTCCTCCTCTCATAGAGGCAGGAACGCGGGGTTCGACGTGTACAGCGACCAAAATGGCCTACCCACTCGCTCAGACCAAACACAAAGACACACACCCAATACCAAAGCCCAACCCTTCTTGATTTTCATTCTAACTTTGAAAATTTGATGATTTTTATTTATAATTTTTGCTGCAATTTCTAATTTTTGAACTCCGAAGTTGGGGTCCGAATCTCCTTCCCCAAACCAACTTACTTCTTGTAACACTATAATGGGCCAACAGAGAACCTTCATCCAACGCTCCTGTTTTTCAGCTTTCATTTTCTTTTTTCTTTTCCCTTTATGTTCAGCACTGAATTGTTTTCTTGTCGCCAATTGTCATGTGTGATTGCTCTCAATTTAAGGAACTTTCTCGCCTATTTGAAGACTATTCCCTTTTATAATTCTTCTTGCATAAAATTTTCACACGCACATATTATTGGCTTGTTTTGTATTTTAGAGAGAGAAAGTGAAAGAACATGGTCGTGGCATTTTTTCAAGCCGTTATGTCCCGCGCACAGCCCCCACATAGTTTTGATCACTTATTGGCAATCCCACCTTTTGTTAGTCCCTCCATTTTACTAAACCTACACGTGGTCCTCTCTACAGTTCTATTTTGAACGTCATGCCTTCGCTCCCACGCTATATATACCCCTTCTCTCCCTCTCCACTCTCCTCAATTCTTTCTCATTCGATCTCTTCCAATACCAATACTTTCAAAAGGATTTACAACTCTCACATCCCAAAACAGCAAGCAAACTTTTCGAAGATTTGAACTGCAAATTTCTTTCAAAACCAACCAGTTTCCATTCTTTTCTACTGTTGCTACTTCAACTACTGGTGCTATTTCGACTCTTTTAAAATAGAGAACTATGGCATCATCCACAGCAGCTACGTCTTCAAACTCATGGATTAACACTAAACTCCCATCTTCATATTCTTCACCATTCAAAGACTTGGGCTGCAATTCAACCTCTATCACTATGAATAGGTCTACTGGAAAGCCCAACATATCTTGTTCCCTTCAAACACTCCATTTTCCCAAGCAGTATCAACCTTCTAAAAAAACTGCTTCTCCCACAAAGGAAAATTCTTCTGCTGCTTTGTCCCCACCTTCTTCACCTCTTGTTGATGATAAAGCTGTGCCCCAAAGGTGGAACCTTTTACAGAAAGCTGCAACCATGGTGTTGGATTCAGTGGAGACTGCCTTGGTTGCCCACGAGCGCCAACACCCACTTCCCAAGACCGCCGACCCAAGAGTCCAAATTGCTGGCAATTTCGCCCCGGTGCCGGAGCAACCCGTTCAGCACTCACTGCCAGTAACCGGAAAAATCCCCAAATGCATTCAGGGTGTCTATGTTCGAAATGGAGCCAACCCACTTTACGAGCCCGTTGTCGGTCATCACTTCTTTGACGGCGACGGGATGGTCCATGCGGTTCAATTCAAAGATGGGTCTGCAAGCTATGCCTGTAGATTCACAGAGACTCATCGTCTTGTTCAAGAACGATCTCTGGGTCGCTCTGTTTTCCCCAAAGCAATTGGTGAGCTTCATGGTCACTCTGGCATAGCAAGGCTCCTCCTTTTCTACGCTCGTGGTCTATTCGGCCTCGTAGATGGAAGCCATGGAATGGGCGTGGCTAACGCAGGCCTTGTTTACTTCAATAACCGTCTTCTCGCCATGTCTGAAGATGATTTACCTTACCATGTGAGAATCACACCCAGTGGGGACTTGAAGACTGTGGGTCGCTACGATTTCGATGGCCAGCTCAAATCTACAATGATTGCTCACCCAAAAGTTGATCCAGTTTCTGGGGAGCTTTTTGCTTTGAGCTATGATGTTGTAAAAAAACCATACTTGAAGTACTTTCATTTTGCTCCAGATGGAAACAAGTCCCCTGATGTAGAAATTCCCGTGTCAGAGCCCACTATGATGCATGACTTTGCGATTACAGAGAAATTTGTGGTGATCCCAGATCAACAGGTGGTGTTCAAGCTCTCTGAGATGATTCGGGGTGGCTCCCCGGTAATCTATGATAAGAACAAGATGTCTCGGCTTGGAATTCTGGACAAGAATGCCAATGATGCTTCTGGGATTAGATGGATTGAAGCTCCTGATTGCTTCTGTTTCCATCTATGGAATGCTTGGGAAGAGCCAGAGACTGATGAGGTTGTGGTGATTGGATCTTGCATGACACCTGCAGACTCCATTTTCAATGAATGTGACGAGAGTTTGAAGAGTGTTCTCTCTGAAATTCGCCTCAATTTGAAGACTGGAAAATCCACACGCAGGCCTATCATTTCTGAGGCTGAGCAGGTGAATTTGGAGGCTGGAATGGTGAATAGGAACAAGCTTGGGAGGAAGACCCAGTTTGCTTATTTGGCACTTGCAGAACCATGGCCTAAAGTTTCAGGCTTTGCCAAAGTGGACCTCTCATCTGGGGAGGTGAAGAAGTACATCTATGGAGATGAAAGATTTGGTGGGGAGCCTCTGTTTCTTCCTAGAGACCCCAATTCTGAAGGGGAAGATGATGGGTATATCCTAGCATTTGTGCATGACGAGAAGGAATGGAAATCAGAGCTGCAAATTGTGAATGCCAGGAATTTGAAGTTAGAGGCTTCCATTAAGCTTCATTCAAGGGTGCCATATGGTTTCCATGGCACATTCATACATTCAAAGGATTTAAAGAAGCAGACCTGAGGGAGACTAGAAGTTCTTCATATGGGCGCGTTTTCTTTCTTCCTCTACCATTGTTGCTTGAGAGGGGGAGAATTACCTGTGGGATGCTTGTAGATAATGTCCCCGGACTTCCCTCCTCTGTTTACAGCCGCTGAACCTTTTCCTTTTTCTTCATCTTTCTTTTTTGGGTAAATTTTAAGTGAGAGGTTTTGGGGGGCCAACTTGTAGCTTTTGGGTATAGTTTTAGCTATGGAGCTCAGCTGGTTTCTGCTTATTCTTTCACTTTATGTGCATGAAATTATAATAAGTTACAATATAGAATGTGATAAACTGTGTTTGCCAAGTTGGTCTAGTAAAGTTCTGTTCCACACAGTTCTCTGTTGTGAATACAAGAGTGAATACTTATTTCGTTAGTGTCTAAATATTTTTCTTTAAATTCACGTCTTCCTAGATTTCACTGACTTATGGACTGCTGCATCTATTGTTTCCTTTTTGATGCTTTTCTGCTTTATATAGCCTATAAAAAACAAAAATTTATGAATCATTGAATATTGATTGGCTCAAAGGAACCAGCCTACAGTTTAATATTATTGGAACTGGGTAAAACCTCCGATGCGAATACTCAAAACTGTGTCTTTATGCCTTTGATGAAACATCAGGTTATAATCATCTCAGTTGCATCTTTTTGTTTAAGGGTGGTGGGGGTTTTTATACAGTTGGAAGGTTAAATCACTATAAAACAGAAAAATCCATGATCAAGTACAGTTTGCCTTCATCAGTTTTCGTTATGTAGAAACAGCAAAAGATGATGGCACCATGGGAGATTCACATGTTAATTTCATGACCATCCGATCACAGCAAATCATCCAGGCAAGAGCTACCTTCAACCCAGTTGAAACTTTTAATAAGATATTTCAATTTTGACAGGGCAATTATTGTCAAATTACAACCAGTATATGATTAGGTGCCAGTCAACTTCGCAAATTACTACCATTACCATTGTATGATTTGGTGTATGTTGCTGTTAACGAGCAGATGGAACATTGATTTTATGTAATTGTGTAATTCGATTGGTGATATGAAAAATCACTTACAGAAGTCATGCGAATTTTGAAAGTTTTATTGGTGGATTGTGGGCAAAACTGGTTGACACACACCTATGGCACATAGAACAGTGACATTTGTTGACAGGAGTCAGACTTCCCATACAAAGTGCCATTAACCTATGAAAAAAGCTTAGTTGCACGTGTATAAGTGGATCATTAAATTGTCATAAATAATAATTATGATAAAATTTATTGAGTTTAAAGATTTAAAATTTTTTAAAATAAATATTTAATAAAATTTAATTTATCATAATAGCACGAGTGTTACCCATAAGCCTCAATATTGAGGGGAAGGGATGCCAAGGTGCTTAGAGGGTCCAACCCATGCAGATTTTCATCAATAAATGAAGCTTTTCATCACGTCAAGCGTCTTGTAATGAAAGTCTGTCTAAATTAGTCAGTAGAAGATTACGGGCAACTCTGTTAGATGAGTTTTGTAGAAAGTGGTTCGGTATGTAGCGCATGTCTCTGGGGTTTCTCGTTACCTTCACTCATAGTGCAGGCTCAGTAGTGATGGTCATTTTTTGTATTTATATTGAGAACCAATGGCCATCGTGCTCAGTGATGCTTAAGCCAACTTGAGCTTTTAGTCAGACTATGTCATGGTTTCACCATAACGCTTACAGTGCATGATCGAGGCGTTTATGGATCATTGACTTTTGTAGAAGTGAGGGCAATGCCTATGTTCCATTTCAAAATAAATACTTGATCAAGAAGAATTTTACACGGAGGACACTACAATTAGTATCTAGCAAATGGTTGAAATGAATGTTTTTGGTTTTGAATAGGAATGTGTAAAAAATTGGAATTCAAATTAGACAAAACATAAAATAATCTTCAAAAAATAGGGCCATAATTATTTTAATTTTTTATATATGTAATTCATTCCATTGATCCTTAAAAGAAAGACAAATATATAAAGTAATTTCTTAAAGATAATGTAATATCTAAATTAATCCCTTATAAATTTAATTTAATCTTTCATAAATTTAATTTTATTTATTAACACTTCAAAATAAAAAATACATCTAAGTTATTCCCTTACAAATCTTGAACTCTAAATTTTAAATTCTAAAAATTTAAAGTTTAAAATTTTAAATTCTTAAATTTTAAACTCTTATACCATAATCCTTAAATACAAGTTTTAAATCTTAAAATCTTAAATATAAAAATTATAAAATTTTAAATTCTAAATCATAAAATTCTAAACCCTTATACTATTTAAAATTTAAGTTTAAAGTTTTAAGGTTTTCTAATTTTTATATTTAAAATTTTAATATTTAGGGTTTGAGTTATAAATTATGGTATAAGAATTTAAAATTTAAAGATTTAAAATTTATGAGGGATTAAATTAATTATAATTTTTATCTTTAGAATATTAATAGATAAAATTAAATTTGTAAAAGATTAATTTAGATATGATATTATCTTTAAGAGACTATTTATATGTTTATCTATCTTTTAAAAATTAATTAAATAAATTATATATGTAAAAGATTAAAATAATTATAGCTTTATTTTTAAAGAATCATTTTATATGTTTTGACTTCAAACTATTTAAATTAATACAATCCTACCTGTCATTTGTTTATATATATATATATATATATATCATCTGTAATGAGTTATATAATTCTTTTTTTTTTATTGTAAAACTTCATGCGACTCAAACGTGCAAAATATGTACAAAACCCGACAACTTAATAATTGCTGTTCATTCGAAGGGCAGAAGGCCAAGATTCCCAAAATGTAAAGATAGTTACCGATAATGTAGCATTCACGATAGTGAATGATGCCACATGTCATAGGCTGTTTTCATCATAAAAACAATTATTATGAGCGACACTTCTAATAAATTTGGACCTTGGTACTATCAGATAAGATAGGTAATTTGTTTCTTTACATAAAAAAATCTTTCACTGTTGGAGTTGAGAAGTGAAATGAGATTCTTAACTGAGGACACTCATTTACGATAAATGTTAAAAAATATTAAAATTAAAATTAAAAAATTAAAAAAATAAATAATAAAAATAATAATTATAAATAAGATTATAAATATAAAAATAAAAATATTATTCATTTATAAGTAATATTATTATTATTATAAAAAAATGATATCAATATGCGAGAAACATACGCTATCTTCACATACTGAAACAAATTATTTTAAGTAAGAAAAATAAAAAAATATAAATATAAAGTGTGTGTAATTAATGTATATGAATATCATTTCTCCATTATTAATATCCAATCAAAATAATTAATATTATTGATACTTAAGTGCTTAATACAATAATTACATAATATATAAATAGAAATAAGTTACTAAATAAAGTATTGGTCCGGTACAAATTAATTTTGTTTCCAAAAAACTTAATGTCGAGGTGAACAAATTTGAGTCTTGAAAAAACTTTTGTTGAAAGGAAATCTTCATCCGATAATAGTTATGTACAAATATCTTAGGAAAAGTTTAAATTTAATAATATACTAATAAAAACATGTCTCAATGTATATTTATACAACAATGCACTGATATAGCTCACCCAAAAAAAAAAAAAATAATGCACTGATATATAATCAATATTAATCAAAATCATTCACAGAACTAGGTTAGCAATGCAACTAAATTTTGCTGAGTTCAATATAAATAATTTAGTCTCCAACTCTGTTGTCACATTGTTGGGAACTTCGTATCAGTAACTTGAAGAACATGTCATTTTTCTGGAAGTCAAAGTACCAACAATTGTGCCTGCTAATAAATCTGTGCTCGTTAAACAATGAACACAGTAAAAATGAGCCAAGCAACTAAATTTAATCTTAAGAATGCCAAATGGGAAAGGCGTTGCACCGTTGGTTAATGGTGCAATATGCAGCCAAAAGCGAGATATTAATGCTGCAATTCTGCAGGTGTTAACAGCCACAAGTTGGAAGAACCTACAGAAGCCACTAGCCCTCTAAATATGCCTTTCTATATAGATTCCAAAATCGCAAGCCACACTGACAGAATTGACCATGTCTCTGACTTACTGTATCCACCGAGAACGCCGCTTTCCAGCCGAAACGTCTGAAAGCTTCATTCTCTTCCCAGCACATGCACAGCGAAATATTGGAAAAGATCCCCCCCATTACTCCGTGACCGTAGAGCCCAGAAAACCCAAATAAAAATAAAAGAAATAGAAACAATAGAAGCTGCTATAACCCCAAATTTTATGATAACTGGAAACTCTGCCTATCTTTCTAACAAAAAACGCTGATTTACTTAATTGAATTTTTACTCATGACAATTATATAATTTAAATTTGATTTTAAGAATTTTTTTATTAATAAGCAATTTATAAATTATAATTGAGGTTAATAGTCTATCTTCACTATAAAATAATTGAACTTCCCCCTAATCTTAAACTTTTACTTGCCCAACAAAAAAAAGGCTCGGCCTCTGGTGGTTTTGTCCTTTCACTAATTCTTCTATTCTCATCCATGTCAAGCTCTTGTTCTGCATATTACAATACAGATAATATAAGGTATGTATATTATAGAAATAAAGACTAATCTTATTAATGTATTATAACAAACACATATAATACTGAATCTTCATTTATAAAATACCTAGATATTATGTAATTCCTAATGGTGTAAGTTGTATTGTTCTTACAGCTGTATCATGCATGGGACGTAAATTTCTAAGGAAATCTCCAAAAGAAGAGAAACCCAGAGAAGATTAATAAAACCAGATAAAACTGTGTGCTTCTTTCATGATTGTTGGTGTCTGGACTTCCATTCTTAGGTGTCAGTGTGGTGATTGGTTGAGAAAAATGTCAGCTTCTGGGAGTGGCCATTGGACAAAGAAAAATGGTAAGTGGAACAGAAGAGGGTATAAAATTGCAACAAGTATATGGAAAACTGTTTTATCTTAATTATTGTGAAATTGGAGAGTGACGAACGGCATGATGCAGTGCATTAACTAACGTGCATTTAAGTGTCCTAAAAAGTACAACCTCAAATTCTTAAACCTCCAGAGCAGCCCCACATTCCTGAATCAGCACGAGGACTTGGCAAAATAATTTTAGCTTGTGTCATTTGCTAAGCTGAAAGTGGGTATTAGACAATAAAGATATAGCTTCATGATACCCTTAGTTTTCATGGTCACGTAACACAAGCTTCTGGCAGTTTGTGTCTCACCAAAAAGCACCATTGAGTATGAGGATTTGATTAGAATTGTTAAAGCATTATTATATATAATGGAAACCCTAATAAACAGGCAGCATACTGCATACGTATGCCTAAAAGCAAGTGACTTTTCTAACGCACATTCAACATCTTTAATTCGTTCCCTAAAACGCTTAATCTTGCCCACAAAGATAACATACAATAAGCACCAAAAGACGTTCTGCATGTGACCCTTTCTTAGCACACTCTTTTTTTAGATTAGTCAACAATTTTAATCCAAAACACAACCTACCGAAAGAGCCTTACTCCACATCAGTATTACAGCGGAAAACGTTCTTCCCACGTAAAAGGAAGAAACAAAATTTTTACTAAGCCTATCTAGGTTATTAAAATTTTAGGTTTAAATTTTTTTAATATGTATTTAATAAGATTTAATTTATAAAAATAATAAAATTGGCATTGCACCCTTAAACTGGGGCCTATATGTACTGAATTACTAACTGCAACAAATTTCAAGTGTCGATCGATGTGCATTGTTGCGGAAGTCACAAGGCTTAATACCCATGACATCCTCTTTTTCGAGAACTTTCTATGGCTAATAATTTCTACACAGTTTCATCCACGGCGGCTGAATTTGGTCCCTGGTATACAAGAGAAGCCAATACAAAGACTCAAGATTTTCCCAGAATGTCGTAAGAAACTCCAATCTTCTCAATGTAAATTTGGAGAAATTGCACCAGCGGGCCATATGTAAGCACCCAACGCATGCTAAACAGGGTCTAAGCCACAATTTAACCAAGCAAAGTAACGCAAGTGATACACAGTCCAAAATATAAGAACTTCCCCTGCATTCCAGCTCGCAAAATTGAATGACACCTTTAAAAGATTTAACTGAATGTGCGATGGTCTAGTTTCACCCCAATGACTCTGCCATGTGCAGCATTATACATCTGTCAGTACAAAACACTAAGGTTTATCTGCTATAAATGCTTGCAAACTGTGGGCTATGTAAAGTGACAGATGCTTTCATTTCAAAGGGCAAAAAGAAAGTTTCAGTGAGGTTGAGGTTTCTGGATTAAAACTGTTAAAACTCCACTACATATTTTGTAGCATAAAATATGCTTAAGATGACAGCCTTTGGCGCAAAAGCTGCATAAGAATGACATGTAATTCGTGTTCAAAGGCTGCATGAGTGACATGGTATCACATGTAATCCACAGAAACTTATTTCCCATAGATTTGGTCCCCGCAATGCATTTCTCTCTGATCTTCCTTTTTGTTGTTCATTCATTAGAATAACAATATTATCCTATTAAAAGTTTTTGTGCATAAAATATGCGTTCCCTCAACCACATCGATTTGGCTTTCACAATTCCACGCATCACATAAATGGTTGCAAAGGTGATTCCAATTACAAAACTTTCGTTCTTATGTTCCATTACTTTTTTTAATTAGTACTTAATATTGCCAGTGTGCAGTATGACACGTGGCACAAAAATTAAATTCGCATTGTTCGATTAACTTTGAGAAATCAAATATCGGTCATTAAGTTTGATATTACGAGAGAGATGCAAATCCAGAATGAGGAACACCCAGAAGCAGTTAGCATACGAATAGTATTTCATGACCACCAATTATAGCAGGGAGAATTCAGTATCATTTGAACCATTGCCCAAGTGCTATAAAGGGAATGCAAATGGGAATTTAAGCACAAGAAAAAGGATGAATGAACCCTCAAGGTTAATACTGTTAAATCTCCCATTGGTAACTGACCCGACTTACATTCCTCTAAAGAAAAAAAAAACACGATGAACTCCATTGCTTGTAAAGTCTTCATCCTCCATGAGTATTTGTGCAAGCAATCCCCATGTCAAAAGAAGAAAAAAAATGTCCAAGCAATCCCCTACAGATCTCTTGGTAGTTACCTTCCCCAACAGTCAATGCTTAGTCATTTTCACACCGTGGCAACTACACATTCCTCTTCGGCGGGAAATTTTTCTTTTTATTGATAAGGAAAAAGTTCTTTTCTTCACATAAAATTAATCGAAACAGAAAAAATATAAATACAAATATATAAAACACATGAATTTGTGCAGAAAAAAATGACAAATATATGATTAAGTTAATTCAACATTCCCAGTCAGGAAACAATAGGGAGCCTTAGAAATAACAAGGAGGTTTAAAAATGTAATACAGATAACAGCAGAAACTGCATGCTATAATTCAGCAACTACAAAGAATTTATGTAAACTAGTTCTCTGATGGAAAGAATATATTTAAAAAATAACATTAGTGATATAATACATCATTTGTTAATAACAATTCAGCAAAAAATTGACTTTAAAATGCGGTGAAACACAATATTCTCACATGCCTCAGATTAACTACAAAATTACTGCCTGTAACACGACTAGATTCCCCACAGCTCGCAGATGACTAGATTCCCCATTTGTTTTGAGCAATTTTATTTCTTGTCATTTTAGTCCCTGATAGATCATGGTCTTCATCCCATTTCAATCTGGATCACCACACCACTCCATGCCAATGCATTCATATTACTTCCTCATACGTCATTAGACCATCTTCACTTGATTTCTTGGAGGCAAAATCCGTCTGCATGCAAACACTAGCAAAACTTCTTGATTTCTTAAATTTTCATCCAGGCCTTTAGGGGCAGATAGACAAACATCAACATTTTACAAGTCAAGTGGCTTAAAAAATCCACTGAACAAATTTTATATCTCTTAGGATCACGCCCATGCAAGAGTCAAATAAAAAATTCGGAAAAACAAACAAAACCTTCGACCATCAAAAGTTTTCAACAAAGTAATGACTACAGAATCACATGCCTTGTAGTGCCACAATATTCCATCTCTGCAAGGTTCATCAGTGCGACACTGCAAACCCATCCAGAAGTTTAGGTCAGATGTTGCAAATGCATGCATTAATTGAAATCAGCAATTCATTTCACTTCCAATTGCCACAAGGACAAATGTGCAATATGAATCCATCTTAAACATAACCCCACTTTTAAACTTTAAGCAGCAAAAACAGAAGCAAACTGGTAGACTCGCCACTATTTATCAACATCAAGTTTCAGAATTAAAACTTTTCAATACAAAGTTGTTGAAAAATCTCAACATTCTAAACAAATAGGAGACAATAAAACATCCAGTGTTTATGAACCAATGTCTTTATAGCAGTTCAACTTCAAATTACCTTAAGTAAGCAAAAACTATTTGTGTTGATAGAAAGTAAAGTTACAGTCACAATAACAAATTACAACACGCTGCGTTCAGCATGCCAGAACTAACTTTAGTATGTGGATCTGCAGATTAGAGCCAAAGATGAAAATTTTCATAAAAGGCTCAGTTAATAATAATCTGGTGCTTATCAAGAGGAGCAGCAAGGTAAACTATCTTCAGCATGCCAGATCTAATTTTAATGAGGCCTCATCTTAAGAATTGAAAGTCATGATTGACCATCTTGATATACCTTGAATGAAGTGGGGAAATGGAAACCTTTTGCATAATGCTCCCAATGATGACTGCTTCCCTGAGAGTGCATGTCTGAGACTGTACATGAAGAGTGTAAAAAACAAAATGTTAAAAGAAAAAAGATAAATGAAATATAAAGCCAAGAATTATACGTCACACAAGCACCTAATTTAAAAAATTAAGACCAAGAACAATAAATTAGAAATTCATCAGAATTTTCAAGAAAATATTGCAGCGAAATAATGAGACATTGTTAACAAGCAATTCCAATTATATGAATGAAACAACATTTAACACCAGAGGATAATTAAGATCACAAAAGCATCTTTAATTCTCCTCTTGTTTCATGCAATACAAAAATCTACCTTATTTATGTTGTTTCAGGACATATAAACCTTTCTTAAGTTGCGATTAAAATCACTAATGGAATGCCAACATTAGCTCTTACATTTTTAAAATAAATTACATCCATCTACCATTATGTTAAGAACAAGCATCCTTCTTGTTTCAAATATAACAAGACTGAGTGCGAAAGTTATAGGTCAAAGGAAAACAATCTAAAATACCCACTTGATTATATTTCATGTTCTTAACAGGGTATGATTTCAAATCAAACCCATCTAAATATCAAATCTCAGCTGCAACACACCAATCTATGAATGAAGATAAAATTAGAGATAACTTATGAATGAATACTAGATGTTTAGGTTTCATTTAGGGTGTATGCCATATGATTTGTGCCAAACATGAAAAATCCATTGTTCTTGTTCAACAAGTAAAATATATATTTTAATTCTTATCATAAACAGAGAAGTCCTTCAAATTTATTTACTAAAAGTGGAAGCATTTCTAATTCTACTTAACCTCAAAGGAGCCATATGACAATCTCCCCTTTACTAGCAATTTTAGCAACTTAACTAGAAAGACAACAGCAATGACCACAAAGTAAGATCTCCATAATAATAATCAGATTTAAAGAATTCTATAACTGAAAGTAAATCTCTTCTATTTGTCAATTACTATGACAATAATCCTTCTTGGCCCATCATACTTTTATACATAATCAAGATCTCATATTCTAGTTCATTTCCTATTCTAGTGTGTAATCCCATCTTTTCCAAACAGGCTCATGGCTAAAATAGTTTTCTCTCTTTCTTTCATTTTTTAAATTTATGTTTTATTGCATAGAACATGGCCCATTGGAGGCTGCTCTAAGGAGAAAGAGATGCCCCAATTAGCTTGTGCATAAAACATTCTTTATTTGGATTCTGAACATTACAATCCCAAGTAGAACTCCTTGATACCATTTTCAAATTTTCTATCTCATGGCCTCCCTAGATTGTATAGCTGTTAAATTTGGAAAGCAAACACCAAGCACATTAAAAGAAACCTCTCATTGAAATAGGAAATATCACTGTTTACAACAAATATAGGATGACACACTAACACAGAATTATACATAAAACACACAATCTGTCCAGTATGGACAACCCCTGAAATCAAAGTAGCCCTCTATGGTTTCAAGAACTAGAGACCTCCCTCACCAACCTGTTCCAATCCCCCCTTATTCAGCCTCATACACACTAGATATTCCTACACAATAACTACCCATAACTGCTACTAATACACAATAACCAACCAGAAACTGCCACTTATAATATTAATTGCCATCTATTCTCTTATGTCTCCTAGAATAGACTTTAATAATTGGTGGTCTAACACACATGCTACAAGTTTAATAAATAGGAACTACACAAGGGGGAAGATAGAATGTTTCACAACTCACAAATATTTTTAAGTTTTAATACACAGAAAATTTTAGAAATGCCCATGGATTGCAAATTACAGGCGTGGCCATCTTTATTAGCAGTATTAAATTTGAAAATTCAAAAAGTAAAAGCAATTATAAATGATTACATACCTCACAAAGAAGAAAGAGTATTCCTTTAAAGAATGCAGCAGGTTTGTACTGTGGCTTTTTCAGTGTTTGATACAGAGCAAAATGCAGTCGCTTGTTCTTGCTTATATCCTCTCTCACTTTTGCAAGCAAGACAAGCTTCAAGAAGCGTTCTGCCTTTTTTGCACCCAAATTGCAGGCAAATATTCTAGTGGTTTCATACATAGCATTTGGTGACCAATTCTCAGGCTCAGTTACATACAAGGCCTCCTCCAAACCTGCATGGAAGGGATGTGTTTGAAGGCAGTATAAGAGATGTTAAAAGCTCTGAACTTTAAGAAAACAACAAAAAAAGAAAAAGATAAAAAAAGAGAGAGAATTTATTCCTCTAATATACATAATAATAAAATCTCGTGTCGGACATTGAAAATACCCCTTGTATATGTCTATTATAGACTTATCCAATTTGGGCACTGGTCGCTTTTCTGCACAAAGAACGAAATAATAAATAACAAGAAATACTAAACAAGAATCAAATAATAATAACTTAAACACTCTATGTCCCTGGAAAATGTCTGAGGCTGAATATATACTTAAAACACCTGGATCACAGAAAATAAATAAGTAAACAGTCCAGCATGATCTCACCCGAAGCAACATTTGCATCCTTTTCTTTTATTCTTTCAACAATAAGATCTGCAAGTGTTCGCTGCCAACCCTGGTCCTTTGATAAGAATGCCGCCAGTAGTCTCTCGTCCTCCTCAATAATCTCCTGATTTTCGATAAAATTAAGAAATAACAAGTCAGAAGCAGTAAAGTATTTAGTTCTTCAGCTTTAGTCCTCAAACCGCCCTCCTATGTCTCATGAGACACGGCCTAAGCCCTTAAATTTCCTACAGTACCGAGGTTCAATCGAAATTCACTTACTTCATATCCACCGTATTGACTCTGGGTATCAGAGAAACCAGCAAATTCATCAATATCATCCTCTTCCTCAACATTAGGCGCGGCTCCTCAACTCCAAAATAGGAATTATTGGCATTCTCTTGAGCCTCAGCTTCCTCCTGAATCTCTTTCTGCTGAATCAAAGCTTCCTTCATGATTTTCGAACTAATATTCGAAGATATCAGCTTATCTTGCTTTTGGTGCTGTTTGGGAGCCTTGGAGCGCTTCTTCGACTTAACAGACTCATTGCCATCCGGAAGTAAAGGTTCCGGATTTTGATGCCTATCCGTCCGCTTCGCCATTGATGGATACAAAGGAGCTCTTCGTCTTCGCTTCCAAAACCCTCACTTTTCCCTCCTCGCGAAACCCTTTGATGCAGAGTAAGTGGCAGTTTCTAACTACTCAAGGATGCAGGTGAAACTGGAGGAGCAAGCAACCGGTATTCCTCGCGGCAAGTTTGTTGGTCCTAAGGTGTTGGATTGATTTTATATGTACGTAATGGCCTAAAAAGAATACTTGATCCATGCAACTCTTATTTTGAAATTGGCAGGTCCAATTCACTTGCGCCTATTTAATTTGTTAATTTAATTATGAACAATTGAATTCATAATTATAAACAATAAGAGTAATGATAGTTGCACAAAGTAACTATTTACAAAGTATCATATAGAGAGAAAAAAATTGGAGAGAAAGTAATTTGAATTTAAAAAAAAAAAGAGTTGAAAATATGAGAATATATATAGAGTGTATATATAATTACTTTATATAACTATCATTACTCAACAATAGATATAATTTTGAACTTGATGGAGCTATTTACTCTTTGGCAGCACCTTCAACTCTGCAGTCTCATTTAATTAAAGATGTTAAAGTAAGTTTGTTTACCTTAACTTATAATTAAACGAGGTGGAATGGAATTAATTTTATAATTTTGATAAATTAAAAAAATATTAACTTATCTTATTTTTAGTATAATTGATTTAATAAATTAATATATTTTTATATTTAAATATATTATTTATATCGATCCATCATTATCTATCAATTAAATGCAATAGAACGAATTCACTTTACAATTTTAATAAGTTAAGAAATAAGGTAGGTCAACTAAATGACCTCAGTTCATTTTGATATGTCTAGTTCTAATTAGAAGCTAACTTTGCCTTATGTCCTTATGTTGTTTAAAGAAAAGAGTGTTCACGTTCTCCCATATAGTAGTTTTTTAAAACCTAGTAAAGGTTTGATGCTAATTACACTTTGATCAGTTTAGATCTTGAGATCTAGTTGTCCCTTAGTCATGTTACTAACGAAATTAAGAGAACAATGCCAGTTGGGCCTAGTGGAGTGTGTGAAATTTTGGTTAAAGGTCTTAAGTTCTGGTGGCAAAAATGGTTTCCCAATATACCAAAAATTACCAAATGGCATGTCAATATCTGTCTGAGTGTCACGTTACATTTTGACAAGATAATTTTTTTTACAATAAAAGGTTTAGAATAAGAAAAAATTATTTCATTTTAAGGTTAAAAAATACTATAAACTTTAATGAGAATTTAGAATAATACTTATAAATCATTTATTAAAAGAAATTATTGATAGAAAAATTTGAACACTTGATAAGACAAAATTGTTTAAGATATTGATATTAAACCAGAATAGTTTAGAACCTAGATAATCCTACAAGCATGGAGACACTATGCTCACTAAACAATATGATGATATGATCTTGTAGCCGAAAAAGATTTATCATTTAGTTTTTGTCTTAAATGAAAATTAATTTTACTTAAAAGATAGTGATACTTTGTAAAACCTCCCCCCACCCAACCCCCCCCCCCCCCCCAAAAAAAAAAAGAAATCACACAATAGAGATGTAGCCCTCCTAGCTGGTAATTAAAGTGAATTTACAAATAAAACTTTAATTAATTTGAAAGGAGCCCCTCTCCATTAATTTGGTAAGCGTAGCAGATAAATGCATGGAGCATGACTTACTGCTAGCACTTGTCCTTATAGTGCTGCTGATGGGGAAGGGAACAAACAAATAGATATACTTGTCAGTTGGCACATACCACTCCTCCTGGCAATTAAGCCCAGAGTTACTAGGTTCATCACATACTGGTTTCGTAACTCCGAATCAATTTGCGAAATCTCACCTACAACAAAAAGACCTTATGTATCTTGTTTTAGTTCAACGTTCCGAAACGCCAAACCCAGCTTGTGAGATTGAGGGAGTAGCAGCGAATATAGTAACTGATCTGGCCCTTATATACGAAGGACAATCTTATTGTTGATCAGTAGCTGTATAATTTTGGTAAAAGAATATACAGAGAAGGCAGCAGTAGCCACCAAAGTATCATATTCCTTACAGGAAGCATGTAGTTTCCAAAATATAGCACTTTTTGGATTAAACGTTAAATGAGTTCTCCCAAAAAAGAGAAGCAAGGAAAAGAACGGGTTCTTGAGACAGAGAACCGTTTCCCCATGTGCCTGCATGCACCTCCCTGTCCGTAGAAATCAGGGGAAATTTTTTATAATCTAGGCAATATGTGAGGCTGAGGGCGAGGAGTGTCCCATTCTGTCACAATGTGGTCACGGGTTATTTCCTTGAGAGAGCGGCAACCACTTAAGGCCATGGTTAGCTCAAATTCATCACGCAGCATCTGTAGTACTTTTCTCACACCAGCCTCTCCCTCAGCAGCCAATGAGAATACCACAGGGCGTCCAATCTGAAATGGAAAAGCGTTTTGTTAACCAACAACGAAATCAATGTTGATAAAAGCTTTTCTTATCAGCTACCAAGAAAACTTCATTTTGAGCAATGTTTTATACCGGGTAAGTACCCGTATCTCTATCGGATACAAAATTTGCATGAAAGTTTTATTACAAAATTAATGTATTCAAGTATCCATTCTTACGTCCCCATGCAACATAGCTTATCAGTAAATAAATATATAAATAAATAAAGCTTTACAAGTTTTTTGAAGAGGCTATGATGTACTCACAAATATGCCCTGGGCTCCTAATGCCAATGCCTTGAACACATCTGTTCCACGACGCACCCCACCGTCCATAAATACAGGAACTCTTCCTTGAGCAGCTTTAACAACCTAGTTTTCAGGACAAAGAAATGTAAAGAACGTCAAATTGGGTGTAGAAGTTTCAAGTTGATTGAATTGAGAGAGACTTGAAGTTGTTGTACCTCTTCTAGGGCCATTATAGTGGCAGGGACATAATCGAGTTGTCTAGCTCCATGATTGGACACTATTATTCCAGCGGCACCAGCTTGTATTGCTAGCCTTGCTGCACATTTACCGTCAAAGAATTAGACAAATATTCAAAGGGAAAGCAGATGAAAGCAGCACCTGTTTTCCTTACTATCCTCAGCAGTCAGTACTCCCTTCACCAGAATTGGCAGCTGGGTAATTGTCTGAAGCCACTTCACATCCTACACAAATCACAAAGACTATTTAGATGGTAGCATCTATTTTTTGCAGCCTTCATATGTACAAAGAGTCAAAGACATCCAAATAAATAAACCTACACGAGTATTTTTATATGGAAAAAGGTTGCTCCCACGAAATGTGGGAGCAACAAACATGACACCAACGGGGTAGGCTGTTTGATGTCTAGGCCCCATAGTTTAGTATGTCTCTTTAATGAGTATTTAGTAAGATTTACTTTGTGGGAATAACAAAATCATTTTAGATGAATCATATTAAATTTATTCCTTCCAACTATTATCTAAGGAATGCAGGAATGTCAGCATGTCTGAAACATTATGAATCAAATTAATGAATTGAAGTTTCTACTTGAATCAAACCATTGCCTCTTGAGAATAAGGGGGAAAAATTATTTGATAATCTGACATACCTTCCAGCTCAGAGTTCGATCAATTTGACCGGCAACATATGAAGCAAGTCCAGAGTCATCTGCCTGGAAGTACCCAAATTGCAATTAAAATATCAGTAAGAACATCGATCTGCAGAAACAATGTTGTAAGTTTTGCTGCTTACTTTGTCCATCTTGCCAAGGTCCAAACCTTCAAAGTTCTTCAATGTCAAAAATGGGGGCAAAGTGAATCTGCCAGAGACCATTTAATATTATTTTTACTTTCAGCATTTGAGCTTGCAAAACTCAAATCTAAGAAAAGCTAGTTGATCAGTTTGGAAGCAACAGTATCTTATCACATGCACTGAGGAAGTGGTAACAAGGTTGACGAGCTGTACCTGTTCTTGATGTCAGCTTCTCTGCGACCTAGCCTTGGGGTGTCAACAGTAAGGGCAATAGCTTTGAATCCAGCCCTTTCAGCCCTTCTCACAAGCTGGGCAACAACATGCCTGTCTTTGTACACCTAAGAAAATGACAAAACAAAAGGAGAATTGGTCATGTAAGGCAACAAAATTCTAGGATGTAGACTTCAGATGAAAGATAAAAGGAACTGAAAAAAGTACTTTAAGCTTACATAAAGCTGGAAAAAGCGGATGCCAGGTCCTGTTGAAGCCACCTCTTCAACACTTGAAGTAGCCCATGAGGACAAAGTCTGAAAGAACCAGAAAGCTGCTCATAAATAATGCACACAGATTCTAACATCTCATAGCCCATTAGGCATGAATATAGTAAATCCCACAAATGAATTTAAAAAGAAAATGCTTTAGCATTGACTGGGTGATCATAAACGAGAATCATCTGCATGAGAGTAACAAGGCATTTTCTAAAAAAGCACCAAGCAATGATTCCTCAATGCAAATCTTCCAATTGCATGTTACACTGCTTGACTATATTGATAAAGAAGGACTACTGCATCTTTCAGATACAATTTGTCAGTAATAATCAAGTGGATGGATATCAAAGAGAATTACCATGATTGTTCCGGCTGCGGATGCAGCCCTTGCTGTCGCATATTCTCCTGCATAATTATAAATTGTTATCCGGCAGAAAATCATGCTCTTAGTAGTTGGTTTCAACAATAATACAGGGGCTTATCATGCTCATGCTGATAGGCTGGAACTGAAACACCATAAAGTACTGCTCTCTCTTGTGGGAGTCCCTACTTCCTTTCTGATACCAATATCCCCCTTAGAAGTTCTCAATTTCGGTAGTGGTTGTTTACACAACTAATCATGAAACAGCAATATCAGTCTTACCCCGTCAGGAATTGGGCCAATGACAAATTTTTTAGCTGTCCATAGTTTGGAACACACAATTGGAACATTACTCCTTGCTCTATAATTTTTAAACTGGCATTTCACTATATATGAAGAGCATCAGACATAAAATTTGACATCTGAACACTGAACAATTATGTTGGCCGCACCATGACTAGCCCAACAAAAGGAAAATGCTTGATACATGCATACGGACAGCAAACATGTATGGAAACCGGTCTCTATTTATGCAGTGTAACAAGCATATATAGGACTAGACTTTACATTTGAATTGCGCAGAGAATGTCCAGTCTTATGTTGTGTGACTAGAAGTATTTCTAACAAAAAATAGCATATTAAGGAAAAACAGTTATATACCTTCGGGATGAGCCATTTTTTGCATGGCTGTTGGGGCAATCATGATTGGCATCGATATTTTAAAGCCCAGGACGGTAGTTGTCATATCTATCTTGCTGACATCAATCAGAATACGTGGCCGAAACCTGTATTTTTTCATGAGGGCGTTATAATGGATGTTATTAAAAAAAATAATTGCATACAGAATAGCAAAGGAACACAATGAAGAAATACTGTTGCAGATAACTGAATACTGTCGGAATATAAGGTGCAAAGTCTCACAGAATTCTGGAAAAAGCATTTCTGTTTTCATGCAGTGTCCACTGCTCCTCGGCACCAGAAGCATAGTAATCATACACCATCTTTGGCAATTTCTGCTTTGCAATAGCGTCATACTCACTGACATTAGTTATCTCCATTTTTAGAGTTGACTGTTAATGCTGGCCTTCAGGGATCCTGCAGTTTATAAATGTAAAAAATGAGCAAGGGTTTGCAGCTTTTAGTTCTTTCAACACGATCTGCGGCCATAAAAGGCGAGGATTTGCCAAGATAATACCAGGTGATGTTGTAAGGAAAATCCTAAGCGAATAAAAATTAGTGGAATCTTCCCAAAGAAGATTAAGGATGAGTTCCAGTATGGAAAATTTTCTGGAAAATTTTTTTAAAACTTCTAAACTGGGAACTCCCTTAAAAATTTTGGTCAGTATAAATATCACACTTATCGATATAGCAATGTTGAGTTTCAACTAGAAATAAGATAATTCAAAGCAAAGTGGCAACAGAACCTACACAGAATTATAATGAAAGAAAAATTCATAGAAAAGCCAAAAATATGCTACAGGTCTGCACTCTTAATCCAGTAAAGTATTCTTTTTCATCAACAGTACATTGAATTCTTCTTAAAAAACCATGAAAAACAAACCAAGCCGTTGAGTTAAATTCACCAACGTCTCAAAGTCTCAAAGTTTCTTCAATTTCTTTGAATCATGGAAGGTAGAAAGAAGGAGAGAAGAAACATGCTATCCAACCTCAAAACTCAGTGAACAAAATCAATTCAGCAAATACAAGATTGAAATCCATGCACACTCAGAAACACTACTCTTCATTTAAGATAAGAGTCACTCTGACGGCGCACCCATAAGAACGATTTAGAGACCACATGAAGGGATGAAATGATTAATATAAGCCAATAAACTATAAATTACTGATGCGACACAGCGGCAGACCTTGAGCTGCAAAACTATGCAACAGCGTGCATGCGAGAAAGCAGAGGAGAGGAGCAAGCTCCAAGTGAGAAGGAGAAACAGAACGAAGTGAAAAAGAGCAAGAGCTTATATATAAACTAAAGAGAGCAGCAGGGACAAAATGGGGTGGGGCAGTTACTTGATATAATGTGTGCGCAAGTGAAAGAGAATTACAGTTTCAAGTGGATGAGCATTTGGAGGTGAGCATCATTTGAACCAAATCTCATCAGGAAAGTCAGGTGGCCTCTCAGCCACAAGCACCTTGTGTGTTTCACATCTCTTTTCTTCATTATCATTCTCATCTTAAAAAAAAAACAAGTGGATCGGGGACCGGATTAACCCGGCCATACCTACACAACAACGTTGGATTCTCTAAGGTGATAGTGGACTTTATAACAAGGTACAAGCGAATGAATGAGAAAATTAATCGGAGACATTGTAGTAATTTATAAATTTAAAATAATATATATTTTTAATTTTTTATCAATTATTATATATTTACAATTTTCTATGTTATCGCAATTTCAGCACATAGAGCGGCGTGCCATACCTTTCTTGAACTATAAGAGAATTGCTAAATATAATAAATATTATATATTTTTCCCAACGTAAATCTATTGCCTATATTTTATTTTGTTTAGATTAAACTTTTTTGCCTCAGCTTATCAATAATTAATTTTATTTATATATTAAAAAGAGATTCCTTAGCATTACACATGTCATTACAATAAAAATTATGATAAAAATAAAATTTCAATAAATAAAATATATTGAAAAGTAACAGATCCTTAGACTTCTTAATTAAAAGATATATATATATTAATTTAAAAATTTAATTCTCAAATAATTATATATATATATATATATATATATATATATATAAGATGTATACACGCACATAGAAGTGAACAAATTCGATTAACTTCCGTCTTTCCTCCTTCCCCTCTCTCAAACACATATATTTCTAAATCTTTTTTTCATATCATTTTTACATCGTCCACTCCATTCTGTTCAAGTCAGAAGCTTTTGTTTAATTATCTCCTTTGAGCAGGTGGGTTAACTTTCTTTATTTTAGTTACATCGTCTTGTTTAAAATGATGGCCCTTTTCCTTCGTTGTCATTTCTGTTGCTTGGCTTTTTCCTGAAGTGAAACCGCTGGTGCTAAGTCTCATGCCAACCAACTGTTTGTAGAATTGCCTTAAAGCGGGAAAAAGGGTTTAACAAAGCAAAGAAGATAGGTTGTCATCCATAGTTCTATGGCAAGCAGCAACTTCATGCTTCATCACGGATCAATCTTGCTCCATGAACGTGTGGCTTGTGTTCTGCGACCTGCAAGATCACTGCTAAATTATCATACCTTGTCTGCAACCTGGCCTGTTACCAACAAAGCCGTTCAAGTCTCTTCGGAAGGTTGGAGCTGCAAAGATTGTTGCTTTCACTTCAGGTCATGCAGCTGCAAGTGGAAACGGCTTGTTAGAAGATGCTCGACCAGAGATTTTGTTATTGCCAATGATGAGAAATACGGCAACAAGCAAGTTGTTAGTCTCAGTCCACTCCTTTATGACTATATTCTCAAAAACATTCGCGAGCCAGAGGTGGGGAATTCACCCAGTTGACTCAATTTCATTTATGCATGGAAAACAATATCATTTTGCCTTTTATGAATGTTGTACTGGACTTTTCAGATTCTGAGGCAACTGCGAGAGGAGACGGCCACCATGCGTGGAAGTCAGATGCAAGTATTTCCTACTAATTTCTACCTTCAGTAAAAACATTATGCAAAGAGAATAATGCATATATATCGTATCTTGATTGTGCAAGCAGGGCAGTCATGTGGTTTTATGTTTCAGTGTGAAGTTTTTTGGAATTATATCAGCAAAGTGGAACGGTATTACTTTTGGTTGTATGTCAGTATATTGACATGGTCGTACTCTTTATTTATTCAGTATCTGTCGTCGGTGCTGTACCTTAATAATAATTTCTGCCACTTAGGGAACTTGAAAAACTATTTCATCAAGAAAAGTACTTATTTTGAACCAACGGACTGGATCCAGAACAGTTTTTTCTCCTTGTAATGATGACAATGCAAATAATGGTCCTTGAAAGTTTGGCAGTATCATATTAAGGTTTATATAATAACCTTTCTTCTCCAAGAGATTTAATATTTATTCTTATCTTCCGCTTCAATCACACAAACAAACTAAAGCTGGTAATTTCAACTGCAGAACATGGAGCTCAAAATATATGAACTTATGTCAGCTTATGATTGCTAGTTTTACAGATTAGTATTAATAATAGTAGGGTGTCATGTTGATGTTGTTAAGGTCAAAGATGGGATTGTGAAAATTCAGAGAAGACTTCTTTATGTCCATCAATTTTGTATATCATTTCTTATATTATGATATCACTTCCCTACTATTTAGTAAATTTTGACAATGCATGTCTTCTTAGTAGGTCTCACCTGATCAGGCACAACTGCTTGCGATGCTTGTGCAAATTCTAGGAGCAGAACGCTGTATTGAAGTTGGTGTTTATACTGTAAGTCTTTTTTACACAGTATGCTCCGAGTTTCTTCAGCTTTCGTAGGATATGTTGCCATATGCAACTCTACTGCACTTGGTTGAGATCTGGTTGTTTAAATTTTTTTGTTTTAACAAATGTTGCACTGCTCTAGCAGATTGAGGCATTTATTTATTATCTTTGAATCTATTCGGGTGCATTTGCTTCAAAGAATACCTGGCTCAAAAGCTTATATCTTGTTACATGTAGATGTTAAAAAAAGCCTATACCTTTAGAATATTTTCATTTTCCGCAAAGAATTTACAAGAACAAAAGTGACATGTAATGCTTTAACCCTTTATGCTTTTGCTTAATCTGAGTCGGCTACCATTATGTTGAAATGAC
Organism: Dicorynia guianensis; assembly: GCA_037013595.1. Classification (NCBI taxonomy): domain Eukaryota; kingdom Viridiplantae; phylum Streptophyta; class Magnoliopsida; order Fabales; family Fabaceae; genus Dicorynia; species Dicorynia guianensis. The sequence continues at coordinate 8,552,885 of JASUAB010000009.1, forward strand.
GTTAAAAGTTATCCTGGGTAATAACCAAGAACATACTTATTAATGAAAACAATTCACTCCTACAAAAAATAAATAATAATAATAAAACAATTCACTTCCTGCAGGAGGAGTTAGATTATGGAAACAAGTCTAAAACCTTTATTGCTCCATAGGTATAATCCTTAATTGGTCTGATCATCTATACACTTCTCAAAGCTTTAATATCTAAAAGCTTAAGTTGACATTCCAAACTTTTGCGGTGTATGCAATGCTATTTAAAAATAGTGCATGTTTTATTCACCGTATTCATGATGGTACAACTTGTATTACTGTTCAAAATTTGACCTAATTATGGTGAATTGTGAGAGAATTTCATCGGATTAAGTTTAATTTGAAATAAATTTGTTAGGATTAATTTATCTAAAGTGCCATCTTCAGCAGGGCTCATAATTAAATGCATGAGTGTTGAATATTGCTTCGAATGACCCATTTTATTCTGTTTGGAGAATAATTTCCCTGTCCTTACGTGTAGGATTAAAATTATGGTTAATCCTTTAGGCCACATCATATTACTGAATAATTTTTTCAGTAAACCAGACCTCTGCCTTATTTCTTACCCCCATTGATAACTTTCCAAGAAATATTCAAAGAGAACCAGCAGAACTTGAATAAGTGAATAATTTTAAATTAATGACCTTTGTCTTTTTTGTCAACATTGTTTTTCACTTTGTATATATCATACTTCATTATTTTATTTCACCTCATGTTCATTGAAATGCATAGATTTCACTTTTAAACAGCTTCTCTTCTAAGAATGAATTACATATTATAGTTAATTTTATACAGGGATACTCATCACTGGCCATAGCATTAGTCCTACCAGAATCAGGTAGTTTAGTTGCATGTGAAAGAGATGCCAAATCTCTCGAGGTTGCAAAGAAGTATTACCAGCTAGCTGGTGTCTCACATAAGGTAATGTGCGTCTTTGCTGATTTTAATTTTAAAATGGTGCCAAATTTCTATTGTTTCACTTTAAAATACGTGGACTCCATTTTCCATCAAAATATGTGTTGCCCCTACTTTCTGAAGCTTTTGGTAAGCATGACATATTTAATTTTCATCAGGTGGTTGTAAAATTTGGACTTGCGGCGGATACTCTGCAATCTCTGATTCTAAATGGTGAATCTGGCAGGTATAAGAGTCCTGAAAATTAGTTTCATAGTATACATTAGTGGTTTAGAGCTTGTCTACAAGTGTTGTGTTCTCATCAGAGAGCTGTTTTCTGCTATGATCTAGGCTGTATGATTTGAACACTTCAGAAATAATGTCTGTAAAATAGAATTTAATCATCTTCTTCATGCAGCTATGATTTTGCATTTGTTGATGCTGAGAAAAGGATGACTCAGAATTATTTTGAATTGCTGCTACAACTGGTAAGAACATATGATAGTCAAACAGTCTATTCCACACTCTTATGCTCATTTAATAGTAAGATTTTTCTCAAACATTCTAATTGGGTGTCTTATGAACTGATCTAAGGATGCAGTTGGTAATTTGTTGTTGCAGGTGAGGGTTGGAGGTCTTATTGTAATAGATAATGTTCTTTGGCATGGGAAAGTTGCTGACCCACTGGTGCTTAAGATTCCTTGATGCTTGCTTACCTTTACATAGAGTTGAACGAACTTGACTTATATATGATGTTCTACTATGCAGATAAATGACCCTAAAACTGTCAGCATTAGAAATTTTAATCAACAATTGCTGGAAGACAAGCGTGTAAGCATCAGTATGGTAGGTGTATTTATCTTCTATATACTAATAAAATTTCGGAGAGATTCTTTTAAGTTTATTTGTATTATTATACTCTTTTGGTGAGTCTTAGGTGCCAATTGGAGATGGGATCACAATCTGCCGAAAAAGATGACCTAAAAGGCTAATACCAAAAGAGGATTAAGGGACTCCTTTTAACGAGTCTCTGTTCATATTCGTAAGTTCTAATTATTTGGCCTTCCTCTCTAAGGTAATGCTTTGGTGCGGGTAAAACGTACATTGAACGGCATATTGTCTTACAACTCATGATGTAGCAGGATCTACTCACCTAAGTTTCTGGGGAGGACCTGAGAACTGCATGGCGGGACTAATAGCACTAAGGAGGTTGCTAGTTGCCTAAATTTTATGGGTTGGTGACTAGTGTCTCGTGTCTCGTGTTCTATGTTTATGTTAAATTTTGCTGTGTTTCTATTTGCCAGTCATTTTTCTAGTATGCATAGATGTATGAGGACAGTGTAATGTAACACTTAGACACTAACGGACAAGAGTGGCTAGTTTTTCTGGCACTATTAATACATTTATGTTGAACTCGTCCTGAAATTTTAAATTTTTCCAAGACTGGCTAGAGGTAAATTATCAAGTAGAGATTTGACTATGTTGTATAAGCAAAACTTTACTAAATGAATCAAGAAAACATTTTATTTATAAGGTAGGATTAATCTATCGTTTTGCTTGCATGATCAGTATTTTCATTTGGTAGAAAAGTATTTTCAGTTGAGTGAAACGCTTCCGCTTCCCCCATCTTTTTTTTTTCGGCTAAGGTGAGCCTCTTTTAGGTATGCATTTAATAAGGCTGACTGATCGGAAATCTATTATTTTTGTCCTGGCCAAAGTGGTAGGAACTGAATATACATTTTAATGCCCTGCAAGAAGTGAATGCAATATCAGAAGTGCATATTTCCATGACATGTAAGTCACATGTATCAAAAGCCTTCCTGTGGAGCAAATTACGATCTACTGATTCCCTAAAATCTTGGGTGCAATGTTGTTGGCAGTATGTATTTATTTCTTGCGTCCTACACAATTCATAGCAGGCAGTTTGACCTTCATGCCGCGCCAGCCAAGGAAGAAATGGTACTTTCCTAACCCATTTATCACTAAGTTCTCTGCAATGTTGTTCTATCAGTGCTTGCACAGCTGGGTTGTAAGAGTCGAGCGTTAGGGGAGTGACATAGTTAACCTGCACTTGAGCTATAAGGAGAAGCACAATCAACCCCACCTCTATTGCTCCCATTTGTGTAATGCCTTTTTCTCCTCTGGCTCTGCCCCTCTTCCTTTTGGTTTTCCTATATTCATCGTTAGACATTTAAAAGGAGCGTTTAAGCACCTTTAACTATGTTCTGTCTTTGTTTATAATTTGTTGGATATTGGATAAGTCAAGAACGATTTATATTGTAATAATAATTTGCATGACTTTTTTCAAGCCTAAGAAGACAGGCGATGATAACTAAATTTTGTTCTGAATGTCTTTTAGTTAGGTCAGCAATGAAGAGATCATGGAACCCAAAAACCCCTTTCTATGTTTTGATTTTAACCAATCATAGAAGTGAAGAGCCAAATAAATGAAGAACAAAAGAAAAAAGAAAAGGAAAACTTTCCACACTTTTGGCCATTAGATCGTCTTAGTCGGCTAAAACTAGCTAAATGCATCTTGCTATACAGCGGTGATGTCTATAATTGAGCCATGTATCCAAATCCTAGACATCAGAAACACTTTCAGGCATCCAAAGAGGTTCCCTATGTCATGTCCATAGAATAATAATCACCCAACAAAAAAGATGAACAGTTATAATATTATGGTACCTGCCATATACTCATGAGTTATTTAAATGTTTACATAATGGAAAAGTGTAATTTTATGGATAGAGATATCTAAAGTCAGAAGTATATTTTGTTTTATAAAATATAAATAAATAATTATCGATAAAAAATTAATGGTTTGAATTATTATAAAATACTAATAAGTGGATGATAATTTATTGATAAGAAATCAATGGTTTCTCTTGTCCATAGAATAATAATCACCCAACAAAAAGGATGAAGAGTTATAATATTATGGTACCTGCCATATACTTATGAGTTATTTAAATGTTTACATAATGGAAAAGTGTAGTTTTATGGATTGAGGTCTCTAAAATTAGATGTATATTTTATTTTATAAAGTATGTATAAATAATTATTGATAAAAAATTAATGGTTTGAATTGTTATAAAATGTCAATAAGTAGATGATAATTTATATATTTGAAATAATTTATAAAATTAATTTTCTTATTAATAAGTATCTATTTAATATTGTATTAGATAAAGATTAATTGACATCAATATTGTTGTATGAAATCATGTTTTTTATATAAATTTGATTTGCATGTCATCAACATGTCTTAAGATTTAACTTATAATAATGTACCTTTTCAAAACTTTATTAAATACTAAAACTTTTTTTATAACATGTCGGAAGTTATTCATTTGAGTGGGTGTAAATTTTACACATAAGCAACTCTTAGAAGTTGTCCACAATGAGTTTATGAATTTTTTTTTAATCTAATCCAAATAATTTGTTTTCCACGTATCCGGTTTTGAAAAGAAGTTCAGAATAGCTTATACAATAATCAATTTAGTATAAGTTGTTAATCACATATGTCTTAATTTTTTGAAAAATTTTCTTTCAACATAAAGGAATTAACGTAACCAATTAAGAACTGTCCTTCTAATTCAAAATGTCAATAAATGTGAGTGATGAAATGGAAAAAATAAGAATTGCGGACATGGGTTCCAATAAAAAAAAATGTATTTGGTAACTTGGAATAAGTAATATACTTCTAAGAATTTAGATTTTTTAATTTTAGTAAATTTTTTTATTTCTTTTTATAATTTAATGTGTGAGTCTCTTTTTTTTTTATTATTAAACTTTTTTCCCTCACTTGTAATTCTCTACTTAACGGCAGAATATTCATGTCCATACTCCTAAGGAGGTAGGGGGTTTGGGCCTTCAAGGAATAAGAGAATGTAACTAGAATAAGAGAATATAACCTACCCTTCATGATGAAAATGGTTTTTGGGCTTATCTCTGAGACTAATTTGCTATGGGGTAGGATAGTGAGAGGCCAGTATAAATGTGGAAATAGGATAATACCTGCGGTTCAAACACCAGGGAAAGTCTTCAAAGTCATGAAAAGGTATAAGGATGGCATGGAAGCACGTGGAAGATGGTTTGAGGTGGATTATTGGGGATGGCTCGGTTGCTAAATTTTGGAAAGACAGTTGTTTCCTACGATGTGGCCTCTCTCATGGATGTTCTGATGCAAACAGTACGTGATGAGAAATGGAGCAATTTGTTTAATAGTTACGTAGGTTCTGATGAATGGTGGGATTTTGGCTGCATAAACCAACTTTTGCCTCCAGAAATTTGTAGGAAGATATATATGTTTTTCCGCCCCCATCCCCTCTATTAGGGAAGGAAAAGGTGGCTTGGAAGTATAGCAGTGATGGCTTCTTTACTGTGAAATCGACATGCCAATTCCTCGTGAGCTCTAACTCTCCTGAGGAAAGCATGCTGTGGAAGGGGATCTGGACATGGAGAGATCCACAAATGGTTAAAAACTTCCTTTGGCTTATTGCAAAAGGAGAAGCTTCAGACTAGAGGCGGAGCCAAAAAAGAATTTTAGTCCAAGTTAAAAAATAGATCTACCAAATTATCGTAGTACTTGCTTGCAGTCATTCGACCAAATAAAATTTATCATTTCCAGTATACTTATCTAAATTATTTACTAAATGGTATCACATAACACTAAGAATTTAAATGAACAGCAACCAATAAATAAATGTATAGAAATAAGAGCGTAAGTATATCATTTTTAAATTATAAAAAAGGAATAATTGTATATCTAAAATTATAAATGACACTTACTTAAATTAACAAAATCTTTAAAGATAAATTTTGTAGTAAAACATTTCTGAGTCTCTCTTTCACTATGCACAATCAAATTATTTGCAACAAAATCAGCCTCTATGTTGTTTTAAAACCTTGTTTCCATAATTTTCGTTATTCATATTGAATGTTCACTGCATGCAGTTAAAACTCATAGGGTCAAGAAAAGATGAATGGGCCTATCAAACAAATTATAGGAATTTGTCTTTCTTGTTTGGCTAATTCTTTGACATAATTCATAAATTGAAGACAAACTATATATCCTTGAGTGTTTTGGAATGTCCTTCTATATGAAAAAGTTTCAATTGACAATTCTGATTAATTGTCTCTTGCTTAGAAAATTCAAGAAGATGGTACTTGCCTGCAGGACTACAAATATCATCAATATTAAATTGTAAAATTACAAAGAAGTCTTAAGACAGTTACACTTAAGCTACCAAAGTTTTAACTAAATTGCCATGGTTATATAGAAGCTCAAGCATAATTACAATTGAACTATTAGAATTACAAATAAATTGATATTAAGTTATAATTAATTTAAAGGTGTTACAAATAAATTTGGCCAAAGCTAAAATAACTTGCAAAAATGACAAAAACAACTTGCAGGAGTTACAATGAAGTTCGGCCAAAATTACAGAATAGCTTTACCAAAATTATAGGAAAGTTGAGGCCAAAGTACAATTTGAGCTAAGGCTAATCATAATTATATATAACAACAAGACATACAAAAATTTAAGAAAAAACAGTACATTGCTCCGCCACTGCTTCTGACGAACAGAAATAGGCTGGATAGAGGCATGTATGACTCTATCCAAACTTAAATTAAAATTTTTAAAATATTAAAGCCAATTAAGTAAATAAATATTTTTTAAATAAATATTTTCTATATACAAACTTAAATTAAATTCACAAAATTTATTTAAAATGCTCACCCTCCTATTATTGGATCTGCATTGGCATAAGCAGATTTTATTTTAATAATGAACTTATAAAAAAAGAAATTAACTAAGGAAATTATAAAGAAATAAAATAAATGTGAAAAAACCATAACATGAAGATTTTAAATTTAATGTAATTTAAGAAAGAAAGAAAGAATGGTTGTACTATGTTAGGATCTATTTCTTTGTTTTTATTTGTGATCAATTATGTTTTATAGTTAATTATAAATATATTAATTATGTCATACACTTTATAAAAAAGAGAATTTGGTTTCATTTCATTTATTTTTATAAGAAAATCTAATTAAATAAAAATGATAGAATTAAAAAAATAAAAGAGAGAACATCACTTCAAAGATGAAGATTCTCTAACGTTAAGAGAAAAAAAAGTGAAATTAAGTATTAAATTATAAAAAAATTATCAAAATTCAATCTCAAGCAAGAATTTAAAATTTATTAAATATAAGTGGAAAAAAATGGATTCCACCGGATCGCTATTTCCTGCAGAAACTACGGGGCATTACAGTTCGGTCAACCTGCCGTATAAATTTTCCGTCTGTGCGCGCAGCCTTCGTCTACTTTTCTTCATCTTTCTGGTCTTCTGGCTTCTGTAAGTCCACGCCCGATCCACTTCGGTCTCGGTTTTCGCAATCGGGTTTTCGGGCTTTAGATGCAGATTTGAAGAGCCAAGTGTACGGGAGTCACTGAAGCCGAAACCAATATCCAACACTGCACCTCGCTCTGCAACAATGGCGGATCGGATGAAGGAGTCTATCGTTACCTATGGTTACCTTCTTCTCTATATTGGTCTGTCCAGCGGCCAAATATTCTTCAACAAGGTTCTCTTTTAACAATCTCTCATGACTATCAAATTGTACTTGCCTTTTAACTTTCATCAAACGCTCATGTATTTTGTTTGGTTCCCGGGAACATGCAGGAAAACTTGGCGAGAGATCTCGTTTATCTGTTTTTTTAGTTCATTTCGTTTTCTGGTTGTTTATCTGGAAATGTGGGTAGCTTGAAAGATAAAATTTGAAGCTCTTTTTCTCCACTTTTATTAATTTCCCAATTGTTTTCTAGTTTCTTCGACAATTTGAGTTGAATTTGAGGAGTCTGCACCTATTTGGATAAGCAAATTAGGGTTAGTCGTAGCTGCAAGTTGAGGGCTAGCTCAGATTTTTGTGAAAAAGTTACGTTGTCTTCTTCTGGGAAGGTGTGGATGGAAATGAATGGGGGCAAATTTTAAAAAATCTCACAAACCTATTATCCCAATTTTTCGCGTGTCTGTTTCATTGCAACGCTGGTTGTAGTTATACTGTACGTCAGCTTGTTATTGGATATGATGTTGGTCTTATGGTTTTTGGAGTTTACTTTGAAAGCATGATGATCTCAATTTTTTTCTTAGATATCATTTGTAGCTGTGCACATTTGGCTTTAACATGGGTGCTTGGTTAGATGAAATGAATCATTAAAGATAATATTACATAAAATTATCCTATTTAGCTGATATATTTTTCCTAAATTGCATATTGCAGTGGGTTTTGTCCTCTAAGGAAATAAACTTCCCTTATCCTCTGGGTTTGACTCTACTTCACATGGTCTTCTCTTCTGTTCTATGTTTTATACTCACCAAAATTCTAAAGGTATGTGTTTATATTAGGTTTGATAGTTTTAATCAATTTTAGGCAATTTGGAGTACTAATCTGTGTCTTACAGGTCATGAAGGTTGAGGAGGGAATGACCCTAGAAATGTGAGTAAATAAATACATTGTCCTTTTATTATAGCTGATGCACAAGTTTTTGAATATCTAACCTTCAGATTTACTATCGCTTTTCCTGATCTGGTGGTGACTGAATAGATTATCAAATTTATGTTTAAAAGTGAAATCATGAGGCATCTACTGATTGAGAAGAACCTATAAGCTATTTAACCATATGAACAAAGAAGAAGAAAAATCTTGATGTATCCATCAGCTTTGATCAAGTTTCCAAAAAGGAAAATAAATTTAGAAAGAAGTTATATAATTGTTTGGAACTCAGGGTGCACATCCATGAAAGTGTAAGGTTTGCTGGCGTTGTTAATTAGATAGATGTAAATCAGTGAAAAAGGCAATTATGTCATCATTATCAACTTTGGGTATATATGACATTGTCTTCGCCATTGGTCCAAGGTTTTCTTATATTCTTTTCATGTAGGAAAATTTCTCTACCCCTAAGCAGATACACAATAGTGGAAGTATATTGGCTATAGATGCTCTGTGCATTGTTAATTATGTTAATTTGCAAGCAGAAGCCTATTGCATGAAGATAGTAGTGGTGAATTATGTGAGAAGTCTATTAACAGACAAAGTATATAAGTTATTCAAGACATGCCCTGTTAAGAGGTAAAATTTGATGGGTTATAGTAAATGTGGGAAGAACAACCAGTGTTAGGGCAATATAAAAGTCACATCTTTGTGTTTTTTTGATTGTTTTGCTTCTTTTTCTTTTGTAATTCTGTGTTCTGTTGTTAAATCATAGTTGGTCAGCATCAAAGTTGTCTCTTTTCAGTCTCCTACAACTTCCATCCACCAATTTTGAACCATTTAATCCCCACTTTACTCATATAACTCTTAACTTCCTTTTGCATGTTAAAACCCTTGATTAATAAAACTCCATGGCGTGAAGCTAGTCATGTGAGCAGATATGAGTCTTCACTTCAATGTTTAAAGTTTCTTGATGAAAGTTAATTGAATCTATATTGTTATATGTTTTTAATAAGTTCTTGGGATATAACTATGGTGATTTTGGAATTTACTACTGCAAAGGTTATTGTTCCAGAGATTGGAAATTAGTAGAAACTGTAATGTTGTGATAATCTACACTATGTTTTAATTGTTATTTCAGAAGCCATTTGTTTGATAGGTGTTTTACAAGTGAGTTTCTAGATTTTGGAAGTTTGATGGCCACCTTTTGATTGCCAAATGTTGATCGATGTTTATCAAGTTCCAAAGAGACAAGAGTGAGCAATTTTAAACTCATGATTTGTTGAGTAGGCTCTTTGGAGTTCATTATACTGGTATGATGGTACCATAATCTTTTCTATATGCTTTGGTTTTGCGGGAATGAGCCGGTTGAGTTGCTCGTGAACAGCATATGCAATGTGTGTGAATCATTAGGTTTATTAATATTGAGACTAAGTGTTTTAATAGTTAGTTTAATTAGAGGCTTGTTCATTTTTGCTCCATATCATGATGGCATCTTTGATTATTTCAGATATGCTTCGTCAGTTGTGCCAATCGGGGCTATGTTTGCAATGACTCTTTGGCTGGGAAATACTGCCTACCTGTATATTTCTGTTGCATTTGCACAAATGTTGAAGGCAATTAGTAAGTTAACTGTAATTCTGTTCATTATTGACAATAGCTGCATATCTTTAGGCATTTGTGGTTTCTATGGATGGAAAATATTATTGGTATTTGTGAGTTGAGACACTCAAACAAATTTGTTCAGTTAATTAATTAACTAATCATAGGTTTATGGTATATGGTTATTGAATATTTGATTATTGTAACACAGTATTGTTCCTTCACTATGGTTAATCATTATTAATTTGTATAATAACTCTCACTCTCCAAATGTTAATTACAGTGCCCGTAGCTGTGTTTGTGCTTGGAGTAGGTGTGGGACTTGAGGAAATGAGCTGCAGAATGCTATTTATCATGTCAGTGATAAGTTTTGGTGTTCTAGTAGCTTCTTATGGAGAGATCAATATGAACTGGATTGGAGTAGTTTACCAAATGGGTGGAGTTGTTGGTGAAGCTCTAAGACTTATCTTCATGGAGATTTTTGTTAAGAGGAAGGGTCTCAAGTTGAATCCTGTATCTGTGATGTATTATGTTAGTCCATGCAGGCATGTACTATGCTTTTAAACTTTTATTTTTTCCAATTTTATATTCTTAAAATTGATGATTGTGAAAACTGTTGTTCTGCAGTGCTCTTTGCCTATTTATTCCATGGATATTTCTGGAGAAACCAAAGATGGATGAACATGGGCCATGGACCTTCCCACTAGTTGTGCTAGTCCTCAATTGTCTTTGTACTTTTGCTCTAAATTTGTCAGTTTTCTTGGTTATCACACACACAAGTGCTTTGACCATTCGTGTTGCTGGAGTTGTCAAGGATTGGTTGGTTGTCTTACTGTCCGCTGTTCTGTTTGCGGATACAAAGTTGACAGTCATAAATTTGTTTGGTTATGGAATTGGTAAGTATCTGATTAGATTTGGCTTCATACATTTTCCTGTCTTGTCTGATACAGGCTGTGGACATTTTAAATCCCATCTCTTGCTAATGCCCTAGTCTGCTTCTACATACTTCACAATGTTGGGCCAGCCTCTCACTGAAGCATCTGTGAAACTATAGCTTTCCTCCACTCAGAAAGCAAATAATTCGGCTTCATTTTGGTTGAAAGCTAATCTAACATCAACCATTAGTAAAATATTATTATTGTTCGCTTCCTTATATTCTAGGAGACTAAGTAGCTTAAATAATCAATTGAATTTTTTCATTCTCTCTATATTCAATTGAGGCAAAGGGTAAAAAATGATATATTGTATTCTAAATTTTGATTTTCATAATTTTAGATGGAAATTTGAAACTCATTGATATGTGCATTTGGATTGTGCACACAATAATGTTGTTTAACCTAACAGGTAATATCATGTTTTTTACAGAATAGTATTTAGACTAAAGTTCCAATGTCACAATATAAAAATTATTGTAATTCAAGGCTGGGAGAAGAAGAGTTCTCACCTTTACTGTCGCAATAATTGTTAATTTTTTCATGCAGCCATCGCTGGGGTAGCAGCATATAATAATCACAAGTTAAGAAAGGAAGCTTCTCGTGCCAGTTCAAATGCTTCTGAGCATGCTGAATCTTCCCAAGGGCAACATTCTCAAAAACATGCTGAAATTTCCCTAGAGCAACATTCTAAAAATTCCAACGAGTAGATAAGTAGCAGTATTTGCATAACTCTGAGGGTGTGTATATGCATTTTGTCGGAATTCTAAAATTTTCGTATCTCTGTTTGGTTTCCCAGTATTAGTTTGTTTTCTTGTTTAGAGTGGTACTACACTGTACAAGTATTTACTAAAGTGTAGATAGGGCCCATAACCTATAGTTTACCATATAAATACTGCCTAATGGTATGAGTCTTGTACTCACCTTTAATAGCATATTATCATAATACAATGCTCCTTTCAAAGTTTTTCTCTTTCTTCTCCATATATTTTTCACATGATATCAGAGTTTAATGAGAAAAAAATTTAGCCATCTCTAAAGAAAACCCTCACCACCATAGGTGAGGAATCTCAAATGATCCCATCACTGTGTTCAAAACGGTCAGGCTGTCATAACCCTGGAAGATTGCTGCCACGTGCTGTCACTGTGATTCTGCCACCTATCATCTTTTCAGCTTGGGATGCTTCATATTTTAGTCTCTTTCACTTTTATTGTTTATGTAACAAGTTTGAGCATGTATCATGTATACTCTTGCATGACGGGGAGTGTTGGAATTTTAGAATTTTCTTATTTGTGTTTGGTTTCCTATTATTAGTTTATTTCCTGTTCAGCATCATACAACACTGTATTAGGATTTTATTACAGTGTAGAGAGGCCCGTGGCTCAGTTTCTTATATATATATATATATTAGCTAGTGGTATAAGTCTTATACACACCCTCAGCTTCATATTATCATAATACAATTCTCTTTCTAGAGTTTTTCTATCTCTTCTCCCTTTATTTTTCACACATTTCAAAAACATCTTTTTCTTCCCACATATGTGCTTCTTTTAAAGGTTTCTTCTAACCTTTGTTCAGTTGTTATCCCCTTTTAAGCAGTTGACGAGAATATATGGAAGATGATGATGACATAGTCCTCACTGTGTCACAAGCGGGCATCAAATGTCAATCTAGTAGGTTTTTGTCCAAACAAGCATCATATTGGAATTTTCTCAATCTTCTTTAGACTGCTGCGGCTGTTTCTAGATGGTGGAAAGTAATATGTAGATCAAATGTAATATGTGAAGATGCGAATCAGTAGCTTCAGCGTGGAAAAAAGAGGCTCTTGATGATGGCATTTCAATGTATTTGATTTTGCAAGCATGAGATTGATGACTTGTTTGAAGCAATTACCAGTTTCAATCAAAGCAATGCACTATTTTAAGATGAAAGATTAAGAGTAAAGCCCCAGGCATCCTCCAGTTATCAAGATTAGACCTTGGGCTGTAGCTAGAGTTTTATTAGGCATTTTGTTGCACAGACAAACACCTGTAAATTTTTTGGTTTAATATCTGCAGAAGATTATGTCTTTCAATGAGATGGAATATTCCGAGACATTTGGCTCAATGTCGAGAATGTTTGTCTCTATGCAAGTTGAGTGAGAATCTTTATACCAACGTAATTTTCTTCTGATCCGGCTTCTTAATATGTATATGGTCTTGTTGATTTTGTTTCTTTATAGTCCATTATATAATTATAATGGAAGGAGCAGAGTGATTCAGTCTTTCTTTTTCTCAGTTAGAACCTAAGGTTTCTTCTCTTGATATTGTTGAACCTGGTTCATCTCTTGATTTGAAAATATATGCTTACTAGAGTAATTTATTTATTAATTGATTGCACTCTATTTGATGTCTGGGAAGGTTGGAACTTTGGAACTTTTGCATATAAAAGCGTGGATTTTTTCCCTTATATTTCCTATGAATTCTTGTGGTGTATAATTTCCTTAAACGTCATGGATGAGGTCGAAGTGCTAGGTTTCTGCTGCTTGTGGTAACTGGCAGAATCGTCGACTCCATCGGGCGTTAGCCGTCTGATGTATATCTATTTTCCATAAATATCAAGGATTATGTCTTTTCTTATCTCTTTTTTGGGTTTTTAAAAGATGGATAATGAAAAAGTATGGATGAGTACAAATTGATTTATATCCACATCCATAATTTTAGTCATTTGGACAAATTTCATGGATTATATGCGGTAAGTTTGCCTAAATGGGGCAATGGCCAATGTGTACCAAAACTATCAATGACAATATCATCACTCATGCACTCGTGGTTGGCCCTGTGGGCCTAATAAATAGCCAATTATCCAAGTGAGACGGAACTCAAGGCCTGTACAGAACTGACGCAATGATTTATTGAATTAATTAACATAACCACCACCCTATAAAAGCCAGCCAGACCCAGACCAGTGATCAAAGAATGGAACGCCAGAGAAAACAAGAAGAGCTCCCAAATCAGAGGGAATTAGGGTAGCGGTGCAATAGTAACAGTAGTAGTAGGAGGGATTTCTCTTCTAGGGTTGGTGGTGGTGGGGCTTCTCCTCTTCCCACACTCACTGTCACTGTCACTCATGCCCATTGTCTTCGTCAACATTTTTGTCCCTGTTCAAACATCCCTTTAAAATAAAAACCGTAGCAGAAAATAATTTTTAAAAATAAAAATCTCCCTAATAAACCATAAAACTGCCCATCTACCTTTCAAAATTGAAGATTTCATTCGTTCGTCTTTGTTTTTTGTTTTAAATTTTACATATATTTATTTGATTTCAATAATTACTGCCACACGGAACCAGTTTGTTTTTGTTTTTGTTAATTTTTATTCTTTTCTTCTTTCGTCAAACCGGTGGAGACAGAAAGAGAGGGAAAAAGGGCTGGGAGAAAGAGACAGAGCGATGCGATTGCGGTGGTCGTCGTGCCGGTGCTGCTGCTTAGGGTTTAGCTCTCCAACGACGCCGTCCAATGCAACGGAGTACGCGACGGAAGGTCGTCGTCGTTGATGGGCTTGCAATTGCAGATGACCTGGCAGCCGAATTTACTCTGTCTGAAGCGCAAGACTCCTCTAGGCCTCAGGAACCTCGGCAACTCTTGCTACCTCAACAGCGTCCTCCAGTGCCTCACCTACACTCCCCCTTTAGCCAATTTCTGCCTCCGATTCCAGCACTCCTCCCTCTGTTCGTGTTCCCCCGTCTTTCACTTCTGGCTTCAATTTTTTTTTTCCGGGTCTTTTCAATTGGCACCCTAATTTTCTTCTTTTTATGATTTCAGGCGATTCTGTTTCCGAGGGCAGGAAGCGGGACTGTCCCTTTTGTCTACTAGAAAGGCGGATTGCGCGTTCTCTGAAGTCGGATCACGCCCAAGACGCGCCAATACAGATCCAGAGTTATCTGAGGACTTTTGCTGAGCACTTTCGCTGCGGACGCCAGGAGGATGCTCACGAGTTCCTGAGGCACGTCATCGATGCCTGCCACAACACCTGCCTTCGCCTCAAGAAGCTGACGCGCAAGGGGGCCGATGCTGCTGCTAATGGAAGCGGCAACACTGTGGTCAAGGAGATATTTGGGGGAGCCTTGCAGAGCCAGGTGAAATGTCTGTCTTGTGGCTATGAGTCCAATAAGGTTGATGAGATAATGGATATTAGTCTTGATGTTTTGCATAGTAATTCGCTGAAAGACGCTATGCAAAAGTTTTTTCAGCCTGAGGTTTTAGATGGCAACAATAAGTACAAATGTGACAAGTAAGTATTCAACTTTCAAACTTTTCCCGTGGTACATTTGTAGTCACCTTTTGAGCTGGTTGGATAAATAAAATTGAGTTTTTTAGTTGTAAGAGATTGGTGGCTGCAAAGAAGCAAATGTCTGTACTTCAAGCACCTAATGTTCTTGTGGTACAACTTAAGGTTAGTTGTAATATGTTTCTGGTTGCTGAAGTTAGTAGCAACTATGCTTTTGAATAAAGATGTTCTGTTTATTTTTGTTTCCAGAGATTTGAAGGCATATCGGGTAGCAAGATTGATAAGGCTGTTGCATTTGAAGAGGTTTTGGTGCTTTCTAGCTTCATGTGCAAAGCAAGTCAGGTATGTATGCTTCATTTTAAATTAGTTACTGCAAATGGTTTTCTATATCTTTGCACTTGAGCCACACATTGACAAGAATCATAACTGCGCAATTACACTGAATACTGGTAAGATAATTGTGAATTGTAATCAGTTTCCTCCTTTGTGCTTTTGAGCCTTTAGATTTTGTTTGGATAAAAATTGAGGGAACAAAAATTGACGGGAGTAAAAGTTAGAAATAAATCTAGACCACACAATACATGTATTAATTTATTGCTAATTTCATTCCTCCCCTTGTTTTGTCTCCTCAATGAACCATTAGTCCATTAGTCTCCCAAACTGTGCTTTTGATATTCCTCATTTCAAAATGACCTTCCAACTTATCTAAGCCTTCCAAAAACTTGTTATATTTGTTTGTGCTAAATTGCTTTCGATCCAAGCATGCATTTTTAGGTTTAGCAATAGCAAAGCATTGGATATGTAAATGACAGGTACAATTTGCAGTTGGTAGCTATGCCAATTTTTCTTCATATTAGAGCCTATCAAGTGTCAACTGATATGAGGTGATCTCTAAGGCATCTTTCATGTTGTTTGGCATTTGGTTTCCTGAGTGTTAAGCTCACTGTTCTCACAGTTCAAGAGTATTTTCTGAAGGGTTCCATATAGGGTCATAGTTGAGAGACTGCTAAGGTTGAAGGGCCAATACTTGAGGGTAAATTGTGGTTTTAAATTTAGTTTGCTCAGTGTTGTCAAATAATGGGCCATGGTGTGGCAGTTTCAGGTCAGCCCCCCATAGACCATCCATGGTCTCGTGTCTTCCTCATGGCAGCCATGGCTCTATGGCGGGGCTATGTGGCTGTTTGCTGAAAATTCCCCATTAACCCCTGTTTTTTCTTCTGGGCTTTGTTTGTTTAGGGTAGAAGTGTCTTTCGACACTGTCTGGCCTAGTTTCAAAGCCATTATCCACCCTGATACTCTTATTTCTGGCCATTTCTTTCCTTCTTTGGCACATTACACTGGTTTGGACTCTGGTTGGCTTCCTCTTGCATCTGGGACAGTCAGGGCTCCAAACAGCAAGGTCATAAGTTCTCTTCTGTCTTTATTGGTCTGCAGATCCTCAAAGTGCTGATTCTCTTCTTTCCATTGCTTGCTCTGTTTGGTGTTCTCTGCTTGCTCTGTTTTCACCTTCTTGTTATTTTTTTTGTTTCTGTATGTGTTTGTTTCATCTCTGTTTGCTCTGTTCTAGTAGATTCTTTATTATATTTATATATTATCATTTTCTCCCAGCATGTCAGATTGAACGTTATATTTTCTGATGCTACTATGTCTTGCCAAAATGAATTCAAATATTCAATGCATGCATATGTTGCACATTTTGCCTTCAAGTATTCAATCATATATCAATTCATAGTTAATTCTTACATTTTCTTATATTAACATGCAGGGATATTTATTTATTATGGAAATTTTAACTTGTTATAACCTGGTAGTGTGCATCTGGTCTTTAGTTTGAAAACTTGTTTGTCAGCATCAGTATCACGAAACATCTTTATGCATTTCTTTTTATGATAACCTGAAAATATATTGACCCTATCTTATTAAAATTTGAAACCATTGAGGATAATGTTTTAGAAATCTTTGGGGGGTATTTGTTCTTTTATGCAGTTTATAGTCCTTAGGCTTGATGCTGCTGTGAGATAGTTTATATAGCAGAATTGGTCTTACAATTGTTCACATATCATTTTTTTTATTTGTGAGCCTATAAATTCTTATGATTTTTAACTTTAATTATTTTGATGTTTTTGGATGTGATTTTATGTATTTTTTTTTTCAATCTTTGTGTCTTTGTCTGCCATGCATCCGCATACCGACTGTTACGCCATCTGCCATGGCCTTTTTTGGCCTGGCCATGGGCCGCCAAAGTCCATTGAGAACACTGGTTTTGCTTGAGGCTGTGCCCTTAATTTCTTTTTTTTTTTTTTAAATTATTTGATGGCTGGAAAGTTGCTAATCATTGTAATTTGATGTTGCAAGGTTACTTGGACACCTTCCTGCTTGGGGCTAGGGTGGATGCTTTGAGTCTATATGTAGTTTTGTTATACATAAAGCGGTTTTCTTTGGCAATCTGGTGCTGACAAGAACAAGAATATAATTTTCTCTTGGGTTTTTGAATAGATATCCTGGAAAAATAGATTATTTGGTTGTAAGTATATGTTGGTTTTAAGAATTTGTAGATGAAAGGATTTAAGTTTGGAGCTCTAGTGTCTAGATGTTAAGTCTTGTATGTTATATTTATATGCTGTCAATTCATGGGGCCTATTTGGTTGGAGTTGGACAATTTGGTTTCATACAGAAATCTCTATTTTTAAATCTGTTGTGGCATTGTAGGATTAGGTTTTGTATAAAGTTCAGCTCATGGCTTTTGGCAGGAGATTTTGTTGACCAATATGAAAGATTTAGGAAGAATTATTGTATGGAAGAGTGATATAAATATGATCCTTTTTCTTTTTGTCTCTCTTATTTTCTAAGAGATAGTATTTCTTGTTATATCTCTAAACATAGTTAACATAATAGCTTTTTTCACTGAAGATTGGCTCAAGTCTATCTTTTGAGGGTTTTCACATGTTGCAAAATGGATTTTGGTATGAAAAACCGCACTGGGTCCAGACTACCCAGCTAGTGATCACATTTGTCTTACATTTTTTAACGTGTTTGATGAATCTTGGTCACACCTTCAAAGCTTGGAGCTTTTTTTTTTTTCTTAATTAAGTTCTGGGGTTTGATTAAAGGAAGAAGGGCAAAGCATTGTGGCACTGTGCTGTTTACACTGTTTTTTGGTGTCTAAGTGTCTTTGACTGGAATAAAATGCCAGAATTTTAGGGGAAACAATTATTTCTTTTAGCTTGATTTGGGATGTGATTGTTTTTACAGCTCTTTGGTGTTTACAACATGGCTTCTTTCGGGAGTCTCCATGATAGATATGCAGAAGTAGTTGGAGAGCTCTTTTTATTCCCCCTTATTTTTTAGGACACTTTTATTTTTCTGTACCTTTCTTTGAGGTGCTACCTTTCTTTGTGCCCCGTTCATCTTTCTAATAATATTTCTTCTTTTATCCGTACACTCCCAAAAGAAAATAGGCAGTGTTTATCTTATGCATGTTCTTTTGAATGACAATCACTTTTAAGGCCTAAAGGTTCACAATTCATTACTTTGATCTGGGTTTGTCTTTACATCTTCTGTTGAGTGTATCTGCATCATAGAACTATCATTTGAAGTACTGTCAGCGTTTCTGAAAAATATAGTCATTTGGGAAAGCTTGTGCATTGAATGCACACTCCCTTTCCCTGGTTGAATATATGCATTTTAATTTCAAGAATATAATGAAGTATTTGAACAGCCTCTGGCTGCTCCACCTTGCCTTATGCAGGACATAACTGAAAGCACATTATGCCCATGCTGAATTTCCAGTAATTTGTTTACACAGTCCTGGGCATATTTTTGAAGAGTTTTATCTTATTTTGTCTATATGGAGTATCAAATCACTATCATTTTTAACAAAATTGTGACGTATTAATGGTAGAAGTTTGGAATCCATTTTAAAGTGGGTTTCCTTTGTTTCCCTCAACGCATATCAAGCTTGTGTTATAGAGTAGAAACTAGAAAGTGAAACTGTAGGTGATAAGTGTGAAAGAGTAAGTCAATCAACAAAATTGATCCTTCATGGGCTATATTGTCCTTAACTGTGTCATTATATTCTTTTTTATCAAAAAATTTTATCATATTCAATTTTTTTCCTGCTATCACTATCATGTTTTACAGGATCTACCACCAGAATATAAGCTCTTTGGAACTATTGTACATTCTGGCTACTCCCCTGAATCTGGCCATTATTATGCATATATAAAGGTTTATAATCTAATCCTTCATCTGTAAACATATATTTTGTAATCAATAGATTTTTTTAGAATTTATCTCTAATTGTGGCAATAGCCTAATAAGCTACTTTGTGTACAGGATGCAATGGGTCGGTGGTATTGCTGTGATGATTCTGTTGTATCACTTGCAACACTGCAAGAGGTTTTGTCAGAAAAGGTTTATATTCTTTTTTTCACTCGTACTAACCAAAGGCCAGTGTCAATTATTAATGCTCACACTTTAAATGGTGTGAAGTCTCATCATTGCAATGGGAGTCAGGAATGCCCAAAGAATGATTTGCCATTGAAAGCAGTGAATGCAAAAGCAAATTCTGAGCAATCTTCTTGGAAGGATATGCCTACCACATCTAAGATAAGTAAAGCATCTTCTAGCCAAGGAGTGAAGTTTAATATTAATGGAAGTTCTACATCCAAAAAATGTGCTGCAAGTATCAATGGGAAAGTTGATGTTTCAAAGAAGCTGCCTGCGATAATAAATGGCCATGGGAAGGACTCAGTTTCTTTGGAGGATGGTGAGAAAGATCCTCCGTCATTGCCCAATAATAATGGTTTTGAAAAAAATAAAATTGATGCTGTTGACAAATCAAAAAGGGAGAACTCAGAGTTAACAAATGGAAACACTGATATTCAGAATGTTGATATAAACTCAAGTCTTAGGGAAGACACTGGTAGAAGCAGGGTGATGACACATAGGGGGGCTTTACCTGACTGCCATCAACTACAAAGCAATGGACTTAACAACAAACCTGAAATATCTGGGAATAAGAGGAAGGCACAGGAGGGTCCCTTCATTTTACTTGTGCATGATGGTCAGTCTCGAGCAAGGGTTCAAGAACTGAAAGACATGTATGATATATTGGAACTATCTCTTCTCTGAACTATTTTTTGCTAATTTTATTTACAAACTTCTCGATGAGGCCCAGCTATACTTCTGTATTTTCAGATATACATGAAGATTTATCACTTCATATTTTTACGTATTTATTCCAGTTCAGTGAATGAGGCTTTGGTGGCTCTAAACTTTTGACATTTATTAGACATCTAACTGTTTTGCTAGAGTCCTAGTTGAGCCAGAGGTCTGATATTTGTAGCTTTTATTGTTTGGATTACTTTTCTGATGGCCAATATAGTGAAATGCGATATGATGCATCTGTTTTGGTCTCAAAGTTAATATTTCCTGTGTAAGCTACAGAGTTGGCTTTTTAATGTCTGTAAATGTTCCGCTTATCTTTTTGTTTATATATAATCTCTCTCTCTCTCTCTCTCTCTCTCTCTCTCTCTCTATAATATGAATGTGCACATACACAAAGACAAACACCTATTAAAATCTTACCAGTTCAATATGTTGGATTTATGCTATAGCAAAATTTACATGCATGTTACTATCTGTTTTGTTGTACATAATTGTTTCCACATTTGTTTGTGTATGTATCTTTTTATATTGACAATTAGTTGACTATGCTGCTCCTGATACTGTGTTTTCACAAAATTTCAGTCTCGAGGAAGAGGCAATTTCAGTTTTGAGATCATGTGGCTGGACAGATAAGGTCTATGGCTTCATGTGTTCCAGAAAGAGATTACGTGCACAAGAAGCTGAGAATTCATCAAGCCTAGATGAAAGAAAGTAAGCTTGATCAGATTCTAGATCTTTCTATAATTTAATTTATATTTATATTACTCATAAACATGCTTGTAACAATTCTCTGGCGAACTTTGTATACCATTTTCACTAGTACTTTCTATAAGGTGCACAAGGTAGATTTCAAAATATGATTGTATGCTAGATGGAGGGCTACAGCCTTTCAAAGTTAAGCTGACACATAATATAGTGGAATAGCCAAATTTTTTGAGAAGAATGGTTATCCAGTAGATGATGGAGGATGTGTAGAAAAATAAAAAATGGTTTCATGCATAGTCATAAAACATAGATTCTTTAAGGAGACTTATGAAAAAGCTGCGAAAGGAATTTAAGAGATCCTTGTGTGGTGTTTAATTTTATATTAATTTGTTAAAATCTTCATATAAGTTTCCAATAGACATAATTCAGTGTGGATTAGTTTAAATATATGGAGTTATTTGGTAGAGTTGAGGAGCTTTAGATCAGTTATGCTTGATGGTAGTGAGTGTTGAGTTCTGAAGGATCAACACGAGCAAAAAAAGGGGATGGCAAACATGAGAATGTTGAGATAAATGAGTAGACATACAAGAAAAGACAAAATTCGTAATGATTGTATTCAAGAGAGAGTTGATGTGGCACCTATTGAGGAAAAAATGATGAAAATTTGGTTACGATGGTTTAGGCACGTGCAAAGAAGACCGCAATAGACTCTAATGAGAAAGGTTAATCAAATAGTTTTTAGTCCAAGGAAGAGACGAAGAGGAAGATTAACAAGGACACTTGAAGGGGTTATTAAAAGAGACCTTTAGTTGAATGATATTTTTAATAACTTAGTTTCAAATAGAACTCTATGGCGTTATTTAATTCATGTAGTCAACCCATCTAGTAGGATAAGGCTATTTTTTATTGTTGTTGTAGTCTTCTAAAATTATCTAACTAGTAGCTACTTAGGCTGAGGTTTGTTATTATTTTCCCTTTTCAATATTTGCATGTCTGTTCTTTGCCATCTTGGTGCAGTGTGTTGTACTAATAGGTCATGACATGACTTTGCCTTGACCCAGCTCATGTTATGTGTATGGTTGCTTTTTTGAATTAAAGTAAATTTGACAAATTTAAGGTTGGCTTGAATGGCCTCTTTTCCTTGAGCCGAATGGGCTAAATAACTCTGACAATCACGTTTGTTGTCTGACGTTCAAATGTGATTTTAGATATAATTGATTCAATCAGAAGTGTTGTAAACTTCTGAGTGCACAAGGGTGATGCCAAGCACTTTGATTCTGATGTTGGCTTGACGGAACCAAAGAGACATAGTGTTATATAATACAATTTAATTTCTGGTTCTGTAGAGCCAGACATGATGATCATATTATGGGAAAAATAAATGAACTTCAGGTGGTGGCAATGGGCTATCTCGTGCCAATTGAACCTTGTACTCTTTTACTCACCTTTCTATACCATGATTCCCTTCATCATTCATATTTCTGAGTTAGTCTTCAATTTCTTGTGTCTTTTGAGTTTCCATTATGCATACCTTCTACTTTGGTCATACAAGTCTGTTAAGAGATTGGAAAGTGATTAATATGACCCTTGTTCTCCATTTAGCAAAATGAGGAGCTGCAGATAGCATTCATGAGTAAAATTTGATCAAAGTAAAATACTGGTTGTAAATTTTTTTGTTGATATATTCTTAATCAAACTATTGCATAAATCTGCAAACGAGTAGAAGAAATATAAGGGTTCTCTGGGGCAAGTTCTGAGGATCCATCTCTGTTTGCTACATGGTAGGAAATTTCATGGCACATTAGTGCATTTAATGATATTATGCCATGAAAGCGGGCCTGAACCCTATACTAAATGATGGAATGATTAAGAAAATATGAATATCATGCAAATATTATTTTGAAACAAATTACAAAATTGCTTTTGGCAAACCCATAGTTACCAGTTTCACATGTTCCTCAATAAAATCAATTTGTGGTATGTCACATAGTAACAGAAAACCAATGTATAATGTTCCTATACCATGACTTGATGCTGAACTAGACCATGGGACAAGGGGCAGAAGTAAATCTGGTAACTATGGGACCAACCTGAAATTGAAGACACGCAGTGCAGTGTTAGTTTCTGGAAATGTTTGGATAATGGTCATTTTAGATGGTTTGTGCTCTGTTTGGCATTAAGTAGGAATTTAACATTATGATGGTGATGTAGGACAGTAGAGGGGCTTTGTTGTAATCAGAGTTTTGAGGCTATGGAAGGGTAGAAAAGCTAGGAACTTGGTAGGCTAGGGTCTGTGTATGAAGGAATGGATGCTTTAATGGCAATGGAATGGGTTATTAGGATTAATTGGGCTAATGTTTATGGCTGTGAAAGGGGCTGCGAGATTAGGATTGTGGTGCAAGAAGGAGTGAAGAAAATTAGGAGAAGGAGAAAAAAGAAACCTAGGAGTCACACCTAGGGTCCCAAGGCATCACACCTAGGGTTTGATCGCATCACACAATCAAAGCAAATTCTGAATAATTCTCATAAACATAAATTCTATCTAATCTAAAAAGAAATACACAAGTGTTTAAATAAGCCTCCTACAACTTATCCTAAAAGAAAAGGAATCCTAATCCTATATGGACAAGGATTAGAACCCACATGGTAATCCTAATCCTATATGGACAAGGATTAAAACCCATATCTAAATCCTATAAGTATTAAAATACCTAAAAACAAACCCAAATAGACTAAAAGTCTGCTCCTACCAAAATACATAAAATAAGCTGCGAAAATTCTAAAATAATTACTGCCAAAATTCCTAAAATACCCCTAAAAAAATATTTACTCCTAATTAAGCTTCCAAAATGGATCTCCCTCTTTGGGCATGTGCCAAATTAATGTTTGGACAGCTTTCCCACGTCTTTTGTAAGTCTTTAAAGGCTGCTGCCAATAGCCTTCATCAGATGGCATACAGAAAGGTAAAAAGAACCTGGAATAAAAAAGTCATTGTTGGTGGTGTGGTGGATTGTAACAAGAGAAAAATACACAGAAAATCATGATGGGTTGGTTGTGATGAAGTTAGGCTGCTACTGTATGGGTGTGGTTGGATAGTAACAAGTGCACCCTTGCAGTATAAAATGGGGGTGTGGTATATGGCATTTTCTTAAGATGGTTAGGCTAAATATACATTTAGCCAACACTATGTTGATGGCAATACAGCATGTTGATTCCGAAACCATTTTCAGAACTAAAGGATTTGTTTCTTTTTCTCTGCATTTATTTGTTGCTTAGGGAGAATATTGCCTTCTTTTTTTTGTTCTCTCTCTCTCTCTCTCTCTCTCTCTCTCTCTCTTTTGTTTTATTTATATCTAGTTTGACAAAGAAAGGTTCTTGTACACTGCTATTTCTATAATTATCTGACAAATTTTCCATGAAAGGTTTTTTTCATTCTTTTCTTTATGTGGTTGTGCTTGGCTTGTGCTGCTGTCAAACTGACTTGGATATGTGGCATGCTACTAAAATGCAGGAATTCATTAATAGCAGGTGCCAAAGAACTTTTCTTATCACAGATACCTGAGTCATTGAAAGAGGACCTGATTGAACGTCTCCGATCATTTAGCCAAGAAAAAGTACAATCTGTAGGACCTTGATCATAACATGGTATGTGGATGTCTATTCCTTAAAACTCTCTGCTTTCACAGTTAAAGAAGCCCTTAAAACAGTTTAGGACTTAATAGCTTCTATTTTTCTGAAAAAAAAAAAGAATTTTGCAGCTTGTTGATGTTTCTTGCTAGTGGAGCATGGTGTGTATAGTCTGAATGACTAACTGTCTTAGTGATGGTGATGCCCTCCCTGGGATGCTAAGTGGGAGTATGTTGTATACTAACTCTGAGATAGTGCTGGTGACAGCTGGAGAATGTGGAGAAGTTTTGTTGTTTAAGCCTTCCTCGACGGTGACATGATTATGGTTCTAGTTGCTCCCATCCATGTTGATGTAGTTCAGATTCAGGCCTTGCCATTAGTTTTGTTCTGGAGGCTGTACAGCGCATTTCATTCTTGCAGAAAGCATGCCACGAATTCTAGTTATTTGTACAATATCGATGTTAGCTATTTGATAGTGCGGAATCTTTTTCGCTTATAAAAAAATCCGAGTTACAGCAAATTTTCCATGGATAATGAGGCTGTGTTCAAATTGTGGATATTTACTGTTTACAATATTACGGTGCAATTTCTGGTAAGCGAAGAAACCATTTGCTGTGAAATAGTGGCTCCCAAAGTTCTCTTCCCACCCTCCAGCCATAGAGTTTAAGAGCTTATCGTTTTGTTTCTGCCTAGTCAGTGTTAAGCTTAGATCCTTCTTTTTCCGTTTCAGAACAAGTGTGCTCATTGTAACACAAATTTTCCCTAGCCAAGTAATCTATATGGGAGTAGGAAATTACACACCGGCTGATGCCGTCGCTCTCCGTACTCTACACTGTACAATGTGAGATCATATTCGTGGAGACCAAATGTGGCATTCGATATTCGCGTGTAGAAAATTTGGCATTTGATAACTGGTAGCACCTTCCTTGGACGCTAAGGAGCAATTGCAGTTCATTACAGAGCGAGTGGTTTTCCATCAGCAGGAATAACTGAAATAAAAATACCAGTTTTATTGCGACCAAGATTTACATATTGATGCATGGTCTACTTATTTAGTTTCTGTATCTATAATAAATTTTCAGAAAGATACAGGGAAATCAGTCCGTTCCCAATCCGATGAGTTGGCGTCTATTTCGGGACCAAGTAGAATGTGGAGAAATGGGGTTTTAAGAACTAGGAACCTGTAGAGATGGCGGACGAAGAGAATCGAGTTGAAGGAAGGAAAGTAGATTTTAAGCATCGAGCTCTCTGCTGCTGAAAATGAACCCTGTTAAGAAGAAAATTCCTGTTTTGATTCGTAACGGAGGACCCATTACTGAATCACCCACAATTGTTCAGTACATTGATGAAATCTGGAACCACATATTTACATTGTTGCCGTCTGATGCTTATAAGCGAGCAATACCACGTTTTGGGCTGACTATGCCGACCAGAAGGCTGTTGCCCCTAAGTCTTTACTGGATATTCAGAAACATCCGGACCTTTTATGTTTCTTGATTACAATTGTGTAAAAAATGCAGAAATACTCAACTGGGAGATTGGTATGGGCAACCACCGGAGAAGTGCAAGAGCGAGCGAAGGATGAGCTGAGGGCCCGAGGGAGATCTTTGAACTGTTTTTAGTGTGAGTTGGGGACGAGACTTATTTTGGTGGTGAGTCTCGTCACCAGTGGTAACAAGTTTGGACTGGTGGATGTTCTCATTCCCTTCTATAGCCCGCGTCTACACGTTTGAAACCAGTGTTAACTATAGCATCAGAGGAGTTTCCCAAGTGCCTGGGCGAAGAGATGCATGCAGAGATGGAGAGTGTGTATCCAACTTCGTCCCTGACCAAGACAAAGTTCGTGACTACCTTTTCAGTTCTTGATTCCTTTTTCATTTCTTGTTTTTTCACTGTACATAATATGTTGCCCATTTTCTTAAAAATGAACTCCCAAGTAGGAGTATGTATTGTGCATAATGTAGCCACAAAAATTAGACAATCGTATTTCAGTTAAGATGATAAATTTGTGTCCGATAGTTCAATCATGGCGCACTTCTTTTATGCAACATATGAAGAATCATTACTCATCCAAGCCCGTTTAATGGAATTTTTTATGCTTCCAGTTGTTCGGTCTAATGTGTATCATATTACAATTTCATATGAGAACATCCAAAGTTGCATAAGATGTCAAGTTTTCTATTACAAGAGATTATTACACAAACATTGCATATATACTCCCATTATTTTTGATATTTTTATAAATAAAATTTTATTAAATATTTATTTAAAAAATTAAATTTATTAACCTAATAAACTAACACATTATAACAGTTTGTAATAGTTTAATAAACCAAATTTTGTGGGCCCAAGTTTTCTGTATGTATTAATACTTTTTGTTAGGTAAAATATGCACTAATACTCAATTATTACGTCAAGTTACTTCAAGTGCTACGTGGAAATCCAATTGGAAGTGATTTTAGTGCAATCATCTAGTACAAGCTATAAACAAAGCTTATATTAGAAATTTCCATCCCGGGAATGAACAGGGCATGTGAGAGAGATGTGAAGAAAGTTGAATTCCAAGTCTGCTTGGGAATGAAGAAAGCCTTTATGCAATGTACGCTCATTTCTCTCTAGTTGCCTGCGTAAAATTCTTTGCATCTTACGTAAGCAGT
Source organism: Dicorynia guianensis (assembly GCA_037013595.1). NCBI lineage: Eukaryota > Viridiplantae > Streptophyta > Magnoliopsida > Fabales > Fabaceae > Dicorynia > Dicorynia guianensis. The sequence continues at coordinate 8,580,268 of JASUAB010000009.1, forward strand.
GACGTAGGTCCAAGGGTAGAGGCACCGAGAAAGTGGACAACGTGACACGACCGTAAGTTTGGCCGTATTATGGAAGAGTAATGCTACTTTGTCTAAAGTAAATAAATTTACCAAACTGATTGACTCTCATGATAGGTGTGAAAAAAAATAAATAAAAGAAAAAAATTATGATAAATTATATAATTAATGTGTAAAATTTATATTTATACATATTATTATTTATAAATTTGTTAGGGAAGCAAGTAGATTAGGTATAATGAGTAATGATAGATATATTTAATAATTTTGTACAAAGCCAAAATTCGTGAATGCATTTCTCCTCTGTATTTATAAAATAATTCCTGTTTCAAATTGTGACTTAAGTAATGACAATATATTAGATGGACCCAGTAACCAGAGGACCACAGAAAAGTAAACCGCCTTCATTCGCCGGTGCTATAATTAGAGTAGCTTGCTCTGCTTCCCACATAGGAGCTTCAGAATACAGAGGCTTTTTGAAGAAAACCTAACAGAGGTTCAAACATGGCTGATGAATTGATTTTACTGGACCTTTGGGCAAGTCCATACGGCATGAGGGTTCGAATTGCCTTGGCAGAGAAGGGAATCGAGTATGAAGCAAGGGAAGAAAGCATGAGCAACAAGAGCCCTCTGCTGCTGAGAATGAACCCTGTTTATAAGAAAATCCCTGTCTTGATTCACAAGGGAAAACCCGTCTCCGAATCACTCATAATTGTTCAGTACATTGATGAGGTTTGGAATCACAAGTCTCCCCTGTTGCCCCCTGATCCTTACCAGCGAGCTAATGCCAGGTTCTGGGCTGATTATATCGACAAGAAGGTTCGTACCAGTATCACCAAAAATGTTCCCTTTCTTGAATTTACTTTCCAGAATCATAAATGGGTATGGGAAAAATCTAAAATTTTCATTTTAATTGATTCATATTGTGTAAAAAATGCAGATTTACTCAACTGCGAGATCCTTGTTGGAAACAACTGGGGAAGCACAAGAAAAAGCAAAGAACGAGCTGAGGGAGTCCTTCAAATTGTTGGAAGGAGAGCTAGGAGGTAAGACTTACTTCGGTGGTGACAACTTTGAGCTGGTGGATGTGGCTCTGATTCCATTCTATAGTTGGTTCTATACGCTAGAGAACACTGGCAACTTCAGCATCACCGAGGAGTTTCCTAGGCTAGTGGCTTGGGCCAAGAGGTGCATGCAAAGGGAGAGTGTGTCCAAGTCTGTTCCTGACCAGTACAAAGTTTATGACTACTATTCAGAGCTTAAGAAGAAGTTGCAGCTTCCCCAACAGTGATATGTGTGGAAGCAGATATATAATATCTATACTTCTTCCCCTTTCAAAAATTTCAGACGGTTCTGAGTTATGGGAATAAGAAGAAAGAATGCTTATTTTCCAGTCAATGCATTCTTATGACTGGAGTTTGTATTCTCTTCTTTTTATAAGAGCTGGCAATTTTTATTTAGTTTTTTTCAATATTTGTTTTGGAGATATTCAATAATTATAGATTTAAATAAATGACAATACCTAAAATAATATTAGATGAAATAATAATTTGTTATTTTTGCGGTAACTTTTTCATAATTTTAGTTAATTTAATATTGTATTTCCATGTTTATTCTATTTTAATTTTTCAGTCATTCTTTGATATTAAAAAATTAAAATTAAATATTTAAATAATACATACACAAATTTACTCGTGTATTATATTATAAAAGATTATACTATTCAAAAAATTTGTACTATTATTAGAAATAGTGATATTTGTACTTTATTTTTAAAAATAATAATAAATAAACAATTGATACTTCAATAATTACCTTATTCTTATCTCAAATTCTCTATTTTTATGAATTAAAACTTATAAAATTTTATTTATAAAATTTAAAGCGTTAAATTTTCATTTTCTACATAGTGATTTGTATTTCAACTTTACTCTGAAACTCTCTACAATTTAAGCGGTCTGTGGTAGTCAAATTGAGTATACTAAGTAATCATTAATGCAACTGTTATTGATACAAATATTCCCAATCATACCCATCAAGCAAGAGGAATTATGCACTAGTGAACAGAGCACCGAACATCACCAAGCTGAATTAAACCCACTCCAACAAAGAACAAAAGAAAATGGAACAGAAATCACATAGCACTTGGCATCAAGAAGAAGAACTTCAATGCCTTTTGAAGTCTAAGCTTTGGGTATGCGCACCAGAACAACAGAGTTGATCACATCGTTGGTTGGGTGAAAAATGGAAAGCACTTCAAAACCCTCCAAGTCCTCGTTGTCAACAATGGGGTACAAGAATGCCCTAGCCCCTTTTGCACTTCTTACAAGCAGAACACTTTCCTCCTTCATATACTTTCTTATGTGTTCCAAAATCTTCACTTTTGCTTCTTTGTTCATACTCACCAAAGCTGCTAAAAAGATGCAATCATATTGCCCCAACTTCTCTCTCATTTCCATGATATGTCTTGTCTCGAACTTCATTCTCTTCCCGAGCTCAGCATCTGAAGCAACGATCCTGTGCGAGCCACCTCATTTGCCTTCTCATCAATGTCAAGGTTATCAAAGTGGGTGGATTCCAGGTGATGTCTAGCCATGATTATTGAAGTGAGTGGCAATGGTCCAGATCCTACAAAAACTACCTTCTTGGGATCCACCACCCCATTTTCCATGAGGATTCTGATCGCCAAGTTTGCTAATTCAACGTAGTTCCCATAGTATGCGAAGACAATGAGATTGTTCAAGGGTTTAGGTACTTGGCTAAGGAAAGTTGAGAATTCAAGCTCCAATAGGCATTCAGCAGAGCCACTAAGGTTAATGAGACTCTCACGATTGTTCTGCACCTCCTGGGGCAAGGCCTTAATGTCTATGGAAGAAGGGACGATGCACAGTTTCACAAGGTGAGTTAAAAGGCTATTGACTTGCTTAGAAGGCCTAACGGATTCAAGCTTAAATATGCTTGCATGAAGTTGCATGGTCTGAGCTACAAGGAGGTCATCTGGAATTTGGGTTTCAAAGTTGATGTTTTCGAAGGAAGCCATGGGTTGGAATGATTTGAGTGGAAGTTTGAGAGCTCCAACTAACCAAAAACACAAGCTTTTGTTGCTAGTCTTGTGGAAAAACCAGGGGAGGTTTCAAGTATTTATAGTTGCCTGAGCTTGGATTTAATTAGTTAAATACAATTATTAGAGCAGATTTTTTTTATTAATGTGAGGATTCTGCATCAGATTTAATATTTTTTTATTAATTATTTAATTGATTGCCGTTTGCTGCGTGTCAAGGGAATATTTTTTCTAGCATTCTTTTCACACAAGGAATCCTTTGTATATAACGTGAAGCTGGAAGCATATCTCAAGACATTTTAAGTTCACACTAAAAAGAAAAGGAAAAAGGGCTCAAAATCCCACTGCGGCATGGAACTTGCCTAAGCAGGTAAATATTGGAACCTTTTGGAAACGAGTTTTTAATTCAGATACTAAAGCATTATTAATTTAATTTTAATTACTTTTCAGGGTACCCAATCAAGAAGAAACAATTTACAATCTTTCTTCCTTCTGATCTGTGTTTCGATATAGTCATATTTATTATCTTTTCTAACATTAGTATTGTCTTTGGGCGCCAGCCCGGGGAAGGCATTTTGAATATGCGAAGCTGGTACTTTCTTTTTTAAGCTTCTAATGTTAAAATGAGACCACAAAAAAAAAAAAAAAAAACATGGTTACTAGTATGCCAGCCGAACCTGTGGGCCGTGATGCACAAGGTTTGTTGTTTCAAAGGCCTAATTTACTTGCTAAACTTAATCCAAAAAGAAATCCTACACAATGGAAAGATTTTTTGAGCAAAAAAAAATTGGTTGGTTTTGAAAAATAGTCAAAAGGTGATTATGCACTATCACAACTAAAACGAAATATCATAGTTTTTAGGAAACTAAAATACTACCTATGACTACAAAACATAAATGTTCAATCACCAAATTAAATTCTATCAAGAGTTGCATAAGGATGACTAACTAGATTGCCAACAATGTGAAAAACATAGAACACAACAACGTGACTTATACAATTCAATAAATGCTTTTGTAACAAAGTGATAAGGAAGGAAAACAATGTGTCAATAATGAGATAAGATAAATTATACAACTTTTTAAACCAACATTCATAATTTTTTTCAATCAAAATAAAGGCGAGATATATATCTCTTTTAAACTCAAGTAATATTCATAACAAACTCTTTTAAAATGTAATAGACTACGGAAGTATAAATGTGGTAAAAGTAATGCAGAGTTCAAACAAAGTATACATCAAATCATTTTTTTGAAGGTTAATATTTGAGAGCTCCAACTAACCAAAAAAACAAAGTAATGCAGAGTTCAAACAAAGTATACATCAAATCACGTTGTTGCATAGAAGATATGCAAGAGATTTAAATTTCTTAATTTTCAGATTTTCTACGTATTTCTTTTCAATAAAGCTGGTCTATTAAATATGAGTTATTAAATACTCTAAAAATATAATTGGTCAATAAAGTTATTAATTTTTATTATTTTTAAAATAATTTAATAAATTTTATTTAACATCATTAATAAGTTATTAATATAATGATTGTTACTTGTATTTCAAGTTGAAAAATATGAGGTCAAAGGTCTGAGTTTGAATTTTAGAATCATTCTTGTCAAAAGAAACTATCAGTTATCGATTCTAAATATGAATTAATTATGTACTTAATAATAATATAAAAATATTACATAAAAAATAAAATAAGATTTTATTAAAGACCGACGTTCCAAATGAGTAAGAGGAACCCATCAAAATGAGGGAAACTTAGACAAAGTTACTAGAATAGAAATCAAAGGATCTAAATCTTTATGTGAGAGAATTGATCTTAAGTCTCAAGCTCAGCCAATAAGAAATAAGATTTACTCATAGGTCCATAATTTATTCTTTTTTTACTTTTCTCTATTTTCCTTATGCTCTACCTCCATTGTTATAGTTTCTTTTAGCTCTATTTCCATTTTTTGTTATTTCCGAATTGGCGAGAACTTAAGTGGGTCTTCCCCATGATCTGGTCGTGCTAAGGTTCTCTCCAATTCTATACCAACATTTGCGCATTGTAGTCAGTTGGTTTTGTCGGGTTAAAAGACGTCCCTCTTGTAAGTTTCCATTTTTAGCTGAATAAAACACCTTTTTTTTGTTCAAATAAAGAAAAACACTATTATTTAATTTTTTTAATACTCAAAATATTACAATATAAAAATTAAATCCAAATAAATAAATTGAGTTTAACCACTTAAACTAAACACAAATCTCCTAAACAACACCTTCATTTTCAAACGCACGAAACTCCTTCATTAAACTATAAAAGGAAATAATCCCATAGACCAAACATCAAACTTAACTGATCCTATTAAAACAACTTTTCTCGAAAAGAAATCACAAAACTGGTAGTATTTGTTAGTGACATTCACCTAAACCATTCAAAAGTACAATTTTCCAACATACCATGGATAGACATGAAGGAGATACCTACAATTCACTAAGATAATTTAAATCTTTAAAGTGTAAAGTATATTTTATAAAATAAAATATAAATAAATAATTATTAATAAAAATAAAAATAAAAATTATTTTAAATTTATAAATTATTATCTATTTAGTTATATTTTAAAATAATATTTATTATTAATATTTTTATTAATAATTATTCTTTTGTTTTTTTTTTCTCTCTGCACTCATAACTTAATCTCCATCCGACAATCAATATTACGTTTTATTCTTGACACCTACCTAGATGTCCTCGGTGGTCCAAAACCTATGTGTGCAAGAATTTAATGGCTCTAGGTACCTGGGAGAATACATTGTCTTCTCTATGTATAATTGTAAGTGATAATGTGATATAGGAACTGTTTGCTTGTCATTGAGAATCACATTCTGCACCTGCCAAGAGGAATTCTCTTTTGTGCAGATAGTATCAAACTCATTTCCTCCAGCATAGCACCATCAAAGCCACTGCTGATTGTGGGAATCATAAAAGCTGTTTGGATGCTGCAAGGAAAACGGATGGAGAATAAAATCAAAAGCCAATTGAGTGTGGGGCCCGCTCGCTTTTGTTCTTCTAGACCAGAGTGAAAATCAGCATAGGTAAATTTGATCACCATTCCAGTTTTACCCCAATTAGACTATTGCAACAATTTATTTTCGTTGCTATAAAAATGACATGAAGCAAGACAATGTTATAAATGAATAAAAATTAAGAAGACCGTAGAAACGCATGAATTGTTGAGAAGATTGGCGACAAAAAAAGAAGCAAAGGAAAAAACTGTGGGGACAAATGGCAAGAGAAAAGTGGGTTCAATCCGAAATTCGTCTAAGAAAGATGAATGCGCTTCTCTTCTGTATTGGATAAGCCCCCGTTTCAAATATTGACGTAAGCAATTACAATGGAAACCAATAGAACCAGTGAAGTGCGAACTAGAAGTCCCTAGAAAAGTACACCACCTTCACTTTCTGATGCTATAAATAACCGTAGATTACTTTGCTTCTGACACCTGTGGAAGCATATAGTAGACACCTAAATAGAAGATTGAGAAAACAGAGACTTTTCTTTTGAAACCAACCTACTAGCACTTCAACAATGGCGGATGAAGTGATTCTACTTGATTTTTGGCCAAGCCCATTTGGCATGAGGGTCCGAATTGCTTTGGCAGAGAAGGGAATCGAGTACGAGGCAAGAGAAGAAGACTTGAGCAACAAGAGCCCTCTGCTGCTGAAGATGAACCCTGTTCATAAGCAAATCCCTGTTTTGATTCATGAGGGAAAACCTATTTGCGAATCACTCATCATTGTGCAATATATTGATGAGGTTTGGCATCAAAAGTCTCCCTTGCTGCCCTCTGATCCTTACCAGAAAGCCAATGCAAGGTTCTGGGCTGATTATATTGACAAGAAGGTTGGTACTTACAACTGCTAAAATCATTCCCTTTCTTGAATTCTTTTTATCCAAATCCATGAATAATTTCAAAGAAAAGTCCAAAAATTGTTTATGCTAATTGATCAAAGTTGTGTACTGCAACATGCAGATTTACTCTACTGGGAAATTGGTGTGGGAAACCACTGGGGAAGTGCAAGAAAGAGCAAAGAATGAACTGAGGGAGTGCTTTAAATTGTTAGAAGGAGAGTTAGGAGACAAGACTTATTTTGGAGGAGAGAAGTTTGGGCTGGTCGATGTGGCTCTGGTTCCCTTCTATAGCTCGTTCTATACTCTGGAGACCGCTGGGAACTTCAGCATTACTGAGGAGTTTCCAAGGCTAGTGTCTTGGGCCAAGAGGTGCATGCAAAGGGACAGTGTATCCAAGTCTATTCCTGACCAGTACAAAATTTATGACTTCGTTTTGGAGCTCAAGAAGAAGCTGCAGCCTCTCCAGCAGTGATTCAGAAACGTTCATGGGAGACATCAGCTAGAAACTACATGATATAAAATTATAAGTATCTTGATTTCTCCTATGGCTTGAGATTCCCCTTGTTCTGTTATTTTGGTCCCCTCCCTCTTTTACTCTTTCTTGCTCTTTGGATGTGCTTCTTTTATGTGCTTTTTGATTGTTTTTTCAATCTCCTCTGTTTTCATTGTGCGTGGTGTCTGGTGTTGCCCCTTATTCAACAGTCAATCAAGCCTTGATTAGCCAAGTTAGCTTACGATTCCTGGTTCTTTCGAACGGTAATGATCCTAAAATGTTACTAGAGATGTTCATTCTCTAATCAGAATAAGAAAAAGTCAGGAAAAAGAAGTCCTCAGGACTCAGAAAAGTAACGTAGTCGTCACTTTAAACATTGTTTCTCTTTTCTCATACGTGAAAATCCTATCCATCTTCATGGCAGAGTCATTATTTAAAAGTGGACAGGGAGATGTAAACAGCAAGCAAGGGAGAAAAAAGAGTGTAGACCGTTCTTTTTAATTCTCTTTCTAGTTAGTCACTGAAGTTATTCAATGAAAATGTAGTTTTGAATTAATTTTAATCCCTTCGAAGTGGAATTAAAGTTAGAATCTTATTTTTTCAATGTTGTTTGCAAGATCCAAACACAGCCTAGAAAAGTAAAAACAATGATAGCTGGAGAAGAAAAAAAAATTAAGGAAAATGAAAAGAAAAGAAAGAGTTTATGAAGGATTGAAATTTCATTTTAGACAACAAACTCACGTTAGATAGGTACTTATATTTGTGCTGCGCATATAAAAATTATATGAAGGTTTCATTATAAAATTGAAATCATAATGTACCCCATTCCAGTGCTGGATACCCGTACCCGAACTGAAAGAATCATCTTGAAGAGAAAAGGACAAACAATATGGGCTAGAAATGAAAAAGTTTCAATGAACACGCAGTGAACAGGGTAGCCTTATATGCCTACCTGCAATGGTGTAGCACGATAACATTGCGGACATTTTATTATGACATACTTGCAACGACATGGCCATTACACAGCAAGTGATTCACATCATCCTATCCTTCTGGGATTCATCTGTGCCACTGCTCTATAAAAATGCCAAGAGCTGCATAAGAAGCTTTTATTTGGGAGAAGGGCAATATTAATAAATCTGAAAACACAAAATTGCTTGAAACTCCGACAGAAGTTTTCGAAGACCAAAAGAATAAAAAATAGAAAGATGCCAAGGTCATTGAGAAACACAGCACATGTAATAACCCAAGCGGTGTTCATCCCCCGCCTATTTTATTAAGCCGCTGAGCCATGGCTATAGAAAACCATGCCTTATTTGTGCTTCTCAGTAAACCAGCAGTGCTAATACATGGTTTTGTGGAACAACTAGAAGTTGTTCAACAAAACTGATCTCCTGGAAGAACCAGAGAGGAAGAGACACAAGTTGTTTGAGAGAAGCATTTGTCAGCACCAAAATCATTCTCTTCCTCAACGATTGTATCCAATTTTTCTTCAGATGCCGCCGGGTCACGGAGATGAATCTTGGTGGAGCAACCTCTGTAATAACCCTTGCAACTTGACGCTTGGCCATTTCACTCAACTCTATAAGAATAATGTGTAAAATAAAGAAAACAAGGGGAAATAGGTAAGACAAAAGCAGAGCAGTCTCTGCTTTCTAATGGGAGAAGGGAGAGCTATAGGGGGAGATGAAGTTAAAGAGGTGAGCCACATTGCAAATTCAATCTCTGTTGAAACTTCACTTAGAGAGTTGGTGAAGCTTGTGGCGCACCGTTTCTGGATTGGGATTGGGCTACAGTAGCCATCAATGGTAGTCACTATGTCGGGCTACACCGACGAAATGGTGTCCTGCCATCGCACGCCTAGCAGTAGCCTGTGACAACAATACCTGTCTTTTAGGCCGCACAAAGTTCCCTTACTAACCATTACCAATAGATCTCCATGTTTCTATCAATCATGAGCGCGGATTTTTTTAATCAACAAAACAAGTAGTCATGCCATATTGCTTTTCTATTCTATACTATTCCTGCCGGCAAAGGCACTAAGTCAGTCCCTTAAAAGTTTAAATTTCATCTCTTATCTTTTAATTTAGATAAAATTATTCTTTGAAAAGTCCAATTGATAGATAAGTCTCCTTCATTTGTTAAATTCCTTATTTTTCATTCAATTGACTGCTAAAGTAGTAGTTAAACGATATTATATGAAAAGAATTTTTCTATCTTATTAATTACATTAACATCCTAAAAGAAAATAAATAGAGCATGTAAAAGAAACCTACGTAACTATCACCTAATAAATAAAGTAGAGACATTTCATTCAAGCAGCATTGTTTGTCTAAGTCAATTTTTTATTGAACAAAAAAATAAGAGCTTGGATGCCTCAAAGACTTCTACCAATTGAATTGTTGAAGAGATAAATTTGTTTCGATTAAAAAAAATAGAGTCAAAATTATCAAAAAAGTTGAACGACTGAAGTTGCTTAATCCATTCCAAAGAGAAAAAGTCAATATGGCACTGTGTTACACTTGGAACATTTATGATCCACAAATACGCGCCTTCCCTCGTGGGCAGAAAGTGGGGTAAACCAAGATCAACAGTTTTTGTCCATAAGCTCTGCATTGATTACTAAAAGTGGGTCACTCTGAAATGTTGGTTCTCATTCAGATGAAGGGACCATTAGGGTGTGGTTGGAAGCCACATGGGCCCATCTACACAGCGTCGGCGGTAAAGATGGCTGCACGCGGGCAACTCGTGGTTCATCTCATTCCAATGACGAGGGTTGCAGAAGTAGGAAGGAGAAAACGCTTCCATTTACCAGCGAGATTCAAAAACTCTGTTCTTCGGTCAGTGTCGTGCCCTTGAATTGCTCAGTGCGCTACGTAACCGCATGAAATTGTTGAATTACACTATTTTCCTGACCTCACAAATTTATTTAGTGTATACTTCTTGGCTGCCAAAAATTATTCGTCTAAAGTGCAAACTAAATATAAATGGAGAATGAAACTCTTACGTTTTAATTTTATTTAATACTTATATTTTTATATAAAATTTTAAATGTATTAAATTTTATAATTTAATTTATTAAGTTTTATAATTTAATTTATTAAATTAAAAAATAAAAGAGTCCTGCTAAATTTAGCAGAATTTATGACACAAATATTATGAAATTCAATCCACATCGTAAATTTTTTAAAACTAATATTTAATAAAATTAAATTTATAAAAAATAAGATAAGTGTTTAAAATAAGAATTATGTATGAGAAGAAGTCTTTTGAATAAACTCTTTTATTTGGTTGGGTTTAAAATTAGAATTAGTCTTTGTGATTCACAGCAACACATAAAAAAACTTATTTTTAAACTACATGACTTTTCACTTATATTATATATTACAACAATAATAATAAATAAAACCTTATTTCATTCATATTATATGTTAAATAAAAATTATTACTATAGATTATTTTTCATTCTCAGCATCGTCCTTTTTTTTTCTTTTATATTTGTATTGTTGTTTTAAAATTCGTTTATCAAGATTTGTGAAAGGAAGTAGATCTATATGAATATTATATCAATCACAATTAAGCATGAAGTAAAACAAGAAAAATTAAGCTTTTACGAAGAGTTATTGAATTCTTTGATTTTATAATTTAATTTATAATACTTAATGAATTTAATAATTTAAATTTCTTAAATAAATATTTAATAAAATTTAATTTTTAAATTTAAAAAAATTTAAAAATAAAAAAAAAATCAACCTTACAGAGTTAGACCGCATATATTTTTTTTTAAACGTTTTAAATGATAAAATGTAAATAGACCAAGAGTGTTTAATAAGAAACCTTAAAGGTAAAGACTTAGAATGAAAAGATAATAATAAGAAAAAATAATAACATATGGACGAAATTTTAATATTTTATTTACATGTTTGAAATTTTCTGTATGTAGTAATAAAATAAAAATATTAAAAGACAAGTGTCAAAGTTACATAAATTTTCATAATAGACTTTCCTCATTCAATATTTTCTCTTTTATATATAATATTAGGTAAGTTGATTTAGATCCACATGTTAATACATGATAGCAAAGGGCTTTTTTTTTTTTAATAACATATGCAATCTTTCCTAAAATTTGAGAGGAAATGAGCAAAATGAAAAAAAAATTCAATAAAACATGTTTATTAGATGAAGTTATAAAAATTTATATATATATACCATGTAGTTAAACGCTTTTATGTTACATAATCAAGAAATCAAAATTCTAAATCTCATTCTAAAACTCTGAAAGTTTATATATATACACTGTGTACTTATACGCTTTTGCCGTCTTATACTACAAAAACCAAGCAATGCATTAGCCTTAGCACACTAAATAGAAATCCCTAAATTTCATTCCGAAACTCCAAATCTCATTTCCAATTCCATCTTTCATCTTCTCCAACGCCAAAAATATAGCAGAGGTATACATGTTGAAACAAGCAAATTCAGCACAAAATTGAAGATTTTCCATTTACAGTATTTTTTTTGGGTACATCAAAGGGCTAAACGCCCAACCAAAAGATACTACAAAACACCAACAGTACGAAGTCCACTAACAACTTTGAATCAGCAAAAACTAGAGGACTAATTCCAGGAAGCGCCTGAGTGAACAACTGGAGATCTGTTTCAGATTGATATTATTGATATTAAATTCTTTAAAAGAAAGGAAAAGCCAAAAAACATTAAAATTTAAATACTGTAACGAAATATGTAAAATTAAAGTTGTCTATGATAATATGTTCCGTCGCTAACGAAAAAAATAAAGAAAAGTTATTAATTTTCATTAACCAAATTTATCATATTAGTATTGATAGTCAAACAAAATCATTTATTGATTACTAAAAAATATTAATTACTGTAATAAAGATTCAAAATTATTATAAAAATTATAATAAAAAATTTAAAAGTTAAATAACTAAAACATACTATAAATAAAAAAAATTAAAATTTACTGACATCAAGTGATTCAAGTTAAATAAAAATAAAAAGGATACAATTTTCATATGTAAATAATGTTAACTAAGTTTATAAAATTAAAATTCTTTATCAATAAATAATTCATAACCAATAAAAAAAAAGAAAATTATTGTAATCAGAGCAAAACATGGGGCAATAACTAACTAGTTATAGATAAATAATTGTAGAGGTATCATTTTTTTATTTAATAATGAATTAAATAATAAGTTGCAAAGATAGTAATAAACAAAAATAGCAGAATATGATGACGTAATCGATTGCGTATGACGATTGAATGCTTGGACCGGTATACAAGTCAAAAGAACTAAATAGGAACTTGTCTAGAACTGACGGAGCAGCCGTAAGAAGATATAGTTTCTATTTAAAGAAAAAACCAGAAAGGCAACAAACTAAATTTGCTGACCAAAGCCATGACGGATCGACTTCCTATATACTTAGAGAAATTTTTAAAGATAAATAGGTACAAAATTAAAAATTTTATTTATTTAATTTTAAAAATATTAAAATAAAAAAATTTAAATGGATGATAGAAAAATATTTTTTTATTTTATTTTAGAAGGTCCAAGAAACGTGTTCACTAAACAAAGAAAAAAGAAAAATCTAAAATATGCGATAAACAGACTTGAACCGTGGATAAATTGACTGGTCTGAAATCCTTGATTCTCCGCTTCCAAGTACAAACTATTCCAATTTTCTCTATAAATTTACTAATTCTCTCCTCAACCCTGTGCCACTCACTTTCGTCTCTTGAGTTTATCTGATCCCCTTAGCACTTAGCAATGGCGGATGAGGTGGTTCTGCTGGATTTCTGGCCAAGCCCTTTCGGGATGAGGCTCCGGATAGCCCTAGCGGAAAAGGGCATCAAGTATGAGTACAAAGAGGAGGACTTGAGCAACAAGAGCCCTCTGCTCCTTCAAATGAACCCCATTCACAAGAAAATCCCGGTTCTCATTCACAATGGCAAACCCATTTGTGAGTCCCTCATTGCTGTTCAGTACATTGATGAGATCTGGAAGGATAGATCTCCATTGTTGCCCTCTGACCCATACCAGAGAGCCCAAGCCAGATTCTGGGCTGACTATGTTGACAAGAAGGTACCTTTATGTGCTTAATTTCTGGGCTGATTTTCACTTCTGTTTTCTTTTAATTACTTTTTATACTGTTAATTTTAGATATATGATGCTGGAAGGAAGGTGTGGACAAGCAAAGGCGAAGAGCAAGAAGCTGCCAAGAAGGAATTGATTGAGTGTCTAAAATTGTTGGAGGATCAGCTTGGCGACAAGCCCTATTTTGGTGGAGACAACCTTGGCTATGTGGATGTGGCACTTGTCCCATTCTACAGCTGGTTTCAAGCCTATGAGACCTATGGCAACTTCAAGATAGAGCCTGAGTGCCCAAAGTTCATTGCTTGGGCCAAGAGGTGCATGCAGAAAGAAAGCGTATCCAAGTCTCTACCTGACCAACAGAAGATCTATGGCTTCGTTGCACAGATTAGAAAGAACTTTGGCCTTGAGTAGGTTGAACCTTGAATGTTGGTCGTCTGCTTCATCTCTTGAATGATTTTAAAATAGAATGGCACTTAGTTGTGCCTAAGTTCATGCTTTCCAATCGGGAATCTGTAGTTTTTTGGATTACTCTTTTGTATCTGTGACTTATATGTTGGCCGTCTAATAAGTGTTGTTGTAATATTTCTTTTTCCTGATGGTTTTTGGTGCTATGTTTAAGTGATGTGTTACTGAAGTTTTCTTTTTTCCTTTCCTTTTTCCCTGAATTTATGGACCAGCTGTTGAATCAAAAATTGAATACTATGGAGGATATGAAACACACTTTGCCCGGTATTACCCGTCTGAAAATCAGCTATTTATTGCTTGGTGGGATACTTAAAAACACATAACGAGTCACTTATATTTATAATGGGTTATGGATTTTACTACATAAGATGATGGCACACAATTAACTCTTGTTTTTCACCTACTTTTACAACTACTATCATACCTTACAATTTTTTACAATATCACAAGAAATATTATGCAGCTTGCCTAGCTTCACATAGCTATCAACCTTGTACCCATATGTTCTCAAGTTCTACTAATCAAATTGATTATCTCACGGCATGCAAATGTTTTTTTTTATTTGGTGTCATAGCAAGCAATTTAAAGCTCTTATTATTTTACTACCATGGCAACATATAGTTGCCACCCTCTTTGTCAAATTTGTTGTCATGCTTTGAATGTGGCTGATCAAGCAGTAGAGTCAGGTGTTGTCCTAACCAATAGGGTGGCAGTGGTGTATTTAAATATCCCTCCTGGGTACTAACTCTCTTAAATTTGTTTTAGATACTATTTTCAGCTCCTTTTAAAATTATTTAAACTAACTTCTTTTGTTAAGATATTTTTTAGATTGTCATTTGACCATTGGTGCTGATAAATTGTGTTTTTATGTCATCTAATAACACTTTTTTATATACAGTGATATTAGGCCTGTGTGTTTAGTACAAGCATGGAATACTAGATTTTTTTTTTGACAAACAAATTATTGATCAATTATCACTATATAGTTGTATAGTGTAATCTATTGATTGGTGTAAATTCTTCATTAGTTCCTGTAGCCCCCCTCACCTTCCCTCTCGTTCTGTCCTTTCCTCTTGTTCTCGTCCTCTCCTGGCTCCCCTTCCCTCAAGGTCATCTTTCTCTCTCGCTTTCAGTTGGCTCCATTGTGGGGGGAGAATTACTGGGCTGGGCACTCGAAGATTCGTAGCAGCGCAACTCCTTCTTCTTATGTTAGCATGGTGGCGCTATGAAATTGAAGGTGTAGATCTTGAGGACCTTAAGCAATGGCACGACAGTGTAAGGCTCTGGTGGATTTGGTGGCGGCAGAGCTCTTCAAACTGTGGCACAACAGATGACAGGAAGCAAAAATTGTCTACATTTTTTCATCCAAAACCACACGAGATTCTTTCAACTGGAAAATCTCGGTTCTGTAGATGATATGGGCAAAATTAGTTTGACATTTTTGCTCCTCAATTTCATTCGGTTTTTTGTATATTCTCACCTCAATCAGCCGCGTCCCAAGCCATGCCAACCCCTCATTTTGGTAGTGATACCGCAAACGAAAAAAAAAAAAAATTCTTTTAGAGGATAGATATTTGAAATTAAATGATAATAATGCAAGAATTTTAATATTTTATTTATTCATTTAAAATTTTTTGTATATATAATAATAAAATAAAAATTAAAACAAGCGTGAAAGTACATACGTCAAATTCTTAAAATTTTTTAAAAGAAACTTTCCTCGTACAAGACTTTCTCTTTGGCTGTTGTTATATTAGGTAAACTTACGTGGATGCACATGTTGCCAAAGTGATGCAATTTATTTAAATTATTCATTTATAACCTTACTTAAAATCATAGAGAAAAAGAAGCAAGATGAAAAAAATAAAAATAACTAACTTAATATAATATATTTATATAAATAAAGATGTATATAAATTATATATGATTATAATTGCATAGATGTCATTTTTTTATTTAATAATGAATTAATACAAAGAAATATATGTGTGTATTGGGGACAAAGTAAATATTTTGTTTGAACGTTGATATCTACACACTAAATTCTCAAATAGTGTGAAGATTTATATTTTTCTTTAAAAAAGAAAATAATGCTGCTATTTATATATAAGTTTAATGGATAAATGTATATAATATAATATTAAATTTATTGAGTTAAATCATAAAATCTCACTTATAACAATATATTATACATACTTTGTAAAATGATTCTTTGCGCATTTAACTTTTCCCTAAAAGAATTCAATGCTCACTACAGAGCCAGTTGGTTATTTTTTATCATGAAATATATCAACAAAATGCATTGCAAAATAGATATGGAAAGAACTATGGATTACAACAGGGTTTCAAAAAAAAAAAAAAAGGAACTATACATTACAATAATGAGTTGCAAAAGACAGTGAGAAACAAAAATAGTTTGAATGATGATGTAATTGGTTGCGTGTTAGGATTGAATGATTGGAATTGTTTGCAAATCAAAAGAGCTAACTAGTCTATTATTGATGATGGCAAAAGAAGATAAAATTGTTAACCAAAAAAAAGAAAATACAATTACTTTTAAAAACCACAAAAAGAACAAACTGGAATTGCTGACGGAAGTCATGACATACGAGTAATCCTGTAAGCACAATTTATTTGAGCCCCGATATTGGTACAATCATTTTGCTTAAGCAGATTGTAAGCTGTGAGAAGTTTATTTTGTGAAACTATGCGTTTTGCTGCTATTCTCCTTTTGTAACATACAGTTCGGGTACATAGAACAAGCGTACTCTCTACATTTTTTATTTATTTGGAATAAAAGTACATTAAAATATATTTCTTAATGAGTCATATAAGGTCAAGTTTAATAAAAATATGAAAAAATAAAAATAAATTAAATATAATTAATATATTTTAATATATTATTTATACAAATAACAACATCAAAACAGCATCCTGGGAGGGCAGGCTGTAGGTGTATTCTGAGGGGAAGTGAGGGACAGTGGCTTGGTGGGATTATTGAAATTAGTTTTTGTCATTTTTTTTAATAGGTGTAATATTAATTATTTTTTAATCATAATTATTTTAAATTTTATTTTTTATATTTATTTATTCATATTAATATTCTTATTTTAGTCATTCTTACTTTTTTTATTAATAACTTTTTAAAATTCAATACTTATTATTATAAAACATAACTTATTTAATAATAACTTAATAAAATTTTGTTAAATTTATTAAATATTTTATAATTATAAATAATTTTAAAATATTTTTTATTTCAACTATTTAATTTAAATCTTTTATATAACATATTCTTCAATTTTATTAAATATTTTATAATTATAAATATTTTTAAAAATAACTTTTCATTTTAATTATTTAATTTAAATTTTTTATATAATATCTTTATTAATTTTTAAATTATTTTATAAAATTAATTTAAAATATTAAAATCTTGACCCATGTAATTGTAAAATTACCTTAAAATATCATATCTTGCAAACATGTTTATCGAAAAAAAATCATATATTATGCCATAAAAAGACTCGAAACGTAGACAAGTTGTTGACTGGTCTGAATTTGTTGAACGACAAATTCAACTTCCAAAATGTTGCACTTTCTCTATAAATTGACTCTTTCCTCAACCCTCTGCTACTCACTTCTGTTTCGTTTCTTGAGCGTCATCTGATCTCCAACTTCGCAATAGCAGATGAGGTGATTCTGCTGGATTTCTGGCCAAGCCCTTTTGGGATGAGGCTCAGAATAGCCCTCGCGGAAAAGGGTGTCAAGCATGAGTACAAAGAAGAGGACTTGAGAAACAAGAGCCCTCTGCTCCTTCAAATGAACCCCATTCACAAGAAAATCCCGGTTCTCATTCACAATGGCAAACCCATTTGTGAGTCCCTCATTGCTGTTCAGTACATTGATGAGGTCTGGAAGGATAAATCTCCATTGTTGCCCACTGACCCATACCAGAGAACCCAAGCTAGATTCTGGGCTGACTATGTTGACAAGAAGGTACCTTTCTGGGCTGATTTTCACTTGTTTTCTTTTATTCACTGTATATCGTTAACTTCAGGTGATATGCTTTTGATTCACGAATAGTTTATGTATTTCTCCAATGTGAACATCAAATAAAATGTGGTAGTAGGTTGTTTCTTAGTGTCCAGCTTCATTTTGACGATTCTATAAACATAGGAATCTGAGAAATGCCTACTAAGAGAAACTGATAAATTTTGGAATTTAAGAAAGTAATTTAGTGATGAATCCATCCATTTCATTGGTAATCATGTGGCAAATTACTAGTACCTGAAGATTTCAAATGTTGGGGGATGAGTGGATTAATATTTGATTCTCACATAGTGAATGTCACTAAAATTTTATTTGTAAAATTATAAATAAAAAATTATTAATTTATAATTTAGTTTATAAAATTAAAATCTGATTATCAAGTATGAATTTTATAAGATTTTTGTTATAAACTTTTAAGAGAGAAGAATTTGTATAGCCTTTAATTGATTGGGCATTCTAATTTTAATAACTTTAATTATTTTTTAAAGACTAAGTAGCAGTATATAAGTATGAGACTTAAATTTTCTCTCACTTATTTTATTATCTTTCTTTTTCCTAACTCACTCTCCTCAAACGTAAGATATCCGGCTGCCATAGACAGACATCTCTCTTAGAGGATAGCAAATCAGGAGAGCTTTTTAGGATCCTTACTTCGTTACAAATTTATTTAAATAAAGGTAATCATGTCTTAACCTTTTTTAAAGCAATGCATTACTTTTCCAGTTTGTCACGAGGTTGTGTAAGAAACTTTGTGGAGCATTAGACGCACCTTTTTTTCCCAAAGATTCGCCCGCAGCATGCATATCTTTAGTGTCCTGGGTTTGAATGGTTATTAAAAACAATTTTCTGGGTCTTATCTGGTGGCACAGTTTCTTCTGTAATTTGAAAGTTTTGTGCTTTCACTTTTTAATATTCCTCGGCCTTCTTTTGCAACATGAAGTCACTTTTATATTGAAAAAGAAGGTTACAGAAAAGCTTGTATCTTCTCTCTTCTCTCTTATACCGTAATTCTTTTAGCTATTGTTAAATAAACTGTCATTTTAAAATCTTAAACTGTTAGATAAAATCATTGATTGTTTATGTGAAACAGATATATGAGGCTGGAAGGAAAGCATGGACAACCAAAGGCGAAGAGAAAGAAGCTGCCACGAAGGAATTCATTGAGTGCCTGAAACTGTTGGAGAAGCAGCTCGGCGACAAGCCTTATTTTGGTGGAGACAACCTTGGCTATATGGATGTGGCACTTGTTCCATACTACAGCTGGTTTCAAGCCTATGAGACCTATGGCAACTTCAGTATAGAGCCTGAGTGCCCAAAGTTCATTGCTTGGGCCAAGAGGTGCATGCAGAAAGAGAGCGTATCAAAGTCTCTACCTGACCAGCAGAAGGTCACCGGCTTCGCTGCCCAGATTAGAAAGAGGATTGGCCTTGAGTAGGTTAAAGTTGGAAATGGAATGGCCATACATATGAAAGTACCTATCCTTCAATATCGGTCTAGTCTGCTTCATCTTTTGAATATTTTATAATAAAATGGCACTTAGATGTGCCTAAGTTCATGCCTTCCATTCGGGAATCTGTCGTTTTTTGGGTCATCTTCTTTGTGCTGTGACATATATGTTGGCCACTTATTGAATATTATTGTAATATTTATTTTTTTGCTGGTGGTTTTTGGTGTCATGTTTAAGTGATGTGTTTCGTGATTATAAAGTTTAAGTGATGTGTTTCTTTTCGATGTCACATTGTCTTATTCTAAGATTAGGGTATGATAAAAATTTTAATAAAAATTTATAATAGTACATAACATTGTTTTAAAAAATTTACAGATAAAAAAATTTAAAATAAAATATTTTAAATTTTATCCACCAAACCAAACTTTCATTGACCAAGTGACTTGTTTGTCGAAAACCATAAATGTTGCTTTTACTTATTTGAAAGCTATCAAATTCAATATACAGCTAAAAATTTCTGACTTCTTCCGTGTTAGACCTGAAAGCATCCAGATATGGCTCACTTTTTGTTCGTGTTCTTGTGGAAATGCTAAACCTTCAAATGCAATTAAATATTGTTCAGAGCACCTAATAAGAGAGACCACTCCATGAAGAAAGTCAAAAGAACTAACTAGTGTAGAATTGATGAAGGCAAGCTAGATTTGCAGCTCGAAGCGAGGATATATGAGTAATCCTGTAAGCAGAACTTATTTGCACCTAAAAGTACATTAAAATATATTGATGAATGAG
Source organism: Dicorynia guianensis (assembly GCA_037013595.1). NCBI lineage: Eukaryota > Viridiplantae > Streptophyta > Magnoliopsida > Fabales > Fabaceae > Dicorynia > Dicorynia guianensis. The sequence continues at coordinate 8,600,602 of JASUAB010000009.1, forward strand.
TCATACGAAACCAAGGGTAATAAAAATTTAAGAAATAATACAGATTAAATATAATTAATATACTTTAATACATTATTGACGCAAATAATAATATCTAAGCAGCATTACTGACATATTTATGGGCAGTGGAAGTAGATCCCCTTCTTGTTTACGAAGGTCTTAGAAACATGCTTATCGACAAAATAGAAGCATAGAATACGCCATATAAAGACTCGAAAGTCGAAACGCGGAAGTGGACAAATTGTTGACTGGTCTGAATTTGTTGAACGACAAATTCAGCTTCCAAAATGTAGCAGGTTTCTCAATAGATTGACTCTTTCTTCAACCCTCTGCTACTCACTTCTGTTTCGTTTCTTGAGCCTTATCTGATCTCCAACTTAGCAATGGCGGATGAGGTGGTTCTGCTGGATTTCTGGCCAAGCCCTTTTGGGAAGAGGCTCGGAATAGCCCTAGCGGAAAAGGGTATCAAGTATGAGTACCAAGATGAGGACTTGAGCAACAAGAGCCCTAAGCTCCTTCAAATCCCCATTCACGGGAAAATCCCGGTTCTCATTCACAATGGCGAACCCATTTGTGAGTCCCTCATTGCTGTTCAGTACATTGATGAGGTCTGGAAGGACAAATATCCATTGTTGCCCTCTGACCCATACCGGAGAGTCCAAGCTAGTTTCGTGGCTGACTATGTTGACAAGAAGGTACCTTTCTGTGCTCCATTTCTGGGCTGATTTTCACTTCTGTTTTCTTTTATTCACTGTTGATATTGTTAATTTTAGGTGATGTGTTTTTGATTAACGAATAGTTTATGTATTTCTCTAATGTGAACATTAAATAGAATGCTGTAATAACTAGATATTATTAAATATTTATTTAAAAATTAAAAATAAAATAATTATTTAAAAATTTAAATTTATTAAATTGCATAAATTTAATTATAAATTTAATAATTTAAAAAATTTTGTAAGATATTATTTATAAATTAAATATTATTAAATATTTATAAAAAAATTTAAATTATTAAATTTATTAAATTTAAAAATAAAATTATAAATTTAATAATTTATAAAATACTTATAAAATTAATAACTTTAATTTAACGAAAATTTTTTAATTCACAAAACTATGAGTGAGAATAACATTTCTCTTGCGTGTTTTGGTTTACCGTGAGAATCCATTATCAGCTCTACCGTCAAGTCCCATAAGGGAGAAGTTTTGACCTTTTTTTTTATTGACTTAGATGATATTTTTTTATAATTTAATGTGAATTTTTTTTTTAAATTTTATATATATTTCATTCTTATTCTTGTATGCTTTTACGATTCCAATTCATAGGTCGTTTGGTAGTCAATTTCTTTCTAAATCTTCTTACAACTTTAGGTATATTTAATTTTTATATTATAAAATTAAATTTATCAAATTTTACATATTAAATTATAAAATTCGATTGGTCAATATACTACAATACTTTATTGTAAATTTGTAAAAATTAAGTAACAAAGATGCTATGAAGATATAATTAAAAAATTGTTATTTTTACTTCACTTTCTTCACACATTTTTTATGACTAAATAATGTAGTGTAATGATTTATTAAATTTTAAATTTTAATTTATAAAATTTAATAAATTTAATATTTTAAATTTTAAATTATAATAATTAATTAAAAATAAAATTATAAAAAAATGACTAATTTATTTTGCAATTTTTTATGGTCAAACCCCATTCTAATGTAATCAAAATCAATTGTGTTCGCGGCAAAACACGATCAATGTTCTATGTGGCATAATTTAATTAACTCCCATTTTTATTTTGAAAAAAAAATCAATTGTGGTGGGAGTGGAAATTTTTTACTTTCATTTTAGTCAAAATCAATTCTGTCAGTTAAACTCACATTTACTCACGAAATTCATTTTATTTTTCTACACATTTTAGTGGACAGTAAGTCTGGATAGCTTTTTTTTATTCGAAATTTGAATTTTATTTATTTTTTTATTTTAAATTTAAATTTACGTTATAAACTTTTTTTATTAATTTATTATTTTTATTTTTATTTTTCACTTATAATATTTTAATTTCAAAAAAATAAAAATCAAGAAATCTCTATCCCTCGTTACACGTTTATTTAAATAAAGGAAAAGTAATCATTCTTCACCTTTTTAAAAACAATGCATTCCTTTTCCAGTGTGTCAAGAGGTTGTGTGAGAAAACTTTGTGAAGCAGCAGATGTACCTTTTTCTCCCCAAGATTCGTCACAGCATATCTCTAGTGTCTTGGGTTTGAATGGTTATAGAAAACAATCCTTGGATCTGTTTTGTGGTACAGTTTCTTCTGTAATTTGAAAGTTACGTGCTTTCACTTTTTAACGTTCCTCTGCCTTCTTTGGCGACATGAAGCACAAAATTATCCCTCAATATCATCGTTCTGGCAGTCACTTTTACATTAAAAAATATATTTTTCATACTCAATTTTGTATCTTCTCTCTCCTCTGTTATACTGTATTTCTGTTTGCAATGGTGACAAGAGGCAAAACAAATCATGGGCAAGTCTTATCCAAGTATTTTGATGGTACTTAAAGGCAGGAGTGCCTGATTTAATATTGAGTCTATCTATTCTCATTAATAATTTTTTATTAATTCTTTATTTATATATAATTTCAATTATTAAATTTATTAGTATAATAGGCTGTGTGTGAGCATTGGTGCAAATACTCTTTGACATTCTATACCTGACGTTCTGTCATCAAACATTCTTCCCATTTTTTCATTTTGAAATTTCTTGATGTAATGTTATGTGTAATAATTGGTTGTTTATGTAAAACAGATATATGAGGCTGGAAGGAAAGCGTGGACAACCAATGGCGAAGAGAAAGAAGCTGCCACGAAGGGATTCATTGAGTGCCTGAAACTGTTGGAGGAACAGCTAGGAGACAAGCCTTATTTTGGCGGGGACACCCTTGGCTACGTGGATGCGGCACTTGTTCCATTCTACAGCTGGTTTCAAACCTATGAGACCTATGGCAACTTCAAGATAGAGCCTCATTGTTATTCTTACGCTCTTCTATCTACAATTTCACCCACAATTTTTATCCCATCCGATTATTATTTTTTATTTTTTTATTATTATTTTTAACGCATACGCTTCACCCTCGTCAATGTGTCGCCAGAACATTACGCGTCCCCGAAGTTCATTGCTTGGGCCAAGAGGTGCATGCAGAAAGAGAGCGTAACCACGTCTCTACCTGACCAGCAGAAGGTCACTGACTTCGCTGCCCAGATTAGAAAGAGGACTGGCCTTGAGTAGGTTCAAGTTGGAATGGCCATACATATTGAAGTACCTATATATCCTTCAATATTGGTCGTCTGCTTTATCTTTTAATATTTTATAATAAAATGGCACTCAGATGCACCTAGGCTCATGCTTTCCAATCGGGAATCTGTAGTTTTTTGGATTACTTTCGCAGTTTCTTTGAGCTGTGACGTATACGTTGGCCATATAATGAGTCTTATAGCAACATTTATCGTTTTGCTGATGGTTTTTGGTGCCTTGATTGAGTGGTGTGTTTCTTTTTTAGTGATTATAAAACTTAATATGAGGAAAGGTTTTCCTATTCTAATATTATAATGCCAAATTTATTAAGATAATTAATGATGAGGAACTGTCTACCTCTACCTTTTCTTTCCCAAACAAATTGAGAAAGGGCTCTCGATCTACCGAATAAAGAGCCCTTGAATGCCTCCAATCCCATATTAAAGAGCAATTATGGTATCTCTTTAATTTTAATATATGGAGGGAACACACCCTTGAACAAATTCAAGAGTTTCATTGAACTCCTAGCAAGCAATGATAGACGCACTGTGACACGGTGCCTATAATGTGAAATAAACATTAAGTTAAATGCACTGTTTTACTTAATGCTTGTTTCAAAATGTAGGCACCGTGTACTCTCCCACTGCATGTGTATAGTATTTTCCCTTTAGACAAGGCTTCATTTGGCTTTTCAAGAGCTATTCAATTCAGAATAAATTTTGTACAAATACCCTAATGTAATGATAGAAACATGTCATAGATGTTAACAAAAATTTATAATAATATTTACAAATTACTTACTAAGAGGAAAAGTTTGAATTTAAATCTTATAAATAAATTATTTTAAACTTTCCTAACTGAAGAAACATAGCTATCGCTTTTACATATTTAGCAACAACTTTCTTAATTGAATTTTGGGAAGTTCTACTGAAACGTTACAGCCACAACGGGACTTGGAAGCCATGAAATTCAATATAGCTAAAAATTTCTGAACTTTTTCTGCGTTAAGAAGTCAAGGAATCTTGAACCCACCTAAATATGAATCACTCTTTGTTCGTGTTCTTGTGGAATTGCCAAAGTTTTTTTCAAATGCATGAAATGTTGTTCAGGAAACCTAATAAGAGAAACCACTCCAAGCTCATCTTCAAGTACACTACATATGAAACAAATTCCTGACCTGTCTATTTTCATTTCTAAACCAACTCCTTTTGCATGCTATGTTAGCTCGAGACGATTAATTTCCTGCAGAAGAATTCTACTTGGTTTATAAACAATATCTTATATTATTTAAATTGGAAAGAGAGAAGCTTTATTTTTTGCTTACAAGGATTGAAGAAACGTTGCAGACAGGACAAGTTCCTGTTTATTACAAATGCCTTACTTCTTGACAGCAGTCACAGGACAAAGTCTCCAATACTCGCTGAAAAAACCCAACACGTTCAAATCTAAGCTCAACTTAAATACCACATCTATGTCATATAAATTCCAAATTTAACTTTCTTTTTGTCCCTCAAATAAGTCTCTTTAGTCCAACTCAAGCCTCTTTCTGTATCCCACAATAAACTCGTAAACCCCCTTCTCATCAGCAAGAGATTTGGAAACGCTCTCTTTCTGCTTGCATCTCTTTGCCCAAGCAATCAGTTTGGGACACTCTGCCTCCACTTTGAAGTTGCCCAATTCCTCGTAAGTATAAAACCAGCTATAAAATGGGATCAGAGCAATGTCAACAAAACCAAATGTTTCACCCCCAAAATAAGGTTTGTCACCAAGAGCATTCTCCAGTTGCTTCAAGCCCTCTATTAACTCCTTCTTTGCCACTTCCCACCCATCTCGCTTCCCAGCCCATATCCTCCCCCCAACATCACCCACCTGAAATGTTTTTCCACAAGAATTAGTATCAAAGAAAATCATCCTTGGACATGAATTTAATAATAAATTTATTTATTTCAATTTTTTAAAATAAATATTTAATAAAATCCAATAGGATTCAATTCGTATAAAAATAGCATGATTCTTCTTTAATAAGGAACTCAGTAGAAAAATATTACCGTATTTTAGTTTCATCATTTCATGTTGAGTCTCCTAAATAAAAAAATACAAGTAACCATTATGTTGTCCAATTCAATATCAATTTCTCTACGCAAACTTTGAATCAAGGGGAATTGAAAACAGAAAAATAAGATCTTTATTTGAAGGGATTGAATTGGGCACCAGAAAGTGGCACTTGCCTTCTTGTTAACAAAATCAGCCCAGAACCTGGCTTGAGCTCTCTGATAAGGGTCAGAGGGTAGCAGTAATGGGGCTTTGTCCTTCCAAGCCTCATCAATATACTCAACAATTATGAGGGACTCACAAATGGGTTTTCCTCTATGGATGAGAACAGGGATCTTCTAGTGAATTGGGTTCATTTTCAGAAGCAGAGAGCTCTTGTTCATGAGATCCTCTTCCTTGTACTCATATTTGATTCCCTTTTCGGCCAACGCTATCCTAGCTCTCATCCCGAACATGCTGAGCCATTCGTCCAGCAAGACCACCTCTTCCGCCATAGGAGGAGACTATACTGAGCTGAGAGAGTCAAGTAGGGATTAAGACTCAGAAGAGTACAGCAAGCTTGAAGAAGGAAATAATGAATAGCTCTGAATTTATGGGCAATTTTTCGACTACTAGCGGCGCAGGTTTTGCTCTGTTCCTTTTTTTTTTTCCTACTCTTTATTACACGCGCCTTCTGTTGGGGTTATTTCTAACAGATGTCATCATCTCTGTCACCCAAATGGCATCTCTATATTACCTCGACTCAACCTGTGCTAGTGCCATGAAGACCATTTTAGAATAAGAACTCACTACTAATCTCCTTCTAGCTTCTTCTCCCCTTATGGACTGGGAAATTTCTTCTTCCATGTGACTTGATGAAGACAAATGTACCTCGATCTCAATTTCAAAAGTTATCTGTAGCTTAAAACATGTCTTGTATCTAATAAGGAAGAAATTTCCATGATATAAGAATTTTCGCTTTTCCTGATCTCAATTCTTTTTTAAGTGAGATTTTCATCTAAAACTTTGATGGTGTTAATATTTTTATAATTTATTTTTATTTAATTTTTAATAAAAATTTTAAATAATTAAATTAACTTAACTTTATAAATTAAATTATAAAAAATTTAAATTATATTATCTATAAAAATTAACAATTTATAAACTATCCTTATTCTCACGAACATGAAAACAATATATCTAAACATTTCAAAACCCAATAGAACAAATTGTGTGACTGGATCAGGTCATTTGTAAGACACTTTCAAGTCATTTTGGGTCGGATATCCATACTCCAAAATATAAAACTTACATAAGAGTTAAGTTTTGTTATAAAACTAATGTAACGATTAGAGGTGTTAAAATGAGTTGAATTTAACAAGTTGATCCATCTCATTTTATTTAAAATGTTGAACGAATTTATATTTTTTTAATTTCGTAAAAAATTTAAGTGGAGGTCTGTTTTATTTTATTTAATTTATAAATTATTATAAATAGAATAAAATAATTTATATTTTTATATTTAAAAATATATTAATTCATAAATTATCCGATTTAATTGTCCGCTTTCCTGAGTTAAGACAAATCCACCTACATTAACACTTTTATAACAATATATTCATACTTGTCAAATACATACCCATACTTATACCATGCAACATAGGTAAGACAAACTAAACCACTATATCTGAGGTAACTGTTGATGCCAAACAGCAACTATTGATCACTTATATCACGAGGGAATTTGGGGCCATGAAATGATAATGCTGGCTGATTTAAACGGCATGGGATTAAGCAAGGCATGTAATATTGATATCTGGGCATATCTTGGGCGGTACGCAAAATTAAGGAGAGAGGGAATTAGTTGTCCTTTCTGAGATGGGGTGGCCAGAGGAGACACATAAAAGGGTTGAGGGTATGGTCGTTATCTCAACCATGCCAAACCCACAAATAAGCATTAAGATAATCACTATAGCTATATTTTCTCTTGACCATAATCAAATACCTAAATAAGTTTTACATATCTATATACCCCTACCAAATATGTGAAAGATATATATATTTCATATTATTATTCTATTTTATTAATTGAATATAATTAGAAAATGACTTTGTAAGCTTTGGAAAAAAAAAATACATGAGCTTTTTTTGATTGACTAGTATGTCAAAGATATATATTTTTCTACATTTTGGGACCTTTTTTCATCTTTTCAGTGAGTATTTTCATCTTCAAATGTATAACTTAATTTGATGAGGCTTGGTTGCTCATGCTCTTCAAAGTTCCGGACATGACATATTGAAATATATACGTGTATGGTTTTGGAAAGAAACTTTGGACAACCAAGGGAGAAGAGCAAGAAACTGCAAAGAAGGAATTCATTGACTGCCTGCAATCGTTGGACCCTAAACTGGGAGACAAGCCTTATTTTGGCGGACACAACCTTGGCTTCCTGGATGTTCCACTTTCCATTGTACAATTAGTTTTGTACTCGAGGCCTTTGGCAACTTCAACATGGACTCTCAGTGTCTCACCACCTATATTTAGATGTGTCAAAGTGGATGGGGCCCACCTTGTCCCTTTTAAGAAGTGAAGTAAGTTTATATTTTCTTAATCTACACAAAATGTGAGCTAGCACATAACATTTTATGTGTGAAAATATATTGATTCGTAAGTTAATCCGTCCTCATTTAACACCTAACAAGTAAATTAAGTTAATATTTTTTTTATCTATCAAAATTACAGATATGTCCATCTTCACCTCATTTAATTACGAGCTATTACAAGTTAAGATGGGCCAATGCTCCACATTTAACACTGTTACTTATGTTTGAGCAAGAGTTTTTCCAAGTCTCTTTTGACTAGCACGAATTTTATGAAGTTGTTATCAAATGTACTGTTATTTTTATAAATAGAATTTTATAAAATTTTTCTAATTAAAAAATTTTAAATTAATAAATTTATTAAATTTTATATATCAAACTACAAGGCCCATTAAATTTGATGATAATTTTATAGTAAGTGAGAATTTAGTACTTCTAAGTAAAAATAATTTTACAAATTTTACTTAGACTAGAGCCAATTAGTGGAAGTGCCTGGGAACTAACCATACGCTAATATCAATTACCCTTTTGTTTTAACAAAATATGCTCAAATTCTTGTCAACTTCAATGTTTCAATCATTCAAGAACTTATATAACTGAATAAGAAATCATTAATTGGCCATAAGTTCATAAAGAAAAGACAGATGTAACAAGGTAAAACTATAAACAACTTTTCAAAGGGAAGAATATGCCACAGAATGATAGAACGGCAAGCCCTATGCTGCTCACTTTGGGGATGCGGCTACAGCCATGGTTTAAGGTATTATGCCTTCTCGTACCCTTTATCCATTTAGCAGTGTCTGATCTGAGCAAAACCAGCAATGGCAGATGAGGTGGTTCTTTTGGATTATTGGGCTAGCCTTTATGCTATGAGGGTTCGAATAGCACTAGCAGGAAAGGGTATCAACTACGTGATCAGAGAGGAAGAGTGGGGTAACAAGAGCCCTTTACTACTTCAAATGAACCCAGTTCATAAGAAGGTCCCCGTTGTCATTCACAATGGGAAACCCATCTGTGAATGCCTCATTATTCTTCAGTATATTGATGAGGTCTGGAAGGATAATTCTCCTTTGTTGCCTTCTGACCCTTACATGTGAGCCCAAGCTAGATTCTGGACTGATTATGTTGGCAATAAGGTACCGTTTCAATACCATGACAAGTACTAACATTTTCCTTTCTTTTTTAATTGCTAATTGAATATTTGTTCAACATTTCTTACCTCAATTTAGTTGCTAGAGGGAAAAGTATGAATAATTAATTGAGAGCATGTCTTTCTCATTAGAGTCATGGTAGTTGGAACTCGGAGGCAAAATATTTCAGGATTTTACTAATCTAGACAGGATTAATTCTTCATGAAAGTCTATTTTTCTGATTCTCACTCCTACTTGGCAGTTCATTTTTAAGAAAATGGGCAACATATGTACAGTGAAAAACCAAGGAAAGAAGGAGAATCAGGAGCGTCATTTTGACCAGTGTTAACTTCTGTCTTGGTCAGTGACACAGTTGGGATACACTCTCTCTCTGTCTCTCTCTGTGTGCATGCATATCTTGGCTCAGGCCACCAAGTTAACACTGGTCACTGGTGACAAGACTCACCACCAAAGTCTGGTCTTCAACTCGCATTCAAACAGTTCAAAGATCTCCCTCAGGCCCTCACCTCATCCTTTGCTCGTTCTTGCACTTCTCCCGTGATTGCCAATACCAATCTCCCAGTCGAGTATTTCTGCATTTTTTATCACCGGATCAAACACTGCAAAATCATTACAAATAATAGAACAATAGCGTAAGCAAAAATAAGACCATCACGATCAAAGGGTGCAGACATTTTATCTTCCAATGTTTTCATAAAATTTTCTTGAATGTCTGAAGTAGCAAATATTGCTTCAACCACTTTGCTCAATAATTTCTTAAGCTGTTGGTTAGCCTCCTTTAAACTGAAAGTTAAGATATCAAGTCTTTTAACGACACCCATTCCAACAATCAAGGTCTCAAGCCTCTTGATGACACCAATTTTTGCCATCAAATTATCAAGCCTCAAGGTGTTACCTATTTCGGCCTTTAAGGTATAAAACTTTTTGGTGACACTGTCTTCAAGACATAAAGTTTCTGGGCGACACCTCTTTTCAGCGATCACACCCACCCAAGCTTTGATACCACATGTTATGAACTAAAGAAAAGTAACACTAATTTTCTATTAGCAATATTCTGATAACAATTCAAATCCCTCTCTTGCTTTTATATATACATTATTTCAACTAATTTATAATTAGTTATCTCTTATCTAAATGTAAACTAATTTCTAATTAACTCCTACTTATCTGATTGTAACAATAATTTTCCTTTGTTGCAACCCTTACCTGAGAGCCCAAGCTAGATTCTGGACTGATTATGTTGACAATAAGGTACCGTTTCAATACCATGACAGGTACCAACATTTTTCTTCCTTTTTGTATTGCTAATTGAAGATTTGTTCAAAATTTCTTACCTCAATTTAGTTGCTTGAGGGAAAAGTATGAATAATTGAGAGCAAGTCTTTTCAATAGGGTCATGGTAGTTGGAACCTTGAGGCAAAATAGTTCAGGATTTTACTAATCTAGACAGGATTAATTCTTCATGAAACTCCATTTTTCTGATTCTCAATCTGTATGATATAATTTGATGTTTGTAATCCAGTGAAACCCTTCCACTGTGAAATAGATGTATGATATTGCAAAGAGAATTCGAGCAACCGAAGGAGACGAGCAAGAGGCTGCCAAGAAGGAATTCCTTGACTGACTTAAATTGTTGGAACAACAGCTGGGAGAAAAGCCTTATTTTGGAGGGGACAACCTTGGTTTTGTGGATGTAGCCCTTGTTCGTTTGTTTAGTTGGTTTTATACCGAGAAATGATATGGCAATATCATAAAACTTACGTCTTATACTACATTACTTAGGTGGAAGGATGGAATTGAAAGCAAAAAAAAAAAATTAACTGATAATATTTAATAAAGGTAAAACTTAACGTATGTTTTGAAATGTGAAAATAACAGGACTCTTTTATATCTATATAAGACTTTGGTAACTTTATCATGAAATGCCAGCTCCCCAAAATCATGGCTTGGGCAAAGAGGTGCACGGAAAAAGAGGGTGTTTCCAAGTCTCTTCCAGAGGACAAGGTCGAGGAACTTCGTTCGCAGAAGAGAAAGGAATTCAGCAGAGTAGATTAGAAGCAGAGTGCAAGTATTTGCCTTAAAATTATCTGTCTGTTTCTCCTTCTGATAATGCATAATAAATTGTCTCTTAGTGTCTTTAGTTTCACTGTTGTTATTCGTTTAACAAAATTCGACAAAGTTGCTCAGGTCCATATCTACACTCAAATGAAGTGGATACTATGGAGGACCTAGTCAATGTTAGGGAGGGTGAGGATAGAGACTAGTTGAAATTAAAAGGACCAGTTCTTTGACTTTAGGAGCTCAGTTTACAAATATCTTGGTGGTTTTTACTTTTTCTTATCCAAACAGAGTAGTTCTGTACTGCCATTGAGTCATCTTAACAAGTTCCAATGAACAAATAAGCAGAAAAGATTTTCACCAACAAAAAAAAAAAAAAAAAAAGCAGAAAAGATGACAAGGGATAAATTGGCCAATGAAACATTATTAGCCCAATAGCGTGAAATTCTTTCTTCTTTCTAATACTGAGTCCACAATTTTTAGAAACAAAACATCCATCCCTCCAGAGATCTGAATCTGTAGACACAGCCAAGTGTCTAGCAAACTCAATAGATGAAATCATGAAACTCATAATCCAAGTCTAGTAAACACACCACATACATTATGATATTCTCAAAATTCTAATGCTTTAGTTCAGCAAGTTCCCTATTCAAACCCAAGTATTTTCTTCAAGGCCACAACATAATCATACACCTTCTTCTCATCAGGAAGAATTTTGACCACGGTCTCCCTCTGCATGCATCTCTTAACCCATGCCATCAGTTTAGGACACTGCCTCCATTTTGAAGTTTCCGTAAGTCTCAAAAGTATAAAACCAGCTACAGTGGGAACAGGCTAAGATCAACAAACCCAAAAGTGTCACACCCATAGAAAGGCTTGTCTCCCAGCGTCTCCTCCAGCACATTAAAGATCTCAATCAACTCTTTCTTTTTTGTCTCATGCTCCTCTTCTTTTGATTATCAGAATAGGTAAAAAAATAAAAAGCTCCAAATACTATTACTCCTTATCTTCACTTACATTTTGTTCTAGACAAATGGGAATTAGCAAGGATAGAAAGCATATCTTCAAACTTTGTATCAGACACACCAAAATTGAGAAAGCACCTACCTTTTTGTCAATGTAATCAACCCAGAATCTGGCTAGAGCCCTTTGGTAAGGGTCAGAGGGTAATTTGGGGCTTTGTCCTTCCAAACCTCATCTATGTACTGCACAAAAATTGCAGACTCACAAATGGGTTTGCCATTATGGATAAGAACTGGGACCTTCTTGTGAATTGGGTTCATCTGCAGAAGGAGAGGGCTCTTGTTCTTGAGATTTTCTTCTTTGTACTCATACTTGATACCCTTTTCCGCCAATGCAATCCTAATCCTCATCCCGAACATGCTCATCCAGGTATCCAAAAGAACCACCTCGCCCCCCATTGTCTCAGAGGAATACAGAATTCAGAGAGTGTTGCGAAGAAGAGTGTTGAGAACCAAAGTGAGATTCTTGTGTGACAATCAAAAGACAGAATGGAATTTATAGGCAATTTTCTAGCTCTGAGCAGTGTACTCGAGTGTTCGGGGCTTATTAAGATGGACAACTCTATTGCTACGCTGTTAAACTTCCATAATAAATAGTAAATAAATACATAGAATCTTGAACTTCATGATTAAAAAAATTTGAAGTGAGTTTTTTTTTTTCTTAAATTCAAGAACGTAACCAAATTTGGATGACAACCAGTCACAGACAAACTTTCAGGTAATAATAAAAAAAAGAAAACTATAGGATGCTGTGACGTGCTAAAGTGTTCGCGTGGGTTACCTTTACTTATGCCTGTTTCGAGGTTCTTCCATATGATGTCATTGCATTCGTTTTCTGAATTAAAATAGCACATATCCATAGCAAATTCAATTATTTATTCAGGCAAATAGTCATCTTTTGAAATGGGGAATTCGACTGCGGCTAGAATACTTATACTGTCATAAGAAAAGAAACTGATTTGTCCATGTGCACTCAGCATTTTCTACGAAGAAAAGAAGACGGATGAATTAAAACTCCATAGAAAGAGGCTTCAACAAGAAAGCTAACTCCCTAACTGTAAGTGATTATAGCATGGTGAGATTAAATTAAACATTGAAGAAATTATTTGTGTTCAGTTTCTTGCAATCCAAAAGCAGGCCTCCGAGAGGAAAGCAATTGAATAACTGTTTGCTGACACTTGAGAGCTTCTTAGCTGCCAAATATGCTCTCCAACTGACTGCAAATTCTGGGTATCATAAATTTTCTGAATAACTTGCTTTGCTCTAAAATCTAAGTAGTGTAATATTCCATTAAATCTACTGAAACTAAGGGTGTCAATATGTGATCACCCAATGGCAAACTACAAATCTGGATTGACATAACTTTATTCATCTTTTAAACAAGGTCTCAAAAGCAGAGCACTGAATGTTAGGTCCAAAATCCTACTCAATTCCAAACCTATTCTTGATCTCCAACACAAAGTTATAGACTTTATATGGGTCAGGAAGTGTCTTGGAAACGCTTTCCCTTTGGTAGCACCTTTTGACCCATTCCATGAACTTCGGGCATTCTTTCTCTAAACTAAATTTGCTGATGGTCTCATATGTATAAAACCTGCATGTGATTGGGATCAAGGCAATGTCCAGAATCCCAAGACGATCCCCCCCAAAATAAAGATTGTCTCCAAGTTCATTTTCCAGGAGTTTCAAGCTCTCTATAAACTCCTTCTTAGCAGCCTCTTGGTCTTCTCCCTTGCTAGCTCACATCCTCCTCCCACAGTCAGCTATCTGCATAGATAAAATTTGACATTTCAAAAAAGTACAAAATCACAAAATTCCTATTTGATGGGTTTGGCTTTTAAGCACTTATCAAACCCAAATTGTTTTTTGCTTATATTCTCCTCCCACAGTCAGCTATCTGCATAGATCAAATTTGACATTTCAAAAAAGTACAAAATCACAAAATTTCTATTTGATGGGTTTGGCTTTTAAGCACTTATCAAACCCAAATAGTTTTTGGCTTCTATTCATAGCTCAGCTCTCTAGCTTAGAAAATAAGTTGAAAACACAGGTGTCACCAATTAGTTGTTAAATTCTTTCATATTTGCATCATAGTTACTCTATCTTTTACAAACTAAAATTCATAATTAAAAACCCCACTTTAAAAAATTCAAAATATTACATTTACTAATTTTATAAATTAAACTACAGAACCTAATAAATTTAACAATCTGTTCACATTTAATAAGCAGTTTATATTTAATGAGACTACATTTACTTTTTTCTTTATTGAAAACACATTCTATAATTGCAATAATTTAAGAATTCATCCAAGATAGAACTAGACAAAACTTGAGAGAAAGAAGATCTACCATATTGTCAAAGAAATCGATCCAAAACCTGGCCTTGGCTCGGTTGTAAGGATAATCTGATTGCAGTTTGAATTCTTGCTTCCAAACCTCATCAATATACTCAAGGATGATGAGGGACTCGCAGATGGGCTTGCCATTGTGAACGAAGACAGGAACTTTCTTATGAATGGGGTTTAATTTCAGCAGCAGGTCACTCTTGTTTTGATCTTGGAATACGTCATCTTCTTCCCTGTAGTGAAATTGGACTCCCTTCTCTAATAAGGCAATTTTCACTCTCATAACATAAGGACTAGACCAGAACCCCAGAAGTACTACTTCATGTTCCATTTTGTCAGCAAACAGAAAACTGTCTTTTGATCCTTGTTGATCTTCAAGCGTGAACCCGATTTGGGTTTGCATTCTTATTTATAAATACAAATATGAAGCAGCCAAGTTGGAAAGTTCATAACATGTTAGTTATTTTATTAAAAATATGTCAATAAATTATGAGTCTTTGACAAGGTATCATATTTAATTCAAACTAATGATGAAGAATGAAATATTAGTTAGAAAATTTTAACGTGATATTTAACATTTTTCATAATTTTTCTTTAAAAAAAATACATCACACCTCTTTAATTTTTAGTCTTTTATAAAGTATATTCATTTAACTTTAATTCATTTACAAGTATACCCATTTAACTTTAACCTATTTACAAGTATACCTTTTCAATTTATAAAATAAAAAGATAATAAAAAGATGTTATGTATAATAATAATTATGTACAAATTATGTAATCGATAAATTAATGATAGATGAATGAAAATGATGCATTTGTATTATTTTAATGATTAAAAAGGTATATTGACTGATTTTATAGTTTAAAGAATATAGTAACAATTGGCCTACAATTAAAGGGTTATATATACATTTTTCTCTATATTTAAAGTTTTGTGAAGGATATTTTGCCTCAAAAAAGTTATATGCACATTGAATATGCTCTTTTGCATTTTTTTTTATCTGATTTTAATTTTTTTATTTTCTTAGTTTTTAACTTTGATATTTTTTGTCCATTTTTATATAGTTTAATGTATAAATATTATATTTTTTTATTATTTTTTATCTTAATTTTATATTTTTTATTTTTATTTCACTGATCTGCATTTTGGAATGTGCTTCTAAAAAAAAAAAGCAAGGTTTTCGCTTTTCTTCTCATGATTTGACCTTTTTTATAAGTCAATTTAATCACACGTATAGAGTATTTATAAAATAGTGAATTTTATGTACTACATAAGCATAAGAGTACTTCTAAAAGCATTGTTTAACATGCACTTTTGAAAAAGTGCTCTTTATAAAGTGTTTTCAGAACATGTGCTTTAAAAAATGTTTTTTTATGCACTTCTTAATTTAAAAAATGTTTCAAAAAAATCATTTTTATTTTGTTAAAAAAGACTTTAAAAAATGTTTATTATGAATTGCTTTGAAAAAGTGTTTTTTATGTACTAGGTTGAAAAAAGTATTTATTATTTTGTGTTAAAAAGTGTTTTTAAAAAAAAAATAAAAGTGCTTACAAAGCAATACATAAAGGGTAGTTTTTCTAACAAGCACTTTAACGTAAGCATTTTTCTCAAAGCACCTCTTTAACATTTTTGTCGGTGCTTTTCCATCATGACTTATCTAGCATGTGCCAACCTAGAATTATATCTGATATTTAGTCTGTTTTTGTTGGGCGTCTAGCCCCACTTATGCACTAAAGACAAAACATAAAATAATTAAGTACTTTTTTTAAAGCAAGAGTATACAAATTTTTATTTTTCAAAGCAATGCATATAAAAGCAATTTTTTCAAAAGAAGTATATAATAAGTACTTTTCGTTAACACATCACATGAATAACATTTTCCAAATAACTGCATGATAAACATTTATAAAAACGCACTTGTTGAACAAAATTTTCTGTGATAAAATTTTCTAAGGCAATATCAAATACTCATGGTATTAGGCTACCCACAATAAAGTATTACTTGTTGACAAGATTTGCCACTTAATTATTACAAACAAGATATGATCGAATTGCTTAAGAGCTGTGGGTCTCTTGAAGGCTACTGAAAGAGGAAAAGAAAAAAAGTCACCAAAATTCGTACGTTCCACAAACTTCACTGAAGAAAATCAATAGGTGTAGTACAAGAAATGTAAATTTTATATTATACTTCACTGTGTTACATCATTAACAGAGATAGTCATCTTTGCAATTCATACCAGAATGAACCTTCGAGTTGAGAAGATCCTTCAAATGTTCAACTCACTATCAGAGGTATCAAACGCAGGATGCCTTCCTGGGGATGAGTGAGGTCCATGAAAACCCAATAAAACCATTGTATTAGAGTTGCATTATATTGTTAGGAATGAAAGTTTTCCAAGACTAAACTCAGAAAAGGAACCTACAAATGAAGGACACTGGGTTTTGCGTTTAAAGCACTGGATTTGCGTCTCTTAAATTGACTATAACCATCTTCTAAGCTAAAACCATCTAATCAAATTAACCATGACACACGAGGAGCCAAGTTGCAAACGTGCAGAAATGATTTATGAGTAATAACAGAAATCTCGTTGGGACACTGGCTGAGGATTATGTTATAGCTCAAGACCATCTGCACAAGTTATGGCAGGTCAATTAGTTTTCGTAAGTACCAAAAATTAATCATAAGCAAGATGTTGCGTTAGAATCCCAAAGATGTATAAAATAATGTGTAACAATTAAATTAAGCGTTCCGACCTTTGGAAGAGGCATCTTCATCAAGAGGGAATTCTGACGTTGGAGATGATGGAGAATTGCTGACATACTCCCTAGCATCAATCAACATTGCAATGACCTCTCTCATTGTTGGCCTATTAAGTGGAGAGGTACTGGTGCAAAATAAAGCAATTTTGAGAACAAGAGACATCTCCTCAACTGTTTTTTGTGCACTCAGATTCAGTCGCTTGTCAAATAGATCAGATGTAGGAACTGCTGCTTGAATTGCTCTTCTAACCCAAGTTACTAGATCACCACCCTGTTCCAAAGGTTGAACAGGAGACCGCCCAGTAACTAGTTCCAGCAATACAACCCCAAAGCTATAGATGTCACATTTCTCTGTCACCTTCATGGTGTAAGCATATTCTGAAATGATAATCAAGAAACTATAAGAAAAACAGAAGGACCCTCTAAATCATTATCTTCTTAGTATACAACTAATATAGACTTTTGAAACATCAGGGATTGGTAGCTTTGTTTTCACAAAGCATCTCGTAATATGCTTTCTAGTTCACCTTTCCCAAAAGAATTATCTCAAATTAGAATAACTATTGAAATCCAAGGGCCCACAAGTGGTTCAAATTGGATATTCTAATCAGTAAAACTACAACTGCCACACATATGTAGTAAGAGAGCATGAGACAGACAGAGATGAATTGCACATGCAACCTATGGCATGTAAAGAAGGCGCCAACACCATATTTTACTTGTATCTCCTCACAATGTACCTGAGTGAGATAACAAGCATAGGTATATGTTTGAACAATCTCACGATAAATAGAGGATGCTAAATTTTTTAGTAGACATATTTTTAAGGAATATAAGCAGATTGAGAAGCAAACTTAACAGTAACAAGAACACAACTAAAAGTTAATTATGTAAAGTAATGCAGTGTGGCAGAAGAATACTGGAAATGTCTACTGGGACTGACTTGGTAAAGAATAAGTAGAGTTATATTTCAAAACACAGTTTCCACTTAACTGGTATTATTCTCTATGGTTTTCATTTAGAAAAAGTTCAGGGAAAGAATAAACAAAGCGGGTAACATTTCCCAAGAAGGCAAAGATCTAAAGAGAATTAGTGTTAATGAGATAAAAATTTTGAGAAAGAGATTTTTGTTAGAACCATTGAAGAATGATGAAAATATGAAATGGAAGTCCAATGAAATGAGTTGTGAACAACAAAAGGGATCCAAGCTGGTGGAATAATTATTGTAGCAACGTATAAATTTAAAATAAGTAAAGAGTTTAAACACTAAAGTGCAATTCCCAATCAGTTACTGTTACCTGGAGCAATGTAGCCATATGAACCAGCCACAGCAGACATGGATTTTGAGTAGGAAAAGTCAATCAACTTTGCCAAGCCAAAGTCTCCAACATGAGCTTGAAACAATTCGTCAAGTAATATGTTGTTTGACTTTATATCTCTGTGAATAATTTGAGGTTTACAATCATAATGAAGATAGCATAAGCCTTCTGCAGCTCCAAGAGCAATTTTATATCGACTACTCCAATCCAATGGACATGTGTTTTGATTTGCATGAAGTTGTTCCCCAAGACTACCATTTTCCATGAATTCGTATAAGAGAAGGTTAGAATCCTCATGATAACAAAATCCGTACAGCTTAACGATATTTCTGTGCCTGATCTTTCCCAGGGTTGAAATCTCTGCAACGAAGCTTCTGTCTACATTTGCTCCTTCTCCACGAGAATTCAGCTTTTTCACAGCAATCACCTCACCATCAGCCAAGAGAGCCTTGTAGACAGTGCCACACGCTCCTCTTCCTATAACTGCAGCTTCTGAAAAATTGCCAGTGGCTTCCAAGAGATCCTGGTATGTGAAACCTTCTTTAGGAAAGTAATAGTTATCTAGGACATGAGGATTTGTTTGCCCTTCAAGTGAGACAAAAGCAGGGCCACGGCGTTTCATGGCCCAACATATACACACTATGAAAACGAGAGAAACTAATCCAACTACCCCAGAAACTATGCTCACTATCTTTTCTCTTGCTGAACCATCTCTGATCCAGCTTGGCTTTTGAGCACGAGATGGTGATATAGATGGATGACAATGATTTAAACCTATTCGACACAACCCATTGTTTCCTACAAAATTTGTGGAATCCATCCTTCGAAATGCAGGGGTGTCTGGAACAGTTCCTACCAGGTTATTGTTAGAAACATTGCATACTAAAAGGCTGGGCAGGTTACCAATTGATGCTGGAATTTCACCAACTAGTTGATTGTCATTTAAATAAAGGGATTCCAACATTAGTAAGCTCCCCAGGTTGTCTGGAATTTCCCCAGAAAGATTGTTATGGCTCATGTTAAGGGCAATCTGAAGAGCAGCAAGTTGTCCCAAATCAGAAGGAATGCTACCTGACAATAAGTTACCACCCAGTTCTAGGTCTGTGAGACGTGTAAGATCCCCTAAAGCGCTTGGTATTGCTCCAGAGAATCTATTGTCAGAAAGTTTCAACAGCTCCAGGTTCACCAACTTGCCAAGTTCATCCGGAAGGTCACCAGTAAACCAATTCCTACTAAGATCAAGCCTCTGTAGTTTTACACAGTTTCCCAACTCATGTGGAATAGTTCCACTGAGACAATTAGAGGAAACATTGAATGAAACAAGCTGTGTTAAATTTCCTATCTCTGGAGGGAGATACCCAACAAAATAATTATCTGACAAGAGAAGCCTCTCTAAATTTCGTAGTTTACCAACTCCTGGGTTTATTAGCCCGGAGAATCGATTCTGGTATAGTTCAAGCGCAGAAAGATTATGAAGTTCATATAATTCAAGAGAGAGGCTTCCCGTCAGCTGGTTGCCCCCCAGCATCAGCTGCACAAGAGACTTGCATGTTTTCAGACCGTATGGAATATTTCCAAACAAACCGTTTGAACCAAGGCTAAGAAATTGCAGTTTCTGATATTCGCAAAGATGGAGAGGTATCACACCAACAAGATTGTTTGTCGATATATCAAGAATAGTGAGGTTGCTATTAGCTCCAAGAAGAGGAGGAATCTTACCCTCAAGTTGATTGTCAAATAGCTGCAAATCCTCCATGTATGTAAGATTTTGAAACTCTAGCGGAATGAAACCCGTTAAGTTATTCATTGACAGGTCTAGTTTCTTTAGAAATTTTAACTGCCCCAGCTCCTGAGGGATCTGTCCTTGCAGAAGGTTTTCAAAAAGATGAAGCAAGCTAATATTTGAGATCAGACCCAGTTCTCTGGGAATAACGCCACTCAAACGGTTCTCAGATAGATCTATCTCAATAGCACTTGTGCAGTTCCCAAGCTCCAGCGGAATTGTTCCATTTAGCCGATTGGTGTATATGTACAACCTCTGCAATTGGGATAACTTTCCCAGCTCCTTAGGGACGGCTCCACTAAAATAATTTTTATGCAAGGCAAGCAATTCCAGGCTACTGATATTTCCAACCTCGGGAGGAATGTCACCAGATAAAGAGTTTTGCCATAGAATCAAACTGGTAAGGTTCTGAAGCTTTTGAAGCTCCCTAGGAATGGAACCTTCAAGTTGATTCTGTGCCAATCCTAATACCTCCAAGCTTTCACACTCACTAACTTCTGCAGGAATTGGTCCTGAGAGACCATTTAGGCCAGCCCTAATAATTTTAAGCTGCTTCAACTTACTGATTGAAGTGGGAATTCTTCCAGTTAGATTATTGCTATAAATGACAAGCTCTTCAAGTGAAGTTAAATTCCCAATCTCTTCTGGGACTTCACCGTATATATAATTTTCACACAAGTAAAGCTTTCTAAGAGTTGTTATTTTGCAAATAGGGGTCACAATTTCCCCATGAAACCTATTTGTACAAAGGTCTAACATCTCTAAACTACGACAGTCAACCAAATCCACAGGAATGGGACCAGAAATGAAATTTTTTGACAAGTTTAACTCAACTAGTCGAGGAAGATTACAGATGCTAGGAGATAAAGCACCAGACAGATTAAGGTGATGAAGGTTTACAGAAGTTACCACTGATTCAGCGCAATGCACACCAGTCCAATTGCAAGGAGTCAAATCAGAAGAATTCCAGTTACCGAGATTGTTTTGTGGGTCAAAAAGGGAACTTTTAAACTTCAAAAGACTTGAACCCTCTTCATTAATTGAACTTACAAGGACGAAGCCAAAACATAATATCAGCATCAGGTAAAACCTTTTTCGGAATTGGAAATTCCACTCCATTTCTCTCGCACAAAGCAACGAGCATCTAGGGGTGGCTGTATGGGGAAGTAAAGAATAGCAGTCAAATTATTTAGGAACTTGTTGATCAGAAATCGTATTCCAAATGGAAGAATTGCAATCAGAAACAGCCCTGACCAAGCTGTTAGAAATCACAGAACCAGAATTTTAAACGTGAACACAAGACATTGGGGGCAAAAATAGGAAGCTCAGAGTACAGGATAAAGCAGAAAATGACAGAGAAAACTATCAAAGCAGAGAAAAACGTAATGGAAAGAAAGGAGTAGTATTGGCGGTGGCAACAACCGAATGAAGCAAAACCCAATTGAATATTCTTGGATTAACCCTTTTAATTGCAGAGAAAAATAAATAGACCCACAAAAGCAATCAATACGAAACACAAGGATAAAGAGTGAGAGAGTCACAGACACGTCCACATTTACACAGACAGTGACAGAGACCAACCTTTTACATGCGGAAATAGAGGTAGATAACGAGGAGAGAGAAAGGAAAAGGCATAACATTGATTGATGAAAACATGAAAGTGGAGCTGGGCCGTGAAATTCACGATGTGAAGGAGAATGAAACGCCGGGTCAACGCTGGGTTGGCACTTTACAGCGAAGTGGAGAAACTAGTTGCACTGTTTCTGTTTCTTCTTCTTCTTACTCTTTTTGCTTCCCCTTCTGGCAATCCACCACCTTGTGTTGTTTGCTGGAAGCACTGTTACTATCATTTGTGTTATGAAAAATTGAGTTGACGGGTTACAATAAACGGTGTAGATTGACAGAGACAAGACGTAGAAAATTCTTAGATCACAATCTCCGGCGTTGCTGCTAGGCCTGCCGATTTGGAATTTTTATGGGATTTTTGCTGAGTTTCTTGTGAAGTCCTAAGTATAATCATTTCCCCATAGACCTTTGTAGGCTCAGTGCCATAGTGGCTTTGAGTTCAAATGCCAACCTCTCCTTTGCGTACTGCGACACTTGGTTTCTGACAATAGCATAGTCAATATGTCATCATCTCCAAAAATAGGTCTCTGCCTCAGCGTGCCTACCCCTAGTAGAAAGAGTGTAAATGCCAATTCCTCATTGGATGCTTTGTATTGTTTTCCATAAAGTTCTTTTGCTTTTGTCATGTCACAATTCAAATCATCATCTTCATTTTCTGTGATTTTTCTTGTGGTGATACAGAGGGTCATATAAAATTAATGCCAACCATAGTTTTGTTTCAAACATAAATTTTATGATTGATTGCCAATACTATCATTTATCTTAATTGGTGGCATGAAAAACCATTTCACTTGGCATCAAACTATGCATCAATTTTTTTATCCAAAAAAATGCATTAATTTTTATCATGATTCATTTTAATCTAAAAATGAGACAGAAAATTCATAAATTCTAAGTGCATGAAGACTGCGATTGTAAGGGAAGGATGAGTTTGTCAAGCGCTGCCCAACTTACAGAAATTGCTTCTTGCTTTATCCAACCGACCAATATCTTAATAAATATTTTTTTTCTGGTTCTACGGATTGATAATAACAAATAGAGTAAAGTTCATGCACCCAACTAAAAAGTCTTTCTTTCTTTCTTTCCCCCTCTTGGAAACCACCTATAAAATAAAATATTGAGTTAGGAGTTAGGAACATATAAAAGAAAGATTTGGGATAATTCGAAAACGGAAAGTTTCTTTCCACTTAAAAAGTGGGAAGAAATTTTTATAAAATTAAAGTTGAGTATTTATTAAATTTGATAGTTTAATTTATAAGATATAATAAATTTAATTATTAAAATTTTTTAAATAAATATTTAATAAAATTTAATTTATAAAAATAATAATATTGATAAAAAAGATTAATTTTAACAAATAATTTTATTATTTATAATGATTAAATTATATTAAATATTAATTTAAAAAATTTAAATGATTAAATTTATTTAATATCATCGACTAAATTGTATAACTTAATATATCAATAATTCATGTTAAAATTTGTAGCTATTTAATATCAAAATTAATGGACCTAAATTTACTTTTTGGTAAATAATTTTGTTATTTTTATAAATTTATTTTTATTAAATATTTATTTAAAAAAATTTAAATTATTAAATTTATTTAATTTTATAAATTAAATTATATAACTCAATATATTAACAATTTATGTTAAAATTTATAAATATTTAGTATGGCAAAATTGGTGGGCTTATATTTATTCCACAAACGGCTCATGGAGATAGATCCTGTTATGGCTCTCTGTTGTCTTGGTTATATTTTTGGGTATATGGCCTCATGAAACATCATATTGATCAAAGTAAACGCTACTTGGGCTTACTTTGGGCCTAGTTGGGTGACAACCACTAGCCACATTTCTAACTTTTTTTTTTTTTTGAAACAACAGGGCCTGAACAAGAGGAAAGAAACAAAGAAAACTACAAATAATTCTCCTGGATAGAGTAGTAGGGGTGGGCATTGGGTGGGGCGGTTTGGGTTGGGGCAAAATTCTCTCAACCCAGTTGAACCCAATCTTTTATTAAGTTAGTCCAACCCCAGCCAAAAAATTCTTCAAACCAACATTCTTGGGTTAGAATGGGTCAGTTTCACTTGGGTGGGTTAGTTTGGGTTAGGATGGGGCTAAACGAATGTGAGGCGAGCGGTGGAACAGGGATGAGGTTCGATCGACTATTGAGGACCCAAAGTGTCGAAGGATGATGATTAGACAAAAGATGAGCCAAAATGAGAAGAGGCGAGTCAAGACAAGGTAGGAGGAGGTAAGAGATTAGCGTTGACTGTTGGAAACGACGAGACAATGAACGAGACTTGTAGCTCGTGAGAGAAGGAGTCGAGGGAGCAAGGGTTCGAGACGAGCGAGGGAGGAGTGGTGTTGGTTTGCTGAAGTTAAGTTGCCTCTTGCCTGCTTGTACTTGTAGAAGTTTTAAGTAGGGGTGGGCATTAAGTGGGGCTGTTTGGATTAGGGCAAAATTTTTTCAATCTGTTTGAACCCAATCCCTCATTTAGTTAGTCCAACCTCAGCCAAAATGATCCTTCAAACTAAGATTTTTGAGCTGGAATAACTCAGTTTCATTTGGGTGGGTTAGTTTGGGTTAGGATGGGCCGAAGAGTGAAGGCTTGGGAACGGCCAGACGTGAGGCGAGCGGGGGCGAGTTAGCAAGGTTCAGTCAACTATTAAGGGCTCAAAGTCTCGAAACGTGATGACTAGACAAGAGAGGGATCGAGATGACTCAAATGAGGTAGGGTGGTCAGTATCGACTATCAGAGACGATGAGACAATGGACGAAACTCGTCGCTTGCAAAAGAGGGAGTTGAGGGATAAGAGAGACCGAGAAGTGGCATTGGAGTCGTAGAGTTACTTGAGAAAGATTTAGGGTAAGTTACAAACAACGTCATGTTATAGTAATAGAAAATATATATATATATATATATGTAAATTTTGTTGGGTTGCCACAGCAATCCAATGGAGAGAGAGCAAAAATTTAGTCTCATCCAATTTATCTCATCTTAAACTAAAATATTATATTATATTTATTTTACCCCATCTTAACTTAATCTAAATTTTCTTTTTTATAGTTTGAAGTAAGTTAAAATAGTTTGACCCAAACAAATGTCCACCCCTAGTTTTAAGGCAAGCTAGAAAATGACATCATTTTGCAAAACGACGCTATTTTATAATATCAGAATTCAAAAAAAAAAATATATATATATATAGCATAAGAATTGAAAATATATATATATATAAATTTTGTTGGGTACCCGCGGCAACCCAATGGGGAGGGGACCAAAATACAGCCCCACCCAATTTACCCCATCTTAAGCCAAAATATTACATGATATTTATTTTACCCCATTTTAATCCGGTCTATTTTTTTTTTTTTACGGTTTGGGGTGGGTTGGAACGGTTTGACCCGGTCCAATGCCCACCCCTATAGAGTAGTGCCCCGGTAAGATCACCATGGATGACCAAAGAGAGAGGTAGCCTCTCTATTTCACGTAAGAGACAGATTAAAATAGCCAACCAATCCACACAGTTGTTTGCCTCTATAAAAATGTTGGGAAGTCACTTCCCAGTTTTGCTACTTCCATTTTTTGGTTCTGTGGTAATCTGAATGCCTCTCCAGCTCCTGGAAATTATCCCCTTCTTGAGTTAGATTAACAATAGTCAATGAGGTTTACCCACCCCTAAGCCAAGCATGTCATAGGACTTTAAGAAAGCTTATAATTGTACTTAGAGATCGCCTATAAAAAAAGACTGCTGCTAGCAAAGCAAATGGAATCTAAGTCATCTACGCGAACCGGTTTGATACTTACTAGCTAAACCAATCCCTTCACAATGAAGTTAAGAATTTAGTGTCAAGAAACACCATGCTCAACAATCTCAAGCCATGCACCATTATTTAGCTCCGTTGTGAATATTAACATAGTGATGGTAATTACTGTTACTATGGTTGGAGATTAAATTATATTTAGCTCCCTTATTTCTCCTAAAATGATCAGGCCCCTTCCACCACCATCGCCTTCTCTTATGGGACATTCCCACATTCACTTGCGATCTTCCCCTTCTTAAAAGCCCACGAATCTCCGGTGGCTTGTAGGTCCGAATCAACGGCCACTTGATCCCATCAAAAAACGGGTGTCGTTTAACATCGGTGGCACCCCTGGCCCACCCTAGCCTCCTCCTCGGGTCCTTCACTAACAGCTTCTCTATCAAATCTCTGGCCGCCGCCATTCCCTCCTTCTCCCTCACCTCCACGGGGAACCTCACTTCCATGGTCGATGCTATATTGCCCAGCGTGCTCTCTTTGCTTCCTCCTCTGAACGGCGTCGTCCCATACAATAACTCGTAAATAAACACACCGAACGCCCACCAATCCACGCCGTTTCCGTGCCCGTTACCGGAGACCAGCTCCTGCGCCAAGTACTCGTGGGTCCCAACGCACGGCCTCGAAAAGGCCGCCGTTGGCTCCGCAACGAACTCCACCGCCACCACTTGGTCCAAAGATTTTGCTTCCCTTCGGTTAGTCCTACTAAAACAACTGCACTTCCGCTTCTTAACGGACCCCAACATGGGGTGGGCCCTGCACTCGAACGTGGGAACCACATTGGTTTTGAAGCACAAATAGAAGTCGGACAGCATGACGTGGCCATCTTCTCGTAAAAGAACGTTCTCCTGTTTTAGATCCCTATAAACCACGCCAAGCGCATGCAAATATTGCAGCGCCACGAGAACCTCTGCGGCGAAGAACCGAACCGCCTGAACAGGTAGGCGGTAAGTTGTTTACGGAGAAGGGAGTGGAGGGCATCGCCGGGGCAGTAATCGATCAAGAGACACGTGTAATGACAGACCTCGATGTGAGTGTAAAGCGTAGGAAGGAATGGACGGTCGATGATGGAGAGTATCTTGGCCTCCTTGCACTTGGGAGAGCTTCTTACTGCTGAGCAAGTCCTTGTCAACCACCTTGAGAGCGAAATTGGCATAATCATAATCGCGGAGGTGGCACAAAAACACGCGACCGAGATTGCCGGTGCCGAGGTGGCGTAGGAGCTTGAGGTGGCGAAGGTGGAGACAGCCATCACTGGAGATAGTGGTGGCAGCTTTAATGGCAGACCTATGAGGATTGGAGTCACGATGGTAGCGGCGGAAGACGGTGGAAGACGATGTTGTGGTGATGGTAGCGGAGGCGGTTGAGAGTCGTTCATTGAAGCTAAGAATCAAGCTGCTGCTACGAGCACTGGAAGATGTGAAGGTGCGGTCTTTGGCTGCGGAGGTGATGCTGGTGAAGCTGAGGTCGATATCAGTGTCGGGAGGGAAGAAGGTATCGTCGTCCATAATTATGGATACACGTAGAGCACTTGCTGGCTAAGTTAGCTTCTATAATTCTACAGCAATTTTTTTTTTTTTGTGACAAATTTCTATGGCAAATTTGATAGTGGAAGTCACGGGGGATTTGGTTTTGTATATAAAGAAGGAAGAGAGAGCGGGAGAAGGTGGGGCCCTTAACCAATGAGAGAGATGAATATAATTAGTTGACCCAACTGGAGCAAAGGATAGGGACAGAGATGGTGGTGTTAGGTTGACCAAAATGACAAGAGACTAAGAGAGAGAAGCAGGCAGCGTATAGCTGAGTGCAATGGGGCAGTGAAAAGCTTAGGGTGGTAGCAGCAGTAGTGGAAGTAGTTAATGTGATTAAAAGCCGATGAAATCCAGAAACGGCGACGCAGGAAACAACGGAGAAGTCGGCTGTATTAATTTGGAGGTGTGCACATGGAACTACTATTTTTTGTTAATGAATATGTTAATCTTCCTTCTGCTGTGGGTCTTACTCTGATTTAGATTATCGCCATTTGGGTGAGCAGTAAACAGGGAAGCTCTTTTATTTATATATATATATATATATATATATATATAAAAAAGGATTGAACCTTGGAAGTTGATTCAACTTTTTAGCTACATGGAGATTAGGAAACTTTGAATCTTTAATCTTTTTCAATCACTTTATTTTTATTAATTAAATTTTACACTTCAAAATAATGTAAATTATTAAATTTATAGAATTTTATAAATTAAAATTATAAAATTTAATATATTAACACTTTACATAATATTTAATAAATATTTAATATTTCACTTACCATATAGGACAAGCATGCATTTCTGGATGATATATATATATATATATATATATATATATATATATATATAAAGTTTGCACTACGTAAAAGAGCATTTGACAAGGTAAAGACCAACTCTAGCTTGTTTCTTCTATTCAACTTTTCGATGGCCAC
This sequence comes from Dicorynia guianensis, assembly GCA_037013595.1. Classification (NCBI taxonomy): domain Eukaryota; kingdom Viridiplantae; phylum Streptophyta; class Magnoliopsida; order Fabales; family Fabaceae; genus Dicorynia; species Dicorynia guianensis. Next base: position 8,628,895 of record JASUAB010000009.1, read on the forward strand.
CCTAAACAATATGCAAAGGGCTAATTATATAAAGACATGTTTTGCAAAATGATGCACACCTAGCTTTAGAGAATATAACTCTTGCTAGTCCTTGTACATTTCACAAGTGGACTAAGGGTTCTTTGGATCTTTTTACCTTTCTAAAAGAATAATTTAGTTTTTTAATTTTTGATTAAGTAATTTAATTATTTTATAAATATAATTAAGATAATTTAATTTTTTTATAAATATAATTAAAATAATTTAGTCTCTTTACAAGTATAATTAAGATAATTTTAAAATTTTTTTTAACATGATATAACTTATTGATAATAACTTAAATGTTATTTTAGTTTTAAAAATTTCCAATAACGTGTGAAGTTATTTTCTTTATCAAACTCCAAACTCTAATTTTGAGTCACTGTGTCTGAGCGTAAAAGAAACTTGCCTTTAAACACGTTAGTTTATCATTTTCCATAAATTAATGCCTTAGGGCGAGTTTATCAGAGTAGTATTTGTGAGTTTAAGGAAGATATTTTGAATTAAATTTAAATTAACGGGTTAAGTCCATCACAGCTTTAATTAAATATAGTGAAAATTGATTTGAGATCCTTTTATTTCTATGCACAATTTTATGAAAAAATTCCTCTCACAAAATTTTTATATTAAATATTTATAAAAATTATTAGAATATATTAATTTATTAAATTCTATAATTTAATTTATAAAAATTAATTAATTTAATAATTTAAATTTTTTAAATATTTATTTAATAAAATTTAATCTATAAAAATATGATCAGTGGTGCAATTTTATATGCCGCAGATTGTTGTTCTTTATTGACTTTCCACAAAAAGTAGAATGCTCTCTTGGGGTATAGTGGTCTATATTTCGTGTATTTTTTTTTATAATGCTAAATTCTTATAAAATAAATATGAAACATTAAATTTATTAATTTTAAATTTTGAGATTTAAAAAATTTGATAATTTAAATTGTTAAATAAAATTTCTATAAAATGTAATTTATGAAAAAAAAAAAAACTGTTGGTAGGATCTTATTTATCATCAACATTGTATCATACTTGTATGATCAGCACAGAGAAGCAACTTTTGTCAAATATCTATAATAATGTGGTTTGTAAGTTGATGTCAACTCCTTCCTTTGCAAAATCAAAATAGAAGTGTCAACTTGTATATTAAAATGAAAGAGTTCAATCTCTTGAAACTTCTTCTACAACTACACACTGCGAAATCTTGGAAAAAAAGGTAGTCACAAGTTACAACACAGTTTATAATTTTGCTTAACTAGCCTTCTGCATTCTAGGATTCCTTTGGCAACGATTGAAGTTTCTAAGATTCCTGTTTTTACCCCAACAAAAAAGTACTTAATGACAAATTAATCATTTCTCAAATATTACTATCACTTTTGCTTGGCAACTAAGTGATTCCCGGAATTCATTAAATTAATGCCTCTGAATCAAACTATATTAACTGTAGAAACTTGCTGACATTCATTACACAATTAAATACTGGAGTGAAGCGTAGTATTCCAGCAGATTTGACAGATAGAAATGTACTTACAGAATCATCTGGAAAGTAAATTAATTACTTGGCCCCTGATGCTTTCAGAGAATCATACAGCATCGGAAGCTAGCTAGGTTTTTGCCCTCTTTAACATAGTATTCTTGTTCTGCAAACGCAGTCTTTTGAATACTAAGCATTATATTGGGAAAAACTAGTTACACGTCCTTGGTTGCTACGCTTAGGGTACAATCAGAAACAAAACAGTACTAAAATGGTGCGTTTCAATAATGTTTTATTTTCTATTGTACACCGAGTGTAGCAACTGAATTTATCAGTGCTCCATTATATTTGAATTGTGTTATTACAATGTTGTTTCATTTACATTTTAACTATGTCACTAACGTAGTCAAATTTAAAAAACACCTATTCAAATTTTTTTAGATAATTTTTTTTTAACTTCAACCATGTTATAAATGTGGTTGAAACATAAATTAAAATCACGTAAAAATATCATTTTTCTTATATTTCGCTTGCATAGTGATCATTTCTTTTTTCTTTCTAGTACGATGCATTATCTTGTTATTTATTCGTGCATATGCTAGATCAGGGTGCTTAACCATGTGTGCATGATTTTGCCCATTTATAAAATTAATAGAGAAGGATTTATAATGGCCCAACTTGTGCACCTTGAATCTTTGACTTTGTTGTTGTATCACTCTTATTTGCTGGTGGTATATTTCTTCATGTCTAGAAATCAAATCCAAAGTTCAACAATATGTACTAACAAGTAACCTATTTTGCCAATTGAGCTAACTTCATCTCTTTTTTATGGTCCCTAATAGTTATTAGATTTATTTCTACTCTTAATAATGCTATACTTACATCCTTATATCTACAATTTTACTTACAATTTTCATATCCTTCATTTAAATTTTTCATTTTTTTTATACTAATTTTTAAGATGTAAAAAATGCTGTGTAGATGCAGCATTTTCCTTTTTACTCTCTTCATCCTACAAACTTATCTAGTTTTCTGGTCATGATATAAAAATATTATATAATAATTTCTTTATTATTAAATAACATATCACAATTAATTTCATTATTTGAAATAATAAAATATTATAAACCTTATAACTGTTGTCCCTTCCTTATCCATTATCAATAACAAGAACATTATATAATTGGGAAACACTTGGGCCACGGAATTTGTGGCCAATCAAATTAGGTGAATCTTACCTCATCTAACGACTTAAAAAATTTCTATGATCATAAAAATTTTATAAAAATAAAAGTGTTCTATATAATTAACAACATTACTGAAATTCAATTGTTTATCAAATTAGATGGGTCACACCTCATTTTATGGCTCAAAAAATTTCTGTGCCACTTTGCCATAAAAATTTTGTGGGAATAGGAGTGTTCTATATAATTAAGTTGAAGTAACATGATGTGAGTAGATGTTATATAGCTAGAGCAAAGTTAAAAGGTCGCTCAATATCTCATACCTGGTCACTAAATTTAAGTAACAACAGCACGTGTCCACCACCTATGATGTTGCCATAAGGACCCTAGGGGCTCTGGCTTCACTCAAGCTCAGCTGATCCTTCCCCACTAGTTAGATGCATTCAATTCTTTTTCGACATGGCACACGAGGTGTCTGCAGAACTCTCATGAGCTTAGCTAATGTCTTTAGACATCTTAGAAAATAGAAACGCATGCCCCCTTTGGGAGACATAAAAAAATCAACAAATAGAAGCAATCAGTGGTATGAAATTGACGCAAACTGATTTAGATTTAGTCTGCCCTACACGGGTATGTAGATCGATATGTCCATTTTGATGCTGCACTTGATCGTTTCTGAAGTTTCAAGAACTCTCCAACTTCACTGAAAAAGTCTTACTGTTTTTTTCAACTAAAATTTCTCACTAACTATTAAAACAAACTTTCAGATAAACTAAATTTTTGAAGTTTTGGTTTTTAACCCAACATAATGACATCATTTGAATTATGTCATTTTTATTGAGAGGGGCCTAAAACAACTTTTAAACGTAGAATATTATCACACCAATAAATATATACATGTAAAATCCAAAAAAAAAAAATTATTACTCACTATTAACCCTCCCCAAATAGTTAACCACAAAAATTAATGTTATATACACTGAAGTCTAATGTCATTGAGTAAATTATTAAAGTTTTAATAATAAACTATATGGTGCATTCATGAAAAAGAAATTTTTGATTTTTTTAGTTTGAAGAAATGTGGGTTTATATATTGATTTAAATAATTAATGTTCCCATTGGCTTAGAAATTTCTAAGTTATCTTGACCACCAATTGATATATGATATATATAAGATCATATAATAGTTACTTTTGAGAAAACCAACCACATAAACTAAAGTCTATGGCCAAAAGACGAAAATAAAAGAAGAACGAAGAAAAAGTCAAAAAGAGCAACATGAAATAGTAAACTAACAGTGAAGTTTTGCATTGGAAGTATATAGTGAAGGCGAAGTACCACCTGAGACAGAGATACTTCCTGGCCTTTCTATATCTTTAGGATTGATACATTGTATCTATAGCTATCCGTCTAAAATTCTAATCATGGTTGTTGGTTCAGAACAATCCCACTTGGCCTTTCTCCTTCTATTTAATCTTTTCAATTTTCGCTTCTCTCCACAGTGCCACATGCAGCAACTTCCATTGTCTATCACCCTTTAGAAACTCTCAATCATTAACTTAGATACATATCTATATGTAATTAAAATATGACAAGAGAGAGAAAGACAGAGAGAGAGGTAACTCAATCATGGCCCTGAACTAAAAGATGCCAATTTGAAACTCTTTTAAGAATGATGTGATCACAAAATTTTTCGTGTCACAGTTGGCTAAAGGTCTGTTGAACCGCTATATAATCTCTGCCCAGTTGGTGTTATCATTATACAGAGGTAAAGAAATTACAGCCTCTTCACTTTCATACAATTCTAGTTCAATAAAATTCAACCTATTAAATTTATTGAGTTTCATATATTAAATTAGGAGGCCCTGATCTAACAACTATTCTCTTCTATTGTGAGGATTCGGTGAAAATTCTGCTATGGGGATAGAATTTTTCCTGAAATTATCCGCAGGAGATGCTTACAAGGTGTCAAAGTTAGCTCGATATGCCCAATGGTTCTACAGAACCTGACATGATGTTGCGAGTTGCTGTAGTTATTTCAGTTAGAAAACACCTGTCTAGGTTGCATATTACTTCGTACGATATAAAGAAATGATTTGCAGCCCTCACTTTATTCAGGTCTATATATTGAGTGAAAGAGAAAACAAAAAAAACAAAAACAAAAACCTATGTCAAAAGGAATTTGCAAAGAGCTACTTGTAATTAATGTATCTAGCACAATGAATGACTACATGTGCCAAGTTAATGACTGGGTATGGTTGCTTATAAACACTTGAGATTTGAGAACACACACATTCATTAGAAGAAGCTGCTCATTATCTGTTCATGTTTGTCATGACAGATAATTTTGAATACATGCTGATAACTGATGGAATTAAAAATAAGTGATATTATAATAACAATTGAGATGGAAGATTTTAATGGATATTAGTGTTTTGTTTTGTTGAAAAAGAAAGCCATTGATGGGCTTCCACTGGGAGTTTAAGCTTTTGTATTGATTAGTTCCTTGACATGAAATTAGAACCTTTTTAATTAGTTGGTCAAAAGTTTAATTCATAATGGTTTCTCCACACTATATATTCTTTTCTAAAGACTTTCTATACTTCAAATGCTCATTTTCCACGTAAGCTCAACTGACTTTCTACATTTGAAGCGTTCTTTTTCCACACGTTGAATGAGGAGGTGTTAAATATAAAAATTATTCATAGACTTTTACCTTAGAGTTTAAGCTTTTGAAATAATTCTTAATATGCTTTTAATTAACAACAGAAGTCCAATGTATGAACAGAATAGCTTGTCTAGTATTGTTGATACATGCCTTGGCTCTCCTGGCTATTCTCAGGCCCATTATCCAGAAGGCTATGGGATGCTATCTATCAGAAAATTGTCCAAAATGTGTGTTTGATCCCTTTGCTTCAAGTTTTTAAATGCGTCTTATCTTGATATTTCAGTCTACATGCATTGCATGTTACTGAATAAGTAGAAGCAGAAGTTTAACATGATTAACATTAGCTAACAAATTTTTTTATTAGTTTAGAAAATATTTGGCTGCATGGATATGTGCCTGAAAAGTAATTGTAAAATTCCATAGGCTCTGCTGAAAACTGCTTACTTACATTTCCCCATTGCATGTGTTACTTTGATCTAATGAAAGCAGTGATATTGACTCCTCTGAATTTTTTTTTTGGTATATGCTGCTTAGCCTGCATTATCCTCACATAGTGCCGGGCTATATGTATTGTACTTTATATTAATATTTGATCATTACATCATTTTTCTATTCTTCAAGACTTCATCTAATTCAACGCTCTTCATATCTCTTTTTAGTATCTTTGCTGCATATGACATTATGTCTTTGTATAATTGATTAACAAGTAGTTTTGCAACTCAAAAGTTACTTTTGAAGTAGTTAAAGAACGACAGAAAGTCACAACTCTACTCTTTATCTTGGCTTTGATTGGTTGTATCATGAATGGTTGATGTTATCGGACTATTATTAGGACTCGTAATTCTGAGGACCTAAGAGTTCATGGATTTGACATTTTTACTTTTGCCATTTCAGTGGGGTCAAAATCCAGAGTTGATTTTTGATCCTGTATTGAGATATCCAGATCGTGTCCAAAACTTGTGCTTCATTTCTCTTTGTTCTACGACCAGGGTTGAAAGAGTATTTCCAAGCTTTGACTTAACTATAGTAACCCCCTCCCCTCCAGGCTCCAGGATGAGTATCAATGCCAGCATTTGGAAGTAGTGTATTCATCTCTTCAATAAACATATTCTAGGCGGCAAATTATTTGGAACAGGTTGAATACAACACTGGTAATAACGAGGAGGACCTGAAATCGCAGTCTCTGATAAGGTAGCTAGTACACAATCCTAAACTTCAAGCTGCATGCCCTCTTCCTTTTAATGAAGTTAAGGCTGCATGCTCTCTGGGCTTATAGTTGCAGCTGCATTGCACTGCTAAATCTTCTCAACTGGCTCCCTGAATCTGTCAAACTGGGCCATGAAAATGCAAGTGTGTCTGAGAATATCATAAGCAGACAGCTTGTTAGACCTGCTTCTGGTGATATTAGTATATGGCAAGCAATATGGGAGCTAGTGGCAAGAAATAGGTACTTTCCTCCTTTTCCTTGAGTTTAGTGCGTCCAGAATATGTTCATGTATTTTGTACAAAAGAAATTGACTGCCAAGAAGAAATTTGTTGATTGGAATTTGCATGTTAGGAAAATCAATGTGACAGCATCTCTACAAATTCATGATAATGCTGGGAGGGTATATAAAATATTAATACATGCAGAGTTCATAACACTGTATAAAATATTAATACATGCAGAGTTCATAACACTGAAGATCTCGGTGAAAATTTGAGAACACAATTTGAATATACGTATACAACATATACATCTTATAGAGGTAAGGATCTTAAAAAATATTTTTTTTGCACACACTAACAGTTTTGTGTGAATTTCAACATCCAAAATTAGATCTTCCAATAAATGACTTAAAATTCCCTTACATGTTTATCTGTTACATGATATGCACGTTTCAAAAGTTTTATCTGTAATTAATTGTACACAGCTGGGCACCCTCTCAGCAAAGCTGCAGTGATCATCAAAGCCTTGCATTCCTTCGCATTGCAGCTACTCACTTATATAAAGAGCCCTTACTGTACAGCTATCAGTTACTCATTTGGCAAAGCAAATAGGTCAGCTTGTGTACAATGTGACTTCCTCTCTGCTCTTCTAGAGCTTTCTTGAACAACACATGCTTGTAGGCGATATCTATTATATATAGCCTTAAATTAATGAGTAAAGGAAACAAAGCAATCATGAGCAGAGTTTATAGAGGTTATAGGCTGGCCAAGTTGTTGAAGCTGTTTACTTTTACCAGAAGCGAAGAAGCATAGAGAAACGAGGCCATTTAGAAGTATATTTCTGTTGTACCAACATGTATAGTCTGTCAATATAATTTGCATGCAATAGAGTTGATAGATGTTTATTTTATTCAATCTTTGGCACAAATTATGAAAACTTGAATTTATCAATTCAATTCAATCCAAAAGACTGCTTACTAATCTTATTTCTAGTGGCTTATTGTAAAGTATTTAGGTTTACCAATGTGTTTGTCGTGTAAAAATATTGTACCTACTTGTGAAAGGTATGATTATCTTAGTTTTCAGTCAATGAATGCTGTTAGAACAAATTAAACAGACATACATAAACAGACAGACATATGGGCAGAAAAAAAATCATATTGAATACTAATTAAATAATTTTAAATAACTTTTAAGCTTTTAGTCAATGTACACAAATCCGCTCAACTAAGCTTTCAAATGACTGTTTTAACCACAGTTCCTGCGTTCCATCCCCTTTCCTTTGCCTTTTGACTATTCTTTTGCTGGATTTCTTTGGTTCTTCTGCCATTCCCTGGCAACATCCTGTGTGGCAATCTCCCTCGACTTCCAATGGAGACTCTAACTTTCTCCATCCCAACATTTACACCTACCCTTCTTGCGTTTTGCTGCAATGGAGACTTTAACTGAATTTTCTTTTGAATGCTTCGTCTTAGTATGCTGCTTATCTTCTTGCCTCCACTTCTTAATCCTTTGGGACTCTCACAATGTGTTTGTGCAGGCGAGCAGTTGGTTTCAGAGTCACCACTAATTACTTCTTTCTGATCAGCTCGATCTGTTTTTGGCAGTGTTAATAAGGTTGACTGGAACTGAGATAAGGTAGGCACACTAGGGAGTGGTATCAGAGAATTACGCCTTGAAGCAGTGGCTGGAAGAATACGAGGTGTCACTGTGCAGATAGAAGCTCTTCCAGTTCTTTTTGGCAGGTGGGGTTGCTTGTCAGCCATTTCAGGATTGTTTTCTTTTTCAGTGTGATCAATGCATTTGATAGAGCTATCCATTGTACGAAAGGGCAGTGTAGGTTTTAAGCTGTTGTTCTCAATATGTGGTCGAGCTGTGTTTAATTGGTCATTGAAGTTTTTGTTCTCCATAAATGGTCTAGATGAATTTAATGGTCTATTTGCAAGTGCTGGTCTCATAGCTGCATTATTTTGTTCTTCTTGAAGTTTCATTTGTAAGTGCTGGTCAGCTATCTTTGAGTCTACATGTTGACGTGCCAGCTTTCTCTCAATCAGAAGTTGTGATTCCAGCTCCTTGACCTTTAAAACGAACACAGATAATGATAAGAGACATTTAGAAGTATTAACCAAGAGGATTACTTCATTGTGGATCAAGTAGAGAAAGGGATGGGAGACTACTATTTATAAGGATAGAATGAAAAATTAGATCTTCCAACATGATACCTTGTCTTGCAGATTTTTGGTCTTAACGTCTCTTTCCTTTATCTTTGACTCTAGTCCGTGGATTGTTTCCTCCATCTTCTTGATTTGAAAATCTTTAAACTTTACCTCTTGTTTGGTTTTCTCAGCCTAACATAGGAGAGTAAAAATCAATATGTAATGGACATGCAGCATCAGAGTGAAGCAAAGAAATAGATATAACTATGCCAAAATAGGTGTCATAAAAAGTTCATTATGCAATAGCATTCATACCGTCTGTTTGTATCTCACAAGTTCAGTAGAGTCCAGTTGCTTCTTTGCTGGGCCCAATTCTATTCCGCGAACTCTACTAGCGAAGTTTAGAGAGCACATTGTCTCATTTAAATCATTTTCATTAGGACTGATCTGTACAAACATGAGTGTCTTTGAATCTCCACCTAAAAATGCAGGTTTGTTCATCAAAACTTTGTAATTATATCCTCATCTGTATGAAGGATCGCACTCTAGCATACTTACAAAACAAAAAGTCTAAATGAACTTTCACTGGGGAAACCTGGAGAAAGTACCTAAAGAGTCTTGCAGCAAGTGGGTAAGCTTGGAGTTTCTGCACGGCAAGAAAAAAATAGAAACTTCAATACTGACAATAAGAAAAAAGTGGTCAGTTAAGTATTTGTATTGTAAACAAAGGCTGATATATATTTCAACAACCTGAAAGGAATATGTGGGCTTTTTGTTGCAAGGGATGATATGACATCTCCTAGAGCAGACAAAGACCTGTTTATGTTTTGTGTCTCCTTTAATCGCTCTCCTTGAACTTCTGTCTTTGCCACACGTTCACTGCCTGCCAGGTCCACCAACCATAACTTGCTTCTTGTGCATTCCCCATTCAACAAATTCTCCCCCTTCACCTTAACACAGTGAATGCTGTATAGGTAAGAAAGAACAACCCATCATGAGCTCTGTTTGACAAAACAACCTATATATACAATTTAATATTCCAATACAAAAGAGAGTTTTGTTAAGGCCACGTTCTTAGCGTTACAATTTTTTCATGCTCCAAAATAAACAACTTGTGAACAGTGCAAGTAAAGTGTGAAACTCACTGTTTCACGCTTTATTTGTTTTGGCACATAAGAAACTTGTAAAGCTAAGAACGTGACCTTAACAAAACTCTACAAAAGATGAAACTGACCAGTGGGACCTGCTACTGTGCTCATTGGCATTGGTTGAGCTAACGACCCTTGCATTAGTACCAGTTTGTAGGACTTCCCAGACTTCAGTCATGTTGCTCACATGTGCCTCAACCAACCCTGGAACATGATGCATTCCTTCACCTGCTTGCCTCACTTCAAGCCTAATATCAACAAAGTTTTTACCATATATGTTATCATTTCGAAAATCCATCTGAATAAACTAAAGTATAGTTTCACTAATTTTCTTGTTTAATTTTGACAGGAAAATGCTGTTGCGGTGAAAATAACAAAAAATGGCTAGTTTCTAAGTCTACCTTCTTGCAGCTATTCCCGGCTCATTTCCTGACACCAGCAAATCTCTTATTTGCTCATTATAAACTTCTAATACACTTACAGAGATGTCATAACGATAGAGCTTCTGTCTCTCGTTGATAATGTCAAGCATTTTCTCAAGAGTCCTGAAATTAACTCCTCGAGCCTCTTCTGTACCCTCCATCGTGAAGGTTTTTCCAGTTCCAGTCTGCCCATAGGCAAATATGCATACATTGTACCCATCTAGAACGGAGGTTGCAAATGGTGCCGTATCTTCAAAAACATCAGCTATATGTACAAGAACAGAAAACAATAAAAGCAGCCAAAATGAGCATTTGTCTTCAGTTATAGAACACTTGCACAGAAATTGCGGAAATGATTCATAGTTACCTTGATCAGCTTGGGGGCCAAAAACAGCATCAAACTTGAAAGTCTTTCTAGGAGCCCCTTTTGGCATTACAGTAAGCTCCCCATCTTTAGCTGACTCAAAATCTACGGCCATAGTTGCTCCAGATGTTATCTCTTCGGCATTAAGAGGCCTACACCGGCAAAAGACCCTGATGTTTCCTGTGAGGAAGAATAGCAGTAAACCTTTCTAAATTCTATTCCATCTGAGTCTCAGAAAACAAGGTCTAGTGCACTGCTTACCTTTCAACTCCAAAACCTTGTTGTAGAGTTCTTTTCGTTCCTTTGTCGCTTCAATAAATCTGGACTTGAGAATTTCATGTGACCCCAGTTGCTCATTCACTATAAAGAGAGGATAAAGAATAGTGTAAGAATGTAAAAGGGCACTTAATTAACACATAACGTTGGAAAGTATAAGTTTCTTTATTTCAACTTACTCTTGGACTTGATGCTCAGCTCCATATCTATCATATCTGCAAGATACTTCTTATACATCTCCACTTCCTCTGATAGCTTGATGTGTTCCATTTTAATAATCTGTTTAGTGAAAATTACTTAATACATTGTAAATATGTATTTTCCCTTCTAATTTGTCAATCAACTATGCTACTGTGTTAGTACCTTCACTTTCCTCATCAAGTCTCTCAATGACGAAAACCACCTGCTTTTCTCTTTCACTTGCCCTTCAATTGCAAATGCTGCAGAGGAAAAATTTTAAGAAATCCGATCATGGATATCTAAAATGCTTAATTGTATAAGAACATGAAAAAATTACATGCATACCCAAAGATCCTACGTGCATAGACTTGCGCATAAGCTCATTCTGAAGCTCTTTCAAGGACTTCCAAGCTTCTCGGCATTGTCTACTTTTCTGTTGATTTGCCCTCTTTAGCTCCTCCAACACCCTCCTTGTTTCGGCCAGCTCCTTTTTCTGACACTCAAAATCTCTTTTCAGCTTCTGATATCCCCCTTCCTCCCCAGTATTTCCACTATCCTACAAGAACATCATGAATGCACACTGAATCACCCTCATTTTCCTTCCCAGGATAAGAAATTGACAACACTTTAATAGAAGCATACTTTTGACGGCTCCAATTCAGGTCCTTGAGACACTTCCATGACTTCCTGTAATTCATTTTCTCCTGAATTTGATGCAAAATGTTGGTGATACATAAGTTTAGACTAACACTAGCAGAATCTCATCGCATCAAATCTGGGCCTCAGTCCATATCAGAGAAGGCAAAGATAGACGAAACTCACCTGAAGAGTAATGTTGGGGTGACTCATCTTTCATTGCTGGGGGTGGAAGAAGCTCAAAGGATGATTCAGGAGATACCTCCACTGTAAAAGTTTGACAGAAATTAGAGAATCTAACAGTTGGGGTCTTCTGGATACTCTCAACTTCAGACCCATTGATTCCGTTCTCTAAAGAAAGTTCTATAGATGAGTCCATGATCTGGTGAGATTTGCTCTCCATTAACTCAGGGGAATCACCATAGCTCTTTTTGGTAAATTCTGGTGAGCCAGCACAGATGACCAAATCAGGAGACGTTAAAGAATACCCCAATGTTGATCGGCCTGAAAATTGACCCCGGATTCTATTAAATTACCGAGAAACCATAGCTGCAAAATCGAACATCTGTTGCCGACTAAATTGTGTAGAAAAGTGGATGAATGGGGCTCTCTTACCATCAAATTCAATACTTGCAACTGGGTCACCGTATTGATCACTATTTTCTTCAAAGCTTCGATTTTCCCCAGAAAATTCTACCGCATGAAACCGAAACTTTGACTAATCAATAAAATCTTAAAATGGGGTTTATTGAAAACAAGAAAAGATTTTTTGAGAAAATTCCAGCGTTACCGTCACACAGGCTGCCATTAGATTGAGGATCAGCCATTATTATTGAGTTTCGAGAGCTAAGTGATGTTTGTACAATATCTGCGAAATTATGCAGGAATCAACCAATAAACCAAAAGGGTCCATCCGTTAATGAAGTAGGAATCCAACTCATATTGTTAATTCCAAAAGCGAAGGATGAAAGAGAGAAGAGAACAGAGGTCTTACAATTGGAGTGAGTGGACGAGCTTTTTTGCTGCAGACAGACGTCTGTTAGAAGAAGAGGGTCAGAGTGATGCCATTGATTTTCCTCCATTGATAATATAACATGTATTTGAACTCTGAATTCAGAAACAATAATCAAAGCCAAAAAGCAAGAACCAAAAGGGGTTATTGCTTTTGCCACGTTTATCAAGAGAGAGATGAATGAATCAAAAAGGATGTTTTCTATGAGATGGCGCTAATTTCGTTATCGCGGAATGAACAGATTGAATTCGCCTTAATGCAAATTTGGACCGTTGGGTTTTGAAATTTGAAACTTCTTCAGCGGGTAAGGGAGCCATACAATTGAACACATGTTTGCAATGCACCGTGTGAGGTTCTTTCCTCGCCTTTTGGAGTTTCTAATTTCAACTTAGGATTCTAAAAGTGAAAACAGCTAAAGTTATAAAAAGTACAAGAGATGTCACCTTCACTTCACCATGGATAAGATTTGACTATTTGAGCTAGTTTAGAAAAAGTGGTAGGCAACAAATTGAAAAGGAAATAATGAAAATTAATAATAAATTCAATACTACCTAAACTAAGAAATTAAGGAGAAAATAGGAAGAATAATAATGAGAAAAATATTTTTTTTAATCTCATTATAATTAATTTCATAATTTTTTCAAGTAATCTCATAAAAGTGAAATTATATTTCTAATTACATATCATCTTCAAACTTTTTATTTAAAATTGTAGTGTTATAACTTCTTTTCCTTTCATCTGGCTTAATTATATTATATATCCAAAAAATCAGAAGAAGATATGTTCAATTTTGTAGCTTTTCAATTTTATTCTTTCATGCTTCAGGCGTTAAATGGTAAACTAACTTACAACATTTTTCTTTTACCTTAAGCTAGCTTTGAATTTATAAAGAATTGAGACTCAAATTTTGTCTCTAATTCTTTATAGTAAAAAGGAGAGGAGAAATTCCCATCTGTATTTTATTGCTACTTAGATCTCAAAATCTTTTATGTAATGTATGTTTGGAACAACAAAATGGAATTTTTAAACTATTTTCTTTCCTCCCAAAATCACCCCATTCAAACCTGTAAATCCAATGGGTTGTTGATTGATGTTAAAATGAAATGTTCCTTGTTTATTACACCCTAGGTTTCAAATTAACTGTACTTTTTAGAATTTTTTTTCTTTTTCTATTCTTATTTTCTTAAAATTAAGACAGTTTTAATTTTATTTTCTAACTTCATTCTATTTATTTTATTATTTCTATTAAATACTCAGTTGAAAAAATTTTTTCTTCTATATAAAAGATATTTTAATAAGAGAATTAAAATTTTTTATTTTAAAATTATTTAATAAATTTTTTAATTCCTGTATTTTCCTTAAAATACATATTTTGAAATGGAAGGAGTATCACCATTTTTACACCCAGGGGAACGAACGGTCATTTATGTTTTCAATTATTTTATTTCTATATATTTATTTTTATATAATTTTTATTTAAAATTTATAAAATTTTTCAAATTAAAGTGTAATCTAAATACTTATACTATTAAATATAAATATTTTATAAAAATAAAATAACAAGAATAGCTTTTCTATTATGTTTTTCGAACTTTATAATGAGCACGTGCGGGACAAAATCTGTAGTTAACATCCTCGGAAGTCTTGAATTTGAATCTTGCATCTTTATATCTTTTTTTCATTTGGATGACTTTATTTATTTTTTTAATTTATTTTAAAATATATTTTTTATTAATTTTTTAATTTTATATTTATCTATTTCTTATCACACCTTTATATTTAAATCTTAAAAAATAAAAGAAATAGACTATCATTATTCATTTCCATAATATTATTTTATAAATTAAATTTTATTAAATATTAATTTAAAAAATATTACATCAATAAATTTATTTAATCTCATACAGTAAATTATAAGCTAAATAAATCTTTAAATTCTCTGTACCTTTTATAAGTATTTAGCTGCAAGTCCGTCTGTAAAATTTGCTTTACTGACTGCATTTAGAGTTATACTCATAGGACAATACTTTGTGTACAAAAATGCACTAAATCTTTTCAACTTTTTATTTATTTATTTATCACTCTACCTGCCCCTATTTAAAATTGCTTTAGTAATTTTTTGTACACTTTAGTATATTTCTTATGTATAAAATATTGCACAAAAAACATCGTTCATTCATTCATTTCATTAGAGACTACACAAAATTACAAAAATTATTGACTTCACATCAATTCAATAATATTGATGCTTGCATTTGAAATTAAACATTTCCTCAAATCTATTTAATGATTTAAAAACTTAAGAACATATAAACCCAAGAGTGGATTTGTTCAAAAATTAGCCACCAAACTTTTAATCCCATTTAATAAAATTATCGAGAAAGCGGGCGGGGATTGGGGGGAAGAAACTAAATAAATATACTGATGATAGTAAATATTTACATCAGAATACAACCTGGGATCAAGAAACTATGTTTCGTATTGGACCAAAACCAAGAGGAAAAATACAATTTCTACCAAATCTCGGGGTAGATGATGCTTCCAATTAGAGCATCATAAAAAATGAAAACCAAAAATGGAATTTTTCCTCAGCTTATAAGTGGTCCTTACAAGAACTTCAGTAGTCCAAGTCCAACCATTCAAGCTTTTTAACTTGGAGATCTGTTCCCTCTCTACATCAAGAAGCTAAATCTAATATACGTTGTTATATACACTGTCACAGCACACAGCAATGGACTAAATCACTCTGAAATCAAGATCTTCAGCAGCCCACGGTCAATATAAATATTTGGTTGTGGGGACTGTTACCTGTTGACAATGTCAAACCGTCAATTGGAGAGTCATATAGAGCTCTTCAGTAGAAGGCCGAATGCATTTGAACTCCACAAAAAACACTACATGAGCAAATCTCAATGTAGTCTACAGTTTAACTCCGACTCCTTCCACTGCAGCTGCCATTGATGCTGATGCTTCTTCAAGTGTCCGCGTCTTCTGAAATGTGTTAAAGGCCTCAAGAATATCTCCTTCCTCCCAATCATCATAGTCTTCTAACCCAAGTCCACACTCTAGACCAGCATTTACCTGTCCAGAAGGAAGAAAAAGTGCATGTGTATTCAGGCGGTAACTACAACAAGAAGATAAACAAACACACTGAGCAAAATAAGAATTCAGTAAGACAAGCTACCTACATTTAGAAAATATAGATACACTGGCAAAGAGTAGTCTCAATTGTGTGATAAAGTCAGATTAGAGAACCTATTACAAGGACAATATCTAACAAGAAGCTGGGGCAGAAAACAATTCATGATATATACATTCCGCATAGCTGTGTCATGTGATACAAGATGTATTCGAGGAACAAGGCACATTTATCAAAACCTGCGGCATATTTGACATTCGAACCACAGAACAACAGAAGAAGTGTATTAAAGGACAGGGGTGACTTAATTAGAGAAGAAGTTAAATGAGACATTTATTGTAATCATCGGAGTCAGAAGTCAGACAATTCGGACCATAGAAGTGGATAAGCACAAGTGTTCTAAATTAACATACCCCCATCATATTTTATTCCGACTCTAAAAGAAACCAGGGAGCATATGCCATTAGTAATAACTGAAAGCAACTGCATATGGTCAAAAAATAACTGCCCACATATTTTATGTGATAATATATTAGAAAGAACAGTTGTGTAAAATTTTCCGCCAAGCCATTTAAGCTTGGAAACACAGAACATTTCATTAATAAATCTGGGTAGAAGATTCCCAAATGTTAATGGCATCCAGCGGCTGCCTCAATGTAAGTTTCTATAAATAAGCTAGGCTAAGATGAACTGTTCATTGTTTAGCACAGCTGAATAATTAAGCATATATAGGCCAAGCAACTACAACGATGCTCTTCTATTTAAATTGAGAAGATGGGAATTAGTAGTACTGGATACAGATCCATACCTCTTTCACGATCTCCTTCACCCGTCTCAATGAATCAAGAATACCAACATGAACTACTTTTCCCTTCCGAATGACCCGAATGCCACAGCCTTTTAGTACCTTTCCCTCTGTAACCATGCATCCAGCAACACGACCACTGCCACTTCTGAATGTGGCCCGTACTACTGCTGAGCCAATGGTTTCTTGTTCCTACCCAAACACAGTAGTTAGTCTTGCAGCAGAAATTTCAGTCACTTACAAGTTCAGAATAAAGTTTAAAAAGTTACAAGAAACAAAGCATGCCCTAGCATTAATCAAGTCTAATCTAAAAGATCCCCAACCCATAAATGTGGAAGAAAATTTGTCTTCTAAAGCAGTTGGTCTTACTGTTAGTTATCGTGCACTTGTGTTAAACACTATACAACAGGAACATCAGTAAAAATCAAATTCTACAAGACCAGATAAGCTAGATGCAATATGCTTTAAAAGAAATCAGTGTAACTTAGATTATTTAGATATCAATGAGATCTTTTCTATACAAGTATCACTATACATAAATGTCAGAAAACAATGACAACGAATACTCAAACAAGAGAGTGCAGACGCATAATCTACACTACGTGGATAGTGGTTACAAATTTGAAGATATGTTACTTTACCTCAACAGGCTCCAGTAATCCTTCCATGGCGTTTCTCACATCATCAATTAGTTCATAGATAACTCTATATAATCTAATCTCAATGGCTTTATTCTCTGCATAGCTTTTCGCGGAACCTGGTGCTTTGACATTAAATCCCAAGATTATAGCTTTGCTAGCAACTGCGAGGTCAACATCACTGGTGGTCACATCACCTGTTGCTTCCAACAAAAACTTTAATGTAACATTATCTTGTGGTAGCACCTGCAAGGCTTGTCTGACTGCTTCAATGGATCCCTAGCCATGATAGGAAAAAAATTTAGATTCAGGTGAAGCAATAACCACTGATTATCTATGGAACATATAAAAGCAGTAGTCTTTCGGTACATGACAGACAATACCAACTAAATTGCAAGTTTACCCAATTGTTTAACATTAGATGTGTAACAAATGTACTATATAATTTAAAGAACACAATACGTTATTGACCAGATATCAGCTTACTATGTTTAGAAGTGAAATTGCATCTCACACAAGCTATGATCGAAATACACACATGTCGAGACACCTTAAATTATTTATATAAACGAGTACATCCCAGTGAATAGAATTTTTGGCATGCTGGGCATAATTCTGCCCAATTTACCTGTATTGAGCAATTGAAGACCATCTTTGACTAATTATGAGTCTACTACCAATTCGTCAAATTTTTGTCTGCACAGACAAGTGTTGGCAGCCCATTTGGAGTTTTAAGGACAAGTAAACAAACATGCAAGGTAATTTCATTAAGTACATAAATTAAGCTCTTATTCCAACAGTTCAATATGATATAAAATCACTGCATGATATAAAAGACAAATTATCTATAAGTCCATTCAGGTTAGTGATTCCCTACTTGCAACATGAACAAAATACTCTTCTCCAATTTCTAGTATCACTTATAGTGACAATACATACCTGAAGATCAACCTTCAAGATTATATTTAGCTGGTGCAAGTCTAGTCCAGAAAGCTTTCCTGCTGACACTGCAGAAGCTAAAGATGATAGGGTGACCTTGCCATCTCCTGCCTTTGCTGAAATACGCTCATTTCGCAATGATTCAGCACGGGACTCTGCCTTTTCACGTGCGGCATCAAGGGAGTCAACAATCTCAAATTCATCACCAGCAATTGGAACGTTATTCAATCCAATAACCTGCAGAAATACACAGAAAACCAATATTAGAAAAAGAAAAGTTGAGTAAGACTTACTTTTGGCATCTATTTAGAACCTCCTAACGTGCATGGCTCCTAGAAAGTAACCGAAGATGGTAGGTAGGATATTTCTGAGGTTATAAGTATATCATATTCTCCACCATTGTAAGCCTGCTACTAAATACATATATTGATGCCACCACAAGACTTTTCCACTTTTCATTCTTTAACAGGGAGTGCCTTTCTTATTAATCACTAATTTCTTGACACATGACAAGTCAATCTTTGAGGAAATGAAGTACAACTTATAAGAGTGAAAAGCAGACACAACCAACCAAGCTTCAGCTAGAAGTACCTTTAACCCAAAAAAGGGAAAACAAAAGAGTAAGAAAGAGTAGAAGAAATGAAACAGTTCTAAGTCTCAGATAATTCAAACATGTTGTGATTTGTTTATAAGAATGATCAGACAGACTACGTTGTCTAGCAATAGCAACTACTACTGCTATGTGGCTCTCAGAGGCAGAGCTAGAATTCAAAAAATGTTTGTGTGTGTGTGTGTGTGTGGGCGGGTGGGGGGGTTTGTGGACTTTTGTTGTTTTGTGTGTGTGTGGAGGGGGGGGGGGGGGGGAAGCAATAGAATTTTCTGAAGAGATTTATATTTTCAAAAATATATAATTTAAACTTTAAAGGAAAATTTGAACTTTCAAAGATTTTAGGGTGCAGAGGCCCGCCAGAGCACAACGTCGCTCTGCCCCTGGTGGCTTAGGCTCTACTTATTTTTCCTCCACGCCCCCTCTTTCTCAAAACACTGGATAGAATAACATCAGTTATATAAACCTACTGATAAAGAAAACATTAGGAGTGGAAAATGCATCCAGAAGTATTCAAAGAATTTTTTAGATGAATGCTTCAGCACATCAAAGACCAAATAAAAAAGCAAGAATAAATGCCCAAAGCTAGGGATTGAAAAAGAAGAAATTGTCCTTAAACACTTCAAAATATCATAACTGCCTTGTTATTTTAATATTTTTTCTTGTAGGTATTCGTTAGCTTTTACATTGCTCAATACAATTAATCCGATAGTTCCTGACGCTACTCCACAAGGTTATATATATTGGTATTAAATCCTTTATTTGTCAATGAGATCTTTGATTTTAAGATTCGAATCTCTATTTCAAGCAATTACTAATCCAAGCTTAATCATATTTCATGGTTCAGGTTAATCATAGCATATGAAGGACAGAGCTAGACAGCATCCTAAGAAAACATATTGCAGCTTACCTTTGAGACTATATTGAGGAGAATAAACGAATAGCACAATGCAAAGAGGGAAGAACCATGACAATGGAAAAACAAGTAGCTTAACGACAAATATATGCATGAATAATACGCATAATAGGTACTTCTAAGCGCCCAACATTATCAGGCTCTCAACAAGAGATAATTATTGATTGCAAACTTCCAGAATAGTCTTTGATTCCATAAGGGCTTCTAAATTCATATTGAGGTTAAAGAGCTATTTGTCTAATAATATCGGAAATGGAAATAACAAGTACTAAACAAGTAAAAGGGCTTGCAAAAGAAGCTGACATGGAAGGGGCAAGAGAATACAACAACAACAAGAAGAAAACTTATTCCACTAAGTATGGTTAACTACATAGATCAAACGATGCCATTAGATTTTATTAAAAGTAAAATTTTCAAAAATACAATTTATCAAGAGATCTCTTTTAACCAACAAGGTCTTGTTGGGAAAGATAAATCCCGTTTCGACAATCTCTACACCTCAAAGTATATTAGTCTCTACCTTCTGGTTGGAAGATATCATGAGTTCACCCTAAAAAAAAAAAGATCTCTTTTAACAATCTTTCTAAGTATCCTTTTCGGTCTTCCTCTGCCCCTCTTTATTTAGCTAAAAATCATTTGGTTTTATGATTCAGAGTATCATTTCCTATTTGATACCTTTTGACTTTTACACACATCTTTTTTTAGAGAGGCCTCTAACAATTTTCTTTGCACATACCCAAACTACTGCAATTACAACTGAATTTCTTTCATTTTCTTCTTAATAAGTGCAACATCAACTTTCTTTCAAATACAATCATTTCGAATATTTTCCGTTCTACTCATCTCTCTCAACATTCTCATCTCTATTACCCTATTTTTTGTTCTTGTTGTCTCTTCAAAGTTCAACACTCGCCACTATAAAACATAGCTAGTTTTAAAGTAATTCGGTAAAACTTCCCTTTAAGCTTACTAGGGATGTTGTGATTACAAATGACTTTCGAGGCGCTTCTCCATTTCAACCACTCAGCTTGTATCCAACGTATTACATTCCCATCAATCTCTCCATCACTTTTTAAAATTGATCCAAATCACCGAAACCTTGGCACCAGTGGTATGATGTATTCCTCAATTTTTATCTTCAAATCATTACTAACTTGCCTCTTGCTAAACTTGCATTCCATTTAATTTGTTTTGCTCCAGCTTAAATAGAAACTCTTGGATTCCAATGCCTCTCTCCATACCTCTAGTTTAAAATTAGCCCTCTCTTGACTCCTCTAATAGGACCATATCATCCACAAAAAGCATACATTTTGAAACTACTTCTTGAATATACCCAATAAGTACGTACAAAACTAAATTAAAAAGTTATGAACTTAAATATGACCCTTGATACAAATTGATCTTCATGAGAAAATCTTTTATCACACCTCCATGTGTTTTCACAATTGTCGTTGTCCCAACATACATACCTTTTATAACTTGAATATAAGCGATACAAACACCTTTCTTTTCTAATACCCTCTACAAAACTTTCTGTAGCACTTTATCATAAGCTTTTTTAAAAGTAGTGAAGACCATGTGCAAGTTTTTCTCTCTACTTTGATACCTTTCTATCAAATCCTGTAAAAGTTATATAGCCTTCATGGTTAATCTTCCTAACATAAAACCAAATTGGTTATCCAATATATTAGTTTTTTTTCTTAATTAGTGCCTAATCACTCTTTCCCATAGTTTCATAATATGATTAAGTTTAATCTCAAAATAGTTTCCACAACTCTGAATACCTTCCTTATACTAGTAGATAGGTATCAAAATACTCTTCCTCCATTCATCTAGCATCCTCTTAGACCTCAATATCTCATTGAACAACTTGGTGAGTCAAAAAATACCTTTAACTCCTAAACACTTTCAAATCCCAATAGGTATGCTATCAGGGCAAAAGGAAACATATGCAAAAGAGAAGAGCATTCCTCTATTTCATAAATGTACAAAGAAGTCATAAGATAGTAGGCAAAAGTCCAAAAAAGACTTCCACTAAAGAGAAATTTTTGCATGGAAAGCAATCACATACATATAAATATAATGCATATTTATCTGGATGTACTTGCAAATATGAAGAGAAATGTCATGTCATCTACTCCCACTGTCCCGATTTCTAGGTCTCATTGGACTTTTAACAAAGTTTAAGAAAACTCTAATTTTAGTATGTTACTATAAAGTATGCCACATCTTTGTATAATTTTGGAGTTATATATGATCGGTGTTGTCAAAAGGTAACCATGGCAGCATGGTGTGGCAGTTTTTGAAGTGCACCACAATCAACATCTTTCAATCATGGTGGTTTTTGAAGCGCAATGCCATTAACATTTGTGGGTGTGGCAGTGTAAACATAGCAGCTCCATGGCATCCACCAAATGCATGGTGGTGTGAAAATAGCGGTTGTGGCAGCTGCCACAGTGGATGGCTGTCAAACAGCAGTTTCATTCCACGATTTCCATGTTTTCCTATGTCCAGTCATTGGCTTGTTTCTTTTAGATGCAAATGTGTCTGTCAGCTTGTTTCTTGACTCCTGACATAACTTGGGGGCTTCATAAAGAAGGCTTGTCCTTTCTGATATCATCACAGAGTTGACTGAAATTTTCATCTCTTTTCTTCCTCTAATCACTTCTGTTTTTCCCCTTATTTCTTGACTCCTTGCACACCTCTGCTGTCCCTTATTTTCATTGTTTTTCCGCATGTAAGGGATGTATATCATCTATTTTGGCTTCTTATTTTCATTTACAATTTATGTGTGCTTAGTATATAATTTTTTTTTTGAATAGCCATCATGCTTAACATCTCATACACTGTAGCACCATGGTGGTGTTGGGACTTGCCACCACACACCATTGAAAACACTCAGTCAAATCAAGCACCATGTTGTCAAAATTGTCCATAACATTTTTTTCTTTTGAATGAAAAAGTTAAGGCTAATTGAGGCAAGTAAAATTTCAATATTCTTGACTTTCAAAATGAGACATACGTTTGGGAAGTAAAGATGAGTTAACTTTATTGGTTTCAATCATTTTAGTTGATCTACTTGTACAAGGCTCGAATGGTGATTAAGTTCAACTACACATTGGCAAACCACAAAATAGTAAATCTGAATTATATAATTTAAGGAGCTAGTGAGATAAGGTTTTGTTTGTTGTTGTTGTATAATTTAAGGAGCTACAACATTGATTTAGCAGGCAAGCTGCCTAATTGATCAAGACAACTGATGGGACATGACGCACTCTCTTGACCCCACCATCTTCTCTATTACATCATGCAATTTGCTAAGCAGTTTCTTAACAAAATACCTTCCTCAGCAAAAAGAACTAACTGACATTACAATAAGACCACATACATCAATGTACTAAAAATAACTTTGGAGAAGGAAATTTAATGGTAGCATTTTCTATGAGCAATCCGCAGCCATAACATGGTCAAAGACTCAAAGATAATATAATTCACTAGTTGATTAGAATAGGAAAAGACAAACCATTGACATACCTGTACAGGCATAGAAGGTGTAGCCAAATCAACACGCTTTCCACTGTCATCAAATAAAGCTCGCACCTGATCAAGGGTTGGAAGTAAAAAAAAATTATGTTTACCAATGTAAGCAAAGCAGATTGTCCAGTATTCAAAGATCAAAAGTTAAGGTCACAATAACAATGGATGTAATTTGAATTTACATGTATACCAACCTTTCCAAAAGCTTCTCCACAAATTATTATATCTCCCCTTCTCAGGGTGCCATTCTGCACAATAAATGTAGCAAATGGCCCTTTTGATTTATCCAGACCTGCCTCAATGACTGTGCCCTTTGCACTTCTATCAGGATTTGCTTTTAGCTCTTGCAACTAAATCATTGATGCTTAGTTCAGAATGAATACTAGGCAGATAGAAAATAAAAGCCAAAAAGTGTGAATATTTGAACTGAAAGCTGTTTCAACCAGTCAACAGGCTTTTCAATTCAACCAAAAAAAAAATGGAGGAGACTCACAATACCGAGGACAACTTGAATTTAATATTTCTGTTTTTTCCCCCAATAAAATATGAATCAAAGAGGATATTCAGCCAGAAGTGTCAAGAGAAGTTCTGATATGTATAAAATTGCTATAACTCTATCAGACATGGGAAAGTGTTAAAGTAAAAATCCATGTATTTAAGTACAACAGTACAACTAAAAAACGCATTAAGATATGCGTAAAAATGATTCATCTACTTGATTATTTCTAGCTATTGATCACACAATATGTTCTATTAGCGAGATTTATGATCATTGATCATTATATAATATTAAGAACAACATAATTATTAATCAGCCAGAGAGATAGAAGAGAAGGAATCTTATGGACAGATTATTTATGAGGCCAAAATAAAGCAACCCACCTCAGCAACTAGCATAACAGTTTCCAAAAGATCATCTACATTCTGCCCTTTTAGAGCACTTATCTGTTGATAAAAATAAAAGAGACAAATATTAATTACTAAATTTCGCAAAAGCATAAACAAAAGATGAAAGCAATACCAGCAAATGAAATATACAAACCTGAACCATTGGGATGTCACCCCCCCATTCTTCCGGCATCAGACCAATTGAAGAAAGTTCTTGCATGACTCGTTCAGGATTTGCCCCATCTTTATCTATCTGATGTAAGTATAACATAATAAGGAGTTAGCCATTCCTCAAGCCATCACCAAGAAAAGTATAAGAATTAGAAAGAAAGTTATATTTTCTTTATCATTTTCATATTCATTGGAGATATGTTGGCATGCCTTGTTTATAGCAACAATTATAGGTACTCCTGCTGCTTTGGCATGAGCTATGGCTTCATTCGTTTGAGGACGAATTCCATCATCAGCAGCCACAACAATGATGGCGATGTCTGTTACACTAGCTCCCCGTGCCCTCATCGCCCCGAATGCCTACAGGATTGTATATAATAGATATCATCTAAAGGCAAGACAGTGCACAGCATTATACAGATAATGATTGAGTAAAAAGACCACCCTAGCAAAAGTTTCACATCATTACATGGATTACTGGACCCAAACATGATCCAGTAGAAGAACATGTAAAAGCAGAACTGCATATTTAGAGATAAAGTTGAAAGTGAAAAGTTCTAATGGACAATTGAGCATACCTCATGACCGGGAGTGTCAAGGAAAACACAAGGCAGCAGTTTGCCATCAACAGGCACTTGCACTTTATATGCCCCAATTCCTTGTGTAATCCCACCTGCTTCCAAAGCAGCTACCTGTTTAAATTGAATGCGAATGTAAAATGAACATCAGTAGCTAAAGATCCAGCAAGATAGATCCGCCATTTCAAGAAAATGCTTGGAAAAGATCATGGGAACAGCAAAACCATACCGGCATAGCAAATCCAGAAAAAATTTTTAAAAAAAAAGGTAAAACATGGCATGGACACCCATATAGCAAGTATAAACTCATAATTATAAATAGAAAGATAAATGAGCATGAATTATAAAATTATATATGAGAGTAAGCACATGACAATGTGATAATAAAATTAGAAATTAGATTGAAACTACGTTCGCAAAAATTTGATATAGATTATCACATTAGAGAAATCCAAATATCTCTTATACATACATGCATGTATATTGTGTAAATCATATAACCAAATGGTTGTTCATAGCCTTAATGTACAACAGGGCTAAGATAACATTTTTATTGTTTAAAAACCAAAATTGGGTTTCACATTATCCATTATTAGTTATTAATAAAACAAAATTGTGACTATGTCTTAGTATGTCTCACATCTAGCATCCTTTTGTTTTTCCTTTTCACAGTTCAATATCTATTTTCAGAAAGACCCTCAAATCAAATGTTTGGATCTGTAAAT
This sequence comes from Dicorynia guianensis, assembly GCA_037013595.1. Classification (NCBI taxonomy): domain Eukaryota; kingdom Viridiplantae; phylum Streptophyta; class Magnoliopsida; order Fabales; family Fabaceae; genus Dicorynia; species Dicorynia guianensis. The sequence continues at coordinate 8,654,815 of JASUAB010000009.1, forward strand.
TTATTCTAATTCCATATCCCCTTTATTAAAATCCATCCAAACACATCTAAGCCATATAAGAAAGGGCCATCACCAGCCTAGATGCTTACATTTGTCCTGCACAGTGCACAGTTGCGCTATAGGTGAGACACATCAACAAGAAATATGTTGTTCATATTGGATTTGAATATGAAATGTACCAACCTTTATGTTAACAATATCCAAATCAAATACACACAAAACTTGTCTCAAAAGATTGAAACATTTACTCAGAAAGCAACAGTGTACATGACTTTTACATGTCCATGTTATTTCAAAAAAAAAAAATGAAAGAAGCACTTTAAACTTATAACCGTACCTTCGTCTTCCGAATATAATCCAGAAGAGTTGTCTGCAAATTCATAACACCAACGGATAAGAAAAACTGGAACAGTTAAGGTAAAAAATAAATCATAGATATTGGCAGAATAGAGAGTGATGCCACCTACCTTGCCATGATCGACATGGCCCATTATGGTAATGACAGGAGGTCTATCTTTGAGTTTGTCAAGGTCATCTTCATCAAGAATCTCCCTTTTCTTCACCAATTTTTCAACTTTGACAGGATCAGCATCTATGACTTCCACATCATGCTCTTTACAAATCATCTTTACCATATCTTTGTCTAGAGTTTGCACACCATCTGGTTTAATCCCCTTGGAGTATAAATAACCAAGGATTTCACCTTCACTGATCGCCAAATTGTAGGCTAACTCCTCTATAAGCATACCTCTATCATCAACCTCTAGAATTTCTACTTTGACAGGAGCTGCCTCCTTGGCAGCCTGAAGTCTTGCTGCCTTGCGACTTGCTTTACTCCATTTCCTCCCTTTTCTTGCAGTTGCAGCACCAGGAATGGAGACATTGATTTCGGATGTGTCGTCATCAGGAATCTCAACATCGTCATCCTCTACCAACCGTCTCCTGGGTCCTCCTCCAGCTGGAGCACCTTTCTTTCGATGCTCATCTTTAAACTTACCTGGGGGAGGGCCCTTTCCTGGTTTTGGAGGGGCTAGAACTGCTTGAGCAATTAGAGGATCAACTACGGGTTTCTTGGAAGCAAACTTATCAATTAAGATTGGCTTCCTTTCTTTAGTTTTAAGGTCAGCTGCCCCCTTATCCTTCAGTACAACAGGTTTTTTGATGGGTGGGGGAGCGATAGAAGGTTTGGCTTGTAACATTGGTTGTGGGGTTGAAGGCGTCTGGGGAGCTCGAGATTGAGATGTCACCTTTTCCCCTCTCACCGTTTGAGATTTATCTCCTTCCTTCTTATTATTAGGCTTCGGAGCTTCCTTCACAACCTTCTGTACAGTTGAAACTGTGTCCCCTTTACGCCAAACACTCTTGATAGTTTTTGATTTTTGGGTTGATGCTGAATTTACAGATTTATCAGTTCTAGAATTAGGACCGGTATTAGATATTGCCGGTTTATTTACAGACCCATTATTACTTTTACCATCCAACCTTGAATTTTCCAATTTTTCAGCCTTCTCCAACACCTCTCCAAGTGACTCAATCACTTTATTCCTCTCTTCTTCTTCATCAATCTTTTCATCATCAGATTCCTTAGTTGATTTTGAAGGGACCCAAGCTTCAGAGTTTACGCCTAAAACTGGGTCACCCTTGGTCTCTGAGGACTTTAATACCGGCTTTGGAGGAGGCTTAAGATCAAAACCAGCATTAGCATGATCACCTTTACTTCCTCTATTGCTGTTAGAATCAAGGGACACTGCATTGCCTTGGTCAGCAATGAAATCAGTAGTGGTCACTGAATATCTACAAACGGACAAGGAGACGCAATGCCATCTCTTTCTGCCCTTTAAGTTTCCTCTAGAAACAGATACTCTCCCCACAACAGAATGGGATCTTGCAGACGAAGTCACAAGACTTCCTAAATTCACAGAGGAAGCCATAGAAGTCATTGCTCCTGGAACGTTGCCTACCAGATTAGACATCGAGCCCACACTAAAGAAAAGGCTCCAAATACCCCCAAATCTAACAATTCCTCATCATCCACTCCTTATAATCCCCCGTGAATTGAAAACCAGAACCCCACTTAAAAATTTAACATACCCAGAAAAAAAAAAAATCTCCAGAAAACAGACAGATTAAGAGTAATATACTTCAGTCCCCAATAAAATTAGAAGGATACGGTACCTCGACTTAAAAAGACTGAAACTTTGTAGCGTTTTGTGTATGGCTGAGTAACTTCACATATACAGAAGGGATAGCGTGTTCGTGAGGGAGAAACAGAGAGAAACAAAGGAAGGAAGCTTGCGGTCGTACAGTGGGGGATAATATGGCATGGACAGGAATGCGCTAGAACAATTCGGAGGGTACGTGTGGATGGTTCTCCGCCTGTCAAATTTTGCATATGTGATAAGGCCATTCCCGTGGCTTTTGACACACACGTTCCTTCTTGTATGTCTCTCCAGGCAACTTCAGATTATTTGGCACCCACCCACGCAACACTAATGTGTGGCAGTAAATAAATTCTTTTATATATAATAAATATAAATAAATGAAAAACATGATTCCTATATATATTTAAAAGTGCATTTCAACTACACAAAAAGATACAAAAAATAAAATAATGTGACGACTGCCAAAACAAAAAAGAGTATGTCAAAATTTTAAATAGATATAACTTAGGTTAAATTTAATCAATCAACTTAACCTATACTTCTGTACTCATGTAAAAGTGGCATACGAGAATACTACGTAACAACTTCTTATAGAACATCTTCCCACTTTATGTTTGCTTTGTGGTTTAACCGTGTCCATAGAGTCCTGCACTTCCGTGTAGTAAGCATAAATATACAAGGCCACCAACTAGTTAAATTTAAAATTTAAGTATATAATATTATTATTTTGGTCAAAATATACATTTAGTCCATGAAAATATATTACTTTTTAATTGAATTCTTTTAAATTAATTTATTTAATTAGATTCTTATCAATATAAATTGTTATCAATTGAATCAAATCTATATAAAAACTATATTAATTGAATTAAAAAAAACTGATGTGACAAAAAACTATTTTTTCAAGTAATATCTAATGTGGCATCCAAAACTCTTTTTTCTGTGTGCGTGTGACAAACCATATTTAGAATTGCGGGGCGAATGCCTCCACAATTTTTATAAAATTTTAAAGTTAAATATATTTATTTTAAATTATTATCTTATTAAATTTTTATAATTATTTTAGCTATCATTTACATTGAAATAAAAATTTATTAACAATTATTATGTTACTTTTTTATTTTATTATTTTTTTATATATTTAATTATATTTATTTATAAAAGTAAATGACATGACAAACATATTTGTAACTAAATATAAGAAATATACCATTAAAAATAAAGATATAAAATTAGGAGATCTCTAATATTTTTTTTCTTCTCACCCTTCTTTCTTAGCACATTATACATTTTTTGCTTTCACCACTCAAAATTTCTTGATCTACCCGAAGCGTCCCTTAGCGCAAAACGAATCCCAACCTTTAATGCTTCCTACTTCCATCACAACACCTCATTTGAAAGATGTTGAGGCATTCAAAGATTCACGCCTATATGTGTGTGTGTGTATATATATATATATAAACTCTCTGATTCACTCAACCTAGACACACGCTTATCTCCTCTCATTCTTCTGAAGAATTCAAAAGCTTCTTCTTCTTCTTCATTTGGAAACTTTGATTTCATAAAGACTTTTATTGAAGTCATACTCATGGTGAAGAAGCACTCCCCAGGGGTCACACAGTGGCCATGGGCAAGTACCTCAATTAAACACAGCACACTAAGTAAATGAGAGGGCACGCACAGAAAAAATTGAGGTAGGACTCCACTCAACGGCGAGGAGCGCTTGAGATACTGAATGGAGAAGGAACGAACACCGTAGAAAGGAGAAGGGTAGAAATGTTGGGATCCGTTTTGCGCAGAGCGACGCATAGGAATGAGAGTTCTTGTGCCACATCGAATTTTACATAGACATTCCACATCAAACATATTTTCATACAATTTAGATGCCTTCGAATATATAAATTTGGGCTTAATTGATAATGACTCATAATGATGAGAACTCAATTAAATAAATCAATTTTATAAAGATACAATTGAAAAGTGATATATTTTTTAAGGGCCAAAATTATATTTTAACTTTTTTAGTTATTGCAAAGTAATTCCTATTAGTCTAAGGGAGTCCTTCGAACACAAAATATCTAAAAAATTGAAGGGAGTGTAGACTATCAAATAGCTTGCAACATGTATTATTGTTTACCTGCACTATTTCTTTCTCCCAAGGTAGATGTAAACTGTTTTTGGTTAAGACATTTCAGTAAATATTTAAAAGGATAATACATGAAATATTAAATTATTTATATTATTCTATTGATTTAACAAGTTATCATAATTCAAAGACAGTATGTACAAAGTCAAAGGTGAAATTTGAATTAAAGTAAGAAAAATTTAAAATGCTTAATCGACTGTTGAGATCCCAGAAAAATTCTAATGAAAGACATGAAATCTTTTGTGAAATAGTACAGTAAATTATAAACATAAATTCAAAGTTTAGCTATGTTACACAATCTACAACAAAAGATATCAAATCCTTACACACACACACATATATATAGATGTCACCAATTTTTCATTTTGTTTTTTATATATTTTTAATTATTTAACTTTTCATTTTGTTTTGTGGGGTGGATGGGGGGAATTGTTTACCGGGTTAACATCCAAATGCCCAATTCTAATCCTTGATCCTTTGAAATAGAATCGTTAACAATAAATATTATATTCAAAGTTTTTATTCTTTGAAAGTTTGTAGACTTTCTCCAACTTATTTAACTTTGAAATTTGAATTTAAATGGAAACATATCTTAATTTCAATTCTTTAAATTTTTACCTTTTCATTGTATTTTAGGTCACTTTAAAAAAATTGTAAATAAAGGTATTTATGACTTTTAATTCTATTTTACATTTATATAATTGTTTTTCATTTATTTAAAATTTATTTATAAATATATGTTTTTGTGGTAATGACACCTAGCAAAATTTATTACAGCATTAAATGTAAGAGAAAATCAAGTTAATGTTCATATCTAATAATAATAATAATAATAATAATAGATTACAATATCATTAATTAGTTTAAAAAAAGAAAGAAATAGTTATAGATTTTTAGGAAAGTTAATTACACTTTTGAATTCTTCTAGTACTCAAATTGTTTTAATGTTGTCTCCTTTGTTTTAATTGTTCTAATTTAAGCCCTCTAGTATCAAATTGACTGAATTCCATCCTTCTTATTTTTATTGTGCCACTTTAGTCCTTTTCATATTCGAATTACTTCAATTTTGTCTCCTTATTTTATTTATCCCAATTTAATTTCCAAATAATAAAAATAATAATTAATGTAAAATGTGTAAATATTATTAAACTATAAACCTCAAAAATCTAAAACATAAATTTTAAATCATAAAGTTTTAAACCCTAAAATACTAAATTTATATATCCTAAATCTATAAATTCTTAAACCCTAAACTTAAAATCCTACCTAAAACTTGAAATCATAACTCTAAAATTTAAACACATAAACTTAGTTTATATATTTATAATTTTAGAGATTTAGGATTTTGAGTTTAGGGTTTGTAATTTATAGATTTAGGATTTTAAGTTTTAATATATTTGGATTTAGGGGTTTGAATTGAGATCTTTTAAAGTGTATAGTGCATTTGAGAAAGTAAAATATAAATAGATAATTATTGATAAGAAAATCAATAGTCATGACTATTATTAAATACAAACAAGTAAATTATAATTTATAAACTTAATATAATTATGATTGTTGATTTTCTCATCAATGGCATTCACTTGCATTTTATTTTTTAAAGTACATTTTATGCTTTAGAGGATTCAAATCTTAGGGGTTTATGGTTTGGATTTTAGAACTTATGATATGTGATTCTAGAGTGTTGGGTTTAGGTTTTAAGATTTTTGGCCTTTTAAATTCTAGATTTTAGATTTAGGGTTTAGGTTTTAGGATTTAATAATAATGATAAATTTTTTAAATTTAACAATAATTTATTTATTATTATTTAGAATTTAAATTAGTATAACTAAAATAAAGAGATAAATTTGCAGTAATTTGAATACTAGAGAGATCACATTTGTGCAATTGAAACAAATAGGACATAATTGAATTAAGTTAGATACTAAAGGAACTAAATAGACACAATTGAAACAAGAGAGATAAAATTGAAATAAATTTAAATACTAGAGGGACTAAAGTCTATTCAATATAAATTTAAGATAAAGATGAAAATCTAAATGTGATGAGAGTTATTTTGGAGAATATACTTGTGAATTGAAAAATACAACTCTATTGAGAAAAAAACATACTAAAGTTTCTCTCAACTCATTCTTACAAGCTCAGTAATGTCTAGAATCATTTACAATAGATGATCATAAAAAAGGTTGGAAGTAAATATTTAAGAATTCCAAAGTGCATTTGGCTTTCTATTTCTCATTATAATTTATTCCGCATGACTTTGTCATATTTAAGATTTGAAGAAATTGGACTCTAGCGGAGAAATGTAAATGTATGCATCATGACTCTTTGAAGAATTTTTTACATGATTCAATAAAAATGGCTATCATTTATATGATTGATAATTGTTTGTTAAATTTACTAGAGATGTCGAGAGTCTCTATCCATGCATCTTAGTTTTAGTGAAGGGCTCAATTAGTATTTGGCGTTTGGGTCTAATTATTTTTGTTTTGTTGCCTATACAGTTAATATAGATTTATTTCTTAAAATCATAAAATTAAAAAATTTTAATTTATTTTCATATTCAATTAATTTTTGACAATGTACATGCAATTACTTTCAACTTTTATTAATGTAACCCATATACTTCATGAGCTAATATGCAATTTACAACTTATAACAATAAATGCCTTAGAGTTTAATTAATTTATAATTAACTCCCTAAACTTTAAAGAATCAAACTTAAACCTAAATTTTAAAATTTGAAATTTTAAATAATTTAAGGTTCATAGTTTATGATTTAAAGTTTTAGAGTTATTAATTATTTATGATTTAGTGATTTTTTATTTAGATTTTAGAGTTAATTGTCTGAAAATTTATGAAATAATTACCCATAAAAAATTTTGTGAATTATTTTTTATAAGTAATTATATTACTTATAACATGCATTTTTTTTCAATAATAAGATAAGTAGTATATCATATAACACATACAAAATCTTAAATTTAACTCAAAATTTAAAAAAAAATGTTTTAAAGCAATAATTAAGTATATTTCACTATTAAAAATACTAACACATGCATGTCTAATTAGGGGTGGATCTACACTTAGAATTGGGTAGGCAATTGTCCACACAAAAATTTAAAATTTTTAACATTATATATTTAGAAAATAAATGAGTATCCACATAAAAAATTAAAAATGCCCACACAGCAAATTGTTTTTGGTGAGGAAAGATGGAACAAATAATGATCATAGAGGTAGAGCACGAATGTTGTTATATTTTGCCTAATCTTTTGAATTTGTGTTCACCTTTGCATTTAATAAAATTATATTAAGAATTACTAATGAGTTATTTAAAGTATTACAACTTTTCTGTACCAAAAAAAATAAGTATTACAACTTTTGAGTTTGTATTCACTTTGCATTAGTTAAGTGTCAACAAAAATTATTGCAATTCGTGAGAAATGAAGGATGGGAGTATTTGTTTGATGAAGTTCTATTATTTTGTGATAAAAATAAAATTTTTGCTCTAAAAATGGATGAATTTATAATTCAATAGTAATCAAGGCGAAAAGTTCAATAAATTTTGAATTTACATCATTTTAAAGTTAAGTTAGATTATTAAGTAATTGATAGGTAATTACAATACTTGATTAATCATTTCATTGAGGATTAAGTTATATTATTGAGTGATTGATAGACAATTACAACAATTGAATAATCATTTCGATAAGATAAATATTAAGTTATTGTTTTGTGTTATATGCTTAAATTTAAGAGCCTTATTTGTTTCGTTTAATAAGAAATTTTTTTTACAATTATTCAATTTTATTTATATTACTTGTTTGCAATTGAAATTCTTATACTTAGTAGTCAACTTAAAAATAATATTTTATATGTGCATTTCAATGAAAAATTTTTAAAATTAAAAAAAAAACCAATTATTTCTTTAAAAAATTAATTAAGACAAAAAGACATTATATATCTATTAGTGTACTTGCGTATTAAGTTAACCTTGATTTTACTAGTGACATTTGCACCTTTTGAAAGAGCCTTTTTGACGATGAATATAATAAAGAGTGGAATTTACAATTGTATAAGAAATGAATGATTGTTTAGTTGTCTATATAAAGAATGACATATTTAATAGTATAGAGAATAAACAAATTTTGTAACAATTATGAATATTGTTAATTTATTTTTGTTATTTTATGAGATTGTAATTTAAAATAATATATTATTATGTAGCAATGAAAATATTTATTTTATAATTATTTTTATTAGTATCCAAATTAAAAAATTCCTAGATCCACCATTGTGTCTAATTGTACTTATGTAGTAAGTGAGAATACTTTTAGGAAGTTGTTACTCATTGTAAGTTTCCTATATAACCAATTTATAATTGAGTTTAAGAGAAAATAATTTATTTGATAAGAAAGAGAAGATAACTTTATACGCAAAAGAAGCATGCTAATAATTTGAAAGCAAATTGTATCAAAAAATTTTTTGAAAATAAAAATAAAATCTAATATCATATTAACAAAATTTAGTATATAAAAAATTAAATTTATTTAATTATATTTTAAAAAAATTAATTTATTTTAATTCCATTTATAGTGATTATAATAATAAATAAACTAAATTTACAAGGTAAGATTTGAAAAATAAATTACTATTTTAAACAAAAATAGAGAATTAAAAATGCCCTTTAACATGTAATGTATGAATAAACAAAATGCAACAGTAAGGGTAAAATTGTCCAAGCATCCCGAGCCTCGCAGACGCTAGCGAGCGGCGAAGAGTTATAAGAGGTGTGGGGTGTTCAAGTCCCACGAAGAGTAGTAAGAGGCGTGGGGAGTTCTAAGTCCCACGAAGAAACGGAAGGGAAAGAACAAGCAGAGCTGAACTGAGTGAAGATGAAGGAAGTTGTTGTAAGCTCTGGCAATACCAATTTCAATGCCAATGATGCATCTGTACACAGGCCGCCCTCGTCTCCTCAAACTCCTGCTGCCAGGTACTCACTTTCTCTCTCTATCTAGGGCATAGCGAGTTATTCTTGAAACTGAAAGGCTGAAAGCCCCGATTTTTTTCCCTTGTTCGGAGCTGAGCTTCAAATGGTTGGTTATATCCGCAATTAAAATAGGGACTTTTTATTTTGTTTTTATGGGGATTCCTGGTGCAATTTGTTGGTTCTGATGTTCACAAACCCGAAATTGAAATTTTTTCCTTTTTTTTTTGCTTGATTCTACAATTTGCAGTGTTACTTCCGTTTCTGTCTATAAATTTTTTTGTCTTTCTGTATTCCGACTTGTCAGTTCTGCGGGGGCGTCATCATCTGCTGTCCCAGCGAATGTTGGCAACGTAGAGAGTCACGGGCATAATAAATCGAGCGCAGATTCGCATTTGGCTGGTTCATTGCTGCAACGAAGCGCAAGTGGGTTTGCTATTGGGTTGTCAAATCCTTCATGTAGGCCATGGGAAAGGGGGGATTTACTTAGGCGTCTTTCAACATTTAAGCTTGCGGGCAAGCCTAAGGTTTGCTGCTAATTTATTATTACTTTTATGTTTAAAGCAAAATTTTAGCTTTGTGGGATAAGCTGTCATTGGCAAGGAAGTATTTTTTTTCTTACTTTTGGATCCAATACTACTTGTTAGAAAGAAACTTCCCACATTCCCACAGGTGTTTCTCTTTTTTTAGATAAACATTTGCACCTTGCTAAGAGTCATAGCAGCCCTACTTTGGGCTTTAGTTGCACGGTTTTTGTATGTCCAGAGGTCATTGTGAATACTTTTTCCGTTGTTATCTCCAGCCATACACTTCGTTTTTTAAAAACTTGCTTCGCCAGATTCCTCTTACTTTCTCTTTAGTGCATAAATCTTAAAAACATGAATTTTCTTCTCTTACCGCTTTTATATGAAAATCTATCTCCTTTTCTTTAACATCTGAACAACCTCCTTGTATAAGTGCTTATCTGTAAGTACAAAGAATGTACAAATGGGAGCATAATGCAGTGATGACCAATAGAGAAGACATGGGCAAGCAAGCGAAAGAAACATAACCTATCCACCCATGTATAAAGAAATGCAAGAACTACAGCCTAGCCTGAATGTTAGCAAGAGAGCATAAGAATGATAAACTTGTGAATAAGTATTTTACGGGTTCTCATTAATGGCATTGACTTCAGTCTTGTCATCCCAATCATTCCATTTAAGACCATACTTACTCCTAAATTTTGATAACCTGACCCTAAAGGGAATCTAGTTCGCTAAGAAAACACCATGACCATTTTCTCATTAACGATTTTTCACTAGTGTTTGCCTTCGTCACATCTACCTTAGGACAGATTTATGTTCTTGGCTTCAATGTGGATCAAGGCTTAATTTTTTGGGGGCTTCCTATTAAAGTATTGCAAAGGGATTGCATTGCCCTATTGAATTGATGTATAATATTCCTTTTCTTTATCTGTCTTCTTGTTTTAACTGTTTTTGGAGGATATTGTAACACCTGTCATTTCATCTTCTCTCTAATATTCTCTTTTTTAGTATTAAAAATTACCAAGATCGGAATTTCCCTTATCTCTATGCTTACAAGGTTCAACACATCTTTAAATTCTTGACTAACAAGATGGTTTCTCTCACTCTTACGTTCCCTTGACTGCAAAAGAATTCCTCATGATCAGCACAACAATTCTAACTTTGACTTTAAACATAGAAAATAATTAGGGATACCACACTAAGTAGTAAGTGATGCTACACTAACAGGCACGAAGTAAATTTCCTTCCACAATTTCTACCTAATACATATAGTTTTTCGTGCTTAATAATATTAGTTCTATGACTGTAATTTTTTTTAATAAAATGTGCCATTTCTATTTGTCAACTAAAGTGTCTTAATACTCCAACTTACTATTGTAATCATATGGTTGCAAAATAGTTTTTTGTCCCTTCTATCCATTACTTCCTTTCATTTGAATATAAGCCCCATAAGTCATATTGCATCTAGTGGTGGATTTGTTCATTTCAAGACTATAGTGCCCTTTGTTTTTTCTTAGTCATTTCGTTCCTTCTGCAGGTTGCTGGATCACTGGCTTGTGCCAAGAGAGGTTGGGTGAATATTGATGTTAATAAGATTGAGTGTGAGATATGTGGGGCAAGACTAGATTTTACTTTATCAGCTTCCTCTATTCCTTTTGAGGGTGAGTTCTTAATGACTAATTTTCTGCCTTTGAATACTGATGTAGTCCACTGGGTTTTGACCCAACTCAAATACCACTCTTCAGTAAGTAAAATTATAGAATATATAATGCTTTATGTCTTCTTCCAGAAGAGTAATTTCATTAGCAGTAGTGGGCTGTTTGTGTTGTCTATTGTAAAACTAATTAAAAATTGTATACTTCTCATATTTCTGGGTTGTTTTCCCCTTCTGTCTTTTATAACAACATGGTTCTTTTATGAATAAACATTGTTCTGTACTTTAGTTTTTGTAAGTTTATTATAGACAGTATTCAAGCTGTATTGTATAGCTTGCGTAACAACATATTTTTTTTGAGAAATATTGTTCTGCAACCATTCCTGAAGCTTCTCTATTATAGTGATCAAATTTGCTGTTATCACTAAAAATTATTATTTTTTTTGGGTTCAAGTATCTCATCATTCTGCTTTTCTACAAGGTTTATTTAGAACCTGTTAGATTGACATTAGTTTACGTATCATGCTTCATTTTTTTAGATAAATTTTTATCTTCTAGTGCTTCATAAGATTTTCTATTATCTTGACTTACTGCTTGATTTCAATTATATGTTCTGGGCCATGTTTCTCATTTTCTGTATATTTGAGGAAGCTGTAGTTTCCAGTGAAGAACTTCCTAAACACCTTGATAGAGGACACAATGTCACCTGTCCTTGGAGAGGTAATCGCTGTCCGGAAAGCTTGGTACAGTTCCCTCCTGCTTCACCTTCAGCTCTAATTGGAGGTTTTAAGGATCGGTGCGATGGACTTTTGCAGTTTTACTCCCTTCCTGTTGTATCTTCATCTGTGATTGAACAGATGCGTGTTACACATGGACCTCAGATTGATCGCTTTCTTGCTCAGATGCAAATTCAGCCATCTGGAGAACTGGGGTACAGAGCTGAAAATGTTTCTGGAATGGGGTTTTCTGGAGAACAGGCCCTTTATCTGTATTCTTATGTAAGACTTTTTCATATACTTTTATTTTATATTTAATTTATTTTTATACCAATTTGGCTTTTACTTTATTGTCTCTGTCCTTATACTTTCCTCCACTTTGTTAGGCCCAAAAGCTCATAAGTCTTTGTGGATGGGAGCCTAGGTGGCTTCCTAATGTGCTTGACTGTGAAGAACAGTCTGCTGAGTCTGCTAAAAATGGTTACAGCTCTGTTCCAGCTAAAGGCTCTGCAGAAGATCCTGCTCCAAGCAGGAAGGAGTTTTCAACTTCATCCAGGAAAGGTGCTGTGGGTAATGAAGTTCTGGGTACAGAATTTAATTGTGAATCTAGGTCACCTCTGTTAGATTGTAGCTTATGTGGGGCCACAGTCCGAGTATGGGATTTCTTGACTGTTCCCCGTCCAGTTCATTATGCTCCCTGTAGTATTGATACCCCTCAAACTAGCAAGAAAATGGCATCAACTCGTGGAATAAGTGCTGCTAGTGGAATCAATGAATGGGCTGCTGCGGATGGTGCTGAAAAAGAGCAGACTGAAGACCATGATGAGGCTGCAACAACTGATAAAAGGAAACTTGAATCTAATAAAAGTTTAGATTTAAATCTGAAAATGGCTGGTGGCTTATCCTGCTCACAGATGAACATGACCTTGACATCTGATCATGTGCAAGATGATGGTGAAGGAAGAGATTTAATGATTGAGCGGCCCTCTGGAAGTGAGGTTGGTGATAAGGCAGCTTCATATGAGTCACAAGGCCCTCATACACGTAAGCGCAGCATGGATGATGGTGGAAGCACTGTAGATAGACCACATCTTAGCATGCAACAGGCGGACAGTGCTGAAGGAACTATTGGTGGTCAACAGTATTCTGCTGGTCATTCCAAACGAGTCCGGGATACTAATTCTTTGCAAATATCTCAATTGCCTTTTAGAATAGACTCTTCTGGTGCTGCACCTAACCATTCTTTGGGCATTCAAGTAGAAGCAGATGCAAACATAGCTAACCAATTAGACCAAGAAAGGGATCATGTTATTGGCAATCCTTCCACAAGAGATTCCACACATGCATCTTCTATTATTGCAATGGATACAGTTTATCACAACTCAGATGAAGAATCAATGGAAAGTGTTGAAAACTTCCCTGTAGATTTTAATGATGTTAGTTTCCCTTTTGTTGATTTGAATGAAACATCAGAATTAAATAGCAGCTATCAGGCCCAGCAGAGTGCTTGTTTCCAACCAGCTTTAGAAAGAGTGGGAGGGGAAACCGGTGTTAGCAGTTCAAATGCTTGTGGAGAAGTTTTGAACGCAGAGACATTGACTGCACATGCTAGGGATGGCCCTAGTTTTGGTATTAGTGGGGGAAGTGTTGGCATGGGTGCAAGTCATGAAGCAGAAATCCACGGGACTGACACATCAGTTCATAGAGGTGATAGTTTAGGTGATGTGGAACCAATGGCTGAAGTAATTGAAAATCAGGGGCAAGTTAGTGAATTTGCACCTTATCATGGACTAACAGGCGATTTTGTGCCTGAGGTAATGAGTCGAGAAGATCCTCAAGGGGATAGTCAAGCTGTGGTGTCTCAATCTACAGCAAGGACTGCTAGTGGCTCAAAAATTGTGGTTTCAACCAAGGTTGAATCTGTTGAAAGTGGAGAGAAGACCATTAGTAGCATGCAGATGTTAGGCCATGAACAAAGTGCCCATCCATCTCTTTCTTGCAATGCTGTTGTGTGTTCTGCCTTTGAGGCATCCAAGGAAGAAGTTACTCAGACTGGGAAGGCATCTCACAATGATGATGGTGCATATCTTGAGTCAGGCTATTTAGTTGCAGATGGAGTGGGTATGTCTGAGTATTTTTTTTTTTTTTGGGTTGCAACCTCAAAGATGCTCTCCCACTTGCTCTCTCTCTTCAAACTGTTTAATCTTTGTCCTTATAAGATGGTTTCTGATTCGATTGTAGTGAAAAACATGGTAATATCCAACAGAAATATGTTCATTATGCCAGTCTGCTAGAATGCTTTATCTAAATGACCTGACTAATGGACTGGTATCATGAAAGAGTGTGTTCTTTTATATTTGATTAAAGTATAAAGCCATAAAATTTGGCACATATTTATCTGCATACCAGTTGATACTAAGTTGCATCTTTTTGTTGAAAATTTATGATTAGTAAGAATTGTAATGTACTTGTATAGATTGATTAGATCAATTTGTTTCATACCATAATCATTGAATCTTCCATTAAATATGATTTTCTTACATTATATGATGCACATATACTGATATATTATCATTTTATTAGGGTTTAGACATGTTTCAATGTGATTACATGAATTACATCACTTGGGTTAATCTGAACTGTTTCAAACACAATCTCTAAATTTTGATTGGCATCAAGTGTTGTTTATGAGTTGTATTTAAACTGCCACCCTGTTGTGATTGCTTCTTCCATACTAAATGGTGTATACAATGGTGATTATTATGATGACTTTGAATAAAACTGTGCTATATAGCATGCCTGCCACCTTTTTCTGACAGCTTTTCAAGTTGTTCTCCTTTTATTGTGCATTAACTATTGCACTTGGTACTTATGTTCAGGGACTCCTTATCGAGACAGCATTAATGGAGGTGTTGAATTTGATCCAATTAAACAACACAATGAATGTTGTCCTTGGGTGAATGGGGATGTTGCTGCTGCAAGTTGTGATGGTCCTGGCTCCAGTTCTGGTGTGGGTACTGTAGCTCTTTGTGGGTGGCAGCTAACGTTGGATGCCTTGGATTCTTTCCAGTCACTTGGACACTTTCCTGTGCACACTGTGGAATCTGAATCAGCAGCGTCCTTGTGCAAGGTTTGTTTTAATTTAGTGTTTAGCTTAGTGTAATCTATACTTAAAGGGAGAACACTGTCTTAATTTTCATTAGCGTTCCTCTTTCCATATATCTTTAGATTTTATTCTAGTTAAGGCTATCTTTTGGATTCATAGAGTAAAGTTGGAGGGGATGGAGTGAAGGGGGAGAAGGAATCTCAAGCAGTTGAATGAATGCCCTCTTTCCCTGCTGCCCTTCCCTTTCCATTCCATAAGGAGCCACTCCTTTCGACATTCTCAAAATCTCCAAAACATAGTCTAAGACTGGGCATTTCATTTTGTTACAAATTGTGAGTAAAAGCAAGATATGTGAGATTTGAGAAACAATAAAACATGGACACAAGGATGCAAGAACTTATTTATGCAGTTCGCTGATTTTACTTGTTTGATCATAGTAGGACTTTTTGCCTGAACATGACATCAGATTCAAACTCTCAAAGAGCTTCATGTACATGATAAGTTGTGGAATTAAATTTGTAGATTGTCGAATCATAAAAAGCAAAAGAACCTGAATAGCCACAGGAGAGTTTGAGACCAACAAAACTTTTATAGATGGTAATAGGACAGAAGATATATAAACGTGGGTTGGAGTTTAATCAGCAAATGCCATGACTAATGTGCGTGTGTTTTCAAAGAACCAAAAATTAGTGACTTTGAAGAAATGTAGCGATAAGTCAAACATATTCTCCATAAGCAATTTATTGATGCTGCATGTTAGATTATGGTGCTTTATGTTTGTTTAATGCGGAAGTTTTCTTACAGCTTAACTTGTTTCTTGTAGGGTGACCACTTAACTCACAGCCAGAAACTGTTAGCACGCAACTCTTTTGTAAGAAGCCGTGGAAAGAACTGAGTCCCAGTGAATTTACCTATAGTTTTAGCCAAGCTTTTCCTCCAAGAATGTTATATTTCTATATCCATAATTGTGGTCATGTTTCTAATTGATCTACCATTTAGTATCTCTTCCTCTAATCCAATATCAATTTTGATTTGATTGCATTAGTTGTGGTATTAATTCTGTTGGATATTTGGATTCAGTTTTTGTTAGTTTAAATAAAGTTTTGATTGCATCAAAAGTGTTGACCTGTCAAGAATGTAAGTGAGAATGAAGTAACTCCATAATGCATCGTTGTCTGAACTCCGTCGAGTGCTGAATGGAATTACTGATGGGGGAGGACCTTGTCATTTTAATACCATGAGCAGTTTGATGTTATTGAAATTATAGATATGAATCTGTTTTGGAGGAGTAAACATGTAGTACACTGGAAGTATCCAATATTTGAAATGCTGCTGGATAAGATATTACCTGATTAATAACCTTATTTTAAGATAAACTGAAAACAGTGACATTATTCATTGCTAAATACTCCGAAAATCTGGTTCCTTGAGTCCTGTTATTGAACTTTTACCATCTGAAGCGAAACCTGAGCTCTTTCTTGAGGGGAGACCCCAAGAAGTGGTCAGATCCTTATCTGACAGGACATCAGATATTCTGTGCCGGAAAATTCATATGTAATCTTCCAAATATTTCTGATATGCACGGTTAGTAAGATGTCTGTACACTGAGGTTGTCATTGCATTTTCTCTTGCAACGTCCATCAAAATTCCTTGTTTTTGCATGGTGCTGTACATGCATTATGAAGAGGTCGATATACACTATGAAAAGATCTATGAACGCTTTCTATCATCACAAAAATGGTGGCAATCTTCTTCTAGTTCCCTGTCCTTCCTGTGAAGAAGGCAACTGGGTAAATTTGACAGGAAAAAGATGGTTGTTCCTGAACTTGCTGTTCAGTTGCCGAAGCATATACAATCGACATCGTTACGACAATTTCGATTACGTCCATAACTTGCTTCAATCAGGTATCAATGGTGATTTTAGAGTGAAAAAAGAGATGCTGCTCTGTGCTGTGCTACGCCTAGTTATTTATCGATTTTATAGGAAACGGCCCCTTCAAGTGCTTGTGGCCTTGGCAAAGTATCAAGACAGAACTTCTTAAAAATAAAATTATTTCAAAGACTGATTTCAAGTAAAAGAAGAGTCACTTTATGCCATTTTCTGTTTTCCTTTTGGATAAATGTAGCATTTACTTATGAGATCAAATCACTTATTCGAAAATGCACATTAGTTAGGAAGTGTAAATTATTCCATAAATGATACGTTTTCATTTACACCAAGAGGTGCTTGCTTTTTATAATTAAGTAAATATATAGATTTTGAAAAACAAAAGGAAATGGACTTAGTACATATATTGCTTTTTATAACACTAAAACAGAGAAGGGCGTTTCTTTTCAACCACGGAATGGCAAATTATTTATGTTTTATTTAATTTTTCCAATTACTTGTCAATTTTCGAATCCCCGTTTTCTCTCATGATGCCAGGTTTGAAGTATTTATAAATGTTGTAAAATAGGTCTTTTATGTCAATTGCCTTTTCACCTTTGCTTATTTTTATTTTTATAATATTTTTAATTTGTTATATGTGGGGCTGGTGTTGCAGCACCAGTTACCTCGCGCAGAGTGCAAATCTTTCTTTTTTTTTAATGAGTACATATATGAGGGCTAAAGCCCGGTACATTGAGGGGAGTGGGGAGGAGTCGAACCCGGGAATCAGGGGGTGGGGGTGTGGGTCGACTACCACCTGAGCCACGCTCAGGTGGCCCAGAGTGCAAATCTTGTCGCCTAATAAGATATACATCATAATTAATGGCTTTTGAGTTACAAACTTACTATAAGTACAATAGTCTTATGTTTTTCTAAGCTCAAGTCTTGTATATTATTCATATTTTTAACTTTAATCTTCTATTTTTATAAGAAAAATTTTATTAAATGTTTAAAAAATTGAAATTATTTAATTTGTTAAATTTTATAAATTAAATTTTAAAATTTACAAATAAAAAATTTGTGGACCATTTGTAAGAAGTGAATTTTGTTCTTTTAAAATAAAGAATATATTTTATAGAATAAAATATAAGTAAAAAATTATTTATAAAAAAATTAATAATAAAAATTATTATAAAATATATATAAATTAATAATAATTTATAATTCTAAAATAATTAATATCATTAATTTTTTTATTAATAATAATTTATTTGTACTTTGTAGGATTACTAACTCCCACTTGCATGGGAGCTACTTTTACCATTTAGCTTATCCATATCTATACAAAAATGAGCAAAGGGAGAAGGAAAAAGATCTTGAAGGGCATGAGTATATATATACGTGTGTACACAGAGCTAGAAGAAGGCATGCAAAGGCAACGGGTTGATGGGAGGAAGGGGCAGGTCCCGAGTTGGCGGAGTGGTGCTGTTTTTGTTGATTAGGCTTGTGTGGACATGCGATCAACCGCAGGTCGAAGTCAGTTATCTTACAGAGAGTCACTCCTTAAACGTCGTACAAGTACACATAGAAAAGCATTGCGAGCATGTTTGCGATGATTCCTTTAAATATAAACGTGAATGCTTCTGGTGGTGCAAGATGAAGGCAATACAAAATTACTGCAAGAAGTTCTGTATCCAACAATTTCCAATCGATCAAAAGCCAGAAGCTTTCTTTTGATGCATGAATCGATGTCGTCAGAGAATGGACTTTGGATAGGAAAATTTTGTTTGCACGGAAATATGGATACCAAAAGTCCATAAAATGAAACCACATCCATTAATTAGTTGTGGCACAACCAATTAATGCTGCGGTTTCATTTTATTAACTTTTCGTGTCTGCGTTTTCTTGTGTTTAGCGCGGTTCCTTTTGATATTTTTATGTATGTAGCCAAGCTAAGCATGCAGTGCTTGAGGCACTGTTAGGAGTTTTTCTTTGCTCAAATAATAGTATTCATCTCCGAAGGTAATGTGAGTTTAGTAATGAACTTTGAGTGCCTTTCTTTTGAGTAATTTTGTGGTTATATAGGTTATGTTTTTGGCTGAAAATTTTATTTTCATAACATTATTTTCATATTCACAACATGAATCCACGGTTATTAATTAATTAAGACTTACATTATAGAAAATGCTTAGTATATATAGTGTATGCTCTCCTCATGCATTAAAAAAAATAAATTTTTATAAAAAAAATACTGAGATAAAATATAAAAATATATATAATTTATATACAAAGTTTATATGGATGCATATAATTACACCACATTACTAAATCTCATACAGCTCATGGTTAAGTAGAGTGTCCATGCTTCACAATCCTCACTAATGGAGATCATTCAAGGATGACCACCTTACAAAACAATTTTCTCAAATGTGTTTCAGATCTTTGCCGAGTGAAGGGGAAAATCACAATGTGTGTATTGTGTACCAATGGAAAAGACCATTTTAACATGATTTCTTCATATAGGCGTGTTCAACAAATTGAATTAAAATTTATCAAAAGATCATTAATGTACTTGAAATAACTAAAATTTGGGATGTTTGACTAACTAAGGGGAAATAATATAATGGAATCATTGTTATTATGAACTAAGAAAAATGATCATTTGAGAAAATAAATATCTTAAATTTTTATGCTTTTAGATATAGAATGAATAATGAGTCATCGTAGAATATAAATAAAATTAATTCAATTGTCAATTCAAAATAAGAATAACCTTATTTTTATATGATAAGGGGCTAATATGCATGTTATGTGATGGTCCAATATGATAAAATATAAATTAATATAATAATATAACAAAAATTACATAAATTAGATTTAAAATATAATCTTTGAGTTCAAACTTAATTCTAGAAGAATTACGTAAAACACTATTGTAATTTCCAAAATTATTTAAAAGAAAATTATAGTTGAAGTAGCTAAATTAGGATGAAAAAAAATAAAGGCAGCATGCAGAAATTTAACAACTACAAATCATGTAAGCAGCTCAGCATGGCATTGGATCATGCAGGCATCATAGTCCTTGCCAAACTTATCTGTAGGCCCTGTAATCTTCTGTTTCCCCAAAACATACTTCACGCAGAACTTCTGGCAATGTCTGTCGACTTCTATGATCTTGCACACTGTTAGACAGGCATTGCGGTAATGTTCACGCAGAGGTCCAGGAAGAGGTTTGAATCTTCTGCCATCCACCGCGCAAAAGATGCTGCAGTATTCTTTCGTCTCTGGTAGCTTTACTTCCCGAAATGCTGGGGCAAAATGGGATTACGAGGATTATTGTCGTCTTCCTGAACTTGACCTGCTGATAAAACCCTAATCAGGAACACTGTTATTGTAAAAGCTGCAATTTGCTTAGAAAACAGCCTGTTCCTGTCCATCGCTTATTACCATTAATTTCTGGTTTAACTGTAAATAGTATGCAGATACTAAATTTTCATCAGCATTTACATATTTTCTTATTTACATCTGCCATAAAAATTTACAATTAGGTAGGATTTTCTTCTTTTTTTTTTTCTTTCGTTTTGTTTCTTGATGATAACTTTGGTAGGGTATATCAAATATTAATATTCAAAAAAAGACAATAGCTCTCTTCCAGTGAATTAAGTGGTATTGTACCTTTATATCTATATAATAAAATGTACCCTAACCAATAAGTGTTGGCGTAGCAGAAAACTGACTTTGCCCTAGTTTTGAGTTTAATATTTGAGTTTGGAGTTATTCTTGTCAAAAAAAAATTTAACCGCATAATTCCAGACTCAAACAGGAATTTGTCTCTCATCCAAATGGAGGATATCCTAAAAAAAATCCAAAAAAATACCCTATTGTGAAAGAAAAAAAATAGAATGTTACCAAGCATCAAGGGTTAAAGGCCAAATTTACTAATCAAAAGAACCATTTTGTTTTTGAAAGTACTTTTTACAATTCGAATCGCTATCTATGGATAATCAGAATTATATAAATTAGACTGCCTATATTAGTACAAAAGCTAAAGAAGTGGGACTTAAGCTTAGTTTAACTAGTAAAATTTGGTTTTGTTGTCTCTTTTCTTAAATTCAATTCTCATATTATAACTTTTTAGTATTTTAAAAAAAAAAAGCTAAAGAAGTTAACCTCATAAGAAAGTATAATTTCACTTAATCTCAATCACAAATTCTTCATAAAATTTAATGCAAGATATTAAATCTATTAGGTTCAATAATTTAAACTATAACTGTAAAGTTTAATAAATTTAATAATTAAAATTTTTTTAAGTGAAATTGTTATAAGATTTAATTTATTAAAGTAGAGTTATTGTAACGTAATCTACTTAGCATATACAATAGACTAATCTTGAATTCTACAGACCCTCAAATTCACCAAAGGTTTCAGATTTGAACTTTCAAGCTAGCAACCCAGCATCCCCACTTTGTTTTCTCATTTCCTGTCCTCGTGAGAGCTCAATTGAAATAAGAAAAGACTCTATATCATGCAGCTATTAGAGCTGATGGTTTGCATGATTAAATTAAATCTGTTGAGTAAATAACTTGTGTAGCTTAGAGGGCATATATACCTATTCCTTCGTATTTTTATTTTCTTTTTCTGATTTTTTTTCTTTAGAAGGAAGATTAAAAGTATTGTATATCTGTCCTACCAACTATGATCATTCAAAGAATATTCAAATTTGCTGTAATATAATTAAAATTGGGTTAATTTACTTTCCTTTGCTCATAAGACTGAAGGTTGCATGCCATGATAAACTCGTATGTGATACAGCTGTTTCAAGGCGCAAAACCGCTCTATTATACAGCTGTTTACGGATCACCTTGAAACGTCCATTGTAACATGCCTTTTTTCCCTATCTCATTTCCTTCCTTTTCTAGTTATTTATTCATGAAAAATATTGATGGCACCTGAACTCATTACAAAAGGTATATATTGTCAAGAAATTAATTATTTTAAAATTTTAAGTTATTAGATGAAAGTTCATAAATAATTTTATATTTTTTCTCTAACACGTCCCTCACACGAAAGTCTCTTTTTGAGTGATAGTAAGAATTGAACACTTGAAAATTAGCTCTAAAATTATGTCAAGAACTAACTATTCTAAAAATTTAAGTTTTAAATCTTTACCTAAAAAAGGCTTTTGTGTGAAGGGATACGTTAAAAAATATATATATATATAAAATTATTTTTAAGCCTTCATCTAATACTTTAAACTTTCGAAATAGTTAGTTTATCAGAGCTTCAGTTAAGAGTTCAACCCTCATGATCATCTAAAATTAAAAATTTTTCATATTTCATATCTAAAAAGAGACTTTCCTATAAAAAGACATGTTAAAAAAAAATATATAAAAATTATTTCTATGTCTTTATCTAACAGTTTAAATTTTTGAAATAATTAATTCTTTAATATAGTATTAGAGCCTCTATAATTAAACGGTTAAAAATTTGACTGTTAAGGACTCATTTTGTGTTTTATAAAGGATAAATAAAGAATAAAAGTGTTGTATAAGTAGTATTTGACCTTTGTAAAAAAATAGTTTAATTTATATGCAAACTAAAATATTTTCATAAAATGTATTTAATTTAATCCTTTTAATTTATACTGTTTTGCTTCTCTTCCTAATATTTTTCTAACTGTAATGATTTTAAATTAGAAGTTTAGTTGCTAAAAGAGCGCAACAGGCACACTTGTAAACAAACTCTAAAAAAGTATAACATAGACCATAGGTAGCCTCTATAAACTTTCCTCATCTTTGTATTTATCGTGACACTAAACATATCTCACACATCTATAATTATAAATATTAATGGCCTTTTATTAAATTAAAAAATATAATATGATATTAAATTAATTTCAAATTGTTAATAACTTTAACCTCTTTTCAACTTTTAAGTTTGTAGATTTCACTTGTTTTTATTAACTTTTTTTATCTTTTAATTTTGTGTTCATCTTTCTCTTACTAAAACTTTACCTTTTAATCCAAAAAGTTGAGAATCCATTTCCCTTAAGTACTGAGTTCCAACTTGTTGTAAGTAGAGTGCTGATGTTTAACAATCCTCATTAATGGAGATCATTTAGGAATGACCAGCTTGTACAATCTTCTCAAATGTGTTTCAAATCTTGCCGAGTGAAGGTGAAAATCACAATGTGTGCATTGTGTATCATTGGAAAAGACCATTTTAACCTAATTTCTTCATATGGGTGTTCAACAAATTGAATTAAAATTTATCAAAAGATCATTAATGCACTTGAAATAAGTAAAATTTGTGATGTTCAACTAATTAAGGGGAAATAATATAATGGAAACCTTGTTATTATAAAATGAGAAGAAGGATAATTTGAGAAAATAAATATCTTAAGATTTCATGCTTTTAGATATAGTATGAATAAGAAGTCATCATAGAATTATAAATACAAATGATTCAATTGACAATTCAAAATAAGAATAACCTTATTTTTATATGAAAGTTATAATGATAAGGGGCTAAGATACATGTTATGTGATGGGTCCAATATGATAAAACATAAATTAATACAATAATATAACAAAAATTACATAAATAAAATTTGAAATTATAAAATTCAGAAAAATTTCAACTATCAATATCATTGATTTTCTTCAATATCCACACTCTATTTTACATTAATTTTTGTAACCATTAATTTAAGAAAGGCTGTTTTAAATTGAGCTATATATGAGTTTTTGTGGATATAAATTTATGATCTTTGACATAAAAACAATGTTCCTTTGTAACTTCAGAATATATGCAGAACCGAGCCATTTATCAGACAACCTTTCGGTGTTCATTCTTAATTTCTTATTGCCTTTTTCAAAACTGTTAAAGAGCGAAAGAAGGAATGTGAAAGAACAAAATCATAGTCTCATTAAGTTTCTCCTGCAAGGCAGCAGGTCAAATTCAACTGTGTTCTGCCAATATGAATACATATTCAACCTTTTTTTTTTTTTATTGTTGGAAACAATAAAAAGAAAAAGTTATACCTACACAGGTATCAGAACAATAGTCAGCACATCATCAAAAGACCGGCTGCCTCTTACTCATTGGAAGGTGCATCCTCGGATGGAACACTCCCACCTTCTATTAAAAAAAAAAAAAACAAAAGGAACTGAATAAGATTTCTGCTCACTGTCTTCGAAGAAATTATAAGAAAATAAAACAATAAAGAAATCAAGTTGCAATTACATCTTCAAAGAACAAGGTAAGCCATCTAAATATGATATACCTTCTTCTGAAGGAGCATATGGAGATTTCCTGTAACGCGTTTGCTGCTGTGTTGGCTGAAACACAGAAGTGCCAGATAAAATTTTGTCATGCACATCGCATGGAAATGGAAGGAATGAGGTGGATGATTTCTGCGTTTTTTTTTTCTTTTGAAAACATAATCTTTTCTGGGGTCTTCTTTTTTTTTGGCTTATTTTGGGTGCAGGGCTACAGAGAATCATCCCTAGTGACAGTCAAAAGTAAATAAATGAGAAGGTACCTCCTACATCCCCAAGACTTTGGAATTTTATATATATTATTTGTTATTTTACAATCATTTAATTTTAGCAGTTAGAAAATCTGAATTAATAGCCAAATTCATTGGTTGCGCAGGAAGAGTGGGGATAAATTAATCCCCATAATTAGAGTTGGGAGAAAAAACCGTCCAATGAATTACTGCAGTTTAACAGCATTTGATTCAAAAGTTTACATTTGCTTAATTTTGTCTGAAATTTGCTTCAGTTTAACACAAAATTTGCTTCAGAATACATTTGATATTTGTACACAAAATTTCTGTACAAAATTATGGGGATAAATGAATCACCACAATTAGAGTTGGGACCAAAGGCATCCATCAACTACATTTGCTTCATTTTATCATAATGCACACTAATTTCGAAAGTTAGCCAATTATTTTGTCAAACAGGCATACGAAAAGTTTTGCATGGCACTCACATAACAGTCTTTTGGTCCAGAATGTCAGAAACAATGTCATAGAAAGTATCCTCCACAGCTAATTTAGCACTAGCTGTGAGTTAAACTGCTTTAATATACAATTTAAAAGCTTTCTCTCATTAACTGGTGTGGTGTGGTTCGCATGAAAGAATACACACCTTCATATTACAAATAACCGCAAATGACAATTCAACAGAATACCAATTTCAACAAAGTCAAAGATCATTCAATTGCACGCCATTTCACACAAAAGATCATTATGAAAATAACAGAAAAAAAAAATCAGCAAGCTTTAGAAAGAAACATTATTATCTACATATATTCAGGTACGAGGATATTCGTTGATTACCTGCAATTTAGGCCGCAGGGCCTCAAGTGGCCCCTTGGGCTTTTCACCACCTTGCTGAATCAGGTGAAGGTACAGAATAGTGTAAGAAAAATCAATATATGCATACTCCGCAAAAATGAAATCACAGAGAGATACGTTTTTCTTAAGTACCTTTCCAAGTGCCCAATCGGCAGAATCAAAGTAAGCCCGTTCATGGTCCTAGCAAAGAAAGTAATGTTCAAAACGAAACATATTAAGAGCACATAGCACCAGATATGCTTGGCCATTAGCCATCTTAAATTCATCTAATGAAGTTAAAGAACATATACAGACAGCCACATGCATATACCTTGGATATGAGTGGTGCCTTTCTGGGCAAAAGTCCTCCATATTTTTTCTTTATAGCTTCTTCCTACAAGATTCATGAATTCAATATGCCACAAAGTAATAATTTTTTTGCAAGAAAAAAGACCCTTCA
The DNA here is from genome assembly GCA_037013595.1 of Dicorynia guianensis. Taxonomy (NCBI): domain Eukaryota; kingdom Viridiplantae; phylum Streptophyta; class Magnoliopsida; order Fabales; family Fabaceae; genus Dicorynia; species Dicorynia guianensis. The sequence continues at coordinate 8,680,787 of JASUAB010000009.1, forward strand.
GTAGAGAATTATCTCATCCACGGTCTTTTCTAAATTCAATTTCAACATGCAGGAAGACACAATTTGAACAGAACCTGCTGCTGGGACGATGGCATAGAATTAGTCTCATCAGACGTATTCACATCCATTTGCCCTTGTTTTTTGTTATCCTCTATGCCAGACATAAGTTCCTTTAGCAAGTAAACAGCAGCTGCAATAACAGAGGCCGTTTTAGTACATAGTTTTAAACTGCATGAAATTCCGTAGTTGTGAATCAGAGTCTGACTCTAGCAACAATAAGCAGTCTCTTTCAAAGTGAAAAACCATCAGCAAGTACTATTTCCCATCAGAATAGAACTTCAACCAAATGACATACATGCAATGATATCAAACTCACTTCATAACGAAAGATGTAAACTTTAAATCCAATGATGGAAATTATAAAATTTTCATTCGATAAAAAGTTATTCATTGGTGTAAGCCTAATTTTTTTATTCACTTCAGTGTCAAGGGATCTACACACACACGCATATATAAAGAAAGAGAGTAGGGAATAATTGACACCCGTGTAACACTTGGCACATTGGCACATGTACAACACTTAATAACTTATTATACTATTTGATTTGCATCAATCCATATACTAGACTACTAGTAATTATCAAGTTGATCTAGCATGTCAAATTTCACAAAATTTTATAATGGTGGTAAAGGCAGCATACAATCATTTAGTTCAAACTAATATATAAACCAAACAACCTAACCACTTTGACCAGTTATAACATGAAAGTTCTCTAAAACAATCCAATGCCCAAAACATACAATTATAAACTCGAAGAGAAGGTATCAGCTAGCTGAAAAATTCATTAATCCAGAAGAGAAATCAATTGAATTTACACACAAACTATAACAACAGACAATTTCAGCATGTCAGATTCTAATCACAGTACTTCTGCTCATTTTTTTGCATTGCATTTTATTTACATTTACTTCTCCATTTTAAAACAAATGTTATCTGATCACAAATACGCAGCTGAAATTGTCATAAGAGAAATATCATTTCTAAAGCAAAGGTGACAAAGACCAGACTATATAGTCTTCCCAGAATTCAAAAGCTAACCGGGCATGAGCGAAATAGAGGAGTAATTCCATCATGACAAGGTCATAACACTTATAAGCTTATAAATATATACTACCATAACCATCAAATTATAAAGTATTCCAAGTTTTTCGTGCGTAAAACCACAAAGTTTAGCATTAACATGTTGGTGCTGAAGGTGAACAACCCCCAAACAATAAATTTCGAAGCGTCTGCCCCCTAAAGCATCAAAGGTTAAAGTATTGAAGCTAAACGTCAAACTAGCATGGTTTTTCAGGAATGGAACTCGAAATGGGGAAACAAATGCACCTCCTTTCAAAGGGAAAAATTTCAGAGAATTAAACCAAAGGAAGATGATAAATCATAAAGCAAAGAATTTTGAGAATCAAAAGAAACAGCAGATCCAAGCATCAAGCACAGACCGGAGCAGTGAGGCCACAACCGTAATCAGCGGAGCGGCGAACGACAGTCAATGATCCGGTGTTATCGTCTCTCTCTCCTCTCCTTCTCTGCAATACTTCTGCTCCTGCCGATTTTCTTAGATCCCATGGTTTTCGTTTTCCTTTTTTTTTAATTCGTGACAGCCAAAAACTTGGATTAGGTTTTTTTTTTATTAAAAAAAGGGAATCATGATAGCTGGGGCCACTTTGGATCCGGGGCTCTTTATTGCTGCCGTGATAAGTAGGCTGAGATTCAGAAGAGAGAAGTTTTGTTGTAGAACAAAAAATAGGATTTATATTTAAATATAAATTAAAGTTAGATTAAAAATTATTAAAGTTAAGAAATCATAAAGATAGAAATTCAAATCTCTTATCCTTGAAGTTTTAAAATAGAAATATAATAAAAAAGAAAAATTGGTAAAAAAATAAATTTTATATAATATATAAAGAGATAAATATAAATTCAACAATATAAAAAATAATAAAAATAAAATATACAAATCTCAAAATAAGAGATCCATCCGTTCTTACCAATATCTTTTTTTTAATTTATATAACTTAATTTTAACTGAAAAAATTTACATGAATATATTCTCTTTTCATATATATTATAGAGGTGATTTGAATCATCTAATTTTTTTTTTAACTTTTATAATTTTTTTATTTTTTTTCATATTTAAATTTTTAACTTTTAATTTTTTCTCTTATTAATTTTTTTTCTTAATTTTATTTTTATCTTTTTTTTTATTAACTTTCAAATAGAATATCACCTCATCATCTTTATCACTTTTCTTGCCAAAAAAAATCTTCACTTTTTTTAACATACTTTTATACCATAAAATATAAATGGTTAATCGTTAATAAAAAAATTATAGATGAATTATTTTAATTTTATGAGTTATTATCTATTTAAATTTTACAATAATCTATAATATTAATTTTTCATTAATGGCATCTACATTGTAACGGATGTGCTCACACTCTTTTTTATAAAGAAAATAGTGACGACTGGAATAATCATTTAGATATTAAATATATTAACAATTTTTACTCTCTTAACAAAGTTCTCCTAGAGACTCTTCCTGTGTATGTTGAAACTAAAATTCTCTTAAGATCAACATACTTTTACTGTACTAACTTCTTGGTGGTTATTATATTGGAGATGATCTTCAACAAGGCAAACTCACCGTTGTTCACTTATATTGGAGATGATCTTCAACAAGGCAAACTCAACGTTATTCACTTATATTTGAGATGAACTTCGTTTAAGCAGTTGATGTAAATGTGTCAGTAATCAATCACTGTGATAGTAAAACACAATTTCCCTTCATTCTATAATTTGTTTGCTTCCTCTCCATCTTTACATCCCACCCTGAAACCAAATACTTTCTGTTAGGACCTCAACACCTAAGCATATGACTGGGCCGAGTGGGTGGAAAGTTTACACTAGGAGAAAGTTTCAGACAGTTACTTAGTAGTTTTGATCAGTTATTAGGGTGTAAGTGCTGCCAGTTACTTAGGAACAGTTGTAGGCAGTTATCTTAAGGTAGTGGTAGGGCGGTTACTGAGTAGTAGTGCAGGTAACTAAAAGGAAACCAGGGGGGAAAGAGAGGGCATTCTGCATATTATTCTGTACTTGTACGGGCTTAGGCTTGGGGGCTGAAGGATTCATTCCTGTTTCAGCAAGGGGTGTTACCCTGGGAGAGACTAGTTTTCTGGTTCTCTTGTTCCTTCTGTAATTTCTAAATTCAGCAATAATACTCTTCTTTTGTTGGTATCCACTCAAACTCCATCAATTGGTCCGACCTGCCGGATGCCCTCAACGAGGATGGAGGCAAGGGTGGAGGCGTTAGAGAAAGGCGTGGAGGAAATAAGAAGCAAATTGCATGGCATCGAGGATATACAGAGAAAGTTGAGCTGTTTGGAGGAAATGAAAGTAATGATGAATTAGTTGACGGGGCAACTGCATGAAAAGAATGATTCGGTGGGGAGTGACCCACCCGTGCGTAAGAATCAAGAGGATGACGCTTCTGGAAACGGTGAACAGGAGTTAGATGCTCAAACCAGTAAGAAGCAAACGGGGACTTTGGCGGAGGTTCAGCTAGCAGCTAAGAAAGTAGAACTTCCGAACTTCGATGGAACGGACCCGGCCGGATGGTTGGTGAGGGCTGAAAAGTACTTCGAAATTCAGGGAACCAAGTCAGAGGCGAAGGTGAACGTCGCCTTTATCAGTATGGAGGGGAGTGCCGTGCACTGGTTCCGTTGCCTGAGAAACAAAATCCCAGACCTCAAATGGGACATGCTAGCCTCGGAGATGATCAAACGGTACGGTGGTAGGAAAGCTGGAAACCCGTACGAGCAGCTAGCGGCAGTGAAACAGACGGGTGGGGTTGCTGCATACATTGAGGAATTTGAACTTCTAGCAGCCCAGGTTCCTACACTACCGGAAGAACAAGCGTTGGGCTATTTTCTCAACGGGTTGTGTGGTGAGATCAGGCGAAGAGTGAGGATTCATGAGCCTCGGGAGGTAACCCATGCGATGTCTTTGGCGACTCACATTGAGCAAGCAATATTGGGAGATTTTGGCGTCGAGGCAGAAGACAATGGTTCGGGAATCACTACTCAACACTCGTGGTCCTATAGTGGGTTGGGCTCCAGATCTATTGGGCAGGGAACCATGGGTTCGGGCCAACAAAACCCATCAGGATTCAGCAAGCTCGGTCCGAGTTATGTCGGGGCAAGCTTGAGTAAACCTCGACCGAGAGGTCTAGGACCCGCGAATGGCCCGGCGCGAGACAGATCCACTAGCAACGTGTTCTCACGTTCAGCGTCGACAACTAGCAATGCTCGGAGTGGGGGAAATAACGACCGGGGAGTCCGTCACCTGCCATACCAAGAGTACCTCCGACGGAAGGAGGAGGGTAGGTGTTTCAGATGTGGCCAGAATTTTGGGCCACTCCATAAGTGCCCGGACAAGCAACTAAAAGTAGCAGTGCTTCTGGGAGATGAGGAGGAAGCTGAGGTTGGAGAAGAATTCGTGATGGTTGAGAATGAAGGTGACAGCAAAGGCGACCTTACCGGAACCGATGAGGGAGAGTGCCGAGTACTTAACCTCCCATGTTATGCGGTTGGAGGCATTACTGGTCCCAAGACCATGAAGTTGGTAGGGAAGGTTGGAAATACTTCGGCCATTGTCATGGTTGATAGCGGAGCTTCTCACAACTTCATTTCCAGCCGGCTGTGCAACACTCTGAAGCTACCAGTAGAGAGTGCAGGGACTTTTATGGTGAAGTTGGGGGATGGCCGAAGGAGAGGAACTCTGGGAATGTGTAAAGCGGTAGCAATGCAGTTAGGTGAGATGATGTTTGAGGCCGACCTCCATTTGTTTGAATTAGGGGGAGTAGATGTGATTTTGGGTGTGGCTTGGCTGGAGACGTTGGGGACGGTGGTTGCTGATTGGCGGGAGTTGTCTATGTGTTTTACTTATGATGGGAAACCGATCAAAATACAGGGTGACCCGGGCCTGGGCAAAACTCCCATCAAAGCTAAAGCCTTGTCTAAAATTGCTGACGTTGATTTTTGCGGGATACTTTGGATAGGGCAGAAAGAGGATGCTGCGGGAACATTAGATGTCCTGAAGGAAAATAGAAAGGGAGTACCTTGGAACGCCAAGGAAGGTCTGTGGGCCGCTGTTTCAGAGGAAGGCATGAGTGAGGAAAGAAGACAGGAGATACTTGTGGTACTACAGCAGTATTCGCAAGTCTTTACAGCGCCTCAGAGCCTTCCCCCTCGGCGGGTCAGTGACCATGCAATAACTTTAAAGGGAGGAACCGATCCTATCAATGTAAGACCCTATAGGTATGCTCATTACCAGAAGGATGAGATAGAAAAATTGGTGAAAGAGATGCTTATGGCAGGAGTAATTCGCCCAAGTTCAAGCCCGTATTCTAGTCCGGTCATTCTAGTTAAAAAAAAAGATGGCAGCTGGAGATTTTGTGTGGATTACAGGGCGTTGAACCAAGCTACCATCCCGGACAAATACCCCATTCCTATCATTGAGGAATTGCTGGACGAACTCCATGGTGCCAAATTCTTCTCTAAGATTGATTTGAGATCAGGCTATCACCAAATCAGAGTAATGGATGATGACATACCTAAGACGGCTTTCCGCACGCACCAGGGGCACTATGAATTTGTAGTCATGCCATTCGGTCTGATGAATGCCCCAGCCACATTCCAGTCAGTTATGAATTCCACATTCCAACCGTTCTTGAGACGATTTGTGCTGGTATTCTTTGATGATATTTTAGTTTACAGCAAGAGTTGGGAAGAGCATTTGCAGCATGTGAAGTTGGTACTGCAAAAACTGGAGCAAGAACAATTTTTTGCTAACTTGAAGAAGTGTCATTTTGGGAGAACTGCTATGGAGTATTTGGGCCACGTAATATCTCATGAAGGAGTGTCAGTAGACCCTTCCAAAGTTCAAAGTGTAGTAAATTGGCCAACTCCAAGATCAGTCAAAGCAGTAAGGGGATTTTTGGGCTTGACAGGGTACTATCGCAAATTCATCAAGGATTATGGTAAGGTGGCAAGACCATTGACAAATCTGTTGAAGAAGGGAGCATTTTCTTGGGACAATGCTGCACAGGAGGCTTTCGGACACTTGAAGAAAATGCTGACCGAAGCTCCTGTTCTGAATATGCCAGATTTTAACAAACCCTTTATGGTAGAATGTGATGCTTCCGGATCAGGCGTAGGGGCGGTTCTAATGCAAGACGGCCGGCCTATAGCCTATTTCAGCAAAGCTTTAACAGAGTGGAATCTGGCCAAGTCTACCTATGAGAAGGAGCTCATGGCATTAGTGTTAGCAGTGCAACATTGGAGGCCCTACCTCTTAGGGAGGCAATTTATAGTACATACTGACCAAAAGAGTTTGAAGCATTTGTTGGAGCAGCGGATAATCTCACAAGACCAACAAAATTGGTTGGCAAAGTTATTGGGATACAACTTTAAGATTGTATATAGAGCGGGAAAGGAGAACAAGGCTGCTGATGCTTTGTCACGCCTGAAAGAAGCAGGGGAATTGAACGGAATTACAAAACCAAGATGGCTAGACATGGAGGCAGTATTACAAGAGGCGAAATCTGATCCAGCTGTGACTAAGATCATGCACAAGCTCAAGGAAGATCCCAATTCTTGTCCACACTACACCATTGAACATGGTCAACTGTTCTATAAGGGTAAGGTGGTGATTTCAGCTAAATCCCCTTGGATTCATAAACTTTTGGAGGAGTTCCACTCCACTCCGACAGGTGGACATTCAGGGGTTTACAGAACCTACAAGAGAGTGACTTCTAATCTGTATTGGGTTGGGGTTAAAGGGGATGTGACCAGATTTGTTGCTCATTGCCAAGTCTGTCAAAGAAGTAAATACCAGGCAACAACTCCTGCGGGCCTTCTGCAACCATTGCCTATTCCAACAACAATCTGGGAGGATATCAGCCTAGACTTTATCACAGGCTTACCTCGGTCAAAGGGGTATGATGCAATCCTGGTGGTGGTGGATCGTCTCTCTAAATATGGACATTTTATTCCATTAAAACACCCCTACACAGCCAGGACAGTAGCAGAAATTTTTTGCAGAGAAATTGTTCGCCTGCATGGGATCCCTGGATCCATTGTTAGTGATCGGGACCCAATCTTTGTGAGCAACTTTTGGAAGGAGGTGTTCAAGCTCCAAGGGACACAATTGAGAATGAGTTCTGCCTATCATCCGGAATCTGATGGACAAACAGAGGTACTAAACAGAGGGTTGGAGACATATCTTCGCTGTTTTGCTATAGAACAACCCCGTATGTGGGCTTCTTGGATCCCCTGGGCAGAATTTTGGTATAATACCTCATATCATGGAGCTACCAGGGCCACACCATTTGAGGTTGTCTATGGGAGACCACCACCCACATTGAATCGGTATCTTCCTGGGGAAACTTTAGTTGAAGCTGTGGCACAAGAGCTTATGGACAGAGATGAGATCTTGCGACAGTTGCAATATAATTTACAACGAGCTCAGAATAGAATGACAATTCAGGCCAACTCCAGGCGTAGAGATGTGGAGTTTAAGGCTGGGGATTGGGTATATCTCAAGCTTCGGCCTCATGGACAGCAATCTGTATCTCGGAGAATTTACCGGAAGCTGTCAGCACGTTACTATGGGCCTTATCAAATCTTGGACAAGATAGGGGCAGTAGCTTACAAGTTAAAGCTGCCACCTGAGTCACGAGTGCATCCGGTCTTCCATGTATCACAACTTAAAGCAGCTCGAGGGATTACTGAAGTTGACTCATCCTTACCACCAGACTTAGAGTCCGAGGAGCCACTACTGATGCCTGAAAAATTGTTGGCAACTCGAACTGTTACCAGAAATGGGGAAAAAATTTCCCAAGTTTTAATCCAGTGGGCTACCATGCCACCCGAAGAAGCTACATGGGAAGACAAAGAATTAATTCGGGGTCAGTACCCAACTTTCAGCCTTGAGGACAAGGCTGTTGAACAGGAGGGAAGTATTGTTAGGACCTCAACACCTAAGCATATGACTGGGCCGAGTGGGTGGAAAGTTTACACTAGGAGAAAGTTTCAGACAGTTACTTAGTAGTTTTGATCAGTTATTAGGGTGTAGGTGCTGCCAGTTACTTAGGAACAGTTGTAGGCAGTTATCTTAAGGTAGTGGTAGGGCGGTTACTGAGTAGTAGTGCAGGTAACTAAAAGGAAACCAGGGGGGAAAGAGAGGGCATTCTGCATATTATTCTGTACTTGTACGGGCTTAGGCTTGGGGGCTGAAGGATTCATTCCTGTTTCAGCAAGGGGTGTTACCCTGGGAGAGACTAGTTTTCTGGTTCTCTTGTTCCTTCTGTAATTTCTAAATTCAGCAATAATACTCTTCTTTTGTTGGTATCCACTCAAACTCCATCACTTTCTCCCAAAGCCAGCAGAGGGGCATCATTGACAAGGAGATGAAATCATGAAACGTATATTTGAGTGACATCATAAGCTATAAAATGATCAATAATAATTAAGTCAGAAAGCAAATGAAAAGTTTTATTAGCAAGTATGTACAAAGGACCTCAAGAAGTCCCCGGTGACCCTCACCTATACTACCTTCTAACATATGAAGAAGAATGCACCCCTACACCAAACAGATCAATGTGGACCAGCAAATTCTCTGGTTTTGTAACTTTGTGGACCAGATGGGCAATGAAGGCATGACTAGAACGCAGGGCTCGAGCTTTTAATGCCTTATTACAATATGGGGAGTGGAGAGTGGGAAGTGGCTAGAGCTACTTGTAAACCCAGAATCTGGTAAGTTTAACTCCCGACTCTCCATCTGTCTTCGATGAGATAAGGCACCTTGGTTGATTGTTGCGCACTATCCATGCTTGATTTGATCTCAGCATATCCATAACTTTCCTCAGCAAGATAGTTATCCCATCGTTCCCTTAGGGATGAACAAAATGAGCCCACGTATTTTTCTATACAAGACTTCAGCATGACGTTCTTCGCCATTGCTTCCCTTTCTTTGGGTGCAATTTAAATGGACTCCAGCTTTTCCTTCGTTTGGAGGTCTCACCAAAGAGACCGGAGGCCAATGCGTCCTGAAGCCACAGCTCAAATGCCTCTTCCTCTTCATCCGGCATCATTTCAGCGTCCAAATCCCTTGGGAATCTACTTGAGTTACAGCGTTGACTCTTCTCCAAGCCAACCATGTTCACATGGAAGCTTGGTCGATGGGTATTAGGCCTACAAGCCATTCCCTGCATGCAACAAAAGCAAGCTATCATCCATCATCAGTCCCAGACAGGACCACAAAGGAAAGCAATAAGTACAGATTACTTCGAGCGCAACATCAGTTCCACATAGAACAACTGGCCTAGTTGTAAAGGATTTCTAATGTTGCAATAAGGATAAATTATTAGGTTGAACCCTTCAGATAAAATGGAATTCTACTATGTTGCTATGTCCTCATCAACCCATATCCTAAATGCTACAATGCAATTCTAATCAGTTGGAATGCACCAAGAGATATATTTTGGAATGGACTATCACCTAGAAGTATTCTCAGAAGCCTAGAATTTGAAGTTTTTAATTTAAGATTCCCCCACCCCGTCTGAACAAATCAAAAAAGAATAGAAATTCATATTGATTTAAATTCATTCTTATTACAATTTGTGATAGAAAAAAAAAAATTTACAAGAATAAACAACATATGGTGGCCACTGCAAATTTTCATTCCACCCTTTTCTCTTACCAAACAATTTCACTCCTCAGTTTCTTTTTTAATATGCAAAACCTGCAAGAGCTTATTCTACAGTTCTTATTCCTTGATAAGTTTCTTTTATCTATTTTCAAAACTTCAGATCAAGTACCAATGCAGCTAAAGGTATATCATGTTAAGAACAGGAAATTCCATATGCAGAGACCACTGACCTGACAGATTGCCCATTCTGACACATCAAAAATTTTGCTCTCGGCACAAACAAAAGCACGTGGAATCTCCATCTGAAAAGAGAAGAAACCAGGCTCAGCCAAATGGCACACAACCATAATAAGATAAAGTGAAGAGATTTATTTGCTGTCAAGAGAATTACCTTTTGAGGCCGGTCAAAAACCAAAGAGCCTCTGTATTCAACCCATCCATCTCCATCCTTGGCTTGATGATACTGACAGCAATCCTGCTTTTAAAGGAGTTGTGAAAACTAGGTTAAATAAAATAAAACAAGCCTGCAAACGAGATGTAGGGAAGGCATTGAAGAATCCAAATGTAAAATGCAAAAATCTGACCTGACACCATCTTGCTTTGGCTTTACTCCTATTAGTGCATACCCATATATGTGAATTGCCACATTTGGTGCACTGTATACGCCTTGATTCTTCAGAACGATAATCAGGATTATCCTGTGGAGAATGAGTATGATCACTATTTTTCTAATAGAGGTTATTAGTCAGCAAAATAATCTGAAGCATAAGTGCACTCAGAGAATCAAATATTCTAACTTTGTCCTTAAGGCAGGTTATTATGAGGAAAAGGTGACTTTCCAGTCATAAGAAACCTAACACAATAGACCAGCATATATTTTATTCAATCATGGTGAATTGAACAAACATCGAATGGTTCTTGTTCTTACAAAGGTTGGAAAAAACTACATAAGTCTAAAATCCTAAAAACATGCCAACATATTATCTGTCCCAAACTCCAACATAATTGTTTTTTTTGTTTAATATCATAATCTATCATAAGTATGTCAATAAATCCTGTTGTCTGTGTGCTATGATTTGGAAAAATGAGCAGCAAAGAAAATAATTAGAATTTTCAACTTGAAAAGAATGATTGAGATTAACAATGTCCATGGCTAAAGGAAGTGTGGATTGACACTTTTACCCTCAAAATAGAAATTCCCTTGGCTGACAGTGAGAAAAAAATGGGAAAATTTGTGTTATTTTACCAAAACCTGCCATCCACCAACCCCGCCATGTCCATGGCACCCATCATGTTGAAGGCGCCAGGCCTTGGGAGTTCCATGGCAAGCCACTGTGAGTGTGCAACACCATGGTCACCATGGCACCACCATTGACGACACTGTTAAGAATAAGGCCTATATCTAATAAAGAAATTCAGAACATTTTAACTTTAGACCTATAAGGGTGCAATAAAGTGGAGAATCTTAAATAGAAATATAAAACCTAGAAATCATTCACAAGCACAGGGGCGTTGAGCTGGTATACCTTCCAATTTGTCAGAATTCTAAGGATATAAATCAATGGATCCAGTAGCACTTTCTTAAGCCCACCGGGCTTGTTTATATGCAAATGACTTAACCATCAGAAGTAATCAATAAAAGAGAAATAAGAGGTGCACACTCTAGAGTACAAGGAAACAAAATTTATCCACAATTCTATACATAACTGAAGGTGAAATTGATTTGCATTAGAATGAACAAACTTCGAGAGATTGGGATCAGCAAAATTAAGGGAAGTGAGCAACTACTAGGCATTACATCAAGAAACAGTTCTTTGGACTTATCACCCCTCTCCATAGAGTAAAAAGTACCAAAACGCACAGATCCTTCAGTGAACCTTGGGTGATGTGTGGCTCAAATGTGGAGCTGATAGATGTGAGAGATTGTTGCTCAAATTCAGAAACAACTGCACATATGTATTTACACTATCCAGGAACCAACTTTAAGAATAGGCTTCTTAGTGCATTTAGTGAATCATGGAAGTACCCCCCACAGTTTTAGAGTAGATAATTCATTAAGTTTAAAGGTTTTGGTAGGAGCTAGGAGGGGTAAGTTTCATGGCAGTGAACTAGGTATGATGTCATTTGGTGTTGAGCTGAATGCTTGGAACCTTAGATTGGTTATTGGATAAGATTGTTTTATGGCCTCTCCTCAGTGTTCAGTGCTAAGATATTAAAATAACCACTTTCTGGGCCTTCTCTGAACAGCTTAAGCTTTTGGATAGTTAATTTCTTAAGCCCTTGACAAGATATCAATCTCATACATGTGATCAGGAGTTTAAACCTTACCACCCCCATTTTTTATGATTAAAATTAAATTTCCAAGTGGGCCTGCCACATGTGCTTTGTCTACACTTCAAGCTCAAAAGGCTTTCGCATGAGAGGTGTGTCAGAGATATTAAAAGTCATCATTAGACCTTCTCCTAAAGCTCAAGCTTTTAGTGTGACTAATTCTTTTGAGAAGTTTCATTAGTAGACATGCAGAGGGATTGAGGAGCTCCTGCATTAACATTTTGCGTGTTTTTCCTTTTGCTACTTGGCTTAAGAAGGATACCTTATCCTTCTTTTCTTTGGATTCATTCTTTCCTTGTAATAGAATTTCTTGCTTTATCAAGAAGAAAAATAATATATTAACCTTGACTTCTCAAATAAAAACTAGAATAAAGTCAGAAGCTTTGTGGACCGATAATATACATGTCAAACACAGTATCAGTATCATGCACATGAAAAATCATCAGATTTACCTGACGTGAAGTTCCATGGGATTTCTGGCAGACACTTTTAGCCATGGATTCTTCTTTACGCAGTTGCTCATCATAGTCTCTCTTCTTCATGTAATCAGAAAGAACCTGAGTTTCATATACATTGTGAATGGCAGAACCCAGTGTGACAGAAAATTGATTATGTTTTCCAACTTTTATGCCAGATATGCATCAAATGACTACCTATCAATGCTAAGAGAAACTTAAAAGGATGCAGCTTATGCATAGAACTTTACCTCATATGCACATTGAAGCTTCTTAAAGCACTCACTTGCCAGTGGACTTCCCATATTTTTATCAGGATGGACTAGCATGGCCTACACCATACAATAGATATGAATTCAAAACAAAATACTGCATATAAAAGATCAGCATATATGCAGCTCTATTAATACAACATATCAAATCAAAATGTAATTCCACCAACATCAACACTAACACTACTGTACTACTTAAACACAAGCTCCAGAATTAAATGAACATACTGAGAATGATGAAGAGAAATAGAGAAACATTGACATAGAGAAAGCAAGAGAACAAATAAAACATATACCTTTTTCCGGTATTCCTTTTTCAAAATTGTTGCATCAAGTTTCTTGTGCCGGGGAAATCCAAGTGCTTCATAATGGTCCTGGCTATTCAATATCCTTCTCATTTCGTCAACTGAATTTGCTTGTTCTTTAACAACTTTGCTAGCAGACAAATCTTTCTGGGTATCAACAACTGATGTGGTAACAGCAGGTTTGCTAGATGATTTACATGAATGCAAATTCTCAGATTCATCAGTAGGGATAGAATAATCACACTCTTCAGGAAAGTCATCTTCCAGAACTGTTTCTGAATGTTTCTGCTCTTCAGAATGTAAGCTTTCACTCACATTATCAAACCATTGGAGAAGAAAATTCAAAATGTCATTAGAGAAGAATGCCAGGTTTATAGAGAGAAATACACCCGGCCATCCTACTCGAACTTTGACACAGTATATAGCATATGTAGTTGCCATTAATACCACCAAGCGTGCATGATTTAGGGAGAATAAATAACCTGCATTTGTAAAATAGGTCAACAGAATTTCATCATTAAAGCAAGCAAAGGATTCAGTTAAGCAAAAATTAGGAATAAAAAGGAGAATGAAGAAAGTCCACCACTGAACTTGCAGAACAAAAGTTGAACTCAGCTTCATGCAAATGATTGCCAAAGACACATTTCAGAGTCATACATACAGTCTAAAAGGAACAAGGGGGACATAACACTCTTGATATAGGGGAAAGAACAGTCAATTAAGGAAATGTCAACAAGCAACATGATGGTGTATAAACACACAAAACTGAAAAATACAGCCAAAAATATGAACAAATAAATTGTAATGAATCCATCTTATAAAGCCATAGAACAAGACATGACTTGTCTCCTCTTTAGTCCTGGTCATTAGGAGAACACATCTCAAAGTTTGAAGAACAAGAAAGAATATCATACCTCCAACTATGAGCAATGTTCCTGTTATCCAGAAGTTGGCATACATCCACAAAATGAGAATGGTGAAAAGCCCAACAATAAAAATCCCAGGAGTATAGCCCAGATACTGGACAGCAGCTCCAGCAATGCCCTGAAGAATTCAAGTGAATCATGAGTTACAACATACGATTCTTCTGCAAAAATTGAAGTCACTGAATTGAATGGATAAATTTCAATAAGGCACTCTAAAATCAAGTCTCTATTTAAGCTCGTAGACATAGAACTATAGTGCTGTGCAACTGCAACCTACCTCTTAAAGTAAGATTTAGAGCAATGTCAATAGAACCTAGAATCCAAGAATTTAGTCCCATTTAGTAGGCGAAAAGCCAATGGTTGTATAATAAATTAAGGCTATATATTTATAAAAAGGATCCCACTAAAAGGTAGAAATAATTGCTAACATAGGGAAAAGAATATTTTGGATGAAACCAATGAGTGCCTTGTAGTTGAGCTCACTACCATAAACATCCAGTATCTTGTATCATTGTATGTATGTAGTATAGTAAACTTAACTTTCTGTCATTATATGCAAATCTTAGGAATTAAAGTCCAGCATCAAAACATTCCACTGGATATATGCTTAAGTTTAGTATAAAAAAGGGAATAAAAAAGTTTAAGATCCAACTATAATGAGACAGCTAATTGAAGAAAAAAGAAAAACACAAGGCATTCCATTAATGTAAATGAAGATTATCACATTTATTTTAACATAGTAGACCTTAGAGGAGACTGGAGACCTTAAAAGGCCACAAATAAACTTCAATATTTCAAGCATGGAATGTGAAAATTTTCATACCAAAAAGAAATGCTATATATGCCTCCTGTTAGGTAGACCAAATGCATAAATTCCACAGAATAATTCTTCAATGTTTTGAACTCATTTAAGGATATCTTTAAGTAAATGACTCCAACATAAGACCAAGGTAAACAATTTGATGGACACAAAACTATTGGAAACAGAATAAAAAATTTTATTTGAAAGGAGACAAAGGGAAAAAGTGGAAGGCCCCAAGCCACACAAACTCATCTCTATTCCCCAGAGAGAAATTAAATCGAGTAATCGATTCTTTATAGAATTTAATGCCATTAAGATTTATGCAACAACCTGAAGTTAACTTTGTTGGGCACCCTACTACTTGTCAGGACCACATCTTGCACAACCATATGAAAGTTTTCCAATCTCCTAATTATTATGAAATTAAAGTCCCAGTTTTGTAAACCACAACATCATTCTTCAAAATTTATATCAACCATTCATTTCTTACAGAGCAGTCCTATAGCAATAACTATAAAAAGCTAACAGTGTGCTCCTAGCATTCAACTAATATTTGCATGATTAATAAGCCAATTGTAAAATCCATTACGCCACTGAATTATAAGCTATCAGTCACTGTTTCAAAGCTGCCATTAAATTGAACTGTTGATAATAGCGATTCAAAGAAAAGACATAACATTAAAAAGACAATCGAATAATAGAAACAGGAACAGAGATCAGAACTCAGAAATGCAAGATTTAGATAATTTGAGATGAATACATACCATACTAATAAGTACGTAAACCAAGCAGTACATCGAAGTCAAACTAAGAAAGCAACTCCACATAATAAGGAGAAGCATCGCTGAGCCCAACTTAATGAACGACCGAAAGCCCCTAAGAACACAGTCTTTCCAATAAAGCAATGACAATCGCAGTAAACTGCATAATCTGAAGCACCCACTGCACACCATCGGCCAATGCTGCTCTATAAACATAGCAATCTTGTCTCTGCAACAACTCACTGCAGTTCGTGCCCGCCAGCAAGCATCCTTCTGCGACCGAAGCCATTGCCAACATTGCTTGAACAACCCGATATCCTCCATCAGTAAAGTTTTCCTCAGATTCATAGAAAGCTGGCACTGTCTAAAAATAGCTAAGAAAACTCATCCCAGAGAAACTGCTATAGATGCCTACGACCATGAATATGATACCCCTTATATCTCAACAATTGTGATGCTAAATCATCAATGCCATTCATTAGGGAAACTAAACTTGATCTGCTCAAAATCACACTCGTGACAAGAAAAAAGTATATCTCTTTAAATGTATAAATAAATAAATTAGCCCCTGCTACTCCAACCTCTGTAAAAGACCGAACTCACGGGTTTCTCCAGAAATTCAGCTTCCAATTCATGAAGAGGAAACTCACTCTTGATGGGATCAAAAAAACATTAGTCTTTGAGTCCATGATTGAACTTAATACGATCACGTTCGTTCAAAGCCATATTGCTTCAGAAATAAGCTTCCAAAAAGCAGCTACTGTTCATAAAAGCCCAAAACGCAAAGCAATAAATAAACAACTAGATAAAATCCCCCTTTTGACGACAATGTATTCCTCTTTTTATGACCCACTCAAATCTCAGCAGAGCACTTGCAAACTCGACCCTTTACTGGAACAGTTCCAGCCCAGCACTTCAAAAGGGGAAATCCCACTAAAAGAACAAACTTGAAGAGGACCCAGTATTCATGGAAACCCTAAACAGCAAGTCGCAGAGTAGAGAGAGAGAGAGAGAGAGAGAGAGAGAGAGAGATTGGGCAGTTGGGAAAGAACATTAAGGTTGAGACTTGAAGCACCGACAGGTGAGTTGAATTGTCAGAGCAAATGATAAAGGAGCTTAAAGGGATTCCGACAAGGGGAGGCGGAGAATCTCGGCTTTGGCTGAGGATAAACTTGGCTTTTATTCAGGGATTGCTCGTGAAAAAGAGAGTGAGTATGTAAAGTTTCAA
The DNA here is from genome assembly GCA_037013595.1 of Dicorynia guianensis. Lineage (NCBI taxonomy): Eukaryota > Viridiplantae > Streptophyta > Magnoliopsida > Fabales > Fabaceae > Dicorynia > Dicorynia guianensis. The sequence continues at coordinate 8,697,636 of JASUAB010000009.1, forward strand.
AAAACTTTTATAAAGGGTGGAGAGAGTGGATTGAAGACTTGTTGCAGGTGAAGGAGGAGTGAGAAAGAAATAGGAAATTTGACATCTTTATTAATTTTTCTTTTTTCTGCTTTGTAGATTAGGGCTGGAGCCTGGAGAGAGTTGTCTACTAATCATGCGTTGGAACCCAGGACTTAAATTGATTTTTGTAATTTGCAAATTTAATTTGTTTATTTTAGCTTAAATAAATAAATAAATAATAAATAAACGAAAAAGCCAACCCCTCGAGTATTTGACTCAGTTCAATTCAATTTTTATTTGAACTGTTATTATTTTAATTTTACTTAAATTTAATTAGATAATTTTGGTTGAACAAGACAATTTCTCCCAAAAGCGCAAATTCCACTTAAATTTTGGAGAGGGTTGACCATCAAAAGCAATTGGGATAGCCTATTTTATGTAGGTGACAATATATACAACTTATAAAATAATTGTAGAAGTAAGTATCATAATTTAAATTATAAAAATTAATAAAGATAATTGTCTAAATTTTTAAGAATTTTAATATATTTTAATTTTTAAGAATAAAATAAGCAAATATAATTTCTTGCCTATGACTTTTGTTGTTTGTTAGGTATCAAAGTTATGAATGGGTTATTTCATATTTAACATTGTAATATATTATATATTTCTCATATTTCTATGAAGTTATTGTACATTAGGTCCTGTCTTTTGTGAATTAAAGTAATTAGGTCTTATCTTTTATAATTGAAATAATTAAGTCTTACAATTTTCTAAATAAAAGCAATTGGTCCCAATGGCTTACATTCTGTTTGCATTCGGACGGAAGTTGCCTATGTGGCAACTCGTGCCCTTTTTGTTTAAAGAGTTACATTTTTTAATAAAACTTTAAAAGGTATGCGCTCATTTGTATCAAAAAAATATTCTTAAGATTATACTCTTAAACTATTTCTTTTATTAATTTTAACTTCAAAAAATTTTATAATTTTACAAAAAAAAAAATTAAACTTAACCATAGGTTTAATTTTATTTATTTAAATAAAATTTCTCTTATTTTTTTAAATCAAAGAAGAAGATAAGGTGAATTGCACCCTATATTGGTACGTTGCACCCATCTTCCTCAAGAAAAACGCGATGAGAAATAAAGCCCCTTGGGGCTCTAGTTCTAGTTCTGGTTTCAGGCCTTGCAACAGCACTTGCCACTGCAACTTCGAGTTGGCACCGCCATAACGGCAACGCCACTTCTTTCCGGTGGGCTGGTTGCTGGTACAAGGCCGACATTACATGTCAGAATTGATAAAATTAACAGAGCTTAAGAGTATTTTTTTAGTACAAGTTAGCGCCTCTTTTCTTAAATTTTATTGAAAAAAATAACTTAAAAATTCAAAGATCTACATTGCAATGTTTTAACTAATTTCTTATGTGACTTACAAGTATACAATATGTCCCTTCGGGGACATCCAATAAAATTGGGACGATACAAATATACAATGTGTTGTACTGAGGGGAAAAAAACTTATGGAAAATTCCAAATTAAACATTAGTTTTGATCAAAATTTCAATGCTGCTTTGTGCCCATTGATAATGACATGAAAAACACTGATGTAACCACTCCCAGAATCGGTTGGGGAACTCATGGAAATTTTCTACATTTTTTTAGGAAGCTAGTCATATACATTCAACCTTATATTATATCTATATTTTTTTATGTGGGCTTTGAGATTTGAAAAATTTTATAATTTAATCTATATAATTCAATAAATTAGATGGTATAAATAAAAAATTTACTTGCATATTTTAAATATTATATAATACTCATATCTTTTGATATAAATTTTTAAATTAAATGTATCTTACAATTTAATTTTTGTAATTTTATAAATTTAATAATATAAATTTTTTATTATAAAAATTAAAAAATAACATAACACTTGTTCAATTGATTATAAAAAAATATTAAACAATTCTAGCAAGCATCGGTATCTTTTATTTTCTATTTTCCCTCATACAATACTAAAAGAACTTAGTGTTTGATTCAAAAGAAATGGAAAGAAAGGGAGGAGAATGAGAGAAATTTTAATTAAATTCCTTGTTTGATTCAATTTTTTAAAGGGGAGCGGAGGAAAAATAAAAGATTTAAAATCTCTCCTTCCTATTTTAACTCTTCTCTAAAATTGAAGAAATTTAAAAGAGAGTAAAAGTTAATTAAAAGTTTTGACTTATGATGACTAATTTATTTTTAGTTATTTTTTTAATTTTAAAATTATTTCTATTTTCATAACTTAATAGTCATATTTTTTTAAAAAATATAATAATATATTATTTTTTAATTAAAATCCCTCTTCTTATATCAAACCAAACAAGAAAATTTTTTTTCCTTTTCCCTTCTCTCCCCTCATTTAAACCAAACACTCCAAAAGTAGAAAGAATGCGTCAATAAGTTGAGCAGGGAATTGCTAACACGGAAGCAAGCAAGGGTGAGGGCTCTCAACACCCAATTTTGGAGGCACGTGCATGGCAACTTCAGCAAGCAAATGAGGGGATCTCTGAAGAGCTGAATCATATTTTTGGCATCATTTTGTCTGCAATGACATAAAACATGGTCCGATTGATCATTTAAAATGCACTTCTAATCTGAACTAATACTTTGGAAGTGTGGATTATTTTAAACATTAAAAAAGCTATAATGAACATACCAACCCCCTGGTATGGTATAAGAAGTTTAACAACTCTAATATTTTAAGCCCTCCACAGCAATACCTAGCCCTGCCTCAGTATTTTTTAGGGGAATTTGCTTCCCTTGTCAGAAAATAATTTTTAATGGGGGAGGAGCTTCTCCTACCAAAGTTAGGTAACAAAATTGTTATAATATGAAAGTGTGTTATTAGATTTGTTGAATTTTGTTAAAATACACCAGACATGTAATAAGTTTGATATAGATTTGGATCATTTTAACTTTTAATTTTTTTGACTTCATCTACTTTCTCTCTACCTTTCTATATTTAAATTCATAAATTTTTATTTTTTTTCAGTAAATTTTTTTTTTAAAATTCTATCTTTATTTTTCTTTTACTACACACTATAACTTTTATACAAGAAATCACCCAATCCACTCCCGTTTGATACCTATTGTTACAAGCTTTCATAGTTGTTGAAGTTAGTTAGACTGCTAAGAAGTGTACCATGTCGCTCCTGGCATGGATTAAACAAGGAAATTTCATCAACTGTGCTTGAAGTTTGAAAGTTCACCATTCTCGACTCTCAAGAATAACTGACCTCTTCCTTGGTATGGAATTAATAGTCCTCGAAGCTCCATTTCTTCTCCCCGATAGAACATAAGACAGGCACCATAGGAAATGGAGTGGCAACATGCAGCATTGTGCTACATTCCCAACAAGACAAAAGACAAATAAATGAGTTCTTGTAGGTGGTGTCTGTAATCTCAAGAGTAACTACATGGATTTCCAGATTTTTTTGAAGAGAGACTAAACAGACAGACAGACAGACACAGAATACACAGAAAACGGGAGGAGCTTCAAATTTGATGTTTGAGCAGAAGGCTGGTCCATATTTACAATACACTACATTTGGCAAAGCTTCCTAGTGTTGGAGGTTGGCACTCAAAAATAAAAAAGAGAAATCATCCAGAAAGTATGGAAAGGATGATAACAACCCGCAAAAAATTAAAAGAAAATATAAATTTTCTTAGGACAAATCATTAAGGATTATTGTTTACATGCTTTGATCATATTGTGCAGTGAAGGTTGTAGTGGCATCAGTTGAAGCAGCTGATGAAATTGCAGAATCCTAGGAGGATAGACTGTATGAAGAAATCTTCATATCCGTTTACATTTTTTTGCTTTCCTCTTACTTTAAGGTCCATAAACTCAGAAATCTCGCCTGGTTTTGTTACCTTACTGTCATTAACGTCCGTTTCACCAGTCAGTATCTTGACCACAGACGACACGGATGGCCAGAGCTTTTGGAGCATGCTGGGTGCAAAGAAGACCAATCTTCAGAAATTTACGAGCCTCCTCAGCATCAAATTCCCCATTTAAATTAAAATCCACCAGCTCTGCCAATTCCAGAGAGTCATTCAGATAAAAATATCCAGAGTCATGGACAAAGTCAAACACATCAAAGCAGGATACAGTGCTTGACTGCAGCCTTTAGACTTCAAAAATCAGTTATATCTGAGATACTCAAGGCAACAAGCAGAAACAAAGAGAATAACTTAATGCAGTTCTAAGAGTGACAGCAACCTCTAGACTTCAAAATTTCCACATTTGATTTGATACAACTTGAAGCATTGGAAAGAAGTAGGTCAACTCATATAAAAGCACTCTCAGCAATTGAAGTAACTTAAAATTTCATCCTTTCTTAGCTATGTGCTATTCACCAGGAAAAGAATCGCCAATAGGACTGGGAATATGAGAGATCCATAACCTTTCTAGAGGGCACCGTTCTTCTATTGGTAAACATGTATTTTTGTCACATCTTCCACTGCCTATCTCCACAAGGAAAGAGAACACCAAAACTGTGTGGAAGATGTCATATGTCTTGAACAATAGGCCCACGCAGACAGAGAGAAGCCCACATGATGGACCATTCATACCATCCCAGGAGAATTGGATTCACAATTAGTCTGGATGCTGAAGTCCTTAGCCAATATGAATATATGATCCTGTCTGATTGCTGACAATGGAGTTTGAGCCTGGAGAAAATGCCAATCAAACCTGAAAAAGTTAACACTAAAGAGTGAAATTGAGTATGAATTAAGCTGAATATTAATGAAATTTAAATTGGTTGAAGTTTAATTATTAGTGATTTTTTTTTCAGTAGATGGAAACTTAGCATTTTTTTTCCAAGTAACAGTTAATTGGGGGGGGGGGGGGGGATAGAACCTCTATTCTACCAAAGAAAGACAGGATTCGAACATTACTTGATCTGCACTCAAGTGGCTAATTATTTGTAATTTGATAATTGAAATTGTTTTGCATGTATATGATTAGGAAAAATAACATTTACAGAAAGTAAAGTTTTACATTTCAAAATATATAAAATTTTTAGATTTAATAATTTAAATCTTTTCATATAAAATTTTTGTAAAATCATAAATTTCATGGGAGCATATGCATTGGTATGGTTATCCATAAACGTAATGTTAGACTTTTGTATTTATATTTATATTTTTGGTGCCGCGGATAATTTAATATTAATTTTTTATTATAAAAAAAATTTATAATTTATTTATGATCAATTTTAAATTGTATATTGTATAAAAAGTATAAACATATGCATGTAATTCTAATATTACTCATCCATAACTATATAAGCCATGGAGGTAGGCTAGATTAATAAAAAATATAGCCAATGTGATTTAGATTTTTTTTGACTTTTTATTTATTGAGTTTAATAATTTTTTTATTTATATTAAAATATAAATTATGAATTTATTTTTTATTAATATTTTTATCTTAATTTTATTCCTGTATTTTACTTATTTCATTCTTAATTTTCAAACGTAAAAGTTAAGATCCTATCGCCACATTTGGATGCTATAAAATCTTTTTTTATTAATTTTAATAATTTTCTTTTATTTTTCATAATTTAATATATAAATTTTTTATTTTTTTATTTTAGATCTACTTTTTATTAACTCATTGCCTCCACCACGAATTAGAAAGGTAAAAAATTTTAAAAGTGAAAAAAATAAAAACATAATAAAAAAAGTTTTATTTATTAAATTTAAAAAAAAAGGAAAAAAATTTTAAAAAATTTAAAGGTACCTATCTCCTCTGCCACAGGCATACCAACTAACCATCCCCCCTCATAAATGAGCCAATGTGGAAACTGGGTCAGGGTCGCGGTCATCGATTCTCCAGTTCAATGCCCACCCAAATGCAGGATGGGTACGTGTCCAAACCGTCACCATGATCACCATTGCCACCGCTACTTCTATTTTCTGTCGCTCTCTCTTTACCCTTTGGAGTTGAGACCTAACGAAGAGCGTATGGGAAAGAGCAGGCACATTTGACAGAAACGATGAACAACGCCGTCACGAAGGTTGCTGTGATAGGGAGTGGAAGTAAGCACAAAATGCCCATTTCATCTGTCTTTAAGTGAATTGCTTGCATTTGTTAAAGATATAAACTATGGGAAATAATGGAATCGTGGGCAGTTTCAGGAGCCGTGTGCGCGTCAACACTTGCCCGAAATGGGGTTTCGGTTACTCTTTTTGAGTCAGCTAGAGGCCCTGGGGGACGTATGTCCCAGAGAAGGTTGTTTATTTTAATTTTTTTTCCATTAGTTTTGGTGGAGGGAGTCTATGTTGTTTTATGCAACTGCATATAACATATGAAAGTTACTTACTGATTTAGAAGAGTAGTTAACTAATTTTTACTGGGTTTTGCAGTTGCTTTCTTGAAAGGAAAGCAAAAAATTCTGAGATGGCAATTCCTGTTTGCTATATTTGATTGCTTATAAATTGTAGAATCACTGAATCAGGATGGTCTCAGGAGTTGAATTTTATAATTTTTTGGAAAACTCAAGGTAGACATTGTAGCAAACCTCTGTTAAAAGTCTCGGTTTCAATGACTTATGTCTATCATTCGAAGCTTTTCATAAACAGCTAAAATTTAATGAAAATTCTTTACATTTCCTTTTTTTTTTTTTGTAATAACATTGTGTTAATTGTCAATGTTTAGTCCAAGAAACAGCATCAATATTGGACAGGACAAGTACATTAAAGTAACACAGTCAACATTTTTAATTCCTTACTAAGTGTTTTTGTTGGATTTTTTTTTTTTTCATTGGCTATAGTTTAATGTTAATTGAAAGAGGTCCTAAATTTGATCATCTTACAAATATTCAGAGAAAGAACTGACGATGGGAAGGAGCTGCTCTTCGACCATGGTGCTCCATTTTTTACAGTCAGCAAGTCCGAGGTGTTATGTCTAGTTCACGAGTGGGAGTCAAAGGGTCTTGTAACTGAATGGAGAGAAAAGTTTGGCTCCTTTGATTTTAACACCCAGAAATTTATTGACATAGAACAGGTTGACATATCTCTCTCTTTTTTGATATAATTGTGTTGTGTGCAGTATGGAGCTGTCATATTTTATCACGATCATTGGTCAGGCAGTGTTTCATTTGTGTTGATCACCACTGGTAGCCCCTCTTGTTTATGTTTGTAACCAGTGAATTTAAATTCTTTGGCACTAAATGACATAGACAGGACGTAGATCTATTTCTTAGCAGATTCTAAAATACAAGAAAAATGGGAATTATATTAGGGCTTTTCATTTTCAACATCTGTTATGTGCTTTTTCAAAATATGCAGAAGACATGACTTGTACCATTAAAACTTATGCATCTGAGATCACATTTATGAGGGAATAGTTATTTCTCTGACTATAAACTTTTTTAGGAAGGATTGCGCAAGAGATTTGTGGGTGTCCCAGGAATGAATTCTATATGTAAAGCATTGTGCAATGTGAATGGTATCTACTTAATTCTGTTTATTAGTTTAATGTACTGTTCAAAGTCGCCTGTGGACCTAGTGAAAAGCTTATATATTGTTTTTCTTGTCTTCAGCTGTGGAAAGTAAGTTCGGGGTGGGTATTGGAAGGCTTGAGTGGTCAGAAGATGAGAATGTGTGGTCATTGACAGGTTTGGATGGACAAAATCTTGGTCAGTTTAAGGGGATTGTGGCGTCAGACAAAAATATAGCTTCTCACAAGATTGCAGAAGTAACAGGGCAGTCACCGCCTCTTGGTATGAATATGATGGTTTTTTTCATTACTTTTTCTTAATATTTGTCCATGTGAGTGTGATCCATGGTACATATGCTTTTTTAGGGAGAACAATTTGTGGCTCTTCCTATTGGTCTTTTTGTTAGAAAATTAGCTGTATAGTAAGCCATAAAGCTAATCTTCATTCTTAATCAATTCATTCTAGAAATTTGATTAGCAGAATAGATCATAAGTAATTGGAAATTTGGAATTAAAAGTAACTAGGGAAGATTAGCTAGTATCAGCCAATTTTAATATATGCTGCTCTAACTTTTGGAAAGACTGAAGAGCATCTTCGGCCTGTTCTTCTATCAGTTGTATTTATTTCAACTATTAGTGTCCACAATTAGATTTAGCTTTGAGGTGGATACAAGGGAAGCCCAAATGACACCTTGTAGGACCTTGAACTGAGTCATTTTCACTTACTTCTATCTACTTCCTATTTTTGCCTCTGTCTCCTATCCTGAGCTAGTGAGATGGCTTTCAGAACAGAGTTTTTTATGTGTTCTCTTGAGTGCACACTTGGGATAAATTGGTAACAGAATAAAAACATCTAATTACTTCTTTGGTTGGAGAGATGAGATTGGAATAGTTTGTTGGACGATTGACCTGCTGTGAATTCATGTATAGTAGTGGTAGCGCTGGGCTACATGTATGCTAACGGTGTCGGGTGTTGTTTTCCCCCAAATTCTTAGATATGAAAATGCTAACTACTACAACAACAATAAAGTCTTATTCCACTAGGTAGAGTTAACTACATGGAAATGTTAACTAAATTCATTTATTAGATATATGACATTCTCTATGAGAAATTATTTTAATTTCAAGCTACATATTATTGATGCAATTTGATGTTTTCTTCTTTCCTATTCTCTTTTTGAAATGTACTAGAAAGATGAGATTTTCAAAGGAAACAGAACTGGTACTAGTATAAACCTGTATTTCAACATTTTCAGTATGAAGCTTTATTAGAAATTGAGGAGGGAGATGAAAAATTGCAATGTTTCATCTGATTGCAATAAATGTCAATTGTTTTTATCAAATAATTGACAAGCTAAAGATTCCTTTACTTCAGCATATACGTAATCTGAAAATTGTTGATGTGCTTAAAATAAAATAGATTGGGGTAGTTGTAATTGAAATAGTGAATAGATTCCTCATGGATTTGACGAAAGTGTCGAATATGTTTTAAACTTCAGTTAATACGGTGTTGAGTCTGTTGACTGTATATTTTTAACTATTCCAGGAGGGCATCCATGTAATGAACTTGGTGTATATATGTAGAGTAACAATGTGAAAAATATAGTATCTGTATGCTCTGTACCTAATTATAAATAATGTGGCATTTGTATGGTGGCAGAATGACCTATGCTCATTTTTGACATTTGATGTATGTAGATTTGAATTTAGTTCCAGAGTTTTCAGCAAAGTTGTATGATCTTCCTGTTCGGCCGTGTTTTGCTGTAATGCTGGCATTTACGGAGCCTCTATCCTCAGTATGATATTAGCTATACACATCTTAAGTTGTTGTTACATTTTACAAGTTTGCTAATACATGAATTTTACATGGTATAATAAATTTTGGACCCTTTGCTTTTCTCATGCTTGGTTTTCACTTAGACTGTTCTTGATTTCCCTTTTCAAATGAGGCTTAAACAACTGAAATTTGACTTTTAAGACAAGGAGGTGTACATTGTAACTATTATAGCCAATGATGTTAGAATTATATTGTAGACCAACTGCCACACACAAAAAAAAAAAAAAACTGTTGTGTCTGATTCCAACAAATTTTCACATGGAATGATGTTGGATAACAATATCAACTGGGGTTAAGCCATTGTGAGTCTTGTAAAGTTCCATGCATGAACATTTTCTGCGGGCTAGAATTGAAGATGTCACTTGAAAATTTTCAATCTCTGATTCAGATACCAGTCAAAGGCTTCTCGATTTTGAATTCTCAAGTTTTAAGCTGGGCTCATTGTGAGAGCAGCAAGCCAGGCCGTTCTACCATGAGGTATTTGCTTGAAGTTGTATACTCTGTTTAAGTTAAGTTTCCATTGATTGATAATTTATCAGATGGCATCTTTTCTTTACAGTGAAAGGTGGGTTCTTCATTCAACAGCAGAATATGCAAGAAATATAATTGCTCAAACTGGATTGAAGAAGCCCTCAGATACAACACTAAAAAAAGTGGCCGAAGAACTTTTCCAAGAATTTCAAAACACAGGACTTAACATATCTCAACCATTTTTTAAGAAAGCCCATAGATGGTCAGTATGCAATTAGGAGCTCTAGTTGGCTGCTGATACCTGCATTGTGGACACATATGATATATTTAAATATTAGGCTAAGGTTTTGGTGCCTGAAGAAAACAATGTTGAGTTTTCAACTAAACCGTTATTTTAACCTATTTCCGGTTGCATTGAACTGGACATTTGGCTTCACTGTACTTACCATGCATCAATCTTTGCCCATGTTTAGAGACCCAGTTTTCATTACCTCTGGTTAAATATATATACAAGTACATTGCTAGAAAACTTTTTTTTCTTCTGAAAAAGTTAAGATATACAGAATTTCCCTGCATGTGTTTTGAGTACACATTTGTGTCTGAGACTAAGTGTGTTTAATTTCATTCAAAGTGAACTCATTATAAGTTAAGATAAACATAAGAAATACTGCCAAATTGATGAATGGATGCTAACGTGCCTGTGAGTACTATAACGTGAATGATGGGTTTGAAAAGGCATGTTTGGTTCAATGGCTGATGAGAGGGAGCCACAGGGTTTAAGCCTGTGCTTGGAAATGAGCCTTGTAGATTAGCATTTTATGCTTTTCTTGTGGGACTTTTTGGGCTACTTTGTTTGGTTTCAATTGATTATATATTGTATAATCCTACAAAATTTATACTACATGGCCATTATATGTTTACGATGGAACTCTATGTAATATCGGTTGGTTTTGTAGGGGGAGTGCATTTCCGGCTGCTAGCATTGCCCCAGAGGATAAATGTCTTTGGGACAGCAACAAGAAAATAGCTATCTGTGGAGACTTTTGTGTTAGTCCCAATGTTGAGGGTGCCATAGATAGTGGCTTGGCAGCAGCTTCAAAGCTCAGAGATATGTTAAGTTGTTTATAATTAAAATCGTCACCTGTTTGTCGAGTGATTTGGTGTCTGTATATTGTTACTTGTACAATGCTGGGCGGGTCTTCATTGGATTGATTTTGGCCGGAAGAAGAGGGATGAGGTTGCAACGAAAGAAAGTGTCCATAAATTTGATGATACTCAATAAATTTAATGATTTAAACATTTTTATCTTTGAGTTTGGCAAGGTAATGTACCCATGTTTATGCTTTTTAGCGATGAAGAAAGAAGATAGAAGTAAATGCATCAACTGATCAATCTATAGTCCGTTGTCAGGTACAAGTTTTGACATGTTCAAAATTAGGTCTTCTGGCAAAAGCATCAACAGATTAAGACGCATGCTTGAGTAATAAAGAGAAGTTTCTTGAGTAATTATTTTCCCTCACTTCTTTTTATGCAGCATGGATTTTATACATTTGGGAGCAAATTATGATCGGAAAAAAATGTGAAGATAGAATGTAATTTCTTTTATTTTTTTGTTCGGACAAATTTTAATCAACAGTAAAGAAATTAAGGAAAATGTAATCAAATTTGAAATAAAATGATTAATTTCTTTTTTTATAGACTGTCTTAATCTCTTGTTACTTTTTTTCTTAATTTTCACGTGAAAACTTGTCAAATTATTAAAAAAAATTCTCGTTCTTTTTACTCAAAAGCAATCGGAATATAAGGTTTATCAATTGAATTTGTGTACTCCTGTGATACATAAATATTTTTTAAACGCCGATTCACGCGCCTTGCAAAAGGCATAATACTTTTTCAGTTTATAATGTTCGCAACATTCCCTTAATTTTTATAAATCTTAAAAGAATTTTTTTAAAAAAAAATAAATTATTAAATTATTAAATTTATTAAGTTATTAATTAATATTATAATATTCAATAAATTTCATAATTATATATATTTTTAAAATTTTTATTAAAATCTTTGAGTGAGGGTAACATTTCTTTATGTGCAAAAGTGACTGCTTATAAAATTATATATTTTGTTTGATAATTTCAGAGTGGGAAAATCCAGTGTCAGGCATGAAAATGTGGTTGAGGATTTTGTAAGTATATTTCAAAACAGCAGGCGAAAATAGTTTGATCTCATTTCGATAATGTTCCTAACATCATCTCCTGAACTCTCGCACAAATACCATGCCACGTGTCACCTTCGCAATCACTTCTCTCAAGTCACTATTATTTTCAGGGTCCATTGCTGCACATACCACGGAAGCAGCAGACTCAGAATCAGCAGCAGCTCCACCTACATGTCTCACTGATGGCATCCTCAGTCATGGCTTCAGTGAGCCTAAAACCAGCTCCCTTCACTGTTGAGAAATCAGCAGTGGGAGGGCTTCCCTCGCTTGTGAGGACTTCTTCCTTCAAAGTGGTGGCCGGTGGTGGCAAGAAGATCAAAACTGACAAGCCTTATGGTCTGCAACTGCTTGATTCTGAAATTTTATGTTTGGCATTCAAAGCATAGCATCCTTTTCAAGTTTCCCTTTCTGGGTCAATTCTTATTGCGGGAATTAACGGCGGCATGAACTTAAGGGATGGGCTTGATGCATCTGGCAGGAGAGGAAAGGTTTGTGCCTAGTGTCTTGACAGTGGCGAAGTCAGAAAAGAATTCTAACCTGACTGACATTATAAACTTTGCTTGAAACTGTGTCCATCTTTTAGAGCTTACTGCCCTTTACTTTCTTCGTTGATTTGATCATTTCAGCTCTTTGAAATTATCTAACATCTGAACGTCTATTCAGGGAAAGGGTGTTTACCAATTTGTGGACAAATACGGTGCTAATGTCGATGGATACAGGTAAGATAAATCCTCCAAATTCTACATCCAGTAATATTTTCTTAGTCTATTCTATCATTTTGCTTTTGAGAACAATTTATCCAGTGATGATGAAACCCACTAATTCAAGTTGCATTTTCTTGATGTATTGGACAGTCCCATCTACGACACTGATGATTGGTCTCCAAGTGGTGATGTCTATGTTGACGGTGAGAAATTACTCTCAAAACTTTGATTGGAAAAGGATTAGAGGGATAATAAAAATTAGTTCTTTCTTTTTTTTTTGGTCTAATTTAAGAAGTACCCATTTTCCCAATATAGTTTTGAATTGAAATGCCTTGCATGGGGAACAATTCTGAAATTGCAGGTCCCACTGGTTTGGCTATTTGGGCTGTCACACTACTTGGCCTTCTCGCTGGGGGTGCACTCCTTGTTTACAACACAAGTGCTTTGGCACAATAAACTTTGCAATATTTTATTCCTATGTAATTGTTTGTGTCAAAATGAAGCAGTATTGCACTTTCATGGTACCTTACGTGCTATATAACTTGCGGCTTGAATTCATATATCAATGCATTTAGTTGCTTTTTAATGTGCATCTAACCAAGGATCTTCACTTCTTCATGTGTTTCAATTGAGTAAGTACAAAGGTTTTATGCACATAAATAACTTTCATAAAATTGATGGATAATTTTATATTTTATAGTTTTATGACTTTTTTAGTATTAAATTAGTTATAAATTTTATGAAAATTATTCATCAATGTTTAAAAAATATTTATCAATCTTATAAAAGTACAAATCATGTGTAATCTTTATACACAAGGTATATATACGAATAAACATTACTTGATTCAATTTGCCTACACAACCATGAATCTAACTCCTATTGAAGATTTAAGAAAAATACTTAAACATCATTAAAAAGACTTTACTTTAAATGAAATTTAATAATTTTTTTTACTAGTCCTAGTTGTTATTGTTGCATGCATAAACTTCATGCGAAGCTAGCTAGTATACATTATATTTTCGCCCAGCACTCGGGGTGCCTGATTTTTTGGCGCCTAACGCTAATTAGGTGCTCATGATGTGCTGTCTTCTCCGGGCAAGACGGATCGTTATACTTACAATTAGAAAAGTAGAGAAATGAAGTGCAAATACCAAGTTGAACGGTTAGAAGCTCAGTTTTTGTTCTAGACTGTATGACTACTTGGGTGGCCAAAATTCCTTCATGTGAAGATGTAGTTCAGGGCATGGTTTCATTAGAACTTTCACAAAGTTCATCAAATTAAATATTTTGCAATCCTCAATTCTAACATAGGTTATGTTTCCTTAACCCCTCAACTATCTGGATAAAATTTGTTATTGACCACCTAGATTTGTTGCAAGATAAACTCTTTGTGAAATTTTCACCACATTTCCTCGAGTATCCTATCATTGTATGGTATATGAAGGGCGTGAGAGATCATGATTCAACCATCATTTGATAGATGGGCAATACGTAATTAACCTCCATGGAAAGAATTGCTAAGTTGGTAAGGTCAAGCGACTGTTTGTAGATGCCATAGGACCAACTATACAGCTCAACACCACACATTCTCTCCCTTGTGCATGTTGGTGCACACACACACTAAGAAACATGAATAAAAAGCCACAAAAGGAAAATAACTGCACTATTCTCACAAAATTGTTCCCATGACATTGTCACACACACTATATAAAGGCTCATCTCTATTTTTTTTTATAATAAAATAAAAATCAATTTCTATTTGTCATGCATTTGTTGTGCATGACAATATTATAAGAATAGTTAAGAAGAAGCATACTTAAATGAATGCAAATGGAAACAATTATAGCAACAGCAATAGATGGGAAAAGACAGAATAAAGACCAAGAAAGGCATCAGTAAACAATATGGCATAATTTGGTAATCAGTGAGCATGTTGAGTTGAGAGTACAATCAACCCTGCTTCTCTCGCTTTTGCGGGTTACCCTTTTCTCCTTTTTTTTTTTTTTTTTGGTGATCTTTCTCCTTTTCTGTTACTTCTCATTCTTCTCTAAAACAAGGAGGATACATGCCAATTTAGATAACCTTTGTGTTGCATTAACAATCTCCAATGGTACTTCATAAACGAAAAATCACATCAAATCCAGTAATCCACCTCCACTTCCATCTGCCATAACAAAGACATTCTTTCTTGCTCCACCAATTTGCAATTTATCTCCCACCTCAATTCATATCAACAAGAAAATTTGCTCTTCATTGAATTTCCTCAAATATATCTTCATCTTGATGGGATAATTGCATGTTTTTCATGTGTGCAAAGCCTGTTTGGCTGCTCCCATCAATCAATGAGGACCGAACTGCCTGCAAGTGATTCCATAATATTACTTTGCAATTATCATGATGCATCAGACATTTTGAATACAACGCGAGTAGAACTTATAACAGAGATATAACTAAGATAACATTTAATCTAAACTAATTCACTAAGACAGCTTCTCTTAAGTAACTGAATTCAATCCAAAACCATAAGTATTTATCAATACAAAACCAAAACCAGGCAATATAAATTTCAACCTTAATCACCTATACTTAGATTACAATCTTGTATAATAGAGTTTCCATGGCCTCTAAGATGGCATAGACACTGCACTCTGGTCATTCTTAAATTTAGACACCACAAAGGAACTTTGACAAGTATAAGAAAAGTTTCATAATCAATTGACAGAATTTGCTATAACTAAATCCTATAGCATGGTGGCCAAAACCAAAGGGAATTTGGGTACTCAAACATAATCACAAAAGTTCCCAGGTGAGATCATTTGGCATTCCAGTTTCCAACCATACATTGGACTACGTATATGTGCCACAACCATGCAGCAAGCAAGCACTCACTTCTCAATTCTGAACCCTACTTTATTATTCAGTCATACAGCAGGTTTTGAAGCACCCAACCTTTTCAATTTCTTCTAAAAGATGCAGGTTCTCCTTCAAATACTGTATTGCTTTGTCCCTTCCCTGCCCCAACCTGTTTAAAAATAAAACCATTTGAGGATGAAGATTAAGCCAATAACTCCTTACAAAAAGACAAATATTTATACAAACAAGGAAAATATATTAACAGACAAAAGCATAAAAAGAAGGGGGAGTGGGGGGAAATAAAATTCTTATTTTCACTAGAAAAGTTTTTTGCTTCATAACTGTAAAGTAAAGAATTCATGGAAGGAACAAATGATAAAGAAAAATAGTTGAGATGAATCTATTCATAAACCAAGCTCCTAGTTTCTGACTGAAAACAACAGCCCCAAAAGTCATTTTAATGAAAATGTCTTCTATCACTGAACAACATATCAACTACCAAATCACTTATCAGATGGAAAGCTATATGATAATGCAGGACATAAGTTTTTTCAGGAAGCTGGAAATCTAATATTGTCTCCCTCACTATCTCTCTTCCCCACCATATCTATCTCTTCAATTATTTGTCTTTCTCTGATTGATTCCCGCACTAATTCTAAGGTGTTCATTACTTTTAGACCCAAAGAGATATAAAGGAACAGCAAAATTCTGATTATCTTCATCAGTTTATCCTCACACTGAAAGCACCATGTGATAATTCTTCATACAGGGTGCTGCAATTAAAAATTATGCATGCTATGTCACTTATTGTAAAGAAACAACACAACACGAATGAGGACACTGAAGTATAGAACTAAGCTGCAGGAAGAAGTTTGCACACATACCTATGGTCCCCATAGCTGTACCAAGAGCCCTTCTTTATGACAACATCCAACATTTCTGCACAATCTAAAATGCAACCCTGCATTAAGATGGAAAGTCAAAAGGTGATACTGTTAGGAACCTGAGGGCTTTTAGAGCCGGTAATGTAGTCCAAAAGCCCATAGGGCCTTAGAATCAACCCAAGACAGTAGCGGGACAGCTGGCAGTAGTTAGTTAGAATTGTATTAGGGGGAGTGAAGCATGGAGGAGGGGTACGCGAGATTCTAGTTGGCTTTTGGGTTAGGAGCAGTGGCTCTGGGGTAAAGGAGTGCTTCAGCAAGGGGAATTTTTCCTGGAAAGAGGCTTAGGGGAAATCGTTTTTCCTTCTTAGACTCTTAGCTTATTTTTCTTTCTTTTTCCTTGGAGATAATGGGAGGACTGTTCCCTAATCTCCATTGTTCTTTTGATCAGTTTAATATAAAATCCCCTCTGTTTGTTCTTGAGTCCTAACAGATACAAACCTTTTAAGGTGTAAAATGCTTTTATGCCACAACACTCACCAGTTTACTGACTCCCTCTCCAAATATAATCTCAAATTCAGCTTGCTTGTATGGCCTTGATACCTGTAACAATTTGTCAAGTTATGAAGATCCAGAACGATGAGTGAAGTCGGTTAAAAAAGCAGCTATATGGTATATGAAAAAATTTTCAACATAGATACAGTTTTGTATGGTCTAAACATGCGTAAGATCCATGAAGAACAATTTCAGCCAATCAAACTCTTCACTCAACTGAAGCATAGCCAATAATGTTAGAAAAGTGATGTCATATGGCCTTGAGAATTTCATTTCCAGTAACTGTCTTTCTGAAGAAAGATAACTAGGCAGTTATAGAAAAAAGGCTCAGAAGAAGAATAAAAATAAGTAAGAATGCTTCTACTATCAGGCTTGTGCTAAACAAAAAACAGTGTCAACTGTGTTGCTGTAAAAAGTACAGAGAATATAAGAAGATAAAGAGAAATTAGAACCTACTTGCAATCTGTTCCAAAAATAGTTTAAGGTTCAGAAAATTGAAAACTATTCTCAGAAGACCAAGGGCATTCCTGCAGGTGCTTTCTGAGAATAGAAAAGAAAAATAAGACTAAAAGACAAAGATTTAGTTCATTTCACCAAGCCTGTTCGAGTCAAATGAAAAAGGTTGTAACAATTCAAAATAAAGGCTACAAAGGAAAAGAGAGAGGACAATCCAAAATTGTGGAGGGCACTGTTCTATCTTTCTACCCATCACAAGCCAAAGCTCCCTTCATCAACTGAGAAGGCCTTTCCACTCACCCTCCATTGCCTCTTCGACATCAGCAAGTATATTGAAATTCAATCACTGAAGGATGAATTGTATTATTTAGGGCATGACATATTTGCAATGACCAGTAGCAAGGGTTTGTCATGATATGACCTCATCTTTTCTCTAGCTGACTTGGTCCATGTAAAAGATGAAGATTTAACTATTGTCATTTATTCACGCTAATACACAATCTATTTGTAGAAAACACAAAACTCTTAGAAGTTAATATTTAGTACAACCTAAATAATTCGTCCATTTTTCTTTCTATATACTTATTCAATTAAGTAATACATCAACTATTCTTTAGTTCTTCACTTGATCTTATTCTCTAATTAGTTAAATCAACTAACTATGAGCGGATTTCCTAATCTTGAATTTCATGTCAAAGGAGCAATATTTGTCCCAAGCCCAAGTTTGTTAGTAATACAAAGTGTACTTTAAGCAGCAACATAAATTCTTAAAACCCAAGCCACCTAGAAAATTCTTGATGTGAGAGGAGTTTAAATTATGAATTAATTATATCTGTTGAATGCCTCATTCTGCTGTCAGTTCTTTCCAATATAGATCATGATCATCACATCAAAACAGAAGTAAAAGCAGTTAAGAAACTTGAAATGTACAGAGTACAGACAGATAAGCAAAAGAAAAGTAAAAACTCATATTGCTACTTTCAAGAAATAATTACAAATGCCAAGCTTCAAGTGAATATGATAAGCAACATTACAAAAACAAAGAGAAAAATATTAAAATAAAAAACTCAGGCACATACTCCTAATGCTCTAGCATACCTTGCTCTTTTGCACTCTCACACGAACCCTAAGGCCAATTTCTTCATCACCTTTAGCCTAAAAGGAAATGGAAATGCACATGGTAGTCCCTCATATAAATAAATTCCGACATAATAATCAAGATATGAAAGACCAATTCATGACAGAGAAATTGTGCTTACAGACTTTATCTTCCCTGTGGGACGTATTTCAAGCCGAAGTGAGGCAAAAAACTTCAATGCAATTCCCCCACTTGTCACTTCTGGATTCCCATAATAGACACCAATCTAAAGAAGTAAACAAGAAGTTAACCCATGTTAGCAAAAGCTTTCAGTGCAATAAGAGGTTGACATACACTACTAGAAATCATAAAACATTAAGTAAGCATTGTTAGAAATACAATACTTATCAAAATCAAAAGTATGCAGCCTTTAGAAAGAAAGTTAGACTTCTGCAAATAGAAATACCTTGTATCTTATTTGATTTAAGAATATAAGAGTACAACCAGCTTTAGAGGCATTTCCAGACATCTTACGTAAAGCCTGGCTCATAAGACGAGCTTGCAATCCCATTTGTTGCATACCAATCTCACCCTATGTATTTATATTGAGACGAAGAGTTAGAAATGCCATGTAATTCCCCAAATTATAAAATAAAAATACCTAAAATGAAGAAAATTTGTTGCTTACTTCAATTTCTGCTCGTGGAGTGAGAGCCGACACAGAATCCACGCAAATGAGATCTATGGCACCAGATCTACACATACGATCTGCGACTATAATAATGAAATCACAGTCAATTCAAATACGCTATAAATATCCTTGCTATTGCAATGTGGATACTGCAAAAGTTCTCATATCCATTCCAACACAACCACATAAAGAGCAAAGATAATATTACTTTCAAGAGCCATCTCTCCATGATCAGGTTGGCAGACAATCAAATTTTCTACATCCACTCCTAATGCTTTAGAATATGCTGGATCAAAAGCATGCTCTGCATCAACAAGCATTGCATTGCCTCCTAACCTCTGCACATTGTAATCAAAACATTGCACGTTGATCCCTTAGACATATTTTACATCAAATGAACCTTCATGCTGAGGAATTAATAATTGGGGAAGTGTCCAGATAGATAACTTACCTGCACTTCTGCTATAGCATGAAGTGCCAGGGTAGTCTTTCCACTGCTTTCTGGTCCATATATCTAGAAATAGATACAGCAATTAATGTCAGCGTGTCCATGACAAGCATCACAGGCCAAATTTGTTCAGTAAAATGTCACAAGAATTAACATTTCCATCAAATCCCCAATGCATAAATGAGGTTGCTCCAATGAATCATTTTGTAAATCTCAGAAAGATGTATAACATAATTCTACATAGCTTAAGCACCTTATATTCAGAACTCAGAATGTGAATAAGATAACAAAAAGAAAGAAGTACACAAAAGCACAAAAGCATAGAGTCAGTACCTCCACAATTCTTCCCTTCGGAAGGCCACCACCTAAAGCACAGTCCAGCGTCAAACAACCGCTGGGAAAAGTTTCACTGCAATGTACAAGCTGCTTGAGACTTGATCATGTGTAATCAGATCTAAATGACAAAAGATAGTGGCAATGCAAAACTTGACATTTTCAAATAATTCATTAAAATCAGGTTGGGGTGATAAGTCAGACAGGTGACTAAGAATGTAAAGAAGATACATACACCAAAGCTCCACCAGCACTTCCCAATCGTGTAACACTTCCCTTTCCAAATGAGTTATTTATATCATTCATCGCTGCTTCCAATGCTTTTTGCTAGAACATAAATGTCATTGTCAGATTAAACATACCTTTTAACTAGATTAGAATGAACATCTCGACATCCAAAAAATAATTTCCAGACAACAAAATTTTAACAAGTGAAAACTCATAAGAATAAACTACCGTTTTTAGGGGTCATGCTAACATAGTAACTTCATCTGCACAGTGATCTAAAACCAGTTTATTACAATGATTTCTCAAACCTATGACTTAATCCACTAAAGGATGAGCTCTTAAATTGTCCCCTCTTTGTGTAAAGCAATGCTCTCACCACAATCTACGGTTCACTCATGGTTTATAGCAATGCTAACTCAGTACTTTTAAAAAGTAGATAAAGCATTCTAGAGCCCATCAAATACAAGCAGTCCCTACATGGGATCATATCAAGTGATAAATGTAAGCAGCACCAGTTTCTAAAATCCAATGCCCTAAAGAACCTATCTTTTGCATATTAAATGTCAATATTTTGTTAAACATCCACTTCATACCCAATGACGTTAGCAGCATATATCAAACTGTGATTCGGACAAAGAATAGAAGTTCAGGTTTGCAACGCAACTCTCGTTTGGGGTAACTTCGCAAAATTGACACCTTCAAATATCAAAGTTCACCAAACCCAGAAAAGCACAATTATTCATAAACATAATAAAATACCCCAGCAAACTGATTTAAAAGACAAAAAATCATACCCGGTCAAGGAAGCGGGGGTCCAAGTCCCCGGGAAGAGCACCATTCACTTTCCCTTCCAACTCGCACTGAATTCTAACCCGCTTGGACGCCGAGGGAGGAGTGAAACGTTGACTAAAAGATTGGAACTTCACAGAAAAAGGCAGGAAGAAGGATGAGGGGGCTTTGAGGAAGACATTGTGGGGTTTCAGAGCGAACACTGAATCCATTGAAATAGGAACGACCCCTCTATGATATGAGAAGACTAAGAACCGAAGGAATAAAGTAAAAGGCTATAAAAATGATGCAGCTAAGAGAGTAACAGAGAAAGAAGAAGAAGAAGAAGAAACGAGCGGGTTTGTGATGCTGTCGGATACCGATGAATATGCGTTATTCTTCCTCCCATAGAAAAAAATCGAGAGTTCATCGCAGTGGTACTGGATGGTATTCGTAACACATAATTTAAATATTAAATTTATTAATTTTATTTATTAAATCTAATTAATCTTAAAACTTGTACTTAATAATTAATATTTTGAAAATGTAGGCAATAAGTACTTAAGGAATAGTAAAATTAAAAAAAAAATTATTATTAAAATAAAAATAATAAAATTTGCATGTTAAATTATAAAAATAAAAAAATTATTAAAATTAATGAATAAATCAAAATTTTAAATTCACTATGAGATAATGGAACGAATATTTTATTTAGTTTTTCAGCGATTTTTAAAAAATAAACTGTACTTTCTAAAAGGATGATTCACAAAAAATAATATATTTTTTAGATTAATATTACAAAAATTGATGCTTTATCTAACGTCAAAGAATAAAAATATATAAAAATTTATTCATATCATAAAAGAAAAGATTTTTTTAACAAATAAAATTAATAATATAAATAAATTTTTACAAAAAAAAATAGATGAAAATAGATTCTTTTTAATCTAAAGTATAAGTGTATTGTATATTTTATTTTTTAAAATATATTATATATTTTTTAAAAAATATTAATAAAAAATTAATAATATAAATTATTATAAATTATAAATAAACAAATTATAATTTATAAATTTCAAGGGAAATTAGCATTTGTTGGATGAAAGCTTCGCGGTTCACGTTGTTTGCTATTTATAATCCAACTAAAATTGCAGATCATATAATACAAAGTGAGGTTTGTTAGTTGAAGGATTTTGCTTTGTTAGTAAGCAAAACGACTGCTATGATTAGGCAGAAAGTGGTGTTGTATAGGCAGAAAAGGATTGTGGGCATTAATAGCCCAAGGGGTAATCGATAGTTTATTATTATAGTTAGAATAAATTACATTAATCTTTTGAAGTATTTAATTATGATACTTTACTTCATTTTTATTTAAATATTATACTCCATCCTATTATTATTCAAATATTACACTTTATCCCATTTGTTCATATATTAATTAAAACAATATATCTAAATATTAATAAAATATTTATAAAAAGAATATTAAATTAACATTTTACTTTAATTTTATTTAAAAATTATACTTTGACTTAATTAATCATTTTAAATAATTAATATCTTGATAAATTATGTATTTTTAATTAAATAATTATATTTATTGTAAGGTATAAATTTAACAATGTGTGTGATTATGAGAAAAAAAATTTAGTACAAAAATAGAGGCATCTTAAGAGTGAGTTTAGTTAGCAAAAAATAAGACCAATTATGCTTTATATTTTTTTCTTAACTAAACTCACTCCTAAAATATCTTTATGTACCAAATTTTTTTCTCATAATCACACACATTGTTAAATTTATATCTTACAATAAATGTAATTATTTAATTAAACATAGATAGTTTATCAAGATATTAGTTATTTAAAATGGTTAATTGAGTTAAAGTATAATTTTTAAGTAAAATTAAAGTAAAATATTGATTTAATATTCTTTTTATGAATATTCTATTAATATTCATATATATATTCTTTTAATTAATATTTGAATAAATGGAATAAAGTGTAATATTTGAGTAAAAATAGAGTGGAGTGTAATATTTGAGTAAGAATGAGGTGGAGTATCATAATCAAATAATTTAAGGCAGGTTAATATAATTTACGCTTATAGTTATAAATTAAATTTTTTTAAACATTTATTTAAAAATAAGTATTAAAGTACTTTTCTCCATTTATATGAAAAGTTGTATAAACTATTAAAAGATCAAACTCATATGTCATACTATAAAATAATTAAAAGATATATACGATAAGACAATAATAAATGTGAAAATTCATGGAAATATGATAAAAAAAATTTCATAAAAATGCATTTACACCAAATCTCATCCTTAAGCATTTACTTTAATTTATTTTGTTTTAAATGTACTTATTAGGCACATTTAAAAAATAACTTTAAAGTGTATATTTTTTATAGATAATATAATCTTACTAGAAGAGTCAAAAATAAAGTTAATTATAATTTTGAAGTATGGAGAAAGGCTTTAAAATCCAAAAGTTTCCAATTAAAGAAAGCTAAGACATAGTATAAGGAGTGTAAGTTTTAGCAAGAGATAAGCTAGTTACAATTTGAAGATAAAAATTAAGTAGCACATTGTGTCAAAGTTTTGGTACATTAATATTACAAAGTGCCAAAGAGATTGATGAGGATGTATATAAGTCAAGTAGTTGAAATGGAGAAATGGCTCGAGAGTCATTTGTGATCATAAAATATTTAACAAATTTATAAGAAAAGTTTACATTCTATTATAGTGAGTGTGAGGCATTGAAGGGCCAACAAGAGTAAAAAAAATAAAAGTAACATAAATGAGAATATTAGAATATATGAGTGAACATATAAGAAAAGGTAAAATTCAAAATGATTATATATGGGATAAAGTTGATGTTGCGCCTATTAAGACAAAATTAACAAAAATTTAGTTATGACAATTTAGACATGTACAACGAAGATTGTTAAAGGCTTTTATAAGAAAATTTAATTAAATAATATTTAACTCAATGAAGAGGGGTAAAGCAAGAACAAAAAAAATACCTAAAAAGATTATTAAAAAAGATTTTATGATATTCATAAAATTTTATTTTTGATAGAAACTAATGATATCATTTAATTCATATAATTGAACTCACCTAATGAATAAAGCTTTGTGTATTGATGTTGCACTCACTTAAAAGAATTAGAACTACTCAATTTATTAAACCTTACAAATTAAGCTGTAAAATCTAAAAAATAACATACTCTCTCAAACATTATAAAGATTTAATTTTCTCTTAAATGGGAGAAAAATTCTCCTCTTATTATCCCAATCAAAATGATACCACTTTTGCATAATTGCGAAAACAACACAAAAATTTTTCTTGATAACACGGCCTATTAATCCTTAATATATTATTATATACTCCAACAATTTCCTTTGCCGCAAAAGAAAAATATTTTCAAAAATCTTAATTAAAAAATTTAGATTATTAAATTTTAATTAACATAAAAAAAACTTTTTTACACTTATATTTTCTTATAAAATTTTTTTTATACTTTCAATTGTAATAATTAACACTAGTACACTTTTAAAATGTAGCAATTTAGACCTTCTTTATCATACAAATTAGTAACAGTGCACTTGAATCATGAACTCTTCCTCCACTGAAGTGCTATACCCCCTTCACCCCTGTTCTTTCTCTATTCTTTAGCAAGAAACTCTACTTTGGAATCTAATTTGTCATAGAAACCCAAGCCTTCCTTGATCTGTAGGTGCTGATTTAATGTTGAGAAATGGAACTGTGTGTAAGTTTGTTCGAAGAATGTAACATCATGAGGGCTGCCAAGAAAACGATAGTGGGTTTGCGTTATCTGCTAAAGGTTCACAATTATAAGGTGATTCATGCTCAAGGTATTCAAATATATGCTTAAAAGGTGGATGTCAGTTCTCACGCTCATCACATGGGATGAACCCATGAAAGGTTTACTTATTGAGAGACTCTTTCCCTGCCATGATTGCTTCCGTTTGTAATGGAAGGCTAGCTCCACCTGCCATGATTGCTGCTGTTTGGTTTTCTTTTATAACCATAGCCATTGCTGCTATCACCACTTGTCTCTCTTGTTGATTCAGAGTCACTCTCCTCACTGGGTCTCCTGTAATTACGTGGAGCTTTGGGTTTCAGTTTCAAGAAAGGGTTATTGCATTTCTGTGGAAGAGGAGTGTTGTTGAGTCACATGGCCGCTAGTAATTTATATAATAAATTAATAGAAGATCTAAATTGTTAATATTTAGAAGTATACAAGTGTTAATTATTATAATTAAAAGTATATGAGATTTTTTAAGAGTGTATTAGTGTAAGGATGTTTCTTATATTTTAATCTTAAATTTATAAAATTTATAAATTAACTTATAAAATTTAATCAATTTAATAATTTATTATTTTTTAAACAATTTATATTTCCACTATTAAGTGGAAACACCTTTTCTATTCTGCCCATGCAATTGTCTAATTAGATGTCACATGGAGTTAACTCATTAGTCAAATCCCACAAAAACAAATTTCCTAGGTTGTTATTTCCAAGCTGAGATCCAGAATCTTGGTTTTGGTAAATGAAGGACCAAGTGGTATGAATCTTCAACTGCCCTCACCTAGTTTGCAGGTGAATACATTGACAATGCTCATCCAGACACTCCGGGTCCAAAATATATTTTTGTAATCACTTTTCAACTTACTCAGTTTTTAAACATCATGATTATCCCAAATGGTGTAGAATTAAGAAAGCAAAGATCCTAATTAATGCTTTGAGCCCCGCATACCAAACCTAATCTTTGCTTTCAAAGATAATTGTTTTGCTACTTACTCTACCTGCATGCTTGATATGCTGGTTGCCATAAAAGTGGTACCAAAAAATGGTCTTATTTAGAGGTGATAGGCTGACCTGCTCTAGTTTTAATAACCCTAATTAAGTAAGGTGAAATAAATTAATTTATAATTTTAATAAGTTAAAAAATATTAATCCTACTCATCTCTTAGACAAAATGAGATAGGTCAATTTGAAAATTATTATAATTTTTACACATAAAAATATAAAATAATACATCTGTAGGCCATGGACTTGACTCATTTAATATAATTCAATAAATGATTATGAATTGAATTTTTTTTGTATTTTTTATCTTTTTAATTTTTGTTACTTTAATAGATTATTGAGACTTAGATTAATTAATTTTTTATTTTTATAATTTTTTTATATTTAAATTTATAAATTTTAATTATTTTTTATTAATATTTTTTTCTTAATTTTATTTCTATTTTTTATTATATTTAATTTTTAAAATAAAAATTAAACAATCTCAACTTAAGTTACCAAATATTATTATACAAATATAAATAAACTCTACCCTGACAATACAACCTCTTATACATTCGTTTCCTACCATTTACCATTTCCCTCTCTTTCTAAACGCTTGTCTCTAAAAATCCCACGTAGAAAACACATTTCCCAGGTTATTTATGGTGCCGTGTTTTAACGCGGGCCCACCACCTGCTTTACTGTAAAAAGTTTCAAATCACTGCAGTCGTGTGGACTCACGGAAGGGAAACTCACCCAAAGCCTCATTTGTCAAAAAGAACGGAAGCACTTCACGGTGTCTGCCAATGAGGACTTTTCTTTTGGTCCAATGTATTAGGTTCTGTTTGCTTTAAGAGCCGCTCATGTCCATCTCATGGTGACTATTCATCTAATGTTACATGCCCGTTATGTTTCAAAAACTGCCGTTAATTATCAGATTGAGATACAAGTATATAGCAATTTTGCTTTAGTTTTCTTTTTTTCTCTTTTGCATCTTTTTTATAAGCATCATAAAATTTAATTTTTATTAAAATTTAAAATTATATAATTTTATCTCTTTCAATAATAATAACTTCAATATTTGAATTTAGTTATTTATTTTATATCTCGACTTGAGTATAATCAACTTTTTATTATATTAATACCTTATTAGTTGAAGCATAATTAAATTTAATTCTTGTTGAGGTATATAATTGAACGATGGGCCAATACCTTATTAATTGAAGCATCACAAGATTTAATTGCCATCAAATTTTAGAGTTGAACGTTTTTGTCTTTCCTTATCTAATTTCTTGATAATTTGCTTGTATCATACTTTCACCTTATGGAATCCCTTATTTCTTAAAAAAGTTCAAAATAAGTTTAAGATGACTTCATTTTTGGTTCAAAGATATAGATATTTTGTGCATGAAAATATGGATAGTCTAGGGATTGAAAATTAAATTGAATAATCTTTTGGGCATGGAAAATTAATTTGAAATATGGTTTGTAAGCTTAGAAGTCTAAACCTGTCGGTGCGGAACAACAAGAAAGACTTCTATACTCTTACGAAGATTAAAAAAATATATATTTATTTGAGATGTACCTAAGATTTTTTTTATTTAAATCCACTTATTTTTTTAAAATTCTTCATATTGAACTTTTTTTAAGAAAAAAAGATAGTTTTATAAAATAAATGGACTATTAAATTATTATTAATAAAATTAAAATTGTTGGTTTATTGAATTTTATAGTTTAATATATAAAATTTAATAAATTTGATAATTTAAAATTTTTAAATAAAAATTTAAGAAAACTTTGTTTATAAAAATAGTATAATCATTTCTTGAATGAAAAGCTATTAGATAAATAGGAAAATGGTATTAAATAAACGGACACAAAAATAGACTTGAAGGAGAAAAACCAAACGCTGCCTTAGCTATTAGGTCAGAGAATCCTTAACGTAAGGTCATAAGGATTTAGCCTCCTCTGATGGCAATTGTCTCTTCCTATTTTAATAATCCAAATTAAAGTGACGGTCATAAGAGAACATATAATAACCCCCAAATTGTTTGCATCAACCCCAATTTTTTTATTCAGCCTCAACATTTTTGTAAACTAAATTTTATAAAATTTTATTTAAAAAATTTAAAATTATAAAATTTATTAAATTTCATAAAATTTTAAAATTTAATAAATTTAATATCCTATATTAAATTTTATAAATAAAACATTATGTCTCTTTTTGCACTTGTGTTTGAATACAAAATTCACTAAAAAGAAAGTGTAAAAAATGTCACTCTACCCCATTTCCTATCCTTCCTGATTTCTATTGGTAAACGTGAAGTTGTTAGAAGACAGATGTGCAATTGACCTGAAGATCTTCTGCTCTACTCCCACTGCCTAACATTAGAAAGAAAATAGTAGCACATCTATACAGTACAAACAACATATATTATTTAAAGATTATTCAAAGCATTGTGTATCCATCACATAAATTTAGCCATTTGTGTTGAAGAAAGAGAATTTTTATGGATAGGGTTATATATAGTTGCACACTTTTCTTAATATAATCTTTACATAAATTATTTTATATAAGTATATTAAATTTAACTGATTTCGCAAGAATTTAGTTAAATTCAACTAATCATTGTTCAAACACATTCTTAGACAAAACAAACATATTAGCTAGATACTCTGTTGATTTTGGTATTCAATTATTGGGTTGGTTGTGGGGAAATTTTTTTTTTCTTTAAAGAACTATGGAACATCTTTTATTTGGCTTAAATGACCTCTTGATAGCTACCCTTGAGTAGAAGCTACATTAAATTTTATATTATAAAACAATCAAGCTTAGTGTCTAATATTGTTCAATCATTAGAGCCCTCTTGAGATCATGATGTCTACACTTCTATAGGTAATTACAAAAATTCTTCAGTGTATATTATCTCTTTTGGTATTTTGTATAACTCTCATATATATTAGTGTTAGGTTTGAATTTGGGTCTTCAAGAGAAAGTCTCTTCAACTTGAAGGTTGGATATACTTGATAAATTAATGGAGCTTAGTAAATATCACAGTCCAATACGATGAGAAATTATACTTTCACATAACAAAAGTTGCATAAAACCTCACAAATAAAGAGGCGGCGCAACTAGACCAATATTATATTATCTTCTTTTTTTTGTAAATGCAACAATTTCGTTTGTGAAGTTTAGTTAATTGAAAATATTTTTTCTCTAATATGATGTCATTAAAAACACAATATTTCATCCGCTAACTGAAACTTAACTAAATATATTAAGTTTTAATAATTACAAGTCCCATTTGCTAACATATTGGGACATAACTTTTATGGGCAGCTAGTAATACCTAACATAACAATGTAAATATATGTAAATGCTCACCATTTCTCAAAACAACGGTTTTTTCTCTTCCCCTCTGTTCCCTCTGTTCTTTAACTTCTTTTGGGTGAGGGGAAGGGGCTATAATTTGGGGGAACCCACACCAGGAATTTAAGTTGAAATCATCAATAATTGTTCCACAAGTTGGGCATACCCACATCAGACAAGTAATTCTCTGAACTTCCTTCTCCTAAGCTTGTTGGTGACCCTTTTAGACTTGGGTTTTGAGGGTTGGCTTCCATCTTTGTGAGCTGACTCAAAACAGCTTTTAGTACCTTTGTATCACTGGATAAAGGGTCTAAGCAAGAAACCAAATTGGGTGTTCCTCCATATGTGGTTGCAATCTTGGCAGATAATAAGTTTGGCTCCATGGTGGTTATGTGGTTGAAGATAGGGTTGGTTTGGTTTTGAGAGAAAATGGAGAAGCAGGGCACTTGCTCATATTCTTCCGCACGGGTTTGATGAGATTGGTCAAAACTGATGTAAGAGTCCATTAATGCAGGAAGAGATGAAGAGCCAGTGTCATCATAGCAGCTTCCCATGCTAGGTTTGGCATCAACTTCTCTGTTTTTGTAGAACACCCTACACAAAACCCAATCTTCCTGTATGCAACCAACAAAAGACAAAGTGCAAGACAAAGGTAAGAAAATGGGAGAAATAAAATGAGTATTACTATATATTAAAAATACCAGTACAATTTTCCTCTTTCTTTATAGCTAAGAGAATTTGGTTACCCACATAGGCTTACATAAGGTGTTTGATAAAAATTCAAAGGGTATCTTCTTAGCTCAGCTACCAATATCCATTTGAAGTCATAATTTAGCCAATGGTCACAAGTGAGACAAATTGGGTTTTGGTAAATGGCGAAAACTTATTCTAAAAAGTCAAAGTCTTGGGCCATTTATTATAAGCAATTTAACATTTCACAACTTGCTCCACGATTCATTGAAAAAGAAAACGCATAAAGTTCAACGCCATTTGAATAACAAGAAAAAGAAAAGGAATATGCTATCAAGATTCAAAAATGATTTAGCGTCACTACTTGACCATTTCTTAAAAATGGAAAAAAGAATTCCCCAAATTCACTATTTTTCAAAAAAAAAATTGTCTAGAGAAAATTAAAAAGAAAAAAAAAAATCCACCTCTATAAACACATGTAATTAAAAAATTTAATATCAAATATCATGGGATGTATTCAAATTTAAGTCGTGAACCTCATCATTTGAAATCAAGTTTAGTGGGTTCACCTTGATTACATAAAAAATGGTGTAAATGTTATTATATATGGTCTCAGAATATAAAGAAAGTTTATTTCATATTTGATGTAGGACCTGTTGAATTTATCAATTTTCTTAGTTTTATTTATAATATTTAAATAAATTTAATTTAAATTTTATAAAATATAAATTATGTGAAAATAACTATAAAATATATATATACTAGAATATCATACCTTGTAAGGAGAAATTTTAGGAGGGCCAAGGGGACCTTCAAGGCGAAACTCATGCATGACCCATTCGGTCTTTCTCCCCTTGGGAGCCCTTCCTTGATAGAACACCAAAGTCTTCCTCATGCCAACAAGAGTACCCTTGCGAAGGATGGTCCTGTCCTTCCCTGTGGCCTTCCAATAGCCTGAGGCGGTGGCACGATTTGTCCTCAGACCCGTCGCATACTTGCGGTCTCGCTGCGTGTAAAAGTACCATTCCTTCCCTCCCACACATGCTGTTTCTGCAATTATTCAACCATTCATTGGCCAACAAAATTTAACATAGAATTCAATACTCATATAATGTTTTATATCATTATAAAATTATATAACAATAGTAATAAATAAAATCTTATACTATTATATAAGATCAGCTACATGATTAAATGATGTCATTGAATTTATTATTATAATATTATATTATCCAAAAAATAATAATAAATTTTAGGGATAAGAATCCCAAAAATATGAATGTTATTTGATTTAGTCAATTGGTTTGAATGAGTTTCTTTTGTCTAAGTCAACTATGAGTGATAAGAAATTCAAATCAATTTACAATATTATCTTTTGCTTTGCGAATCATTGAATTTGAAATCTTGAATGGCCACTGGCTTTTCTTTATTGACAATTTTATCAAATTAATTTTGACTATCACAGATTGGGGAGAAACTATTAAATTATATGAATAAATTGTATTTTTCTATGATTATATATATATATATATATGCTTAATTAGAAAAACTAGTTTGATAAGTAAAGGTTTGTTTGGAAGCAATTGTTGAATATCCTTGAATGAATATAATTGTAACTACTAATTATAAAGGCCCCATATATATATAATTGAAACTTATTCCATTAAGTGCTTTTGTTTCTTTATGCCTATCCTTATCCGTTTCTTTTCTAAATATGACCTATGTGTATAAAAAGAAAAACAAAAAAAAACAAAACTGATTATGCTGATTTCATTATCAAACAGTTATACCATTATCCAAAAATAATGTAAACAGTGATCATGTGGCCTAGCATACCAAGTATTTATTTTGACCAATCATACAACAGCCTAAATAATTATATCCATTTGTTATTATCCTCAAAAAATTATACATTATCTTGTAGAAGAAAAATTATAGAATAAATTAATACTACTTATTCACCAAAATCAATTCAATATATGCCATGCCTTAGTTGTAGAATTAATGTTAGTTGTAATAGAAAAATATCAATTCAAAATATGAAAAAATTCATAGGATTTTGAATCCTCACATGATATGCCTCTATATGATTATAGTATCCTAAAATATAATGAAGATATTACTATTCTATGTTTAAATATTCTTAAACATTTTGCTGGTTTATATTTTGATACCTAAAAATAATATCTCTACCTTCACTATATTCTAAATGAGTAAAAATATTTTCATTTTTTATTTTTACAAAAGACTTGTACACAAGTTATGAGTTTTTGAATCAGTAAAATTTGATAGTTCATTATGTGTTGTAAGGATTAAAAGAAATAGAGTTATAAAAATAATATAGCTGATTCTATATTATTGTTGTATGATATGAAGCATAATAATATCAAATGGAGAGTAAAGGGTTAAGATCATTGAATAAGAGACTTAAAGAGGTTGAATTCCTTTAAAATGAAATGTACATGTGGGGTAATGGTGTTCATGTACACGCGTGTGGTTGCTATGAAAATAGGTTTGCATAGTCATGAAATCGCTTTCAAACACTTTATAATAGGACAAGTTCAATGTGTCAATTTATTCTAAAAGCTTTGAAATTGATGTGTGGTTTTTTAACAACTGCTCTTTTAAAAAAGAAAAAATATTGAGGTTATGTTTGTAATTTTATATTTAAATCACTAATAGATGTAACTTAATTTTTGATATTTAAAAATAAATAAAAATAAAAAAATTAAATAAAAAAAATTATAGATAAAATTATAAGTAGATAGATGAAAGAATAATAGTGCCCTTAAAAAGCACTGCTGTAATATACTGCGACTTACATGATTATCAGAGCTTCCCATTTAAAGCTGCTAACTGAGATCACAAAATTCAATACCAAGC
The DNA here is from genome assembly GCA_037013595.1 of Dicorynia guianensis. NCBI lineage: Eukaryota > Viridiplantae > Streptophyta > Magnoliopsida > Fabales > Fabaceae > Dicorynia > Dicorynia guianensis. The sequence continues at coordinate 8,730,411 of JASUAB010000009.1, forward strand.
TGTACACGTATGTATTTATGCATATAAATATTTTATAATAATTTTAAAAACATACAAAAGTTTGAAACTCTTTATGAAAAATTAATAATAATACACATGAAATAATTAATATATATTTTTTAAAAAAAGGGTGGTTGTGCTGTCAATAATCATTATCATTAAGGAATTGACCTAACCCACTTGGTATCTACATTAATCTACATGTATACATCAATTGAAATAAAACTTGAGACCCCATGAAAGCATAGAAGCTTATGTAGTTTGTGAATTAATATGTTTATGCTTTCTAGTTATTTGACATAGAAGATAATTCTCCATAGAAGCTTATTGATTTTTCATCCAAAATAGGAAAAAAAAGAAAAAGGAAAAATGGAAGTGTATATCAAACTAGCTAGCTAGGATACCTTTGCATATTATTTTCAAAGACATTTAAGAGCCTCTTGAAGTGAATAAAATCTCCAATATTAAACCTTTTTTTCTTAATTAATTGAACATTTATGAGAAAAATTAGAAAAATCTGGTTTATCTCATTAGTCATACGTGTGGCAGGTATGATTTCCCTATATCAAGAACATAATTGAAGCGAGCACAAAACACAGAAGAGCACCAATAGAATGGCATCTATTTTTAGCCATTCCAGTAGCTATCATCACCTCTCACCCACACAACCTAGCTATTATCACAAAGATAAAGAACGAAACTTTCTCCCTTATCACATTTTGAAAGGGGGCTAGCAAGATTACAAAATAGCCGAAAGCAACAGCCCCATTTTTGTACTTTACCAACGGAAATATATAGCAAACTAAACGAATCAAACATACCCATTAGTAGCATGTGGGGATGCCCAAAAAAAAGGGTTAATTTCAAACTCTCTAAAATTCTTTTCAGGTAAGAAAGTTGAGGGCCTAATTGAAAACTTTTACAGTGGATTATAACGAAGAGTGATAAATCACTTAAAATATGCAATCCAGAAACTTAAAAGAAGATACTCTTAAATCAATAATTGAACGTCATTGTTCCACTAAAAACGTGGGCATAAAGAGTTCTAATTTGAATAATTATGGAAGAAGTTATAACTTCAAATCGGGATGCAGTTATGGTATGAAAAGAGAAGATGAGACTCACCGGGAATATCCCAAGGTTCGCACTTGTTGAGGTCAACGTCGATCATGAGAGGGGAGTCACAGTGTGTCACCTTCTTCATCAAGTAATCGCAGACAAGTTCTTCATCTCTGGGATGAAACCTGAACCCTGCAGGCAGCTTTGCCTCCACCATGCTTATGTTGCTCATTTTTTTCAACAAGGAGAGAGAGAGAGAGAGAGAGAGAGAGAAATTCAGAGAGGATAGAAGTTAGAAGCTCAAGAGTGGAATGGGCGAGATCTCGGAAACGTGAGGGCGTGCCAGGTGTATATATAAACAGAGATGAGAAGGAGTATGAACACAGAAGAGGTTCAGTCAACTGGTAATTACGTGCAAGGAGAGAGAGCGTGGGAGGAAAAGAGAGCGGTTGCCTAGATGTATGATGACGTGGACGAACCAATCACTGCCAACCTGCTGACGTGTATCATTAATTCTTGGGGCCGTTGCGTCTTTCCATCCGTTCCAGAATTTATAAGTATTAGATTAAGAGAAAATAATTGTGTGAGAATAAATATGTGAGAATTAAAAAGTGTCAGATTTAGAAATAGGATGAGAGAGAAAGAAAGAAAATAGATAATTAGAGAGAGAAAGAGTTGGGCACAAGGAATCGGCCAATCTCCCATGAGAGAGGCTCACTGGCTGATGACATAGTCATTTTTGGTTTTGTCCATTTCTGCTTGGCCTCAAGGTTGATTGATTTGGCTGCACTCTCCTTTCTATTAATTTATTTTATTATTTTCTAGTTTTATATCTTATTTTTTAATAAAACTAATGAAATTTTGTATATGCTTTGGCCCTAAACTACTAAATAATGTTCGAAATGATATTTGTCGTTAGTCAAAATTGGTTGTAAATAAGCTGGCATCCACAGGATTTTTCGTGAATGACCTTTTTTTTTTTTGGTACGGGATTATAAAATGAAAGAATGCCAGCATATCCCTACGATGGATCATGAATGACCTTTAGCCAAAGCTTTAAGAATTTCTTTTTATTAAAAGGTGGTGGGCTTTAATGGCATAATATATAATTTAGATGTAATGAAGACAAATTATGGAAAAGACATAGTCTAAGAGTCTTTTGGGCTAAAATCTGATAGGAAGGGAGAGGGGTTAGGACGTTAGGTGATCAATATGCTCATAAAAGATAAAGGTTAAAAAATGGTAATTTATAAAAGAGATTTTTTTAATTAAAAAATTATCATTTAATTCTTATTTTAAATGAAGATCAATCTCATTCAAAGAGTAAATATCTCATAAAAATTTCGAAAAAAAATTTAGAATGAGAAAAAGTTTTTTTCATCATCAATAAAAATTTATAGTGCAATTACAAATAGTTTACTAACAAAAGACTCCTATATTCAAACCTAAGTGATGTAATTAATTGTCATGAATGAAAGGTGGACTAAGTGAGCCAACCTTATTAGCAGGGGTTTATTATTGATTTGCAACCATGCTATTAACTTGTAACAAATATAAAAAGAAATCAGTTAATTAGCTATTAACCCAACAGTTAAAAAAAGGGTTAGTGTGTCCTATTTGTTTTTTATGCAATAATTCCAAACCCCCAAGTAGTAAATTTTGATAGGAAATGATATTATACTTTCCCCTTAGGAAACAGAAACTACCATTTTGAACAACTATTGGAATTGAAATGAGGAAGAGAAAGCAATTCTTTTGGTTGGATTTTTATAATTTTTGAAAAAATTATGACCTCATCCACCTTTTGGTTGGATGCAAAACGTTCCGCTTCCGTTAAAAACTTCAAAGGATTAGGTACGACTTCAACATTCATATTTTCTATATTCATATACATTTTAAAATTCTATAAAAAGAAAATAGTGATTTGGAAATTAATCATTGTTATGAATACTTTGCTCTAAGAATTTACAAAGACAAATGATCATTATGCATCTTTTAGAAGTAACTCATTTATTAGTTGTAAGAAAATTAAAAATAATTCACAAATACTTTACAAAATTTAGACTAAAAAACTCAAAAAAATTAGTGTAATTCTCCTCTCGTATTCGCATTTTTACAAAAAATTATATTTCACAACTCTCAATTGTTTATTGGCTGTTTGAATAGAATTTATACAGTTAATCAAGGATTACAGGTTGTGAGGTGTGAATTTTTTATAAAGAATAAGGTGTAAAACTAATAAAATTCAAAATTTAAATAATTTAAATTTTTTAAAATAGAATTTTTATAAAATTCAATTTATAACAACATAGAAACTGCATTTATTGTGTTGCTCAAATTTCATTTGATCTGACATGAAATGATGCTCAACGTATTGGCCACGGAGCTCAGGCCGCACGTGAATTTGATAGTCAATTCAAGTTTTATTTTTTTGTATCTAAGTTCGTCTAAGTCAACTTAATTGACAATTTTTGCCAACTATCATTTCGGTTTCAAAATCCTCAAACAGAGAAATGGGAACTGTAATTTGTATCTATGACTTTTTGAAGTCCTCAAGAAAATAGGGATGTTGGTGGGTTGTACAATAACAATGGTTGAAAAGAGGTACATCTTGTTTATAGGGTGGACTGTATATAGTAGTAAATAGTGCTATATTGCCATGGTTGTAAGACAATAGATAGAGGGGATTTGGAGAATTTGATGATAGGTTCGGCAGACGAGACAAGTGGCAGGCGAAGTTGACTACCCCTTGTTTTGTGGTTAGGTAAGTAGAGTTTCCCTATTTTTAGGTTTAATATCGGTGGGGGTCACGTGTGTGCCCAAGAAGGTTTTTCTGAGTAGCTTGGTGCTTAAGGGACATGGGATTTTCAAGTCATGGAAGCGAAAATTTTCAAGTTGTTTAAGCAGCCATGATTCAATGCCCAACAATTAAGACCATAGACATTGTATAAAAATTAGGTTAATATTAGTTGACGATGTGAAATAGTTTATGCAATTGTACATGTCCCACATGTAATAAATTTAAAAGATAAATATATATATATATAAATGTTGACCAATTTTATATATGTACATATGTGTATATATATATATAGAGAGAGAGAGAGAGAGAGAGAGAGAGAGAGAGAGAGAGAGAGATTCAGAATTTAGAATAGTGATCAGTCATTAGTGTGCTAAAATAAGAGTAGGGTTAGTGAAATGAAAGGTATGGTAGAGAAATTAGGTTAATATATGATGAAAAGAATTGATGGATACTTTGAAAAGTGCTGATATTTGTATATACTCACTTTGCACACTTTTTCACTCACTCTCTCCTGTTTAATTTTTGTTTTTGGGCTGCCCACACATCCCTTTATCATTTTCGCTTTGATATAACATCATCATAGAGAAGTTGATTTGAATGACAGGAGTTTGAGTATTTTAAATAAGTTATCTTAAGTTTAATTTAAGTTTTGTATATAGAAAAAATTTGCTTAGAAGAGATCTACCCACTTCGATAACTTTAGTATCTTAAGGAAATTAGTTTTCACCTGCCAAGAAGATGATACTCCAAGATAACCCAAAAAAATCATCTTGGAGAGTCTTCAACTAATATTAATTAGAGTACGGGCACTTTTTATCTTTTTATTTTTTTTAAAAGAGTAATTTAATCATTCAACTTTTAAGTTAAATAATTTAGTCCCTTTATTATTGTAATTCAGGCAACTTAGTCCCTCATCTACCTAATTCTCTTTTGCTAATATGATATGATTCATCAATAGTATCCTAAACTTCATTTTTTCTATTGTAATGTAAAATGATTATTATGTAAAATTATCTCTTAATTAAAAAAGCTATTGAGATAGGCTTGAAACTTGACAAACAAACAGATGATTTTATGCCAAAGGAAGGGTGTTAAAATTTTTAAAGTAAAAATAAGATTTAAATTATTACTAATTAATTATGTCATGATGAAAAAAAAATTTGATAATTGAGGGACTAAATTACTTTAATCCTATTTATGAAGTGATTAAATTATTTAAATTATATTTGTAAAGAGATTAAATTATTTTAATTATAATTGTAAAAAAATTAAATTATCTAATTTAAAAATTAAAAAATTAATTTATTTTTTAAAAAATATAAAAACTAAAAGTACCCTCATTCCAATATTAATTTATCTTATTTGATAAGAAGATGAACTCTAGTCAATTCTTTGTTTTCCCTCTTTTTGAAGGTAAAGCAAGAAGGCAACGGGTCTATCTTGCTGATATTTTTCATGTCTAGAGATAGAGGAAGGACTACATTTATTGGGTTATTAGTTATAATGACTTTATTGATGACAATTTTACATGCACTAAAGGAGTTGAAGTCGTCTTCAACTGTAAGATGTGAAAAAATCTTAGGGTTCCGCTTATTGGCTGGACACCACCTCTCAGTAGTTGGCACTTGGCAGATGCACAAACCCAACATCAATGACTTTGCTCAAGGCAGTCCAAAGCTGAGAGTGGCATGAGGCTATCATCATTCATCAAGATGGGATGGGGAACCTGGATTCCTAGTTTGTCAACGAAAGTAGGCCACGGCTTCATTATTGTGGGATGACTGAAATTAATGCAAGGACTTTACCTCGCCACTGACACCACAATTTAATGATTTAGAGTAATGAGAGTTATGTATTGTATTTATATCTTCTTTAATACATTTGTCTCTGTTAAAATATCTTTACGATTTCGGTTACACAAATTAGTCACGTATAACAGGGTGTGTAGAACCAGGCTGAACTCAAGAAATTTTTTTTACCAAGTACTCATAAATCTACACAAAAAGAGAGATGGAAACTTCCACACGCAAGATAGAATTCTTACGAGGGGAGTTTACTAAATTTTCATTAAATGTAATTAGATTTATTAATAAATTAAATTTCATAATTCAGCTTTGTATGATTTAATAAATTAAATTTTTAATAAAATTTAATTTATAAATATAATATAACTACTTCATAAAATATAGATATATGGGGTGTATTATTATTTTTATGTACTTACACTTATATTTTGTCTACAAATCTCAATTTGAGATCATTCTTAAATTATGTAAAAAAATTTATTCAATTTAAGACCAATTTTAAATTGAACATTATACAAAATATATAAATATAAATATGTAAATATAACATTACTCTTTTATGGATTTAACCTTGTTCTAATGAGTGTAGCCTACTATTATCCAATTATTTATGTGAGCTTCTTACAACACCATATCATTTTGAGAGATAAATAAACACCTGGCTTGTTATACCCATTAATAAAATTTTATAAAATCTTCTTTCAAAGAATCAAAATTATTAAAATTTCATATATTAATTTTATATATTAAACTATAAAATTTAACTAATCTCATAACAATCACTATTTATAAATATTTAATACTCTTACATTATGCGAGAATACTTTTACTCAATAAACACAATAACTTGTGGAAGGACGTCCAAAGTTCCTGTACAATAGTCCACAATTTTATGTTGTACAAAAATTGTGTTTAATCGCTCTCTCAATACGAAAAGTTCATGAAATATGAGCATCCAAGTTCAGCCAGTACAAAGACTTATTTCAATTTGCCTGTTTGGATTATGTAAAATCAATTTTACAATCATTTCTAAAAGTCATTTTTTTCAATATTTCTTTTAAAAATATTTCTATAACTTCTTCTATTAAGCTAGATTTTCAAATTTTATTAGTTCAATTATTTTTAAAAATATAATTTTATTAAATACTCACTTAGAATAATCTTAACTATTAAATTTATTGAGTTTTATAAATTAAATTATACAATTCAAAATTTTTATGGCCCAAATAAACTTTTGTAAATATTTAATAAATCTATTAAAAACACAATTCTTTTTTTTTTTTGGTACAGATTAAAAACACAATTCTACTCACAGTTAATCCAAACCTATCATGCCGAAACAATGAAAGCATACTTTTCCCATTAGGTACTAGAAATTTAAAACCGACTCCTTCCCTGTGATATTCTTAGTGAAAGAACCACTGCTTGACTAAACACAAGCACACAATCTGGTCTGTGCAGGGAACCTTGCACCAATCTGAGTACAAACTTCTGCTGAAAAACAACTACCATGCGCCCCCACAGAATAGGAGCAACACAAATGGATAAAGACGGAAGGAACCCACTAATTGACGCAAATGGGTTAATCTATACATTCTTATTCCAACACGACTCTTGCTTCAATGTAAAGCCCACAGTGGTGTAGTGACTGCGGTCAAACTCCAAACAGAAGTACTCCAGACATAAGAGTGTGGGCGAATCATACATTAACATGTAATATAAAAGCATCATGGTTCTGAGACAAAGAATGTCAGTTGATGCATGATCTAGAATGCAGCCAAGGCAACAATGAGAGACAAACCAAACTGCTCTAATGATTTTATTTAAAGTAATCTAGTGTCAATGCAGTATTTGTGTGGCCAACCTGGAACTGGAATAGTAATCATTAAAGGTTACGACATAAAGTCATTTTTGGAGAGCGATGGTGCATAATTATCTCGAAAGCTATACAAAACATGGTCCAGTATTCTATTTATTCTTCGGTATTTTGAAAAGTCCAGTGCACTGAGTGCACCTTTAGATCCATTGTCTGTCAGATACAAATACAATTAAGTTTCATTCAAACTTAAATAATTGACTTTTGACTAATTCATGAGAGTGATTTTGTGCCTATCAGAATCCACTAAAGAGGGACTAGCTCTAGATAGGATGTATCATGTACTTAGTTTCAGCCATTCCTCTTTTTAGTGATGGCTACCTTTTATGTCTTTTTGCTCAGTATCACTATCTAGGGGAAGGAAGAAGGACATTCAGTAAAGTCTAAAACGACGAAATTCTTTCAACCATGAACAGATGGCAAACCTAAAGGGGCTGCCATCTGTCGCCAAGCCAACACCCTCAGCTCAACACGACAACACATGTTAATTTCATCAATATCTAGACGTTTAAACTTTAAACTTAATGCAAAGCCAAAAAACAAACTCCTCACCTCTTATCCGCATGCTTCAGTTGCCTTTCAAACAGAATAAGTCACTGTTCTTGACAAAGAGTAATTATCATCTCTGCAAATAAATGCCATTTAAGATAAAGCAATTATAGACGCCAATACAACCGAAATGAGTGATAGAACAATATTTCATTATTTTGTCACTGGTCAAAGATGGGTAACTAACACATGAACACGAACAAATTTGACCATCTATTCCAGTGTCCTGAAAGATAAGTGAGAACTGAGGCAACCGTTTGATTCACCTGATGGAACAATGATGAACGAATATTCAAAACTACTTTGGCATCTTACATAATCTTTCATGCAACACAAACTTGCAAACATAATAGCCAACTGAAAGAGTCCTTTACTTGAACCATCTATTACCGTAATAAGAGATAAGATCTAACAGGAATATACCCATGACATATGGTAACCCGAATGAGAATATACACCGAGTAGTAAAGCTACTGGGTCACGTCTTATTAAGTCAACAAAGCTCACAGTTCCACTTATTCTCCAAATATTCTCGTTCATATCCGGTAAACAATTGAACTTCTTCCACAAAACATAATTCCTGTTAGTTGTTCATTTGTTAAGTCACTATCGAACAATTATCAATAGTACAATACCTACATAGCTGCGGGTTGATTTTCAACTATATATCAGCATTCAAGCCCATCTCTAAATTACAGTACATATGGCTAATTCTTTTGCTATTCATAATGAAGCTGGATAAACTCGCAACATACTCAAAATTTTAGACATCACTTATAAAAGTAAAAATAATACAAGTAATTAGTGAAGTAGCAGCACCATGGTTGAATATGTTGAGTCATTAGACATTGTTAGATAATGTTGACTTGGTAATTAGCAGACAACATGCATTCACCAGAAAAAGAGAGGGGGGGGGGGGGGATGGGACAAAGAGAATACAGAAGAAGTCAAGGAGACATATGGGAATTCAGAAATCATGACCAAAAGAAAAACATTAGTCATTGCTATTGCAACAATAGAGTAACTTCACTTGCTAACTTCGTAAGAGATAAGTTTCTTTTTTTTTTTTTTTTGGATACAAGAGATAAGTTTCTTACACCAACTTGATGTGGTCTAAATTACAAACGTTTCTTTGACCAACTTCATATAAAATCACACACTAAAGTTGGATAAAAGAGTCAAATCAACTTTCACGACTGTGATGCACACTATCTTTATAAGCTGCAGCTGGCATGTGCAGTCACTTTCCACTAAATTTGAATAGAAAGTGGATGACTAAGGCAAATCTGGAAGCACAGACGTGAAGTGGGAAGAAGATAATAAAGGATATTGAATCTTGGGGGAAGGAGACTTTAAAGATGAAAGCGTGTTCATGCACTTGACCATATTTGGCTAGTTAATTAACTTCCCAAAGCACTAGGTAATGAATAAGTAAAAATTCAATTGATACTTAGTAAAAATATATGCCCTTGTAGAAAATACAGGAATTTGGCCAAAAGTGCCAATTTTCAATGGATTACAATATCCTATATATGATCACCATCTCATAAAAGGTGATCCGTGATCTAAATACCTATTATTCAGATAACAATGCAAGATGTGACATAGATTTAGCTCCAAACATCACAGGTAAACAAGTTACATGGCTCTTAATATCCTAAATCATTTAGTGTTAGCTCAAATCATGGCCAGCTAGCTACTTGGGGCATCACAGAAAACATCCAAGTAGTACCTCTCGTGATGTAGGGCCACACTGAACCCATCTATACAAACTCAGTAAATCCTTGATCCAACAAGGAGAGAGGGAAGTGATGGATTGGATGATGGCAGCAGCTTAGTGGCCATCGGTTTGACCCTCTTAACCTAAAGGAGGATCCAGAAAATCCAGTGGACTGTATGGTGATGGATTTTGAGGCATTAGGATTGATATCCATTATAACTAACTGGAACCCATAGAGCTACGCAAGCAATACCACCACCTATGGTTCAATCAAATTGATAACAAGAACGTGTAAAAAAAATCCAAATAGAAAAAGAAGGGATCAACCAGAAACCACCACTTCAAAAATTAGGTTCAGTAAATATTATTTTAACAACCTTTTGATGTTGAGCCAGTTATGCTTGCTTGAAGATAGGCAGTTCATTATTCAAGCTTTTTGAGTAAGTTTGGATAGATCCTGCTAAAGAAAAAGACAACCAGAAGATAAAATTAAAGGATATTTGAGAAACTGTGATTGGATAATAAAAGCAAAAAAGCAGAGAAATGCACACACTCGTGAAGAGAGACTAATACCTTTTGCTAACACAAGGAAAAAAAATAAGTGTAAATTATTTTTGCAACTATGGCCACATTCCATGGGGATAAATTTGGGTCAAATCTTGGTGACAAGTAGAATACACTAACTTGCTCTTGAAGGAACAATAATCTATCAAGCAGAATAATAATTTCCCAAAAAGTAGCTCTGAGAGACCAACAAAGTCCTCTAAGCTCCTGTGCATAATTGTTGCACTAATTAGTACTTTGCCGTCATCTTTTTTGCTAGGGTCACAGCATAAAAACACATAGACCTTCAAATGCATTTTATGAAAAAAAATGTATTTTTTGTGGGAATTGTACCAAATTTTCTTGGTTGCAGTCACAAATTTTAAATTAAAACTTCTTTCTTTTATGAGAAAATTTATATCAAGCAACAAAGTATAAATTGACATACCAAAAATGGCTCCGCTTCCTTCCACTAATAAAGAAATAAAGTCTTCAAAAAAGCATAAATAAACCCCAAGTGCATACTAATGACAACAGTAAAATACAATTGAACTCTAGCATAAATTGACATACAAAAAATGGCTCCGCTTCCTTCCATATTCCTTGTAAGTTTAGATCAAGCGAAGGTATAATCCCAAGATGACATAATCCATATTGGCAGGAATTTTCAAGAAGTGTATATTTGTCATTAGATGGAGTCTCTTGACATCCACCACCTTCATTAGATAGAAATTCATGAGACAATGCATTTTTTCCAATCTTGAACCCAAAATTCCATCCGCAGTACATTTAAAAAGGCATTCTCTCTCAGTGATTCAAATGCTCCCACACAGCATCAGATCAAGTACTAGTCACATTCATTGAGCGTATACATGAAAGACATGCAGCACAGAAAGAAGTATTATCAAGTTTTGAAGTGCTTATTTTTGTAAGAAGTCTGCAACAGAAAGGCATTACAAAGCCTTTTCAGTTCAGGAACATCTCTCTCCCTCTTCAACTTTTCCTTTTCCACCCCTTTTTAGGTGTTGGATGGAAAGTGGGCAAAATGAATTGCCAATTATAAATGAAAACCATAACCTCTCAAAGAGACTAATTCAAGTTACCAGTTTCTGATTCTGCAGGCTCTACAGAAGGGCAACTTTGTCTTATATGGGAAAGCTCCACAGGCAATGATGAACAAGCATTTCCTTCAACATGCACCTGAGACTCTACGGATCTACTTTGGTGTTGACAATGCAAAGCCTTCCCTTTATGCCCAATTGAAGGAGTTTTCATCATAACTTCTGGATCATGTTTAGAAAGAACCTTTAGAAGCAAAGAAACTATGATTTACAACACAGGATGAGAAATAGGAACATAACATAACATGACATATTTATAAAAAGCCATCCAAGAAGGAACTAAAGGAAATGTCATCCCCTTGGGCTGGAGGAAATTGCAAGAAGAATATGAATAAAATTATATAGATTTATTCTATGATGGGTCAATCATGGTATCTATCTATTCTAAGAGGCAAGACAGTATCAACACCATAAACTTTTGCATGATAGAAAATGCCTCACGGTCAGGAAAGGATATGAAGCATAACATATCAGTAAAGACAGAACTGTAATGTTACCAATAGCATAATATCAAATATTAATCAATTTCATTTTCTGTTTGACATTTTTGCACTTTCAACTTCATGCATGGACTTATTCATCAACATAATATCCTCCATTCACATAAGACATAGGTCAGATATTATATATGCGCTTTCCCGTGATAAATGAAAATACAAAGGAAAAAACATAAACATCATTACGATTTGGTAGCCTATATCACCAATCATTTATGGTGAGTTTTTGTACTAACTTATAATTGACAGCTTGTATTGCCACAGAGGCATCAACGCTGTCACAGGAAACCTTCTAAAACCTGTCTCTAACAGCAATAATTTAGTTCAAAAGATATTTTTAAAATAAAATAATTCAAGATATTGATGTAAGATCCTCAAGCAAAATCTGGATGAAACATCCTCCATGTACTTCAAAATAGATTCAAGGGCAAGATTGTAAATTCAAGAATAAAAGATTTAAAGTTTACTCATCTTCATTTTTCAACTATGTATATCAAGCAAAGTAGGAAGTTTCACATTTCTAAAGTATGTAATTATCTTCCCGGATAGGAATCACAATGAGGAGTAGTACACTTAATTGATTTGATGGTTGTTCAGCATTTGCCATGAAAAATTTGGGACCAACAAGCAAATTAAATCTCATATTCTCATTAAATAAGTACATGAGAAATGTTCCTGGGTTTAGATGGAAACACTCTATAAGTCAGCAAACAACCTTTTTCTTTAATTTCAATGCTAAGGTTTAGACAGAAAGGGCAAAATCAAGGCAGCTACAAAAAGTACGCAACAAAAGTATGTCTAAATTCTGTACTCATTGAAAAGCAACATGAAATACATGCAACTCAAAGTTAAGAATCCTGGCATGCAATTCCAGACTCCTCCATCTCTCTGCACTCTGATAAGTTAAATCATGATAGTATAGATAGCAGGCCATTGCAGAATACTTATTAAATCATTAACTGTACTTAGGTGACTTTTCAAGTGTGAACAAAAAAGTAAATAGCAGAGAAATTCTATAGAAATTAAAATCCAGAGAAAACTAGGATCAGTAGCTGCTTTATTCTCAATTATGTAGAAAATACCTATCGGACTCCAGACAAGTTACAGTTTATTATGGCACTCCAGACCTCAGATGTAAAGAGGTGACGTTAAGAAGTAAATACAATTCCTTTTCATACAACCCTACATTGCAAAGTGCAATTATGTAACCAAGAGGCCTTATGGACTTAAAAGGTTAAGAAGACATTTCGGCCAGCACAACAATATTACTATGAAATTGAAAGTAGTCATAAGGTATGGCCAAACCTTGAAACCTGGTTTGCTAAGGACATTAGGCTATTTAAAATGGAACTCATACAACAAAAAATTAAAACATATGTTTTATCCCAAAAAAAAGCTACTGGCTGTTTTGTTCTAAATCATTAGTTTGGTGGCTTTCCAATCACAACAGGACAAGGCCTTTCCCTTCCACTAGCCCATAACCTTGATAATGAATAACTAAAAATTGTTCCAATCTTACAGAAAACACCAAAGGCTCACCAAAACTGCCAGAAACCCTACATCAAAGGTACTTTAAAACTGAGCAGCGTAAAAAAAGTGACAACCACTCAATTCTGCTATTTCCATAAACTAAATCTTACTAAATGCTCAATCAAAAGAATCTTAATTATGAAATTTACTGGATCTCACAAACTGAACAGTGAGACCCAACAAATCCACATTCTAGAATAAACTTTGCACCTATTTAGTATGAAAACTTTGTGGGTATATGTTTATTCCAACCACTCTCAAAGGTACCAGAAAACATAAAACACAATTATAGGTAACTTTAGTCTAATTAAGTAGCATGATCCTTTACCTTCCAAATGGTGTCAGCAAAAGGCAATTTAATCCCTAAATGAGATTTGGAACAATAAGAAAGATTTGAAAGATGGAACACTCAGAATACCAAGTGCACAGATTTAAGTTATGCTGCTGCAAATTAGGATGAGTAGCAATTAGTTGAATTGCTCCCCATGTTACTTGAGAATCACGAGACAGTCACTCAAAACTCCAGAAGTTCTAGATCATATCAAATGGTCCATATTAACTTAAATGGAAATTTTAACACTCGTTCAGAGTGTTCAAGGAACAACTAAGAAAAGCCAAAAGTCAAAAAATTGTTTATAAAGGCTAGCAAATACAAGGTAACAATAATTGCATATTAATTCCCTTCAGTGAATGTCAATTTGGAAGAAATCAAAGCTAGAAAATCAAAGCAAGAAGTTAAAAAAGGTACCTAATAAATAACTAAAATATCTCAATTGCTCCAGTAGGAATTAGGAGAAGATTTTGAATAGATTCCCGGTTAAGCCAATCAATCCATTCCTTGTCGACATTCTCCCATAGGCTATCCTGGAAAATATATTTACAGAGCATAAGCATTATGAGAAAAAGATTCCATAGTTCTAAAGAATATCAGTGCACAATTAATTTTTTTTTATTTAAAAGGGAATGTATCCGTTTTGCTCCATTGAAATGAATTTCTACACATTAGTATCTGTTACTTCGATTTTATCTTCCGTTCAAAGGCAGGAACTTCACAAACAACCTAGCAAGATTAACACAGACAGCTTGGTTGACGAGGACTCTAATCTCCAAAGCCCAAAGACACTCTCTACTGTAGTACAACGGGAAACTTCTAATCCTAATCCAGAATCCTATGCTCAATCGATTTCCTACACTTTCTCAGCATCCAAACGGGGGATTGGCAACGAAGGTTAAGTGATACGAACCTTGAAGAAATTGACGACATAAGCAATCATCCAGAAGGTGTAAGGAAGTCGGTCATGGCGTTGATCCATGCCAGGGTGTCGGTTGCAGTCTGGTACGAATACTTACTGTCCCCAGCCATCTCCACCAGCTGCGTCACTTTGGGCGCGAAAGGGATTTAGTAGCGTTTGGCTTGGAAGTTGGTACCAGATTCGCAACCGACGAGTGAGGGTAGTAAGAAGGGCTTAAATTTTCTTACTTTTTTTATTCTTTAATTTTTGTTATTTTGTTATTTTTATTTTGAATCATTTAACATTTTTTTATTTTGATAATTTTTTTATCTCTATTTAAACATGTGAGTTTCAATTTTTTTATTATTACTTTTTTTTCTTTTAATTATGTCTTTATATAAAAAATCAGACTTAATTTTTTAGATAAACCTAAAATATCCTCTAACCAAAAATTAAAAACTAATTTTTTTTGAAATGTAAAAATTACTAAAACAAATTTTATTTATCACAACAAAGTTTTTTTTTATACACAACTGAACCACCTAATCTACTCCCCTCTATTTTACACTCAAATCTAAATTTTGGATACACTTTTTTTTATATTAATTTTTTTAATTTCATATTTATATCTCATTTATTACATTTTTACTTGTTTAAAAAAATTTAAATATCCTAGTAAATATAAACGAGTGCACTCCTACTATACTAAAACCTTATTCTCATTTACTTTTCCTTTCCTAACTAATTGTCATTTTAAAAGTATTTTCTTATTTTTTAATTATCATTTTCTAAATAAATGTTAAATAGACATTATATATGTTTAATAATTAGTATTACCATATTAAATAGCGTGCACAATTATTGAGTTTTAATTTCTTATGCACTAAGAATGTGATTAGTCATTTTAATTACATAACGGTTTATTCCTCATAAAAATATTTGGCCAAAATCACAATATCCTCCTTAATTTTAATCCTTTTATAAAATATGCTCTTGTTCTTTAAAAAACTATCAAACAGCCATATTTTACTTGAAAATGTTAACCAAAAATCCCATTTATCTAAATTCTTAGAACAGTGTAAACAAAAAGAAAAAAAAGAAAAAACTAATATACAAAGCAATAGGCGTTCTCAAAGAATCATGTAGTGCGGCTAGTAGCCTATCCCAAAGTCCTGGCATCCCCAATTCCTGTTTACAATTTTTTCTAGTATCGGTTTTTGATTGGCTTGATTTAGAGCCTGTGTTCTAAAGTTTTGTGTTCTAAAGTTTATGACGATTTGAAAGTGTCCCATGGAGCACACCTTTTTCTTTTGCTATTTGGTCTCCCTACATATCACTATAAACTTTGTTTTTACTTAGCATTACCCAAGCTGCTGGATCCTTAGTCAAAAGAAGTTGCTCTTCAAAAAAGCCTTGGTCTAGCTCATTCTGGGGATATGCAAAATCTCAACCAGAAAGCAATGGGTTGATGTGGCTTGGGTAACGAGTTCCTCATCAGGGTATGTATAAAGTAATACTCTTTGTACAATTGTTTGTGCAGGAGTATTACAGTAAAATGTATTTTAAATGGCTCAACTGTAATTAAAAAAATATATTTTAAAGACTTTTATGTGACTTACTTAAAATGCACTTTTAGTATACTACTTGTGCGTAAATAATTGAGCAAGTAGCATTACTTATATATATATACGAGCTTAACTCTGATAAGTTGTTTCTGTGATTGAGGTGTGGAAGATGGATGGGAGGTTGTCAAACGAACGTTGGTGTGGCTTCGGGTGCTGATGGCCAAAATATGATATGAGAGATGGTTTGAAGCTTGCACTTTCTCCTTATCAATTGATGCTCTCTTTTTGTTTTCCATTTGGTTATGTTAACTATGACCTTCATTTGCATGCATATACTGTATGCAGAGAAGGTGGAGGTGTTAGAATGGATTCAGCTTGTCCTAACTCCTCTAAAAAGTGAGGTGAGTTTACATTTTTTTTAATCCGTAAAAAATTTTGTTACGGTAAAAAAGGAGAGAGACAAACTAAATTTATGTATAAAAAATATTAATCTAACTAACTTTACATAAAAAATAAATTAAATTAATATTTTCTTAACTTATTAATATTGCGGGATAACTCAGTCCACCTTATTTAATCACAGAGTGGTGTGGATCTACTCGTTATGAGCAAATTCACCATATTTTTTGGAAGGCCAACACTTGCAAATTTCTTGGCAAAGATGGCTATTGCAAACCAACTTCTCATCATTATTTTTGGATGACTATAATGATTGTGTTGGATCTTAAAGTAAATTTTTGAGGGAATCAAAGAGGTATTCATAAGGATAGCAACATGGGATAGAGATCCTTTACCTGCCTTTTGGAGAAAGCAGAGTGCCTTCGAAGTGAGAGGAAGGCATAATTTTTTTTTATATTTTGTTTTTATTTGTTTTCCTCTCACTTCTATGGAAAAAAAAAATACTCTATCTTTTCTTTGAAGAAGGCAAAAGATCTGATTCCTTGCAACGTGACAGGTTTGCCCATGGATCCATTGAGAAGAAACTCTCCCCATTGTGAATTTAGGGTTGGGGTTAGGATTCCATCTCTTGTTGATCTCCTCATTTAGAGGGCTTTACTACTTATCAATTACAAAAAAAGGAAAAGATAACATGAAATCTCTGAAGATAGCCTATTGTATAACATATTAAAATATTAGAAGTTAATAATGTAATTTATAATATGAAATTAATCAAATATTGCACCAAATTAAATAATTAAAAATGACATTCACTTAAAATAATGCTCTTGGATCTTTTAATGACTTGAAATAATTAATAATTAAAGTAGTAGTAAAAATTTCAATTATATTTCTTTCAATATGAATTACCATGTTATTTGAAAGAAAATAATCTTCCACCTTGTTTGCAACCTTATTTTAATTAATTTCATTGTTGAAAACAAGCATTCTATTATATCATTTCACCATTGCAATTCAAAAAAAAAAAAAAAATCCTAAAACCCCATTTAAGTGGAAAAAAATAAAACCCAATCTAGATACTAAAAAGAAACTAGTTTATTCTCATATTCTAACTTCTATGAACCCATCCTATGTGGCTGCCAGGGTTAGGGGACTTAGAAACGTGACATTACCTCTCCCTTAAAATTCCTTGTCCTTGAGGATTACATGAAAACTGAAAAGTTAAAATAAAAAAAAAAAGTTTTGCTTCACCACTTTTCTTGTTGAAGGGACATGGACTATCTATGGATTAATGGATGTGACCTAGAAAAAAGTAAAGATAACTGGTGACCTATTTGGTAACAAGTGTAGACCACCACATCTCTCTTCTTCTATTTGCAGACTCAGAAATTTTCTTCACAATCGTAATTTGATTCATTGGGTTAAGATGAAATTGGCAGGACCTTTGCAGCTTCAAATATTATGATAAAGTCAGCATGTCCAGATGAAATTGGTAGCACTCTGACTCTCTTACTCCCAAAACAATTAGAAAAAGTAGTAGAGATAGAAAATAGAATGGAGTTTGAAGGTCAAGACCTAAAACAAACCTCTCGTTGGAATCTCCTTTTCCTTTTAGATATTCTCATCCTTTCCTATCGTTTTATTTATTTATTTTTTTTTTGTGATAACAGGAGCCATCAAACTTTGTAAGGGTAAAGATTCAAACTTAAGACTGAGTTCAAGGGACACTGTCATTACGCCACATGAGCTACGGCTCACTGGCTTTCCTATCGCTTTATTGCCGCCATGGAAGTTTTCTTCCTTCACCTATCTGTCTTTGCAATCAAGATTCGTTAGCCATCGTTGTTCTTTCTCTGCTTTGGACCCATAACTGTATGGATAGTGACCGGAAAAATTTTCCCCGTTCCCCGACAATGCTTGGCAGATCTTAAGAGGAAAGCCCACCAAACTCTTGTCATTGTTCTCTCTCCGTTTTGGCTGGGCTACTCTCCACATTGATGGCTCTGTGCTTGCCATAATTGTGGGAAGTATCGCTTGAAGACCTCTGCTGCCTTTAATGCTTGAGGAGCATAGACATATCACATAGAGAGAGAGCAAAAAAAAATAGACCACCGGGATCAAATGTTGCATAACCATCGCAAATGCTCTTTGGCACTACTTCAAGAGTTGCATCATTTTGCTGGGTTTGGTCCTTCCAGTCCTTGGCAAATGTCCCAACCTCAGCTTTGAATTTCTTAGTTTCGAATCTTGGTCTAAAAAGGCAGTTTCTTGAAATTCTCTAATTTTCTCTTTCTATTATTGGTCCCAACCCCAGCTTCTGATTTCTTAGTTTTGAATCTTGCCCTGGGAATGCCTATTCCTGAAATTTTCTTTGATTTTCTCTCTCTTCTTGGCTTCAACAAGATCAATCTTTGGTTGATCGTCAGCCTCGAATGCCTTGCTCATTCAACTTCCACCACCAAGATCAAAGGGTGTGGGCTCTTTAGCATCAGGTGAGGATCTATAGAATTTTCTTTAAAGTGTGAAGCAGCAAATAGTGCTTCATCCATTACTTTCACCAACTCGAGAATAGTCTCAAGTTAGTGGTGAATCTTTTCCGGACTGAAACTCAAGGCATCAAGCCACTTGGCGACAGCCACTTCAGCCGTCATGTCCTGTGTCATGAAAGTTTGGTTCTGATACCAAATTGCCAGCGTTAGGGAAGACAGAGCTTCTTAGCCCACTGTGTTTTCTGGTTCGAGCAGTGGTGCCCTTCCACAAAATACATGACAAAGGTAATTGGACACAAAGTGAAGAAGTTTATTGATCAAAGATCCTTAATTACATGGGTTCAACCAAACTGTCAAAATAGGTTGGGGACGCCAGCCTACCCGGACGGTTTAATATTTTCTTTTAACAGGTAAAAAATGTGGATAAACTTACTTTGTCATATTTAATTTTCTGATAGCAGTAAAATAAAATAAAATAATATATTTATATATAAAAATATATTAATTTGATAAACTGACTTGCTCCACTTTTGTAGTCCTAGCAACTTCTTTGCAACTTTAACTGACTGCTGACCCAACTAATGCTGGCAACTTTCATTAATGGTCCCCATATTACATGCAGGCCCTCCCCAGTTTACACATAAGTCTTCCTTTTTCTAACAGAGGCATAGCTTAATTGATAAAAACACAAAACAACACAACCATAAACATACAAAAGTATCTATAAGAAAGTGAGAGATGTACTTGATAGGCCATTTGAAAAATAGTACTTTGTATTTAAATTAAAGCATATGAGTTATTAAATTGCAATAAGATGAGAAGTGATTTTGAGAAATTAAGGTAAAATAAAAAAGATGATGTGTATGGTAGTTTGAGGCATGAAGTTTGTGTGCATGAACAATAAAAATAGATTTAGTGTTTGTATTGCTGTTATCTATAGACTTTTTTCTCAATTTTTTAATTTTGTATGTTATTTTTAAGTTTCAAGTTAAACGTTTACTAAGAATTGTGTTATTGTGGTTCAATATCTCAAAAAAAGAAAAATGTGGACTTTCAAGTTGATAATTTTGCGAACTAATTTTGAAAGCCTTATATTAAATTTCAGAAAAAAATTGAGAAACTAGCATTAACTTTTACCTTATAACAAAGTAAAAAAAACCAGTGGGAATTTTTTTGGAGGGCCATGGGCCCTAGTTCCTTCTAAGATCCGCCATTGTGCAATGGGGACTCATTGCCCGTAATACCCTGTTCTGCTTAGTTTCGTTTAATGAACTATTCTTTCTCAAAAGAAACTTTGTTCGAAACAATGACAACTGAATGGTGCTTTCCCAAAAAAGAAAAAAAAAAAAGCTGAATGGTCAACAAAGGCCTAATCTTGAGAATGAAGACTGGTTAATGTTATATTAAACAAACGTGTTAGAGAAGGATGTGGGTAGAATGGGCAGCCTCTTAAAGCTCCTGATTGTGAGCCTCTTAAAGCTCTATGCCATTATTTCAAGCATAATGATGATCTTTCAGTCATTTGACCGCGGTCATACACATAGCTCCCAAGAAAGAATAGACAGAACAAAATAAAAAAAAAAGAGGAAAAATGATAGAATCCTATAAATCATTAAAATGAAACAAAAAAGGGGCTCAAGTAGGATAAATCAACAATCTTTCTAGAGTCAACAGATTGTTAACGTATGCCATATTATGGGAACGTTATGTTTACAAAATTGTCACAGATTTTTTATAGGATTTATGATAGATGTCAATTAAGTGAAACTCATTTAAACGAATAGTTATCACGAATTTTGTGAGAAATGTATGATAAAAAGTAGGTATAACTTCAACTTATTCGCTGTTAAGATTGCAATACTTGATATCACATGTTTTCATTCTTTTTCTAAAGATAATATTGATATTAAATTTGATCAAATTGTAATTCAAATCAATGGCTAATTACAAAAATATATAGTTTTATTTTTAATAAAAAATATTAAATAACTTAATATGTACATAAAATTTTAGATAAACCCAAAATTTTAGAAGGAAAAAACCACAACAATAACTAACCGGTTAGTACATTGTTTTTATCTTTTTGTGATTACTAAACGCGACAAAAAAGTGAGTGAATCCGCAATTATTGTTACAGAATGAAAAGAAAAAAAAAATCAATATTAGGGAAAAAACCAGACACCCTTTAGCTATCTCCTTAGTTGCATATATGTTGTCGGAATTTTGTCTACTTAAAGGCATTGAAATATTGAATTATAGTTGCTTCCTTTGTCGGCTTTACATGCATTATTGTTTTCACTTTGATGTCTCTCCAAAAACATTGATTATGATAATGTGCTGTTCTTTGAATGGATCATAAACCTTCAACTTATCATGAACTTCAAATCTTAAAAAATTATAAATTTATTATCAAATGTTCTGTAATCAATAAAAATAAAAATTATTGATATTATAAATCAAATACATTATTTTAGATTAAATAAAATCACTCATTGATTGTGAAAAAAATTAAGTATGTGAATAAATATTAACATAGAAAATTACAAGAAAAATTATAAATTTAAATTTAAATTATTAAAAAATACTTAAAAATGAAAGGAAAATAAAATTAAAATTCTTTGAGATCAAATGCTTTGAAATAAATAAAAAATAAAAAATTATATTTAAATTTAAATAATATTAATTAAAATTTTACAATTAAAATTATTTATTATTAAAAAATTTATAGTCAATGAAAAAACTGCGAGCACTAACTAGATTTGGACTAAAGTAAGCTCAATACATTTGATAACTATTTGTAAATGAACTAAATAATTATATGCAGTGATACTTACACAGATTTGAATTATTTTTTTTTAGTTTTAATATTTTTTATCATTTTGATTATAGATCTTATTTTTTTTACTTAATTTTATGTTATTTCTCTTTTAATATATATATTCTAACTTTTTTAAAAAAATTTGAGGATCCGGTCCCCCACACACAATGTCATGAGTCTATTTGCTTGAACGTGTATAAATTGGAATTCTTAACTTTCAAAAATTAGATGGTAGAGTGATTTAAGTGAAAAATAAAAATAAAATTAAGAAATAAAAATTAATAAAAAAGAAAAAATTATTATTTAAATATTTATATAGAATAAAAAATTAAAAATATCAAATTAAAAAAATTAATAGATACAATTTCGATGTGTTTATCTTGCCCATATCAAATATTAATTTATTGTAATAAAAATTAATTAATAATTAATAAATAAAATTTAGAGATTTTTTTTCCATAAAACTTGTTATAAAAAAAAGGGGAAAGTGTGGGTAAAGGGAGACATCTGGCCCAGCTTTCTCTGTAGCCACACAACTGTTATATATGTACTCTTCTGTTGTGTAGCATGGCAGCGCTCAGCAGGAAACGAACATAATAGGCTTTCAACACACAGACCCTACCATTACCGATACAATATCGAAAACCTAAGCCTACCGCACCAGATCCGCTCTCTTTCTCGTTGCACCCAAATCCTCTCGCTGCCGCCATTTTCTGCTTCCGTTTCGCTCCAGACTTCTTCATAGCGCTCGAGCTTCAGTTGTTTTACATGATCCACCACGATGGCTTCCGCTTGCGTCAACAACATTGGGATGTCGCCGGAGAACTTCCTTGACTGCCCGCCGGCGACGTACCCGTCGTACGGATGGTTGAGCCCTCGAGTCTCATTCAGCCGCGAGTTGCCCGACGATGACTCGTCGAAGCTTGCCGGAGCCAAACCGCATTCAGAGCAGAAGGCTTCGGATCCTCCGGATAAACCAGATCCTGAGCCTTCCGCTGGCGATTTTGAGTTCCGGCCCGAAGATCCAGTCACCATGCTCCCGGCCGATGAGCTCTTCTCCGATGGGAAGCTTGTGCCGCTTCAACTTTCTTCGGTCAAAGCTTCGTCCATGAACGAGTTGAGTTCGCCAGAGATAAGGTCGCCGGAGACAGTGAAGGCCGGCCTGAGAACTGAAACTCCTGGTGCGGACCCTTACTTGTTCTCCCCGAAGGCTCCGAGGTGTTCGAGTCGCTGGAAGGAGCTATTGGGACTGAAGAAGTTGTACCAGAGTACTAGCGCCGCCAAGAGTGAGACGCAGAAAACGACATCGTATTCTAATACTAACAAGTCGTTGAAGCATTTTCTTCACCGGAGCTCGAAATCCTCGTCTTCCTCCTCATCTGACGCTTCTATGAGTCTCCCATTGTTGAAGGACTCAGACAGCGAATCCGTTTCGATATCTTCGCGTCTCTCTCTTTCCTCATCGTCCTCCGGTCACGAACTCGATGATCTTCCCAGGCTCTCGATGGACTCGGAAAAGCCCAACCCGAATCCAAATACGAACCCGATCTCTATCCATCGCAACCCGAATCCAGCTCACCCGAGAATGAGATTGGCGAAGCCAAGAACAGGGTCGTTTGATAACAATCAAAGATCGCTGATGGATCATCCCACGGGTACTCGGGTCGGAAGGAGTCCAATCCGCAGAGCTTCTGGGGAAGCCAGTGGAGTTGGCAGCAGGGGAGCGTCCGTGGACAGTCCTCGAATGAACTCTTCTGGGAAAATAGTGTTTGAGAGCTTGGAACGAAGCTCAAGTAGCCCCAGCAGCTTCAATGGCGGACCTAGGTTCAAGCACAGAGGAATGGAACGATCATACTCTGCTAATGTGAGGGTAACTCCAGTTCTCAATGTTCCCGTTTGTTCACTAAGGGGATCTTCGAAATCCGTTTCCGTTTTCGGGTTCGGTCAACTCTTCTCTTCCCAACATAGGAAAGAAGGGGCAGGTAATGGAGGAAGCAACAAAGGCCACCAACACAGCAACGGTAGGCACCGTTGCGATCGAAATTAACACCATAACATCTTTCAGAGACAGGGTAAAACTTGGGCTGTTTCTCGTCTTCTTTTTTTCCCCTTACAAATTTCTGTTCATGCTTTTAATCTTGAATGAAAATATTGCAGGACGTTGTCGATTGGGATTAATTAACTCTCTGTTTAACCAGTTCTTTAGATAATGTACATAAAGGGGCGGGGTTTAGATGTTCTTCAATCTTCATGATGATGACGATGATGATTCAGATCTTGTTTCTAACTTATCTGAGCTTTTTTCAGTGCTTCTTTAGCTGCTGTTTGTTATTTTCTGACCAGAAAGATATGGAATCTCTATAACTTTTGCATCTCTCCAGCTTTTCCTATTTATTTTCTTGAGAGGGTCTCCATCTTGTTTGAGTTTATCTACTCCCTTGGCATCTCAAAACTTTTATATTTTTTATTTGATTTATTCTTTGTTTACTGTGTAATTTTGGGAAATGATGCTGAGATTGAAATAGAAATCAGAGGCGCCAGCGCTGCTGAATTGTTTTTTGCACGTCAGTCTGATCCCAAACTTCATGTTTAGTGTCTACTAGTAGTATTTTATTTACTCTCTTCAATTTTTTTAAGACTGAAATCATTTACTTATCTAAATGACAAATTAATTATTTTAATTCATATACTTGGGACGTTAATGGGGGCATTAAGCTCTTCCTGAATGGTTGGTGGTCCACTCTTTCTGGCCCTCATTGTGACCTTTACAAAGGTTTCAATTAGGTGGGGCAAGCTTCTTATAATCAAAATGGTGTACTTAGATTGAGGCGGCATGAGCCCCCCATTTGATTACCTCCCCTATAAAAAAAAATTACCAACATAATTTCACTGTTTCTTTTCCCTTTCTATGGGTCCTAGATTTTGATGGATGCGTTGCAAGATTTCAACAATTTTGGTCATGTTTGTCTTCACGTTTTGTTGGAATAATAATTTGTTTATTCTGTTTGAAGTGAAAAGATCACAGACAAGATTATCCTTTAGTTTCAGTAGGGGTCCATTATTAAGTAGACACTGTAGTAGATCGATTTATTTTTAATTGAAAGAGTGACAAATTATTTACATGTACATTCGAAATTTTGGACTCGAATTTAAGTATTAAAAGAGAAATTCTAATGATGTCATTGTCCTACTAAAAGTGTGAACCTATTTTTGGTTATAATTGAAGGGGAAATGTTAAATGGCTTTAGACATTTTTTGTTGGGTGATAAATGGCTTTAGACCTTTACACTCTTATTACCCATTCCATTGCAATGAAAATGTTGTGGCTCCGTGGTACTAGGGGGGCATGTTGGAGTCCCATCAAAATGGAACGTGTGGAAGTTGTTGTGAGACCCTACTTAATTCAAAGTTGGAATTTAGCTACTGCAAGATGTATTTCGTGAGTGTTAAGAAAATTAAAATAGATTTATTATTAGTAAATATTCACAAATATTTTTTTGTAATGTATTAATTTATTAAATTTTATAATTTAATGTATTAAGTTTATTAAATTTAATAATTTAAATATTTTAAATAAATATTTACTATTATTGTCAAGACAGTTACTATTAATCTTAAACTACTTTTTAAGTTATAAAAAACTCAAACTACTTTTTAAGTAATAAAAAACTCAAGAAAATAATTTGTTTTAAATTTTGAAGTTCAAATAGAATTACTTATATGTTGAAGTATTAACTTCAACTAAGCTTTGTTTTTTGGTAAGCTGATTAAACTACGCTTTGTATGAGCATGCTATTTGAAACAAGTTTGAAAATCTCAACTCTTCTGTTCTGCATACTCTGCCCTACAAAGCAGCGGTCAAATACCTAAAAAGATAAAGCGGAAAGCCAAAGAAGTATGGAAATGGGCATTTTCTTTTAAAAAGAACAGTTTGATCTAGCCATCCAGAAAGCCAACCCATGTGAGTGAGAAGCGGGGTTGAACGAGGAATCTCGTGATTGGATCAGAGTAAAGCGAGGGAATAGGGGAAAAAATTGAGATAGGAAGTATTATTGTTGTGAAATTTAATTGTATTTTAAAATTTTTAATGTAATTTATTAATATAGTTTGAATTTAAAATTGTTTTTAAAAAATATTTATCATTTATAATTATTATAGAAAAAATTAGTTTCCTATTTAAAAAAAATAAAAAATATGGTTAGAAAATAAAAAATGGGATGATAACATTAATCTGGAGCGAATGAAAAGAGGATGACAGAGCAGGTGAATTATTTTCCCCACTTTTTGGTAACAGTTACTCCTCAAAGTAGGGGCTATCATTTTGTGAGTTAATTTATTTTGATTTTCATTTCGTAATTTAGACACAAGTGTAGAGGCCAAACAGGGGAGTTTGTTTAGGGTAAAATTCAGTTGTCGCTGTCTGCTGTCTACTGGGTTTTGTCCAGCGGAGTGCCGTCCCATCCCATCCCATCCCATTGCGCATGCTTTGAGGTCTCTAGTGTCTAATGTCCGTTGGGTGCTACTGATTTGATATTGGGGCGGTCACTCGTGTCATGGCTTGCGCTAGGAATCTTTCCTCTTGGGTTGGTTTATGACTTTATGGTCAGGTCATGCGTGCTTCTTTCTATATATTTGCTATTTACATATTTGTATAAAATTATTAAATTTATAAATCTAATAATTTAAAAAAATAGATTATTAGTAGTATCTATTTTTTTAATATTTTCAGATTATTTTTCATTTGACAAACAAAGATTAATGTTCTATTGTAGCAAAGCCTATTGCTGTAGCAAAGCAAGGGTAAGGGCATTGAACCTACGCCAACCTAATCTATCCAGCAGCATCATTGTAGTAACGCAGTTGCACCCATCTTATCGTTTGAGCTCATTTTTTTGTCTTCTTAAAAAAAGCGATGCTCGGACTTTGATGTAATATGATGTGGGTAAATATTTGACCAGTCTTGAGGGCGTCTTCCTTTGGCAACTGCTCCGCCTATTTGTCCCATTAGAGTGTGGGCTTTGTGATAAACGTGCAAATGGGTGCTGCCTTCCCAGTTCCCACCCACTTGGCTTTTGATCGTTGTGCTGCCATTTGGTGGACCCCAAATCAAATCAGCAGCACAAGGAAAATATCGTCTTTCCACCCAATAAAGAAACTACTGGGGGGTAAGGTAGGTCACTTACCCCAATGATCCCCAGGTAAAATCCTGGATTCTTGCACGTTTTACCCGTTAAATCCCATTCTTAATGGCAACAAACACTCAACTTTGGAAGCCTTTAATTGGATTGTGATGTGACCTATAATCATAGTTAGGTTTTTTTGGTTAGTCAGCTCAACTTTTGTCATTCACTTTACTCGCAGATTGAGGATACGTGCAATCATGTCCATATTGCGAGGTAAATCAGCTGAAAAGCAACCCCAGCTTAATCAAATTGAAGCCAACCAAGTCATAACCAGCCACATGCCCACTGAAATAAATAAATGAGGTATTAAAGAGCAATCTTATTCCCCACCAAAAAAAAGAACTATCTTATTAACCCAAAAAAAAAAATACTATATATAACAAAAAAAATATTATATGCATGCATTGACATTATTTAATATGTACAAAAATGATAAAGAGTATTATGAAAAATGATAATGGCATGTAATAATAGTATACATAGGGGACAGTTGTAAGATAAAAATTTTGAGATAAAAAATAAAAAAATAAAAAATATAATTTGTGTATAAAATTTATATATATATATATATATACATTATTATCCCATTAAAAATAAGAGTGAAGTGATTTCAAATTTTACTTGTGAGAAACAAACTACTTCACATACCCACTTGCACAAATTGGGTAATCCTCAATGTGTACATACAGTTTATTTTTTTATTTGTATATATTAAAAGCATGATCTTCTTTCTCTTATATTCTGTGGAGCAATTATACACATATACAACAAGTTTGTACGTATTGTATATTTTTAAATCTTTTTTTTATTTATATATGCAATCGGTATGTATAGATATTATTTCCCTTTTTTGTATATATTACCATACAATTGGAATCTTTTAAAGTGGGATTTCTTTTTAAGGTGTAAAGTTTTATAAACTAAAGTATAAATAAATAATTATGATAGAAATAAAAATAGAATAGATTATCATATCCATAAATTATTATACATTAACTTATATTTTATAATAATATATAAAATTAATTTTTTATTAATAATTATTTATTAATATTTTATCAAGTGTATTTGCATTTTAAAAATTTTAAATCTTTTATTGTGAAGAGCATATTTATAAAATAAAATGAAGTATATAATTATAATAAAAATATTAATAGTATAAATTATTTTAAATTTATAAATTATTATTTATTCACTTATAGTTTAACATTTTTATATTATTTTTTATTAATAATTATTTATAAATATATAAATTCTTTAAAATAATATTAGCTGAATTGTATTGAACGTTCCAAATGAATATTACTTTTCACTCCAAAAAAAAGGTTGGCTGAATTGAATAAAGAGAGATCCTGCAAAAGGCTGGGTAAATTTTTTTCTCATCAAAGAAGTATACCGTTATCCTTATGTTTTATATTTTTAGATATATAAATTGTATGCATTTTTTTCATAATTTTTTCTATTTTTCTATTTTTATAATTTATTTTTATATATACATATATAATATTTAAAATCATATAAATATATAATTTTTAATGTAATACATAAAACTACATTTGCCTATCATTTTCTAACATAGAAAGAACGTGCTCATGCACAGTTGGCCCACTGCATAGATTCCCCCTCCTCCAATCCCTTTACCCCATCATATACAGCACTGCTGTGTCACACCCTCTTTGGTATGCGAGTGGGTCAGGTGCAGGAAAGGAGGTGGGGGAGGGTGGTAAGTTGGTAACGGGCCTAACGGCTATGAAGGAGGAATTTGGATTTTTTTCATTTATTTTGGTAATTTTTTTATAATTTAATATATAAATATTATTATTATTATTTTTAATTATATATCTATCTCTGATTAACTGGCTGCCTCATTAACTCTCCTGCTTTAGGTTAGGTATTCCAATCCAAAGGAGAGTGGGAGTGAGCAGCTAAGAGGGCCAAGTCAAAATGTGAGGGGTTGGCTGAATTGGGAAAATATTCCTGTCCTTTATCTTCTTCTACAATGGCTCCCCTGTAAGATTCTAGGCCAGGAGCATAGATGGATATTTAATTTTAAAATAAAATCATAATTTTCAGGTACTATTGACACTACAGTGTGGGGGCATGTGAGCTACTTGAGGTTACATCGCCGTATCTATATGAGCTGGACGGAAAGGATAATTTGTTGTTATGTATGCATGATTATGTATCCCCAGCCCCAATTGTAATGAACAGTGATTTTTTGTTTTTTTGGGTGAAATAACTGTGATGGATTTTGGAGTTTAGCCCTCCTTAGACAAATATCTTCTGTAGCCTTAATCAGCAAATATTGGAATGTAGATAAAAGCCTTCTTTTCTGTAACAAAACGACAAGAAGAAGCCATGGCATGATGATTCAGAGGGCAGTTGCTGAAGTAATGGGATTTTGTAATGCTTGCGGAAGCTAGCATGTGTCGCCAAATCGATCGAATTTTTGGCGTTTGCATGCATTGCCTTCATACAATTTATATCACCATCTGGCTGCAAGGACCCAAGACTTCAATGGAACTGGCTTCAATGTTGAGAGTGTGGCCCGCACACTTTGGATTTGGAAAGGGGAAAAACTCTTCCAGCTTTGGATTTAATTTGTTAGGTCTTACATGATATTTAATATATTTAATAGTTTAAATTTTATGCTATAAAAATAAATTATTAAAATAATAAGACTGTTTCGAGAATATTAGATGCGCTGATTTGCCTCCACCTAACAAAGCTTACCATTTTAGATGAGGCACTTGCTAGTTGCTACATAAAGAGGAACTTGATGCTGTTCCAATATGTAATAGCCCTAAAGGGCTTTTACAAGTACAATTAGTTATTTTCTAAGTTGTAAGATATTTTCAACAGAATGGTAAGATAAGTTAAGAGCAAAAAGATGATTGAGATTTTTGCCTTATGAAAACACATTAGAACCACTGATCTTTCCTAACAGTCCCAAGATGACCCCTACACAGAACTTTGCTTTCCTGCGAGTCCTCTTTTTGGGATTGATTGCAATATCTAAAACTGTAAATAGAGCCCACTTACAGAAGAAAGGCAGATGGAGTTCCACGGCTGGGTGCTAGTCTTGGTCATGCTTATAGGAATAATAGAATAGTCAACTAGCATAAGTTGCTAACACCCAACAACAGAAGATCAAGTCTAAATGCATAGAAATAAAAATTCAAGATAGATTATGTTGGCCTTGCGGGCTTCTTGTCCTTATAACTTCCCAGTCATCAACCGATATTCTAATTCATTGACTGGGAAAAAAATAAAAAACAAATTTAAGCAGGTATCTCTAAAACAATGATATAAAGTTCATTCCCACAGAGGTCTGTTCAGATTAAACATGAGCATTCAATTGCGCGAGTTATGAGTGCACGATGCAGTGCCTATGGGAAAAGAAGTTAATTACAATTAAACTTAGCTGACAGCCGATGTCAATTCATCCAGAACCTTCAGTTGTTGTCTTCTCTGCATAATGCCATGAAAACCAATTTAGTAGCAAGAATGCTGATAAAAAAATAATATAAAGAATGTTAAATATAAAAATTAATCAAACCTATGCTAATTAAGGAAGGATTCAGATGATAGTCCAGTCCGCAATTATATCTTAACAAAGTACATGCCATTTATCATTCTTAAAAATAGTCTCGTACACAATTAGGAAAAACAGGTAATGCAAGTACTTATCATAGTAAAAGCAAATGCAAATGACATCACCATCTTATCTTCTGGTTTAAAAATATATATTGAATTTAATGAACTTTCTTGTCATCTACATAGGAGTAGTTCATTAAAACCGGAACTCCATAAAAGAGATACAACATATACAGATTTTCTAGCCTAGCCTTCACCTTAGTTGAGTTATCAATAATCTAAATTAGATTTAGTTGAGTTATCAATAATCTAAATTAGATTGCTACATGCTTGAATTTCTGATCTGTTTGTCTAGTAATGAATTCCAATCACTTCAAGGTGCCTTACTTCTTTCAAGTCCTGGGCCTTGATAGAATCATATAGTAGCCACTATAATAATTAGGACTGTCAAGATCTTCAGTGGTCCTAGCTGAAGATTTAAGCACACAATGCTTTCAGACCAACTTTCCATATAAAGCACGAACAGCAAGAGGCTTCTGGGCTATCTGACAAGATAACTAATGATGAAGACATATTGCTCAGCAGTAAACAACCTATAGTGATTAACTTCACTGCTTTACCCATTACAAGCGCATTCGACTCCAGGAATTTTCTTAAATGATAGAACTCAGAAGTATGTTAATGACAATAGTAGCCAAAGAACTATCTGGTCACATCAACCACCCAGTCAATCCTGTTCCACTTAATCCTTACTAAATGGCGTTGGCTGTGAGAATTCTTGAAGAATAAAGAACTCTATATACTGATAGAAATACAAGTTTTATGTGTGCATTTATATTCTAAGAGAGTATTTAGTATTCAATAGGTGGATAAAAACATTCATAGTCTGAACTTCAAATTAAGTTGACACGAAAGTAAGACCACAAAAAATGGGGCCACACAAGATATAAGCATACATGCTATTATTACAGAGATAAGGGTGAAAACAAATTTTCTTTCATTTAAGTATATATCTTTTACTGATTCGTCTTTTACGTTTTGCTAAGCTGGAACATTTCTCAGTAACTAGTAAAACAGTCTGGAAGAGTTTAGAAAGAAGACCAACTACAAAATTAGTGACACAGTTAAAATCACTTTAAACTCTATTTGCAAGATGTACTGAGCAAAAAAACTCCAGTGAAAGTGATTGCAGAGAGACATATATGTGAGAACAGGTAATTAAAAAGAAACAAGGATTACTGCTTCTACCAGTTATTCATAATTATAAAATAACTAAATTAGAAACTCAAGCATCTGAAGACCTGAACATACCATGTGCATGCATAGTACCCGAAGACAGAATGCGGTCTATATTTTCAATCCTCCTTTGTACGGATTTTAGGAGTAAATTCAGTGATGAAACTCTTTTTCTAACACTAGAAATTTTGGTAGCATGTTGCATTATGAATGGCATAGGTGTATCTTTCAGTAATTGATCAAGTTCTATAAAAGGAAAAGATAAATTACAGGACAGCAACTTGTAGGCTCGGAATCAGAAATTACCGAAATTCTAGAGTAGAAGGTGAAGTCTCAGCTGAAACAGTAACATTAAGCATAAACAAATTCATAGTACATCAACAATTATAACCAAAAACAGAATGCTAAAACAACAAGTTTGAATACCAACATAGACTTTATAAAGAGCAGATTGACTGGGACAAGGTTTTCAATATCAAGCAGACAACTAGATAACTCAGGCTCCATTTGGGAATGCTGTTGCTTTTCAAAAGCTGCTAGAGTGCTGTAGAAGGATAGTCAAATAATGTCTGGTTAAAGAATAGTAAAAAACTTCTGTGATTTTCATATTAATAAAACTGTTTGGTTAAATTATAGCAAAACTGACGTGGGTATAGGAAGTTACAAAATTAGACATCATAAAGTTCAATAATACAGGTTTAAATTAGGAAAGAATAATGATAGCCTTTAACAGAAGGAGAAGGCATTTTAGGGATTTCAAATTTTTGACAGTCAGCTTTGAAAAACATCCCCCTATGTGCTTCTCAAAAGCACCTTTAAGAAAATTTACCAAACAAACGACTTTACTGTCCAAAAGCACCAATACCAAAGCCTCAACATTCCCAAATGGGGCCTTATAGTCTTAGGATGAATAATGTTTCTCGAAGAAATCAGATAGCTAGTTTCACCAGTTTACTTGACAGTTGAAGTTATTTCTGCACTTTTAGTGTGTGAATATCTAGTTGGCTTTCTTGTGCACCAAGCTTATGGTACGTAGTCCTATGGATCAGTCACTTCTTAATGAAACTTTCCCCAAGCCTGGAGGCTAAGAGATGCATCTCTCATTGAACTTCACTTACAAACACTAATTTAAGGCTTCTAAAAATTTTGTCTGTCAGCACCATATAAGTAAACTTTTGGTCAAGTAGAGTGATTATTAGAACCATTTCCATCTTTTTCCTCCTATATTCTTAGAGAGGAAAAAGCAAGCCAATGGTGACTCGAACTTTGTTTGGGAGTTGAGACAGGAAGAGATTAGCAGGAAATGAAGGGAAAGGAACTAGGACCCTTTTGGGGGGGGGGGGGGGGGAGGGGGTTTACCCAAACAAAACCTAAAGCTTTTTTTTCTTTAACCCTAAAGCAGCACGGACAAAATCTCCAAAGCTACAAGCAAACCAATACTAGAATTGCTACTTCCCCAATTGTGCAGAACCTTCCTTCTTGACATTACTTTTCTGTTATCAAGTCCATCTTCAAATCCTTGCCGGAATACTAAAACCAAATTCCTGAATGGTAAAACTTGTATAATGAGGAAAACTCTGACCATAGAAATCACAATCATGGCTATAGTCAGACTTGTGGGTCCTTATGTATCTCAGATACACCAGATGATGCATCTTCATGGATTGTTCATTCTTCTTTCTTCCCCATAAACCTAGACTAACAGAACGTAGTCTTATCTCTGCGTGGCCTTTTTCAGTTCTTGCACAAAAATGTGACCCATCAGTTTGTAATGCATAAAGCTTAGGAAAAACTACCTCTAACTGTGACATAGTAGTAAAGGTGCTTTCTCTCCTCCGTCAAGGCTTGGGTTTAAGTATTTTCCAAGGCAATTGGTTGGCATAGTAATGGGTGTGACTGTCTATCAGCAGAGCTCATAGCTACCGATTGTCTTGTCAGAGAAGTAGAAGTTGTTCTGTTATGCCCATGTAGTATGCTCCTTTGGTTCAACAGTAGGTGGAACAGCCAACTGTTTTAAGTAGCGATGCCACTAGACAGGGTTTTTAGTGTAACAAGAAGAAAAACGACTCTGAAAAGACTTCTTACTTGTCTGAGCACAAGCAAAGTCATTTGAGATAAAGATCACAGTATACAATTTGAAGCCGACCTTAACTAACAATGCTCAACAATCTAAATTTCTTTTTGCATCAAAAGCCTATATTTACTATCAAGCACCTTAACTAACAATGCTCAACAATCTAAATTTCTTTTTGCATCAAAAGCCTATATTTACTATCAAGCTTTCTCAAACTTCAGAAACGATAACTCACTCTTGATATAGACCAAGTTCCTAAGAAAATCTATTGCGCCACAAGCCATATAAATTGCACCTGACCTATGTACTTAATTTCCTAATAACAGATAACAGGCTTTCTTTTTTTGTTAAAAATTTAACATAGCGTTCTACAATGTTTACTGAAAACCATTCAATAAAACAGAAATGCCCACAAAGCACAATTTCTAGGAAAGCACATACGAATTAAGAAATCGAATTGCGGAGAGTAACCTCGGGTAAGACGATCGATGGCAGAAGCGAGTTGGTCCTGGCTTTTGACAGTTTCTTGAGCTCCGCAATCGAAATCCCTAATAATGGTGGAGAGTATGGAAGACAACCCTCCCGCTAAAACATCGGAGCTCTCCCCCATGGGATTGGAGTCTGCTTCAGACTCATTGTTGGCGTTGAAGTTTGAAGAGACGGAAGGCTCCGTTCGAACCGCAGCAACACTCTCATTTTCTTCAGTGAAATCGCAGTGTTTAGTCGGACCTTCCATCATTGACGAAAGCCAAAATCACCACTACGCAGAATAGTTTTTTTGACTTTGGTGGTATATGCTATTTTCTCTCTTCTCATACACATTCACAACAAATACTTCACCGCAACAATGGGTTGGTGCCATGCCCATGGAACGTAATACACAGCAAAAGAGTTTGATTACTGCCGCCTAAGTGAAGAAAGTACACGTTTTGGCAGGGTTTTCAGTGAGGCAGCTCAGATCGGAAAGTGAAATTGCGGTGAAGTCCAGCGGAAAGTGAAGAGGGCTTTGAACAGAGCTCGATTATGCTAGCACAGATGATGCAGGGACAGGATGAAACGGCGGGAAATCCGCCACGCTAATTTAGGGCGACTTTGTTTGTGATAATATTTTTTTGTTTTTATTTAGATTTATTTTATTAAAAATGATTTTTGTTTTAAAAATTAAAAATATATTTAATTTAAGGTTTAAAATTTAAGTTAAAGGTTAAAAATTTAGTATTTAAGATTTAGGTAAAGTTTAGGTTTTAGAATTTAAAATTTAAGTTTTAAGATTTTAAAATTTAAAATTAAAGATTTTGAAATTTAGAAATTAGAGTTTTAGATTTTAAGATTTAGAATTTAAATTTTAAAAATTTTAAATTTAAAATTTTAGAGTTTAAGATTTTAAAAATTTAAAATTTTAAAATTTAAAATTTTTGTTTATTGAATTTTAGATTTAAGATTTTAAGTTAAGAATTTAAGGTTTACGATTTTAAAATTTTAAAATTTATAATTTTAAGATTATGCTATCAGATTTTAAGATTTAAATTTTTAATTTTAAAATTTAAAATTTATAATTTATAATTTAAAATTTTATAATTTTAAATTATAAAATTTGTGATTAAAATTTAAAATTTAAAAATTAAAAATTAAAAATTTAAAAATTTTAAATTTATATAATAATTTTAAATTTAATATTATATTTATAAATTATATTTTTAATTTTTAAAATTTTACCTAAAAAATTAAAAATAATTTTTTATTGCATTTAAAATTTGTGTAATTTTAAAAATATTTTTATTTTTATAAATAATTATATTTTTACTATTATTTTTATTTTTAAAATAAAAAAATAAAAATAAAACACATGCAAAGGAAAGGGCGTTCTTAAGAAACTTTTCTCAGTTACACAGGCGATTTTTGGTGTCAAGGTTTCTGGCTTTTTTTGGGACCTTGGATTCGTTTTTTCTTATTGTAAGGTTTTGGGCCAAAGCATTTCAAAACCATGCCCCCTAAATCTAACGTGGGTTTTCTATTTTGATGACACATTCATGGCCCAAAAACACATAATTTTCTTTTTAGAAAAATAAGTTTTTATTTAAAATTTTATATTATAAACTTATTAAATCACATAAAATTAATTATAATTAATTATTTTTAGTCGAGAATGATTCTTTGTTTCAATATTAAAAAAAAGAAAAAGCTAGATTAGACCAAAAAAAAAAAAAGGCTAGAAGGTTCCAGAGTTCGAATAAATTGTCTCCATAATTATTTTCACCTCACAAAAATACATTTTCTATTAAAAAATGGTTTCTCCCGCATAACCCGATTTACCCGACCCATATAAGGATTAGGGCTCCGCATTTCATGAGTCATAGGTCTATATATACCCGACGGAGGTTTCCAAACTTTCCAGTTGATGCGACCAAGCCTCATCAGATTCTTCAAATATTTACCTTCAGCTGCAGAAATCTGCCATTGTCGCGAGAAGCGTGGGAGCGTTCGTCATCGAAGATGAGAGCTAAGGTAACATACTATCGCTTTAACCATTCCTAGTTTCTTATCTTTGTAACCATTTGTGTTGTCTAATTCACTGCAGATTATTGGTTCCACTTTAGGTTTGTAGTCGAAATCAGATATGGAGTTATTGGTTGTGTTCTGTTTGTGTGTGTTTTATTTCTTTTGTTTATCTGAAATTTGTAAAGTATTTAATTTATTAGGGCTGGAGCACATCTAGATATGGGTCTAGGTCTGTAGGACGATTCATCTTCATTTGGCGATTTATCTAGTCTAAACGGTGTTTTGAGTGAATTGTTAAGAAATTTGATTCTTTGAATGGATGCCCCAATTGGGTTGTTAGTACTAAAACGGGGATGTTAGTTTTACTGCGTCAATTTATGGATCTTAATCAAAATTTTCTTGCCGGCAACGAAGGCTTGAGCGTTGATCAGACGTAATTTAATATGTTTCATGACGGATTGCTATGCTTGTTAGTTGTTTGAAAGTTAGCATTTTGGCTTTATATTATGATCAAATTTTTTTGAAATGCAATTTACCCTGTGAAACTCTATTAAAGCTTATTTTTCCTTCGTTGGATTCTTGTCTGATTATCATCATGTATAGCTAAACTATTATCATTTTACAACTCCGATGACTGTCCATGAACAACCATAGCCTGAGACAGTTCTTGATTGATAATGGTTCTCAGGCTGGCTATTTTTTAGGGGTGGGGGATGGCTGTTACTGTTAAATTTGGGGTGTGTGAATTTGATCAAATAGACATGAGTAATGTTGTTTGCTTTGATATTTATTTACATTCACACATTCTCCTATTCTGAGAATAAATATAGGAATAGTGCCAGACTTGTTTTAACTTAAGAGTTAGCAGCGTATAAGACTAGAAGTTCTTGGTGGAAGGATATTTTAACATCTGCAGCCTGATGTGATTTTTCTATGTCACTCGCATTACTGATCTGATTGGTGATGTAGTAGGAATAGTAATATAAGTTCGTGTGGAAAATCCCATTAGCGTTGCAATTTGTGAATTGTATGTATATAGCTTTCTGCATAATAAGCAGTGCATGAAACATTTTATATTGTGCTTGACACTTTATAGGTTTTTGTTTGGTCTTTTTCTTGTAAATCTAATACTGTTTTGTTATCAGTGGAAGAAGAAGCGCATGAGGAGGTTGAAGAGGAAGCGCCGAAAGATGAGACAAAGATCTAAGTAGGTGCATGCCCAGAATCGAGATGAGCTTTTTCTTTGATGTTCTACCAACTTTATGACCCTTAGACTATTATGCTCTACTGGTCTTGAAATCTGGTCGTTAGAGGAGGGCTCTCTAGATTTAGTTTTTAGGAGTATTGGACGAGGACTATAGTGAGTGCGGGTTAGATGTAATGTTGAGCATTTTGTGGTATAGAACATCTACTGGTTTGCTATTAACCATTAAGATTTACATGGAAATTTGATCTCGGATGCTTGAGATGCCTCTGAATTATCTGCATAGATTCAGCTGTTTTGCTATGTTTATGTAATATCATTCGTGTCCATTTTGTTGTTTAATGCGTTTTTGTAACGAGTAATGCCACACAATTTTTCTAAAAACAAAGAAAAACTAAACTGTTGGCAGATTGAATTCATTAACAGTCAGTCAATTAATGGCTTGTATACAGAGTTGTGAATGCTGCTCACAGGTCTCGGTTATTTTGTTGAGTTTCTGATGTAAAATCGTGGACCTGTCTGTACATCTTGATTTATCGTTTACAATAATCAAATCGAATTTCTTTGACATCCATTAGACAACCCAAATGTTGGCACATAAGTCTACCTACATATCAAACGCTTCGTTTATAAAACCACGAAAATCAGTTGCCGTCTTCTATTTAAGGATATACATGCCACTGGCGTCTGTCATAGTAGCTTCTATTGTGCCCGTTTGACATCTGCATCACTCAACAAATTGTGAGTAATCAAGCACTTTAGCTGGGAACAAGCAAAACTTTGAGGGGTATATGTCTCTACTGCATAGCAAGTCTTTGGACAGCACTTTGGCTGACAACCTCTTTCAGATGTAACTTCTACTAGCTGGGCTGCCAAATCCGTTTCTTCTTAAATAAGCAATCCCTTCAACCAGAATGTGTATGTTATCTCAGTGGGCATACATCCTTTATCAATCATCATCTGAAATATCTCCGTTGATAAATAAGTGCTTCGAGCTTTGCAAAATCGAAGCATAAAGTGCATTATAGTTCATCAGGCCTTTCCTCATCTCTTCCAAGACCCTGGATATCTCAATAGCCTCATTTAACATATCCTCGTAACACATCATTCGTAAGTTCAGTGATCTGGTCAACGACGTCGACGATAACCCCGAGTTTCCCATAGTTCTTGCCCGTAGCCAGCTTTGCCTTTATGTACTTTCTACCTCGCTCTAAGAGTAGTGGAGGCAACTAGCTTCAGCACTGAAGAAAAGGTGGCTCCATCTGTACGCACTAAGGTCCCATCTCACCTGGGTCTCAAGCTTGTTAGGGCCGCCTTGCACGTCGGTGATGTCGGACGTGCCCGTCAACTATTTGATTATATTTCCCGACCAGACCCGACCACTTGTACCATATTGATTTCGGCTAACACTAAACATGGACTTCCGAATCAGTTTATTGAGCTCTATATATCACTGCGGACAAGAGGAATCAAATTCGATAAAGTTGTATTCTTGGCAGTTGCCAAGGCTTGTGCTGCTTTAGAGGACAACGTGTTTATTTGCCCCGCACTTGTAAACATGTATGCAAAGTGTTTAAGTGTAAAGCAAGCTCGATTGGTATTTGTTAGGATGCCTTTCCGAGATGTTGTGCCTTGGAATGTAGTTTTAACAGCATACTTCACGAACAAAGAATATGAGCAGGGTCTTACTCTGTTTTTCCAGATGAGAAAGGAAGCAGTAAAAGTGGATGAAGCTACATGGCATGCTGTTATTTCTAGATGCATGGATAATGGGCAAACGGAAATGGCATTGGAGATGCTAAAGGAGATGCAAAATATGGGATGTAAACCCAATCAGATGACAATTGAGGAGGGGCAAGAAGACAAACTGCTGTCTTTAGGTATTGGTTAATTAGGGACTTGACAAGCACAACTGCTCTGGTTCATATGTATGCTAAATGTGGAGGTTTGAATCTGTCACTAAGGGTCTTTAATATGATGCCCATAAAGGATGTTGTTGCTTGGAACACAATCATCATTACAAATGCAATGCATGGGAATGGAGAAGGAGAGCTGTTACTTTTTGAAAAGATGCCAAAATCAGGGGTCAAAACCAATTCGGTTACTTTTACTGGTGTTCTGTTTGGTTGTAGCCACTCAAGGTGAGTAGAGGAGGGCCTCAGGATCTTTAATTCAATGGGTAGAGATCACTTGGTTGAACCTGATGCTAATCACTATTCATGTATGGTAGATGTCTATAGCCGTGCTGGTCGCCTTGAAGAGGCATATGAGTTTATACAAAGAATGCCTATGGAAACAACTGCTAGTGCTTAGGGAGCACTTCTTGGTGCATGTATAGTTTCAGCCAAACGACTGTTTGAAATTGAGCCAAACAACCCTGGTAATTACGTTTTGTTATTTAACATCCTTGTTACTGCCAAATTGTGGAGCGAAGTTTCAGAAACTAGAACATTGATGAAAGAGAGAGGAATTACAAAAACAGCAGGATGTAGTTGGCTTCAAGTGGGAAGCAGAGTTCACACCTTCGTTGTGGGAGACAAAAGTAGTACGCAGAGTGAGAAAATTTATAAATATTTGGATGAGTTAGGTGATAAAATGAGATTGGCTGGGTATATGCCTGACACTGATTATGTTTTGCAAGATGTTGATCAAAAAGAGAAAGTAGATAGTCTTTGCAACCATAGTGAGAAGCTTGCTGTTGCCTTTGGGATACCTAATTTGAATGGGCAGTCATCAATACGAGTTTTTAAAAATTTGAGAATATGTGGTGACTGTCATAATGCCATCAAATACATGTCTAAGATTGTTGGTGTGACAATATTAGTCAGAGACACTTTGAGGTTTCACCATTTCCAAGATGGAAATTGTTCTTGGCAAGACTACTTATGGTGATTATCTGCATGCAGCTAAGAGTGGCAAAAACAGAAAAAAAAAAAAATCCAAATGCAGCTTATTAAGATATAATAACCCAATCTAAATCCATCTCAACCAAGCTGTGCTAGGCTACTTTGTAATTATTTCCATGGTGCAATTATTGCAAGTTTCGGTGAGTTGGAGTAGTGGAGACATCCACATTGCTGGAGCTTTAGTAGTGCTTTTGGTCCTATTCTAAAGAAATGCAGGTCTCAAAGAAAGCAAAGGCAAATCTTAATACAACGATAATAGCAGATTATCTCTATAGTTGCTTCCACTCTTGTCGGATTCTTTTGCTACTGTATCATTAATTGTATATTGAGCATTATTCGTGGTAGGCTTAGTGCTGACCGGATGAAGGAAATTTGCTGGGAGAGTGGTTATTCTCAGGAAATTCGTGGCAACACATGCTTATGTTGGTCGGATTAGTCGTGGAAATCATATGCATCGCCATAAGAAGCTATTTTCGTTTTCTCTTAATTGATATAAAATGTCGTTGTATTGTCTTTAACTTTGTATTCCCAGTTTCCCAGTTCGAAATCTGCCAGCAAGAAGTTCCGTAGTACAAGGCTATAAGGATTTTCTCTTCCAAAAAAATTGATGTAAAATGTCATTGTGTTGCCTTTGACTTTGTATTCCCGCTTCGAAATTTGCCAGCAAGAAGTTCCATTGTTTAAGACTGTAAGGATTCTATGTAATGCGGAAAGAATTGCCAATTTGTTTAGTGCCCCTTTTTGCTTGAATACTCGGGCTATGGGGAAACTAACAATTCTTGAATAATCCTGTGTCAACTTAAAATACAATAACTATAGTGAAAATTTCTTGATGCTCTCTTGATTCTTAACAGCGTTAGGATATATTACATACACAGAGATACAGTAAATTGACTTCAAAGTATCATTAATGAGCTGTTTGAGATCTAATTGAAGATTCGTATGAGGAATGGTTTTCGTAAAACAACTAGATATCTTTATTTCATTTCTAAAGGGTACAAAATTGGCAGCTAAAGACTGTAGATTACCCAAAAGTAAAACTGAAGAATTGATCTGCGGCAGATTACAATAAAATGCATGTAATGATTTACTCTGAGGCACCCTCAGTCTCAACAATATTGCTGGTAGCCACATTAAGATGTCTAAGGGTGTAAATAACATCAAGGAAAGTGATCGGCAAGAGCCCAAAATTATGTCCTCTCCTCTAGAGCTAGTATGAATTAAGCACAGAAAACAAGGCCAAGGTTATCCCATTTGCAAATTGGTTTGTTAAACACATTCATTTTGACCAAAACAGCGCTTCCCTTAAGGCTGCCACTTCAAAAGTGGGGAGAACCAGCATGTAGTAAACAATCTAGTTCAGGATGCGCCTCTTCTATATTAAAAGCCACCTATGATACCTTTAGGCTTTAGTTGCTTCTGGAAAAGCTTGCCAAAAGGATGCATCGCCTGCAGTTATTATGACTTAATTATTGAGATTAAACTTCACGGGTTTCCAATATATGTCTTCTAGTTGTAGCACTTTCCAGCTTCATTGTCTTTACAAATATCGGAGGTTAATTCCATAGAGTGCTTCCAATGACTTTTCACTAACGCAGCTTCATCCCACCTGAAACTCCAATGTATAGCTACATTCCTTGCTTGCCAAATCAGCAAAGAGCCAATTGCAAACTTCGACAACAGTTCCATCACGCCAGCTCATATTCAACCGCTCCTGTAGGATATCTGTTAGTGATAGATCACTTTTCGGCTATAACCTGCAAATTTTTCAACTCTCACAGAACGTAAGAACCTAGGTTGGAAGAGAATTATGAACTAGTACAGCCAACATCTTGAATGAATTTGCCATAGTTGGAGCCAGTATAGATTCCACTGAGACGCAAGTCTCCACTGAGAGGATGATTTTGTCAGTTGGATACCACAACAAAATGCAACTATATATATGGAACTTGAATAAGTAAAATAGATTATAATGTTTACTGGCTGCTTAACATTCAAAATAAGCATTCAACATTCAGATATGTAGATATCCAACATCTAATATACAAAAATCAGTTGATTGTTAAAATAGTATCCCAACACAATATACTGTTCAAAGAAAGAACTTCTCCAAATGGTGTTTTTTATTTCTCCTTGACAGAAGCAATGTTCTTCTCTGTGGTTGGAGCACTAATTGTACGTTGGACTGGGACAAAAACTCCCACTGACGGAACTTTATGGAGCTTTCCAATCAATTTAATTTGGAAAAGACCTGTCATCAAGGGGGAACTTATATACATCAAATGTTCTGGTTAATATTATGGTTAAAATTTAATGCAAATTTTAAGGAAAAAATCAGAGTTAAAATGCAATTCTTAAACCATTATGAGCAAAAAGAATCCATCTTGTGAAGCAGTGGTTGATTCTTTATACTAGTTTGTGCCTACCAAAAGTACATATTATAAAAAAGAGCAAATAAAATCGTATAAGATCATGAACATAAAATAATTGAAGTCTTAATATCTGTACCAGTATAGGATCAAGCCCTTCTTTCCTTTGACATTGTTGCAGTATCATCTTTAGAAATCATTGAAATGTCTGAGACAATTTTTGGTGCTTCAATCTTTCTAGAAGATGTTTCTTTACAACACAGCTCAACTTTTAAGTCATGAATCCATTTCATCACTTTCATGAAATCAACATCAGTATTTACTCCGATAGAAGCAATATCATAAAAGGCATTGCACATCTTATCAAGCCGCTCTGCTTCAGGGTTAGGAAATAAATTATCATAACTACTTTTAACTAATGTGTGCCGTCGTTTCAAATCCTTCCTCCAACGAGAGAAAAGATACTTAGACGGCACCAACTCTGTCTTCCTCAAGAGCTTGAGCAAGGAAAGAATGTGTCTACATAAAATACCTTTAAATTCAAACAAATGACATGCACATTTCACTTCAAAATCTTCCTCATTGAAGTGTACATTAAAATTTATATATTTAATTGTTTCGTGAGCTTTCTTACTTTCAACAACAGAATATGTTGAAATCAAGCCTTCTTTCATCTCAAAGGAGGCATTGCAGTACATGATACAGGACACCTCTTCTTGAAACTCTTTGAATTTGGCATTGGTAAAGACTTTTTGAAATTGGTACTCAATGCCAAAATGACTTACACAAGGTATTAGTGAATTAAAAGAACCAAAATCTGCTATGCACTCTTTCTCAGCTTTATCTCCCATAGCCTTATCATAATGATCAACAAACTGCTTCAAGGAAGTCTTGTAATTAACATAACCATCAAAAAATACATTTACAGTCTCACTTCGCTCTGTTGTAGACATTCCAGCCCAAAACGTGTCTTTAACATACGCAGGAACCCAACGGTGCCGCTCATTATACAGGCTGTTCAACCACTCATTGTCATGAAGATTGTAATTATCAATCATATTCTTCCAACACTCTGTGAAGTTATCTTTACTGAAAGAATCATAAACAGCATCATGCAAATCTGTTTTGATTGACTCATACTGAGGATATTCTTTCAACTTTTCAGGAATCTTTTTCATTAAGTGCCATAAGCACCATCGATGATGAGCTTTTGGGAATACAATCTCAATAGCAATATTTAGGGCTTTATCTTCATTAGTAATAATGCAATTCGGAGCACGTCCAGACATACATGCCAACCACGTCTGAAACAACCATGTAAAAGTTTCAGCATCTTCACTTGACAACAAAGCACAACCTAGTAAAACTGATTGTCCATGATGATTCACTCCAATAAAAGGAGCCAAAGGTATGTTATATTTGTTTGTCAAATATGTGGTGTCAAATGTTATGACATCACCATAATACTCATATGCAGCCTTACTTCGTGCATCTGCCCAAAAGACATTTCTTAATCGGC
Source organism: Dicorynia guianensis (assembly GCA_037013595.1). NCBI lineage: Eukaryota > Viridiplantae > Streptophyta > Magnoliopsida > Fabales > Fabaceae > Dicorynia > Dicorynia guianensis. The sequence goes on from JASUAB010000009.1 coordinate 8,775,004, forward strand.
ATTCATTGTCCAGGTCCATCACATAATAGAAGCTACTGTTTTGCTTTTGCATTCGAACAAAAAAGTTCTGAATTGCTTCAGCATCTTTAGCCCCCAGTTGAAGCGTACTAGCTCTCTCCACACAGTTTCTATAATTTTTTTCACCATATGTTAGATTTCTGTATCCTTCAGCTTCAGCAACCAGAGATCCAATATTTCTATTCACACAGATCCCAGCCTGATCATCAAGTTCAAGTTTCCTTTTTCTGCAAGCCTTAGATTTCTTTTTAAAAAACCGCACTTTGCTAGGACTCAATTCATGATTATGTTCAAGCACAACACTGGAAACTCTGATCTTTCCATCTAGGCATAAACAAGCATTAAGTCTAGCCTTGCATTGGGTTTTTGTAAGAAGATATGGATTCAGAAGATGTCTTCGATTGCTTGCTGATTTCCCAGAACGAGCACAAGCAAGAGTGAAGTATTTCTTTCCATCTTCTTCCATTTTTGAAGTTCTTCTGTATACCTCAAAACCCTTTTGCTGAGCAAAATTAGTGTAATACGTAAAAACCTCGTCTTCAGAAGAAAATGTCATCCCAACTTTAGGTTCTTCAACTTCCTGATTACATTGTAATGACATTTCTAAACCATGATCAGATGCTTTATTTTCATCCTTCACACCCTCATTGGAAGACAAATTTTCAATGATATCAGTGTGTAACCCATCCAAAACAATTTGTGCCTCCATTCCATCAACAATTCTGATGAAAAAAAAAAAGCATAGATTAAGTAAACAAGTAAATGAGTTTAATAAATAGTAATCTAATTTAACAAAAACTCTATAGAAGGAAATAGTCCTCCACCAAATGAAATTTTCCTACCAAAGCATAATCAAATCACAATTTTGATAGGAATTCTGAAAGTAAAACAAAAATTTACTTTTTAGAATCAGAACACCAGACGAAGTACACAAAATCAAATAATAAGATATTCAAGTAAAATTAGCATAAAATGAGAAGAGTATTTATCTTCAAAGAAGGGAAAAAAAAAAAAAACTGTTACCTTAAAAACAAACAACTCTTTTTGAGCGGGCCATATGATCTAAAAAGGCTTCCTTATAACCGAAATGAATTATTAAATCCAGTTACAGTTTCTGATTCCTAATTGATCCTGGGCATTCCTTTAGGTGTTAGACTCTACATTTCTAGCTCATAGCACTACAAGATTTCTCCTTTAAACCCATAATCAAAATTTAATGTTTTTCTCAACAATTGTATATGTGGGTGTGTTCCGCTAAATCTAATCTCTTTCTCAAATTGTCAACAGCTCAGTAGAAGCAATAGATCTTGTGCTTGCAAGCGCACAGAACCTGGTCATGTAAATACAGAATCGTAGCAGCTCAAGAGAAGAGTTCCTCGAAATAAAAAAGCCTTCTTCCTACTCGTCCTTCCCCAGCAATAGCCGCAAGCACTGACTGCTGGCTCGCTCAAGAAGACGCAATTGGCTGTGCAGAAAATCATGCACAAGACAAGAGAGATTGCTGCGGTACCGGTTTGGAACTGAGACGGAAGACGACTGGCACTTCGCCCCCAATTTTCTGAATTGGGTAATGGGGTCTCTTGACTTTCTTTTATTTGTTTCAAAATTGTTTTTAGCTTACAAGTGACGTGGAAGTTTATGTCTTCCACGTCAGGTATTCAGGGTGCAATTTCTTTTAATATTGAAATAAATAAATTCAGCTTTTTTTTTTTTTGAAACCTAATTCAGCTAAAAATTTTATAGTTCTACACTTTCTACTCATTTTGCTTATAAACCTTAAAATCAAAGAAACCAATAAGATTGCACCAAATTATAATTTTTTTAAACAAAATTAAAGGGTACATTGCTGTTCAATTTTCTTCATTGAGGATCTCAGATGTCCCGGAATTGAAGTTTTTATGGGAGATTCCTCATTTAACAGATACTAATTATGGGTGGGGATGCATCTTGCAAAAATATATTTTGTAACTACTAAGTTATTAGTGCAATAATAGTTGAATGATTAAATTTTAAGATAATTTATCAATACAGATTTAAAAAATTTATTATTTATAATTCTATTTTAAAGAGAATATCTTACAAAAATCAAAAAATTATATATTTTGTAAACTGAGAAATGAAAATTCAGGAAATTAATTGATAGAGCAGTTCTTTTTCTATGGTCCATTAACCATGCTTCAAACTTGTAAGACTAACAACATAAAATCACAACCCCAGAAACTAACTAATGAGGAAAATCCAGTAATCAGAAACTGAAACTGACATTAGGCAACCATTTGTGAAACAGCTAAGGTTATTATATTTCCTCGGAGTACAACATTGATTCCAGATGAAACAAAGACAAGAATTTCCATCTAAAAAAGTAAGGGACAAAATGCTTGTCTAATTCTGAAAATCTTGATGGTTTTCTCTCTTACACTTGGAGTTCAAGGGCAAAATTTCAGGGAATAGTTTGCCCCACCAGAGCAAGTGAAAGTGCTGGTTTTATCATCATAGGCATAGCTATACGCTTGAGGGCATTGATTCTTGAAGATCGTTGAATAACTTGTTGATGTACACTTGTCAGGTGTATCAAAGGCACCAGTGCAGCAATACTCAGGCTGATTCAAGGCCAAACATGCACTCTTGCAGGCAATGATGCTTCCGTCTGACCCTTTCACTGCAAAATTTGAAGGACAAGCAGCATTCACATTGGCAGGGCAACTGGTTGTGTTGCAGCCCCCTGATCGTCCTTCTGGTGTGACCGAGACTGGTAAGTTGAAACCATCAACAAGGCTAATATCATAGAAATCTTGGCCCCCATTTGCAGCCAAGGTGAATTCCATCAAAGTAACTGGTGGGTTACCACCAGCACCATTACATGGCATCTGGGCTGAGCCACAATCCCCAGTTGCACAAAAAAATTCCCCAGAGGAATCTGTGGAACATTGAGATCTTGCCCAGAACCGGCCAGACCATGGAGAAGGAACATCAAGCGTATAGACAGAATTTGGGGTTAGAATAAAACCAGTTGATGCCAATTGTGGAGTGCCACCCCCAGAAAGGGTGCCTGGCCAGATTGTGAATGGACAATTATTTGTGAAAGTGAATGTTGCTGAGTCAGCCCCTGTATGCATAAAAATGGATGAGACCTTCAGTACCTAAAATACCATGAAAGGAAGAGAACGTTACAGAGATTGGAAATAAGGACTTGCCTGAGAGGAAAAGGGTGGAGAAAGTGAGAGCAAAAAGTGCACCAACTGCCATTACTGAATGCTTTGAAAAGTATGCTGCTTTGGTTGATTTTGTTGTGTCAGTTTAGGGAACTGAGACTTTCATGGCAGAGGCAGAATTTTCTCTACTAAATAAAGGAGAGGCAGCTGCGTGACTAATCAATCAATCCGCTGAGCCAGAGGGCCCATTTCGTTGAACATTTCATTTCTTCAATTTTTTAAAATGTTTCTTTTCCTTTTAAGAAGATTGATTAAATCTCAAGAAACAAGTCTATAAGTAGCCTCATGCCTCTAACTGCTGTAGATAAAGATGTAAATCAGGTTGTAATATCACGGGCCCATGAGGCTGATCTTCTGAGGCCACTAAAAGACTTAAATATAGTACAATTAACTTGCTGATGCACCGGACAATGAAAACATTAAAAATATGTTTTTTTTATGGTTATTGAAAAAGAGAGACTAGCTATTATCCCTTAATATCCTTAAATTCTGATAATAATGTTTTTACGCGGAAGAGCATAAAGAACAAAAAAAAATTTGTAGAATGAGAAAATAGAAAAAAAAATTAAAAGTATATATAATTAAAATATAAAATTAGTGTGTATCACTATCATTACTATAAATTCTGGCATTCTCTCAATTAGGGATATTAATTAATACATTTAATTTTCTGTACAATAAAACAATCATTGGTTTCAGGAGATTTATGCATATAGTGTAAATGAATAATATAGCATATTTCATAAAGTAGATTTTATATTATATAAATTAAATGAAAATAATTATAAAAATAATGAAAATTTTAAAGTTTGGATTATACTTAGTTTCTTTGTTTTTCATGGAGTAAAGTACATTAATTTAATTAGTTGTTATATCCTCAAAAAGGGATTACACAAAACAGCAAATGGAGAAAATCGTGATTAGGTTATCTTGGAACTAGATTTTTTTTTTCTATTTTTATAATTTTATTATTGCTTAATTTTTATTTCACAAAATTTAAATTATTAAATTTATTAAATTTTAAAAATAAATTGTATAATCACAAAAATAAATATTGTGCGTATTTTGTTACTCTAGAATTGTGGGAGCAACTTTTTTCAATTTGTTTTATGAGAAACCTGAAATACAGAAATTACACCACAAAATTGGGAACTAAAAGATGCCAAATGCAAACAAGAGGATCTTCTTAACAAACTTCAGATCAGTCAAAAGATAAGTTGGACAAAATATCCGCCAACTTGTTGCCGATTCTTGGAACTAATTGACTGTAATTCCACAGAGATAAGTTGAAATACAATAGGGAACAAACGTATATAACTAACTGCGTGCCCCTTATGCTATCCCAAAATTGGATTGAGCATTGTCCAAAACAATCAATACAAAAATGTAAGATTTATTATCTAAACTATTTCGGCCTACAATTAACTTCAATTTCCTATCTAAAAACTTTACATGCACATAAAAGTACACAATTTGTATCGTTTGTATTGGGAGGAAGGGGAGAACATAACTTTGAGTCATTTTAAGGGGTGGTGAATATGATTACGTTGTTTTCTTAGTGATTATGATTACATTGTTTTGATTTTGCTTCCCCCTCATTTGACTCCTCAGTATGTATAGCAGTCCAGCATTTCTTCCAATTTTAATATGATCTACTCTTAAGAGAATAGAGCATATTATTATTATCATATTATAATATTATCAAAAGTTTCTTGCACGAAGGTTCATTTGATGATTGTTTCCCCCTTCATATCATGTAAGTGCATATGACTCTTGAAAAGATAAAGGGTTGAAGTCCAAAGATTCATTAAAGAAGTAAGGGTATATCTTTAGTCTCTTAATTTTTTTTAAAAAAATAATTTAATTTATTAATTTTGAGTTAGACAATTTAATCTTTTTACATATACAATAAGAGTAATTTAATTTTTTACTTATCAAATTTTTTTTTTCTGGTATAACAGTTTATTGATAGTAATTTGACTTTAATTTTTTTTTATGAAAAAATAGCTTGCTAATGCTGAAATTTTCAGAGCAAGGGAGTTGAAGAGATCGCCCCTAATTGACGGCATTCTTCATCTACAAAGTTTGGTTGTTAGGGCTTTGAAATTGCTAAGAATACATCTTCTTCTTCTTTTAATTTTTCTAGACAAAGGGGTAACAATGGAGTTCTAATACTCCACAAATGCAATTTAAAAGCACAAATGTACACATCCTAGAGAGAAACAAATAAAGGGTTTTATGTTGTCCCAAATCGAATGTATGTCAATTGAGGAAATTAAACCTTGTGAGGGGATGAAAAAATAAAATTTTAGTCACTATTAACAAGTCACATCATACTACAAAATAAAAATTTAATTAATTTAAGACTAAATTACTATTGATAAGTTTTAGAGAGAGAAAATAAAATTAAAAATAAAAAGTATTTGGGCTAAAATGGTTATCTTACCATTCTCAGTGAGTAGACTAATAATATATTAAACTTGTACAAAGAAATAAGGATGACCGAAACATGGTCAATTATTGACCAATTCTAACTTACAAGAATATCTACATACTAACACCTTTTAACAACTCCAATTATATTTATGAAGATATTAAATTATATAATTTAAAAATTAAAAGTTAAATTATTTTTTAAAAAAGGTAAAAAAATTTAAAACTATCCTTATTCCATTCATTAAATTAAGCTTTTCTCAGTTCACGGATACTAAGAAAAAGATTCCAACATAAATTTTATAAGTAAAATACTTTAAACTTTATTACCTAAATTAATTTTTGTTGACTCATTTATTCAATATTTATCTACTTGTAATTTTGAGTAACTACACTTAGCCTTTATTTATATAGAGATTGGATTCTTTATTTATAATGTTATGATCTTATCATTTATTTTGATAGTTACATAAATGATAAATGATTCTTTATTTTTATAAATTAAAATTTATAAAATTTTATTTTAAAAATAATTAGATTTATTAAATTTTATAAATTAAATTACAAAATCAAGCACTCTAATTGTCCAACTTATTTTTTATGAGCTACTAATAACTCATTTTTATTGGACAAGACTTTTCCCAATGGTCCAAGCTATTGGTCATGAGCCAACAAAAACTATTAACGAATATTGAACAGATTACTATTTCGAGAGGATATACCCAAAAAGGAAACGGAAAGGATAATCCGACTTAAAGTAAAAGTATTAAATACTAATAAAATAAATGGGTATTATTTGATGTTATGAATTTTAAAGTTCAGTTTATAAAAGACATTCTATTTTAATATTACCATTCATCAATTACCCCATGTTCGAATTCTTTTTGTTTTTTGGTTGGAAAACGGACCCCATTTTCAAATTCTACTACTATGTAAACTCCTTGATGTTGTTGGATCTCCAACATTTGACACATCAACCACGTGTCATCAACAAGAACATCCTCAACACTGCCTCTGTACACATGTCACCAGATGGTAGAAGGGAGTGGCCATGTATAGCAATAACCTTTGGCCTATAAATTAATCCACTCATTGTTAGCAGCTTCTTACACAGACGGATAGAGGGTGACATTGAACAGCTGCACGCGTAACAATGGCGAAGAGTAGAGATGACATAAAGTATGGAACTTCACAATCAAGGCTATCAGAGGATGAAGCAGTGAGGGGAGCCTACAAGCATGGCACGCCACTTGAAGGGGGGAAAATTGCAGACTCTGAACCCGTTGATATGTTCTCTAGTGCTCATAATTTATCTAAGAGCACCACAGATTCTAACACTGATCAGTCTCAGCTGCTACGTGCCCCGGCTGACACTAAGGGAGGAGGATCTACAGAGTTCACCCCTGGTGCTCCTCCCATGCCCAAAGAAGGGCCACCACCATCACTGGCTCAGAAATATTAATAACAACACCAAATATGTTTTTTTTTTCTTCTAAATGTATTATTTTTGGTCTCTGATAAAATTTAATAATTTCGTTTAATCATGTAACCCACTTTACTTAATGAGATAAGATAAATCTCTGTTATTGCTGTCCTCGTCTTTTCTTGGTGCTTTCTTTCTTTTCGTTTTCTTCTGTATGCTGATGTCCCAGGGGTGGCAGATCAAGTATGGGGCTGTCTAATTGGAGTGTTCATTCAATATCGCCCGATGAAGTAGAAAATTTGTTTTTGTTAACAAATGTTCCTCTCTTCCACTAGATTTTTGGATTATTGCTATAGATTCAGAAATTGGCCTCCTAAGATGTCTCTGTGGCTCTCTATCTGCCTAGGCAGTTTATGCTTGTTTTATTGTATTTTTTGGGTGATAAGGCAATAAATTTCGCATAATCGAATAAATATTTTGATGATTTTATTTCACTTTTCTAGGATTGAAAGAAAATATCAATATAATATACCTTATTCTATCTGAAATTATTCCTGCTTTTCTTCAGTTATATATGCACAAAACGCTTCATTTCTTGACCATTAATGAGAAAAGAGTGAGGTTTGAGTGAACAATTGATTAGCCAACGAAAAAAGAACTTGGCATGCTGTTAAACAGTCTTTTGTTTCAGTTACACGATAATTTCACAAACAGTACTTCTATGACAGTGGTCTGGAAAGAAAACAAGCCAAATTCTAGTTCAAAATAATTATACATGATAGTAAACTTTAAATAGCAGTCACACATCATATTCTATTTCGTTCGCCTCTCAATCCCTTGCAAGGAATGTGCTCCGTTATTTTTATTACAGCCCTGCTATTCACTAACTGAATTTTATTCATTTAAAAGAATTTAATCTTACTCATTTTAAAAAATTTAACTTAGAATTTAGACCATGGATAAAACTATTCCACAACTCTTTGGATCTCACCTAAAATTTGCTCCATTAAGTGGGAGGAAATTTTTTTATTTTTATTATTATCTTTTTTCCTATAACTGAACCACAGTAGTCCATGGAAAATGGATACTTTCACCCAATCTTGTAATGCAAAAATTAATGATTATTATTATTATTATTATTAAATATAAATAAATGAATCTTATTTTTAAATTTTATGACAATTTTAATCATTAATTTTTTTATTACTAGTCATACATTTTACTCTCTAAAATATATCTACATTTTAAAGATCCTAATTCATCAGAGGGAAAACATGCGTTTGCTTATTTTAACCTAAGCCACCCATATCCAAAATCTTTTCGATGGAAAAAGCAAAATGCTATCTCAAACAGCAGTGCAGCCATTAGATAACATTCACTGCTAGAAGCAAGCTATATTTTTATTAATCCCAAAATAGAATACATTGTAATTGCAAGTAGTCACAGAATTTGTTGAACCGAATCATTTCACACCTCAGCATGTAGAAGTAGAACATGAACTACAAGAAATAACTCAAGCAAGAGAATCAGGACTTCGAGCTAACATCATACGCCAACAGAATCAGAACACGTAATATATTGTTTTGTCAGCATGTTCTTATACAACGTAGTAATTCAGTGGATGACTGGCTTCAAGGGATGAGCTCTAAGCTTTGATAAATCCAGCCTCGAATCCAGCTCTTCATCTAGTTCACCTACAACGCTTCTGCAAAGTCCAAAGGAAAACGACGCTGTTTAAGAGAATCATATATAATAAGACGAGTGGGACGGACAGTAGAAAGTCTATACAGTAGAAACCATTAAAAGACTAGATAGGAAAGGACATACATGTTGTCACCCCTAATGATGTACAAGCCTAGAACAAGTTGCTGGACACCTTCCTGTCGATAAAAACAAGAATGAGGCTGACATATGGAACACTGCAAGAAAAAGTAAAGACTTAAAATATCGAGCTTTCCAGAGAGAATCCCTCTACTAGGAAAGCGTAAATTTATCAAAGATTCAAAGACATGGATGTGGAAGAGGCGGCACAAAAGTGGTAGAAGTTAAGACCCAGAATTTTGTTATATAACAATACAGGTGAAAATAAGCACAATCACTTTCATGACTCTAGGATGTGCAAAAGAAACTTAAGTAGCCATAAGGCACTGATATTGATGGTGGCGAGTGCAAAAATAACTACTTCTGTATAACGATTAACTACTTCAACATCATCTTCTTATTCAACCATGATATAGTCAAAAGCAAACAGCTGCAAGGCAAAAGTTCATGGTTTTACATATCAACTGTCTGTATCGACGAAGGAAAGGCAACTGAAAAAAATCCAATTCAAAAGCCACCTGATCCAAGCCTTAGAACATCATCCTTTCAGTTACATAACACTAGATTATAGCCCAAAAACTGTACAGAAATGCAGATGACTCAAACAAGTAGTGGCAACATGCTTATTAGAAAAGCATTGGCAGCCACTAGCCATGGGCTTAATAACTTACCATATTGTAAATCTTAGTTCACTATAAACAAAAAGCAAACAATGAAAGTAAAGCAAGCTCATGATGGAAACGTTAGATATTTTGTAATTATCAAATACCTCGTCCTCATTAACATTATATGAATAACACCATAATTTGTTCTTTTCTAAATTATAATAACTGCAGTTATAGTAATCACTGCATGCTTCTATCAGGGTAGAATGCAAGATTTCTTCAGTATTGCTACTATTGCGCAGCATTATTTTCATTTAAAAAGCTGCTAAATTAAATCAATTATTTGATTTGTTAGACTTTCAGCAGATACATCTTCCTCAACGAAATTATATTGGGCACACTGATCACTTTGACAGATGAACGGTAATTTCTAGCACAACAATCTCCAAGTCCAAATCTCATCTTTTGCCCCTAAATTTGTTATGTGATGGGTTTATTTATATAGCTTCTCTCTGGTGCTCTGCTTATGGCTATTTCAACAGAGACTCCACCTCTTATATGCAACAACTGGACAACTCTGCTGCATTCTTGAATCTTGATTGTCTATAGTTCCTTATTGTTTTTCACTTTCATGGTTTCGGAGGATACCTTACCTTCCCCTAGAAGTATTTTCCCTTTTTTTTTTCTTTCACTAATTCTTTTCTATCAAACTAAAAGGAAAAAGAGGACTGCACTTCATGAAAAATGCCTAAAAAGTCTTCACGGTTCATAGTTACATCTGAAAAGAAAAAACAAAAAAAATCAGGTTTGTCCTATCTATCTTAGACACTCCTCCTTATAACCAGATAGTGAAAACATACAAACATTATAGGTATGTCATTGAAGTCTTAATTAATTAATCTCAAAATGGAATCCACAGAATCTCATGCATACCTTTGTAGAAAAAACTCGTTCATGAGATTCATCAAGAATTATATTTGTTGCTTGGTCAAAACCTTTCAATACTCCCTGAACAGGAAATTATTGCGAGTAAAAACAATGATAAACATTTAAATGCTGTCAACTTCCAAGAGCTACTATTAAAAAGAATAATAGAGCTCACCACTATATTGCGCCCATCATTTGTAATGACTGAAATTGTTTCTGTCAACAACTTAAAGCTTCAGTAATACATAAAAGCTAACAGCATGGCATGAAACATATTCCACAGGAAAAAATTTGAAAGAAAATAAGTTTCATTAACTAACAGCAATGGTTGCCCGTAATAAGCATAGCAAATGTAAAAAGATAACAACAACTAAAATATACCCAACATAAAACTAAAAAAGAAAAAAGAAAGAAAAAACTGTAACAGATGGCTTACGATCAACAAGAGACTCAAGTCCAGGGCCAGTTGACATCTTGAATTAGTTGTCAGCTAAGTTTGTTGCCACTGTTATGCCACAACTTGAGAGGTTCAGTATCAAACATTAATTAATACAAAGCACATGAAAATTGAACCAGCTATAAGTGGGAGTCACAAATCAACCAATGAAGAACCTTAGCAATAGGGTCTACACGTTTATAGTTATCCTCAGATTTGGATGCATAAATAAGATTTGTAAAGGTTTCATAGAGTCATAGACAATAAACCATTCATAATAAAAAGAGGAAAAATATATTCCTGAATTATTACTGACATGATCCCATCTACATTTCTTTTCCTCGCATATGACTGCAAATCTTGTCACCGCAACAAAATCAGTTTGCATTCCAAAAGGTGGAAAAAATTCATACACGATGGGAATGGACAGTAACTAGAGTTGCATTAAGCCTCCAATGGTTGGGGATTGCAGCCATAGACAGACTGTTTGAAGCAAACTATTGCTTTACAATATTGGATTACGTAGATAGGTTTTAGCAAATACATATAACCAGATAGCAAGACATGTTAACCATGTCAAATTATTAATAATTTGGGATATCAAACCTTCAAGCGTAGCACAAAGTTATAGCATTCACGGAAACATTGGCAAACTCGAGAGCTCAAATACCAGTGAGCTTTATGTGCAACATAAACAGCACAGATTGTGGTTTAACTCTAACGTACGACAGGAACAGAACTAATGTACTTTTCCTAGTTTGGAATGTGGAACAATGGAATCACTCAAGAAGCGCGAAATCTTTACAATTACGACTTCATTTTCCCCAAAACCTTGTAGTGTTAGTGTTGCAATAATACCTTCCATCCAGCTACAAAATTAACAAAAGCTGAAACTTTCTTAACATAAATCGCCAGAGTAAGCGAAACAGGAATAAATAGAGACCAAAGAGAATTGAAATTGAATCGTTAGGGAAATTCTTGGGGCCAGAACCGTGCCACTAGAAACTAGGGGCTTGCAACGGCGGCAGAGACACCGGTTAGTGCCTCACACTGAGGAAATGAACCAGATGTTTGCGAAAGGAAAAAAAGCGGAACTCACCTATAGTAGACACCAGAGAAATCGCCGGCAAAAGAGAGGACCGTCACTGAAATCGCCGGCAACAGAGCGAAAAGAGAAGCCTCCACACACTGTTGCAAACACCGGTGAGACCGGGGGATTCGGGAATTTGGAAAAAATAGTGACCTTTCCAATATAAATTGTGTAAAATAAAAGAAGAAGAAGATGAAACTGTGGTTGTGTTTTGGGTTTCCGTTTTGGATGACCTTTTGGGCTAGGGCCTGGAAATAAACTTCTGGGCCATTAGGCCCAATCCCAGTCGGGCAAATTATTATTATTGTTATTTCTTTTAACAAACAGCCATAGAGTTGGCGGTGTTCAACTTCCAGAAAGTCACGGGATTAGGGAAGATGTGCAGAACTTCTTCATAGACATAGAATTCTCGTTGAATTTTTGCTTAAAAATTATATCAAAGGCAGAGTCTTTAGAATTATTGGAGTAGCTTCAAGATGAAATCGACCAGAGAAAAAGAGAACAATCGGTGCATTAGCTTGCACATGCACACCCTCCATCAGCGTCTTCATCATGCATTAAACCTTGGAACAAGGTCTCTCCAATTTGTAATTCACCCTACAATTAAAATCTCTGCAATCTGCTTTACTTGTTTTTCGATCATTAGAATTTGTAATCTCTCAATTCGTCTAGCTTGAAAAGCTAGTAGATATCTTCAAACTTGATAAAGTTTTCTTTTTCGGGGACCGAAATTTATCAAATTGGGTTATTTCTTTTGTGGGTTGTTCCTGAATTTCGTTGTGAATTAGCAGACGTTTTGATCAGAAGACAAACAGATGGAAGTGGCAGTGCACAAACATTGAAGTCCAGAAACAAGTACTTCGCTCAATTGATGCCTTTCTAGATTGTATATCTGGAGATGCACGTGCAGCACATCATAATATAGTTAGGGTACATTCTTTAACTTACATTTTTTGTTTTAACTAATATATGAATCTTTATTTGGGCACAGGAGTTTATGCTAATTTTGTAGAGTTTTACTGAACCCTTTTCTACAAAGTAGTGGAATTGGCTTTGGCCAATACTGATTTTGAAGTAAGTTTAATTATTCAGCTTCCTATGTATCTTCTTCAGGAGTCTGTGGCTGGTGTTTTGGGAGCATTATTATGGATTCTTAAATGCAAAAGTGAGCCTTTGTTATACATGGCGGCAAATGTGGCGGTGAAGTTAGTTAGTATTTTATCCAATTCAGTGTTGCAGTCTTACTATTTATTAGATTTTGTCCATCTTCTATCATCTTTGCTATCTTCAAATCAAATAGAAGTTGCAATGCCCTGTGCTACTGCTTTGAATTTGCTAATCTCGAATATGAGTTCTGCAAATGAGAGTGCAATTTGGAAGGAATTGAAAGAAACAGAGAGTGTCCATTGTATTGTTAGGAACATAAAAGATTTTTCTGGAGGTGTTGCGAAAATTGAATATTTTGAAGAGATGGGTTCACTTTTGAGCACAATACTGTGGCGGTGGCCTCCATCCAGGTTTCCTGTTTGGGATGATGTAAAACTAATAAAAGCTTTAGCTGACATGCATACAAGGACAGATACGTCTGTTAGACTTGCAGTTTTGAAGTTGTACACATCCTTAGGTATTAAAATATGCTCCTTTCAGTGAACTAGTTTTTATTTTTTGTATTAAAACCAACTAATTTACAATTTCAATTACCAGCTTTATGTGGTGATGTGGCCAAAGGACTTTTAGAGAATGGACAAGCTTTTTCACAAATGGTTGTGCAATCCATGGGCAAATCAAGTCCTCATGTTGTTCGGGTACAGGGGTTTAGGCTTGCTCAATGTTTATTGGTAAGAGTTGATTTTCTCTGGTATATTTTGAGATATATGTAGTACTGTACCTAAGAGTTTTATTAATATGCTCAGAAATCTCAAGAGAATTGTTTGAAAGTGATGGATTGGTGTGGTGAAGCTCTTGTTGAAGCCATAATTGGTGGGATGGGGGAAACAAGAGTGCACTCTAGAAAATTTAGAAACAACCATATTTCTATATTGTCGGAAGCATGCCACTTAGCTCTAGTAACTCGTTGGGCAGGAGAGCATCACGTTTATTTTTGGAAGCAAGGAATTGATAGAATCCTCCTAAATCTTCTAATAGAAGGTGTTCAAGACCAATCATATGAAGATGTCTTGCCAGTGGAAAAGCAAATATTCATAGCAAAGGAGAGACTTAAAAACAATTATCATCTTGGTGTGAGAGGTTATGTATGGGATATTCTTGGATGGCTTGCAATACACTGCAGTGAAAAGTTCAAACCTAATTTACATAGAAGTGAGCTGCATATCAACTTACTAATTACATGTGCATGGTAAATTGCTCTCTTATTATCATTGATTGGTGGATTTAATATGTATGTATTCATTGATATTATCATATATGCATATGCAATAAACATATGCCCTATTTTCTTAATAATTGGTTTTCTTTTTTGTGTAGCTTGACTTTTGTGGATGCAATTAGAAAATGGTGCCGAATATGTCAACAAGATGTTGATGATAATTTAAAAAGTGAACCAGCATTAAGGGCTGTTTTAATGATGATTTATTCTCCATGTAATTACATTGCCTCACAGGCCAAGTTCATATTATCTGATATACTAAAGGTGGAAGGTCTGGCATGCTTGCAAAATATAATACACACTCTTGATTATACATCATCCCTCTTGAGCTATGGGTCCTATGACAAACTTCAGCTGGTTATTAACTTGATTGGTTTAAGTTGTTTTTCAAGTTTACCGCAGTATCAAAGATATATCATTGAAAGCAAAGGGACAAAGGCACTAGTTCTTATTGTGAAACGATGTTTAAGCAATGATATCCATGTAGAAAGGTTCAGCTGTACTCCTCATTGGCATACAACATTTCATGAAAGGTCCTGTTGCTGGAACTGTATTGAAGATTGGGAAGGTTCCAATATTCTTTTGTTTTATGGTTTGTGGGGCTTAGCTGAATTGGTTCATCAATGTGGCTCTTTACAAGATAATATGGGAAAGTTCACTTTTGATATTGAAGCTGAATTAGTTAGCAAACTTCAGGATATATGTAGTTGCACCACCTTCAGTCCTGGATTGAGATGGTATGCTACCTATATTCTTACTTATTTTGGATTTTACGGTTTCCCAAATGAACTAGCAAAAAGGATTGGGAAATCTCTTAATAAGAAAGAATATGCAGATATGCGGCTTATTGTGGCAAAGGGGGATTCTTTGAGTGTTCATGCTGTTATTCTTGCTGTTCGATGTCCTTCATTGCTACCTCCTGAAGTCTTGCCAATTAAAGAACTTGGCACTTTTGACCAAAGAGAGCTAGCAGATAAGTTTGTTAGAGAGACAGTGAGAGAAGTTCGTTTGTCTTCTCAAGTTGATTATGAAGCATTGGTGAAATTGTTGGAATATGTTTACTTCGGATGTTTTCATGCAGGAGAAGAAACTATAAAGAAGTTGAAAATTCTTGCTAAGTGCTGCAATCTACAGCCTCTCTTGCGGATGCTCAATAGACAAAGTCCAAAGTGGGGCACATCTTTCCCCTGCACTGATTTTACTTCATCTCTTGGTTCATCCGGAAGTTTCTATTCGTACGGCTCGCTTCTTGATTAGCTTCTTAGTGATATATTGAGACTGAATGGGAAGATTATAATCTTGCTTTTGCTTTTTCTTCTCTGTTTATCTCCATTCTTACTGTCCCTCAACTCATACATCCTAGAGTGGGAGAGTTAAAATTAATATTTAGGAGTCATGGTCAAAGTTATGCTTGTCCAATGTTTTTCCAACAAGTTCTATTTCTAATTGTACCATCTAAGTAAGAAACAATTGCATGCACTGGCAAGTAAATGTAACTATCCTATCGAGATTACTGTAAAATAACTGTTAATTATGTATTCATTGGTCTGAGCTTGCCTGTTTGTTAGATGTATTTACTCGGTTGTGCTTCAGGACAAGTAGGGGTTTTTTGATTAAAGAAAGGTTTTGGGACAGAGATTCTGATTCAATCTGTTTCTATTTTCAGGGATGTCATATTGGAATCTCAAACAGATACACTTGTTGGCTGGACATGCAATATTTGTTCTCACTCAATGCCACATATGCATGTTCACAAAGTTATATTGCAGTCTGGCTGTGATTATTTGCAGGCTTTATTTTACTCAGGAATGCAAGAGAGGTATAGGCTCCAGTTTAATCTAGATACTTAATAGTCTACATCGCTAGCAGTTCTTTGTGATATTGAAATGATGAAACTTTCTGCTTCTTACCATCTAATATGAAATGATATTCAGAAGTTTGTATTCAGTGCTTTGCTTACCCTTAACAGTTGGGGCTCTTCAAATTGAAGCATATGTACTTGAGGCAGATATGCATTTAATCTATTATATCTTGTTCTTGTTGGCCAACATCATATATAACCTGTTGCTCTGTGGTTAAATCTTCAATAAGGCCTGAGATTCACATCTTTTCTTCTCATGTAAATTCTAACAAAGATGTACTAAGAATGACTTAAACTTGTTGAAACGTGTTCTTGACTCTACATTCTCCTCTTATAATTTGGTGGTACCATGTCTATTGTCATCAGTCCTGAGATATTGATTACATTCTGTCATGCATAAGATACCATAACAACAGAATACTAACTCTTGAGTTTGTCTGGAACATCCTTGTCTTGTGGATGTAAATTCTGGACTTCCCTTCTTCTTTTTTTAAATCAGAAATCATTCAAGCCTTATTCTATTTGCTCAACCTTTTGTAGTCTTTTTCATTTTGGTTGCTTTCCTTCCTCTTGTGGCTTATGTCTTAAGTTTACTTATTCTTGCAGTCATTCACAAATCATTAAGGTTCCCATCAGCTGGGAAGCAATGACTAAACTAGTGCAAGTGCTTTATTCCAATGAGCTACCTAACCCTCCTTCTGGATGTTTGTGGGATAATATGGATAATGAAGAAAAGCTACTCCAGCTGCAGTCATATCTGGAACTCTATTGGCTTGCTGAATTTTGGGTTTGGGAAGATATGCATGAAGCTTGCTGGAATGTGATTATGTCTTGTCTTGATTCTGCCAAGCAGTTACATATCAAAATAATTAAAATGGCTGCTGATCTCTCTTTGTGGAAGTTGGTTGATGTTGCAGCCAATCACATGGCTGCTTCATATCGCCAACTTCTTGATTCTGGTGAACTCGAAGAGTTGGATGATGTGCTGGTTCACTTGATTTATTCTGCTTCTGTGGGACTTGCCCGAGAAGGGGAGAAGTGCCCTAGATGATTCGAAATTCCTCAAGATATTTTATAGAATGAGAGATTGGGAGCTTTGTAGGAACACTTTTAAGGGGCATAAAATGCTACATCTTGTTAGGTATGGTGACATATGTCTCTATTTATTTATTCAGTTTTGAAAATTTTAAAGCCAGAATATACCTAAGCTGCTTAAAGTGATCCTTACTATAATTTAATGGGTTGAATTGGAAAATATTTCTCTTTATAAATTGTTATTTACTGTGATGGTTTGCATTGTGTCAATTAAAAATCCTATTAATTCTTAAGGGATAATCTGCTCCTTCAGGGACATGAAACATGCAGTGTTGTATCTTAGTTTTCCTTCCATGACATTGACAGTATTTGTTTTTCAGTTTACACTTTGCTGCTTACCTCAATACCAGAATTGCTGACAGCACTGGATAGTGATTTTTTTTGTTTAATTTTTTTTGGATGTTTTACTTAATGAAACATCCAAGAAATTTTGTCCATTTTATGTTATAGTTCCCATGGAAAGTTTCTGTATTAACTGGTTATGGTATTAAAATTGTTAAGCACTTCCAGATTATTAGGAGTTTTTATGTTGGTTTACCATCAGATGTTATATTTGGAAAAAAAGTTGCTGTATTTTTCATCGTTCTAGTTGTCTTTCCCCCTTTCTATCAGTTTTAGCCTGATCAACGAAGAAGGAAATTTCCATTTTCCACATTTTGCGCTAGCAATAAGAATGTGCTTTTATCATCATCTTAAGAATATTACAGGGGAAAGAAATCATATTTGATGATTTGAAAGGAAAAAGTAAGCAAGTTATAATATGGATGGAAGAACAGGAATCCTTTATTCAATTTGAAAATTTATGTTCCTTCCAGTGCTGGAGTTGGAACAATTGATTCATGTTGTAGATATATTAACTGGTGAGGTTTACATTAAGTCAAAGCTGTTTCCAGTTGATTGCGTGATTTGATAGATGAAAGACATGTGTGAGTAACAATCTTAGCACTCGGTAAAAAAACTTACATTGTTGACGTTAAAAGTAAATGGTTTATTCGGGCAAGGCACAATCAAAATTGGTTTCTCTCTCCTCATCTCTCTGTCTTTCTACTCCTCATTCCCTCTCTCCCTAGCTTTTATCTTTTCAGAGCAACAAACATTGGGGCTATAAAAAAGAAAGGGTAATGGGTCTAAAAGAAGACATTCAGAGAGTTAAAGTTCAGCTTTGAGGGTTTTGGTTGAGTGGAGCCTTTGATCAGGACTGAATTGCAGAGGGCTATTCTTTCCTTTCCCTAACTTCAGACCTCTATCATGGACGACAACCTTCTAGAATAGAACTGAAACACAAGAATATACAGTAATTCCTAATCACAGTCTTTTGTGTTTGCTGCTTTGCATGCAACTAAATTAGGCTTCTGTTATTTAATTTGGAAGAATCTAATAATTGTGAGTGTCATCCTTCCAAGTTTGACATCTGAGACCAGCCAGAAGATAAGAAGGAAAGAGAGAAGGAACAGGAGGGTAAGGGAGACCAAGAGGAGAGAGAAATTAAGATGTGATGTCTCTGCATAAGTATAGTGAGTCAGTGAGTGTTGGCTTTTGTTTATATGTGTGTCTCACATCTATTGAATCACTGTAGGAACCCAGAGGATTATTGGATTGGAGGTGAGCCACATGCTTCGTCTCAGCTTCCTATATTTCAAGTTATGTAAGAGGTAGGTAAACTTGTTGCTCATTTCGGCTTTCATTTGGATCTTTTATCTACTTCTAATAATATTCTGAATAGAGTATCATTTCGTAGCTCCTTATAAACATTTCCTTATTATCAATATTAACTTTCTTACTCTTTCTACATTGTCGTATGTACAGATTTTCCTGGGTGTGAAGTATGGTAAAAAATATTACATCACTTGATTTTGTGCATCTCATACCAGGTCAAAACCCAGAATCCAAATGATTGGATTAGATTTCATTTCATCTTCTTCAGTAACATTTGTTAATCAGCAATTTTGTTTTTTATTTCTCATAATATATTCTAATTAGTTAGTCTGCTTATGTTTACAGGTGTTCTAAATGCAAATTATCTGCGGTCAAAACCTTCCATCCTGTTCTGATTGTGCAGTTTGTCATCCGCTGATGAATTCTTACATTTAATCTCTGGCACCAAGAAGAAAAGATTCTTACAGTGAATATTTATTTCAGGCATGCTGTGGAAGCAAAAAACGATTGGGC
Organism: Dicorynia guianensis; assembly: GCA_037013595.1. Taxonomy (NCBI): domain Eukaryota; kingdom Viridiplantae; phylum Streptophyta; class Magnoliopsida; order Fabales; family Fabaceae; genus Dicorynia; species Dicorynia guianensis. Next base: position 8,794,480 of record JASUAB010000009.1, read on the forward strand.
TAGTTGCCTAAAGCCAGCAGTTGAAAATCATCATTCAAGGTCATGCTCTTTAAGTCACTGGTAACTCATGCTATTGTACATTACAGCTTGTTAAAAAAAATACTTATGACATGTGAGTAAAAAAAATGGTGTGCAAGTACATTTTTTGTTAGAAACCTACAGCTATATTTAAATGGAGGCGTGAGATGTCAAAGTGTCAAAATTTATGAACATTTTTTTACTATGCAAAGCTTTTCACACTTGCTAGTTTATATGTTTATTATGTTTTTTTTTTCCAGGAAAATAGTTAGTCCCTCAACTAATCTTTCAATTACCTTTCGTGGACGCGTATGCGACACGAAGCAATTATAAACTCAAGAATTGCCATTTTCGCTTTAAACGTCTTTCCCTGTCAATTCAGAATGATTCTCAAGCTTTGGTTTATGCAGTGGATAAGGAAGTTAACTCTACCATCCCAGAACTTAGAGCCATTCAAATCTTTCTTAAAAAATTTCACAAGGTTCGTCTTGAAGAGTAGAATAATTGAATAGATCAATTGGCATAAAAAAAATTTTCAATTTCTCTGGAAATGCATTATCTTGTATCTCTTCACATAATGTTTCTTTGGTTGGTGGTGGCACCATGCAGGTGTCTTACCGTAGAAATATATTGTTATAATCTTTCTCTTTGGGACGTAGCCTCTGTATTTCACTAAAAAAAAAAATTCAATCATTATCATATACTATTTAGATATAAGGGAAATTTGTTTTTGGTTCCAATTTCTTACCAAGTTAAATATAATACACTGTGTCTATATAATTATCCACAAGTAAGTAACAGTTTCTTATATTATTTATAAATTTGATTGAGATGAACAATCTACAATAGTGAATATTGGAATTATTTATTGGATTAAAAATAAAAGAGATCAAATATTCATTTTCCTCAACTAAAGAAAGCAATTGAGCACTTAAATACACAGGGAAGGAAAAATCATAAAAATTATAAATGACATGATTCACAAAATTGAAAGAATAATTAAGAAGAGTAAAATGGGAAAGGGGTCTCAGAAATCCAACCAATATGCCTTGCATCTTGGGGCGAACTTTAATTTGACCTGGTTTCAAGAGTGAGCTGAGTTTTGACAAAAGTTTAAACCTCTGTCCCCTTCTTCCCAGCTAGCATTCTATTCATCTGTTTCAGATCTTTTGAAAAAGAAGAAAAGGTAAAATAAATATACAACAATGATAACTTATAAAATTTTATTTTATTAAATAAAATTGATTACGCAGATTAAATGACAAAATACAAAACAAATATGATCTAATATATTTTCTTTACAAATTGATCTAATTTATTTTCTATGAATTAATAAGAATCAAAGCTCCTGCATCTTTGTGCTCCTAAATTTTTAGATTTGAACAACAATATTTCACCATATGTATTTCTTAACTTTATTAACTTGGTAGAGGTACAAGTCAAAGAAAACCTTCTCAAGGGGGTGTCACGAAACAAGCTAAGTCATGCGTAGTAGACCTTTAATTGCATTTCTAAAAGCTATGTATCAATGATTTAATTTGTTTTAAAGTGGAAGGTATATTGTACGTAATAAAACATAAGGGGGCAATGAATAACAATAACAATCAATATAATTTTTTTTTATAAAATAAAATTAATTATATGAATCAAATAATATTATTAAATTTTATCATAAATTATATTTTTAAACAATAAATAGACAATAAATAATTAAAAAATTGTGTTATCTTAAATTTATAAATCATTATATATTTGTGCATATTTTATAATAATCTATATCATCGATTTATCATTTAAGATATTCATTATCTCGTATTATACTCTTTAAAATACATTTTATATCCTAGAAGAGTTCAATCCGTAAATTAAAAATTACTTTCCACACACACATATATTCATGGCATGCATGATGGAAGTCCTTAATTATATATAATTAATTGTGGCCTGCATGTTAAATTATTCAGCTATTTGCATATTATAAATTATAATAAACTAAAAGATCAGTATTCAAATATGAAAATGGTTATGTATCTTGCTGCCTCTATTATGTCATGTGGGATTGATAGATGCCATTAGGTAGCCTGACAAGCAAATCATCAAAGGATTGGATCCTATCCTATGCAATAAAAACTATCAAATAAAATTTTGAAAATAAGACAAATGAACAAAACATAAAAAAATGATAAGCATTAATGATGGGCACATTTTACAGCATTTAATTAATCGTTAGATTTTAAATAATTATTATATAGATATATTATGTTGAACTTTATCAAATTTAAATAATTATGAATTTGATTATACTAAGTCATTTGCATTGTTGTAAAAATAGCAAATGCTTTTGGAATTAATGTAGAAATTCAAAGCATAATATTCATAATATAAACTTCAAATAACTAGATTTTATAGAATTTCATTCTACAAACACTTATTCATTTAATGTAATCTTAATTTTAATTCACACTATTACCAATGAACTCTAACTTTTGTATATATACTACAAAATCGAAATTTCAATAGACCTATCTAGTTTTCTACTGGGTTTTCATGTTTTCTCAAATAACATTAAGTAATGCCAGCCGAAGGTGTTCCACAATATCCTTGGTTTTCATGCAGAAATCAGCTCCCATCTGTCAAAGAAAACAGACAGTTAACCATTTTAAAAATATATGTGCGTATAATATAGGTGTGTGTAAATAAAAATATAAAAAAATGTGCAAAATATATACCCATAAACAATATATGTATAATGGCACTTAACCATTTACTACTGCTTTTACATGAAACGTAAGCATAATTAAAATTAAAGCATTGAAAGATAAAACACAAATTGGACTTGATATTTTGGGTCATTTATCATCATGTTGTCTTCATAAGTTAGAATTTTAATGTTTTATGATTTTAAAACGTTCAAAAAAGATATCAATAAAACAGAAATTCTTCTCCCACAAAAATGACAATACGAAACTCACATTATTTTGTGTCTTTTTTTAGGTTAAGTGGGGTCCACACCCTATGAAACAGTTAAAAATTTTATATCTTTTTGCCAGAGTATTTACATTCTTAATAAAACAATGATAATGTAACTGTTCAATACACAAATTATTATGTTTTCTATAAACAACAAATCAAAACAAATGAATGTACGAAAATGGTGATTGTAAAGTTCTAGTTAGGTAGGTATGTGAGAGTAAAGGGTTTGTACCTGAGCCATAACAGTGATGTCAATATTGTAATTCCCGAATGGCATGACGTTGCTGGTGACCACAACTAAGTCAAGCTTTGGAATTTCAGTCAGCAACGTTGGGAGGATTCCCTTGTGGTTCTCACAGAATACTCGAACAAGCACACTCCTTTCTAAAACTTTGGCTTCAATTTCTGGAGGTGGCCTGCTATGGTTGATGCTGAAGTTGTCATCACTGTCAGAGTTGGTGTAATGAGAATTATCAGCACAAGGCAACTGAGATGTCCTCTGCACAAAAACCACCGACTCCACCACCTTTTTCTTGTTCTTCTCCTCAAGCCTCTCCGCACGTTCTTGAAGCTCTTTCATGTACTTTACAGCCTCTCCAAGGATAGAAGCTTTGTCCCTCTATAGAAGAACCACAAAAAATTAAAACCCCATGCTCTTTCTCACTCTCTATGTATATATATAGGAAAATGCTATCCAGACAAAATATAATAAATGTAAAATGCATATAAAATAAATAGAAATTAATTTATTTTTATATTCTTTATAATATTAAACAGAGTCCGCGTCACAAAAAAATAGACACTAATTTTTACTTGTATTGTGTTTGGAGTTTGTTGTATTTTGTTTGAATGTCATTATTCTATATATAAATATTTTTATGCATCATTTTATCGCCCATGCATGAATCAAGAGGAGGCATACTGTACAGCACATGCTCATGTCATACAACATTAATAACCACTTGAAGTAAAGAAAAATATTATTCTTACAATACTTTTGTTATTTATATGTAGATTTATTAAATTTTATAATTTAATGAGATTTAATAAATTTAATAATTTATATTCTGTATTATAAACATTATAAAATAAGGTTGTAAGAAAAATAAAACTATAAGTAAAACTACTCTAAACAAAAAAAAAAAAAATTACAAGACTTCTGTAAAGATAACATGATAGCTTAAAATCTTCTTTATATGCAATTAACATGCATCTCCAACACTACTAGATGTCTTTGTTTTATGTGAAGGTTTTGTAAATTTACTCACGTGAAAGTGTCTTTAATCTAACAGTAAACAATCATATATATAATCATTAAAGAATAATATGATTAATTAGTAATTATATATCAATAATTAATTTGTACCTTCTTTATGCCTGGCACCACTTTGGAAAGAGCTAAGAACCTGTGATTGAGGTCTTCTCTTCTCTTTCTTTCTATTACTAGGTGTTGTGGAAGTGGTAAGGGTGTCCCCTTGGTGAACTTGTCTCCTTGGTGGCCAGTAATCATGAGTGCATCAAACTCAATCCAATTCAGGGAAGCCAAAGAAGATGAGTTTGAATTCTTGCGTTTCTTCCTAGGCTCTAAATTTCCATGCAAACTCTGAGAATCAGCTGGTAGAGATTTCAAACTACTACAAGAGAGAATATTGGAAGAAGATGAAAGACCTGTAGTGCCTTTAACCCCTAGCAAGTTGTTCTTGGTTGCACCACTGAATTCAATAGTGCTTTCAGCTTTGGAGAGTGGGTGAGATGGGAGGAAGCCAGAAGAATAACATTGATAGAAATTATTCTCTCCCAAATGATCAGTCTTCTCTTCCAGCTTCATAGCAATTTCATTATCAAAATTGACGGCAGCAGCAGTATTGTTCAATTGGGATTCTGGAAACAAAGTGGGATCCTCCATTTCCTGCAAATTGAAAGCACCAGAAATTGAACAATAAGTTTCTCAAAAGATAAGATGCTAATTATTAATCACAATTCACAAATTATTTGAAAGAAAATCTTGCCAATTCAAGTAGCCATTGTGCCAATGAATTGTCCATCATTTCAGCTCTTTCAATCAGTGTAATTAATTGATTTGGTCTGAAATGCTTTGAAAGTGCTCCAAAAATGGATGAGCTTCTCTTGTTTCTGTGTTGGGAGAGAATTAGGGCTTCTCTCTTTTATGCTTGGACGAGAACTTTCCCGTGATGCTTCCAACTTGCATGTGTGAAAATACTTCATCTTATTTTAATCAAGGATTAATTAAGACTTGTTGTCATTATTGAAATAGAGGCTTTCTCTCTCTATTCATTATACCCTTTTGTTTCTTCTACATTTTTGGATTTTCTTTTTATAATAATTAAAGAAGGCCATGACAGTAAGTTACTTGGAATTATATACGCAGATACTATTGGCTTCATTTAACAATACTCGTTAAAATAATACTGACATATCTAATCAAGCCATCATCTTCAATAGATTATGGATGGGAATCTAAGTTGTCGTATATATTTCACTGAGATTTTAAGACAATATATTACACACTAACTGTTGGTGAAGGGAATCTGAGTTGTTATATAGAGAAGTTTAATTTGGTTTTATTAAAACTACTTAGATGGGTTGAATTAAAATGAGATATTGCTATTGGTAAAAGGTGATAAAGTGTGCAATAGTAAGGGTGCAAATTATAACACTACTTAGTACTCATACAATTATAGGTTTTTATACTAAAATTTAATGATAATTCTCTCTGTTGTCTAAAATTTAAATTGTTTTTTTTTTGAATTCGAATCACTTAATATTTTTATTTTAATACATTTTTATCTATCCTTCTGTTTTTTTAAATTTGTAAGTCTCAATTTCTTCTTTCACTTATTTTTTCTTTTAATTTTGTCTCTTACTCTTTATTATTGCATATTATAACTTATTCAGAAAGTGGCCTAATCCACCCACTTTCCTGGGGATAAGCATTATTTAATGGCTCCATAACTCAAAGATAAGAGGCATGCCCTATTTCCTACCCTGTAAAATAAATAAATAAATAAATTTATAAAATCTTCAAAAAAATTTATTGGGAGATGTTAAATTTTTAAAATTTTACAATTTAGACAATAAAATTCAATCATTTAAAAACTTTAAGTGATATTTTATGAAATTTAATTTGTAAGATAAGAGAAATTATTCTAGTGGTAAGACCATACATACACCTGCTTATAATTGTGAGAGAACTTTACTTATAAAGGCTGAGAGTGTTAGATACATTTTCCCATTACAATACTTCATATGAATTCCAAATTACTTATTTACAAATTGAATTACTAAAACCGTGTTTTAAAAACGAAAAAAATAATGAAAAAAGATAAGAAGAAAAGTTAACAATATTTATTTATTGTCGTATATAACTCATACAACTTTGATTTATAGTTTATATAATATATATATATATATATATATATAAACTATAGTGTGAATACAACGAGAAGACACAGACGGCACTAATTTTATACAAATCCCATTGAATATACAAATTATTTTTTTTATTGATAACTATAATTGCCCCAGTGGAAGAATGAATATCATGTGGAAATCGTGTGTGCATCGTCGTCTGCTGTGTTGGAGGATATTTAAAATCAGTTCAAAGCTTTTTTAAATGGATTAGCTGTTTAATTGTACCTTCAAACACGATACCTTTGCGTTTCAATATTGACTATATATATATATATATGATTGTGGAGAAGAATACTGATTGAAAAATAGCATTATTAGACATGAGATAATATAATTTGACCAATGAGAAAAAAGTTGAATTCCATTGCATAAGATGAAATTTCCACACCATTTTTTTTTTAAAAAAAAAATACACCACTAGTCACACCTGCACATATACAAGTCATGGATTTAGGCTGGCTGCTGTTAAGGACACACAATCTGTCATTAAAGAGAAGGGCAGATGCATTCTAAACCACAAATTCGTTGAAGCATGGATGAGATACTGCTGGATTCATTTATTTACTGCTAATATAATCATAGTATTTTGCTTTACAAGACTGATACATAGGAGTACTAAAAAACACTCATTTTTCTATTCTTACAATACATAATTTAAATTAATAAATTTACAAAATTTTATAAATTAAATTATAAAATTTAATAAATCAACATATCTCAACACCCGATTATAAAGATTGTGTGACTAAAATATTGCCACAAGCAAATTAAACGTTCCGCATACTTTGTTTTAAGTGACAGCAGTTAATGTCAAGCAAATTCCCTGAGAAACCCAGAGCGGAGTCAAAACAGAAACAGTTGGAAAATTAAACGTTCTCATAGGTGATACTAAATTAGAACACATCTAGAAAATGAAAACTCAGGAAAGTGAATAGATATTATTTTGCAACAAGGTCGATATAATTTATTCTTGACTACAGAGTACCTTTGTATTTCAGCAATACTCATCATCTCAACCCGTTTCCCATTGATGTTTGCACACCCCGGAATGGATGCCACTTCCAGTAGAATGGTTCCCTATCACAGGCAGATTTGAATACAACGCCTTGTATATATTAGTACGGGAACATGGGAGTCAAATTTGTGTCTAAACCTGTACATTCTAACCACTACTGTGTTCCTACCAACCGCAGAGGGTAACAAAGGCTCCCCTGTCGAGAAAAAGTAAAGACAAGAGGAACAAATCAAGCCGAGTCTATCATAATACAAGATGGGCCTGACTGCAAATTTATCACACGGCTGCGCATTGTCATGATGATATGACATGTGACAATTGAGAGCGAGGCAAAAACCCTGATAACGTACGATCTGATCTTAAACCTGAAAATCATGATCATTAGGTCAACTTTCATCAAGCTATGTATCAACTCAGCACTGTCTCTGAGTTCACATGACCACCACTGCCCCCCGCATTGTTGTTAAGGCCAACCACAGGCACAGAGCGCTGAGCAAAATCCAGTAATAACTTTCTTTGGCCATCATCGGTGTGAGGAAGACTTGCACGTAAGAGTTCAACTGGCATTTCCCTACTAATAGATTTAGCAGCTTCAGATCCAATGACAGCCACATTTGCTGTGCCTTGTGTAAGTAACGATTGCATGATACTATGATATTTGTTCATGCAGTACTTAGTGAGAAGGCCAAAAAATTCATCGAATGAAACCTGCCAAAATGAACGATTGGCAATATTATAGTTGCAAGCAGCATGTGGATCAGTCAGAAGTTCAGTTGCCCTCTCAAGAACAGATACTAATATAAGGGAAGCACCATCCCCAGCAGTGCTTCCAATGGGGCGTAGAGGAGGCTGCTCCGAGGAACAAGCCACTGCTGCAAGACATGCACTGAGGGCACCAAGGTCCATTCCTCGGACACACTGGGAAACAACTTTAGCAAGGTTACTGGTTGTCTCTGCTGCTGATGCATCAGAAGGGAGGCCACCAAATAAGAATCTTAAATGACGAAAGATGGCCATGCAGACTACTCGCATAAGCTCACTACCAGGAACAAGCAGCAGAAGATACCTTGCAAGGAGCTTACGTCCTTTGGGAACAGAAACCAATCGTAGGAAAACAAGGTCATCTTTGGCAACAAGCTCAACTTTGTGTCCGTTCTTTCCCAGTGGATCAACAAGTTGGAGTGAAGTTGCCAGTCCTTCCAATAGGACTTGTCGTTTCCGTCTTAATTGGGTTCCACCATCTTGCAGCTGATTAAACTGTAAGAATCGATCAATATCTTCAATATCAAGAAGAAGACAAAGACCATCCTCAATTGTAACCCTTGCTGCAAACATTGGCTCCTGTTCAAGGGGCTTCTCTGAAATGCTCTGATCAGAGTTACCAGTACCAGTAGAGTTTGGAGGATCAACTTCAAGAAGAGGGCGAGGCAGGCAAATAGATTTGCATGAAACTCTCCCTAGAGCATCAACCTGAAGAAAAGCATGTGCCTCAGAATTAGTACGGGCTCGTGCAGGAAGTTCCCTTATTTGGGTTGGACAAAATGGATGTTTCAATTTAGCCCCAGAAGACTTTTTTGCAAGACAAGCTTGGTGGTAATAATCATCTACGTATGGGTCATTACTGTGTGTCACTGCAAGTTGCATTCTGAGAATACTCTCAATTTCATCACTCGTCATATACTTTGACCTAAACTGAAATGACCCACTATCACTCTTCTGGCTATTGGCATCTGAACCCTGTTGGGAGGAACGATTCTGCCTACCTTTTTGAGTTGGTTTTGGTCTATGGTCTCTAAAATCAGCCAGACCAAGCATATGTTCATACTTGCTAATTACGGAAGAGCCAGAAGAAAGATGAGGATTAAATAAATGGGACTGAAAGCCCGATAAGTAGCCTGCTGATTGCTGAACAGGATGATGCAGTCTATGCTGCTTTTGCTGCAACTGAGTCATTAAGTGAGGAGATACTGATCCATTGTGAAGATGTAACTGTTGCTGCAACATATTACTTAAGAGGTTAAGATGATCTCCAGGATATAAACCTTGCTGGTTGACCCATTGATTCTGCATTTGGTGATTAAGAGGAGAACCACTAGTAAATTGCCGCATTTTCCCACCAAAATGCGACCCACGGTTTAATCCACTCAACTGAAGAGCAGAATTAGAGAAATGAGACCGACTTGGTGAAGATAACACCATCTGAGCTCCCCCAGCATGATAAGGATTTTTCAAGTGGCTTGGACCGTGATCTGGTGAAGCCTGCTGGGACCTACTACCGCCAGGGGGAGGATAAGAAGTAAAAGAAGACTTAGGTACCAAAATTGGTTCACTAGAGAAATGAGGAAGCTGTTGATGCTGGTCAGGATAAGAAGATGCTCTGTACAAGGGCTTTGATTCTTGCAAGTGTGCAATGGAGGAATGAGGCTGTGATGACCATCGTTTGCCATCCTGAGCAGTATCAGTATCATAGATATGCTGATCAAACCAGTTAGGAACTGGTTCACTAGAGCAATGCTGAAGGGGGTGGTGTTGCTGCTGCCGGTGCTGATCAGGATATGATGATGTTCTATACAGGGGCCTTGATTCTTGTAAATACGCAAGAGAAGAATGGGGGTGTGATGACCATCCTTTGCCATCCTGAGCACCTTCACTATCATAAACATGCTGGTCAAGCCAGTTAGGAACATCATCCCTTTGTGCCCACTCAGAAGCAGATGAACCTGAATATATATAGAAATACAAATTATTCAATCAATAGAAACAAGATTGCATACAGAGAGAATGGCAGAATAAAAAAACTCCTAATAGTGAATAGCAAATAGTCGCTTAGAACTAAGGTATACCTCAAATCTCACACAAGATCAAAATGTTAACTATGATATAATTTGGCATTGCCCCATTGGGTATATTGTTTCTTTAACCAAGAAGTGTCCAAAAAATATGGATTTGACAAATAACGACCATCTGAAATATCAAAATAAACTCTAACTCCCCTTAGAGGCAATCTACAACAAGATATCACACGGAGCATAACAACTATGAGCCATTCCTATACCATTAAATCACTAGTAAATGTCAACACATTCACCAACTTACTGAAATTGTTGGACCTTATTCTTTCGTTTTCTCTTCTCTTTTATTTTATCTTAGTTCCCCCATTTTTACAGAGGCAGGGGAAGCATTTTTTGCTTAAAAAGACCATCTTGTGCAAGTATCAGTCAGGCACATTTTGCCAAAAGTTCCATATTTATGTACGCATTCCAAATGCATGTTTATGTTTACAATTTAAATTTTCATAGTGTAGTTACATAGAGATCAGAACAGTTTTATAATAATCTGCAATTGTTTGTGTTTGTAGGCCACGCTTATACTATTATTCACATAAGACAACTTATAATCACAAAAACTGCAGCTTTACCAAGGCAATTCCCACAATAAATTGAAGATAAATTTGCTTACAAGCACCAATTGATGTTCACAAAATGCAATTTTTCAAAGAAGATATGTGCATGAAAATGACACTTTTTTCCTAATAAAAGACAAGATACATTATACTTTTGCAAACTGTATTTGTACAGTTTGTGAACTTACTTTCTCTTGATCCCCGATCACCAATAACTCCTGCATTTCTTGGCCCACTAACAACTTTGTTCAACTGAAATAAAACAAAATACAAATCTCTATATCAATCAACATATAGCAGAACTTATGAGCATTCAAAGAGACCAGCATAATCATCAACATTACAACAGAAAATTAAATCATCAAATTGAGACAGCTGAAACGAATGTCAAGAAAATATCATACAGGTATCTATTGCATTTAGATAGATATTGTTACCAGCTACCAAAACAATCAAGAATATTATACAATACCAAGGAACCATACTAATCAGATTATCCATTCATTTTAACTAAATCTTCCCCTTATTCTTCTTTTAATTTCTCTTTCTCATGAATGGGATGGCAGGTCCATCATTAATTAAGTGGATGTAAAATTTAGATATGAGAAGCTAACAGAAAGGCTAAAAAGGATACAGGAAAACAATAAGCATGCATACTGCAGTAAGAACATTGGTTGCTCCTAATTTCAGCAGCAATGCCATATTATCTTGAAAGGCCGTTCTTTGATTTGCAGAATTAAACTCCATTGAGAAGCATCAGAACAACAATCTTCAGAACCAAAAATCCCAATAATATAGTATCCCAAAATTTAGAGTTGCATTCAAATTTTCCACCAGCCTTTTTAACAAGCAGCAATATGATTGGTCTCCCTGTTTTACACTACATCCAAACAGTATATAGCTGATCCACCATTTCACCCCATGGAGAGTATGATTGCAAAAGCACAACATGCTAAAATTGTTTCCCAGGCTTGCACAAAGATTCTAGAAGACTGGAAATATTGAAGTAGTCAAAATAGTTTTGACAGATAGAAATAAAAGGTTTTAATATCATCATCATAACTCTCACCAAACTATCCCCTATAATGATTTCTTTTCCATCTCCCTCAGTCCCTCTTCCTCATTTGGTTTCACTGACATATCACTTCTCAGCTAGCAAATATGGCAAGAATGCATAAAAAACAATTTACTGCTTTGCTAAAGCTAAACAAAACCAAATAATTCTTCTCACATCAACAAGACCATTCACTGTATAACAATGATCCAATATCGCTATATCCACTACTTCTGTCAAGTATTTCCACCTGAACAAGTCCAGGTAATGCGGATTCTTAAAATTAGGTTTTGGCCTTATGCAAATCAAAAAGAAGCTGCACAATTTGCTAGTCAAGGCGCTGGCCTCATGCACAGAAAAAGATGCTGCATAATTTGCTAGTAAAGAAGCATGACCTTCAACATAAGATACAATGTATAAATTACACTTCTCACTTGTCACACTTAAAAAATTCCAATCTCTAGCATAACATTACAGAGACATATTGATGAGATAATATTATTTTTCTGCTTTCTGATAAATGCATGAAAAATTAGAAATTATCATCGTTGATACAAGGTTAAACATCTAACAAAAATCTAAGGTATGAAAGCATGATGTACAATAGTTCAACAACCTTACCTTTAAAAATGTGGTAGTGAGATCATCAATATCTGAGAGAGATCTTATATCCTCCGCCTGCAATGGGAAAGGAAGGGTTAGTTGATGCAGAATTATAGCATTGTGCCAGTACAATTTAAATAATTAGTAAAAGTATAATATCTAAATAGTGGGGGTGTATGTGAGAGAGAGACAGCTTTCTATCAGTTTGTCATCAAAGCTAGCAATACACATACTTCTCCATCAATATTGGCAACCCATTGGTAGCAAGAATTTAATAGATGACACTCGGATATGACTAAAATATTCTAGCAAAGACAAACTGGTTATGCAATTCATTGCATTAGCAAAATGGATTATGGATATAAGATTGCTACAACAGTACCAAACCAATGATTGGTAAATGGATAAAGAACTACAAAATACTAAAGTTAACCACAATTCAGGCCCTAGAAAGCTTTTTGGGATCAACAGGCCAATATGCTGTAAGAATCTTAGCCTATCAAGAAATTATCTATTACCAATAACAAGCCACTCTGCCTCCTAAGCTGCATATCATCTACAACTTTTTGCACCAAGCGCTACACACATAAAATATTTTCCCACCTAGTACCTTCAGTTAAAGCACTTTAAGAATTAAAAGTAGCCTGACACAAAAATCCACCCGATTCATTCAACCAAACCTCTTTGATAGCCAAGATCTTAAACTTATAAATAAACCAATGAACCTAGCATAATTAACCTCAGAAGAACAACCTCCCCCAGTATAATTAGAGCGCTAAAAGCAAAATTCATATTATGATGCTTCCACAATTTCATGAAGCAGTCTCTCAATAAACTGCACACCACTCACCACTTCTAAAGGTCTCTCAATCCAACTAGCTCCCTAAATGGATCACCAATTTAACCGTACAATACATTATCAAAACAATTCTACTGTGGGGGGAAAAAAAAGCCTATGATACACCGTGCTGAGATGCTCTTTGCAGCACCGAAATATGTCGTCAGTGCATTTTGAACCTGTGTTCTTGCAGTGTGCCATAGCTTCCCAGCCGCATCCCTCTCTTCCACATGGTCGTGCAATTTGTGGTTGGGAGGGAGAGAAAAAGGGGCAAAAAGGATGACTCATGAAGGCAGATGGTGGCAGAGTAGTTGGGTTTTAATGATTTCACATGGGCTGGAGCATGAAGGTCAAATTGGCATCATGTGGCCATTGTTTCTGCACTTGACTCTGTGACGACTACATGGAGAAACAATTGAAGATAGGGTAGTGTTTTTTTTTTTTTTTAAAAAAAAAATTTTAAGGGAAGTAGATGGGGTAGTTGGATTTTACGTCAATTGAGCCACAAATGAGGTGTCTTTATGATGACATTTCACGGCCATTTTGATAACATGGTCACTCAAAAGTGGTTTGTGGTCAATGGTTATAAATTTAAATTCTAATTTATTGTTTCATGTCGATAATGCAATAAGCATTCTTCTTCAATAAAAAAAAAAAAAAAAAGCTTAACAAGAGAACTGATAATAGTTTTTTGACATCTGCCATAAAAAGAGGGAATGAAATGATATGACCCATTTTACCAGCTAAATTGAGCTAAACATGTGCTTCTATAGTAAAAGGACAAGCTCAACATGTTCATATTTTTTACATATTCTAGCCACAGAAAAGTTAAAAACAAAATTTTGTTGAGAAGATCAAAAGATAACCTCTTCTTTATTGAGAATTAACTCCTCCTCATTGAAGTCAACAGCAGGCAAATTATGATCTTCTTCTTCTAACCCCCCCAACTCAACTTCATCAACGACGTCTTTACCAAAGAATGCATACTGTGATGCGTCAAAAACTGCACCTTCTGCATAAGAGGAAAATTTGTAGTCAAAGACCTTACACCCATTTCTTACAACTGCTAAGACATTACTTGACATTTCAATCATTTAGCCAAGAAAAGCAGGAAAACAAGTCTAAATTTGAAAAATCAGATTCCAACAATTCTCATTACACTAAAAATGGATAATATATTAATTAACTAATAATCTACAAAAATAGTAGTATAATTCAGAGAAATCCTATGGAAGGCATTGGAAATAATAGTGTTTGTATTGCTTATATTCTTGCTATAAAGGATATATATGATGTGGTTACAACAAGTGTGAAATCTAAAGGAGGGATAACAGAAGATTTTCCCATAAAGATCGATTTGTATCAAGGGTTATCTTTAAGTCCATACATTTTCACTTTAGTGATAGATTTACTTACTAGACACATCCAAGATGTAATCCTAAAATATATACTTTTTGCAGATGATATAGCTCTAGTAGAGTAGTCAAGAGAGGAGATTAATTGTAAATTGGAGATATGGAGAGAAACTTTAGAATCAAAGGGTTTCTATTTAAACAGGAATAAAACAGAGTATATAAAGTGTAAATTTAGTAAGAGGCAAGAAAATAATAATTTGGAGATAAAAATTGGGGAGCATAGTATAGCACAAGTGTCTAGGTTTTGGTATCTTAGGTCAATTTTATACAATAATTGAGAGATTAATAGGGATGTCATACACAGGATCCAAGCTAGGTGAATGAAATGGAGAAACGCCTCAGAGATCATTTGTAATTGCAAAATATCTAACAAGTTTAAAAAGAAATTTTACTAAACTACTATTAGACAAGTTATGCTCTATGGTAGTGAGTGCTAGACTTTAAAAGATTAACACAAGCAAAAAGTAGGAGTAGCAGAAATGAGAATGTTGAGATGGATGAGTGAGCATACAAGAAAAGACAAAATTTGAAATAATTGTATTCAAAAGAGAGTTGGTATAGCACCTATTGAGAAAAAAATGATGAAAATTTGGTTATGGTGATTTGGGTATGTGCAAAGAAGACCGCAAGAGGCTCCAATGAGAAAGGTTGATCAAATGGATTTTAGTCAAATGAAGAGATATAGAGGAAGACCAAAAAGGACACTTGGAGATATTATTAAAATGGACTTTTGGTTGAATAGTATTTCCAAAAATTTAGTTTCGGATAGAACTCTATGGCGGCGTTTAATCCATGTAACCGACCTAACTTAATAAGATAAAGCTCTCTTTATTATTACTGTAATTCAAAGAAATTGCCATGTTAAAGAAACAGATTAATCAAATTCTGCATTGACCTTGTGGCATACCTAAAAGTCTCCTATGAGCAACCAGAGTGAATAAGCACATGATGCAATATGTCCAGAGAAGGGAACAAAAGGGTCTTATGTAGTCAAGAAATTATATAGCAATTACCAATAGCAGCCAACTATAACCTACCAATGAAAACAACAAATATCCATAACATATTTCAATTCAGTCGTCATTATATTGAACAATAAGCAGGGTTCTAAGATTCGCAAAATAGCCAATTCAAGCTCAGAATTTGGTTCAATTACTCTGCAAGCCACAGAAGAACTCAACTTAGATACATGATCGTTCATTATGATACTGTTAAATAAACTGGAATAAAAAAAATTCTTCAAATGCATAGTTTAACAATTGCAGACTAATTTTTGGTTCCATTTTCCTATAATTCAAATTAGTAGCTAGCTTGAACCAGATCTATATCAACAAGTTTAATCAAAGAAAGAGAATGAAGCTAAGGCAGGGATAGCCAGTCAAGAAAATCCAACAAAGTGAAGCAAACCTGCGGGAACATCTGCCGATTGCTTAAGATCCTCTATATTGGGAGCCCCTTGAATATCACTCCAAGCACCAAACCCATCCATATCTATAAACAGTATACCATAGAAAGCAAGACGGAATAATACCCACAAAAAGAAAAACACAAAGGATCAAACAAAAATTAAAACTCAATGTGAAAAATAAAAACTTGAAACACTGCTAGGCGAATTTTCTCCAAGTGTTTCAGCTAAAATGGTAACGAAGGAAAGGGGGAGAAGATCTGTACAAAGAATTGAGTACATTTAGTTCATGGCAGAGATTTGTTCCACCGCAAGAAATTAGAGAATGGCTTGGATTTGGAGCAGAGAGAGAATAAAGACAGAGAGAGAGAGAGGAGGAGGAGGAACCCTACGATGGAGATATTGATCGTAATTTTTATTATTTATTATAGAGAGTGAATTATGGTGGAAGTCGGGTACCTAACTTAATTAACTCGGGAGGAAATTTGGACGTTTTTTATTTACGCAAAAACCGAAATTGCAATGGAGACCGCCATAATGACCGATTTGACCTTCTCCGACTTCAATTCTTAAAAGCTAAAAACAATCTTGTACAAAACTTCAATGAGTTATCATTTACTTCAATTATTATGTTAAAAAGTAATTACAAAATATCCAGATCAACTAATAATATCATTTAATTTAACTGATAAGGATTGAAATATTTAATTTTTAATAATTGTTTTGTGTTCTTTACATTTTAAAGAATTTCTTTTTAAAAAAAATAAAATTTTTAAAAGTATCATATATGATTCTATAATATTTATTTATCATTTTTTTGATTATGATAATGTATTTAGTAAGGATATTTTTTATTTTTTATTTTTTTAAAAAATAATTTAATTCTTAAATTTTTAAGTTATATAATTTAAATTTTTTATTATTGTAATTAAGACAATTAAATTTTTTATTTATAAAATGTTTTTTATTATAATATAATTCATCAATAATAACTTGAATTTTAATTTTTTGAATAAATTACATTAACCTCTCTTGAGATATTTGATTATGACACTCTACCCCATTCTTACTTAAATATGACATTCCACCCTATTTACTCAAATATTAATTAAAAAAATATACTTAATATTAATAAAATATTCAAAAAATTATTAAATCAATATTTTAGTCTAATTTTATTTAAAAAGTATACTTTAATTTAGTTAACCATTTTAAATAATTAATATTTTCATAAATTATATTTTTTACTCAAATAATTATATTTATTATAAAGTATAAATTTAATAATATATATGATTATGAAAAAAATTTAATACAAATATAGAAGCATATTGGGGATGAGTTTAGTTAAGAAAAAAATATAGAGCATAATTAATTTTATTTTTTACTAACTAAACTCATCCTAAGATGCCTCTATATTTGTATTAAATTTTTTTTCATAATCATATATATTGTTAAATTTATACTTTGTAATAAATATAATTATTTGATTAAAAAAATATAATTTATCAAAATATTAATTATTTAAAATAATTAATTGAATTAAAATAAAATTTTTAAATAAAATTAGACTAAAATATTGATTTAATATTTTTTTGTGAATATTTTATTAATATTAAGTATATTTTTTAATTAAGATTT
The DNA here is from genome assembly GCA_037013595.1 of Dicorynia guianensis. Taxonomy (NCBI): domain Eukaryota; kingdom Viridiplantae; phylum Streptophyta; class Magnoliopsida; order Fabales; family Fabaceae; genus Dicorynia; species Dicorynia guianensis. The sequence goes on from JASUAB010000009.1 coordinate 8,812,277, forward strand.
GATTAAATGGGGTAGAGCGTCATATTTGAGTAAGAATGGAGTGAAGTGTCATAATCAAATACTTCAAGAGAAGTTAGTGTAATTTACTCTAATTTTTTTTATAATATGATGTAATTATTATATAAATTTATCTCTTAATTAAAAAAATTATTAAAATATATTAAACTAAAATTAGATCTTGGTAAGAAAGAAAATAAGTGTTAAAATTTTTAGAAAAAAAATAAAAGTCTAAATCATTACTATTAAGTATGTCATACTAAGAAAAAAATTTAATAAATAAAAAATTAAATTATCTTAATTATATTTATAAAAATAATTAAATTATCTTAATTATAATTATAAAATAATTAAATTATTTTATTTAAAATTTAAAGAATTAAATTATTTTTTTAAAAATATAAATAGATCATTTTATAACATTCTTTGTTTTTTCAAATTGCTTTGAGGACATATAAACTCTTACCCTTTATTTGGTCGCGGGGGAGGAGAGAGGTAAAAAGAAATTTTAATTTCAAAATCTCTCTATCCTCCATTTTACCTCTTCGTCAAAAGTAAAAAAATTTTAAAAAAATTATTAAAATTTTTAAATTATACTAATTAAGTTACCTTCAATTATTTTTTTAATTTTAAAATCATCTATATCTTCATAACTTAAAAATCCTCTTTTTTTTAAAAAAAATAATACATTACTTTTTAATTAAAATTTCTTCCCTTGCCAATCAAATAAAAAGAGAAAAAACAATCCTTATTTTTTCTCCCATCCACCAAACCAAACAAAAAAATTATTTTTTCTTTTCCCTTCCCTCCTCTCTATTAAAATTCCTCCCCTCCCATTCCCTCTTTTGAACCAAATACTTCATTAATTAAATAATAAAAAGGACAATTTTTCTTTTTTTTTTTTCCTGACAGATGAGAATAATTCAGGACAACATAATGTTAAACTAGTATTGCCTCTGAACTAAGCAGGCTTGAAACAGAAGCAAGATAAGGTTAAGACAGGGAAACCAATTCAATCACAGGATCATAAGCCAACCAGAACATATTCAAGAACACATAGAATGCTTAAAGTTTAATGACCCCAACCTTCATATCGCATGGCTAACAAGAGTAGCAACTAACAGGTAGAACAGCGAATTCGGAACAATATACCAAGTCAAGATAAACCAACAGCAAGGTATGCTAATATAGTCCATCAACTAAGGGAGAACAGCAGATATTCCAAATCCATACATATGGATAAATTGGTAGAGGAAACTGAATTCATAATATAATGAACCAGGGTCGTTTATTCCTTGCTACAGCTTTCATCTGCAATTCAGAAAAGATTAAAATGCCAACCTGCCATCTGGTTAAACTTGTGCACCCCCAATGCCACTTCACTTTAAAGAACCGGTTACCTACAGGTAAATATGGTCGCCACCAATCCCATGCCTTTGTATGATAATAGAAAAAGAACATGGGGATCGAATTTAAATCTAAACCTGTACATACTAATTACTACTGTGCTCTAGCAACCACAAACAGTAACAAAAAAGGCTCCCCTGTCAAAAGTAAAAAGAAACGACGAGAGGAACAAATCAAGCCATGTCTACCACACAGATGGGCCTGATGGCAAATTTATCACAATACATTATAACAAAAATATTAGAGGCTAAAACTTCCATGGTAGATGCACCAAACACTTTTACATGAGGCTGTCCATGATGTACTCAGACAGACACGAGGTTGTCCCTGCATGACCTTTACTGTCATATCCTAAGTTGGAATCTTCCTCCAAATATCTAATTAACTCAGCACTGACTCAGAGTTCACATGGCCACCACTACCCCCAGAGTTACTATTAAATCCAGCAATGGGCACAGAGCGCTGAGCAAATTCAAGTAATAGCTTTTTCTGATGATCGTCAGTGTGAGGTAGACTTGCACGTAAGAGCTCAACTGGCATTTCCTTACTAATAGCTCGGGCCACATCTGATCCAATAGCAGCCATATTTGGTGTCCCTTGAGCAAGCAATGATTGCATGATACTATCATATTTATTCACACAATACTTAGTAAGAAGGCCAAAGAACTCATCAAATGATGCCTGCCAAAGTGAACGATTTGCTGTATTATAATTGCTAGCGGCATGAGGATCAGTTAAAAGCTCAGTTGCCCTCTCGAGCACAGATACTAAAATAAGGGAAGCCCCATCCCCGGCAGAGCTTCCAAGGGGACGCAGAGGGGGCTGCTCTGAGGAACAAACAACTGCTGCAAGACAAGCACTTAGTGCACCAAGATCCATTCCACGGACACACTTTGAAACAACCCTTGCAAGGTCACTTACAGTTCCTAATGCAGTAGGATCAGAGGGAAGACCACCAAATAAAAACCTTAAATGACAGAAGATGGCCATGCAGAGTATTCGCATAAGCTCACCACCTGGAAAAAGCAACTGAAGGTACCTTGCAAGGAGCTTCCGACCCTTGGGCAGAGAAACTATTCTTAAGAAAACAAGGTCATCTTTCACAGCAAGCCCATCTGCGTGTCCATACTTCCCCAGAGGGTCAACTAATTGAATTGAGGCTGCAAGTTCTTCCAACAGACCTTGCCGTCTCTGTTTTAATTGAGTTCCACCATCTTGGAGCTGATTAAACTGTAGGAAACGGTCAATATCATCCACATCAAGAAGAAGACAAAGACCGTCCTCAATTGTGACCCTTGCTGCGAGCATGGGCTCCTGTTCAAGGGGCTTCTCAGAAACATTTTGCTCAGTGCTACCAGCAGGAGAGGAATTTGGTGGATCAACTTCCAGTAGAGGTCGGGGCCTACGAATTGATGAGAATGGAACTCTCCCTAGAGCATCAACCTGAAGAAAAGCATGTGGCTCAGTATTAGCACGGGCTCGTGGAGGGAGTTCCCTTATTTGAGTTGGACTAAAGTGATGCCTTAATTTTGCACCGGAAGATTTTTTTGCAAGACAAGCTTGGTGATAATAATCATCTACATATGGGTCATTGCAGTGTGTTGCTGCAAGCTGCATCCTAAGAATATTCTCAATCTCTTCAGTCATCATATATTTTGATCTAAACTGTGGCCATCCACTACTGATCTTCTGGCTAGTAATATCAAAACCCTGTGGGGGAAACCGAAAAGTCTGTCTACCTTTTTGAGATGATTTTGGTCTTTGATCTCTCATATCCATCAGTCCAATCATCTGTTCATATTTGCTAATCATGGACGAACCTGAAGAAATATTGGGATTAAATTGAGACTGAAAACCAGATAAATAACCTGGCGAAGGCTGAAGAGGACGGTGCATTCTCTGCTGTTGTTGCTGCAATTGGGTCACCAAATGTGGAGGTATTAATCCATTATGAAAGGGTAATTGTTGCTGCAATAAGTTGTTCATAGCATTGGGATGATCACCAGGATATAAACCCATTTGGTTAACCCATTGGTTTGGCATTCGACTATGAATGGGGGAACCACTCGTAATATGATGCACATTCCCACCAAACTGGGACCCATGGCTTAGGCCAGTCAATTGAATCTGAGAATTGGAGAGTTGAGAATGATTAGGTGAAGATAATGGCATCGTGGATCCACTAGCAATGTATGGAATACTCAGATGGCCTGCACTCTGATTTGGAGAAGCCTGCTGGGACCTGCCGCTAGAGTGAAGATAAGAAGTAAAGGAAGATTTTGGCACCAGAATTGGTTCACTAGAAAAATGTTGATGCTGGTGATGTTGCATTTGTTGTTGCTGCTCGGGATAAGAAGATGTTCTATATAAGCCCATTGACTCTTGCACCTGAGCCATAAAAGGATGTGGTTGTGATGACCATCTTTTGCCATCCTGCGAACCTTCGTTGTCGTAATCATGTTGATCAAACGAATTGGAAGCATTGTCCCTTCGCACCCATTCTGCAGCAGATGAATCTGAATAAAATATTCCACAAGGTAATATTAGGAACTCAGTCAATTAAGACAAAATGTAATGAGTAAAAGGAGCAAAGCAGCTGCTGTATGGTTCTTCAATATATGACCCATAGAAAAGAAGAGTCATATTACAACTCATATAAGCATGAAGTTTTAAATAAAAAACTTTGACATAAGCTAATATATTGCTTCTTTAATAATTAGTATCAGAGGAGTGAATCTTACATATAAGATACCTTTAAAAAGGAACAAGTTGTAATTCCTACCACTAGCAATGTCTTCAATAAGAAATATCAAGCGTAACAAGTATCTTTCATGTGAAAAAATTTTCGATCCTACAAGAGTACATATCTTTTCCATTTAAAATGAAGGCACGTATTTAATTTGTCAGTATTTTAAATTGATGAGTGGTCATTAATTCAAAATTAGGACAAGTGTCTTTTTGTATGGAAAAGTAAGTACTCTTATAGGACTGAAAATTTTTTCCTTTAATGCACCAATCATGCAGTTGCTACCCCTATTTTGTTGCATAAAAATATACTAGAATCGCATTAATTGAACGACGCTAAAGGTGGAAAATGCATATCTTTCATAATAGTCACTTGGACTATTAGGTCATGAGATTATAGTTCAGAGGAATCCTGTCCATGCATTATGTCTTAAGTGCTCCCTAATGAACAACGTAATGGTTCATTCATCTTTCTTTTTTTAATTAAAGAAAAAAGAAAAAGCACTCAATCTTCATTCAATTGCATCAATTTATTAATTATCAGGGTATTTTGTTGTCAGACAATGGGCAAGCCACATGATGTAAATAATATGAATATTTTTAGGTAAAATCAAGCTACCTGCCCCAAGCTTTTCTCCCTTGAAAAACCATCAAGTTATTAACACCTTCCTACATCTGTGATTTTTACCATAAAAAAAAAAAAGGTAGTGGGCTAGACACTTTCAATTCTCATCATCCTTTTTCACATAGTCTTTCCTCCATCAGCTATTTTTTTGACTTCCTGAACTCCAAGATCATTGTTTACAGGTGACATTAACAGCCACAAAACTCTCACATTCAAATTCTCCAACCAAAGCCCATTAGTTATAAGCTTATACCACAGGTCTTTAATCTACAAAATATCTTACCCAATCCCAAAATCCAGAAACTTAAATTGCTTTGTCTTATCAGCCCTATATTAGAGTTAAAACATATGAAAATCCACTTGTGTCCTACATTAATGCATGAATGCATGATAGCACATTAAATTAACTGCATAGAAAACCTAAAACTATCTTAATGTTGATTAGCTATTCAATGAGAATTATATGAGTTTTAGAAGGTCATCAAGTCCAAGTTTGAATATTGGATGTATTATATTTTGTGCGCACTGCCTTACATGAAACGATGGTTTATAACATATGGATGTAGTAATTCAAGCCATCTGTCCACATACATGGCATGTGTTTACCAAGTTTTGTATAAATGCTGTCAAATAACAAAAAGCTTACATGCAGGACAAGAAAAAGGGGGCATATCAATACAAAACACTAACAAGTGTTGCCAGAAGTGCACAACCCAGCACCAACAAGTTATACACCATTGGGACAAAGCTCAGTACCGAAGGCACTGGATGCCAAATAATGGCATTTGTTCTCAATATCAGTAAATATTTGTTTCTCATAAACTTCAGAAACAGGGCGAACAAAAAAGAGTTCTACACATGTTGTAACTTCTAAAATGGCTAGACTTACTTTCTCTCGATCCTTGTTCACCAATAAATCCTGTGCTTCTTGGCCCACTAACAACCTTGTTCAACTGGAATGAGAGAAGAATATTAACATTTCATATCAATCAGCAGAATCAGCTATCCAAAATCAGTCGCTCTCATCATCAGCTAAAAGAAAACAAAATCTACACTAATAGACAGACGGAAAACATGCATGCCCAAAAAAGGACCAAGCAGTAATTTCTTTCAAAGAAGCTGCAACTTCAAATAACTATATAGCCTCTAAGGTAAAGGAATCAAGCTTGTCAGATTATCTCTTCTCTTCACTAAATCTTCTAATTCTTTATTTCTTTCTTTTCTTTTCCTCTTTTTACCTAATAAGTTAAAGGCCAATTGTCAACACAAATGAACAAATAAGCAATAACAAGAAGAGACAAAAAACAGGACGGAATAGACAAATAGGCAAGGAAAAATATTTGGTGTATCACACAACAAATAAGAAATTGGTCACCGTCATCTTGAAGGCTATTCATCATTTTACTGCAACATTAAGCACCATATGATAGGACTCAGGGTAACCCACATTAACACACACTTGCATAGTAGAAGCAAGACTGAATGTATTAGGTAACCCAGAGGGATGAACCACCCCTGAAATACAAGTTTTCCATTGATTCCCTCTGATGAGCTCAGGGACTCCCTGACTTAAACCCCAGGATTTCTCCCTTAGCCATAAGTGAAGACTCATCAGCTCCTAAAATAACTCACACACCCTTCTCACCTTGTAACTGCTATCTAATTAGTAAATTCAGAATTATTCCCTATTCACTTGTCCTACGTAAATATCCCAGCATGATTCTTGCTAACCAACTCCTCACTCCTCCTAGTTAATTGCTGATATTTTCTTCTTAATCTCAATTCAGGATTGGGCTCAGCACCCTGCTGGACTTCCTTGCTTAAGTCTCTAACAACATATCTGCAGCTCAAAATATCTTCCACTATCGCCAAGAAAAGAAAAATATTATTCACTCACTGAGTTCTTAGATTAGGAATTAAGGCCTTAATGACAAAGTTTAAAGTATTATAATAGAAAAAGGGCTGTATCTTATCATTTTTTCATAGTTCTCTCATAATGGATCTCCATAATCTATACACTTATCTCCCAAGAGAAAAGATTAACACAAAGTTAAACCAGTAAAACCCACCAAAAAACTAATTTTAAAGGTAATACCAGCCATGAAATAGTTTGCTTATTTAGCCTTCTTAAAATGACACCACCAACATAGGCTTGCTCTAAACAGTATCCATGCATAGCCCTCAGCAATAGGCACCACCCACATAGCGGGGCGAAAAGCTCAACAACTTCCCACATTTCTCTAAGACTTCATTCATTGGAATTTGATACTGTGAGGTATCATGACATTGACATGTATAACAAGGCATATTGTTTGAACATCACATAACCATCTCATTTGGAGAGGATGAAATATCAGCTCTCAAAACTTGAATAACTGGAATTGCAGCAGATTATGCCCCTTAAGTTTCAAATCATAGGAAGTGTTTATTTAATTGGGAAAGGGGGCAGATTCATATCATGTATAACATATAAGTGAATATAGATTGTGAAACATCCCCTTTTCCCCTTTTGCTTCTTGATCAATATAGGTTGAAATCAATATCAAACACAAATTTGTGAGCCCCCTCGTCTAATAAAAATATTCAGCATCCATAAAAACAGAATATACAAGGTCAAATATTTAACAACCTAACCTTTGAAAAAGCAGCAGTGAGATCATCCACATCCAAAATAGATCTTATATCCTCACTCTGCGACGAGAAAAGAAGAGTTAATCTCAGAAAAATGAAACTCTAGAACTGAATATGCAACCAATTAATATGAAAGCACATAGTTCTATCTCATTTGTTATGTTTCATCCAAATACAGAATTTAACCAAACAATAGTCATCAGATATCTAGCTGCTTAGCAATGCCACTATACATCACTTAGTTAAATTCATAGCAATAGCAAACAAGCAAACAAAAGATTGAGAGATTACAAAACCTGAAATCTAATCCAAAATATCACTTGATATGTCCAGTATCTACACAACACCATGCTAGTAGTATACCAACACAATGGAATTGATTCCCCATCATGAAGTAACAAGTGACATGATTTAACTTAAATGAAGACAGAAATCCTAATTTGTATAACAAAATTACTATGTAAATCCTCAAATCAATATATTCCAAATTCTGATTGTTAAATAGTAGTAATTTCCTCTTTTCTTGTTTATTTTCTATTCTTGATTGTACTACACTGTACACAGGCCCATGGCCCATAAGCTACTTGTATAATTACCAATTAGAGGTAAGACATCTAATGCTTAACCGACATTCACTCAAAGGATCCTTCTCCCTCTTCACATAGTATCAACGCCTACAACGAGGAAAACCTAGCCAACAGGCCCAACACTAAGAAAACCCTAGCCGATGCTGATGAGGAGCTGCAAGGCTTTTTCACAGCCTAGTTATTCGCTGTGTTCTCTGACTTGGGGTGCCTTCTCTCTCTTCTCCCCATTACTGTGCTTCATTCCGGCTGTGTTCTTCTTCCAGCCAAGTTAATTTCCCACACTACCAATCCCAAAATACCCACCAAGAAAGGAAATGAATTGTAAAAGAGGAAACTACTATACTACTATTCTAATACTAATAATTCACTTAAAGGAAATAAAGTAAATGATTAGTGGGAAGAACACAAGAAAATCAATGAGAAAGACCTGAGGCAGGATCTGACATGATATGGACAATTCTCGCAATCAAATGAACACATGTAAAATCCTTTACCCAAAAGGAAAATCACATCATGACCTATTTTACAGTCCCAAACATTTATTTTTCCAACAAAACATCCCAAACAAATCAAACTATGGTATTTCTATGATAAAGGGATCTCAAGTTGGAAAAAAAATGACCTCTTCTCTGTTGAAAAAAATCTCCTCCTCCTCATCGAACTCAACTGAAGCCAATTCTTCTTCTTCATCTTCTAAAGCCCCCAACTCAACTTCCTCAACAACATCTTTTCCAAAGAAGGCATATTGTGATGCATCAAATACTGCATCCTCTGCATAATAGAAAGTTTGAGTCAAAAGCCTCCTCTAAAGTCTCATAACTGCTCAGTACAAACCCTGTACAGCTTTGCTTCTATAAAACAATTGAAATACAAGCAAAGCCAAGAATATAAAGGAAATAAGTGAGTATATGCTGAAGGATGACTTTTGATCAGAAAATAACAATATATAAAGTAGCTGGAAATTATACTTCTTGAGATTATACATTTTAAACGTTGAAAGTCAAGAAAACCCATTAATAATAGATTAAAAAAATATTTGACTGTGGTTGTAAGTCTGACAAATTTTTTTCTCAACCAATATATAGTGATGTAATTAATTTCAATGGTTGTCAACCAATGGGCATAATATCATCGATTCTGCTAATAACAATAGACTCTCCAAATTACTCATAATCCATATATTTGGCCACAGTGAAAGCTCCTTCATGAACAACAAGAACCACATCGAATAAGAAGGCTATGCAGTCCAGAAATACTTCGATTGTATGTTTTGCTTGTCTCTCTTCTTATAGCAGCCAATGATGACATATTAATACCTATTAAGTCATTTCAATTTCAGACATTATAATAAAAAGTAAACTTTTTAAGAACCAGAAGTTGTGTCCGACTTGGGATATGTATTGCAAATGAACATGTCACTTGAACTTTACAACATGTTCCGTTATGCGCCCATTAAGATACATGAACAATTTTACGTATGACTTAAAAATACACATAAATTCTGTTCTATCAATTTTTTTGAATCTAGGATACTGGGCAACTTAAAACCAGATCTACTCAAACAAACATATACGAAGAAATGAAAGCAAAATTTTGAGTTGAAGTTAAGCAAACCTGTGGGAATCTCTCCCAATTGTTTTAGATTCTGTGGGATGGGAGCCTCATGAATATGACCCCCACCACCAAACCCATCCATGTCTAAAAATTCTATATCGTTAAAGATCAATTGCAAAAACCCAGAAAGAAAAAACGCAAGAGATGAAAGAAAAGAACAAACTTTAAATCTCAAAACAATTAAACAAGAATTTCGCAAGGTTTGTGCTAAGACGGTATCGAAGCAGCGGAAAGGATCCCCACAACAGATTGAGTACTGTCATAATTCATGGAGAATACTTGGTCGACATGAGATATTCAAAAATGGGATAGATTAGGAACAGAGAGATACAGAAAGAAACCCTAGGCAGGAAGGAGATAACTAATCTGATTTGCAATATAAGATAACAAAGGAAGGGTAGAAGAGTTATGAGAGAGAAGAAGGGATGACTATTTTGTCAAAATAGTGAAGTTGTAGTCGATAACACTCTAGCTAGTGATTTGTTGTTTGTCTTGCCGCCCTCACTTGAGAGAAGGTGGGGATGTGGAGGTGGTGGTTTTGCCTTTTGTGCTAAAGGGAAAAACGCTAGAAATTTGGGGAAAAGAGAGGCATCTGTCTGTCTGTTTTGTTTCCGAATGTTTATTCTATGGCTTTTCCCTTCTCTCTTTATGGTTTGTATATGAGATGTGCCAAGAAAGGGACCCACATGCAGATGGAAAGGTATTTGAAGAAGATGATGACGATGCAGATAGGTTTTCTATGATGTTAGTTGTTTTCTTAACATGCAAAGAGAATGGTATATGCTTTTGGAATTTTTGCTTCAACTAGACACGCCTATATTTGTCATAACCAAAATTTGGGAAGAACAATCTATCACTAGAAACAAATCCTACAGGGCAGCTCCTTTGTTAGACCATGTTATTTATGCACCATCTTTCAGGAGTTTTTGGTTGGATAACTGCAAAGTCCATGAATCTAAAAATTTGGGAAGAACAATCTATCACTAGAAACAAATCCTACAGGGCAGCTCCTTTGTTAGACCATGTTATTTATGCACCATCTTTCAGGAGTTTTTGGTTGGATAACTGCAAAGTCCATGAATCTATGATTGAATTAATCTACTCTTTCTTCATTTAAAATATCTATGACTATAATGCTATCATGATGTTTGAATTGAGTGGTTCAGCTTTTGGTATTTATGAATTTATGTAAAAAAGAGTTTGTTTTCAAACCAATAATTGATAATTGATGTCACATAAGTTTCAAAATAAAAATTAATTACCTTGCTTGCACCATAATAAAAGGTACTGTTCATGCAGCCATGTAAAAATAAAAAAAGAATCTTTTGATTGAGTATTGGATACTCTATACTATAATAAGTCCTATGTGTTGAATTTTATTGATCATATAAATGGAGATTAAATTCGATTAAAATCAACTTTAGCTTCCAAAATCAATTTTAGATATACTTATACATTTATATACTTTAGGGGTGGCATTTGCCACTCCTAGAATTAATTTTGGAAATCTGAAACTGATTTTAACATAAAATGTGGTGTTTGGGGCCATTTTGAAATTTTGGCCTATCAAAATTGATTGCAGTAAAAGTGAAAGTGATGAAATTTATTTTAATGAAAAAAAAGGATAATTTTACTCATGCAAAATATGAATTTATACTTTTATTTTTATTTAACAACATCTAATTATTACAATTAGAAATTAATTTAATATCTTTTCATTTTATATTTAAAAATAATTTTAATCACTTTATCTAAATACAATTATTAGTTAATTTGATAGCTTAATTTTACATACATATATATAGGAACATTATCAAAAATTCAACATATATATATATATACCTATATACAGGAACATTATTAAAAATTCAATGAATTATTTAAAGGAAAATATAATGACTAAGTTGGTCATTTTAATATGTTTTTAAATAATTTTTTTATAAAATTTAAGATATCTTATAATCAAATAATTAAATATTAATTATTTTAAAATAAAAATATTATTAAAACAGATATGATCTCTTAATAATATTTTTTATACATATAAATTGAATTAAATTTAAAATAATATATTTAAAAAATTTTTAAAAAATAATTTAAAAATAAATAATAATATATATATACAAGAAAGTATTATAAAAAATTTAATAAATTATTTAAAGGAAAATATAATGACTGAAAATCACCTAAAAATAAATAATAATTTAGGCAGGGTGGCTAATACGTTAATTATATCTTCATTTAATTACTTATTCCAATAATTGACTTAGAAATAAGTGGTGATGGCTGAAAAAAGAAAAAACTCGCAAAAATCAGAAAAGAAAAATAAAAGTAATAGTTATACTCGAGGGTAGCGTCCAAACTGCAATTCTGCAGACGGGTTCTCTCTATTTTTCCTGGGAGATGAATACCACCCTTCTCGTGTCTCTCCTTCTTGCGCGCATCTGGTTTTTCTAGTAATAGCGAGAGTAACATGCAATCACCTAAATCCCAGTATAGTTCATCCATTGAAGCAACATTTTGCAGAAATAATTGTCTTTTTCCGGGAAAGTCACATTTCATCGGTGTTTTTTTCTTCTTCATCCAAGATAAGCATGAGCTTAACGGCAGGCATCGTTGGCCTTCCTAATGTTGGAAAGTCCACTCTCTTTAACGCCGTTGTAAGCCATCCATCTCTGTCCCACGTAACATTCTCTAACTGTTTGTGTCTGCTGTATTGTATAAAACGAGAAGAAACTAAGACAGCTCTTATTTTGAACTTGTGGGTATTCTTTGAAATGAAGGAAAAGAGAGAGTTGATTTATTTATTTGAAGCTCTGTGCTTTATTTAAACAAAATGGTAGACCTTTTTGAGTGTTCTTTCGAAGGTTTTCTGGTCATCTGATTCAGAGGACAATTCTTATCAATAATATATTGCTTCTGCAAACTTTAAAATGGGCTCTATTTGAAATCTACTGTCTAAGCTGCGCTTACATTTGCCTTGGCGTTGCGCTGTGTATAGCAGTGAGTGCCGATTTTAAAAGATCAGACATTGCTAGTTCTTACCTGTAGCACAACATAATAGTGGTGCCCTTGGTGTGTTGCTTAGTGCTAATGCTAACTTCTAAAAGGAGAAATATGTCCTAGATATCTAGACTGATTGAAGGTTGTTGTCTTATGTTGAGCATAACTTTATCAGAAGTCAACACTGGTGGTTCATCATATATATTCAGCAAAAACAGAACTGGATTAGTCAATACTGGTCCATAGCATGAAGACCAGTTTGCATTCAATGACTACTGGTGTGTTAGGATTTGAAATCAAATAGAGATTGGCAACGCACTGTGCTTGATAAACTTTTTTTTTTTTTTTAAATTGGTAACATTATAAACTATAAGTTGTAAATAGATAGGGAGGGTTATGTTATCCATATGATTAATTAAGCTTCTCAAATTTGTTGTATGTAGTTTTTGGGAATTCTGCAATCCAAATATAAGTATTCAGTTATGAACAAAGTCAGTGTCTAATATATCAAGACTGTTATCACTTTAGAAGAGGATATTCAATTCATAAAGAAAGGAAGAATGTTTAATTGAAATGGACGAGGATCTCAATTTTTTCAGAATATGAGCTTTCCTTGTTATTTGGACATTCATATTTGCTATGTAAAATAAAGCATGTGTATTTGGTCAATACTGTGATATAAACTCATTGGATATGATTCTCTGACGTTAGAGATGTATACTAATACAAAGCTCTTCATGCTATTACATAGAAAAATGTATATATACTTTTTATATTTTTGAATTATTTTAAGTCTTACAGAGTGTCCAAGTAACCTGTGTATGTCAAGGAATCCCATAAGCAATGCTATCTGATTGCCTATAGTTTTCTGTGCAAGTACTTTCCATGAGAAATATTAGATTCTAACTTGGTGTCTCAGTAATTTCAGATGCCTTGAAAAATTGTAACAAGGATCTTAGAGTTGGATCTACGTACAAAAGGCTCCAACTTCTAATCTTTTATTTCCAAATTAGGTGTTCTTAATTGTGGTGGAGTGAATTCTATTGTGGCACTTGCTAAAAAATACCAAAAAAGATTGTCTCAGTGACTAAGTTGGATATCATATTCTTGGTAAGTTGGTATGTGGTTAATTCACACTAAGATACTTGAGTTCTCTCTAAGAAATAGCTCAGAACCTGAATGATACTTAAATGGCTAGTTTTCAGATTTCTTTAGATTACATTTTTGCATAATCAACTAGCTGACAAAATATTGTGATGAGTTTTAGTTTTATTTAATATAAAGTTCTCCAATTGATGGCAACCGTATTGGGTCATTGTTGTATTGGTGTAATGTGTATATATTTTCCTCTGGTTCTTAAAGCTATCAAAATATATCAAATCATGATATATAGTGATCTTATATGTGTGGGTTGAAAATGGAAAGGCTCAAGCTGCTAATTTTCCTTTTCATACAATAGAGCCAAATGTAGGGATTGTTGCTGTTCGTGATCCTCGGCTCAATGTGCTTTCTGATCTCTGCAAAACTCAACAAGTAGTCCCGGCATCCATAGAATTTTAAGATATTGCTGGGCTTGTCAAGGGTGCAAGTCAAGGAGAGGTATTCTTTCCCCTTTCTTTCTGTAGTTTTAGTGTTATCAAGTTCTTAATATAGATATTGTTTTCCAAGATTGTTCTTGGGTTTTGTTGCAGAAAACTTCATTTGAATTCTTATCTAATTTCAACTGTTGCAGGGGCTGGGTGATAACGAATAAGTTTTTGTCACCTATTCGCAAGGTGGACTCTATACTTCAGGTGTTTATCTATAATTGATTCCATGTCATCATTATTTACATCATTATGATTACTACTGTTCTTTTTGTTCTGTATCTTCCCTTTCTAGACGAATCAATTGATAACTGATTATCCATCTGCATATTGCTAGTCAGAACTTAGGGTTTAAAGATACTGGTATATCTTTGTTAAGTGTTCCCCCCACCCACACCCCTTCCCCCTCCCCCCCCCCCCCAACAAAAAAAAAGGGAAAAGAAAAATACTGATTTTATTTTGTTATTGATCTATTTATTACTGATTAGGTCGATGTTATGAAGACAATGACTTCGTTCATGTGAATGAAACTTGTTTTCTCGGATTTGGACCAGGTCAGCATACTAAATCTCGCTCTATGCTATTTTACTAGCTTTATGTTATTATGGGGTTCCTTTTTATCATGCCGAAAGACTAAAACATGTTTGTGGCACTGTTTCATAAATAACCTAAATCATATGTATCTTGACTGCATTATGTATCTTCCACATTTTTGAGATCAATTCTATTGCGTTTTTAAACAGTCTATCTATCTGCATATGCACACACTCATATTACGTTTATCAACTGATAGAACTAACATATGCCTCTTCCTAAAAAATGCAGATTGATAAAAGAATGGAAAAACTGAAGAAGGGTAAGGCAAAGGATTCACAATCTAAACTCAGGATGATGCAGAAAAGTCTCCATTGGAAAAAATTCAGGAAGCACTCATGAATGAAAAACCTGCCCTATCTGTGACCTTAACAGATTTTGAAAGGGATTCTGTAAAGCATCTTTGTTTGCTCACCACGAAGCCTGTCATATATGTTGCTAATGTTGCAAAATCTGATCTAGGTGATCCTGCAAACAATAATCATGTCAAGGATGACATGAATCTTGCATCTGAATTGCAGTCAGGAATTGTGACGATTTCAGCACAGGTACACATTTAGAAAGGCAACTGTGTAATTTTTACTTCCGTTTTTGGGCACATTTAATGTGACTTTGTCCATGTGTTTGAAGGTATGCTGGGGAATTTATGGATGTCCATTTTTGCTAGAATGGTGGTTTGTCTGTTTCAAAATATCTGAAGATAAAAAAATAATGTACATTGTTTTTTTTTTTTTTTTGTTACCATAAACTAGTAATTAAAAAGATGGGGTTATTTGTCCATTCAGTTTGAGGCAGAGCTTACTGAACTGCCAATAGAAGAAAGACAAGAATATTGAAGTCCCTCGGTGATGGTGAAAGTGGTCTTGGGAACCTAATTAGGGCAACCTACAGCCTTTTGGAGCTTCAAACATACTTTATGTCTGGTGAGACGCTAAGAAAAAAGATTGATTTTTTTAAGAAATTATATTCCCTCTACAAAACCTTTTTTTTTTTAATTAATAATGTGTGCACAGGAAGCAAAAGCATGGACCATGCTTGCAGGTCAGTTTTGTTTGGCTGTGATCGCATAGCATTGCACAAGATTAGCTGTGATCTCATAGCAGTGCACAAGAGTACAGCGTTACCTTAACTGGACTTCAGCCTTCTGTCCACTCCATGATTATATAATTGGGCCTATATGATTTAAATAGCTTGTTAACTTGGAATTTGTTTGATCCATAAATGAGCAATAAAGAGATACTATATACTGCTCTTTCCTTGGCACCTTGACTAATTATTTTGTTTACATCACCTATTTTTTGCAAGATAAATATCCCTTTCATGTTAATGTGTAAAATGAGATCGACTACATACTAACAATTTAAAGATTCTACCTAAATTGGGTTGCTGCCTTCTGATATCTAAGCCTCTGTGTGATAGGAAAGACCACATCTCAAGCTGCTGGAGTCATTCACTCTGACTTTGAGAAGGCTTTCATTCAAGCGGAGACAGTAAGCATCATGGATATAATTTTGATCTCTTGTTGATGTACTAAATATAATTTGGCATTGCAAATGTTATGAACATGAAAAGTCTTTAGCTATGTCTGTTCTGCTTATATTGATACTTCCAAGCAAGGAAAACTTGAGTCATTTTGATATACAGAAATGTGGATACCTGTACGTGTATATACTATACTTGAGGAACTTAATAGTATGTTATAGTTGCTTTCTATAACCAAAGTTGTCAGCCACTGAATCGATTGGAAGAAGAAATGGACAAAATATGTCATGATTGAAGCTTGCCCTGCTCCTAACTTGTTGCTTTCTATTTTTTGAAGACTATTAGAGCTTAACAGTTTATTGCCTTTCAGTGGTTTTGCTTGGATATTCACTTGTTCTTGCAGTTGATAGTGGTTGAAGAACCAGTTCTCTATCCTAAATATTTTATAATTTAACTTTATATACTCTGTTGCTTATCATTCTAATTTCTATTGCACATGGCGAGACCAAATGCAAGCTGGTTCTTGCAAGACTTAGGCAACTGAATCAAATGGATCCTTAAAAATTTGTTTATAATTTCATTCATTATGAGTGTGTTTATCTAGAGCATATACCAAAGCTTTAAAATGAAACTCTTCCATATAGTGATGTTATGTTAACACATTTTCAATTAATTTAAATTAGGTGTCGAATGATGACTTTGTTGCAGCTGGTTCACTTACTACTGCAAGAGAGGAAGGAATTGTAAGTTGTTTTTTCTTCCACGTTTTCCCCAATAAATTAGATTTAATTCTTCATGCGTGGATATACCTAATGCCTAATGTATTAATTTTTGTTTGGATCTCATAAGCAGATTTTGAAGATGTGATTTGTGATTTCTTATTTGGCTTTTAGTTTAAGATGTCCTAAATCCATTGGTTTAGTCAATTAATTATGCTACGCTTGTCTCCTCCCCCTTCTTTTGTTGTCCTTTAAGAGATAATATGAGTTGGTTCCTAGCTGGCATTTAAAGCAGTTGTGTTATTTAAATCCTAAGCATGTCATCCTTGCATCTATGACTATGAGGTAGATTAGATACAAAACATGGGGCTACGTACTGAGGACTTTCTGTCATAATGATCAGACATTAGGGACAATATGGCTGCCACTGTTGGATGCTCATATGGATAAGTAATTGTGGGCTTGGGAGGGCAGGTTTCCTCAAATCATTACTATATAGTCAATGTAATTGTGTTTCAGTCTTCAGCCTTTCAGACTTTCAACCCAATGCAACAATGATCCTTTCCTTTTCCCCTGCGGGGCCTGTATTTTTGAACGGGATTATTTTCTTATCTCCTGGAATCTTTTTCTGATTTTCTTACGTAGTGTAATTGTGTTTCAGGCTTCAGCCTTTCAGGCTTTCAACACAATGCAACAATCATCATTTCCCTGTCCCCTGCAGGGCCTGTACAGATATTTGAAAGGGATTTATTTTCTTATCTCCTGGCATCTTTTTCTCATTGACCTGAATTTGTTGTTTGCAGTTGAGATCTGAGGTAAAGACTACATTGTACAAAAAGGAGATTCATGTTGTTTCGTTTCAATGTTTAATAGCACTCACTACTCCCAACTGGGAGTCAGCGGAGAAGTTGAGTTGTAATTTATGACTATGACTCCAGATCAGAAATTCTTTCAGCCAATTGCTGAGCATAGTTTGGAGAAGCGTTCATTTTGTTGAATTGTATCAAAATTCTGTTAGTTTTCATGAATTCTAGATTAGAAGCGGATCACAGTATTAGAATTGCATTTATGTATTGGATACTTACCCATTTTCAATATTAAGAAAAAGTCCCTCTATTTCTCTCTCTGTCCCAGTTGAACAAAAATACAAAGCATCCAAGGTAGAAATGCGGCAAATGCCTTGAACTTGTGCAGATTACCGCAAGAGATTTGATGATATTTAAGAAAGTTTCTGAAATCCTGGCCCAAGATAGAGGAAAAAGGAAGGAAATTTGCAAAAAGTTATACGAAGAAAATTACTTAATGCAAAAGTTCCTATGGGAGCCCATAGGGTTTTCCCTTCTTTTTGAGGATGACAACTCTGTTTATTTTGCCTTCTTGGGGAGCCCACACATCTGCTGCTGTCGTTTGCTTCTAAGGAAATGAAAATCCTGGCCGTTTTTCCTTAACCACGTCATTTTTTTTCGGCTTCTTTCAGAAATTTCCTCGTCTTATGACTTGGAAGCTAAGCTGAAATAGAGTTCTATAATATCTTAGATGCTTAAGCAGGATTAGCTGGTGGCTGGGTCCTATCAAATCAACTTGTCGTTAGAAACAGTGTCACTGATGCTGCGGGTCCTGCAAGATTTTTAATACAACTTCCTTTACACACGCGTACATACACGTATATACATATATATATATATATATACACATAGCTTTATAGTTTTTTCTTTAAAGAAAAAGTAGAAGAGCGATTAGTTTGTATATATTTTATTTTTATTTTTAGTGAAAATAAAAAATAATAATAAAGATGTTTGTTTATGAACAAATGAAATTAATTTTAGAAATTTTTTTAAAATAAGATAAATTTTGAAAATAAAAAACCTAAATTGAAAATATAGTAATAATTTGAAATTATTAAGTAAACTTTAAATTTTAAATTTTAAAATCTTAAATTTTAAATCTTAAATTTTTAAATCTTAAATTCCTAAACCCCAAAATCCCAAATCTAAAATTTTAAGACCTGAATCTTAAACTCTAAATTCTCGACCTTATATCCTAAACCCTAAATATAAAAACTCAAAACCCAAAAATTTTAAACCCTAAAATCCTAAGCCCTACATCTTAAACCTTGAATTATAAACATTTAAACATCAAAATCTTAAATCCTAAAACTCTAAATCCTAAAATTCTAAATCCTAAAACTCAAGCCTTAAATCCTAAATACTAAAACTTAAATTCTAAAATCCAAACCCTAAACCCTTAATTCAAACTTTAAACCCTAAAATCAAACACTTTTTTATTATTTTTATTTTTTAAAAATAGAATTTAATTTATGCAAACTAAACATATCTTTTGTAATTTAAAAATTTTTTAAAATGAAAATTATTTTAAGTGAAAATAAATTTAAATGAAAATAAAAAATATTTTCATAAACCAAAGCACTCTAACATTTTTAGCTAAATTTCTAAAATTAATTTCACTAAAACAACCTTTTGATGGAATAAAGTCAGAATTAATCCAAGTTGTATGAGTACCTATCTTGTTCACTTTAAATAGCATTCCAAATAGACACATCAAACCTGATGTAAGACTCATTCTATGAAGGAAGAGGTTTCGGTTTGATTCCCTACTAAAAGGTATATAGAAATTTATTATTCTCATAAATTAAATTTTATTAAATATTTATTTAAAAAAATTTAAATCATAACATTTTTTGGATACATACTAAATTATAAAACTTAACAAATTTAATAGTTTTGATGTAGTTTATAAAAGTTTAACAGTCCTAAATTAGGGAGATTCCTTTCCGAATTATGCTCTCATGTATCTATGACCGAAAAAAAGAATGTTTTACAAATATTAATGTGTGAAATAGACAATATGTTCTTTATGATGTTTAATTCACACTTACAGGAATTCAAGATTAATGAGATGGCGGCGAACAAGACATCAATGAGTTTGGTGAGTGAGAAAAGGGCAAGCTAATTAAGGTACTTACGTGAATGATAAGGATTTTCCTAATATTTGTAAGACAAGAGATTATGCTTCACTTGATGACAGCATTAAGTAGGATAATGACTGGTGATTACCATGTCTTAATTGAGGCTCTTTCAAGGTTACTAAAGACAAGGCAATTTATTAGGAGAAATGATACTTTGGCTAAAAAGGATTTAGTACATTTTGATAAAATTTAATGTGAAGTATTAGATATATTAAATTAGTAAAATTTAATAAAATTAATAATTTGAATTTTTTAAGTAAAATTTTTATAATATTTAATTTGCTTGAATAGAGGGGCTGATTAATTAGCTAGGCTAACTTTGGGAAAATCATTTGAAGGCACCTTTTTTTTAGCCACAACAACATCTTGACAACATTGCTAAGATTACCTGTAATCTTTCTTTGTCGGCATGAGAGGCCGAAGCAACCTTCTTCATGAAGAGCAATGTAGGGCTAACATGAATCAAGTCCTGATCAACCTTAGTGACTTAAGGATCAGTTTCACTCTCTGGGTTTTGTAGGTGTAATATATTAATTACGCTGATGTTTACTCCTTATAGTAAGAAAAAGTATTTGTAATTTTTTAGAAAAGAGTAATAAGATATCTAATACGCAAAATAAGAATATAAAATTTTTTTTTACAAAAATATTGTTCACATGCATAAAAAAAAGAAATAAAAATATATAAAAAATATGTAAATTAAATTTATAAAAATATATAAATTATATATAAAATTTATTTATATGTATAACATTTTTTTCTGCATACAAATATTATTGAGAATTTTGGTACAAGAATGAGTGTCAGGATGTGCAAGCCCATGCGTGGACAGGGAGTGCAGATGCCAAAACATATGCCGTGAACAATCCACGCGCAAGTTGTTGTCTGTGGTTAAGAAAGGATTTGGATTTTTTTTTTTTTTTAAAAGAAGTTAAGTTGTGTAACTGAAAAAAAAAAGACAAAAAAATTAGAATAAAAAATAGTAAATAAATAAATTTTACATATAAATTTAAATATAATTAAAAATAAAAAATTATAAAGTTTGATAAAAAATCCAAATCGCCAAGATTTGAAATGGCATTATGTGAGACTCATTCCCAATTTTTTTTTATACATTCTCTTGCATCTTTTATTATAAAACAACCTCACAAGTTTCCAAATAATAGAACTCACAATTTTTTTTGTGGATTATTGGCAAATAGAATGGATCCAGACCTAATATTAGTTTTTAAGCTTCAATTGTTTTAGATTCCTATTGAAAATAATGAAACTCTTCCTCAAAGAATTCCATCTTTGCAGTTTAATTACATTCCCGTATGAATTTAAATTTCAGTCAAATGTAATAAGGGTCGTGTATTTTATCTTTGACACAAATCGAATTTAGCATTATTTTCTATAAGAATGATTCATATTGTATGTGCTTGTGTTGGATGATGTGTAATATTTTTTCTTTTGATAAATGAGTGACAAACTTAACGCTTTTAAATTCAATAAATCTTATTTCACTCCATGAAGTTTGTTATATAAATCAAATAGTATTATTAGATTTTATTAAAAATTGAATTTTTAAAAATATTATTTATCAAAAAATCTTTTTTAATAATCTCTCTAAATATTTTTTTTAATCTTTCTCCATTCCTCTTCCTTGTATTAGGAACCATTTGATAATTTTCACCATGGATTTGTTGGTCTATATCATAAAAGATTCAACAAAATTTTATGTGATTATTGATTACTAAATACCATTCTTCTTTTTTATTTAGATTGTGAACTCAAAAATTTAAAAGAGAAAATTTCAAACCAATATCTAAATCTTACTATAATATTAAAAATGTTACAAATATAAAATTTATTTATGATTTATATTTAATTTTTGTGAACAAAAATAAATTAAAGATAAAAACCATTTCATAATCATCCAAAAGTATTTTGGCCAAATTGCATAATCATCCAAAAGTACAGCCATCCAGGTTATCATGTGAGTTGTAAATGCAACTTGTGCCACGTTGGGTTTTGATTAGTTCAAAATGCAACTATGCATATGATTGCTTGCCCACAAGTGGCTGCCTAGCCAATTTGGCTAGAAAAAGTGACAATTCTAAATTGGCAACAAAACCGCAAAGGATTCCCACCTCAGAAACGAACAAACTGAGATTATTTTGGGGAGCAAATTGTGACGTGCACAGTTCCAAGCATCATCCACATAAGACGAAGCACTTAGTCAAGCGTCCATTCCTGTGTGGGACATCAACCTCGTGGCAAAATCTTGGTGCAAATGAGTGGATTCCTTTCCTATTTCTGACAAGAATTATGTTACAGACACAACTTACACGCTTACAAAAAATTACATTCTCTATTTCTACAAATAGTACTGACTTTTTTCTCTAAAGATTTGTATGCAATCTAACAGCTTTGTACAGGAAAAAAATAATAAACAATTCTGTGCTTAGCTTATTCATTTTGATCAAATCATATGAAAGGCGGTTTGATACAAAGATATATGAAGATATCTAAGTGATAAGAGCTTCATTAATGAGTAGCATCAAAAAATAAAGCCACAAGATTGGGATTCAGATCTCTTAAAGTTCAGTGCAGTAAGTAAAAATGAAAAATAATTTTGTGGAATTAAAAAATTAACAAAAAATAATAAATTTACAATGAGAAATAATTTTCTAATCCATACAATTTAATTAAAATTATAAAAGTTAAAATCCTCATCGAGATCTCAAATCATAAACTTATTTTAGCAAATATTTAAAAAGACAACCTCAAGCGTGGATAAAAACAGACCTACTAAAACCTTGTACTTGAAAAACATGACAAATAATGCCAACAAGTATCAAATCACTTCAAGGCTCTTATTGATGAACCAACTAACCAAAAATTTTATGCTCTTATTGCAAACTCAAAATTCATTTTCATCTTTGACAAAAATTTGTATTCTTTGTGCCTCTAAGAAAATCACAATTCTAAAATCTAAAATAAAACAGGTTTAAAGTTTCAGTTCATTTATTTAGTATCTATATATTTTTAGATCCATAGACAGAATTGCTTTCTCTCATGTAACCAATGTTAATGAAAATTCAAACAAGCTTATATATGTTTTAAGTTAACATTTTCTACTTGTATTTGATAATTTCCCTGCCCCCCTTTAGCAAATCATTTTAACACAAGTACTTTATATTGTAAGAAAATTTCAAAATGTAACATGTCCATTTCAATTTTACTTGTTACAATAATAATTCTTATAGTTTCTTTATTTTAATAAACCTATCAATCTTATAATATTTTCATTTAAAAAATTTTATATAGTTAGGTTAATTAGATTTAGCAAATTAAACTGTAAACTTTAATAAATTTAACACACACTATAATAATTTTTATGAGAATTTTATCAATTTCTCATAGTAAAAATACATTTTCCTTAAATTTTGTACTCAATTTTAGTTGGTGAATGGGACTCACTTTAAAACTGGTATTTGTATTAAGCATATCTTCCATGTTGTGTTTTCCTTTCCATAAATTTTACCTGAAAAGTAGGACTCAATATTTCTTAAGATCTTCCCTTTTTGGGCATTAAATTGAGGGACTGACTTTTAGTGGGCAAATGGGGACTCATCCCTGGCTAGTTGGGCGTAGAGAAACAATGGGCTCTCAACTATGGGTGCCTTTAATCAGTGACCAGAGCTTCAGTTGTGTCTGTTTGTTTGTCTGTAGCGCTCCTAAGTAAATCAGCATTCAATTTATGAAAAAGATGACTTGTTTATGTCACTAACAAATGTTTGGTTGCAAATTGACCCCACACTTCTAGCACCGAAAAACAGTGACTCTGCACCCACCTCTCTCCCTCCTCCCTTTAAAAGTACCATTCACTTTTTGTGAGTGTGTTTTAAGCCTCTTTTGTCCCATTTTCTTTTTGTTCATTCATTGCTTCCCTCCTCTCCATCTCCTTCTCTGAATCTTCATTGAACCCAGAAGAGGATGAAGAAGATCAATCTAATACTAAGGAAGTGCAAGAGCTTGTCAAGGCAACTTGGAAGATCTTCCTCATACAGCAGCCTGAGGTCCAAATCTGCCAAGGAAGACATATGGGTAGGGCAAGAAGATGAACCTTGTGAAACTATTTTTGTTGGCAGCACAAGGAAACGCTATGTGATCAGCTCCAAGCACTTGAACCATCCACTTCTTAATGCTCTCATTGAAAAGTCCAAGCAAAAGGGTGGCCATGAAAATGGTCTGGTGGTCAATTGTGAAGTGGTTCTCTTTGATCATCTATTGTGGATGCTAGAAAATGCAGATCCTAATTTTAATTCTGACTCTTTGGAGGAATTGGCTGAGCTCTATGTGTTCTGAGAGATGTTTTCAACTGCAGAAGCCTAATGTATTCATGATGTTATGTTAGGATGTGTCTGCATAATGCAAATTGTAATGGTTGAGTCTCCTTCTTTTTGTTATCTTAGTACTGAAACTTCATCTCTTTGAGGAATTTAAATGGTTCTGCATATAACTGATTGATTTCTGCTCTAACTCACTGGGTTTTCAAGAGCCATATGCTGATGGGGGCATTGGATGAGGCTCTTGTTGGAGTTATTTTTTTTCAGTGAAATGCTTTTTGCTTTTTAGTTGTGATTCTTTGTCATTCTAATAGAAATAACTATCCATGACAACATTGTTTGTACAGTACTTTAATTGTTCTTTTTGTAGCAGATCAATTGCATACATGTAGAATTGTTAAAATATCAAACAAGATGAATCCGGATCCCTGATTGTTGTCTCCCCAACGATAGGGATAACTTAAGTGAGAGGAGTATATTTGGAACAAACAGGATTGCTTAACTTCTTGTAGCAGTTTGGTAAGAGAGAGACAAAAATGGAATTAAGTGAGAAAAATTAGTGAGAGAAAAAAAAAGATTTATAGATTAAATTTAAATATAGAATATAAAAATCACTAAAATAAAGAAAATAAAAGTTAAAGAATACAAATATATACTTTGACAGCATAAAAAAATAAACGAGAGAAAATAAAAAATAGATTCCACTGAAAATAACAAATGTTTGCTATGTGAAAATTTCAATTTCAAATAAAATATTAAGACAAGAACCATAAAAGGTGTCTTAATACCCTTCATTTCTATAAATGCTTCACAATCTAGAAAAGATGTTTATCTGGTTTATGAAAGCAATGGAATTCAATTATTTATTGCAGACAGCCAAGGTCTTGATGCTAGATGCTTTCATGCTTCTGCTGGAAATGTATGTTGTGTTTGAGAAGAAATGGTTTAACCCAACGAATCAATGCTAACCAGGAAGTACTAAGAGCCCTTGGCAATGAACTAAAGGTCGCACGCAGACATGTGAGATCAAAATATGAGGCAATTTGAAAGCCGTCACCATGCGAGCTCTGATCCTTAGTACCATATAAGAGACATCATTATTCTGCAAAAGCTGTTGGGTAATTTTTCCATTGATCGTTGTATACATTTTTTGGGTTAAAGATAATATTCAAATTAATTCTTATTACTTGCTAAAAAAATCGCTTGGGCTTTTGAAAAAATTAGCTAGATGGTTTCAATCTAAAATCTTCTAAGACAAACAAAAATCGTTTGGTTGAAGTATGATGAAAAAAAGAACATAAATACACCTAGCCTACTCATATAATGTGTTTTGTATATTTTTATCAAAATTTTAATTCCTTAAAATTTTATGAAAGTAATGGCAATATGAATAGTCTCTGTCCACTAACAATTCAAATCAATTATTAATGAGAAATGATAGATATGTAAACATACTTTTTATAAAGTGGGTGCAATCACTCAAATAAAAATAATGAGAGGAAACATGAGAGAGAAAAAAGAATCATTGCAAAAAGAGCAAACCAATAATAAGGTAAGTGTATCATAGCCTATTACTAATAGTTGCCAACAAAGTGAATCAATTATAAATAGTTGCTGAGGTTCCAGAGTTCTTAATTGGACTTGTCCGCATTATATACTTGTTCCACCAACTCATTGGACTGTGCCACTTGGTCTAGGTATAAATTCGGACAAATGCCACTTTGTGCAAACAGTAATTTCATTTGTTAAATAAAATTTTATTTAAAAAATTTAATGATTATATTTATTTAATCTTATATATATTAAATTATAAAATCCAAAGATTCAGCTGTCTATTATCTATTAGTGACTTTTTAATTTATGTTTTTTGAAAATAATTTTTTATTATGCAAATGGCATTATTAGTAAATTCCTCGTTTGTACAC
Organism: Dicorynia guianensis; assembly: GCA_037013595.1. Lineage (NCBI taxonomy): Eukaryota > Viridiplantae > Streptophyta > Magnoliopsida > Fabales > Fabaceae > Dicorynia > Dicorynia guianensis. The sequence continues at coordinate 8,838,512 of JASUAB010000009.1, forward strand.
AAAACTCAAAAAATATATATTCCAGGCGCAGATAGACACTTTTTTTTTTTTGGGATACATTGGAAAGGAAGGACACCTTGCTTACTTTACCACATTTTTATGCAGCTTTGCCATTCATGGCATTAAACTGCAAGCACCACTTAGCCCCATACGACGGAAGCTCCCTATTTTGGATGTAGTGGGCACGTCCTCTCTTGATTTTAACTCTCCCCTTAACCATCTTCTCCGTTGCTGATCAAGTCTTTGTCTTATACTTGTCTTGCTTGCTTTCTTCGATCATGATATGTGCATGTCTAGTACTAACATGCGAATATGCTTTCTGTTTGCTGGGTTTGCTTTTTCTTGCTGTCTTGGGTGTTTTTCTTCACTGCTTACTTTTTTTTGCCAAAACTAGCTAATCTTGGCTTTATAGCGTTTAATTGTACTAAGAGTACCTACCCATATTCAGATTTTCAGGAATAAGTCATAATTACATGAAATAATTTCATTACTCTAAGGACCTAAATTTCTCCATTAGAGGAAAGCAAATATATCCAGTTAATAATGAATGAAATATTCTGCTGAACTCGAGTCTTGTTTCTGGGTGGTGTGTATGAAAGGAAGTTAAGTGTAAGATTCCTGAAGCTTAGCTTATGATGATTACTACTTTTATGCTTTATAGTTGAATTTGAAAATTTCCATTTGCTTAAATCTGGGATTTGGTATGTTCACTTCCTATTCCTTACTTTTATTGGGCGATCTTTATTTTACCATGCTTCTATTGATTCCTGAATGTTTCCATCTTGGACTTTTTTCATTGGTAAATATTAATACCGCACAAAGTCATGCTCATTGTTCCTGATGTTGATGTAATAGGTTGCTTTTGAACCATTGTATATGCTATTATGTGCTATTCATTCAGGGCATCATAGTATTGTCACTATCACTTGTTATGATTCTGTGATCATATAGCATGTTGTTCAATTTATTCCCCGGTAGAGTGAATTCCGAACAAACAAAAACATCATGTATAACGTGGGAGCCTTTTTTTTAGTCGAAATTGAACACATTCTAATAGTTCATACTTCATTGGTGCTAAAGCTTCCTTTCCACTTCTATATCTCTTGGTTTTTTCCGTTAATCTGGCTTACAATTGCTTCTTCTTCCTCTGCCTTTCTTTCATTGTTCTAAAACTGATATATTGAACATCATCATAGAAAATATTTTAATTTGGTTTACTTCTTATGCGATTTGTGTTGTTGATTTGTGAGAGTTGCATCTCCTTCTTTGCAAGAACAATCGTATAAAAATAAAAAATGTAGGATTATGTGCTGAATGTCCCCATCCCCATACGTGTCCCCTTTTATGCTAGTAATTCCTTTAAGTTATTCATATCTGAGTTTAGTTCTCGTGTCCTCAGAACGCTCTCCATTCTTTGTCTTTTGAAGCTTGACCCAAGCTAAATACACTTTTTCTGCAGTGCTCTTTAACAAGTTAGTATTCTATTAGCTCCATTTTGCTGAAATAAACTACATCATTTCGGGTTAAGAGAAAGATGGAGCGTGCCAGACTCAATACAAGGATGCTTTGCTCTGGTTCAACTCCATCAGAAGAATCAGCTTTGGATCTTGAAAGAAACTGTTGCAGTCATTCAAATATGCCTTCGCTGAGTCCACCAACACTTCAACCCTTGGCTTCAGCTGGACAACACTGCGAGAGTAATGCTGCTTACTTCTCTTGGCCTACCTCCAGTCGTCTCAGTTGTGCTGCTGAAGAGAGAGCAAACTATTTTGTGAATCTACAAAAGGGGGTGCTACCTGACACCCTTGGCCGTTTGCCAAAGGAGCTGCAAGCAACCACATTGCTTGAACTCATGACAATAAGGGCATTTCACAGCAAGATACTGCATTGTTATAGCCTTGGGACAGCTATTGGTTTTCGCATTAGGCAGGGTGTATTAACTGATATTCCTGCTATACTAGTGTTTGTTTCCAGAAAAGTTCACAAGCAGTGGCTCAGCCCAATCCAGTGTCTACCCACTGCTCTAGAGGTTCTCAGAGAAGCTCATTCTGGACCTCTTAGATTGTATTATTTGAGTTTAGTATTTTTTTTCCATTGCTAGTTAGTTATTAGTTGTTTTCTAGTGCCTAATTTATCTATTATAATAAGATGGATGTTTAATATGTCAATCAGGGACCTGGAGGAGTATGGTGTGATGTAGATGTGGTAGAATTCTCATATTTTGGTGCTCCTGAGCCGGCTCCTAAAGAACAGCTTTATACAGCAATCGTAGATGACTTGCGTGGGGGTGATCCATGCATTGGTTCAGGTTCTCAGGTAGTTCCTAGCTTCATTGACTTGTTTAATAAGGTTTTCCAGATTCCATATGGAAAGATTAGCTTTTGATTAAATTGCTATTGCAAACTGGTGATGACAAAAGAATTCCTTTTAGCCTAATAATTGGCAATCTGTTGCCTCTCTTAAGCATATTGCCAGAAAAGCCTAGCCTGCAAGAGTCTTGAATTTTCAGGTTGTATGCCTAACTTCAATAAATCTTCTCAAGACTTATCGAGACTCATTTTAAGATCTCAAAGTTAATGTTTATGTGTGGATGGACTTGACCTTGTCTAACAGATGCCTGGGGACGAAGGTACTTTTAGTTAACTGCAACATTTCTTCAAATTGCTCTCCTTATATATCAAACTTCATTTTTTTCTCTTCTGTATTTTTTACTGCTTGGAGCCATGTAGCATTTGAAGCTTGATTAGAACATATATATGGATGTTCAATTGTATGCTTCTAAACAATTTATAAATTCCCTTGTGAGGAGAACAGCTAAATAATTCAATATTGTGGATGAAGTATTCAGTTTCCTCTCTGATTTGCTTCTGATATTCTCATAGTTAGTTAACTAGTCTTCTATTAAAACTTAACGTTAAATCTGGTTATGTATGTCTTTTCTTTGACAATCACATCATTGGAGTATCAGTGGCCATATTTTTAAGGGTATCAGCTTCTGCTTCTATGCTTCTTCAACCAAATCTATCTAGCCTGTATTTTTGGGATGCACTGGCAGCATTGCACTCTATTTACCTCTTATTATCTGAATTACTATGTTATAACTTAGGGTTGATGTGGTATTGTTGATCTTGTGAAAGGCAGTGATTTGAGACATTTTAAGAGCGAGACTGTAATGAATTTAAAGTCAAATTAGATATTTGTTTACATCCATAAATTATAGCTTCTTGCTTTCTACACTTGTGGATTGTCAGCAGGCAGGGTGTATAGTTATGTAGCCCTTATACATACCATAAAAAAGTGATTGATACAATGTTCAGGGCTGACCATTTATGTTTACGGAGATCTTGCTTCAAAATGTTGTAAATTTTTCTTATATATATTTCATCTTTCTGTTAATAATTGTCCTACAATAATTGCTCTGATCTGAGAAGTAAGAACATAAAGTGGTTCTGTGAAATGCATTAACTTAAGCATTAATTATGTCTTATTATGTTGACCTGAGGATGGTTTCTTGCATAAAACTATATAGCAGCAATTAAACATCTAATGATGATTCGTACTTTTGATGGCTTTCTAAGCTACAATGTGGACAATGAAGTCAACCTTAAAGAGAGGATGTGAAAAAGACGATATTAGCAATTCTAATGAACTTGCAAAAATTGTTTCAAGGTGATTTTAGTACTTGGTCTACATACACTTGTTACTTTCATGTGGATGATCTAGAGATAATTTTAAGACCCTTATGCCTTGGAGCCATACTGGCCTAGGAATTCGAACACATTGTATAATGACAGCTGGTATGCGGGCTAGTCCAAGATAGGCGAAGGTAAAATTTTGTGCTATTCAGACTAGTAATTTGTCCAAGGCTGCTAGTTTCGAAGTGGTACCTGCCTTGAATGAAGCACCTATGGAGAATTGAGTTTCCATAAAATACAATGCCCTGGAAAAGTTATCTAGAGTGCCATAATTTGGTCACTTGCTTTTGAGCTGGGTTTGCAGCTTGTAAAATAAACTGATGAGATCTAGTGGCTTTGACTATGATATCATGCCTGTGGTTACAAACATAAAAGTGAGGTTTAAAGTGGAGCATGTATCTCTTCATAACTTACCAATAAAAAATTATAAGCTCCTATTTGAGTTTAATATAGCATTTTTAAAGTAAGCTGAATGCCAAGATATTAAGCAATTGCTTTACTATAGAATATCAATCTTGTCATAATATTTAACTTACTAGTTTTTAAATCAATGTTGTTCATACATCATCAAAGCATCTCCGGTAGCAGATTCCCATAGTGCTTTGTTTGATGAATATATTGGATAGCTAATTACTCACTTCCTTCAACCAGGTGGCTAGCCAGGAGACTTATGGGACTTTAGGTGCCATAGTGAGGAGTCAAACAGGCAATCAGCAAATTGGCTTTCTCACAAATCGACACGTTGCAGTTGACCTAGATTACCCTAATCAAAAGATGTTTCATCCTCTGCCACCCACATTGGGGCCAGGGATTTATCTGGGTGCAGTAGAGAGAGCAACTTCATTCATAACAGATGAGCTTTGGTATGGCATATTTGCTGGGATAAACCCAGGTAACACAGTATAAGGAGTCCTATCAATGCCACTTACATTTTGTTCTCTAAACTTACTCACCAAGGTGTGTGGTTTCTGTGCAGAGACTTTTGTGAGAGCTGATGGGGCATTCATTCCTTTTGCTGATGACTTTGACATGTCTACTATTACTACTTCTGTGAAAGGTGTTGGAGATATTGGTGATGTGAAAATGATTGACTTGCAGTCTCCAATTAGTAGCCTTATTGGAAAACAAGTGGTGAAGGTTGGAAGAAGTTCTGGCTTGACTAGAGGAACTGTTTTGGCATATGCCCTAGAGTACAATGACGAGAAAGGGATATGCTTTTTAACTGATTATCTTGTAGTGGGTGAGAACCAACAGACTTTTGACCTTGAAGGAGACAGTGGAAGCCTCATCATGTTAAAAGGTGACAATGGTGAGAAGCCACGGCCAATTGGGATCATATGGGGAGGAACTGCTAATAGGGGCCGCCTAAAGCTGAAAATTGGGCAACCTCCTGAGAACTGGACTAGTGGGGTTGATCTGGGGCGTCTTCTCAATCTACTTGAACTTAATTTGATAACGACAGAGGAAGGACTTAGAGGTATGTCATACATGCAACAGATGCCTCATTTTCTTTTTTATTTTAATCTTTAATTTATTTCTTTTATCGCAATCATCATCTATGGCATCAGGACTTGTTATTAGGTTGTCTGATCATGACTTATGATACATCTAAAGGCCTCTTTGAATATAAAAAAATCCACATATGCATAACTGTTTCAACGGTTTGGAGGCATTGTACGTTTGAGGCACAGGGGGTTGTGATGAGTAATTGTGTCTTGGGATCTGTTAAGGTATGGTAGGGTTGGTTTTTTTCTTTGCCCATCCAAAATCAAACTAGCATGACATCATTTTCCTGAAACTAAGTATTATTGTTATTATTAGTATTATAAAAGACTCAGAATATTTTCTTTACAATGAAGATAATGTGAAAATCTGGTCCAAATTCGCTTGGTAATAATATGGTGAAATGTTAGAAAAGATTGTTCCTTGAATTAATTACGATAATTTTTGCAATCCTATTTACAGAACCTGATTCTCTAACTGCTGTTATATGCAGTGGCCGTGCAAGAACAAAGAGCTGCCTCAGCTACTGCAATTGGCTCTATTGTTGGGGATTCCTCAACTCCTGATGGTATGCTTTCAAAGGATAAAGCTGAGGACAAATTTGATCCACTTGGTCTTCAGATTCAGTCCATCCCTTTAAAAGCTGAACCCAACAGTCCAGAAATGAAACCATCAATTATGGAGACTGAATTTCAAGTAGACGATGGATTTATGGTAGGTCCTAGTGTAGAACACCAATTTATCCCAAGTTTTACGGGGTGGTCTCCACTGCACAAAAATAACCTGCAAGATAGAGTTGTAACAGAGAATTTGTCTTCGTTGAGGAATGGCTGCGATGAAGAATTATGTGTTTCACTGCAGCTGGGTGACAAGAGAAGGTGTTCTGAAGCTTCGACAAGTACTGAGGAACCTCAATGAAAGGGCATTGTTAGCATTAGCAGGAGGAACTGACCTGTTAGCCCAACAAATTTAATCATGTTGCGACCCGTTAGCCCTCGAATATTGTTATTAACTTTTACAGTATTAAGTTATCACTTGTCAGTCGAAGTCCTTGAATTTGTCTGGATATAAAGGGAAAGAAGTTTAAAAAAATGAAAAGGAGTTTGTTTTTGACAGGAAAGAGATTTACGTTTGATGCAAAACGGATGATTATTTCATTGATTGAAGTATGTATATACACACAAGATTACAACAGAAAACCAAGATAAAGTACAATTGAATTCCTGAAATTGTAGGGAGGTTATAGATGAGGTTGATTTGAAAAACCGACATTATTATCTTATCACGTGTTTCTAATATGCCCCCGCAAGATTGGGAGTCCATTACAGACACCAATCTTGAAGTGCTGACGAAGGAAAGGTTGTCTTGACAACGGTTTGGTTAGTGTGCCTGCAAGTTGGTCTATGGCATGGACATGGGACACTTGGAGCTTCTGCTTTTTGACTTGATTTGGACAAAGTGGAAATCAAGAGCGATGTGTTTCATCCGAGAGTGTAAAATCGGGTTGGCACAGAGGTAATTAGCCCCCTACATTATCACAGCAAATGGTGGGTCGATTATGAGGAACTTGTAGCTCAGTGGGGAGATTCTGAATCCAGATAACTTAGCTATGATGGAGGCGACTAATGCAGTCTTCTGCCTTTGTTGATGAGTGTGCAACAGCCTTTTGTTTCTTGTTGCTCCAACTGATTGGAGTGGCACCCATGAAGACAACGTAAGCAGAGGTGGATGCGCGATCGGATGGGTCTCCTGCCTAGTCAATGTCAAAAAACGCATGAAGTGTGAGAGTGGGAGATTTTTGGACGAGCAAACCGTGCCCCATTGTTCATTTAAGATAGCAAAACACCCTCTTGACGGCAGCCCAGTGGTATTGGGTGGATTGATGTATGAATCAGGCGAGTCTGTTTACTGCACAGCAAATATCAAGGTAGGAAAGTGACAAATATTGCATGGCATCCACTGCTTGACGATATGTCGTTGCCCATGTGAGTGGGCTACCATCGTGTTGGCTGAGGTGCCCAATCGAACTTAAAGGAGTAAATACTGCCTTTGAATTGAGCATGTTGTGCCATTGAAGAAGATCATGAATGTACCTGTGCTGAGTGAGGAAGACCATCAGGGACGGAGTGTGCTTCGACACCTAAAAATCGTGAAGATGGCCCAGGTCTTTGAGGAAGAAACGGGCGGCCAAGGTGGCGATAAAGTCTGTGATTTTGGTGGAGGAGTTCCCAGTGACACCATGCTACTAATAGAGTTTACTAAACTGTCACTCATGATAATTAAATTAGTCAAGTGTTATGCTAAAAGAATTACTTATTTGTATTATGCCAGTTTCAAACAAGTAGCAAGCTTAAATTTGTGGCATTTTTTGAGATGTCCATTTATATTATTTGTGCCAGTCAAATGAATAGCTTTTATTACAAAAGAAAAAGAATAGCTTTTATTTTTTTATTACATGAATAATCATTAACTTTGTACTATGAGAGGATTGGAATTTTGTTTTTTAAAAAGATAGACTATACATTGAGAGAGAGATGTATATATGATTAAGAAAGAAAAAATAGTAAAAAAAATAGGGAGAGAGATAAAATGCAAATACTAAAATTAAATAAAGAGAAATCAAAAATTTTATTTCCACTATTAAAAGTTTCTTTTAATTAAGAAATCAATATTATTCCAATTAGTTTCTATATTTAAGTTTCCATTTTCTCAAAAATTCGTAAGCAGCTCTTGACTTCAGAGAAAAGTTTAAAAACAGAGAAAATATGACCTAGGTGGCTATCAATTTCATTATTTGTAATTAGAATCAAGAGAAGAACAAGAAATAAAAAAGAAAAGGAAAAAGACAAAAACTTGGACCCGACCCATGTAATTTTGGATAAGCCCGATTCAGTCTTAAGATTTGACTGCTCCGATTCTTGTCTCTCTCTAACAGTGACAGTGTACCCCAAGGATCACTTCTGTCTGGGGTTACTAGGGTTTATCTGGGTTTCGCTTCTCCCGCGCAGTGCCTTAACGATGGCGAAACCTGGGCGGGGTCGTGGTTCACCACCTTCAGGTTCCATTTCTGGCTCGTCCTCTCGCTCGAGGTCCTACTCTGGCTCCGGTTCGCGGTCCAGCTCGCGGTCTCGTTCCCCTTCTCGCTCCCGCTCCGTTTCGCGCTCTCCGTCTCGCTCTAGATCCTTCTCTTCGTCGTCCTCTCCCTCCCGCAATGTCAGTTCCGGAAGCCGAAGTCCCCCTCCACAGAGGAGAAAAAGGTACCAAGAATGATTACTATTTTGAGTTGTAATTCAAAGGATTTGGTTGTGTCGTTTAAGTGATAAGTAAATTTTGGAACTGAAATTGTGGTAAAATTAGAGCTTGGAACAACGCGTACCAGATTGTGATTTTATAAGTTATTTTCCTCCATTTTGCTCTGCATTGAAGAGGGTTCAGGTGTTGTTTCTGAGAATTGTCAAGCTTGATAATAATGGTTGTAGAGGATTTTGAAGCAGCCATAGGCTCCCTTCTTGTGGTGTGACTACTTGGCGCCATTCTTCTGTAGCTAGATTTTGTGCTTCGAAGGAGACAACTCATATGACCACTTTGCGGGGTCTTTTTCATCTCTTCATTGAGAATCTTCTGGTTCTCCACTGTTCGATAAGCGGAGGGATGATGGAACCCTTGTGGGCCGATTCCTTTTTGTTTTGTTTGTTCATTTTTGTGACGTTTTTGGAAGATTCTTGTCTTGCACTTCGGTACTCTTCTTTCTTCCGTTCAGTGAATTCTTTCATTGCCTCTACAGCTTTTGGTAGAATTCCTGGGTGATGGTTGTTACCCAGTTATGGCGAGAAAACTGATCTTGAAATTCTTGGATTATTGTTTGATCCATATAGCTGATTTCACCTAATGGGATAGGGCTTTGTGTGTTGTTATTGTTGTAACTGTAATTGATGTAGAAGTTGAAAATCTGGGAAGCGGATGTGGATATTGGTATAGGATTCTTTTTCTGTTAATTGTTGGAAAAGGGAGGACTATTTTTTACTTTTACCTGAAGTTTTGAGTGAGATTCAGATTTTTAACAAAATGACATGTTGACACCTCACAAAATTCAAGATATATACGTAACTTCAAGCTGCAACTTACAATAATGGACGCTCTCTTGAGAGTGACTCTATTTTCTAAGTCTTGCCATTTATTTACTTTACTGGTGATGAAATTTCCCTCGTACAAGTAAGACATAACACAAAGGAAAATCAATCTTTCCTTCCTTGGTGTACTTTAGTGTCAAACTTAGTACTTGACCAGATGAAACATTACCTGATGTGTATCAGTCATGAAAAAGCTCAAACATTGTCTAGGAGTCTTGGTAAAAATCTCATTTTAGCTCAGTTCTAGATATGATTTTGAACCAAGATATTTTGTTCTTTTGTGTTGATTTAGCTCTCTTTTGTTGCTACCATTATTTGATTTAGCTCTCCTATTTTAAATCTTCTACATTTGTTTAGGTTTCTATTTTTCATATTCGAAACTAGAATTAGATCCCAGGAATACTGAATTATTATTTGTTTGAAAAGGATTGACTTCTCAGGTCAATGGTCTGTAGGATTTTGTTTTTGCTGTTCTCCTGTCTGTAGTTGATAAGGTGTGGGTTCTAATCATATGACAAGTAGAAGTTGGTCTGCTACTTTTCTTAATCATAACTGAATGAAGTTGGTCATCTAAATGCATCAGTAGTACACTTCTTTTATCTCTTAGTCTATTGTGGTTTTAGCATGCTGGGAAATTTGACTGTACTGGTATAAAATAAATTGAATCAGAATCAGAAAAGAGCATATAATTACTTCTAATAGCATAAAGTTTTTAAAGTGCAGTTCATCCATGGTAAATGTGGAAAGGTTTTGTATGATTTTCTTATTAAACTCTGCTTCCTAGTAAATTAGATTGATACCGTAGTCCCTTGTGGAGTAGATTGATTTGATATTTATTTATGTCTTTTGTCATGTAGTCCTCCTGAAGCAACTAGGCGAGGTCGATCTCCTCCTCCTCAGTCTAAAAGAATTTCTCCACCCCCAAGGTGAAGTGACCTTTGAATTACTATGTTGGTTTTAATTATTTGTGCTTTTTAATTTTTTTTATTTTCTTGAATATGTCTTGCCACTAAGACTTCAAAATTGTTTTGCCAATACTCCTTTGTTTTCTCGTTGAATATGGTTACTGATTTTAACAGAGCATAATACCTTATGTAAAATGACATATCATGTAAGTGAATATGATGAAAACTAATCATATAAAATATTAATGAAAACTTATGGCAGAACACTGAGGTTGAAGATGATTTCTACATGGTGTCAAGGGGTTATTGTTTATTATCTAAATGTTAACAATTTAAATATTTGAGTAAATTACATTAACTTCCCTTGAGGTATTTGATTATGACACTCTACCCCATTCTTACTCAAATATGACATTCCACCCCATTTATTCAAATATTAATTAAAAGAATATCTTAATTATTAATAAAATATTCACAAAAAGAATATTAAATCAAATTTTACTCTAGTTTTACTTAAAATTATATTTTGACTTAGTTAACCATTTTAAATAACTAATATCTTAACAAACTGTATTTTTTTAATCAAATAATTACATTTATTGTAAAGTATAAATTAAACAATGTGTGTGATTATGAGAAAAAAATTTAGTACAAACATAGAAGCATCTTGGGAGTAAGTTTAATTAAGAAAAAAATGTAGAGCATAATTGATCTTATTTTTTACTAACTAAACTCACCCCAAGATGCCTCTATATTTATACTAAATTTTTTTCATAATCATATACATTGTTAAATTTATTCATTGTAATAAAAATAATTATTTAATTAAAAAAATTTATCTAAATATTAATTATTTAAAATGATTAACTGAGTTAAAGTATAATTTTTAAATAAAATTAAACTAAAATATTGATTTAATATTCTTTTTGTGAATATTTTATTAACATTAAGTATATTTTTTAATTAATATTTGAGTAAATGGGGTGGAGTGTCATATTTGAGTAAGAATGGAGTGGAGTGTTATAATCAAATACCTCAAGAGAGGTTAGTGTAATTTACTCTAAATATTTTGATCCCAACTTCTTTACTGACTAATGTTATTTATGGAAGATGGTCAAGGATATGTCCATATCATGGAATTACTGTTTGTCATTGTGAATGTTGTGTTGGTTGCATGTGCTGGATTTGATATTCCATTTTGTTTAAAGGATGTGAATTTTTACATCCTTCAACATCTTGTAATATTTATCTTTTAAAATTTTATTTTTTTACTTTGCATAGATTAGAAATGCAATCCATTATCCTCTTGATTGAGGCTTTAAAGTACCATTACCAAAGGGATGCTTTCTTGTTGTGTTGTAATTTTTGCTCATATGTTCATACTTTTGTGTGATCTCAGGAAACCTTCTCCTGTCCGTGAATCACTTGTTCTTCACATAGACAAACTCAGCAGGAATGTCAATGAAGGCCATTTGAAAGAAATATTCAGTATGCTCCATCAATTCAAACTTCTAGTTGCATTTGACATTGTAATAAGTTTTTTTAAGGATCTATGATGATCCCCTCATGGTTGGCAATAATGGAATCGGTTTGTAGTTGGAGAAATCACACTAAATTGGTCTGTGAAAATGATAGTGTGTATTGCAGTTTTGCAGTGAGAATCTCGGAAGCTAAAAAAATCCAAATTCTCTTTTGTTCCTTTTTGCCCATGTTCTCAAATCATTAAACTGCTATTTTTCATCCTTGAGATTGCAATTCAAATATTCTTATTTGATCAGAACTTTTTTTTTAATGAATTTTTTTGTATATCTGAAAGTCAGTGAATGACGTAGACTGTTTTCCTTGTAAGTAGCTTATGTTGTAATTGTTTGTAAGTATTTTCTATGTTCTAACCTTTATGCCTTAATCTTGCAGGTAACTTTGGTGATGTCGTAAATGTGGAATTGGCAATGGATCGAACTGTAAGTTGTATTAGGCGTGTCATAATAGTTTAGAGTAATTTGTTTTTGTGGTATTTTCAATTTATTTCTCATTTTCAGGTTAATCTTCCAAAAGGATATGGATATGTGGAATTCAAGACAAGAGGGGATGCTGAAAAAGCATTATTATACATGGATGGTGTAGGTTTATATGGAATGAGTTGGATTAGTTTCTGTAGTCAAGCTTTGCTGAATATGGAAATTGATGTTGTCAAATTTTGTAATGAAGGCTCAAATAGATGGGAATGTTATCAAAGCAAGATTTACTCTACCTCCAAGACAGAAGGTCTCCCCACCCCCAAAGGCTCCTGTTATTGCTCCAAAGAGAGAAGGCCCTAGAGCTGATAATGTTAATGCAGATGTTGAAAAAGATGGGCCTAAGCGGCAAAGAGAACGTATATACCTGGTGGATTTGTGTTATGTATTTAAATTTGTGTTGATGATATCTTAATGATAACTTACGTTTGATATGATGATACCAGCTTCTCCTCGGAGAAAACCTCCCTCACCACGAAGGAGATCTCCTGTTCCTCGAAGAGTTGGATCTCCAAGACGACCAGATTCTCCTCGCCACCGTGCAGATTCTCCTGTTCGTCGTCGATTGGACTCTCCATATCGTCGTGGAGACACACCTCCTAGGAGGAGGCCTATATCTCCTGCACGAGGTCGTTCTCCATCTCCACCAAGGCGCCTTAGATCCCCTGCAAGGTTGGCTCGCAATTGCTATGTGCTTGGTTTAACAGTATCCTTATTCTTCTAATTTATTTAACTCTCGTCCTTGGTAGGGTGTCACCTAGATGGTTGCGTGGAAGTCCAGGTCGCAGACGTTCTCCTCCCCCTCCTCCTCCAAGGCGCCGGTAACCATACCTGTTGATTATTTTCCTTGTATGAATTATTAAGTGAATCCCCATGAAATAGATGATGATGATGATGTTATGTGCATGATTACAGTTTCTGATATGTTTCTTAATCTTTTCCAATTAATTGTTTTGAATGGTACATTTGATTAAAATTTTAAGTTAAAGTTGATGCTACTGCATCTCTCTTACTTTTCCTTGCTTAGGGAATCTAGCAAATGTGATAGAATCTATAAGATGTCTGAATTTAAAATAAAGAAGTTAAGTGAATAAACCAGTTTGGAACAATGAAGTGTCCTAAGAGATGATAAATTTACTTAATGTCATTTATACAGAAGTTTGTTGATGTGGGCACTTGCTTTTGGTAATGGTTTGCTAGGGTAGAAACCGTAGAATAATGATGGACTACTCTTATTGTGTGGTAAGTAGTTACCAATCACCACTTTTTGTACACAGTAACTATTGTTCTAGTAGATGTAATCAACTGTTACTCTGCATTTTGCAGCAGTAAAATGCATGCTATTGCTTAGCAATTGAAGGAATTGTTTTATTGCAGTTCACCACCACCTAGACGAGCTCGCAGTCCTCCAAGAAGGTCTCCAATCAGGCGTAGACGTAGTCGCTCTCCTATACGAAGGTCTGCTCGCTCACGTTCAAGATCCATCTCACTGCGAAGGTAATTTTACTGTGTATCCATGATTCCATGGGCTCTGTTCCATTGATGAGGTACTGTTCATTTACTGTTAATGACACCATAAGATTGAGCATGCAAATATATCTTGCGTGGACATGGTGGTTTGTGTGGAGCTAACAAGTCATTTTCTAATGCTCATTTATATGGACCTGATGGGAATTTACTTGGTGCTTTAAACTAGTATTTAGACATATAGACTTACATGTGATTTAAAATAAAAATAATTGTATTACAGGATATGACTATGGAAGAGAATTGGCTTTTATTAAGGGTGAAAGAATCATATTGTTGGGATAGAATGCATCTGAATAAATATAAGAAGTTTCAATTCTTGTTTCTGGAGTGCTAGTTCAGCTCAAACTAATTGAGCATGCACATATTTTGTGTCAATAATTTACATGGTTTACCTCTCTTGACAGAGGTCGACCACCTGTGAGACGTGGAAGGTCATCATCCTACTCTGATTCTCCTAGTCCGCGCAAGGTCTCTCTCTCTCTCTCTCTCTCTCTCTCTCTCTCTCTCTCTCTCTCTCTCTCTCTATGTATATATGTATATTCCAGAGGGTGTTGTTTTGGTTGGAATTTTCTAAGGTTCAACTGTAATAATTTTGACAGGTATCTCGGAGATCGGGGAGTCGCAGTCCAAGAAGGTGATGTACATATTCCATCTATAAAATTATTTTTTATTCTTGGTTCTTATTTTGAATTCCCTTTTTTTTTTCTCGATTATTGTTACCTATTTAATTTTCCTGAGCTGAGAATCGTGTTAATAAGCTCTGGTTTTTTTCTCTGGTGTTAATCTTTTCATGATTTTTTCAACTTGCTTTATTTCATCTATAAAAACAAATATATAGAAGAAATCATCGTTTTGACATTTCTGCTATATGAATATGAATTTTTCAAGGTGGAAGCCATGTTTTCTTTATTAAATGGTACTTCATATGTTCTATATATATTTGTTTGTATATATTAATGAGATGCATTTACACCTAGTTCTCTGTTATGCCTAATTTCTTCATGACGATAGGCCTTTGAGAGGAAGGGGCAGTAGCAACAGCAGCAGTAGCAGTTCACCACCCCCAACTCGCAAACCATAGTTGATCGCCATCTGTTTTGTCTAGATCTTCCAGATGCATTCAAGATTCTTCCAGTTATGAGAATTTATTCTGGCTATTATATGCATGGAGGATGTATGTTGAGTATTTTCTTTGTAATTCTTAGAGTTCTGGAAACATACTGATTCTATTGTTTGCCTATTCGGATAGTCTTTTTCCTTGTAGTAGTTAAGTATAGCAGAGAAGATTTTATTTTAAGACCAAATCTATGGATAAGCGTATTGCTTAATTTCTATTTAATTGCCTGAAATCTCAACTGAACTGTTGTGAAAGAAGTAATCCAAGAACAATACTACACGTGGTTGAATCACATGATTGTACAGTATCAGTGTTGAAATTTTTTTATGCCATACCTAACGTATACAAATTAAGAAAAAGTAAGACTCGTCGAAGTGGGTCTTGTAATTCTACAATTCAGTATGAAATTTAATGGTTAAAATTTTTAAAATGAAGGAAATAAATTTTTAAAAGTTATTATGTGTTAGAAGAAAAAGAAGGTTAATATCTATAAGCTGGACCCTGAAAAGGTTGCCAGCATGTATATTTATACTAGAACAGACAAGATAGAATAAGGGCTCCAGTCTAACTCTAGTATTAAGCTCACTAGATAAGCCTATTATTTAACTAACTTATTCTAACATTATGCAAGTCCTTCAATAAACTTCGCTAAGAGTAATTGGTACTCCAATGAGCAAGCTCAGGTTCCGACTGCATAAACATAGTCTATTGCCCTGCCACCATCTCATGATCTTTCCACTTCCAGCACAAGCTTCAAGTTGATAACCGCACTGGTGCACTGAATTGTCTACATCATCCTTATGCAAACAAACCAGAATTGGCGCTGATTATTGTTTTCTTGAAGCTGATCAATCAACTGTATGCACCACCCTACGTTTTTTCATTCACCTGGAAAATCAGATTCCCCCTCTACTGCGAAATGGTGGTTGGTTTTCATAAGGCAGCTCAATAGGTGTTGCATTACCATAAAACTCTTCCAAATTGTAAAAGGCTCTCTGTGGGGGAAGAAAGATGTGGATAACAACATCACCTGTGATCCACAAACAAGCACAATGCTAACCTGGATCAGACAGTATTTCAAAATATAGCTAACATATATTCTGGAAGTCAGGAAACCTAATGCAGCCGTAGGTTCATCATTTCTCAAATTGCCTGAGCTAGATCCATGTGCATCAGTACACTTTTAACACTAAGTGCAGACAAATGTTAGTATGATGGGAATTAAAACCAGAAGCTAAACTAGGTGCAAGAAACACCACATACTTGCTGTATACATCCAAAATACACATCTCTCAAATTAATCCAAAATGTGAAGTGAAACAGACCAGAGACATTGAGCAATATTCAACATATGCCAAAGATCAAATTGGTGGCCACCTCACCTAGCATTAGTGTAACTGTTGGCAGCCATCAAAGACCATATGAAGCACTATCTTACATTTTGTATTCCAAAAGCTTGTAATCTGTTGTTCGATAGTTTTTACATTTTCCGATAATATCTAAACTAGAATAGGCTTCTTGAAAATATGGGAGAATCTTGGGTTTTTCTTTGGAAGTGCGTTTTCTATTACTTGGTTGCAAAAGTAATGGTAGAAGTAAAGAGGACAATAGCATATTGAGTTACATATATCTTATTTGGTTCATCTTCTTGGAGCTCAGTGTGCAGTGTTAAGAATTTCATCTTTTCCATTACAATGGGATCGAGCTATTTACTTGACTTTGATTTGGTGCTCAGCCCAAGAAAGTTTTCTAGGGATTTCTTTGTCAGACATCACACACAGGAATTAGAGGGCTTCTTGGTTTGATTTACTCCTCATTTTTGTTGTCATCTGTTGTTTGTTAGCCCTCTGAGGATATCTTAATCAAGAATCTGCACTTTCTTGCTCTCTGTCTCACTAATAATATTTGCTTCAAACACAAGAAGAATCTTAGGTATGTTCTGTAAGTTCAGGTCAAGTTAGTTGGCAGTGTCACACAGATCACATCTGTAAAATATTAGATTGGCAAGCGATGGCAACTTCATATTTAGTTTAAGTGACTCCAAAAATGAAAATTTCAACTCAAACTATAATAATGCAAAATTCCTTAATCCTTACCAAAGTCCAGCAGGGTCCATGAGTTGGGCTTTGAGTCTCCAGATGGAATTTTTCCATATTTCTTTTCTGCTAGATCTCTAATTTTCGACCTACAAAACAACCAATATATATATATATACACACACTTCTAGCATAACAAAGAAAAATCTAAAGCAATGCCAGGTAATCAATCATAGAAAAGATCAATGATAAACCCAAACCCAATAGCATCAATCTGGGGGCGAGAAAATGCCGTGGCTATGATGAAAAACCGAGTCCAGTAAACCAGTGGCTTCACAAACAAGACCTTTATATCTGCTGCCTTAACCTCACTAGCAACCCTAGCCATTTCCACAGCAACTATATATACAACAACAACATCTTATAATTAGATTATACTTGAGTCACAACAGTATAAGTTCATATAAACGGGAAGAAACTAAAGAAGAATGCCAGGAAGCATGTGCCAAAGTGCTTAACTACCGACAAATACAAGGAATATAGATTTTTTGGACAACAACAACTGAATATCGACAAAATTGTTCTTTTCTGATTGAACTAAACAAAATCTTACTGGAAGGATAATGTGGCACTGAATCTGTAGGTAGCAGAGTAATTAAACAAAAAAAAAAAAAATCTAAGTATCATCTCAAGTGGTAATTGATAACCCAAAATCTAAATGATATGCCGCCATTTTATTCAAAAGCTCCCTCTCCCCCTATCTATCTATCATTCACTCTTTAATGCTTCATCAATTTGCCTAACCTGAATTCATCGTTTAATTCACAAACCTACCTTTAAATCTAGACAAACTACTAGTCTTCACATCATAGTTGTTAATAGCGAATAACGTATCTATAGCGCTTGGGGTCATTGCGACATAGCGCATAGCATTGCGTATAGCGCACTGCTATTTGGATTATAGTGCAATTATATTATATATATAAATGTATATATACTTATATATGTAATATAACCCAAATAACAAGAATATATAACAAATTACCTTAAAAAATATGACAAACATGAAGCAACTTCATTTACAATTACAATTCAATGTTTCAAGCAATAAGTTTGATACCAAAAGAATAAATTCATAAAAGAGTCTAAGGCTAAAGCCTCTAAACATCATAAAAAATACTAGAGACAAGTAAGAAACCAACAACGAGCAACCCAACTAGAGACAAGCAAGAAAGCAGAACCAATGACCAGCAACCCAACCAGAGACAAGTAAGAAACTAACAACTAGCAACCAGAGACAAGTAAGAAACTAACAACTAGCAACCAGAGACAAGCAAGAAAGCAGAGCCAATGACTGGCAACCAGAGACAAGCAAGACCAGGAATCCAACTAGCGGCAACCAACAATGGTATCGCGAGTTTGCAATGACCAAAGCAGTGACATAGTGACCAAAGACCAGAAGGCGGCGATGATATCACAATGACGATAGCGATCGTGAGCATAGCAGACCAAACCAGACCAGAGAGTAGCAAAACTCGAAAGTAAGAAGTGATCGTGACCAACAGCGACGTTTGAGAGCAGGAAGCGATTGTTGCCGTGACCAAACCAGAGAGCAGTGATGTTCGAGATAATTCTAACGAGTCAAGACTTAAAAACCAACTTGACTTTTACCGTTGAATCCATTACTTGCGCTATAGCGCAGCATAGCGCGCACTATAGTGTAGTGATAGCGCAGCATAACGCACGCTATGTTGCGCTATCCCGATCTCGCTACGCTATGACGCATAGCGTAGCGCTAAATGCCATAACGCTGCGTTATGCACTATAGCAAGCCATAGCGAGCGCTATTGACAACTATGTTCACATTATTTTCAAGCTTTACAACTTGCCTCAGAAGCTCAGACCTTGACACATATTTGTTTCTAATTAAAATATAAACATACCAAACGCTATACAAACCAATATTCTTTGCATAATTTGATTTATACATGTCTGCCTAAGCACACAAAATTCCTGTTGTTCGAAAAAGGTGTACTTGTGTTTTTCTTAAGAAACTACTCAGTACTGTCCAAGATTGGAGCTTTCTGGAAGAATAACATTAGCCAAAAAGCAGAAATTATTGCAGCAAATAGTGAGATTACAATCATCTGAAAGTGACATAGTATAGCCCCTTTTCAACAGTTTCGAAGAAAACTAGTGTTTGAAGTTGGATAGTAAGTTTTTTAAAGAAACTCAGATATGTAATCTATTGTACCCTCCTTCAGAAAATTTGAAAGATGATTCTTCTTGAACTTTAGAGAAAACTTAATTTAGGCCTCAGGATGTTGAAAGGAACAAATTGTACAAAAAATGTAAAGAAGGTGGGCAACATACAGCAAGCAAGTTGTTTGAAATAATTGCTGATCAACTTACATGATAGGCTTTCAGCATCATCGTCAACTTCTGCACTAGCAGGCTTTTGGTCTTTTCTACTAAATACCACTTTTCCATACTTAGTAAATAATTCATCGTACATATCATCACTATCTTCACTTACATCCTGCACATTATACGGATTACATCAATTATTTGCCCTCAATGGGGACCATCATGCACATGATACAACCTAAAAAATTCTCCATCTTTAGTTAAAAAATCAACTGAAAGCTGCATCACTTGAAATTTGACACAATGCATGATGCAAGCTAAAATTGTACATTGGATCTTACCAAAGAAGAGAAGCTAAAGAAAAGGAAAGAAAAAGGAGGGCATTTCTGAATTTCATTAAACTACAGGTTTAATCAGAATAAGGATTACAAATTCCTCTTTCCATGATTTTTTTTTTTTTCACTTTCCATAGCAACTAAAATCTAAACAAAATCCTAGGAAAAGGAATAAGTGTTGCAATGTTCTTGCCAACTTACTTAGCCCAAAAAGTAATTTAGTTGCTATTTTTTTGGGTGGATTTCACAATTTTCTCAAATACTATACAACCCACTAAGCACTTAAACATTACCAAACATCCAATTCAGAAGGATAGCTCAATATCATACCGAGAAAAATCTGTCTTCAGCTTCTTTACCAAATGAAAAGGTCAAAACTGATTTCCTCGTCGAAGAACTCAAATAATTAATGCTAGGAATTCTCCAACTACACACGTACTGTTGGAAAGGAAGCTTTTTTCTACATGAGCAGTTGAAAAACTTCCTTGGTTTTACAAAAGACTTGGGTACAGCATGAACCGCTTGCCGAAGTTCGCCATGGAACGGCGAGGCAAAACCGGCGTCGACGCCAGTAAGTGACATCAGAGTGAATGCAAGCATTGCGCCGGTGGTGAAAAAGCACGAAGAAGCAACAGATACTTTATGAAATGAAGATGAAGATTAGAAGATTACGAGACTATCATGTCCGTTAACACAGCGGATAATTTTTTTTTTTTTTTTTTATCATGGACTTGTTTTGTTAGACATATAGGTTATACAATTGGGCCCCATTTTGCAAACCCCAAACAATATCTGGGCAGGCCAAGCAATTTTATTTTAACTAATTACATTGTAACAGGACTAAAATTTATATTATATATTTACGGTGATATGTTTAAATAAAAGATAAATAAAGTTTTATATAAATTTTATTTATTGATATAAATTTAAAGATGATTGTTTAATTAAATAAAAATAAAATTTAATAAAAAGTTTTATAAAATGAATTTTTTATATGTTTTTTATAATTGAAGAGGATTAATTATAAAATTTTAAAATTTAAAAAAATTATTTATAATTAAAACATAATTTAAGAGAATTTTATAAATTTTACCCTTTTATATTTCATTGATTTCTAGTTGAAATTAATGTCTTCTTCTGGGTTCACATTGTCAAAGGCTTCATCACCCAAGTAAGATCTGGAAATAATATTTGCACTCAATTAAACCACCTGATTTAACCCGAACCTGATTCAACCCAAGGGATTCGGGTTTGAAGGTGTAGATGGGCGGTACTGGATTGATATATCAACGCATTTGGTTTCAGTCCATCTGGTTATTTTAGCCCTAAACCCGACTCGTACCACCCGATACCCGTCTCTAACTCAAACCCAACCTGTAACTTATAGTTTTATACAAAGATTAGTTGTATATTACATATTTTTCATTAAACTGACCCAACTAAGGACTAATCACTCAAAATGCACACGAATCACCAATTCGGCCAATTCAAACCCAATTCAAAGCCAAAATTGCCAAACACAATTTTATCCAAAAGCTTAACTTACAATTCGAAGAGACACACTCTTAGAAAATAACATAGCAAAACTCTTAATTTATAAATACATGTGTTTTAAACTTATGCTATAATAATCTTTAAATTTAAAAATTAATTTAAGTATCATCAAAGCCTCCTTTATTTTCATCCCAAAAGCATTTCAAAAATGAATAATTCTGACAGAGTTACAAAAATTTGTGAAATTAGTAAAACGAAGACGTTTAGTTATTTGTTTTAGGTCTATCAATTTGGGACTGAGTGCCATTTCCGCCCTTTATATAGGAACATTAATTAACTACCACTACAACCCTGGACGTTCATTTTAGCGGGCTTCAGCTTCGCCGCCAATTGCAGCCAGATCAAACACGGTTGCTGAAGAAGGCGAAGGAGATGGTGAAGTTCCTCAAACCCAACAAGGCCGTGATCGTCTTGCAGGGCCGATTCGCCGGCCGCAAAGCGGTCATCGTTCGTAATTTCGACGACGGCACCCGCGACCGCCCTTACGGCCACTGCCTCGTAGCCGGCATGGCCAAGTATCCTCAGAAGGTGATTCGCAAGGACTCGGCGAAGAAGACGGCGAAGAAGTCCCGTGTGAAGGCCTTTATCAAAACGGTGAATTATAGCCACGTGATGCCCACTAGGTATACTCTGGATTTGGATCTGAAGGACGTGGTCACTGCGGATGCTCTTCAGTCTCGGGACAAGAAGGTTGCGGCTGCAAAGGAGATCAAGAAGAGGTTCGAGGAGAGGTTCAAGACTGGCAAGAACAGATGGTTCTTTTCTAAGCTCAGGTTTTAGATTAGTATCAATGCGCAGTTCCTGTAATTGCTGATTGGGTAACAATTGATTGCAATTACTATAGTCTTCTTTGTTACTTTCTAAATCCTGATTTTGTTGCTTGATGTGGCATTTTGCTACGTCTATTAGAATTATAAATTTGAGATTTTGTAATCTTATTACGATCTTTTTGCTGTGATCAATTGTTGAGTATAGCTTTGCTGGGGTTTTCACTTTTCATCAACTCCTTGAGCTGACATTGATATGCTTCTGCCTATAATTCTATGCAATTCTTAGTTCAGGTTTTAGTTTGAAAATTAATGCTCAGAATTGCTGATTTGGTAACTTCTTTTGCTTGACTTACAAATAGTTTCGTTTATTATTTGATGATTTTGCTGCTAATTGTGGCATTTCCGTTTGTGGGTGTAGATGTATAAGGTAAAACTTAGTTGTTAGTGAATGTAGCTTTTGTCTGTGTTCAGGGGGTAGATTTTACTTTTAGCCTTGAAAATGCGTCATTTTTAATCTCTTTTTAGTATTGTCTTGTTGAAGTATTGATGCGGCTGCTCATTTTCTTTTCTCTGTAAGTTGTTTTAAAGAAATGTTGCATTTACAGGCAGTGGCACCCAATTGTTGCTTTAGGTTTTCCCCTTCAGATGACATTGACGTTGCATGTGTGTAAAGTGGCTTCTCTGCTCCTGTCACAAAAAAAAGAACTGGTGCATTTACGTGCTTTAATCTTACTCTCATGGTTGTTAATAGCGAATAGTGCATTTATAGCGCTTGGGGTCATTGTCATATAACGCATAGCGTTGCGAATAGCGCATAGTGTTGTGTATAGCGCACTGTTATTTAAACTATAACACAATTATTTGCATATATAAATATATATTTATATATGTAATATAATTCAAATAATAAGAATATATAAAAAATAATTTTAAAAAATATAACAAACATGAAGCAATTTCATTTGCAATCAAGATTCAATGTTCCAAACATATTTATCAAAAAAATATGATAAACGTTTGACTCTAGTGATCCCACCATATGAAACCTTGCCACAAAAATTGCATTGAACTCTATCCGGATGTTTAGGATTAACTTTTTTACAGTACTTCTAAGCTGGATCAGAAGTATATCCACTACTAGCAGTGCTAGAATGACTCATTTAGAAATTAGAACCTAAAGCCAAGTCAAATAGCATAATATAACCATCTTCAGAATTCAATAAACATCTTGAAAAACTCTTGTAAACAGTACAAACCAGTAAGTGAGAGAGTCAAAATGAAAACTAGAGCTTCAGTTTATCTTTGCTAGCAACTCCTGAGAGTGTGAGACCACTGTTTAGGACCAGTGACTAGCGATTGTGACCAGAACAAAACAGAGACCAAAGACCAGGACAGAACAGAGAGCTGTGAGCCAACCAGCAACCAGCAACCAGCAACCAGCGACCAGAGACAAGCAAGAGAGCAAAGCCAATGACTAGCGACTGTATCGCAATGACCAGAGAGCAACGACAGTTCAAGAGTAGTGATGGTTTGAAAGTAACGACGGTATCGCAGTGACCAGAGACTAGAATGCAGCGACTGTATTGCAGCGAGCAGAGACCCGATAGCAGCAACAGAATAGAACAGAGACCAGAGACCAGAACAGAAGAGAGAGCTGCGAGCCAACCAGCAACCAGAGACAAGCAAGAGAGCAGAGCCAACGACCAGCGACAGTATCGCAACGACTAGAGAGCAGTGATAGTTCAAGAGTACTGATGGTTCGAGAGCAATGACAGAACAAAACAGAGACCAGAGAGCAGCAATGTTCGGGAGCAGCAAGCTGTGACCAACGATCATGACCAGCCACAGGAGACAGTTCTAACGAGCCGAAAGAAGGTTTCATATGAGGGATTTGGGCCAAATAGGTCGGGACTTATAAAACTTGAGTTTTGACTATTGAATCCATTTGTTGCGCTATAGTGCAGGCTAAAACACGCTATAGAGCAGCATAGTGTGCGCTACGCTATGGTGCATAGCATAGCACTAAGTGCCATAGCGTTATGCTATGCGTTATAGTGAGCACTATTTTGCTCTATTGATAACTCTTACTCTGTTTTCTAAAGCTAGTTATTATACTTATTCTCCATATTTACTATACTTAATTCACATCTTTATGCCGTTGCTGCAAGTTCAAGATTTCCAATTTTCAAGTTTCAACTTCCAATCTTGCTTATAAAAAATCTGCTTGGGGGGTTTCGGCAGTTGGTTAAGCTGTTTTGTTTATGAAGTTGTGCTTTTCTTTTAATGCATTCCCCTTCCCATTAAAATCAAAATATGAGGGAAACCAAATGAGTGATATAAATTAAGTTCCTTAGTTTCACAACCAATCTTTCATTGGTGATACATGTTCTAATGTAGTGATTTTCTTATCAACAAAGGACTCGTGAGTGATATTTTTTACCAAAGGGAGAGGGAAGAATGTGGTAGATTTAGCTTTTACTTTAAAATCCTGTTTGTAATTTCAGATTCGGTGAGTCAAAGTTGCAGCATTGCATTCACAGAGATAGCTGAAGAATTTAGCGTAACAATGACTACTCTATGATGTGCAGCCTTAGGCTTGTTAGAGTTTGGCTTTGAGAATGTGAGAACGTATCCTATCAAATGGCAACATGTTTGTGTGATTAATATTTTTTGGGTACTATAATGTTTAAGGTGAGGGCCCCATTTTAAGTTCAAATGTGCCATAAGTTTCAATAAAGTCTTATTGGGAACTTAAACTTTAAAGGTATAAACTTACATCAAATATTCAATATATAGAAGGGAAAGGAACAAATTCCATCACAATGTGATGATCCTTATTACTACAAACTACAAAGAATGCAATGGGAAATTGAAAAAAATAAAAAGTAAAAAGAGAACTAAGGACAAGCACAAATATAAGCTCTGATCTGATATGATCAGAAGCAGATATCTAGGACCCAGCAGCAACATATCGCAGCACAACTGCAGGTATAGAAAAAAAGAGAAAAAACAAAATTAGTAGTGTTCAATTTCTTGGAATGCATAAAAATTGACGAAATAAAATAGGAAGATGAAGAGGTTTTGGGCACATGATCAATAACTAACCATCCCTTCCAGAAGCCATCACCCCTGGTGCTAGTGGTTTGCTCTGCAACACTTTGTTGTAGGTGGCCGGAACCATCCTTGGTGGGATAACCCATAGGCGGTGGTGCCGTCACACGTGAACTGGCTGGAGGATAGGCCTGAGCTGGTGGTGGGTATGAAGTCGCCGGTGGAGGGTATGATACTGCTGCATGTCATGTATAACATTAAATTTCACATAGAAATCTAAAAATTACTTGAAAAAAAAAAAAAAAAAGGGAAACACACCCCTTTAGCAAGCATGTTATTTGTATTAAAAAAACTTACCAGGTGCTTGTTGTTGATTCATGGTTGTGATTTGTGAAGTTGGTAATCTGTTGAAAGAGTGAAAATGATGAAGGAGTCTATGTTATTGATGAGTGAGAACAATGGAAGCCTTGTACATATATATATAGGTTGGAGAGCTAAGGTTGCTTAATGGAGGATGATATATTTGGCGGGCGAACGTGTGGAAAAACGCGTATATAAAGTGAAAACAGAAATGGAGTTGCCGCGTTCATGGGAAGGACGGCGTAACCCATCAAACATGTTTCTGCGAAACTGCTGTAGTGGCATCCATATGCCGCCGAGCACGTTTCATTGTCTGCTTATCTAACCTTGTACGTTGCATTTGTCACCCATGATGCTTTCTTGATTTTTGGCACAAGTTTTAGGTTTAATTGCACTTTAATTTTTTTGGTTTTCGATTTCATGAAATTTTGACCTTCCAAGGACATAGAGAGATATGTACCTCTCTGTCCTTTCTCTCTCTAAACACAATTTCTTCTCAACTTGTTGTGGTCCTTTTCGATGGCAGACCATTACCCTCTCCATCATCGGCAGGAGCAAGACCATCTCACTTCATCATGGGCTCCTACTGCATCCAAGCTGGCTTCACTCATGGTGCCTCCTCCACTGCTCCCACTTCTTCTTCCTCTCCTCTCTCCACCAATTCTTCTTCTCCCTCCTCTGCTTCAGTCTTTGCTTAATTCTTCCACTACTCTTACTAACCTCATTGATCTTCCCTCACCATTGTCACCAAATCTGAGCCCAACCACTTTCTCAATCCTGACCGATTGTTAAATCCGCTAAGAAATACCAAATCCGCCCCTACAAATCCTGTGCTACAGTATGTGCAAGAGGGATGCAAATCCCTGGTTCAAGGCAAGGGAATGTAGAAGAGAAACATATAAAATTGAGAGAAAAAAATAATAAAAAGGATATGATATACACATTAAATTATGGAGAAAGAAAAAGAGAATCATTAAAATTAAAAAATAAAAAAGTTAAAGAATGTAAATCCATGCAAGAGACCAAGTCCATGGAATCATTTGATTTGGGGTTTATGTTTTGGGTGTTATGGTAGAGGGCAGTTGATTTGGGGTTTAATTTTTAAATTAGGGTTTTTTTTTTCTTATCCCATTTTATTTTTCATGTCAACAAGGTGATATGGCTATGATATGGCAAAGAATTATACCACATGTATAGCTGATTGGATAAATGACTTACCATCTCATTACATTAAGGCCACGTCACCCACCTATGTAAACAACTTAACGGATTCTGTCTAAATAAAACCAAATTTGCATGAGTTTTATAATGTCAGGGGCAACATTGACTGAATTTGATAAAAGGAATCAGAATTACATGAAATTGAAAATCAAGAAAACTAAAAATGCAAGCCAAAAATAAAATATATCAAGAAAATTCCAATAAAAAAATGACATGATTTTCCAAGTACATGGGAAAATTACTTAGATTTGTTTGGTTGAAAAATTAGCATGAATATTGCTTTACAATTGTTTAATGAAATGGAGTGTATTTAGATTTCACTCTAAATCTGTAAATTTTTTAATTTCTTGTGGAAGTAATTTTTTTTTAATACCATATTAAGCGCCAAAAGGGGTGGCAAGAGAGGCATTTATTTATATTTAAGATTTGGCTGTTTTAAAGTATAAAGTATTTTATAAACAAACAAATTATTTTCTTTTTAAAATAATAAACATAGTATTTTTGTGAGAATTATCTTGGATTTGAGTAAACAAATCAAAAGAAAACAAGTGTTAGGATAAGAATTATTAGATCATTAAAGATGCAACACTATAACTTATTGTTAGGCAAGCCCAACACTAGCAAATCAAGTAGCTATAGGCAATGAGAGAGGGAAAGAACATCATGTGTAGTACAGATCCAAAGCTGATTCATATAATTAGGCAAGGAAAGCAATAAGTATTCATGCAATATCAGTTGAACACAACTTGATACCTCCCAAAGAGGTGATCAGTTCTACAAGCATACTTTTGTGTACAGCCAGCCACAGGAATGTGAAGGAAAAATGACACTAAAACAGTCTCAATCTCAAGTCTCAATTATATGTAAATATTCAGCAGCCACAACAAAACGCCAAGACCCAGCAGCAACACAGCGCAGCAACACTGCAAATGGATCAAAACAGAAAGCATGATCAGAACACCAATATTTGTTCTTTATTTGTCGCCCAATAACTTGATCGAAATAAATAAATAAAATAGGCAAAACACATATATAGCACCTACCATCCTTTCCAGAAGCCTTCACTCCTGCTTTTGGTCTCTATCTGTGATGAATTCTGGGCGTACCCAGCAACTAGCTGGGTGGAATATCCAATTGGGGGTGGCCCTGCAACAGAAGGGTATCCCTCAGCTGCACCCTGGTGTGAATAGGCCTGACCAGGAGGAGGATAAGCCATCACTGGTGGAGGACAAGCTTCTGCACCAAATCAATATATGAAGTGGGTTTCCTATAAAAATCAAAACAAAACAAGAAATTAAGTTCAAATTTTTTGTGCCAATGGATTTACAAAACCTGGAGCTTGATGCTGCTTGTATTCACTCATCATTGTGACTGATTGATCTTACTATTAAGAGAGGGATATGTATGCTATTATATACTGACTCAAAACAATATGAGAATGAAGGATAAGCCGAGGAAGATCAAACCAACTTCAAATTAAAGATATATCTAATTATTTCTTAAACTATTAATAGTTAATGTCTATGGACACATTGGTGCTTGGTGAAGAATTTGAGGTAATGCAAAATCGGCCACAACCCTGTTGGCCTATGGCCGGTGCCAACAAAGTTTCTAGAAAGAGAACCAAACAAGGAATCAAGGAAAAAGATCGAAAGAAACAAGGAAGTAACTGTTGACCCTAAAATTTGGTTTTTGGATTTTTGGAGTCGCCAACGACCTAAATTATTTAATGGTGAGATCGGACACCTAATTGAAAAATGGTCCACGTTTCAAAGATTGAGTTCGGGGGTTGGTTACGTTTTAGGAAAGGTGTTAGCACCCTAAACGCCCTTTCGGTACCAAAAATGATCTTATTAATTTATCTTAATTAATTTATGTTGGTTTAGAAAAATAATTTCAAAAACAATCCCTGCCCATTCCGGATTGGGATTTTTTTTAAAAAAAATAAAATGATTTTAAGGAAAACCCCCTTCCTATTCCAGTCCAGGGTTTTAAAAATAATTTTGAGAAAAATCCCTTCCTATTCCAGTCCAGGGTTTTTAAAAAAAATCTCCTTCCTATTCCAGTCCGGAGTTTTTTTTAAAAAAGAAAAATAAAAAATGCTTGCATCATTCATGTAGCTATTTATTCTTAATTTATTTTCATTTTAAAAAAGGACATAACATATTTTTGTATTTTCCTTAAAAATATAAAATTTACATAAGTGTAGAACACGACTATTTTTAAATCGAAACCCACATGTATTTCCTCATTATATTTTAATTGTGCCATAATCCCAAAAACTAAAAGCAGCTGCCAAATAGTATCTCAAAAATCAGAACAAAGAGCTTAGCAAATTCAGGCAAGCATACCTTTCAATCTCCAAGGAATGAGTTTCAAACAAAAGCAGCAGCGAAGAAAGGGAAAGGTCTCCCCGGCTGGCGATGGAAGCGCTTCTCGCTGAAGTGTATTTCCTTACTGAAGTAGCAGCGACGAGATGACCCGAGCAAGAGCAACAGCAAGGATGAGCTTCACCAGCGAACCTACAGAACTTAGGGTACTGGACGTAGAGCAACAGCGAAGACTCCTTGAGGCTTTACACCAGCGACGTAACTGCTCTAGCAGGGAGTCCGATCGGTGGTGAGGTTGAAGGCGAGCAAAGCAGCCTGTTGCCTGGTCTTGGATGTTGGCGGAGATGAAGACTAAGTGGAGGGTAGCGCTGGAGACGAGTATGGCTCCCGTTGACGACTGTTTTCTTGCCAACGGAAGAGCTGCAGCGCGCTTGTTCTTTTTGCTGGAGCGGCTTGCGGGATTTGGATGGGGAGGAACTTGTTTCGTTTTTGATTGCAGAAGGCGTTTACTATTTTTTCTTGTTCGTTGTCAGCTCTGAACAGTGGATGAACGGTAACTTAAGTGGTGGACTTGGTGTGGCTGAGTTGTAAGTGCTGTGGGTTCAAGGAGTGCAGCTTTCCTTGTCTCCGTAGGTTCTCTGTTTTTTAGGCTGAACGCTGGCTGAGATAAGGATGCTAGAGAGTGAAGTGTGGGTGGTTTACGGGAGGTATGCAGAGTAGTCGGTGAATGTAGTGCAGTGGAGAGTTTTGTATGAGGGTGTCGTGATGGCAAGGTGGCGAAGATGCTGATCTACAGGGAGGGAGGCGTAATGCATGTATCCGAGAGTGCAGTGAGTGTTTCTTTCGTGCGTATGTGTGTGTTTTTGCGGGAATTTTGGGTATTCAAGAGTGCAGTTTTCGCGTGTGTGAGTGAAAGGGAAGAGGCGTCTTGATGTGCTGGTTGAGTTGGTGCCGGCGTTGCTGGGTGCGGTATGGAAGAAAATGGAGTGAGCTTGGTGAAGTTTTCCGGTGAGGTGAAGGTTGGGTAGCTATATTTATTTTTTCTTTTGTCTCGTCCGTGAACTCCCCCCCTTTTGTTGTGCATGAGTGAGCGGTTTTATAGTTTCTTGAGTTCAGAGTTTCTTTTCTAATTTGCTTCCGAATCTTATCTTAACTTCTAATTTTTATCTTCTTTTATTCTAATTATCTAACATTTTCTTTATCTATTTGGATTTCAGATTTTTATTCTTTATATTTTCTTTTATTTCTTTGTTATCTTTTGTTTCTTAGATTTATCTCCATTTTTTCTGATTTTTGGTTTTATTTTTCTGATACTTTTAGATTTATTCTTTATTTTCTGATTTATCTTGATTTTTGGACTTTTCTTAGATTTATCTATATTTTTCTGATTTTTCTTAGAATTATCTTTATTTCTCTAAATTATCTTTATTTTTCTGAATTATCTGAATTATCTTAGTTTTCTTTTATTTATCCTCTTTTATCTCTTTATTATTATTATTCTTTATCTCTTTATTATTTTCTCTTCAGTTTATCTTGTATTATCATTTTTAAATTTTGATTTTCTTATCTTTTATTTTTTCTAATTTTATTTTAGTTTTATTCTAAATTTTATTTTTGTGTGTGGGCTTGGTTTTATTTTTAGGTTTAATTATATTTTGAGCTTAATTTTATTTTGTTATTTTTTAGTTTAAGTTTGGGTTTGTAATTTATGTTAAAGTTTTGAGAAGTGGGCTGGATAAAATTAGGTGTCTACAGATTGCCCTCCTTTACTCATCTTTTAGGAACTAGAAGATGGGCAAAGGTTGAGAGACACTATTTTGTCCGGGTCAACATATAATGCGAAGGGTTACTGTCCACCCTACAGGGACCAAAACGATCTTAGGATTTTCTCATTTTAATCCTAAGATCGTAAGGGCTACCGTCCACCCTACAGGGACCAATACGACCTTAGGATTTTCTCAGTTTAACCCTAAGATCGGAAGGGCTACTGTCCACCCTACAGGGACCAATACAACCTTAGGATTTTCTCAGTTTAATCCTAAGATCGGAAGGGCTACTGTCCACCCTACAGGGATCAATACGACCTTATGATTTTCTCAGTTTAATCCTAAGATCGGAAGGGCTACTGTCCACCCTACAAGGACCAATACGACCTTATGATTTTCTCAGTTTAATCCTAAGATCGGAAGGGCTACCGTCCACCCTACAGGGACCAATACGACCTTAGGATTTTCTCAGTTTAATCCTAAGATCGGAAGGGCTACCGTCCACCCTACAAGGACCAATACGACCTTAGGATTTTCTCAGTTTAATCCTAAGATCGGAAGGGCTACCGTCTACCCTACAGGGACCAATACGACCTTACGATTTTCTCAGTTTAATCCTAAGATCGGAAGGGCTACTGTCCACCCTACAAGTACCAATACGACCTTAGGATTTTCTCAGTTTAATCCTAAGATCGGAAGGGCTACCGTCCACCCTACAGGGATCAATACGACCTTAGGATTTTCTCAGTTTAATCTTAAGATCGGAAGGGCTACTGTCCACCCTACAAGGACCAATACGACCTTAGGATTTTCTCAGTTTAATCCTAAGATCGGAAGGGCTACTGTCCACCCTACAGGGACCAAAACGACCTTAGGATTTTCTCAGTTTAATCCTAAGATCGGAAGGGCTACTGTCCACCCTACAGGGACCAATACGACCTTAGGATTTTCTCAGTTTAATCCTAAGATCGGAAGGGCTATCGTCCACCCTACAAGGACCAATACGACCTTAGGATTTTCTCAGTTTAATCCTAAGATCGGAAGGGCTACTGTCCACCCTACAAGGACCAATACGACCTTAGGATTTTTTCAGTTTAATCCTAAGATCGGAAGGGCTACTGTCCACCCTACAGGGACCAATACGACCTTAGGATTTTCCCAGTTTAATTCTAAGATCGGAAGGGCTACTGTCCACCCTACAAGGACCAATACGACCTTAGAATTTTCTCATTTTAATCCTAAGATCGGAAGGGCTACTGTCCACCCTACAAGGACCAATATGACCTTAGGATTTTCTCAGTTTAATCCTAAGATCGGAAGGGCTACTTTCCACCCTACATGGACTAAAACGACCTTAGGATTTTCTCAGTTTAATCCTAAGATCGGAAGGGCTACTGTCCACCCTACAAGGACCAATACGACCTTAGGATTTTCTCAGTTTAATCCTAAGATCGGAAGGGCTAATGTCCACCCTACAGGGACCAATACGACCTTAGAATTTTCTCAGTTTAATCCTAAGATCGGAAGGGCTACCGTCCAACCTACAGGGACCAATACGACCTTAGGATTTTCTCAGTTTAATCCTAAGATCGGAAGGGCTACTGTCCACCCTACAGGGACCAATACGACCTTAGGATTTTCTCTGTTTAACCCTAAGATCGGAAGGGCTACTGTCCACCCTACAAGGACCAATACGACCTTAGGATTTTCTCAGTTTAATCCTAAGATCGGAAGGGCTACCGTCCACCCTACAGGGATCAATACGACCTTAGGATTTTCTCAGTTTAATCTTAAGATCGGAAGGGCTACTGTCCACCCTACAAGGACCAATACGACCTTAGGATTTTCTCAGTTTAATCCTAAGATCGGAAGGGCTACTGTCCACCCTACAGGGACCAAAACGACCTTAGGATTTTCTCAGTTTAATCCTAAGATCGGAAGGGCTACTGTCCACCCTACAGGGACCAATACGACCTTAGGATTTTCTCAGTTTAATCCTAAGATCGGAAGGGCTATCGTCCACCCTACAAGGACCAATACGACCTTAGGATTTTCTCAGTTTAATCCTAAGATCGAAAGGGCTACTGTCCACCCTACAAGGACCAATACGACCTTAGGATTTTTTCAGTTTAATCCTAAGATCGGAAGGGCTACTGTCCACCCTACAGGGACCAATACGACCTTAGGATTTTCCCAGTTTAATTCTAAGATCGGAAGGGCTACTGTCCACCCTACAAGGACCAATACGACCTTAGAATTTTCTCATTTTAATCCTAAGATCGGAAGGGCTACTGTCCACCCTACAAGGACCAATATGACCTTAGGATTTTCTCAGTTTAATCCTAAGATCGGAAGGGCTACTGTCCACCCTACATGGACTAAAACGACCTTAGGATTTTCTCAGTTTAATCCTAAGATCGGAAGGGCTACTGTCCACCCTACAAGGACCAATACGACCTTAGGATTTTCTCAGTTTAATCCTAAGATCGGAAGGGCTACCGTCCACCCTACAGGGACCAATACGACCTTAGGATTTTCTCAGTTTAATCCTAAGATCGGAAGG
The DNA here is from genome assembly GCA_037013595.1 of Dicorynia guianensis. Taxonomy (NCBI): domain Eukaryota; kingdom Viridiplantae; phylum Streptophyta; class Magnoliopsida; order Fabales; family Fabaceae; genus Dicorynia; species Dicorynia guianensis. Next base: position 8,871,760 of record JASUAB010000009.1, read on the forward strand.
GCTACCGTCCACCCTACAAGGACCAATACGACCTTAGGATTTTCTCAGTTTAATCCTAAGATCGGAAGGGCTACCGTCTACCCTACAGGGACCAATACGACCTTACGATTTTCTCAGTTTAATCCTAAGATCGGAAGGGCTACTGTCCACCCTACAAGGACCAATACGACCTTAGGATTTTCTCAGTTTAATCCTAAGATCGGAAGGGCTACCGTCCACCCTACAGGGATCAATACGACCTTAGGATTTTCTCAGTTTAATCTTAAGATCGGAAGGGCTACTGTCCACCCTACAAGGACCAATACGACCTTAGGATTTTCTCAGTTTAATCCTAAGATCGGAAGGGCTACTGTCCACCCTACAGGGACCAAAACGACCTTAGGATTTTCTCAGTTTAATCCTAAGATCGGAAGGGCTACTGTCCACCCTACAGGGACCAATACGACCTTAGGATTTTCTCAGTTTAATTCTAAGATCGGAAGGGCTATCGTCCACCCTACAAGGACCAATACGACCTTAGGATTTTCTCAGTTTAATCCTAAGATCGGAAGGGCTACTGTCCACCCTACAAGGACCAATACGACCTTAGGATTTTTTCAGTTTAATCCTAAGATCGGAAGGGCTACTGTCCACCCTACAGGGACCAATACGACCTTAGGATTTTCCCAGTTTAATTCTAAGATCGGAAGGGCTACTGTCCACCCTACAAGGACCAATACGACCTTAGAATTTTCTCATTTTAATCCTAAGATCGGAAGGGCTACTGTCCACCCTACAAGGACCAATATGACCTTAGGATTTTCTCAGTTTAATCCTAAGATCGGAAGGGCTACTGTCCACCCTACATGGACTAAAACGACCTTAGGATTTTCTCAGTTTAATCCTAAGATCGGAAGGGCTACTGTCCACCCTACAAGGACCAATACGACCTTAGGATTTTCTCAGTTTAATCCTAAGATCGGAAGGGCTAATGTCCACCCTACAGGGACCAATACGACCTTAGAATTTTCTCAGTTTAATCCTAAGATCGGAAGGGCTACCGTCCAACCTACAGGGACCAATACGACCTTAGGATTTTCTCAGTTTAATCCTAAGATCGGAAGGGCTACTGTCCACCCTACAGGGACCAATACGACCTTAGGATTTTCTCTGTTTAACCCTAAGATCGGAAGGGCTACTGTCCACCCTACAAGGACCAATACGACCTTAGGATTTTCTCAGTTTAATCCTAAGATCGGAAGGGCTACCGTCCACCCTACAGGGATCAATACGACCTTAGGATTTTCTCAGTTTAATCTTAAGATCGGAAGGGCTACTGTCCACCCTACAAGGACCAATACGACCTTAGGATTTTCTCAGTTTAATCCTAAGATCGGAAGGGCTACTGTCCACCCTACAGGGACCAATACGACCTTAGGATTTTCTCAGTTTAATCCTAAGATCGGAAGGGCTACTGTCCACCCTACAGGGACCAATACGACCTTAGGATTTTCTCAGTTTAATCCTAAGATCGAAAGGGCTACTGTCCACCCTACAGGGACCAAAACGACCTTAGGATTTTCTCAGTTTAATCCTAAGATCGGAAGGGCTACTGTCCACCCTACAGGGACCAATACGACCTTAGGATTTTCTCAGTTTAATCCTAAGATCGGAAGGGCTATCGTCCACCCTACAAGGACCAATACGACCTTAGGATTTTCTCAGTTTAATCCTAAGATCGAAAGGGCTACTGTCCACCCTACAAGGACCAATACGACCTTAGGATTTTCTCAGTTTAATCCTAAGATCGGAAGGGCTAATGTCCACCCTACAGGGACCAATACGACCTTAGAATTTTCTCAGTTTAATCCTAAGATCGGAAGGGCTACCGTCCAACCTACAGGGACCAATACGACCTTAGGATTTTCTCAGTTTAATCCTAAGATCGGAAGGGCTACTGTCCACCCTACAGGGACCAATACGACCTTAGGATTTTCTCTGTTTAACCCTAAGATCGGAAGGGCTACTGTCCACCCTACAAGGACCAATACGACCTTAGGATTTTCTCAGTTTAATCCTAAGATCGGAAGGGCTACCGTCCACCCTACAGGGATCAATACGACCTTAGGATTTTCTCAGTTTAATCTTAAGATCGGAAGGGCTACTGTCCACCCTACAAGGACCAATACGACCTTAGGATTTTCTCAGTTTAATCCTAAGATCGGAAGGGCTACTGTCCACCCTACAGGGACCAAAACGACCTTAGGATTTTCTCAGTTTAATCCTAAGATCGGAAGGGCTACTGTCCACCCTACAGGGACCAATACGACCTTAGGATTTTCTCAGTTTAATCCTAAGATCGGAAGGGCTATCGTCCACCCTACAAGGACCAATACGACCTTAGGATTTTCTCAGTTTAATCCTAAGATCGAAAGGGCTACTGTCCACCCTACAAGGACCAATACGACCTTAGGATTTTTTCAGTTTAATCCTAAGATCGGAAGGGCTACTGTCCACCCTACAGGGACCAATACGACCTTAGGATTTTCCCAGTTTAATTCTAAGATCGGAAGGGCTACTGTCCACCCTACAAGGACCAATACGACCTTAGAATTTTCTCATTTTAATCCTAAGATCGGAAGGGCTACTGTCCACCCTACAAGGACCAATATGACCTTAGGATTTTCTCAGTTTAATCCTAAGATCGGAAGGGCTACTGTCCACCCTACATGGACTAAAACGACCTTAGGATTTTCTCAGTTTAATCCTAAGATCGGAAGGGCTACTGTCCACCCTACAAGGACCAATACGACCTTAGGATTTTCTCAGTTTAATCCTAAGATCGGAAGGGCTAATGTCCACCCTACAGGGACCAATACGACCTTAGAATTTTCTCAGTTTAATCCTAAGATCGGAAGGGCTACCGTCCACCCTACAGGGACCAATACGACCTTAGGATTTTCTCAGTTTAATCCTAAGATCGGAAGGGCTACTGTCCACCCTACAGGGACCAATACGACCTTAGGATTTTCTCAGTTTAACCCTAAGATCGGAAGGGCTACTGTCCACCCTACAAGGACCAATACGACCTTATGATTTTCTCAGTTTAATCCTAAGATCGGAAGGGCTACCGTCCACCCTACAGGGACCAATACGACCTTAGGATTTTCTCTGTTTAATCCTAAGATCGGAAGGGCTACCGTCCACCCTACAGGGATCAATACGACCTTAGGATTTTCTCAGTTTAATCTTAAGATCGGAAGGGCTACTGTCCACCCTACAAGGACCAATACGACCTTAGGATTTTCTCAGTTTAATCCTAAGATCGGAAGGGCTACTGTCCACCCTACAGGGACCAAAACGACCTTAGGATTTTCTCAGTTTAATCCTAAGATCGGAAGGGCTACTGTCCACCCTACAGGGACCAATACGACCTTAGGATTTTCTCAGTTTAATCCTAAGATCGGAAGGGCTATCGTCCACCCTACAAGGACCAATACGACCTTAGGATTTTCTCAGTTTAATCCTAAGATCGAAAGGGCTACTGTCCACCCTACAAGGACCAATACGACCTTAGGATTTTTTCAGTTTAATCCTAAGATCGGAAGGGCTACTGTCCACCCTACAGGGACCAATACGACCTTAGGATTTTCCCAGTTTAATTCTAAGATCGGAAGGGCTACTGTCCACCCTACAAGGACCAATACGACCTTAGAATTTTCTCATTTTAATCCTAAGATCGGAAGGGCTACTGTCCACCCTACAAGGACCAATATGACCTTAGGATTTTCTCAGTTTAATCCTAAGATCGGAAGGGCTACTGTCCACCCTACATGGACTAAAACGACCTTAGGATTTTCTCAGTTTAATCCTAAGATCGGAAGGGCTACTGTCCACCCTACAAGGACCAATACGACCTTAGGATTTTCTCAGTTTAATCCTAAGATCGGAAGGGCTAATGTCCACCCTACAGGGACCAATACGACCTTAGAATTTTCTCAGTTTAATCCTAAGATCGGAAGGGCTACCGTCCACCCTACAGGGACCAATACGACCTTAGGATTTTCTCAGTTTAATCCTAAGATCGGAAGGGCTACTGTCCACCCTACAGGGACCAATACGACCTTAGGATTTTCTCAGTTTAACCCTAAGATCGGAAGGGCTACTGTCCACCCTACAAGGACCAATACGACCTTATGATTTTCTCAGTTTAATCCTAAGATCGGAAGGGCTACCGTCCACCCTACAGGGACCAATACGACCTTAGGATTTTCTCTGTTTAATCCTAAGATCGGAAGGGCTACCGTCCACCCTACAAGGACCAATACGACCTTAGGATTTTCTCAGTTTAATCCTAAGATCGGAAGGGCTATCGTCTACCCTACAGGGACCAATACGACCTTAGGATTTTCTTAGTTTAATCCTAAGATCAGAAGGGCTACTGTCCACCCTACAAGGACCAATACGACCTTAGGATTTTCTCAGTTTAATCCTAAGATCGGAAGGGCTACCGTCCACCCTACAGGGATCAATACGACCTTAGGATTTTCTCAGTTTAATCTTAAGATCGGAAGGGCTACTGTCCACCCTACAAGGACCAATACGACCTTAGGATTTTCTCAGTTTAATCCTAAGATCGGAAGGGTTACTGTCCACCCTACAGGAACCAAAACGACCTTAGGATTTTCTCAGTTTAATCCTAAGATCGGAAGGGCTACTGTCTACCCTACAGGGACCAATACGACCTTAGGATTTTCTCAGTTTAATCCTAAGATCGGAAGGGCTATCGTCCACCCTACAAGGACCAATACGACCTTAGGATTTTCTCAGTTTAATCCTAAGATCGGAAGGGCTACTGTCCACCCTACAAGGACCAATACGACCTTAGGATTTTCTCAGTTTAATCCTAAGATCGGAAGGGCTACTGTCCACCCTACAGGGACCAATACGACCTTAGGATTTTCTCAGTTTAATCCTAAGATCGGAAGGGCTACTGTCCACCCTACAGGAACCAAAACGACCTTAGGATTTTCTCAGTTTAATCCTAAGGGCTACTGTCTACCCTACAGGGACCAATACGACCTTAGGATTTTCTCAGTTTAATCCTAAGATCGGAAGGGCTATCGTCTACCCTACAAGGACCAATACGACCTTATGATTTTCTCAGTTTAATCCTAAGATCGGAAGGGCTACCGTCCACCCTACAGGGACCAATACGACCTTAGGATTTTCTCTGTTTAATCCTAAGATCGGAAGGGCTACCGTCCACCCTACAAGGACCAATACGACCTTCGGATTTTCTCAGTTTAATCCTAAGATCGGAAGGGCTATCGTCTACCCTACAGGGACCAATACGACCTTAGGATTTTCTTAGTTTAATCCTAAGATCAGAAGGGCTACTGTCCACCCTACAAGGACCAATACGACCTTAGGATTTTCTCAGTTTAATCCTAAGATCAGAAGGGCTACCGTCCACCCTACAGGGATCCACCCTACAGGGATCAATACGACCTTAGGATTTTCTCAGTTTAATCTTAAGATCGGAAGGGCTACTGTCCACCCTACAAGGACCAATACGACCTTAGGATTTTCCCAGTTTAATCCTAAGATCGGAAGGGCTACTGTCCACCCTACAGGAACCAAAACGACCTTAGGATTTTCTCAGTTTAATCCTAAGATCGGAAGGGCTACTGTCTACCCTACAGGGACCAATACGACCTTAGGATTTTCTCAGTTTAATCCTAAGATCGGAAGGGCTATCGTCCACCCTACAAGGACCAATACGACCTTAGGATTTTCTCAGTTTAATCCTAAGATCGGAAGGGCTACTGTCCACCCTACAAGGACCAATACGACCTTAGGATTTTCTCAGTTTAATCCTAAGATCGGAAGGGCTACTGTCCACCCTACAGGGACCAATACGACCTTAGGATTTTCCCAGTTTAATTCTAAGATCGGAAGGGCTACTGTCCACCCTACAAGGACCAATACAACCTTAGGATTTTCTCATTTTAATCCTAAGATCGGAAGGGCTACCGTCCACCCTACAAGGACCAAAATGACCTTAGAACGGGTTCTTCCCGTAATGGCCTGATTTAACCTGAATAAATTTATCTCTTACTTGATATGAATGAGTTCTTCCTAAAGTAATTTTACATTGATTTAAGATGAGATGCTTATGCTTGTGCATGTTTGACATGATAATGCGAAATCCTAATGCTTGACCTATGAAAATTTTAATTTTTTAAGAATTTAAGTGATGATGGTATGCTTGCATGCAATGATGCAATATTATCCTATGATGATCCATGCTGAAATATTTAAAAATGAAATTTTTGTAGATTGTAAAGAAATGCTACTCCATGACTTTGGAAGCTTTTGCATTAACTCTGGCACTTTGGGTCTTCTGACTTGCTCTCTCCAGAAAGATTGCCCCAGTGTCATTGAATTCTTAATACATTCCTTGACCAAGTTTTCTGTTCATAAAGATGTCATCATTTGCCATATTGCCCCTATTTGCATATATCGGTTAAAACCCTTTTTGACATAGTCCTTGAACGTAACTTGTCTCTTTCTCTTCAAGGAGAAATTAATGGTGTGATGCTTTTAGTATTCACTTAAGACATTTTTCATTCATCATGTCTCATAGTTTAAAACTTTTCTTCTCTTCATCATTGGAGTTTTGCCAATCTTCGGTTCACGTCTTATCCATTTAGGCAATACCTTTTACTGGCACCTGACAATTTTTGCTTTGCATGAGAATGCATTCTTTTTTTTTAAAAAAAATGTGGATGGTTCATGACATAAAGGATATGCAACCAGGTACTTTGGCTTTTAAAGGAGAGACCAATGGATTGAGTCAATGACCCATTGCCCCAGTTTAAGTGGGTCAAAGTGCTGGAAACTTTGGGAATAATGCCTTTAAGGATGAAGCTTGATTCTTTTTGATAGGTTATAGTCCCATAGGAGAAGTTTCTTTACAACTTTCTGAGTCTCTCCTTTCTTTAAAGGTGGGCCATTTAGGTATGAGTTTTTCCATTTGATTGCCCCCCAATTTAGATTTTGATTGCCCATGAGCAAAAATGTTGAAAAGAGTTTTTCTTAACTCATTCTCTTTTATTATCCAAGTCATGCCTCAAGGGAATGCTTATAATATATTCGATTCTATGGAATCAAAAGTGCTCTGTTAAGCACCCGCTCTAATCTCTTAAGTATTTGCACTCTTAAATAAGTGTTTATTCTAATCATTCTCGAGTGTTTGCACTCTTTGATATGTGTTTACACTCACAGATATCCCATAGGCTTGTTTTCGTGTCCCTCTCCACTTTAGTTAGTTTACCATATTAGCCAAGATCACTAGGACTTTACTTAGCTTGTAATGTAAGGCCTAGGTAATGGGTATGAGTAAAAGAGATAAGGTTTATCAAATAAGGAGAGCATGAAGTATGATGTCTCATCTTTTCACTTTTTTTCTTTTTTTTGGATAAGCTTATGGCTCAAGGTGAAGTCCATTTCTCTTTACAATCTCTTTTTTCTTTCGGCTAACCTCCTCTTTTTTGGTCTAGCACTTTTCTTTTTCATTTTTTTTTCAATATTTCTTCTCTTTTTCTTTTTTTTCTATTTGTGCTTTTTCACTTAGTTTTGGAAGGGATACCTTCAATCCTTTCACTTGAGCCTTATATTGTTACTCATAGCATTTTTCTTCTTTGATAGTAGGGATACTCCCTTTAGCTCTCCTTCAAGGTAGAGTAATGGTTTTTCAAATTAAAAGGTTAACGTTGGCATGAGTCAAAGGAAGGAAGTCGGATGGTGGTCTTGCCATCCTTTTATAGGCTTAAATGGGTGACTATGGGAATTTTGATATTAGGGTTTCGCTTTGAAAGGCTCAAACTATCCAAAGATGGCCTAGGTCATTTCTTGAATAATGTGATGTCTAACAAATAGCCTCAAGGGACATTTAGACAAGTTCTAGGGTATCCATTTTCCCATAATAAGCACACTCTCACTATAAGCTCTTTTGTCATCATTCTTTAATGATGAGCACTCAGTCATCCAAGAGAATTGAGTATTTAAGCAAATATATTTTATCATCGACAATTGGATTTATCAAGAATGAGATTAAGAAAATTTTTCTTCATTCATTAGCTCATGAGCGTCAATGTTTGGGATAAATCATATTGCCCCAGTATTGGTTTAGTTGAATAGGCAAAAGAAATTGGATGAAAAGATAATGCATTCATCATGCTAAGCATTTTATTGAATTGAAAGGTGTGCCCATACAAACTCCTTGCTAAGGCCTTGGGCAGAGCCATTAACAGGTGCCATAAAATGAAAACTTGCAAAATAAATACGAAAGCAAGAACTAGTGCAACTTGTAGTAGGTGGTATAAGATCAAACCCTCAACTGAAGCCAACTGGTACATTCCAATGACAAGATCTTAATTTTGCTCATGCTGCTCTAGTGTTGAGCATTTGGACTGTCATGATTAGGTAAGGGATTATTATGAACATCTGGTCTTGGTTGCTCAAGTTCAAAAGACAACCACTTGGCGTCAATCAATGCATTATTGGTATGCAAATGAGAATATATGCATATGAATGTGATGTGATGCATGAAGCCGAAAGTGTGCAACTTATGCAAGTGTTAATGAAGAATGCATGCTTTTTTTTTTTTTTTTTTTTTTGCCCCCATCTATCCTAGATGTATATAAATCTTAACTTAGGGACTTCATGTATATGGAAATTATGGTAGGAGAATTGAGCTAAAAGCAACTTATGCAAGTGTTAATGAAGAATGCATGTTGTTCCTTTTTTTTTTTTTTTTTTGCCCCCATCTATCTTAAATATATATAAATCTTAACTTAGGGACTTCATGTATATGGAATTCATGTATATGGAAATAACATGTATATGGTAGGAGAATTGAACAAAAAATATAATCACAAACATGCGATGAGATAAAGGAAATGTTCCCCATTGTGCCTAATTTCAGGTAAGCCCTAGGTCTTTGTTCACTCTCATGAGCTTGGGCTTGCACTCTCTCTTAGAAGGGATAGCTCTAAGACTATTATGAGTGTAAAGGTAGGTTCTATATTTCCTACATCAAGTTCCCAAATTATCCACAGAAGGAAAAATTTGAGTGGGGTGTTTCGGGCGCCCATGCGGAGACCGAAGGTCTCTCGAAGGCTAACCTTACTACACCCCTCTAACCTACAAGGTACCTTAAATGGCCCGGGTATAGGGCACAGGGGTCATGACCTCCCCTTTATTCTAGTGCATGGTGAGAGTGACACTATGTATGGGGAATCATATCTCAAATCTAAAAAAAGCAAATATATACATTTATAAAAATAAACAGGTACGAAATTTAAATACCCAAAAACACTAGAAGCTAGTAAGCGTACCTTTTACTTTGTCATCTCCACAAAAATAAACCAACAAATCAATCAAAAAAATTAATAAGATCATTTTTAAATTGGCCTAACCCTCTAATGTCCCCAGTGGAGTCGCCAAGCTGTTGACCCTAAAATTTGGTTTTTGGATTTTTGGAGTCGCCACCGACCTAAATTATTTAATGGTGAGATCGGACACCTAATTGAAAAATGGTCCACATTTCAAAGATTGAGTTCGGGGGTTGGTTACGTTTTAGGAAAGGTGTTAGCACCCTAAACGCCCTTTCGGTACCAAAAATGATCTTATTAATTTATCTTAATTAATTTATGTTGGTTTAGAAAAATAATTTCAAAAACAATCCCTGCCCATTCCGGATTGGGATTTTTTTTAAAAAAAATAAAATGATTTTAAGGAAAACCCCCTTCCTATTCCAGTCCAGGGTTTTAAAAATAATTTTGAGAAAAATCCCTTCCTATTCCAGTCCAGGGTTTTTAAAAAAAATCTCCTTCCTATTCCAGTCCGGAGTTTTTTTTAAAAAAGAAAAATAAAAAATGCTTGCATCATTCATGTAGCTATTTATTCTTAATTTATTTTCATTTTAAAAAAGGACATAACATATTTTTGTATTTTCCTTAAAAATATAAAATTTACATAAGTGTAGAACACGACTATTTTTAAATCGAAACCCACATGTATTTCCTCATTATATTTTAATTGTGCCATAATCCCAAAAACTAAAAGCAGCTGCCAAATAGTATCTCAAAAATCAGAACAAAGAGCTTAGCAAATTCAGGCAAGCATACCTTTCAATCTCCAAGGAATGAGTTTCAAACAAAAGCAGCAGCGAAGAAAGGGAAAGGTCTCCCCGGCTGGCGATGGAAGCGCTTCTCGCTGAAGTGTATTTCCTTACTGAAGTAGCAGCGACGAGATGACCCGAGCAAGAGCAACAGCAAGGATGAGCTTCACCAGCGAACCTACAGAACTTAGGGTACTGGACGTAGAGCAACAGCGAAGACTCCTTGAGGCTTTACACCAGCGACGTAACTGCTCTAGCAGGGAGTCCGATCGGTGGTGAGGTTGAAGGCGAGCAAAGCAGCCTATTGCCTGGTCTTGGATGTTGGCGGAGATGAAGACTAAGTGGAGGGTAGCGCTGGAGACGAGTATGGCTCCCGTTGACGACTGTTTTCTTGCCAACGGAAGAGCTGCAGCGCGCTTGTTCTTTTTGCTGGAGCGGCTTGCGGGATTTGGATGGGGAGGAACTTGTTTCGTTTTTGATTGCAGAAGGCGTTTACTATTTTTTCTTGTTCGTTGTCAGCTCTGAACAGTGGATGAACGGTAACTTAAGTGGTGGACTTGGTGTGGCTGAGTTGTAAGTGCTGTGGGTTCAAGGAGTGCAGCTTTCCTTGTCTCCGTAGGTTCTCTGTTTTTTAGGCTGAACGCTGGCTGAGATAAGGATGCTAGAGAGTGAAGTGTGGGTGGTTTACGGGAGGTATGCAGAGTAGTCGGTGAATGTAGTGCAGTGGAGAGTTTTGTATGAGGGTGTCGTGATGGCAAGGTGGCGAAGATGCTGATCTACAGGGAGGGAGGCATAATGCATGTATCCGAGAGTGCAGTGAGTGTTTCTTTCGTGCGTATGTGTGTGTTTTTGCGGGAATTTTGGGTATTCAAGAGTGCAGTTTTCGCGTGTGTGAGTGAAAGGGAAGAGGCGTCTTGATGTGCTGGTTGAGTTGGTGCCGGCGTTGCTGGGTGCGGTATGGAAGAAAATGGAGTGAGCTTGGTGAAGTTTTCCGGTGAGGTGAAGGTTGGGTAGCTATATTTATTTTTTCTTTTGTCTCGTCCGTGAACTCCCCCCCTTTTGTTGTGCATGAGTGAGCGGTTTTATAGTTTCTTGAGTTCAGAGTTTCTTTTCTAATTTGCTTCCTAATCTTATCTTAACTTCTAATTTTTATCTTCTTTTATTCTAATTATCTAACATTTTCTTTATCTATTTGGATTTCAGATTTTTATTCTTTATATTTTCTTTTATTTCTTTGTTATCTTTTGTTTCTTAGATTTATCTCCATTTTTTCTGATTTTTGGTTTTATTTTTCTGATATTTTTAGATTTATTCTTTATTTTCTGATTTATCTTGATTTTTGGACTTTTCTTAGATTTATCTATATTTTTCTGATTTTTCTTAGAATTATCTTTATTTCTCTAAATTATCTTTATTTTTCTGAATTATCTGAATTATCTTAGTTTTCTTTTATTTATCCTCTTTTATCTCTTTATTATTATTATTCTTTATCTCTTTATTATTTTCTCTTCAGTTTATCTTGTATTATCATTTTTAAATTTTGATTTTCTTATCTTTTATTTTTTCTAATTTTATTTTAGTTTTATTCTAAATTTTATTTTTGTGTGTGGGCTTGGTTTTATTTTTGGGTTTAATTATATTTTGAGCTTAATTTTATTTTGTTATTTTTTAGTTTAAGTTTGGGTTTGTAATTTATATTAAAGTTTTGAGAAGTGGGCTGGATAAAATTAGGTGTCTACAGTAACATCCCAAGAAGGATACGATGTTGATGGCCATCCAATAGGCATATGCCACAAGAGGGGAAACTAGGTGCAAGATTTGATTTGCCTTTGTGGGTAATTTATTATTTTTATAAATAAAATTTTATTAAATTTTTACTTAAAAAAATTATATATCATTAAATTTATTAATTTTTATAACTTAAATTATAAGACTTCATTTTTTATTGAGGGTTTAGTACTCCCACATTAAGTGGGAGTATTTTTGTTCTTTGCCTTTTATTTGAGAAAAGCTAGAGTGAGAATATTGAGTTAGTTAAGTCTTACAAGTTAAATTATGAGATTAATAAATTTAATTATATAAATTTTTATAAAATAAAAATTACGTGAAAATAAAACTGTAAAAAAAAAGTGAATTTTGTTTTGCATGTATGTATCTTGTTCCTGCTATGGACCTTTGTGGGTTAATGAACCTGATCACACTCTGTTATGTTGTTGCCCAATGGGCCTGGCTTGTGGCTCTGTGTTTGAAGGCCAAATGGGCTAAATTAAAACCCACCTCCCAATTTGGGCTTAGCCCAAAAGGAACAGGATAATCACCACAAAGAATTCCCTTTTCAAGAATGGCATTGGAAGACCATATGTGAGGTTCTAGCCAAACCCATCAAAGGGTCTCACCGCGCCCATTCTTTCATTGGCATGATCAAGTGTCTTAACAGCAAAGATAATGACTGTTAAATAACATTGAGAACAATCAGAGCTGTCCCCAAAAAAAGTGTATTAAGGAGAAAAAAATTGCACTATTTGTCACTAGTGATGAGTGGTGACTTACAAAAATAGTGTGTTTTTTAAGTGTTCATCATTACTTTTAACAGTAAAAATGCCACCCACTGAACATAACTCTAGGATACCACCATTTCTACTAATTCTGTTGTAGGAGGGTTATTCTTTATTGAAAATTAGATTAAAAGAAAATTAAAAACTAATGACTTAGAAGCAGTAAAGATTAATTTATGTGTGCTATAATATGAAGGATTGAATTGAATTGTGAGAACAAATAATGGAACTTTTTATCTATTTTTTCTTTCATAATGTTGTCTAAAATTAAGGACAAAATACACCAAACTCTCTATACTTTAAGTCATATGCAAAATAATCTCTTAATCTTATAGTATTAATTAAGATAAATTACTCTCTGTTTTTTAAAAATTATACAAATTATCTCCACATATTCCAAATTAAAAGTAATTTAGGGTATGTGAAAATAATTTTAAGAAAATTGAAAATAATTTGAGAGTAATTTAAGGTATGTGGGTAATTTACATAATTTTTAAAGTATAAAAAATAATTTGTCTCAATTAATGTCATAGAAAATGTTTTGTATGTAAAGGAGCTTAATGTATTTTGTCCAAATAATTACATATTCCAATCAACACTTCAATTGATTTAAATCTTAATTTGTCAATATATTTTCTCAGTTATTTAAAAATTTCTCACACTGTTTTAAGTAAACTCGAAGTAGGCACAAACTAATTGATAAATATTCTGTTCCATTTGAACTTAATTAACACCCTTTTATTCAAGCTATTATCAACTCAGCCACCCAACTTAATAAAACCAACTGTTTGAAACTTTACACATCACATGCACTCCTCGTATCAATACTCTCGTTCCTCCTTATCTGTCACATTTTTTTTAAATAAATTCATGGTGTCTTTCTTTTCTTTGAATTAGAAGATTAATTTTTTTTGTAACATCGTTAGACACTTTAAAATAAATTTTACTCCTAATAAGAATTTAAATTAGGATTCACTACATTAAAAGTTAGATCCCTTATCACTTAATTTAATCCTTACTTGTCACATTTTTTTTGGTTTGATACATCAAGGCTTTCATTAATGTTCATTGTTACTCAAAGGTGGGTGTCTCCCAGGGAATCCCTAAACCATATTAGCAAACAAAAGCAGTTGAAAGCACAGTGGGCAACCAGTGCAACAAAAATGGTACAGACAAACACCCAACTTACAAACTGAAATCTCATGATGCTGCTAACCAGCAAATGTGGTGGTTCCTCTGGAATAAGCATCTTTACACAATTGAATACAAGGTGAGAAATGAACGTGAAATGACCTGTCCTTTTGTGGGGGGAGAGATAGGAAACATATCAATGCACATGGAGTTATGAAGCTGGCTAAAAATGTAAAAAAAGGAAAGCAACATACTAATCACTCAGTTCATTAAATATTTAAATTTTATAATTTAATTTGTATAACTTAATAAATTTAATTATTTATATTTTTTAAATTAAATATTTAGTAAGATAATAATAAGAGCATGTATTGGGAAATGTATTCTTCACATGAGAGAGAGTAATTTCCCCAAGTATTCCATTGACCATATCTATATTCCATTTCCCAAAATCTCCAAGCACTTTGCCTTTCACTTCCACATCTCCCATTCAGTTTTGGTACTCCGTTTTTTTCTTTGTTCATTTTCACGGGAATTGAATTCTGATAGTGAAGTTGCATGTTGTTTGTTTGAATGGGGAACTGCTAAAGATGAAAATGGACGATCTTGAAGCTTGCTGCATGAATATGCCTACCAGTAAAGATAGAAGGAGAATCATGTACTCTAGCTTTTATTGAAAGGGCCCCACGTAGACCCATGAATGAATGCTTACATTTCTTCCATGAAACTGATTATCACTTTTCCAGATTAAACCTAACGGTCAAATTTTGTTGTTGGCCATGGACAGATATCTACCCTCTTTTCAAGTATCCTGAGCACAAGCAAAGTATGTTTCCAATACAAGAAATAATGATAGCTCAACGCACAGCACAGGCCCGTTTGAGCAGAAACCACCACCCTTAAGCTTGTCATAACGGTACAGTTAAAAACTTTGAAAAGCCAACAAAAAAGAAAAGAGAGAGTTCTTTCAAGGTTCACTTTGTTGTTGGGAAGATATCGAACCTCATTCATTAATTAGCACAGACTCTTTTTTCTCTCCCACACTGACGGAGAAAGAGAGAGATAAAGATTGAGGCTTGACATATTCAAAGGTTCCTTTTGTATATGCTTGTATTGTGGAGGTAATGAATGAGATTCCCGAAAAGAAAAAAAGAAAAACAAAGGCAGAGAGAGAAAGGAGGAGATTCTTATAATGGGAGGGTTAGAAGGCTGGAGATCACATCTACGGTAGCATATTCACCAGTTTTTCTTATATTTTTGTCGTCTCATATATTAGTTTAATATCTCAAATTATAATATAAAATTATTTAATTTATATTATTTTTTATTATTAAATCATATATCATAAATTAATTTTGGTATCCTAAATTGTAAAAATTTATGAAACTAAGTAATATAATAAAAACTTTAAATTATATTAGTAAAACAAAGAGAAAAAGATATATAAACAAAACAATTCCAGCAAGTCAGGATGCAGACAATTTGCCCTCGAAAGAGGGGCAAGCACAAAGTCTCTTGATCCCCCTAATATTCATCTCCCACTTAAGTAATTAATGGAAATGTATTTGTTTTGTGACCCCTTACCCCTCTTATCCCTTTTCTTTTCTTCCGCTCTTTTTAGAACTTTTGCTTACTTTTCTTTGTTCTTCTTCTTCCTTTTTCTGTTCATTTGGGTGGGGGTTAAACTTAAAGTAGGGTCAATATGGTTGGGTATATATGAGCAATAATGGAGCCAGAATGAAAGTGAAAGATGAGGAGAGTTAAGGGGTGGAATCAATCTAGCTACTTCTCATCTACTCATGTTGGCATACACCACTTTCTCTCTCTATTCTCACTTTTAAAAGAAACTCCATGATTAGCTGGGCAGTTGTCTAACCTCAAATTCTTGGCTAATTAATCTATGGAGAAAAAGTTATTTTCACTGTTTAAATTTACAAAACACACAAAAAATCTTGTAGAATGTTAGATTTATGAGTGTCATTTTTTTTATAAAAGATTTTTGCATGGAAATGACACAAAAAATGTAACAATTGTGTGATGATGTGATCGTCACATTTTTTGTGATTATTTCATGAAAAAATTTGTTGTGTGCAAAGTATTTATGTAAATTTATAGATTTTATAATTTAAAATCTAATAAATTTAATAATATAAATTTTTTTAAAAATATATTTATAAAATTTGGATTATAAAAATATATATAAGAATTATGAATCTATTGTGGTTATTGAATGTTCCCTTATTGTCAATCTTATTTAATGTCTAGGCCCATACTTAAAAAAGGTTATCAAATCATGGAAAAAAAGATATAGATAGCCATCCATAAGTAATAATTATCCTTTTTTCTAAGATCCATATGTAATAATAATTCATAGCTTGATAATCACGTCCCATTGATTTCCATCGCTGACCATAATATACAACCAAATCAATAATGCCCCCAACTTCTAGCAAACGCCCACTTTCTAAGCTTACATTAATGCCAAATTTTGAGGTCACGTTGTACAATTGGGAATATCGAGCATTAAAGAAAATTAATTCAACCCATTTGCCATACATTAATGTCCTGCTGACCCTGTCGATCGCCTGTACGGCCTGCCTGCCTGCCTCATGCATGCTGCTTACTACTATATCAGTTCAAAATTAATTTAATTAATAACAATAATTAAGTCTTAAATTCTTAATTTTATAAAAGTGAGCCTCCTTAAATGATGCGTTGTCGTTGGTCAACCTGTTTGTAAAAACCCCAAGTTGGAGAATCCTTTAGTTGGCATTGCCACTTGAATGATCCTTCTAATTTTTATTTGGGTACAACTGGAATATAGATTTATTCATTTTGATGCTTTTAAGCATAACAAAAAGGAATATGTTAAAAGTGATATTTATTTATGGATCTTTTTTTATTAATCGTTTAATTAATTTTCTTAATTTTATTTTTATCTTTCTCTTATGATAGTTCTTAACTTTAAATATTAAAATTAGAAAATTTGAATGCAATATATTTTCTCTATCATTTTAGAGTTTTTTCTTTAATTTTTTCATTTGTTGATTTATCAATATTAAAATAACATTAATTACCTTTTTTTTTTCTAATTTCACCCTCATCTTAACAACTATTTTTATTAAATGTTTAATTAAATTTATTTCTTTCTCTCTTTTAAATTTTTTATGAGAAGATAATTTAGAAAGATAAGAAAGTATTTAATATTATTTAATAACTTCTTTAATTCTTATACATTAGCTTTAAAGCAAAGGAATAATTAAAATTGGTTAAGGTTGTATTTAAGACTTCCTGCGCTGGCACTTGCATAAGCGACCCATGTATTTGTCATTTTGTCTCCTTAAAGCAAGCTAGCATGTCCAAACTTGCATGTGTAAACAAATGCATAAAATGCTAAAGAGAGCACCAAAAAATCTGCAGCGACATCGCATGGTCTTGTTTTCGTTTGCAGCTCAGGCGACTGGGTGTGCGGTGAATTGAATTATAATTTATAATTGCAGCTCTGCTTTGCCCTTGTGCCTCCCATGATAACCATAATGATATACAAAGCATATGAAATCCTCCACTTCCTAAGAAACCTACATCTCCACGGCTCTCGCTGTGATCATAATGTCCAAGTCCCATGAAAAACCTAATTAAGGAGTTTACTAAAATGGGAGTTAAATTTTTTTTTATTTTGTTAATTTTAATTTTAATATTTTTTATTTTTATAATTAAATATAGAAATTTTATTTTTATTAATTTTCTATTAATCTCTCTTTTTTTTTTTACCTTAAAAAGAGTAATAATTTATTAAAATTATATTAAGTAGAGACATATAGTACATTTAGATTTCCAACCAAGATCTGCCCCATCTGTGGGATCCTAATCATTATTTTTATATTTATGAGATATGGAAAATCTCTAACTACATTAAAGAAAATCCAGGAATTAATTAATCCAATGAATAGATTAATTTGTTTTACTTTTATCAATTTAGATGTGCTATATGGCCCGACCAATGATACTCATGTTAACACTTTTAATGTTTTGCACAGTGTAATTAGATTTGGACCCATATTCGGAGGAAGTGAATTCGTATTCAATTTTTATTAAAGATAATTAAATCATTTTACTTAATTATATTTGAATTTATGTTACAAAAATTCATAATATTTTTGAATTAATGAAAACAATAATATTGCGACATTTGGCACCAAGCCAGATAAGTTTACTTATCTGAAAAAATTTAGTCAGAGAGTTGTTCTTGGGCAATGTAGCATTTTCCTTGTTAGTTATAAATGCTATTATTACTGAGCATCTTTTTTTTTTTTTTTTTTCTATAGAAACTCAACTTATGAGTTTAATTGTAATATGACATTAATTATTTTTACAAAAAAAATTGTTCAAATGATAAAAGATCTAATATTGTTTAAAAACCTCGTGTGTTATCTTGTTGAACGCTTTTGGAAAGGTTTAGGAAATTGGTTGAAGTGAAGGACACTCACAAATGTGCGTGTATCTGTAACAGGCAATTGGGAAAAACCTTAGGGGCTAAGCTTGTTTAAGGCGTAAACCACAAACACTGCAATGCATTAATTTAACCTTGTCCTTTTTTTGGAGGAAGCAACACCTAAACAGGAATATATGGTTAGAGGTCCGCTAAACAATCCATTCGAAGCAACTCAAATTTAATTTGATTTAAATTCATATTAATTAATCAAAATACACGTATAATTTGAAAATATGATTAAATTTAATAAATTTAGTTAAGTACAAGTCAAAATTTTTTAACTAAATTTTCTTAAATTCAACCAATTTTCTTTTTTTTTTTCAAAACTAACTCAAATTTGACCCTATACATCCTTGACACGGGTAAACAGATACATGGAGGAGCAGCTTTTATAGAAAGGGGGTAATTGTGTCCAACTATCATCTTTTATCTATTCTTGGCTAGCAGATAACCATGAATGGATTCAACATCTATCCGTCTCTCTTTTTTAGTATGTATCCATCTCTATATTCAGCTTAAGATTTTTGTTTTCTTTTATTGTAGACAATGAGCGAGAATTTTTACCGTAGATAGCTTAATTTATATAAATTAATAAATTTAATAATTTTAAATTTTAAATAAATATTTATTAAAATTTAATTCGCTCGGCGGTTTCTAGATTACAATGGATTACACTTTAACTGCCAAAGCAGAACCGTGTCGTGAGCTTATGGGTATGGACCAGGAAGCAATGCGTTTTTATGCCAATAATTCGCCACGTGGCAAAGAAGAGCCCAAGGCACAAGCAAGCAACGTTTCCCATGCCCCCAGCGTGACTCAACCTGTTCCTCTAAAGTAAGGAAACTCCCAAAAGGCCTAGACCCTACACCATACCCTCACTGGATCCCACACCTGCTTCCCCGCTGGCACCTCGCACGTGCCCAGGACCGTCACCTTGCACTGTTCCCTTCAACCCGTAACACACGTGTTCCCTCCCTGGGTCCCACCACCATCAGTTGTTCCTCAGCCTGCGAAAACAAAAAATATAAAAAAAAAAAAAGTAAAAGAAAACGAGGACTGTCCTTGGGAAGAAAAAAACAGATGATAGAGGGGTCGAGAGAATCGCTCGGATCGGAGCAGTGTTGGACATTTATGTTGAGAATGATATATATTTTTATATTATTTTATAAAATATAAAATATTTATTTTTAAATTTAAATAAAATTATAAAATTATTAATAAAATATATTTATTTTTTATCATATATAATTTTAAGAATATAAATATAATAAAGTTAGACTCTAGCGCTGCCTACGTGGCACCCAAGTCGGCAGCTGTTACGCGGCAGATACCCGACTTGTCAGGTAATAAAATCCTCTTCTACCTCCGTAAGTCTGTATTTATATTTTTACAAATTTCTTTTACTGTTTTACTGTTAAAAAGAGAGAATAAAAAGGTAACGTATCTCTAGTCTCCAGTTACGATAAAGTCGAATTCATATTACAGAAATGCCCCTGGAAGTTCCCTATAAGCACGCCTGATTAAATCTCTGTGGGTTACGAAAATACGGTCAAGTTAAAAGAGAGTTTACTTATTTATTTTTTTGATCCAGAGAGGAGAGTTTATTTGGTAACCGAATCCATGAATCCATAAATAGACAAAATCAATCTCCTTTCACGCACTCACTCTCTCTTGTTCAGCATTTATGACTGTATTTTCTTCAAAGGTATCTGCGTTTTTAAAATAAAATATTAATTGAAAATATTAATTTATTTATTTATTATTCTGAATAAAAGGGTAGGCCGAACCAAACCCTAAGTAAACCCCACGCTATAGCCTGGCCTTTCCTATTGCATGCCATTTTGTTCATTCTCTCCGTTTTCTCTTCCTTCCCAGAGTGCTCTTCAAAACCACCGAAGACACAGATAGAATCAGATAGAGAGAGAAGCCCAAGACAAAGCAGCGCAAGAATAGGGGAAGAAGAAAACCGGTACCTCTAATCTTTCTTCTTCATGGCTGTTGAAGCTCGCCATCTCAATCTTTTTCTTCCTCAACTTACTGGTAATCGGTACGTACGTTTCTTTCGCGCTCTGTTTCATCACCCTTTTTGTTCTCTATCTTTTTCCGTTCTCGAAATCTCACTGTTGGGTTGAATTTGCAGACAAATCATGAACCCCATTGATGCAAACATCAATCTCTACAACACCCAGATGGGTTACTCATCGGTACTTCCATTATCGGGCACCACCACAACCACAGAGACTCTGCTTCCAGCGCCTTACAATTCTTTGATTGCTGATTCGGTCCCTCAGAAAACCGCTGTGAAATCTGATAGTAGCCTCACCTGCAACGTCCCTGTTCCAAGAAAGCGTTCCAGGGACTCAATCAACCCGTTTCTCTCCTACCCACCAACCCAATCCCACAAGAATTGTGGGTCCTTCTCGTTTCTTGGCGAAGACATTTCCCTCCAGATCCAGCAGCAGCAACTCGATGTCGACCGTCTCATTACCCAGCATGTAAGTATATTCACGCATTATTCAATCAGTAACCATTAACTAAAATTCAAGGAAAATCATTATGTATCTCTTCTGTTTCTCTCTGTGTTGCTCGAATTCTGTTCTGATCGTTTGTTCTTTTTTTGTTTGTGATTTAATTACAGATGGAAAAGGTGAGGATTGAATTAGAGGAAAGGCGCAAGACGCAAGCGAGGAGGATAATAGATGCAATCGAAGTGGGGATGATGAAGAGGCTTAAAGCCAAGGAAGAAGAAATAGAGAAGATTGGGAAATTGAACTGGGCTTTGGAAGAAAGAGTGAAGTCCCTTTGCATAGAGAACCAAGTATGGCGCGATTTGGCACAGACCAACGAGGCCACAGCCAATGTTCTGCGCACAAACCTCGAGCAAGTGTTGGCTCAAGTCAAGGACGACCGTGCACGCGGCGGCGACGGATTGGACGTTGACGCTGCCACCGTCGCCCCAGCAGGGGCAGCGGCACTAATGGACGATGCGCAGTCTTGCTGCGGCAGCACCGGCGGCGATGATGAAACCAGACACAACTTGGAGGAAGGGTGGCGCACGTTAGCAGGGGAGAGAGGGGGTGCGAAGGATAAGGAAGATGAAGGTACGAGCAAAGCAATAAGAAGCAGTAGCAGTCATAGCAATAGCAACAGCAACAGATTGTGCAGGAACTGTGGGAAAGAGGAGTCGTGCGTGCTGATCCTGCCTTGCAGGCACCTTTGCCTCTGTACTGTTTGTGGGTCTACTCTCCACACTTGTCCCATCTGTAAATCTTTCAAGAATGCCAGCGTCCATGTTAACATGTCCTAGAAATGGAAATATTACTCCAGAAAAATTTTCAGCAAAGGAAAGATAAAAAAAATTTGTTTCTTTCTTATTCCAAATTTTATTAATTTCTTAATTTTCCCTCTCCATTTTCCTTCCCTGTATTTGGCTGTGCATGTTCTTCGATATGCCTACAAACCACATTCTATTTTTGGTTGAATGGTAGAAAATGCTCTCTATTGAGAGTTTAGAGGGTAAGTTCAGTTCATTTCTGCATTCGGCACTTTTTGGGTTAATGTCTATCCTTAAATTGTTTCTGGGTGTGATTATGCTTTGGATAAGGGGGTGGATTTGGTCTAGCGCAGTTTAGCAAGTGCTGAGTTGCAAGCGGCGCATTTTAGGCGAGGTTTTTTGAAGTTGGAGGTAAAGCTTAAAAGGGGGGTGGGTCCCAGCGCGCATCCACCCAACAGCTAGTAGTAGTACTCCCCCAATGGGGGAACTGGGTACGAAAAGATAGGCAAGGCGAGTGGAGCGTGAGGATACGCGGACGTGGTACGCGACGAGTCAACGAGTAGCAGAAAGCGACAGGTGTGCGGCAAAAGCTGACACGTAGACGCGCGCAAATGTCGCTGTTGCCGAAGAGTGCCTGCAACGGCCATTTCTCCATATATTTCTCTCATCTTTTATGCGCCACAGTGGCGCACGGCTTTAGAGCTCAGCCTTTGGACCAAAATCCGAAGCGGAAAACGACACGGCAACAGGTGGTTGGGAACACCCCGCCAAAAAGAACTGAAAATAAAAAAAGAAAAAAATTAGAGCGCATAGATCCAAACTCAAAGCCGCATAAAACGACGGACTTTTCTGACTTGTTAGTATTTTGATCAAATACATAAACGGATAATTACCCAAAAAAAAAGGTGTTAATCTGGGAGTCGGTGCAGTGGGAGATTATCGTTGGGAGTGGGAAAGGGTTCAACGAGGCATAGCCTAGTAAGCTAACTGTGTTGCCCTCTTTGGTTACTGTCAAATAGGGACTAGAGGGACCGTACCCAGGACATTTAGATTCTCTGGTCTATATCCATTGTAATTAAAATTAAAAAATAATAATAATTAAAATTAGATATTATTTGGGTTTAATTTCACAGTCACTTAATTTAATCTTTTAATGAAGGGGTAAAAGTAATAAAAATGGTAAATAAACAATGTAAGAGATAAGGACGGTGTGGTACGGCACTGTTGTCCTTTGACTAATAATGTTATGGTACAATAGGATCCAGTTTATTGAGATTTCACGGCACGCGGTTAAAAAAAAAAAGTGAGGAGCACCGCAGGGACTCAATGACGGTGGTTGCATTTTACTATTATGTCTTGTTTCTTTCTGACTGGATAATGTATGGTACTATTATGGGAATCGTAAAAAACACAATAATGTCTCTCTCGATCGTTGCATGTGAGGGGCACGTGAGTGGTCAATTACGTAACAGTGTTTTGTTCTTGTTTCCAATATATGTGACCACTAATTAAAGTCAATCATCTGCAGGAAGGTGCGCATCTGGAGGCCTACGCTTGCCTTTTATGGGAAATCCAAAATTAAATATTTCCCTTTTTTTTTTTCTAAAGTACAGGTCGCCGTTATTAATTAATTAATAAATAGTAAAAAAAAAATTGAATTTTTTAAAAACTTGTGGGTGATGGAGAGAAAATGGAGGAGTGCTTTCAGGGAAGCAGTCCCGCAATTTTAAAATCAAGCCAAACGCTCACCAACTATTGAATTATTTTTAAAATAATTTTAATATAAGAATTAAATTTAAAAATTAATAAAATTAAATTTTATCAGTTAAATTAAAATTAAATTTATTAAATTATTTTTTTGGTACATATTATTAAATTGTTTGTTATATAGTATATAGCAATACTAGATACATGGGAGATGAAATTAAATATTAATATAGTCATTGTTAAAATGGTTGACATAATAAAAATTAACTCTATTTTAGGTTATTTTAAAATATATTTTATGTTTAAGGATTTTTTGAAATTACTTTTAATGAAATAAGATATTTATATGATTTTAATCTCGATAAAAATTAATCTTATCCTAAATATAAAGATGTCTTATAAAAAATTAAAAAAATATATTAATATAATCCATTAAAAATATATATTTAATTATAAGGATAGAGTTTCTTATTTAGTATAATTAAAGAGATGATTTAGTATTTTATTTTAATGTGAGAAACAGTTCAGACATTTGAGATGATGAAAAGGAATAGATAAATAATTATAGTTTGTGAGAGATTGAAAGAGGGGGGAGGCGTGAAGATTTGGGTTGCAAAGAAGAAAGTCAATATAGTAATGAGATGCTAATGACATGAATTTGGCTGGAAACTTGAAAGATGGCCTTATATAAGTATAGTATACATGTATGTATGCCAAATGTCAATTTGATCAACCACCTCGTGAATGGTTAAGGATTGAAAGACAATATGGCAATATTTTAGTGTGGGTGACTATAAGCATGCAACTTGTTGACGCGGATTTCACACACCTAATTAATGAAGACATAAATTGCTAATCTTTAAAAATAATTATCCCATAAAAAATAGATATTAAATGCTTATAAAAAAGAATTAAATTTATTAGATTTTATAATTTAATTAATATTAATAAATTTATAAATTTGTAAAATTTTATAAATTAAATTATAATATATAATTAATATAATCATTAAATAAGAATTAAGGTGTAAAATAATTTTTTATAAAGATAATTGTCAAAGTAAGAATCAGGTCCAATATTTCATAGTGGATCCAGCAATGCAAAAAATAGCCCCACCCACCAATTCAATAAAGGGTGGCAAGCAACCAGCTAGGTAGCCATAGCTGGCTTTTACCTTCCATGTACAAGAGCCAAAGCCTTCCAAATAAACACCCACTATTTACTGCTAATTGGCCAAAACAAATTTATGTATTCATACGGAAAAGGCAACAATGTTTTGATTCATTCGGGGGACACCCACCCTCCCGGTGGGTCCCTCCTTGGACAGGTACAAACGCCAAAGGTGGCATTTAATAAGAAAGTCTAACAAGGACAACACAAAAATAATGGGGAGATTTTGTTTTTGTAGGATAGGATCTTTGGGCCTCCAGTGGGCCCCCACCGGATCAGGACCATCTGTCCCTTTATGACCGGCATGCCCTCCAATACACGTGAATCTGATTCCCCCTTTCTTTTTATTTTAATTTGATTATTATTATTATTAGCATTATCTGCATCACAATTTTAATTAATTAATTTAATCACCCAATTAAGTTTCATTAACGACATAATGATCCCCCATGACAAGAATAAAATAACACCACCATGTGTCATGAATTTGAGCATTTTCTGTGCGCTGGTTTGTGATAAACGATGCATATAATATATTTTTATTATTTAATCATTGGACTTACCACCTGAATAATTTAATAAATATATATAAAATATAAAGTATGTTTCTACCTAGGAATCTAAGCAAAAGTTAGTGAACATTTTACCTAAAAAAGAAATGATGCCCTTTGGGTATGCTTTTATGGAATAATTTTATTTATTTATTTATTTATTTATTTTATTTATGGGTGACTTATTGCAGGCTTCAGAGTTGAGACACCATGATGGATATGGGGACTAGTGGACATGATCTTGATGTGGAAATATCGTCGTTATTTCTTCTTTGGCCAGCGCTTGATTGCAATTTAGACCATTGAATTGGTGTCCCCAATAATATTATTCGTTTTCTAGCATTTATTGTAAAGTTTTTGGGCCCCTTTTCCAATTCATAGACAACTATATCATTGTCAAACCAAACAACATTTTCCTCTCGCAATTTGTCTGTGCCACCCACCTCTTTAGGGATCACACTCTATTTCATCAAATTGACTAAAATATTTTTGCAATTATATAGATGGTGGAACCATTCAATTGGGTCACCTCCCCCCCATGCTTAGGCCAAAAAATTGACAACTTATAAGTATTTTATTTTATTATTTTTGCAATTGGTATGATGACCCTCAAATGTATGTTCCATAATTTTCAATTCTCCATCAATTTGCCGTGTGGAATTGTAATTGCTCATTAGGAATCTTGTTGTGTTAGATATCATAATAAAATGCATTGGTAATGATATTTTCCATCTTTTCCTTTTAAATGTTATTTTTCTTCCTACATTTTTTTGGGTACTTATCAACTTTCATTATGTACTTGAAATTGAGAGGTCCTTGTCACACTATGTCACATATGCTTGTCTTCTAATTGCTTAGATATGAATACTAACATTGTTGACATTTTTAATAGTATAATGAGATCTGTTTATTTAAGTGATTTATATTTTATCTTCAAAAAATATTTAAAACATTAATTAGTGAGGCCTATTGATACTAAACTATTTTTTTTTTGTATAGGCAAATATTACTAAAAATAAGAAATGAAAGTGACAATAATTCACTCTTTTCATCTTTTACAAAAATCGATTAATCAGGTAGCCTATTTAATAATTAAACAATTATAATTACACCTATCAAATTGAATGACTCAAAATAAACTACAATAATCTAAGTATAGGTGCCTTGGGCATGAATCAAGGATACCTTATTCATGTCCTAAAATACACATTAAAATAGTGTTCTCCTATAATTTGGACTCATATGCTATGAATAAATTTGTGGGGGAGAACATTATGGACGGCAAAGGTATTTGTAAAAATGATTTATAAATCTTGGTTCACAATGTACTTAAACTAAAGCATGAGAGATCTAGTAGTTGAGTCACTAATGTGATGATGATAGTAGTTTAAATATCTTTTCCTATTTTTATTTTTTTCTTCTCTAAATAAGGTGATGAGTTTCAAGCCCCATCTTGCAAGTCTAACGCCAATATAATTTGAGAAAAAGAAAAGTTAGTGAAACTAAAAAGGTTCTTGATATGTTTTCAGCTTTTAGCACCACAAGTTAGGCGACTACTTAAAGCACTTTGAACCATTATGGACCCTCAAATTGGTTACAATGACCTTTGATCTCATTTTTCAAACTATTTGCTTTGGTTACTCTTTTAAGAAATCCTCTCTCTCTCTCTCTCTCTCTCTCTCTCTCTCTCTCTCTATTTCAGAATTTGAGCTAGAACATAACCTTACATGTGGTTCTAGTTCAATAATTTAATTAATTAGAAACATAATCTTCATATAAAGAAACAAGATTAAGAAGACACAATATAAAATAAAAACAATTGAATTATTCATTCTCTAGATCCTAATCTATCATGAAAAAAAATATATTGCTAAGAACACTTGTATGTATTGAATAATTATGGTTGATTGGAAGAAGAGAAATGTAACTTGTAATTGAGAAGGACGGTTGGATTACATTAATTAATTGAGCATAATCCCTTATTTAGTGCATCCTGATGAGTGTGTGGGTCCCCTTCAAATACCATGGTTTGATTAAATTGATGGCGATGGTACAACATTTGATTAATTTAACAAACAAATTGAGCATTACTTATTGATTGAAGAAAAGGGTATCATAGCTTTCTTGAAAATGGTGTCTTTAAAGATAATTGGGATTGTCAAAGAGGGAGGGATTTTAATTTAAGTACTAAGAAGTTTGTCAAATGGCACATCTCATGAAGGTGTTTTAGTTGGGTGGTGCATTGCACATTGGAATCCCCAAAATTTTCCAAGGTTTTGAAAATGCCTTTAAGCAAAATTAATAATCAACATCGACCAAACACACAAAAACACACAACACATGGATATTATTGCCAAAGGGAAAGGCAAACCAACACTAACCCACAGTGCTCCATGTCTCCCTTTTAAGAAAAAGACGTGTGAATAAACTAACCCACTTTCATTGCTTTGGTCCCTTTTCTCCATAGAATCACACATCCATTTCACGTGGGGTCATCGCCCTTTACTCCTACCTTCTCCATCTTCTTCTCCCAAGAACATTCATTTAGACAAAGTAAATATTAATTTCTTTACTAAACATCATTATCTATCTATCTATTTACATAAGTAAATCTTTTTTATTACGAAAAGAATGGTAAAACATTGAATACATACATAAAATTGTAAGTTTAAATTTAAAATACTAAAAGACGAAAGCATCAAAGCAACAATACTGCAAGCCGACTACGTAGGTATAGTTAATTAGATTAAATTGACGAAAGCAAAGGCCAGTTCAAATCCATCGTCACGTACACACTACGCACCTGGCCACCAACTAGGACAATGACTCTCAACCCAACGGCAATTTTTTCTTGAGGAGCGAAAGGGAAGGGCTTCAAAGTGTCTAGACCCATGCTTGTTGCTTTCTTTTATCTTTTTGGTTGAAGGGGTGTGCTTGTGGTAGACTTGGTGTAAAGGGTTAGAAATGTGTGTCACTTAAGTTGTCCACATCGGTGATATACATATTCCAAATTTTTCAGTTGGGGGGGATTGGGGTGGGGCTGCTTAAAGTATTGTGATAGTACAAAACACAGAATATGGATTTAAATAAAGGACAGGGGGGCCATGATGGGGACCCTAACTTTCTTCCCTTTTGAAGGGGGGGCACTCATGCATTACACTCCATCACCTTAGAATTGATTTTTTTGCTTCTTTTGTTTTATCCTAATGCATATTTTCTTCTTTAAAGAGGAGGGTCCCACAGCTCTCCCATCTCACAAGTCACTTGAGAAATACTGATTAGACCTAAGGTAGATGGAATAGAAATGAGGCTGGGCCCCCAAAGTAGCATCCCCCTAATAAATGTGAATCACAAAGTCTAAAGGTACCACAGTGAAAGACATTCAGCAATTCAAAGACTACTGATTTTCAATCACAATGACATTTTGCTGTTTGAAGTTGGCCTAACCTTAAATTCCAGTTCTTTCTTGAAATTGATGAGGATGGTTGTAGGTGCTGTATTGAGGTTCCTTCCCTTTCTTGTTAGGCTAATGTGAGCCTTTTTTTTTTTTTGTGTAAAGGTGTGTAGTTAAGAAGAAGCTTGATTACCCTATAAGATTGTCCATTTCCATAATCTATTTTATTTCTCTTTTTCCACTCTAAGATTAAGCATTACTTTGGAATGATGCAATGCAAGCCTATATTTATTGGCAAGAGCCCTGTTGGTGTCTATCTTTTCCTTTCTCACATTGTTTGATTCTGGTTTTGCTTTGGAAGGTAATGGGTGATATGTTTGTTCTTTTGGAAAAGGCATGGTGGGTCAAGATAAGAATCCACATCCTCCCAAAAGAAAGAGGGCATAAACCGTTCACCTAGAAATCATATCTCACACAATGAAATTAGCTTTATTGGGGGAATTTCAATGACCTGCCATGAGCCTACTTTACAAGGATGGATTTGGAGTGATGGGTGGAGTAAGACTAAAGATAGGGACATTATTAATGGCATTTTTGAATGCAAAATCATCCCACTAAGGATGAAACATGGAAAAGAGAGACTAAAGAAACACATAATAGTGAAAAGGAGGAACATTTCTAACTATTCTTTTTCTCTGGCTTTTGGACAGTTTGATGTGTGCAAGTGTAATCATCAGCCTCCCCCACTAACATAATATCCATGTGCTGAGACCACCTAGTCTTGCTCACCCTATTAATGGGTTCTTGGAGATTGTGGTTGCAAACCCAACTCCCCCATCTTGGGTAAAATGATTATGCGTTTGCCATTCCCCCATCTCTCTCTTTCTTATCAGTGGGGACTTTATCTAAAAGTGTTTTAATAGTTCCTTCTTGTCTACATTAGGCACTACTACAAAAGCTAACTGCTAAACCCATTGATGCTTTTTGGTTGAGGTAGGTGGGCACCCATGATATCTAGTGTCATATAGGATAGGATTTTCTATGTGGATGAATAGTATGTAAAGGAAGGGGATTGGACAAACCATGGCATAAAATATTTCAAGTTATTCCAGTGAATGATCTCCAATTAAGAGCAAGGTTGACATAGATGTACCATGAAACCCTCCCTTCCCACTTAAAATTCAAAGAGCGAATAAAAAGTGGAGAGGATTTTTCCCTTATTCCCCTTTTTGAAAGTTGCACATTCTAATTGAGAGTCCATGAATAGGAGAATTGACAGTGACATTACAGAGAATCAGCTATTACTTTGAACAGAATATATGGGGGAAAAAATATTTGGTATTATCATCAGTATGGGAGTGCATCACATTGTGCTGTCCACAATTCATCTTGTGAAAGAGGAAGATCAGGCCCACTGATAATGGACCATAATATTTCTGTTGTTGGAAATATAACTCCAACTTGATGACTCTGCTACCTCTCCCCCCATTTGTCGCTTTTCCATAATTCTCCCAAGTTTCTGTTTTTCACTTTTCTCTTGTTGGGATAAAAATGGAAGAAGTTGAAGCCATAAGGCATAAGATTCACAAAACTATTCTTGTCCAAAACATGTATACCAGCTGTTTTTTTCCATGTTTTGAGAGGGCTTACGGTGTTTCTGCACTTTAAAAGACTTGTCCACTCAATGCTTCTTTCCACTATTAGCATGTCCAATCAATTTTACAATTAAATTATTAGTGGGGGATCAAAGGAAAGATCAAGAGATGACATCAAATGTAATGTCATGGTCATTCATTCAATTCAGATTTGGATGGTAAAAAATATTAAATGTTGAATGTATGATTTCACTTTTGTTTTTGCAGGCATACTATTCTTAATTGGGGCCTATAACCTGAAGCGTTAACAACATGTTGCATGTTCCTATTCTATGTTAAACAACTTCATTGAAGTAGGCCTCTAATTTTGTCCTTGATCATATTTGATTTTTTCTGTTGAGTTGGTGGGATGCCCTACCATATGGGATAATATGGCACAATTACAGTAACAATAGCTCAAGTACTACCCTACCCCCATCTTAAAATTCAGCTATTGCCCTATTGCTCAACCTATTTTTTCAATTTTTAATCACTTTAATTGACCCATAATTGAGGTCTCGCAGCTTCCCACTTGCCACTTGATAAATACTTCTAATGATATTGCAGCAACCTAAAAAGTTAGCTTGTGTACTTGCATCTCAAACCCTCTAAATCTGACAAAACAAATGGGGCCATATTGATAAAGCAAGACAGGTGGGATTTAATGTGTTGGGCCTCAGGGACACTGTGATCCACTTGATTGGCTATAACAATCTGACACATTTGATCAAGCAATGTCCCTATTTTATTAAGATCTGATTCTTTTTGGGTTATAATGGAATAATAGATAGTGACTGCACAGCCCAGGCTCGTCCCCACCTCACCTTGTCAGCACGTAATGTGTAGTATGAGGTTTCCTCTCTCCATGTGCTTATCATTCATTGACGTTACATGGCTTGGCTGATTTCCCAGCAATTAATAATGACACATCCAATTCGATGAAGATACAGAGAATTGTGGATCTCACCTCTTTGAAGACTTGAAACTCTTCAGTTTTTTTTTTTTTGTGAATTTTTTATTTTATAATATGTAAGTCTTTTTTTATTAATTTTATTTAATTCTGTATTTATCTTTATTACTACACATCTTATCTTTTTTTAAAAGCATAAGAGATTTTGTCCCCTCTATATAAGTGATTAATTGTAATGGAAGAAGGCTTCACCTTGAAAATAAAAAAAATTAAAATTAGGCCACAAAATTTAGTAAATTCTTAATATAATACTAGAATCTATATAATTAAATAGTTTAGAATTTAAGTTGCCTTTATTATTAAAAAATTAATTTAAAGTTTGAAATAAAAATTAATAAATTTATACATTATAAGAGAATGTGTTAAAATATAAAATTACTTTTAAATTTTTTTAAAGAATTGATTTTTGATACTTTTACTTTACATTATAGAATTCATTGAAATAAATTGTGTCCATTTACTTAAATATTACAAGTTTTAAATATATGCTAAACTGTATAATTTAAGTAGAGTCTAGAGGATTTTAATGACTCGTAGATTAAGCAATTAAACTAGACTTGGGCCTTTTGCCTTTATTATTTTATAATTTTGATAATTTTTTATAATTTATATTAAAATATACTTTAAAACTTTTAATTTTTTCTTTGTAACTTTCATTTCTTTTTTTCATAAACCTTTTTTCGTTCTTAATTGTATATTTATTTTTCTCTTACTTTCTTCCACCTTTAAATCCTTCAAATGCAAAGAATCCATCTCCAATCAAACTACATATCTCAAATTTTTAAACACTAAGTCGGTGCCCAATTAGTAATGCAAATGACATAACAGAAGGATGCTGACATAGACCCCATTGCTTGATAGTGCCAACTATCAAACGAAAGCCTTGATATGCATGTGCAACAGAAATGTGTGCCAAAGGCATAGGACAACAATAAAGAATACACACGTCAGTGCAAACAGATGTTGAGATAACATCCAAATGGGTGTCTTTTAGCTACACATGCTAGTGATTTAGAAAACTTGAAAGTGGCATTTATGATGAGGAGATATATATTAGCATATTATACATAACCCAATGAAGAATGAAGTAGGTTTATTGCACTAATTTTGTTTGAATAATAATTTTCACTTATAAAAGTTTTCACTAAAATCTCACAAAAAGGTTTGAAATTTCTTACCTGAAGGCAAAGAGGAGTTAGACAGAAAAAAAAAATATAAAACTAAGAGATAGTAATAGAAAAATATGAAATTTATATATTAAATTATAAAAAGACATAAAGAAAGCTATGGAAGTTAGAGAAGAAACTAAGAGGATCCAAATACCATAACATATATATGATTTGTTTAATTTATTGAATATTATAATTTAAATTAAGAGGTTAAATAAATTAATAATTTAAAATTTTTAAATAAAATTATTATAAAATTTAATTTATAAACATAGAAAAATTGATTTATTTTTTACAATTTATAATCAACCAATAAAGCTTCCCAAGGGGTAGCAAAGTCTCTAAGAAACACTGCCTTGTGATGCATCTGGGATTGAGCATGGAGAGAGGACAGAGTAATTATCAATAAAAGCAAGAATTTTTTTTTTTCATTGAAACTTTTAGGGATAATGATAATTATATGAAATTTGATTGAGGGGAAGTAGTCCTAAAGTGTGTGCTGACCAACCACAATTAATAGGATTTTGATTGAACAACATTAATATTGGGGCCACTGATGTGTATACCAGAAAAGTAAAGGAAGAAAGAAAAGAACCACTTGGGTCTATTATTAGCAAATCAAAGAGTGAATTGGAAACTGTTTTTTATTTTTATTTTTTTGTCTTTTACAGGCCTTGAAAGCATTCTGCATGTGTACCTAACCTAGCCTTGTCTTCATCACAGAGAAGTTCTTACTAGTCATAGCTTTATCATTTTTTCACCACCCAATCAGAAGAATAATATCTCTCAGTTATGGATATTTCTTAAGCTGTTGAGGGTTTTTAATATTTCTCAAAATTTGTCACCTAAATCATCTCATGGCACAAGTCATACCTCCCTGTTAGATTGTTGTATAGGTTGTTGTTGATGTATATAGATGTGTCCAATTGATGAGGTCCACTCTAGAAAGAAGGCATGCATACTTGGTGATGTGGGAGATAACTTGTTTACATAATGAAGCCAGATTGTAAGATGTGTTGGGGGGGTCTTACAATTTAGTCTGTAAGACTTGATATATTTAATAATTTAAATTTTTTAAATAAATATTTAATAGAATTTCATTTGTAAAAATAATATGATTGTTTGGTAATACTTTAGAAAGTGTTGAACATATATGTTGTCCAAATTAGACGTATCAGAACACAACTGAAACTTAAGCACATATCTTTTCTCAATGGATGGCTAAAATATCGCTTCCAAATTCATAAGATGCCACACTGCATTAGAGGTCAATTCTCCAATAAAATTGGGTGAATTAACTATTTGTTGAAGTAAATGTGAGTCAAATAGTTATAAACACTCACTGATAATGGTGGCCAGCAAATGCAGGCTTAAAGATATGAGCACCATATTTTCTTTTTGGAAAAGAAATTGTAGAGGGAAAGAGAATATGAATTCATTTATTCTCTGAAGTATCATATAAGCATATGTCTTAGCGGAAGAATAAAAGAAAGCACAAATCCATCAAGCACAAAGAACATGTAGGAGTCTTTATTTTAGAGACAAATCATAAAATCCAGATTCCAGCTAAGTAGTAGCTTATCAAACAATGTTCTACAATAATAATATTCCAGAAAAGCTGCTCTCACATAGAGTGGGAGCACCAAATGCTCACAAGATGTGTGAGTGTTGTTAAATTTTATGGGTCACGTGGGTTGTATAATTTAATTTATAAAATTTAAAAAAATTAATAATTTAAATTATTTTAAATAAATATTTAATAAAATTCAATTGATAAGAATATCAGTACTAATACTATTCCAAATGGAATCTCATATTCTTAGACCCTCTTTAGGTTGATGTGGTAAGCAGAAGCCACTTAAAGAAAGAAAAGTTTTAACTTGAACCACAATAAGGTACTGTCCTTCTTTCTCAAATCTTTTACTGAAGTGGCTTACTGGCCTCAAATATGAAGAAACAACAACAGCATAGAGAGTACAAGGCATCTAGTTACTGCTTATTCGCATTGTGGCATAGGATTCCTGCAACATTCAAAGATGGTGTTCTTGAATGCCTTTGCTGGTCAGAGATGGTGTTCTTGAATATAATCATTCAACGAGAATTAAAAGATTTCAGCTCATAACGCGGGAACTGTATACATTCAGAAGAACGACTTCCGAAGCTTGACTATACACAATGCATGCCTACAGGTCCTTAATTTGGCCGTGGAATGGTTTCTTATGAATTTCTTCGACTTTTTATCGAGAGCATGGTCAGAGATGAGAATCAGTATTTAAATCTTTATCTAATAGCTCAACCATTTAGAATATCTGGTTATATTCAACATAGAATATCATTTACCTCAGGAATCATTTGCCCTCCTTGCCAATTTTCAACTCTGCATTTGTTTGTTACTTTTCCGAAATTCTCATTTGTCGTCTAATTAGATGCAAGTCATTAACTGTAAACTTAAAAATCTTTTTATTTTCATACAGTTCTCACTTAGAATTTAAATCATTAAATTAACTAAATTTTATAAATAAAACTGTGTAACCTAATTGATCTAATGATTATCTTTTTATACTTTGGGGATTAAGTGAAAATTCTGTTACAGAAACAATATTTCCTCCACTTAACATAAGTCTTCTAATTTTTGTTCATAATCTCTTTAATCAAGTAGCTAAGACTTGATTATCATTAAGTTAAATGTTTTTCAAGTGGGACAGTATGTTAGTAAGTGTCATTAGCTCTACACTAGACAACTTGAAAGCCAAGATGGCACCAAGCACCAATTATTAATACAATGCACGCCTTTTGTGAGTACGCAGTAAGTAAGGGGAATAATTTCACCGAACTATCCAAGAGAAATAAGAGACTTCAGGTTCAAGTTTCGAATCCAAGAACAGTGAACAAAATCTTTTTAACAGTGGGCAAGTCTAGTACATGGATTGCTGTTGGCCCGGCTCCCCACTTGAGTGAATAGTAACAGCATAGAGACAAATCACAATCAAAACACACAATATATCGTGCTTGAGCACATGGAGCAAATGGTCCAAAATGAGAGTAGATGGTGCAATAATGCCATGCATGAAGAAGAGGTGAGGTATATGAAAATGTTATGATGGCAAAAACTAGAACAAAAGTAGGTGACTATGAGCAACGTGGAAAGTGAAAGTTCCAAAATTCAAGTGAAAACTGAAGTAATGCTCTACAGCAAGTGATTGGGCCAACAATGGAAAGACAACAATCATCATGGCGTTTACCCTGTCCATGCATAAGACACATGACAGCTCTTCCCTCTCATTCAAATGTTCATATCATACCAACAAGTAAACAACTTTACATATCATTTCACGTTGGAAGAGCTGAATGCAGGAATTGCGGGTGCTCCTCATATAATGGTTATTTTAAGATTTCGGAGACTAAGAACATGGCTCTCCAACTACTAGCCCTGAACAATGGCAGCTGCTTTTGTAAACAGAGGTGTGATGAGATAAAAAGAGATAATGCGATGTTTCTGCATAATGGAAAATATCTCTATAATGTTGACCTGACCACAATATTAAGATGGAAATATGCACAGAAACCTAAATATAACAGCCATGTTATCCATTTTTTTCTTTTTCTCTTTTTTGGGTGCCCGGGGGGCATGGATTAAGTTGTTTATGAGTTGATGGCAAAGCAACACCTAATGTGAAAGTACTGCAAGACACAGCGAATGTGGAAAAAAATCTAATGCCAAGTATCAGAGCTTCTCCGAGGTTAACATACAGTAAAAGTTTTCCTTTCCAGCAGAAAAGCTGCCTGTTGAATGCTGATGTTGCAGCGCATCAGGGCCATTACAAGGATTGCATCGTTTACCAGCTCTGTTAGAATGCCACTCCATGGTAGTTCATATATTAAATAGGGTCTCAGATACCAGGGGTTACATCTTTCAACATTTTACTAGGAGTAATCTGGAAAATGTGATATGGCATTTGTTTTTTGATGAATGTAATATGGCATTTTTATAACCATGGATTAAATCAAGCATTCTCTGGAAGTATCATTTTTCAAAAGCACCGAATTAATTGCCATACAGTTTTTTCCAGCAAATCTTGATCGGCAGGTAATGTACAGAAATGTGAACAGATATTACAAATAAATCAATTAAAATATTTACACCTTTATACATCAATGCATAGTGCAATCACATGTGCTGGTTTGCCTCCAGTGTCAGTCATGTCTTCTCCTTGGTTACTTATTTTCAGCAACAAGATGTACAAGCCAGGAAGCAGTTTTATACAAGATTTTCAACAACCAAAAATACAAATATATGATTGTTTGTTCATCCACCTAGTTCAAGAAATCTTGTTTGTGATAATTTCATTTCAGAAAATCAAGTACTAGGTATAGGTTCTCTCACCATCACTAAAGCTGCAAAATCATTAACACCAATTTCAAGCCAGGACATCAGAAATCAACATCCCAGTTTGTGTTATGCAACCGTGTGATTCGAGCTCAGTATTGACCTGCTGTTCACAAGGCCAGATTGCAAAGAAAAACGCAAATGTGCAACACCAATAATTATTTGAGGAATGAATCCGATGAACTTTTAAATTTTTTTTCCTAAAACTCTTCTTACTTTTTCTTTCTCCTTTTTTTATTTTAAATTCAATTCAAGTTAGAACTTCATTTTGTGATCTAAAAATAGCATCATTAATTTTCCATTCAAACAACTATACTCATGTAAGCTGCACAAATATATTCACCAAAATAATGCTATAGTTATGCACTAGGGAAATATATTACATTCTAACTTGAGTGATTTAAAGGCGCTTCCCCTGTCAGCCATAACAATAAATTAATTGTTTCAGCTTCTAAAAGAGAAATATCAAGACAGGCTTTAGTGATGAATGTTATACTAGGATGCAATGAGGAAGAATAAATTAGTGAAAAGAAGAAGAGAATGGGAGGGAGGAGAGCTATATATATATATATATATATATATATATATATATATATATATATATGAATACCATTCTTTCAGACTCTTCCTTCTCTAATTATTTAAACATCTAAGGAAACAAAAGTCTTGATCTCTATGTTCTTGAAATATACATTGGTACCTTTCATATATTGATGACCGTGGTAACCTTTGTAAGTGTCAAATCAGCATAATAATGATTAATTCAAAAATGTAGTGGGGGAAAGCTAAAGCATTTAGAACTATTGCCATACCAGAACACTGATGGCTAAGTCAGTTGATAATCAGTTATTCCAGCATGAGGGAAAAACTAATGTATTATAACAATTACCAGAGCAAAACTCTGAGGCTACAAGTTTCTAAATTGCCAGCCATAAATATTTTAGCTTTTCTTTTTAACTTCAATCCTATTCAGACATACATACAATGCTCACATATAAGGGAGAATTATAGTGCAAAGAAGAGGAGCACATGCAGGATAAGACCCCACTAATAATATGTTAAAACTGGTTGTGAATCATATTGAAGAACTCATACTAGAGTATTGACGCATTATACCACCCCAAAATGCCATAGATAGATTTTTATTTTTTCACACTTTATTCCTCAAAAGGCATGAAGGCAACACACACATATAAGAGTAGCATATGAATGACTAGACATTGTAAAGGATATCTCTACATCCTGAGCCAAAGCCTCCATTCAAGCATCCCCTTCCACTTTTTCTGATGGACCCTAAATGTTTGCATTTATTTTGTTTTAGAAAAAGAATCTAACTATAAGAGATAGATGAAATTATCTGAGAGTACATATACTGGCTTGGCTGCAAATTGCTAACTAAATGTACTGGGACTCTTGTAAGGGTCAGAAATTGGCATGATAAACTTTTCTATATCACCTTGTTCTAGATACCATCCAACTTTATATAAATCTGAAGGTTCTGTTTCTGATCAAGAGAGCTTTTTATGGTTGTAAGCAATACATCCGATAACCAAGTTTATGTAAAACTATCAAGAGGACGTGCTATTATGTTTTTTATTCTAGTAAGGAAATTCCAAAACTGTTTCATATGCCCAACGCATATAATTCCAGTTTAAGTTTTCTGATCCTTTTTAAAATCGGTAGAAACACAGTACCTGTACTACTTTGAAAAAGGGTTGATGAACCAAATTCAACTTCTAAACAACTGTCTGTAAGGAATTCTTGCTGTCACACTGATTAATATTTCCTCTACCACTAAGTGCCACAAACTTCTCATTAAATCGCAACAAAGGACACTTATGGGTCAAGCTGGAACCAAGGTAGGCTTCTTTAAGAAAAACAGTACTTCTTACACCTTTATTTGTGAGGTAAAAGATCCCATGATGCTTTATCAAGCAAAGCAGTAATTTAGAAGGTAAGAAATACTCAGCATGAAATGCATCCAGTTGAGCAGAAGTCATCCTCTTTTCCATGGTCAAGCTCAGGAGCTCATGAAGCACTGCCACAGCTCGTTTGCGAGCTTTTGGATCTGCAGCTTCAAATCTTCTTGCATTCAAATAGGGAGAAGGAAACTCCATTTTCTGCCACTTCTGAAGTTGCTCAAGATAACCAACGTTTGGTCTGAAACCTGCCGGAAAATTCACTTTAAATGCATATGGACCCACAAGATTCCCATCTTTTGATATCTTAACCTTCCTTTGACATCCAGCAGGAATCAGAATTCCTTCTTGTGCTAACCTAGTCTCCCGGGCAGTGATAGCCAACGAAGAATCCCAACTTTCCAATTGAAGACAAGCTCTGCCATTGACATCTTTTAGTGAAAAGAATTGAGGGTACTTGGGAATCAATGAAGTCTTAAAATCATCTGGCAAACCCAATTCAGATTCAACAAATTCAATCGTTTCAAGCGGAACACAGCAATCAACAGACAACATTAACAGCTTCCTTAAGTTGTTAATCAAAATGGGTTCCATCAACTTCCTGGCCTCAGCTTCTTCACTGGCAATTTTTCTGGCCTTTTCGGTGAGGCACACAACAGGGAGTGCTCTGTTACCACCACCCACGTGAAATATTGAAGGGTACCTCTCTATAACAGCCATGAAATTCCATTTCTGCACAAATCCAACATGTTTTTCAAGGTCCCGAAGAAGGACAGATTGGGACTTTTGGGATTGGATAATGGACTTGAGCTGCAGAATCAAGGATGGCTTTTTCTGTAACTCCATGACCCTATCAAGTTCAGGGACTCTGTGGTAGATTTTCTTCTTGGGTCTTCTTCCCCCACCAGACTTCTGCCTGATTGCCATCCACATAAAACCTGAGTTATGATTTGGAACCAATCTTGGATGCAGATGACGGCGCATAACTGTATAGTTCCTTTCTCCGGAGACGAGAACTTGGAGTCGGATATGCGTCCGCCGGTAGCAAAAAAATGAAGACTTTTTCCAATTTTCTAGGGGTATAACGAGGTTGAGCTCCGTGATTCCTTGCAAATTGCACGGGACATTGGACACGGCAGCTGTGATGGTTCGAAGTCTCGAACTTCGGATGAGAAGGGTAATGATACACTGTTATAAAATTAAAAATAAAAATTACCTTCTAAATTATACGACAATTT
The DNA here is from genome assembly GCA_037013595.1 of Dicorynia guianensis. Classification (NCBI taxonomy): domain Eukaryota; kingdom Viridiplantae; phylum Streptophyta; class Magnoliopsida; order Fabales; family Fabaceae; genus Dicorynia; species Dicorynia guianensis. Next base: position 8,911,519 of record JASUAB010000009.1, read on the forward strand.
AGACTTATATACATATGTCTCAAGGGAAAGGTCAGGTGTCAGTCTGGTGTCAATAGGAGAGAAAATGTCTTTCATCAAGTAACATAAGGATACTCTAAAAAAAAAATTATAACAAAGGATTTACATACATTCCTCATCGATTGAATCTAACAATTATGATTTTTATAAAAATTATCTTAAAAAATTATTAACTTTAAAATTTAAATTTTAAAACAGTAAAATTTTAAATATTAAATTTTAAAATTATAAGCATTACACTTTTAAATCTGAAATTTTAAATAGTAAAATTATAAACTTAAATTTTTTTTTTAAGTTCTAAACTTTAAAAGTTAATTTTTAAATTTTAAATTTTAAATATTACTTTTAAATATGATATTTTTGTCATTCAAAATTTAACTTACACATAATTCTTTATTGATTCATATATAAATATTATAAATTTATAATTTTTTATTCTTAAATTTTAAACTTTAAATATTTTAAATTTAAATTTTAAAAGAATAAAATACATTATTTTAAAAATGATAGTTTTGTTACTTCAAATTTAAACTGACTTGCTTATAATTATTGTAGTAAATTATTAGTTGCATATATTCAAGATTAATTAAAGGCAAATATTAATATATTCCATTTTCAAATTGATTGATAATGTAACAATGCTGATTTAGATTGTCATGTTATTTACAATAAGATTTTTTGATGAAGTTTTAAAACGTTTAATGTTACTCCGAAAAAATGTTAATGGAGATAGAGTCACATAGCAAAGAAATGATGAGAGACAAATTTCCCGTGAAGATTAGAATTTCAGAAGCTTGGCGTTGATTTCCAAAACACTGGCCATGTGGTGGCTAATTAACCAGAGGCAGAAGAGTAGGACCAGGATATTTTTCTGCTCATATACCCGGTTTAATCATCACCCTTTTCTTTTTTTTTTTTAAATAGTCATTTTCAGTCGACAAAATCGGTTGAGCTACTTTGTGAAAATCTAGTTGTTTGCTTCCAAGTCTTCCATACTACACTTTTCTAATGTGATGTGCTGTGCTTGAAACATTACTCTTAGTATCTCCCAATAAATTAGAAAAACATTGCCAGCCAATACATAAATCTGGATACCAGCCTTTTGGCTCATACTTCAGTGTTTATGTTTGTAGCAAATAATAATAAGAAAAGCTTTTTTTTTTGTTTTTTTGGTACATAGAAAAGCTTAGACTTTGATGTCATCCATTATTGAAGGAAATTCGCCATTCATGCACATACATTAGAATTCTTCCTTACTTCTCAAATAATGATACATAATGAGAAGGAACTAAATGGGGCCATAATATTTATTTGTGGCTTGCAAAAGAAATTATGGTAGCACCATCAAAGTCTGCTGCCATCGAGGTTTCAGCAGTAGCCATGATCTCAAGCTACTGCTGTTTTAAAACGCAACAGTGTGTGGTTTTTTGGGCCATTCTGAGTAATCACCAAGCCAGTGTTACCATGATCACCACTGCAATATAAAATTCTTAAATTTCGTTTATAAAACCAATTGGTGATTTATTTAAGCCCATCAGGGGAAGGATGGATGCTGGAACCTTACACCTTCATCAATCAAATGCCTTCACCACGATTATATAAGCTGTTAAGTTCCATCATAAATTCCCAATAGATATCAGAAACTACAGATCGGTAACTAGTTGAAAAGAGGGCAGTATCTTTCAGTCAAAAGGTATGCAAGTCATCTATTCAGAATCAAGGGCATAGTCACTCCAAAAGAGCACTGAGACACCTAAATAATATACTATGCCTACCTTCTCATTGTATGTGTTAATGTATGTACTATAGTATCAATCTCCCATTTCACAGTGATTCTGATAAATTCGGATGTTCCAAGTACAACTGCAAACAAAGAGGTTCACTACTCATAGACTTTATCGGAGTTATCAGTGGGGGCTGTTGCCACTGCTTTGTGTCACTAGAGATCCATAACTCTGCATCCTTGCTTGTGCCAACTTCAGGAAGGGATCGGAAGTAAGCAGTAATCTCCCACCTGCAATCTGTTTGGAGAGGAAAGAAAAGAGTTTAGACCTGGGTTTCACTCTCTAGATACCAAAGAACATGTTATAGTTGACAAATGCAGCAGAGACCAAAATATAAAATACTTGAGTAAAATTAATACAAGCTGAAAACAACAAATGATGGGAAAATATGTAGGTCAGGCTTGGGCATGTATGTGTCTGTGTATAAAAGAGAGAGAGAGAGATTAAGAGAAAAAGGAGACAGGATAGAGTGGAAAATTAAAAAGAATTAAATACTGCCAGACTATGCTCGCATCGCATTTACCCTGGGGAAGCTCCTTAGTAAGAGATTCTGCGACTGAAAGCTTAATCAGGAATAATCTGAGAGAAGACTCCAGGACTGACTCTTCCACCTTGGCGCCATAATACTGGTCCAGTGCAAGCTTAAAAACAAATTTCTCCAGTGGAACATTATCAGCATTGAAGAATATAACTGCTACTCTCTCCACCATTCCCTAGTAAAAGGTAGGTAAAGGGGGAAATGGAAAATGTCAGGCACAAAGGTTTTCCACGCAACGTAGAGGACCTGCAGTCAGCTTTTGAATTATTTACATTCTTTGCAAATAAGTGCTACATCACAGATCTCTAAGAAAAATCACAATAAAAATTGTTTACTGGAGCTCTTCATTCTATGAAAAAAGGTCGTATATCTTCTAAGAAGTCTTACAGAAGATAAAATATCCATATAAATAGTATAAACACTCTCTGGAATATTCAGTACATTTAAAATACCTATGAGCCATGGCTGGTAAAGTTCTCAATGATGACATAAAGGAACTTGAAAAATTTAGTATACTGCAAGCTTCAGTTGCTTGTTATAAAAATAAGCATATTAATTATCTACTTATTGTGAACATATATTTCAAGAGCCAAGCAAAGTTTCCAAAGCCTGTAAATTCGGAATAACCAACTAGATGCAAAAGTAATCATGACCCAACAAAGCCAAAAGTATTACATGCAAAAATATAATTCAAAATTACATTGTTATAAGTTTAGTAGCAAAAGTAAAGGAAGAGACTTGATTGAACCAAATGTTTTTAATTTGCACTTTACAAATTCCAGGTCTAGGTAATACACCATAGTATATATAACCAATGCATTGACTAGTGCAATTAATTCCCTGGTAAATTAAGTTTGCACCTTAAGACAGCAGAAATGATGAAATACATTGCATTGCACTGCCTTTAGTACAACAAGATAACATAGCCAAGTTCAACAAGAAGCTTATCAACATATCTTAAATATTAATCACCAATACTTGAGTGCCATACCAAAAAAATCTGATCTTTTCCATTCCCAAACTAATTGCTACTAGCAGGGAATGTAACCAATCATATAGTATTATCTAATTCATGCATGTTGATTTTCACAAGATTAACCTTCTATTCTGAAAGTAGTTATCTAGATTTTGGCTAAGTTGAAGTGAGAAAGAAAAGAGAAAAGGGGAAAAAAGAAGAAAAAGTACAAGAAAAAGAAAAAGAGCAAGAAAAGAGCTTAGGCAGTATACTGATTAAATAGTGGACTTGCCTCCAAAGGTATACAACAAGGTAATTTATCTTAACCTACTGCTACAGTAGCTGGAAGATTAACGTATTGAACAGTTCTAAATTGATAGGTAAAGGACATGACGATAAAAGAAGCTTGACTCCAGGGCTCAGGATTACCCAAATGCCAGAAACTATTTTTGCTCCTAAACTAAGCTTATGACAAATGACATGTCATCAAACACTACCATATGACCAAACATTTACAAGAAATACTCATTCGTATACGCATTCTGAATTCTAGCAGACAATTAGAACCACCTATATATGATTACATAACAATCAACCAACCTGTTGTAGAAAGGGAAGAAGTCCAGAAACAGCAGCATGTATGTAATATCTGAGTTGAGGATGGCGAGCACTTTGTACCACTACATTCATATATCTTCTCCTCTCGAATGCACCTTTTTACAAAGATTTTCAACATAAACACTGTTTACCGCTAAGGAAGACAAAAGAAAGCTAGGAAGAAAATTTTTTCACGCCTAGGGGCAAGAATGCGGTCAAAATCCAGACTTTGTATCTTCTAGGCAACCAAACAGTGAAAAGAGGTTGAAAAAAGTAATGGATGAGAGAACCAACCAGAAGGGTAGACCCCTTTGAGATAAACAATAGCGGTAATTGCCACTTCTAAGAATTCAATCAAAACCCGAGCTGTTTGGCCTGCAAATTTTCAGAGAGAATTATCTGTGCTGTAAATATGTTTATGGCAAGCAAAAATCAAAACCTTATTTTGTTTAATTCAAACCTTGGGGCGATTGATTCTCTCTGCGGTCCATCATTTACATCCAAATTCCGAGAATTGAATTCGTGTCTCCAACTCTCCAATTGAAGAACGAGCGGCCTCCGCTCTATCCCTTCCGCAATGGCCATGAATTCTACTAAAATGACAAACATGCCATCGCTCCGGTCCGAACCAAATTCAAGCTCGATCATGTGAACCGATCCATCTACCGCACTTTCCAGGTCGGCGCAAATTGTAGTGAGAGAGTTAGGGTGCACGTCGGCTGTTTTCGGTTTTAGTTGAAATAAAAAATGATCGAGAAAATATGTTTACTTATAAAAAGTGAAAATATTTTTTAAAATAAGGTAGATTTTAAAAATAATAAAAAATTATTTTTATTATTTTTATGTCAAATTTTTAAAATAAAAAATATAAATTAAAAATATAATAATAATTTTAAAATTATTATGTAATTTTTAAATTTTAAATTCTAAATCTTAAATTTTTAAATCTCAAAATCTTAAAACCTAAATCTTAAATTTTAAAACCTTAAAATTTTAAATTTTAATTCCTTAAAATTTTAAATTTTAAATCCTTAACTGTAAATTATAACTTTAAAATTATAAATCTTATAACCCTAAAATCTTAAAAGTCTAGATCCTAAATATTCAACCCTAAACTTTAAATTTTAAAACTTAAAAATTCTAAATCTCAAAATTTCAAACCCTATATCCTAAAGCCTTAAACTTCTAAACCTTAAATTCAAAATCTTCAAAATATAAACCTTAAATTTCAAAATCCAAAACCCCAAAATTTTCAATTTCAAATCCCAAAATTCTAAACCTTAAATTTTAAATTTTAAAACCTAAAATCTAAACCCTAAACCTCAACCCAAATTTTAAACTCTAAAACTTAAATCTTAAACCTTAAATTAAATGTATTTTCATTATTTTTTTAGAAATAAAATTTAACTGATACAAAACAAATATTTTTTTGTAATCCAAACATTTTTTTAAAAAAATTGTTTTCAATAAAAATAAATTTAAATGAAAACAAAAAATATTTTTACAAACCAAATGCATTCTATTATTGTTGAGCACATAATTTTGAGATTTATTTACTTTGGTGTGGATTTGTTGTTGGTTCCATAATTCTTTTTTTACTTGATGCTTGCATATTTAGATTTATTAAATCTCAGATACTGAATTGTAAGATTTAATAGATTTAATAGTTAGATTCTATAAGATAAGGATGATGTGAAAATAAAGTTATAAAAATAATAAAATTATTTGTTACATAGTGCCTTATTTTTTTTAAAAATTTTTTCAAGAGTATCCTCTATTCTTTAAATAAGAAATTAATTCCTTTCCATTTGAATTGACAAACTGCCTCAAGGTCCCTTAGAACACAATTAGCTATCACGTTGCAACACTTTGTTGATTCATCATGTCTATTTTTCCTAAATAAGATGGACTCTCAATGCTCCTAACTTAAGTCAATTATGGACCCGGATTCGTTGCAATGAATGTATAGGAAAGGAAGAAAATTAAAAGGGAAAAAATTAATAAAAAAGAATAAAATTTATACATTAAATTATAAAAAGAGATAAAAAAAATACTAAAATAAAACAAAATTAAAGTCAAAGAATTCTGATTCAGTCAATTACTCTTAGATTATGATTTGGACTGCTGAATTAATTTTTAGGTTAAAATATATAGAACTCTTCTGAACTTTAGGTCGATTTTAAAAAATCCTCCTAAACTTTAAAAATTTTCAAATGACCCTCTTGAACTATGAAAAATTTGTAAAACACACATTCCGTCAAGTTTTCTGTCAAAATTTAAGAAAATGACAAAAATGACCTTCATTGTAAAGTTAAAAAATTGAAGGCTGTAAACAGTAAAATTTTAGAGTTTTAACATTGAACCTTAACCCTAAACCCTAAATCCTAAATCCTAAATTCTAAATCCTAATCCTAAACCCTAAAATCCTAAAACTGTAAACCCTAAATCCTAAAATCCTAAAACTGTAAACCCTAAATCCTAAACCCTAAAACCCTAAACCCTAAAATCTTAAACCCTAAACCCTAAATCTTAAACCCTAAACCCTAAGCCCTAAATCTTAACTCATAAATCCTAAACCCTAAACCTTAAATCCTAAACCCTAAATTCTAAATCCTAAACCCTAAACCTAAACTCTAAACCCTAAATTTCTAAACCCTAAACCTTAAATTATAAATCTACATTAGGTTTTTTTTTTTTGCATTTATGGCATATTTATAAATTTATGTGTATTTGAAGGGTATTTTTGTCTTTTTATCGGGTAAAAGTGGAAGTTAACCAAAATACATCCAAATTTTAACAGAAAACTTGACGGAATGGGGTGTTTTATAAATTTTTCATAGTTCAAGAGGGTCATTTGAAAATTTTTAAAGTTTAGGAGGATTTTTTAAAATCGACCTAAAGTTCAGGGAAATTTTGTGTATTTTAACCTAATTTTTATTAATATTTTTACATCTATACTTCCCTATTTGGTTTGTTGTAATATACATAAAAATTCAGCTCAGTTGTTTTATGGTGAACTTGAATCCATTTTTCCCCTTATAAGGAACTTGTCTTCACCAATGGGTTTAGGGACTGAGTTACTCAGATTCCATGTCAAGAGAAGGACCGAAGGAATGGACATACTTTTTTATTAGAGCTAATAATCAGAGACTTAAGAAAATGAGAGTAATGCAATATGCATATAACAATACCCTCAATTTGATGCTACATGAAAACAGAAAGGTTGTACCAAGACATTAATCAGCCTAAGAAACTCCCCAGTTTCAGTTATATAGAGGGAGGAGAAGGGGAAGGGTTCGAGAATTGAAAACATGGCTTGCTCAGTAGCCAACAATCAATTCTTTATTTTTGGCCTTCTTTGTTCGGCTGCATAGAGCTATACCATTGCAAAAAACATAGAAGGTGAAGGGGCCACAAAGTCAGACCCCCGGAGGGAAGAAAGGTGCCTGCTTTTGCAAATGGCAGCAATTGCTCAATGGAATTCATGAGCAATATCTAAAGTCAAACTGGGGTTATAATGGTCGACAACTCGAGGTGAAAGAAATTTACCATTATTCATTCTACAAGGAATGTGAGATGTTGTATTATAATGAAGTCATTTGATTTTTTGTTCCTTGATTTCAGTTTTGAATATTGAATAGAAATGGTTGGAAATCATTAAGAATAGCTGTGTCTGTAGCTTTTGTGAGTTCAAACTTCTTGATGTTCAAGTTAACGTATCGATGACTTTACCTGGGAGTGGTTGAAATAACTGCTGATGTACACAACCCAGCTCCTATGATATTTTGAAACAAGTTTGGAAGAAAAATGTCTACAACCTCTTCTGGGCATCAATTTAATCTTGAAGGTAACATCTCATTAAATGGATTTCCCTGCCCAACTCTCCGGATTCATATTTGATCCATTTGCAAAATCCGTTAACAAGTATTTTAAGGCTACAATAACGAACTAAATCACCTATATAAGAGTCATAAGATTCAGCCTGAACTCAATGATCTTAAATATATAATTAATTTGGTTCCCTATTAAATACACCCACATGTCACTAAACAAACTAAAATAAGTTAGAGAGAACCATGGCAACCCAGATTAAGATAGCATTATGCTAAGGGAAAAATTGAAACAAAAAACTGAATTCATCTTATTTAGAATAGCACCAGTCAAAAACAACAACAAATAAACCATTAACACATGAGCTTGGGTGAACTAGAGAACCCATTGAACAAAGCAAAGAAAACAGGGAAACAAAAAGAAAAAAAGTAAACGGCAGCATGTCTCTTGGGCAACTACTGATTGGGGACTTCAAAGCCTGTCCTCATACTCAGATAAAGGCATCATCTGTTCCTTTAAGCCTTTCCTCTTCCGAATTTCTGCAACTCGCTGACCAGCCTGTGACCCAGGTTCCGGCGGATCAGATGACACCAATTCCCAATGATCAAATATCAACTGTGGGAAAGCCTGCCCTGAGGTTACAGCCCTCAAACTTTCATTGAATTTAAATGACTCAATAACCGGTAGGTATGCCTTTACATTATAAAGGGGAGTCCCAGGCCTCTGTATTTCCTCAAAGACAGGCCCCCGTTTCTGGTTGAGAACACTGCAGATGCCACCTAGAGCCTGTTCAGAAGCTTGTATTTCTACCAGATATACAGGCTCAAGAAGTCTGGGCTATGCTGTCAACATGGCAGCATAGAAGACCCTCCTAGCAGTTGGAATGATCTGACCACCTCCTCTGTGAATGGCATCAGCATGAAGAACAACGTCACAGATTTCAAAGCAGACTCCCCTCATATTCTCATCAGCCATTGGACCTTCTTTCGTTGCAATCTGAAACCCAGCAACAACAGAGTCCTTAATTTCATTCAGATACTGCACCCACTTACACGTGTCCACACTACGTTAGGACCAGTTGTCTCAGGTCCAAAACACCATATTTTCTTGGCAAGATCCTTGTCCCAACCAAATTCCTCAGATAAGATCTTGGCACTTGCTTTGGGGTCATCTCTAGGACCAATTCGCCCGTCATCAATGACCTCTGCAAGACCTTGTTCCATGGGGCGTGCTTCCATGTACAGACGGTTGTGCTTGTTGGGTGACTTGCTCATCACTGAACGGCAAGACTTCTCTAGGACAGTCTCACGGAAGGACACAATAGGATCAGATTTTAAAATTTCAGCTCCATTCATAAAATCATCCTGCAAGTCCTTCAAACAGATTTCGAGATGCAGCTCACCAGCAGCAGCTATGATGTGTTCTCCAGATTCTGCAATAGTACAAACCACCATAGGGTCTGACTTTGCTAAACGTTTAAGACCTTCAACGAGCTTAGGAAGACCTGAAGCAACCTTGCAGCAACACTTACGACTGGTGAGACAGAAAACTTCATAGCACGAATAGGGTGTGCATCAACTTCCTTCTCAGTCGTTAAAATAGCATTCTTGGTAATAAATTGATCCAAACCAACCATTGCAACTGTATTACCACAAGGGACATCATCTACAGTTTCCTGCTTCTTTCCCATCCAAATGACAGTTCGCTGTACATTCTTAACATACAAATCCTTCTTTTCCCCAGGGACATAATTTGGACCCATAATTCTGACCTTCAAACCAGTTGAGACCCTGCCAGAAAAGACACGACCAAAAGCATAGAACCTACCCTTGTCAGATGCAGGAATCATCTTCGAGATATAGAGCATTAGAGGTCCATCAGGATCACAGTTTCTGATACCATTAGCATACGGATCATCGAGGGGACCTTCATACAAGTTCTCAACACGGTATTTTTGAGCCTTGGCAGGAGAGGGAAGATGAAATATCATCATTTCCAGAAGGGCATTACTTGCTGGTAGCCAGCTCTGCATAACACGCTTCATTAATGCCTTCCCTATCAATTCCTTCTCCTCTGACTTCAAGGTCACCCCAAGCCTTTGCAGAATGGGCCAAAGCTTATCCTTCTGGTCATTCATGCAAATTTGAATAATTTGCTTGATTGGCTCACAACATAATTGAACAAAACCACGCTTACAAGTAGAAGACCCAGCATGCTTGCTGGTCCACTTCCTAGTGGCAGAGTCATAAAAATTCTCACCCCAAAGCCTATTCATCATCTTCGCCTCGTCAACTCCAAATTTGGAGGCATACATCTTGGCAAATTTTGTCAGTGTAAAAGCCCATCCATGCAACCCAGCAGAAAAAGCAATTGTTCCCTTTGCAGGGTATACCTGAACATCAAGTAGACTGTCCGCATAGGTTGCCATGATGACATTTGCGCTCTCAATAACCTTCAGGAATGTTTGGTATGCCTCTTCTCCGTCAAGGTGGAGCTCGAGAAAGCACCTATCCATCTTGTTAACCGTCAAAACAGGCCTGATCCTTTCTCCCAAGGCCTGTCGCGGTACAGTTTCCGTCTGGACACAGACACCTTCCACACAATCTACCACTACAAGAGCTCCATCAGTGATACGAAGTGCAGCTGTAACCTCAGATGAAAAATCCACATGCCCAGGGGAATCAATGAGATTTATAAGGTATCCATTCCCTTCACGTTCTCCCTAGAAATTCTTCAGATCGTCATCAGTCATCTCATAGTAGAGAGAGATACCAGTAGACTTGAACAGCAGCCACAAGAGAATCAGTGAGGGTTGATTTTCCTGCATTTCAAAAAACAATTACAACACTGCAATCATGATCAATAACCCAAAGTGATGATATAACAGAAAATTAATGCGCCAGCACTTTAAAAAGGCTTTCACAAGAAACCTTTGAAAGCATATGAACCAATAGACCAAGTACACTCGAGGACCAGAAATTAGAAACAGAATGAAAGGATCTTTTGGCTTTTAAGTTTACATCAAGAAGATATAAAGGGTATTCTTTAGAGACTTCCTAAATAACAGGTCAAACTATTGAAGTTACTTTCATAGGCAGTATATATTATAATTAGTCCTACACAATATAAGAACAAATGACGTCACATTAAGACAACAGGTTACAGTTACGGACCATGATCAACATGCGCTATAACAGACATGTTACGAATGTTGTGCTTGCGGTCCATAATCCGCCGAAGCTCCTCGGCTGTGAATGTCACCTGCAGATACAGATATAGTTCAGCTTAAGCATCCTCACCAAAAATTTACCAGTTAAATTAAGAAGAAGAATGGTATAAACTCACCATCTTGAACGGCCCTTATATCTCAGAAATCTTACTGACAGGAGCTGACTTTGACAATATTGACAATGAAAAATAGATTAAGTTAGTCTAAATTTGGCAAAAATCGACGCTGAAACAAATAATCACATTAAGCCATTATAACAAAAAAAATATTCGCTCTTATATAATTAATTCGGTCATCTTGACCCAGATGTTCTTTCATAACCATGAACCCCAACGTTTATGATTTTCTTTGGCTCACTCGGAAGGCCATTTAATGTGATAAGTAAATAATTCAGCAAGATTCTACAAATTATGCAAATCAAAATCAAACCCAGAAACCAAAATCCTCAGAAGAGAGAAAGAAATGTCTTCCCTCAGCAACAACCAACTAAATCAACCCAATGATAAAGCACATGAGTATCAGAAGCTTAATTCTTGGAAAGCCAACCAATATTCGGACGTGAATCATGACAAACAAACCCTCTCTAGAAAGTCAAACCATAATAATTTAATCTCTAATCTTCGAAAGCCAAAATCACATTTATTGTCGGAGGTTTTACAGAGCAGGTATACCTGAGAGAGTGGGGAAGGAGGAAGAAGGATGAAGGAAGGAAGACTTGGGTCCCAAGAAACTCTTTACCACCAGAAGCACAGCAAAAGCCAAAAGGACTGAGAAATGTGGTAAAGTGGGATGCAGGGAGACAGCTGCTGCTCTTTATAGTGAGTCGCCAAGTCAGGACGTCAACATCGCCTTGGGATCCCAAACGCCAAGGTCGTCGAATTCATCCTCTTGGCCGATCTAGTTTATTAAAACGTTTCTTTGGAAATACTTGAAAATAAGTAACTTCTATTCAGTCATATGTTATCTTTTTTTTTTAATTATATATTCATTACATATAATATATAACAAATGTAATATTAATACTTCAAAACATTAGCCGAAAAGGTTACCCAGAATTCCTTTGAGCTACCTAATGCTCTCCGAATCTTTGACCAAATCCGTAAGTCTGTAGTAAATTAGCTATATTTAAGAGGAACAAATTGTTCTGGGCGGTTTCTTGCAGTGGGGTGCAAGAAAATATTTTCCTTATCACGCAAATACTTAAATTTTCAGAAAATATTTGCTGACCTTCCTAATTCATCTTGTTCAAAATTGCATAGTGCACTTTGGCAGTATGCCATCTTTGCTCTTATAAGTAGAAATTAGTGTAATATCTTTGTATTGTATGAATTTGTTTTATTGCGATCATATGTTAAATTGATTTTTGTTTATTGTATTTAAAATATAATGTGGTATAATTGTGTATTTGGATTGTTGAAGATAATATGACAAAATCTTCACTTATTGACAAATCATAATGCAATAAATAAATAAAAATTAATTGGTTTTTTATTTTATATTTATTTATTCTGCTTCTGATATACAAAATGAAAATAAAATGTAACAAAAGTAAGTAATATAGTTCAAAAACATAGAAGTATATTTTAAATTAAACACAACTTGCACTTTTGATGTGAACAAACTTCATTTGATCACAAACACTACTCTAGCCATTTTAAGATTATTGCTGCTTAAATCCATAGTTTCAAAAGTATAATTTGCTCTTGGCTCTTACCAACCCACATGACAGAGAATAGGGGTCAACAATTTGTACAAATTAGCCCCTTCTTTAACACATCACGTAGGATTTTAGATATAAAAGTTGACGCTTATTTATCAGACAGCAGCATTATTAAAACTTCCATAATTGGCTACCGTTGTGCCCATTAAGAACCGGGCAACGAATTAAGCATTTCTACCAAGACACTACATGAGAAATTGTTAAAAGAAGCCATCAGATTACGACAGAAAATTAGATTCTTTTGGCGAGATAACCTCTCCAATGTTATTTAAACATGCCATCACAAAATGTCAAACGAGGCAAGTGCAACTGACATTGGAACTTCCCATGAGAACTCTACACATGATCCTACATTTCCAACATAACTCATCAAAACAAAACACTCATTCAAGATGACAGACTAAAATGTCCAAACGAATTCACGCTTCTAATAAACAAAATTCCAGTAGAGAAAGATCAATATCCTAGCATCATTTTAGACAATACAACACAGCTAAACAAACTTAACATAAGGCAAAATACAATTAGTGGAGAAGTACCACATAACCAAAATTCCTGTAAAAAGTAAGATCAACATCAATGTTATCACGATGCAATTACGTTACAAATCTACAAAATCCAAACGTAACAGGCACAAATTCCCTGTTCAACAGAACAACCGGGCAGCATGTGTTATGTAACACAACAAAGACAACTACAACAGAAACGAGACTCAAGATTCAGAACTTTCAAAGAGCGGTAACAGGATTTCACCAAGACAAAATCAGACTTAGGGCAATCCAAACAATTACAGCTTGTCCTCGTACTCTGAAAGTGGAGTCATCTGCTCTTTCAAGCCCTTCCTCTTCCGGATGTCCGCAACAAGCTGAGCAGCTTGTGATCCAGGCTCCAACGGGTCAGATGACATCATATCCCAGTGATCAAAAACACACTGAGGGAAAGCCTGCCCTGATGTTGCAGCCCTCAATGTGCTTGAGAACCCAAAGGACTCAATGACAGGGAGGTATGCCTTAATGTTGTACAGTGGCGTACCAGGCCTCTGCATCTCCTCAAAGACATGTCCACGTTTCTGGTTAAGAACACTGTAGATACCACCAAGAGCCTGCTCAGGAGCCTGGATTTCCACCAGGTAAACAGGTTCAAGAAGCCTGGGCTTAGCAGTCAACTGGGAAGCATAGAAGACCCTCCTAGCAGTAGGAATGATCTGACCACCACCTCTGTGGATAGCATCTGCATGAAGAACAACATCACAGACTTCAAAGCAGATGGCCCTCATGTTTTCTTCAGCCAGTGCACCTTCTTTTGATGCCCACTGGAACCCAGCAACAACAGAGTCCTTGATTTCATTAAGATATTGGACTCCCTTACACATGTCTACAACCATGTTGGGTCCAGTGGTCTCAGGTCCAAAACACCAGATTTTCTTGGCAAGATCTTTGTCCCAACCAAACTCTTCGGACAAAATTTTAGAACGAGCTTTAGGGTCATCCCTTGGCCCAATGCGCCCATCATCAATAGCCTCCGCAAGCCCTTCCTCCGTGGGTCTTGCTTCCATGTACAGACGGTTGTGCTTGTTGGGTGACTTGCTCATCACAGTGCGACATGATCTCTCCAAGACAGTTTCTCGGAAAGACACAACAGGGTCAGATTTAATAATCTCAGCTCCACCCATGAAATCTTCCTGCAAGTCCTTCAAACAGATCTCAAGGTGAAGTTCTCCTGCACCAGCAACAATGTGTTCTCCAGACTCTTCAATAGTACATACAACCATAGGATCTGACTTGGCCAACCTTTTGAGACCTTCAACCAGCTTAGGAAGATCTGATGCAACCTTACACTGAACAGCAACACGAACCACAGGTGAGACAGAAAACTTCATAGCTCTAATAGGGTGGGCATCAACTTCCTTCTCGTTTGTCAATGTAGCATTCTTGGTAATATATTGATCCAAACCAACCATGGCAACTGTGTTACCACAAGGGACATCCTCAACAGTTTCTTGCCTCTTTCCCATCCAAATGACAGTTCTTTGCACACTCTTAACATACAAATCCTTCTTTTCTCCAGGGACATAATTTGGACCCATAATTCTGACCTTCAAACCAGTTGACACCTTACCAGAGAAGACACGGCCAAAAGCAAAGAACCTACCCTTGTCTGATGCAGGAATCATCTTTGAGACGTAAAGCATTAGAGGCCCTTCAGGATCACAATTCCTGATAGCAGTGGCATAAAGATCATCAAGAGGACCCTCGTACAAGTTCTCAACACGATACTTTTGAGCCTTTGCTGGGGAGGGAAGATGGAATATCATCATTTCAAGAAGTGCATTGCTTGCTGGTAGCCAGGTTTGCATGACACGTTTCATCAATGCTTTACCCATCAGGTCCTTCTCTTCAGATTTCATGGTTACTCCAAGCTTTTGCAACATCGGCCACAGCTTATCCTTCTGATCATTCATACAAGTGGAAATTATCTGCTTTATAGGCTCATAACAGAACTGAACAAACCCACGCTTGCAGGTTGGAGAACCAGTATTCTTGCTGGTCCATTTCTTCGTGGCTGGGTCAAAGAAGTTCTCACCCCAGAGCCTTTCCATCATCTTTGACTCATCCACACCAAACTTTGAGGCATACATTTTAGCAAAGTTGGTCAAAGTGAATGCCCAACCATGCAAACCAGCAGAAAAAGCAACTGTTCCTTTCTCTGGGTAAACTTGTACATCACCAAGGAGGGGATCTTCATACGTAGCCATGATTACATTAGCATTCTCAATAACCCTTTGAAATGTCTGGTAAGCCTCCTCTCCATCCACCTGGAGCTCAAGGAAGCACCTGTCCATCTTGTTAACAGTTAGAACAGGCCTGATCCTTTCTCCAAGGGCCTGTCGCAGCACAGTTTCCGTTTGCACACACACACCCTCAACACAATCCACCACCACTAGAGCTCCATCAGTAATACGAAGTGCAGCAGTGACCTCAGATGAGAAGTCCACATGCCCAGGAGAGTCAATCAGATTTATGAGGTATTCATTCCCTTGCCGCTCACCCTTGTAGTTCTTAAGAGAATCATCTGTCATCTCATAGTAGAGTGAGATACCAGTAGACTTGATTGTGATGCCACGCTCAGCTTCATCCTGACGTGTATCAGTCATACGGACATCACCTGCCACTTCTTGGGCAATAATTCCAGCAGCAGCCACAAGAGAATCAGTGAGAGTTGATTTACCTGCAATTTTAAAGCCAAAAAGTTAAGCTATATTCAGCCAATAAACCAAATTAAACACATGTAAAATGAAATATCACTGCAGCATTATGACAAACACAAAAATAGTTGTAGGCAGTATAAATTCCATCAGCATGAGACAAAAAACCCTTAGGAGTGTAAAGCTTGAAACAAAGATCAAATGAATTTTCGTTTCAAAATCAATTATCATAAATGTATTAAGTTATCACTGAATAGTTTATTGTTAAAAAAATGCCAAACATAATTATATTATTTACTTCCTAAACCATATGAACATTTGTATCACAACCCAATATCATGAAATTATAAAAGACGAAGGTATTAAGCTACAACTCTAACAGTTTACTGTTAAGAATATACTTATATACCAATACAAAATTATCTATTACCTTTTTTTCACAAAAGAGAAGGAAAAAGACCATGAAAAGGAAAATCTATACTGTATCACAAAGTAAAGGAAAAAACAAATAAAAGTTGTGACTGTTAATTCATACCGTGATCAACATGTGCAATAACAGACATATTACGAATGTTGTGCTTATAGTCCATAATACGGCGGAGCTCCTCAGCTGTGAACTTCACCTGAACATATTGACACAAAACTCAAATCAGATTATGCACAACCAATGCAAACTAAAATTCAGCAGATGAAAGTAGTGCTCCTTATCTTACCATCTTGGCTTGTCTTTATTTTCCGCAAAACAAATTGTTTGTTGAAGCTGAACAAATATTCAACTGCAAAAGACACCCAAACAATAAATTTAGAAATATAATAAGATGACCCAAATGTGCAAAATGAACAAAATGAACTTACCAAGATACTCTTAATATAAAAAACAAAAATTAGTGAAAAAGATGTTGATTGCTTCAATAGTAATTATATCTAACAATAGGAACATCAATTTTACTTAGTTAATCAAATTCCCTTAGAAAGACACAAACTTTAAACTCTAAGATTCCCCAGGATGGCACCATAAAAATACTATTGTCGGTTCGCAAATGCTATCATTTCAATACCAAAGTGAACTGCATCATCTTGAACCCAAACAATAATTCTCGAAGGCTTATGCGTCTGCAATATATGTGTGAGTATGTCCAATATAAATAGTTATCAATTCACTATCAGCAAAGATCATAGTTCGCTTGAGGAGTGTGTCATGCCCTGGGTAGCCCCACCCTAAACTTTTGATCACATAAAAATGAAAAAAAGAAAGATCAACGTTCACATATGTACTGATGTACCAATCGACCAAACCAGTACAACCAGTAAACACTCTCATCTCGTATTTAATACCATTAAATTATAATCATATTATAGGCATCATAATTATCAAATTGAAAAATGCGTTGGACGCCAAATAAAAATCCAGCTGACCTAAATAAAATAAAACAAACAGATAAATAGCAAATGAACAAAGCTACATCTTCTGACTACATAATCTCTCTATGCTGAAGTTGTTTGAACAAAAAGACATCAAATTTGAAACCTCATGGTTTTCCGAGATGATATCAAGATAATTTAACTGAAGCTTGGATCTTTACCAAACTCAAGAATCTAGATATAGGTACAGATCTGTGTAAAAACAGAAATAATCGGAAGTGAATCCCGAAATATGATAGATACCCGACAATATCTACCAAGAACATACCTGTGAAGAAGGAAGAGAGAGACAGGCGGCGAGCGAAATGCTGCGTACTCTCTCAATCTCCCTACTGACCTAGTCCCAAGTGGAGAGACGAGAATGAAATGTTTTGAGTGAGGCTGCGGGCATATGCCGAGGAATCCTGGCAACTGGGGTTTGGTGTTGCACTGGGCCAACCAGGAACGGGCCAGGATTTTAGTGGCACCCCAATAATTCCTATGTTATTGAGCCCATTGAGTTATTGCTATTGATATGAGCTCATATCTCGTTTTGTTTGCAGCCGACCCATGTTTTAACTTTAGTGCTGATGCGGCACACATGTACGTGTAAGGATGGAATCACATAATTTATTTATTTATTTACAGCTTTTATTTTATCGGATGTCCCCGAAGGGACTATTTACAGCTTTTATTAACTACAGATACGAATTGAATTTACATATCTTAATAGACTATTTAAATTATTCATATCTCGCACATAATGTATGATCCAATTATTATTTGGCATATAGTGTACATATGTACCCATTACTTATCTAGGAGGGGTAGACAGAATAACATGATATATATATATATATATATATATATATATTCAAAAACATTTAGATTCAAATCTTGAATTTATTTATTTATTTTTGGTGAGGCAAATCTTGAATTTAAAATAACATTGTTGAGTTTGACTTTCACCTTAAGACACTTGAACCAATTAACAAATGCCACACGTGAATATATTAGACATAATTCCTGCTATTTTCATCGGAAATTCTACGTATACGTTATTGCTATATGAGGAATACACAAAATCAACGTGTTAATGTCAGAATATTCTTTGTGAGTATACTAGACATGATTAGTGGCACAATCTCTACTCCTATAGTTTGATGAGGCATGGTTAGATAGAAACATAAGTGGAAAAAAAGCTACTTGGCCTTCTTCACAAGATTGGAGGTTCGAAACTCAGCGTCATCTCTTATAAAACTCCACCAAATGTATGTTAGAGGAATAGTTGTGGCATGCCAAATAGCATGTGCATCAAGAAGTCCTTCATATGGAGGGAAATCATATATTTCTAGGAGCATTGCAAGGCCACCTGCAAGAACAACCAGCCAGAGCTTCCATCGTGAAGGATGGTGAGTTACACCAGCCCAAACTGCCCAGATAGTAAGTTGTGCCACTGCCATTAATAAACAGACTTTCATGTTCCATCCTGCGAAGTTAGATTAAGATTTACCATCAAAGCCATCCAGAAAGGGATAAGAAATAAATGAGAATGAATAAGAAAATGACAAATGTGAAGAAAAAGGACAAGTTATTCAAACTCTAAAATAGGTCACACTACCACTGCATTCAAAACATATAAACACATTTAAGCAAAAAGAATGGGATGGAAGAACTTTTCCATATTAGGAATTTTTATCAGTAATCTTACCATGGAAACAAATGTACGGAAGTGTTGAACAGCATAGATAATAAACAGACAGGTTAAGGTAAAAGAAAATCAGAAAGGGAAAAGAGAGAATATCGGCTGTTCATTTAACTCAGCCTCAGGATTGGTAATATGAGAAGTTACAAGACAGGACATATATACCATAGTCTAGCTTATAGAAGTTGAGGTACAGTATATGGGTGGTCACAAAAGCAATCAGTGGAGCAGAAACCATAACTCTGGTTGCCTCATCCTTCAAATTGAAACTTCGTAATATGGCCAAAATGAGGGAGTAACCAAGAAGAGCCACCGCAGATGAGTAGTCTAATTTCTCTGTCAGATCAACATCTCTGCATTTCAATAAAGCATTGCAACTATGAAGATTTGTGCCATAGACAATAGAAAAAGAGAAGGCACAGAGCAAAATCCTAGAAACTTACGTTTCTCTACTCAATTGGTAAAAAGATAGACTATTTATATTTCTTCTCCATGTTCAAGAGGGGATTGGATAGGGACAGTTTCTTGACAGACATAGAGGCATCAGCGTTCAATAAGAATATGAAACCCAACTATAATTTATGTAAAGACCTAAAAAAGAAATTTGATTGAGGCTCGAAAAACTCATAGCATACACGGCCTTGAATACATGTTACAATGAAAAGGTGCAAGCTACACATTTTATCAGGGATTTGAGCAGGAGTAATAAATAATACACACATTAAAACAATTTACATAAGAAATACCAGTTACCGCATCAGTTTTTCATATGCATATTATACTTTTTTTGGCTAATGATAAGCATATTCTGCTTATATTCAATATAAGTCACATAATCTGACTATGTAAACAACAAATTCATACTCCTATCTAACAATTGTTACTGTTTATATTTTAGATGCGTTGAACCAATTTATAGCTCATTTCAGCTTTATATGACTAGGGGGAACAATCTAGAACCTTAAGTCATATAGCAGGTTTTGCAATCGTAGAATGACTAAAGTGGAAAGACAATTTAAAATGCATATCTGCATAAGTAGTAACTCACCGACTATGAAAAACAGCACTCCAGAACCAGGAGTTCAGTGACAAGAGCCCATATATATGCCACAAGCCAGCATACTCATAGTATGCCTTCTTGCCTTCTTTTAGAGGCATCTTATAGTACAGAAGAATAAAAAAGGATACCCAACCATGAAAATGCATTGCAAGATTGAAAGCAGAGAAAGCCACAGAAGCACGCTCCTGAATAAGTGAAAGACATGTAAGATTTGCAAACATAAAAGTTTGATGCAATTGTACTCCAGCACCAAATGAAAGCATAGTGATGCAGAATAAGAAGATAATAATTGCATTATTAATTATGTTTTATATTAGCATTTATGATGTATTAATTATTAGGGAATTAGGGTTGTAATTGGGGACATAGGGTTTAATTATTAATTTAGGTTTTGGTTACTAGTTTATCTTATTCTTAGTTAGGATATGTATTTTTGTTTAGGATTTCTTGAGTCTAAAGTTATCTTTAATTATCTCAATAGTTTTGGGATTTTGGATCGTCTATTTAAGGACTTATTACTGTCCTCAATAATCAGTGTTAAGTATTGAATTTTGATTATTTGGGAATACAGACTTAAAGTAACAGCTTCTTCAATAACAAACCTGCATCCCAAAGATGCGCCTGAAGGGCCATTTACCATGATATTTGACTGGACCATCATTAAGTAATTCCCTTTTTTTCTCATTATCAAGCATACAGTAGTACCGGCAATCACTTTGGCAATCCCATTTCTTCCACTGTAGGTAAAGGGGTTCTTGCATGTACCATGGACGATCAATGAGGACCCCATCTGAAGAAAATTTACAGTTTGGAAAGCATCTTTGCCTAACACATCCACTTTCGTCACACTGTCTCACACAATACCTGATATCCAAAACAGAACAAAAATAAAAATTAGTGAGGGTGACATTTAACAAAAATATTCTTCATAAACCGAAGGTGTAGTAACTTAGCAAACTAGATGTCAATGAAGACTCCTTATGTACTAAAATCAGAAAAACTCCAAAGAAAAAAGAGCAAAAGTTGAAAAGAATTCACACATGTATGAAATTTGAAAACCTACCCTTCACCCAAAACTGATGAACTTAACAACTGTCAAATCAAATGTTCTTGAGTACCTTCCATGCCAAAATAGCCACACAAGTGTCCTTCCATCAAAAACTATGTTGGATTATAAGTTTTAGTACCATTCTCAAAAGCAACAATCCAAGCAAGTAAGCTTACATTTAAATGTATATTTACACAATTTTTTGAAGATTTAGAGCTTTAGAATTGACAAAGGGATGGTAGAATAATGAAAGTCATCGTAGTGACTGACATAAGAGGAAAAAATTATATGGCAGAGATGGTTGTCTCAAACAAATAGTGGCAGCCATTAACTTTGGCAGGTTACATGATCATTGGAGATTGGACAGTTTGCAGTTTGGTCCTTTTGCATACCTTTGTGTAGATTAAGGGTGTAAAAGAAAGGAGATGATGAAGAGAGAAAAACGTAAGGATCAAAGCAATAATTGTGATTGTGAATCCTCACAAGCATAATGAACTCTTAGAATATTGAAACTGACGGAAGCCTGAATATGCACAAGCATAACTGAAACTGTGACAATACAGAATATTGAACTCTTTCTCGTAGGACTCCCAGGACAACAGATTTCCTATTTTCTAATATATGTTAAATAAAGTTTTTTTGGCGAGTTATATCTCCTTAAGAAGTCATGATGATGTAACACTGAGATAAAGAAAACCAAAACATATTAAGCCTGCATGCATTTTATTGAAAATTTTTACTCTGCCACTGGTTTGTAATGCTTCTCTTGATTTATAAAACAATGTTAGCTACACGGGAAAGTCTCTTCCCACGCCTCTAATCTTACAAAATGCCCACACCTTTTGGTATGATCTTTCAGATTAGTTGGGTCTCAAAATTCAGTTTGTGGAACTCAATAAATTTAATGGTCTAAATTATGTGTTGTTAGAATTAATTGGGAATAAAGCTGTGAGGATAGTGGGACCATAGCCACAATCAGTCATATCTCATGAGTGAAACACATGCAATAAAGCGTCAAAATTTCTAAACCAGAACATAGCAAGCTGAAACTTTTGCCCCTAGGCTGCAATCTTCACCAGATTAGTGGGCCGTAAGCACCATTGGCCATATGCCTTAAACATGACTTGAAATTTGAGCCATACTATTTGACTAACCAATGAGTAAATAACCATGCATTAATGGTGAAAAGTGAAAACCACAGAGGTCGCTTGACTTGCCTTTTGTGTAGTCATGACAATCATGACTTATCACACCTTACCCTATAATATAGATTATGTTCAATGGTGGCCTATATTAGAGAGGAAAGTCACAGAATAAATGAAGTTTTTCAGCCCAACCAAGTATTCTGCCTAGCCTACGGTAAAGTGGGCTGTTGACACTTCTTAGAGGAAGCAGACACATGTGGACAAGGATAATTATGCATGCAAATCAAAACAAGAATATGCCAACTTTTTCATGAAATGGGCATGTTGGTTTTGATGTATCTCTCATAATTATTTCTGGTTCTGCATAACGAGTTTTGTAAATAGAATCAATGATTGATATGTCACCGTCCAAAGAAAGACTAGGAAAGATTGATGCTAAAGTACCTATAACGTGGATCAGCATCACCAGCACTGGCGTCTAATACTGCAACAAGCCATGAAAGCACGAAAAGGAAAGCAACCAAATAACGATCTAGCATCTGATTACAAAAAGATCTAAAACTCATAAGGTTACAGCTAGCTCAGCAAAAAATGTAAAGGTCAAATAAAAAAAAGATTTAAAGTGGCACAAGCACATCTACTGATCAAGTATAAATCCATGTCATAGCATAACGCTGTAAGGGTCTAGAAAAACCAATGCCAAAGTCCCCCGGAGTCTCAATTCTAAAAAAGAAAATAAAATCTTAATCCCTTCAGCACTGTCAATTCGTCCACAGCCAATATGCATTTTAACTAAGAAATCAGATTATGTCAACATTGCCTATTGTTCTCATCTAATTAAGGAAATGAATACCAAAATCACAAATTTCATAAAAGAGAGAACTTTCACCATTTTTGATAGATCCAAAATTCAGCAAAAATGCATCCGGTAACTAGGTCGTCCAATTTATAGTTAGTCAAATAACATAAGGCCTATGTTCACCAAAAAAAAAATAATAATAATAACATAAGGCCTATGATTAAAGATCATAATAACGCAACAGATTCACTGACACTCTAACATGATTAAAAAAGTTAAAATTCCACATTTTATAAAACAAAGTAAAGATTACAGTTTCATAGATTCTTGAGGTTGAGGGAATAAATTTTCAAGAAAAAAAAAAGAAAAAGAAAATAACGCTAGAGTTGAAAGATTAGATGCTAGAATTTCAATGACACGCAATAAAATAATGCAGACGAGGTTGAGGAAATGAAAGAAGTAGCGAAGCGAAAGAATATGGCATTACCTTTTGGTTCGTGAGATTTAGTGCGAAGAAAAGATATCGTGCAGAGTTTAAAATAAGAGAGAGAGAGAGAGCGTCCAGAAATGGCGCAGAACAAGAAGAAAGGGTGCTCTACAGTGAGGACAGAAAAGGAAGGAACTTTGCAGCTTGAAGAGGGCTAGGCTTATGGGTTCAAGACCTTAAGGCCCAATTCAAATTCTACTTGGGCCTTGATTGGGCCTGTTTCATCCTCTGAACTCCGCGGTCTCATATCTATCATCATGCAAAACTCTCTCGTGCTTCGTGAATGGAAGGAAGAAGACGAAAGTTCGAACTCGATGGACCTTCCGAAGCAAAAGCTTCTGAAGAAGCGCCAGTCTCTGGCCGAAGACACTGGCGGCAAGAGAGTTTTCAAGCGCTCCGAGATCGAACGGAAACAAATCCAGAAGCTCCGGGAGCAAGAAAAGCGTGAATTGGAAGCCAAGTTTCAGCGCAACACGAGTTCCTCCGACGTCACAGCAGCCGCCTCAAGCTCCACTTCGAAGCCAGCTAATTCAGTCGGCTCCAACGCCGCCGCATCTACTGCCTCCGCTTTCAAATCCCTAGCTTCCGACGAGCAGAACATCGATAACCTCGTTCTTCCCAGACAAGAGGTTTGTTCGCCGCCTCCGCTTCTTGAAACAACCCGTCACTCTCTTCCGGGAAGACGACGATTCCCGGCTTGACCGGTTGAAGTATGTGCTGAAAGCTGGATTATTTGAAGTTGACAGTGATATGACCGAGGGACAAACCAACAATTTCTTGCGCGATATTGCAGAGTTGAGGAAGCGGCAGAAGACTGGGATTTTGAGCGAAAGGAAGCAGCGAAAGACCAACGATGGGGCGGGGGAGGATGGAGAAGTTGGGGCAGGAGAAGAGGATTTGAGCGGAGATGGAGGGTCTAGTGGTGTTGATGCTGATAAGGATCTAAAACGAATGAAGGCAAATTTTGAGGAATTGTGTGATGAGGATAAAATTCTCGTCTTTTTCAAGAAGCTATTGAACGAGTGGAATCAGGAATTGGACGAGATGCCCGGGTCGGAGAAGCGAACAGCTAAAGGGAAGTCAATGGTTGCCACGTTCAAGCAGTGCGCGCGTTACTTGAACCCGCTTTTTAAATTTTGCAGGAAGAAGGTAAAGCCTTCATCGTCTCTTGGTTCTTATGCTTTCCTTCAATTAGTATACCACTGCCATTATTTTTGGTCTTGTGATTCGGTCCTGGAATTTCAATTGCAAGTTTATAATTAGCCAGTTAATCTCATTATTTCTTTGTATGTGTCTGAAGTCATTCAAGATTGTATTTTTAGAATAGCATTAGTATAGCCTTATAGAGGTATGACCCTGTAATGTTACGGCCTAGCCTGTCTGCTTTATTATATCTTGAAGATAAATAGAAATAGAATCCATTCACGAGCATGATAGCGTGAAGTTGTCTCCAACGGTCTCCAATCTCTGTCACTGAAACTGAACCCGCTTCAGATCCTAGTTCACATCTTGAAGTCATTCCAGACTCTGAACTTTCTGTCGTCATTTTCCAATTACATTTTAGGTTTTGTCTATAGGGTGAGTTTTCATCCTTATTAATTAGTGGGACCATTTTTGGAGATTTTAAAGGATTAGATGGCTGGATTGGTGCCTTCTTTCTCTTTTTACATCGTTTGCATGTTTCCTTTCTTTTTCTTTTTTTATTTTTTGCTGCCTTTACATGCAATGCTTGGCATTCGTTTGTCAGTAATTAGTATTCAATTAATTCTTTTTCCATTTGGCGGTGGGGAGTGGGGGTGTACTTGTCTGTTTGAAAAATGATATCTTAAGTTTGCCCCTTTAAATTAAGAAAATGATACATCCACGTCCTACCGCCGACAATCTACCCACAACCTATTTTTAAACTATTTTAAGTCTACAAAAAGCAAAAAAGAAGGGAGAGAAGTAAGCAATTGTTATTGGTGAAAAAAGATATTTGTAGATGAATTGTAGATATTAAAACGTGGGTGTAACCCCACTCTTAAATTATGCCTCTATTGAGGATGATTGTTGTTGAATATGGACTATGAAGTACAGAAAGTTCATTTTCATAACTTACCATATCTGTACTAGGTACAAAACTCATATGATAATTAATATGGAATTTTCATTACACAACTGTTGTACTTATTCCTATATCACATATGTACCCGTACTCTTATCCGTGCAATTTAGAATGTGGAAGAAAGATTCATAAAATTGTTTGTACAATGTGTATTTTGATACACAAATTTAGATGGCACTTACAGATGATGAGGTCTAATGTTTTAATTGAGTATGAATACGTTAATGTTCGTAGTGTAGCTGGGCTTTTAAGCTCTATTGCGCTTAATAATATCTATCCTGTCATTCTATTGGATCATTTGAACTGATTATCCATCTAAAGAATGAATAGTTGTGGAGAAGGGGCACGACATGAGAATTAGAAATTTTACTGGACATATTTATAATTGATAAATATTTAGGATACATTTTATGGCTATTCTCCCTCCGCATGTTAGTTTGTAATGTGGTAAAGCAATGCATTTCATTTCTGAGTTGTAAGCTTACAGTTGTCTCATACTCATTTTTGGGCTGTCTGCTATGTGTTGAATGCTTTTCTTGCAAGTATTCAATTCATTGGTGGTGATACATGTTATTTGCAGGTTCTTCCTGATGATATCAAACAGGCGCTTATGCTGGTGGTTGAAAGCTGTATGACACGAGATTATCTGGCTGCAATGGACCAGTATATCAAACTGGCCATTGGGAATACACCCTGGCCAATTGGTGTCACTATGGTTGGTATCCATGAAAGATCTGCCCGTGAATAGATCTGCACCAATAGTGTAGCCCACATCATGAACGATGAGACGATCTGCAAGTACCTACAATCGGTGAAGAGATTAATGACATTCTGCCAACGCCGCCACCCAACCTTGCCATCTAAAGCAGTTGAGTTTAACAGCTTGGCAAATGGTAGTGATTTGCAGTCACTTCTAGCAGAAGACAGGTTTAGTGAGGCTAATCAGGCATCTGAGGAAAGGCTTAAGTTAATGCCTGGTTCAAGAGAGAGCTAGTTATTAGGGTGCTGCAGATTTGGTCGGGTTGGCAGGTTTGCTCTTTGTTCTGTTAGCTTAACACTATGAAAAAGTGCTGCAGCAAGAAAGAAAATTACAAAATTCTCCATTCTTCACGACTTTACCTTGTAATGTAAAGTAGAAGTGGCATTAAGTCTTTCATCACTGCCAAAAGCTACTATCAATCTTTCCATCATGTGAAAGCCCTGATAAAGGACAAGCAAGCTCACCAAATATAATTTCAGAACTCTAATTAACAACGTAAATAAAATAAATCGTTAATTAGTTCTTCAATTCTAAGGATAGTTTTTATCTTAATTGCGATGTATAAAATGTTTTTGGTGACTTGGGACCTGGTGGAGCCCGCCATCGCAAACATTCAAAGCACCCCATAGTATCAACTTTGGAGGGGCTGACCTAGGCATGGGATTGGTCAAGACAAAACTATCCGGCCTCATAGCCTAGATGGACAATTTTCAGTTTCCTCTGCCTATCATCAATTAGCTAGCTCTAGTTGGCAGGACATCAATCCATTATGGAAGAAGATTTGGAAGCTTCTAGTTCCAAACAGGGTCTGCACGTTCATTTGGCAGTTTGCTCATCAAAGACTTCTCACAAAATCATCCACTTGTAAATCGAGCCAAGGTGATTCTTATTGCATATGGTGTGACCAGGTGATTGAAACTGATGTTCATACTTTGAGAAATTCTTGAAAAGCTCAACAAATTTGGCTGGCTTTAGCTGATAATAATTTTTTGTCCAATTTTTATAACTAGGAATGGGTGGATAATAATATTAGTGTGGATATGGGAAAAGACAAGAATGGAAATTGGTCTATCACTTGGGCGGGAGCTTGTTGGTGGATTTGGCGTTGGGGAAATAATGCCTTTCACAATCCTGATTTTCATTGGCCACAGAATGGTGTTCATATCATAAAACATTATGTTACACAAATTATTCACAGCTGCCAGAAGAATTTTGCTCAGAATTCTAACCGAGAGGAGGTCATAAATGTTCATTGGCATCTTCCTCATTTACAATGGCACAAGCTCAATACAGATGGTGCTAAAAAAGCAAATAGTGGATGTGGATGTGGAGGCATCATAAGAGATGATAAAGGGAATTGGGTTGTAGGATTTTTCAAATCGTGTGGCAATTCCTTAGCTTTTAAGGCTGAGTGTTAGGCAATGTACCAAGGTCTTAAACTAGCAAAGGAGATGGGAATCAGTAAATTGGAAGTGGAAGCAGATTCAAGTGCTCTCATTCAGGCAAGTACCAAGGGGAGTAAGGAAAACACGTCCATTATCAAAGCCATATGTCTGTTGCTTGGTGATTTTGAAGAAGCAAAGGTTAACCATATTTACAGGGAACAGAATATCTGTGCAGATTGGATAGCATCAAAAGGGATCTTGGCTCCCCCAAGCACCCACATAATGCAGGAAGTTCCAGCAGAGCTTAAGGTGCTGTTGATTCCCTCGAAAAGTTCTAGTGTAGTTTCTTTCTCTGTTGAGGCTTTGGTCCCCTTTGTATCACCCCAAAAAAAAAAAAAAAACCTTATGAGTAGCTGAGGTTTGACAACTTACGGATGAAACCACCAAATCAATCACTTTTACTATCTCAAATTAACCCCCCCTATCTAGGTAATCTTAGTTGGGGGCTGGATCTCTTGAATATTTTATTCTATTTATTTTCTCTCATCTCTCTTTAACTACACTCCGGCCCAAGGAATGCATAAGTTAGAGTATCCTCGACCAAATTGATGCCCTTTGAAACACCATTGGAATTGATTTTGAGGGTAATCTGGAGAGAGAAACCTCTCGAGAGGTTGAGGTGTCATTTCGTTGATTTTATTTATTTTTTAATTAATCTTATTAGTTGAATTGTTGGTGAAAATCAAAGTAACAATCTCAAAGGTTGTCTTCTTCACCTCTCTATAGAATTACCCTCATTTTAATCTATTCCCTCTCTGGGCAACCTATCCAATCAACTTAATTATAATCAGCTCACCTCCACCAATCATCCTACCCAACTCCATAGCTTTGGCACCATCAATAGAATATGACCGTCAGAGGGTTGCAAAGTCTTTAAAAGTTCATTAGACAAATCAATGGAGGCATAAATAAAATTTTTACAGTTGTTATTGTTATTCGACAGTTTTCCATATTCAATAATTCATTGGGCAGGCCAATCTCAGATAAAACAAACCGGATGCAGGCTGGAATATATTAAAGCATCAGAAGGATTGTTGCATGATTTTAATAAAAGAGACCCAAAATTGATAAGACCAAAATACCTAATTGGATAAGGATTCAACCATATACAAATACATAAATCTATAAACTCTGGATTTTGTATCTGCTTTGTGATTATTGACATTAATATTTACATAAGCTACCAGGGCAATGCTATGAAAAGATGGGGCATTACATAAACTAGAGCATCAATGGTGATATTGTTGGTTGTGCTTGTGTCCACAGCTGAAGTGGAATGTGATCACAGTTCTCCGGTGAGATCAAGATCTCAGTTTTCGACGAACCCAGTTATTAAGAAAAGACGCACAGAAGAATACTGCAAAGGTTTCTGTGATGCATGGATGAGACAGTTCGCTTTTCTTCCTCAGCTTGCGCATCAATCTATGCACGCTGGTTGTTTCAAGCTCTGCAAGTTACGAGAAACGATTGGGTTTTGCATGGAAGAATGCAGATCAGAATACATTGGAGGTCGTAATCACCAAAGGCATCATCGTCAACCAAAGGAGGCTTTTAATAAGTGTCTACTCACATGTCAGGCAGATACGTACTTTTGAATCTTTATGTAATATTACATTCCCTGCCAAGTCCTAAGGCGGTGCTACCTGCCATAGCCATGATGCTTTGTAGTCCTCATTCCTCAATCAAAAGTAGCCCACTATGATTTATATAGTATTTGGAATGAAGTTATGATATATGTACATTTTTATATGTATATATTTTTTTATACTTTTTAATAGTTTTTTTTATATTTATATGTGCATATATGATACATAAAACTACTTGCATATATATCATTTTTCTTTGCAATGAAAGGAAAATGATATCGCTATATTCATGGCTAAATACTTACCAACTACCATGAATTACTTTAATAAGTTGTTCATAGGTATCATATGATACCGCTATATTCATGGCTAAATACTTACCAACTACCATGAATTACTTTAATAAGTTGTTCATAGGTATCATATGATACAGTGGCATATGTAATTGTTTTGAGATTTTTTTTAATTTTGAGTTTCAACTTAAGACTCTATATATATATTAAATGACTTGTTACATATCTTATTAATGAAAAAATTCAATTTAAATGCAATGCTATTGGGTGTGTAAATCACCTATAGTATATATAGTATACGTGTAGATTTAATAGGGATATTTAGAAATACCATAGGATATCACACTCTAATCACAGTTGTTATACAGAAATAGATACACAATAATATAATTAGAATTAGAGTTCAGTCAATAGAATAAATTTCTTTATTGATCTAATATGCTTAACAGAGTTACAAGGGTTACCTCAGTAGACTAGCAACGTAGTAATTGTAAGTGTTACTTCAGCAATTATGTAACTGAAAAATCCACAACAATTGATAGTCTATAATATAATGATCACATAAATAAGCTATATACCATTCAAATCTCATATGATTAACTAATTAATATTAATATGAATTTTATTGAAAACTAAGAATTATTGTACACTCTTCCACCTCGGGTCTTTGGAGAATTTAGCAAATGTGGCTAAGGTTAAGAAAATATGAACCTCTAATAGGTAGAATCAGTCTCATGGCAGCCCAAACAGTAATAGTTAGAAATAGGTCTTCCAGTGTTAATAATTTGTGACTTTGGTATTTTTTGTTATTTTGAACGAGTATCATCTTTGAGTGCCATTTGAAATGAGGTTCACTTTTTTTCATTTATTTTTTTAATCATTCTAATTTTTTTTTCTCTTTCTAAAGTCACAATACTATTTTAAAGAAAAACACTAGAATATGTGGATCCATACTAGTTTGCCTAAGACAAACCTGGCCCATTCTATTTTAATACCCTTATTAGGTTTGATTTACTAATAAGGGTTAAGACCAAAAAAATTAGGGGTCAAAAGTTTACTGTCTAAGAAAACTTTGAAACGAAAGATTTTCAAAGGCAGCCGCCATTGAGTATTGAAATTCTCATGTATAAAAATATATATGTAAAACTTGAAACGTCTAGAAGCTGCTATAACATCTTAGTATGTTAGAAACAAAATGTCAAAATCTTTATTTTAATATATTTTTTTGGTCCTCAGCGAAATCTTGATTTAAACAAAAGAATTTAAGCCAAAAAAATAAAAAAGAAAAGAAGACCACTTCAGATTCAAAGTTCGAAGTTGCACAAGGGAAAACTTTACATGTTGAAACACATATCTACTTTGATCTTAGAATTCAACAAACATGTAATCCTTCAAAAAGTTCAATTATTTTCTATGCTCATACCTTTCATGATGCAGGATCCATTGATGGGGAGGCTAAGAGGCCATTGGGCTTGTGCAAGCTTTTGAAAAACCATTGATTGTAACTATATACATGTCAAGCAGTCTTTTTATTATACATCACTGGGTTTCTTATCACATAGCTCAGCAATAAAAAAAAATTTAACATAATTAATTAAATCATTTGAATTGAAAAATGAACAAAGTTTAAGT
Source organism: Dicorynia guianensis (assembly GCA_037013595.1). Taxonomy (NCBI): domain Eukaryota; kingdom Viridiplantae; phylum Streptophyta; class Magnoliopsida; order Fabales; family Fabaceae; genus Dicorynia; species Dicorynia guianensis. Next base: position 8,942,861 of record JASUAB010000009.1, read on the forward strand.
CTATTATACTATCATATGCAAAATTTAATCTAATAATAATAATAATTAATCAGTTAAAAAGTAGAATTATAGGTTTTTCGGTTGAAGAGTGTAATTAAGCTACACAATGCAATTGTACAAACAATAGGGATAGAAAGTAGGATTATATAAATAATAAACTTTTTTGCTTTCGGTTGAAGAGTGTAATTAAGCTACACAATGCTTTTTTATTTGGAAAATCATTTTAAAGCATCTATTCATCTCCTTCCTTTGAAATTATTAATGGGAAAGATATTTGGGAGATTTCTTCGACTTTTTTTTTTCAACATATTTTACGTTGGGTTTAGGCTGTCTAACTTACATTTTAGACCTTTACACACATGCATTTTATGTGGATTTAAAAATTAATAATAAAATAACATAAATTCTTTTTTAAAAATAACATTGTCATATTAAATATTTAATAAAATAGATAAATATTAGAAATTTACAAGCTAGAATGAGTATGAAAAAAACATGTTAAGAAAGTAGAGTTCTAAATAATATTTGTTATAATTTTTTAAGCTAAGATCATTGATATTATACTTAATACTTATAAGAAAACAATTAAATGTTAAAAGATTTACAAAACTTAAATTTGCTTTCTAATAGGACACATCATCTATAATAAAGACAAAGATAATAATTTTAAGTTTATATTTGATAAAAGTATTATTTAAATTTTAAGATAATGTACATTTACAATAAAATGGCATTTTTTAGTAAATAAAACTTTTGAAAACGATATTTTAGTCCAAAAATGTTTTCACCCGTTTTCACTTTTATATATAAATATATATATATATATATAAGAAATTGACAAATAAATTTTATTCAGATTCACAAAATTAAAAGGTACAAAAAATGAAAACTATTATATTTTAATTTCTGGGTGACTAAAAGATAATGACAAGATAAATCATGTCATTACATGAGTCAGAATGATGTAGTTTTACAATCGTATATAATTATCTTCATGACTTTTTCCTTCTTCTTTCTAGATTCCAAATTTTCTTTTCTTTTCTTTTTTGATTTCTTCCTACTCTAGAATTTGAACTTTCAAAATGAGTTGAACAAAAAGGCTATTTATAATAAATTATTTGAGTAAAATATTTCAATGAAGAAAGTATTTAGGTTTGATTAAAAATTACCAATAAACACATATAACTAAGAGAAAATTGAGGCCAAAGTATGGCAACAGGTTTTTCGCTCATGATGGTACTAAGATTTGATTCTACTGCCTCAATACTTAAAATATACATTACAAGTTTACAACAAACCAAAAAGGGAAGTATAGGTGCAAAAATATTAATAAAAATTAATTCAGTATTCTGAAATATAATCTAAGAGTACTTGACGCAAGTTGGGAAGCATGCATTGAGCTTTCATCTTATTTAGGCAAAATAGGCATGCAGTACAAGTAAAATCAAATGAGCACTCAAGGAAAAAGTGATAAAATGCAAATTCAAATCTCAACTAACAGTTAATTAATCTTAGTAACATTTTTACAAAGAGAAGTTAAGGAGTAGAATAAAAAAAAAAAAAAAGGTTACAAGTTCACTTTTGAATGAAAGGCTTGATGAGACATCAAGCAACAAATAATTCTAGTATTTGTACAACATTATTCTTATATAATACTCACTTCACAAAATCTAATTATTAAATTTATTGTGTTTTACAACTGAATACGTGAAACCTAATAAATCTAAATGTGTGAAAATAAATTACATCAAAGTCTCTACTCAGAATTATATGTTAAACAATATAACTCTCTTGCTACAAACCCACTCCCCATAACATAGTCCATTCTAACTACTCAACTCAACCAAGACTACGTGGTTAATTTACATGAGGGACGAATCTAGAGCAAACTTCACAACTGACCCAAGCTCATCCCAGTCATCAAATTCAAAAAAGTCACTGGCAGCTGGGTTAATCCAGAAGTTTGAAGACGCTGCAGTAGCTGGTAATTGAGGTTGTGCCATTGGAGAACTTAACTGGCCTGCTTGGAACTGATTCCTTTGGTCATTACTTGTATAGTTAATGCTGGGTTTCTGTTCATTTTGATAATGCGCAAGGCTTGCACCAAAATTGATGTATGCTTCTTGATTACTATCAAACTCCACACTACTCATTCTGGTGCTCTTATGATGATTAATAGAATGACGTTTAGCTGTTAGTTGTCTCCAGTCTGGTGTGTACTTTCTCTGTGACAAATTTCGCTTGAAAATTCGACACAATGTCCAAACCTCCTGTACAAAATGTAGAATAGAAAGTTGTGAATAATGGGTACTAACTTGATTAAGCAAAAAGGTTATTTATGATTGTATCTAAGATATAATTGTATGGTCTAGTAGTAGGATTTAAGCAATTTGCAAAAGGTAATAATTTTGACAAAAGTTTCCTAGTACTTATGTCGTTGTGTAAACTATTAAATTAGTTAATTTTATAATTTAATATATGAAATTTAATAAATTTAATAGAAATTTTGTAAAATGAGAATTTTATAAAAATAGTGAGACTGAATAATTTTAAACTGCAGTGCCATCATAGATTTAGAAAAAGAAATTGAAGTTTCTTACAGCTTCTTGGGCAATAGCTGTGTCACTCTTGGAGCTGGCAAGGTCGGTGTTGGTGTCATTATTTGAAGGAAGGCGAAACTCATGCATCATCCAATCAGTTTTGGTGCCTTTGCTGGCGCTGCCACGGTAGTAGACGAGTGTTTTCTTGAGTCCAATGCAGTCATGGCCTTCTCCTCCAAGCGAGTACACTGGTTTGTCTATGCCAGTTGCTTTCCAGAAGCCAGAGCCAGTGACTCTATTAGGCCTGATGCTATTCCTGTACTTCCTCCCTCTTTTGCAAAAGAAGTACCACTCCTTCTCCCCACCAGTGCTACTTGCTTCTGCAACATTTATATAAACAAACAGTTGCAACATGAGAGAGAGAAGCTAAGTTTATGAGAAAAGGAAGGGAACCAAAATATCAGAATCGAAGTTGCACACCCAATAGTAGGTTATATTCTTTGAAGTTTATCTGTTACTTGTATAATTGTTAATAGATAAACCTATACAAGCTACCTACCCTTCTCTTCCTAGATCCTCCAGACTGGGGCATGGCTCTTCTAGGAGAGCTAAGATTCATGTTGCTAGGTGTATAGATCACAAAGGAGAGTTTCTCTTAAATTTTTTTTGGACATCTCAACTTTTAGAGCGAGGGGAGGCTGTGTGATTCTAATACCAGCACATGCTGACCACTCAAAATTGAGGTGAAGTGGTAAAAATTTCTCTTTATTTAATTAAGTTATTCGGATTCAAATCTTAGGAATGCAAAAAGTCTTATGCGAGAGAGTTTTATCACTCATAGAATCTCTCTTGATTCTGTTCGAATTAGTCGGTTGACAAAAATGTTAGATACCAGACGAATACACTTATTTAAAAAAAAAAAATACCAGGACATGCCGACCACAAATTTAATCACTCTCAAAAGTACAATTCCGCTGACAAAGGTGATCATCTATACAGTGAAGAGGAATGCAACTAGAGCTGTATTTCAAGATTCTACCCATCTTAGACTGTGGTGTTTATATATATATGATAATCTTCAATTTTGTAAAAGAAGAGCAAGGGGTATAGAAACGTGTTCCCTTCTTCATGCTCGGAGCTCTACAGCATCCATGAACTTTATGAAGAAAAGTAGAAAACCGAGTCCAGAGGCAGAAACTATCAAGAAAAATAGGTGACGAAATCGAATAGTCAGCTGAGTAGCTAAAAGAGTGCAAAACAACAAACATACTTGGAAGATCCCAAGGGTCGTATTTGTAAATATCAATCTGCTTGATCAGCTCGAGACAAATGGGTTTCTTGTCAAGCTTTCGGCGAAGATAGAAACCCACAAGTTCTTCATCAGTGGGATGGAAGCGAAACCCAGGAAGATGAACTTCATCATCATCCATAAAATCATCTTTGCTGAAATCTTCGCTACCCATAATAGCTCTTTACTTCAAGTTTTCTCTCACTGTTTTCTTGTTTGTGCGTGCTTTGTGTGTGTCTCTCTCTATCTTTCTCCCAAGAAGCGGAAGAAGGAGGAGAAAGTCGTAGAGAAATTTCAATAAAGTGGAGAACCTTCTTGCACTATAATGAGAACAGTTTGAGAGAAGCGCACTGTTGAATATCTGATGCGGATTGGCATTGAGGGGAAGGTCAAGTCGTGAGGTCTGACTTGTTCTATTTTGTCTAATTTAAAGTCACCATTTAGGACTTATATATACATGAATAATAAATAATGGGGAGGAACTATTCCATACAAATACTTTTCTGCTTTGATTGGCGGCAAGTTGCCAATAAGTGCTCCGAGGGTTGAATTACAGAGAGATATACAAGAGTTACAGAGAATTACATTCTTTAATTCATCATTTTGGCACTATAAAGCGAGTACGAATTTGCTTAATGACACCCATGCACATGTATTCATACGTGCATATATAGCTTATGATTTTTTAAGTTTTACAATAACAAAAATGATGAAGCCCTTTCTAGAAGTGGTTTCTCATAAATTTACTAACTATTTAAATTTAGAAAATTTAGTAAGTTGAATTAATATTATAATGACTAGTAAGTAATTACATTAATAATGCAAATCAAAGCTTATGAAAAGCTATGCAATAGTTCCAATATGTTAAGCCTCATTTACTATTAAATATTAATAAATATTAATTAGTCAGTGGGCCAGGCTGATGCACGTGATAAATAACAGTATGCAACCTTGCTCAAAGCAATTAAGAAAAAAGACAAAAATAATATAGAGAAACAAAGTGCAGATAAAAATTGATTCACAAGTAGGCATGTCCAATTATGTGACTAGTTTATACATAATATAAATTATCTTGACTTAGATATCTATCTATATATATATATATGATGGATCAGAAGCTCTTGTGATAGATAACGTGAGAGAGAGAAAGAGGATTGAGAGTTTAATTTATTAAAATTAGTGAGAAAAATGTGTCTCATTGCAAATAGCAATTGGAGTTGCTATTCTCTTATAATAACTTAAAATTACAGCAAATAAACAACAGCGATCCAATTGGGTAGGGACTGAAGAGAAGGATGCATGGATTTGGATTCTTTATCATTTTTAATAAAAACACAGTACGTTAGAAAGAAAGAAATAACTCGAATGGATAGAAAATTAAATAAAAAAAAGTAGGTCCCGCCATAATTAACATCTTCAAACTAACAAGAAATATTAAAGTCACGAATTCTTAATAGTAGTGCACTTTTCCCAAGATGCATATATCTCTTTCAGGATTGGATTCTTCTATTAGAGCATTGCTAGACATACACTATTTTTTTCTATGTTTTTATATTTTATATTTTTTTAAATTTAAAATATAGATAATATATATACATTATTCACACTTTAGATTTTGAAAAAAAATTATAAAACATAGACAACGTAAAAGAAAATAACATAACAATAATTTTACCCCTTTTATTATAAAGGTAGAAAAATTTTGAAATAAGATAAATATAAAATTAATAAAAGAAATAATGATAAAAAATTTATTAAATTTTAGAAAAAATAAAAGAAAGTCAATAAAATAAAAAAATTAAAGGAAGACGATCTAAATCCATCTCTTTTGTGCATTAATGTAAAGCTCTTTTCCAAAGAGGATGCGTGGTGATGCCATGCATTGACGGGGAAACACAAGGCAGACTACATTAATTAGTATGTTGATCAAGTCTACATGTAATTGAAAGATTTTCATACCGATAAGGTTAAATATAATTGGTAGATAATTAATTTTTTTAAATATATTATTTTAAATTTGATATAAGTTACACGTATAAAAAAATTTATTAAAAAAGATAAAATTTATTTTGATAATTTTTATATTTTAAAAAAAATTAATTTTTAATTATTAATTAAAATATTTTAAATTTATCCAAAAAAAATTTCCATATAACTTTCAGAAGTCATACATTACCAAACTCCAATTGAAAATTTCTTATGCTTTTCTGCTTTTGTTTTCAATCACTAATACTTTTGTTCTAAATCATTTATGTCTCTTAATTTGTCTTTTTCATGCATGGTCATTTAAAAAAATAAAGAAAAAATAAAACTAAGAGAAAAATTAATTAAAACTTTACAAAGGTTATAGTGTATGAGATTTGTCTCTTCTAAAATACAAAATATACTTTACACTATAAAATATGAATAAATAATTATTGTTAAAAAATTAAGTGATTGAGTTATTTAAAATTTTAAATTAGTATCTATTTATTTATATTTTATAATAATTTATATTATTAACTTTTTGTCAATGATAGTTTACCCTGTATTTTACAATTAGGAAGCTCAATTCATAATGTATGTGACAAACATGAAAGGCGAATTTTGATAATTTCAATATTTTATGAATAATAAATAAACATTATGCCTAAGTAAATGATGATAATTGAGTTTATCAAGATTCAAGATTTCCTTTGTAAGAACGTTTACTACTTCTTCGGGGTATTTTTAAAGATAAAGTTTGGGATATGTTTAAAAGGTGAAGCTGCAAGAAGTAAAGCTAGGGAAATGTCAAATGTAAAGAGACAACCGTGCCATGTGGGCTCAACCGGGTGTTTTCTTTGATGTGTTGCCAACATTTTGCAGAATATAAATTCCATAAACAGCCAAACGTCAAATAGAAATATATGTGCACCCTTTTTTATTTGCATGGCCCTGGAAGTTTGACTTTGCCATGACAAAACGACATGCTGCTCATAGATTTTTTTTTCTCTTTTTGACTTTCCAATCCCAAATGTTCAAAACTGTTTGAATCTGGTGCCGGTGGACCCAAAAAAAAAAAAAGTAATTATTACATATTTATATATTTATATTTTACATATTATTATTTAGTAAAGCTACTGGTATTAAAAGTATAGTAACTTATTTCAAGTCATCCGATTTAAAATGAGTAATAATAACTATTTAATTAAAAATTTGAAGAAAATGAAAAAAATGGGATGCATTTCATGATAAAAAAGATAAAAATAAATGTCGAATTAAAAATATATAATATAAAAATATGAGTCATACTGATTAATTCAATTATTAAGTTAATATCTACCACTTATTATAATGTTATTAACCGATTTATGAATACTTGTACCCTGTAGTTAAAATAAAAATACTATAATGTAACATTAAAAATATTGTATTTACTTTTACCAAAAAAAAATTATAATTACGTCTAAAATCTTATCTGTAAGATGCAAGGGTGGTTTAGATACATGCCAGGTGCAGACAATAATATATAAAAGATAAGAGACAAGCCATATAAAATTAAAAAGCATAAATAATTTAAGAAAATTACAAAAATAATTTTTTCTTTTAAATACAGAGTTTCTGTTACAAGATAAAATATAAGCACACTACTATTGATGGAAAAATAATAATATAAATTATTATAAAATTATTTAATAAATTAAAAATAATTATTTTTAATCTTTATTAACGAAGTATACCCTTATATTTTGTTATCTGAAATTCACTATATATTTTTATAAAATATCTATTTTAAAGCACAACATGAGTCATCAGCCCCAGGACACGGATGCTTTGTCTTTTTCTTTCTGTAATAGTTGTACGAGAAACATCAAATAAGTCAATAAAGGCAAAAGCAGTATCAGTACCTATCGTCTAAACTTTGCCCAATCACATGCGTTGCCGAGTCAACAAGCATCAACAAGTCGGGTCAAATGGTAATTTCCCGCCCCCTTCTCTCTTTTTTCTTATTATATCAGTTAATCCCTTCGGTCAGAGACTCCGGCTACTTGTAAAATGTACATGTCCAAAAGTTTTTATTCATCTCCATCTTGTTTTATTTTTTTTAATAGAAATAATAATAAACTTTTTAATACATTGGGTTTAAATTTAAATTTATAGAAAAAAATAAATTCAAATTCTAAGAGAATTGATGTAGTAGAAGTAAATTGCATTTCAAACTATCTATAAGATAAATTATATATTTAAAGTTTAATTTTAAAATCATTCCTAAAGTCAAACACATACTATTTTACTCATAACTCAAAAAAAAAAGAATTTTATTCTAAAGGTGAGATACTTCATGAACAACAAACAAAAAAGAAAAAAAAAATCTCAAAATAACAACTAGTGTTACTATTTAAATTAAGTATTGACTCAATCATCCATCTCTGTCTTAATTTTACTTTATAATATTTTAAATTTGTTTTAATAAGGAAGCAAGTCCCATCATGTTTTCAAATTTAAATATCACAAAAATTATATTGTAGAAATTAATCTATGTTCTAGATGGCCAGATCTTCACATAATATTTACATTTTACAATATAATTTATTTTTTGTTTACATATAAAACAGCAGAAATTATAATCAGCCATGCCATACTATTCACCATAATGAATATGTTGTGCACTTCTGCTAGAATTATTTTTTTTTCTTTTTTCAAATATTGAATATCAATTAATGAAAAATGGTTCGACGACAAAAGTCACTTACCGTAAAATAATCTATCACACTTCACCATATATATAGTTATTGCCGACTTGCCTCTATTCCTATATTATAATTGATATGACTATTACCCTTTCAAAAATTAGAAAATCAAATTTACTACAAGAATCTATGTTGCCCGTTCAAGTACAAGTTTGGCCAGCATAATACATACGGGGCCACAATTTAACAGTGGGCCCACGTAAATTAAATTATGTAAACCTCACAAAATGTTCAAGGGGTACTCTATGTTAAAAAAAATTTTAATCTTTTTATTTTTATATTTATATTTTTATATAATTTTTATTTAATACAATTTAAATTACCAAATTTTTATTAAATATCACAAAGTTTAATCTCTATTAAGGCTTAGAGTTAAACAATTTTATTTATTTTAATAAGTGTGATTTTTAATATTTAAATTTTGACATTTAATTAAGAATTCAACTTAAAAACAGTTACTTTTATTATATTAATATTTTATTAATATTTAAATAATTAAATTTATAAAATCACATAAATTAAATTATAAAACTCAAATTAATTTAATTATTATTCTTTTCAATTGTGAAAATTAAATAAATTTTTTTTATAAAAACAAAATTTTCCAAAACTTGTTTTCAACAATTTAAGGTTATTTTATTTTTATAAGTTAAATTTTTGTTATATATTTATTTATAATAATTTAAATTATTAAATTTATAAAATTATATACATTAAATAATAAATTTATTATATATTATATTAATTTATAATTATTTAATAAATCTATTAACTATTCAGTTCTATCATATTTTACAATTTAATTAAAAAAGCAATAACCACCGTGTCATTTTCTGACTTGTACGTAACCTAAGTTACGTGAGAGTACTGATTTTGATAATTTATTTAGTTGATATATCATATTTTGGACAAGGCCGTTTTCCACTGCACAATCCTCGGAATCAATCAAATCCTGAATATCTGCATGTTCTCTGATTCTATGTAGTGTATGTTCTATTTTTTATCGGATAAATAGAAAACCACTTGTACGCAGCTAGGCATGAAGACTGCAACTTATTGGGTATTCAAAGGTCTCAGAAATTATGGCGATTAGTCAAAGAGCATGAGAGAAGACTAGAAGATGCACCAAAGTACGTAAGAGATGAGAAGAAGAAGCCAAAGTCCTCAGTCAAAGTGTATGGCTGATTTGAAAATAAGCTTGGAAGCTTCTGTCTCTGCAGAGTGGATTATTCGTCCGCTGCAAAAAATAATTCTCAGAAGCCCAAAATTCTATTTCAGTGCCTCCATTTTCGTGTGCCAGAAAAGCGGCAGTGTTATGGACTTTTCTCAACCAAATATTGCCAAAATCTATGGTTTCTTACCCACTCAACGACTGAAGCAATTGCAACTAGCGGGAGCAAGACAAAGCCAATGAATGATTTTGGCCCAAATGTCCTACATAAGTTACAAACCGACAATGTTACATTTCTCTATTTGGTCCTCATAGTGCTAAACGTCAAAGACACATAAAAGAGGCTTGTCCTTGACACTTGGGGTGAAAATAAGAATAAAAAAATTAGTGAAAAATAAATTAGGTATAAGGATCCGATGATTTCTGTGAAAAAAAAATTAGTTTGATTTTTTTTTACAGAAGCTACTCTTTATCCTAATTACTTTAAAAAATTGTTTCTCAAGAAAAAAGGATCAGTTTGTGTGAAAAATAAGAATAGAAAAATTAGTAAGGATCAGCTTGTGTGAAAAAAGGTTAGACTAATTTTTTCTTACGAAAATTAATTGATTCCTATTCATAAATTATATTATTTTTATTTTTTTGAAGTTACTAGAATTCAAGTAAAATAATTTTGAATATATATAAAATATAATACTCTTAGCATCTTTAATGATACAATAACAATTATTATTATCTAGAAATTTTTTTAGATAAAAATTCTAAATTTAAATTTAAAAAATTTAAATGTTTCTTAGATAATTTGCCATTACTCTATCGAAAATCATAGCATTACATTTCTCTAGAGAAATTACATTCCTGAGTATAAGAATATGCGAAGTAGCTAGTATCCTTCTTCGTGTTGTAATGTTAGCTCCAACTTCAAAGAAAATAAAGAAAAAAGGCCTGTTACGTTAACGTGCACGAAAGTATTGTCAGGTGTAACCCTAGAAAGATGGGGGTTAGAGATAAGAACAGCCAAAATCAGTGACCAGCTACTGAGAAAGTTCTTTCTTTTTTTCTCTAGTGTACAAAATTCTATTAATTTTTTTTTCTTTTGTTCAGACCACCTAAAGTTGCTGCAGGGTTTGAACGTTTCTCATGTAGAAGGATTCCACTCCTCTCCAACCTTTCCCTTACGTTTGGAACCATTGATGTTATTTAGTGCAATGGCTTTAAACAGCCCAGATGATTTAATGTGCCTGACTTTCTTAATCTGAAAATGCCAAAAGCAGAGATCTATGTTTCCAATTAAAAATGTCAATGTTGAGAATTTAGTCTTCAATATGCAGTTCAGCAATCAACCAAAAAATTTTAGCTCTGAATGTTGCATGGAGTTCAGTAGCAAAATATTGTCACAGTTCCCTGCCACAGAGAAAAGCCCTGCATCCATTGCAGGAACAAGGGCTCTTAAATTAAAATGGAAAATTTAACCATTTGATTTGTTGAGAATATTTTCAAATTAAATTTTCCAACATTTATTATAGAAAAGCTAAAAATTTTGGTTCTATTAGAAGGCTCGTTAGGAATCATGTCAACCCCCCCAACTGTTCTCCTCTCTGTTTTTACCATTCATGCTCTGTTCCTGCTCTTCCTGTTTCCCTCTCTCTCGCTTACCAAATTTTAATTATAGAATGGCAAAACTTTTAATCATTTGGTCACTCTGAAACTAGGTTAAAAAATGAATAATTTTTAAAATTTAAGTTATTAAATAGAGTTCTAAGAATTATTTTTATTTTAATCTCTAACACTTTCTTATCCGGCGGCAAGCTAAAGAATTTTTTGGCTCCGATAACTCCACAAGCACGCAATGGTTCACTACCCGGAAGAAGCCAAGGGTCTCATTTACTTGATCAAGTTCCTCCCATTGAGCTTTGCTAAGTCAGTGGGCGAGACTTACAGTGTCCTTTTGTTGTCCTTGTGCTTTGCTAATTCAATGGGTGGTTGAGTGTACCTTTTCTGATGACTGTGTCCACCGTCCCTTTTACGCCTATGACATCTTTAACAACAAAGTTGTAGACATTGTTCTGGGAATTGTACTTGCGTGCTGTTTACTTTGTTTCTGAATTGATAGGTTGAGATTTCGCTTAGAAGGTTTCTTATATTAGGAGTACCAACTACCATAGAAGGCTCTAGTCTTCATGATCGTTTTCAATACCCTAGGGCCAGTCACGTTTTCCCTGAAGTGTTGGACCCATAGAACCTAAACCTCAGTAATTGCTGTATATAGTTTCCATCTCTAGTTCATTGGTTGAACTTGAATGATGACAATGTGTCATTGTCTCATTACTCAGATTACATTTAGATTACCTCACAGATTCATATAAGATTTAAGGAATTTGTGCACAAACATTTAAAAAATACTTTAAATTTAGTTAAATAAGAACATTATTTCTATGGAAATGAGGTGTCAAAATAGGCTTCTTCTATCCAACATTAACATATTGTTTAGTCAAGACAAAGCAAATGATTTTATAATTTAGGTGAGTCGATAAAATATAAATTTATCTTATCTTTTATAAACATGTACTTGTTTTGTAGTGGATGTCATTTTAAATTTTGGAATTAGTTACTTAGATTCCAAAATCAATGCAATATCCATTTGCCAAAACCTGAATTGATTTTAGCCTCTTCTTTCTTTGTTAGCCGTTTTCCGATTGGGAAGGGAAAGAGGGAGATTAATAATAGCCTCACACACTTTTTATTGAATAGTAAAGGTTGTCTCCATGTGACATGCAATTAAGTAGGAGATGAAAATAAACACCGTGGTTTGCATGTTAAGCAGAGCTGATTTTTACAAAATCAAGAGACTTCTTTCCCTCATGAGCATTCCCAAAGAAGTTGTTCATGTAATCCTGAAAAAAAATTTCCCTATAACGGGCCACCCCATCTTTCTTCACGGCCTCCGGCAATGGTCCAATTTTCTCTGTTGGCTTTGGGACTGCAAATAACGGAACTGATACTCTTGATTGGCTGCTTGTAGTACGCACTCTGTGTTCAGCACTTTTATACCTTCCATTGCTCAGTATCTAGCAACAACATAGACGTGGTTATTAGTAATAGTTGCATTAGAAAATTAACTAAAAGGAAGTTTTAGGAAGGAAAGAGGTTGATCATGAAGCTGCCATGTAGCAGCTTCCTGAAGAATTTTATTATATTTATAGATATAGATTTGTACTAGAAAGTTTTGCCATTATTCTGGAATCAAAAGTTTTGTTTAAAATCTATGAAATTTGAGTTGCTTGTTTCATCTCATAAATTGTCAAACCTGTAAAGTATCACCAATATTTAAAACTAAAGCTCCGGGAATTGGTGGGATTTCCATCCACTCTCCTCCTTTTCCAGCATCATTGTGTTCTTCCAGTTTGACGTATAAGCCTCCAATGCCATCCTGGAGAAGCACTGTTATAGTTCCCATATCTGAGTGGCGCCCTACGCCCACAGTGAGCTCTGGATTTGGGCATTTTGGGTAGTAGTTCATGTTAACCATCCTCAAACCAAGCAGGCCCTCAATTTTTGAGTCATCCAGTTTGGCTCCAAGATTTCCAATCAAAATTTCCAGGATTTGTCTAGCCATCTTGGTTGACAACCTCAGATACTCAAGTGCCACTTCCCTGATACAGAACATGAGGAAACAACTCAAACCCACAAATGCTATTACAGAAATAAGTTAAACCAACAACTTTGGTAAAGAATCATAAGAGCATTAATGCCACAAATTGGTTTTTCTGAAGGAGAAAAGTTTAGCATGTAAAATGTCATACTTGCAGTCATTAGGCCAATATTGAAGAGCTTCTTCGTCACTGCTATATACCATGCTGATATAGTCCTTCCACTCCAAGGCTTTCTCTTTGTCAGGCACAAAGCTAGTCCCATATTTCATGTTGGAGCAGGGGCTCACTCCTTTGCGATACACAGCTTTCTTCTCTGGTGGCATGCTGAAGAATTTGTGAGCTGCATCTTTAAGCGACTCCAATAGCTCCACAGGCACACCATGGTTCACTGCCTGGAAGAAGCCAAGGGTCTCAGCTGCTCTAACAATGTCACCCACCACTTGGTCATGTTCAGGCCCATTGAGCTTTGACAAATCAATGGGTGGCACTTGATGCGGCCTTGAGTTTAGCTTGTTGATTCTCTCCTGTGGTGGTTGAATGTAACTTTCCGGTACCTCAGATAAGCCTGAGTCTACCAAGCCTTTTACCCCATTGCCATCTCTAACAACAAAGTCAAAGAGTGAACTTGGAGACTCAAAACTTAGGGCCATTGCTCTATGAAGTTAATCTGTTATAAGAAAGTTTCTGATACAGTGCAAATTGCAATGCTCTCATGCCAAATGCTTCCTTTTATAGGTAGCGTGAATTGGGATTAAGGCACTTCTGCAATCTTTTTTTTTTTTATTTTTAATTTTTACAAGAGTAATAAATCACTTAACACATAAATTTTGCATTCGAACCCAATTGCCGCTGGCTGCAATGTGTTTCTTTGAGTGTGCTTGTTTTTTCAAAACTAATTTGCCTAAGGGCATGATTCATGGCTCTGGAGAAGTTGAGGGATGCCTATCTGCATCTTGCATTAATTCCTTTAGAAACTAAATAAAAATTGAAAGCAACGTCATGGAATCTGAGTAAGTTTTTTTATTTGAGAAAAAATTGTTCAACAAATATATTCAAGGACGGCATGAAGAAAGGCATTGCAGTAGTTGATGAACATATAAAAATGAAATGACGCACTTTCTGAATAATCTAATCATTGTATGATCATAATCCATTAGCACGAAAAATGGCATTTCCTAAATCTCATGCTCTTGAATCCTAGCTGCTGTTTAGCAGTTAAATAATAAATGAATTAACTAATGGGAAAGTAGCTAGTCTTTCATTTAAAAAATTTGTCTCAGGAGGCAGCCGGGGAAACTCAAATCTTACTAACAAAGTAACAAATCGTCATTAAATATTCACAAAATAGTTCATAGCTATTAGAAGTGTTGAGTCTTATAATTTAAGTTATAAGACTTAATAAATTTAATAATTTAAATTTAAATATTTTTGAGTTTTAATTTGTAGGAAAGAAAAATCTATTTTCACTATTTATTTAATTTTAATCTTTATATATAATTATACAAATTATTAAATTTACTAAATTTTATAATTAATTTATATGATTTAATAAATTTAATAATTAAAATGTTATATTATAAGAAAAAATAAATATAAAATTATAAAAATAATAAAAATTTTATGGGTATAAAGGAAGGGATTAGAAGTAGAGTAAGGTTAGAGGTGCCAAATTGGCCGGCTTGCGTACCATGCATTGACCCACAAAATAAATGAGGTAGGATGGAGTAGGTTATTTTTTTTATAAATAAAAAAATATATATTTATCTCACTTGATGAATCAAGTAAAATAAATTTATTTATAAATTAATATATTTTTTATATATAAAAATAAGAACTACCTCTTTTTATTGTGATTTATAAAATAAATGTGGTAGGAGGAGTTGTATTTTTACGGGCCTACAAAATATATATTTAATCTTTTGTAAAGCTATTTTGACAGCTCCAAGTGGGGTGCAATTATCAATTCGTGGATCAAAGTTGGGGTACAAGCAAAAACTTGGAAAGGATTGGGATTTGGGAAATGGGCTGCCCAAAATGTTGGATCAGCACTTGTTGTTCCAGCCCGCCCACCATGTGAGGATGAACAACATGGAAATTACTTCAAGGCCTAAGCCCACGCCAAAAGGGCTTTTCTCATTTCATTTTTTCCCACAATACATTTGTATATTAGATACCCCCATGAACTTATAAGCATGTTGAAAAAGATAAATTATTCAGTAGTTTTAGTATATTATGTAATATGGTTAATATGATATATTAATTTAATAATAATTTATTATTTAAATTATTTTGCTTATGAAATCTTATAAGTAGTCAATAAAAATTGTATAAATGACAATTTATTAATAAGGTAATATACTAAATTAATTATATTACGTGATATATTAAAAATGTTGAATAATTTCTTGTTCAAAATTATTTTTATTAAAAAATAATTAAACTCGACAGAGCAATCTATTATTCTTTGTGTACACACGTATTGCTGATAATCGTTTTATAAAAATTTAGTGTGTCATACGTTGATTATTTGTTTATGAGTGTCATACAGTCATGAATTAGTTGGATTAGCATCATTTGGTTCAGTAATGTTATAATTTTGTTTCTATCTTTCTCAAATATACTCTCATATTTATTGACATTTGTTATGTATGCCTCTTAAAATAATAAAAAGTCGCAAAAAACAAAATGAATAGGTCTAAGTCCGATCCATTTGCAGAAGACAAGGTAACCACAATTGACTTCAACCTCCTTAATTTCATGGAACCATGTTTTATGAAGGAATAGTTTTCAAATCTTCCAATTTTTTTATGATGACTTGACAATAAGTTATTATACGATTTTATAAACTTCAACATTATATGTATACCCATATTTTGCACTTAAAGTGCAACAACAATATCACTAACAAGTATGGGCAGCTATTCCGTATCATTTACTACATCTTTGTACAAATAATTGCATCAGCACTTTTCTTACTTTGAATGATCTACATTTGCAATTTATGTCCCTTATGTTTTGGTCAATTCTATCTATGGAGGCCGAGAAAGACAAATACAAAGTAGTGAAGAACGTATCCCTTAAGAAAAGATAATGCAATACTTTACGAATTTATTAGACAAAACTTTCCGAGTCTTATCTATTCTTGCTTTTGTGTTTTCCCATTATCATACTTAAGACAATAAAATTGAGCACACCAAGGAAGCATGCTAGCCATTTTAAATCCCACGTTTGCTACCTCATCTCTTATATCATCAAGTACTCAAGTGTGCTACTTATATATACTCATCTATTTTTTGAGTATAGATTCTCCTAATATATATAATATTCTTTAGAAGTCTATATGGTTAGAAATAATTTTCAGTTTTCTAAGATTTGACACGCTCAATTTAAATTTATTTACTTTCAAATTAATAATTATTCTTTAATTTAAAAGTATTAATAAAATTGAATACGTAATTTTGTCTGAAAAGAAAGAATATTTGCAACCGGAGAAAGAATCAAAAATTTTTTCTTGTAGTTGGTAGAGATCTCACGTAAGTGTCCCAGCCATGAAAGGGCTTCGCTTTCAATCTGTTTACAAAATTAGGGTTGCTTATGCACTCACGCACACTCAATGTGCACATGCATTTGTCATAATCTCCACGAAACTTTGCTTTGAGAATGAAAGATGTATACATATAAATTTGTGTTATTCTTATAAATTAAATTTTATTAAATATTTATTTAAAATTTAAAATTATTAAATTTTAAAAATTAAATTATAAATTTCAATAAATTTCATAATTTTTTCAGGTAAGTCATCTCCCATGTGATTTCGTGGGAGACGACTTTCCTTACATAAGTAAGGTGGGAACAAAAGCCCATGTTCTATGTGACCATTTGAACAAGAGGACATACCACAAATATGACTTTTCTTTCTCTAGTTAATTTGAGGCCCCTCCTCGGAAATTTCAATTGCATCATCATTAACTCTCACCCAACACTAACCTTGGTAGCCACCGTTGATTATATGTGTCCCTTTCTATGTGTGTCAGAGAGAGAGAGAGAAAGAAGCAAGGGGAGAGAAAAAGAGAATGTGTACTAGCTTAGTAGCTAGCACCAAAATGACGACTAAAGTTAATTAATCCCATTTGTCCGAGTCCTTGTTCGTTCGAAGACCTTGTTTGTTTTATCTTCCATAGAGAGGCCGGCCTTAGTGCGTCCTTTTTCTCACATCAGAAACACTGATTTGGAAAAGAAAAGCGCAATGCATGTGGCATCGACTTTCATTGAACTTGATCTTTACGTGTTTGTGTAAAAGCTTTCGGTGGATAAGGACAACCGAATTGACCAATGTCAACTATAGACAACCTTGCATGCGAACTGATTATGGTCTTGTTTTGTACCGTCTGTTCTATAGGTCAGATTAATAATATTCATTTTTCAATCTAAAACCAATTACTTAATTATTACCAACATGAAATGAACACAATATTAGCTGTTACTTATTTTTTTCTTTTTAATTTGTAATATTTATATTTTTATAAGCTTTCGATAATCCAAAATTACAGGTTTTGTTGAATATGTTTCTTTGTTTTATTTGTGTTTGTTTACACATTATTGAGCATATATCATATGGGTCATCTTAAATTTCT
Source organism: Dicorynia guianensis (assembly GCA_037013595.1). Lineage (NCBI taxonomy): Eukaryota > Viridiplantae > Streptophyta > Magnoliopsida > Fabales > Fabaceae > Dicorynia > Dicorynia guianensis. The sequence goes on from JASUAB010000009.1 coordinate 8,960,856, forward strand.
TTTGCAACTTACCACTATTAATTTCTTGTGCAAATTGCAGCCCCCATTATCACAATGTGCAACCATCATAATTGGTGCAGCATGCCACATTTATTCTAAGGTGGTCCTACAAATATAGGTACCGTAATCTAGAGTAATCATTCACCTAAGTAATTCCCTCCATTTTAATGTGTTAATTGACTTGCCAATTAATTACTTTGAATGAAATAACAAAATATATTTTGAAATCCGTTCATTTAATTCTCAAAATATATAATATAAATTACTAAATTTATTAAATTTTATGTATTGAACTATTAAATTCAATAAATTAACACTCCACTATATTATTATGAGAATTGTATAACAAATATATTGTTGTGAAAATATTATTTTATTTTCTTTTGAATTAGACAATGAGAGACAGCCCAAATTTGAAGTGAAAAGAAAGTAAATGATTTGAGGGTCTGCATGCACATATATATAATAAGACCTAATTAAGAACAGTGATGTGATGAGACTTGTCAATTATCTCTAGCTAGCCATTGATTTGCGACCACTTTGCTTTTGGTGGTGCGAGCAAGCAAGCATTAGATTATGGTGGGCAGCATTAAGTGGGAAAAGGGATCCTCTCTCATATATGGAGCTTCTGTTGTGGAAATGATTGCTAGCTGCAGATTAGTGTATGAACCGATCATGTGAATGAGCAGAAGTATTAGAACACAGAACCATTTAGATATACAGAGAGATCTGCTTTATTATGAATTGAGATCCATTAACTTCAATTTATTTTATTTTAATTTTTTTTAATATCTCTCTACTTTACGGTCTTCATTTATAAAATAGAAATATATAAAGAGTAAGGGAGTGATTGAAAAATTAGGGTTTCAAGATGTAGACATTACTTCTTCTTAATGGTCAAATCAATGCTCTATATGTAACTAGCATTTGTTCAATCAGATTGAAGCAGCCCCAGCTTGTTAGTTAACACAACCAATACCTAAATAAGGGCATTCAAGAAATCCAACGCACCCAGCTGGGACGATCAAAAGTTTCCAATGATTTGTAAGAGCTAGAGAGAGAGAGAGACAGAGAGAGCACCGACAAAAGTAAGCATATCAGAAAATCAAATCCATCAGCTTTTTACGATAAATCCCCATAACCACCAGAAGATCAGAAAAGAGTTGTTGAAACTGATTATGAAGATTCTCATTATTATGATTATTATAACCATTGAAAGAACTTGTATCTATAATTAATTTTGATATAAACAATTATCTATATTGTCCGTTTCAATAATTAATTTCCCCAAAAACTGTATATTCCAATGGCCAGCCCTTAACTCTAATTAAGTCTACAACATCATTTCCCCAAATAAATCCTCCTTTCATAACCTTTGCTTGATCACTCATGTCAAGAGATTAATTATCTTGAAAGTTTAAACTATTAAATAAAAGTTTAAAAATAGTTTTATATTTTGTTTTATTTTTTTAACACATACCTTCACAGGAAAGCCTCTATTAGGTATGAAATGTAATCAATTTTTTTTTTAATTTTAAGTGACAAAAAGCATTAAACCTTCAATTATTTGATCATAAAGCTCTAAAATTATATCAAAGAACTAACTATCCCAAAAATTTAAGTTATTTGATAAAGGTTCAGGAATGGATTTATATTTTTATTTCTCTAACAACTCATACATGGTGTGCATACGTAGACATGTGCATGTGTCCAAAAATGTCTATGCATATGTATGTGTGCGCACGTACATATATATATATATATATGTATGTATGTATGTATGTATATAAAATACAATTTTTCTTCTCCAAATGTTACATATTTCACAATGAGCCTCACTAATAATGCTTCTAAGTGGGATACTTTGTATACATATGACAATTTGTTTCCGGCAGTCTCTTAAACTCTAAACCCTCGTCATGTACACATCATCTCTAATATCCTATGGCTTACACAAGATCTATGTATGAGTTCACTTGCACGTGCCAACCACACATGCAAGGTAATATATTATTTAATTGGATATATATTAATCACCAAAAAACTAACTGGGTATATATTAAATATAAAATTTGGAAGCTCCCTTCAAGCTTGGCTATGAATAAAGTCAACAATAACTACCATATTTCATGGTAGGCTGCCCCTTATTGATGAGAAGTTTGCTTAAAATTTCATCCACCTTTATAATTAAATATATGGAGAGCACATGATTTGTGTAATTCCTTTAACTATGTTATCATACAGCAGTGTGTGTGTGTGTGTGTGTGTAAGCACAATCAACTTTTGTCATTTTAGGGTTTCCTCAAGATCAAGTGTGTATGAAATTGACGAATAGAAATAAATGTGAGAGGGCCCTTTAATTGGGTAGTGGATGATGGCGTTGAAAATGTGAAATTGAAGTAATATACAAACTAAACAGATTTTGTGTGAAAGAGTAGTGCGTACTTACATTGAATGATGTTACTTGCCTCAAAAAGTAAATTCATATCTATTAGATCACAAAGCACTATCTTTGACGAAAATTTCCTCTAATCGGAGCTTAGTGCATGTCTTACATTTGCAATCTTTGATTCTCTTCTTGTCAATTATTTCTTGTCACTTGGAATTTAGTATGCGCTTTTATATGTTTACCTATTTATTTTGTGACACAATTTCCTATGTCTCCCCGCATGTAAAATCTTGTGTCTGAGATCTTACAATGGATCAATAACGAAAAGAAAAAAAATAGTTTTACTTAATCTTAATCACAAATTCTTTGTGAAATTTAAACGTAAGGTATTAGATTTATTGAATTTAATAATTAAACTAAAAAATTAGTATATTTAATTATCTAAATTTTTAATGTGAGATTTAGTATGTGAGAATAGAAAACTAACAAAAATAAAACATAAGCACATAAAATAATGATATTGGTGTATGATAGACCAAACAAAACAAAGTAGCTTAAGGATCAAGTTAATTTAGCAACAAAAATGGCAGACAAACAAAATTTAAGAAAAAAAAATAAAAGATAATGTCATTAGCAGACATGGTTCATACATCTTAATTGCTTATCAGAGGAGGCAAAACAAACAGCACCAGACATATTTAAACTAAATTATTAAGATGTTAGTCGTCATATCCTTTCACATTCATGTGGTTGATATTTTAATATGGTCATCGATCTTTGTTTTCTTCTATACACAAGCTTAGTTAACATTCTAATCTGTCTTTATCATATGGGAAATTATGTATGAAAATGGTAGACTCACCAAATGTGGGTCCATCAAATAGTCAAATATGATTCATTGAATAAATCAATGGGATCTCAATTTAATTTATAAAATTTAATAAATTTGTTAATTTAAATTTATTGAATAAATATTTAATGAAGATTTAGTTTATAAGAATATATGCCTTATTTGTCGACCACAAAATATACGTGTAAGTGATATATAATATAGGTCTTGATTCGGTGCATATCACCTAACTTTTTCTTTGTTTCTTTGTTTTGTTCTATCTCTTTTCATTCTTATTATATATATATATATATATATATATATATATATATATATATATGGTGTAATAATAGATTTTCTTATGTCTGAATATCAATGTCACAATAACTTTGTATCTATCTTTCTTTTTTTTTTTCTTTCACTTATTAAGACTTATTACGTGGACTCGCAGCAAAAGGAAGAAAAATAGTTATAAAGTTACAATAAAATTAGACTATTCTGATTTGTGGTGCAATGGTGAATGTTAGCTAGATATACTGTAGAAAAAATCTATGCTCGCACTAGGGTTCCACGCGGAACTCTGTAGGGTTCCACACGAGAATTCCTACAGAATTCCGTGTGGAACCGCCAAATATGGGAAAAAGATAGTTGCACTGAGTGGTGTGTGCAAAAATCTAAGTTATACAGAAAAATTTTAAGTATCCGAATGAAATTTAGGTGGGTTCATATAAATTCAAATTTTATAATATTCACAAGCATACACATAATAACACACTCGTCAAAAAAATATACATAATTGTACAGCATACCTCATATAAGTTTTACTTTTCATATTAAATTTGATTCTCATAAAAAACAATTGGGTTATCCCTTACTCTAATTATCCCTTAAATCACTACATATTAATGATCTCAATTAGTTATTCCTATAACTGATCCCAATGATTTGCTGTTTATTATTTTGGGTATCTATACCCATGCCATAATTGAAAGTTAAATAGAAAATTTTACATATATGCAATGTCATTATGTTTGCTATCATAAGTTACTTGATGAAAAATGTATTGGGTATTGTGTTATCAATCGAGAGGGGGAAGGCATAGGAAATTACCAAATAATTGTATATATAAATATGCAATGAGTGAAATTAATTAACCTAGACACCTCTAGAGTCTAGACTAGAGTATGAACCTAGCTACTTAGTTATAAAATCATGTTAACACTGGAAAAGAAGAAATATAAGTTGAGGTTTACCTCCTGTTATCAAAAGAACATATACTGTTGTAATAGTGATGAGTGGTTTGAGTAATATTGTAAGGGAATTTAAGTTTAAATATTTTCTTCGCATTTGTATTTTAAAAAAAAAACATAAACTGTACCACACCAACTAGTGTGTTGTGTTCCTCCTCTTTTTTTTTTTTCATTTTTTTTGTCAAATTAAGATGGAAGAGCAATAATTAAAGATGTGTAATTTAGCAATTTTTAACAGAAACCCGACCTGTTTTCGAACTCAAAGTTTTCACAATTTTTTTTTTTCATTTTTCATTATGTAATAGTAATCATATTATGAATTGGTAAAATTGATGTATGTAGTTATAGAGGCTTACAAGCAGAGGTGGACCTTAGTAGAGATTAGGGGGAATCATGCCTCCCAAAACATTTTTTTTGAGAGTATTTTTAATTTTAGAATTTGATATAAGATAAAATTGTATGTTTGTTATTCAAAATTTTTGTCTAAAAGTTAATATAGAGCTTTCAAAACTTGCCAATAAATTATTAAATTAAAAATGTACACTCTTCCTAAAATATTAAACTCATAATAATATACAATTTTTTGTCTCAAGCTATCAGATATACTATTTGATTCACTCCATAGATAGCATTAATATAAATATGTTATCTTCACTCTCTATGCACATAAATTTCTTGTATCAAGCTATCACACATATCATTATCTTTGTCTCACTCTAACTTCTCAAAATTACTATTTTTTTAATTTAATAACTCAAATTCTTTTATTTAAACAAAAAACAATATTTTTCAATTTAACTATTAAGTATACCTTTCGTTTTTTCTTTTATATTTTTCTTGAATAAATTAAATTAAGAAAGTATTAAAAAAATTAAGACAAAGTTATAATTAAATTGAAGTAATAATTATTTTAAAATTGTTAATATATATTTTTAAAGATAAATACTTTAAAAATTATTATATCATCACAAATTTTTTAACATATTAAATAATGAATTCCTAATGGCCCACAAAATTTTTTCTCAACATCCGGTACTGCATACAAGATTTGTACTGCCAGGTTGATCATCATCATATAGCAATGCGCATTTGTTTTCATTATCTTATGTTTCTGTCAGGTTCTTTAGTAAGTGACCTGTGATATGATTCAACTCATTTTCAACCTAAAGATACTGTAAATGTAGAAATTAGGGCAGTATATCTGTCACTTTTTGATCCAAAAGAAAAAGCACCAACTCGAAGCCAATTAGAAACACTGGCCATTGTACTTCATAGTGAAGAAAACATTCTACAATATTGTACTGAACATTACCATGTCTCTCAATAATTTGTCTTATAACACATAGAAGAAGTTGATGGTTCATGGTGTGTGTTTGGAGCCAGACCGTCGGATTTCCGTGGAAGTGCTTTCAAATATGGGAAAAAAGTATTTTTACCAACATAAATTGATAAAACTCTCTCAAAAAAAATTATAAAATATTAAATCTGTTAAATTTTATATTTCAATTTATAAGATTTAATAAATTTAATAATTTAAAATTTTTTAAATAAAATTTTTATGAAATTCTATATCTAAGATTAGAGGAACAGTTTAAATAAGGAAAATGTAGTCCCATTTAATATGAGTTACAATATTCCCATAAAATATAAATGATGGTTAGTTAGAGTTATTGAGTTTTATAATTTAATTGAGTTTTATAATTTAATTTTTAAAATTTAATAGTATAATTTTTTTAAATTAAATTTTTATGAATTTGAAGAAATGGGAATAGAAGAAAAGAAAGTTATGAAAGTTTTTATGTTTCAACAAGTTTCAATAAATTTAATGTTTTAAAATATAGGTGGGTGTTAGATTTGTTCAAATTAATATACATGAGTTATGAAAGTTCATAGCTAGCCATGGGAAAGAAAGAATAAAAAGGGTGAGACAAAATTAAGAAAGGTTAGATTATGTGGTAATAGACTTAATTTTTAATGTGATAAATTTCGATTTGAACCTTTATTGAGAGTAAAATTTACTTTAAAATATCTGATGAAATCAAATAAGATTAATCTTCAGATTTGAAACATCAGAGAAAACCCTGAATATATTAAACAAAAAAAGTAAGACAAAAAATAATATGCAGGTGGGGCATAAGATCTTATCAACAAGGATGTTTTTGTCCAGCAAAATCTAGGGCTTCGTCTTTTGTGGGACCCTTTAAAGATTCGCTGTCACACACTCCTCTCTCTATAAAACTTCACCTCTCATGTCCCCGAAGACTCCCTTCTCCTCCTCTCCCAACTTCTCTTTTCTCTTTTTCTTTTCTGGTTTTCTCAGCCCCATCAGCTACAAACCATCCCCACTCTTCTTTCCTTTCTTTTCTTTTCTAATTTTTCAGCTGATTGAAGCAAAATTTCGAGGAGCTCAAAGTGATTGACACATTGAACCATTGCTGCACATAGAAGAATGAAGGAGGGTGGCAGAAAACAAGGTACAATGTCGCCATGCGCGGCGTGCAAGCTTCTTCGAAGGAGATGCGCGCAGGACTGTGTGTTTGCTCCTTATTTTCCTGCTGATGAACCCCAGAAGTTTGCGAGTGTGCACAAAGTCTTCGGGGCCAGCAATGTCAACAAGATGTTACAGGTTCAGCTCTCATGCATCCCTCTGTATTATCCTCTCCTAATCATCTGCACGCATGATCATTTTGTCATTTTCATCAAATAATATAATACAAAAAAGATAAATACTATTTTATGTCCAAGTCATTTTCAAAGAAAAGAGAGGGCAGGTGCTTTTGGGTATCTAACTATCTATGAACCTTCTCACAAATTCCCAACTTTTGTTAGGTAAACTGAAAATTAAACTATTTAAAGCAAACTTAACATCATAGACTCGTATCTTTAATGATGCACTAACATCTATTTATTGTTTTGGGGTTTTTTCTTTTTTAATTCTGAATTTAAATTTAAAACTGTGTATATTAAGTGATTATTAAAAAAAAAAACTTACATATGATAAATATGGAATAATTCTCAAAGACCTCAATTGTGCTTGAACATGGCATAGTATAGAATACTATTAAGTACATAAAATGGGAAAAATCTCCCAGAAAAGTACATGAAATGAGAAAGATTGAAAAAAAAAAAGTATAAGGCTTTCTGTTTACCATATGTCAATACGTTTTTACAGTTTAACTATAAGAGGAAAGGGGGACAATTTCTTTCATATTATGGTTTTGTTCTTTCATGTATATATACAGCATGCGGTGAATAGTAATTTTGTTTGTAATTATGGGTATAGCATGCAGTGTTAGATTTCACCACCTTCTTCTATTTTCAGGAAATTCCTTCAGTAAAAAGATCTTATATACTTTCTCATCTACACTATCCTGTAGCAATTCTTCCCATCTAAAAGGCAAAACAGAATAGAAAATTACCTATTAGCAATTTTTTTTTTCCAATAAAAACCTAATAGGAAAGCATGCCAATGTGGGTCAACATATATATAGCTAGGCAAATTTAGAACAAACCAAAATTGCTTAACCTTCCCTTGAGTTTTAGATAGAATACATCTAGATTCTTTAAGAATCAGTGCCTATATATGCATATTAATCATCTTCATTAGTAATACTTGATAAGAATTTCTCATAATTGAATTTCTCTCTAGGACCAGAATAATGTATTTTTTTAAGAGGAAGAATGGCAAGCCATTGGTACAAATGCAATTGATTTTGCGTTTAAATCCAAGATTTTTGAAAAAGAAAATTTTAAGATAACAAACGAGGTGTCATTGAGAAATCGTAACAATCCCACTACTCAAAATAATTTGTAAAGAACCATATATATTAGCTTAAAAAAGGCTCTAATTTCCTCTATCGATATAAGTTCCTTAATTACTAATTAGCTTACCAACCTTGCATAAGTTGTAATTCTATTTAATTTAAGAAGAAAGCATATAGTTATAAGAAAATATATATATATATATATATATATATATATATAAAAGGGTATCTTTTTCTTCTTTCCCACCTTTACTTCCGTTATAGTGGTTATTTACAGTTGAAGGCCCCAAGGTCCCCACCCTTTATTAACAATAAATCCTCAATCTTCTTTATTAAAGTAAGGTGATAGCATTGCACCAAAATCCAAATGATTCCTTAGCACAACTAAAGAGAATAAAGAAAGGATCAGGTATGTATAAATTAGCTTTACTGCTTGTTGATCAAGCCATGCTCAGTGTGAAGAGGATAAAGTTAATGGTTATCATTAGTTATATTTATTCTCCACTTTTTTCAGCTTATATCAGCCTCCATTCATCAGTTTTTTCCCTTCTTTTCATGCTCTCTTTTCTGTAAAAGAAAGAGTATAAAATTACAAATTAATATATTAATTAGAATCAATTAAGCTTGTCAAAACGAAAATATTTATGAAACCTTGAATTCCCAATACTTCTTTTACCAAATGATTTATTTTTTGGGTCAAGCTCCCCATAGTTTTACCCAAAATTACTCTGAACTTCAGTTTGCAACCAAGCAAAATAATAGCAGGGGGTCACCTTTTCAGCCATGATAGAATCAAGCTTTCAATGGTTTGTTGAATTTTAAATGTTGAGATGTATGAATAATGTCCCAGTCCATTGCACCATTGTTCAAAGCAAGCCACTAAGCCAACCCAGTGTTATGATTTTGATACTATTATATATGCTCTCAAGTCAACTATATATGTTGTCTTCTTTCCCCTCCAAAGACTAACAAACATACAGCATCTGATTGAATATGGAGCTCCTTTTTGACTAAGCATAGGGATCTGATTGATACCCAATTATAAACCTCTTGTTTTTTCCTCACTACAAATTCAAAAAGCTATAGGTTGTTATGCATTTAGGTCAACAATATAAAGCATAGCCTCCACCTGAAAACTTGCTGTTTTGACCTCTTGGATAATAGAAGAATCAGTCTCAGTTTGCATGCAGTAGTTAAGTTATTTATACACCATGAGTTCTATTCCGAAAGATAAAAAACACCACTCGAATCTAAGAACTCCACCTGAATTCTGATCTATCAAACCACCTGAACTAAACCTAGCTACCCTCCAACTACGTACGTATGAGTTTTAATTTATACTAGGAAGCTAGCCAGTGCCTTACGCAAACGGCTCCCGTATAAACGCGGGGTCCAAAGCTGCAGCTGCTGCAGTCAAAAAAGTTTTAAAAAAATAAGAGTATAGGTGGGAATTGTTGGTTATGAGAAGCCTCGTGACCAGCAATACTACTAGTATAGAAGATTAGTATACACTGAGGTAGTTGGTTTAATTAGATTAGTTTCTCCATTTTCATATAATTTTTATCTTCAATCTAGAATTTCAGATCGACCATTAAATTTATTAAATTTTATTAATTAGACTAAAAGATTTAGTTGATCTAATAATTCTCACAAGATGTAGGAAATAGCTTTGCTGTAACTAAGCTGATTTCTTATGGGTTAATAAATTTTGATGGAAATGAACAGGAATTACCAGAGCACCAGCGCAGTGATGCAGTTAGTTCAATGGTATATGAAGCGAATGCAAGGGTAAGGGACCCTGTGTACGGGTGTGTGGGAGCCATATCCTCACTGCAGCAACAGGTGGATGTGCTACAAACCCAGTTGGCACAAGCACAGGCCGAGGTTGTGCACATGAGAATGCGCCAATTCACGTCAGCATCAGATCATCAGAGCCCATCATCAATACCTGCGGCCTCCAATTCATCATCAGGCAGGCTCATGTCTTCTCAACAGACCAAGTCCCTTTTTGCTATAGACATGGTCGTTGATCAAGCCAACATGGGGGAGTCCTTGTGGTCGTGCTAGCTTAGCTTGTGGAGTGCATATAATATATTTGGGCTTGTCTGCCTTCACTTTACTTACTTTCTTATCATTATTACTGTCACGGCCTTGCTTTATTGTCTGCCTCATTAGAACCATTTTGCTTTGTATCCCTCACTTTTTTGGTTTTTGTTTTCTTTTTTAGACTCTAAAGTTTAAAGGACAACTCTCTACATATGACCAAGAGATGATGATGATAATTAGTTAACCTTAATGTAAATGTCTAAACTTGTAATTATGAGTAATCATATAATTAGTACATATATCAAGTTGGCAACTTACACCTTCTTTTCAACATCTATTCACTTGAGAAAATTGTTGAGGTCCGTTCAACTTGTGGGACCCACACGGCTCTCAACAATTTTCGTATACATCTAATTAGTATCTCCGTTTTCGATCATATATGTCAAATCCATGGCGGATTCAAAATCATACAAACAAAAACGGTTAGAGAGAAAAGACAAAGAACGGCTTAATCGAAGCTCTTGACTATTTGCAAAAATAATTGGTTTTCAAAGCGGTTGTTACAAGTATATTTTATTAATCACAGGAAATTTAGTGAAAATTTCTCATATTTGTTTTAATTTCTTTTGGGTTAGAATATTATATATAAATTTCTTAGTTAACTAGATCTGTGCTCACAATTTAAATAAAATGAACATAAGCTTCAGGAAATTATAAAACCCATGTTTGGACTATATTTTAAAAAGAATGGAAAAGATATTATTAACACTATTTGGTAATCTACCAAGATAAGATATTATAATGTATATATATAGAAATTCTGATTTATTAGCTTCAAAATACAAAATGTTCCCTTATATAAACTACATCCTCTCTTATTGTTTTTTCTCATTTATCCCTTTACCAGTCATTTTTTAAGGGAATAGGATGTTGTTAGTATATTTACTTTTGATTGATGCAAAATCAATCATTTGTATGAACAAATAATTTTGTATTTAATATCATCCATGATCATATATATGAACTAATTACATCATTCTTCAAGAGCATTCTATATATATATATATATATATATATATATATATATATATATATATATATAATAGTGTAAAACCTTATTTATCTTGAGACGGTTGCATGAGATATTTGTAATTGCTAAACATTTTGGAAACATGCATTTGGTGATTTGAGAGTTGGAGTAGTTTTAATCTCTAATTTACTTTGTCAAAAAAACCTTAGCACATCAATGGTTGTCCAATTATAGTTTTAAATTTGGCTTGGACTGGTTGGTTTGACGGAAAGTAGACCCTTGGTATTTGTCTTGAGAGGGTTGCATGAGATATTTGTAATTGCTAAACATTTTGGAAACATGCATTTGGTGATTTGAGAGTTGGAGTAGTTTTAATCTCTATTTTACTATGTCAAAAAAACCTTAGCACATCAATGGTTGTCCAATTATAGTTTTAAATTTGGCTTGGACTGGTTGGTTTGACGGAAAGTAGACCCTTGGTAGGTTTGAACCAGCATTTACACAGTCAAAATTAGTAGTTGAATTAAAAATTTAAATAAAATTTTATATATTATATAAAAAAATTATATATTTATTTAATTTTTATATAATTTAACTAATAATTCATCAGTTGAATCAAAGATTCAATAAATTTATTAGTTCAATAATCAGTCTAATTTTTTGAAAATTATTATGGTAGCAATTAATAAGGTATTAAACCAGCTCTATATTCACCAAGTTGCGAAATTAGTGATATTTGCATCATTGGTGTAAAAGCAACAAGAGCATACTACGATTATACTAAGTAGGGCAACATGAAGCCCCACACCAAAGATGATCATGATTTAGTATTCCTTAATTACTAAGAATAGGTAAATACTTAATAACCATGACTTATGATTATTGATTATTTAGATATGTACCTGACATGATGTGAAGCACTATACGTACCATTATATTTGTTTCCATGAGGCACAATAAGAATCACCACACCACATCATTAGTTAAGCATAATGTGTGTGTGTTTTTTCTTTTTAATGCAAGGTTGAAGGAAAAATTAACTGGAAGGAGAAACAAAGTTAGAGAAAGAAAGGAATAGAAAGTTGAAAGTAGCCACGCTCACACCTACTTGATGCACCTCATAATGGGAATGATCAAGCTAGCCAACATACAAAATTATAAGTTGAACTGGTTTTTTTAGTGGCGTGGTGATATTTATTATTGTTTTGAGACTTTTCATCTTTAAAATTTTTGATTTAAACCAGAATCTTACATATATATTAAGTGGTTTGTCATTTCTTCAATTATTAAAAAATATATGAAAAATAAATTAACTACATGAATTAAAGATAATAATAATAATAGCTAACAAATATTATTCCAAGGTTGCTTGTGAAATCATTAATTTATCAAGTGGATTCTATTAAAAAAAAAGAATTAATTTAAAAAAATTAAAACGGCTTGATTAAGGCACATTTTTATTGCTAAATTAAGTTTACATTTTTTTTGTAACTCATAACTGAAACTATAAAAAAAAGTTGAAAAAAAATTAATCTGATCGCCAAATTCGAATGAAGATTAAATTTAAAGATTATATTGCAAACAAGTTTTACAAACACAATAAAAGAGTTAGGAAATAAGCTTCTAGTTTTACCTAAATTTTGTTCAGATCATGATAACATTTGTATAATATTTGAGATATCATCAACCATGGACCAATACACAATACATATCGAATGACTTTTTTCCCCTTGAGATAATATATAAATATATATATATATATATATATTTCCATTTTCCAAGCTTAATTAAGGTATTAGTTAAATCACCTATGTCAATTATATATATGTCCCACTTGTAATGTTTTCCATAAAAGCATGAAAGGAACGTTACAACCATATCAAAGAGCACCAAGAGCTCTGAGCCAAGTTTCCCATCCGTTATAATATTTACAAACTAAAATCTAACAACAAACGCCTCGCTAATTCAGTTTCATGGAAAACAAGGGGTGAACACCATTCAAGTTAATTCAAGCCCAATCCAAACTCAAGTCAATTTTCTTAATGTTTCCAGCAAAGAAGCCCAAAGTCCAAAGCCCAAAGCATATAGTTATAAAGGGCTGGATCAAAAATCAGATACCAATTCAAGTTCAGTGCTTAAAGCCCAGATAAGGGAAACAAATTGTGGTTAATTTTTTTGGTTTTTTAAATTTAAGAGAGGTAATAAATTTAATTATTTAAATTTTTAATTAATTGTTTTTAAATTTTATTTATGAAAATAAAGAGATTATTTTTTATGTTGATAATTTCCAACAACAAAACAAGGAATTTAATTGGAAAACAGACCTGACCTGCATTTTTTTCCCAATAAAAAACAATAATGATGTTGCTGCTTTACAGGTGTAGGCTGATTCAAACACACATAACTTGGCAGGACTCTTAAGTTTAATTATTTATATCCATCTGTAGTAGTATCTGAAATTTTTTTCTATTTCTGAAAAGAAACAAGAACTTGAAATTTGTTTCAATTTTTTTTTTTTATGTTCATAAGATATTGTCACATGTTTAAAATTGGAGGATTAATCTCGTGCAGCTAGTCCTTAGATATTTGAATCCAAAGAAATTCGAACTTATACTTATTAAGTTGTATTTCTCTAAAAATTCAAAAGTGATTTGACTAGTTAGTCAATCTTAAGATTAATTTATTTCAATTTATCTTATTTTATTGAATGATTTTAATTCAAAGCATTAAATGTCGCTAAAGTTAAATCTGCATATCCAAATAAATGTTCCAATGAAACCCAGATGATGGATGTTCCAAGCCACCCACGAAACCAAGCAGACAAACTCGGTTTAACATGGATTTGGTGTCAGAAAATGGTGCACTGCCCATTTAGAAGGTACCAATTTGCAGTTGCTTTGTCTTCTTTTCCTCTGTCTAGTGGTAGACTTCTGGTTCCATATAAATTGGTATCATGGCAACACTGATATGTTTCCATATCCTCTAACCCAATGAGATGGAAAAGCATAAAGTACAGTGCTCAATTATACATACACACCTTGAGTCACCAATAGAATGCTCCTTCAGCAAAATTTTTCATAATTTGGTTCCAAAATGCCTGCAAGAATGTCGTCCTCATATATTGAGTTTGAGTAGATTTGGACAAAACAAGAAAAAATAAGTCAACCAATGGGGCCGGGCCAGAGCTTGTGGCCCTCTTCTCTTCTTATAGCTCTGAGGCTCATAAACGGGAGGCATGATTAGACCACTGTCACCTACAAATCTTTTTTGATAATTTGGGTTATAATTTCTGTCTGGGTTTATTCTGAATCTGAAACATACATTGGCAGCAATAGTTGACATGTTATCAAATTCATCTAGTGTACTCTATGCACTTCATCCCACTACACTATTCAGCCCTCCCTTGCCTTGAAGGGACACCACATAGACTTCAAAAGGTACCTATTTCTATCTCTTTAAGGACCTCACCCTAGCTAGCTTTTAATTAAAATTTGCAAAATGATTGTAAATTTTTAACCCTCATAATGGTTCATTGTAAGTAAGGTTATGAGAATCAAAATCATTTCAATGCAAGTTGAATTAATCTACTTCTACCCCAAAAACTATATTATTCAAAGCGACATAATTGCTGTATAAAGTATTATTACTAAACCAAATGCTATAACTGTTAGTCAGAGCGCAATCTTTTTTACGATAGTTTATCAACTTATTTGACATCATGAGCCGATTCTGATTTATTATCTCGAATTTTTTATGCTTACTAATTACTTTCTTCAATAATAATTATTTGGTAAATATTACCTAACATCAGTTCTTCTTATTGCTTTTTAAGACAATTTCCAACTCCAACATGAATACAAGCCAAATTCTCAATGTGTGACTATGATGGAAAACCATTAGAAATCGTAATGTCATGGGGTCAACTCAGAGGAATGAGAATGTTTCAGTCACTATAACCTATTAGTGCTTTCTTACGATTGAAAGAGTGCCTGCTTGTGACACCCATTTGTTTCTTCTTTTTACCTATGAATTCCTACCCCCCCCCCCCCCCCCCCCCGGTTCCTCTCCTCCTCCCCCCATCCAGAAGCTTTATGAGTGGCGAACATGTGACATATCTAGCAGCTAGCTAGGAACACTTCAGCAGTTTACTTTTGTCATGTTCTGGTTGACTAGTATAAAATTGGCAGATATAAGCAACTAATCTGAACCATATATGCAAAATCAGCACTTGCTTTTCCTTCCTGGTTTGATTTGTTATGCTACATATATCAGGCATCTTCCACACACGACTAGAGTTAGATCATTTTTGCATCGTTTTTCACTGTGCTGCTGATTTTCCTGTTTCCTTTATATATTCCTTTGAGCAAGGAAACATGTCCTCACACACTGTGTAACCATGTTATAATATTCGAATCAGATCAGTAGTCGGTCAATAAATTAGTCTAGTTTATAATATAAAATTGGTGTATTAAGTTGAATTGATTGGTTTATTCAAATTTAAAAAAAAATCAAGTATAATTATCTCATTCATATATATAACCTTTCAATAGATAAGTAAAAAATAAACATAAATATTAGAATGATCATAAAATTTATAATTTTTGTCAATTGCATACTTTATTAAATTAAGATTTACATTAATTTAATAAAAATAAATGAATAAATACTTTTATGATATATTTTAGATTCTTTTATCAATATAATAAATATTATTTATATAAAAGTTATGACATTATCCAATTTGATCACTCATCACAGCTTCAATTGATTAGACCAGTTCGATTGTAACTCACTCTCCCAAATAATTCGCCTGACTAGTTCGATTTTTAAAACAGTATTACATAGGCCTTAACCATTGAGTTAAACCCATGTAATAAATTTAATGCATAACTGTAAGAGCAAGCATGGATGAAGCAAACAAGAAGAAGATTAAGAATTAGGAACAAGAACAAGGGTAAATATCGGTAGAATCTGACAAAGACTATACAATCTAGCACATATCTGCAGAAATATTTTGCGGGCCAAAAATGCCTGCAATCCTTAAAAACATAAAAGAAGAAAAGAGAAAATTATCGACTCCAATTCTGAGTTTCACATGAAATGATCTGTTTCATAGTTTAATAATCAATCGAGCTTTGAATGGGAAGCCTTCTGACATATATAGCAGTGGGGGGCATCTTCTAAAACAAGTTGGCTTCTAAAAGTTTTAAACCCCACCACATTGAAGTAATTAAAAAAGCTGAGAGGAGACACTTTGAGGGATCTTCTAAACCAGTGAATTATCAAAATCAAACCCATTTTAGGTTAATCACATCTAACCATGGCCAGCAACACACCAAAGCTATAAATTAGACATATAAGTTATTCAGCCCTACTATTTTTATAAATTCAATCTTATTAAATACTTACTTAAAAAAATTTAAACTATTAAATTTATTAAATTCACAGATTAAACTGTGAAACCTAACAAATTTAATATCTCTGCTTAAGGTATGCGATCGTATTTAGTGAAAATATGTTAATAGGAGTATATTTTCCCTAGGTATTAGCTGGATAATTACAATGAGCTTGAGATTATGCTCTTAACATTCAGCTCAGATGGGACAATTATTTTTATGGCTTATAGTCTTGATCAATCATCATGACAGTGAGTGGACAAGATAACTATGAATGACACCACTTGTTTAGTATATGAATTTGATAGTTTAGAGACAAAGCAAATGGCATACCAAGAAATTATATTAGCCAATCTAAAGGCAATAAGGGACAAGGCATTTCGACAAGCAGGGGCCTGGCTCCATTTTTTAAACAGTCAGAAGCCATTTATCTGACCACTAAAGTCACATAAGGAGCAGAATCATGATTTTGTGCAATAGATCCAAATTAAGGAGATGGAGCTTGGAATAAATTGTTATTGGTAACAGTGTTTATCATGAAAACGACAAAGCTTAATCATTTGGTTTTCAATTAATCATAATTGAAAGTGGGCCAATTAAATTGTAATGAACTTAGGTCTCTCTATTCCCACAAACTAAAATTTATAAAAGTATCACTTAAAGATATTTATCCTATTAAATTTATTAAATGTCATAAACTAAATTGTAAGATAATCTATAATTTTAATTATTTACAAAATTATTTGTGAGCGTTACATTACTCCCTTCTTTTCCATAAACTTATATATGGTGTATATGTATAACTAAAGAGACTAGATATTGAATTATGGATTTCAAATCATCCATTTTCTAGAGTTTTATCAAGGATAAGAACCATTGTGTGAGATGCCTGCAAGTTCAGATAAGGATGTGCTTGGCATGCCTTGGTAGCTTGCAAGGAATTGAATTTTATAGTCATCAAGGGTTCAGAAGAAAACTCATTATTCTTGCTCATATCATGATAAAGTAAATAACTTCTTGTGGACCTGAAGGAAATTTCAAGAACTTTCTTGCACCTCTCCGCAATCAATCAAGTTAACTGTAAAATTCCACCCAATATATACGCTGGGTAAAATGAATCAAGTTACTGTGCAAGCTTGTTAAGCATTTCTAGTGTCCACAAAACTGAAGCAAGTTATAAGGTCATGATAGGTTCCTATCAAATTCACTATTTTTTCCACTTGCTAGTTGCTCCCTCTTGATCATGTAGAAGTCTACTGTGCAAATCAAATTTATAAATTTGGCTATTAATATCTGTAAATACATAAGAACATAAGACAGACATTAAAATTAGAAACTCACAAGTCTTTACAATTCCCCATATATTTTTTCCCCCTTACGATATTTTAAAATGGAGAAAATTTCGACAGAAGAATAGCCAAAGAAAAAGCCTAGTTCCCTCGCACTGTTCTTTTGTTGCAAGCAATGAACGCGTAATGAATATTGTATAAATAAAATTTTGAAGGCTTTTTGCACGTTTTTCGTTTTGGACTTTATCATAAAACCATAGAGAATAATTTTAGGTTCTTTTCAAAAGTGGAAAGGATTTGAAAGATAAAGAATTGAATTCTGAATATAACAAGTTTTGTTTAGTAATAAATAGAAAGGGATGTCATAACCATAAAACATTTCTTTCTCTTATATTCTTTTCTCTTTTTTCCTGAATATTTGGTATTCTGTTAACAATCAAATAAACAATTTCTCTTTCTCATCCTTCCTCTATACATTTAAATCTAAATGAACAACTCCAAAAATCTTTCTATATATGATATTTTTCTGTAGATGTATACTCAATTTTGTTGCATTCTCTTAAAAGCTCAAATTAATTTGAAATTATTTTGTTCTTTTGAAGGAAAGGAATGGTGTAGCTTATCTTAATTATACATTTTATTATTTTCTTTCTTTATTTTTTAATTTTAATGAGTAATGCTATTTGACCCAACTTACACTAAGTTTTTTATTATGAGATTTAAATGTTGAGTAAAGGTTAACAGTATTGGTTCAACAAGTAAATTTTAAAATACTTTATTTATAAAGTTTAATATTAAATTTCTTTGTTAACAATTTCTTTTAATGGACATTTTATAAGTATCATTATAAATCTTATTTGTTTTTGAAAAATGAATGTTGTATAAAAGAATTAATCTTTGAGAATATTTTGTGTTCAGAAGATAGCCTTAGAGAATTCACTCTTATCTGAAGGCAAGCACATGTATCTATCCCAATAATGCTGCTAGAAGATATGGGAACTAGAAATTTTGATTAGTGGGTTTCAATAATCATGATAATGAGTGAATTACATTAATAGCCAGATTGACTCCAAATACAAACATTGTGATTTGTGAGTGATAAGCTAAGGTTTTATGGGAATATTTCTGTCAATTCAAACACAAAAAGTCTCTCCTATGGAATATTATATTTTTGAAGTAACCCAAGTATCTAGTCAAAGTAGGCCCATGGAATTCCTTAACTGATTAAGATGCCTATGAAGTAATTATATCAAATAATTAATGCACAGCAGCTGCTAACACCGCCATGCAATTAAAGTCCACATCCACGTGCTTAATTAGCAAAGAGAAGCAACTTAGCAAACAATTAAGTGATGAACTCTCTTCCTAGATAGCTATCTTAAGCTGCACTAATTTAAACACGAGATTTGAAGAGCCCAATCTGCTTTTGCAGCAGCTAGCCATGCTGATTAATGAGGTGAAGAATGAGATAGACACACCAAACTGGCCATGGCCTCTTGCAGCCAGTCCTCTTCATCATTCCTTAACTGCAAAAGATTAATGAGGCAATTATGGTCACAATTACTATTGCGTTTGGGCATGGAAGATGTGGAGAAGAAAATATGCTAAGGGGAAGAGAGAAAGAGAGATTCAAGAATAAAAAACTCGGTTGCACACATTAAGGTTAGCTGAGATATATGAGAATACTATTTGATATAATATAAAAGAAAAAAGATACTCTATAAACTTATTCTCACAAAATGTTAGCAAGTATTCTATTAAATACTAAATGCTCGCTAATAACTCTTTTTGAGCACTCAATGAGAATAAGTGCCAGTGAATAGCACTATTGAATATGAAAGTTGTTGTCATTAATGGTAAAATGAAAATTACCTGAAATTGGAAAGAATCCGCACCATACAAGTCCTCTTTGTGAGTATTCTCATTCTTTTTGGTAGCTTGTTCATCCTCATACAGTTCGTTATTTCTTGCAAATCTTCCCCGAACTCTAACTCGCCGATCAGCTAGGGTTTTTCGACATGCATACTATGTAGATCAGAAGGCCAATGTGAGAGTGAAATCAGAATTACACGAAGGACAAAAAGAAAAACTGGACAAAAAGGGTTTTGTCTTTGTAAGGAGAGAAAAGAGGAGGAAGGGGGGAGGGGCAAGACCTTTATTGTTTTGTTGAAGTTCCTTTGATTTCTTTTCTTCAAATATCGGAGAATTCTTTCCTTCCTTTCCTCTTCTGAGTATCTTCCTACCTTTATGTTAGGTTCTTCAACGGCTGCCGTTTGATTACCTTGAATTCCCTATTCAGATTGAAAAGATAACATTAATAAATTGCTTATATAATTTTCATGACATTAAATATAGCTGTCCTTAAGTAAATGTAACATCACCGCCAAATAGAAAATGCAGCTAACACAATGGACAAGTCTTTTTTATGAGGTAAGAGAAACAGAGATGGCCATTTCAAAGTAAGAGCAGAATGCTTTTCAAGAAATTAAGATAATCAACTGAAGGAACTTTCTTCCTCAAATCTCTTCTCAATTTTCCTCATCCTTTTCAGAAGAGAATCAAACAAACCTATATAATATAAAGAAAAATGCAGTGCATAACCATACCCAGTTTTCTCTGGCAGAATTAGGATAAGCAGGTGGCTTTATATCCTCCACAAACCCACAACATTCTTCCCCAAACTCACCAATATGTGGTTGGAATCCGGCACTGATGTTCTGAAACGCAGCATTGATGCCGCCATGGAAGCCAATTTTGCAGTCTGAAATAGGAGGCATGGCCAAGTCCGAAATGCCCCCAAGCTTCTCAGAGAAAGTTGGCACCCAAGCCGAACAGTTGGTGTCACAATCCAATGACACAATATGATCAAGAGCGCCATTATCAAGCACAGAAATGAAGTTATCGTAATTCCACATTGTGTTCTCTAAGAATGAGATATTGCCATTGGAAGCAGCCACCCCAGAAGTGGGAAACTCTTTAAAATCACTGGGAAAGGTGCAGCTTGAATAATAGGTTTGAGGAAAGGAAGAAGCCATGACTGCAGATTTGGGTTAATTTTGTGGCTCTCTATGGTGGTTTTGGACTTGCGCCGGGAGGGTTGAATAAATATTTATATGTATATAGTGCATTGTGGCATAGTGCAGTGGGGTTACAGCCTTACAGGCAAGTTGTTTGGTAATCCAAGTGGCCGAGGCAAAGATAGCTAATTAGGCAGGTTGGATATACTTAGCTTAAAAATGTCACTTTTTTTATGTTCTCTTTTTATAATTGCCGTTGGGTATAACTGTAAACGCGTAAACTAGGTAACCAAATTAGTTGTGATGCTTAATTAATATGCTGTTTAAATTTTACTCTTTTTATTCTCACACATTATGACTCATAAAAATAATTTAAACAACAAAAATTATTAAATTTTACAAATCAAATTATGAATATTAAGAAATCTAATAATTTATATTATTTCTTGTGAGTTATTTGTTTTCACCTTTACTTGAAAAAACTTTAATTTTTTGTTTAGATTCCTTTCTAAAATCAAGGCAACTATGTTTGATAATCAAGATTTTTAATATGATAATCATATCTACAAGTTTTTTCTTATTTCCCTTAATGAATATTATCATTCATTTAATTTTTATAAGGATAAAAGTTATTTCTAAAAAAATTGTGACTACATGATATAATATACAATTCAACTTAAAAATAGAATAAAGTATAATCTAACCACTTTCTTGAACTAATGTGAAAGTACTTCCATGAATTTGCATCCGATGTAAATTATCTGATGATCAAGGTGTTGAAGTTAAGGTTAAAAGTTTGTTATTTACATGTTGATGCACATAGAATAAAGTAGGAATTCAATTATAAGGCAACTTCGAGGCAACAAGAAAAGGAATTTGAGCAACTTAGAAGGAAAAGCTGAAGAGACCCAATAAAGTGAAACAGACGGGCTCATGTGCATGCTATTCTTATACTGTTTTAAAGCCATAAGTACTACAAAAGATCTAACCTGGCTACTTATAGACTGAGAATCTAACACATGGGCTTGTTATATTTTTAGTAAACAAATCAAGTACACGATATCTCCTTCTCTACCTAAAGTTTTTTCTTTTTTTTTTTTAATCAAATCCTTTCACTTCACTAATACCCCATCATTCATATCCAAACATAACTAGACAGTCCAGAGGCATATCAACGAATTTACCCTTTACTAGAATAAGAATTTTTTGGTCCCTTCGAGGACAGTCAAGTGGTTCGACATTTTCCTTCTTCACCTTCCTTTTACATTATGTAAAAATAAAAAATAAAAAAAAAAGAATTTTTTAGTCACTTACATGTAGGCCAGAGTGCCCTCTTGATTGGATGGGCTCTTAATTTTTTAGGTTAATGGCACATATTCCTTTAGTTATATAACAAAGAAGCCTCTCTTGTTTTCCATATGCTCAAGCTCAAACAAATTCAGAGTTCATTTTGGTGTAATTGTTTGCATTTTAGACCTCCATAAATTATTTGATATGAGCAAACCCTATTCACCATACTCAGTTAGCTTCCTCCCACTTTTTCTTCTTTTTTTTTCCTGGGTTGTGTGTGTATGTATTTGAAATCATCTGTATAGAGTACATATTGTCAATTTGTTATTATGTACAAAGAGGATGGTAGACATTAGTAGTGATTATTGCATAATGGTTTATTCAAATAACTATTCACAACAATTTTAATTATGGCTAGCTAGTTAATGAAATTAATTAGTCGAACTAGTTCAGATGTCACTTTAATTTTACATAATAAAGTGTTGGATATATATGTATATATATATAATTGATAAAAAAAATTTGACTGTTTTATAATAGTAAAATAAACTATATTTTAAATTTTATAGTTAAAATACTTGACTTTCTTTTATCAATGACTATCAACTTATAATTGAGCATGTAAAATGCATTAGTACTTTAAAAAACATAAAATACTCTTATATATGTTTTACACTCGCACATATTCTATATATACTCATGTATCTTAGGTACATGCACATTAATTTAGAACTAAAAAGTAAAAAGATGGCCGGCACTTTTTATAATGCAGTGCAATTATTGTTAATTTTAGGATTTTTTCTTTAATTTATGTTAGAATTTAGAACTACATTTATATGTTAAGTACTTTGTCATTCTTTTTGTTATTAAAATATAAAATGATATGTGTCAACATAATAAATGTCTCTACATATATATTAGTATCATTCATGCTATTTCACAAATTAAATTTTATTAAAATTTATAGACCACTAAATTAACAAAGTCTCATAACTGAAAACCCAATAAATTTTATTGTAAAGTCACTGTTTGTGATAATTCTTAATCTATTTGGTTAGTGGGGCTACACTTTTTCAATTAGTGTTAAGAATGTTGGAAGAAGTGTTGAAGACTGAGTGCAGATCTTATCATTTATGTTTTAGAGGACCGATTGTTACCTAGGTTCTTGATGCTCTCTAAAGCACAAGATAAAATACCAGAATTCACAAAGATATTTTCCCTTGATGACACTTTCTACTATACATTTGATAAAGGGGTATCTGGTTCAAAACGTTGTTGGGAAAAGGCATATATACATTTGCACGATCTTTTGCTTATCTGCAAAAGATTCCAGCCCTCTTACCTTACCAACTTAGAATACAGCAGCCGTCTTAAAAGAAATTAAAGAGGCCCAACTTGGTAACATTTCACACATAATAAGAGAAGAACAAACAGAAAAAACTTGGGTGGGTGCATAGATTCTGCTTCAAATTTGATCTCTCTCAGGCTATTTGCCACAAAAAGAAAAGGGAACAGATAGAATTGAAGACTATCTTGGTGACGGTACGTAGTATCAGGTGCCTCTGTTTGCTGCTCTTTCCATCTGCATCACTCAACCCAGCCAGCTAGCCCAGACTTTCACTTCCCACTTGCATTCAAAATGTTTCCACCTTAGGTAACAAATATTTCTTTCACAAAGCACATTTATGCGGCAAGATCATGATGAAAACCAGTTGGAGAATTGTCAAGACACTAATTAAGGAATTTTCTCCAAATCTGTTTGGATAATGGGGAAATTTTTGGTTGGCTTATGAAGTAACAGAAATGCATGATAAACAGGTCTTAATTCGATCTTTTTTGACCAAATCATCCGAAACTGACACACTTCGATTGGATGCCTTATCTTTGATTAAGTTCGTGTAATATCACTAAACGGCATTGATGTTGTACTTGCTTTGAAACTAAGCAACTCCTTGTTCCCCAAGTCATAAGATGTTCTTAGGTTTAACTTGGAGTAATAATAGTCACATATACCATATTCACTTTTTTCACATATTTTGTGTCAAAACGGATAAAACCTGAATAATCACATTTTATATCTCATATTCCCCGTGACCCAATCATTATACTCATAGTAGTTTCATTTTTACAAATTAAAATTTATAAAAATTTTATTAAAAGATTTTGATAATTAAATTTATTAAATCTTATAATTTAGCTTATAAAACTTAACAAATTTAACATTCTATATTTAATTTTATAAAAATTTTGTCAAAAAATTTCTGAACTAACGTTTCAGTTTTCCCTTATATTCATTACAGATGAAAAGAACTTCAATAGGGGAAACTTTAGCCTCTCTATGGCAGTCCTAGAAATAACATTTGCTCTCTAAAATAATATACATGACTTTCAATGTAGATAAATTATTTTTATAAATTTAATTTTATTAAATATTTCAAAAAAAATTATACTATTAAATTTATAAAATCTTATAAACTAAATTATGAAATTCAAAATTTTAAAAACTCAAATGAGTCTTTGTAAGAATTTACCTCCCATTGTGAGGAAGGAACTTTTTCCTTACCAATAACCCTAGTGTTTAACATTATAATTAAAAAACCAGATCACAAATTAAGCATAAAAAAAAAAAAATCAGTGTCAGGAACACACCAAATTTCTAGAAAGATACTTGTCTTTCACATCTTCCTTTATCATCCCAAGTGTTTGAGGACCCAACAAGCTCATGCTGGTGCAATGGTGGATGTTGCACGGATGTGAATCTAGAGCTGATTTTAGAGCATAAGATCACTACGGCACTTTCCCCTCTTTTCTATCATTTGCCAATCCAAAATTATTCTGTTTTATAGGACACTTGTTTTGCATCCCTTTGTGCACAGAGATCCTTTGCTCCAAGATTTGTCATGCTTTTTATTCACAAAATCAGTTTTCACAAGCAATTTTGGTCAAGCAAGGGCTTTGTCTAAACGCTATCAGACTACTTTTGTTGTTCCCACTCCTTTGAATGATACTCGAGAGAAAAAAATGTTAGAAGAGTCACAATCAGCAGCAGATGCCTTTTGGTAGGTAGTCTCAAATGACTTGTGCAAGCTCTAATATGAAACCCCAACTTCCCAGCGGCCATGAATTTCTTTTATCCGTTTCACAATGAAATTTGTTTTGCTAACAAAAAGGGCCCATAAAAGGAAGACTTTGCAGGAACATTACTTTGGGTACCCCTTACACTATAGATCATTAAATTCTCCATCGAAATTCGTTTAACAATTATTCAATAATTAATAATACTACTGAGTAGAGGCAACATAAAACTTTCCTACAGGTACTTGTATGCTTTACAATACCTAAACCGTTAAAAGTAAGAATAACCAGAACCCCAAGCTCCTGAAATAATGATGAGATATATCATCAAGCCAACACAAAAGTAAACACCCATTGTCCGTTTATCTTTCCAGTTTTTCATTTAAGCATATAATGATCTAATGCAACAGATGACCCTATAATGCACGGAGAGCCTGTCCAATGAAACTATAAGGGTAACAAGTATGCAGAGTAGCAAACAAAATTTTTAAACTTCTCATTATAGTTATGGATAACAATGCCCAAGATCAGCAACAGTTAAGGTCTGAACCTTTGCATCGTATGTAATACTACTGCATAATTACTCAGCCATGGCATAAAAGACAACAAACTCAGCATTTCCAATTTTTTTTTTTTTTTGGGTACATGTCGGGTGGGATAGGATCGAACAGGGAGGGGGAAGGAAAACCAAGACCAACCATGTGAGCTACGGCTCACCCCCTCAGCATTTGCAAATGATTTAAAGAGAAATCAAGTTGGCATATTCATCTAAGAGCTTCACTTCAAATTAAGTTGACAGTCAAAATCTTGGAAAATTCAACCAGCATTTTAGCTACCTAAGCAGGTCATACTGAAAATCAACACCATTTACACAGCATACAGTGGGAATAATCAACAATGAGGCCTTGATGAAACCCATATTCATCCTTGAATTCAGTGACGGAGGTTAATGCGATTGGATTTTGAATCATTGGATGCCAATGCCAAGAGGACTAAGTCATAAAAAATTCACTCTAAGAAACTGTTTGATCCATAACCTGCGAAAAAAGTCAATTAGGGAAACAATTATTCACAACAGTTGGAAAACCTTGTAAAATATATTTCATAATTGGTTATCTAGAATGCTTAGAATTGATCACTAGCTAAATAGAACTGGGTAAAGGAACTGTCAGTAAGATTAAAGGTAACAAAATCATATCTGAATGCCTATCACCATGGCCCTAGGATTAGTGGAGTCCAGAGCCCACTCTTCCCCAACCAATATATATGTACCAGTGTTCCAGCACTGCAACCAAGTGCTACCTAGTAACCCTTAAAATGAAAATATGAGCATGAAACGCTTTTGTGTAATATACATTAGAACCTGCATATAGCAGAATAGCTAATAACTTGGTGCCAGGCCAGCAACTAAATGTTAACTTATCAATGGTATTCAGTAAACTCACAGGCACACAAATATAGGTGATGATTAAGGATTGGCATACCAACTAGTATCAACAATAGCAGCCGATACTTTCAGTACTTGTGTACATTGCGATTTAGTAATCCTTGAAAAGATAGGTAAAGATCTTTGTTATCAGTCCCAAATATCTCTTCTGCTTTCCTTAAGGTTTCCTACAAGAGCATAAAATAAGTTGAAGAACCATTAACTACTTAAAAACAATCTCAGTTTTATGCTTAACATTTGAACAATTGAATATTCACTTACCTCCCGTGTTTGCTTCTGAGCATTTAATTCTTTTATGTTAGCCAGAAATGCACTAAACTGCTCATATGAAAGGCGACTCCTGAAGTGATTATTTAATCAAGTGTCAGCTTCTCAGAGAAAATGTGGTATGTAGTCAATTTATAACAACAGGGAGTAAATTTTCACCTGGCTTGACGAAAAAACTCCTTTCCATCAATTCTTGGAGTACGCCCTGAAAATTTTTTGATTTAAAAGTTATCAAATATGAACAACAGAAAAAAGCTATTTAACGTAACAGAATTAAAAGGTCCCCCCCCCCCCAACCAAGGGGTCTTCCCTTTTCAAAGTTAGAGGAATAAAAGATATTAGTTTCTAGTATAAACAATAAATTTACCAAAAGGCATGAACTTGAATGCTCTATATGCACACAAAATAGGAAGAAGTTCTATGGGTGATCATATTTCCATGAACAGATTCCTGTTTCAACATGCGTTTCAATTAATTAGGCATATCTCTTTCAGTATGGCACCAGTACCTTTATTGATACCAACTCTCAAAGCTGTGAAAAGAGGATTTTGGAGAAAAAAACTGAGAGACTAGGCTCTTTCTGATCAAATTTACACTAAAACTGCACATTATGACATGCTAACTCAAAGGCCTAATATAATGCTAATTACAGCTAACTGATTACACATGCCCAATCTAATTACAACAGATGCTAATAATAATAATTACAATATATTTCGACAAAAACGGTAGCTGAACAATGTCCAAGTCTTGAATGAATAACATTCCAAGTTTCAACAGTCCAACCTATAACATATTATCGGCACAAGAACGAACCAGCTTAACAAACATCAAGGACAATCTTATAGTCAAATAGTAAAGAATTTTCCAAACCTGGAAGTGTTCGCCCCCGGGGTGGAGAGTTTGCTGCTGAGGACTGCTGACTTGGTGGATACCAAGCAGAAAGTGATAAACGCCCTTCATTTGGATGTTTTGTGGGAGAGGTAGCACCAGAAGTCTTCTTGGGAGATCCAGCTGCAGAATATCCTCTGGGAGACCCAGTAGTTGAAATCACCTTTGGAGTTCCAGTAGGGGTGAGACGAGGAGTTATAAATGGAGTCATAGAAAACCTTTGCCCACCATACCTTGAGGCTGTAGAACCAATAAAATAAGAAACATATAAGCATATCACATCAGACTCAAAAAAAACAACTGGCTCCCTTTTTCCTGTTCATAGACAGTTCCTGCTAAACTTTTTCCATTATTCCATATTTCAAATATTTTTCAATCCACTTCAATCATTTTAAGATAGAAACATCCATACCATTCTTACATTTCAGTACAGCGCCCTATTTCCTTCTTTAAATTTCCTTTAAAAATAACAATTTTCAGTATTTGCACTATAGATTCTTTAATGTTGCATACCAATTTAATCTAACCAAAACATGATAGATTATGCCCAACAGGAGACATAACAGAATTGCCAAGAAGCAATCATCAGTTGCTTTCATAGAGAATATAAATCTTCCAGAATATACTATAACATGGCCAACAGTAGCAATATAAACTACAGTCAATGATAAAACTAAAATCTCCATCTACCTTCATCAATTGTGTTGCCCACATCTGCAGAGACATTATGTGAATGAGGTGCCATAGTAGTCCATTCATCATCTGTATGCAATACAAAGTGAAATGCTTACAATCGAAAAAAGGAAAATTTAGCACCTCAAACAAAAAAGCAAGCAGTGGCACGCAAGTCAATACACTGGAAAGGTTACATTAATGAACAATCAATGAGGTGGAAAGTACCCTTATCAGGATATGCCTTTGGAACTGCTTGGTCACAGGTTCCAATATCAATAGTTTCATCTTGCTGTCCCAGAAGTGAGAAGGAAAAGAAAAGGAGAACAAGGAAAACAGAACTTCTTTAGGAGAATAATAATCGTTATTCCCAGAAGCAAACCCAAATGTAAGAACAAATACATAAGATGAAGTTATAACAATGTCTTACCGGTGGATTGTCATCATTCAGGGACTGCATTAGTTGTCTCTTAAATGTCTCCAACTATTAAATACGTAAAAGAAAATAAGCATTCAGGTTTAGAGGTAAATAAAGAAAAAGATGCAGTATTTCACGATCAAATTATATGGTGATTTGTACAGTAATACAGAATCAGGTTGTATAGAAGACATAAATTTACTGATAACTTTGAAAAGGGTCCTATTTCAAATTGAGTTAATAAAGAAATATTCCCATCTTAATAAAGGCAAGAAATGTTTCACAGCAGGAGAGAAAATACAGACGCTTGCTATAGAAAAGTTCCTATTTATGGGCAACAGAAACTTCCTATAAATTTGTGAATAAAAAAACTGAATAAAAAATATGCAGCAGACAAATTCTAAAGACAGACACACATGCCAAAACAATAAACAAAAGCACAAAGTGAATAAAATTTTCATTTTCTCACCTTTGCCAAGTCTCGACTGAGCTTCTTTGCTGTCATTGCTAATTGATCCCTCTCCTTCGAAAGCATCGTCTATTACCAAAAAGCAGAAAAGAAAGTGTCTACCATTGTATCTGAATGTTCCCATAATTCACAACATTTTATCTAATTGCATACAATGTTTAATTTTAAATGTACCACTCAAACAAAACAGACACAGAGACAAAAATGGTGGGCTGCTTATTCTGATCTTTCCTTCCACCTAGTTTAACGCCTTTAATGATTTGACACGAAAGTAGAAAACATCTGTTTTTTACTCTAAATTAAAAGCCGTAAGTTCCCAATGATGGGATGTAAATTGTTCAATTACACTTCTACTCCATTTCTTTTGTTCTCTTTGAACCAAACAACTAAGAAAATATTTGAAAGAAAACTTCATTGGACTGAACATACAACATAGCATCCCAATCGTGAAAACAATCATATGCTCCGATGGGCATAACAATTGAACAATATAATATCGAAAAAACAGTAGCAGCAAAGCATGATAAAAACACCCGAAACTTAAAAGTCATTTAAAACAACTGAAATCTTTCAGGAAAAGCCCACTTTCACATAACAAGAGCAGCAAAAGAAGAAGAAAGGTAAACAAAACTGAAATTTTTTTAAAGAAACAAAATTTTTGACATAAACCCACTTAAATTGAAAAAAAAAATAAATAAATAAAAAAAACCTTTGAGATAAACCCTCTGAGATAAACCCTCTTACATTTTCATTCAGAGCGCCCTTCAACATGGACTCAGCTTCCTGGCATGCATGATTAAGACCAGAGACCTTCTCTTCAAGCTCAAATATTATACGGTCCTTCTCATAAAGCTTCTGCCTCATGCGACCCATTTCGGAATCAAGCTTCGAAACCCGCGAGGCTATCGCCATGGACGTAATCTTGCGAGCCAGATCGAGCTGCTCAAATGGGTCGGTCGGTAACACCGAAAGTACCTCGTCCGGTAGGTGAAAATCTGGCCCAGAGGCACTGCCCTCCGACATACCTGCTAATTCCCCGCTCTCCTCCTCTTCCCAAGCGAAAAGATAACCGCTTTCCGAGAGGGATTAGGGTGTAGAGGTGGGAATTTAGGTTTTGCGATGAATACAAAGACGGAGAGGGTTGTTGCAGGGTAGGAGCTGCAGAAGCCAGAAGGGGGAAACAGCTTTTGGGCAAGGCACTAGAGAATTTAAATTAATTTTTTTGGTAATTAATTAATTGGAATAATTGCCCTCCCTCAGTGTCTGAACGATGCCGCCATTTTTTTAATCTTTTATCTTTTAATTAAATTTTTGAAAAATGTGGAATTTTTTGCGGGTCCTTGTCTATATTTGAAATTTGCATTGGTTTCCCTCCAAATGCCCATGCCCTTTTTTTCCCTTTTCTTTTGTCTTTTAGTACATTTTTTATGAGTTTAGAACTTTAAATTACTGGAACCTAATAAAGTAATATACCATGACTAATGACAATAAGTTAAAAAGATTGAAAGGTAAAGCAAAAATTTCAAGATGCTTTGAAACATTTGTCATGTATGTTACAAACTTACAATTAATGATAGTTTCTCCTTCAATTTACTCATATTTAGTGATATTCTTTTGTAAGTAATGCTATTTGCTACTCATATAATGCTCATGAAAAAAGAACCTCCCACAAAATTTATTCTATTAAATATGTACAAGAATCTCACAATTATAATTTAAATTTTTAAAAAAATATTTAATGAAATTCAATGAAAATAAAATAAATATATAAATACTCGTGCACTTCTCCAACTATAATAATTTTGTTGTATTCAATTTATAACTTTTACAATCAATTTTTTGTGCAAAGTATGTGATTATTTTTAATTAGATTAAAAAGTTTTATATTAAAGATCTACTAATCTAATTTTAAGATAAAATAGAAAGTACTATAATAATATGACACTCTAATATAACATGAAGACTTTATATTTTGTTATATGCCAATGTTTGTAACA
Organism: Dicorynia guianensis; assembly: GCA_037013595.1. NCBI lineage: Eukaryota > Viridiplantae > Streptophyta > Magnoliopsida > Fabales > Fabaceae > Dicorynia > Dicorynia guianensis. The sequence goes on from JASUAB010000009.1 coordinate 8,992,392, forward strand.
TACTAAAGTGTCATGTCATGTTACGTAAATGGAAAATATGTAGTACATGTGAATACTTAAAGTTTTTAAATTTATAAATTTGTAGTATATGTTTTTTCTTTTATTTCATGATTATTAATGAGAATTTTACTCATTAAAGCTGGTCCCATATTAATTAACATAACCAAATGTTTGAAACTAGCTCATTTTCTAAATAATTAAATTTCACAGACTATACCTAATAATTTAAAATTAAAACAGTATAACATATTATGAATGACAACTATAAGATCTTTTCGTTATAAAGAACATACTTTCCATCTAAAACGTCATTATCTAATTATGATTACTCATTTATTTAAAAAAAAAAAACTCCCACTTTAAAAAGAAACTTAAATTATCACAAACTTTTAGAAAACTTGTTAAATTTATAAATATTAATAAATTTTGATAATTTAAATTTTTTTAAATAATTATTTAATAAAATTTAATTATTCTGATGAAATATTTTGCTTAACATCCTGAAATATTTTATCCCAGCCTTTCAAACTTAGTTATGGCTTACTGACAATAAATTTGAGTAACTTGCGGCAGATTTAAATTTCAACTTTTTTTATGTCACCGTGCAAGACAAGAAAAACCCTATATATTAGACAAAAAAATAACCAACAACTTGCAAGAAGAATCGCACGCAACCAAGAATTTCCATTGATTTCTTACCGAGAATTACATATCTCCTTTTTAAATCCGAAACCCAAACACCTCAAATAATATCAAGGCATTCTGTCCAATATTTGAGATTTAAGTGAGTAAACCCTCATTTCTTCTTATATTTCAGACGCAGGCATCACCTAATAATAAGGTAATGTTCTCTTCTTTTGCACATCATATGGACAGAGAACGAGAATATATCCAAAAGAAAATGTTTTAAATTAAATAAGTGATTTTATTCCCACACATTAAAATTTATAAAAATTTTACATAAACAAATATATTAACAATTACATCATATTTTGTGAGAATTTTATAACCTACTTCAAGCAAGTCTACATCTTCCCAAATCAAAATCTTGCAAAAGCCATCAAGCACAAATTAAGATGACAAATATTAGAGATAATGAAAAACTACAAGATGCTCTATAGTGGATCATAAACCTGGATTGATGGGCATTCTTGAATAGAGTAGGTATTCTTGAAAACATTTTCGGCCATCATGCGCATATCTTGAGAAGCTAGTTTAAGTCACCAGTAGTTATGGCAGATAAAACTCGTTGATTGCATTCATGGAAAATCATTATGAAATTTAAATATTCTGAACACATAGTAGTAGGCAATTATACGCAATACTAAGTATATGAATCACATTTTAAGAAGATGTAAATTAAAATCCGACTTACTTCATCAAAGTAAACCACAATACCATTTTCGAATATATTTATAATAGATCGTACATCATCCTCTCACCATCTTGAGGAAAACATCCGCCCAAGGCCAAGACGAAGAGAAGGGCAAAGAGCCAGTGCATCAGCGGATCATGTGTTTGCTGCCATATCAGAAAGGTAGCAACGCTGACATATTCCAATCCTTTTCTAATAACTTGATAAATCTTTTTTTTTTTAATCATCATCATCATAGGCACTATTATTTCAAAGGAATAATAATCCAAAACATTGACAGTGTCAAAAGAACGTGGACCTTCAATTTCAAGCCCATCTTAAAACTATATAATACCTCACTTCTATAATACAAAGTTTCCCATATATCAATAAATTAAGGGAAAAGAAAAATTAATATAACAAGGGAAATGTTCCAACCAACCAACCAAGTTGAAGGAGTTCCCAAGTTATCTCCAATTAATATATTCATTTGCCCAGTAGATTCGACAGAAACTTAGGTGGCCGCATCAGAACTGATTTAGAAGCATTCCAGGATCCTTGCGACGATGCAGGTGAATGCCCAGTCAAGGCTGCATGACTATTACAACTGAGACATACTCAAAGACAGTAAACACAACCTCAAACATGGTTTTCCTGCACACGCCTTTTGCTGTCCCTCTCAGCATGACCAAGTCGATCGACCTTGTTTCGATCATCCATATCAAATCGATTGTGATGGTGAGGTCCAGGGACATAATTATGTCGCTTCCCCTCCACTACTCTATCTCTATCAGGTGAGCTCCCAGCCTTTCTCTTGCGGTTGCTTGACTTGGGTGACTGAAGTCCAGCGCCAGGGCCAATGTCATCAAGTGCAGATACCTCCCCTTCTTCAACAGTATTTAAATCTGGTTCATATGATGCCAGACCTTTAATCCCATGATGGTGCACATCAGCATGATCTTGATGCCTTCCATGCAACATATTCTCATGATCAGATCTATCTGAGGGCTTTGACCAGCTTTGCCTCCTATCCTGCTTGTTCTTCTCACTCTGAGCAGCCAGTTCGATTCCATCTTCCAATTCCCTCTCAATGAGATCATCATCATCCATAAACTCTGCTTTTCTGGCAACCTGACCAGATTCTTTCCTTCGTTTCTCTAGTGCAGCCTTGACCTTGTCTCTATCAACCTTTTTTAAAGCCTCCTGAGGTGGCCGCCCAAATGCACCATCTCTGTGATCTAGGTTTCTGCTAGCATGTTTATCTTTCAACTCAGTAGCTTCCTTCATTTCACTTCTACCAACATTACTCTCTTGCTCTTCACCATAACCAGAACGAGATCTCACCACGTCTAGATCTTCCTGCAAGTTATCCTTGTATGGTAGAGGTTGCCGCTCAGGATATTGATTGCCTTTGGCTTCATCTTCCACCCTGTGTTTCATTTCTGTGCTCCCATAATCACTACTTCTACCATGGTTTAATGCTGCGCGCCCACCATGGTTAGCCACAGATGACTCAAATGCTGACTTAGTAGCCGCAGGCTTTGTGGTTTCAAGCCTTGAACTTGTGGCTCCAGTCTGGGAATTACTGTTTGTGGTTGCAGCATCATTGCTAGTTGGAGCTTTTGCAATGGCCCGGTTAGTAGTCCCACCTGCAGCAGCTCCTTCAACATCACTGGATGGTGGCACTCGGTTCTGCTCATACAGCTCCAACATTTGATTACTAACTTCTGCAGAAAGTAAACAAGCACAATCAGGTCTTTCATGATAATTATCAGAACAATCATATAAATCATAACATGACATTGACTGTTAGATTGATCACATTCGTCAAAAACTGATATTACAAAGCACTAAAATGCTCAAGTAATTAGACAATTAAATAAATCCTTAAACACCACCAGATGCATGAAAAAAGGAAAAGGAAAACAACGACAGTAAAAGAAGAGACAGGAGGGAAGAGAAGTGACAAAGAGATAGTACTTTTGCCTCTCAATTCTTTATACCACTAGTACTGAAAATAAAAGGGAGACCAACCCTCCAATTGGCGTGGGGTGACATCAAACTCCTGCCACCAAACCTTCTCCCCATCTGATGGGAGCTTCACCTTAAGAAACTTGGCAGCGAGGAAAATGGCTCCAGCTGCAATGTGATGAGGCTTAAATTGCAAGCAAAGAGATGTCCGAAGTCTGCATACCACAACCTAATTTCAGGAAAGAAAAATGAAAGGTTTGGCAAAACGATAATGATGTAATCTTCATACCCGTCATTAACAAAGTTCCATGCAACTTGTGCAAGGGCATTTTGAGCAACTTTGAATTTCTTTATTGCCTCAACAAGAGGTTTATAAGGATGGTGCACATTAAGATCAAAACCAAGAGTTGCAAGAACAACCCTCTCTCCAAGTAAGATTAATTCTTTCTGCTGTTCATACACCTCCTGTGCCAACGTTGCAAGTAAAAAATGATTGCATTAGGAAATGATCATTTTAGAATATTGCCAGGACAAATGAAAAACTTACAAGAAATTTGAAAAGACTATGCACAAAATTAAATAGTGAACTAAATATTAGAAAACAACTTGCATCTCAAAACTGTTACATGTACTAGCCTGGAGGGGTTAATCTCGTTCCATGGCCAAAACATATTCATGAACCTCAAATGAAAGTTGAGTGAAAGACAACAGACAGTTCACTGGTGGAACCATGGAAGCAGAGGTTACCTGTTATTAAAGCAAAAGGGAGAGAGAGACATAAAATATACCTTTTGTTTGATTCTCTGAACCGCTGCAGGATCCTTCTTATGTATAATTTCATATGAAACAAGAATTACATCTTTTAGAGGGCGAGGAGTTTCTTCAACCTTCCCGGCAAGAAACATGCAAACTGTTGCAATGGTCTGCAAAACGCGTAAAGTTACTAATTATCATTTGTCTAATATAATATTCTACCTCATGTACAATGTACCATGTATCACAATCAAACCTGAAAACATAAAAGTAGATAATGACTATGCACTCAAAGACATATATATTGCATACAGTCATACAAGTGCTGGGAAGGAGAGGGAGAGAGGGGCAAAGAGAGAAGGGACCTTAGACTTGTACCTTTTCCTGAAGGCTATAAAATACTACAAAAAATAACAGAAGATAAATTCTTTTACTTGAGAAAACAAGATATAAAATTCCATTAATGCACAACAGAACCTGAAATATTATGTGCCAAATATAAGATATAAGTTAAAAAAAAAAAAAAGATGCAAGGGCATAATCCGCTGGTCTGCAGAAGGATGATTGATGGTGCTCATCACCCAGCAATCTGCTCAAGATATCAGTAAGGCATAGATAAAAAATATATTAACAGTTACAGTTACCAGATCATGAAATATTCTTCCTATCATGGTGTGACTATAACTTAGATCTCCCTTGAACCTAGAGAAGACAAATGCATAACAATCCAAGCACAGAAGTAGCTACAGTTCCATAACACCAAGCTACATTAGATGAGAACAACAGATTATGCAAGGATGAGGGAAGATAAAAAAGGAAATTAAAGCTACTAATTTATCAAATGCAAAGAGAGAACCATCAAGTTTAAGGAAGAATTGCTAGCAATTTAAAAAGCTAACAATACTATACTTTCCTTTTTTTTTTCCAAAAAACTTTTAAGGAGGTGGAATATTTTTATTTTTTGAAACACTTAGGGTTTAAAGGCACTAGGTGGAGACTACCAGGTATTAAAAGTAGTTGTATATAAGGCAAGGTCAAGACCACCCAGTAAAAATATATAGGAAAGAAAAGAGAATATTCTCTCAACATTGTCTCAACAATCTAATTTACACTTCCTATGTCAATTCCCTGCATTTGGAATACAAGAAAGATGTAAATTAAGTCCCACACTTAATTCAAATGCAAGCTGAACAACCAAGTAACTGGGGAACTGGTTAACAGCCATTTCTAACTGCTTGAAACACAAAGCAATAGATTTAATGAACTTTTCTTTACCAACATTATGCCAACCACTATAAACCATAACTTATTCAATTTGACAAACTTTTCTTGTTTTTCACAAGGACAACATTCATCATACAATAACTCTTTCCCTCTGCATGGGCGAGGAGGTTGACATGACAAAACCAAGTTTAATTAGGCCTTACATGTAATTCTGTAAAATAACTAATTCTTCTCAACCTCAAATTCCCTTTGTCTTTCAGGTCTACTCCAAGCTTTAATGTTATATCATCATGTACTTGTGTGTCCCTCTAACCTATTCACCCATCAGACTCTAACCATCTTTCTTATGCATCATTTATTGCACCTGATAAAATATCTCAAGCAACCTTCACTCAATTGTCTGCTGAGGATACCATACTATAAAAAGTATGAGAAGACAAAATGAGCAAATCTTCAACAATCGACCAAATTGCTTTGACAATTTAGATCTGTAAACTTTCTTTTCTTTAGAGATTTTCAAAGGAAACAATTAATACATTCAATAATGCCCACTGCATCTTTACCCATCTGAACTAAAATTGAAGTTATAGCTAGATCAGATATCCTAAACCCACCAGGGGCATTTGCTAGCTTTCTCTTCAAAAGCAGAAGTTTTAATTCAGAATGTTTGTATTGTCACTGTGAAATCCTAATCAAAAGTCACTCCATACGAATTCAGCATTCTCATTCAATCTTATCTAGAAATATGCATCCCACTATTCTCTCCCTATAGTCCCTATAGCAAATTCAATCTAATCTCCCGAAGGACAAGATATCCCACCTGCTTTGATCATTTATGTCTTCAATGCTATGCATGCTTTCACGTCTTCTTGAAAAGGTCAATTGACAACAGATTAGTTATAATGTTGTAAAGTTCTCAACACAGAAGGTTCTCACTTCCAAATGGAATGCACATATTTTGATGAGGAATGAATGTATGATAAAATACCAGCAAATAAATAAATATGCTACCACTACTTATTTAACAACAGTCCACACTAAAAGCAATCATATATATGCAGTGCACACTGATAATGATTATCCAACAATGACAATATGCAAGTTTTGAAAAAAGAATACGGACTCACCCTCCTATCATTTTTTGCATGAGATTGACGAAGGAAAAACCGATGACAAAAAATTATTGCAGTGGCAATGGTTACCTGAGGCCTGCATCTCAATAAAACAAAGATCAACATCACAATAAATAAAGTAAATACATCTTCAATCATCATTGTCATTTATTAATCGTCATTGCTATTTATTACTATTCCTAAAATGCTCCTACAGAGAAACAAATTTCTGATGGCACAGCCTTACCTTATGTATAATTCAAATGAAGAGTTCCACCAGACATTTATTGCTATCAATTAAACAAAGTAGAAAAAGGGGAGATTGTATAGAGTAAATTACTCCAACATCCCTCTATTTTGCGCTTTTAAACAAGCCACCTCCATCTTCAAAACATACAGTAGCCTCCTTTGTATTTTACAAAGGCACTACATATAAACCCAATTTGCTATGACATGTCAAAAATACCCTTAGATAGTAAATTTGCTATGACTTGCCAAAAATACCCTTATTAATTGAGTAGTAAAGTTTTCTCCTCTTAAAATTCATGTTTGGTCCTCTTTACAGAAAGTCTCATGTGAGTTTTTTTTTTTATAATTTATGAATTTGTTTTCCCGATATACAGAAAAATACAACAAATATTTTTATTTTTTTGTATTTTGTGAAAAATTCATAAATTATAAAAAAAAACTACATGAGACTATTTCTATAGAGGGAATATATCATGAATTTTAAGAGGAGAAAATTTTACAACTCAACTAGTAAGGGTATTTTGACAAGTCATAACAAATTCATTACTCAACTAAGGGTATTTTCAACAATTCATAGCCAATTGGGTTTATATGTAGCGCATGTATAAAATACAAAGGAAATTACTGTAGGTTTTGAAAATAGAGGAGGGTATGTGTAAGAAGTGTAAAATAGAGGGGAGGTTTGAGTGATTTACTCTTATATAAGATATTATGTCTTAAACTAACAAAACAAGGACACAAGAGAGAAAGAAAGTTAATCAACACTCACACTTTAAGTCTCATGCCTAAATCTTGCAGAAATGTACAGTATGATTTGCGAAGATAAGTCTCTTTCTTCAAATCTATGCCATCTCGTTTAGATGGGGAATTTTCCTCAATCTCCTTCCTAGAAAAATACCAACGAGAACCGTCCTCTGGCTTCTCTTCCGAGAATCTTTGAGAGCCACTTTGATATGTTCCATTATGAGAGACATCACCAGGCAACAACCCAGCCATTATGTTGACAGATGACTAAATATAGTTCCGACTAATGTGCAAGTATATAAAGTCACAACTTGCTAATCAAGACACCAAAATTCAGTTCTTCCCTGTCCATTAATTACAAGTGTACAACAATGAGAAATACAGAGTAATATCAACATTAACCAAAAAATAAATCCCTAATGATGACTACAAAATGTTAGAAAAATACCTTTTCTACTATTTTCTTTCTTTTATTAGTAGACAACCTCATATAAATAACTGTGACACAGGACAAACTAGTATCAAGGAAGCACAACCTTAAAGATCAAATAATCATAGTATGTGTTGGGGTTAATTTTAATATTTCGTTGGCTTTATTTCTATGTCATAACTTTTTAGAATTACGGAACCAGTAAATTGCTACTTTCAGTAAAGCTATATTTTCAGATCTAGGGCTGTTTTCATAATTTTAGCAGTTCTTGGGCCATAGTCTATATTGGGTCTTATGTTAATGTCCTTGTATTCCTTTTGGGTTTAGTTGTAATAGAGAGTCTCAATACTTACAGGATATCAGGCTTAGTATTTTAATAATAATTCTTGTACAACAAGTTATAAGACATGTATCTAAACAGTTGCAATGTTTTCTCTTAGAAGATGATCACTCATAAGTTATAACAGCAAATTGAAATCTTCTTAATTTTGTGCAGCAATCAAAAGGTATGATGTGGACCGTAAGTGTGATGCCCAAATTTCTGTCTTCTATTTCTCATGTTATATCCTATTTCTTTAATTTTCTCAACAGCCCGGAGCTGATTTCTTTGGCATACATCATTACAGATTCATCCAATCAAAATTCTTGAATTTGCCACAAACATCAAACCCAAAATCATATTCTCGTATGGACTGTTCACAGAACCCAAACAGCCATCAATTTGATCCTTTAAACCAATCCCATTGTTTCCAAATTCCCTCTACCCTTACACACATCCAGTGAAAAGTAAAATTTTTTGATAGAGTCAATCGACATATGTTCTACTATTAATCCATCCAAGAAAACCCAAAATTCAGCCAACTAAATCATAAGTTCATAACCCTTCTGCTGTCCAACAACAAACTGACTTCAAGAATTTTCTCAACTTCAACAGCTAAATGAGTTGGATGAAACAAAAGGTAAAGGGAGGGAAGTTATAGGAAGGAACCATTTAACTACTTGTTTGGATGCATTATAAGAAGGAAGGGGGGAAAAAAGCCAAGGTGATGAAGTATTCCCAAGAAAAAAAAAAATCTTTAACTGTTTGTTGTTCCAAAAGTAGGCATACAGCAGAAGGAATAAAATTAAATGAATTTTTACTAACTTCCAATTATATCCACTAACAATAAAAAGGAAGGTAGTTGAAAAACAACTAAAATAGTACAAATCTATTAAAAAAAAAACCATGCTTCTTTCCTTGACATTCCATTGTGTTCCCAGACAGACATATCTCATTTTATTTATTTGCCTACTATCTACTATCCAAACAGAAGAAACATCAGTATCCTTTCCATTCTATTCCATTCCTTAATGACAGCTCAAATCCTTTAAAATCCATCCATTCATCCAGACCAACTGCAATATTGAGGACATTGGAAACATGGAAAGTTCATATTTGGTTAACTCTTGCACAGCCAATTGTGGGATGAGAGACTGATAAGCCCATACAGAAAGTGTTCACTCAAATCCTATATTCTTATAACCATAATGAGCAATGCCCATCAAATCTCAACATCAAAATCTCTCAACTTCAAACAGTTGACCATCATTTGATCCCTGATTGGCTAATACCATGTGTCTCTAAGACTATGCCTCCATATGCAAATGCTCAACTTATCTCATAAAATTCAAAATTTGTATACACCTAGTGCGCTAATATCCTAGACATGATACAACTAGTTTCCCCTTTCAAACTAAATTGTAACCTGTAACTTGATGTAGCTTAATGAACAATATAACAAGGTATGGGTTTGTTCTAACTTCTATATGTTGGCAATGAATTGATATAATAATTTGGAATATGAAGTGTTAAATCTTGACTCTCTCGTAAACATTTCTTACTAGTAATCTCAGTTCTGCACCAAATTACTCTATCTTTAGGTTTCCCTTCCTTCTGAGTTATATGAGTTCAAGACACCATGCCACAACAGTGGCATATGAAACAAAATTTTACAAGGTCAATAATCTAGTAAATGCATTAAAAAGTAGGGGATAGAAAGATTAAAAAAAATGCTTCCAACAGAATATCTCTTAAAAAATTCATCATAAGAAGTTTATTTGACCTAAAAAGTTCATCTGCTTCAAATAATAAAGACAATAAGAAAGGGAAGATTAAATAGAAAAACCAATTTCTTCCATCTATAAAGCGATAAAATTTAACACAGTTTGCTCTGCGAACCAGCACCTCTGAACTCAATAATGTAAACAGAAGATTTTGGTTTAATCACCATCTCAGGACACAAAAGTTCTGCAGTAATAATGTATACATGTTGTCTAACATGGAAGTCAAGGTATCTATTGAGTATTTAGGAAAATCAACAAAACTATGCCAGTTATCCCTCATTGCATTGATCATATCAGCTAACAATAGCATACTTCACTATTTTTGTTGAATCTTCTAACCTATACAACACGTTTAAACACCAAAACAAAAAAAAAAGTAAATTTTAGATATTTAGCTATCATAGATTTTTTCTACTCTTTTTCTACCTTAGCCAGGGGTTAGTGACACTTATATATTCAATATAGAAAGTACACTTTTTGTGATCACATATTATCAATCACGTAAAGATTTCATGTTGTTTATCAAAGTCACTCTCTAGTTTTCAGTTCTCACACATACCATCACACACTTTCCCACAGAACCTCCTAACTCAGATTAGAAATGAAAATTACATGTAATTTCTAGGCTGCAACAAATCCTTGCCAAAGTTCAGTTTAGATTCCTCTATTTTAGCCAGCTGATATCTACACGGACAAGGGCGAAGGCACCTTATGATCAAAAGTAAACAACTGACATCTGAACAGAAAAAGCAAAACTTTCATTTTGAAAACCCATTCGTTCGGATAGAAATAGAGCATGATTGCAACTTGACAAGGAACGCAATTCTTAAAAGGTATTAGGAAGAAAACGATTTTTCGAGCTGGATATCCCAGACACCAATGCTGTCTTGCTATCCCTCGAATTCTAATTACATTAAACTACTATTCAGCTCATGGGCACCCAAAAGCAATACAATTCAACCATTAAACAAAAACCCTTTCCCAAATCCGAAAAGAAATACCTCTACTACAAGAACAAAACTGAAGTTTAAGCGCGTACTAGGATAATGACATGAATCAAAAAACATTACCTTTCAGTATCTGAGAAGAATTCGATGAGTGCGACACAAAATTTCTCAGCAAGCAGTGAACTGAAAACCGAAACCGGGAAGCTCTCCGCGTCACCGCGTGGGCTAAGTATGGGGTTGAGAGGGAAGGGGAAAAGGGAGGGAAAGCGAGGGGTTGGTGCTCTTACTGAGCAAATTAAACGAAGAAAAAGAAGAATTTTTTCGATTTCAGATTAGGGTTTACAGTGGAGAGAGGCAATGAAGGGAAGAGGAGACACAACACGCCGTATAGTGGCCAACCCCAACGCTGATATTTCTTCTTTCCGTTCTCCTTTTAAGATGTATTTACCTTTGTCAATCATTTTACTTTTTCTCTTTTTTTTAGATAGATAATATTTTTGTTTATCTAAATCAAGCAGAAAATACCAATAATTGCTCTCTTTTAAAAGAGTTATTTTTAACAATAATAAAAAAACATGGGAAACATGTTAGAGGGTTCATGGGAAGGTCAATAAATAAATAAGAATATGTTACAATTTTAACTTATTAATTAATTGAGTGCACAATATACACAATATAATTAATATTTAATCCTTTTTTTATGAAAGGTAATCTAATTATAATTTTTTCCATTTTAAAGATATTTTTATTATTATTAAGTTAAAAACCAATTTACTTTTAACACAAAAATTATATAATTAAATTTTTCTTAATAACAGCGACTCTAAACTCTCATTTCAATCTATAATAACATATGAGATGCCTAGACTTACAGCCATTAAAAACTATCTGTTTTTATATTATCCTCAACAAGTTCATGCAATAAGAAATAAATTCTCTATTTTTAGAAAATTTAAAGATAAAAAATATATTTATAAAATATATTTTAATATAAATTAAATGAATATAAATAAATTATTAAATAAAGAATAGTAAAAATAAAATATTTAAATCCGTATAAAAGTGTTAGCTCTACTAACAGCAGACCAACTCATCTATATATAAAATCTTTCTTTTTTTTGTTTTTAAGAAAAGCATATGTGTCTTGACTATTTGCACTCCTTTAAATGAAAATTTTACAAGCCTCACAGGAAAAGCTACAAAAATTAATACCACTGAATTTGCAAAGTTGTAACACTTAAAATAAGATTGAAAATTTCACATTATTATAATTTATAATGTGTACTTTAGAATATAACAAATATTATAATTTGAATATAATATTTTAGTACATTTTTTTCGTGTGATTTCGCTATACTTCTTTATTCATGTTGATACTCAATAAATTTTAGATCCAGTTTGAGAACTTTAAAAAATTTTATATGGGCTATATATTCTAGCAAGTGAGTTGAGTTTAAATAGCTGCGCATGAACACGATCAGTTTTCATGTTAAAAGAATGTGTCTATCTAATAGTGCATTAGTAAAGGTATTATATAATTTAAACTACCCATAACTTATTCAGTTAATGAACACTTGATTACAACGGCCCTCTTCAAAAAACCTTTTTAAACAGATGTAACATGCAATGTTTATAACCAAAAGTTCATACCCTAAAATTAAATACAATCAAACTCAAATTTGTAAAGTTTTTCTTTTTTAGGAATAAAGAGTTTAAAGAAAACAATAACTGCACGCAAAAGCTATAATTCATTATTGAACTTTAACTAAAAAATGGAAAGAAGTATACTGTACAATGGGTAATGACAGTGTTTTAAAAATATAAAAAATATTTACTAATATGTGGATAGTATTATACATATAGTTTTTAATTGATTTCTGATCCTCCTCTTGGGCTCGGGAGAATTTTGGATGTTGAGAGTTTGGGGATCTTGCTTCCTCAAATCATTTCTGGGTAGTTGGTTGTTGTGCTCATAGTAATCCAAAAAAGTGCCAACCAAGACAAAAACTTGAGCATACAAATACAAAACAAGAGACAAGTGTGACGCACATTAAGGAGAAAACAAAAATCAAAACCAAAGGTATATAATTAAAGATCATGAAGGAAGAACAATTCAAGAGAGATAGTAAGACAAATTAGGCGCCACCTTTGTTAATCTAATTATCCTTTATAACAGTCTCATACTATGTATGAGTATAAATTTAGTGAAATGATTCATGTATACCTTCTCTTGTTATATTCTTTTTTTTTAAAATTTATAACAAATATTTGGAATATATCTCAGTCACATTTTGTGCGTGACTAAAATGTATCTCAAAGAATGTAAAAGTAAAAATTTATATATATATATTTATCAAATAATATTATATTTACATTAAAAATACATATATTTTTAATATTTTTTAAAAAAATTTTAAAAAATAATAAATAAACTAGTGCACTATTTACCTATTATTATTTTAAAAAAATTTAAAAAACATTGGAGACATATACCGTTCCCAACATAAGCTTAGCATTATTCATGCTTGTCAACATAACTGAATCAATTTTCATAGCTCAAAAATATTAAAGAGAAAGAAAGAAAGGACTAAAAAACGTGTAAGATTATTATATACAAATATTAATTCTTATAAATTTATTCTCATAAGTTGAAAAGAGTTTTTTATTAAATTTTAATTTTTTTATTTTAATATTTTTTATTTATATAATTTAATATAGAAATTTTGTTTTTTCTTATTATTTTTATAAATTTTTAATTTTAAATTTAAATTTTATATCCATATCTTCGTTATTTATGTTACTTTAAGTGAAGAAATCATATCCAGCTTTTCCCTTACTTGATGTAAAAGAGTCGTCGGGAATTGGAACATCGTCCCTGTCCGCAAGATAGTTTCAGACACGTGCATTGTCTGTCTCACAGAGTGGCACCAACAAGTCCGAAGTATTAACGAAGTCCAACCAGATTTCCCTCGCTTTGGTGATTGGTCAACTATCTCTGCATTCAAAATTCAAAACGTTTTCCTTTTATTTTTTAAAAAAATCCATTTCATGGAAATAATCATTAGCACTAAAGAATGCGCGTCCCTGTAATTGCTCGACAGCGCTTATAATTGCACCCTCTTCTTCTTCCTGCTCTCGCTGTCTCCGTCGCCTCTGTCTCTGTTTGTTGGTGAGCTGGGCAGTGCAATCTTCCGAATTTCAAATCTAATTCGTGTTCTTCGTATTCATGATTTGAGGTTTTTTGGATGCTTTTGAGGGATTCCTGGATCGAAAGGTCATGGCAGCATCACCCTTGAACAAGATCGAACGCGCTCACCACATGTACCGTGACGGACGGTATGAGGAAGCGTTAGGGTTTTACACGGAGGCAATTGGGATGGCTAAAACCAAGGCTCAGAAGATCGCTTTGCATAGCAATCGAGCTGCTTGTTATCTAAAGCTTCACGATTTCAAAAAGGTTCGCTTTTTCTTCTTTCTATTTTATTATCTTTGATGAATATGCTGATTTGATTCATTTGCAAGTTCGTATTTTTTTGTTATCGTATTAAGTTGGATGATACAGTATAGGTGGGTTCTGTGGTTAACATCAACATATGAATGTATGATATTGTAAATTGTATTAATAAGAAAAGCGTGACAGTTTCTGGATAGATGAATGATAATTAGTTAATTTTCGTGCGAATTTTAGTGCTTATGTGCTTCAAACGTGCGAAAGTAGGTGGGTTCTGCGGTTAGCATCAACGGAAGAATGTATGATATGTTAAAATGGTATCAATAAGAAAGACATGACAGTTTCTGGATACATGAATGATAATTAGTTAAATTTCGTGCAAATTCCAGTGCTCATGTTCGTCAAACGTGCAAGAAAAAAAAAAGGGATATTGTAAACCCCTCCAAAAAAAGTGGTAGGATTCAGTGTCCTCACAGCTCCTCTGCTTAAGTAGAAGAAAACTTTTTATTAGGTAATTCCCTCGATCTTTCCTACTAGTACTATGTAGTGATTCCCTTGCACAGAAAATTGCAGCTTGCATCCTCAAGGAATTCTGCTGTGCTGGTTGTCTTTTGAGCTGTATATAGAACAACTATCTTTCAGAAGGAATTCTTTGGCATCTTATGTTATCAAATTTGTTTTGGGTCATCTGTTGAGCTACTTGCAAGTTGCATCAAAGGCTTTAATTTGTATAACTAATTGCATATTTTGCCCATGTTTTTGGCACTTGCTTGAGGATTTATAATCTGTTCTTCAAGATTACAACACTTGAGGCTGAGGAAAGTCAATGATTTGCTGAAGATTAAACCCTCGTAAAAACTAAAAAATTTATCTGAATAACTATTCTCTGGTTACATGGCCGCCTTCACTGAATCACTGCTTTCTTGATCATCCAAATTTTATAATGAGTTGTTCCCTTCCCTTTCATTCAATATTCAAGTTTTTAGGTCATTCAAAGGAGCTGTGGAAAAAGTGTAGTAACTTAAGGTGGAATTTGATTTGGATTGATTGGTACACTTTAATGGAGGCTTGAAAACAATATCTACGTCTATATGCAAATTATGGAACTGTTTTAAGGGACAAAAGGCTACGGTGCCCTTACTGCAATCTGTAGGTACAAATTGTTTCCTCTGTTGGACTGTAAAGGAAAAAAATCATAGCTGGCTGATTTCACTTAAGGACCAGTTATTTGTAAGTTTACAAATGCTACAAAAACAGTTGGCCTGTTTTGATGTTGAATTATAAGTCTTATGATTCTTGAATGTTGGAGACAGTTCAGGATGCCAAAGTAGCATTCTTTGTGAAAGTACTGTGATAAATATGTTGGTTGGAATTTTTATTTTCTCATCTTTTAAAATGTCGATGGCTCCATGCTTCTCATTTCTTCCTCCTCACTGTCGATCTGTTTTATTGCAAGATTTTGCTGTAATATGTCCAGTCAAATATGATTATGGGATATAATTACTTTTACTTATTGTCACCACCCTTTCAGGCAGCAGAGGAATGTACTTCAGTGCTTGAGCTTGATCACAAGCACAGTGGAGCACTGATGTTACGGGCTCAAACACTAGTCACCCTCAAGGAATACCATTCAGCACTTTTTGATGTTAACAGACTCTTGGAGTTGAATCCTTCCTCAGAGGTCTATCAAAATCTTCAAGCACGTTTGAGGACACAATTGGTAGGGTCTTATTTCTTCTGCTCTTTTAATTGCTGTTGCATGTAATGTTCAATTGGTAATTGAGTTTGAAAGTACAAAGGGAAAGCGTCATGTGTCTTTGGATTAGCCCAAGATTCTTGCTGAGCAATTATTTTTTTATTTATATATTTGTGTGTATCCATGTAGCCGACCCCACCTAGTGGGAAAAGGCTCGATTTGTTGTTGTATTTGTGTGTTCCTATAGTCCTTAATTTAAAAGCCTCTTCTGCTATGGGTGTATATATGAACAGAGTTTTGCGGCTATCTCATGCTTTTATGACGTAAAAACATTGAGTTGTGTGAAAAACTCAAGTTGGTTTAGGTGCCTTCAATATTTTATGGTAGCATTGAACTTTAAGGTTGATCATTGTCATTTGAAGCACAACATAACTCATCTGCTTTTGCATTCCTACAGAGCGCAGAGCTAATTTTTAAGTTTTTTCAGAATCTACTTAATTTGGCCAGGAATGAAAATATTTGAAATGAACTACTTTCTCAGCTATTTGTAAGAAATGATTTTTTTCCTGCTCAAGGAAAGTCACTTGCTCCTATACCAGAGTCAGAAGAGGAGTTAGAAGAACAGGGTGATGACGAAGATGAGGTTATAGTAAAAAGAAATGATAAGAAGGAAGAAACTGGGAAGGAGAATGCGGTGAATTCTACACTCGGGAGAGATCAGAAGAATGGGCTTGGCAAGGCTACGGTAAGTGCTGCATTTACTGCTCCTAAAACAGATGCCAAGTTATCATCCGAACAACGAAGGGACCAAAACTATGGGCTTCAGAAGTCCACAGCAGAAGTCAGTGCCTCCAAAGCAGCAAACAAGGAATCATCTGAGCAAGGCTCCAAAGGATGGCAATCAATTCCAAAACCAAAAGGACATTCAGCTCTAGACTATGCTCGTTGGGACAGTGTTGAAGATGATTCTAGCGAGGATGATGAAGACAATGACGATGAATCTCTACCCCAGTACCGATTTCGTGTGAGAACCATTGGTGTACGCCCAGTAAAGTGAGAAGAGCCTAATATCCAGCACCTATAAATGGCTGCTCTGTTCCACTAGCGCATACTATAAAGAAGTGAGTTCTCATGTGCCTGAAGGGGCTGGTTGGAATAGCTCATTGTCATGAAGATCTTTGTATCCTAGAGAGCTACCTGCTTTTACTGGTCTTTTTGGTTGTTAAAAAACCAATCGTCAGATGAGAGCTACCTGAAGTTCGCTTGGACTTTCTCTGAAGCTAACTTCCTGATTCATGATGTCTGAGTCTATTTCTATCTTTGTGACTTGTGATACAAATTAAAATGGTTCATGCAGCCATATAGGTTCAAGTATATGGGAGCTCTTCAGCAATTGAGACGCATACCGCGTGACCATTGCACCAAAGGTAAGGAGATCAATTTCCTTGGTACGGCAGTTCCTGCTGTTGTAATGATATGGAATATTTGTTTTGTTTAATTATTGCCATAAATATTTGCTCGGAGAATGTCATTGTGATTAACTAAGATGGCAGCTGCAAGTGTACATTGTGTTATTCCATCCATCACCAAAATCTGGTCGCGCAGTTGGATCATGAACTTTGATTTTTGTACTACTCTGTTATAGAGCAGTTGATACATGACTGATTATAACGTCATACTTCTTATGAATAAAGTTTTTGGGGGATGTTATTTGTAATATACAAGCCCCCGTTTGTCGCATATGGTTTTTCTTATATATATGTTTATATATATATATTTATATTTATATATTTTGTAATTTCTGGGTAGTTTGGGGAGAGAAGAAAGGGCTGTTCTCAAATTGTGATGAATCTATCACTGTGTATTGGCTTTTTGTTTTTTTGTTTTATTTTGATGCTATTCTTTTAGTAATTTTACTATTCTCATAAATTAAGTTTGATCAAATATTTTCTTAAAAATTTAAACTTTTAGATCCAAGTATTTCTATTTTCTTTTAAAATATGTTGTTCTTTCTTGAGAATACAACACGTTTAATTTTTTTATTTTTATATTTTATTTTTATACTATTTTTATTTAATGAAATATAGGCTTTTAAATCTAGCCTGCCGCATAGAGTAATACATTAGAAAAATTAAAAGAGTCACCATTATTTACTCAACTTTAACCATAAAAAATCACAAATTGTGTACAACTAAATGTACAAATGGAGTTGTGCACACTTGATTGCATACAATCAATATCAATCACATCATTGGATTATACATTTCAAAAGAATCAATAGGTAGGAAGAAAAGGTGTTATCCCTATTAGAAATGATTTCACACATGGTGTAAAATTGTGTACAATTTCACACTATTGGCTTGAAGATATTTTTAAAGAAATTGTTTATGTAATTATAAGGACTCTATTCTTTTTAACAGATTTTAGGTGTGTGAGTAGCATTTCTTTTTTAATCAAAATCAACCCTTGGCTAGAGTAGAATTATCAAAATTATGAAAAGAAAAGCATTCTCATGTGTAGAACGATCCTACTAATTGCTAATGACACTGGGAAAAGTAGTAAACGTAAAAGTATGTTGCAAACAAACTATGAAAGCTCACTCCAATCATTCATAATCACCCAAAACAACATATAAAACAAACATAGGCTTTGGTGGAATTATCCCCCAATGAAAATCTAGGCTTTGGTGGGTCTTGGACTAGCCTAGATACTGAGGCGTTTGCACCGGAAGTTTCCCCTCCTTGCAGTCGTGCATGCATTTATGGAAACAATCCTCAAAAATGATGCGAGTCCGATGTTTCCAGCAATTTTTAGTACACAAACCACTGCATCTCACATGCTCATGGCTGAATTCATCACTTTCCGGGTAGCCTGAAGAGTAGGGGGAAACAATGTGATCAGGGGAAGGTGGGGAATGGTAGAGCAACGGAGGAGGGTTCTGAGGATGAGCGTTTGCTACAACTAGCACAAGAAGCAAAAACAGCACCCTCATCTTGATTTTTATCTGCTGTATGAAAGGAATTTCTTCTTCTTCGCCTTTCCTTTTCTTATGTGATTATATATATGAAAGGACTTTCATCTTAAGAAGTGCCTGTGTTATTTGGATAGATGCAAGCGCCAAGATTTACAGGACATATACATATAATTCATAGTGATATATGTGCAGGGCTACTTCAGTGATGACAAAGTTTGGTCTTTGAGAACAATTTTAATTCCAAAATAATTTCAGGGTATTTTTTTAAACAGTGAGTTGCTTAAGTGAAATAGCTTTTGAGGGGTGATAGGAAATATTAACTGAATAGAAACCAAAATAGAAAAGGAAAAAGGAAAAAAAAACAGATTAGACACTATACATAGATGACTTGGCATAATTCGTGCAATAGCACGGGTCCTGTAGGCATAAATAAAGAATAAATTTGCAAAAAAAAAAAAAAAAGAAGAAGAAACATTCGATGAAAAGTAAATATTCATGAGAAAAAAGATAATAAGAAACTGTTACATGACTATGTCATGGAATAACTTTTTTTTTTTTTTTTGCTGAATGGACTAACTTTATTATAATAAAACGTAGATATTGATTATAAACCAATTTATTAGTTGTATAGTATTTGCTGACTGTTTGGTAAGCCATGTCCACAGTATGATTAACAACTAAAACAACAATAATTATAACTTACACATCAGAACCGATATTAGCTTCAAGGTGTTCAAAATCATCAACATGAACTTGAAGTTTTCCCCCCCACGCAATCCATCATACATCTTTTATAGCAATCCCTAAACCGAGGATGCCATTTTCTAAGTCCCCAACAACGCTTGGAACAAGCTTGTGGACATTCTATTTCCTTTCGGGATGGCTTCTCGTTATTTAAAGGATGGGAAACAAGCTTTGGAAAGTGGTTGGCAAAATGCAAAGGGCAACCATTGGCTTGCACCGCAGCTACCGTGATAACTACCAATAACATCATCCTTGATATTGTAAGTCTAGCCATTCTGTTTCTCATTTCATGTATAACACTCTTCTATTTGGTTTTCTTTTAATCCGTTGAATTGTTCTTTATAGAGTTTGAACCACAAGCTTGAGGCTCATTCGTAAAGCTCCCTATATATATTCTTGGATCATGAACACTCGTTCATGTCAATATGTGGTCATAGATTGCTCCCTTGTCTGGGGTCATAATCATTCTTCTGGACGTTTGCTTGAAAGAAAAAATGTCATTTTAGTTTTGAATTGCTCATGAATGTAACTTTTCCTAAGTATCCCGGGTCATAACTAATATTGTATGCCTCATCAAAAAATAAAAAACTAATCCGAAAGTGATAGTTGTGGCTGGCTTTCCCCGTATTATAGGGTTATATAGAGTAATGTTAAATGTATGCAATTACATTATATAAGAATTATATAAAATTAAATAGTGAATATCTACTATTTGTATTTTATGACTATGTTGTATAATTTTTTATATAATTTTATGTCCTTTCTAACTATAATTTTGGATGAAAATTTGAAGTAGAAGCCTAATTTAAAGAGTTTGTAGGCATATGTATTCATGTACTATTTGCTCCCTTCAAGAAGCTTAGAGGTAGAGTGATTGTTTGGGGTCATAATTGTTCCATATTAAGTTTTGGTATAAATGAAAATGTGTTTAAAAAAGCAATCTTCACATCTTAAATCTTTTATAATGTTGATACTTTTTTTGTACAAGTCTTCAGATTTGTTAGTTAATTTAATTGGTAAGATTTAATAAATTTAATAATTTAAATTTTGTATTAAAAATATAAATATAAATATAAATATGAGGATAGTAAAAATTGTTAAAAATGATGACTATTAAAAAATAAACTCTCTAATCAATGAGTCATGAACACTTACTCCCTAAATTATATTTTATAATATTTTATTTTAAAAATTTAAATTATTAAATTTATTAAAATTTACGATATGATAACCTACTTTAAATTTATGAGCATTAAATGGAATTGCTTGAGTGGGATAAATGAGTGTGTTACTACTGGATATAATCCCAATCTAGCAACAAGCATTCGGCAAATGACATTGATTTGGAAAATAATATTGACCCATTGCATAATCTGAAACAGCAAATCTAGTTTGGCAAGTGTATTAAACTGTTTCTTGATTGATTGTCCTTCTCCTCTTTAACCCTTCCTGACTATGAAGTGGAAAAAGCTGTCGGGTAAATAGAACATCCTACGTTGAATATGCTCATTAACTGAGCACGTCACAACAATAAATGCTACTAATTCAGAGTACTGTAGGGTCATGCTTCTTGCCAGGTTTCATTAATACTGATGGGCCGTTGAAGTGTAATGTCGCAAAGAGTACACCTTAATTGAAGCCTTAATCATTGCCTATAAAGCATCAGAGCTCAGAACTTCAAAGAAAGAAAACTATAATGTAGTGAGTAGCCTCGTCCTTTTATTCTGTATTTTTATTTTTATATAATTTTTTATTTAATAAAATTTAAATTATTAAATATATTAAAATTCTATAAATTAAATTACAAGAATTGATTGATCCCAAGTCTCACTTCATAATTTTTATTAACAAAATCCTAACCCACAACATTAAATTTGAACATTTTATAAGATTGATGTCATAAAAATAACTTTTTCTGGTCTGAATTTATCGTCTGTGGGTTGCATTCATGGGTTGGCAGAAAACCCCAGAAGAGGAGCATACAAATTGAGGAACTAAAACCCCAATTGCTTCGTGGCCCACCTGTCTCATTTCTTCAGAATTAATGA
Source organism: Dicorynia guianensis (assembly GCA_037013595.1). Taxonomy (NCBI): domain Eukaryota; kingdom Viridiplantae; phylum Streptophyta; class Magnoliopsida; order Fabales; family Fabaceae; genus Dicorynia; species Dicorynia guianensis. Next base: position 9,014,192 of record JASUAB010000009.1, read on the forward strand.
GAATCATAAAGGACTTACATTTAATGCTGAAAAGAGAGAAAAAATTTGATCTAATGGCAGGATAATTCTATGGAAATGTGATATAAATTCAGAATGAAAACTGACTTACAAATGGAACTTCTGACTTCTCTGTTATCTATTTTCAAAAAAACATAATATGTGAAATTACTGTGCTTTGGATGGTCTTGAAGGTGATACAAATTGATAATGAAAAATTGATCACCGTTTAGAGTTTTGTAATCAAGATCTTGGTATTTTCTTTCATGTGATTGTTTTCTCCATAGCAGGCTTTGTCCCGAGTCTGTGTCAGAACACAGGCAGCTTTGTCCTCCATCTTCAACAGATTTTTGGTTAGATTTCAAAACAATTTGCTTTGATTGCCCTCATGTACTGGCCTAATCTGATTCGAATCTAGTTTGGTTTGATCAGAATAATTGATTTAATCTTAAAAAAATAGTTCAATGCACTAAAACATAAGCTTTAAACACACAAGCTTATTTATATTGTATATATATATATTTTGATGAGATCCATGCTTTAAGTTCAAACTCTGGCAATCATTAAAGCCTTTCAATTATTCTACAAGCAGCCTCAGTGAGCTCACCGTAAATCTTCATGTTGTAAGTAACATCAGCCGGTACTCTGCCTCCTGGTTGATCTAGCAGGTCATCTTGGCATGCAAAAGTTAATGCTTGAGCCTGAACCACAGACTTTTCAGCAATGTCATATTTGTGGTTCTTCAAGGCTTGCTTTGCTGATGGATCCAGCTTGGTCTTGGCATTGGAGTACCCAGATGAACAGTTTGTGTAAAGGTTCTTCATTTCTCGATCCTTTACACGAGAAGCCAAGCTTGTCATGTTGTGTGCCAAGGTCTGTACTTGGCTGCTGATGCAGCTCACAACAATGGTGGCGATGCCTACTCTGTCAGCTTTTTCAGCGCCCGGATGTGATGTCACGCAATTCATACAGGTTCCTGGTGTTTCAGAGTTGTGGCATTCCGCTTTAATCAATGTATAATCTGCTGCAGCGAGCTTGTGGCCTTGGTAGAGGAATGGTGGTGATAAAATGAGAATCAGAGCATGAAAAAGAAGAGTTTTGGGAATGTTTGGAGAGGAAGCCATATATGTATTATTTGTAGGATGAAGAGCTGTATAGAATTTAAAAGAATTCTAGTCACTGTGGTTGGCATTTTTAAGAAGCCAATTGCATAAATATATAGAGGAATTTATTGGAATTTGTGAGGAAAAAAATTTAGATAATTGATTTAAACTCATTTATTAGGACATAATAAATTATAGAATTTGTAAGTAGAAAATATGAATAGTTAATTTATACTTATTTATTAGGCCATAAAAAATTATAAGACTTTGCTAGAATTTATGAATACAAAATTTGGGCCATAATAAATCATAAAATCTTATAGGATTGTTTAAGCAAAATATGTGAGCCATTGATTTAAATTCATTTATCAAAATAAGTTATAGAATTTCATTGTAATTTGTGAGCAAAAGACTTGAGTAGTTGACTTAGACTATAATAAATTATATGTTTGCAAAATATGGGTCGTTGATTTAGTCTAATTTATTAGGCCATAATAAAATATACAATCTCACTGAAATAAAAAAATTTAGGGTTTCATTGATGATTGTATGCAAAAAATCTGAGTCATTGGTTTAGACCAATTTATTGTGCCATGATAAATTTAAGAATTTTACTTAAATTCATAAGCGAAAAATCTAGATCATTAATTTAAACTTATTTATTAGGTCATAATAAATTATATAATTTAAACTCATTTATTATGCTATAATAAATTATGGAATTTTGTATCCTTACCCTTTTATCTCATTTTGTCTTAAAAAATTACTATGCTATCTTCTACATCTTTTTATTGTACCAACCCTCTATATATTTTTTTCACATTCCCTGATAAAAATGGATGACGTGACATAGGGATAAGGAAATAGAGAGTAAGATAAAAAAGACCCCTAAATTATAGAATTTTACATCAAGACAATGCACATATGTGCTTAAGACTCTACTTTTACAATAGTTACAAACTAGCAAATAATTACCATTTTCTTATTGTAATCATATTTGTATATGGAATTGCCTGTATTGGCAGAAATCATAGCTGATAAGATAGATTAGACATTTTCCTATACCCACTTCAAGATAAATTCATTTAATTAGTAGCTTTCTACGCATCTTAATATTTCTGTTTCAATTCCACTAAGATGGTGCTTTTGATAGAAGTTTGGGGGAAATTTTAGTGCGGAAAAGAGAGTGGAGAGTGACTCGTTTGCATAATTTACACACTGAGTAGCATTTATGTTTATCAATAGCAGCTGCAACTGAATATTATGAATTTTGAGAAAGAGAGATGTAGCCTATTGAGTGTATACTATGATTTAGGATAAGATCATATGAGTTTCAACTTGAGAGGATTAAATAAGAATATGAAACAAACATTTATGGAAAGAAAGAAAAGCCACACGTCCCAATTTCAATTTGAACTTGATGAATCAGAATGAAACGATCAACTTTTTCATTTTTCTTTTTGCCTAAAGAAGTTTAAACAAAAATTTGGATGCTCTTAAAGGGTCTACAAAGATGTTGCCAACAGACATCAACTTCTTGATTCTGTTTTTGTTTTGTAACGTGTCTCAGATTTGGAAGTTGATGTATGCAAAATCACAGTGGGCTCAATAAAATTAGAGAAAATCCTCAATGAACATATCTAATATCAAAGGAAAACAGGTTCACATGAGAAAAGAAATTAAAAATTTAAGAAGAAGCAAAACAGATACTCTCATAGAAGGGAGGGGCGTTCTTGTTTTTTACTTTTATTTTCTCTAGCTGCATTTGAATAATTGAATGCAGAAGAAATACTGCAGGTGCTGGTTTTGGCTGTGGCCTTACATCATTGAGGCCCCAGCATTTGAATTTTGACCATCTTCTACAAGCTATATAAGATATTAAGCTATGCTCAGCAAGGGAGGAAAGATAAGAATTTCGTAATTTTTCACATTATTGAGTAAGTGCTTCTAAAGAGTCAGCGTGTAAAGAGTGCATAAGGCATCAATTGTGCACACCAAATGTGAGTAACGCTTTTTTTTTTTTTTTTTGGATTGCTCTAGCAATCGGGATGATTTATTATCTTTCATGCCTTGACCTTACATTTAATTTGGTCTATGAGGTGCACTTATGTTTCTGAATTATCTACATTTTGCATTCTAGAAAGTTGTTGGAATTGTTGTTGATAGAATGTCCACATTAATAGAGAAAAGGTTCCCAGATTAAGCCCAAGTTGGCAGTACCCTTCATTACATTTGTAATATTCTAAAATAGAAACAAGTGCTTGTGAATGTGCTAATTTATTTATTAGGTCATAATAAATTATAAGATTTTATTAAAATTTGTAAACAAAATATTTGAACTATTTATTTAGACTCATTTTCCATTGCTTTTTCTCTTTTGTTATGATTTTTCTTTTTAACTTTCATTTGAGATCTCCTCCTAGCCGTTAAGGTCTGCTGGCCGGCGCAAAGGATGAGCACGAGGGAAGGTAGGGGCAGTCCAGGAAATTCACCTCATTCGACCGTTATAACATTCGAAACCATACGGCCGGTTAAAACTCCTCCCCTACAATTTCTCCCACTGTTCCTCTGAAATTCTATTCCTATTTCCTTCTCTCTTTATCTATTAATTTGGAAGCAAATTCATGGGTGACGCTGAGCACAGCATGAGATCATCGATCATGGAGTGGAAGCACCTCCACCCTCTTCACCAAATCGTTGAGAGTCCTACCCACAAGATTCTCCTCAAGCAATGGCTCAAGGAAGAGGAGCTCATCCATGGCCGAGTCGCACTCAAAGAAAGCCAAATAGACTCTGTTCGCAAAGAGATTACAACTCTTTACATTTTCTTCTTTCTCTTTCATTCCACAGCTCTGATGCTCCTCTTCAATGCATCTTCAAAATCGCACATCGACAATGCCTGCCACAGATCATGGATTCCATCACTCTGCTGTCTCTTGTTCTCTCTGGGCATCATCTGGGCTGTTCGGTACAAGAGCGATGTCGAGGTTCACATGAAGAAGCTGCTGGACAGAGAGAAAGAGGACGGGAGGCTGTTGGCCAAGTGTGTTGAGGAATTGAAGAAAAAGGGGTTGGAATTTGATCTGCTGAAAGAAGTTGATGCGCTGAGGAGAGCTAAGAGCTTGCGGGTTGATGGCAAAGAGGTTCGCAAATGGTCTGCCAGAGACTTCGTTTCATTGTTCTTCTTCACAATGTCTTGCTTATCTCTTGCTATCACAAGGATTATTCTATGTAGTTAGAATTGGTTTCCAGGATAGGCTGAATTCTTAGATGGAGTTCAACTTTGGATCTCGTAGTGTTATAAACAACTTTTCAATGAGAATATATGAGTTATTGTCATTTGTTTCATAATGTAAAAATGATTGCTCCCATAAAAATTTTTGGAGGTGATATATAAAGGAAGAGATTTGTACCAAATATTCAAAAAAAAGTTATAACTCCTTCAGATTTCACATATTAGATGATAAAATTTAATAATTTAAATTTTAAAAATTTTATAAAAATAAAAATATGAGAATAATAAAATTAATTTTAAAAAAATTAAGAGATAATAATGTATTAAATATGAGGATATAAAAAAATTTATATTGAATTAATTATTTCTAGACATTATATAATTTTCTACTTAGTATTAGGTGGTCAATAGATATATTAAATGCCATTTTTTAAATTTAATTTTAAATAATCATGTTATAAATATATAAGTATACTCAAAATAGTCACATGTGGTTGTTTTATATGAACATAATTACATATTATCAATATATTAGAATACCCAAAATAAAAATTCGAGCCATAATAAATATTAGCAAGAAAGATGTGCAAAACACTTGCTGAAGCACTGCTGCACACTTGCAAACCACCATCTTGACTCTTGAGGGACAGTCAGATTGACTATATACCCTGGTTGAAAACTATGAGATCACCCTGCTTTACCTCAGTCGTTTTAATTTTTAATTATGTGATAAATTTGTAAGACTTTAAACTTTAAAATTGTTGGTATTTTTTATTTAATCATCTTTAAAAATGTTATCTTTACGTGAAGACACAATATTTATACATGAAGATATAACAAAATAAGAGAAAGAATAAATTAAATTTAAAAGAGGAAAAAAATTAAAAATGTAAGAGGATATATATATATATAGTATATGATAAGTTTTCAGGTGAGCCTAATAATAGGCATCATTTTATAAGTTTATATACGTTCTTTTACATTATAAAAAACTTTCATACGTAGATAATATTCACACAAGTGGATATATGTATTTTACGTAAAAATTGAAAATTTATATCATTCGAAAATAAGATTAATGTAAATTTATTTTGATAGAAAATAAATGAGGAAGAAATTTACTTAGGAGTTAGAAGGTGAAATATAAGCTATCGTGTGTTTGTGATTTTCTTTTTAAAAAAATTGGTGCATCTGATATCTCGAAACGTGTTATCTCCTTGCCTTGTAACCTACAGCATCTGGGCTTCATGCTAAAATTTCTGGAAATACTAGTCTTAATGTGCAATAAGACACATCAATTTAATGAGAAAAGAGAAAATAAAATAAAAATATAAGAATGTGTATAAAATTTGTATATTCGCCTATGGATACTCAAAATTTCCAAGCTGCAACTACTTGGAGATCGGTTGGATAAGGCTTATTACTTTTGCATTATTCTCGTTTCATTGAATTCAATTACTATATTGCTATTCTCTTGAGGAGTGGGAGAATTCTTTTAAATTTATTATATTTCATAAATTAAATTATGAAATTTAATTAATCTAAAAATTCATATAATGAGTATAAATATTAAGTGAGAAGGGGATAGTGAAAATAGATTATCCCCTAAATTAATTTTTATGCACATAACTTAGTGTGAGTGTGCAAAAAGACGATTCCTTGAAAATGGTTGCTCAAATTATAATGAGATCAGTGGTGAAGACTTTTTCTTATTTTCTTAGGAAAAAAAAAAATGTTTGCCCTATAAAATGGATTCACTAAAATTTAAAAAAAAAAATGAATGTCAAGTGTTACATATAATAAAGTCTCACAGTTTTAAAATTTCTTCAACTAAAATTTTTTTGAAATTCGAATAGAAAAAAATATATATATAGGTAATGAAAAATGGTAACCCAACCAACTGGTATCCCCATTCACTCAAAAACATGAAGAAGAGTGCTGTGTGATGGTGGTGGGATCTTTGGAAGTGAAGGTGAGAGAGACAAAAGTTATGAGATTCAAAAGGAGAGACATACACATTATCCATCCATTAAAGCGCAGAAGACCTGAAGGCAGTTCATTTATTCTGGAGACCTGATCTTCACGTTTATGTCAGAGACCCTCTTAAAATTGTCTTCGCCAAATCACGTCTATATCCGGTTCTACTTAATTTACTGCATGCCCCGTGAACTTACTTCGAATTCAATGCCCATCAAGTGCCTTTCGGTTTCTGTGTTTATGATTTGAACGGTAACATTGTCAATGCTTTTCCTCGTGTATTCATGATTTGAACAGTAACTCTACCACTTACAGTTTTACATCCAAAGTACAGAATGGCTTATCTAGTTTTAGTTCTTATTCTGCATTATTATATGTTCAAAGTTTTTGTTGGAGCAACTGAATTATGGATTTCACAGTTTAGTAAGTGAAATACAATAAATTTAATGATCTTTTAGGTGAAAGATAAATAAAACTTTATTTATAAGAATAGCCAATATTCAAACCAGCAGCTAGCTGGGATTATCTCATGAACCTCTTATTTTCTGTATTAAATATTATGTAGGCCTTGAACTGTAGCTTAAGCAGTGTTCAACTCTCCCCATGAATGCAGAGATTGCATTGTATTTCTCATTACTAAGGTTTGCCTTGGACAAAAAAAAGAAAGAATTGTCATGTTATGCAGATTTATATCAGTTTTTGTTCCTTTTCCTTTCAGCTATATTTCAATTAATGGCTCATGCAAACAACCTTTTCTACTTGTCCTTCAAATTACTTCCTTTGCCCCTGCTAGTTAAGACTTGGAGAGTGTGGCAGATACTTACCAATCTGTTTGGCCCAAAACTGAGTTTCAGTACAAGTATCAAAGAAAGCTGGAAATTATTATTGATTGAAATTCATAAATGTCCTTTGTTCATTTTTAGTTATTTTAATTGAAATTCAGTTTATTTTGGGTGACTCAACAAAACTTGTGAAACTTTCAAAAGATGGCCGTGGATCATGTGAAATGCAGCAGATGTACCTCTTTGCTCATTTAAAAGGACCCCTTCAAATCTTCACATATATATAATCCTTCCCAGTCATCAACAAATTCCTCCCCAAAAACACTCTCCTTCATCGTTTTGCTTCTTGCTCACTAGTTTCATTTCCACTTCTAATGAGAACTGATCTCAAGTTAATTGAGATTTTTTAGTTACTATTAAATATGAGGGCTTTCTCACTTGGAATTCAAAAGTCTTTCCTACTTGTGATTTTTTTCATGGTACTTTCAATGGGTTGGAGCCTTCGGGTTATGCCTAATGAAGGTAAGTGTTTAGTTTACTACTACGAAGTTGTTGTTTGTTTTTCATAAATTCATGCATATCAGACTATCAATATATGTATGTGTATAATTTTAAGTATAGATTAATGGCTTAAGAACATTTTCCATTCAAATTTCATATTGTAATCATTACTATACAATACATGAACTTGGAGTGATTTGTACGTTCCCACACAATTCTCACTCATTAAAATTTAGACCATCAAATTTTTCCATTTTCATGTATTAAACTGAGACACAATTAATCCGATGACTATCTATATAAGTTGAGTTTCCATAAAAACCTCAACATGGGAACAGAGTTTTTCATAACGGAGGCAACCCATTCTCCTTATAGTATCCTCAGTCATCGCAGACTCAACGATTTATGTACTAGAATTATAAATTTATAATTGTAGATTCAACTATCAGAGTGTCCCTTGAAAAGTATTTAGATATTGATTAATGGCTGTGAACGTGTTACAACCTAAATGAATGAGTGTCCAGTATTTATTTATACATGCTTGTTTTTCCCGTTTGCCAGATACGTTGGCAAGCTGGCAAGAAGAGAAAGCTGCAACTGGAGATAAAGAGGTCTGTCTCCAACGATTTCATTGTTCAACTGTATCTCCTCATTTGTCTTGCTTTAGAATGAAATACTCGGTCCAAAAGTATTGTTTAACACTACATTGCACAATATGAATAAACTAGACAATTAACATCATGGTTCTAACTTCTAAGATTAATAAATGGTTTACCCATTTGGACTTTGTAGGATGGAGCAAAGGAAGACATGGGAATGGAACTCTACCCTACTGGTTCAACCTTGCCGGATTGTTCCCACGCATGTGGGCCATGCTTTCCGTGCAAGAGGGTGATGGTGAGCTTCAAGTGCTCCATAGCAGAGTCTTGCCCAATTGTTTACAGGTGCATGTGTAGAGGGAAATACTACCATGTACCCTCCAATTGATCACTGCTGAGTTTTATTTTTTATTCCAAGACTAGGATTATTGTTGTACCTCTCAAGATGACCATGTAGAGTGGCATCTTACCTTTTTGAGCTACCTACATTTGTTGAACACAAATTTTATATCTCTTCCATGCCATAATCTGTGTTATGGGCATGAAGAAGAGCAAGTATCAGTCAGAAAATAGTTCAAAGAGTTTGTATAGTAGGATGAGTTTTTGCTACAAGTAGTGGGTTTGGCTACACAAAGTGTAACTGCAGGGCATCATTGCCAACTGCTTAGCACATGTTTTTGCATTTCAAAAGATGAGTTACCACTAACATTAAGTTTACATTCATGAACTGCTGTCTGAAAAATGACAGGCAGAACTTTGCAAAACCAGAAGATAAAGCGTAAGTAAAATGAAACGTGTCTTAAAAATTTAAGTTTCCGGTAGATGTCTGGGAGTAATATGGGGATGTATTACAGGGGAAAAAAGTGGTAAAAACGCGTTTGAGAGGACGCATTAGTAGTCTTTCAAACTCACCAACAACTAAAGAAAGCAAACAATTACTTTTCAATGTTAATATATCATAGTCATAGGCCATATTTGACCTGAATCCTATACTGACGTCAGTAAATTTGACAAGCTGTGCTGTCAACACCCAGATTAATGTACACATGTTTAAGTATTTAAAATCAAGGATGATTTTGAAATTGGTAGATAGTCCATGCCACCTTATGCAGCAAATTGGATAGCGACTTCGATGGTTAATACAGCAAAAACAGCAAATAAAACTGGAAACAGAATTCCAGGAGCATGATGTCATTCTCATGCTTATGAACGCATTGTTGGGAAAATAGATCAGAGGCTTGATAACAGCGGAAGCACCTCAAGATCACTTTTTCCCACTGTGCAAATAAATTATGCACAACAAAATTTAAGCAGAAAAATAAATACAAGAGGCACAAATATTTAACGTAGAAAACCCTTCAATATTGAGGAAAAAACTACGGGACAAGCTCCGAGAAAATATTCCACTATAATAAGGATAATTACAAATATCCTTACAACACACTTTACTCTCTTTCAAGTGATACTAAAATTATAGTGGCACTCAGTGAGACCCTCTAGAGATGACACCCAATATTTTCTGGTGTATACCCACACCCTCACTCAATTGGGAATTACTCAGACTCTCTTTTATCTCACACTCTTAGAGAAATAAAATTTCTCTCAAAGGCTTACCACTTACACTTGGCTTTAGCCTTATTCTCTCTACTTGAGACTTGAGCCTTTCTCTTTGGCTCTCCTCTTGCTTGTCTTGCCCGTCCACCTTATGCTGAATGAGGTTCCTATTTATAGAGAATTATGAGCTGCAAAATGTACAGGAGAGTGGCAGAAATTTCAGCATTTGCCAACTGCCAAAACGTGTTGAAATTGAAGACTTTCCACCTCCATGCAGCTGGCCTCCTTTTTCCAAGTTGTCTGCGCCTATTTTCAATTTTAGCTGCCATTTGCTTCTTTCATCATGGGTTGGACCCTACACGCATGACCAGGAACCAAAAAGAAAATACCAATTCTTACCTTCCCTCACTAAGAGAGCGCTGAAGGATAGGATTAGAAGCATTTATAGGTGAATGCTCTGTGCCAACCATCACGCTAGTACTATCTGATAAGTTGTAATTACTTGTATCCGATCCTTTAGTAGCAACGCCAGTCACAGAGCCGGTCACATCATCAAATTCCAGTCAGTCAGATATCCAGGCCTTGAAGTTACAGCGCCCACTTCAATATCTCCTGAAAGCATTGCCACCACACGGGACATTGATGGCCGTAACATTGGTGATGCTTGAGTGCACAATAGAGATATCCCTACAATCCGTTCAACTTCTTCCTCCTTGAAATCTGATAGCCTAGGATCAACCAGTTCAATTACGTGGCTGTTTTCATGCAGATGCCAAGCCTAAGAAACCAGAAAGCAATAAAATTAATCAAGCTAAGTCCCAATCCTAAATATATAGAATGCATTGAGCTTAAAGTTCAAGGAACATATTGAAAATTCTAAACTTTGAAAGAATCTTAATTTACTTTTCATAGCAATAACGCATATCAACTGTTATCTGTGTAGATCAGAAGTTCCCCCTTTTAATAAATTTCAGAAGTACATTAGTATCATATGCCAAGGAGACTCCCCTTTAGAGACCTAAAAAGCAAAAAGAAAAGCACTGGCAGTTTTTCCCTTGCCAAATCATTTCATATCAAGGAAAAAAATGTATTTCAAATGAATTGGACTGACAAGGGAATGACAAATCTATATGTACATTCCAGTTTTTACATAAAAGGCAGATAGAGACCATTTAATGAGTAAGCACTGATCAGTCATGTGAACATGAAGATCTCACTGGAGCCATGATATCGTGGTTATGGTATATAGTATCACATCTGAACAATTTTTATAGTGTCCACATGACTTTCATCTGATGTTATAATCCTGGTCATTCATTCTAATGCAAAGCGTCTCATAAAATTTATATACTCACAACTCAGTATAGACTAATATTCTCACACCTTTTTTCCAAGTTATCATTATTATAATTTGTTTTTCGTAGTATCAAATCATCATTGCAAAGGCCAGATTGCCATGTACTTACGTAAACCAAAAACAAAACATGCCTTCTCTTCAGAAATTGGTAAATGGATAATGACAGGAAATAGAAATATTCACATCATTGTTATATACAGATAGGTCCATTTGCCACATATTAGGTATGCGAGACAAAACAAAAGACAGAAAGACGTCTCATCTACACACTCAAATATTTGGTATAAAAGAGAATCATTTCATAATGAAAATTTTAAAGTGGAATATGATTCAAAACGTTTATGTATTTATTTATTTTTAAATACAAAGGTGAATGGATTATGATTCCACCTCATTGGTTAGAAACTTAAAATAGCAAAATGGGAACGTTCAACTTTGAATAAGGTCTATGTATAATAGACAGTCAAGATTGAAGTTAGGTACATTTAATTGACCTCTGTTCATTCAATTATTTAGAAAATTAACAATTATAGTCCTCAATTGTGAAATAAATAGTATTCATACCCATTCTAGGAGATATATCTTCTCTTCTTCCAAGCTAGAATCAGAGTTTGACCTCCCACTAATTATCTCTAAAGCCACCACACCAAAGGAAAAAACATCCGCTTTCTCTGTAAGGTGTCCACGCATAGCATACTCCGGTGCAAGATACCCACTTCATGAAGAGAAATCAAATATATTGACAGTTTAGTATTTAATTAAAACAAAAATATATAGGCATTAGCATAAACTAAAAGGATATATTTTAAATAACACCTTTAAAAAAAGACAATACAATTAAAATGACTTACATCGTCCCAGCCACACGAGTGCTTATATGAGTCATTTTGTCATCATATAATTTGGCTAAACCAAAATCAGATATTTTAGGGACGAGCTCATGATCGAGCAGAATATTACTAGCCTTAATATCACGGTGTACAATACGAAGCCGTGACTCTTCATGAAGATACGCTAAACCTCTTGCTACGCCCAAGCAGATATCAAAGCGCGTGGGCCACTTGAGTGTTAAACAATTTTCTGCCTCAGGAAAAGCCACATATGTTCTTAGGTATAAGTAAGAGGAAAGAAAGACAATGGCAGATAAGTATTCATGCACACAAAGTTGAGAAGATAATATCCTCATACCAAATAATGCTTGATCAAGACTCTTGTTTTCTAGAAACTCATAGACAAGAAGTCTTTTATCTCCTTCAATGCAACATCCATATAATTTAACAAGATTACGATGTTGTACAGCAGAGTTAGTAGCAATCTCAGTTACGAATTGTCTCTTTCCTTGATGGGATCCAACAGATAGTTGTTTAACAGCAACAACTCTTCCATCATTAAGTGTCCCCTATAGAACACAAAATACAAAAATGTTACTCTCATGAAGAAAGGAATTATTTCTGGTATTGTTTCTAATTGTTGAGCATTTGTCTGTCACATAATAAAACCAAACTATAATTAAAAATCTAATAGTTCCATAATATTGTATAAGCGATACTGATGGGGATCATATGGCAATGGCATGCCATCGTTTCTCTTATTTTTTTTCTCTGACAGAATATTTACCTTATAAACTGGTCCAAAACCTCCCTCTCCGAGCTTGTTGCCATGATTGAAGTCATCTGTAGCATTATTTAACTCAGAATAGCTAAAAGTGTATGGCTTTGTATCAATACCTAGAAGCTCTGCAAATATAACATGAAAAATGTCCACTGCGTTAAGCTGGAGATGGTGCCTCCTTTTGCATCTATTCTAGTAGAAAATCTTGCATTCTCCAACAAATAATACCTTCTTCTTCAGGTCCAATATAAGAAATTAAGTACCAAAATGCACTTTAGTTGTCTATATCATTAGACTTTGATGCAGTATATATCTCATGTTATTTTTCTGTCTGTTAGTTAAGATACAAAAACCCCACATATAGAAGATGATAAGAAAATGAAATTTGTCCCGTCATTGTGAACAAATAAAATGCAACTAAAGTATGTTATGATATTAAGAAATTGCAGCACAAGACAGAGGGACTGGTTTAGTCTGGAATGACATTTATGAAAATTTGGGGATGTGATTTAAAGAATCATACACACACACACACGGGAATGCTAACCTCCACACCATCATCCGAAGGTTAGCGTCCATCACAATTTAATTGAACAAAAATACCATTTAATTTTTTAAAGTATGAAGTCAAATTTAGGGATAGTTGGTAATTATCCAACACAACAGATCACTAGAATTTAGACTTACCAATAATCTTAATCAATATTTCACAGAATCCCATTATTATGAGCCCTCTCTCTAGTGTGATGAATGGTGACCTTTTCTCCCTCCTCTCTCAAAATTGTTCTTCTCTAAACTAATATTGATTCTAATCCTTGTTAAAGGGTATAACTGCAATATTGGATTGTATCTCAATCTATTGCCCTATTTCTTCTCAATAAATTTTCCATTCACAAGAAGAAACAATCGACTAATTTCAGTAGAGAGAGGGGGAGAGAGAATAAAGGTACCTTAATAGGAAAAAATTTTAATCTTGCGTCGTCATAATAAGAATATGGGTATGCAAATAATAAATAAAATCACTACAGACAAAAATTCAAATAAAAATTTGAAGTTTTAATCATTCCGACATTCTGTGTTGCAGCCCCACCCATTTGATACCTTGACTCTTAGTTAATTGGAAATTGGAGTTTACTTAAAGAATTCCTTTCAACTTTGAGGGAAGTCCAACAGAGTACTTTCAGTGGGATTGAAAGCAGCTGCTACTGCAAAGAGAAACAAATCTATACCATGTATAAGAGAGAGAGATACGGGGAGACTGGGACTGCGATGGGGAGACGGATGAAATAGAGAGAAGATAATAAATAGTGACTTGAATGTTTTAGTTGTTCGTCTATTTAATGAAAATATATTCGTATATATTAATATAATGTTGTCACTACTTAAGAGGATGATATTTTTATCAAACTGAAAGTGTGGAGGACGCTAACCTCCCCATGAAGGTATGGAGGTTTGCATTCCCCATATACGTGTGTGTGTGTGTAAAATATATATATATATATACACACACACACATACATATAAACAGCAGTTTCTCTTTACCTTCAGTGTCATCTTCACTTTGCTTTCTTCTCTGAATGACACAGAAAACCACAAGAAGAGATAAAAAGCTTACAACTCCAACACCAACTACGATTCCCACGATCAGACCAGTTCTATTCTTTTCACTGGTTGGAGGTTTGTTACTGACAGTGGGTATGAAATCTATACAAACATAAGCAGACAACATCAATATCATAAAATGCAAAAAATGAGCAAATAAACTTCTGAAGTGCCCAACTTTACCAAATTTTACCTGAGGTAGCACTAATGGCTGAAATCAGAGGACCGTAAGTACCTTGAGCTGGTATACAGCAACTCCCTTTACCAGCCCAAAAGAGATGGATCTCAAGATAGTTTTCTGACACTTTAGCTCTAAAGTCTCTTTGGACAGCTTTATAAGAGGCCCCCCCAGCTTCCCTTTGTATGTCAAAATCCTTCAATACACGATTACCCTGGAATGGGTAGAAGAAGAAGAAAGCTAGAATAAGAGGAAGAAGTGCAGAAAACTAAGAATAATAACAACGTTAAACGTTTGTCAATTCCCCCCCCCCCCCCCTTCCCCACGCAACCCTCCAATGTAAATATTGACACGTTTTGGATTCAAAATATTTGACTCCAACAAATATTTGGTCCTAGAAAATCAATTGGGACTATATGCAAAATATAGAAATGGGAGATCCTGCGACAACGATCATTTTTTGGAAAAACAAAAGAAAAAGCTAAAACCCAAAATTATTTCCTATTATAACTTTCTGTAAATCTTAAATCTTAGGTTGATAATAAATGATTCCAATAGTAAATATAACAATTTATATCTATTAACAACCACGAATCATGACTCATTTAAAATTTAGCTAGTTGAATAATTAATTTATTAGAATTATTATGAATCAAATTATCTGAAAATTTTATGAATTACATAACTATAACTATTGTAAATTTGCGTTGGAAAATCATAAATGAAGACAGACAGAAAGAATAAAAATTTAAGATATTGTGACATCAGTATATCAACTTAAGCCTTTTGATGAAAAATCACATGTACCTGGATATATATATCAAAGACACGTTTCCCAAGTCTTTTCCATGTGACAGTATCTAGAATAGCTGTTTCTGCAAATTGGAGGGTGACATTGTAATTTCCATTTTCCAGCCCCAAGCCGAAATATCTTAATGATGAAGCGGAGAGCCTTGCTGTCTTAAAGAGCTCTGAATCCACAGTACCAGTGGACTGGTTAGACACAAAACTTTTGTATACAGGATTGCTGCTCCCAGTAAATAATCCAACATTGCTAACCGCCCATTTGTCTATATCAGTAACAAAATACGTAGCAGGACCAAGTGTCTGATTATCCATTTCATATACAATTCCATTTGAGGATCTAATTTCAGGACCGCCGCACTTGATTGCAAAGTAAGAATCTACGTTGAAACAAAGAGGAGGAGTCAAACAGTATGAGTAAAATTCAGGTTACTTAGTTCAAAAATTAAGGGTAAATTGCGAAAGAAAAAGGGATTCCTAGTAAAAATATTTTCAGTTTAAAAACAATTAACCAGAAGATGGTTAATGAAGTCAATATATGGTTAGCTCATTAACCACTCAATGGATGATGTTTATCAGTTTTTGGTTAATTGTTCCTAAATTAGAAGTATGTTTTCCAAGAATTACTTTTTATTTAACTCCCAAAATTTAAATTGAGAAAGGGATTGAAGCTTTTCCACATGTTATGCAAAAGAGAAGCCAGACTTTAATCAGTGATTAAAGTTTAATAATCTGTGAAGATGAATGGACACTTGATAGATAGGATTAGTTGACCAGTAAACTGAAAAATTATTCTTCACTGTAGCCTTCAACGCAAACAATGTACCTCATATGACCCAAAAGTCCTTCAGAGATCAAATTGTTCCAAAACTAAAATAGCATTTAAAGGAGTCTTTTTACACACAATCCATTGATTTCTCCCCACTTAAAAGTTATTAAGACATTGCAAACTTGTTCAAATTGTTAGCATTTGATTCCATCATTTTCTAGAAATATGAACCATTGATGTGATAATAATGTTATAGGCTCATAGCAATCTTGCAAGCAGTTTGCCTCATACTGATGAACTATCGATCTGATAATATTGTTTAGGACCTCAATGAGATATGTGCAGAGGATTCAAGTTAATTAATCGAAGTGAAAAGATTAAGAAGTTTGCCTCATTGGAGTTTCAGACATAAAGTATCAGTTTAAATTGATAATATCAATAATGAAGGAAAGTTTTCTTCTTACAGTTTCATTGTTGACCTGACTAAGCTTAAAGTTGTACTTACATCTTCCAGTACCACGATTGCAAGGAAAGTTTCTCTGGAGACAGTTGAGTCCGGAAGGCAAGCCACTGAAAGAAAAGGTGTTAAGCATCAGACCAGAAAAATGCACACCCTTTTTATATATATGGCTAATTATGATAGCAATTATTTAATATCTGCAATCAATGAATTAAAAATAGATTCCTTTTATACAATAAGTTTTTTGTGAAAATGAAGCAACCATAATCAAAGTGATACAGTTCAAGTAGCAATCCCACTACAAAAGATGCTATGCAAATGATTTTTTCAAGCAGTAAAAAGATATCAGAGTTTGAAGGGATTGTTAGAAGTATAGACCAACATTTAGAAATTTTCCAATCAACCACTCGAGTAATTAATCACGCGATGGAGTGCTTAAATTTTTAATTACTTCAAAATAATTAGCCACACTCTGGTTAATTGCTGATATTACTACTGATTAGTCCCTAACTATAACTGTCTCATGCTTTAATTTCATAGAGAACATTTTATCTCGAAAGCTTTACTTCTATTCACCAGACCCAATCGGAAATCAAATCAAATCTTTCAAATTACCTTATTCCATCTCCAAGAATCTTTTATATATGAAACTGGGATTGATGACCATTACATGTTTGATGACAGGTTAAAAACTATCAACTGGAGACAAATTCCTTGCTTGAAACATGAAAATTGCAAGAAGCAGTTCAAAACTGAATAAGTTTAAACTAATTCTTCACTAGCAGCAGCTAGTGATAGCAAATGCACATGTCAGATGTAATTTGACAAGTCAATGTGGATGGAATTTTCTTTCCTCGCATTCATTTCCTTTTATTCCTATAAATTACGTAGCCTAATCAATGAAGGAACTACCGGGATGTATGAAATAAGCATTTGATATATTAAGATATCAATCAATGGTTGCAATCAGTTATAAGAATAGGAGAACAATATACAGACACCAAAGTCATATGCAAAAACACAAGTATTAAAATAATTAGTACATCATGCATATTAGTGATAGCAAATAAGATACAATAATTTTATGCTCAAGGAGGAAACTCAAGATTTTCAAAATGAGGCATGCAAATTGAAACCAGGCTATAACTCCTGATTTACAACCGTCAATAGTTGGATCAAAATCTGATCAATAGTCACTTGAATGTAAATGTAGTGCATTCCACTATGTGCCAAGGGACTATTAAAAGGAACATTATTCAAATTAACCATAAAAATCACCTGCTATTAGAACTTTCAATGTTCAAGTTGTTCGCAACTAAATTTCTGCATGTTATGTGCCATGAAAACCTTGGGGTTAGTTTCCATAAATGCAAGTAATCTATATTACAGGGATAGAACTAATCTTGAACAAAGTTATTATCTGATTTTTTCAACATTTAATATGAATATGAACTTAATTTTAGTTGGCTATGAAGATGAGAAGAAGACATGATTTTATTATATGAGCAAAATTAATCAGAGAGTGAAAGTTACTAGAATCAACAAGTCCATATACGTAACAAATGAGATGATACTAACTTGAATGGATTTCTCATTGCTTCTTATGTCTTTCAAATTTTAAATCTCTTCCACATGAACTTTATCTTAATAATCTGTTTTACATTGTTTTGTTAGTCTATTGTTGCCCATCTTATTAGTGCTTGAAATTCTGTTTTTCTAGATTTTAAAATTTATTGTAATGAAATTCAACAGACATTAGGCTAAAGGGGATCCTTGATTACATCATAATACAGCTAATTAGAATATTGCAGGAAAACAAATTATCAGAATGAATTATAAAAAGAATTAACCATAATTGATATGTACAGAGTAGATCTGGTTTATAATTTTCAAGCAAAATTTCAAAAGTTTCATTCCATAATCTTATAAAATATCATGTACATAAAATTTGAATTATTAAACCACCCTGTGCATTGCAAAAGTGGCTAAATAATTGAAACTAAGGATAGAAACTTTGAAAGGGGAAGAAAAAAATTAATATCAAACTACTTACAGTTGTAAATTTTGTAGGTTTACCCAAGAAGGGAGGCTTCCTGATAGATTGTTGTATGACAAGTCTCTGCAAGCATTCATTAGAAGCAAGTTAAGTACATACAAAATAAAGGATAATAGAAGAATGAAGAGTTCCAATTAAAATTAGTGCAGCATTAAAAACCAAAGTATAACATAAACATACTTTGACTAACTTTTATGCTCACAACCAAATTTATATAAGAACCCTGCTAATTACACGTGTACAGAATGCACATTCTCTGCATAATTTGAAAATAGACCGCTCCCTATATGTGTTTGTTACAATGCACTAATAGAGACCAATCTCTATACATGGATTGTGCACACCCTGTGTTGTTTATATGCATGTATCAAGCATTTTTCTTTATATAATAATCTATTAAGGACACATGGGTACAGAATTAGCAGAAAGCAATTAGCATATTAACATATAGATTAAGAAATTTATATATAAAGACCTTATGAAGATACACATCCATCCCTTTAGCTATCAAACTATTGTTTGGTTCAACTTCCTCTCTAAGCATTTAATGGGAACCTCTTATTAAAATAGGAAATATCACTGTCTACAACAACACTACATTGATAGAATCACACATTAACACAGAATTGTACATAAAACACACAATTTGTCTAGTATAGACAGCCCCGGAAATCAGAGTAGCCCTCTTTGATTTTTAGGACAAACCTATCCCAATTCCCCCTTGTTCAGCCTGATACACAATAGATACATTCCTACATAACAACTACCCTTAACTGCTACTAATACACAATAACTGACCAGCAACTGCCACCTATGACATTATTTTCTGTCTATTCTCTAATGTCTCCTAGAATAGACTTTAATAATTGGTGGTCTAACAATACCCTCCCCCTTAAGTTTCATCTTGTCCTCAAGGTAAAAGTCTGGAAAATGCTTCTCCTCCAGAATGGGCCGATTCCTTTGCAGCGTGATTTTCTGATGCAGTATGTTCTTCTGGATCGCTTTCAGGTCTGTAGGACAGTGATCACGCCAATTATCCCTTGCAAGCATGGCATCCTTAATTTCTGTTAAAAAATTTCAGGGCTATGACACTGCCATCCCCTAGGATCTCTTGCTCGGATAACAATTTAATAGAAACCTTTTATTGAAATAGGAAATACAACACTACATTGAAAGGATCACACACTAAAACAGAATTATACATAAAACACACAATCTGTCCAGTATGGACAGCCCCTGAAATCTATCCTGAAATTAAAGTAGCCCTCTCCAGTTTCGAGGACCAGCAACCTCCCTTACAAACCTGTCCCAATCGCCCTTATGCAGCCTAATACACAATAGATCTATTCCTACACTATAACTACCCATAACTGCTTGTAATACGCAATAACTGACCAGAAACTGCCACCTATGACATCAATATCCGTTTATTCTCTGATGTCTCCTACAATAGACTTTAATACTTGATGGTCTAACGGCATGCAGAAAATAGGATACCTCATATTCAAAATAAGATACTTGTGTGTGTGTGTGTGTGTGTTGAAGAAAACTCTGTCCCTTAGCACTACTATGCTGCAGAGTTCAAATATGTCATGCATACTCACATATTGAGAAGAGACGTACTTTTCTGGGTAGGAAGAGTACCACTAAGTTGGTTGTTTCCTAGAAACCTGAAATTAGAGAAACATATTTCATCCTAAATCCATTTATGAAAGCAAGCTAGGAAACCTGGGATATAATTACTCAGGCATGGCATATTACAAGTAAGCGAGTGAACTCAATTTGAAAAGCGAGTCTGGAATTTGCCCCGTGATATTATTGAAGCTTAAATCCCTGCAAGAACCAGATAATAAACACAGTTTAAGACCTTGGTAATTAATATTTTTTTGACAAAAAGGTCTAATCATCTGTATGAATTACAAGCTAAAAAGTTGACTGAAACCATCTTCCCACACATAAAACAGAAAATGCTGTAAGTAGACATCTTGAGTTTTGTTTTGGTACACCAGAAAGTTTACCCAGCCAATTGTAAACCTTTTGATTTCTGATTTTATCTATCTATCTATCTATTAAAACATAAAAAAGTATATTTAAAATAGAACAGAAATATGACAAGTATATGTAGAAACATCAAACGGGTGTCAGGTATTAAAATTTAATCTTTTGTTCCTAAGAGTATGAGAGTTAAAGATGTTGGAGCGTTGACACAAGTCTCAAGAGTGTCAAGTGTTCAATACACGTTGGACATGGACCTGACTCCTATGTTGAACCATAGGTGATACCCTGTTCCAAAGAGTACTATTAACAGGTAATACTCACAGCTGGGTCAAATTTTGAAATTTTCCAATATCGGATGGGATTGAATCAGAAATGTTGTTGTTCCTCAGAACTCTGCAAGACTTGCAACCAAATTATATTACATTCTACGGAAAAGAAGAATAGTAAAGAATTATATCTATTTGGCATAAAGTGAATCATTAGCAGAACTGATGCCTCACAAGACAGTCAAAGACTTCATATTCCTCATAAATGCCAGTGAGGAGCTCCCATTGGATAACTCACTTATCCTCCTGCATTTGTATCATAAATGATATATTAAACTCCCATAAATTTGAAGAATTTATACAAGTACTGTGACAGCACTCACAACTCTGTCAGAGAAGTCAGATTGGAAAAGGATGATGGTATTGGTCCTTCAAATGAGTTGCCCTGAAACCTCCTATCATAACATATAGCAAATCACAAACTGTGAGTGGCCACTTCAGGAATATTGTAAAATACACCTAAGCATCAAAACGACTATCCAGGCTTTAATTCCGTATACTTTGTGTTGCCTAAAGTATAATTTAAAAAAAAAAAAAAATTAGCTGTTCTCTGAAAATGATTTGATTCAAGCATAAAGAAACGAACTAATGATGTTATCTTACAAGGTTGTAAGCTTAGACCAACTCCCAATGAAGTCAGGTATCTTGCCTGTAAGTTCCATATCTGAAGCCCATCTGAGACAAATAAGACAAACTTCAGATATAAGTGTGCTCTGTCTTCCAGTTATCACATAACGGACCAGAAAGAGCAATATCTTACACTGTGCCCAGGTTCTTTAAGTTTGCAAATGTTGAGGGAATTGTACCTCTAATCCCTGAACCATCAAGGTAGCTGCAGGGAAGTATTCTTCAAAATTAACAATTTCTTCTACTTACAAACCATAACAAACTATGTAAACTGTTGCAATTTCTGTTTGAAAAACTTAATACTTGACACACGCCAGGATCAAATCAAGACTCAGTATTGTGTATACAACTGAGAAGCCTCGTTACACCGTTACAACAAGGAGGCTGTAAATTAGGATTGATCAGAGTATGAGCAGTAACAAATGACTGTTCTGCTATGTATTTGAGTAATCGAAGTTATGCTGTTGTTATAGGCTGCCACCGAGCATAGTTTGGGGCGCAGAATCTATACAAAATATTCAGAATACCTTTGCAACTGAAAAATTAACATCAAAGTACTATATGATAGGTAATATGTCAAAACAAAAGATTCACGCCATCTTGTTCTACTATAACCGACAAGTGTTATCAATTATACATTTGATCATGCCCATGTCCAGTTATTGATTGGCAATATACTAATTGGATATTGACTATCTGCAGGATATTTAAACTAATGACAAATACAAGTATCACCTAACATTAGAATTCATGGAGTTTAAATAACACTGTCTAACTTTGTTTGGGGGCCTTTAATTTCATTCCAAAATATTAACTAGTGCCTCAATTTTATTGGAAATTGTAAAGAAAGCATTTCCAGAAGAAGAGCGAGTGAAAAGGAAGGATTGGGGGGAAGAAAAGTTACGGATTTATTCTCTCAAATGGAGCAGATGAAAAATTCATAATTATGCACAAAACAAACACAACCAGAGACTGCAGCAGAGCTTACAGTTGTTCTAATTTCACCAGATTCCCAAGTTCGGACGGAAGAGAACCAGAGAAGTTGTTTGACCCAAGTCCCCTGAAAAAACAATAGACAATTGCGTTCTAAACAATATCACCATAGAATTCTAACATATATCATCATGCTTATGAAATGTAATAATCTCTAAAAAGGCAGTATAATTTTTAAATGTCACTTCACTGCGATAAGAAAGCATGGATGCAACCAAAATATTATTAATTGGACGTCAATGAAACCAATCAAAAGGGAAAAGGAACAGGAAAACAAATATTACTAGTAAACAATTTCAAATTGCCATTTAAAAAAATAATGCCCCTTTTAGGTGGATAACTTACAATACTATCAACTCCGTGAGCTTTCCCAGTTCCTTTGGAAGCTCGCCTGATAAAGAATTGATGCCAAACGTCCTAATTAAGATTAATTAAACGTTATGAATTGAGTATGTATAATAAGGTTAGAAACATAAACTGAAATCATAATTATTTCAATCAAAAGGCCTTACATGTATTGCATGCGAGTTAAATTTCCAATGGCAGGATGTAGAGAACCCGTCAAGTAATTCTGACCGAGATTCCTACTTGCAATATGAGAAAACTCAGCATACTAAAGAGATGGCAGCTTCAACTTAGTTAACATACAAAAGAGCATCCATCATTAGCAAATCAAAACCCTTTCCGAGTTTCTAATGTGAAGCCTAAAAGTGAACATGAACAAGAAAGAAAGCATACAAATTGGTGAGGTAAGTCAGAGTCCATAGCTCTTCTGGGATTTCACCAAACACATCTAATGCATAAACCTTCCTGCCATGAACATCCCATAAACAAGTGGGGATTAAATGGCTAACAATAAGTTCCCAAATTTAATATGACAAATCATTGCCCAGAAACTCTAGAATATGTTAAGAAGTTTCAGTCTAAAAATTTAAAGCAGATATGAAACGAATCAAGTTGGGTAAGAGAGAGAGAGAGAGAGAGAGTATATACAGTGCAGTAATACGGCAAATAGTGCCATTGGCATAGGAACAACCACATTTGATAAATGGGTTGTAAGTGGGATTATCAATTATGGTGTCGTCGGTGGCTCTTCCACTGCATAGTTCACCGCTTATATTCCACTGATTTTGTGATGCCGAAATACGCCATTTGTTGAAGATTGAATTCAAAGCTCTCGCTACGTAGAAGTTCACAATTTGAGAGAGTTAGGCTCAAAGTTAAGCAATAAATTACACATAGAAGGTCCTTCCTTCATAAAACTCCAACAGAAGAAGTACCATAGCACTCCACACTTTGCTTATGATATAAAGAATTTTCTATCACTAATTTTAAATAATAATTTCTTAATTTTCAGACATGAGATTTTTAATCACTAATTATATCTCCTAATGATTTGTCATTCTTTAGTTCCCACAACTTCAAGATGTTCCTTGGCTTTTTCTCTCATTTAGGTAACAAAAATTGATTACTTATTATATCTTTATACACATCAACCAATATTGCACTTGCACACAGTTTTATTCTTATGCTTTTTACAATTCTTCTACTCAAATAAATTTTTTGGGTAAACTAAAGGAAAATGGTTGAGTGATTATAATTTTGCATTTTATATGTAGTAGTTCAATTTAAAAGAACAATTATTTGTGTATTATTAGAAATCAGTTTAACAATTTACCTTTTTTTTGTGTTAAATTATCCCTATTTTTCTCTTTAGAAATTAAATATATTCATATGAAATATATGCTTACCCTACTAGCTATATGCTATAACCTGCATGATTTTCACACGCAGAATCAGTATTTTTGGTGCCAGATGCTTCATACACTTTTTGCTTCCAAATATTATTAAATATCGATTATAGTTGGTGCATCTTTTTTAGGAGAAATTTGTACAAAAAGATACACCTTCACTTAATATATACAGACTTTTGGAAGTAGATGGAAAGAAGAGAAGAGAAAGTCAAGTGCCTACAGTATAAAGATGCGGTCCCATATAAGATGGCTACTTTTTCTAAAGAAAAAGAAATGGTGAAATGGAGAAAATGGAAAGGATGTTTATCACTTCCTCTTTTACATATGATATTATCCACATTTCATTGTACCTTATAATACAGCACCGACAATAATGCAGTTTTGAAGTTCATCAGAAGAGACAACAAGGGGAACCCCACCTAACTAGTGCCATTCATATCTAATAAGCTACTGTACAATCAATCGGTAGTGCAAGTTCTGGCCTTCGGAATAAGCTGTTGAAGAACAGGACAAACAACTCTCATCTGAATTATACTAGAGGCTCATGTTCCGCTTATGATTTCTTGGACCAAAATGAAATAAAAAAAAACACAAAGATTTATCATTTATGATGTGTTAATTGGTTATTTTCCCAGAATTTAGAACTTCCCCCCACTGCTCTAAAGCACTGACGGGAAAACAGAAGATAAAGAGAGAAGCACACCTTCAGAACGATCAGTAGTGGCGTTTACAGCGTGAGCTTGTGGGACGTTAACCAAGCAGCTGAAAAGACCAATAAGTGCAGCAAGTGCAAAAGCCATTGCTGGTGTAGCAGACCAACCCATGCTGAGCATGATCAACCTGTCAAAAAAAGGCAGTGGTAGTTAAGCAAGAAAGTCTCATCGAAAATCAGGCCCTGAAGATTGCTTTAAAGAATGCAGAGAGCTACCAGTAGAGAGGAAGAGAAGGTGTCTCTTACCAAATTGAAGATGGAAGAAAGCAACTAGAATACTATACACCATTCATGCATATGGATATTTATTCACAATGTATGATGAATAGCTAATTAGGTCAGGGTCTTCGTCACCCACGCACGGTCTTTCTTGTCAAATTAGTCAGCTACCCACCAAAAACGAAAATGTCATTGTCACGTTCGGTAAGCAACGCTTACGTGGCAAAAAAAAAAAAAAAGAGTGCAGCGGTAACTGAATGGAACATCGATAACGTGGCCGAAACGTTACTTCAATAACGTTGCACTAATAGCGCTGCACCAAAAACACATAATAAGTTCCTCGGTTTTTACAAAACCTGCTTTGCCGTAACTAGCCACCAAATGAATGAACTAGCATGCATGTGGCAACGTGCGAACTTGTATCTAAGAGAGAAATTAGGTTAAAGGTCCAAATTCAAGTTTGGAGATATCTTTATTTAAAGAGGTAAAATCAAATACTTCTATGTTTTAAAACAAAAATTACTCTTATAGTCAAAAATATAGGAATAGCCATTCAAATTTTTTAAAAAAATAATTTTCTCTTAATTATATCTTAAGAAGTTCTCTTGGATATATACTAATTCACATGTTGCCACATGCATGCTAATAATAGTTTTTTTTTTGGATTTTTTTAAGTGTTATTTTTATACTTTTTAAGGATGTAAGATTAATTTACATTAAAGAAAAGTAACTTTAAACCTTTCTTAATAGGGACGATTTTAAAACTCAAATTCAAGTGTTTGATTTCAAGTCTCTTAACTTGAAATACATACAATAATTATTATATTAACATCTTATTAATTAATTATAATATTTACATGCATATTTGAGCTTTATCCTTTACCAAAGTTGCCATCCATTTTTCAATTTAATTCGTTGGATACCAAAGTTGGTTTTCAGAGTCAGCATACCAAAAAGTGAAATTAATAAAATAAGCTTAATTACACATAAGTTCATATATTTTTATAAATGGAGTATGTGGGTCCCTCAATATGCTAAATTTTAAGATCCTATTATCTTAAAATCCTAAATTTTAAAATTATAATCCATAAATCTTAAATTATAAACCCTAAAACTTTAAATTTTAAAAATTCAAAACCTTAAACCTTAAAAGTTTAAACACTTACTCCAAAAACCTAAATCCTAAATTCAAAAATAATAGAATCCCAAAATCCTAAACGACATCATATTAAGATTTCAAGATTTAGGGTTTTAGATTTTAGGATTTAAGGTCTTAAGATTTGAGATTTAACATTTAAGGTTTTAAATTTAAGGGTTAAGATTTATAGGTTTTAAGGTTTAAGGTTTATAATTTTGAAATTTTTGGGTTTAATTTTCAAGACTAAATGTTTAAGATTTAGAGTCTAAGGTTTTGGATTTTAAAATGTAGGGTTTTAAAATTAAGGTTTAAAATTTTTCTATGTCAGCATTTATAAAAACTTTTTAAGTTTATGACAATTAAGAGACTCAATTACTCTATTTATGAAAACACATAAACCTTCGTCCAATTAAGTCTTTTTTTACTTTGGGGTTTAGAAATAGGAGACTTGGTTTAGGTTTAGGTAATATATTATGTAATTTTAATATTATTGTTTTGCCACATTAGCAAGTTAAAAATATATTAGTGCCACATAAGCACTTAACAATTGCTTGATAATGTACCATGGTAACTTTTTTGTTTATGTAGGCTACCACCTCATTTAAAGGTTCCATGTCAATAAGTGCCATTTTGTGTTTATGTAGGCTTAGGCCTGATTGCTGCAATTGAAAGTTTTGGACATAAGTGCTCCAATAAAAAATATATAGACTCAATTGTTTTATTTAGCAAAGTTGAGGGACCAACTATGCAATTAAGCCTAAAATTTTCTCCTATTAAAATTCTTGTTTGTTCCCTGGTCTCATGTAAATTTTGTTATAATTTATGACCATTTTCACAAAATATAGAAAGGACTAAAAATTTTAATAGTATTTTTGCATTATTTTGTGCAAAACGCTCAAAAGAACATGTTTGGACATTTTTGGTATTTTGTAAAAAATTCACAAATTATAAAAAAAATTGCATGAAATCATTTTTATAAAAGAAACCAAACATAAATTTTAAGAGAAAAAAATTTTATTACTCAATTAATAAGAGTATTTTTGACAAGTCATAATAAATTTATTACATCACTAAGAATATTTTTGATAATTAATAATAATTAGGTTTATGTATAATATATTTATTAAAATATAAAAAAAATTACTAGTTTTAAGAATAAAGAAGAATTTGAGTAAAAATACAAAATAAAAGAAAAATTAAAATAATTTACTCATAATTATAGCTTAAGAAATACTCATGGATACAAGTTCACAAGTTGCTACATGCATGCTAATAATGGTAATATGTACATGCAAATATGAGCTTTATCTTTTACCAAAGTTGCTTTCTATTTTTCTATTTAATTCATTTGATACCAAAGTTGGATTTGAGAGTCAGCATACCAAACAGTCAAATTAAGACGGCTCAAACGTCCGTTGTAACTACCCTGCTGGGTCATATCCGTACAGATATTTGGGAATGGAATATGGATTACATGAAGCTGTGTACTGTATAGCGTATAATTAGAAGAATCTCGATGTACATATACATTTTTTTATACATTTAATTATATTTTCACTTTTTAATTTTTATTTGTTTCAAAATTTTTGTTGTGTAAGCAATGTACATGCAGCACGTACATTAAACATTTTTCCTTAAATAATATCTTCTCTTCTATCTAGAAAAAAAATAAAGAGAGTATAAATTAAGATTTTCTATTTTTTTAGATTTAAAGTTTAAAATATAATAAAAATTAATAAATAAAAAAATTAATAAAAATTAATAAATTTTTTAAAATATATTTAAATATGAATTAAGGAGATAAATAAAAAAATTTGTCAAAATAAAAAAATAATAAAAGTAAGGAATCATATCCGAGAGAATACATCACAATGACATGCATCCGGATAGGTAATCTAGCTGAGCTTTTTTCATACTTCTACTTCGTTTTTATTCTTATTAGGCCAATTACAGAGCAGACAGTCCCTTTACTGTGCTCAAGATATTCCCCACTCTTTGAAGACTTTAAAGTCAATTTGTCATTTTTTCAAAGACAGAATTTAAGTTGATGTTAATGTATTACTACGGTACATGGATGTCTACTTCAGCGACCCCAATATGCTGAGCTTCTTACATACCTCGACTTCCTTTTTATTCTTATTAGGCCAATTACAGAGCAGACGGTCCTTTCACTGTGCTTAAGACATTCCTCACCCTTCGAAGACTTTAAAGTCAATTTGTCATTTTTTCGAGGTAGAACTTAAGTTGATGTTAATGTATTACCATGGCATATGGATGTCTACTTCAGCGACCCCAATATCTATGGAAAGATAATGCAATCACACCAGTGAGTTGTGGCCATTAACTTGCTTAGTTTGCTTCAACTATTCTGTGCTTAAGATATTCCCCAGTCTTTGAGGACTTTAAGGTCAATGTGCCATTTTTCCAAGATAGAATTCAAGTTGATGTTAATGTACCTCTGCTATGGTATATGGATGTCTACTTTAGCCAATGACCCCAATATTTATGGAAAGATAATGCAATCCCACCGGTGAGTTGTGGCCATTAATTGGCTTATATCATAAGAACTTATTAATCAATCTCTATTGATATAAATAAAATTTAAAATAAGTTAATTTCTGTTTGAGTATATATTTTAATATGTATTTATATAATAAATGTCATGTTTGGATGTAGAATCTCGTAAGCACTTATAACTATTAAAATTATCAAGTTAGCCTTAAACTCTCATCCATCAAATATTTTTTATTTTTTATTTTTTTTAAATAAAAATATGAGAATATAAATTGAGATGTGTTTCGTTTGAAATAAAATTCATTTTTATTACAAAAAAATGTGCCCCAATGCATCATGTAGCCCGCATCCAACAATTTGAGTGCCAACACAATGCGCAGCCCTACTTACAAGTGCCATGGCTCGGCACCATGTCATTTTATACAAGCCCATTTTTGCTTTTGTTATTCGTCTCTCTTACAAAAATAACTTCACCTCTTTTATTCTGTAATCAAGATGAAGCATAAGGTAAAAGTTTAAAATTGTGAACAAAGTTTTATTAAAAGGGTTATCCACTTTCACAAGAGTTTATTTTTATAAATTTTAATTTTTAATTTATAAATATAAACTTAAAATAAATTATTTAAATATTTAAATAATTTTTATAAATATATTTAAATACTCACAAAATATTTTTAAGTATTTTTTCTTTATATAAGTGCTTTATTAAACGTGGTGGCCAATTGCAGTGCATCATTATGTATCCTCAATCTCTCATCTTTTATTTGGCTTTCTTTAACCATACCCTATTAAAGCTTTATCATTTTTCTCTCAGTTTTGATCTAACTTTTTCCCAACTGAAACTTACAAAGCTTCTTCTCTTTGCATGATAATAATTGGGTAATTACAACATATAATTAAGCTTCTTCTCTTGGCACGACGATAATGTTAGAAGAGTTCACAATCACACAGGCAAGTGGACTTGGTTTTCCAGTCAAGGATATTGCAGTTTTATAACTGTTGCAATTACAAGGATTTAAATAATTATAGTGGTAACTATTCAAATCAGAAGTTCTTACCATAATCAATGAAAGATTATACTAGGTCCATACAATAACTTATGGCTGTAACGAGTGGCAGTAATCAGAAAACTCCTTACACGGTAGTTAGAACAATAAAAAAAGAAACAATATTTCAGATGAATTCAGTGCCTTCTCACACATTTGCAAGGCATATGAGGTGCACCAAAGTACTATAAATAACCTTCTGAACAGAGAGATACCTTCTAGTTGTGTGATGTTAGCCAAACCAAATCTTTTAATATGAAGAGCAGATTTGAAACTAAGAAGCACAAAAATTAGGATGAAAAATGAATCATTGCATCAAACCTAAGATAGAAAGAAGTCACAAAACGCAGCTTTTTCTTTGCTATAGAATCTAGACAGACGGGGCAGCACTCTTCACGCGAGGCATTTTAGTCTTGCAAATGTCAAATAGCCAGTGTGACCTTTAGCTTCACCACAAGGTCTGACGAGAACAGAAGAGATAGGGCTGCAGAGCACATTGCTTCCATCAGAACATTGCCTCCTCTTGCAGGGTACAGAACCATTATAATCACTCTCTTCCCCTTGAAAGCCTTCCATTTTCCCTTCACGAACTTCATATGTGCGTAGCAATACCTCGAATGTCCTTATATCTTTTAAATAAGCAAAAACTTGCATGAATCCCCTCAATTTTAATACAAATTACCCCCCTAGTTGAATAGATAACGTGCAAGATTGATAATGCTTAAAGATAAACAACTAAGTGGTCAAACAAGCCCATTGTAAATCCAGAAGCAAATAAATTAAAAAAGGAAACAAAGAAGTACCTGTGAAGTTGGTTCGAAGTGTTTCACATGATCGTTGTACTTGTTCAATACATGGAGAGAATGAACACAAAGTAGCATCTTGTTTCAACATTTTTGCAGCTGAAGGAATGGCTAGCCAAGGTTGAGGTAGATCCAGAAATATGGCGTCAGCCAAGCCAACATATTCATCAGGAAATCCTTCACCCTGAATGTCCCTCACTCCCACACTGATTAAGCTGCTTAGTCCTGTCCTCTCAAAATCATCCCTTCAAAGAGGAAAGAACAAGTACACATATGACACAAGATTATTGTCTGTGACAGTGTAACCTTTATCAAAAAAGCAACAATAATGTTAATCACCATGATGGTGACCATCTCAAGTGTTACACACACACACTGTAATAATCAAAAAGTTTATAAATCATGTTCAGTGGAATCCTAAATGATGCAACACATCAAATTAGCAGAGACCTAGTACATCAACTTATACAGATGCATCTACAGACTATATAATGAAGTATTTGTTTACCAAATGCATAACCTAAGAAACTGTTAGGCCACCTATTACTAAGGTTTATTCTAGAAGGTCCAAAGTTGGTTGCTGGGGAGTTAGGCCTGCCAAGGCAGCAGCTGTTGTGGGGAATTTGGGAAATGATCAGAAAGTGGACCACATGGAGGGATAATATAGGAGACATGAGGGAAATGGTTATGGAATGTTATTTAGGCTGAGTAAGAGAAGGAATGAGCAGGAAATTGGTGGGTTAGTTACAGTGGAGGCTTCTAGTCCCTCGAAGTATCAGAGTGTCTCTTTTGATTTTCATTTTTTCTAATGTTTTGGTGTCTGCTTGAGAATTTTCTTGTTGATAGTTGTATGCAATTCTCAGTTTTGAAGCAAGAAGCAGAGATTTCCTATTTCAATTTCCAGTTTTCTGTAATGGATTGTTGGTCTCTAACAGAAATCCAAAACATCAAACCACAATGCAAAACTAATTAATTAAAGAGGTGGACACTAACAAAAGCTAGATACATATAAATATCAAATATCAAATGGTGTCGGCTAGCAATTTCTAAAGTGAGTCTCAATAATCTCTTTCTTGTTACCTTGCTGATCCAGCCCTTTGTTCATGAAAATCATACGTATAGACATGTCCTGTAGGAGCAACTGCCCTTGCAAGAGAAGTAGTTAAGGATCCACTTCCAGTTCCAGATTCAAGAACTATGCAACCAGGAACAATCTCCAAGTACATGATTACAAAGCTTATATCCGCAATATAAAGAATTTGAGTCCGGTGGCTCAACACCAAAGTCCATAATTCAGGCGTAGGAGCTAACAAGTAAACAAAACCCCCCTTATTGCTGAATACCTTGGACCCAAATGGCTTTCCAATCCACTCAGAGTGTTTAAAAACACCAAAACGATTCTGCAGAACAGAACCCTCAGATACTGTTATAGCCTTCATGTTGTCATGTCTCTCATAAACAATGACTAAATCACCATTACTGATACGCCGATTAAATGATATCTTTTTGGCAGGCTCACTAGCCAACATCTTAAAAGTTTTCAAATCTTTCAACCTAATCAACACACAGAAGTATCTGCAAGGGAAAAAAAGGGAAACTGATAAAACACGTGAGGTGTGTTGTAACTTGTAAGACTATAATATTCAAAACTCTAAGGAAATATTGACCACATGCACTCCTGTATTCAGTTAAAGCATATGAAGTGGGATCTCTATTCAGTACCAAAACTATTACAGAAATTTTGGGAGTAAAAACAAAGGAAGTAAAACAGATGATGAACAAGTAGAAGAAACAATTGATTAAAGACATTCAACAGCATAATCGGTACCCATGAAACCAATTTTTTTACAATTTATAGCCGTGTCCTACATTCAGAAAATATTACCCAAGTTACAATTTTGAGTCAATCAATCAAATATATCAAGCCAAAACTCATTGCTTTCTTAAATCCAGCAGCTGAGGCTAAAGAAATCAACGAGCATAAGGGAAAAAAGCAAACGTCAACAAATGAACTAGAATACTTTCTGAAAATAAAAACAGTGGTGCTAATGTAACTAGAATACGTTAATCATAACGAAAGAGAAAAGCTGTTAAACCCGTGCAAAGATAATCTCAGCAGGAAAAACAACCCGATGGAAGACGGAAGCTTTAAGAGAATATGTTACCATTGCACTCCACAGTGACAGTGGCGGGGTGAGTGGAGGCCGTTGAAGAGAGGCTCAAAAAGGAAGCCCTAACTGAAGAATGAGAGTGGTTAGTTGTCGACGGCAGCGGCGGTTGGAGAGAGCCCAGCAAAAAATTGGGAAATTTTGAAGCAAAAACTGTAGAAGCAGCGATCGAAACAGGGGATATTCCAACATTCTATATTTTATTAAAATCTTGTCAAAACGAAGTCGTTGGATGGTTTGGTTTTTTAGGCTTTCTCACCTAACGGCCATTTTACCTCACTAAATTTTTTTTAAAATATTTATTTAAATGAATTTTTTAAATATTTTATTATTAAAATAAATGCTGCTATATATAATATCACATTAAACAAATTTTAAATGAAATTTATTAATTTAAAATTATAAATCAAACTCAGATATTTTAAGTCAATAAACCTTTTTTTAATATTTTAATGTGAGATCCTATATGATATATTTTATTTTAATAAAAAATATTTTTAAAATAGGTCTATTTAAATAAATATTTTTTAGAAAGAGTTAAAATGACCCTCACTTCTGCTTTTCCTAGATTGTTCACGCTGGCTTCGCTATTTATTATTGTAAAACTTGAAGAATTTGAACGCTATTCCTTCCTTTTGATTCAGAATCTTCATTGCTACTAGGAATGTTGCCGGAAAATCCTCTCCAAGTTATTTGAATCTTGAAGATTGGCTTCTCAAACATGGTCCTTCCAATCCTTGAGTTGTAGTAAGAGACAACCACGACTTGATCGCGGTCTGAATGTCTGTGGTACAATGTTCTTTGGCCCTAGAACAAGTTACTATGATGCTGTCTTCCACGATGGTCCTTCCAATCCTTAGTCATACAATGGACAATGATCGCTGTCTAAATAGGGATAGGAAGATAGGCTTGAGACACTATTTGGTTGCCAGTAAGCAGATGTTTGGGATATTTCTAACAGTTTCGGTGAGAAGCCATGTCAGAGATGGGAAGGCGGAGGATTGTGATGCGTTATCCTGGAAACAGGGTACATTAGCGCAGTTGGTAATTTTCTTTTCAAATCACAGTTTATAATGAACCAGGGAATGAGGTAAGCTCCATCTCTAGGATTTTCCAAGGTTCAATTTCAATTGGCATGTCTTTGCACCAAACAAGCTTTTGCTTCATGTGTAGTCATTGGACTTCAGGACAAAAGGAGGGTGATGAGATAAGCAGAAATTCCAGTGAAATGGGGATTCTCAGAAAGACAAAGGTTTCCGTGGGATCGTGGCATGGGTGATGAGAATCCCCCTCAGACAATTTTGGAACATGAGTAAGCCCTTCTTCTTCTGGGTTGGGCAAAAGAAACTCTCTTCTTACAATATTTACTATCTGATGCTCAGGAATTATGAATATTAGAAATATTTACTTTTGGTTTAACTGGAGTGCCAAATAATTTGGCTGGGGGATTTAAATTATCAGATAGACTTTCTTGTTGCACAGCAAAAGCTCTCTTTAAGATGTGTCATTTTAATGCTTTATTGAATCTAGTCTAAATAATTACATATATATATATATATATATATATATATATATATTCATGACAATCCAGATAGGCGTATAAAATATAGAGCACAGAAAATGGAAAAATCAGGTAACCCACTACACTATAACTGAAGTTTCAATTGCAGAATTTCAAGAAATTACTTTCCCAGAATCCAAACAAAAATTAAAGGCAATTGAAAAACCAAATACTGAATATGCTTACCATGCGCAAGTTAAAATGCAATTAAAGAACCATCAAAATTCTACATTTGAGATTAACAAGACAGAGACCAGAAAGTGAGATTGAAGAAGAGACAGAGAGAGAAATGGAAGTGGGAAGTCAGAGAAAGAGAAATGCCCCTTTTTTGTGCCTCAGCCGCCTACCTTTTGGTTGGAGCCCGTGGAGGAGATGAGGGAGTACAGAAAGATTAGAAAGGGTCAGGGCTCGGGGGTTCAGAGAGATTATACTGAGAAGTGAGAAGAACTGAGAAGGGCAGGAAAGATAGAGGAAGATATGTTTTCGTTTTTTTGGCACATAAGGTTTTATGTTTTTCAGGTCCGCGCAATTTGGTTCATTTTTTTTTTTAAATTTTAAAAATTGAGAATTGAAGCAAACTAATCCATTATTATACACTTAAAATTATAATAATTGTTTTAGTTTGATTGATTTTGAATCAATTTGATCAGATTTAATGGATTTTTATATATTTTAAGTATACCTGAATTTTGGAATATTAATCTTACAAACATGTTGCACTTGAATTTGAAAAAATTAATTATAAAATAATATAACATTTTTTTTTAGAGAAACTCATTGTTGTTATATTAAATATTTAATAAAAAGAATAAATATTAAAGATTTATAACATAGATTTTGATTTGTAGAGTTTATTTTCTAATTCTTAATAAAATATTTTTTTTTACAAATTTTACTGAAAAAAGTTATAAAATAAATGTGTTACATGAGAAGGAAACTAAATGGCTTGCCATTGACATTCTTGACTTGGGGTTTCAGAGCCACATCTCAATTTGTAGTCACAGACAACCAAAGGTGAAACTCAAACTAACAAAATTCAGCATTTTGCTTCCAAAGAGTTAAAAGAAGAAAATTTAAGAATCTATATTATCATCAAACTTTCAATATAATTAGATCTGCATTTGTTGTGAGAGAGCCCGAAGGTAAAACTCAAAACTGACAAAATTCAGCATTTTATTAGCTATTAGTGCTCGAAATTGCTTCCCACAGTTAAAGGAAGGGAACTTAACAAACTACATTATCATCAAGCTATCAATGTAGAATTGAACTCAAAAAATTGGCAGCCATATTTGTCTTACTATCACTTCAAGCAAATAGAATCAATATATTATAAAAAAAGATTTGGCCATATTATCTATCAAGTGATAAACAAAATTAAATGTGAGTTAGCATTTTGAATATACCGTCACAGAAAAGATGGTCAGCTATGAGCAAGAGAAGTCCAACTTAAACCAATGAATATGATTCTGGGTTAAACTTTTCAAGTCTTTTGGGTCTGTAGTTTTAATTTAAGCATCAAGAAAAGAAAAGAGAAAAAAAAAAAAAACTTATCTCATATTCGGGAATCAGTTTTAACAGTTTGAATAAAACTTGAAATCCCAATTCTAAAAAAAAAAGTTATCTCATATTCAAAAGTCAACCTTAACAAAGTTTGAACCAAATTTAAAATGCTCCTCTTTTTATCTCATACATTAATTTCATAAATTTTATAATTTTAAAAAGAATAAAAAATTAATCTAAATATTTATTTAAGAGGGATAGTATGGTTTAAAAAGAATTTTGTTTTTCTCACGTATAAAAAGTACAAATATGGATGTGGAAAAGCACTAATGACTAGAAGTAGAAACACCAATTACTAAAGGTAATAAATAAGTCCAAATGAAATTTGATTATTGGAGAGGAAGCAGGGGAAGGGATACAAGAAATCTGCTCTTTGTCCAAGACCCAACTGCTAACTACCAAAAACAATTAACCACTACCAAAGGAGATATTCAGGTGTCTCGAACATTTTTCTATCTATTGCATATTACTGATGCAAACTAAACTAATCCCCCAAAGTTTGCCAAAGTCTTCCATTTGCATTAAATCCAAAGAAGAAACTTGGCATAGATACAGATACAGGACGGTCCTCATTATAGGGGATTACTGCCAATGCCAAATGACATGCGGCAGAGGCAAGTTGGGAACTTGGGATGGAGGGAACCACCACCAGATTTTTCCGTAAATGTGTGGGTCGCTCCTACTAGGCCGGCCCAGTCAAACCCTGCCCTCACTCGTGGGCCCAGCCTCTTTCAATTTTCGCACTTGGCACAAATATACTTGTTGCTCGTTGACCTCCATGAGGGGGTATTTTATTTTTATTATTTTTTAATTTTAATAACTTATATTTATTTTTAATTTATATTTAAATATATTTTATAAATTTCATGTTTATTAATTTTTAATCTCTATCTTATTTACTAAAAAATGTATATGCGGTGTACTCATATTGTATGAACATATGACAAGTATTTCCTAAATTTGAATCAATTGTTTTTAATTTTTGATTTTGATAATTTTTTTTTTGTATCTGAATTTATAAATTTTAATTTTTCAAATTTTATTTTTATCTATTTTTTTTTTGTACTACATATTATAGGTTTCATGAAAAAAATAACCTGATCCAAATGCGAGAGCATGCAGGGTTGGAAATTTCCTAGCCATGGAATGGAGTGAAGTAAACATTCTTCTTCTCTAGGCAGAATAGGACCAAAATATTCTTTAATATCTGGGTTTTTCATTAAAGTGGAGTGGCCATTTCTGATTGACTAGAAAAGTGGTAAAAATAAGAGGCAGTGTTATACATACACTTTAAACTTACATTGAAATAAAAACAAGGCAAATGTTTTTTGTCCTGCTCCCAATTTCTACTTTATTAGTTTAATTTTGTGAATAATTATAGTTTTAGATTATTTGACTTTTGTCATCTTTCCTTGTGATTGGGATTTAGGTTTTCCTATTTTCTTTCTTGTATTTGTTTATTTGAAGCAATCTCATGTTCAAACCTAAATACCAGATTTCTCATTATTTATAATGTATATTTTACATATAGGGTTAGATTTGAATTTATGAATTTTTTTTATTAATTTTGGTTTTTTTTATCTTTCTTTATTATCTAATATGTAAGTCTCATTTTTTTCTCTTATTTCTATATTTATCTCTTTCCTATTATACATCCTATCTTTCTTTAAGAAAGTGTGAGTATTTAAGTCCATATAGTGCTATTAATTTCACAATTTAAATTTTATTGAATATTTCTTTAAAATAATTTAGATTATTAAATTTATAAGATTTAAATATTAAATTATGAGATTTAATATATTTAAAACCTAAATTTTAAAGACAAAGAGCATTTAATATTTACTATTTTGTGAAAAACTACTATTCTTATATATAGAGATTTATTAAATCATCACTCAATTAAATTTATTGAATAACATAAATTAAATTATAAAATTTAAAAATTAAAATATCTAAAAGTCATTTGTGACATAAGCCTTACAATTATT
Source organism: Dicorynia guianensis (assembly GCA_037013595.1). NCBI lineage: Eukaryota > Viridiplantae > Streptophyta > Magnoliopsida > Fabales > Fabaceae > Dicorynia > Dicorynia guianensis. Next base: position 9,052,184 of record JASUAB010000009.1, read on the forward strand.
GTTTGAAGGATTTTTTCTAACTTAAAATGGAGAAAACTAAAATGTCACATATCTTTAGAAAAATTATTAAATTTATTAAATTTATAATTTAATATCTGAAATATAATAAATTTAATAATTTATATTTTAAATAAATATTTAATAAAATTAATTTATAAAAATAATAAAATTATTTTCTTGATATATATATATATATATATAACATCAGTTTCAAGCACGGTTTATTAACATGCGTGGAGGCAGTTGGCCAGCATTGTTAATTCCATAACCTCATTTTTTAAATTAAGAGATTGAAATATATAAGAAAAAAGTTGCTCTGATAATTAAATATTTATTATTAGTTCACAAATAGTTAAATATTTAGGTTGCTTAATTTAATTTATAATTTAATACATTAATATTTTAAATTTTTAAAAATTAATTAATAATTTTAAATTGTAAATAAATATTTAATAAAATTTAATACATAAAAATAACAAAAATGAATACACCACTGGTACTTAAAAATGGGAAAAGCGGGGGAGGGAGGGGTGAGGTTGGAAGAAGGAATGGGTGGCGAAGGAATGGGCCCCATGTTGCGCTCCGTGGAATTCCCTGTCAGAAACTCGTGTGGATGTGTTGGGTGAATGATTAAAGCAAGCTAGTGGGTCGGTGGCCTGTCCTTGCTATGACCGTACGGATCACGGAAAGACAACTTACTCCATGACTCCGCCAGCCATGTCTGGGCCCCATCGCCTATTTTTTTCTCCCTCTACGCGCAGATCAATCCAAATCATTCACGCGGCACGATTTGCACTGCTTAGCAGCCTGTATTTTCCGGTGCAATTTCATTTCATTTCAGCCATAGAATTTATGGATGCCTAACTCTCCTCTATACACCGATGCATCTACAGGGCAGATACTTGAAGAAGCACGAGATGGGACTGCAGCAAGTCTTTGGAATGTCGAAAGCCACCCACCCCCTCATGGCTTACGGTACAAGCAAGCCAATTAAACACAGTTCATGTAACCTCTCCCTCTCTCTCTCTCTCTCTCTCTCTCTCTCTCTCTCTCTCTATATATATATATATATATATATATATATATATATACATGGGGACATTAATTTGCAACTATATATATATATATATGCTTTGTCTCACAAGAAAAGAAAACAACAAGCTAACTCAAACGTCAAAGCTGCCTCAATGTCAAGCCACTGTTACATTTCTTTCCACATTTATGCTTCACTCGTGTAAACTCTTCTATTCCACATATACACCAATAATTAACTTCCAACTGTTTTGTGTACAAAATATTTTTTTTTTTAAGAATGATGGATAAGTCACTCAACATATATATATATATATAATTTTAAATTTTAGTCGACCCCACTTAATAAAAAAAGATTTGATTTGTTGTTGTATATATAATTTTAAATTTAAACTTTAAATTTAAAAAAAAATAATTTTTGGTGTCTTAACTTTGAGTCTAGTCTTACTTTTGTTCCCTAATTTTTGTTGTCATCAATTTTGCCTTTAACATTAATAACAACACCAACATTTGCCATCATCCATAAACTGTCAACAAACTTAATGGGACAATCCTACCTAGCATATGAGATAGGGCAAACAGCATCAACTATTGCACAAATGGCACTCGCACAAAGTTTTGTCCCCTAACTTTTAGTCAAGTTTTAAATTCATCCTTTAACTTTTTTTGTTCTCAATTTCATTCTTTAACTTTTGAATCATCATCAACATTTTTCCCAAGCTAAGCACCATTAGTCTAAACCTAAGTTTTTGATCCTAAACTTTGAAGTTTAAATCTTAATCCCTAAATTTCTATTCTTAAACTTTAAATTCAAAAACCAAAACTTTAAACTTAATATTCAAATATTTAACCTTAAATCCTTATCTCTAAGACTTCATTGCAAATGGAGTTGTAGTATTGTTATTCTTATAATTTTATTTTTATTTAATTTTCATAACATAGAATATAAACTATGAAATTGCTTAAGTCCTACAACTGATCTGTGAAATCCATAAACCAACATATTGCATTATTAATTGTAAGAAAGTTATGACAGATTGTAAGTAGGAAAAGCATTTTTCTTGGAGTTAGGGCTTAACAAGCAAGCCAAACACATTTCATGTAACCTCTATATATATAGACGTGGGGGACATTGATTTGCAACTAACATCAATATATGTTTTGTCTCACTAGAAAAGAAAACAACATCTAACTCAAACGTCATAGCACCTCTATGTCTGCCCAATGTCTCATTTCGTTCAATATTAATGATCCACTCTTGTAAACTCTTCTAATCCATTTTCCGTATATGTATACGCCAAATCCATTAATTAGCTTCGTACTGTTTTGTGTACAAAATATTCTTTTATAAGATATGTGATAAATTATTTAATACATACAAAATTTTAAATTTAAACTTAACAATTTTTATAAAAATCTCAAAACAATAATTAAATATTATAGCACCATTAAAAGATGCGGATACTTGCGGAAATCCTTGCAACTATTTGGTGTGCAAAGTGTTCATAGTTTTCCATGAAGGTCAAGTACTAAAGTTTTATTTCAGTTGTCTTAATTAGCAAGAGAATCTCGTATTAGTGTGGAATATATATTAAAAAAACGAATTTGAATCTGACTTCAGGTGTCAAAGTCATTATCATTTTCAATCCTTCTATTCTTTAAAAATGAGTTTTATAATAATTTTATTTAAAATAATTCAAATCATTACATTTATTAAATTTTACAACTTGAATTATAAAATGCAACTAATTTAACATGGCCATACACAAATTTTATATGACTTTAGTTAAAACATTAGTAACAATTTTATGTTTATATTTATTTTTTCCCTTTAATTTACTAAAATTTATGTGTAAGCCACTTGTATTAAATGAGAGAAAGATACAACAAATCATACATACTTGCATCAATTAGTAAAAGATGTCATTTTTAAATATGTAGCATATAGAGGCATGCTCATATTTTTTTTGTGCAAAGGTATTTAATGTTATTTTAGCATTTTTTTCCTTTCAGTATTTTGAGTTTAAATTCAAAATATTACATGCACTACAAGAAATATTAATATTATTGGAAGTTAAATTTTTTCATAAACTTTTCATTGAAAATCTTTATCAACAGATTTATAATTTTTACATAAATTTTTTGTTTAATAATTCTGAAATTTCTTATAATGATATGTATTAAGTGACATAACACTTTATTATAAAAAAATATATATAAAACATATATAGAAACAAAGGATGCAATTCCAGTACAATTAAAACTAAATGACCCAAGTTACGCAAGAAAGCTTAGGCACATAAAATACACATGGGCTTTGTACATAAGGAATGAATGAACGAGTAGAATGCTAAACTGCAACACTAAACATCAACAGAGTAATCACGCTTCTTTCTGAAACATATTCCCCATCGAGCAACCATGTTCGGACGAGAATATGATGGAGAATATTCATCACCTTTGACTTGCAAATAACCCCAACCATTGTTTGCAAATAAAACGAGGAAAATAACAATGTGCAAAATGGATAAACACCAAGCCTGACAGCAAACAACAGAGTTCTTTTTACACCAAAAAAAAAAAAAATTATTCTGCTACTCAATTTGTACAACTTGGGAAATCAGTACAAAATTGAAAAAGATTCTTGCATATATATTTTTATATTTATTTTGAATACTAAACCAATAAAAATAAGAATTATGTTATTTTTATAAATTATATTAAATTTTATTAAATATTCACTTTAAAAATTTAAATTATAAAATTTATTATGTCTTGCATATTATTGAATGACCTACTATATTTAATAGATCACGTTAATTTGAAACTATTTATAGGCCCACATTTTGTAAGTTTACCATTTTTATAAAAATAAATGTCAGCTTCAAAAGTTCTATATATGTGGAGGCACAATGTAAACAAAATTACGGCAGTCATTAATTTTGATTGACCTAATGCATAAATTACCTTAAATACCCTTTAAAATTTCTCAACTATGTTAAAATTACTAAATTACTAAATATTAAATCCTAAACATTAAGATTATTCAGCAAAACATAAAGTCAAAAGTTTATCTCACTTAAATGGAACTAACTATTCACGAAATTAAAATAAATTTTAAAATTTGTTGAATATCTTAATATAATTTATGAATTATAATAAATTTAATTATTTAATTTATTTTAAATAATATTTATTAAAATTTAGATTTTAGAAATAGCAAGACTCGAACGTAAAATCCCTCACTAAACATAACAAAATATGGAAGCACAAGTGGCGCAACAAATTATCGATGTGCTTAACATCCTAACTATTTACGAAAGTTCTATTAAAAAATAAATTCAAAATTTACAAATGTGTTAACATTTATTGCTTTTAAAGTGTTTAATATAACATCTCGTAACTAAAAACTATAACACATATCTATATCTATACTATATATAAATGTGAGAATGGCAAAAATCCTTTTTTTGACTACAGTCCTCTTCTATTTAGTTTTTAATAACAATTTCACCATATTAAAATTTATTTGAAAATTGATTTAATTATCATTTTTAATTACAAATTCTATTAACTTTAGAATTATAAATTAATTTATCTTATTCTGAATTACAATTTCTATAATAGTTTTACCATTTTAAAACTTACTTAAAAATTAATTTAGTCTCAATTCTTACTGTAAATTTTATTGACATCAAAATTATAAATTAATTCAGTCTCATTCTTAACTAAAAATTTTACTAATTTTAGAATCATTATTCTTCTTTAAGTAAGTTATTAAAACACGAATCTACTTGTATAATGTTTTTTTGGTATTTGTAGTATTAAAATTTTAATTTTAATGAAAATGTCATCACTAAAATCAAATTTATTTTATAACTTTTTAGTAATTACTTTTTTTACTAAGTATTTGTTATAATATTAATTATTTTTGAAAATGATTTATGTTATTTTATGATTAATTTTTGAAGTTTACATGCAAAGCATTTACAGACTATTTTTAAAAAAAAAAAAAAAAAACTCTACTTTCTTTACATGCTCTCTTCACTTTCATTCTAAATGTTATACTATATTTTATATGGAAAATTTCAAAATTTTATATTTTAAATATGTACTATTTTATTAGGTATTTAATACAATATTAATTATCTTCACTGAAAAATTTGTAAAAATACTTTTATCAAAAATTAAGATCAATAAATCAGCCTTAGTTTTATAAATTTAGTGTTTATCTTTTATTATATATTTGATATAACAATAATTATTTTGAAAAAGAATTTATATTATTTTATTATTATATTTGGATTCACATGCAACACACATGTATAAAGGTTAGTATAAATAAAGAAGTAAAACCCTTGAAAATGCTAAAATTCTAAATAGTAATACAAGAATTAATATATACTTGGATTTTCCAAAAGGTTGCATATTCGATATTCACAAACATTGGGCTTTTGCTCTAATTTGTTGTGCATTTTGGATTGTACTGCTTGTCTAGATTTATTCTTGACGTTCAAGGATAGCAGACAAAACTATAGGTAAGAAAGCCACCAAATCGAATAAAGGAACGTCAAATTTACCCCCAAAAAAAAAATTTTCTAGCTAACAAATGGTTAAAGGTAAAAGGGTCCAAACAAGATGTAGAAAATAACAAGCTAAGAAAATCAAACAAGAAATAAATTCGATCCTCCTTGCTAATAACATGTACTAGAAAAAGAAAAAATAATCACAAGACTGCCGGGTAAAGTTCTCATCTATGCACCAAAGATCTTGAATGGGTACGACTCTCCTTGCATGAAAAGAAAAAAATTAGTGTCTTTTACAATATTTAGATTTTAATTCAAAATTTCATTACAGCAGAAAATTTCAAAATAATAACAGATATTACTACTGCTAACTTGAGTTTATTCGTAACGTATGAAAAACGAATTTCTTTTTTGTTCAAATTAAAGATGCTTGGTCTGTGTTACATATGCATTAGTATATTAATGGCTAAGATGCCTATGTATGTAGATGGGTCAATCATTAGATATGAACAAAGATGAGTTAATTTCCGTTCTTCCATGATGCTATAAGAATTCTGAACTGTTATGTGTATTTTTGCTTACTTTAATTAGGTAATTTCCCAATAAAAAATGATTTGAAGTCAAGGAAACATTTTGCCCCTTGTGAATGTTTTGTCAAACATCGAATCCTTTGCATTCTTAGGATTCGCTTGTTTTTATTCCAATTAATCATAGCAAATTGATGCTAGCAAGCAATCCACCGAAACCTCAAAGTCTATGGATTATGTAATTCTTTTCATGCATTCACATGCAATTAATTAATGCCACATGGCTAGCAACCATGTTGGAATCTTATTAGCATTTTCCACAAGAGAAAATCATCACATAAGTTTCATTTAAAAAAAAAAGTAATTTGGGAATTATTGAATTTAAAAAGTAAAAAATAATCCAGCATATTTTGGAAAAAAAATTAAATGATTAAAAATAATTCCTTAATTTGGGAAAAATAGACTATGAAATGAGTTTCCAAGTGTCCAAGAATTTCAGAGCAATGATTGCTGCCAAACACGGAGATTCGCGGTGCCGTGTATAAACGCGCTACTGCTGCAACAGCTTGCAAACCGCCACCTCAACTTTACACAAAAGTTACCGAATTTGGTTTTTTTATTATCAAATATAATATAAGAAAGAGTAAATTATATTAATCTCTCTTGAAATATTTGATTATAACATTTTATTTTATTCTTATTTAAATATGATATTCTATCTCATTTATTTAAATATTAATTAAAAATATATTTAATATTAATAAAATATTCACAAAAAGAATATTAAATCAATATTTTAATCTAATTTTATTTAAAAATTATACTTTAATTCAGTTAATCATTTTAAATAATTAATATTTTATTAAATTATATTTTTTAATCAAATAATTATATTTATTATAAAGTATAAATTTAATAATATGTATGATTATAAAAAAAAATTTAATACAAATATAAAAGCATATTGAGGATGAGTTTAATTAAAAAAAATGTAAAATATAATTAATCTTATTTTTACTAACTAAATTCATCCTAAAATACCTTTATATTTATACTAAATTTTTTTTATAATCATATATATTGTTAAATTTATACTTTGTAATAAATATAATTATTTGATTAAAAAATATAATTTATCAAAATATTAATTATTTAAAATAATTAACTGAATTAAAGTATAATTTTTAAATAAAATTAAACTAAAATATTGATTTAATATTCTTTTTATGAATATTTTATTATTATTAAGTATATTTTTTTAATTAATATTTGAATAAATTAAGTGAAATATCGTATTTAAATAAGAATAGGGTGAAGTGTCATAATTAAATATTTCAAAAGAGGTTAATGTAATTTACTCTATAAGAAATACAAAGATTCCATTACTACAACCCATTATTATACTTGCCCACTTTTTAAAATATCTTTTTCGATAAAATAAGTATAATGGGAGTGGTACGGTTGTAGCTTTCTTGACGGTTGCAACAGTGTTAGTTTAAGTTATTTGCCACAAGGAAATAATAATTTTATATGAAAAATATAAACAAGCATACCACTTTTTTGGTAAACTAAAATTTCTTTCCTTTTCTGCTACTTTATTAATATGTAATGCAGAAAGGTCAAAGTGCCAACGAAATTAAGCTAACTTGCAAATATAGTTATATTTAATAATTTTGCCAAATGAAAGCTAGCATACGCAAATATGATTATTAATTTTATATTTATATTTATTTATTTGACTCTTATTTATTATAATTTATTTCATAAATTTTAAAATAATAAAAATAGATGAAACTTTGAATTCATACAAAATAAGAGATATAAATAATTATAGAAAAGAGTTTTCATAACAAATGTACAATTGCAGAGTCCTAAGCTGAATAAAAGAGGAACATGGAAATCACTTGTCTAAACGAAATTAGCTGTAGTTAACGGGTCAGTTCACTTGATTAACATTTTAATTAGGACAATGTATAATTTAAATTTAATTTCAAGAATCACTCGTTAATAAATTATCTCATTCAAAACCTAAAAAAAAAAAAGAAAAGAAATTAAGTGCGAACGACAGAATAAGCATCACGAGAATTACACGTGATTTTGTTGAATCAGTGACAAAATAAGAATCTTGACCCTAAGGATTGGAATTTGGATAGTAATCGAAGATCATCAATTTGGCATGGGAGAGTGGATCCAACGTGCGGGGAGAGAGGGTGGATTTAAGAAGGGCAAAACTGAGACGTGAAAGGAATTACGAGACAAGTTAGGGGATAGACGAACGTTCAGAGTCACGGAAGTGTACTGCAACGGACCACGGAAGCAGATGCCCTTCCCACCGATAATTGCGCTGCCAACGATTCTTGCACCCTTCCCCCTCTAAAACTACATATATACATATATATATATATATATATATATATAATGGTGAAAATAAAACAGTGCCAAATCGTTAAAAAAAAATTAATATTGTTGTTTTTAAATTATAAAATTCAGATTATAAATTGTGGATATTTTATAATTTAATCTAATAGATTAACATAACACATTACCTTATTGCAAGGAAGATGTAATAAATTTATAATAAAAATATATTTTTTAAAATAAAAATACTTTGTTTATGATATTCTTTTTGGTTTTTTAATTAAAAAATTAAAAATTAAATGGCAGTGATTGATGATATTAGTATTGGTACTTTACAAATTAATATTATTATACTAAGATTCTTATAAGTAGACCAACTTATGTCATGCAGACTTATGCAATAATCACTTATATAAAAGCACTTGGACAAGTAAGAAAGTTGAAATTTGAAGTTCAAAACTTGTTCAAGAAAATGATTTTATTAATTACAATCTAATCCCAACACTAAATCCGCCATCTCATATTAATTATGTCTAATTAATTTTGTTATGAATGGTAGCAAATGTAGTAGGAAGAGAGCTCTAATAAAAAGCTTAATCCACAAAAGAGCCCTTATAAATAATTGGCTTATCAGAGATACTGAGGTATTACTAGAATTATGTTATTCATGATACAAATGAAAAAGACCATATGTAGCACATGTACGAGTTTGTCGTTGCTCAAAAATAATACACCAACCTTTTTTTTTCCGATCTTACATTCGCACGAGGTGTAAAGCTTATATGAGAAAAAAATTATAAATGGAATTCTTCTCTAAAGATTTATGTATATTAATATTAATTTTTTAAAAATATAATCAATTTTTATTATATCTACATTATATTAATATATCAATTTTTTTCTGTTCTAATATCGTCATCCTTTTACAGTTACTCAAAGGTTTATCCATCGGGTCTTTTTCAATAACACAAGGTTTCATTAATTTATTAGTTAGTCTATTGATTTAATTAGCCATGGATTTTCTGGATTTTGATTAGACATTAATGTTAATTATATTGGAGCATCTGACCCTTGATTCACTTTTTGAATTATTTCCAATTTATATCAATCTAAAAGAAAACGCATTTCTAGCAATTTTTTGAGAGCTTGTTTGAGACAACAGAATCTTGCAAATAGATTTCTATTCATATCATGGTAATATTTAAATTAATTTAATTTTTTCACTCAAAATTATTAGAAACTCAATCACACTCTTTCTTATTGTGTCTATAATATTCCTACAATTGAAATTACTTAAATTTTTAATTTTAATAAATTTTTAATTTTTTTAAATTTTAATTTTTTTATTAACTATATTTCTATCTTATTGTTATATCATATAATAACTTTTAAATGAAAGCAACTTAATAAATACATAATTCTTTTATGGTTTGAATTTTTATAATAATAAGCACATTTCATTTTTTTTCTCTCCCCGTCTCTTTATCTCACTAACTGTACCCGCCAAGTACCCTGCCCGTACCTCCCAACTTCCCATCATCACCTTCCCATTGTGCGTTACACACTCACACTGCCCTTTTCTTGTACAAATAAAAATTACAATTACAAAACTACTTTACCCCCTCCAACCCCCTCTTTATATATTCCCCTTCTCCCTCATGCCCCCCACCCCCCTCTCACACCCACCACCGTCTCTCACTACACTCTCATTTCCAAACCGTCTAACGCACTTTCTCTCCGCCGTCGTCTCTTGCAGGCTTCCGGATTCTCTCTCACGGTCGTTGCTCTAGCAGCCGCAGCCTCTGGCTTTTTGCTTCCTCTGAAGAAATTATGAAGCAGCTAATTCGCAGGCTCTCCCGAGTCGCTGACTCGTCTCAGTACACTCTACTCCGATCCGAATCTCAGAGCCAGCGTCCGCGCCGGGCTGAGTCTTTTGGAGCGGTGGCCGCCGCGAAGCTTCGCAGGTCCCGCGTGAGGACGGCCTCGTCGGTGCCGGAAGGTCACGTGCCGATCTACGTGGGCGATGAGATGCAGAGGTTCGTGGTGAGCGCGGAGCTCTTGAACCACCCGATCTTCGTGAAGCTTCTCAACAAGTCGGCTCAGGAGTACGGCTACGAGCAGAAAGGCGTGCTCCGAATCCCGTGCCACGTCTTCGTCTTCGAGCGCGTTCTTGAAGCGCTCCGCCTCGGCCTCGACACGCGCGACGTTCAGGACCTGCTTAATTCCTCGTCTGAAGAGTTTTGCTAGGAAATGGTTTCCCGCAGGGGAACAAACAAGAGGAAGAAAATTCGAGAAAATCAGGAGAGAGTGAACTTGCGTATGGTAAATTAGTGCGATCCTTTTTCCTTGAATTTGTATTTTTCTCTGTATATATACAGACGATCTAAAGAGGAGCACAGAAATTTTAGGTTTGATTTTGTTTTTCTTCTTTGTTGCTCAGTGTAAAGGCGAAGATATTATTACTCTGCCACTGGAAAAAACAACAAAGAAATGAGAATCGCTTGTCTTTTTGCGTTATCTTCTGTAATTTCCGGGTTATTTTCTGGACAAACAAACAGAATACTAGGGACGAAAGGGCAATGTACTAAAAACTCAAAAGATCTTTAGCCTCGGTTTCCTAACTTTTAAACAGTTTCAGTTTTTAACTCCCTTCTTTTCTGTTTGAAAGCGGAGGGCAAGAGTTTTTTTATTTTCTCCGGCGTTATTAATCTGTGTAGAAAAACTAAGAATGTAATTCAATATAAATCTGGAAGGAAAATTGTCAGCCTGGGCCGAAGCGGGAAAACTATGTCAACCGGGAACGGAAATGATATAGAAACGTTGTTACAGCAACGAGATGAAATAAAAAAGAATAAAAATAAATTTTTTTTTAAGAACGATGGATATGTGAGGTGCGTATAATAATCGTAAAAAAAGTGCGTAGATGTAGCACTGCTCACCGGAAATCAGGAGGCATCGGGAAAATGCACATGACTTTGGAGAAAATTGCAGAAAGGGCGGAGGAAGTCGGGGTAATTTCCATTAACTTTTGCAAGTTTATTTAACGTAATTGATTAACGTCTGCAGCTTGACTGCTTGAGTCAGGGGTCATGATTGCCGTTGGCGTTGGCAGGTCAGCAATGTAATTTTCGTGATGGTTGGTGCCTTTTCCAATTCTAATTTCTCGAAACGAGGGAGAGCAGGTTTTAGGGTGCAAACGTTATTTTTCATATATCTCGAGGATAGCTTCGTCATTCACGTGGTGGGCTATTGAAATATAAAATTTCTTTGTTTTTATAGGATATTTATTTAAATTTATTAAATTTTATATATTATATATAAAACATTAAATTTATCAAATATTTAAATATAAAATATAAACATTTTATTTAAATTTATTAAATGTTTAAATATAAAATATAAAATTTTATTTTTGTATGAAACCTACTTTTCTCATATATTTGCTCAAAGCCTCGGCAGTTAGCAGATTGAAAGATTATTAAACTAAACAATAATTTTATTCATAAAATTAGAAGGATTTGAAGTCTGATTTTATTAATAATTATTGACTTATATTTTATGCTATTAAATTTGACCTAAGTTTTAAAAAAAAATAAAATTCTAACTTTATAATCAGAATCTAATAAAACTGTACACCATGTTTCATTAAAGTGATCTTCCTTTAATTTTGTCAGTCAAATTTTCGTCTCAGATGCAACTGTAGTCACATTCGCAGATCAGCATTTGTAGATTTTATTGGTTATTTTAGAGCAATTTCTTATGGTGGCTTTCAGCTAGAATTAGGCAATGGCTAAATCTATATAATATAAAAGAAAAAAGAAATCAGATGAGAGAGAGACAGAGAGAGAGAGGATGGAGAAAAATGTGGGAGTTAAGGAGCGTGCAACTACTTAACGGGTTATGTTCAAAACCTACCACCCCGTTGATTGTTTGATGTCTCAAAATTGGCACTACATCCACTGGCAAGTCATGTCCCCACCTAAACCCAGAGTAGGGCAATCTATATGATAAATGGCAAGAGCCAGGGACAAATGGCACCTACATGTGAATTAGGTTTACTGTAGGTGTCACCATCGTCTATGTGTTAAGGATCTTGATTGCTTGTAAAAGTGAGAAAGAGTAAAAAAATATATATATATATTAAATTATAAAAAATTATAAGATTTAAATCTTAAATATTATATATTAACAATATTTTTATTTTTATAAATTAAATTATATTTAATTATTTTAACAGTTTATATTATTTAATTAAATATTTTGTTTATACTTTTAAATAAAAATAATTTTTATAAAGTTGAATCCCACACATACATTTTATAACTAAACTATTAAAAAATTTATTAAATTTATATTTAATTATTTTAACAGTTTATATTATTTAATTACATATTTTGTTTATACTTTTAAATAAAAATAATTTTTATAAAGTTGAATGCCACACATACATTTTATAACTAAACTATTAAAAAATTTATTGAATTTATTAAATTTATAATTTAATTTAATAAATTTTTATTTCTAGAAGCAGGAGAATCAAACAACTTTTCTCATCTACTAATTCTAATAAAATAAAAACAGAGTGAACCCACAATGTATAAAGATATGTATCTTCACGGAATGGGAAGTCTACAGAGCAACAATGCTTCAAACATGTCATTAATTATTGCAGTTCAATGGTCAATGCATGCTACATTTGATGTAACAGATCAGTTTCAAACACTTTAAATGCAGTCCATGTGGTTGTTTGAGGATATGGTACTTTTTTTTTTTTTCAGTTCTGCAGAAAACAAATTAACCAAGAAATCAAATAGATCCTTCTCTGTCCATCTTCAAAATCTCAAAATCTGCCGGCAAAGGCTCCTGCTTCTCCATGTGCATATCAAGATTTAGGGATGATTTGGCAACCCTATCTGCAGCCATGTTGGACTCCCTGTTAACATGCTGAATAATCCTGACCTCCCAATCAAGGATACGCTATTTTCATGACAAGTTAGATGCATTTCGACGATGACTTGATGATTCGTTTTAGTACTGATGCGTGCATGATTTAAATCCTTTTTATTAATTAGTTAAGTGAAACCCCAAAAGAAAAGAGGGATTCTATGGTGCGATCAAAATTTACGGTTTAAAGTTAATGTATAAGAATTAAAAAAAATTAGTAAATAGTTTTAAATTTTTTTAATTTTTCTAAATTATTCTCTTATAAAAAATTGAAAAAAAGAGAAAATAAAATTTTAGTTAAGTATTTAATAAAAATAATAATTCTGATAAAAGTAAAATAAAACTATAATTAATATTGTTTTAATTTTTAAAAAAATTAAAGACAAAATTATAAAACGTCAATTATTTTAAATGAGAGGGAGTATTAAAATAGGTATAGCCCAAGGTAGGTAGCTTCTTCCATCTATTTATGTAGTTCGGCATGTCATTAATAGTGAAATGGGGAGGCAGCAACCTTACCGCCATGGCAATGCCCCTCATGCTTGTCAAGCATGTTTTGGTAATCCCTTCTACTTCAATTTCAAACAAAGCTTGGTAGCTTGTTTCTATTATAATAGAAAAGTAATCAATTACTTAATATATACACATAAATTTTAATTTTAAACCTAAAATTTTAAGACAATAATTAGATGTACTTATACCATCAAAAATATCAAAACTTCTATGATTAGGTTTGCAAACACAAATAGCACGTGTACCAAAAAAAAATACAAATGGTACAGTATATATATATATATATATATATATATATACACACACACATTGATCAAGTTATCAGTATCCTAACCAATGAGCTGCAGTTTAGTTGATATGCTGACACTTTTTTCTCAATTTCGTGATTGTTCAAATCTCTATTATTTTATATCTTTTATCAGTCATTATATATATGACTCTTTAAATTATAAAAAAAAAAAAAGTTATCAGTATCCTATATTCATTTGTTATTCTCGTCCATTCAAGACTCTTTGGTGGACTATTTTTTAGGTTGGTTGGCACATCAATTGTTCTTGAAAACTCACGGTGGCTACCTCTTTTTAAGTTGTCTGACTCTTTCCATATTTATGTTTGTTTATGTTCATTTGGGTGAAAAGTTTATATATAGAAAGTATTTAACAAAGGTAAATTAAAAAAAAAAGGTAATACCAAGAAGTTTGCAAAATGGGTTGTTTTGTGTGGTCAATATCAACCTAAAAATATTATATATAATATGATAAGCAAGATTGAATTGTTGTTGATACGTGAGCTCGCCATCCACTGACATGTGAACAGGTAAGATGTAGAATTGTCCATTTCTTCTTGGCTTTGTTTATGCGTATTCCAAAATGATGGACCCCACAGCAAGAATTTGGATGAGGTTGAGCACACAAATCAAAGGCTTTAATTAAATTATATTAACTGTCAACCTTACACTAGCAGATAAGCCATCGATGAAAACAAAAGGAAAAGACATGGGCGACGGCACTCGCAGCTATCAAAAGACATGTACGTAAGGGCAATCGAAAGGGACAATACTGTATTCTATATTATCAAAAATTTTGTTATTATTGAAGACTGATCCAACGGATTTTATTCTTTATTTTTATTATTTTTTAATTTTAATTATCTTTTATTTAAATATCTTTTTTAATTTATATTAAAATATATTTTATAAATTTTATTTCTTATTAATATATTTTCTCTCTTAATTTTATATTTATATTTTTTATATTATTCTTTACCTTTTAATCTTAAAAAATAGAGAATTCCTATCTCAAATCCAATGGAATATTATCGATAAGAACAAAAAATATGTCGGTTAATTGCATTTTAACCTATGGGATTTTTTATAACTTTTAGTAATCTTCAAAAAATAGAGAATCCTTATCCCAAATCCAATGGAATACTATCGATAAAAACAAAAAATATGTTGGTTAATTACATTTTAACCTATGGGATTTTTTATAACATTTAGCAATGTATTTTTTTAATTTACTGAATAATCATACTTTTCAGTAAATAATATTTATTTTTTAAAAAAATTACTGGGGGATGACATCCTTCAATAAATAATTTTATACTTTTAAATTACAATTTTACAAATTAATAGTAATCCATAATAAATATAAATTGAAAACAATATTTAAAATCAACTCATAATAGAAATTCAATACCATAATTCACATGATATCAAAATGTTGACAGAATCTCTGCTTAGAAATGAAGTCCTCTTACAACAAAAATAGAGCAAAATTCAAGTTCAAATAATCAAACATTATGCTAACATCTCCACAATTTTTATATGAATTGGAAATGTCATAAACACTAAAATAACACATAATTAAGACACAAAAATAAGTTATTTATCCTAATGTCAATATTTCTAGCCTCAGCAATATAAAATTTTAATAATAACATCTTAAGTCATCTATTATAACATCAAGACATATTAATTTATCAAGTGTAATAATGAATGAGGAGTTTCTTGTTGCCATCATCTAAACCAACAAAGAATGCAGCAAATGAGAGGAAATGCCCTCACAAATCACTAGCACAATCGCAAAAAATATAGAGGGAAACTCAATGTTTGAAGGAGAAGTGAGAAAATGAAAAATAGAGAGAAAATCAAGTGAAAGACTAAAGAGATATCAAGATGTTATTTCAGTGAAACTTAATTACACCCCAAGTAGAGGAGCATAAAGTTGAAGGCCTAAATTTGCCTTAGAATTGACCGTATAAAGAGAGACAAAACTATTTACCACTGCCTATCGAACAAAGATTAACTAATACCACGTTCAATAGTGATGAAAGATACTTTGTACTCGTACAAAAAAATATATTTTATACTAAATTAGTATGTACCTTGTGCGTGCCTGCTCCCAGCAACTGCAGTACATGAACTAGAAGTAGCATTTGTAATTAAAATTGCAAAAACAAATGCGGATTAGGGACATTGGGCTGGAAGTTAATTAATTAGTCCATAAGAAGTTGTAACCTAGTAACCTCATAAACTAGCTTTTATATTAGTATAAATTATTACATACTACACGGTTAAGTTTTTTATTAATGGTGATCAATTTAGTATTTTACTTTACTTTATAAAATGCAATCTATATTTTAGAGATGCTAATTAAATTCATCCTGCATGCATGCTATGATTGTATGAAATAACAATGGGAACTGGGTTTATGGTTTCTATGAGCAGGTGGGAATCTCTACAAATTACATGCATAACTCAAGGCAATTTATGGTGTTCACTCTCCCGAAGGAGCTGAGTAATTACAGTGGTGTTTGTGAGTCTGACTCTCTAAAATCCTTCGTACGTAGTGTAATTGCTTTCTTTAACATATTTTTCAAGAAGCCAATGATTGAGCCGATCCCATCTTACTAAGTTTGGTGCCATTGTCAACACAAGATACACTGTAATCGATCAGGACCCTCTGAGTAATATGCAGTTTGTTGCTGGCTGCTGCTTCATCTTAATTGCTTTCTGCAACTTTTATTAGGCGTTAGTTTTCTTCTTTTTGTTCCATTATCTTTAAAAAAACAAACAAACAAACAAACACCATGAAGTGTTGGTTGCATGCCCTTGGGTAATGCACAGGGCACATGGCAGGGTCAACATCGAGTTGCTGATATCTGGCACAAGCTAGCCATCATGCACGTTCTCTCTTCAGCAAGCTCATCATCATCATCTTCTAATATTGCTGTTCAATCAGAATATGCACGCATGCATCTGTGACACAAATTATTTGCAAACATATTTGTGCTGTGCTGTTTGTGGGAAAAATGGTTGAAGATCCGAGAAAGTAGCTTAATCTTAATGCCCAAGAAAATAACAGAAGCTAGATTCATGCTTTCTCTGACACGATTCACATGGTTACCACAGTTCCTCTCTGCTTTGCCTACCTGGGTCAACAACATAAAATGCACAGCACATGAAACAGTGGAGTCAACCTGACGTGCCCTTCAAGTTTAATTCTCAATTTTCACACCTGATTTCTACATGCCTCATATGGAAATTGTTAATTAATTATATATATATATATATATGCAAGAATAAAGACAATTATTTCAAATTCATAATTTATTAATTTATGTTTCTAGCAATCTATGTCAATTTTTTTTTTTTTGTAGGTTAGAAATTTTCAAAATCATAGGATACAAACATGCTTCGTTTAGCACTTGAAGCTTAGGTTACACACAAATCTTTACATGCTTGGCTTGTTTCATGAAAAAACCGGATACTATAATTTTCTACATCAGGATTTATATAATATATATAGTTTTGTAGGGTAGGTTAAGGGTCACACCACGCAACCAAGGGAAACGTCCTTATCCTTATTTGGCTTTGCGTGCAAGAGTAACCCACAAACACTTCTAAATTATATTAAATTTGCAGGTAATGACAATGGGATAATGTGATCTTGTGAATGGTTTGACACCAATCAGCGACAATGTGGGCAGCCACGCTGTGAGTAATGGAGGGACTCAGAGATGATTGCATCACATCAACGTATGCTTAATGCTATAATTAGGGAAATTTTATATTAGTTCATTAATATACAGTAATATAGATTCAATAATTTGACAAAAATTGAACGAAATTATTCAACTACTGTAGTGTTGGCCTTGACTGCGTCATTCTGAACTTTGAAGTGATCAGCATGATACATTATTTTTGTACATACAGTGTTGACGAAGTCACTATATATAATTAATACTAAAAAGTATTATCATAAATCATATATAGTTAATTAAGTTGGGACAAATAGGACTAAGCTGTGGGCTTACATCACTATGCTACAATATGATCAACTTTATTCATGGATTCTAAATTTGACTCTAATTCATTGATGGCTCCACATTTCCTGCTCGATCATTTTTTTTTTAATTTTTTAAAAATATCAAGAATAAGAAATATACAATTAAATCAATGGCAGCTTTTGAGTTGAGTCTGAAATTGGGGTCTCCTTTTGACTATATTCAATTTGGTAAGTATGACTGGAAAACTGATATATATATATATATATATATATATAGAGAGAGAGAGAGAGAGAGAGAGAGAGTTGTCATGAAATAATTATAGATGAAATAACTAATAAATATAATAACTAATTATTATTTATATTATTATTTGGGAATATTTTGATTGTATACCATATGCCACACCTTATGATGGAATGACGGATTATAAGGAATCATCCATGATTATAGTTTTTAAGATAAATACATGTAAAAAATTTCCTCTGAAAAACTCCCATATATTAAATACAAATATATATTGCAGATTGGAAGATAAATTTGAAAATAATTAAAAGGAGCTGAGGCAGTGCATGCATGAAGCTTGCTTTCACGACAGTGCGTCATCACGCCGCCTTGAGTAGACTTGACAAATTCATGGCATGCTTAGTAACTAGATGCTTCATTAAACTATTCTGGGGAATATATTTAGAATTGTAAATGGGAATTTCTCTTTGTCATAAAAATTGGTTTAAAATATATAGAATCTCTTTCAATTTTCATTGATTATACATTTAACCTTCTGTACTTGGAAACATAGTAACATATTTTTTAGAATAAACATCAAATTTTGTCCCTAAAAGATACCAATATTGACATCATTTAGGTTTTAGAAAAAAATTATCAACTAGTGATTCGATTCTTTAAATTGACATTAATTAATAGCTTTGTAAATTTTAAAGTATAGGCCATTTATTGATGAAATTTTCTTTAGGGACTTGACAAATGTCAATAATATATTTCAAAGAAGAAATTGGGTGTTTATCTTCCATACTTCCATTAGTTGATGAAATTTTTTTAAGGACTTAAGTAATATTAATGAAAATTTTCAAAGACGAAATTAGGTGTTTACTTTATTTTCTATACTTTTATTGATGCACGGTTGACCCACTGTATATAGTTAAAAACAGTAAGGGCACTTATACATTTCAACGCACAAGAAATTAAGTACACATCAATAACTTAAAAAAAATAATACGCATATTGGGCTCAAATTTGGAAATTCATGATATTTAGCTGTAAAGAAATCTGCGCATCATGTTAAATCACATTGCATCCATTTACCAATGTCCTTTGGACGTGTCACACGAGCGGAATTGGATGTTTTGCATATATTATTTTTTAGTTGTAACAATTTTTATTTTTTTAATTTAATTAAAATATATTTTATAAAATTTAATTATATATATATATATATTTTTTTTTTTACTTTTCTCTGCGGCCTTTAAACCCTTCAAAATAGAGAATCCATGTTTCACATTAGTAATGACTATTGAGAGATGATGCATTGTAAAGTACATTCCTTGCAGCAAATAAAGATGAATTTAAAAGGTTTCTTCATGCTGAGCATCTCAATGATATATTTCTTTCTCTTTTTCTTTTTTTTATACAGCTCAATGATACATTTCTTGTTCTTACTAAATATAGGCTGATCTAGTGTGAACATGCATGCAATATTGTGGGCCAAGGAATTATAGACAGCTGCTTCTTTTCTTTAAGGAATATTTTTGGGTCCCAATTTAGAAAATGAATAACTCTACATCCTATAGTCTTAGCAGTATTAGCACACTAAAACAAGAAATATATTATTTATGACTAAAATAATTTAATTCTTTTAAGGAAAGAATAATAAAAAAAAAAAAAGGAGAAGAAGCTATATGTTTAGGGAGAAACAGAATCTACAGCAGGTCGACAGAAGCCGTACACCAACTGTAGGACGCGTGCCTTCAATTGACTGACGCCCTAAGCACATGGCAAGTTGGCGACGCCCTAAGTCATTGCTATTCTTATGCCAAATGAATTTGTGTAGATTGGGTTTGTATCATCTCATTTGGCCTTTTGTATTTTATAAGTGATCATATTCATACGGGTAAATATATTTTTACAATCTCAAATCAACAAAAAGATCCACATTATTATATATATGTCTTTGAATTATTATTTAATTTATGAGATACAATAATTTTAATAATTTAAATTTTATAAAATAAAAATTATATAAAAATAAAAATATAAAAATAATGAGTCTATATTCATATATATTATTAGAGATTCAACACTAAACATAGGCCTATGTATCCTACAAAGAAACTAGTTGCATCATGTGAGCTTTTGGCACGGGTCACATGCCATACAATTTCGGGGTTTGTTTTCCCTAAGATAGGGATTGTTAGCAACTTTATCATTTCTTATTAATGCTCACATGATATGATTTATGCCTATTTGAATATGAATGGGAGAGAAATATAAAACTAATTCGCTGATCATAATCAACGTATATTGGGAGAGTTGTTACATAGTGGTCCGTTCTCACTAGTATATAAAACTAATTTTAACGACACACCAGTTGTCGATGGTTTTCTTTGACTCATTCCAGTTCCTCGTAACATTCTCATCTGTAAAAATATCTTTCTTATTCCGTGTAGACAAACACATTCTTCGTTATCCTTCTTCATCTTTTGGGGTCTCTGAGGCATTCTTCTTTCTTCTGATACATCATTCTTTGCTGTGATTGACCAAGACTGGGCAGAAGCCCAGGCGACAGATAAACCACAATGGAGGCAGGAAGCTCTATGTCTGGGACTGTAAGTCGAGTCTGTCATTGTTTCCAATAAACCCAATCCAATATTTGGGTTATGAGCCCTGTTGAAATTGGGCATTACCTGAATCCAGAAAACAAACAAGACAATGGTATGGTCGATTAGGATGATAAGACAGTGTGGCCCAAATATTCGTCTAAAAGAAAAGTATGGCTCATAAATGCGATGTACGAAATAGGGCAGGACTAAAGAAAATAAAGGTGGTCCCACCTACAAAAGATATGAGAGAAATGATGTACGAAGTGTTAATTAATGAAGAGGATAACTTCTGTTAATTTTACAAAAAAAATTATATTATAAAAATAAGTTATAAAAATAACATAATTTAATATATATATTTATTATTATAAATAAAGACACAATAAAAATTATAAAAATCAAAATAAAATTATAATATTTTTATAATTATATAATCGGTTTTAACTTATTAAATTATATAATTTAATTTATAAAATTTAATAAATTTAATAATTTAAATTGTGTGATATAAAAATTCATTAACAATTAAATTGTGAGGATTGGCATAACCCAATAAAATTTGAAAAAATCTAATTTTACAACTTTTTTTTTTATGTAATGCCCACATGATTATATGAATTAATTTGTTATATATAATAAATTTAATGATATAAATTTAAAATAATAATATTTTTAATATTTTTATTTTTTAAAAATATATTTTAATTATTTAATAATTATAATTATAATAATTTAATTTATTTATAAATATTATTAAGATAAATTAATTTTTTTATAATTATAATTAAGATAAATTAATCTAATACACATAAAATGTTTTTATTTTAATAAGGCGTGATTTATTGGGTAGTAGTTTAAACTTTATTTTTATTTTCAAAAATTTTTATATGCTTTATTTAGTATGAAATTATTTTTTTAATAAATTTTAAAATTTAATTTTATATATTTTAATAATTTTTTATTTAAAAGATAAATTTATATAAAAATATATTATTTGATAATAAAAAAATAAAATTAATATCATTACCAATGAGTCTTATAATTTTGAATAAAAAAATTTGATAAATAAATAATTAAATTATTTTAATTATTCTTGTATATAGATTAAGTCAGAAACTAAATTTTTTTTAAAAAAATAGAAGAATAAAAAGTACCTAGAATAAAATTATATAACAGTAATTCTAAAATTTATTGGCATTGCCGAGCTGAGCAACTCTACAAGGGGTTTTTGCCTCTACTTCTCGTGAAGGCACACTGGCAGTTCACACACTCTTCTGGAGCTCTCTCTCCCTTTGGTCTGTCCTGCTTTTGTAATTCATGACTTCCCCAGCAGCATTCCGTAATGTATCCTATCTTTACACAGTCACTTTATGTTTACGTTTTTGTGGTGAGGATTAATTGTCTTAATCGAATAATTGCTCCTTCAATAAACAGGAAACAGAACAGGCCATGTCTTGTAAACCTGGTACTCGCGTGTCTCTGTCGTGTAGCTTCAGCTGGACTTTGGATTCAAAGAGTTCTTCGTCTTTGATACTACTTCTTTTCAAAACTCCACCAGAATTCATGAACGCTCCTAGTTCTAACCAGCAGCGCAAAACAATGATCTGGGCATGCAAATACATTCCCAGCCTCAATTTGGTGCAAGCAGTCACCAAACTTCATTTCCCTTTATTCCCAATATGCAATTTTCGATGATAAACCTACCTGCTTCCATGAATTCTGTTGCCCATTATTTCTTCCCCTGCAAAACAATCAACTGGTGAGGCCTCATATGAGCTTGTCTTGTCCAACGGCTGAACTAAGTCAGTTCCATGTGGGTTTGGTACCCAAAGCAATTTATTTCCAGTTCAAGGAAATACTGTGCAAAATGTAGCTCAAACCAATTTGTCTCAGTCCCAAGGGCAACTATTGGCGCAAAACATTCTGAATATGCTTCAGCAGCAAAATATGAATGTGAACATGCCAAGTGGAATTAAGGATTCTTTTTTTCTTAAGAGAGAATTTGATAATCAAGGACTTAAGGATTCTGACAAAGAGGAGGGAGATATTGTTGATTAAAATGACTGCTACTCTCTGTTTTCAGCAGTAGATTTTTGGACTATCAGCTGTTATATTGTTATCATTTTCATTGTCTTATTATCCTCTATATATTTCCCTGGGCAGGGGAACCATTTTCTTTATTACAATTATTTATTACTCCTAGTCTTTTATATCTGTAAGTGGCAGTTGGTGGCATCCCCAAAATACACATCATGTATGCTATTGCATGGAGTGTGCTCGACTGTGGTCAAGAAAATAGTAACATGTAAATCAAATACATATCATCCATTTTTGCAAAGCAAGGGGAGATTCTTTCAAAGCATGCTGAGTTGGGAGTCGGATTTGAAAAACACCACCATGTTTATGCTATCTGATGCATTCAGAAAAGCAAGATATGAAAGGAAAGACAATGGTCGGCTGGCCAAGATGCAGATGCTAGCTGACAAAGATGAAATTGAATTATACAAGTGAAATAGGATATGAAGCTGACAAAGAAGAAAAATCATAGCACAATTGAAAAGATGTTCCTGAATGTGGCAATGAGACAACAGTTGAAAAACTTGTAAACAATAATGACTACAGTAATGATGGTGCTACTGTGGGGAGCATCCATGGTTCATTTCAATGTGAGGAAGCTATGTGGGCAGGAAAACAAGACAGATATATCGAACCTAAGGAAGCCATATGATCTTGTGGATTTGCCCTGAGCAGGGCTGGGCGTTAAAATTAATAGAGATGGTTCAGGAGCTCAGAGTTCTGGTCCTGCTAGTTGTGGTGAGGTGATTAGAGGGGACCAGGGGGAATGGATTGCAGGATTCACACAGAACCTGTGATTTTGTACGACGTTTGAAAGCTCAGGAGTGTGTACAATGGTTTGGATCTTGCTTGGAAGCGTGGGCTTAGTAAGCCGATTTTTGCGGTAATGCTGCAGCAGCGCTGCTGCAGTTATACATTTCGTCACGTATCTATGTAGATAAATATAGATATATTAAAAAATAAATATAAAAAGTAAAATTTAAAATTTAAATATAAAATATAAAAATTATAAATAAAAAATATAAATATAAGATTATATGAATAATATTACCTAATTTTCGAGACGAATTCCTTCGAAATTGTGAATGTGCTTTCTGGTCCAACACAGCGTACCAGAATGGGCATGACGCCTGTCAGAAGAATTAGAGCCTTGTTGTCATGCCCTTGGACTGTTAGGACGGTGCATGTTGCTGTGTTGGGTTTGTCCCCTTAAATTGTCTAAGAAAACAAAATAATAAAAGAAAGATTCCCACGAGAATTATGTGACTAAAAATAAAATTTACAAGAGCAAGAATATGAAGTTTTGTAAGAAAAAAAAAAAGATTTTATTTGCGTAGAAGAAAAGAGAGATTTGTTAGAAAAGAAAAATAAAAATATGAATGATGAGATCTTTTTATTGAAAAGATGTGCTACACACAATGGATAGCAAAAAATTTCTTGATAATCACTGTTAAAGAAGTATAAAGGATATTAATAGTATACTGTTGCAATTAATCGTAGAATGTATTTATCACAATTGATTGTAAATATACTGAATTTAGAGAAAAATTAAATATATTTGTAGTATGTATAGATAGAGATTTGAGTTTCACTTATGAATAAAATTTGATTTTATTATTTTTTTTACTTGATTCGATAATTATATTATAATTTTTTTAATATTAAAAAAATACTATATATAAATAATTTATAAATATGCTACAATTAAAAATATATATGAGAATTGAGAAGTCATTATATGTAAAACCCTCTACGTTCAAAATCAAGAACTTCCTTTTTGGAAGTTTTGATCTCAGTCAAGCGCAACAGATTACAGATGAGTTTGTGTGAAACCTTGGAGGGGAGATCTTGCTACAACAGAGCATGGCAAAACTAGGTTATAATTAAGGCAATGGTCCTCATTACTTAACCTTTTTGTTACTTAAAATCCAGCTCCAGTATCATCAGATCAAAAATGCATTGGGGGTACGGACAGGCAAGTCCAGCTTGTCAAAACGTAGCCAAGAAGTAGCTCCAAGAACTCCTCTGTTTTTCCCCGCACAACATGCCATCACAACCTCTGCAGGGGATTTTGGAGGTGTAGAAATGGTGCAATCGAACGGATTGTTCACTGTGCTTCCCAGTTTTGCTGTTGATTTTCTCTCGTGCCTCAATGGCAGCATGCATGTGACAGGTTACAGCTCTATCTGTCCAAATGGAATCCTCCATACAGGTGTTATGAATTCGGACAAGGTTCGGATAGAGCAGCTTTTGTTTTTTCTTCGTAATTTTTTCAAAGTTCTCGCTCATTAAGTGTCAAATATTTGACATGACCAAAACTAAACAAATAAACCATTGCATAAACATTTAAAAAGGTATTCTACGGAGAACGTAAGCTATAAGCAACCTCTAATAACAATGGCCCCACAGTTGGCATCATTTATCGCTACTCGAAGACATTCAACTGCGACTTGATTTGGTTCCTTAACCAGACGCGTATCATAAATGCTGAGAGACCATTTTCGGTTCAACGGATCTTGATCTTTATGTTGATGGTGATCATACCATCAATAGCCTTCAAGGAAAAATGAATATCTAGCTTTATCGTGTTGGACCCTTCCACTGCTGCTTGATAAATAATAGAAGCATTATTAAATATTTATAAAATATGAGTTGTTGTATAATATGTATTAAATTTTATAATTTAATTTATGTGATTTAATAAATATATTAATTTAAAATTTTTTAAATCAAAATTTTATAAAAAAAATAACTTAACCTTTTAATAAAATGTTTCAAAACTATGATTATACTATAGAATGACGAGCTCTGTGGTACTGTACTTAAATTTATGGAAAGGTATTAATAAAATATTAATTCAATAAATATTGATTGTTTTAATAAAATTTAATGTTAATATATATGAATTTAAATTTTAAAATAAGATTTATTAAAAAATATATAATTCATAACTCTTTTTATAAATAAAATTTAATTTTATATTTAATAATAATTAATATAAAAATATCTTGTGAAGAAATTAAGAAAGAAAAAAGATTTAAGGGAAGGTTGATGACACTTGTGGTTTGCGTTGCGTAAGGGTTGTGGGACAGAAAAGGGTTTAAATTCCACAGAGATTGATAGAGCAGCAGACCAGGAAATTTCAACGAAAGCACAGAAAATTGATTAAGTTTGGAATCAACCGG
Organism: Dicorynia guianensis; assembly: GCA_037013595.1. NCBI lineage: Eukaryota > Viridiplantae > Streptophyta > Magnoliopsida > Fabales > Fabaceae > Dicorynia > Dicorynia guianensis. The sequence continues at coordinate 9,078,469 of JASUAB010000009.1, forward strand.
GTGCCTGTCAATATTAGAAGTTATTAGGTACCCATGAAACGTGTGGTTCTAACCAGCATTTATTGCAACCAAATGTACGTTCCACGCAGTATGTTTCAAGGGTCATGTTACTTATAAGGGGATAAATTTTGTATATATTTATATTTATATTTTTTTTATTTAATTTATTTATATATATATAATATATAAATACATACATATAATATTTTCTGTTTTAAGTTAGTATCATTTTTTTCTAAATTCATAATAATAGTAATGCACATGTGCCCATATACAACAGGCGGAGGGACTTGTGAGTCTCCAAAAGAGATTATAAATGTTGAGAGAGAATTTTCCGCTGAACTAATAATGATAATGCACATTTATTAAAATGGGATTGGGGTCGTTTGTCTTTACGACAAAAAATATAAAAAAATAAGAAAAAAAAATAGTGATCTTGCAACACTCCGTAATTCTGCCCTCATCTTCTTGCAACTATAATTTTATAAAACTTTTTGTTTCTCTTGTTTTGTTATATTGTTTTTTTGGATTCTATTCTTTTAAAGTATATAGAATTTTGTATAGGATTAAATATGAGAAAATTATTATTAATAAACAATTAACAGTATTAAATATTATTAAATATAAATAAATAAATAATTTATAAATTTAAAATAATTAATTCCCTTAATGTTCTTATTAACTGCACTCTAGAAGCATCAAATTCTGTTTCTTTCATTCTTAATTTATTGCTAGATTCAAGTTCTGTTTTCACTTTTAAATATGGCGAATTTTTTGAAGAAGTTAACATGGTGATTTTCACCCTCTTTTAAAAGTAAAAAAAAATGGTGATTTTTGCTCAAATAAATCTGATTATTTCTTTTTTTAAATGATTGTGATCTTATAGTTTGGCAACAACTTGAATGTCCAAAATATCACAAAAAGAAGTTCTAATCGAATAATTTTTTTCCGATTCAAACCTTGATGGTTAAGTCAACTGATTCTTTTTGAATGGTGGTCATTTGCGTAGGTGCCAACTGCCAAGCCAGCTACAACTAGAACTTAACTATCTTAATTATAACCTTTCCTGTACGCACACAACTTCTGAAGAAAGCGATCTTCAATTATTGTATGATAGATTCATCGCTTATTTCTCCTGCGACTTTCTTACACGCCATGGAAGGTAACCATTCATATAATTTAAACCATAAGAATTGAAGAAGCTTCGCTTGCTTATTCTTTATATATATAGAAGGAAGTAGTACAAACGTAAGCAATAAGGGTGTGCAAAATTTTCAAACTTAGGGGACATAATCTTGACTTAAGTGATAGAATTTAGTTTTATCATTCTACTTTATTTAGGTTCGATTCTCATATTATATTTTTTTTAATACTAACAAAAGATTTTAAACTTAACCAATTCTAACTAACCTAAATTGGACCATGACCTTTGCTCACATATATTGATTTATGACTGGTTACATATTTTTTGTTAAATGCCATCTAAACTTTGACCGACCACTCCAAATACATATGAAAGGCATTAACTTAATAGACTCATGCATAAAATTAGTTGAATGTAGGTAAAAAAATTTAAATCCAATTTACTCAACTTGACTGAATTTTTACCCTAACTTAACTCATACACATCTTTATTGGCACTATTGAAAAATCACTCATTACTTATGAGTTTTTCTATCAATAAAAAATAAAAATATCTGTTAGTAAAATATTTCATCAATAAATTTTATCAAGTGATGCAATCTCATGATATAAGTACCCTCGAAAATTTTTATCAAATGGAAATTTTAATTCTTTACAAAATTAGTGATGGATATCTTTTGGTAAAAATTAAAAATTCTTTTAGTAAAATATAATATTTTTGTAAAATAAATTCATTTTATCAAGGCATTTTTAAATTTACAGATAGATTTATCCTTCGATAAAATTTAATTTCATATTTTTATCGAAGGATAAATCTTTACGTAAAAGTATTCTTTTTAAAAAAAATTTAAATTGGCCACAACATTATACAAAAAATCAACTATACAATGGACAAAAATTTAGCTATAAGCTCAACTATAACAATATACAAAAAATCATTCATAACAATATAATGGTACATTTATTGATTTAGATAAAAATCAAGTCACAATAATTAACATAATCTACATACTAAGATAACAAATGAATATAGAGATAGTACAATAACTTCAAAATAAATTTAAAATATAAAAAATACTAACCTCGAATAGAAATAATAGAAATCAAACCAAACAACTCTCACAAAGGCTAAAACTAAGCGCAAAAAATCTAATATTAGAAAGACTATAACACATACTTAGAAGTAGAAAAGAAATAACTCACCAAGTAGAAAGACTATAACACATACTTAGAAGTAGAAAAGAAATAACTCACCAAGTACTGACTTTTAAGGAAGTTAAAAATCAACGAAAAAGAGAGTATGCAACTAACCACAATCTCTTTCACAATAGCTTAAAATGAAAACAAAAAAGAAATATTAAACTGAGAAGAAAAATAACATACAAACCACAAAATACTAATAATTTGTAGTAAAATAATAAATACATTGAAAGAGATACGTGAAATTACCTGAAAGAAGTTGATTGAGGCTCAAAACCACCAATGATTTGCAAAAAAGGGTACAAAAATGGCCTAAAGTTGAGAGAACTACAAAGAACCAGGAGACATAGGAGAAATGAGAGAATGAGGTGCAAGGATGGTCACCCCGTCTTTTTTTAAATAAAGAGTGTTATGACAGATGTTGATTTGTCGGTAACATTAAAATAATAATGACTTTTTTTTTAATTATTTCTAACATTATTGACAGATCATTCCATTGGTAGTGTTAAAAATTTTTCAAAAAAAATTAAAGTTTACCCACATAAAACGTTGTGTTTTATCGACAAAACTAGTGAATTCATAGATAATCCAACAGGATTTCCTACAATGGTATGTCAATTGACCATTTTGAGCCTTGTAGGATTTCTTAAAAGTTGTGTACAAAATTATTCTTTACTACTCATGTAATTTACCAATAAATATAACTTTTTGACCAATCTAAATAGAGAAAAAAAATGTAATTTTAGCTATTTCATTAATCTATCAAAAGATTAATTCTTTGGTAAAATGTTATATTATTATTGAAAGATAAATCTCTTAACAAAATGTTATATTATTATTGAGAAATAAATTCTTTAATAATTCTGTTGAAAAAAGTTTTTACTTTTTGGTGCTAATTTGAACGTCAAATTATTTATCAAAAAACTTTTAATAAATTCTATGCATACTTTTTTGCACATATTAATGTAAAATATTGTGTCAAATTTATTAAAAGATTGCAAAATTTTGATAATTTTTTTATTGACAGATTTTTTTCATTTTATCGATATTAAATCCACTGATAATCAAATATTTTGACTAGTGTGATCGTTTATATGTTGTTAAGTATTGATTACTTCATTTATATTTTATATAATTTACAATTTGAAATAATTTTTTTTCAAAAATTGAAAATAAATTATTTTAATCAAATTAAATTTAATCCAACCCTCTAATAATTCATTTTGGTTAAAAAAATTTTTTTCCATGACCCAAACTACCTTAATTCATTCAAAAATTGACCGGGTAAAATCTAAAATGGCCCCAAACATAACTCAATCGACAAACAACCCTAGTTACTAGGATGAAGTCATATTTTTTTTTTTTTAAAAAAAAGGGATTGTAATACAATTACAAAACATAATTTCTGACAAAAATAAATAAAATAAAAACTTAAAAAAATTTTCGGTCAGTGTTTGTATTCACGCCGACTCCTTAACATCTGTTGATATTGGTGGCATGCCAACTCTTGATGGTAGGTGAAATAATAATAAAACAAATAAATATTAGTAATTTCACATTAATTGTTTGTTGGGCGTGCAGGAATTGCCCTCCTCTTTCCTTTTGTTCATAAAGATTCATAAAGCGATTGATAGACATATTTTCCTGCAAACCTTCTACTAAATCAAGCTTTCATTAATTGTGTTTGGGTGTTTCAAATTCATAGAGTATCGTCCCACATATATATAATCAAGGATTAGATCCTCTGCCTTTAAGGAGGGGATAATAAGAAAAAACTAAATATAAAATTAAAAAATAATAAGAAAAAATAAAAATTTTATACTAAATTATAAAAAAGATAAAAAAGTCTCAATATAACATTAGATGCTATTGTGCCATTAAAGTGCCGACTATAAACTCTTATCTATTTACTTGACAATCTTCACTACATAATTTATTTTATAAAATGCACGATATATTTTTAAAGTAACTTAGTCCATATCAAATATATATTGCACAATTTCTTTTTTTTTAATTTTCTATTTACTTATTCAAGTGATGTTGTAAAGTTCAAATTCTCGTCGATAACATTTTGTCAAAAACACATTTTTTGTATACTTTTTGTATATGTTGAATAAAATATAAAATTTGTAAAAAAAATGATATAATATGATCCAAACTCGGTTTTAGATCTCTAGAGTTCATGTTTTTTGATTTTGATAATTCTTTATATATTTAAATTTAATTTTTGGATCCCACTTTATTATTATTTATTTTACATTTAATCTTATTTTTATTTCTCTCTTATTTCACACCATAATTTTAAATCCCAACCTTAAAGGATTCAAATCCTTCCTAGTCAGCCCAAATATAACAAAACAGAAGTAAGAAATTTGATTTTTTTTTTTAAAAAAAAAAAAGGAAGAAAGAGCTATATCCTAGCATAACTGGGGGGACTATATATTTGTTGTTGACTTATGACGTTTGAATCAATTTTTACTTTGGAACTGTGATAGTGTAATCATATACCTATCCTCAAATGGAGATATGATGAAAATAAAATTTGTAGAAGGTGCCTACATATATTGGGATAAATTCCTTGATTTGGCAAAATATAAAAGACACTAGCAGTTGATGTAAATAATAACCGTCATTTTAAAATTTTTGTTTGTATTTTTTAAAATGCTTTTTAAATTAAAACAATATTAATTATTTAGTATTAATTCTACCTTTAATAAAATTATTATATTTATTAAATATTCAATTAATTGAATCTTTTATAAAATGATATTTTAAAAAAAATATTTTATTATTTTTAAAATTATTTAATAACTTTCTTATTTTTATGCTAGGAGCGAGAGGGAGCTTTATGATAATGAAAGCAGGAGGTACAGTTGAAGCATTAATAGGACATGTAAAGGGGGTGCAATATTTGCGGCTCCTCAGAATTCAGAGAATAAACATCAAAGTCATATGAGAAATTAGGTGAGCAACTTTAAGGACTATGATAAATATCAAATTGCCCATTTAATGTCTGTTAGGTCTATTAATGTATTGGTCTCCTAAATGCCTTTAATTAACTTCATGCGGCGCTAGCATCCATTTGGCACATCAGTTTGACAAAGTGTAGGTGGATGCCCTTTTCAAACATTTAAAGGACAACAATATTTTGTACATCACTTTCCCTTTACGTAAATCAAAATTCACAAAATCTCGTTTAAAATTGTCAAATTATTAATTTTAGGGATTTGCATTATCTTACTTATATTTTTATTGATTTCAATAGTTTTTTTTTTATAATTTTACGTGTGACTTTTATTTTTTATTTTTTTCTTTTAATTATATATATTTTTTAACTTTTTCTTAACTTTACATAAAGAGATTCATTTTCTAATTTTATTATATTCTATGGACTGAATTTTAAAACTCATCAAATCTAATACTTACAATAACTTTACATAAATTTTTTGTGAGTTAGAGAATCTTTACACCTCCTCTTAAGGTTGAGCAAGAGGATAATTGAAAATTTGAAACGCAAACACATAAAATAAAATTTGGCCCGGGTGCTCATCACAATCTGAGATTAATGAGTTTCTGATATTAGGCAGTACTTTATAACAACAACATAATCATCTTCTTTATAAGGTCGGTGACTGTAATTTATTAGTATTATTGGCTGCAGCTTAAATTGTTGGCTCTACAACAAATGAAGGGGCCCTATGTACTGGTAGAAGGGGAAAGGCCTAGCATGCATTGAATTGCCCTGTATAACCTGAATTTGCTTCATGTTTGCATCAAGCGTGTGTTTACTCATGGGCAATGATGCTGGGCAACACATTATTAATAGACAGCATAGTAGTTGAACCATCAATGTTAGTCTATGCCCGAAAAGAGAGGTCCAAAATTTTGCAAGGAAATATAAAATTAGAAATAAGAAAAGAAGTTTTCAAAATCCAGGTGGATACATCTGTGTGACTGATATGGAATCAACAGCTGCCACCAACCAGAGCCTTGACCTTCTTAGTTCTGAGCTTAGAATTTGGGGGTTGGCAAGTGACATTTGTAGCTCCGACTTTGAATTTTGAGGAACACGGATGTGTTCTTTTGGCATTTTCTCCCCGCAACTAATGGGCAAAGAGAAAATGACTTGGCTGTAACAGATTTTATCTGAAGAGAAACAACTCCAAAGCAACTCATTTGGCAGTGGATTGCAATTGCAGTTGCTGAGGTGTTGATGCTTTTCCGCAATCAAGAGGTTGGGCCGGGGGAGGTGTGTGAGTAACAGAAGGGGGAGAAGAAAAGAGTACTATTTGCTCAGAATTTTGGTTTACAAATATTACACGAGTTATAGCTTTTATTAAAGTTATAATTATTTAATATTGATATAAATTCTAAATTAAAATATATAAAATTATGTTTCAATTTTATAAAAATTACAATTTTTATATATAAAAATCTTGTGCATGACTAGAACAAAAATATACATATACATTAATTGAAATTAAGAATGTGCAAATAAGTTTGACTCTACCCCATAAAAATTGAAAAATGATAATAATAAATGTAGTATTATCTTACAATTTCAAGAAAACAAAAGTATAAAATAATGTCACAACATTTTTTTTATTTTTTATTATAACAAAAGAATATATTAAAATTACGTACAAATATTATTATTTTAAAAATTAACTTAATCTATAATCCATAGTACATATTAATGTGCACTAAATTATATATTTTTATAAATTTTTATTGTAATCTAACAAGCCCATATGAAATATATACCTATTCTATGAACGTAACCAAATTTAAATTATATATATTTGATGAAGTTTAGATGAAAATATTTTAAATCTAATTTAATTTAATTAAACTAAATTTCTTTTATAAATTCAATCCAACCTACTACACATCACTAATTTAAATGCTGCAGGTCAATGAAGTGTCTTGGGCAGTGTTCTATTACTGTTATTTTTTTTTTCTTCTTGAATAAGCCAATTCTGTGTGCCTGGCACAGATATGACATAGATCACATCCACTTACACAGTGCCAAACATGATCCTTTGTCTACGGGAAATTCTAGACAAATGATAATCACAAGTAACATCTAATCAAACACATAGTTTATTTTTTCTTTTCCTTTTCCCACCTCATAAATGAGTTCCGGAATAAAAAATGAATTGCAGTTAGATCAATCCGCACTCCTCCTCGAGCAAACAGCATTCATTTTTAGATTTTTGAAAACAAAATAAAAAAATATCATACGCTTTGACGGTCACTCAGAGAATTGAATTACAACACCACTCATTTGAAGCGTCACAGTGATTTGTATTCACCCAGAAAAAAATGGCCCTAAAAGGTAGATTAAAACAAGTGAATCGTCTTGCCATAAAATCTGCTTTAAATGGCATTAAGATAAAGCACCAATTTAAAGTTTATCTGGCTCAAATGCTTCTGGGTGCCCACCAATAATGAGTGTCCTCGAATTCAACTACCCAAATTTATTAGAAAAAGGATTCTTGCAGAAGGTTTACGCTCCATTTATGTGATGAAATTAAGTGTATAAGAAAAAAGAGAAAGTAAGACTGTTAAAAAATATATAAAAAGTATATATAATTAATTAATACCAATATCATTACTCAATTCATTATAGCAGATCACAGGGCAAATAGAGTAATTTTGAGGAATTTAAATAAAGACAATATTTATAGCTCTTGTGCAGAGTTTAAATTGGAATATTCACAATCTAAAAGGTTAAGTAGCATCCACATTCATTTGCAATAAAACATGGCTGCATGGAAAAACTGAAAAACTTTCCTCTTAGAGCACATGTGAGGCGTACGGAAATACTATGTTCAAACAGCATTCCTCTCTCTGAAAGGCAGATATTGAAATAATTTTCATTAGCTTTTGCCAGTAAATCCCCAACCATTTTGAATATACATAAACCCTGGCTAATGTAACTTAACAAATAATTCTATCCTTGGAACAACCAAATTTTATCTATCATTTACAAAATTAAAAAAAAAAAAGAAAATGGAAGCAATTACTAAATTAATTTCAACCTTTCAAATTGATATATTGAGGTCAATCCTAGGTTTCTTCATCAATGGAAGAGGAACAACCGTGTTACACCTAGGACATTTGGGGTTGTTCTTCATTATCATAACATAAGACAAGCAACCAGGGCAGCCTGCTGCAATTGGTGATGACAACAATTTATCTTCGCTCTCTTCATCTTGGGTTTCTCTTATAGAAGAAGATGAAGATGAATAAGAACGCGATGGCGATGAGAATGATGATGGCTTCCAAAACGATGTTCTCTTCTTGACTGGCTCTTTCTCTGCTCTTTCAAGTGCTGATTTCACTTTGTCAAGGGTGCAAACACTCTGATAACTGCTTGATGGCAATGATGACGAAACCAGCTTCAAATCCAAGCTGGTTTCATCAAAAAGGTTCAAGGGCACTTTGGATGGAGATGGTGGGAAATTTAGGTCCTGAAGTTTTGGACCAGATGAATTCATTTGGAGTTTTTGTTCAGACATAGAAGGTGAGCTTAATGAGTTGCACCTCTGAACATAGACTTTTCCTGACTGCACCCATTGAAAATGAAAACCAACAAAACCCCATCATAATTGTACCATTGTTCAACCAAAATTAAAGGCGAAGAAATGAACAAAGTTTACATATAATCCAATACATTATCGGACATGACTAGAGTAATTTGACTATTTCAAGATTTCTTCTTGTTCCCATATAATCAAGATGAGATTATTAGTAGCACAAAAGATTCACTAATGCAATAAGAGTGTAAATAATACAAGAAAAGTAGAGGAAGGAAGGAAAAAAATGAAGGGTAAAAATAGAAGGAGAAGGTAAAAGAGAATATAAAGTTGAAAAGAAGAAAAAAAAAAAAACTTGTAAAAGCTCTGCAATGATATTATAGCGACATATAAACTATAAAGATTAGAAAGCTGAAGGCTCTGTTTCGTAAGATACGAACACTAAGGTACAATGAACGAAACGAAATTAAATATATTGCAGGCCTGCTGTATCATTAAAAGTCCAAAGCTTAACACAGCCAAAAAAGTAAAACGATTACTACTGATCCAAGCAATAAAAATTATATAGAAATTTTTTAACCAATTCCTTCTTTATCTCCATTTTCCAGTTTCTCAGCAACCAATCAGAAGGTCATGAAGACAAATCAAAAGCTTCTAAATCAGGATATCATAACATTGGAACCAAATTCTCAAAAGTGCAAAAACGAAATTCCATTACAAGCAGCAGTATGAGAATTGCGTACCAGTACCACAAACCGTAGATAATAATTAAAGAACACAAACAGAACAAATTCAATGAAAATATACAAATTTAACCCCAAATAAAGATGATTTTGTGGTTTAATTTTCGTAGGAAAAACTTGCACAGAGAAAATTGTAACATTTCAGCAAATAGACTTTTCATTTTCCAATTCCCAGCCACCAGGATTTTTCCCAGTAGACTTTTCAACAGAAACCAATTTGTTTTCCCGGGAAACAAACAGACAATACCCAGATTGAAATACCGCACCTTAAGGTCTAAGCGCTTCTCCCAACCACTGGGGACCTGCAAATCGAGGTCCAATTCCTGTGATTCAACGAACCGGGAGGACCCGCCAAGGAGGTCCCGAGTAATCAGAGCCGTAGTATTCTCACTGTTCGAATCATTCCCCACAGCCCGATGCTGGTCCTCCTTGTAGCCACCCCCACTAAGAACCCGGACTAGAGAGCTTACGTCGGCAGCCATTACTGGGTTTCCCAGAGCTCTCCAGGCTTTAAGATAGGGAGAACTAGAGAGAGAAAATAGAATGGAGACTGTGCCAATGGGCAGTTTATAGGGACTGATGTGTGAGATATTATGAATTTATAAGCTAATAAAGATAGATAGTCCGTTATGATAAAAAAAATTACTAAAAGACAAAATAAATTGAATTGAAAATTTATTATTTAAAATATTTTTCTTGAATGCTGATAAATGTAATTAATTATTTCATTTAATGTGTGTCTATCAATTAATGAGTAGTGGAGTGGTGGGGGAGAGGGTTGAGGAAAAGAGGGTCATGTAAGTAATGGGAGCATTAAATGCATAGAATAGTGGACAAAATGCTGCTTTAATTGGGTAACTTTGAATTTAAACCCTTTTACTCAACTGCTTTCAAATTTGGGTAATATAATTATTACATAGAAAATGTCATTATTTAGTTTGCATTTATGGCCTAATAAATTTTTATTTATTAAAATGGATCTTAATTTTCAATGGTTTGGAGCTCATAAATGAAGTTTGGACCTTGTGGAACGCACGACGTTAGACTTGTATTATCAACCCATTAAATTTTGGTAGTATTCAGTTTTGACACGTAACTGAGGTTGCAAGGCAGCTTCAGTAGCTCTGGGTCAAGCAAATGTGTGATCCTCTTGTGTTACATAATTCTTGCTCATTAAATTTAAATATCATCCAATGAAAATCATTACGTGTGAATTATGTGTGGTTTAGTTGTGAGAAATTTAAATTATATTATAAGAGAATTTAGATTTAAATGTTTGTAATTGTATCTGTATCACAAAGATATTCTTGACAAAGATTATATTAACACTAAATGACAATATAAGTAGCTTGCATCCTTAATTAAGAATATTTTCAATTGAGTTTTTATTAAACATTATTACATTAATTATATTTACATTTTAATAAAATTATGAGTCTCTATCCATTAACTACTGAAGTTTGAATATTTATTGTGATATAATTGTGTCAAAATATAAATTTAATTAATATAATAATGTTTGATTAGGATCTCATTAAAAAATAAAAATTTCAATAAAAAATATTTTTTCGAATACTTAAAATTTATATTTTAATCTTAAAGATAGCTGTTAGCCCCAATAAACTTATTACAAATTTAGTGCTTATAATCTTGTGAAACTTCACAAATTTTATTAGAAAAATTAAATTATATTGCTAAAGATTGTCACATTTTTGCAAAGATGCCCAAGATTTTGGTTTTTGGGATATAATCTCAACGGGGAAAAAAGGTGAGCAATTAAATACATTTCAAATGATTAATAAGGTGATGATATAGTAAAAATTAATAATAACTTAAGTTAAAATTAAAATTAAAATTTTATAATTTATTTTTATTAAAAGAGATAAAATTATTTTATTTTTAAGATTCGATGAAAATAATTTAATAATAATGAGATATCTCATGATGCACTCATTAAAAAAATTAAATTAAACAAATTAAAGGTAACAAGCGGCCTTAAAGAACAAGATAACATTTTTTCAAATAAATTAAAATTTTTTAAAGTATAAAATATATTTTATAAAATAAAATACAAATAAATATTTATTAATAAAAAATTAATAATATAAATTATTTTATATCCTTAAATTATTAATTATTTATTCATATTTTTCATTAACTTTTATTATTAATTTTTAATTAATAATTATTTATTTATATCTTATAAAATAAAAGATATTTTCTATTTTTAAAGATCTAAATGCGTTTTTGGAGGTCGGTGGGTTGAGGGTGGATCATGAACGGCCGACGGAACATACGAAGAGTGAAATATTAAATCCACAAGTAGCCTCAATATTGCAAAGAGCAATCTGCCATACCGAAACTTGGTTGCTCGTATGGTCAACTCAAAAGCTGCCCCCCACATTTATTGCATCATCATTCCCATTTATTACTTTGTCCCAATGCAATTTCTGAGAAAATAAGAAAACACACATTTGGTTACATAAAACAAACTGAGTTTGTCAAAGTTGGAAACCTTATACAGTAGTACATGTGATCGTTCATTGTTGTTTTTCTTTTTTACCGACGAGTCGTGTAAATCATTTTTATATATATAATTTTATGTTTTTAATTTCAAAATTAAATATTAATTAAGTATAATTACTTTAATAAAAATATTAACTTTAGTATTTAATATTATAATTAAATATTTTTATATTTAATTTATGTGTGTTAAATAATTTATTTTTCTTTTATTAAAAGTAAAATTTGATGTGTAATATTCAGTTTCAAACTGTTCTTCACAACATTTCAAATAGACCTTGTAAATATTCAAATTAATAAAGCATTTATTTTATCAAAAGTTGTAATCAGATAGGAAAAACTTTACACTTGCTAATGAAGCTCATATGTGCTTTTTTACATTAGATTTGAATAATAAGATAATTATTAACAACGATTAAAAGAATAAATGATCTTAAATGTATAACTATTATTTATCTAATAATTTAAATTGTTAACTTTTTACTAATTATAATTGGAGTAAGGATATTTTTAGTTTATTTATTTTTTTAAAAATAATGTAATCCTTTAATTATTAAAAAAATAATTTAATCTTTTTATAAATATAATTAGAATAATTTATTTTTTTATTTATTAAATTTTTTAATATAACATAATATAATTAATAATATTTTTATTTTATTTTTTTATAATATGATATAATTATTATATAAATTTATTTATTAAAAAATTATTAGGATGTATAAAATTTGAATTTAAAACTTGACATAAAAGATAACTTTATATAAGAGAAAAATATGTTAAAATTTTGAGTACAAATGAATATTAAGACATAATAGATAAGTTACATCATCTTAAAAAAATTTTATTATATAAAAAATTAAATATTTTATTACATTTATAAAAAAATCAATTTACTCAAATTATATTTATAATAATATTAAATTATTTTATCTATAATTATAAAAAAATTAAAATATTTAACTTAAAATTTAATAAATTAATTATTCTTTTAAAAAAAATCCGTACTCCAATTATAATCTTTCATATTTTATTTTTGAAAGGTGTACTATTTACTTGAAACGAACGTTTTTCACAGACTGTAATAAATTCATAAGCTAAAACTTTGAGTAATAAATTATCGACGTTGAATTTTCCTGGTCAAATGGTTATTAAAAATGATACAATGCCCAATGCGAGGGTCTAACTACCACTGCATACACAAAAATCGAACCTACTCACAATCAATCAATGACTTAAACCAAGTATTTAATACAAAAAATACAAACTTGTGCCATCTATTTGATGCGTTCATGCCAGGGAAGGTGTACGTATTTAAGATCAGCCATCAAGTTCTAAATGCCACATTTAATACCACAAAAAATCTAGCCACTAGAATGGAAAAAACTTTCGGTTGTCAATATTTTCTTAGTTTATAATTTATTTATTTATTTTTACATATTTTTAAATCATTGATAGTTTTTAAATTAAAAATAATAAAACTAAATACACATCTTTATTTTAATAAAAAAACTGAAAATTTCATGTTAAGATGGTGAAGGCATGACACTCAGAAGTTATAATAAAAATAATAATGATTTAATTTTGTATATGAAAAAATTTGTTAATGGAGAGATTTATTTGCTTTAGTGTTTTTAGTATATCAAAAAGATTAGTCTTCATTTATTAGGTAAAACATATTTTTAAAAAAATAAAAGAATTAATAATGATAATTTTAATATCTTTTTAAAGAAATATCAAGGATAACTAGGAAATGAATAATATAAAAATGGAAACTGTGGCATTTCCTTTCGAGGAAGGACCAAACGTGGAAAAAGAAAATGAACTAAAAAAAGGAATACTTAAAATGGTTGGGTAACATTTATATCACAAACTTAATGCATTTCTCCTTTCTTTGGTAAACATTAAATTGTCAAATTGATTGGTTTTTAATATTTACCTATATTTTTACATATTGAAAAATAAAAGCCAAGGATAGGCTTTCTTTGTTGTACCATATCCTAGATTGGAGTGAGGTGAAGGTATTTAAGATGAACCATAAAATTCAGAACTCCTCATTTAATATCATCAAATCCCCTCATGATGGCCAACTCCATATATTACTCCCGTCCTTTATTTTTATAAATAGAACTCAAAAAAATTATGTTCATAATTTTAAAGAATTTAAATTATTAAATATATTAAATTTTATAATATAAATTATGAAATTAAAAGGATTTAATATCTTACAATTAATTTTGTAAAGTATTTATATGTATATTTTAGTAAGAGTGACAATTTATAAAATAAATCTTACTAAATATTAATTTTAAAGAATTAAAATTATTAAATTACAGAATTTAAATTATGATATTTAAAAATTGTACCATCTTATTTCAATTTTGTGAGACATCTACAAAATTTTATTACTAGACTTACGTTTTCCCTTTTTAATATATTAATTTACATCGCATGCTTTGCACAAAATTCATTTTATAATTTAACTAAAGCATATTTTATAAGTAAATAAAAATGTGTAAATAATTAAGACATTAAAATATACATAATATATAAAAGTATTGTTCTTAAGATATTAAAGATAAAGAACAACTAAAGGTTAGGTTAGATGCATTTTTCTTAAACCTACTCCAAATAAGTTCCAAATACAAAGTTACGTATTGCATTTAATTAGCACACTCACAATGTCATTATTTTTCCAAAGATTATATATTTTCATTGCAATTTAGGCCCTATTGATGGCTTCGTTGGCTTCATAAGCTTCTTTATTATGCTAGAATCTAAAAGAATGAAGTAGCATATACCAAAAGGTGTGAAATTTTGAACTGCATAGGTTTTGAATGTAATACCAAAAAAAAAAAGCATATAGAATTCTCAATATTGAATTTTATACAACAAAATCAGCTTACATTAGCTGAAGAAATATAAACCCTAAAATTTTGACTACATAATTAAACTCACTATCTTGTAACTTTGACAGGAATAATAAAGGAATACGAAACCCTATATAGTGTGAGTAATAGAGACTATTTTAACATGGCAATCTTAAAAAATTTCTACTTCCAGTCCAAAAAGTATATGATATTATATATCCATGAAAATTTTAACATCCATATAGTTGTAGATTTTATCAATTTAAGGCACAATAACAAACTATTAACGTTAACAGAAATTATTTGTTGGTAGACGATTTATAATTTTATTATGAATATTTTTTGTTGATATTTATAATTTGTTCTGACATTAGAATGTTGAGGGTTTCCTCTTATCCTATATTTTTATTGTATGGAAAAAAAGATTGGCATGTAAAATTTTATTTATTAATTGAAAATTTTTAGAAGGATAATTGGTCCAAACATTTACCTAAAAAAGATAACATAGTCCAAAAATATTTCCACAACATTTTGACTTTTATACAAAATATAAATATAGATATAGATTTATAACCAAATAAATTTTATTTCCATCATAATATCAATATACAGTTATGTACTAGCTATTTCTTAAATATTTTAATACTTTTTAATTTGTTTGGATGAAGATAAAAAGTGTAATGTGACAAGAACCCAGGAAAAGAAAATCAACAACTGTAGTAAATGTTATTAAGAAAAAGTATTTTGACAACGTTTTCCACTCTAATTTTGAATGGACTCATAATCAATTTAAGTTAGTAAAAAATAAAATGGAAATTGAATGGCGGCTAGGAAGGCACGATACTTACAAATCTATTTTAGAAAACAAGGATGAGAATAATCACAAAGAGGTGGATTATTATTCAATGCTTTTGACATAAGAAAAGAAATCGTTTGAAGTGGGAGGTTTGAGGGTGCATGTTATGGGAAAGGAAATCTCTGAAGTATGGGGACTACCATATTTGGAATTTTATATATATTTGGTATTTGAAAATCTACTATCTCATACGATTGTTTAAATTTTTTACCTAAGATTTAAAATTTTAAATGTTATTTATTTAGAGTGACAAAAAATTTAAAAGAAGAGAGAGGATCATGTATCATACTTTCAGAGATTTGAAACACATTTTTTCATTTAAATCTTCTCTTCATATATTATATTACATATGTACAATATTTTTATTAAAACGGGAAAAAGAATAATGTGAAAAATAAAAATAATCAACTAAAATTTTTATATATGATCGTGGAAATGGTAGAAAATTTTTTTCTACTATTTTGTCCTTCTTTATGACCATTTTTAGACTAATTGACCTTTATGAAATTTAAATATGCTATTGTGCTTTTCTTTTTGGGCTCTTGTTACTGTTATTTGGGTACAAAAATATCTCACAAATTCGGATGAGCAATGTTATTTCTAAGCTTTAAAACCTCTGTTTTTGGTTATGCACTGCACGTGTTCTGGGGATAAAAAGCGAGTGACAAATTTTCTTTTAAAACGCCTTTGTACCAAAAGGTTTATGCATTGGGATTGGGAGTGGTCAAGTGCAGCAGATAAGAGTAGCACTAGTGGATTTTTGAAAAATAGTAGTATGTGTGTGTAATTTTATATTATATATATATATTAAAAATAAGATATAAAAAAATATATAATTTATATTTTTAAAAATATATACATAACAAAGCTAATAAATATACCAATTTGGAGGCTACTGAGTGGATCCATTGAACGGAGTATTCAGATTAGTTTATATAAAATTACGTACATATTGTAAATAAATATAAAACAATATCATTAAGAAAGCCCATTATATTGTGGAAATCTCGATTCCAGAAAAACTCGGCCCAACTCCAACGAGCAGTTCATGAGCCACATCCCGGTACTGACCTTTTTTATATCTCTAAAAAAGACAGAAAATAGGGATACCTTTGGGACGATGGGCTTGTTTGACTTTGACATGGACATGTGGAAAGACATCCGTTTGCACAGTGAGCGTGAGCTGGAAAGAAAAACAGTGTTCCAAGCACTAAACAACTTTGGATGATGGTGATAGAAAACTATTTCTTGAAGTGAGTTAGACAGATAGGGTTGGTTTGCTATGCTCCACCTAAAAGAGGATAAGTTTGCATTTTTTGACATGTGAAAAATGTGAATCAATTTATTTTATCTGTTTTTAATTTATAGATCACAATAATATAAGTGAGATAAGTTAATATATTTATGTATAAAAATATATTATTTTATTAAATTAATTTATCTCATTTTATTTAAAAAATTAATTAAATAAATATTTTCTTAATCATACTATGCCTTGTTTAATTATGTATTGTCACAGGTTAGGAGCCGAACAACTAGTTTTGACACTTGTTTAAAAGATGTACCAGAGCCTTAGAATATAACCTTGTAGCTGTGTTAATGGGCACTGACCCATGGCTATCAGATTTATTGTATATTATGCTAACTTAATTTAAGAAATATCACTTGAAATAAAAAATTAATATAAGATATTTTGAGATAGCAATTCAAAACATTAACCTCCATTCATGGGATGAGGGTCTACGAAAGGATATGTGTCAACCATAACTATATTCAAACTTCAAGCAATGCTTAGGGTTTTGGTACTTTGTCTCAATTAGGTTGTCAGACGTGTCAGTTTTATTTGGTTTCAAGCTAAAAAAATTTGAAATTAATCATAATCCTACAGTGTTAGTAATTAAACGATAGCTTGAGCCTAATTTTAAACTTAAATTTAAATCTAAACTTAACTTTGATTTAAGACCTACGTTTGAATCTATGTTTGAGTTAAAATGTAAATTTAAATTATAAATTAATATAATTTTTTATTTAAAAATTTTAAATTGTTAAAATAGTTATTAACTTAAACTTTTTTTATTCATTAAGAATTATTTTTTTAATTACATTGTTTTGAAAGAAGAGAAAGATTGAATAACTTGGGCTCAAAAAAGAAAAGTTAGGTTGGCTTGGGACCAATTAGGCCATCCTCGTTTGGGCCAATCCAAGCTGGGCCAAAAAATTTTGAATTTTGTCAAACTGAATTTTTATTAAATTAACTTTGATTTTTTCGGGCAACTTCAAACAAATGAGGTGGTTCAGATCGAAATTAATAGCTCTATTATCAATGCATTCTTAGATAAAAAAATAGAGTAAATTATATTAACTTTTTTGAGGTATTTGATTATAACACTTTATCTTATTTTTACTCAAATATTATACTTTATTCTATTTTTACTCAAATATTATATTTTATCCCATTTATTCATATATTAATTAAAATAATATATCTAAATATTAATAGAATATTCATAAAAAGAATATTAAATTAATATTTTACTCTAATTTTATTTAAAAATTATACTTTAACTCAATTAACTATTTTAAATAACTAATATCTTGATAAACTATGTATTTTTAATCAAATAATTACATTTATTGTAAGGTATAAATTTAACAATGTGTGTAATTATGAGAAAAAAATTTAGTACAAAAATAGAAGCATATTAGAGGTGAGTTTAGTTAGTAAAAAATAAGACCAATTATGCTCTATATTTTTTTCTTAACTAAACTCACTCCTAATATATACTAAATTTTTTTCTCATAGTCACACACATTATTAAATTTATACCTTGTAATAAATATAATTATTTGATTAAAAATATATAATTTGTTAAGATATTAGTTATTTAAAATGATTAATTGAGTCAAAATATAATTTTTAAGTAAAACTGGAGTAAAATATTGATTTAATATTTTTTTATGAATATTCTATTAATATTTAGATATATTCTTTTAATTAATATTTGAGTAAATGGGGTAGAATATAATATTTGAGTAAAATAGAGTAGAGTGTAATATTTGAGTAAGAATAGGATGAAGTGTCATAATCAAATATATTAAAAAAGATTAATATAATTTATTCTAAAAAATATTAGTTGCATGTGAAGTCTTTACATAATATATACACAGTACATTATTAAAAAATTTTCTAATAAAATTTATACAAACATTATACACTAAAATTACATGTAAATAACATCACTTTTGCTTGAGTGAGTCCCTTGTCTACTTATTTTGTTTTGAATGCTTTTATTCTTATCAAAATTCGGTATATTAGTTTTATGCAGTTGACCAATAAAAGCAACAGTTTTTTTGACAATTACTCAGGTGGAACCTCTAAGTTAAAATTGTCAAATTAGTTGCCAATTCTAATTGGTCAATGCATACAATGTGCAACACTTTTTCTCTACTTTGCACGTAATCATCACTTATCAAAAGCGCAAGTTATGGTGGCATGGGGCGGTACAAGGAAGTCATTGTAATTAATATTAGGCCCATTATTTTTTTCTTTTTCCTTTTTCTCTTGCTCTCTTGTTCTCTTCTGATTAACATATTAGCTTAGATTGATAAGAGTTTGATTTTTTACTTAATCGATCCATTTGAGCCAAATTTAAAAACTGTCCGTTAGTTTTAACAAAAGCACTTGAGAAAATTAGATTCCTTGATTGGCTTATTAATGTTTTCTTATACTACAACAATGGTACGCTAAGCCTTATCCTTATTTTATTCTTACGAAGTAGAATATTTATCGTTATAATTAGATCTAATTATATGACATACCAATTTTAGAAAACTTATTTTTAATAATTTTTTAAAATTTTTTTATGTGATATCCCTATACATCTATTAGATGCAAAACTATTCCTCATTTAAGAAATATAAAAGATATCGTTTTCTTACAAATTGTCCTCATAAATAAACATAATATACAAAAAACATAAAATTTAGAAAATAATAAGAATTGAAACTTATACATTAAATCATCTAAAGTGTAACAACAATATATTTTATTAAGTGAGGTTAATTATATTAATCAAATAATATTATTGAGTTCTATTAAAAAAATCTTCTCAAGTGCAAACTTGCTAAAAGATCTACAATCTAGTATTCATGCAAACTAATATTAAACTTTACCATAAATAGTTAGAATTAGAACACACTTATTTAGGGTTAGATTAGGATTCATTACACTATTCCTTTATTCTTATAAATTAAATTTTATAAAAATTTAAATTATTAAATTTATTAAATATTATAAATAAATCAATAAAATTTAATAATTTATTTTAAGTTTAGAAACATTTTATGAATCTAACGGGAGAAGCATTTTCTTTCATTATATTCAAGCAAGCAAGGAATAATAACCACAATTAGTGCCGTCAAATTCGAGAAGATATTTATACTAAATATTAAATAATAAAAGATATTCATGGACTTAATGGACATAGGTATAAGAGCGCCATTTTTTTTTTTTGGGAATTATGGGCTTCCGCTGTGCAACATCAATTGGGAATAAGAATAAAATATTGGGCCTCGCCAGGAGTTCATTCAATCCCTTGTGGCTAATGGACGGACAAATTCCCAATCCCAGCGCCCGAGGCCAGGCCAATGGCCACGTCCTTACAACCCACAAATAGCGATCCCAATATCGCTTTTGCCTTCGCGTCAAACTCCAGAGCCTTTCTAGGCCTCTCCTGTTTCTAGCGGCTTCGGCTCTCTCAGTGAAGGAGAAAGAAGGAGATGCAGATCTTCGTGAAAACTTTGACGGGGAAGACGATTACTCTCGAGGTTGAGAGCAGTGACACGATTGATAATGTCAAGGCTAAAATTCAGGTTCGCTTTTCTTCTCACAGCTCCATTTTTTGCTGTCATCGATGTCAGTAGCACCAAGGAGGTTGCTTTACTGGGTAAGATGCATGTGTTCATGGTTATTTTCTCGAGTACTTTGTTGGAAGAGTTTTCCTTATTTTGAGTATAATCATGGCAGAGTTTGAGTTTCGTTTTCTGGGTATTTTGTTAGGGATTTTGCAACTGCTTTGAATGTTGGAAGTAACTAATTTTGGTGATGCTTGATTCCTTTGTTGGATTTGAGTCTGCTTGGTCTATATAAAGGCCTATAACGATTTTGGTGTTCGAGTTTGAAATTCTTCAAGTGTATAGGTTAAAACTTTAAATTATGTATCTTGCCCCTGATGTCCTATTTTTGTGTAACAAACTCTTATCTGTGTGTCTCCACTGGATTACTTTTTACTATGACGGATCATTCATATTTGTATAGAAGATTTTATAATTTCCTCATTTCTCAATCCCAGTGGAATCGGCATGAGAAACATGAAAAAAATGAGTCTATTAGAATTATATAACTATGCTTGGGTTCTCAACAAGTATTGTTTTCCTCTGGTGTGAAAAAGTGCATATGATTGAGATCAAATTTGTTGTCTAATGGTGTTGGAATTTGACTGGATTCATATGTTTTAACGAAGTTTTTGGTTGTGCATATTTTTATGATATCATATGTGCTATTGAGTTTGAGGTTTGGTGCAAAAATAATATGTTACTGCATTTTTATAAGTTGTGACATGATTTTCTATCTACCAGTGGAACATGTGTTTGTAGGACAAGGAAGGTATCCCTCCTGATCAGCAGAGGTTGATTTTTGCTGGTAAGCAGCTGGAAGATGGCCGCACTCTTGCTGATTATAACATCCAAAAGGAATCAACACTTCACTTGGTTTTGAGGCTCAGGGGAGGAGCCATGATTAAAGTGAAGACTCTAACTGGTAAAGAAATTGAAATTGACATTGAGCCAACTGATACCATTGAATAACTTAGGTTCAAAAGAGAAAAGTCAGGTTTGCTTGGGACCGATTAGGCCATCCTCGTTTGGGCCAATCCAAGCTGGGCCAAAAAATTTTGAATTTTGTCAAACTGAATTTTTATTAAACTAACTTTGATTTTTTCAGGCAGCTTCAAACAAATTAGGTGGTTCAGATCGAAATTAACAGCTCTATTATCAATGCATTCTTAGATAAAAAATATTAGTTGCATGTGAAGTCTTTACATAATATATACACAATACATTATTAAAAAATTTTCTAATAAAATTTATACAAACATTATACACTAAAATTACATGTAAATAACATCACTTTTGCTGGAGTGAGTCCCTTGTCTACTTATTTTGTTTTGAATGCTTTTATTCTTATCAAAATTCGGCATATTAGTTTTATGCAGTTGACTAATAAAAGCAACAGTTTGTTTGACAATTACTCAGGGGGAACCTCTAAGTTAAAATTGTCAGATTAGTTGCCAATTCTAATTGGTCAATGCATACAATGTGCAACACTTTTTTTCTACTTTGCACGTGATCATCACTTATCAAAAGCGCAAGTTATGGTGGCATGGGCCGGTACAAGGAAGTCATTGTAATTAATAGTAGGCCCATTTTTTTTTTTGCTTTTTCTCTTGCTCTCTTCCTCTCTTCTGATTAACATATTAGCTTAGATTGATAAGAGTTTGATTTTTTACTTCATCGATCCATTTGAGCCAAATTTAAAAACTGTCCGTTAGTTTTAACAAAAGCACTTGAGAAAATTAGATTCCTTGATTGACTTATTAATGTTTTCTTATACTACAACAATGGTACGCTAAGGCTTATCCTAATTTTCTTCTTATGAAGTCGAATATTCACCGTTATAATTAGATCTAATTATATGACATACCAATTTTAGAAAACTCATTTTTAATAATTTTTTTAATTTTTTTATGAGGTATCCCTATACATCTATTAGATGCAAAATTATTTAAGAAATATAAAAGATATCATTTTCTTACAAAATTTTCCTTATAAATAAACATAATATACAAAAAACATAAAATTTAGAAAATAATAGGAATTGAAACTTATACATTAAATCATCTAAAGTGTAACAATAATATATTTTATTAAGTGAGGCCAATTATATTAACCAAATAATACCATTGAGTTTTATTAAAAAATCTTCTCAAGTGCAAGCTTGCTAAAAGATCTACAATCTAGTATTCATGCAAACTAATATTAAACTTTACCATAAATAGTTAGAATTAGAACACACTTATTTAGGGTTCGATTAGGATTCATTATACTATCCCTTTATTTTTATAAATTAAATTTTATAAAAATTTTAATTTAAAAAATATCATAGATGAGTCAATAAAATTTAATAAATCTAATAATTTATTTTAAGCGTGGAAGCATTTTATGAATCTAATGGGGAGAAGCATTTTCTTTCTTTATATTCATACAAGCAAGGAATAATAACCACAATTAGTGACGTCAAATTCAAGAAGATATTTATACTAAATATTAAATAATAAAAGATATTCATGAACTTATTATAAAAAAAAAAAAAACACACATTCATGAACATAGATACAAGAGCGTTTTTTTTTTTTTTTTGGAGAATTATGGGCTTGTGCTGTGCTACACGAATGGGGAATAAGGCTCAATAAGCGTAATGCTCGGTCTACGTCAGTAAACCGACGTTTCTCAGCCACGTCCATGACGTGGGGGAGAAACATAAAATCATGAGCTAAAAAAGAAAGTGTAGGCCTCTTTGGATGATGGCCACGTTATAAGCGTATACAGAAGTGTGAGTTTAACGATGTATAAAGAGCACTGCTCTAAGAATAACATATTGGGCCCCGCCAGAAGTTCATTCAATCCCTTGTTGCTAATGCGGGCACAAATTCCCAATCCCAGCCCCCGAGGCCAGGCCAATGGCCACGCCCTTACAACCAACGAATAGCGATCCCAATAGCGATTTGCCTTCGCGTCAAACTCCAAAGCCTTTCTAAGCCTCTCTGTTTCTAGCGGCTTCGGCTCTCTCAGTGAAGGAGAAAGAAGGAGATGCAGATCTTCGTGAAAACTTTGACGGGGAAGACGATTACTCTCGAGGTTGAGAACAGTGACACGATTGATAATGTCAAGGCTAAAATTCAGGTTCGCTTTTCTTCTCCCAGCTCCATTTTTTGCTGTCATCGATGTCAGTATCAGCAAGGAGGTTGCTTTACTGGGTAAGATGCATGTGTTCATGGTTATTTTCTCGAGTACTTTGTTGGAAGAGTTTTCCTTATTTTGAGTATAATCATGGCAGAGTTTGAGTTTCGTTTTCTGGGTATTTTGTTAGGGATTTTGCAACTGCTTTGAATGTTGGAAGTAACTAATTTTGGTGATGCTTGATTTCTTTGTTGGATTTGAGTCTGCTTGGTCAATATAAAGGCTTATAACGATTTTGGTGCTCGAGTTTGAAATTCTTCAAGTGTATAGATTAAAACTTTAAATTATGTATCTTGCCCCTGATGCCCTATTTTTGTATAACAAACTCTTATCTGTGTGTCTCCATTGGATTACTTTTTACCATGACGGATCATTCATATTTGTATAGAAGATTTTATAATTTCCTCATTTCTCAATCCCTGTGGAATCGGCATGAGAAACATGAAAAAATGAGTCTATTACAATTATATAACTATGTTGGGTTCTCAATAAGTATTGTTTTCCTTTGGTGTGTAAAAGCGCATATGATTGAGATGAAATTTGTTGTCTAATGATGTTGGAATTTAACTGGATTCATTTGTTTTAACCAAGTTTTTGGTTGTGCATATTTTTATGATATCATATGTGCTATTGAGTTTGAGGTTTGGTGCAAAAATAATATGTTACTGCATTTTTATCAGTTGTGACATGATTTTCTAACTACCAGTGGAACATATGTTTGTAGGACAAGGAAGGTATCCCTCCTGATCAGCAGAGGTTGATTTTTGCTGGTAAGCAGCTGGAAGATGGCCGCACTCTTGCTGATTATAACATCCAAAAGGAATCAACACTTCACTTGGTTTTGAGGCTCAGGGGAGGAACCATGATTAAAGTGAAGACTCCAACTGGTAAAGAAATTGAAATTGGCATTGAGCCAACTGATACCATTGATCGGATCAAGGAACGTGTGGAAGAGAAAGAGGGAATTCCTCGTTTGAACCTAATTTTAAATTTAAATTATTAAATTTATTAAATATCATAGATGAGTTAATAAAATTTAATAAATTTAATAATTTATTTTAAGGTTGGAAGCATTTTATGAATCTAATCGGGAGAAGCATTTTCTTTCTTTATATTCATACAAGCAAGGAATAATAACCACAATTAGTGCCGTCAAACTCAAGAAGATATTTATACTAAATATTAAATAATAAAAGATATTCATGGACTTATCACAAAAAAAAAAAAGATATTCATGGACATATTTATAAGAGCGCTTCTTTTTGTTTTTGGGAATTATGGGCTTGCGCTGTGCTACATGAATTGGGAATAACATATTGGGCCCCACCAGGAGTTCATTCAATCCCTTTAATGGACGGACAAATTCCCATTCCCATTCCCAGCGCCAAGGCCAGGCCAATGGCCACGCCCTTACAACCCACAAATAGCGATCCGAATAGCGCTTTTGCCTCCGCGTCAAACTTCGTAGCCTTTCTAGGCCTCTCCGTTTCTAGCGGCTTCGGCTCTCTCAGTGAAGGAGAAAGAAGGAGATGCAGATCTTCGTGAAAACTTTGACGGGGAAGACGATTACCCTCGAGGTTGAGAGCAGTGACACGATTGATAATGTCAAGGCTAAAATTCAGGTTCGCTTTTCTCCTCACAGCTCCATTTTTTGCTGTCATCGATGTCAGTAGCACCAGGGAGGTTGCTTTACTGGGTAAGATGCATGTGTTCATGGTTATTTTCTCGAGTACTTTGTTGAAAGAGTTTTCCTTATTTTGAGTATAATCATGGCAGAGTTTGAGTTTCGTTTTCTGGGTATTTTGTTAGGGATTTTGCAACTGCTTTGAATGTTGGAAGTAACTAATTTTGGTGATGCTTGATTCCTTTGTTGGATTTGAGTCTGCTTTGTCAATATAAAGGCCTATAACGATTTTGGTGCTCGAGTTTGAAATTCTTCAAGTGTATAGGTTAAAACTTTAAATTATGTATCTTGCCCCTGATGACCTATTTTTGTGTAACGAACTCTTATCTGTGTGTCTCGATTGGATTACTTTTTACCATGACGGATCATTCATATTTGTATAGAAGATTTTATAATTTCCTCATTTCTCAATCCCAGTGGAATCGACATGAGAAACATGAAAAAATGAGTCTATTACAATTATATAACTATGTTTGGGTTCTCAACAGGTATTGTTTTCCTCTGGTGTGAAAAAGTGCATATGATTGAGATAAAATTTGTTGTCTAATGGTGTTGGAATTTGACTGGATTCATATGTTTTAACGAAGTTTTTGGTTGTGCATATTTTTATGATATTGTATGTGCTATTGAGTTTGAGGTTTGGTGCAAAAATAATATGTTACTGCATTTTTATAAGTTGTGACATGATTTTCTAACTACCAGTGGAACATGTGTTTGTAGGACAAGGAAGGTATCCCTCCTGATCAGCAGAGGTTGATTTTTGCTGGTAAGCAGCTGGAAGATGGTCGCACTCTTGCTGATTATAACATCCAAAAGGAATCAACACTTCACTTGGTTTTGAGGCTCAGGGGAGGAACCATGATTAAAGTGAAGACTCTAACTGGTAAAGAAATTGAAATTGACATTGAGCCAACTGATACCATTGATCGGATCAAGGAACGTGTGGAAGAGAAAGAGGGAATTCCTCCCGTGCAGCAGAGGTTTGCTTCCTTTTTAATCCTTGCTATACTGATTTATTCATTGATGCATAATTGGCCTAAAATAATAACTTTTAGATGAAACTATGTGGTTTGTCACTTGCTATCTGCAAAACCATAATACAGGTAATAATCTGTGTTAAGTTTCTCTTCTGCTTTCTATGACTAAGACTCACTGCATTTAGATATCATTAATTCATTGTCTTGTCATATTTTTGAGAGTAATCCTGTAGGGTTTTGCTTGCTGGTCTTGTGATCTAGTAATCTAAATAAAGTTCGTCTTGTCAGTGATAACATGATAGAAATTGAATAAAATGTAAGCCCTTGTTTAGTTTTGTTTGTCCGTACACGATGATACTGGACCCTATCCCTAAGTAATGTTATATCAAGCTTTTAGGTTCGAAGACATTTTCAATGTTTATTCATATTCATGCCATACTTCGTCCGGCATTCAAACTAACAAATTACTGATAGTACTTCTGTCATTTACTTCTTGTGGTGGATTATTCTCATCAAGTTTTAGTGTATACTTAAATCATTGTCAATGAATTGTTGGAACAATGCATTTGTTGAATTGGAGCTGTGATAAGGTTTATAGGTATTCATGAGAAATAACAAGTGAAGTTCTCGCCTCATCATCAAGCATTTTTGAATTTCACATTTATATGCCTTTTCAATTCTTTTTCTATGCAAACCATAGGCTTTTACTATTCTATTGGAAACAAAATAATCTAACAATTTGTTGCAGGCTCATATATGCTGGTAAGCAGCTTGCAGACGACAAAACAGCTAAAGAGTACAATATTGAAGGTGGTTCTGTGCTTCACTTGGTGCTTGCACTGAGGGGTGGTAGTCAGTAGGTATAATATGCATAACTTGTCTGGGAACTCTGCTTGTTTAGGATTGGTCACTTTATTTCTTGATGAATGTATGAGCACTTCTTATTCCGAACATGAATGGAAACTGTTTCTGTCTGTCTTTGGATGCAGCATTGTTCTTAATTTGCTCTGTTCTCTAAACTCTCTTTCTATCACTGTTAGTTAGGTTATTTGAGATGCATGCTTTCAAACCCTATGGTGTACCTAATATTGATATGTGAAGTGTAAATTCTGGACCAATAATTCAGGAATTCAGAGCCAGTTTGGTAGGGTGGTGGGAGCCTGTAGAATCTCGTTTGAAGGATCAAACTGGATTTTGACTGTACTTCCACCTGTTTTGATACTCTACAACAACAACAAACCAAGCCTTTTCCCACTAGGTGGGGTCGGCTACATGGATCAAACGACGCCATAAACTTCTATCCAAAACTAAATTTTCGGATATACCATTTAACCAAAGATCTCTTTTGATCACCTTTCCAAGTGTCCTTTTTGGTCTTCCTCTACATCTCCTCACAGGACTAAACACCATTTGGTTAACCTTTCTCACTGGTGCCTCTCGCGGTCTTCTTTGTACATGCCCAAACCACCGTAACCGGGTTTCTGTCATTTTCTCCTCAATAGGTGCCACCCCAACTCTCTCCCGAATATAATCATTTCGAATTTTGTCTTTTCTTGTATGTCCACTCATCCATCTCAACATTTTCATTTCTGCCACCCCTATTTTTTGCTCTTGTTGACCTTTCAAAGCCCAACACTCACTTCCATAAAGCATAGCTGGTCTAATAGCAGTTCGATAAAACTTCCCTTTAAGCTTGGCAGGTATTTTGCGATCACAAATAACCCTCGATGCGTTTCTCCATTTCATCCATCCAGCTTGGATTCTGTGGGAGACATTCCCATCAATCTCTCCATTACTTTGTAAAATGGACCCAAGGTACCGAAACTTGGACACTTGCGGTATTCTCTGCTCCCCAATGGTTCCATTTCATAATCAGTTCTCAAGCTTCAAACTTAATTATTTTTAAAGTATCTTTCGGCTTGCTTCTCTGGTCCACAATCAATTATACACACATGAATTGTGAATTTAATGACCTACTGAAGTGTTGTTTAGTGTGAACTTTGACTAAGTCGCATCATTTGAGATAAAAATAACTGTTGGCGTTTAGAAAGATTGTGCAAGTACGAGTGAAGGGTTTTCTGCAGCTGAAGTTACTGGTAATGTTGGATGGTGTGCACAGATTGTGGTTACTGCCTTACTGGATTGGGGCATGCAAGTTGGTCTGTGTTAGTGGGTTTCTCTGCTGTAGGCTTCTGTATGCGGTATGGTCCCGTTATGTGGTTATGAAGACTCGTAACAGATCAATGTGCGGCTAGTTGCTTCTTTGTGCCCATTCCAAAGTGAATCAGTTGCCTCTATCTCTGGTCTTTATTATTTGCTTCCTCTTCTTTATTATGGGTCTCTAATTCATTGCAACCATATATTCTTATAAACTGAAATTTATAAAACTTAAAAAAATAATCGATGTCATTTATTTTATTAAGCTTCAGAACTGTGAGACTTACAAAACTAATGTTATGGGTCGTTTTCATTCTGTTCTTAGCACACATCAATCTGTTCGTGCACTTAATATTTGAATAAGTTATACCGGATAAAGGCCACATAGGCAAACATGCTATAATCACATTAATCACATTGAGCACTTGATGTCTGGCAGATTACTGTCTTGTAAAATTAGTTTTGGGCGTAATTCTTTTATTTTTACTTGATTTTTCTCTATGCACAAGATTTATTATTGAAACACACTAAAAGTGTACAGAAAAATGTAATGAAATACGTTGAATTCAGCTATTGAGTCAAATGAACTCCATATTTCCTGCTAACAGTAGCAAGTGAGAGAGAATGCAAAGTCTATTAACAAAAACAAAGACAAAAAAATTGTTGAGTAAAACAACTAGAGCCTTGCATGCTGCCTTGTTACTATTCGGTAAAGGGCCCAAAAAATGTAATTCATCTCAAGTGTTTGCTCTCAGAACTGAGTTGTGGGAGAAATGCCTATTGCTGAGATAGGGGAACTTCTGCAGCTTCAGACGGTGTATCATGTCACATATGCCTAGAGTTGGATCTGCAACTCTAGGCCAATAGTAGCCTTAAAGGGTTAGGTTTGCAGTTGCAGTTACTGATGATCTTCTGATTATTTTTTGCTTTAATTTTGGTAGTTTTCTTTTTCTTTCTATAATTCAATACATAATTTTTTTTTTCTTTCATTACTTTTTTTCTTACCAAATTTTCTCCCTCTCTCACTTAAGATGCCTTACTCAGTTCCCAACTCTTACCATAAATGGTGAAAATTTGTGATGGGCTTAACTCTCATAAACAAATAATTGACTCCACGGACTATCATTGCAGAGTGGTCCATCACAAAGTCTTCACTGTTCCTTCGTAACTACAAGAAAGCCCATTACCCAGTCAAGGCACTGAATCTTACTCCCAACCAAGACAAAAAGATAAGATGTTCTTAGTGCCTATAAATAAGTTCATTCAAATATAGAGATCATCAAGTTGGATTCTTGTCAAAAACAGTCGAAGCATCCAGTTCCCCAATATATTTTTGGGAATATTCATTTAAACAGTAATTAAACAAAGGATTGAGCATTGTCATTAACTATTATTTTGCTATTCACCATGAATGAAATCTACTATTTGCTGGCTTAGTGAGAGAATGAATAGGATGGAAAGAACACCAATTATTCTATATATTATGGGTATGTACGTTTGTTTTCATTTTTTTTATCTGTCTTTCCTATGTATTATTAAAAGGAAGTAAAAAAAAGTAGTTTGGGTGCAGTTCATGCAGGTGGCTTGGAGCTTAGCCTAACTAAAGATGCAAATGTAAACTAAATATAAGAAGGTTCTAAGTTGAGTTTGGAATGCCCTGCTTGCTTGCTTGCCTCAGCCTTGCATGCAGCATGCTGTGCTGTTGCTGTTAGCTGGTGGCAACGTGTCCCAAGCAAAACCTGTTTTCAATGGCTCACGTAAACCATAGCTCACTACACCTTTAATCTTAATTAAATTAATGAGTGAGTCATTTAGGTACTCCATTGATGTCAATTATGTCATCTTACTTCAGACTATAATTGTTTAGTCCTTTCAATTGTCAAGATAAATAAATAAAAAGGCATTGCATTAGTCTTCTCTTTTCAATTGAAGGGACAATTACAGGTCACATAAGCTTTAATTATGGAGGTGTTTACTACATGAATATTATCCTTTAAGCATCTATTCTTTTACTTTTTTTTTAAGTACTAAGTAAAATACATGGCATAAAATAGTTTGAAATGGCGTATATACTTAATCACAAACCCAGCACAACCCAAGATTTTTATCAAGTATATGATCTCAGAACATGCATAGGTTGGTATCATGTAGTCATTTTGATGTTGAATAATATAGATTTAATTATATGTTATGTATCATTTAAATATTTTATAATTTAAAATTTAGAGTTTGTAATTTTAGAATTTATTAAGAATTTAGATTTATTGGGAATTTATCTTTATTAAGAATGTATTATTATCACTTTAAGTTTTAGGTTATCCTATTTTCATAAAAAATAAGGTTTTATGTAATTTAAGATTTATATTTAATTGCATTTTAATTCTAATAAAATTAAGATTTAGTGTCTATAAATGATATTATTTTCATCCTCAATAATTAAGCTTATATACTGAATTTTGATTATTTAAAAAATAGACTTTAGATATCTTGTTTTTTGTCCCATACTACATAACATTTATATTCAAATATAGAATTCAAAGACATCAAATACTTTGAATAGTTTCATAGTTGAAATCGGTCTCCAAACAGGTTATATATTAGTCTTTGTTTTACTTGATTGAATCTCTTACATTCCATGTGACTACTAAGGGTGACTATCGCAACCTAAATGTTTATGTCTTACTTAATCTTTACGATTAAATTATTTAAAATATATTTAAAAAATAATTATATATATTTGATACTTTATTATGATATTAGGATCCTAAATATATTTTTTAAATACTATAACCATAACCCATTAATAAACTAGTAAAAAATATTAATTAGATAATATATAATATCACAGTATCGCTTACCATTAATGATGTGGTGTATTTCGAGTTTTTGAATTGAACTTTTTTAAAGTATAGAGTATATTTTTTAAGTTAAAATACAGAATAAATTATTAATAAAAAAATTAATAATATATATGATAGGAGTGTATAAAAAACTCATTCAACCAACATGCGACTAACAAATTTTATATTGTAGGTGATATATTATATTTTTTTTATTAAATTCGATTTAAATTTAAATTTATTGCACAAAATAAATGTATAACTAGTAAATTTGATTGAATTTAATCTCTAACTCAAGTTTAACTTGTACATATAATTAATCAAGTTTTAGTCAGATTTTTTATTTATATTTTTATTTAATTCAATTGATTTTTTATCTAGACTTAAACTCAGATTTGTGATACCCTTAATATATGGAATCCGATAATAAAGTCATGAAAAATATGACTGTATTTCCTCAATTATATAATTATACTTGTGCAAGTAACATTATTTAATTAGCAAAGATTATACCCCTTGTCAACTTGAACTCTCAAGTGTCACCAGAAAAATCCAGGCGCTCGTGTAAGAAGACAATTGCAGGCTTGTGTTCACAATCACCAAACACATTGAGGGCGCCACTTGGAGCCATCAGCCATGCCCTGTTCATACACATAACTGATACGTCATACATATGCAATAAATATTGAATTGAATTATATCCATCATCATCAACTTTCTTCCATAGTATATATATTTTTTTGAATTTTCTTGCCGTCTCACTCTCTCTCCTTGGACTAGTTTAGTTTGGTAGTCATGTAAAGTCATTACTGGTAAGTAAAAGCTTACTAACCCAAAAGCAAGATGTCAAAATTAGGTACCCAATATGATACAAAAGCTTGTAATGTTAGTTTCCCTAACACAGACTTGGAGGAATTAATATATATATATATATTCAAAATTTTGGCTGTCATTATCATATGGGTAGACTTATTAGACTATTAGAGGATTGCATGGGGCATAGGTTTGGCATTTAATTTGATTAATTGAATTAAACTTTGTTTTGCTAATGAGTGTGTCAGCATTACATTAATTATATATATATATATATATATATATATATATATATTCAAAAGGCACTAATTTGGGCTGGTCACCTAAATTATTAGACTCCTGGATTTGACATGCAATCACACCATGAATCTTATGACATTCCACTTGCACCTATAATATTTGATAGGGAATATTAATGCTCTCAATCAATAATAGCACTTGTATTTTTTTATGGAAGAGTAAGAAATTATTTAATACACAAAATTATATGTTTAAATATAAAAATATTTAGAAAAAATAATCTAAAATAATAATAAAGTATTATTGTACTATTAATTAAAAATACCAACCAATAATTATATGCTTTTAAGCTTAATTTATCGGCCTAAAATTCTTACCATTTGGTTGGAAGTGCTTCTCTTCCAACGTTACCTCTCTCTATATATGACTACAATATTTTGGGTGTAAATTATAAAGAAATGGTTGTAAGAATATCATTACAGTTTTATAAAATTTCTCACATTATCCATTATCAGATATTATAAAATTTCCATCTTATATATATATATATATATAATATTCATGATCAAAAGTCAAAACTGAGTTGTATTCCATCAGTATATATATAACATAAGTTCTTATTTATGGATAATTTTTAAGTCTACATTTTAAAAGAATTTGATCGACATGCAACATTTATGTTTTATCTCCCTTTTTCAAATGTAAAAATGTTGGATTTAATACATGACAATAATTTTTTTTTGAAAAGCTATATATATATAATTATATGTTATTAGAATGGTGCATATTCAACAATTAACAAATAAATTGAAATGTCCCAAAACTTGTGGATTAGCTGACAGTTCACTTCACAAGCTTCATTCATACCGAATGATAAATTAGGGTCACAATTCCAATATGGTTTTGCCGACTGTGACGACGACAGTTTAGACCCCAAAAAAACCATTGTGTGCGAACAGCCTACATGCAATGTGAGAGAAATTATATTTGTATGTGCACACTTTTTATAAGGTGTGTTAGTACACAAAAAAAAAAAAAAAAACTAAAGAGAGAGAGGAAATGAAAGTATGAATTTTTTGTTTTCAAATTTGATATGAGGTAAAATTCAATGATGATCTTCTCAAATTTTTTGTCCAAGAATTAATGTACGGCTTTTAAACCTGTCAAAAAAATTATCAAATTAAAGATTTGTACTTTTTAAAAATATTGAATTTACAATAATATAACTCATATTAAATATTTAATGTAAAATTAAAACAATATATAAAAATTAAAAAATTGAAATATAATCTACAGATTGTAATGATATAAACATGTTGTCTTCACTCCTCACCCACCCAAACTTCGGGTCACAAATGGTCACATACACTATCTCTTTTCACTCACCCTAACCACTCAATAATTTTTTCTTGAAGCTTAGTAACACGGATTCTTTAATTTGAATACAAAACACTATTTTGCAGTTTAACTATTAGGAATCCCTCTTAGTTTCTTATATTTTTCTTCTATAAACTAAAAGAGTTATAAATGAATTCAAGAAAAGTGATAGTTCAATTGCAAGAGTTAAATATTTTAAAATTGTTAATATATAATTTTGTAAGAATTATTATACCATTACAAATTTTTTTTATATAATAGTTAATAGCTTATTCTATAGTATTAGGACTAAAATATACATACTTGCATTGATATGCAAATAATTAAGAAGAGTGGATGAACACTCTAAACAATCTTATCCATGAATTTAATTTCATGGATAACAATCTAATCAAGTAAAAATAAACTCATTACTTATCATACTAAGAGTAAATTACACACCATTCTTTTGTGGTTCTTGTAAATAACACTAAAGTTCATTTTTGTTCAAAAGCTATATTTCACTCTAATTTAACTATGTTGATTGCTTTCCATCTAAGAATTTTGATAGAATATTCTTATTTTAAGTAATTTGACATATTATTTTTACATATATTTATAAAATGTAAACTTAAAATACTAAGAAAACTAATTATAAAAATCTCACATATACCAATATTGATGTTGAAAGATCTTTAACTGCTTTTTTAATATATATGACTAATTAAATAACCATTCATTTATATGTTTAATTAATTATTTAGTATATTTAAAGTTAAAGTTCATAAATTAAGTCTTAAATCCTAAAATATAAAACTCTAAATACAAAACCCTAAACACAATAGCCATTATATCTTAAAATTTAAGATATTATGCCTTAAACCTATATACTAAAACCTTAATACTTTAAAACCTAAAATGTTAAATCTAAAACCAAAAATAGAAAAATTATAAATCCTACATCCTTATGTGCAATAGTACATTAAACCTTAAACTTTAAAACAAGCACCTTTAAACTCTAAATCCTAAACTTTAAAACTCATCCAAAATCTAATCCTAAAACTCTTAATTGTAAACAGGATGTTAAAATCTAAACCCACAACTAAAATCCTTATTAGTAAACATAACATTAAATCCTAAACACTAAAATCTAAAACCCTAAAATCTTAAAATTTAAAAATTAAACCATATAAAGTTTAAGTAGTTAGGATTTATGATTTTATGGTTAAGGGGTTAGGATTTAAATTTTTGTTAAGTTTTTTTATTTTGCATTTATAGTTTAGGGTATGGGATTTACAAGTAAATATTTAATGTTATGTCGTATTTAGGTTTTAAAATTTAAGATTTTTTGTTTATGGTCTAGTATTTAAGATTTTAGAATTTTATATTTAATGCCATATATGTTTAGAGTTTAGATTTAAAATTTAGGGTTTTGAGTTTTAGGTTTTGGATTTTAATATTTAGTATTTTAGATTTTAGAGTTTATAAGTTTTGTCTTTAAATTAATTAATTAATTAATTAAACATATTAAATTGATAGTTACTTAGTTGGTGCTTTATAATAAAAATTTTTAAGATCTTTTAGCATAAATATCAATTGCATGAGATTTTTATATCTAATTTTTCATTTTTTAAGTTTAATTTTTAAAATATATGTAAAAATTATATCAAATCATATGAAAGAAAATATTTTATTAAGATTCTTGAATGAAAGTTAGTGAATATAATCAAATTAAGGTAGAATGTAAATTTTAAATAAAAATGAATTTGAGTGTAATTTAAAAATTTTTTAAAGAAATAAAGCGTAATGTACTCTTATACTAATTGATATAGACATGTATCTTAAATATGTCCTATAATCATCTTTTAAGTTTAGATATTTTAAAAATTAATCTGAATACCATAAAAACGTCCTTAATTAATAAATGCCCTTTGATCCTCTAAAAATTTTCTTCAAGGTCCGTCGCTGGCTCTCTCCTTATTAATATTATTGTTGTCACCCTTCTCTCTATTTAAGCAAGAGCCCTACTTAGGTTACGGCAATAGTCAACTTATTAAATTTGGATGCATAAAAAGCATATTTTTTGGTACTAAATTATGATTTATGCAAAGATGGTACATGACTATGTCTAGTTGGAGTTTTCTTTAAGGAAAAGCAATTTTGGTTGAATTGAACATGGGAACCCAGGTAGAAGTTGTTGCTTGTGGTTTAGCATGTGAGTTACGTGAGAATTTCTTTTTATTTTTAAAATGAAAATGAAAGGACAAGAAATTAACATAGTATGAACTGTTCATCATTTTCCAAAATTGTTTCTAACCAAACAAAACCATAATTTTATTTTAAAAAATTTTGGTATGTAATAACATAAAAACATTAGTGACCAAGCTCATCATGTGGGCATGACTGTAATTAATTGATGACTAATTTAACTTATCCATATATAATTGCATGATGATAATTAATTTATTGTGCATTAGATTTATTAATCATACTGTTTAATTTGTAAATTTTAATAAATTTAATAATTAAATTATATATTATAAATATTAAGTAAGAATAAAATTATTAAAATAATAAAACTTCTATAAATCAACATTAATTTCTAGTATTGTAAATATTATTCTTATAAAATAAATTTTTATTAAGTATTTATTAAAAATTTAAATTATTAAATTTATTAAATTTCATAAATTAAATTATAAAATTTATAAATATAAAACAATGGCATGAGCCATGAAAATTTACTCACACCTTAATATTTTTTAAGATTTATTAAATCATAACTTTCAATTTGTGAACTTTAATAAGTTTAACAATTGAATTATATAAAGTAAAATTTAGTAAGAATAAAATTATAAAAATAATAAAATATCTATAAATTAACATTAATTTCTAGTATTGTAAATATCATTCTTATAAAATAAACTTTTATTTAGTATTTATTTAAAATTTAAATTATTAAATTTATTAAATTTTATTAATTAAATTATAAAATTAAAAAAAAATATGATAAGTTAAAGTACTTAACTGAGGATTTAATTTTTCTCACTTTTTTGAAGGAACTTTTTTCATATTTTTTTTGGTACATGAACTTTTTCGATATTTGTCTGTATGGAATTGATAAGTTGGAATCTTAAACAGTCAAAAGCAGGGAGACAGTTTGGCTGCCCCTACCAACACAAATAGTTTGAGAAGACACTGGATTCCCACAATTTTGCTCCAGCGTGACGTCTTTTCAACTTTGATTATCTAGCCAATTAACAAAAAACCATGAAAAACATATGCCTGCAAAACAAATTGCTAATTTTTCCCTTCAACTATGAGTATTTTGTTTCTTTATGGTACTTATTAGATCTGTTGAATAGTTGCAGTGGGCCCTCTTCATTTTAAGAAATGGGATAAAAAACAAAACTAAAAAAAGAAAAAAAGAAAGAAGGAAGGAAAAGATGTGCTAACACTATAATTAAATTTCCATTTAATTGTTATCAGTTGATGGTTTTCCACATTCAGTTGTCAAATATGGCTGTTAGCTAAGGCGCTAATCAATTACCTTCAACCATTTTAGCACCTATCTTTTTTACTATAATTATGTTATTTTTATAAAAATTTTATTAAATATTAATTTTATAAATTTAAATCATAAAATTTATTAAATATCATAAATTATATTATAAAATTCAAAACAAAGTTAAAAGGCTTAAAGAGGGTTTGTTCTTCCACAGTTTCATGGAAGAAACTTTTTTGTTCCTACTTAGTTGGTTTTAGAGGTATCAAAACGGGTCACATTAGTCCTACAATGGTTTGTAATTAAATGGGGTGGAGTGGGTTAACCCTCAATTCTTACGGATTAAAAAAATACTAATTTAAATCATTTCTTATGTAGGGTAGGGAGGGTTGGTCTACAGTTAATACAATTTTTACATATAAAAATGTGAGTTGACTCACCTTATTAAATGGGATGGAATGGGTTGACTTGTATTTTTTGCAAGTTAAGAAAATATAAATTCACTTCCTACGTAGGCTCGGGAGCTCAACTCGCTTTGACATCTCAAGTTATTTTGACAGATTATATAATCTTTATTTTTATAAATTAAAATTTAAAAAATTTTTATTTAAATTTAAACTATTAATATATTAATAAATTTTATAATATAAGTAGTGAGATTTAATAAATTATATACCTCTTCGTAATATATTAATGAGAACTTTTAAATAAGAATATCATTATGCTTACATATATAATCTGTCATCTTAGGTTGAAAACTAATGCTACTTTATACTAAAGTATATAATATCAGGCATGACATCACTAATCAATATTGTCAAGTTGGCTTGCAATCTTGTAGTTTAATTTCTAATCTTTTTATATTGGATGGCCTTTTAAAGTTTGATTTAATATAATAATCTTGTTAGGTCAAAGAATTTACTGAACATACGTAACTGAAAGGGCAAAAGGTAGCACACTAAAATTTATTATATATATGTATATATATGTATGCATATAAAGTTTATGCCTTTAATTTGAAAAGACCCAACCACCCAATATTCTTGCATTTGATGTGAACATTATTACTAAAAAGCATAACATTTAGTTAGGAAACCTGAAAAATGTTTATGATCAATTTCACTTAAACCATGATATTTGGGCCTACCAAGAAATATATATATATATATATATATATGTATGTATATTGTAAGTAAATGTGTCATATAAAATATAATAATTAAGAATGTGTCCTCTAATAAGAAAGTGTCATGTTCAAAATTAAGCAATGCAAAACTTTTAAAAATTGATAGTTATTGAAACTTGCTAGATTTCCCTAATATTTTTTTTTAATTATGGTAAGCTAAATGACATGGATATAAAATCCCATTGCTTTTGAAGTATACCTTATCTAAAATAACTTTAACTAATATATCTATGTAAGATTGATATTGGTTATTAAGAAAAAATAACGTACCAAAATCGTATATACATTGTAATAAAATTGCAGAGATTGAGATGAAAAAGAACAAAGATATTCCACATACATGAATCAGATAACAATTTCAAAAGTGAAAATGTTAAGGAAGAATATGTGTTGAAATGTTATCAGATTTTGCTCTTCTTTTCTGCAATCACCAAAGATTCATAGAACACATTTTTTCTGGCAAAGAAGGATTGAGCAAATTCAAAAACGAATCCACAATACTGGATACAGCATTTACTTCAAATAACACCCGTAAACTAACATGCTTCTTTTCTTTTGAGATAGCCTAGAGGAATTTAATTGGCCTAATTCTATTACATACAAAGATTCTCTCCTATTTGTGCAGACCATTTTGATTTATATGTATTTTTGTTATTATTTTTATAAATGAAATCTTATTAAATATTTATTTAAAAAATTAAATTATTAAATTATTAAATTTATCAGTTTTATAAATTAAATTATAAAATTAAATATTTTATATTAATTTTATAAGGTGTGAATAACATTTTGTTAGTTAACTTAAAGTTTTCCTAATCCTGTGTGCTGCATCCAGTAGTTTACCAAAAATTGTTTGTAACAGTGAGTTTTTGTGCGACAGTACATTACATGTGTCACTGTCATTATTGTTGAAGTTAGATTGAGAACATTAAAATGGTGAAGGTCCATCAAATCAGAGTTGGGAGAGTATTGTTGACATCATAAAGAGGGCAAGTGATGTCAATTTTCAGTAAATGGGTGGCTCTATTCTCAAGCTCACCTTGACTTTGGTAGTCTCACCCGTATGGTAGTAAACTTCCCAAATATATATATATATATATACACACGCACATTCAAATCCTAAATAAATTTGGATAGCCACCTTGGGCTTTTTAAGCTAACCATTAACCAACAAGCAATGGAGATTTCACTTACAAAAAAGACAAACGAAAAAGATTTATTTCTTGAATTTTAGATATCTCAGAAATCTGCTTGGATCTCCTTCTATATATTGCATCATAGGATGCTAATTTGTGGCATGACTCTTGTGGGTTCATTGGCCAGCCTTCCCTGTATATATACACACCCAGAGAGAGAGAGAGTAAGATATGCATACGTGAATTAATCAAATAGTATTAGCAAAGGAACCTGCCTTTGTCTCTAAGAGTGGCAGAGTGGAAAAGATCAGGACTCAAGGCTGTGTTAAGATAATGGGAAAAGGAAGAGCTCCCTGCTGCGATAAGAGCCAAGTGAAGAGAGGACCTTGGAGCCCTGAAGAAGACATAAAGCTCATAACTTTTATCCAGAGACATGGATATGAAAACTGGAGGGCCCTCCCCAAACAAGCAGGTATTGCACCCCTCTTTCTCTCAGAGCTCAGAGACATGGTGCTCATAAGGTGTCCTTAATTTGGTGCACCAAAGTTTTCCAGGAGAAATTGTTACTTTCTGTGTCTAACTCTCTCAATTATCTGATTATCCTTCACTTGCATTTGCATTATTGCTTCTGACTCTGTTCATGTCATTCATCTGCAAATCTTCTGCTGCCTGCTTCTATGGTATTTTTCTAATTTTGAATTGATTTGATTCTGATTCATCCACTGTACAAAGAGAAAACAAAAACAGTTTGGCAGAAATTGGTGGCTGGGACATTTGGCTACCTTCTGTGAGGGAAAATTTGAAACGTTTTCACCAACTTGTGTTTGTGGGCCCTCATTCTACCTATAACAATGACATATGAAATCTTGGACTAGAGAAAATCACATAAAATTTTCTGTGTCCAAATTCTGATGGTGCACACCCACCTACCATTAATATGGCCCAGTCTGCGCCTTTAATGTCCTCCCATATATGGAACATCATTACAAACAAATTTTTGCATAAGGGTGAACCTCATTTCGGTGCCACTATGTTTATTGAAAATCTACTATACAAAGCATTTTCTAAGCTTCCTGGCTGTGGACTATCATTTTTTTCTGAACTTTTCCGCCGAAGTAGCCAAATATGGCTGTTTTGGCAATTTTTGTAGTCAGTTTGTTCATTTTTCTCAAATTTTCATTTATTTGGTTATTTTTTATTTTAAAAAGTGGGTTGCCTCTAAATTTACACACCTGGCTGATACCATTCACATACTCAAAATCTGGCAACACTGATTAGGAAAGAAACAAAAGCCACCTTGCTATGTTGTCCCTATTCTAATTATCAATATTGGGGTCAAAGAAACCTGGGCTTGGTCATATCACATGTTCAGAGGCACAGAAGTATGGACAAGTGGAAACTACTATTGGGGATTTCTCTGTTTCTCTCTAGTTTCAGAAAATTACAGTACTTCATTTATTCTACTAATATTAACTGTTATCAATTTTAACTCTCACCCTGCTTTATACTCAGGGCTCTTGAGATGTGGGAAAAGCTGTCGCTTGAGATGGATCAACTACCTCAGGCCTGATGTGAAGAGAGGGAATTTCACAAGAGAGGAAGAGGAAACCATTTTAAGGCTGCATGATACCTTAGGAAACAAGTGAGGCTTCTTTTGTCCCAAATCAGAAAGGTTTTCTTTTTTGGCTTTGCATTTAGAGGAATTACCATATCTAAGTATGGTTCCAATTGGTTTCAGGTGGTCAAAGATTGCTTCCTATTTGCCTGGTAGGACAGACAATGAGATCAAGAATGTGTGGAATACTCACTTGAAGAAAAGAGTGGCTGTCAGGAAGAGTTCAGAGTCTAGTATTGATGAATCCAAGGACGAATCAACAATAACTTGCTCCTCTTCATCTTCTTCTGATTCAGTTCACTCAAATGGGACACCAACTACAGCCAACAGTGCTGCTAATGAACTAAATGAACAGGCATGTCAAGTGTCAGTGACAGAGGCAATGGAGCAAGATTCAGAAAAGCAAGTGTCCCATGAACTAAATGGGATCCCAGAGGGCCCAAAAGAGTCATCAACTTCATTTTCATTTGAATCAAACATCTCAGGCCAGATTGCTGCCTACAAACCTGAAGTACCAATTGCTTCTCCATCCAACTATCTGGGACCTTATGATGTTAACAATACATTGCGAGAGGTAAGCAAACCAGGCAGTCTGCTTGAATCATCACCGCTGGAGTCAGACTATGAATTTTGGAACATGTTAGATAACCTAGGATCTGACCAGTCTCCTGACGTCCAATTAGACGAGCTCGAGGCTGGGAAACTTTCAGAGATTGCAGAAAAGAGTGTTCAATATGATGAAACAGGGAACTGGCTTCAGTATTTGGAGGATGAGCTTGAATTAGATGGAACAAAGGATGAAAATCAGGATCAGCAGTACTTCCCACCAAAGAATGATGCAGCCGAACCAGCCATGGATCCTCAGACATTAAACTTTGAAACATTGACAAAGCCAGATTTTGATGCATACATGGATTTCTTTCTATCAGGGCCCTCTTGGCTTCACAACCTTGGTCTCTAAGTTCAAATGAAGTCAGTATAGTTCTTAGTAACCAAATCCTTACGGGAAACTCATTTTGTGAATTAGCTTAGTTATTTTGACCATGATGATACATTAATCAAGCTGGTTAGGCCTGTCTGATGTATGATGGGTTTCCTGTATTTTCCCCAAAACTAAGTTAGAAGACAATAAGTACAAACATATTGAGCTTTCAAACTATGATAATGAAAGGTATTGAAAATTGTAGGTAAAGAACAACTATCAAATACATAGGAAGTGGGTTGGTGATATTCTCTACTTACTACCTTTAGTGTGACATATTTTCTTCATGTCCCTACACCTTTGAAGAATGAAAACATAACTTGAAAGTTGGAAGTACAATCCTACTTGACTCTGGCACGTTTAAATCAAGCCAGTTAATAATTTCCTACTTGACCCTATCATGGAGTTTTCTATTCAAGTCAATAGAAACTAACAAATAAGAAAAGCATCCCCAGGAAGAAAAAAGTCCTAAACACATAAATTGTGTCTGATCTTATATGATCATGCATCAGTGGTGAAATATAGGCAGGTAGTTCTATGAGAATAAACAGAGCTATAAAAAACAAACCTAGTATAAGATTTATGATTTATTAGCAGAGGCTCTAAATTTGATTGGTTAAATCATTGGTACTCCAATTATCTTTCTTCTATTTATGACAAAAAAGAAAAGAATAAAGATAAACTCACAAATTTACTTGACAAAACTCTCATAAATTTAATACAAAGTGTTAAATTTTGTAGTTTAAATTATAAAATTTAATAAATTTAATAATCAATATATTTTTAAGTGAGATTTTTATGAGTATAAAAATGTTAAAAAAATATATTTTATAAAAATAGATGTGATTTGTAGTATCATTTTAGAGGAGAAAAACTGAAAAAAATTTGAAAAGAAGTAAGAATCAAATTTGTGGTGAACATGCACTTGACTAGATAATGATTGGGACAAAATCTTACCAAACTACATAGCCAGCTAGTGGTTGTGTTATCTTTTGTTGCTTTTTTAAGGAAAAAGTCTACTCTTACATTTTAAATGTAATATAATATTTGTATTATAAAATCTATTAGATGAGATTTAATAAATTTAATGATATAAATTTTATTTAAAAAATTAAATAAAAATAAAATTATAAAAATAATTAAACTTTTTTCTGAGCTATTGACAATTAGTCTAATTCTGAGTGAGTCATGTAAATTCTGGTGGAGTATCATCACCAATCAAAGGTTGAGCAGTGACTATAGAGTTCCATGTTGGATTTGGCTTTACAAATCTTAGAAGTAAAGCTTTTGAACCGATCAAACTATGAGTATGAAAGACCATAAGCATGTGTCATCATTTTACCTATTTAGGATTCGCCACCGACTTTGACTGTATATGGAGTAATTACAAAGGTGCAGTCCCATTTAAACAAAAGAAGATAAAAGTACAGTCACACGCTATTTTTTTGAAAGAAAAAAATTTATGCATATTTCGAAATAAATTTTTAATTAAATTACTCCATAAGACTTGGCTTTATAATTCAATTCTTATAATTTAAAAACATGTAAAATGATCCTTATAATTTTAAAATTTATATAATTTGATCCTCATCATCACTTGTTGGTCTTATTCCACTACTTTTATGTTGAGGTCGCAGACGGTTTGTTTATGTGATGAATGAGCTGTTGCCCTAACAAATT
Source organism: Dicorynia guianensis (assembly GCA_037013595.1). Taxonomy (NCBI): domain Eukaryota; kingdom Viridiplantae; phylum Streptophyta; class Magnoliopsida; order Fabales; family Fabaceae; genus Dicorynia; species Dicorynia guianensis. The sequence continues at coordinate 9,122,593 of JASUAB010000009.1, forward strand.
ATATGGCCAATTATCATGCCACTTGGATAAACAAAAATTTGAATTGGAAACCGCAGCCCCTAAATTTAGAACCTCAAATCTCAAATTTAAACCTAAAACTTTAAGTTTAAACTTAAAGTTTTAAATTCAAATTTTTAAATTTTAAATTCTAAATTTTAAATTTCAAACTCAAAATTTCAAACTTAAAACTTAAAAAACTCTAAATTTAAAATATAATGTGATATGGCACCCATGTGGGCTTTGTCAGTTCCAGGTGGCAGAAATCTCGTCCACATTAGCAATGTGTTAGGCACATCATCCTCTATGTGTTCAAACTATTTGCCACCTCAACACTTTTGTCAACCACCCCAGTATTTTGTTACAGAAACCAAATGAACAGTAGGGACTAAATTGACTTCTATAAAAAATTATAAGAATAAAAATTATAAGAGCTAAGAGATTGGTTTAACCTAAAATTTTGCAGTGTGTCAACACTAACAGACATTTGTGTGGCTAGCAATTCAAATAGGCCTTCATATATGTCATTTTAAATGCAATACTAACAACATAGAAGTGCTAAACGTGATAGAATATACGGCTTATAAGTCATAAAGGAAAAAGCTCTCTTATTTAAAGAGAAATTAACAATGAGCAATTACATTCCAGCTTTTTTTTTTACCGTACTGTTGGACCTTTTAAGATGGGATACATATTCGTCATGCCAAATGCCTTGGTACTACTAGAAGCTTATCTACACAATAAATTAATACACAAAGTAATTGAGTGATATAGTTTCATAATTAAGGTATCTCTCTATTCACATTTAAAATGTCTATATATAATGAAAAATCTATTGAATTGTATTATTGATGAGCTATATATATGAGATTGTTTAACGAGGACAATATGTGTCATTTTTCTACTCTTTATTTTTATCCTAAAATTTAAAACCTTATTAAAGGAAACATAACTCAACACATATATTGTTTATCTATTGCCCATCTTAAAACAATATAATATTATTTGAAAGCATATAATTTACGTACATGAATATGGATTACCTGAGGTCCTGTAAAAAAAATCAGTCTAACTTACTCTTATAATTAGGTGATCTATATGGAAATTATTCAAAAAATTGCTTGGTAAGATACGAATTATCTAATTGTAAGAGAAAGTTAGATTGAGTTCATGCATAGAACATCAAATATCCCGTGTCCCTACATACACAGTGTAGGCTTAGGAGAGTACAAAAGGAAACTAAAATATGAGAAAAGTTTTGCAATATAAATACATGGTAATTTTTTGAAATATTGTCAAAACAATTATGATAAATGGTTATTACACAGAGTTCATAATATATGAAATATGCTGAAAGTGTGGAAAATTAATAAAATTTAATGTCACCTTACTTCGCACACATTCGAGCCCCCACATATTTTCATTATTCGAAAATTGAAGAATTTCACTTCTAACCTTGACATTTAAGAAATTATGCTGTAAGCCCCGTGAGTTAAAGCCTGATATCTTTCTCCCCCTCTTGTGTTTTGCTAATCCAGCTTAAAACCCTCTTGTTTTCTATTTTTTTTAAGCCAAGCATTACTGAATCATAAACACCTTAAACTACCAAATCATAACATCAATTTGTGAAAGGAAAGATGCACTTTAAAGTCCAACAAAATTTGGCTCAAAACCAGACATGCCAGATGATTTGATTAAGAAAGATCCCTCCCCAATTCTCAAATCTTCACAATATCAACGAGAAACTTCAAGGAAATTTGGTTGTAGATGCTTAAATTATGATTCAATAGTTTGGATATCTTCAAATGACTTGTAAATATAGCTAGGCTCCTAATCTTTCAAATCTCACAAGATTTCAGAGAGAGAGATATATATATATATATATATTATTTCAATGCATCAACATCATATATGAAATCATTTCCATGCCCAACAACATATATAGATGAATAATATACATAATCGACTTTAAAAACATGCAATATTTGTAAGATTTGATTCAGTTTAATCCTAATATATATCTCTAAGCTGTGATAAAATTTATAAATCAGATCTACATATTAAGATAAAAATTTACCGTTAACAAATGCTGTTGAATCCGATTGCTATCTCGAAAATCATTAACAAACTCATGCTCCTTTCAAACAGTAAACATACTGCAAGTTCATCAATGACAATTTTTTTTTTTCTTTTTTATGATATCTACATGGTGAAACTTATGCGGCACATTTTTACCTACTTCGCTCATCTTATAAATTTATAGGTAGACTTTGGAAATGAACATGCCACGGACTTATAATTAATGAAACTGGGTCATCCTGTCAAAAAAGCCCTAAATAGGCCCATACTAATTTTCCAGGCCCAACGTATTGGTTTCACTATAAAATAGGTCCAAATTAAATAAATCATAATATATTAAATAAGTTTTATTAATATAATAAAAATAAAGAGTTTTATATTATAATGTGAAATTAATTATATGAATTAAATGGTGTCATTAAGTCCTATTTAAAATTAAATTTTTAAAAATATCTTTTAATTAAAGATTTATTTCAATAACTTTTATGATATTTAAATATTTTTTACAAACAAAAAATTCACTCTATTATGACGAGGACTATGTATAAATCACTGCCCTTCTGAAAGAATTGCTCTGAGATTTCTTGTTGTTCTTTCCACTCTCTGGTTTTCAAATAGAAAGTACATAAGAAGCTATTGGTAAGAGTAATCATACTTGTATATAAAAATTTTGTATTCCAACTGCAAAATTTTTCACATTTTCTCTGCATTTTTTCTCTCTCCGCTTTGGTCCATGTGTACCAAACATTTTTTATTGGTAAACACATAGAACACAACTTCTCACTAAATTAAAGAATTGTATAATTTAATATATAAAATTTAATAAATTTAATAATATGAATTATTAAATAAATATTTAATAAAATAATATTTGTAAGAATAACATAAAAGCACTCAAGCTATTGTATAACATATTGCATTTTTTGTGGCCATCTTTATGTTCAAAAATTTAACTACTCTCACTTAAAATTAATTCTTATAAGATCAATTAAATTTAAATATTTCACATAATATAAAAAAAATTATATATTATGAATTCTTATGATTCTTCTTTTTGTGTGTTTCGTTCAACGATTGTCTTATTAAAAGTACAAAAAGATACCAATAAATCGAAGAGTAGTGCTATATGCATTAAATACAAAAATGGTAATAGTACGTGAATTTAGGCTATTCTCAATTTACGTTTTTAAATGGAAAAATTGTAAAATAATACCTCTTCCACTTTTCTATTTCAGAGTGTGACAAAAGAGTATGCTCAATTCACATAGAAATATTAGTACTCCATTAAATAAGAGAGACTTAAAATGTACAAAAACAAATCATAATTATTGTGGGTCCCACACAATTAATAATTGTAATTCATTTTTGTGATTGCAGGAAAGCTTAAAAAAAAAAAAAAAAAAAAAAAGAGAAACTTGGCCAAAGCATATATCAATAAAAAAGCACTGATAGATGTGCGCAGCAACAACACATTTCCTCATATAAGAAAAATGAGAGAGACTGATGAGAGAGAGAATGACTGGATGTACTGCCAGTGTACCCAAAAAATGGTACATCTATTATTATGCGAATTAAATTTGGGGAACAAGTTGTCATGCAGGGGCAATGGTTACACAAAGTTCTAGTTGTGTAGATGGCTCGGAGCTGAAGGAGGTACTCTGCCCTTTGCAAGAAGCATACGATGATGTACCTTATCATTGCTCAGACCCGAAGGTGAAGCTTGATTGCTAGTTGTGGGGAACAAGGACATTAACTGAAATTGCATCGCAGACACACCGTTTAGAACCACGACTATAAATAAAATGGCAATGGTAGAGCGCCAAGAACAGCATAGTGTAAAGGTGTCCATTGATGATGCTGTTTTATAAGAACTCAGACTTCATACAGCAGCTTTTATTAGTCTCGTTTGCACTTATTTCGCGTTTGTTGCGGTTTCTGCGACGCATTTGTAATGTAAGCAGCGATCAACATGGTCGTTAAGTTGTTTCAATTTGAATGATCCACTTAGAATTAACTAGAACTTAATAATTTCTAATAATTATACCTTCCTTGTAATATTGCATATACGCGCCATACTGAAATGTGAAAGGTTTTACTACCTGTTGTTTGGAAGGGTAGTGGGGGAGAAAATTCTGCCTTTCGAGCAGAACAAACAACCTTTTTTTTATCTCAAAAAAAGTTTACAATGATATTTACAGATCACCTACTAAAGGAGAAAGTTAGACGAAGAATTTGAACCTAAGCCTTACAAATAAAGTACTTCGAGTTTTAGCAATTGAACTAACACCTTTTGGTGTAAAAGAAACAACCATGTGCATATGGATGGGGCTCCAAGGTAGGACTTGACTAAGTGGCAGTAGGAGAGTTTACATGCTGCTACACAAATGTTAGCAGTTGAAGGAATTGGCTACAGGAGGGCCAGCTGATAGTTGGGTTAAACTTTTTACAAAATCATTCCTTGATTGGTAATTTGGATAGTTGAATAGAGAGCTGATTTGTTTTGAAACTCCTAATTATTAAGAGCAAGAATGGAATACTAACAAATTCCAGTATTCTGAATGTTCTTGACTTGCAACCCCATTTCAAAACATAATATGGGAGGTCATGTTTTGATTGCGAACATGCTGTGAAGTCAGTTCTTAAAACAGAATACACCAATCATGCAGGGAGACAGTAGTGAAAGAGTTCTACACAACACTGGGCATATATTAGAATCTTCACGGTAATTATAGGCTAAATATTTCTGGTAAGAGTATTTGCTAGAGCTTACACAAGAAACAAAATTTTTACAAATTGTTTACTGGCTGCCAGTTCACATGACTAGAACTTTCCCCAAATGTATGAGACATTCTTTTCTGCTGTGGACCGCATTTGCTAGGGGAATCTCTGGCCACATTTACATGGAAAATTAAACAGCCAAATCATATGACTATGAACGATTCCTAGATGCAAAACATAGAGTGCAGAAAAATTGTTAAACCCATGAACTGGAGAAAATATCAAATGTCTAAGCTGCCAGATAAATCTGGACTACTTCAAAAAACACTTAAAGGTAGGAAGCACTTCAGGCGCACCTGACCTTGAAGTCCAGTTAGAACATCTAGATTTGACATTTTCAACATAGCCCTGGCAAAATCCATGTGGAAGGTTGATCCATCATCAGAAGCATATGCGGAAACCAATCTGGCAGTCCTCTCTCCAGCCATCAACTGCTGATCAGCAAAGAAGAGTCCTCTTCCTCTTAACAAGCTCTGATAGTAATGAGTGTCAAATGTTGAGCCAGATGATATTGAAGATGATAATGCTTGCAGGTATGACATCCCTAGACCAGGCTGACTCATTTTCCTTGAGATCATAAAGGCTGAAGACTCATCTCTACTGATACTCTTATTGTCTGGGCAACTCAGTCGCATTTGAAATAGGAAATCAGGAGGTATACTGGGGTCTGGCCAACCTGTGCCTTGGAAGTTGTACAGTCTTTGCAGAATGAAATCACAGCCAATTTTCCCAATGTTGTGTCCGCCTTAAGATGACAAAAGAAAAAAAAAATGGAAATCGATAAACCTTTTAAGTCAAATCTTATTTCATTTAAATCCATTGATGACTGCCAACAGAGAAGAAGGAGGTGGGGAGAGAGGGGAGGAAAGGGAGAAGGGGGGGGGGGGGGCGCTATATGTAAAATTAGTAACTGATTACCGAGCAGGCTGACTGTTTCTCTTTCATTGAATCCTCTGAGAGCAAATAGATGCAGTGTTTGGGTAATGTTATCATCTGGTCTGGGAATCTGATCAGTTGCTTCCTTAAAATATGATTGTCGGCTATCCTTCCTGCCTGTTAAAACTGGATAGTAAGGCCCACCAGCCTGCCATAGCCAGGTCCAGAAAACATATCAACGGCATAGTAACACAGAACTTAAGAATGGATAAGTTCAGACAAGGAATATAATTTATATATTTGAGAATGAGAATTGTGCTACCTCCAACATCAGGTTATCAAAATTGGATTAAAGAAATTAAAGACTATGACTGTACTTGACTGAATTTCTTACTTGCTTAGAGTCATAATCCCTATGATGTATTATGAGAAGGGTACTTTTAGGTCCTCAACTTTTTTAAAGGAACAATTTAGTCTTTTAACTTTTAAGTTAGACAAATTTAGTCATTCTCTAATAAGTACAATTGGGGTAATTTAATCCATTTGTAAATATAATTAAAACAATTTAATTCTTTATTCATTAAATTTTTTTTTTAATATGATATGATTAACCAATAGTGACCTAAATTTTATTTTTGCTATCCAAATTTTAACACTTATTCTTTGATGTGAAGTTATTTGCTTTGTTGCTGAATCTCAAGTCCTAATTTTATACATATAAAAAAAAATTATATAACAGTCACATTATATTATAGTAGAAAAAATTAAGTTTAGATACCAAAAAAAGAGAATTTAGTAAATGAGGAATTAAATTGCTTTAATTGCAATTGTTGAGAGACTAAATTGCTTAACTTAAAAGTTAATAAACTAAACTACTTTTTTAAAAAAGTTAAGGGACTAAAAATGCCTCTCACCATATAATATGGTTGAACAGTAAAGATACCTCTATATAGTATTGTTCAGATATAAACAAAAAATAACATATGGAGATAAAAAAAAATTAGTGAAAGACAACATTGTAGAAAAAATAATGCAGAATCAGGGAAAAAGTTCCGAAAATAACGAATATATTGGAGTACAACAGGAAAAAGAACATGATAACACCAGTTGGCAAGCAGAAGATGGTGTTTCAATATAAAATAAACTAGTCCAGAAATATCATCATTCATCACAATGTCATTATTGTTTAACATTTTAATATAATATTATGTTGGCTAGAACTAGCAAAACAGAGAAGAAGACCAAGCTTATCAACACAAATGTTTTCTGACTTACAAATTACAATCAAAGCCAATATGCATTAGACCTTAATCCATCAATTTCGACATATACTCTCATCAGTTTTAAGACCCAAGTCCTAAGTCTATGGCAACAATGAAATAGATGCAGGGGAACAAACCAAAACGATGCCATCTCTTGTGGCAAGAGCAAGTATGTCAGCACAAGACACAATTCCGGGACACGCTTGTTCCACCTCCTCCTTAATCACGTCAACTATGTCAAAACCTCTCAAGGTCTTATTTGGAATAGCCTTCCTCTCAATGGAACGGTTTTTATCACCTTTGCTGTCATCCAACAGTATTGAAGCATCACAACCCTGATTTGATAGAACCCCACATGTTGAGTTCACGAAACTAGAACCATGATCAGAGTGACAAGGATATATATAAAGAATATCTAAAGCAGGAATCACAAAGCAGCAAACAACAAAGGAATCAAACGTTAACGTTCTAATCGTCTAATAAAGTAATATTCATATAAACACGAAATAAAACTCGAAAAGCAACAAGAATGAAAGAATTGGATAGTAGAAAATAATTTGGAGAATGCCCGAAGGACAAAGGGTCCATAAAATCGACAGCCACTAAACGACACATAACATGTAAAGAAATCCCCACAAAAAAAAAAAAAAAAAAACTCAAAACCTACATAATGCAAATCAGCCAACACATTCAGAAGAAGCAATTGATAAAAAGCTTGCTACGAAAATGACGCACACTGAGCAATCAGGAGGCATTGGATTGCAGATAAGAATATGGCAGAATTTATGACCTTGGAAGCAAAATAAGGCAGAAAACCCCATAAAAGAAAGAACCCATTCCGCCAAAATTATGAGGAAAAAGTATACAACTTTTGTGGATAATTTAAGAACCCATAATTTCCATCAAGAAATGAAGCATATTTAACAGAGCAAAGAAGCACCTCAATGAAGCAGTCATGGAAAAAGAGGCGCAACAGAGCTGGCGAGACGTCCCTGTGGTCAAAGTATAGGCGAGTCACCACTGATTTCACTATGTCCTCAGCTCGTGGGCAAGTATCCCGGTAGAAATCATATTCCAAATTCGACCCATCTCTGATCCTCTCATTGAAAAGAAATGCAGCCAAGTTCACAGAGGATTTGGTCAGAGGAAATGAAGCATCTGAGAAAGAGAACGAAGGAGGTGAAAAGCTAATCGAGGACTGCTCAGTTTCACCTCTGGGGTTCCTGAGAGAAAGAAGCGCAGAAATCAAAAGCACCAGCACAATCCACACATTGAAACAGCTCGGCATTTTGGGGTTTCACAGCTTCTTTCTACAAAATCCTTTCTTTCCTTCTTCACAGGGAGAAAGAGAGACAATAGCTAAATTGAGAGAAAAAGAAAAGCGGGAACGAGTAGAAGCCGTTGTGTCACCAATTGGGAAGTTACAACCAACTGCCAGACGCTGTCAACGTGGCGAGCAGGAGAGCGACACATAAAGACGAAAATACCCTCAAGCCTTTTTACACTGAGATTCAGTACACTCCACTTTAGAAAATCTAAATTCAAGTAAAACATTTGGGGCTGGGCTTCTTGTAAGAAATAATCGGACCCAAGTGGGAAGCGTGTGCCCACGCACCTAATGCACAGACGGCCCTAGAGTATAATATCTTTTTTATTTTTTGACTTTTGATAATTTTTTTATGTTTCTATTTTATCCAAAAATTTAAATTATTTTTATTAAATTTTTCTATTTTAATTTTGTCTCTATCTCTCACTTAAATCACTCTTAACTTTTAAAATTGAAAGTTAAGAAATCCCAATTCTAAGAAAGATAAGTAATTTGGATACTAGATATAATTTTTAAAAGTTAAACAGCAAATAAAATAAAATAATGAATTTTATAATTAGAGATTGATCTCAAATATATAATATAAATAAAGTTATTAAACTTAAGAATTCCAACCAAATTCAGAAAAATAGTGAGTTGGGATCCTAAGTCAGTTCTTCAAGCAAAGAAGCTTAGCGGAACCTGCAATTTCAACCTGTTTCATATATTCACAAACAGTTGGGATAGGAACATTTTAAAGGTTGGTCGTTAAATTATCAGCCATTGATATTGTCTTCATCTTTTTTTTTTTTGGGGTGATAGATATTGTCTTCATCTAATGACCTCGTGTTATCTTGTGTATAAGATAAAGGCTATGCTATAAATTAAAGAAAAAAAAAAGTGACCTTGCACCATTCAAAGTTGTATAGCCCCAAAAAATAACAAGAAACGTGTGGCCACAAACGCAAGTTAAATATATTGTCTAGGTTACAACATCCTGATTGTACACGAATAATAATTGTGATTAAGTTTAAGGGTGAAGCAATTTTGTTCTACATTTTAAGTATATTTCCTTCGTGCTAGTAAGATTTGAGTTCATAGCTATTAAAGCTCCTTTCTCTGCACCCTGTTCAGGCAGCTTGTCATGATCTTCCGTGAAAGAAAACTGTTTTGTAAAACAGTTTTATTGAGAAGTGAGAAAGAGTAGAGTGAAAACATGAGAATGTGTACAACCTTCTCATAAAGTCAATATATTATTATTATTATTATTATTATTATTATTATTATTCTCGTGAAATATCGATTGCAGAAACTTATTGACAACTAGCAATATGGTTTTCTTTGATATTTAGATTTGGCTTAATTTGTTTGACTATCAAGCACAGACACTAGCAACTGTGCCTGTCTTGAATATTGTTTGCACACTTAATTTTGCTCTGTTACTCTATTACCCATGTCAATTTTCTTATTTAGAATTTGCCTCCTTAGAAAGTAACAAATAAATGAATTATTATTGATAAGAAAATTAATTAGTGCTCTAAAATTTGTTAATTATCATTAACAACCTACAAAGTTAGTTTGTCCTCATCTGTGATCAAAGATACCTTTAGTTCTTCGTTTAAAGATTACTCTGAAGGCCTGCACTATCTTACTTTGTAAGCAACCTTTTACATACTCCTACGTAATTTGGTGTTTAAGAATCTTGTAATATCTGCGACAATTGCGCATTTAATTCAGGCTTCTTGATTGGTAGTGCCACAACCTTCCGTGTTGTCAAGGAGTAGAAAGTCGTAATCAAAACCTAAACCCAAGGCAGGGTGAGGATTTGTTTAATTTAGTGACAGGCACACTTCAAGAAAACTGCCATTCAACATTTCATGCTCAACTTTATGGAGGGATGATTGAACTTCACTTTTTCCACACCGACGGTCTCCAGCTGACGGTTGCTCAGACAGAATAATGCCATATGTATAGTAATAATTATATAGTGTTTGTACAATGCTGATATGAAAACTTTTTTTTATCACATTAGCATTTATATCTCAATTATAAATTAAAATAAATATTTAGAGAAATTACAATTTTTTTTAAAATAAATTATATTTAAAAAAATTTAATTTAATAAAATTTAATAATATCATTTAATTTATATAATTAATTTTATCTAATAAGATAAAATTTTATTTATTATTATTATTATTATTATTGTCAATATTGTATAGACAAAGTATAATTACAATTCGTGCATTTAGTATTATTCATTTAGCAATTTACAAAATCAATGCAAATATGCAATGCCATATAATTTTCTATATTCAATCAACACGGTGAGCACACCAGAGAGATGTTTTCAAGGGTGTTGAAGAATTAACAAATACATCTAATCTATTACAAAATTTTACTTCACTGGTCTTTAATGGTACAGGGAGAGGAAAACACACCCCCATTTCTACACAGTTTGTATGCCCTGGTTTAATTCTATTCTCTAAACTAAATGAGAAATGCTGAGGAAATCCTTTCAGCTCCTTCAAATCTCTCCCCATTTCCACCACAAAGTAATTGTATTTAGGCTCTAAATTATTCTTATTACTATAACAAAATAGCTGTGGAAATCTTCGAGACATTAGGGTGGCATCACGGCGAGAAAACCCATTATCCTCGAAGTAATCAATCCTGGGTATAAGCTTTTCTTCCACACTACATGATAGCAAATATGTGTGTTTATTTACCTCTTCTATGCCGATAGTTTGAAGGAAGTATAGGGTGGGACGAAGAAGTTTATTAACACTGCAGACAAGCAACCTGGGACGGCGATTTATGACCTGCTTGATATGTGAGACATTCACTTGAGCCTCACGAAGAAGGAAGGTGAAGACAGGTATGATGTCCGAGACTTGGGAAGTGAGAATCTCTGGGCACATCCCAACAATACGCTGAAACTCAATTGCAGTGAAATCCATGGACATCATGTATTACACCGTGAATATTATGTCAGCAAGTGAGACGGAGATCAGCATTGGATGATTTTCAATAAGGGAGAATGATTCCATACCAATGGAATCCAGATACATGAACTTTTTCTCAAACTCAGTATCACGCTTGGGGGGAAGAGTGCGCTTTGGGCATCGCCACTTTACAACCTGTAATACAACAAAAGACAAAATTTCAAGCTCATGGCAATAAGCTAATTGATTTATTCAATTATTCACATGCCACAGATGACTAATGCAGACAAAAAAAATACACTTTTGACATTGCCAAAGTTTTCCTCACATACTACCTTTGATGTATCCCTGATTAAAACAGCCCATCTCAGGACTGTTGCCTTATTTAAATGAAAAAGTACTATATGAAAGACGGGAAGATACTATGCATATCACAGTTTAAAGCAGAGGAACTGTTGATCTCACCAAAGATGATCACTTTGATGAATGAAATTAATTCGTTTGTTGCACATTTGGCATTTTGAACATGTCAATAAAATAAGCTACAAGTTCAAATTAAGACATAAAATTTCCCAGTTGCACTCTTCGTCAAATGTTTGACTCCCTAATAGCTTTCTGGTCTCATAGTTAAAACTAGCTATCCTATAATCAAAATTGTTTTTTGTATCAGAGTATAATGTCACCAGTAAGATCTACTTTCTAACATAAACATCAAGAAGTCATTGAGGATACACAAGTGAAAGATTTTTTTTTTTTTGGTTCAAAGAAGCCATAGTATGATTTATAAGGATGGAAGAGGAGATAGGGATCCAACTGCAACATAGGTTTGGTGAAGAGAACATTTGTGCTACCTAAGCTATCAGCTCACGGACACAAGTGAAAGATATTTAACACACTCATTCAAAAGACAAGGGTGCTAATAAATAAAATATTTCATATATACAGATGGCTAAGTTACCATCTAATTATGCAGCATCTAAGGAATCATCAAGTACTTTGAAGTTTGAAATGAACAGGTAAACAATGATAAATAAAAAATGCAGACAAAACAGACGACTTTGGATGCATTAAAGTTGTTTTGAGGTAGCAACTTTGGCCAAAACAATAAACCAACCAAATCTTAAGAAAACAACAATTTAACTGTTCATGAAGCTCTTATGGGTTTCGAATTTGGAAAATATTGAGTTGTGACCAATGACCAGCAATTCCCAGTATTATCATCGGGACTCCAAAAGAAATAAAATAAAAATAACAGTTATCACGAGTTTTACACAGATTGTAACGATCAACCTCCCTTTACCAAACCCAAATAGAAATTTATATTAATTCCAGGGCAATGAAAGTTATCCAATTCAACAATAAAGGGCACCGCCCAGCATAAAACAAGGTATCTTATAGACAAAATAGAATACATTTAACACTTCAAGGATTTATAAGGCTGCAATTATACGAAGGACAAGCAAGAATGCATTGATAAACTTTAATTACTCAATTATGGAGAAACCCAATTCGCAAAATTGCAACTTCAGCATTATTATGCACAATTAACCAGCTACTACTTAGCCATCGAAGCGTCCAAACGAAAACAAGCTGTATGGTACAGCAAGAAGTGGGAGTAAAAGTACTCACCGTAGCCTTGGCGAAGAAGCACCGCCTACAATGGGAGAGGGGAGTGGAAGAAATCGAAGTAGCAAGCCAAGAATCACTGAAGGATTTGGGTATGGTGGGAGTTTGAGAGAGGCGATGCTCTGAGAGGGGGGCGGTGAAAGTGGAGGACTTTGCAGAGAAAGCTCTCGTGTTAGAGGACAAGGGGGAGGGGGTAGCAAAGGCCACAGGGATAGAAGCCAGAAGCAGAGCGAGTGTTGCTGTGTTGGCACTCTCAGCTGGCATTGCGATTTGCGAGCCGATCGCCAATGGCATGTCCAATTGGAGAGATAAATCGGGGATGAAAAGATGGAGCGGTCATGCCCGTCACCTTCGATGGGCCGGCCCAGAAAGAGGCAGCTAACCCACTCCACACATCTGGCGCCCGAGAAGTACATTTTTTTTTGTTTCTTTATGTTAGTTTTTTCTTTTATTGTTTTTGGCTATAAATTTACATACATAATTTGGGCAAAACATAGTTTCATAATCTTTTTGAACAATTCAGGCACAATGGATTGGATTTGATTTGGTTGTAAAATTTGTTTGATTGGTTTCTCTAAATAGGTTTTAGTTTTGGGTTAGAGCATAGAATGTGTTTTTGTCTCATATATGATGCTTTTGTCACAAACATTGTATGAGGCTGTGATACTTGAATAATCATACTTATATGATTTTTTAATATATAAATAGTGACATAAATATACTTAAATTTAATTTATTCCATTCTATCTCATGAAAAAAATTATATCATTTTAGCAAAATCAATTAAATTCAAAATCTTATTGTATAGCAACTCCATGATGAAAATTTTTGCATGTATCATCATTTATTTCATTTTGGATGTTGTATATAGAATTATTAACAAATGTAAAAATAACATTCATAACGTAATCAGTAATTATCTAAAGAAAAGTGCTGGAGTTACCTCTAAGAAAATCGCTAAATTTGTTAAAAAATGTTTATATGATAGAAATTTAGTTAAGATAATTTATATATGTGCAAAGAAAATTAAGAATGATAACTAGGTGGGATAGATATAGGGAGTGGCCCCTTAATCCCCGACCTTGAAGGTGGGGACAATTGTTTTCTCCATCTCCCATTCTTGTGGGACAGTGAGTATTTTGGAAATCAAAAATTTTAAAATTCTTTAATTAAATTTATTTTTAATTTAAATATGTTATATTTTTTGTTTGTTTATAAATTATATGTAATTATTAATTTATCATTTATATTATACATTATTTAATTATTATAAAAATATTATAATAAATTTATATTTTAGCATCATTATGGGACGAGAAATGAGATATTTGTCTATCTTTTAAATTGTGATAAGAACAATTTTTTTCTTGTCTCTACCTTGTATGAAGAAAATTCCCCCATCTCTTGACCGGTGATTCTCATTGGGTGTTCGCTCGATTAGAGAAAATTGCCAACCCCAAAGAAGATTAGTAAACAAGAGACGGATTTAGAAATTTTAAGTGGTAAGGACAAAAAATATATAACATGCTAAGAAAGAAATGGTAAGAAGAAAAAATTATATTAGAAACTCCTATTTTTCTACCTTTACTTTTAATGAAATATTCTTCATAAATAGTTACAAACGTATTAATCATATCATTTATTTTTATAAATAAATATGATTGAATACATGGAGATATGATGAAATAGAGAAATGAAGATAACATAACATTTTTAAAAGAGTTTTTATCTTATTTTAAATGGCAATGGCAACAATTACACAAACCTAATGGAGCAACTATATAAAGTAAATGTATCTAATATTAAAATTTAGAAAATATTATGGGGGCATTTACCCCCATATTACTCAACATAGAAACTCAGTAACAAGTCCATTAAATGATATTTAGTTTAATAAAAAAATTATATATTAAAAAATATTTTAAAAAAGTCTTATTAAACAATCTTTTTAAAAATTTGATGTATCATAGATTTCAAAAACATCATGTAATCATTATAAGCTTAGCTAATAGAGGAGTGTAACATAGCTGAAAGAAAAGAAAGGTGTGTTTTTCTCTGATCTTTCGCCTGCGTCACGATTTGTTTTCTGGTTTTGTCAAAGCTTGGGATAGTTGAAAGCACTATGATGGTGTTGCAAGCGGGCCTCGTACTGCACACAAATGATAAATTAAGGAGTAGTGGAGAAGAAAAGAGCATTCATTGAAATTAGTGTCTGGTGTACATCTACCGTTTGTTTTGTTTCCCTGTCTAACCACTGGCGCTGACTAGAAACTTAGCTACAGCCATGCATGTTTCCAGCCGTATAATTAGATTTTCCGCATCATCAATGTTTGAAAATCATTTATTTATTACCCAAGCAATTGAATTTTAGGATGAGAGAGGAGACTGGATTATTTTTTCATTAAAAAAAAAAACTTGAGCGATTTAAGTTATGATTTAATGATTAGGCCAAATTGTGCATTCTTACATACCTTCAAACTTTTTAAATTGTTGCATTGTAGCTTGCCTTGCTGCTGTAATTCAACATTATGATTTTGTAAAATTGTAACTAATATGAAGGCCTAATCTACTGGAAAGAGTATTATAGCATATATTAAAGAAGCATACCCTCTCTCCGTTACTGTAAAAAGGGCCTTAGACCTTCTTTGTACTCACTAAAAAAAAAAAGAAGCATTACAATGTAAAAATTAGATTTTTCAATGCTAAATAGCCCTAAAAAATTTAGAGATGCAAACAATTGGTTCATTTATAAATTGAATGGTTCGTGTTATGAGGATTGAGATACTAAGAAGAAGTGTATTTTATTTTATAAAATATAAATATATAATGTTAATAAGAAAATAACATTATGAATTATCCTAAACTTATGAACTGTAATTTATTTATTTATATTTTATAATAATTTTTATTATTAATTTTTTAATCAATACTCATTTACTTATATTTTATTCTATAAAATCCATTCTTTACTTTGGAGGATTCAAATCCCTGTTATGGGATCTCTCATACTTTTAATTTAGGACCTTTGATTCATTAGATGCATTTAATGAACGAAATTAAGTTTTGGGTGGAGAGTTATGTATTAATTTTTAAATATGCAGGGGGTTAAGAAATATTTTGATATTATATGCTAATAGCAATATAAACAAATTAAATGTAATTATTTAAATTTGTGCAACAAATATGGAGGACTATAGGTATTTCTTTGAAAAATATACAGTTAATTCTTCTAGGATTTGAGCTTTCCCCTTATTTATACGGAAAAAATCATGCATATGTCACCATTTTCATAGCTACTACCTGGCAATGCATACATCTTCTAAGGATCCCTATCACATGGTGGTAATGTAAAGTTTTCACAAATTTTAAATGGGTTTTGTTATTCATGAAAAATGGGTGAATTGTCCCTTCAAATTTGTGAGATAAAAGTATGTATTTGCTTCACTAACTCAAGAAAATAAAAAAAAAAAAAGCTAACTCAAAAGAATGAAACATTTTGAACACTATAAAAAGATAAATAATTAAATCAAATTTGTCCATTTTTTATATATATATTTCATAGTTCCTTATACATTATTGAGATATAGGAGGAAATTAAATATTGTTGCTGAATTATTAAGAATATATTTTCTTACTAATGGAATTACATTAATTAACTTTGAAAGATTACTAGTATAGTAACTTGATAATCAATATACAAACAATTATATATTAAATTATACTTTTTTTATTTGATTATTTAAATTTAAGTGATGCTTGACTAGATATTTATATAAGTTTTTAAAATGCGGTGAAATGAGTTATTAACAAATCTGTTGATATTAAGAGAGAATAACTATTCCTTTAAAAGGAAAAAGATATTTTTATAACTATTTGATTATATAATCTTTATAATTGAGTGATGAAAGATATTGAATATATAACACTCAGTAAATTTAATAATTAATATTTTATATCATAAAAATTAATTAAAGTTGACATTATAAAAATAGTAGTAACTCTTTCCAAAATATCAACCAAAACTCATCCTGTTTCATTGTTACCCAAAGTCATTTGGAGTGAATCATATCTATTAACTGTTGGGCTGAGAAGGATTGCATCTGTCAGGCTGAAGAAGATGGTCTAAAGGAATTCTCGAGCAGCATTATGCAATCTTAGTTTACTAAGCAGAAAATATGAGATTTTTTTTTAATTCAAATTAACAACAAAGATGTATATGCAATTTTACATTATTTAAAATAAGTAAATAAATAATTTTGACATTTGAAGGAAATTGTCTCAAACCAGCTCGTTTCAGAATCGCCCAAGTCAAAAACCTGCATATTCCCTTGATAAAATCCCGCCGCAATACATTTAATAAAAAATAAATAAATAAAATCTTGCTGCAATTCAGTGAAGGACTGGCCACGATTATTGGCAATAAAACGGGAGGTCGGGAACCGATAATATGATACCAAAACCATTATGAAAATGCATTGAACTTAACCAGCAAAATTCAAAATAAAAAGCCAATAAAACAAGAAGATAAAATACATATCATACGAGAAAAAATTACAAAATAATATCTTAAAACAAGCTGAGTTTAATTGAAGTTGGTGAAGCACTGAAGTACTTAAGAAAAGGTTTTAATCTGAAAAGCTAGCTGGCCTCGACTAGAAGTGAGAAGCTCACAAATCCACCAGTCAACTAAACTCAACTTTCAAATAAATAATTTCTCTGGAAACATGGCATCTTCCTTCGTCGCAGATTACTCTACTTCACCCAAATAATCATCAATCTCGGCTGGTGTCAATACCCTGAAACATGATTAGCAAACTAACAAGTCACCGAGTTGAATTATACAGGGATTAAGTGGAAATATTCACAGCAATATATTTGTGTGATTGATCTCATGTTTAAAGCACACTAGCACAAAGACAGACCCGTCCAGAATTGTTGATTTATTGAAATATTGGTATCTAGATTACTTGAATTATTGAAATATTGCTACGAGCAGATTGATATAAACTCAAACAAATTATCATGTAACGGAGACCAGGCCCCAAAAAATGGGAAGAAAATACATCACGTTAGACAAAAGCTTCCCAGGAAATTTACCTGACTACTATAATATTTTGAGTGAATTAAAAGTTAAAAGTCAAGTTTGGTTGACAACTAGTCAAACACTGAAACTGTATAAGCTGTCATGTTGATTGATGCAGCTAGATGTTTACAGCTGCTTAGAGGGGTCTTACAGTTAACTGTTGGGAAGTCTTCATTTTTTATGTTTCTTTGATTTTCATTCCCCACCCTCATCTTGCAAACATTACTTAGCACCAACATTTTTCATTTTTTGTGATTCATTTTCTCTTGCATACCAAAACACTCCTAATTTAGCAAGTCAAATTGTAGAATCCAATGACCAGCTCAAATTTCCTAATGTTAGAAACCTAAGGAAGATGGGTTCAAAGACATATTTGTAGACGATAGACAGACAAAGCGAGCAAACAAGTTACAAAAGATATAAAATACAAAAGATAATGCAAGAAAGCAGAGACACCTGAATTTTTTGTCTGCACCAATTATGCCAATTTCGATGTTTTTGCCTGAGATTTGTCCCTCAAAGCTGTGACACAGGCAAAAGAAAAATTGAAGAGAACTGTTTGAAAGACAACAGAATTTAAGCAAAATTTGCCAATTTCGATGTCTTAGCCACACTTTCCCACTCCAAAGCATAACTTTGTACACTAAAGCCTTTCACGCATTACTATTATATATATAGTAATGGTAAAACATAATTTGAGCAAACAAAAAAAAACCAACAACTGATGCCAAATGGCTTTTGGACCTTCAAATGAACAGTAATAATAAACATTGTATTTATTCATTGAGTTTCTATCAAGTGCATAAACTTGAAATGACATATCTTACCCTTCCTTCAGCGTCAATATTGCAGTGTGGACTGCATCATCAAGCTCCATATCATCTGTGTACCTGTATAATAATCCATTGAACTCTTGAATTTATGGAAAGAAAAAAAAAACCTGATAATTTTGAACAGATTATTGCATAAACCAAATATAAATATAATTAAAATCAATCATTGCATGAAAAGTTTTAACACATAAAATTCACAACTTACTGAGAAAAATAATGCACTATACAGAACACAAAATTATAATGTTTTATCCGATGCTATGGATCTGCATATGACCCTCACCATCTTTAAGAGTAAGAAAAACATAAAAATCCATGAACTCAACCACGTATCCTAAGTCCTAACAAAATTCTGTTATAAAGAAAGTTAGCTCGTCTAAATCAATTACAGAATGTACTTCAAGTACCCTCAAGCCTGCAGTGACTAACACACAAATATTTCAGAAATAAAACAGCAAGCCTAAATTACAAAACAAAATCTTTTCTCTAGCCATTAGAATTCAGGGAAAAAAAAAAAGAAATGGAAAAGCTAAATTGCTAGAGAATAATTAATAAGCTTATCATTCATTCCTGTATTATTTGGACAAAAATAAATGTGAACGTTATAATAAAAAATGAATGAAATTTATAACAAAAAGCTCTAACAATTTTATGCCACAGAATTCTGCACATCACATATGATATAGTCATAAAAATAGTGAGAAAGCTCAGTCATGCTCAGCCTCTCAACCTACAAAGTATTTGATTTGGATTGCAACACAAAACACAATTTGCCTACAGCACTGTCATCAATGATCAAGGCATACCTCTTCTCAAGAAATGTCTTTGCATTAGAAACATTTTTTCCCATAGCAGAAGCTTTCCATGAAAAATATGAACCTGATGGATCCACCTACAATAAAATAATATTTCATCAAAGAGCAAGAATTTCTCTAGGAAAGAACATAGTTTAAACAATTCCAAGGGCAAGAACAAAGAAATCCCAGAACAAACTCATCATATAAACAAATAAATTGACAGACAAGCAAAGAAGACTCAACCAGTTCTCTAAGAAAATACATTCATATTTTGACAACATACACAATCAAAGAGCAGTCATTGACCCATAAACATCAGCTCCAATGGAAACAAAATACAGTAATATTTATGTATTGAAAAATAAGCTTCCCAGAGTATATGATATTAACTTCAGAGAATCCAAAAAATAATTAAGTTATTCATTTCACTAATGACTGACTGTGTTCCAGATGTTTTATGAATTTTGATATGAGTACCACCCATATCAATCACAGCATAAAAGCTTAATGTGCTCAATTAAAAGTCAGATATGAGACAATGCAGTACAATCAATATTTCAGTTACTACTTATCTACCAAGCTTAAAAAGTAACATATATAAAGATTACTTAATCCTTCTTAGAGTCAGATAAATAAAGCATATTAACAAACCTGATACAATTGTGGTCCTTTATCATCAATGCCAGCGACCAGCAGGGATACTCCAAAAGGCCTAACACCACTATCAGGACAAAATAGAAAATAAAAAAAATAATAAAGAGCAAACCAAGATGCAAAAAAGAGGCAGTCCTTTGTTTAAGCACAGGACAAATTAAGTTTGAATCATTTTAAGTTCAGGTACTCTTATTAAGGGTTAGTCTACTTTTGGAGCCATGTATGTAATGTTATTGTTGCAGCAACTTCTAAGCAGTTTAGTTACAGTGCAGCAGTTAAAATCAATACATCTGTCAAATAATTGATTGAAGAAAAGATAATTCACAAAGGAATAAACAGTTACCCAGATTGAGTGAACTCCTGCATAACAGCAGCAGTTTCCCTTACAAGCTGAGTGACAGGGATTGGTTCCTGCAATTAGCCACACATTACCAGGTCATATATAACCTGTACTTCAAAATAGGCCATTGCAGTCTTACAGAATGTACCAAAAAAAAACACAAAGAAGAACAATAACAAGAAGGGCTGTATATCAATAAAGACGATTGATAGTGCATGATTCCAAATATATTGAATACTTACATGCCACAAGGAAAACATGAATTCATGGTGGAGGCAGATAAGTGGTACCTTAACTCAAATGACTCCATGCAATGAGAGATGAAGGAGAACACAGAAACTATAACATGTTTTTCTCATGAATAACAATCATTTGTACTAGTGGCCTAACACACTCCACTCACGTGCCTGTCAACTCACTTTTTTTTTTCTTTATTTTGTTAATTTAGAAACTAGACGAAGAAGAAAAAGATTTAACCATGCAAATAACTGCACACACACCTTCAGTCCCATACTTTATTTAGATACTAACAAGTTACAAGAGAAAATATAAGAAATATAAAACAGCAGATAATTTCCAACCCTATCTCCCAAGTTAAAATTTATATCCCAGAGACACCATGATGAAACCAAATGCTGCCAGAACCATATTAATCAGAACAGATGAGTTGTAAGATCTAGTTCAAAAAGAATACAAATGATGTTTCTCAAATTGACACTGTTATTTGGTGGTCCATCACATATAAGTAACATTTACACAGTAGGTACTTAATCAAAGACATTAGATCTACAATAGCAGATACTTTGAAATATTTTCAGTTTTACTTAACAAATGAGACATACTGAAAATATGACTTTCTGGGAGAATGTAGAAGACTTGAGCACAGAATAATGTGGAACAATTGTTTCTTAAGTGTTTTGCAGGAGTGCTTCTAGTGCTATACATATATTCAGCAGTAAATTGCTGCACACAGGATGGAACTGGACACTATTTCCATCACACAACACTTGGGAGAATGACTACTATATAGAGTATGGAGGAAGTGCACATATTGGAGCCCAAAAGTATCATTGAACGTCAGTTATTTATTAGTTGCTGCTCTAGATCAATCCCATTTCAAGTTGTCTTTCGATTTCATTTTCCCTGTCTGCATCATGCAGTAAAAGATGTTAAATTGTAGACAGAATGTGATCTAAATTAAAGCTCCATTGATCTGTTTCAACTGTTACAGAGCAATACTGAAGGTGACCACTCTAGGATGACTCACTTGTTCAATTGAAATTGATACGCTCCCACGTAGTGTCACTTTACTAAATCATTTTGCATAAGGAATAATGGAAACTATCTCTAAATGTGGCATAAAGTAATAAAACATTTGAAAAATGAATATGTAAGATTCAAAATTCCCAATTCTAAAGCAGTAAAGCTAACATAAAATAACTGAATCCAATTGACAAAGCCAAGTTTATGCAGCAAACAGAAGTGAGTTGAGTAGATAATTAAAACAGAAAATAAAGATGAACAGAACCTTATATAATCGGTGATACTGCTCAGCCTGCTTCCTACTTTTTCGAACCAGAACTCGAAAATCAGGACCCATACCACTAAACAAAAAAGAGATCTTTAGGTAAAGGAGAAAAAAATTTAATAAGACACTGTTAGCCTAGTTTAGGAGAAGTAAACAGACGTGTTTCCTAAAAAATAAAATGCAATGAAGAGTAATAGAAGCTACAGGCCTATATATAAAATTTATAAACACAAGCAAAATTTAGGAAACAAGCTATTTAAATAGCTTTAGCTCTTTCAAAATGTAAACTGAGAACAGAAAGAATGCAACATAGTGCTGTTTCCTATAATGGTGCTTGCTTTTTCATTATTTGTTTCAATGTAGTCCTCAATAGTCATCAGCTTATATTTTCCCACATCCCATTTCCAGAAGAGAACTCAAAAGGCCCTATGACTTTAGAAGCATCCATTCAGATCCAAACAAAAGACCAATATCCTAGTCCAGGTATCACGTTCCCGAATTAAATCCCGTAAATTTCCCTTGCATCATCAAAATCACAGAGCAGCCAGCCATGATCAATGAATTCCTCAAAGGCTCAAACCCCAACAACCAAAACAATAAATATTATCAATCTGCCAAATCCATCTATAATCTTAGAGTAAAATAGAGTTCTATGCACTATACATGTTAACCCCTTATCCCACCACTCCATCTCTTTGATAGCACAGTCCCATCCTACCTGCCAAGGAAAATTTGAGAATTACATTAACCATAATTTGCTAAAAGCAACACACTGTATATCTTGATTGATATATATAGCAAATCATATAATGAGTTTTATGTATTTCAAATTTTAAGTCTCGTTCTGCAAGGTGTGTTCAAGGATTCTTTATTTTTGCTCCCTTTCCTCGGGCAGTTGCATTGCCTCCCCCCTCACCAACTTTGTTTTTATGGGTCTTGGCAACTCAAATGGCATTTAGCCTTCAATAAAACATAATTTTAAAACTCATATCCATCAATACGAAGCACTTATTATGGTACACAGAATTAAAAATGTCACACCAATATATTTAACTGAGAAATTAATCATCTCTATAGTTCGCATGGGACAAACCTATAAACAACACCAATATTTGGTGTTAATATCTGAATTTTCTGAACCTGCAATCAAATAGAACAAAGACCCAGAAATGTAAAATTCCAATAAATGAGGTGACAAGAACTGAAAAACTACGAAGTTTTTGAAGCACAATAGCTCAGAAATACAGCATTATTGATAATATGAAAGACACTTACTTTAATTATTAAAAAAGAAACAAAACATTATTCCACCTAAGAAATACTTGGAGAAATGGAAAAACCAATTAGATGCCACATAATATAATTTCAAACACTGGGCAGGCAATGCAAAGAGAGAATGTAATATTAAGCATAAATTTGGCCACCACTTTAGACAACACATGTATCTAGATATTGATATGGACATGTGGGTAAATGCATGTACATGCTTGTATATATGCACACAACATATCACTCTAGCACAAAAAATAAACCCCTTAACTATTAAGGTGAGGGATTCAACCATACTTATATACATGCATACATGCACGTATACACAAGTGCATATCTACACACAAATTTGCCTGAAGCTCTGGCCCAAGTTATGGTTGCTATTACATACTCCTGTTAAGTTCATCAGATACAGTAGTAAACAAAGAAGGACATCAGGTTGCAATCCTTGTAGGCTTGTAGACAAATAGCAAGGCAGCATTGCAAGAAAACAAGAAATGTGGGCACAAAACAAACTAAATTTCTAAAACCAAAAGGATGCAATAAGATCAGCCCTAACAACTTAGAAAAAGTACCATAATCCTTAAATAGCTTAATTGTTTGTTGCACAGAACATGCCTGCAATCCACCAAAAAAACCAATACAGTTGGAAACAATCAATTATTTGTGCCATTCCATTCCTAACAGCATCAACCACTTAGCCATCGATGGACAACATAAGAAGCACTCTCAGACACAGAACAAAACCACATGACATTCAATTTCTTGTCAAATTACTTATATGTGAAATTTTGCAGTTAGTAGTAATCAGGGCATCATAATTCACCACTTTAACTAAACTCCTCCTCCTCAGGCCCAGTACAGGTCCCTGGCAGACTAAAGTAAATTAATAATGTTTTGCATCTCTCATTCCAACATCAAAGCTCCCTGATTGACACCAATTCCAGCATGCTTCAACCCTATGAATTCATATAAATGTCTTGCCCCTCTTTAACTGGCAAATTGCCAGTGTTGAGAAGGGAGATAAGACAGTACAAAATTTATAGGATAAGGCCCAAGGGCATATGCATCACCAAAAAACCATAACCCAATGAATAAGCAAGGCAGCAATGAGAAATGAACACCGAATTATTTCTTGGAGATCAGGCAAGCCGCAGGGCACAAAAGCAAAGAGAAAAATTAGCAGAACCAAATGCCATATTACCTTGTATAGGGCAAATTATAAATTAAAAAACAAGATAATGCTGGAAGATAGACCCAACCAAATAAAAACCTCACCGATGTTTCATCAACCAATATAGATGGCAGTTTCTTCTCTGTTGCAATGACAACTCCATTTGCAGCTGCGAAAATGAAACAGAAAGTAAATAGGGGAAATACTAGCAGACACAGATGTTTGCAAACAAATTGGACCTTCAACATAAAAGAATCATTTATATTGTTACAATGTCGACTCAGAGGTTTGAACCTAGAAGCTTTTGCGAACTATCCAAAGCCCTCACCACTAGCCTACTCCTAATGGTAATAAGAATCAAATCTTGAGTTCTAGCGCAATGACAGGACATTATAAGACTAATTCAGTAACAAAATCACAATAATTGAGCTACACAAGGGAATAAAATTGCTTAAAAAATGACAACATTTAATTTCTTATGCCATAAATTGGCCCTAAAAGTGCCATATAATAATTTTAAATTATTTTTCATGGCTAATCGCCCACAAAATATATATAGTATTACACCTCCTCCTGACAAATCAATATCAGAATATCAATCACTCTGCTAATAACTTAAATTGATAGGAAATACAATTTTTTTCCCTTAGTCAGACCGTAAGTCACTATGCATAACCTCTACATGTCTTCAAACATTCGCTTATATATTTTTCTTTATTATATTCTATTAGAAACGAGAGAGGAAGTGTTGAAATCACCGAAGAACATCACGCTAAGAAGACACCAAAAAATTAACAGTAAGTGTCTTTTGTGCTCTAAAAGAGCACACCATATTAAGAAAAATGTCCTTAAACTTTCTTTTTTTCCCAACGCATGTGTCTTGCCAATAAACAACGAGTGTCTTTTTACAACAATACTCTTTCCGGCCTGAAAGAATCAGCACTTAGAGATTTAAAAGTTAAAGACAGCAGGAACACCCAGAATTACAAAACAGATTCAGAGCCCGAAATCGTCACCTTTAATTCCCAGAGACGTTTGTCCAGACCCAACAGCTGTTAGAGCATGTTCAATCTGAACAAGCTTTCCAGAAGGGCTGTTGCGCAGTGCCACAGAATAAGTAAAATTATATACAGTTGCATTGTCTAGCAAGCAAAAGCTCATCAGTAACCATACCTAAAAGTGGTGAGGGAGAACGAATATTGACTATCCCCCATGATACTGAAGTAAAACCTGCAGATCACAATCAAAAAATATATTCAAAACACGCATATAATGACACAACATACAATTTTAAGAACTAAATTCAATTTTTTGTTGAAAAATACTTTAAGTTACTGTAAAATCAATTTCAAAAAAAGGAGCTTAAGCATGTTATAATGCTTGAATCAATTAATGGCTACCGAAATGACTAGAAAACATATCATTCTAGCAATGGAAAATGTAGACAATAAATCAAATCATAATAAATAAGTTTCAGCTTTGTCCTTTTGGACTGGTTTAGCAGAATACAATTAATAACAAAAAAGATTAAAACTTTTCGGCAAATTAGCGATTTTCATGACAATAAGCAACTGAGCACAAAGAAGTTTTATCGCCTTCATTAGTGGAGAGAGAGAGTAACCTTCAACTTCAAACTCCGTATGGGTATGTCTTCGTCTGACACTGAATGGAGCTAGACTTCAAAATCTGAACGAGTGCTAGACTGCTAGTTGCAGTCGCACCCTTTTTCTCTCCTCCGGTATTCGTCGGCAACAAGAAAACACCATTGCAATTGGGCCGTGGGCCTTCATAAAGTTGGGCCCAATTTGGCCCGATTCAGTTTAGTACCGTTTGGTATGGAAAAAACCGGGTGGTTTGCCGTTTTGATGAGCCGTGCTATGAGGTGTGGCGAACCGTGGTGTGTTGTGATTGTCTATCCCTTCAGATTACCGCTAACAAGAGTTACGAGTGTAGCAGCTGTTTCCGTGATTCTACCGTCGGTTCTCAGGTATTCTTCTTAGTTTTTGCTGTCTATGGCCTCTTTTCTTTCTAGGCGTATTCTATGTCAATGTAAACGGGCACACGAAAATACTACCAAAAAAAAAAAAAAAATCGCAGCCATTAATTAGCTGGTGTGAAATTTACTATCTGAATGGTTGCTTTTGACTGTAAGATGAATTCATGGCTGTCTTTGTGTTTCTGTAGCTTTTAAGGCTCGTTATCTAATTTCATGTCAGTTTATGTCTCATTTGGTTGGTAAAAGTTAGAGACGAAGAATTTATTTGGATTGGGTATTTCAATGGTTGATATGAAATTTAATCTTAATATATGGTGTAGTTGTGAGGAAGAAAGATGCAAATAGGGCTTCATCTATATGCTCTTATGTGTTTGTGTATAAATGTCAGAGTGTGGCTGCCCAACCTCTTTTAGCTTCCATCATGCTTTTGCTGGATAAGTTTCAACTTTGAAAGCTTCTAGGTTTGTCTTCAGTCCATCGCATTGTCACAGGTTCATTTCTTCATGATATTTCATCAAAATATCTTCCTGTTTCTCAAGTCTTCCCGAGTTGAATTGGTAAAAATATGCATGCTGACTGGAGGTAGACTACTTCGAGCGATTAAAAACCTCCTTAACGATATTTCCTTCGAGGGAAACCACACAAATCCACCCAATAATAGACTAAAGTCTGGAAACTAATATGTAGATATTGTACTTATTGAATAATCTCCTATTTATAAGCTTAGAGGATAAAAAAAATACCATTAATCTAATAATTTAATTATTGGAATAACAGTTGGATAACGAATCAAAGCTTCATAGAAAGAGATAAAAATTAAAGATAAAGATAAACATAGAGATTATCTTCCAATTAGTGGAAAAAGTATAAAGCTTAAAGATAAGCACGTCCTTAGTTACTCGTTCATATTGACTGTTCTATCCTCTTTGTCATTTACCTCAACATTTTCTATCAAAGTCTTCATCCAAACCAAAGTAAAATCAGTCTTGATTTTTCCATTTACAAATATTCTATGAATTGATGAGTTCATCTTGCAGGAAGATTAGAGGTGGACAAGTAGTTTATTGAAACAATTTTAGGTTTAGCAAGAGATTCGTTTTCTGGGTTGGTCATTCTTCCAAAGTAAAATCCTGGTCTTTTGGGATAAGGAAGCAAATATACTTTCGTTTGTCAGCATGGCTAAAATGTCTAACATAGTTGGACGGTCAACTGCACTTTTTGGCACATATGATAGACTAACATAAATTTTTTTGAATTTCTCTATGCAATATCTTATCATTATACAAGACTAATTCACGTTTGAGGTCAGTTGCTGATAGTTCCTCTCAACATATGCCACTTGAAAGCTTGAACCTGGGATAAACAAACATGAATGCATCTCAATACTTGCTCCTGGACAGAGCAATCATTTATTGCTGGATTCATTGATTGCATAGATTTATATAAACTTTTAATGAATTTTCACACACTTTGGTATATATTAGCATTATTCAGTCACAAGCGCTGAGCCACACGTTATTTAAAGCAAAGAGAGAATGAAGGGCCTTCATTGCGTCAATTGGTGCAGAGATAGACAATATAAAAGCCAGCAACAAAAAAGAAAGCATGCACATGCAATTTCAATAATTGAATCATTGTACACAGACACGTATACGTATTGGTCGACATTAGATTAACTGCACTTCTTTGTTGTTGATGTAAGTCAAATCTGCATTCCTCTCAAAATTTTATACGAATTGGCTTCAAGAAAGTCTTTCAACTAACAACAATATAGATGGATACCAGCAGCATTTTTATCTAACAAAACAGTTTCGATCAACATCAAAGCTGGATGTCTATATATCACACAAATTATTGCTGCTATACTTATAAAACATCATTTACTTTGCTTCCAATTAAATATTAATAAGTTGATTTAACCATTATATCTATAAATGGATACAGACATACAGTATGTGGTGCGTGGTTGTTATTGGCATGAACAAGTATCTGCTTTATTTTTAATAATTACTTAAAATATAGTTCTCTATCTTGATTCTACTTTAGAAAGGGAACATTCATACATGGAACCAGTATTAAATTCTATGGAAGAAGTTGCCTTCTCAGGTATCTCTCTTGCAGTGTAGAATGCTGGACTTTTGGACAAAGGAAGTGCAGCACTATTGTTTGTTAATATTGATACATCTTCAGACATGGTGGGTCAATCATCTGCATCTCCTTCCACACATAAGAGACCAACGTGAATGCATCTCCGCACTTCTTCCTCAACAAATGAATCAGCAAGTGTTGGATCAACCAATTCTTGTCCCGCATCTTCTTTCCATAGCTCCCATACCTGTGATATTGATTATTTCTCAAGCCAAATCAGAGAAAAAGGCTTATATGATGAGACGAATAAGATGTGAGTTTAGTTTGACATACATGTCTTGCTAGATTGAGTACGCAGTCGCAATTGTAAATGCTATTGTTTCATCTACCACTAACAATTTCAAGTAACCATATTCCAAAGTTATAGACATTAGATTTCGTAGAAAACACTCCTGTTATAACATATTTAGGAAACATATAACCACTATAGAAACAGGGGTCCATAAGTTCACAACAAAAATTAATTTGTGCATATAGGTAGCATATATTCGGAGGAAGTTTTGGAATGTAGCAACTCACTATGTCCCAACAATCCTATTAGTATTAGCTGCGGATTCTTGATGCATAAACATTCTTGCCATACCAAAATTGGAAGTCTTTGGGTTCATGTTTTCATCAAGAAGTATGTTATTGTCTTTGAAGTCTCTATGAATGATTGAGTCTTGAATATTTATGAAGATAGAGTAAACCTTGAGTAATTCCTTCAATAATCTTGAAGTGCTTTTTCCAATAATCTTGAAGCGATTTTTCTGTATTTTGGTCTTGTTGAGATTTCTACCATCTGACCTGGTTGAGGGTTAAGCGTTTTTTTATCCCCATTTGCCCCCATTTCCTTGCGCTTGTCTTCTGAGTTTTTTGTTTTTTCTTTTTGCAGGTGAATTTTGACAACTTTGAGCTACATTGGAAGGTTTTATGAAGAAAGGTTTGCAGATTGCGTGTAGCTGGCAAGCTATGTGCCCTTAGTGAGGTGTTGGAAAGTGTTGTCTTATGAGAACTGGTAATGCCTACAACTATATTGAATTTCAAAACCTCTGGGGATTGAACATGATCTTGATTGATACATAAGGCGGGGTTGGCCTTGCTTGAATCCTATGCCTTGACATATGAAGCTTTTAGATCTAAGAAATGATTTTTTTTTTTTAATTCCTGTTTTGTTGTGATTGTTATTTGTGTTATGTTTACTGTGATTGTAAATGTTTCCTTTTTCTTTCTGATTTGGTACATCATCTGCTTTCAGAAATGGTTACAACATAGTACTAACCTCAAAATTTTGTTTTCAAGGACAGGAATGGAGTTAAATGAATCAAAACGAACAAAACAGATATGTGGAGGTTTTCCTGAGTATGGTGCAATCTTCATGTCGAATAGAAGTACTCTGAAGGAGTGTTATGAGAAGATACTGTTGGGTCTACCGTATTCCTTCTATGAATTTGTCAGAGAAGTCAAGGCAGGATTGCTGTTGTTTCCTTTGGAATATAAAGAGAGAAACCTTTATGGGGTTTTTGAAGCACTTTCAGATGGTGGCATGAGCATTATTCCCCAGGCGTATGCTTCATCAGGAAGGCAGTTCTCTGCACAGGTAGTAAGCATCAATTCATAGTCATTAGTCTTCTTCCAGCTCACAATTTCATTCTCTGGATTGGTCATTCTTCCATAGTAAAATCCTGGTCTTTTGGGTTGAGCAAGCAATATACTTTCGTTTGTCAGCATAACTAAAATGTCTAACATAGTTGGACGGTCAACTGCTCTTTTTCTTGCACGTAATAGACTAACATGAATGCATCTCAATACTTGTTCCCGGACAGAGGAATCATTTATTGCTGGATCCCTTGATTGCATAGATTTATATACACTTATACTGAATTTTCACACACTTCGGTATGTATTAGCTTTATTCTGTCACAAGCGCCGAGCCACACGTTATTCAAAGCAAAGGAAGCATGTGGGGCCTTCATTGCGTCAATTGGTGCAGAGAAAGATAATGTCAAAGGCAGCAACAAAAAGAAGGCATGCACATGCAATTTCAATAATTGAATCATTGTACACAGACACCTATACGTATTGGCCGACATTACTTTAAAAAAGATAAACTGCACTTCTTTGTTGTTGATGTAAAACATTTTGTGAAATTTGCCGTCCTCTCAATTTTATACGAATTGGCTTCAAGAAAGTCTTTCAACTAACACCAATATAGATGGATACCAGCAACATTTTTATCTAACAAAATGGTTTTCAATCAGCATCAAAGCTGAATGTCTATATATCGGACAAATTATTGCTGCTATACTTATAAAACATCATTTACTTTGCTTCCAATTAAATTTTAGTAAGTTGACCTAACCATCATATATTGGCATGAACAAGTATCTGATTTGTTTTTAATAATTACTTAAAATATTGGTCTCTATCTCGATTCTACTTTAGAAAGGGAACATTCGTATATGGAACCAGTGTCATATTCTTTGGAAGAAGTTGTCTTCTCAAGTATCTTTCTTGCAGCGTAGAATGCTGGACTTTTGGGCAAAGGAAGTGCAGCACTATTCTTTGTTAACATTGATACAACTTCAGACATGGTGGGTCGATCATCTGCATTTGCTTCCACACATAAGAGACCAACGTGAATGCATCTCTGCACTTCTTCTACAACAAATGAATCAACAAGTGTTGGATCAACCAATTCTTGTCCTGCACCTTCTTTCCATAGCTCCCATGCCTATGACATTCATTATTTCTCAAGTCAAATTAGACAAGAAGGCTCATATGATGACACAATTAAGAAGTGAGTTTTAGTTTGACATACATATCCTGCTACATTGAGTATGTGGTCAGAATGGTAAAAGCTATTGTTTCGTCTGCCACTAACAATTTCAAGTAACAGCATTCCAAAACTATAAATATCGGATTTCGTAGAGAAAATGCCTGTCATTGCATATTCAGGAGATATGTAACCACTGCAAAAATAAAGGTCCATGAGTTCACAACAAAAATTAATTTGTACATGCTAGCATGCATTCAGATGAAGTGATGGAATTTAGCTAACTTACTATGTCCCAACAACAGTATTAGTATTAGCTACAGATTCTTGATGAATGAATATTCTTGCCATACCAAAATCAGAAATTTTTGGATTCATATTCTCATCAAGAAGTATGTTACTGGCTTTCAAGTCTCTGTGAATAATTTTGAGTCTTGAATATTGATGAAGAGAGAGCAAACCTTGAGCAATTCCTTCAACAATTTTGAAGCGTTTTTTCCAATCTAACAGCTTACTTCGACTAGAATCTTCGCAATAATAAAATATATTATGTCAGTGTAGATAGAGGATGAATAATTTTTTTAACAAAAAATGAAATTACTCAAGCATTTGTTTACAAAAATTTAAGTAAATGTAAATGGTTATACACTTTTGTGGGTAGGTGTGAAGGACTTGTATAATAAGCATATAAGCACTCATAAAATTGCCCAGAATAAGTGATTGTGAAAGTCATTTGTGCAGAAACTCTTAAGATTTCTACAATTGTGACATCAATAAAGAGTGATTTTTCACCAAATAGAAAGTAGTCCAAGCTTTTATTCGGCATATACTCATATATCAATATTCTCTCTTGTCCATGAATGCAACAACCAAGAAGCTGGACAAGATTGAGGTGCTGCAATTCACATATAAGTGTTAGTTCATTTTTAAATTCAATCAATCCCTGTCCTGAAGTTTTTGAGAGTCTTTTCACTGCTATTTCCTTTCCTGTTGGCAGTATGCCCTGAAAGACGAAGAATAAAGCATCATTCTTATATTATGATGAAGTAGATAATGCAAAAGCTTCACGGATGTCAACTCACCTTATAAACTGGTCCAAACCCTCCCTCTCCTAGTTTGTTATCTGATGAAAAGTCATTTGTAGTTGCCATAACTGATGCATAGCTAAAAACTTTTAAATCATGCCCCTCGTTTATATCATCTAGAAGGCTCTTGACACCGGAGGATTCATTGGAAGCATCTAAATCAAGTATTTGAGTCTCCATTCTTTTTCTTTTCATCTCTGCTTAGATTAAATCGTGACAAAGAAATATTGAAATGAAGAGAGATCATGATATTTGAAGTGTGTATGCAACACAATTTTTGAAGTTTATATACCTTTAAGTGCAATTTTTGTCTTCTTTAAAGCTAGGAAGAGAGTAGGAGGGAAGACTATGAGCAAAACACTTGGTATTACAATACTTATCCATACCCACCTTCTGGTACCTGCATAGGAAAATATTATCTAATAATACATATACAATAGGCTTCAATATACATCCTCTCCATTCCCCAGCCCTACCAGAAAAAAAAACGAGAAAAGAAAAAAAAGTGAGATGTAGAAGAAAATGAGATAATCCTGACCTTTGTGATCCGAGGGCAATGTTAGGTGGTAGATCTCAATACCATTACTATCAGTAGTGCTAACCTGCCATAAATTTCCATAATAATAATAACACCCAGTCTTATTATTAGTATAAAAATTGGTGAAACCAACACAGTCACAGGTGCTCCAACACTTGTTCCAGTAATCAATTATGGAAATCGAGGCATTACTATCACCATCCATGGCATTAATTGGAAAATCAGAGTGTGAATTATTGAATTTGTAGCGGCCAAAACTTGACTCAAATGTTTGGCTGCGATGCCTACAGGTGGGTAGATTTTGATCCAATATCCATGCTTGACACCCTCCATCAGTGTTATATCCGTTGCACTTGTCAGCCCCTGCGATATCAATGGGGTCCCTTTGATAAGCTCTCGTATACAAGTGGCCAGTTTCTGACAGCACCCATGCTGTATAGTTAATAAATTCATAACTTCTTGTTGCAAATGAGAATGACTCTTCATCCTCATTTTCAATAACTGTGTACTTAAACATCCTTTGCGCTT
Source organism: Dicorynia guianensis (assembly GCA_037013595.1). NCBI lineage: Eukaryota > Viridiplantae > Streptophyta > Magnoliopsida > Fabales > Fabaceae > Dicorynia > Dicorynia guianensis. Next base: position 9,156,190 of record JASUAB010000009.1, read on the forward strand.
GCTCTGGAATGTATTCAAACATACCGTTCTTCCCCAATACCCCACTTGTCCAGCAAACCTGTCCTCGTCTACGGATCAACAATTCCCGTCTCTTGGGTTCCCATTCAAGTGTGAAGGCGCCCGAACCAGGTGTTAAATCAGTTAACCATGAAGTCAGTGACCAATTATGGCCACTTCGGTGATTAACACCCAGCTTCATCCCGGACATCAGTTTGTTGTATGGATAATCAAAACTTTGCCACAACTTACGATTGGTTGATCCATCTAGCAGCACGAAGTTGCCCGAATCCAATAGTTTGGCAGCGAAAGAAGTAGTATTAGTGCTGATAGATTGAGAGGAAGAAGAAGAGTTGTAAAGAATTATTGGTTCCCCACCTTGGCGTTTTATTTGTAATACACCGGAGTTGTCTAAGGTTAAGATCCCAGAATTGTTGAGAATCGGTTCATCTCGATTGGCAGTCCATGCATATGTATAATTATTTTGAGTCTCCGTAACTAAGTAACTGTGATCAGAAGAAGCCAGGCTTACAAATTGCAGACAAGACATGCCTGTTGCAGAGCATAGTGAGGCTGAGGCATTCAACATATCTCCTGGCTTCAAACTGTCACCTGCTTTTGTGATCTGCACACACAAATAGATCACAAAAACAAGCAAGAAAGGACATTTGACAATTTCCTTGGCCATAAATGATCAAACACAAGATTCAATAGATGATATTACTCTTCAAATATTTCATTCTCAGAGCAATAATTTCAAGCAAGGCTATTGTGTAGAATTAACTAAATCCTTGGCAGATAACTTGCAGGTGATTATACTGAGCAGAGGCAACACTGTTTATAATCCAAGTAAACAAGGAAACATAGAAAATTGAGATTGAAATTGGAAGGCAAAAGCATGTGAAACATGACAAGGAAATGGAATAGTAACGTTGTTCACATTCACGCGAAGACCGAACCATGTGAAGCATGACAAGGATATGGGCACCTGAGAAAACGTGACTATATACCGTCAAATATGGTAACATCACTATGTCCCAACTAATCCCGACCATAGAAAAATCTGAAATGTTATATTTTTTTCCCTGTTGCTTCTTTGAAGTTTTCAGATATGAAGTCAACCATTGGGTATCATGTGATTAAGCATGACATTAATTGGTCAAAATATTCAGCTCGATAGTCAGTTTTGAGAATCACATGATCTTTGGCCTTCTCTCATTTCCTCTTTCTAATGCGGAGGCTTGTGCAATAGCGAGTGAACATTTAACATAATTTTATTATTGATTATTCATTTTTTCACTAATATTAAATTTATAATTAATTTATAATTATTATTAGAAGTGAATGCAATGCCTAACTAAAAAAGCCAGTGATTAATGGGGTACCATATATGTTTATGTCCCCTTTAATCTCTCTAATTCGCACTATGTAGTCTGATACATATACTCAACCCTTTTCCCACAAAGAAATAAATAATCGAAAAAATACTGACCTTCGTAGTCCGAAGACATTTTTAGGTGACAAAGTTTAACACCATCACTACAATTATTAGCGGCAACCACCCATGAATTTCCACAATGAATACATCCAGTATTATTAAAAGTATGGTAATTACGGAATCCAACACAATCACAGTTGGTCCAACACTTATTTGAGCAATCTACTATTGAAAACCTGCCATTGCTATCAAAAGCCAGAGCATGATCTGTACTAACGGATGATTCATGTGAATTGATGAATATGAAGTAGCCAAGAAGGAACTTGAATGTTTCAACTCGATGCTTATATATTTATATTTTATTTGGTGAGGAATTTACTCTTCATTGAAAATCAGAGTATGAATTATTGTATTTGAAGCAGCCAAAGCTTAACTCAAATGTTTGATCGCGATGCCTACAGGCGGATAGATTCTGATTGAATATCCATGCTTGGCACCATCAGCGTCATATCCATCGCATTGTCAGCCTTTGCAATATCAATAGGGTCCCTTTCATAAGCTCTTGCACATAAATGGCTAATTTTTTACAGCACCCATGCTGTATAGTTAACATATTCATGACCAGTTGTTGCAAATGAAAGTGACTCTTCATCGTCATTTTCAATTATTGTGTACTTAAAAATACTCTGCATGCACTTTCTTTAGAATGTATTCAAATCTCTTGTTTTTCCCCACTACAGCACTTGTCCAACAAACCTGCCCTCATCTACGGATCATCAATTCTCATCGTTTGGGTTCCCATTATAGTGTGAAGGCACATAAAGCTGGGATTGAATCAGTGTTAACCACGAAGCCAGTGACCAATTACGGCCATTTCGGTGATTAACAACCAGTTTCACCTTGGAGACTAGGTTGTTATAGGGATAATCAAAGCTTTGCCACAACTAACTCTTAGTTGATCCATTTAGCAGCACAAAGTCTCCCAATTCCAAAAGTTGGGCAGCCAAAGTAGTAGTATTAATAATGGGAGATTAAGCCGAAGAAGAGAAGTTGTAAGGGATTATGGGTTCACCGCCTTGGCGTATTAATAGTAATACGCCAGAATTGTCCAAGGTTAAGATCGCAGAATTGTTGAGATCGAATGGGTTCATCTTGGTTGGCATTCCAGGCTTATGTGTAATTATGTTGAGTCTCCGTAACTAAGCGTGATCAGAAATCAGGCTTACAAATTGCAGAGAAGACATGCCTGCTGCAGAAACTTTAGTTGAAGAGCCTGCGACTCCGAAACTATAGTTAAATAATCCGTAAATAATATAAGAGTTTTAATAACATATGTATAAAAAGCTAGCGACTCCGAAACTTAAGTTAAATAAACGGTAAATAATAATGTATATGAACCACAATAGGTATTAGGTGCATAAACTATTTTTACAAAGCACAAACACATATACTGAACTCAACCAAGAAAACACCAACATAAAAAAAATCCAGAATATACGAATTATTTAACTTGAAGAGTATACCATCATATATTGCTTTCTATCTTAAATCTACATTCGACAAGGAAATTTCGTACGTGGAACCAGTATCAAATTCTTTGGAAAAAGTTGTTGTCTGAAATATCTTTCCTGCAGCACAGAATGCTGGTCTTTTGGGTGGAGAAAGTGCAGTACTATTATTTGTTAACATTGATACAACTTGAGACATGGTGGGTCGATCATCTGCATTTTCTTCTACGCATAGAAGACCAACGTGAATGCATCTCAGCGCTTCATCCAGAACAAATGAATCAGTAAGTGTTGGATCGACCAATTCTTGACTCACTCCTTCTTTCCACAGCTCCCATGCCTGTGATATTGATATATCTCAAGCCATATCAGAGAAAAAGTATTATATTATGAGACAATTAAGAAGTGAGTTTAGTTTGACATACATGTCCTACTAAATTGAGTACGCGGTCAGAATTGTAAAAGCTGTTATTTCGTCTACCACTAACGATTTCAAGTAACAGCACTCCAAAGCTATATACATCAGATTTTGTAGAGAACACTCCTGCCATAGCATATTCAGGAGACATATAACCACTGCAAAAAAAATGGTCCATGAGTTCTTAATTTGTACAGGCAGCTAGCATCCATTTGGAAGATGCAATAGAATTTAGCCAACTCACTATGTCCCAACAATTCTGTTAGTATTTGCTTCTGACTCTTGCTGCATGAAAATTCTTGCCATACCAAAATCAGAAATTTTTGGATTCATATTTTTATCAAGAAGTATATTACTAGCTTTCAAATCTCTGTGAATGACTTTGAGTCTTGAGTATTTATGAAGATAGAGTAAACCTTGAGCAATTCCTTCGATAATGTCAAAACGTTTCTTCCACTCTAACAACTTGCTTTGAGTAGAATCTTCCCAATAAAAATATTATGTTAGTATAAGGACGATGAATAATTTAATTACAACAAATAAATAGTCAAACTATAGTTCCCAATCAAATTATGGAAACCTAAGTAAATGCGGATGATTATCCACTATCTTGGCTAGATATGAAGGAATCGTATAACCATATAAACAGTCAAAAAATTGTCCTGAATCAATTATTGGAAAAGTTAATTGGATGAATTCTCATACATTTTTTGAAAAGAACGTTAACAACTTACAAACTCACGCTATGATTGTTGTTGAAAATTGATGGTTAAGGAACTTGAGTTTGCATAAGAAAGCAAAGTTGTTTTAAACTTCGGTACAAACATATAGACAAAAATAAATGATCATATCATAGGCAAAAATAAATGATCATATCATAAATTTTGGCCTCTGGTAAAGATTGAATTCCTTACCAAACAGAAAGAAGTCCAAGCTCTTGTTGGGCATATACTCATAGATCAATATCCTCTCATGTCCATGAACACAAAAGCCAAGTAACTGAACAAGATTCATGTGTTGGAGTTCACCTATGAGTGTTAATTCATTTTTAAATTCAACAACTCCTTGTCCTGATGCTTTTGAAAGTCTTTTCACAGCCACTTCCTTTCCTGTTGGCAGTATTCCCTAAAGTGATAAATGACAAATCATTAGTCCTAAGTAGAAATTGGATAATGCAAGTATCCAAAGGCTTCAAGTCACCTTATAAACAGGTCCAAAGCCTCCCTCTCCTAATTTGTTATCTAAAGAAAAGTCATTTGCAGCTGCCATAATAGATGCATAGCAAAACACCTCTAAATCATGTCCCTTGTATATATCATCAGGAAGACTATTGACAGAGGAGGATTCACTAGAAGCGTCTAAGTCAACCATTTGAGTCTTCATTCTTTTCTTTTTCCTCCCTGCTTCGATGAATACATGAAAAATAATATTGAAATCAACTGTCAGTGGTATTTAAAAGTATATAAGCAATGCAACTTTTTGAAGTGTATACCTTTAAGTACAGTTTTTCTCATCTTTAAAATTAGGCAGAGAGTGAAAGGGAAGAATATTAGTAGAACGCTTGCTGCAATAGTACTTATCCATATCCCCTTTTTGCTGCCTGCATAAAACAATATATCAACAAAGAATATTATATAAGCAATCTGAATTTTTTGTTGCAAATAACTATTTATATATATGTACATTCTTTTTTCTTTGTTGAACTTTTAAGACTGTTATGAAGGGAAGCAACTGCATGCTTTCTTTCTTTTTTTTTTTTTGAGTATAAGAAATGTTACAATATGAGAATTGAATCTAGAGGAGGACAGGCCAAATTTGACTACTTGAGCTAACCTCAAGTCCCCACTGCAATCATTCTATATGGCAAAATATGGAGTTTTAAATTTAGAATCAGGTGGCATCATTGATTGCAATTAAGTTTGCCCTGTTCAGTGAACATTTTATCCAATGAGTAAATAAAGAAACTCCCATACACAAAGTATACATTACCATATTCATTTGGATCGTTATTCTTTTCTTATTTAAATATGACATATACTGTCAACAATTAAATTCATATTAGATATAATTCTAATGATTAAGTAATGAAATCAAATACCACAAGTTAGCACTATCGAAACATGCATGACTTGAGGATTTTCAAGCAGTATCAAAAATCAAATTTTACAATATATTTAGATAAAAATTTAATTATTAAATTTATTAAGTCTTATAAACTGACCTATACAATTAATAAATCTAATAGTTTATTATAAAATTTGTAAGTATTTAGTATAATGACATTTAATGAAAATTTCTCCTACAAATTAAGGTTGAAATATGGTTTGTAACTTTAGTTTGAATCCATATAATATAGCCATTCAAACATTAAATAGCCAATCTTATAAAATTCAATGATTTAATAAGAAAGGCGGCCGACATACTTTTTATATTGTTTATCCAACATTTTTCTTATCAATGTTATTGTATTAAAGGCAAATTGATATATATATATATATATGTATGTATTCTCACTAAATAAATTAATAAAAATGATCATTGAAATGAAAACAATACTAACCTTTGTAATGTGATCGCAGTTTTAGTTGGTACAGTCTATAAGAAACGAAAGTATCTTCAATGCTAACCTCCCATAAGTTTCCATAATAATAAATACATCCAGTTTTATTGGAAGTATTGTAATCACTGAATCCAACACAGTCACAGTTGGTCCAACAATTGTCCCAACAATCCGTTACTGAGATACTGCCATTGGTATCAAAAACCCGAGCATGATTTGGAATAATGTCTGAATTATTGTATATAAAGCGGCCCGAAAGAAGCTGGAATGTGTCACCTCGTTGCCTACAAATGGGTAGATTCTGATTCAATATCCATGCTTGGCACCCTGCATCAGTGTTGTATCCATCGCACTTGTCAGCAATGTAAATATCGCCCGGTTGATCAAAACCTTGTGCTAACAACTGACCAGTGTCCATCAGGAACCATGATGTGTAGTTATCATATTTAGGACTAGCTGTAGTGAATGTGAATGACTCTTCATCCCCATTATCTGTAACTGTGTACCTAAACATGCTCTGCACTTGCTCTGGAATGTGTTCGAATCTGTTGTTCTTCCCCAGTACCCCACTTGTCCAAAATAGCTGTCCTTTTCTACGGATCACCAATTCCATTATTTTGGGTTCCCATTCTAGTGTGAAGGCACCAGAATATGGGATTACATCATTTAATCTTGAGGTTAAGGACCAATTATGACCACTTCTGCGATCAACCCCCAGCTTCATCCCTGACAACAGTTTAGCACCAGGATAATCAAAGCTTTGCCACAACTTCTGATTGGTTGATTCATCCAGCAGCACAAAGTTGCCCGAATCTAACATCTTGGCAGCCAAAGTAGTAATATTAATGCTTGTAGATTGAGCATAAGAAGAATTGTAAAGGATAATTGGTTTTCTACCTTGGAGTATGATTTTTAATGCTCCAGAGTGGTCCAAGGTTAATGAAATCCCAGAATTGTTGAGAATTGGTTCATTTGGATTGGCAATCCATACAGCATAATGTGTTTCAGTCCAGGTAGCAAGGTAAGTGTAGTCAGGGAAAGATTTAAACTGAGAAAATTTCAGACAATACTTGCCTGTTGTAGCGCATAGTGAGGTTGAGTAATTCAGCATATCACCTGGCCTCAAACTCTCACTAGCTTTTGCAGTCTGTTCATAGAGATATATCAGAAAAACAAGCAAGAAAGAACTTTTGACAACCTGCTTGGCCATAATGATCAAGCACAACATACGATAGAGAATATTGCTCTTCAATTATTTTATTCTCGGAAATCTTTACTAGTACTAGATAACAACTTCTCTGATCATATATGTAATATGCTTTAAAAAAAGTAAGAACGGAAACCATCAAGTGTACCCCACTCTATAAAATCTACTTTATTAATTAGAACTAATCTTTGTTCTATTACACTTTATTGAATACTGTATAAAGGGCTAAAACGAAAAAGAAAGCATGCACTTGCAATTTCAATAATTGATGAACACAGTAACACAGACACGTATATATTGGCCGACATTACTTAAGAAAAGATAAACTGCGCTTCTTTGTTGTTGTTGTAAAACATTTTGTCAAATCTGCCTTCCTCTTAAGTTTATTATAAGAACTCATTTGGCCTCACGAAAATCTTACAGCTAACAGCAATACAGAAAGATATATACCAGCAATACCTTATCTACCAAAATAAATTTCAATCAACTTATCAAAGCACAGTGTTTATATATCATTGAGGAGAGTTTGTGTAAGAAGTGCAAAATAAAGGGAGTTTGAATTAATTCACTCTTATTTTTTTTCTTTTTGCTTCAATTCTTAATATTATTGTGTTTAATATTGTTTTAATTGCACCCATTATTTCTTTAGTGTTGTGGCTTCTTTGATTCTCTTGAATATATTTCGGTAACAAGACCTTTATTGATAGTTCAATTATGACTGCGGTTTGTTTAAGGTATGGCTGGTACGTTGGCTTACACAAATAATTTTGTACCTGCTGCCCCTGTTGATCTACTTGGATTGTTTCTGTTTTTCCAGGTAATTATCTATCAAGAAGATATATCTTTTAGTAAGTTAGTAGCTGTTCCTATGCATTTTATTCTTTGAAGCACTACATCATTTTATTGTTCATTTGCATCAATTTGATGAAAAAAGAGTGAACTTGATGCATCAATTATTTCTGTGTTGGCAAGTTGTTACACACTGTCATTTTTTTTTTCTACACTTTTTTTGTTAAATTTTTATGAAGAGTATAATTTACAGAGTAAATTACTCACACATCTCATGTATTTTGTTGTTATTACACAAACCTCCTTTCTATTTTAAAACCAACACAAACCTTCCTTAAAAAAAAACATTTAAAATAATTCCTTTTAATATGAATCATATTATCAAGTTACTAAAGATTTGATGATCTTAACATATGAAGATATATGTGAATTATGTTTAAACAATTAAAATAATAAAATTTATGATACCAAAGTATCAACAAAAGTTTGACTACATGCATTATTTATATATTTAGTTATGAACGAAATATGTTTCTTTCAAGTTAAAAGACTTGATTTTGTTGATGTAGAGCAAAAAATATGTTGAATTAATAACAACCTAAAATTAATTTGCAAAACGAAAGTTTATGAAAGTTTTTAAAAAATCAAAACAGATTTGTGTGCGTTTTTTAATTTTGGGTACAATAAAGGGGCTTAAAGTCCAAACACAAAAAGGAAAACTAACTAATTTTAAGAGAGATTTGGGTATGTTTTTAAAATAAAGGTAAATTTATACCATAAAAATCAATGTGTTTTGAACGTTAGATGTTTTTCACATCCAATTATTGCAATGAATAATTAACCTATATAATTTTTTTATGACAGTTTACGTTTCTATATAAAAAATTTGGAAAAAGAAGGGATATTAGGCAGCATTAATGATCACTGAACGGTTAGATGGTGTTTAAAGATTTATGTATCTTTTTCGGACTGTTAATTATCACATGAATAAATGATACTTATATAAAGAAGTCTAAGATTTTGTTCAGCATATAATCATATCAATATTTTCTCTCGTCGATGAATGCAACAACCAAGAACCTAAACAAGATTCAAGTGCTGCAATTCACGTATAAGTGTGTTAATTCATACTTAAATTCAACCACTCCCTGTTTCGAAGTTTTTAAAAGTCTTTTCATAGCTACTTTCTTTCCCGCTGGTAGTATTTCCTGAAGAGACAATTAATAATTCATCATTTCCTATATTAGAAAGTAGATAATGCAAAAATTTCAAGGATGTCAACTCACCTTATAAACTGGTCCAAAGCTTCCCTCTCCTAGTTTGGTATCTAATGGAAAGCCATTTGTAGCTATGATAGCAGATTCATGGCTAAACACTTTTAAATCATGCCCTGGTTATATTATTTGAAAGACTATACTGAAACGGGAGGATTCATTGGAAGCCTCTAAGTCAAGTATTTTTAGTCTCCATTCTTTTCTTTTTCACCTCTTCTTTGATGAAAAAATGACAAATAAATAATGAAATCAAGAGATATCTTGATATTTGAAGCGTGTACGCAACATCACTTATGCAATCTATATACTTTAACTACAAATTTTGTCTTCTTTAAAACTAGGCATGAGAGTGGGAGGGAAGATTAGCAATCAATTGTTGAAATAGTAGCATTACTGTCAGCCATCCATGGCATTAACTTGAAAATCAGAGTATGAATTATTGTATTTGAAGCGCCAAAGCTTAACTCAAATGTATGATCGCGATACCTGCAGGCGGATCGATTCTGAATCAATATCCATGCTTGGCACCTTCCATCAGCGTCACAGCCATCGCATTGTCAGCCCTTGCAATATCAATAGGGTCCTTTTCGTAAGCTCTTGCATATAAATGGCTAATTTTTTACGGCACCCATGCTGTATAGTTAACATATTCATGACTACTTCTTGAGAATGAAAGTGACTCTTCATCCTCATTTTCAATTATTATGTACTTAAACATGCTCTGCATGCACTTTCTTTGGATGTATTCAAATCTCTTGTTTTTCCCCACTACAGCACTTGTCCAACAAACCTGCCCTCACCTACGGATCATCAATTCTCATCGTTTGTGTTCCCATTAGAGTATGAAGGCACATAAAGCTGGGATTGAATCAGTGTTAACCACGAAACCAGTGACCAATTACGGCCACTTCGGTGATTAACAGCCAGTTTCATCTTGGAGACTAGTTTGTTGTAGGGATAATCAAAGCTTTGCCACAACCTACTCTTGGTTTATCCATTTAGCAGCACAAAGTCTCCCAATTCCAAAAGTTTGGCCCCAAAGTTGTAGTATTAATGCTGGGAGATTAAGCCGAAGAAGAGGAGTTGTAAGGGATTATGGGTTCACCACCTTGGCGTCTTATTAGAAATACACCAGAATTGTCGAAGGTTAAGATCCCAGAATTGTTGAGATCGAATGGGTTCATCTTGGTTGGCATTCCAGGCTTATGTGTAATTGTTTTGACTCTCCGTAAATAAGTGAGCGTGATCAGAAGTCAGGCTGACAAATTGCAGAGAAGAAATGCCTCATGCAGAAACTTTAGTTGAAGAGCCTGCGACTCCGAAACTTTAGTTAAATAAACCGTAAATATAAAAGGGTTTTAATAACATATATATAAAAAGCTAGCGACTCCGAAACTTAAGTTAAATAAACCGTAAATAATAATCTATATGAACCGCAATAAGTATTAGGTGCATAAACTATTATTTACAAAGCACAAACACATATATTGAACTCAACCAAGAAAACACCAACATAAAAAAAAAAAATAATAAGAATGTAGGAATTATTTAACTTGAACAGTATACTATCGTATATTGGTCTCTATCTTAAATCTACATTCGACAAGGAAATTTCGTACGTGGAACCAGTATCAAATTCTTTGGAAAAAGTTGTTGTCTGAAATATCTTTCCTGCAGCACAGAACGCTGGTCTTTTGGGTAGAGAAAGTGCAGTACTGTTATTTGTTAACATTGATACAACTTCAGGCATGGTGGGTCGATCATCTGCATTTTCTTCTACGCATAGGAGACCAACGTGAATGCATCTCAGCGCTTCATCCAGAACAAATGAATCAGTAAGTGTTGGATCGACCAATTCTTGAACCACACCTTCTTTCAACAGTGAGGTTGTGTAAATGTACGAAAACACATACCTAACTAAATGCAAAGCGTATTGATGCTGTCTAGCTGTTTAAAGATATAAAATAAAAATTATTATTGAACTTCCACTCAGCAACTTAAATATTTCTAGTAATGGATTCCTTGACACTGACCGAGATTAATGAGAGAGGATGTTGTAGTGAATAGTTATATACTATTGTATATTTGAGTGGATATGATACATGGAAATTTTCCTTTGTGCAGGGAAGTTATTAAGATAAAGCAGTGTATGCTTTATGATCATTTTGTATATTCATGTGTATGATCCTTAACCTTATGGCCCATGGAAGTTAACATGCAATGATCACTAATTTTCAAGGAGGAGAAATTCTGTTTTTTCTTCCTCTGTTCCAATGGGTCGTTAATCCTTGGTAAAGTGACCTGATATCGAAGGTTTCAGCAGCATACTTACAAGTGGGCAGCTCCCATATATGGCATCCTCCATCATTGTTAACTATATATACGCATAAAAATGGTCGGGTCCCATTGTTTAATTTCTTGGCATATTTATGAATTTGAGTTGTGTACGTGACGCACTCTTCATCGTCATTTGAAACATTAGTGTACTCCTGCATGCGCTGTGCTTTTTCAGAAATGGACAGTGGATCGATAGTGGTTATCCCGAAAGATTGCGAAAGCCAAATTAGATAATTGCAACTTTAATAAGTTAGACGTGTTTTGAGGAGAACGGCTGTGTATCCGAAAGAGCACTGCCCTTTGGAAACGAGATCTTCCCGTAGATCCTCAGAAAGGTAAAAGCCAAAGAATCTTTTTTCCTTTTTTGAAAGCAATTGCAACTTTAATATACAAATGGCCGACCCGACTTTCAAATAGTTAACAAGTGTATCTTTCCTTTCTCTTTTATTCTTTTGTTTCTTTTGTGTAGTAGTAATCATCATTGGATTTTCTGTAAAGCCAAATTGGACGCATACAACGTTTAGTGAATGATAGTAGGAGATTAGTCCCATTATATTGATTGCACAGTCAGCGTTGTGGAAATTGTTGTTTCGCCCACCGTTCATAACTTTTAGTAGAAACACTCCAAAGTTATGAATATCAAATTTTGAAAAAAAAATACTCCATCTATAGCATACTCAAAAGAGATATGACTACTTTTTTGAGTATAATATGATAATTATTGTTTTCACAAACATCACTGGTGATTTAAGAAAAGTAATGAAATTTAATAAGAAGACCGATCACTATGTCCCAACAGAACCAATTGTTCTGCTTCTGATTTTTTTTCTGTGAACATTCTTGCCACCCCCAACACAATGACTCTGAATTATTCAATTGGAAGCAGCCAAAACATAAATATTTGACAATGATGCCTACAGGTGGGTAGATTCTTATCCGCTATTCATCCCACTTGACAGCCCTTGGCAATATCAATACCCATGCTGTATCGAAAGCATATTTTTGACTAACTGATGCAAATAAGAATGAACCTTCTTCCTCGTTATCATGACACTAGTTTGTATGATGGCTATTTTATTATAAGTTTGGGTTACATGAAAAAGTATTTTTTCTTTGAGAAAGCTGTTCACGCCTCTAAAATCAAAGAGCTTGAAATACATTTATTAGAATCAACCATTGGAAAACAATTCTCCCAAATTGAAACATTATTATGTTTTGTGCTCAGATTTGAGTTTTGGAGAAGTGTTTTTTGGGAGGGAAATAACGTTTGTAGCTCTCTTCTCGAACGAAGATGAATCTTACATCTAATAGTACGCAAGGATACCTTATAAAGAAATTAAAAAAAATCATTATGGTTATAATTTCTTAGAAAACTTCTTAGGGCTCTTGTATTACTGCATTCTATATATTTGGATAAGTGTGTGGCCTCTAAATTGATTGCACTTTAGCATATTAGCATTATTCTCTCGCAAGCGCTGAACCGCACCTTATTTAAAGCAAAGGGAGTATTAAGGGCCTTCATTGAGTCAATTAATAGTTGCTGAGATAGATAATATAAAAAGGTTACAACGAAAAAGAAAGCATGCACTTGCAATTTCAATTTGATGAATCATTGCACACAGTCACAGACACATACCCACAGATATATATTGGCCGACATTACTTTAAAAAAGATAAACTGTACTTCTTTGTTGTTGATGTAAAACATCTTGTCAAATTTGCCTTCCTCTTAAGTTTATCATAAGAATTCATTTGGCTTCAACAAAATCTTTAAGCTAACACCATTACAGAGAGATATATAACAGCAATACCTTATCTAATAAAATAAATTTCAATCAACAAATCAAAGCACAATGTCTATATATCACTGAGGAGAGTTTGTGTAAGAGTACAAAATAGAAGAAAAGTTGAAATAATTTACTCTTTTGTTTTTTTTTGGGAGCTATTCTTAATATTATTGTGTTTAACATTGTTTCAATTGCACCCATCCTTTGATTTTCTTGAATATATTCGGTGACAAGACCTTTATTGATAGTTCAATTTTGACTGCGCTTTGTTTTAGATATTGCTGGTGGGGTGGCTTACACAAATAATTTGGTACCTGCTGTACCTGTTGATCTACTTAGATTGTTTCTGTTGTTGTAGGGAATTATCAAGAAGATATATCTTTTAGCAAGTTAGAAGCTGTTCCTATGCATTTTATTCTTTGAAGAACTGCATGATTTTATTGTTCATCCGCATCAATTTGACGAGAAAAGAGTGAGCTTGATGCGTCATTTGTAGTAATCAAGATAACTAGGCCGCGTTTTAACTGTTGTTTTTGCAGGCTTCTTTGATATTTTGTTGGAAGGATATCTACAATATGTATTGTTGAATTGTCTATAGCCCCGAGTGCGTGAACTTGAATGGATTACATGATATTTTAATTGTTGAAGTTTGGGACCATTGACACATTTGGAAAGGTAAAAAATCGTGATGGTCAGGTTGATTAGTTATGTACTCAAGTATATATACCATTGCATGGACTGCCACTTTTATGTTAAATATCATGAACGGTTAAATGGAGTTTAAAGATCTATGTATCTCTTTATGGACTGTTAACTATCACATGAATCAATGATACTTATATAAATGGGGCTTCTTAACAGGGTTGATGGATTGTAGCTCTTCAACTTATGGTTGTCTTTGCCATGCAGTCTTTGTCTGTTGCATCCGATGCAAAGAATTCGTAGAAGTACAGATTGAACTTTGTACAGTATAAAGAGCTAGCAACTCCGAAACTTAAGTTAAATAAAACGTAAATAATAATCTATATGAGCCACAATAAGTATTAGGTGCATAAACTATTCTTTACAAAGCGCAAACACATATATTGAACTCAACCTAGAAAACACCAACATAAAGAAAAACCTAGAATATACGAATTATTTAACTTGAACTGTAGACCATAATATATTGGTCTCTATCTTAAATCGACATTCGACGAGGAAATTTCGTGTGTGGAACCAGTATCAAATTCATTGGTAAAAGTTGTCGTCTAAAATATCTCTCCTGCAGCGCAAGAATGCTGGTCTTTTGGGTAGAGAAAGTGCAGTACTGTTATTTGTTAACATTGATACAACTTCAGACATGGTGGGTCGGTCATCTGCATTTTCTTCTACGCATAGGAGACCAGCGTGAGTGCATCTCAGCGCTTCATCCAGAACAAATGAATCAGTAACCGTTGGATCGACCAATTCTTCACCCGCACCTTCTTTCCACAGCTCCCATGCCTGTGATATTGATATATCTCAAGCCATATCAGAGAAAAAGTCTTATATGATGAGACAATTAAGAAGTGAGTTTAGTTTGACATGCATGTCCTACCAAATTGAGTAGGCGGTCAGAATTGTAAAAGCTGTTGTTTCGTCTGCCGCTAATGATTTCAAGTAACAGCACTCCAAAGCTATATATGTCAGATTTTGTGGAAAACACTCCTGCCATAATATACTTGGGAGGCATATAACCACTGCAAGAAAAATGGTCCCTGAGTTCTGAATTTGTACAGGCAGCTAGCATCCATTTGGAAGATGCAATAGAATTTAGCCAACTCACTATGCCCCAACAATTCTGTTAATATTTGCTTCTGACTCTTGTTGCACGAAAATTCTTGCCAATATACTTCTTAATGAAAATATGAATCCAAAAATTTCTGATTTTGGTATGGCAAGAATTTTCTTGCAATAAGAGTCAGAAATTTTTGGATTCATATTTTCATCAAGGAGTATATTACTTGCTTTCAAATCTCTATAATGACCTTGAGTCTTGAGTATTTATGAAGATAAAGTAAACCTTGAGCAATTACTTCAATAATGTCAAAGCATTTCTTCCACTCTAACAACTTGGTTTGAGTAGAATCTTCCCAATGAAAATATTATGTTAGTATAGGGACAATGAATAATTTTATTACAACGAATAATTAGTCAAACTTTAGCTCTCAATCAAATTATGGAAACCTAAGTAAATGTGGATGATTATCCACTATTTTGGCTAGATATGAAGGATTTGTGTAACCATATAAACAGTCAAAAAATTGTCCTGAATCAGTTTTTGGAAAAGTTAATTGGCTGAATTCTCGTACTTTTTTTGAAAAGAACATTAACAACTTACAAACTCACGCTATGATGGTTGTAGAAAATTGATGGTTAAGGAATTGCATAAGAAAGCAAAGTTGTTTTAAACCTACGAACAAATATATAGGCAAAAGTAAATTATCATATCATAAATTTTGGCCTCTGTTAAAGATTGAATTCCTTACCAAACAGAAAGAAGTCCAAGCATTTGTTGGGCATATACTCGTAGATCAATATCCTCTCATGTCCATGAATACAAAAGTCAAGTAACTGAACAAGATTCATGTGTTGGAGTTCACCTATGAGTGTTAATTTCATTTTTAAAATCAACAATTCCTTGTCCTGATGCTTTTGAAAGTCTTCTCACAGCCACTTCCTTTCCTGTTGGCAGTGTTCCCTAAAGTGACAAATAACAAATCATTAGTCCTAAGTAGAAATTGGATAATGCAAGTGTCCAAAGGCTTCAAGTCACCTTATAAACAGGTCCAAAGCCTCCCTGTCCTAATTTGTTATCTAAAGAAAAGTCAACGTAGCTGCCATAATGGATGCATAGCAAAACACCTCTAAATTATGTCCCTTGTATATATCATCAGGAAGACTGTTGACAGAGGAGGATTCGCTAGAAGCGTCCAAGTCAACCATTTGAGTCTTAATTCTTTTCTTTTTCCTCCCTGCTTCGATGAATACATGAAAAATAATATTGAAATCAACTGTCAGTGATATTTGAAAGTATATAAGCAATGCAACTTTTTGAAGTGTATATCTTTAAGTATAGTTTTTCTTATCTTTAAAATTAGGCTGAGAGTGAAAGGAAAGAATATTAGTAGAACACTTGCTGCAAGAGTACTTATCCATATCCACTTTTTGCTACCTGCATAGAACAATATATCAACAAAAAATATTATCTAAGCAATCTGAATTTTTTTGCTGCAAATAACTACTTATATATATATATTGCTTTGTTGAACTTTTA
Source organism: Dicorynia guianensis (assembly GCA_037013595.1). NCBI lineage: Eukaryota > Viridiplantae > Streptophyta > Magnoliopsida > Fabales > Fabaceae > Dicorynia > Dicorynia guianensis. The sequence continues at coordinate 9,172,803 of JASUAB010000009.1, forward strand.
AGACTGTTACGAAGGGAAGCAACTGCATGCTTTCTTTTCTTTTTTGTTTTTCTGAGTATAGGAAATGTTACAATATAAAAATTGAATTTAGAGGAGGGGAGGCTGAATTCGACTACTTTAGTTAAGCTCAAGTCTCCACTGCATGCTTTCTATATGGCAAAATATGAAGGTTTAAATTTAGAATCAGGTGGCATCATTGATTGCAATTAAGTTTGCCCTGTTCAGTGGAAATTTTATCCAATGAGTAAATCAAGGAACTCCCACACACAAAATATACATTTCCAAATTCATTTGGATCGTTATTCTTTTCCTATTTAAATATGACATATATTGTCGAACAATCAAATTCATATTAGATTTAATTCTAATGATTAAGTAATGAATTCAAATACCACAATTTAGCACTATTGAAACCTGCATGACTTGAGGATTTTCAAGCTAAAACTATTAATTATAATTTTACTATTCTCACAAATCAAATTTTACTTTAAATTCACATAAAATTTTATATTATTAAATTTATTAAATCTCATAAATTAACTTATAAATAAATCTAATAGTTTATTATAAATATTGTAAGTATTTAGTATAAAGACATTTAATGAAAATTTCTCCCATAAATTAAGGTTGAAATATGGTTTGTAATGTTAGTTTGAATCCATATAATATAACCACTCAAACATTAAATATCCGATCTTATAAAATTCAATGATTTTATAGGAAAGGCAGCTTACAGACTTTTTATATTGTTTATCCAACATTTTTCTCATCAATGTTATTGTATTAAAGGCAAATTGATATATATATATATATATATATATTCTTCTCTCACAAACTAAATTAACAAAAATAACCTTTGAAATGAAAACAATACTAACCTTTGTAATGTGATCGCAATTGTAGTTGGTACAGTCTACAAGAAAAGAAAGTATCTTCAATGCTAACCTCCCATAACTTTCCATAATAATAAATGCATCCAGTTTTATTCGAAGTATTGTAATCACTGAATCCAACACAGTCACTGTTGGTCCAACTCTTGTCCCAACATTCTGTTACTGAGATACTGCCATTGATATCAAAAACCCGAGCATGATTTGGACTAATGTCTGAGTTATTGTATATAAAGCGGCCTGAAAGACGCTGGAATGTGTCACCTCGTTGCCTGCAAGTGGGTAGATTCTGATTCAATATCCATGCTTGGCACCCTTCATCAGGGTCGGATCCATCGCACTTGTCAGCAATGTAAATATCGCCGCCGGTTGATCATAACCTCGTGCTAACAACTGACCAGTTTCCATCAGGAACCATGATGTGTAGTTATCATATTTAGGACGAACTGTTGTGAATGAGAATGACTCTTCATCCTCATTATCAGTAACAGTGTACTTAGACATGCTCTGCGCTTGCTCTGGAATGTGATCGAATCTGTTGTCCTTCCCCAGTACCCCACTTGTCCCAAATAGCTGGCCTCGTCTATGGATCAACAATTCCATTCTTTTTGGTTCCCATTCTAGTGTGAAGGCACTTGAATATGGGATTACATAATTTAATGTTGAGGTTAGGGATCAATTATGACCATTTCTGCGATCAACCCCCAGCTTCATCCCTGACAACAGTTTAGCACAAGGATAATCAAAGCTTTGCCACAACTTATGATTGGTTGATTCATCCAGCAGCACAAAGTTGCCCGAATCTAACATCTTGGCGGCCAAAGTAGTAATATTAATGCTTGTAGATTGAGCATAAGAAGAATTGTAAAGGATAATTGGTTTTCTACTTTGGAGTATTATTTTTAATGCTCCAGAGTAATCAAAGGTTAATAAAATCCCAGAATTGTTGAGAATTGGTCATTTGGATTGGCAATCCATACATAATGATTTGTTTCAGTCCAGATACCTAGGTAAGTGTTGTCAGGGGAAGAATTAAAGAAAGAAAAACTCAGACAATACTTGCCTGTTGCAGAGCATAGTGAGTTTGAGTAATTCAGCATATCACCTGGCCTCAAACTGTCACTAGCTTTTGCAGTCTGTTCATAGAGATATATCAGAAAAACAAGCAAGAAAGAACTTTTGACAACCTGCTTGGCCATAATGATCAAGCACAACCTACGATAAAGAATATTGCTCTTCAATTATTTTTTTCTCGGAACTCTTTACTAGTACTAGATAACAGCTTCTCTGATCATATATGTAATATGCTTTAAAAAAAGTGAGAGCGGAAACCATCAAGTGTATAAATCCACTTTATTAATTAGAACACATCTTTGGTCTATTACACATTATTAAATATTGTATAAAAGGCAAAAACGAAAAAGAAAGCGTGCACTTGCAATTTCAATAATTGATGAATCATTGTACACAGTAACACAGACACATATATCTTGGCCGACATTACTTAATAGAAGATAAACTGCACTTCTTTGTTGTTGATGTAAAATATTTTGTCAAATTTGCCTTCCTCTTAAGTTTGTTATAAGAATTTATTTGGCTTCACGAAAATCTTACAGCTAACAGCAATACAGATGGATATATACCAGCAATACCTTATCTACCAAAATAAATTTCAATCAACTTATCAAAGCACAATGTTTATATAACATTGAAGAGAGTTTGTGTGAGAAGTGCAAAATAAAAGGAGCTTGATATAATTCACTCTTATTTTTTTCTTTTTGCTGCAATTCTTAATATTATTGCGTTAAATATTGTTTCAATTGCACCCATTATTTCTTTAGTGTTGTGGTTCCTTTGATTCTCTTGAATATATTTCTGCAACAAGACCTTTATTGATTCTCTTGAATTATTGTATTTGAAGCAGCCAAAGCTTAACTCAAATGTTTGATCGCGATGCCTACAGGTGGATAGATTCTGATTGAAGATCCATGCTTGCCACCTTCCATCAGAGTCATATCCATCGCATTGTCGGCCCTTGCAATATCAATAGGGTCCCTTTCATTAGCTCTTGCATGTAAATGGCTAATTTTTTACAGCACCCCTGCTGTATAGTTAACATATTCATGACTAGTTGTTGCGAATGAAAGTGACTCTTCATCCTCATTTTCAATTATTGGGTACTTAAACATGCTCTGCATGCACTTTCTTTAGAATGTATTCAAATCTCTTGTTTTTCCCCACTACCGCACTTGTCCAACAAACCTGCCTTCATCCCCGGATCATCAATTCTCATCATTTGGGTTCCCATTATAGTGTGAAGGCACATAAAGCTGGGATTGAATCAGTGTTAACCACGAAGCCAGCGACCAATTACGGCCACTTCGGTGATTAACAGCCAGTTTCATCTTGGAGACTAGTTTGTTGTAGGGATAATCAAAGCTTTGCCACAACCAACTCTTGGTTGATCCATTTAGCAGTACAAACTCTCCCAATTCCAAAAGTTTGACGGCCAAAGTAGTAATACTAATGCTGAGAGATTAAGCCGACGGAGAGGAGTTGTAAGGGATTATGGGTTCACCACCTTGGCGTATTATTAGTAATACACCAGAATTGTCCAAGGTTAAGATCCCAGAATTGTTGAGATCGAATGGGTTCATCTTGGTTGGCATTCCAGGCTTATGTGTAATTATTGAGTCTCCGTAACTAAGCAAGCGTGATCAGAAGTCAGGCTTACAAATTACAGAGAACACAAGCCTGTTGCCGAAACTTTAGTTGAAGAGCCTGCGACTCCGATACTTTAGTTAGATAAACCGTAAATAATATAAGGGTTTTAATAACATATATATAAAGAGCTAGCCACTCCGAAACTTAAGTTAAATAAACCGTAAATAATAATCTATATGAACCACAATAAGTATTAGGTGCATAAACTATTCTTTACAAAGCACAAACACATATGTTGAACTCAACCAAGAAAACACCAACATTAAAAAAATCTAGAATATACGAATTATTTAACTTGAACAGTATAGCATCATCTATTGGTCTCGATCTTCAGTCTACATTCGACAAGGAAATTTCGTACGTGGAACCAGTATCAAATTCTTTGGAAAAAGTTGCTGTCTCAAATATCTTTCCTGCAGCACAGAATGCTGGTCTTTTGGGTAGAGGAAGTGCAGTACTGTTATTTGTTAACATTGATACAACTTCAGACATGGTGGGTCGATCATCTGCATGTTCTTCTGCGCATAGGAGACCAACGTGAATGCATCTCAGCGCTTCATCCCGAACAAATGAATCAGTAAGTGTTGGATCGACCAATTGTTGACCCACACCTTCTTTCCACAGCTCCCATGCCTGTGATATTGATATATCTCAAGCCATATCAGAGAAAAAGGCTTATATGATGAGACAATTAAGAAGTGGGTTTAATTTGACATACATATCCTACTACATTGAGTACGCGGTCAGAATTGTAAAAGCTGTTGTTTCGTCTACCACTAATGATTTCAAGTAACAGCACTCCAAAGCTATATACATCAGATTTTGGAGAGAATACTCCTGCCATAGCATACTCAGGAGACATATAACCACTGCAAGAAAAATGGTCCATGAGTTCTTAATTTGTACAGGCAGCTAGCATCCATTTGGAAGATGCAATAGAATTTAGCCAACTTACTATGTCCCAACAATTCTGTTAGTATTTGCTTCCAACTCTTGTTGCATGAAAATTCTTGCCATACCAAAATCAGAAATTTTTGGATTCATATTTTCATCAAGAAGTATATTACTAGCTTTTAAATCTCTGTGAATGACTTTGAGTCTTGAGTATTTATGAAGATAGAGTAAACCTTGAGCAATTCCTTCAATAATATCAAAGCGTTTCTTCCACTCTATCAACTTGCTTCGAGTAGAATCTTCCCAATAAAAATATTATGTTAGTATAGGGATGATGAATAATTTAATTACAACAAATAAATAGTCAAACTTTAGTTCCCAATCAAATTATGGAAACCTAAGTAAATGCAAATGATTATCCATTATTTTGGCTAGATATGAAGGAATTGTATAACCATATAAACAGTCAAAAAATTGTCCTGAATCAATTATTGGAAAAGTTAGTTGGATGAATTCTCATATATTTATTGAAAAGAACATTAACAACTTACAAACTTACGCTATGATGGTTGTAGAAAAATGATGGTTAAGGAACTTGAGTTTGCATAAGAAAGCAAAGTTGTTTTGTGCTCAGGTACAAACATATAGGCAAAAATAAATTATCATGTCATAAATTTTGGCCTCTGTTAAAGATTGAATTCCTTACCAAACAGAAAGAAGTCCAAGCTTTGGTTGGGCATATACTCGTAGATCAATATCCTCTCATGTCCATGAATACAAAAGCCAAGTAACTGAACAAGATTCATGTGTTGGAGTTCACCTATGAGTGTTAATTCATTTTTAAATTCAACAACTCCTTGTCCTGATGCTTTTGAAAGTCTTTTCACAGCCACTTCCTTTCCTGTTGGCAGTATTCCCTAAAGTGACAAATGACAAATCATTAGTCCTAAGTAGAAATTGAATAATGCAAGTGCCCAAAGGGTGCGAGTCACCTTATAAACAGGTCCAAAGCCTCCCTGTCCTACTTTGTTATCTAAAGAAAAATCATTTGTAGCTGCCATAATAGAAGCATAGCAAAACACCTCTAAATCATGTCCCTTATATATATCATCAGGAAGACTATTGACACAGGAGGATTCACTAGAAGCGTCTAAGTCAACCATTTGAGTCTTCATTCTTTTCTTTTTCCTTCCTGCTTTGATGAATACTTGAAAAATAATATTGAAATCAACTGTCAGTGATATTTCAAAGTATATAAGCAATGCAACTTTTTGAAGTGTATACCTTTAAGTACAGTTTTTCTCATCTTTAAAATTAGGCAGAGAGTGAAAGGGAAGAATATTAGTAGAACACTTGCTGCAATAGTACTTATCCATATCCCCTTTTTGCTACCTGTATAGAACAATATATCAACAAAATATATTATATAAGCAATCTGAATTTTTTTGCTGCAAATAACTACTTATATATATATATATATATATATATATATATATATATATTACTTTGTTGATCTTTTAAGACTGTTATGAAGGGAAGCAACTGCATGCTTTCTTTCTTTCTTTTTTTTTTTTTTCTGAGAATAGGAAATGTTACAATATAAAAATTGAATTTAGAGGAGGGGAGGCTAAATTCGGCTGCTGTAGCTAAGCTCGAGTCTCCACTGGATGCTTTCTATATGGCAAAATATGAAGGTTTAAATTTAGAATCAGGTGGCATCATTGATTGCAATTAAGTTTGCTCTGTTCAGTGAAAATTTTATCAAATGAGTAAATTAAGAAACTCCCACACACAAAATATACATTACCAAATTCATTTGGATCGTTATTCTCCTATTTAAATTATGACATATATTCTCAACAATCTAATTCATATTAGATTTAATTCTAATGATTAAGTAATGAAATCAAATACCACAATTTAGCGCTATTGAAACATGCATGACTTGAGGATTTTCAACCTAAAATTATTAATTATAATTTTATTATTTTCATAAATCATATTTTACTTTATATTCACATAAAAATTTAGATTATTAAATTTATTAAGTCTCACAAATTAACCTATGCAATCAACAAATCTAATTGTTCATTGTAGATTTTGTAAGTATTTAGTATAAAGATATTTAATGAAAATTTCTCCTATAAATTAAGGTTGAAATATGGTTTGTAATGTTAGTTTGAATCCATATAATATAGCCATTCAAATATTAAATATCTGATCTTATAAAATTCAATGATTTTATAGGAAAGGCAGCTGATATACTTTTATATTGTTTATCCAACAATTTTCTCATCAATCGTATTGTTTTAAAGGCAAATTGATATATATATATATATATATATATATATATTCTTCTCTCACAAACTAAATTAATAAAAATAATCTTTGAAATGAAAAAAATACTAACCTTTGTAATGTGATCGCAATTGTAGTTGGCACAGTCTATAAGAAAAGAAACTATCTTCAATGCTAACCTCCCATAACTTTCCATAATAATAAATACATCCAGTTTTATTCGAAGTATTGTAATCACTGAATCCAACACAGTCACAGTTGGTCCAACACTTGTCCCAACAATCTGTTACCGAGATACTTCCATTGGTATCAAAAACCCGAGCTTGATTTGGACTAGTGTTTGAATTATTGAATATAAAGCGGCCTGAAAGACACTGGAATGTGTCACCTCGTTGCCTGCAAGTGGGTAGATTCTGATTCAATATCCATGCTTGGCACCCGGCATCAGTGTTGTATCCATCGCACTTGTCAGCAATGTAAATATCGCCCGGTTGATCATAACCTCGTGCTAACAACTGCCCAGTTTCCATCAGGAACCATGACGTGTAGTTATCATATTTAGGACTAGCTGTTGCGAATGAGAACGACTCTTCATCCTCATTATCAGTAACTGTGTACTTAAACATGCTCTGCACTTGCTCTGGAATGTGTTCGAATCTGTTGTCCTTCCCCAGTACCCCACTTGTCCAAAATAGCTGGCCTTGTCTACGGATCAACAATTCCATTCTTTTTGGTTCCCATTCTAGTGTGAAGGCACCTGAATATGGGATTACATCATTTAATGTTGAGGTTAGGGACCGATTATGACCATTTCTGCGATCGACCCCCAGCTTCATCTCTGACAACAGTTTAGCACAAGGATAATCAAAGCTTTGCCACAACTTATGATTGGTTGATTCATCCAGCAGCACAAAGTTGCCCGAATCTAACATCTTGGCAGCCAAAGCAGTAATATTAATGCTTGTAAATTGAGCATAAGAAGAATTGTAAAGTATAATTGGTTTTCTACCTTGGAGTATTATTTTTAATGCTCCAGAGTAATCCAAGGTTAATAAAATCCCAGAATTGTTGAGAATTGGTTCATTTGGATTGGCAATCCATACATACTGATTTGTTTCAGTCCAGATACCTAGGTAAGTGTTGTCAGGGAAAGAATTAAAGAAAGAAAATCTCAGACAATACTTGCCTGTTGCAGAGCATAGTGAGTTTGAGTAATTCAGCATACCACCTGGCCTCAAACTATCACTAGCTTTTGCAGTCTGTTCATAGAGATATATCAGAAAAACAAGCAAGAAAGAACTTTTGACAACCTGCTTGGCCATAATGATCAAGCACAACCTACGATAGAGAATATTGCTATTCAATTATTTTATTCTGGGAAATCTTTACGAGTACTGTATAACACCATCTCTGATCATATATGTAATATGCCTTAAAATGGTAAGAATGGAAACCATCAAGCGTATCCCGCTCTATAAAATCTACTTTATTAATTAGAACTCATCTTTGGTCTATTACATTTCATTAAATATTGAACAAAAGGCTAAAACGAAAAAGAAAGCACGCACTTGCAATTTCAGTAATTGATGAGTCATTGTACACGGTAACACAGACACATATATATTGGCCCACATTACTTGAGAAAAGATAAACTGCACGTCTTTGTTGTTGATGTTAAACATTTTGTCATATCTGCCTTCCTCTAGAGTTTATCATAAGAATTTATTTGGCTTCAGGAAAATCTTACAGCTTACGGCAATACTGATAGATATATACCAGCAATACCTTATATACCAAAATACATTTCGCTCAATTTATCAATGCACAATGTTTATATATAACTTATGAGAGTTTGTGTAAGAAGTGCAAAATAAAGGGGGCTTGAAATAATTCTCTCTTATTTTTTTCTTTTTGCTGCAATTCTTAATATTATTGTGTTTATTATTGTTTCAATTGCACCCATTATTTCTTTAGTGCTGTGGCTCCTTTGATTCTCTTGAATATATTTCGGTAACAAGACCTTTATTGATAGTTCAATTATGACTGCGGTTTGTTTAAGGTATGGCTGGTACGTTGGCTTACACAAATAATTTTGTACCTGCTGCACCTGTTGATCTAGTTGGATTGTTTCCTTTTTTCCAGGTAATTATCTATCAAGAAGATATATCTTTTAGTAAGTTAGTAGCTGTTTCTGTGCATTTTATTCTTTGAAGTATTACATCATTTTATTGTTCATTTGCATCAACTTGATGAAAAAAGAGTGAGCTTGATGCATCAATTATTTCTGTGTTGGCAAGTTGTTACACACTGTCATATTATTTTTTCTACACTTTTTTTTTAAAATTTTTTTATGAAGGGTATAATTTACAGAGTGAATTGCTCACACATATCTTGTATTTTTTTTGATATTACACAAACTTCCTTTCTATTTTAAAACATACACAAACCTTCCTTAAAAAAAATTTATAATAATTCCTTTTAATATGAATCATATTATCAAGTTTCTAAAGATTTGATCATCTAACATATGAAGATAAATGTGAATAATGTTTAAACAATTAAAATAATAAAATTTATGGTACCGAAGTATCAAGAAAAGTTCGACTACATACATTATTTATATATTTAGTTATCAACGAAATATGTTTCTTTCAAGTTAAAAGACTTGATTTTGTTGATGTAGAGCCAAAAATATATTGAATTAATAACAACTTAAAATTAATTTGCATAACGAAAGTTTATGAAAGTTTTTAAAAAATCAAAAAAGATTTGTGTACGTTTTTTAATTTTGGGTACAATACAAAAATGAAAACTAACTAATTTTAAGGGAGATTTGGGTATGTTTTTAAAATAAAGGTAAATTTCTACCATAAAGACCAATATGTTTTGAACAATAGATGTTTTTCACGTCCAATTGTAGCAATGAATAATTAACCTATATAATTTTTTGAGGACAGTTCCAAAAACAGTACGCTTCTATATAAAAAAAATTGGAAAAAGAAGGGATATTAGGCAGCATTAATGATCACATGAACGGTTAAATGGTGTTTAAAGATTTGTGTATCTTTTTTGGACTGCTAATTATCACATGAATCAATGATACTTATATAAAGAAGTCTCAGCTTTTGTTCAGCATATAATCATATCAATATTTTCTCTCGTCGATGAATGCAACAACCAGGAAGCTAAACAAGATTCAAGTGCTGCAATTCACGTATTAAGTGTTAATTCATACTTAAATTCAACCACTCCCTGTTTTGAAGTTTTTAAAACTCTTTTCATAGCTACTTTCTTTGCCGCTGGTAGTATTCCTGAAGAGACAATTAATAATTCATCATTTCCTATATTAGAAAGTAGATAATGCAAAAACTTCAAGGATGTCAACTCACCTTATAAACTAGTCCAAAGCTTCCCTCTCCTAGTTTGGTATCTAATGAAAAGCCATTTGTAGCTATCATAGCAGATTCATGGCTAAACTCTTTTAAATCATGCCCCTTGTTTATATTATTTGAAAGACTATGCTGAAACGGGAGGATTCATTGGAAGCCTCTAAATCAAGTATTTAAGTCTCCATTCTTTTCTTTTTCACCTCTTCTTAGATGAAAAAATGAAATCAAGAGATATCTTAATATTTGAAGTGTGTACGCAACTTGACTTATGAAATCTATATACCTTTAAGTACAAATTTTGTCTTCTTTAAAGCTAGGCATAAGAGTGGGAGGGAAGATTAGCAATCAATTATTGAAATAGTAGAACTGCTAACAGCCATCCATGGCATTAACTTGAAAATCAGAGTATGAATTATTGTATTTGAAGCGGCCAAATATTAACTCAAATGTTTGATCGCGATGCCTAGAGGTGGATAGATTCTGATTGAATATCCATGCTTGGCACCTTCCATCAGCGTCATATCCATCGCATTGTCAGCCCTTGCAATATCAATAGGGTCTTTTGCATTAGCTCTTGCATATAAATGGCTAATTTTTTGCAGCACCCAAGCTGTATAGTTAACCTATTAATGAGTAGCTGTTGCGAATAAAAGTGACTCTTCATCCTTATTTTCAATTATTGTCTACTTAAAACATGCTCTGCATGCACTTTCTTTAGAATGTATTCAAATCTCTTGTTTTTCCCTGCTACCGCACTTATCCAACAAACCTGCCCTCATCTCCGGATCATCAATTCTCATCGTTTGGGCTCACATTATAGTATGAAGGCACGTAAAGCTGGGATTGAATCAGTGTTAACCACGAAGCCGGTGACCAATTACGGTCACTTCGGTGGTTAACAACCAGTGGTTTTATTAACATATATATAAGGAGCTAGCGACTGCGAAACTTAAATAAACCGTCAATAATAATCTATATGAACCAGAATAAGTATTAGGCGCATAAACTATTCTTTACAAAGCACAAACACATATATTGAACTCAACCAAGAAAACACCAACATAAAAAAAATCTACGAATTATTTAATGTGAACAGTATAGCATCATATATGGTCTCTATCTTAAATCTGCATTCGACAAGGAAATTTCGTACGTGGAACCAGCATCAAATTCTTTGGAAAAAGTTGTTGTTTGGATCAACCAATTCTTGACCAACACCTTTCAACCGTGAGGTTGTGTAAATGTAAGAAAACACAAACCTAACTACATGCAAAGCGTATTGATGCTGTCTAACTGTTCCAAGATATAAAATAAAAATTATTATTGAACTTCCACTCAACAACTTAAACTTTTCTCTAGTGAATAGTTATATACTATTGTATATTTGAGTGGATAAGACACATGGAAATTTCCCATTGTGTGGGGAATTAGTTAAGATAAAGCAGTGTATGCTTTATTATCATTTTGTATATTCATGCGTACGATCCATAACCATATGGCCCATGGAAGTTAACAGGCTATGATCATTAATTTTCATGGAGGAGAAATTTTGTTTTTTCTTCCGCTGTTCCTATGGCTTGTTAATTCTAGGTAAAGTGACCTGATATCGACGGTTTCAGCAGCATGCTTACAAGTGGGTAGCTCCCATATTTGGCATCCTCGATCATTGTTAACTATATATAACCATAACAATGGTCGGGTCCCATTGTTTAATTTCTTGGCATATTTATGAATTTCAGTTGTGTAAGTGAAGCACTCTTCATCGTCAGTGCACTCCCGCATGCGCCGTGCTTTTTCAGAAATGGACAGCGGATCGATAGCGGCTGTCCCGAAAGCATGCGAAAGTCAAATTAGATAATTGCAACTTTAATAAGATGGACGTGTTTTGAGGAGAACGGCTGTGCGTCCGAAGGAACACTGCCCTTTGGAAACAAGATCCTCAGAAAGGTAAAAGCCATAGAATCTATTTTCCTTTTTTGAAAGTAATTGCAACTTTAATATACAAATGGCCGACCCGACTTTCAAAAAGTTAACAAGTGCGTCTTTGTTTTCTCTTTTATTCTTTTGTTTCTTTCGTGTAGTAATCATCATTGGATTGTCTGTAAAGCCAAATTAGACGCATACAACGTTTAGTGAGAAATAGTTGGTCCGAAAGAACGGCTGCGGGTCCGAAAGAACGGCTGCCCTTTGGAAACGAGATCCTCACGTAGATCCTCAGAAAGGTAAAAGCCATAGAATCTATTTTCCTTTTTGAAAGTAATTGCAACTTTAATATACAAATGGCCGACCCGACTTTCAAAAAGTTAACAAGTGCGTCTTTGTTTTCTCTTTTATTCTTTTGTTTCTTTCGTGTAGTAATCATCATTGGATTGTCTGTAAAGCCAAATTAGACGCATACAACGTTTAGTGCGAAATAGTAGGAGATTAGTCCCATTATATTGATTGCACACAGTCAGCATTGTAGAAAGTGTTGTTTCGTCCACCGTTGATAACTTTTAGTAGAAACACTCCAAAGTTATGAATATCAAATTTTGTAAAAAATATTCCATCTATAGCATACTCAAAAGATATATGACTACCTTATTGAGTATAATATAATAATTATTGTTTTCACAAACATCACTGGTGATTTAAGAAAAGTAATGAAATTTAATTAGAAGACTGATCACTATATCCCAACAGTACCATTTGTTTTGCTTCTGATTTTTGTTCTGTGAATATTCTTGCCACCCCCAACACAATCACTCTGAATTCTTCAATTGGAAGCAGCCAAAACTTGAATATTTGACAATGATGCCTACAGGTGGGTCGATCCTTATCCGCTATTCACACTTGGCACCCTCCATCAGTATTATATTCATCCCACTTGTCAGCCCTTGGCAATATCAATACCCATACTGTATAGTAAACATATTTTTGACTAACTGCTGCAAATAAGAATGAACGTTATCATGACACTAGTTTGTATGATGGCTATTTTATCATAAGTTAGGGTTATATGAAGACGTATTTTTTCTGTGAGAGTGCTGCGCACGCCTCTAAAATCAATGAGCTTGAAATACATTTATTAGAATCAACCACATGAAAACAATTCTCCCAAATTGAAACATTATTATGTTTTGTGCACATATTTGAGTTTTGGAGAAACTTTTTTTGGGAGGGGACTAATCTTGCATCCAGTAGTAGCACAATGATACCTTATAAAGAAATTAAAAAAAAATTAATATGTTTATAATTTCTTAGAAGACCTCTTAGGGATCTATGTATTACTGCATTCTATATATTTGGATAAGTGTGTGGCCTTTAAATTGATTGCACTTTGTCATATTAGCATTATTCTCTCACAAGCGCTGAATCACACCTTATTTAAAGCAAAGGGAGCATTATGGGCCTTCATTTAGTCAATTAATTGTTGCTGAGATAGATAATATAAAAGGTTACAACGAGAAAGAAAGCATGCACTTGCAATTTCAATAATTGATGAATCATTGTACACAGTCACAGACACACACCCACAGATATATATTGGCCGACATTACTTTAAAAAAGATAAACTGCAATTCTTTGTTGTTGATGTAAAACATTTTGTCAAATTTGCCTTCCTCTTAAGTTTATCATAAGAATTCATTTGGCTTCAACAAAATCTTTCAGCTAACACCAATACAGACAGATATATACCGGCAATGCCTTATCTAATAAAATTAATTTCAATCAACACATCGAAGCACAATCTCCATATATCATTGAGGAGAGTTTGTGTAAGAAGTACAAAATGGAATAAAAGTTGAAATAATTTACTCTTTTTTTTTGTTGTTGCTATTCTTAATATTATTGTGTATAACATTGTTTCAATTGCACCAATATTTCTATTGTGTTGTGGCTCCTCTGATTCTCTTGAATATATTTGTTGACAACACCTTTATTGATAGTTCAGTTATGACTGCGCTTTGTTTTAGGTATTGCTGGTGGGGTGGCTTACACAAATAATTTGGTACCTGCTGTACCTGTTGATCTACTTAGATTGTTTCTGTTGTTGCAGGTAATTATCAAGAAGATATATCTTTTAGCAAGTTATAAGCTGTTCCTATGCATTTTATTCTTTGATGAACTGCATGATTTTATTGTTCATTTGCATCAATTTGATGAGAAAAGAGTGAGCTTGATGCGTCAATTGTTTCTGTGTTGGCAAGTTGTTATATTCAGAGATGAAAAGTATATGACTCTGTATGGTAACTTCATCAAAAAATGAAAGGGCTGGGTCCCGAAATATATGGTCTGACATGATTTTTATTTGTAGTAATCAAGATAATTAGGCCGCGTTTTAACAGTTGCTTTTGCAGGCTTCTTTGATATTTTGTTGAAAGGATATCTACAATATTTGTTGTTGAATTGTCTATAGCCGTGAATGTGTGAACCTGAATGGATTACATGATATTTTAATTGTTCAAGTTTGGGACCATTGACACATTTGGACAGGTAAAAAATAGTGATGATCAGGTTGATTAGGTACGTACTCAAGTATAAATACCATTGTGTGGACTGCCACTTTTATGTTAAATATCATGAACGGTTAAATGGAGTTTAAAGATCGGTGTATCTCTTTATGGACTGTTAACTATCACATGAATCAATGATACTTATATAAAGGGGGCTTCTTAACAGGGTTGATGGATTGTAGTTCTTCAACTTATGGTTGTCTTTGCCATGCAGTCTTTGTCTGTTGCATCCGATGCAAATAATTCGTAGCAGTACAGATTGAACTCTGTACAGTATAACTTACGCATGAGCTTTAGTTTGTTGTTCGTGAATTATTATTTGAGAAAATGCTGATTGGAGCTTGAGTTCTCCATGCAGATTTGATTCAATTCACTTTCTTTGTTTCATGTAATTGTTCGTTATTTGCATATACTCATGAGGATGCTGCAAATGAAGGCATTTTATTTATTTATTTATTTAAGATTTGGAGTTAATGAAAATGGTTTGGATGGTCCTTCCTTTTCCCTAAAAAGTGCTATAATAAACAGCTTTGATCCATATGATCTGGAAGAAAACTAAAAGAGGGAGTATCATGCGTTCCGTTCTAAAGAACCAGCCACTGATAAAAGGTTAAATAATGAATCAATGAAAACTCTAGAAATGTCAATTTGTATGCTTGAACTATAGGCAATTATATATTATACACTCAAGAATCAAAAGTAAAAAGTGATTAAAAATTTTAGTAATTGATGTATGTGTACAAGTTTGAAAAACTACAATTAACATAGTGTTTAAAAATCATTTTCAGATATTGTCATAAGTCAATAAAATCTAAAATCATGTTTCCTATACAAAATTCATCTATTTTATTTTAAAAATTCTAATATTTTTTTTATAATTCAGGATTCGTTACTTCTTTTTACAATAGAGTGGAATTATGACAATGCATTTGCTGTCATGGAGGAGAACCGAGTATACTTGTTAATTGTAAGCCATTTGTGTATCTATGTTTTGTCGTATTTTGTAAAAATATTCTAAAAAAGTATCATTCACTTGTAAAACTGATTTTTTAATCAATTTGTTCTTAAACAGCCAAATTTATTGTGCCAACGTCCCATATAAAAAGTACATTTGATGATTATAATTTTGCCAACGTTCCAGCCATTTTAATTCCACGGACATAAAATTCATTTTATAACAGCCACCAATAATTCATATCTTTTACAGCTAACATTCCTTCCCTTATAATCAGTCAAACTTTTGTTCGTGGCAAGATACGAACAATCATAAAATTACCAAGAATAAGTGATTGTAAAAGTCATATATACAGAAACTCTTCAAATTTCTACAATTGTGACATCAATAAAGAGCGAACAATCATAAAATTTGTGCAGCATATACTCATATATCAATATTTACTCTCGTACATGAATGCAACAACAAAGAAGCTTAACAAGATTCAAGTACTACAGTTCACATATAAGTGTTGTTTCATTTTTAAATTCAACCTCTCCCTATTTTGGATTCTTTAAAAGTTTTTTAACAGCTATTTCCTTTCTGGTTGGTAGTATTCCTTAAAAAGACAATTAATAAACTATTATTCCTACATAAGAAAGTAGAATGCAAATTTTCAAGTATGTGAACTCATCTTGTGAACTGCTCTAAAGCCTCCCTCTCCTAGTTTGTTACCTAATGAAAAGCCATTTGTAGCTATTATGACAGATACAAAGTTAAACACTTTTAAATCATGCCCCTTGTTTATATCAATTTCCATGCTTGGCAACTTTCATCGGTGCCATATCCATTGCATTGTCAGCCCTTGCAATATCAATGGGTCCCTTTCATAAGCTCTTGCATACAAATCGCCAATTTTTAACAGCGCCCAAGTTGTATAGTTAACATATTCATTTCTAGTTAAACATGCTCTGCACTTGCTTTAGAATGTAATCAAATCTCTTAATGTTCCGCCATACCCCACTTGTCCAATAAACCTGCCCTCATCTACATATCATCAATACCCGTCTTTTGGATTCCCATTCTAGTGTGGTGGCACCTGAAGCTAGTGACCAATTACGGCCACGTTAGTGATTAACACCTAGCTTCATCCGGGAGATTAGTTTGTTGTTGGGATAATCAAAGCTTTATCACATCCATTTAGCAGCACAAAGTTGCCCAGATCCAGCAGTTTGGCAGCCAAAGTAGTATAGTATTAATGCTGGGAGATTGAGCGGAAGAAGAAGAGTTGTAGAGGAATATGAGTTCACCACCTTGCTGTATCATTTGTAATACACCGGAGTTTTCCAAGGTTAAGATCCCAGAATTATAGAGAACGAGTTCATCTTGGTTGGCATTCCATGCATATGTATAATTATTTTGAGTCTCCATAACTAAGTGCGATAGGATGAAGCCAGTCTTACAAATTGCAGACAAGACAAGCCTGTTGCAGAGCATAGTGATGTTGAGGCATTCAGCATATCTTTTTACTTCAAATTGACACCTGCTTTTGGAATCTGGGCACAAAAACATATCACAAAAAAAAGCAAGAAAGGACATATTTCACAACCTCCTTGGCCATAAATATGATGAAACACAGAAATATTGCGCTTCAATTATTTCATTCTCAGAGCAATAATTACAGGGAAGGCTATTATATAGAAATAACTAAGTATTTGGCAGTTTACTTGGCGGTGACTTCCACTTAGCAGCCTGCCTCTAACCATAGCACGTGACCCTTCATTCTTATATATTAAAGACTATGCTACGCATGTGGAGTCAGATAAATCAAGGGGCCAACTTAACAACCTTCTCTCCAATGCTTCTAACTTTTACCGCTTTTTGTTTCAGTACATGAATCTTTTAATGATTGGAAACTTACAAAATTGTCCTATCATATAACTTAACAAGTATCTGATTGTGATGGATGTTGCCATTAACAAATATCTGATCACTGCGAGAGTAAGAGGAATTTTTAGAGTGATATCATCAGTCACCTGTTTGTAAATACGAAATACAAGGGTGATAATAATATATATAAAGAGCTAGCGACTCCGAAACTTCAGTTGCATTAACCGCAAATATACACATCTACTAAACTTAAGCATGAAAAATGCCAACACATGAAAAATCTAGAAAATACAAATTTAACTTGAACAGTAACTTTCCAATACAGGTCTGTATCTTGAATCTACATTGGACAAGGAAATTTCGTACGTGGAACCTGTATCAAATTTTTTGGAAGAAGTTGTTGTCTCAAATATCTTTCTTGCGGCATAGAATGCTGGTCTTTTGCACAGAGAAAGTGCAGCATTATTGTTTGTTAACGTTGATACAACTTCAGACATGGTGGGTCGATCATCCGCATTTTCTTCTACCCATAAAAGACCAACGTGAATGCATCTCAGCGCTTCATCTTGAGCAAATGAATCAGTAAGTGCTGGATCAACCAGTTCTAGACCACACCTTCTTTCCATAGCTCCCATACCTGTGATATTGATTATTTCGCAAGCCAAACCAGACAAAGAGTTTTATATATATAATGGGAAAAGTAGTGACTTTTGTATGACATACATGTCCTACAAGATTGAGTGTATGGTCAGAGTCGAAAAGGCTATTGTTTTGCCTACCACTAACAATTTCAAGTAACAGCACTCCAAAGCTATGTGCATCAGACTTTGTAGAGAATATTCCTACCATAGCGTGCTCAGGAGACATGTAATCCCTGCATAAAAAATGGTCCATGAATTCATTGGAAAAGTTAATTTGTGCAAGCAAGTAACATACATTTGATAGATGTAATGGAATTCAGCCAAGTCACTATGTCACAACAATTCTGTTAGTATTCACTTCTGACTGTTGCTGCATGCAAATTCTTGCCATAGCAAAATCAGAAATTTTTGGATTCATGTTTTCATCAAAAAGTATATTACTAGCTTTCATTAATGACTTTTACTGTTGAATATTTATGAATATAGAATAAACCTTGAGCAACTCCTTCAATAATGTCAAAGCGCATCTTCCACTCTCACAACTTGCTTTGGGTAGAGTCTTCCCATTGAAAATATTATGTTAGTGTAGGATGATGAACACTTTGATGATAAAAAATAATGAGTCAAACTTTAATTACAAAAATATCATGTTTATGGTGACATATGAAGACTTATATAAGTGATTGGGAAAGTTATTTACAGCAAGTCATGAATTTTCGTTGCACTTGTTGAGAAAGACCATTAACAACATGCAAAGTCATGCTATGACTGTTGTGGAAAATTGATGGTTAAGACACTTGAGTTTACATAAGAAAGCAAGAATTTTTTTCTTACTTACACATAAATTATCGTATCATAAATTATGACATCAATTAAAGAATGAATTTCCCACCAAACAGAAAGAAGTCCAAACTTTTATTGGGCATGTACTCATAGATCAATATCCTCTCATGTCCATGAATGCAAAACCAAGAAACTGAACAAGATTCATATGCGGAGTTCACCTATGAGTGTTAATTCATTTTTAAATTGAATGACTCCTCGTCCTGATGCTTTTGAAAGTCTTTTCACAGCCACTTCCTTTCCTGTTAGCAGTATTCCAAGAAGTGACAAATAACAAATCATTCGTCCTAAGTAGAAATTACATAATGCAAGAGTTCAAAGGCTCCAAGTCACCTTATAAACAGGTCCGAGGCCTCCCTATCCTAATTTGTTATCTAAAGAAAAGTCATTCGTAGCTGCCATAATAGATGTATAGCAAAACACTTCTAAATCATGTCCTTTGTATATGTCATCAGGAAGACTATTGACATACGAGGATTGACTAGAAGCATCTAAGTCAACCATTTGATTCTTCATTCTTTTCATTTTCCTCTCTGCTTGGATAAATACGTGAAAAATAAATATTTAAACATAAATATTCAAAAATAAATATTTACAAGTGTATAAGCAATGCAACATTATGAATTGTATACCTTTAAGTACACTTTTTTAATATAAAATTAGGCACAGAGTGAAAGGGGAGAATATTAGTAGAACACTTGCTGTAGTAGTACTTATCCATATCCACTTTTTGTTAACTGCATAGAAGAATATATAGACCAAAAATATTACATAAGCCATCTGAATTTTTTGCTGCCAATAACTTCATTTTTCTTTTATATTTTTACTTTGTTGACCTTTTAAGACTGTTATGAAGGGCAGCAACTGAATGCTTTCTATATGGCAAAATATGAAGGAATTCAATTTAGAATCATGTGGCATCATTAATTGCGATTAAGTGTGCCCTGTTGAGAGAAAATTTTATCCATGAAGTAAATTAAGAGACTCCCATATACACAAAATGTACATTACCAAATTTAGTTGCATCCTTATTCTTTTCGTAATTCAATATGACATATATAGTCAATGATAAAAAAACATATAATATTTAAAACTAATGATTTAGTAATGAAATCAAATTCCACAATTTAATATGAGAATATTTAATAAGAATTTCTTTTTCTTATAAATTAAGATTAAAATATGGTTTGTAACTTCAATTGGAATTTCTTTTTCTTATAAATTAAGATTGAAATATGGTTTGTTAGTTTAATTGGAATTCATATAATATAGCCATTCAAACATCAAATTAATAATCAATCTTATAAAATTCAATATTTTGTTGATAATCCAATATTTTTCTCATCAATCTTATTTTATTAAAGATAAATTGGTACCTATATATATTCCTCTTTTCGCACAAATAAATTAATAAAAAATAATCATGGAAATGAACACAATACTGACCTTTGTAATGCCGTCGCAATTTTAGTTGGTAAAGTCTAAAACATAAGAAACTATCTTCAATGCTAACATCCCATAAATTTCCATAATAATAAATACATCCATTGCTATCACTGAATCCATAATAATAAATACATCCAAATCACTGAATCCAACACAGTCACAGTTGGTCCAACACTTGTCCCAACATTCTCTTACTGAGATACTACCATTGCTATCAAAAACCTAAGCATGATTTGGAATAAGGGCATGGTTTGAATTACTGTATTTAAAGCGACCTGAAAGAAGCTGGACTGTGTCACGTCGTTGCCTGCAAGTGGATAGATTTTGATTCAATATCCATGCTTGGCACCCTGCATCAGTGTTGTATCCATCGCACTTGTCAGCAATGTAAATATTGTTCGGTTGATCATAACCTATGAAGCACAGACATGGCAAAGTGATTGCCGTTTTGGTGTCGAACATGAATCTGACACCAATGCACCACTAACACTGTAGAAAACGTCCTATGGATGTTTCCTTATCCTAAATTTGATTTCTTGTTAAAAAAAATCACCGGATACGCACCACTAGCTCTAGCAATTTGGGGAGTGCCTGTTGAAGCTCCAAAGGTTGCCCCAGAGCCCCTAGAGATCCCCCATTTGAACCAGCCCTTGATGTTGATGGAGCTACACGAAGCAAAACTTATACCCATTTTTTAAGTAACAGGAAGCCTTCTACTCCTACCTATCAAACAATTTTGGGCATTGTCCGAGTTCAAAGTACAGTGGAAGAGCACATTCAAGCAGCTTTAGTGCATGATGGCTTTGATGCATATAGCATCTACCTAAATTGTCATCATATACAGGTTTTCCTTTTCTATTATAAGGGCCAGGCATCCCCGCCACTTGCAACTACGGCACTTGGGGCAAGGATAGTTACCTAGGCACTTAGGACTCTGACACTTGGAGCAAGGATCACATCACCTCGGCACTTGTGACTATGGCACTTGGGGCAAGGATCACCCCCACTAGGGCACTTGTGACTCTGACACTTGGGGCAAGGACTCTGATTGGGGCATTTGGGGCTCTGACACTTGGAACAAGGGTTACACTGGCATTTGGAGCACTGACACTTGGGGCACGGAGTAACACATGGGACATTGGGGGAGATGCATGGAGTCTTTTTGAGGGTGGTGCTGATGTACTTGAAGTGGGAAATTTATCCTTGATGAACCACAATTAGAAGTCATTCTTTATTCAAATGATGGTGAAGGAAGAGATTAGATCACTATAATTAATATTTAGTAATAACACTATATGTTTATTGAAAATAAAATGTTTTTATATTTATAATACATTATGACTTAATTGTAATTATTTTGATGTTTAGCTATGATATCTTTTACTAATCAATAATAGTAGGCAATTTATTTTTAGATATATGCTGATGTTTTCTATTTAGATTAAATTATATATATATATATATATATGCAGTGTTGATATTTTATTTTTTTAAAATTTTACTGTATCAATGTATTCATATCGTATTGTATCAATGTTGTATCTTGTATCTGTGTTTCATAGATCATAACCTTGTGCTAACAACTGACTAGTTTCCGTTAGCACCCATGATGTGTAGTTATCAAATTTAGGACTAGCTGTTGTGAATGAGAATGACTCTTCATCCTCATTTTCAGCAACTGTGTACTTAAACATGCTCTGCACTTGCTCAGGAATGTGTTCGAATCTGTTGTTCTTCCCCAATACCCCACTTGTCCAAAATAGCTGTCCTTGTCTTCAGATCACCAATTCCATTCTTTTTGGTTCCCATTCTATTGTGAAGGCACCTGAATATGAGATTACACCATTTAATGTTGAGGTTGAGGACCAATTATGGCCACTGCTGCGATTAACCCCCTGCTTCCTCCTTGACAACAGTGTAACACAAGGATAATCAAAGCTTTGCCACAACTTATGATTGGTTGATTCATCCAGCAGCACAAAGTTGCCCGAATCTAACATCTTGGCAGCCAAAGTAGTAATATTAATGCTTGTAGATTAAGCAGAAGAAGAATTGTAAAGGATAATTGTGATCAGAAGTCAGGCTTAGAAATTGCAGAGAAGACATGCCTGTCGCAGAAACTTTAGTTGAAGAGCCTGCGACTCCAAAAGTATAGTTAAATAAACCGTAAATAATATAAGGGTTTTAATAACACATATATAAAGAGCTAGGGACTCCGAAACTTAAGTTAAATAAACCGTAAATAATAATCTATATGAACCACAATAAGTATTAGGTGCATAAACTATTCTTTACAAAGCACAAACACATATATTGAACTCAACCAAGAAAACACCAACATAAAAAAAATCTAGAATATACGAATTATTTAACTTGAACAGTATAGCATCATATATTGGTCTCTATCTTCAGTCTACATTCGACAAGGAAATTTCGTACGTGGAACCAGTATCAAATTCTTTGGAAAAAGTTTCTGTCTCAAATATCTTTCCTGCAGCACAGAATGCTGGTTTTTTGGGTAGAGGAAGTGCAGTACTATTATTTGTTAACATTGATACAACTTCAGACATGGTGGGTCGATCATCTGCATGTTCTTCTGCGCATAGGAGACCAACGTGAATGCATCTCAGCGCTTCATCCAGAACAAATGAATCAGTAAGTGTTGGATCGACCAATTGTTGACCCACACCTTCTTTCCACAGCTCCCATGCCTGTGATATTGATATATCTCAAGCCATATCAGAGAAAAAGGCTTATATGATGAGACAAATAAGAAGTGGGTTTAATGTGACATACATGTCCTACTAAATTGAGTACGCGGTCAGAATTGTAAAAGCTGTTGTTTCGTCTACCACTAATGATTTCAAGTAACAGCACTCCAAAGCTATATACATCAGATTTTGGAGAGAACACTCCTGCCATAGCATACTCAGGAGACATATAACCACTGCAAGAAAAATGGTCCATGAGTTCTTAATTTGTGCAAGCAGCTAGCATCCATTTGGAAGATGCAATAGAATTTAGCCAACTCACTATGTCCCAACAATTCTGTTAGTATTTGCTTCCAGCTCTTGTTGCATGAAAATTCTTGCCATACCAAAATCAGAAATTTTTGGATTTATATTTTCATCAAGAAGTATATTACTAGCTTTCAAATCTCTGTGAATGACTTTGAGTCTTGAGTATTTATGAAGATAGAGTAAACCTTGAGCAATTCCTTCAATAATATCAAAGCGTTTCTTCCACTCTAACAACTTGCTTCGCGTAGAATCTTCTCAATGAAAATATTATGTTAGTATAGAGACGATGAATCATTTAATTACAACAAATAATTAGTCAAACTTTAGTTCCCAATCAAATTATGGAAACCTAAGTAAATGCGGATGATTATCCACTATTTTGGCTAGATATGAAGGAGTTGTATAACCATATAAACAGGCAAAAAATTGTCCTGAATCAATTATTGGAAAAGTTAATTGGATGAATTCTCATACATTTTTTGAAATGAACATTAGCAACTTACAAACTCACGCTATGATAGTTGTTGAAAATTGATGGTTAAGGAACTTGAGTTTGCATAAGAAAGCAAAGTTGTTTTATACTTAGGTACAAACATATAGGCAAAAATAAATTATCATATCATAGGCAAAAATAAATTATCATATCTTAAATTTTGGCCTCTGTTAAAGATTGAATTCCTTACCAAACAGAAAGAAGTCCAAGCTTTTGTTGGGCATATACTCATAGATCAATATCCTCTCATGTCCATGAATACAAAAGCCAAGCAACTGAACAAGATTCATGTGTTGGAGTTCACCTATGAGTGTTAATTCATTTTTAAATTCAACAACTCCTTGTCCTGATGCTTTTGAAAGTCTTTTCACAGCCACTTCCATTCCTGTTGGCAGTATTCCCTAAAGTGACAAATAACAAATCATTAGTCCTAAGTAGAAATTAAGTAATGTAAGTGTTCCAAGGCTTCAGGTCACCTTATAAACAGGTCCAAAGCCTCCCTCTCCTAATTTGTTATCTAAAGAAAAGTCATTTGTAGCTGCTAGAATAGATGCATAGCAAAACACCTCCAAATCATGTCCCTTGTAAATATCATCAGGAAGACTATTGACACAGGAGGATTCACTAGAAGCGTCTAAGTCAACCATTGGAGTCTTCATTCTTTTCTTTTTCCTCCCTGCTTCGATGAACACATGAAAAATAATATTGAAATCAACTGTCAGTAATACTTAAAAGTATATAAGCAATGCAGCTTTTTGAAGTGTATACCTTTAAGTACGGTTTTTCTCATCTTTAAAATTAGGCAGAGAGTGAAAGGGAAGAATATTAGTAGAACACTTGCTGCAATAGTACTTATCCATATCCCCTTTTTGCTACCTGCATAAAACAATATATCAACAAAAATATTATATAAGCAATCTGAATTTTTTGCTGCAAGCAACTACTTTTATATGTATATATGTAAATTTTTTTTCCTTTGTTGAACTTTTAAGACTGTTATGAAGGGAAGCAACTGCATGCTTTATTTTTTTTTTTTTTGGAGTACAGTAAATTTTACAATATGAGAATTGAATCTAAAGGAGCGGAGGCCTAATTTAACTATTTGAACTAACCTCAAGTCCCCATTGCAAGCTTTCTATATGGCAAAATATGGAGGTTTAAATTTAGAATCAGGTGGCATCATGGATTGCAATTAAGTTTGCCCTGTTCTGTGAAAATTTTATCCAATGAGTAAATTAAGAAACTCCCATACACAAAAAACACTTTACCAAATTCATTTGGATCGTTATTCTTTTCCTATTTAAATATGACATATATTGTCAACAATCAAATTCATGTTAGATTTAATTCTAATGATTAAGTAATGAAATCAAATACCACAATTTAGTGCCACTGAAACATACATGACTTGAGGATTTTCAAACTAAAATTATTAATTATAATTTTACTATTCTCACAAATCAAATTTTATTATATTTTCACATTAAAATTTAAATTATTAAATTTATTAAGTCTCACAACTAATGTGTGTAATTAACAAATTTAATAGTTCATTATAAATTTTGTAAGTATTTAGTATGAAGACATTTAATGAAAATTTCTCGTATAATTTAAGGTTAAAATATGGTTTGTAACTTTAGTTTGAATCCATATAATATAGCCATTCAAACATTAAATATCCGATCTTATAAAATTCAATGATTTTATGGGAAAGGCAGCTGACATACTTTTTATATTGTTTATCCAACATTTTTCTCATCAATCTTATTGTATTAAAGGCAAATTGATATATATATATATATATATATATTTTTCTCTCACAAAATAAATTAATAAAAATAATCATTGAAATGAAAAACAATACTAACCTTTGTGATGTGATCGCAACTTTAGTTGATACAGTCTATAAGAAACGAAAGTATCTTCAATGCTAACCTCCCATAAGCTTCCATAATAATAAATACATCCAGTTTTATTCGAAGTATTGTAATCACTGAATCCAACACAGTCACAGTTGGGCCAACACTTGTCCCAACAATCTGTTACTGAGATACTGCCATTGGTATCAAAAACCCGAGCACGATTTGGAATAATGTCTGAATTATTGTACATAAAGCGGCCTGAAAGAAGCTGGAATGTGTCATCTCGTTGCCTACAAGTGGGTAGAGTCTGATTCAATATCCACGCTTGGCACCCCGCATCAGTGTTATATCCATCGCACTTGTCAGCAATGTAAATGTTGCTTTGATTATCAATAGCATGTGCGATCAACTGACCAGTTTCCATCAGCGTCCATGATGTGTAGTTAACATATTTAGGACTAACTGTTGTGAATGAGAATGACTCTTCATCCTCATTATTAGTAATTGTGTACTTAAACATGCTCTGCACTTGCTCTGGTATGTGTTCGAATCTGTTGTTGTTCCCCAATAGCCCACTTGTCCAAAAAAGTTGTCCTCGTCTACGGATCACCAATTCCACTCTTTTTGGTTCCCATTCTAGTGTGAAGTCACCTGAATATGGGCTGACATCAGTTAAACTGGAAATCAGGGACCAATTACGGCCACTTCTATGATTAAACCCCAGCTTCATCCCTGACAACAGCGTATCACAAGGATAATCAAAGCTTTGCCATAACTTATGGTTGGTTGATTCATCTAGCAGCACAAAGTTGCCCGAGTCTAACATCTTGGCAGCCAAAGTAGTAATATTAATGCTAGTAGATTGAGCAGAAGAGGAATTGTAAAGGATAATTGGTTTTCTACCTTGGAGTATTATTTTCAATGCACCAGAGTAGTCCAAGGTTAATGAAGTCCCAAAATTGTTGAGAATTGGTTCATTTGGATTGGCAATCCACACATAATAATTATTTATTACAATTTCCAAGTAAATACTATGATTTCTATCTGGGGAAGGAATAGACCAGTCAACAAAACTCAGACAATACATGCCTGTTGCAGAGCACAGTGAGGTTGAGTAATTCAGCGTTTCACCTGGCCTCAAACTGTCACCAGCTTTTGCAATCTTCGCAGAGAGATATATTAGAAGAACAAGCAAGAAAGAACATTTCACAACCTGCTTGGCCATAATGATCAAGCACGTCATACGATAGACGATGTTGCTCTTCAATCATTTTATTCTCGGAAACCATTATGAGTAGTACAGCAGTTTCTCTAATTGTATAAGTAATGCTTTAGAAAAGTAAAAAGGGTAACCATTAAGTGACCCCCACTCTATAAAATCTACTCAATTATTTACAATGCATTTTTGTGCCATTACACTTTATCTAAGTACCTCATATTGTGTAAATGTAAGAAAACACAAACCTAACTAAATACAAAGCGTATTGATGCTGTCTAACTGTTCAAAGATATAAAATAAGAATTATTATTGAACTTCCACTTAACAACTTGTCTAGTAATGGATTACTTGACACTGACAGATATTAATGAGAGACGGCGTTCTAGTGAATAGTTATATACTATTGTACATTTGAGTGGATAAGACACATGGAAATTTTCCTTTGTGCGGGGAATTAATTAAGATAAAGCAGTGTATGCTTTATGATCATTTTGTATATTCATGTGTGTGACCCTTAACCATATGGCCCATGGAAGTTAACATGCAAGGATCATTAATTTTCATGGAGGAGAAATTCTGCTTTTTCTTCCTCTGTTCCAATGGGTCGTTAATCCTAGGTAAATTGACTTGATATCGAAGGTTTCAGCAGCATGCTTACAAGTGGGTAGCTCCCATATTTGGCATCCTCCATCAGTGTTAACTATATAAACCCCTAAAAATGGTCGGCTCCCATTGTTTAATTGCTTGGCATATTTATGAATTTGAGTTGTGTATGTGAAGCACTCTGCATCGTCATTTGAAACATTAGCGTACTCCTGCATGCGCTGTGCTTTTTCAGAAATGGACAGTGGATCGATAGTGGTTGTCCCAAAAGTATGTGAAAGCCAAATTAGATAATTGCAATTTTAATAAGATAGACGTATTTTGAGGAGAACGGCTGTGGATCCGAAAGAGCACTGCCCTTTGGAAGCGAGATCTTCACGTAGATCCTCAGAAAGGTAAAAGCCATAGAATCTTTTTTCCTTTTTTGAAAGTAAAGGCAACTTTAACATACAAATGGCCGACCCGACTTTCAAAAAGTTAACAAGTGCGTCTTTCCTTTCTCTTTTATTCTTTTGTTTCTTTCGCGTAGTAGTAATCATCATTGGATTTTCTGTAAAGCCAAATTAGACGCATACAACGTTCAGTGAATAATAGTAGGAGATTAGTCCCATTATATTGATTGCACAGTCAGCATTGTAGAAATTGTTGTTTCGTCCACCTTCATAACTTTTAGTAGAGACACTCCAAAGTTATGAACATCAAATTTTGAAAAAAAAATGCTCCATCTATAGCATACTCAAAAGATATATGACTACCTTCTTGAGTACAATATAATAATTAATTTTTCATAAACATCACTGGTGATTTAAGAAAAGTAATGAAATTTAATTAAAGGACTGATCACTATGCCCCAATAGGACCATTTGTTTTGCTTCTGATTTTTGTTCTGTGAACATTCTTGCCACCCCCAACACAATCTCTCGGAATTGTTCAATTGGAAGCAGCCAAAACTTAAATATTTGACAATGATGCCTACAGGTGGGTAGATTCTTATCCGCTATTCACACTTGACGCCCTCCATCAGTATTATATTCATCCCACTTGTCAGCCCTTGGCAATATCAATACCCATGCTGTATGGTAAACATATTTTTGACTAACTGCTGCAAATAAGAATGAACCTTCTTCCTCGTTATCATGACACTAGTTTGCATGATGGCTATTTTATTATAAGTTAGGGTTATATGAAGAAGTATTTTTCTGTGAGAAAGCTGCTCACGCCTCTAAAATCAAAGAGCTTGAAATACATTTATTAGAATTAACCACTTGAAAACAATTCTCCCAAATTGAAACATTATTATGTTTTGTGCACAGATTTGAGTTTTGGAGAAACTTTTTTTGGGAGGGGAATAACGTTTATAGCTCTCTTCTCGAACGAAGACCAATCTTGCGTCTAGCAGTAGCGTAAGGATACCTTATAAAGAAATTAAAAAAAAATCCTTATTATGTTTATAATTTCTTAGAAAAGCTATTAGGGCTCTATGTATTACTGCATTCTATATATTTGGATAAGTGTGTGACCTCTAAATTGATTGCACTTTGGCATATTAGCATTATTCTCTCACAAGCGCTGAACCACACCTTATTTAAAGCAACGGGAGCATTAAGGGCCTTCATTGAGTCAATTAATTGTTGCTGAGATAGGTAATATAAAAGGTTACAACGAAAAAGAAAGCATGCGCTTGCAATTTCAATAATTTATGAATCATTGTACACAGTCACAGACACAGACCCACAGATATATATTGGCCGACATTACTTTAAAAAAGATAAACTGCACTTCTTTGTTGTTGATGTAAAACATTTTGTCAAATTTGCCTTCCTCTTAAGTTTATCATAAGAATTCATTTGGCTTCAACAAAATCTTTAAGCTAACACCATTACAGACAGATATATACCGGCAATACCTTATCTAATAAAATAAATTTCAATCAACACATCAAAGCACAATGTCCATATATCATTGAGGAGAGTTTGTGTAAGAAGTACAAAATGGAAGAAAAGTTGAAATAATTTACTCTTTTTTTTTGTTGTTGCTATTCTTAATATTATTGTGTTTAACATTGTTTCAATTGCACCATTATTTCTATTGTGTTGTGGCTCCTCTGATTCTCTTGAATATATTTGTTGACAAGACCTTTATTGATAGTTCAGTTATGACTGCGCTTTGTTTTAGGTATTGCTGGTGGGGTGGCTTACACAAATAATTTGGTACCTGCTGCACCTGTTGATCTACTTTGATTGTTTCTGTTGTTGAAGGTTGGGACCATTGACACATTTGGAAAGGTAAAAAATCGTGATGGTCAGGTTGATTAGGTACGTACTTAAGTATAAATACCATTGCATGGACTGCCACTTTTATGTTAAATATCATGAACGGTTAAATGGAGTTTAAAGATCTATGAATCTCTTTATGGACTGTTAACTATCACATGAATCAATGATACTTATATAAATGGGGCTTCTTAACAGGGTTGATAGATTGTAGCTCTTCAACTTATGGTTGTCTTTGCCATGTAGTCTTTGTCTGTTGCATCCGATGCAAAGAATTCGTAGAAGTACAGATTGAACTCTGTACAGTATAACTTACGCATGAGCTGTAGTTTGATGTTCGTGAATGATTATTTGAGAAAATGCTGATTGGAGCTTGAGTTCTACATGCAGAATTGATTCAATACACTTTCTTTGTTTCATGTAATTGTTGATTATTTGCATACTGATGAGGATGTTGCAAATGAAGGCATTATTTATTTATTTAAGATTTGGAGTTAATGAGAATGGTTTGGTTGGTCCTTCCTTTTCCCTAAAAAGTACTATAATAAACAGCTTTGATCCATATGACCTGGAAGAAAACTAGAAGAGGGAGTATCATGCGTGCCATTCTAAAGAACCGGCCACTGATTAAAGGTTCAATAACGAATTCAATGAAAACTCTGGAAATTTCAATTTGTATGCTTGAAATATAGGCAACTATATATTATACACTCAAGAATCAGAAGTACAAAGTGATTAAAAATTTTAATAATTGATGAATGAGTACAAGTTTGAAAAACTACAATCAACATAGTGTTTAAAAATTATTTTCAGAAATTGTCATAAGTCAATAAAATCTAAAATCATGCTTCCTATACAAAATTCATCTATTTTATTTCATAAATTCTAATTTTTTTTATCATTCAGGATTCGTTATTTCTTTTTACAATAGAATGGAGATTATGACAATGCATTTGCTGCCATGGAGGAGAACCGAGTATACTTGCTAATTGTAAGCCACTCGGGCTTCTATGTTTTGCTGTATTTTGTAAAAATATTCTAAAAAAGCATCATTTATTTGTGGAACTGATTTTTTAATCAATTTTTTCTTAAACAGCCAAATTTATTGTGCCAACGTCCCATATAGAAATTACATTTGATGATGACAATTTTGCCAACGTTCCAGCCATTTTAATCGCACGGACATATAATTCATTTTATAACAGCCACCAATAATTCATTTCTTTTACAGCTAATTTTCCTTCCCTTATAATCAGTCAAACTTTGTTCTCATTAAGTTATTAAAACTTGAGTTAATGTAGATGGTTACCCACTCTCGTGGCTAGATACCAAAAATCATAAAATTGCTCAAAATAAGTGATTGTAAAAGTCATATATACAGAAACTCTTCAAATTTCTACAATTGTTACATCAATAAAGAGTGAATTTCTAACCAATTAAAAAGAAGTCCAGACTTTTGTTCAACGTACACTCACATCTCAATATTTACTTTTGTACATGAATGCAACAACCAAGAAGCTTAACAAGATTCAAGTAGTACAGTTCACATATAAGTGTTATTTCATTTTTAAATTCAACCACTCCCTATCTTGGAGTTTATAAAAGTTTTTTAACAGCTATTTCCTTTCTGGTTGGTAGTATTCCCTAAAGAGACAATTAATAAATTATTGTTCCCACATAAGAAAGTAGATAATGCAAATCTTCAAGGATGTGAACTCACCTTGTGAACTGGTCTAAAGCCTCCCTCTGCTAGTTTGTTACCTAATGAAAAGCCATTTGTAGCTATTATAACCGATACATAGTTAAACACGTTTAAACCATGCCCCTTGTTTATATCAATTTCCATGCTTGGCACCTTTCATCGGTGCCATATCCATTGCATTGTCAGCCCTTGCAATATCAATGGGTCCCTTTCATAGGCTCTTGCATACAAATCGCCATTTTTTAACAGCACCCAAGTTGTATAGTTAACATATTCATTTCTAGTTGCGAATGAGAGTGATTCTTCATCCCCAATTTCAATGACCACGTACTTAAACATGCTCTGCACTTGCTTTAGAATGTAATCAAATCTCTAATTGTTCCACAACACCCCACTTGTCAATAAACCTGTCCTCATCCACATATCATCAATTCCCGTCTTTTAGGTTCCCATTCTAGTGTGATGGTCCCTGAAGCTAGTGACCAGTTATGGCCACTTTAGTGATTAACACTAGCTTCTTCCGGGAGATTAGTTTGTAGTAGGGATAATCAAAGCTTTATCTCATCCATTTAGCAGCACAAAGTTGACCATATCCAACAGTTTGGCAGGCAAAGTAGTACGGCATTAATGCTGGGAGATTGAGCGGAAGAAGAAGAGTTGAAGAGGATTATGGGTTCACCACCTTGCTGTTCATTTGTAATACATCGGAGTCGTCCAAGGCTAAGATCCCAGAATTATAGAGAATGAGTTCATCTTGGTTGGCATTCTATGCATATGTATAATTATTTTGACTCTCCGTAACTAAGTGCGATAAGAAGAAGCCAGGTTTACAAATTGCAGACAAGACATGCCTGTTGCAGAGCGCATAGTGATGTTGAGGCATTCAGCATATCTCCTTACCTCAAACTTCACCTGCTTCTGGAATCTGGGCACAAAAATATATCACAAAAACATGCAAGAAAGGACATATTTCACAACCTCCTTGGCCATAAATATGATGAAACATAGCATTCAATCAATAATATTGCGCTTTAATTATTTCATTCTCAGAGCAATAATTACAGGGAAGGCTATTATATAGAAATAAATAAATCTTTGGCAGTTTACTTGCGGATGACTTCCACTTAGCTGCCCCCCTCTTCAATGAGCTTCTACTGCAGCTCATGGCCCTTCATTCTTACATATTAAAGACTCTGCTACGCACGTGGAGTTAGATAAATCAAGTGGCCAACTTAACAATCTTCTCTCCAATGCTTCTAAGTTTTACTGCTTTTTGTTTCAGTACATGAATCTTTTCAGGATTGAAAACTTACAAAATTGTCCTATTATATAACTTAACAAGTATCTGATCGTGATGGATGTTGCCATGAACAAATATCTGATCACTGTGAGAGTAAGAGGAACTTTTAGAGTGATATCATCAGTCACCAATTTGTAAATACCAAATACATGGGTGATAATAATATAAATAAAGAGCTAGTGACTCCGAAATTTCAGTTACATTAACCGTAAATAAACACATCTACTAAACTTAACCATGAAAAATACCAACATAAGAAAAATCTAGAAAATACAAATTGTTTAACTTGAACAGTAACTTCCAAATATAGGTCTCTATCTTGAATCTACATTGGACAAGGAAATTTCGTAAGTAGAACCAGTATCAAATTCTTTGGAAGAAGTTGTTGTCTCAAACATCTTTCTTGCAGCGTAGAATGCTGGTCTTTTGGGCAGAGAAAGTGCAGCACTATTGTTTGTTAACATTGATACAACTTCAGACATGGTGGGTCGATCATCTGCATTTTCTTCTACGCATAAAAGGCCAACGTGAATGCATCTCAGCACTTCATCCTGAACAAATGAATCAGTAAGTGCTGGATCAACCAGTTCTAGAGCCACACCTTCTTTCCATAGCTCCCATACCTATGATATTGATTATTTCGCAAGCCATATCAGACACAGAGGTTTATATATGTAATGAGAGAAGTAGTGAGCTTAGTATGACATACATGTCCTACAAGATTGAGTACATGGTCAGAGTTGAAAAAGCTATTGTTTCGTCTGCCACTGACAATTTCGAGTAACAGCACTCCAAAGCTATATACATCAGACTTTGTAGAGAATACTCCTGTCATAGCGTACTCAGGAGACATGTAACCACTGCATAAAAAATAGTCCATGAGTTCACTGGAAAGTTAATTTGTACAAGCAGGTAACTTACATTTGGTAGATGAAATGGAATTCATCCAACTCACTATGTCCCAACAATTCTGTTAGTATTCACTTCTGACTCTTGCTGCATGAAAATTCTTGCCATACCAAAATCCGAAATTTTCGGATTCAAGTTTTCATCAAGAAGTATATTACTAACTTTTAAGTCTCTATGAATGACTTTGACTCTTGAATATTTATGAAGATAGAGTACACCTTGAGCAATTCCTTCAATAATGTCAAAGCGTTTCTTCCACTCTAACAACTTGCGTCGGTTAGAGTCTGCCCAATGAAAATTTTATGTTAGTGTAGGATGATGAACAATTTAATCATAAAAAATAATTAGTCAAACTTTAATTACAAAAATATTATGTTTGTGGTAACATATGAAGGACTTATATAAGTGATTGGAAAAGCAATTTACCGATCTCATGAATTTTCATTGCACTTATTGAGAAAGACCATTAACAACTTACAAAGTCATGCTATGATTGTTGTAGAAAATTGGTGGTTAAGGCACTTTAGTTTACATAAGAAAGCAAGAGTTTTTTTCATACTTACACATAAATTATCATATCATAAATTGTGACATCAATTAAAGAATGAATTCCTCACCAAACAGAAAGAAGTCCAAGCTTTTATTGGGCATATACTCATAGACCAATATCCTCTCATGTCCATGAATGCAAAAACCAAGTAGCTGAACAAGATTCATATGCTGGAGTTCTCCTATGAGTGTTAATTCATTTTTAAATTCAATGACTCCTTGTCCTGATGCTTTTGAAAGTCTTTTCACAGCCACCTCCTTTCCTGTTGGCAGTATTCCCTGAAGTGACAAATAACAAATCATTAGTCCTAAGAAGAAATTAGATAATGCAAGAGTTCAAAGGCTCCAAGTCACCTTATAAACAGGTCCAAAGCCTCCCTCTCCTAATTTGTTATCTAAAGAAAAGTCATTCGTAGCTGCCATAACAGATGTATAGCAAAACACTTCTAAATCATGTCCCTTGTATATGTCATCAGTAACGTAGGAGGATTCACTAGAAGCATCTAAGCCAAGCATTGGATTCTTCATTCTTCTCTTTTTCCTCTCTGATTGGATGAATACGTAAAAAATAAATATTCAAAAATAAATATTTGAAAGTGTATTAGCAGTGCAACTTTATGAATTGTATACCTTTGAGTACAGTTTTTCTAATCTTTAAAGTTAGGCACAAAGT
Organism: Dicorynia guianensis; assembly: GCA_037013595.1. Taxonomy (NCBI): domain Eukaryota; kingdom Viridiplantae; phylum Streptophyta; class Magnoliopsida; order Fabales; family Fabaceae; genus Dicorynia; species Dicorynia guianensis. The sequence goes on from JASUAB010000009.1 coordinate 9,207,851, forward strand.
GAAGGGGAAGAATATTAGTAGAACACTTGCTGCGATAGTACTTATCCATATCCACTTTTTGGTACCTGCATAGAAGAATATATAGACCAAACATATTATATAAGCGATCTGAATTTTTTGCTGCCAAAAACTTCATTTTTCTTTTATATTTTTACTTTGTTGAGCTTTTAAGACTGTTATGAAGGGCAGCAACTGAATACTTTCTATATGGCAAAATATGAAGGAATTCAATTTAGAATCATGTGGCATCATTAATTGCGATGAAGTGTGCCCTGTTGAGGAGAAAATTTTATCCATGAAGTAAATGAAGAGACTCCCATGCACAAAATGTACATTACCAAATTTAGTGGCATCCTTATTCTTTTCGTAATTCAAGATGACATATATAGTCAATGATCTAATTCATATAATATTTAAAACAAATGATTTAGTAATGAAATTGAATACCGCAATTTAGTATGAGGACATTTAATAGGAATTCTTTTTCTTATAAATTAATATTGAAATATGGTTTGTAACTTTAAGTCAAATTAATAGAATATAGTCATTCAAACATTGACTTAATATTCAATCTTATAAAATTCAAGTTTTTTTTTTTGTAGAAATAAAATCCAATTATTTTATAGGAAAGGCAGATGACATACTTTCTATATTGATTATCCACTATTTTTCTCATCAATCTTATTGTATTAAAGGTAAATTGATACATATATATATATATATATATTGGCACAAAATAAATTAATAAAAAATAATCTTTGAAATGAAAACAATACTGACCTCTGTAATGCGGTTGCAATTTTAGTTGGTAAAGTCTATGAGATAAGAAAGTATCTTCAATGCTAACCTCCCATAAATTTCCATAATAATAAATACATCCAGTTTTATTGGAAGTATAGTACTCATTGAATCCAACACAGTCACAGTTGGTCCAACACTTGTCCCAACATTCTGTTACTGAGATACTGCCATTGCTATCAAAAGCCTGAGCATCATTCGGAATAATGGCATGGTTTGAATTGCTGTATTTAAAGCGACCTGAAAGAAGCTGGAATGTGTCACCTCGTTGCCTGCAAGTGGGTAGATTCTGATTCAATATCCATGCTTGACACCCTGCATCAGTGTTGTATCCATCGCACCTGTCAGCAATGTAAATATTGTCCGGTTGATCATAACCTTGTACTAACAACTGACCAGTTTCCATCAGCACCCATGATGTGTAGTTATCATATTTAGGACTAGCTGTTGTGAATGAGAATGACTCTTCATCCTCATTATCAGTAACTGTGTACTTAAACATGCTCTGCACTTGCTCTGGAATGTGTTCGAATCTGTTGTTCTTCCCCAGTACCCCACTTGTCCAAAATAGCTGGCCCTGTCTACGGATCAACAATTCCATTCTTTTTGGTTTCCATTCTAGTGTGAAGGCACCTGAATATGGGATTACATCATTTAATGTTGAGGTCAAGGACCAATTATGACCACTTCTGCGATTAGCCCCCAGCTTCATCCCTGACAACAGTGTATCGCAAGGATAATCAAAGCTTTGCCACAACTTATGGTTGGTTGATTCATCTAGCAGCACAAAGTTGCCCGAATCTAACATCTTGGCAGCCAAAGTAGAAATATTAATGCTTGTAGGTTGAACAGAAGAAGAATTGTAAAGGATAATTGGTTTTCTACCTTGGAGTACTATTTTTAATGCACCAGAGTAGTCCAAGGTTAATGAAATCCCAGAATTCTTGAGAATTGGTTCATTTGGATTAGCAATCCATACAGAATAATTTGTTTTAGTCCAGGTACCTAGGTAAGTGTTGCCAGGGAAAGATTCAAACCAATTAAAATTCAGACAATACATGCCTGTTGCAGAGCATAGTGAGGTTGAGTGATTCAGCATATCACCTGGCCTCAAACTGTCACCAGCTTTTGCAGTCTGCACAAAGAGATATATCAGAAAAACAAGCAAGAAGGAACATTTGACAACCTGCTTGGCCATAATAATCAACCACAGCCTACGATAGAAAGGAGATCATTACAAGTACTATAACACCATCTCTGATCATGTATGTAATGCTTTAAAAAAGTAAGAAAGGAAACCACTACGTGAACCCCACTCAATAAAATCTACTTTGTTTACTGTGTAAATGTGAGAAAACACAAACCTAACCAAGTGCAAACAGCACTGATGCCGTCCAACTGTTAAAAAATGTAAGATAAAAATTATTTTTAAAACTTACACTTAACAACTTAAGCTCTTCTAATGACTAATTTCTTGACACCAACAAAGATTAATGAAAGTTGATGCTCTGGTGAATAGTTAAATACTATTGTAAGTTTGAGTAGTGGAAACGACACATGAAAATTTTCTTTTGCATGGGAAATTAATTAAGATAAAGCAGTGTATGATTTATGATTGTTTAATCTTGGAACAACGTGTTAATCATTCTTGTTTCGCCTGTAATTGAGGGGTAGATTTGTAAATGAACCAAAATTAGAGAGAGAAATTTAAATTTTTCTTTTTTTTTCTTGGTGATAAGAATTAAACTCTTTAATTAATCATTAATTAATTCAATCTTTATACTAATGGCCGACACCACATTAGAAAAGCAAAACCTAATAACACATATGGCCTACAAGTGGATAGATTCTTATCCGCCAATCAAACTTGGCACCCTCCGTCAGTGTTATATGAAGAAGTATATTTTTTGTGAAAAAATGTTCACGCTTCTAAAATCAGAGAGCTTGAGATGCATTTATTAGTATGAACCACTAGAAAACAAATCTTCCAATTTGAAACATTATTATGTTTATAATTTCTTAGAAAAACTTACAGCTCTATTTATTACTACATTCTATATATTTGGATAAATGTGTGGCCGCTAAATTGATTGCACTTTGGCATATTACCATTATTCTGTCACAGGCGCTGAGCCAAACCTTATTTAAAGCAAAGGGAACTTGAAGGGCCTTCGTCAACTGGTGCAGATATAGATAATATAACAGGCTACAACGAAAAAGAAAGCATGCACTTCCAATTTAAATAATTGATGAATCATTGTGCATATATATATATATATATATTGCGTACAGAGAATGCTTTAGAAGAAAATGACTTATTTTGGAAATTTTTATTTTTTAAAAAATTAATCTCTTAGTTATTAACTAAGAGAATATTCTAGAGAATAAAAAATAAATTCACTAGGATTTGTTACATACTCAAAAAGCACACTAAAATTTAAAAAAAAAAAAAAAAGTCACGCCCACAAACTTATATTTACATTTTGTTTATAATACATTATTTGAGATTGGTCTTAAATTAAATATGAAACTTGATACAATTTAAAATTGATCTTAAATTATATATTATAAACAAAACATAAATATAAGAGCATCAACATGAAAATAATCTAATTCTTAACATACACACGTAACGAAGTCATCATTCTCGACGAAGTAACCGGCGAACAGAAGAAAGAAAGGTGGGTCCAGTCATTGTTTGCTCAGCCAGTGGGTTGGTGGGTAGCTAGAACTTTATAGGAGTTTAAAAAATTTTTTAAAACACGTACTCATTCTATAGCTTGGCGTTCTGGGTGTTAGTTTGAACCCTTAGAAATTTGGAAGTATGACTCCTTAGCCAGCAAGGCACAAGGGAAACCGGCTACTCATTCTATAGCTTTAATAAACACAAAATAAAAAAAAAATGAATTGACAATGTATCAAGACGCTATGTGGTGGCTACTTTATCATAAGTCAGGGTTACGTGAAGAAGGATATGTTCAGTTAAATCATGTTTCACGCCTCTAAAATCAAAGAAATTGAAATTAATTTATACATTAGTATATCAAATTATCAATCACTGGCTAGAAAACAATTCTCCAAATTTACTAGTGGAAGAATTTCTTTATTTTTTTAAAAAATTGTTAAAGGAAATTAGTATGCATGCATCTTCTTTGACTCTTGATGTTGAACATGGAATCATTGTGGTTGGATCCACCAAAAGCGCAGTAGATAAACAAGGAGATACAGAAAATTGACAATGAGAATGGTTTTCATCGTCTTCAAAAGCAATTGCAACTCTTGTAAAATAATAATTCACCCTACGTGCAAATGGCCAGCCCAACGTTAGAAAAACTAAGAAAAAAACCTACTTAAAAATCTTCTCTCCATTGCTTCTAAGTTTTACTGCTTTTTGTTTCAGTAAATTATGAAAGATAAAATATATAAAATTATTCTTAAATTTTTACCTAACAGTTTAAGCTTTTGAAATAATTGGTACCTTAATATAGATTCAAAAATAATGATTAAGAGTTCAATCTTCAATGCCATCCAAAATTAAAAAAATTGTTCACATTTTATACTCAAAAGAAGCATTTATGTATGAGGGCCATAAAAGATAAAATATATAAAATTATTCTTGACTCTTCACCCAATAACTTAAACCTTTTGAATCTTCACCCAACAAATTAAGGTTTTAGAATAGTAGATTCAAACTCACAAAATTGTCCTATTATATAGCTTAACAAAGTATCTAATTGTGATGGCTGTTGGATGAACATGTAACTGATCACTGTGAGAGTAAGAGGAATTTTTACAGTGAAATCATTAGTCACCCATTCGACAACACGAAGTATAAGGGTGATAATAATAAATATAAAGAGCGACTCCGAAAATTTAGATAAATAAACCGTAAATAATAATCTATGTGAACCACAATAAGTGTACTTTACAAAGCGCGTACACATATACTGAACTTAACCATGAAAAACATCAACCTAAGAAAAATCTAGAAAATACAAATTATTTAACTTGAACAGTAACTTCAAATATAGGTCTCTATCTTGAATCTACTTTGGACAAGGAAATTTCGTACGTGGAACCAGTATCAATTTTCTTTGGAGGAAGTAGTCTCAAACATCTTTTCTACAGTGTAGAATGCTGGTCTCTTGGGCAGTGGAAGTGCAGTACTATTGTTTTGTTAACATTGATACGACCTCAGACGTAGTGGGTCGATCATTTGCATTTTCTTCTACGTATAGGGTACCAACATGAATACATCTCAGCACTTTATCCTGAACAAATGAATCATTAAGTGCTGGATCAACTAGTTCTTGACCCATGCCTTCTTTCCATAGCTCCCATGCCTGTGATATTGATTAATACGCAAGGCAAATCAGACGCACAGGATTATATATATATATATATATATATATATATATATATATATATAATGAGAAAATAATGAGTTTAGTAAGACATACATGTCCTACAAGATTGAGCATGCAGTCAGAGTTGAAAAAGCTATTGTTTCGTCTACCGCTAACAATTTCAAGTAGCAGCACTCTAAAGCTATATACATTAGACTTTGTAGAGAATGCTTCTGTCATTGCGTACTCAAGAAACATGCAACTACTATAAAAAAAAAAAAAAATGGTTCATGAGTTCACTAGAAAAGTTAATTTGTACAAGCAAACAGCATGCATTCACTACATGTAGTGAAATTTGGCCAATTCACTATGTTCCAACATTTCTGTTAGTATTTGCTTCTAACTCTTGTTGCATGAAAATTCTTACCATACCAAAATTCAAAAATTTTGGATTCATGTTTTCACAAAAAAGTAAATTACTAGCTTTTAAGTTTCTGTAAATGACTTTTTAAGTCTTGAATATTTTATGAAAATAGAATAAGCCTTGAGCAATTCTTTCAATAATGTCAAAGCATTTCTTCCACTCCAACAACTTACTTCGACTAGAATCTTTTCAATGAAAATATTATGTTAGTATACATAGGATGATGAATAATTTAATTTTAAAAAATAATGAGACAAACTTTAATTACAAAAATATAATGTCTGTGGCTAGATATGAAGGACTTACATAAGTGATTGGAAAAGTTATTTACAGCTACTCATGAATTTTCGCTACGCTTGTTTAGAAAGACCATTAACAACTTACCAACTCATGCTATGATTGTTTTGTAGAAAACTGATGGTTAAGGCACTTGAGTTTATATAAGAAAGCAAAAGTTTTTTTTTTTTTTCATACTTATACATAAATAATCATATCATAAATTGTAACATCAGTCAAAGAATGAATTCCTCACTAAACAGAAAGAAATCCAAATTTTTGTTGGGCATATACTCATAGATCAATATCTTCTCATGTCCGTGAATGCAAAAACCAAGTAGCTGGACAAGATTCATGTGCTGGAGTTCACCTATGAGATTTAATTCATTTTTAAATTCAAGAACTCCTTGTCCTGATGCTTTTGAAAGTCTTTTCACAGCCACTTCCTTTCCTATTGGCAGTATTCCCTAAAATGACAAATAATAAATCATCAATCCTAGTTAGAAATTAGATATATAATGCAAAAAACATCTAATTTTTCAAGTCACCTTATAAACTGGTCCAAATCCTCCCTTTCCTAATTTGTTATCTAAAGAAAAGTCATTTGTAGTCACCATAATAGATGCATAGCAAAACACTTCTAAATCGTGTTCCATGTTCATATCATGTGGAAGACTATTGACACAGGAAGATTCACTGGTAGCATCTAAGTCAAGCATTTTAGTCTCCATCCTTTTCCTTTTCTTCTCTGCCTAGATGAATACGTGACATCTAAATATTGAAAGCAACAGATATTTGAAAGAGTTTAAAGCAATGTAACTTGTTGAAGTGTACCTTTAAGTACAGTTTTTCTAATCTTTAAAGTTAGGCAGAGAGCGAAAGGGAGTAGAAAAATTGCGGCAATAGTCCATATCCACTCTTTGTTACCTGCATAGACAAAATCCTTGTCTGTCAGCCTCTTTCCCCCCAAATAAATAAATAAATAAAATAAATATTAAATCAAAAGGATTGCTAACCTTTGTGATCCGGTGGCAATTTTAGGTGGTAAAGTCTATAAGAAAAGATAATGTTTTAAATTTTATAAAGTAAAAATTGCATAATTTTTAAAGCATTAAAAAAAATAAAAAAGAAACCACCAACAAAACAGCAGCTAGCGTCCCTAAGGCAGATGGGAGTACAAATTCATCGATTGTGATAATGGTGAAAAGGGAGACTTAGTGATAATGACTTTTTATTCATATTCTCACGTCTTCTGTTTTCTAAGGAGGAAAGAGAAGAGCTTTGTAAATTCGTTTATTAATTGTCATGGTAAGGATGTTGGTGATGTATTAATGGAATTCAATACAAGTGCAAAAGAAGTGAAGAGATTAGCAGAGTCATCAAAGAAGTGCGTTTGCAAATCATTCCCTTTCTGAGTTCCTCTCTTTTGCTTTCTCATAATTGTGCAGCTGGAATTCATATAATGCTGTTTACCTATATACAATTTTATTGTTCATGATGAAGAGGGTTTTCTTAGAAATAAATGTCAATCGTATGAAGAGGGGACTTGATTAATATGTTCCTTCGTTGGCTCGAAATTATCTCAAGGACTTCATTTGATTTCTAAAAGCTGGAACATCTGCACCTGCCTGTGCTTTCCAAGGACTCAAACATGTATTAATATATAGTAGGAGTTGGGGTTTCCCTGAGATGATCGCCCAATTCAAGTTTATCCACATTGACTGTGGATGCGAGTTACTTTAGCTATTTGTCAAGTTTAATGAAAGATTTCCCCAAACCCATCTCTATGGAGAATTAGTGTGTAGCAACGAGAAAGAGAAAACAGAAAAAAGGGGAGAATATTAGTCATATTGCAAGTTTTATTATTTTTCTGATAATTTTGATAAATTTGTTATTCCAAAGATGTTCATCGTTAAATAGAATTGAAATTTTGTACAATTGTTCGCAATAATAGATTTTGTATATTAAACAATGGAGATTTAATTTTGAAACTTCTAGGCTAGAGCTGCGAACTGGACGAAATTTTCACCCTTAAACTTGAGATGTTATGTCTTTGTCACCATGAATTGTTGCCATGTCCCCTGGGCTTCTTAGGCAGTTTCCCCTCGTATTCAGGACTCTTCACATTATCGACTAACAAGGTTCAGAGGAATACGACTTTCGTTATGGGCAAAATGAAGCTTGAAGCTAAAACGGCCCTTGAAATCCCCGTTTCTTGTCTACTAATCTTGACACCCTATTGAAGCCACGAGTGCTCCTAGTAAGTGAAGATACAAGACATAAATTGTAAGTTACAAATTTCAACACCCACATTGTTAAGTGGTCTGAAGATGACAGAGAAGAGGTTTTTGAGTTGTTTATTAAATGCCATCAACCAGAAGTTGACAATGAGTTAATGGAGTTCTATACAAGGGCAAAAGGAATGGAGAGATTAGGAGCATTATCATAGAAGTGTTTTCATAAAGCATCGCCTTATTCGTTTTCGTGATTTTGCAGCTTAAATTCATTTGATAATTTGATAAGATTTTCTTTAAAAATGTCATTTGTGATCTGTTTGGTATGTCGGAATTTATTTCTTCTAATTAGGGGTGCATGAAAAATTCGAATTCAGCTCACTCTTGTATATGTCGACTTCACTTGTGATATGTCAGTTATATACCAGAGTGGATCAATTTGAATTTGATTCGTGTATAATTAATTAGTCAAGTTTAAATCAGAAATCTTAAATTCAATTTTATTCAATCTCATTCAACCTTATACCATAAATCCAATCCGACCCAACTGTTACACAACCCAACTTTTTATGCTTTATCTGAAGTTTTATGTAATACACATTCTTTATACACATTTTTGAATCCATGATATTATTTGTTAGTTTCTTGGATAAAATTATGATTATGAATATGATTGAAAAAAATACATTTTTTTGATAATTTGCTTGAATAAGAACAAAATAAAAATTGAAGACGAATTATTTAACTGATAAGAAAAAGCAAACAGTAATTTTTTTAAAAAAAAATTATTCAAGTTTCAACCTTGAGATAAAATAAGAGAAAAAAAGAAAGAAAAAATCTCACATCTTAAAACACGACATGTCGTTTCTTGGCAACCCTCTCGCGCTGTTGACCTGTAGTATCATCGTCCCTCCGTATCGCCTGGCAACACGCACCTTGTGTACCTTCCCCTTTCATTTTCCCTCGCTTTTTCTGCATCTTTCTCGTTTCCAACATATTAACGAGCAGCAAGAAAATATTACCCGGTTGGGTTTCGCAGGTTCCATAGACTTTTCTCTTTCTGGGTAATTTCATCGTATGTGATATATTAGCTTAAAAAATCGGTGCTTTAGTAGCAAGTTAAGGCTTGGTTGGAAATTTGAACTCATTTGGAAGAATTTCTGAGGAAAAAGCGGTGGCTAAATATAATCTCAAATTTTAGGGGCAATCTTACTTTACATCGTACTCAGTTTTTTTCTTTGTTTTTTTTTTTTGGTTGGATTATGTGTATATGAACATTGATTGTGAAGTAGAAAGGCATAAATTTCCTGTTATTTTTCCTTTTGAAATGAAGCTAAGCTTATTCAGTGTTTATCGTCCTTGTAACTTCCCAGTAGTTCTCAAAACTTCTGCTGTTAGTTATCTGTGTCGACCATTTTGCTCTTCCTCATTAGTATCCCCACCCGCCGCTCTGAAACCTCAAGTCCCACTCTTTCTGAGGGATCCCATTTACTCAACAACGTTATCCGACCTCAAAAAATGGCATGATTGGGCCAAAAATATTGCTTCTTCAATTGGTTCAACCTTTGTGCAGTCAGATAACGGGCCAGACTCGAGCCTCTTGTGTAGGGAGCTTAGGTGGCTTATGGAAGATGTTGTTGAAGATCACTCGATGTTTTCCCACATGAGTGTTGAAAATGATAGAAGAGTAACAATGAGGGCTGATATAGAGGAGCTGTACAATCTATGGAAGCAAAGAATTGAAGAGAGAAGACCTTTTCAGTATATTGTTGGATGTGAGCATTGGAGGGACTTGGTGTTGAGTGTCCAAGAGGGGGTCTTGATTCCCAGACCGGAGACAGAACGTATTGTTGATTTGGTGGCTGATGTGGTTTCAGAAAATGAAGATTTGAAAAGTGGGGTATGGGCAGATCTGGGGACTGGAAGTGGTGCCCTTGCCATTGGTATTGGAAGGATTTTGGGTAGTGGGGGGAGAGTTATTGCTACTGATTTAAGCCCAGTAGCAGTAGCCGTTGCAGCTTACAATGTGCAGAGGTATTGCTTGCAGGTTAGTGATCCAACTCATCCAAGCTTTCACTGCTCATTTTTTTATTCTTTTTGGATATTTTCTTCACTGATATTTATTGCTTGTTACACCCAATAGTGATATTTCATGAATGCTAAAACCGGAAAATCAAATATTTTAACTTTTGAAGATTGCAGTGTAAGCTTGAATTTGTAATTTTTCTATATGACTTCATATCTTATGGAAGATGACAGAATCAATCAACTTTGTGGTTGTAGTGTTAAACATACGGAAAAATATTCATTTCTTTAACATATAGAATTAGATAACATGAGTTACTTAATTGTTAATCAATTAATAGCTTTAGCTCAGCTGTGTTGTTCCTTGTCTTTGTGTGAAGTGACAATGTAAGGGTAAATCTCGATAATTGATCATCACTTATGAAATATAAGGCCTTGCAAAGAAATCCTGAACTATAATTGCTGGCCAGAGAAGTGTTCTCCGCCCGCTTTCCTTAAAAACTTGGTACATTGATGCTTCTTGATGGGTTCATTAGCCAAAAATCCCATCAACATATAAGCTACAATCTGAATGTGTAAGACTGTTAACATAGTAACCTATGATGGCTTCACAATCATCAGAGAAGACAGGAATGAAGATCCAGCTGCCTATTAGAACAGAGTAGTAACCTAACATTGTTGATGGAAGACTGATGACATCCACATGGGTGGGCTATGAGGTAGAGCAAGAGAGTTCTGATAGGGATGCCAGTAGAGGGCAATGTGATGGAAGCAGAAAAATCACATGCCTTCCACTTTGGAGTTTGTTTTGAGAGAAGGGAGTTCTAGGATTTTTCGAACTCTTATGCTTATATTTGTGTTTTTCATACTGTTGATGTTTGAATTGTTTTAGATGAGGGAAAGTTGAAGATATAAATTCTTCTGGGGAATTAAACCTAGCTTTGTGGTGAAATTAGGTATTATATCTCATTATCTCTATGAGGGAAGAGAAGAAATTTAACTTTATAGACCGGCCGCCCGTCCCCCCCCCCCCCCCAAAAAAAAAAAAAGAAATTATAAAATGATGATTTTCACACAATTGCCTGTCATTTTACCTGTCCCCTTAGGTCTACTTTCTTTATAGATTTTTTTCTGCTGCTATTTGGTTCTGGCTATCCATTCGATCCACTTTATTATCCATTCCAGGACATGATAGATATAAGGGAAGGATCTTGGTTTGAACCATTGAAGGATGTAGAAGGAATGCTTACAGGTATTGTTAGTAACCCACCATATATACCAAGTAAAAATATCTCTGGTCTACAGGCTGAAGTTGCTAAACATGAACCTAGAGTTGCATTAGATGGTGGTAATGATGGCATGGATGCTCTTCTCCATCTTTGTGATTGCGCTGCTTTCATGTTGAAACCTGATGGATATTTTGCCTTTGAGGTATGGTCCTTTTATTTTCTAAGTATGTCAAATTATATTTTCTGTTTTAGTGTAAGTGTCTAGAAGACCAAACTTATTCTTAATCTTACTTCTGCTTACACTTAGTAAGGACTCAAGTGTTAATCCGAGAATAGTATTGACAATTTGATGGCTCATATCACATTGGGCACGGAAAATGTTAAGTGTGGTTAGGCTGTCTTATACATCCGATCATGGCTGGACTATCTGGTAATAATTTTCAAGGGCAGTCAACTGACATTCGTTTAGGCCATTATCTATGCTTAAAAGTTATGCAATTTTAGATTAAAAGAAGAAGTTATTTTATTGCAGGACTCTTGACATGGATAGTATCACCTAACCAGGAATCATGCTAATTTCCAGAATATCATGTAATTTGATAACTTTATGTAAAGAGTACCACAGCATTAGTGTTGCTGCTGTAAAATTGCAGAACTTGATAGGTTCTCACATCATAAACTATTTTTATATTATAAGCATTTTGATTAGGGAAGATCATGTCACATCCTCGGTGCCATGTTTGTTTCTTGTTATCTTGAAAGACAAGAAATTAGAGAATTAGTAACTCTTGGTTAAATATCGTTATCATTCTGTGGAGACAAGCTGGATCTGGAGCAACATAGCTATTTCATTGATTTTATGTTTTGCTTTCTGTAATTTTGTGGAAGTGAATCAACATCATTTGTGAACAATCCTGCGATTGAGATGATAAAAGCTTGTTTAGTTTTCTAATACTCTAACTTATTTGTGTGAGTTGCTAGTAAACTCGCAAATTTCTTCTGTGATTTGCTGTTTGTTTTGTACTCTATTATTGTTTATATGATATATGAAGTTAGATTGGTCGGGTTTTCTTTGAAGTTAGTTGAATTTACACAATAATGGTTATCAGATATTTCTAATAGGAGCTACTTTCTTATCACTTTTTATGGGTTATAGTCTGGGACTGCATGGTTAAATGCAGAAAGGGACCAAACAAATGAGGAAATCTAAACATGTTTGTCTACAGCAAGGTATAAGTATGGGTTGTACATTAGGAAGAATAGACATGCTGATGAGGGAAAATCTCCAATGATTGGAGAAGCTTGGGGAAATGTGTAACACCCCAACTCCAAACAAAAACCATAAGTACATATTTACTAGAAAATTTGGCAGAGTCTCCTCTAAAAACTCATGCCTGTCAGATACAACAAATTATTCAACTAACCTAATAAACAACAACCTACACAAAATAGATCCAATACCACCTTCACTAGATGGTATTTCACACTTTTAAACTTGTACCTAAAGTAAATATAACATGAATACATTTTATATAACAAAAAGCTAATCAGCACAACCAAAAGAAATCAAGATGCTGATTTTGGCTCAATCCCTTCAGCTACATCCAAAGCTAAACTATTTACCAATACTCAGCTATCAATCTGCGACTACAAAGAAAATTGAGTGAGCTTATGCCCAGTGAAGAGAGAAGAGACTAACAGTGGGGAATAATGCACGGTTATCAAAATATAACTCTTTTCTCATAGTTTTAATTAGATACTATCAACATTTATTGCAAAACATTATCGTGCTGAAATATAATTATACTTGAGTAAAAATACTCAGTTAAAGACTTTTTAACAAGAAATACCAATGCTAGAAATAAAGTAATTAAACATTTCACCTTATACTATTCCTTTTAGAGGCACTGCACAAAAAGGATCATAACGCTCACTATAGAGTTTTAACCATAGAACACCTTGAACATTGCAAGCCACTTGAAATATGCTATTAAGCTGAATATATTATAAACTGCATCACTGAGTTCCAGGAGCAAAACTTTTGAGATGCTAGCATCCCTGGGCACTCAGGAGTAATATCTGATAAGCTGGTCATACGTTAGCATAGAGCAATTATAGAATAGTTGGTCATATGCTAACGCACAGCATTAAAGCTAGTTATATACTAGTGCAGAGCTACCCCCAAAAAGCTAAGTACACAAGATATATACCCCAAAAGCTCTATCTATACCCTGTGCGGTCCCAAAGACCTTATAAGCTAGCTATCAATTTACTTTTCCAGTGGCTACATATTCAATGATGAATTTAAACATTAAATCCTTTTATCAATAAGCTTTCTCAATATGTCAAACTATAAAGCATCACTCTTATGTAAAATATAAATCTCTAAAACATCAGGGTACAACTAAACAGAATTCCAGACGTCAAATCATATTTTTGACATAATTGATATACATTTCATAATCTAACATAAATCTAAATCAAAGAAAACCATGGAACCTAATCTTGTAAATAATCTTTCTTATGAATCATAATTTTCTATCATAGTATACCTTCATTGTTCCATAATTTTTTTAAAAGAAGGTAACTTAGAGAAATGATTATTTATTGCCGGATATATTCTACTAGATTTTCCAAAACAATTGTAAGAATAGTAAATAGAATATCAATCATTTTCTTAAAAATACCACTGTTATTAACTAATTCACTCACTTGTACCACCGACTACTTTGGAAGGCTCTTCACGGACTAATTCCTCTCCTAGATCTTCGCCAAATAGTTGTCTCAATAATAGGACTAAATTGCTAATCCTATAATAGCTTAAAATGGATGCATGATATGCATGTATGTATGCAACAAGCTCGAATTTTATATAACTTGTCTTGGAATTAAAATCTGAAATTTTTATTCAAATAAAAACTTGTGTTTCTAATTTTAGGTGCCTTTGAAAGCTTGTAAAAGTGAATTGCCCAGTTCAAGATATGGTTCAAATCATAAGTGATGCTTGATTGACAGAGTGCAGGAAAGCAGAGCTGATTAATTTCAAAATTGCAGCAGAATGAAAAAGAATCTATGTGTCTATTTTCTAATGCCTTTGGAATTTTGTAATTTGAATGTCTACAACTCCAGAAAGACTCAAAATGATGGCAGCTGTACAGGATTTCAGTAATCCAATTCATCTATAATTTCATCACACATTATTTGCATATTCCAAACCTTATAGAGCTAATCTATGTATCCACGTTTCATTTATTTTATTAATAAGGTTTATAAACAAATTAAACCACTTACATAAAATAGAAGCAAGTAACTAAAATTTTCTTCAATGTGTTAAATTTTTGAAGAATACTAGGAGAAAATAAAAGGGATAGGAACTAAAATGGTGAGGCATAGTTGCAGGTTATACCTTATTCAGCAGTAGAACTAGCACAAAATCAGCCTTACAGAACTTGATAGCCAATGTAAAAGCCCCAAATTACCTTGACTTCAGAAATTAGAAATTAAGAAGTTGAGAACAAGAAAGAATGGAAGACATAGTGGCTGTACAGAAAAGAAAACAGATAAATAGAAGTGGGAGGTTGGCCGTGAAATCATGAGGAAAGCCAAAGAAATCCGTGGTGTGGGTGATGTGAGAAGAAGAACTAAGGAAGGAGAAATGAAATGGTTAACATACAGAAAATTTAAGTTGAACTGAAAACAAAACAGAGAAATAGAAATAGAGGAGAGGCGTTAGAACAGAAGAAATTAGAAGGATATAATTGTGTGAAGAGAACAGCACTTACCAGCAAATGAAATCATTTAGTGAAAAACAGCTAAAACTAAAAAGAGAAATGAAGGCTGTGTAGTGAGACGGAAAGGACGAAAACAGAACCAGCAGAGGAGAAGATGGGCAGGGTTTAAGAAAGAGGAGTAGCCTAGAAGAAATGGAGAGAAAGGGAGACGTGGAAGTACTTGACTTGCTGAGTTAGAGTCAAGTAAAATGTGGCTGTACTTACAGCATTTCAAGAAGAAGAATTATTGTTTATTATTATTTTTTTTAAGTACAAAATTCTGCACTAATAATGACGAAAATAGAAAAAGAAACTTTTGTTAATAATCTTCATAAACACTGCTATATTAAAGTCACTTACTCCTTTACCTATTTATTTATGAATAAATTTGACCTTGTCCACTAGTTTATTTAATTTAGTTTACTTCATATAATATGTTCATTAATACACTTAGCTATATATATATGTATATATATATATATAGACATATGTTGGTGGCATGATTATAATACGTGTGCATGAATGTCATGAGGTACTTAGCCTAATATCAAATCTAAGGAAAACTTTTAAGACCCAAATCTAATTACTATAACCCACTACACCTACTGTTGGATAGAGGTGTGACAAAATGCTTCCAATGATGGAGCAAACAACAGAATAAGCCACGTGGCTGAATGAGAGACTAGCCTCTCGAATTGCCAAAGAGCTGCATTGTAATCAGGGTAGAGGTTATCTTTTTTTGTATTTTCGAGCTCATCTAAGCTCTGTTTGCACTGTAACTGCCCTTTTGTTAGTGGAATCCTATCAGGGTCTTTAATGGGGTAAAATGTATGAATTGAGCCACTGCAATAGGCGGACACTATGGAGTTGCTTATTCTGTGTTGCTTCTAATAGTTCCAAACTTGACTTTCCAGACAAATGGTGAGCAGCAGTGCAAGGCTCTTGTTGATTACATGGAAACTAATAGAAGTAGAAGCTTCTCCAATGTTGAAGTTGTTTCCGATTTTGCTGGTATTCAAAGATTTGTAACTGGATTCCGACAAAAAGCAATTTGAGTTGGGAATTTATGTGAGATTCCTGAATTGAATTTCATTAGACGCAGCAAAACTGAAGAGAGGCACATAACTTGTTCTCCGCCTTAGCTCCTGGAGTTTATTTCATTTTCTCAAGCATCCATTGGTACGCCTAAAAGTTGTTCCAACTCAATGAATTTGGAATGGACTTAAGTTTTTCCAACAGGTTAGTTACTAACTTGAGAAGTGTTTTTCTAGTTCATCTTCTGACATTTTTTTCTTTCTTCTTGGTTTGAAACCTTAGGAAGGAGGTCAAGACTGGAAAAAGAGGCGTAAGAAAGAATGTTCATGTGGTGTTACCCGAATACAATAGTATGCTTGGATGCTCCACTGTCGAGAAAGCGCAGTGAGTAAAATAATAGAGAATCAAATATGTTGCAGAAGCAAAATGGTTTTAATCATGTGATGCTAAATAATAGAAGTTAAGTAAGATAAATCCTTTAATTTGTTATTTTTACATTACATTTAAAAGTTTCTATCATGTCATGTTAAATAATAAGAGTTTATTAAGGATTACTCTTGTTATTACTACATTGTTTGTTTTTATTTGAGTGAATTCAAAATAATAAATTTTATGAGAACATATGTTAATTTTTATTTCTTAGAGTGTTTTATCCCTTTATTGTATTTTAAACAAATTTAAGAATTATAATTAGGTATTTAGGATTTTTAATTTATATCTTATTTATGCCATTGTTTTTATTATTTTAAGTAAAATAAAATACATATAGTGTGTTACTATTACAATATTGTAATAAAAAAACTAAAAGCTAAATAATAAAGTATTCAAAATAAAATTAAAATAATTTTTTTATTTCTATATCTATATTGATATATATATATATATATATATATAATTATGTACACACATATTAGAAAGAGAGCTTTATGCGTCTATTGAGTATCTATTATTGTATGAAATGTTGACATATTATTATTATTATTATTATTATTATTATAAAAAATTATAATTAAAAAATAAAAGTTACATAAAAGTATATTAAAAGTTAAAAATTTTAAAATTTATTGAGATTATATAATTTAAAATAAATGAAAAGTAAAATAAAGAAATGATTCAAATTTGTTTAATGTTGACTAAATTTATAAAATTAAATTTATTAATTTTTAAATATTTCGTACTTAATGAGATGAAAAGAAAAGAAATTAACATTTTATAAGTTAAATATATTATATTAAAATTATTAATTAAATAAAATTTCTTATTAATTACTTAAAAAATTAGTTACCACTGTAGGTAATAAGAATAAATCTATCTATAGGCATGTGGTGAAACAAAAAATTCAAACATGAAACGGTGCGTTTCGTGCTTGAACTGTTTTTTCTTTTTTCTTTTCGTCTCTGCTCATATCTGCGACATAAGTTGCAGGCACGTACGATTAGCATCGTAAGCCTCAAAGTACCACAAAATTCTATAACTCAGTTTTAACGGTAAATAATTAAAACATGCAAACAATAAGAAGAAAACAAAATTTAAATTTGTTTACATGCTTCAAAGTAAATTAAAAAAAAAAGGAAAAACAAAGTTCAAATGTATACATGTTAAAAAAACTTGTTATATATTCTTAAAACATTTATTATTATAATAAATACTAATACATGTCATAACCTTAAAATCTTATAATCAAAAAATAAAAGATATAAAACATCTTAAAAGTTTAAAATAAATGATATTCAAAATTATTGACATTAAAATTTTTTTAAACAAATAAAAAATAAAAAAAGGAAATTTACAACTCGTTAAATTTTTTAAATTAAAATGATTTATTTAAATGTTTCATAATCAATGGAGAAATAAAAAAATTACCAATTTTATATGCCAAAATTTATTATATTAGAAATAGTAATTAAACACAATTGCTCATTAATTACTAAATATATTAATTAGAATAATAAATGTTATCATATTAAATTACCACAAAAAATGCAACAAATTTTAAAATTAAATAACCAAAATATGCTAAAAATAAAAAGGAAACAAATTCAAAATGTTTCCGTCAAATGTTTTATAATAATAAAGAGTAAAATAGGAAACAATGTTGAAATCTATATATTAAAAAGAAAATTATTAAGTATTTTTTGGATATTTATGACTGCAATTAGAAAATAAAAGTTAAATAAAAATATACTAAAAATAAAAAATAATCAAATTAGAACCTGCAAAAATTCAATATTTTTAAACAAATGAAAAGTGAAAAGGATTACATTTAAATAATATTAACTACATTTATAAAATTACAATTGACTATCATAATTGCTTTGTTCTCCAAAAACACAATAAAGTTATCCATTTTATAGGTGACATTTAGTATATTAGAATTGATACTAAAAAAAAATAACTATGAAAAAATCAATAATTAATTGTTACAAGCATTATTTGCTATCATAAATATTAAGACATCATATTATTAAAAACTTGTAATAAAAAAACTTTAAAGTGACTTAAAATGGTTGGGTTAAGTAGTAAGTAACTTATAATTTTTAAAGACAAATTAAAGATTTGAATCTTACTGGAAATACTACTCAGGGAAGAGTTTTTCTTTGCACGATCCGACTCAAGGGATTAGGGTTCTATGTCTAAGCTTTTGCTTCCAAAATAAAATTTTAAAGTTAAATAATTGAAACATGCCAAAAATAAGAAGAAAATAAAACTAAACTTTAATGACATTAAATGTTTTAAAATAAATAAAAAGATTTAAATTTTATAATATTTAACTACATTTATAAATTAAAAATATCCATATTAAGTGTTCTATAATTAATAAAAAAGTAAAAAAAATTATTATAATCCATACAATATACAGAACACTAATAAATTGTTAATATTATTTGTTGTTACTATTATTTATAAAAAAGAAGGTAAAGGATAAAAATTCGAGTATAATCCTTTTTGCTGATAATTATTTTTAATTTTTTCTTCGTAAAAGCAATAAATAAATCAGACGAAGACATAAAACAGTTAAATTACAGAATTTTCTTGGTAAAAAAAAAAAAATCTCCCCCAAAAAGTATCAATGTATTTATCATGTGTAAGTCCGAACACTGTAGAAGAAACTCAAATGGAGTTGAACACTTAAAACCTCGCTCACTCGCTGTCCATTGCGTTCATCCGCGGCACCTTCAGCTGCAGAAAGACACCCACGAGGAGCAGCATAATAGTTTAGGCTGCTTTCGTTGACACCTGACTTTTCCAGATATCCAAGAGGACTCCTTTTTGTATGGTCGCTGAGGCCTTGGGGAAATGGCTTCCACCCTTTTGACAAGGCCGCTATTGGGTCCTCGCCTAATTCACTCTTTTTCGCTGCTCACTCAAAAGCCACAAACTTTTACTTCTTTCTTCAATGTAAGTCCCATCTGTTTCATGAAATTTAATATGGGTTGTTTTTCAATCTTCAATTTGTGCATGAATTCTCTATATATTCTCCCATAAGACTAGAATCTGTGTCTCTGAAACTAGGTTATTCTGCTTCTTTGGTTTTGCATTTTTTAGGTCCACATATCTGGATTGTAGTTCCCGCATTGAATTTAAAATTTTGACGTTCATTTGTGTTTGAGAAGTGACCTGAGTGATGTGCCGAATAGTTTTTTCCTTCTGGATTGTTGATCAGTTGGGTACTTGCATGACTTATATTTTTGGGTAGTTTCAAACAACTCCAAATTTTGTGTGTGGCCTCGAAGTATGTGCTTTAACTTTAGTGCCATCAGAAAATTCATGACAAATCACAAATGGTTATGGGTGTTTTGCATGTCCCTTCCCAGACAAATATATAGGTAATACACTTTACTTAAGCCAATCAATATCGATGGACTAAATTAAATTCTTGTACTTGCTAATATGATAATACCAATTTGTCATCGATAATGATACAAACCAGAAGTCTCAATCAGTTTGCACAGTACTTTTTGGATTATTATATAAATTAGCTGCAAGCCATGAACTTGGGGTTATAAATTTCCTTTCTTCCCGTTGTTTTCATGTGTGAATCATTGATACGGATGGCAGTCAGTCTGTCAGATATGAAACATATGTAAGTATATATTTCTGTTAGGTGCAAAGACTGATTCTCCTGCTAATTTTATGCATCAAATTTTGATTGAATTGAAGCAATTGAAGGAATACATTTCATGCAATCCATGATGTAGAGAGCTTTTCCTTTATGCAGTCTAAATGTTTCAATATCCTAGCTTATTTTGTGAAAAGATCATCTTAATATTAAAAGTCACTAATTTCTGTCTGCATTGTCTTATTCACCGCAAGCTCACCTTTGGTCTTAGTCTGTTCTTTTGGCAAAGCCCTTGTCTTATAATTTCTCTTCTTCGTGCAGAAGAGGCAATTTTGTTTATGGGTTGGCCCAGTCTATGCAGCACAGAAAACAAAAGTAACTGGTCGGACTCCTTGTGTTGTAGCTGCTTCCTTAATCGGTACAAGAGCTGCGTATTCAACGCAACCTGCATCTACAAATGAACCTGTTGTTTCTGTGGATTGGCTCTATGCTAACCGGAAGGAGCCTGATATGAAGGTACTTGCTTATATTGCTGTCCTAAAGATGGCTTTATGCAGTTTTAATTCCCTAATTTTATAATTGTTGCTGTCGCAGCCACTGCTACTATTTTTTTTTCTTGATTTTTTCCTCTGTGGTTTTTCTGTGCAGTATATATGATACACTTTGAAAAATAAATATAATTGTGATTGCAGTTTTCTAAAATAATAATGAAGGGATGAAAGTTTAGAGCATTTTCTATCTTTCTTTTTCTTCTTTTTTTTTTTTTAATATAAGTTAGAATCCTAGAGTTAATTAGAAAGCTGTAAAAGAATTGCTAGATATTATTAATTCCATCAGATTTGGTAAAATTAATTTCTCTGCACCTTATTAATTATTTAGTGGCTGAAGCTGAACTGTTATAGGCTATCAGTTAAACTCTTTAACTAAAACATCATCCTTTTTGGATGACCAATTTAATATGGTTGCAACAAGCTTGGAAAATAAAGGTTTTAAGCTTTTAGCCACCCAAATATTTATTCTAATCAAACATCAGGTGTGAGTATCTCAACATCAATCCATGAGTACAAGCATATGAATGGTATCTAGTCAAATTAGAAAAGCACACTTTTCGTTCCCTTTAGTTTGCACAACTTGTGGTTGGGTTTCTCACAATCTCTTTTTAGGTCACTTTTATCCTTCTGGGGGCATATAATCAATTTGTTATCAACATCATGAATGTAATATGCTCATCTTTCTAAATTTTGTAAAAATGCTATGTTATACATACATTTTCTGAATGGTACACCTTCATATGATCTCCATGGTTTCCTTCTATATCACATCATCCAGTTAAACACTAATGAATGTCTTGGCTATTTTACTCAGGTGCTGGATGCATCATGGTACATGCCAGATGAGCAAAGGAACCCTATTCAAGAATATCAGGTCTAAAAGTGCTAATTGAATTCTTAATAGGGGAAAATTATAACAAATGGTAGTATATGGTATAGATGGGATATACTCTCATCTGTGTTATTATTTAGGATTTTTTCCTTCTGTTCATGATTTTGAAATTATTGTGTATTTTGTGTAACACCGTGCAAAACAGGTTGCTCACATTCCTGGGGCCCTTTTCTTTGATGTTGATGGAATAGCAGATCGGACTTCAAATGTGAGCTGGTTTCTCTTCATTTTATTGATTTTATCTTTATTTAATCGACATCTTAGGTTCTGTATATACGTTTATGTTTGTTTATTTATCTTTTTTATAAAGTATGAATTTAGTATGGCTTCATGGGGAATGAAATCTTGTCACATATCTAGAATCATAAATTTAGTTGCCGCATTATGATCTAGGTTGCACTGAAACGCCAAATTGGCTGGCATCTTGGTACCAGAGATGGAAATGCGATCTGGACCACAGCACGTGTCTCCAGTGTGTCTCTTTCTTTTTTCTTTTTTTTTTTGTTTTGGAAAAATTTGTCAAAACACATCTCAACGCGTCTCGACTCTTTAGCAGATGGCCTTCCCCTCTTCGAACCTCCATGCATTTGCTGAAAATTTTACCAAAGTCAAAGAAGAAAAGGATATGAGGCTTGAACTCGAAGAGAAGAAATGGTCTTCCAACATGCAACTGCTAATTGAGTCACACTCTCTTGCTTGTAGAAATTTGGTCCTTGGAGTTGGAGGTTCAACTGCTGTTGAATGAGAATCTGCTCCAACCGAAAATAGAATACAAAAGAAGATAGGAACAAATTTTTTTTGGACCTTATAATTAAAGTTTGGGCTTGGGGATTTCAATTTTAATTAATTTTTAGTAGATGAACTTATTTTAGTAGTAAGTTGGGCTAAGGGTGATGCCTTTGATCTGGTTCAATGGCCCAAACATGTTTACTATGATGATGCTTTATATATATATATATATATATATATATATATATATATATATATATATATATATATATATATATTACTATATTATTATGCTGTATCCTGCAGTACCCGTACCCCCATTTTTTGGAAAATTGTTGCACCCATGTTTTGTAACCTTTCAAATGCAAAACTTGTTCCCATATCCACACAACATAGATTATTATCAATGAAAGTGATTGAAAAATGGAAGAGAAAACAAAACGTGAATAATATCTTTCTTAAAGCAGCTTTCAGGTAAGCCTTTGGAAAAGGATATCTTGCAAATTTAAGGGATGTTTTAGAACCAACACTGCTGATAGTTTGTCTTCTTTTCTATCGACAATAATTTACATTTGGATCTTGGAAACTCTTATTGTTAATTGTACTTTTTTACTCTATTAGTTCAAATTTAATTATTTTATTAAAATTGATTTGTAAAATCACGCCAATTTATGTTCATTTGCTAATTATTTTATGCTACATTTTGTTGGAGCATTTATAGTGTGTAACATCTGTAATTGAGACTCTCCACAATGACTTGTACCTGTCATTTAATGCAATTCATTTTTGCTTAGTGGTTAATGTATGAAATTCAAATTGTGTCAGTTGCCACACATGTTGCCATCAGAGGAAGCTTTTGCTGCTGCTGTTTCTGCCCTTCGCATAGAGAACAAAGATGGGCTGGTTGTTTATGATGGCAAAGGAATATTTAGTGCAGCTCGTGTCTGGTGGTAAGCCATGATATTGTAACTAGCAAATCATTAATGACTGAATTTGGAACCATGGAATTTGCTATGTTGTTTCAACTAATACTACTCTTCTTTCTTCAATGATTGATAGGATGTTCCGAGTGTTTGGGCATGACAGAGTTTGGGTATTAGATGGTGGCTTGCCAAGATGGCGTGCATCAGGATATGATGTTGAATCTAGTGCTTCTAGTGATGCTATATTAAAAGCTAGTGCTGCTACTGAGGCAATAGAAAAAGTATATCAGGGACAAGCAGTAAGTTCACAATCTTACACCTATTTTGGTATAATTTTTTTTTTTTTGGAGTTTCTTTTTGTTTTCTTGGATTAAAAATTGAAAAAAGCTGCATCTTCTTGCTTATGTACATAAATTAGGAAGGATATTTATCATTTATTCATGAATCATAGTTTAGAAATCAATTGTAAATGAGTAAATCTCTTACAGAAAATAGAGATAAGAGATATAAATGTAACGAGCAGTAGATGTTGGACTTTCTTTATAATTTTATATATGTAATATCATAGTTGTTAATAGCGCGCTATAGCGATCGCTATAGCGCATAGCACTGCGCTATGGCTTGTTGCGCTACGCTACGAGGCATAGCATAGCGCAGTGCATATAGCATAGCATAGCACGCGCTATGCTATGCTATTTTTGCGCTATTGTGCAAAAATAGCGTGCGCTATTTGCGCTATTAGTATTTGGCCCAATTTCTTCATTCCAAACCTTCTTCCGCCTATGCTATCTTTTTGATTTTGCTTTCCCTCCCTCCCTTCATTGCCTTTATCATATTTTTTTAAGTTATTTTATATATATTGTTATTATTTAGGGTTATATTATATATATAAAAATATATATTTATATATATAATATAGTTGCGCTATTGTTCAAATAGCAGTGTGTAATGCGCAACGTTATGCGCTATATCGCAATGATCTCAAGCGCTATAAGTGCGCTATTCGCTATTAACAACTATGTGTAATATATATTTTCTTTTGAATGAGAATAGAAGTAACTAGATGTGGCAATGTGCGGGGTATATTGTATTGCTAACATTTGACTCATCAAATTCTTTCACATAACTCATCAGTCTTTTTTTTTTTGTTTTTTTGGTAAAAAAATTTTGAGAGTTTATATTTGAAAATTCAGTTACAAATTGGAAAATGCGATGGAATGGAAACTTAAAATATTATGCTTATGCTAGGTATTTAAATACAACAGTGGTAAAGTTATAACTTTTCTGGAATTATTTATTGCCCTGAGGTTCAGATTCAGACCTATCAAGACCCAAATCTTTTGTTTCTGGCTTAGAAAGACCAGATTCCTATTGGTTGAATGTATTGAATTTATATTTGCAATCTTTGTATGTATTGGTCCTCTCACATGCATTTCTGTTTTCAGGTTGGTCCAATCACATTTCAGACTAAATTGCAGCCACATCTTATTTGGACCCTTGAACAGGTGGATGCATTGTAATATATGCTATCTTAAACATTTATCCTTAAAATGCTTTCCTTTATTGCTTAAATCTTGGATTATGACTTGAATTTGCAAGTGAAAGTATATAAGAAGGCGCTCCATTTTATTTATGGGGAAAATGATACCACTACAAGCACTTAAGCAATTGATTAAATTACACTACCAAGATTAAGAGGGATTAATGTTTTTAGAAATGTCAACAGTTAGCCAGCCAGAGAATCCAATATTCGTTTGTGTCAAAAGTATTGGTTTGGTGGTGTGGCTGCAGTACCAGTTGATTGAAGCTTTATACTCTGAGCCTATTGTTTAATGTATGAATTTTCCTCTTTTATGTGATTTCATGCCTCTTAATATTTTGAGATGCAAAATTATTAAGCAGTGATGTATTGGCACCTATTTATAATTGGGTATAGAAATCATGAAGAACTATAAAAAGTTAAAGAAATATAAAAGCTATTAAAGATCATGAGTGCCCCTTGCTTCAAGGAACATTGAGCATAAATGTGATATATTTTACAGGTGATCAATTATGCATCGAAATGTTGGTCTCTGTGTGATGAGTCTGATGACTGAGGTCCTAATGAATGCAAATCAGGAAAAAGAGACTCTATTTAGGCTTTTAATGGCACTGAGGTTTATACATCTCAAAGTATCTCAATGTGCTCTTAAATTTGACATGTTTGTGTAATACAAGAATAATATAAAGATTACATGCAAATATTGCAGTTACAGATGAATGATGAATCCACTAGAGAGCTGTATGAATTAAAGCAAGTTTCAGTATCAAAAATGGCTCCTGGTTTTGTTTGGGAGTAATGTATTCACTTTGAATGTTTGGTCTATGAATGTTAATAAGAAGTTAGTTGAGTTCCTATTAATATGTTGCATATTAAATGTGTTCTTTCTTTCTTTTTTTTTTTTTTTCCTTTTCCTAGGTAAAGAAAAATATTGAGGAAAAAAGTCACCAACACATAGATGCTCGATCAAAGCCCAGGTATTTTACATTTCCTTAATGGTTCTGATAAATACACATGTTCTACCTGTATGAGTTGGAGGCATATAACTTCCAATTGTATATATAAATTTGAAATATAAGCATTTGATTAATGGTGCAACCCTGTCATCTTTCGTCTTATTATTTATCTTTTAACTTGAGCAACATATTTTGCATTATGGAGAATATTTGTTGCATGTTTGGAGGCAGCATTACTTATGAAATAGAGAATAGGGTATTTTCATAAATGGCAATTTTTTTTTTTCTTCCCTGTAATGCTGAAGGGAAATAAAATTGAAATGAATCTAAAGTTTAAAAGCTGACAATGGGTAGTTCAATCTCAACGAAATACATATAGATGCCCAGACCTATTTTCTCTATTCAAAGAGTAATATATAAATGGTAGTAGAGAACAATTTGTCAATACAAATAAAAAACTAAGGGCACTAATGCCTCTGATATGGTCAGTAGTTCACTTTGAATGGATAGCAGAAAAAGGGTTAATTTATTCTTTCTGTGGCTCAAAATGAAGCACAAATGAAAAATATCTAAGCTTGTTGTATTTCTTTAGTTTGCCTTTCATTCTTGATTCTTTTTGTTTACAAGTTCAACTTGTCAAAAACTTGTTTGATAAATCAGCCTACTCTTTTTCTGCCCAATATGGAGGATAACTGGGGTGGTTCAGTGTCCATTCACTTATGTAAATCTAGAATAATTAATTGAGACAATTCCTCTGCTGGAAACTAACGTTGGTTCAGTAACTTTGAGACACAACCAACTATATTTGTGTTGTTCAGTGGCATGGAGTACATAGTAAAGTGCTAATATTTTGAACTTTTTCTCTTGTATTGGTGCGCAATATGTGGGTTTGTTAGGCTACACTTGAAGATGTTTTCATGATCGGTTTCATGGGTTTGGCAGTAAAAAGGAACGAAAATTTTTGTGATGTACAACATTCTTTATGGTCTATTGCTTTTGCATTGAGAGGAATCCCAATACTTTGCTGAATTATTCTTTAGCTCCTCATTAATTGTTCCATAAAAGTTTGTACATTTAATTTGTAATTGTTAAATTATGGAGCAGGTTTGATGGAGCTGTGCCAGAGCCCCGAAAGGGAATCAGAAGTGGTCATGTACCTGGCAGCAAGTGCATTCCTTTTGCCCAGGTATGACCTTATAGATAGTCAGATATGGTCTTGTTCATCTTGTGATGATTATCACTAATCAGAAAAAGCATATATTTCCCAGTTGTAGCACTGTACTTCACTTGGCACTTCCAGGTCAATGTCTTAGCCTTGGCTTGGTAAATTCTATCTGCTGACTTTCTTTTCATGGGTGATAACCGAATTTCCTACTTGTTAGACTAAAATATGAAAATGAGATTAGGAACTGGTATGGTGTGCTCAAGGAAGACAAGTTTGGGGCTTTGGAAAAAAAATGTTTGTATGTTAAAAAATATCTAAGTTGTTTCTTTAGAAGAAATATGAGCTTGTAACTAAGGATACTGTTGAGATGCATATTTGAAGGAAATGTTCCAATGGTCAGAGAGCAAAGTACGCATGTCAGTATCACAATGGCAAATTGGGCAGCACAACAAACTTGAGCCCGACTTGGTGTTTACAGCTTTACTTTGATTAATAGTGTGATGACAACTCAAGCATCCTAGTTGGCTTTGGATCTTGAGAGCTTAAGACTATAATTTGGATTAGGATTAGGACCCAATAAGGACTTCTTAAATTTTGTAGAAGTTATTATTGGGGCACTCACTTTACATATTCTTACTATATTAGCTTATGCCTGAGGAATTTTAATTCTCTTCCCGCTCTTCTGTATTATTGGTACATATGATGCAACTAACAAATGGATAAAGATACAAAATTCTTTGACAGAATATGATATCAATTGCTGTTTTCCTTATTTTTTTTAATTGTTTTTGGCAGTTGTTGGATGCTTCACAGACATTGTTGCCTGCAGATGAGCTTAAGAACAGATTTGATCAGGAAGGTGTGAAACGCCTTATGAAATATATTTCTACGCTGAAATCAGTTGCATTACTTTGTTCTTAAAACTTCTGATGATCGCTTAGAAAGTGTAATATAGTACTGACTTTCCTGCTCATATGCAGGCATCTCTTTGGAAAGCCCAGTTGTGACCTCATGTGGCACTGGGGTAACTGCTTGCATTCTTGCATTGGTACCTCTCTTTCTCTCTCTAAATTGAATGAAAGGAAAAAAAAAAAAAAATTGCTGTATAGGTTAACTAATATCCACATTGCGAAGGGGGCAGAAGAGAAAACAAAATAGTTGATAGGTTATTCTTTAGTATGTTTAGTGCATATAACCTTCTGTTCCATTTTCTATCTTCTTAGGACAACTGATGTTCTTCCATCCTTCTGTCTCCATATTCTGTTTTCATGCTTTGGGACAATATTTGATAATTGTGATTCTGTCTCCCAGATCTGGATCTTCTCAATAGAGTTTTTCATTTGACACTGCCAAATGAAGAGAGATAAATATACACAACTTGTGCAAGTGGGACCTGCACTGGACTCCACATGGGCCTTACCTGCACAAGTTTGTGTCTATCTCTCCCCCACTTAACACTATCAATTGAAAAACTCAATTTAGAGAGTTCTCTTTCCTGCCTCCCCAAGTTTGATGCCTAATAGCAATGCATTTGCTGATCCAAATGTCCATTCAAAATACATTTGACATCTCAAACTGGAAGTTATAAGTTAGGATTAAATAGCTACAACTTTCTTTTCCTATAGTTCCTTTATGTATAATAAGGTAAAAAATGGTCAGGACTCAGAAGAGCTTTCTACTGAATAGGAGAATGCTTTTGTAGAATCAGCAAACAATGTCTAAATGGTTGGATTCATACCATGGATAATGTTATTGGTCCATATAAAAGCCTTGATAATGGGTGAAACCTCTTGTGCCTTGTTTTGATTATATAACCCACCACCTTTTCAGGGTCTCCATCGTCTTGGAAAGTCTGATGTTGCAATCTATGATGGATCATGGACTGAATGGGGAGCACAATCTGATACACCTGTAGAAACTTCATAAAAGGAAATGGCAAGATTCTCATGGTAAGCATGCATATGAGTTTTGCCCAAAAGGTGTTAGGGTAGAGTCTGTATCCAGTGCAGTCATACATCTTGAACCTTTTTTTTTTACTAATGATTTACTGATGTGTTTGTTGCTAAGTATGAATATCAATGCCTGCTATGTGATTTATAAAATTCATCTGAATGGATTGTTCTAGAAAGCTTGATAGAAGTGGAATTTAATGGGTGGTTAGATAAGGTTTTACCGTGTCATCAACAAATTTATAATTGTTATCTGGTGTGAGCCTATAAACTTTAATGGTGTGACAGTTTTGACTGAGTTGACTGGCCTTCGTACAAACATTCTCAGGATGAAACAGAACTGCTTTGTCAAATCTGCTGGTCAATGGCATCTTATTTTTACCTTATTCATTATGTCCTTATCCTTTACTTGGGGAGTGAAGGGACTGAGGGAAATTGATGAAGGACCTAATTTTTTAGTAGAATGGTTAGATGCAGGTAATTACGGAAGAGTATTGTCATAGCCCCACAATCGGTTCTCCCACAAACTTCTTTTAAAAACTTTTTCACTATTGATTTACATCTAAATCTGTGCGGGATTGCATTACTTTTCCTTTTTACAAATTCATATATAGACTCTGTATACACATTTAAAAAGCATATACCTCTGTGTAGTTAAAATTATTTGTTCTGGAATTAATACAGGTGGAACTTGGAAGATGTGGAAAATTTTCTGGATTCTGTAAGACGTGCATGAATAAGACAGGAATGGAATGTGGTGAATTCCTTACATAAATTTCTGTCTATTGCTGATGTGGTTCATAACTAGTTTTACAGCACATTGCATAATCTACTCAATGGAAAACGATAATGTCTGTAAGCTCCTGACAGGATATATTTTTTTTTCTAAACCGAAAAACTGGGGAGAGGGTCTTGGATTTTTCTGTACATAACTTGAAGAGTAATACCAGAATGTGAGATGAGGAAGCTTCTTTCTTTCATTTGCTAGCCCCCGTAGAAAGTTATAGCAATTTTGATAGAGCAATATTTCTGCTTAAAAATTCGAAAATCTTAAGGTGCTTGCTGCATTTGGTCAAGAACATCAGGAAAGTGTTTTTTTTTTTTTTTAATTTTTTGTAATTCAAAGAGAAAAGATGATTCTTTCATGCAAAATGAACAACGAGAAAATGGTCGTGTTTAATGAACGCATCAAAACGGAAAAGAACAAGAACAAAATGACAGACAATAACGGGAACAAGAACAGCAGGAAGCCAAACAACTTCTACCGTCTATGGGGTTTGTTGTCAATTATGTCCCAATCAACTGATCAAGGTCTTTAAGGATGGAAGGTTTTAATTGGGATGATTTGTCAAAGTGGTAACAAACTCTTTGGGAACAAAGCACTTCTCTTCCAAATAGAGTTTCTCTTGAAAAGAGAGAGGCAAGCAAGGGTTGCAGATCCTCAGCTGGAGCACATGCCTTACCTTCTTGCAAAAGTGATCAAATATAAGATGACCTCGGCGAGTATCTGGAATGAAGTGTCAAATTTTCTCCTCTTTTAATTTTTTTTAGGAATAAGGATGGAACCCTAGATTTGACCTGTAATTATATATTTATTTCCAATTAACAAAAAGAATATATAACTAGTATCTATTATTATGCAAAAAAACGAAAGAATATACTGTTTCATGCAAAAATTTACAAAAGCATGCTGAAGATCAAGTAGAGGTGAGGAAAACCTGAGAGGATATTCGTAATTTCTGAGGAAAAAGAACTTATGAAGATCCATGCATAGCGGTTACGTATAAAATTTTCTTTTCTTCTTCCTTGTTCCCGAAGTTTCTCGGATGGCCCTGCTTTCATGTTGACCATGTCTTCACAGGTTCACACCCTCAACTGTTTCCTCGAATTGCTCTTTCCCCACCTTTCCCTCTTTCTTCTCTTCTCTCTCTCACACATAAATATCATTGATATTCTAAACTTTTAAAGCATTTTGTAGGGCTGCAATTGTTATTTTTCAAATTAAAAAATTGATGGAATACAATAGCAATATATAAAGAAAAAAAACTGAAAAATAGATAAAAACAGTAAATTTTATAAAAGTTTTGATTGAAAAAATTTAAATTATTAAATTTATTATATCTCACAACTTAACATAAGTATATAAGTGTCTTGCTATTATTACTAATAAAATTTTACAAAATTTTTATTTAAAAAAATCTGATTTGTGACAAATTAGTACCCACTTTTTAACTTGGAGTACTTTTCCCAACTGTATATACTGCACTGCAATGGCGATTCAACACTGCTGTGAATAGTTGATCCACCCTTAATTCGTTACTAACATAAGTAGACCAACCTGACTTCCATGCATAATTGATTACTACCCCATCTAAATTTTCAAGCACAAGATCCAACATGGTCGATGAGAACAGAAAGTTATGCAACAAAACTAAATTTAGGAAGCATCCTACGAAGAGCAAATAATTTTTTTTTTTGGGGGGAGGGGGGGGGGGGGGAACATAACGATCACGAAGTTCCGTTACGATTAGAACAACTGTTTTTTTTTTTTTTTTTTGGTGGTTATATATACATTAGGCCTCAAGAAGTTGCACAACAGTTAGAAAAATAGTAAAGCTCAACTCAGTCAGCTCCTCAACAACAAATCAATTCTTATCCACGATTTGAGAATACTGCAAGAAGCAGTTAATTTAAAATGAAACAGTGGTGATTTACCTTGAGTTTGCCCATCGGTTCAAGCATGTCAACTTGGGCTTGCAAGTACTTGACATAATTGCAGCTGCATGCAGCATTTCTGCTGTGTTCATCTTAGAACCACCAGGGACTAACCTTCCAAGCTCTTGTGTCTTCTCAGTGATCTTCCTCCTCCTTTCTCTTGGCGCTATGCTCTGCGTCGACACCTTCTTGTCATTATTAATATTACTAATTCTAATCTGATATTGATGATCAACAAAATTGCCCCCACCACAGCAAGATCTCTGAGGAAGAGGAACTTTGAACAGAGGTGGTGTTTGAAGGGTGGAAACTTGCATCTGAGTTATAAGGAGAGAAATGTTGTGGCGGTGCTAGTGATTCATGGAAGATACTGGGCTATTCATTTCTGGGCTATTAATTCTAGCCGAAAACAAACAAAACCAGCAAAGAGAAGGAGAAAAAGGAGGTTAAATTTAGTGGTAGAAACATGCAGATTGCAGGAGATAGTGTCGTTTTTTTTTTCCCAAACAAACCAGATATTTTTACTATCTCTTTTTAAGTGGAGGAGACCCATGTGATTTACCCCAACAATTAAGGAGAACACTTGACAACCCATGACTCCATTTGAGTTGAATGGCAGTTACCTTACACCAATCAATTAACTCCCACAGATGGCAGTTTCCTTAGTTTTAAGGAAATGACCGATAGACCTACGAGATTTATTTACTTTTAGAAGTAGTAAGTGGTTATTTGGGGGTAACAGGATTCTGTTCCAAATTTGTTATCTGAAAAGACCGAAAGGTGTCGAGTACTTTGTTTTTGCTGTAAGGCAAACAAAATGTAGTATTGAAGAATATAACTGATTACTACTTGTCTATCTTCTACTTTTACATTTATTTTGAAGTAGTTATATGGCCCACCAATTATACCCATTTTTCACTTTTACCAAGGGAATTAATACCAATTCTTGACGAGTGCAATTTCGAATGAATAATCTAGTATTATTAAATGGTTGCAAGATCGACCAGGTGTGATCGCGTGGCCTAATGGATAAGGCGCTCGCCTCCGGAGCGGGAGATTGTGGGTTCGAGTCCCATCGCGATCGCACGTGAGGAGACAAGCTTCTGCTGAAGTTTGGTAATGATTATCTCACAATTTTGCAACCGCTTTTCTGGTAGAATGGAGAACAGAGGGTGCATCTATGCTTGAAAATTTTGTTTCATATATGAATGCTTGCTAAGGATCTGTGATACGGCAAAGAGGAAGAAAAAGAAAGATCCAGATTTATTTGCATTTCTCAAATCAGTGTGCCTGTGCCGTTCATATTGCTGAATAATACCTTTTACTAATAAAATCTGGTTGAGGGAATGATTGCCTAGTTTATTTAACAATCTGAAGATAGATGGCAGAGATGGAATGAAAATGCAGGTGCTTCCCAGCATATCAGCTCAAGAGCGGGAATGCTCTCCCCAATCATATGACCCTTCAACTGAAAAATCAATTAAGAAAAATTTGTATTGTATTTAGTTGTAATTGCAGCCTACTGCCATGCATGACTCCATCTTGGAGCACCGGTTAACTTTTTCCTCTTCAAACTCTGATGGGACCATGCGTGCTGGTTGGGTGCAACTGTCACCGTGTGGTCGTGCAGGCTACATAAATCTTAGTGGCGGAGCCACATGGAATTTTATAATTTTGTAATTTTTATGTGTATTGCTACATAAAATCATAATTTGACCCTAACTTCTCTGTAATTTTGATAAAGCTTTCTTCTAACCGATGTTCATTGTAATTCGTGCAAGTCAACATCAACTTGGTTCAAATTTTTTTTGTCATTCTTACAAGTTAATTTTAACTTTGGTCAAACTTATTTGTGATTTTAGGAAAACAAGTTTTTAACACTTTTAGTTCGATTGTAACTTAGACCAAATTTGCTAGTAACCCCTGTAGTTCAATTGTATCTATGCTTGAGGTTTTATGTAACAATTGCAATTTAGTTGTAACTTTTCTTACATTTTTTGCTAACTTTTGCAATTCAATATTTTTTTTTTTGTTATAAAAAGTTTACAGACTCAAATAGCACTTATAAGGTCTTTTATAGATTATCCACCAACACTAATCTCACATCAATAAAGAGAATTAAACGTAATGGTATGAGAAGTTACCCATTCTCTTATTAAAAAAGTCAACGTTCACTTGTGCAATTCAATGTTAATATATTTGTAGTCATGTTTAGGTATTATCCTCTGGATTTTTCTTACTAAGAGATATTTAATTTGAATTGTCAATTGAAACATTTTCATAAAGACATTCTAAAACATTCAAAGTTACAAAGTTTGTCTTTAATTTCTAATTTGAATAAAAAAAATTAGCAAAGACAAAAAAAAAAAACGAATTTCCTATTATTTAGTAGAGAGGTTGATATATCTTATTTTTACACTATCAGTTTCACTATTAAGTAGCTAATGTACATTCTTAACAATAAAAAAATTGTGAAAACAAGGCTTTGAAATATTATGAAAGATGACTTTCTTACGAATAATTTTGATATCTTGAAAGAGAGATTGTTGAAACTTTTACTTTAGATTCCAACTTTTAAAATTTTGTCCATTATTTTTTATTAAATTTTATCATGCATATCATTATTATGTTGTGTACGATTGATGGCTTAAGGATAATGTTTGATTTGTTACTTATCTGGTTGTTGGTGTAAAGTGACATTGCTTTTGTTTGAGGTGCTTTCTTGTTTTTGATCTATAGTTTATGTGCCGGTTATTGTTCATTTGAATTTTAAATATTATGTAAGACTATTTAATCAACAATTTAGATAAGTATAGTAAAATTAATGTAGAAACAAGAAAGTATTTTGATAATTTAGTAGGTCCATATTTCGACCTAGAATAAAAGAATTTTCTGGCTTCGCCACTGGTCAATCTCAAATGAAGTAATCAATAAAGGTGAAAGAAGCAGTTTGGTTGGACTAATTTCCAAGGATAGATTTCACTGCATCTTCGAAGACCAGCAAAGTTAGCAATCTTGCAACTAGAATTACAAGAAGTATCGGCGCTATCTTCTGAATAAGAAAATGGGTATCGGAGCAGAAGGTCGGTTTAGCATCTGAAGTTTGCAGCAAATCCAATTTTCAGCAGGCATTCTGGCAGCAAAAGCTTGAACAGCTTCCAATTCTTCCCTGGACAGGAGAAGCTAAAATGTAACATCAAATCATGAGATAATTTACAACTGAAAAAAGCATCAAATTCTATAAAAGATATAAACTTTTTATTGAAACAAAAACGTAACAATAAGCAGAAATAGCTCCATCTTAAATGGTATATTGTTGCATTGTCATCCAGCATCGCATGCCATATCTTCCAAATGAACACGAGCGATACATTTTCTTCAAGGAGCAAACGAGAACATGGTACACCTGAATCCCCTAACTTGAGATTGTCAATTTATATGCAACGACTAATGTGGATCAGAATTCAGAATAAACATAAGTATGTATCTTCAAACAAAATTTCCTGTACTATCAAAATCTCAATAATAATAATAATAATCAATTACAACGTAATGCTAACATCAAATGTTTGAAGACACATACTTAAGCTTATGCTGGGTTCTTGCTAAAAGGTTATCATCAAAATCAATATTGTAAGAAATTGACCAAACAAAATTTTCTGTACTATCAATCTTATATTTCCTCTCATAAAAGGTTATCGAAATTCAATTGCTCATGAAAAAGGGAATTAAAATTTTCAAGCAATTATTGGGACTAAAATCATTTACAACGTAACCCAGATGGTGTTTGAGAATACAAGTTTATCTATAAGGTTCAACCTTCCTGATCAACGATTAATGTTTGTAATGCTTAGCTAATCTAATCATTTTTAAAAAGCCAAATAAAACAAAGATATTGATAAACTGGCATATTTGACAGTACAAAATGTTTTCAAGCAGAGGCTAAAAGGCCAGAATGTCACCTCCCACCAGGGTGCCCCACATAAACAACAATGCTGATAAGCCCTCCTGGTACTATCATTCTCTTTGCAGCCTCCAGTGCAAGTGATGTTGTTTCTGGTCTTGTTATGATTTCCTTATCACCACCAGGAAGATAACCCAAGTTGAAAGCGACAAGCCTAAAAGTGCCAACAAATAAGGTAGTGCTTTGCAATAAAGTAAAAGAAAATACATCAACATATTCCAAAATATTGCATCAGAATAAGTGGATACAGAACATAATATATGCTTATGTGGAATCAGTATTCAAGATATAGCTAATTATCATTGCTTCTACAAATAAGTTGAATAGTAAAGATATAAAACTCAGTTCATGCTAAAACAATCTCGGCTTGCAATTTGCCTAATCAATTATTAACTTCTCAATCTAAACTTTAAATATTAGGGTTTTGCTTTTTCTCCAAGGAATTAGGAACCCATGCCTCCTTAATATAATTTTTTGATTAAGATAAGCAGCAGCCTAACAAGGTTTGTCATATGGAAAAATATAAGGATTCAAACATAATTCATCATTTACAAATGCTGAGGCATTCCCAATTACTCTTGCATAAGAACCATGCAATTGAGATCAAGGAGTTCATTATTTTACAAATGCTGAGGCGTATCCAATTATTTTTGAATAAGAATCATACAATTGAGGTCATGGAGTTCAAATTAAGGCTAAGAATATAATTTAGCTTTTCAAAAACCTACTCAATCAAGGAAGTAATAGCTTTCAGTGAAGTAGACTTGAACTATCAACTCAAGTCATTTATTATCCACAGCTCCAAAGTCCTAAACACAAAAATAGAAACAAGAAAATATGAAGGAACTCATGGCAAAGTGAGTACCTTACTGAGGCATTCGTAGGAACAACTTCTTCCATTTTACTGTGGCAGATGTGGAAAAGATTGACTAGTTGTTTCTGCATATATTTCAAAGTCACCGGTTATCACATAAAGTGCACAATTGTCATCAAAAGTTCAAAGCAAATAGCCCAAAGTCTTAGGAATGAGGTCAAGTCTTATTCTAGGGTTATATTCTTTACCACAAAAAATATAAACAGAAGTTCACATGTAAAACTGCAAAACTAAGCATTCAACTAGTAAAAGCAGGACCACAGAGTATGAGCATGAATTAGTTGACCATTGTCATATAACAGAAAATTAAGCACATATGTGCAGGAGAACAATGAAGAAGAATTAAAATCATCATCTAGTATCCTTTCCGCATCCAATTGGTTCCACAATTTGAAAATACATTTAGATTCTATAAATTTGCAACTCAATTTACTTAAAAAAATGGCTTAAAGTACAAAATAAAGAGTCTTTAGTCACTCAGTTAGAGCATGACCTCACTAATCATTTATCTGTTATTACATAGAAAGAGATTTGAGTGAAAAACTTCGAGCACAATAGGGGTACCTCATTTGGACTGACTGATTCTTCCAGCATGGACGCAGTATTGTCCAAAGCATCTTTTTGAATGTCCATTGCATAAACTCTACCCTTACCTGAATCATCAGCAACCAATTTGAGCATCAATAAGGTATCAAAACCATTGCCACAAGTGGCATCAACAACAGTATCCCCTTTTTGGACAACATGCTTCCATACCCTGGTGAAAACAGCTAAACATAGCTCATATCAGGGCCAACACATCATCATCAGGAAGTAAACAAAATACACAGAACAGGCTAATAAACATGCATGACAATTACTTAGAGCAAGAAAATGTGTGTCAAAGAGTTGTCAGCAGTGAACATGTCACAGACTGCTATAAGTCAGTCTCTGTTCATTTTAAGCTCCTCTCGCCAAGCTTATCAATAAACTATGGCCACTCCCTAGTAGTAAAAATAAAATAAAATAGAAAGGCATATCTGAATTAAGAGGGGCAACCCAATTAATGTACACAATAATACCCGCACAAATGTAAAAAAAGAAAAATCAGCTAAGAAAAACTATTACTTTATGATCCAATACCCACAAAATTTTGCTATTTAGCCTTCATCGACAAGATCAAATTGTTCAAACTATGACTGGAATTCCCTAATGCAGTTCACCGGGCATTAAAGGCCCAACTCGAATCCTTTGGCAGCACTGATTCCCAATCTCCAACCAAAAAGGGTTGGGGAAGAAAACTTCAGCGCGAAACCTCCCCTTTATTCAAAATACAATATAAGAAATCAGTCACAGAGCAGTAGAGCACATACATGTGAGCAACGTCAGTAGCCCTCTTCCTGCCAACGATATAGTTCATCAAAGCATCCTCCAGTCCTAAAACAGGACATTAGCCGAAAATTATGTATATGGGAGTTCATGTCAATCTTATCAAGACAACATTTTGAAACGGGAAAAAAAAAAAAAAAAAACTACCAGAAAGGGGAAAATCTTCGGGAAACAAAGAAGAAGATTGAATAAATTTTGCCTGGGAAGCGAACCCATTTTGCTGAATCCGCTTCACACAGCAACAGAGATTTCTGAAGCTGCTGCGCAGAGTGTAACTTTGAGAAGGAACCGAAAGTCTCCGGGACGAACTTGTTAGGGGCTTTTGAATTGCAAGCGAACGAAACCAAAATCTCAGCGACGACATCAATTTTTCCCTCTGGATTTCACGTGAATCCAATGTATATTTGAGAAGGAGCTATTTGAAAATTTTACTTCAACTAGAAACCATGGCAAAAGGTCCAGGGAAAATCTCATTTAGTCCAAAGTATAGCATTTTTACCACTGCAGCCCATGACGGAAGTCTCCAATGAAAATGGATACAATGTTAAGGTTTATATTAAAATTTTTAAATTTAAAAATAATAATGGTATAGATATAAAATATATGTTTATATAAATTATCTTAATAAATAATAAATTTATTTTTATTTTATAAGAAAGTTATTTATAAAATTATATAAATTAATAAAATTATTTAAAAATTATTTATTTTTCTTATTTAAATATATTACTTCAAATATATAATATAAGCACATAAATTAGTCAAAAAAATTATATGAACATAATGATTATAAAAATTTCATAATTAATTAATATCTTTATGGACATGTGTATTATGCGCAATGCAAATGCTAAAGAATTATAAAGTAAGATTTTAATTTTATTTGTAAATAATATTTATCACTTAAGAAATATTTATTTATTTTAGTATTCTTAATATTTTAAAAATATTAATCTTCACTTACCAAATGAAGAATATTTCAAATGGACCAAATTTAGAACTAATAAAACCTATGGCTTTTGTCATAAGAGCAATGTTTAAAGGAAATTAAACACTTTATATATACAATAAAAAAAAATTTTGGATAAATTTTATAACACTTGTTGCAACATCAATATTGGACCTAAACCTACTCAAGAATTAGTGCATGTGCTGACTTCTATATTGAGGTTTGCATTTACATTTTTTTATTTCAAAAATTGTTAAATTTGCCACAAATTAGTATTTTTATTTCTATAATCACAATTAATATGAAACGGATAGAGTATATATTGCCACATCGATTGATTGCCCATCTCAAACATTTAAAATTAACCTTTGGTTCCACTTGGCACTTTTTAATGGAAAATTCATACGCGCCACTGGCGTAAGTAGCTTATTCCACTAAATTTGATGAATCAGTAGAAATCTGCCATTTCAAGTGGTCTGATTTTAAGTTTATAAAAAAAATGTTTAAATAAATCTAGTTATTCTTCGATACAAATACTTTATATATGATTGTATTTGAAAGAGAATTGATATAGTATAATAAAAACTTAGTGACGGTGATTTAAGTGTATACAAAGAAAATCGTAAAGAGTTTTAATAAAAAAAGAATTTGATCAAATAATTTTTAACCTAATAAAAAGATGTAAAGCAAAATAAAAAATGACACTAAAAGAGATTATTAAAAGAGATTTTTAATTGAATGATATTTTTAAAAATTTAATTTTAAATAAAATTTTATGTAACTAACTCCACCTACTAAAATAATATTCTGTTTATTATTATAAATAATTACAGATAAAATTTTATAAGTACAGACAAGATTTTTATATATATATATATCAATATTTATATAAATAACTAATATCACTTATTTTCTTAATTTGAAATTAAATATAGCCGCATAAGATACTAAATCATTATTGGATTAACCTGCACAGGAATAGTTCTGTAGTAATGAAGATTGAGCATTCTCGTACTCCAAAGGGTATAACGTAAATCTAAGTGTTCGGGCAAGAATAATTATATGTTTGTATTAATACATATTCTTTTATGTTCGCATGGCAACCTAAATTCTTTCAAAAGTGGATTTTGTAAAGGAGCAAAACATAGTTAAAGACAGCTAATAAACCAGAATTTAATTTAGGGACATGCATGGCGCTTCCCATAGTGAATAGTCGCCAAGGTCTAACCCCACCTGAAAAGTCATGTTTTCTACTACCAAACAGAAGTGTTCTTTAAATGGCCTATTTGGGTCAATTTTCTGAAATGTTAATGTTATCTTTTACGAATGGTGGATGTCTGGTTTTGCCCTCTAAATAATCATGATCTGGGTGCTTCATTCTTCCCCAAAGAGAAAGAATCTGAAAGATGAGGATCATAGCGTTAATTATGATCAACTTGTGGTTGAATGCACTGCTGCTGATCAATGTGTCACTTTCTGTGACTGCTGCACGTGGTGCTGCTGCTGCTGCTCCTCCTCTGAATTTCCAGCAATTGGGGCACATAAACTGGGAATCATTGTCCCAAGAACTCAATCAACTGTCTAGGACTCTAGGTGCCCTTGCACGTCAGATTCTTTTGGAGACAATGTATATGTCTTGGAGGAATGAAGAAGAAGAAAAAGGAGTACATATTAATTGGGAATGCATTGAACGTGCTGTGCATGCATGCAAGGATGTGGAAAGTGATAGGTTATTTGTTGATTGCATAGCGAAGGTGAAGAAAATATGCGAACACAGAAACACAAAGGGAGAGAGATATGTATGTATGTAACTCTTAACTCTACATTTGTTCTCCTTTGCTGTCAGTTTTATGGCGCCTCTCTCAGGTGTATTATAATGTAAGAGGTGTTTAATATAGCAATATTTATTGGTCACTCATTGAGCACTGTCCTAAACACAATTAAATCACAACTAATATAG
Source organism: Dicorynia guianensis (assembly GCA_037013595.1). NCBI lineage: Eukaryota > Viridiplantae > Streptophyta > Magnoliopsida > Fabales > Fabaceae > Dicorynia > Dicorynia guianensis. The sequence continues at coordinate 9,248,583 of JASUAB010000009.1, forward strand.
AATCCTGTGTTGCGATAAAGTTTATGACAATGAGAAGCCTATTCCACCCATATATAACCCACCAAAACCAAGCTTTTGTAATAATAATCACTAATGGAATTGCAAGTGAGCTACACGTTGGATTGGGTAAAATTGAAGTTAAAAATCTTAATCTGAGCCTGACTAATTATATGTTATGATTGATCCAATTGGCGAGTTATACATGTATTTTATATGATTAGTTCTAATTTAATAGAGAAAATATAATTTATTACCAACTAATATAAATGTGGACGAATTACAAATCAAGTTCGGGTCAATCAGGGCAGGTGATGTTTTTTGCATACTCCTCATACACCAGAATTTGCAAAACAAATTAAAGACATCGACATAAACAATTTTCATCATTGTTGGTCCTTCGATTAGTTTATCAGTTGGGTGATATGGCAAGTCTGTTATAACAAGTTATGCTGTATGGTGTTAAGTTTACTTTCTCAAAAGTTGCTTTTATTTTTCAACTTGATAAGTATAAAAGTAGTGTAATTAATGGCTTAAAATTTTTTCTTATAATTATCAACTATGTTTTGTAGACAGAATATGTTAAATAAATGAAATCAATTTAAGTATAAATTTTATTAGAAAAAAGGCACATATATATGATCTTCTTAAAATTACTGATAGGCATCACTCTTTTATATCCCTCTCATGTCAATTACCCTTATACAAAAATTTGCTATATTAATAACTTGCAAAGACAATGTGGGACTTCACACAACCAATCTTAATTTGGTCCACTTGTATTGGCTAGATTCTAAAAAATCTTAATTATTGATAGATCTTGTAAATTTTTGGTTCTATCTGATTATCTAACATTGTTTAAGGGAAAACATTTTTAATCTTTTTGACTCCTTTTACTTAAATGAAAATATAAATTAAAATTTATTCATCCTTTTAAATTAGTGAGCAATTGTTAATTTAAAAGTAGATAAATTTAAATTAAAAAAGTATTAAGTCTTAAATGCTCTAGAAGGATTGAAATTTTTTTTCATTTCTAGGGTCTAATATAAAGCTACGTATTCAAGTCTGTACGCCAAATGCCAAGCAACCAAATTAATACACTATAATTAGTAAGAGACAACAATAATAAACCATGATTTAATTGAAGGACATGGGATTTCTAAAAGTAATTAGTCACCAAGATCAAATTAGCTAGCAACATGAATGAAGAGTCATTTGTATTACCATAAAAAGGATAAAAAATTAATTATCGATAAGAATAAATAATTAGAAATGTTTCAATTAAAAATTGTTCCTTAAAACTTATTTGGGTTTATTTTCATTTAAAAAAAACTAATGTTTTCTTTATGACCGGTAGAGAGCTTGCTGTGCCCTATATATAAATTACAAATGATCTAATTAAAGTGTTTAATTGTTCCTAAAAGTTCGAGTGGCCTCAGCCCAACTCAGTTCATTTTAATCCTTATTTGAAGTCCATGTTAATTTTTGCTGTAAGTTTTTGAATGGAAAAAACCAAACTATGTTAAGTGTTGATAGAAAAAATCTCAAGAAAATAAAATGTCACTTTTCAAATAACAAATGGGCAAAGTGGAACCACTTCAAACCACATATGAGTAAATTGCATTTAAACCTTGTTTCACTCATCGTATGATAGTTTTTTCAAAGCTCTGTTTAGTCATGTGTTGGAATAACTAAATGTTTAATGGAATGAATATCATATATTATGAAACTAATTGGACCGATTATCATATTGATCATTTCTTTGGAGAACAATGCCACACTTTTAGAATAGCTCTAAAGGAAGCTATTCATCATGAATGAAGCCAAACTCAAAAGAGCAAGAAACTTTGCCAGTTCAGGAAATTAAAAACCAATGTTGACAGAGTAATTACTTATAGAATAACTATAATGGAAGATATATATATATATATATATATATATGTATATATATTCGTAAGAGCAAGAATCATAAGCTAGTCATGGCGAAGATGAGAGAAGGGGTAGTAGCCATACTGGTGATGATCACTTTGCTTCGTCCATTTGTTTCCCTTTCCTCTCAAAGTGGCAATGTCATTTTGATATTTAAAAAGTTCGATGATCAAGATCAATACAAAGTAATGATTTTTAGGAACTGCATCTTGCCTAGTATTATTAAGTGCAATGGACGCTACTACAAAAAGTTTGCATCTTGCTATCTAAGGGAGATCAAACTGTGTCAGGAGCAGCTTCGGAAACCTCATGAACCTTGAAGATCTTCACAAATGAATCATTCAAGGATCATCAACAACAACTATCCAGTTTTATCTTTTGGTAAGCAACTACATCCAGTCTGTCAATTAAAGAAACCTGTTTGCGTAGAAGATGCATGTAAGTTGACTCTACACTAATCTACATATATAGACCGATGGAGACAATGAAAGATGAGTTTTTAAAGAAAAAAAAAAACCTTTTTCTACAAACCCTTTTAACGAAAGATTTCCACTTAATACTAGTAAAATATTGGTGTAATAATTGTTGTTTGTATCTCAAGTTAAGAGACCTGAGGTTAAGAACACATGATCAAGTCTTGGAGTTGCACTTGTTGAGAAAGGTTATTAGCAACCGACCTTGAACATAGATTAATTTTATACGTAGTGGTGATATAAAGATACTACGTGAAGAAATAAAAAAAGATTTACACTTAATGGTATGTACTTTTTGATTTGGTAAGTCTCACATTTTAGTTTATAAGGTCTATTAATTATATATTATAAAAATTAAGTGAAACTAAAATTAAAAGAATAGTGATACTAAATAAAAAAAGTTGTTAATCATATCATATACAGGACTCTCAAGGTAAATAATTGAAATGCTTTCTTGTGTCTAATCTCTAATAACTTTTTCAGAAATACTAATTGAGGGTGAATTCTTTAAGTTTGCATCCGTATGCAAGGAAGGATAAGCTGATTAAAGCTTAATTGTTTTTTCCTTTTTCTTTCTTTTGCCTTTCATCTTGATTCTTAGAGTTTGTTTAATATATTAATAGGTAGGAAAAAACTCTAAGGGGAACCCCATTTAACAGTGCATCTTTATGTGTGCATGAAAAGTCATTAATTAGGTTTCTTGTGTATCTTAATTTATGAACAAGTTGATACATTCTACACAATTTATTTTCCCAATAAAATCCATTAATACAAAAGAAAGGAGAAAAACTTCGTTAAAAAAAAATAAAGTTGTGTTATTACTATGATATATTGTATAGGTTAATAGCTCATTATCATTTCATAAAGTCCACTAATCAATATTTAACAATTAATTATGTAAAATTTTCTTTTTAATTCCTAAAACTATTAATAAAGTTAACTTATTCCATCTTGGTTTCCTTTTGGTTGTTCCCAGTATTATTTTTTAATCTGATTAAATTAGAGTCATTAATTTGTATTTTCAAATTTAAATAAATAGTAAAACATTATTCATAAAATAATTATTATTTTAACCTAACTCGAAGGGTAATTAACACATGCATGGAGAACAAGGGGATGAAGGCAAATTAAGATTTGTTTGATTGGTAGTAATTAAATTAATGGAGAACAAAATGAGATGCAAAGAGAAGGTGTTGCTGATCGTGGTAACAGTGTTAGGTGTAATGGCAAGAGTGGCATCTCGTGCTTCCCTTGCTGCTTCTCAGCCTTCAAATTCAGTTCCTGTTGGGAAGGGATTGTTTACGGAGATGAGGTGCTTTGTGCATGACGCTGCCTATTGTATCCGTGTAGTTCCCTTATCCCAATTAAAGGACTGCATTCAAAAGAATAAGACTAAATTATATTACCCACCCTTAAGATTTGTATATATGATAATTTACTCTAAATTTAAATAAATATTATATTACCTACATTTAAGATTTATTTATATGACAGTCTATTCTAAATTTAAATATGTATATAAATTATAATTATAATATATATAATAAATCAATCTTTGAGTATCATTTTCAATACATATTCTATAAGAAGCTTAAATTATTTTGAGATATACAAAAAGTTAAAGAATCAATACAATTTGTATGAATAAATAATTTTGTTATGAAGTGCTACATTTGTACACTTAGAAAAGTATAACAACTAGTTTAATTATTAGTACCAATTTTCTCATCAAAAAATTTATCAAACAACTTATAAGAGCATTTAAAATCATGAAGGACAATGTGATTTAATCATTTCTTATTACAAATAAATAAATGTAATGATTTGGATATAGTTAGAACGAATATTTTGTTAAAATATGTTTGTATTTATACTAATTAACCAATACATATTATGTAAGTGTAAAATATATTTAAATTTGGGGTGTATTGTCATATAAGCAAATCTTAAGGGTAAATAGTGTAACATTTATTTAGATTTAGGTTGGATTGTTATATGAGCAAACCTTAAGGGTGAGTTGTGTAATTTGCTCAAAGACTAAATATACTTGTCCTTTTTTTTGGTAAACAATACACTTGTCCTTTGAAACAAACTCAACCAAGCAAGTACAACAACAAGCTTGGTACTATTATGCTTACCACAATTCAGTGGTGTTATTCTTACATTTAAAAAATATCACATAACTCACATTATTAATATTTACAGTCATTGATTAGATGTAAGAGTGAGACTCATACTACCAATCAACAGCTATAGGTATTGGTGGTATGAATTATGTAATAATTTTGGGTTTGAAAGGAGAATTATTCACCATAATTATGAAATAACTTTCTTTTCTTTTGGAATAGGTATTCTTGTAATTCAAATAAAAATAAGTAAATAATTTTATCAGTATATTTAAATTAATGAGCAGTCATTAATTGAAAAGTAATTGAATTTTAAATCAGGAAGTACTGACTCTCTAATAATCTAGGAGGACTGAAAATTTTCTCACAAATATATATATATATATATATATATATATATATACATATACATCTACGTATACACAATAATGTTCACAAAATCTTTCTGCAAAATTTGAGTCTTATGGTATATGTATATACATATAAATGTTCACAAAATTTTTTCCTAATTTAAATCAACTGAGTCTCCCATTAAATAATCCTTAAGTGCTTTCAAATTTTGAAATTAATTTATTAAGTTTTATAATTCAGTTTGTGAAAGTTACTAACTTTAATGATTTAATGAGCATTTAAAAAGATTCTACTTATAAAAATAACATGATAGAAAAAATGTGGCCATATATATATATATATATATATATATATATTGGTTAGTGAATTTTGCAATTTAAAAGAGCCAAATTCTTATATAAATAACTAATGTTATTATGGATATAAGAAATCTGAAGTTGTTTAATCAATTTGAAGAGGCTATTGAAAATTTTGTAGGGAGATGATTATGGGTGGTGTAAGTAAAATGCTTACGCTCTTGTTTGTGATTGTATTGAAACAGAGACAAGGAAGCATGCGGCGTATGGGAAAGCCTACAAGAACAACGGAAACACAAATGCTTAGTTGCTTTCCAACTCAATATGATAATGTAATGAGGAAGATGCAATAGATAATGGTACATTATCTATTCGTAGAAAATAAGAGATAATTGTATCTATCAATCTATATATATCGTTGTTTGTATTATATATTATATATTGTGTTTAATTAGTAAAATATGTTTCCAGAAAAGTGGGCCAATTACATCAATTTTGATTTCACAATGGAAAGTGATAGTCACTGATTTCTCTCTCTATCAAATTAGAAAAATGTTCCTCTCATTCAATGTGGAGCAAAGCAATTTTTTATTAAAGATTTGCAAATGATTAAATTTTGGAGTGTAATAATTCAGTGCGAATTAATTTAATAATTTAAATTTATTTTAATGAGTGTTTCATAACATTTAGTTTGGAAGTTTAAAAACCTAATTGAATTAATGTTATAGAAGATTGTGTTTGTGAAGTGATCATGATTCTCTGAATATAAATGTATGAGGCACAATAAAAGAGATAAATATAAAATGAAGAAAGAAAAAATTAATTAAAAAATAAAATTCATAAAAAATTATTTTAATATAAAATAAAATAAATAAAATATGGTTAAGGTTAAGGAATAATAAAAATAGAGGATGAGCAGTTGTTGATTGCATCATGCCCAAAGATAAGGACATAAGGTTTGTTATTTTATATTTTATTGAATTTTAGCTCAAAGATAAATTATATTAATTTTCAGCTTTTATTTTAATACTAATTATATATATTAAAATTAAAATAATACATAGAAAAAAAATTAAATCTTGCATCAAGCCCTCTGTTCTAAATTTCCAAAATTATTTTTGAAATAATATTGTAGTGATACTCATTTTCTGGTTTGATTAAGTCATATTTATAACGATGTAGAGCTTATTTAAGTAAGATCATATGTAAGTTACAAATAAATAGTTGTATAAGTATTATTACTCTTTATAGAAGGAATACTTTTATATAAATTTAAATGACTCAAACAATAAAATATGCGTCCTATTATCTTTCTGGTTCTTGAGAGAAAAATAAAAAAAGTTGTTACTGAAAAGAATGCTTCATAATTCATATGTATCACTTACAAATAAATTAATAATTGTATTTTCTAGTATTAATTACTACTATTATATAACTTGTCAATTGTCATCAATTGGCAACTATTTTAAAGCCTTCGCTCACAAATCATAAGTAAGTGCATAAAAAAGTTAGCCTATAAAAGAAAATTAGTTAGCAGTGTATGTATCCCAAAGGACATCTGACCACAAGAAGGATTGTAAAGGTTCCTCTATCTCACTTTCATCCATTTTCTCTCTCTTTCCCTTTCATTTACATAGTGAGGGACAAAGCAGACACACTCATATCTCTTCCTCACTCTTCAGCTTCTTCTCTCTGTTTTTCTCACTCACACTCATGATGCAAATAAGCTTGGAAAGTAGGGATCAGTGGGGAAGCAGTCAGAGGACTGAGGACCTTAAATTTGGCAAGGGCAATGCCACTGTCCAAGGATATTCAAGTAGAAAAAGCAATTAGTGGGGAGATCCAGAACGTGATAGAATTAGAAAGGGCAATTACCAAAATTAGAATTACAGAACGCAGTAGAAGCATAGTAAACATTAGCCAACCAAAATTGAACATAAGATTAATAACCGATGACGCCCAGAACATACAGAAAAGCGACATGCAAATAGACAAAATTGATGCGGAAAATATTGCACTCTAATGAGTATGACAATTTAAAATGAAGAAAAATCACAACTTAAATATTTATGCAGAACAAAAAGATATAGAGCAAAAGTTATCAAAGTTAAGAAATAAAAATGTTAGGAAATCTAATTTCTCCTAACAGGGATTTAACACAAAAATACTCATAAGTTTATCATTTCACAATGAAAAATTCAGTGAAATTTTACAGTTTAATACATAAGATTCAATAAATTTAATAATCAATTTAAATTTTTTGACAAAATGCTCTAGGTATAACGTGGCATGGGTAATTAATGTGGTATACATTAATTCAATAACAAATTATTATATATATTATTATTAGTATAAGATTATAAATAGCAATTATAATTAGCAAAATCTGTACAAATAGTAGTTTAACAGGGATTGAGTATACACATCACTCATTAGAGAGTACTGAATAATCTCTAATAAAGAAAAATAGGAAATGTCAAGATGGAAGAAAAGATCCTGTCAAATAGGACTAAACAAGTTAAGAAAGTTGCTGTAAAAAAAAAAAGTATAAGAAAGTTTGAGCTTTGCGTTTGACTTTTTATGTAAAAGAATAAATTAAGTAATTCAATGTAATTTGACTATAAAGTGACCAAAGAGCCGTAATCTTTTATGGCTTGTACCTTAGCTTCTATCAACTTTTCTATACCCTATTCAAATTCAAGAGTTCAATTTTATAGGGTTTGTTGAGAGGTCCTTACCCTCTATGTAAGAAAACCCAATTTTCAAATTTTTTTAGTTATGCCATTATGATGTCTATTGGCAAACCTAAATTTCATTAGCGTAAGGTAAATGGAAACCTTCTCATTAAGGCTCAACCCCCAAGACCATCTTAGCAAAATATATTATCCAGTCTTTATAAAATATATATTTATATAAAAGGGTCAGATACAAAAATCTAAAACAACTTATGCATGATCACGTTATAATTTCTCTCATTTATTATTATAAAGTTTGAGTTAAGTGATAAGAGACTTTATCCTTAATGTGGCATATTTTACTTCGAATCCTTATTGAGAATGGAATTCACTTTAAAATATTCAATAATATCACGAAGGTGATTAGTCTATTGATCGAAAAGGTTTGAGAGTATTCTAGATTTATCTAAAAAATATTAAAAAAGAAAAAAATAGATATATAAGTAAAGATAAAAATGAAAAAGAGATTAAAAAATTAAAAAAAAGAAAAAAGGAGAAGAATGTGAAAAACGTCGTGAGGGTGAACTACTTTATTTAATTTTGATATTATAGTTATTTTTATAAAATTTTAATCTATAATAAATATTTAATCTTTTATTTATTTTTATGCAATTTGACTAGTAACTCACTAGTTGAATCAGTCATTCAATGACTCAGTGATGTCTCTAATTTAATGACTGGTTTAATTTTGAAAACAAGTACTAACATTATAATCAACTAATAAAAAGTAAAAAATATATATATTTTTCACAAATTATTAATAATATTAATTATTTTTGTGTTTTAAGTTTGAAGAATTAAACCAAAATAGTGTATAATTAAATAGATTATTCTAGTTATAGTAAATAGATTACATTAGATTTTGAAGCAGAAAAAAATTAACTAAAATATTTTTTTTAAATACTCATCTCTTAATATGTTCTGGTTATAACCATCTATATCTCTGTTTTAATCCTTAAATTTAAGATTTTTATCATGCTCTAAATTTAATGAGCATGCAAGTTATATATGTATACACTCACTGAAGATTTTACCTGTGATTAAAAGGATGTGATATACTGATTTTGCTTGTTGTCATTGTTGGACTTTGGGAAGGGAAACAAATGATGGAGATTCATATCTCTAGGTGAACGAAAGTATTTAATAGGAGATAAAAATTTGACATTAAGATGCTGCCTTTATTTTATTCTATATGGTTTATATTGTTAAATTTATATAAGCTCTTAATCATATTTTTTTTTCGGTAGGAATATGATACCTTACATCCACTGGCGTATCCAGAATTTTTTTACAATGTGGGCACAATAAAAATAGTTACAAAATAAATATTTTATTATATCATAATAATAGATTCTTTCAAATTATAATTTATATAATAAAAAAGATAAGTGAATAATATTCACAATTATTGTTTGCAATCTTATTTTTTGAGACTGTTGCAAAATTTGTTCATCCTTTATGCTATCTAATATGTCATTTCCTACATAGGTAACTAAGTAAGCATTCAATTATTCATTTCTTATACAATAGTGAATGTCACTTTGTAATACTCACATAATACTCTTTCAAAGAATGCACTTGCAACTAATAAAATAAATGCTAACACTACACAAAAATTTTAGTACTACCAAGGGATAAATTTCTATGTAAAAATCATAAATTAGTTAGTAAAAAATTTTGACAAAGGGTTTACCCAAGAAATTTATTTTTATTGAAAGATTTATTCTTCAGAAATATCAAAATTTCTTGTAATGTAACTCTAAAAGTAAGTACACCAATAAATATATAATATATTTCTTTGTCTCAACTAATTTTTGATAGAGATCATTAATTTCTTTCAATTTAAATTTTTTATTTAAATGCATATACAATATATAATTTTAAAATTGGTTACTAAGTACAAAAATTTTAATTATACGGAAGTCATTTGGTTAAAAGTGAATCAACTGTAAAAGCCTTTTCTTATTGAAAGTAACAAATAAATCTCTTGAGTTTAAATATGTCACACAAAGAAATAGTTTATTATTTCTTAAATTAAGTTGTTTATTAATCACTTGATAGTATAACTTAACTTGAAACTTGAAAGTAATATAAATTTAAAATTTGTTGAACATTTCACCTTGACACTCTTTGACTTACAAAATTCATATTTGCTATTTGGTAACACAATTTTATTTTATCACCAAATAATGAAACTTATCAAGTAAAGACTCTTATCTTTCATGTCTCATCAATTAGAATTATTTTTTGAACACATTAAGTAATGACAAAGTATTTATAATGTCATTATCACTTTGTTGTAGTGATTTAGACAATTCAAGAGTAACTCCTAATATAATTTTAATAATGCAAACTTACAACCCAAAAAATTAGACAAAATTCAGCAATATTTGTGGGCACTTTAAATTTTACCATTTAGGCACTCCTATATTTAGCATATATAGATATGCAATTTTTGGAAAAGCTATGTGGGCATTTGCCTACCTATGGTTGGGCATAGATCTGCCACTGCTTACATCTCACCACCCTACTTATTTTAAAAAAGAAAGTCTTGAGCATGCAATGTAGTTCTATAAAAGGAGGCACATATCCACTCCCTCCAAGCCTCTTCATCCACTCTGATTCTTATATATTCTCTTAGTCTCTTATTCTCTCGTCTTGTGCGTTCCCTCTTCAAAAATGCATGCTCTTATACTTCTGTTTGCAGTATTATTCATTCCTTCAACTCCAATATCCTTTGCTAAACCTACCGAGCCTCCTTTAAAAGGTTTTAGCATCGACCTTATTCATCGTGACTCACCACTGTCACCCATCTACAACTCTTCAATCACGTCATTAGAGCGTAACATAAATGCCGCGCTGCGTTCGTTATCACGAGCAAACCACTTCCGTGGGTCATTGAACGAGGATGAAGATAAATTAGTAGAAACTAATTTACATCCATCTTCTGGTGAGTACATCATGAAATTCTATATAGGCACCCCACCAGTAGAGTCATATGGTCTTGCTGACACAGGGAGTGATCTTACATGGGTACAATGTGCACCTTGTATGCAATGCTATCAACAAAACTCCCCTCTATTTATCCCCCGGCATTCTTCCACTTTCAGGGATGTGTCCTGTCAGTCAAATGATTGTTCATTCTTCCAATATACTTGTGGGAGATCAAACCAATGCATTTACACTTACTCATATGTGAACATGGCATACACCAAAGGAGAACTGGCCAGGGAATCCATTTACCTCGCTTCCAGTCAGGGTGGCCAACTTCTCTCATATCCTAACTTAGTGTTTGGTTGTGGACACAACAATGGTGGCCCTATCCCACGCGAAATTTCAGGCCTGATTGGTCTTGGTCGTGGTCCTTTGTCTCTAGTGTCTCAACTAAGTTCTCAACTAGGTAATAAATTCTCTACCTGTTTGCTCCCTCCTTCATACCCAAGTGGTAAATTGAGATTCGGGGACAATCCTGTGATATCCGGCCAAAATGGGGTTGCGTCTACTCCTTTATTTTACGATCGTTCAAATCCCCATTTTTACATCGTTGATCTTAAAGCCATCAGTCTTGGACAGAGGACGCTGACGTTTAATGGTCAACGTGGGCAAAAAATTGTAGTTGACTCTGGGACAACATTGACATCGTTGCCATCAAGTTTTTATTACCAGTTTGAAGGTTTAGTGAGGAGCGCCATTGGGGTTGCAGCAGTGCCAAATCCCCCATATCAACTATGTTACCCAGGAAACACCAGGTTGCCTGATGCTGTGTTCCATTTCACTAATGCTAACGTTGTTCTAAAACCCGTAAACTTGTTTGTTGGCATTGGTCCTCCATACAACTTGGTTTGCTTCGCAGTGGTGCCCACTAACGGAATTCCATTCTATGGGAATGTGGCAATGATGAATTTTGAAGTGGAGTACGATCTTGGTAAGAATGCGATTTCTTTTGCTCCCGTTAGTTCTTGCAACTAGTAATGGCTACTGAATAGTCTGAAACTTGTCCTTTCCTTACCCAACTATGATGTGCCTTTATGTATTTAAAGGTTTTATATGTACTTACAAATAAATAAATAACAAATAATGTGTGCACTTGGGAATCATATAGCCCAAGTGAAGTAGTAAGAAAAATCGCAATGGTATATTGTCATCATATATATATATATATGTGTGTGTGTGTGTGTGTGTATTTCATATGTACCTTAAGAAAGATAATAATAATGAATAATGAGTATTTTTAGATTGCTAAGAAGGAAAGATTTGGTTCCTCTAACATAATCATGAGCCTATTAATGTATTTTATGTATTTAGTTATGTAAAGTATAAGTAAATAATTATTAATAAAAATTAATGATATTGATTATTAGAAAATATAAAAAAGTTGATAATAATTTATAAACTTAAATTAATTTATATTTTTAATTTTTTTTATCAATAATATATTTTATTTTATAAAATATATGTGACACTTTAAAAAATTTAATTCATATTTTACTTGTAAAAGAATTCTTGAACTAAAAAAGTAATACAATTTTTTAGAAGTGATAAAAAATATCAACAACCTCATGTGCCTATTTGGGTATAATAAATCAATTTAAATATTCAGAATTTTTTTCTCCAAATCCAATATTTTTTATTGACTTTTTAGCTTCATAGTTTGTCCTTCCTTTGCCACGAGCACAACCCTTTGACAGTAACTTTGTTCGCGAAAGAGCGTGGGAGCCCAGTTTGGATTAGCTATTTTTTTTGAGCTCTCAATGATCTCTTTCTCGGCCTATTAATAATATTGTTGATTAATCTCTTTTATAGCCAACAACAAAGTTGCACTAATGTTCCATGTACGTAGAAAAACAAGAATTATGTTATAAAAAGAAAAGAAAAGAAAAGGAGAATAATTAAAATATATTTTTCTTTTGAATATATTTATTGTCTAAAATTAAAATGTCCATTTTAATTAGATTATTGACAAGCGCTCTCTATCAAATTTACTACCGCAAAAAACATCTTATTTTGGGAAACACAAATTTCTATTTAGAGTGTATTGAAAATTGCCACAGCGATTGTCTGAAAGACCATCCTAAAGAAAAGTTTGTTTTTTGGTATGGCATTCCATCATCTGCTTTTCTTGTTTATGTTGAACTCTATGTATTTCTCTTCCTCTCACACGCATCAGACATGCCCACAAATCTACTTTATGATCTATTGTTTGCCAAAGCCAACTTTTGGTAATTGATCATATTTTTTGCTTTGGTGAATTTGGTTAAGAAATGATGTATAAACAGTTTGTGACAAATTAAATTTATATTTCATATTTCATATTAGGAGCGAATTGAGATTACAGGTTTTAAGGGTTTAATTAGATGATAATTTCATTTCAGTATTTTCGTTTATTTACATAACATAGCCCAAAAAGTAGTTTAGAGATTAAAAGCACTTTTAAAACTAGTTTTCAGGAAATTTTAAAACTAACATTAGTGACCTTATGTATTAGAAAATTATAATATCTCCACAATTATTTATCTATGATTTACATATAGTCATACTCGAACAAGTAAAATTTGTTGAGTAACTATCTCCATTTCTTCTAGTTTGTCAATTTTTTCTTTCATTTTAAGAAAAACTGTGTACAGTTATAAATAAATAATTGTAAAAAATATCATTTTTTAAGAAAATAATAGAGACAAAAGATAGAATGGGTAGATAATTTAAAGAAAATGATAAGTAATCTATATTCTATATCTATCTATATATGTAAAAGTTGAGTTACCTACAAATGCATAGTTCCTTATTATTTTCTACACTCCTATATGTTAATATTATCACATTCAAATTTATTAAAAAGTTGTGCAAAGCACTGAAGTTCCTCTAAAATATACTTTACACTTTATACTATACAGTGTTTTCATCTTGATTTTATGTTCAATTAAAAGTTAGAATTATTACACATCATTTAATAAAATTTATCATGTCACCAATTACATTAAACTGCAAATGCCTAAACCAAGTAACTAAATTAAATTACAGCGTAAAACTAAGTTACTCCGTTGTCATTTACAGGAACTGAACAAAGTAAACATTCTCTGCAACTTTATCCAAATATATAATCTCCAAGGTGTAGACGCTGTCACTTGTTCACTTTTCTTTTCTTTTGTGGCTGTGATGCTTTTTTACTCAAGATTAAAATGAGTGGCTATGATCAAATAGCTAGAAGATAAAGTTCTGGCTTCGACATTTTCTCACACAACAACAACGACGGAGGGGAATCGTGCCACTACCAGCTCCTTCCGCTCTGTTACAGTGTACGCATCTTACGGTCAATTGGTTGAGGAATTGTTCAAATTTATTTCTATTGAATTTGCTGGGTTTCTATCCTTCTTTTTCAATAATCTAATGGAACCCAAATGAACACTCTCCAAACCTGGTTAACCATGATAACATTGATTGTATCTTCTGCATTTCCGAACCTGGTTAACAGAACATTGAAAACTGTGACACATCAAATTTGTGTTGCATGTACGTAGAAAAAGGACAATTATGTTATATAAAGAAAAGAAAAGAAAAAGAGAATAATTTATATTTTTTAAAATGTATTTATGATCTAAAATTAAAATATATTTTAATTTTTTATATTTATTAAAAATTTGTGCAAAGCACCAAAGCTCTTTAAAAATATGCATTTCATAGTGTAAAATATACTTATTTTAGCTTTATGTTTAATTAAAACTTAAAATTATTATACCTTATTTAAAATAATTTGTCATATCATCAATTAAATCAAATTGCAAATTCATAAACGAAAAAAATTAAATCAAATTACAGTGTAAAACTAAGCTACTTCTTTGTCATTTATAGAAACTGAAATTGCAAATACCTAAAGCACGTAAACATTTTTTGCAATTAATAAAATATTAGCATAGTGTTAATTGATTGTGCTTCAAGTTAGAATTTAAGCTAAATGCCTAAGTTTAAATCTTATAAATCGTCTTCGTTGGAAAAGACAAAATTGCTCAACTCTAAACTTTAATGCAGATTAAATCTCATGGTGTAAAAACAAAAATTCTTTGCAACTTTGTCCATATAATCTTCAAGGTGTAGATGCTATCGAGTATTAATATTTGTATAAATTAAATCAGTATAAATTTTGCACAATCTCTTATATTCTCTCTCTTCTCTTTCTCTTTCCTTTAAAATAATGTCTCAATTTATACATTAATTGTTACTTTATTTTAATGAACAGTTAGTATTATTCGATGCTGTGATTTTTTCATTTTTTTTTCAAAGGAAAGGTTTAGCACAACATCCTTTTGGATATTGATATTCATATAAATTAAAATAGTACAAATACTACATAATTTCTTATATTCTCTTTCAAACTTTTCTCTCTAAAATTATTATACCTTATTTAATAAGTGCAAGCAATGGCCTAAAATTTAATCCTGCGGCTTTCACTGATTATAGTGTAACCCATACTATTGACCCATTTAATAAAAAAATTAACAGTTATTCTATCTCTATAAATTAACATTTACAAAAATTTTATTTAAAAAATTTAAATTATTAAACTTTTAAAGTTTTATAGTGATATGATAACCATCACATGTTTTATAGGGTTTAGTAATTAGACCTTTAGTGAGACTATATTTTCCCATAAACTAATAAGAGAACTGATTCAAGAAAATTACATAGTTTTACTGCCATTTGCCAGCTTTTGATGTTTTCCATTTTATTTTAATTTTTAGCACTCTTCATCTATCATTCACCTATATTTTTGGTTTTCTGAGATGATCCTGTTTAGATCTTAGTGTAAGAGTTAACGTGTCTTTAATCTAACACATTTTCTTATTATAGGCAACTCACATATTTCATTAATTTGTAACTCCAGGGATATTGAAATGCTTAATAACAACAACATGACCTTGCCACAACTATTTATAAATAATATGATATTTTCTTATGAACGACCCTTCCCTTTAATTATATACAAGAATTTCATTGCAATTTTTCCTTCTCAAAGAATATATGAAGATTGCCCACAGCTTTACGTGAATCTTTAAGTCATTTATACCCATAACAAAGAATTTTAAATGTCCCATGATGACTAGTACTCTGGTCTAAATAATATCTTGAAATAATTAAGATGGTCGGAAAAACTTAAACTACCCGTAATTGATCCTTGTTTCACTCACCGTATGATAGTTTTTTCAAAGCTCTGTTAAGTCATGTGTTGGGATAACTAAATGTTTAATGGAATGAATGTCATATATTATGGAAACTAATTGGACCGATTATCATATTGATCATTTCTTTGGAACAATGCCACACTCTTAGAACAGCTCTAAAGGAAGCTATTCATCATGAATGAAGCCAAACTCAAAAGAGCAAGAAACTTTACCAGTTCAGCAAAATTAAAAACCAATGACGACAGAGTGATTACTTATAGAATAACTGTAATGGAAGATATATATATATATATATATATATATATATATATATATATATATTCGTAAGAGCAAGAATCTTAAGCTAGTCATGGCGAAGATGAGAGAAGGGGTAGTAGCCATACCAGTGATGATCACTTTGCTTTGTCCATTAGTTTCCCTTTCCTCTCAAAGTGGCAATGTTATTTCGATATTTAAAAAGTTTGATGATCCATATTAATACAAAGTAATGATTTTTAGGAAATGCGTCCTGCCTAGTATTTTTAAGTGCGAGGGGCGCTACTCCGAAAAGTTTGCATCTTGCTATCCAAGGGAAATGAAACTGTGTCAGGAGCAACTTCGGAAACCTCATGAGCCTGGAAGATCTTTGTAGATGAATCATTCAAGGATCATCAACAACAAGTTCCAGTTTTATCTTGTGGTAAGCAACTACATCCAGTCTATCAATTAAGGAAACCTGTTTGCAGAAGATGCATGTAAGGTGACTCTACGCTGATGTACAAATAATATAGACTGGTGGAGACAATGAAAGACGTGAGTTTTTGAACAAAAAAAGAAAAAAACTTTTCCTACAAACCCTTTTAACTAAAGATTTGCACTTTTAATTGTTGCCTATACTCCAAGTTAAGGGACTTGAGGTTAAGAACACATATTCGAGCCTTGAAGTCACAATTGTTGGGAGAGGCTATTAGCAGCTGACCTTAAATATGAATTAATTTTGTACTTAGTAGTGGTACGAAAATATTGCATGATGAAATAAAAAAAGATTTATACCTAATAATATATATATTTGATTTAATAAATTTTACAGTTTAATTTGTAAGATTTATTAATTTTATATTGTAAAAATAAAGTAGAAATAAAATTATAAGAATAGTAGTGCTCAAAATAAAAGTTGTTAATCATATCATTTGTAGGGCTCTCAAGGTAAATAATTGAAATGCTTTCTTGTATCTAATCTCTAGTACTTTTTCGGAAATACTAATTGAGGGTGAATTCTTTAAGTTTGCATCCGTATGCAAGGAAGGATAAGCTGATTAAAGCATAATTGTTTTTTCCTTTTTCCTTCTTTTGCCTTTAATCTTGATCCTTAGACTTTGTTTAATATATTAATAGGTAGAAAAAAAACTCTAAGGGGAAGCCCTTTTAAAACAGTGCATCTTTATGTGTGCATGAAAAGTCATTAATTAGGTTTCTTGTGTATCTTAATTTATGAACAAGTTGATACATTCTATACAACTTTTTTTTTTCCAATAAAATCTATTAGTACAAAAGAAAGGAGAAAAACTTCGTTAAAAAAAAATCAAGTTGTGTTATTACTATGATATATTGTACAGGTAAATAGCTCATTATCATTTCATAAAGTCCACTAATCAACATTTAGCAATTAATTATGTATAAATTTCTTTTTAATTCCTAAAATTATTAATAAAGTTAACTTATTCCATCTTGGTTTCTTTTTGGTTACACCCAGTATTATTTTTTAATCTGATTAAATTAGAGTCATTAATTTGCATTTTCAAATTTAAATAAATAGTAAAACATTATTCCTAAAATAAGTATTATTTTAACCTAACTTGAAGGGTAATTAACACACATGCATGGAGAACAAGGAGATGAAAGCAAATTAAGATTTGTTTGATTGGTAGTAATTAAATTAATCGAGAACAAAATGAGATGCAGAGAGGCAGAGTGTTGCTGATTGTGCTAACAGTGTTAGGTGTAATGGGAAGAGCGGCATCTCGTGCTTTCCCTTGTTGCTTCTCGGCCTTCTAATTCGGTTCCTGTTGGGAAGGGATTGTTTACCGAGATGAGATGCATTATGCATGATGCTGCCTATTGTATCCGTGTAGTTCCCTTATCCCAATTCAAGGACTGCATGCAAAAGAATAAGAGTAAATTATACTGTCAATTTTAAAAGTTTATTTATATGACAGTTTATTCTAAATTTAAATAATTATTATATTGTCTAACCTTAAAGTTTATTTATATAATAATTCACTCTAAATTTAAATATGTATATAAATAATAATTATCTATAATATATACAATAAATCAATATTTGACCATCATTTTTTCAACACATATTCTACAAGAAACTTAAATTATTTTGAGATATGTTAAAAGTTGAAGTATCAATACAATTTGTATAAATAAATAATTTTGTTATGAAGTGCTAGCGTTTGCACACTTAGGAGAGTATAACAACTAGTTAATTATTAGTACAAGTTTCCTCACCTAAAAATTTATGAAACAACTTATAAGAGTATTTAAAATTATGAAGGACAATGTGATTTAATAATTTTTTATTACAAAAAAATAAATATAATGATTTGAACATGGTTAAAAAGAATATTTTATTAAAATATGTTTGTATTTATGCTAATTGACCAATAAATATTGAGAGAGTGTAACATATATTTAAATTTGGGATGAATTGTCATATAAACAAATCTCAATAATAGATAATGTAAGATTTATTTAAATTTAAGTTAAACTGTCATATAAACAAACCTTCGAGATGAGCTGCATAATTTACTCAAAGAATAAATATACTTGTCCTTATTTTTGGTAAACAATATACTTGTCCTTTGAAACAAACTCAACCAAGTAAGTCCAACAACAAGCTTCATACTATTATGCTTACCACAATTCAGTGGTGTTATTCTTACGCTTAAAAAATATTACATAACTCACATTATTAATATCTACAGTCATTGATTAGATGTAAGGGTGAGACTCATACTTTTAGTCAACAGCTATAGGTGTTGATGGTATGAATTATGTAATAATTTTGGGTTTGAAAGGAGAATTATTCACCACAATTATGAAATAACTTTCTTTTATTTTGGAATAAGTACTGTATTAATTAAAATAAAGACATGTAAATAATTTTATTAGTATTTTTAGATTAATGAATGGTCATTAATTGAAAAGTAGTTGAATTTTAAATCAGGAAGTACTGAGTCTCTAATACCCTAGGAGGACTGAAAATTTTCTTACAATTACATATATACATATAGATCTACATGTACACAATAATGTTCACAAAATATTTTTGCAAAATTTGAGTCTTAGAGTATATGTATATACATATAAATGTTCACAAAATTTTTTCCTAAGTTAAATCAAGTAGGACCGAGTCTCCCATTAAATAATCCTTAAATGCTTTCAAAACTTGAAATTGTTTTATTGACTTTTATAGTTCAGTTTGTGAAAGTAACTAAATTTAATAATTTAATGAGCATTTAAAAAGATTCTACTTATAAAAATAACATTATAGAGAAAATGTGGCCCATATATATATATATATATATATATTGGTTAGTGAATTTTGCAATTTAAAAGAGCCAAATTCTTATATAAATAAGTAATGTTATTATGGACATAAGAAATTTGAAGTTGTTTAATCAATTTGAAGAGGCTATTGAAAATTTTGTAGGGAGATGACTATGGGTGGTGTAAGTAAAATGCTTATGCTCTTGTTTGTGATTGTATTGATACAGAGACAAGCGAGCATGCGGCGTATGGGAAAGCCTACAAGAACAACGGAAACACAAATGCTTAGTTGCTTTCCAACTCATTATGATAATGTAATGAGAAAGATGCAATAGATAATGGTCGTGGAAAATAAGAGATAATTATATCTATCAATCTATATATATAGTTGTTTGTATTATATATTATTTATTGTGTTTAATTAGTAAAGTATGTTTACAGAAAAGTGGGCCAATTACATCAATTTTGGTTTCACAATGGAAAGTGATAGTCACTGATTTCTCTCTCTATCAAATTAGAAAAATGTTCCTCTCATTCAATGTAGAGCAAAGCAATTTTTTATTAAAGATTTGCAAATAATTAAATTTTGGAGTTTAATAATTCAGTGAGAATTAATTAATTTAATAATTTAAATTTATTTTAACGAATATTTTATAACATTCAATTTGTAAGTTTAAAAACCTAATTGAATTAATGTATAGAAGATTGTGTTTGTGAAGTGATCATAATTCTCTATCTTCTGAA
This sequence comes from Dicorynia guianensis, assembly GCA_037013595.1. Lineage (NCBI taxonomy): Eukaryota > Viridiplantae > Streptophyta > Magnoliopsida > Fabales > Fabaceae > Dicorynia > Dicorynia guianensis. The sequence continues at coordinate 9,268,945 of JASUAB010000009.1, forward strand.
TATAAATGTATGAGGTATAATAAAAGAGATAAATATAAAATTAAGAAAGAAAAAATTAATTCAGAAAAAATTTTAATATAAAATAAAAAATAAATAAAATATGGCTAAGGCTTAGGAATAATAAAAATAGAGGATGAGCAGTTGTTGATATGCATCATGCCTAGGGATTAGGACATAATGTTTATTATTTTATATTTTATTGAATTTTAGCTTAAAGATAAATTATATTAATTTTCAGGTTTTATTTTAATACTAATATGTATATATTAAAATTAAAATAATACATAGAAAAAAAATTAAATCTCACATCAAGCCCTCTGTTCTAAATTTTCAAAATTATTTTTAAAATAATATTGTAGTGATACTTGTTTTCTGGTTTGATTAAGTCACGTACATAACAATGCAGAGCTTATTCAAGTAAGATCATATGCAAGTTATGAATAAATAGTTGTATAAATATTATTACTCTTTATAGAAGGAATACTTTTGTATAAATTTAAATGACTCAAACAATAAAATATGCGTCCTATTATCTTTCTGGTTCTTGAGAGAAAAATAAAATGAGTAAGTTGTTACTGAAAAGATAATTCATATGAATCTCTTAGAAATAAATTAATAATTGTATTTTCTAGTATTAATTGCTACTCTTATATAACTTGTCAATTGTCATCAATTGGGAACCATTTTAATGCCTTCACTCACAAATCCTAAGTAAGTGCATAAAATAGTTAGCCTATAAAAGAAAATAAAGAAAATTAGTTAACAGTATATGTATCCCAAAGGACATCTGATCACAAGAAGGATTATAAAGGTTCCTATATCTCACTTTCATCCATTTTCTCTCTCTTTCCCTTGCATTTACATAGTGAGGGACAAAGCAGACACACTCATATCTCTCCCTCACTCTTCAACTTCTTCTCTCTGTTTTTCTCCCTCACACTCATGATGCAAATAAGCTTGGAAAGTAGGGATCAATGGGGAAGCAGTTAGAGGACTGAGGACCTTGTATTTGGCAAGGGCAATGCCACTGTCCATGGATCCTGAAGTAGAAAAAGCAATTAGTGGGGAGATCCAGAACGTGATAGAATTAGAAAGGGCAATTGCCAAAATTAGAATTACAGAACGCAGCAGAAGCATAGCAAACATTAGCCAATCAAAATTGAACATAAGGTCAATAACCGATAACGCCCAGAACATGCAGAAAAGCGACACGCAAATAGACAAAATTGATGCAGAAAATATAACACGCTACTGAGAATGACAATATAAAAAGAAAAAAAATCACACTTAAATATTTATACAGAATAAAAAGATATAGAGTAAAAGTTATCAAAGTTAGGAAATAAAAGCGTTAGGGAATCTAATTCCTCCTAACAGGGGTTTAACACAAAAAAACTCATGAGTTTATCATTTCACAATGAAAAGTTTAATTAAGTTTTACAGTTCAGTATATAGAACTCAACAAATTTAATAATCAATCTACATTTTTTTGACAAAATGTTTCAGGTATAACGTGGCATGGGTAATTAATGTGGTATACATTAATTCAATAACAAATTACCATTTATATTGTTTTATTAGTATAAGATGATAAATAGCAATTATAATTAGCAAAATCTGTACAAATGGTAGTTTAATAGGGATTGAGTATACACATCACTCCTTAGAGAGAACTGAAGAATCTCTAATAAAGAAAAATAGGAAATGCCAAGATAGAAGAAAAGATCCTTTCAAATAGGACTAAACAAGTATAAGAAAGTTGCTGTAAAAAAAAAAAAGTATAAGAAAGTTTGAGCTTTGCGTTTGACTTTTTGTGTAAAAGAATAAATTAAGTAATTCAATGTAATTTGACTACACAGTGGCCGAAGAGCCGTAATCATTTATGGCTCGTACCTTAGCTTCTATCAACTTTTCTCTACCCTATTCAAATTCAATGGTTCAATTTGATAGGGTTTGTTGAGAGTTCCTTACCCTCTATGTAAGAAAACCCAATTTTCAGATTTTTTTAGTTATGCCATTATGATGTCTATTGGCCAACCTAAATTTCATTAGCGTAAGGTAAATGGACACCATCTCATTAAGCCTCAAGCCCCAAGATCATCTTAACAAACTATATTATTCAATCTTTATAAAACATATGTATAAAAGGGTCAGATACAAAAATCTAAAACAACTTCATGCATAAAATCACATTGTGGTTTGTCACTTTTATTACTACAAAGTTTGAATTAAGTGATAAGAGATTTGATTCTCAATGTGGTGTATCTTGATTTGAATCCTTGTTAAAAATAAAACTCATTTTAAAGTATCCGATAATCACATTAGGGTGATTAGTTTATTAGTTTAAAAGGTTACAGAATACTCTAAATTTATTCAAAAAAAAATAGATATATAAGTAAAGATAAAAATGAAAAGGAGATTAAAAAATTAAAAAAAAGGGAAAAAGGAGAAGAATGTGAAAAATGTCAAGAGAGGGTGAAATACTATATATAATTTAATTTTGATATTATATTTATTTTTATAAAATGTTAATCTATAATAAATATTTAAACTTTTATTTATGTTTATGCGATTTGACCACTAACTCACTAGTTGAACCAATAACTCAAAGCCTTAGTAATGTCCCTAATTTAATGACTGGTTTAATTTTAAAAACAAGTACTATCATTATAATCAACTAATAAAAAGTAAGAAAAATATATTTTTTCACAAATTATTAATAATATTAATTATTTTTGTGTTTTAAGTTTAAATAATTAAACCAAAATAGTGTATAATTAAATAGATTATTCTTTTTCTAGTTATGGTAAATAGATTACATTAGATTTTGAAGAAGAAAAAAATTAACTAAAATAATTTTATAAATACTCATCTCTTAATATGTTCTGGTTATAATCATCTATATCTCTATTTTAATCCTTAAATTCAAGATTTTTATCATGCTCTAAATTTAACGAGCATACAAGTTATATATGTATACACTTACTGAAGATTTTACCTGTGATTAAAAGGATGTGATATACTGATTTTGCTTGTTGTCATTGTCGGACTTTGGGATTGGAGACAAATGATGGAGATTCATATCTCTAGGTGAACGAAAGTATTTAAAAGGAGATAAAAATTTGACATTAAGATGCTGCCTTTATTTTATTTTATATGGTTTATAATGTTAAATTTATATAAGCTCTTAATAATATTTTTTTTGGCAGGAATATTACACCTTACATCCAGTGGCGGATCCAGAATTTTTTTACAGTATGGGCGCAATAAAAATGGCTACAAAATAAATATTTTTATTGTATCATAGTAATATACTCTTTCAAAATGTAATTTATAAAATAAAAAAGATAAATAAATAATATTCACAATTATCGCCTACGTGGTCTTATCTTCTAAGATCATTGCAAAATTTGTTCATCCTCTATACTATCTAAGATGTCATTTTCTATATAAATAATTAAGTATTTAATTATTCATTTCTCATACAATATTGAATTTCACTTTGTAATACTCAAATAATGCTCTTTCAAAGAATGCACTTGCAACTAATAAAATAATGCTAACATTACAAAAAATTTTGGTACTATGAAAGGATAAATTTGTATGTAAAAATCATAAATAAGTTAGTAAAATATTTTGACAAAGGGTTTATTAAGAAAATTTATTTTTATTGAGAGATTTATTTCTTAGAAATATCAAAATTTCTTTTAATGTAACTTGATAAGTATATACACCAATGAATATATAATATATTTCTTTGTCTTAACCAATTGTTAATAGAGATCATTAATTTCTTTTAATTTAAATTTTTTTATTTGAAGACGCCTATAATATATAATTTTCAAATTGATTACCAAGTACAAAAGTTTTAATTGTGTAGAAGTCATTTAGATAAAAATGAATCAATTGTAAAAACTTTTTTTTATTAAAAACAATAAATAAGTCTCTTAAATTTAAGTATATCACATAAAGAAATATTTTATTATTTCTTAAATTAAATTATTTATTAATCACTTGATAATATAACTTAGGGGTGAGCATTGGACCGGGTCAAACCGTTCTAACCCGCCCCAAACCGTAAAAAGAAAAATTTGGACCGGGTTAAAATGGGATAAAATAAATATTATGTAATATTTTGGCTTAAGATGGGGTAAATTGGGTGGGGTTGGATTTTGGTCCCCTCTCCATTGGGTTGCCGCAGGTACCCAACAAAATTTACATATATATAAATATATATTTTCAATTCTTATGCTATATATATATATATTTTTGCTGAATTCTGATATTATAAAATAGCGTCGTTTTACAAAATGATGTCATTTTCTAGCTTGCCTTAAAACTAGGGGTGGACATCAGTTCAGGTCAAACCGTTTTAACCCGCTTTAAACTGTAAAAAAGAAAATTTAGACTAAGTTAAGATGGAGTAAAATAAATATAATATAATATTTTAGTTTAAGATGGGATAAATTGGATGAGACTGAATTTTTGCTCTCTCTCCATTGGATTGCCGTGGCAACCCAACAAAAATTACATATATATATATATACTTTCTACTACTACAAAATGATGTTATTTCGTAGCTTACCCTAAATCTTTCTCAAGTAGCTCTACGACTCCAATGCCACTTCTCGGTCCTCTCTTGTCCCACAATTTCCTCTATCGCGAGCGACGAGTTTCGTCCATTGTCTCATCGTTTCTGACAGTCGATGCAGACCACCTATTTCGTTTGAGTCATCTCAGTCCCTCTCTTGTCTAGTCATCACACTTCGAGACTTTGAGTCCTTAATACTCGACTGAATCTTGCTGACTCGCCCCTGCTCGCCTCACGTCTGGCCGTCCCCAAGCCTTCATCACTCTTCGGCCCATCCTAATCCACCCAAATGAAACTGAGTTATTGCAGCCCAAAAATCTTAGTTTGAAGGATCATTTTGGCTGGAGTTGGACTAACCAAATGAGGGATTGCGTTCAAATAGATTGAAAAAATTTTGGCCCAACCCAAACTGCTCCACCTAATGCCCACCCCTACTTAAAACTTCTGCAAGCACAAGCAGGCAAGAGGCAGCTCAACTTCAGTAAAACAACACCACTCCTCCCTCCCTCGTCTCGAACTCTTAGTCCCTCGACTCCCTCTCTCACGAGCTACAAGTCTCGTTCGTTGTCTCGTCGTTTTCAACAGTCAACGCTAATCCCTTACCTCCTCCCATCTTGTCTTGACTCGCCTCTTCTCATTTTGGCTCATCTCTTGTCTAATCATCATACTTCGACACTTTGGGTCCTCAATAGTCGATCGAATCTCATCCTCGTTCCACTGCTCGCCTCACGTTCATTCGTCCCCATCCTAACCCAAACTAACCCACTCAAGTGAAATCGAACCATTCTAACTCAAGAATGTTGGTTTGAAGAATTTTTTAGCTGGGGTTGGACTAACTTAATAAGAGATTGGGTTCAATTGGATTGAGAGAATTTTACCCCAACCCAAACCGCCCCACCCAATGCCCACCCCTAATATAACTTAACTTAAAATTAATGTAAATTTAAAATTTATTAAGACTTTCACCTTGACTTTCTTTGAGTTACAAAATAAACATTCATATTTGCTATTTGGGACCATAATTTTATTTTATCACCAAACAATAAAACTTATCAAGTAAAGATTCTTATCTTTCTTGTCTCATCAATTGCAGTAATTGTTTGGACGCATAAAGTAACAACAAAGTATTTTTAATATCTTTATCACTTGGTAGCAGTGATTTAGATAATTTATTAGTAACTCCTAATATAATGTTAATCAATGCAAACTTACCAAACAAAAAATTAGACAAAATTCAGCAATATTTGTGGGCACTTTATTTTACCATTTAGGCACTCCTATATTTAGCATATATAAATATGAAATTTTTGAAAAAGCTATGTGGGCATATGCCTACCCATGGTTAGACATAGATCTGCCATTGCTTACATTCCACCACCCTACTTATTTTAAAAAAGAAAGACTTGAGCACGCAATGTAGTTCTATAAAAGGAGGCACATATCCACTCCCTCCAAGCCTCTTCATCCACTCTGATTCTTCTATGTTCTCTTAGTCTCTTATTCTCTCGCGTTCCCTCTTCAAAAATGCATGCTCTTGTACTTCTGTTTGCAATATTATTCATTCCTTCAACTCCAATATCCTTTGCTAAACCTACCAAGCCTCCTTTAAAAGGTTTTAGCATCGATCTTATTCATCGTGACTCCCCATTGTCACCTATCTACAACTCTTCAATCACGTCATTAGAGCGTAACATAAATGCCGCATTGCGTTCATTATCACGAAGAAACCACTTCCATGGGTCATTGAACGAGGATGCAGACAAATTAGTAGAAACTAATTTAAATCACTCTTCTGGTGAGTACATCATGAAATTCTTCATAGGCACCCCACCAGTAGAGTCATATGGTATTGCAGACACAGGAAGTGACCTTACATGGGTACAATGTGAACCTTGTGTGCGATGTTATCAACAAAAGTCCCCTATAATTAAGCCCCAAAGTTCTTCCACTTTCAAGGCTGTGTCTTGTCACTCAAAAAATTGTTCATTCTTCCAATATAGTTGTGGGAAATCAAACCAATGCATTTACACTTACTCATATACGGGCACGGCACACACCGAAGGAGACCTGGCCAAGGAATCCATTTACCTTGTTCCCAGTCAGGGTGGCCAACTTCGCTCATATCCTAACTTAGTGTTTGGCTGTGGACACAACAACGGTGGCCCTATCCCACGTGAAATTTCAGGCCTAATTGGTCTTGGTCGTGGTAATTTGTCTCTTACATCTCAACTACGTTCTCAACTAGGTAATAAATTCTCTACCTGTTTGCTCCATTCTCCATACCTAAATTGAGATTCGGGGACAATCCTGTGATATCCGGCCAAAATGGGGTTGTGTCTACTCCTTTGTTTTACGATCGTTCATAACTCCCTTTTTATATCGTCAATCTTAAATCCATCAGTCTTGGACAGAGGACGCTGACGATTAATGGTCAACGTGGGGGCAAAATTGTAGTTGACTCTGGGACAACATTGACTTCGTTTCCATCAAGTTTTTATAGCCAATTTGTGAGTTTAGTAAGGAGAGCCATTGGGTTTGCAGCAGTGCAATATCCCCCGCATCCATGCAAACTATGTTACAAAGGTAACAACACCAAGTTGCCTGATGCTGTGTTCCATTTCACTAATGCTAGCGTTGTTCTGAAACCCGTAAACTTGTTTCGTGACTTTGGTCCTACATACAACTTGGTTTGCTTGGCAGTGGTGCCCACTAAAGGAATTCCATTCTATGGGAATGTGGCAATGATGAATTTTGAAGTGGAGCACGATCTTGATAAGAATAGAATTTCTTTTGCTCCTGTTAGTTCTTGCACCTAGTAAGGGCTACTGAATATTCTGAAACTTGTCCTTTCCTTACTCAACTATGATGTGCCTTTATGTATTTAAAGGTTTTATATGTACTTACATAATAAATAAATAACAAATAATGTGTGCACTTGGGAATCATATAGCCCAAGTGAAGTAGTAAGAAAGACAGTTATCGCAATGGTATATTGTTATCATATATATATATATATGTGTGTGTGTGTGTGTGTGTGTGTGTGTATTTCATGCGAACCTTAAGAAAGATAATAATAATGAATAATGAGCATTTTTAGATTGTTAAGAAGGAAAGATTTCGTTCCTCTAACATAATCATGAGCCTATTTATATATTTTACGGATTTATTTATGTAAAATATAATTAAATAATTATTAATAAAAAATTAATTATAATAATTATTGAAAAATATATAAAAGTTGATAACAACTTATAAACTTAAAAGAATATATACTTTTAATTTTTTTTATCAATGATCAATTATTTATACTTTATTTTATAAAATATACCTTACACTTCAAACAACTTAATTCATATTTTACTTGTAGAAGAATTCTTGAACCAAAAAAGTAATACAATTTGTTAGAAGTGACAAAAAATATCAACAACCTCATGTGACTATCTGGGTGTAATAAATCCATTTAAATATTCAGAATTTTTTTTTTCGAAATCCAATATATTTTATAAATTTTTTGGCTTCATAGTTTGTCCTTCCTTTGCCACGAGCACAACCCTTTGACAGTAATTTTGGTCGCGTAAAAGTCCGGGAGAGCAGTTTGGGTTAGCTATTATTTTGAGCTCTCAATGATCTCTTTCTCTGCCTATTAATAATATTGTTGACTAATCTCTTTCATAGCCAAGAACAAAGTTGCACTTATGTTCCATGTACGTAGAAAAACAAGAATTATGTTATAAAAAGAAAAGAATAGAAAAAGAGAATAATTAAAAAATATTTTTTTTACTTTTGAAAATATTTATTGTCTAAAATTAAAATGTCTATTGTAGTTAGATTATTGGCAAGCGCTCTATCATATTTACTGCCGTGAAAAACATCTAATTTTGGGAAACACAAATTTCTATTTAGAGTGTATTGAAAATTTCCACAGCGATTGTCTGAAAGACCATCCTAAAGAAAAGTTTGTTTTTTGGTATGGCATTCCATCATCTGCTCTTCTTGTTTATGTTGAACTCTCTCTGTATTTCTCTTCCTCTCACGCGCATCAGACATGCCCACAAATCTAGCATGCTTTATGATCTATTGCTTGCCAAAGCCAACTTTTGGTAATTGTTCATATTTTTTGCTTTGGTGAATTTGGTTATGAAATAATGTATAAACAGTTTGTGATAAATTAGATTTATATTTCATATTTCATATTAGGAGCGAATTGAGATTAAAATGCATTTTTAAAACTAGTTTATAGGAGATTTTAAAACAAACATGAGTGCCCTTATGTATTAAAAAATTATAATTTATCTATGATTTACATATAGTCATACTCGAACAAGTAAATTTTGTTGAGTCAACTATCTCCATTTCTTCTAGTTTGTCCATTTTTTCTTTCATTTTAGGAAAAACTGTGTACAGTTGTAAATAAATAATTGTAAAAAATATCATTTTTTAAGAAAATAATTGAGACAAGAGACTGACTGTGTAGATATTTAAAGAAAATGATAAGTAATCTATATTCTATATCTATCTATATATGTAAAAGTTGAGTTACTGACATTGTCTTACTTACAAATGCATAGTTCCTTATTATTTTCTACACTCCTATATGTTAATATTATAATATTCAAATTTATTAATAAGTTGTGTATCCATCTTGATTTTATGTTCAATTAAAAGTTAGAATTATTATACATCATTTAATAAAATTTATCATGTCACAAATTAAATTAAACTGCAAATGCCTAAACCAAGTAATTAAATTAAATCACAGTGTAAAACTAAGCTACTCCTTTGTTATTTGTAGAAACTGAACCAAGCAAACATTCTGTGCAACTTTATCCATATATATAATCTTCAAGATGTACATGCTGTCACTCGTTCACTTTTCTTTTCTTTTGTGGCTGTGATCTTTTTTACTCAAGATTAAAATGAGCGGCTATGATCTAATAGCTAGAAGATAAAGTTCTGGCTTCGACATTTTCTCACACAACGACGACAACGGAGGGAAATTGTGCCACCACTAGCTCTTTCCACTCCGTTACGGTGTGCGCATCTTACGGTCGATTGGTTGAGGAATTGTTGAAATTTATTTGTGTTGAATTTGCTGGTTTTCTATCCTTCTTTTTCAACAACCTAATGGAACTCAAATGAACACTCTCCAAACCTGGTTAACCATGATAACATTGATTGTATCTTCTGCATTTCCGAACCCAATTAAACCCAACCGGAACCCACATCTGACCGTATCCTTTGATTGCAGTGCATATTAATTTTGGTCGGAGTCGGTTTAGAGTTTTGCCTTCATCTGTTTCATTAAAGTTTACTCATTTGAGCCCAAACCTGACAGAGATTTAAGGTTGGTGAGGTTGTCAATATTTTTAGATGATCGGCGTTACGAGAATGATGATTCCACTTGATTTCCAAGGAAGAAACAAGGAATGGGTCCTTGTAACGTGTGAAGATTGGGGTTAACACAGTTGCAACAAAACAAATTTGGATGGATAAGGAAGCATGGAACAAGTTAGACCAAATATGTGTGGAACAATTTACTCATACCAAAATACTGTCATTGTATAAATTTCACAAATGTACTGTTCTATATCCTTTCATAGAAAAATATCATTTCAAACCATTATCAATAATTTAATCCACAAACATTATTGTTATTCTCACGAAATTATTATTCACAATAAATAATAAATAAATTTGTTTTGTGTAACAACTTGATGAGAGTGGATTCAGATCTTCTGATTTTATTTTTTTTATTAGGTAATTTTTTTAATCTTTCTCTAAAATTTAAAAATGAAATTCACTTTTTTCTCTTATTATTTTTTCTCTCAATTTTTTCTTTCTTTTTCTCTCTTACTATCCCCTGCAGTAACTGCAAGGGATCCATATCCGAATGGGAGTACACTTTTCCACCCAAAAATACCACAAATTCTATTCATACCCATTTGCCGTCACAGTATGTGTTTCATGATCTACTTACCATGCAGAGTGGCCCCCATATATACATGTGTGTGTGTGTGTGTGTGTGGGTCATTCACCTTTTGGTATTATATTGGACTGGGCTAACTCTTATATTCAACAGATTTCATGAGCCTACTGTTGAGTTTTTCAAAAAGCTGAATGAAAATGAAGTCATTTCATTATTTTTTTAGTACATGGGGAGGTTCGAAGTGAAAGAAAGGGAGTAAGAAGGGGGAGGCTCAAATTATATGGGTTGTCTCTGAAAAGATTGTTCACATGCGACGTTGAAGTGGCGAACGAAAAAATAGAGTATGAAAATGGATTTAGAAAAATGAATAAAAATGGAGTTGTTATCAATTTATATTGAAATAGTAAAATTGGACATCCAAAAATATGATTTGCATTATAAAAATTAGATTAGGAGATTGATTATGTTTAGAAAAGATTTTAATACCCCTATAATACTTTTTTGGTACCACATTAGTATATTGTTACATTTTAGTTTCATATCTATGTTTTATATTTTGTCAAAACAAATTTATTTTATTTTTAGTTTTCTATTTGTCTCGCTATTAGTTTTACATGTGATCAAACATGATTCATGATTAGCACTATTAGTGAGTGGCACTTAGCCATTATTGTAGAAAGGGTGGTTTGAATCGTTTTATGCCTAGTTCATCAAGGTCTTACATTGAACCTAGACGCCTAAGTGGATTAAGGCTTGAAATTACCTAGCTTGACTAGGGTTTTCAAAGGTATTTCAGGTTTAAAAAAGGTCTCAAGATGAAGGTGGATTCTTGTTAATCAATTCATTAAGTTTTACCAATTTTTCCAACAAAACCTGTAATGAGATCTGCCTCTAGATAATCAACAGCAGTTGCTCTTGTTAACCTCACCAACGATTGTCATTGAGAAGAATCAAGGTCTGAAAGGAAACAAAGGCATTGTGTATTTAAGGAGATCATGCTAGAGGGATTTTATCAATTTCTTCAATGTATCCCATAACATAATCACCTTCAATAATTACTTTTGCCAACCGTGCTAACTATCATGTCAGGAAGAATCTCCAAAGGAAAGGATCCCTATTAACCGCATTAAGTGAGCCATGCCGATTTCTTTAACAAAACTCACAACGTGGCTGTTCTTGGAATAGTTAGTGATGGTTGCTCTCGCCAAGTACACTAACAACCATTATCTAGAGAATTCAGTTTTGGATGGAAAGAGAAAAAGCTAAGAAAGGTAGCAAAAAGAATTCTAGGATTCAATTTAGCCTTTCTTGAGTTTTAGAAACTATCCAAATTTTAAGTAAAAAATTAATTATGATCGACATGTTGTGCAACAATAGCCTAGTTCTCAATGACAACATCAAACTCTAGTCAACTTGGAGCAATTATGGAGAAAGGGAAGAATTCACAAGAACGGGGGGCATGCCCCAAGGGAATCAATTGGATACTCAAAATCTATTCAAGATAGTAAGCAAGCAAGCATGCTGCTCTACACCAAGTTTATACCTAAAAGCTACTTTTGGAAGTCCCACATATGTAGGTAAATGAGCTTCAAAAATTTTGTAAAACTTAGGGAAGTTTTTAAAGACACTAAATATGGTCACGGTGAGTTCACTTTGCCAAGAAACATCCCCAATCAAATAAGTTTTTTCATGTAAGTAAATTATTCCAATCAACACCTACTTGGGAGTCATTGAAAATATTAATTCAGAAAGTGAAGCTAACAAACTGCTTTCTTTCTGAAATTTTTACACAATTAAGATGACATGTAAACCAAAGTGAAATTTTTTCTGACACGGCACATTACTACTATCTAGATAGTGAGTGAAATTTAATTACTTCACATGTCAAAAGAGTTCATTTCAACCCAAATTTGGATATAGCCAACACATGCATTGGCAACCTCACCAAATGTCACAGCATTTGGAACTCACTTGCTATTTTAAATCAAATCAATCCTTAGGCTATAGAGAGATGACTTTAATACAGAGTAGATGGAAAGAAAAATTTAGAAACCATAGCAAACCATTCTAGAATGACTTGAAATTTTTACATACATGTGCTAACATATAGAATACCAAGCCCTAAAATCTTTACATTATTTTGAACTCATTTACTATCTCAAATCAATTAAATCCTAAGGCTGTATAGAATGAACTTTAATATAGGACAGCTGAAAGGAAAATTTCAAACCCATATCAAAATAGCCAAAAATAAATTGAAAATTTTATAGGAGCATGACAAAACATCTAAGATAATGACTACAAAATTTCACAACAATCAAAGTTCATTTGCTTATTGATCAATTGCAAATCAAAGGTGGATTCACTTATATGTCATCACAAGATAATTTATGAAAACAATTTTGAAATCTTTATTAAACGAACTCCAAATGCTTTGAAATTATTACAAGAACATTATGTTCATTGTAATTTTATAAAGCTTTCTCGTAACCAATGTTCATTGTAATTCTTGCAAGTCAACATTAACTTGGTTCAAATTTTTTTGTCATTCTTACAAGTTAATTTTAACTTTGGCCAAATTAATTTGTGATTTTAGGAAAACAAGTTTATAACACTTTTAGTTCGATTGTAACTTAGCCCAAATTTGATGGTGACTCCTGTAGTTCAATTGTAACTATGCTTGAGGTTCTATATAACATTTGCAATTTAGTTGTAACTTTGAACATTTATCTTGTAACTTAGATTTTTTGATAGCTTTTGCAATTCAATGTTTTTTTTTTTTTTTTGGTTACAGAAAGTTAACGAACCCAAAGAAAGCTTATAAGGTTTCTTATAGAATACTCTCTAACAATGTTCTCACATCAACAGGGGAAATTGAACACAACCATTGGGAAGTGGCCTATTCACTTATCAAGAGAGTCAACACTCAGTTGTGCAATTGAATGTTGATATATTTGTAATCTTGCTAAAGCACTATCCTCTTGATTTTTCTTAATAAGAGATAATTAACTTGAATTGTCAATTGAAACAATTTTATGAAGACATTCTAAAACATTTGAAGTTACAAAGTTTGTCTTTGTATAAAAAAAAAATTAGCAAAGACCAAAAAAAAAAAAAAACAAATTCCTGTTACCTAGTTGAGAGGTTGATATGTCTTATCTTAACACTATAGGTTTCAACATCAAGTAGTAAATGTGTATCCTTAACAATAAAAAATTGTAAAAACGCGGCTTTGAAATATTATGAAAGATGACTTTCTTACAAACAATTTTTATATATTGAAAGATAGATCATTAAACGTTTACTTTAGATTCCAACCTTATAAAATTTTGTCAATTATTTTTTATTAAATTTTATCATGCATATCATTATTATGTTTGTGTGCGATTGATGGCTTAATGATAATGTTTGATTTGTTACTTATCGGGTTGTTGGTGTAAAGTGAAAGTTCTTTTGTTTGAGATGCTTTCTTGTTTTTGATCTATAGTTTATGCGTTGGTTATTGTTCATTTGAATTTTAAATATTACGTAAGACTATTTAATCAACAATTTAGATAAGTATAGTAAAATTAATGTAGATACAAGAAAGTATTTTGATAATTTAGTAGGTCCATATTTTGGCCTAGAATAAAAAAATTTTCTGGCTTCGCCACTGGTCAATCTCAAATAAAGTAATTAATAAAGGTGAAAGAAGCAGTTTGGTTGGACTAATTTCCAAGGATAGATTTCACTGCATCTTCGAAGACCAGCAAAGTTAGCAATCTTGCAACTAGAATCACAAGAAGCATCGGCGCTATCTTCTGAATAAGAAAATGGGTATCGGAGCAGAGGTTCGGTTTAGCACCTGAAGCTTGCAGCAAATCCAATTTTCAGCAGGCATTCTGGCAGCAAAAGCTTGAACAGCTTCCAATTCTTCCCTGGACAGGAGAAGCTAAAATGCAACATCAAATCATGAGATAATTTACAACCACAAAAAGCAAATTCTATGTTAGAAAAGATATAAACCTTTTATTGAAACAAAAACTTAACAATACGCAGAAATAGCTCCACATTAAATGGTATATGGTTGTCTAGCATCGCGTGCCATATCTTCCAAATGAACACGAGTGATACATATTCTACAAGAAGCCAACGAGAACATGGTACACCTGAATACCCTAACTTGATATTGTCAATTTATATGCAACGGCTAATATGCATCAGAATCCAGAATAAACGTTAAGTGGGTATCTTCAAACAAAATTTCCTGTACTATCAAAATCTCAATAATAATAATAATCAATTACAACGTAATGCTAACATCAGATGTTTGAAGACACATACTTAAGCTTATGCTGTGTTCTTGCTTAAAGGTTATCATCAAAATCAGTATTGTAAGAAACTGACCAAACAAAATTTTTTGTACTATCAGTCTTATATTTCCTCTCATAAAAGGTTGTTGAAATTCAATTGCTCATGAAAAAGCGAATTAAAATTCTCAAGCGATTATTGGGACTAAAATCATTTACAACGTAACCCAGATGGTGTTTAAGAATAAAAGTTTATCTATAAGGTTCAACTTTCCTGATCAACAATTAATGTTTGTAATGCTTAGCCAATCTAATCATTTTTAAAAAGCTAAATAAAACAAAGATATTGATAAACTGGCATATTTGACAGTACAAAATGTTTTCGAGCAGAGCTAAAGAGACAGAATGTCACCATCCACCAGGGTGTCCCACATAAACAACAATGCTGATAAGCCCTCCTGGTACTATCATTCTCTTTGCAGCTTCCAGTGCAAGTAATGTTGTTTCTGTTCTTGTTATGATTTCCTTGTCACCACCAGGAAGATAACCCAAGTTGAAAGCAACAAGCCTAAAAGTGCCAACAAATAAGGTAGTGCTTTGCAATAAAGTAAAAGAAACTACATCAACATATTCCAAAATATTGCATCAGAATAAGTGGACACAGAACATAGTATATGCTTATGTGGAACCAGTATTCAAGATATAGCTAATTATCATTGCTTCTACAGATAAGTTGAATAGTAGAGATATAAAACTCAGTTCATAATAAAAAACAATCTCGGCTTGCAGTTTGCCTAATCAATTATCAACTTCTCAATCTAAACTTTAAATATTAGGGTTTTCTTTTTCTCCAAGGAATTAGGAACCCATGCCTCCTTAATATAATTTTTTGATTAAGATAAGCAGCAGCCTAACAAGGCTTGTCAAATGGAAAAATATAAGGATTCAAACATAATTCATCATTTACAAATGCTGAGGCATACCCAATTACTCTTGCATAAGAACCATGCAATTGAGGTCAAGGAGTTCATTGTTTTACAAATGCTGAGGCGTATCCAATTGTTCTTGAATAAGAATCATGCAATTGAGGTCATGGAGTTCAAATTAAGGCTAAGATTATAATTTAGGTTTTCAAAAACCTACTTAATCAAGGAAGTAATAGCTTTCAGTGAAGTAGACTAGAACTATCAACTCAAGTCATTTATTATCCACAGCTCCAAAGTCCTAAACACAAACATAGAAACTAGAAAATATGAAGGAACTCATGGCAAAGTGAGTATCTAACTGAGGCATTCGTAGGAACAACTTCTTCCATTTTACTGTGGCAGATGTGGAAAAGATTGACTAGTTGTTTCTGCATATATTTCAAAGCCACCGGCTGTCACATAAAGTGCAAAATTGTCATCAAAAGTTCAAAGCAAATAGCTCAAAGTTTTAGGAATGAGGTCGAGTCTTATTCTAGGGTTATATTCTTTACCACAAAAAATATAAACAGAAGTACACATGTAAAACTGTAAAACAACCAAGCATTCAACTAGAAAAAGCGGACCACAGAGTATGAGCATGAATTAGTTGACCATTGTCACATAACAGAAAATTAAGCACATGTGTGCGGGAGAACAATGAAGACGAATTAAAATCATCATCTAGTATCCTTTCAGCATCCAATTGGTTCCACAATTTGAAAATACATTTAGATTCTATAAATTTACAACTCAATTTACTTAAAAAATGGCTTAAGGTACAAAATAAAGAGTCTTTAGTCACTTAGTAAGAGCATGACCTCATTAATCATTTATCTGTTATTACATAGAAAAAGATTTGAGTGAAAAACTTAAAGCACAAAGGGGTACCTCATTTGGATTGACTGATTCTCCCAGCATGGACGCAGTATTGTCCAAAGCATCTTTTTGAATGTCCATTGCATAAACTCTACCCTTACCTGAATCATCAGCAACCAATTTGAGCATCAATAAGGTATCAAAACCATTGCCGCAAGTGGCATCAACAACAGTATCCCCTTTTTGGACAACATGCTTCCAAACCCTGGTGAAAACAGCTAAACATAGCTCATATCAGGGCCAACACATCATCATCAGGAAGTAAACAAAAAACACAGAACCGGCCAATAAACATGCATGACAATAACTTAGAGCAAGAAAATGTGTGTCAAAGTGTTGTCATCAGTGAACATGTCACAGACTGCTATAAGTCAGTCTCTGTTCATTTTAAGCTCCTCTCGCCAAGCTTATCAATAAACTATGGCCACTCCCTAGTAGTAAAAATAAAATAAACTAGAAAGGCATATCTGAATTAAGAGTGGCAACCCAATTAATGTACACAATAATACTCGCACAAATGTAAAAAAAAGAAATATCAGCTAAGAAAAACTATTACTTTATGATCCAGTACCCACAAAATTTTGCTATTGAGCCTTCATTGACAAGATCAAATTGTTCAAACTATGACTGGAATTCCTTAAGCAGTTCACGGGGCATTAGAGGCCCACCTCGAATCCTTTGGCAGCACTGATTCATCCCCAATCAGCAACCAAAAAGGGTTGGGGGAAGAAAACTTTAACGCGAAATCTCCCCTTTTTTCAAAATACAATATAAGAAATCAGTCACAGAGCACATACATGTGAGCAACGTCAGTAGCCCTCTTCCTGCCAAAGATATAGTTCACCAAAGCATCCTCCAGTCCTAAAACAGGACATCAGCCGAAAATTATGTATATGGGAGTTCATGTCAATCTTATCAAGACAACATTTTGAAATGGGAAAAAAAAAAAAAAAACTACCAGAAAGGGGAAAATCTTCTGGAAACAAAGAAGAAGATTGAATAAATTGTGCCTGGGAAGGGAACCCATCTTGCTGAATCGGCTTCACACAGCAACAGAGATTTCTGAAGCTGCTGCACAGAGTGTAAGAAGGAACCGAAAGTCTCCGGGAAGAACTTGTTAGGGACTTTTGAATTGCAAGCGAACGAAACCAAAATCTCAGCGACGACATCAATTTTTCCCTCTCGATTTCACGTGAATCCAATGTATATTTGAGAAGGAGCTATTGGAAAATTTTACTTCGACTAGAAACCATGGCAAAAGGTCTTGGGAGAATCTAATTTAGTCCAAAGGATAGCATTTTTACCACTGCAGTTCATGAGAGAAGTCCCCAATGAAATTGGATACAACAATAAGGTTTATATGGTACTCTAATAAATTTTTAAATTTAAAAATAATAGTGGCGTAGATTTAAAATATATGTTTATATAAACTATCTTAATAAATAATAAATTTATTTTTATTTTATGAGACAGTTATTTATAAAATTATATTAATTAATAAATCATTTAAAAAATTTATTTGTTTTTCTTATTTAAATATTTCACTTCAAATATATAGTATAATTTATAGTCCTAGTGACATAAAATTAGTAAAAAAAAAAAAAAATGATATGAACATAATGATTATAAAAATTTTTCATAATTAATTAATTTCATTATTTATATGTGTATTATGTGCAATGCAAATGCTAAAGAATTATAAAGTAAGATTTTAATATTGGATGATTTTAATTTTATTAGTAAATAATATTAATCACTTGAGAAAAATTTACTTGTTTTAGTATTTTTTATACTTTAAAAATATCAGTATTCATTTACTGAAGAAAGAATATTTGAAAGAGACCCAAATTTAGAACTAATAAAAACTATGGCTTTTGTCATAAGAACAATATTTAAAGGAAAATTAAACACTTTATATATATACAATAAAAAAACATGTTTTGGATAAATTTTATAACACTTGTTGCAACATCAATATTGGACCTAAACCTACCCAAGAATTAGTGCATGTGCTGATTTTTATATTGAGGTTTCGCATTTACATTTCTTGTATTTCAAAAATTGTTAAATTTGCCACAAATTAGTACTTTATTTCTAAAATCACAATTAATATGAAAGGGATAGAGTATATATTGCCACATCTATTGATTGCCCACCTCAAATATTTAAGATTAACCTTTTGGTTGCCACTTGGCACTTTTTAATGAAAAATTCTTACAGTGCTCTGATTTTAAGTTTGATAAAAAAAAAATTTTAAATCAATCCAGCTATTCTTAGTTACAGACAAGATTTTATGAGTACAGATAGGATTTACATATCAATATTTATATAAATAAATAATCTCACTTATTTTCTTAATTCGAAATTAAATATAGCCACATAAGATACTAAATCATTATTGGCTTAGCCTGTACAAGAATAGTTCTGTAGTAATGAAGATCAAGCATTCTCGTACTCCAAGGGGTCTAACGTAAATCTAAGTGTTCAAGCAAAGAATAATTGTATGTTTGTATTAATACATATTCTTTTATATTTGCATGACAGCTTAATTTCTTTCAAAAGTGGAATTTGTAAAGGAGCAAAGCATAGTTAAAGACAGCTAATAAACCAGAATTTAATTTAGGGACATGCATGGCGCTTCCCATACTGATTAGTCGCCAAGGTCTAACCCCACCTGAAAAGTCATTTTTTCTACTACCAAACAGAAGTGTTCTTTAAATGGTGTATTTGGGTCAGTTTTCTTAAATATTGATGTCATCTTCACGAAAGGTGGATGTCTGGTTTTGCCCTATAAATAATCATGATCTGGGTGCTTCATTCTTCCCCAAAGAGAGAGCACCTGAAAGATGACAGTCATGGTGGTGGTGGTGGTGGTGCTGCTCCTCCTCCTGCTCCTCCCAATTTCCGGCAACTGGGGCACATGAACTGGGAATCATTGTCCCAAGAATTCAATCAAGTGGCTAGGACTCTAGGTGCCCTTGCACGTCAGATTCTTTTGGAGACAATGTATGTGTCTTGGAGGAATGAAGAAAAAGAAAAGGGAGTACATATAAATATGGGAATGCATTGAACATGCTGTGCATGCATGCAAGCACGTGCAAAGTGATGGGTTATTTGTTGATTGCATAGCGAAGGTGAAAAAAATGTGCAAGCACTGAAATACAAGGGTAGAGAGATAAGTATGTATGTAACTCTTAACTCTATACTTTGTTCCCCTTTGCTGTCAGTTTTATCATCTCTCTCTCAGGTGTATTATAATGTAAGAGGTGTTTAATATAGCAATATTTATGGGTCACTATTGAGCACTGTCCTAAACACAATTAAATCACTACTAATATAGAATCTTGTGTTGCGATAAAGTTTTTGACAATGGGAAAACCTACTCCAACCATATATGACCCACCAAAACCAAGCTTTTGTAATAATAATCACTAATGGAATTGCAAGTGAGCTACACGTTGGATTGTGTAAAATTAAAGTTAAAAATTTTAATGTCAGCCTGACTAATTATATGTTATGATTGATCGAACTGTGCGAGTTATGCATGTAGTTTATGATTAGTTCTAATTTAACAGAAAAAATATAATTTATTACCAACTAATATATGTGGACCAATCACAAATCAAGTTCGAGTCAATCGAGGCAGGTGATGTTTTTTGCATACCCCTAATATACTAGAATTTGAAAAACAAATTAAAGACATCAACATAAACGATTGTCATCATTGTTGGTCCTTCGATTAATTTAACAGTTGGGTGCTATGACAAGTCTGTTATAACAATTTATGCTGTATGGTATTAAGTTTAATTTCTGAAAAGTTGCTTTTATTTTTCAACTTAATAAATATATAAGTAGTGTAATTAATGGCTAAAAACTTTTTCTTATAATTATCAACTATGTTTTGTAGACAGAATATATTAAATATATGAAATCAATTTAAGTATAATTTTTATTAGAAAAAAGGCACATATATATGATCTTTCTTAAGAGTACTGATAGACATCACTCTTTTATATCCCTCTGATGTCAATTACCCTCATACAGAAATTTGCTATAATAATAACTTGCAAAGACAATATGGGCTTCACACAACCAAGAAATTAACACATATAAGCATAACTGATATGCTGATATATAAAAATATTAAAATTAAATTTTATTATTCTTAACTAATATATCTTCTAAGAATAGTTTTTTATTCAATTTTTCTTAATTATTTTTCTAAAGAATTCACCAATTATAATTAATGCATTCTGTTTTTGTGGTAAAATAACCTATCTATTTTCTAAATTTTATCATTTAAAAAGAAAGATTTAAAGTTTAAGCCAGAGGACTGTTATTTTTAATTTGATCTTCCACTTTTCAATTTTATGGAATCATACTTAACTTTTATTTCTGCAAAGAATGCAGGTAAACCAGAGCTTAGATTCATGCATGTTGCAATAAGCCGATAAACTATTATACAGAAGGGAACAACAAAGTTGAATTCTACCATTTGAGCCAAACTCAAATTTCAATATGTCTAGAGACTTGTCTAATCCAAGGATTTAATGTAAAATCATATGTCTGCATATTATTAATTTTGGTGTGTATTTATGATTAATATCTACAATTAAACTATTTTTTTAGTTTAAGAAGCTTTAATACACCAAAAAAAAATCCCACCTAAATTTTACCCAGATGAAGATATATAAATTAAGATTCTTAATTAGTTTTCTAATTTAGTCCACTTGTTTTTGTTGGATTCTTAACAATCTTAATTACTGATAGATCTTGTAAATTTTTGGTTCTATGTGATTAACTAACATTGTTTTATGGAAAACATTTTTAATCTTTTCAACTCCTTTTACTTAAATGAAAATATAAATTAAATTTGGTTTGTACTTTTAAATTAGTGAGTAGTTATTAATTGAAAAGTAGATAAATTTTAAATTAAGAAAATACTAGTCTTAAATGCTCTAGGAGGATTGAAATTGTTTTTCAGTTTTAGAGTCTAATATAAAACTAAGTATTCAGGTATGTACGCCAAATGTCAAGCAACCAAATTAATACACTATAATTAGTAAGAGACAACAGTAATAAACCATGATTTAAATGAAGGACATGGGATTTCTCAAAGTAATTAGTCATCAAGATCAAATTAGCTAGCAACATGAATGAAGAGTCATTTTTATAAAATTAAATAGGATAAAAAATTAATTATCGATCAGAATAAATAATTAGAAATGTTTCAATTAAAAATTGTTCCTTTAAACTTATTTGGGTTTATTTTCATTAAAAAAAAACCAATGTTTTCTTTAAGGGAAATTACATAAAACCCTTTGTACTATACCTTAATTGCAAAAAACACTTTATACTTTTAATTTGATCAATTAAAGTCTTGCACTTTACAATCTGTGCAAATAGCTCTCAACTATTTACAACTGTTAAAAGTTTCGTTAAGTTAATAAAAAATGATATATCATCTATGGCCGAATTGCTGCTTATAGATTCCAAACGACATGTCATTTTTGACTGACTTAACGAAACTTTAAACAGTTCTAAATAGTTGGGGGCTATTTGTACAGATTGTAAAGTGTAAAGTTTTAATTGATCAAATCAAAAGTGTAAGATATTTTTTGCGATTGAGGTATAGCGTAGGGGGTTTTATATAATTTTTCCTTTTCTTTATGAATCTTAGAGAGCTTGTTGTGCCCTATATATAAATTACATATGATCTAATTAAAGTGTTTAATTGTTCGGAAAAGTTCAAGTGGCCTTAGCCAAACTCAGTTCATTTTAATCCTTATTTGCAGCCCATGCTAATTTTTTCTGTAAGTTTTTGAATGGAAAAAACTAAACTATGTTCAATGTTGACTGAATAAATCTCAAGGAAACAAAATGTCACTTTTCAAATAACAAATGGGCAAAGTGGAACCAGTTCAAATCACATAAGTAAATTGCATTTAAACCTTGTTCATCTCACCGTATGATAGTTTTTTCAAAACTCTGTTTAGTCACATATTGGGATAACTAAATGTTTAACGGAATGAATATCATATATTATGGAAACTAATTGGACCGATTATCATATTGATCATTTCTTTGGAGAACAATGCCACACTCTTAGAATAGCTCTAAAGGAAGCTATTCATCATGAATGAAACCAAATTCAAAAGAGCAAGAAACTTTACCAGTTCAGCAAAATTAAAAACCAATGAAGACAGTGTAATTACTTATAGAATAACTGTAATGGAAGATATATACATACATACATATATATATATATATATATATTCGTAAGAGCAAGAATCTTAAGCTAGTCATGGCGAAGATGAGAGAAGGAGTAGTAGCCATACTGGTGATGATCACTTTGCTTTGTCCATTAGTTTCCCTTTCCTCTCAAAGTGGCAATGTTATTTCGATATTTAAAAAGTTTGATGATCCAGATCAATACAAAGTAATGATTTTTAGGAACTGCATCTTGCCTAGTATTGTTAAGCGCGAGGGGCCCTACTACGAAAAGTTTGCATCTTGCTATTTAAGGGAGATGAAACTCTGTCAGGAGCACCTTCGGAAACCTCGTGAGCCTGGAAGATCTTTGTAGATGAACCATTCAAGGATCATCAACAACAACTATCCAGTTTTATCTTGTGGTGAGCAACTACATCCAGCCTATCCTTTAAAGAAACCTGTTTGCGCAGAAGATGCATGTAAGTTGATTCTGCACTGATCTACATATAATATAGACCGGTGAAGAGAATGAAAGATGTGAGTTTATGAAAATAAAAATCCCTGGAGACCCTTTTAACGAAAGATTCCCACTTAATACTAGTAATGTATTGGCGCAATGATTGTTGTTTGGGTCCCAAGTTGAGGGATTAGAGGTTAAAAACATATGTTCAAGTCTTAAAGTCGTATTTGTTAGGAGAAACTATTAGCATTCAACCTTGAATATAGATTAATCTCGTACTTAGTAGTGACACAAAAATACTGCATGAAGAAATAAAACAAGATTTACATTTAATGATATGTACCTTTTGATTTGGTAGGTTTCACAATTTAATTTGTAAAATACATTAATTTTATATTGTGAGAATTAAGTGAAAATAAAATTGTAAGAATAATAACACTGAAAAAAAGACTGTTAATCATATCATCTTCAGGACTCTCAAGGTAAATAATTGAAATGCTTTCTTGCACCTTAACTCTAATACTTTTTCGGAAATACTAATTGAGGGTGAATTCTTTAAGTTTGCATCCGTATGCAAGCAAGGATAAGCTGATTAAAGCTTGATTGTTTTTCCTTTTTCTTTCTTTTGCCTTTCATCTGGATACTTAGAATTTGTTTAATATATTAATAGGTAGAAAGAAAACTCTAAGGGGAACCCCTTTAACAGTACATCTTTATGTGTTCATGAAAAGTCATTAATTAGGTTTCTTGTGTATCTTAATTTATGAACAAGTTGATGCATTCTGTAGAATTTTTTTTCCAATAAAATCCATTAATACGAAAGAAAGGAGAAAAACTTCATTAAAAAAAAAAAGTTGTGTTATTACTATGATATATTGTATAGGTAAATAGCTCATTATCATTTCATAAAGTATACTAATCAACATTTAACAATTAATTATGTAACATTATCTTTTTAATTCCTAAAATTATTAATAAAGTTAACTTATTCCATCTTGGTTTCTTTTTGGTTACACCCAGTATTATTTTATAATCTGATTAAATTAGAGTCATTAATTTGTATTTTCAAATTTAAATAAATAGTAAAACATTATTCACAAAATAATTATTATTTTAACCGAAGTTGAAGGTAATTAACATGGTTATATATAGATATTAGCACACATGCATGGCAAACAAAGAGATGAAAGAAACTTAAGATTTGTTTGATTGGTAATAGTTAAAATAATGGAGAACAAAATGAGATGCAGAGAGGCGAAGGTGTTGCTGATTGTGGTAACAGTGTTAGGTATAATGGGAAGAGCGGCATCTCGTGCTTCCCTCACTGCTTCTCAGCCTTCTAATTCAGTTCCTGTTGGGAAGGGATTGTTTACGGAGATGAGGTGCATTATGCATGATGCCGCCTATTTTATCCGTGTAGGTCCCTTATCCCAATTCAAGGACTGCATTCAAAAGAATAAGAGCAAATTATACTGGTCATCTTTAAAATTTATTTATATAACAGTTCACTTTAAATTTAAATAAATATTATATTATTTATTTTTAAAATTTATTTAGATGACATTTCACTCTAAATTTAAATAAATATTATATTATTTATTTTTAAAATTTATTTATATGATAGTTCACCCCAAAGTTAAATATGTATATAAATAATAATTATCCATAATATATATAATAGATCAATTTTGACTATCCTTTTTTCAATCCATAATCTACAAGAAGCTTAAATTATTTTGAAATATATTAAGAGTTAAAACATCTATATAGCTTTTATAAATAAATAATTTTGTTATAAAGTGCTAGCATTTATACACTTAGGAGAATATAACTACTAGTTAATTATTAGTACAAATTCTCCCACCAAAAAATTTATCAAACAACTTATAATAGCATTTAAAATCATGAATGACAATGTAATTTAATTATTTTTAATTACAAATAAATAAATATAATGATTTGACAATAGTGAGAAAGAATATTCTATTAAAATATATTTATATTTATTTAAATTTAGATTGAACTGTCATATGAATAAACCTTAAAGTTAAGGTGTATAATTTACTCAAAGAATAAATATACTTGTCCTTTGAAACAAACTCAACCAAGCAAGTCCAACAACAAGCTTCATACTGTTATGTTTACCACAATTTAGTGGTGTTATTCTTACACTTAAAAAATATCACATAACTCACATTATTAATATTTATAGTCATCGATTAGATGTAAGGGTTAGACTTATACTTCCAATCAATGGCTATAGGTGTTGGTGGTATGAATTATGTGATAATTTTGGGTTTGGAAAGAGAATTATTCAACATAATTATGAAAAAAATTTATTTTCTCTTATAATAGGTACACTTTTAATTCAAATAAAGATATGTAAATAATTTTGTCAATACTTTTAAATTAATAAATGGTCATTAATTGAAATGTAGCTAAATTTAAAATCAGAAAGTACTGAGTCTATAATATTCTAGGAGGATTGAAAATTTTCTCACAATTTTATATATACATATACATCTACATATACACAAAAATGTTCACAAAATTTAAGTCTTATAGTATATGTAGAGATATACATATACATATAAATGTTCACAAAATTTTTTCCTATTTTAAATCAGAGAATACCGAGTTTCTCATTAAATAATCCTTAAATGCTTCCAAAATTTGAAATTGATTTATTGAGTTTCATAGTTAGTTTACTAACTTTAATTATTTAATGAGCATTTAGAAAGATTCTACTCATAAAAATAACATGATAGAAAAAATGTGGCCCATATATATATTGGTTAGTGAATTTTGCAATTTAAAAGAGCCAAATTCTTATATAAATAAGCAATGTTATTATGGATATAGGAAATTTGAAGCTGTTTAATCAATTTTAAGAGGCTATTGAAAATTTTGTAGGGAGATGATTATGGGTGGTGTAACTAAAATGCTTACGCTCTTGTTTGTGGTTGTATTGAAACAGAGACAAGGAAGCATGCAGCGTATGGGAAAGTCTACAAGAACAACGGAAACACAAAGTTGCTTTCCAAGTCAATATGATAATGTAATGAGAAAGATGCAATAGATAATAGTACATTATCTATTCGTAGAAAATAAGAGATAATTATATCTACCGATATCTATATATATAGTTGTTTGTATTATATATTATATATTGTGTTTAATTAGTAAAACATGTTTACAGAAAAGTGGTCCAATTCCATCAATTTTGGTTTCACAATGGAAAGTGATAGTCACTGATTTCTCTCTCTATCAAATTAGAAAGATGTTCCTCTCATTCAATGTGGGCCAAAGCAATTTTTTATTAAAGATTTGCAAATTATTAATTTTTTAAGTTTAATAATTCAGTGAGAATTAATTAATTTAATAGTTTAAATTTATTTCGTTGAGTATTATATAAAGTTCAATTTATAAGTTTAAAAACCTAATTGAATTAATGTTATAAAAGATCCAGTTTGTGAAGTGATCATGATTCTCTATCTTCTGAATATAAATGTATGAAGCACAGTAAAAGGGATGAATATAAAATTAAGAAAGAATAAATTCATAAAAAATAAAATTCATAAAAATATTTTAATATAAAATAAAAAATAATAAAAAATGGCTAAGGTTAAGGAATAATAAAAACAGAGGATGAGCAGTTGTTGATATGCATCATGCCCAAAGATTAGGACGTAATGTTTTGTATTTTATATTTTATTGAATTTTAGCTTAAGATAAATTATATTAATTTTCAGGTTTTATTTTAATACTAATCTGTATATATAAAAATTAAAATAATACATAGAAAAAAATTAAATCTTGCATCTAGCCCTCTGTTCTAAATTTCCAAAATTATTTTTAAAAAAATATTGTAGTGATACCCATTTTCTGGTTTGATTATGTTCATAACGATGCATAGCGAGCTTATTCAAGTAAGATCATATGCAAGTTATGAATAAATAGTTGTATAAGTGTTATTACTCTTTATAGAAGGAATACTTTTA
This sequence comes from Dicorynia guianensis, assembly GCA_037013595.1. Taxonomy (NCBI): domain Eukaryota; kingdom Viridiplantae; phylum Streptophyta; class Magnoliopsida; order Fabales; family Fabaceae; genus Dicorynia; species Dicorynia guianensis. Next base: position 9,296,266 of record JASUAB010000009.1, read on the forward strand.
TATAAATTTAAATGACTCAAACAACAAAATATGTGTCCAATTTTCTTTCTGGTTCTTGAGAGAAAAATAAAAAGAGTATGTTGTTACTGAAAAGAATGCTTCATAATTTATATATATATCTCCTACAAATAATTGTATTTTCTAGTATTAATTACTACTCTTATATAGCCTGTCAATAAATTTGGATATGACAAGATTATATAATACGTATTGAAAAATATTATTCAGACAAAATATGACATATGCAAAAGCACACACAAATTAAATAAATTTGGATATTTATTTATTATTTTTTTTTTGGGTACATGGATATTTATTTTATTTTATGTATGCTATGCGTGTTTTATTTTGTCCGTAGAGCATCGCTCTATGCATAATACAGTACTGTTTATCGGCAAATTAAGTGGACTACATATAGATATGGAACTACATGCATGCGTGCAGCAGATGGAACATATTAATTTAGCCTAATCCTCTATGCACATTGGAAACCAGGAGGGACTGATTTCTGACAAGCACTGAGGATCAAGTTGACTTCGACGGATGCATCCAAGACGATACCAAGCACATTGGCTTTAATAGCAGCGCAGAGGCAAACAGCTGCCTCCAGATCAATCAACCCAACAAGCAATCCACAGCACTTGCTCGGAGGAGGAGATCCAATGAAAATGTTGACAAGTCCAGCACAAACCCCTAGCTTCAACTTGTCCATGGGGCAATGCTCAACTGCAGGGGGAGACGCCGGCGCCGGCGGTGTGGACATGGGTGGGGGCGCTGTGGACTTGGGTGGGGGCGCTGTGGACATGGGTGGGGGCGCTGTGGACTTGGGTGGGGGCGCTGTGGACTTGGGTGGGGGCGCTGTGGACTTGGGTGGGGGCGCTGTGGACATCGGTGGGGGCGCTGTGGACTTGGGTGGGGGCGCTGTGGACTTGGGTGGGGGCGCTGTGGACATCGGTGGGGGCGCTGTGGACTTGGGTGGGGGCGCTGTGGACTTGGGTGGGGGCGCTGTGGACATCGGTGGGGGCGGTGTCTTGCATGGACCGTTAGCGTCTGTGAATGTTGAGTAAGCAAGGAGAGAGAGCACCAAAATGGTGGCACGAAGCTTGGTGGAAGCCATGGCTAGCTGCAAACCAAAAACAGTAAGTGTATGTGTATGTGATTGATGTGAGATGGGAAATGACAATGGAGGTGGATCATTTTTAAAGACGGGTAATGGTGGGCTACGTTCGTAGCCCCACCGTTTGGGTCAAGTAAAATTTTTTAAAAAATAAAATAAATAAAAGATAAATATAAAAATTACACATAAAATTATAAATATAAAAATATAAAAATAACAGCACTATTTAAATACAGACTGTGAGGTGCATGATGGAAACTGGATTGACTGGAAGAGAGCGCAGAGTGTGATAACCTTTCAGTTGGATTTTTTTCATTTTTCGTTGGTTTCAATCTCTTTTTAGTTGTTAATAGCTAGCGAGCTAGCTACTTTAGATAATTTTTTATCTCTTTTCCCGTAAGTGATAATCTTACAAGAAGGAAAGTTTTCGGGTTCAAATTTTGCCAGTAATATTGTAGAAGATTTATAAATATTATCATTAATTTTTTATGACTTTAAAATAGGATAATTCATCTCCTTAAACTCTTTGTATATAAAAAAAATCACAACTTAAATATATATGCAGAATAAAAAGATATGGAGCAATAGTTATCGAAGTTAAGAAACAAAAATGTTAAGGAATCTAATTCCTCCTAACGGGGGTTTAATACAAGAATATTTCTGAGTTTATCATTTCACAATGAAAAATTTAATTAAATTTTACAATTTAGTATATAAGACTTAATAAATTTAATAATTAATCTAAATTTTTTGACAAAATGCTCTAGATATAACGTGGCATGGGTAATTAATGTGGTATACATTAATTTAATAATAAATTATTATTTACATTATTTTATTAATATAAGATTATAAATAGCAATTGTAATTAGCAAAATCTGCACAAATAGTAGTTTATTAGGGGTTGAGTATACACATCACCCGTATTCGAGAGTGCTGAAGAATCTCTAATAAAGAAAAAAAGGAAATGTCAAAATAGAAGAGAAGATCCTTTCAAATAGGACTAAACAAGCATAAGAAAGTTGCTGTAAAAAAAAAAAGAGTATAAGAAAGTTTGAGCTTTACGTTTGACTTTTCATGTAAAAGAATAAATTAAGTAATTCAATGTAATTTGATTATAAAGTGACCAACAAGCCGTAATCTTTTATGGCTTGTACCTTAGCTTCTATGAAAATTTCCCTACCCTATGCAAATTTAATAGTTCAATTTTATAGGGTTTGTTAAGAGGTCCTCACCCTCTGTGTAAGCAAACCCAATTGTCAAATTTTTTTAGTTATGCCATTATGATGTCTATTGGCAAACCTAAATTTCATTAGCGTAAGGTAAATGGGAACCTTCTCATTAAGGCTCAATCCCCAAGACCATCTTAACAAAATATATTATTCAATCTTTATAAAACATATATATAAAAGGGTCAGATACAAAAATCTAAACCAATTTATGCAACGATCACATTATAATTTGTCTCATTTATTACTATGAAACTTAGGTTAAGTAGTAAGAGATTTGACTCTCAATGTGACATATTCTAGTTTAAATCCTTATTAGAAATGGAACTCACTTTAAAATACCCAATGATACCACAAGAACGATTAGTCTATTAGTTCAAAAAGTTAAAGAATATTCTAGATTTATTCAAAAAATTATCAAGAAAAAAAAATATACAAGTAAGGATAGAAATGAAAAAGAGATTAAAAATTAAAAAAGGCAAAAAGGAGAAGGATGTGACAAACGTCAAGAGAGGTGAAATACTTTACATAATTTAAGTTTGATATTATATTTATTTTTATAAAATTTTAATCTATAATAAATATTTAAACTTGTATTTATTTTTATTTGATTTGACCACTAACTCACTAGTTGAACCAATAAATCAATGACTCATGATGTCTCAAATTTAATAACTGGTTTAATTTTAAAAACAAGTAATAACATTGTAATCAACTGATAAAAAATAAGAAAGATATATTTTTTCACAAATTATTAATAATATTAATTATTTTTGTGTTTTATGTTTGAAGAATTAAACCAAAATAGTGTATAATTAAATAGATTATTTTTTTCATAGTTATAGTAAATAGATTACATTAGATTTTGAAGCAGAAAAAAATTAACTAAAATATTTTTATAAATACTCATCTCTTAATATGTTCTGGTTATAATCATCTATATCTCTATTTTAATCCTTAAATTGATGATTTTTATCATCCTCTAAATTTAATGAGCATGCAAGTTATATATGTACACACTCACTGAAGATTTTATCTGTGATTAAAAGGATGTGCTATACTGATTTTGCTTGTTGTCATTGTTGGACTTTGGCAAAGGAAACATATGACGGAGATTCATATCTCTAGGTGAACGAAAGTATTTAATAGGAGATAAAAATTTGACATTAAGATGTTGCCTTTATTTTATTTTATATGGTTTATATTGTTAAATTTATATAAGCTCTTAATAATATTTTTTTTGGTAGGAATATTATACCTTACATCTAGTGGGGATCCAGAATTTTTTCAGAGTGTGGGCACAGTAAAAATGGTTACAAAATAAATATTTTTACCCAATAATAGTAATATATTCTTTTAAATTATAATGTATAAAATAAAAAAGATAAATAAATAATATTTACAATTATTGTCTATATAATCTTATCTTCTGAGACCTTACAAAATTTGTTCATCCTCTATACCATCTAAGATATCATTTTTTATATAGGTAATTAAGTAAGAATTCAATTATTCATTTCTCATACGATAGTGAATTTCACTTTGTAGTATTCAAATAATGCTCTTTCAAAGAATGCACTAGCAAGTAATAAAATAAATGCTAACACTATAAAAAATTTTGGTACTAGTAAGGAATAAATTTCTATGCAATAATCATAAATTATAAGTAAAAGATTTCAACAAAGGTTTACTAAAGGAATTTATTTTTGCCAAGAGATTTATTTCTTAGAAATATCAAAATTTCTTATATGTAACTTGATAAGTAAATACACTAATGAATATATAATATATTTCTTTATCTCAATCAATTTTTAATAGAGATCATTAGTTTCTTTCAATTTAAATTTTTTTATTTGAATCCACATTCATATATATAATTTTTAAATCGATTACCAAGTAAAAAAATTTTAATTGTACCAAAGTCATTTAGATAAAAATGAATCAATTGTAGAAGCTTTTTCTTATTGAAAGTAACAAATAAATCTCTTGGGTTTAAGCATGTCACACAAGAAATAATTTATTATTTCTTAAATGAAGTTGTCTATTAATCACTCAATATTATAACTTAATTTAAAAGTGATATAAATTTAAAATTTGTTAAACCTTTCACCTTGACTCTCTTTGAGTTATAAAATAAACCAAGCATGGGATTGATGCTTAACTTGAGACTCTGTTGTCCAGTCCCATTGCTTATCTTCTAGAAACTGAATATCTCTGCTAGTCACTACCTTTCCAGTCTAAGGTTGAAAAATTCTGTAGGCCTTGGAAACTAAACTATAGCCAATGAAAATTCCTGGCTCAGCCTTCTCTCCCAACTTGTCCCTTTTAACCTATGGAACATGAGAGAAACACAGACAGCCAAACACTTTGAGGCTCTTCAGATTAGGCTTCATACCCAACCATGCTTCATATGGAATTTTCTTATCCACAGCCCCTGTAGGCAACCTATTCAGCAAAAAAATAGTTGTATTTGCTGCTTCTGCCCAGAACTTCTTTGGCAAATTCTTCTCATGTAGCAGACACCTAACCATCCCCATAATAGTCCTGTTCTTCCTCTCACCGACCCCATTTTGTTGTGGAGAATAAGGGGCAGTCAACTAATGCTCAATGCTAGCCTCCTCACAGAAAGAATTGAATATTTTTGAAGTATACTCAGTCCCATTGTCTAATTCGATGACCTTGATCTCATGGCCACTTTGATTCTCCATCCATTGTTTAAACTTCAGGAATACTTTTACAACCTCTGACTTCTGCTTCATGAAATAGATCCAGCATATTCGAGTAAAATCATTAATGAAAATGATGAAATACCTGCTGCCATTTAGTGATGGAGTTGAATGAGGACCATAAACATTAGTGTGGATCAACTACAGCTTCTGACTTGCTCTCTAAGTGGATTCTTTGAAAGGAAGCCTAATTTGCTTACCTAGTAAACAAGCCCTGCAGCTTTGGAACTACTCCTCCAAATCTGGTAAGCCATGCACCAGCTCATTCCTCTACATATACAGCAGAGCCTTGTGATGAAAGTGACCCAGTCTTTTATGCCAAGTCTCTGAAACACTAACTTGACTCTTGAATGCCACCTGCTCCTTCACCAGTGGATTCAAAATAAAGCTCTTGCCCTGCATCCTAATTCTAAATAGTTCTTGTCCACTTGGATCAATAATCAAACACTTTCTTTCTTCAAATATTAGCTCAAATCCCCTCTCTAGCAACTGACCAACACTCAATAGGTTCTGATCAATCTCAAGCACATACAACACATCAACAATGAGCTTAGTTCCCACATAGCTCTCTATGGCTACAGTGCCCTTACTCCTCACAACTATATATTCTCCATTTTCAATTCTCACCCTTGATCGTTTTAACTTATCAAGGTCTCCTAACAACTTCTCATCACTTGTCATGTGGTTTGTACAACATTGTCAACAAGCCAACTATCACTTGAAGCATAAGAGGAGAAATAGAAAGCAACAAACAATTGGTCTACCTCTTGTTGTGCTGCAGTTGGTGCCTTACCTTGATGTTGAGTGCCCTTCTCCTTACAAATAGCTTCAGCATGTCCTAGCTTATGACACCTTTTGCATTTCATATCAGGCTTCCTCCAACACTTGTAGTGTGGATGGTTCCTTCTTCCATAGTGCTGACAAGGAGAAAATCTTCCTCCTTTGTTGCTGCTTGAAGCATTTGTACTTCCTTCTTTTGTAGCAACCTCAAAGCCACTGCAATTCCCTTTCTTCCCTTTCGACTTCTTGTCTTTTCCTCCAGGATTCTGCTGCACTTTGGCATTCAAAGCTCCTTCTCTACTTTCTTCTTGCCTCATTAATCTCGTTTGCTCTTGTGCCTACAAAGCACTAAGCAACTCTGCCAACTTAATAATTGACAGATCTTTGGTGTTCTCCAAAGAGGCACTGGTTGCCTCAAACCTTTCATGCAGAGAGACAAGAATCTTCTGCACTAGCCTGCTGTCTGAGAGGTCAATGCCTAGAATCCTCACCTTGTTTGCAATGTTAATCAATTTATCAGAGTACTCTTTGATGATCTCTGACTCTTTTATCTGCTGTCCCTCGAACTCCCTTATCAAATTCAGCACTTTCATGCTTTTGATCCTCTCATCTCCTTGGTACTTAGCCTTAAGGAAGTCCCAAATTGCTTTTGTTGATTCCAACACAATGATTCTGCTGAAGATGGTCAGTGAAATAGCAACATATAAACAAGCTTTGGCCTTTGCTTTCCTAGTTGTCCTTTCCTTGTTATACTTGATTTCATTCAGAGTTGGATTTTCAAGAAGAGGAGCAATTTCATAGTCTGCTTCCACAGCTTCCCAAAAATCACAACCCTCAAGATAGGCTTTCATTCTCATTGCCCAAGCTTGATAATTTTCTCCTTCAAACACTGGTGGAGCCATGGCTGAAAAAACACTCAATGCTACCTCCATCTTGCTTCAGCTTCTATGGATGCAGACACACCTTTCAATCAATTCTCACAAGTCTCTTACACATAGGTCCCTTAAGATCAAGGGAGCTCTGATACCATTGTTGTTGTTTAAAGGACAAAAAGGAAAAAATCTCAGCAAAAACTAAAGTTTACAACAGCAACACTCAACAGAAAATTGAAGGAAGGAAAATAGAAATATTCATTAAAGCCATAAGGACAACATATATACTAACTCTAATAACTGAAAGCTAAACAAACTCAGCATTTTCTGTCACTAAGACACGTTAACATAAACTCACTGCCTTGTCCTGAAAAATAGCAATAGAACATAACAGATTTTATGCAAAAACAAGAAACCATAATAGCTAATGACTCCTAGAAACTAGGACAAACCATAACCAATCCAAACGATATCAAACATCACTAACCATCAGCTCATGAGACACTAACAGGTAGGAATGGGGATTGAGAGTGCTTTGGTTGCAAAGGCTATTTTTGACCTTATTCCCATTCTTTACATAAAAAATTTTGTGATTGGAACCAACAAATCCAATCTAAGGTATGGAATTCTTGCAAGGAAATCTAAAAGTGAAAGCTAAGTTAACAAGTGACCCAATCCAATCTAAGTTTGTGTCAAAGGGGTAGCAGCCAGTGGCCCAATTTACAAGTGAAAGCTAAAGGGAACCAATTTGGGAAAAAGTAGGTAATTTATTCAATCACTGATCTGAGCACAGCATTTCCACAATAAAAAGATTGAGACAAACAATTCTTGCATGGAAACAGAAAAATGCAATTGTTTTGGTTTTTTAAAGAATTCATTATGCAATGTCTTCTCGTTCCCAACATCATTTGTCATTTTTAATAGATACAGTTTTACTGTTATGTTACTTATGTTATCACTGAACATGTTCATTTTTAAGAGAAGGGAGAGAGGGGCGAGCCAAAAAATAATAGGTGCTGCAGAGTGCCTGCAAAACTACTGGTGTCATAGTCAAATTTGAATGTCCACACGATGTATGTAGCATAGAACATGTTATGAGTAATTGTCACTGCACTGCAGACGTGAGGCAATTGTGCCATGCAAAAGATTCAGTAAAGGGTTTCCTATTGGGAAACAAGAAACAGACGCAGAACAGCAGAGGTTAAATGCGCAGCTTATGAATTATAATCTTCTATTGCATATGGAGATATGTATCAAATTGGATTAAAAAAAGAAAAAAAAAGGATAGAGGGCATATAAAATGCGTGTCAAAATAACAGAGAAAAATGACACAAAAATGATATAAGAATGCGTGTCAAACTTGATCTTTCTGCTGGGTCTATCTATCTGTAACTATAAACAAAATAAAGGGTTTAATTAGATGATAATTTCATTTCAGTATTTTCGTTTATTTACATAACAGAGACCAAAAAGTAATTTAGAGATAAAATGCACTTTTAAAACTAGTTTATAGGAGGTTTTAAAACAAACATTGGTGCCCTTATGTATTAAAAAATTATAATATCTCCACAATTATTTATCTATGATTTACATACAGTCATACTCGAACAAGCAAAATTTGTTGAGTCAACTATCTCCATTCTTCTAGTTTGTCAATTTTTTCTTTCATTTTAGGAAAAACTGTGTACAGTTATAAATAAATAATTGTAAAAAAATATCATTTTTGAAGAAAATAATAGAGACAGAATGTGTAGATATTTAAAGAAAATGATAGGTAATCTATATTCTGTATCTATCTATATATGATGTAAAAGTTGAGTTACTGACATTGTCTTACCTACAAATGCGTAGTTCCTTATTATTTTCGACACTCCTATATGTTAATATTATAATATTCAAATTTATTAAAAAGTTGTGCAAGGCACCGAAGTTCCTCAAAATATACTTTAAACTTTATAGTACAAAGTGTATTCATCTTGATTTTATGTTCAACTAAAACTTAGAATTATTATACATAATTTAATAAAATTTATCATGTTACAAATTAAATTAAACTGCAAATGCCTAAACCAAGTAATTAAATTCAACTACAGAGTAAAACTAAGTTACTCCTTTGTCATTTACAGAAACTGAACCAAGTAAACATTCTCTGCAACTTTATCCATATATATAATCTTCCAGGTGTAGATGCTGTCACTTGTTCACTTTTCTTTTCTTTTGTGGCTGTGATCTTTTATTTACTCAAGATTAAAATGAGTGGCTATGATCCAACAGCTAGAAGATAAAGTTTTGGCTTCGACATTTTCTCACACAACGACGACGACGGAGGGGAATTGTGCCACTACCAACTCTTTCCACTCCGTTACAGTGTGCGCATCTTACGGTCGATTGGTTGAGGAATTGTTGAAATTTGTTTGTGTTGAATTTGCTGGTTTTCTATCCTTCGTTCTCAATAACCCAATGGAACCCAAATGAACACTCTCCAAACCTGGTTTACCTTGATAACATTGATTGTATCTTCTGCATTTCACCCAATTAAACCCAAACCGAACCCACATCTAACCGTATCCTTTGATTGCGGCGCATATTAAAGTTTTGCCTTCATCTGTTTCATTAAGGAAGCATGGAACAAGTTAGACCAAATATGTGTGGAACAATTTGTTCATACCATAATACTGTCATCATATACATTTCACAAATGTGACGTTCTATATCCATTCATAAAAAAATATCATTTCAAACCATTATCAATAATGAAATTCGAAAACATCATTGTTATTCTCACGAAATTATTATGCACAATAAATAATAAAAAAATTTATTTTGTATGACAATTTGATGGGAGTGGATTAAGATCTTTTGACTTTTTTTTTCTTTTTTACTTTGATAATTTTCTTTTTATCTTTCTTTAAAATTTAAAAAGTGAGATGTACTTTTTTCTTTTACTATTTTTTCTCTCAATTTTTTTTTTTCCTTTTACTCTCATACTATCCCCTGCAGTAACAGCAAGAGATCCATATCCTAATAGGAGTACACTTTTGCACCCGAAAATACTACAAATTCTATTCATATCCAGTTTGCCGTCATAGTTTATGTTTCATCATCTACTTACCATGCAGAGTGGCCCACATATATACATGTGTGTGTGTGTGGGCCATTCACCTTTTAATATTATATTGGATTGGGCTAACTCTTATATTCAACAAATTTCATGAGCCAACTATTGAGTTTTGGCAAAAATGAAATCGTTTCAGTTATTTTTTTTTTGGTACATGGGGAGGTTCAAAGTGAGAGAAAGGGAGTAAGAAGGGGGAGGCTCAAATTATATGGGTTGACTTTGAAAGGATTGTTTACATGCGACGTAGAAGTGGCAAACAAAAAAATAGAGTTTGAAAATGGGTTTAAAAAAATGAATAAAAATCGAATTGCCATTAATTTAGGTCACAATAATAAAATTGGACACCCTAAAATATGGTTTACGTTATAAAAATTAGATTCGAGAATTGATTATATGTAAAAAAAGTATTAACACCCCTATAACGTCCTTTTAGTACTACACTAGTATATTGTTACATTTTGTTTCACATCTATGCTTTATATTTTGTCAAAACAAATTTATTCTATTTATCTCACTATTATTTTTATACGTGATTAAGCATGATCCGTGATTAGTACTATTAGTAAGTGGCACTTAACCATTATTGTAGATAGGGTGGTTCAAATCATTATATACCTAGTTCGTCTAAGTCTTACATTGATGTTGGATGCCTAGTTAGATTAGGGCTTGAAATTATTACCTAACTTGACTAGGGTTTTCAAAGGTGTTTTAGATTTCAAAAAGGTGTCTGGAAAAAGGTGAATTCTTATTAATCAATTCATTAAGTTTTGCCAATTTCTCCAGTAGAACTTGTAATGAGATCTCCCTTGAGATAATCAGCAGTAGTCGCTCTCGCCAACCCCATCAACAATCATTGTCAGGAAGAATCAAGGTTTGGAAAGGACATAAGGGCATTGTCTATTTAAGGGGCTTGATTCATAAAGATAATGTTAGAGGAATTCCGCCAATTTCTTTAATGTATCCCAAAACACAATCACCCTCAACAGTTACTTTTGCCAACTGCGCTATCATGTTAGGAAGAATCTCCAAAGGAAAGGATTCCTGTTAACCGCATTAAGTGAGCCATGCTGATTTCTCCAACAAAACTTATAACGTGATCACCCTCAGAATAGTTAGTGATAGTTGCTCTCGCCAACCGCACTAACAACTATTGTCTGCAGAATTCGGGCTTGGATGAAAAGAGACAAAGCTATGAGAGGTAGTAGAAAGAATTCTAGGATCCAATTTACCCCTTTCTGAGTTTTAGAAACTTTTCAAGTTTAAGTAAAAAATTAATTATGATTGACAAGTGTGTTGTGCAACAATAGCCTAGTTCTCAATGACAACATCAAACTCTACTCAACTTGGAGCAATCATGAAGAAAGGGAAAAATTCATAAGAACGAGGGACATGCACTAAGGGAATCAATTGGATACTCAAAATCTATTAAAGATAGTAAGCAAGCAAGCATGCTGCTCTGCACCAGATTCATACCTAAAAGCTGCTTTTGGAAGTCTCACATAAGTACATAAATGAGCTTCAAAAATTTTGTAAAAATTAAGGATAGCCCTCTTCCTCCCAAAGATATAGTTCACCAAAGCATCCTCCAGTCCTTAAAAAGGACATCAGCTGAAAATTATGTATATGGGAGTTCATGTCAATCTTATCAAAACAACATTTTGAAATGGGAAAAAAAAAAAACTACCAGAAAGGGGAAAATCTTCGGCAAACAAAGAAGAAGATTGAATAAATTTTGCCTGGAAAGGGAACCCATTCTGCTGAATCGGCTTCACACAGCAACAGAGATTTCTGAAGCTGCTGCGCAGAGTGTAACTTTGAGAAGGAGCCGAAAGTCTCCGGGAAGAACTTGTTAGGGGATTTTGAATTGCAAGCGAACGAAACCAAAATCTTAGCAACGACATCAATTTTTCCCTCTGGATTTCACGTGAATACAATGTATATTTGAGAAGGAGCTATTTGAAAATTTTTTACTTCAACTAGAAACCATGGCAAAAGGTCTAGGGAGAATCTCATTTAGTCCAAAGGATTAGTGCATATGCTGACTTTTATATAAAGGTTTTGCATTTACATTTCTTTTGTTTCAAAAATTGTTAAATTTGCGACAAATTAGTACTTTTATTTCTAAAATCACAATTAATATGAAACGGATAGAGTATATGTTGCCACATCTATTGATTGCCCACCCCAAACGTTTAAGATTAACCTTCGGTTGCCACTTGGCATTTTTTAATGAAAATTTCTTAGACGCTGCTGGAGTAAGTAACTTATTCCACTAAATTTTATGAATTAATAGAAATCTGCCATTTCAAGTGCTCTGATTTTAAGTTTGATAAAAAAAAATGTTTAAATAAATCTAGCTATTCTTAGTTACAGACAAGATTTTATAAGTACAGACAGGATTTATATATCAATATTTATATAAATAACTAATCTCACTTATTTTCTTAATTCGAAATTAAATATAGCCACATAAGATACTAATCATTATTGGGTTAGCCTGTACAAGAATAGTTCCGTAGTAATGAAGATCGAGCATTCTCGTACTCCAAAGGGTCTAACGTAAATCTAAGTGTTCAAGCAAGAATAAATGTATGTTTGTATTAATACATAGTCTTTTATGTTTGCATGACGGCTTAATTTCTTTCAAAAGTGGAATTTGCAAAGGAGCAAAGCATAGTTAAAGACAGCTAATAAACTAGAATTTAATTTAGGGACATGTATGGCGCTTCCCATAGTGATTAGTCGCCAAGGTCTAACCCCACCTGAAAAGTCATGTTTTCTACTACCAAACAGAAGTGTTCTTTAAATGGTCTATTTGGGTCAATTTTCTTAAATATTGATGTTATCTTCGCGATAGGTGGATGTCTTGTTTTGCCCTATAAATGATCATGATCTGGGTGCTTCATTCTTCCCCAGAGAGAGAGCACCTGAAAGATGACAATCATAGCGTTAATTATGATCAACTTGCGGCTGAGTGCACTGCTGCTGATCAATGTGTCACTTTCTGTGACTGCTGCAAATGGTGGTGGTGGTGGTGGTGCTGCTGCTGCTCCTCCTCCTCCGAATTTCCAGCAACTGGGGCACATAAACTGGGAATCATTGTCCCAAGAATTCAATCAACTGGTTAGGACTCTAGGTGCCCTTGCACGTCAGATTCTTTTGGAGACAATGTATATGTCTTGGAGGAATGAAGAAAAAGAAAAAGGAGTACTATAAATTGGGAATGCGTTGAACATGCTGTGCATGCATGCAAGGACGTGCAAAGCGACAGGTTATTGTTGATTGCATAGCGAAGGAGAAAATGTGCGAGCACAGAAACACAAAGGGAGAGAGATAAGTATGGGTGAAACTCTTAACTCTATAGTTGTTCTCCTTTGCTGTCAGTTTTATCATCTCTCTCTCAGGTGTATTATAATGTAAGAGGTGTGTAATATAGCAACATTTATGGGTCACTCATTGAGCACTGTCCTAAACACAATTAAATCATTACTAATATAGAATATTGTGTTGCGATAAAGTTTATGACAATGAGAAGCCTATTCCAGCCATATATAACCCACCACAACCAGGCTTTTGTAATAATAATCACTAATGGAATTGCAAGTGAGCTACATGTTGGATTGGGTAAAATTGAAGTTAAAAGTTTTAATCTGAACCTGACTAATTAAATGTTATGATTGATCGAATTCGCGAGTTATACATGTAGTTTATGTGATTAGTTTTAATTTAACAGAAAAAATATAATTTATTACCAACTAATATATGTGTACCAATCACAAATCAAGTTCAGGTCAATTGGGGCAGTTGATGTTTTTTGCATACCCCTAATACACTAAAATTTGAAAAACAAATTAAAGACATCAACATAAACGGTTGTCACCATTGTTGGTCCTTCGATTAGTTTATCAGTTGGGTGATATGACAAGTCTGTTATAACATTTTATGCTGTATGGTGTTAAGTTTAATTTCTCAAAAGTTGCTTTTATTTTTCAACTTAATAAATATATATCTAGTGTAATTAATGGCTTAAAATTTTTTCTTATAATTATCAAGTATGTTTTGTAGACAGAATATATTAAATAAATGAAATCAATTTAAGTATAAATTTTATTAGAAAAAAGGCACATATATATGATCTTTCTTAAGAGTACTGATAGACATCACTCTTTTATATCCCTCTGATGTCAATGTCCATTACCCTTATACAGAAATTTGCTATATTAATAACTTGCAAAGACAATATGGGCTTCACGTAACCAAGAAATTAACACATATAAGCATAAGTGATATGCTGATATATAAAAATATTATAATTAAATTTCATTATTCTTAACTAATGTATCTTCTAAGAATAGTTTTTTTATTTAATTTTTTTTAATGATTTTTCTAAAAAATTCCCTAATTATAATTAATGCATTCTGTTTTTATGGTAAAATAACCTATCTATTTTCTAAATTTTATCATTTAACAAGAAAGTTTTAAAGTTTAAGTTAGAGGACTGTTGTTTTTAATTTGGTCTTTCAGTTTTTAATTTTGTGGGATCATGCTTAACTTTTATTTCTGCAAAGAATGCAGGTAAACCAGAGCTTAGATTCATGCATGTAGCAATAAGCCAATAAACTATTACACAGAAGGGGATAACAAAGTTGAATTCTACCATTTGAGCCAAACTCAAACTTTAATATGGTTAGAGACTTGCTGATTCAAGGATTTAATGTAAAATCATATGTCTGCATATTATTAATTTTGGTGAGAATTTATGATTAATATCTACAAATTAACTATTTTTTTTAGTTTAAAAAGCTTTAATACACCAAAAAAAAATCCCACCTAAATTTTACCCAGCTGAAGCATTTATAAATTAAGATTCTTAATTAGTTTTCTAACTTAGTCCGCTTGTTTTTGTTGGATTCTAAACAATCTTAATTGTTGATAGATCTTGTAAATTTTTGGTTCTATGTGATTATCTAACATTGTTTTAGGGAAAATATTTTCAATCTTTTCGACTCTTTTTACTTAAATGAAACTATAAATTAAATTTTATTCGTACTTTTAAATTAGTGAGTAGTTATTAATTGAAAAGTAGATAAATTTTAAATTAAGAAAATACTGAGTCTTAAATGCACTAAGAGGATTGTAATTTTTTTTAGTTCTAGGGTCTAATATAAAACTAAGTATTCAAGTATATACGCCAAATGTCAAGCAACCAAATTAATACACTATAATTAGTAAGAGACAACAATAATAAACCATGATTTAATTGAAGGACATGGGACTTCTCAAAGTAATTAGTCACCAAGATCAAAATAGCTAGTAACATGAATGAAGAGTCATTTTTATCAAATTAAAAAGGATAAAAAAAATTAATTATCGAAAAGAATAAATAATTAGAAATGTTTCTGTTAAAAATTGTTCCTTAAAACTTATTTGGGTTTATTTTCATTTAAAAAAAAAACAATGTTTTCTTAGAGAGCTTGTTGTGCCCTATATATAAATTACACATGATCTAATCAAAGTGTTTAATTGTTCCTAAAAGTTTGAGTGGCCGCAGCCCAACTCGGTTCATTTCAATCCTTATTTGAAGCCCATGCTAATTTTTTCTGTAAGTTGTTGAATGGAAAACACTGAACTATGTTAAGTGTTGACAGAACAAATCTCCAGAAAACAAAATGTCACTTTTCAAATAAATGGGCAGAGTGGAACCAGTTCAAATCACAGGAGTAAATTGCATTTAAACCTTATTTCACTCACCATATGATAGTTTTTTCAAACCTCTGTTTAGTCACGTTGGGATAACTAAATGTTTAACGTAATGAATATCATATATTATGGAAACTAGTTGGACCGATTATCATATTGATCATTTCTTTGGAGAACAATGCCACACTCTTAGAATAGCTCTAAAGGAAACTATTCATCGTTAATGAAGCCAAACTCAAAAGAGCAAGAAACTTTACCAGTTTAGCAAAATTAAAAACGAATGACGACAGAGCAATATATATATATATATATATATATATATATATATATATTCGTAAGAGCAAGAATCTTAAGCTAGTCATGGCGAAGATGAGAGAAGGGGCAGTAGCCATACTGGTGATGATCACTTTGCTTTGTCCATTAGTTTCCCTTTCCTCTCAAAGTGGCAATGTTATTTCAATATTTAAAAAGTTTGATGATCCAGATGAATACAAAGTAATGATTTTTAGGAACTGCATCTTGCCTAGAATTGTTAAGCGCGAGGGGCGCTACTACGAAAAGTTCGTATCTTGCTATCTAACGGAGATGAAACTGTGTCAGGAGCACCTTCGGAAACCTCATAAGCCTGGAAGATCTTTGTAGATGAATCATTCAAGGATCATCAACAACAGCTATCCAGTTTTATCTTGTGGCAAGCAACTACATCGAGTCTATCAATTAAAGAAACCTGTTTGCGCAGAAGATGCATGTAAGTTGACTCCACACTGATCTACATATAATATAGACCGGTGGAGACAATGAAAGATGTGAGTTTTGGAAAAAAAAAAAAAAACTTTTCCTACAAACCCTTTTAACAAAAGATTCTCACTTAATATAATAATGTATTAGTGTAACGATTGTTGTTTGTGTCTTAAGTCGAGGAATTGGAGGTTAAGAACACATGTGCAAACCTTAAAGTCACATTTGTTGGGAGAGGCTATTAGTAACTGGCCTTGAACATAAATTAATCTTGTACTTAATAGTAGAACAAGGATATTATATGAAGAAATAAAAAAAGATTTACTTTTAATGATATGCATCTTTTGATTTGACAGGTTTGTTAGTTTAGTTTGTAAGACTCATTAATTTTATATTGTAAGAATTAAGTGAAAATAAAATTGTAAGAATAATGATACTGAAAAAAAGATTGTTAATCATATCATCTGCAGGACTCCCAAGGTAAATAATTGAAATGCTTTCTTGTATCTTAACTCTAATACTTTTTTGGAAATACTAATAGAGGGTGAATTCTTTAAGTTTGCATCTGTATGCAAGGAAGGATAAGCTGATTAAAGCCTAATTGTTTTTTCCTTTTTCTTTCTTCTGCCTTTCATCTTGATACTTAGAGTTTGTTTAATATATTAATAGGTAGAAAAAAAACTCCAAAGGGAACCCCTTTTAACAGTGCATCTTTATGTGATCATGAAAAGTCATTAATTAGGTTTCTTGTGTATCTTAATTTTTGAACAAGTTGATGCATTCTATAGAATTTTTTTTCCAATAAAATCCATTAATACGAAAGAAAGGAGAAAAACTTCATTAAAAAAAAAAAGTTGTGTTATTACTATGATATATTGTATAGGTAAATAGCTCATTATCATTTCATAAAGTACACTAATCAACATTTAACAATTAATTATGTAACATTATCTTTTTAATTCCTAAAATTATTAATAAAGTTAACTTATTCCATCTTGGTTTCTTTTTGGTTACACCCAGTATTATTTTATAATCTGATTAAATTAGAGTCATTAATTTGTATTTTCAAATTTAAATAAATAGTAAAACATTATTCACAAAATAATTATTATTTTAACCGAAGTTGAAGGGTAATTAACATGGTTATATATAGATATTAGCACACATGCATGGCAAACAAGGAGATGAAAGAAACTTAAGATTTGTTTGATTGGTAGCAGTTAAAATAATGGAGAACAAAATGAGATGCAGAGAGGCGAAGGTGTTGCTGATTGTGGTAACAGTGTTAGGTATAATGGGAAGAGCGGCATCTCGTGCTTCCCTCACTGCTTCTCAGCCTTCTAATTCAGTTCCTGTTGGGAAGGGATTGTTTACGGAGATGAGGTGCATTATGCATGATGCCGCCTATTTTATCCGTGTAGTTCCCTTATCCCAATTCAAGGACTGCATTCAAAAGAATAAGAGCAAATTATACTGCTCATCTTTAAAGTTTGTTTATATAACAATTCACTTTAAATTTAAATAAATATTATATTATTTATTCTTAAAATTTATTTATATGACATTTCACTCTAAATTTAAATAAATATTATACTGTTTACTTTTAAAGTTTATTTATATGATAGTTCACCCCAAAGTTAAATATGTATATAAATAATAATTATCCATAATATATATAATAGATCAATTTTTGACTATCCTTTTTTCAATACAAAATCTACAAGAAGCTTAAATTATTTTGAGATCTATTAAGAGTTAAAACATCTATATAACTTTTATAAATAAATAATTTTGTTATAAAGTGCTAGCATTTATACACTTAGGAGAATATAACTACTAGTTAATTATTAGTACAAATTCTCCCACCAAAAAATTTATCAAACAACTTATAATAGCATTTAAAATCATGAAGGACAATGTAATTTAATTATTTTTAATTACAAATAAATAAATATAATGATTTGACAATAATTAGAAAGAATATTCTGTTAAAATATATTTATATTTATTTAAATTTAGATTGAACTGTCATATGAACAAACCTTAAAGTTAGGGTGTATAATTTACTCAAAGAATAAATATACTTGTCCTTTTTTTTATGGTAAACAATATATTTGTCCTTTGAAACAAACTCAACCAAAAAGTCCAACAACAAGCTTCATACTCTTTTGTTTACCACAATTTAGTGGCGTTATTCTTACACTTTAAAAATATCACATAACTCACATTATTAATATTTATAGTCATTGATTAGATGTAAGGGTCAGACTTATATTTCCAATCAACGGCTATAGGTGTTGGTGGTATGAATTATGTGATAATTTTGGGTTTGGAAAGAGAATTATTCAACATAATTATGAAAAAAATTTTCTTTTCTCTTATAATATGAACACTTTTAATTCAGATAAAGATATGTAAATAATTTTGTCAATACTTTTAAATTAATAAATAGTCATTAATTGAAATGTAAGTAAATTTTAAATCAGGAAGTACTGAGTCTATAATATTCTGGGAGGATTGAAAATTTTCTCACAATTTTATATATACATATACATCTACATATACACAAAAATGTTCACAAAATTTTTTCACAAAATTTAAGTCTTATAGTATATGTAGAGATATACATATACATATAAATGTTCACAAAATTTTTTCCTATTTTAAATCAGAGAATACTGAGTTTCTCATTAAATAATCCTTAAATGCTTCCAAAATTTGAAATTGATTTATTGAGTTTCATAGTTAGTTTACTAACTTTAATTATTTAAGGAGCATTTAGAAAGATTCTACTCATAAAAATAACATGATAGAAAAAATGTGGTCCATATATATATTGGTTAGTGAATTTTGCAATTTAAAAGAGCCAAATTCTTATAAAAATAAGCAATGTTATTATGGATATAGGAAATTTGAAGCTGTTTAATCAATTTTAAGAGGCTATTGAAAATTTTGTAGGGAGATGATTATGGGTGGTGTAACTAAAATGCTTACGCTCTTGTTTGTGGTTGTATTGAAACAGAGACAAGGACGCATGCAGCGTATGGGAAAGCCTACAAGAACAACGGAAACACAAAGTTGCTTTCCAACTCAATATGATAATGTAATGAGAAAGATGCAATAGATAATAGTACATTATCTATTCGTAGAAAATAAGAGATAATTATATCTACCGATATCTGTATATATAGTTGTTTGTATTATATATTATATATTGTGTTTAATTAGTAAAACATGTTTACAGAAAAGTGGTCCAATTCCATCAATTTTGGTTTCACAATGGAAAGTGATAGTCACTGATTTCTCTCTCTATCAAATTAGAAAGATGTTCCTCTCATTCAATGTGGGCCAAAGCAATTTTTTATTAAAGATTTGCAAATTATTAATTTTTTAAGTTTAATAATTCAGTGAGAATTAATTAATTTAATAGTTTAAATTTATTTCGTTGAGTATTTTATAAAGTTCAATTTATAAGTTTAAAAACCTAATTGAATTAATGTTATAAAAGATCCAGTTTGTGAAGTGATCATGATTCTCTATCTTCTGAATATAAATGTATGAAGCACAGTAAAAGGGATGAATATAAAATTAAGAAAGAATAAATTAATAAAAAATAAAATTCATAAAAATATTTTAATATAAAATAAAAAATAATAAAAAATGGCTAAGGTTAAGGAATAATAAAAACAGAGGATGAGCAGTTGTTGATATGCATCATGCCCAAAGATTAGGACATAATGTTTTTTATTTTATATTTTATTGAATTTTAGCTTAAGATAAATTATATTAATTTTCAGGTTTTATTTTAATACTAATCTGTATATATAAAAATTAAAATAATACATAGAAAAAAAATTAAATCTTGCATCTAGCCCTCTGTTCTAAATTTCCAAAATTATTTTCAAAACAATATTGTAGTGATACCCATTTTCTGATTTGATTAAGTCATGTTCATAGCGATGCATAGCGAGCTTATTCAAGTAAGATCATATGCAAGTTATGAGTAAATAGTTGTATAAGTGTTATTACTCTTTATAGAAGGAATACTTTTATATAAATTTAAATGACTCAAACAATAAAAAATGTGTCCAATTATCTTTCTGGTTCTTGAGAGAAAAATAAAAAGAGTAAGTTGTTACTGAAAAGAATGCTTCATAATTTATATATATATCTCCTACAAATAATTGTTATTTCTAGTATTAATTACTACTCTTATATAGCCTGTCAATAAATTTGGATATGACAAGATTATATAATACGTATTGAAAAATACTATTCAGACGAAATATGACATATGCAAAAGCACACACAAATTAAATAAATTTGGATATTTATTTATTATTATTTTTTTGGTACATGGATATTTATTTTATTTTATGTATGCTATGCGTGTTTTATTTTGTCCGTAGAGCATTGCTCTATGCATAATACAGTACTGTTTATCGTCAAATTAAGTGGACTATATATAGATATGGAACTACATGCATGCGTACAGCAGATGGAACATATTAATTTAGCCTAATCCTCTATGCACATTGGAAACCAGGAGGGACTGATTTCTGACAAGCACTGAGGATCAAGTTGACGGCGACGGATGCATCCAAGACGATACCAAGCACATTGGCTTTAATAGCAGCGCAGAGGCAAACAGCTGCCTCCAGATCAATCAACCCAACAAGCAATCCACAGCACTTGCTCGAAGGAGGAGATCCAATGAAAATGTTGACAAGTCCAGCACAAACCCCTAGCTTCAACGTGTCCATGGGGCAATGCTCAACTGCAGGGGGAGACGCCGGCGGTGTGGACATGGGTGGGGGCGGTGTGGACTTCGGAGGGGGCGATGTGGACTTCGGTGGGTGTGGTGTGGACATGGGTGGGGGCGATGTGGACTTCGGTGGGGGCGGTGTGGACTTCGGTGGGGGCGGTGTGGACTTCGGCGGGGGCGGTGTGGACATGGGCGGGGGCGATGTGGACTTCGGTGGGGGCGGTGTGGACATGGGTGGGGGCGGTGTGGACTTCGGTGGGGGCGGTGTCTTGCTTAGCGTCGGTGAATGTTGAGTAAGCAAGGAGAGAGAGCACCAAAATGGTGGCACGAAGCTTGGTGGAAGCCATGGCTAGCTGCAAACCAAAAACAGTAAGTGTATGTGTATGTGATTGATGTGAAATGGGAAATGACAATGGAGGTGGATCATTTTTAAAGACGGGTAATGGTGGGCTACGTTCGTAGCCCCACCGTTTGGGTCAAGTAAAATTTTTTAAAAAATAAAATAAATATAAAAATTATACATAAAATTATAAATATAAAAATATAAAAATAACAGTACTATTTAAATACAGACTGTGAGGTGCATGATGGAAACTGGATTGACTGGAAGAGAGCGCAGAGTCTGATGACCTTACAGTTGGATTTTTTTCATTTTTCGTTGGTTTCAATCTCTTTTTAGTTGTTAATAGCTATAGCTACTTCAGATAATTTTTTATCTCTTTACCCGTAAGTGATAATCTTACAAGAAGGAAAGTTTTCGGGCCATTTTACCTATATAATGCAACTTTTAAAAAAAATTACTTAAATGGCATAGTTTAAAAAGTATTTACCTGAAGGGGTCAAATTTGCCACCTCAGCTTGCCACCTCACATTTATGGCCACATCATTTGCAACGAAATTCATGGGTTGAACCCACAAATTCTGTCATTTTGCAGAATTCAGCCCGACGAAAGCGAAAATAAAACACCCAGCCTCTTTCACTCGCTCTCCCGCTCTCCGCTCTCGCTCTCTTGCTCTCCA
This sequence comes from Dicorynia guianensis, assembly GCA_037013595.1. Lineage (NCBI taxonomy): Eukaryota > Viridiplantae > Streptophyta > Magnoliopsida > Fabales > Fabaceae > Dicorynia > Dicorynia guianensis. The sequence goes on from JASUAB010000009.1 coordinate 9,318,331, forward strand.
GCTCTCGATCGCCGACGTTCTTTGTTGCTCGTTTTCTCTCGTACATCATCAGCTCAGCTTTCCTGGCTCTTTCGTCGCCGTCGCTGTCTAGTCAGTCCCCTTCCTGTGAACTATTTTGTGGGTGGGAAAGATTTTTAAAATAATGAACAGAGCGCAGCTTGAAAAAAAAAGGAAAAACGACTCTTGTTCATTTTTATTTCAAACCTCATCCTATAGTTTCTCTCTCCCTGGGGTTTCTGTGGCTCGCCTCTCACTAGCATTTTTGTTTGTATACTACTTATTCAGGTTAGAGGTTGTTCTTTTGTTTATAATATACCTTGTATATGGCTATAATGAAGGTGGAAGCCTCTCATACATTCTTTTCATAGGTAAAATGTACCCACTATTCTGTCTTCTCTTTTTCTGTCGTCATTTGTTTTCTGTCCATGCACGAAATGTTAAAGTGTAACACAGCCATAGCTAAAGTGTAACCTCGCTGTTGCTAAAGTGTAACGTGCCGCACAAAAGTATAATTACCCGTAGCTAAAGTGTAACTTTTAATGAAACGTTTACTTTGCCTAAAAAAATAGTATGATGCATTAGATAAGGTTTTTCCTTTAAATAGAACATTTATTATGCATAAGGAAGTAGTTTTGATCAATTAAATCCGAATTGAATCATGAAATTTCGTATGCGAAACATGGCCATAGTTAAAGTGTAACCTCGCCGTTGTTAAAGTGTAACGTGCCGCATAAAAGTGTAACTATCCGTAGCTAAAGTGTAACTCTTAATGAAACATTTGCTTTGCCTAAAAAAATAGTATAATGTATTAGATAAGGTTTTTCCTTCAAATAGAACATTTATTATGCATAAGGAAGTAGTCTTAATCAATTAAATCCGAATTGAATCATGAAATTTCGTATGTGGAACATGGCCATAGCTAAAGTGTAACCTCGCCGTTGCTAAAGTGTAACGTGCCGCACAAGAGTGTAACTACCCGTAGTTAAAGTGTAACTTTTAATGAAACGTTTACTTTGCCTAAAAAATAGTATGATGCATTAGATAAGGTTTTTCCTTCAAATAGAACATTTATTATGCATAAGGAAGTAGTCTTGATCAATTAAATCCGAATTGAATCATGAAATTTCATATGTGGAACATGGCCATAGCTAAAGTGTAACCTCGCCGTTGTTAAAGTGTAACGTGCCGCACAAAAGTGTAACTACCCGTAGTTAAAGTGTAACTTTTAATGAAATGTTTACTTTGCCTAAAAAATAGTATGATGCATTAGATAAGGTTTTTCCTTTAAATAGAACATTTATTATGCATAAGGAAGTAGTTTTGATCAATTAAATCCAAATTGAATCATGAAATTTCGTATGCGAAACATGGCCATAGCTAAAGTGTAACCTGGCCGTTGTTAAAGTGTAACGTGCCGCATAAAAGTGTAACTATTCGTAGCTAAAGTGTAACTTTTAATGAAACGTTTGCTTTGCCTAAAAAAATAGTATAATGCATTAGATAAGGTTTTTCCTTCAAATAGAACATATATTATACATAAGGAAGTAGTCTTGATAAATTAAATCCGAATTGAATCATGAAATTTCGTATGTGGAACATGGCCATAGCTAAAGTGTAACCTCGCCGTTGCTAAAGTGTAACGTGCCACACAAAAGTGTAACTACCCGTAGCTAAAGTGTAACTTTTAATGAAACGTTTACTTTGCCTAAAAAAATAGTATAATGCATTAGATAAGGTTTTTCCTTCAAATAGAACATTTATTATGCATAAGGAAGTAGTCTTAATCGATTAAATCCGAATTGAATCATGAAATTTCGTATGTGAAACATGGCCATAGCTAAAGTGTAACCTCCCCGTTGCTAAAGTGTAACGTGCCGCATAAAAGTGTAACTATCCGTAGCCAAAGTGTAACTTTTAATGAAACGTTTACTTTGCCTAAAAAAATAGTATGATGCATTAGATAAGGTTTTTCCTTTAAATAAAACATTTATTATGCATAAGGAAGTAGTTTTGATCAATTAAATCCGAATTGAATCATGAAATTTCGTATGCGAAACATGGCCATAGCTAAAGTGTAACCTTCCCGTTGCTAAAGTGTAACGTGCCGCATAAAAGTGTAACTATCCGTAGCCAAAGTGTAACTTTTAATGAAACATTTACTTTGACTAAAAAAATAGTATGATGTATTAGATAAGGTTTTTCCTTTAAATAGAACATTTATTATGCATAAGGAAGTAGTTTTGATCAATTAAATCCGAATTGAATCATGAAATTTCGTATGCGAAACATGGCCATAGCTAAAGTGTAACCTTCCCGTTGCTAAAGTGTAACGTGCCGCATAAAAGTGTAACTATCTGTAGCCAAAGTATAATTTTTAATGAAACGTTTGCTTTGCCTAAAAAAATAGTATAATGTATTAGATAAGGTTTTTCCTTCAAATAGAACATTTATTATGCATAAGGAAATAGTCTTGATCAATTAAATCCGAATTGAATCATGAAATTTCGTATGTGGAACATGGCCATAGCTAAAGTGTAACCTCGCCGTTGCTAAAGTGTAACGTGCCGCACAAAAGTGTAACTACCCGCAGCTAAAATGTAACTTTTAATGAAACATTTACTTTGCCTAAAAAAATAGTATGATGCATTAGATAAGGTTTTTCCTTTAAATAGAATATTTATTATGCATAAGGAAGTAGTTTTGATCAATTAAATCCGAATTGAATCATGAAATTTCGTATGCGAAACATGGCCATAGCTAAAGTGTAACCTCCCCGTTGCTAAAGTGTAACGTGCCGCATAAAAGTGTAACTATCCGTAGCCAAAGTATAACTTTTAATGAAACGTTTACTTTGCCTAAAAAAATAGTATGATGCATGAGATAAGGTTTTTCCTTCAAATAGAACATTTATTATACATAAGGAAGTAGTCTTGATCAATTAAATCCGAATTGAATCATGAAATTTCGTATGTGGATAATAAATGTTCAAGACTACGAAATTTCATGATTCAATTCGGATTTAATTAATCAAAACTACTTCCTTATGCATAATAAATGTTCTATTTAAAGGAAAAACCTTATCTAATGCATCATACTATTTTTTTAGGTAAAGTAAACGTTTCATTAAAAGTTACACTTTGGCTACGGGTAGTTACACTTTTATGCGGCACGTTACACTTTAGCAATGGCGAGGTTACACTTTAGCTATGGCCATGTTTCACATACGAAATTTCATGATTCAATTCGGATTTAATTGATCAAGACTACTTTCTTATGCATAATAAATGTTCTATTTAAAGGAAAAACCTTATCTAATGCATCATACTATTTTTTTTAGGCAAAGTAAACATTTCATTAAAAGTTACACTTTAGCTATGGGTAGTTACACTTTTGTGCGGCACGTTACACTTTAGCAACGGCGAGGTTACACTTTAGCTATGGCCATGTTCCACATACGAAATTTCATGATTCAATTAGGATTTAATTGATCAAGACTACTTCCTTATGCATAATAAATATTCTATTTGAAGGAAAAACCTTATCTAATGCATTATACTATTTTTTTAGGCAAAGCAAACATTTCATTAAAAGTTACACTTTAGCTACGGATATTACACTTTTATGCGGCACGTTACATTTTAACAACGGCGAGGTTACACTTTAGCTATGGCCATGTTTCGCATACGAAATTTTACATTCAATTCGGATTTAATTGATCAACACTACTTCCTTATGCATAATAAATGTTCTATTTAAAGGAAAAACCTTATCTAATGCATCATACTATTTTTTTAGGCAAAGTAAATATTTCATTAAAAGTTACACTTTAGCTACGGGTAATTACACTTTTGTGTGGCACGTTACACTTTAGCAACGGCGAGGTTATACTTTAGCTATGGCCGTGTTACACTTTAACATTTCATGCATGGACAGAAAACAAATGACGACAGAAAAAGAGAAGACAGAATAGTGGGTACATTTTACCTATGAAAAGAATGTATGAGAACCTTCCACCTTCATTATAGCCATATACAAGGTATATTATGAACAAAAGAACAACCTCTAACCTGAATAAGTAGTATACAAACAAAAATGCTAGTGAGAGGCGAGCCACAGAAACCCCACGGAGAGAGAAACTATAGGATGAGGTTTGAAATAAAAATGAACAAGAGTCGTTTTTCCTTTTTTTTCAAGCTGCGCTCTGTTCATTATTTTAAAAATCTTTCCCACCCACGAAATAGTTCACAGGAGGAGGACTGACTGGACAGCGACGGCGACGAAAGAGCCGGAAAAGCTGGGCTGATGATGTACGAGGGAAAACGAGCAACAAAGAACGTCGGCGATCGAGAGCTGGAGAGCAGTAGAGCGAGAGCGGAGAGCGGGAGAGCGAGTGAAAGAGGCTGGGTGTTTTATTTTCACTTTCGTCGGGCTGAATTCTGCAAAATGACAGAATTTGTGGGTTCAACCCACGAATTTCGTTGCAAATGATGTGGCCATAAATGTGAGGTGGCAAGCTGAGGTGGCAAATTTGACCCCTTCAAGTAAATACTCTTTAAACTATGCCATTTAAGTATTTTTTTTTTAAAAAGTTGCATTATATAGGTAAAATGGCCAAGTTTTCGGGTTCAAATTTTGTCAGTAATATTGTAGAAGATTTATAAATATTATCATTAATTTTTTATGACTTTAAAATAGGATAATTCATCTCCTTAAACTCTTTGTATCTAAAAAAAATCACAACTTAAATATATATGCAGAATAAAAAGATATGGAGCAATAGTTATCAAAGTTAAGAAACAAAAATGTTAAGGAATCTAATTCCTCCTAACGGGGGTTTAATACAAGAATATTTCTGAGTTTATCATTTCATAATAAAAAATTCAATTAAATTTTACAGTTTAGTATATAAGATTTAATAAATTTAATAATTAATTTAAATTTTTTGACAAAATACTCTAGGTATAACGTGGCATGAGTAATTAATGTGGTATACATTAATTTAATAATAAATTATCATTTACATTATTTTATTAATATAAGATTATAAATAGCAATTGTAATTAGCAAAATCTGCACAAACAGTAGTTTATTAGGGGTTGAGTACACACATCACTCGTATTCGAGAGTGCTGAAGAATCACTAATAAAGAGAAAAAGGAAATGTCAAGATAGAAGAGAAGATCCTTTCAAATAGGACTAAACAAGCATAAGAAAGTTGCTGTAAAAAAAATAGAGTATAAGAAAGTTTGAGCTTTACGTTTGACTTTTTATGTAAAAGAATAAATTAAGTAATTCAATGAAATTTGATTATAAAGTGACCAAATAGCCGTAATCTTTTATGGCTTGTACCTTAGCTTCTATGAAAATTTCCCTACCCTATGCAAATTTAATAGTTCAATTTTATAGGGTTTGTTAAGAGGTCCTCACCCTCTATGTAAGCAAACCCAATTTTCAAATTTTTTTAGTTATGCCATTATGATATCTATTGGCAAACCTAAATTTCATTAGCGTAAGGTAAATGGAAACCTTCTCATTAAGGCTAAATTTCATTAGCGTAAGGTAAATGGAAACCTTCTCATTAAGGCTCAATCCCCAAGATCATCTTAACAAAATATATTATTCAATCTTTATAAAACATATATATAAAAGGGTCAGATACAAAATCTAAAACAATTTATGCAACGATCACATTATAATTTGTCCCATTCATTACTATGAAACTTAGGTTAGGTAGTAAGAGATTTGACTCTCAATGTGACATATTCTAGTTTAAATCCTTATTAGATATAGAACTCACTTTAAAATACCCATGATACCACGAGAACGATTAGTTTATTAGTTTAAAAAGCTAAAGAATACTCTAGATTTATTCAAAAAATTATTAAGAAAAACAAATATACAAGTAAAGATAGAAATGAAAAAGAGATTAATGTGACAAACGTCAAGAGAGGTGAAACACTTTACATAATTTAAGTTTGATATTATATTTATTTTTATAAAATTTTAATCTATAATAAATATTTAAACTTGTATTTATTTTTATTTGATTTGACCACTAACTCACTAGTTGAACCAATAAATCAATGACTCATGATGTCTCAAATTTAATAACTGGTTTAATTTTAAAAACAAGTACTAACATTGTAATCAACTAATAAAAAATAAGAAAGATATATTTTTTCACAAATTATTAATAATATTAATTATTTTTGTGTTTTAAGTTTTTAGAATTAAACCAAAATAGTGTATAATTAAATAGATTATTTTTTTCATAGTTATAGTAAATAGATTACATTAGATTTTGAAGCAGAAAAAAATTAACTAAAATATTTTTATAAATACTCATCTCTTAATATGTTCTGGTTATAATCATCTATATCTCTATTTTAATCCTTAAATTGATGATTTTTATCATCCTCTAAATTTAATGAGCATGCAAGTTGTATATGTATACACTCACTGAAGATTTTATCTGTGATTAAAAGGATGTGATATACTGATTTTGCTTGTTGTCATTGTTGGACTTTGGGAAAGGAAACATATGACGGAGATTCATATCTCTAGGTGAACGAAAGTATTTAATAGGAGATAAAAATTTGACATTAAGATGTTGCCTTTATTTTATTTTATATGGTTTATATTGTTAAATTTATACAAGCTCTTAATAATATTTTTTTTGGTAGGAATATTACACCTTACGTCTAGTGGGGATCCAGAATTTTTTCAGAGTGTGGGCACAGTAAAAATGGTTACAAAATAAATATTTTTACCATATAATAGTGATATATTCTTTTAAATTATAATCTATAAAATAAAAAAGATAAATAAATAATATTTATAATTATTGCCTATATAGTCTTATCTTCTGAGACCTTGCAAAATTTGTTCATCCTCTATACTATCTAAGATATCATTTTCTATATAGGTAATTAAGTAAGAATTCAAATATTCATTTCTCATATGATAGTGAATTTCACTTTGTAATATTCAAATAATGATCTTTCAAAGAATGCACTAGCAAGTAATAAAATAAATGCTAACAATACAAAAAATTTTGGTACTAGTAAGGAATAAATTTCTACGCAATAATCATAAATTATAAGTAAAAGATTTCAACGAAAGGTTTACTAAAGGAATTTATTTTTGCTAAGAGATTTATTTTTTAGAAATATCAAAATTTCTTATATGTAACTTGATAAGTAAGTACACTAATGAATATATAATACATTTCTTTATCTCAATCATTTTTTAATAGAGATCATTAGTTTCTTTCAATTTAAATTTTTTTATTTGAATGCACATTCATATATATAATTTTTAAATTGATTACTAAGTAAAAAAATTTTAATTGTACCAAAGTCATTTAGATAAAAGTGAATCAATTGTAGAAACTTTTTCTTATTGAAAGTAACAAATAAGTCTCTTGGGTTTGAGCATGTCACACAAGAAATAATTTATTATTTCTTAAATGAAGTTGTCTATTAATCATTCAATATTATAACTCAATTTAAAAGTGATATAAATTTAAAATTTATTAAACCTTTCACCTTGACTCTCTTTGAGTTACAAAATAAACCATTCACATTTGCTATTTGGGACCATAATTTTTTTTTGTCACCAAATAATGAAACTTATCAAGTCAATTGCAATTGTTGTTTGAACACATTAAGTAATGACAAAGTATTTATAATGTCTTTATCACTTTGTTGTAGTAATTTAGATAATTCATGAGGAACTCCTAATATAATTTTAATCAATGCAAACTTATAACTCAAAAAATTGGACAAAATTCACCAATATCTGTGAGAACTTTAAATTTTACCATTTAGGCACGCCTATATTTAGCATACCTAAATATGATACTTTTGGAAAAGCTATGTGGGCATTTGCCTACCCATGGTAGACTTAGATCTGCCACTGCTTACATCTCACCACCCCGTACTTGAGCATGCAACGTAGTTCTATAAAAGGAGGCACGTGTTCACTCTCTCCAAGCCTCTTCATCCACTCTGATTCTTCTATACTCTCTTAGTCTCTTGTTCTCTCGTCTTGTGCGTTCCCTCTTGAAAAATGCATGCTCTTGTACTTCTGTTTGCAATATTATTCATTCCTTCACCAATGCTATTGAAATCGCAGCAGTGCAAAATCCCCCAAATCCATACAGACTATGTTACAGAAGTAACACCAAGTTGCCTGATGCTGTGTTCCATTTCACCAATGCTAGCGTTGTTTTGAAACCTGTAAACTTGTTTCGTGACTTTGGATATTTATTTTATTTTATGTACGCTATGCGTGTTTTATTTTGTCCATAGAGCATTGCTCTATGCATAAAACAGTACTGTTTATCGGCAAATTAAGTGGACTATATATAGATATGGAACTACATGCATGCGTGTAGCAGATGGAACATATTAATTTAGCCTAATCCTCTATGCACGTTGGCAACCAGGAGGGACTGATTTCTGACAAGCACTGAGGATCAAGCTGAGGGTGACGGGTACATTCAAGTTGATACCCAGCATGTTGGCTTTAATAGCAGCACAGAGGCAAAGAGCTGCCTCCAGATCAGCCAATCCAGAAATCAATGCACAGCACTTGCTCGAAGGAGTAGATCCAATGACAATGTTAACAAGTCCAAGAAGGTCAGCACAATACCCTAGCTTCAACGTATCCTTGGGGCAATGCTCAACTGTAGGGGGAGACAGCGGCGTGGCGGTGTGGACTTTGGCGCAGGCGATGTCTTGCATGGATCATTAGTGTCAGTGAATGTTGAGTAAGCAACGAGAGGGAGCACCAAAATGGTGGCACGAAGCTTGGTGGAAGCCATGGCTAGCTGTAAACCAAAAATAATAAGTGTATGTGCATGTGATTGATGTGAAATGGGAAATGACAATGGAGGTGGACCATTTTTAAAGACGGATAATGGTGGGGCTACGTCTGTAGCCCCACCGCTTAGGCCACGTAAAGTAAAATCTTTTAAAAAATAAAAAAAAAAGTTTTAAAAAAATAAAAGATAGAAATAAAAATTATATATAAAATTATAAATATACTCTGTGAAGTGCATGATGGAAATTGTATTTAGTGGAAGAAAGTGCAGAGTGTGATAACCTTACAGTTGGATTTTTTTCATTTTTTGTAGGTTCCAATCACATTCACATACACTTACTGTTTTTGGTTTGCAGCTAGCCATGGCTTCCACCAAGCTTCGTGCCACCATTTTGGTGCTCTCTCTCCTTGCTTACTCAACATTCACAGACGCTAACGATCCATGCAAGACACCGCCGGCGCCGCCATCTCCCCTTACAGTTGAGCATTGCCCCAAGGACACGTTGAAGCTAGGGGTTTGTGCTGACCTTCTTGGACTTGTTAACATTGTCATTGGATCTCCTCCTTCAAGCAAGTGCCGTGCATTGATTTCTGGGTTGGCTGATCTGGAGGCAGCTCTTTGCCTCTGCGCAGCTATTAAAGCCAACGTGCTGGGTATCAACTTGAATGTAGAAGATTTATAAATATTATTATTAATTTTTTATGACTTTAAAATAGGATAATTCATCTCCTTAAACTCTTTGTATCTAGAAAAAATCACAACTTAAATATATATGCAGAATAAAAAGATATGGAGCAAAAGTTATCAAAGTTAGAAAATAAAAAAGTGAAGGAATTTGATTCCTCCTAACAGGAGTTTAACACAAAAATACTCATGAGTTTATCATTTCACATTAAAAAATTCAATTAAGTTTTACAGTTTAGTATATAGGATTTAATAAATTTAATAATTAATTTAAATTTTTTGACAAAATGCTCCAAGTATAACGTGGCATGGGTAATTAATGTGGTATAAATTATTGCCTATGTGGTCTTATCTTCTGATATCTTGTAAAATTTGTTCATCCCCTATACTATCTAAGATATCATTTTCTATATGGGTAATTAAGTAAGAATTCAATTATTCATTTCTTATACCATAGTGAATTTCACTTTGTAATACTCAAATAATTCTTTTAAAGAATGCACTTGCAAGTAATAAAATAAATGCTTACAAAATATTTTGGTACTAGCAAGGAATAATTTTTTATTTGAATGCACATATCATATATATAATTTTTAAATTGATTATCAAGTACAAAAATTTTAATTGTACCAAAGTCCTTTAAATAAAAGTGAATCAACTGTAAAAGCTTTTTCTTATTAAAAATAACAAATAAGTCTCTTGAATTTGCGTATGTCATATAGAGAAATAATTTATTATTTCTTAAATAAAATTGTCTATGAATCACTTAATAGTATAACTCAACTTAAAAGTAATATAAATTTAAAATTTATTGAACCTGTCACCTTGACTCTCTTTGAGTTACAAAATAAACCATTCATATTTGATATTTCGGACCACAATTTTATTTTGTCACCAAATAATGAAACTTATCAAGTCAATTGCAATTGTTGTTTGAACACATTAAGTAATGACAAAGTATTTAGAATGTCTTTATCAATTTGTTGTAGTAATCTAGACAATTCATGAGTAACGCCTAATATAATTTTAATCAATGCAAACTTATAACTCAAAAAATTAGACAAAATTCACCAATATCTGTGAGAACTTTAAATTTTACCATTTAGGCACTCCTATATTTAGCATACCTAAATATGATATTTTTGGAAAAGCTATGTGAGCATTTGCCTACCCATGGTTAGACATAGATCTGCCACTACTTACATCTCACCACCCTATACTTGAGCATGCAATGTAGTTCTATAAAAGGAGGCACGTATTCACTCCCTCCAAGCCTCTTCATCCACTCTGTTTCTTCAATACTCTCTTAGTCTCTTGTTCTCTCGTCTTGTGCGTTCCCTCTTCAAAAATGCATGCTCTTGTACTTCTGTTTGCAATATTATTCATTCCTTCAACTCCAATATCCTTTGCTAAACCTACTGAGCCTCCTTTAAAAGGTTTTAGCATCGACCTTATTCATCATGATTCACCAATGTCACCCATCTACAACTCTTCAATCACATCACTAGAGCGTAACATAAATGCCGCATTGCGTTCATTATCACGAAGAAACCACTTCCGTGGGTCATTGTACGAGGATGAAGATAAATTAGTAGAAACTAATTTAAATCAATCTTCTGGTGAGTACATCATGAAATTCTACATAGGCACCCCACCATTAGAGTCATATGATATTGCAGACACAGGAAGTGATCTTACATGGGTACAATGTGAACCTTGAGATTAAAGATTTTAAGGGTTTAATTAGATGATAATTTCATTTCAGTATTTTCATTTGTTTACATAACAGAGACCAAAAAGTAATTTAGAGAAAAAATGCACTTTTAAAACTAGTTTATAGGAGATTTTAAAACAAACATTAGTGCCTTATGTGTTAAAAAATTATAATATGTCCGCAATTATTTATCTATGATTTACATATAGTCATACTCAAACAAGTAAAATTTGTTGAGTCAACTATCTCCATTTCTTCTAGTTTTTCAATTTTTTCTTTCATTTTAGAAAAAATTATGTACAGTTATAAATAAATAATTGTAAAACATATCATGTTTTAAGAAAATAATAGAGACAAAAGACAGAATGTGTAGATATTTAAAGAAAATGATAGGTAATCTATATTCTATATCTATCTATATATGTAAAAGTTGAGTTACTGACATTGTCTTGCCTATAAATGCATAGTTCCTTATTATTTTCTACACTCCTATATGTTAATATTATAATATTCAAATTTATTAAAAAGTTGTGCAAAGCACTGAAGTTACTCTAAAATATACTTTACACTTTATAGCATAAAGTGTATTCATCTTGATTTTCTGTTCAATTAAAAGTTAGAATTATTATACATCATTTAATAAAATTTATCATGTCACAAATTAAATTAAACTGCAAATGCCTAAACTAAGTAATTAAATTAAAAAACAGAGTAAAACTAAGTTACTCCTTTGTCATTTGCAGAAACTGAACCAAGTAAACATTCTCTGCAACTTTATCCATATATATAATCTTCAAGGGGTTGATGCTGTCCCTCGTTCACTTTTCTTTTCTTTTGTGGCTGTGATCTTTTTTACTCAAGGTTAAAATGAATGGCTATGATCTAATAGCTAGAAGATAAAGTTCTGGCTTCGACATTTTCTCACACAACGACGACGACGGAGGGGAATTGTGCCACTACCAGCTCTTTCCGCCCCGTTACGGTGTGCGCATCTTACGGTCGATTGGTTGAGGAATTGTTGATATTTGTTTGTGTTGAATTTGCGGGTTTTCTATCCTTCTTTTTCAATAACCTAATGGAACCCAAATGAACACTCTCCAAACCCCCATGATAACATTGATTGTATGTTCTGCATTTCCGAACCCAATTAAACCCAATGCGAACCCACATCTAATCGTATCCTTTGATTACAGTGCATATTAATTTTGGTCGGAGTCAGTTTAGAGTTTTGCCTTCATCTGTTTCATTAAAGTTTACTCATTTGAGCCCAAACCTGACAGAGATTTAAAGTTGATGAGGTTGTCAATATTTTTAGATGATTGGCGTTACGAGAATGATGATTCCACTTGATTTCCCAGGAAGAAATAAGGAACGGGTCCTTGTAACGTGAACATTGGGGTTAACACAGTTGTGACAAAACAAATTGGGATGAATAAGGAAGCATGGAACAAGTTAGACCAAATACGTGTGGAACAATTTGTTCATACCAAAATACTGTCATTATATAAATTTCACAAATGTACTGTTCTATATCCTTTCATTGAAAAATATCATTTCAAACCATTATCAATAATGTAATCCAAAAACATCATTCATATTCTCACGAAATTATTCTGCATAATAAATAATAAATAAATTTGTTTTGCGCGACAAATTGATGGGAGTGGTTTCGCATCTTCTAACTTTTTTTCTTTGACTTAGGTAATTTTTCTTTTTAAAATTTAAAAAGTAAGATCCAATTTTTTTTCTCACTATTTTTTCTGTTAATTTTCTTTCTTTCCTTTTCTTACTATCCCCCATAGGCCCATAGTAACTTGAAGGGATCCATATCCTAATGTGAGTACACTTTTCCACCCGAAAATACCACAAATTCTATTTATACCCAGTTTGCCATCACAGTTTGTGTTTCATCATCTTCTTACCATGCAGTGTGGCCCCCATATATACATATGTGTGTGTGTGTGTGTGTGTGTGTGGGCCATTCACCTTTTAGTATTATATTGGACTGGGCTAACTCTTATGTTCGGCAGATTTCATATGAGCCTATTGTTGAGTTTTGGCAAAACTGTGAATGAAAATGAAATCATTTCAGTTTTTTTTTTTGGTACATGGGGAGGTTTGAAGTGAGATAAAGGGAGTAAGAAAGGGGAGGCTCAAATTATACAGGTTGTCTCCGAAAGGATTGTTCATGTGTAACATGGAAGTAGCGAACAAAAAAACAAAGTTTGAAAATGGGTTTAAAAAAATGAATAAAATTAGAGTTGCCACTAACTTAGATTGAAATAATAAAGTTAGACACTCAAAAATATAGTTTGGGTTACAAAAATTAGATTTAGAAATTGGTTATATGTAAGAAAGGTATTACCACCCCTATAACGCCCTTTTAGTACCACATTGCATTTTAGTTTTGCAAACTTATTCTATTTTTGTTTTTCTATTTGTCTCACTAGTGATCAAACTTGATCCATGATTAGCACTATTAGTAAGTGGCAATTAGCCATTATTGTAAAAAGGGTGGTTTGAATCATTTTATGCCTAGTTTGTCTAAGTCTTACATTGAACTTGGATGCCTAGCTAGAGTAGGGCTTGAAGTGATTACTACCTTGGCTAAGGTTTTCAAAGGTGTTTTAGGTTTCGCAAAGGTCTCAAGATAAAGGTGGATTCTTGTTAATCAATTCATTAGGTTTTGTCAATTTCTCCAACAAAACTCATAACGTGATCTCCCTCAAGATAGTCAACAGCAGTCACTCTTACCAGCCGCACCAACGATTATCGTCAGGAAGAATCAAGTTTTGAAAAGGAAATAAGGGCATTGTGTATTTAAGGGGGTTGATTCATAATGATTACGTTAGAGGGATTCTACTGATTTCTTCAATGTATCCCATAACGTAATCACCTTTGATGGTAACTTTTGCCAACCGCGCTAACTATCATGTTGGGAAGAATTTCCAAAGGTAAGGATCCCCGTTAACTGCATTAAGTGAGTCATGCTAATTTTCTCCAACAAAACTCACAACGTGATCACCTCAGAATAGTTTGTGATGGTTGTTCTTGCTAACTACACTAACAATTGTTGTTTGGAGAATCCAGGTTTGGATCGAAAGAGACAAAGCTATGAGAGGTAGCAAAAAGAATTCTAGGATTCAATTTACCTTTTCCTGAGTTTTAGAAACTTTCCAAGTTTTAAGTAAAAAATTAGTGGTGATAGACAAGTGTGTTGTGTAACAATAGCCTAGTTCTCAATCACAATATCAAACTCTACTCAACTTAGAACAATTATGGAGAAAGGGAAGAATTCATAAGAATGGAGGACATGCACTAAGGGAATCAATTGGATACTCAAAATCTATTCAAGATGGTAAGCAAGCAAGCATGCTGCTTTGCACTAGGTTCATACCTAAAATTGCTTTTGGAAGTCCCATATAAGTATGTAAATGAGCTTCAAAAATTTTGTAAAAATTAAGAATGTTTTCCAAGACACTAAATATGGTCATAGTGAGTTCACTTTCCTAAGAATTGTCCCCAATCAAATAAATTTTTTCAAATAAGTAAGCTGTTTAAGTCAACACCTAATTTGAAGTCATTGAAAAGATTAATTCAGAAAGTGAAGTTAACAAACTCCTATCTTTTTGAAATTTTTACACAATTAAGATGACATGTGATATTACTCAAAAAATTTTGAACAAATAGAGTACTTTAAACTTGAAAACCAAAGTGAAATTTTTTCTGACACTGTACATGACTATTGTCTAGATAGTGGGTGAAATTCAATTACTTCACATATCAAAAGAGTTCATTTCAACCCAAATTTAGCATGAAATATAGCCAACACATGGATTAGCAACCTTACCAAAAATCACAGCATTTGGAACTCATTGCTTTTTTAAATTAGATTAATCCTCAAAGATGACTTTAATACAAAGTAGCCAGAAAGAAAAATTTAGAAACCATAGCAAACCAAACTAGAATGACTTGAAATTTTTACATACATGTGCTAATATATGATATATCAAACCCTGAAATTGTCATTATTTTGAACTCATTTACTATCTCAAATTAATTAAATCCTAAGGCTATTTAGAATGAACTTTAATACTAGAAAATTGGAAAGGAAAATTTGAAACCCATACCAAAACAGCCCAAAATGAATTGAGATTTTATAGAGCATGACAAAACATCCAAGATAATGTTCACAAAACTTCACAATAATTAGAGTTCATTTGCTTAATTAATCAATTACAAATCAAAGGTGGATTCACTAATATGTCATTACAAGATAGTCTATAAAAACAATTTTGAAATCCATATTAAAACGAACTCCAAATGCTTTGAAATTATTACAATAACATAATGGTATTGTCCACAAATTTTTATAAAAAAATAGATGTCATTTGCTTAACTAATCGAGTTCAAACAATTAGCACATTCAATGATATGCCAGCACAGTAAAGCTCATGAAAACAATTTCAAAATTTATACTAAATAAACTCCAAATGCTTCAAAATTTTTACAAAAACATGTTGGAATATGATAGATCATGCCCATAAAAATTTATAAAAAACAAAGTCTATTTACTTTCTCAATTAATTCTAAACAACCAGCAAAACAGTTTAAAATTACCATAGTAGAAAATTTTCTACTCAACATTTTGTCAAACATCTTGGGGGAAACTCTCACACATTTGTTTTCAAAAATAAAATAAAGCTATAGCTCAGCAATTAAATCAAAGAATTGCAACCAACACCATAAGGATTGATAGGATTTAAGATTTAGAATCTTACCTAGTGTGAGAGTCAGCTTTCCTCTTTCTTGTTCTCCTTCCTCTCTTCTCCCTTTTGCCCTTCTCTTCTTCCTCTTTTGCTTCCCTCTCTCAACCATCTGCCTCTCTTCTACCTTCTCTCTTCAGCTTTCTTCCCCCTCTCTCATGACTCTCTCCCCTCTCTTCTCTCTCAAGGTGTGTGTGTGAGTGTATGAGGGTGTGAGCCAAAATGGGGACTTCTCCTTTTGATTCTAGCCAATTTCCTTTTCTTTCTAACTGGCCCCACCAAAAAATTTCTTAAAAAAAAAGGAAAGGATTGAGTGCCTCTTTCAGAGAGAGAGACACCAACCTTTCCTTTTTCTGTTATTTTTCCAGCTACCCCTTAACCAATTTGTTCTACCACTTTCTATTTTGTTTCTTTATTTCCCATTACTCATTTTCATTTTCTGAATTTCATTTTCCGTTTTAAATACCTCTCTTAGCGTTTTTAATTTGATGTTTTCAGCTACTTCCACCGAATTCCCTCTCTTCTCTTGTTTCTTTTTATTTTCAGTTATTTTAAGTTTTTCTTTTTTTATGTTTTATCCCTTTACTCATTCTTATTTTATTTTACATTTTGCATTTTCTAGTTTCCTTTTTTTATTTCTTTGGGTTTCTTGCTGCCATCTTTTCTTTTTCTCTTTATGTATTTTGATTTTCTTTGTTGTCTCTTTTTTACTTTTTGATTTTCCTTATTTTGTTTCTTATTTCTTTTCTTTGTCTTGATTTTTAATGTGATAAATCTTGTGTTTTATTTTTTTGATTTTAAAGAAAACTTTTTATTTATTTTTATTTATTTACTTTTATTTATTTTTTTCAATCTTAACATTGATCAAACCAAATTGGGTGTCTACAAAAGTAAATCATTTTCTTTTTAGTGTATAGCTTGAACAAATTACTTTAATGCATTTCTCGATTATTGCAAAATTGATTTGATACGATAAAAAGAGGTCTTATTATATCATTCCTTTTTCAACTGTCCCACTTTATATTTAGTACATAATAAAAATAGGTGATTAAACACATCATTTTTTTTTTTTTTTTACAAAAAGGGATAACATATGACAACCCCATTGTAAAATCCTTGCAATGAGTGAAAGCAATGGCCTCAAATTTAATCCTGCAGCTTTCACCGATTATTGTTTAATCCATACTATTGATTCGTTGAATAAACTGTAAATTAAAATTTATAAAATTTTTATTTAAAAGAATTGAAATTATTAAACTTTTTAGAGTTTTATAGTGATATGATAACCATCACATGTTTGATAGAGATTTAGTAATTACACCTTTAGTGAGACTAAATTTTCCCATAAACTAATAAGAGAACTGATTCAAGAAAATTACATAATTCATTGCCAATTGCCAGTTTTTGATGTTTTTCGTTTTATAATCAAAATTTTAATTTTTAGCACTCTTCATCTATCGTTCGCCTATATTTTTCATTTTCTGAGATGATCTTGTCTAGATTTTAATGTAAGAGCTAAGGTGTCTTTAATCTAACACATTTTCTTATTATAGGCAACTCACATATTTCATTAATTAGTAACTCCAGGGATATTGAAATGCTTAACAATAACAATAACAATAATAATAATATATAATGATCTTGCCACAATTATTTATAAATAATATAATATTTTCTTATGAACGACCCTTCCCTTTAATTAGGTAAAAAATTTCATCGCAATTTTTCCTTCTTGTCAAAGGATATATGAAGATTGCCCACAGCTTTACGTGAATCTTCAAGTCATTTATACCCATAACAAAGAATTTTATATGTCCCAAGATGACTAGCACTCTTGTCTAAATAATATCTTGAAATAATTAAGATGGTTGGAAAAACCTAAACTGCCCGTTATTGATCAATTTTATAGCTTGCGATCTCTAAATTGTCTCCTTTATTTCCTCATAAGGTTTTAGCTCCAGTGACTCCTCCTGATGCCTAACTTGAGACTCTGTTGTCCAGTCCCATTGCTCATCTTCTAAAAACTGAATATCTCTGTTAGTCACTACCTTTCCAGTCTGAGGTTGAAAAATTCTGTAGGCCTTGGAAACTAGACTACAGCCAAATGAAAATTCCTGGCTCAGCCTTCTCTCCCAACTTGTCCCTTTTAACCTGTGGAACATGAGAGAAACATAGACAGCCAAACACTTTGAGGTTCTTCAGATTAGGCTTCATACCCAACCATGCTTCATATGGAATTTTCTTATCCACAACCCTTGTAGGCAACCTATTCAGCAAAAAAATAGTTGTATTTGCTACTTCTGCCTAGAACTTCTTTGGCAAATTCTTCTCATGTAGCAGACACCTAACCATCCCCATAATAGTCCTATTCTTCCTCTCACTGACCCCATTTTTTTGTGGAGAATAAGGGGCAGTCAACTAATGCTCAATGCTAGCCTCCTCACATAAAGAATTGAATTTTTCTGAAGTATACTCAGTCCCATTATCTAATTTGATGACCTTGATCTCATGGCCACTTTGATTCTCTATCCATTATTTAAACTTCAGGAATACTTCTACAACCTCTGACTTCTGCTTCATGAAATAGATCCAAAATATTTGAGTAAAATCATCAATGAAAATGATGAAATACCTACTGCCATTTAGTGATGGAGTTGAATGAGGACCACAAACATTAGTGTGGATCAGCTATTGCTTCTGACTAGCTCTCCAAGTGGATTTTTTGAAAGGAAGCCTAGTTTGCTTGCCCAATAAACAAGCCCTGCAGCTTTGGAACTGCTCCTCCAAATCTGGTAAGCTATGCACTAGCTCATTCCTCTACATATACAGTAGAGCCTTGTGATGAAAGTGACCCAGCCTTTTATGCCAAGTCTCTGAAACACTGACTTGACTCTTGAATGCCACCTGCTCCTTCACCAGTGGATTCAAAATAAAACTCCTGCCCTGCATCTTAATTCTGAACAGTTTCTGTCCACTTGGATCAATAATCAAACACTTTCTTTCTTCAAATATTAGCTTAAATCCCTTCTCTAGCAACTGACCAACACTCAACAGGTTCTGATCAATCTCAGGTACATACAACACATCAACAATGAGCTTAGTTCCCACATAGCTCTCTATGGCTACAGTGCCCTTACCCCTTACAACTATATATTCTCCATTTTCAATTCTCACCCTTGATCATTTTAACTTATCAAGGTCTCTAAACAACTTCTCATCACTTGTCATGTGGTTTGTACAACATTGTCAACAAGCCAACTGTCACTTGAAGCATAAGAGGAGAAACAGAAAGCAACAAATAATTGGTCTACCTCTTGTTGTGCTACAATCGGTGCCTTACCTTGATGTTGAGTGTCCTTCTCCTTACAAATAGCTTCAGCATGTCCTAGCTTATGACACCTTCTGCATTTCATATCAGGCTTCCTCCAACACTTGTAGTGTGGATGGTTCCTTCTTCCATAGTGCTGACAAGGAGGAAATCTTCCCCCTTTGTTGCTGCTTGAAGCATTTGTACTTCCTTCTTTTGTAGCAACCTCAAAGCCATTGCGATTCCCTTTCTTCCCTTTCGACTTCTTGTCTTTTCCTCCAAGATTCTGCTACACTTTGGCATTCAAAGCTCCATCTGTACTTTCTTCTTGCCTCATTAATCTCGTTTGCTTTTGTGCCTACAAAGCACTAAGCAACTCTGCCAACTTAATCGTTGACAGATCTTTAGTGTTCTCCAAAGAGGCAATGGTTGCCTTAAACCTTTCATGCAGAGAGACAAGAATCTTCTGCACTAGCCTGCTGTCTGAGAGGTCAGTGCCTAGAATCCTCACCTTGTTTGCAATGTCAATCAATCTATCAGAGTACTCTTTGATGGTCTCTGACTCTTTCATCTGCTGTCCTTTGAACTCCCTTATCAAATTCAGCACTTTCATGCTTTTGATCTTCTCATCTCCTTGGTACTCAGCCTTAAGGAAGTCCCAAATTGCTTTTGCTGATTCCAAAACAATGATTCTGCTGAAGATGGTCAGTGAAATAGCAACATACAAACAAGCTTTAGCCTTTGCTTTCCTAGTTGTCCTTTCCTTGTTATACTTGATTTCATTCAGAGTTGGATATTCAGGAAGAGGAGCAATTTCATAGTTTGCTTCCATAGCTTCCCAAAAATCACAACCCTCAAGATAGGCTTTCATTCTCACTGCCCATGCTTGATAATTTTCTCCTTCAAACATTGGTGGAGCCATGGCTAAAAAAACACTCAATGTTACCTCCATCTTGCCTTCAGCTTCTATGGATGCAGACACACCTTTCAATCAATTCTCACAAGTCTCTCACACACAGGTCCCTTAAGATCAAGGGAGCTCTGATACCATTGTTGTTGTTTAAAGGACAAAAAGGAAAAAATCTCAGCAAAAACTAAATTTTACAACAGTAACACTCAGCAAAAAACTGAAGGAAGGAAAATAGGAATATTCATTAAAGCCATAAGGACAACATATATACTTACTGACTCTAATAACTGAAAGTTGAACAAACTCAACATTTTTTGCCACTAAGACACATTAACATCAACTCACTACCTTGTCTTGAAAAATAGCAACAGAACATATTTTATCCAAAAACAAGAAACCATAACAGCTAATGACTCCTAGAAACTAGGACAAACCATAACCAATCCAAACAACATCAAACATCACTAACCATCGGCTCATGAGACACTAACAGGTAGGAATGGGGATTGAGAGTGCTTTGGTTGCAAAGGCTATTTTTGACCTTATTCCCATTCTTTACATAAAAATTTTGTGATTGGAACCAACAAATCCAATCTAAGGTATGGAATTCTTGCAAGGAAAGCTAAAAGTGAAAGCTAAGTTAACAAGTGACCCAATCCAATCTAAGTTTGTGTCAAAGGGGTAGCAGCCAGTGGCCCAATTTACAAGTGAAAGCTAAAGGGAACCAATTTGGGAAAAAGTAGGTAATTTATTCAATCACTGATCTGAGCACAGCATTTCCACAATAAAAAGATTGAGACAAACAATTCTTGCAGGGAGACAGAAAAATGCAATCGTTTTGTTTTTTTAAAGAATTCATTATGGAGTGTCTTCTCGTTCCCAACATCATTTGTCATTTTTAATAGATACAGTTTTACTGTTATGTTACTTATGTTATCACTGAACATGTTCATTTTTAAGAGAAGGGAGAGAGGGGCGAGCCAAAAAATAATAGGTGCTGCAGAGTGCCTGCAAAACTACTTGTGTCATAGTCAAATTTGAATGTCCACACGATGTATGTAGCATAGAACATGTTATGAGTAATTGTCACGGCACTGCAGACGTGTGGCAATTGTGCCATGCAAAAGATTCAGTAAAGGGTTTCCTATTGAGAAGCAAGAAAAAGACGCAGAACAGCAGAGGTTAAATGCGCAGCTTATGAATTATAATCTTCTATTGTATATGGAGATATGTATCAAATTGGATAAAAAAAAGTTTAAAAAAAGAAAAAAAAGAATAGAGGGCATATAAAATGTGTGTCAAAATAACGGAGAAAAATGACACAAATATGATATAAGAATGCGTGTCAAACTTGATCTTTCTACTGAGTCTATCTATCTCTAACTATAAACAAAATAAATATGTACGTGTGATCTGCAAAATATAGAAGGATCGTTGTTATGGTTATAAAACCAAGTGTTTTTATATCTACCTAAGAACTTCTGGTTCAACTGTTTATTACTACTTACTAGTTTAAGGTTTACAACCTCGCTAGTTCATTCATGGAAATATGAAAGCTCATTATTCATTATTACCCTTCTCAAGGTTTACATATAAAATATACGATAACAATATATACACCTTTGGGATAACTGTCCCATCCTTTCTTACTACTTGACTTGGGCTATCTGATTCCAAGTGCACATATTATTCATCATTTATTTATTATATAAGTACACATAAAACCCTTAAATACATAAAAGCACACCACAGCTGAGTAAGGAAAGGACAAGTTTCGTAACATTGTATACTCCTTACTTGGTGCAATCAGCAGGAGCAAAAGAAACCATTCTCTTATCAAGATCATACTCCACTTCAAAATTAATCTGTGCCATATTCCCATATACTCCAATGACTCCTTCAATGGGGAACACCGCCAGGCAAATGATTTTCTTGTTTGTACGCCTGAACAAGTTCGCAGGCTTTAGAACAATGTCAGCATTTGTAAAATGGAACACTGAATCAGGCAACTTGGTGCCACTTCTATAACACAGATTGTATGACTCTGGGGGATTTTGCACTGCGTCCACTCCAATGGCTACCTTTATTAAACCTACAAATTGGTTATAAAGACTTGACGGAAGAAATGTGAATATTGCCCCGGAATCAATTATAGTATTGCCCTTGCGACCAGTTTGATTAGTCTTCACAGTCGTTTTCTTTCCAACACCAACAGTGATACCTTCAAGATTAAGGATGTATGCGGTTGATGAAGGCTTGGAAAATAAAGGAGTGGACACGACCCCATTGTGGTCTGACATCACTGCGTCATCCCCAAATTTCAGTTTACTAGCAGAGTTTGATGAAGGAGGGAGCAGACAGTAAGAGAATTTGTTACCCAGTTGAGACCTTAGTTGTGATACCAGAGACAAAGGACCGCCACCAAGACCAACAATGCCTGCAGTGTCTCTAGAATTGCCAGTGTTGTTGTGTCCACAACCAAAGACTAATTTAGGAAACGAAACAGTTTGGTCATCCTCACTGGGAGTGAGGTTAATGAATTCCATGGCTAATTCTCCTTTTGTGTATGACATGTCTTGATATTCATAAATGTAACTGCACTCCTTTGATTTCCCACAAGTAGATTGGCCACTTGGGGGTAGGAATGAACAAGGTTTTGAGTGACATGAAACAACCTTGAAAGTGGAAGATTTTTTGGGGTTAAATTTAGGGGCATCTTGTGGATAACAATTCTCACAAGGTTTACATTGTACCCATATAAGATCACTCCCTGTGTCTGCTAAACCGTATCTCTCTACTGGCGGAGTGCCTATATAGAATCTCATGATATACTCACCAGAAGCTGGACTTGGATGTATGACAGTTTCGCCTAATTCAGGTTCTTCATCTTTCAATGCCATGCGAAAGTAATTGGCTCGCGAAAAAGAGCGCAACATGGCATTTTTATTGTACTCTGATAGCGTTATTGAAGAGTTGTAGAAAGGTGATAGTGTTGAGTCACGATGTATAAGATCGATGCTCAAACCATTTGGACCCTTAGTAGGTTTTGGAAGAGATATTGAAGGAACGAATAATATTGCAAAGACAAGTACAAGAACACGCATATTTGAAGAGTGATACTAATTAATGAGAAGTTTTTTATGAGGGAACACACAGGACAAAGAAACCGAGAGACTGAAAGATTATGGAAGAATTGGGGCGGATGAAGAGAGGAGAATGGAGGTGCTTCTTATTATAGAACTGCTTTTGCATGCTAAAAGTCTTTCTTTTTTATAAAAAAAAAAACTAGAGTTTTCTCCATACAGTAAAATATTAAAAGAATAATATTCATATGAAACCATTAAGAGATTCAACATTTCAATGTCAAATTCTTATATCGTGTTCAATATTATAGGAGCACAACTCAGCATTACTTCTACACCCTTTTTGGGCCAGCTAAAAGAGTGAGACAAGTCCCCATCTTTTTCTATTCCTTTCTTCTTGATTATCCAAATCCAATGCTAAAATTTTAATCATCTCTATTTTTGTTTACTTAACTTGTCATTTTGAGTAATTTTAATAAATTAAAAATCACATAAGTTTAAATAATAATTAGAATATTCTTAAAGTTGAAGAAATAAGTAAGAAATAATTATAATAGAATAGAATAGCGAAATAATGAACCAAAAGAATTTCAAGGGCAATCATTCTTTTTTTATTTTATTTAATTAATTATTTATAGTAACACCGAAATAGTTGTTAAAAATGTGTTAGTTTCATAATAGTATCCATGTTATTATAGAAAACAGATCCTTAAGTTATTGGACTCCAATTAATTTATATGTTCTTCAAAATTTGTATTGTAATTACTATAACTAGAAAAAAAAAAGAAGAAATAGCTTTATAAGTATACACTATTTTTTGTTTAATTCTTAAAACTTAAAAAATAAAAATAATTTAATATTATTAATAATTTGAGTAAAAATTATATTTTCTCTTACTTCCTGTTAGTAGGCATGTAATTTTAGTACCAAACTTTAACACCAAAAAATAATCAAGTTTAGATATTATTTATGTGTCATGACGATGTCAAATCCATAAGGAAAGATCAAAGTTGCATTTTCATATGATTTAGTACTAAACTTACGCAAGGCCAGATATTGTTTCTGCCATGACCACGTCAAATCCATAAGAAAAGATCAAAGTTGTAGTTTCATATGACCACAAAGTTGTGACATGAATTACATTTTAATTGCAAGTCTT
The DNA here is from genome assembly GCA_037013595.1 of Dicorynia guianensis. Taxonomy (NCBI): domain Eukaryota; kingdom Viridiplantae; phylum Streptophyta; class Magnoliopsida; order Fabales; family Fabaceae; genus Dicorynia; species Dicorynia guianensis. The sequence goes on from JASUAB010000009.1 coordinate 9,342,780, forward strand.
TTTTTTTCTTAATTTTGATAGTCAACCAGTCATTGCGTATATATACTTTGATAGAAGAATATTTTAATTTGTAAAATATGTAAATCAAATAGTTGGGTTTAATAACTTTACTATTCTCACATATTTATTTTATATAATTTTTATTTTACAAAATTTAAATTATTAAATTTATTATATTACACAGTTGAGCCTAAAAAATAAATAAATTTTATGTCTCCCTTTTAAGGGGAAAAAAAAAAGGTTTACCGAAGGTTTAATTAGATTCAATAATTCTAAATATTCTTACCTCACGACGGTCAGTGTAAGGTCACCATCGTGCAGAAAGAAAACATCTGAGCAGGTTACATATATATAGTTTGGGTGACTGGAAGACCAAATCAAATTGGAGCTCAAATGTAAGATTGCAATTTTCTTCATTTCTATTATTATATAAGGCAATACAACGTAGTATGACAATGGTAATTCCAATTAACTTGCGAGGGAGAAGCAAGGAATGGGTCGTTGATGTGAACCTTGGGGATAAGAAAGTTGCGACAGCACAAATTGTCGCTCTTTGTTATATAAATTAAGGCAGCGTGGTCGGCCTCTTTATAACCAACCCATGGAAAAAGTTACACCAAAAGAGTGTAGAATAATTTATTTGTATTAAAAAAAAAAGTGTACAGCAATTTGTTCATATATATATATATATATATATATATATAAAAGTTAAAAATACTGTCAATATATGATGTCACTTCTGGTAAAATCATTAAATATATATAATATTAAAAAAAGCAAAATTTCCAATTTTTTAAAAATTTTATATGAAAAATTGCATATTTTGTGTTTGGTGTGAGTTTTATTTTTAATTTCTTTAAAATTATAAATATAATTAAAATTTAATTATCTATAAAATGTGGATAACTCATTTCTATTTATAGTCATAATATTTTTAGATTTTCATTTTAGTTCATATATGACCTTAAAATATATGAAACAACTATTTTTATTATTTTATTTTTACATAAAATTTACATCTAATATATATAAATTTTTATATTTATTAGGTATCAAATAATTTAATATATAAAATATAGTATATTTAATAGTTAAATTTATAAAATAAATATTATACGAGAATAAAAGTGTAGTGAAATTATAAAACTTAAAACTTAAAATTATAAAATTTAAAACTATAAATTGTAAAACTTAAAATTGTAAATCCTATAACATAAATTCTAGAATTGTAAATATTGACCACAAAATTCTAAATTCTAATACTCTAAAATCCTTAATGATAAACCCTACAACCTTAAACACTAAATAATAAATCTTAAATTTTAAAAAAAAATCTTAAAATTTGAAACACCAAACCCTCTTAAACCCTAAATTATATAACCTTAAAATCTTAAAATCCATCAACTCTAAATCTTAAAATATTAAACCCTAAATTATATAACTTGAAACTCTAATCACTAAATCTCACATTTTAATTTATAAAATACCTAAACTAAATACTTGGGTTTAATTAGATTCAGTAATTTCCTGTATCTGTACCTCACGGCCAACTGTGTTGGGTCACCATCATCGGCAAGAGAACACCTGAGCAGGTTAGATGTAGCTTGGTCAATGGCGGACTAAGTCAACTCGTAGGTCAAATGCTAAGCTTGCAATTTTATGCATTCATATATAAGACAAAACAACTTGGTATGAGAGTGACTATTCCATTTAATTTCCGAGGAAGAAGCAAGGAATGGGTCCTTGCCTTGAACCTTGGGGTTAAGAGAGTTGCAACAGAACAAATTGTCGCTGTTTGCTATGTATTAAAAAAAAAATGTCGAACAATTTGTTCGTATAAGCTTAAAATACTGTCATTATATGAATGTCACTTTTCAAATTATTGAATATATAATATATAAGAAACAGTCCTGCTCTTCTAGACTCCGGTGCTTGAATATTAACACCTACCTCATACTTATCCTATGAAAGAAGCAAGAGTACATAGCAAAATCATAGAACTGAAATTAGGATAATAAATTTTAAAGAATGAAGAGTATAGCGGAAGTGATGAAATTGTAACAAGTATACATAAAATATAACTTGAAAGCTATTAAAAAGAAAAAGAAAAGTTATTTTTATATTTAGTATGAGAATAAAATATTTATATTTAGTGTTAAAATTATTTGATTAATTGAATTACAAGATTTAGTTTATAAAATTTAATATATTTAATAATTTAAATTCTGTAAAATAAGAATTATGTAAATACTCTTATTATTTCAATAACATAATTCTCACTTAATTTTTACAATGCATAATTTAAATAATTAAATTTATTTTATTTCATAAATTAGAACTTAACAAATCTAAAAATCTACACTATTAAATATGAGTCTTTTATAAAAAAAAAAAATAAACTACAAAAAGACCTTTTCCCTTATGTGAATAAAGATATAGATATAGGGACTATTAATAAAAATGTTATGATGTTACAATATTGCATAACTATCAGTTTGATTAATGTTAATATTTAATTTTTTACATTAATACTTTTCATTGATTTTTTTAATTCTATCTTTTTAGATATACACAAAAAATATCATATTCATTTAATTAATTTAAAATTATTAGAGAAAATAGCTAATTAAAAGAACATTAATATTGAAGAGAATGAAGGAGTGAATAATTTTATTGCATACTCTTACTTCTTTTACAGGACACATTTGAGGTGCGTGTTAATATTCACACACCTGAGTCTACAAGAGCAAGACTCAAGGAGGCAACCAATTCAATGGGGGTGTTTAGCACACGGATTATTCTATTTTCATAAAAATCCTTTGGAAAAATTGACTTTTTATGTTTAATTGATTAACATTTTTTGTCTGATTTCTTAGGAATTCTAAATGCTAATAAATTTTGATTATTTATAAAATGTGAATAACTCATTCTCGTGTGACCATATTAAATACTGTATAACCTTAAAACTAAATTTAATACCGTAAAATTATAAAACTTTAGGTATCGAAATTTTAAATTCTTAACTTTAAAATTTAAAATTCTAAATATTAGATTATAAATTCTTAAATTCTATATATAATATTTTAAATTTTAAATTTTAAAATTTTTGATAGTAAATCCTAAAATCATCATTCTAATCCCTAAATTTTTGAATTTTAAAAATTAAATCTTAAATAATAAACTCTAATACTTAAATTTTAAAACCTTAAATATTAAACTCTAAATTATAAAATCTTAAACATTAAACACTAAATCATAAAATCCTAAACAATAAATCTAAAATATTAAATACTAAAACTCTAAATAATTAAATCCTATTAAAACCCTAAATCCCTAATACACTAAATACAAAAAATCCTAAATATTAAACCATAAACTCTAAATTCTAAATGCATGAACCTAAAATCCTAAAAGCTCAACCATTAAACCATAAACCCTTAAGCACAAAACCTTCAATACTAAAATACAAAGTCTTAAAGTCTAAACCCTAAAATTTTAAATTCTAAAATAATAAATCCTATAGTCTAAATCTCTAAACCTAAGACCCTAAATTTTAGCCTAAACCCTACAACCTAAATTCTAAATCTTAAATCTTAAATACTAAATTTTAAAATCTTAAATTCTAGAATTTAAAATGTTAAAGCCCTAATATCTAAACTCTAAATTCTAAATCTTAAAGTCCTAAACTCTAAACATAAATCCTAAATCTTAAACTCTAAACACAAAATTTTATTCCTAAAATTCTAAATACCAAATACTAAAATCTCAAATCGTTAACCCAAAAGTCCTAATTAATTTGGAAATAAAGGAAATTTAATTAAATTTCTTGCCACTTACCAAACATGTCATCACATATTTTCCTAGATATTAATAGCTAAATAAAATTAAGTACGGAATAATACAAAACTTTTGCTATGTAAATAAAAGTAGGGAGCGTTTTTTATCTATAAGGACTCAATTGAAAAGAGTTAAAAGCTATAGGGACTAGTAGAGAAAGACAAAGAGAAAGATCTAGTTTTAAATATTTCACTGAAAGAATTTGAACAAGGAGAATAAGGTAATTTAGTTTATTATTAATGTCATACTAACTTTAAGTGAAATAAATTAATATCTTTTAACTTTAAATAAATTTGAATTTATTTATTACTATTAAAATAAATAAATTTAATAAGGTAATCCAAACTATAATTTTTCTAAAAATTGACTTACATCAAATATAAGCTGAGTCATGATCTCAGCTTAACTCATTTACATCCCTAATTTTTGCCTCTGCAATCTCCTCTCAAGCTATATGAGTTTCCAAGGCAAGCCCATTAGAAGCAAAGCCCAGAAAGGTTACCGCCGCATAGCCTTAGGAGGTACGGTAATTTTCTTTCGGGCTTCCCTTTTTATCTTGCTAGACCATGGTCATTGGTTGCTATCAAAGTTGTGCAACAAGGTGGCCCACACATTACCGAAGGGTAATGCGCTTCGCAAAGAAAGGGAAAGACGATGAAACTAAAAGGTTAATAAAAAATATTCAACTCAAAAAAAGTCTGAATATATAATTTATTTGTATTATAACTTTATAATCGCTTGAATTGATTGATATTTGAATAAAAATGTTAGAGGAATATAATTTGCCCACCACTACGTATATAGTAGGTGTGTGGAGATTAATCTAGATTTTACCCAAAAACAAAAGAAAAAATTGGGTATCCAGCTAAAATTTCAGTAAATTCAATCATTTTAGATAGTATGTGTATAAAATATATGAAATGTGAAAAAAATAGTATGCAAATAACATAACTCATTATGTCATCTAGTCCGTCTAGCCCATATGGCTTAATTACCAAAGATAAATAAAAAAAAGTTGCCAAAAGCTACAAAAACATGATATTAAACGCTGAAGACGTAGTTTACTAGTTTTCGTAGCCAATGAAGAACACCTACTCCATTAATGATGATGATGTCAGGGACATATATGCACCGCAAAAGAACAGTTCCACGACTTTAATATTCCGTACAATCTTACCCCTTTTGCCTAAAAGACGTTAATTTATGTGTAAAAAATGTTATATCTATATATTTTTTTATTTAAAAATAAAAAAAAAATCAATTTATTTATGATAATGAAATCACCTATAAAAACATAAATAAAACGTAAGCCTAACATTCTAAAACGAACATTACTCTATGTGTGTGGCCCCGATTATACAGACAACTGGGCAAGTTAGACATTCTTACAGACACCCAGTTCATACAATTGACAGCCCAGATCACAACGTTAAAATTAAGAAATTTCATTGCATTTCACAATCTGCAGGAGCAAAAGAAACCTTTTTCCCTTGAAGATCATACTCTACCTGAAAGTTAATTTGAGCGTGATTACCAAAGATGGATAATCTGTCACTGTTAGGGACTATCAATAAGCAGAGCGAGTTGTTTAGCTTCATAAATGTGTTGATACCCTGCAAACGAACGTCAGCCCCAGAAAAATGAAATGTCATAGCGGGGGGAGCAGTGATGGATTCTTCTCTATAACACAAATTGAATGGTTCAGGTGGATCTTGTTCTGGTTCATGATCCACACCAATAGCTTCTTTCAATGAAGCTTCAAAACGTTTGTAGAAATTTGATTCAAGCAGAGTCAGTGTTGTTCCAGAATCAATTACAATGTTGCCAACACTTTGGTCTGTCAGCACTCTCTTCTCCCCAATGGAAACACCTTCAAGGGTAAGGTAGTAATAGGTGGATGGAGATTTGGACACCAAAGGGGTGGAAACAACTGCATTACCGGACATTGTTGCTTCGGCACCAAATTTCAGTTTACTAGTAGAATTTGAAGAGTGAGGAAGCAGGCAATAGGAGAATTTGTGACCAATTTGATCACCTAGTTGTGAAACTAATGACAGAGGCCCACCCCCAAGGCCAACTAGGCCTGCGCTTGTGTTTGAGAATTTCCCATCGTTGTCATGTGCACATCCTAACACAGATTGAGGAAGAGTAACTGCGTGGTTAGAACCAATGTTAATGGTGTCACTGGCTAAGTCTCCTACTGTGAAAGATTTGTCCCCATAAGAATAATAGTACCTGCATTGGTTGGAACTTCCACAACCATATCTGGACAAAGAGGTACAAGATTTTGAGTCACACGACATGACCTTGAAAGTAGAGGATTTCTTGGGATCAAAGATTGGGGCATTTTGTGGATAACACTGCTCACAAGGCAGGCATTGCACCCAAATGAGATCACTTCCTGTGTCCGCAACAGCAAGAGACTCCACAGGTGGGGTACCAACGAAGAATCTCATGAGGTAATCGCCCTCGTTTGGAATCATAACAGATTCAGCTTTGTTTTCGTACGCTGATGAGAGACGAAATAGGTTGATTCGTGAAATTGAGCGCAGTGCAGCATTTTTTATGACCTCAGACTGAGTCATTGAAGAGATATAAAAAGGTGATAACTGTGAGTCACGATGAATAAGATCGATACTGAAACCATGAAGGAATTTAGTTTCAGCTAAAGATAGCATTGATAGAGGGCAAAGTGTAATGATAAAGAGTACTGCTTCCTTGATCATTTTGGCAATGGTAAGAGAAGAAGTTGATGGTAAACTGAGAGTAAGAGAATAATAATGCTGGAGAGTACTAAGGGTAGATTATTGAAGGGGAGCTTCGACGTGTATTATATAGAGAGATGAATTAATGAGGTTCACATATTTATTTTCGCAGTGTACAACTAATTTGTATAACTATGTCCAGCAAAATTTAAAGAATAATGTTGTATGTACATATAAATTTTATATATAAATTATACATATTTTTACAATTTTACATTTTTTTTCCATCTAAAAAATGTTTGTCTTTCAGTGTTAGGAGTGTAGTTTCCTTCACCGTAACAATTACATTTTCCAAGCTAAGTGCTGTTAATTTTTAATCAGTTCATGATTTTGCATCATGAGCCGCACGAGAATTAATTTTCTACTGCTTTAAAATGTCTAAATGATAATTAATAGATTGCTGCCTTTATGGGTAGCCTGCAACGCGTTGTCTAGATTCAACCCTACCAAATATCACTAAGTAATGAAAACAAAGAAGGATGCACCATACCATTAAAGTGCAGACTTGGTGACTGTGTGAATTAGATGCTGCCGAGGTAGCTGAAAGATGCTTGTCACATTCCTGCCAATGACTTCTTAACTGCTGCAGTACATGCCTGACACGGGAACTTCGTCGTATTGGTTTGCTTTCTTCTATCTCTTGAATGTGCTAGCATTTACTATCGAACATAATTGAATAACTAGCTAGGATGTAGCTTTTTTCCAATACTCAAGGCTTTTAGAAATTGAGTAATGTTTTTTATAAATTTTGTATAATTTCTTATATTTATAAAATATCTTCTCTTTTATTTAAAAACTTATGTTAGGTATACGTAGGAAACTGTAACTTACACTTATCATTATTTTAGATATTTAAGATTTTTTTGTTTCAACTAGGAACATAACCATCTATATATATATATATATATATATATATATATATTGTATTTTTTAAAAGGTATTTATTACTTTTTAAGTAAAAATATTAATCCTCTTTAAAATAATACCTATTTAACGATAATTTTCTTCTGACAAAACGATTTTAAACTCAAACATGCATAACCATATTGATTACACATACACACATATTAAAAAGTATTTATTATGTACTAAAGTTGATAGCAAATTGACGCATCAGGCTTATTTAATTTTTTATTTGTTTACTTTTTTCCTATTCAATTTCTGGTTGTTCCCTATACAATAGCCGAGAAGCATGTCTGTATTATAAGATTTTTATTTTATATTTTTTCTTCAATTTTTTTCTATTTTCTTGCCAGGGAAATTTCCTTTGCCTGATTTCTCTTCTACTCTAAAAGCAAATTGACACATCAGACTTGTTTGGTGACGCGTAGGAATTCTGTTTGCCATGTTAGCAAATACTAAATGGAGTAATGACTAAGATTAACGGCAAAACCCAATTACAAATGACTTTAAATTATTAGTTGACATTTACAAATGAATAAAGTATGTATGAGGATAAATTTGAAATTTGTGCGAAACTATAGGACTAGGTTTATCGTACTAGACCAACAAAATGCCAATTTTTATTTTTGAGGACCAAATATAAAGTCTGTCTCTTTTCTTTTTTTTTTAATGTCATTTTATTCGAAGAAATTAGTAGATTGTTAATTAGAATGATCTTTCAATGCAATATATCTTCTAGTTGCACAACTCTCTCCTTTTTTTTACTAAGAACAGTGAAAGGCGCATACTGCATGTAGTCACAAACGATTGCATGGCTCATTAATATATATATATATATATATATATGAGAAATTCTTCTCGCACCTAAGAGCTTCAAACGAACAAGCCTCCATCACCATTAATTAGATGGTGGTAAAACCAATAATTATTTATGGATCTCATTATTATTTAATGGAGATGGATTTATTTTGGAAGGTTTTCATTTGATACCCTTGATAGCCCCATTCATCTTTATTTACTGTTAATCACAATCAAAAAGATGAGTATTTTCATTTAAAAAAAAAAAAAGAAAAATAGTATTGCAACATAGAGATAACATAGAAGCACTATAGTTTTGGTTTGGTGGAGTAAGGAAAAATTTTAGTACAGACTAAAATATAGACTATTTGAATTATAACAGATTTGCAGGTTTAATGAAGAATGTCATTGGGGTTCAACCAGTGCGAAATCCCTCAGAGCCATTCAACTTGTGTTATTGTAGTGACAACCGCTTGCCTAATGCAGTGTTCCATTTTACGAATGCCGACGTTCTTCTAAAACCTGTGAACTTGTTTATGGGTTTTGATAACTTGCATTGCTTGGCGGTGTTACCCACTAATCAAACTCTAATTAGCAATATACCTTTCCAATAACTATTCCATCCTTTCTTACTACTTCACTTGGGCTATTCCATCGATTCCCAAGTGCACACATTATTCATCATTTATTTATTATATAAGTACACATAAAATCCCTAAAATTCATAAAGGCACATCACAGGTCAGTATGGAAAGGTTAAGTTTAAGAACATTCTATACTTTGGTGCAATCAGCGGGAGCAAAAGAAACCATTTTCTGATCAAGATCATACTCCACTTGAAAATTTAATTTGTGCCACATTCCCATAGATTGGTATATCATCAGTGGGGCCCACCACCAAGCAAACCAAGTTTGGATAACTATCGGTAAACAAGTTCACAGGTTTTAGAACGACGTAAGCATTCATAAAATGGAACACTGCATCTGGCCAGCTGGTGTTACTTCTATAACACAGATTGTATGGCTTTGGAGGATTTTGCACTGTTTGCACCCCAATGGCTTCCTTTATTAAACCTTCAAATTGGTTATAAAGACTACACAGAAGATATGTCCATGTTGAGCCTCAGTCAATTACAATATTGCTTTTGCGCCTGCTGTGATCATTCTTCACTGTCTTCTATCCAACAGTGATACCTTCAAGATTAACGATGTAAAAAGTTGGGGCTGAGGGTAAAAGAAATAAAGGAGTGGATACAACCCCTTTTTGGCCAAATATCACGGCATCCTCCCGAATTTTAGTTTACTGTAAGAGATTGATGAAGCAGGGAGCAAACAGTAAGAGAATTTGCTTCCAAGTTGAGAACTTAGTTGTGATACTAGAGACAAAGGACCACCACCAAGACCAACAAAACCTGCAACTTATCTAGGGTTTCTACCGCTGTTGTGTCCATAATCAAACACTGATTTAGGAAATGAAACAGATTGACCACCCTTGTTGGGAATGAGGTTAATGAAATCCATGGCCAATTGTCCTCTGGTGTATGTTCAGTCCACATATGAAAACTGTAACTACACTCCTTTGATTTCCTACAACCAGACTAGCCATAGGCTTGGCGGATCAACGAACATGGTTTTGACTCGCATGAAACACCCTTGAGAGTGGAAGAACTTTTGGGATTAAATATTGGGCCATTTTGGGGATAGTAACTCTCACAAGGTTCACATTGGACCCATATAAGATCACTCCTTGTATCTACAAAAGCATTTGTCTCTATTGGTGGAGTACCTATATAATATCTCATGATGTAATCACCAACGGATCAACCTGGAAATATTATAGTTTGCGCCAGTTCAGCTCCATATTCATTCAATGAGTTATGGAAGTGATTGATTGGCTCGAGATAAGTATCGACCTTATTCATCGTGACTCACCTTTGTCACCCTTTACAAAAGCATTTATCTCTATTAGGGGAGTACCTATATAATATCTCATGATGTAATCACCAACGGATTGACCTGGAAATATTATAGTTTGCGCCAGTTCAGCTCCATATTCATTCAATGAGATATGGAAGCGATTGGCTCGAGATAAGGAGTGCAACACGGTGTTTCTATTGCACTCTAAAGCTGTCATTGAAGAATAGTAAAAGGGTGACAAAGGTAACTCACGATGAATAAGGTCGATACTTTCAAAGGCTTAGCAGGTTTAAGAAAGGATACTGAAATTGAAAGAAGGAACAATATTGCAAACAAAAGTACAAGAACACGCATGTTTGAAGAGTAATGCCACTTGACGCCAAGTTTTTAAAGAAGGTGCGCACAAGACGAGAGAACAAGAGACGGAAAGTACAGAAGAATCAAGGTGGATGGAGAGGAGGGAATGGAAGCGCCTCCTTTTATAGAATAGGTACACTGCATGCTAAAGTCTTTCTTTTTTAAAAACTAGGGTGGTAAGAGGTAGGGTAAAATACAAATAGAATAATATTCATATAAAGGAATTATTAAGAGCTTAAAATAACTTTAATAATATATATCATATAAAATAAAATAAAGGCTTAATTATAAATTTTATACATAAATTATAAATCTTTTTATAATTTTACTGTTTTCCCTCATCTAAAAAATGTTCATCTTTTAGTGTTAGGAGTGTAGATTCCTTCATCGCAACAATTACTTTTTCCAACCTAAGCGCTGTTAATTTTTAATCAGTTAATGATTTTACATTATGAGCTGCACGAGAAATAATTTTCTGCTGCTTGAAGTGGATTTCGGGTAAAATGTCTAAATCATAATTAATATATTGGTGCCTTTATAGGTAGCCTGCAACGCATACCATTAAAGTACAGTACTGGGTTGTTGTATGAATTAAATGCTGGCTGGGAGGCTGAAAGATGCTTGTCACTTGCCTGCCTATGATTTCTTTAACTACTGCAATACATGCCTACCCGGGAACGTAATTGTCACATGCCTGTCTATGTATTGGTTTGATGTCTTCAATCTCCTATCCCTTGAATGTGTCAGCATTTATTATGGAACATAGTTGTAAAACAACCTAGGATGTAACCTTTTTTCAATACTCAAGGCTTTTAGAAATTGAGTAATATTTTTTTATAAATTTTATATAATCTCTTATATTTATATAATATATTTTCTTTTATTTAAAAAATTATGTTAAGTATATGTGGGAAACCGTAACTTACACTTATCATTATTTTAAATATTTTAAAATTTTTTTGTTTCAACTAAGAACATCACTATTTATATATTTTTTTTTGCATTTTTTCAAGGATATTTATTACCCTTTAAGTAAAAATATTAATTTTTTTAAAATAAAACTTATTTAACGGTAATTTTCTTCTAATAAAACGATTCCAAACCGAAACATGAATAACCATATTGCTCACACATACACATATTAAAAAGTATTTATTATGTACTAAAGTTGGCAGCTAATTGACGCATCAGGCTTATTTAATTTTTTATTTGTTTACTTTTTTCCTATTCAATTTCTGGTTCTTCCCGATACAATGGTCGGGAAGCATGTCTGTTTATCAGATTTTTATTTTATATTTTTTCTTCAATTTTTTTTTCTATTTTCTTTCCAAGAAAATTTCCTTCGCGTGATTTCTCTTCTACTGTAAAAACAAATTGACACATCAGACTTGTTTGGTGACACGTAGGAATTCTGTTTGCCATGTTAGCAAATACTAAATGGAGTGACGACTAAGATTAACAGCAAGACCCAATTACAAATTATTTTAAATTATTAGTTGACATTTACAAATGAATAAAGTGTATATGAGGATAAATTTGAAAATTGTGCAAAACTATAAGATTAGGTATATCGTACTAGACCACCAAAATGTCAATTTTTATTTTTGAGGACCAAATATAAAGTCTGTACGTTTTTTTTTTCTAATGTCTTTTTATTTGAAGAAAGTAGTAGATTGTTAATTAGAATGGCCTTTCAATGCAATATATCTTCTAGTTGCACAACTCTCTCATTTTTTTTACTAAAAACAGTGAAAGGCGCATGCTACATGTAGTCACAAACGATTGCATGGCTCATCAATATATATATATAAGAAATTCTTCTCTCACCTAAGAGCTTCAAACGAACAAGCCTCCATCACCATTAATTAGATGGTGGTAGAACCAATATTTCTTTATGGATCTCATTATTATTTAATGGTGATGGATTTATTTGGAAGGGTTTCATTTGAAACCCTTGATAGCCCCATTCATCTTTATTTACTGTTAATTACAATCAAAAAGATGACTATTTTCATTCACCCAAAAAAAAAAAAGAATAAAAGTAGTATTGCAACTTAGAGATAACATAGAAGTACTATTGTTTTGGTTTGGTGGAGTATGGAAAAATTTTAGTACAGACTAAAATATAGACTATTTGAATTATCAAAATATTTCTTTGCAACTAAACAATTTATTGGAAAAAAATTTTATGAGTTTTGGTATATTTGTTCAAATTATTTTTTTTTGGTAGTGATTTAAATTATAAAACACTAAAAATTGAAATAAATAATCGATACATAAATTATAGATTAAAGCAGGACATACGAAGGCACTAACCTTTCTAGTATGCATCTCAAATAAAAAAAAGAAAAAACTCACTTTCCACCAGTAGTCGGTGCAGAGCAATGAGAAAGGAATCAAACATTATTCTGAAGCTACCAATTGCACAAAAACGTAATTAATAATTATATATATGATAAAATTTAATAAAAGTATATGACACTTTAGTTTTTATTTGATTTCTCTCACTAATCAACTCAAATGCCTTCACATTGCAATGGAAGACTAGAAGCTCAAATGTCCAATATGTAATATGCTAAGCCAAGTTCAAGAAAAAAAAAAGGATGTGATGTGGGCAGAGGACAAGCCATGCGAGTAATATGAAACTTTAGGGAAAAAAGAAAAAAAGAAAAAAGTGATAGGGGAAGAGTGAGGTGAAACATTGAAAAAATGAATTTGAAAAGAAGAAATATGAAAAGCGGGCAATTGGAAAACAGAGAGATAAAGTGAGAAGAAAAAATTGCATTTAACCTGTGGTAAGAAAAGAGACGGAAGAGTGAATTATATAAGAAAGTTACACGAGTTAAGCTCAAAGAATTTACAAGTTAATTGAAAACATTACGACATAGCAAAATTTGCGTTTAGTTTAAGTGGTCGAATCCAGTTTTTATGTCTTTTTTCTCCATATTATAACATTTTCTTACTATAAAAAAATTACAAAGAAATATAATCAAAGTTATAAATGAGTTTAATAGGTTACAAAGAAGTATAGCCACAGTTATAAATGACCTTAGGAGATAATAAAGAAACATATACAATAGACACAATTACAAATGAGTTTAAGAAGTTATGGGAAAATATATTCATGATTTACGAATTAACTTAAGAAATTATAAAGAAAAATGCATACAGTTACATTTGTCTAGCTAGGCCAGATTTCAACTTTAAATATTGAGGCTAAATTGCATTTATATATAATAATAATATAAAAATTAAAAAATGAAAAATGAAATTTTAGCTGATGACCAAAACGTGACTCAACTATGAAATTCAGTGTTTTTAAATGTACCTAAAAACTTTCAGTTCAATTGTTTATTATTACTTTCTAATTTAAGGTTTACAAGATATTGAGCTCATTATTATCTTTATTCTTTATTTGTTGCACTCTTGCTAGTTCATTCATAGCAATATGAAAAATAGCTCGTTATTCATTATTACCTTTCACGAGGTTTACATGGAGATATAAGTTAACAATATCAGAAGAGGAGCATCAATTGATTACAAAATTTGGATGAATTTGAGATAATTTATTTATTACAAAATTTTAAATTAATATATAAATTTGAGACAAAAATTGAGACATAATCTTCTATTCCAAATTTACAATAAATAGCTTTGTCTCAAGTCTTCAAAAATATATATTTTTTTAATTTTTTTAAATCTGTTGGAAATATTATTAATTATTAGTATTACCAACAGCATTTGCATTTTTTTTTTCGCTTGAAATCCAAGAACACATCCACAATAAATAAATAAGAATAAAATTATTCTTTTATTATTTCTCAACGAAAAATAGAGTGCCGAAAGAAAAGTAAATTGCCCTTTCAAATAGGACTAAGCAAGTATTGAAAATTTTGGACTAAGCTTTTGACTTTTTGTGTAAAAGAATAGAGTAATTTAATGTGATTAAATTATAGAGTGACCAAAATGTTAGTATTTTTGTTTTTTAAGTGATATAGGGAGGCCTAAGTAAGAAATGAAGATAGAGAATATAAAAAGGGAAATCCATCAAGAACAGAATCGAACCTATCTCCCCTAAGTGGAAGGTAGGTCCCAGTGTCAAGTAAGTTCTGGCAAAGTCGGCATCTTTTATAGCTTGTATCTTAGCTTCTATGGACTTTTCTCTACCCTGATACTAATGCAATGGTTAGGCTTTGTTGAGAGGTGATTCCCCTCTATACCAGGAAATCCAACATTTTCAAACTTTTTAATTATGCCATTGCGTTATTTACTAGCAAACCTAAGTTTTATTAGCGTAAGGTAATTGAGAACCTTCTCATTAAGGCTCCAACTTCGAATGTAATCTTAATAAAAATATATATTGCTCAATCCTTTTAAATATATATAAAACTGGATTAAATGCAAAAATTTATGGAAACTTATGCAATAACTACATCAAAATTCGTGCCCATTTATGATTAAAATGACAGGAAAGAAAATAAATAAAGGTTATAAAACAATTAAAAAAAGAGAAAGAGAGAAAATATCAAGAGAGGTTCAAATATATACTTCATATAATTTAGATTTTTGTATTTTTTATAAAATTTTAATCTATTAATAATTATTTAAACTTTTATTTATTTTTTATGCTGTTGTATCATTGACTCATTGGTTGAATCAATGATCTAGTGACTTGCTGGTATTTCTAGTTTAATGACCGACCTTATTTTAAAAACAAATACTAACATTACAATCTAAGTAAGACAAAATATAATTTTTACTCAAATTATTAATAATATTAAATTATTTTTGTGTTTTAAGTTTTAAGAATTTAATAAAAAATATGATATACTTAAAAAGACTATTTCCTGTTTTTTTCTCTGGTTATAGTAAATACATCACATGAGATTTTGAAGAAGATAAAATTTAGTTAGAGACCAACTTAATAATCTAATTTCTATAATAGTCTAAATATTATAAAACCAATACGTGTTTAATAACCATTTCCATGTTGTTATAAATAATAATTAAATAAAAGTAAAAAGAATTGTCCTTTAAAATTTTTGGACCATGATTTTCTATCCTAGCATAATACTCATTATGTATATTGATTTAATTTTTTAAATGTTATAATTAATATTAAATTTGTAAATTTTGATTTAATTTCATATAATTACTTAACAACAAAAAAATAAGTAAAAATGTAAATCATTAGATTATTAAATTTTAAATTCCAAGTAAAAAATTGTAAACAAGCATAATAATAGATATATAAAATTTATATTAATTTTACCGGTTTACCTCCTTAAAACAAACACCTTGAATTATGATCCTGATCCAGTTTTTGATAATTATCATTCTAATTATTTTTTAAAATACTTTTATAGATACTTGTCTCTCAATATATTCTAATTATAGTAATCTATATTTTTATTTTAATTCTTAAATTCAAGACTTTTATTATTATTTTTTTTTAAATTTGATGAGCACGCATAATTTTTTTTTTAGTTAACAAAAAAGTCTGTATGACTTTATTAAAAAAAAAGAGATATTAAAATCAAACTTTGACCAAGTTTAAGAATAAAAAGCAATAATGCCAAGCGAGCTATTAGGTTTCCGGCATGAGCACGCATAATCTTTTGGGGGCAATACGTGCACACACTCATTGAAGATTTTACTTGTTATTAGAAAGGACGAGATATATTGTTATTGTTTTTTTGTCCTTGTTGGACTTTGGGAAGGAAAAACAAGATGAAGATTCCTATCTCTTCTCAGTTGGTCAGAAAAGTGTACGAAAGTAATAATGACTTGAGCTTTCACGATCTTTAGTAGGAGATAACAAATTTGACATTTTAATGCTGCCTTTATGCATCTTATTTCACGTAAGCAAATTTTTTCTATGAAAATTATTCTTTTTATATTGTACTCTCCGTCTGACCACCCTAGTTTTTAGATAACAAAAGTTATATTTCTCAAGGGATGTGAGCCACACTCGAAAGTCTCAAATCAGAAATTAGTTGGACTTTGGCGTCACTGCTGATGTAGCAAAACATTTAGGCATTCCTTTATTCCATAAAAGGGTCCAACACGCAACTTTCAATCGTACTGAATAAAGTTCATCTGCAACTAGGTTCTTGGAAGGGGCCTGTCATGACTTTGGCTGGCAGAATTACTCTTACTCAATCTATCTTAGCGGCTATATTAGTTTATTCAATGTAAACAACTCTGCTCCCTCCTAGCTCGTGTGATGAGATTGAGCAGGTATTTAGATCTTTCCTTTGGGGTGGCACTAATGGTGCATGGAAACCCCATCTATTGCCATGGCATGATGTGCGTAGGCCAAAATCGTCAGGAGGACTTGGAATCAGGAATTTGCAGAAGTCAAATATGGCCCTCTTAATGAAAGTGGGCCTTGGGCTTATGACTAACCAGGAGGCACTTTGGGCCCGTGTAATGCTGAGAAAAAACAAAGGCCGAATGCTTCCAAGCTTTGGCGCGGTTTAGTCACGGTTTGGCCGCATGTGCAAGCAGGTACAATAATTATTATTGGGAATGGGCAAAATTGTCTTTTCCAGTGGGACCCTTGGGTTCCTGGTTATGAGAATTACCAATGTTCGCCTTCCTTCACCATGGCTTTATGGGGACCAAGTGGCTTGGAGCTTCATACAAGATGGGTCCGTTACGGTAAAATCAGCTTGTCATCTTCTTTGCCATCAGCGACCTATTAATTCGAGTAAGTGGGAATGCGTGTGTTAGTGGCAGGACATAGATTTGGTGACTTAAAAGTTAGAGATTACAAGTGAATGAACAAAAGGAAATTTAATAAAAAAAAATAATTAAAAAAAGATTTATATCAAATTATAAAAAAGACAAAAAATTTATTAAAATTAATAAAAAAAATTAAAAATCTAAATTCGTAAAAATGATGTGGCCACAAAAGATTAAGGTTTTTCTTTGGCTGCTGTTCTAAGAGAAGCTTATGACTAACTCTCGTTGTGTTCAATTTAAAAATGAAACTTCAAAAAAAAAAAAAAAAAAAAGGAGGGGAAGGTTGCTACCTAGTGGGAGGAATTATTACTTAAAGAACTTCCGTCTGCTTCATTAATGATTCGTTAGGGAATAAACCTAATTACTTTAATTTTAAAAGTTTAAAGATTTAATTATTGTAACTAAAAAATTCAATTATTTAAATTAAAAAAAATACAGAAACTAAATATACAATAAAATCTAATCTTTTTTGTCACTTGAAATCCAAGCAACACATCCAGAATGAAAAAAAGAATGAAATTATTCTTTTAACAATTGTCAACGAAAAAAAAGAGTGCCAAAAACCAAATAAATGCAAAAGCCCTTTCAAATAAGACCAAGTAAGCATTAATGACAAACTGAAATTGAAGCAAAGGATACCTAACGTTCCCCTCCCTTCCTCACTTCCGGTTCTATCCCCCAATATGATAAATACTAATGATTTTGTAGCCTTTGTTAAGAGGTTCTTAACCTCTGAACTAGGAAACCTAACATTTTTTTTATTTTTTTCATGCCATTATGATATTTATTAGTAAACCTAAGTTTCATTAGAGCAAGGTAATTGAGAACCATCTCATTAAGGGTCCAACTTCGAAGGTAACCATGATGCAAAAAATATATTACTCAATCTTTTTAAAAAATATGTAAAAAGATTTAAATGTAAAAATCTATAACAACTTATGCAATAATTACATCACAATTTGTGCTCATTTATGATTAAAATGTTGAGAAAAAATATAAAGTAAAGATACAAAAGGAAAAAGAGGTAAAAAAAAAAAGGAAAAAAGAGGAAAAAGGGTCAAATATACTCCATATAATTTAATTTGTATAACATTTAATCTATTTATAAATATTTAAACTTGTCTTATTTTTTAGGCTGTTCAAATGTTCACTCATTTGTCTCAATGATCTCTTTTTTTGGGTATAAGTTGAATCAATGATCTAGAAACTTAGTGATAATTTCAATAAATTTAATGATCAGTTTGATTTAAAAACATAAACTAATATTACAAAGAGAAAATATAATTTTTATCCAAATTATTAATAATATTAAATTATTTTTGTGTTTTAAGTAAAATAATTTCTACTTAAAATGGCTATTTTTTATTCAACTTATCTATATGAAAAAATTTGTTGAGAGAGATTATGTTTGATTTGACAATTTTTCTATCTTGAAAAGGATTACTAAAAGTATTTTATGTTTCACATAAATTATAATTTCTAAAATTATAACAATTATTTAAAAAATAACCACTAACAATTTGATCAAAAAAACTTGTTTAGAAAAGGTCTCTATTTAAGCATCTAATTATACCTCAAAAAAATTAATTTTTATTTGTGGGGAGGAAGATTCTTCAAAAAAATTCAAAACAAAAGAATTTAAACTGGCAGTCTTAGGCGAATAATTTACCATACATGCCAAACCTATTTAAACTAAAACTTAACCTGGCGGCCCAGTCATTTTCAAGCTTAGTTACAACTATGAACAAACCAAAATATAGTGACAGTTATAAGTATTGTTTAATATTTTGACAATTAAAATAATCAACACATAAGCATTCAGCAATGATTTCAACCACCCTCAAACCCATAGGAGAAATGTGGATAAAGTTTTTGAAAAAATTCCGCAATAAATATAGCAGCAGTTGTTAACCGTCTCCAAAAAGCAAAGTAGATCAACTGAATATAGAGCAGACGAACTAGAGAAAAGGAAAGAAAAACATTTCAAGAAAAGAAAAGGCAGGAATCTATGGCTTCACAAATTTTGAAGACAATAGAAATGTTGCAACATGGTGGATAATTCTTGTACCTCTCGATAGGTGGATCTAGATTGTAGATGTGTTTGGTTGAGCAACAATGGTAGATCTCTATCTCTGGATCTAGTTTCAAATGAGAGTATGGGCACTCTTCTATGGGGATCCCAAGTATCCCATGTACATGGCCACATCATATGTCTATTTGTCCACACATCGAACAATTTATCAACATCATGGCCACATCAACTACTCCATCCACAATTTAGCGGAAACCTTAACAGGGACATAATCGGCTATTTTTCAAGACCAAAAGAGTAGTTTACTCTTTTTATATACTCCTACTACTGTGAAAGATTTATCCCCATAAGAGTAATAATTCCTGCATTTGGTTGGAACTTCCACAACCATATTTATCTTGTCAAAGAGGTACAAGATTTTGAGTCACAAGACATCATCTTGAAAGTATAAGATTTCTTGGGATCAAAGATTGGGCATTTTGTGGATAACACTGATCACAAGGCAAGCACTGCACCTAAATGAGATCACTTCATGTGTCTGCAACAGCAGGAGACTTTACAGTGGGGTACCAATGAAGAAATTCAACAGGTAATCACCCTCATTTAGAATTATGACAAATTTCAGCTTTGTTTTCATACACTTATTAGAGAAGAAATTGGTTAATTCATGAAATTGAGCATTGTACAACAATTTTCATGACCTCATATGGAGTCATTGAAGAGTTATAAAGGATGATAATGGTGAGTCACGGTGAATAAGATGAATGCTGAAACCATTATAGAGCTATCTTTCAGAAAAAGATAGTATTGATAGTGAAGGCAAAGTGTAATCATATAGAGTATTGCTTCCTTCACCATGTTGGTAATGGCAGGGAGAGCAGAAGTTGATGCTAAACTGAGGGAAAGAAGATAATGCTGGAGCTTAAGGGTAGATTGTTGAAGGATAGCTTTGAGGTTTGAGAGAGCAATTAATAAGGTCCGCATTTATTTTCACTATGTACAACTAATTTGTTGGCAATACTTCCTCCAACAAAATCTAAATGTTTTAATTAAGCCTATCTGTCTCTATGTATAAACAAAAATAGCTTTAAATATGTGATCAAACAAAATATCTTTCTGGTTATCCCATTTCACTACTTCATTTATATATATATATATATATATATATATATATGTATATGTATATATTTCATGGCAATATGAAAAAAGCTCATTATTCATTATTATTACCTTTCTCAAGGTTCACATGGAATATCTATATAGGGTAACAATTGACAATATACCTTTCCAATAACCATTCCATCCTTTCTTACTACTTCACTTGGGCTATTCCATCGATTCCCAAGTGCACACTTTATTCATCATTTATTTATTATATAAGTACACATAAAATCCCTTAAATTCATAAAGGCACATCACAGGTCAGTATGGAAAGGATAAGTTTAAGAACATTCTATACTTTGGTGCAATCAGCGGGAGCAAAATAAACCATCTTCTTATCAAGATCGTACTCCACTTCAAAATTAATTTGTGCCACATTCCCATACTGTGGTACCGTATCAGTGGGGCCCATCTCCAAGCAAACCAAGTTTGGATAAACATCGGCAAACAAGTTCACAGGTTTTAGAACAACGTCAGCATTCGTAAAATGGAACACTGCATCTGGCAAGTTGGTGTTACTTCTATAACACAGGTTGTATGGCGTTGGAGGATTTTGCACTGCTTGCACCCCAATGGCTTCCTTTATTAAATCTACAAATTGGTTATAAAGACTAGACAGAAGATATGTCCTTGTTGAGCCTGAGTCAATTACAATATTGCTTTTGCGCCCACTTTGAACATTCTTCACTGTCTTTTTTCCAACAGTGATACCTTCAAGATTAACGATGTAAAAGGTTGGGGCTGGGAGGAAAGGCAATAAAGGAGTGGATACAACCCCTTTCTGGCCAGATATCACAGCGTCCTCCCCGAATTTTAGTTTACTATAAGAGGTTGATGAAGTAGGGAGCAAACAGTATGAGAATTTGCTTCCAAATTGAGAACTTAGTTGTGATACTAGAGACAAAGGACCACCGCCAAGACCAACAACGCCTGCAATTTCGCTAGGGTTTCCACCGTTGTTGTGTCCACAACCAAACACTGATTTTGGAAATGAAACAGATTGACCACCCTTGTTGGGAATGAGGTTAATGAAATCCATGGCCACTTCTCCTCTGGTGTATGCCCCGTCCGCATATGAAAGACTGTAACTACACTCATTCGATTTCCCACAACCAGACTGGCCATGGGCTTGGCCGATCAACGAACAAGATTTTGACTCACATGAAACACCCTTGAAAGTGGAAGAACTTTTGGGGTTAAATATTGGGCCAGTTTGGGGATAGCAACTCTCACAAGTTTCACATTGGACCCATATAAGATCACTCCCTGTATCTGCAAAAGCATATGTCTCTACTGGTGGAGTACCTATATAGTATCTCATGATGTAATCACCACCGACTCGACTTGGAAATATTATAGTTTCTGCCAGTTCAGCTCTATATTTATTCAATGAGATATGGAAGTGATTGGCTCGAGATAAGGAGCGCAACACGGCATTTCTATTGCGCTCTGAAGCTGTCATTGAAGAGTTGTAAAAGGGTGACAAAGGTGAGTCACGATGAATAAGGTCGATGCTTATACCATTCAAAGGCATAGCAGGTTTAGGAAAGGATACTGAAATTGAAGGAAGGAACAATATTGCAAACAAAAGTACAAGAACATGCATGTTTGAAGAGTAATGCTAGTTGACGGCAAGTTTTTGAAGAGGGTACACACAAGACGAGAGAACAGGAGACGGAAAGTATAGAAGAATCAAGGTGGATGGAGAGGAGGGAATGGAGGTGCCTCCTTTTATAGAACTAGGTACACTGCATGCTAAAGTCTTTCTTTTTTAAAAACTAGGGTGGTAAGACGTAGGGTAAAATATAAATAGAATAATATTCATACAAAAGTATTATTAAGAGCTTAAAATAACTTTAACAATATATATCATATAAAATAAAATACAGCCTTAATTATCAATGTTATATATAAATTATACATAATTTTATAATTTTACATTTTTTTCTCATCTAAAATATGTTTGCATTATGAGCTGCACGAGAATTAGTTTTCTGCTGCTTAGAGTCAATTTACCGTTAAAATATCTAAATCATAATTGATATATTGCTCCCTATGGGTAGTCTGCAACGCATACCATTGAAATGTACTCGTTGGTTGTTGTATTAATTAGATGCTGGCCAGGTGGCTGAAAGACGCTTGTCACATGCCTGCCTGTCATTTCTTATCCACTGCAGTACATGCCTGACACAGGAAATTAATTGTCACATGCCAAGGTGCTTATCACATGCCTGTCTAGCTTCAATAATTTTATCTTTATATTTATAATTTTATTAATAATTTTTTATTTAATTTTTATTTAATTTTTTAAATTAATTTTTAAAAATTATAATTTAGCCACGTCTGTTCTATCTCTACCAGAAAAAATATTTTCAGGGTATCATTTCTTATCTACTGCAGTACATATCTGACACAGAAACCTAATTGTCACAGTTTTGTTATTTTTATATTACTGTATTTATAATTTTTTTATATTTTTAAATAATTTGATTATATTTAAAATTAAGTGAAGTGTAAAACACCATTTCACGTTTCACTTGTTGCTAAATATAAATACTAAGTGTAACAAAACTCTCGCGCGCCTGCGTATGCGTTGGTTTGCTGTCTTCTATCTACCATCTCTTGAATGTGCTAGCATTTAGTATGGAACATAATTGTATAATCACCTAGGATGTAACTTTTTTTTCAGAGTAGCGTTAGTTCCATGTCGGTTGAATCAAGTTGTTAGATAATGTTCGTTATGGAAAATAAAATAAATATATAAAATGATGTATTTTATATTTTAATATTTAAATCAAATCATTGTTATTTATTAAATGTGTAATTAATCGTGAGACTATCATTTTCTTTTTTTCAATACTCAAGGATTTTAAAAATTGAAACATATTTTTGTATATATTTTATATAATCTCTTATATTTATATAATATATTCTCTTTTATTTAAAAAAAATTAAGCCTAACTTGCACTTATCATTATTCTAGATATTTTAAAATTTTTTTGTTTCAACTAAGAACATCACCATTGATAGATTTTTTTTTTTTGCATTTTTTTTAGGGTATTTATTACCCTTTAAGTAAAAGTATTAATCCTTTTTAAAATAAAACCTATTTAACGGTAATTTTCTTCCAATAAAACGATTCCAAACTCAAACATGAATAACCATACCTTTAATAAATTGACTTGAGAAAGAATGTATCATTTCTTTATATTTTTCTTTTCATTTAGAAAACTTGAGGAGAGGTCTCTAGAATTTCTGACTGAAGATTTCTAGGTGCTTGGGATAATTCTATGGGTGATTTGCCTTTAATCCTGTAGCAACCCAAATATCACTTTAAAGGACAGTATAGTTTTCAACATGATTGAAAATTTTCTCAACATACATTAATAAGAAAAGGAAACAGACAAACCATTCTCCCCAAAACAAAAGAAAGAGAGCAGTAGAGAGGAGATGGAATTTGCACAACCGTATCTGGACAATAAGGTACAAGATTTTAATTCACAAGACGTCAACTTGAAGGTAGACCATTTCTGGGGATCAAAGATTGGATCATTGTGTGGATACCATTGGTCACAAGGCAAGCATATTGCACGCAAATGAGATCGCTTATTGTGTCTGCAACAGCACGAGACTGCGCAGGGGGGATACCAATGAAGAAGTTCATAAGGTAATCGCCTTCATTTGGAATCATGACAAATTCAACTTTGCTTTTATACACTGATGAGAGACGAAATTGACTGATTCATGAAATTAAGCGCTATGCAGTATTTTTTATGACCTCGGATGGAGTCATTGAAGAATTATAAAAAGGCGATAATGCTGAGTCATGGTAAATAAGATAAATGCTAAAACTACTAAGGAGTTTAGTTTTAGATAAAGATAGCATTAATAGAGGGCAAAGTGTGATGATAAACAGTTTCTGTTTCCATCATTTTGGTTATGGTAGGTAGTTTCAACCCTGCCGTATATCATTAAGTAATATAAAGGACGAACGATCCACCATTAATAAAGAACAATGCTTGGTGGTTGTATGAATTAGATGCTGGATAGGAAGGGAAAAATGCTTGTGACATTCCTGCCTGAATT
This sequence comes from Dicorynia guianensis, assembly GCA_037013595.1. Taxonomy (NCBI): domain Eukaryota; kingdom Viridiplantae; phylum Streptophyta; class Magnoliopsida; order Fabales; family Fabaceae; genus Dicorynia; species Dicorynia guianensis. Next base: position 9,367,382 of record JASUAB010000009.1, read on the forward strand.
TCTTAACAAAAGTAGCCCATGCATGACACGGGAACCCCGTCATAGTAGTTTGCTTTCTTATATATTGTGCATGTGCATGCATTTACTACAATAACAACAACAACAAACTTAACTTTTTCCCATTAAGTGGGGTCGGTTACATGGATCAAACGACGCCATAAACTTCTATCTGAAACCAAATTTTTGGAAATGCCATTTAATTAAAAGTCTTTTTTAATCACCTCTCCAAGTGTCATTTTTGGTTTTTCTCTACATCTCTTCACAGAATTAAATACTATTTGATCAACATTTCTTACCGGTACCTCTTGCGGTCTTCTTTGTACATGTTCAAACTACCGTAACCGGATTTTCATCATTTTCTCCTCAATAGGTGCCACCTCAACTCTCTCCCGAATATAATTATTTCGAATTTTGTCCTTTCTTGTATGTCCACTCATCCATCTAAATATTCTCATCTCTATCACTTTTATTTTTTGCTCATGTTAACCTTTCAGAATCCAGCACTCACTACCATAAAGTATAGTTAGTCTAATGGTAGTTTGATAAAACTTTTTTTTTAAGTTTGATAGATATTTTGCGATCACAAATGACCCCTGATGCATTTCTCCATTTCATCCATCCAGCTTGAATCCTGTGTGTGACATTCTCATTAATCTCCCTATTACTTTATAAAATTAACTCAATATACCGAAACTTAGACACCTGTGATGTACTCTGCTCTCCAATTTTTATCTCTAAATTACTGTTTTCTTACCTCTTGTTAAATTTACACTCCATATACTTTGTAAATGTGCATGCATTTACTAAGGAACATAATTATACCTAGGACGTGTTTTGTTTGAATACTCATGGATTTCACCAAATCTAATATTTCTTTGGTTCCATTAGGAATATAACCATTTACACAATATGAATGGTTGGTCTACGTACCTCTTATCTCGTTCCTGCATAACAAGTATGAGGCAAGAAATAATCTTGACCCCAACATGTCCCCTGAATCTACTGCTAGCAAGTAGCAACCTAAGGAAGGAGATCATGAGGACTTGGAACCACGTTATGGATGGAACTCAGCACATCATTGGGGATGGAAGTGAAACGTTTTTTTGGAAGGACAAATGGGTGCCTAGCCCCGAGCCCTGGGCAATAATAAGCGAACAGAATCATGTGGACAGCTTCCAGTGATGGCTCCTTCATTGTGGCACCTGCGTATGACATGTTGATGTAATTTTAAAGATAGCCCTCGATTTAAATGGGGTACCATTGGGTGCTGGACTGGTTCTGAAAGAGTTAAAGCTTTCCTTTGGCTCCTTATGGAAAGTCCTCACAAACTCTAGAAGAAAGGAATGGAACATGAACTCTGATGGTTTTTGTATCGGTGCAAACGTGTTATGTAGGATAGTTTGCATGCAAGGCGAGATTGTGATTGGGCTATGAGAATTTGGATTCAAGTTGTGAACCATGTCCATTGGGATAACTTCTTTTCGCTTCCTCTTGAAGATTGGATAAGAAGGAACTATAGCAAGAATTTCGGTCAAAGGGATACCGACCATGGCACCTTTTTTTGGTATCACATGTTGGTTTATTTGGAACAACAGGAATAAATTTGTCTTTGAAGGGACGCAAACTGCCGGTGATGATATTCTCATTGCAGCTAGCAAAGTGCTCCTGTTGTCAGTGGTTGGCATGTGGTGATAAAAACACCAGGTTCTTCCATACGACAACGATAAATAGGTGTCGAAAGAATTGAATTGAGGCCCTCTAGGATGAACAGGGTAACTGGGTGTATGAGTCTGATATTTTGATGAATATGGTAATCTAGCTTTTTGAGAATTCATATAGACAAGAGGGTGGGTCTTCTAGCCGATTCCCGCTTTCTGGCTGTTTTCCACCATTGGAGCTCACTGGCAGGTTGTTATTAGGCTTACTACCTTCTGGGGATAAGATCAGATCAGCCATCTTTGCCATGAGACCTTTTAAGCCTCCCAGCATTGACGGGTTACAGGCTATGTTCTTCCAGAATCAATGGGAAACGGTGGGCCATTCAGTCTATAAACTAGTGCATGAAATTTTCCATGATTCGGCCAAAGTTTGTGATATCAACTAGACACTTCTCGTCTTGACACCAAAGGTGGCGAATTCAGTTAGTGTAAAACAATTTCGCCATTAGTCTTTGTAACGTCATTTATAAGGTCATCACTAAAGTGAATGCAAATAGATTGAAGGATCATATGGGTAATATTGTTGTGCCTAAGCAGTGCAGCTTATTGAAAGGGCTCCATAGCACAAACAATGTCATTATTGTGCAGGAGGTCATCCACTCTATGCGATCCAAAAAAGGGAAGAATGGATGGATGGCAATAAAGGTGGATTTGGAGAAAACATATGACAGAGTGTGGTGGGTTTTTCTAAAAGAAACACTGATAGACGTTGGATTGCTTGAGTCTTTGATTTCTTTAATAATGCACTGTGTGGGATCTTGTTCCATGACTGTGTTGCGCAATGGAGCTATGTCAAGGTTTTTTGGATGCCTTTTGGGATATTCGATAAGGAAACCCTATATCACCATATCTATTCTTGTAATGCATGGAGAGATTGGAGCATCTAATTCAGGCAGTTGTTCATCTAAAGAAATGGCGTCTGATATTGCTTGGTGAGGATAGACCTCCTATTTCATACTTATTTTTGGAAGATGACCTCTTACTTTTTGCTGAGGCTTCGCTGGAGCAAGCACAAACTATTCAACATTGTCTGCAAGTCTTTTGTGAAGCATTAGGACAAAAGGTGAGCCAGGAAAAGACAAAAGCTATATTTATCAAGGAATGTGAATCACACTCGAAAGTCCCAAATCAGTAATTAGTTGGAGGCCTCACTGCTGATCTAGCAAAATATTTAGGCATTCCTTTATTCCATAAAAGGGTCCAAAACGCAACTTTCAATCATGTACTGAATAAAGTTCATCAGCAATTAAGTTCTTGGAAAGGGACTGTCATGACTTTGGCTGGCAGAATTACTCTTACTCAATCTATCTTAGCGGCTATATTAGTTTATTCAATGTAAACAACTCTGCTCCCTCCTAGCTTGTGTGATGAGATTGAGCAGGTATTTAGATCTTTCCTTTGGGGTGGCACTGATGGTGCATGGAAACCCCATCTATTGCCATGGCATGATGTGTGTAGGCCAAAATCGTCAGGAAGACTTAGAATCAGGAATTTGCAGAAGTCAAACATGGCCTTCTTAATAAAAGTCGGCCTTGGGCTTTTGACTAACCAGGAGGCACTTTGGGCCCGTGTAGTGCTGAGAAAATACCACTTGGACAAAACATCTTATTCCTAATTTACAACAAAGGCCGAATGCTTCCAAGCTTTGGCGCGGTTTAGTCACGGTTTGGCCGCATGTGCAAGCAGGTACAATAATTATTATTGGGAATGGGCAGAATTGTCTTTTCCAGTGGGACCCTTGGGATCCTGGTTATGAGAATTACCAATGTTCGCCTTCCTTCACCGTGGCTTTATGGGGACCAGGTGGCTTGGAGCTTCATACAAGATGGGTACGTTACGGTAAAATCAGCTTATCATCTTCTTTGTCATCGACGTGCTATTCATTCGAATGAGTGGGAATGTGTGTGTAAGTGGCAGGATATAGATTTGGTGACTTAAAAGTTAGAGATTATAAGCGAGTGAATAAGAGAAAATTTAATAAAAAATAAATAAAAATAAGATTTTTATAAAATTATAAAAAAAGATAAAAATTATCAAAATTATTAAAAATTAAAAATTCTCGTAAAAATGATGTGGCCACAAAAGATTAAGGTTTTTCTTTGGCTGCTGTTACAAGAGAAACTTATGACTAACTTTCGATATTTCAATTTAAAAATGAAACTTAAAAAAAAAAAAAAAAAAGAAGGGAATGGTTGCCACCTAATGGGAGGAATTATTACTCAAGGAACGTCCGTCTGCTTCATTAATGATTCGTTAGGGAATAAACCTATTTACTTTAATTTTAAAAGTTTAAAAATTTAATTATTGTAATTAAAAAATTCAATTATTTAAATTAAAAAATAGAGAAACTAAGTATACAATAAAATCTTATCCTTTTTTGTCATTTGAAATCCGAGCAACACGTCCAGAATAAAAAAAAGAATAAAATTATTTTTTTAAACAACAAAAACAAGAAAAGAGTGCCAAAAAAATAAATGCAAAAGCCCTTTCAAATAAGACTAAATAAGTATTAATGACAAACTAAAATTGATACAAAGGAAATCTAGCCTTCTCCAACCATCTCCACTTTTGGTTCTATCCCAAATATAATAAGTATTAATGATTTTGTACTGTACTTTTGACTTTTAATGTAAGGGAATAGAGTAATTTAATGTGATTAGACTATAGAGCGGCAAAAAAGCTGTCACTTTTTATGACTTGTAGCTTAACTTGTATTTGTTGAAAAAATATTTTTTTAAGATAAAAATTATCATCTAATAAAATTTTATTAAATTAAATTATTAAAAAAAATAAATTAGATGTAAAGTATTTAAATTTATAAATTTCATCAACAATTTTTAGTTTAACAATTTTAGATTTAGATTCTTGATGTTTTAAATTATTATATATAATTTTTAAAAAAAAGAAGTTTTCACTTTTTTAATGATAGTATGTTAAAAAAATATTATACATATAATTTGAGAATCATAACTTTTTATAACTGCACATATTCTTTTTATTTTTAATTTATTCTATCAAAAAATTATAAATTATAAATAAAATATCTACACATATGAATCTTTATTTTGAGATAACTTAGACTCATTTAACACAATTAAATCACTTTTAATTTGGGTCAAATCTTTTATAATAACAAATTTATATACATTTATTATTAATATATATATGAACGATTAATAAATCTAACAATCTCTCACTTGAATTACATATATTATTTATATTACCTTATAATTGTATGTTACAATATACCTTATGTCAAAATCTTTACTATTATAACTGAAGGCATTTCTAAGTAATCTCGTCCATCAGTTATGTCCACATAGAACTAGGGTGACTTTCATTACATATATATCGTAACTAAATCCATCCCTAATCATGTATATCAACATAACCAAATGACATAGATTAAGTATGGATGTGTAGCAGGAAATTACATGTAATGTTTTCTAAACATGACTATTTCTAAATAATCTATCTTAAACCTTAGTAAGATCAAACCATATCAAAATCAGAGTGTGAATAAACTAAAAGAGACTTTATTTTTGTAGAAAATAACCTTAAAATATCTATAAACTAAAATAATTGAAAATGTGTCTATAAAAGAAAAGCATCCAAAAATTACAAGCTCTTACTAAAACTAAATATCCTCAAATGACAAGACACTTATATGAACAATGTGCTCATGAAAGACTTTAAGTAATAGTCCCTTAGTAAGCGGATCTACAACCATGGAGTTTGTACCAATATGCTCTATAGACACTTGACCACTCTGAACTCTTTCTTTAACAACTAGGAACTTAATGTTTATATGCTTTGACTTTGTGGAGCTCTTGTTGTTGTTGGAATATAAGACTGTTGACTTTTTATCACAAAATAACTTAAGTGGTCTTTCAATTTCATTCACAATTTGTAGCCTAATGACAAAATTTTGCAGCCATATTCCATGTTTGGATGCTTTATAACATGCTATGAACTCTGTTGTCATTATAAAAGAGACTATAAGAGACTGTTTAGCACTCTTGTAGGAAATAGCACCTTCTGCTAGCAGGTAGATATAGCCCGATGTAGATTTCATACTATCTTGGAATCCAGCAAAGTCAAAGTCTAAATACCCAATGATCTCTAGTTTATCCGACCTTTTATATGTAAGAATATAATATTTTGTTCTTTGCAGATACCGCATCACTCATGTGGCTGCTTTCTAATGATCCTTCCTAGATTACTCAAATATTTGATCCTTCCTAGATTACTCAAATATTTGCCTAACATCCTAACAATGTACACAATATTCGGATATGTACAAACCTGAGCATATATCAGACTCCCCATTGCTGATGCATAAGGAATCTTCTATAATTCCTTTTCCTCAAAAGCATTCTTAAGGTACTGTTCAAGACTAAAGTTGTCTCTTTTTGCCATAGGGGTATCACCTGGTTTACAATCCTACGTGCCATATCTCTTGAGAACCTTTTCGATGTAGGCCTTTTGTGATAATTCAAGGTTATCTCGAGAACAATCTTTATGTATCTAAATTCTTAATACAAAAATTGCACACTAAGATCTTTCATCTCAAAATTTCTTGCTAGAAATCTCTTGATTTCGTACAACAAGCCTATATCATTACTAGCAAGCAGTATGTCATTAACATATAAAACCAGAAAAATGTGCTTACTCCCATTGAACTTGTGGTATATACAATCATCAACCAAATTAATCTTAAAACTGAATGAGATAATGACTTGGTGAAATTTGTAATACCATTGACGAGATGCCTGCTTAAGCCTATAGATGGATTTCTTTAATTTACAAACCATTGACTTTGTATCACCTGACACATACTTTTCTGGTTGCACCACATAAATTGTCTCATAAATGTTGCCATTGAGAAATGCAGTCTTGACATCCATCTAATGTAGCTCAAGATCAAAGTGTGCCATTAAAACCATTATAATCCTGAAAGAGTCTTTCAATGAAATAGGAGAGAAAGTCTCTTTATAATCGATGCCTTTCTTTTGTGTGAAGCCCTTAACAACAAGACGTGTCTTGTACCTCTCCACATTACCCTTAGAATTCCTCTTGGTTTTAAATATCCATTTACAACTAATGGGTTTTGCACCTTCAAGCAATGGGAGAAGGTCCTATACATCATTGTCCTTCATGGACTTAATCTCTTCATTCATGGCATTAATCCACTTTTGAGAGTTAGAAATTTTCATGGCTTGACAAAAGTTGATTGGATCATCTTCCATCACTCCAATGTTAACTTCATGTTCTTGAAGAAATATAATGTAATTTCATGGTTTGACAGAAGTTGATTGGATCATCTTCCATCACTCCAATGTTAACTTCATGTTCTTGAAGAAATATAATGTAATCATCTAGCACCGCACTTCTCCTCTCTCTAATGGATCTCCTTAATGGTATAGGTTCTAGAGGTGGTAGAGTTTGTTCTTCTAAAATAACTTTTTAAACTTGAACAAGAGGTTCAATGACATTATTTTGATCCAGAGTTGCTTCTTGAACAATGTTAGGTGTAAGAAGTTGTTCCTGATCATTGTTAAGGGTAATTAGAGGAATATCGACATATTTCTTTTTAAAGACAAAGTCCCTGACTCTTTCTCTCCCCGCAAACTTGACATCCTCAAAGAACCGAAAATAAACATAGCTGTGGGATAATAAAATTTGTAATCCTTAGACCTTTCAAAGTATCCAATGAAATAGCAACTGACAGTTCTTGAGTTTAGTTTCTTTTCATTTAGCTTATAAGGCCTAGCCTCAACTGGACATCCTTAAATGTGACATGCTTTAAACTAGGCTTCTTCCTTGTCCAAAGTTCATAAGAGGACTTTTTAGCTGCCTTAGTTGAAACTCTGTTGAGTATATATGTTGCAGTCTTTAATGCCTTTCCCCAGAGTGATTCGGGTAAGGTAGAATGACTAATCATACTTCTCACCATGCCCTTAAGTGTTCTGTTTCGTCTTTCAACAACACCCATCAAAGTGGGCGAACCTAGCATGATGTACTATGGGATGATACCACTTTCCTCTAGGAATTTCGCAAATGGTCTTGGATTTTGTTCACCTGATCCATCATATCTGTCATAGTACTCACTACCATGGCCAAATTTGACACTTTTAATTCTTTTGCTAAGTTGGTTCTAAACTTCAGCCTTATAACTTTTGAACACATATAATGATTGCAATTTTTCATGAATGAGATAAAGGTAACCATATTGCAAAAAATCATATATGAATGTAATGAAATATTATTGACCATTCCAAGAAGCTATAGGGAATGGTCCGCAAATATTTATGTGTATTAGTTCTAAGACATCTGATTTCTTGTTTACACCAAATCTCTTTACATTTATTTGTTTTCCCTTAATACAATTCACACACACATCAAAATCTAAAAAATCAATGGGATCGAAAATGCCATCGAACACAAGTCTCTCAATTGTCCTTTTGGAGATATGACCTAATCTCTTGTGCCACAATGAAGTTGAATTTCTATTAGTTAATTTGTGCTTTTTACCTATTACGTTAACATGCAAGGATTCATTGAATGAAGTGATCATGTCAAGGAAGTATAGATTATCATAACCTGATACAAAACTGGAGCCAACCAAATTTGAATTCTAGAAGAGAGTAAATTTTCTATTTCCAAATGAACAACAATAACCAAACTTGTCCAATGTTGAAATAGAAATCAAATTTCATCTAAAAGATGGTACAACAAAAGTCTCAATCAAATCCAAATAAAAACTAGTTTTTAACAATAATCTAAATATCCTAAACACTTCAACTTTTATTGACTTGCCATCACCAACATAGATGTATCTTTCACCATTATTAGCCTTTCAACAATTCAGGCAACCTTGCATTGACACACTAATGTGAATTGTTGCACTGGAATCTATCCCCTACATGTGTCTAGGTATTAAAGTCAAATTAACCTCAGAATAAATAAAGTTAAGAAGCATACCTTTCTTTGCATACCATGCGTAATAGTTAGTACACTCATTCTTCTTATAACTTGCAGCTTCATAGAAGAAACAACCATCTTTATTTGGTTCCTTGCATTGTTTCTTCTATGGTGCTATATCCACTCTTCCTTATTCTTCTTTCTCTTGTTGTTCTTCTTCTTGTCCTAGAGGTAGTGGCTAAATGAGCACTTTCTGCCTTCTCATGCTTCAACCTTTCCTCTTCTTGCACACAATGTGACATGAGCTCATTAAGGGACCAAGAGTCCCTTTGGCAATTATAGCTCACCTTAAACTGGTTAAATTATGCTGGAAGAGATATCAAAACTAGATGCACTAACAAGTCTTCAGATAAATCCAACTTAAGTGCCTTAAGTTTTGAAGCAATGTGAGACATTTCCATAATATACTCCCTTATGTTTCCTTTTCCATTATACCTCATTGAGATAAAGTTTACCAAAAGTGTACTAGTTTCAACCTTTTCATTCTTAGGAAACCTTTTCTCTAAATCCTTAAGAAAACCCTTAGCTGTAGTAACCTTATCGAACATAGTGCCTCGAAAAGCTTCTGGAATGGCACACTTCATGACTATCAAGCTTATATAGTTCAATCATTCCCACTTTTCCATCTCCTTCTTTTCATTAGAAGTACTCTTATTAGTAAGTGCAGTAGGTTGATTGACCTATAAAGCAAGGTCTAAGTCCATGACTCCAAGAACAATCATGACGTTCACTTGCCATGCCTTGAAATTAGTGCCATTGAGCATAGAAATGGAATTTATAATAGTTGAGATATTTGTAGCAAAACTTGAAACTAAATAGACAACAAACCAAACAAACTCACATAAGTGCTAAAGTGTGCAAAATTAATTTAAAAATAAAGATAAACCTCATCACAAGATATTAAGTACCACATTAATATTTGTCTTTGATATTTGTCTTTGGATAAAAATAATAACTTGTAAGTAATACTTTGGTGTAGTAATTAAACACTAATAATAAAATAACATGCCAAACAATAAGTCTTCCTTTGAGCCGATTTATTACTCACATATAAGAACTAAATAATTATGATGTGTTTATTACCACAAGTGCACATATAATTCTGTCAAACAAAAACCTTCCTTTGAGCTGGTTAAATATTTACATAAGTCATATGTATATAACTATTTATATTTTAAGACATATTAATTTCTACAAAAGGAGTCACTTTGATGACATATTGCCTCATTTAATCTATCTCAAAATATATAAAAATATCAATATTCAAATTAAAATTACACCCAAAAATACCACCTAAAAAAAGGTTAAAGTCAATAGTCAACTATTAAAGTAAGCCTTTGACTATTGACTAGGTTGGGTCAACTGCTGAGTTACCAGCGAGTAACCTACCTGCTTGCTCTCTTGTGCCCTTAAGCTCACTTGGACTTTGCGGCATCTCATATGGGCCAAAGGCCACCTTTTTTTTTTTTTTTTTGTGTTACAAGCTTGTTACAAGCCCAACCTAATCTTTGTGGGTTGAAATAAATAAAAATAAACCCTAGTCTAAGTAGGTTTGATCTTTCTTAATGTTTCTTAATCTTTCAATGTGTAGCCACCATAAACAAAGTAAAACAGTTTTGCTACAAACTGAATCCTAGACATGTATATGGTAACAAAGAATGCTAAATCTTTTAAACCCAGAGCAAATTCAATACACTAAATGGTTGAAAATGGCCATGATCCAAAGCAGAAGGCATAAATGGATTATATTCCACAAAACCAGGCATATGCTTCATGAATATTCATAAACGACATTAAATATAAATCCTTGATTCAAATATGCCAACAATTAACCAAATATAATTGATTTCCTAATCATTCTAAATTCTTTTCTCAACGATTAACATGAGTGGCTCTAATACCACTTGTTAAGGAAATTCTTTATTCAAATGAAAACCTTATCTAACCAGATCTATCATATTAAATCATCAAGAAAAATAAACTAGATGCGGAAGCATACCAGAATCCATGAATGCCGTCAACAACCTTTAGTCTAGTGATTTTAGATTTAGGTTATTGACATTCCAAATTAGTATGTATAATTTTCAGAGAAAGGGGTTTTTGTTTTTCTGATGATAGGATGTCAAAAAAGAATTATACATATAATTTGGAGACTATAACCTTTTTATAGCTGCACATATTTTCTTTATTTCTAATTTAACCCATCATGAAATTAGAAATTACAAATAGAGTATTTACACATATGAACGCATACTTTTTAAAGTAACTTAGGCTTATTTAACACAATTATATCACTTTTAATTTAGGCTAAATATTTTATAATAGCAAGTTCACATACAATTATTAATATATATATATATAAACGTCTAATAAATCTAACAGTGTTAACTTTCTTTATAATTAAAAAAAAAGAAAAACTTGTATTTGCATTCCCCCACCCTACTGACAATGCAATGTTCAATTTTATAGCCTTTGTTGAGAGGTCCTTAACCTTTGAACAAGGAAACCTAACATTTTTTTTTTAATTTTTTATGCCATTATGATATTTATTAGCAAACCTAAGTTTCACTAGTGTAAGGTAATTGAGAACCATCTCATTACGGGTCCAACTTCGAAGGTAATTTTGATTAAAAAAAATATATTACTCAAACTTTTTTTAAAAAATATATAAAAAGAGTTAAATGTAAAAATTTATAACAACTTATGCATTAATTACATCATAATTTGTGCTCATTCATGATTAAAATGTTAAGAAAAAACATACATTACAGATGAAAGGGAAAAAGATATTAAAAATAAAGAAGGAAAAGAGAGACAAAATATCAAGAAAGGGTGAAATATATACTCCATATAATTTAATTTGTATAAAATTTAATTTATTTATAAATATCTAAACTTGTGTTTATTTTTTATGCTGTTCAAACCTTAACTCATTAGTCTCAATATCTCTTTTCTTTGGTATAAGTTGAATAAATGATCTAGAGACTTAGGGATAATTTCAATAAATTTAATGATGTGTTTGATTTAAAAATAGAAACTAATATTACAATATATTAATAAAAAATAAGAGAAAATATAATTTTTATCCAAATTATTAATAATGTTAAATTATTTTGTGTTTTAGTACAATATTTTCTACTTAAAATGACTATTTTCTAGTTTAACCATATGTATAAAAAGGTTTTGTTGAAAGAGATTATAAAGGAAAATTATTCTTCAACTGCTGACACCAAAAGATATTCTTGATTTTACCAAAAAATGACTATTTCCTTTTTTTGATAATAAATATATTACAGTAGATTTTGAAGGAGATAAAACTTAATTAGATACCAACATAAGAATCCAATTTTTACAATAGTATAGATAACATTATAAAACTACAATATCTTTAGTAATTATTTCCCTATTGTTATAAATAATAATTAAATAAAATAAAAATAATTATCCGTTAAAATGGTTGGCCCATAATTTCTCTGTCCTATCATATTATTAATTATATTTATTTATTCAAAATTTTAAATAGTATGATTATTATTTAAATTAAAAATTTATTACTTTATTTTATATAATAACTTAAAATAATAAGTCAGTAAAAATAGAAATTATTAAGTTTTTAATTCCAAATAAAGAATTGTAACTAAACATATAAAATTTTAAAATTTTAAATAATAGAAGTACAAAATTTATATTTTTAGTTTTCATTCTTTACCGGTTTACTTCCTTGAAGCAAACACCTTAGATTATGATCTTGATCCACTTTTTGATAATTATCATTCTAATTACTTTTTAAATACTTTTGTAAATACTTGTTTCTCAAGATATTCTAATCATAATTATCTATGTCTCTATTTTAATACTTAAATTCAAGACTTTTTTCATTTTTTAAATCTGATGAGCATGTATAATCCTTTGGAGGCTATATGTGGAAAAACTCACAGACGATTTCACCAATAATTAAAAAGGATGAGATGTAGTGATATTGTTTTCTTGTCCTTGTTGGATTTTAGGAAGGGAAAGAAAAAAGATGGAGATTGATATCTCTTCTCAATCAGTCAAGAAAGTGTATGGAAGTAATAGTGACTTGTGCTTTCACAATATTTAATAAGAGATAAAAATGACATTGAAATACTAAATTTATTTTATTTCATATGGTAGGTATTGTTAAATTTATTTTAAGCACATAATAATATTTTTGGTATGAATATTATTCTTTTTATATACCCGAAATCTCACCACCCTAGTTTTTCAAGAAAGAAAGACTTTAGCGCACCATGCTACGCAGTTCTGTAAAAGGAGGCACCTCCATTCCCTCCTCTTCATTCATCCCGATCCTTCTATACTCTAGTCCCCTGTTCTCTCGTTTTGTATGTACCCTCCTCAAAAACTTGGCATCAACTAATATTGCTCTTCAAACATGTATGCTCTTGTACTTTTGTTTGCTATGTTAATCATTCTTTCAATTTTAGTATCCTATTCTAAACCAACTAAGCGTTTGAGTGGTTTAAGCATCGACCTGATTCATTACAATTTAACATTTTCACCAATTTACAACTCTTCAATTACGTCATCAGAGCACAACAAATATGCTGCGCTACGTTCATTATCACGAACCAATCACTTCCACAAGTCATTTACTAGGGAAGAAGCTCATGAATTAGCAGCAACTATTTTATTTCTAGGTTCCGGTAATTACATCATGAGATTCTATATCGGCACCCCACCAGTAGAGACATATGGTTTTACAGGCACAGCGAGTGATCTTATATGGGTCCAATGTCAATCTTGTGAGAGTTGCTATCCCCAAAATGTCCCAATTTTTAACCCCAAAAGATCTTCCACATTCAAGAGTGTTTCATGTTACTCAAACCCTTGTTCATTGATACGCCAAGCCTTTGTCAAGTCTACTTGTGGGAAATCGAAGGAGTGTAGTTATAGCATTAAATATAAGGACGTGGCATACCCCAGAGGGTGGCCAATCTATTTCATTTCCTAAGTCAGTGTTTGGTTGTGGACACAACAATAGTGGCAACCCAAAAGAAATTGAAGGCCTTGTTGGTCTTGGTGGTGGTCCTTTGTCTCTAGTATCACAACTAAGTTCTCAAATAGGTAACAAATTCTCTTATTGTTTGCTCCCTCATTCATCAACCTCTCATAGTAAACTGAAATTTGGGGAGGATGCTGTGATATCTAACCAAAATGGAGTTGCTTCTACTCCTTTATTTTCTTTAATGTCATACCCAACCTTTTACATCCTCCATCTTCAAGCTATCACTGTTGGAGACAAGACAATGACGACTGCATCAAAGCTTCGTCAAAGTGAAGGCAACATTGTAATACCTGGTTGGTTTCTTCAAGACAGTGCCCAGTTTCTTCAAGAGAATACCTGGTTTCTTGGCCACCATTTAGCTCTTCAAGTGTGATGGGTTCCTGCAACTCAATACCAGTTGCTTTACAAGAGGTGGTGACTAGCTTTGCTTTGATGAAAGGAAAGAGTGGTTTTGCTTTATTGAGGTAGCAAAGTGAGAGATGAAGTGAGTTTGAAAGTGGATTGCAGACTAAAGAAAAACATGAAGATGAGACATGGGAATGTGTGCTAGTAAAGTTAGATAGATGACTTAATCTAAGATTTATCTTTTCCTTTTTCCGTGTTAGATTTCCTTACATCAATTTGTATCTTAACAACTTTTCTTTTCCTTATTTTTTCACATTTTGAAATTCGTAATAATAAAATTATAAAATATAATATAGAGAAGGAGAAGATAAAACATACAAATATTTAACGTAAAAAAATTTAATGAAAAAAAAAATTATGAATAAAAGAAAAAAATTTTTACTATATAAAATTTAGTTACTAGGTTAAAATTTAGGGTAAACAATTGACCCTAAATAATTAGAAAAGTGTATATGTACGCAGGTGATGTCATCAACAAGTGGATTTTTTTTGGGGAAAAGGCATGAGATATTGGACTTTCGGGCAGATGAAAAGGAGAAGATTAAGACATTTTAAAAATTGGCGTGTAAACGTGTATATTTTCTATCAGCAAAAATTTTTGCTTTGACTGAAATTTACGATCAGCCTTGGTTTATAAATGCAAAAAAACTTAATTATAATGTTTTATTAAGTATTTTACAAATGATTTGTGTATAATTTAGTTAATATTTAGTCCTTATTATTAGTTAATTATTTTGTATGTAAGAGCTCTTAATTTTTAGAATGCTATTAGTGATTTGAATCCAAGGCTAATTGTGCCACCATTGAGGTGGAAATAGAATTTTACCATCAAATTCATTCATCCACCGACTATAAGAGGCTTTAACATTCACTACACTTAGTCCATCAAAGTTAACATTTTTCACACAATCTTGTTTTTTTTTTCCTCACTCTCCATATTCTTGCAAAAGCATCTTAGTCTGCGATAGGTGGATCTAGATTGTAGATGTATTTGGTGTTGACCCTAAAATTTTATTTATTATGTTTTAGAGAAGGCATTAGTATACTAAGTGTCCTTTCAGTATCAAAAATGATTTTATTAATTTATCTTGAATTAATTTATGTTAATTTTAAAAAAATATTTTGAAAATAATCCCTACCCATTCCGAAATAAAATAATTTTGAAAAAAAATTCTCTTCTTATTTTAATTCAGAATTTTAAAAATAATTTAAAAAATTTTTTTTTTTCTATTTTAGTCTAGAATTTAAAAAAAAATAATTAAAAAAACTTTAAAGTTATAAAATTAGGCACATGTGCTATTCTCTATTATTACACTCAAAAGAAATAAATTCTAATATATTAACCAAATCTTCAAATATATCATTATGGTCAAATATGGTTACAATTTAAAGTCATCAAAATTAAAATCAAAATAGCCTACAAGATTTCTCTAACATTTCATCATGATAAGACCAATTTTAGATTTTCCTAAAATCGGACTAATATTCAGATCATAACAACAAACTTCAGTCCAACTATTATGAATTTGGAAGTATAAGCTTAATCTTGTTTTCACAAGAAAACAAGAACTAACAAGAATGATTCAAGAAATTCAAACCTTGCATATCAGTGCCTATGACCCCAAAAAAACATCAGCATAGACTCTCAAATAATCGTACTTTTTTTCTTATTGATAAAAACGGTGCTCAATTCAATCCTACACGGTAAAAACAGAGCTGGGTATCTTGATTTGAAAAACCGGCAGCTCCAAATCGGAGGGGAAGTAATTATGCACAGAGGCGCGGCCTGAGAAGCGACCAGCGGCGGTACAGTGGGCGGCAGGTCTGCAGAAACTTGAGAAATGGCAGCAGCAGCTGGGACCTTCGACGATATCAGCAGCGGCGTGACTTATAGTCCTTTGCTGTAGACGGCGACTGAAACTCTTGGTCGAGAACACGGTAGCGATGACCTCTTGATCGACGGTGGCAGTGGCGCAATTCCTGGTGTGCAGAACTCTTGATCGACGCCAGAGTCCAGTTGGAGTGCGGCTGAGCTCAATTTCGACACCGGTTCCTGGAGGTCTACGGCTTCTTTGAGGCAAAAGACTGTGATAAGACCCTCGGAGTGGGAAAGTGCCCGGAAAGGGCAGTGGAGAGTGAGGCACGGGGCTGAAGCTGAATTTTTCGACGATGTGGGTGAGCTTCTCAAAACAGATCGCTGTAGCAGGGATGAGCTTCAGCAATGAAGCTTGAGGCAACAACGAGATTCCTAGAGTAGCGGTAGCACAATGGGTGACGATGCTGAGCTCTGGTCAAGGTAGTTCCGAGGCAAAGAAAGGGATTACGAAGGAGGAAAAATGGGGTCTTTGTTTGGTGAAGGTGAAAGCGGGTAAAACGGGCCCTGGATGTCGGCAAGCTATATATGTATTTTTTTGTTTTTGCAGTAAGAGGAGCTTATTTATTTTCCTTTTTGACTTTGGGAAAGGTTAGCAGAATGAAGGGTGATTGAAGTGGCCAAGGTATTGCGTTTTTGCTGGAAATGGACGTAGGTTCAGGGCATATCTGGGGGCAAAATGAAAGTGTTACGTTCGACTTTTCTGGTTGTAGGTTTTTTTTTTTTTCTTTTTTTGCTGTGAATCCTCCTAATTTGTGTAATGGGTTTTTATAATTGTAAAATTAGAGTTTCTTTTTGAATCAAATTTTTATTTTAGTTATATTTTATTTTCTTTTTATCTTTTTTATTTTTTTATTTTTTTATTTTTTTATTTTTTTATCTCTTAAATTTTTATCTTATTATTTTTATTTTTATTTCTTTATTATTTTTTATCTTTGTTATCTTTTATTTATCTTCTCTTATCTTTTTATTATTTTATTTATCTTTTTAATTTTTAAATTATCTTGTATTATCATTTTTTAATTTTAATTATCTTATCTTTTATTTTTTTAATTTTATTTTAGTTTTATTTTAAAATTTTATTTTTAGTGTAAACTTGATTTTATTTTTGGGTTTAATTGTATTTTGAACTTTATTTTATTTTATTTTATTATTTTTTAACTTAAGTTTAGATTGATAATTTATGTTAAAATTTAAAAAAAAAAGTCAAACAAAATTAGGTTGAGCAACAATGGTGATCTCTATCTCTAGCTCTAGTTTCAAATGGGAGTATGGGCACTGTTCTAAGGTGATCCCAAGTATCCCATGTACATTGGCCACGTCATATATCTATATGCCCACATTATCGAACAATTTATCGACAACATGGCCACATCAACTACTCCTTCCACAATTTAGTGGAAACCCTAACAGGGACATAATCGGCTACTTTTCCAGACCAACAGAGTAGTTTACTCTTTTTTATGTGGTCCTACTACTGTGAAAGATTTATCCCCATAAGAGTAATAGTACCTGCATTGGTTGGAACTTCCACAACCATATATATCTTGTCAAAGAGGTACAAGATTGTGAGTCACAAGACATCATCTTCAAAGTATAAGATTTCTTGGGATCAAAGATTGGGGCATTTTGTGGAAAACACTGATCACAAGGCAAGCACTGCACCTGAATGAGATCACTTCCTGTGTCTGCGACAGCAGGAGACTCCACAGGTGGGGTACCAATGAAGAAATTCAAGAGGTAGTCGCCCTCATTTAGAATTATGACAAATTTCAGCTTTGTTTTCATACATTTGTGAAAGAAGAAATTGGTTAATTCATGAAATTGAGCCCAGTGCAACAATTTTATGGCCGCATATGGAGTCATTGAAGAGTTATAAAGGATGACAATGGTGAGTCACGGTGAATAAGATGAATGCTAAAACCATTATAGGGTAACAACTAACAATTTGCTTTTCCAATAATTATTGCATCCTTTCTTACTACTTCACGTGGGCTGTTCGATCGATTCCCAAGTGCACACATTATTCATTACTTATTTATTATATAAGTACACATAAAATCCCTTAAATTCATAAAGGCACATCACATGCCAATATGGAAAGGATAAGTTTAAGAACATTCTACACTTTGGTGCAATCAGCGGGAGCAAAAGAAACCTTTTGCTCATCAAGATCATACTCCACTTGATAATTAATTTGTGCCACATTCCCATATATTGGTATATCAGCGGCGCCCACCACCAAGCAAACCAAGTTTGGATAAACATCGGTAAACAAGTTCACAGGTTTTAGAACGACGTCAGCATTCGTAAAATGGAACACTGCATCTGGCAAGCTGGTGTTACTTCTATAACATAGGTCGTATGGCTGTGGAGGATTTTGCACTGCTTGCACCCCAGTGGCTTCCTTTATTAATTCTTTAAATTGGCTATGAACACTAGGCAGAAGATATGTCCATGTTGACCCTGAGTCAACTACAATATTGCTTTTGCGCCCACTATGAACATTCTTCACTGTCTTCTGTCCAACAGTGATATTTTCAAGATTAATGATATAAAAGGTTGGGGCTGAGGCTAAAGGAAGTAAAGGAGTGGATACTTTTGGGTCAGATATCACGGCTTCCTCCCCGAATTTTAGTTTACTAGAAGAGTTTGATGAAGAAGGGAGCAAACAGTAAGAGAATTTGTTTCCAAGTTGAGAACTTAGTTGTGATATCAGAGACCAAGGACCAGCACCAAGACCAACAAAGCCTGCAACTTCGCTAGGGTTTCTACCGTTATTGTGTCCACAACCAAACACTGATTTAGGAAATGAAACAGATTGACCAACCTTGCTGGGAATGAAGTTAATGAAATCCATGCCCAATTCTCCTTGGGTGTATGTCCCGTCCACATATGAAAAACTGTAAATACACTCCTCCGATTTCCCACAACCAGACTGGACATTGGCTTCGCGGATCAACGAACAATTTTGTGACTCACATGAAACACCCTCGAAAGTGGAAGAACTGTTGGGGTTAAATATTGGGCCATCTTGGGTGTAGCAACCCTCACAAGGTTCACATTGGACCCATATAAAATCACTTCCTGTATCTGCAAAAGCATATGTCTCTACTGATGGAGTACCTATATAGTGTCTGATGATGTAATCACCATGGGTTTGACTTGGAAATATTATAGTTTCCGCCAGTCTAGCTCTATATTCATTCAATGAGATATGGAAGTGATTGGCTCGAGATAAGGAGCGCAACGCGGCGTTTCTGTTGCGCTCTGAAGCCGTCATGGAAGAGTTGTAAAAGGGTGACAAAGGTGAGTCACGATGAATAAGGTCGATACTTAAACCATTCAAAGGCTTAGCAGGTTTAGGAAAGGATACTGAAATTGAAGGAAGGAGCAACATTGCAAACAAAAGTACAAGAACATGCATGTTTGAAGAGTAATGCTAGTTGACGCCAAGTTTTTCAAGAGGGTACGCACAAGACGAGAGAACAAGAGACGAAAAGTATAGAAGAATCAAGGTGGATGGGGAGGAGGGAATGGAGGTGCCTCCTTTTATAGAACTAGGTACACTGCGTGCTAAAGTCTTTCCTTCTTAAAAACTAGGGTGGTAAGACGCAGGGTAAAATATAAATAGAATAATATTCATACAAAAGTATTATTGAGAGCTTAAAATAACTTTAATAATATATATCATATAAAATAAAATAAAAGCGTAATTATAAATTATATATTTTTATAATTTTACTTTTATTTCATCTAAAAAATATTTATCTTTTAATATTAGGAGTGTAAATTCTTTTACCGTAATAATTAAATAAGTTTACAGTCAAATTTTGTAATTTATAATTTTTTTATAATAATAAATAACAATTTTATGTTATTTATTATTATAAAAAAATTATAATCCACACAAAGTGAGAAAAACATATTCTAACAATTACATTTTCCAAGCTAGGCGCTGTTAATTTTTAATCAGTTAATAATTTTGCATTATGAGTTGCACGAGAATTAATTTTCTGCTGCTTAAGTGAATCTACCGTTCAAATGTCTAAATCATAATTAATATATTGCTCCATATGGGTAGTCTGCAATACATACCATTAAAATACAGTGGTCGGTGTTGGCCTGAATTAATATTTTTATTTTTATATTTTTATACTATAATTTTATTTATTTTTTTATTTAATTTTTTTATTTTTTAAAATTTATTTTACACAAATCTACCTTCAATCACGTTTTTAACGTGACTGAAAGTGCCACCACAAATATATGAATATATCATTTTCCGTAACGTGGCTGGAAGCGCCACCACAAATATATGAATATATCATTTTCCGTATGTTATTACGTAATTAGAGGCCTAACCACAAGTATGTGACTGTACTATTTTCCGTACAAATTAAATGCTGGCCAGGTGGCTGAAAGATGCTTGTCACATGCCTGCCTATCATTTCTTATCTACTGCAGTACATGCCTGACACGGGAAATTAATTGTCACATGCCTGCCTATGGCAGAAAGATGCTTGTCAAATGCCTGCCTATCCTTTCTTATCCACTGCAGTACGTACCTGACACGGGAAACTAATTATGGCATGCCTGCCTATACATTGGTTTGCTGTCTCCTACCTAACATCTCTTGAATGTGCTAGCATTTAGTATGGAACATAATTGTATAATCACCTAGGATGTAACTTTTTTTTCAGAATAGCGTTTGTTCCATGTCGGTCGAATCAGGTTGTTAGGTAATGCTCGTTATGTAAAATGATGTATTTTATATTTTAATATTTAAATTAAATTATTGTTATTTAATAAATATAACTACTCGTGAGGTTATTATTTTCTTTTTTTCAATACTCAAGAATTTTAAAAATTAAAATATATTTTTATATAAATTTTAGATAATCTCTTATATTTATATAATATATTTTCTTTTATTTAAAAAAATTAAGCCTAACTTGCACTTATCATTATTCTAGATATTTTAAAATTTTTTTGTTTCAACTAAGAACATCACCATTGATGGAATTTTTTTTTGTGCATTTTTTTAGGGTATTTATTACCCTTTAAGTAAAAAGTATTAATCCTTTTTAAAATAAAACCTATTTAACGGTAATTTTCTTCTAATAAAACGATTCCAAACTCAAACATGAATAACCATACTGCTCACACATACACACATATTCAAAAGTATTTATTTTGTACTAAAGTTGGCAGCAAATTGACGCAGCAGGCTTATTTTAATTTTTATTTGTTCACTTTTTCCCCATTCAATTTCTGGTTCTTCCCTATACAATGGTCGGGAAGCATGTCTGTATTCTAAGATTTTTATTTCATATTTTTTTCTTCAATTTTTTTTTTTTCTATTTTCTTGCCAGGAAAATTTCCTTTGCGTGATTGCTTTTCTACTCTAAAAGCAAATTGACACATCAGACTTGTTTGGTGACACGTAGGAATTCCGTTAGCCATGTTAGCAAACACTAAATGGAGCGGTGACTAAGATTAACGGCAAGACCCAATTACAAATTATTTTAAATTATTAGTTGACATTTTCCAATGAATAAAGTATATATATGAGGATAAATTTGAAAATTGTGCCAAACTATAGGATTAGGTATATCTACATAGACCGACAAAATGTCAATTTTTATTTTTGAGGACCAAATATAAAGTCTGTCTCTTTTTTTTCAATGTCTTTTTAACGGTGATGGATTTATTTTGGAAGTGTTTCATTTGAAACCCTTGATAGACCCCCATTCACCTTTATTTACTGTTAAGCACAATCAAGAAGATGAGTATTTTCATTTACCAAAAAAAAAAAAGAAAAAAGAAAAGTAGTATTGCAACTTAGAGATAACATAGAAGCACTATTGTTTTGGTTTGGCGGAGAATGGAAAAATTTTAGTACAGACCAAAATATAGACTATTTGAATTATCAAAATATTTCTTTGCAACTAAACAATTTATTGGGAAAAAATTTTATGAGTTCTGGTAAATTTGTTCAAATTATTTTTTTTTGGTAGTGATTTAAATTATTTATTAAATAGTATTATAAAACACTAAAAATTGAAATAAATAATAATCGATACATAAATTATAGATTAAAGCAGGATATAAGAAGGCACTAAACTTTCTAGTAAGCATCTCAAATAAAAAAAAAAAGCTCACTTTCCACCAGTAGTCGGTGCAGCCCAATGAAAAATAAATCAAATATTATTCTGAAGCTACCAGTCGCACACAACCTTAATTAATAATTATATATATGATAAAATTTAATAAAAGTAATCTACAATATATATATATATATATAATAAAAGACGAATTGTGTATCGAAAATTGTATATGACACTCTTTAGTTTTTATTTGATTTCTCTCACTAATCAACTCATATGCCATCACATTGCAATGGAAGACTAGAAGCTCAAATGTCCAATATGTAAGTGATATGCTAACCCAAGTTCCAGGAAAAAGAAGAAAAAAAAAAAAGATGTGATGTGAGCAGAGGACAAGCCAAGCGAGTAATATGAAGAAAAAGAAAAAAGGAAAAATTTGGCAGGTGATGGGGAAGAGTGAGGTGAAACATTGAAAAAATGAATTTGAAAAGAAGAAATATGAAAAGGGGGCAATTGGAAAACAGAGAGATAAAGTGAGAAGAAAAAATTGCATTTAACTTGTGGTAAGAAAAGAGACAGAAGTGAGAATAATATAAGAAAGTTACACAAGTTAAGCTCAAAGAATTTACAAGTTAGTTGAAAAAATTAAAAAAGGTAGAATTTGAGCTTAAGTCAAATGTTTGAATCTGATTTTATTTCTTCCTTCGCAAATCCGGTCTTATTTCTTCCTTCTCCATATTATAACATTTTCTTACTATAAAAAAATCGCAAAGAAATATAATCAAAGTTATAAATGAGTTTAATAGGTTACAAAGAAGTATAGCCACAGTTATAAATGAGCTTAGGAGATTGTGAAGAAACATATACAATAGACACAGTTACAAATGAGTTTAAGAAGTTATAGGAAAATATATTCATGATTTACGCATTAACTTACCAAATTACAAAGAAAAATAAATACAGTTACATTTATCTAGCTAGGCCAAGTTTCAACTTTAAATATTGGGGCTAAATTACATTTATATATAATAATAATATAAAATTTAAAAAATAAAATTTTAGCTGATGACCAAAACGTGACACACCTATAAAATTCAGTGATTTTATATGTCCCTAAAGACTTTCAGTTCAATTGTTTGTTATTACTTTTTAATTTAAGGTTCACAAGATATTGAGCTCATTATTATCGTTATTCTTTATTTGTTGCACCCTCGCTGGTTCATTCATAGCAATATGAAAAATAGCTCGTTATTCGTTATTACCTTTCACGAGGTTTACATGGAGACATAAGTTAACAATATCGGAAGAGGAGCATCAATTGATTACAAAATTAATGGGCATAATAAAATTTTACAGGCCCTATCATTTAATTTATAAAATTTTATAGATTTAAGAATTTGTATTTTTTAAATAAAAATTTGGTAAAATTCTATTTCTGCAAATAACAGGACTGAAACAATATACCTTCGCTCTAGCATCACATCCTTGTTACTACTTCACTTGGGCAACCACAAGTGCACACACATGGTTCATAATTTATCATACAAGTACACATAAAATCCAACAATACATTAGGCTAACTCTAGTTCACACACATTCATCGTTCATCTATTATATATGCACACACAAAACCCGTATACACATGAAGGCACATCACAACTAAGCAAGAATGGACATGTTTTAGAACATTCCGCATGGTCCTTAGAGAAATCGGCAGGAGCAAAAGAAACTATTTTTCTTATCAAGATCATACTACACATGCAAATAATGTCGGGAAAATGTGCTAATTCTAAGTTTATAGTGAGACATATTGTAGGTGTCCCTCATGTGCAAATATGTAAAACATGGCAATCCTCTAATATTCAATAGACTCTTTTGATTGTGCCTCAGAAATAGAAGATAAGATAAGCAGAAATAGTATATCGATATATGAGAGTAATAATCCAGCAAATAGGAATGAATTGGTTTTGACACTATGATTTTTTTCTTTTCCTATAACAAGTTTTTTCACTATCTCCAGACCATAGATCCATGATTTTTATAGAAGGAAAAATAGTTGTTGCGAGCAATTATAAATCAAAAGAAATGCTGGTAGTAATACGTAAAAATGCTCTTTAGTAGTTATCAATCAATAATGGGACGTTTGCCAATTTATAATTCAAAAGGACGTTGGCCAACACTAATGGCTATTCAAGATAAATAAGAAAACTTTTAAAAATATTTCTATAAAACACAATAATCCCTCACTATTTTCAAAAGATTTAAAATAAGTTTAAATTTTTGTGAAAACATTTGCTCAATACCACTCATAAAGTGAATAAATCACTCTATTGTCTTTTGGGGTCAAGCAGACCTAGATAAGATTATACATAACCACAGAAATATTGATAAAACAAATAGCTTCTATGAATTAGCAAGTTTTGTTGTAAGTCGGTGACCACACCTGTCTTATTACACTTTCTCAGACATATTACTACTAAACAATGTAGCTTTGCTCTAATAGGCCATGTCCGCATCTAATAATTCATGAGTGCTCTAAAGATTTACTACTATCTCATAAGAGTAATTCTACTTTAACTTATATAGGTAATTCTATCAAGTGTACACTCTTGTTAATCGTCACCCATAAGTGCTATAGAAATCATTAAGAGCTTTTGTTCATTCTCTACTTATCAGCAGTTCAAGCACTATCATACACCATAAAAGGGACTTCAAAATTTATTTTGAGTTTGTAGAACTAACTGTGACTTATTATTACCCCCAGTCACATAAATTGAGTTATGGTCAATGTTAATTTCATTTGGCATTAATTAATCTCATCTCTCAATGTTTCAAACATGCAAATTCCCTTTTAAGACACCCTTGCAGTTTTCAAAAACTTGCTTCCGACGAGGCACTCCCCTTGGGCATACGTCCTTTCCCTCTTTTTGAAAATGCATGGCCTTTCCTATGAAATCCCAAGTAACCTACCCTACTTGATACAGGTATTGCATGCCTAAAATAATATTGTAGCCATTCATATTAAGCATATAAAAGGTAGTTTGAAAATCAACCTGTTGTGAGGACCATTTCTGATCTGGACAGCAGTAGTGCGCACCCAATTCTTAGGCTGAAAATGAAGCTTCGAATTTCCCACTACCTCCTTTAGAATCTCCTGTTGAAGCTTAACCAAGTGCATGGCTTTCATGATTGTTTCAGATTCGAGAACTCTCACTAATTTCTCATGGGTTGATTGTAGACCCCCTAAAAAATAGCTTAAAGATTGGGCCTCCATTAGGTTTCCCTAGTTGCTAACTCATCGAAACTTTCCATGTACTCTTTCAATTACCCGGTTTGCTCATGGTTTGTGAGCTTCATTGGAAGATCTTCATAGAATCCATCGCCAATACGTAGTGCTAAGTCAACCATAAAACAAATCCAGCTAGGAAAGATGTTACCCCTGCTTTGGCAGTAGTGTTGCTGCCAGAGATAAGCTTGACCATCAAGGCATCTCAATATTGCTTTCAATCTCCCCTCTTCTTCTAGCACCATTTTTGACACAAAAATTTGTTCCACCCTCCTTTTCCACACTCAGAATTCACTGCCATCGAAGGAAGGCAGCTCAAGCACCATCATTGATCCCTTTTCATCCTTCTTTTCCCTTTCTTCACGTCCTCGAATCCCAGTTTGTTTCACTTCCACTCCATCCTTTCCCGATGGTCCCTCTCCACTTGTTCCTTTCCCTTTCATCTATAGGAACATTTGTTGAAGATTTCCCATCTGCTCAAGCATCCTCTCCATCTTGTTGTCTTATACCCTTGCTGCGTTTATAGCTGTGCTTGCAAAGCTCACTGTTGGTCCTGCAATTCGGCTATCGCCTTATCCACGGCCTCCGCCCTCTTCTCTAATTCCTGACCATGAACCAGGCTTTAATACCAGATGGGAGTGGTGATCATAAAACAAGGAAATAAAACAAAATTTTGTATCGAAGGTAGCTTACTAGCTCCGTACTGAACGTTACCAAATTCTTTTATGATGCCTCACAATTGCTTCATCATATTTTATAAGTTAACAATCTTCTAACAACCCTTCTAACAAACCCACTCACTCTTTGCCAAGTGGCTTGCACCGATACTCACTTAAAACCAGACAAAATGCTAAGTAAACAATATCGTCCTTCAATTGTTATTCTCCTACCCCCGCAACGTTGTCTTGCTCTAGTTGTCCATCTTCTACGCGACGCCGTATTGTTCTGCCTTCTTCCTTTCCTAGCAGAATTAATGGTCGTCCCATTTGATCTGCTACATCCTACCTTGTTGGTTGATTTCCCCAGGTCTTAAATCGGATCTCTAGCTCGAATTAGGGAAAGGGCTGAGCACGGCGAGGCACTTCGACGGTGCAGCTCTCAGAGGCAGAACAGGGCTCCTAGCAGCGTGATGGTGTGGCGGCGACATGACAATAGGAGGGCGTGGTGGAGATGGGTGGGCTTCGTTGCTGCGACAATGGGCTTCGAATAATGACGCCATGGGATCCAATTAGAAAGAGGCAATCGGGCCCAACTGGACTCCTCGGGGGCTGCGGAGGTACCTTCTTGCGCGGTTGTGAAGAAATTTTGGGGAAGAGAGGTATTGGTGTGAGCAGGTGGCAGAGGCGCGATGCCCGTTTGGAGGTGCCGAGTAAGAGAGAGCCGGTGGCATCAGAGAGAATTGGGTTTGAACGGGGTTGAAGAGAATGGCCTATTCGAGCATTTTGGCGAGGGGATGGGTTCTTGAATTTTCACTTGGTAAGAAGGAAAAAAAAAGTAAGCTCGTGAGAAAATATGAAAAATTAGGGGGATTGGGGGCGATTGCTCTGTGTTATTCTTGTCTCTCTGGGGTGATTTAGGTGAAGTATCTTTTCTATATTTGTGTTCCTGTAAAATTTTCTTTCTATCCAAATTCTAATTTTTACTGTTATCTTCTATCAAATTATTTTGGTTTGTTATCTTTTATATTTTATCTTTTATTATCTTTTAAATTTCTTTTATCATCCTGTAAATTTGTTATCATTATATTTTATTATTTATTGTTAAATTTAATTTTAATCTTTAGATTTAATTTTAAATTTAAATTTAATTTTAAGTTTAATTTTTATTTTAGAGTTTAATATTAATTTTGTGTTTTAATTCAATTGTATGGTTAAATTTAATATTAGAATTTTAATTTAATTCCTTATCTTGTCGTTGGTTTGAATTCTGTCTTTTTAAGTTTTGAATTTAAATTTTAGAATTAAAATTAAAATATATAAAATATTCTTAAATTAAAGATTAATTTTAAAATTTTAAAATTTTTTGCAAGATTTTTCTTAATTTACTAAATCTTGTAAAATTTGGATAACATTGATAGAGGACTTAGGTTTAAATTCTCTACTGTATTTATACCAAAAAAGAAAATTAAATTTAATGGGTGTTAATAAATTAGTGATGAACAATATCGTTTGAAGGAACACCTTCAAAGTTTCAAACTGTTATTCTCTGTGTTTAACACCTTAAAACAAAATTTGACTTTATTACAAAATTAATTTGATGTGGAGTGAATAGGGATGGTAATTATCCTTGATCAATCAGGAATCTGCGAGGATCCCCTGACTTCAGCCAAGGATCAGGGAGTTGTTTCTCCTCCTGGAGTTAGGGTGGGGAAAGAATTTTCCCCATTGGTAATTCGGGGATGGGAATCCCGAATTATTAAAATTACTAAAATACCCTTATTCTAACAATTAGTAACATATAATGAAAGGACTAAATTAGTATAATTGTATATAAAAACCCTAATCTATTGTGCTGTTCATAGAAAAATGACAGTTGCACGTATAGGGAGAATGTATCATTACTCCTGTTCACTTACTCTTGCTGCAGCACAACTCTTTCTCACCATCTCTCACCCTCACGGCAGTAAGCAATTCAAAATCATCGACTCTTCTTCCTCTGTTCTTCATCACTGCAGGGTCTGCAGCAATTAGTAGCAGAGTTCCAATTAGCTGCAGGTTTTCATCCACAGGCCAACTCTCCAATTAGCAGCAGAGTTCCACACATCCAGTCGGTGAAGCAAAGAGTGCCAACAGTTCCAACAATCCAACCATTTACACAAAAATTTCTCAGTCTTGGTCATTGGTTTCTGCACTTTTCACCTTTTCTATTTTATATCCATTAATTTATAACACTTCCAATTTATGAATTGGGTTTTGGTTGTTTTATTTTGAAGAGTTCTTGGTTATATCTCTGATTATTTGCTCTTCCAATAGTTTTATGATTTTCATTATTGTTGATCGGGCTTGAGTTACTTTTTGCAATTCCAGGAAGAAGCCTCACAAGCGCTAGAAACCAGACCATCAAGGAAAATTTTCCAAGACTAGGCATTTCCACTGGGTGTGTCAGAAGTTGACAATGGGATTAATTTTGCTATTTATTCACAGCATGCATCTGTTGTTACACTTTTTTAAGTCCGTCTTGAGGGGTAAATGTGCATATTTTTCTCATATTATTCGTTGAAAGATTATAGCATCAACAAAAAATCTTTGAAAGATTTTCTATAATTGTATATTTTAGCCCAGTAAACACTCTTCTCACAACTCTTTAATTTCTGAGATTGTGATTCTGCCTATGATTTTTCACTTTATGTATTTTTATTTTTAAAAGGCAAAAGAAAGAGCTTTAGTACTAAGGACTCAAAACTCAAACAGATATGTTAAGGTTAGCTTAGAAAGTGACAAGATTAGATTCACACAGTGATGTGGTTTGAATTTCTCTTGGTGTGGCTTTAAGATGCAGGAGCAACTCAAATATATGAATAAAAATTGGAAAATTTTTAGCAGATTTGTTGTAGTTCTATTTCATGTTTGTTGGGGTTTATAAGTTATAACAACTGATCTTGTGATATTTCTCAAAGAGTATGAAGTTTTCTACACGTTTCCAGTAACAGAGTTTGTGAGGTGCTTCTCTATCATTCAAACTCCTAAGATATATCTCAAAGAGGATGAAGTTTTTTGCACCTTTCTGGTAATAATTCATACTCAGGTCATTTTAAGATATTATCTTTTTCATGCAATACTACTTTCACTTATTTGTGGGGAGTGATTTAGCAACAAATCTGCTTTGTCTTCAAAGTTATATTTTTTATTGTAATATATCCCACCATGCTATAATTGTATTTTTAAATATTTTTAGAATTTTGGATTCCCACAGGAATGGAGGTGAGGACAGAAAAAATTTTTTTAATAAGATTAGGGATAGAAAAATTTTTTTCCATCAAAGTCGAAAAGCAAGAGAGTACACTCCATGCCTATCCTATCCTGTCCCATCCGTTATCATTTCTAATAATAAAAGGATCACGTTCCTTTAGAAACAGTCAAAGTAGTTCAATTCTTCATTTTTCACCATTTTTCTTCCAAGTTCAAACCATATCATGTGTCAAAAAAAAGGACCACCTTCAAACTTTGTCTGGGCTGCCTTTGCACTTCCAACAACGATCAAACAAGGCATGCGCATGGAAGTCAATTTGGAAATGGCATGGGCCCGGAAAGAAACTTCTAAACCGAAATAGGTCAGCAATCCTTGCCAAATTGCACACGTTTGAGTGTCATGGCCCATAACCTATTGATACAAGAATGAAAGCTCTAAGAGTGGTGACCAAAACAAAGAGCAGAAGAGAGATGGAGACAGGCCTAAAAGCATTTACGGAACGATAAATTTGCTTTAAAGTGCCTCTCTCAAGTAAGATTTTTTCATATACAAAATTTAAATAAAATTCAAAACAATTTTGTTTAAAGTGCTCAAATTCCTTTGCTAAGATCAACTTGCGTTGGTCCCTTCTTTCTCTTTTATTTTGCAAAACTTAGATCAAAACTTTGAGTGCTTTTTTGTTCTTGGCCAATTTTACTATCTTCTACTTTCGTATAATTCTTAATTAAATAACTTGAATTTCCCTTTAAAAATATCTCATATTTCCTTCCACCATTATCAAAGTCTTTTTAAACTTTAAACTTCCATTTATTAACCACAAAATCTTCCTCAAAGTATATAAAACCAGGAGAATTAATTAAGGGTTGGGAAAAAGGAAGGAAATGACATGTGAATGAGGAATTTGACCCTTTAAAAAAATTCTACAAAATCCACGGAGACATTAAAGTGATACCATTTATAGAAAGGATTATTACACATATCAAATTCTTACCATTTTTATTAATTTATACCCATGAAATTAATGCAATAAGCAATATCAAATGTTAGTAAAGTTGGTAATTTCTTTTATAGAATTATAGTGTGTAATAAAAAAGAGATAAAGCTGAAATTAAAAAAGAGAAAAATTAATAAAAAATCATATATTTAAATGTAAAAAAATTAAAAAATTACTCAAATAAAAAAAATAAAAATTAAGTATTCCAAATCCTTGATCTTATCCTTAACCTTATGAAGCTCGTCCTCGATATCTTACTGCAAGAGTGTGAACTTATCATTTTTGTTAAATTAGGGCATGCAAAATACACACAGGCCAGCAGATAGAGCAAGTCGTACGTCCAACACCCAAAAACAAAAAAGGAGCAATTTGTATGTGTAATTATGGGACATGTGTCAGCATTCCATTTGTTAGAATGTGACTTTGGGATTTTGGAGCAAGCATTATACATGGCCTGCGTATATTTTCAAAGTAACAAAATTGATACATTCTTATACTTTTTTATATTTTTATGTTCTTTTTTAATTTATTTTTATATATACATATATAATACGCAAAAATTGTATACACATTATTTTTCTCATACATTGATCATCTTTGGAACTTATTGCAATGACCAATTTGATTATGCAACACCCCATGCAATTGTTCTATTTCTTCCTCTCACATAATATATATAAATTAAAATCATATAGATATAATTTACACAAGAATCTCTGTTATTATATATATATATATATATTTTTATATAAAGATTCATTTACAAATTATATAAACTTAGAAAATATAATATAGCCCATGCGCTTTCCAATTACAAGTGAGCTTAATATATAGGGTGAAGGTTTCATTTTGTAAACAAGCTGCCACAGGAAAATAAAAAAAGATAATGTAAGAAAACTTCATACTCAAAAATAAAAATGATTTTTTTTTCAGCTAATTTATTTCAAATAATGTTATTTCTGATGGGAGTATAAATACGGGGTAATATTGCTTATTTTCACGGATATTTTTTCAATGTTATATACTGTATTATTATTATTATTATTATATTTTTTATTATGAATCTTGCTTCTTCTATTTTTCTTTATTTTTTATTAAAAATTAGCCTAACTAATAAATAGGTTATTAAATTATTTTAAATAATAATTTTATCACAAAATTTATTAAATTTCATAATTGAGTCAAAAGATTTAATAACAATAACAACAAATAAAGTATCATTTTACTAAATTTCAGAAATCTAATAATTTAAAAATTTTTAAATAAGTATTTAATAAAAATTAATTTATAAAAATAACATTATTACCCTTTTTGGATAGTTACTTCTATATTTTTTTGAAAAAATAATTATTTTAATCATTAAAAAATATACCTTTTATCAATTTGATCATCAAAAAAAATTTGTATCAAAAGAGTCCTTCAATCTCCAAACCCTTTTCAATTGAATTCTTCCGTTACTTAATCCGTTAAATTGAAGATGAAATTAATGAAATGTAATAATACAGGGTCTACGTGGACATTCTTTTACCGAGGAGGGTGACGTGGCCATCTTACTGTATCTGCATTTGCCTTATTTATTTTTGTTTATTTAAATTTTTTAAATAAATAAAAAACGAACAGACCAAGCTTAGGCTATCTTCTTCGCAAACGATGAAGACGAACTCTGGTCTTCCAGCTTTGCTGCAATGCTCATCGGCGATGTGAGCTCCAGGTGGCAATCCTTGATAATCAACGACCTACCACGGCCCACAGATGAAGGTACTCTCCAGTTTAGATGGCCTCCAGTATGCTCCTAGTCTTCTATGCATTGCTCTGCGCCACTGCCTCACGGCGGCGCCATCGCGAATCTAGGACGGCGTCTTTCACTATGAAAAAATATTTGATTTTCAATGGTCAATATCTATCGATAGCATACGAAATCTGTCGGTTAAATAAATTTTTGATTGATGTTTTTAAAAGATTTATATTAGTTAGAATAAGTGTCATAACTAATATTTTATAACTAATATTTACGTAATAATATTACTTAGTTGATAATCACAATAAATTAAAAAAGTGATAAACAATAAATTTATTTATTTATTTTAATAATTTATATTTTAATAATTTAATTTTATCAATAAATATAAATCTTTGATAAATAAAAATAAATTTATATTTAATAAAAAATTTATTAATTTAATTAATAAATAAAATCTCTTATAAATGGAATAAAATTAAAATATGTAAAATATTTGAATTCAACTAATAGACATACACCTTAGTAAAAATAACAAAGATCTTAAATTATTGATTGCATAAAATTGTTGAAATATTTTTTATCTTTTTTAAAATGAATTGATAAAATTATTGAAGATTTCAATATCAAAAATTTATTTTTGTTGATCTTAAAATAACTATATTATTGAATAATTATTACAAAAGATCAGTAAGGATAAACTTACAATACTAAACATTTCCAACACCTCATCAATCCATTCAAACCTACGGTATTAAGCTAATAAAAGCAATGTAAAGAAAACTACACCAATTATTAATGTTAAAACACTAAACAACTATAGTTACACTAGGCGGAAGAAGTACCATTGTTGAGAGTATTATGGCAAATGTGTATGAGACAGAGAATGGTAGAGGGCATCATGGCGTGCTTCAACGCCCATGAAAGCTGCTTCTATGCTCAAGTCTTCGTCACCCACATCCACATAAACAATGTCTTTGCAAGTGCCACTATGAATATGGATTGAGTGGAAGAAGAATGCCAAACAAAATAACAGAAAAGGGAAATAAGACACAAAGTTGGATTCTATAGAGGGAGGAGGAGTTAGAGCAAGAGAAGAGACAAATGTACATAGTTTATGCTCTTGTCTGTTGATCGCTTGAGGAGGCCGAAGGAAGGCTAGAGTGACAGCGAGGAAGTTAAAAGATGAGAGAAGAGAGAATGGAGAATTACACCAATGGGTGATGGGGGAGTTCGCAGATTCTTTTATAAAGGTATTTTATTAGTAGCTTTATGTTGTTGATAAACATAAAAATATTCAAAATTTTTAACTAGTAATAAGATGTGGCAAATAGTAAATTTTATTTTAGTGCTATTTTCGTAACTAATTGCATATATTTTAATTTAGTAAAATGAATTCACATCCTCGGTGCCCCCATGCGAAACAACCAACGTTTTAGCTTTTTTTTCCTAATGGCAAAAATCATCATTAAATTTATGACATGACATTTGACTATTATTTTTGTAACCAATAAGAGACATTTTAATTTATACTAATAATCTTAACTTACAAAAAATATTTTAATTTGCAACCAATTAAAGATATTTTAATTTCATATTTCTATTGACGTTAAAAGTTCTGTAAAAAAGAAATTTGTCAAAAATTAAAGAATTTTTTGTACTGTTTCCTGGCTCAAGTGAGTAGTCCAAGCTTAGAAGAATCAAAGGAGCCATCCAAGAGAAGCTACGAATGCTGAAATTTCCAACATTTGAATATGGGGTAACAGTTTCTAGCCCTAATCTTGTTTGGCTTACTACCATTTAAAAGAGGGTATTGAAGAATGCTATCCTCACCCTCATTAGTGTTAAAAAGACCGACGGAGGAATAAACCCCCAAATAAAGAGGTAGAAGGCACACCAAACTTTGAACAAGAATTAAAATCTTCCTCTTGGTTTTACGTTGAAGAATCCTCTATGTAAATAAACTAAAAGAGTACCCCAAAAAAGCTTTTTGAGTGCAAAAGTCTAGAAAGGTCATGAACTTTTCATCTGACCAGTCATTCTTTTGCTAATAGAAGTAATTGAATAGACATTGGACGAGATTATAAACAAAAACAACTAAAGAATGGAATGGATATTTTGTCGTCAAGGCCGATAATAATATGAGAAAAATATAAATTTAAAAAAGAAAAAAATAATAAGAAAAAAATAAAATTTATTAATTAAATTATCAAAAGATAAATAAAAATTATTAAATTTTGTAAAAATGAAAGTCAAATAATCTAAATTTATTAAAGAATAAATAAAATCTTTTTAGCATCCATGACTATTAAACAAATTCTCATGAGAACAATTTCTAGCATCCACTATGATCTTCTTTAGCATCCATGACACAAAAAATGCAATCAACAATGCTAGACAGAGAAGACTAGATATGAAGCATAAGAAAATTGGATGGCTTCGAGAGAAGCTTGAGGATTTTCCCAAATTTTGATTCAGTTGAGGGTTTCATCGAGAAGAAATTTGGGAAATCCCCAAAATTTGTTGCAATATGATGCTCCAACAAGACATTTTAATCATATTTGATTAGGTTGACCAGCCTAAGAAATGGAAACGTTACATAGGAGTTTTGTTAGTACATGTCAGTACCCCGTTAAGAATTGACAGAATGGGACGGAAGGATCCAATTGTAAAGGGCTAAGATATTGGAGAATAAAATTTATAAGACATTTTTGGAAGACCAAAATTGATAAAATATGCATCATTGGAGGACCAAATCAATAATTTTCCCTTGTTTCTTTTAATCCAAGTTAGGGTGCGGCTCCTTGCCCCTCCAGTAGGCGGTTTACAATCATGGTATTTTAGTAAGAACGCTAGATTAATAGGGGTAGTTCAGGAACTTAGCCATTCTTTCTCGTTTGACTA
Organism: Dicorynia guianensis; assembly: GCA_037013595.1. Lineage (NCBI taxonomy): Eukaryota > Viridiplantae > Streptophyta > Magnoliopsida > Fabales > Fabaceae > Dicorynia > Dicorynia guianensis. The sequence continues at coordinate 9,402,350 of JASUAB010000009.1, forward strand.
AATGCAGAAAACAAATTCTAGCACAAAACGGGAAGGATACTGCCACTGCTAGAGATAGAGAGAGAAAGAGCGAGGAAGCGAGAGAGAGAGAGAGAGAGAGACATCATTTTCTTCCGAAAGGGTTGAACACTGAAGCAGAGGTTGATTCAGACTGAAAGAAACGTAATGCGGGAAAGTGAGAGAAACCAAAGATGGGTTATTATGGTTTTCCTGTAAACACTTTGTTTCGGATTTAGAAATGGTTCTTCCTCCGAGACCCTCTTGAACACCATGGCAAGAGCTACGACCTGAAGCAGTGAGAAAGAAAGGATATTTCTTTTATCAGGTAGCTAGATTCAATATCATATTCTATCTGATTTTTCTGCGTTTGTGAATATCTCTGTTATTCTCTTAATAAAGCCTTTTGCTTTAATGTAAAGGTTCAACTTTTATCTATTTCTTCAGCTGTATTTTGATGGTAGAAGGGTAGAGTTAAAAACCCTAGATTGGTAAACTTGGATTAGGAATATCGATGTAGTTGAAAGGAAGCTGATAGTTTATCTGTTATATCTCGGCGAGTCTAGATGGCCAAATTTGCTAATCTGCTACTCGAAATATCTCTTCTATTAGATTTTGATATTGCTTTGCTATGAGAATAATGAATATATACCCCTGCCACCCGGGGCTTTTGGGTTGGTAATGATCTTGACTCAGTTGCAACCCACAATTGTTCTTCATAAATATGGTTTAGGCAGCCAACTAATCTTAATCTTGTAGCATTTTTTGATATGTAACACCTTATTGAATTTGGTGCTTGAACATCAAATGCTAATTGGATCTGGAGCTTATAATTTTCCAGAATTGTAAGTGCACCCTGCTGCAGCAGATGTATAAATTACTTTAAAGTTTATCACGCACGCAGAGTTGTCAGCATGCATATCTCATTAATGTGTAAGCATCAGTTCCTTTGGTCACTATCAGTTTCAGAGAGTTCATTTTATCAAACTTTTTTCATTTAATCAAGCATTTGTGCTGCCCACATTGTTAATCATGCCTGGCAAAACTTGAGTACACACAATACCTCAAACACTGACAATAATAGGATTTTCTCAATTATGCAAGGATTAGGAGAAGGCAGGAGTCTTAGAGAGAAAGATAAGAAAGAAACATGTGCGTATGACTATTTACTTCAGTTCATAATATGCAGTAGTATAACTGATGAAGTACCACATATCTCACTCATCCTTTACTTTCATTCTTGAGATTGCATTCCTGTATATGGAATAACAACATATTATTATGATATTATCTCATTTTATTTTTCATTAAGAAAAATTATTTAATGGTTTTCTGTAAACCTTAATTTCTTATACCATTATAGAAATGATAAAAATTATAAATTAGTGATCATAAATGCATCAGTAATAGTATCATGATCTCAATTGAAATGATTTTCTTCTAGGGTTTCTTAACTGTACAGTTCTTTGGATGTTATTTTTCACATGTTCAAAACACTTGTAGAAAAGTAAACACTAACAATTCTCTGATCAATTTTTTTACTTTCATTAAAGAAGCCAAGTCCCTTTTTTATCTTTCTTTTTTGTTGGTAGGTGGGGCAGGGGGAGGGCTGGAGTGTGCTTCTTCCCTTCTATGATCATGTAATTAAGTTTATTCACCATTTACTTTGTTCATGAAGAAGTAGTCATACAAGTCACTAATGAAGATAGTTTATCATAATGAAGATAGTTTATCATCTGTATCCTGAGAAGATTCAGAGTCATTGAGCTTGTACAAATGTCATTGTGCTGATTTATGAATATCTATATGGTTAATGAGTTTTGGGAGGTTATACCCAGTTTCATGTCCACACTCCAGATACTTAGTATCCCTTTAGCAAGTTAAGTCTGCTAAAAATATCCGCCTGAAAATATCATTCTACTTCTCAAATCCAGCATTCAATTTAAGATTTTGAAGTGACTTTTGATTCTTTACTTACCATGCTTCATAAATTTTTACATTAGCAGTGCTGTTTCCTCAAATAATATTATTGGCATCATGTGACAGGCAGATTTATCATATCATATTTCCACGTATGACACTCCCACATATTTTTCATGTTAATTTGTTACTCCAACTTATTCTCTTATTTTCATACTGTTGACAGGCAATTGCTATATAGGTTTCCTTTTGGGATAAGGTCAGTAGGTTTTGAAAGTTCCCAAGATTCTTCATGCTTCTTCACATTTGTATGCAGTGACTAGAATTGGTCAGTTGCTACGATTCTAGAACTTCAATTTGACGCAGTCTCTGGAAGTGTATGAAGAATTTGGCTTTTCAGCATTTCATTTCCACAAAATTCTTGTTTCTGAGGTTGCAAATTGAATAAACATTTCTACATTATTGCATGCATTATTTGTAAACATGGCTATTGTGTACAATCCCTTTGAGTTGATTTAATTCTGAAGAGTGATGGTGTGATGGAACAATCAAGAATCTACAATCACGATTAATGCAATACAATGGAACCTAGAAATGAAGAGTTAGAGCCTGCATTACAATCAATAATGCAGGACCATCTTGATGGCGTGCAAGTGCATAATAGTAGAAGACCATCTGACCTTAATTCATTAGAAGTTAAACCTGTACTGAATTACTCCATACAGACAGGTGAGGAATTTGCTCTTGAATTTATGCGAGATAGGGTGAATCTCAGGAAGCCTGTATTGTCAAATGGTGGTGATCCCAATCATACAACAGGTTATATGGATTTGAAAGGCATTTTAGGCATCAGTCATGCAGGATCTGAAAGTGGATCAGATATTTCTATGCTTTCAATGGTTGACAAAGTTCCAAAAGAGTTTGACAGAAAGAATACGTCAGTACTTGGAGACAGAAGCAATTATGGGTCAATTCGATCAATACCAAGAACTTCATTCAATCAGGACAGTAGTCAGTTTATGCATGGATATGCCTCTTCTGCAGGCTTTGATGGGTCATCAATGATGATGAAGGCTCTTTGCAGCTTTGGCGGTAGAATATTACCACGACCCAGTGATGGAAAGTTAAGGTACGTTGGAGGTGAAACACGGATTATCTGTATAAGAAAGGACATATCTTGGGAGGAACTAATGCAGAAAGCACTGTTAATTTACAATCAGGTTCGCATTCTTAAGTATCAGCTTCCTGGAGAAGATCTGGATGCTTTGGTATCTGTGTCATCTGATGAGGATTTGCAGAACATGATGGAGGAATGTAACCATTTAGAAGATAGAGAGGGATCACAAAAGCTTAGGATGTTTTTATTCTCAATGAGTGATTTGGAGGATGCTCAGTTTGGTCTCAGTAGTATGGGTGATGATTCCGAGATCCAGTATGTTATTGCTGTTAATGGCATGGACTTAGGATCAAGAAACAACTCAAACCTGCTTGGTGTGAGCACTTCAGAAAATGATATCCATGGTTTGGAGACACAAAATATAGGCAGAGAGACTAGTAGAGTGGCTGCTGAATCTATTGGTGCCAGCGATGCTCCCTTGGCTGGGAAATTTGACTTGTCAGTGATTACGCAATCTGCACAACCAATGCCACCAAACTCCTCTGATGTTTATGAAACCTATTCACTATTTTATAGTGACCAGATTATGCATCATGGGGAAACTAGTGGACAATATCCTGTCCACCATGGCCTTAATCCTTCTAACAACCCTTTTACTGCTATGCCTCCTCATGTGCCAATTTGTCAACCAGGGATTTTAAACGAAGGCCATCAACCTAGTGGGTTACAACTACATAATTCAGAGATACCAGTAATGCAGGTGAAAACAGTGGGTGAGAGTTTAGTTCAACAAGAAAGTGAAGCTGGTAAAATTAGATTTTCAGAAACACCGTCTCCTGTACCCTCACAGCCAGTTGATGGCTATTTGAGAAATAATTATACAGAAGCATCAGTTGCAGTTACTGTACCAGAGGGGCATCGACCTTCAATGCCTTCAACAAAAAAAGATCAGCATCAGAATTATGAAGAGACCTCTTCAGAATCTAGCGGTGCATTTGGTCCTGCTTATACTGATTCCCGGTCCAATGGTATTGATTTGAGTTGTCTTCACCCTCCTCCCCTTCCTAAGAGAGTCTACTACTCAGAAAGAACTCCCAGGGAGCAAGTAGAGTCGCTGAATCGATCTTCAAAGTCAGATGATACACATGGTTCTCCATTTCTTGTGTCAGATTTACTTTCTGATATCAATCCTCAGGGTTCAGTTACAGAATCTGGTGACAACTTGCATGATGGAGATCTGTCTTATTCAACTGAGGGATTGGGCACTGCATCAAAGCCATTGTATGTAGGTGGTGACACCACTGATAATGGGTTTTCCAAACAACATACGAACAAACTGATGCCTGATGCAAGCAGTCAGATGAATTCAAACCTAGCAGAACTTGTTGATACTGAGTTGAAGCAGATATTATTAAACAATGAAGGAACCAAAAATGTGGCAAATGATGAGCAGGTTGATATATTGGAAACTGAAAGTCGTTATAAAGGTAACCATAACAAGTTCCTGCTTGATGAAACCAATGACAGTAAATTAGACATTCCTGGTTTGCAATCAGTTCCCTCTGTTAAGCACCATGATGATCCAGCATCCAATCTTCCAGAGATTAATTGGGATGACATGTCTGGAAAGCAATCCATGGATGATAGTATGGAGCAAGCACCACTTGTTTCTTTAACTGGGAACACAAACAAAGATGTTTCTCAAGAATTTGTCTCAAATTCTGTTCCCAAACAATCACAAAGTGACATTCTTATTGATATTGATGATCGATTTCCACGTGAATTGCTTTCTGATTTGTTCTCTAAAGCAGTACTTGCAGAAGATCCCTCTAGTCTACATCCACTAACCAGGGAAGGAGTGGGCTTAAGCATAAACATGGAAAATCATGAACCTAAACGATGGTCATATTTTCAGAAACTGGCACAAGAAGGGCTTGATAACATGTCTCACATTGATGAGGATCACCTTGGTTTTCCACCTGCTCAAGGAAAAGCGGATGAAGATAATAGACATCACCATGTTACGTCGTTAACAACTGATGATGTTTCGCCAGACCATGCGGATTCCCAACTCAAATCTGCTGAAGAAAATCAGGACTTACATGGAACGATTGGAACAGAGACCAGTATTCTGCAGTCAGATTATGATAATTCCCATGTGAAGGACACTGAAAGTATGCAGTTTGATGCTATGATGGAAGACCTTAGAGCTCAAGAGTCAGAGTATGAGGTATGCTTCTAATGATTCTTAGGTTTTTGAATTTGTATAAACATTTTTCTGCTAACAAAATTTCTTATGGCTGTAATTTAGGATGGGAAATTTGAAACGAGAAATACTGGTCTTCCACCTCTTGATCCCTCTTTAGGAGATTTCGATATCAGTACCTTGCAGGTAAGATGCTTTGGGTGCTATGATTATTTTTGGGTGATTGAAGACTTTGTTTGTATTCTACAATATTGCTGCAGGTATGCATGTTTTACATGAAAGGATGGTAACTACACATTTGCATCCACCTTTACAGACAGAAAAAGAGAAATCCATCCTCCTCCTGTTGTAAAGTTAGTTACTGGTTATCTGACTGTTGTAAATAGATTATCCATAGTCTTACAGCAGTATTAGCTGATCAAAAAAACTTTCTTATAAGCTGTAAACCTTTGAATAACATGTGCTTACTGTTGCTGGTGGCATCTGCTGGTTGTTAGCTTGTGTACTCTGCCTTAGCCTGGGCCTTGTTTCCCTGCCATTTAGCATTATAAATTAAAAGAAAAAAAAGTTGTTTGATGCTTTGATGCTTCTGGGAATTATGATTGGATTTATTCACACATTGAACTCTGTTATAATAGTTTCGATTTCAAATGTCTTTGCTTTAATCGATAATGTTTTGTTTTTCAATAGTATTTATGGATTTGAATCCCCTGCATTTTTTATTTTCTGACTTTGGTGAGTTCTTTCTATCTCTCTATGGTTTACATTTAAATCTAAATGTGGGTTCTACATTTTTTTCACTTAACCTTTTTTTATCTCTTAACTTGGTCTCTGTCTCTCTTACTTCACAACCTAACTTTACATCCAAATCTAGTATTTACAATTATAGTCTCTCTCTCTGCATGATTACATGTGTGTTTGTGCCTCTTTGTTTTATTGGACTTATTTATTATCTATGTATGGCTTCAGATGGCATGAAATTATGGCTGTAATATTAAATTTATAGCCAGCCAGTGTGGAGACTATCTTGATATACATTGTCAAATAATCACTTGACTAGTTTGAGCTGTTACTATTGGTGCAAACTTGGACTTTTGTATCTAAATATGCCTTCAAAAGTAGAGTGCCTATTTGCTTTTGCTAAGACATTAGGATGCCTGGAGAGTATCTTTGTCTTTTTGGTGATCCTTAAAATAAACAGTATAATGATATATTGAAAGTGCATCATAAAATTAGTTGAAATTGTTTGGCAGTCTTTTTTCTCTTCTAAGTCTTTTATATCTTCTAAAATGAAATGGGAGGATGTGCTTGGGGATGGGAGGAGTGAAAATCAAAGGAATGAAATGTGGGATGTATCCAGGCTCCCATTATATCTAAGAATCTTGTCTGTATTCATTCTTACCGTTTTTGCTCCTACCAAAGGCACCCTATAAAATTCTCTATACCAATTTATGTCATCTAGATTTTCTAAAAGAAAATTTTTGAAGAACCATAAACCATTTGTGAATTTTCCAGTCACCAAGAATATGAGAACAAAATTTTCATTTAGAACAGTTGACTCATGATATGAGATTTGGAGGATTTCTTCTCTATCATTTGACCCTGTGAAAGTTATGCTTTTCTGATTAGCTAGCTGTTTTATATGTCTTTTACAAACGTTCATAGGCTTCTTATATTCATTTACAGGCTTTGCGTATGCATTCATTATCTTGCTAAAAGACTGGCCTAAAATGTTTAATGCATTTCTATCCAAATTGAAGGCTGCTAATTGTTATTTATTTTATTATTTATTTGCAATTGGTAGGTCATAAAGAATGAAGATCTTGAAGAGCTGAGGGAACTGGGTTCTGGTACCTTTGGGACTGTGTATCATGGAAAATGGCGTGGAACAGATGTTGCCATTAAAAGAATTAAGAAAAGCTGCTTCACTGGTCGATCATCTGAACAAGAGAGATTGGTAACGTGTTTTTAAATTCCACTCAGACAGCCTGTGCTTTTTTTTTTTTTATATAATAAACGTTCGGCCTGAATTTTTCCCCTTTTCTTTTAAATATTGTATTTGATGCACTGGCAGCGGAAAGTAGAAAAACTAATATCATGATTCTATCACCAACAAAACAAAATTATGTTATCAATACTCTCAACCTCATTATGCATTTTTGTTCAAGATATTTTTTAACTTTGAAATAAATGTTTTCATGAAAGCTATACTATCAACATTTAATTATATTTTTTGTTTAATTTGTATCACAATTTGTGTTAATCACAAAACACTTTTTAGTATATTGGTTACAGCGTCATTGAGATGGTTTCTGTGAAAGTTTATTTGATAAAATACATAACACAAGCCACTTGTGTAAAACATCAAACACTATAGCCAGTGTATAGAAAATAAAGCCTTTTTAGATTACATTTTATTAGAAAGTGCTTTAATGTTTATGATATGTTTTAAGGCAAGTAGATGATGGTTGCTTTTATTCTCAGACTGTAGAGTTCTGGCGAGAAGCTGACATACTTTCCAAGCTTCATCATCCAAATGTGGTGGCATTTTATGGTGTGGTCCAGGATGGACCTGGAGGAACACTGGCAACTGTTACAGAGTTTATGGTGGATGGTTCTCTTCGTCATGTATTACTTCGCAAGGATAGGTAGTGCATATGTATAGAGTTATTGCATTCCTGTTAATTGGTTTATTAACTAATTGCCTAAAATATTTATTTCAGTCTTGATCAGATCATTGTGCATGTACCAAACTACAGTTCTATGAAAATATTAAAGCTTACTACTGCCTTGTACTTAAAGCCACATGCTAATAAGATCTTCATATTTCAGGTGGAACACATGATGTTTTTTAGGATAGCTTTTGCATCTAGTTACCTTTTGCAATTTGTTTGGATAATTATTTATCATGTCAGGAAGAGTGTTTGTATGATGAATCTCATGTTCCAAACAGATTTGGGTCTAAGGATTCTAGCATGATTTTTCATGCAGGTATCTTGATCGTCGCAAGAGGCTAATAATTGCCATGGATGCAGCTTTTGGGATGGAATATTTGCACTCAAAAAATATTGTGCATTTTGACTTGAAATGTGACAATTTACTTGTGAACTTGAAAGATCCTTTACGGCCAATATGCAAGGTATCTGCTCTGGAATTACCCTCATAATTTGTCTTGGGTGTTGAGAAGACTAAAATATTTGCCTTCCCAGGTTGGTGATTTTGGCTTGTCAAAAATTAAACGAAATACCTTAGTTTCTGGTGGTGTGCGGGGGACTCTACCTTGGATGGCACCAGAGCTTCTGAATGGCAGCAGCAACAAGGTATCAGAAAAGGTAAAATACTAAATTGTCTGTCATGAAAATGTTTTTCTGCAGTTGCATTATAATTATTAGAATTATGATATAACTAAGGAGTTGGGTTGTATTAGTTTCTATCCTAGATGTTGAAATGGTCTTCATCTCATGTGATGACTGTCTCAACTATATAAACTCTTTGTCCAGTACTCAGAACTTGTTGTCCCCCTGGTTCACTTTTAGAAGAATTCATGTATATTTGTTTTTGTTTGAGGTTTTCATTTTCAACATAAAATTTTGTTTGAGAACCAGATACATTCACCAATTTCATTCTTCTTCTACATTTAGAAATCTCTAGTTATATGGGATACCATGAATTTTTGATCTGTCATTTATCGTCTGGGAGCAACCAATGGAACTTAATTCTGCTTCAGCTTGTCATCTTTATTTGTCTCCCTTATCTGTTTTTTTCTTCTTGTTGCTTAAAAGTATTGGCTTCTGGAAACTGCTTTTGATCTGTAGGTTGACGTCTTCTCCTTTGGCATAGTATTATGGGAGATTCTTACTGGTGAGGAGCCATATGCAAACATGCACTATGGTGCAATCATAGGTGCATTCTTTTTCTCTGTGTTTCTTTATTTTGTCTGTGATAGAGTGTGAAACGAAGTCTTGTTGCAACCTTTTGAATTAGGTTTCTGTTGCTTGCTTTTTGAGCAATGACTTAGGAGATATTATGAACGTTGGTTATTAAAGGCATAGTTGTTAATCGTGAATTGCACATTTACTGCACTTGGAGTCATTGTGTGGCACATTGCGCACTACAATTTGAACAAATTGTGCAATTATATAATATATATAAAACTATATATGTAATATAATCTCAAATAACAAGAATATATTAAAAAAAAACCTTAAACAAATATCACAACTTAATTTGCAATGAAGATTCCATGTTATAAATAACAAACACTAAACAATACTAAGCAACTAAAGACCAAAAGCATAAATCCATTAAGAGTTTAACTATCTGAGGCTAAAGCCTCCAAGCATCACATAAAAACACTAAGCATAAGAAGTTTAAAATTCATCCTCATCATCAAAAGCACCATTCTCATAAAAAAAAAAAAAAAAATTGGATCATCACAAAATTAAAATGTAAAGTATATTCCCAAATTAGACTTGAAACAAAATCATCAAATGTTATATTTAGAGAAACAATGGCAGGTATGTTTTGTTTATGTTGGACTAACTGAAACAGAAGTAACACATATTCAGAGAAACACAACCATCAAGAGGCCATATGCTTTCCCCACCAAATCCTATGATTTTCCCTTTCCCAACCCATATGAAGGATACTTTTTTTACTGTAGTGTAATTGCACAAAAATTGCTGCAATTTTGCACAATTTGATCTCGCAACATAATTTCAATTTTATTGCACAAAGGTCTGTTGTGCACAATTGATAACTATGATTAGAGGTAAAGATTTAAATTGGATTGGGTGGGAAAAGTTGGGCTTGCAAACGTGCAGGTTTAAATCAGATCCAAGTGTGGTTGAAAGGAATTATAGGGAAGAAGAAAAGGACGAGAGAGCTTGGGGTTTGCATCTTGGACTTTGGAGCATGATCCTAGGAGACATAAGGCAACTATAGTATCTCAGTTATACAGCTTCTAGTATAAAATCTTGATGTCATTAACCTATTGTATAGAGCTAAGTATAATAGCTAAATTAAAATAGAAGTTTCAATTAGAAATTAAGAAAGTAAAAGTTATGCTTATAATAAAATACATGCATCAAAAGAAGATAGATTTAAACATATCCTGTGACCTGTCTGGAGGTATATTATCATTTAATATAATACTGAAAAGATAAAAATCAGACAGCAGGGTTCACTTTCAGGCAAGCTCAGCCTCTTAATCACTCCAATTTATTATATACCAAATTGTGTTGTACCCTCCATTTTCTATGTTATATTTCAAATTACCAATAACTAAAATTGAAATCCCAAGTTACTAATAATCAACATGTTTTTTATTGTTTATCTGTCATCAACAGCAGTGTTAAAACTTAAGAATTTTTTTATGACGATCAAGAAGCCTTATACTGTTTTACATAGTGATCAAGAAGCCTAAGACTGTTTTATAACCCTTTCTTCTTAAAATCCTTTTTTGGGTAAAGTTTCTAAACACATGTAGTTTTAGTATATTGGACAAACCATCTTTTTTTGGGTGATTATTGGACAAACCATTTAAATCTGCCTGTAGAATGTCACATAGGCATAGAGTGTGTATGTTCAGCTGCATAGAATATAGCCATAGACCATTAATATCCTTATTTATGATTTATGATATTTTATATTTTGGCTTGAGGTTCATCCCAAAGATGTGAGATTTTAACCTTATCCAAGAGATATATTTGGCTACTGGTTGAGCAACAAACTGCTTGCCTTCCTATGAGAAACCATGATTGAATCACAAGGCCCCATGTCTAGTAAGCACAATTCTTGGCAGAGAACTGCTTAACTGTATTTTAGTGTTGAAGCAAGGGGTTCTGAACTTCAGATAATGTGTGGAAAGTAGAAAACACGGGATTGTGTACAGACTACAGAGACAGTTTTGTGGGTATCAAGCATGCATCTAATGGCATTGTTTTATGCTAAAAATATTGTTAGAAGGCAGCATGTTTAACTAATTAAGCTAGTTTCCTAGTTTAAGTAACTAAGCTAGCTTCCTAGTTTAAGTAGTATTTTACTCGGAGTACAAGAAGTTAGCAATTGTCTCTTGTTTTCTAGTATAAATAAAGGTGCACGGACCTAACTAGAATCAAGTTAGAGTAACCCTTGTTCTAAACTATTTCACCTTTTTCCCCTTCGCTGCTGTGTCTCTTTCTCTAAATGATTCACAAATATAAATGAAAAAGAAAATAGATTTGTGGCTATATTATGGTAACTTTTTATGCTCGTATTTCTCTATAAACTAACCATATAACTTGGTTAACACAATGTGAGATGGTAATGTGATCTCTGATTATAATTTTAATTGCTTTTGGTACAATTCTGACAGGTGCCTCAGTATTGTTCGTTGTTTCAGAAATGTGATAATATATCCAATATTTGAGGAATTATGTAAGCAGTGAATATGAAACATGCAGAAGCATATGATAACTTTATTAGAAACAGCACAAGTGTAGTTGTGTTGATCATTTCTGACATACATTAGGTGCTGAACAGTGATCATTTCTTTTGCTTGCTATAATAAAAGTCTTCGTTGACAAAGAGTGCTGGGATTGTATGAAATGTGAAAAACCAGATATCATTTTATCCTTTAAAGCCACTGTTGAGATATAGATTGTCAGATAAGTAGATGCTCCGCTGGATATGTTTTCTCAAACGGGACCAAGTTATGAAAAGAAGTTGATTGACTAGAAGACATATAATCAAGGTCTTGAATGGAGGATTAAGAACAACAGAAAATACGTGTTTGAGAGTTTCAGGTGCCCGGGTTAAGTTGTTGTTGCCTGTCTTTTTGCGTTCATGATGTTCTTACTAGCAATTAGGTGTAATTCTACCCAAGGGTGGTTGTAGAGTTTACTGTCTTCTCCTTATTTTTGTATTTAATCATCTTGTTATCATGGGTAATATCAATTAAATCTCTCTCCATGCAGGTGGGATTGTGAATAATACATTAAGGCCTACAATCCCAAGTTACTGTGATCCTGAATGGAGAACATTGATGGAGCAATGTTGGGCACCTAATCCTGCAGCCAGGCCAAACTTCTCAGAAATTGCCAGTCGTTTACGTTTGATGTCAGCCGCAGCTAGCCAAACCAAACCACAGGGCAATAAGGCATCTAAATGATCTAAGAAGAAGATACTGATGCTGTTACTTTTAATTTATGCCCTTTTTAACAATGTGGTCATTGATACTGTCTAAACTATTCATTAAATGATCTTTTTAAGAAATATTATTACATCGGGTGCCGTGTTAATCCAGTGGGTTTTAATTCTTTCATTCAATGCTACACTTTAGCAAAATTTTTGCTGTATGTTAAACTGCATTAATAGTGCGAAATTGCCGTTTTGGTTTCTATTGGCTCCCTGAGGTGGACTGCTTTTCTCTTTTAGTCCTGCTATTATTAAATACATAAAAGTGGCTCCATCAACTGAAATTGAATTGGGGATTTATTAAATCTTTAATTTTGTGGCAAATTTGTTCAACATATGTCGTGAAACAAAACTTTTTAGCTCTTTAATGCATGCTTGTTCTCAGAAATGGTAGCACAAGACTATCCCAAAACACAACAAATAGCTTGCCGTACGAACAATTACGAGTTTATCTTAAAATTATGAATAATTTATCCATTTATATTAAAATAATGACAAAAATTGATGAGCGAAGGATTATATTGTGTTAATTGTATTTAGAAAAAGGATTAAATTATCTAATTTAAAAATATAAAATTTAATTTATTTTTTTAAACGTAACAGATTAAGAATATTTTTATTCCATTAAAATACTAATTTGTTAATATTTTTTAAAATAAGATAATGTTCAGAGAATTTTTTTTTTCATACACAACGTGCATGAGGACACGAGTAGAAAACGCAGATCCAGAATCTCACTTATTTTTATTTCCGTGTCACAACGGACAAGTTCGACATGCAATTAACAATTAACGAACGTGGTAATTCAGTAAAAACAGTGAATACTGAGCGCTAATTTGGGGACTTGACTGTTGCTTGCTTACCCCCTTCTTATTAACTGCTGAAAGAATAAAAGATTTTAAATAAAATACCCTAGGTTCTAAATGATATAAACTTTATTTTCAATTAAAATTTATATTCTACCTTATTCTGATTATATTGACCAATTTTTATTTATAATCAAATATTTTTTAAAATAATTTGATATAATTTTCTATATAATTATATAAATTAAACTTAAAAATAAGAAGATTAATTGTAAATATTTTATGTATCTAATAATTAAGCTAAAAAATTTAAAACCTCCTTTATTATACAACATTAAGTAAATGAGTATCAATTTAATATGTTTAATTGATTAATTAATTTACTTAAGATTAAATTTTATAAATATTTTAATCTTAACATAAAATGTAAAATACTTATATCTTAAACTTAAATGCTAAACTTTAAAATTGTATACCTTAAATTCATAATATCAAGTTTTAAACTTTAAAATCTTAAATTCAAAATATAAATTCTTAAAATCTCAAATTATTAGATTCTAAATCCTAAGCAACACATAATTAAATTTTTATTTATAAATCTTAAATTTTAAAATTAAAAAATTTAAACTGTCAAATCTTAAATACAAAAATATTATTAAAATCTAATGTTTTAAATTTTAAAATTTAAAAATTTAAAATTTAAGATTTTAAATTTAATATTTAAGATTTAAAGTTTAATGTTATATTTTTAAATTATAATGAGGTTTTTAAAATTTTGAGTTAGGGTGTTAGAGTTTAAAATTTTTGTAATTAAAATTTTAAAATTTATATTTTAGGCTTCAGTATATTAACATTTAAATATTTTGATATTTCAAGTTTAAAATATAATATTTTAAATTTTAAAATTTAATATCATGTGATAATTAAAATTTTATATTTTAAAATTTAAGATTTTATGAATTTTAATTTAAATAAATTAAATGAAGAAAAATTGGTTGGTACTTTACAAAGTTTTAAAAATTTTAACATAAATATTGGTATCTTTAATTTTTATTTTTATTTTTTAAAATGTGTAATAATAATAGTAAATTGTTTAAAATAAAAATATTTTATTAAAATTTTAAATAAAATTAATTAATATAATAAATTAGAATAAAGCATAAATTTTTAATAAAATATATTTAATATCATTTAAATAGAGTGTATTTTACTAATGAACTTTTATTCCGGAAGCACGAAAGCAGAATAAGAAACGGAGCTTCCACGAGCCACAGGAAGAGAGAGAAAGCCGTCATTTTCTCCAGAAAGGATTGAAGTAAAGTAGAAGTAGATTTTGATTACAATTTTCTTAAAAAATGTGAGGAAGTAGGATATGACAAAGTTGGATTCTTTTGAGTTTTCCACTCAACCATGGCTCTTCCTCTGAAACCCTCTTAAACTCTAATCACACCTGAAGCTGAAAATGATCATCAATCAGGTACTTTAATTTCATATTCCTTCTGATTAGCTGTGCTTCTTATTATTTTTGCTATCTCTGATTGATATCTTCTAAATCAGACTTGATTTCTAAAATTTTGAGTCTCTACGCTGTGTTTTGATGGTGGAAGGCTAGAGTTAGGACCCCAGTTTGATGATTTTTTAGGTTATGAAGTCCAGGGAGAATTGAATGGAAGTGATCACAAATATGTGGTTTACGGAGGAAATTGGATGACCCTGATTCCTGATTCAGTTATTCCTTCATTAGGTCTTGCATGTTTCTTCTTACTTCACTGCAGCAGCCTGCTATGATTCTATAACTTATCTGTTTTGCTGCTGGTGCCAATTTTAGATAGCAAGTTTCAATTTCAGAGAAGATCGATCGTTTTGTGTACTATATATATTCGTTTTATGTACTTTCAATAAGTCGAGTGGATTGGTGAGCAAAAATCCTACATGGGCGTGTCCATGAGAATGCGCCATATGCAAAGAATGCATTCAAATTTAGGCAGATTCACTTCTTGTAGTATTTACTCAGATAAGCTGGCTATACCATTATTATAATAATTATTATTATTATTTGAATTTGGTCTTCGGGATATTAAGATCCAATCTGTTTTGTAGCATAGATCTTAATTACTCATAAAATTATCAACTTGTGACCCATAACATAACATGATGTCAATAAATACAATATGTCAGTATCATACATACAACAATGCACAAAACCTTATCTTGTTAGGAAAAGTCAATTACATAAATCAAACAATATTGTTAGATTTTATCAGAAACTAAGTTTTCAAAAATTCTATTTATCAAAAGATTCCTTTTAATAATCTTTTTAGTGTCTTTTTTTATCTTTCTTTACCTTCTTCAATGGGTTAAAAATCATTTGACCAACTATTCTCACGATAACCGAGTTTTCATTCTTTTTCTTCAATAGGTGAAATACCAACTTTCTTCCAAATATAGTCATTTTGAATCTTCTTTCTTGTATGTCTACTCATCCATCTCAACATTTTCATCTTTGTTACCCTCATTTTTTTGCTCTTATTGGACCTTCAAAACCCAACACTCACTATCATAAAGCATAGTTAGTTTTATAGCAGTTTAATAAAACTTTTTTTTAACTTCGCTAAGTATTTTGTGATCACAAATGACTTTCGAAGTGTTTTCCCATTTTAACCACCCAACTTGTATCTTATGTATGACATCCCTATCAATCTCTTCATAACTTTGTAACATTGATCTAAGTTATATTAGTACCATATATGTTGAAGAAAAATTTGCATTGGGTACTTAGGCTAAATATTTATTGGAATTTTCCATTAAAATTTTGATGCTTTAACATATTTATGAATACATAAAATTTTATGCCTGTGACAGCCTGTCTAAGAATTGTTTGGCAACCATAAGTGTGATATTTTCTTACCTGGTAAGCCTGTTTAAAATTCCGAAGTTTACTTGAAGATTACCCATGAAATGCTGCAGCAGAGGGCTTTGTCTTCTAATATGCATGTGATGTGCCACACTAATTCATAAACAAAAATGCACTAATTTAATTGAGAAACCACAATATACTTATATTTACACTACCCAGCTGCTAGTTACATTTGGAAGTCCTTGTTATTAGGTTTAGAGGCTTTGGTCGATGTACATTTTAGGTGAAGTCGGCTACATAAATCATATCAAAGACCAAATTTTCATGAATGCCATTTATTATAAGATCCCTTTTAAACAATCTCTCCAAGTGTTCTGTTTGATCTTCCTCTACCCCTCTTCACTAAGCTAAATACGATTATATCGACTTTTCTCATTGGAGCCTTTATCAGTCTTCTTTGCATATGTCCAAATTACCATAATTTAGTTTTTGCTCCTCAATCGGCACAATACCAATTTTCTCTTAAATATAATCATTTTAAATTTTATCTTTTCTTGTATGTTTACTCTTTGTTAGGCTTTGGCTGGAGTAAGGAGGACAAAGTGTTATGGCAGTGTGTTGTGTACGTCGTTCTTTGGTTTCTTTGCCTCATAAGTATTTTGGGAGAGGAATTTTTCATGTTCTCTCTCTACTTTCTAGTAATCGGCTTCCTTTGAAGAGTTTCTCAGCTGATATGCAAAGAAACAGGAGATCTCTTACATTTTGGTGTCTTTGTTATATAGCGAATAGAGCACTTATAGCTTTTGGGATCATTGCAACAGTGCATAGCGTTATGCATTGCATACTGCTATTTGAACAATAACGCAATTATATTACATATATAATTATATATTTTTATGTAAATAGTGTTGCACATTGCACACTGATATATTTTACATATATAAATATAGCCTTAAAAAAATATGACAACTTTATTTTCAATCAAGATTCAATGTTTCAAATAACAAACATTAAGCAACTTCATACCAAAAGCATAAATCCATCAAGAGTCTAAGGCTAAATCCTCCAAGCATCACAAAAAACACTAAGCATAAAAGTTTAAAATTCATTAAATTAAAACAGGAAACTACAAAGGCAGAAAGGTATGATGCATGGGCGAAGGAAGGTTTGGAGTAGAGAAATTTGGCCAAATAGGTTATTAAGTCCCAATAGCACAAAAAACACTAAGCATAATAAGTTTAAAATTCATTAAATTAAAATAGGAAACTACAAAGGCAGAAAGGTGCAATGCTTAGGTGAAGGAAGGTTTGAGGTGGAGAAATTTGGCCACATAGGTTTTTGAACCCCAATAGCAGAAACAGTGCAGCATAGTGTGCACTATGCTATGCTATATGAATTGTGCTATGCTATAGGCCATGGAATAGCGTAATGGGCCATAGTGTTGTGCTATTGATAATTATGGTCTTTGTATATACATCTTTTTTTTTTTTGTTTAATTAGAATTTCTTATTCTGCTTTTCTTTGTACCTGTCCTCTCTTTCTGTTAATATCCAAACTTCAGCGTCCTCCTCCACACTCTCCTCCCCCAAAAAAAAAGTGAACCCCTAATCTTTCTGGATACTTATGAGATGTTGGAAAACTTCTTGATGATGCCATGAACTGAATACCACAGAGTAATAAAATCTATTCCCAAAGCAAATACAATGGAGGAATTGGATATTTCAAGAAGCTATTGTTCAACTTTAGCTGAATGCATAAATTACTGTAATAGTTACACAACTCCATAAGTTCTTCCTTCCATTCTTCAAAATCAATCATCAATAGCTTGCTCAAAGCTAATGGGCAAATCCACATCACTCTATATATGGTAATTAATCATATTTGCAAATTCCAAGTGGATCAAGCCATTAAACAATGTAATATAGGGTCTTATTAGTTCGTTTTTCTTTATTTTTTAATATATGGGGAAATCTTATTTTCTAAGTTGTTTTTGTGTTTTTTCTTCTTAAAGACTTAAACAAAGTTTTCTATGTCTGTCAGGACAAGAAAGAAAAAGAATAAATGGTTAGCTTTCTAAACAAAAGCACATGGACTAAATATTAGAATATAAGGACCTTTTTAGCCTTCAACTGCTGCAGGTCATTGAAGTTGATTTCTTTAGCACCACAAACCAAAGAAGAGCCTTGATTATTAATGTTCTTTTGACTTCAAATGAATACTGACAAAGGGAAAAAGAGTGGCAGTTGAACGATGAACTAGGGAGTTTAAAGAAGAATAGCCAACAGAAAGAGATTCATTTGTCCAAGGACCAGATTTTTCAATCTGATTGCTAACCGAATTAGACTCTTTAATCTCCCCTACCTTAAGAATGATAGGAAAGTGAAAATGTACCAGTGTAGAGAGGATTTGTTTCTTCAAACAATTATATCATAAGGAGCCAAGGCCACATTTGTCCATCTTACCTGCTATAGGTCATTGGAATTGACACTATAAATTACCATAGACTAAACAAAGTCTTGATTATATGGGGTGCTGACAATTCTACCAGCCGTGTATTATAGACTACATTACTGGTGTTATAATTTCTCCAATTAATTTCATCGGTATAATTCTTCTTGTGACTTTGATTCCCTATCTATGCACATAAATTAATAGTTTTTTCTTTCTTTTGTTACAGCTTCTATGTTAAGCAATTGGTTTGTTCCCCTTAGATGCCATCATACACAGAGGGTTATGTGTTATGAAGATAGTCTTGCTTGTTGAAAAAAAGTAGTAAGCCTTGAGAGTTGTGGAGATTGCAGAAGCTTCATATTTTAATCACGGTGACATAAAGTGGACAATCAGGAAAGCTCTTTTCTTACTCTGGCTGTGTTGAAAGAATTCAAACTTCTAGAGTAGCTAATAGCCTTGTTAATTGGATCGGAAAACTAGATTATTGCATTAAATTCACTATTTATGCAATTTTTTTTAGTATTTTCCCAATACCGTGACATTACAGCAAGCTCTGGCATATAGTGTTATAAGGGATGCTGTGAAGGAACCAATAATGCAGAAACAACATCAATACAATACCATGGAGCCTAGAAATGAGGACTTCCATCATGCATCACAGTCTATCATGCAGGATCATCTGGATGGAATACATATCAACATAAGACCATCTGACCTGAATAAATTAGAAAATAAACCTGTACTTAACTATTCTATACAGACTGGTGAGGAATTTGCTCTTGAATTTATGAGAGATAGGGTGAATCTCAGGAAGCCTGTCCTTCCAAATATTGTGGGTGATCCCAATTATGCTGCAGGTTATATGGAACTGAAAGGAATTTTAGGTACCAGTCATACAGGATCAGAAAGTGGGTCAGATATTTCTATGCTCACAAAAATTGAAGAAGGTCCGAAAGAGTTTGACAGAAGGAGCTCTTCTATGCAACAGGACAGAAGCAATTATGGTTCAGTTCGGTCAATACCTAGAAGTTCATCTAATCAAGACAGTAACCGAGTCCTTCGTGGTATTTCCTCTTCTGGAATTTCAGATACTTCATCAAGGAAGATGAAGGTTCTTTGCAGCTATGGTGGTAGAATATTACCACGGCCCAGTGATGGAAGGCTTAGATATGTTGGGGGTGAAACACGTATTATTTCTATAAGAAAGGATATACGTTGGCAGAAGCTTATGCAGAAAACATCATCAATCAATAATGAGGTTCATGTAATAAAGTATCAGCTCCCTGGGGAAGATCTTGATGCATTGGTCACAGTATCTAGTGATGAGGACCTAAGAAATATGATGGAGGAATGTCATGATCTAGAAAACAGAGAGGGATCACAAAAGCTTAGGGTATTTCTGTGCTCGATGAATGATTTGGATGATACTCAGTTTGGTCTGGGCAGTGTTGATGGTGATTCTGAAATCCAGTATGTAGTTGCAGTTAATGGCATGGACTTGGGATCGAGGAACCACTCAACCCTTCTTGGTGCAAGCACTTCTGCAAATTACATACATGAATTGGATGGGCAAAATGCTGAGAGGGAGGCTAGCAGAGTTCTCATAGAATCAATTGGTGTCAGCAGTTCTTCTTTGCCTGGCAATGTGGAATCATCATTGACAATTCAGTCTTCACAACAAATGCTATCAACTTCCACAAATGCTCATGAAACCTATCCACTGTTCAACAGTGGCCAGATTATTCAGCATGGAGAAACTAGTCAATATTCAGTGCAGCAGGGTCTTGATCCTTCTAAAAACTCTGTTCTTGGAGAGATACCAGTTTCTGTGCCTACTCATGGTCTTGTTAATCAAGGAATTTTGGATGAAGGACATCTTCATTGTGAGTTGCAAATACAAACTTCAGATATGCCAGCAATGCAGGTAAAGAAAAGAGGTGATCGTTCCATCCAGCAAGAAAGTGACTCTGGAAAAGCTTTTTCATTAGAAACACCATATGCTGCTCCCTTGCAGCCATTTGATGGCAATTTGCTAGGTAGTTTATCTGAAGCATCAGTTACACTTGCTGTAGCAGAAGGGCATCAGCCTACAAAAAACGAAGGGAAGCACCAGCATTATGAAGAGGCCTCTTCATCAGGTAATACAATGAATGCCACACAGATTCCAAAATCTGTTGAGGATGCCACTTTTTCTGCCTCTAGTAATGCTATCAGTACTACCTATATTGGTACTGAGTCCAATGCGATTGATTTGAGTAGCCTTGAACCACCTCCACTTCCCAATAGAGTCTATTATTCGGAGAGAATTCCCAGGGAACAGGAAGACTTGCTGAACCGATCTACAAAGTCAGATGATGCACGTGGTTCTCAGTTACTCGTGTCGGAATTACTTTCTAACTTCAACCAGCAGACTTCAGTGACAGAATCCAGGGACAAATTGCATGGTGAAGATTTGTCAAATCTGACCACAATGTTAAACTCAATAGCAAAGCCCTTACATGCTGATGGCCATACCTTGGATGATGGGCTTGCCCAGCTGCAAAAGTATAAACAATTGCCTGATGATAAAGTTCAGATAATTCCAAAGCTATCACAGCCCGTTGAATCTGAATTGGTGCAGGTATTAGCAAACAATGCAGATAAAAATGTTGCTGCAAATGAAGATCGGCTCCTTAGGTCTGAAAATGATACTAATTGCTCCAAAGACAACCATCGCAATCTCCTAGTTGATAAAACCAGTGGCACCGGACATCCTGCATTTCACCTGGTCCCTTCTGTTGAGCACAATGAGAATCCAGCATCCAATCTTGCAGGCCTAAATTGGGGTGAAACTTCTACCAGGGAATTCAATAATGATGCTAAGGTCCCAGCGCAACCTTTCTCTTTGACCGGAAACTCAAACCAGGATGTTTCCCAAGATTTTCCTTCAGATGTTGTGTCCACACCCCCTCAGGGCGATATCCTGATTGATATTGATGACAGGTTTCCTCGTGACTTCCTTTATGATATGTTTTCCAAGGCAATTTCTGAAGATTCCTCAAACATTGGTCCTTTACCAACAGATAAAGCAGGCTTGAGCTTAAACATGGAAAATCCTGAGCCTAAACGTTGGTCTTATTTTCAGAAGTTGGCACAAGAGGGATTTGATCATTCTTCTCTAATTGATCAGGACCATCTCGGTATTTCATCTGCACAAAGAGAAGTACAAGAAGTACATAGTAGTTCTCAACAATTTCTACCGACTGATGCAGTTTCAGTGGAACATATAGAATCCCGCCACAATTTTGTTAAAGATAATCAGAAAAACATGCCAGTAACAACAAAAGCAGAGGCCACTGTTTTGCACCCAAATTATGCTCATTCCCAATTTAAGGAATCTGAAAATAAGCACTTGGATGCTATGATGGAGAAAATGAGAATGCAAGAGTCTGAGTATGAGGTATACATTTAATGATTTTTTGGCCAATCCTACACAAATATGTTTTGCCTGCAGATAAATCTTCTAATGAATTGAATTTAGGATGGTAAGCATGAAACAAGGAATATTGGTCTACCCCCACAAAATCCTTCTTTGGGAGATTTTGACATCAGTACTCTGCAGGTATAGTGCTTGGATGCATCATGTTTCTTCTGTCTTCTTGATGCCATATTGTATCTACTTTTTCTTCTGAAACTGAACCATTGTAATACATGTACATTTGTATGTCATGAAAAAATAATAACTTAAACTTGTCAGCCAAGTTTTTTAATTTTAAAAAATTTCATCTTTCTCATGCTGGAAACTTAATGATATCAAATTTGGCTTGTCATATTTGGATTGTTGTCTGATAGTTTGATCCTGTGCTTATAATAGCATATGTTGAACGTGTCGGTGATACTGTGTTTGAGTTTAGTTCTTCAAAAGGATAACTTGACCTATTAGGTGATCTAAAAAGCTAAGATCCAGTGAACAATCTTATAAATTCCCAACCTTAGCTAAACTTTTTCATTATGACATGACCCACGTGTTGATTTGTGCCATCTTGGCTAATGCATAAATTCCTAGCTTTAATCAAGTTTTGAAATATTCTTCGCAATTTGTTCTGTATATTATATTTGAGTAATGACTTGATTATAAAGGATTAAAACATTTTTAAGATTCATTCTTCATGCTTTAGCCTTCAATAATGGGATAATTCAGTTTTATTGCTTGCATTTATATAATCTATTTCAGGATTCATTAATTTTCACCTCTATTGTATTTCCTCTTATCATATCCCCGTTTGTTGTTGATTCAATACTCAGGGTCTTTAACATTTCTTGAAATTTCCGTTTCTTCAGAAACTCGACAGACAGAGAAGCTTCTGTTTGAATTGGAATTTCATTTCCTTTTACTCAATTCTGATTGTCATTTTTATATGGACAAAAGGGATTAGACTTGTGATTTGTCTGGTGCACCATCGTGTAAATCCTACTTTCAATTTCCTACCCAGTCTCCAGATAGTGACTTATTACTTCTTGAAAGGTCCCTTCGGAAGTGCAAAGCTCTGTCTCAGGTCAATTCTATAATTTGGACTGTGGTCTTAATCAGATCAATACTAACAAGAAGTTGCAGTTTCATAGGCCTAATCAAGTCTCCTCATATGTGGGCGATGTTTTGCTCTAGTTTGGGAACAGTGGCACATGTATTCTTACATCTCACAGAAGCTAGTAACATTTGGAATGAACTTCTTGGATCTGTTTTTGAAAGTTGGGCATGCCTTTAGAGCTTGGAACATTTCTCGTTGGTTGTTAATTATATTTAGGGGATCTAAGAGAAGTAAGGAAGGCAAAGTGCTAAGACCATGTTCTTTATATGCTTTTCTATGGTGTCTCGGTCCTAAGACTGCTTGGATGTTTTAGGGAAATCCTTATTGCTATGGGATAGGATTGTTTCATGGATTCTCTTTTGTGCTCTTCACATGGTTCCTGTCATGTTATCTCCTTTTCTATACATGTAGAGGAATCACAAATTTCTTTGGTTTGATTTTTTTTTTTTTTTTTGCATGCCTTGGTTCTTTTGTTGTTTTCTGCAAGGATAATACCATATCCTTATTTTACTTTGCATTTCTTCTTATGACATTGTTCCTCTTTCTGCTGTAAAAATCTAGGATAAATAGATGGTTATAATGACTTGAAATTAATTTGCACAGAGCAATAATTTATCCTTTAAACCATGAGCAGTCTAGGACAAATTTAGGAAAGAATCAATTATATACACCTGCCCTCATCAAACTTAAACCCACACCATAATTGCATCTAGTTTGAATTTATGGAAACACCTGAGGTTTGTTAAACCTGCATCTACACATCCTGGCTGTAATTTTCTAGACACAATTAACCCAGTTAAGCTGTCTGTTCACGTGAAATAACAATGTCAGAAAAAATCTTTGTATGATTTAACATTAGAGGTGGCTGGGAAGTAGGTTTGAGTTCTTACATCTGTTTGTAATAGTGAAATTATACTGTCAGGGGAATCCTTGTATAATTTGAAATTAGAGGGGACTGGGAGTTAGGGGGTGTCAGTATAATTGCCTCTCATTCATACGAGGCCTGACAATAGGTCTTAGGGTCCAGAAGTTGTTTAGTTATAGAAGCTGTAAAGAAGCTGCTTTCAATGAATATTTTTTAGAAATGTGATGCAAGCTTCAATGAATTGTGCATTGATTATAGAGGTGTTGGCTACTCTTGTAAGACTGCTATATCTAGAATTACAAAATTAGCTATCATAAGGTTGAATAAATACTGTTTTGAAATAAGAACAGATGTATAACATTATAAATTAAGAGGAGTTGAAGGCTTTTATTCATACTTTTGGATGCAACAGCACCGTTGGAAGCACCCCAGTGAAGAACCTAAAGAAAGTACCCTTTAAAAAATTTTACCGTATACAAATTTGTGGCTTTTGTTGTAATATCACAACATCCCAAATGGGGACTTATTGTCTTAGTTATACTAGAAGCTAAGATTTAGTTAATCTTGTCCTACTTGTTTTTGGACCTCGTACTTTACAATTGAGCTACCTGCCTAAAAAAGACACCTACGAGTAAAAAATAAACCAATTCCATACATGAGGTTTCTAGAATTTAAATTCTGCCCCAGTGCTCATATATAAAAAAAAAACCCTAAC
Source organism: Dicorynia guianensis (assembly GCA_037013595.1). Lineage (NCBI taxonomy): Eukaryota > Viridiplantae > Streptophyta > Magnoliopsida > Fabales > Fabaceae > Dicorynia > Dicorynia guianensis. Next base: position 9,427,028 of record JASUAB010000009.1, read on the forward strand.
TGTCCCGACTATAGAAATACTTAATTTTGCTTGGGGGTGGGGGTGAGTGTGGGGGGGGGGGGGGGGGGGGTAAAGCAACCAAACAGAAAAGTAAAATAAAAAATTTAATTAGGACAATATTAGTACTTTACATTCAACAAAATTTAATGCTATACTTGTTCAATTTATTAAAAACAATTTCATCAGTCATGAAAATATTTATGTTTTTAGTTCAATTGGTTGTTTATTGAATCGAAGCACGTAAGACTTATACCATTTGTCACATATTTCTGATGCACATGGCAGCTGATAAAGAATGAAGATCTGGAAGAGCTGAGGGAACTAGGTTCTGGTACCTTTGGGACTGTGTATCATGGAAAATGGAGGGGAACTGATGTTGCTATTAAAAGAATAAAGAAAAGCTGCTTCACTGGTCGATCTTCAGAAAAAGAAAGACTGGTACCTTGTTTTTCATTGCCTATGCAACCCTTGAAGAGAAAATCATTTCTTTTGCATATTGATTATCTTAGTCACATATTTTGACATGCCATTCATTCATTATAAGGCATGTGGAAGTATAAATTGGCCATTCAGAGGCCCTTCGTTGATATTTTCTTCTATTCTCAGATTGTAGAGTTCTGGCGGGAAGCTGACATACTTTCCAAGCTTCACCATCCAAATGTGGTGGCATTTTATGGTGTAGTGCAGGATGGACCAGGAGGAACATTAGCCACTGTTGCAGAGTTCATGGTGGATGGCTCTCTTAGGAATGTTTTGCTTCGCAAAGATAGGTAATGCATTTATGTGAGTTATTGCATTATTCATAAGTGGTTTATTGAACCAATCACCTCAAATCAGTATAGCTTCTTCTGGCTCATTGTGTCTACACCAGAATTTGGTGCGATAAGATTATAATATCTGTTCCTACTACCACCTTAAACTTATGGAAATGAAATAACTATGGCAGTGACCAATTTGCTGTCTGAATTGAAAGCCCTAATATTTTCTACTTGTTATGATAGCTTTCACAATTAACTAACGGCATAACCCTGGACTGCTGACATATTCAAATGATTGTTGAGGGGAAATGTCATACATGTTCCTCACTGATTAGGCCCTTGCAATTTATTCATGATCTTGGTTACAGGTATCTTGATCGTCGTAAGAGGCTGATAATTGCCATGGATGCAGCTTTTGGAATGGAATATTTGCACTCAAAAAATATTGTCCATTTTGACTTGAAATGTGACAATTTGCTTGTGAACTTGAAGGATCCCATACGGCCAATTTGCAAGGTAATTATGTAGCGCAGTATTTACTACATAACTTATCTTGAGTATTGACGAAGCTAAAATATATGCATTTTTCTCAGGTTGGCGATTTTGGCCTGTCTAAAATTAAACGAAATACCCTGGTCTCTGGTGGTGTGCGTGGAACCCTACCTTGGATGGCACCAGAGCTACTGAACGGAAGCAGTAATAAGGTCTCTGAAAAGGTATAATGTCATATCCTTTCTTGAAAACTTTACTTTCTAGAGAGCACTATTACTATAAATAAAAAAGTAATTTGGAAGTCAATTTGTGTTTAACTTCCTTTGGATCTTGGGTTTTTGGTATCTGACTATAGAAGTCTCTTTACCAGCTCAATATCTGAACTCCCAGTACTCAGGAGGACATTCCTTCCCCACCCCCCTTCTCCTCTCCATTAATTCTTTGTATACTTTCACACTTCTATTTGAACATTTAGAATTGGAACTTCATGTATTTCATTTTTTAACTGCACTCAGAACCATTTACTTTGGGGCTCTTGATGAGTTTTTTTTTTCTGTCTCATTCATCACTGAAGATCAATCACATGTTATTTCATGCTATGTGGCATTATTTTCCTTTGTTGTTTCTCCTTTCATTGTTCTGGAACTTAAAATCTCTTGCAAGTGTTGATTACTAACACTACTTTTGAATTTTCAGGTTGATGTTTTCTCATTTGGCATTGTGTTATGGGAGATTCTTACTGGAGAGGAGCCGTATGCTAATATGCACTATGGTGCAATCATAGGTCCGGTTCCCTTCTCTCCTTTTCATTTTGTCTTCATGAATTCTTGTGATAATGTGGTTGGCCTCTATGATACTAGAATGAGCATGTACCCACACACATTCAGTTCGGTTGTCCTATCATATTTATCATACATACCCACACACATTTTGTCTCTGTTCTCTCTTACTCATTCTTCTACGCATTATATACAGGAGGTATTGTAAATAACACATTAAGACCAGCAATCCCCAGTTATTGCGATCTCGAGTGGAGAACACTAATGGAGCAGTGTTGGGCACCTAATCCTGCAGCCAGACCATCCTTCACAGAAATTGCCCGCCGCTTACGAGTGATGTCTGCAGCTGCTAGTCAGACCAAAGGACAGGGCCACAAGGCATCTAAATAATTATTCAACAGATCTGATGCCCATAAATTTTGTTCATTCAATTTTATACCAAAAGAGTCATTCCATAGGGCCCGGAATCCTGTATGTTGTATTTTTCTGGTTACACCCCCTTCCCCCCTTCTTCCTCACTTTCCTTTTTTTTTTTACTGTTACTGAGTATAAAACTGTCATTGTGTGTTCAACCACTTTAATAGGATTGTGTATGTTAATATGTTGGCTTATAATGCTATGTGCATAGTCAATCTTGGACTGGTGATTGGTTGTCCTTCTTTCCTTTTATTTTTTGTCAAGTTTCTTTCGATCTGTAATTTTCCTTGTTTTGGGAATAAACCAGGAGGTATCTCCATTTGAAGTACGAATTCTTTAGATTTTTTAACTCGGGTGGGCCTAATCTCTCTTGAGATAGGTGATATTATAAATCTCTAACTTCAGATGTCTCTCTAAGGATTGAGTCTACAGTTGTCAAGAAATTCCTGATGCGTTTATACCATGTTTATCTCATAGGGTTGAATCTATAATTTTTAGATTTTGCGTAAAGAGCAAGAAACTTAATATTTAAGAATTGGATTTTGTCTATTACATTTGTACACTTATTTGCTGGATATCCCGAAGTGTTAAAAGTAATTGAGAAGGGGATCTATTTGGGAAAGATTCAACTCTTACAGATGTTATTTATTGATATTTTATAGATTTGGATCCTTTGACTTTCTTCTTTTCTAATTTTGGTGATTTTTTTTCCTATTTCTTTCTAAAATTAAATAAATATGACTCTTTTTTTAGATCCTCTACCTAATCCGATAACTTACAAGCTTCCTTTTCTATTTTTTAATCTCTGTCTCATTTTGCAGCCCAAGGTCTGAAACAACGTGAGGTTTTATTGGTGTAACTAGGTCAAAAAAGAAAGAAGGTTTAAGTGATTTTGCTATAAATTGTAATTATGCAACCATAACAAAATTGCAAGTAATGAGATCTAATATGTGCTTAGGAACCAAATTGTACATATTATTAATTTGAACCTGATTAAATTTGTCTGATTCCCAGTCATCAAAGACCGGCTGTAAACTATACTAGCATATGAAAAATGGTAAGGATGGGAGTGCTATTTCTCTGCCCTTCTCAGAGAAGCGTATGATTACTTCAATGGCTGCATGGGAGCCGAGGGAGAACGAAAAATGGAAGGAAGGCGGTTCTTATTTGTCAATGCATCAGTTTCTGTAAACTTAGACGATAATACACCAAAACTCTATGGTGGAGTGACAAATGAATCCATCTCCCATGTTTTACTTGAATGCCTAATGTCCAGAAGGACATAGTTCATGTCATATGTGGACTCCTGGTATGATGCCCTAGTTGTATATCAGGTGGGTTGTTGGATTATCACATTATAAAATCAATTACACCATTATCAATGCAAAATAGTTCCTCCTACAAAAGGGAAGGAATTATATCCTCCCAAAATATTTGAAACCATTACATATGATGTTTTTATAGTTTAATATGTAGCTTTGATGAATTTAATTATCTAAATTTTTTAAATAAATATTTAATAAAATTTAATTTGTAAAAAATGACAACCCTGTTATCAGTTGGGCTTCTATTAACGTTAGCTTGGTCTCCCTTGGGTTGAAGGAAAGGAATGGCTTGAACATCTATAGAGCTATGTAGTTGGTCAATTACAATAGTTTGCAACTTCAGTATTTTTTGGGCCACTCTTTTGCAACTTGTTGAAAAAAAATACTACGGTGATGTTTGGTATATGAATTTTTCTCCGTTTCTTTTTTTTTTTTTTTTTTTTGAAATCTCATGTAGGAAATTAACTTTCATAGCTTTGATATAAGTTCTTTAATTTGGTTTCCTAGAATTTTTAAATTCCACAAAATTAATTTCCCACCATGTGTAATGATGGTTTTTTTAGATTTTCATCTTACCTCACATATGACATTAGATCTATAACTTAGACTATAAATTTTATACTCTAAAATTATAATACTTTAAATTCTAAAATATTAAAACTTAAAATCTTAAACATAACTCTTAATTCTAGACCCTAAACATAACCATAAATCTTAAACCCTAAACATACTCAAAACTTGATATTAAATTGTAAAATTCCAACACTTAAACCTTAAAATACTAATTAATTTAAAAATAAAGAAAATTTAGTTCGATTTCCTATGACTTATCATACATATGTCATTTACTTTTCTGAGTATTAAATATCAGAATTAAGATTATTTAAGAAACTAATTCTACAAGTGAAAGGTAATTGAAAAATCTCAAACCAGACACCTGATAAAGGATATTGCCAGGAGAACTATAGCTCAAGTCCAGTTTCATCGCAGGAGAGGTCAGTGATACTTTTTTGGATTATGTTGGTCAAGATTTTTGTACTGGGCTACATGCAGAGTGCTGACTCCTCAAACTTCCTTGTGTTAGTCTTGTTCGCTTTAGCTTAAGACATTAAACCTATAAAACAAAAGCAAACTTTTCTATAGAATTGAGTTCATACTGTGCAGAAAGGCAGAAGTAAATCTGCTATTTTACCTTTCTTGGCAAACTCAAAGCGGTCTCCAAAAACTGGTTATTATTTGTGGTCTGATGGTCTTCTTAAGGTTGTAGATTATTTTCCTTGTTTTTCATTGTGTGGCTTAAGAATATTGTTGACACCCCTTTATGCTCACATTTCCATATAAGGCTTAAGAACATTTTAGGCTGCAGAGTATTTTCCTTGTTGCTTATTGTATGGCTTAAGAACATTGTTGCTACCTTGCAACTAAAATCTTCATATGAAAAACAGAACAGAATTACAGGTCAAGAAGGACAATAGTAAATAGCTAACTCAGATTTTTGACAAAATTTATATTTTCTATATGGGAATATGGGGATCACCAGAAGAAGATGATTGACTTTATTACATTTGATCTCATGTTTCAATAACAAATAATGGCAATGAATAAGTGCATGATCGTTCTGCTACCAATTTCCTGACAGTTTAGAGACATTAAACACTTGCTACTTGCCATGCAGAAGCCATCACTATTGACCTTCCTTTCCATCCAAGAAGAAGGCAACCCTTCTCACTGGACAATGTATATCCATCACAATCATAGACAGAAAGCATCATTCTAGCTTGACTAGTGCATTTCAGTGCCATTACCTGAAATCCTGCTCGGCCTAATTGTCTTCTCCATTGGTCTACCCTTTCATGTCTCTCAATCCTATCTGGGCCTTCATATGCTACAATGTTGCGAATTTCTTCTGCAAAGTGTAATTTCTCTACCTTCATCCTCTGCTGGCTATTTCTTGGCATTCTTGCCTCAAGAGAGTCAAAAATGGCAGAGTAATAGTGTAACGATTCCAAAAATCTCCCAAGGAAGAAAGGCCCATTATGGTTTGAGTCTTGCTCTACCACTGTAAGGGCAACTGGACTTAGCTTCTTGATTGATTGGAGAATTGCCTTGAGATAGCCTCTACTTTCTTTGACATACTTGTGCAATTGCAGGATACTATTAACAAATAAAGCTTCTCCTTCTCTCAAGTTCAGCTTCTCCTTAGTTAAAAGAGATGGAGTTGCAGGCTCTGATATAATGTAGAATTCCAGTGGCACTCCCATTGAGCTTGCTTCTTCCACAAGCGCATTCATGCTAGTTTGAAGTTTTAAGTCTTTGTCATCACTAATTAATCCGGTGATTCGAAGCTTTGGCGGGCCCTCAGGCCTTGAAGCAAGGGCCCTTATCAGGGAAGGCCATTGAAGGGTATGTTCCATTCCTAGATCAATTATGTGTAAAGAGCTCTTTCCTTTTGATGCTTGGCATATAGCTTCATTTGCAGCCATAAATCCAAAAGCAACATAAGGAGTTGTTTGGTAAAGCAGTTGAAAAGCTTCCAAGTTCTTTTCCCTAGCGATCAAAGAGACATTCTCAGCACTGCTTGTAAGTGCAGCATTTACAGAGACATTGTGAGGAAGAAGTGACAACCTACACTGCAATCCCGTGGCAAACCAATATGAGACTCGCTGCAAGGAATCACCCCCAGGACTGGCCAAAGCCCAAATTCTGGTAAGCAGCAACTCTGCCTGTTGGGTGTCTCTGCAGCCTACAGCCTCAGCACAAGCCAACAGCATGTGAACCAATTCTAGCCCTTGGTCTGCACCAAGGTTGGCCTCTTCTACTTTAGGCACGACTTCAGTTGTAGCACCAATAGAGCCATTCATCTCCAATTCTTCTTCCTCCATGGTTGGGGCATTTCCATAGATCTCCAATTCTGCATCCTCCATGGTGATCGGGAAACATCCCTGGACGTCAATCGCCATAGAATATGCTTCAATCTCTTCTTCATTATTCTCCATAAAATGATCATAATTTTGATGCTTCGCTGAGGAATTTTGATCTTCATTGTTGCACTGATATTGATCCATATTGATGAAGCTATCAACAAAGTCATCAACCTCTGAAGAAGCCAAACATGGAGAACTTGTGGCATCAGAAGAATACAATTCAGTCTCATCGGGGAGTGCCTCTTGATCTTGGCACTCTGCTCCTTGCTCTTGCTCCATTCTTGCAGGGCAAAACCTTCGAATAGCAAAATCATGGTTGGCACTTTGATTCATGTAGAAGGAGAGCCAACTGTTTATATCTTCCATTCCCCTTGAGGAAACTGAAACCTGGGGGAAGAAAAGAACGGAAGGGTTAGAGAGACTTGGGACCATAGTCACCATTTGAACTCAAGGCAGTTTCCCATTTAACAAAGAGTCAGGGTACTTTTTTTGGTTATTTAATGCTGCAGAATTTAGCTACAAAATAAACTCTTCTGTGAGAACAATGATATTTTGAAGAATTATACCAAGATTCTCAAAGCCAGAGAGCAAAAAACTTTAGTATAATATATTTTATAATCTGCATAGAATATGCTAAAATACAATTTTTAACCATTAATTACCTGTTTATCAAGGACATTCTCCTCTTTTATTTTATTTTCTTTTTGTTATTTAAAACTTTGATTATGTATGGTTTTCTAGCTGGTTGGCATATCTATATGAAGAATCTCCTAATCACAATGGACAAATCTTAGTATTCCTACTTCAAATAATTTACAATATTTTTATGTATAGTAAATAAAGACTAATTTTTATTTGTATTTTTCATAATAATAAATAAAAATTAATTTTGTTTATTGTGTGAAAAAATTTAATGAATTATTTTAAATAAAAATAAGAGAGTCTAATAGCTCACAATATCGAAAATGTACAACAACCTTAGACTTTAGTATGGTCAATTCCTTTAAAACTAAACTAAAATATTTTCTGAAACATTTGTCAATAACTTTTCCCTTTGCTCGTATTTAGAAAAGAGGTCCAAATCTCTAGCACATTCTGAAAAGGTCCCTAATTAAACAAGGAAATTGGGTTCCATTTTTCCTCAACAACTCCATTTAAGACTACCCATCTTCCAATGGTGTGTCCTAATGTCAGTGTCACCGTAAGGCCTTACTTCTTCTACTCCGTGTGCAGAGATACAGAAGTCAAGGCCACACATGAGCGCTGTAGGAAAAGTAAATTACAATGAGGTAGTTGATGTTTGGTCGTTCTCATTCTTCACCATTAAAAAGAGGAACGGCCATTGGCGGTGTTTATGTGCCACAATATGTGGCTATTGTCAAGCCGTAATAGATGCAGATTTTTCAGAAACTAATTTTCATTAAAACTTGTATAAAACATTATTGACAAAGCAACAACCTCATCGTAAAAATGGTATGCTTATAATGATATTTTCATGTAATTTTAAATACACCATTTTCACATAATTATGTGAAAACTTTTGAGTGATACATCTTGAATTATGTGGGACTCACAACATTTAAAGGTTCTTATATAATTATGTAAAGATGGTGTGTTTAAATTATGTAAAAACAACTAACAAAGTGTTGGAGAAGTTTATTGTATTTTAAGGGAATTTGAAGCAATTTGTTAATATGGATTTAAATTTAAAATCTTTCTTATTAGGAAAGGTTTATCATTAAACAGTTTTCGTTTTAAAAGAGATTATTTTTCTACAAAAAAAGTTAAGGGTATCCCCTTAAAAAAATCCAAAAAAAAATTATATAAAAATAGTGTTACTCAATAACAAATATTTTATTAATGTAAATTTGTAAATAGCAAATTATAGTTAATCAAAATTATACAAATAATACTTTATTAATGATTGCATATATCACATAATTTATACCATGCAATGTCCTGAGAATACTAAATATTCTCTGGTAAAATGGGGTCTAACCATTGCCCATCTTAACATTCTAGCCTGATTTCCTTTCGTCAAATGATATTTCACCAATTAACATGCCGGCCAAAGAATCAAAGAGTATACAATAAAAATGAGGAAAAGAGACACAAAGTGGTGGTGAAAGCCATGTTGTTCTTATTATTATATTTGTTAAACTCAAGCTTACACTGCAAATTGCAAGAGTATAATGGTAGCCGGCTTCATAGCCATGCACAGACACAACCGCTTAGAAGCTGGTTACTTCACATAATGAGTGCGCAAAGGGAAATGAACACTGAGCACCCTCTGTTTTTCTTGCTCTCACGTCGTTGTCATATGTCAATTCTCTTTGGTCGGCCAACAAGCAATGAGACACACGAGGTGGCTTGAAAATATCCATTTTTCTCTCGGGACCTTGGACTTTCTTACTATGATTAATTTAGCTTTGTCCTTCTATATTTTGACCAAGTAGCCCTATGATATAAAATGTGAATTTAATAATTGAGATATTGTTTCTGTTTTGTGTCAGAATTTATAAAACAATAATTATCTAAAAATTAAGATTTATAATTAGACAATTAAAGATTTTATTCTTAATTTAGTTAAGCTATTCTATTTCAAGTCTATGTTATTTCTATTCCCATTTTAATTATTTTGATGTTTGATTAGGTTTGTTTGGTTCTATGCTTTCTTGTTCCCTAAATGGAGATTCTTTGTTCTTATTTCATGAGTTTTGTTTAATGAATTGAGTTGAGCCTCTATTTATGATAATTGATTATTGATTAAGTAGTTTGCTACATCAGCATGTACATAGTAAGCAACCAAGCCACTATTAAAAATTGAGGCATGGAAATTTTGTTTTGAACAAATTACTTATATGGGGTATATACTTGTATCCAAATCAAATATGAAACTCTGTATTAAAATTACATAAAAATTTAGCTATGATAGTGTTGTTATTTTCATAATTTTATCTCCATTTAATTTTCATAACATAAAATATAAATCGTAACATTTTACAAAATCAATATACCATACCATTAACTGTAAAAGAGACATGACACATTTAAGTGGGAATAGAATTTTTTTTTACTACAAATTTGATATACCGATATATCTATTCATGTATCAAATGCAAACTACATTCACACCCTTAGCCAGACAACCTAGATCTTAAGTATCTCAGCCATACCTCTCTTTTCTTTGTTTATAATAGTGCCAATTCGGAAATGATAGGAGCATGTGAAGACTCTTGGCGTAGTCCTCAGGTGGTCTCAAAAAAATTAAAAAAAAAAAACATAGAAAAACGAGAAAGAGTTGAATATGACGAAGAGGAACTGAAATTATGAGAATACGTAAAGACTACGCAAAGAGTCTCTTAGCATGCTCCCATCATTTCTCGCGCCGATAAGCTGCCCAAAATGGATTTGGCTTCAAGCTAAAGTGGCTCGCCCGCGATAGTCAGTGCATAGTCAAGTGCCTAAGTTGATATATGGCCATTTGAAAGGTAGGAATTGACCTAATGGTCTTGGTTTTTGTTCCCACTCCTTCACATCCAAATTGCCCATTTGGATGTGATTAGAGATTCTAGTATTCAGGGTTGCCTTTATGCTGCTTGTGGAGGAGTGATTAGAGATTCTTCTGGCCTGTAATTGGTTGGTTTCTGTCATAGCATTGGGCAGGGGACTTCCCTTGTCGCTGAGTTATGGCATATTGGTCTGCGCCGCATCTTGCTAGAATCTGACTCCAGAGTAGCTCTTTAATTTGTTAAGGAGGGGAGCAAAGAAAATCACCCATTGTTTAATCTGATAAATCATATTCGCAGCATCTTAAAGAGGCCTTGGCAAATTCATTTCACACATGTTTATAGGGAGGCTAATGGAGTTGCTGATTGCTTGGCAAACCAGGGTCACTCACAGCAGTTGGGAACGAGGGTCTTTCTGCACCCTCCTACAGTGTGTGAATTTCTGCTTTTGCAAGACCGGACTAGTGTCGGCATTTCTCGCTGGATTAGGGTGCAGTGGTTTTTTGTTTTTCATTTCTTCCTTTAATTCCCAAAATCAAAAAAATTGCTCATTTGGATGTAAGTGAGACTGGCAATGGCATTTTGCTCTCAAAAATATGATTTTCATAATATATTGTGAAATTGCAATGGTAATAATAGTCCATGAATAATTAATTTTATAGGTATCATAATTTAATTTGTAAAACATAATAAATTTAATAATTTAAATCTTATATTATAAAAAAACAATAAAATTAAAGTTATCAAAATAGCAATAATACAGCATCATCACAATGGGTAATAAGGACCAAGACCAAATTTGCAATCCAAATTGCAACGAGTTTGGGATGAGAAAACCGTGCAAACATAAACAATTTGGTGTAAATCAACACAATTGTGACAGGAATGCAACATTTTTGCTGTCACAAATATGATATAATGAAGGGAAAGAGACAAAATTGCGTCTTATATGCAACATGATACCCATCATAGGATTCAACGAAAGCATGTCATCGTAACTAAGTCTCAAACTTCATTGTAATGGCGTCAAAATTTTTATGTATTTTGTGACTCTTTTTATTCATTGCAGAATAGTGACGAACAAATGGCATCACAAATGCATTGCAATATTGTCATAATTGCATAGCATTGCACCACATGTTTGTGACAATCCGGTCACATAATGTCATAATTTTGTGGTAAGATTGTCACAATTGCATCACAATCCTGTAATAGTCACGTCATAATTATATCAAAAATGCATTTTAAATATAAACTTTCATATTAAATTAATTTTTTAAACACCTAATTGATTCAAAACTAGAAAGTAAAAATTTTAATTTTGAATGAAAAATTTAATAAACATAATTTTATAACCATTATCCGAAAATAATATAAATAGAATCAACAATGGAGTTTATGTGTGAAAACAAGTACAAAGACAAAATAGAGAACTAGGCAATGCTTTCATAATTTCCATCTTCACCACCTTCATTGTCATCATTATGCACTGGCTACTATGCTAGGGGATCAATAGGATGTGTTGTTTGTAGCGGAGGACATGTCGCTCCATCATCTCTGGTGTGGCCTCCTCAAGAATAGGGTCTACTTGCTAGGCCACATGTGTAACGTTCTCTGTCACCCTCTAGAGAGCCTCCTCATACTCCAACATCCAATCATCCAACGATGTGTTGGAGGATGTCTTGAGCACTTCGTTAGTCGCACCAAAGACACCTAATGAGGAACTGCAAATGGGCTTCCTTACAGAACCCAATTCATAAATCCTCCCCTTGTTATTTTTTCCCTAGTTGCTGTTAACAGGAGAGCGTCATCATCTGGCTGGGACTGTGAATTCCGAGTGGGAACCAACAGTGATGCCTTAGAAGAGGAGGCAACCCTGAGTATAAAAGTTTAAAAGAGTAAACTATCATTTTTGTCAATAAAAGATATCATTGATATTAGTTGAGTTTTTTCGAAAAAGTAACACAAGATGGGATTAGCAATTATCCCTGAAAATTTTCTTCTAGATTTCAGCACAAAGGGGCTAGGGTTAGCAAGACCATTTAGGTATTAAGGCAATTACTACATTACACTCACATTGGAAAGAAATTTGTAGGCCCTAAGTCGCAAGAAAACAGGCCACAACCGCCGAAATTTCAGTGGCATCACCGGTATTAGGCAAATCAATAGTGAGATGTAGGGAAAGATAAAGGCTTGGGTTAAGAAGTCACAATTCGCAACGGATACATGTGTCGCAAAGTTCATTGCTACTTTGTGCAAAAAAATGCACAACTGCAGTTAAAATTGATATATTTGGAGGAATATTTTGTTTTCGTGATGGCACATATTGCCACTAAATCCGTCGTGATATTCAAATTTGTATTCTTCCATCAATACTTTTTGCAATACATTTCACTCAAATCTAGCATATGCCATGGAATATTCTCACTTGTAACAGTTTCGCTACTAAAATGTCCGTGGCAATTTTTAATCATATATATTTTTATTTCTTTGTCAACCAAAATGTTCAAGGGAAAGGTTGGCTATTGATTCTGGGGAGCGTAAATGAAAAGTGGAATTGTTCCTTTCTTTGTCAACTAGAATGTTCGGGGGAAAGGTTGGTTATTGATTCTGGGAAGCCATGATCAAAAGTGTAGAGGCTGTGATCACTCACACAAGTATCTGAGTCAGCTCTATAAATTGCGTTGTTTGGGGTCGGCATTTGCTGCTACAAACACTGCTAGCAGTGAGCGGAAGAGTATGCATTGAGACTCCAAGATCCGGATCCGCAATCAAATTCAGGGCTGCAGTAGTAGACAGGGGGATGTAAAAAAGACAGAGAGCCCTCTTTGCTTCTTAAATTTTGTTAAAATCATTAAAATCTAAAATCCTAACATTAGAAAATCCATTCATGAAACTGCTTGCCTCCACTAGCTCTGTTGGAACCAGAAATTTGTTTGTAATTTGTACTCGTTCGTTGATTGTAAATTGACTTGAAACTTTTCCAACATAAGGAGCAAACTAATTTTGGAAGTTCTGCAGTGGTACGAATCTTATTTGAAGCTTTTCTTCATTAGAATTTTAAATTTAAAATCAGAACTTTGTGATTGATGCTAAGGTCTCAAAATTTTTAATAATAAAAAAATTTCCATTAATTGTATGAGCAAAAGTCATTGAGCCGTTTAAAGTTTAGGTTCTTACAGTTTATTTTTTAAATTTAATGATTTAAATTATTTAATTAAATATTTAATAAAATTTAATTTATGAGACTAATAAAATTATAATAAAATTAATTATAACAGTAACTTGTTTGACTACATTTTCGAGAAGAAAATACCTTTCTAGTTGTAGAACATAAATTTTTGAAATTGACTAATTTAATCAGTTGCTTCTTTATTTTTAAAAATTAACCAAAACCAAACCAACTAGTTTATATTGTATAACATGTATCTTACATTTTAAATATTATTATGACATGTAATATATAATATAATGTAATATAACATGAAATATTTAATATTTAAATCTTGTATCATTTAAAATGGGCATGATATAAATTATAGAAAAATACAACACATGAATTGGTTTGATTATGGGTTTATAACAATTTAAATTTCAAGACATTCGGCATGTTGGATTACATTATAGCTACTTGAAATATAATCATTGAACTGGTAATTTTTGTATTGTATAAAAAATTACTAAGCGATGTAAATAAACAAATGTTCCCTGATATTAATTAATTAAAAACTTGGGCTAACGAAATTTAGCTCACTCAATTGCCATAAGCTTTATTGTAAATTAATTTAATAGGTCTCATAATTTAGTTTATAAAATTTAATAAATCTTATAGTTTAAATTTTTTAAAATAAATATATAATAAAATTTATTTTATAAAAATTACAGCACTGATAATTAATTCTTATTTTTATATATAAATAAATTCAATTGATCTTAGTTTCCAATGAGTAAACATTGAGGGGGAATGGCTTTAAATTTCGGAATCATTGTGTTGATATTTGAGTTTTAAAAATGAGCAGTGATACATCTATGTGTTTAAACTCATGTTTTCTCTTACAATCATAGACAAAACAGTACAGTCAAAGTTTTGATTCTCTTACCTTTATGTCTGATTGTATTACTTGCATAAGTTTAAGCACGTAAATATAATTTTACTCTTTAAAAATATTTGAAGTTATGAAAGTAATAAAAATTTGAGTTATTAATATTATAATTTAATTTATTATATTTAATAAATTTAATAATTTATTTTTTTATAAAAGATAAATTAAAATAAAATTATGAGAGTAAAATATACACTTGCACTAAACTCATCTTTACTTGACCTCCTAGCTCATTTAATTGTTATTTAACTTTGTAATAATAGAAACCTCTACAAAGAATCCTTCAAACTAAGATTCTCCCAGGTTATGATTGATTCATGCCTAATTTCTATTCACCAAATACGCTTCAAAAGGAATGAAATTTTGACTCTTAATTGGACGATACTTAGATTTTTTTTTTAAAAAAAAAAACGTCAATCAATTTTTGGTTTAAGAAATTGAACTATTTCATGAGCGAAACAAGCCCAATACTCTATAAGCATTAAGTAAACAGTATTCGACACGGTGGGCTCTCATGATCTGCCAGGGTGGGTCATGTTGATGGACTCACATGGGACTGTCCGGGACCCACCTAAGTACCTTTTCTTTGTCCCGTTGGGTCGCGCCAATTTTAGGTCAGCTCCTACTCCTTTTTGCGCTGACACCCCCCACGCGATTTTCACGTGCCTCACTATTTATTTGTCTTGACACGTTACCTAATTTCCGAAATTACCCTCGCGTGTCAACTAATCTAGCCAAAATATCATTCCCGCACTGCGCAGTCGCCCGCTTCCGCTATTGGATACGTCAGAGTCTTTTGCGCCAGCGCTGCAAAAACCAGTATCTTCAAGCCACGTGGATGAGGAACACATCCCTTCAAATAGTCAGAACTTTCGTTACTGGACACGTGTCGGGCACCGATGCCTCCAGAATAGTCCGCTCTCTCTCTCTCTACAGACGCCATATTTCAAACGGACTCTTTGTCCCTCCCTTTTAACTCTCTTGTTCTCTCTAGCTCAATCACTCTCTCTTTTCCCCTCTCTTTCTCTTGCTCTCTCGTTAACGTTCTCTCTCCTAGGGTTTCTTGTCCATTGACGCGCTCTCACGAAGGTCAAGCTTAAATCTCATTGGTAAATTCTTCGACTTTGTTACCAATTCGTCTCACCGGTGCTTTCATGGATCCTTTGTTCCGTCAGCTTAGCCTCTTTTTGGTTACTAACAAAGCTAAGAAAATTTGCAGGGAAAGCTATATTGAAGTTGTATTACTGTGTTTGTTTGTTACTTAATAATTAATTGGCACGTTTTGTTCTTCAGTTTATGGTGAAGTTTTGACATTTGCAGTTCTGTTTGGATCCTCTTCTACTTTTTCAGCAGCAATTTAATCCACAGTGGGCTTATTTATCTTCCCAAGTCTTTTTTTTCCTTATGTGCGTATTACTACCACCAGGTCTGCATAAATCATTGAAGCTACTTTGACTTCTAGTGACTAGGCTCTTGAAATTGTATGACCATTGGAGCAGACTCAAAATTTCCTCTGCCTTTTATTATGTGAATTTTGCCGTTTATCTGATACTCTGGCAAAAATTTTCAATTAGATAAGTGAAATTATTTATTGAATTGCAAGGGTTGCAGTGTTATTTTTGTTGGGAATGATCAGGGTTGTTTATAATTAACTCATGCATGTGTTAATTACATTACTTTGTTAAAAGGAGAGTAAATGCGGGACTTCTAATTTTCTTGCATGGATCGTTTATGAGGAAAATATCTGGAGCAGATGTGGGGATCTCTGCCTGATATCAACTTGGACTGCTTGGAAGGAAAATGTTTCAAGTACTTAAAACGGAAGGAAAAAAAGAATGAAATTCTGATTTTTGTCAAGAACTTATTTCTTTCATTACTTTGTTTCAAGAACTTGTTGATGTGTTTCGGTTAACTTTTCTTATATCTGGCATGGTTGTCCTGCTAGGAACTGGAATTGAAGGGTGTTGAAAGAATTAGCTTCCGTTTGCCATTGGCAACCAATGATTAAGTACAGCAATGCTGTCTCTGTGCTAGGCTACTATAGTTTTGTTTCACTGTGTATTAATACAGTTTTAGGTAAAACAATGCTGTCTTTGTACTAGACTGCTATAGTTTTGTTTCGCTGTGTGTTAATTCGGCTTTATGATTAGGGTAAAAGGGTGCGGACAAAGATGCATAAAGTTTAGGTGAAAGGAGGAAACTGCTGAATTTGAACCTCTGTGTGTGTGTGTGTGATTATGAAAACCATAGGAATTCAGGCTGATCTGCTAGATGATTACAATTCTCTTTTTCTGCATAATATATTTGTTCTAGCACCTCTTCTCTTTGTCATATTTGTTGGCCTTAGTACAAATCCAAATCCTGGAAGTTTGGGAGATTCTATAAGATGCGGTTTTCTGTTTTAATCATTGTTATTATTTTGTTTACAGCACTGTAATCAGTGATAGTAAGAAGAGACAATCTGACAGTAACTGGTCATGGATCAATCAGAGCAGACACAACAGCAGCAACAGCAGCATGTGGTTGGAGTTGCTGCAGGTGCTAGTCAAATTGCCTATTCCACTCACTACCAGACTGCTCCTATGGTGGCTTCTGGCACACCTGCTGTAGCCGTGCCTTCCCCAACACAGCCTCCAGCTGCCTTCTCTAATTCTCCTCACCAACTTGCGTACCAGCAAGCACAGCAATTCCACCATCAACAGCAGCAACAGCAACAACAGCAGCTTCAATTGTTCTGGGCAAACCAAATGCAAGAAATTGAGCAAACAACTGACTTCAAGAACCATAGTCTTCCACTTGCTCGGATCAAAAAAATAATGAAGGCTGATGAGGATGTCCGGATGATTTCAGCCGAGGCTCCAGTCATATTTGCAAAAGCATGTGAAATGTTCATCTTGGAGCTGACTTTGCGATCTTGGATCCACACTGAAGAGAACAAGAGGAGAACGCTACAAAAGAATGATATAGCAGCTGCTATTTCGAGAACTGATGTTTTTGATTTCTTAGTTGATATTATTCCAAGAGATGAGTTGAAAGAAGAGGGACTTGGAGTAACTAAGGCTACTATTCCAGTAGTGGGTTCCCCAGCTGATATTCCATACTACTATGTACCACCACAGCATCCTGTAGGTCCTCCAGGGATGATCATGGGAAAGCCAGTTGACCAAGCAGCACTGTATGGTACACAGCAGCCTCGACCCCCTATGGCTTTCATGCCGTGGCCACAGACACAACCTCCGCAACAACAACCACCCCAACAGCAGCAAACGGACACTTGACTTCTGTGGAGGAATAGTTCAGAAAGTAGAGTACATCTTTATTGTTACAAACTAACTTAAAGACTTTCAGCCAGTAGTAGTTTAGTGGTTTGCTGTGCCAATTATTAAGACTTTTGCGAGGTTCTTGCACCACATTTGTGCTTGAATAAGCTCATATTCTGAGTTTTAATATGGTTGTTGACTTTTTAAGCTATTGGTATGGTAGTTAAATTAGTATGCTGTGGTTAGATTCAGACAGCTTAGGAAGTTTGAAATTGCTGAAAAAGCTTGTAATGTTGAAAAAGTCCGTTTGAGTTTAGTATTCAAATCCATTATAATGGTGATTTTTAGACTCATCTGCTGAGTGCTTGGCTTATTGTTTGTTTCCTTATTGTCTCATTGCTACACATTGCTAAGTGCCTTGCATGACTGGTGCGCTTTTGGGTGACCACAGTGGTTTTAGGACTAAGATTATTTTGATTCTACCGTTTCTGCGTCTTCTGTCCGCTCCTCTCCTCCCCCCTTCCTCCTCTTTCACCGTTCCTTCAAACTCTCACGGTCTGAGTATGCCGGTGGATAACAAAAAAAATTACGGTTTTTCTGTGCATAACCTCAAGATTGGATGTCACTTTGTTCATAAGTCATTTAAAGTCATATTACTGTTTGAACTTGGAGAGAGCTAACTAGTAATCTGTTAACCGCTTTATATATTCTCTCATGTTCTTACTTTTATATGAGAAATTTTATTATATGTCAGTTATTAATGTGACTCTTTCTAGTTATGTTGTGAAATTTCACTATGATCGTTTTACTTAGAAAAGGTGTGTAGTATTTTTAAAAGAATTACAGTCTCACTCTCTTCCTACTAAATTTCTATTTGTCCTTGATTATTTAAGTTTTAGTCAGAGATATAACAGAGACACTTAGAAAAAAAAAATATTTGGCCGCTTTTGACAATAATTGAATTTAGAACCTCCTATTAATAAGAATCAGTTTTACACTGGGTGTGATGTCTTCAACTATCCCTTGTTACAGAAGTTCAGGAGTCAGAAGTAATCCATGAATGAAGATGTAAGAGCAAGAACACACTCTTAGGTTTCATAAACGCAATTCTTTCAGTATTTTTCACATATCTATGAATTGGTTAGTCAACATAATTTTCTCATAAAAAGCTTACATTTAATGATGTGAGCTGTTGAATTTATGGAATTTAATAAAAATGAAACTCTATCTATATTTATTTGTACATATATAAAAGTGAAAATGAGTGCAAACATTTTTAGACTAAAATATCCTTTCCAAAACTTTCATTTATTAAATTATTATTTTATAAAAAATTCATATTATCTTAAAATTTAAATAATATTTTTGTTAAAAATAAAATAAAAATCCTTGTCTTTATCCTTAATATAAATGATGTATCCTATTATAAAGAAAAATCGAGCTTTTTACAAATTTATTAACATTTAATGTTTTCTTATAAGTATTAAATATAACATCAATTATTTTAACTGAAAAGATTATAACTCTACTTTCATAATATGTTCCTTTCACTCTCACTCTATTTTATAAGCTTTTAGTATTTTTATTTTTTTTAAAATTTGATATAAAAATAATTAATTTTTCTAAAAAGAATTTATATAATTCTATTATTAAATTTAAATTCACATGATTGCATGTGTTAAAACTAATTCTACTTTAAAAACTCAAATATATATATATATTTAGAAAATGCTAGTTATCTTAACTTATCAAATTTTTTTTGGTTGAATTATCAAATTTTTTTTTTTGTTATAGTTGCAAGGAAGAATTTAGGTGGAATCTTGCTCTAGGGAGAGAATTTGAATGTTACTTGCCTGGCAACCTAAAAAATACATCACAAGATTGTGTTTAGAATCATGAATTTATTTACCCAACTCATCATCTAATAATCACTTTATTCACATCATTATATGTTAATTATAATCAGGTTATTTAATGCAATCAGTACAACAAATAAGTTTATATGTTATTCCAGAAAATTAATATGTGAAAAATAAGTCACTAGATATAGTCTAACACTTCAAATTTTCTTTTTTGTATTTGTTAAAATAAATAAATAATTTCCACCTCAATTATTATTCAATTTGGACTCAAAATCATAGTCAGTCCATCACAATTTATTTTTTGGTCTTCTTAATTTATCTTTTCATATAACGTGTTAGACTAATTTTTTTAAAATATTAAAAGTGTCAAAACGATTATTTTAAATAATCTTTTTTATACATAATATTTAAATCAAACTTAAAATAATTTAATTAAAATATTCAAATTTTTACTACTTAGACACTTATATTAGGATTAATTCTTGAATCTCAATCTAATTATTTTCAGTCGAGGGCATGAGGTGGGTATGATTAAGTAAAGGTATTTTTAATCTTTTAAAAATCAATTTACTCCCTCTATAATTATAAAAAAGTTATTAAAATACATAAAATTAAAACTTAATCATATCAAGGATGTTAAAATTTTTATAACAAAAATAAAATTTATATTATTATTAACTAATTATATTATGTTGAATGAAAGATTAAATGATTTCAATTATATTTATATAAAAATTAAATTATTTAACTTAAAAATTAAAAAATTAAATTATTCTTTTATAAAAATAAAAAAACTATAAGTGCCTTCCTCCATCAGGTATTATGCTATAGACTGACCCGTTTAAATGGGTATAATCTGACCCGTCTATGTATATCGAAGCGCATGAAGCCCTCGACATTTCGAATTCGCCCGGGTCCGAGTAACAGATCGTTATACCTATTGGCGTAGAATCCGGATTCTGAGTGCTTCTGCCATCTCCATTGTTGCAGCTGAGAGAGCGATGTCAGTGCTGATCGTGACGAGCTTGGGAGACATAGTGGTCGATTTGTACACCGACAAATGCCCCTTGACCAGCAAAAACTTCTTGAAGCTCTGCAAGTAAGTATAATTTATGCTCCCTCGCAATTTTCTGATCGAGTAATTTTGATCCTTAATGAAAAAAATTTCTTTGTCGAGATACACTAAACTTTCGAGACTGCTTGTTCGCAAATGGTAATTCTTTTCCACTGCTGTTAAGCATATAAGCATTTGGTTCAAACCCTGTATTCCTCGCCAAGTGAACTTTGTAATGGAGTAACTAGTGACAATTTTACTGGCCAGGCTCCAATATTCAGTTTTAGAATTAGTTCTATTCCGCTGCAATTAAGCATTAGCATCTGGTTCAAAACCCTGAATCCCTATCCTGTTAAACATGAGAATGGTTTTGTGAGCGGGAATATCATAGACCGACTCAACTGTCCAGTCCCAAAGCAGTATTCATTATTTTAGAACTATGAAGTTTATAATTTGGTTTCATTTATTGGATATGTTGATGAATTTGGATATGGCTCATTAAATTGCTGTTTTTTTTTTTTGTTTTTGATTTTATGCATGGTTTTGTTCATTATATTTATCATCACTTCTTGTTTGTTACTCTGGACTTGTTGGCCAGGATTAAGTACTATAATGGGTGTTTATTTCACACGGTTCAGAAGGATTTTACTGCTCAGTCTGGTGATCCAACTGGAACAGGGAGCGGTGGTGATTCAATCTACAGGTACTGAACTGCAATTACTTATGTATTTGCTTGTTTACCACATATAAATATTCCTGTAAAAAATTCTAACCTCACATTCTCATTCTATACAATGGCCTGATTTCAGATTTCTTTATGGTGATCAAGCTCGCTTTTTTAGTGATGAGATACACCTTGATTTGAAGCATTCCAAGACTGGTACAGTTGCCATGGCTAGTGCTGGAGAAAATTTGAATGCCTCCCAGGTTTGAGATTGGTTTCTTGCCTCACTGATTGTTGCTTTCCTCTTGTACTCTGAAAAATATATAGATCTTAATGTTCTTTATTGTCAATCTCATAAAGAAGGAAGAAGGAAAGAGTTTGAGTTTAGTTTAATTTTTAACTCCTGTGTTTGTAAGACATTGTGGATTTTCGTATTCCAGTTATTCCTATTTTGTTTCTATTTTCAGTTCTATATCACTCTGCGCGATGGCCTTGATTACCTTGATGGCAAGCACACTGTAAGTGATCTGATTTACCACTGGTTGCCTGTAGCATTTATATCAAAAGATTAGTTTGAGACATACAATGATATGGTAATAGCACTAAAATGTTTTGTCCCCAATATTTTTGGGCTTAGCTTGGTGAAGTTATAAATCTGAATTTTGAGACTAACAAGAATTTCCACTTTTAAACTTGTTCCTTTTTTTTATACTTTCTGTATAACAGAGGATATCTTATTCTCCCCTTGTGGCACTCTCCCTCTTTTCCTCTAAAAAAAATTTCTTTTTATATCAAAACTTCCCTGAGAAGTGTTACTGCTTATCACTTGCGTGTCAATTGTTTCCAAAAAATTGTCTTTTCTTTCAAAAAATTTCTGAAGATATTGAAAGAGAATCATGAAAGTGCCTGCTTATTCCAGCAGTTCAACATTTGAACTTATGTTATATCTCCTCTTCTTCTAGTCCTTCCTTTACCTGGAAGATAATTTTTATTTGCTTTTGTATTGTCTCATGCATCTTCAAAAAATTTTGGCATCTTATCAATCTTTCCTTTTTCCTCTTCCTTCAAAGAGTTGTGAGGATACCCTTGTTTGCTGTAATCGTATGCTCCATGTTACTGAACGGCTTCTTGACAATAACATGTTTCCCTGGGTGAAAAAGAAAGTGCATTCTTTAGGATTTAAAGAGGTCATTTAACATGAAGTATAGGAAAAGAATATAGTTTGTACCTGCTTTTGTTGAACTTATGTATTAATTCAGAAGAATTACTTTCTGTGTTTTGATTGCTTTTCAGACTTTTTCCAGTGCTAGTGTTTGTATGGTTATACTTACAGAGATGTGCCCATAATTGCAGGTTTTTGGAGAGGTAGCTGAAGGATTTGAGACTTTGACTAGAATAAATGAGGCTTACGTAGATGAGAAGGGGAGACCTTATAAAAACATCAGGTTTATTTTCATTCTTCTCTAACAATTTTATGTACAATTATTATTATAAATTATGTCTCAATTTCTTCATATTGTAATGTATCTTCCTGAATTACTTGAACAGAATCAAGCACACATATTTACTAGATGATCCTTTTGATGATCCTTCTCAGCTAACTGAGTTGATTCCTGAAGCTTCACCGGAAGGAAAGCCAAAAGATGAGGTGATGATTGATTTCAGCTATATGATACGCCATGAAAGTTGAAACTGACTAAAAATTGGACATGGCATATTTATATGCATAGAAATGGTCCTTTCTGTGATAAGGTCATTTATTGTGATAATGAAAATAATTGACAATTTTTTTTTCCATTCAATCTCCCCATTTTACTTGATTTGTAGTATATATTGGTGGTCTATTGGACACATCTTAAGACACTTTTTAAAGCATTCAGTTTGAATTTGTGTTAACCACAATATGGCAGTTTGGCTGCTTTTAGAGTTGTCCATTTATATTTTTGAAACTTTACTGTAGAAATGATTTCACAAATTGCAGATTGTGAAGGTTATGAGATTGTAATATACTTGGCATGATGAGTATGGAATATGGATGTGTGCTGTTTACGCTGTATTTGGTTGGGAAAGAATGCTTGTATTTTTGAGGCAGCTTTGTAGGTTACAGATATTATATGGGTTAAGATTTTTTCCCCAAGGGATTTTTCTTGACAAATATGCAGAGGTACAGGGGAGTTATATTGCATTAATGTGTTTGTTCATTTTTTGAGTGTTTTATTCTTTCTTTTTTTTAGTTCAGGAGGATTTCTTCGTTTCCCCTAGTTTTGTAATTCTTCTCGCCTCTTTTAATAATTCTTATTTTCTATCCCCAAAAAAAGAAAAGAAACCAAAAAGATTTGGCTTGAAGATGGTTTGGCTGCTTCTTCCAACAATTTAACAAGAATTGGTTACCTAATGATCGGATTCTTATGTTTTTAGGTATTGTTTCTTTTGCAGTCACTATGACTGATTTGATGATGTGGTTATAGATGGAGTACAATATTGGGAATTACTAGCTTACTTGTTTATAAGTGTGCTACGTAGTTTCAGTCAATTCAGTAGTTTCATTACGATTTTATTTGATTTTATTGTCTTTATAAGAATATCCATTCCAAGTCATGATTTTATACCAACTGTTATTAGATTGATGATGAAGTGCGGCTTGAAGATGATTGGGTGCCCATGGATGAACAATTAGATGCAGCAGAGCTTGAGGAGGTTATTAGAGCAAAGGAAGCACGTTCTAGGGCAGTTGTACTTGAGAGTGTAAGTATATGATATTTACATGTAAGTATAATGCATGTGTGACTACAATCCTGTTTATAGGCCCCTTTTTGTCCTTATTTTAGATTGGGGATATTCCTGATGCTGAGATCAAACCTCCTGACAATGTGCTATTTGTCTGTAAATTGAACCCAGTTACTGAGGTGAGTGATCTTTTTCTTGCAATGTGTTAGGATCTATATCTTCACCTCATTTGTTCCCCAACTCCTACTGAGGTAGCGTTAGGAAGGTTTTCTAAATTCTTCATTAATTTGTTTCTTTGTAGGATGAGGACTTGCATACAATCTTTTCACGCTTTGGAGTTGTATTATCGTAAGTAATGGCAAACACTTGATTGAAGTTTCAAAATATTTTGTGATTTTATATTGTAGTTCTCATCTGAAGTTGTTTTTCTAGGGCTGAAATAATCCGTGATTTCAAGACTGGTGACAGTTTATGCTATGCATTCATTGGTTAGTATATATGTCATGTTTGTCAATATTTAAAATTTTGCAGCTTTTAATGCATTTAAATTTAGCTCTTTTTATATCTTCCCCTTTTCTTTTTTTATATCTCTGTTGGATGAAAGGCTATAGTAATCCCTACCCTTTTTTCCTTTGTTAGAGTTGAGATATTTTTCATAACCCTGACCTGGAGGTTAACCCCTCCATTATGAATTTGAGTTTCTGGACATCTTGTGCCTGGTATTATTCTTATGACTACTGGCATGAGACAACATTAATAATATGCATCATTCTTAAAGTCAGTTTTAAATTTTAATCTGAAACGTCTGTGGTATTGTGCCTTGTCAAAGTACTTGGTGTGTAACATTCTTCTTGCCATCTACAGTCTCTTTTAATTTCATTTTATATATTTGTCAAAAGAGGGTTATGCGAAAGAAATCCTGGCTGGAAGTGTTCTTGCTTTATAATATTAGCTTGAGTGATCCCTGTTTGATGATCAGTTGGTTCGGAGCTTTCAATGGCTCTGTTAATGATGTACTAGGTGTTCATCCCTTAAATAGTGTGCTAAATCTCGAATTCCCTGTCTGTGTTAGCTATTAGCCTTATTCTTTTCAAGGGTAGAGGGATTAGCATTTCAAAGGTCTGCTCCATGAATTAATTATTCTTTGCTCGAGCAATATGAAAGCCAATTTCTCTTTCTTGTTTGTGATGAAATGATCACTAGATTCATTTTTTTGATTAGCTGCGTCCTCTATTCTACCATGAATATGACTAAGTTATAGATCCTTTATCTTTTAGAAGGTCAGATTGCAGACATAGTAAAGCTGTACGCTTCCCGATCTGCCGGAATCCTCCTAAATAAAGTTCATTTATTTCCCTGTTGTGTATGCCTATTGGTCAGAGTCAGGACCCAGGAAACCAGACTTTAGTATTTGTCTTCCACCTCTTGATGTAAGGTTTTTTAATTATATTTTTCTAAGAAAAAGACCTCTATAGGAGTTATTACCTAAGTTCTGTAATGCATATCTAGCATGCATATGTGTATGCAAGTGTCTAGAGAAGTGATAAATTCTGTTTTGAACTACCATTACTGATGAATAAATGGAAAGCCGAGCTTGTATAATAAATTTGTGCTTCAAAACTACAAAGCAACCATTACTACTATTCCATATTAGTTTCCTTGAATGATGTTCGCATTTAAATTTAGATTTTTGTGATGGTAAGATAATCTGTTTGTTTAGATTTGTAAACCTACTATTTTCGTAGGAAGACAAGTGGTTAGTTTATTTGTTTTAAATCCGACACCATCTAATATTTACACATTGTGACAGAGTTTGAGACCAAACAGGCTTGTGAACAAGCATATTATAAGGTATGCTGAAGGTTTTAAAACACTTTTTTCCTTCTTATTCATTGCCTACCATTTTTCTATTTTTGTTTTTGGACATTAAATGGCCCTGCTTTGTTTCACACACTTGTTTTCTTAGTGGGATTTTGTTCATGTT
The DNA here is from genome assembly GCA_037013595.1 of Dicorynia guianensis. NCBI lineage: Eukaryota > Viridiplantae > Streptophyta > Magnoliopsida > Fabales > Fabaceae > Dicorynia > Dicorynia guianensis. Next base: position 9,452,886 of record JASUAB010000009.1, read on the forward strand.
TTTATCCTTTGTTGGCTTAACAATACTTTGCATACACTTGCGTTAAGGAGTCTAACATTTTATTGAGAAAAAAATACTGTGAGTTACTGTGTTTTAGTTACTTGCTTTTCTGTTTATTTGGTTTACATGTTATCCACTCTTTTTCAATTGAGTGGGCTTATATAGACTTTTGGTTACTGGACTTGCAAGTTTCTCTTTCACTTCATTCTTGATATTAGAGCCTCTATGACCAAGTGGTCAAAAGTTTAATCCCTAGCATGCCCGACAATTAAGTGGAATTTTAGTATAAGGTTTGGTGGGTTTGTGCATTTGCCCTCATTTTAAACCGAAGGGGCTTTTGTGTAAGGGGTGTGTTGGAGTTGTAAAAAATATTCTTGGATCTCCACCTAATAGCTTGAGCTTACAAGATAATTGGATTTTTGACATGATATTAGAGCTTCCATTTCTAAATGGTCATAGGTTCAATCCTTAGCGCCACTTAAAAAAGTTGTTCACATTTCAAGCCCAACAAACTCTCATGTGAAGGGGTGTGCTTGAGATATAAAATAAAATTATTCTTAGACCTTTACCTAATAATTTAATCTTTGGGGGTGACTGATTCCTTGACAGATATAATATATAATAAATTGCTTTTGGATTTATTAAGCAAAATAGTGTATTGCTGTGTTTTTCTGGCTTGCATTTTTTTTTTTTTTTTTGCTTTCCATGTTATTTTGCTTCTTTTCAGTTTTTTTATTGGTATAGACTTTTTTAATGACTTGCATGCTTCTTCTTTTAATTATAAATTTAAGCATGTGTCTTTAACTAAATGCTTATACTGAACTGCTTTGGATGGATAAAATACTTGTTTCCCTAACTTGGTTTTTTCATTTTCCCCCTTAAATGGCAGATGGATAATGCGTTGATTGATGACCGAAGGATACATGTAGATTTTAGTCAAAGTGTAGCAAAACTATGGTCACAATATAGGCGCAAAGATCAAACGGGTAAAGGTAAAAGAAAAGAGATATCATAGCCTGTAGACATTTTTTTATATGCTTGTCTTTTTGTTTTACTCTGGCTTTGTACAGTATGCCAATAACTGGTTGTACAGGGTTGTAAGTTCATCCCGCCTGTAAGCTTGACACAATATCACTTGCCTGTAGGTAGAGGTTGCTTCAAATGTGGTTCTACAGATCATATTGCCAAGGATTGCAGCGTAGATCCTACAATGAAACAACAACATACAAAATACATCTTGAAGGATGATAATGCCCAACGTGGTGGAGACGATGCGAGGTCTGTACTTGTGTGTTGCATCTGTTTTTCATTTGGTAATTGTTTTTGTCTGTCCAAACCTAAGACGGAAAGTTTCATTTTATAGGTATGAAATGGTTTTTGATGGAGATAGACCTGAAAGTCCAAGGCAAGGAATGAAACATAGAGGAGGTGATAGGGGTGACCAAGTTGAGGAAAAAAGTATTAGCAAGCAAAGTTCTAGAGATCATATACATAGGGGTCTCAGAGACCAAGAATTAGTTGGTTCAAACAGCAGAGACAGATATGGTGACAGAAGCAGGGGAAAGGGGGAAAATCAAGATAACAAAACAATTCAATCTGAAAGAAGCATGAGAGGTGTTGATGCCCGAGCTGAGAGGAAAGATAGAGAAAAGCATAGGGAGAGACATGGAGGTGATGACTATAGCAGTAGAGATGAACTAGACTCCAGAAAGAGAAATGTGGATGATAGCTATGGAGAAAGACGGGGTGGTGGAGATTATGGGAGAAAAACAGCTTCTAGTTATGTGGGGAGAAGAGATGACAGAGAGTATAGAAGAGAAGGAGAGAAGAGAAAAAAGACTAGTACAACTGATGATAGCTATAGAGACAGGTCGGATGATGATAAAGATTACAGGAAGAGACATGAAGATGGTGGCAGGCTAGATACGAAGAATGAATCTGGAAGAAGAAATAGAAGCCCAGGCAATGAAGAGTACAGACACCGGAGGGAAGAACATGGACATAGAAGACGAGACAGTGAGTTTGATGATGATCGTCATCGGAGGAATAGTGGGGACAGAAGATGAATATTGGTCTCGTTGTAGCCTAAATACTTCTTGGTGTAGAATGTAGTCTATTTTTCCATGACTGATGTTCAATGCAACTACTCAGTCTAATTGTGTGTTCTCTCCCCTGGGGCCGTCCAGTTGGAAACGGAATTTGTTTGGGTAGCTATGATGGATGTGCCATATACTATGCTTGTTCTATTGGAGCTTAATACAGATACAGGGGGAAAATTGTTTAAAAACATACGTGGCGAATCAGGAATGATTCTGCTGTTTGTTTGTTGGAAAGCAAGGGAAGGGAGGGGAGAGGAAGGCCATTATGCTTCTCAGATTTAGGGGTGGGCATAAACTGCAAAATGTAACCCAACAAAAATTAGTGAGGAAAACACAGTTTGGATTTTGGGTCGGGTTACGAGTTCAATTAGGTGACAGATTAGTTATAAATAAGTGGTTTATTACAGTCTAGTTTTTGGGTTTCTGAATTTTCACTTGTGGTAACTTGACTCTACCCGACATATTACATATCTCTTGTATTTTCCAGCGTTGAGTGTTAGGTAGGGGTGGGCATTGGACCGGGTCAAACCGTTCCAACCCGCCCCAAACCGTAAAAAAAAAAATTTGGACTGGGTTAAAATGGGGTAAAATAAATATCATGTAATATTTTGGTTTAAGATGGGGTAAATTGGGTGGGGCTGGATTTTGGTCCCCTCCCCATTGGGTTGCCGCGGGTACCCAACAAAATTTATATGTATATATATATATATATTTCAATTCTTATGCTATATATATATATATTTTCTGAATTCTGATATTATAAAATAGCGTCGTTTTGTAAAATAATGTCATTTTCTAACTTGCCTTAAAACTAGAGGTGGACATTGGTTTGGGTTAAACCATTTTAACTTGCTTCAAACTATAAAAAAGAAAATTTAGACTAAGTTAAGATGGGATAAAATAAATATAATATAATATTTTAGTTTAAGATGGGATAAATTGGATGAGACTAAATTTTTGCTCTCTCTCCATTGGATTGCTGTGGCAACCCAACAAAAATTACATATATATATATTTTCTATTACTACAAAATGACGTTGTTTTGTAACTTATCCTAAATCTTTCTCAAGTAGCTCTACGACTCCAATGCCAATTCTCGGTCCTCTCTTGTCCCTCAACTCCCTCTTTTGCGAGCGATGAGTTTCGTCCATTGTCTCATCGTCTCTGACAGTCGATGCTGACCACCCTACCTCGTTTGAGTCATCTCGGTCCCTCTCTTGTCTAGTCATCACATTTCGAGACTTTGAGCCCTTAATAGTTGACTAAACCTTACTAACTCGCCCCTGCTCGCCTTATGTCTGGCCGTTCCCAAGCCTTTACTCTTCGGCCCATCCTAACTTAAATTAACCCACCCAAATGAAACTGAGTTATTTTAGCCCAAAAATCTTAGTTTGAAAGATTATTTTGGCTGGGGTTGAACTAACTAAATGAGGGATTGGGTTCAAACAGATTGAAAAAATTTTGCCCCAACCCAAACTGCCCCACCTAATGCCCACCCCTACTTAAAACTTCTACAAGCACAAGCAGGCAAGAGGCAGCTTAACTTCAACAAACTAACACCATTCCTCCTTCCCTCGTCTCGAACCCTTGCTCCCTCGACTCCCTCTCTCACGAGCCACAAGTCTCGTTCATTGTCTCGTTGTTTCCAATAGTCAACGCTAATCCCTTACCTCCTTCCACCTTGTCTTGACTCGCCTCTTCTCATTTTGGCTCATCTCTTGTTTAATCATCATACTTCGACACTTTGAGTCCTCAATAGTCGATCGAACCTCATCCTCGTTCCACCGCTTGCCTCACATTCGTTTGTCCCCATCCTAACCCAAATTAACCCACCCAAGTGAAACCGACCCATTCCAACCCAAGAATGTCGGTTTGAAGAATTTTTTGGTTGAGGTTGGACTAACTTAATAAAAGATTGGGTTCAATTGGGTTGAGAGAATTTTGCCCCAACCCAAACCGCCCCACCCAATGCCCACCCCTAGTGTTAGGTTACTGGTTATTATAACCTCTGACATATCCCTATTACCTGGCGACTGGAGCTGCGTCCTGGTCAAGGTAAGCACCTTTACTTCAAGTCTTGACCCCCTTCAAAAAGAGTTATTACTGGTACGTAAGCTGAGTGTATACTCAATGTATATTGTGAAATATATAATAAATGATGGGTTAAAATGTATAGAATTTTTTTGAATTTTAGGTCGATTTTAAAAAAAAATTTTAAACTTTAAAAATTTTCAAATAATTCTTTTAAACTATAAAAAATTTTTAAATAACTTATTTCGTCAAATTTTCTGTCAAAATTTAAAAAAATGACGAGAATAACTTTTATTATAAAGTTGAGAAATTAAAAGTCGTGAATAGTAAAATTTTAGAGTTTTAACATTGAATTTGAATTCTAAACTCTAAATTTTAAACTTTAAATTTTAAATTTTAAAATCTTAAATCTTAAATTATAAATTTACATTAGGTTTTTTTCTTTTGCATTTATGGTAGATTTGAACATTTGAGCATTTGAACGGTATTTTTGTCTTTTTATCAGGTCAAAGTAGAAGTTGATTAAAAAATATCTAAATTTTGACAGAAAACTTGACGGAATAGGTGTTTTAAAAATTTTTCATAATTTAAGAGAGTTATTTGAAAATTTTAAAGTTTAGGAAGATTTTATAAAATTAGAGATTTTGTACATTTTAACTTAAAAATGATTTCACAGTGCACACTTCACACACATTGCGTGGCATATTTATAACGTTTTGCCTTCAAAAGTTGTTGGTCCCAACATCCATCATGAAAGTACTAATAAAACCATTTCACATGAAGCAAGTCTAAATATACGTCATAAAACCAATATTAAAATTATTTTACATGTACAACTTTTATGAAAGATAATAGAGCCATTTTATAAAAACTGTTTTGATTATGATATAAAATTTTATATATTTAACATTATTTACAAAAAATAAGTTTATAACAAATACCATGACTTTAGAGTAAACTTAGACTTCTTGGATTAAACATGAGTCGGCCCTAAGTCGTCATTCATCACTAATCGTCAATGCATGTGGATGCCTGGTTTGCAGATTGAAAATGGCTTCCTCTACAAATTTCTGACTTGATTCAACTTGCGCAATGTTACTGCAATTAAAAATATTCAAGATTCTTTATTCAAGTAGAACTCTCCTTCCGAATTGGTTGAGCTTTCTACAATTTTCAGATTCACTCGATTTTTAAGTTTACAATCCCAGTCTGACTCAACTCAACTTTACATGTGCCCACCTTCATTCAATTTCTAAGTTTGCAATCCGAATCTAAACCAACTCAACGTGACCCGTCCACACCCCTACTCTGACAACGACGATATGAGGTAACAATAAAGGAACCATCAGTTTTGATGCTTGAGTTTCCAATTGCAAGAACAAAGTAACTACAGAAAAAGTAAGTCTAAAACATTACAAATTTCTAAACTATCATAGAAAATATTAGAAGTAAACAGATAAAATTATTCGAGAGGTATAATTCTTAAGAGCAATACTACTTATACAAAAGTTTTATTTACAATCATACCCAACTTGTATTGTCATAAAATTGATGAGTAATTTTTATAAATTTATGACTAATTCCAATATTGATATAAGTTGTAAAATTAAAAAAGATAATGTTACTTATTAATTTTATAACAGTTACAAATTTTGTGTACAAAATATTTGTGCAAGTAATATCATTCATTTGTGAAATCACAAGGGTTTAGTTCCAGAATTTTTTTTTTAAAAAAACATTACATAAAAAGACGACAAATGAGTAAATCAACGCAAATACAACTTACGAAAAGCACATGCTTGCTATAGTTTGAATTATTAACTTACTAGGTTTCAACTTTCAAAGGCTATTACCTCTTACTTTGGGTGAACCGAGGCTATTACTTTTTACTTTTTACTTACCACTCCATCTTGATTTCCACCTGCACTAGCTAGTGTGCCGTCGAAGTACAAGTCAAGGAAACCTTGGTATCCATGATCCTTCAATTGAAACTAGAGTACTATTTTGAATATATAAGAATTTTGTATTGAAATTAGAATATGACACTAAAAGGTGTGTTTGAAAATGTTTTAATTTTTTTGTTTTTAAAATTTATTCTGAAAAAAATTTTAATGTTATTTTTGAAAATAAAAATATAATAAAATTTGTTTGATAAAATTATTTTAAAAATAATTTTAATAATAAAAGTATAATAAAATCTGTTTCACAAATTTTATTTTAAAATAACTTTTTTAAAAAAATTAATTTTAACAGAGACAAAAGAGAAAAGAATTGGGCAAAAGAGATGAAGGTGCCATTCATGAATGATCATATTCACTATATTACCACGGTGAAAACAATAAAGAAGGAGGTGCCATTAATGAATGATCATATTTATTATATTACACTGTGAAAACAGTAAAAAGGGAGCCATAACATCTCAAAGATGTTTCCTGTTTCTTACCTTCAAAACACATAAAGGAGAATTATTTCCAAAATTCAAAAATAAATACAGGTTTAATCAAATAAGTTTTTTAACTCTACTATTTCTAAAACCAAAAATCTACTCCCTCAAATAGAAATTAAAGAGACCCAAAATTACTCTTAAAACTATACTCAATACCCATAGATTATATGAAGTGAATTTTCGATACAACAGAATGCAGGAAGTTTCAACATTAATAAATACATCATCTTACAAAATGCTGACAAAGGAAATTTTTTTAAGAAAATGTCATAAAAGTAAATAATAAAATACATATCCTACATTTCGATTGAGATGCTCTTACTTTTCTAAAAAGAAGTTACAACCTTCCTCTCATAGAAGGTGAGAGAAAGATTAATTTTTTTTTTTTATATTTATTTTCTTTGGCCTGCCTCTCACCTTTTATGAAAGAAAGATTGTTTGACTTCTTTAAAATTAGTTGAAAGGATTAAAAAAAAATTAATGACAAGCAACCTAAAAATAAATAGTTGTCAAAAAATTAAATACTAGATATAATGACAAGCAATCTAAAATAATATTCATTAAAATTTTATAAAAATAAATGTCTCATTTAAATTATAAAATTTAATAAATGAGAATTTATAAAATTCAAATTAAAAGACGAGAGGTATTATAGTTATGAAGGACAATTTTAAGAAAAAGGCCATATATCTGTCATCTGATTGCCCACGTAAGAAGCTCTAATTGTAAAGTCTATAGTATAGACTGGTGCAAGCAACCCAAAATACAATTAGAAAGGGTGATTTTGTGGGAATGAAAGGGAAAGGGAGGAGACTCAAATACGAATAATAGTTAGAATCGTGGGAATGAGGAGACTTAAATATGGCAAAGTGTAGTTTTCATTATATGGCCCATAAATCTGTGTATATATATAATTTGGTTTTAATTTCGCTAATCCGGGAGAGGAAAAACATAAAACTGAATATATTCAATTACGAAACATCTAAAACAAAGACTATTGATCCGATTCATGTACCAGATTAATCTAATAATTATTATCAATTTCCAAACCTAAAACCCTCAAAATTCCTCTACGCCATGCAAAGAGAGAAGTAGACGGCATTGAAAACTCAATCGGCATCGACGCCCTCGAATGCCCAGGCATTCTCCCGGCGGAGCGTCTCCTCTTCTTCCGGTGTATAATCGTTCTCAATCCCGAAGAATTTGCGAACGTACTCAACACTCTTGTTGTGGATGCGATCCGCCACGGTCTGGTTCAGAAAATCGAGGAGCTCCTTCGCATTGAGGTAATTAGCGGCAAGGATCAGCTCCTTGATGTCTTCATTGGAGATGTTCTTGACGTAATTGGCGTCGTATGCCTTGACCTCCTCGGCGGCGGACTTCGCTGCCGCGGAGGATTCGCCGTCGTCGGCGAGGCGCTTCGACTTGGCTCGGAACTCGACGTGGCGCTTGCAGTACTCGATGATTTGGGACAAGGCGGCGCTGGACACATTGGGGAGGGGGATCACGGCGTTGTCGTTGTTGCCGTTGTCCTCAATGAAAGACTTGACGGTTTGGAACTCCATGGCAACCGACTCGTCGACCACGAAGAGGCCACCGTCGACGGTTGTCATAGTGATCTTCTTGTCACTGGAGGATTCCTTTTGCTCCACCATTGCCGCAGCAGAGAGGATCAAAGGGGAACTCGTCAACTGGAGAAGACAACAGAACACTCTCTGCCAGTTGAATAGTGAAATTTGTTACCGCTTCGACAGCATTGGGTGCTGCTTTTATAGGGGGAGGGGTCGGTAAGCGACGCTCTAGTCTCAGTCGTATTAGGATTTAGACATATTAAATTATATTTTGTAACTTTTTTAGTTATACTCTTTTTATTAAATATTTGATAAAACATCAATCAATTTTTTAAAAAAATTTATTTATTTTATGATTAATTTTTAAATTTATATACAATGCATGTATTTAAAAACTAACTTTACAAAAGGGAAAAAATCATCATCAAAGAAAAAACCTAAAAAAATGCAATCTACATTGGCTCTCAAACAATTCTATAAGAATTAAGATGATAATATATAGATGGGATAAGTCTTAATTATTGGAATTATGTATCCCCATTAGGAATAATAATTTTTTTCAGTAATGTGGGGATTATCGAGAAATCCCCAATATCAGTTGAAAAATAGATAGAATTTTCATCCTATGAGATGGAGACGAGCATAATATTCTTCTGGTCATAGCTTTGTTGGGAGGAGGATATGATTTCTATCGTGCAGGGATCTGTAAAATATCAGCTTGCCATAATACCCTATGTACAATAATTAAATAATATTTAATATAAAGAATAAAATAGTAATTAGGTATATAATTGGTAAATTAAAATTTCTAGCGAATTCACATAAAAAATGCAATTAAAAAAGATGAAATTCCAAATCCCCATGAGTACCCAATTTTCCGCAAGAATCAGGGATGGAAAACTAATTTCCCATCCTTGGAGTCGGGATCGGGGTTAAGGAATAGGAGACCATTCTTCATTCCCGCCTCAACCTATTGCCATTTCTAATTGCATATGCCTTTTCCCCTATATAGTTCGTAGTCAAAATAAATTGATAAATTAACATATTGAATTGTATTGAGAAAGTTAGAAACTTACCACAACTGATATAGATATTTGTAATCAATTTAAGAGAAGAAAAAAAGGCAATATTTCGAAAGTAGAACTCAGTTCTAATTTCAACTATAGTACTTTTCTTATAGTTCTGCTATTCCGTCAATAGTTTTATATATATATATATATATATATATATATATGATATAAATTTTTATGTAGTTTTAGTGGCAGTTTAGTTTTTTTTTATGTGAGAATAAATTTATTTGTTTTCTCATTGCTAAGAGTGGTACTACTGTCACACGTCAATCATTTTTATCACATAATTCACATGCTCATGCTCATTACCATTAATTAGATTGGTCACTTTTTGTTTAGTCCATCATTATTTGTTATTAAATCTTTTTTAGATTAATTTTATTTGTTAAATCTCTTAAATAATTAATTTATTTCAACATCAATCAGATTAGAATTTAAAGAGGATTATTTAGTTATTCATTTTTTTAAAACTACTCTTTTTGCAATTATTTTCCTATTTAGGCTAATACTAGCACTGAGTTTGTTCTTCTAATTCTCCCTTCTCCTCTAAGAAGGATTAGGATCTTAGGGAATTAATGGATAGACTGCAAGATGCAATCTTGTTAACATTAAAATATAATCTGATAGATATATAAACTGTTTACACAAATTTGAACAAATATAAGAGTGCTTTAATGCCAAAATTAAGAGAAATATAGTTTTTATTTTAAGTCATTATTAATAATTATACATGCTTATAAAATGGGTAACCATGTTAACCTCAAAAGTGACAAGGGGAAAACTCAACAGCAAATAGATTTCTTGAGTCTCAAGGAATAAGATTTAATGTCTAGGAACAAAAATTTTGAACAATGATTCGCTTGGATGCTACTTAACTTTTAATATTAAAAAATAATTATTGTTTCCAGTAAATATAAAAAGAAAAGAAAAAAAAGATCCGTTCCTTTCAATAATTATAATAAGTTTGACATTTTACAATATTTTTTCAACCATGATTAATTGCATACAAGTGTTTAATACAAAACATTAAGAAAAAGTGCTTAGCCCTTAACAGTAACCTAAAAGTAAGGGAAAAAAGTTCAAGTGTAAAAGACTGACCACAAAAATAAATAAATAAATAAGTTCAAGTGTAAAAGGCTTTCTTAGGTATAAAGGAAAGAAGTTAGTGATTCTTGCATAGTTGGCAGAGCTATTTTTTTCGTTGAAATGTACTAAATTTTTTTGCACTTGGTTATATGCAAAAAAAAAAAAATTTATGACATAAATTGTGATAAATCACTTCCTATATATTAAAAATTATGTAAATTATCTTTATATATTCTAAATTGAGGATATTTAAAGATAATTTGAGAATAATTTAAAATATATAAAAGTAATTTAGGGTATATAAGAATAATTTTTTAAAATAATTTGATAGTAATTTGAAGATAATTTAAGGTATGTGAAAAAAATTTTCAAAATTTTTAAAAAGTAATTTATCTTAATTAATATTATAAGGAATTTTTTCGTAATACTCTAAAAAACAAGGGAATTTTTATTGCTTTTTTTTTTTTTTTTACAAATTGGCCGAGCTAATTTTTGATTAGCTGAGACTTTGGCCTCAATTAATTTTTTATAATTTTTAAATGTGAAATTATATATGATTGTAATAATTTATTCCTAATTAAATTTGTAGTTTAGTCACAGCTAAATATTTTTAAGCTGTACCAGTAGTTTCTGCTAAATATGCAACAAATTCTTTTCTTTCAATAAATATAATAATTTTGAGATTTTACAATAAAAGAATTTCTTTGCATTGCGCAGGTTTTATCTAATCATAATTGCGTTTTGGCCCTATGCAATATAAGACCCTCTGAATATGATTATCAAGTTTTTTTTAGAAACATTTTGGTCCTTTATATTTGGGTGCTTCTCGTGTTTCAAAACCAAGTAGTTTTGGGAAGTCACATGCGGCTCATGTGATGTCATTCTGTCTTGTATTTGATCAAAGGAAGAATCTTCTAAGGTGTAAAGTATATCTCATTCTGTCATGTGTTTGATCAAAGGATGAATTTTCTAAGGTGTAAAGTATATTTTTGAAAATAAAATATAAGTAAATAATTATTGATAAAAAATAATTATTATAATTATTGATAAAAAATAATTATTATAATTATTTTTAAATATAAATAAATATATCATAATTTATAAATTTGATATAATCACTTATTTTTTTATTAATAATTTTCTACTTTTATATCACTCTCTAAAATACACTTATACTTTAAATGATCCTAATTCTTGACAGAATGGCTAATGGAAGTAGTAAACCACTCAGTTACGAAAGGCTGCCGTATCTGTTGTCGAATTTTAAAGGAGGAGGTAGGAGTCTAAGACAATGCAAACTAGAAGGAAATTCTGTGTAGCCTTGTTTGTAGAGCGCTTCTAGTCCAACGAAATTTCTGTCACGCAAGATTGTCACAGAAATTTTGTAGATCATTAAATCATCTAAGACCTAATAAATTTTACATAATTAAACTGTCAATAAGTTTCACCTAATCTAATAGTCTACGAAATATAGAATTTTTGTGACAGTTGTGTATTTCAAAAATTCCATGGACATAGCATTTTTGATGTTTTTATATTACTGTGGGCTTCAAGTCCCGCAGCTTTCGAAACAGAAGCATTGTTTGTTAGTAGCTGATCTGTAGGGTTCAGTCTTTTACAGCTTTTAGCAATTTTAAGGAGAATAAAATTAATAAAATGTTCTAGATAGTAAGAATGAAGCTCGCTAGCTAGCCCGTGACTAAACGACAAGGACATATACTAAAAATTTCCTCTGATGCAGCATCTCAGTATTTTTCTCCAACAAAATCTTGCGACACATACAAATTAGACTCAGGCACACGGCACAAGCTACAACTCTGCAAAACAGATTGTTGAAATAATTGTTCACAACATCCTAGTCTTTTTTTTCGGCTATAAAGGTTTGAGGCACACTCTGCCAAAAAAAAAGAAAAGGTTTGTGGCAAAATCATTGCTTCCATGATTCTTACAATGAATTCAACTGCTGAGATCCAATGTATATGCCGTTAGCAAGAGCAAGATAACTACAATGATTCTGCTCTTTCAGTCCTCTTCTTTAATGATATTATCTCAGCTAGCCTCTTCAGTTTCTGCAACTGTTTTTTCTCTCCTTTTCAAATCATTAAACTTTTGACTTTTTAAGCCCTTTTCTATTATCCTTTCTCAGCTAGTGTTTTCACATTGCAGTTTCTGTTCTTTCTGTACTGATTCCTCAAATGCTTCAATTTACTCCTCCTCACTCCTTTTCTTTAGTGATCCTTTGTCTGCTTATGTTTCACTTCCGCCCTTTCCCTTTTTTTCTCTTCCTTTTCAAGGCCTTTATTTCTTTTCCTCTTCCTACTCTTCTTCTGTAACAATCCTTTCTCTGCCAGCATTTTCAATTTCTGCTTTTTCCGCTCCTTTGATTTCTCCTCAAAGCCATCATCCATCATCTTCATTTCAGCCACATTTTTAGCACTGAAAACCTACAATACATAAAAGTATATAATCCAACTGAGAATCAGATCTCTATTAGTTTAGGATAATTCTCTTTCTACAGAATTTCTGTAGAATTGTCACATCACAATTCCACAACTATTAACTGTTTGGGGTGGGACTCAAATTACTAGGTTCTACACAAGCAGTCAATGGTTGTAGAGTTGTGGTGTGACAATTCTGTAACAAAAATTCTCTGAGAGTAATAGGACTCATTAGTTTATGTTTGAATAAAAAAATAAATGTATAAGAGCTTATGGTTGTTACTAGATAAAGCCAAATGACATTAAAAGTGTAAGCATCTATACTTCATCATTCACCTCACACTCCTATATTTAAAGGTCAAATTAACTGCACTGGTTTGGTTTAATGACACCCTCACAAGTGAGGAACAGTGAGAGAAAGTGGCTTTAATCAATATAAATATTAGTCACTAGACAAATAGATAAGTTAAGAATGAAATAGTTTATGGAACTTGCAATTAGTAAAAGATCTCAACTATTTTACCTTTTCTTTTTTTTTTTTTTGGTTAGTAATGATGTCGAATATTTTAGTTCTTGAAAAAAGGGTGATGCTGCCACTTCATGGGAAAAGCAGAATTTAACACATTATTTTTTCGTTTAATTTAACAGTAATATCTTTAACACACACCAAAATACGCAATATAAGAAATACACATGTTACAAGGCCAAAAGAATTGAAAATGAACAAAGTTGCCTGAAAATCGTAGAAACTTAATGCACGTTGGCGTAGAACTCTATAAGCACTTCAAGAAGATCCTAATCAATTTTTAGACAGGGCACTCATATTGTAAAATACAATTATATCTTCAACCTAAGGTTACAAAAGAAGAAAATTTAGCAAGGTTTTTTAAAGAACGAAAAAAACTAACGAATATTTAGTATCATCTGAAATGATCTGACAAACTCATGATAATTGGTTTTTTCTTTACTATTTTCCTTTTTCCAAATGAGTTGAAGATAAAAAAAATCTTATATCTCCTTAAAATGCAGCTTCAAAGAGAGCAACGAACCTTTTTCATCAAAGAAAGCACCTCATTCTCTTTGTATTCAATCATTTCAAGTTGCCTTTCAAGAAGAGCTTCGATTTCGCGAATGAGATCAACGTCATTCTATACATGCCAAATTTAAATGGTGAGAAATAAGCAAACAAATGAAATACAGATATCGGAGTCCTAAATATGTTCTCACTAACCAACAGTATAAGACACAATGGATATAACCATACAAACTATCCTTGCAAATACGCAGCTGTGTCTGCATCATATAATGGATGCATTTAAGTTGCCATATATAGTAATGTCAGAAATTACAAGGGATGCCTGAATAGATGTGAACAAGAACATGTAAGCAAACAAAAGGCAGAGAGAGATGATGAAAGGAAGAAAACCTTCATTCAATTGTATGTATGCCGTGTGCCTTATTTTTGGGCAACCAATAACAAAATGTTTCAATCTAACAACCAAGTATTATGATGTGCAGGCAGGATAGCCATTCGATGTACAGACAATGCACTGTCATCTTTAGTAACAAGTTTGTTCAAATTTAATGCATTAAAACTGAGCTCCAAACAGCAGAAAGAGATCCCGATGTGAGTTTACCTGAGTGACAAGGCTCAGAGCCAGGCCTCCTCTACCTGCTCTTGCAGTACGGCCGACACGATGAACATAATCTCTTGGAAACCTGCAGTGAATAGTTGAAATCCCTTGGACTGAATGCTCAAAAAGCAACAAGCAAAACACAGAAATTGGCCAAGAACAGTAACCTTGGAACATCATAATTGATAACAAGATCAACTGTAGGAATATCCAAACCACGGCTGGCAACATCAGTTGCAAGCAAAACAGAAACCTTCCCAGATTTAAATTGATGAAGTGCCTCAAGCCTCTGGGCTTGAGATTTAAATGAATACAAAGCTGCAGCTTCTTGATCAAGCACTTCCAGCATTAAACTTAAACGATGACAATCTCTGCAATTTGGGAATTGGGAGCAATAATTAATTAATTAATTAATTTTATCAATCAAAAACTTTAGGTATCAGGAACGACCTTTCCAGGGAAACAGTGTAGCAAAATAACCCAATTAAAATCTAGAATTTTTAATCATGCTCAGACAGGCAAACTGATGATATAGGCACAAAGGTTCATAGACATAAATCTAGTTTACATACCAATGAAGAAAAGCAGTTGACATAAACAACTATGCCCAGACTTGAAATAATAGATTTACATTCATAACGATACAGTCAATTGTTTATTATACCAAATATTCTTTTCTCTTTCTTGCCAGTGAGGGTGGGGGAAGGCAGAATTAAGACATACCCACATATTTTTTTAATTAAGTGAAGTAATTAGAGGATAAAATTCTCTGATATTAGCTAGCAGTTGTCCATAGGTCAACCAGGGTATGCAAACTACAAGTGGAAAGAGTTATCCAATATATTAGCTTAATATATTAGTAGACAGTTACACGATCATGCAGTGCAAGAGCAAAATTTATGGACCTTAGAGATTCAAAAACAGGCTATAATACAAACAACAGAAAGCAGTAGTGAGGAATAGAAGCAATACTTCTAGATATAATACCTGCATGTGGAAATAAAAACTATGGCAGACCGAATGCCCGTATCTTCCATTTTAGACAAAATGTGCATCAAATAAACCTCCTTCACCTTTTTGGGGATGAATATAACCTGTTGCTTAAGTGTTTCAACCGTTTTCAAGCCTTCATACGCCTCGAAGACGTAAAGCTTATGTTGGTAACGTTCATGCAACTTTTGCAGATTACTTGTTGTTGTCGCAGAAAAAAATAGGTTTTGCCTATTTTCTGGTAAGCACTGAAAGAGAAACTTCAGTTCCTCCTGAAAACCAACATCCAGAACTCGATCTGCTTCATCTAAGACAAGGAACTGGAACAGTACAGGCGGAATATTTGAGTAATAAGCAATTAATCAGATAAGGCAAAGCATAATGGTAAATGATACATAAAGAAATCTAGATAGGGGCAGAAGGGGTAAACCTCAATAAACATTTAATAAAACTAGTAAACTACTTACAATTTTCTGCCAAAATTGAAAAAGAAAGAACTCAAAACCCTAAAATTTTTATCACTACCCTTAGGCATCTAACACTAGCAGGCTAGCTAGCTAGCCAGCCAGCCCTTCAGTTGCAGAGCTGCTCCTACTTAAGATAAAATGGGCCTGGATTTTGAAAACCAATAAACTAGTTAACAGCACTTAACAACTGCATACGTTTTTTCATGATGATACAGGATGTCATAATAAAATTTCAAGATAGCAATGTTAGGAGTTTCATAAAATAGAACATTACGAATTACAGAAGTGCCAATCATCCCATCACCCTACCCTAATGCCACTCGTTAAAACGTAGTGCATGGTAAAACATGAGCTTGAATATCAAGAATGAAAAAAATCCAAAAACAGAATTATCACCTTAGTCCTAGAGAAAACAGGAGGAATATCGGGATTTTCCTCAAGCAAAACCTTAATCCTCCCCGGTGTGGCAATCACAACATGAGGCCTTGACATCAAATTCTTGGCCTGTTTCAGCATGTCCATCCCTCCAACCACCACGGCTATGCGCAAATGCAAGCACGAACCCAATGCCCTAAATTGCTCTGCTAATTGGTACGCCAGCTCTCTAGTCGGCGTTACAACCAGCGCAAAAACCCCAAATGGATGCTCAGCCAGGCGGTGAAGGATCGGCAAAGCAAACGCCGCAGTCTTACCGCTGCCAGTCTCGTCGATGCCGAGCACGTGGCGGCCGGCAAGAATCCTGGGGATGCAGTGCGATTGGACCCGCCGTGGCTTGTGCATTCCGAGCTCCTTGCACGTCTTCACTACCCATTCTGCAAGTCCAAGCTCCGCGAACGTTGCTGCTGAGCTGGAATCGGGATCGGTATCTCTTGATTTGTCGATGTGTTGAAAGTTAGAGTTAGGGTCTTTGGCGGCAGCGGCGGCAGCAGGGGAGAGGTTTTTGGAGCGTTTACGAGCTCTGGAAAAGAGAGGGAAATTTTCGTCTACTAGAATTTGTTGTTGTTCCATAGTGCTTGTGCGCATGAAACTGAAACTACCAACTTTAATTGGGCCAATATAACCGCAAATCAGAAGCTGAATGTTTGTTGCTTCCACTGACGGCGGAGACACAACCTGAGAGGCTGTCAATCCTCCCTCCCCATTCTATAAAATTTAAACAATAATAACAATAATAAAAATATTATGTATAATTTATATATAAACTATCATATGTCACCTACTAAAATTTATTTTAAATTAAATTATTTGCACTCCAACATTATGATATAATAATTTATATATAAAATTTAAAAAGTATATATTATTATTTTAACAATAATTAAGAATTAACTACATCATAGAAACAACGTTAAAAGATACAAATTCTGTTTCTAATATTCTTGATATAAGTTAAATATTTTGTATATTAAAAAAGAAGAATATGTTTTTGGACTTTGAGTAACACACAATCTATCCATCTGTTACTTTTTTAGGTCAACCTTGTAACAGATCAGAAGATGGAAACCGAGTACCTAGGTACATTCAGTGGAGCTTTGCGTTGGATAAACACTTCTGTTAATGAACTCCACCAATAGCTCATCGACTCCTTCAATGTCTGCCGCTGCTTCGAAGTGCCGTTGATCACCAAAAGAAAGAAGTTCCTTCTCTGCGCACATGTAATATATGACTTCTCTTGTTTCTTTGTTTGTCTTTTATTTTTATAATTTTTATAATACTTTTTATCTATTAAATAAAAATTGATTTTTTGATATACAATTAGACGTATAAATAAAAAAATTTTTAAATAAATATTTTTATATACAAAATTTGATTAAATTTAAAATAATTTATTTAAAATAATTAAATTCCTTCAACTTGAACTAAGTCTTTTATTTGTTTTTCTAAAGATGGGTTGGTAGAGTAAATTATTATCTTATTAAAATTGCAATTGCTGGATATAATGATTGCATGTTGAACATCAAGAGTTAAAATATGCATGTTTGATAATTTACCATCACGTCTTTCTAAAGCAGAAACAATTACTTATGAATTTCAGATAATTAGTATTAAATATTGTATGAATTTGATTATAGGCTATATACGTCATATCGAATTACGAAAAGAATAATGATGCAACTGAATTTGGTCATGTCTATTTTGTGTATATATGGGAGTCTCTTCATTTACTTAACGGATTTAAAAAAATAATTTTCACTTTAATCGCAATCAATTAATGATGCCACATAATTTCAAATTTAAACCTCCATATTTTGCCATAAGAAAGCATAGCAAAAAGTTCAAGACCAATATTTTTGGTCAATATATCATTCTATACAGGTAACAAGAAGTACAAAAAGTCGATATGGATTAAGCATTCTCTACTAATATTATACACTTCAAAAAGTTGCATTGCTTATACACTTTTAAATATCATTGACCGTTAATTTCAGCATTTATTGTTCACTGTACTCATCCAAGCAAAGAGGCAGAAGAAAGAATGAAAACTCAAATGACCGACTCAGGAGCATCCAGTAAATTCTCTTAGTCTTTCTGATGATATATACAAGAAACATGATTTAGAAATGTTTTGTTACGCATCTATTATGGCAGCTACAGATAACTTCTCTTTAAATAACAAATCAGAAGAGAGAGGCTTTGGACCAATTTATAAGGAAATACTGCCAACAGGCAAAAAAGTGGCTGTGAAAAGACTTTCTAAAGCATCAGAACCAGGATTTGTTGAATTTTAAGAATGAATTAACACTCATAGGTGAACTCAGGCACAATAATCTTGTTCAGCTACTTGGTTTTTGCATTTATGAACAAGAGAGGATGTTAATCTGGGAGTATATGCCCGACAAAAGCTTGGACTTCTTTCTGTGTGGTGAGGAATTCATTCTTTAAAAGACCAATGTTAACAAACAAAAGTGCTGCACTTTCGCTGCAGGAAATTTCGTATGTGGAACTACTTTCAAAATCTTTGGAAGAAGTTGTTGTCTCAAATATCTTTCCTGTAGAAGGCTGGTATTTTGGGCAGAAGAAATGCTGCACTATTGTTTGTTAACTTCTTCCACGCATAAGAGGCCAATGTGAATGATCTCACAACTCCCTCCTGAACAAATGAACCAGTAAGTGCTGGATCAACCAGTTCTTGACCCCCAACTTGAGAAAATGAAATAAACTCCAGGATCTAAGGAGAAGAACAAGTTATGTACCTCTCTTCACTTTCGCTGCGTCTAACGAAGTTCAACTGAGGAATCTGACATAACATTCCCAACTCAAATTGCTTTTCGTCGGAATCCAGTTGCAAATCTTTGAAGACCAGCAAAATCAGAAAGTACTTCAATATTGAAGAAGCTTCTACTTCTGTTAGTTTCCATGTAATCAAAAAGAGCCGTGCACTGCTGCTCACCAGTTTTCTGGAAAGTCAAGTTAGGAGCTATTAGAAGCAGCACAAAATAAGTAACTCCATAGTTTCCTCCTTTTGCAGTTGCTCAATACATACATTTTACCCCACTACGGACCCTGATAGGATTTCACTAACAAAAGGGGTAGTCACAGAGCAAACAGAGCTTAGGTGAGCTTGAAAGAGTGTATATTTAAAAACCGTTTTCGCACAATACACTGCTAGTTACGAAAGGCATTCATTCAGGAAAAGAAAAAAAAAAACAATGGCTACTCTATAACTTTGCCAAGTATCTACTGTAAGAATCTAATCTATTATCACTTTGACGAATACCGATATGAATAGTTATTGTCAGTCTCAATATACATCTGTGAACTTCAAATCATAAATGAATAAAAAGAAAATACCTTCAGTTGCAACATATTCAGAATGCAAATAATCATCAATTATGTGAAACAAACAAAAGTGAATTGAGTCAATTCTGCATGTAGAACAAATATGAAAGATTCAGCGCACATCCTTTAATTAGCATTTTCTCAAATAATTATTCACGAACATCAAACTCAAGCTTATGCATAAGTTATACTGTACAGTGTTCAATGTATTAGAATACATGAGAGTTTACAGCGTATTGGTTTTAATTTCAGAATCTGTTATAGTCAGTTGGTTCTATTTGTTATAGTCAATTAGTTCTTCTGTTAATTAGTTAAGGCAACATGAAAGGAAGTTTGCTGATTAATAATATTCATTCAAAGTTTCTGGCATTTTCTTTTATCTTGTTAAACTTGTAAAATAGTATCAGAGCTTTATCTCCTTCCTCTTCTCCGCTAATCAAATTTCACAGTGTTGGTTTTAGTTTCAGAATCTGTTATAGGCAGTTAGTTCTATTTGTTATAGTCATTGTGTCATTGACTATCCATAACAGTCAATGAAGTTTTTCATACGAAAACCATAACTGTGTCACTCAAATCATGTCAGACCACATATCATTTTTTGATGAAGTTACTATACATTGTGTCATGTACTTTCCATCTCTAAATATAACAACTTGCCAACACGGAAACAATTGATGCATCAAGCTCACTCTTTATTCATCAAGTTGATGCAAATGAACAATAAAATCATGTAGTACTTCAAAGAATTAAATGCATAGGAACATCTACTCACTTTCTAAAAGATATATCTTCTTGATAATCACCTGGAACAACAGAAACAATCCAAGTAGATCAACAGCTACCAACTTACTAAAAGATATATCTTCTCGATCCATACCAGCATTTAAATATGGTTAGATGATGTCTATGAAATTGATAAGCAAAATTTCTGCAAGATATGCATTATGTAACTTCTAAGTAACTGATTCAATTCTAGCCAATCTTGTCTCTTTTTTTTGTTTTTTTCCTTATGCAAAAATGTGTATGTAGCCATGAAAGGGAGTGGGGGAATGGCCTGCGGGCCATGGATGGGTTTGGTGCTAGTTTGATGCTCTTGTCCATATGCTTTGAAAAAGATGTTTCTGAAGCTGATTGGAGATGGCCCCCAAAGCTAGTTCAGATTGAAATTTCAGGTAGGGCTGCAAGTTAGGGAATTGTCCATCAAAATCATTCCTCTCCTAATTTTCTTTTTCTACACTAATCTTTCAAGCTGAAAATTTGCCACCTGTACCGCACAGAAAAAGAAAACCCTTTTATGCTTTCATTGTTCTCTTCTCTCACTCACCCTCTCTCTCTAAAAATCCTTTTTGCTTCAGATATGCTCATGACTGAATCTTTGGTTTGGGAGATTTATGTTCTCTCTTTCTCATATTAATGTGAACAATGTATATTGCGCTTGCCTGTTATCAATTCTTACAATAAAAAATGAGTATAAATTTTACTATAGTTATTCTTAAAATATTTCTTTTTATTAAGTGGGTCTGTATATAAAATAATAAAAAAATAAAATTTAAATATTAAATTATAAAAAATAAAAAGTCACCGTCCTTTTATCGAAAGATGCGGATTATAGCGCGGTCTGTGAGAGTTTAACGGTGCGATTAAAACAGGGTCCGTGAGAGTTTAACAGTGCAAGAGTGAGTACAGATCCACGAGTCCACGTCCTCGTTTGTATTCCCCTTCTGCAGCGTATAAACACGATCTCAGTTTGTCGGAGTCAAACACCTACGGGCTTGGAGGCTAAGGAGAGGATAGAAGCGCATGGCTATGGACTCACCATTCAAGCCTGATATATTGAAGGGCAAGGTTGCTCTTATTACAGGAGGAGGATCCGGAATCGGATTCGAATTATCCACCCAATTCGGCAAACATGGTGCCTCCATTTCAATCATGGGTCGACGCAAGCAAGTCCTTGATGCTGCTGTCTCTGCTCTACAGTCAAACGGAATCCAGGTACTTTTATTCCGTGTAGAGTTTGCTTCTATTATCTGTCACAGGTCTGGTATTTTTTTGAAGAAAAGTCCATTCCTTCATCTGGGTTGATCAAATTACTCCCCGTATTTTCCCGCCGCATTTTTGACCCAGGAATGGATTCTGGTCGGCTCTTGAGGAAATCAAATGGGTGCAAAGCAAATAGGAACTTTCCTGGGCCTGGATTTAGGTGGATGAGGAAAGCGATTACAAGGGATGGAATTGAGCTCCCCATTTAACTTCAAAGGCTAATGCTCATCCGTGTTTAGTTTATAGTTATACCAGGTATTATCATGCTGTTAAGTATAGCTGAGGTTGCAACATGCAGAACTGGTGTTCGGTGGCTGAAAAATAAACAAGGGTCTTTGACCCGCATGGTTGTGACTTACCAACTCCTTCACGATGAGTAGTGGTTGAAGTAAGAAGTGGGTTCGTATAGTTTGGGTAAGGAAGGCTATATCTGTTGTGAAGAGAAAAACTGTTCTTGTACCAGTGAAGCGTAACAGAATCATATCAAGAATTCAAGGTGTCTTTTAATGCTCCTGTTTGGAATAATTATTGTTTTATCAAACAAAACAAATCAAGAAAGATGTTGCAGTGGGAAGTGGTTATGCAATGCGCATCCTTCCTCCCTTCTGTAACAACATTGCATTTTGTACATATGTCTCTTGTATCTCGAATTGATATTTTTTCACTTTACCTCTTCCTTTCTTAACTTACTATACATTAAAAAAATTTCAACATAAGAGTGGCAATTTGGAGTGGTTCCACTATTATACTCAAGTGGATATTGTGGATTCCTTACTTTTCTATGAATCTGCCACATGATACTCATTTGGGAAAAGAAGACTCAAAGAGTACATCATTATACTAGTCTTAACATTACTGTTTGTTGACATGTCCATATATATATAGAGAGAGTGCATATTTGTAATATGTGTGGTGAAAAAGGTCATTGATGACTTCTCCGCACAATTTTACTCATTTTTCTGTTTGACACTACACAGTAAAATTTTGGTTTATTCATATCTGTTCTTCAGCATTTTGCTGGCATGTCAATATATATATATCATATTTGTAATATGTGGGGATTAAGGTCATTGATGCCTTTTGTGTGCAATCTTACTCATTTTTCTGTTTTTCTAAGGCTATTGGTTTTGAGGGGGATGTTCGCAAGCAAGAAGATGCAATAAGAGTTGTGGAATCAACTTACAAGCATTTTGGAAGAATTGACATTCTTGTGAATGCTGCAGCAGGAAACTTTTTAGTATCAGCAGAGGATCTGTCTCCCAACGGATTTCGAACAGGTTGTGTTTTTTATCAGGTGTCACAGCCAAAATCTTTCTTTCCTGAATTTGTAAAAGTTGAACTTAGTTCTTGAAATTTGGCGTCATGCAATTCATTAGAAGTGATTTGGAGGTGCTTTTTGATTCTTTTCTTTTTTCAAGAATAAGTGTCTCAAAAGTTCCAGTTTATCTTTCATGAAAAAGAAGGATATGGCTAAATATCAAAAGTTCTGATATGGTGAAATTAGGAGACAATGTGTTTCCTTTCTAATGAAAGTTGCAAAATTTTCAGTTTATATTTCATAGAGAAGAAAAGAAAAATAAGGAGAAGGACATAAGAAATGAAAGAAAAAAGTGACAGTTGAAAATATATGCTGTAGGACAGTAGAACAGTAGAGGGAAGGGAGATAGACTTGCGCCAGGGGGGATTGTGGGGGGCGGGGATGGAAAGTTCGCTAAGACAATTTAATTCTTAATCCAAGTCTAAGAAACTATAGTATATAGTAATCCTCACATACTTGGTTATAATTTTATGGCTTAAAACCTTACCAAAATTAGTTATAATTCCCTTCCTTTTCTCTAATAAATTTTCTTTTGCTTATAAAAAAAAAAAAAAGATTGAAAAAATACTAATAATTTATACAATAAAAGATTGAACAAGGATTATTCAATGAAGATTCAATTGTTTATTGTGCAGCAAGCATTTTGTGCATAGAGAGGGATGTCCTCTTTGGAAGCCTAGCTGTAGGCTGACTTTAGGATAGGCCTTTGATCTAAAGGGAAGTGTAGTTATCTAGATTGTTAGCTAGTTAAGATTCATAGATTGTTAATTGGGTCCTAGCATTATTTGATAATATAAGTAAAATTTCAGATGTGTGTGATCTCTGTTCATGTTTTTGGCCCTCGTAGAGGCCTTTATTGTGATATATATATATATATATATATATATATATATATATGAAAAGATAATTGGTCAAATGCTGGTTTGGCAGCTCTTGAACTATTGCTTGAGTCTTGTGTGGTGAGTGCTAAGATGAGAACGGTTGTTTCTACAATATATTTGATAATAGATGGCATTGTGATGATGATGGGTTCAGGGACAGTGACTTTGATGATATGGGTGGGACAACATCCATGGTGGTGGTGGTGGTGACAGTGATAATGTCCATAGTGACTATGATCTGTTCTGACTTCCGAGTATAATGCGTCATGTTAAACTATGACAGATGCAACAGAGGTAATAATGTTGGTGAGAATAGTAGGGTTTGGGTGCTGGCTGTGGAGGGGAAAAGAGACGAATTCCACAATATTTAAGTTTCTTTGTCATATCGTCTTTTGAGGATACATAACCTTGTTGGATTACAATGTTACTTTTAACAGTTGCTTGGGAGTGGTATCAGAGGCTTTAGGCAGGGTCATTAGTTGTCACTGCTTCTGTTTGTTTTAGTGATGGAGGTGAAGAGTAGAATTTTTAATGAATAGTAAACTTATCTTCCTCATTTATAATTTTATGGGCTAAAACCTTCCCAAAGTTGGTTATATTTCCCTTTCTTTTCTCTAATGAAATATTCTTTTGCTGTCAAAAAAACACATCCAAAAATATACTAAATTTAGTCAACAAATGAGTGCAAGAAAGTTCCAAATAAAGCGTTCTTGATTGTACACTATAAAAAGGCCTTGGATTGTCTAAAGCAGGCATCCTTAAAAAAAAAAAAAAAGAATAGCTTGGATGGATGCATCATTATGTTCGGGTGAGCAGTTATTCCAAAATACTTTTGACAGTTTGAAGTTATAGTTTTTAACAATAATATTTATCAACAAAGAGAAAAGTATTCTCAGTTGCAATTATTCTTTGCAGTTATGGATATTGATTCTGTTGGCACATTTACAATGTGCCATGAAGCCCTAAAATATCTCAAGAAAGGAGGACTAGGAAGGAGCTCTTCTGGTGGAGGAACAATATTAAACATTAGTGCTACCTTGCATTATACCGCTTCTTGGTATCAAATTCATGTGGCTGCAGCTAAGGTTTGTAACAGATTTTCTAGGAGTTAAAAACATCTGGATTTGCTTATAACTAAATTTTTTCTTCTCCGCAGGCAGCTGTTGATGCCACAACAAGAAACTTGGCGCTAGAGTGGGGAACAGACTATGATATCAGAGTCAATGGGATTGCACCGGGTCCCATAAGTGATACTCCTGGCATGAATAAACTGGCACCTCAGGAAATAAACAGCAAAGCCAGAGATTATATGCCTTTGTTTAAAGTTGGGGATAAATGGGATATTGCCATGGCTGCTCTGTATCTCGTGTCAGACGCTGGAAAATACGTAAATGGCACCACAGTCGCAGTTGATGGAGGACTTTGGCTGAGCCGGCCTCGTCATTTGCCAAAAGAGGCGGTGAAGCAGGTTTCACGAGCAGTAGAAAAGAGGTCCAGAACTTCACCAGTTGGTGTTCCAAAAAGCAGGATGTGAACTAGCAGAATAGAATGTCATCATTATTAGTGTCAGCCCCTCTATGCAACAGCCTATCACTTCTCTATGGATTCTTATGGAGGATACGATCTCCTGTACATTTAATAATTCTCTTGTTGACGCTTACAAGCTTTTTATACTGAAGTTTTATTGGTTATAGATTATTATGTTCAAAAGCCATTAGATTCTATGAATGTGGTAACAATTGCCCTAGAATTGTAAGCATATACAGCTGAGAGTGTGATATTAATTAATTATGTTGTATTTGTTGCATTTCCTCTGCATTTTAAATTAAGTTTTGTTGCACATGTCTCAGTTTTCTTTGTACATGCATGTGTACGTGGAATCCTAGAAGAGTGAGGAGTGTTTTAAGATTGATTATACTATTTTATAATTTTTCTGGTAGTATACAAATATTAACATGTGTACTAACACTAGTACCTAAGAATCCTTTGGTAATTAAAGAAGGTAGTTTTTTTTCTCTTGGCCTGGATTGAAGAACGTAGTTAAATACGGTAATTGTCAAAATTGAACTTGGAAAGGCGATTCTGAATTCAAAACATCCAACAAATTTGATCTCACTAGCTGATTGGCAACCATGTCTACATAGTGAAACACAGACACCCTTCTCTTCAAACTTCACCAATTTTTCATTTGCCTACTATTTCTATCTCCCAT
The DNA here is from genome assembly GCA_037013595.1 of Dicorynia guianensis. Classification (NCBI taxonomy): domain Eukaryota; kingdom Viridiplantae; phylum Streptophyta; class Magnoliopsida; order Fabales; family Fabaceae; genus Dicorynia; species Dicorynia guianensis. The sequence goes on from JASUAB010000009.1 coordinate 9,478,949, forward strand.
AATCAAAATTAATATCTAAATGTATTTAAGCATTATTACTCGGTGAAAAAGCAAATAGTAAATAAAACAATGAATTAGGGTATGATTACTATCAACCATTTAACTTATACTGATTTTACTCGTATCAAAAAACACCCCACTAAATTGCAGCTTCCAAAAAGTAGCAAGCTTGTGAATGCAACTGCAGGCATTGTGGGGCTTACAAATCCATTATCTTTGCAAATACCAGTACCATGCTTAATGATTGGACCTGGTCAATTAAATACAAAATTTGATGCAACGCAAAAAAATTTGAATACAGAATCTCAATATGATACCCATTGAAAATTTGAGATATACAAGTATGTGTATGAAGTATGGACCTGGGCTCATATCAAATCAGCAAGGCTATGCCTAACAAGAAATTTTCCAGGTCTTCAAGGCTAACATATTTGCATAAGGATTTCATCATTTCACCCACTTGAAAGCAACAAGGGCAGGTTAACCAACAGCTCCACTGCACTCACCTTTATGCCCTAAATTTACCATGAATCATTCAGCTAGGCAGGAGACTTTCAATGGAAAAACTAACATCATCACCAAAGTTATTGCTTGGTCCCCATCAGAAACTGTTGGAAGTAAGATTATGATATAAACATCTGACTATCAAGCTCTATGGAGTGGAGCAGGATATACATCCAGTGGCTGATATCGTACTTGATCATTATGAGGCAGTGGTCCCTCCTAGAATGATAGAATCATTAATTTACTACCAGAATACAATCATTGGGATGGTAAAAAAAGTGCTTAACTCCGCACGAGTGGAAGTGAAGGAAAAATAGAGTAACAATGAAGGCATAATAGTAACAAGAAAAGAAACCAGTATGTTCGCAAACATTAATTTAGTGTGAGGAAAAACAAGTTAAGAAACTGCGTGTTATGAATGATTCATACCAAGCCAGAAAAAATTATGTAGAAAAAGAATCAGATGACTCAGCAATCCCTTTTTCCACTACTCCTAATTCCAATTCCACAATCAACAATGACTTGCTTTATATCTAAGAATTTCTTTATTTGCAACAATACATCTTTAAATTACCTGCAGTAAGTTGACCACTAATCATATTGCATCATACATGTGCATGTTAGAATATATTGAAAAAGAATGATAAAAATCAACTGTTGATGGTTTGACTCCAGCATAGGCATTATCCATGCATAACAAAGGGGTACCCGCACACATTTTAAACTAACCAAATTAAGCAACAATGAAGAAAGTACCTCTTCCAAATTTATCTGGAATGGCTTCACAAAGTCCTCAAACATCACTGGAGAAAGTCCCTTCATTTTCTCTTCAACCTCCTAAGAAGCATAAAATCCAATAATACTCAAAAGGTGGAATACATCATTTACAAGTTCAGACGAAAACAAAAGGAAAACGAAATGAGATTACCAGGCCATACGAATTAATGAAGAATTATATGTAACTCATTGAGTCAATTTTTTTGGGACAACTTTTACTAGTGATAAGATTCCTAAACACACGTAAAACAGAGTAAAAAAAAAGCTCATACGAATTTAGCTACATCCTTCTTTTTTTTCTTCAATTAGTATCCCCCATTCTCTCCTTCAACCCGGTATATGTTACTTGAAATTTACTTCTTCCCATGCTCTGCTGATTCTTTTCTTTCTCTATAACTTTTTCAAGGTAAATATAACTCCCTTTTTTTTTTTATATTTTTTAAAGTAATGCACTAAAGACTGCCAAATGGCCAACACCCAAAAAACTCAAATACATTTCACAGTCGCTTCTCCCCCCTCTGTATGCCCCACCACCACTTCCAAAACACACACACCAAATAATAAAGAAAATGGGAAGAAAAGCTGAAAACAGAATTAGGCATAAAACATACCAATCCAGTTATTCTTGACCTCTCCAATAGCTCCCTTGCAACCAAGTCCAGTATATGTCTATTGTCCCTCAAAGCGTTCAGTGCAAGTTCTTCTGTCTCTTCAATGTACTGTCACGATAGTCAATCATACAACTTTACATTATAGTATATGTAATGAGCAAACATTAAGCAATTACATTAGATGACAACTTCATAAATCCATTACTTCAGATCCTCCTTTAAAGTTAAAACGAAACTTGTAAATCTACATCGCAGATATGAAAGTTAAAAATCAAGTTGTTACTTATGATTGTTCAAATGTCGCCCTGCTCCTATAATATATCAAGTTTTTTTGGTTTTTCTAGATAGTTAATTAGATGAGTATTAAGAAAATCAGCTCTCTTAAGAGATGAAAAATTTAAAGATTTCACCAAATATGTTCAAATTTTCATAAAATTTTATCCCTTTTTTTAGTTCTCTCTATGTACACCTACTCAATCAATTTTACCATCACCATGACCATGTCATGTTCTCTTCTGTTTTAACATCACAGAACAAGCAACCAAAAATAAATACAAAAAGAAGCTTCGTTAGATTAAGGAGTGAAGAATTGGCACTGAAGCAGGTAATCCTAGAGTTCTTTGCAATTTTGAAGACCATATAACAAAGATAAAAAGTCGGCAGATCATAATTACCCTTGTCAACTCCCGAGTAAAGAGCTCAGAAACCTCCAGTGTCATATTGGCAGGAATTACTTGAGGATCATCCCACTAAATTTAAATGAAGACAAAAGATTAAACAATAAATTACTTTCACATTAGAGAGGGTGGCCAAAGTTGTCCATTCCTGCAATTTTGAAGAAGGAATATACCCTATATCTTATCAGCTCGCCATCTGGACTGTCAGGTCGATCAACTAAGCCAACCCTTTTTGTCAATGCAATTAACCCCAACTTTGAATTTTGAGGGCTGATTACCATCTCCCTAGCAATCTGAAAACAAATCAGCAAGAAAAGAGAAATGCTTTGCACGAAAATGAGTATATATTACCAATTACCATGGACCTTGGAGGATGTAAACTTCCAGAAAAAATAAAACTCATAGGGTCATTCATGAGAAGTTCCAGGAAAATGCACATAAAGAACAAGATGTAGATGCAGATAAGCCTCATACATAAATGCATTCACAATGCATCCCCTTCTTTCTCCCCAGGAAGACAAAGGAAAAGGGTTTCAAAGTGATATTGTGGCTGCATCATATCCATCAAAATCCAACAGGAAGGTTAAATCAATCCTTTCTGAATATTCATGATTCCTGAAAGCATTTTTTGAGCCAATTACAATTACCTATAACTTAGCTTAGAATAATCAAATCTGTACTAATTATCTTTAATTTGGATGCAGCAAAAATCTCCTAAGTTGATGTATAAAGTACCTTTGTTATCTTTTCTAGATCATCTCTTCCTCCATCAGTTATGTCATCACCAAACACAACACGTTCAGCACAACGACCACCATGAGCCACTACCATTTGCATCTTCATGTAGCTAAAGGTTGTATAACCTTGGTCTACCATATCTTCTCTTGGGTAGAATACGGATATTGCAGTTTCCTGCCCAAGGGGGACAGAAATCCCTTTCAAATCCAGAAACATAATCAAATGTCATCAATTTGCATACTGCTGTAACCAGACATCATACCTTGCCACCAGGCAGCAGCTGTGAAAATGCATGCCAGTCAAATCGAGGAAATAAGTGAGCCAACACAATATGACCAGCTTCATGCACAGCAAGCAATCTCTTCTTTTCAAAAGATACCTATGGTATAATAACAAATCCGATACCAAATGATTTTCCATGCCATGTCCATAATAATTAGAACTACTAAGGTTACACATACGCTTTCTTCACATTTCTGTTGCTCTTCTTCAGTGAGAAGGACACCCATACCCTCAAGCAGTTGTTTATCTAATACATCAATAATATCCTGCTGGGAAATTTTGGAATGTCCTTTTCTCACCTGCAACCTCCAAAAAAAATTTAATAAATTTTCATTACATACAAGAAGAACAATTAGAAAAATGTCATATTTAAAATGCATGCAAGATTTTGAAATGTTACACAAGTATATCAGATCATACATATGAGAATGTGACAACCTAAAAAGGCATGCCAAACATCAAATATTCAAATATCTAGATTGCTGTACCATCATGCATTCAACAATGAACCCCTTGTAAAATTAAAATTTTAACAGTATTCTGATGCTTTTTAAAAATTTTATCCACCAAAAATTTGAACTTTTTTCGCAAGATGAGAACCAATATAAAATAGCACTGAGAATTGATTTCAAGTAAGCATAGAAGCATCCGAGTAATAAGACATAAGCATGATAATTCAAGCAGAGCAGTTAAATGTTCTGAAGTACCCCCACCGTATATTAGAATAAGCAGGGTTCCGTTTTAAGGCAGCATACTTCTGCAAACAATTGCTAGCAGTGTGCAAAAATGTACTAAGTCTTTCAACAGGAAAAATGAAGCAAGACGGTTCTGGCTCTCAGTTTGGGTAATACAAGTGGTAAACCAGCTGCTTACACATATATTTGGAGGCCAAGGTAAATTAATCAACAAGTTAGTTAGGGTACCGCCTTGAAGCTAGCACAGATTGGGTAAAACAGTTGCAAACTGTTTATTTGAAGAAGGTGGTCAATGGAAGCCGTTGGAACTTGAAAGGATAAACAGCAAATGATTCAAATGTTTTAAAGCAGAAAAACATTAATTTTCAATTAGTCTTAGAGATTGAAGTGTACTTTCAGCTATTTTTCCATCCCTCAAGTGAAATAAACATATCTTATTTGATTTGGTTGGGACAATTACTAGATGCAGATGACCATTCAGAAAAGACTCCAGAAAATATTAACAACAATAACAAAGTCATATCCTATTAAAAGGGGTCGGCCACATGAATTAAACGATGTCATTATACTCGATCCAAAACCAAGTTTTCAGAAATACTATTTAACAAGAAGTCCCTTTTAACAACTTTTTCAAATGTCCTTTTTGATCTTCCTTGACCTCTTTTCATTTAACTAAAAATTATTTAATCCACTTTTCTCACTGAAACCTCTAGTGGTCTCCTTTATACATGCTCAAACCAACTTAAAACGAGTTTTTGCCATTTTCTTCTCAATAAATGTCACAGCAACTTTCTTTCAAATACAATCATTTCAAATTTTTTTTTTTGTATGTCTACTTATTTATCTCAACATTTTCATCTCAGCCACTTCCATGTTTTGCTCTTATTGACCTTTTAAAGCTCAACACAAATTACCGTAGAGCATAGTTGGTCTTAAAACAATTGAATAAAACTTTCCTTTTAACTTGCTAAGTATTAATAAACAAAATAAATAATACAAAATAAACATCCTGAAAAAGAGTACATGTTTTTTGGGGATTTTGTTTTACAAATTTTATTCCCCTTGTTTTTCAATTAATATTGATAAACAACACTTATGAAGGACAATGACAAAATTTTCTTTAACATAGAAGCAAAAGAAAAATAGAAAAAGAAAAGAAAAGAAAAACAACATTGAAATATGGATTTTAGTCCATTATATCTTACAACCTTAACTACATTACTCATGTTCTTTTCAGTAAAAGTTGCATTGAAAGGCACCATGTGCTAGCAACTAATGTAAGCTAGAGACTAAAGTGTTATAGAGCATATATAATAAATAGTCAACTCTCTTGGATAACAATGTAAAGTATGACCTACCGACATTATAGCAGCTTCATTCACAAGGTTTCTAATATCTGCTCCAGAAAATCCAACAGTTCGGAAGACAAGCTGTTAAATGGCAGAAACAGAGCAGTAACAGTTAGCACAGAGCACTTCAAGCTAATCTATATGCTTGAATTTTTGTAGGGAAGCACCATTACACAGGTAACTGAAGAAACTGAATCTATCTGACATCAAGAGAGACTGTATGGACATACTGATACATCTATAAGATAAATGAGTTTAGGGAGATATGAAAATGATGAAAAGCTCATCCAACTTCCTGGCACTTCTTTGAGGATATTCATACAAATGAATCCATTTCTTACTAAAAACAGGTAAAAAAATAGCTGACACCAAAATGAGCTTCATAAAATCCAAACAACAATGCAGAATAAGAAAACCTTGAGAAATTAAATTGTCTATAGTCCCTATTATACTATTGCTCAAACTATCAACACAGATTTTTCAACTGCCCATTATTTTTCATTGAAGCTAGGACAATATATATTCTGACCGGTGCTAACCTAATCATATTGATAATGTAGAATTAAGGTTAATTCAAATGCTCAGTGGTCAACTTATATGATAACTACTTAATTTCAGCCTGGTTAACGTGAAACTAAACTTGGTTTATGGGTAACACAAGCAGTACTATAATTACCACTTTAGAATTGGCCATTGCTTATATATTCACAGAACATCAGCAAAAAATTAAATTAGCTGGTACTGGTACCACCACAGCATACATGCCTCAGAAACTGAGTAGTCTATCAGTATGAAAATAATTATTCCTCTATATGAAAATCTGTGCATTTTGTGACTGTAAGATATGGACAGAAAAGATAAGCCAACCATATACCTTTTCAAAATCCACGTCCACAGCAAGTTGCTTTCCTGCACTGTGCACACCAAAAATTTGGACTCTTTGCTTTGCATCAGGCAAACCAATGTAAAGACGACGGTCAATACGTCCTGGACGAACGAATTCAAGATCTAGTTCATCTGGCCTGTTTGTGGCACAGATGAATATAACAGCTTGTCTAAGGGATAGACGGTCAACACCTGTTCTTTCCTTGCTAATATTATGAATTAATAAAAAAGAAAGAAAATCATCAGGTAGAAAAAAAAAATAAAAATGAAAGACATCCCTAACATATGTAGCTTAATACAAATTGCTAGGACAATAGCACAAGAAATCATAAACTGATGTCCTAGTTTGGAAATTCCAGGCACTCACACCAAAAATTTGTTCATCCTGAATTTAGTGTGACAAAAAATGCCACTTTACATGCCTCTGGCAAAAACCCAAGACTGTGCCTAATCCACACCATGGGAGTGTTCTAACCAACTGATACAAAATGCATTGTGAGAATTTAAAATCCCATTATGCAAATTTTCAAATCTCAAATAATCCCCTGCATCACAAATGAGTACAAGAGTAGTGGATAAGATATCCACCTTATTAAAACAATATATATGCAATCTACAATAGGTTAAACAGAACATCAAGTTACAGAGGTTGCTAATATCTCTGCATACGCAACAGAGAAACCCCTAAAACACATTAGCTGAGCACCACAAAGAGGCTAAGAACCCTTATCAAAGAAATGACTTACTCCCCATCAAGCTGTGCAATCAGAGCCTCAAATGTAGCCCTTCTCCGGGGATCCTGTCTTGCATGTCTTCCTGCAATAGCATCTATTTCATCCACAAACACAAAACAAGGAGCCTACAAAAAAGTAAAGAAAATTTATTACCCATGTCTCCGTAGTTTTAACTGATACATACAATTCACAGAAGAAAATTAGCTGTGTAAAGAAGGAAGCTTCTTAACTGAGAATAAGTGCAATAGCTCTCAGGAAGTGCTAACGATTTAGTTGTTCAACCACATTCCACATAAGAAATCATGCATCAGGCTCCAGGAAAATTAAATCAAGAACTAAGATGTAATTCGATGGACTGGACTCTGGACAAGCAGTTATGAACTTAATTGTTTCAAAAATACAAAGATGGAGGAATTTATTCATATTTGAAATTTGTTACGAAAGATTTGAGACAAGCTATATCGTCATATTTCATTTTTTCTGACAAATAGTAAAAATAAATCAAACCTTGCATACACACGTCTGACCTAAAAGTATACAAACAAAATATATAACAAAAAATATCATCCTCAGAAATTTTATTTGCATTTGGTAGTAAAACTGGCTGATTCTTACATTTCTCCTAGCAATGGAAAACATCTCATTAATCCTAGCCGCCCCACTTTTTTCACTATCTGTGAACTCAGCACCAGAAGCAAAAACAAAAGGCAAACCACTTTCTTTTGCAAGTGTCCTGGCAAAAAGTGTCTTTCCTGTTCCAGGAGGCCCAGAGAGGAGAACACCCTGAAATGTGTTTGCTCATTACACAACTTTCTGATATCATGTATCTTATGATGTAGAGCAACGTGTCAAGGAGAATGACAAGCTATGAATATAATTAAATAACTTACCCGCGCAAACTGCACACCCCTTTCATAGAACTGCATAGGATTTCCCATATAGATCATCAACTCATCAAGAAGATCCCAAACATCACCCCCTAATACAACTTCCTTGTACATAGATTTCGTTTCACCAACATCTCCAACAGGCTGACAAATAGAGGAACATAAGTAATGTTAAACTGAGAATATTAGAAAATCAGTGGATGTGGGGCAAGATAAATTAAAAACTTAAAAAGTGGTTTTTATTAAACACACACACACACAAAGGCATTAGCAGCTGCCTGATTCAACTTTAGATTTCAAATATATCCATTCAACTTTCAGCAAAAATAAGCATAGTAAATGCATATCCTTCAAGTTATTTACATAACAGATCACTTCAAATCAAAACATGATACATCAAATCACTAACTAATGTTAGCTCACATATATTTTCATTTCATCAAAAAAATTTAAAAAAAAAAAAAAACTATAAGGGTGCATGTTTGTGATCATTTACAACAAATCTGTCACCAAATAAAAAGAAGCATACGAGGCATTTCAGAAAAATATCACAAATTGGAGTAAATTGCACTTTGTGATGTAATGTCTAAAGTTTATTGGTGATCAAATGCTTACCAAAATGAAATTTTCTGCATAAGCCATATCAAAAAGTTGATTATACTTTTTGTAAAGAAAGCGCTTCGAAGTGATGTGTAGAAGCATCACAGACTCCCTTATAAGCCAGAGAATCAGTATTCCAGGTACTAATGCAATCACAACCTTCATAAAATAATGGATCTGACGCTTTTGAAGGAGATCTACTTCAACTCCAGAATTTGAGATAATCTCAAATAAATAAGGATCAAGAGGGATATCAACCTACCAAACAGAAACACCATCACTCTATCCACAAATTAAAAAAAAAAAAAATAAAGAAGAAGAAGAAAAATAAAGCTGCACCAATTGGTTATAACCATACAGAGAGATTTATGATCAGCATTAACAATTTGAAGGGAACTTACAACATATTCTAATGGAAAGCCTTCTTTCATTGTCACATACAATCTTTTTAAGTCTTCAGTAAATACAACAGCTGCAACCTGTCCAAAAGATTATACTTCAGAATTTGACATCTAAAATCAAAGGATTAATGTGCGTAAAAAATCTAAATGGTCATCAGGACTTCACATGACAAATAAATATTGAGATTCCAAACCACATCACTTATATGCGCATACTCAGACATTAAAAGTTTTTGTTTGGCTCCACAACATTTTATTTCCCGTGATGATACCACACATGATGATAAAACTGTAGAAAACAGGAGAATTATCCTATAAGGATTTGGGTTATCCAAACCCCCTCACTGGATCAAGTTAAAATAGAATAGGACTGGGTTTTTCAGATAAGGATAAATCTTATACTTTGTACTGTTAGGGATCATAATTCAATGTATAAAATACATGTAAATGTATTCTGATCAAATATATGGCTACAAGCCAAAATTCCCAAATTCTTCTTTCTGGATTTTGTGGTATCAAAGCCTGGTTCGTCAGAAACCATGGCAGAATCTGGAAAGGGAACCTCTAGACCTGAAAATTCCCAGTCTAATTCTTCTCCTAATTGTTCCACCAACACCACCAATGATAATTTGCCTCTTCCGATAACAAACCACAAGCTGGAAAGGACCAATTATCTTCAATGGTCTCAGTCACTCCCCTTGGTCATAGGAGCAGGGGAAAGATGGGGTACCTTAAGGGAAACTCATAGAAGCCCAAGAAGGACCGACTATTATAATGCTTTACCTTTGTTGTGGCAGGAATTAGACCTATTCTATTAGGCTGATTGGGGTGACCTTGGAGAGCATGTGAAGTTCAAACAACATTTGGACAAAGAGCGGCTCTATGATTTCCTTGCAGGCTTAAATAGGGAACTTGATGAAGTTAGAGGAAGGATACTTGGAAGGCGACCTTTACCTTCCATTGGTAAGGCTTTTGCAGAAGTAAGGAGAGAAGAAAATAGGAAACAGGTTATGCTTGGAGAAAGGAAAGATGCTGCTTCCAGCAACTCTTCTGGCGGTGAGAGATCCGTTGACAGTTCAGCTCTTATCTCCAGAGTGACCGGACCCAACAATCAGGCTCATAGAAACTCAAGGCAGCAAGGGAAACGTGGTGACCAACATTGGTGCAACGACTGTGACAAGGTAGGACATACATGAAGAAATTGTTGGGAAATCCATGGAAAGCCAGAGAATTGGAAGCCAAAGGGCATTTCAGGTTTCGACAGAAACCAGAACTGAAGAACACAGCTAAACAGAGGAAATTGGTAGTGTTCTCTTGACTAAAAGCCAAATGGAGCAACTCCACAAACTTCTCAGCCAAACTGCCAGTCAGAATTCACCAATTGCAACCAGCTTCTTTCCACAAATCTCTCTTTCTGTCCTTCAAGCCACATATCCTCACATAAAGTCCTAAGCTGGGTTTATTGAACATATACTGCCCAGCTTGAGGGGGGGTGCAGAAAATAGGAGAATTATCGTATAAGGCTTCAGGTTATCCAAACCCACCTTATCAGATCAAGTTAAAATAGAAAAAGAGTTTTTGTACTTTTCAGATAAGGATAGATCTTATCCTTTGTACTGTTAGGCCTCTAACTCAATGTATATATACATGTTTTCTGATCAAATATACAGCTATAAGCCAAAATTCCCAAAATCTTCTTTCCAGATTTTAAAACGACATTGTAACCAACGTTCAAGTCAAAAATATAAATCCTTCACCAAATTAGAGTGTTGTATTTTGCTGTCAACTCCTACCAAGCATTAGACTCCCCACTAATTCTTTGCAGCGAAATATTATCATATTGTCATTTCTACCAATGCTAAAGGTGATATATCACATACTACTAAACATTTCAGAAAGATTAATCCTTGTCTGAGTCATTCATTATTCCATCTAAATTATTTTTTTAATCTTCACACGCTCTATTCACAAGCTTGAGAGAATGAACACCTAATAGCCTGGGCTTTTAGGTCAAGTAATTCTTCAACACCTAAATACTAGGTCCACAGAACTAAATTTTCCTATACTCACCATTAGATTTGAAAGATCCAGATTTCATATATACTGATTTGAAATTAACAGGATCAAGTAATAAGTGATAACATATGTACTGCTTATCAGATTATATATGAACAGTTTCACAAGGAGAGCAAGTAAAAAAGTTAAAAATAATTGCACACAAATCCTCACCTCAGAACTATCAAGTTTGTCAAGAAAATAAGTGTAAGGAAGTTTAGGACGATAACGCCACCATCTCTTAGATATCCACAGTGCCCTAGTTCCATGCGTGGCTGTCACCTTTTCTACCACTTCTTTGCGAAGACTACTTTCAACCTCTTTCATGTCAAATTCAACTACATATTTGGCATTTAAGGTATCCAACTGCTCAACAAGATGTTCTTTTCTTAGGACCTCCTTCCATTTATGAAGTCTCTCACGCCAGGTGCCCCCAGTTGGAACTTCACCTGCTAAGAAAACATGGAGAATTTATTTTATTGGGAATCAAAAGAAAAGAAGGTATAATGCACCATAGACATAGAATGGTGGAACCAAACCTACAACAAAATAACTTAATTTCACCATCTTATCAATAACATAATCATCTTAAAGCTATTTTTGTAACTTCAACAGGAGAGTTTTATAAGAGGTACATGCAACATGCTCTCAAGTCCCACAATTTTGAGCTATAAGATATCTTGAGTTGTAGCTCTGATGCTGAAGTCTCAAACACAATGACCAGGTCAGACTTAACTTTAAGGTCTATAACATTTTGACCTCTTAAAGCACACATTCCTATTACTTGCCAAAATCCTTAGTAAAGCACATGTTCAATTCAAAACGAAGTAGAAAAGCACACATTGTGGAATTAAGCATTATATTAAGATACTCTCCTACTTTCATGAAAGAATGGAGTTCAAAAATGACAAGGACAAAAGCCTAGAAGAATTTGGTTCCCCTCACACTGTCAAGAGGAAAGAGGAAGATAAAAAAGGCCAACCTCAAAAGAAGCATATTCCCATCAGAACGTACATCTTAATTCTTGAAATACTATGCAGGAGAATTTAAGCTACTATGTTGGGGATGAGAGACATGAATAAATAGAAGTAAGTACTTAGGATTTAACTAAGCTCTGTTGCAATCAGCAAATGCAGTACTCTACATGAACAAGGGGATTTTTAGGCATTTTTGACAACGACAGTACTAAGAGGACAGTGGCAAGCTATTGAAGTGGATAGGGTGACAATATACTTGTTAAAACGAAATTTAGAATTGATTTTAAAGAGCAGAAGCCAATCCTACATAAAGAAAACTTATTTGATCTCATTGTCCACTGTATAACATTTCTTGCCCAGGATGTCTTCTCCTCCATAATATTTGAGTGCAGAAAACAAACCTTCATTGCCTCTCTTATATCTATTACTTACTAGAGGAATAAGTGTATACAAGTAGCAGATTATAATTCCCATGTACAATCAAAACGCAAAAAGAGACAACAATGATTTCCCATAACCTGCAAAAATATTTCTAAATATCATCTCTTTTGAATGCAGAGACACAATGAAAAAACTTTAATCTGAACTCAAGAAAGACATTGAGCCATGCAAAAGTGGAAAAAGACCCTCTAAAGTGAGGGTTGCTCTTTACAGATTGAAATGTGGGGTAATTGATAGCATCATTAACAGTCAAAATTATTATAAAGCACAAGCAAGTGGGTGATTTGTCACGCACTTGAGATATCCCACTCCCTTTATTCTCTAATCAATTATATTTCACTCCCCTATACTCTCTAAAGTGCCGGGTGCACTTTGGAAGAGCCAAATTCTGCAAGCAAACCTTTTTGTTCAAAGACAAAATTTGGATAATCAGTTTAACATGAGAATTTCGAACGTTCTATGAACCAAAGATAATAAGATAAATAAATAATCTAGGATTCAAAGGCAATACTAAACTAACCAGAAATGCCCAAGCCTTTAGTCAGTTCTTTCTTCTCTTCTTTGTCTAATCTTTCATCATTTTTAATGATTTGTTTTATGTTTTCCTCAGGAAAATCTCGATCATCATCCCATGCATCCTCTCCAATATAAGAACTATCATGAACAAGGGTTCCATCAGGTTTTTCAATAAACTTTTTCATTTTCAGGCCTTTGGGCGTAGTCTTCCTCCACATACCCTTCTTAAATCTGCAATTATAAAAATTCATTAAAACCAAAGATAAAAGTGCACAACACATGACTAGGTTCAGTATGCAAAATGGTTTAGAGTTTATGCTTCACATAGGTCTAAATATAGTTAAACTTTGATGGCTATCAGGTTGGATGATACCTGGGCAACTAGGATATGGGGATTCTGAGGTCAATATCAGAGTTGCAGTCAATATTACATGTAGAAACAGAGTTTCAAAAGGTAAAAGCAACAAAGTTTGTGATGTGCCCCATATGATTAATTACAAAAGTTGCCTCGCCTTTGACAATGAAAGGCCAAGGTTATGCCCCCCGCCCCCCACCCCCAACACAAACATCCCAAAAGTCATGGTCACACCAAGGAGCTTGTAGTTTAGTATGCTGCTAATATCTATTCTAATTAATTAGCCCTTTCTGGTTCTTAAGTATTTAAATTTTCAGTTAATATGTCTTTTCTGCAGGCGTTGGGTATAGGCTTTCCTTCAGTCACTGTGTGATTTGTTGAATGCTTCTACTTACTAATAGGACAAAAGCTTATCTTTTCTTTTTTGAAAGGTTTGTTAATTTTCCCATTCTTTTCGTCCCAAACAAACCTACTTTAGGAGAAAATCGTTAAAAGAAATTTATATATACATACAGAAGAAATACCAAAAAGTGAGAGATCACCATCTTAATTTCTCACAGGAGACCAGTGGCTATATTTTGATATGCCAAGAGTATACATAGCAGATGTGATTGTGTGACTAGCATCTGAAAATAAATGCAACTTAACTTACCTTCTAATGTTACTCGGGGATGGCTCTGGAATTAATGCTTCCATGTAAGCGTCTGTTAATTCTTTTCTTTGACGGTTTAGGTAAGGTGCTTGAACTGCTACATATATTCCTCTAAAAGCAAATGCCACCACGAAAATATACAGAACCACGGCAACAATTCGATTGGGTTCCCAGCTCTTGAGATCCTGGAACAAGAATAAGCCACATTGTTAGCTTACATGAAAGGATAAATCTTTACAGAAACAAACAAAATAAAATGATTATAATTGTATGGATTGAGCAATGAAACCTATTTTTCACCAAATAAAAATTTTCAGTGGGAGACATCAAGTAACAAAATTATAAGAAGTTATTGTCCCAAATTCCAATGTCACTAATCGAACAAAAGCAATAATATGTGAATAAATATTCTTTAAACACTAGTGAAGGAGAGCATAAAATGTAATATATGGAAGGCTAGTAAAGCCCTTTCCATTAGACCACAAATCATTCATGCAACAGCAACAGTTTATATTTTGTCAAGAAGGAAATATCATGTAATTTTGTCAGCCTCTCTGTTAAGTTGCAGTAGGTTGTGGAATTTGTTCTAAGTAGCATGCGTTGCAACATGCTGTATTCATTTTTTAAACTTATGGAATTTTAAAACAGCATTTAGAAGAATACATATTATTTACAAACTTTGGGGAGAACCCACCCTCAAAAGCTACCTGTTGAGGGGAAGAGTCCAAAGCTTTATAAGTCCACTCAAGCACCTCATACTACTTGATAGGGGACTCAATGGATTATAACATTCCCCCACACTTTGCAGTCCCCCGATGCCCATGGGGCTTTGTGCTATACCCTAGTCCCGAGTGAACACTGCAATACCAATGTTATCACCAGCACTGCATGATTGCAATTGAGAGACGTAATGGCAGGTTCTGATACCAATTGTTACAAACCTTTGGAAGAACACACCCTCAAAAGCTAGCTGTTGAAGGGGAAGAACCCAAAACTTTATAAGCCTAATCAATTATCCCATTCCACTTAATGTGGGACTTAATGGATCATAACATATTACTTTGGCATGATGGCAATTCCTATTCCCCTAAAAATATTGGAACAAGAAGAAGAAGAAGAAGAAGAAGAAGAAGGTCCCATAAAAAATTCCACCAATCGCATTGTACATCAGACAATAAACTCCCTTTTAAACACTAATAAGCAGAGCACCAATGACAAGTCTAAAAAATCTCTATCCATCAAGATGAGAAAAGGAAATTATTTTTAAAGAGTTTATGCATTGTTCTTCAATCTACAAGTTTTGAGCTTGCAATCCCCACATGCAAACTTAAATCTTCTTCAAGAGATAAGATTCCTTAACCTTTTAAACATTACCAGCTTTTTAGAACCTTCAGAAACCCAAATGCCATGCAGCCTGTAAGCAATGTCTTGCTGGCTAGTTCTACATTGACATTACATTGAAGCTAATTGCTGAATATATAAATTATAATCCAGATTCTCACAAACTTAGATTTCCAAGAGTATAAAAGCTCATTGTTAAACAACTTTGTATTAGCATTTTACTCTTTAACATGGCTCTAGATTGTGTTGTTTGGTTTTAGTCCATATGATATTTACTGCAATAAACCGCTTGCATCAAGCCACTTTGTGATCTTGTTTCATAATAAATTTCCTCCCCGTCCTTCCATTTCTACAGAATATCAATTAATTACCTAAAGTTAAAGAGAACTTAATCTGTTGCAGTCCTAAAAGATGAAAACATTCACTTGATTGGAAATAGACAAACCACTGAGCAAAGACTGTCTATTTTCTGCAGCAACAAAACACGAGGCAAATTACCAAGGTCACTTTTTTCAACCAAAATTAACAAATACGTCCCAGTAAATTGATTAAATTACCTTCCAACGTTCCCACTTGTTCCAACTGACAAAGTCAGGCACCCACTGCATCCTAAATCTTTCCAATTCAACGCCACTGGTCTTCACTCCACTCGTGACTTGCCCCACAAACTGACCCACCTTCACATTCGCATCTTCTAAGTCAAACCCAGTTTCCTTCTTCACCATCTCACCAAATTTCAACCAAAACCGCTTCGAACCATGCTGAAAAGATCGACTAATGTCAGACCAAGAAAACCCACCTGCTCCATCTGGGTTTGCTGAAGCTAAAGCTCGAAAATGGGATTTTCTACGGGGAGTCTTCGACAAGAATGTGGATAACCTGAAGAAGTTGGAATTTTGAGAGGTTCCACTAAGTGTTAATGATGGAACGAGCAGTGGGTTTGGTCTATGCGGGACGATGAGGTTCATTGGTGTGTTACTTCAGAATGGTAAATCGGAAAGTGTCTAAATGGACGTTACAATTCAGGGAAAACAATATATTTGCATAGGTAAGGGGCGCGCGCGTCGTAAGTATCTTGCCCTCAGCCCTGCCCCTACTCCAGAAATGCAGCAGTCTCCGAATTTTCCATTTGGCATTTGGGGTTTAAGGGGTTTATCTCTTTTTTTTTTTAGGAATAGTTAAGGGGTTTATCATTATCGCACCAAAGTGGGGGAATTGTAGTACGGACGCCTTTACAAATTTCAATATACGTATGTCCACATGCCCGTAAATGAGTTAGAACCTTGCTGCATCCAAATTTACCTAAAATTTGAACTAGTTTTACTTCAAACCTGGATGCCCAGAAGTGTGCTAAAAATAGTTTCTCCTTTGCAAAGTGGTGCTCACCAAAGTAGGGACGTTGGAGAATACTCAATTTAATAATAATAATAATAATCTATATCAAAAATAATAATAATAATTGCACAAATTCTCATATTTGTTGTGCCCAAGCAATTGTTATACAAAATAAATGGGGCAAATAAATGCAGTACATCACTTGTAAGATAAAAATTTAAATCCCTTGTTCAATAATATTATTTAAATTTTATATTATGTAAATTAAATAAAAATAAAATTATAAAAATAATAAGACTAAAATATTTTTATTTACAAATTGTCTTTTATCAAGTCTTAATCAAACTCCTCTATTATCAAGTCTTATTCAAACTCCTCGTTAGCACTATCCCTTACCATGCGACTAGTAAATATTCCAGAAAGCTATGTTTAGGAACTCAATAAATTTTGTGCTATGCAGATTAAATAAAAAAAATTGTGAAAATACTAAATTAAAATATTTATATAGACAAGTTGTCTATTTTCAAGTGTTATTTGCATTGGATAAACCATTATCATTAAAACTAGAGTCAGGTAAGATACCTCACCGTTTATACAAAAACAACAAAAAGTTACAAATGGATGAATCATTTTATAAATAAAAGAGTGATCTAACAATCTCATCCCTCATCCATGTAGCTAAAGTGAAACCAATAACTACAGGAGAATAAGAGTTAACTATTTTATCGGAAAATTTATAATCGTCCATGCCACAAGACAGGTAGTAATTTTCCCAAAAATGAATAACAGAAGACCAAAAGTACTTTCTGGGGAAAAGAATTTATATAAAAGAAAATCTTGGCATCAGAGACAGTGCTTAAAGGCTCGGCATAGTTTATGCACTTTTATGCCGGGCCATTAGTTCATGGCCACAGCCTCCTCATTGTCCGTTTTTACACCATTGTCAATTCCCATTTACAAACTTCAACTATCCAGTCACATACAGAATGTATCACCTTTGTCGCTCACCTAATGATTTACTGCAGACAATAGCTGGTTGCTAAATCACTGCAAATAATAGGATGTTATACACATGATACTACTTCCTGCACCACAAGCAAAAAAGGGAGAAGTAGGGAAACTATCTAAGAGACATGATGATACACAAAGGGGTGAATAGTGGAGTTCTGGTTCGCAGCATGCTTAATAGACGAACCAAGATGCAATGACATCTTTACAAGAGAGAGAAATAAATGGAAGAAAAACACCTGATATGAACACATTATAGAAGCAATATTCAAAACAAAGTAGTACAACAGTGTCATAGCTCTGAGAGAATAGCAGGAATATAATGTGACAACTCTGCTGTCAGAGACTGGAATCCATTTACAAGCTGTGTATGGAAGTCCTTATCTTCCTCCCCAATCAATCTGAAGTGTACCCGGATGGCACGCTTGCACACAGCCATGAACTCAAGAAGGGCAGCGATGAGTTGCTGTAGTTCCTGTGATCGCAACCTTGTTGCAGGCTCACCAGACAAGAAGGCTGTGCAGAGACTCAGAACTCCACTATTTACCTGCACATAGGCAGTCTGCTGTCAGACATATGACATGCGATAGCAGAATTAAAGGTAGCAATGAAGGATGCTATGTGTGAGACCATCAATGATCCCGATCACCCAAAATGAACATCAAAGAAGTCAAGATATATCTAGAGATACAGATTGAATAATCAAATCACTAACATGAATAGAGCAAAAAAATAAATGACATAAGTTGTAAACAGCATATGGTTTGGTAATTAGAAATTTTGAATCAATATTGTATGCATACTTGTACTGCAACACTGCCTTGAAGGATTCTCTGTAGACTCTGGAGACGTGGGACTTGATCTCCTTCGGAACTCCGTGGTTCTTCAAGCTCATTTCTTAATGCTGCCGTTCGTGTTTCAATCATTCCAATCGCATTTTCAACCGGGGAGAACTCAAGGGATTCAGATTTGATTACCAACAGCCGATTTACTAAAGCAGGAAATGAGCCCTCAGTCTGAAGAACAGTGCGCCTCTTCCATTGGTCTTCCAATCCACCCTGAGTCTTGCCATTTTTTGTGAAGGGAGTATCAAACAAGAACCGGTCAAATACGCGTGCACGGATACTTCCAGTAGAAAGAGAGAAAATTCTCTCCCTTCTGCTTCCCAAATCCTCATCTTCCATAACTGGATCAACAGCAGTAATCTGCAGGTAGCAAACTCCAGGCTGTAACTCTTCTGCCTTCACTTGTCTAGAATCTGGAATAATATGCAAAGTTTGATTCACATCCATTATAGACTCGTATATGTGATTAAGTTTTTCCATTATGTCACCTAGACGTACATCACGAGGCTCCCGATATACATACTCCTTTTTGTCAAGTTTCCCAAATCTATCACCATAAAATCCAACCCTGTAGTATGTTGCATCTGTGAAAGGAATTGGACTAGACTCCTGTTCAAGTATTGACTCATAGATATGAGTAAGCATTGTGTGGCATTTAGCCAGCTGTCCATAAGCCCTTCTGCTTTTGTAGACTGGGATTACAAGTTCAAGGATGCTTGCGCAGAAATGATAAAGCTCAGCCTGAGAGAAAAGCTTATTGGCGAGCTGCAGGTATTTTACAGCAGAGTCAACAGTCAATTTTGAAGCACCATATCCCTCTACCTCTGCAGCAGATGCCTCAGACGTGACCTCACTGCTAACCATAGGACAAATTTTCCGGAGAGCAGCTACATGGTCTTTGCTCCAAACACCATCATTTCTGGCAACAAGGGCCTGCATAAAATTTAATGAGGGAACAACCCAGAAAAAGAAAAGGAAAAAAAAAGAAAAGAAAAGAGAAATTCTAGTGTATGCATCATAAATCATGATTTACCTGCAATACAACACCTGCAACTGCCACAGCACACTGAGCGGCTTCAGCCCATGACTGCATTTCCTGGTGTGCATCACACAAATGCAGTAACCACATTATGTGAAGATCAGGGACAGGAGCGAAAGCCACTGCCAATTTGTAGAAACTTTCAGCAGCAGCATATCTATCCATAGTCATCACAGGGGCCTAAAAAGAGAAAATTACTTAGCATCTAAATGAAGCCAATCTAACAGACTGTAACTATCAGGATCCAACTAATGGACATCGAAGGACCCAGACTGGGCATGTTCATTCCACCTCCATTTTAAGAGGGAGACAAAAACAGTCTAAACACAAACAGAGGGAGAAAAGTTTAGAGATTATAGAAACTTCCCCTTCATCATCATAAATTCCCTCAGAACCTATACTCCATTTGCTTATATCATACAGCTTATACAATCACTTACAACATAGTTAAAAATTTTTGGAGTCAATGCTGATGATTTTCAATGTGAAGCAGTTTTGCTGCAACCCAACTTCCCCGCCTCCCCTCCAAAAATATGATAGAACATGCTTTCAACTTCAGATAAGAGTTTTTCAGTGTCACTAGACTCACTACCACAAAGAATGGATAGGACAGGCCCAGCAGGAACACTGGGGACTTGAAAGGCTTGGAAGTGTAAGTATTATGTAATATACATGAACATATCAAACCTTCGAAATTAACATTAATAGCAAGGTTTGCATAAGTGTACGGAGATCTGGGGTTCAAATATTGCCATGTCAAAGTAAAAACAATTTTCTTTTTCAAATAGGTGTAATAGCACATTAAGGAAACGGAGAAAGGGACGCATCCAAATGCAAATGTTATATAACAATAAGTTACCACTTACCACCAGACCAATGATAGACACAAGGCCAAAAACAAAAAGAACCAGACAACATTCTAGTAATAAAGTTATTTTCCCCAAGCAATTCACCCAACAGAAGGAAACTTAAACCAACAAACAACTCACAATCCACCTTTATGTCTTTTCTTCAGGCTTTTTCCATATAACCAGTGTTTAAAGAAATATATCCATATGTCCCTCAAAGTCAGCAAATCCAGCTGATAAATATAAATATATCTATCTATCTATCTATCTATCTATATATATATATATATATATATATATATATATATATATATATATATATATATCCAAGAAGATCAATCTTTACATGAATCCACATAATTAACTGTTAGTAACTTCAACAGCATAGATAATTAAGGAAGCAAAACAAAATTCTTATATTCCTATTTATTCTTATTGTTGTTTCCATTATTTACATGTCTCCAATCCTTTTGTTGTGCATAGAAACAATAAGCTATACAACAGTCATCCTCTTCTACATTGGACAGAATATATTATCTTTACCATGCACTATACAGATCACATAAAGAGGCTAACAGGGGGTTTGAATTACAACATGTACTACAACCTTTGTATTATAGCAGCAACAGCCTAGCACAAATAAGAGCTGACTTCCAAGTAAATTGAATTAACTGTATAATGATCCCGCTGCTAAACAAGAAAGAGATGTTGGACAAGCAATTAACACTTACCAATAAGGCATGCTCCAAGCTGGCATCAAGGGCCAGAAGAAGACCATCAGAGACATATTTCACCTCTGACCAGGACCACCTGTTCTCTGCCAATCTTTCTGGTATGGCTACAAGAGCGCTCTCAGGTAGTCCACACTCCTTCAAGAGGCTAGTACTTTTAGTTTCGTCAGCTATCTCCTCCAAAGAGTTTCTTAGACGCTGTGCTTCACCACTCTCTTCTAGGTTTCCATCAGATCTCATCTGAGTCACTTGCACATCTGACATTAGCTCTGATAATGTAATAATCAACATAACCCTCAATCTTGCTGTCTGCATAAAGTAATGAAATGAACTCTGCACAAAGTGGAAAAAGACAAAAGAACAGGACTTAGATCAGTATGACATGAAAGAGCAACAGCTTATTAAATTAGAAGGTATACCCTCACGAGTATCTGAAGCCCAACAACTGCCCTTTTCCGGATAATTTCATTACGGAAAACTGCAAGCCGAAGAAGATGGAAAGTCACTTGCTTCAAGAAACGATCATTTTCCCTAGCCATCAGAGTTGCTCCATGTAAATCAAACATGCTGTTGAAGACAGGGAAAAAGGCTTTCCAGAAAACCAGTGGTTGATTTCGTGATAAAATGCTTATTAATATAGCAGTGATGCAATCAAGTTTTCCGTAGTCAGTAGCAATACTATGGGATGCTGCCATCATGGAGAATTTCTCAGTCATTTCCAGAACCTGAAGACTGACTGAAGCACTCAAATTTTCCTCCCAAAGCTCCTGCAGTATAAATATACACCCATACAAAAGCAAAAAACAGAATGTGTCAGCTACCCAAAAATATTGACAACTCATATCAACATGGAATGACTACAAATTCCAAAGTCAACAATGATACTATAGCAGCTGAAGCTTGGCATAAGGATAGCACATGATAGCGAAGAAGCCTTAATCCAGGAAACCTTAGACCAACAATAAAAACCCACATATGGCAGTTAGTTTACTAGATAAAATTCCATATCAATTATAAATGCAAATACACCACAAACTTTTCCTCTTATGATAACATATCAACATAGATTATCAATAATGAGAACATATCAACATAGATTATCAACGAGTTATGTTTCAGTAAAGAGGAGAAAGAAAAGAGTACCAATTTCTGCCTCAAAAGTGGGTGCAAAGATTCTCTAAGCGCTTGAGCAGAAGCTCCAATCCTAGAAAATTGTGCCTGAGCCAGAGCTTCTCTCAAGGAATATGGCTGGCTAGGGGAGCTTAACTGGGAATTTACTCTCTGCCACAAGTATCCATCATCAGGTGTTCCCTGAGGCTGCAGTACAAATATTTAAGGCATTAGACATGCAAAAAGTGATGATCTACATTAAATATTAGTTTCAAACCAAACACTAAAAAGGCAGCAAGTCAAGTCAATGAGGAACATATAATCGGAAAAAAATAGAAATAATATACTAAAATATTATTTCTAGACACTACTAGAAGCCAAGCAACAGTTGACTCACTCTGACTTGCTGCCTTGAGGCCTCAGACAGATAGCTGTTGATAGCAGGAGAAAGTCTATCAGAGTACTTAGGCGAAGCAGGTGCCTCCCCTACAGGGTTGCGAGAATTGGAGCCTGCTAGCATACCATCAGCAGGTTTTTTGTGCTGCAAAAGAAGTTTATTTAAAAGAAAAATCTTAAAATAAGAATATTATTTTAAATATTTTCGAGAGATGAAAAAAAAAATTATTAGAAGCAAAGTGATAGAAAGAGGAGGATAACATATTCTCCTTAAGGAAAGAAAACTTAAATGTTCACTAACATAAGGAGATATATCAGTCAAATGCATGATCCAGACAAATGACAAATTACTGAATAAAGTGTAACCTCAAATAGAAGTAAGCATTCCTCAATGAGCTTGAAAAACAATCTAGTTCGGGCAATACTCTGCTGCCATGCCTTAACAAGTGATTCATCATCAAGGTTGCGCACAATTTGCAAAATTACAGCTAAAACTTCACGCTTTTCAACAGAACACAAGTTGTAGAAAACAGGCATTTCATCTAATATCTGTATAGACCAACAAAACACATTAGAAAGATTGAAAGTCAAGGAATACAATCAAATATATCATGACACAGACAAACCCCATGATTGTCCCATGGCCATGCCTCATCAGTGCTACCATGTAGTGCATCTGGTAAACATTAGCTAACGAATTAATTCTACAACATAACCTTAAACTAAAGGATTTAAACACAAGAAATGATGAGTCTTCTAAATGCAAGAAGTGCTTATCAAACTACTCTAATTAAAATCAAGCTACTTAATATATTTGAATTTCATTAATTTAGCTTCATCTCTACAATTGAAAAGGCAAGCTTGCACTACAACACATCCTTCTAATCCAGTAACATTTTAGCATGACTTGACAGATTCTCCTAACACTATTGAATTTCTATATTTACACTAAGATTTTTAGGGAGACTTACCAAAAAGAAAAGCCTGACAAAAATTTGGACACAGAAAATGTTACCCACTAATAAAAGAATCACATGAATACATACCAAAAACATAATTATCATATTTCTAGAGCATGTCAACTGTTGATATTGACAAGCAATTGAACCACATATTGACTTAAATAATGGCTCTTTATTCTCCCATTCCCTTAAAATTCATGTCTTCACCACGATATCCTTTCAGTAATTCAAGGATGTTCACTTATTGATAACCGAACACTCAGTTCTTAGTAGACAGAGCAACACTTAAACAGCTTCATACTATATTCGAACCTCTGGGGTTAGTCTCCTCACAGACTGATGATAACATATTCAGAGAAGTCGAAAATGAGTTAGACAAATAAAAATGTTACCACAAACAAGTTTAGGTCTCTCCATTACCATGCTAGAATCAATTATATTAAAATATAAACATAAGGCTGTGCTGGCACAAGAAAATTAAAACATTTTATACACCTGTCCAATAAGTGGGAAGTACAGCTGAGCAATATACAATTTATCTTCAGGTTTTTGGTATCTCACATCAAACTCATGCTTGCACAAGAGCACTACCAAGATTCTTGCGGCCTACAGATGCACAGATAAGGTTAATAGCATTTAATGAAAATGCTAAGAAACAGAAAAGTTAGTCACTCCTATGCCAATTAAGAAAAAAAAGTTAAAAAAAAAAAAAAAACCAAACTCTCAGACACCTTTATTCAGGAAAAAGAAAAAAAGATAGAGATTACTCAAACTTTTCTAATTAAACTCACCTTTGCCCGTAGAGATAAATCTTCATGATCCCAGGTAAGAAAAAGTTCTTGTATTAACACGGAAGAAAGGTAGTTCCTAAAACAAGAGAATACACTTAGTTGAATATGTGAACCAGTAATATGTAAAAACATCTTCCCCTGGTTCACACTTAGAGTTGTCAGATATCGTCATTAATGTGTTATTCCAAAAGTTCAAAAAAAAAAAAAATTGACCACAACTCCAATGCCCATAAATTAGTGGATTTTTATGGCATTAAAAAAAAAAAAAAAGAAGAGATCACTTATAAAGGAAAACTGAGTATTGTTATGACAGCATAAAATCGGCAGGAGCAAAAAATACATTGTCACTCATTAAGTTCATATTGGTGCCAAGCTCAACTACATGCAATGCTTAAGAACTATACCAATGAAGTACCTCTCTGAAGTGTCTCTCCCAGGCATTTCAACAAAAAGATCATGGTCACATATAATATGTAGAAATGTAAGCTTGCACTCATGAAGAACCGATTGACATACCCCAGAGAATTTATCAAGATATAATGATACCTGCAATGGAGAAAAAAGGTTTCATGAAATTGTACAAAATCCCAGCTTGGCAAAAAATAAATGTCAAAACACACCAAAACAAAAAAGACCACATTTTCCATCCAAACCAAGCTTTGACATGCCTTAAGTAACCATCATAGCACAACTTTACATGTTCCATTCTATCAAGATAATATTTTAATTTTTTAAGTAATGATGCTTTATATTATACTCAATTCGCTATTTCAAGACTTTTGACAGAAAGCAAATTAAGTTGATCCACCAACAAGAGGAGCAGAACCAGTGCCAAAATCAGCTCAATCTGTAGAACAAGCTCTTAGAAATTGCCTTGGCAACCTTGAACTGGCAGATTGCTTCTTATCATTAAAAGCCAATTATTTTCTTTTTCTTCTTTTCATATAAGCTGTTATATCTCCACACAAAGATCAATCACATAAAGTAAGTGATTAAGCTAACTTTCTGGCTTTCAAAATTGCAGAAAACATGGGCAAAATAAATTTAGTCCTTTCTGCAAGATGTTGGAATAAGCAAGAGACCCATCTTTTTATAATTTATCAAGAAGAAATCCTCCACTGTAGGTTCAAATAGATAGCACCCAAAATTATAAACACATTGTTACACCAACAGAAACTTCATAATCCACACCAGCAAGAAGATAAAATGTAAAATTTAGCAGAATGCATACCAACTCAAAAACTTGGCGAGGCTCGATAATGGACAAAAGATCACAACAAAAGAAGGCCAAACTACTGTTCAATCGTTTACCCAAGCTTAACCCTTTCTTACAGCGCTCATGCACCTCAGTTAGAAGGCAATCATACAACTGCATTATACATCTGAATACACCTTCTTTCAACTGCATTGGTGGGATATCTTCACCTTTTGAACAAAAAGGAAAGAAAGATTGAAGAGAAAATTCAATCCAATTCAAAAAAAATTAGTACAAGAAGTAAATAAAAACAGGTTGACTTATCACCTGAAATTTCAAAGCAGGGGAAGTCAGCGTAGTTTCAGCAAACCTCAGGAGGGGTCAGCGTAATTTACCTCAAAAAGATTTTAAAGAAGACAAACAAATCTATCCAACAATTCATACGAGAACTGGGGGATATCCAACCTAGATTTTTGGTAAAGCAAAATGATGGCAACTTTGAAAGCTAAATAAGACAACTTCTTTTTCCACTATAAAGGCTGATGATGGGGCTGATACATGCAGACTACATTGACAAAGTTCAAGAAGGTGCCAAAGTAAACAGATTTGGATATGCAGTGAAAAGAGAATATTTATGATTTTATGAAATAAAGTGGTTCCAATTATCTGATATTTATCTACCTCATCAATACTTAAGAAGATATCAGACATGTTATTCTCCTAGTCCAGGTATATCAATATTCTTCCTAACTCCTTGAAAAGCATAATTTATGATTCAGAGGGTGAAATTTTTCTAGATTGATATACGGTACAAACTAACACCACTAAGACTAAATTTTTTAGCATTTAGAAGTACCTATCGGAAGACTATAATAGAAGAGACGAGTCCTCTCCAATGCCATAGATTTAACAACCAGCTCCAGAAAAAACCACGCCATTGTCAAAACATCATCATATACTGGTCCAACACGGTACCCTTTAGCCTGCACAAGGAACTCTTTCTACATAAAAAGATGACGCATGAAATGGAGCAAATCTTTGAAAAAGCATGCTGATGAAATTATTCTATTTACAACTATTATATAAAAGTATGCAAACCATATACTTTTGACTGTACCTTTTTTTCCCATCTCCAATGATATTACTTTTATCACAAAAAAACAGTTGAGACCTTTTGCATAATTCCACTTTTACTTGATATCCTACAATTTTTAGTTCAACTGTATTTAGACACAGTACTATAAATAATAGCCATAGTAGACACCCACACTCTCTTCCCTAATCCAATACCATTAAATGTTTAAAATAGGGATAGGAATCAAGTTCATTTATGCAAGTGCTCAACCTCTATACCCATATAAAATACGAAGATGGGATTTTGTTAATCATGTATGCAGGTATAGGATTTGTTCTAAAATTATATTTGGATTTGGGTATGAATACAAGTACAGCTGGTGCAAATTTTACCCATTCACCTGAATACCTGCATAATTTTTTTCAAAAAAATTAATTATTTTTTTCTTATTATTAATTTTTTTCAAAAAAATTAATTATTTTTTTCTTATTTCCCCATATAATACTTTCGTAGCAAATTTTATCAAATGATATTCAGGTATTTTTGTCAGGTTTAGATCAGGTGCAGGTAAATGATAACAAACCCTTAGTACCTTACTTCGAGCCAAGCTTCCCCAAACAGTGGATAGTCCAGGATATACTGGTGGTTGACGACCACCAAAGTCATCAAAAGCATAATCAACGTAATTGACTAGAAAGTGATTTCTTTCCATGTCATCAACTGACTCTTGTTGCACCCTACAAAATAAGCTTCCACATATCATCACACACTAAAATGAAAAAGGCAATTCAAACTCCTAAAATCAAAGATCTTAAAAGACAACCACAAGATCAGAAAACACATGTATAGAACTGCCAAACCAGATGCCTAATGGCTAGGCATTCATTGTTGTCACTCAATTTCAGAGCTGCTTTTAATTTTTCTTCCCTTTTTTTTTTTTTTGTTTGGGGGCCAGGGGGGGGGAGTATTGGGGATGTAGGGGGGCCAGCTAAAATTTTGGGCTGAAAACACCAGCAATGAATTCAATTGACTAAAGATCATGTGTGTAAATGGCCTCTTAAAAGCAAACATGGGACTCAACATTCAAGGCACTGAAGTTCACCAACCCAGCAGGCACACAGGTTCACAAACTCCCTAGCACCCATTGAGTGTTAAGTAGCCATGTGCCTAATCAAAAATCAGATGCATGAAACATATGCCAAGTAAGTACTAACTACAACAAAGACAATACAGATTTAACTTTTGAGATGTTGAGGAAATTAAACAAGATATTGAATCGAGTTCTTTGCACTTCTGCTGCACAGCTAGCCAAACAGAAAACTTCTGACGGACAGGCCATAAAAGATGTTAATAACATCTTAATATCTATTCTGTTCACAAATAATTAACAGAGGCAAGATGTAATGAATTAGGGGACAAGACATACCTGGTTACAATATTTACCACAGCCCTGAATGCTGCAACCTGAAAGCAATAAAGGAAAGGTGAATATAAAGTGATAGTAGAAAACAATCTGTGCAGAGGGGGGAGAGAGACAAAGCTAAAAACAGGATTAAAGCAACAAATTATAATTTGAAGGGAGAGTATAACAACAGTGGATACAGCAGCAAGATATATTTTGGGCAAATGTGACCAAAAACATACTGGACTTAAGAGCGAAATTAAACCTGGAGTGTTTCTCCACCATTGCCTATAAGATGAAGCAGCATATTCAATATAGGGTGAAGAAACTGAAGCAAGGCAGTGGAGTCAACATTCTTCAAGCTATTAATAGCCTGTAGTCAAGACTAAGTACACATCAATTCTTCAACCAAAGAATGCCGCATTATATTTATAAGTATGCATAAAACAGGTATAGCTGAAAATGCTTAGAAAGCATATGAAACCCCCAACTAAAACTGCCAGTATAGAGTAAAAGCACTGTAGTCCAAAGTAGTTTACACATTAATTTGTTGTTACTTTTAAGGAAATCAACAATTCAGCCATAACTACTTAGAAACACGTTCTGCTTTCTAGCTTGTTTAAACATGTGGAGAGTTGGAGACCATCTTTTATACTAGCAATGAATTATGATCTGCCTGCTGAGTGCCTTGTTTTGCCACTATTTGGTCTACACTGGGTCCTGCCAGACTCATAGCTTTGTTTAAAATTGAAAGATAGAGCTTAGTAGCAATAAAGCAGTATGGACAGCAGTGTTTAATTAATTTATCTGGAGTACATAGACAATGAGGGAAAAGCATCATCAAGGAGGACAGTAAAGAAGCAAATATGAAGATCTCTCAGCCATAGTCTGATTTGGATTCTCTTCATCCTTCATGATGAGGAGATTTTGATTTTTGGATTTCTTACGTTCTGTCAATTGGCTATTATTATCTCTATATAATACTTTTGTATATGCCCACTCTCCCACAGAAAGCTAAAAAAGTAACATTTTATTCTATCACTAAATCAAACAAAAGAAAAAGAATAACAACAAGAGCATATATATTGTCAAAAAACCAATCATCCCAAAAGCTTCAATAGAGGCTTAGGAATGGTTTTTTATTTTATATCTCTAACACACACACACATACATACCATATACAAATATGTATGTATACATATATATATATATATATATATATCGAAAATTCTAGTCCCACGAAGGTACATTCATGAAATGTATGACAATTGAATGATAATTGTAGAGTGAAAAGATAACTGAGAAACAGTAAAACAATTAAGCAACAAGACCAAAAATTGTACAGAAAAATCTGGACAATAAAAATGATACCTCTAGAAGTTCAGATCCCCAAGGAGGGCTTGTGCGGAGGGTGTGTCTATCATATTCAGCAAAGAAATCTCTGATGCGTTCATTGATAGGGTATAAAGATGAACATAGCCTCAAACGTAGTCTGAAGACATTTTTCCCATCCTCCAAATAATCCAATCTCTCCTATGAAAATGCAAGAAACAAAAAGTTAAATGGCTCAAGTTGAAGAAATAATGATAAAAACTAATCCAGAGCTAAGTGAAGTCATGCACAGTGCAAAAACATATTAATCATGATATTACAAGTAACACTAAACTCCAAAACAAGAATTTAACAAAAACCATCCTGCTAATTTAATGCTTTGTGAAGCAGCACAATGGTAATAAGAAATTTGCATAACAATGAACCAGAAAGGAGCCAAAAGAATATTATCAAGGTAAACAGATGCATAATACGGTTGTTCATGGGTACTTATGCATGAATAAGTCACAGGCCAGTCACAAAAATATTGAAAAGAAAATAGCATCGAATTCACCATCATAAAGTTATCCAATTACGTTCACACTGCCAAAGATTTTACAGGGAGAAGGCAGAAAGCGAACAGCAAGGGAACAGAGAAAGGGAGATAGAAAACATGCTTTTTGTGAAAGTCAAGTCAACTAATAACATTTACACATGATATATACATACCCTGCCTGCATCCTGGAGATAATAGGGAACCAACTCTCTCATAATTGGCAAAGAAATTTCAGATCGCAGCCTGCATAGAACCACAGAAACTTAAGTTTCCACATACCAAATTAAGAGCCTATAAAGGCAATACAATAAAATTCTAATCAAACAAATGACCACATGGTGCATTCAAATAATTCCACACAACAGAGTATATATCCATTATCATTGAGGAGAAATTCAACTCACAAGGCAGGCATAATCATGATAAAAAATGTAATTAGTTCCAATACAACATATGGTAACAACTTTTGTATTCCTTTTTCTATGTTGATAAAAAATTTCTTGTGCTTGTATTTGGAGTTAGTTTATTTACAAAAGAGCATTCACCATTCTTGTACTTCAATTTCTGCTCATAAACAATTGCACATGAAGATAGGCAAAGAACTAAATTACTTTGTGTTTTTCTCCTCTCTAAATTAGTAATTTTAATTTGCTAGCTTGAAATACAAGACATTCTATTTGAACTTAACAAGATCAAAGAAGACAGGCTGAACACAAATGCCAGGACCCAAGAGCATTGAAACATGAAAATCTTTCAGTCTTCAGTAGTAAAACCTAAGCTCTGCACTTCCAGCAGCAGTTGAACAACAACAGGCATCAACCAGCCAAACATTATATTAGCAAAAGAAGAAATATTAGATCAGAAAGCAGATACATACTGAGCATGTGAAGATAATGAAAATGCTGTATATCCAAGTACCACCTGGAAAGGATTGATGTGGACAATCAATTCAACAGAGTCAACAATCAACCCCAAACAATCCAGCCATAAAGACCAGGAAATAAAATTAAAAAAAAAAAGTAGTTTAGTAAAAAAAAAATATAAACAGAATTTACTGGCTTTGGAGCTTCTAATTTTGTTTGCAGATCAACATGAAAGAAAGTAAACAGAAGATGGTGCACTGATGTCCACATAGCAGGAAGGGAAAGTTTAATTTCATCATGGTAGTAAGCCATCCTAGCCCCAACAGCAACTTGGGTGTGAGCCCAGTTCTGCAGTGATGCACCAGGATCCCTAGGATATATTGCCTGGGCAGATAGTCACATACAAGAAAGAAGTAAGATGAAAGCTAAGGAACTCTCACGATATAACATGACATAATAACACAATAATGAAGGACATTACCTCCAATGGCTGTCTGTGAATGTCACCATCATCCTCTCTAAGTTCAACCCGTATGAACAAATTCCTCTTCCTACCCAAACTTACAGTCAACGGATACACATATAGGCAGTGAAAAAGTTGCAAAAAAGGCTCATTTCTTGTTGTAGTGCGGAAGTCAAAAGCATGGAACTATAAGTCCACCAATATAGAGCGTATTAGCATAGACATTGCATATCAACATATCCAAATGAAACATAACTAAAACCCCAAAAGAAATATATGATATTTGTTATTGAATCTACCAATGAACCATTCATCCTAAAAGGATAGCTGCTAGGTGGGGACCCAAGAATAATTTTATATCTCCAACATGCCCCCCATACAAAAGCTCTCCAGGTTTGATGTGTGGACAAAGCACAAGATTACCAAACCTTGTGTTCAACTTTGATTTAATTTTAAGGAATGGGGCAACAAGGATCGAACTCTTGACTACTTAATCATAGTAGATTTGTTACTATGTTAATGAACCAATTATCCTAAAAGCTGAAACTATTAGGTGAAGGGTAAGAAATGTTTTTGTATCTTTAACACTATCAAACACATCAAGGACCATTTATTTAAGTAGCCAAGAAGAAAATGTAGTAGCACGATTCAAAAATTTTTCAAGAAGCAACAAGCTACAGTAAGTACTACTCTCAAAAATACCTAACAGTCCCACTGAAAGAGGTTAGGGTTGTACTTAAGTGCCATTTTTAACTGCCATCCAGCATCCAACTAGTAGCACTTCATTTTAAAAAAGAAACCTCTAGCATGAGATCTTGTCCAATTTTGTGTAACTGCACAATGTGACACACCCCTTTCTTTGCATTACAACTTTATTTAGGAAAGAGTTGCCTATCACAATCAGCAACTAATGCTCTTCACCCACTCAAGAATGTTACAGCTTAATAAGCATAGACACTTCATATAAGTTGCTGTGTCAGTGTCAGAACAAGAATTTCTTTAGCAATATTCAAGTAGTTTTTGTCGTAAATATAGTTGTTTGGGTTAGTGAGGAAATATTGAATTTGTGTGATTCAGCTATGTGCTCTATTTTGAGCTAAACAAGGCTCTTCACAATGTTTTCTAGATACAAACATATCCATATACATATATACATACATATATATATGCCATATCTATATCCCTTATTTTTCATATTTTGCCATATTGTCATATCCATATCGTGTCGTATTAGTATTGTATCTTATATGTGTGCTTCCTAACTTATAACCTATCACTAAACCATAAATATATTCTTTTTATTACATACTTTCACTCCTCTACAATTACCACCATCTACCTTCTCTAGATTTTAAAGAAGCAAAGTTGACCTCTGGGTCCATTGGCACTTCCCTAGTTCTAAGGAACCAGAGGGTTTTGAAAGTCAAGGGTGTGTTTGTGCTGCTTTGTTGCAGCCAAAAGAATTAAAGAAGCAATCAATCAGAAAATAGATACTTCCAAAAAAAAAAATGGAAAACCATATATTCTCTAAAAATGTAAATCCTACAATACCGTAAGAAAATCAAAAGATCCCAGGGGTGAGTACAGGCAAATAACTCAGTTAAAACACATCTATACTTACATCATCAGCATTAGAATCTGGAATTCCTAGTAGAGCTGTTCCATTTCCAAAAGTTTCTTTCCCATCATAGATATTCCCTCCAGAGATAAAACCCCGAGGTTCATCACAACCATTACCAGGGAACTTTCCAGATGATGAATTTGCAATGTGGTCCCCTGGGTCCACAGAATCATTGGTAGTACTACCACTCTCTGACACATTTTCCAGATCAGCTTGGCAAATCTCGTGTTTTTCAATTTCCAGTCTCAAAACACCTTTGACAGGTTTGTACACTTTACGTTTGGGATCCTAGTCATTAGTTATGAAACAACAATTAAAAAGAACAAATTAGTGAAAAGCACTACATACTAGAAGAAATCCTTAAAATAAAATAGCACCTTTTCTTTTCATTATTTCATCACTGCACAGTATAATAATGTTTCTTCTCATGAAAAGGAAAGGATAGTTTGTGAAAACTCAGACAATGTAGAAGTACAACATGCCATGGCACAGCAAAGCGACCATTAAAGAGATTCAAACAAAAAGAGGATTTGTTTTTCCATTCTCAGCCTCAAGAATTAAGAACAACTAAGGAAGAATTTGAAGTTCACAATGAACTTAGATAGTCTAATGAAAAAAAACAAAAAGATCTATGCAGTCCACAATTTAACATTTAATTAGTTAGAAAAGGAACAGAATAAGTTAACCTTAGCAAAATCAAATTAAAAAGAAATCAAAACATTGAATAATTGCAATATAGTCGATTTGAATAATTCTATAATTTTTTAATTTAATATATCATAACTAGTGACCAGCTAAAGGCAGAATTTGCTGGCATTAATTCTGGTCACTTAAAACAGAAGTGAAGTCCTTACTAGTGAAACCTGATACATATGATAAATCTTGGCCACAAACCTGAAGTGACTCCTCAGTATAGCTTTCTTTGACTTTATTTAGATTTGAAATTTCAACTACAACAGAATTTTCATTTGAATAACCCAGCTTTCCATCTAAAGTGATCTTTGCACTGGTCTCAAAAACACCTTCATGAGAACTGGAACCAGATACACTTGGAGCAAGAGGACTGCTAGGGGAAGCAGGCCCTACCGAAGCTGCACCAATACTGTTATCAAATAGTGATACAATGGTCCATGCGAAGGACTCTTTGTAAGGCATGACCTGAGACCACATCTGCAATTTCTGCTTTTCTCTCTCAGCCAAATGCACCTGTCCAAGTGAAGTGAATGTTAGAGCCCAAGAGCAATTATCAGGTGATATATAGTTAAACGCACAAAAACCACTCGGCTTCATTATTTTCCCAACAAAGAATTTATAAATAGAGAAATGGATTACAGAACAGCAGGATCAGGAGTCCTCCTATAACAGAAAAAAAAATAGCAAATAAACATCAGCTGATAAGAACAATTCAGACCAAGTGCATATCCAACAAGGAAACCCCTTAAGAAAAAGGACAATTTTTTTTTCTTTTTTTTTATATCAAGAAAAAGGACAATTTTGAAATAGGGAACAAATTATTAACTTAATTTGGCATAAAGATGACTTACCACTCGACATGTTTATTCAGTTTGGTGCTTCAAGCTGAATAACCACTTTGAATGGTAATTGGTTTTTAGCAAAGGCACTCACATTGGTCCAAATTTAAAATGATCCTGAAAAAAATCATGGGCTGTAAAGTTAAAAATACCAGCCTATTCCACAAAAGGTGAGGAAAGAGTGAACTCTAGCTAAAATTTCTGGCATTTCACCACAACTAAATTCAACACTCCTGCATAAAGAACACAACTCCTTACCACTTTAGTTTCTTTTCTCCTCCCAAAATTTCTATATCAAATTAAATTATAAAAAGAAGACTTCAAAGTTAGGTGGGCATATCCAATGTTCTCAAGACAGCCCATTTACCCAAATGTCTTACTCAAAAAATTCCAAGTAACCTAACAATACAGGAAGATATTGCTATTTGCTTCAATGCATTCATAGCACAAATCATGCATCCCATGTAAAAGAGCCTACTTATCAAGTCAGGTACCTGTAACAGATCAACAGATTAAAGTCCGTTAAGTGACACAGTCCAAAGTTCCAAATGCCGACCTTAGAGGGAGATTAGCCTTCCAAGATATAGCGAAAGCAAATTTTTGAGAAGAATTGCAAATAAGAAGCAGAAAAACAAAAAAATTTAAAAATTTTATTAAAAAATAAAAAATAAATAAAATAAAAATAAAAAAGAGGATTCAGGTTCCTTAAGGCTCTAAAGTTCAAGAACATGCATCATTGGCATTAGACTAATAGAAAGAATAATGTCTGACAAAGACGCAAAAATTATAGAAAAATGTTATTCCCACTTAAAATGTGTCACACCTTCTTTACAAATAATGATGTAGTGTGTTGATTTAGTGGAATCCAGTAAATTTAATAGTTCAAATTTTGTGTTGTAAGGATTAACGAAAATAAAGTCATGGAAATAACAATACCAAAAATTAAAGCCTATTTGGTCAATTTAGGTTCTTAAAGGAGTAGTAGAAAAAATAATTATCAAGAAACAAGAATTATGCAAGGTAGAAAGGCAATAAAGGCAGTGAAAGAGATCCAAAGGAGAAGAATCCCTCAGCACACATTATCCCAGATATGAAAATGGAAGCCATCCCCTACTCACATAGAAAGCAAAGGACTAAAAGACATATCATCTGAGAAATGAACTTCTAGGTCCTCATATGAGCAGCATGAACCCCCAGCTTAGCATCCCAACATTCCAACAAAGCCCGTAACCTATATCACCGATTTACCCCACATTAAATAGAAGGAGGTTCCAAGGGAAACCATCACAACAACTTAGCCACCATAAAATCCGGAAAAGAGTTAGTTGTGGAATTTTGGCTTACTGCCTTGTTTTGATCAGAACAGTTTTACAACAATATATACACAGTACACTGAAAATAGATAGCTACCTATACTAAGATATGCTTTATCCTAATCAGAAAAATACAAATGTTATCCCCATCTCCGAAGATCTAACCCAATATGATAGGATTAAATAATCCTGTATTTAACAGAGATAACTCCCTATTTTCTACACTCCCCCTCAAGCTGGGGTGTAGATGTTCAGCATCCCCAGCTTGCTAACCAAGCCACTGAATCCAGGTTTAGACAAGCTTTTTGTCAAGATGTCAGCCACTTGTTGCTGGGCTAGGAGATAAGTCATACAAACACTCCCATTCTCAATTTTTTCTTTCAAGATATGTCTATCGATCTCCACATGCTTTGTCCTATCATGTGTACAGGATTACCAGAAATGTTAACTGTGGCTTTGTTGTCGCAATAGAGCTCCATAGGACTACTTCAAGGCACCCTTAGTTCCTCCAATAACCAAGACAACCAAATTCCCTCACACATCCCATGAGCTGCTGCTCAAGGTTTTGCCTCTGCACTACTTCGTGCCACAACTTGCTGTACTTCTCCATTTGAATAAGTTACCCCAAACATAAGTGCAAAATCCAGAAGTTGACAGCCTATCTGATATAGCCCTGCCCAATCAGCATCTGTGAATACTTCTATGTTCCTTTTCTCATTCTTCTTAAAGAATAACCCTCTGCCTCAAGTTCCCTTTAGATACTTGAGAATTCTGTAGATAGCTTCTAAATGCTTCCTTCTTGGTGAGTGCCTGAATTGGCTCACCAAATTTACAGCAAAAGTGATGTCTGGCCTGGTATGGGAGAGGTAAATCAGCTTCCCAAGCAGCCAATGGTACCTCTCCTTATCCACATGATTATCTTCCTTTTCTAGTCCTAACTTCAGATTTAGTTACTTAGGTGTCTCCGCAGGTTTACAACCCAATATACCTGTCTCCTTTAGTAAATCAAGAATATACTTCCTTTGGGAAATGGAAATTCCAAATTTGCTTCTAGCAACCTCCATTCCCAAGAAGTATCTTAAAGACCCAAAGTCTTTCAACTCGAATTCACTACTCAAGTGCCTTTTTAGCAACTCAATTTCCTTAGATCATCCCATGTAAGTAGTATATCATCAGCATACACTATGAGTAGTGTAATTTTCCAATTTCTAGAATGCCTCGAGAACACTGAATGATCAAACTGTGATTGAGTGTAGCCTCCGTTCTTGACTGCTTTAGCAAACTTTTCAAACCAGACCCTTGGTGACTACTTCAAACCATAAAGGGATTTTTTTAATCTACATAACTTATTCTCGGATTCCTCAAACCCTAGTGGGAAATCCATGTGCACTTCTTCATTCAACTCTCCAATGGGTTGAATTTTGGCTTACTGCCTTGCATTGATCAGAACAGTTTTACAACTATATATACAGTACACTGAAAATAGATAGCTATCTGTACTAAGATATGCTTTATCCAAATCAGAAAAATACAACAATTATCCTCATCTCCTAAGATCTAACCCTATAATATAGGATTAAATAATCCCATATTTTACAGAGATAAAACTCCCTATTGCCTACACACCAAGTCAATGATTTTAAAACACAAAATTCCCCAAACCTGAGCAACCCTCTTTCATGGGTTTATAGCATACCTCCAATCAAGCCGTTTTGTAATAAACTAAAAACACAAGCATCAATGGTCAGCAAACCCCGATCAAATAAACGTTATTCATTTCTACAAGATGATTCAAGTCCAAGCTGCAAAAGGCATTGACATGTCTCTCTGCTCTGCTTTTCTCTTAAAAATAACATTCTAAGGAAGGAAAGAGTACTTCATCATTTAAAAGGGAAAAAAAAATCCCTCTTTCTGTTTATGTTACTTTCATTGAATTCTGTGATTTGGAAGGTTCTTAATCCTGTGCTGTAATTTTACTCAATTTCAAATTTAACATCCCTCTTGCCAAAAAAAAATTAACAACCATCTTACTATGTTCAAGTTTGTCAACTATCTCCAGGAAATAAGATTCCTTGCGAAGTATTATTAATTAATAAAAACACACACCCATTCAATGGTCTTAATGGTGCTTCTTTGTATATTATATAGCTAAATAATAAGAAGAAGAAAAAGAAGAAGAAGATAGATCTTAAATGAAGGAAGAAAGGCATCATTACATACTGGTTCTTTACGTGAATAAACCAAAGGCATAACCCCTCCTTCTTCTGTAGCATGCTTCTCCAACTGAATTAACAAACAAACCGATGCAGATGGAGCATCTAAATAAAAAACTCCTCGAGGTTCATATGAGATTTTGGCCTAGAAATGTTAACAAAGGAAATAGTCATCCTTAATCCAAAATGACTAACTAATTTCATGTAAAATGAAGATAAATTTTATATCTCAAAGAACTTGTTAAAAGTGGTAGTGTATAACTTACATCCTGAATTTCAGTTGGTAAGACACGAAAGTAAAAGTCTTCTGACAATTTTTCTCTTCTCTCCCTATTGTATAAGCAAATTGTACCATAAAAAGGCTCTACAAGACAGAAAAAGGTGGTGGTTTAACCTTAAAGCTGCCTTTAGAGAAATGGCTAATTGGTAGCAGCTTCATGAGAAAGAAAAACCATCTGTATTATCCCACTAAATAAATAGCATACTACTTACCAACTATTCCTGCTTGAAATTGTAAACACTGAACCTTCACATAAATCTTCATTCCACTGAAATGTCAGACAGAAAAGAAGCAGGAAGAAAGGATCAGTTGAGCAAAAACAAACTAGAAAGACTAGAAGAAGTATTCTAGTCCGCTACAACAATTCAAGACTGTCATACTGTGATATAGGAGTTTCTGGTATCCTTTGTCCAAATATCAATGACCTCTCATTTTCCCAATCAAATACTGGTTCATAAGCAGGCAGGGGAGAATGACCAAAGTGCTGCACATTGAGGATCAAGTGAAAAACATCAATTCTGATTTTTTTTTTTTTTAATTTAGAAGAACTATAATACAATTATAGGAACTAAACTATGGCAACCTTAGGAACATCTGAATGCAGTGAATCTGAACCTGCGGCTTCTGTGAATTGCCTTCCTGATGTACTAGGTATGTCATCTTCCTCAATACCTTCAGCCTTGGTTCGCCTTGCACCAGCAAGACGCATTTCTGTGTATAGAATTAAAATAAGAACTCTGCTGCAATTACAGTTAATGTGGGTGTTGCACATCATCTACAGCGGCTGATTCACACGAGATTACTTTAGTAAATTCAAAAGTAACCCATATGCTACTGAAGCTACTTCCACGAATATAAATAATTTCTGGACACTAAGAACAACCATATTTACGGCAAAGTTCCTTCTCTATGGGTTCATATACCATGACAATAGTAATAAACACAACGGAAGACATGCTTCTTTTAAACCCCATTTCATTGTTTCACTATTAACAGGCTAATAAGAATAAGTTGGAAAGTATAGAAGCTAATATAATGAAGCAAAAGTTAATGGCAACAATGAGAAATGCAATACCAGTCTCAATATCAGTATCAGGGCCTTCATATATCTGACTTTGAAAAGACAGCGGACCTATACTTTCATAGTGCCCATACTTGTTCTCATCTTTCACCCAGTCCGTTGTGTAGCAGTGAACCAGTTCACTGAGGCGCGGCCATTGATCCAAATTCTCGTCAAACTGCATGCCCAGGAAAAAAAAGTATACATTGTTCAAATGTTCACAAAATGTTCAACCCCACAGTAGTGCTTTTCTCAAACACATTAAAAGCGAAAAGGCCACACATTGTACCTTGTTGTGCCACCTAGTGGTGGCCGGAGTACAATCCCGCCGTTGACGAAGTTGAAGCATCGGAGATCTGGGGTTTTTGCTGGTCTGAACGCACCAACACCAGTCTCAGTGCTTCCAAATTAAAGAAGACGATAATGGTCTTCCTCAAACACTACATATCACTACAAAATCGAACATTTTCAAGATTCAGAAGCACCACCCAAAGCATTACGGAAAAGAGGTAGAGAGAAACAGGCAAGGAGAGGAAAAACCAGAGGGAAGAACATGAAAATGCAAAGAAAGAGTTGCAAGCAGAGGGGAGTAGAGAGTACAGTGAACAAGTCAAAAGACGTCCGAAGAGAGAAAACGCCAAAGAGAGTTCATATGCACACAGCAGGGGCCTTCATTATCGGACCCATGTCTACAATACTCTTATAAAGAATTTTTTTTTAACCTTCTCGCGCGCTTTCTGTCTTTACGTCCTGCAAGTTCCAGGTCTTCTCAGCAGCATTTTTCACTTCTAAGAAAAGCAATAACGGTGGCCGTGATGTTCCCTTTGCCTTTTAACTAATTTCTTTAATATTATACTTCATGTCGTCTAAGTTCCAACCAACACAGCAACGACAAGGAAAAGTACAACCTCAATCGAAGCTAAAACGTTGGAAGTATCTAATTTAGGATCACTTTGTCTTTAATTTAAAGAGAGGTCTTATTCAAACAATGCATGAGCAATTTTCTCTTTTTTTATCAGCGTAGCAAAGGATAAATTATCAAAATATAAATCAAACAATATATTATTAGTTATTACTTAGTGTGATTTCTTTACTGTTAAGACAGAAAAATTTTAAATAAAATAAATATAAAATTAAAAAATATATAAATTAATTTTATTCAATTTTAAAAAAATAAAAAAAGTATCAAAATAAAAAATATTTAAACTTTTACTTACTACTTACTATTATGTTTAAGATAAAATTCAGGTCAAAATTCAAAATATAACATGGTGTATTGCTACATGTTAGTTTATCTGTTTATGCATGCACCATGTCATCAAATTTTAGCGGTTTCACGGATATAAATTCTTTAATTTTAGAATTTAAAGTTAAGATTATAATAAAAGAAAAATAAATATAAAATTAAAAATTAATAAAAAAATAATATCCATACAATACATATAAATATAATTTAAAAATAAAGAAATAAATAATTATTAAAATTAAAAAATAATAGAGATAAAAGATTCAAATAAATGTTATCTAAAAGATAATAAAATAGACAACTATCCTATCTTGTAATAATTTACAATTAAATAAAATAAAATAAATTAATTTATAAGTTAATATAATTTTATATATACAAATATAATATAATATGTCTCACATTAATCTATTAATTAAATGAAACAAATCAATTTATCTATATTTATATAGATTATATATATATATATATATATATATATATGTAAACTCATTTTACACCTTATGCCAAGCAGGTCAAGCTCATTTTAGCGGGCCTAATGGCATCACAATATTGCTACAATTAGTACTGAAAACTACTAAAGTATAAAACTTTATAATAAGGAAGTGGAAAATGTAAACAAGCCATATTTTAAAAAAAAATATATATTCAAAAGTTCAGTTATAATATGACTATTATTGTATAAGATGAAAAACTGAAGAGGAGTGAATTCAATTCTAGAAACAATTATAAAAATTACAAGATAGACAATGAAATTTGAACAAATTATTGTTGCTAGTCAACAGCATTTTGTTGCTCGGTTTAACAGTGCTATTGAGATTCCATTATGATGATAACCGATGCATGCTGTGTTGCTCGAGGACAAAACAAGGAGTGGGCTGAAACTGCAGTTTCTCCTTGTCATGACAAAAACTTGTCTCTTGCTGTTCTTATACAGAAAATATTCAGTTAAACAGTTTTTAATCCTTTATTTTTGTAGAAGAAATTATAATTATGGGTCATTGTGTTTGTTTTTCTCAATTGTACACTGTGCAATTTCTTTCACAAAAACAGTAGATCAAAATCTCAATTAAACAATGAGTTAATTTTAGATATTTTTTTTTCCTTTCAATTGATTTTAATAAGCATATTCGTGACCATAATTTGATTGCAAATCCGCCTAACTCTGGCAGTACATAAATTTGCAGCCATAGATAAATTATACGGGAATTTTATCTTTAATTTGAGATTAGGGTACGTAAAAACTATATATCTAGAAAAACAGCATTAAAAAATCTATTGAAATAATCAATAATTATAACGCATATATTCAATGGAAAAAGGGCAATTTCATAAGAATGACATGTCCAGAAAAAACAAAAAGAATGACATGATTTTATAAGCCGTATATAAATACATAGAATTATATGCATTTGGATGTCAAATTTCATAAAAATTTCTTGCCATCAATTTCCTTAATTGAATAGAATCGTATAGTAATGCTCAATATTTAGCTAATTTGCATTAAATATTTTTATTCTATAAAAATAAATTGCCAAAGTGTCATTAAAAAAGCCTACTTACTTAATTATAAACTTCTTTCCACAATTCTATCCCTCCCAAAAAAGAGATATAATGAGAGTCTCTATCATAATTATAATAAAAGACTTCCAACTTAAAAATGACAACTTGTCTTATATTGAGTAATTAGGAAAAAGTATTTTTAGTTATAATTTAAATTATAAAATTTAATAAATTTAATAATTTATTTTAAATAAAATTATTTTAGATTTAGTTTATAAAAATAAAGAAATTAATTGAATTAAGTTATTATTCATATTTAATTCATATTTTTTTACATTATTATTATTATATAAAAATAAGAGCCATATATATTATATTCTAAATCATTTCTTTAAAAAGAAAATGTAGTTGGTGGATGCTTTTTGTCCTTTAATGACCTCACATAGTGTCATCATGTTAACGTAATACTGAGATGGGATGGGCCTACAATTGCGTGCCTGAATTAATGTTGTTCAGCAAGTAACTGAAATGGAAGGCTCGAAGTGGAAGGTTTTTGAGGGAAGCTTGAACTCTACTCTACCATGAAAGAAAGAGAAGCTAAGGAATAACAGTGACCTCCACTTAAATGGAGAGGGTTATCTGTACCTTTAGAATGTAGGTGGCTCGTTGACCTGATAGTGGTGTCATAATGGCAGTATCACTTTGTATTAACATCTAATCAACCACTCCATGTTTAATTAATGGGTATAAATATTTACATTCAAAATTTCTGTATAATCTCTTGTATTTTTACTTTTTTTAAAAATTTTTCTTGCATGTGTGGACAATGTGAGCTTCTGTATGTGTAAGGATCATTTCTGTATTTAATATTGTACTCTATTTAGAAATGTTATACTTACACTATTTTAGTCACAAAAAACTTATATCTAATAATGTAGATTATTAAATTTATAAGATTTAATAAATTTAATTATTTATCTTATAAGTTATTAAAATTAAGTAAAAAATTAAAATTATAAAAATAATAAGATTATATATATATATATATATACAAGCCAAAAACTCAAAATGCTTAATTTTGATTGTTATTTTAAATAAATAAATGAGTGAAAAATAATGCAGTTAATATTATTTTTGGTGTTCAAACTTATTCTTAATGTTCTTCTTCATTTGTGGTAAGAAATTTTCTAATTTATCAATCCAATTAGTTTAACAATCAAGTTGCAATCCTATGAAATAATATCTAGTATACCTAGCATAGTTTAGTGGGAAGAGATCTAATTATATGCAACTTGGCCAAGCTGCCATGTGTACTAAAAGAACAGTGGCCTTTAGAAAGACTGAGAGTAATGAATCTTTCATAACTATTTTTCTACAAATTTATTTAAATAAATTTATTTTGCTTAGTGAGTTTTGTTTACTTCTTATTTTTTTATTTTAAAGATTCGGATTCTCTAATTTTAAAAATTACCATAAGAAAGAGAGACCCAAAAAAATTAAAAGAACTAAAAAAATAATAAAAGAAAAAAATAAAACACATAAATAGAGATCACTGGCTACTGTATATATTTATTTTTGCCTTTAGAAAACTCAATTTCTGTTGATGAATTGATAAGCAAGAATTACCAGATCACAAGGGGGCTGGAGAGTTGGGCAATAATTAGTGAACATGAAATCAAAGTGGACAACTTCATGTGTTAAAAGCTTCAATGGTGAAGTGAAATGATATTTGAAAGTTCCCAACCCATCTACACACCCAAAGAAGTGTTCACAATTTATTTTCTCTTCTCTCTAATCAAGTGTTCTAAAGAGATTTGGATTTTAATGGATAAGATTTATTAAATATGGGTATTATAACTAATGGTATGTACATATAGTACATGTATTAGGCAGTGTTACCCATATATTGTCAACTGCCCTCACTTTTTAACCAATAGTTTTTAGTGCTGATTACAAATAGTTTGATAATAAATAAGATAATTGGATGATTTAACTGTCTTTAATTCAAAATTGAATCTAAGACTATCTCTTATATACAAATAACATTAAATATATAGTGTATATATTTATTCTAATTTTAATTGGCCATGTTAGTAGAAAAAGACTTAAATTATTATTTAATCACTACTGCTAATAGGCCCAGATGGGGCAACCCTATGATATTATGAAGTTCTCATTGTGTTACTTCTCTCTCAAATGTTTCAGCATCTAACGTTTATGTGGGTTTAATGATTTAGGCAAAAGAAAAATGGATCAACAAACTATTTATTGTGGGATAAGTTTTCCCCACTTCTTTAATTTCTAGACATCTATTTCTTTAGCCTAAAAGTTAGGCTGTCATATGGTTGCTTAAATATATTATCA
Source organism: Dicorynia guianensis (assembly GCA_037013595.1). NCBI lineage: Eukaryota > Viridiplantae > Streptophyta > Magnoliopsida > Fabales > Fabaceae > Dicorynia > Dicorynia guianensis. Next base: position 9,523,488 of record JASUAB010000009.1, read on the forward strand.
AGCATTGATTAAATTGTTTGCTCCCTCCATTTCACTCAATTAAAAGACATGCATTTATCTTGGTGTCTCTGGACTGCCATCCTTATTCTAGGTTGGTAACTCAAGCTAGAGAAATTTTTAATAGATTGAGAAATTCATTTATCTCAAATTTACAGAGAAGCAAATTGTGTAGCAAATTGGCTAAGCAACTCTGCACATTCCCATCCTCATGTTGTGAAGGTTTTTTTACATTCTCACATAATTGCGATCTTCTGTACATCAGAGATTTGACTAGAGTGGCATATACTAGATTGATTAGATTGAACTTTTCCTTGTATTCTTCTTTTTTTTTTAAAAAAAAAAAAAAAGAGACATGCATTTATCTTGGTGAGCAACGTTTTTTTTTTAATCTTTTTTCCATTTTGGGTCATAATTTTGCTTTCACTTCCAAATTGCATCTACCTTTCTTTTTTCCCACTTCTTATATCTTTCAGAGTGGAGAATTGGACAAACTTTTGTTTGGTTTGTGGGTAAGAAAGTTGTTTGCCTCATTCCATGGCTTTGCTGATAAGACAAGTAGCAATTAAGGTTGAAGTCTTCTCCATACAAGGAAGCTGGCATTATTTGGTTCACTCCATTAGAAGTGAAAACCCACCATTAAGTCACCCATTTGACCCTCTAACAGTGAATTCTAAAGATGTCCTTTTCACCAAACCAATGCATCATTGTTCGTAAGAAATTTTGTCTGAAGTAATTTATAACCAAATTTATGGGAGAAAAAGAGGTGTTTCAACGGGATTTAGCACCGTGTTACAATAATAATATATAAAATCATATTTTATTAAATAAAATTGATTATATGAATTAAATAATATTATTAAATTTTATTACAAATTAAAATTTTAAAAATATTATTTATTAAAAGATCTATTTTAATAATATTTTTAAATATTTTTTTTGATCATCTTCTATCTTATTTGATTAGATTAAAAATTATTTGATTAAATTTTTTTATTAGAACTTTTAACATTATTCTTTATATATATTCAAACTATTGTGATTAAATTTTTATTATTTTTTCTTAATAGATACAACATTAATTTTTTATTAAATATAATAATTCTGAATCTTATCTTTTTTATATATTTACTTATTTATCTTAATATTCTCATATTTATTACTTTAATTTTTTACTCTTATTATTTTTTAAAAACTTAATATTTACTACCATAACTAATTTTATAATAATTCAATAAAACTAGTCTTTAAACTTACAAAGCGTTTTGTGATAATAAATGACTCTATATTATGGACATTCAAAAACTTCTCATTCCTTTCTGAAATGCATGTTTGATATCACCTGCTTCTTACATAGATATTACAATATGTAGAACTCACCGATGAGGTACCCACTACTTTGGAAGAGGCGGCAATATAAATGAAGATGGATTTCCTTCTGAAGTGTCCAACCATTGTTCTATAATCTTAGTAGGGTTCATTAACAATGGGTTAGGTCTAAATTTGCAGTTTTTGCCACAAGACACGGTAGCAGCAGAATTTGCATGCTAAGTGTCATCCATATTTCCACACATAGTTAGGGACCTGCTTGGCTTCAGTACTGTTTATGATTAGTGTGAACTGAAGCTTTCAGAACTATACCATACAAGAAGGTGAATTGTTAATTGGGATACCCATATTCCAATCTTTTTTTTTCAAGAATTGATTGTTGCATGTGGGTTAATACCTACAGTAAAGAAACAAGATTGTTTTTGTAATTTTAAAATATTCATAGATTATTATGAGACTAAAACTAATTTGGGTAAAATATATAAAAAAATTATTTTAAAGTTTTAAAACTATTATAAGTTATATATAAAATTATATAAAACTCAAGAAACTAAACTAAATATCTTTAAAGTTCAGGCTACCAAACTAAAATTTTTTATGATATACATACATACATACATATATATATATATATATATATATATATATATGGTGATGACCTCAATAAGCTTTGAGTGTTTTTTATTCAACTGCTGGAGAAAAAGGATAATGACATATTTGAAATGAAAGAACAAATAAATAAAACTCTCTGGAATTAGTTCGAGGGTGAACAGGCAAAAAGTGATGGCTCAGATAGAATTAGCCCACCAAATCATGAGCAGGAGGTGGTTGTTATTATGTGAAGCCAACTTAACGCAGTCCTCTTCACTTTAGAAATCATAATACCTAAGAGCCGTCGCTCAATTGCTATTGTTTAACTCTTGGCTTGAGATAGGCAAGCTGACAAGTAAGCCTTGTCAAACCTAACCTAGTAAACAAACTTAATGTTTCATCACCTTAGTACCCCCACTTGAGTTACAAACTTGTGTGGCCAAGCTTGGAGATTGTTTAAGGCATGCTATGAATTTATAAAGTATTGATATATGAATTGTTTGCATAATGTGGGACATTAGAAGTATTAGGGGATCAAAAGTGTGAAAAGCATTGTAATAATATTATAATTTTATTCTTACTTAATTTTTATAATATAAAATTTAAATTATTAATTTTAAAGTAATATTATGTTTCTATTATTAGAGACACAAAATTGTTTAATGTGAGTTTCACTCAATTTAAGAAAAAACAAAAAATTCCGCGCCTCAGATAGTATATTAAGAATATTTCTTTTAAATTTATTATGTTTTATAAATTAAACTATAATTATTCACAAAATAAAAACTTTACATGGGAACATCTTTCCAATCCTGTAACTGTCCTGTGTGTTCTTCCCAGTTCTCGCTGTATATTACGAAACTGTTTCTTACAACATTCCCCCGTAAGGTGTTGACTAAACATATAAAACACAAAATATAGAAATGTTCTGATAACAAATTCAATGTCAGCAGACACTTTCAAGAATCCCTCATGTATGCTGTAAATTTTGACGTCTATAACTCTACATGATGTTAAGAATTCAATTGAAGTTGAATATACATACATATTGTTCTACATAGAATTTGGATTCTTATATGTTTGAATCAAACTTCTCAATAAATTTCTTGCATAAAATAATCACACTTCAGACAGTCACAAGCATTGCTACAGAAACTTCGATCAAAACACGGCAATAATTTCCACCGCATATGACTTGCAGATAAATGAGCAAACAGCGTTCTTAAAGCAAAAGGAAGTAATTTTTTATATAAATACTTTTTTTTGGTGTGTGTTGGGGGGAGTGAACTTCACAGAGTATGACCCTTCACTCTACCTTCCTTATTTCAGAAATGAAGAAACAAAGTATTAGGAAAAGTTCCAAGTTTATTGAATTGTTAATTGGAGGAACAAACTTGAAATTTCTGTCATCGGACTTACAAGAAGAAATAGAAAGAATGTCAAGATCCTATAAACCATATGTCAAAAACTCCAATTATTTACAAACAACCCCCACTTGCCCCTTCTCCCAAAATAAAAATTATGCACAGCTAAGAATTACACTGGAAATGGACATCCTCCCCACAAGTTCTTTGCCTCCATTGACCAGCTTATGGTTCAGCAAACAAAGTCATATGCTGAAGCGGAACCATTCTTTTGTTTGCCATTTATTATGGTATCAAAGTGGTAACAGCACAGTCTGGCATTGTAGTTAGAGTCCAGTAAAACAAGCTCCACTGCATTGCACCTGTCCTGCCAAAGAAAATATCAAAAACATCAATTTGTTTGAAATATCACCAAAAAACACATGTGCAAACACTCATTAATGAACATAAGATCAACTGAGATGCAACCTGGTGTAAAACTAGAAAAAAAGATAAGTCTCTTGTTAACTTCTGTGGTTCATTTGATTGAATACATGGTCTCCTCAATTCTCCTAATTACAACACTAAGACTGGCACCGCTTTCCAAAGCTTTAAAAGCAGCTCGGTGCGCTCTTTTATGCCACTTGAGCAAATTATAAGATTGCAAAACCGACCATCTTGCTTGATTAGACATCTGGTCACATAATAACATGAATCTTCAGATTTCAGTATCACAGATAAAAATAAGACCAGCAAGCAAGTAAATCAGCTGTGGATACACCTCAGCTACAGACAAAGGAGGGTCAAGAAGAAGACAGATGCCTCTGAACAGATTTTCATCATTTTCTCCACCCTCTGCCTCACCATAGACAAGAGCTTCAGCCGCAATGCCAGCAAAAAGCACCATGCAGTACCTGAACCATTGGTTATGCCAAGCATCAGTACCACAAGAAAGGCTGAAAAGATATGAAAATACACGGGAAAATGAAAAATGCCCAAGCCCCCCAGGGGAAGGGGGGAACTCAAGTTAACACTCCCCATTTGAGTTTTACTAATCCTCCTTTATGTCCATTAGACAGCGACGAAAGTCAAACACTTCAAGGGAAATAGGCTGTTTCTGTTTAACAACTCTATCACAGAAGAGCCAGTTGGGTCAGAAGGCAAGCCCACATATGAATAAGGTTATAAAACATTCCATTCACTGGCATAACTACTAGAAATTTTCAAAGATATCAGAGGAGACTTTTACTGCTAACTGAAGCCAGACCTAGAAATAGAACTGTTTTAACTCCACTTATGCTGACATGGGGAAATATGACTTCTGAGGATATACAGAATTACTGACAAAACCATACCTTTCACACAAATGCAGGCAAGCAGCTACTTTCACAGATAAATATAGCTCAAAATAGGGAGGACACAAAATACCAAATTTCCTGCGACCGATTTCTTACTGCAAGCCTGGTCATGTAGTTCCCTCACCTTACATAGTTTATGGAAAATAGAATATCGTGCAACCAAATGGAGGGAGAGATCAATGAAACCCAAGCTCTCACTAGATAAATTCCATTTACCTCTTTATTGGCCAGCATCTGGCCCAGTAACAATTACAATGTCCCCTTATGAAATCGTGGTTGGAAATCTTAGAACAAAAATTTAAAAACAGCCTACGGAGAATAGATGATGACACAAGCTTGCTTTCTAACTTCTTAGTAAAATAGAACCATACTTCTTCAGTTTTGGGAAATCAAGCTACATTGGTTTGATTTATGCGGTCTAACTTCCATCTGAGTCAATCCACCACTCAATTATATAAAGAACTTCTCAATCAGATGGCACAAATATTCTTGAATCTTGACTCAAGATATCTCTTTAACTACAATGTTACACCCACCTGTCAAAGGCCGTGCCATCAAGTCGTCCTTCGGCAAGATCATTGGCAACTTTCTCATCCCAAAACTGAGTCCCTGCCTAAAACAAAAATTGTTTACTGCCACCAAATTGATGTTATTCCTCATAAAGAAATATTATAGCAAACACGGAAGCGTGCAGTGAAACAAGGAAAAAAAAAAAAACAAGAGTACACAGGAGAAAATATAGGAACTAGTAGCAGAAAAATAACTTGGCTTAATAGTAATTTCTGAATCACCCGAAGTGTTTTGCTGGGTGTTTCATTTCATCTCAAACTACATTTAAGGTAGTTAGGACTTTATCATCAAACTGATGTAGGATGCACAGAGGAGTAGCACAGAGAAGAGTAAAGAGAAAAATAATAGAAAAAGATACAAAGAGGGAGAGTTTAGAGAGAGAGAGAAAGAGAGAAAGCAGGGGAGAATGTCACGGTTGTAAGTCAAATGGCCCAAATAAAATAGTTAGTTAGCTATGGGTCCAATAGATATTAGTTAGTTAGCATTGATCTTTTGTAACTGAAATCTCTCCTATAAATAAGTGTCAATAATAAGAGAAGGACATCAATTGATTTGTGATTGTAAACTTTGTGTGATTTTCTTTGCTTTGTGTCATAGTTTAGATTAAGATCCTGACATTGGTATCAGAGCTAAACTTTCCATGGGCGGAGAAGGGCTGAATCAGAGTGTGTCCCGCCATGAACAGCAGTTTGATGCCCTGATTTCTAGTCAAGACAAGATCATCCAGCAACTTGACAATATTCTTGAGTTCTGAAGGGAATAGTGGAAATTCCAGCTGCTTCCTACTTCCAAGAAATGGAATCATCGGAGGCTGAGGAATTTGCCTCTTTTGATCCAGGTGGTGACAGGGGCTGAAGAAACAACAAATTAATCTTCTTGGGGTATCATTCACGGCCAACAATCAAGCCAAAACCGAGGTTGAGGTCAAGAAGATGTTGGAGGATGGAATCAAGATTTTGGAAGACCAAATTCACCAAAATACGAAGAGTATTTGCAACAAGATTGTGGAGAACCAAACTCAGCAAAAGATTGCAAGATTCATAGCTGAAATTTGTACCAAGATTTGGAAGAGCCACACTGAACAAGATGCGTTTCCAAGCGCATATGAAGCAAAGGTGCCAAGAGTGAAGGAATTCTGGTGCAAGAATCAGATGGGAATCTTCAACGTTGTGGAAATATTTGATCCCGGTGGCCTCATTTTCTTTCTCAGTTTTTTCACCATCATCAATGGCGAGTCTGCAATATTTGATCCCGGAGGCCTCATCTTTTCCAAAGAAAGCGAAGGCAAGGAACATGATTTTTTGTTATATTCTCAAAGTAGCTGCAAAATCAGCCATGGCATCTGTGGACAATCAGAAGAGATCCAGTTTAGATTGAAGTGGGTCTTGCAGATAGTAATGCTGATTACTTCCAAAGCAAAGAGGCAGGGGTCAATGCAACCATGAAGGATTCAAGTTGAAGCAAAATAGAGGTAATTGTCTGAGCTTTTGGAGTTTTGATTTTTGTTAGGTGAAATTGGGTATGGGTTGCATTTTATTTTCCATTTTTTTCTTTAATTTTTAGGTGAGGGGAGTGCTTCCAAGAGAATTGATTGGACTGAAGATGGAGCCCCTGCCAGCCTTATCTCTTGAAGTCTGCAGAATTCTTCATTTAGTTTTGGACTAAAAGATAAAAGATGGAAAAAAAATAATGATGAATCTGACAAAGGCCTTTTCCCAAGATGGCCACGTCTCCTTGGAAAGACATGGTGGAGCTTAGTTCTTGAGAGGCCTTCATCTCCTTTTTCCCATTCAACTATTTTTCTCACTCATGGGACCTCTTGATTACGGAGTGGATGGAATGGAAGGATGATGAACAAATTCTCATCCAATGTCTCTGCTAGATGCAGAGCAATTATTTTTCAAGTCCTTCATTGCATTGGTCTAATCTCTCTTAGTCTTTTTTTTTTTTTTTTAAGTTTCAATTTCGTTATGGATCACTTTTTTTCAGTATTATGTAAATCCTTGAGGAGAAGGATTTTTAGGGAGGGAGGCAATGTCACGGTTGTAAGTCAAATGGCCCAAATAAAATAGTTACTTAGCTATGGGTCCAATAGATATTAGTTAGTTAGCATTGATCTTATATTTGGTAACTGAAATCTCTACTATAAATAAGTGTCAAAAATAAGAGAAGGGTATCAATCGATTTGTGATCGTAAACTTTGTGTGATTTTCATTGCTTTTTGTGATAGTTTAGGGTAGGATCCTGACAGAGAGAAGCAGAAGATAGAGAGAACAGACACAATAACTTAATAATATAACAAAATTCCAAAAACATAGACTGAGCAACCAAAGTACACAGCAACTCTTAAACAGTCAAACCCAACTTATCATGATAAATATCCAACATCATAGCCAAGTAATCCTAATATTATACCAGAAATCCTGGGGTACTGGTTAATTGGAAAACCCTAAGCTATCAAGCAACTTATGAATACTGACTAAATAAATCCCCAATCCATAAAAATAACATATATTTGATATTTTCATAATCCTAATATTCATTTCCCATAGAACATTACTCCTATGTCATTCTCCATCATATACTCTTCTGGCCAAATCAAGTAAAGGATGCTTCACCTGGAAAGAGAAAGGGGGAAAGGTAACCAAACACACCTAAAATACCATATAAATACTTTATTGGTAAAAAAAAAAAAAAAAAAAAACTTCCTGGAAAAGCATTTCACTCAAAATGATACATACACCAAATGGCATGTTTGATACTAGGAACACCAAGGACCCAATAAAATGCCATATCATGCATAAAAGAGAAAAAAAGTACCTGTCCTTGAATGCCCATTTGCATTGCAACTATGGGGTCTAAAATCACTCCTCGAATTGGGCAACCCATCAGGTAAGCTATAATAAAGGAGAGTAAAATATGATTCAGAGAGACCATGATCCCTGACACATGACCTCTAGAATCAACAAGTAGTGTTTACCTGCTAGGAGATGCCCAGCTTCATGAACAAGGATTCGACGCCTATATGGAGGCCAGTAACTTGAGATTTGGGCTAAACAGGTGCCACCCAGGAAGATAGAATCCATAATGGCAAGACCTAATATGGCTGTAAGGTTGGGCCTAAGGTCAATCCCTTGTGAAATAAGATAGGACACTCCACCAAGAAAAGCAACTAAAATGGCACTTGAACTTCCTGAAAGACCCCATTTCTTTGGTGCAAGTTTAGACACTGTATAAAAGAGGAAAGATACTTCAATTATTGAGGTAAGACTGCATTTCTATTCCAAATAAGCATTTTACACAAGCAGAAGTAGTTATAATTACTATTTATTTCAACATAGAATGACCAATAATGGCTGTTGAACTAGGATTTTGATTGGTTTATGGCTTGAGGAAAAATATTCTGTCAAAAATGTATATATGCACCTTCCAAACCAGTTGAGGACTTCACGACATCTGGTGTTATTTTCCTCGGTCCATCAAGAACTATAGAAAATGAACAACAGAAAGAGGGACAAAAAGAAAGTAAGAAATGCTAGTTATTTCGAGTAAACCCTTCATCAGAGTTCACAGAATAGCATCATATTTAAGGCACAAAACAAACAAGTGAGAGCAAAGCCATACCAGTACACATTCAATAGGTAAAATATCAACACACATATAACCCAAAAACATTACTATGAGTTATGCGTAGAACCAAAAGCTGCCTTACCAGATGCTTACCAGAAAGAAAAACAAGAACTCAAATAATAGTGCCCAATAGTCCATGCTCATAATAGCAGTAACAGTAGGAGATGCACTAACATCTCTACTACTACTCTGTACAAGAGTTTTCGACACATGAAAATAAGACTTTTATTTATGTTTTTGAAATCTCACAAAAAATCTCCACCGTAGTAGATAGGGAAGCACTTCAGTATTTCATCATATACCCATATGTTGGCCAATACGGGTGCTCAAGTACATGTTCATTGTACAGTTGATGTAATTACTCTCTCCCATGCCTAGATGAAAAACTTAATTCTATAGACTTATCTCTTTTGAACAAAGAAATAATACAATTGACAAAAGTATGGATAAGCAATGATTTTAAGCATGTCAGTAGTATAGAATTCAAAATCCATGAGAGCATTCAAGTCTTACACTATGTTACCTGCTTTCTTTCTATCTACAATAGATTAAGTATCTAAATTGGCAGCAGCTCATCCAAAAACTCAGCCATGACAACAACCAGAAATTCTAATGGCGCAAGGGCCAAGGGGGTTATGTGATCATAAAACAAGAAGAACAGAACAGAAGTAATACCTTTCATTCTTTGTCACTATCTTTTCATTTATGCGAAGAGTTCATAATTATTGATTCTTGTTCTTTTCCTATCAAATTTTACCTCTGTAGAGATGTATAATGGGCATCAGGGCATATGCATCTAGGTCCTAGACAAGGGATTGTTGAAGCAAAACCCTGCTTCTAGCACCAATGATTCTCTCTCTTTAGATATGGCTTCACTACTCCCTCTGGGAATTTTAAAATAACTATATATTCAATATTCATTCCTCTGAATAGGCCATGGTCATGAATCATTAATGAAGCATCTATGGAATAGACATCCAGCGAAAGACATAATGAAGTTTAAGAATAAAATAGTAACCCGTAAGCAGGAAAACTGAAAACGTACACAGTTAACCGTTTCTGCATATTGTATAAGGTTCTTGATAGGCTATGTTTGCCTTGAACTTTAATTTGATATTGGCATTAAATTATAGGAAAAAGCCCTTCACAGCAATAAGGTAGTAATTCTAGACACAAAACGAGGGGAGTGGGATATATGAAAACTTTACTAAAACGCTACTATTCACATAAATTCTCCTCGCAACACCATCTTACCAGCTAAAAACAAAATTAATCAACAACAAAGAATTAAACGAACTTATGCCGAAAAAGTTATCAATTTTAGCGAATATTTTTTACTAGCAATGACTCCCGTCCAGTATAACAAAACTCACCAATATTCCTGCATTTTCCAAAATTCGGCAAAAATCCCCTATCCTTCAAAAACTTGTAGGCATTCCCCACAAGCTTCATATCATCTGCATTTAAGCACGTATCCAGAACCTCCCAATCCCTTTGTGGCCCAAACAGTTCCATTTCCTGGAACCGAGACCTATTGGACCCAATAATAGAAGAATCATCATATAGCTCGATTGGGCTTTCGATTTCAATGGATTTCAAGAACCTCAGTGCTCCAGCCAGGTCTTTGCGTTTCACTGCTTCCTCGTATTCTCGCCATTCTCTAAAAGCTCGGGGTGCCCGTTGCTGTTGGTTGTCTTGTCTTGCACAGAAAAGTTTCTTACCCACAAGAGGAGACCTTTGAGAAAAACCCGAAGAAAGTCGGCGAGGAAATGGCTGGGAAGTGAGAAAAGGAGGGAAAATATCAAGGTTGGGGGAAGTATAATGGAAAGCCATGAACACGAAATAATGAATAACCATAACTTGCACCATCCGCCAGTGAAGGGTTTACCCATAGATGCGAAGAAAATACTTTGGACAGTAAAATCCCTTCATTTGAATTTCTCTAGTAATCTCTTGACACAGACGGTTACATTAATGTAATCACATTACCAAGACAAAACATGGCCTTTTATTTTTGAATTTATAAGTGATTACTTCGTTAGTCTTGCCAAAGAAGAATATATTTTGCATGTGTCATTAAGCTTGCTTAGAAATTCATAATGCAAATTAGGAAAATTACATCATACACTTTATGTTGCATTTAAACTTACACTTTTCTCTTAAAAGTTAAGTTTAAATATAAAATTTTACATGTTAAATAATTTATTATTTTTTCTATTACCAAAAAAATTTACACTTTTCCCTTCAAAAATAAATACAAACCTACACGTTTGCCTTCTTTAGTCTAGTTTAAAATTATGTAAAGACTTCTCTTCTTCACCAAGCTGTTTCTAGTGGGGAGCAAATCATTCAAACCTTTCCATAGAAAGATTTAAACCTTGTAGGGAGCTCAAGTTGCTAGATCTTCTACCAAGCCCATGGCCTAAAAAAACATTAGAAAGATTCCCTTACAGGAATCTGGGTAAATTGAGCTAAAAAATTTATTTTTATGTGATAAGAAGCGCTTTAAATTATATAGATTTTTAATTCTTTTATACAAAAGGGTGAGGAAGAAAGGATAATGATATTTCCGTTATTAACTTATATTCGAGTAGAAGAAAATTTTACTTCAAGACGTTTTCACGTGCTTCCGAGTTTTAGCTCGCACCCTTATGTTCCTCTCGTTAACCATGCCAGAGAAGCATGGCGCAGAGGGTGGGATGCGCGAGTGACAGGTATCTACAAGGAAGGCAATGTTATAGCTAATTACCTAGCTAACTTTGCTCATGCTTATAGCGGAGAGGTAAAGATTTTCCTTAGCCTGCCTGACCAGTGCAAGTTGGTTTTCCTACGTGACTTGATGGGAATGGGGTTCCCGATGTGTAACAAGTGTAACCTCTTGTTTGTATTTCCTTACTTTCAAAAAAAAAAAAAAATGATCTGTGTTTTGAACTGGAGCATGAGTTTGCGGCTTATTGTATGACTTATGCACAGTCTATCGTAGTCCAAGTACATTGAATTTTGCTATTCTAAAGAAGTCACAAGATCCTCAAATTTTACAAATATCATAGACATAAAACAAATCAACTCTATGTATCAAAAAAAAAAAAAAAACAAATCAACTCTAAAAAATATCTATACTTAAAGTCATTTATGAAATTATGAGTATTTAGTAACTTTTTTTTTCGTGGGATTAGCAAAATGTAATTGCACTTGTAATTTTTCTTGCCAGAGGTAAATTACATTCATTGCTACGTGAATGTAAAACTTTGAGATTCCATCTCAATTTCATATGTTTTTAATTCAATTTTTTAGATTAATTTTTTTTATTTGATGGAGAGATTTCATCTCTAGTATTTTCCTTTACTCACCATGTTATTTGATTGTGTTAATTCTTTTATATTTACTAACAAAATTTCTAAAATATACTTGTTTTAAAACTACATTTTTTGTTTTTACCAAAAATGCATACAAAAAGTTTGCAAAGAAAATTATGTGCGAAGAAAAGAGTCATTCCATTACACCAACATATTCTTGCATAATATTATTATAAATTTATAATGCACTAGATATCACACTTAAAGTGCACCTAGCTTTTCTTTGAACATTTTAAATTATGTTAGTAATTATCAGTACTATTGTGAATTTTGTAAATACTAATACTGAATAACAATTGAACTCTATTTGAAAAATTTTTAAATGATACCATAATCTTTTTTTTATTCTTAAAATAAACCATATTTTCATATTGAAAAGAGAAAATATAGTTAATACAAAATATGTGATAGCAGCTTGATTTATTAAATTTTAGAATTTAATAAATTTGTAAATTATTTTAACTTTTTCTCAATGTTTGTATTTGGTAAATAAACATTCTTCTTTTTATAAAACTTGTAATAAAAAATACCCTTATTAGTTTAATATAAAATACTTTCATCCTAAAATTTATATTTACTCTCTTTAGTAGAAATGATTCTACATGGGTTTTTTTTATAATTCATGATTTTTCTAAAATATTAAAAAAGTATTAAAAATTTTATTAAAAGTGTTTATAAAAGCGTTTTTAGTGTTTTTTATACTTTCTGATAAATTCATTACTAATAAAAGTATTCATATAAAATTATTTATGTAAAAAAGAGCAAACATGAATTTTTTAAAAAAATTATTACTTAATTAATATAAATAATTTTGAATAAGTTGAATTTCTATATTGAATATTTATAAAATATAAAAAAATATTGTAAATTTTAAAAATAGAAAGGATTTATATAAAATGAGTAAAATAAAGATAAAATAAAAATTTTATTCTAAATTCAGTAATTTTATAAATTTTTATTTATAAAAATTAAAAAGTAGTATTAAAAATTGTTTCAAAGTAAAGAAAATGATAAATTATTTTGTGAGTCTTTGTTATTAGGCTAACTTGTGAATTTTTATAATTTAAAATTACATACATAAATTTTTATTATTTATATTTTAAGTTTTTATTATCATTTTAAAATTATATAAAAATATTTTATATAAATAAATAAGTTTTTATAATTATTATAAAAATTTTAATATTATTGTATTATAAGAATTTAATTAAATATTATTTAAAATTATGCAGATTTACTTAATAAAATCAATTGAAACTATACAAAGCTATTTATAGAATTAAAAACTAAAAGAACCCATTTAAGAACTTAATTTACGTATGTAAAGTAATTTAACCTAAAAGATAAGGAGAGAATGTAAAAGAGATAGAAAATGAACATAGAAGGCAGCAAGCAACATGGGCTTCAAAATGGATGAAAATCATCGAACATCTTCAACCTCTCGCCAACGATAAGAGAAATCTGAAATCCCCACTTGATACCCAAGGTTCCCTTTGTTCTTTACGTCCACATCTTCTTTTTTTTCTCTCTTCTCTCTCTCTGTTTCCCTTGTACAGTTTCGCTCCCCATCCACATAAACCTCCAAACCTCCTCCTTCTCTCTTACTCTTCCCCTCCGGTTAGAAATTTGACACACTATTCACTTTCTCTCTCTTCCCTCCTTCTGAGTTGCAATGGCCTCTGCAACCGCACCCAGTACTTTCTCTCTTCTCCCAGCCACCAATTCCTCCTCCACCACTTCCTCTCGCACCCGTTCATCACTTCAAGTCTCACCAACCTCTTCTTCCTCCTCCCTGCGCCTCCGCCCCTCTGGTCTCCGCCGCGTCGGTTTTGCCGTCGCTGACCCACTACTGGCTATCCATGTCGCTTCAAGGGTTCAGTCAATAGGTGCTTCTGGCAAGGGAGTAAGAGGGGTTGTGTCTATGGCAAAGAAGAGTGTTGGGGACTTAGCTGCAGCTGAATTGCAGGGGAAAAAGGTGTTTGTGAGGGCTGATTTGAATGTGCCTTTAGATGACAATCAGAACATAACTGATGACACCAGGATTCGCGCTGCCGTGCCCACAATCAAGCATTTGATTCAGAACGGAGCTAAAGTCATTCTCTCAAGCCACTTGGTATGTAGTATAATTGGAATTTGGTGGATTCTTTGACCAGTGTCTGTAATGGCGGAATAAACTGCGTTTCTTTTTTTTCCTAATGGTGAAGTTGGTTTCCCTGCTTAAAATAAGATTTTGGGTCTTCGGTCTACAATTTTCAATGCATTTCTGTGAATTCTGTAGATATTCTCTTAACCTATCTCTTAGTAACCTTTTTATTGTTCTCTTCTTCTCAATTATAAGTCTGAACTTATAATTAGTGCCAATGCAAGTGGGTTCTATGACGCTAGGTCGGATGAGTAAGGAACAAGAGTAGTGTCTGTGGAACTCTCTGACTTCTCATTGTTCATGAGTACTATATGATAAATATAAGAAATAACATTTAGACTGCTATAAGAAGTTTGTTATTGTTGATGACATGTGTGATCGGTGCTCATGTGTTTAATGGTAACATTTTGTGCATTTAGTGCTTTTATCATTTTAGTGTGCGCTTACAAGTTACAAAAAAGGCCAGGGAGATCTGAAGATTATCTTTTCTAACTTTTTAGTTATATAGTTTGCGCGGTAGTTGTGGTTTGAAGTTGTAAGTTGAATCATCGTGATTTTCATTGATATTTCAGGGAAGACCAAAGGGTGTCACTCCCAAATACAGCTTGGCACCTCTTGTACCTCGGCTCTCTGAACTCCTTGGCATCCAGGTGCGTTTATATCTTGAAGAGTGGGAGGTCAAACGGAAAAATTTTATACATTGTGATCTTTAGTGGTTATTTGATACACACTTACCTTTTTCTATTTGGATATGAATGATTCACAGGTTGTCAAGGCTGATGACAGTATTGGTCCAGATGTAGAGAAGTTAGTAGCTTCCCTTCCGGATGGAGGTGTCCTTCTGCTGGAAAATGTTAGATTTTACAAGGAGGAAGAGAAAAATGAGCCTGAGTTTGCCAAGAAGCTTGCCTCTTTGGCTGATCTATATGTGAATGATGCCTTTGGTACTGCTCATAGAGCACATGCATCAACTGAAGGTGTCACTAAATTCCTGAAGCCATCTGTTGCTGGTTTCCTTTTGCAGAAGGTAGGGTTATTGCTCTCCACTTTAACTGAAGTATTATCAACAATTGACTGGTTCCCCCTAATGTTTTCTGAACAGTCTGCATAAAGTTCCAAACTTTCATATTATTTCATTTGAATGATTTGTCTTGTGAGTAGTATGATGTGATGTATGATCTAATATGTCAAACGGAAAATTTTTTTTCATGAGAATCTTAGCCTTTTTAAGTTCCCTCACTTTTATTTGTATGTTTGATCAGGTTATAATAATTGTTCATGTTTTAGGAACTTGACTACCTTGTTGGGGCAGTATCAAACCCAAAAAGACCATTTGCTGCCATTGTGGGTGGTTCAAAGGTCTCATCCAAAATTGGAGTTATTGAGTCACTTTTAGAGAAATGTGATATCCTACTTCTTGGCGGAGGGATGATCTTCACATTTTACAAGGCACAGGGTCTATCAGTAGGTTCATCTCTTGTGGAGGAAGATAAATTAGATCTGGCCACATCACTACTTGCAAAAGCCAAGGCAAAGGGAGTTTCTCTTTTGTTACCAAGTGATGTGGTAATTGCAGACAAATTTGCTCCTGATGCAAACAGCAAGGTTTGTTTTTAAGCTTCCTTTTTCCTCAGACCTGTAACGCCTGTCCAACCTAACTAGCTTGTATTAATGATAATTATTAATTTATAGAATTAAACTAGCTTGTATAACTTTGTATCAGTGATTGTCATTCTTAGACTTTTGGAGCAAGAACTGGAATTCTGCTTTAATGGTTGCAGGTTGTGCCAGCATCTGCCATCCCTGATGGCTGGATGGGATTGGATATTGGACCAGATTCAGTTAAAACATTTAGTAAGGCATTGGATACTACCAAAACCATCATATGGAATGGACCAATGGGAGTCTTTGAGTTTGACAAGTTTGCCGTTGGGACAGAGGTATGCAAAGAATGCTTGTATATGTATTTACAATCTGATATATGTTCAGATATGCGTACATTTTTATATGGTTAAGATTTCAAAATACAACCCAGGTCATGGACTATTTGGTTGAACAATGTTGCAGTAGGATGTCTACCTGAAAGCCTACCTTATTTGCATTTTTTATTTGTATTCGAAATGTATACTCTCAGAATTTACAGTAAGAGCTTATCTTGGTATATTAACTTTGTATATCTTGCAAGCCGAGCTAGTTTATTTATATAGGCAACCATGGAATGTGTTGGATAAGGGATGTTTCAAATGTCAACTGCTGTTTCTACAACAGGTTTTGTATGACTAATAAATCATTACACTTTGTAACCTTTGTTCAGGCCATTGCAAAGAAACTAGCAGACCTCAGTGGGAAGGGAGTGACAACAATTATTGGAGGAGGAGATTCTGTTGCAGCTGTGGAGAAAGTAGGAGTCGCCAATGTCATGAGCCACATATCAACTGGTGGTGGTGCCAGTTTGGAGTTGCTGGAAGGCAAAGAGCTTCCTGGTGTACTTGCTCTGGATGAAGCCACACCGGTTGCTGTTTAAGACAATTTTCAATTTGGAAAAGTTTTTCCATCGTTAGTGTCATTGCTCTCACAAAACCTTGTAAAAGAGCATAATCATAGGATCCCACGGAATTTCTTAGTGTAAATTTTATCATGCTTCTTGAGTTCTTTGCATCACTCACAAATTACATGTATTTAACTGTAAACTCAGGTTGAGAGCCATAGAAGAATCAAATAAATTGATGAGTTGCTTCCAAAAGATTCTTGTATTTTGGTTTTCTCCTTTTGATTCCTTGAACATATAACAAGTAATGTTGCAGGCATTGCGTGCCTTGAGCTTCTGGAGTTGGGGACAGGGGCGGGATTGACTGGTAGTTCATTTTGTTAATACATGGACCAAATCCTTCTCTAATGATTTATAAACTATACTTTTAGCCTGGATTCTCCATCACCGGTGGTCGGCTGATTTTTGTAGTCTTGGGTTACGTGTGACAAAAACAGCCTGCGGAGAGGAAAGCAACGATGATTGAATTGAAAAAGAAATGGTTCACATGATCCCTACAAAGCATGAGTTCCATGATGAATCTTTTCCTGGTAAACTATGCTTGAGAGAGCTTCCAAATCCTAAACTTGAGTTTCCTCTTCCCCTCACTGATCTTAAGCCACAAAAATGAGACCCCAGCGTTGTGCTGAGATCAGGATTTGAGATCAAAATGGGGCAGCCAATCCTTTTGGCTATATTATCATACTATGAGCAACTTTCATATTCTTCGACCCACAAAACATGAGAAAAGTATCTGTCATGCGTTATATAGATGCTCCAATATCATATAAGCTTTTTCTTTTTGGTTTGTTTGTGTGGGATGTAGGACATTTAAGGTGTTATCCATATTTCACCTTTTATTCATCTTAAGCTGGATAGTCTCTAAACCAAACAGTCATTATTGTAGTTGGATAACTTGGATTATACCCAAAAGAAGTCATTGTATTAGAAACTTTAGCTTTACTCCATCAACATGGCTTCTTTGCATAATCTTCAGGCGGTCCAAGTTATAGTTCAATGTTCTGCATTTAACCGTGCCTGCCGCGAGGACTTTCAACTCCAAGGGTCAACAGGTCGTGTAAGTCTAGAGACTTTAAAACCTCCAAACTAAGTTCTTTTTAATTTAATGCTAAAAATAGATTTTAGTTATGTTATAAATAAGCTAAAGTAGTTTTCAAATACATATTGATCTAATGTGTATTCCTTATCTTTTTAAACAATGAAAACTTACTATGTTGTGTATTATGAGAATTTGATAGGTTGAGTTTACTCCTCACACTCTTACAATAAATATTTGCTCTCATTTTGTGAGTTTTTTAATCAACCTTTAAATATATAATTTCTTTTTCAAGTTTTATTGTTTCAACAACCTTCCAACCGAATTGTTGCAAAGAGAAGAAAAATATTTGTTTTGATGTAATTCTTTTTTTAAATAAAAAAAGGGTTATAGAGTTATGTCCTTCCCACATTGCATATGATTATGACTAAAGTACTTATCACTACCAACAAGGCTAGCACATTTACTAAATAATTAGATCTTTTAAGTATATTGTCCTAAGGTCAATTTAGGTCATATGAATGAAAAAAATTTTATTAGAGAGGTCAAGCTTACTATGACGAATTTTTCACTTCAAAAAAAATTAGTATCCAACTACTGATTAAAAGATATCTTGAGTTAAAAAAAAAATTATTTATCACTACTACATTAACAAGCCAAATGATTCCATGTAAAAAATATTAAATAAAATAAATTATACTCAATATAATTGATATTTAGTCAATTCTTTATCAGAGGTACCTCCATGTTCGATTACTACCACATATAGTAATCTTATTTTCAATGAGTAATGATATTTGTATGTAATATCTATGTACAACATAAGTACTAATAGAGAGAATTAAAATTAAAATTATTTTTTCTCTCTATTAATACTTACTTTATACAAAGGTACTATGTACAAGTATCATTATTTTTTTCAATATGTTAAAATCTATTTTTAGGAAAAAATTTTAAAAGTCAACTTAAATAAGTTTATCTTAAAAGTTAAATTATTTGCATACTATATTTTATATATTTATAATTTTATATATTTAATCTTAATCACACATACTTTTTATTTTTTAAAATTTCTTTAAGGATACTTTTACTTTTTAAATAGAAGATTAATACTTTTTAAGGTTAATAACAAATTCTCTAAATTTATATTAGTAAATTATCTTAAAATTTTTTAAAATATAATTAACTTTTTATACGTTAATACATTATTATTTACTCTTTAATTTTTTTATATTACTCAAATTGACTCGATACTACTTCATATATATTTGAAAAATATTTCCTTTTTTCAACCAAAAGAAAAATTTCCCTTCGAGATTAAAAAAAGAATTCCCTTTCTTTTAATGTATTTAATTTGGACCGAACGTTAACATAATTTGAAGTGCACGAGGGGCGACTCGAGCCTCATCTGTTCTCATGCTTCATGCTTGCGGGGAATATCCCTTATCATATTCTCTAAGATCTTACTTTGTCATTTTCATTGTTTCTCACAGGCGCATGCATGTTGACGTGGCGCTTTCAAGTTCCAACCACTTTACACAAAGAATAAACATGAAATAAAAATATGAATAAATATGAAACAAAACATAATTACCAAAAAAAGGAATAAAAATAAATAACTAAATAGAGCTACTAATTTTTTATTATTACATAATTATAAATTTTAATATAAATTATAAATTTATTAAATTTTACAATTTAATTTATAAATTTAAAAAATTTAATAATTAAATTTTTTATCTAAGTATATAATAAGTTAAAAAATTATGTTCTTAACCTTCATAATAAATGTGATATAACAAATGTGGCCTTTTTTCTTATAATCTTCGTATAGTTGAAATTTGATTTTAAGCCTTCACACTTATTACAAAAGACCCTACCCGATGGGTCAATAAGCGTCTTCAAAAAAAAAAATTATGAAATAAAATTTCAAACATAGTAACAATCAAGTGTTAAATTCATTTTAATTTTAAGCTATATTGCAGCCAAAAAAATTTTAAAAATTAAGGTAAAAATCAATTGTGTTTATATTTTGAAATATAAGGATCAAGTTAACAATAATTTAATTTTAAAAAATTATATAAAAATAAATACAAATTCATTTAATGTTTTTAGAAAAATTTATTAGTTTTCCATATTGCTAATAAATGGCCTTTCTTATTTTAAAAAAAAAGAAGTAAAGGAAGGGAAAATGGCTTAGGATACAGGAAAAGTTATTTTCTTTTTAAAAAAAAAAAAGTTGAGAGAAGAAAATGCAAGTAAATGTATGAAATTGTGGACAATAACGTTGGGCCAAGAGTTCTCTGGTTCGGTTGATCCCGTTTGCAGCGCGGACCCTTAGCACACTGGTTTTGCACTTTTGGTCAATAGATTCGCCGCCCCAGGATTGGTTTCGCTAGCCGAACAAGGAAAAAGCCCACACGTCGCGTACTAACGCTACTCTTGAGATTCGTCTTTAAGGCGTCCGGAACGCTCGTCTTTTTGTCTTCGCTTGATCTCTTCTAATACTTGAAAACTTCACCCAGGCTTTCGTGTCTCTGATCTTAGATTTTTCCTCATTATTGTAAGTTTCGCTTCCAATTTGGTTCCATTAGCTAGCAAGTTTTGATTTTGCTGGGTTCTGATCGTTTCTGGCTTCTGGGTTTTTTCTGGATTTGAAGGTGATGGCAACCAAGAGGAGCGTGGGTACCTTGAAGGAAGCTGATTTGAAAGGGAAGAGGGTGTTTGTGAGGGTTGATCTAAATGTTCCTTTGGATGATAACTCCAACATCACCGATGACACCAGAATACGTGCTGCTGTGCCCACTATCAAATACTTGACGGGTTATGGTGCTAGGGTCATTCTCTCCAGCCACCTGGTATGCCATGCTTCCCCTCGACTATTTGCTTCTGCTAAATAGTTAACTTAGTATGTGGTACAAATTTCTGAGTCTACATTGCCTTTTCATATTTCTTTTATTGATTTGGATTTATGTTTTCCTTCGATCATTATTATTTGATTCGTAGTTGGCTATTTTTTTGTGTGTAACTTGGAACATCAAAGGCCGTCCATGTGGGTTTTATGGTGGCGATCCATCTGGAATTTCTTTCATATATTGTGTAATAAATCCTGTGCGTTTTTTTGTTATTTAATGTTGTACTGAAATTTAAAGTGCATCTTAAAATTTCTGCTGAGGCTTTTTATATCAATCTGAATGTTTACTAATTTCGGTTTGATTGAGTTGTCGTGATTAATTGTTTGTCTGTGTCTAGTAAATGCCGTTTCTCCTTTTTCCTTTATTCAATACACTTTCCTTTAAGGACCATGTTGGCGAGAGAAGTGTGATTTGATCATCAGAAGTAGTTTCACGCTGTTTGTTCAGACATCACTCTAGTCTGCGTTGATGTTTGTTGTATTTTCCTTTTTTGCTTGTTGAACTTAGATGAAAATCAGTTTGCGTCGTCTTGCACCTTAGAGGTTATTGTCAGTAAGTTTAGCTTGCCTGCATTTAAGGTTCCAGTACAGTAGTTAAGTTTGTTTCGTGTTGAAGATTGACATTATCTTTTCTCCCAGTCCATGTGTTTTTTTTTTTATTTCTCTATTATCAACATGATTTAAAGCCGTGCTAGTTACTTAAACTCACATATATTGGCCGCAATGCCACCATTTCCCTGAATTGTTGATTTATCAGTAACTTGGGATTGATTTTATTTAAAATTCTGTTTCCAGGGACGTCCGAAGGGTGTAACACCTAAATACAGTTTAAAGCCCCTTGTGCCAAGGTTGTCTGAACTACTTGGAGTTGAGGTGTGCCTTCTTAACTGCTTTGTTATCTTCTTCTCTTATAATACATAAGAATGTCTTTTAGAAACAACAAATTTTTACTTGCTGGCTTCGTCTGTCATCATGTTATTTGCTCTTCATAACAGGTTAAGATTGCAAACGACTGCATCGGGGAGGAAGTTGAGAAATTGGTTGCTCAAACTCCAGAAGGAGGTGTCTTGCTTCTTGAGAATGTGAGATTCTACAAGGAGGAAGAGAAGAATGACCCTGAATTCGCAAAGAAACTTGCTTCCCTTGCTGATCTCTATGTGAATGATGCATTTGGCACTGCCCATAGAGCACACGCATCTACAGAAGGAGTGGCTAAATACTTGAAGCCCTCTGTCGCTGGATTCCTTATGCAGAAGGTATGTGGGTACTGGGTGGTAATTGTCAACTTCATTCTCTGTTGATTTATGTCGTTGGATTGGTTTGTTACTAGTTTTATTGTTTCAGGAGCTTGACTATCTAGTTGGAGCTGTGGCAAACCCCAAGAGACCATTTGCAGCTATTGTAGGTGGATCAAAGGTTTCTACCAAGATTGGAGTTATTGAATCTTTGTTGGAGAAAGTGAACGTTCTCTTGCTTGGTGGAGGGATGATCTTCACCTTCTACAAGGCTCAGGGTTATAACGTCGGATCATCTCTTGTGGAGGAAGACAAGCTTGATCTTGCAACCTCACTTCTAGAAAAGGCTAAGGCTAAAGGGGTTTCTCTGTTGCTTCCAACTGATGTGGTCGTAGCTGACAAGTTTGCTGCTGATGCTAACAGCAAGGTACTAGCCTCTCACGAAGAGTTGTTGTTAATGTATTTATTCTGTATAAATGATGTCCCCTCGCCATTTTTAGTTCTGAAGCTGTTCTCTTATCTTTGAAAGACGTGTTCAGATGGGAGACTAAGCATGTCTGTGAACGCACACTAAACACTGCATATATGAATTCCATAGATGCACTAACAATTTTATTTGTCTGATCATTAACCTTATGGAATCTAGTTTGGACAAAGAAGGCTTTCGAACGGCTGTATGTGGAACCTTTAGAAATACTAAGAGCTTTGTTCACATCTTTGCAGGTTGTGCCAGCATCTGAAATCCCAGATGGATGGATGGGATTGGATGTTGGACCCGATTCAATCAAAACTTTTAGTGAAGCTTTGGAAAAGACTCAAACCATTATCTGGAATGGACCAATGGGTGTTTTTGAGTTTGAGAAGTTTGCAGTAGGAACAGAGGTATGCAATGTCAAAGTTATCTTTGCATTGAGCGTCCATAGGTAGCATTTGTAAGTAAACGTAATGCTGGATCCATCATGAATGAATCTACATTGAAGAACTCTTCGTGAGTTATGTTGAACCACCAACATCCACTCTGTCATGTTTAGTTTTAGTTTCTTTACCAATTTAATTGAATTGTAGTTTTTCCTGTCTACTGAGCATTGCAAAACTGCTTTATGGGTAAAATAATTTCAAAATAGTTTGACTCCATTTCACTGTTGTTAGTCAACTTGGTTCCTTAATAAGCTGCATGCTGATGCTATGGGCTAAATGAGGTGCTCTTGATCGTTTAGAGCTTAAAGCATTGCTACGTTAATCTTGGGTTTTTTTTTTATCTTTTCTGGCACTAGTATTAATGGCTATTCTCTTTTCTGCACAGGCTACAGCCAAGAAATTGGCAGAGCTCAGTGGCAAGGGTGTGACTACCATCATTGGAGGAGGTGACTCTGTAGCTGCTGTAGAGAAGGCTGGCCTTGCAGACAAGATGAGCCACATCTCTACTGGTGGTGGTGCTAGCTTAGAGCTTCTTGAGGGGAAGTCACTACCTGGAGTTCTTGCTCTTGATGATGCCTGAGCCTTGAGCAAAAGTGAGATAGACATGCCTTATGTGTGTTTTGTGCTGTATTTAATGGTTGGGTTTCAGCAAATATTGGATTACGCTACAATGGAGTTACTCTTGTAGAGGCTAATATGTGATAGATTTGAAAATAAGAGAATTTTGTGGCATCCTTGGTGATGCATTGCTCTTGATCAAAATTTTGCCGAACGGTGTTTATGTTTGAAAACATGAGTCTAATGAACTATGGTGATGTTCTTTTGGGGTCTTTCAAAGGGCAAGTTATTTTCATTTTTCTGTTTATGTATCTGTTTTTTTGGTGAAATTCTGATTATGTATATTGATACAGTACGATCCTGAATTGCCACAGTCTCTAAATTTAAAAGACTGTTTAATTGAAAATCCCTAATCTCTTGCACCTTTGCTGTGCGCCAACTTCAGCATCATTGAAGAGTTAGGTTACCATTATGGCAGGATCTCAAATATTTGATCAATGGGCAGGCAATACATTGTTTGAGCAGAAAAGTTAGGGCCACGAAAAAGGATGGGTACTAAGTGTGATAGGGAACCATTGATAACAGAACGCAAGCCCATGTACCAAGGGGAAGTTAGCTGGCAGGTAGTCAGAGAAGACAACAACCCCTGCCAAGTGGAGACTAGGTAGGAGGCTAGAAAGTTGTAACCAAAACAATTATCTGTAAATAAAGTAGTTTAGGAGAATGTATTCTATACATATTGAAGTATGCAAAAATGAAAGGGATATCAGAATATTCAACTCAAAAAGTCAGTCTTTCTCTCATGAGTCCATAGGCCACTCAAAGAACCTATCAATTGGTGCTTTTATCTTTGTCAAACTCCATTAGCAACAATGGCGGAGAGAAGCAGAGGCATGGCACAATGCCTCACCATACAAGGAGATTAGTTCTCAGCTTTGCGAGTCTTAATGAAGGAGATCAGCGTACGCTTGTCTAACATTGAGGCACTGTTGGATTAGAGATTACAGACCACGGGTACCCACAACTCTTGAAGATTCACAGGCATCACAGGGGAACAGGAAAGATTTAGTGAGGAGAAATAGGAGCAACGACAAGAAAAAAATCGTCAATCGCACATACCTTGAAGATGTTGAAATTGTTTATCCCCCAATTTGAAGGTGGTGATTTAGCGGGTTGGATCTTGAAGGCAAAGGAATATTTCGACTCCTATGAGATCAAGGAGGAGCAGCGATTGTTGATTTCTTCATATCACATGGATGGAAGAACTCTAATGTGGTTTTAAAAGATGAAAACAAACCAGCAGTTGAGCTCATGGGCAGCATTCTTGAAGGTTCGTTTTAGATCATCTAAATACAAAGAGTTGCAAGGAGGATATTGCGTGGCAGATACCATCACCACACCACAAGACACACAAATGGAGGAAAGGCATCTTCAGCTTTCACCCAAGGGAATTGTTCGCTTGTTGATGGTGAGGTAGGAAAAGAGATGGCCCAAAGGCGCAACGCCCCACGTGCAACAATTAGTTTAGAATATTGCATAT
Source organism: Dicorynia guianensis (assembly GCA_037013595.1). Taxonomy (NCBI): domain Eukaryota; kingdom Viridiplantae; phylum Streptophyta; class Magnoliopsida; order Fabales; family Fabaceae; genus Dicorynia; species Dicorynia guianensis. The sequence goes on from JASUAB010000009.1 coordinate 9,548,554, forward strand.
CAACTAAAAGGAATGGCCCACCATGTGTATAGTGATGGGTTGATTTTTTCATTGAAAGAATTGTTTTCAGCCCAAATTCAAACCAAAAAACAACTCTCCTAAAGGAAATTCCTTGCTTACATCCCTCGGTCAGGGGATCTCACACTAAGGATTGATTTCTCATTAGATGTATCATCTATTTTGGGGTGCGGCAAATGTATCATGGGTGGGGGGGATGGATTAATGAAAACCAAACCTTTGATGTTGGTGGTAAGATAAGTGGACTTCCCCAAAAGTTGACCTTAGGGGCAAGATCGTTTTTGAAGGCGTGGGAAAACGATAGAGAACCACTGATAATAGAACATAAGCCCGTGCACCAAGGGGAAGTTAGTTGGCAGGTAGTTAGAGAAGAAAATAACCTGTGCCAAGTGGAAGCCAGGAGGTTAGAAGTTGTAACCGAAACAATTATCTGTAAATAAAGTAGTTTAGGAGAATGTATTCTATAAATATTGAAGTATGCAAAAAAACAAAAGGGATATTACAATATTCAAGTCAAAAAATCACTCACTCTCTCTCTCTCTCCCATCTTTTCTTCTTGGAGTCCATAGGCTACTTGAAAAGCCTATCAAATATCACTTAATAAAATAGGATTATTAGTTGGTTGTGTTTTACTTTTTATTTTGTAAAATTTAATAAATTTAATAATTTAAATTTTTAAATAAAATATTAAATTTATGAAAATAGCAATATAGAAGTTAGAATTTCAGTTTAAAAAAGTTTATTTCAACAAATTAATCTTTTAAATTGCCTCAAGTTTAAAGGTGATCTATCAAATTTATTGTTTAATTTATAAAATTTAATAAATTTAATAATTTAAATTTTATAAATAAATTTTATTTATATAAATAAGATATGTAATGGCGTTTTATCAATAAGCCAGGGCATATCCTCATTGCTAGGAACTTACGGGAACTTGGGGACCAGCTCTACATTACCCTCTCCTGTATTATTGAGTCTTGACTTTTGAAAAATGCAGAATTCTGACTAATAGTACAAGGGGCGTTAAAAAAAATCATATCAATCTCCTCTGGCAAAATGGTTAGTTTGCTTCTTATGTCCCAAGATGGATTTGGTTTTGAAGCAATAATATTTTTAGTTTTTTAATGTTTTTTAAAAATAATTTAATTTTTTATTTTTAAATTTGATAAATTTATTTTTTATAATTATAATTATAATAATTTAATTATTTTATAAATATAATTAAAATAATTTAATCTTTTATTTATTAAACTTTTTAATAAAATAATTAATCAGTAATAATTTAAATTTTATTTTTATTATAAAAATTGTCATACTTATTATCTAACGTAAGATAATTTATTTTTTATTAAATTTTAAATCTTAATTTTAAACATCTTTATAATTAGTTTAATAAAAAAAATTTACATAACAAAGTATAATAAAAAAATTAAATTTAAGTTACTATCAATAAATCATATCATATTAAAAAATTTAATAAATAATAGACTAAATTCTTCTCATTATAATTATAAAAAAAATAATTTATTTAATTAAAAAATAAAAAATTAAATTATTTTTTAAAAAAATTGAGAAACTAAAAATATCCCAACTCTATTTCATTTTTCAAATTTTTTTTAGTTATTAGGTTGGTCAACGAAGTATTTTATAAAACTAGAATTTTTTGCCCTATATATCTATACATTGACTTTACAAAAAGTATGTAAGAAAACAATTATTATCTTTTGCCTATAACGTTATTCCTATAAATTTGATTTATTAGAATGCCTTTTAAATATATATTTATATTATATTAATATTTATAAATCTTTTTTTATTAGAATTTAATCTATTCCTATTTAAAGTATCAAATAATATTTATTGAAATTAAATTATTTGTGTGCAAGTTCTTTTATTTATTTCTTATTTTAAATAATTACATTACTTCATAATTAATGTTATTAAATACTATATGTAATACAGATTTAAATATAGTTATTATAAATATTTATGGTAATAACTCTTAAAGGATGTTATTTAAAATGTATTTCTAATATTAATTTATTAACTTATGATTTAATGAATTTGAGATAAGAAATATTAAATAATTGCATTTTTTTTATAATAATTGCTTATTACATAATTGGTTTGACCACAGTTACTCTGTATGCAACAAATTCTTCCGAGATCGCTCACCCATTATTTTTAATTTATTCATTACTTATTATTTTTTCTTCTTCTTTCGGTTGTGTCTCCTCCTTTTTGACCACATATTTTCACTTGCATTTTCTTTCATGAAAAAAATAAAACTTGGAATTTACCTCATTTTTAAGACAGCATTTCAAAGAAAGGTTATACTATATTTATTTCATTATAGTAATACTATTTGTATAAAGATATTTTGCACAAACATACTTATAAGTTTTAATTTTTATCGAATTAATCAATAATTTTCCTAAAACTACTAAATTATTTTATAATTTTTATCTTATAACTTATGTTAATATTAATTAGTCATTAATTTTATGAAAGGTACTAATTAATTTTATGAAAGTCACAACTCTTTTGTAATATTTGTATACAAAAATCCTGTACAAGTAACATTACTCGATTCATTATCATATATATCTTATATAATATATTTACTAAACACATTCATACACAATATTCTTCAGGTTAGACCCATTTTCTCTAGGAGAACATCTCAAATTTGTTTTATGTCATAGTTAATTGCATTTATTTGTTTTTGGGTGATTAAATTTAATTACATTTAAACCAAACCATAAAAGCTATACAAATGAATCTAGAAAGTGTTGAATTTATTAACAAAAAGCTTTTGGGCTATTAATTACTTTAATTCCGGGTTGTAAATAATCAATTTTATGTAATGAAATAAACAATTTTAAAATATTAAATAAATATAAGTGATTTATTTTAAATGTCCATGTATAGTGATCATAAGTATACAAATTTGTTTTTTAAATAATTGTTGGTTGGATTTTTAAGTAGTGCCAATTAAATTTAAATATTATCACTTAATAGTTTTGTATAGATTATAAAAGAAATTATATAATTATCATCATTTTTATTAAATTAATTTTTTTAATATAACATCCAAAATTCCACCCTTGACAAACGCCAGAACATTAATCAAGAAATTATTGTGTTCAATTTTGTGCCTTCAATTTATTTTTCCCTTCACTCCACAGGGTCCACCAACCCCTTTCTGTTTGAAACGCTCAAGAACAAGGGCCCAGGTATATAGCATGCAAATAAGGTAGAAGAGGCAAACAAGGGAAGAACATGAAGAGGCAAGCCCAGCGAGAACAAAAATGTCAGAGTGCAGTGACAAGTGGGCGGTGGCGATTCAGCAACTGTTTCATTCCAACACTTACCACAGCTCATCAGTTCCTGCCAGACTTCCCCACGTATCCCATCACACAAACACACTTTGCCCCGTTCATTTCACCCATAGTTCTTCTTCTCAACCTAACTCTAGTTCATGCCTCAACAGTTTAGCCCATCACTCAGCTCTGGTAAATTGTGTTTGGGTCTTAATGGGTCTTGCATTCTTTCATGCCATTTGATTGCTATGAGTTTATTTTGGTAGATTGGTTTCATTGTATTCAGTTGTTGATAGTGGTGAATTTCTAGTGTTTTAGTTGCACAGATCAATAATTTGTAGGAATCCTGCAAAATTCAAATGCGGTACAAGATATCAAGTTAAAAATCCTGCTTTACTTTGTTTTATGTCTTTTTCTTATCATTTTTTATTTTTCTTTTTGTTGGGGTTATTGGGATATGCTTTGCGTAGCATAGAAGGAAGATTTGTGATAAAGAAGGAAGAATGTGTCCCATCTAAATTTTTTTGAGAGAAATTTGAAAATTCTGATGTCTTGTTGATGGAAGGAATAATATGTAGTACATGATATGGGTGCATGTGAATTGAAGGAAATAATATTGTCCATTTTTGCTTATAAGTGATGTTAGATGATATTCCTCTATGGTGTTCGATTATATTCTAAATTTTACTCCTAAATCTATGAGTTCTATGTGGTCGCGTTGAAATGATAAGGTGAATTTACTTATCTGTATGTGGATTAATGAATAACATAAAGTATCAATTCCAAATTATGCTCCTAGAACGTTGCGTTGTCACATGTCCAAATTAGTTTTGAAAAGCCGATTATTTGATGAGTTGTTATGCATGACTTGGCACTCAAGAGACAAGGAGACCAGATTTGTACTTGTAACTTTTGTTGGTTTCCTGTGTTCTTTGAGTGATTCCCATTCAACTGATTGCTTAAGTTGTTGGTTCTCTGTGGTCTTACTGCTTAACTTGTTCCCCTCCCTTATTGGCCTATATATCTTCTTCATCATCGTTGTCATTTTCATTGTTGTTTTTGTTGTCATTATTAGTATTTCCATCTTTACCTGTAGCTTTGAATATTTCAAGTGCTAAACATTGTAGCAATGATTGCAATATATGACTATTTGGACTTGGTTTGAAAGATTGAGATAGGTTTGTATTGATTGTTGACTTCAACATCAAGTGTTCATTAGGTTGACTTAGGCTATATAAGCCACAAGGTAACAAGTCCTTTTAGTGTCATGGGCTCATAGTTTAGGGCAGTCCTTGCATCTTGAGAAGCATCCTGTAGATTTCAATTGTATTTGATAGATTGAAAGACTTAATTTCGATTGATGAAGTGTACATTTGATGTTACTAGGTTTAACTAAAATGTAAAAGCAAGTATCAAGGAACCTCAGTAGCAACAGGTGTCGTTAGGCTCAAGCGCTCATAGTTTAGCCAAGTTATAGGTCTTACTAATAGTTGTTCTCTTGTATTTTCTAGATTTTTTGTATGCTACAGTGGTAGAAGTCTGAGTTCAGTTTCTTTCCATCTTCAATTGTTATTCTTAATTTGCATGATAATATGTGCTTCTATGTATCGTAACTTGTGCAGTCAAAGCATTGTTAAAATTTAGTAAAATCCATTTCATTGTATGGAATGTAAGAATTAAAGTAATTACTATGTCATTTCTATGTAGGGAGCACCCCTGCATATGACTAAGGAAATTGCTTTGCATAATGTTAGGATGCACACAAGGTTACTTAATGATCAAATTTCTGACTGTAGAAAATAAAGTGATAATAGTCAGATTCTGACTGCCCCCAATTGTTAAGGTTGTGATATATGAAGCTTTTGCTATGCACATTGATAATGATATGAATTGACCCTTAACAAAACTCATGAAAGGTCTTTGTTAGAGTGGATGTCGAACAATATGTCATGCAAGAAATGCTTTTAAAGTGTGTCAAGCAGTCTTCACTTATCCTTTGTTGAAATCTTCTAAATGATCTCAGATTTATTAACTAGGTCTTCCATTTGTTGAGTGTCAGGAGACCTAGTCCTTTCTGTAGCTTTCCTATCTTTTTGTTGAATGTTTTAAATGATCTCAGTTTTATTAACTACATCTTCCATTTGTTGAGTGTCAGCAGACCTAGTCCTTTTCATATTGTTCCTCAAACACAGCCTAAATTTCAATTTTCCCAAATTGGAATGCTATCCAGCAACATTAGCAAGCAAGTTCAAATGGGTGATCTAATCTAGAAACATTAATTCTTGCCATTTGGAGAAATAATTTCCTCCGTCCTTTTCAAATCTTAATAACTATTTACTCTTGGTTATCTATGTCTTTAACAATTTAATATCCCTTTCCAAAGTCAAGAAATTTTAGTTCGGGCCTTTAAGTCTTTATCAAGTTTCAGTTTAGCCTATCGACTTAGTGAACACTAATGTTTTTTCTTCTTCCTTGATGCTTTGTTGCACTGCACTTCCAGATAGGGACTATGCTTGAAACAACTTGTCAAGAATGTGACCCTCTTGGCATATATCTAGATTACATTAGGCTTACCGGCTAGAGTTGGAAGAAATGTACAGATATCAAACAGCTAATTCCAATGATATTAATGATGCTTTTATAACCTCGGAAAAGCAGCTTTGTTAGCATTATTTTATTGACTTCTCATTGCTAAGGCAAATCAATTCTCTCTAAGATTGGCGTGTATCTTTGCATTGTTTTTATTGGTTCTTGTTTTCTGACTTCCTTGGTCATCTTAAGAAAAAACTTTATTCTCATTTCTTTGTTCTCATTAATTTACCCCATTTCCATGGCACTCATGTTTTACTAGATCTATGGATTTATGTTCAGTGTGGCTTTCTTTGATTAATTGTTCTTGTTTTGTTTATTCAGTATTTGTGTTGTCATGCATCCTCAGCATGGTGGGCCAAGTGGACTTATCTTTTTTTGATCTACCCTTGATACATGCTTCTTTTGCCAAATAAGTCTTATTGTCTGCAGTGTTTTCAGTTATTATTTGGTATTTCTTAATTTCCCACCTGGGAAGAAAATTTAAAGCATGCATTTATTTTTTGTTTGCATGAATGGTTTCTAAGGTTATTTACTTCATTTGATGCAAAAATTTAACAAATAATTCTTATATAACTGTTCTTACATTTGTTTACTCATTCCTGTAATTTAACTGTTTCCCTTGTACATCCACGCATTAGAATTACCTCAAGGGTTTATTGTGGACTCTTCATCTTTCCCAAACTCAGATTCATTTTAAGACTATTTGAGGATGGAATCAACCACTGGAAACAAAAATAAGATTGGAGGACTCAAGGTATACGAAAGAAGAAGAAAAGGCACTGCATCGGGGAAAAACATGTCAAATCCCAATGGAAACAATTCCTCCCTTGCAGAATCTTGTATGACTATGACAGATGGCAAGTTGGAACGTGCTGTTGGAGAAGATGGAGTAAGCTTTGTTTTGTTTTCCATGTCTCTTGTACAGTTAATTTCTGTCACACCGCATCATTTCTTTTCAGCTACTATAGTTAAGCATGAAACATCCTGATTTTACGGCTTGTTTCTAAATAAATTTTAGTTTTATGCCATTAATTCTTAGTTTACATGTTTCATGCACCATTTGGAAAAGGACAATTAAATGGTTTTGTCATATGAATCAGTTTCTATTACTTTATCCATTACTACTAATTGATAGATACTGGAATTGCTATAAGAACTACTGCATAAATCCCTAATACTGTTATTGTACTATATTGTCAATTGGCGAAGATTGATTCTCTCTTTCTCTCTTTTTATCTTAATTTGACAAAAATCGTTCAGTATGAGTTCAAGAATTTCCTTGATTTCTACAATACTACAGTACATTTTAATGTTTTTGCTGTGTACAGTATACTTCTCATGATGGTACCAAAAATATGATACATACAATACGGATTTCTGAGTATGAACTGCATAGGTACCTAATTAGTTGACGAATAATGCTAGATGTATGCAATTACACCTGCACAAGAATTACACAAGACCAAATAACGAGCACCTGTTATTCGTATGTTGTAATTACGTTGTGTAATTCTTATACAAAACAGTTATGTGTGAGAATCATTACTCTTAATTGACTATACTGTTGCTAATGGATAAGCCTCTGGGGTACATAAATTCCTTTATTTCATTAAAAAATTCTCAAGTAGATTCCTTTACAATGGTGATTACCAAATCATCATATATAGCATCAAACTACAACGATTGATCTTGACCTTGAAAACTGATTTTGCAGAGTTACTATGAATGTGTGCTATGTGATATCGGAGGACGATTGCTTTGCTGTGATGCCTGCCCCTCCACTTTTCATCTCAAGTGTCTTGGGCTGAAGGTATGCTTAATGCTTGTAACTTCTTTCGCAATTAGTATATTTTTTTCATTTCTTTACTGTTGTGTTTATTACAATTTCTGATGTTTATTTCCATTTATTATACTTGAAGTCGGTACCTAAAGGAAATTGGCAATGCCCAAGCTGCCGTGATGATGATGATCTGTCAAAGCCATTAAAGAAAGATTTAAAGAAGCCAGTTTCAAAGAAGGGCTTTTCTTCCGTGAAAGAATAAGCCATCTCTTGTTCATCAGATTCAAAGAGTAAGTAGAGATGAAAATATCCTAAGTCAATTACTGATCATACCTGTTTATGCTTTGCATGATAGTCCCCAGCTGCTGGATACACCTTTGTGATCAACACTGAAGACCGCTGTCTGCTGGCCTGTCCCATTTATTTTCTGTTATATTTATTATCTTCCATTTATTTTTCTTATACAACATGTCAGGCCAGAAGTACTGATACTTCATATTTTGACATGGTTGGCTGCGTCTCTACAATAACTGTACAACATCTGGTTCCTATAGAAACAAGTCATTGCTGATATTTATTTTCTGCCACTTAAAGAAGCTACTGTAAACAATTCTTTGTTCTCTGAAAGTGTGTAATTGTCCTAAACTATATCCAACATAGAGTTCTATAAATTTGTGTGGTTACGATTTCCTTTTGCAAAAGGTTTTTTTTTTGTTCTTAAATTAGCTATTTGGATAGCTGCAACTGTATCTGAACAGTGCGTTAGCCATCCATTTCTTTATATATTTCTCTGTTGGTGTTCTGTGGGGAGATTTTATATTAGGTGTACAAATGAAAACAACGCAAAGATCAAAGAATTGAATGTTGTAATATGGTTCTAACAGGATAATTTTATTACTTGGCACTGAATTTCGTAGGGTTTTACAATTTACTGGGGTCTAAGAATTGTGTAATTGTCCTCAAAAAATCAAAATCACATTTAGGATATAATATCAAAACACTAGCTTAACGTGTGTGCTATGGCTTTTAATGATAGAAATTAATTTTTTTCCCTAGACATTGGACTTTAACAATTACCTTTCATGTCTCAAAGGTCTTGGATTTAACTCAGTATGAAAGCAGAAAAGTTCTGGACTAGAGAGAGAGTTGACAGGACATGGCAACACTTGACACCTTGCTTCTTTCTCAACATACTTATTCTTTTATTTAATATCTTTAAAGAGTTGTGAGGTCTGTTACTTAACTATCATTCCTTTCCTAATAGAACTGGAGCTTAGTGAGGAAAATTTCATATTTTATTCACATCCAACAGAACAAATCTTAGAAACATTAGAAAGTATCAGCAACCCCTAACACATGTCCATTACAGGATTCCCCAGAAGCCCTAAATAAACTTCAAGCACAGGAATTAAATAAGATTTGGTCCCTTTTGGATTTTATCTTCATATATAGCTAGCAGTGCAATAACATTTTATATTATACAACTCATTTGAGAGTTAAAACCGGAAGCCGTCTGTGAGGACTGCTTAACCTATTGTAATATCACAGAGAAGACAGTAAGTTGTCAATCTACTAAGACATGCAATAGAAGTAAAACTTATGAAGGCTCTGAGATGAAAGTAAAGCTTTAATCTATTAGATGTGGCAGAGTTTCAAGGAGGGACTGTAAATAGAAAATTCCCAGCTTTGTATATGTTGATGCAAGTATGCTTGAATATCAGTTGTATAATAACCATGACCCATAAATTATATAGATGATGTTTTGAGAATGTATACGTTATCCTTTTTAACCAGCAAATTCTGCAACCAGTATAGTTATCTATTTTGGATATGACATGTCTAAATCAAATGGTGAAGAATCTGTTCCTTGCTAAGCTACCAGTCTTATGCCATCATTTCTTTATGACAGGAACTGAAGTGTGAAGGCAACATCATGCACATGTGCATGCATGGTATGGAAGGTTAAAGTTAGACATAGAGATCTATTTCTAGTGTTTCAGACTCTTAATATTTGAGACAGTAGTAGTGAAGTGGCTAAGTCTAAATTTCTGTTGGTAGGGTTCTTGACCCTCATGGATGTTAGTTATGCTTTTTATTATTTAGTTGTTCCGATGGTATTAGACTTTGACAGGATGTTTTAAATTCATTTTGCTATATTTGATGGTTTTTCATTCTGTTGGATCTGTAAGCAGGAAGTTGTCTTGCGCGTCACAGACTAGCAGGTTTTACTTACAGGTATGGGTGTTCACGCCGAGCAACTTTAGGATAGGGATGTTGCAGATGCCATTTTCATTATTACGAAAAAGCAACTCCCAATAACAAAATAGAATCTTAATTTTCGCAAACATATAAACAGTTATCAGATATGTTAAATTTTAAAATTTAATTTATAAAATTAATAAAATTTAATAATTTAAATTATTTTAAGTGATCATTTAATAAGATTTAATTTGTAAGAATAACAAGACATTTTTAATTGCCAATAACTTTATACACTTGCCTAATTTATCATATTAAGGCTTTAGAATGTATGTAAAGTGGTTAACTTCGGTCCTAGGAGGTGAGATAATGGGAGTAAACATTTTGAGGAGTGGAATACTGGCTTCCAGATGTGAGAGTTGAAGATAAAACAAGAATCGGATGCGGTTTGACTCTATAAAGAAAGCTCTGGGAAAATTAACATTTAACACCATAGCAGATTTTATTCATGGCTTCTTGTAGCTTTAGATAGAAAAATGTTAGATCTACAATTTAGATTTATGTTTTTACCCACTTTCACCTCTGTTTTTAAAAGAAAAAAAATATTGTTCTCACTTTTGCTTTCATGTCTCTCACTTTCATCTCTCTTATTACTTAATGATTATGGATAAAACACGAATTTAAAAGTGTAAAGATAACATTCCTCCTTTAGATATTATGTGCTTCTAGAGAAATTTCAAAATTTAATGAATGAAAAAAGATAACGGCAGATTTGTAATCAGAGTTCAAAGCAGCAGATTTTCATACATAGTTAAAACCCAATGTTCTTTATTCATCTTTTTCATACACAAGTGATCCAAATGATCAAAATTTGTAGACAACCGAGTATATGTGACTATAAAAGAAAAAAAAAAAATCTAATTTGAATATAATTTAATAATTGAAGAGTATGCATATTCACATATAAGGAAATACATGCAAAGGACACACAAAAGTTTCATAAAAAATAATTGTGCATTTCACCACTATGTGACGATAGTAAACTTTTATAGTCTTTTTATTTTCTTAGGGGTAATAGCAGCATTTCTGATAATTTAATGTTCCTTTCCATTTATGGTCTGAGAATTATAATATTCCTAACTCATAAAAATTACCTCTTGTAAGCAATTACATAATAAGTTCAACAATAAATTTTCAAGTTCTAACCTAAATTTTAAAGGATAAATTTTAAGATAATAACAAATATCACTATACTATTAAAATTATCATAAAGATAAATAAATTTAATTTCACAATATCTTTTGTATTCAACCTTAAAATAGAAAAACTCAAATTGCTTTGAACCCTCCTCCCTCTTCCTCTAAAGTTATAAGGGGCATTTTTTAACGGGTTGATTTAAAAGTTTTCCTCCAGCCTCGTTCAAATTCCCAAGAACGACTCAACTGCAGCAAATAAGGAAGAAAGGAGCGAAGTAGTGAAGTGGGTAAAGAAACTCCAAGCAAGAACCGAAATGACTGTCATGTTGCCAATTGTGGTGACGCTTGCTGCCACCGCTCTGAGTGTCTCACCAACTCATGATTATCTGCCACTATCTCCTACATATGTCCACACACTCCGTCTCTATTTTTGCTCTTTATAGTGTTATAGAGAGAATATATATATATATATATATATATATATATATATATAATTATTATTATAATTATAATTTAAGTTTTTAAAATAAATAATTTTTTGATGTAATATCAAAGTTTTTGGGATAATGAATTCCTTAACACATTTAAATTCTCCTTGCATGTTATCCCTTGCCTATTATCTGCCACAACTTTGGGATAGATTAATTTTAACATTTATTTTACTTTAAAATTTATAAAAATTTAACTTAAAATTTAAATAATGGAATAAATATGAAACAGAATAAATCTAGTATTTCACATATGACTTTATGAGATGTTCCTCAAAATTATTTTCTAGAAATGTATTTTTTGTAAATTTCATAAAAGGGCAATATTTGAATACCAAAGAGGGGTTATGCAGGGGATTGCAACAAAGCCCAACAAAATTAAACACGACAAGCTTTAGATTCTATCCTTAAGATATATTGGTGGAGAACAAATTGTTTTGCAATTGAGTTGCATCATGGGACTCATTTCATCCAACACTAACTATTGGGAGAAGTTCATTCTATAAATTGTTATTAATTTTGTATTAGTCCTAATTGATTTCAACTTACTCAAAGTTGGGAGGAGAGGGTTCATGGAAAATAGGATCCTTTTTCGTAAAGGGGAAAATTACTTTCGGTTATAAATTTAAACTAATCATTAATAAAAATGAAGTGAAGCTTTTTTATCTATAATTTCATGCGAGATGATTTAATTTTACAGAAGGATTTGTCTCACAGAGCGGGATGAACCTTTTAGGCAAAAAAGATTACAACAATAAATTAGATAGATTTTATAGTTGAGTTTTTTAAACTCAATAAATTTAATAATTTAAAATTTTTTAATAATAATTCAATAAGTTTCTATTTATGAAAATTAGTAAAATTGTTAATTTTAAACTATCAATGGCTAGGTTTTTGTTTCTAAACCTAATTTTTTTTTTCTATATAAAAAGAGGATTTGATTCAAATTGATAAGACTCAGATTGTTTAATAATTTTGTTCAACTCTAAAATAATTGACATTTGAATTTCATCATGATTTTTATTTTGACTTTTTTTTTTTATAGATAAGCGTATATTTAGTTCCTACTATCAAAAAATTTATAATGTTGAAATTTATAGCATTGGAATCTTAATTAAAATAATTCATAAATTCACATATGGGTACAAATTTATATTATAATTTGACAATAAAAATGATTTTTTTAAAAATATTTAACATAAGCAATTCTATTAAAATTAACAATAAAGCAACGATCTAATACTTTTTGGTGATTGGAATAGTAAAAATTATTGAAATACACGCAAAATTTTAAGTTAAAACTAAAAGAAATCTTAAGACAACAACACATTACAAAAGAAATTTTTATTGCCTTTGAATAACATCTTCAATCCATTGCTTGCTACATATAAGCACATGTTTTGGAGACTCCTCTTAACATCATCATCTGAAATTTTAGATTGACCATAATGGCATATTATATCTCGCAAATTAAAACTTCCATAGTCAGCTATAAAATAGGATTTTTTTTTTCTGCTTTATGAAATTAGTCAAAGAAGCTGATAATATGTCAATAATCAATTATTTTAAAAGCACAAGCTTAAAACTAGTGGCTTAAAAATAATTTTTATATTTATTATAAATATAGTGTAACTATAATCTCTTAAAGAGGTGTATTTTAACTAAAAGTATGAAACTATAATAAGCTTATATATAATTTTTTTTTTTTTTGCTAATATTACAGATTTGAGCATGACTCTTTGCCTTCTTATATTTTTAGAGAATTTGGAATTTTTTTGTGAGCAAAATGGCAAGGTAATCACTCTGAGAGTTAGAATATTAACGATGTTTCTCTTAACATTTTTTTTTTTTATAAAAATTTGAACACCCTTATATATTAAATCCTTGTATTTTACATTTTGCACTAGGTTGATGGACTTACGCCCTAAGATATCTTACCTTCATAATCGATCCTTTCATTTAATCACCCAACAATGTCCGTCGAAAGATAATATTTTGGACCAATTTTCTGTGTAAGGGAGAGGGGAGAAATAGAAAATAGAACATGAAAAACCAACCACCCCTGTACATCAAGCACCATTGACAAATATTTCAATAATGGATATGTAATATGAACAGTATTAATTTTGGAAAAAAGTATAATTACAGTAAGAAGTAGACTTCTAAATTATTATAAATAATAATTTTATTTAAAAATTTATTGAGTCACATATTTCAATTATCGTAGCCCAATTTATTAAATAAATATTTAATCAAATTTAATTTATTAAAATAGCATGATTGTTAATTTTGGCTTGGAAACATCAAAGTCACAAGAATTCAATCAGTCTAGAATGCATTTGCTTGTGTATTATAAACCGAAGTTACTGAACTGAATTCACTAAACTGGATTTCCAAAACAATAAGTTATGTACAGGATATGACTAAATCCTTGGAAACAAATCTTCTCTTTTTTTTTTCCTTTTTCTCACTGTACACAGCTTTTCAAATGATATACAAGGAACAATTTAAGATGGGGCCCATGTAACCATGCTTTAGAGAGCAATTGGCAATTTGGTAGCTTACATGATGGAGCAGCTCTCATGATGCCTGTAAAGAGAAAAGCCTTGTGATCAGCCAAAAGCACCAACGGACAACACCACTTATAGTTTACAGTACGAAATTCATGTACTTTTTTGTGTCTTCATATTTGCTGAAAGCATCCTCAAATTTAAGCCGGAGTGGACCAGTCTCCTGAAGGCTCACATTTTTTGGTCCTGCAACATATGCTTGAACAACAAACTCTGGAGTTCTGTTCCTAAATTACGATCATTGAATTGAACATGATTTGGTCAGTGAACAGATAAGAAAACAGCCGCTACTTAAATTTCATCCCCTTTTAACTTTCTCATAACAAATCAAAACAGGACAGAGACAACTCTTGTGTACCACACTCATGGATTGCTTGAATGCTACGTATGCCTTGCCATGCAACTTATTGGTGAAAAGTTGAAGATGTTTATCAGCAAGAGAATAACTTTTCCACAAAAGCAGTAGCCAGACATACCTCCCTTCATATTCTGATAACCACGCTACATAGGCAGCACCAAAGTACATGGATACAAAAGGCTTCGTTAGATCATCAACAGAGTCAAGTTTATAAGCCCTGTAGCCCAGTTCCCTGAACAAAACAAGAAGTTGCAAGCATGTATCAGCGTGAAGGAAAAAAAAAAAATTGCATTGCTTGAACACTGTAATACATCTCCATTTGTGAGTAACATTCAGCTGGAAGCCTTCCTTTATTATGGCAATTCAAAGAGAGTTGCAAAGCTTTCTAAAATGAGATTGCTGTATGAACAGAAAATTGAAACATAGAATCGAGTTAAGTCAATTGGAAAATGACTATTTCTTGCCAGGGAAGTATGTCATGACTACCAAAAATTGATGATAAAGGATTTTCTGTAGTCCCAAACTAAAATTGATTTTCCAAGATTGCCAAACAAAAAAAGCAAAGATACTATCATAAATATATATTTCATAAGTTTGATCAGGGATATGTTCCAGACATACACAAAAAGCCAGAAAGCTGTGGAATAGTCAATCCCCATTATTCCAGGATGAGCGCCAATGCCGTTTACAAAACGCATGCTGACAATCTCCGAAATAGCACAAAGTAGTGTCTGTGCATCAAATAATTCTCAGGACAAAATTAACAAGAGTTAACATTTTATACGCTACCAATAAGAGTAGGTCAAAACCACAGATTAAAAGAGATGCGTACAAAAAAAGGGACACAAAAAGTAGATACTGGTGTCTTTAGTTTTGTCTACCGGAAGAAAAAAAAAAAGCAAAATGCAAGAGAAATCTGGTCAACTTCCTATCCTCATAATAAGAGTATTATAGAATTTTCCTGCCTTCTCTCAGTAAAATAATTTTCTTAATAACCTTAAACTTAATATATTAAACTATTCAACATCAAGACACAAGTCCTGGTATTGCTGTGTCAAAGTCTGACACACAGTTCACATGTAAAATTGAGATGTTATAAGCAAAAGCTTTATTGCCAACTGCATCCCAAAACAAAACCAAAAAAAGGGAAACAAGAAGTCACTGTATCTCGTACGTTTTACTTCTCCCTTAAACTTGTATCCAACTAAAAGTTTACATTTTATAATTTTCCAATCATGGTGAGACAGATTGGACATGGAAAGACTAACTTTTGAGGAAGCAAGATCAACAAATGACAATATTTCAACGAATTTAGCCAAAGAGAAAATGTACGTAGAAGAAAACAAAAGTTTAACTTAAGCTAATCCAAAGCACAAATGCATAAAGAAGCCTGTGCAATGTGGTATATTCTGCTGCAATAAGGGCAACTATTGTGATAAACAAAATCATTTAATCAAATAATTGTACAATACATGCAAAAGACTACACATGTATCTGTGGCGCCAATATCAGAAATCCTTGTAAGAAAATGCAACATATGCATAAAACATGGAACAAGCAATCAAGCAAGATGCTAAAGCTCTCTCAAGAAGATGATCATTTAATGACATGATCTACCATGCAGAAGTGTGACAAACTTAATTAAGGAACACAATTGCACTCTCTTGTCTCCTGTCTACTTTCATTGAAGATGATCTTGGTTGCCAGAGGGTCAAGATCACCAGTAGTAAAATAAAAAAAGTCTGGTTGTTTATCTATTTATAGTATCGTTCATGAAACACATACTTTCACTAGTACTCTGCCGCATTGCTTCATCAATCTATCTGGATTATGTCTACAACATGTCCTATGTGTGTAGTGGGCATTGGGATGGCCAAAACAGATATACAAAAGAAAAAAACCACGTAAATTCTTCAATATTTGGTAAATTAAACTTCTCCAGTAAAAATATATACTTACAGATTTAATTGCCTTTGTACTGAAATATTTGAACAGAATTATATCCGCAACTGCCTGCAGGAAAATGAAAGAGCTCACATACTTCAAATCAATATATAGTCCATGTCTTCAACACTACAAATAATGGAGAATTCCAACCATTGAACAAGAGAACAAAAACAAAAAGTAATAAAAATTTATTCCTTGATTACTAAAACCCTTAAGTGATTCTTCATGATGATGGATCCATACCTTCACTTCTACCCGGGAAAGATATGGTCTCTTCTTTTCATCTAGAGAAAAACGCACTTTTCCTCGTTTCTCTCTTGATTTATTCCACTCTTTCATGACCTCAGGATGATTCCACATATCTTCCATGTCTTCTGGAGAAGCTCTGGAGTCCCAATATGTGTAAACAGTTGTTCCTTCATCAAAGACATGGTCAAAAAGTTGTAAGCCTAAATAGCTAAACAAGTATAGAAAGGTTTATTTGAATTTCATTTTAATATGATATTAATCAGGGAGGAGAAAAATAACAATATCCTGGTCAATATATTAATAACTTAAACCTTAGCTGAAAAAAGAAACAAGTAAAGGAAAAGTATAAACAATATTTGATACCCATCAACTTAAAAAAATTTAGTCAGGTCTTTTGTTCTTTAAACTTATGCCTTCAGGATTTTACTGCTGCATGTGTCAGTTCATTCTCCTCTTACTATCTAACCAAGGCAGAGGGATAAAATAATTGGGTAGAGCACCCCGCATACAGGGAGAGGAAATATGATAATATTAGGGTAGAAAATGATCACCTGAGTTTCCTGATTCAGGTAAAAGAGATCCAGTGTGAACAGCAGCATAAGCAGGAGCAGAAGCAATGAGTTGTTCAGGACATACATCCATAGTTTTTCTGCAAAGGATCAAGCAATAAAAATTAATTTTCAACTACTGCAACATGATCTGTCCTTCCAATCCAGCAAATATATTCTGATTTGCAATTAAGTAGACTACTGTTTTTCAAATATACCTCCCACATTAGTGCTTCTTTAGATTGTAATCATTAACATGATTAGCTAAAGTTAAAATGCACATAATATAATTGGTATATAAAATATTATATATATTACTATATGAACACAAAGAAAAAAGTACTATAATTGCTTGAGATTTGAGTACTAATTCCAGATGTCTAACCTAGCCTATCTGTCAGAAATATTGTTGCATTATACCTTCTTAACCTCAGGAATCTTGAAGCAAAGATAATGAAGTTTTAATCCCCAAATGCATCTTCATAACTTTAGTTTCTTCCATTAGTTTTGTAGAAAATAGCATGATTGTGCAAAATATTTTTGGTAGAAAATTGTTTTGAGTGACTTTCAACCAAATAGTTTTTTTGGAAAATATCTTCAGTTAAAAGCATTTTCTCAGAAATTGACGCATGCTCAGTATTTAAATTTTTGTGGAAAATGGCTTGCCCTCTTTTCTCTCCTAGAAGAAATCCTTTATTGGCAAGAAAATATCCTTTATTGATTAAAACACTGAACACAGTAAAATGAGGCATCTTCTACATTAAACGCCATAAAATTTACAAAAAAAACATTTTTCAGCAGTAATTTTCTGTAAAAAAAAAAAAAAAAAAATAGAGCCTCAGAGATAGCATATATTCACCGGAAGAATCCGTATAAAGGCTACATATAGATCCAAAAATAAAATTGATAGACAGGTTAAGCTGATTTCAATATAATATAATATTTTTGAAAAGTTCTTAAATTTCAAAAGAAATGCAAAATCTTCAAGTGAGCTACAATTTATCAAGAAGGATATGGAGCAACAACCTAGGTAGTAAACTTTCTTTGACTGAAAGATAGCGTTTCCAATAGGGCAGCGTTGATTTGTGAGTTGCCTTCTTTGTACCACCTTTATATGCCCTTACAATAAACTCTTCACTTGTTCCTCTGCATGCAATGCATCTCAAGGATAAATATTTCAAAACAAATCAAGGCAACCACTGGGCAACATTACATGTGAACTAACACTGTATAAATGGGTCCTGTGAAGCATAAGGCACTTACTCGTTGAAAGAATCTGACAACCATTTAATATAAGCAGCACCAAAATATATGTTTATGAAGGGTCGAAATAGGATATCTGTACTCCCTTCTACTAAATATGAACGATAACCTAGTTCACTGTAAGCTGGAGTTAACTTCATGGAAGGACAATTATATAAAAAATGAAATAAGAAAATTTGGCTTTTGCTTAGAAAATGAAATAAGCTAACAACATCTAGCCAGTACCTCGCCAACCACTCTGCAGTTTTTGGTGAAAGTTGCATAAGCCCCACAGTAGGCAGTTTAGATTTTTTGTCATAGTGCATAACAAGGAGTTGCCTACCACTTTCAAGTTCGGCAATAGCACAAATCATAACCTGTAACAAGGATAGGATGCTAGCCCTGATATTAAAATAGATCTGCACTCTTTGAAACTAAATTAATATTCTAAACATTAAAGAGTTGCAAATCAGTAAAACTCTAAATTTTAAACAAAAGAGTAGCTCTGTGTTGTGCCCACATTCTTTGTGTCTGTGATCTCACCCAGTATCAATGACAGAATAAAATCTATTTGCCTTAATAGCATGAAACAAGACTTCAAAGGAGGTTTTAAAGTTATGTTGGAAGACAACACAGTATGAATCTCATCATATAATATTTCATAGCAGACAAAACCAATAATTCTATTCATCTCTCTTTTCACTTTGGGGAGAACCTATTTATGGCTTTAGTGTTTGACATTAACTTCGATGAGTCTTAAATTAAACTGCTTTCTCAAGAGTACTGTAGAGATGTAAAGTATAATAAATAAAATGTCCCACTGAATAAAAATAAGGAAAATCAATAAAAGATTCATGCAGAAATCTCCAAATATTGGTATTATAGATATTAACTTCTTGTAGTCATTGTTGCTCTATAAGGAAAAGCTAGTAACAGTAACGCTCTGATATCATATTTTATTACACTTTACTTAGTATCTGTCAATGTAAGAGAGGATTAAAAAAGAAAAAGAAACTATGCAATAACATAATTAAATAGTAAATCATATAAAAAGACATACAGGATCTATCTGTGAATTAAAGTGCCGGTCAATAACAATCTCAGCTACGGCCTGAAAACACACACAAAATTGTGAATCTATTAAACACATTTTTATGCAATTAGAGAGCTTTTATTACTTCACATATTTAAAATAATATAATGCTCTGCTAGAAACATGGAATAAATGGAACATTTTACAAGCCTAAACTTCAAACGGATCAGAAGCAATTCCATTAAAGAGATTAACTACAGAATACCATCATCTTTGCTGATCATGCATTTCCGTGCTTATATTATCAATCTAACTTACATATCGTAACTCTGTTGTACTTAGCAAATATATGATACTGAGGACAAATAAAATAGTATACAAGAGAAACCTAAACTAGTTAAGGTGAAGTTTGGTATTACCATTTCTTTTTAGAAGTTACTTCTAATATTTATCTTTAAAAGCTACAGGATGAAAAATTTGGAACAGCAGCTCTTAAAAGTAGTTGCGTCCAATAAGTACCAATTAGAAGCATTGTTAATACTAAAATGGACCAAAATGGAAATGCAAACGTTAAAACTTACCACAAATAAATATTCATCATAATTTTCTGAAACTTTAGCAGTTTTTAAATTTTAATATACAAATTGCACAAGTAGCTCCTAAAAGCAACGCTCAGCAAGCACCAGGAATTCTTAAAGAGCAGCTATTTGAAACACCTATCAAACACTTGGTACTTGTATTTATAATAAGGAGAAGCCACCCATAAAAAGCAATCCCAAGCGAAGCAGAATCCTAAAAGTGGAGTAAATTTGTTTTACCTGTATTTCAGTTTGCGTCAAATATGGCTGTCCATCAGGATCCCGTGAGATATGAACTTTTTGTCCTCTCTCCTCTCCAGCTTTTAACCATTCAGTGCTCACTTCAGGTACCTCCCACATTGCCTCCAAGTCTTGGAGATCAACACAATCATCCCAATACGCAAAGCTGATAGCCATCCTGACATATGAAATTAAAAAATCAAGTGCTCGTTAACTCTTAACTGAAAATTAATCAAGCTAACATAGCAACTACAATTCAAATTCTATGACTCATAGGCTAATTTTAGAAACCGTGAACTGCTGTAAGCACTGAAATGAGCTGGACACAGAAGAAATAAGTTAAAACGAATGTTTGACGTGATTTATCATCCGCTCACAGATTCAAAGACGTAAGGCGACCAGCAGATAATTTGAAAGAGAAGGGTATATGTAGCAGTCGCAGGAGAGAGGTTAAAAATTGGAAAGATCTATTATATCAAGGTGATTGATCCCTACATTCATAAAAAGGAAGAACTTTTCATTCACAAACCAAAAGAAATGAAATGAAACAAAAAGCAGCCAAAATGAAACAGCACGGAGCTCCTATGAAGCCTCTTTAACAATCAAATTGACAACAGAACACTGAGACAATAGATTGTGTCTTGTTGCTCTACTAAACTTGGTCTTTTAAGGCCTTTCAAGATTGACATTGGAGATCCCACATGAAAAATCTAATAAACACCTAGAAATTTATACCCAAATACCAAGTCTTAATTCAAAAACGCAAAGTACAAACTTTATGTAGAAATTCCAAATTTTTCTCATGAACCCCATTTCTAATGAATAATACCCACTTACCACAGCGCTAATGCAGCAACAAAATCATGTTCAATCAAACCATACACAACAAAATTACAAAGATTGAAGCCAAATTAGCCGCGCATGAAGGTAAAAACATGTACTTACAATACACTGGCGGGCCGAGGGGAAGATAGAGACCCACCAGAGAAGGGAACAATGATTAAGAAGAAAGGGAGCTGGGTTGGAAAATGAAGAAAATGGTTTGAAAGGAAGAAATGGTTATGCTTTCTGAATGAAGAAAATGGTCTGAAAGGGAGAAACGGTTATGCTTTATGAATTATGTAAAAGAAGAAGATGGAAGACAGAGGGTAGACCATTGTTACCGGGAGTGAGTTATGGGTGAATCCAAATCCCATTCCCATCCGTTGTGGAGTGGAAAAGACGCCAAATTTTTGGTGGCAAAGAGGATTTCAGAGAGTGACACTTGGCATGCCACGGTGTCCGGTCAACACCTATGGCTGATGGCGCCATGGCATTGAGGTAGCCATTCCAGAGCATTTTGGCGCATGTTAACTATTTGCAATTAAACCAGACCAAACCAAAATACTTATAATTAACTGCTTTTCCAAAGATAAATTTATAAATAAATGCCAACATTAGTAGCACGAAAGCTTTGTCTCGGAGGAAATGATGTAGGTCCCACGTAAATTCCATGGTAGATACGAAAGTTAATGTGAATTTTGTGTCTTTGTATTTGTGTATAGGTTCATGTTGCAGTTGTAGTGACCAATGATATTTTATTTTAAGGATGAGGGGTTTTTCAATAGAAATATGAAATATAACAAAGACAAAGTATGCGTAAATTAAATAGATATTAATTTAATTTTTATTTATATTTTTTTATAATATTGAATTGAGATAAATTTTTATTTATTACATACTTTATATTTGTTGAATTTGGGTATCTCATTACACCTCTAGACACCCATAATTAAAGAATTTGTATCTACCCATATTATATTTCGTTTAAGATAGCATTATTTATTCTTCTAGCATGAAGATATCTTGTTATGTAGTCTCTAATCTCAATATCATATCAGTGAAGTGTCCATTTTTTCTGCATGTATAATCCTAGGGGCATATTATGAAATTTCTTTATATCTATAAAGGGTAATCCCTAAATCATCTTAAATAAAATTTTTTAATACATGCAATACATTTTTTTTATGCAATCCCACTATTTCATATGCTTGTACAGTTTATATCTTTTCATCTCAAATAAATTGAATTATTTTATAATAACTATAGGCTATGAGGGTGGTGAATTAATGGAGATGTCTTGTCACAATTATGTGTATTTTTTAAATTCACAATAATGAATAATTAGATTTTTCATGTGACATGATTGTCCTTGTTGTGTTATACATGTTGTAGTAAAAATATTTTATGTTTAAACATAAGTTGATTTAAGTAGTGAGTGTTTAAGTATTTTAAACATATTATTTTAGATTTAATTTAAGTCTTATATATAGAAAAAGATTTATTTAAAAAAATTTATCTATTTTAACACTTTTGGTACCTAATCAATAAAAATTGATTGTGTTTCAAAAAATTTAATGTATGCATTTAAATTTTAGAAAAACTCTTGTAACGGGATTACACTTCATGTAAAAAAAAAAATATATATATATATATTTTATATCCTAGTTAGTGACAAGGGTTTCAATGTTGGATGATTGTGTTGGATGTCATGTCATCCCACGGCAAGAATCAAATATCATTAGTATATAAAAATTATGCACAATTTTAGTATACTTTCTTATATTTAAACAGTAACTATATTTTTTATTTAAAAAAGTTGTGAAAGCACATGGGAGAGTGTATACTTTCCACCTACCAATAGCATTATGCAAATTTGGATTAGTTCTCTTTTGTTTTTTTTTTTTATTTTTATGACTTTTTTTATATTTAAATCTATGAATTTTTTATTATTTTTTAATTAATTTTTTTAATTTTATTTTTATCTCTCTTTTACTATATTAAATAATTTTCAGACTAAAAACCACCAAATCCACATTCATACTATCCTCAATTTACACTTTGTAACAATTTTTTTTGTAAAAAAAAAAAGAAGCACATTTTATGATGGTTGAGACAAGGGTTTCAGTGTTGGATGATTGGGTTGGATGTCATGTCATCCAACCTATAAACAGCAAGAATCATATACACCACAGGCTCCATACATTATTCTATTCTCAGGGATATTAATTGTTTCTTCGAAGCATTTGCTGATGAATTTATTGCATTTAATTTTAACTGATTATGTACCCTAAAAGATAGGTAATTTTAAGCAATTGTTTTTGTCTAAACGTGGCCCTCTATGTACTGTGAAATATGTAGCAAATCATATTTATATATTTATAAACAGTGTTTTATCTATAATTATTATTTATCTACAAGTTGAACACAATTTTATTTACATGGAAAAGAAAAACAGATAACTAATTATCAAAATAAGAAAATTGATTTAGGAAAATAAATTTTATTTAAGTAAAAATTGAAAAAATTATAAATAAATGCAATGAAAAAAATGAATTGGAAAAGGAATCTTTTTTCATATGTGAAGTTTTAGGAAAAAAAAATACTTATTAAATGAGTGTTATTAAACATTCACAAAATTTTACATAAAATATTAAATTTGTTAAATTTATTGGACTCATATTTTAATTTATAAAATTTAATAAATTAAATAATCTAAAATTTTTTAAATAAATATTTAATAAAATTTACTTTTTAAAAATAACAAAACTATAAAACTTTTATAAAATCCTTTCAAGAAAAAAATGACATAAGAAACGAACTCAGGCCTCAATTTGTGTCGCACTAATTTTGATTTGTCATGATAAGGTCCAAACATTGGGAGAAAAGTGCTTCGATTAGGACACATTGATCCAGCCCAATAGGCAGCCCAAGCTCCAAATATAGTAAAACTCTCGAAGAACTTTTTTTTTTAAAATTTTGAATTAAAGTAATTTAATTAGAGTCAAATGATGTCAATTTTGGCACGTGTCTGTTTAGATCGGCTGCTGCCTTCCATGAGTGGAGACCAAACCAAAGCATATTCCTTTGCAACCGCCTGTCATATTCTCTTGCTTGGACTCGGGAGTTGTAATTGTCAATCAAAAAGATAGATGCCCCATGGATCCATCCATCACCTTCCCACGGGTGGGTCACGTGCCCCCCACTCTCCCAGCTAACCCGGCATCAGTTTCAACACCAACCATCCACCACCAAATGACAACGTCAACAAAACGAAAGAACCGCAGGATGTCATGTTACTGGAAACAGCGAGGGACACCGTAGGATGCTGTTTTCTCCAGCACTTTCTCCTTGGACTGACCGTCCCCGCTTCGAACCAAACAACCAATGGCACGGTTTGTTGTTTACATGTTTTCTCAAGTTACCAATCACATTAGCTCACCTCACGTGCTTCCTACTCGTCAAACTTTAATTTCGTACAAATTATTCATTGTAATAAAACCATATAATATTCCATAAATAAAATTTGAGAAAACCACCAATTCGATCGAGGAAAGATTTTAAGGAAACAATTTAATTTTCAAACTATTAATTCAGTTAATTTAATTCTTAAATTAATCAAACTTGTTTCAATTTATTCTCTAAACACATTTAATAGAGGTTAAAATAAAATAAATTTTACTGATTTAAAAATTAAACTGATTCAATAGTTTAAATATTAACTATTCTAAGAAACATATTTTAGAGATTAAATTGATAATTTATTCAATTAAATATCATTCACTTTGTTCTAACCTCATAACTTTTTTTTTAAAATAATAATTGAATTTTTTTTTCACATTAAATTAGTTTAGTTATAAAAAGTAACAATATATTCTATACATATATAATTTTATTAAATCATTTTTTATTTTTCATTTCAAATTTTAATTTTGAATATTAATTCTATAATTTATAAACATAATTTTTCTTATAAGTTAATATTAGATGTTCTGGATCATCTTAGGAAGAGGATGCTCAATTATATATTAAAAAAACCATATGCATATGCAACAGAAAGCTATTTCATTTATAAGTCAAGCAGTTTACTTCATGTGTATATATATATATATATATATATATATATATATATATATATATATATAAAATGTTTTGTTATCTCTAGATTGATGGGATAATATATAATTAATCATGCATGAGAACCTTTGGTGGTGGGTAAGGGCGAAGTTGGCTTTTGGACTGCTAAAAGTGATTAGTCTTTATAATTACACAAAAATTATTATGTCCCTACTCCACGGCAAAACATGTCACATTTCCAATAATTTATGTTAAACTTCTCAAAGGGGAAATCTTGTACTAGATCATATTCTATTTTGGGTCTCCAATCATCGGCTTCTATTAACTATAGTTGTATGCAATTTATAATTATAGAGTCTCATTACTTATATATAATATCTTATTTATAAAATTCAGTTAAATTTTATAAATTAAATTATAAAATTTATTACTCACTTATATTACATATTAACATTAAATGAAAATAAAATAATGCATATAAATTTTCTCATAATTATTTTTTTTGGTGAATAATTTTCTCATAATTATACTTCTAGTGTGTGTATGCAAGAAAACTCCAAAACGATGACGTTGAAAGCG
This sequence comes from Dicorynia guianensis, assembly GCA_037013595.1. NCBI lineage: Eukaryota > Viridiplantae > Streptophyta > Magnoliopsida > Fabales > Fabaceae > Dicorynia > Dicorynia guianensis. Next base: position 9,574,390 of record JASUAB010000009.1, read on the forward strand.
GCGACGGCCGCAAATCTAAAAACCAGAAAACGCCGTTCGAATAGAAATTAAAATGGGAAAACGGAAAAGCCTAAGTAAAGCCCCGAAATGCCCATACTGGAATCCGACGTGGCTTTCGAGGGAGGGATTCAGTAACGCTCTCCGTTCAACACGTCACGGTAAACTAAGTTTTCCTGACGCTCAACCGCAGCGGATAGCTACTCTTCGACCAGATTCGTGGGTTGGTCGTCTAGACTCTAGAGAGAGAGCGGATCTCGGTTAGAGAAAGAGACATTGTCATTGTCACTTTCCTAAGAAGCTCCGCTCGGCATTTCTGTTTGCATTTTAAAAAGCTATATTTGCGTTTGCTTTGCTTTGTGCAAAATCCGAAGGCTTCTGCATCCTTTCTCTTTTCCACGCTTCCTCTAGGGTTTTTGCTTCTAGCTTCTCCATCACCTGCAATGGCGGCTTCTTCTTTGTTGAGATCTCCGGTTGTCGCTCCCTCCCGAGCTCAACTCTCGCCTTCACCGTCCGATCGGCTCAAGGTCTCGTTTTTATCTATCCAAAGTCATCAGTAACCTTATTCTTCCTTATTATAGATGCTTCCATTGAGGCTTTTCACAACTTGTTGAACTTTCCTTTTATTTATTCATTTTTTATTGTTTTTCGACTCGTTGTAAGTATCTGTTTGCTTGGGAAAGAAAAAGCAAATTGGAAATCATGAATATTTGAGCTCAATATGTGCTTTTAATCTTTGAGGTTGATACTCTATTTTTTAAGTAGCTGTGACTAATGGGTCTGGTTTATTTTAATATGTCACTCTTTGTCGTCTGAGCTGGGCTCATTGAGGGGGCTTGAAGTTTCATTTGAAATGTGGAGAACATATCTTCTTGTTAATGACTTTATTCAGTTGAGTTATGGTCTTTTGGGTATTTGGTATTTAACTGTTTATGGCTTTTATTTTCTGGTTATTCCGGCATTTTCTCAGCAGACATGTGAAAACTTAGGATTATATTATGATGGATTTTGATTAAAAATGATTTTATGATCTATTCTGATTTAGATTCTTTCCTTTCCCTTTTTAAGTCTCAATTTTAAAACTTTGTTTCGGTTTTGGTACCCTCTGTTCGTTTACTGAGAGAACAGGGGAAGATAAAAGAAAATAACAATGATGTTAAGTTAACTAAGTCAATATGGTATGATTTGATTGAGTGAGAACAATATGCTCTATATTGTATTTAAGAAAAATATGATGTCATTTCCTCAGTTGCAAGGATTTGCCAGTACTGCTTTTAATTTCTGAGCAGTTAAGATGAGTTTGCTTTTTATAATTTGCATTCTTATTACTATGATAATTTCTGGTTTACTACTTTTCTTGTGTATACCATCGAGACTTATAAGCTGTTGATTCAGGTGTCATGTGATGTCTCAAGTTGCAATTTGAGATCTACAAAGTTACAGTCTAGCATTTTTGGAACTTCTCTCCCAAGTGAATCATTAGTCTTACAGTTGAGTTGCTCAAACTTTTATCTCAGTAGCCTCTTTTCCTTTTCTCATCTGACTAACTCTCTCCTTCGTTATCACCTAATTTTTTCCTCAATAATTAAGTTTCTAACATTTATTACTCAGAAACTGCAATGTCCGTGCTGTCCAGCCTATCAAGGCCACCGCAACTGAAATCCCTCTCCCTGTACAGAGTAAGAATGAAATAATACTCATTTATGGAATATAGTACTATACAGGTAATGATTTGATTCTCACTTTTGTTGGTTTGTTTTGTCTAGAATCAAGGAGCAGCGGGAAGACAAGAGTGGGAATTAATGGTGAGGTTTTAATTAATAAAGTTCTCTTCTATGCTTCTTTTATCTTCTGGTTGGATAAAATTTTAGATAAGCATCTCTTTGTATGAAAGCCTTTCTCATAGACCTTGAACTCAATCAAGCTTTGCCTTCCATATTCTTTTGTATTCATCATTCTGTGCCAATATTTATTTCAGGTTGTAATATTGAATTTGTTAAAATTTTTTTCATGGATCTTATGTGAATGAAGTTGAAAGCAGTCATTTGGTTCTCCTAAACAATTCATATTTTTTGTATCTGATTCTTCTGATAGAACTGCTGTAATGGCTAGAAAAAGAAAGTTCATATTGTTCGTGGAAGTCATTATAAATTTCTACCTAATGAAATCTAAAGCTGATGTGCTTGATTCTTTCTTTGCTTCTGATGGTATAGTGAGTCTTATCCATCCCATTAGGTATGATTCTTCTTGTTAGAGTATTTTATCACAGGCTAGCTTTGGATGCAGGGTTTTTGTGTCATATTAAATATGCCAATTAGTTTCATTATCCATACTCCAATTCAACTTCTGTCCTTTATGACAATGACATATCAGAATGTCTGAAGGACTTCCTTGAACTGTTCAGTTGCTTAAGATTTGAGCAATGTGGCAATTACATATTTAACTTATGTCATATACATTACATTTCTGTTTTGGTTCCACGATCTTGTCTTATTCTCTAAAGAAAAGAAATGTTAAAAGAGTATAATTCTGAATGTGGTGCTTGAATATTTTGTTTTCAACCTACTGAAGAGCAAAAATTACTTAGCAAGAAAACTTTTAAGTTCCTGTCAGTTTGTTTAGAAAAGCATGCACATTTACTATTCTGGAAATTGCAGGATTTGGTAGGATTGGGAGGTTGGTGTTACGAATAGCTACTTCCAGGGATGATATCGATGTTGTAGCTATTAACGATCCATTTATTGATGCTAAATATATGGTATGTATGTATGATTGCCTTCTTGGTTTTGGTTATAATTAGGAATTTTTATTAGTTGGTTGTTCGTACAGATTCTAGACTACCATTTCGTCTTTAGTTATGCATGTGTATCTATTTCTGGAAACATTCTTCTGTTACCTTCAAGATTTGTAATATTACGTATCACTACAATTGTCTGTTATAAGATAACATAAGTTCTTGAATTTCTAACTGTATTGTTGTACTTCCCTTTTCTTCCTGCATTTGTCTTTGTCTGTTTTATTATCTATTTCAAAATTTTTTCTGCATGATTTTGCTTTATCATCTTGTTCTGTTCTCTCTTCCAGGCTTACATGTTTAAGTATGATTCTACTCATGGATTATTTAAAGGAACTATTAAGATTTTGGATGACTCAACATTGGAAATTAATGGGAAGCAGGTTAAAGTTGTGAGCAAAAGGTATGTCAAACTCAAATATTTGAAAAATGATGTTACAAATATGTGTTACTACTTTATGTTATTAGTGGAGATGTCAACGAGTTCTTGAAAACTTAGATTAACATGCATGCATCTCTATTCAGAGACCCTGCAGAAATCCCTTGGGGTGATTTAGGGGCTGATTATGTTATTGAATCCTCTGGAGTTTTTACAACATTGGAGAAAGCTTCAGCACATATAAAGGTTGCTATGTTGAATCATTTGTGCTTAAAAGTCCCCTCTCTCTCCTTAACCTTTCCCTGCCTTTGTCTACTCTCTCCAGCTTCACATTTTAAGTCGAGCTTTCTGTTATATCACTCTGTAGGCTGGTGCCAAGAAAGTTGTAATATCAGCTCCATCCGCTGATGCACCAATGTTTGTGGTAGGAGTAAATGAGAAGACATACAAGCCAAATATGGACATTGTTTCTAATGCAAGCTGTACTACAAATTGTCTTGCTCCTCTTGCCAAGGTTTGATTGTATTCTGTGATGCCAACCTTTATCAAATTCTTGCATTTCTTGATAATGAGATCATTGAGATTGTAAATGTTTATGCGTGGCCTAGGTTAGCAGGACGTAGATTAATTTTATAATAGCCAGCTACCTTCAGGTTTAATGGCTACCTCTCCTTAAACAGCAAGGAATAGGGTGAGATTAAGGATTAAAAAATGATTAAAACCTTAGGGGTGCTTCTGACTTAAACAAAATAAAAAATAGTACAGCCCGGTAAATGCTTTTGTGAACACAAATGTCTAAAACAGAAAAAAAAAATATATATCCACTGTGTTTCAACTTACGGTCTATATGTTTTATTTTCTTGGTCATGTATCCTCATGTTGGAAACTTGGTGAGAGCATCTGATTCATTCTATGCTTATTATTTTTCAGGTGGTTCATGAAGAGTTTGGTATTGTGGAGGGTTTGATGACAACTGTACATGCAACAACAGGTCTTTTACTTCCCCTGATAAAATTTTTGTTTTGTTTGGGGTTAAAAAGATCTGATGTTTTGATGTGTTGGATTGGTGACGTGATTATTTTTATTTTCATTGTCCAGCAACACAAAAGACTGTAGACGGTCCTTCAATGAAGGATTGGCGAGGGGGAAGAGGAGCTGGTCAAAATATAATTCCTAGTTCAACTGGTGCTGCAAAGGTAAAAGATGGACAACTAGAAGGGATATTTTCTGGGAAAATTTAAAGACATTGTTTGCTTAGTTGCTTACTTCATTCAGTGTGGATTTGAGAAAATGTGTTCTATATCTATAAAATCATAGGCTGTTGGGAAAGTTCTTCCCGAGCTTAATGGAAAGCTTACTGGAATGGCATTCCGTGTTCCTACTCCTAATGTTTCTGTTGTGGACTTAACCTGTCGACTTCAAAAGAGTGCTTCCTATGAACATGTCAAAGCAGCAATAAAGTATGTCCATTGATTTTTCTTTTGGTCTTTCGCCTTCACAGTAATTTTTAGTTGGGATTGTTCTCTAATAATCCTTAATTTCTGTTTATTTCTATTTGCTAATTTTAAAATGAAGGTATGCCTCGGAGGGGCCATTAAAAGGCATCCTTGGATACACAGATGAGGATGTTGTTTCTAATGACTTTGTTGGTGATTCGAGGTAAACATTTACTTTACTGGCCTATTTTGGTTGAATTACTAATTCACTTTCATCATCTTGGATGATGGATCATGTAGACGCCTTTAAAAAGTAAACATCCTTAAGATGTGGTGCATAATTTTAGTCTCAAGTACAGATCTAATGTAGGAGGGCTACTTTTTTCCTGTGTGGAAAACGGAGACTAAGGAACAAGTGCTGTGCAGTTTTGGTTGATAAATCGCTCCTGAAATTGATAAAACAGTTTCCAATATGTTTTAACAAAACCTGAAACGCTTCCTTGTCTCTTTCTCCTAGTTGTCAAAGTTTCCAGTTGCACAGTTTGTGTTTTGCATATAATGTCTATCCCTGTTCAGATGTCTTATCTCATGAATTGTTTTTGAACAGGTCTAGTATCTTTGATGCTAAGGCAGGAATTGGGCTTAGTGCATCCTTCATGAAGCTGGTTTCTTGGTATGACAACGAATGGGGTTACAGGTATATATATATTTTGACATAAATCGTGTAATTGCACTTGTGGACTCACGCACTCCAGCACTAACATGTAGGGCGTGTGCAAAAACAGATATTTGTTAACTTTTAACTGTTTGTTGAATGAATCATCTTGCAGCAACCGAGTTTTGGACCTGGTAGAGCACATGGCTTTGGTGGGAGCGCACAACTGAGATTTGCTGCTGATGCTGCGATTTTTAGTTTAAATGTTAGCTAGATAGGGCCTCAGATTTTGGTTTTGATTAGATTTTTATAAGGATGAGGTTGATCATCACATCATGCACGCTTGAAGAAAAATAATATTCACGAGTTGATCCTGGTTACACAAATGTTGGAATTCGTTTTCACATACAACTCAAATCCACAAGCTTTCCCCAGAATGTTACTGTGTCACTGTAGAAGGGAAGACAGGTTCTTTGCGTGGAGAAATCTCTGCAACGTGAGAGAAGACATGTGAACGTTTGTGAATTGGGAGTACTGTATTTTTAATATATAAAGTTCTGCAACAGTTAGTTGATGTTTCTTTATTCAAATATGTTCGCAATGTAGTAAGTTTGTTTGCAAATCTACAAACAAGCATTTGTGGTTAAAAGCTAAATCATCCAATAGATTACATGGTTAGTATCACTCCACACATAAATCAATAAATTTGTTTTGCAAATTTATGAGCAAACTTTTTGTGTTTACAGATGAGTCGAATGGAAGACGTTTCTCTGATAAGCAGAGAATATAAGAAAGAAATAAATATAAAATTAAAAAAATAAAAATAATAAAATTTAAAGGATATATGTTAATAGAAATTAAAAAATAAATAATTATTAAAATTAAAAATTAATAAAAACAGATAATTTAAATTTGAGTCAAATATAACAAAGTGCAGTGATACATGCATTGAAAGAGTGCACATACTGTATACGTTCTCTCCTAAACATAAATAAATTCTGTTCCAAAATTTAGCCAAACTCCTAACAAGCTATTTTCATACGAGAGAAGGTGTATATTATGTGTATTTTTGGATTGAAATTTTTTTAAAAGAAGTGTATTTTATACAATATAATATAAATAAATAATTAGTAATAATAAATTAATAATAAAAATTATCATAAAATATAAATAAATAATTTATAAATTTAAAATAATTTAAATAATTAATTTTTTGTATCAATAATTATCAGTATATACTTTACTTAATAATATGTAGTCCCTTACTTTAAAAATTTAAATCTATGACTCCCTATGTAAATATAATTTCTCTATTGCACCAATGGTAAGTTTAAAGCTGTTCTTTGAATTTTTTCTTTTAACACACTTAACTTTGCCTTTTTTCGTGCACCCTATATATGGTCCATTAAAATGAAAGGGTTCCTTTTCCTTTTTCATATAAGAGAACATCTTTTTCTTATTTATTAACTATAAATTATGGGTACCTGAATATATATATATATATATATATATATGCAGATTATCCGATTTATAATAAGATAAAATCAATCCAAATGAGATTAATTTAAAATATATATGATGCATGAATGTGTCTACGAAACACTGAACCAAAGATTTAAGGTGTACCAAACGTGAGAGGTGGCCATATCTTTCCAACAAGTTACCTTCTCTCTGCCAAGAAATCATACTTCTAATTAAAAATAACTTTTACACTTCATGGGGCAAAATCGTTGCCTCAAATATAGTATTTCTTGTGGTACAAGTAATGCTGATGCCAAAAATAGTATCTATAATATTTCCTGGAGTGAGAATTGAAACTGGCAAAAGCCATGATGAATATTTCAGAGAGGGTATAAATGTGCAGTTTGATCAGCTTTTAAACTGCAAAGATCTCATTATGACTAAACTCAGGGCACCTTTCCCACTATTTATGGTTCTTGTTTTAGTTTTGGTGGAGGCTGCTGAGCCCAGATGGCCATCTTTAATCCTCATTCACAGTCCATTCATGAAGTTTTTTTTTTCTTCAGCTGATCTGAAAGATGATTCCATCATACTGCTTTGCATACGGAAGTGCATAACACGTAAGTGGAGGAACAGATGGAGGCAAACCCAATGTAAGCAAGATTACTCTTGTGGAATGTTATATAGATTGTATGCTTGATTTGGTTTAGGAGGTCTAGTTTGATACTTAGAGATACCCCACTTTTTCTTTGGCATAGACGTATAGTTAATGGGGATTGTGCTTCTTTCTTTGTTCACTTTGATGTATAGGGAAAGGGCTTAGCTATGTGGGAGAAGACTTTTGAATCTTGCATAACTGCTATGCGCGTGTATATATTTATGTATGTATGTTTAGGGAAACCTACTTATAAATAGCTAGGCTAAATATATCTTATCTATCTATATATAACCCTTTTAATTTAATATCATCTTGTGTAATTTAAATTTATTTTTAATCTATTCTCTTTAGCTTTAAATTAATTTAAGCAATTAATTGGTGAATCAATTTAAATATAGATGTTGGTCCAATGCCAACAATGTCCTTCTAGCATTAGTTAATAGTTTGTGAAATATGAGAATATATAATCGTACATTAGATAATTATAAAGTTCTTTAAATATTTATAATTTTGTTATTATTGATTATAAACTGAATTTTATTAAATAATTATTTAATAAATTTGATGAATTAAAAATTTTATATCATCAAATTTATTAAATTATATAAATTAAATTATAAAACCAATACATCAACGTTTCTCGTAAATTTTGTGTAGATTTAGTTCTTCGCTTTACAGGTGAGGAACTTTTTTGAAACATTCATGAACGAGTGAGTACTGTTATCTTTATTCTTACAAGTATGAGTCATGCTACTCCTACGCCTCCTATTGTCATTTATTCTTCTCACTCCTCACTTTACAGCTATTAATTGGCTGTATAGTGAGACCCGCAGAGCCAGCTACATTGCATGAAACATGAAAGAGCAAGCCAGGAGACATTATCCCAATAAACCATCTCTAAGAAACCATATAATTGATATAGAATGCAATAATTTATTTTAAAGATTTCTTGTATTTACAATTCGCAATTAAAATAATATGTCCCACAGATGCATCCATCTTTATATGTTGATTATTTCCTAACACTAAAGTGCCAATTATCAACAATGCAATTTCTTATTAAGAAGGGCTAAAACTCGAATATGTAACCCTAATTCTAATTAATTAAAAAAATAAAGTAAGTTATATTTTTCTTCTCAATAAGTTAAACCCATCACCCCCAGTGAAAGGACGATACTAAAGGAAATCTAAATAACCGTTTTACGTTTGAAACATCCCAGAATCACTACTTTACATTGTGTGTGTGTGTAAATATATATATATATATATATATATATATATATATATATATATATATATATCAAAGAATGCAAAGTTTTATTGATATTAAGGTATATTCTAGAGGAACAAAAAGGAGCTATTTACAAACCCAATGGGGAGAGTTGCAGCAAAAAGGGTTTTGATTGTGTTAGTAGCGATTGCTGCAGTAGTAGTAGAAGGCAAAGAAGATGCTGCTTCAGCTTCTTCTGCAACATTCTCAAGCCCTTTAGGTCTTTCCCCTGAATTTTCAAATAATTACCATCAAGACTTGCTCGCTTTGGATTGCTTCCAAAAATGCTTTGCCTACTGGCGGAAATGGAGAGGCCGTCCCAAAGAGTACAAAGCTAGTTTTGGCAAATGTTATAAGGGATGTTTGAAGTACGGTGCCTAGTTTGTGCATGCACGGGAATTCCACATGAAAGGGCCTTTCATATTCATTATATACATATATATATATATATATAGATATATATAATTTACCATAAAATGACATTAATTTACTTGTTTTGAAATAAGAGTTGGCTCCCCCATCCCCCCAAACCACAAAAAAGAAAAGCTGAGTTAGTACTATTACAGGAGTTATAATGATTGCACGTGAAGATTTTACACAAAATTTTCACATGTTCATACTCGTTCTTTCACATGTGAAAAATGAAAAGAGAAAAATAGATGAGATATTAGAAAAATTATATTTGCACATGAAAACTTTGTATAAAGTCTTCACACATCATAACTCTTTGTATATATGCTCAAGGTTGGAGAATATAACGACAAAAACATCAATATCTTTGTACTTGATATAGTAATTTTTAGTATTTATCAAATGTTTTAATGTGTTGTTGTATTATTTGGCATTAATTAAGCTCTGGCGTTAAAGAAAAAGAAATGCATGAGGTAAAATGTTCAGTAATAACCTTTTCTTGGGATCACAACAAATAGGGTACGTAACATTACAATTTCATACTTAATGATTGGTGGAGACACGGAAGTCGCTATTATGGAAATGCAGACCTTGTTATTGTTGAATATATAATAATAATGTCATTGGTTAAGACTTTAACCATGGCAATGGCATAAAGCATTTTTTTAATGAAAAAATTGATAAAGCATTTAATACATACGTAACATTTTAAATTTCAAATTTCAGATTCTAAAGAAAGTTTCAAAATAACAATCAAAATATTATTGTAGCATTAAGATAGCATAAGCATTTTGACATGCCATGTTACTTTGCAAAAGTAAGTTGCAAATTAGCAATAGATATAACACCATCACACTGGCAAATTGGCATTAGTTAATATATGATAATTCCACTACTGCAAATGCAATAGTATTTGTTTTTTCAATGAAAGTAGATGGTATCAGTATCACCATTTTAAAATGAGTATTTGTTTTTCCAACAAATGAGTGTAGTTCTCTTTTGCGGGGCCTTGAACAAAGGAATCAGTTCAAACAAATGGAACATGACATGCATGTGACTAGCAGACTTTAAACATAATCCTCTCCCTAGAGTTTTGGCTTAGGAACCAAATAGACAGGAGAAACACCAATTTTGGCAAAGTTGAAAACCCCTCTATGGTGGTTTCTAGTCTAAATACACCACTTAGGAAGATACAGAAGGGTCACAGATAATTGCTTCAGAAATTTTTGATTAAAACTTGGATGCTCACAAATGAGAAAACAGAGCCTATATATAGCCTCAACGAGTAGTTAAAATATTAAAACAACTTGCCACTTTATGGTGGCTGAAGCAATGCTATGGTGACTGATAACTTGCTGCAGAGCAACCAAAAAAAAAAAAAAGGCAGCAGCAGAGCTGGCTTCGGAGGTCACAGCAGAGCAAGTGGCAGGCTTGGTGCAGCGGCGGCATTGGCAACTTTGATGAACAGATCAAACAGATACCCACTTGTATTCGACTCCGTTGCAAGTTTCACATAATCTCCATCATAACTAGAAGTTCTATATATGTCTAAGGAATCAGATGGGAAAATTCCCATAATCGCTTTAGTTTTCTGATCCATGTTACACAGTAAAAATAAGCCAAATACAGATTCTAAGAAAGCTGTTAATATTAGTAGTCTCAGCGCACACAACTTATCTCAAAAATAGATAAATTATAGACATGTCAAGGACGGGGAAAAAGGTTTACACAAAATATGAATAAGTGAAAATTGTTTCTATATACTTCAAACCAGAAACAAGTGCCATATAAACACCTTCACGTTTTTTGAAGAAGTCTCTAACAATCCATAAATTTTATACCGAACTTATTACACAAGAATTATTAACATAGAGAGGGTGAGAAACTAATATACTAGGGAGTCATTTGGGTCACAATACTTATCTCCCAACACTTACCAAGGAAACCCATACCTTATCAACAATCTCAAGTAAATGGTGTTACTAGTTGTCAGCAAGAATGAGTTCTAGAAACTACATCCTCTCTCTCTCTCTCTTTTCCTTTTCTGACACGATTTCCCTTAATGACAGCGAGGAGTTCAATCGTAGGACAGCACAACTTATATCACACCCAGAGACCAAAGCATATGTCCTTTTGAAAAACTTCAGTAAAAGCATCATCTTTTTAGACTACTATCATTGACCTGGCCATTGTCAATGATACCATTCTCGTTCAGATACTCAACAAATTCATCGATAAGATATGGCCAAGCACCTTCAGCATCATAATTAGATAAATTTGGATCGATAGTCTGCATAAAAAAGCATGACATATATTAGTGGTTTCAGTGTTACTTCATAATGGCCAGCAAAAACTATTATCATAAAAGACTAGCAAGACAACTTCAACTCTGACTTGGGATCCCCAAAACACGAACATTCATATGACCTCGAAAAGTTAGAAAGAATTAATACTGACATGACTTCATATTATCCTGATAAGTATAAGAACCAAACTCAACAGAGGTGATCCATTTTGTTCCCATTTGGAGTGGAGAGGGAAAGAAAAGAATAGAACATATTCATTTTCAAGTGATTTAACATATTATATATTTATAAAATGATTTCTTAAGGCAAGACATGTCCCGGAACTGTTTAGACATTAAAATTAAACCGAGCAGTTTGTTTCAAAGTTAGGAAAAGAAAAGTACCAAACAAATGGTAATATGATACCCATGGACAAAATGCAGAAAATTGCAATAGAAAAATGACAGTAATTTTTAAAAACGTAGCAGCTCAGATGCCTATCTTAGCCACCATTTGCAACGTCCTACATGCACATCAAAGAGAATAACAGCATAAAAGAACAATGGCAGGAATTAATTTATCATCTTTGTGTCTCACTCAGCCAATGTATATGCATAGATTTGTGGGATCAATACTACCCCCTCATGAAGGGAAGACCTACTGAACTGTATTCTAATGTTCAAACATGATTTACCTTTGCAAACTCCAATAGCTGAGACCATGTGTCCCTAGAGATTGCTTTGTTATGCCGAGCCTGAGTAAATAGAATAAAAATTTTCAGTAAAATTAAACAAACAAGCATTAAGAGATGCATTTAAATAAGGAATTATGTAAGCAAGCTTAAGGACATACTCCCAAATCAAACAGTAATCAATAAGAGCACAAGGAATTGAATGATAAAGCAAATTCAAAATGGATGACAGAAAGATTTAACTATGGAATAGAGAAAACAGTTGGTTTGACAATTATGTTAAGTAAAACTGTAGAAATCTGAAGGGCTGCCTGTGGATGTAATAATGAACAATAATATTTTAAATCACCAGTACAAACAATGACTAGTACCTAAAAGAAGGATCATAACACTGAAAATTATAAATATCAATTATTATGTATTCAATGATTACTTGCAAATTTCCAGGATATATATATATATATATATATATATATATCTTGAGTGCGGAAATGCGTCTATACATTATGACCTAAGAAACATTTGTTGCATAACTAAACACTATCAACATGAGGTTTTTATCTTGTATATTGATATTGATTGCTCACCGTCATGCAGAGGACCTCAAAACAAGTTCAGCAATGTATTGCCACGCCAGATTAGAAAGGGGAAAAATCTGCATTTGATTAGCACTTTTATAACGTCTCATTTACCTGTAAGAATTGGCACCAGTGATCAACCAGTGGCCATTGCTTTTCAGCAAATAGTAATTGCCACATTCCAATAGCTGTGTCCAATGCCAGAGATTTCTGACCCTGAAATTGGTAACTTGGCATAACATTTTTCTTAAGAATACATAAAGCAACCATACCTATGTTGCATTATTAAATACACACTTAAAAATTAGATGACTCAATCAAAGCCATCATGTTCACAATAAGCTGCAACCAATATGTCAATGTATTACGTTGATCAACATTTGCCAATGTATACCATAACAAATTAGCATCAATTCCCCAAAGGTTAACTGCAGATATCTTCCTTTGCCGTTCCTGCCTCTGAAGCGTCAAAGCTCGAATCATGATAGCAACCAGCAAATGTAAATTTGTACAATATTTTTCACCTTACAGCACCCGAAATTTATAAAATTCAAACCTAAATTTTTATACTGAAAGTATTAAATCCCAAATCAAGAAGAAAAAAGCTATGTTCAAAGTCTATCAGTCTCAAGAAATTTGACAAAAGTAAAGAAATAAAAGGTAGATAATAATCATCCTCTAATTTCATTTGGGAATAAATCCTCTGAATTGACAGTGCACGTTAGTAACATACAGGGTGGATAACTACTGCAGAAAAAATCAGTGCATTAAATTGCTATAAAGTACAAGTAATTGGATGAAGATTTATATACTTGAGATAAAGCAGTCCTCGGATTTTCTCATCAATAGTAATCCATTTGTACTTTATGCAACTTGGTTTTTGAGGAGCCAAATCCTTTTAGAGTCTCAGTAAAATCCAAAGTATAATTTGTGTTTGTGTGGTTAAACAAGATTGCAGAAGAAAGCTCCAATCAATAAACAGAAGTAGACAGCAAACAAACACTAAACTATAATAAACAAATTGTCTTATCCATTTACAGTCAACTGAAAATTCCACTGTGCTTTATTAATCTTAATCTTTGTTGAATGAAACGCAGACCTCAAGATCAATTCTTATAAAGATTTTTAAGCCATGTAACAATTGATAACATTCACATCAACAGATGACAAGCACTTAATCGTAGCAAGAGATTTTCATGTACTCAAGGCATGATACTTTATTATAACTTGATACAGAATACATGTCCACAATAAAAAATGAAACAGAAAAACATCCATCAAAGGTGATATTTTTATACTTGAATAAATAATCTGAATTTTGAACACTGGTGAAGGACATTAAGCAAATTTTCGGTATCTAGAATATGCCACATACCGATTGGAAGATTTAGTAGTCATCATCAATGGTAATATATAATTAGGGTGATAATAACAATGTGTTCCAACATAGAAAGATCCAGTGAGCAGACGACGGGAAAAATATGCAAAACAAAGGATAGGTTACTGCACCTTGAAAGCAAGAAACAAGAACTGGGAACAACTAATGAGTATGATAGACTGTGGGGAAATGAGATCTGGAGCATTTTGTTTCATAATAATTCAACACAATTCACAGTGGAAACTCTAGCCTTCAAAATCCAAACTATGAACCATGTATAAACAATTTTTCAAGTATAAGTTAACTTTAGTGGTTAGTGAATATGATAAGTAACAATTTAACCACAATTAAAAAGGGACGCCGGGATGCAGGGAGGAACAAGACCAAGTTCATCAACACATACCTTCTCTTTTGCCCAGCCAAATGCATAGTTATATATCTCATGGAACTTCTCTGTACAATCAATAAGAGTTAACATTGTTTTAGGAAGCTTATTCAACAGATAAAGCAGTTAATTTTGCTAGAACATGAATACAAAAATACATAAATAATTTTGAGCTACAAACTGAGTATGAGTGCATACGTTCGTCTTTCAGCTCAGAGCGCATATATGGTATCTTTTCACGAAACTTCACCAGGGAATCTATCCTGCAATAATTTTATATGACCTCCAAATGGCATTTAGTAATTACATAAACAAACTTCCTTCTGATAAAAAGTAAAAATACATACCCCAGAGATTGTAAACCACCAACAAACTCCTGCTTGGAAAATTCACACATGGTGCCAGCCTTCATGTGCCATGAAAGAACTAACTGCAAGGATGTCAACATCACAAGTTACCAAAAGCATTTCCATGCCATCAGCAGCTGTAACTATAATTTTCAAAAATTCTTCATTTCAAAGTTGTTTAAGCTCTTACTCTAAAAGATAATGCTTATGTCACCCCAATAGGGAACATAAATCATCACCCACCAAAATGGATGAAGAAAAACATTACCATTTGTAACTAAGATGCCTTTTCCTTCTCCATTCTTAGGAAAAACGACATTTAACTCCATAAAAAGGGTTCACCTCCTGTACCTCTACTCTATAATGGTCCAAAATATTTATTGAATTTTCAATTGGTATATGTTTGTGATTTGGAAGATCACTGTTTAAACAGAGCTAAATGGCATAGGATTAAAATAAAGGGAGAAATAAATAAAAGCCTAAGCAATTATGCATAACCTAAACGTGAATCAAAGTTTTAAAATACGTAGGCCTACCATAACGATATCTTGAGGATCCACCTGCATGGAAAAAGAAGAATCAAACATCAACTACGCTGTGAATGAAAATTATTTTAATGACCTTCAGAATCAATTAAATGAATTGTAAAAGAAATAAGAAAGTAGTAAACTGGATGATGTAAAATGTATGAAACATGAAAACAATTAGCAAGACCTAAGCAACTGAAAAATCCAGATAGACATCACGTATGATTAAAACACATTCAAAACAATAACCTGGATATCATTGCAAAAGAGAGTGATACCATCTGCCAATATCATGTCAACATATGGATCTGCATGACGATAAGTGTGATATTTTGTCAGCAAACAGATGTTAATTTACCATGTTGGATAA
Organism: Dicorynia guianensis; assembly: GCA_037013595.1. Lineage (NCBI taxonomy): Eukaryota > Viridiplantae > Streptophyta > Magnoliopsida > Fabales > Fabaceae > Dicorynia > Dicorynia guianensis. The sequence goes on from JASUAB010000009.1 coordinate 9,590,012, forward strand.
ATCATAGCCACACACATTATCAATAATGGAAAAATAATTTAAACTATATAATTAAGTCTGATTACAAAGAACTTATTGGATTTATCAGCAAACAGGTGTTATGTACTATGTCAGTTAACATTTTCCTCTACATAAATTCGCATGCTGAAATGTCTTGGATTTTGAACACATCATATGTTCCAAATTATTTACTCTCTAAGGAAAGCAAGATGCCATAAGTAATAATGAATTTTCTGAAACATTTTCACGTTGAGTTGGCAAAAGGAATGAATTTGGGATGGGGATGTAGCATTAAAAAAATGGATTATGAAGATGTATTTTAATGTTTTCCAACAGGATGCTAACTTGGCTCCGGGAGTAGCAAAGTTATTCCATGGCTGTCAGCCATAATATACAAGCATCAGAAATGCATTTTGATAATTAAAATGAATCATAAAAAATGGGGAAAAGAAGACCAATCAAGTAATAGGATGTGTGATAGATCGTTGTGAAGATCTGGAGCATTACAATATTAAGGATGGACACAGCAATATGCATTGGCAGAATAATTTCTGAACCATCACTGTCTCTGTTTTTACTTCATTCCTAACCTTTATATCTATTGTATAGCTCCTCCAAGTATCTGGAATCAGTAAATGTTTTAAGTTGAGGCTGACTGTAGAATACATCAAATGCCTCCTCAAGTACCCAATCACTAGCCTTCAACGCCTGAAGCGCCACTTTCTCACTGCAAACAATAATTATATTTTTTTGAAACTGGCGACAAACATAAAAGAGATGCAGATGAAATCTTATCAATTCCCCAAAAAACTGGCAATATAATTGTGCATAAATATGCTGAAGCAACAAGAATATGACCCAAATTGATTTACATAAAAAGCCTTGATCGCATCTGAAACAAAACATAACTGATACAGAAAATATCACCCTGCGCAAATTAAAAACACCCTTCTTTGGCAGAACCAGACGAGCAATCAAGTCATGAAGTTGAGGAAGGCCTATTACCCAATACTGAACAGAAAGATCACCCCTCCCTCAACCAAAAAAAGAAAAAACATAATGTAAGTAAAATTCAGAGGTTTTACAAGTGAATGATAGATCAGAAGCATGACAAATATTCAGGGCATCGATCATACAACGACTATTTTCTGTTCCACAATAAAATCATCAAGCCCCTAAAGACATTTAAAACCAAATGCAGCAACAAGTTACATGTAATTATCAAATTACCTAGCTCCAGTTATAGCCATGAACTGCTGGAGTTTCTCACGAGGGCCTCTCCCCAATTTGTGCTGTTGTAAGTAGAATAAGTAATTAGTTTGTGGACATATGGAACATTTACACATTAAAAACTTTTCATTTAAGGCAGTTTCAGTGAAAGTTTGGTTGTTCGATTGAAACTAGACTGCATGCTAAATGATTAAAAGGGGATGCAAATTTTTAAACAGCAAAGTGTCTATAATGTTGACATGCATACATACACAGAGTAACCTTGTAGCCCCAGGAAAAAAGAAAAAAAAAATGCATGCAATGAGCTAAATTTTTAAAATTTGATCATTAACTTGTCCCAAGAAAGAAATTGACTACAATTATCGGAAAAAAAGCTGTTCACCCAAAAACCTCAAAGGAGAAACAGGAGAAAGAAACGAATTGATTGGCACCATAGAATCGTGGGGAACAATAAGACAATCCAAAATTGGAAACTTGTGTTGCTATATCGTCAAAATTTGATCACAAAAGGAAGAACAAAAGCATAAAGACAAGTTGAAACTCAGTTACCATTTTAGAGCTCAAGAATGAAAAGCCAAAAATCTCAGAGAAGCTACGGATCCTCCCCTGCAATCGGTTCCAGTGAGAGAAAATTAGCACACAACTATTTGTAGTGGAAGGAGCAATTGTTAATTTTAAGGTATTATTTATTTAAGTATATTTTACATTAAATAAATATATATTTAAATATTTTAACAATGTAATAGAAAAACTTTTATAAATTAAATATAAAAAGTATCAAGTGTATACAAACGACATTTTATTCATTAATAACATTTCATGCATTGGGTGTTGTAGCAATAATACAATCAATTCAGAGAATTATTTTTATCAGATTAGTTTTATTATAAACAGACATGTCAAAAATAATTATCAAAAAATTAATTTCTAGATATGTATGTGATATCAAGTTAAAAAAACTAAAAATATGTTTGCTTATCTAGTTATTACAATAAAAATATACGAACCAATTTCAACAATTTTTTCTTATAAAAAAAATTCCAAACACAAGCCTAAATAAAATGCGGATTTGTATAATAAAAGAAGTGATTCTCACGTACTTAAATTCACCTAATATTTATTAAAATCATTGTATTTAAGTTCACACAATACTTACCAAAATTATCCTATTTTTGGTTTTACTGACACTATTGGGCTACGAGTTAAAATCCTTGATAAGATCCTTTGCACATTCAAAATGAGTGGCCGCAACTTAGACAAAACAGGTAAGCATCTCTAGTGACTTGCTTACAGAAAGGGTTGACACGCATTTGAGTAAGATCTTCAATTTGATAGAGAAAATCTCCAAGAAAAAGATATGAAGAGCTAATGCTTCGTTCTTTCATCATAGAATTATTATCAGCTAGGGAGCTCACCACAATGGCATAAATGAAGCATCTGAGAGTGAATTAATCATAAAACAGTAGCTTTTCCCAAAAAGAAAATTGTAAAACAGTAGCCTCATTAGTGGCCACATCATATTCCTTATGAAGTCTATTTAAGACAAATCTAAACATAAGTGTCCACCCCAATTAATACCACAACTTGTCAGAAAGAAAAAAGTTAATTCTAAGCGGGAACAATGATAATGTCACAACTGGGACATTATACAAAGACACATATGGTTAAAGTATGGTCAAATTATACAAAGAAACATAGTTAAAAATAACCATCTCTCATATTTTATAAAAGGGACACATGTCAGCATTATAGTTAGTGGGTTTGTGTTACTATTATGGGTAAGCTCATTGCTATATTTCTTATGTCTACGTTTGATCACGTTGATGATAAGGTCAAACTTTAAACAAAAAAAAGTATGACAGATAAAAGAAAAAATTAGTATTTTTATTATTTAAAAACTCCTATTATAGCTGAATTATGAAAATAATTGCGTGGGCATATCATTTCCCTACTATTATATATGATTGTGCCTTTGGTTTAATGAAATACCCAGGAATATCCACATTCCTTCACAGTTCTCGCTTCCTTAAGTTTTGCCCGAAGGATGATTGCCGAGAAAGATCTTTGCTTTTTACCAGTTTCTCCCATCCATAAGTTCTGGCAAATGTTAGGATTCTGGTCAGGTTTCGTGGGATTCATTTGCTACCCTCTGAGCTTCACTTCCATGGCGCTGTCCGGAGAGTTGACGTTATGGAAGTTCACCATTTATTATCAGGTAGCTTACATTTCACTCGGCCTGATTTTATTCCCAGATCTGGGAATACATCTGGGACACGCAAACTACTTGGGTCCCTTGGTTTTGATTCTGACATACGTACTCGGTGTTACTAGACAAAGGTATGGAATCCAAAGCAGAAATGGAACAGCAAGCATGATGAACCTCATATCATCAGCAGAATTTGCATTGATGTCATTCAGCACGTCAAAGTTAAAGGGGCTCCAATACGAAGGGGGCATATCAAGCTTTTTCTTAGGCTGCCTACTTGTTCAGTTGTTGAAGATGAAATATGTTGTGACCTCCATTGGAGCCGTGCTTTTCTGGCGTGCGTATGTCTCTCTGCGCCTCTACTACTTGTACAAATTAGAATGGCTCCGTCAATTTAAAGAGGATCTTTTCAGCACCAAGTTTGGGGACCATACATCCCTTTCACAAGGTTGGCTGCTCATAAACATTGGTGGCCTGTTTGATGTTGGTTTGTTTCTCATTTTATTTGCGGAGATCTTAATGAAATAAATCCTCACAAAATATATCGTTTAAAATATATCTTTTTATGCTAATGATCCTCACATGTTTAATATAAATAAAAGAAGGGGAGACTTTGTGGTTGCCGTTAAAATTTGTGATACCACATTATTTTCTTGACATGAATGTATATAAATTATTTATTTAAATATAGATACCGTTAAGAACATATGGTATATGTTATATTTTAATATTACTTTTTTGTGAACTTGCTAGATTATGAGAGTATTGGGGTTAAGAGTAATTTTTGTAATTAGTGATTGTATATATTGTTGATTGATTTTAATGGTAGATTGATTATTGATGGGTGAACTTTTAAGTTAGTGATATATATGCTTGTATTAACTTAATTTTCATTTAACTATATGATTTATATTTTTATTGTAAAAATACCACATGAGTCTAAATTATATTTATGGAGTAAAAGTTTCACAAACTTTCAATGATAAAACACTCACAAAATTAATGTGGAATATTAAATTTGATAAGTCTTGTAGTTGAAACCAATAAATTGTGTGGCTAATATTATTTATTAAATAAAATTTTCATAAATTTTAATTTATGAAAATAAAGAGATTTTTATATTTAAAAAATGGGTAAAACTAGATACATATTTAATACAAAGTGACTACACTCTTTCATATATAATGGATGAGAGAAAATATGATAACAAAGTATGTAATACCGCGTATGTTTATCATTACTCTATATTTACGCAGAAGATTTGATAATAGCTTGCTAAACAAGGAAACAACGTCGCATATTCCTTACGCTAGTATAATTAAAGACTAAATTATATGAGCACATATTATTTAATAAAAAATATTATATTTTTTTATTTTTTAACCTAATAAAAACTTGTCTATTTCAAGTACCTTTTCATCTCGTCAGAACCCAGAAGCACCAATCTAACCCAACAAAAAATCTCTCCCTTCCAATTTCGTTAAGACTCTGTTCTAATTTCGTCTAGAGATGAGCTACGGTAGGCTTCGAGAATTCGAAGTGTTAACAGGTTTTTAAATATTTATTAATTTTTATTATTTATATCTTAAGTTGTTATACTATCCATTTTATAATACTACTTCTTGTATTCATCCACATTATTATTAGCCATATCGTTATTTTTACAATGGGATGTAATTAAATACAATAAGAGGTAAAGAGTTAGCATAGTAAGGCTTCTATATCTGTTGCTGGAAATTGAAGTTCGATTTTTATTATAAAAAAAAAAATTAGGATGGCAAAAGCATTTGCAAATTTGGAGAAATTTAAATTTAAGTTTTATAATTAAAACATTTTAAATTTTGTCAACTAAATTAATCCTATTGATTGAAACTTGATGTTTAGATTTCTTTTTTTTAAACACTAAAGTTTAGAGTTAAATAATTTCACTTCTCTCAATAAAAATAATTTTTAAAATTGAAAATAAAATATTTAATTTAAATTTTAACTTAAAATATAATCAACTTTTATTGTAATAATGCGAACACATTATTAATTCATGTTTTGATCTCTTCTTATAATGTGAGTCTAACTGAAAAAATAGAAAAATTAGTAATATTGAATAATTATTTGAATTTGCTTTTTTTTATAAAACGACTTATCATTTTTATCGTTGTTACTTAGTCACCAAAAATGGACGGGCTAGCTTGCCAAGAGGTTTCTTGGACTGGCCGGTATCGTAATTTAATCAGAGAATTAGGGTTTCGCTAATTCAGCTAAGCTCTATCTATTTAATCCCTAACCGGCGACTATTGCTTTCCTTCAACGTGACCATGGCGACTTTGGATTTACATGCTCTAAGATTTCTCCATCTATTCATATTTCATAGCTTTCGTTTGAGTGGTTCGCTTTCTCGCAGCTCAGCCTGTATCCTCTCTTTCTCTCTCTCTATAGATAATGCCGGTCAGTTTTTTGTTTAACTTTGAATTTGCTTGGTCTGTGGTGCTTCAAAATGTGTCCGTACCATCTGAGATTTTCTATTCTTTGACGAACGCCTTATTTCAATGTCAATTTGAGGCCTTCGATCAATAATTTCAATAAAAGCTGTTTTCTTTTTTAATAAAGTTTGAAGCTTTGAGTTTTGATAATTGAAGGCAGTGTTGACGAATTTAAATACCATCAAACTATGAAAGCAATGTGAAATCATCAATACTATCTGAGTCATGTTGTTTGTGAAAAAAGGCAACAAATTAGAGTCTCGGGTTCGCTTATTCCATAGCGCTATCAGTGCTGTACGTTGCCCATAGCCATTTGGACCTGACATTCTGGCATTCGCCTCTTTATTCCACCAGGCTTGTGCATTCAGATGTTCCTACATCTTACTTTATCTCTCATTTTCTTTGTATAACTTTATTTAGGGGTGGGTAAAGGAACCGACCGGAGTCAAAGCAATCCAATCCGCCACCTGCATATGCATATTTTGATCGGTAACTAATTATGTTTTGTCAATCAAATTCAACCTAAACTTGTATTGGCCAATCAAAAAATATATAAAATTCAATAACCCAATTAAATTTGTATATATTTTTAGTTAAGTTTAGGTCAAAAATTTTAAACTCAATTTTCTTTAACTCTTGTTTTCAATCCCAACTTGTGCGGGCCCTAACTTTATTTCTTATAACCTTCTTTCCGCAAAATAGTATAAAACTTCAAGCCATAATGAGTGTCTAGGAATCAATTGTTGGCATTGGCCTTTTAATATTTTTTGCTAGGTGTCTATCTCTTCAGTGTGCTGTTAGTTTGATTTATTTCAACAGCTGACATTCAGAGGGAAATGAGAGGAAGATCCTTGATTAAACTCGTAGGAAGTTCGATATATTTTACCTTAAAAACATGTTAGTTCTTCATTTCATGCCTAAAATGTGAAAATGATGAAAAAAGGAAAACAAGAAGGTACTAACGGGTAGGTATCCAGAAAACGAATGTGCTCCCTTTGTATTGTACTGGCTAATCAGAAGAGGTCAGAGTCTGATAGAATATCCAATTCAAAATTCCTTTCGGAGTACCCTCTTCATCTTCTTTTACATCTGTCTGTCGCCTCCTTGAAGTCTAGCAACCTTATCCAAACCAGCATTGGCACCAACCCACCTTCAATCCAAGATGCATCACACAACAGAATCCATCTCTGATATCGCAAGTCTGAGAACTACTAGTATCACAGATGTGTAGTTTTTCCCCCCTATATGTATAGAACTCTAATATTGTACATTTGTTTTTAAAGTATTAATTATGACTTTGTTTTTGAAACAAAACTAAATACACTTTAATGGTTCGAAATAATCTTTTGTGGATACGTAAATTGTACCACTTCCCTTAAAACTCTTTGAAGTTAGAAGTTAACTTTATGGCATTCTCTTTACCAATGCGATTGGGGATGGGCAAAAAATTGCATAAACTGAATGAAACTGACTCAAACTGGTTGAATTTGAAATTTAGTTTGGTTTGGATTGAATCAAAATATTGAAAGAGTTAAAGTTGATTTCACTCGGATTTATATGGTTGGATTTGGATTTGAACACCCAAACCTACGATAACTTGTATGAATCCGAACAAAAATTTAAAATTCAAAGTGGCCTTCTATTTCACCCCAATTCAACAAGGTCATAAACTCATAGGTGATTATTGAGCTAGTTTGAAGTGCCAACCTTACGTGCACAGAGGTCTATAAAGTCCAATCATAATGTCATCTCATTACTTATTTCAAGTAAAAACTAAATTATATATATATATATATATATGTATTACATTGACAAAGTCAAAGCCAACTTCATTTGCTTTGATGGACAATTACTGAGACGAAGCAAAACTTTTGTAGATTTAACTTTCTTCAAAAGAAAATAAAGTCTTATCAAACCTTGTCAGTAATACTAAAAGATAAATTTCTTAAAAGCAATAACTCAAGTTCCAAAGAAAGTAGAAAGAATTAAAAATAATAATGATGCCATCTAGTATTTATTTACCTAAGAATAATAAATTAACAACACCATTTGTTCACCCAATTATACAATTTGTTTGATATAATCAAAAAAATAATGGCAACTACTTAAGTCTCTACAAATAAGAATCCCGAGACTTTCACAACTAAGATTTACTTCTTTGAATCTTACTGCTTCTTATCTTTTTTTCTTACTTTCCCTTTCCCTTTTAACTTTCATTGGCACATTTGATCAAGTGCACATGTGGCCACATTTTATTCAGGGCCTAAGGCACCAAGTCTTCACTTCTTCTAAAAGCCTTTGACCCCCCTTCTAAGACTCCCTACCCCTCCCTCTTGCTTTTCCCTTGAGGCTCAGAGAAAAGAAGCCTACAACCATCATGCCTCCATGGTTCCACCTTTGCCACCGTTATGCCTTCATGGCTTCACTTTTGCCATGCCTCCATAGCTCCACCTTCACTATTGACATGCCTCTAGGACCAAGCATCACCATATTTGACCAAGACCCATCATCTTTGGAGTCTTGCACTAGATCCCTATCTGTTCCCCCCTTCATGTTTGGATAGTAAGCCCAATCTCATCTTCACTTTCTACTTTCTAGTTTCAGTAGTTGAAAAATCTTGGTTTGGGTGTTTGACATTTCATAGGGATACAATGATTTCATAGGGGTTCACATCTGTCTTCTGGAATCTGGACTCATCTCAGTAAGGGCTTTGGTTTCAACCCATAATCACTAAAATCGTTTCAACCCGATAACTTTGGGTTATTGCTTCAACCTGAGTGAAATCGATTTCTCTCATGTGAGACCTCAGTTTTAGTTGGTTTGGCAATTTTCAGCTTCCACTTAACCCGCCACACCCAATGCCCAATCCTACATGCGACTAACTCTCTAATTTGGATAGAACAAAAAAATTCTTGAAGTAAATGAGAGTTTTTTCCCCCAATATTTGTGTAATTAATTTGATGCTCATAATCACTCCTTCAAGTGATAATTATTTTTTGGTGACAACAAATGAAACAAGTCTTGACACATTCAGAATCAATTTTCCTCTGATTGCAATAAGTTGGCCTTACATACTCAAACAAAAGATACTTGAAACTAAATGTGGGATATGTTTAGATATAACTAAAAATTCACCCAATGTCTATCATATCTAACTTAAAATTTCTCCAATTGCTTCTAAAGTGAAAACCTTTATTAACCAGATTGTGTTCGTAATGATATCGAAAATAGCTGTGAAAGCTGTTGTTGGAATGGGATTGCTTGACCTCCTCTTAGTATAAGAGAGAGATAATAATAAAATTAAAAGAGAGATATATTAATGAAAAAAGTGAAATGTACAAGTTAAATCCAAATGTAAAATATAAAAAGATAAAGGGAAAATCTTCAAAATTATAAAATATGAAAGTCAGTTGTTATAGTTAGTGAACAAAAAAATTGTATGAACAGTACAAATGTTGATCTTTCCTAGTGTATAAATCCACTATTCATTATAACTTTTGAATTATTGGGAAAAACTTATCAAATGGGAGAATTTCTGGGTTGTTTTGTAAAAAATTATTTATTTCTCACTTTAGATGGTAAATACGGAAAAATGAAGGGTCAATATATATAAGGAGCAATGTTTTCTAGCCATCCCATTTCATGGTCACGTTCAAAGCCGCTCAAAATCAGAAAAACAACATCCTCATCTGTGTCACGACCACGGAACTGACCAGGCAGCAGCCGCAGCACAAATTTCTCTCTCAGATGAAAAGCTAATATCTTTGGGAACCATTGAGCTACAAAGCCATGGCTTTTCTTCTACGCAACCTCCCTCCATCTCTTCTACTCCAATCCAAATCCAAAGAAAAACCCCCTCACCAAACGCTTTCTTCATCAAAGCCCAGCTTTCACTATTCTATATGTTGCACCTCCTCTTCTTCACCGACCAGCCTCCTAAGCACCACTGCACAAGTTGCCCAGGTTAACACACCACCCGGTGCTCAAGATAAACAGCAACAGAAAGATGAATTCTATGTCAATCTCGGTCTTGCTGTGAGGACACTCCGTGAGGACCTTCCTCTACTCTTCATCAAAGATCTCAATTATGACATTTACAGGTAATTTTCTCATCTGGGTCTTCAAATTCTCTTTTTTGAGGTCTTAATTCGAGCATTTTTCTGAAAGAAAATGGAAAACGTATTTGAAATTTGATCATTTCAGGGATGATATAACGTTCAAGGACCCTTTGAATACATTTACTGGTATTGAAAAGTACAAATTGATCTTCTGGGCATTGCGGTTTCATGGCAAAATTTTGTTTCGTGAGATTGCTCTGGATGTATATCGGATATGGCAGGCTTCGGAGAATGAGATATTGATTAGGTGGAACTTGAAGGGTGTTCCTCGGGTTCCATGGGAGACTAAGGGGGAATTTCAGGGTACTTCACGGTATAAACTGGACCGAAATGGCAAGATTTATGAACACAAAGTTGACAATTTAGCATTCAATTTTCCACAGGCCATCAAACCAGTTTCGATTTTGGATTTGATCACTGCATGCCCAGCTAGTCCAAATCCTACATTTTTATTGGGTCCTGTGGATGCCTGCTCTTCTTCATGGATAGAGTTTTACCGGGCAGTTAGGGAGACATTGGATCAAGAAGTGAGGTTGCTACCAATTGATGGTCTAACTATATGTTCATAATTGCCATTTGGCAAGCTGTTTCATAGTTGATGTATACAATAGAGTCGAATAGGTTAGATGTAATGAAATTGGTCAATAGCATATGTTCGATTTGTTGAAGGATAAGAGTGTATAGAGATAGGCAGGGATGCTGCAGAGTCCAAGTTGCTCACTCTGTTGATGTTGGAGGAAATGAAGCTTGACATGTTTGGTGAGCTTACGGTATACACATGACATACGTCTATATGGGCAATAATCTTCAAAAAATTGATTTTTAGTAATTTATTTCAATTCAGTAATCGAAATTAATCTTATTTTCTGTTATAATTGTCAAACCGTATGGATCACACTTTTTCAGAGGGATCAATTTTATACCTGCATTGAAATTTGCTCGTTGCACTATTGTTTTACTGTACTTATTTCTATGCATCTTATATAGGTCTTCTATAGTCTATTTGAATCTTTATATTTGAAACATTGATCATCACTTGGTTGATTTCCACAATAAGTAATTTGTTTTGTGAGAATGACTTGATCTGGAATTGTGAAGTCAACAGATGTAATGTAGACATGCTTGCTTATCTCCATTTTTATGCGACTATTTTTGGTTAGATACATGACCTTGCTGTATTTTCCATGTCATAAGTGCTTTTGTTGTTGTTTATACATATTTACTTGCTAAATAAGAACTCTGCAATCCTAATCAATGATTCTGACATGAATGAGTTTGAAGTTAGTAAGTGTGAATGAATTATTTATCCCACATGCTGTTTAAATTTTGGCAACAGCATCCATTAGAGTTTGCTTGCTCTCGCCCCACTTGACATATTATTAGAACACAATGGTTTGTTTTCATCACAAAAGGTTTATACTCAATACTTATCAAACCGTAATTTTGCGTTTGTTTGCCTGTAACTGCCCAAAGTAAGTTTGCTGAGAAGCAACTCGAGCTACTGTTGAGGAAAAGTAATTCTGGCACTCTTGTAGAAAGCCAAACAAATTTTCTTTGAATTATGATTTTGCACGTACCTTGATTTACTTGGACCTGGCATGTGAGAGCTTTTATGTGCATATTGCTGTCTGTGTTCGAATCAATGACATTATTCTTGCATTTGAAAGTGAATAATATGTGTACATCTTTGGTTTCTTACCATGTATTCAGCGAGCAACATCCCATGGCTGTCTTCGTGGGGTTGTCAAACTGTATTCCCATTTCCCTCTTCTAAAAGCCCCTCTGTTGTATGAAATTATTTTTAGATTATACTGAGGTCCATAGAAACTGATATAGTTCATAGAGACATCCAAATATGCCCTCTGTTGCCATGTAAGATTTGCCCTCTTATTTTAGTTTACCTTTTCCTTAGTTCATGACTAAAATATCTTTCTCATTTGAGTGTTGCTATGTGCGTGGAAGTATTTCACGAATTTTGATTACGAAAGAAGTCTACATTTTTGGTTATTCTAAAATCAGAATAAGAAAAGTGAAGTCCGCATTTTATATGGAATAGTCTTCTGGTGACTAACATTTTCAATCTTCAGCTTAATTCTGGCTGCATAATTAAATCACATTTGCGATTGGTATTCTAATCATGATTTGTCTAACTAGATGTGTTCCATCTTTCTACCAATCAGGGAAGACCCATGCTAACCCTCGCTCCCCCTCCCATGGGCCAAGGTTTCCTACCATTCTATCTTTTTACTGTTTGAAAATGTAACCAGGCTGTCATTTCGGATAGAGTGAAGGGGACACAATTCCTTTGAAAAAAGTCATATGTACTCAAAATAAATCACATATAAAAATTTTATTTAAAAAAATTATACCATTAAATTTTAGAGTGCTGCCACTTACATGAGAGGTCACACAGGATCTTTACAATGTACCTACTAACAATTGGGGTTGTTAATTGTGCACAAATAGCACTGGGAGATGCTAATAATACATTCTGCAAACTGTGTATTTTTCTCACGTGTACCTAGTATTTTTTAAAATTTTTTAGGTCTTATCAAAATCTTGTTTAAATGAATTTATATCATTAAATTTTATTGAGTTTTACAATTTAAGTAATGAAACTTAGTAAATTTAATATCAAAATTTAGTAAAATTTTGCTAGGAATAGAAGGACTGATTTAATAACACGATTGGCATGATCAAAAGTCTGCTAAATAGTACTACTTTGTATAGTTGCAGACCATGCCATGCTAAATTACATACCTTCATGTCTGACTGAGCAGCTTTAGGAAACCTCACCATGGAAACGTAAGGAGTAGGAGCATTGAGAGGGAACTTCAGTTTTCTAAGAATAAGCTTCTCCTGTATAGTAAACCATTCCACATATTAGATTCTTAATACGAAAGCCATGAACCTGTGTCACTTAAAACCGATCCAGTTCAGAACAGAAACGATGACATAGAAAGATAAGTACCATTCCGAGCATTTGAACTCTTGTATATGACTCGGCTGAAATGCTTATCAAATCTTTGACCTAGAATAGAAGGCGACAGAAAACACATTACTATCATCACGATAAACCATTTCATACGGTAGGATGTTCATTAACCCTTTCTTACCCTAAGATGCCAAAAATCCTCATACTTTGAGGCCAGCAAAAGTGCTGTCAGACCAACTAATTGCATATCATTCTTCGTAATTGTCACAAGAGAGAGATAGTGATCTAACAATGTAACCGTGAGATACAGGGTTTCCGGCATCAAATCAAATTTGAAGTGCACCTCTAAGCCAAGGATGATAATGCAGAGAAAATTAATAACGAATCCCCAACGAGCACAAGAGAGAAACAAAATGACACTAAAAGGAAAATCCATCTGAAGGATAGGGCGAATCAGCTATGTACTTCAATTAACCAGTTGATCAGTATGCCCCGCATAGGAGGTGTGATGTCTGGCTGAATTGACATGTAATTTGCCAAAGGACACTGTGCCTGCAGAAGCAAAGTGAGAATACAATTTAGCAAAAAAAAAAAACGATGAGGATGAAATGTAAGATAAATTTACATGGACAAAATGATAAAGCAAGATATAATATGACCACATTCAGTGAGGAAGGAACCAAAAGTATGGACATGACAAAAGTAGTATAACCGGACTGCCTTTTCTCAAAATAGACATGAAGAATCCTATCTAAAAATATGGAAGAAAGCAACATGATCAATGAAATTTTAGTCAGTTCTGCTAATAATATACTTGCCAAAGTGTGCATTGGAAGTGTTAATAAAATTGTTCCTGAAGGAAAGAGAAGACCTATACAATCTCAGAAGCAGAGAGATGACACGAACTTACGTACACTGAGTATATCCAGCAATGCCCAACAAAGTCATGTTATCAAATTACATTGCAAGAAAATTCGAAGCAATGCCTAACTTCCTTTAAAAGCTTAGGGAAGAAATGCCTAACTTCCAGAAATGCCTAATTTTAGTCATTATAAGTGAAGCTACTAAAATCTGTCATGATATGAGAAGGTGAGAAAATAGATGGGGATATCAGAAGCTAACCTCAGTGACCCAATAATACTGATATTTGTCGTCAATGGATTCAGAAACTTCTAGTTGATCACATTCATTATCAATACTTGGTAGGCTATCCTCCTCCATAACTTCACAACTTTCCTTGAGAAACTGCAAAATAATGCCACTAGTTAGATTATTCTATATGGAAAATGCAAATGAAATGTGGTACAACACAATAAGAATGAACCTTAGATCGTTCCATTAATAATGTTGTATAAGATTTTCGGCAACCAGACTTTTTCCTCACAATGAAGTCAGTGGAATTTGTGTCCAGATTGCTGTCTCCACTGGATAGAAGCTGTTCTTGATTTGCATCATTGGAAACTGTTGCCAAACCATTCTCTGGAAGAGTCAAAGCAATTGCTTCCTCATCCTGAGATGACACTGCAGCAGCTGATCTTGATTTATTAAGAACCGATTTGGACTTAGATTTTAAAGTCCTTTGAGAATCAGATGCCCTAAGTGTGGCCTTAACAGGAGGCTGAAAACAAAACGGCCAAAAAGCAAGTTCACATTCCACATCTTTTGTTACAAAATAATGTAGATACTCTCAACACAAAGAAACAAAACAATCTAAATGTAGCAGAAACTATGGACTGACTAAACAGTAGCCTATGGTAGCTAAATGAACACAATCCCAATATTTAGCAACTTATCAAAAGTTTATTGATAATGCATTAACTATAGCTTTAACTATTAGCAGCAAACTTATCACCCTCAGTCCACAAAGGGCAATAGAGAGTGTGCCTAAAGCAATAACACAGGACACAAATCACAGAGATCCAGGTAAACCATTTTAAATTAATATTTCTTTTCTTATAACATTTTCAGCAATAATTTCTAACCTCGACAATAAATTAAATGGTTCAGCCTGATCTATATTGATTACATTACCTCATTGTACTAAAATTAGCAAGAAAATCTGAACAATCAAAATGAAGAGAAATTTTGAAGAATGGGTATTGCTCCCGTTAAATCAGATAAAGAATGTAGAGATAACAAATTGGAATGTATAGCTTGACATACCTTGATGGATGCATGTAGAACATTGGTTCGAACCCTGGATCCAAGATAAATTTCATGATATATAATTAACTTTTAATTACAAGAAACCTCATCCTTAAATGACTGATTAAAAGAATCGAAGTCTGACTAATTATTCAACAACTCAATATTCCAAGTCAAAGATAAATGGAGACTTAGTGGGCATCGGTGGATATAAATGGGCAAGCAAGCACAAAATTAGAGATTACAATGGAAATTCAAATTTCTAAAATCTCGAGTTTCCCATTTTAGGTGAAAAAAGATCAATAGTTTTAGTATGATATCCTCACACATCTCACTTGAACCTGAAATTTGTTGACGAAAAAAAGTCTCCTTACATTTGGCTTATATGAAAGTGCTGAACTATCACAACTGCCAACAAGAACAACTTTAGGGAGGAATAAAAAACAAACAAAGAGGGTGAAAATCAGTGGACTAAAGAATGTCTTGGTGACTACAAAAAGGACATAAAGTCACTCTCCACGAAGCAAGTATTGAATCTATTATAGCAAAATCAGCGGTATAAAATCCTGTAAGACAAAAAAGCCAAATGCAAGAATTTTACTTGCTAACAGCACTTTCTTTTTACTCCAGAACAACAATCTAAAACATTTAATAGCATCATAGCTTTCTAAATCAAATATTAATCATAAACATTATTACTCACATGTGCACAAAGCCATCACTCACTTTGGTCTTAGATAGATGGCTTCTTGCATTTATTTGTTGGCAACTAACTTTCTGCCTGTTGTTGACTTGGCTTGAATCAACATTAAACTAAGTTTAATCAACTTTAAATAATTCTATCCAACAAAAATTTCGGAGCACTAATCTACATCGCAGCTCTTACTGAGGATCCCACTTTTTCTTCCCTCTGTTCCAGAACTTCTAGCATTTTCCTAAAAAGTAAAAAGGGGGGAAAGGGGGCAAAGATTTTAAAGATTAAGACAATAGAAGGAAAAATGCTAATTGTAAGCAATTGCATCAACCTTTGTGTTGCTCAAATTTGCCCTGTATCCCCTCCTCGGCACTGGTAAAGATTTCCTTCAAGAAGAGACAGATGAATAATCTAGCTTTAGATTCACTTTATTCAAGGAATAAAAATGTGAAAAGAATAATTTTGATGAGATATACAAACCTTGTAGTTGTAAGTACAATAGGCTTCCTTGCAGTCCTGACAGAGAAAAATATGCCATAGAATTTGTCTACAATGAAGTACTTGAAACCATGAATATCAACCATGCAATTCTCCAACCTGCCAGTATATGTAAGATAACCATGATACAATAACCAAAGTACCTGCCCTCTGTGACAAAAGATTGTCGGCCTCCATTTTTATTGTTCTTCTGTTCATCTAAAGGTTCTCTCAAATCCGTGCTCACTGTTTATTATAGGAAAGGAAACTGAACACCTAATTTTGATTCCTCGGATAGGAAGTATACACTAAAAACTTGAAGGAAAAATCACCTCTCTTGGAAGCATTTAACTGAACATCATCTTGACTTTTTTTTCCTTGCACTCTTCCCTAATTTGAGCAAGAAAAGAAATCAGTACTTCTTAGTTGTAAACCAATAGAAGGTTTCAGTTGATATTATTTCATATATAATGCCCTTCTTAGTTCCAAAAATTTTTGTTAGAGCAAAAGGTGGGCTATGAAGACAGAAATTCATAGATAAATCTCACACTTAATAAAGCATAAGACGTAACATGATTAACCACCTATTGTAGACACCTAATTTTGTCCAAATCCTAAAAAGATAAAAATAATAAAGAAAAGAAAATTAAAAATAAAATAAATTCGAAAATCAAAAAATAAAAATTAAGAAGAATTGAAAAAAAAGAAGAAAAATGAAAAGAAAAATAAAGGGTAGGTAGTTGCATGAAGGAGAGTTGGTTGCATGAAGGAGAGGTAGTTGCATGAAGGAGAGTTAGTTGCATGAAAGAAAATTAGATGCATAAAAGAAAGTTAATTGCATGAAGGAAGTTAGATGCATGAAAAGTAGTTGGATGCATGAAAGGTGGTTAAATGCATGAGGGGAGGTAGATACATGAAGGAAAGTTAGATGCATGAAGGATAGTTAGGTGCATAGGATGGCTATATAAGGAGGCCTAAGGAGGGCACTAAGAACACACAACAAAAACCAAGAAGAAGAGAGCAAGAGAAGGAGAGGAAGAGAGCACCAAGAGGAGAGAAAAGAGAGAAGAGAGAAGAAGTAGGAGAGTAAGGCTACATCAAAGTAGCTCTTTTCCTTTTGATTCAACTAAAGAAGCTCCTTCAAGTAGCATTCAAATTCTACACTCACTAAGAAGAAGAGTGGAAGAATTCATCATCTAAGGTATGCACATCTCTCACCCTTTGTTGAGTTGATTTTCTTGTGTTAAAACCTTTGATTATCCCAACGATGGTCGTTGATGCAATTGGTGAAAACGATTGCAATTAGCTATCCTGAGGGAAGTACGTTATGGATTATATTGAAGAAATTGATGTAATTCATGTAACGTGACTAACACCCATTATTTTGAAATTAAACCCCTCTTTAAAATCTTGATTTCTTTCAAATGTCATAGCACTTGCGGTTGACGAAAGTGACTGCTTTTGTTATTCTCCCCAGATAATTACGTTGTGTATTATGTTGAAGAAATTGGCAAAATCTCTCCAACGTAAATATCACAAATCCCCTTTTTTCTAGAAATCCCAAAATAAAAGGTTTTAACCAAAATCAAAGCATGAATTTGAAATTAAAAAGTAACAAAACACCAACGTGGTACCGAATGGGCGTTGTAGGGGTGCTAATACCTTCCCTACACGTAACCAACCCCCGAACACGATTTCTGTGATGCAGACCTAAATTTCGGTGTCCGATCTCACCATTTAAACTTAGATCGGTGGCGACTCCAAAATTTTTAAGTTTTCCAAAACATCCACGAAAATCATTTTTCCACACTTATTTTCTCTTTCCGGTCGCCGCGTCCGCGTCGCGATGTCGACACCTATGACAATTTTGCTCACAACTTAAAGCACCTCTATCCTTTAGACACCGTAGATAATTTAGATTTTAAAATCACAGTTCCATTATTTGCCCCATTACACAGTATCAAGATCTTAAATACATGGTTATTAAAGGTTTGGTGTTTTGGATCGCTGTACCGGAGTACTCTACATCAGTTTGTTTATTGTTGAGTGGCATCTCACGAATTAATTCAGCATCCCAGAATAATGGTTCACAATGAACCTAGTAACTAAAAGATATAAAATATCATAGAAGGAGTTCACCTTTATAAAAGGAGTATCCACTCCACTAAACAACTAAACAAGAAAGCAGAAACAAGCATAAAATAACAGCAAGTGTGCGGAGCGGTGCTTAGTAAGTTTTTATACCGTGAAGGATTTTCTTGAATAGGCACTCACTACCATCGTGCCTGAACCTGCGGAAACCCTAGAAAGGAACGTAAAAGATTAGGAACACCAAATAGCAGGCATTCAACAATAGAAAAACAGAAGCATTTAAAAGAGATATACTACATTAATCCTGCACAGTTAAGGATACTAGAAAGATCTTTCTCTGAGGTCAAACATCACAAGACCAATTTCTATAATGTCAATTACCCAAAGAGACTGAGATTGATGTACCAACAAATAAAACCAAGTGAAACAATTGATTAAATTGTCAATGTAAATATGCAAGCACATTTTATGAGCACACCCAGTCAATATATTAATTTGAAGAGTTCACATGGACTACAAGTTGACGGTCCAGTCTATGCAGTCTGACTTGAGATTCAGTACTTTCATTCTAAATTTTATAATAACACATTCTACGAATAAATTCCAATAATCATTAGTCTAGAAAATTTAAAGAAGAGAACAGAAGTTTGGGAATCGCCAACTGAATACCAACATAAAATATAACAAGTTATATTCCGAAAATTAATTTTACATATTTTATTTGATTATATAAAATACTACTACTTTTTAAATCTAAAAGTAAAGATTCTCACTTTGGTTTGGAGCCTTCACGTCCTATATTCCTCGCATAGTTGCCTCGCACATTGCTGACATCAACCAATGCTTTTCTCACACTTCCATTAGCTACCAAAACCCAATAAGTGCAAATCATAAATGCATTTCTCAACATATTTTTGTCAATTTTTGATAACAAAATTGGTCTGATTAAAACTTACAAGAAGTGCCAGATTTGCCACTACTTTTCTCCATGCTTTTGGAACCACCCTTCAACCCCAGAAAATGCCAAAAAAAATCATAGTCATGTACTCATTAAGCAATGGCATGCCCAAAGATATCAAATATATGGACGCTTTATGAGCAACTACCTACGTTAGAGTGTATTCAGAAATTATCAGGACCATGTTACCTTTGAATTATGGCAGTATTCAGAACAAGGCCTTTTCTAGCTACCAGAGCATTCTTTCTACATAAATTGTGATTTGTGAAACAGGGTGAGAAAACATAGTAGAATAATTTCTCTATTTCTCAGAAAATTGATAAAATGTGTAAAGAAAATGAAATTCAATTTACTTTAAGTTATCTAGGTCTATGAAAAAGAACAAGATTATATAAATACAGATAAGAGCATGGCCCATGCAGGTCTCGAACCTGCGACCTTCGCGTTATTAGCACGACGCTCTAACCAACTGAGCTAATAGGCCGACGTTAAGGGGAGCTTTTTTATTGCCTTACGGGGTGCTTAAGTTCAGATGTTTTCGTCTACTTTTTATTTTTTCTTTCATGTTAGAGCTTTTTTTTTTTTACACTGATATTTTATTTTTTTATTTTTGTTTACACTGATATTAGAGCCTTTCATGTTAGAGCTTTGTTAAACAACTCATAAGAGATTCTAATAAAACCTGTTAAGAAAACTTTATTATATGAGGGGATAAGTCAGAAAAACCCAGCATATTAAGCAAAAATATACCCTCACAAAATGACTAATGGTTGCTAAATTTATGGATTGTTATAGTTTAATTTATGAAATTTAATAATTTTAATTTTTTGAAGAAAAAATTTATAAATTTTAATTTATAAGAATAAAATAATTAAGTTAAAGCATGTAGTGATAGATATAATCCAAAATCTAAAATTCTCTTAATGTTCTTTCAACTCATCCATTTAGGGTTTAGATTTTTTAATTTTAACAATTTTTTTATAATTTAATATGTGAATTTTATTTTTTAACTATTTTTCAATTTTATAGTTAATTCCCACTTATTTTCTCAAAAGGACTATTAATCTAAAATTTTTCTCAACTTAGAATTTAGATTTTTTTAAGCGTGCTTTTACTAAAATTATGGCTATTAATATTTTTTTTTCTTTCAACAAAAGGGCTAACATGCCCAAACCAACACAAAACGCAATAATCCGTTCCTCGGTGAGAATCGAGTTGCATTACATAAAGTAATTTTCTAATAGCTTTGATATTGATTAATTCAGGTTGAGACTCAAAGGAAAATTGAAGCTACACATTTTATTAGAAATTGTTGTGGAAGCTTCAAGTACCTGAAGAGATTAAGTTGTTTCTGTGGAAGCTTCTCCACGATTGGGTTGCAGTTAAAGACAATTTGCGTAGAAGAGGTATAACCTTAGATGGCCTATCCTGCCCAAATTGTGCTGCCGAAGTAGAAACAATTCTCCATCTTTTCATTGAATGCCCTAATGCATATACAGTCTAGAGACTATCCCCATTTTTGTTATCCTCTAAGTCACTGCTGTTGGGTCCATCCCATGTCGGCAGTCAACAATAAATGGCAGCAAATTTGGAAAAAGAAGCCAGCTGCATAAGAGGTGGAAAGCTTCAATTTGAACACGTTTTGGTATGCTGAAATTTCTGCCACTCTACTATACATTTTGCAGCTCATAATTCCCTATAAATAGATGCCTCATTCAGCAAAAGCAGAGAGAAGCAAGAGGAGAGCCAAAGAGAAAGGCTCAAGTCTCAAGTAGAGAAAATAAGGCTAAAGCCAAGTGTAAGAGGCAAGCCTAGAGAGAAATAATTTTATTTCTCTAAGAGTGTGAGATAAAAGAGAGTCTGAGTAATTCCCAATAGAGTGAGGGTGTGGGTATACACCAGAAAAATTAGGTGTCATCTCTAGTGGGTCTCACTGAGTGCCACTATAATTTTAGTATCACTTGAAAGAGAGTAAAGTGTGTTGTAAGGATATTTGTAATTATCCTTATTATAGTGGAATATTTTCTCGGAGCTTGTCCCGTGGTTTTTCCCTCAAAATTGGAGGGTTTTCCACGTTAAATATTTGTGCCTCTTGTATTTATTTTTCTGCTTAAATTTGTTGTGTATAATTTATTTGCACAGTGGAAAAAAGTGATCTTGAGGTGCTTTCGCTGTTATTAAGCCTCTGATCCAATTTTTCCCAACAAGTGGTATCAGAGCCCCTGGTTATATTGTTGAAATTTATTTTTGCAATTGGCTGGTTATACCGCCTCTGGTCTGGCTAAGCCGCCAAATTTGATTTCTCTGTAATTGGCTGATTTTACCGCCTAATTTATTTGTCTCACTAATTGTTGGCTTATATCAGATGGAGGTCAATACAAGCAGAATGATTAGTTTGAACGGCACCAACTATCACATATGGAGGGGAAAAATGAAAGATCTCCTTTATGTGAAAAGTTGGCATTTACCAGTGTTTGCTTCAGAAAAGCCTGAATCAAAAACCGATGATCAGTGGGCATTTGAAAATGTCCAAGTATGCAGTTTTATTCGGCAGTGGGTGGATGACAACGTGCTCAACCACATTAATGATGAAACGAATGCCAAGACGTTATGGGAGAAACTTGAATCTCTGTATGCTCGAAAGACCGGCAACAACAAGCTCTTCTTGATTAAGAAGATGATAAAGTTACACTATAAGGAAGATAGCTCTATCTCCGATCATTTAAATGAATTTCAAGGAGTCTTACAACAGTTATCTTCCATGGGTGTAAAGTTTGAAGATGAGATTCAAGCTCTTTGGCTGCTCGGTACTCTACCAGACTCTTGGGAGACATTCAGAATGTCACTTTGCAACTCCGCTCCTGATGGCGTAGTGACGATGGAACATGTTAAAAGTGCTGTCTTAAACGAAGAGATGAGAAAAAGATCTCAAGCTTCGTCTTCACAGCCTGATATTCTTGTCACCGATGATAGGGGGAGAAGCAATAGTAGAGGTCTGAAAGGCAGAGACAAAAGCCGGAGCAAATCTAAGCCCAGATCCAAAAATATGGAGTGTCACTATTGTGGCAAGTTGGGGCACTTTAAAAGGCAGTGTTTCAAATACAAGAAAGACAAGAAAAATGGCAACGCTGAGGAAGAGAAGAAAGATCAGGTTGCCGCTGCCGAACTAGTCATTGTTTGTGACGAGGAGGTAATTAATTTTGCCTGTCATGAAACAAGTTGGGTCGTGGATAGTGGAGCTTCATTACATGTTACATCAAACAGGGAGCTCTTCTCATCTTATACAACCGATAATTTTGGGGTGTTAAAGATGGGTAATAATGGTTTCTTAAATGTTGCCGGCATGGGAGATATCCACCTAGAGACCAACAGAGGAGCAAGGCTGATTCTCAAGGATGTTAGGCATGTGCCTGATATCCGCTTCAACTTGATCTCAGTAAAGAAGTTGGATGATGAAGGTTACTACAACACCTTTGGTAATGGGCAATGGAAGCTTACTAAAGGTTCGTTGGTTGTGGCTCGAGGAGAGAAGAGCCCAAGCTTGTATTTAACACAAGCTAAAATTTTTGGTGACTTCATCAACACAATGGATGATGAGAAGACAGCTGAGATGTGGCACAGGAGACTTAGTCACATCAGTGAGAAGGGACTCAATTGCTTGGGCAGGAAAAACCTGCTCTCAGGTATAAAGAGCACGAGCTTGAAGAAATGTGCTCATTGCATGGCCGGAAAGCAGAACAGAGTTGCCTTCAAGAGTCACTTTCCTTCAAGGCAATTGGATATGCTAGAATTGGTGCACTTCGATGTTTGCGGTCCCTTGAAGGTAAAGTCCTTTAGCGGTGGACTTTATTTTGTGACATTCATTGATGATCATTCAAGGAAACTTTGGGCTTATGTCTTAAAGACCAAAGATCAAGTCCTTGATGTTTTCAAACAGTTTCATGCATCTGTTGAGAGGGAGACTGGAAAAAAGCTTAAGTGTATTCGCACTGACAATGGTGGCGAGTACTGTGGTCCTTTTGATGAATACTGCAGAAAGATGGGCATTAAGCATCAAAAAACGCCTCCAAAGACTCCACAGTTAAATGGTCTAGCTGAAAGGATGAACCAGACCTTGCTAGAGAGAGTCAGATGTTTGCTTTCAGAAGCAAAGCTGCCAAAATACTTTTGGGGGGAGGCTTTGCTTACAGCAGTATATGTGATCAATCTATCTCCAGCGGTTGCTCTAAATGGTGATGTACCAAACAAAGTTTGGTATGACAGAGAAGTCTCTTATGATCACCTATGAGTTTTCGGATGTAAGGCGTTTGTTCACATTCCGAAGGATGAAAGATCCAAGCTTGATGCTAAGACACGACAGTGCATCTTTCTTGGTTATGGTCTTGATGAATTTGGCTACAGGTTATATGACCCGATTGAGAAGAAACTGATTCGAAGTCGGGATGTAGCATTTATTGAAGACCAAACTATTGATGATATAGAAAAAGCAGAAAAGAAAGTGTCTGGTGACAGCGATGGCTTGGTTGATCTAAACCCAGTTCCTATGGTGAACTTACCTGATCCAGGCAATGATGATACTCAAGGTGGGGAACAGATTAATGACCAACCAAGGGCGGATAATGCTGGAAATGATGATGAAGTTGTTGAGCAGGGGGAGCAACCCCCTCCACTGCCACTCAGAAGAACAGAGAGAGAGCGGCATCCATCAACTAGGTACCCAAGTTCTGAGTATATCCTCCTTACTGATGAGGGGGAGCCAGAAGATTTTGAAGAAGCACAAACTCATAAGGATAAAGCCCAGTGGCTGACAGCTATGCAAGACGAGATGGATTCCTTGCAGAAAAATGATACTTATGAGCTTGTGGAACTTCCAAAAGGCAGAAAAGCCTTAAAGAACAAATGGGTGTTCAAGCTTAAGAGAGATTGCAACAAGCTGGTAAAGTATAAAGCTCGCTTAGTCGTAAAAGGTTTTAGACAAAAGCGAGGAATCAATTTTGATGAGATTTTCTCTCCAGTTGTTAAGATTAGCTCAATTAGAGCTATACTAGGATTGACAGCCAGCTTAGATCTAGAGCTTGAACAGTTAGATGTGAAAACTGCATTTCTTCATGGTGATTTGGAGGAAGAAATCTACATGATTCAACCAAAAGGGTTTGAAGAGAAAGGGAAGGAACACATGGTCTGTAAATTGAAGAAGAGCCTGTATGGATTAAAGCAGGCTCCAAGGCAGTGGTATAAGAAATTTGACTCTTTCATGATTAGTCATAGTTATACCAGAACTGATACAGACCATTGTGTATATTTTAAAACATTTCCTGATGACAAATTCATTATTCTCTTATTATATGTAGATGACATGTTGATTGTGGGGCAGGACACAAAGATGATTGGTGATCTGAAAAAGGAGTTGTCAAAGGCATTTGACATGAAAGATCTTGGACCAGCAAGGCAAATTCTGGGAATGCAGATTTTGCGAGACCGAAAAGCTAGAAAGCTATGGTTGTCACAAGAAAAGTATGTGGAGCGGGTCCTAGAAAGATTCAACATGCAAAGTGCTAAGCTAGTTAGCACACCATTGGCCAATCACTTTAAACTTAGCAGAAAAAGTTGTCCCACTGGGGAAAAAGAAGAATAAGACATGGCTAAGATTCCTTACTCCTCTGTAGTTGGGAGTTTGATGTATGTCATGGTCTGTACCCGTCCAGATATTGCTCATGCAGTAGGAGTAGTCAGCAGGTTTCTTTCCAACCCAGGGAAAGATCATTGGGAAGCTGTAAAGTGGATCTTAAGATATCTTAGAGGCAATTCAAAATTGTGCTTGTATTTTGGTATGTCAGAACCAATTTTGAAGGGTTATGCAGATGCAGATATGGCAGGTGACCTGGATAGTAGAAAATCTACTTCAGGATTCTTATTTACTTTTGCAGGGGGAGCTGTATTATGGCAGTCTAAATTGCAGAAGTGTGTTGCCTTATCTACAACTGAGGCAGAATACATTGCCATGACCGAAGCAGGAAAAGAAATGCTTTGGTTAACTAGACTTCTTCAACAATTGGGAATAAAGCAGTAAAGGTCTGTGATTTACTGTGATAGTCAAAGTGCTCTTGATTTGAGTAAAAATACGATGTACCACTCGCGTACAAAGCACATTGATGTGAGATATCATTGGCTGCGATTAGCAGTAGAAGAAGAACAGTTCAAGCTTGAAAAGATTCACACTAATAACAATCCTGCTGACATGATGACAAAAGTCGTAACTCGAGAGAAGCTTCAAACTTGTGCCAGGTTGGCTGGCATGAATTCTATTTGATGGCATCTGGGTTTATACTCCTTCCTCATGGGCTGGAGGGGGAGAATTGTTGGGTCCATCCCATGTCGGCAGTCAACAATAAATGGTAGCAAATTGGGAAAAAGAAGCCAGCTGCATAAGAGGTGGAAAGCTTCAATTTGAACACGTTTTGGTATGCTGAAATTTCTGCCACTCTACTGTACATTTTGCAGCTCATAATTCCCTATAAATAGATGCCTCATTCAGCAAAAACAGAGAGAAGCAAGAGGAGAGCCAAAGAGAAAGGCTCAAGTCTCAAGTAGAGAAAATAAGGCTAAAGCCAAGTGTAAGAGGCAAGCCTAGAGAGAAATAATTTTATTTCTCTAAGAGTGTGAGATAAAAGAGAGTCTGAGTAATTCCCAATAGAGTGAGGGTGTGGGTATACACCAGAAAAATTGGGTGTCATCTCTAGTGGGTCTCACTGAGTGCCACTATAATTTTAGTATCACTTGAAAGAGAGTAAAGTGTGTTGTAAGGATATTTGTAATTATCCTTATTATAGTGGAATATTTTCTCGGAGCTTGTCCCGTAGTTTTTCCCTCAAAATTGGAGGGTTTTTCACGTCAAATATTTGTGCCTCTTGTATTTATTTTTCTACTTAAATTTGTTGTGCATAATTTATTTGCACTGTAGAAAAAAGTGATTTTGAGGTGCTTTCGCTGTTATTAAGCTTCTGATCCAATTTTTCCCAACAACTGCCACATGTTGGTCTATTGAATTGGTAAATTGCTCCTCGTGAGTTATGCAAGAAGTCCAAAGAGTATCAAAATATGGTTGAATTAGCTGCAGTCATGCATTGGGGACTTTGAAAGGCCAGGAATGACTTGACTTTTAATAATAAGTCTTGGTTGCCTCATTAGATTGTTGAAAAAGCACTAGAGCAATAATTTTTTTTGTTGGTATAGCATTAAAGCAATATTTTGAGTTTAAATCAGTTGCATCATATTCATGATGTATTTTGTTGTACCCTCTTTTGTAGCTAATTTGTATTAGGTAAATGTGGGACTATGTGTGAGTAGTCTCACGTTTGGTCCATGTTAATAGATGTAATCTAAGTTAAAATTTTTTAAAAAAATTAAAAAAATTAAAGAGTAAATATAAAAATTATAAATAAAATTATAAATATAAAGATATAAAAATAATAATACTAATTTGTATTTCTCGAGTACTTGAGAGTTCCCATGTTTTGAATACAAGAGTTGTAATCTCCTTTTTATTATTAATAAAATTATATCTTGTCGTTTTATATTTTAATAAATTATTTCTTTTTTTTATAAATATTAAATTATTTTTTAAGTTTATTCTTATTTAATTTGTTAGTTTATTTAATAAATATTTAATTAATTTTCTCTCTTACCTTAACAAAAATTACTCAGTTTATTAAGTGTACATCTTCCATTAATTAACTATCTTTATTTTATTAACTTTTGGTATTGAATTCTTTTATAAAACAAAATATTTTAATAAAAAGAAACAAACTTCTTTCAATATTTTTAATGACATAAAGTATTCAATTTTAAAATTCTTCAATAACTTCCTTAAGTTATGAAGTATAACTGTGAATCCATTATAGTGGCAATCAAAAGGATGGAAAGGAGCTGCCGAGTTACAATTAATTATTAGCTTAGACCAACGAACGAGGCAAGTGACAAAAAAGGAACAATACAAGGATAGAACCAATTCCTTCTCCACAAATGAAATCAATTATGTAGCACTACACTTTTTTCAATAAGAAACCCTCACTCAACCCTACATAATCATTTGATCAGTTGTGGATTGCGAGTCTCACCTCATCAAACTTCCTCTTAGATAATCATTTTTAAAATTTTTAATAATAATAATAATTATAATTATCAACACATAATAAAAGTGTGAGAAAATTAATTCATGTATAATAATTGTATCATATTTAATTAAAAAAATTTCTTATTTTTATAATTTTATATTTAAATTTTTAAATTAAAAGTTTTATATTATTAAATTATATTATAAAATATAATACATTTAAAATTTTATATAAAAAATATAAATATTATATTAAAAAATGTTGAGTAATAAATTTACCTATTTCGAGGTAAAAGAATGAAGTGATAACTTGCACCCAAAAAAAAATGTGGTGGCGGCATTTCGTGATAGCTATCTAAAACCGAGGTGTGCTTTCACTTTCCGCTGTTTCCGAACAATCAGTGGCAAGAGGCTGTAACGAGTGTGCGCCACGAGGCGTGTACGGAAAACTAAAGGTGTCAAGACATGATATCGACATATCTACCATGCCTTTACCGATCTAAGCCGCGAAGGGAACGAAACTTGGGTAAAATTGTAGAGCCTAATGATCTGCATGACAACATCCTGTCCACACAGCTGCTTTTTAGGCTTCATTCCTTTTGTGCTCAAGACGTCTTTTCCCACCATGGATGTCTTGCATTATTACCTCATCCCTTGCTTTTTCTGACCCTCCATCATTTCATTACCACAATGACTAAAATGACCCCCTTCTTGCCCAAATTTGCTCTGACATACTAACAATGATTAGCGCAGTAAAAAATAATTATACCATTATTTTAGTCAGACAAATTATATGTTTAATATGTAATCTTAAAGTACTTTTATTAAAAAAAGTCTATCATCAATTTCTATCAAAACGTGCTTTAAATTAGAGGCATTATTCATGGAACAGTAATATTAGTACACAATGTTCTATAAACACTTCTTACAATTTTTACTCCTCTTTCATTCACTCCTCTAAAATTTTATATCTTAGCATAATCATTTCTCAAATTCATCTCACACTTATCACAGTTTCTGAAAAAGTAATCTAAATTATAAAATGTTTACAAGGTAAAATAATTATTAAATTTTTTAAATTTTGTAATTAATTTTTTAGAATTTTATTAAATTTTAATTTATAAAAATAGAAAAATTACTTTTTTTTTGGCAGGTTATTACATGTTTCTATCTGATTTTAAGTAGCCTCACTTAGATAGTCTGCTGTGTGTTGTAGTGGTTGGGACTTGGGATGGGTAGAAATTTGGCAATGGTGACAACAGCCTTCTTTGTACCACAAATATATAGAGTTGTGCACGACAAATTAACATTGGTTGGAAAAAGTATTGTTCATTGGTTTGAAAGAGCAAGTTGAGTAAAGTTGATATTCTTAATTCCTTTCAAAGATTTCTATTTTTTCCCTTAAAATAGGGCCGTTCAACCTCTGTCAACAAATCACATGCATGCCTCTGTGGCTTTTTAAGAAGGTTTTTTTTTAAGTGAAATTAGTATCCGTCTATCTGTTATTTTAACCATTCTGCATTAAGTCCGGTATGGTCACTATGTTGTCATTGACTGTTTAAGATTCTCACATTTTGAGCCTCTGAGAGTGGCCTTTTTTAAGATAGGCAACCTGCGTTTCAAATAACAAACAGTGCACAAACTTTTGCCCTTTTAAATAAGAATTAAACATGCCATTGGGAGTCTCACAGAACCAACAGTTCTTCCTAGCACAATCCTTCACTCTCGTTTCTCCCTCAGGAAATCTTGATTTCCAACCAAACCAGTAGAATGATGAACTTTCAAACAAGTTCTTTCTTCATCTTCAAATTGTTCTGTATTCATGTCCTTCTCCTCCCAAGTCTGGCTTCTGGGGACTGTACCTGTGATGCAGCTGAGTCAAAGCAAAGTGATGCAACTGAAGCTCTCAAATACAAAATTGGCTCGATCGCTTCTGTTCTTATCGCTGGTGCTCTTGGGGTGAGTCTGCCACTGCTGAGCAAGAGAATTCCAACTCTGAAGCCCGAAAGTGACATCTTTTTCATGGTGAAGGCCTTCGCAGCAGGGGTGATTCTGGCGACTGGGTTCATTCACATACTTCCGGATGCATTTGAGAACCTTACTTCACCCTGCCTCAAAGAAAACCCATGGGGGAAGTTCCCCTTCACTGGGTTTGTTGCCATGTTGTCCTCCATAGCAACTCTAATGGTGGATTCTTTCGCGACGGGGTATTATCAGAGGCAACATTTTAATAATTCGAAGCAGGTTTCTGCAGATGAAGAAATGGGTGATGAGCATGCTGGTCACATACATGTCCATACACATGCCACACATGGTCATGCCCATGGAGCAGCCAACTCTTCTGAACATTCCATAACATCTGAGCTTATTCGGCACCGCATCATATCACAAGTAAGACAACAGGAAAACATATTCAGTTTGTTACTAAGTTTTCTTTTCTTAGTGTTTGTTTTTGGTTCAACAAGTGGCTGTCGATTTGTTTTGTCTTCATCATTGTTTAGTTTGGATTTGCAGGTGTTGGAGTTGGGAATAGTGGTTCATTCTGTGATCATAGGGATATCTTTGGGAGCTGCTGAAAGCGCTGACACCATAAAGCCTCTTCTGGTGGCCTTGTCTTTCCATCAATTTTTTGAAGGAATGGGGCTTGGTGGCTGCATATCTCAGGTACGTAATTTTAGTGATTTAGACGACAAACAAGAACAGTGCATTCTCCTTGCAAAATCCATGAGTGTTCTAATTAGAGTGTTGGGGTCTTCTTCCATGAGGATAATTATGTTTTTTTTAATGGATATGGTGTTAAAAGGATAGTCAAAGGAGGACGGCACTTCATTTGCTTTTATTGAAATTCTCAAGTAGGAGAAAGTGAGTTTCCTGTGTATGTTTGCTGTGCAGTTTGGGAAGTAGGAAAAATGGCTTGCAAATGTTGCCATGATGACAACATCCTCTCATTTATATTTTGGCCCATGAAGAAACATGGAGACATAAAGAACCCTCACTAATTACTAACTAATGAAGAAAGACCTCCTTTTCGCTCCTTACATGATCATTCAAGTTGCTGTAAATTTAGCTTTTAAGGATAGGAAAAGGCTGCTTTTAAACAAAATATTCATATTTAATATAAATTTATTAAATTAATTAGACCATTCAATTTATAAAATTTAATAAAATTATAAAAGTATGAATTTACAAAATAAAAATGAAAAAGTGTAAGATTAGAGATGCTGTTAAGGTATTTGTTATTATTTTTTTTTCTTAAACTCACAATTATATGATCGTATATTTTAAGTGCTTCTAATGCTTAAATAGAATGTATCGTGCATCAGGCAAAGTTCAAGTCCAGGTCCACAGCAATAATGGCAACCTTTTTCTCTTTAACGACCCCAATTGGGATAGCACTTGGGATAGGGGTTTCCAGCGTGTACGAAGAGAATAGCCCCACTGCTCTGATTGTTGAAGGGGTTTTCAATTCTGCTTCAGCTGGGATTTTGATCTACATGGCTTTGGTGGACTTGTTGGCTGCAGATTTTATGAACCCAAGATTGCAGAGCAACACGAAGCTCCAACTAGGAGTAAATACCTCACTCCTTTTGGGGGCAGGTTGTATGTCTTTGTTGGCCAAATGGGCATAGAATTTGACATCTGAGGAGCCTGTTCTGTCTTTTTCTACATTTTGTTTTTCATATTTAATAGTGTCACACCAAGAAATGTGCTAGCACTAGGAAAAGCCAGAAAAAGAAGTATATGCTTTGAGTTATAATATATTTATTTTATTCTTATTTAATTTTCATAATTTAAAATTTATACTATTAAAGTTATTAATCTCATAAATATAATAGCTTATATCATTAAATACAACATTTTTATAACAAAAAAAGTCATGGGATTAATTTTTCTGTACGCCTAGGGCTAAACAGTTTATTGGTTGTCTTAATCCACTAGATGGATGAGGAACAGGATGCTTTTTCAGTCGTGCATTTCTTTGTTTGATAGAGAAAGAGAACATCTATTCGACTTCAGATAATGGTACGCGTTTGGCACGCTGATAAATTAGGATTGCGTGAATCACAACTCCTGTCACATATGCATATCAGCACTGAATGAAAATAGTGTCAAAGGCAGAAGTAACAAGTACAAGGCAGTAAAAATGAAAATGAAAAATAATTTTTTTTAAAAAAAAAAGTGAATATGAGATAATTCAATTGAGTAAATGGAAAGATGAAAGTATGCTATGTAAATATAAACATATCATCCTATTTATTTCCCCTTGCTTTTGTATTCCACATGTTAATTATTTATATGATTTCCTACCTTCATTCCAAAAATTATATTACCGTATAATCGATGCAAATAAATGAGAAAACAAGGAAACACAAATTGAAAAATTAAACAAAAATATCAACAAAATGTTGGTATAGTGGGAAGCTGGTTACGTCTCAAGTTAAATGATCAACCTTGTACCAACAGTGTATAAGTTCGAATTTTAAAGTTATATTTATTAGAATAGATTTAATCAAATAACTCTATATCTCAAATAGGAATGAATTTTTCATCCAATAATGATAAGAAGATATCCTAAGTGAAAACAAAAAAATAGATAAAAATAAATCAACACAAGTATATAGATATGTTTCCTTCTCTAGCTTACATTCAAGCTTCACATGTCAATGCATTATTAAATCCATTAGCAATATGATTTCTAATTATCAATAAAATTTAATTTCTAAATCCCGATACGTCCATGGTGTAGCAAGCTTTTACAAGAGATAACATAAAAAATAGTGCATACTGTAATGCTGCTCAACTATTTTCACTGGTAGCACTTTCACAGAACACTCCTGGCAAAGCAGACGATATATGCATACAAGAAGTATATTTTAGACTCTTCTTTGATAATACATTCAAAAGTAGCAAACTTTGTTACGTAAACACGACCAATCATAAAATCGTACATCGTAGCTAACTTTCATGTCTTTTTAATGTTGTGTTATTGCTTTAAAATGGTCCAAAGTTAAAAAAAAAAATAAAAAATTAATAAAAGAAAGAATTGTGTTAATATAAAATAAAATTAATTGGAATAAGATTAGGAAAGTTTATGGGAGTAAGAGAAGGAGAATATCAGCAAATAAGAAAAGGAAGACTAGATTAATAACGAAGAAAGGGTGATTATTAATAATGAGATCTCTTAGTTGAGAATGAGTGCCACACAGTGGAAGGGAAAAGTGCGGTCACCTGAGTAACTATTAGGTATGTATGAAAGGCAACTAAGGTGTATTGCCACGGTTGATTGTGGGATGCATTTACCACATTTGATTTGTGAAAATGCTGCTTCTAGGAATAGTTTGGATGTATAATTTGTGAAGATGTTATCACTGGGAACAGATGAGAAGTTCTATGATATCAATATATTGTTTTGATGATTGTTTTTATAAGGATTGTTTAGATTGTGTGTGTATTGGAACTTGGGTTTATGAAAGGAACTTCAAATGGGTGATTATTTAGATTGTGGGTGTATTAGGATTTTGGATTATGAAAGGAATTATTGATTAATTGAATAGTACATTGATGTGTGAATAATAGACATAAATCAATACATTAAACTAAATTATATCCAACTCAAATTATTTTTATTAATTGTTTAATTTGTTATCACTGTACAATGTGTGAAAGGAAAAATTTTTTCCAACACCTAATGGCAACCCTTCTCAAAATTTTGATACACAAAGAGGCTTTCAAAATTTGGATCTTCTCTAATTTTTTATTAATTTTTATGACTTTTTCTCAATCTTTTCATAATTTAATTAATAAATCTTATTTTTTTATTTTTTTATTTTATATTTATTTTCTTTTACAAATTTTTATCTTTACGACAAAAGATTCATTTCTAAGGCTTTTACCTTGCCTATTATAGGTCATATCTTGTCAAATCATAAATCTCATTGTTTATATTAAAACTCAGGGTAATGTTTATATCTTTTCTTGCAAATCTTTTTCACTGCGGTAATTAACATTTGAAGGTCATGAAAGAACTTCTCTTGACTAAGGATATCTGTCAGCAGTGTGTGCATAGCAAATATTAGTCGCTAACAGTGAAATTAGTCCATCTATTATCATACAAAAATTTTAATTAAAAAATTTTAATTATTAATTTGAAATTAGTCCATCATTATCATACAAAAATTTTAATAAAAAAATTTAAATTATTAATTTTATTAAATTTTACAAACTATTATAGTACCTACTTAATTTAACACTTTTTGCTTATGATCCTTTAGAGACCTACTTTCCCGGTTATATCATTTTCCTAGCAAAACATATATATCTATTAATGAAAAGTACATTTTTTGAGAAAAGCGTAAACCAATGAATTAACTAGACTTCATCTCAATTAAATATCTCAGACGAACAAACTGGCAATCTGTTTTGATATCGACAAGGATGGGAACCTCAGCTTATTGATCAAGTCATGACAGATTTCATCAACTTCCCATATACATTCGCATTCAACAGTGACACCACAAAAATTGTACAGAGAAGCCTCGGATGACTTTTACTGCAACATTGAAAGCTCTGTATCATCGTAGCTGTAATGGAGAACGTGGCTTGCACGATTCATAATTTTCTACGATTTGAAATATTCTTATGCCATATTTGTCCCAAATAAAGACTGTACTGTGTGCACGACTGTATATAAAATTTGGATTTTTTGACTTTCTTGTTTTTTAATTTTTATAATTTTTTTATAATTTAATATGTATGTCTTATTTTTTTATTATATTTTTTTCTTATTTCTACATCTTTCTTTCACTTACTGTTCTTTGTTTGAACGTAGCCAATCCCTATCCATATAACTTCTATACTAAGGGATAAAATATATTTTTTTAAATTTTTATGAGGATGATTTCAATATCAAATTTTGAATATATAACCTGTTTTAAAATAGTTTAAAATTTTAAAAATAAATTTTTGGTTAAAATAAATTATTATTGTATCATCTATTTATTCGTTAAAATAAATTTTTTGAGTTATAAAAAGTAAAGACAAATTATTTAATATACAAAAAAAGTCTTAAATTCAAAGCAAAAAAAAAAATTTTAAAAATTGAGTGTTACTATATTATTAAGAGTATCGGTAAAATTAATATTATTTTTAATAGACTAATATTCGAAAGCATTTTGAGCTCTAAGATGGACAAAACAAGTGATCAATTTTTTATCTTGAAAATGTATAATTTTTTATTTAATTATGAAAACTAAAAAAGATAACAATGGATCTCTTGATTTTTATAGATTTTATCATGCCATTTCGATACTAAGGCAAGGAAATTTTAGCACCATCAAATACTGATGCCTATAGAACAGATTGGACCATAGAATTCTAGTAAAATGAGCCTGGCACTGCGTATGTCCTTTGTTGGCTTACTTTACAGAGAAATCAACAACTGGCCTACCAGGCTACAAATCAACAGGTGCAAAGACAGAATCAGCATAAAATAGTTTAGGGGCTAGGCTGTGTTTCTTCTAGTCCTTCATTGGTGCTGTAGAGTATTCCTGTGAAAAAGGGCAATTTGTCTAATTCCATGCCCTTTGTAGGTCAAAGCATCAAAAGGGCTGTTCAAGAGTCCTTTTCTCATCTCCAATATTACGATATCTACCTTTTATCAGAACCCACCTTCAGCTTTTGACCCTGTGATTGGAATATCATGGAAAGGCATCACTGTATGAGAATTATATGCTGTTATTCAGTGTTTCTGCCCTGGACATAAGAGAGATATGGCATCTCTGAATCCTAAGGTTGTTGCCATCCATCCACTGTTAATCATTAGTTCTTAAAAGTATAATTTAAAATTCATTTGGTGAAATATGTATCAATGAAAATGACGTCGAATCTTCAGTGCAGATTATAGACATAACATAATATTTGTAACAAGGTTTACAAACTAATGCAAATTAGCTTGCGTCTAGCATCCACATGCTAACTTAGAATCTGTACCAATATGGTCATGCTTGAAGCGCGTGGATATAATGTTTCTGCCCTGGAAATAAAAGAGAGATATATGGGGTTCTGTTTCTTCTGTTCTGGTCATTAATATGTTTTCTTTTGGGGTCACATTTCAATGGGTTTCTTTTTTCTTCTACTACTGTGAAAGAAAGGAAAGTTTCAAAGGTGTTTTTTATTTTTTTTCAAAAAAAAAAAATCTGTTGCTGTATTTCTTATGAAGAGAATGGGATTAACTATTCGAACTAGATGGTAAATTATCAACTCTGATTAGTTTGGTCAAGGTATGGGGTTCAAACAAGTGTAAATTAACTTCTATTTAAGTTTTGCTCTCTATTTCAAATTGAGATTTGTTTTTTCAGTAAGTCTAACTATTCCATGTTCGTTTTGCCATGCTATGAAATAATCTAAGACTTTAGAGGCTGGTGCTTGTGTCTTACGTTTTAATTGTCCGTTTTTGGTGTTCCATGATTTTGTGAATGGGGTATTATAATGGACTGGCTGGCTAGGGTTTTATTGGAGTTGGCTGCTATAGTTCATATTTCTTTTCTGCTAAGTTTCTGAAGTCGCTGGCAAGCTATGTTAGATGTGCTTTCTTTGGCTCTGAAGACCAGTTTGTTAACACATTTTGCGTGCTATACATTAGCTTGTGGGTACTGCTATGTTCTTTCTGAACCGTCCTTTTGAGTCCTTGGAGGTATTTTGCTGTGAAACCTGGGCCAGTAGTTTCTAGGTTCAAGATATTCGATCTCGGGTGAAAGAGAAATTGAAAGTAATTTCAGACTGAAGTTTAAAAGGCTTGGGATCTGTCCGGGCAGTTCATAGCTTCAGGTGCTATGGTTGAATATTTGGTGATGTGGTTTCTTTTTGTCTTTAATTTCTGGCTTTACTTGTTGATGTGCATAGTTTTATGTTTTAAGATGTAAACAACGACGAGTATACTTTTGATAATGAAATCAATGCAAGGCATTCTGGTATTTGTGGTCCAAATTAAGCCGGGAAGTTACGTATTTTACATGTAAAGAAGGTTACTTAATTCTTTTAATATTTTCAGTATATGCTGATCTTGGAGATGCTATCTATACATGCAAAAAATATGGAGCGAAATTTGGGTATATTGACATGATTTGCAAAAGTTTGAATTTTGTTGATCCAAAGGATTTTTTATTTTTTATTTTTAAAAAATGTTTAGAGTGAGAAAATGTTATTTTATTTCAAAGTCATAGCATGTTACTAGTTTTAAAATTAGTTTATAGTAATACTTAAAAAATTGCATGCCTACCAAAGAGGATGGCTGACAACTGAATCAAACTTCATTCTTACAAGTAGCGGCGGACCTCAGAGGAAATCTTTGGGGCTAGAGGGTACTTATTAAATATTATATGAAAAACACATGTAATGAGATTAATTTTCAAAATATTCATGTTACAAAAATATATATTAACAATTCTAATATATAAGATAACATATATTTGTCTAGTATGATTGTCATATATCAATTACAAAAGGAGAAAAAGGCAACATGAAATCCCAGAATGCCATATCAAGAAAAAAAAAAAAAAAAACCAAGTATTGCTTCCAAAACCCTCTTTAAACAGAAAACCTCAACTTTCATGAACTCATTCCCTGTGCCAAAGCTCAATTGATAAAAATTCATAACACAATCATAAATATACAAAAAATAAGAAAGTGAGAGAAATACTTGGTAATTAAATTGAAAAATAACGTTTTATGTTCAAATTAAAGAATTTGGGTTATGAAATTGTATAAAGGAAAGTAATTTTGAATAGTTAGAATGGGACAAATTAAGAAAATAGTGTCTTTATGGCAGTTTGAGGCAAAAAAATTTATGTGCGTGAGAAAGGAAAACAAATGTTTGTATTGCTATTATCTATGGTTTTTTTTTTCAATTTTTTGGTTTTATACATTAAATTTAAGTTTTGGGTTAAATATTTAATATGAATTGTTATTGTGGCCTATGGGTTTAATATTTCACAAAAATATATGGACTTTTAATTTGATAATTAGGTGAACTAATTTTGAAAGTTTTATATTAATTGTTAGACAAAAAAATTGGAACCCAAAGTTTTTCCCTATAACAAAGTTAAAATTAAAAGTACAACTTCTCAAGGGAAAAAAAAAAATTTTTGTACCCAAAAAAAAATTTGGGAGGGATGGCCCGTCCTTATGACTTGTCTAAGGTTCATTATTACTTATTACTTGTAAGTGAATCTTGTTAATAATATATTGGAATCTTGTTAGCTGGATCAATCTTTGTTCATAGTAAATTTTATGTGTTGTTCCCTTAGCAAAATGCAACTTTCTTCTTTTACTTAATGATCTGATTACTTAGTCCTTTCTTTGACAAAGAAAGTGCTTTATCCAAACATTTTACAGAGAACATAAAGGCATACGATATTATGTATGCTTTTGCTTCTTTAGTTGAAAAGAATGACAAGTGTAGAAATGATGGGAACGGGCCTCGCGGCGGATAAGTCTTCAGGATGGGTTCAATCACTTATCACCATAGTTCACTGCCGGCTGAAGGTGCAAGACTAAAGCTAGCACAGTTGGATACACAGTTGGATATTTATGACACCAAAATTGAAGAGCCAAACAGATTGGGAACTGTGGGATTTGATGTTTTTGACCTTTTTATTCTTTGATTTTAAAAATTTTCTTTTTATTTTTTTTCACTTTTTTTCTTATTTTCCTTCACCGTTATGTCAACAAATCACAAATCGAATAAATGTTGAAAGGTCTGAATCATAGTTTATTACATAGTTTATATATGTTGTGGTTAGTTAATGTATCTGCTACAATGGGTAAAACAGTTTATATCATAAGTTACATTTTGTTTGGTTTTTCTCTATAAGAAGCCAAGAAAATGAAACTTACAAGGTTGAACTTAAAATATTCAATACTTTAATCAAGTTAGTCCTACTTAAAAGGTTTCGTGTCCAAGATAGTTTCCCTCGCCTCAGAGAATCTCTTACAAGCTAATGGAGCTGGTGTCTAACTAAGCTTTGTAAGATTGAAGGAAATGCCTCTTTTGGTGATCAATTATGTTTATATAATGTGGATACAAAGTTATTCATCTTTTGGTTTTATCTATTATCTTCCACTATCTTACAACATTGACATATATTTCTTACTGTTTTGTGACATTTTTCTATTTTATTTAGACTATAAATCTTTTTAACTGAAATTAACCCTAAGTAGCTAGTTCCTACCATATAACATTCCATTTGTTGAAAACATTATTATAAAGGAAATGATCTCTCCTCGAAATGAATTCATTAAAAACCTTAAGTGAAAAGTTTGATTGCAAGTCTCACCAACATTTGCCTAGTAGACCTTTCACATAAAATTTTGAACGGAGAAATAGCTACACTCTTATCGTAAACAGTGCAAAACTTCTTACACTATTACCTCAAGAAAAAGTTCGCATACTATAGTAATTATGGAAATTCACTTTGCATAGCAAAACCCTTTTGACAATTTTTTTAAATGCATAACAGCACATGATTAATCCAAATTTAATTAGTATTGCATCACTAATCTCTCTATTTACACACACACACACAGTTTCTCTCCTCCCTTCTTGAAAGAAAACCTGAATCAAAAGCACTAAAGACATTTATAACTGATGCATTTTTAGTACAAAGTAGCCTAAAGCATACTTTTTTCCAAAGTCTCTTGAATAGCAAAAATTTGTTGGAAAACGAGGACCACAAAATATTGGGCTGCGCTTTATGACGCCAATTGGGATATATGGCAAACACATGATATGGCTGCAAGTAATTAACAGCTAAAATGTATCTAATGCTTTCTCTGCATTTGGGCTTTGACCAGCCAATCCCTCTTCCTCACGCCAAAGTTGGTTATGTTGGTGTTTCCATGATAGAAAGACAGAGAATGAGAGAAAGAGAGAGAGAGAGAGAGAGAGAGAGAGAGAGAGAGAGAGAGAGAGAGAGAGAAAGAAAAAGCATGGAGTAGAAAGCAAGCAAAACAAAAGAGCTTAAAAAACCAACCTTTCATCTTTTCCAATGGCGAAGCAAGCATCTATACCAACACGAAATGAGCTTAAAAAATGCAGAGAAAGGCTAATGTTGAGCCAGTGAAGTACTTCCATTTCCCCAAAAATTATAATAAACACATTTGTGAGACCTTTTCTGCACTTTTAGCATTCCTTCACGCATACATCTCCAGGCAAAGATGACTGTAGAGCAAAGTTGTGCCGCCCAAAGAATCACTCTTTATCCCAAACAGAATTTCTTGTCTTCTTCCATGGTTCTTACTCTTCCTTCACTCCGGCCAATTCTAGGCGTCTCCAAGCTTTGCATTTATAAAGACCCCCAGTATACTACCTTAGGGTCTTTGAGTGCCCTTAATTTGGAGCCTACTAGTAAGAGTAAAAAGCCATAATTTGAAACCTTCTATAACTTGTGGCATTGCAGTCAGCAATATTGGAAGTGGGTAATGGGAAGAAGCAGAGATTACGTCAGAATGAGGGCTGGTATACTTCTATTCTATCTGACTATAGCAGCTATTTCCCTCACTCATTGTGGTAAGCCTACTCTATCTATGTTACTCAATAGTACAAAGGATTAGTCCTACTTGCTTTTCTTCCCCAAATATTGTCTCAAGCAAACCCACAATTGCATGTCATGGCAAAGAAATGAGGCATCAGATGATAGTAACAACTGCATTATGATATTAGTGAGATCAGTCAAATTTCACACGGCAATAAGCTCATAACTAAGCCTCTTTACTTTCCCTCTACATGCAGATGCAGAGAGATCAATGAGGGTAATCAAAGGCCCTAAACATAGGAGGAGTGTAACAAATAAGCACCCAAAGAAGTTGAAAATGGTCAAGCATTTTGAATTTAATCCATCTTTAGATTCTTCAAATGCACAACCCTATGGTGTTAGCTCACCATTTTCTTTGCCTCCTTATGAGTCACTGCCTCCTGTTCCATTGCCAAATACTAGCCCTCCCTATTGTGTTAATCCGCCAAACCCTCCTTCTACAAGCATCCCAACTCCTACAGGAAATCAAATGTCACCACCAACACCTTACTATTACACCTCACCGGCCCTTCCAACCCAAAGCCCACCACCAGGCCCACCTAGCAGCAACCCGGTCTCACCTGTACCAGTACTTAATCCACCTGTTGTATGGCCAGGCCCACCGGGATCAACACTGAGCCCACCTTATTTTGAGCCCAGCCCCCCATCCAGCATCCCATCCCCTTCCGGTGGCTTTGTTCCCAGCCCACCAAGTACTGTTCCATCCCCTACCGAAGGAACTATCCCAAGCCCCACTTCCGGCGGCTCTATCCCCAGCCCACCAAGTATTGTTCCATCCCCTGCCGGAGGAACAATCCCCAGCCCCACTTCCGGTGGCTCTATCCCCAGCCCACCAAGTATTGTTCCATCCCCTACCGGAGGAACTGTCCCGAGCCCCACGGTGTTTCAGCCACCGGTAGTGTATCCACCACCTAGTGTGCCGCCACCACCCAACACTGGCCAACTTATTGCCTTATGGTGTGTGGCTAAGCCAACAGTTCCGGACCCAATAATACAAGAAGCCATGAACTATGCTTGTGGGTCAGGAGCAGATTGTGATTCAATTCAGCCCGATGGGGCATGCTTTGAGCCCGACACTGTGTATGCACACGCCTCATATGCTTTCAATAGCTACTGGCAAAAAACCAGGGTTAATGGTGGCTCGTGCGAATTTGGAGGGACAGCCATGCTAGTTAGCGTTGACCCCAGTGAGTCATACATACTTCCACAGATGAAATTATTCATTTTCTATTTCTGACAAAATTTAAATAATTAATTTCAAACAAAATTAAATAAATTCAAATATTATCACGTAGTAATTTACAAATAAAATTATATATTATACCTGTTAAGCTAATCATTTTATAAATGAGTTGGCTGTATGCATATTCTTTTGTATGTTAAATATTCATTAAAATTTAAAATTTGTGACTATTTATTAATTTAATATTTTTTATAATTTAATATGTAAATATTATTTTTTTATTATTTTTATGTCTATTACCTTTTTTAATATTCTAACGTTAGGTCAGAAATCCCAATTCATTAATCAATAACGTTGTGTTTGATTGTCACTAATGCTACTTTGTGTTTCTCCACATGCAGGCTACGATGGATGCCAGTTTGTCTATGGTTAATTATTATTAGGCTTTTTCTAAAGCCACTTTTGAAATCCACCAAGGTTAGAAGAAGACAGATATGCCTCTTTCAACAATCCACCAATTTTTTTTTTTTTTTATTATTTCGAGGGAATAAGTTATTTCTGTGACTTTCATCAACTGCACAAAGATTTTGTATTTTGTAAGTAATGTATTGTATGACTTGAACCTTGACTTGTAGATCAT
This sequence comes from Dicorynia guianensis, assembly GCA_037013595.1. Taxonomy (NCBI): domain Eukaryota; kingdom Viridiplantae; phylum Streptophyta; class Magnoliopsida; order Fabales; family Fabaceae; genus Dicorynia; species Dicorynia guianensis. The sequence goes on from JASUAB010000009.1 coordinate 9,631,869, forward strand.
TATTGTGATCGTTAGATTACATTGACTCCATTTGACGAACAGCTAAAGAAAAGAATATAAATTATTTTAAAAAAATAATTTATATTAATAAAATATTGGTATAAATATGCTTAAAGAGAATTTAATTTTAATATGTAAAAGATTTGAGTCTTAAAGTAATTTTTATTGAAAAAATTCTAAAGTTATTCTCTGTAAATAAAGATAGAATACTTTATAAAAAGATAAAAAGAAAACACTTATTATAATTTAAATATAAATATAAACTTAATTACATAAACTATTATATATTTTGTAGTTGGATTTAGCTAATATATGATTTTATGTCACAGTGATTCTTAAAGGGAAAAAGAGATTCTTATGTTGATAGGGATCCTTTGTGTTTGGAAGATTTAAAGTAAAAAAAAAAATAAATATAAAATTAAAAATTAGTAAAATAAAAAAAATAAAATTTATAAGGTATATTTTAATATAAATAAAAAATAAAAAATAAAAAATAAAAAAATAAAAACAAAAGATTCAAAGCCGACATCTTCCTTTCTTACTCAATATTGAGTTTTTTATTGCTAGATTTAATGATCTCGTATTGCTTACTTACTCATTAGTTTAAAACTTTCTGTTTTAAAATGTTGGTTTAAACTCAAAAGCTTATATGTGTTAAGTGTGTTATTATTTTTCATTTGTCATTAAAAAATGTAATTCTATGTAGAATACTGGATTAACATAAGTAATGACTTTGTTATACAATTTGGTGAATATTATAATTTAGTTAATAAATTTAATTATGTAATTTTTAAATTAATATTTAATAAAATTTAATTTATAAAAATAATGTAATTACAAAATAATTCTCTTTCTAAGTAATTAATATATTTGAAATATCAATTTCTATAGAGGTAAGCAAAAAGGAGTAATTAAAAATACTAATATCAACAAAAGATTCCAACTGAGAGAGGTTTAATTTTAATAATAGGGTAACCAATAACTAACATTCAATTGAAAATTTGATTAAGACTGATAGTTCCAAAGATAACCAGTATCATTACTTAATCACTGCTATTATTAACAAATAATCATGTTTTATTCCTAAATTAATTAATTAATTAATTATATATATTCAATTAGATGTGCTTAGACTAAAGTGTAAACGTGGGAATATAGATTGTCTGCAGTTAAAATAAAAAAAATATTAAACGGAAATAATATTAAATTAAAAGAAAAAAATAAATTTTAAATATTAAATTATAAAAAATATAAAATTATTAAAATATATAAAAAGAAGTAAAAATATTTAAATCCGAAGACAGGGAAATGTTCCAATCCTACGCAATGGGCATCACGCTTCCCGCCACGTTTGTGTTTGTCGGTTTTCTTCTTCAGCGATATTCGAATCCCAAGTTTGTTGGGTGTTTTTGTCCCCAAAAATACTACTGAAAAGTTAAAACCCTAACTGAGCCCCCTCTCCGGCAGCCGCCATAGTAAATAGGCTTCACGCCGCTGCCGATCGAGGATGGCTTCACGGCGGAGAAGCGCTTCAACCAAGGCTACTCCTATACCTATGACGATGTCATTTTCCTTCCTCACTACATCGATTTCCCCACTGACGTAGTTCAGCTTGCCACCAGAGTAAGCCGGAATGTCCCTCTTTCCATCCCCTGCGTTGCTTCTCCAATGGACACCGTATCCGAAGCCTCCATGGCCGTCGCTATGGCCGCTCTAGGTGGCATTGCTTTCATCCACTCTAATACGACGCCGTCTGATCAGGCTGACTTGATACGCGCCGCTAAATCGCGTCGCCTGCCTATTCTTTCTAGTCCCGTCTTCAAACCGCCATCCGGCAGGATTGAATCGGTTAATGATTTCGGTGGTTCGCCGTATATTTTGGTTACCGAATCTGGAAGTTCAAAATCTAAGCTTTTGGGCTATGTTTCGCAGCTGGAATGGCAGAGACTGAACGATAAGGAGGTGAAGATTATGATTATATGGTGAACTCATCGGTCTCGGCGCCGTCAAGCTTTGATTTGGGGCAAATTTATGCATATTTGGAAAAGAACAAGGCAAATTTCGTGCCATTGGTGAAAGGGGATGAGGTGGTGGATTTGGTAATGAAGGAGGACGTTGAGAGAATTAATGGGGATCCCAAATTGGCTGCGGGCTCAGTGGGATCCGATGGGGAATGGTTGGTGGGTGCGGCGATTGGTACAAGGGAGTAGGACAAGGAGAGGTTGGAGCATTTGGTGAAGGCTGGGGTGAATGTAGTGGTATTGGATAGCTCTCAAGGGAATTCCATCTATCAGATAGAGATGATCAAGTATGTTAAGAAAGCGTATCCAGAGTTGGATGTGATAGGGGGCAATGTGGTTACGACGTACCAGGCTGAGAATTTGATTCAAGCTGGTGCGGATGGTTTGGTTTGCGGGTCGGCATGGGGTCTGGATCCATATGCACTACGCAAGAGGTTTGTGCAGTCGGGCGAGGCCAGGTACAATTCCCACTCTTGGTCAGAGCTGAATCGTGTTTGCTGAACTCTTGTTTCGTTAATAAATTCTCAACTACGCAAATTTGAATATTCATTACATTAAAGTTTAGATCGGGAAAGTTTATTTTCCTTACTAAATCAGTACATTTCAAATGGTGTATGTGTAGCAATAGTGTTGATATTTAAATATTTGGGGATTCGGGTTAGCTATAGAGTTCCCTTGACATGAACTCGATGCTTTGCAGGCAACTGCTGTCTACAAGGTTTCATCTGTTGCTTATAAAAGTGGGGTGCCTGTCATTGCTGATGGTGGCATCTCAAACTCTGGCCACATTGTTAAGGCCTTGACGTTGGGAGCGTCTACTGTTATGATGGGAAGCTTCTTAGCTGGGAGTACTGAGGCTCCTGGGGTATATGAGTATCAGGTATAAAATTGCGATTGAATCTAATATTTTAAATCTGCGCTGATCATGTACTGCTTATTCCTCTATGTGAGTTTCAAAATTCATGATTGTGTGCGTGTCTGTTTTTCCTTTAAATAACAGAATGTATTGTATACTTGAATTTTGAAATGTTTTATATCATATTTATTCCAAGAGCTTTCATGTAGATGTATATTTTTTGAATTTCTTTTTCCCACTCTATTCTCTAAGAACTCCCCTGATTTTTTTTTTTTTGGTCATTCCAAGGATACTTGAATATTGCGTGTCTAAGTGTGCCAGCATAGGAAGTAGTCACTAGTAGATTTGGTAATTTTTACTTGTGGGAGTGAGCTATGAATCAATCACTAGAGAAGTGTGTCTCTGACGCTCTATGCCCTTCACCTTGGTGACGGTAGGGTTTGATGGCAGATCATCCCCATTTAGTTGGCAGGATGGATGAGGCAATAAGTTTTAAATCTAACGAGAGTTTGTGTTGATTGCCTGGAGAATTATCTTTCTTTGGTCAGCGCACTTCGAGGGAAATGATTGCATTATTCTTGCTAGTGGATTTGGCCTTTCTAACTGGCAGCTGACCATGTTGTGAAAACATACTTATTTGCTGTTATGCACCACAAATTAGGAAAACCAAAGCTATTCATGTTCGTACATAATGCTGCTTGGAAATATGCATTTACATATATTTAAATATGCATATATATGTTTTTCTGTTTTCCTTTTGCCTCCCCATTATTTAGCTTCGCTGTTAAAATGGCCTTGTATGGCTTGAGCACTTGTTTTACTTGTATTGCTTCATGAATGATTATTTTTTTGACCTGATGACTCATACATGCTTGACAACCATTATTGGGACAGAATGGTCAACGTATTAAAAAATATCGGGGAATGGGCTCTTTAGAAGCCATGACTAAAGGGAGTGATGCAAGATACTTAGGTGATGCTGCAAAGCTAAAAATTGCGCAGGGGGTTGTTGGAGCTGTTAAAGATAAGGGTTCTGTCTTGAAGTTCATACCATACACCATGCAAGCAGTCAAGCTAGGTTTCCAAGATCTTGGTGCCTCTTCTCTGCAGTCTGCTCATGACCTTCTAAGATCCAGGGTGCTAAGACTAGAGGTATGGTTAACTAGCTCTTTTAGTTTTATTTGTTTCACGCTCTGAGCCTTAGCTGTCTCATGGAATTATATTGCAATTAAGCTGCAGTATTTCTGTAATTGAAATAAGTAATGCTGTTTGTTAACCGTAATTCTTTGATTTTCCACATCCAAATCATTTCCTCACTAGTTTTCATGAATGTTACCCATGATAAACAGAAGAAACTATAGTTCTGTAACCATTGTATTATTTGTCAATTCAAACTTAAACCCAGAAAGGGCATAGATTTAAGAGCTTGTTAGGATAGATTTAGCATCTAGGATAGTTTCTCTTTGCCTGGAAGCTATAAATCTGATGGAACTGGTGTGAAGATACGTAATATCACAACTAAAAAATGATCATATTGTGCAATGCCCATGTTATAGTAGGTTATTATGCCTTAATTGAATGCTAATTGTTGACCGGTCAATTAATCATATAGAATTGTAGAATACAATAAGCTACTTGAGATGATATTTCATGCAGTATGTCTTACTGATTGTTTTCTTCTCTCTATCTCTCTTTGCTCTCCCTCTTTCTCAAAATCGGTATCATTCCCTTCTTTTGTGGCACTGGCAAGTATTGTGTATCATGAATTGAGTATGAACCATTATTCACGAGCTGACAAATATAGATTAGTTTTCATAGAGTAATGTTATACTTATACTCTTATACTTACATATTTTGTACAAATGCTTATAGAATACTGGTGTCAAATGGTGCAAAATTTTGAAATGCATAGAACATCGGTGTCAAATGATGATTTGTAGAAAGTGTATAAACATAAGTGTGTAGCTTTAACATTACTCTTTTCATAGGTCAAATTGCAGAATATGCTCTGTTAACCATCTAGCATAAGTCTATTATCTGAGTGATCTTACTATGGAAACCTGTTGTTATTATATTTTCCTGCCGCCTATTTTTGGGTACCTGATCTTGTCTGGCTTTTCCTCTCTCGAAAGGGAGATGTTGATTCTTGTATGAGAAGTTTTCTCTGAGAATCTTGGATTCATACTATGCCATCCATTTTCTTTAAGAAAGTGACAACTTTTCGTCCTGTATATGTCTAATTCTGCAATTGGCTAGATTTACCAGAGATTTCATGTAGCTAATGTCTGGTCGTTCCAGGTGCGGACTGGAGCAGCACAGGTAGAAGGTGGAGTTCATGGGCTGGTTTCTTATGAGAAGAAATACTATTGACGCATCAAATCGAATATAAGGGTATAACCAAACCAATATATTTGTTGAACAACTTGTGAATAAACTCGATTTAAGTTTGTTTATGTTAATTCAAGAATTATGTAAACAAGTTTGAACAAGAATTTAAAAATTTAATTAATGAGTTAACAAGTTCAAATAGGGCATGCATGTTCATTTACATTTGTGAACTTACTTATTAGTAAATTCATGTAAGTGGTTAATTATTATACTTTTTCTATTTCTTTAATTATCTCTTAACCTTTTAAAATAAATATTTAAAAATAAAAAATAACACGTCAGCCTTGATGTTCATACAATATGTAATGTTAAAAAGTTTACATAACTGTCAAAACATCCATTGGTGAAAATTTTCAGCTCTTTTATCTAATATATTGGTGGATATCTGTATTCATCAATAAATCTGACAGTATCAGACTATATTCAATATTGGCGAATTTTTATTCATGGGTAATATCCGTTGATATTAATACAATTTTTTGTAGATATAATTTATCCTTTAAAATAATATGGGCATTGCCTCATTTAGGGGGTTTTTTTATCTACAAATTAATAATAGTTACCAATTACTTTATTCCTGGATCAAATTTTTTAACATTGTTTTTGTTTATTTTTAGTAATTTTTTTTTTCTAATTCCTTTTATAAGTTGATATGTTGATTCTAATTTTTTCACTATTTTTTTCTTTTAATTTTCTTTTTTTGATGTTTCTTACTCTTCCCTGCAATTATTACAGGAGATCTTGGTTCCTTTATTCCCATTAGTTTTATGCTTTCATTGTTTGATATAGTATTTGAACCTTTGAATATGAATATGTTTCTGCTAAACTAACTAAAACTTTTTGACTATTCAGCTTAAATGGTTTATATGTCATCACCGGTAGGATTAAAGAAAAACCCGAAACGAATTGCGCAGAGGAAGATACATATATACATGGAAAGTAAGAAGTAACAATGGCAGGTGCATATTGATTAGAAAAACAATAGCAGATCATTAAAAGAATGAAGCTCTAATTTCAGTGTTGTTAGACATATTGGATGCCATATGTAAATAACAGGATTTTTCTTTAGAAAAACAAAAATAAAGTGAATTGTTTTAATAAATTCTTGGTCATTTAATACTGATTCCAAAGGCAAAAACAGATGTAAATAAATATGAATTAAGATAGTCATTTGAAATAAAATAGATGTGAGCTGAATGACAATTTCATGCAAGCCCAGATATTTAAATATGATCAATTGTTGTTGGGCTCTTTAGACACATTGATTGTTCATATTCTAAGGACTTAAGAGTAGGCTGTAAATAAGAAAAAGTAGCTCTTAATAAGTACGGGAGTAACTAAATGATTACTAACTGTTTTTCAGTAGTTAGATATTCAGATTTTACGGTCTAATTTATAAAATGTAATAAATTTTATAATTTAAAATTTTTAAATAAATATTTAATAAAATTTAATTTATGATAATAACAAAACTATTGTAAATAATGATAGAAGTAAGGTTGAAAAGCAAGTTGCAATCCATTATCTTAAACACATTTTATTGCTTCATTATAATCATGTCATCATAAGTAAGTGAAACAAGAAACAAGCATGATCCTTGTTTTAAGGTTACATAAGAGAATTAGTTAATTTTGTAGACATCCTTATTTCCGAACATAGAGTTTTACAGGACGATTGTTTCTTGGTTGCAGTGGTCTTGCATTAGTGTATGATGCCTGCAAAATGGAAGAAGAGGTCAAAACAGAAGAAAGGAGGATTGGGGTGAACATTTAATCTGGTCACGTTGGTTTTAGAGTATGTATTCAGCTCCACAATTTGAACTTGTCTAAAAATTATCTAAACCTTGTTTAAAAGATTTTATTTTGTAATAAATGGTGGCATGGAGTTTTAAAACTTAAAATCAAGTTATGGCAACTCACATCAGCGACGGCCTTTCGAAGGTCGTAGACTTGGTGGTCACCGACTGTTCTGGTTCTGATCAAATCCGAAGAGTTTAAAAAAAAAAAAAAACAATGTATATGTAGTTGATAAATCAATCGTTAATATACTAAATGAACCTGTCTAAGAATTAGGGGTGGGCATTGGGTGGGACAGTTTGGGTTGGGGTAAAATTCGCTCAACTTGGTTGAACTCAATCTCTTATTAAGTTAATCCAACCCCAGCCAAAAAATTCTTCAAACCAGCATTCTTGGGTTGGAATGGTTCGGTTTCACTTGGGTGGGTTAGTTTGGGTTAAGATAGGGACGAACGAACGTGAGGCGAGTGGTGGAACGAGGATGAGGTTTGATCGACTATTGAGAACTCAAAGTATCAAAGTGTGATGATTAGACAAGAAATGAGGCAAAATGAGAAGAGGCGAGTCAAGACAAGGTGGGAGGAGGTAAGGGATTAGCGTTAGACTATTGGAAACGACGAGACAACGAACGAGACTTGTAGTTCGTGAGAGAAGGAGTCGAGGGACCGAGGGTTCGAGACGAAGGAGGGAAGAGTGGTGTTAGTTTGCTGAAGTTGAGCTACCTCTTGCCTGCTTGTGTTTGCACAAGTTTTAGGGCAAGCTAGAAAATGACATCATTTTGCAAAATGACGCTATTTTATAATATCAAAATTCAGAAAATATATATATAGCATAAGAATTGAAAATATATATATATATATAAATTTTGTTGAGTATCGGCGGCAACCCAATGGAGAGGGGACACAAATCCAACCCCACCCAATTTACCCATCTTAAGTCAAAATATTACATAATATTTATTTTATCCCATTTTAACCCAGTCCAAATTTTTTTTTTTACGGTTTGGGGCGGGTTGAAACGGTTTGACCCGATCCAATGCCCACCCCTACTAAGAACTATCCAAAGGACACCCTCAGCGCAAGAGTTGTGAAAGAACCATTGTAGCTAAAATACTTGCTGCTGTCTATCCGACGCCACCTTAGAGCAGTATGCACCTTTTCGGGTTGGACTCCAATTTTATGAGAAATCTGTCTTATTTCCTAGTCCAGCTAGAAACGGATAAATGTAGTTAGCATGTAAGTTTAGTCACTTACACAGACATGGGGACAGGGCCCAACACAGAAACACAGTAAAGATTTCCTGTATTTACATCTCTCAAGAAAGGATCTAGAGGGTTTCCAATTTGATACAGTATTGCCACCATAGCAATATGGTCATCTGCTGCTTTGTGGTGGAGCTGTAACTCCAGATCATACTTGAAATTGAATAATATTTAAAACTATCAATCAAATTAGAGCTCATCACCAATTTGGGATATCTTTTCTCTTTTTTTTAGGGGAAGAAGGGGGAGTTATGTTATTACCAAGCTTTTTATGGCTACGTTTGGTCATGTTGATGATATGATGGTCAGATTTAAAAAAAAAAAAAAAAACATGACATTTCTCTCCTATAGGCAAAATTTTTTAAAAAAAAGATAAGTTGTGTGATGGTCTCGAAAGCCTAGCCTCCGACACACTGTGTTACTTTTCTCATTCTAAAAGCCTAGCCTTCGACGCTCTTTCTCGTGTTCCCATTTCTCCTTTTGGTAGTCTTATTTTGTGCCGCTCGCTCTAACTCTCACTCTCACTCTCACAGATGCACTCCAGCCTCCAAATGTACTGTGGTTACCTTTTCCATTTCGAAAACCCAGCCTCTTTTGCTCTTTCTCACGCTCCCATGTCTCCCCCTAGCGGTCTCATTTTGTACCACTTACCCCAACTCTCTCTCTCTCTCTCTCTCGGATGCACTCCTACCTCTTGATGCTCCTATTCAGTTGCTGTTACGCTCTTTTTATTTTTTATTTTAATTTTACCACATAAACAACATTGCCGAAACATGGGCTGATAAACGTAGTAATAACATTAGTCAAGAAAGGGGCATTATGATCATATAGATAATATGTATATATATAGACCCTTTATAAAGATAGGGTAGTTTTGTGTTTGAAATCATATGATCCAGTATGATGTAAAGAAAAAGGTATCTTTTGCTGTTGATGGTATGTTTAGAAGGAGAATACCAATTACATCTTGAGAGATCGTATGAAATTTGATAAATTATAATATAGCCTGCATCGTAAAGCCATATCAATTACATTCACAAGTAAATATGGTATATAGTAGAAAACAAATAAATTAAGAACAAATAATATGAAAAAGAAAGAGTATATATATCAACATCAAGTAACTTTTGATAGAGAAAACTTTTTCGATAAATCCATAGCTCCATTGAAACTTCCATCATATAAATTATGTTACTATATTCCATGAAGAAGCAGTTATTTTGCTGACCTCGATATCACGGCCCATATTCAAGAGCAAGCATGGTTCCATTTTAGTACTTATACCAATCAGCTTCAAGGTCTTTTCAGTGAACTGGTCTTATCACTCAACGGGTTGTAATTAAGGTTACTATGTGCAGATTTTAATATCAAATGTCAATTTTAAAATACATGCAAAGCAAAGAGACTATATGATCATGTATATATAGAGAACATAAATTATGGTGTATAATACTGTATAACAAGTGCTCATCGTTCAGTAGCTAGCAGCTTGTCCTTACCAACTAGTGCAGGGCAAGAAAGCAGAACCAGTGCTGTGAATAAACTGCAAAAGAGGATTTGGGTAGCAGATTTATTCTCTTCCATTTCTGTTTTTGGGTTTAGAAAGTTTGGTAGCTTTGGTGGATTGAGTGTTGGCCGGGTTAGCTATATATAAACATTGCTGAGCAAGCATTGAAACAACTTTTTGTAGCTTTTTATTTTTTAATATAGAGAAGATTATAATACGGAAATCGAATATGAGGAGAGAGAGAAAGTAAGGCCAGACTTGATAACTTAGTCAAGCTCAAATCTCATTTTTTGTTGATCTTTAAGGTAGGCAATTGACAATGATAGTGTTTATGAGGAATTACCGTGGTGTTGATGGGGCGCAGTTTTGGATTTATAGGAAGGCCATAGTGTTGGAACTTTAGGAGTACGGCGAGGTACAGCCTTTGGTGAAGTCGACCTATTAACATTGATGATATGCATTAATTACTACTAGTTTGATCTAAAACCCTGTTAGTCCTAACTTTGGAAAAGAAAAAACAGTGCCTTAACGGCACTAGTTTGTGTTTGTCTAATAAAAATTAATAACTTTAATGATAATACTAATTGAACATTGAAATGCTGAACTTATGCATCGTTCCAGGAATGGTACGAAGTTTGGTGGATTCACGTGTAAGATTGTAGGGCAAATATTTTTATTATTTTTTTGAAATTTAATATTAGATATATGTATATTTTAAATTACTGTCTCTATTAAACATTTAAAATTGTCCTATTACCATTTCAGAATATGTTAACTGTAACAATACAATTATATAGTATGTGTAATAAAAATTAGATGTATTTACAAATTTCATGAAGTAAAAACTTATTGTAATATTTGTCTTATATAAAGAATTTCTTATCTTTTATTACTCATGATGTAAATTTGAAACTTAACTACATTATATATGTGTATGTATAATATATTATATATTTATTGCCCTTCTTATTAAGAATTCAATAAATCTTCATATACACCCATATTTATTTAGAATTTTCACACTTATTCCATTGTAATTATTGATTTGCTATGTAAATTTCGTTTAAATGACCAATCAATAACTATAGTGAAATAAACGCGTGAATTTCCACAATTATGCCACCTCATCCCTACACACATGGATGAACACTCCAACAACTCATAGAGGTCCCTCTTCCCATGCATGCCAAGTTCACCAACATCTCTTGTGGTCCCTTATCCAATAACCATACCCTATCTCCAAAGATCAACACATCTACACGCTTATCTTTTGCACAGCGTACCCACTTTGCACAGCGTACCCACTTCAACCATTAGATGCCCTCTCATCCAATTTCACCAATCTCACTCACATCTATCCCCCTTATCTGGGTGCCCTTTTTACCCATCTTCATCTACACACTCCAACCCCTCCCATGCCACATCCAATCACGATACCTCACCCTCATCTGATACTGGATTTGGTCTTCTGTAATTTTTGCAAAGAGATATGAATTGAGAGAGAAAAACTTTATCTCTTTTCAATCCTCTCATTTTTCTTTCACCTCACATCTCTTTTTTCAATCTGTCTCATGATTCTCTAGAAGAACTGCAGAGGAAACAAATCCTCTCATACCAATGAGAGTCCTCTCCCCCACCGACTTGAGCAGCTCACCTTCAACCATAAATTCTCCTTCACCACTCCCCTCTACTCGGACACATGGCATGACCACTTGGTCAATGCATGGCATAACCAAGCCTAAGTTACGTCACTCGCTTCTAACTCAAGCCAATTCACACACTAGTAAACCCTCTTCCAGCAAGCTACTCAATTGGCATAAGGCCACGCAAGAAGAATTCGATACTCTCATTCATAATAAGACTCTTGATCTTTTGTCCGGCCGTCTTCTAATAGTAATATTGTTAGATCAAAATGGGTCTACAAAGTCAAGTAAATGTATCATAAAAAATTACAAGCAAAAAGCAAAGAGAAGAATTGAAATAAGAACATAGAGGTAAAGGTGAGTTGAATGGAAAAAAATTTTTTACTAAGATATTTGTCATAAAAATAAAATAAAATCTTCTTTTTGGTCGAAAAGAGGGGCGAAAGGCCCAAGAAACAAACTACACCACTGTTGAACTCATAGACGAGATCTGGAGTAAATCAGCCAATAACAGTTCATATAACCCAACTCGTGTACTATCCAGCATTACAACATCCGTACTTCCAGATAATCCTTTACTTGCTAAGAAATTTGCACACTTGTTAGCCTCTCTGTAGATGTGGCTAAGATCAACATCCTAGTTCCGATCCAATCCACGTTAGATTTAATAACTGAGAATTTGACCTTCTGTTGCCTCCACATGCTTCCCAGTTCTTAAGCAAGCGAACACCGAGCTTGAGTCACATAGAATTATCACTTTTCTGTACCCAAGTACCAAGCAAGCTCTATACCCCAAACTCCCCAAACTTCTATCTTAAAAGACAGAACTGCCACACTAAGAAGATGTGATATAGCTGACAAATAAATAGTTCTTTTAAACATGTTAATCTAAATTTGATATAGATCGTGTATATAAAAAAAATTTTATTAGGAATAATTATACTCACTTTAACAATCTTTTTATCTTAGAGGGAATCAATCTCCAACTACCGTTACCAATCTTTTCACCTCAGAGGGAATCAATCTCTGATTACCTAGTGAGGAATATCCTGTTTTACCCAATAAAAAGACGAAACTGCCACCACATTTACGATAAAATCCCTAAATCCACCTTCGCTCATGATTTCGGATCAGCCCACCACAGGCCATCATTCCCGAATATGCGTTTACCCCATCTGTGTTCACCACAACCCATTCTTCCCGTGGAGGAGTCCAGCAAACCCTCACCTGTTGCATTGTCGAGTCCTTCCTCAGGTTCTCTCCTTTATTTGCTTTGGCAACTTCAGTCGCATGAGCAGTGATCACCATAATGTATTCATTCATCGGACACATGAATTCCTCATCACGGTATGTCTCATTCCGCGATCTCCTTAGGAGCTAGCAGCCAACCGCCCAAACTACACTCCAGTCCCCAACGTCCCAAAAAATAAAATAAATTTATTAACGAGGTAGTGATGCAGTGGAAGTAGTTGCATTCCATATCGAGGTCAGCATTCTGTGAAGAAACCTCGTTCACTTATCAAAAGAAATGTCTTTCATAACAAAAATATCAAGGTTAACCGTTAAAATATTAGTTACAAGAATGAAGTATAACGTTTTGATAAGTTTCAAGTTTAGTGTCTTATTATTAAACCTGAAAGGGGGGGATCGTAATTTACACTTTAAGATAATTTGGGCATCCCACCTAATGTTGCCTCGTTTTAGGGGCCGGGGGAGGGGGCTGGGAGTTTATCCACAAGTTAATAATACCTATTAATCCTGTCTCTTCATTCCCATTAGTTTTCTTTTTTTTACTATACGACATAGTAAATCATTTAAATATACATAAAATTGAATGTCACTACACTGTTAAAGTGTTGACTTTATTCCTTTGGGTTTAATGCTTTTATTGTTTGACATAATAATTGATCAAAAGGAACTTAATGCGCGTTGTTTTTTTTGTCTGTTTGATGACAAGTGACTCCACGAGGGAGTGTGGGGAAACGGGAACTAGAGGATCGAACTCGCACACTGCAAGTTCGGTAACTACTGCATATGCCAACGAGCCAAGAACTCCTGGCTTGATGCGCGTTGTTTGAATACACATATATCATGACTTTTTTGGAAATTTGTGTGGTTGAGTATTAATGGTGAAAATAGAATTCATATAAATTTTGTATATATCTTATATAATCTCCAAAAATCCATATAACAGTGCTCTATTTGACCATTTGATTATGAATACGTTATCTGTTTAACTAACTAAAATTTTTTACTATTCAGCTTGAATGGTTTATATGTGAGACTAAAGAAAAAACCAAAACAGATTGTGCAGATAAAGATATTTACATAGAATGTAAGAAGTAACAATTTCACTATGTTGTAGATACAATATCTAAATAACATGACTTTTCTTAGAAAAAAGTGATGTGAATTTTTTATTTCAATCAAAACTAATTCCAAAGGCAAAAACAGACGTAGTAGATAAATAAAATGGATTAAAATAGTCAAATTTTAAATAGAATAGATAGCTTACCAAGAAAAAAAAAATAACAGAACTGAGTTTGAATGACAATTTTATGAAGGCCCATATATATACTTACGTATGACCAATTGCTTTTGGACTTTTATGACGCACAGATTGTTCATATTTTATGGTCTTTAGAATAGGCTGTAAATAAGAAAAAAATGTCATTAATAGTCTATTAACTTTTAGATACTTAAAATTTATAATTGAATTTATAAAATTGAGTAAATTGAAAAGTAAGGAGCAATCCATCGTCTTACACATGACATATTGTCTATTACAATCATATTATTGCGAACAAGCGAAACAACTGATGGACATAATCCTTATTTTATGGATACATAAGAGAACTAGTTATATAAGCATCCTTATTTTTTTATATAGAGTTTTACAGGACGATTGTTCCTTGGCTGCAGCGGTCTTGCATTAAATGCCTGCAAAACGGACGAAGAGCTTAAAACAAGAGAGAGGAGAAATGGGTTGAACATCTAATTTGATCAAATTGATTTTGGGGTCTGAAACTTGACTAAATCTGGTTTTAAAGTTTTTCTTAATACATGATGGCATCGAGTATTAATTTAAACCTTAAAATCAAGTTATGGCAACTCACATTAGGAGTGGCCTCTAGAAGTTCGTGGACTTGCTTCTTCTCGACAGTTCGGATCTAATCAAATACGCAAAGTTTAAAAAAAAAAAAAAGATATATATATATATATATATATATGTTGATAAATATACTAAATTAATCAAGTTGAACAGTGATAAAGTAAGTAGAGTAAATGAACCTCTCTAATAACTATCCAACGGACATCCTCAGCGCAAGGAGGAGTTGTGAAAGAACCATTGTATCCAAAATACTTGCTGTCGTCTATCAAATACCAATTTGGAGTAGCATATGCCGTTTCACCCATAAACAGTCTTTTATCCCCCAGAAGCTAGAAACATATATACGCAGTTAGCGTGTAAATTTAGTTACTTCACAGACATAGAGACAAGAACCAACACAAAAAACCACAGTAAAGATTTTCTGTATTTACATCTCCCAAGAAAGGATCTGGAAGGTTTCCAAATTGATACAGTATTGCCACCACAGCATAATAATGGTCACGTGCTTTGTGCAGGAGCTGTACCTCTAGATCATACCTGAAATTGAATAATATTTAAAACTAACAAAAAAATTTAAAGCTTATCATCAATGGGGGTTTTTTCCCTCCCCTTTTTTAGTGGAAGAAAGGGGTATCACACTGACATAGATATACATATATATATACACACATTGAGACTTGCACGCATAAGAGCATATGTTATTCTAAGAAGATAGGGTAGTTTTGTGTTTGAAATCATATGATACGGTATGATAAAAAAAAGAAAACAAAGAAAAATCACCTTTGGCCGTTGATAATGTGTTCAGAAGGAAAATGAAAGTTACACCCTAAAAGACTATATCGAGTTTGATCAATACTATTATAGCCTGCGTTGCCTCTCCATACCAGCTGCATTTACAAATAAATGTGATACACCATGGAAAAATAAATAAAGAACAAAGAATATGGAAAAGAAAGAGCATATATGTCAACATCAAGTAACTTTTGATCATGTAAACCTTCTCATAAATTCATAGTTCCATTGAAACTTACATCATGTTACTATATGATACATGAAGAAACAATTATTTTGCTAACCTCGACACCATGGCCAGTATTCAAAAGGAAGGCCTTGGCGGTGTGGTAGTTCGTTTGAAGCCCGGAATGATACACTTTTTTATCTGTGTCTAATAGATTAATCGGGGATTGCATGGTTCCATTTTTGCACTTATACCAATCAGCTTCAAGGTCTCCCCAATGAGCTGGTCCCCTATCACTCGCCGGGTTGTAGTTAAAGTCAGGGCTCGCACCCCCTATGTTCAGATTTTGATATAAAATGTCAATTTTAAAAATACATGCAAAGCAAAGAGACTATGTGATCATGTATATATAGAGAACATAAATTATTGAGTATCGCTCAGTAGCTAGCAGCTTCTCCTTACCAATTAGTGCAGGGCAAGAAAGCAGAACCAGTGCTGTGAATAAACTGCAAAAGAGGAGTTGGGTAGCAAGTTTATTCTCCTCCATTTCTGTTTTTAGGTTTAGAAAATTTGGTAGCTTTGGTGGATTGAGTATTGGCCGGGTTAGCAATATATAAACATTGATGAGCAAGCATTGAAACTTAATTTTTTGTTGATCTTTAAAGTTGGCAATTGACAATGATAGTGTTTATGAAAAATTATTGTGCTGTTACTCGGCGTAGTTTTAGATGATAGGGAGGCCGTTGGAATTGGATTTACATTCCTTGACTTCTTTTTTTTTTTTTGTATTTTGATAATTTTCTTTTTACCTTTTTATAATTTAATATATAAATTTTACTTTTTTTATTATTCTTTTCTTATTAAATTTTTTCAAATTGATGCTTTTATTTTTTAAAAAATAATTTAATTTTTTAATTTTTTAAATTAAATAATTTAATTTTTTATAATTACAATTAAAATAATTTAATTTATTACCTATTAAATTTTTTTTGACATGATATAATTTGTTAGTGATTTAAATTTTATTTTTTTTATTATATTATAGCTCGATTGTTATGTAGGATTATCTTTCAATTAAAAAAATTATTGAAATATATAAAATTAAAATTTATTAACAAAATTTAATAAATGAGAAATTAAATTATTTTAATTATATTTATAAAAAAATTAAATTATTCTAATTATAATTATAAATAAATTAAATTACTCACTTCAAAAATTAAAAAATTAAATTATTTTTTAAAAAATAAAAAAAATTAAAAGTATTCTTACTCTAAATTTTTTCTTTTTCTTGCACCCACAGTCCTCTAATTTTAAGTGAAAGGTTTGGTGTCTGTTGGAACTTTGGATTACGGCGGCGAGTTACAGCCTTTGGTGAAGTCGACCTAGCGGCCCATATTAATCTCGGTGGCATGCATTAATTACCAGTACCATCAAACACTCTACTGGTCATAATTTGGAAAAGAAAAAATAATGCCTAAACGGCACTAGATTGCATTTATCAAATAAAAATTAAATACTTTAATAATAATACTAATTGAAAATTAAAATACTGAACTTATGCATGGTTCCAGGAATGATACGAAGTTTGGTCTCTATTATCTTTTTAAAATTTTAATGTTAGATATGTGTATTTGAAATTGCTTTCTCTATTAAACATTTCCCATTTCCTTTCCAAAATATGATAACAATTAAAAATGTTGATTATAACGATACAATTATATAATACGTGTAATAGAAACAGGATATATTTAAAATTTTATAAGATAAAAATTTATCCTAATATTTGTTTCGGATACGGAATTTCTTATTTTTTGTTATTTATAAATGTACATTTTACATTAAAATCTAACTACATTATATATGTGTATGTATAATATATTATAATTTATTCTCCTTCTTATTGAGAATTCAATAAATCTTCATGTACACCCATATTTATTTAGAATTTTTACACCCATTCCATTATAAGCATCGATTAGCTTTGTAAGTTTCACCTACATTACAATTAATATCTGCAATGGAATGGATGTGAAATTTCTACAAAAAGATGAGCGTAGACGTAGCTGAGCTCTTTAAAATTCCCGGGGTCAGCTAATGGCCACTCTAGATATCTACAAGGGAGACTCCATAAAAAATTTTAAAAAGAAGGAAAAGTCTTTTAACAAGTACTAGCTGATTAAGAAAGAGGGAACTAAAGGGCAAGCTAGCTGGGTTGTACTAGTCCAGCAATCTATAGGCATATCAACCTCTTTGAAATAAAATATTTTTTCTTACTTTGAAATAATAAATAAATCAACAATGGTTTAATTTAAAAATAAAGAAATAAATTTAAATTTAAATAGATTTAATCTTCATATTAAATAATATTATTAAAAATAAGTATGAATTGATCGTTAACTCAAAATTTTGTTTGAATGAATGAAATTTACATCCAACAGGTTTGGTCTGAGTTATTTTCATTATTTATTTTAATTGCACTGCAAGTCAATTTCTCACAGTTGAAAAACTTGAATCGGGGCCACAAGTAATGCAAGGAAGCAAATATTTCAAGCCAAATGCAATCGCAATGCCGCCCCCTCCCGATAGAGTGGGGAAAGATATTACCGGAAAGTTGGCAAACGAGAGGTCCCTCATCCTTTACCTCGCGTGCCAGAATGCTTGTCCAAATCAGGACAATTTTCTATTTAAGTATATATCAAAAGTTGGGATCAAGTAGAGGCCAAAGGTATCTTTGAATTATGTGAAGATAGACGGCTCTAGTAATCCAGTTGACTCTTTGAAGAAGATTCTTTTTAATTCTTAATTTATTATAAATTTAAATTCTTTTTTTTTTTGAAAACTTTAAGAAATAATAGACTATTTCCGGTGTATGTATTCATCACTTATTCAATTTGGTATTGATATTGTGTCTGTAATTCTTGAAATCTAATGATTTAAGAAATACATTAGTTTAATATTATTGTCCCGTATAAGATTGCATATTAGTTTTAATTATAATTAGAGAGTTAATATGGGTTAGACTTATCTTATACATTTAAGAGATATAATAGGTTTATATTTTTTAACCTATAAAAGATGAAAATCATCTCAACCCATTTTATTTAATTGTGTCATATTTGACTAAATAAAGTAGTATATTTAAGTATAAAAATATATTGATTTTTAAAATTATTTTTTTTTACATAAAAAGTAAATTAGGTTGATATTTTTTTGACTTACCTGAATTGTAGGTCAGCCCATTCACCTCATTAAATTAAGAGTTGATTTATTTTAACACATCTAATTATAGTGCAAGCCAATTTTTCACCATTGAAAAAATTAAATTTGCGCCAGTGTAGCAGGGAAGCGAAGGTTTTAAGCCAAATACAATTGCAATATGACCCCACCCATTAGAGTGGAGAAAGATGTCACAGGAAAGTTGGCAAGGGTTATGACAATTGGCAACATTAATGAGAGTTCACTTATCATCTAATTAAATTAAATGCCAAATTGATTCTTTTTTTTTTTATTGTGTTTTTGGTATCAAAATGATGTTACGTTAAGTATAGGACTGGAATTGAAGGAGAAAGCGTCCCGTCTCATTTATTTGGGTTGGAATGGTGGCAAGATGTTGCTGCCACTCTTTGGCTCGTTGACTTAGGATTGTTATGATCAATATCTAGCTAACTTCGTCACTAATTTGGGAGTTTTTTTTTAATTTATGGCCGTGACCCAATTATTTTAATTGTCCAAAAAAAATAATTTCTTTAGATAGAGTAAATTACAATACTCAAGCTTTAAAGTTTAATAAAAGACATATTTGCCATAGTTCATTTTTTTTTATTAAATGTTACAAAAAAATTTGAATTTAAGCCTTTTGCAACACTGTTTAAATCCCTCATCATTGTTTACTTAGTTTTAATTAATGAAATTGTTCAATGAATTTAACTATTGCACATGAAAGATATTTTTTTTCTTATATACATATTTTTAAATAATGATATCATTTGATTTATATAACTAAATTTATTTAGTGAAATAAAATTTAATAAATTTAACAATTCATATAAAAAATTATGAAAATTAAATAAATGTAAAATTGTAAGAATTTCATTCCTCCTTAACTCATAATATGAAACATAGTATTTGATGATAAAAAGTTGAAAAATAGTCTTAAGAATCAAATTCTCACATCTAATAATGTAAGAATATGAATTATTTAAATTTTATATTTTACTTTATGTAAAATTGTGTGAGTTCCATTCCTCCTTAACCTATGTACGATATAAATCACATCATTTGATGATAAAAAGTTGAAAAAAAATGTTTTAAGAATCAAATTCTCACATCTAACAATCTAAGTATATGGATTAGTTAAATTTTTTAGTTTGATTTATAAAATTTAATAAAATTAATGTTTCAGATTTTATTAAATAAAAATTATGTAAAAATAAAAATAATAGAATAAAAAAAAAGTTGAATGCAATCAGCATCTGGTCCGTGGCCCTTATTACTAAACCCAACCCAATGGTAATTGGGTCCGGGTCGTTGGTAAAGCCAACCTTTTTCTATTGCTTCCCTCTCTCTCTCTATTCTGAGTGGGAGTTGTTCATCGGCATCTTTTTTGTGTTTTGGTAAAATTCATTTGCTTCTTTTGAAGACAGCTTCTCGCCCTCTCCACTACGGCAGACATACCCATTCGCATAATAGAAATGAAGCTGCTTTCTGCGCGCCTGATGAAGTCTCTGTCAGTTTCTTCTTTACCGGCTACAACCACCCTTCAAGAAATTGCTCACAATCAACCCAAAGGTCTCTCTCTGTCTCTGTTTCTCACTTTATCTCTTTGTGATATAAAGAGATAGCTCCATAGCAGACATGGGATTTAATTAGTTATGTTTAGGTACATTGCTTTCTACAACTTGCTTGGTTTTGAGTGATATTCTTATATATGTAGCTTTTGGGATTTTTCTTTTCGTATGAAGCACTTCTTTTTCACGAAAGGAAATGTATTTGGACTGAAGTTCTATAATTTTCGTACAAACTACAACTATTAAGGCACCCCGGTTTCTAATGCTGTTTTTTTAACCTGAAATTTACTTGGAAATCTTGGCTGTTGATTCCCCTTGGGATTTCCTAAACATTCATAGATGAACTATGTTGAAGCTTCGACCATGTTATCAAGTTTAACATTATTATGATTCAATGAACTCAGAAGAACGTTTCTCTTGAAGATGAGTGTCCTTTTTTGTTTTATTTATATATGTAGTTTAAGTGTTAATTATGCAAGAAGGGAAGTGTTGGGGAGACAGGGAAAGTTAAAGCGATTAGTACTCGTTATATTCTTATTGAGTTAGGGAATGCATAGACAACACATGCATGATGTGGTTGACTAATTCTGTAACCAAATGTTTAGGTATTAAAATTGGTTTATGCTTGGAGCGGTTCTCTGATGATAATTTTAATAATCGAAGATCTAACACTTTGACAATAATCATGAACTTTAAGCTCACGAGTCATTAGATGAGACTGTGGTACAGACTGACTAATCGTAGGTTCAGAGGAGAAGCAATGACTTAGGGATAACATTTTAGTTTTAATGCTAATGTGATAGGTTAAGAAAAGATATGCTTTTTAAAGAAAAATTGGAGAATGTTACCTAGACAAGATGTCAAGATCTAATGGCAAAGGAGAAGTCTTGTAAGTTGTTTTAACTAGATTTTTAGCTCTGAAAAGATGTAATGTAACCACCGCCAATTTTTCGGACAAAGGCTTTTTATTGCTGTTAACATTCTTATGCTTCCCTTGTTATCATCCCTGCGACAGTCTGACGAAGTTAACATATGTTAATGGGATGAATGTTGGACTATGGCTACAAAGTCCAGTTTTACTTGCCTGATCTTTAGATGATGCCAGTAAGGATCATACACCTTTTTACTGATTCTCACTTTGTAAAAGCACTCTCAAATCGCTAAATGTGATGGCTTTATCTGTGTAATTTCAACATTCATATATGCATTCTTCTAGATTATGCCAACTAAACAGTCAACATATATATTTCTGGATCTACCATGGTCCATGGGAAAGTAATTATCTTTTAAACTCACTGAATTATTTTATGAAATAGTTTGGGTTTAGTAGGAATAGCAAAGGTTGTACTTAAAAAGGGGAAGACACAGCTCTTTAAAGATGGCAATCCAATGGTGTACAGTGGCGCTGTTGATAGAATAATTGGTAGACCACCTCCTATGACTGGGGATATTGTGCTGGTGGCAGATGGGAATGAGAAACCAATAGGCTGGGGCTTGTATAACTCAGTGTCTATGTTCTGTGTGCGGCTCATGCAGCTTGAAGATGAAGCTACCAGGTTAGTTAGTATATATCACTTCTTTCTCTTTCATTTTGGCTCCTTGACCAGGGCCCTGAAATGTTAGTCTCAATGATATAGGGACTTGTCATGTGCGTTAAACATGGAGAAACTGCTTGAAACAAGAATAAGTGCAGCTGTTGAATTGCGCAGAAGGTTGGGTCTTCCTTCAGCCCAAACAAATGCATATCGTCTAATTAATAGTGAGGGAGACAGGTGAGAGTTAGGGCTGAGTTTTTCTTCTCTATGTTTCATTTTATCAATATTTTATCTATCCGCAGTTTTATATTATTAATTATTTGAGTGTAGATTAAATGGTGGAATAATGATTTTTTTTTTCAAGCAATTTGAAAACACATATATGTGTGCCACAAATTACTATTTAATAGAACCAACTTGATGCCATTTTTTCAATTATTATTATTATTATTTTGTTGTTGTTATCTTGGAAAGTTTTAAACAAGAATGTCCTTGATGTGTTGCAGTAACAGTGCTATAATGTTAATTTCTGTTACATGTTATGCACTAGATGAATTTCTTTTTTTCTTTGAATGTCTTCTTTCTGTAGGGCTTCTTATATCAAGTAGGTCCAATCACAAATTATCACTCTTTTCTCTTTACACAATAATGTGTCTGAGAATGTTGCATAAATTTGCATTACAGTTAATGGTTCCTTGTAGGTTATCAGGATTGATCATTGATGTGTTTGGAGACGTAGCTGTAATAGCGTCATCTGCTGCTTGGGTTGAGAAGTACAAAGCAGAGATAGAGGCATGCATTAGTAAAATCAATGACATTAATTATATAAATTGGAGGCCATCTGTTGATATTTTAAAGGAAGAAGGAGTAGATGTGTCAAATTTGAAGGAAATGCATTCATCTACTTGTCCTGAAAGAACGAAGGTATGCAGTCATTAAAATGCTATCCATTGAAAATGAAATTGAGTTTTTTGTAGGATGGTCTTCCTTATGTGATAAATAAGCTGAAAGTGCTGTCGATATTTGAAGATGTGATGTGTGTAAACAATAGACTTGTATGCTCTCCATGAAAATTTGATTCTTTCACAATGATGTCATGCCACAAGATAAATGCCTTCCACCTCGCCCTCACCCCACTTTTCCTGGTGCTTGATAACCTTAAATATGCCTGAAAAAGTTTAAAATGCAACATTTTGTTAAATACTGTTATGCCTCAGCGGAAAATAATACTGTAGAATATCTCTTTTGAATAAAATTCTTTCTGTCTTAGGTTTTTTTGTCTCTTTTGCATCGTGAGCATGATATACTCGCCAACAAAGGGTATCCATGCTAATTTTTCAGCACTTAAAGATCTCACATTTATTATATTATTTTGCATGTTGGGTTTGCATCTTAAAGATTTCAAAATTGGAAAAGGGCTGGGGGGGAAGGGTTGGGATTACGTTCGCCCCAAACAAAATTAGTTGGGAGTTGGAAACATTCATGTCATGTTAAAATTATAGTCAGATTTTAATGGCACTCTGTCCCATCTGTCAGATTATGGAAAATGAAATTTTGTACGCAATTTCTTTAAAAGGCCAGAAGACAGGATTTTATGCGGATCAGCGTGAGAACCGCCAGTTTATATCAAAACTTTCAGATGGTCAAAGGGTTCTTGACCTTTGCTGCTATAGTGGTGGTTTTGCTCTTAATGCAGTACGAGGAGGTGCTATAAATGTCACTGGTACATTATATGTTGCTAATTCTCTTGTTCTTAGTGAATTATCTTCGTCTATGATATAATTTTGCTGTTGTAGAGGGACACTTCTACTAATATTAAAAAGAAATTTGGACTCTGAAAGACTAGAATTATTATGATCAATCTGATTGTTGCTACCTTTTTTTAGGTGTTGATACATCACTGCCAGCTCTGGAACTTGCTAAAGAAAATGTTGTACTTAACAAAATGGATCCAGGAAGAATATCATTTTTAAGAGAAGATGCAACTGAGTTTATGAAGGAAGCTCTCTCAAAAAATGAATCCTGGGATATTGTCATCATTGATCCTCCTAAACTGGCACCAAGCAAGAAGGTAGCAACAATCAAACATATGGTTATATCTCAATGTAAATTGATGAATAGGGTTCAATCAACTTAATTGGAAACCTATGTGAAGCAACATGAGATTACCTTGGGCTGGGTTAATCGCAATAGATGTTGGTGGATGCGATTATTGGTTTAAACTAATCCCACTTCTTGAACTGCATTCAAATTACTCGCAGCCACCTATTACCAAATTTATTTGTAAGGAATTCTGACCATTAATTTGGCAAATGTGAGTCTGTTTTCAGTAATTAGGTGTAGAAAGCTATCGTTTCTTTTCTGCTAGTTGGATATATGAATGTATTTTTGTTTTCCTTGCTACTTTTCATTTTCTTAGTATGTCCAACAGCATCTTATTTTTTTTAATTAAAAAAAGAACTATAATTAAATATAAAAAGAGGAGAGACCATTAGGGGGTACTTAAATCTACTCTAAAGCAAAAGAAAAAAAAAGGAACAAAAAAAGATTAAGGATGTAGAAAAGCTGCCCAGTCTTTGTGTATTAGAGATAAGAGACCCCCTTGATAATCCATCAGCAGAGTACCAAAGAGAAGCCATACAAACTACCCTATCCTTTAACAAATTTAGGGGCTATGATGAATTCTTATGAAGTGGGCAATTTGCTCCCAGCCAAATACACCAGAGAATAGCATAAACAGCAAACTGCCATAAAGTTTTAACCTCCTTGTTTTTGCCAAAACCCCTGAAATGACCATAAGAAACACTCATAACTCTCCAAGAACCCAAAACAAATAAATCCAAAGGTATGTAGCTGCCAAAACCAGTCGCTTTACTTCTTTTTTTGGTGGAATCAAATCCAGTTAATGAGTGACTGGATTTTATGACTTGCTGTATTGGTTGGTATCTCTGAAATTGTAATATCCACAGTGATTCTATGCACCTTCGGCTTTCTCTTACTGAATGTTGAACTAACATTATATTTAACAGGTTCTGCATGGTGCATCAGGCATGTACAGAAATTTGAACTCATTAGCTATGCAATTAACAAAAAGAGGTGGTCTTCTCATGACTTGTTCATGTTCTGGAGCTGTGACCCAAAGTGGAATATTCTTGCGTATTCTTCAGGTACTAATCTATATGCTTAAGGTTTCCTGAGATGATCACGTGAGTGATAAAGACATCAGTTATATTTGCATCCTTGTTTTAACTGTGGAATAGTCTGATAACAATATAAAATGTTTAAAGCAAAATCATTCTTTATTCATTTATGATGCTAATTGCCGGGTCTTATTAAAGTTGCATTGAAGTACTAAGATCTAATCACTGATGCATTATGCACTGAACATCATAAGGTCTAACTAACTGTGGAAAGAAATGGTTAAAGAATTTAAGTGATTAAGGTAGTAATAGGGACCCAATGGTGCTGTTTGATTCATGTAGCTGATTCTACTTAGTGGGATAAAACTCTATATTTTGTTATTGTTGTTGTAAGGTGGTAATAGGAAGCTCTGGAGGCATGTAGGAGGCTGGAAATTTTTAGCTGATAACAGTATTGGCTGTAGGCGTTTCTGAAGTTTAAGACTGCCTCTCAACAAAGTGTTGGGATACACAACAAATAATAAGGGAAGCCGAGAGAAAAATGCAACTTGCGTCACTATAAAGGCGCAGGACTATAGAAGTTGATGTCATTGAGGATCCTATTTTCACAGTTTGGTTTTCATTGCTACTTGCTCCTATTCAGTGTGATATGAAAGTTTCTACTGATACACAAGATTGCTGTGTTCACGAAGCCTGTTTATTTTCTTATTGAATGGAATGTTAGTTTATTGGTGTTACTTGCTGTAGAAAAACCAAATCAACAGTACCTATTCCAAATTCATGAAGGTTGACCAGTCTTTGCCTTATATCAGGGAGCGGCATCTATGGCAGGGAGAAGAATCACTGTTCTAAGACAGGCAGGAGCAGCTTGTGATCATCCTATTGAGCCATCCTACCCAGAAGGTGCATACCTATCTAATGTCATACTACGAGTGATATGAGGGTGGATGGCACTCAGTCGAATCACTTAGTTACTTCAATGTAATTCCAATTTTTGTAGCATTTTGTAAAATTACTTTATATCATTCATGAAAGTAACTTGACCTACTACTCTGCTTCGTAGTATCTCCGGAAAGGACTTGCCTTTCTTCTATACCGTCTCATGATCATGTACTCAACTTTTTGCAGTAGCCCTCCCTCACTGCTTCTTTTCTTCATTCCTACTGTCATTTAGAACGTTCTGATTTTGTTTCTTGCTCTTGCTTCCATGCACCCTATGATCTTCGGAGTTGGTATTTTGTATTTCAGTGTCTGATTCTGGTCAATTTCTCCTCTTCGTAACATGCACTCTAACAAAGAACCAAAGAAGTTGGAGGCAGAGAAGAAAGCATGTGAAATTAGAACTTTTATAACCAAATTGAAAATTTTGGTACACTCTGGATATTTTACATACAGAGAAAGGAAGAGAGAAAAGTGTATGGTGGAAGGAACTAGGCACGGAAGAGACTGCTGCTGCCTACTAGTTGGATCACTAGTAAATACTAAAGAAAAACAAGGGTCAAGGTGATTAACAGATGGTGCGGGAAAATTTGGTCTCTCAATAGCAGCTTCTGTGGTAATTTGATTGATATTTACAGGTCTTCACGCCATCGCTGCAACTATCATCAGCTAAAAAATCTCAGCCTTGTTGATATGAGGTGCACATCACTTATTTGGGAAGAAAACAACATAAAAAAGAAACCTAAACATTATTGATATGAGACGCAGCTTTATCACAACGTTTGATGAGCTTGGGGATAGCTTGTTATGGGAGTAGCCCCACAGTCAATGCAGTGTAGGGCACCATGTTCTGCCGCTTGGCTAAAAGGTAAATTCCTGTCCTCGACCTCGAGGCTCGTTGCAGTTGGTCTCTTTCTTCCTAAAAAAATTTTAAATAAAAACAGAATGAGTTGAAGAATAATGAAAGTTGATAACATAAGAGGAATTTATGTTACTGTTCTTGCTTTCTTTCTGTATCCTATACTTATGCATGTACAATATGAAACTCAAAATCAACACAGGTATTAGTATTTCAGCAACCTAAAAATGGAAAACCCAAGTAGCTTGTGACTCCTCGTGTTACCAAAATGAAAATGACAATAAAAAGTTCAAATTGGTACGATGTTGATGCCATTGAAAGCACAACCCCATTAAGTGTGTAAGAGTTATTTTTGTTTTACTAAAGAACTAATCATCTTAAATTTTGAAAGAGACTGTAGAGATTCAGTAATTGATTTTTTTATGGTTTTTTGGTTACCACAACAACTACTATCATCACTCTTGGAAATATAATGTGATAAATGTGACTACTTTGAAGGTAGGGGCATACACAAATGGTAGTCTTATATCTATGTAATTTTCACATTATATCATATCAAAGAAAAATGTTATTTCCATTTGAAATTTGTTATATTTTTTTACAATTAAATGATGTGATGTGTTAATGTTATATTTTATATAATTTAATTAGAGGCTTATTAAATTTTATATTATAAAAATTAAATAAAAATAAAATTATAGAATAAAAAATCATATATCAATGTGGTGTGGGTCCATTTTCCGCATGTAATTTTTACTCACTCCTTTCAAACATTAACCATATCATATTGACCAACTGCACGTCTTTGGACTGCACGTTGTGAAAAACAAATGAGCAATTCCATTTCACATCTTTCAAACAACCTGATTGTAGCCAATGAGTTATAACTTACGTGATATCTTGATAGTTTATTCTCGAACTTTATTATGAATTCAATATTCTATTGCTCTTTACCCATCTTAATTAACATGACTCCTAACTTATGAAAAAAAAAAAAAAATTACCTCATTGTAGAGAGAGATTGTACATAGCTTTTATGTGCATCTAGTATTTTCCTATCATATCAATTTGTACCATTAAATTAGTTTTGAAATGAAATCCACATTATTAGACGTAATACATTACGTCTATACTATATAAAACAGCGTCTCCTCATATTTTAATTTAGATAAAGCTGAATGTATACATGTCCAATGCGTAAGATACGTACTGGATACTATTAATATCAGTAAATATTAATTATATAAATTAATAACTAGAGATCTTAATGGTATCTTGAGTAAACTTTTTACATGTAAATAAGAGCTTTTTTTTTATTTTCACATAATATTTATTTTATATATTTTAAATTATTTAATTTATTAAATTTTACAATTCATAAAATATAAGACTAAATCTTATAAATTAAATTATAAAATTCACTAACCTAATCTTCTTATATCAAATATAAACTTTTTGTCTTTATACCTAATATGAAAACAACTTTTCTGTATAAAATAATACAGTGAAATTTCTCATTTTGTTTAACATTTGATTGGTTTTATAATTTTCTATAATATTAATTATTTAGAACTTCTCCACATTTTCTTCTTTGCTTCCCAAAAATTTTATTTAGTGAATTACTTTTAAATTTAAAATACATTTAGAAGTACATTTTCATATTTCTCTTTTCTTTTCCATTTTTTTGTCGTTTCAGAATTAACTCCATTACAATAATAAAATGCCTTTGAAGTTAACACGAGATATCTGGACTTAAAATCATCCATGTTAATGGCATGCCTCGGGCCTCAGCTCTTTAATTATAATGCTTTAGCAACTTCAAGATGGGGACTCTAGCAAGAATAAGGAGAAATGAGGTGAAAATGCCCCTTTTTTCATCTTTTTGGAAGTAAATCCTGTTTTCGCCTAGCAAAGTCAAAAGAGATCAATCAAAGAACTATCCTGTTGGATAAAAAACTAGTCCCACACTTTCATTTTCATTAAAAACAGAAAACCACATATTTAAGTATAACTTTTAAATTTGCTATATCTTACAGTTTAGTTTATAAAATTTAATAAATTGAATATTATAAACTGTGTTGTAAGAATTAAATAAAAATAAAAATATAAAAATAATAAGATTCATCCTATTGTCCCAAGTTGCATGAAAGCCAGCAAGCACATGTATTGGATGCTATTTCTCAAGCAATACACAAATATTTCCATTCTGACACATAAGAACAAAAAAGAAAGAAAAGGTAACAACGAATAATTCCTTAAGTGAAATTGATACATATTAGTAACAAAGATATACAAAATCACATCTCCCACTGTACCATACCCAAGCATTAGCAATCTTGGAAGGTCAAGCAAGAACAGATAGTTTCCTTTGTTTAGTGCCCTCCCGGATTCTTATTCCATGACAAATATGAGGGATCTCCAAGTTGCCTGAAAAAAAAGCTACAGACAGTTAAAACCAAATAACTATATTAAACATTGACATTGTGTATGACTCTAGATATATAAGAGAATATTAACCATTAGATAATCTACTGAACAAAATCCAATTAGACGTGAAATTGACATCAATAGAGAAAAAGATAGGCACATACATGTAGTACAAATAACAATCAACCTCAGCATTAAAGATAAACTAAAATGGCTGACCAGAGCCTCCTTACCCACCCACCATCCCCGAGAAAAAAAAAAAGTTAAACTAGAATGCCACATGTCTTCTAAGCCCTGCATAAATCACTCATAAAAAGAATTTTCTCACACGACCCAAAAAGAAAAATAAATTTCTGGCAGTTTTGGAATTTCTTAGATTTTCAAGTTCTAGCCAAGGCCTCTTGTATTTTTAAATCTAAATACTGAATACTACCATGGTATGCCCAGGCAAAAATTAATATCATCCAGATTTTGCCACTAAACCTTCTTCGTATATCAGAAAAGAATACTCTAGGCAGAAAGTAACTCATGGAATTAATTTAGACTGTCAGGACAAACTATTACTTCGTAAGAGCACCAAAATTGACCAATATAATCCATGCAAGCTTTATACTTTAAAAATGAAGAACGGGGTATGACTAAGGTTGTGATATGCAGCACATGCCTACTAAGCTAGTATGGAGCCATACCCCATCATTAAAGTTACATATGCATTTGTTTGCACAAGTGAATTCATCCAACACCATTTCTGGTAAAAAATGTAAGTAATCATGTCGCAAGGGAACATTTTTGCCACCCCATTAAGTGCTTCAATGAGAACTTGTATCGTAGCAAGTTAGGATTGTAAGTATTTACCTTGGCTTTACAAAATATACAACAGTGAAAGTCATAGCCAAAAAGAAACACAGTCCTCCAACAGTGAGGTAAGCAATGCCAAGGAAGTCATTCTTTCCACCAAGCCAGCTAGCAGTTGACAGTACGAGCTTCTTCTTGCCATTAAAACTGTATGTGTTATAGTTGTTTTTCAATGTCACGTTTAAAGTATCACCTGCATTCAGATCCCTCTCTATCTTTCCATACAACTTCCTAAAAGTTGGCAAAGCAGCAGTTCGCATCCACACAATAAGATCCTCCTGCTGACTCAACTGTTTCATAGAAAATATTCAAAAGCTGGGCAACTCATCTTGTTGATGCAAGCTATTGCTCGAGGATAACTCAAACAAATCACATGATGAATAATGGAATATACCAGAAGTCAAAAAAAGAAAAGGGTAAGGAATGTGAACCCAGATGAATGTAAGTACAATAATTCCATTATTTGCTTAATTAAATGGACTCAAAAAAGGCCATCCATTACTGAGTTGTTGCAGGATGAAAGTGAAAAGGTAAAGGTCAATCTACCACAACTATGTCACCATGACTTTAAATTAATAAATTATAGGCTCTTATAGATCACTTTCATTACAATGTATAACTCAAGATACCCTTTCCATTAGTAGCAATTCATTTTCATTTTATTCTGAGTAATAAATTGCTGAGAATAGGGATGAGCAAAGATATCAGTAGATGAAAAAGAAAAAGGGATATAAAAAATTAAAACACATTCTCTCCATATCTTATAAGTTAACATACTGGCTTGAGCAAATGAATATCCTTAGACATAATAGATCACAGGCATAACCATAAGTTCACTATGAATGCACTAAATAATCCAGACTTCAAAACCCTGCTCTCCTTTGAGTATAACTCACACTTCTACTTATTACAAGTATATCACGGGGAAGAAAAGAGGTTATTGAAAAGCTAAGCTAACTCAAAGGTCCACAAGTAATTCGTGCAGAAAAGGAACGTCTAAAGTGCATCAAGACATACCAAACTACACTACAACAATTTAAATTATTAAAAGTCTGTCTTGCATTAAGCTTTGAAAGCATGGTGCATAGAACTAGAGTATCTCTGTCATTCTCCTCTTAATTGAGCACCGCTACTCTTCAGAAGCACTCTTTTCTTTTCACAATCTGTTACAATATCCTTTATCAATAACCATACCTGGTACAATCCTTCAAATGCTAAACTACCTACAACCTTTGATCTCAACAGATCTATTCAAAACACCCATAAGACCATGGAAACTTTTGCTTCCTACCTAAGAATATTAACCTGTTTATTATATGATTTTTGCATAGATTATTTAGAGAAATACTTTGGTTATTTCACATGATTTGAAGGTCCTCATAGCAAAATTTCACTCCTTTTAGATTTATGGGTTAAGAAATCAGGATAGTTCTAGAGATTGTTTACTTGTCAGTCAAATTTTATTGCGCTCATAGAAGGGCCTGCTATGAGTAAAACAAGTTACAACTTTTAATTACACTTACATGAAGATTATTTCAAGAATTTTCCATGTTTCCTTGTAAATACCAGAATCTCTACCAAGTGGACCCTAGGTCATCTGCTAGAACACCTAACTACTACCATCTTGCACCACCAGTCCATTTCATGTTCTATTGTAGTGACGAGCCCAACCCTTTTCTCCACCACTTACTAGTCCAACAGTCTCAAGTTTCAAGTCGTAAAGCCCATCTATTAAGTAGTTATACAAAAGCTACATTTCCCCTTTCAAAATGATTTGGGCAGAAACAGGAAATATTATATTTAACTTATAGAAATGGTTAAAACAGGAAGACAAAGTAACAGCTATATCCTGCCACTACCATGCTTTTTCCTCCTATCATAAAATTCAACTTCAATTAAAATAGGAAAGGAATTAGTTTCAGTGAAATGTCATCTCCAACCAATCTCTCTTGCTCCCATTGAAGATCAACTAAACTAGGAATCCTAAACAACTACAAGGTAAACAACAAAATCTTATGTCTACGTAAATCTCAATTTACAATTTACTTTCATGCTTCCTCACCCTTTATTTTACAAATTTAATGTATCATGTGTCCTTTCAGGACTTTCAAAGTAAATTAAATTGATTGACTAGCTGAGTGTCTCGCAAGTAATATAGTACTCCTATAGGATTATGTAACCAAATCTCCGACTCTTGATAAAATTTGTATCAGTAATTTTCCATCAAACAAGGCTTAGAGCACTATTTTGAGCCAAAAAAAATAGACAACCTATGACCACAACATGTTAATCAATCATCAGTGCCTAAACATAATAATAAAAATAACAACAACAACTCAATAATGAAGATGATGATGATGATGATGAATCAAAAGATACAAGCTTTATACATAAACAAACATATGCAAGTGTAAGCAATGTCCAAAGTTCACATATTAAAATAAACTCAAATTACCGAACTGATGAAGGGAAAAAAATACACATCCAGATAAATGCCTGATCCAATCAGACATAAGTTTTTATGACATACTGGTTTGGATTCACTGAGATTTGCACCACCTCTAAGAGCACTATTCTGAAAATTTGTCGGGAAAACATGTTTTCCAAATTTGTGCTCCCTATCGCTCTTCCAAGAAATGCCTATCTTATTCACTGTAATATTATTGTCCTTAAGGGAGAAGCTGTATGTGTCATTGAACAAACTCCAAGCTATAAGACCACAAGGTACAATTGGCTTTCCATTTGCAACATCTTCAGGCTTACAATCATCTGTTGAGTTCACTTTTTTGGGATCTCTCAATTGATCATCACTTCGACTTTTAACATACCTTAATCAAAGAAAAGTAGCAGTAGAGTGGTAACAGTCAGTAATAATGAGGTAGTATACATCAGATTCAACTGTTAAGCATACAACAGTCTATCAAAGACACTAAAGAGATCAACAACAACAAAATTTAAAATACATGAACAAAAGATCTTCATATGGATGTATCTTGAAATTCCATCTCAAGCAAATAATACCTAGATCACTGACACAATTCCCCACAGTTCTGAAGGTTAAAGAACAGAAACACAGTTATTACACATTTTTACGTTTTAAACAATTGTTAAAAATTCGATGATTCCTTGTAAATGAACTTCAAGTCATTTTTGAAGGCATTTATATTCAAATTTTCTTTTGTTCTACCTTATTCCATGTATACAAACATGCCTTTCTTATAATCACGTATAAACACAAGTATAAGCCCTGATGTAGTGATATGTTAGGACTTTAAAACCAAATTACTTTAGAATAAAATTATAAAATATATTAGAAAAACCAATTGTCATGGTTTAATAAGTCAAATGTGTAAGTTGCAACATAGTATTAGTGTATAACCAAAAGTAGCAGTGTTGACAATTAGCAATGCAGAAGCTATCTAAAAAATATTATGGCAGCAAACGCTGCAGATTTTATGACTCCTTCTCCCCTCCAACAAAGAAAAGAATAAAAGAGAGAACACAGTTCCATTGTTTTTACAAATAACCCATTTTGCACATCACAAATCTGTCGGGGGGAAAACATGAGAAATTGGCAGACATGCAGCATAACTTGACAGAATTTGTTCCCATGAACACTACCACCCTTTTAGCCTATATTTTACCTACATCTCTGCCACATGAGAGAGTCATGAAATAAAAATGAAATTCTTCACTAAACAAGAAATCCACACAATTAAAAGCAGTGGGAAATAAGAAACTCAAGTTGGAATTTTCAAGGATCACTGAGGAAAGACAGGCTAAGGATCCTGATACCTTATAAACCACACCCCCTGGTCAATGCAAGATAGTCATAAGAAGATTCAAATGAATACAGAAAATATGTGTGATGCATAAATCGTGGGCATGGTGTACATGAGAGTAATACACATACATACCGACGATGATTCTGGTAAAAGTTGTCAAGCTGATAGTAAACATATATAGGTGACTTCATCTTCTTTGGCACCTTCACATATGATTAATGAAAAGAAAAGATAATTATAGTGTGAACTCCATAGTTATTAACAATGGAACAGAATTTATAGTCCATGATGAATAAAAATGAAAATGGGGAATGTCAAGGAGACTTACATATAATGACCTGTAGCATGTTTTATCTGCAGAGCCTTGAATGTATGCTACTTTGTTGTTTTGGAAGTTATCTGGTACGCACACAGACTCATACCTATCAATAATTTCAACAACCTGATAGATATTTGATATCACAGTCAGCATTATATACAAATGAAAGCATAAATTAAAATTCTTCACTTGTTCTTACATCTTTTGAAGCAAGTAGTGAAGCAACTCCAATCGGAATGAAGACAACACTGACAAGCAAGAATGCCGAAATAACCTGCAGGAGAAGGTCTAACTTAAACACAATTCATGCCTATGCAAATAATGACTTCTTACTTCAATCATGCAGAGTTGTAAATTATATATAAGATTATCAATAACATATATAACTAGGTAGGTATTACCGCTCGAGGTGTAAGAATCGGCTTGCATGCTGGAAGTTCTTGTTGTGTAAACTTCGAATCTGAAAAGGATAAAATGTTTAACAAGAACTCTAGTCAGTTAAGTTTTCCGCAAGTAGAGTGCAAACAATGACACAATTGCTATTGTTGTTAAAGCAAAATATCCCATCTAACTACAAAAAACTCCACAATTAGGTCAACAACCAATATGGAAGTCAAATTCATTTTAAAAACTTCATGAAATAGGGATTAGGAAAAGGAACAGACATGTCCATACCATTGCGCTAAGTACTAGCACAGGCGAAATCAACACATAATCCCCCGCCCCTTCAGAAATGGCCCTTACCCTCTTAAAATAAACTTGTTCACATAATGATACACCAGACGCACAACAGAAACATAAAATGGCATTACAAAACATAACTAAACCACCATGTAGAATAATGTAATTGCGCGCGGAACAGCAAGCTGAGCTCAAGAAATCAAAAGAAATCATCAGAATTCAAAGAGCTTAAGAAAATATTACACTTGGGTCGCTTGGTATTTCTTCTCGTAGCTGTTGAATCAGTAGATCCAGCACCTCCTGAACTCGATGATGCCATATCCGAATCCAAATTCGTCAAAAACTTCACCTTTCCTCAATCCTCTGCTTCAACAGAAAACCCACCTCGACCCAGAAGAGAATAAACGATGACGATAACGACGACGACGACCAAGTCGAGAGCGTTAAAAGACAGGAATGAATT
The DNA here is from genome assembly GCA_037013595.1 of Dicorynia guianensis. Lineage (NCBI taxonomy): Eukaryota > Viridiplantae > Streptophyta > Magnoliopsida > Fabales > Fabaceae > Dicorynia > Dicorynia guianensis. The sequence goes on from JASUAB010000009.1 coordinate 9,667,203, forward strand.
GAAAACCCCTGAAAATGGAAAAGATAGGAAGAGACCACGCGGTTATAAATTGGGGGGTTAGAGGGTGGGTACGTCGTCTCCCATTGATTTGACTTTTACAAAGTAAGGAAACACACGAAGAAGGCTCGTTCCAGGGGCGGCCGGTCACCCTTTCCCGCTCTAGAAGAAGGGGAAAGAGAAAGAGAGACAGAAGTAGCCAAGACCAATGACGAGTCAAACAAATGCAATGATATTACACGGTTTGGACCGGGTTTTTCCTTCTTTTAGAAAAAAATAATTTTTCATATTTTTTTTAATTCTTTATTGAAAGATCAACCAAGCAACCAGAGGGCGCGTGGTTGAAAGTCTATCAGTCCAAAGCGATTCCATTATTTCCTCAGAAGTCAGATTAAAAAATAAATTTGTATTTTAAAGATATATTTTAACCTAATTTAATTTAAATTTTTCAAAATTTAAGTTCAATTTAATCCTACTTTTAATTTAATGCAGTGTTTAACTTATCTATTTTTTATATTTTATAAACATGATAATTAATATTAATTTTTATATTGTGAATCTAAAAGCATCATTAAGGAGGTTAAGCAATTAGAAGAATCTAAAAAAAATGCAAACTTGATGTTAATTAATATTTATATATAACTGTATAAAAAAACTCAAGTTAAGGATTAAATTTAGTTAATGAGCAAATTGAACTAAAATTTTCAAAACAAAAACTAAATTGAGAAAATTAATATTTCAAAGACTAAATTAATTTAAAAATATTTTTGGGGGACTAATTTATAAATTTACTAAAAATAATATGCGAAAATAATTAATGTTGAAAGTTCTTTAGATAATAATAACTCTGAATGTTGAAAGTTCAAACAATACGTAGACAATTGTGAAATTTCTATGGGAAAGCAAGATTTATTCATTATACAGTAATACAACAATTTATCGTTAAACGTGACTTGCACTTACGGAACTTCTGTTACGGTAGGGCGACCAGATAATTTTTTTTTTAATTTTTGCATATAAATTATAATCATTATAATAATTACTCTTAAATAAATTTTTATATATTATAATATTAGGTTTCACATAAACAAATTGAAACCAAGAAAAAGATAAAATTGAAAGAAAATTAATATTTAAAAGTGATAAGGCTTTTTGGGCATGTTTGATACGTGGAATGTTAAGAAATTCTGAAAATGCGGGATTCAAATGATTAATTCTTATTTTTGATAAAAGATTTGAAAATTAATTTATAAAAATTTAATATTTTTAGAAATAGAATATTCTTATAAACTATGGTAATTTAATATATATATATATATATATATAAGAATTTGCACCTCATGAAAATATAAACATTATTTCAAAATATTATATTACCTCCATTTAATAAGGTAATTAACTAATTTTATGGAGGTTATTGTGGCAATGCAATAATAACAATAATCATGATGATAATGAAAATGATAATACCAATAATAATAGTAGTGATAATAATTTAATTATAATAGCGGTGGGCAATAGTAATAGTAACAATATTGGTATTGTTGACAACAATATTGATGGTAATTCAATACTTGTGGCAATGGCAATTATAACAAGAATAGTACCAATAACACGAAAGTAGTTATGATGACAAAGACGATAATTATGACGATACTATTACAATGGCAAGAATAGTAATGATAATAAAAATGATAGTAGTTATTTGGTAATAGTAAAAATGGCAATAGCAATGATTGCAGCATCAATGACAATGAGAATAGTAGTAATAATAATTTAATCATGGTATCAATGGTGACGATCTAACCATAGCAATGATAACAATGACAGTAATTTTAACTAGTGTTTTGACAATGTTGATAGTGTCAATAATAACAGTGACAATAGTAGTAATGACTTTAATAGCAACAATAATAATAGTTTGACCATGGTCATAACAATAATGACAATGACAGCAATAGTGGCAATCTAAAAATAATAGCAGTGACAAGTGGTAGTGGCATAATGATAATGACTTGGTTCAATAATGGCGATAGCAGTTACAATGATGATGGCAATATTGACTTCAACAATGATAATTGTGATGGTTCGACCATGGCAATAATGATAGTGATAATTGTGATGATAATAACAATAGTGTTGTTAGTAAGAGTGATGATATGGTGGTGGTAACAATCTAAATATAGTAGTGGTAGTAGAAGCAATGACAATGACAATGGTTGTCCTAATGACAATAATAATGGTGGTAATGGTTCAATAATGATGGTTATGGCAATGATTATGGTGACATTAACAATGATAATAGTGACGATGACAATGATAGTAACAATTGGGATAGAGATGAATTAAAATTTTTTAATTAAAAATGTAGATTTAAATTTTTATTTAATGGTATTTTTGAAAAATGGTATAATATTTCTAGGAATATCAATATTTAAACTAAAAATGGGAAACTTAAATTCATTGAAATTCTTATTGACATTCTCATGATAAAACTAATAAACATAATATATTAATGAGAATCTTATTATAAGATATTTGAGAACATAGTTTAATATAAAAATCTTAGGTTTGGTGATAAAATGCACCTTTCCACTTAAATGTTTCTTTAGAAAAACGTGTGAATAACTAGAAGTTTATAAATGGGCCATACGAGTTATTAAATTTGTGCTCTTATAATTTAATTTAAATAATATAATAAATTTGATATTTAAAACTCATTTAAGTAAAGTTTTTATAAATTTAAAAAATTAAGAAATCATTTTTCTCATAATAACTTAACTATATGAGAAAAATAATAATAAAAATATAATTAAATTATTGAATTGTTCATAAAATAATGAATATTAGTATTACTTTATTAATGAATATTATTAAATTTATTAAATTTTATAATTTAATTTATAAATTTAATTTTTAATTTTATATTATAAAAAGTAAATAAAATTAAAATTATAAAAATAGATTTAAGAGAGGAAATTAAGTGTACAACTTAGGGGTGGGCATTGGGTGAGGCAGTTTGGGTTAGGACAAAATTTTCTCAACCCAGTTGAACCTAATCTCTTGTTAAGTTAGTCCAACCCCAGTCAAAAAATTTTTCAAACCAACATTCTTGGGTTGGAATGGTTCGGTTTCACTTAGGTGGGTTAGTTTCGGTTAAGATGGGGACGAACGAATGTGAGGCGAGCGATGAAACGAGAATGAGGTTCGATCGACTATTGAGGACCCAAAGTGTTGAAGTGTGATGATTAGATATAAGGATGTCAAAATGGGCTGGGCCCGCTAGGCCAGCCCGCCTCGCCCAGCATAAGGGCCCGGTTGGGTTGCTATATAGGTAGCCCATTTATTTGTTGGTAAATTAGCTCGCCCCCGCATAACCCGCGGGTCAATGCAGGTTGGGGGCGGGTTGAACCCGCAGGTTTTGACCCGTATTATTTAAATTTTTTTTTCTAAAATGACATATCATTTAAAATGGTTTCAACTTTCAGAAAATTGTTAAGTTATATTATTATGACAACAAGATCAATGGATATGAATTGGAATACGAGGGCAAATTAAATGATTGCCATTTGATTTCGATTTGGATTATGCAATTTAAGCAGGATCCTCATACAGTTTAGATATAATTTTCTTATGTTTTGAATATCTTATATATAATGTGTGATTTTATAGGTGATCGTAGAGATAAAATAATTTTTGAAAGGTTTCAAGTTAAAAAACAAGTAAAAATTGATGAGCTTAAAGAGAAAATAAATTATTATACTATGCAACAACTTATTCTGAATCATTCAAGTGATAGTATAAAGCTTGTATTGTTACATAGTTATCATCAATATCACATTTATATACTATTTTTTGAAGCAGAAAGTACTATCTTTATATGTGTATTGAGTTTTTCAGCTTTTATGTTATCATAATTTAATATACAAAACTCAAACATTGCATATATAAGAATAGTGGTATAAATGTATAATAGCATAACTCTATTTTCAATTAGCATGTAGTTTATTTTAAATGACATCAATGTTAGACTTTGTCATATATAAGAACATGACCTTTATATCTTTGTAGACATATGTTTTATTGTGCATGTATATTAGTAATATTATTGAAGCCTTACCTAAAAAATGATGTTGCATATTAGCAATTTTATGAGTATGATTAAAATTTTTATAATTCATTACGAGATAAATTCAGGTTATGCCTTTAGGTACATTATTAAAAGGCAAATTTGATTATATTCATTTACAATTATTTTAAAATTAGTATATTAAATTTAACTAGTCATTTACTATCATTTATAAATTTTAATTTTTAATAAATTTTTTTTAAATTATTACCGGGCTGGTCCGCTTAACCTGCAACCTACTGCGGGGCGGGTTGAGTTGGGATTTTTCAGCCCGCCAATTATGCGGGCCGGCCTGCCCCGCCTAGTTGCGGGCTTATGCAGGTCGGGGCGGGCCGGCTCATTTTGACAAGCCTAATTAGACGATATGAGACAAAATAAGAAGAAGTGAGTTAAGACAAGGTGGGATGAGATAAAGGATTAACGTTGACTGTTGGAAACGACGAGACTTGTAACTCGTGAGAGAGAGAGTCGAGGGACTGAGGATTCGAGACGAGGGAGGAAGGAGTGGTGTTAGTTTGTTGAAGTTGAGCTGCCTCTTGCCTGCTTGTGCTTGTAGAAGTTTTAGGGTAAGTTAAAAAATGACATCATTTTGCAAAACGACGCTATTTTATAATATCAGAATTTAGAAAAAATATATATATATAGCATAAGAATTGAAAAAATATATATATATGTAAATTTTGTTGGGTACCTATGGCAACCCAATAGAAAGAAGACAAAAATTCAGTCCCACCCAATTTACTCCATCTTAAATTAAAATATTATATAATATTTATTTTATCTCATTTTAATCTGGTCTAAATTTTTTTTTTATGATTTAGGGTGAGTTAAAACGGTTTAATCCGATTCAATGCTCATCCCCAGTACAACCGCATCTAAACGCACCGCTTCAAAAGCTCAATCAGTTCGAAGAAGACGCAGACCCCCGGGTTCCGTGAACTTGGTCATCAACTTCACTTACTATTCAATACAGCAAACAGAGAAGGAAGCTTTGGGGCAACCCGGAAGAGCAGAGCTATGACGTTAGCCTTTGCAGCAGTGAGCCTTCGCATGGCAATGAGATCTTGGAAGCTTACCTCTCGCCCTTTGCAATTGCTTTCCATGCAGGTCACCAGTCCTCCCTTCACTCGCCAGGTAAGCAGTACCACCCACCCCTTTTCCCTATGTATTTCTTCTCTGGATGCATCGTATTGTGGTATACCCTATCGCCCACGCTCAAAGAATTACAATAGAAGCTCTCACATTCACACGCTGCATCAAAATCGCACTCTCGAGCTCCTGCAATCGCTTCATGCTCACGCTGAGCTACTTCCAGCAAGAAATTGTCTTTCCAATTTGTGTTCATCTATAAAAGTATATTCCACTCTTTTGTGTATTTTTTTTAAATCAAAAGATGCTTCATGGAGGCAGAGATTTAAAAACGATCGCAAATTTACAATCTTTCAACCCTCTTCTCCCTCCCAATGTAATAGTTTCATGTATGCAGCTTTCACATATTTGTTTGACTTATAAAATACAAAATTTATCATTTTAAATTGCAATCCCTGCTTTTGGTTGAGAAAAAAAATTTGAATTGGCCTGTAGCTCGGCTTGCTAAAAATCGTTATTTGTTTTGATTTCTCTTTTTTTAATACATGTCAATGATGCATAAGATTTAGACAGTTTAATAAAGAGTTTGACCGACAGATAAACATGGACGCTCGGAGTGTTGCTTCTCAGCTTAACAATTCTGGTCTGCTGAGGACTCAAGGCCTTATCGGAGGGAAATGGAGCGATGCGTATGATGGGAAAACCATAAAGGTATCACAGAATTGCTATTATGATTATGTTTGATTGCTATCCATGAATGATTGTGTACTGATTTCATAATTGTATGCTTGTTTGATATGGTGGAATTGGTTTAGTTTTAGCTATTTTGTTTCTTCGATTTTTAATTCCTTCTAATCCTTTTTCTTTAGCCAATAATTCCTTCTGATCTGAATGTTCAATTCTTAGGTCTTTTAACTAGTGACAGGCACTCTCTCTCTTTTTTCGATCTCTTTTCCGGGTAAATTAGTAAGGAAGAGGGCGGCATTTACTGAAATCTCCTTTATCAAATAACACTGCCAATGATCTCTTAAAATTTTCTATTTGTGCTGCTGCTTTTTACATTTTTCCATTTTACCACATAGATATTCCTTTGTTTTATTGCCCTGGTGTAAGATTCTTATAAAAAATGAACATGTATTCAACACTGTGGCAGGTTTATAATCCCGCAACTGGTGAATCTATAGCAGAAATTGCATGCATGGGTGGAAGAGAGACAAATGATGCCATATTTTCAGCCTATGATGCATTTAGATGTATGAGATATCATCCTTTGACACTAAATCTTTCAGACCAAAAATGTTGGAGAGGATTGAGACAGTGTATTCTTGTAAATGTCTGGTATTTATGCCTTTACATAAATTATGTGATGGTTATGTCATCAAACAGCTTAAGTATTGAAATTTTGTATGTATCATTTGCATCCAAGTATCTTAAGATGTAGATTGTCCAGTTTAAGCTTGCAAGACTGGGTGAAATAGGTCTAATATGCTTTATTTATGGTCCATATTTTCAACCGCTAGGTGACAATGGAAATGCAAATATCAAAATTAAATGGTTCTAGAAAATGTGGTTTGTTCCTTGTGCCCAAGAGAATAAATTTCCCATGGTGCAAGTGGGATGATTGCAAATGAATGATGTGGGATTAACAAGGAAATGAGTGAAACTAGTGTGGTTGCATATCATAGTAGATAGGTGGGCATTTTAAATTTGAAGCAAATTCACTTGGCTAATGTTAAATGGCTTCAAATAAGTATTTATATGCTTCAGCACAGCAGTTTGAACGATAGCTAGGCTGAGTTTGTCGCATGCTTCAATTGAAAATGAATTTTGAGTTTCAATAAAATCATTTTCATCTCACCCTGGCTAGTGTGGTAAATGGGAAAAAAATTTTATAAACATATCAATAAGATTTTAGATTAAATTGTGCTGTTTAAAGATAGGGGAGGTACTTGTTAGTCCATTTTCCTAAATAGTGATTTTGGACAAAATTGATGGTTTTAACTAGTTGAAATCAATTGATTGCTCAAGACTTTCCCATTTCTCCTTTGCTTTTGTGTGGAATTCTTGAGGAGAGATGTAAATGCTAGTGTTTCATTTTAAGTTTATTTCTACTAAAAGAATGAATATCGGTTTCAAATCTTTTAACTAGTTGTTATTCAGTGATTTTTGCAGCATGATAACCATGAACCAATTACTATCTATAAAGTGAGTGTTTAACTTATTTCACCTTTATAGTTGATGGTGATGGTACCCTGGTTTGATTTAGTTCTTCCATATTATTCATGTGTATTACTCACAATCTCTTGTGCTGGTGTATTTATGGTGCATTGGTTCTTGATGTTATGTTCATATATTTGCTTGTATGTGCAAATGTTTGCTTAAGTAACATGCTGTTGTTTGTATCTTTTGATTATTTATTTAATTTACACTGTATTCTCTTTGAAGCCTGGAGCAAAACTACTGCTGCTGAGAGGAGCAAATTTCTGAGAAAATGGTATATATGCTCACCGATGAATTCACAAACTGCCAGCTTTTATGGAAACATCAACATCTCTGCTTATCTTTTTTTGTTTTAAGCTTTTGGAAATTATTTACTTTGCTGTTGATATAATTTGCTTTGGAGATGTCAACACTACTTTTGTAATAATTATTGGTACAAGAGATGTTGATTCAATTCTAAGAGTTGTTTTACCATCCAACTAGTTTATGCTCATCAAATATACTTTCATGTCAACCATCTCCCTTTAGTTGATAATGTTTCAGAGAATTTCTTTGAGGTTATTAGACTTCAGATGCATCAATTGCATATTATAAGCAGTGAGGAATTATTCTAAATGTCTTTGTGTATTCCATTCTTTATATAGAAGGTCAATTATAGATGACATGAATTATTTATGTTAAGTATGCCTATAGATTCTGTTAAAAATGGATGAGTGAATTTTCCAGCTTAATAATTATAGTGCATGTGTACATTTTTGGGTTAGTTTCTTTTGATTGCCCTTCAATAAATATACTATAACATGAATAGTTGGATTAGTTTCAAGATATGATTTTCTTTCATATTAAAGAAAATTTTCTTGATGTGGTGCTGTATGTTTTAGAAAACATGTCATTATGTTATTGAATCTCACATGACATATAAATAATTTGTAAAAACAACCAAGAGATGTCCCCCGCTACTCATCATAAAATATTTATTAAGAAGTGTGCTTTTTGTGCAATACTGGTGTCATTATGCTTTTTTTTTTTTAAAAATTTTTAATGAATATTGAAGAACCAATCAATACCTCTTGCATGTATATTTGTATGTACATACAAGTTGGGCGATGGGGAGGGATTAAAAACTTGCAATGGTTGGCCTTTTCCTTTTCCCTTTAATAATCAAGTAATTTAATGCTTCTTCTAAAAATGACTGCAAACTGTCATATTTGAAACAATGATTATTTAAATAAAAAATTGCCAAACTCTTTTTATCTAATGGTGAGAAATAGCTCGTTTTCCTACAAGAAAACTGTCCCTCCTTTCATATAATGTGGAGAAATTCGGTGAAGTTGCAAAGCGACAATTTACTGCAAAATTCTTGTGTACCATTGTCTCTGTGCCCGCCGAGCAATCTTTTATGTGTGGCTGTGATGCCTGCGATAACTAGTGCAGCCATATTTCTCTTTATTCTTTTGCTAATATATGTGTTTTTGTGCAAATGTTGGTGAATGCTTAGCATTATCCTTTTTTATTTAAACCTTAAAGTTTAACAAATTTAACAAGAGACCTAATAGTTTACCCGTCTCAGTTGTTTCAAAAAAATTGGCTTTGGAGAAGCCTATCATATACCTAGGTTCTTTTAGATTTAACTTCAAATTGCTGGAAATTTAGGTTGATTAGAAAATTTTATGGGATCACTATGAACCACTTTGCTGATTAATGTTCTGCCTGGAGATCTGGGTTTTTCAATGCTTGACATTGCTTATTGCTTCAAATTTGTATCCCTTACTGTGTTATAGCCTAAATATTTATCCTTCCATGACATATTTGACTTCTAGGATTTCTCATGACTAAAATCTTTCAATAATTATTTTCCCTGCTAATACTTTAATAATGTTAGTTTCCTTGTTGTTTTCAAGGTATGATTTGCTAGTGGCACACAAAGAAGAGCTCGCACAACTTATAACCTTGGAGCAAGGAAAGCCTATAAAAGAATCTTTGGCTGAGGTAACATTGATAAACTATTGGTTATTGTGTACTTTGCGATTGGGTTGGCATGGTATACTATTAATATTTCCTTGTTTAATTATTTTCCTATAGGGCCATAGATGAATTTCATTAGTTGCAGTATGTAATGAAAGTAACTCTTTTGCAGATTAACTACGGGGCTAGTTTTATTGAGTTTGCATCTGAGGAGGCAAAACGTGCCTATGGTGATATAATTCCTGCTCCTCTATCTGACCGGCGATTGTTTGTTTTGAAGCAGGTAGAGTTGAAAATTTATTGTTTTAATTTTTCATATATCAGTCCAGGGGAAAGTTTATGTAGGTAGATTATGATAATTGATTGCTCTGCATATGTGCAAGGTGGAAAATACTTGTCTACAACCAGTACAATACACTAAAAATATGTGGAGTGTAATATTTGGCATTATAATTCATGTTAAAGCATTGAGGTTACCTTTTTGCTGTGAAGTTTTAAAAATCACTTTTATGCATTGCACCAGTTGCACACAAGATGACAAGATTCACTTGTTCTACCAATTAAATGTTTTAGTGATGTTTTTGCACTAACTTGGCCTAGCAAGCATGTCAATAGTTCACATTTAATAATGACATGGAAAATTTAGACAGAGATTAGTGTAAGGGGAAAGAGTGGTAAAAGAAAGAATGCAAAATATTACTTTTTTTTTTTCTTATTGACATGCTTTTCTGAATCAACTTCTCTATATTACTTTTCTTCTGCTGGTCAGAGTTAGTTAAATTTTGATTTTCTGAGTTAGTGGCAAACAGTGCTCAATTGCTCATATAACTTTTCCATGAAAGGTCTTCTGCAGAGGTGAAGTTATAGATTGCAGATTGCTCTCTTCATTGCTATTATATGCTTTGATAGTTGATACTTTGTTCCCTCCATGAGTCTAAGATATAGGATGTGCAACAGCTTCAACAAACTTAATAGAGCTAGGTTAGATAGAATTGAGTCATATGAATATATATTTTAATGTTGATGTAAAATTAATATAACTAGCTGAAGCGCAAATGTGGTAGAAAGATGTCCAAGTAGTGTAATTTTATATTTTCAAGGTCTAGTTATGTCAATTAGTGTCCAGGAGGCTGCAATGTTCCCTAATGGATGAAAGTTGACGCTTATCAAAATTTTGAGTAGATGCCTATTTAACTGGAATTTCACATTTTTGTCTTGAGTATTTTTTCCTAACTCTCAATACTATTTCTGTATTCCCATTTTGTATCTCTATTGTTTTGCGTGTCAAGTGCCTATGTAAGTTCTGCATGCAGGGCAGTTTAAAATTTCCTTTGATATGGTAACTAATGGATGTAGCCAAAAACTTGGTTTTAGATAGAAGTTAATGGCGTCATTTAATTCATGTAACCGATTCCACCTAATGGAATAAAGTTTTGTTTGTTGTTGTATGGTAGCAAATGGAAGAAGATTTTATTAATTTTTTTATTACTCCAAATTCTAGTTGATTCTTGATATTTTAATTTATGGCTCTTATCCCCCCCCCCCTCTCTCTTCCTTTTTGGCAATTGCAGCCCGTGGGAGTTATCGGTGCAATCACACCTTGGAACTTTCCTCTGGCTATGATTACCCGAAAGGTAATCTTAGTTTAAAATCTTTACAGTCCAGGTGTTCTCCACTTTCTCTTTGTGTTTCTAGGAGAAAGTAAATGTTGAGTGAATGACATTCATTGTCATAATCATGTCTTATTAGGTTGGCCCTGCCCTTGCATGTGGCTGTACAGCGGTCATAAAGCCCTCTGAACTTACACCACTCACAGCTTTAGCTGCTGCAGAACTCTCCATTCAAGCTGGAATACCAGCGGTAGTGTTTTATTTCAATACTCTTATGGGCATGATGAAAGTTTGCTATGTAGTTGGCCCTATTATTTTTTTAAAATTTCTTTTGGTGTTTGGTAATTTAATAAACAAGCAGTGGAAGTTGTCACTGAGGCATGACTAGTGTACATTAGCATACTTGTGATGTTATTGGAAGTTCATTGTGTTTTTTGGTATATAATCTGTATGCTTTTAGATAAAAATTTTATTAAGAAGCGTACTGTTATTATAGTTTCCCTGTCTGTTTTAGAACCCTGTTATCCTTCTGTAACCTTCTGATGCCATTTCAAAAACCTTAACCTTTGAGGGCTTATTGTTGTGGTACATATTTCATGATCATGGGCATTGCATAGAGTGCATCTGAAGTGAGTTTGTATTTTTGCTTCCATTCATTATGAAGAGAAATACCAGATTGGTTCCCTAGGGGCCAGCTTACTGTACTTCAAGTTTCAACTCTTTGGTTTGCCTACTTCTTATGTCACTTTATGTTAGTTTCTCTTTCTTTGCCTGTTTCTTCCTTCCCTATCTTCCACTCAGATGAAGTTTTTGTTCTTGATATTTTTTTCTCTCCTATTTTTGATCTAATGGCTGTAATATTTTAATGGCCTAGGGTGTTGTAAATGTGGTTATGGGAAATGCTTCTGATATTGGAGACGCAATACTTGCAAGTCCACAGGTTCCTTTGCCTTGTAATTTTTAAAAGCAATCATCTTGTAAAAATTTGAATACCTTTGAAATTTGAACAATTTCATTTTTTTTACCAAATTAATTTAGGTACGGAAGATCACATTCACAGGCTCCACAGCAGTAGGAAAGAAATTGATGGCAGGTGCTGCTGGGACAGTTAAAAAAGTAAGCACAGAGTTGCAATGAATTTCTTGAAATCAAGCATCTAGGTATCAAGAATTTGAAGTGAAAATTTTCCCTTAATCTATTTACTTTTATAGGTATCTCTTGAACTTGGTGGCAATGCACCTTGCATAATATTTGATGATGCTGACATCGATGTGGCAGTAAAAGGAGCTGTAAGTTACACGTATGACAATGCATGGTGGTTCTAATGGTGAATTCTGCTTAAGATGTTATTTCATATGGATATGCTATGTCTGGCTTGGGCAACTTTTTCTGTGGAGTGACTGAGACCTTTGATAATGACATTAAATTAACAGTAGTGATTAATTATCAACTTCTAACATTGTCAGCTTAAAATGACTAAAGAATTTTGCAGTTTGCTAGAAGTAATTTGGGTCATGGATAGTGTTAATGCTTCTTAGTTATTTTTGGCAAAGTGTAGAAATGTAAATTCTCTTGCTATATCATGTGAGAGAATAATATGGAGAGAAAACTTGAAAGATTAGCCTCTGACTTGTATTATTTATACTGGAGTTGTACAAGAAATAGTGGGCCTAATTACAGCAATAACAGGCCTAATTCTAAGGCTAATTGTGAGGCACTAATGTTTCTACTAATTTTAACATAATCACATGTCTAAATCTATCACTCCCCCTTAAGGTAGAGCATAGATATTGTATGCATCAAGCTTGTTACATATATATTCAACCCGCAGACCTTTTAGTGACTTGGTGAAGACATCTACAGGCTGATTATTGGAGTTAACAAACTTTGTAACAGTTAAACCTTCAACCGATTTTTCTCTAATAAAGTGACAATTGATCTCAATGTGTTTGGTCATTTCATGAAAATTGGGTTGGAAGCAATATGCAAGGCAGTCTGACTGTCACATACAAGCTTCATAGGAGACACTTTTCCAAAACTTAAGTTCTTGTAGAAGTTGCTTAAGCCATATAAGCTTGCATTTTGCATTGGCCATGGCCCAATTCTCAGCTTGTGCACTGGATCTAGCTACCACAATTTGTTTCTCAGTTTTTCAAGAAATCAGAATTCCTCCCACAAGAACATAATATCCAGAGGTGGACTTTCGATTAGAAGGAGATCCTGCCCAATCTGCACCTGTGTAGCAACAAATATCTATGTCATTTATTCTCATAGATTAGCCCTTTACCTGGTGCTCTTTTTACATATCTTAAAATTCGGACAATAGCATTCTAGTGAGAGTCACATGGAAAATTGAGAAATTAACTCACTAGACTCACTACAAAGGCAATGTCTGCGTGAGTTACTCTGAGATAGTTTAACTTGCCTACTAGTCTTAGATACTGTTGGATGAAGCAACTACCTCACCCTTGGTGGTGCTGAGTTTATTAATTTGTGTCTAGATTCGTTGTACTTTTACATGTAGTAAATTAGCATAATTTCTTAGTTTTTATTAACTTTTATTTTGTTTTATTATTATGGAAACCTTTCTTGTATAATATTGTATTCAAATCAATGAGAAATTTCTTAAGAATTTTCTTTTTTCAAAAACCTTTTGCAATTCTTCATGATATTAGAGCCTAGTTATCTAGCCTAGTCCCTCGTTACCCATGGTAGAAACCGTCAACCAGCATATCCTAGTGGTCAAAATCTTCATTGGAGATGAGGAACACAGCAACCCAGAACATCCCAACCCCAAACCAACAACCAACCCAACCTCGTCTTTAACCCTTGATCATCCTTCATTACAAATCACTGTCCATAGATTGAATGGTACCAATTTCAAAGAATGGCACCAATCAATTACCCTTGTGATCAAAGGCAAGGTTGCAAGAGTAAATTTGGCTACCTCACGGGCGCCACACCAGCACCTTCGAGTCATGGGCCCGACTTTCCGAAGTGGGAGACTGAAAACTCTATTATTATGGCATGGCTAATCAATTCCATGGAACCCAAGATTGGTCGTGTGTAACTCTTCAATAAGACTGCAAAAGGAAGTGTGGGATGCAGTCAAAGAAACATACCCGAGCCTTGAAAATTCTGCTCAATGCTTTGAATTGAAGTTAGCAATTTGAGACACAAGGGACCCTTAGTGTCACCGAATATTTCAACAATTCGATGCAATTGTGGGAAGAGATGGACCTTTTCTATGAACTTGGTTAATTGGGATACCCCAATTAATGAACAGAAGTATAACAAAATGGTGAAGAAGGGTTGGCTGTTTGAGTTTTTACGGGGGCTGAATTCTAACATAGATGAAGTCCAAGGTTGAGTTCTTGGCACCAAACTGTTACCTTCACTTAGAAAGGCCTTTGCAGAGGTTAGAAGAGAGGAAAGTAGAAAAAGGGTTATGCTCCATCCATTTACTGATTCTAGACCATTCCAACCCCTGCCAGAACAACAATCCAGTTTTGCCCTTGCTGTCAACAAAACTAGAGATCAGAAGTCTACTCAAGACAAACAATGGTGTGATCATTGTAATAAACCTTTTTACACCAAAGACACTTTCTGGAAGATTCATGGCAAGCCTCCATACTGGAAACCCAAACAGTTAAGAGGACAAAACAAATCTGCTCGTGGCAGAAACTGACAGCAATAAAAGTCCCAATGTCAGCCTATCTGCTGACCAATTCAATCTGCTACGACATTTCTCCAGCAAGCCAAAGTATTAGCGCCTACCACTGCCCCAGAAAAAAAATACTTCTATTGCTTCCATGGCTAAAACAGGTAGAATAGAATATTCTCTAACAATTCAAAAGTCTCATGATGTGCAGTGGATAGTTGATTCAGGCACAACTGGTCACATGACTGGTGCTCTTGAAAACTTTGATCACTACTCAAAGATAGACAGGAACATTTTAGTCTAGGGGGCAGATGGAGGGTCATCTTTAGCTGAGGGGAAAGGAACCATAAAAATTCCAAATTTTTCCATTTAGTTTCTTCTATATGTTCCTTAATTAAAACATAATCTATTATCTGCACATCAACTAGTCAAGGACTGGAATTGTAGTTTAATTATGCCAACTCATTGTGTTTTGCAAGACCTTACTTCTGGGAGGCCGATTGGCAGTGCTGAAGAAAGGGAAGGTCTACTATATTACTGGTTGTAGTCCTCCTTCTAGGATTAGGTCCCCTGCCCCTATTTCAGTTTTTTCTGTCAAATTAGATTTTGAGGTGCTCTTATGGCACTATCACCTAGGACACCCTAGCTTTTCTTATTTACGGCACTTGTACCCTCATCTTTTTGTCCATAAAAGTAGTGGTAAATTTTCGTGTGAGCAATGCATCCTTGTAAAACTGACAAGAAACTCATATTCTACCATAAATTATAAACCTTCTAAACCATTTCATCGTGCACAGTGATATTTGGGGCTGACACAAATCCCATCACTGACTGGAAAGATTTGGTCATCACCTTTATTGATGACCATAAAAGAGCTGGCTGGGTAGTCTTCATGAAAGATAAATTAAAAGCTCCCCAAAATTTTCAAAACTTTTACAAATTTGTGCTCAATGTCTTCCAAACTCTAGTTCAGATTCTTAGGACTGACAATGGAAGGGAATATCTCAAATTCTTTTATCTAGTACCTCTCATCCGAAGGGATTGTTCACCAAACTTTTAACGCATATACTCCATAGCAAAATGGGGTAGCGGAAAGAAAAAACTGTCACCTTCTTGAGATTGCTAGGGCAATGATGTTTTCTAGCTCCACCCCTAATTCTTTTTTGGGGAGCAGCCATCCTTGCTGCCTCATATCTTACTTCAAAACCGCCTTAAGCCTACTCATGGAGTATTGCCCTACCATCAAACTCTTGAAATCCTTACCTCCAAAAATCTTTGGGTCTACTGCCTTCATTCTCAACCAAAATCCTTTCAAGTCAAAACTTGACCCCTGGTCTCTCAAAGTTGTGTTTGTGGGATACTCTCTTACCCAACAAGGATATAAAATTTAGTCACCCTCTGCTCTGATTTTTTTGTCACTGCTAATGTACAATTTCAGAAACAACAGCCTTTTTTTGACAATACCTCTCTTTAGGGGGAGAAAATAGGGGAAGAAAGGTCCTGTCATTGGGATCGCATAGTTATTGAATAGCTACCACCTCCTAGATTCCAAACAGAACCTGTAGATGACATGGTCTCAGTATTTGATCCTCCAATGCCAAAAATTTCTAAACCTGTGTTCCTCCATCTCCCAACTTGAGACTGAACCTTGAACCTAACCTACCTCAAGAAATTGATCCAGAGTGAGAGACAACTCCAGTGATATTCTTTCACAAAACATATGGTAGGAGACCTAAACCACTTCAACAAGGCCAAGCATTTGACCTGAAGCTAGGTCAAGGGATGAAATGACTAGTAATGATCTACGCTTTGATAGTAGTTTGCACTTTAACAGTGAACAATATTTTCTAGAGACAGTAGATCCCTAGACTCATGTAGATTTGCATCTTCCTATTTCCCTTCGAAAGGGAAGGAGAAGATACACACAACATCCCATTTCTAAGTATGTTACCTATGCCAATCTATCATTAGAACTTAAGGCATTTGTGACCACTATGGATAAGGTGGAAATTCCTAAAAATATACATGAGGCTATGGGACATCCGAAATGGAAAGAGGCTGTGATGGAAGAAATGGGAGTTCTTCAAAAAAATCATACTTAGGATATTGTTGAACTACTTGATAGGAGGAGAGCAATAGTGTGCAAATGGATTTTCACAAGTACAAGTCAGATGGCAGCGTAGAGAGGTTCAAGGCTAGATTGGTAGCCCAAGGGTTTACACAAACTAATGGACTAGATTATGAAGAAACATTTGCCCTAGTTGGAAAGGTAAATTCCATCTAGGTTTTACTCTTTTTGGCAATGAATGTTGACAGGAAGAATGCCTTTCTTAATGGAAATTTGGATGAAGAAATCTTTATGAGAATTCCTCCTGATTTTGAGGATGAGGAAACGAAGGGAAAAGTATGCAAATTGAACAAATCTCTCTATGGCTTAAAACAATCCCCAAGAGCATGGTTCAAGAGATTTAGTGATGTCTTCACAAGTATTGGCTACAGACAGGGGCAAGCTGATCACACTATTCTTGAAATGCTCTGAGAAGGGAAGAAGGACTATTATAATAGTTTATGATGATGACATTATCATAATAGGTGATGACTTGTTGGAAATAATGAGACTAAAAAATCACTTAAGGACTAAATTTGAAGTTAAGGATCTTGGAAAGCTTAGATACTTCTTGGGTATGGAAGTAGAAAGGAGTAAGATGGGAATCTATATCTTTCAAAGGAAATACACCCTTGACATACAACAAACTGGAACCTTGGGCAGTAGACCATTCTTTACACCTTTAGAACGGGGATGGAAAGGAGGGACTAATAATGAGGATACTCTGGTTGACAGGGGAAGGTAGCAACATCTAGTGGGGAAGCTCATCTACTTGTCCTTGACAAGGCTAGACATTGCTCATGCAGTGAGTATTGTTGGTTAGTATATGCATTGTCCTACTCAAATACATCTAGATGCTATTGCTCATATCTTGAAATATCTGAAGGGAAAACCTAAGAAAGGTTTATTGTTCAAAAGGAGTGAGGACCGAGGAGTTGTAGGCTATGTTGATGCACATTGGGCAGGGTCATATAATACCTGTAAATCTACCTTAGGTTACTATACTAAAGTTTGGGGTAATCTTGTAACATGGAGAAGCAAAAAACAAAAGTTTTGTCTAGGAGTGGTGCAGAGGCAGAATACAAGGCCATTGCCCAAGGAATCTGTGAGGTAATCTAGATAAAGAGGTTACTCAAGGACTTCAATATTCCTATAACAGTGCCTACAAGGCTGTATACTGATAGTAAATCAACCATTAGCATAATCAACAATCCGGTCCAGCACGATAGAGTAAAGCATGTGAGAATTGATAGGAGCTTCATTAAACAAAAAGTGGAAAATGGTGGAATTAGTTTAACCTACATTCCTACCAAATCTCAAGAAGCAGATGTTTTTACAAAGACTTTGTCAAGATTAGTGTTTGAAGATAATATTAGCAAGTTAGGAATGATTGATATCTATTCATCAACTTGAGGGGAGTGTTGGATGAAGTGGCTGCCTCACCCTTGGTGGTGTGGCTAGGTCAACCTAATTTTAGCTAAGCTTTTTAATTTGTGTCAAGATTTGTTGTACCTATACATGTAGTAAATTAACATAATTTCTTAGCTTGTATTTTGGTTACTTATTATGGAAACCTCTCAGTTATAATAATTTATTCATATCAATGAGAAATTCAAGAAGAATTTTTCCCGAAAACCTTTTGCAATTCTTCGGATACCTTCCAATATTTGAAAAGAGTAGCCCTTGTCTTGGTAAAAGTTTAACATTTGGATCCATTGAGGTATCAACTGGTTTGTAGTCCACCATGCTAGTTTCTTTTAAGATATTCAATGCATACTTACTTTAAGATTTTGAGATACCATCTCTCAATTGTGCAACTTCAATCCCCAAGAAATAGCTGAGCTTACCCATACTTTGGTCTAAAAGTGCCTGAATAAATGCTCCTTCAGTTGCTGAATGCCAATCTTATCATTCCTGGTGATATCAATGAAACCACATAGACAATGATATAGATGCACTGTGAAGAGGAGTATCAATAGAAAATCAAATGATCAGCTTTACTTCAGGTGAGCCTAAAGGCTTGAACGACAATGCTAAACCTACCAAACTATGCTTGTGGGGTTTGCTTCAGTCCATAAAGAGATTTCTTAAGTTTGTAGACTACACTAGACTCTCCATAAGCAACAAAACTAGGTGATTGCTTCATATAAACTTCTTCCTACAAATCTACATGAAGAAAGATATTTATAATGTCAAGCTAGTGGAGTGGCCAATGATGTGTGCCATATATCTATGTAAACCCTTGGGCAATTAAGCGGGCCTTAAGTTGATCCACCTTTACATCAAGACCCACTTTTGATGTGAATACTCACTGACAACCAACGGTGGTCTTTTTTAGCGATAAAGGCATCAAATCCCAAATGCATTCGAATGTAATGCTTCCATCTCATTTAGCATGGCTTGGCATGAACCAGGATGGGATAAATGTTCACCTATGGTTTTAGGAATAGAAATAGAGGAAAGACTCAAAACAAAGACATTGTAAGTAGGTGATAAATGGTCATAGCATTGAAAATTGTAAATAAGGTGAAGATTACGAGTAGACCTTGTACCTTTTCTTAGGGCCATGGGAAGACTATTTGACTTAAGGATTTAGGGCTGGAGGAACCACTGGCAGAGAAAATGAGTTAATCGAGTCTTGTTTTGGAGTGATGATGGCTCTAGTAGTGGGCTGAAGATGATGATGATAAGTGAGAAGTGGTGGCTCCGTGCATAGTTGTTAATAGCGCGCTATAGCGATCGCTATAGCGCATAGCACTGCGCTATGGCCTGTTGTGCTACGCTACGAGGCATAGCATAGCGCAGTGCATATAGCACAGCATAGCATGCGCTATGCTACGCTATTTTTGCGCTATTAGTATTTGGCCCAATTTCTTCATTCCAAACCTTCTTCCGCCTATGCTATCTTTTTGATTTTGCTTTCCCTTCCTTCCTTCATTGCCTTTATCATATTTTTTTAAGTTATTTTATATATATTGTTATTATTTAGGGTTATATTATATATATAAAAATATATAGTTATATATATAATATAGTTGCGCTATTATTCAAATAGCAGTGCGCAATGCGCAACGTTATACACTATATCGCAATGATCTCAAGCGCTATAAGTGCGCTATTCGCTATTAACAACTATGGCTCCGTGGCAAGTGGACCTGGAGATGGCAGCGGAGGATCCATGGATAGAGGTGTTAAAGTGTGTCGACCTGCCTTGCCCCGCAATTAAGAAGAGGTGGGGTGGGCTAGCTTGGCGGGCCCAACCTGTTTTGACACCTTTATCCACAGTGAAGGATATAGACGAACCTAGAGAAAGCAGCGAAAGAGAAGAAAAAGAGATAGGCAATACCTGATTAAGACTCTATGAATTGGGAGTAATTGAGAAGAAAGACTATTGTTTAAAGAAGGTGACATCATCAGACATAAGAGTGGTTCAATTCAAGAGAGAAGCACTTATAGCCTTTTTGCAATTGAGAGTAGCCTAGAAAGATACATTTAAGATATTTTGAAGCAAGTTTATCTTGTCCAGGTGAAAAAGAATGCACAAAACAGACACATCCAAATACACGAAGAGGAAAAGAATAAAGTGGTTGTTTAGGAAACAAAATGGAGTGAGGTATTTGGTCTTGCAAGACAAAGGAGGGCATGTGGATAATTAGATAACATGCAGTAAGAACAACATCAATTTAAAATTTGGTGGGAAGATTGGCATGCAATAGCAATGTTCATGTAGTTTCAATGAGATGGCAATTTTTATGCTCAATAATACCATTTTGTTAAGGTGTGTATAGACAAGAAGATTGATGCAAAATGCCATTAATAGACATAAATGTAGTAAATTGTGAAGAAAAGTATTCAAGTGCATTATCACTACGCAAAGTAAAGATAGAATTATCAAACTGTGTTTTCATTTCAGCAACAAATGCTTGAAAAGACCAACTCTTTGTGAGAAACAGCCATGTACAACAAGTTATCAATAAAAGTGACAAAATAAGAAAATCTTAAAGTAGAGTTGGCTTAACTGGACCCTCCATACATCAAAATAAACAAGAGAAAAGGGAGCCTCAGCCCTATTATTAAGAGATTAGCCTTTCATTTGTATTATTTATGCTAGGGCTGTACAAGAAACAGTGGGTCTAATTACAAAAATAATGTTTCCAATTCTAAGGCTAATTACAAGGCACTAATAATAACAACAAACAATGCCTTATCCAATTAAATGAGGTCGGCTACATTGATCAAATGGCTTCATTAGGTTCTATCAAAAACAAAGTTTTTAGAAATACCATTTATCCCAAGATCTCTCTACTAATTGCAACATAACAATCACATGTCTAAATCTAACAAAAAGCATGGGCCAAGATTGTAGATTCATAACCCACTGGATTTATTTGTACCAAACCCACCAGAAATTTAAGTTCAGTCTAGATGTTAGGGTTAATTGAGGCTTGGCATTGGGCAATATTTGTTTGTTAGATCCAGCAATCAAACGTGTGGCCTTTGTGGCTTTGTGGAACCTTAATTGTATAGGAGAAATGCAACTTGGAACTGGGTACTTGGGCCAAAAGCTGGACTCTTGAAAACACAATACTAACTTCCATCTTCATGGGGGTCTTTGACCATATGCGTGTTTAATGTGATGATTGACCTTGGATTAGTGGCTGTGGCTTACTGGACTTTAAAGTTGCACTTCAAGGGTTGGATGTACTGGTATAGAGCATGCTAAAATTGTTCTAATCATAGTTACTAAGAATTTAGGTCTTTTGAGGTTATCTTATTTCATTTCCAAATCGTTTCAGATTTCTTTTTTTTGGTTCAATTTCTATATATACAGATCAATTGACTAATAATTATCATTCACATTATTTGTTTGAACTTTCAATATCAAAGGCCTCATCAATATGGATATTTTTTCTTTCATTTTTTTAATTTGAATGAAAGAAATGCACAG
Source organism: Dicorynia guianensis (assembly GCA_037013595.1). Taxonomy (NCBI): domain Eukaryota; kingdom Viridiplantae; phylum Streptophyta; class Magnoliopsida; order Fabales; family Fabaceae; genus Dicorynia; species Dicorynia guianensis. The sequence goes on from JASUAB010000009.1 coordinate 9,688,929, forward strand.
AAGCCCCCACTCTGGAGCTTTGCAAATAGACATCCCAAATTTTAATAACAGTAGTTTTAGAAATTTTGTATTCATGCGGAATGGGTAGTTTTGGAGATTTTAGGATTTAGGAATGAACTATTCTGCTGGGTGATGGTTGGTAGAAAAGATTAGTCAACTAACAGAAAATGGGTAGCGTCGGGAATAATGAATCACATACTATAGAGGATTTAATTGCTAAAATTTAAGTTGTGAGGATTCCATGAAATTCTCCCCTTTTTTGGTGTTACTGGTGAGTAATGACCACAACTTTCCATTTACTTGATTGCAGCTTGCAGCAAAGTTCCGTAATAGTGGGCAAACATGTGTTTGTGCAAATAGAATTCTTGTGCAAGAAGGTTAGATTTTGATGCCAGTTATCTGTCAATTTTACAATTTTAATACTTTATCTGATTGGCTACTATTTATCTCTTCAGTTGATTTTAGCATGTTTTTTGATTTCAACATTGTGTCCTGTGGGAGATTTAAACTGTCGTTTTCCCATCTGTTTGCTTTAATTCCCTTTTTATAACATGTTAAAGTCTTGGGTACATATGTTGCAAGTACTAGTCAGTTGATGTAAAGTGCCTGGCATAATTGGTATCTTAAAATGACATGATTAATGTCTTTGCAGGGGTCTCACATAACATTTTGTAACTTCTTATCGCCCTCATTACAGGGCTTATTTATTGTAATTGCAATATAGTTGATCCCATAAGCTGTGAAATATAGAATTTAGTCATGTTTTAGAAGATAGAAGATTTGGAAATGCAAAAAAGAGAATGGACAGAAAAAATAAATAGAAATTGCACATAGTTGGTATTTCATATCTCTGATATGCTTACATGAGATTTTGCTCCTATCAATAGTGGACTCCAATTTGTTATTTGGCTTTTCTACCTCGAAACAATATGTACATTTGAATTTAGACTTTACAAGTTTAGATTGTGTACTATTATTTTTAATGTATATGCTTTTCCTATAAGGCATTGTTTATGTGCCTTTAGACATGTTTTTTTATGTTGGTATTTAAGCAAGCTTTTCTGCAAAGGTATCTATGAGAAATTTGCAAAAGCCTTCCTTGATGCTGTTAAGAATTTGAAAGTTGGTGATGGCTTTAGTGAAGGTGTGTCTCAGGTACATGTTTTCTTTTTACGAGCTTCACTTTTCCCAATAATAATTGGTTTAGATATGATACTCTTTTCCAATATTCTTGTAGCAAGATGTTTTCCATGTCACTAATCTTTAAAGCCCTCTCCCAAGCTGAGATTCAATGTGGCATATGCTTTTGGACCATGGTGTGATTGTGACTCAATTATTCTTTTCTGAACAGGGCCCTCTAATCAATGAAGCTGCTGTGAAAAAGGTTTTTCTAGCTTTTAGTATTTCGATTTCTGTTATGCATTATGGCAGGGTGTCTGCTCTAACTTGTATAAACTTCTGTGCCTGGTGGTCTCTTTTGTGATTTTGCCTTACAGGTTGAGTCCTTAATTCATGACGCCACCTCAAAGGTCTGGTACTTTTGCAATTTCTCCAGTCTAATTGTTGGCTTCAAATCTCCCCATATATTTCTCAGGGAGCATTGTTTTTTCATGTTATTAATTACATGATGAAGCTAAGAAAGTTGTAGTCAATATTAATCTGTGAACTATCAAACATATATTGCGATTTCATATTTTCCTCGGGGAATGCTAATGTTTATTGATGGTATAAAACTTATATTAGATGATATATCCTTGTAGTCATTATGAGGATTACGATTGGATATCTTTATGAAGTATTTTGGGCGGCTTGGACAGTTCTGTATTGTTTTTTGCTAATATGCTGTATAGTTATAGTTAAACAGAAAACTTTCAAAGTAGCTATTGTTGCTTTGTTCAGGTGCACGTTTGCCTTTAGTTTTTCTCTCTGGTAAAAAAAGCAAGATAAATATGTTTATACATTTAATGATAAAAATTCTAATGATTTAATCCTTTTTCATCTGAAGGGAGCAAAAGTAATTCTCGGGGGTAAAAGACATAGCCTTGGATTAACCTTTTATGAACCAACAGTTATCAGTGATGTCAGCAGTGAAATGCTCATATCAAGGTAAGGTGTTGAGATGTTATGTTGTAATTCTGTTATGTTGCTATTTTACATTTTAACCTGCAATTTTTGTCATGATTTTCTAATTCATTTCAAGTGTACGTGATATTGTTGACAGCTAAAACTCAGCTTTGGTATAGTATTATTCTTCTTTGGAAGCTGATGAAAACTAACATTAGGAATTTGGTTCCATTATATTTAGTAATAATTTTAAACTTCCTCTTAGATTGCTGTCACCACTAGTAAAAATGTTGTTAAAAAAGCAGGAAGGTTGAATGTGAATGCGCCCATATTTTATGAAGGATTTTTCCCAATGTTAAAAGAAAAGTTCCTTCAAAAAGTGGGTTGTAGGAGATGATCCCTATGACTATGACAGTTTCCTCTTCTCACTTTAATTATAGTAGAAATGAGATATTGAAATTTTAAGGAGAAGAAAATTATAAATTGGATACCAAATGGGGGGTCCCCTTTCTATAATATATTAGGGATTAATTCTAAGAATTGATGCCCATGGGACTCTGATTATCAGAATTCATGTACTAGCACTGGTGTTTGGGTCCAGATTATTAGTCATCAACTGGATTTTATAATAATGATAATAAATAATGGTTTCACGATCACTGAAGTTTACTTGAAAAACTGTTGTGGTCTTTTCTGATGGTTAACAAAGAAATAACTTAGCCTTAATGGGGGATATTATGTTTTTATATGCATTATGCTTGGTCTGTGACCGTTTTTTTTTCCGGTCTTGACTGATTTAACCTTAATTAAAGTTTTATGGGTTAGTCCACACTGTAAGCCTGGCTGGTGACTGGTTGATCCAGCCGATATCGTTTAGATTTAGATGCTGCTTCTTGATATGAGGATTTAAACACATGTAGCTTATAGAGTTTTCTATTGCAATCATACAGTGTCTATTTTCTATTTTTGGCAAAATTTTTAATTTGGTTGAATATTATACTGCCGTATATCAATCAGAATGAAACTCTTTCTTAATTAAAACTCCTATACGATTTGTCTTACACCAGAGAGGAAGTATTTGGACCTGTTGCACCCCTTTTTCGGTTCAAAACTGAAGAGGAAGCTATCAAAGTCGCTAATGACACTAATGCAGGTTGTTCTTGCAATCATAATTTGGTTCTGTCTACAGCCATGAAAATTTTCCATCTTCCCTCCTACGTTTTATTTTTGTTCATTTCACCATATTGAACATCAGCATTTGTCAACTCCAATATTGACACAAAACATTTGTTGACCATGCAACCTTACCTGACTGTCTGAAGGGTTGGGATCATACATATTTACAAACAATGTCCAACGCTCGTGGCGTGTTGCTGAAGCTCTTGAATATGGACTTGTGGGTGTCAATGAAGGAGTAATTTCAACAGAGGTGCATCTCATTACTTATAAACTAAGAAAAAGTTTAAATATGTTTATCGATGGGCTCATATACCTATATTCTTTTGATGTAGGTGGCTCCATTTGGTGGTTTTAAACAGTCTGGCCTAGGGAGGGAAGGTTCCAAATATGGAATGGATGAGTATTTGGAGGTAAGTACACAAAAAATGTCATTCCTGTCTTTTCTTCCCCTTTGGTCTAGAAACCAAAACTGCATTTTTAGTCCTCAAACACTTGATGTAAACATCGCGGTTAATAAAAAGTTTATGTAGTGGAAGGTTATCTTGTCCTTTGTTTCTATGCTATCTTTTATAAATATTATATTGGTAATGTAAAGATAAAAATTATACTCTATGAATTCATCTATGCAGCACACTTGCACTGTGCAGTGTGCACGCACATGCACCACCAAACTAAACAATTTATTAAATTTCTCTGTTCAGTTATAGTAAGGCTAACTGCCACGTCTTCTCATGTTGGGAATGGATTGCTCTATCACATTAAACTGGATGTTGGCAGCCAGGTCTAATGTTGGTTACAAAGTTGATTGATAGTTATAGATTTAGTACTACCGAGTATTTAGGGCTCTTTCTTTTCGTTTACTGGAACTGCCAACTGGTTCCAAAAGCTGTTGCTTTTAGCTGAAGATTGCTTGGCGTACACCGAATGAAGCCTTCTGAGGTGAAGAGCTTTCCTCATCGCTTTTTCTAGAGGAGAAAACGCAGAAGCTGTCTGACATTATCTGGTGTTTTAATAGAAGGCAGATGGTGTAGCTTTGGCCAAAATTTCCATGGAAAAGCCAGTCAATTAATTCTTATTAGCATAGACATGGATTCAGAACCCAGCATGTGCGCAATGAAGCAGCGTATTCAAAAACATTAGGAAATGATTTGGGCCATTTGGCATAGACATACATATTAAAAGACTTTAATATGTAGAAGTATGAAATATCACATGTGTAAATACATATCTATGATATGTCTAATATTTCTTCGAATCTGTCTAGAAGGCATCTAAGAAGTGTCAAGTATTATTGTTTGTCTGCCTAATAAAACTGTTCAAAGGTATGAGTACCTTACTGGCTTTTGGCGTTAGACATGTTAGTCATGGTTATGGCTTCTCTCCAGACGTGTAGTCTGCCATACCTCAAAACAAGTGCAGATTGACACCCATTGCATTCTTAATCTGTTATTAACATAGGATACACATATCCCTCTACCTTACCAGCTATCATATTGACGTTTTTGCTATTACTTTTCCAGATCAAGTATGTGTGCTTGGGAAACATGAACAGAGATTGATGTGCATGGAATATCAAGTGGCAATGCCAAGAATTAAATGGGTAGTTAGAGGCCCTTCAAACGTGTTTAAAGATTTTGGAAGGGGAAGTATTTACCTTGTGTTATCCTATTGTAGAATATTCAAGCAGATGTTCCCCTCTAGGTGTAAGTAAATGCAGGCTCTCAATAGACTTTTGGACATGTTTTTCCTCTTTCTGGAATGTCACATCCACACTATTTTGGCCATGAAAAGTTCACTTTTATTGGTGTAGTTTATTAGATTTATGACATCTAATAAATTAAATATTTCAGATTATGAGTTGTAAGAAATAAGTTAAGATTAAAATTATAAAAACAGTGAGATTCTTCCTCCTTTATCCCATTATTTCTTGTATCGTGTTTTCTTTTTCTGTATGCTTCTTGTAATACGTGTCTATACAATGCCTGCTGTATTCTAAGCTTTTCTCTTCTGTATTCCACTGTTATAGGAGAAATAAAAAGTCCCGCACACTCCACACCTTTGGATGAACCAATTTAATGGCGACTCTTAATGCTTAGTAGTCATACCTTGCCAAAACTGTGATCATAGAATAAAGAGAAATAGTAATATAATTGTTAAATAATATGAATTGTTGAATTCATTTGGTTTTATAATTTAGTTTAAAAAATTTAATAAAATTAATAATTTAAATTTTATATTATAAAAATTAAATAAAAATAAAGATGTAAAAATAATATTACTTTAAAAAAATCGAAATGAAGCAATTCATTTACCGGCCTTTGAAGGTCACTAACGATTTTTGAGGAAGTGAGTATAGTGGTCAACTGTTCTTTTCTGGAGCACTCGCATATCCGGAACCAATGAGAACAGGAAAAGATTATTGTCCCTACAATCAATTAAAAATATTTTCACAACAAGTAAGATGGGTATTAGATTTGTTAAATTTTATAAATTAAATTTAAAAATTTAAAAATTTATTAAATTTAATTATATAAAAATTATGTGAAAATAAAAAAAAATTATTCAAATAAGATGTATCTAGCAAATATTTGTAACTGTAGGCCCATTTGATGTTATTGTGCATTATTGATCATATAAACTTATGTTTTGTAAAATTCTAAGGCGCTTCCCATGTTCCTATTAAATTTGTAGTCATGCTATTTTTGTATATTAAATTTTACTATCAACTTATTTAAAAAAATTTAAATTAATAAATTTATTAAGTTTCAATAATTGAACTACGAAATTCAATAAATTCTATAATAAAACTATTATTTATAACAATATAATAATCCTCTTAATAATGAAATTACACTTTTCTTAAATTTGTAGATATATACAATTAAAAATTTTAAAGCCCTTGGCCAATCTCAAAATTTATAAACTATGGCATATTATGTTTGGAGCCTTCAAATATGATTTTGAGGCAATTTGGGGTACGCTTTATCTTTAATTTACCAATTTGGGGTGTCACATTATTAGGCAATTTGTTGGCCACATCATCATCTCCATTTAGAATTTAAAAGAAATTTGAAGGGAGGAATAAATTAAATTGATTCAAAATTGATCTTTGAATAACATAATTGAAGTGAAAAATCTTTAGTTGACCGATTGATAAGTGTAGCTATTCTTGAGAGTCCAAAATAGAAGTTTTCTCAAACTCAAAATATCCATTCTGTCTTGTGGTTAGGTCTACCTCCAGCTATAATAATTTTTTTATGTATTAAAAAGAGGCAATTGTAGTTTAAGGTCATATATTCCTCCCATAAGGGTGAAAATCCTTTTCATGCTATGGGTTCAAGATTGAACATTTTCTCTGGCTTGTAAAATAATCTATATCATTGTACTTTTTTGTTTATAAATTAGTATGTACACTTTTTAACGTAAACATAATTATTATTAGGCTAAAATGTATATAACTCCCCTGAACTTTAGGTCGATTTTAAAAAATCCTCCTGAACTTTAAAAAGTTCCAAATGACTCTCTTGAACTATGAAACATTTGCAAAATACCCTCATCTGTCAAGTTTTCCGTTAAAATTTGGATATTTTTTAGTCAACTTCCACTTTGACCTGATAAAAAGACAAAAATACCCTTCAAATGCACATAAATTTTCAAATCTACCATACATGCAAAAAAAAAAAAATCTAATGTAAATTTGTAATTTAGGGTTTAGGGTTTAGGAATTTAGGTTTTAGGATTTAGGGATTTAGGGTTTAAGGTTTAGGGTTTAGGATTTATGAGTTTAGGGTTTAAGATTTAAGATTTAGGATTTAGGGCTTAGGGTTTAGAGTTTAGAGTTTAGGATTTAAAGTTTTAGGATTTAGAATTTAGGGTTTTAGGGTTTAGGGTTTAGGGTTTAGAGTTTTAGGATTTTAGGGTTTAGGATTTAGGATTTAGGGTTAGGATTTAGAATTTAGGGTTTAGGGTTAAGGTTCAATGTTAAAACTCCAAAATTTTACTATTCATAGCCTTCAATTTCTTAACTTTACAATAAAGGTCATTTTTGTTATTTTCTTAAATTTTGACAGAAAATTTGACGGAAGGAATTTCTTACAAATGTTTCATAGTTTAAGAGGGTCATTTAGAATTTTTTAAAATTCAGGAGGATTTTTTAAAATCGACCTGAAGTTCAAGAGGGTTTTGTACATTTTAGCCTTATTATTAATAAGGTGTTAGTTTAGTAGAAGCATATTGAGCTCGAACAAACTTTAGTTGTCAATATGCAAGAATTCAAATCTTGCAAGAGAAACCGTGTATGCTCTAATACCGGAATGGTTATCACTTGTCTATCATTAGGTTAAAAAAAAAACACAATTATTAATGAGTAGTATAAATTCATTTTAAAAGCCTAATAGCATATGTTTTTGAACCAATAATCTCATATGAACGATCTATCACTTTTAATATATAGCTTAATACATAATATAAATACCACATTCATGTTTTGAAGAAACAAAAGCGAAATATGATAGCAATTCAAAATGAGACAAAAAGAATTTTAGATGATTGTCAAACCTACATTAGTTTTTCAAGCCATATTATTGGTGTTCTTAGGAGGCCTTAGGAAATATAAATAACAGTTAAAAGGAAAGAATCAAATGAAAATTTATTTTTATATTAAGAACTGATATAGGTTATAATCATAGCACAACTTATCGTACTAATTAATGCCATCTTGAGTTTTTTTTGTATATCTTACTTGGGATACCATTCTCCATCCAATCTAAGTTATTTGTGTTTATTTTTTAAGCTAGAAAGATTTAATTATGACATTGTTATAATTTTCCTGCTTTCACGACTACATCTACATGCACGCATGCATGCAGCATGCCATATCCATGCTCTCATTTCATCATATGGACCATATATAACATTAATACAATTTAAAGGATAAACTTTATAAATATATATTTTTTTATTTTAAGCTTGTTAGATGCTCTCCTTTGATTTTGATCATATCATAATATGGCTTACTGTGCCAGCGTGCGACTAGCATGCCTAACCTGCATGAAGAGGGGTTCATTAATTTAAAAAAAAAAAAAATTATTTGAAACTGTCATGACATGTCTTTGTCTGCCTACGAACGATGTTAGGTCACAATTTATGCACTCACATGATGCGTTGGCTGCATGTCCAATACATGCTACCAAAGTTATGACATTCCTTATTTATCTTACAAGATTTCCTTTGGGATTGTCATAACATGTTCTGCTTAAGTATTGTCAAATTTGCCGACAATTCATTCTGTTTTCTATGTGGTGTATAGTGTGTTTATAGTGTTAAGTGGTTTTACTCGTTCATTTGGACATACTAAATTAAGACTACATATTTCTAAATTTAGCAATAAGAGATGGATGTTTTGAAATTAAATTTAACATGAAAGAAGTATATGTAAATTATAATGAAATCAAAGAGATGGGGTGGGTGCCCTTTCCATCAGTCTCTATATTTTCATAAAATCATAAATCTCTTAAAAATTTTATTTAAAAAAATTTATATTATTAAATTTATTAAATTTTATAATCTGAATTATAAAATTTAACTGATATAATAATTACTAAATTTGGTAAAAATGTGTAAAAATGAAAGTATAATTCTTCGTGCATTTTACCCAAACTGAAGGTACAGTTCATGTTGCAAACAGGCCAAAATCTACACCACAATAAGTAGGGGAAATTAGAGACTAAGGAAGAAGCAGAAAAACTTGTAAAAGTAATGGGATTGAACATAAAGATGGGGCCCGCAAGTTCACCTTCAAAAGGAATATATTCATATGGAAGAATATATTCATTTGTAGCCCATAAAGATGCTTGAAATTCAAGCAAACAAGGCCTGAGACTCTAAACCGAACCCACTTTCCCACTGAGTTCCACCTTTTTCTACACAGCCATCCAAAAGTGAAACTCTTTGCTTTGCTTGGTTGTATCACATAGGCATAGATAGCCACCCTGACAACAGTAGTTTCAAGAAGAATCCACTAATTAAACACATATTTGAATGGACGGTTGCTAAATTAATTGCATACAGTTGAATGAAAAGGTCATTCTAGAGTCCTAATCATCTAGATTGATTGTCGTAGATCAGATTCATTATCCACGTGGAGCTCATTGAGTGGTTTGAATGTCTTATTAAGTGGGGTCTTTGGTCAAAATTTTCTCACGGGGGACCAATTCAAGCAAATTGTGAAGGTCTTTGCAATAAAATAAGAGATTGTATATAAAACTATAACTAATTAGCAAGCATTTTGTATATCACAATATGTTTCACACTTTTTAGAGAGGAATCTTCCTTTAATTGTCAAAGAAGAAAGCATTTATTCTTAGTTCAATTTGGATGAATAGAGGAAGGCACTTAATTGATTTCTTTTGATTTTATTGCAATCCAATCCAAGGAGGGACTCAAGGGAGGGGTAAACTCTACTGTTTCCCAGTTTATTTCAATTAATTTTTAATCATACTTTTATTTTTAACTGGTTCAAGCTAAATTATATGTGCTTTTTTCTTAGTCATCGTCTTCAATTTGTATATGGTTTTATGGGATGGGTTTGACTCTGTTTGGGTTTTATATACATTTCGGTTTTGGGACAAATTTAGTATGTCATAATGGGATTAAAAATTAAGAGAAAAGGTATTTAATATTAGCAGATTTTTACAAAATCTTTACAAAAATATTATTGGGCGTTAAATTTTATTTCATAATTTATTATGTAAAATTTAATAAATTAAATAATTTTAATTATTTTAATAAATAAAATTTTTGTAAAATTCAGTTTATAAAATAGAAGCACTGTAAAAATAAATGTGAATAGTTCTTCTAGTTTTTGGCTAAATCAACATCTTTTAAAAATTGAGTTGACTAACTTAATCTAGTTCAAATTTTGTAGTTAAAAATATTTTAACATGTATGTATCTGGTTAGGCTACTATATGTAGCCTTGCCCTTTACTTTGAACATTGGGGGGGAATAAAAACTCATAATTACCAACGGCAAAATGAATGCATGGAAGAGCAATCTTCAAGTGTACAAAAGTGATAAGGGTTTGAGCGTCCTTGAAAAGCTTTGCCCTACAGCGTCTCTCATCAAAAGAGAGCCACATCGCAATATCCTTTATGCATTGATGTTTACGTCCTCAAATATTACCAACCACAGACCCTAAAGTTGGTTCCATATTACCTTGTTTTTTTGTGCTTTCTCTCATCGTGATAGCTATATATACCACAATTTTCCTTGTTAATTTTTGACTTCACTTTCTTTATTTTGAAAAAAGATATCTGAACTCTTATCTTTTCTCAGTCCATTAATTTACACCAAAAGGGAAATTGTTCATTTGTACAAATATAGAAGAAAACAAATTGACAATGATCACTTTCTCAAGAGAATATTAGATTTCTACTGATCAGGACTACCTACAATAATGAGAATATTTGTAGCTAAAATTCTCACCAACTATTGATTGCTTTATTTTGTGAAAATGCAAAAGCAAAAGATTAAACATGCTACTTAGTTTACAGGATTATATCAATTTTTTTAAGAACCTACGTACTGCGCTCAGCTAATATGTTTTAAGGGAATGCATGCTCAATGCATTTGGCATATATGAATCATGGATTCAGAATCTATATGCAGAAGGAAAGGAAAGGAAAGGCAAAATAAAAACAAAAGAAAAAGAGAACAAAAGCTGACATCTTATACAGCATGTTAAGAACAGTACCCTCCCAGTAACATTTACTTAGATGAAAGAAAAAATATGGGGCAAGATTCTATCATTGTGATCCAGGATTACTCTCCATGGCAGTGCTTTCTCTAGATTTATTAGTTGAGATATGGGTTTACTTTTGTTGGATTGTTTCTTGTTTTCTATCCTATTTTTGATTTTCCATTTTACAAAACATTTCCTATTTCTTTTTTTTCTCTGTTATTACCATTGTCCGTATGTGATAGGTCATTGATTATGATACGTGGTACTTCACAATAATTATGCCAGAAAGGTTGTCGTACCACGAAATGACTTATGCATTCATAAACAGCCAATTATGAGATTTATGTTGTCTAAAAATGCATAGACCAGGCACTGCTCACCATAAACATGCGAGCCATGCGACAACATAAAGTGCAAACCCATGTTGTCCATATCATCATCATTGCATGGAGCGGTCTCCCTTGTTATGCCCAAAAAAGTTATGTACATACAAAACTATACATATATGTATATATATATATATATATATATATATATATATATATATATATGTAAAAGAGGATTTAACTAGATTAGTTTAATTTTATAGTAATTAATTAAGGCTGGAGTATAGAGAAAGAGAGAGGCAGTGAGGGAGAGAAGTGTCTTTTGGCAAAAGAAGGCTTCTGCATGTTACAATAGTGATACTTTTTATTTTTATATAGTATTATAACAATAGTTATTTTTAATTAATATTTAAGATATTCTTTTCATGTAAGGTTATTAGCTCGTCTGTCTCATGCTTTATGCTACTTGAGGCAGGCAAAGCTAGCCAGGCAACCTGCTGATATATCTCCTCTCTTCAAAACGCACCCTATTCTTCCCTATTTGCACCGCATTTGTTCTTGAATCTCTTGGTATTCCTCCGAGCCTCTCAGCGAGAGAGAGAAAGAGAGCAAGAGAGAGATGGAAAGAATGTTCCCCCCTAAGAAGCCCTCGACTATGAATTCCCATGACAGACCCATGTGTGTTCAAGGGGACTCAGGTCTTGTCCTCACCACTGACCCCAAGCCTCGCCTCCGTTGGACCGTTGAGCTCCATGAACGATTTGTTGATGCTGTTACCCAGCTTGGAGGCCCTGACAGTACTCATCTGAATCTCACTCTTCTTTGTTTGATATATCTTCATCCTTTAATTGGTTATTGATCTTCTTTTCTTTAAAATTTGCAGAGGCCACTCCTAAAACGATCATGAGGGTTATGGGAGTGAAGGGTCTGACCCTTTACCATCTCAAGAGCCACCTTCAGGTTTGAACGCATAACTGTAATATTTTTCATGCTTTCTTTTGCTTTTGATGATAGCAAACTTTTGTGGCACTGTCGATTTCGGGTTGGCTTAATGTCTCTCTCAGTTTCATTCATGTTTCTTTGTAAAAATCACAGAAATTCAGGCTTGGAAAGCAGCCACACAAGGAATTCAGTGATCACTCAATTAAGGATGGTATGAGAGGTGACTCTTTTTTCTAGGGTTCCTTATTTTTTTCTTATATTAATAGTTTTTATTTTATCAGCACTTTTATCTTTACACTTCATGATGAGAGTTCTTTTGCATTTGACAATCTTTTTACACTGTGCAGCTTCAGCTTTAGAGCTTCACAGAAATACTGCCTCCTCATCTGCCATGATTGGCCGCAACATGAATGAGTATGCCTTACACTTCTATTTTCTTTTAACTCATGAACAAGTAAACAAATTTGAAGAGAATTTTCCAATCTTTTATGATTTTTTTCTCTTTCGTTGGTCAATCAATTTAGTTAGAGAAAACAAAACGCCTAAGTTTACATTTGATTCTTTTTTGGGTGTGGTTGGGGTTCGGATTTTCTTGTGGCCGTGACACTGTATAAAACAGTAACTCACACATGGTTGATGCGATTAGGATGCAAATGGAGGTGCAGAGAAGGCTGCATGAGCAATTAGAGGTAAACAGTACCCCAAAAATAATTGTATTCATTAAGTCTGCCATGAATGTCCTATATAGATTGAGGTGTATATGGCAGGTTCAAAAACACCTTCAGCTGAGGATTGAGGCGCAAGGGAAATACATGCAGAGCATATTAGAGAAGGCTTATCAAACACTTGCAGGAGAAAACATGGCATCTGCCGCCACTAACTTAAAGGGTATTGGTGCTCATCATCACCAAGGCATCCCTGACATGGGGGTCATGAAAGATTTTGGTTCCCCTCTTAATTTTCCTTCTTTTCAAGAGCTCAGCATTTATGGTGGTGACCAACTTGATCTTCAGCACAACATGGACAGGCCAACACTGGATGGGTTTATTCCAAATAATGAAAATTTGTGTCTAGGGAAGAAGCGGCCTAACCCTTTTAGTGGGAGTGGGAAGAGCCCTTTGATTTGGAATGATGATCTTAGGCTTCAAGACTTGGGAACAGCCTCATCATGTCTTGGCCCTCAAGATGATCCTTTCAAAGGCGACCAGATTCAAATTGCACCACCATCAATGGATAGAGGCACTGACATTGATTCCATATCAGAGATATATGATACAAAGCCAGTGCTCACGGGGGACACTGTGGGTGAGAAGAAATTTGATCCTTCAGTGAAGCTTGAAAGGCCATCACCAAGAAGAGGACCTCTTCAAGCAGAAAGGATGAGCCCCATGATTAGTACTGGCACCATGGCACAAGGTAGAAGCTCACCATTTGTGCAAACTAATTGATCATTGTAGGCCATCTGCTTATGTAATTTGACTTAATATGAGACTTTTAATAGTAGGAGATATTTAGGGTTTTGAAGTGGATTATTTTCTCTCGAAGGACTATATATTATGGTATAATTCCTTTGCATGGCAAACCAAAAGTCATTCTGATGTAAGTACGTATAATTGTACTTCAATGTGACCATTCTGATCACTTGTTTTAGCATCCTAACATTATTACGTTGAATAGCTGATTGAATTTATGTAAAATTTTGTAACAATTCTATGAATTTGATATATACTTGCCTGCATGTTATGATGGAATAACAAAATTCGAGGCAGCAAACTTTTCCTCTTTTTATCACAGTAATTGATTTCTCTTTATATATTCTCTTTATGGACCCACTTCTCCTTGTTTTTTTGCCTGACATCATATATGGAACATTCTCTGCGTCACAATTAAGCAGTTGGGAACATTTTTTTCTTCTAGAATATAATTTTGAGAGAAGTGTAATGTGGGACAATTATATGTATTATAAAAAGCCATTAAGGTCTCTCCTCCGATTCTGGTTGCTGGTAATCAAATTTTTGGCATACATAGATCATGTCGTAGAAACGACGTCCTTTTCCCAAACTCCCTGACTAGGCAGTTCATCTATGTAAATTATATGTGAAGGGCAGATCAAAGAAAACAAAAAGACAAAAGCGGTTCTGAGATCTGGCGTGGGAACGTTGGATCAGCTGACTGAAATGTGGGATCAGTAAATTTAATTATTTGAATTATATGAAGTGTGGATTGTATAGAAATAGAAAGATTGAAACAAAAATGCAAACGAAATAAATCAAAGACATGATGGAATATTTACTTTTGTTAATGTTGTTAAAATGTTTGCTTACCTTGACTGCCATGTCTACTAGAGGTTGGACTTTGTGGGTTTTTCGAGGTAACTTACTTATGTACATCAAGCTTTAAGTCAATTAGATTAATGGTCTTAAGTTAGTTAATGGAACAACTAGTCAGTTACCCAATGATTGCAGACAAATCTCTTGGGAAAGAAAAAAGAATAGAGAGACAAATCGGGGCGTCCAGCCCCAGGAATGTATAACATGGAGTAATTTGGAAAGATGGAGCAGTGAATGGGGAAAAGTTAAAAGATAGAATAATCAACTTTGAAATACTAAGTCGTTTTTAAGTGAATGTACGTACGTACACTGCCAGATGATCATCCTTTCCCTTGAAGTTCCTAAGGGATGAGTTTGAAGCCGACAGAGAGTATCTGCCTTTCACCCTCTTTTCTCTTCTTTACTGCTCTATATTCCCTGGGAATATTATTAACGCGAAGATCAGAACAACTTAATGGAACACACCTCGTCAAAGCAGCATTCATGCGATGAGATTTTGCTCTGCCATGGTATCCCTTCAAGGAAACTTCTAAAATGGATTTATTCGACAGATAAATTTACTCATCAAATTGTAGCTATCACGTGATTTATTAGGAAGAGATAAATTGAGGCTAAAGGTTGATGCAAAAGAAAGAAAAAGAGAGAGAAGAGACAATCCTTTTACTGGTTTTACTGCTTTAGATAATTTGTAGTAATCTTTTGATACATTTTCTTCATGGGTTCATGGAGACCCTATAAGTAGCCTTGCATTCCAGAGTGTAACCTTTGCTTTCAAAGGGGTATATATATATATACACACACACATGCACTGGCGTTCTTTCTCTCTCCTTACCCTGCATGCTTATATAAATTAGCAATCTGAGATTGGATCCAAGAAGATGTGATAAATAAAAAAGAGAAGGAGAAGATGAAGATGTGGTGGTGCCACAGCCTTTATTGGTTGCAGAGAAATTTTGAGCACTGCAAGTTGGCAGGGAAAGCTCCCTCGCTCCACTAGTAGTACTCACAGAAAGAGAGAGAGAGAGAAGGAAAGAGGAAAAGGTACTAAAGCCTAAAGGGGAGGAGGAAGAATACAACGCACTTCCATGCGTGCACATATCGAGGAAGCTTCTCTATCTTTACGTTCACAAAGTTAAGAGTCTTACATTTAAAGCTGAATCATGATGCACCTGCAAATGTACCATCTTTGTTTTTTTTTTTTTAAATTAAATTTTCACTATTGCTGTTCAAAGTATATTACTACATCTCCAAGCATTCATGGCCATGTTGATGTACAGAAACATATCTTATATATATGACAGTGTATTTTCTTTCTGAATTATAAAGAAGTTTGAGTAGTCAAGCACATGCACGTCCTTCCATGCACATTTAAGTCATTAGAGGTTCAACTCAAAAACTGTGTTCTGTTTGCTTACTATCTCATTCATACATTGCTTTGGGTCTCGTAAAGAATACCCTATGTATGTGTAGCTCTCTAACAAAGTAAAGTGCAGAAGCTTCTTTTGTCCCCCCGCTCTCCCTCTCCTCTTTCCCCCTCACAAACACTCAAACCTAAATTAGAAGTAGGTTCTGCAAAAAATCGTGAACCTGATTGATTTGCATAAAATCAACTCAATCTATGACTCGTGGTTTATATAAATATTGACTGAGTGACGTGTCATATATTTTCGTAGAAAGATAAACTAAACACATCAAAATTACACATATTACTCATCAATTCAATACAATCAAAGTTAAAATTTTTAAACCCAATTTTGCTGCACATCCATTCTTTTTTATACGCTCTTTATTTTTGGGCAGAAAAGAAACCAAACAAAGAGACATGAAAACAGGCTATGTATAGCCTCTATAGATATGAGTCTTGAAGTGCTTTTTTATTTGTCACAATAAATATTGCCTAGTTGTTGGCCTTGTTTGAGGACATTCATTTTTTCAATTAAAAAAGCAATGTTGGCAATAATTTAAGTAAATATATATTATATGCTTTGGTGCACAAAAGCAAAAGGAAAAACGACAAGGAAACCCCTTTTGATTGAGAAGGATAATATATGTTTTTTTTTTTTTATATATAAATTCTGTTTATCATTTGGTTCTTCTTTAGATTTTCCTTTTTCTCCGGTCTCTTCTTTCGGTCAAGTTGGCTTTTGAGTTGCCTCCAAGCTCTGTCCAATGTGAACCTCCGTAAATATTGACTGGAGTTTGAAGAGTTCATAAACCTTAATACATTTAAAACGAATCAAAGAAAGCTTGTTGGGAGATTGTAGCTAGCTTTGATAAATTCTTGTGGTGATTAGATTAACGTGAATGCTGATTATCGGTGCCTTTATATGACTTGACTATGTAATCAAGCAATTTGGGGCCTTTTTGGTGACCGGGAAAATCTACGAATTAGAAACATCAATTCCCACATACTTGGAATGTATACTCTCCAAATTTGGTTGAGTGCCATCCTTAATACTTTAACATAGCTTTTACATAATTCTCGTCTTTTCTCTATTGAAACCCAAGCATAAACTTATGAGTATATGCTATGCAATATTTGATTTTTATATTATATCTCAAACTGAGTTTCTGGGACGGGAAAGTATCTTGGTTTTGAGCTTAAGCTAATTAACTACGTTCAAATTTAATTCAACTTAGTTAATCAAGCCAGCACAAGTGCTCTCATGCACACAATTTAAAGCGATTTTATAGGTAAGAAGCACCCACTAAATTAGAGCTAATAATAACTTATAAATTATTTTATATACTATTAAATTTGTAAATTTTATAATTCAGTCCGTAAAACTTGATCAAAAAGTAAAATTGTTGTTGATAAATTAGTTTAGTGAGAAGATTGTGAAAGTTTACTATACAATATTTCATCTGGAATTTCCATTATATATCAGAAGGGGTTGGGCTGCAGAAATGAGTTTCATTATTGTATTCAACAGCGATGAGCTACCTTTAGAGTTGCTTTTAGAGTGTGGATCATGCCTCTTCATGTGTTTGTTTCAGCAGTCCTCTAATCAACTTCTTTCTCCCTCTCCCCGTCTCCCTCTACTTCTTTGCTTTGGGATATAATAAATTACTTCATGTGCTGTGAACACAATTGTGCAGTCCAATCCTCATTTTCAAAACTTTGAAATGCTTATGTTAAAATATTAATTTGTCTGTTGATGACTTGATTCTGCTTCCCTAGATTTGAGTCATTTTTTTTATCAACTTGAGTCTATGTATACTTACACGGACCCTATATATGACATATATACAGAACACAAGTGCAACTTATAATTATATACAAATTCATACAAAATATTTTTAATTATGAACAGTTTTAACGTAAAAAATTCAGAAAAAAAAAAAGAAAATTCCAAAAATGCATTTATGAAATGCTCATCAAGTTTAAAATAGATTGTTAGATCTATTGAACCTATAATTCAATTTATAGACTCATTAAATTTAATAGTTCAAATTTTTTAAAATGTGTATATAGTAAAATTGAGTTTGTGAAAATAACAAAATTAAAAAATTTAAACTTAAAATTTTAAACTTTAAAATAAAAAATCCTAAAACTCTAAACACAAAATCCATTCAAATATAAAACTTAAACTCTAAAACCATATCAATTTATAGAATTTAGGGTTAAAACTTTTCTTGGACATTAAAGTTTCTCACAAACCAAAAGATTTGGTATGAATTAATGTATTGTAATAAATTATACTTGTATTTTCTGTGTATAACATGTGTAGGGTCTATATAAGTATACTCGAACTCAAGTCTGTGAGATCACCACTTGCTTTTGATATGCACACAATTCTTTGTCATGATTGGATCAAACTCTGCCTGAAGATTAGCATATTGCCATCGCCATTTATTTGCTTTGTTTACAAGAAAAAGGAAAGTCTGGGGAGTCTATCCTTCTTGTTTCTGAACAAACTCATCAGGATTGAAGAGTTTACTTCGCAGAAATGTGCTATCTGGGCAAGAAAGGGAGCTCAACTTTGGCTGCCTCTAAAGAAAGACATAGATTAAACATGAAATCATGCGTATTGAGGATTAACTGTGGAAATCCATATTCTCACATGCTTGCTCTTTGTGAAGCACTGACGAATGTGAAAGCTAGCTGTTGCAGTGAGTAAGCAACATGTTTAATATTCTGTGCAAATTTATTGTTGTTATTGCCCAAACAATGCAGATCATTTGGTTGTGCAATACACTTCTCACGGCAGGATTTGAAAGGTATTGAAGTGGACAATATGTTCAAATTTGTTACTTTGTTCAAATACAAATCAAAGGGTCATGCACAGGGAAATTGCTAGCTAACCACCACCATACCAAATGGTGTACAAATAGCTTCCTCCTTTTCCAAACACCCTCACCCCAAGCCCAGGGTAATAGATTAAAACACCCAATATTTTAATGGGCCATCAACTCTGCATACCCTCTAGGCCTCAGCTATTGTGGTTTTCTATTCAGTTTCCTTGCCCATACATTTGCCCAATGGTCCCTCTAACCCACTTTACCCGTTTCAGTCTTCACCCAAAAAAACAAAAAAAAAAAACTTCTATTCTTACAAATTAAAATTCATAAAAATTTTAATTAAAAATATTTTAACTATTATATTTATTAAATTTAATGAATTAATTTATAAAAATTAACCAATTTAATTTATTACAATAATTGTGTAAGCATTTCCCGCTTAATTACTTGGGATAAGCTTTTTTGAAAAATAAAAAAAACCCAATTTCATTCAAATTCTAATTGCTCTTTGCAAAACTTAAATAGGGACCCAGATCATACACTTTAACATACCCTTATGTATCTGAAGCTTTTGAACAGGGTTCTCATCGATCCAACACTTTTATCTTAGCCTCGTGAATTGTATTCCAGGCTTTGTGTTTAAAAACTTTACTTTATTTCTAAACTTTCTTTATTAAATAATTTTGACTTTAACTTTTTTTAATGAATTCACTTTAACTTTTTCAAACACTAGTATATCTACATTGCACGATTAACCATTTACCCTTCTTTACAGATAATTCTCTTACCATAGTCGATTTTATTCCTTTGCTTGCCTTGCTTGACTCTGTCATTTTGAGCTAGTTGATGACTGCAAACAAAGCTACGTGCTACAAACTTTGATTAATAACAAAACAAGAACAAAAATAAGAAAAATTACACCACCCCCAATACTTTAATTATATTATACCCCCTCCCCTAAAAGTAAAATTACAATTTGACAAAATTATAAAAGAAGAAAGAAGTGGGGTTGGTTTATTGTGGGGAAATTATGTTATCAAAGATATCGGCAGGAGGAATGAAATGGTCCATCGACAGTCCGGGTACATTAAACATAACATCATCAACGGTCCACATTTCTTCCATTCTGGTTCTGCTATGCTCCATCGACACCTCACCGAACCGGAACACTGTTGCGATGGACCGTCCTTGATGGGCGATCATCACCCCATCAACGTCTCTGTAGTCGTCGATGCTGCTGCCTATGGTGGTCTCCCAGTACACCATATCAGTTTCCGGGGTTTGAACCCTTGTAAGGTGGGAATCCTCCAAGTACACAAGGAGGCCACTCTTTTGACAAAAGTATCCGTATAATATGTGCCTGATCACCTCCGCGGGGCCCTCACTCCGTTCAATCACAGCCGCACGATCGGCGCATGCTTTTAGTACAAAGCAATCAACGTCCCCGATTCGACTCTCGCCCAAGCATAGCGCGTTGGTGAATAAGCTGGCTGTGCTTTTTGGATCCAAACCCTGTAATAAACAGAAAAATATTTTAGTTTTTATACATATATACAATTTTAAAAGATAATTTAGACCTTACAAAATAAAAGTAATTTTAATAGGAATATAATATTTCAAAGAATAATTTTAAAAATTTTACGTATATAGATGTACAAATAAAAAATATTAATGAAGTTTAAACTTCACAAAAACTTTATAATAAAGTAAAAATAATAATAATTTACTAAAAAGCAAATATCACAAAAAAATAATCTTATTATACGTGCACACCTGTTATACGTATTGAGAAAAAGATTATATTTATAAAAAGTAAATATAATCTTTAAATTTATTAATTTTATAGTTTAATTTATAAAATTTAATAATATAAAATTTTAATTAAATATTTAATATAATTAAATAAATAATAATATCAAAAATAAATAGTATAAAGAATAATAATATACATATATAAATTTTGTACATAAATTATGCATATTTTCTTTTTTTTCTTTTAAAACTTTTTAATGAGATATTTAAGACATTTTTCTAGTAAAATAATAATAAAATTACATCCTTATTTTTACATTTTTAATATCATATATAACTTGATATAAATTTTATATTATATAAAATTTTATAATATATTTAAAATTAATTTTAAATTATACATTTAAAAAAATATAAAAATAAAAACGTATCCCTATTATTACTCTTCCTAATATAAGACATGATAGAGGGACAATAATGCAGTAGACGAGGAATCATAGATTAAAGTGCAAAAAGAAAAAGTTAAAGCAAAAGCATGTTACAGGGTACCCTACTGGCCTTAGGTATCTGTGATCAGCGGCAATCCCAATATGATGAGGTGTACAATAATCATAAATGACGTCAGATGTACAATCCCGTGGAATGTAATGTAAGTATCCCAAAGAAACAAGTCCAGAGTGTAGGGTAAAGCATAGGACAGTTTCTCCATCATTGTCAGCTAGAAATATACCCTTCATGTCATTGGGATTTCAATTTGTTCCTCAATCTTTATCTTTGTTCGGTACAAAGTGTTTTCAACCCTAGGGCTCTGTGCCCCCCAGCCTCAATGCCAACGACTAAAGCCCACCCACCAACCAAAAGTACACAAAACTAGAAAACAAAAAAAAAAGTTTAAATTTATTTTGATAAATAAAATTAATTTTAAGATATTCTTATACATAGATAATACATTCGTTTTGTACATCTATTTGATATTATAATAATTTATTAAATAAATATTGCATGATTGAATTTTGATCACATGAATTATTAATATCAAGAATTAATTAGCTAATCTATAAGTTTATAAATAAAAATTTAAGAATAATTTTTATAATTAAAACACTCATTTAGATGTTGTGTGAAAAAAAAAAAACTTAAAATATAAACAATAAAAAATCAATTTTTGACTAATTGATGAAAGAGATTCTAATGTCATAACAAAATGGATCAACCAATCAAAAAGTTTAAATTTACATGCAGAGGTCTAAAGTAATTTTTATGTTGAACAGCTAATTTTAATTAATTTAGTTTATATTTTTTTTTATCTATTTTTCTTTGATGGTTAGACAAGTCTTTAGTACTAAACTTTGTTGGAGTGAGAGTTGAATGATAAATCTATCTTAATAAAAATTACTCTACCCAACTATCGCTTCATCAACCATCAACTAGTTGATGGTTAGAATTTAATATTTTAACAAAGAAAGTAAAATGAATTTCAATTAATTATCTAATGACTACACATAATAATGCTCTATTAGATTATTCATTTGCAATCTAAGAAAGATTTGGTAAGTAAGAGCTAGACTTAGCCTAGTTATGGTACTAGCGTTAATATGTGAGCTAGTTCAAGTTGCTACCTGAATGATGCGACGCAATGGACGTTGGGGACCTCTGGCGGTGTTTGTGCCAAGCCAAGGTGTGTGCCGCCACACAATCTTGCCGTTGCTGCCGGCAACCACCTTGTGGCCGCCAACCACCAATTCCAGAGACCACATTCCTGGTTGCATTTGCCAAAGAACAAAGCAACCACTTTCACTGCTTCTGGTCCCTAAACACTTCACAGTCTTCCCAGATGAAATCTCTGTTTCACAGCATATCATCTTCACCATGCCAGTTGCGTACATATTTTTGGTGTCCTTTTGCTGTTTAAGGCAACCAGTTGCCGCCAAGTACTGCTGTATGATATATTTGGCAATTGATGTTTCCTGTTTAAAAGTTTCATTAGTTGAAAATTAATGACCCGTCATGGAAAAATGAAGTGATAGAATTAGGACCTACAGCACAAAAAGGTAACGTTTCTTCTGGGGTAGAGAGGTCTTACAAATGGGATATCTTTGATGTGAATGCTATGGGTGGGATCATGAGCTAAGGGAATTGGAGCTAAGGGACAGCCTAAGACGCCAAGCAATAGCCTCAGATCATGGGTCTTGGCTTGAATGGTTCCATAAAATGACTGTGAGAAGCTACCACCTGGGGAGATTTTCTGGGTCCTGAACCATTCTCTAATGGCTTCCCATGATCTCTCTTTCTTGCCTCCTTCTTCTTGCATTTCTGGGTCAGGGCCTTCCATTAAGGGTGTCAACTGCTGCGGAGCCCAAGTTTGCCGCCACCGACCTCTGGAACCCATTTGAGGAATTGATGCGAGGAAAAAAAATGGAAGAAGAAGAAAGGAAGAGGTAGACGAAAGTGGCCTTCGTTTGAAGCTTAAAAGAGGTAAAGAGAGTCAGTGAGACTTAAATAATGGGGAAAGAGACAAAAGTGACAGATGATCTGCTCAAACGGCAGAGAATGGCATTATAATAATGCAGACTCGCATGTTGGGCTGTCTATTGCTTTATTCAACTTTGCTTTGGGACTCACCCTGTCGTTACATTATTATACTAATTACGATCTTATTTATTCTCTCAAGCTGTTCCCAAAGTCACTGCTAGAGGGGCCATGGCCATGGGGGACTGGCCTACCAGCTGCTCAGTGCCTACATTCGATCAGCATAATTATTAGTTTCCATGTTGAAGTCTTTGGTGAACTAAAATGTGTTTACCATCTTATTCATGAAGACATTTTAATTGGATTTCATGATATGATAATGAAAAGGGTGGCCGTTTTTTACCTTACTTATTACAGGATTTGAGTTTTGGTATAAAATAAGTTTTGAAAATGTATCATAATAAAATGTTAATGTTATAACTATTATTTATATTTTAAATTAATAGATATTAATTTGAAGATTCGGGTTCAAGTCATAAAATCCCTTATATTGAGAGGGACTTATATCAATTCATCTTAAACATAAATTAATTTTATATTTAATAAAAAATACAAAAATGTGGTATAAATTATTTTTAAAAAAAAAAAGCACCACAAAATTCTAATTGATTTTTGGAAGAGTTCCTTTAGTTTTCTCGTTGGATGTTTTCTTTGATAGTTGAGTAATGGCTAGCGAAAAGAACATTGGGTAGTATTCTCATTTTGTAATCTATGTTCTTAAAAGACACATACGCCTAAAATACTTTGTTTTTTCTTATAGTGGATTAACATTTGGGGCAAGGGTGAAGGTGGATCGGGTAGGGAGACAGAATGGAGGTAGGGGCTGCAGCCCAGCACGCCTGCACCCAATTCCATGCATGTAGGACAAATCTTCCATGTAATCTTTCTGAGGTAATGCTCTGATCCAATCTTCCATTTGATTTTGGTTATTTAAATTATCAAATCCCAAGATTCATCCCTAACTAGATATCTTCGCATCTTCCTTTTATCTTCATTCTTTTAAAAGTGGGCCCTCTTCTCTCTTTATTGATATTGCTAATTCTGCAATTCAAAACAGGATTAAAGTCAGTTTCAGCTACATTAATTTGCATGTTGCCAGTCTTTACTGAACAGTTATGCAAATAGTGTTATTCAATATAAATTTAATACGAGGACTAGGAAGTTTGTAATCTGATTAACCAGTAATGCCCACATAGAGATTGTTTGACAAAATGGACCCGGGTGATGGCCCATGAGGAGGTGGGCTGAGAATTGGGCCATAGTTGGAAATAACTGAGGTGGTGGGTGACTATTAGGATTTGGATTCCCTACTGTTAAAAATCTCTTATTTTGATGACTTTAATTAGTTATATTTTATAGATTAAAAAGTGATCTTTAAATGTAAATTCACTATTTTAGGGATTCCAGTCAACATTTTTCTTTTGGGCTAAGGGTGTTTTTGGTTTTTTATTTTTTTTTAAAATAATTTAATTATTTAATTAGATAATTAAGTCTTTTTATAAATATAATTGAAACAGTTTAATTTTTTTTATAAGTATAATTGATACAATTTAATCCTTCCACAAGTTTAAATGAGGTAATTTAGTCTTTTATTTATTGAAATTTTCTATTTTAGCATGATATTATTGGTTAGTAATAACCTAAACTTTTTTAATTAAAAAAATTTTAACACTTTTTTTCTAAAGTGTAGTTATCTTCTCTTTTGTCAAATCTCAATATTTAATTTTATGTATATGAATAAGTTTTTTTGTCAAGTGATAAATTTAAATAACAGTCATATCACATTATAAAAAAAAATAAAATTTAGGATATCAATTGAGAGCCACAACATACCAAAAAAGCTAATTTGGTGTGTTGGCAAATAAAATATTCTAATGATATTTGTAAAGAAATTAAATTATCTAACTTAAAAATTAAAAAATTAAATTACTTTTTTAAAAAAAATAGAAAGACTAAAAATGCTCTTTGTCACTTTTTTTTTCATTATAGTCTTCATCAGCAAATCGAAATTCTCAGAGATTAACACAGATAACTTCTTATTAAAATAAAAAAGGAAAAAAATTATTATATAGATCTAACAACATTCAAAAGCAAAACAAGGTTGCCAAACTAAAACAGCTTCTGCCTCAAATTTAGTGATAATCCTTGACAAAATCGTTAAACAAAATATATGAATCACAGTCAAATGATATCTATGATTGGTGAGTCATATATTCTAGATAAAGGATAGACAACAGACATTAAGGCTTATCCGGGATGAGAGTTTATATTAGTACAAAGAAAAACAATACACTACAGTTAGGTTAAGTAGTAAAAAATTTGGCTTTTAATGTGACAAATACCGATTTGAATCTTTATTGAGTGTAGAATCTATTTTTAAGTATCCAATGATACTATAAAAAAATTAATCTCTTCATTCAAAAGATGGAATAATATCTTGAATTTATAAAAAAAAAAAAAAATCCAATACACTAAAGATACAATTAAAAATAAGAAAAAAACTGATTTAGAAGACGAAATAGTCAGGAGATCCTCCACCTGGGAAACAAAAGCAAACAAGCGAATTCGAGAATCATAAATTCATATCGCGTAAATATATAACTCATTTTACTGCTGCACAACAGCTCTCAGATAGACACTTCCCTTGAAGTCAATCGTCAAAGACTGAAAATCATAAATTCCCCAGCATTGCTCGTACATGGCAGCAGGATGCCTCTTTGATGTTTGAAGTGTATAATACACAGTTTCCAATATGAAGTACAGATGCAAAGAACTTTTTTTTGTTTTTTTTTTTGACAAAAAAAGGAACAATTATTACTATCTACAAATAGCCGATGCTGGGTTATATGTAACAATTTTGTTCTCAATTAAATTATTTTATACATATAAAAACATATTAAAAGATAAGTACTTATAAATTTATTTAAAAAAACAATTAAAAAATATATATCCTTATATAATTAATAGATAACTTTTCTAAATCTTATATATGAATTCGAATTTCAATTACTTGATATTTGTAAATAATTTATATAGTAGATATTTATATAGGATTTAAAGTTTGAAATGTGTACCATTTATAAAAATTAGTGGTTTCTTGAGATTGTAGATCACCAAGTGACAAACTCTTAAGTTGTTAACCGGCAGACTTCCTCACTCAGAATCTTCACGCTATATATAATATTAGATTATACGTCTTATTAAAAATTATATGTTATTTTATAATTTTTTAGTATTAACTCTTTTTATTAACTATTTAATATAGTGTTTACAAATTTTTCTAAAAAATTATTTACTTATTATTATTATGTTGTTATTATTATCATTATAATATAAAAGTCATAAATATTTAATGAACTATGATACCTTTATCAGATTTTTTATATTTTATCTTTGTTATTATATTACTTTAATAAATAGAGTTATAGTTTGACAGAAAAATTTAAAGAAAAGAAACTACAAGAAGAAAATGTACTAAAAAAATTAAAAATAATTATTAATCAAATCCAACATTCAAATTTGTTTCTGAATTTTCTTAATAGTATGTGCTTTTTCTACTAAAATATTTATTAGTAATATATAATTAAATTAAATAATATAAAGAATTTGTAAAATATACTGAGTATAATATATATTTCTATTAAAATACTTATTTGTCAATATATTTAAACTGAATGATAACATGAAATTAATTATGTGCAAAGCATGCCTTGAAAGGTGAAAATAGCATCAATAAATGCATAGAATCAAACACATATAAGGAGAACAAATGCATTTTGTAAAATAGTAATTTTTCAAAAAATACTATTGATAATCAAAACAATCGTTGAGAAATAGCCTTATGAATAACAACTTAGGATAAAATTAGATTTAGTTTGGTGTAAAATTAGACTATTTTTTTAGTAGAAGAATAATTTCTTTTGAAATTAGAGTTATTTAATGATAAATCTCTTTCAACAAATACAATTGCAAACTCAAACTCGCATTGATAAATAATACTTTAATGTAATAATTTTAATAAAAGTGATAAGTCATTTAATATATATATATATAAACTAAAAATCTTAAAAAGAAAAATTTCAACTTAATAACAATTACGATTATACTATTAAAATTAGTGATTAATTTAGTATAAAATGAATATAAAGTTAGAGGAGATTTTATTCTCTATGTTGACATTTCCATAGAATAAGTTTTATGATATTGTAATTTTTTAAGTTTGAAACTTGCGGCATCCCCGTCAGCCACATTGAATGAGAATAAATGTATTTTGTAATATGTTTCTTTCGTTTCAAAATATTCAATTTATAAGGGTGATGCATAAATTTTAAAAATTATTATATTATCTTGATATTAAAAAGTTTTACCTGTTTAACTAATATATCTTTTTTATTGAAGAACTCAAACTTAAGTGTGCGTTCGATGCAGGAAATTTAAGATTTTTATGTCAAATTACATTTATAAAAATCTTATAATTAGAATAAAATTTTTAAAAATGTATATTTTTTAATTTGTTTTATCATGAAAATGTCAATATTTCTGGGAATATAGGATTTGGAAATTGGTTGAACATTAATATTCTTAAGAATATTATATTATTTTTTAAAAATAACCTTAATCATATTTTTAATAAACATTAATTAAAAAATTATTAATTTATTTCCATTGTTACCGTTGTCATTAAGTTTGTAATCGTTACTATTACTACTATTATATAGCTAATATTATAACTATTAATGTTTAACCACAGTCACCAATTTACTACCATTGTCACTAATATTATTAATATCATCATTATTATTATTACTATTATTACTATCACTATTAAATTTAAATAATTATCACTATCGTTGTTATTGACATTATTTTTGTTGCTTTTATAAATATTATTATTATTATTATCATAACTAATATTACTATTATGTGTGCTAGCCATGCCATGGCACCTCACTTGAACATGCTAACCATGTCATGGCACCCTAGGTTGACATGCTAGCCATGTTATGGTATCCTGCATGACAGTGCTGACTATTCCATCACCACTGTTGTCAAATTGATTCCCATATTTTATGGAAATCTTTACTTCTTGGAAAAGTCAAATTCTTGAAATTAATTTTCAAATTATGTACCATAGGAATTAAACTTCCCAACCCCACATTCCGATAAATCTCCAATATTCTAGGTACAAAACGCACCCTTTGAGTCAATAAGATAAATACAAAAATGTAAGAATCCTTTGGTATATATAAGGTAAGAAAGAGAGCATTTTTTGGTTGACCATTTAGTAAGGAATGGGTCAAATAAGGTCAAGTTAAACAAATTAATTAATTATGTCCTAATTTAGAAACATGACAGTTATAATGAATAAGATAAAATTTTTAAAGAGTAGTTATTTTAAAACAGAGCAATTTTTTTTTTGTAAAAATAATACTATTGATAATCAAATAAGGCCTTTGAGAAATTGCAGGATGGATGACAATTTAGAATGAAACTAGACTTATACCCATTTACTACAATTTTGAGTAGAATTAATTTGAAATAAAATTAATTTTGGGAGAATTAATGTTAAAAATTATTTTGGCAATAATGGATTTATGTCAGAATATGTTATCAAAGAATTGAATTTAGAAAAATTGATTGCATTTAGATAGAAGAAGTAAAATTAATGACGTGCATAAAATGTGAATTTAACTGTCATAATTTTTTTGGGTGATTGCTACTAGAATTGATTTTGACAAAAGTGAAACCTGTATTAGAACTCAAAGTTTTTAATAGAAAAAGTCTTGAATTTATGAATGTCGTTATACCATTAAAAATATTACTAACTTAGAGTAAATTGACATTTTCATAGCATAAGTTTTATGATTTCCAATTTCCTAAGTTTGAAACTTGCGGTTGAAACATATTTCTATCTCAGCTTAAGTTTTGTTTTGGGACTCGTTGTATTCCACTTTTCTCTTTTTTTGACCTTGCACTTCTTCCTTACTTGACCAACAAAAATTTAATGCATTATGATATTTTACTTTTTCTTAATTTCCTACAGCCTGTAAGGTACTAAACATTTTGCTAATTCAAGGTACTCGATGAAATGGACAAAACTAACCCTGAAATAACACTATATAATAGAATGCCTTGATATGGCAGAGACTCACCAACTTGAGAGAGATGGAACATTCGAAGGTTTATTTTGCTAGTGTCTTCTCATTTCTGTTGCTTTCTCTGTGTGTTAGTGATCGTCTTTCAAGTTATGAAAGCAAGAAATTAGGTTCAAATCCTGTGGGGTGGCTATCATCATCACCTGCCCATGCAAAACCTGCAACTTCTCTTACGTTTCAGAATTCTCATGGTTCTTTCAACCATGGAAACAGTAAGAGATTTATACCTACAGATGCAAATCTAAGAGAGGCACCAGACTCTCCTCCGTTTTCAAAACAATCATTTGCTTCAACGGGCCATGATTACAAGTTCAACCGTGAGTTCAAGAGGAAGGTTCCTTCTGGCCCAAGTCCTAAGCAGTCTCCTGGTACTCCTCCCCTTGCGAAACAATCTGCCATTGCTTCCAATGGCCATGGTTCTTTCAAGTTCAACTATGACATCAAGAGGGTTGTTCCTTCAGGTCCAAATCGTGAGCACTCACCCCCCGCTCCTCCTCGCTCTGCAAACTAATCATATGCTCCCAAGCTACCGTTATAGAGCATATTTTAGATTGACCAATTTCTAATGTTATATCTGTGGTTGAAGTCTAATAAATTCATATTTCTGCTTCAGTAATTTTGCATGTTTTAGAGCACATATCCCTTTATATTTTGGCGAGTTATGGGGCCAAGCCCTAAAAGAATTAAGTGAATTACCGTTGCCAGAAGCAAGTTTGCGACACATATTCCATGAATCGTTCACCAAATGTGTAGTTGTAATTAGATAATTCTATCAAATATATAATAGGTTGACAAAGGTTTAATTTATTAGGTTTATTTCAGTGCTTTTTAAATTAAAATTGGCCTATTTAGTGTAATTTTAGTATTCTCATAGATTAAATTTTATTTTTTATTAAAAAATTTAAATTATTAAATTTAATAAATTTTACAAATTAATATATAGACTTAACAAATATTATAATTCATTAAATAATTTAAAAAATACTAATAACTTTTATTTAATGAAAATTTCTTTTCTTTATTTAGTATGATAAGATTTTGTTTTTAACTTTTATAAAAAAAAAATATTTTTTAGTGATTTAACACTGTAACCAACCAATTTGACATGTTTGACAAACGTTGCATATCTAACAATATTTTTTTAAATAAATCACACTTTACTATCTTGAGATATTAAGATTTATTTTTGTTTAAAATTTACATTTCACTCCAATTTAATTATATTGATTAACTTTTATTTAAGAATCTTAATAGAATATTTCTTTTCAAATAATTTGATATAATTTTTTACATATATTTAACTTGAAGAATGAGAAAATTAGTTATAAAAATCTGATGTTACAAATATTTATACTAAAATATCTTTAAAAAAATGTTATTATAAAGGATTAATTAAATGATTATAAATTTAATATGTCTAATTAATTAATTTTAGGACAAATTTCATAAATTTTAAAATTTAAAATACTAAATATTAAAATTTAAGATCCCTAAATCCCAAATCTAACCTCTAAATATGATATGGTATTAAACACTTAACTCAAAAATTTTAAATATTAAACTCTAAATATAAAACCTTAAAATATTAAAATATAAAATCTTAAACCTTAAATACGATATGATATTAAATCTTTGTCTATAAAACTATAAATCCAAAATAAAAAGTTTAAGCAAAATTTAAGTTTTAAATATTAAATTATAAAATTATAAATCCTAAATACTTAAATTTAGTATGGTTTAATATTTTAGATTTTACAATTTTATAATTTTGAGTTTTAAATTTTAATGTTTAGGACTTAATGTCATATTTAAGGGTATTTATTTTAAAATTTAAGATTCAATGTATTATTATACTTAGAATTTTAAGGTTTAAAATTTTTATGTATATGACTATAGATTTAACATTTTAAGGTATAAGGTATTAAGGTTTTAGTATATAGGCTTGAGATGTAATGTTTTAAATTTTAAGATTTAATGTCATATTATATTTAGGATTTTAAATTTTAAGATTTTAAATTTTATATTTTAAAATTTTAAAAAATATAAATTTCGACCTTATATAAATTAAATAATTATATTAAATGGATTCTTACTTAACTGGTCCTATTATTAAAAAAGTTATTAAAGATTTTTTAACATAAGTATTAGTACGTGAGATTATTATAATTAATTTTTTTTGTTTTTAAAGTTTAGTTTTTATAAATATATAAAAATAATAAGTCAAATTATTTAAAAAAATATTTCATCAAGATTCTTGAATAGAAGTTAATCAACATAATTAATTGGGATAAAGTGTAACTTTTAAATAAAAATAGAGTATAATATTATTTAAAAAAATTTCAAGGAGATAGAATGTAATTTACTTTTTTCTTTTTTTGCTGATTGCCTTTAATTATTATGTGAAGTCACTTGCTCATGATTGTGAGAGAACGCACTTTTTTTTTTTGGTAGCATGAGAGAGAGTACTTAATCGGATCTAATTTAGAAAAAAAAGAGTCTGTTTAATAGTTTGAACAAGTTCATCTGTATTTCACAACCATTTTAATTACATAAGATCACCAATTCTTCAAAATTTTCAAATTTTTATGCAAGCAAATATAAAGTACAAATTTAAAATCTAAAAAAGTAACAAAATATTAATATAATATTAAAAATACGTTATAATGGTGTTAATACCTTCTAACCAACCCTTAAATTTATTTTTTGTAATACAAATTATATTCTTTAGTATCTGACTTTATTATTTTAATTTAAGTCAAAAGTAATTTTATATATATTTTTTAAATTCTTTTTCCAAAACCCTCTTTTTACTTAATTATTTTTTCAGGTTACAGCTTGCATATCGCAATATTGAAAAAGAAAAAAAGAAGTTATTAAAATTAAAAAATAAAAATCTAAATCTATTTTGGTGCATTTGCATATGTGCAAATACATATTTGCCTTAGACTTCTACAGGTGTGGCTTACTGTAGGATTTAACCAGGCCTGCTCCAGTAGCAGAGACATTCAGCTTAGCCCAACACATTATTGTTATGAACCAGCAGCCGAAATGACCGAGCAACCAAAATTACAAGTGTAACCCACGAAGTCCAGAGCACTCAGAAACTTCAATAGAAAGAGACCCACAAAATAGATCATGGCAAGCCCAGGTTTAAACTATCTCGGATTTGGATGAGTCACCTTTTCTTTTTTTTCTTTTTATAATTTTTTATTATCTCTCTATATTTAAATATATAGATTTTAATTTTTTTATTAATTTTTTTTCCTTAATTCCATCTCTATTTCTTTCTTACTGTATATAGTGAGTTTCAAACTGGAAGTCACCTAATTCTCATTTATATTTCTTAGATCTATTTCTCTATAATTAATATAAATGAAATTTCAGCTAACAAATTTTAACTTTAAATTTATTAAATTTCACAATTTAAATGGTTAGACCTATTAAATCAAATGTTCATATATAAATTGTGAGATTTTTGTTTACTAATGAGCCCCTTTACAATTTACATTCAAGTGAGGCTTTCTATCTCTTTCTTCGTGTAAAGCATAACCTATTCCATTCATCTAACCTAGTCCAACTTCTTTGTCTATTATAGGTGTAGTGATGCTGCAATGTCACACACTGAGTTTTCTGCATATATGTCCCAATAAGTGCGTTTTTTACTTTTCCTTCTAAATTGCCTCTTTCCAAAACAGATTCGTTTTGTGAAACTTTCACTATCAGTTTACCCTCACTATAATCAACGTATATGTTTTACTTTTTACTCATGAACTTAAGACTTCGAATGACTAAACCTACATATGGAGTCCAAACCCCAAAGTTTTCTAGATTATCAATCAATATATATTCTTCTTTCCCTTTACCATGATGGATTCCTATAAAATGGAATCACTTTAGTCAATTATCTAGCTAAATCTATTTGCCCAAAATTTTCTTGAATATAATTTTTTTTTCTTCTAAACTAACATAAAAATTGATTAGGAAGTTGCTATGTAATAGTCTTTTGACCAGTTTATATCTCACCCAGATGTTTTTTCTTTTTCTTTACATTTTTTATAAGAGTCCTTTGGTATATATGAGATAGGAGAGAACCTTTTCTTAGTTTATATTAGCATTTAGTGAGAAGTAAGTAAAATAAGGATAAAGTTAAAATAAATTGATGAAGTTCTAATTATTGGAAAGTGATAGTTATAAGGAATAAGAAAAAAATTTTAAAGCCGAAGTTATTGTGAAAAAGAGCACATTTTTTTTTGGGTAAAATTAGTACTATTCATAATCAAATTAAATAAGGCCTTTGAGAAATTGCCTGGATGTATGACAAATTAGAATAAAATTAAACTTACACCTGTTTGATATAGTAAAATTAATTTTAAATAAAATAGAAAAATTGATTGTATTTGAATAAAAGAAGAAAACTTAATTACGTGTGTAAAATGTGAATTTAACTGTCAGAATCAATTTTTTTTGGGTGATTAATTACTATTGATTTTGATCAAAGTGAAACGAGTATTAAATCAATAATGAGCATTGGAAAATATACTTTTTAATAGAAAACGCCTCAAATTAATAACAAGTATTATTACCATTAAAAATGCTACTAATTTAATGTAAATTAAATATATTATATATATATATATATATGATGTTAGAGAAAATTTTCAATGGGTATTGACATTTTCATAGTATGAGTTTTATGTGTCGCAATTTCCTGAGTTTGAAACTTGCAGTTGAAACATGTTTCTATCTCATAGCATAAGTTTTATTTTGGGACTCATTGTATTCCCCTTTTCTCTTTTTTTGAAGTTGCACTTCTTCCTTACTTGACCAGCAAATTTAATGCCTTATGATATTTTACTTGATCTTAATTTCCTACAGCCTGTAAGGAAATAAACATTTTGCTTCCAATTTACTCGATGAATCTGTTTTAGGATGGAAGTGATCAATTTTAGTACCAACAAATCCGAAGCGTACGAGGAATTTATTTACTTCCCTTTCAACTAAGGAAATTATTGGTATTAAGTTTTACATTTGAATTTTTTTTTCCTGAAAAGATTTTCTCATGAAAAATAAAATTTTATATATTGTTAACAAAAACAATGAATGGAATGATTGCTAAAATTATCATGAATGCCATTATTGTTGCAAATCAAACCTTGTAATAATCATAATCGCTCATTAATTTGTGCCGCAATGAAATGGACAAAACTGACCCTGAATGGACACTACATAATAGCATGCTTTGATATGGCAAAGACTCTCCTACTTGAGAGAGATGGAACATTCGAAGGTTTATTTTGCTATTGTCTTCTCATTTCTGTTGTTTTCTTTGTGTGTTAGTGATCGTCCTTCAAGTTATGAAAGCAAAAAATTAGGTTCAAAACCTGCGGGTTGGCCATCATCATCACCGCCCCATGCAACTTCTCTTACGTTTCAGAATTCTCATGGTTCTTTCAACCATGGAAACAGTAAGAGACTTGTACCTACAGGTCCGAATCCAGGACAGGCACCATACTCTCCTCCGTTTTCAAAACAACCATTTGCTTCAACGGGCCATGATTTCAAGTTCAACCATGAGATCAAGAGGAGTGTTCCTTCTGGTCCAAATCCTAAGCGATCTCCTGGTACTCCTCCCCTTGCAAAACAATATAACATAGCTCCCAACGGCCATGGTTCTTTCAACTTCAACTATGAGATCAAGAGGGTTGTTCCGTCAGGTCCAAATCATGATCACTCACCCTCCGCTCCTCCTCGCCCTGCAAACTAATCATTTGCTCCCTAGCCACTGTTCTAGAGCATGATTTAGAATGACCAATTTCTACTAATGTTATATCTGTAGTCGCAGTCTAATAAAGTCATATTTCTGCTTCAGTAAATTTTACATGTTTTAGAGCATATGATCCTTTCATATTTTGGCGAGTTATGGGGCCAAAGCCCTAAAAGAATTAAGTAAATTACCATTGCCAGATGCAAGTTTGCGACACATATTCCATGAATCGTTCACCAAATTTGTAGTTGTAATTTAATTCTGTCAAATATAAAATAGGTTGACAAATGTTTAATTTTTTAGGTTTATTTCAGTACCTTTTAAATTAAAATTGACCTATTTAGTGCAATGTTATTATTTTCACAAATTAAATTTTATTAAATATTAAAAAATTTAAATTATTAAATTTAATAAATTTCAGAAATTAAATTATAAACTAAACAAATATAATAATTTACTAAATAATTTAAAAAATATTTGTAACTCTAATTTAATGAAAATTTCTTTTCCCTATTTAGTATGATAAGATTTGGTTTTTACTTTAAAAAATATTTTTTAGTGGTTGAGCACCGTAGTCAACCAATTTGATGTCTTTGACAAACATTGCATATTTAACAATGTTTTCCTTTTTTTTTTAATTATATCCCACGTTTTTTAAATTCACCTGCTAACTAATTAATACATTTGTCTTTCTAATATCTCTATTCTCACATATATATTCTCATAATTTTAATTTGTAAAATATCAATTATTAAATTTATCAAATTATATCAACAACATTATAAAACTTAACTAATTCAATTATTCCCATGCACACCATATAAAAGCGTTTTATTCACATGACTTTTATCTTTCATTTACTCCTATTCCATAGGGAGTTTCCACCTTTTGCCCTCTCATTTGTTTTGCAAGACATTTTTAGATTTTCCTATTTAGATATCATCATATACTCCTACCCTCATGCATTTTGGTGATACAAATCTTCTTCGGTAAAAATAAAAGAAAGTAAAAGAAAGATCAACATAAAATTAAAATAAAAAAATAAAATTTACATATTAAATTATAAAAAATAAAAAATTACTAAAATTAAAAAATAAAAAATCAGAGGATTTAAATATGATTTTGGTGCATTTGCATATATACAAGTCTACGGGTGTGGCTTTCTATAGCATTTAAGCAGGCCAATACTGTAGCAGAGGAGCTCAATTTAGCCCAATACATTAATGTTATGATCCGCCAACCAAAATGACTGAGTAACCCAAAAATTACAAGGCTAGCCCTCAAAGTCCAGGGCACTCGGAAACTTCAATAGAAAGAGACCCTCAAAATAGATCATGGCTAGTCCACTTTTAACCTACCTTTTTGAGACCCGTCTCTTTTCTGCGTGTCTCAATGAGCGCGTTTCTTGCTTTTCTTTCTTAATTGCTTCTTTCCAAAACAGATTCGTTTTGTGAAACTTTTACTGTCAGTTTACCCTCACTATAATCAACATATATGTTTCACTTTTTACTTAAGAACTTCAGACTTCTAAGGACCCAACCTGCATATGGAGTCCAAACCCCAAAGTTTTCTAGAATATCAATCATATATATTCTTCTTTCACTTTACCATGATTATATATATAAAATGGAATCACTTTAGTCAATCATCTAACTAAAGGCTATTTGCCCAAAATTTTCTTGCAAATATTTTTTTGATCTAAACTAATATGAAAGCTGATCAAAAGTAATTACATAATAGTCTCTTGACTAGCTTATATTTCACCTAAATGCCTTCTCTTTTTTTATTTTAATTTTTTTATAAAAATACTGCAACTGCAACTGCATCTGCATCTGGCCCGGCCCGCCCCTGCATGCGACATGAATGTCTCAATAGTCATAGCTCGTGACATGAAGTGCAAGACTGATTATTCACTGGGGCACTTCACCCAGCTGGAGCAGCCTCTGTAGCTTTATCTGCAACTTCATTGCATGGGTTGGAAAAGTGTTACTTGCCTGATTTTTGTGTATGGGAAGCTTTCAACTTCTACTCAGAATAGTAGATTACGTGCCCTTCCAGTGAATTTAATAAACTTTGTATGTTTGCTCAGCTTCTGGACTTGAATAACATCATGTAAGACTCCAAGGCATATTTTATTGAAGAAGAAAACGAATCAGCAGTAAAAGATAATGAATGGGTTTCCATTGGTGAATTGCTTAATATATATTGTGAAAATGATTGCCATAAGAAAAATATATTCATCCAGACAAGAAAACATCCAACGGTCTATGC
Source organism: Dicorynia guianensis (assembly GCA_037013595.1). Classification (NCBI taxonomy): domain Eukaryota; kingdom Viridiplantae; phylum Streptophyta; class Magnoliopsida; order Fabales; family Fabaceae; genus Dicorynia; species Dicorynia guianensis. Next base: position 9,726,223 of record JASUAB010000009.1, read on the forward strand.
GGGAGGGCTTTATGTCAAACTAATGGGTTACCTAATACTGAGAAACTAAGAATTGGATCAGTGGATATAGATTAAGGTTGCTTGTAGAATAGTCAGAGATCAAGAGGTCATTAAAGTTCCTTGTACAATTGGGACTATAACTCCATCCATAAAAAAAATACAATTGTGACTATAACAAGACATCAATGACTTCATCAAAGATCAAAAACAATCGCAACGGGGCATAGTCAGAATTTTTTTTCAGGGCCGAGACTAAATGTCATAAGATAGAAAAAAATGTTTAAACTATCACATAATACACAAATGTTAGATAAATTAGACTTAAATGATACTTAAACAGCATTTTAAGTTTACTCTATGTGTGGTGTTAGAGTGTGATTTGGGAATAAAACTTTGAATAAGTTATAATAACATTTTAAGATGAGTTTTGAAAATTTGTCTCTATGTATAAATTATGTTATGTGCGTACTGTAAAATAAGATTTGAGGTGAGTTAGGTAAGAGTATTTCTTTTGAGTAGGTGAGGTATTAATTTTGAACTATATTTTTATATATGTTATTTATCTATGTAGTTTGTTTTTTGTTAATTTGAGAGAAGTAGAATCTTTTGAGAATTTTAAGGTTTTAAATGAAGATTTATTTAAAAATTAAAAAATAGATAAAACAGATAACATAAAGATTTATTTAAAAAAGTTTAAAAATCTTGTAGGTAATATATAAAACTTTACAAAATGTTAGGGATTAAATTAAAATTTTTTTAATTTTTAATAAAATATATAAAATTTTCAAAAGTCTAAGGACGGCCAAGACCCACGTTAACCTCCACCTAATTCCACCCATGAATCGAGCCGGTCACAGTTCGTACGGTGCCCTCATTTTAGTTTGAAGGTGTTGGTACTTGTGAATCTAACTAATAATATACTAACACATAACATGTAATAACTTGATAACTTACATCAACAATTTGACATGTATTTTTATATTTTATTGCTTTATTTTTTCTTTATTTCAACACATATTTTTATGCTTTTTTTCACTTTTTTTCTTTAATTCGACATGTATTTTTATTTTTTTATTTTCCTTTTTTATTTTGACATATATCTTCATCTCTTTCTTCTTTTTTTTTTCCCACACTTCTCTTTCTAATTTTCACGAACCAATTCAACAGGTTTTTAATTGAATGGTTATTATTCCAATTTTCAAATCGCATGGCCCAAAATAAGTCACGGCACCTTAGATATCAATAAATATCCTTACTAAATTGCAAAGGTGCCTAATATTAATTCCTTGTAAGCTTATGATAATATAATTTAAATTGCATGTATATAAATATCGCGTTAACACTCTAAGAAAGCACGCTTTTAATTGATCAAAAATAAAGATGTTCACAAATCTTTTATTCCTATAGAATGCCCACATCTTGAATAAGATTTCATAATTAATTTATAAGATTGAATAAATTTAATGATTTAATTTTGTTATTATAAAAATTAAGTAAAATAATAAAATGAAAATAGTAAAAGTAATTGAACAATAAGTATAGAAAGAGATTAATACAAAATTGAAGGACAATTTATGCAAGACACATAATGATTGACATGAGTTGCTTACCAAAATTGTGAATATATTGGTGAAATGCACATGGTAAGATTTGCTATGCATAATCAACAGGTTGTGGGGCACAACCCCATCAAGAGTCACGTATATACAATTATTGTTCACCATCATAAGGATTCAGAGAAGCTCACATGGTTTAATCATTGTATGTGTGCTGGGAGAATACAAAACAAACACTGATTAGTTCATATATAGAAACTTAGTGATTACAAATTGTCTTGAAAACATGAGAGAATTTCACTTAAAAAATGAAGATAAAGTAAAATGTGAGTGTTTCTTCAGTAGAATGAAGTTCTCTTCCATAAAAGAGATAACAAAAAAATATGGGTGATAATCATGAAATAGAAAAAGGTGCAAGACCATATCCATAATCAGTTTCCACCTTGAGATTCAATATTCCTGGTTATCATTAGTGTTCCTATTGTCCACTATCATAATGACCCCATATTTTTCTCATGTCTGACATTCCTTCATTCTGATCATTATAGGCAAAACTGTACGCTTCAGTTTTAAATTAATGAAATCATGTCACCCATAAATTCTCTTTATGCTGCTGTATCAAAACTTTAGGTCATGGTGGATTTGTTTCTTTGGGAAGGCTGAATAAGTAAAATAGATTTACAAAGATTATAAAAATTTTTGAGTTTATTATGCGTGTATTTTTAGAGATATAAATTTTATGTATTTTTTAATATCTTTATTTTTTTAATTTATTTTTATATGTGAACAAATAATACACAAACTTACATGCATATATTATTTTTTAAAACTTTTTGAGAAGGGGGACCTGTATTTTGGGACATGAACATGGATTTGTAGTTTCTTAAACAATCAATTGTGGATTTAAACTCAAACTCATGTAGTTTCACTAAATATGAGATTATTAAATTTTAATTAACTAAGTTATAATTATTAAATTTATTAAGTTTTATAGTTTTATTTGTGAAATTTATTAAATTTAAAATTTTTAATTTTTTAAATAAAAATTAAAAAATTTTAATTTATAAAAATAAAAAAATTAAAACCACCCCTCTCCCAAAATAAAATAGTATAACTTGAGAGAATAAATATGTAATAAATCTATTATTATCTCATGTTTACCCTTTTGTTGACAATGTTAATTGAATGTGCTGTGCTTATGTCGGTATTTGTGACTAAAAAACTTCTTGTTTACATCAGCTCTCTTGAATATTGGAAGTGCTTGAGCAATAGTGTAATAAACCGTACTAGACTTTGCATAGAGAAATGGACTTGAATTTAAGTAAGCATTTGTTTCTGGGATGACCAGAAAGACACTCAACTTGACCATTGGGGGAGGGAAATAAATTTTTTGACTTTTTTTTTAAAATTTTAGTGGTTTTTTTTATTTTTCTATTTTATAATGGTATAAGTTTTTTTAAATAATTTTTTTCTTATTTTATATCAATCTTTTTCTTACTACATACTTTATATTTCTTGAGAAAAAATCTAGAGACACATATCTGAAGAGTGCACTTGAAGTTTCAAGTCCAGCTCATTTGTCAAATGGGATTTTCTTTGGTAACCAATGGCTGGTACCCTTTGATTCCTTTCTCTTTTCCCTTTCTTTTGTTCACTTCATTACATCATCTGTTTCTTGAATAAGCATATCACATTTGACTAATTAATCATATGGACAACTTATTCATCATAACAAAAATGGGTCATAGAAACGTACATCATAACCTAAGCAAAAGTCATACAATGGCCAAAAATATCAATTGTGCATTACTAACGAGTCAGACAAAAGCACATTTTCGTTTGTCTTCACTTATTTGACCAAATAACTAAAAGGAAAATATTGTTTAGTACTGTTTAGATTTTGAATAAATTTGTATAAAATATATAGGTTCATTTAATAAAAATAATTAGAATATTTTTTAAAAAATGATAAGACTATACACATCTTTTGGGATGGGTTTGGAGGCACTTAGTGTATGATTTGTATATTATTTGAATTTTATAAATTATATAAATTATATAAATTTACATGATTTCTCTTCAAGTTAGGTTAGCTTTCCAAATATTGTGATTTCTTTTAAATTTATATAAATTATATAAACTTACATGATTTCAATATTGTGAAATTAATATGTAATTTTTTTTGTAAATCTAAAATATACTTCAGGTTAATTTTCTTTAAAATATAAAAATCATTAAAACAGATTTTATTTTTTTTTTAAAAAAATTTTATATACACACAATTTAAATTAAACAAAAAATAATATACTTAAAAATTTAATTATCTATTAATTATAACGGATCAGCTATAAATTATTTTTGGATGCTGCATAGTAATATGTAAAAATTAATATACAAATAGTATGTCTGAACTTGTAAACGTAATATCATACCAGAACGCATGTGTTGCCACGTGGCCCAAAGGTAGGGAACTTGCAAGCACTTGTCAGTCAGTGTAGCAACCTTCCCGTCCCCTTTGCCCTATTTAGCATAGTGAGTTTTGAATACCATGAGATTAGAGAACCTGTCTATATCAGAAAGGTACTGAAAGGTCTCTCCATTTATTAATGCTAAGCTCAGATGCACAATTCTCCGGGAAAGAGTGCGGGGAGAACTGAGATGGGCCATCGTTGCTGCACCACCCAGAAGATTAAGAGAGGACTGTGGTCTCCTGAAGAAGATGAGAAGCTCATGAGTTATATCACCACTCATGGACATAAGAGTTGGAGTTCTGTCCCAAAACTTGCAGGCACTTCTCTGTCTCTCTCTCTATTTCTCTTACTCTGTTTCTCTAGCAAAGCTTATATGACATTGTTCTCTCGCTCCCTCTATATATATGCAGGATTGCAGAGGTGTGGAAAGAGTTGCAGGTTGAGATGGATAAACTATTTGAGGCCAAACCTTAAGAGGGGTTCTTTCACTGCAGAAGAAGAGCAGACAATAATTGACGTTCATAGAATGCTGGGGAACAGGTAAGGGGTCATTCCAAATCTCAGAAAATATATGAGACCTAAATGAATCAAATAGCATGATCATGAGTTCGCATACGTTTGTCTATTGCAGATGGGCCAAAATAGCCAAGCATCTCCCAGGAAGGACAGACAACGAGGTCAAGAATTTCTGGAACTCTTGCATCAAGAAGAAGCTCATTTCTCAAGGATTCGACCCACAAACTCACACTCTTCTCTCTTCTCAGAGAAGAACCTCTTCTTGTAACATCTCAGATATTCCTTCAAATTCCAATTCCATTTTCATTCTGAATTCACGGTTACCAAATGCTACCATTGAAAATAGCAGACCTTTTTCTTATTCCCTTCCTAAAGCACAACCAAATACAGTTCAACCTCAAACTACATCCGGCGATTTGTCCTCTCAACATCAACCCGCCATCTTTCACTCTAATCATGTTCATGATTCTCATAAATTCTCAGATATCCCTTATGAATCATCAACTGGTAACATGTCGAACATTTCTTCTTCTTCTAGCAAGAACCCATCGGGGATTGGATCATTTTATGACAATAGAGAGAATAGCATCTGGGTTTCTGGTGTTGATGATGCTATTGCTGAAGCATTGGAAGCACCAGTGGAGCAAGAGAAGAACAAGACTTGCGAGAATAAGGGAATTGATGACGACGTGAGAGAAGCTAGGGGCAGTCCTGACATTAATGCTTCTTTTGAGTGCTCTAACTTTGATTTTGGTTTGCTGGAGAGCGTACTGACCTCTGAATTTATGTCTCCTGATCTCACCACTATGGATGACCTTGCATGGCACTTTTTGTTTTAGATCATGCTTCGGCTAGAGCCATAATGTCCGTATATATATTATTATTTTTAATTAATATTAAAAAATATATACATATAAGATGAGCATACGAGTATATAAAATCTCTGACTCCATGCACTATGCAGCTTGCAAGATAGTACTTTAATTTGCAGTACTCGTGCGCAGACTAAAATTGTGTGAAAGAAAGAGAACGCTGAAATTCGTTGAGTTGGTGGAGAAATGGGCTCTATTATTCTACACTAAAAGTTTAGCCTTTTGCAAGGCACGTGGTACTATGGTGAAAAGTATAAGTAACATTAAAAGAAAACTTAAGTTTAAATCTTTTTAAGATTGGAGCCTTCCGCCTTCAAAATAGAAGGGTTTAGTCTCTTACTTAAAAATTATGTAATACTTTTAAAAAAATTTGAAAAATAAATTTAAATTTTCTCTCTTAATAAGTTTTTTCAATAATCAAAGAATTTTATACATTTTTTTAAAATATTAAAAAAAATTATAATATGAGAATTTAACTCGAGAGAAGGAAGATAATAAAACCAAATTTAATCACTTGAGCCAAATCCTACATATTAGTGCTAATTAAGTTCTCTTGAGACATAACAAACTTTTTTAAGCCAAACTTTATTAATGGAATGCCTATTTTCTTAAGAAAAATTATATATACACACAGTTTTATGTACCATATATATACATACAAATATAAAATAAAATAAAAATAAAAAATTACAAAGTATATATATATATATATATATATATCATAACTATTTTCTTAATGTGCACGTGTGGGTCATTATAAGCTAATTTATTAATTGTTTGTTGGTATTCTTAGCCATGATTTATATCTAAGAAAAAGAATATGGATGTGTCACAATCTGACATGTCTCGACAATGACCCCAAAATTAGTACCATAGTTTATAATAATATCTTAACAAATGCTGTGTTTTTCCATATTGGAATAAAAATGAATGCTTTAATGTTGAAATTGTAAGTACATTTGTTTCTCATGAAACGTTGAAATAATTTTTCGATGTACACTGAAATTCATAATTCACCATTTGCGTTTTCACGATAAGCCTAGTTAGTTGTATTTTAATGGGGAGAATTTCTATAATTTGCCACTTCAAACTGTGCACCCTTACAATTTGAAAAAAAAAATGAAAAGGAATTATGTGATAGTATTTTATTTAAAAAGAAATTCATATGTAGATGGTTTGTCTCCAGGAATTTTCTCAACTAAGAGTAGAAAATTCTTAAAAATAAAAACATTGTTTCCTTTTGTGATAAGAAAATCTTCACGTGCAGAATTTTTCTTCATGTAATAGAGGTGGGCTTTAGCCCAGGCCGAATAAACTACTTATCAATTAATATTTGGCCTAGCTAAAACCGCCCAACTTAGGCCAGCCCACATCATCCTATCAAAAACAAATGTAATCTTATAAAATAGGTGAGCAACAAAATTATACTAATAGAGTTGACATTGTTGATTTCTTGAGTTTTTTAATTTATTTTATATAATTTAATAAATTTATTAATTCATATTATTTTAAATAAAATTTTATTTATCAAAATTGCATAACTATGTGAAAATTGAGATCTTAGACTAGATTTAGATCCCAGATTTTTTTCATTAATTTTAGTACTTTTTTTATTTTTTTATAATTTAATGTGTAATTTTTTTTTCTTTCAATACTCTTTTTCTTTTAATTCCATAATTATTTCTCTCTTATTATTTTCTTATTTTATATTAGGATATCCTGGTCTATGTTAGGCCAATGTATAAACTTTCTTTTACAATCTATATACAAATTGTTTTGCGTTAGTATTTAAATTTAATTGACTAACCAGAATTCATTTTAAATAGAATCACTTAAATTTAAATATTATCACATGATAATTTGTGTACTTATACTTGGTGAAAACAAATATATAAATGATTACATATTCTACTATATGTTTATTTTTGTATAATAACAAGGATAGAAGAACTTTAAATTGGCCGTATTTTCATGAATATTACTTCAACAGGAGATGCACAAGCGATGATCATCCTCAGAATGGTTTTAAAGGGTGCTATATATACAAAGATGATAACAAATTTAAAAGAAAATTTGGAGTTGCCCTCATTCATCTATTTACGTAAATAAAAGGAAAATTTGAAAAAAAAAATTCCTTGTGATATAGATTGTCCTTACGAAACACTTGAATAAGATATATGGTCAAGAAGATAAAAACATTCAATACCAAATATATAAATAATTGAAATTATAAAAAAAGCCTTCAGGAATATTTTAATAAGCACATGACATATTACAATTAAAGTCTCTCTTAAACCCTAAGAGGACTTCAACAACAGTACTGAGTATTAAAAATATGTTGAGGGGATTAATTAATTACTTCACTTAGGAGGATTATACCATATACTTTATTTATTATAAAAAAACAAAGGCTATATATGGATCTCTCCCGTCTGTCTGTGTGAATTACCCTTTCCGTGGAAGCATATGACCAGATTCAGCTTTCAAGCAAGGGGGAAGGCAACGCTGCAAACATTGTTTGTGCAAGAGTGTGAAGGTGTGAGTAGCCCTACATTCAGCAGCACAACGTTCATTGCATACAATATTTGGGTCTTGCAGCATGAATCTGTTACTGTGTGCATGGTCCAAAGGCAGGCCTGAGATGCATGGAAGGTTAGAAAGATGATCAGCAGAGGAAGGTTTGTGAATGGCATTGGATTCCACCAGAACCAGCAAAATCACCAGATGGCTGAAAACCACCATAATCTTCTTTCTGTCCATTGCTGCCATTCTTCTTCTTAGTCGTACGTGTCATTGTGACAGATTTGGCAGACTTAGAGAGGATATCAATGCCGATTTATAGCTCAAGAAATCAATAACGTTTTCTTGTTTGGTTGTTTTGCCATTATGGTGGCCAACTAGATCGATTATTATTAGTCATGGCTCTTCATGGTGGCGGACATGTATGGTTTTAATGAAAATAATATATAAAAATTAAATAAGGGTTACATAAATATATACGAAACTTCTTGAATTGGGGTATTGACTTATATTCAGAAAAGTTTGCGCTTTCTTTGTTAATTTTTTTTGGTTGATCAAAGTTTTCTTTCTAATAACGCAATTATGAATGAAAATTGTTCATTTACTTATTTATTTATTTTTGACCTAAGGTAAAAGTTGTATTGAACCACAAACATTAATTACGCACAAAGAGACAATGAGTACGAATAAAACAAGAATCACTTTCCTTAACTTAATGACCTCGGGTAATGTGGTTAGCGGTTTGTGATTGAAGAGGTGAATCAAAGGTTTAAATTCTACTGAAGATATTATCTTAAGGAGAATTTTTCTTTACATGATCCGACTGAGGAATCAGGCTTCCCTCCTAACCTTTGATAGTTCCAGAAAAAAAAAAAAAAAAAATTCCCTCTTCTTTCAATCTAGAGGGTAGCTATATAAGGGTTATTTTCATATAAAATGTATAATTGATATGAAAATTATTAAACAATTAGTTTGCACAATTTAATTTAATAAATTTAATAATTTATATTTTATAAAATAAAAATTATATAAGAATAAAAATAAAGAAAAAAAATCGGTACTATATTGCCAAAAGGAGGACTACATTCTTTTTAGATCAGATGAAGCCCCACCATACATATGTAAAAGCACTCGTCAAACTCAAGTTTTGGCCAACAATGAAACCCGCACTTTCTGCCACATGCAACTAATTGTTTACCTCACTCTGCCGTATATACTCTTCAATTTGGAACTGAAGCTTGAGGGAAAGACAAGAGCAGGGGATAGGATAATAAACATCAAACGCTGGCCATGGTGGTGCCATCCCACCTCTGTTCTTTATTATTTGGGCCTCAACCCTGGTGGTAATACCTATTTCAGAACTTAGTTCAGATATCTGTAGAGCTACCTAATTGCCCAAATTTGAACATACAATCCCAGAAGCACTGATGATATACTTTTTTCTATATTACCCAGTTGGTTGGTTACCACCATCTTGTACCATAAAACAAGATCTCATTTAATAATAGAAAAACTAATTAGGGTATCTAGGTGTGTCGATCCAGAACGTCGAACCCTGTTCGTGGGCGAGGAGGGTGAAGTCAAAGGATATAAAGCTTTCACCAAAACCAGCTCCATCATAGTAAACAAAAGCAGAATCACCACCATGACCACTATCTTCCCTCTAAACTTGATATCATGTTTTCCTTTGGGTGCACTCGTGGAACTATATGTGGTTTATTGAAGAACCTGCCCAAATTAAAAAATAGGCATGGCTTGTCAGTTGAATCAACAGCTGCTTAAGTGAAGAATGAGTCAATTGCTACAAGGGAAGGCAAAAAATCCCCAAAAAATGAAGCATAAAACAGGTGAAACAGGTGACAAAGCAGGGGAAAAAGTCTTCAAATCTTGGTCTAATTGTGCAACATATCTAAGAATGCTGACATACTGTCCGGAATTTTGATCTTTTGGCAGCAACTAGAGTGGTTAGTTCAAATGGAGAGAGCAACGATCAGAGCAAACCTTTCTCATGATATCTGCTGTGAACATTCACTTTGTATGGAAAGATGTAGCATTAGAAGCAAAGAATAATAACAATAGTATATTTTATTTACATGCTGTGCTTTCAGAAGACTACAGAAAGAATCAAGATGTCAGATGAGGTTGAACCGCCGCGGCCACCGTCGTCATCACAACCCCATCACCACCAAACGCCACATTACAAATTGTCATTTTTCAATTACTACATAGGATTATCATTTTTCTTTTTATTTTTTTTATCAATGCTACTGTACTAAATATATTCACGGAATGAAAAAATTATTTCATTTGATTCATATTAAACTCAATTTCCTTTGTCCTTTATCTAAATCATGGTTTAGTTCGAATCAAATACATACCCCTTAAAGAGAAATTTTTGTCACAAGACATTGGACAAAACACTTAATTTAGTAGGATTATGGAATTTGTGATTTAACAAATTTAATAATTCAAATCTTTTTAAATGATAATTTTATAAAATTCAAATAGCATGACCACCTTATAATTGCTTGATACTATGTAAGAATTTAAGTGTGAAGTGTATGATCTAACTTATGAAGATGAAACAAATATATATATGAACAGTGATATACAATTTAATAATTCAAATCTTTTTAAATGATAATTTTATAAAATTCAAATAGCATGACCACCTTATAATTGCTTAATACTATGTAAGAATTTAAGTGTGGAGTGTATGATCTAACTTATGAAGATGAAACAAATATATATATATATATGAACAGTGATATTTGTATATATATATTTTTCTATATATTCTCTCATATTCTTACTCCTTACAAAAATTCTTCTTTCTGCGCATGCTGGCATTGTGCGCGTATGTTTAACATTTTCGTGTGTGTATATATATATATATATACACCGGTAAAGTAAAATGAGAAACCTTCAAAATTTAAAAGTAATTCTTGTTATCTTATTGTAGATAAGCTATATTTTGAATCAAATTGGTTCTCCACGAAGCCATTTGAGCAGACGCTCGTGAAAACACTTGGGATGTAAGACAGGGAAACGAAAAATGTGTAGCACATTTGCGGTCGCAAAGTTAAGAACATCTTTCTCTCTCTGGTGTGTGGACCCTTGGGGAGACACGGGGTCTGCAGCGAGCACCAAAATTAGCATAAGCATAAAAGCAACCACCAACATGATCACCACGTTAATTCTCCTTTCAAAACCTCTTTCCGTAATTTTCCTTTGTTTTTGTTCTAAACTATAAGGTGGTTTAGATTGCTTATAGGTTAAAGGCTCTGTGCAAGATCATAAAAAAAAATTTTAGTTCAATGAAGAGCCATTTCATGTGCCACCCCTAAAAAGCGAAAGAAAAGAAACTTATTTCTGGTTTTTTTTCCTATGTAAACATTTTTTTTCTTAAGTAGCTAATTTCTTTCCTTTTGAAATTCTGGCTGTTCTCATTATTGTCACTATCAATCATCGATCTTTGTTAATTAACACTTCGATTAAACTGATTAGCTTACAACTTAGGTAAAATGTTGGAATTGTGAACTATATAAGCCATTCAGTACTGTCAAGTAGTGAGCGATTTGAATAATATTGCATGAGAACTAAGGTTTAAATCCTCTGCCTTATTTGTATTTAAAAAAGAATTGTGAACTATGTCAAAAATGACATAAGATGGCCTTGTTAATGTATGCCTATCATTACAATGTTAAAGCTAGTATACCTAGGTGTCTTAGAGGGCCATTTTAATAATAAAAGAAGCATAAATGACACAAGCATGGAAGCATATAATATATAACATCTGTAAATTTCGGTTATCCATTTGCTTTCCGAAATAGACCAAGAAATTCGAACACCAACATCTAAGATTACATGAGGAAAAAAAGAAGAAACGAACCCCCTTCCAAAAGAAAACGATAAAAAAGAAAACAATGGTACGCTGGCAACCTTGACGTCAAAACTCAACATTCTACTATCTTATACATAATGTAGCTTTCCTCTATGTGGTTGGAGAAATAATCCCCTTTTGTGTGTGGTTATTTTAGCCAACACAAGTATATCTGTGTCAATGAATTTTTTTGGGTGCTATAATTTGTGTGTCATTTGGGTTAGTTAGTGAGATAATCTATCTAGCATTGACAGAGCCAGAGAGTTATCTTGAGAGGAACACAAAGAGATGATCTCTTCTAATGTTCCATTCATGCAGTCCCTGTATTTGTCATATAGCATGCAGTCCTCAGCCATTTCAGGCTTCATCGAGTTTGCCTCTGATAAATATATTTGAGGGAAATCTTCCAGCTCCAAGGGTGCATATGGAATTTGATAATGCATGCCTGCTGCTGCATAGATAGGTAGCTCTATATCCTGCACCACAAAATAAGTACCCTTTTGTCAGTTAATACACCAAATTAAGAGATTGCTGAATCCCAAAGGCATATAGTGGAGGCGCTATCATTAATTTTTAGGAAAACTATTCTCACACAAGGTGTGAAAATTATTAAATCAACTGGGTCTTAGACTCAACAATTTAATGATTTAAATTCTTTTGAAGTGAGAATTGTGTGAAAGTAAAAAAATAAAAATTAAGAGATTGTTAATTTTAGAAATGTACAAAATAAAGTGACAGAAGAAAATTGAATGTTTGTAAAGCTAGTTGAATGTCTTGATTGATGGACAAAAGCAGTTTCATCCTCTCCTGCACGATTTGAAGAGTGGAATAGTAAATCACTTTTGCTAAAATTGGAAAATGATCCGGACATAACTGATGTCAAAGAATGTGATTAAAGATAAAGATGGTCTAAGATGTTTGAAATTGTATGCATGCTTTAGTTTTAAAACGTGTCAAGGCATGAGGAAAGTGGGGGAGGAAAGATGTCTTTACTTTGGAAAACGTTGAGTCAGTCAAAAGAAGTTATAGGGGATGGTGAAGAAAGCTATATATATATTGGGGTCAGTCCAATTGAATTTTAGAAGGAAGCTTTACAAAAAGATAGGAACTTCATCATACTCCCAACTTTTGTCACTTTAAGATCAAAGATAACTCAAAGACATGTTTTGTGGGCCACTATTTACAACACAGTGATCAACAGTAAAAAATTTTTAGACAGATGATGAAGAAGTCATGTTGAAGCATCTTTGTAAGGAAGTAAGAACAAAGAACTATAGTAATTAGGTTTGAAATTTTGTGGGAGCAATGAAAAACAAAACACTTAGATGTTTGCATCCACTACTGTAAATTTAATGAATTATATTTTTTAAATGAATGTTTTATAAAATTTTATTTTTAAAGATAACAGGACGGATTAAGTTTTAAACATGAAAAATTATATTTGAAGTGTGATAATGAAGCTTAATTAAACTGACAAAGCAGCAATTTTAAGCAGGGTGTTGCTGGAAATGAAGGCTAGGCAAAGGAAGTAATCATGAACATAAATGCAGCGGACAGGGAGAAAAAGGAAAAGCTACACACTTAACAGATCATATATTATAATATAATGATCATGCTATGGCCCAGCAGGCTTTTATTCTCCTGCAAATCTATAAACTCATGCCACACTACGAGAAGACGAGACAATTCCAAAAAATAATTTAATTTAGACAATGAATAATTGAAATTTAAGCTCTCTAATTCAAATGTTAATCACCTGAAATAGATTTGATGGGTAGTGTAAGCCAAATGAGTATGAATTTGCTGCACTGTTTGCTTCATCACAAGCAAATTGACCTTGGAAATCATCTGCTATACCAGTTTCAGTGGGTGTCCCATGAGTAAGATCAGAAGAAGTATCACAAGGAAATTTTGGATGATCATGATTGAGTATTTTGTCATCTGCAGTTTCTTTTTCTCTGGAAATCTCAATGCCACTTAAATCATCTCCTAGTACTTGTTCTTCTGAGATCCACGTAGATTCCTTCTTTGCATCCTTAGTTTGTTCTTGTCCTTCTTTAGGTTTGGGGATTTCAACTGACTTCTTGAAAACGCGACACAATGAATAGGAATCCTACATAGAAAAGCATGTTAAGAAAGAGTGGGAAAAAAGTAAAGGCTCAGATGCAACAGTGAGTACATGGATCTGAACTCTTTTTCATCATTATGTTGATCATAAGCGATTCTTTCTAGAGGGAAAGAGAATTAAAGCTTTGAAATCATCATAAAGAAGAAGAATTATGGTGGCATGTGCATCCTTGTAGAACACAGTTCAACTTCAATTCAAGCTCATGAACAGTCACAATAGGTATGGTCTAATCACTAGCTAGTGGACTTGACTCTGTAATGACCAAATATTGACTATATACAGTACATCAATCTTAAAGTGCACTTAAAGACATCTCTATAAGTAATAGACCAATGGGGAGAGGACTAAAGCAAAGCACTGAAACTCAAGGATCCGGTCCTTGTTTTGATGGAGACTTTCATGTCTTTTTAGGGTTTCATCCATCATTGATTTATTAATTATTATCATAAAAGCTCTAAAGAAATGGAAATGCAAGTCCTTATTACTCTACACTAACAAGACAACCAAACATTACCATTTTATTTTATCTCCTTCGTTTGTTATCTTTTTCTTTACCAGAACCCTAGTTTCACTCATTACATATAAATAAAATGCTATTTACATATACATGGACAATATAATATCTACACTTTTGGTAAATAGATATTAGTCTATTATAACAAACATATTTAACAACTGGTTTCTATTTATAAAACGTGCAAACATTATGTAATCTGTACTCATATTAGTAACATTGTTTACATATAACTATATATTAAGATACACAATCACACACCTTAATTACCTTCAAAGAAGAATTGAAGAAGACAGATATAAGAAACTACTACCATGAAAATTGAATACCTTCAAAGATGATGAAGCAGTTCCTTGGAGAGTTTCAATGAGACGATATTCATGCATAACCCAGTTGGTTCTAATGCCACGAGGAGCTCTACCTTTGTAATACACCAATGTCTTCTTCATCCCAACTGGGTGCTTTTGGGACTGTACAGGTCTATCTTTCCCAGTAGCTTTCCAGTAACCAGCTCTTGTTGCCCTATTAGTTCTTGACCCATTAGGGTACTTTCTATCTCTTGGACTGTAGAAGTACCACTCCATATCTTTGCTTGGCAAGAATGACTTATCTGTTTCAACAAAAATTTGTTTAGAAACAATGAAAAATGAAAGCTTCTAATTAATTCCAAAACATAAGCTATTAATGGCTTGTATGCATATGATTATACATAAAACTAAGTTAAATTACCAGGCAAATCCCATGGTTCACATTTATATAGATCAACTTCTGGGATGATTTCCAGCTCTATCGAACGGCCTGTTATTTTTCTTTCTAAGTAGTAAGCAACAAGCTCTTCATCTGTTGGATGGAACCTAAATCCAGGTGGGAGACTCATTGGAGCCATTGCAGTACTGTTAGATCAAGCTTGAAGAGAGAGAGAGAAGAATTTGGAAACGGGTGGCCGCAGGGGATGTGAACCAAAGTGGCTTGTACGAGATTGAACTATATAGGCCACTGTTGAGGATTTAACCAGAGTTTTAAGTATTAGCCCTTGAACTTCAACTATATTACAAAAGTGTTCAACGAGCACTGGACAGTGGGTCACTTGGAGTCGCTAGAGATGTGGTAGGTGCAGCAATTATGCTAGAACTTGAGGGACAAATGCCTAGAAGAGAGGGTGTATGGCTTTTGAAGAGATTCTGTGTAAGTTATGTGTGAAAACCCAGAGGGAGGATAGGAAGCTTCTCTGCTTTTGTCTGCTCACAAACTAACAAAAAACAGAGGCCCCCCTCTAAAAGGCTGTGTGGGCCACCACACCGTCCATACTCCACAACACGCAATACTAGGCCTATTTTTATTAATTAATCACTGCCTTCAAATTGATTAATCATGAACTAATCTCGAATCTTTAATTTTAATCATTATACTGTTACGTATTCCGGATATTATATACATTTGGTGTATATTCTACTTGTTTATGGACATATATTCGCATGTGCTTTATGATGCGTTGGAGTTTCAGGATACCATCATTATATTCTTAGCATTCCATGCAAAGCAGAACAGAAGTATAGAATCTTACACGTATAGTAGCATCATGTGCAAGTAAGTTGTAAAAAAGCTGGCAAGTTGATCTTGTTATACACTGGTGTGAAGGGGTGTGTAAATTAATGAAGTCCGTCACCTGCATAGATCCTCTACCACCATTAGATGGTGTAGGACTTACACATAATTATGAATTCTATTATCATCTGAGTGTAATGAGGGGTTTTTGTGTGATGTTTGCTTCTTCTATTATATGGGAGAAGTGTTTCCATACATAATTACCCAAAAATGGATGTTCCTTCCATAATATATTTGTTATATGGGATAGTATATTGTGTTAATATGTTAAATTTTATAATTTAATTTGTAAAATTTAGTAAATTTAGTAGTTTAATATTGTAAAAGTAAAGTTATGAGAATAACATAAATGTAAATATTAAGTGAGGTTAAGTTGGTTATCCTCCCATAATTACGGGTTGATAATTGAACCTAGCTGCTTGCTTTAAAGAATGGGCTTTAATCTGAGTGTGTTGTATAGGTTATTTGAGACCAAAAAATAATTATATATCATTTTATATAATTTAAAAAAATTAATTAGGGCTATGATCTCATCTGATAGTAGGCTGTGCATGAGTTATGTTTAGGTTGTGTTAGGAAAATTTTGGTTGGGTTAGAGAAATTTGTGTTTAGAAATTTTTTTTAAACATAACCGAAAATATGTACAAATTAAACTTGGGTTGGTCAAATCTTGATCAAATTGTTGGGGTTTATATGTGTTTACTCAATCAGTCTGGGTTTAAATTGAGTTTGACAGAAAAAATATAACTTGTTATAGGTTAAAATATGGTTACATGAATTACAAGTCAAGTCATTTCAATGCGCAAACCCCAAGCTGATAGTGTTATTACCATTGTGTATGTAAATATCATGTATAAGAAAGAAAGTTTGAAAGTGCGATAATTAAGAAAGATTAATTTTGAATGAATCTATACTATATTATGAGTGTAAGTGAAGCAGGTATGTCAGATTAATTAATTAAGATTATAGTGCTGCAAAAATTAAAGAGGCAGAGTAAAGTGTCTCTAAGCATGTTACAAGCAGTGTGACATACCGCAGCATTGCTAATAAATTATGCCCAAATTAAAGCTGGATATGGCAATATTCTATCCTGTCACACACTAATTTAACAATGCTTTCATGCTTTTGGTAAAATAGACAGACTAGAAAATTAGTGTATTTGGTGCACAGATGTTTCCACTAGAGGGATCTGTACAATCAAATAGCTTGATTAGCAGACTAGTCATCATCGTGTCTAATTAAAGTAATAGTATAAAATTATGATCAAGATCAACGAAGCAGCATAAACAAGGAAAAGTAAGACAACATTCACTGATTAACGGTATAAAAAAACAATGACTAGCTCTAACCTCGAGAAATTCTTGCCTAAATCGTTTTCATATAATAAAAAATGCTGCTAGATCTTGTTTAGTTATATACTTAATCTATACAAAAGCAATCTTACCTTTCAATTTTCTTTTCTTTTTTTTTTTAAAACTCTTTCTTTTAATATACTAATACTTCTGGTATATCATGATTTTCTCTTTCATTGATTTGTTAAATTTTACTTCAATTCCTTGCCAAAAAAAATTTACTTCAATTATGCTCTCTAAAAAAACAAACAATTACTTCAACCATCCATTGAAATTTGATCGGAAGGGTTGTCTGAGAACAATACAATTGTCATGACAATCAAATTTTAATTTTGTGAATTTTATAATTTAAATTATAAAATTTAATAAATTTAATTATATAAATTTTATAAAATTATGAAAACAAAATTGTGTAAACCAATTCATTTTTTATGGTGATAAAATAGAGTTGTAAATGTTTATTTGTACATATTCTATATATTTTTTAATTTTTTAATTTTTAATTAATTAATTAATTTATATTATATATAATATACAAAATTTATAGACATATATTATTTTTCAATAGGCGTAACTTCTAAAGCATAGATTTTTTTTTTTTTTTGGTTTTTATTGATTTTTTGGATTGAGAGAATCCATTTCAAGTACAATGTGGAACAAGCATGATGGGGCCATAATTGGTGGGTCCAATCAGATAATTCTGTTATTCTTTAATTTTAGCCCAAGGGGAAAAGACCTTTTATCACGTATCAGTAGATGACTTGAAGAGGGGGCCCTCTGCACCAAGACAAAT
Source organism: Dicorynia guianensis (assembly GCA_037013595.1). NCBI lineage: Eukaryota > Viridiplantae > Streptophyta > Magnoliopsida > Fabales > Fabaceae > Dicorynia > Dicorynia guianensis. The sequence goes on from JASUAB010000009.1 coordinate 9,744,433, forward strand.
CAACCAGGCATACAGTCAGTGTCTTCTTTATCTTTTCATAATTTCCTGCCCTTTAATTCTTTTTCCTGCCATCCAACCTCACTTTTTCTTTACTGTTTCCTTTGTTCCTTGTTTAGTGCCCTTTCCTTAAAATATCATTTTCATTTGGTTAAAGACATACTAACCACTTTAATGATTGCAACACAATCTTTGACTGGACTCTCTCTTCCTCTCATGCGCACACAGCCCCTGCACTGACCAATAGGTGCTGATCACTAACACAATACTTGTTATAATAATGTTGGACTGTAAATATGGTTACTTGAGAAGTAGTTAGCATCCATTGTATATTTGCATATACTTATTTGAAGAAATGCTTACATGCTTGCTTGATGAATAAGAAAATGCTCTTCTTTGAAAGTAAGATAAGTTTGCAAAGAATAACATTACTCCATTTTGAGTGACATTTTTTTATGCAATTTCTTTATTTTGACAAATTTAATTTTATGAAAACTTTATTAAAAAACTTAGATAATTAATTTTTATTAATTCTCATAATTTAAATTATTAAACACAATAAATTTAATACTTCATATTTATTTTAATAAAATTTTAATAAGTTCTATTTATGGGACATTATTTTTCATTTTCACAATTATTTTTATTTTTAATGCAACCTCGCTATCTAATTTTATACATTTATTGAACAATTTTGTCGCGTACATCCAAATTTGCTCTACTTCACAAGCATATTAGAACTTCTATTTGTGTTTTTTTACAGTTGTGTAAGTAACTTGCATAAAGCCAGAACTAAGGTAAAGAGCAGAGGTCAAATCCTTTTGCGCCAAAAATTAGAGCACATAGTCAAGTAAAACGGCAAAGGAGCAATTATATTCCACACCCTAAGTTACTACCTTTTATGTGTTTGAATCTTTGTTTTAGGTAGGTAGCTTTTGGTTTTAACACCTCAAATGTGACGTGGATTGAGTTGTATTAAACCAATTACATTACATATTGAGAGAGAGCACAAGAGAGAGAAAGTGTTTGGTGAGGTCTCTTGCCGAAAGACCTTTTCTATTAAGTCTTTAACGACCTTCCTTCACCATTTTCCATTCCCTTACACCCTATAGAACAATTTCCTTAACCTTATTGGAAGAATAGCTTTTGATTTGCATAAAGAGATTCCCAAACTCAGCCACTTCTCCCACTGATAAGGTAACAGTAAACATGACCTCTATTTTCATTTTTTTTTATCACACAATTGTCACTGCCAATTAATCGAACATTTCCTACACTAAATCATGAGCATTTAGTCCCGAGTAAGGTATGAAAACAACTTTTCTTAACAGTAAAACACCCATACGCGCCAAAGAGAAAAGCAAACATCTCTGGCTCTCTATTTTTAGCTCTAGCACAGTATCCAGAGACCCCCATACGTGATTCTAATCCAGGAGGATACATATATCTTTAACACGTTTTAGCTCCATGACTTACATGGGTTGAATTCATTTTTTATAAGCCTATGGAGAGAGATTAGGAGAGATTGAAAGATTTAAAGGTGCTTGGAGTGTATATCATCCGCTTTGGTCTATTAAGCTTCACGGTTTTAAAACGCGTCACTAGGGGTTGAAACATGTTAAGTTATATATTTGGCATCTCTTATGCTTTGTCAACGTAAAATTTGTTTAAGGTTTTACAGATTGTTAAATGGTTCTTAAAGCCATGCAACCTTTCACACGATCTTAGTTGTTGTTGCAGGGATAATAAAGCAAATGTAGAAAGCAAAGTACAGGGATTGTTGGAGAGGGTGCGGAGGTGTGGGGCAGATGCAAAGAGTGTGGTGTAGTTTTGTAGAGCGGTGGTTGGATAAATAAGTACAAGGGAGAGTATTAGATTCCCAAAAGTTGGCTGTGTCTGTGTGTTATACCATATTAGTTTGTGCACAAAAAGACATATTGGGGTCCGATTCTTATTCTTTCTCAATCCCAGTAATGAACTGTAGCTTTCTTTCATGTGGGTTTCTAAGGGTTATTTTCCGCTTTGAAGGGTAGAGAGGGACGATGGCTTTACATCAGCATTCCTAATGTTTTGTAAAATAGAAATAGTGAGTGCTCGCTATTTAATCTGATGCACTCATTATATAATTTCCTCGTGTACATTCAAAATCATTCGAGCACAGCTACATGCGTGTCACTTAATTTAACTGTTTTTCTGAATTTCTGAAAGATGATGGCACTATTGCTTGTGTTTTCTTAAGCTTTTCTCTCTGCTTTAATGAATCATTGGCACGTCAGCAACTTGGACCATTTTCACCCAGGGTTGAGGTTTTCAACGTAAGCCGCAGTCAGCAGGATATATACTTTCCTTCCCTTTAAAGACAAAAGGTGAGAGAATAACTATGAAAGGCATGTTATACAATAGAAACACTGAACCACTTACCCAAATAAGAAAAGAAATCACCATGATCATAAATCTTTATAATGAATCTTTGAATCCCCTTCTCAATAAGCCGTTTCCTCATCATTGCATTTGGTCATTATCTTGTTCAACGAAATCTTTGTAAGTATCTGGATAGTATGTCTGGTGGCTACCTAGCCATATGTCCTTGCTGTGTTGATCCCATGCCCATTTTAAAATTTCAGCATCTCCACTGGCAGTTACAACAAGTCATTTCATACCACTGGTGTTGTTGCCGTTGAGTCATTAGCTATGTATATAAATATTGTGGTCCTTATCTTTGTGAAGAGCAAAGATCGTTAGCAAATTAAAGCCAAGTAGCTGGAGTCATGTATCTTCGCCAACACATATGTGTAAGGCACTACTCTGATTTGTTAACACCAAATCAATTAATATTGCTGAATTGCAACAATTTTTCAAATGCTTTTCTTGTAAGACTTATGCTCAAATTTTTTTAATAGTAGTCTAGTTAATAAGCAATTTGTAAGAAATATTGAATCCTTATTAAGATTTATAACATGTTCTGATCTTAGAATGTTATAACTTCTCATAATCTTAAACTATTTTTACACCAAACCAAACCAATTACTATTATCTCTTTTTCTTCCCCAAATTATAGTTGGTACTTTTGGCTATTAGATTAGTGTTGATGAATTAGGAATGATTGGGAAACTGGCTCCGCCCTTGTTTATAACAATAAACTCTATTTTATTTAAAAGGGGATGCTCTTTTTGTATTTAAGAGAGTCCCACAACTATAAAAGTTGCGTTGAGAGTGGGATTTAGTTGATATCTGATGCTTAACACAAATATTAGTATAATCATGTTATATTCTTATAAACTAAATTTTATTATATATTCATTTAAAAAAAATTTAAATTATTAGATTTAATGAACTATATTAATTAAATTGCAAGATTTAAGATCTTACAACAAAATTATTGTTTATAATATTTTAATAACTCACTTGTTAGTGGAGCTTAAAAATATAAATAAACTGAATTATTTGTGAACTATTCGAGCTCAACTCGTTTAAAGGTTGGTTCAAACTCATTTATAAATTAAATAAACGAGTTTGAGCATTGTTATAATAGGTTGGTTTATTAAATGAGTCAAGTTTGAGAATTTTTAGTATTCTACTCATGAATCTTTCGAATAGTTCATTTAAAAATAAAATAAAATAAATAGTTTATTAATTATTATAATTTTATATGTTTTGCATTGCAAAAATAATTTATATCATATAATAAAACTTACTCTAAGATAATATATATTTAAGATCATATCTATGAATAAGACTCATTAACTTTATTTAGATTTTGATATAATTTAATTTTAAAAAATGAAACGAACTTTTATGGACAAGCTAAATAAACTCATCGAGTAGAGTTTGAAAAATATTTAGGGCTCATCTAATAAAAGAATCGAGCTTGAAAAACTCATAATAAATGAGTCAAGCCTGAATTAACCAGCATTTGGCTCGGCTGAGTTCGACTCTTTGACAGTCCTAACAAGATAGGACTACACTTTTTCATATAAGTAACCGTGGCACCTTTTATATATATCTTGTGCAATATTATATATAAATAATTATGTTTTACTGTATCAGTTATATCTATTTTTTAAATAATTTTTTATTCACATTAATTAAATTTAATTAAATATTTACTTAAAATAATTTAAATTATTAAATTTATTAAATATCATAAATTGAATTAGAAGGTCATAAAGTGTAGGAATTTCATAGCTCCCACTTTGAGCTACTTATTCTTTTTTTCTCTTATTTTGTATAAGATTGTGTACAAATTGTATACAAATAATTATAAAGTTATCATTTTCCTAATTATTAATAGCGCCCAATACAATTACCAAAGAAATTATGCGATTTTCATGAACTTAATATTATTAAGTATTTAATTAAAATAATTTTTATCATTAAATTTATTCAATTTTATATATTGAATGGTAAGTTTAATAAATCTAAGAATTTATTTTAAAATTTGTGAGCATTTAATATGATGACATTTTGTGAGAGTTTTTTCACCATTTCTACTTTCATCTAGCTATTTAATTTTTTTTTTCAAACGAAATGAAAAAAAAATCCTACATTCAATTAATTTAGGGCCACAACTTTTCACTTGCCAATAAAAGAATTTAAAAACTAATGCAATTTCCCCCATATCACGTTTTAAATATGTGATCATTTGTTTTCCTGTGCGTGTCTAATTTAATTTTCTAGATGATCTTAATTTTAGATTGCTTTATCTGATTTCTCTTTTGCTACTAATATTAGATGGTATTCTCTGTTGTGTAAATGAAACGCATCCCTTTGGCAATTTTGATAAATGCTAATGATTTGTGAAACCCATCATGCTATTGCTGATTCAAAGGTTTAAATTGTAGAGTGGCATAGTGAGAAAACCAGTAATTTTACAGATAAATTTCATCCACCATCAACATTTCAGATTGTACATTATATTAAGGCCCTACATTAATTTTGATGAGGATCATACTAGATCAACTCATTCAACATTCACAGTTTATACCCAAAAACAGTACAGATTGAAATAACTTCAAAGACATACATATGAAATAAAGAAAAAATTTTGGTCCATGATCAGTGGATCGCGAGAAAACCCACACAAAATGACAGTGTGCCTATATTTGATTAATAGATTTTACAATATAATTTATATGATGTATTAAAATAACTATAAAATAGTAGTATAGAAAGCAAGAAGAAGAGAGAGAATGAATTTAAGGGAGTACATAGTACTGTCCAGACCAGAGAAATTCCAGTAGTCATTTTGTCAGTTAATTCACATAATTAAGCTATCTAGAATTCTTGCAGTGACTAAATGATTTTTCCAAACAACCAGACCACTGTTTGCTTTAAAGGATCAATCAATGTCATCTTTGTAAGGTTATCTCTCCTTCCCAGGGCAGGAGGAGGGTGGGAGAACAATTGGGAGATGTAGTGGATAAGATTGAACATGTAACTGCACAAGTGGGAAATTTTTTTACATTATCGGTACAAGAAAAGGTAGGACACCCACTGAAAATGTGTATCAGCACCCTGCTGAAGTCACCCAGGATATAGCCTGACATGGCTTGTGATCTGCTCACGGCATATTGGACATTTTGACATCTTTAATCCACAGTCTCTGCAAGTCTGCAGCAGAAACATCCAAGAATTATCATCACAAATCAAAGAAGAAAATTATCAGTCAGATCATCTGATTCAAAGAGCTCACCATGTGCCCACATCCAAAGGCCAAGTCCTTTTCATTTGTCAGGCAAATAGCACAAACCTACATTTCAAGGAACCAAGTTAGCCAAGCTTGACATACACAATAAAAGAACTATTTATTTTGTTGTTTAAATTATGGTGTCAAGCTGCTGATAAGATTTCAGTTACTTAATATTATCAGTGCCATTCTCATTTCAAAGTCCATTAGATCTGCTTAGAGAACTTCAAGAAACCAAGTTCTTAATTTTTTGCCACTTTAATTAACAGTGTTATATACAGTATAACATAAATAGGATCTTATGGAAACCTTAATTTCCTGACTGCACAGAGAGCAAGATGGAAATCATGCCTACTATACTAAGGTCCAGTTCAGTGACGATTACAGGTGGTCACTTCAGAGATGGAGACAAATATGACACTAACAGCAATCTTATGATTTCTGTTCAATCACAATAAGAAATACATTGTGCACGATGAATGGAAAAACTATAATCATCCAAGATAAGTAACCATAACAGGTCTTCCCAAATTTTCTGCCCTGACAATCTGAAGAGGACAAATATATCAGATATAGAATCTTTAGTATGAAGAATAAAAGTATAAAGCAGTTGAAACAACTTGAGTCTTGCAGACACTTTATTTCTTTAGCAATTACATCAGACATGTGTTTAACTCTCTTTAAATATATTTCTAAGTGACCTTCCAAAATGCTTATCCGTCCTGAAGCTACCATGCTGTGACACAGCAACAGAAAATGGATACAGATAACGAAACCAAAATTGAGAACTGTAAGTCATTTGGAAAGTTCACCAGAATAATGCATCTTACTTAAATAGGCAACTCAACAGTAGAATAACAGCAGTACTAACATATACCTCAGCAACAAAAGCTCTGGATTCAGCAGTTGTAACATCCCTGAGAAAATTCCTGTTAAGCTGTTGGATACGCTCTTGCTCTTTTTGTAGCTCTCTCTTTGACTGAGCATATTCAGTCTGAAAATTAATAACTTTGCATGAAAAATAATTCAGAGCAAAGAACATTGAAATAGCATATAATAGTCTTCCTTTATCAGTCAGTAGAAGCCTACAAGACATTTAAAATACTAACCTCAAGCATTTGTATATATTCCTCTTGTTTTTTCTTCTCTGCAATGCTTGTATGCACTTCCATCTGTATGTAGTTAAAACTAACTAAAATGTATTAATAAAGAATATGAAAAAATAGGAACTATGATTCAGTTACAACCATGACCTGCAAGTGGTGTAGCCTCTCAGATAAACTATGAATCACATTGCGGGCTTGCTCCTCAGCATTTGATATCAATTTCTTTTCATTATTCAACACAGACAACTACAAAAAGGCAAAAGTAGAAGTAAATATTGTTCTAAAATGTCTAAATTGCCAAGGCACTCCTCAATTATGGGACCTGTCATTCAATCACCTGGTGTTCAGATTCTTTCTTAAAGCTGTGGAATCTTCTTCTAGCAAAATTTGCTTGCGTTATCCACTTGTCTCGCTCTGATTGTAAATTTATTATCTCATTCCTGAAAATAAAACCCATAAAATGAGACTAGAGGATATCAAGTTGAAATTCCTAGACTATAACACATATACAAAACACCAAGAACAACAAGCCACTAGGTGTAGTCTAGTGGTAAAGGATTAGTATAGTATTGCAGAAATTCAAATCCTCTCTGTCACATTTGTACAAAAAAAGGAAAAAAGAACACCAAGAACAACAAACAGGAATTCTACCTAGACTTTTCAACTTCTTCCTCAAGGCATCTCACCCATTCCACAGTATACTCCTGGGTATTCTTATTAGCTTCCTACATTAAACCCTGGGTTTATGTCAAAATTAATTACTTAGTAGATAATGCCCCAATCATACGAAGTTAACAACCACACCTTAGAGCTGTCAATAAGAGGATGGCTGCCGTTGGATCCTTCTGCAACAGCCAAACAAAGACACATAGAAGACAAGCATTTAATGAAGAATTCAAATTCAACCCAGGACAAAGGTATATTTTTTCTAATATTTGGAGATACAAAGTAAAAAAATTTGAAAAACGGATAACATGGTAGAGACCTGGATAATATTCCAAACAAAGAGAACCAGAAGAATGAACATTATCTTCGTCTTCATATGAATTCTCAAGCAGTCCAACCTGTGAAGAGAAGGCCAAAATCTTGTATTTTAAGCTTCAGAAGTTCATTTCCATTATCATTTGATAAAATACCCAAATTCTATGTTATGAAATATGATATTGAGTTTTTAAGTTCAAATTTTTGAAATCTTCATGTGTGTCCAGAATCTGGAAGAGGAAAGTTACGTTTTCATGAGCATGTGCTGCTGCTTGGGTCGAATTCTCTTCCACAGCAGTGCATTTAGCTTTATGCCATCTCCAGTCCTCAATTAAGCATTTTGCGGAGCTGGAAAATTTCCAACAAATGCATGAATGATGAAGATTCCACTCATATATGAGATTGTATTAAGGGAAAAAAATTGAAAGAAAAAGTCAAAATTGTGAGACTTGCCAGTAATTGATGGCTTTGCAACGGGAGCAGCTTGTAGTTCCCGGGGCACCACAAACGGCGCAACCATTGCAAGTGCTGACATGAAGACAGGTCCCATCAATGGGTTGCCTTTTTTCTCTGTAGTTACTATATTCTACCTCTCTCTTATCTGAATCACACTCATCTTCATTAGATTCCTGCATAGTGTTTTCAAATTGTAATGAATCATAAATAAACCTCTCATCAAAGTGGAAAAAAACCAGAACATTCAAGACCCTTAGTATTTTATAAACAGAATTAAGAAAATAAATAATGTTGGTTATGAAATTCTCATTTTAAGCATTATTAACTAAAACTTAAAAATTGAATTAAATTGATAAATGATGAAAGAATATGAAATAAGAAAGAAAAAAATTAAAAAATTAATATAAACAGTTAAATTAATTAACTATTATAATTTATTTTGTATAATTTAATAATTTAAATTTTTTATAAATAAAATGTTTATGAACTAAATGAGAAGTGCGAAGTTGGTAAGAGATTAAAGATCATGAAATAAAGATACAAGTGCTACCATATACAGTTTATCTTATTAATTTTTAAATTTTTAAAATTTTAAAAAATTAAGAAAAGAATGAGAGTAAAAATGTGAGGAATTTTGTGCAGTGTGTACAAAAAACGTGTACCACTGCTTGCAAAACTATACATGCTGTTTGTTGGATGTCAACTTCATAGCAAAAGCATAAAATAAACGGACGACAAATCATTGCTTATGATTAGCCACTGGCTTTCTTCTTTTGTACTAAACGAATAATTGACTAATCGAAAACATTTTTCAAACCCAACATGGCGTCATTGCTGTTAAGCTAATTTTGACTTCATCTTGCATATGACAAAATGGACCAAGTAAACCAATAAGCACTCAGATTGCGTAATTGGTTGCATTGTTACCTTTAGGGGTTTCTTGACAAACTTAGAGGCTCCAAGAACAGGTCCTGCTGAGTCTGTCTCAACACATTCATATTTATGCCCTGATCTCCAATGCCAAACTTGGCATTCCTCTGAGCTGATCAAATCAACAAATGAATGCCCAAAAATACATGATTCACCATAGATTAAATTCAAAAGAAACAAAGAAAAGAAATTTGAATTGTAAATATCTTTTTTGTTTTTGTAAACTCCCATGATCAAAACTTAAAGACAAAGAGCTAAGCTAATTTAATGGACTTGCCAATATCTAGCAGCCTTGCAGCGAGAGCACCTTCTGGTGCCCAAATTGCCACAGAATGTGCAAGCACCGTGTCTCCCAAAGGTTCCGCTGGCTGTGGCAGTCCGGTCAGCGAGCTGCTCACCATCTTCAGAACTATTATCTAAGTCACCATTGGGCTGCTCTTCCTCACCTGCTTCCAGGCCCTGGTCTACCTCATTGGTACTGGGATGGGGTGATCTGTTCTCTGCCAAGTGAAGCAATTGAAGGGGTAGCACTATTGCCAAAAATATGCACAGTAGCACCCTGATGTTCTCATAAATGGGTGCTCTGTTCTCTGCCAAACGAAGCAACCGAAGAAGCCAATTCAGGTACAATGATAATCCTCCCATAATCCAAGCATTTAGCCAATCCATACCTTGAAAATTTACAACTCTATGATTATAGGGACCTAAAGGGGGCAAAAAACAGAGATTGAAAATTGGCTGCTCTTCAACATGCTTGATGATACGGTACATGGCGGGTTTAAATACTTCAGAGCATGAATCATATTTTCCTTCTTTTTTAACCATACTTATATGATTTTCTGCGTACTTTCATGGCGATCGAGCCTGTTTTGCAGTTTAAAAAAATGCAACTACGTGGAAGAAACAATTGGGAACAGGTCAACTAAGATAACAAACCAGCGATAGCTTGAGCTGTATGAAACCGTTGACCCCATTGAAAGCCCACTTTTACAGCGGTTAGTCGGCGCAAATTTTCAACTTAAATTATCGGTCCATTGAATGGGTCATGGTTCGATCTGACTCTGATCTATTATCTCGTATCTTGTCAAGACAGGGAACTGACCAATTACGTCCATAGAGATGAAGAGATGATGATCATCATTCATCAAGGACGACCATTCAACAAGGAAACTCATCCTCATGATCTTTAACTGCACAGGCACAGCAGGGTATTCAACCAGTTCCTTCATGTGCAATTTAACCCCATAAAAAATTGAAAAAACTATGTATGATATTTCTTCTCAACTGCCTGCCTTGCTGGTCTGTTACCCCTTTGTCCTCCAATGGTTTCTGGAAGCAACTTAAAGTTAACCAAATAAAGCATTAGAAAATTTGGAGAAAGAAGACCTACTTAAAGAAGTAAACTCATTTGAGGAGTAAATGAATGAAAAAGGAAAAAGAAAAAGCCAATTGCAAATGATCAACTATGTACCTGCTTTAATCAATCAAATAGTGGAAAGAAATAATCTTTGCGGTGGTGTTTGGTACAAGAATTTCTCTATATTTTCCAAGAAATTTCATTTGAGAAATTAAATTTCCCTCAGAATTTCAAAGAAATTTAGCTATCCACAAAACTCATTTCCATTTGTAGCCGTATTTTTTTAAATTTCCATCATGGTTCCCATATGTCATTAATGTTATAACTTGAAGTATAAATTTTAAATTTTAAAATTTAAAATTTAAAATATAATTTTAAATATTAAATTATAAATATAAATCTTAAATCGTAATACTAAATTTTAAAGTTTTAAATTTTAAATTATAAAATTTTAATTAATTTAAAAATAAAAAATTAAATAAATTTCTTATGCCTTACCAAACATATATTATCTATTTTTATAAGTATTAGATGTCACGAATAAGATTACTTAAGGAACTAATTTTACAAAATAATTTAAAAAACCTCCCACCAAACACCACCTATGAGCAAACATTTATGCTCTTGTCTTTCTCCACTTTCAAGTGCAATCGGGTGACCCCATAAAGAGTGGGGGAGCAAAAAAAGACTTTTTCAGTTGTATGTCAAATTATTAATTTAGCTTATGTTAAATTATAATTATATATAATTTTATCAATAAAAATATTAATAAATCACTAAATCAAAGCTTGAATTATTATGCTAAATAATTTATCACTTCTCTTACAAAAAAAAACCTCAACTGATCACTTATGTGGTTTGGCCATCCACCCCCATCAAGATTTCAAATATTTGTCTCATGCTACAATTACAATAGCATTATTTTATGTGTCTGTACGTCCTTATTAGTGAAAGTATATTGCTATTTTTACAATATTTTATTTAATTTTTGTAATATAAAATTTAAATTATTAAATTTTATAAATAAATGTATAAAATTTACAAACATTAACAACTCTTGAAGTGATTATAATAATTAAGTGTTGATATTTGTTGATTGAGGTCAACCACATGGCCCAAAAGGACTTCATGAGAGTAATAGAATAAACCTTTTGATGGTGTAAAATATAAAAATATTAGTCTCAGCAATATTCTTTTATTAAATTATTATAAACTTACATTAAACTTATTAAATTTATTAGGTTCATAATTGAGTTTATAAAATTTAATTATTCAAATTTTCTTGTATAAAAGTTTAATACAATGTCACACATTGAAGCACTAAAACTTAACATGTCTCGAATACAAAATTTGCATGACTTACATAAAAAATTAATTACAAACTTAATATACTGACATACTCATTATCGTATCAGATATCCATACATACAAACTAAAATTGAACGATTTGAAGTTCTTGTACCAAAAGGGGAGTAATGGTTCTGGGTTGTCTGTATTTCTCTAAATTTTATAACTGGTCTTCATGTCAACTGTTGTCTTAAAATCCAAGTTCAAACTATTTCAGAAAGTTGATATTTTTAATGAACAAATTAGTAGCATATCAAATAGCTAGGCACTCGATCAATACAATAAGGGCGAAACCTTATTCCAACTTCTGTTCATATTTGGAACAAAATATATATATATATATATATATATATATATTCTTTATGAGGACCAAAGAAAGAAAGTCTATAAGTCAATTTAAACAGAAGACATCTCATCAGGGAACAGAACAGAGAAGTATAAAACATATTTACAAGGTACAACAAGCGGTTGAAATGCACAATTTCAAATAAGACAGTTCCATGTCCAGTCTTGATCACTTCTAAATTCACATTCTGACCAAACCTACGTACAACACAGGTAATGTACAAGATATCCCCACGCAAATAATATGTAATGTGCATAATTTCCCTTGTACTATTCACCCAGTGAACACCCTGAGACGATTGGTGATCCTCTCTCGGCATATGGGACAGTTGGTCAATCTGGATGCACAATCTCTGCAAGTCTGCACCCACAAAAGATTTTTGAAACTCACAATAACTTTGGAATAAAAGAATAGCCAAAGTTGAGCATGATGAAGCTAATGGAACTCACCATGTGTCCACATCCAAAGGCCAATTCCTTTGCATTGGTGAGGCAAACTGGGCAGACCTACCCATTTTCAACAGATATAAATACCAAATCAGAAGACAACTTCAAATCTGTCATCAAACAAAATCTTGTTCTATCATCAATACACTGTGCAAAAGTTTTAATCATATATATAGCATTAATTACCTATTCATGTTTCAGTTGTTTATATATAAGGTTTCTCATTAAATCCCAAACTTTAGCGTGTAGGAACTAATAAATTTAAAGGTTCAAGATTCCTTTAAGTATTAAAAAAGAATCAATTTGTAGGAATATTAAGGCTTTATATATACCATTTGGCTATCAGTTTCGGAAGCTGATGTATTGCTCGGTACTGGAGCTGGAGGAGCAGGCAGAGGATAAGGAACTGGAGGAGGTCGTGGAACTATTCTTCTTGATCTTCCCATTACACGTCTTTATTCCAAAGAATTTGAGAGAATCAAAGAAAAAGTTAAGCATCAAACAGAAAATTCTGTCAAACAGTCACACTAGTAGTCATAAAGTAAGCTTGAAGTTAATTAGAGTAAAAGAATTCCACCCTAGTATTCCAAGTTCGATGACTGCTTTGTATTGGAAGGGTACCTCCATGAGAGCAGCTAGAGCAAAGGCTGTTTCTTTCTCAGAGGGGCCTGAACTTTGAGACATGATGCCTGTGAAGTTAACAAACTGCATAAAAAGGGAAAAGATGCTGCAATGTAAACAAGCTATGATGGATAATGCAAATTAGGTTGTGCCGTTCAAAGTTCAATGCCAATATTGCTATACCTGAAAATTGTCAAAATCACGTGCTGGTAACTTGTCATCAAACTTTCTCATGTCTTCCCAAGGTCCATCGCCAACTCCAACCAGAATAATTGCAAGTGGATATGAACTGGTAACGAAGAGGGAAACACAAATAATGTTCAATAAAGCAGCTGCATGATTTTATTTTTGTTTATAGCATTCAAGTCAGTCTATGCTTCAGTTAAGTTCCTTTGCAAGGTTATCACTTGTTATAAAAAATCCAGAAAATAATTTAGAATAATTTGGTCTGTTGATCACCTTCTTATCCCTACCTTGCATCAACAATTGCTTGGATAGTTTTCTCTTCTTGAGGGCTGAGTTCTCCGTCAGCAGTGTCAACACTTCTTGTGACCTTCAAACCAAACAAAAATACGTAAACAAGAATCCAGATTATGTACATACTCATGCAGACGGATTTAGATCCCTAACATCTCTTTACTAACTTTTGTGACTTTCTCTTATATCTCTTTATATTTCTTTTCCTTGATCTTACTTTTTTTCTCTTACTAGTTTTTTGACTCCCTTATTTTCTTTTTGTCTCTCTCTAACTGCAACCCTAACTTTAGAATATAGAAGCTAAGGGATCTTGAATCCTGATCCCATGCAAACATACTTACACAAAATATCAAGTAGCATTACATACCTGGCCATCTGCAATGATAACCAACACATGGAATTGGCCACGATTTTTCTCAACTATGTCTATTGCAACTTGAATCACTGGACCGTAAGATGTTGGGCCTTCAAAACAAATGCAAGCATTCCCTTAGGCATGACTAATCTTTAGCAAAAGATTTTGTGTATATTTAAATGATTTGAACACCAGAAACAGTTTTCACAAAATGTAGGGTGAGGAGAAGCTACCCATATTAGGAGAGAAGACCCTCAGCTGAGTGACGTGTCGTTTGATAAAGGTAAAGTGAGTGAAGTGTCATTAGGTGAAAGAGCAAGTGCTGTAAGTGTGAGTGCTGACGTGGAGAGAATTAGTTAGGAAGGTCAGTTTCTGTTATAACGATCTTCTCACCCTCTGCTTCATTTCTCTCCGAGTGTATGTATATACTCAATTGTACTCATTTCAGAAGCCAGTGAATAAAGTATAGAATTCTCTCTTTGTCTCTCTCTCTCTCTCTCTCTCTCTCTCTCTCTCTCTGTTTCTCTCAAATCTCATTTTCTAAGTTGGTATCAAAGCCATAGCCATGGCTGATCCAACAAACCTTAAAGCCCCTATATCCTTCAATCATTTGGTATTGGTGAAGCTTGATACTGATAACCATTTCCTTTGGAAGCAACAGGTGATGTCTGCCATTAAAGGACATCGTTTGTACCAGTAAGTCTCCGAAACTACAACAATTCCCGCTCCCTATTTCACTGAACAAAATGAAATCGATGAAATTTTGAATCCGAAGTTTACAAAGTGGGAACAGTATAACTAATTGCTTATGTCTTGGCTTCTTTCATCAATGTCGGACTCCGTTTTGACCAGAATGTTTGGTTGCAACACATCCTAGGAAGTATGGGAAAGAATTGAGGCTTATTTTGCCTATCAAACAAAGGCACAAATTCAACAATACTGAAGTCAACTTCAAAACACCAAGAAAGGAGCTCAATTGGTGAGTGAATATTTAAGGAAAGTTAAACACGTCGTAGATCGACTTGCATCTGTAAGAAGTCCAATTAGCATTGAGGATCACATAGGAGCCATTCTAGACAGCTTATCTACTGAACATAATCCAGTAGTGTTCTCTATAATGTCAAAATCAGAAATTTATACCTTAGATGAGGTGGAAGCTCTAGTGCTTGCTCAACAAACTAGATTGGAAAGACATTTGAAGGAATTAGATTCTGTTACTATGAATCTAAGTACCTAAATGAATCTAAACTCAGAGAAGAGCAAAGAAAATAATTCTAATTCACAACAATTTGTCTATGAAAATGCTCAATATAGATTTAATCCACAGTGTAGTGGCAACTTAGGTGGCAATTATACGTCTTCTTCATATGCTTTTCCCTCTACTCATGCTCAACATAACTTTCATTTTCAAGAAAACCAGTACAAACAAAACAGTTCTTAGAGAGGTGGATTTAGGAGTAACTTTTCAAGAGGCAGAATGAGAGGAAGATAGTCTAATGGTTAAGGTGAAGGAAGAGTTTCTAGTCAAGTTTGTGGCAAACTTGGTCATATAGCTCTAGACTGCTATCACAGGTAGGATGACCAGTATAAAAGGCCTATGTATCAAGGCTTTCATTCCTCAAGCTACTCCACATACCCTATAGTGTTTGAACCTCCTCAATATAGAAGACAAAAGTGGCATGCAAGCTATGCTTTCTGCAATAAACAAAACTTAAGATGGAAGTTGGTACCCTAACTCAAGAGTAACTAACCATCTAACACATAATGTCGACAATTTGGCAGACAAAACACCATATGCAGCCATTGAGAAGGTCATGGTTGGTGATGGCACAGGTCTGTGTATTAAGCATGTAGGCTATTCTCAAGTTTTTACCTCATCCAATACACCACTTTCCCTAAACAACCTGTTGCATGTTCCAAACATTACTAAAAATTTATTAAGTGTTTCACAATTTGCAAAAGATGATGCTATCTACTTTGAGTTTCATCCTAATTTGTGTTTTGTCAAATCTCAGACAAGGTGTAACTAATAGAGAAAGTGAACAAAGGCATGTACATATTTGATGATTTCAATCTTCAGCTCACCATGGTCCTAAACCTTCTTTTAATCAAGGTTAACTTATGTTTTCTTCTATTGTCTCAAATATGACAACTGTTATAACTGATTCTCCCCATTCCCTTGATGTATCTTCATTGAATTTCCCAAATTCAACTAGTATACCTACTGTTTTAGATCTTTGGCGCTATAGGTTGAGATATGCTTCAAAGGAGATTGTTGCACATGTCCTAAAATTCTGTAATATACAATCAAGAAAGAAAATTGCTCTTTTGCTTTGTTCATCCTGTTGCATGGATAAATATCATAAATTTCCTTCCTTTTCTTCCAATACTATGTATTTCACTCCTTTGCAACTTGTTTTTACTAACATCCGAGGACCTCCACCCACTCTCTCATCCAAGGGCAATAGATGTTACATCATTTTCATTAATGCCTTTGATCGCTAGACTTGGTTTTATCCAACTAAGCAAAAGTCACAAGCCATGCATGTTCATCTTGTTTAAGAAACATGCTGAATTGCAGTTAAACCACAAAATCAAGGCACTACAATCAGATCGAGGAGTTGAATTTAAACCCTTTACACAGTACCTTCACTAGAAAGGCATCCTTCATAAGATCTATTCCCCTCACACCCATGACCAAAATAGAGTTCCCGAATGTAAACATA
This sequence comes from Dicorynia guianensis, assembly GCA_037013595.1. Taxonomy (NCBI): domain Eukaryota; kingdom Viridiplantae; phylum Streptophyta; class Magnoliopsida; order Fabales; family Fabaceae; genus Dicorynia; species Dicorynia guianensis. The sequence goes on from JASUAB010000009.1 coordinate 9,761,264, forward strand.
GACATATCTCTAAGATGGGGCTCACTTTACCCCATAAAGCATCCGTGCCTACTTCTTTCTAGGAAGAAGCCTTCTTTACTGCTACATACCTCATCAATAGGCTCCTTACTCCTATTTTGAACCACAAATCCCCATTGGAAACCCTCTTTCACACAAAACCTTCTTACCGATCTCTCAAGACCTTTGCTTATCTCTGCTTCCTAAATCTTAGGCCTTATAACTCCCTAAAATTTCAACATAAATCCATCCCTTGCACCTTTATTGGTTACAGTAGTTATCATAAAGGTTATAAGTGTTTTAGCCCTACTAATAGGTCTACATTCCTAAAGATGTCCTTTCTAATGAGTGTTCATTCCCTTTTGTTACTCAGGCTTCCTCTTCAAATACCCCTTGCCTCTATTCCTTTAATCAATTCTCAACGAAATCCTCCACTTGAGAGTAGCTTACATCTTACTGACACAGATTTGACTACTAAACCAATTATGAGCTTGAATAAGTCTATAGGTACTAGTTCTTAGTGTCACCAATTAGTATCATCCATTGAGCATGATCCTAGTTTACCTCAGTTAACCAAGCAGACTTACAATCATTATCCTATGCAAACTTGGAGCAAATTAAGTATCTTTAAGCCAAAAACCTTTGTTGTCTTCGTGGAGCCTTTTACTGTTAAACAAGCTCTCTTTGACCCTTAGTGGAATGCAATTGTGGAGGAAGAGTACTAAGCACTTTTGAGGAATCACACATGAGATCTGATTCAGTTACCACAAGGTAGAACTCCCATTGGTTGCAAATGGGTTTCTAAATTAAAGACCAACCCTGATGGTAGTGTTTTGAAACACAATGCAAAATTAGTTGCAAAGGATTGTCACCCAAGGGAAGGAGTTAATTTTTTTGACATTTTTAGTCCTATAGTCAAACCTACAACTATCAAGATAATCCTAACTTTCGCCCTCTCTCATGATTGGAAAGTGCATCAAATAAACATTAACAATGCCTTTTAAAAGGAGATTTATCAGAGGAGGTTTATATGACTCAATCTCAAGGCTTCACTAGATCAAATCCTACCATGGTTTGCATGTTAAGGAAGGCCTTATATGGCCTCAAAGATGCACTAAGAGCCTAGTTTTAGAAGTTCTCTATCGCGTTCCAAAAGTTTGGGCTTATAGTTGCTAAATGTGATGCTTCTCTATTCATTAAGCATTCTAGTTTAAACGTTTTTACTAGCCTTGTCTATGTTGATAATATTATGATAACGTGTACCTCTTAACAAGCCATTCATCATCTTATTTCAGATCTTAATTCCAATTTTGCTCTCAAGGACTTAGATGAAGCACAATACTTTTTGGGGATCGAACTCACTAAGACTGTGGATGGTGGTTTTCTTTTATCTTGGTCTAAGTGCATGCGGGAGCTCTTAGAATGAGCAAACTTTCACCATGCTAAAGCTGTCTCGTTTCCTATGACTGCCAACACAAAATCAACTATGGTAATGATGCGGTGCATGATGTCACTTTTTATTGCTCAATTGTTGGAGCTTTAGTGGTAGTCATCATTTGAGCTATGAAATAGACTAGCCCAATTCAATCCAGGGCCAAAACAAGCCTAAATTTGTTTGAACAAAAAAAGTTTGAACTTAAACCTAACCCTACAAAGTTGGTCCTACAACTAGCCATGTAGGACTGGCCTTAAATTTGAACCTAATCCTATAGGGTTGGCATTTAAATAGGTTAGCCCTACAAGGCTGGTACTGAACTTGAACTTAAGTTTGAGCTTGAATTTTGAATTATAAATTAATATAAATTTTTATAGTTTAAATTTTTAAATTAATAAAATTATTATAAACATAAATTTTTGTATTGTTTAACTTTTTATATTTACATAATTTTCGTATTAAGAATAGAGAAAAAGAGTTAAAGTGAAAAAAGTTAAAAGAAAAAATTATCCAATTTGACCGAGCAAAAAAGGCTCAAAATTTTTTCCGCCTAAATGTTTTTTAAGCTTAACTTTTAATTGTTTAAGGCAATTTCGAGCATATAAATCAGTTCAGGTCAAAATTAATGGCTCTTAGTCATCATGGTTTACACTTAGAGAGAACTATTCCCACCTCCGTTTCAGCTTACTATGATGCCTATTGGGCGTGTGACATTGTTGATAGGTTGTCTCAAACAGGGTATTGTGTTTTTCTTGGGAAAATTTGGTTGCTTGGTCATCTAAGAAATCAATGTCATCTCTAGATTGAGCACCAAAGCTGAGGTTCGAAGTCTAGTGAGTGTTGTAGCCGAGATATGTTGGATCAAATCGGTGCTTACAGACCTTTGAGTTGAACTGTCTCAACCTCCAACTGTGTTCTATGACAACCTAAGTGCGGTTCAGCAGTTGATCAACCCAGTACTCCATGCTCGCACGAAGCTTGTTGAGTTAGATATATTTTTCATACATGACAAGAAGGAAATTGAAGTCTTCCACTTGCCCTCTCTCAAACAAGCTGTGGACATTCTCACCAAACCCCTTGCCCAGCAATCATTTTTTGATCCTCATTGACAAACTCAAGGTGGTCACTCTTGACACCTTAAGTTTAAGGGGGATGTTAGGAGAGAAGACGCTCAGCTAAGTGACGTGTCGTTTGATGAAGGTGAAGTGAGTGACATGTCATTAGGTGAAAGAGCAAGTGCTGTAAGGGAGTGCTGGCGTGGAGAGAATTAGTTAGGAAGGTCGGTTTCTGTTACAAGGACCTTCTCATCACTCTATTTCATTTCTATATGAGTGTATATATATACTCAAATATACTCATTTCAGAAGCAAGGGAATCTCTAGAATTCTCTCTCTCTCTCTCTCTCCTAAGTACCCATTCTGAAGGGAAGGTATATGGTATAGTGGTACTTATGAATCGTCACCAGCTAAACCAAAACAGTTTTGAACTCACAGTTATAATAGGCTGAGTAAAATAATTAGCATTAGAGTAACACTCTCAAGACAAGAGATGATAATGACCCGAAAGTTTCAAATTGGGAACTATTTTCTGGTAGCAAGCCAAAACTTCCTCGAAACCATGGCAGGGCGAATGATCACTATGAAAGCCAAACACCTCTTGATCATGAGTGGTAACTGTAAAATGGTGCAATTTAAATCAGTAGTTGAATCAGAAAAGGAAGGAATTTTCCTTTATACATATTCTGGTTTCAGGATTAAGCATTTACCATCACCAAAGCCAAAACAAGGAATTAAGTTGTCATCATCGAAGGGAGCCAAAGTCTTGCCAATAATGGAGATTGCCTTCTCATAGGGGTTAGGTGTGTCTCCAATCGCATGAAGGCTTCTATTATTAAATGAGATCCTGCCTTCAATAACAACGTTGATGCATTGGCATCCAAAGGGAAGAGTCAAAGAAAAATTGTTTCAAAAGAAAAATTTTATCAGAGATATAAAAACATTCGTAAACTTTCGCTTAATAACTTTGGTTTTTAAGTATAATTGGTTGTGACTAAAACACGTGAGTTGTTGTCTAACCAGAAACCATTTCATGCCAATTTCAGCTTCCAATCATGGCTTGATGGCATTTTGTACAGATTGCCAATTTGCAATACACTAAGGCATCACTTGTTTAAAGTCTTTGTGTGCTATAACTTACCAGTCCATTCATTGCTCTTCGTGAAATCAATCCCAAGAATAAGATTTGATGATTCTAGCCCTTCTTTCTTCAAAGCTGCTGAAACCTGTACAAGGGTAAAATGCCAGTGAGATTTTAAGAAATCCGTTGCAAAATGAACATGTCGCCAATAGCTTAGGATAGCTTAAATTTCAGAGAAATTGTGAAAATTATAGACACTTTTTTGTTTAAAAAAATTTGAAAGTTACAAATGTTTTTTTCTATAACTTTTTATTTTCCAGGCTTTTTATTCTTTTTTCCTTCTACCTCTGGTAAGTATAATCTGCAGATGTGACACTTCAGCTGTCATTTCCTCTTGAAACTTTCAGTGGCAGAAAACGTGTCTTGTAAAGAAAAAACAAAAAAGGCAATTTTTTAAAAGTGTAAAGACTTCAGCTGTCATAATTTTGATCCTTTGAACAATACAACATATTTCAAAAACTAAATAAATAAATAATACGTAGGGTGTATTTTTGGCCAAAAATAAAATTAGTTCTATTACAATTAATTTCAAGGCTTTGATTTCTGAGTAAATTGTAAATGTACAAAATTTGTCAAGAGTATCAACTTAAGGTGTTCAACACATAATAAAATGTATAATTACTAATTAGATTTTTTAAAGGAATAGGATCCCCATTTAATTTTTGAGTGGTTATTTATTCAGCTCACAAAAAATAGATTAACATATATAAAATACATAATTATTAATGTACTTAATTGAAATACTTTAAGTCAAAGAACCTTGTAAATAATTCCCAAATAATACATATTTATTAGTTTTAATCTACATTTAAATAATAAATGATATCTGTTATTAGATTTCCACACTTTCTAATTAAAAAAATTATGGAAACTTCCTCTCTTTCTTTTGAATTTTTAAGATTCATTTACATTATTTCTTATTAAAATTTGTTTTGTGAATCCTTCAAAATAATAGAAGAAGAAAAAGATAAAAAAAACTATTATAAAATCAAATAATATATCCTAATTGATGTAAACATAACTCTACCTAAAATTGGAAACCCAAATTGAGTTGAAGCTGAAGATCTTTAGTTCAAGACTCAATGCAGATTCGCTTAGCCAGGAGAGAAAAAAAAATCTTATAATAGCTCAAGAATTTATAATACAATCATTCTTCACATAGTGAAATATAATTGTCCTATTCTCAAAAATTTAATTTTAATTTTATTAAATATTTACTTAACAAATTTAAACAATTAAATTTATTCCATAAATTATAAACGCGATAAATTTATCAATTTATTTTTAACTTTATGCATATTTAGTACGAATATCTTTATGAGTGATATATATAAGTATCTAACCCTGCAATTTACAGTTGGTAAGATTCTGAACTTGAAGAATTTAGTGTTAATTGCAATATCTTCTACTTCATAGTTGATGCACAGTTCATGGTGCAGCAGAAATTGAGAAGTTTTTAAGAGGAAGCAACCAAGAAGCAGCAAAGATTTCGAGCAAGAACTTGAACGCATATATATATATATATATATATATATTCATCTGTTAATTATATATATATATATATATATATATATATATTCATCTGTTAATTAAAAGGAGAAAAGGGAAGCACACCTGCTCAAGGGTGGTGAAATTATCAGTAATTAAACCATACTTCTTCTTGACAGATAGTTTTCTGTCAATTATGGAGCTCCTCCCTGAAGTAGACAGGGATTGCGCAAGCTGCTGCTGTGACTGCAGCGGTAGCTGTGGTGTTGGTGATTCCGCTGCTCGCGGTGGCTGTGGAGGAGGTGGTGGCTGCGGCAGTGGAGCCGCTGTCGATTGTGGTGGCTTGTAAGACTGCGTTCTCCTGCTAATGTCGGAGGGAACTCTTGTCGCGCGCCTTCTAGCATCTCTGGGAAATAGAGTGCGAGGTTTCTTAGCAAACATGTTGCCCATGGCATCTTCAAGACTTGAAACTCGCAGTTGGAAAAGATCAAACAATATACAATGACTTTTATAGTCAGCAAAAGGAAATATTACTAACAAAAGCAAGGATGCTGATCGCCTAATGAATGAGATTACTCATTACAGTAAAGAAAGCTCACAGGGAAAAACCAAATGACAAGGTATCAGATTCTTTTTGCTTTAGCTGCTTTGTATTCTTGTCTTAAGCTGGAGGTTGAGAACGGAATGAATGCCAACTAAAGCTATCAGTGGAGAGCAAATGCGTCTTATCTTGCGCGTAGCGTGTCATAAAAGGTTGAAAGCTTCTCAATAGAGAAAAAGATAGCGGAAGTTTCCTGGCGCTTTAATTGAAAGTGAGCTCATTCTAAAGGATGCTTCCTCCAGCTAACACTTTCTTTTTTTTTTTTTTTCAAGTTGAGAACTTTTCTATACCATTTTATTTCAATGGGCTTATTTAAAACATATTTACATAAATAGATGTATTTTAAAGGTATTTATATGTCATATATAATTTTCAAGAAACTATAAGAAAGTATCTTATAAAATTATTAGCCGAACTTATGATTTTAGATTAGACACCAAAAAAAATTAAGTTTACATAAAATTGTACGTCTAATCCATAAATTTTAGAAGTATAAGTCGTAAAATTTTTGTTCATACTAAATTAAAAAGAATAATTTCACTACATTATTATATTTTAAATAAATTCTTTTAAATTTTAGAAATATAAACTACCTTAAAGTTTCCTATTTTACCCATATTTATTAATTGAAAATATGAATTTATTAAAATGTAGTAAAAAATATACTTATTAAAGAAAATAACTATACCACTACATTACCATATTTTATCATCAATTTTAAGTTAACTCTTATAAATTCTCAAAAAAGAAACTACTTTTTTAGGGTTTTCAATTTTATTGTTTATCCAAAAATTATAATGTAGCATAATATTTGTGATCATACTTATCTTAAAATAAAATTACAGCATTAAATTATTACCTTTTCTTGAAATCTTGGATCAAATAAGAGTTTTTTTATCTTAGAGAGAAAAACTAGGGTTAAAGGATTTCACAATATACACCAAAGATATCATCAAACAAAGACAAAAAATACACCAAAGATTATCACATGTATCTCTTTTGGAGTCATATGATTGAAAAATCTTAATGAAACCACTAAATACTGCAGTAGCCGCTAGGAGAGAAAAAAGAGGCACGGTTTCTGTCCGCCCAAGAGGCAAGTTTATAAAGACAAGAAACCATTGCAAGAAAGCATGGGTCAAATCAATGCTTTAAAAAATCATGGGTTTGACCATGCCTTTAAAAACCATGGGTCAAACTCATGATTTCATATAAACTAATCAGTTCTAATGTTCATCTTGAAGCCGTGGATTTGACCAATAGTTTTATGAAAGGTATGGGTCAATCCCAAGCTTTGTGATAGTATGAAACTGTGAATCTAAGTCACAACTTCATGAAAATTACATGGCGCTAGGTCCAGTTGATGTGACATTTATGTGACATATTTTGCCCCAATATACATTTGAAATAGACTCATTTAAATAAATATTTTTAAAGAAGACCCATTGAAGTAAAATGGCCACTTTTTCTGCTTTCTATGTTTGCATAGAGTTTGTGTTTATCTCTAATGACACCATTATCGTGTGAAATGCTTACAAGAGATCATTATCCGAATTCACTTTTAATGTGTATGCAGTTATGAAATTATATAAATTTGTGTAGGTTACTGTTAGTATGGAATTGAATTCCAAAATTGGAAATCGACCTTCAAATTTTAAATTTTATGTTTGTTATGCTAATTAGATTAAAATTCTAATTTTGTTTTACAATTTTTAAGGAATTAAAAAATAACTAAAAGATATTTTCAATTCTTCACCATGTTGTGTCTATTAGAATCTGAAACTAATGAATTTGAGGCGTCACAAACATTAGATCAAAGATACAAAATTGAATAAGACTCTTGACAAATTATGAGGGCAATAATAGCACTATAGTGTGAGGAAAAAATAGTTCACAAATTTAGTTTTGTGAAAATCTTAGGAAATTGGAATGCGACATGGTTCCTCTGTATTTATTGTGGAGGAGAGTAAAGGAGAGAAAGAATAAAAATTAAGAGAGAAAAAAATAGTGAATAAAAAAAGTAAAATTTACATATTAAATTATGTAAAGTTAGGTCTCTTAAACATACTATTTTGAGTTTAATTTAGAATGTATGTATAGAAAAAAAAATTTGTTAAATGAGATAAAACCTAATTTGGTGATCTTTACATTTTAAAGGAATTAGTTTCTAATTTTTAACTAAGAGAATATTTTAAATTTATCTAAAAAAATCATACAAAAACATAAAAAGAAATTCACTAAAATAAAAAATAAACAAAGTCAAAATATCTAGTCCTCGCTAGAATGAGTTTTACACAAGTAACAATTTTTTAACAAATATGATTTTGTGAGTGTTTTATGAGTTTTGATAGAAATAGAAAGGTTAATACTATAACATAGACTTTTAAAGTAGTCATAAAAAATTCCCAACACCAACACGTAAAATGTCTCACCTAGGACACTTTGATTAGATCAAAACATCTTTTTTTTGTCTTTTCTTTTATGTCCAAATCAAAACATCTTTTGTAAGTATGTATATCCTCTATCTTTGAGATTTAAAGATAAAAATATAATAAGAAATAGATAAATAGAAATAGAAGAAAATTGATTAAAAAAACACAAAATATATTTAACAATAAATTATATAAAAAATTATTAAAATTAGAAAAATAATAAAGATGGGATCCAATTGATCCCTTTTATAAAGCTGGAAGTTTTCTTTTTCTATTTTAATTCTTTTTATATAGAAGCAAGACAAGAAAAAAAAAACGAGTACGTGTAAACGGAGACATTAAACATAAGCCACTACGACTACAGACTTAAAGTTTAAGCAGTGTTTTTTTTATTCGATATTATTTTAATGCTGCCTTAAGAATATATGTTAAGGAAAAATTATATATAATATGTTGTTTTTGTTGAATTGTACATTATTTTCCAACAAGTCTCAAACAATTAATGTGAAAATCATAACACGCGCACTGTCTTCTATTCAAGTGTGGGCTTTTGTGTTGGCACCAATTCTTGGTGCAAGTAATCCCAATTTCTATATAAAAAATATATTTTATATTATTATTATCTATAACATTAATATGTTTACATTTGTATTTTTATATTTTAGCTACAATTGAAGTTTTTAAACAATAAAATTATTGTTCTTTGCTTTTATCCCAAAAACTTTTTATTCTTATCTCTCTTCTCGCATAGGCTTTTTACTCTTATCTCTCTCCTTGCATAAATATGTTATAGAAATTCTTAGATTTAACAGTGCTCATTATTTCCATGCGCTTAAGAGGAACTATAATTGGGCTCCAAAAGTAACATTTAAAGACAACGGTCTTATCAATGTGTGCCTTAGGAAACATGTTAAGGAGAATTAAATGCAACTGTTTTGGACAAGTTGCATTTTTTTTAATAACTCACATGCAAAAAAAGTCATACAAAGGTCACTGTCTATTATTTTTATTATTATTACAAAAGTACTAATGACATAAATTCATGAGTTTAAATTTAAAATTTATGAGAAAAATCCTAAATGAATGTCATTCTAACATTAAATTTATGAACATTCTCAATTAGTATAGGTAACATGTATTTTTTTATGTCGCTAATGTGCATTTGTAATTCTTTAATATTTGGCATTAAGGCACACAATAAGAAAAACATAAAGACAAACCTAGAATTAATCATAAGTCGCTCATCAACCCAAACTTAACAATATTGGGATAAAATTTTATGTAGAAATTGAATTGACGAGAAAATAGTGTAAAAATTATGTGGTGAGAGTGAAAAGGGAGATTCTGTATGCACATGTAAACAGTTCACAATGTTCATATGTATAAACACATAAATATTAAAGGAAAAAGAAAAATATAAGAATATAAAAGATGTATAAAATATATATAAAATTTTAATGTACATGTTGTATTATCACGTGCCTATTTGCACTTGATCATTTTTTAGATTGAAACATTTAATTTTATTAATTTATTTTAACTTAATGTTTACATTCAATAAGTCTAAAATTTTAAATTTATTAAATTTTATAATTTAATTTATAAAATTTAATAATTAAATTTTATTAAATAAAAATTTTGTGATAGTAAAAACATAAGTGAATGTACTGTTCCCAAAATTCAATTTTTTTTAAATACATGTATGAAAAAAGATTAGACCGAGATGGGAGATAAATCCTAAATCGAACATTGAGCCGATGGCTCAACCCTAAAATCCAATTTTCAATCAACGAACAAAGCCCAATACCAACACTGTTTTTAGGGGATTTGGGCTCACTTTTTGGTACACTTAAAGAATCAGAATTCAGAAATAGAAGCAGAGTGGAAAATGGAAGAGCTTGCCCGCCAAATTGAACCATTTCCCTGACCCCTTTCGCGCTCTGTAATTACCCTCCAACTCAAACGTTTCTCCTTCTCGTCCACAAAATTTCCCTCCGAAATTCCACCATAACGAAAGCAACAGCCGAGTCATTGGCTCATTGATCAAGATTCCGGAAAATGACTCAGCCATCGGTGCCCCTGTCGTTGGCCCCATCACCGATGTTGCCGTCGCCCCACGCCGCCGGACCAGGCGTTCAAGTGCGTTGCGCCGGTCGCAGTTTGACCCTGACTGTGGCGCTGGGACTGACGGAGTTCGCTTGCCCTACCTGTGGAATTCCGGAGATGCTACCCCCTGCATTCGTGGGTGGGTCCCACCAGAAGCCGGCCCATCCACCTCTCCCTCCTCCCTTGCAGCCGTCGCATGGGGGCATTGATCCTTCTAAGATCCAGCTTCCGTGTGCTAGCTGCAAGGCTATTTTCAATGTCCCTCATGGCCTCCCAAGGTTCGCTTGCCCGCGATTGATTTCGACGTCGGCGTCTGTAAGGTCAACCAATTCGTTCCCTCCGGGCCTCCTCCCGAGAAAGTCAACGAGGTTTGGTTCCCTTCTGTTATTCTCTGTGCTCCAAGGATGCTGTCACGGCCTTTTTATTAGAGTATCCTTTTGATCAACTTTCGGAAATTGGAACTTCTGAACGGAAACCTAGGAAGAATGATATTGCCATTGATATAATCCTGCATATTTTATGAATAAGCTTTAGAGTAGTTGATGCTGAGTAGCATGGATGCGAAGTAACTGACTTGACTAGGTGGAACAGCATTTACTGTTTGATATGCTAGGTTAGGCCGGAAGAATGTTGATTGATATGCAGGACAAAGAATGACGAGTAATGATAGTTGAGAAGTGAAAGATACTGGATGGTGTAAACAAGCATTACAAAAAGTATGGTAATATGCTAAAATCAACCAGCATAGCTAAGATGCTAATTATCTCCTTCATAGTTTCTATCTTCTTTGGTTTATTATCCTCCTGGTTCATCTCATGAGTCAAATTTAATCATCATTTTAAGGGGAAGAGAAGTGAAACAAGAAAAAAGATCTTATGACAGCCCAACAATGAGTATAGGAAGTTTTTGATAGATGTTTCATGCTTTTGAATATTAGGATTGAGGATTTTATTTCATAAGTAAAAATGTGTGAGGGTCTCAAGGTTTTTAATTTGATTGCTCCTTGGCAGCTATTTGTCAGGCTAGAATGATGCAGTGTCTGCATGCTGCATATAATATTCTGCCTTCGTTGTCCTTTCTTTGTCTTGTATGATACAATGAAATCTAGTGCTCAAGCGTAAGCGATTTAGAAATGATGGAGAGCCCAAAAAAATTCTGACTTACCAGTTGTAAGTGAGGTGCAAAAGAAAGGGTGTCTTTGGAGACATGATTTAGGGGAGGAATATCTCTTAAATTTATAAGGTTATAAGGCTACCCAGGATTTCTTTTTTCTTTTTTAGATCTTGCATAGAGAAAGCCATGGTTTCCTTGTCTGGTTAACCTAACAAGCCAGGAACAGAAATTTTTTAGTCTTATCCTATTTATGTTCACATTGATAGGGATTTTTAATTTGCTGTCTGTTGATCACTGTAATTGATTGCTGCTTGATTATAAATTAATGAACTCAAGCTCATTTAATTATCAATAATGAAGTCTGCTCCCCTTCCCAAACCAGTAAAAATAAGGAAGATCGAATTATATGTATAATTGAGTAAATGGTTGGCTACCACCTAACGTTATACATCCTTGACTACAAAATGTGGCTGTTTTGGGTTATTTTTGTTGGTTATTGTTATTGTCTCAATCAGCTCTTCTTATTCCATCCTATGGAATATTGCAGCTAATGGCTCTTCTTCTTCTTTTTTTTCCCTTGTCTTTGTCCTGTTCATTTAATTTTTTTTTTCACTGCTTTGATAGGGCAACTTTTGATATACCTCTAGAAAACAATGTGTACTCAAGTTCACCTTGTGTCTCTAACAAAACTTTGGTATATATGGAAAAAGTGGTAGTTAGCTTTCTTTTTCACTAGGTAAAGAGTAGTAGCTTTGTGCTTTTAAATTATTGGTTATGTTTAAAACACTGTGCTTGAGAAGTTGAATGTGAAAAATCTTGACCTTTATACATTGGAGAATAAAAAGTTGAAATTGGTTATATGATCTTTGTTCTCATAATATGTATATAAATATCAAGGTATTAAACAATCATAATAAAATAGTTCATTTAATAATCTTGAAAATATAAGATTAATTCCTTATTATTGTCTTGTTTTTTATTATTAGGTTTAGGGTTGTAAACAGTCCCATGGCCCATAATTTTTTTATACAAATAGGATTTAGTGGTATGAGTTTTGTACACACTCATAATATCCTAATACAATATCATAAGGGTTTTTTTTTCTCTTTTTATCTTTCTTTTCAATTTCTCAAATGGTATTAGAGCCTAGTGCTAGAAAAATTTAGCCACTGCTAAAGAAAACCCTCATCACCGCAGGTGAGGAGTCTTAACTCCTCACTAGCAGTATTCAACCTTATTTGTTGTCCTCTTTTCCATTGTGTTTCTCTCTCCTTGATGACATTTTCTCTCTCCTTGCTGTCATTGTCAAAGCCAAAACATCACTTTCTAGTTGTTGTTTGCTAGATTTGACACCGCCATCATATTCGTTGGTGTTAGATTGTCCAATCGCCACTATTGGTGGTGTCATGTGTCACTAATAGGAAATTGCCTTTTTTGGTTTTTCACCTTGATCTTTTTCTCTCTAGAGCTCTGATCGCGATGCTGCCAGTGTTGTTGGGTTTGTCTCCCTCAAACCATCTTGATCTTGATGTTCATATTGTCGCTGAAGCTCTGGCAAATCCCAACCGCCCTATTATTGTGCCTTTGAAACACTCTAGAGACCTTCTTGTGCCTATTTTCAACTCATTTCAGCTCTGTTATCATTGTTTATTGAGTTTTGAGAGTCTCCCTTTCATCCAACTAATGTCAAGCCTAGTCTATTTGTGTTTAGTACTATTTGAGCCCATCCTCATTGGTCTATCTCAAATCCGATATTCTGGCCTCTAATTTGATATTCTTGACTTTCATTTTGATGCTCTTGGCCTTTAATTTGATACTCTTAGCTCTAATTTGATACTCCTGACCTCCTATCGAATATTCTTGGTATCTCAATTTATCCTAGCCTCATATGGTATATATGTCTAAACTCAAATATGGATTCTCAAACTTAGATTTGATATTTTTAGTTATTGTTTTGAGACAAAGAGTTTGCAAGCTACCCTTGGAAGATTGTTGATTCACATGCTGTTTGTTATTTCTATTATTTGTGTGCTGCCATGGCACATGTCACTGCTGAGCTTGTTTGGATTTCTTCTTTGTCAGCTTGGGATGGAATGTCCTGATTGCATGGAATTATGATGTGATAATCGTGCAATGACTCATATTGCCACTAACTTTGTCTTGCATGAAAGAACAAAGTATATTAAGGTGGACTGCCATTTTATTAGACAAACGTTGAAAGAAGGAGTCATTAGTCTCAAGTATGTTAGAACAGGGGATCAACTTGCAGATATCTTCATTGAGTCCCTTTCGGGGAAGCGGATTCAAGATATTTGTAACAAGTTGGGCATGGTCAATGTATATGCTCCAGCTCGAGGGAGGTGTTATAATAGTTAGTTGAATAATAGGCCTAACTAGTGGGCTTGGTCCTAGACTAAAGCCCTTGTACTATCATACTTGTAATGTAGTACTACTTTTCTAGTATAAATATACATGCTAGTCATCCTATTGGGAATAGCTTCACAAATTATTCTTCTCTTTTCTAATAGTATGCAACACTGAGTTTGGATGAAAAGTTTGACATAAAGATAAATATTCTTCAAAAGATGGTTTTTGTCATGAAGGCTAACATTATAAGCACCTTGTTTCTGTTAGGGCCCTAATTACATGCGACAAGTTCTGAATAGGCCATCAGTTACATGTGGCAGATTCTGAATTGGGTAGTTATATAATATTATTAGTTAGTTCTATGGCAATTATGTGTCATAAGTGACAGTTATTATGTATTAGTATGTCATAGGTGGCTGTTATTATGTATTAATGACAGTGAGGAGTAGTTATTGTGTAGTGTATATATATATATATATATATATATATATATATATATATATATATTATCTATTGGGCATTATTTTGAAGAGGAGGGATAGGTCTTAGGGAAATGGGGAGGTTTCTGGTGCCTTGAAGCCAGAGGGCTGTCCAAGTGGGCAGATTTGTGTAATTCTACATGAATTACAGTGTGGGTGTGTGGTTGGATGTGATCCAACCAGTGTGCATTATTTGAAATCTGTGTTTCTATTGATTTCAATAAGAGTTCCTAATCACTTTCCTGTACTGTTCTGGACTTGGCCTGTATAAGACATGGTTTTATTACAAATTACAGTAAGTAATTAATTGAAGGTCTAATTAGGCACAATGAATGATGGCCATGGTGGGGCTGTTTCAGCCTAAGAGTAATTGACCCCACAATAATGTTTCTTCTTTGCTATTTTTGATCCATATAATATTGTTCTTCATTTGGGTCCATTTGATTATGTACTGATGGAATCTGCTCCTCTCTTTATCGTGTATATCACCCTTAAGGTGTTTTGTAATTACCATTAGGCCTTTTTCTTCTATGGCAGTTTATCTAAATGTTTGATGTGTGAATTATTATGGTTTAGGATGAGATTTTTTGAAACTTGCTTTGTTACTTGATTTGATTTCATTTTTACTGACTGGATGCAGCTGACTCTGATAATGCATATACTGAATCTGATGATGAGTTTCAGACATGTCGGATTTGCAATATGGAGGAGGTAATATCTTTTTGTTTTACAAATCATCTTAGATTATTTTGATGCTAGGGATGCTGGAATCACTTGTAATTCTTTCATGCAGGAAAGGTCATTACTGCTCCAGTGTTCGTGCTGTGGTAAATTGGTCCATCAGGCATGCTTGATTAACCCTATAATTGATTTAGTTCCTGAAGAGTGGTCATGCCATTTATGCAAGGGAAAAACAAATGAATATCTTCGAGCATGACAGGCCTATGTAACTGAACTTCAGAAGAGGTTTATAGCTTAAACAGTTCCTTTAAAGTTCTAGGGGTCTGGTTGTAATGATAACAATGCACAATTTTCTTGCAAACGCAAGTTACTTTGTTTTATCCCTAAATATTCCAAAGGTGTATTAAAAAAAGAACAGAAAAAAAAAAAGAAAATAAATGGGAGGGCCTTAATGCATGTTTGATGTACTTATTACAGGTATGATGCAGCTTTGGAGTGCAAGACAAAAATGCTAGAGATTGTTCGATCTCTAGATATTCCAAATAATCCTTTAGATGATATTATAGACCAGGTAGTGATCACATGTTGATTCACCTCCTTGCTTTGTAAATATTTGTTTTAGCATATATTTGCTGTCCTCTCTAAAAGTGCAGGTTCTTTTTTTTTTTTTCTTTGTTTTGCTAATTGTCTTCTAGCATATAATAAAACAGGCATTTTATGCTTCTGTGTCATGGGCAGTATTCCAACTTTTTCTGATTTAAGTTTATGTGCCCAACAAGAGGGTTTAATGATACTATTGAGGTTTATTTCAGAATGACAATTGGGATGTAAGGGGCCAGTATATATAAAGATACTGGCTTTTTTGTGGATTACAGTTGTTGTTGTTGAACAAGTAAATAATATGTTTATACTGTGGGTTTGGGTCCTTGCTTTTGTGTTGAAAGTGTGCTATCCCTGCTTGTTTGGAATAATGAATGCCCATTGCCTTTACTTGAGGATCCAAGATCTGATCTATGTTTTCACAGAATTGACCAACTAGATGTCCGTAAGATTATAGTTCATTCTTTTATCACCTCCAATGCCGTCTGCAATTAATGTCAAACCTGATCCACCTGCACTCTCATAAGTTATTGTAAAAGAGGTTTCACCATATTGGATTGCAACTGCCCTTTAGTGTGTTCAAGTCATTAATGGAGACACACCAAAAAAAAGAGATCATTAATAGAGGAGTGACACCGCTATGGTCTGTAGGTGATGATTTTCCCTAACTTTAGGAGTGGCATGGGTTTGTCAAGTACCTTTTTCATGCTCCTGGCTTGTATTGGAATTGGATGATGACAGTCATTGGATACTGGATATGTATCTAATGTGTACATAATTACTACTACATTTTTTTAAGATACTTGCATGATACTTCTACTTTGGGGATACTTCCTAAAATACAGCAGAAATAGACTATGTACAGGGTGTGTGTAGGTTATAATTTGGTGCAAAATTCTCAAAAGAAAGGTGTTATAAAATGGTGGAAATATGAATACCTTGTTTGAAGACCTAAGAAGTGAGAAATGAATCTGAATAGAATAGCTTTGTCTGGGAGCTGGAGTACATTAGAATTAATTGGTCTAAAAGTGAAGACAGCCACAAGAGAAAAACATTATAATGTATGTAAATCACATATTATTTATAGGTTACCCAAAAAAACGCTATTACATTGTGCTACAATTATTGTGTACTTGTTGAGAATAAATAAAATAAACACCATCATAATTGAAGCCAAATTATGTCAGTAATTTTTCATTCACATGGACATGTAAATTATCTAGTGGTTATTTCTTCTAAACAGGTATATTTCTTCCGCGGGTTATTTCTATGAAGGTTGTGTTTCTCTCAGTATATGGCTATATGCGTAAATTTGCTAGCAAATTAATCTAACTGAAGATAAAAGGTCGAGCACTGCCCCAGTTATGTTTTACAAAAAATAATTGATTCAGTTATTCTCTTTCTTGGTAGTGCATGCATGGTCCCAATTGTAAGATTGGCAACTTCTGTACGGTTGGTGGAAGACTACAGGAAGTTAATGTCTTGGCTGGTCTCATTCTTCCTATTTGGGGAACCATAGAGAAGGCCCTTTCTAAGCAGGTAAGCTGCCTCTGTGCTGCTTTACCGGCACATAAAATGCTAGATACCTAAACACCAAAAGATTCTAGCAAGAACTTTATGTTTAGCTGATGTGCCAGCTATCAATTCGTGAATTGATTTTTTTTCCCTTTGTGCTACCATCTTGGTCTGGTGATTTGAAGGTTGAAACATCTAGGTTTGCAATGTGATAAAATTGTAACAGTTGGCTCTAATGATTCATTCCTAAAAAAGCTTACGGTGTGAGGTGGCTTGTTTTGTTATTGTAGAATTATCCTTTTTATTTTTTTGGTAAAGATTGTAGAATTATCCTTTTTCCTGGCTTTACTAAGATAAGATTTCTGATTGTCAGTACTTTCAAAAATTTACTTATGCCTATATATCTCTTAGGAAAATATGCTCAAACTGCACATAATCTCTACAGGCCCGCCCAAGCCAGAGGAGGCTTCGCGTTGTGCGCATAGAAACTACTACAGATGACCAACGTATAGTTGGGCTTCTTGTTCCGAATGCAGCAGTTGAAACTGCACTTCAAGGTTCTCTCTCTTCTTTATCACACACGCATACAAGTGAACATGCAATTACGATTTGCTTACATATAAGAGGGAATACGCTTCTGCTTGTCTGTGCGACTATTTATATGCTTGAGATTCTTATAGTATAAAACTTGGTGTCTTATCTTTTCAATCAATTCAGTGCAATTTTGAAATGGTTTCACGAGATATAAGAACATTGTGTGTTTCGAGCTAGACTTAATTATCTAGTGGTTAAAGCAAAAGTTCAGTTGTATAAATGCATAAGAAATGAGTGTTGAATTGGTTGTTTCTATTCTCTGATCAAGCTGATGTTCGTGGATGATTGGCAATTTGGCATGGTAAGATCCTTCCTTTTATATATGGGTCTAATTAAATACATATTCTAACTTTACCAAAAAAAAAAATAGATATTCTAAAGTGGAGTGTTTGATCTCGTAATGAAATTAATGGAAAAGTGCAAAAAGTATGCCTTTCCTTGGCGATTTTGGGGATAGGTTGGCATTTTTTCTCTCTAGTTCCTTTTGATTTTAAAATTAAATAAATATAAGAAATGGCTTCAATACAGGCTTGAACCTGTTAGTTTAACTAATGTACTACAGTACATGGGATGAGAGGTATACGGAAGTGACACATGATAGCTGCCTTTAGAGTTTGAGTACATCAGAAATATTAAGAAATGACCCTAGAGAGCTTTTATCCAATATAAAATTCACATCAAACAAGGAATTATGCTTCTTATTCTTACTATTTTGGTTATAATGCCACTTGCGTACAAAAAAAAAATGGTTATCTTAGTTTAGGTTCTCATAGAAGACTTAAGAAAATTACACTACATATTTTAGAAGCTATATTTTGGAGCTCACTGGGGCTGCCCAGGTTAATGATATTCTATATATGCATTTTGATCTGCCTTAGTTTTTGTAAGGTGATGCAGAAACTAGTCTAATTTGGACTTTGTCATATTCACAGATTTAGCATGGGTTCGAGAAATCGATGACTGACCTGGGACAACATATTTTGCTCACCTCTTTTTTGGAAAGTGGCACAGTTGCTGCCTTTAAGGTTGCTTGCGCTAGTGTCAATATCTGGTGTTTTGGAGTGCACAGGCGGTTTTTGTTTATAGAGAACGCTCAATCTTTACGCAATTTTTTTGGAGGGCCAGTGATTCAACCTCGGCTTTAGGCAACATGATTGTGCAGTCATATTATTTTGTTGCCCATTTATGGCATATAATTTGATTTTGTATATCTGTAAAGATGATCACTGGGAAAGTGAAAGGCAGTAGATTGATAGGTGTATACATAGTTAAGTCTGAATTAGTTTGCATCAATTTCCCATACTGAACCTTCTAAATTATATGTGAAGTAAATATTTCTTTGTGCAACACTGATCATTTCATTATCGCAAACTGACAGAAATATGAGCACACCTAACATCCAGAAAAACACTCATCTTATTCTCTATCTTCTATGTTGGATCAGCACACAAATGGAGCATCTATATGGTGGTCAATGCAATAGAGGCCAGGTCGTTGAGTGAAACCCTGCCTTTTCAGCTTCTCTCTAGCCTTCAGAACAAGCTCCTGGTTTGTAACTGCACCATCAGTCTCCTCGATTATAGCTTGGATTGCATTGCTAAAAGCTCCATAAGCTTGGTCAGTGTTTCCCGGAGGACTTGCATCTGCTGAAGTTTGGTCAGTCTGGCAGCCACTCATCAGAATTCCACCATCTGGAAGGCCACGTTTAGTTGATCCGGCATATACCTCATGCTTGCTTCCTACCTGTGTCTCCAAGGCAGGTTTTGCATATCCCTCATCATTCTCATCTAGCTTTTGTTTGAGGAACTCCTGAGCAAGACTTCCTACCATTCCCCAAATTCTACCATGACTTCCACCTTCACCTTCTCCTTGTTGGAGCTTGTTCAGGATAACGTTCATGAACTTCTTCACTTTAGGGCTGGCATCTTCCCCAAAGATATCAAATAGTGTAGGTCTCAGTTTCCCGACATCTATATCATCTTTCCCAGTTTTCTGCTTGAGTACTTCAATTAAAGTTGACAGAGGCAGAGACCTACTCTTCACATGGCCATACTCCCCATGTGCCACTTGAACATCTCTTTCTTCCTCATCGTCATTGCGTCTATGGTGACGCAATCCAGAAGGGATATGAATACCACGAGACTCAATTGCATCTTCCACAGTACGATGCAGAAAGCTTTTAAATCCAAATCCAGAGCTTGAATCTTCACCTTCTTCCTTTGTGCTCTCTCCTATCTGTTCCTTGGCTTCTTCAAGCAAGCCACCACTGTGGCAAGAATCAGAAACAATTGTGATCCTGCAACCTCTTGGGATCCCACCTACAAATTCCCTGAAATCATCATCTGCTTGCAGTACACATAAACAAACCCCACCAGTCAATAAGCAGTTTTTCCAAATTCCCACTAGGATCACGCCAATGTAATGTCATTTTACCAAAAAAGAAAATACACCACTTACTTTTGGAATATACCCAGTAAAATGTTTCTACAGAACAATAAAATGTGAACTTGTATGTGAAAAATTTCAGAATTTGATGTCTAAGAAATGAAATTGTACTACGTTCTAACTTCATATTCATAATCTTTGTCAAAATTCAGCAATAAAACAAAGATCACATAGCATTCATCAAGAAGGATATGAAGCTCTCAGCTCCCCCACAACTTTCTCCTCCTTCTTTACCATTTCAAATTATCTGATAGAAGAGGAAACGGATAAAAGGGATGGAATTGGGGCTTAACTCATGTGACAGATAATGGTTTGGCTCTTCTAAAGGAGTGGAGACGATGGGGGAAAACTTTCGGAGATTTGGGGCTTAATTCATCACATAAGACTGCAAATGACATGTTAACATAATAAAGTAAATCTTAATTTGAACGGAGAGTTAATATCGGGGGCAAATGGTAACAAATTAAAAGTGTAGTATCTTAAATTGGTCTAATTAAAATTATAAAGTGATGAAAATTATTTCAGAGTTTTATAAGTGTAGAAACATTTTATGTAATTTGTTGGAGAATTAAGTTGTTAAATTTATTAAATTTCTTACTTAAATAAATCTAATATCTCATCAAACTTTGTAAAATATTGATAAACTCATCTTATGAATATATCTTTTTCCAAATAAAAGTTCAGGTAAAAAGAAATCTCTGGTCTGGTCGAAAGCGTTTTTGTATATAGCTGAGTTGTGAGGAATCCAATTTGGCAAATAAATTATTAAATAATTAAATAACTAAGCAAAAAGGTCGAAAGGAGCAGATCTATAGAAGGTCTTTGATAAAATAATACAATGAGAACAAGAATAAGAATAAGAGCGATGAAGGAGCCAATCAGCATAGTTACAAGAGATCACCAGTGATGAGATTCATATCGCAGGGAACAATGCACTCGTCGTAGCCGGTGTCGTCGTCCTCGCCGGTCTCGGCGGGGAGGCGCGTGCCGTGGCCGCTGTAGTGGACGAAGAGCACGTCGCCGGGCTCCGCCGATCGGATGAGCGCGGAAAGCGCCGATCGTATGTTCTTGCCGGTGGGTTGGGTATATGAGTCGTCGGTGTCGATCAAGACGGTGATGTCGTCCTCCGAGAACCCGAAGCGCTCGACCAGGCACTTGTACATCCTCCACACATCGTTGATGCACCCTCTCAGCTCCGCCTTCGTTCCTGCATAGTTGCATCCGATCAACACGGCCTTCTTCGCCATTGCTCGGCACCTCTCACTCAATCTCTTAATTTGATCTCAAACAAAGTAGCTTTCTTTCTCTCAGATTGAAAGCAGTGTCTTTCCCATTTTATTTTACTTTTTTCCTTATTTTCTATCTTCCATGATTGCTTCGATATGTATCTACCACTCAGACTTTGATTGGATGAGAGAAAGTTGCAACCTTTGCATTGATTGGTTTTGACATTTGTGTGTCGGCAATTTTACACTCTGTGGGATCATTCTCATCTTTATATTTATTTATTATAAAGTGTGTTAAATGCAAATTATTAGACAACTGTTTTTGCTTTTTTAATTTTTGGGAATAACCGGAGAATTCATTACCTGCGGTGATGAGATTAACTTACCAAATTAGTATCATATGTTTCTTTGTAAGTTTGCAACTGTATGAGAGGCTGCAAATGTCAGTTTCAGACATCCAGTCATTTTTGTGAATGACCTCCTTTATTCAGCTTAAACAAAAGAATGACATCCCAATCCCCCAACCCCCCAATCCCAAAGTTCCATCCCTCTCTCCAACAATGTATAAGAATAAAATAAAAAAAGAGAATGAAATCCTTATTTACTATTGTTTTTCCTTTTCTAAAGTCATATTATATATAAATATAGATTTATAAATGGTAAAAACATTTTAATCTAAAATGTATTTTTAAAAATTTTGTTGGCTAAAATACTATTTACAATAAATTCAAATTATCATAAATTTTAAAAATGTTTTTATGAAAAGCTAAACTCAATTTTTATAAATAAATATTTTTATTCTTATTATAAATGTTATGTCTTATTAAAAAATAAAATTGACTTTTATATCTTTAATATCTACTACTTTATTAGGTAAATTTGTTTGTCTAAATATCATTTTCAAAAATTTTATATATTAAAGGACCTTTTATTATAAATTTAAATTATCATTAAATTTAAAAATATTTTTATGAAAATTAAACTCATTTTAATAATAATTTTTTTGTTCTCATTACAAATGTTATGCCTTATTAAACATAATTTCTATTTTGTATTTTTAATATTTACTATTTTATTAAGCATTCAATATAAAATTAACTATTTTCACTAAAATAGAATTTTTAAAAAATATTTTGATTAAACATTAAACTCTACAAATTAAATTATATTTTATAATTTTTAGTGTCTACTTTTTTATAAAATAGTTGCTATAACATCAATTAGTTTTTTGAAAAAGTATATATTGTGATTAACCCATTTTGTTTTCCGTGATTGTAATTAATTTCTCAATTGAAGACTCTGTTCTAATCTCTCATAAGCAACAAATACTTGGTCTTTGTCCTCTCTATACAAATGTAGTTCAACGAAAGAGTGGAGTGGCAGCTCTAAGGGATATTTAATTACATTTTGTGTGAAGTATACTAGGTTAATTAGTCAATCAGGGGAAAAGTCACGCATTACCTTCCATTGTTGTTTAATTAAGCTATCCTAGTTACAGTCATAAGCCTTGATTGCTACTTCTCTATCATGTAAGTGTACTTCATAATCCGTTTTGTAACTCTCTCCATTGATTTTTTTCCTTGAAACCCTTTGTTACAAAGAAAGTTACTGTGGAAGACATTTAATTTGCAAGGAAGGGTTTCATGAAAAAAAAAAAAAAAATCAATGGAGGAAGTTTCAACACGTTTTATGAAGGGCATTTACAGGATTGAGAAGTAGTAATCAAAGCCTATATCTAGAAGATGATAGCCTAATCAGATAACAAGGGTAAATTACCAAAATTTTTTAAATAAATTCATGTGAGATATTTACCCATATTGACTAATCTAGTACAGTTAACATAGAACAAAATTAAATACATCTCATAGTTGCCACATCAGTATTTCGCTAAGCTACATACATATGGAAAGAATGACGACCAATTGTTTGTTGTTTATGATAAATTAGAACAAAGTCTTCAATTGGAATATGCATGTGTTTTGGTGTGCACGTTTTATAGACTTTGTAGCTTAAATTTTGTCAGAGTTAAAATATGTTAGATCTTATATTTTATAGAAATAGTAAAGATGAGAATATTAAAATAAATTAATAGATATATAAAAAAAAATTAAAATGATTATATTCAAAAAAATTAATGTTGTTGCTATTAAAAAGAAAATATTTTTAGGTCGAACATCTTTCTACACAGATTAATGCATGAAATGTTGCTGCTAACCTTTGTGAAACAATTGATGAAATGAAACTTTTGAATGAAGCAGTCTAGATTACGAGGCAAGATTTAAAGCTCTTGACAGCCTTTGAAAGGCATGATTGAAAACACTGCCTTATTTACTCCAATTGGAGAGGGATTAGGATACAATTTGAAATAAAATTTATAGAAAAATCTTTCAAGCATGAACTAATAACTATGAATTCATGATATTTCAGACCAATTTCAAAAATAGAAACATACCATATTCAATTCGTAAGAGAAAACCTCCCTGGTAGTAAGAAATATCTTTAAGATATAACAAGTGGGATGAAAAATCTATTGATGTTAAAATTTAAAAAGGGGAGGGGATTTGAAATTTGAAACTGAAAAATGTTAAAAAACCTCCATCTGACTTAACATTGACACAAACGGATAGACCCATGCGTTATACTATTCTTTCTTACAATTTATTCAATCTTAATGAACATGAAGAGTGGGACTTATAAGTCAATACAAAACCAAAAGGGCATTGTTAGACCATGCAAAAACACTCTTTATCACTGCACAAATCTATTAGGCATATCAACAAATGGACCTGTTCATCAAATAGCATACCAAAGCAACCCCAAAAACCAAATCATAAGAAAAGCATGCTTGAATGCAATTCAAAATGTCCGGCCTAAGTAACAACTTTAGAATCAAAGAAAGCACTTGTAGATGCATACTTTTGCTTGATTTCTGACACCAACCTTAGAATTTGAACCATTTTTAAAGGCTTTTTGGTTAGCTTCCACTTTAGATTTTGAAACTTTTGTGGAGGCTTCCTGGTCAACTTCCACTTTCCTACATCTCTTTTGCTACTCCTAGACAAGCCAAGTTAAACAAAAATGGTTAAATGGGGTTAGAAAATTCAAAATGAAAAAACAGCCAACACTTATTCGAAATGAAAAAAGAAGTCCTAGCTTTCTACCCAAGTTTTTAGATTCGTTTGTTGTCCATGGCAAAATGTGGGTGAGTAACTTGGATGTTGGAATTGAGGAGTGCAAGGTATGTGGAGCAAAGAGGCAGACAACCAATGCCAACTTCTCTAGTAGCAGAGTAAAGAGTGAAGTCAACGACAAGAGACAAAGTGAGGCGAAGCAGAGCCAAGATGACACATTCCCAGAAGAATTTGGAATATTTACGCTTACGTCATTAATGAAAATAGTTTCCTTACTTGTTCTTTGTGTTTTGATGAAGAACAAAGAACTGAGAACAAAAGCAAATTTGTATTGTTATGAATTTTTTGTTCTAAAAACAAGTTTATGAATAAAAATGTTCAAAAACTATCAGCTCATAAACACTTCAACAAACAAGTTTTTTAATGTTTTTTTCTTGAAAACAAAAAATCATTCTCATGAACATATATAAAATAGGCCCTTGATTTTTTATGGAACTCAATAATACTATTTAATTTATTTAACCAATCTCATATAATAAGATAAGATTCTGTATTCTTCTTATTATTGTTGTTTACACATTGTGACATATATAGGCATCCAGATCATATTTTCAAGAAAAATAATATGCATAAAATATTATTATTTCATATCATAATTCTATAATTTAAGAAATAAACTACTACAACAAAGTACATGTTAAATTATAGAGTTATTGACTTCTACTTTGAGATGCTTGAATTATAAAATAATTGCACACAAGTGTTGATAGCTTTATATTAGTTGATCTTCCAAAGTGCATATCTAATTGATTTGTACAAGTCGGAGGTATATAGTATATGTTGTGAATTTATCCATAGGAAATTGTGTTGCCATAGGCTTGAACACTTGTATGAATGTGGTAAAAGATAACAAAAAATAAACATAATTGAGGGAGGTATTAGACGGATGGACGAGGAACATAACCTTAATGGAGTTTTGGGCCACGGGTTTGAGACCTAACTCTTGGGTCAATCAAATAGTCACATGTGTCTGAGCCTAAAGTTTGTGACTTGCCAAATAATCCAGAGTATTAACAGCTCAAACAATGGACTGACAATTAAGTGGCTTTTGGGCAATGAATTGGGACATATGATTATTATGATTGCCTTTGGAATATAATTATTTTAGGGATAAAATGGGCGGGAGATAACTAGTAGTCTGGGACTTAGGTCATTTATGAAGTGAGGTCAAGGTATCACTAAGTTACATAGTAACTCTATATAAACAAAATGGTAATTGTGAGGCTACATCGATAGCCTCGGGTCACATCTCTTAATGTGGCCCAATCTTAAATATTGATAAAATTTTTAAAAGAATTTAAAAAAAATGAAAGATAAAGATAAAAGTTATAAGTAAAATTATAAATATAATGATGTAGAAATAATAGTGCTGAAACAAAATGGCATTGGTGGCCCTTTTTGGACAATTGGATTGGATTAAAACATGCTTACATATAAATGTAATTTAATTTGGGAAAATAATTATATTTATTATTTTTGGAAATCTTGATGATGAAAATCTACATTATATATAAATATGTAGAAGAAATAAACGTTTTTCCTACAATATTATTTTCAAAAGTTTTATTTGCCAAAGTGCCATTTCATTATAAATTCAAATTACCTTAAAATTTTAAAAACATTTGTATTAAAAACTAAACTCAATTTTCATGAATACCTTTTATATTCTCATTATAAATGGTGTGTCTGAGTAAAAAATAAACTTAATTTTTATATTTAATTTTTACTATTTTTTACGAATCTAATATAACATTAATTATATTTATTAAAAACTAATTAGTAACAATATTTTTATTAAAATAAACTCTACTAATTGAACTCCATTTGTTTTTAGCTTTTATTTTTATTGCATGTTTGATATAACATCAATTAATTTTTTAAAAGTTAATTTATGTTATTTATAATTTTTAAATTCACATACAATGTATATGTGTTAAGGCTAATAACCAGTACATGTCTCCATTATCCAGGAAATTTATCGTGTTTACTAGATGGAGATCCCAATAAAATGATTACTTTTTTAATTTTTCATTTCCCTTGAGAACAATTTTATGTTGCACTCTGATAACTATTGACTATTAGTGTGTAAAAAAGTCAACGGTTTTCAAGTTCTTTATATTTCTAAGGAAATAGAGTAATAAAGGGAAAGCATGGGATTTGATGCGGCTATTGGTATGTAGATGGGGAAGATCATCATGTGATGACTTGTAAATGATGCTTATTTCTGTGATCATACAAATTCACAAGTTAATAAGCTTATTGAATAATAATAATCTTTAATAAGATTAGTTCTTTTCATATAAGAAGACTCGAAATGTTTACGAAGAGTAATTATTGATCACTGATTACCTTTTTTTATGAGCAAGTCATGAACATCTTCTCATAAGACTAGAGTTTGTGTTCTTCAACATAATAAATAAATCTTAACACAAAGTATATGAAAGAAAATAAAATTTATAAATTTCAAAATCACAATACACCTTTGATTTTCTTTTCTCATATATATGGTAATTGTACAATGTAATATCAGTAACATAGCAACTGTAATATAGCAACAAAATCTATAGAGGTGCAATATTTTCTTTTTTTTGGGAACATTGAGAGGTGCAAAATTGAAGAATTTGTTACTCTATAAGGAACAACCAGAACGCCAGAGACCCAGGCAGCAAAGGTATACTGTTTATTTATGTGGTATCCCAAATGTAAAAAGGGAACGATGAAATCAAGCAAACATGAACTTGCAGTTGCACACCCATTTTATAGGATTGACATAATTGCAGTTCACTCTGATTTCACTTCATTTGGCCTCCCTAGCTTGACCATTGACACAGCAAACTGGCTAGTGAAAAGGAAAGGTTGAGTGGCAAATGCTTCCACACAAGGAGCAGTTCTTGCATCCAAAAACAGAGATTGATCGGTTGACAATAAACCCGCCTTCCTCTGAAGATTTATATAATAGGTAGTGTCAAAAGTCCTTGGAGTTATGACATCAAGGTAAACCAAATCCAAGTCCCTTTTACATCCCTTCCTCAACAATTTCAGGTGATTGATGTTAAGTGAGGAGTCAGGCATTTTGGTACCATCGAAGTTTTAAAGCCTATCCACAAAAAAAGAGCAAGTGCTCCTCCCAAGTGTGTGTGAACCTGAGAGAGTGACCGAATCCAGAATGTCTAGCCCTCTTTCTTTGAAAAATTCAAGCAAAGCTGTGATGTGGGGACTGATGCAGGGAAAAAAAATATATAGCATCACTGATTTTCATCCCAAATTTTTTTTAAAAAAAGTAGAAAATGCCACTTTTAAAGTCAACCACAGATTATGTGGAATTCAGATTTTGCAGTTCTTAACTAAGATACTTCATGGGTAATTCTTATCTCATCTTTCTATTACACAGCATCTCTGAATGTCACTAGATTGCCTAGAAATTTTTCATTCAGGATTTGCAGATTTCTTAAAAGACCAGAATAACTTAGAGGAGATATGTTAACACCTAGGTAGGCATGAGAGGAGCCAATTTTACATCATGTCTTGTAGAGTGTGCGTGAGGATTACAAATGAATCACTTAAAAAGCAATGACATACATATTTTTTAGAAATATAAAAGAAAAAATTATTTATAAATATCTCTACTTAACCATTTAAATTTTTAAAATAATTAATTTTTAATATAATATTAAAATTTATATGATTAAATAGTTAAAAAATTAATTCTTTTTATCTTCATAAATAAAAATTTTCTATTATTTAAATTTAAACAAGAAACCCTTATGTGAAAAATAAGTTAAAGATATAAAATAACAAATTTTTATTAAATAATTTAAACTTTTAAGGTGATTTATTAGTTGCCTGAGAAAAGTCAAAATATGATATAAGTTATTAGAACAAATTGTGAGTAAAGCTAAAAAAAAAAAAAAGAGTGAGGAAAACTAGATTGTCGCCGCCATTGAGCTGAAGACAGATCCAGAATCCACGTCATAATAAAATACTATGATGCCACGTTATACAGGATTTATTTCAAAGGAATCCGCAATGATAGCCTCTTTCCTGGTTGTAAGTAAGCACGCAGCTGACAAAGGATTGGACGAAGGCACTTGAATTGGTCTGCAACTGCAATTGTGATTGTAATATTGTTGTTGCAACAACTACCGCAATCATATTCTGGCCTAATTACAAACTGTAATAGCAATATCTATTAACATTTTTCAGAATTGTCACAATCACAACATAATCTAAATTTGAAATCTTAACTATACCAGAGAATAGAAAGCACCCAAAAAACAAACAAAAAAGATGTTCTTCAGCCTACAGATAGTAAACTTGAAATTGCTATATTATATACAACAGCAAAACAAACCCATTAGCGACAATTGAACAATCACAATCCAGAAGAACAGAAAGCAATAGTTTGAAGCAGAATTGATAGCCAACGCATATTTACAGAGAAACGGCATAGCATTGCACACCAAAGACAGAAGCTTTCACAGAATGTAACCTTTTGATCATTTCTAAGCCTTGCAACAAACAAAACGACCGAGCCCCTTAGGAGATTTCCCTTCGATGTCCCTGGAAATCTCAACCTCTTTCTGGTGCTTGTGTCTCTTCTTGTCTTCATCCTTAGGAACTGTTATGGTCAACACCCCATCACGCATTGAGGCCTTGATTTCATCCACTTTGGCATTTTCAGGCAACCGGAACTGCCTCGAGTAGCTACCATAGCCCGTCCTTTCCTTGCAGTGCCACTTGAATGTCTTCTTCTCGTCCTTGGCCTCGTTGGTCTCTTCGTCATCTTCTTTTCTCTCTGCACGGATGCAGAGTACTCTTCCTTCTTGGACTTCAAGCTTCACATCCTCTTTGGTGAGCCCGGGAAGGTCGATTTGGAAGATATGGGCATTTTGAGTCTCCTTCCAATCCATCTGGGTGTCTGAATTTTCGCTGAAGAAAGCTCGGAAAGGATCAAAGAGGTCGCTTCGGTTCAACAGGGTATGAAACAGAGACATTTTCAATGTGATCAGAGATTTAATGCTTAGAAGGTGTGCTTGTATTGCTGGTATTACTTGCTTCTTTCTTCTACTTTAATTTGCATTTATATATGCTGATGGAAGAGAAGGAAGGGACACGCGTCTTCTTGAAAATTCTGGATTTATATAGAATACTGCTTCTTTATTGAGAAAATGGAATGTCCCCAGTCTAAGCCATCATTCCACATCCACCGTGCGAGAAAGTGTGCGGAAGTCAAATTTCAACCTTTCATAGAAGTCTCTAGTTGTTCCTGGAAATATAATGTTAAATAATGCTACTATCAAGTGACAGCCTTTATTGGGTCCAGATGCGACACCATGGATGATTTTGGATTGGTGTCCCTGGGATCTCATTAAGTTTATAATTTTAGTTATTTTTTATGCGGGTTTTAAATATTTCCTCCCACTTACTTTTAAATTTCTTTCCTTCCAAGTTCTATCTCTAACAGTACGACCTAATTGCTTAACAACTCTAGGCAATTTGGGTCCAGATGATTAAGAATTGCTCCTCTTAGGGAATGTACAACACGAAATTTTTTAGTGAATCTCATCTAATCTAAGAGATAATACCAAATTTTATAAAAATTTTGTATTGTCTTTGTTCAATATAAATAGTGCCACTCAATATGATTATGGGTTGTAACACTATTGGCTTTATGCAATCCAACTATTTTTTTGAATTAGAGTAAATCCAAATAATATTATAAGATGCTGTAGCAAGTTGTATTAGTCTTCTATATAATTGTAATGTCATATATGTGGTCCGTGTAAATTTACACAGATTTAAATTTGTATGAGCACTACTCTTTAAATTATTTGATATTCTAAGATAATAGTTAACCCTTTTCGGAACAAATTCAAATATGTAACTGCTCAATTTACCCAAAAAAAGATGCAACTACTAAGGTTAGAATATGTAACTGTAAACTACTATGGTTAGAATAGAAAACTATTCTTCTGTTACAAGGCCTGTAGGGAAAAGCTTCACGATCAGCTATTAGGTCCTTGTTTTCTTGGCCATGACCCCCAACACAAGAACAAACTGAGTAACAACTCCAAAACAATGAGGCCCCACTGGCCTAAACTGGGGTTTTACAGCAGCCCATAACTGAGTTATATACGCTGTTGGCCCATAACCCACTTCACAATTTCTTCTTTTTGGGTCTTCTGCTGGTACTCTCATTCTCAATAACTACACTTCTTGCATATAGGCAAAGAAAGCTGATTATAGAGCAGCTGCCAGCAGGGAATATATAAATGAAATGAATTGAATACAAACGTATGTGTAAATGAAATGAGGCTCCTAGTTTTAGCGAATGAAAGTGGGCACACAATGCCACCTCCAATAAAGAATTTGGAGAAAAAGTGAGATAGAAGTAGCCTTGTGATGTCTGGGAAATCAAATTGGAAAGGGGAACACTGTGGTCCAGCTATTTATGGTGTGTTGTGTTTCAAGCCTGATTGTCATTATCTAGACAATGATGAGACGCAGGACCAGTATGTGATCCTTTCTTGTGAACGTACAAATAGGTAATTATTAATAAAAATTAAATTAGAAGGGCTTCATGCTCATTGGTGGTCATCTTAAAGACTCCCCAACTTGTATATAAAATAAAATAAATTACTTACATTTAATTTAATATAAACCAAGATATGTAATTACTTTATAAAAATTGTTCATCAACATAACATGATTATTGGTAATAAAATTATGCTGTTTAAATTGCTCGTATAATTTTTTTTATTTTTTACATTTTACTATACATAAGTAGTGAAATTAATACAAAATCCAAATTAGTAGCATTATAATTGCCAAATAAAGATTCTCGGTTATTGTATCTTTTGATTTTAATAATTTTAGACAAATTTTAAAAATTAGTGAGCAATATTTAATTATTAGTTTCACTATTATTTTTTACTAATTTTTTAAATTTTTTTCTTACTTATTATACTTCATGATAATAACCACCATCAAAGAATCCAAATCTTATAATTGCCTTATTATGTGGAGAGATTTCATGAGATCATTGGTTTGATGTACTCACCACATATAAGGTATACTGCCTTTCTCACTTACTACTCAATCTTTTCATAAAAAGACCCAAAAAACCTTCTTATTCATGCCTTCAACATGGATCTCAAAATCCTTCAAACTTTGGCTACAAGACGACCCATGATTTTTATGGAATTTAAAAAGTGGAAAAATCTTTTACCCAAAAAAATTGTAATTATACTTTTCTCCCAATTAGAATTGATGTTACAATTAACGGTCATATGATTCTTTCAACAATAGCATGTGCTAGCTTAATCCCAAGAAAACACCAAAATGAAAATGCAAACATGTAAGAAATAATCAAAATGACGGTGGTCATGTGTATACGTACTACGTAGCTTGTTAAGGGAAAAAGAGTGAAGCTTGGAAGAGATAACCGATAATTGTACGTGCAAAAATAGAGTACATAAATAATGGAGAGGAATTGTACTTTTATCATACTTTTTCTAGGATCATGAACATGGACACCAACAACAACAAAGAAAGGTAACATCCTTTCTGTTTTGTGCAAGACAACTAAATGTTAACCACAACGCAGTCCAACTTCGCATGTTGTACTCCCAACAACGCCAGCCCTGACTAGGTTGCATTATGCCCACTCTCGAAACTAGCAAGAATAATGCGTTAGTGAAACAGAAAAAGAAAAAGGTGTATACAGAGGAGGGCCTGCTAATCTGGCCTGGTCTACTCTGATTTGGTCATCTCTAACTCTCTTTCCACGCAAGAATTTAGCTTAACCTACTCGTTCTCTTTTTCCAAGTGATCTGCCATCCATGAATTAATGGATCTGCAAGTTTGTCAGAAATGTTGTGTACCTTTTGTTCTCTCTCTTTCTCTCTCGAGTAATGCTATATCTACATCATTTTTTTGCTACGTCTTTGACGTGGCAATTGAGCAACGGGAAATGGAGCAAAACCAAATTGAAAATTTAAGCGTGATGAAAGCGAAAATAAAACACCCAACCTCTCTCACTCGCTCTCGCTCTCCCGCTCTCCAGCTCTCGGTCACCGGCATCCTTTGTTGTTTATTTTCCCTCGCACATCATTAGCTCAGCTTTCCCAGCTTTTTCATCGCCATCGCTATCCAGTCAATCCTCCTCCTGTGAACTATTTCGTGGGGTGAAAAAAATTTTTAAAAAAATGAACAGAGCGCAGCTCGAAAAAAAAGGAAAAACAACTCTTGTTCATTTTCATTTCAAACCTCATCGTATAGTTTCTCTCTCCCTAAGGTTTCTGTGGCTCACTTCTCACTAGTATTTATGTTTGTATACTACTTATTCAGGTTGGAGGTTGTGCTTTTGTTCATAGTATACCTTGCATATGGCTATAATGAAGGTAGAAGCCTCTCATACATTCTTCTCATAGGTAAAATGTATCCACCATTCTGTCTTCTCTTTTTCTATCGTCATTTATTTTGTATCCATGCACAAAATGTTAAAGTGTAACACGGCGATAGTTAAAGTGTAACCTGACAATTGCTAAAGTGTAACGTGCAATACAAAAGTGTAACCTATTGATAGTTAAAGTGTAACTTTTAATGAAACATTTACTTTGCCTAATAAAATAGTATGATGCACTAGATAAGGTTTTTCCTTCAAATAAAACATTTACTACACAGAAGGAAGTAGTTTTGATCAATTGCATCCGAATTGAATTATGAAATTTCTTATGCGAAACATGGCGATAGCTAAAGTGTAACCTCGCGATTGCTAAAGTGTAACATACGATACAAAAGTGTAACTACCCGTAGCTAAAGTGTAACTTTTAATGGAACATTTATTTTGCCTAAGAAAATAGTATGATGCATTAGATAAGGTTTTTCCTTCAAATAGAACATTTACTATGCATAAGGAAGTAGTTTTGATCAACTAAATCCGAATTGAATCATGAAATTTCTTATGCAGAATATGGCGATAGCTAAAGTATAACCTCGTGATTGCTAAAGTGTAACGTGCGATACAAAAGTGTAACTACCCATAGCTAAAGTGTAACTTTTAATAAAACGTTTACTTTGCCTAAGAAAATAGTATGATGCAATAGATAAGGTTTTTCCTTCAAATAGAACATTTACCATGTGCTAGGTTACACTTACTAGTATAATATTCTATTTGAACAAAAAACCTTATCTAGTGCATCATACTATTTTCTTAGGCAAAGTAAACATTCCATTAAAAGTTACACTTTAACTATGAGTAGTTACACTTTTGTATCGCACGTTACACTTTAGCAATTGCAAGGTTACACTTTAGCTATCGCCGTGTTACACTTTAATATTTCGTGCATGGATAGAAAACAAATGACGATAGAAAAAGAGAAGACAGAATGGTGGGTACATTTTACCTATGAGAAGAATGTATGAGAGGCTTCCATCTTCATTATAGCCATATGCAAGGTATACTATGAACAAAAGCACAACCTCCAACTTGAATAAGTAGTATACAAATAGAAATGCTAGTGAGAAGCGAGCCACAGAAACCCCAGGAGAGAGAAACTATAGGATGAGGTTTGAAATAAAAATGAACAAGAGTCATTTTTCCTTTTTCTTCGAACTGCGCTCTGTTCATGTTTTTTAAAATTTTTCCCACCCCACGAAATAGTTCACAGGAGGAGGCTGACTGGACAGCGACGATGACGAAAGAGTCGGGAAAGCTGAGATGATGATGTGTGAGGGAAAACGAGCAACAAAGGACGCCGGTGACCGAGAGCTAGAGAGCGGGAGCGAGTGAGAGAGGCTAAGTGTTTTATTTTCGCTTTCGTCACACTTAAATTTTCAATTTGGTTTTGCTCCATTTCCCGCTGCTCGATTGCCACATCAGAGACTTAGCGAACATAGCGAAAAAACGACATAAATATAGCATTACTTCACTTTGGATCCTATTTGCTGCCATCTTCTCGAATTTCTAGGTGATTGCACCTTGTCTGGAGGACAGGTTGTCTTAAATTCTGTAGTTTAGGATGCAACTTCATTCATGTTACTTTATAATTGATCAAATTTCGAAAAGAGATACTGCCAGAAACATTTTATAATAATAATAAATAAAATTTTGTTTTAATTTTTTTAATTTATAGTATTTATCATTTAAAGAATAAATATAAAAAATAAAAATGTTATTAAATAATTTTAAAAATAATAAAATATTTTTTATCTTTTTATAATATATACTTATAAAAAAATTTGATTAATTAAATATTTAATAAATATAATAATTTTAATCAGAGTAAAACTGATAAAAAGTAATTAATATTTTTTAATTTTAAAAAAAGTGATAATTAAAAATGATCAAAAGAAAGACTCAAGAGATAATAATTGTGGATAAAAAAAGTATTAAGTAACATCGTTTATATATATGAAAAAATTTATCTTAGTGCATTTTTTTAAAAATAAAATTTTTAAAATTATCATTTAGTATAAGATATCTTTTTTAATAATTTTTATCCTCTTTAATTTTTCTCTTCATTTTTGTCATTGGCCTAAATGCCAGTATTTAATTGACTTTTTTTTTTACCTAAGTTATCTTGACCAAAATTTTATTATTTTTTTCAATAAATACAACATTCACTTTTATTAAAATATTATCTTATCTTTTTTTATATGTCTAGTCATCTATTTTAATATTTTTATTTCTATTACTTTTATTTTTTTCTCTTGTTAACTTCTTAATACCTAACATTTATTATCATAAAGTATAATTAATTTTATAATAATTTAATAAAATTTTTCATTAAGCTTGATAGATATTTTGTGATTATAAATAACTCATATGGCATTTTTTTATTTCAAGCACTTAACTTGTATTTTATGTATAACATCTCTATCAATCTTTCCATTATTTTGTAAGTTTAATCTAAAATATCAAAATTTGATATGATATGCTCCTTAATTTTAAGATCCTAATTATTGTTAACTTTTTTTTTTCACTAAATTTGAATTTCATGCACTCTATCATGCTTCTATTTAAGTAAAAAATATTTAATTTCAAAGCTTCTCTCTACACTTCAAATTCAGAATTAACTTATTATCTTAAGTCCTCTACTAAAATTAACTGCCAGAATTTTATTTTCCTTAATTGTGTTTATATAATTATAATACTAGGTACTGTAATATTTTTTAAAACTGGATTTATTGTTCAACTAAGAGCGTTATTGGATCATTAATTTAATTGTTCAATCCTTAGTCAAATTGTATTATATTTGTATGCATAATTGTGTATGTCATTCCATGTGAATTTAAGAAAATGTTATTTGTATTGCTTGATGCCCATCAAGTGCTGTGCAAATTACCTAAACCTTGCAACTTAAACTTATATGAGTTGAGTTAAAATTTAGATAAATTCAATCATAGAAAAGTTTATACATCGCTATGTGAATGTGTGTACATGAATAATTAACTAAACTTCGTGATAAATCTTTGAGACTATAACAATTTTGATCGAATTATTAAGCTTACTTACATTGCAGTTATATTAACCAAATAATAGTTTTCAATTTTCATCAAATGATTGATGCATTAAACATATACTAAGCTCAATTAATCATTATTTTTTTAGATAGTCCCACAAGGCATCTCTCTTTATGTGAGACTAATTTTCACTAAAGTAAGAGTTGCATGGTATATCACTCCCACCAAGGATGATCTAGAATTAAACTCTAATTATATCATCTTAATATGACCAAAGATGCAATCAACTTCACTGTGCTAACCATTTGGCGATTTTCAATTAATCATATAATCTAAAATGAGAATAGATTGAACAAGTTCACTAAACATTAATGTTATTATTTTTGAAATATTTATTAATAGCTCATAAATATAAAATCACATTATAAACCCTAAGAGATATCTCAAACTCTTGGGAAAAATGCAATTAAGTTTGGGTGAAAACATTTTTAAAGTTTTATTCACCAAAATAAAAACAAGAAATAGGTGCAATGATCGCTTGAAATTAATTCAAAACAACAATCAAAATGGGAAGCCTTTGCGAAATGATCATCATGTGGCTTAGTTTAAGAAGGAAATAGAGGACAAATTCTTAAATGGGTAGATTGTGCAGATACAAATTGACAAAAAAAAAAAAAAAGCAATGTTGGTTCAAGTTTGGAACTTAATAATTCAAATGGAAGCCTCTTGCAAATGAACCATGTGCCTTTTTTTTCTAAGAAAGATCCACAAGATTAATGGTAGAAAACAAATAAGCAAAAGGGGAGGTTTACAATCTAAAATGGCATATTTTGGCATTTTAATTTTTTTAATTTTTTCAAGGTATTCCTTATTCTTTTGGATAAGAGACTAATCCCCTTCAAGGTGAGAGTTGTATAATAGTAAACTCCTCCCAATAAAAACAACTTTAAATTTGAACCTGTACAACCCTTCTAGCATTTTAATTTTACCATATTTATCTTAGCACTCATTATTAATCAACCATTATTCAAAGAGAAGGTCAATTCTTAATCAGATGGGGTGTCTCATTTATGGGGCAAAAGTATCAACATGAGCCAAACCCTAATATTGGAAAGGTAGGTAAATCATGGACAAAACCTTTCTATATGTAGCACATATAAAGAATATAGATTACCTAAGAAACAAATTAATTTGATTATGGAAATACTTATACTAGAATCCTTTATTTAATATTTATGCCGATAGAAGGAAATGAAAATAAGAGGAATGATGCCTCCACCCACTCATGATAGAATGAAATGGGAATGTAAACAATAGGGAATTTCATGAAGTGAGATGCCTTTCCTCAATTTTTGTTGTATCATTATGTATGTGTAGGATAGGGGTTTAAAGGATCCGGATATGATGACTAATTGCAAGAGCAAGAGTGCAATAACTGAAAGAGATATATTTTTAGGTAGTTGAAAAGTAAGTGAGAAAAAATAATAGATTTCACCATTAGGAATCATTTCTTAATTTGTAAAATATAACTGAAATTATTAAAGTTAAAGATCCTTAATTGTAGGGTATCCAAATCCAAATTTGGATCCCTTCATTTTAGAAATTTAATTTTGTTAATTTTAGACAATACAGAAGAAATAAAGAGCATTCCAACTTATAGGTCTTACTTTGTTTTTGTTACTAATTTTTTAATATTTTAAATTTTATCTTTATCTTTCTTTTATTATAACTCCTAATTTTGGTTACCAAAGTCATGGAACCTGGTCAATAGGGATAGGGATCAAGTAGGTGTTTTAATTTGGTATTTTGTGGTTTGCATAAGGATAAGGAATGTATTTTAACTTGGTATTTTGTGGTTTGCACAGTGATGTTTATCCAAATACAAGAAAACTTTATTTCCAAGTATCACTATAATACTTTACATGTATGGGACCACTTTTTAATGAAAGCTACTTCAAGGACAATGGAGTGGCCAAATAAAGCTTTTGATTGGATGACTAATACATTTAGGTAATTTTAGGTTTTGTGTATAGAAACTACTAAGTTGATTGTTCAAACATGGATTAGACATTGGAAATTTGTTTCTTAGATCCTCAATTGTTAAGAAGAACTAAATCCTATGTAGTCAAAGACTGTGGCCAGTTCCCATGCTCTATCCTCATTATGTATTAGAAATGTTTATCGAATTTGGAACCCAATACTCAAATTTCTATGCACCTAATAGTAGATTTCATTTGGCCAAAGATGAAAAAGAGTATTTGTTCCCAAATTCTTTTTTATGGTGGATTTTAGCTTCATGGGGTGGCCTTTCTTCCTCTTTCCTCCAACTACCTATGAAGTCCATGTCACATGCATAAACTTTCTATTTGAGGATAGATTTCTAATGGATAGAGTGGACTTATTATTTCACTAGGCTTTTAAACTTTCTATTTTCTTTTTCTTTTTCTTTTCTATGTTGGCTGAATAACATGGAATTATCCTAAGAAGTTGGAAATGTGGGTAAGAACATGGGAAAGTTTCGCCTTATGATTGCTTTGGTAAACAAGTTTGATACTAATTTGATTAAGGTTGGCACCTTTCCATACAAACTTTTTATACCAAATGTATATAAATAAAAAATTCTTCTTTGATAAAAACTTGAAACCAAAATGACTTGCTAGTTTAAAATTAGAGTGGCTAGTATTCTCTGAAGGTAATAAAAATTCTATTTTGATGAGCTAAAAAAATGCGTCTTTTTTTTCTTCAAAATTAGAAAAAGTCGAGTAAAAAGAAGGGTAAGTAGAGTTTAAAAAGCTTTATGTCATATTACAAAAAAGACTTTAACTTCAGATTTTTACTTTATTTCCACTTTCACATTACCACTTCATGAGCTTTTGGCATGCAACTTAAGTACATAGCCTCCAACATCTCTTATTTTAGGACCCTTTGAGAGCATTGAAAAGATAGTTAGATAAGCTAGTAAGATCCACAAATAAAGAATGCTTATTTTTCTCTAAAATTTGTCTAAAATTATCAAAATCAAGAGATTCTCAATAGTTGGGTATCGCAATCCCTTATTTTATTAGTTTCAATACTATTCAATTTTGTCCAAAACAACCTTACTTTGTGCTCTGTGCTCACCTTGTAATGATGCTTATGAAGGATCTCATGTGTTTTCTCTACCCT
Organism: Dicorynia guianensis; assembly: GCA_037013595.1. NCBI lineage: Eukaryota > Viridiplantae > Streptophyta > Magnoliopsida > Fabales > Fabaceae > Dicorynia > Dicorynia guianensis. The sequence continues at coordinate 9,800,361 of JASUAB010000009.1, forward strand.
TAACCGTTTACTCTCTCTCTCTCTCTCTCTCTCTATCACACATACATGCATGTACACATATATAGAGGTAGAAAGATGAGGGAGATTAAGATTCTGTACAGCTAAAAAGAATAGACCAATTATTGGTCTTTTCCTATAATTTTACCTTCCTTATCCACCACTTAACCCAAAATCCCTTGGGAAGAGAGGCACATATCCCTAGCACAATGGAAATAAGGGAAATTCCATGTAAGAAAAAGAAAGGTGATGATACCATTGCAGCACCATACCCCACCTAATGAATCCTCTAATAAGCTTCCTTAACTCTCTTCTTATATTGAAGGTTGATATAATAATTATAGTTCCAATATTCAAATTATAAGAATAATAACAACTATTAGTTCAGAGAAACCAAATGGCCAAGTTAGAAGCATGTGTCACATTCATGCTTGTGGTTTAATCTGCAAAAAATAATGCCCCTCATAAGAGCTTGTATGGCAAATCTTCACCTTCCCATGTTATAGCTTCCTCTTTATCTGTCCCCACCTTCCCCAGATTTTATAAAACCTCATATACCTCCCTTCCCTTTCCCTTCAATCCCTCATCACATCCTTCATTTTTTTGCTTTCCTCCCTCTCATTTTGTTACTTATTGCCATTACAACTACTAATCTATTAGTCCTTCTTTGTTAACACTCTTCTACCAAATTAAGCACATATATAAGCTATCAACAAAATGTGTAGCTCCAAGGCCAAAGTGACTATTGGCATAAACACCCTGGCCATGCCTCTGGTGGCTAGAATCAATGGCTGATCAATTTTTCAACTAACCTATAACTATGTTCCCGACTAGAAAAGAGAAATTTAATTAAGAAAGTACCCTTAAAATCACTTTCTCCACCACTTTCAAGCAAGATTTCATTAACACCCCCAGTTTCTCCCAAGTTAAAGTCCCCTATGCCTCTAGCAATTAAGAAAGGCAATGATAATAGTAATGGCCTAAATTCAAGTTCTGAAAAAATTGTAACTTTAAGAAACTTTATAAAATCTCCAACTTTAGAAAGAAAGAAGTCAAAGAGTTTTAAGGAGGGGTCTTGTGGTACAGGACTTTCTGCTTCTATTAATACATCATTGAGTTATTCTTCCTCCTTGATCACTGAAGCCTCAGGGAGCATAGCTACTGTGAAGAGGGAACAGATGGCATTGCAATAGGCACAAAGAAAAATGAAAATTGCCCATTACAGAAGATCAAAGTTTGCAAAGTTTGAAAGAGTTATTCATCTTAATCCTTCAACTACCCTTGCAACAAAGACAACTGAGGAGGAGAAGAGATACAGCTTTATCACAACCAATATAGGCAATGACTGAAGTACAAAATTAACTTTTATCACAAATTCTCACACATTTTGAAAGCTAGTTCAATGATGCTTTATCTCGAAACAAAATGTGCTAATCTCAATGTTTCCTTTGATTATTGGATCCTATCTATGTTGCTTATCATGATGAAGAATGGGGAGTTCAAGTTCATGATGACAAGTAAGGTTCACTTCTCTCTCTCAGACACATATAGAAATAAACCAAACACAAATATGTAGAGACAAATGATGACAATTAATAAAAACCTTATTGCATAGGATGTTGTTTAAACTTTTGGTTCTAAGAGATGCATAAATTGGATTTGATTAGACATCGATCTTGGAGAAATGCTAAGATTTTAGGTTGGATTCTGCTAATGAAAACACACTCCTATTACACACTTTTGTTCCTTTAAGGAGGAATTAACCAGTCATAAATTCTATGCAGGGTTGCATTTTCAAATTTTGATGTGGAAATTATGGTCAACTTGAATGATAAGCAAAAATATGGCATTGATATAAGTAGAGTTTGAGGAGTTGTTGACGATGCTAGCCAAAGTTTGGAGGTACGCATTAAGTCCTTAGAAATTGTCCCCTTTTCTCACTCTTTTTTTACTTGATCTGCATTTATTTCATAATATGGCCCCTTAAACACTAATTTGCCTAGTTTAAGTGAATATTCTAGGAGGAAAGGACTGATAATCTAAAGAGTATCAATGATAAAATGTACAATAATCATGTTGGCACCTTAATGGTACAGTACCCATTGTTATCATGTGACTTTTCTCTTTCAAAATCTAAAATTTTTATGTAGAATTTTGTGTATATTAAGTGGCTTGTCATTCTTTTTATAAAAAAAAATACAATAATCACTTGTATTCTCTCATACTAACAACTTTTCAACTGTATCCTATAATTTCTTCTTTATTTCATCCATTGACAAGAAAGTTGTAGATAGATGAGTGTCATTAGGTTTTAGATTTTAATGTGGTCACATGTGAATTAATTGACCTTCTTGCAAAATTCCAAGCTATATTATCAATTTTGGCATATATTGCACAATTTAAGCACTACTATTTTGCACTTAGCAATTTTATTTTTTTAAGCTAAAAATATGACTTTTTTTTCCTATATCAAGAAGAAAATTCTATTGAAAAGAAAAATATTTTACTTGAGGGTTTGTTAATGTTCTCTTTGCGAATTGGGTTACTGCAAATTAAGAAGGACATTGGCTCATCTGAGAAATACATTTGGGGGTTTGTAAATCATAAACAAACCTCCACTCAATTCAAGTTTGGTTATAAGATCCTAGTGATGATATCAAAATTAGAGAGCATAAGCAAGGACATGTTGAGGAGAGGCCTTAGGTTCATGGGTCAACAGAGCTTCCTTCATTTATGCAAGCAGTTGGCTTCATCAATGACCACTTAATCACTTGCCATAAGGACTTGCAATGCACCTTAATGGCTACTTGGCCTCATAATTCCACAGACCCCTCTTTATAGAAACAAAATTGAACTCAGAAATAATGGAAGAAGGGATTGACCCAAAAGAGGTCAAGACAAAAAAAAAAAAACAATTATATGTGCTGAAGAGCATGTGTAATTTCCTAACTATAGTTATTTTTAGTTAATCATGTTGCATATAATATTAGGAAGAAAAAAAATCCAATTTGTGAGATGCTTTGAGAACTTTAGTGACAGTTTGGATGTGCTTCTACAATATATAATTGAGAAAAAATATTAATAATATTGATTATTAAAGAGAAGAAAAATGTTTCCAATGGTATGTAATTAAGTGGTGGGAAGCTTAAAGGGCAGTCAACATGTGCATGTGCAATAAGAAGGCAAGGGCATGTGTGGTGTCAGTTTGCTTTTAGTCCATGTGACCCATTAGACTTTGCATTATTTGGATTCTCTTTAACAACTTGTGTGAGATACTTATTGAGGGGAGTGTAGGACCACAATTCCCCTTTTTCTCCTTCTCTTGCTTTGTTAATGGGCTGTTATTTTTACTGTATTCCTTCTAACTTTTTGGCTTACCCCCAACTGTGTTTGGGATTTAGTGTGGATTTTTGAGTGGTGTTCAATACATTTGTCATGTGCCTCTATACTATTTACTTACTAGTACACACTTCCTTTTTCTATAATGTTAACCATATAAGTATCTTCTCCCATGTGTCCACTTTCTTTGTGGAAGAAAACTATTCTGCTCTCTCTTTCCGACTTTTATGTTCTTCAAATTTGTAGTTAAAGATTGAAGACTTTTGTAAAACTCATGGCTATTTAAGTTTAACTCTGTCTTATAATTTAAATGTATACATCTAACTGACTAAGTGTATAGGAACAGTTATATTGGTACATGAATTTTGTATATAATTTTGACATAACTTTTATATGAGTTCTATACTGGGTATCAGTAATAATACATATTTGTTATAGGTACATTATCTAAAATAAATTTTTAATGCTTAATAATTGGATTCGGATTCCATATAATCCATTATTATAGGGTGACTTTGTAGAGAAAGAATGAGCTTGAGTGGTTGAAAAAAAAAGTAAAAAATGTAGGTCCCTATCACCATTCTTGAATAATAGTTCGAATTGCTGTTTTTTAAAAAATACTTAGAATCACAAAAATCACAAATTTTGCATGAAGAGTGAGACTTGTTAATTAATGCATAGAAGTTACAGACAAGAAGTAATTGAGTTAAACCTAACAGTTAGGCTAGCTAGCGGCTTCTTAAATTGAAGAACAAAGAGTATTCAAGAGAATCAATATAGATAAATTAAAGTTTGTTGACAACACCAAAAATTGTAAGAGTTAAGAATCCACAAAGGTATATATGCTTTAATTGAGTTTCCAAAGCTGATATTGATTGTGCTTTTAAATTAGAAGTAGGATGAGACTTTATTTGTTTTACATTTGGAAAATAGCATAATATCATAGCTGAATAGCTCTTGTCCCTTGAAATTGGGTAAAAAAATGCAGGTAACGAATATGAACAATTAGGAAGGCAGCCTTTAATAAACTCGATGGCGAATGAAAAGATAAGAAACAACTTATTAATAAATAAAGATACCATATATTTTGCCTTGTAGTTCGAAGAATTTGTTATCAACTTAAACTCAAATAGAAGAACAGAAGAGAATGAATATTAATGGAGAGCAATATAAGAATAGTAGTATGTAGATTGAATATGATCTAACATCAAAAAATTGAGATTAATTTTGGAAGGAGCAATGATGTAGGAGAATTTTGATAGAGAACAACTGTTTTTTATTTTCAAATTTAAGGCATAATATGATATATATACCACTCAAAAATAGGCATAATTAATATTTCATAATTAATTAGAAAAGCAATATTTTAAACTACATATATCTGTAGAAAGGTCAAAATTTTCAAATATGTGACAATTTGTTAGGCTTTGTTCAAAGGATAATGTCAAATTTAGATAAGTGAATTCTCTCTTAGTATTATACATGATTATAAGTATATTGGATTGAATTTCACCTTTATTAGAGAGGTAATCATTCATTGTGTAACTTACACTAATAAATTGAATAAAAACACTTGTTATTAGTCTAAATGTCCATAGGTGCTTCTTTTCATTGGTTTAAGGCAAGAAAGATTAGAATTGACATGGAAGGGGCACGGGCTTGGAGGCATGATAAAGACAAACAGGGGAAAAAAATTACTAAATTTCATTTTTAAACATCTTATAAAGTTAAGTATGGGATATAAAATTTGTTAAAATTTATAGTTTAGATTATTAGACTTAATAAATTTATTAATTTAAATATTTTTAAATAATATTTTTGTGATTTTTAGTTTTTAAAAATAAAAAATAGACAAAGCAAAAAAAAAAAAAGGTAGAACCATGTACAGGGAAGGCCCATCAAAACAAGAGAAACAACACTCGCAAACGTTCCATAGTCAATTCACTTTATGACCATGGGCCTATCTGGAATAAATTTTGGCCTTGTGAAGCCCAACATGAAGAATCTATTATGGAGCCCACGGATTGCGTCTTTCCCCGTTCTAGCCAATTTCTTTGGGGATTCCAAATCGTCCCTTTCCTCTTCAAATTCCCACTTCCCTCTTTTCTTCCCGAATCCTTTCCTTCTCTTTGAACCATCTCATCTGTTGCACTGGTTGATAGCTTTCAATCTCTCCGACTTCTCGTGGTGGCGAATTAGGGCATCGCCCTTTCGAAGATGCCCCTATTTCTCTCCGATGAAGAGTTCGCCCGGTGCGCGAACGACACCGTGTTGGTGGTGGAGAAAGCCGACGCATTCATCCGTGGCATCCTCAACGAGCTCGAGACCGTGAAAGCGAAGGCTGATGTTTCTGACATTAACGCCGAGCAAAACTGTTCCCTTATAGAGCAGAAGTATCTCGCTCTCACTGCTGAATTCTCAAAGCTCGAGTCCCAAGTCGCTGAACTCCAATCGACCCTCGATCAACGCCTTGCTGAGCTATCCGACGTTAAAGGGCAGAACCAGCAAACTCATTTACAATCTGTACGAAGCATTATATCTGTCGAACACTGTTTGGCTATGTCATTTTGGTGTTCCCTTTGTTCTTAATTTTTTTTGTTTCCATTTTTGGTTTTTTAGGTTGAGAAAGATAGGGAGATAGAGAAGTTGAGAACAGAGGCGGCTGAGCTGCATAAATCGAAAAGGCAGTTACTGGAGTTAAATGAGCAAAAGGATTTGGAACTTAGTGAGAAGAATGCTACCACCAAAAGTTATCTTGAGAAGCTTGTGAGTTGCTGTTACAAGGGCTAGCACTAGCTTGCTTCGTTTAATTGCTATACTGGTTGGTTGGTTTCTAAGTTGAACCCTTATGATGATGCTTTAATGCCTGTTTGTTGTGACTGTGAAGGTCAACTTGACTGAAAATGCTGCCCAGAAGGAGGCCCGTTTGAGTGAAGTTGAGGCAGAGCTGGGGCGATCCCGGAGTGCTTATAATCGCCTCTTGCAGGTCTTTCTTTAGTACTGTACTATAGTTTCCCATATTTTTTTAAGCTGTATTACGCTACTGATGGCATGTGAAAATGGACTGTAGCATATAATTACACTCAACAACTCCAAGCATTTCATTTGAGCTGTCCTGCTTGGACTGTTGTCCTGGATGCATTTTTGCATCTCTTGCCTCTTTTTTCCTCCTATGCAGTGGATATTTGCAGTTTTTATTAACTGACCATTGTGTTCTTTTATTATAATGCATGTAAGCAGGAGAAAGAGATTGTGGAGAGGCAGAATGCTTGGCTTAATGATGAGTTGACTGCTAAAGTTAATAGTTTCTTTGAGCTTCGCAGAAAACATACTGATTTGGAGGCTGATATGTCCTCTAAGCTTGCAGATGTAAGTGAGCTTTATATTTATATCACAAAAGTATTCTCTTTTTTAATACTTTTTTTTTTGGGAAATTCGGTTTGTCTTTTCTTTGCATAGTGTGAGTTAACTTGTTGTCAACATCTTCAGGCAGAGCGAAAATTCACTGAATGCTCTAAAGCTCTACAGTGGAACAAGGATAGAGTGAGGGAGCTAGAAATGAAGAATAAATCTATGCACGAGGTTGAACAATTAACTGTCTTAACATGCGATGCATGAATGTGCATTGTCTGAAACTATGCTTTATCTACTGTTTGTCATTTTTTTAGGAATTAGTCTCAGCTAAGGATGCTGCCACAGCTAATGAAGAGCAATTATCTGCTGAGCTTTCAACTGTAAGTGCAATGACTAGCTTTTCTTCTTCTTTTTCTTTTTCTTTTTTCCTTCTTTTAAATCGCATCTCTGATATGGCTGGGCTTTGATTACATATAGCTTCATGGTTATAGATTTCAAATATAAGCTGTTGCACATCCTTGTGACCTGCAACATATAAGTAGAAAATATACTGTTGCATGTTTTTAGTTGTGTTTCACTGCATAGAGAACAAAATTTAATTTGAACTTTCAAAGAAATGTAGGAGGAGACTAAGAAAATAAAAATTAGATAAAGTGTGTGTGTGTGTGGGGGGGGGGGGGAATTTGAAGATTTAAAGCATGTAGATGAAAGGTAACCTCATAAATCAACCACATTCTTGCTGCATCTTATGATATGGGATATTATGTTTTGCAGAAACTAATACATATGAATTAATATGTTGCTAAAAAAGTTAGAGGTAAGATGTAGCAAGGGAGTGGGGTATAGCATACAACATTTTTCTCCATATGCAACACACAAATATGAAGGCTGGGGATTATAGATAATCTCTATTGTGCTAAGGAGCCATATTGAGAATTGAATTGTTTATGAAGACAAAATTTACTTATGTTGAAGTAGTAAGGAAGATATCAATCAGTGTTTGAAGGATATTCAAGAATATAGCAATGTGTAGATTAGATAAAGAAATCCAACTTCATATGTAGGATTTTTATAGTTACATGACTATATCATGGATTAATAATGCTAATGTCCACTTTATGTTATCTGAATCTTCATATGTATTGTATGAAGTCTACAGTGAGGAAAGTTTGATATATACTGACAGAACCCCAACTAAGAAGTTGTACTTTAGAGGGTATAGGTATATGCTTGGAGGAAGAATCCAATTACTCAGGCTAATCAGAAATCTTAGTTGACTGCATGGCAGGACAGAATTGGAAAGTTAGGTTATTCTGTTAGTAAGTCAGTTATAAGTAGGCTGAAAGGGGAATGTGTGAGGCAAGGAAGAACTGAGTGGTGTGAGGGAGAGACTGGCCTCCCGAGTCTTGAATGCCAGAGGGTTAACTTGTACTGGGGTAGAGATTTTTTTTTTTCCAATAATTTTCCTTCATCTAAGCGGTATTGGAAATAGCTATCCTTGTTCAAGCTTCCTTCCAACTCTCTGTTTGAGTTGATATATAAATAAATCTTTCTGACACCTATCATATACCACCCAGTGTTTATTTGTATTGGAGGATTTTGATATTTTGTAAGCTTGTCACGTAACAAGAGTAGCTCTTTAACTTAAGGCATTGTATTTTGGGAAGACAAATATTTGATAGTTGAACTTGTAGCCTTGGATATTTGTTGTATTTTTTGTAATAGTAAGGTTGTCTTGGCTAGATATGAAATATGAATTTTTTTTAAGCTACTTGTGAATGTTGTAACTTTGTTCATTTTTGTCGTTATGAAAATATTGATGAAGATATTAAGCACGCATTGATTATTGTATTAGATGCAAGCTTTTGTTTGTTGTTATGCCTTTTAATTTGTCCTGTAATCAGGTTAGTAAGCTTAATGAGCTGTATAAAGAAAATTCTGAGGAATGGTCCAAAAAGGCAGCAGACCTTGAGGATGTGATCAAAGCGATGGAGGTACACCTTGTTTGTTATTGTGATGTTTTCTGATGATTGGATTGGCTCAGATCAAATGAGAAAATGCATTGTTATTTTCTTCTTGTTTATGCAGTCACATCTGAAGCAGGTTGAGGATGATTATAAAGAGAAACTTGAGGTGGAAATATCTGCAAGAAAACAGGTTGAAAAGGTATTTTGTCCCTTACCAGCCACATTTAAATGCTTAGTGGTTAGGTTTCTTATTTGCTTCCTCCTCCTCAATTTGAAACAACTTGTTTGAGTGTAAGAATTGACGATAAATTCCCATTTGCTGCATAAAATTAGACACTATGGGGCCCTTTGTTTGAAAATAAGATTTAGGTGATCATTGATGGAAGCATGGATAGCACTGGCTTACCAAATTCTTGGGAAATGGATTTATTTTCTTGTTTGTGATTTTATAGTAGCTTTGGTTTGTTGGCTGTTTTTCTAGTAGATCGGTCATTGATGTGCCACAAAAACTGAGGCACTTTAATCATAGAAATGTTTTTGAATAGGCATTTATTTTAATTTTTACAAGTTGTTATAGTTTCTCTAAGGGTCTTTTGTCATCGTTTAATGTTTCACATTACCTTAGTATGTGTCTCTTATTTGCTTCAGAATATAGTCATGTTGATTTACTGTATGGTTTGTGGCAATATTATTGTTTGACTCTTACTTGCATGTAGACATCTAGTCCAAATATTTTATGTGCTCACATGTAGAAATAAATGTTTTGTTTCATTATTTGGATGGTTATAGGAGGTCGCTGATTTAAAAGCAAAGCTTGAGAAGTGCAAAGCTGAAATTGAGACAAGTAAGAAAACAAATGAGCTGCATATTCTTCCACTCAGCAGTTTCACTACTGAACCGTATGTCTTTCATAGCATTGACTCCTTTTGATCACTTTTTTTTACTTGCTTTTCAGTCTTGTTCCTGCACCTGCTTGTATTTTCGTTAAATAAGTTGACAGAAAGTCTATGATTATAGTTTTGGAGCATGGCCTTTAACTTATGCTGTTTGACTGTGGTTTTTCCCTAAGGTTGTGAGGTTGGGTCAAAATCAGATTATTTTCTCAATTGCTATAGTTCAGTGGTGGTGGATGTGACTATTATTTCTCTTTTGGGTGGTGAATGTAAATAAATCTGAGAGAACTCCTTTCAAGCCATTGATTTCACTCTAAACCAGTAGGAATTCTCTTTTATATTTTGGTTGTGCACATGTAAAGAAGGAATAAGTGAACAAATATCATTTTAGCTTTCATTTTGTGCAAAACACCATATTTAAATAAATGTCTTTCATATTCTTCTCATGAAATATTTAGGAAAATCATCTTTTATACTTATGATTGGTAAATAGCAATGGGGCCACTATTTTTATTAGCCTGGTATGAACTTTTTTTAATAACTTCGTGGTTTTATGGAGTTATTTTTTAATGTGTGTGAATAAGTGAACAAATATCGTTTTAGCTTTCATTTTGTGCAAAACACCATATTAAAATGAATGTCTTTCATATTCTTCTCATGAAATATTTAGGAAAATCATCTTTTATACCACACTTATAATTTGTACATAGCAATGATGCCTCTAGTTTTATTACCCGGTGTGAACTTTTTTTAATAACTTTGTGGTTTTACGGAGTTATTTTTTGAATGTGTGTCTTATTGATTAACTAAACCTGAGAAAAAGTTTTCTTCATACCTTCTTTTGGGGTTATTGTTGTCTAAATAAGCTACTATTGTTCTTGTTCTGCATTTTCCTCATTAGTCAAATTCAAATCTATGATTTATATAGCCGTTGCTACTTGCAATGCAGTAGATCTATTGACTATGTTATATTCATAGGGAAATATTGGTATATGATTCAGGGTTTCTCTTGCGTGATTTTGTACTCTGTTCTGCCAAATTCTTGGCATTTTGAGTTGTGATTTTTGTTGCAGGTGGTTGGCATCAATTGAAACCAATAACATTGTTGAGGAAAGTGGCTTGCTTGTCCCAAATCTCCCTGTTGGTGTTTCTGGAACAGCATTGGCTGCTTCACTCCTGCGTGATGGATGGAGTGTGAGTTATCAAAGTTTTACTTCTCATTCTTGATCCATTTTATACAAGTAGATATCACATCATATATTCCTTTATGTGTTGAAGTTGGCAAAAATGTACGCAAAATACCAAGAGGCTGTTGATGCACTTCGACTTGAGCAATTGGGCAGGAAAGAATCTGAGGCAATCTTGCAACGGGTATGATTGACGTCATGATTTTTTTGCTTTCATACTATGCAATCACTCATTTTAATTGTTCTTCACAATTTCTTGCTTGTACTTTAATGTGTAAAAGTTGGCTGTTATGGAGTTATATGTTTGTAATTACAAACTTTTTCAGGAGTGGATTTTTTATTACCTATAAGGTTTGCTTCACCTGTGATCTTTTTTTCTGGTATCTTTTGAATCATATGTGTATTTACTTATAGATGCTTCCCTTCTAGGATTTAAAGATGATTGGAGTTAGTTAGATTGTCTTTGGTATCCTTAAGTTGAAAGTTTTTGCTTTATAAAGATTATAACATTCTTGTTTAATTACAACTCTTTTCTTCTTATTTATGAAGTGGATGCAAATTTGTCCCTGATTTATATGTCTATATTGTTGATTGGTGCCAAGGTAATGTATTGAATTATTTTTCTTTTCTCTGGTCCATTTTGTGTTCAGATAGAAAGATGATTTAATCTTCTATTACTTTTTCAGGTTCTATATGAGTTAGAGGAGAGAGCAGAAGCAGTTATTGATGAAAGAGGTATATTTTTTACTTCGATGGATTACAAAGTGTGCAAATGTTCCATGTGAAGTGATTTTTGTATTTTTTATTATTTTATTTTGATAGAACAAGAAAGTTATAGTAGAAAGAAAGAGGCAAAGTACAACTAGGGGAAGGATAAGAAATTTTCCAAAAAAGAGAAAAGAAAATCAATAGGATACTTCTACGCAAACTTATGTAATGAACCATGAGATACTTCTTCAAAGATAAAGGACAAAACCATTGTTCACCAAGATCCCCAAACAAGTTAGTTACCATAATTATGTGTCTGCCTTATGATGCTGATTTAATGGGCTTTTGTTTCGGAACAGGACCTGTATGAGGTCAATGATTTTGTAATTTGTTATTCGTTATTTGTGTGAATCCTATTAAGTACTGATGTCTATTTAAAAGACATGAATTAGGTGCAGTTTCTGATTTTCAGTTGGGTTTGTCTGGAAGGTTTTTTTTTTATTTACTTTTTTGGTGTTGGCAAGGTCAAGACTCAAAGGAATCTTTGATGAATAAAAAACTGAAAGAAAGGGCGTATGAGAAAATACACCAAAAGAATCCATGTTCCAAATTCTCCTATCTAGATTGAATGATAAATGAATAGAATCAAGCAAAAGCAGAAATGACTCTAATTCACTAGAATCTTTATCATTTGGTTTCCTTTTAAAGTTAAAATTCCTTGAAATGAAAGAACCTTGAATAGAATAAAAATTTTGGTATGGAAGAATTATTGTGATTATCGTTGTTTTAGGATAAAGGAAGAAATATAATGAAGTTCTGAAAATGAATGAACCCTTAATATGTTAGAAGTTATGAAATATAATAGCGGTGAGGAAAAGCCTCTTTGAAAGGAATATTCCCCACCGCAATTTCCTCTCAAAAAATGATAGGAGAATCATGACCTAAACCCATAGAATTTAGTGGTCTAAAAAAAGCATAACCCTTAGGAAAAAATTTACAGGAACTTGCATGAGTTGGAGTAATTACTGGGTTGGCACCCAACCCATATAGATCAAAATGATACTTACTCTGCATATATTGGTTGCTGTTTTTGTGCTTTTTGTAGTGTATTGCCATTCTGGTGGTGCTAGTCCTTTGCTTTACTGATCCCATGTGCACTATACCTTGGGAAGCCTACAAATAAGTATTGGGTAACTTTTTGTATTTTTTATGGACTGTTCTAGGTGTTTTCTTTCATAGCTCATGATATTGAGCTTGTAAGCAAAAATTTGTTATGTATACAATTACAATCTGATGTCAGTGTAAAGGAAAGCTATGTCAACCTGCTCGTTTACTTTGTTCATCACCAATGTCATAGCCTTTCTACTAATATAATATACTGGTGTTCTTGCAGTGGAACATGAAAAGATGCTTGAGGCATATTCTTTGATGAACCAAAAATTGCAAAACTCCCTTACCGAAAAGGCAAACTCAGAGAAAAGCATCCAGGAAATGAAGGTTTACAACAGATAATGCAGGTTTAATTGCTTAATTTTTTTAACCTTAGGATTTGCTTAGGCTTATTCTTTTCAGGTTGATCTCAGGAGGCATGAACGTGATTATAGCCTTGCCCAGAAAGAGATTGGTGACCTTCAGAAACAGGTATAGAGAAAAACATCCTCTTTGCTTGTAGTCTTTGCTTGAATAGTGAACTGCTTGAGGTTAGACTGTAGTCTTTGTCTTTTTCTTATTGTCTTGAAACCATACATGGTTGTGATCATGTGACAGGCTTGTATGGAATATCGTTGAAAATGAAACTTAATTTAGCTATGAATGAAACAAGGGCAGTAGTTAATATTTAAATATTGTTTATTTATTTTGCTTTATTGGTTTGGTAGGTATTCCATTTATGTTTATTTTACTGTATGCTTCTTATCATGCCATTATTACTACCATTACCTTCCTAGCTTTTTCATGGTTTAGTAGAGTCACTGATTTTCTTATATTTCCTTCTTCTTAGGTGACAGTTCTTTTGAAAGAGTGTCGAGATATACAATTACGTTGTGGATCAGTTGGGTCTGATGCTGTTGATGCTAGCGCACATATTGCTGCAAGGACAAGTCTGGAGACTGAAGCTGAAAAAATTATCTCAGAGCACCTTGTATGCTTTGAGGCTCTTTCTTCTTTGATCCCTTGCTTCTTAAATAGTCTATTATCTTAATATGCATGTCTTCTGTGAATATTTGGAACGCAGTTGACCTTCAAGGACATTAATGGACTAGTTGAGCAGAATGTCCAACTTAGAAGCCTTGTGCGTAGCCTGTCTGACCAGATTGAAAATAAAGAGATGGAGTTCAAGGTTGGTTGGGATAATAAAATTTTTTCATCTTTATGCTGCAAGGATTAGTAGAACATCTTATTATTATATTTGTATTATTAATTTGCAGGAGAAGCTTGAAATGGAGCTCAAAAAGCATACTGAAGAAGCTGCATCTAAAGTTGCAGGTGTTCTGCAGAGGGCAGAGGAGCAAGGACGCATGATTGAATCACTTCATGCAACTGTGAGCTCTTATTGTGGTCCATTTTTATTTATCTACTTAGAGTTGTTGCTCATTCTGGCATTCATGCCTATGAAGTTTGAACTTCTGATTCCTACCCTACCCTTTCTAGGTTGCAATGTACAAGAGATTGTATGAGGAGGAACATAGTCTTCATGTATCTCAGGCCCAATCCTCCGAAGGTCCTTCAGGTAACTACAATATTGACATGTTGCCTTTTTCTTAATATTTCTATTGCTTCTTCCTTTCAGTTCCATTATTGAGTGAGAAGAAGTGGTTGACAGGCTGGGCCATCTTTTTGTGTTTCTGAAAAATTGGTGAACCAGTTATAGTGTGTTGGATGAGGGTTCTTTTGCCCAAGAAGCTTCTTGTAGATCATAACTACTTTAGTTGAGTTATTAAATTGTAGGGTTGGAAGGGACACACCCAATGTAATTAGGGGTTAAACAGTAAGTTAAAACATCAAATAAGATATAAATAGAGTTGAAATAGAAGTAGCAATCTACATCATGAATTTTACAAAAATGAAAAGGCCAGGCGCAAAAGGCTAAGCAGAAAAGATAGGATTTATGGTTCCCTTTGTTTGTAGATCTCCAAGTCTTGGGTTTGGGTTATAATTTTTCAGCTGTATGATGGCTGAAACAAAATATAACTTCAAGCTTGTAAAAAATGTGGAAAATTGTGGCAATGGAGAATTGAATGGGTTTGGTGGGTCTAATTGATTTTGTTAGAGTTAGTGTGCATAGTTGTATGGAGGCACATGTTTTATATGTCCTTTAATTAAGCCTTCGAGATTTAGCCTTGTAATTAGCCTTGAACTAAGGCTCATTTGTTTGTACAACTCTATTATATATATCAGCAGAGAGAGGCAAGTGTCTCAAGCTTTTTCTTTCTAATATGGTTTTTCTCTCTTTCCCTCTCTTGTTTTACAGATTTTATGTCTCATTTACTATTTAATTAGTTTCATTTTATTCTAAAAGAAAAAGTAAGCTAATGTTGACCTTAGTTGACTTTATCTCTTATAAGTTGGGAACTTATAGCCTAGGGGAGTTTAATTGGACCATTGCTAACTGGTGTGCATTTATACTTGGAGGTCTCTACAAGTTGTTTGAATGTCGGTTTTGCCATATGCTTTGTGCAGCAACTGAGGCTATTGTAGAATATATCAATTGCCTGAATTTTTGTACCTTGTAGACATTATAAATGGATATGGCTGTTCTAAAGTGTAGGGTGCGTTTGACAGTGTGGGTGACTATTGATGAGAAAATTTAGATAGTGGATTGTCTTTAATCCATGATTATTATTCACTTGCATGCACCTTATAAAAATCTACTTAATTTTTTTTATCAGTGGTGATCAACCATGCACTTTACCCCTTGCACTTTAGAGGTGCTTGATCGTCAAAACACATCTTCCTTTCTTTATTGGGATTTCCATGAATGTCATATATTTCCGCAATCCTAAAATTCCTATCCCTTGCACTGTTATTCCTATTCCATACTCCATTAGTTAATACTCCAGAGATAATTGTTGATTATTAGCGTTATGTACTAGTCTGTATCATGCAATTGATCTCATAAAAATGTCCTTTAGGATGTAATAACTTTGACTCTGGCCAAAGTGAAGATTGATGGATGAATAATTCTTTCCATTTCTCCCTCTCCCTCTCTCTCTGTGTCTCTGTTCCCCAAGTGCTATGAGATGCTTTTTAGCCCCTAGAAGTCAATCACTTGAAAAATGTCAGCATGTTTTTTATCCCACTTTGCCAGCAAATGAGTTTTGCATGGTAAGCGATTCCATTCCTTAAAAGTTTTTTGCTTATGTAGTTGGGCTTTTATTTCTGGAGTATTATTCTTGATGTTGTAAAATTGCCAACATACTTAGAATATGCTAGTGCAACTTTTCAGATCTATGAGCTTCTTTACATGAGCTTTACTGCTATTTGTTAAATTATTGTCAGATAAGTGTGTGTGCCTCGTACATAGCCTCATGGCACCTTACATTTATTGACTCAAAATTATGTAGTTGTTGCAGAAGGAGGAAGAACCAACATCAAGCCTTTGTTTGAAAGTTCACAGGTATAGATGGCACTGAACTGTAAGAAGTAATCATCTCTCATTGCAAACTTCTAAATTTTGTCAGCATTTGTGTTGTTATAGGATGCTGTCAAGAAGTCCCTGGAAAAGGCTGCAGAGCATGTGAGATGCCTTGAGGATGATCTAGCAAAGTCTAGGTAAAGTTGCTATATGCTGTTTTTGTTGTTTACAACAGGTCTACATTTTTTGTGTGGTTTGTGATTGTTCCTTGGTATAATAACTTAATGGTGTGAAGGAATGCTTAATGGTATGTGTTAGAGATAAGACCTATTTTAGGTCTACACTTAATAGCTTAAGTTATTAAAATGATTGGTTCTTTGACATGGTATTAGAATCTATATGACCAAGTGGTCAAGTTTATTTAAACTTAAATTTCGATACACTGTTTGGTGGGCTTGTGCTTTGTCTACACTTATAGTCCAAAGGTCTTTCATATGGCGGGCATGTTAGAGACAAAACCTATTCCTCGGTTGAGGATGACTGATTCCATATCAGGATGCAATTATAGATTGTGAGTTGCGGAAACCATAAACACTGGCATAACTTATTGCTTTTTGATTATTTGGATGCGACTGTTCTACTTAATTTGAATAAACTTACATAACCTAGATTCTTGTACATCTGTGCCTGTAAACATACCTTTCCTTATTGATTCTGGATTTCTTTTGATAAGAATGACAGCATTCCATCTCCACTTTTGAAAGGACCTCTGCTGTTCTAATGTAATGATTTTAATGATCAGTATGTCTATCTTACTGAAATAGATAATTATAATTGACATAATTCTAGTTATATGTCACTGAATGAGGTTGTAAACGTTACATTGGTTACTAAAACCATATACAGGGATATAAAACCATTATTAGATCCACACATAATAGCTTAAGCATTTGAGAGAATTGGTTCTTTACACCATACAATTCCTGCAATGGTTTTTGGTATTTGTAGCCTGCTTCCCTTGAACCATTTAGGATAAGTAATTGAACTTTAGTGGTAGGAATTCATAAAAGGTTTAATTTAGTCAGGTAGTAGATGTAATATTGATTGTATGTCTGAACTGACTAGTTCAAATTTGACTTTATCAATGCCTATCCCTTATTATGAAATTCTTCATACATGTGCATAGTTATCCCGCCCCTGCACCCTCTTTCTTCAAAGCACTTTAAACTGTTCCATTGGGGGGTTGACGCTTGTGCTGCTTCTTTTTTGGATCCTGTGGATCTTAAGATTACTAAGAGGCTTGATAATTGGAAAGTTGCCTATTATTCTTAGGGTTGGAAATGAGTTGAGCTTGCTCACAAGCAACTCACATTTTGATTCAATAATTGGCTCATTGAGTCAAACTCATGAGTCAAATGAGCGACACTTGAGCCATAATTTTTGGCTCGTTTAAAATATGAGCCAATCTTGAGTTAGTGGGTGTTCGATTCATTTGCCTTATAAGCCAACTCCTTATATATATTATAAGATCATTATAAGTTAATTATAATATGTACATAATTTAATATTTAAAAATTTCTAATACAATTAATATTTAATTCTGTTTTAAAATTAAGTTTACACCTAAAATAAGTTTTCACAAAAGTCAATATGTTTTCCTAGTAATTAAAAACAGGCAAATAATAAAAAAAAGAAATTTAGTTTATTTTAGTATTCACTTTAACTATTTATTGATGTTGGTTCACTGGTTGCTTTTAGATTTTTGTTGTTGTTGGCTAAGTGGTTTGGATTTCTATTGGCTTATATTGTTTATAGTTTAAATTAATTAGCACTGGTGAGTTTTTTATATTAGTTGATTGTTTATTGGGGTTTTAAATGTTATATATGATCAAGCATGTTTTTTAGTTCATTGGGTTAATTTTGATATAATGTTTTGAGCACCTATTAAGCTATAGCTTGACTCGTGTATGTTAGCTATTGAGTTGAGCTGAGCTGCTTGTGAGCTTTGTATGAGCTGAGAAAATGGCTTGCATCAAATATGAGCTAAGCCATGAGCCATACCAAATTTGATTGAGCCGATCTTGAGCTAGCCTTAGCTCGGCTC
Source organism: Dicorynia guianensis (assembly GCA_037013595.1). Taxonomy (NCBI): domain Eukaryota; kingdom Viridiplantae; phylum Streptophyta; class Magnoliopsida; order Fabales; family Fabaceae; genus Dicorynia; species Dicorynia guianensis. The sequence goes on from JASUAB010000009.1 coordinate 9,818,483, forward strand.
ATTTCCACCCCCTTATTCTTCTTATTGGATTGTTTCACTTTGATTTAAAGCATATTTTTCTAGTATCCTTCTTTGTATCCTCTAAGAAATAATTTGGTTAGTTGGGAGGTTTGGTGGAATTTCAAAAAGAATGCTAGCTTGGCTCTTGATGATTTGGTGTATAAAACTTTGGTTTAGCAGATAAGTGGCTATGGCAATCTTCTTTTTGGACCAAATAATGCTCATAGCAATTAGAAGCAAATATGGTGTTCATTAAGTGGTTGGGATGCCATAGTTACAATTAATGCTAAAGTGCTTCAAAATTCATATCTTTGGTATATCCCTTCTTTTTTATGCTTCTTACATACAATTTGCTTTGTTTTTTTCATGTTTGGTTTTGGAAAGATTATTGGATGGGGACTTTTTACCATCTCTATTACCTTTCAACTATACATTTAGCTTTTTTTCTAACTATATCACTTACGAGGTTCCTGTTGAGTTGTACAAAGTTAGGTTAAATTTTAGGAGGGTATTTATGTAATTTTCTTCATTTAGACTTTAGTATTGTTTTTCTCTCCCATTGTAAAGAGTTGGACAACAATAATACAAAAAATAGAATTCTTAGCCCTCTTCGGTTCGTTTCAACTTGGTAATAGAGCACCGGTGACTATTTTGGCAACTAGAGACTAGTGGTTTGACACTAGCAACCCTCCATCAGAAAACCCCCTTATTAGCAGTCTAAGACGAAGACTTCATAGTGAGGAAATGAAATTTGACTCCTTTGGGATTGTCGGAACCCTAACTTAATTTTAGGGTTGTCACCATTGTTTAGGGGTCAATTGGTTGTTGATTTTGCTACAGAGGAGGCTGGCTAGGTGAGGAAAGCTTGGGCTTAAACGAAATTTGACTCCTTTGGGGCTATTGAAGCCCTAAATCAATTTTAGGGTTCTTAGTGGCATTTACTAGCGTTTTGGGGTCAATTGGTAGGCATTTTGACTACAGAGGAGGCCTACTAGGGTGAAGAAAAGTTGGGCTTGAAAGAAACCTAGGTTTTGTGGCCATTCTTGGATGGAAAATTGGTTCTGGTCAAAGAAGCACTCCTAAGGTCAACTGTCTTGCAATTGGTGAAAGTATACCAAGTCTCTTAACATGTCTAAGGGTGATTCTAAGGAAGGAGTAGAGAATCATGGAGCTACCTCAAATGATAGTCCCACACTGGGAATTACTCCAAATAAGCTAGATGGGAGCAATTATCTAGCTTGGCCAAGAGCTTGTGCGCTCTTCTTGGAAGCCAAGGACCTTTATGTTTATGTTAATGGAGAAATAAAAAAAAAAAAAAATACAAGAATGACCCCTCCCACCTTTAGGAAATGGCAAACTGACAACTCCTTAGTGATGGCTTGGCTCTGTAACTCAATGGAATATGAGATTGGGAGGCCATATCTCTTTATGAATATTGCTATAGAAATTTGTAGTGCATTGTTTGACACTTACTCAAACATTGGCAATGATGTACTTGTTTGTGATCTTAGGAAAAAGGCACATGAGATTGAACAAGGAGAACGATCAATTCAACAATATTACCTTGAATTGCATAGTTTTTGGTAGGAGCTTGATTATTATCAAGACTGTTAGGGTGATTGCTTAGTTGAGATTATCAGGCCCATCTAGAAGATGAAAGAGATAGACATGGTGTTTGACTTTATTGCAGGTATGACTGCTGAATATGATCAAACCAGGTCTACCATACTTGGAAGGAGTCCCTTTTCAACTTTAAAGCAAACATATGCTTTCATCCAACAAGAGGAGAGTCAGAGAAACTTATTGATGCACCCCCTGCATATGATAGGTCTGCATTGACTATGAGCTTATCATGGAACGGGGATAGCTCAGCTCGCACAAATGAGTAGGTTAATAGGGACAACCTAAGATGTGAGCACTGCGGCAAGATGAGGCATTGGGGTGAGTAGTGTTGGAAGTTGAAAGTTCGCCCCATTAGAGGGCATGGTAAGAAAAGAAATGGACCACCTAGACCACAAACTTCTAGAACATGGGATCCCTTGTTGAAACTGATGACTCTTGATCTAGCAGTGGTCTCTCTAGTGAGGAGGTGCAAGCTTTTAGAAAGTTGATGATGAAGCTTGACGCTACCTCCACATTCTCAAAAACTGAAGATTTCTTGCCACTTCTAATGTTGCATGTTTAGGTGTACCTTGTTCACCTCGAAATGACCCAAGCTCTAAAAATAGTCTTTGGAATGTTGATTCTGGTGCCTCAAATCATATGACCAATTCTCTTGATAAATTCATATCATATACTCCTTGTTCATCTTTAAATGTAGTGAAAATTGTAGATGTCTATTCCACAAAGTTGGGAAGAGGCTATAGCTGGCCCAAAATGGAAGGAAGTCATGAAAGAAGAGATGAAGGCCCTAAAAAAGAATGGGACATGGGAGCTCACTACACCACCTTCTGTAGCTAGAATCGTGGCTGCAAGTGGATGTTCATTGTGAAACACAAATCAAATGGGTCTATTGAGAGATTCAAGGCTAGGCTAGTGGCAAAAGGGCTTACACAAACCTATGAAATTGATTATCAAGAAACCTTTGCTCTAGTAGCAAAGATGAATTCCATTAGGGTTCTCTTGTTCTGTGTCGCAAAGTTGGGATGGGAACTTCAAAAACTTGATGTAAAGAATGCATTCCTTCATGGAGATCTTGAGGAAGAAGTCTTTATGGTAATTCTTCTTGGATTTACTGATCAAGAAAATGAGGGAAAAGTCTGCAGGTTAAAGAAAGCCCTTTATGGCTTAAAACAATCACTTAGGGCTTGGTTTGAAAGATTTAGAAAAGCAATGATCAAATGTAATTACAATCAGCGTAATGTAGATCATGCCTTGTTCTTCAAGGGGAGAGGAATTTATATCACTGCCTTGATTGTATATGTAGATGATATTGTGATAACAAGGAATGACCTTGGGGAGATCCAGGTTTTGAAAAATTTTCTATCAATAGAATTTGAAATCAAAGATCTTGGAAAACTTGGCTACTTCCTTGGAATTGAAGTTGCTAGGTCCAAGGAAGATATCTATAGTTGTCAAAGGAAGTACATTTTAGATTTTTTGAAGGAAACAGGCATGTTAGGGTGTAGACCAGCTGAAATCCCCTTTGTTGAGGACCATCACCTTAAAAGTGGTGTTGGAAACCAAGTGGATATTGGTAGATATTAGAGACTAGTGGGAAGACTAATTTATTTGGCTTAAACAAGACTTGATATAGCTTATGCATGATCCTTGCTCTTCCTACATGGAAGTTGTCTATTGGATTCCCTTGGGAAAGAATTGTTATTCTCCCAACATGGTCATTGCAAATAGAAGGGTATTTTGATGCAGGTTGGGTTGGCTCCTTGGATGATTAGGTTATTGTACTTTTGTGGCGGGAAACCTTGTAACTTGGAGTAGTAAGAAGCAATCTGTTGTTGCCAGATCAAGTGTAGAAGCTGAATACAGGGCTATGGCTCATGGGATAAGTGAGTTTATTTGATTAAAGAGACTTGTAGAGGAGCTTGGGCTTCAAAAGGATCCTCATCTCACTCTTCATTGTGATAACAAAGTTGCTATCAACATTGCTAATAACCCTATTAACATGACAGCACTAAACACATAGAGATTGACAAGCACTTCATCAAAGATAAATTGCCAGAAAGTTTTCTAAGTCTATCTTTTGTTAGATCCAAAAATCAATTGGCTGATATTCTCACCAAGGGTCTTAATAGTAGACATTTTTTTTTTTTTTCTTACAAGATGGGCATGAGTGATATTTATATCTCATCTTGAGTGGGGGTGTTGAGATGTGCAGAGTTAGGGTAAATTGTAGGAGGGTATTTATGTAAATTTCTTCTTTTAGAATTTAGTATTTGTTTTTCTCTCCCATTGCAAAGAGTTGGACAGCAATAATACAAAAAAATAGAATTCTCAGCCGTCTCCAGTTCATTTCATCTGTTCCTTCATTTCTTGGGAACTTTGCATCTTTAGGATCCTATACTATGTTGCACAGATATGGGACAAGCACCTGTATTGGGACAATAAGGGTACAAATGCTCCTTTTTTTAAAAAAAATCTGAGTACGGGTACAATGTTATATATTTATGTAAGTTGTAATTAATTAGTGTATATATATAATATCAACAATATTTAGAAGTTTTAATTATTATGTGCAAAATAGTTTTTCCAAATTAAGGCCAAAGTCTGTTTTTAGTCCTTTGTTGGAAGGCTAGTGGGTTCCGATGAAGAGAGGTAGAGGAAGATTAAAAAGGACACTTGGAGAAGTTGTTAAAAGGGATCTATTGTTAAATGGTATTTCCGAAAACTTGGTTTTGGATAAAACATAATGGTGTCGTTTAAACCATGTAGCCGAATCCACTTAGTGAGATAAGGCTCTGTTATTGTTGTTGTTGAAAGGCCAATGGGCCATATTTGATGCCTAGGAAGTTAGAAATTAAAAACATTACATTGTGGAGAAATGTGCTCAAAACCCAGCTCACCCGCCAAGCTAAGACCCATGATCTGTAGTCTTGTCCATTTGTGTTTCTATCTTTCCTCTTTTAATTTTCTTTCATTCTGCGACTCTACTGCTCTCTCTCTCTCTCTCTCTCTCTCTCTCTCTCTCTCCTGCTTGTCCCTTGTTTTTCATCATGGCCTCTTGTGCGCATTTGTGCCTTTTCCATTCATCTTTCATATCCATTCATACTCACCTTCCGCTGGAATTTTGCAGCTTTTCTTTACTTTCTCCACCTTCCTGTGTTTTGTATTCTTCATGTTTCTCCAATCTAGCTGGCAAATTCATAGCTGCAATGACCATGAACAAACACACCTCCAGCAGGAAATTTCTGACAATTCATTTCCGCCACACCTCAACAGGACACATACCAAAGCTGTATCATCTCACATTGGCAGTATTGAAGCCGGTCCTGTAATTGTTGGGATAGAGTTGCTGTTTAGGCTTCTTTATGAGTGTCAACTCAAGTTTTCTTTAATTTTGTATGTTAGAGAGATATAGAAATATAAAATATAAAATCATTCTAGAGCCTCCACCTAACAATTTGAGCTTTTGGGATGATTAGTTTCTTGATATGGTATAAAAGCCCTTACCGTCATTTAAAAATTAAAAATTGTTCACATTTCATGTCTAGAAAAGACTATTGTGTGAGGGGACGTGTTAGAGATAGATATATAAATAGAAAATATAAAACCATTCCTAAGTCTCTACTTAACATTTTAAACTTTTACAATGACTGATTCCTTGGCATGACATCCCTCTGGGATTTGAGAAGCAATTAAAGAGCTCTTTTGGGGTCTATGTTTATTTTTGTTTATTGTGATTTGCTATACTCCCTTAGTGCACTTTTCTTCTTTCTCCTGATTATTTTTCGTTCGATGCATGTGACATTAATGGTTTATGGTATGGATTATCAAATTGCAGGCTTTTGTGCTGCTTTCACTGATATATATGCTTAGTATAAAGTATAATTGGTTCCTTGGTGTGAATTTTTGTATATTTTAGGAGTGAGATTATTGTATTACGATCAGAACGTGACAAGTTGGCACTTGAAGCAAATTTCACGAGAGATAGACTTGATAGTTTCTTGAAGGAATTTGAGCACCAGGTGATTACAACTCTGCAATAATTAATATCTTCCTTTGATAGTCTGTATTAGTATTACATGAGTGATTCATGAATTTTAGTTATACTTCTGTCTGATATGATGCATGGCATATTAGAAAGCTGAAGCCAATGGCATTTTAGCAAGAAATGTAGAGTTTTCTCAGCTAATTGTTGAGTACCAAAAAAAACTGCGTGAAAGTTCTGAGTCATTGCATGCTGCTGAGGTGCTGTCCCGGAAGCTGTCTATGGAGGTTAGCATTTTCATGACCTATGTATAGTTATATATTTCAAAAATTTTTCAAAATTATATATTCAGATAAGTGTGATTTTGTAATGAACTCATTTCATAATTTTCTTTGTCAGTTGTCTATTTTAAAGCATGAAAAAGAAGTCATATCAAATGCTGAAAAAAGAGCATCTGATGAGGTTCGCAGCTTATCTGAGAGGGTGCAGCGCCTCCAGGTCATTATTGTGACAGTGTCAGCTTTCATTTTATTTTCTTTTGATAAATTTTATTTTCTTCAATCTTTTCATATTTTTGCTCTAAATGTTGCAGGCTAGCTTAGATACCATACAGAGTGCTGTGGAAGTTCGAGAGGTAGGTTATTGTTATGAACTTGTTTATTATTACTTTATTGATATATGGCTGTGTTATATCATGTCGTCTGAAAACTACAGGAAGCAAGAGCTGCCGAGAGAAGAAAGCAAGAAGAATATATAGCAAAGTTGGAGGTCTGTTTTCTGTGTCCTTAGCAAATCTTCCCATTGACTGATGAATGTTGATTTCCTTATGATTTAAAAACTGCTTGCTCCCAACACCATTTTAATTTTTTTATTGTTACTTGGCATTTGATAAGTTGTTGTGGCTATCATAAATGTTCCGATTTTCTAGAGGGAATGGGCTGAGGCCAAAAATGAGTTACAAGAAGACCGGGAAAATATGCGAACAGTCACACTAGACCGTGATCAGACTATAAAAGATTCTATGAGACGGGTTGAGGAGATGGGCAAAGATTTAGCTAATGCATTACGTGCAGTTGGAACTGCTGAATCTAGGGCTGCTGTAGCTGAGGTACTTATTGTTAGATTTCTACTCTCTATAATCCTTTTCAAAATGTTGTATAGACCTAACTTTTGATCCCTATCTGCAGGCAAAACTTTCTAGTCTTTATCGAAAATTAAGTTCCACCGATGATAAGGTGCATACTTGGGTGTTTTTTTCCTTAAATGTTAAAAAAAAAATCAGTGATATTTCTGTGAAGTATGTTGTTGATGTTTGGTGTATTAGAGGTTGCTCATCTGAGGGTTTCTTTTTTAAATTTTTTTCATATTTAAGGGGGATTGTAAAAATATTTGGGGATAATGTTAATTTTCCCAGCATATACATGCTGGTTTTTTAAGGTAAAGTATGCTGTAGATTATGGGGTTGTGTAACTGCTAGGGTTTTATAGAGGACAAGTTGGTGTCATTTGGGGAAGTCCAATTTGTGCATGTGGCTTAGTATTTTGTGTTATTTCTCTTAGCGGAACTCTCTTAGACATATTTTACTTGTCTGCAATCATATAATTGTCTTTATTTGTTGTTTTTAATTTCTTATTTTATTGAATGTAGGGTGTTGAAATGGATTGTGTGGGTGAACCTTCTACTTTGTCCAATGATGAGGTAGTTTTACTGTGCAATTTTATCTTTTGCCCACTTTGACCTCTGCTGGTATGTATGGATGTGCTTGTGCTATATTTAATAAAAACAAATTCAATGCATGTATATGGGGACACGACCAAATTTTGTGGTATATACTAAATACATGCTGCAAGAAAATGAAAAGACATACTTGCATGGAAACTGTGGAAGCAGACCTTGAAAAGAAGATCCAAGTGGTTGGGGATTTTGCATGCTTGACCAAGTACTAGGTTCTCAATGGATCCTGTAAAACTTTCAGCATATAAAATTGTCATAGAAGTGAAGTTCTTTCGTAATTTGCTACAAATATGATTATCCCCAATCCTGATGCACAACTTTCGTTGGCACTTGCTCTCTTGTTTAGAGCATTAGGATTTTTTTTTTTTTGATAGAGGAGCATTAGGAATTTTTACTGGCTCTTTTTATGCCTCACTTTATCTCTGTTAGAACTTAGAAGTCAGGTTAGGGTTTGGTTGCTTGCTGTACAAATAACTGAGCTAGTTTCATAGTTTTAAGCAATTGAGCTAGTTTCCTAATTTTAGTATTACTTGGAGTACAAGAAGTTAGTAATTGTGTCTCTTGTTTTCTTGTATAAATAGGTCTGTGGGGTGGCTCGCTTAAATAAAGAAAGTGAGAACGATTTAGAGTAACTGTAGCCTCTGAATTCTCCATCTCTCAGCTTCTTTCTCTTTCTCTCTTTCCAAAATTCTTAACAATCTTATACAACGATAGGAGCCTAAAATGCTTTTAAAAAAGTACGCCTGCTTAAATGAGCTATCCAACCACATTGCATATATGATCAAATATTCTCCTTAGCTGAAACACACAAGGCAAGAAGAGTGTCCTATCCATTAGAAGATGCATGAGTGTGGACCTTGGGTGGGGGGGGGGGGGGGTGGGGGCAATTTTTCACGCCTCACACTCCAGCAAAGGTGCAAAAATTTTAGAATAACTTATTTAATACTTGTTTTGTTTATTCCTGGCCTATTAATGCAACTGATTTTCAGAGAGATAAATTTCCCTTAGTGCTGTTGTAATATCGATCGTCTCTATTTGAGATTGTCTGAATCTTTTCCATTGCAAGCCATTTTGAATCTGCATACAACATAATGCTTTTGGAAATCATTATGTAGTTATATCCTCTTCTATATGTAAGATATTTTTACAATTTTTATCTTTGTTCTTGCAATATTTATGTTTCATTTGTGCCTGACACTGCTTCTTGCTTGCTCTAGGTTGTTGCTGAATTGTATGCAGCAAAAGAGGAGATTGAAAAATTGAAAGAGGAAGCACAGGCTAACAAAGCTCACATGCTGCAGGTTATTATGTTATTTTTTGCAAGGGTTGATTGTTCATAGTACTCCAAGCTAACTGTGTGGTTGCATTATACATTTCAGTACAAGGGCATTGCTGAGGTGAATGAAGATTTAGTGAAACAGATAGAACTTGCGCATGAAAACTTTAAGATTGAGGTCTGTTTGCAATAGTGAATCTTAAAAGCCAATTTTCAAGCTGCATGTTGTATTTAATGTATTTTTGTTTTTTTTCCTTAACACACATTTAGGCTGACAATGCAAAGAAAGTGCTAGAAGCTGAACTTTGTTCGCTTAGAGAGAGGGTTTCAGAGCTTGAAGATGAATCTAATTTGAAATCTGAAGAAGTGGCTTCAGCAGCTTGGGGAAAGCAAGAGGCTCTTGCATCTGCTATGGCTGAAATCACAAATCTGAAAGAAGAAATCTTAGCTAAAACGTGAGTTGCATCTAGGGACTGCACTGTGAAATTTACTGTTGTTTTGGATGTTGGACTGCATTGTGAATTTTACTGTTGTGTTGGATGTTTCTTACGTTGTTTTTGCTCGTAGTTCTCAAATGTCAGCAATTGAAGTAAAGATTTCTGGTTTAAAAGAAGAACTGGACAAGGAGCATAAGAGATGGCGTGTGGCTCAAACAAATTATGAAAGACAGGTTGATTATGGTCGTTTATGTAGTTAAATTTTTTTGCCAGATTAGGTTATTGCATGAATTTTCTGATGTGAGGTGTGGTTGGACTTTGCACAGTTTTCTGATATCAGATTTCGCTTTAATTTAGTTAGACTCTCTAATTATTAGCTCCAAGTAACTGGAAAATGTTGTGTTAATGTTATCAGTTCCTAGCTTGTAATGTTGCATGTCTTCTTTTTCTACTGCTTCAAGACAATCAACAATGTTGATGTGCAATATAGTGTGTTACAATGCTACCTGTTAGCTATCACATTATAGAAATTTACTACTAACTCTTATGAAAGTGAAAGTTTTGCTCTGAAACCCCTCGTTTTGGATCTGGGGGCATATATTTTGTCTTGTTTTGCATTATTGATGAACCTTCTTTTTCTAATTATGGTCATTTTCTTGTAGTGCTTCAGGAGAATCAGCGATGTTGACATGCAATATAGTGTGTTTCGGTGCTGCCTTTTTGCTATCACATTATATCAATTTCCTACTTAACTTTCTTATGAAAGTGAAAGTTGTCCTCTGAAACCCCTCATTTTGGATCTGGGGCCATATTTTTTGTTGTTTTGCATTCTTGAAAAACTTTCTTTATCTAATTATAGTCGTTTTCTTTTTTCTTTTTGTTTGCTGCCAAGATTGAATTGATCATATCTGGTTATGTGATCTTGTGTTCTGCTTATGTTGCAAATATGCTTCGTTATTAAATGTCTCTTTAATGTGCTAATGCACACTATGTTATTTGCAAATATCTAACGAATCTCTACAGAGCAGTATTCTATATGTGCTTTATGTCTTGATTTGGGGATGTGTATGTCTTCCCTTTTTTGCTCAGTTTACTTGCTCTCAGAGATTTTGCCTAGTCTTGTTTTCCTTTTTCTTTTTTTAAATTTTAGTGTATTATATTTTTAAACATGAAAATGCCTCCTATTTCTTAGGTTATCCTCCAGTCTGAGACAATTCAGGAGTTGACAACAACTTCCCAAGCACTCGCCTTGCTGCAAGAGGAGACATCTAAATTGCGTAAAGTAGTTGATGCTCAGAAACTTGAAATCGTAAAATTTCTGGTCCTTGCCATATATAGTATACACTCTTTCGCCAATATTTTAGTATCCAAGCTAATTTAATGTTTTATTTCTTTTGAAAATAATTTAGCTTAAGAACAGATCTGGTCTGGCTTATGAAATTCTGAGGTGTCTATTCAACCCATTTTTTGTGCCTCTGCTGCCATTTAATCTGTCATCTGCTTGTTTTTTGACGTAATATGTCTGGATGGTTTACTATCAGATCAATTTATATATCTGGTACTGCTTTGCCTTTTTGCTGTCATTCAATTGTAGACGAAAGAATGTTAAAAAAAGAAAAGAAAAGCTTAAATCCTGATAACTGGTTTCCCCTTTAAGTTCTTGTGTCACTACTTCAGCTCTCAGATATGTTGTCCTTGTCATTAGATACTACTGCAAATTGTTTTGTGTACATCTGGTTGGTTAATTGCATATTGGTAATTAATGCAAGCTACTGTTAGAAGTCATAAGTTTGATTAGCACAATTCGATTTTTATTTTTGGTTAGCTGTATTGGTTAGGTTCCACCGTTGACTCAATTAGAATGTGGGGAATTAGATGGTATGCAATCCAAATATTAATTTCTAAATTTAAGTCAATGTAAAGAATTAAGATCTTTGTAATGTAGTTGATAGTGATTTTAAACCTAACAGAGTACTTTCCCTTTTCAATATATTTCTAAACATGGAAATGCTTGTTATTTTCTATGTTTCACATCGAGTACTTGCTATTCCTTGTTTGTTTTCCCTCTTCTTTTATATTGTTTATTCTTTGTTTTGTTTCATGTTTTTCCCCGTGACACATTAGTCGCATGCCGTTGCTGTTGATGTGATATATAATTGAGTAGAATATGTTAAATTTTAACAAGTTACAGTTTCATAACCTTATTGTGTGTGACAGAATGAACTAAAGGCTAAGTGGGAAGGGGAGAAGGCTTTGCTAGAGAAGTCCAAGAATGATGCTGAGAAGAAATATGATGAAATTAATGAACAGGTCATTGAGTTTAGAGAAATAATACTCTATAAATTATGTTTTCTTTATTTTCGTGATGAACATAATGCTTGTGAAATGGTGAAAGAATGTTGAAATGAATGGTATGAAAGAAGGGATGTGTCAACATGTAATTCTTAGCTTGTAAAATTAAATTTGTCTCCATTTGGGTTTGCTGCTTTAGTATTGACGCAAGCAATTTATTTAGAAAACTTTGTAATGGTGTCAGATACTTAAGTACTGGCTTAATTTGCAGAACTCTAGTTTCTTGGAGAAATGATATAGCATATTTGGAATTGTATATGATATGACTCTTTACTTTGTTGAAAATTTTTTCATTGTGAAACAATTCACCTCTTGCAGTGGGGTATAAACATTCTAAATATTGTTATGTTATTGTTCTATTACAAATGCTGTGGCAAGCTAGGTTTTTTAATTAATAATGTTTTGGTCTCATCAGCTTTGCTAATTTATTTATTCTTGTTTCTTATGACACTCATCAAGGTCCTTAATACTGCATGATCTCTCAAGCCTGTTAATATAGTGTGGCTTGAGGCTGCATGCTGACTTAAAAATTGAGGCTCTTTGACAAAATATAACTCCTGATGACATCCTGTCTTTTGTTGCTGTAGCATTTCAAATTTGGTCATATATTGTACTTTTCTATCATTGTATTTACATGAACAATGTCATTAACATTCTTCAGAATAAAATACTCCATAGCCGACTTGAAGCTTTGCATAGTAAATGGGCTGAGAGGGAGCGTGATTCAACTGCGATTTTGTCTGGAAGTACTAGTGCTGATACAATTAGTGATGCGGGTCTTCAAAATGTGATTAGTTATCTCCGACGTTCCAAAGAAATTGTAATATCTTCTTTCTTACTAACAGTTTCTCTTACTTACCTTCAAAAAAAAAAAAAAAACAGTTTCTCTTACTTGTAAGTCTACTTTTTGGTTGTCTAATAAGCGTTTTGAACTTTCACAGGCAGAAACAGAAATCTCTCTGTTAAAACAGGAAAAGCTTCGATTACAGTTGCAGGTAAATCCTTTTAGACACTTTGGTTCCCCTTTTTTCTTTCTTATAATAGTTGTATGACCATCAGACTTCTCTGAGTAAGCATACAGTTGGAATTTAGAGAGAGAAACAAGAGAGAGAAGCAAATGAGAGAGATAGAAGAGAGGAAGAAGGAAGAAAAGGATGAGAGGTTGGCTGAAGCTTGTGTAGTCCTTAAACTACAACAACCGCCTTATATTCATAATATTTAGACAATTACAAAAAAGTCCTCAATATCTCAGATTTACAATACACATAATAGCTTCCTATTAGAAGTAACATAACTTGCTAAGTGTAACATAAAAGCTACTTAGGGATACAATGAGCTGCCTGAGAGATGACAATCTTCAACACTCTCCCTCAAGATGGTGCATAGATATCCCGCATGCCCATCTTGCAAATCATATGATGAAAATCTTTTCTAGGCAGCCCTTTTGTCAAGACATCCACAATCAGATCTCACAAAGGGTATTCTTTGTAACCCACAATTCAACTTCTCTTTTATGAAGTTAACATCTATTTCAATATGTTTTGTTCTGTCATGTTGCATTGGGTTGTGTGCAATATTTATTGCAGCCTTGTTGTCACAAAATAGATTGATTGATGAACCATTACATAATCCAAGCTCCAGGACTAATTATCTGAACCATAAGGCTTCACATAGCCCATGTGCCATGGCCCTGTATTATGCCTCAGCATTAGATCTAGAAATGATGAACTGCTTTGTACAGGCAGGCAACAAGGTTTCCATTAAAGAAAGATGCGTAGCCAATAGTTGATCTCCTATCATCCTGAGATCCTGTACAATCTGCATCAGTATAAATTTCAATGAGTATTTCCACTCTTTGAAAAAATAGTACCTTTCCTAGTGCAGGTTTTAAGTATCTCATAATTCTGAGCACAGCCTTGGGGTGAGGAGCATGTGGATTGTGCATAAACCAGCTAACAATGTTGACTTCATAGGCAATATGATGTAGGACAGCGGGGAGCTTTGCTGTAAACAGGGTTTTGGGGCTATGGAAGGGTAGAAAAGATGGGAACTTAGTAGACTAGGGTCTGTGTATGAAGGAATGGGTACTTTAACAGTAATAGGATGGGTTATTAAGGTCAATTGGGCTAGTGTTTATGGCTGTGAGATTAGGATTTTGATGCAAGAAAGAGTGAAGAAAATTCAGAGAACAAGAAGAAGAAACCTAGGAGTCACACCTAGGGTTTGATGGCATCACACTTTAAGGCAAAATTCTGAATAATTATCATAAACATAAACTCTGATTTGAAAAGAAATATACAAGTGTTTAAATGAGCCTCCTACAACTTATCTTATAAGAAAAGGAATCTTATTCCTATATGGACAAGGATTAGAACCCACATCTAAATCTTATAAGAAAAGGAATCCTATTCCTATATGGGCAAAGATTAGAACCCACATCTAAATCTTTTAAGTATTCAAATACCTAAATAATGAAAAAACAAACCCAAATAGACCAAAAGTCTATTACTACCAAAATACATAAAATAAGCTGCGAAAATGCCTTAAAAATTACTGCGAAAATGCCTTAAAATACCCCTAATTCAAAATTAAATAATTATTAACTCCTAATTGAGCTCCCAAAACAGATCTCCCTCTTTGGGCATGTGCCAAATTAATATTTAGACAGCTTTTCCACGTCTTATATAAGTCTTTGAAGGCTGCTACCAATAACCTTCATCACAATATTTGGTTGAGTGTGATATAGATAGATTAGTTTGCCAACTAGCCTTTGGTATCTCCCAACATCAACCACATCTCAGATCCCATTTTTTAATTGGTGATTCTGTACAATTGGAGAATTTGCAGGTTTACATCCTAGCATCGCTGTTTCTTGGAGATCCATAACATATTTCCCTTGATAGATAAAAATCCCTGTTAGATCTAGCAACTTCTATTCCAATGAAGTGGCTCAATTTCCAAGTCTTTTGTTTCAAACTCTTCTGCTGGATGGGTGTTCAACTGATTTGTTTCATTTACATCACTTCCAAGAACCACTATATGCTTAACATACACAATGACTATGGTTATGGCACTGCTGCTCCTTTAAAGAATAGAGTATGATCAGCATTACTTGGGCTGTACCCAATGTTCTTGATGGCTCTGTTGAATCTATCAAACCATGTCCTCGGGGATTGTTTCAGCCCATATGGGGCTCTCTATAGCTTGCAGACTGTCCCTTGAGTCTTATTTCAGTCAAAACCTGGTGAAATATCCATTTAGTCTTCTTTTAGGCCTCCATGAAGAAAAGAGTTTTTAATATCTAGTTGTTGTAAATCGCAACCAAAGTTTGCTGCACATGAAAGAAGAACTCTGATGGATTTCATTTTTGCCATAGGTGTAGATGTTTCTTGATAGTCAATTCTGTATGTCTGAGTATATCCTTTTCCCACTAGTATAGCCTTGTATCTCTCAATTGATCCATCAGATTTATATTTGACTGTGAATACCCACTTACAGCCAACAATTTTCTCCCCTAGTGGAAGAAAAGTGAGTTCCCATGTTTCATGTTTCTTCAAGACTGTCATTTCTTCTATCATTGCATTCTTCCATTTTGAATATGCAAGAGCATCTTTCCAACAAGATGTAATGGTGACAGAAGAAACAGCATAAACAAAGGATTTATGGGATAAAGATAGAGACTTGTCGGCTAGGAAGCACAGATGCAGCCACCTCCTTGGTGTTTCGGTGTTAGACACAAATCCGACACCGATCCACCACCGATATGGCTGGAAACATCTGTCGGCCGTAACCTTGCTTGGGTTCAACTTTTGGCTAAGAAAATAAAGGGGACACGGCACATTACTGAGAGATGACATGGCGCACTGTTAAGAGATGACATGACATGCAAGACCTTGGGTGTTCCTATTGTTCTTGAACTGCACTTGACCCATGAGATACCTTGGGTGAGTTGGGCTCTCTAGCACTAAAGCTTCCATTTTTGAGCTTTCTTCTAGCTTCCTTTGGAATTACTGGAAAGCTTGAGAGATAGGAGACGACAAGGCATTAAGTCTCTTATTCATCTCTCATGGCAAACACAAAGGCCATTTAATTTTTATTTTTTTATACTTATATTTTAAAAGAAAATACCCCACCTAGTGAGAAAAGGCTCAATTTGTTGTTGTTGATGTTGTTGTATATTTTAAAAGAAAATATATTACACTTAGTTAATGTTTACACTTTTAAATTTATTTGATTCTATATAATTTAGTTTATATAATTTGTAAATATAATTATTTAAAGTAAATGTTGTGAATATTAAATAAGAATAAAATTATATGAATAAGATAATTACTTTAAAAAATTAAATTATTTTTATTATTTGTAAATATAATTATTAAAACTTCCAACAAGTTTCTGAAAAGCTGCAGCTAGTTTTAAAAGTTTGAAACTGCTGGCACTTTATTGGCTATGTACCTATTAATATATAATAAAATAATATTCTGCGAAAACCAGAATATCATTATTTTATAATATAATATGATAATAATACGCAAGCACTTTTATTTTAGATAGGAAACCGTGAAGACTTATTAGATACTTAACTATTATAATAATAATAATAATAATAATAATAATATGCAGGCACTTATTTTTAGTTATGATATTTTTTATTAACTAATATAGTAAATAATTAAATTTATTGATATTTTTTATATATATTAAATTATATATATATATATATATATATACTGTGTCAATATCTTATTTTTTAACTTCTTTAAAGTTTTACCCTATCAACATATTCGTATCGTATTGTATTAGTTTCGTGTCTCATGTATGAGCTTCCTACCTTGTTGGACACAAGGAAGTTGAAGTTTGAACTGGATTCAAATTCCCTTCTTGGTTAGGTAGAGTAGGTTGCATGGCTCTTTTCTTCCTTCTATAGTAAGTTCGGAGTTCAAATGGTTGGAGAGATTGTTAAAAGGGATCTTTTGATAAATGGTATTTTTGAAAATTTAGCTTTTGATAGTTACCAGTGATGTAATTTGATTCACATAGTTGATCCCACCTAGTTGGATAGGGCTTTGTGTGTTGTGTTGTTGTGTATAGTAAATTCAAAGTTCTTGTTGGTTTGTCTTTCCACTCAACTCTACTGGATCTTGAGGATGAGATTGAGACAATGATTGAATCTCTGGACTCTCCTCCCCTCACTTGGAAGAGTGGTAGGTTCATGAGACTCTTTCTCTCCCTCAATTTGAAGTGTCGTATATTCCTTTTCCACAATTTTTACTTCCCCCTTGCTAGTATATGGAGAGAGTTGATTGATTGAACTCATTTTCCCAATGTTCCCTTTGTACTCACTTTCCTCTGGAAGTGAAACTTTGTTTGAAGTATAATATGCTTCTTCTTCCTTGAAGGTTACATTCATTCTAACAGAACACTTTTGAGGGGGTGGATGATAACATTTATATCCTTTTTGAGTTGGTGAATAACCAATGAACACACATTTGAGAGATCTAGGATCTAGTTTCCCAACTCAACTTGAGGCCTATGATCATGGACAATACATACACAACCAAATACCTTTGGTGGGACCAGATAGGATGTCAAGCCTTGAAAAAGTTCCAATGGAGACTTAAATTGGAGTGTCCTCAATGGTATACAGTTGATGAGATAAGCTGTAGTTAGAATGGCATCTGCCTAGTAAGCTTTTGGAACATGCATGATAAAAAAAAGAAAAGGAAAAAGCAATGATCTTGCCATTTCCAATAGGTGTCTATTCTTATGTTCAACTACCCCATTCTAAGCAGGTGTATCCACCAACTAGTCTGATGTATGATGCCACATCCATCCAAGTATTTTTTAAACTCTTTGTTGACATACTCCAAACCATTATCACTTTTGTGAAATTTGATCTTGGCTCCAAAGTGTGTCTTCCTATTGCATGAAACTTTTTGAAACAAGAAAATACCTCACTTTTAAAGTGCATTAAGTAAACCCATGTTGTACGGCTATAGCAATCAATGAAAGTGACAAACCATTTATATCCAGATAAAGAGACAATCATGCTTGGTCCCCATACAACAAAATGAATGATTAGAAAAGGAATTGGACTTTTCTAACTTACAATAGGGTAGAAGCTTCTGGTGTGCTTTGCTAATTCACAAGCATTACAAAAAAATTCCTTCTCATTACATGAAGAGTACGCATCTAAGAATAGTTTTTGCATTGTTACAAAAGAGGGATGTCCTTGTCTCCTATGCCACTAGTGACTTTTCTAGATTGTTGAACTAGAGCTGAAGTGAGGATTATCCTTCAAAAAGTACAAGCCATTCCATACTCTACCATAACTAATCATTTTCTCCGTCTCTAGTTTTTGAAGGATACAGTGAGAAGGGAAAAAGGTCTTTTTGCAATTCAAGTCTCTAGTAATTGCACTAATAGAAAGCAAATTATTGAAGAATTTTGGAACATGAAGAACAGAGGACAAGGTAATTGAGCAATTTATGACACCAGTCCCTACTATTGGAGAAAGTGTATCATCACTATTGTTATCAGCATAAGGTGAGTATGATGAAAATTTAGCGGGGTCCCTAGTGATATGATCAAAAACTCTAGAATCTATATTCTATAATCCACTGATTTTTGTGGGAGCCAGTTTCGACACTTCGGGCAGTATAATGGATTTACCTGTGTGAGCAAAGTAGAGGAAGAAGAGGTTGA
Organism: Dicorynia guianensis; assembly: GCA_037013595.1. Taxonomy (NCBI): domain Eukaryota; kingdom Viridiplantae; phylum Streptophyta; class Magnoliopsida; order Fabales; family Fabaceae; genus Dicorynia; species Dicorynia guianensis. The sequence goes on from JASUAB010000009.1 coordinate 9,836,592, forward strand.
TGGTGTAGATACACCCATGTTCATGGGTTGCATTTAATCCATCCTTGTCATCATCAGCATCTTTTTAAGAGACTAAACTTCTTTTGTAAAACTGCCCTCATCCTGATTTGTCATGGAAGGACTTGTTTCTGGCATTCCTGACATGTGACCTTGAGGTCTAGAAAAGCCTCCTCTTCTTCCCCCTCGACCTCTAGTTGGCTTGCCCTTCAGTTTTTAGCACTGCTCCCTTGTTTGTTTTGTCTTCGCACAGTAGTCTTCAAGTTTTCCTTATACACTACACTTGTAGGCATCAGAGTGGTGTTAGCCCTTTGAGTGGTATTGACCTTCAAGGCAGATCTCTTAGGAAGAGTAGAGACGAGCATTGAGCTTCTCCTTCTCTCTTCCTATTGAATAAAGGCATGAGCTTGCCTTAGTGTAGAAGTGGATCTCTTCCTAATAACTGGGCACTCATCTGATGATATTCTAGGTTCAGTCCAGCTAAAAAATAAAAGACACATTCTATTTCCTTCATCTTTTGAAACTCGAGCATCCTCAGCCTGGAAGTTTTGGTAGTAGTTCAATTATTGCCATATACTGCTTAGCTCATTATGACACTGTGACACTGATTTTTCACCTTGCTTTGTGTCATGAACCCTCTTTCCCAACTCATACACAATAGCAGAGTGTCCAATCCTGGAGTAGGCGTCCTTCACAGCACTCCAAATCCTCTCAACTGTGTCAAACAGTATATACGTCTTGCTTATGTCAAGCTCCATAGAATATAGCAACCATGACATTACAAGACTGTTTTCTGCTTCCCATTGGTCAATAAGTGGATCAGTCTCAGCTGGTTTCTTTTTTCTCCCACAAACATATCCCCACAATCCTCTTGCCTTTAAGGACAATGTACAAGCCCTTGACCAAGTGAGGTAATTAGTGCCATTAAGTTTCATAGGACTTATTTGGAGTGTTAGATATTCATTTGAAGCCATAACCCTGCGCCCTTTCATACTGGATTTTCAGCATCCTGAACAAATGATTTTTCAGTAGGGGTTTTAGTTTAAGGCTGACTTACTGTCTCACAACCACTCTCAGACATCCTTGGAACCGAAATGACACCAAATAATAGAGGAATTCGAAATAAGGTAGGAATCAGTCTGGTTATCAACCAACTCCACTGTTTTGAAGTCTGAAATTTCGCTTATGGCTGAATAGGCTCAAAATTGGTCAAGCCCATCTTTGTACACACCCTTGGAATTCTATTTCGTCCCCCTCTGCCTCAGAAATTTGGAGAAATTTAAGCAGAAATTCCCAAAATCAGCAGATAATGGCAGAACCTAGGGTTTTCGTTTCTGTGCATATCGCCACCAATACAGCTGCATGGGAGCTCCGGACAGGATGGGAAGCTTAGGGTTTCTGGTCACCAGGCAAATTCCAGTCAGTCTGGGCTGTCTCTAGACACCGAAGATGGTCGCAGACATTAGCCCTTAGGGTTTTGATTTTTTTTTTTTTTTTGGAAGGGAAATTTCTGGTCAGGGAGAGAGAAATGGATCACTGCTCTGATACCAAGTTGGAATTTGGAGAGAGAAGCTGATGAGAGAGATAGAACAGAGGGAGAATGAAGAAGAGGATGTGAGGTTGGCTGATGCTTGTGTAGTCCTTAGACTACAACAAACACCTTATATTCATAATATTTAGAATACTACAGAAAAGTCCTCAGTATCTCACATTTACGATACACATAATAGCTTCTATTAGAAATAACATAACTTGCTAAGTGTTACATAAAAGCTGGCAAGGGATGACAATATTCAATACATACATTGCTGACTTCTGTCCAGTTCCACATCTTTCTCTTTAATTCTTTATCTAATTATCTTTGTCAGTGGAGCTTCAAGTATCTCAACATTTGAGTGCATATGGACATTAAATTGTTTGGACTCATGACAAGACTGTCAGTGATGATTCTTACTTAGTTTCTCTACTGAAAGTGCTGAGTGATCAATGTATGTTTGGTTTTTTAAGGATTTGGTGAAGGGCGAAGTCTTATATTGTCTTTTCTTCATCAGTTTCTACACTCTGGATTCAAAGAGAAGGGCTTTACTCTTGTATTGTCTTTGGTTTCTATTCTTTTTCTCTCTCATGATGTCATGGGAGGATATATTAATCATTGCTCTTTACTTTCATCTTTCACTAATATTAATAGAATTATTGCTGTAAGAAAAACATAGATGCTGGATTATGTATGTATTCCTACCTTGAGTTTGCACAGGATCCTAATGCACTTCATTTTACTCTTCAGTTGCTTGTTATTAGCTTCTAAGATTATCATTTCCATCTTCAATGACATATTTTCTTGGGTCTCTTGGATTTTTGTAGCTTGAGAGTGCTCTCAAGGCAGCTGAGTCTGCACAAACAGCACTTGAAGCTGATCGTGCAAATTCTAGATCATTGTTCACAGAAGAAGAGTTCAAATCATTGCAGCTTCAGGTTGGGAATCTTACTGCCTGGATTTGCTTTCCATTGTAATTTATGGTTTAGTTATATGGTTTAAAATTTAATACATGACATGGTTCATGATAACATTATACACAATTCTGCTTCAGTTGAAAATTTGCCTAGTGAAGTGTTATGATGAATCATATCATGAGCTGCCTTTGTGAAAATTGTTTACAGGTCAGGGAAATGAACTTACTTCGTGAGAGCAACATGCAGCTCAGGGAGGAAAATAAGCACAATTTTGAGGAGTGCCAGGTATTACAGCCATATTAAATAATGCATATGTCAACTCCCTGCTTCCCTTTTCTGTTGCATTCATAGGGTAATATTATTACCTACTGATGAGCTAGCAACAAAATTAGTTTATCTCATTTCTGTTCTCCAGCATCCATTTGCAATTCTATATTTAATTTGCAACATGTTATTACTATTAAAGAAGGCAATTAACTTGAATTTGTGTTAGAAATTGCGTGAGATTGCACAAAAGGCTAGAGCTGAGACAGAGAATTTAGAAAGTCTACTGAGGGAGAGAGAAATACAGCTGCAAGGTCATAAGAACGAAATTGACACAATGAAGATGGAAAAGGATTGTCTGGATCACAAGGTGTCTGAGGTATTGGCTTTTCATGGTGTGAAAATGAAAGTTATTACCATGTTTTACTTTATATATATGTTCTACCTTCCTTTTTCTTATATTGTTATATCTTCAGTTGCTTAAAAGGTATAAAGATATTGATGTGGAGGATTATGATCGAATGAAGAATCTTGTTAAAGATATGCAGGTTGGTTTAGAGATGATATTTTTCTTTAAGTGCATTGCCTTTTGACGAACCTCTACTTTTTTCATGTTAAAACATCGTCCTATAAGTTGATTATTAACATTTGTCTTAGCCTTCCATCTACATTGCTATGGGTTATGGGTAGATCATGTTTGAGCACTTAAAACTGTGTTATTAAAAGCACTGACAAACCAATTTTATGGTGGGTTACTCTAAGATTGTATAGCATCAAAATCCTAACACTCACTGGGAAAGCAATTGTGCAACTCTGCTTTGTCAATTGCAGCCAAACGGCACCTGTGACCCACAGTGTGGTCTCTGATCTCAATAATGACAATTCTTAGGTATCACAAAAGCAAGCACCAGAGTTGTGAAATCAACAGGAGAGCAATCATACATATCACTAGCAGCATCTAATCAGCGTGTTTCTCTTGGCACACTTACTATAGCTGTGATTCATTGGTCACACTGAACCAACAATTGCGGATAACTGGACCACACCTTGTTATCCTATGGGGTAGCCATGGCTGGCTGCCCCTTATCCCTCACCCTTCATCCACTGCCACCACCGTAACCTTAAGTTGGAAAGGCTTTTACTTACATATGTGTTTACATTGTTCACAGAAGTTTTAAACCGAAGCACTAAATTACTCGTATTTCTAAGACACTTAACAATATGTTACTCTTTACATCTTTAATCAAGTTGTAAATCTGAAAATATTAATTAGATGGCAGGTGATTGATTTTTTCCATATATTTTCTTGGATTTATTGTAGCATTATCACTAATTTACTCGTGATTTTCTGAAAATTTTCAGAAGATTTTTCATACTGAGTGCACCCTCAAATGTTGTTCATGTCTAATCAATGTTGTTTTAGTCATTGATACATTTCAAGTGTTATTGACATATTTGGGTCATTGGATGTGTTCTACATTTATGTTATGTTTGGCAGTATTCATTCTGTTTTACCGTATTATGTCTGCTGCTTTATCCCTCAATTTCTTCTCAGTTTATTCATACTTTGTTTCTTAAGAATTATATTCTTTTTGCTTTTATGTCATCAGGATAAACTAAAAGAGAAAGATGCTCAAGTAGAGGAAATCAGTGAAATTCTTTTGGAAAAGCAGAATTCAATTTCACGTCTGGAGCAAGATCTTTCAAACTGCAAATTGGAGCTGACAGAGAGAGAGAAGAGAATAAATGACATTTTGCAAGTTGAGGTGGGAGGTCTATATTCTGTCTGAATTGTTGCGGCAGTTTTCCATTCTTTATGGGTATTAAATGGATCGTGTTCAACTGTTAGGCTAATTTAAAGCTGGATGTGGAGAAGCAAAGGAAGGTTCTGGCTCAATTCAAGGTTTATGAATGTCATTAGTTATAAAACTGAATAGTCTTCCCTTTTGACTGTATATTCGAGTTTCGTTGAGTTCTAAACTATCTATCGGTTGAAACTCGTTGCTATTAATTTATTCATTTGTCTGTTGTTGCTTTCCTTTTACATCCTTACAGAAGAGGATGGATATTTTGTCAAGGGAAAAGGAAGATCTAGGGAAAGAGAATCAGCAACTTTCTAGGCAATTAGATGAAATCAAACAAGGTGGTCCTCATTTCCCTGGGTTTTCCTTGTGTGATATTTTTTTTTCCCTCTTCTCTGGGTCTATTTGTATCTGGACTGATATTTTAAAGTTGCTTGTGCATATCAGTGAAAAGGTCAACAAGCGATACCACTGGTGAGCAGGCAATGAAGGAGGAGAGGGACACCAAGATTCAGGTTCAGTGGTTATGATATTGTGTTCATTCTTTTTCCTTTTCCCATTTTGGTGAAGTGGGATTCTTTCTATGATAATTTGACTTCTTATTATCTATTTGCCTAGATTTTGGAGAAGCTTCTGAATAATTTGAGAGATGAATTGAAAAAGGAGAAGGAAGATAATAGTAACAAACGATTAATTACTGAAAAAGCTATCACAGACTCTTACAACAATGTTGAGCAGGTATTTTGTTTCCACCACTTTCAGTTGCTTTTATTGTCTTGTATTTTGTTATATTTTTCTTAGAATTACATGTATTTGTTGGATGGTCTGCTACCGTAGTTTTTGTAAATGAAATTTTCTCTCCCTTGCCTTGCTGACTTGGACTTGTGGAAGAGCAATGAATGAATATGATTGAAGTTGGGAGGATAGTTATGGTGCATTACAAACTATTGTGCAGAGGGCTCATGGAGACAATGTGCATTGCGAATTGCAGGCAATATTGAAGTGTTGCAAACATTGTATTAAATATAGTTTATATTTAATATAACCAAAATAACAGAAATTAATTAAAAAACCATAGTAAATAGTATTTGTATTGAAAAAAAAAATTCATTGGAATTCTGACAAGAATTCAATTATGTCAAAATTTAAAAACAACATCAAACACTGTATAAATACATCAAACTACTCAACCCAAATTGTAAGGAGTTAGGAGTCTAAGGCTCTAATAATCATCTATGGAATTGCATATAATGGACAATTGTGCACTAAGAATAATCTGTCTTCCATTCAAAAAAAAAAAAAAAAAAGGAATAATCTCACTCTTGAAAATACACGAGTTTAATACGCCAAAGCAAGGCCCAAGAGGACACATTAATACTTATTTTAGGCTGGCAAGAACTTTCAACCCACGCACAGCATGAAGAAGACAAACAGGTCATTTTGATTAGAGCAATTCACTGGGTTTGTGGTAGCCATGCCCGCCCATTGATAAGTAATAAATGCGGTTAGGAGGAGAAAGGTGGATAAGCTAATGTATAGAGGGAGAAATTATTTAGGGGTGTTGAAACAGGTGGGTCCGTCAAGTTGACTTATCCTGCCCCACCTATGAGGTGGCATAGGTTTGCATTTGTGTGGTCTGTGTGTAAGCAGGTTTTTAACCTTAACCTGCCCTGCTTGGATTTGCAAGTGAACAGAGGTCAAGGCGGGTCAAGGTGTGCTGGCATATGCGTTGACCCATTGGGTTGGCAGCCCTTTTACCCCTGTAGGAAGTCAATGGGTTATTGTCTAGACAAATAGTGGTTCTTGTCACAAGGAGAAGTGACAAACGCCAACATTGGCGATACTCACATGTTGCATTTGAGAAAATATGCTCGATGGTTTTTGGATCAGTCTTTTTGCTATGCAATTAATTTGGAAATAGGATAGTTTTCCTGACATGAATAAGATGATGCTTTTCTTTTTGGAGGCAGTTGTGGGCAGGGGTGGTTTATTGGAAGGCACCATTTTTTTATTTTTGTCCTCTGTTTGTCAACCTTGCTTGTTTGCTCTTTATATGAAATTATGAATATCACTCAATTGAAATAGAAGGTCAATTGTAATTATCTTAGTTTATCGTTTTAGATTGATATTTAGAACTAATTACAGTAATTTGCATGAAATCTCACTTGAATTTGAGTTTTAGCTGATCGTTACCTCTTGCATGCTGTTTCACAACTGCATTTTCCCGTTCATTTATTTGTGTTAAGCTTCCCTGGCCTCCTTTCCGTGCTGCAGTCAATGTCTGAATTTGTTATGCTCTTGCATTCCTTAAGATTTTTATTTCAGTGGAGTGCTCTTGTGTGTGTTCTACTGTTCTTTTGTGTGAACTAGAGGTACTGTCATAGATTCATAATCTAAATTAATCATGTACCCTGCCATTCTTTTCATGAGCAGCTCCAATGCGGTATCTTGGGCAATTTTACAGTATGATTTATAGTTTCATAATTAAAGGCAAGCAGCTTGTTGTCCTTGCTATGGTTAAAATGCTAGCTAATGGACTATTGTTAGGTGTTGTTGTTTCTTACCTAATGTATATTATCTTTTAAATGCCAAGCTTGATGTATTTGTTCATTTTATTTCTCCCTCGTTCTTTTTCAACTACCACTTTCAGGAGAAAACAAAGTTTATAAATGAACTTGAGAGGCATAAGGAGGTTCTTAAAAGGTTGACAGATGAAGTCGAAAAGCTCAAGCTGGTCAAAGGGAATCTTCCCAAGGTAATGATGCAAAATTATGGCTTTTAATGTGGAAACTAATTTGAGTGGACAAGCGTGTTTTGATATACAAGAGGATAGTTTTGTTTGTGTTCAAGTTCTGAGCCAATAACACTTCTCTTTTTACATCATTATTATATTATTTTTCTTTTTTTTTTATTCTGCAACTGAATTTCTGTATTTTATATATAATATTTCTTAGGGATCTGATGTGGTCCAACATCTTTCTGGGTCCAACCTAGATGAGCTAGCTGCACCTTATATCTCTGCCGTTGAAAGTTTTGAAAAGGAAGCTCATTCAGTATTTTCTGAGCTGGGAGGCCGTGGCAATTCTGGAGATTCAACCTCAGCCACAGATGTTTCAGCAGCTGCTTCAGGTCCTTTGGCTATATTTTTAACATCACCTGCATTATGATACTTTACTTTATGGTTCATCATTCACCTTGTATGTTCTTTGCCGATGAAGTGATTAACGTCACTTTTCTTTCTAAATTTGTTGCAGGTCCTCTGGCTCCTGTTCAATCTCCAAACCTTGTGTCCTCAGTGCTCCCTAGTATAAGCGGTTTACCACCTAAGGCAACTGAAGAAAGTGAAAAAAGACTTTCCGTACTCAAAGCTAATGTTGAAACACGAAAAACCGGGAGAAAGTTGGTTAGGCCTCGTCTTATAAAACCTGAGGAGCCACAAGGTGACATAGAAATGACGGAGGTAGAGGCGCATCAAAGTGTGGGCAAACCTGGGCCTTCTAGTGACCTAGAAACTCAAAGCAATCTTACATTATCATCCCAGCCTTTGGCCCGTAAACGAGTTGCTCCTACCTCCAGTTCTGAGTTACATGAAGAATCAGTCACCCCAGGGGAGACCAGCTCTGATATTGCACCTGTGCCAAAAAAGTCAAAAGGTTCAGATTACTCACAAGAGAGTGGCGAAGGACAGGCTGCTGCAACTCCAGGATTTACTAGTAGTCAACCAGTCACTGAAGAATCGTTTGATGGCTCTGAGTTACCACAAGGTCTGAATGAGGAAGTTATTGAAGCTCAAAATGAAGATGGTGAGACTATACTTGGCCAGGCAGTTGAGTCGAGAGATCAACAACATTTAGATCGTGTGAGTCAAGAAGAATTACAAGCTGACAAGGCCAGCATTTTAGAAGAGAATATGGATCGACCAGATGAAACAAAGCTGGTCTCTGATGATATGCAGAGGGATCAGAGTGAACAAGACAACCAGCAGTCAACACTATTAATTAGTAATGAGAGAGAAGAGGGAGAGCTAGTACTAGAGGCCGCAGATCTTGATGGCAGTAGTGATATACCTAACCTTGTGGAAAACAAAGAAACAAGGGAAGGTCTGTCTGAGCCTTCTGTAACCCCTGAGCCTTCCCCAGCTAGGGTTGCTGATGAAGCTCTAGAGGCTGGTGAGATTAATTCTCCTGAGCTTTCAAATGATGATAGAAATGCTGAAGGTGATGTGGTTGAGGAGGCTGCGGATGGTTCTGACAAGTCAAATGATGCTAATGACCCAATAGCAGCTCATAGTGATCAGTTGGCGGAGCCTGCACCTGTTCCGAGTGAAAGTACTTCAACAAGCAATGCTGCAGAAACTGGTTCCTCAAAAGTGATTCTACCTGTTTCAAAACAAGGCAGTACTAGTGTGAGCACTAGTGTTGCTAGTGTGAGTACTAGTGTCACCTCCGAAACAGAAGAGCTAAAACAGGCATCACCTGTTAGTAGCACTTCAACAACCATAAATTTGTTAGAGCGAGCCAGGGAGCGGGCTCAACTGAGACAGGCTGGGGTGGTTCCTTCGCTAGGTAGAGGTCGTGTAAGAGCAACACCCCGTGGTCGTGTTGGCCGAGGCGGCCGCGGTGGACGGAGACAACCATATGGGGAAGCCTGAATTCACCAATATACCAAGCTTGGAATTAGACAGCTTTTTTTTACTCGGAAACTGTATGGTAAAATAGACTGACAATGACGGTAGAAGATTGTAAATGGGTGATGAGTCATATGTACTAACAATTTTTACATTCCTTTCCCATTTGGCCATCATTTCTTTCGAATGCATCGCCTGTTCAACGAATTGAGTTGTGTTACAATAGTTTTAGGCGAAAAATCCGCACCACCTATGGAGCAATGCTTCTACGGAAACGGTCACCATTCTTCCATTGAGTACGTTATTAGCAATTCGCATAATCATCCGAGAAATTGCAGCCAATTTATTGAGGATGACAACTTGTGTGTAAGAATCCTTAGAGAAGGCATTTATCAGTTGCATAGAACAATACATGCTACAGCCTCAAGTGCAATCTAATTCATAATTCAGCTGACGAAAATGCGTTCTAATATGTTGAAGAGTTTGCCAAACTTCTTATATCTCGACTCAAATCTCATGTACGAGTCTTCCACAGATCACTGTCCTATTTATCCTTCTCTTCCCTATGGTTGTTACTACACAAATTGTCAACTTAGTTTCCTAACAAATGACAGACTGTCCATATAAGTGTGTGTTTTGTTTCTACAAAAAAAAACTTCACATACTAAACTACAACCTAACAGACTTAAGAGTTAATAAATCTACTTTGAATTTATAATAATTTAACAACAAACAATTTATGAGACTAAACTTGCATATTCTATATCTTCAAATTGATGGTGTTTAGAGGTTTTGCAAAGTTGATACTATTGTGATTGCTTCATTAGTTGGACTGTTAAACTTGTAGCCACAACGGAAATTGTAAATACTGAGTACGAAGGAACCACAAGACTTAAATGGGAAACCAAAAACAGTAAGTAAATGACAATTGGGCTAATTGACACACTTCAACTACAATGAGCCAGTCATCCAATCTCCTTCGCCGGGGCAAACGAGAATCCAGCCATCACTTAAACCGAATGTATTATTCTTTTCCGTCTAAGCCATCCGCATCAGTTTTCATATGAGCTCTTAAGTCCAGGCGGCAGAGGTCAACCGCTATGGTTGTGTTGAGCAGCATTCCAACGGGTTTCGTTTCACAGCAAAAGCATCAGGCCAATACTTTCTTCACTCCTCTTTCTCAACCAGCTTAGGATCCTCAGTATTTTTCTCAGCGGATAGGTCCACTGACCCCATAGTAGTGGTTAATTGATCTACAATCTGCTACCAACGAAATTATATACATAATACAATGAGTATGAAGATCAAAAGCATCTCAAATCCATACAATATCAGACTTCAGCACATGCACAAAACAAAAGAATATAAAACTCAGAATAAACTGTGAAAACAAAAGGGAAACACTCCATTTTTTCTAATCACGCAGAATAAAGTCTAGAATCACATAAAACTTCCACGAAGTCCAAAGAGCCATTTGTAAAGAGAATTTTTTAGAGAATCTTTATCAACTAGGCATTGATTAGATATTGCATAAGAGTACTGGCAGTTATGCAAACGTGGTCCCACATCACATGCACTCATCCAGAGATGTCAGCATCAAAAATATCAAAAACAGAGATGGGAATCAATGTGCTCTATAATTGGTAAGAGCCTTGAAAGAAGGTACGAGTTAAAAACGTAAACCTGCGTATTGGAATGCGGCATTGATTGTCTTATTTTCCTCTCTTGCAAGACCTTCTGACGGCTTTCATAAAATTCAAAGTCATCCATTATTGAAGTCCTTGCCACATAGTTCTTCAAAATTCTAAGAATTTCGACACCTTGAAGAAAGATCACCTGGAAAAATAAAAACAACAATAAGCACAGAGGGAAGGAAGCAAAGCATCAGTAATCAATTTCTTCACTGTAACATGACTATGCAGACCTCTTGTGTGTCTCTACTGTTGGTTACAGGTTTATTGTCATTATTCTCAAGTATTATATGCCGTAACTGTGGATTTGGAACATCTTTTATAACATGCCACTTTACAGGGAAATATCCATTCCATTTATCTTGTTGCCAGAAATCCATACTTCTATTGAAATCAACTCGCCCAATCATCTCAGCTACTCCACAAAATTGACCACTTGCATTGACCTGAAGTCAAACACATACCAGAAATTACAGTACAATACATTATAAATAAAAAAATTTACAAATAAGATATAAAATGTAGGCATTGCAGATTTCGCAACAGAATAAAGATTGAACTCCACAGCATACCGAAAAGAAAAGGAACACGGGGCACTTGCTCCCTTTCTCTGCCGTCCACTTTTGTGCATCCTGATATGCATTATCCAACCTCTTATTCCCATTAGGAGTACTAGCCCAAACATTGTACTTGATGCTCTTATGGATATCATCTTCGCTGTATGATTTGATGACAAAGAAGAGTGCATGATCATATTTGGTTGAAAAATCAGGAAGGTTATATTCTGCCCTGATTAGAAAACTTTTGCCATTATCAGTTTTACTCCCATCTGCAGCTAACATTCCAGCAGAATAACCTCCAGACAACAATGCTCCTTTGGCGTTAGCTGTTCTAGGACCCTGATTCTGCTCATTAAGCAAACCATTAACCTTGCTTCTCAGTTTCAGTTTTTCTGTGCTAACCCAACCCTTTGTATTTGCTTCAACACTAAGCAAGTTATTTGGATAGACGTATCCACTCTTTCCTTGATTGTATGTGGGGAACTTCGGGATAGGCAAACAATTTTTTGCCATTACATCAGAATGGAGGATAGAGTCACAAAGTGGTGCCTGAAGAACGTAACAAAATCATGAGAATAGTCTCAGGATAAGACATAAACCATGAGGTACAAGGAAGATTGTTACCTTGTTCACTGGCTTTAGCTGCTGCTGATTACGCTTAACATGATCTGATGAGGCATCCAATAAAGTTGTGGAACTCTTCACTTCTAATGGATTGCTCAAGTTAGAATAAGAAACAGATTTCGATACAAGACCCCCTGTATGACTTTGGTTAGAAAAATTAGGTCTGCCACTTGGTTTCCCAGCCAACTCATTATAACCAGTTCCATGTGCCCCATCTTGTGTGGATAGAGACACATCCCATAAGTTGGGCGATGGAATTAGCCCCCCATAAGGTAGAGGAGTAGAATAATACCCAGGTGAACCAATTGGTTGTTGGAATACGGAGCCATGGGGGTACACATGATGACCAGTATACTGTCCATCAACACCAACTGTACTCACAGGAAAGTAAGAAGAGTAGCCAGTCTGAAATCCTGGCATGAGATAGGCATAAGATCCATTATCTGCTTGCATGACCTAAATAAAACCAAAAAGCAAAATATATTGAACCATTTCTTATATGTATTTTGCGAAACAAGGAAGAATGAACAAAATGCTTCATTCAGGCTAAAACAAATATGAAACATGAATACTTATGTATTTTAATATTTGCTACTGTTTCACCAAAATCTCATTTCGAACTCAGCCTCTATCAACTAAGATCAGAAAAGGGGAAGAGACCTACAGAGTTAAATAATGCTATTACTGGAAATCACAGATCTTACAATTAAATACTCTTATGAATTTTAGAAATTCATGACTACTTCTTAAAGGCTAAACAAATCGAAATGCTGATAAAAGAGAATCAGTACTATCCAATTTTTCCTTTAATCTAACCTAGCACTAACGAAGTAACTTGATTCAATTAAATATCGACTGATATGCACAGGGGCATCACAAATAGCCTATATTGACCTAAGACATTCCAAGTCAACCACATAAAGTCAACCAACTACAGTGAAGTATGACCATTCTTAAATCAACCAAAGAGACCTACAGGATACTGAACATCCAACCCATCAGCACCAACATAGTATCCTTGGCTGTCTGAATCTCCAAAGAAACCACCATAACCTGTGAACATTCTACCGTAAGATGTGAAAGCATAAATATACAATCAATTAGAATGAATAGGGAAACTAGTAGAGTGTCTTTGATCAGCTGCAACTAACCAGGATAACAGTATCCATAAAAGCCACCAACAGGATATTGAACATCCTGATCAGCAGTCAGGTACTCGTGATCCGCGTCACTTTCTCTCGCACTACCTGGTGCATCTCCTACAGATGATATACATGACGTAGCATCAGATGGGGAGCTTGCACCCTTACAAGGAACCTGAGCATACATAACCAGACTCATACATCAATCTACTTTCAATGATGAGGAAAAAAAAAAACAAGAGATTAAGAAAACATATAAGTTGACAGACTTTTAGAATCTTGCAGAAGGTCACTTTTGATAAAGGACACGTGTTCCTCTTCAGGAATCAGGCATGCAATGGGTTACAAATCATTAGATAATTAAAATTAATTGTAAAGTTCTATTTCAATTTTAAGCAGGAAAAAGTAATGAAATTTCAGAAATCCAAAGCCAACTGAAACTCTACATGTAATGAAATGGTAATTACCATATTGGGATTAGTGATTTCCGCGGCTGAAGATTCAATATTGAGCTTCTTCCGTACCATTTCGTCCGCCGCTGCCATAAACAATAGAATTCCACCACGTAAAAACATGTATTTTTTATTTTACTTTGCATCTACATGCCTGTACAAACTCGTTTCTTCTCTCAACCACAAGACCCAGATATATAAACGCACAAAACCGCTTAGACAAGAATGAAAAGAATTGAAAAAGTAAATTGAATAAACCATGCTAATTCATTATACCCAGAACCATAGTAGGGAAGAGAAAAATACGTTTTTGAAATTGAGCTGCCATTGAAATAGTTCTGAACAAAAAGTGTCAGCTGTTCAAGCTCTACCAAATATTCCAATACCCTTTGATACAGAAAAACCGCGCGTGAAGCAGATCCTCCGGGACACGAAAAAAAGGTGCTTATATCTTCTCGCACTGGAAAAAAAGGAGAAGCATAGAGAAACCTCGCAGAGATTTCAAAAATGAAAACTGAATTCAGATATTTTCTTCAGCTTTCGCTCTCTAGATTTCTGGGTTCCGAAAAAAACTAGCAGAAATATCCTGTTGCCGTCTGACTCGGAGAAGGAGAAACGCGAACCGCACGTTGGGTCTGCATCTATGACCTTAAAAATATCATCTTTTTGCCTCAGAAGATAAGGTTTTGAATAGAGACCCTATTTAAGGGAGGCTAAAACGAAGGGAAGGAAGAGAATCAGAGCAAAGCAAGAGGGGCAACCTGAGAACGCAGGCAGAAGCAGAGGCAGGAGAAGAGAAAATGGCATCTCATAAATAGGAAAAAGCAACGGTGGAGAGCGTTACACGTCATTTTATTATTATTTAATAAATGAAGAGGAACAAAATTAATGTGATTTTGCGTCACCAACTCCATTCCTATCCGTCCGATGAAATCGAGACAGCTTTCCAGTTTGGGTTTCTCAATTATTTTTGGGAACCAAAGTTTCAAGGGTAAACCGCATACTAACCACATGCATTCAAAAATTTAAAATTATTAAAATATCAAATTCGTAAGTATTTTATTCTAATTTTAAGTATGATAAAAAAATTTTAAAAATGGTTGAAATTAAAAATTAATAGCATTTAAAATATAAAACATGATAAAATATTTTTTAAAATTTTTTGAAAAGACAACAAGATGATGGAACCAATATAAATACCAGATCTATGATTCAAATTAAGTAATGTTATTTGTATAATACTCAATGAAATTTAAAAACAATAATCAACATAATTATTTAATATTATATATTATTGATATTTCAATTAAGAAAAAATTGTTATTAAATAATAATTTTTAGGTTCTAAACAGCTCCCTAGTAGAAAACTTTCTTTAGTTTAAAATTTCAATTAAGGAATATTTTTAATTAAAAATACAAATAAATATGACACATATCTTTATTTAAATTGAAGATATATGTATCATAGATTAAAAACCTCTTTTCTAAACATCTAAAAGGATAACACATGAAAAATAAATTACTTATATTACTACTTTGATTAAAAATTATCATAAGCATACCACAATCAAAGATAAAATTTAAATTAAGAAAAGATTAAAAAAAGTTTAATAATCTGTTATATATTTGGTAAACTTGGTTTCAACATCTTATTTGCACTAATGACACACTTCTTGCTTTATTTTCAAAACAGCTTCCTTTCGTGTCTACCAAATGAATTATTTGTTTTCAACAAATTATTTTTATTATTTGATATGTATAAGTCAAACATCATTTTCATCCAAAATCTCATTTCTAAATGCTTGTATTTCCAAGTGAGAAAATGATAGAAGCACCTGAGGTGTGTAGCTTATATATGTTCTCTTACATATTTTTAAAAATGTTACATAATATTTTTAAGAATTATAGCTCTAGTACACATTTATTGCATAAAAATAATATGAATCTTTCAATTGGGATACAAAATAATTAAGTAATTGTTAACTAGGCAAGCATACAGCAATTGCCTCCTAGTTGGTACTTCAAAATTGTCTAATAAGTGCTCACTGTTTAGAATAAAAGTCATTTTGATTTGTCAATTAATATGTGAGTGTACGCATATTATGCTGCCTTTTACATAATGTGTCAATCTTTTTTATTTCATATGTCAAAGAGTTAGATGCTTAGTTGTAACACAAGGGCAATATATTAGTTGCATAATGGATAACATGAACTGGCCATTTTGATGAAATGGTATTTAGGCCTTCTAAATATGCTTTGCTAATAATAAAACATTTAATTTATATCTCTTATTTTCAAATAAATATAAATATATGTATAATTTTTATTTTTAAAATCTTACAGAATTTATTATGTGACAGTATTTAAATTTAACTAATTTAATTTATTAAATTGAAATGCATAATTATTTTATTTCTTCAAATATAAGTATAAAAAGATGATAATAGTCAAGAACAATTGGGATATTATATTAAAGGATAAAATCTTTTGAAAAATCTGTCAGTGATAATCATTATTCACAAATTTTTAACTTTACTAAAAAACAATTCTTCGATAGTATCAAAATTCTTTGTAATTGACAAAATCTCTTCTAGGAATCAAAATTTTTACCTTTCATCTTTTGTTTCAACTTAATATAGTTCTTTTTGGTTGATATTAGGCTTCTATTCACCACTCTCTTTCAAAACCAAGAGATGGATGAATTGTAGTTTTTAACCTTGTTTTCCTTGCTCTTTCATGCATCAATTGTGTAGTTTGTTCTTTAATTACCCCTCCAAGGGTAGGTTTTGTTCATCCACTGCTTTTTCAATGAGATTCCAATTAGAATATGTTATTGCAAGCATACACTAGTGCAAAGAAGAAGCCAATTGAATTGATTTCATTATTTTTTTAAAAAAAAAGAAAAGGAAGAAGCACAAGGAATATTCACCTAATCTCCAACCTTATCTCATTCATAAACTTTCCATTATTTTTTCCACATTAGAACACATAAAGGAAGAAAGAAACCAAAAAGAACACATGCTTCATTCATGAGGGCTTGAGACAACATGTTACCTCTGGTCTATCAAAGTGAATTGTCACTTTCTAATGTCACAGAAAACATTTGTCTGGTTGTTAATTTGGTTGTATTACTGGTGGATTTCATCTTAATTAGCCTTCTTGCTTTTAGATCTTTGCTAGTGAAGTGCCTCATCCCAATAATAAAGTTTAGAGAGAGAAAAAAAAGATGCACCTTTCTTATGACTTTATCTTGATTGATTCCAGGCATGCAACTCAAAATAATAATAAAAAAAATTTGAATCCAAGCATCGAAGTTTCAATGACAATTTCCCAATTTTTTTTAAATATAATTAATGCCAGGAAAGTTCTTGTAAAGACTATGCCACTAAGCAACCAGTATTTGACTCCCCCAATTGTCATGTACATTCCTATGAGCTTTTGGTGTAGACAGGTATTTTGTAATTCCTTCCTGCTTTCTAGAAGATGAAACCCCAAAGCTTTTCCCTCTTGTTGCTGACATTTTTTTTTTCCAATAAGTTAAAAAATGATATTTAATTCTCAGTTAATAAAATATATAATGACAATTAGATTACAACAATAATATAATAAGTTTTATTTTATTAAGTGATATTAATTACATGCACTAAATGATATTATTAGATTTTATTAAAAATTAAAATTTTAAAATAATGACAATTAAATTATTTTTAATTTTTTAAAGGGTGAAATTTCAATTATTTGTGGGAAATATGTATATATAATATTATACAGGAAAGCCATTTTCAAGTTTTTAAATAAGAAAATTTTGAGAGAGCTATAATTAGAAATATTCATATGAAAATATTATTTTCTTGCTGGCCTATTTTAACAACTAACTTGTCTGCTCAACTGAACTAGTTCTTCAAATTTTGGATTGTCATTCACAATGGCACTAAACTAGGAATATAAGTACTTCTATTTTAAAAATATAAATATGTTTGTCAATTTTTTTTTTCTATTCGAAATATCCTCTAGACGAATAATAATCTGTTTAAAATATTATATTTATCAGTTTTAATCCTTACAACGTTTTACTTGTTTGGTCAGAACTCAGATGTTTTTGTTTGTTACGTAATATATATTTGGACATTTCAAAGGAGACAAAGGAGGGGAAAGAGAATTCATTAGAAAAGAAAATGCAGAAGTGAGGCAGAAAGGCCAAGAGAAGGGCCCAGAAGCAGAAGAAAACAGAGCTTTTCTTTGGCATTGTCAAAGTCAGGGTTGGCTTAAGGGCTAAGTATTCCCAGCCATTAATGGCTCCCAGGGGAATCCGTCGTGCCTGTGTGGCCATGACTGCCAATATATATATATTTTTTATATTAAGTTTGATTTTTCTTTATATATAAAGCAACAGAGCATGTACTGCCACGTTTGGTCTTCAACATGAAGTGGACGTGTACAGCTTTTTTGGCACTCAAATGCATAATTCGGATCATAGTATTATTGCTTGCATTTTCAGATAATTCAATGCTTCGTTTTGTTTTTATTTTGTAATTTTCCATTTACATTCTACATAAATGCGAATTCAATGAAAGTCAAGGATTTTAATTATAAGGGTAATAAAAATCTCTTTAATTTTTAGTAATAAAATTTTCAGGGAATTAATATAAAGTATTATATTTATTAAATTTTATAATAAAAATCTCACATATTCTTATTTATAGAATTTTTATTATAGTAATAAAAAACTTTTATAAATTTTGATTTATACAAGTAAAGCAACGATAACAAATTCAACGAAAGGTTTTGGATTGCCCTAGCCAGTAGTCTGGGCTGCCCAAAACACGTATGTTCTATTCTTGTGGCCCCTAGCTGAAGTCTCTGTGCTTCCCCTACGGGGTTCAGCGTCATTATGGGAATTAATGACTTTTTTTTTGGTTCTTACGAAGAAAAATTGAAAAAAATGAGCCTTCAATCACAATTTACAAGTCATTAAATTACTCTGCTAACAATTTATTAACACCAATTGATGTATTTTTTTTTTTGGTGATAACAGCAATTGATGTATCTTTCAATCAATATAGTTTCATTTTAAGTCCTAATAAATCTCCAAAAATCCTTTTTTGAATTTCCAAACTGCCCTAGGAAAAGGGCAGAACCCTTCGGTTGAGATGCTCCCTAGGGAAAGGGTGTAGCCTACAGCTCAAGGGTCAGTAACCAACGTAGCTGATCCTTATTTGACATGATATTCTTTCTGGTTTATCCCTATTTAATTTAATAAATAAATCAAGGGATTCAAATCCAGCAGCAGGGAATACAGTAAAAAAGACACGTAAATAAAATTAAAAAAGAAAAAACTAATAAGTTATAATTAAATATGAAATAGAGATATGGAGAGAAAATCATCAAATTAGGAAATAATAAAAAAATCAAGGATCCAAATCTAACAAATTGGTGGTTTAAAAATAGTTGACAGAGGTTGATGGCAATTTGAACAAGAAATTGACTGTTTCTTAAGGTATTGGATTCTGATGTTCTCAAATTACACGGAGTGGGGTCTAAAACAATCATGGTAACTTCTCATTATTCACTGCAGCTATGAATTGCAGGTTAGCCAGAAAAAAACTATTATCATTAATTAACCATACGTCAGAAAATTTGTCACATTACTATGCTTTCAGTAAAAGAAACATTGCACAATGAATTCAGCAGGCGTTTTGCAGCTGCCAGGTTTTCACTTGCATCTTCCTCGTTAACAATGCTGCCAATGAAAAATGTTGGACTTTTGGGTGCCGGAAGATGCAAATTCTCATTAGTCATCATGGAAACATCCGAAATGAATCACCAAACAAAGAAGACTCACGTGAATGCACCTTACAAACTGGTGTACCCCACATTAATGACTTAGAGTTGGGTCCATAAACTCATGGGGAGTACCTCTTCTCCACAACTCTCAGGCCTGAAACAACATTTTCATAAAGAGTTTAAAAAAGAATGAAGTATATATAATCAAGCTCAAAATAAAATTTTCATTAAGTAGACATACTTAAGAGTGCAAACTTACAAAACCTGCAAGGTTGAGAGGGTTGTCCAAGTGATGAAGATTGTTATTACTTTTACCACTAAGTGTTTCAATAATTATGACTCCAAAGCAAAATTAAATTGTGAACTTGATGTATAAGAGAGAGACACAGACGAGAAAGGAGGCCACAACTTGATTTGAGAGCTTGCTAAATTTTTGGTGCAAATCAGAGAGAGACACAGGTAATGTGCTCCACTTAGAGGCAGGGAATGTTTTCCACTTTGGCTAATTGGAAAAAATTCTAGAACTCAGAGGCACCTCTTTTCCGTTGACCACAGAAGTAGAATCTTCGACTGAAATGAACTAAAGAAAATAAGGAAAACAACTTCCTACTAATCACATTCCTCAAGACATAGTGAAACTATAATAGGAGTTATCAATGCTAGGGTTAGAACTTAGAAGTCAATAGCTAGTAATAAGTTAAGCAATTGAATTTGTAAGTTCTAGTACTCATCCACCGATATCAGCTAAAATTACCCATAGCTGCTACGACTTAAAGACAAATCAATATACCTCTTAAAATCACTTTAAAAATATGTAAAACTACGAGGTACTTTCCTAATATTCACTCAAGTAGCAATCACCAATTAGTAGAATGGGTCAGAAGCATGCCTTTAATAATATAGCTCAGACGAATATGCAAGAATCAATTCTGACCACTAATAAAAAAGGAGTAAAAAGCCGAGAAAGGAAACCTTAAAGTAGAAGCCATTGAAACCGCATTGCTGACTACAGAAGTTACAACGATAAAGCACCTCATCTTCTAGTGGTGCTTAGCATTTTCTCTTCTTCAATGACAAGCTACTTTCCCTCTGCAAATTCACAGCACCCTACTGCTATTCCAAGTTGCTTCTGCAGTTTCTTCACAACAAATACTTCTGGGTCTTCACGTATGGTCAGCACTGTCCCATTTCTACCAAGCCAACCAGTCTGGCCGGCTCAGTGTGCATAGTGAATTGAGTCTGTGGGCAAGTCCAAATTAACAACAAGATCACATTCTGCCACATCCAAACCCTTACTGATAATTCATTTGTCACCAGAACTCTCACCTCACCATTCTTGAATTTTTTCAGAGTTGTAGACCTAGCAAGCTTCCCAAGATCCCCATGTAATTCTGCAGCTTTCATCCTACGGGCCTCTAGCTTATAGACAACATCCTTTAGCTGCTTAGTATGGTTCATGAAAGCTAAAACAAATTTGGCATCTAGTGCATGAATACACCATCTCAACGTATCAACTTTGTGCTGTAACTTTGAGACACAATAATAATGTTTCAAAGCAGAAGGTAGACTCTCAACTGCTGCCCGAGATTGCATAGGTGAATCCAAATTTGAGCTAGCTGATGACCCTGACAAATTAAAGGGTTCATAAGGAGAAATGGTTTCAAGTAAGGCAACTTTCCTGGCTTGGACAAGAAGTGGGTCACACCCCCAGCTTCGAGATGCCCTTACAACAGAAAATGGCACAGTTGCAGACACCATAATTGTCTGACAATCAGCCGGTCTAGCATTTGGGCTATATGGTCCATGAGGGTCCGCACCTGATCTCCTCCCCACATGTTCTAGTATCCGGTGCATGTCCTCCCGGAAGTTAAATGACGGGAATTCATCAACTTTGCCTAGGACCAAATAATGACATCCATGGGTGTGAAGCTTCCCAGCTGCAATGAACTCTGCTATTCTACCAAGTGTGCCAACAACAATGGCGGGTTTATTTTACTTGAAAGCTTCGTCCTGCCTGGATCGGTTTGCTCCTCTGACAAGCTACTGGACCACTTTTTTCTTATCAGATCCTAGTATCTTCTCAAACTCCGTCACTATTTGCATGCCCAGCTCTCTAGAGGGAGCAACAACTACTGCTTCTATTCCAGATTTCCTCCCAGGTTTAACATCACTGTTACCCTCAGAAGGCTTGTCCCTGAGCGGGCCAACATCAGAGAGTATAGGAAGAAGATAAGTCAATGTTTTCCCTGAACCCGTGTAAGATTGGATTACAACATGATGATTCTTCGCAGTAGTAGGAATTGCTGCAGACTGAACTTCTGTTGGAAATGTGAAACCCTCATTTTCTAGGCGCTCAATCAACATATGAAGGAGGCTGAGTTCTGCAAATGACTTTGCAGCAAATGGAGCAGATTTTATTTGCTATATTTTTGATCCTGCTGACATTTGCATTGCTTTTTGAGGCTTCAGAGGAGGAACTCAGGTTTCTAAGTTTATTTGATTTGTTCTTATTACTGGTTTCAGTATCACTTTGGAAATCAAGGCTTGAAAAAGTGAGAAAAGCACGGTGAGGCTCCACCTGACTCAGAGAATGAACACTGCTATGCAACCAAGCTGTTGCAGAAGTGGTCAAAATCCTCTTCATAGGCAGTGACTCTCCAACAAGTAGGAGAAACCATGTTGAGATTAATGCGGGCATCTATTCTAATCTTTCTTTGTAACTTAATCCTTCTGCTCCTTTAAATGGAACAGAAAGACGATTGCTGCTTAAAGCCTATGAACAAGGTTTCACCTAAAGTTGCTACATCCAGTGAGCAACAACAAACAAAACTAGAATTATGTTAAGACCTAAAAGAATACTTCTAGCTCACAGATGCGGCAAGAAACTATGCCTATACCTTCTATTTGCACTATATACACCACCAAAAACAATATAGAAATTTATGATTCAAAGATTATAACAGACAACTGGCAAATAAATTTCAGACCCCAAGACAAGGATTGACTGTAAAATGTAAGTACAAAGTTCCAAATGGCACTGGCAGTTCTCTGGCTGAATTCAAGGTAGCAAGGGTTTTTCAACTGTATATGCCAAATAATTAAGCAGTCCAAATCCATATCATCCTCCTCATAGAGAGGAAAAGCCTGCGTGAGACATCTTGAAAGTTAACTGATTTCACGGAGCAAGTGATTTTCCTCTTTCCACAATTGGTACCATAGCTCAATCTGCCCATATACAAATGAATATAACAGAGCCTTAATGCTCATAATTAGTAACATATTTAGTTGTCAGACAAAAAGATGGATTTATCTTATTATTTATTTCATTAAACACAGAAATTACTGACATAAAATGAAAAAAAAAAAAAAAACCTTCTTTTCAGACTGATTGGTTGATGCTCGTAATTTGCATCAATAAAATAAAATTCCTACTAGATTTCTTTAATTATATTGACAATAATCCCTTTCCTCCCTCTTCACCATCATAGCCATCTGTTTCCACTCTCCCAATTTTTGAAACAACCCCTCGCTTCCTCCCCTTATATTGAATTTTTGAATTTACAAAGCATGCTTCAAACTTATTTCATTTTAAATGTACCTCTGTACTTCTATTTCCTCGTAAATACTTTAGCATGTGACAATCCAATTTTTAAAGACTGATAATCTCAATTTCATTTCCCTTAAAACAGCTCAATATCCATTAACCTACAAATTGATTCTATCAACTACACATCCTTCATTTTCTACCCTAAAGTCACATGTGTTGAAAACACAAATATACAACTTCAAAATCCATAAAATATATCCTAAAACGCTAAGTGCTAACGGGCAATGCCATACACAACAACAGAGAAAAGACTAAGATAATGAATTTATATGAGAAAAATGGACTAAGTTATATTCGTTTTTCTAAATGTTTAGCAAGACAGAGAGAGAACCTTGGGGAAACTGGAGTTCTAAAAACACTTGCAACCGTCGTTGTCCATCATAGGTGTGGCGGTGTGACCGCTGTCGGATTAGAGAAACTGCTGCTGTTGGAAGTACTCGTGCAAAGCGTGGGTGGAGAGTAAGAAGACCCAAAAGTGGAAGGCCTGTAAAGGGAAGGAAACAGATTCTTCGAAGGCAGCGTTAGAGAGTGGAAGTAGGTGCAGAGCAGCTGAGGCACTGCCAGCGGGCAATGGTTTAGACTTGATGCTAAGGTAGAAAAAAGTTAAATTATTCTGTTGACCCTTAACTTTCATCCAAAATGAAATTTAGTCTCTAATCTTTAAAATATTATAAAATGGTCATTATGATTACGGAAATGGGGTTGACTTGACCCCACCATGAGCTGTGAGGGCTGACAGACAACATGCGCATTGGGATGACAGTGAAGTGTCTTCTTCTTTTGATGGTGAGGCAGAAAAAATTGTCATTGATGAAAGGGAGGGAGAAGTTAATAAAGGAGTGAAAGGAGTGGAAGAAGTTGTGGAGTCAACGTTGGGCAAGTAAATGAACCTGTACCTGGTGAACTAAATGGAGTGGGGGCTTAAGCAAATGAAGCTGTAAAAGAGTCACATGCTGAGCCTATGAGATTACCAGCAGGAATGGCTACTGAAATTGGAGACATTGATTCAGATTATGCAACAGAGTTCCCAGAGTGTTAAAGGGTTGAATGAAATAGAGATTCAGAAGTTGAAGAATATAGCATGCAAATTTGCCAGCGAATATTTTGTAAGCAAAAATTGTTTGGGTTAGAAAGTGTGCTGAGTAGGGTCGTAGCTATTAGGGGTGTGCAAATATGATTCAAGATTTGATGGGTCAAAATATACAAAAATTCCACAAAAACAATTCTAACTATTACATATTTTGGCTAAATTTATGTATAAAATTTTAAATTCAAATTTTTTTCAACCCAATTAATTTTTTCATTTAATCTGATTTGTGCACAACCCTAATAACTTGAGACTTGCTTGACACTAGAGGGTAATTCACTTTGAGATCTTTGGAGCAAGGTTTCGCTAGCAGCACAATGAAGCCACAAGACCAAGTGAGTAAGGGGCTTTGACTGGTTGGGATGATTCACGTTCGTGGCATTAAGACCCAAATCTCCGCTGGGGTTGGGTTGCGTTAGATGTTTAGGTGTAATACTGTATTACTACTGCATTCTTCGCTCTTGCGTAAGAATGAGCTAGGATGAACTCCTGAAATTTTGGCAGAGTTGACAAAAAACAAAAGGAACAAGTGTTTTTCATTTTACTAATATTATATCAATTTCATTAAATATTTATTTAAAAAATTTAAATTATAAAATATATTGGACTTCCCAATTGTAGATTCAAAAGCTGTGAGCTCAATGAATATAAAAATTTGCTCTACTCTCTGTGACTTGCAAGCATTTAGTAACAATTTTCTTGATAGAGTTTGTTTTTTCATTTTTACTTTTCTGGTTCATAAAATAAATAAGACGTATTTCACAAAAATATGAAAGAATAAATTCTCGCAAAATGGCTTTATGCTAATGGTTAATAGGTCTTAGAATTTAAAAAATTTAAATTTAGTGATTTAAAATTTTTTAGTAAATATTTAATAAAATTTTATTTAAAATTGTTCCGCGACCGCTGGGCAATGTGGATAATGTAAAAAGAAAGCCCGATAATATACACTTTACAATTACTAGGTCCATGTGACTTAGGCACTTGTAGTGGTAGACAGAGGATGGAAAATGAAAGGGCATTAATGTCATTTAGGGGAATAGGGTTTTCGTCTCCAACGGCATAACGTAACGCACATTAGAAAGCCCTTGTTTGCGCTGTTTTGTGTTGTTGTTGTTTTTTTGTGTGTCGTTGATTTTGTTCAAAAAAGCAAAAAAGAAAGCCCTTGTTTTCGCGGCTGCCCTCGAAACTGCCAACTGAGCGTTCTTTTTATCAAAGCCTAAGAGAGCATTGCAGCAATTCTCATTCTCGGGAGTCATGGCCACCACCACAGACACCGCAGCTGCTCCGCGCCAGCTATCCCAGAAGGAAGCTGACATCCAGGTGATGTTGGCCGCTGAAGTTCACCTCGGAACCAAAAATTGTGACTTTCAAATGGAGCGCTATGTTTTCAAGCGCCGCCAGGATGGTCAGCGTCGCATTCCGATATCTCCTTTTCTTATTTATGAATTTCTCCATTTGAATGCCGGGTTGCTTTTCTATACGTTGTCAAAGTTGTATATATTTGGGCACCTATATCCATATGGCATGATAAATGATGAGAGGTGAGGAATGTGGTGAAATTGCCTTGAATTGTTTGCCAAATAGAAAGCATAGTATATTAGATAAAGTGTATTGTTTTCTCTGCCGAGTACTTTTTTCTTTAAATATAGTCTTATCTGGATAAAAATATTGATGCAAAAGAAAACAATAAAATTGAACGGATTAATAACTATTACTTAATAAAGAATTCAAAATAACTAACAAGCCTAGTGTAGTTAGTAATTTTTTCAGGTGGTCGTCATTGTATATTTTTCATTGATGAGGTGCTCTAAATTTATGAAACTTATAAAATACAACAGATTTTTTGTCTTTCATAATCATAAAGCTACTCGATAATAGTGTAATATAGTCATCACATGGGTTCTGTTATCTTTGGTATCAGCCCTTTTCTGGAATTTTAATGGGTCAAGACAAGTCATGGCCTTGGTATTGTTAGCAGCTAGTGCTGTGATAATTTAGCTTGAATTGAGATGTCTGGTGTGGTTCAAAAGGCTCATTTATTTACATTTAAAATTTTTATCTAATTAATGAATTTTTAGAAATGTAGTCTTCATGGTGCATCATACGTCTGGTACTAGGTTTTCTTGATTTGATCTTTTTGGACACCAGGAATCTATATAATCAATCTTGTAAAGACATGGGAAAAGCTTCAGCTTGCTGCCAGGCTACCTCAGGATATCATTGTTCAGTCTGCAGGGCCTTATGGTCAGAGAGCTGTTCTTAAATTTGCTCAGTACACTGGCGTCCATGCAATTGCCGGAAGGCACACTCCAGGAACATTCACTAATCAGCTCCAGACATTCTATAATGAGCCTCGCCTTCTCATTCTAACTGATCCAAGAACATATCATCAGGTTATCATTTTTTTTAACAACTAGAAAGTAGTGTCATTATGATGCCCTTGTGTGAAAGTTCTGGTTCTAATTGATTTTTTGTTCTCTTTTGTGCTTGTACTATTGGTATGATTCTTATGCTATGAATTTATGTGCAGCCCATTAAGGAAGCTGCTCATGGAAATATAACCACAAATGCTTTCTGTGGCACTGATTAGCCAATGCGGTATGTTGACATCGGCATTCCAGCCAATAATAAGGGGAAGCATAGCATTGGTTGTCTCTTTTGGTTATTGGCAAGGATGGTTCTGCAGATGCGGGGTACTATTTGGCCAGGGCATAAGTGGGATGTGATGGTAAATTATTGCTGCTTTTATGAATTTTTTGTAGAAAGATTGTTTGATAGCTATAGTAGATGTAGTCTGTTGCTAAATCTCTGTATTGTGAATGGCTTGTCTGCTATTATGTTTCATTGCCACAGTAATTCCATCTGTCACGTTTTCCTCTAAGACTAAGTTCTTAGTTAAGTTGTCTCAATCTTTCTTTGTGCAGGTGGATTTATTCTTCTATAGAGAACCTGAGGAGACCAAGCAACAAGAGGAAGACGACGCTACTGCAGCCCCAGATTATGCCATTGCAGACTTTAATGCAGCTGGTATTGGCAGCATTTCCTGCTGATGGACAGTGACCTGCTGCAATTGAACAACCCTGGACGACAGATGCTGTTCCACAACCTATTCCAGCAGTTCCTGGTGTCAACTGGGCCCCTGATGCGGGTAAGAATTATCAACCTTATTTTGTTCCGTGATCATGGTAGGTTAAGTTTCATGTGGTGGATCTCCGCACTTTCCCACCTTCCCAACACCCCTCCCCCCCGGCCGGCGGGGTTCCCATTGGAATGGATTTTCTTGTGATAAGGTGATGAGTCTCATGTGCCTGTTTTATTAAAGGTTTAAGAGCCTGTTTGGCCATGCTGTGAAATATCTGCATTTTTAAAAATCCTTTCTGTAAAAAGTGCGATCAGAAAAAAGCAATTAGTGTTTGGTCACTGTTTTATAATAGGCGTTTTTTTGTTTACTATTGAATTGCCAAAAAGGACATAATATTCGAAGGTTGTAATCTGAAATTTGAGTATCAGTTTGCACGTGACTCGCTAAACCCAGTATCGTGGCATTGGGAATGGTGAGTGTGGTGGGTGGTAGGTGGTGGCAGCGGCGGTGAAGGTGATGGTAGTGATGGCTGGATAGTGGCGGTGGGGGTGGTGCAGGTGAGAGCGGTCACAGTGGGTAAAATCAGTTAAAAGACCTTTAGGAAAGATTCAATGATGATGTTCGTAATAAATTTTGAGTGAGGGCTTTTTCTGTCTGTAAAGCATTTTAATTTCTGCTTTTGTTTCCACTTTAAAGGAGAAGCTCTAAATTCTTGCTTTTAGAGCTTTTCCCTGGCAGCATAAAAGCAGATTCTGCTTTCATTTTAAAGCAATTCTATATATTGGCCAAACACTATTTAAAAATTTCTAAGTATTTTTTAATGAAAAAGTAGCTTTTTCCTTTGTAGTACCGCCAGCAGGCTCTAAGTTATTTTTGTTGAAGATTATGTGGTCATTTTGTTGAACCAAACTTCCTCTTACAGGTGACTGGGGTGATTCTGTTCCAGCTCCACAAATCCCAACTTCTGGCATTGAAAACGCTCCTGCTACTGGCTGGGATTAACTTTGAAGAGTTTATTGATTCTGTAATATTTCATCCATAATTTTGCTTCTCCTCACCCTCTCCTTCCCAAAGTTAAAGGTCCTTTTTTTATTCAGAGTTTTTTACTTTGTAGGAACAAAGTATTATTTTGCTTCACTTGTAGTTTAATAGTGAGTCTTAGTAAGATTTCATTCTTGACGTGATGAATATGCAAATTTTCTATATTTTTGTCCATGTGGTTTGCTTCATCTACCAGTTAGTTGCATTTAATGATTGAAATCAGAAAAACATACCGTAATGGGATGGCATTATGGAGGCGTCAGCCTCTTGCGACTAGGGTGACTAGCTTTCAGGCTATGACGCTGAACTGCGTCTAATTTGATTTAAGTGAGGAATATCTTTCAGGGTATCAAAAACTAAAGTTCATGGCTAATTTGTACCCAAAGGAGGATGCATGACTTATTGAATCCAAGTTTGCAAAGTCACAGAGATCTCTATGAGATAAACATGACAATGTGCCCCGTCCTAAACACCATATTTGTACCCAAAGGAGGATGCATGATTTATCGAACCATATTTGACGCAGGATATCAATTCATGCTTCATTCGCTTTTTGGCGAGCGTGACATCTACAGAACAATCCCCCGTTCTTAGTGATTCTAATTACATGTCTTTCGCAAATAACTTCCCCAACAAGGCAACAAGGAAGAAAATTTGATAAAAAGAAGTATTCTTCATATGTGGCCAACAGTTTTCCTATTTCTAGATATCTAGCTTTACAGAATTTTTATTTTACAAAATTTATATTATTAAATTTGTTAAGCCTGGAAGATTAAACTATAATTGTTACATAAAAATAAAATTGAACTAGTTAACAGTTCATTTATTTTTATATATTTATTTTTATATTATTTTATTTCATAAAATTTAAATTATTAAATTTATTAAATATTATAATTTAAATTATGAAATTCAACTAATCTAATGGTTTACAATGCAAACAATGGCTGTTACATACAGATACAGTTGAACTGATACTCATCAAGCCAATGATAGTAACTTGGTAACCAGTAATTGGGCGTATATGACACTAAAACACCACACTAAAATACGACACATGACCAAAAGTAATAATAGCATACACTAAAAAAAAAAAAAAAACTCAGCTTGGTCTCTTCTCCAATGCAAACGTTTATGTTAATACTCCAATATAATTTCAAAAACAATCCGGCCTTCCTCTTTATCATTGAAAATCCTCGTATACAAGTTTGGGGGTACATGTGCGACAGATCAAGATGAAATGCAGACAACTGCAATAAAAGCAATTTGATCAACTCTTCATAATGAAATGCTCATATAGCCAGAAAAAAAAACAACTAAACAAAGCATTTGTTCATGCTAATGGCCCTTGTTTACCAAAGTCCGACATTGTATAAAAGATGACTTTCTGTGACTTCCATGGCAATAGTTGAAGACTCACGTAATAGCCTGCCTTGTTTCTTAGCCACACAGCCAACAAAAGGAAATCTTGTCTTCTTGGGTGCAATGAAAAATTTTCAAGAATAGTCGTTTAATAGTAAACACCATACTGTGCATTCGTATAGTAATGGTTCGCATCTAGCTAAGTGGCATGATTATGCAATGGAAGGCCAAAATGAGGTTAAAGCATGATCATGAGAATGAGTACTCAGCCATACTAAGTGGAAGTCAACTCCATTTGTCATGGTAAGTACCCTAAATTGGGGAACCACGTCGATCTTTTTCAGACAGTCTCGATGGCAATTTAAACTAAATTTGGTTAATTAATTGTTAAGTCATAACATATGAGTCAGAAGGTAAATATGTTGGATCATGAACGCTGTATGGCCAGTTACAAACATAGTTTTCAGACACATGGAGTGTAAAGGGATTCTCACCAATTTTTTTCTTTTTTTGGGTACTTGGGTTCTTACCAATTAGATACTGGACAAAATTGTTTTTTCAGAAAAAGAACTGAAGATTTTAATAATAACTTGATCCACATGAATTTAGAGTTGGCCCAATGGGATGGCTTCGGATTCAATGGTCCCTCACAAACACAATTCTTATAATGGGTTATTGATTGAACCCCGTTACCCCATTCTCTTTATAAGCACTTAATTTTGGCAGAAAGTTGTTGATTTTACAGTTTGTGTCTGTCAAATTAGTAAGCAACAGTTCAAAAAATAAAAAAAAAAATCTCAAGATCTCCTGTCTCCATATAAAATCATAGAAGTATCTAAGCAAGTTACCAACTTTAAATGCCAGAGGAATGACCATGCTCAAAACCACAAAATTTATGAATTTTCTATCAAACAGATATGAATGTAGTAGTAGGCCGTTGTCGTGCCAAGAACAAGAAGGCAGGAGCACCCAAAAATGGAAAATAAAAGAACAAAACTATGAGGGAAGATTTATCTTACGTGGGACTTAAGCATTGGTGGTGACCAGTGACCCTATTCGATGTCAATTAAGGAACTGTAGGAGAGGGTGTGCACAGACGAGATACGAGGGAGCCAGTTAAACCACGATTTCTCAGAGAATAAGACGCCTATCCATCCGTCTTCATAGCCAAGACCATTTCCTCTCTCTCTCTCTCTCTCTCTCTCTCTCTCTCTCCATCCTCGTCTTTCTTTCCTGTTAAACATTGTTTGCTGACGAACACATTGATTTGATATCGTTTTGATTGCTATTTTTGTATTATAAAAAATAATGGGTTTTCCTAATTGTGGGTCTGATTCTATCTTCACCCTTTTGTTCCACAATTTCCTCTCAAGAAATACCAGTGATTTTGATGATGGGTGGTGGTCCAATCAAGAACCAGCTCATTTGCGATGCCCACATGTCATATTTTGCCTAACCAACAACCTTCCTCCTTAACCCCCCCCCCCCCCCCCCACTACATTTCTCTTTCTGTATTCTCATTCATTTTGCAAATTCAAAGAAAGCTGTTCTATTCATAACCGATGCAGGGGAAACAGTTTTAGCTTTTGATGACTCAGAACCTGAGGAATTACCAGAATTGTTGTCATTTGTGAGTTCAGGTTTGTCCTGCATTCCATCAAATCTGTTTTCAAATGGGTATTCTCTATTTTTCTTGTTATATCAATCTTCCTCCTCCCATGTAATAGGATGTTTATATGTCATCGATAATAATATGATATTGATTTGATTTCTAATAATTAGATATATAATCACTTTAATATCTGGACTTTGACCACCAGATTTTTGTTTGTTTATGTCA
This sequence comes from Dicorynia guianensis, assembly GCA_037013595.1. Taxonomy (NCBI): domain Eukaryota; kingdom Viridiplantae; phylum Streptophyta; class Magnoliopsida; order Fabales; family Fabaceae; genus Dicorynia; species Dicorynia guianensis. Next base: position 9,868,008 of record JASUAB010000009.1, read on the forward strand.
CATTCCGCTACGTGCGCACCATGTATTTTTGGTTATTCTTGCTCTTAACGTTTTGTTCCAAATGAGGCTTTCTCAATCAATCTGCTCATGCTTGATCATTTCAAGAAGTATATTTTGAGTTTATGGGTATGTGGAGTCACATTATAGGCATTATGCAAGAAGTGAGTACTGTAATTTTTTTGTGAGAGGACCTACAATTATATGATGCAATGTTTTGTTAAGACCTTACGTTCTTGTTATTCCTTCCCTGCTTAAATCTTTGTTTAATTCATGTTACATATATTTCCTCAGAACCAAGTTAATTTCATGTGCTTTTGCAGAAATTCCTCTTGAGGGGTGTTAATTCTGTTGCCCATTGATGGCGTCAAAGCCTGCTGACAGGACTGACTTATCTGATGTAAGGGTTTCATGTCTTTTCATTTTGGTAAATCCAATCTTTTCTGAAGAAAAATCTGAAATGTATTAATGCTTTATTGTAAAGAATTGTGGGATAATTATTTTATCATTGTGGAATTGACTTCTTTGTTCTAATCAAATAACTATTTTATGCATAAATACAGATGAACTGCAATTCACCAGAAGAAACATCCAAGACTGGTAACAACACTCACGGCTATGCAAGTTCAGCAATCAATTCACCAAGTCATCCCAAAATGGTAAATCAAGCTGCAAAAGATGCAGTTAATTCAATTCATAATTCAACAAGTGGTACTGGACATATGGATCATTCTTTCAAAACTGAGACAAAGTTAACGAGTAAACCAGCTACTGAACCTCAGAAATTCGAAATACCCAGCAAGATTGGTTCTGATTTTTCCATTAATCAACGCTTGAGCCCAGGTGCAAGGCTGATTCCAAAGTTTGATACCACAACTACTTCACCAAGTGTTACAGCAGGAGTTGGATGGGGATTGCCTACACCTACAAAGGCCGCCAATCATGGCACAGGGAGTGGAAATAGCTCTCGCTGTGACAGTTTAGAGAGCACCAGTGCACCCATTAAGCCGCATACTGGTGGTGATGTGCGGTGGGATGCAATTAACATGGTTTCCAGGGGCACCCCTCTAAATCTGACCCATTTTCGGCTTCTCAAGCGCCTCGGGTATGGAGACATTGGCTGTGTATATCTTGTGGAACTTAGAGGAACTAGGACTCACTTTGCCATGAAAGTAATGGACAAGGCATCACTTGCAAGCAGAAATAAGATACTGAGATCACAAACAGAAAGGGAGATTCTTGGACTACTTGACCATCCATTCTTACCAACTTTATATTGCTACTTTGAAACTGATAAGTTCTACTGTTTGGTGATGGAGTTCTGTAGTGGAGGTAATCTTCATTCTCTACGCCAGAAGCAACCTAACAAGCATTTTACTGAAGAAGCTGCGCGGTAAGTGAATTGCTACTTGATTTCATTACTTTTATCTTCTCCCACTTCATAATTTCGTTTTAATAATATGAAAGCTAACACACACATGCACACATACATATTGAAATTTGGATTGCACTGGGGATGTCAACATATATAGAATGGCATTTCAGTTACGTTATTATTGGCAAATTGCTGGTTCATATATCTATTGCCATTTTTTGCCCCTTTTTTATGCTAGAATCTCTTCACGTTTAAACACGGAATTCCTTTTGACATATTTACTAAAAGACATGATCTTACATATAGCCAGAATTCGATAGTAGCTTCTATATAGTACTTCTCATTCTAGCTGCAGAAGTTCAATTGAGTTATTGGTAATTCTGTCCAGTTTATGGAGTGTTTGGCGCTAGAGAAGTACTTCCAGTTTATCTTATAATTTAATGAAGTTGCCCTGGAAATAAGTATCACATTCGTACGAGTCAATGCCCTGTGATTTAGGAATATAAGAAACTATCACACTGTAAAACTAATTTCCCTTTAAATCTTTCCTTGTCTGGTAATCGAACATGGCTATTTTCAAATGTATATATTGGAGTACTTGCTTTGGATGAATTACACTAATACATTGTAAAATACTTTATAGTGTGTGTATTATTTTAACTATTCGTTACTGTGTATCTGTTCAATATTAGTTTTAAAGTAATATGCAGTGAAGTAGTTCTAGGGCACTTGACCAAAAAAAAAAAAAAAAGAAGTTACAGTGCAAGGTTGCATCTGATATCTTCCATGTAGATCTCCATTTTACTGGCCTTGATGGCTATCTACAACATAATAATAATAATAATATGTGGAAAAATATTTAATTTAAAATTTGTTGTTCATATAATTTGAAATATGGTGACAGAGGTTTTCATTACAATCAGTTCTACTTCATTTTTTTCTCATATTCATCCTCTTTAGGTCATGATGTAAGTTTAGATCACTGCTAGGGGCTTTACAACCTCTCTTCTGGATAGAATTTCTTTCCTGCATTGCAGTTACTCCTCACATTCTTAAATAGTTCTTAGAACAAGTCCAAAAGTAATTTCAACCTTTTGCTTGTTAGTATAAACTTACGTTTTTCCTTTTCCATTGTGTTGTACAATCAGATCATTTTATTTTCAGTTTGTCTTTTTATTGACAAATTACAGTAGACAGAAACAGCATATGAAAAGGTGACTGCATTATGAGCGTCATAGTAATATTAATGTGCACAAACTGCCCAACTCGACAGTTTTTATTGGTAATATATTCCATTATTAAAGGTTCATCAGCTGTTTGACCTAGGAAAACTGTATATAGGAATTGTATTCCATTAGTGGCCATCAGAATGGTTCAACAGAAAGGAAAGACAAAAGCCCCAAACATGGGGAAGTTGCTGGTGTTGTAAATTACTTTTCTGGGTAATGAGGATACAACTATTAAGTTGGCTCTGAATGAATGCAGTAAGGATGGAAATATAAGTTTATCTAATGTTATCTTTGCGTCAGCATGACTAAGACAAACTTGATAATTTTTGTTAATCTTCATACAATAAAATATAAGTTAAAGATTAATGTTAGTTCCACAATATTTTGGAGTCATATTATTCATACTTGCATGTACGGAAGATTTTGATTTGTGTGCAGCTGGCTGCACAGGCACAAATAGATCAAAATCTGCTGTACTGTGCTGATGTGCAAGTATCAATATCATTACTCTATATATAAAGCCTTTTTCCTCTGGCAATTGTGAACAGCTTTTTATTCTTATTTTATGACTTCCGGTGACATTTTAATTTCTCCTTCTGATTTTCATTCGTAACATCAAGTTAACAATGTTACATTCTATTTTCTTGTCTTAGGTTTTTTGCTTCAGAGGTTTTGTTAGCTTTGGAATACCTGCACATGCTAGGCATTGTGTACCGAGACTTGAAGCCAGAGAATGTCTTAGTCAGAGATGAAGGTCATATCATGCTATCAGATTTTGATTTATCCCTTCGCTGCTCTGTCAGTCCTACCCTTGTCAAGTCCTCATCTGTACATGTAAGTGGTGGTGGTGGTTCTGGGGGCATTTTGGATGATGAGCACGCAGTACAAGGTTGTATACAGCCATCAACATTTTTCCCACGCATTTTACCTTCAAAAAAGAATCGTAAATCAAAATCAGATTTTGGTCTCTTGGTTGGAGGTCCCCTTCCTGAATTGATGGCAGAGCCCACGAATGTGCGCTCAATGTCTTTTGTAGGAACCCATGAATATCTTGCTCCAGAGATTATCCGTGGAGAGGGTCATGGTAGTGCAGTAGATTGGTGGACATTTGGGATCTTCTTGTATGAGCTGTTGCATGGGACAACTCCCTTCAAGGGTGCAGGAAATCGAGCTACACTTTTTAATGTTGTAGGCCAGCCCTTGAGATTCCCAGAAACTCCCCAGGTCAGTTCCGCGGCGCGTGATCTTATAAAAGGATTGTTGGTGAAAGAACCTCAGAAGAGAATTGCATACAAAAGAGGTGCTACAGAGATAAAACAGCACCCATTTTTTGAGGGAGTGAACTGGGCTCTAGTTAGAAGTGCCACGCCTCCCCATATACCAGAACCTGTAGATTTTTCACAGTATGCTAGCAAAGATACTGCACCACCAGCAGACAAGAAGATGGCAGATATTTCAAATGACAAAACCATCAATAGTTCCGGTGATTCTTCTTACATAGATTTTGAGTATTTTTAGTAGTAAAAGTCCTATTTGGACAATAATATACATCATTGGAAAGAATTACACTGTACAAAGTGCCAGCCGCTCTCCCCCCAATAGAAAATTTGATAACTTGACAAACAAATATTGTATACCCAAAGATGTAAATTTTATCCAAAATTCTTTTTCCCTTCAGGGTTTCATCTATTTCCAGATTTCAGTATATGTTTGGACAATGAAATTTTGAACTTAGGATTTGAAAATTATCACCATGTAGATTGTACTTTATGTAAGTTCTTGATATATTAAATTCTTGAAGAACTTTACTCCCATGGACTAGTTTTTTTTTTTTTTTTTAATGTCATCCTACAAATTAGTTTTTACCAAATTTTTACCACTTAAATATGATTTATTTAATATATTGAATTTATATTTCAGAAGGTAAACTTTAATAATTTTAATAATTTATATTTTTTAAAATAAAAATTTAATAAAATATTATTTATCAGAATAATATGATCATAAATTCATTGAGCTTAAGCAAAATACAATCTTGTGATGCTATTCTACAATATAATTCGAGTGGCATTGAAATAATTTGTGACTTAACCGCACAAAATTAACCTCTTTCATTTAATTTAACTTCATATCAATTGAATTAATCAGTTATATCAATACGACCCATAATTTTATGTTAAAGGTGTACAACCTGAAAGGTTCAACTAGCAAAGCAATAGAGATCAACTCCAAACATATAACTTCTTTCGAAATAAAAAATTGAATTAACTTTCTTAATAAACCGCAAAATCTAAAGTTAGTAATTCATACAAAATCTAAGAATTTTGTACTAGAAAAAAATCTTTCCATTTTTCTATATCTTTATGCTAAAAAATATGTTCTTCATATAATGTTTTTGTCATGTACAAGAATAATATAACATTCTCCTTTACCTTCTACAACTAACCTATCTCGACGTTGAGAAACATATATTTTATATATTTTTTGCCAAAAGGGCAATGGGATTTTAAACTTTGAACATAAAAAATTCTCTGTTTTGAATAAAAAGATGGTTAAAATGCATAGAATCCCCGTGAAGTTTAGGTCGATATTAAAAAAACCCTCCTAAATTTTAAAAGTTTTCAAATAATTCTCTTGAACTATGAAAAATTTTTAAAACTCTCCCTTCCGTCAAGTTTTCTCTGTCAAAATTTAGATATTTTTTAGTCAATTTCTAATTTGATCCGATAAAAAGATAAAAATACCCTTTAAATGCACATAAATTTTTAAAATCTGCCATAAATACAAAAGAAGAAAACTGAGTATAGATTTGTAATTTAGAGTTTAGGGTTTAAGATTTAGAGTTTAGAATTTAGGATTTAGAGTTTAAGGTTTAGGGTTTAGGAGTTTAGGGCTTAGGGTTTAGAGTTGAGGCTTAATGTTAAAACTCTAAAATTTTACAGTTCATAGCCTTCTTCAATTTCTCAGCTTTACAATGACGATTATTTTTATCATTTTCAATTTTGACGAAAAACTTGACGGAAGAAGTTATTTAAAACTTTTTCATAATTCAAGAAAGTCATTTAAAAACTTTTAAAGTTCAGGAAAATTTTTTAAAATCGATCTAAAGTTCAAGAAAATTTTATGCATTTTAGTCAAATATTAACGTATGCACGAGAATCAGACAACCAAATGTAACAATAAGCCAACCGAACCATTTCTCTCAGTGCCACTACTATTACTGCCGAACTATGGAGAGAAATCCAACCTTTATTACCAAATGTATTACTGAAGTAGTCTCAAAATTGTGACTTTGCCCACTTAAAATTTATTGATTCTTAATTTTCTGGCTAAATTTTGTTCAATTCTTGCACCCACCTTCGTCTACTTCAACTTTAGACAGAACTGGGCAATGGTAAAAAACGTACCAAGTGACACTTTTGATGGCATAAGTACCTAACCAGTTATTTCCCTTTTTCTACTGTTCCAACAACAACAGGGACAGACATTAAACGGCCACATCATAAAGAACTCTCAACTGCGTACCAAGGACCATGTACCAAATGGTTCAAGTTCATGACCAGAATCCTTTAAATTACCGTTAGTGTATGGAAACTAGTGAGAAGACTGGACATAGCCAGCATTTCAAGTTCCTCCAATAAAAGGCATGAGCTGTGATAATTAGCTCATCAATTAGGCAAAACGTCAGAGAATAATAACCAGACTGAAACAACAATATATACACGAGCCTTTCTGTCCTAAACTATCTATGGTGAAAAAATTTCGGTACATACATATGTCCTTAACTTACTTCTCTCTATACTATCTATTGGGAAAGAATTTCTTCGGAGGCAACTTAACTTCTATATTTTTACTTCAGACTTGCACCGCATTCACAACAATATTTTTTTTGGGTAACCACAACAATATCTTTTATAACGCTTAGCTATCTCATTTTATCATATTGCTGGTGGCATATACACCAAAAAGTTCCCCTTGTTTATAATGTATGTGTTTGTGTTTGTGCGTATGTGTCTGTCTGTCTGTCTGTCTATACTTTTAACGACAAAGAAGAAGCTATGCAAAGTTCATCATACATGACTGACTCCTTGAGTCCCTTCGATATATTTTATTAGGTTGAATCATTTTTTGGCAATCTTCAGATCCATCAATTAACATGAGGCTGCCCATGAATCCGAAGCTAAAATCCCAGGTAAACATAAGAGAAGAAAAGGCATTTGCCACATATCAGCAAAAAACATTGCAAATCACAGGCAACATTTAGACAGATTATCACAGCTTTGCTTTAGTAGATAATCTTGTTCTCAGCTCCTCAGCTACAGCATCTATGAACTCTTCAGTATTCAAATACTGCGACTGAGAAACCCTACAAGAAGAGGAAGCAATTGCTAAACATATCATAAACAGAACGGTTACCATTATAAATGAAAATGACAGCAATTACTTAGGTCCATGAACTAGAATAGCAAGATCCTTTGTCATCTTTCCCAATTCAACTGTTCCAATGCAAGCTGATTCTAGTTTCTCTGTGAAGTCCAACAATCTGGCATTGCCATCCAACTTTGCCCTGAAAATATCGATTTACAAAGATTTTAATTTTTTTATGAACAATAAGAGAAAAGTTCCACTTATATGGACTCTTTATTCCACCTTCCAAGTGGGGAAGGAAAAGAGGGAGAGGGGGGGGGGGGGGGGGGTAATACTTACTGTAAGCAAATTTTATCAGCTTCAAGTTTCAATTATTACCTATGTGCAAGACCACGTGACCAAGCAAAAATTGATGCTATACTATTTGTGCTAGTTTCACCTCCTTGCTGATGAACCCGATAATGACGGGTGACAGTGCCATGGGCTGCTTCTGCTTCAATGGTTTTCCCATCAGGGCAAACCTGTTGTAAAGTGTACCTTCTCAAAAATCCATGCTTGATATATATCGAAAGGAAAAATTGCAGAATGGAACCAAAATGATATATGAGAAGAAACAAAACAGCAAAAGGTAACAAAAGAGATACCAGTACTGATGTCATCAAGCCAAGAGAACCAAATCCTGTTCATAGGAAGCAGTATTCAGATGAAATTAAGCATCCGAAATCCAGATCAGGAAATTCTGAAACCTTTTTCCCATCCACATTTTTAATAGAAACAAACTTTCAGGAACCCATAACTGAGTGAAGTCTACAAATTCATTTTGATACCCACCTTGGGCTAAGAAATCGCTCTGCACATCCCCATCATAGTTCTTGCAGGCCCATACATAACCTCCTTCACTTTTAAGAGCATATGCAACCATATCATCTATGAGACGGTGCTCATACCTAGGAATTTAGTCATATGAATTAGTGATCTAATTATCAAAAAGATTTAGATTAGCATGAGAAGCAAACTATCTAACCATATCCCCGCAGCTTTGAACTTGGAACTCCATCGAGTGTCAAAAACTTCCTGAAAAATGTCCTTGAATCTTCCCCAAAAAAAAAAAAGCATTAAAAAAGAAAAAGGAAAATGCTGAAAGAAACAACAACAATTACCCTCTCTCCCCATCTATCTTATCTCTGATACAAAAACATAAAGAAACAGACAAACACTAAAGCAATGAAAACCACCGAAGGGGTGTGCTTAATGGTTTGATTATTTACAAATATCTCAATTAAACTAGTTGAAAAATAAAATACAAAGAAAGTGGGACAACAAACATACCAGCATACCTTCCATCATATTTCTTGAGAATGGTATTTTTAGTGCTAAGATAGAGAGGCCATCTTTTCTGGTAAGCGAAATTCATTGAAGCCTCAGCAAAAGCTCGAATGGACTGTTTTTAGACAATATCAATAGAATTATAGGTAATGCAGCTCTGAATTATTTCCTATAAAAATATTAAGAAGAAGCACTGCCCTATTGCAAACCTCATCAGTGTTGTACATGGACAAAGCAATACCTCCAGCACCAGTAAAGTTATAGACCTCTAACTCTTTTATCTCATCATGCCCATGGGGTGCTGTAAGAGAAAAACTGCGCTACATAAGATACTTATCTAGAAGGGTTTAACAGCAACCAACATTTCAGCTTTTGTTAAGCAAGTTGGCAAGCCTAACAAAATTGTAAATATCGTGAGAAACTGTTGAATAGACACTGAATTTACCAAACACCAATTTTAGCTTTCCAGGTCCTTTTATAACTGTATCAGTTGCTCTGTATTGATCCCCAAAAGCATGCCTTCCAATGCAAATTGGCTTTTCCCAACCTAAAAGATAGCCATATAATACTGACCACTTGCTATCATGAAGTGGAGTTCACATATCAAATTTCAAATAAATTCAAGGTTTTAATGAACCTGAAACAAGACGGGGGATGTTTCTGCAGATAATTGGCTCTCTAAAAACTGTACCTGTAGCACAGAGATTGCATGTTCCCCTGGACGTCAGGTGAAACACTCAGAACACATAGCAGGATTACAAGAACCAATTTAAAGTTCAATTACCATTTAAAATGTTTCGAATTGTCCCATTTGGACTTTTCCACATTTGTTTTAAATTAAACTCCTTGACACGAGCTTCATCTATAGAAAAGAAAACTTGTAAATGTGAAGTTTAGTGATAATGGATGAACAACAATTACGATAATAAAAACACTTGGATCAATTCAAATTAGGTCAATTATAACAAATACCTGGAGTTATGGTTGCACATTTGATCGCTACATTATACCTACAATAAAAAGAAGGAACTTCCTTGATGATATTAGGAGGGCTCAACAGGAAAGAGATGCAAATTTGTGAATGTTATATTTTGTAGTTGCTTACTTTTTGACTTACAATTGCTAAGTAAGAAATGATTTACGATAAATCTAGCTTATCTTGCTTAGAAATCAACTGCTCCTTTGTCAAACCCTTCTAAGTCCCTTTCCCCCACTCCCCCCCCCCCCCCCCCCCTAACATCATACCCTTCATTTCTACTTTACAGGGCAGCCTACTGAAGTGTTCTAACTATATCTCTCCCAGATATGTTCATCATTCAGCCTATACTGTAAAGTGTTAACCTACACAGACAAATTCTCTTCAAAATCATCATCATGTTTCTAAATATATCCAATATCAAAGACAGAAACAACAACACAATAACAACAAACAGCGGCTTATCTCACTAGGTGGATAAAATCCTGGCTTACAAAATTTTCAAAAAACAACCAACATATCATGTGATATTTAGCTTTTCCTTCAAATGTAATATTTGAAACCAGTGTCTCTGAAAGGTTGGAGGTAGATGGTAATGAGAAGTACATCAAAAGAAGGGAAACAACAGGGGCAACAGTGTATTGTACGTGAAAACAAAAAGCGACTCTACAACTTCAAACAGAGTGTGCGAGTTTTTTCCCTCCTTCCCATCAGAAGATGAATGTTAGTTATCATCTCCATTTATATCTTAGTTTAGTTACCCACTGCTAAGAACACAGATGTTGCATTAAGACTGGCGCCAAATTATAAATTGAAAAGTAACTTTTGTAAGCCATTGAAGCAATGAATTTACATTCTGTCCAGAATCTCAAGGCAATTTAGCCTGAGAAAAAAATATTTCTGTCATTTCCACATAAATGAGATATCTTAGTGGAATTCCAAATAAGTGAAGGCTCAGAATGATTTTGCACTTCAATCTGTAACGCTATTTTGAGTTAACAAACAGGACAAATGCCGGTGGCTTCCTAACTGACTGAAATTGTTTATTCTAACAATTACCATAGAAGAAGTCATTAAAAGTAGAAGACAGAGCAGAAAGTGAAACTATATACAACAGTCAAATGGCAAATACTCTTGAAACTACAAATATGCAAAGAAACCTTCAAGGCAAAATGAGAAACACATACTTGAGAGTGGCTTCAGCACTTTCAATTGTAACTTTGTCATAAGTGGCATCTCGATTAGGAAGGCCAAGGTCAAAATACTTAATATCCAGCTCCAAATAAGGGAAAATAAGCTGCAAAAGAGGGGAAGAAAAGAGAAAAGACAAAGAGATGAAATGCTCATTATGTCCAGGGCAAAGGTAAATAGCATAATGACAAGTTCCTTGTATGGAATTCTCCCAAATTATTTCATGAAGATGATGCAAAAAAAGATGTGAGTACCTTATCTTTTATCAGTTTCCAAATTACCCGTGTCATTTCATCTCCTAAATGGGCAGACAAGGAAGCATTATATTAGATAATGAGGAAGACGGTGATATTTTCTTAAGACCCATTTAATAAGAAGAATAAAATGAGAACACGCAAAACATTTATAATGACTGTCTATAGTTTCAGAAGTCATTCATTTCATTTGTGTACTGTAAACTTCAATAGAATTCAGGAGATAAAATTTTCTGGCAGCTACTTCTATAATATGCTGAAGGCAAGTTAGTTAGGAAAACTAAGCTGCTCAGTAAACCTTTTGCAGAAAGACATAGGGAAAAGTATCAGTTACTACTTATCAACTTGGGACAAAATAAAAAATGTCTGCTTGCACTTTCAGACAAACCGATTTCTATATTCATTCATGACTATTTACTGTTTAGATTATTGTAACAACTAACAAACTTCTAACGTACCTGCAGTGAGTTTTAATATATAGCAAACCAGAAATCCTAAGCATTATAAGTCCCAAACTCATATCAGGACATGTGTGTGTGTGTGTGTGTGTGTGTGTGTATATCATACAAATGGATATACTCAAGTTGTTTGGATTTACAGCAGTCGCCACATAAGAAATAATCATCCATATGTACAAACTAATTAAATCCAGTCTGGCTTGCTGTATAAAACGGACCTCCACTATAGCATGGTCAGCTGTCCACAGTTTTAGATACATAAACCATATATAACATCAAAAAGATTAAAAAGCAGCACCACTGAACTTAAGTGCTATATACACATGCACAATTTAACTGATTGTTCCGCAATAATTTTAGCGTCTGATTACTCATAGTTCCGACAGACAGACAGCAAGCACTATGAGGACATCGGTTTGTTCACAAAATATTCTACTCTGTTGAATGGAGAATGAGGGCGATTTTAGTATGGTATTGACCTCAACAGAAGCTTTTATATGGCTAATACTGTATCTATCATAAAATAAGCTGTGTGATGGGTCTGAGCATCTAATGAAGCATCTTCTGTAAATCAACTCAAGTAAGAAATTTTCATTCATTTCAACTATCTTAAACTAAAAAACCTCCCTACGTATTAATATCTTAGCTGTTGAAATTGGTAGCTCCATGTTAATCAAGCCTGCCCATAAAAGTCGTTGTTTGCACGACATCTTCTAAATACAAACTTAAAAGGATCATAACCCATAAAAACTCAATTATCCATAATGGTAATTGGATGTTGACACGTAGTTTTCTTCACTCCACTTTTCACTATGATCAGAGCCACATGTAGAACACTAGAGAAGGATCAGAAAGTGAAAGATGGCGTCTATTACCGTCCATTTCAACGATGGGATTCTGCACCTTTATCTTCTGAAACGCCATTCCCTCGTGCTGCAAATTTCTCCTTCTGCTGAAAATTCCAACTTGGGAGAAACACAGAGAAACAATCAACAGCTAACGATGGAATCCGAGACTGGTACAATAGGGAGTAGCATAAAGCATAAATGCCCCTAAGATTCTCGATTCTTGTTAGTTTAATTCAATATTTCAATATCAACGCTTGTACCGCTGCTGATCAAGGCAAACGACAAATGATCGACGGCCGTTTGAGCACTTTTTGTGTGTGACTGGGAATCCCACGATTGGATTTTTATTTCTTTGTTTGAAATATGCCATTTGCATCACTTTTTGTATGCTACTTTAATATTTAGGCCCTGTTATATGTACTTAAAAGGTTTTATATTTTTTTATATTTTTATATTTTTATATCTTCATACACTCTTTTTATGTATTTTTATATTTTTATTTTTACTTGTGTATATATAATATGTAAAACTATATATATGTATATATAAATTATATTTCTATATTTATATGTATAATGGATTTTCGTTATGAAAAAAATTCTGTACCATTTAATTAGAAATATAATAGCTCACAAAATTTAATGTGAATAATTATATTTATTAAGTATGAAACTTCAATTTATAAAAGTTAATAAATTAAGTAAATTATATTTCACCTTTAAATTTTTTTTAAATAATATTAAATTTTATTTTATATTTTTTAGTGAAACATTAAATTTTATTTTTGTTCAAAAGTAATATTTTATGACAGTTTGACATTGTTAATTTTATCTAAGAATATTAATGAAATATTTTTATTTTTTGTAGTTTAATATTATTTTTACATATATTTATAAAAATAAACTTTAAAAACTAAAAAAATTAATTATAAGAGTTTACATATCAATACTTATGCCAAAAGATTTTTATTACATAGGACCAATTGAATAATTATTAATTTAATATATTTAATTTATTTAAAATCAAAGTTCATAATAAGACTATTTAATCATAATGGGGTTGAAAACACTTAAATTTCAATTTTAAAAATTATTTTTAATAGAAACCTAATAATTAAATCAACTATCATAATTTTTTAAGAAAAATCAAATGAGCTAAAAATTCTTTAGAATATGCTCAAACCAAGGAATTGGAGTTGGGGTCATAATTCCAAAAGAACTGACTGTACTTTCTTTCCTAGTTAAATTGATAGTCATTTAATTAGTGTTTTATAATAAAATTTTTTTAAGATCTTTTATTATAAATTTTAGTTGTATGAAATTTTTATAATTTACTTTTTTATTTTTAAGTTTAATTCAATCAATATTTGTAAAAATTATGTCAAATCATTTAAAAAAAATATTTTGTTAAGATTATCAGATGAAAACTAGTCAACATAATCTATTGATTGTAAGTTTTGAACAAAAATAAAGTTTAGTGTCATTTAAAGAAATCTCAAGAGGTGAAGTGTAATTTAATTCTAATAAATTTAATAATTTAAATTTTTGTTATAAAAATTAAATAAAAATAAAATTATAAAAATAATAATATTATTTATTATATTAAGATTGAATACACTTAAATTTCAATTTTAAAAACTTTTTTTTGTTATAAAAAACCTGATAATCAAATCAACTATCTTAATTTTTTAAGAAAAATCAAATGAGCTAAACTACATAATTCATTAGAATATGCTCAAACCATGGAATCGGAGTTGGGGTCATAATTTCGAAAGAACTTATTGTACTTTCTTTCCTAGTTAACGGAGGATTAAATTGATTCCAAGCCTTTGGAATACTTTATAACAAGAAATTCAATCATCTAAACTAGTTGGTGTGTACATATCTCTACAAACCATCTTACTCCTCCACTTAGTGCGATTTCTTTAGTCACGTTCTTTGTTAAATATTATTTTCACCTTAATTGACCTACTACACCACATTCTTTGGAATACTTCATAAATAATGTGTTTCAAATTACACATTATATAATATAGAAAAATAAAGGGTGTGCGATCAAATCATCTAACTAGTGATTATGTAATTACTTATGTACATGAACTGAGTTTTAGTAACAATTTAAGTTACAAAATCCAACAATTCCAAAATAAAAATAGTTGGAATGCTGAACAAAAAAAGGAACATACATGGCCATTACAAGGTAGAAAAAAGAACAAAAGAACCTCAGAAGAAATTTCTTGTAGTCACGCAGTTTATCTTGAAAGGGCTGCACAATGCACTCCATTCATAATTTGTCTTCAGCAATTCTTGATGTGCTTTTGTTTTATCTTCCACCATTTGATGCTTTTCTCTCTTCACACTCTCAAACTCCCTCTCCAACTCTTTGTTGCCTACAACACATTTATTTTTTTCTTCTTCAAAAGATGACAGACTTGCTTCATAACCTTTGATTTTTTCTTTCACGCTCTCCAATTCAAGCTGCAACCAAGTGATCTGTTCCTTCAAAATTGCCTCTTTCTGTTCAGCTTCACGCATGAAGTTCTCGTGGGGAGATACAAAACCAAGAGAAGTGGCTCTCTCCTTTTGTTTTTCTAGTTCTTCCTCATTAGATTTTGCTTTTTCTTCAAGCTCTGCAAATTTCTTGATTATTGCAGAGGCTTCATTGAAGGAGCGTAAAATGTTTGGGAAGTTTTGGTGCAAAGAGTTTATTACAGCCTTAAGTTCATCTGATATAGCTCCATCTTCAAAAGGAAGATTGGACAAGAAGTTGAGAGTAGTAAAAAGGTGAAGGGTGTTGTTCTTTGAAGTAGCTATGTCTTCCAAAGGCATCTTCAAAGAGACTTCCAAATTAGAAAGCTCCTTTGACACTAGATTATCTTCAATAATACAAGTTCCAGTTGAACTTTCAGGCATGCATACTTGGCTGTCTCCTTTCGTGTTTTGAAATAAATTGCTGACATGATAATCTTCCAGGTCTTGCAAATTTATGGTGGAAGTCTCCTGACTGACCCTGATTTTGTCCTACAGGATGAACAATAAAAAGATATTAGTCGTAAGTGTAGCAAATTGTAATTTTTTTTACCTGATAGAAGTCTCAGCTATACATGGAAATGAAATCTTAACTCTTACATTGTTATTTCCCCTTTCAATATTGAAGTTTGGGCAGTGAACTTACTTGTGGAGATGCCTCATGCAAATGAACAACTGATGAGCTCCCTGAGCCAAAGTTAGTTGATGTAGATGTCATGCGAGCTCTTAGGCTATGTTGGAATTGGCTACACAAGAATGACCATTCATGATCCATCTCCAACAATTTTTGTTGTGCTTTCTGCTTTTCCATCAATTGAGACTTGTCTTTGTTCACAGACTGTAGTTCAATCTGCAACCTAGAGATACGATTTTCAAAACTCGCTTCCTTTTCTTGTGCTTCATCCTTAACTTTATTGATCTGGGAAATTATGGAAGCAAGAGTAGAATCTGCCTTTCTTTGCTTACTTATTTCTTCTTTGATAGATTTCTCTCTATCTTCAAGCTCTAAAAACTTTTTGATTGTAGCAAAGGCTTCATTGAAGGAAGACAGAATCCTTGGAAATCCTTGTTCCAAAGCATGAATTGCTGATTTAAGTTCATCCATTAAAGCTCCATTTTCAGTGGAGAGATGCGACAAAAAGTTGAGACAAGTTTGAAGCTTATCACTAATGAACTTTGAGCTAGCTATATCTTTCAAATGCATATTGAGATAAATATCCAGATCTGCAAGCACCTTTGCCACTAGATTATCTTTACTAGCAGGAGAGGCCTCATTGACAGTGCCATCTTTCTCCACCGATTGATTTAAATTTTCCTCCTTAACTTCCTGAAGATTTGCAATAACATTTTGAAGAAAATTTAAATTAAATTATTTATAAAATAGGTTGATAATGTAATAAATTTAATCAAGAAGTCTCCATTTTTGATGTGCAACAAATGTTTCTTTGTCTCTACTCTTATTAATTAGGAGAATGTCTAACAATATTTTATTCACTTTTTATTATCTGAAAAGTTTCAAAAAAGAATTATTTTTATTTATAGATTTCTTATATATATTTACCTGAGATGCCATACTAACAATAGCAACTGATGGGCTTGATTGTGCTTTTTGTGTTTCTAAGATTGTTAATGAAGTCCCCATGCGATCAACTTTCTTTGATTGATTTTCTGCTACAAGTTCCTCTGATTTAGGATACTCTTGAAAATGCTGTCCCTCTATTTCTTTACTGCTCTGCATAGAGCAAGAAAACATATGTCAGTTGTAGTCTATTTGATGTTGTATCTTTACAAGTATACATAATCAAACAATAACCATAATTGCCTCAAAAGATTTGAGTTTATTTATGGTTTTTCCAAATGTCTTTTGTTTGTTGTTCCCACTTGGTACCTCCACCAATTCCAGTTCCTCCTGTAAGAAGGAATGAATTAGCACAGAAGAGTTAGTTTCAAATGCCTATTTCCATATACACTAAAAAATTGATAGAGTAAAGCTAAACCCATAAAAAGCTCTCTCACAAAAATTTAAGAAACCCTCCCACAACAAGATAGGTGAGAAGAAGAGTGGGGAGAATGATTTTTTGTTTTGCCAGCATGAAAGCCATTGAATGACACAAAATGTGTACAAAATGATAATGCACATGGTGATTGAAATGTAACTTGTCCTATTAAGACTGTCTAGTATATATTCTGTATAAAAAGATCTATGTTTTAAGCATTAATCTCTTAGATAAAATAAAATGAATGCAATAAATTTACTTGTGGAGATGCCTTATAGAGAGGATTCATTGATGAGTTTGATTGGTTGCTCTCCATTTCTGAGGGTTTTGATGAAGTTGCCACAGCACCCTTTGACATACAATAGTCTTCCAGACTTTTTTTTTCAATACCCTATAATAACATGAAGTTATAAATAAGCTGTCGAATCTTTGTCACTATCTTCGAAAAAATATTCTTTAATAGATACATTTTATTACAAAATGTGCAAAAATCAAGAACAATATTAATTTTTTGAGAAATTTGAATGGAATTTTTATTTAACCTGTGAAGAAGACTGCTCACTCTCTAGTGTAGCCTTAGTTATTTCTGACTTCAAATTTTCTGCGCCCATTTTAGAGGAAACAGAAATGCTTTCTGCTAAATGATCTTCAATGGCGCTCTGCTGGTCTCTAGAATCTTTGTTTAGAGACTCAGTTAGTTGTTGGAGTAGTTCTTTTAACTCACAACATAGGTTGAAACCAAGTTCCATAGGATCTGTAACAAACATTTATGATAATAATAATAATGATAACGATAATGATGATAATAATAATAAAAACATTTATGATCAAAATGGTAACAAAGAATATGCCATTGAGTGCGTACCTTCAATACTTAACCACTGTTCCCCAAAATGCTCAAGAGCAACAGTTGATGAAGTATGAGTAGGAGTGATTGTAGGATTACAGTCATGCATAAACTTATACTCTACTTTCTCCAATTCCATTCCTCCACACACATTTGTGAGATTCGGCAGTCTTACAAGTATTAAACATTTTAGTTTAGAAAACTCATTAGGTGTGGACACAGGTAGCACATGTTTTAAGGTGATGCTGTCTTGGACAACAAATGCCCTCAACTCTGGGAAGTATACCTGTGGAGAAGCAAGATTTTCCTCATCCTCTTCAACAATTCTCTGCAACTTTTGGCAATTTATTATTATCAACACCTTCAACAGTGGAATTTTTCTCAACATAGAGTCAGAGAAGACCACTTCCAATTTGTGGCATCCCTCAATCCGTAATTCAGTTAAATTTAGGAAGGTAAGAAAATTTTTTAAGCCCCTCCATATATACTTTAGCTCAGGTAGACTTCTCAATTTCATGATTCTTAAGCTTAAGGACATAAATCCAAAAAACATCATACTTAGTGCTTCAATACCAAAAATATCCTCCATTTTATAGCCTTCCAAATGAAGAACTTCCATAGTTAGCAAATGCTTGACAATCCCCTCTAAGTCCTGCAGAAAGCATACTATTAGCTAATATAGAAATGCTATTTAGTATGAAAAATACCCTAAACATAAGGAAAAGGCTTTGTGGAAGAAATGGTACCGTTGTGACAATGAATTCTGGTTGTGTTGCACCCAAATGACCCATATCAACATTGCTAATAGATTTATTAGCAAACTTAGGACAATTATTGATGGAAAGCCGGTTGAAAGGTAGGTGCTCTGCAGAATAATTTATGGGGCAAATGCCAACCATGTTGGGAAGGTTCAAGAGAGAAAGATCTTCCAAAGTAGAGAGATGAATATGGATCCCAGTATTATGATCTGGACCTTCATCATGGTATCGTCCTACCATATATATTAATTTGCTACAATTCTTGACAACTAGCCTTTTTAAGTTTGGGAAGATGGACACTTGATCATGATTATCTCCCATGTCCGTTATTATGTGCTTCAATCCATGACATTTGTCAATTGTCAACTCTTGCAACAACATTTTTGTAGCAATGGATAGACTAAAAAGTGATGTTATCTCTCCACAGTTTGAAAGTCTTAGCCATTTAACATTACTTAGGATCAACGATTGCCCCAAAAGACATTGGGAAGTGTTAGAAGGGCTAGCACATGCATAATCTGATGCCTGTAATACCAACAAAATCATAAGTACTTCTTAAAACAAACCTAATAAAGTCTATTGTTTGTGCAAATGTAAATGTCTCTTTGTATATGGTTGTAGGAAATTCACTTTCTTGAAAGAAAAGAAAAGAAATATTCTACTTCAAGAGCATAATTAAATAAAGATAAGTTGAGAGGGGAAACCTTAGAAGCAATAAGGCTGTCTGTATTTGTGGTACTTCTTCTTAATTTGCGCTTAGATGTACTTCCAAAACAACACATCTGGGCCCAGGTCTTATGGGGATCCCGCTGTTCTATAGCGAAACCATTTCTTGAGTGAGCAGATGAAGAGCTAGGATTGGGATGACAACATTTCGGAAACATGCTGACAAATTTTTGAACATAATCTAGTTTCATTCTTTCCAAGGATGGGAGAATGATTTCCTTTCCATTTGGATGCAAAACATGGTCATCAAATCGACATGAGCCAAACAAATATTTTAGCTCACCACAAAGAAATATTTCAATTGTTTCTAGTGAGGGAAGGTCTCCAGCAACAAAATTTGGGAATACAAATTCCAATTGGTCACATTGACCGATTTTGAGAGCTTTTAATTTTGGAAACATTTGAACATGATCATTTTCAACTATCTGCTCCTCCTTTGATTGCTCATCTATTATTATGCATTTAAATTCCTTGCATTCACATATTATCAAATATTCCAATGAAACTAGACTTTGAGCAATGGAAAGCGTGAATAAAGAAGTCAACACAGGACAACTTTTTATGTGAACTTGCTTAAGGCTTTCAAAAGACAACACTTGTGGGCTATAACTATAGCATAATGTTTTCAATGCATCCATATAATAGAGAAATATATTAACCACCTTGGAGAATACTGTTTCTGCCATTGACAACAAATGAATACTGGTAGCATGGATGAGATACTCAATCGTAGAACAACAATAAAGTGTAATAGAAGTAAGACTACTCATTTGCCCACCTATTGCTGCAGTTATGTCTGGAATTATAGCTTTATAACCTCCCTGAATATGATACAAGTCAAGGCACTCTGCTCTGCAAACTAGATCCAACATTTTTGCATTTGAGGCATTGGGATCAAAATATTGAATTGCTAATGCCCTAGAAATGGCACTATCAAATAACCAATTATGGGATCGAGAACCACCTCGTATTTCTATGTGATATCTTTGAAATGTTGTGAAAATGCTTTCTTTGCCAAATAAGTTAGCAACAATTTCCTGGTTTAAATTCCAAGTTGCTCCAACTTTTGCTTTGTAAATGTTCTTGAAATACAATTCTTGTACATTTGAAAGTAGGCCAATCATTGTGTAAGGATTTTGTCCAAATTCACAACGAATTATGCTAAGCAATTTTAATTTTCTCAATTTTACAATTCCAATGGGCAATTCATGCATTGAACAATCTCTCAACTCAAATATTTCAAGACTTTGAAGATCTTCCACTATATTCATCTGGCTTAACTTGAAATTGAACATGTGTATTGCTCGGAGACTTTTTAATGATCCAATTGATCGTGGCAGATGTAAATTTAGCCTCCCCCATTTCTCTCTATTATCAAGAGCTAAAACTTTCAAAATTTTCATTCTTTCAAAAAATGCCTCTTGTACCTCTACAAAAGCTTCATCTATGCCAGCTAAAGTAAGAATCTCGAGTTTGGACGAATCCAATTGATCATTGATGAATAACCCACGACAATACAAATACCTTACTGTATTTTTATATTGTTTGTTAGCCATATTCCTCCCAGGTGCCATTTCCAAAATTTCAAATTGATTCTCTTTGTTAGCTATCCAGTGAGCTACATCACGGACCAAGTCATGCATCTTGACGCATCCTTTTTTACCTTCCAACAATAAACAAGAGTCTACAAGTTTTCTCCGAGCATTATCAGCATGGCTCCTTGTTGCTTCAAATGAGTGAACTTTCCCAAATAGGTCTAATCCTATTCCAAATGTAGTTAAATCTTCCACTTGGATCTCATAATCTTCTGGAAACATAGAACATAACAAGAATAGTTTCTTGGCTTCATCATTAGTAAGATAATCATAGCTCACCTTGATCACCCCATAAATCTTATTGGTAAGATCTGTATCATCAGCACTTCTCAAAGTAATCAAAGCTGAATTCCAAACATCTAAAGGCCGATTCTTTAAGGTGCTGGCAATAGTTGCGATAGCAACAGGTAATCCTTTACTTTCCTTTGCAATTTCTTTTCCTTTATCCCTCAAGTCTCTAGATGTCTTATTGCTTATTCCAGCAAGATTTTCAAATAGAACTTGTGCATCCATATCACTTAAGGGCTCTAATCTAATTGAGTTTTCGCATCCCATGAAATTGCATACTTCAACATCACGTGATGTCAGCAAAACTTTACAGTGGTGATTCTCACCACTAGATGGAACTCCAATTTTAGCAAAATCAATCTTGTTCCATAAGTCATCAAGTATTATAAGTACTTTTTCTCCCCTAGTTAATCTCGACCATAATTTTTTAGGCCGATTTGATTCAATTTCATCCTTCAATGGCAAGCCTAGCGGGCCTGCTATGTCATCTTGGATCTTTGTGATATTTAAATCACGGGACACAGTAGCAAAGACGACTTCATCAAATACCTTTTGATCCTTGAGTTCTATACCCACTTTGATTGCTAGTGTAGTTTTACCTATTCCGGCCATCCCATGCAATCCCACAATGTAGTCATTACCATCTTTGAGTGCCTCAAAGAGATTGTTATTTGTCGAAGTTCTGCCATTCAAAGCAATAAAATCTTTTGGAGCATAGAATTCGACACCTGGAAGTTTAGAAGCAACCCCAACTTTCTCGAAGTTTTGTCTTCTCAGTTCTGAAATCTCCAACTTCATTTCATCTAACTTCTTACCTCGATGATATTGCTTAATGCATTTAGGACATGATCCATGGAAACATGTAATTTTCCTTTCTAGTTCTATTTCCAACTGGCTCTTCTTTTCAGGCTCTTCTTTGATGTATTTGTCGGTTTCATTTAGCCAAGCTTGAATTTCATACCGAACATTTTCATTTCTATTCCTTGCTTGAGTAATGTCTTCTTCCACACTTTTTCTTTTATCTATCAACTTTTTCTTTTCTTTCTCAAAATCCTCAACAATGCACTTGAAACAGCATATGTAACTAGCTTCCTTTAAAACTGGATCAAGCAATTTGTTGCCAAGCATGCTTACCAAATCCTTTAGGATGTTCATCATCTGTTTTGAAAAATAAATAAATACATTGATAGATCATATTGATTTACAATCAATCTCACCAAACTTGGAAACAATGATAGTTATATCCATATTCAACATTAAAAGCTACACTAGATAGTTTTTGTTTTGAATGAATTGTTATATATCAAATTACTATGAAGAGATTTTGAGACAAAGGTCACCCTAAGAACACCAATAATTTGATGATATGGAAAAGATTCCCTACATTTAGTCATATTCAACATTTCCAACATACAATTTCTAAATTATATAGGTTAAAATGCACAAAACTTTCTTGTGCTTAAGCACCTTTTAAAAAAAAAAAAAACCCTCTTATATTTTAAAATTTTGCAAAGCATCCTCACAAAAATAAAAAAAAAGTTACTTGAAGTACAGGTAACCCACCTTCTCTAATGTAACCTGCATACCCCAACATCCCTTCCCCTACACCTAAAATGCTACAACTTTAAAACCTCAATCACTAAAATCATAAATTGTGAAACTGCAAATTTTAAATTATGAAACTCTAAATTTTAAATTGTGACAGCCTAAATCCTATAGTACCAAACCCCAAACTATGGAACCTCACATCCTAAAACTTAAACTTTAAACCTTAAATCTTAAATCAAGAAACCTTGCACTGTGAAACCACAAACTATGAAACCTCAAACCCTAAATTATGAAACCTTGAACCTTACATTGTGAAACTTAAACTCTAAACTATGGAACTTTGAACCTTAAACTA
The DNA here is from genome assembly GCA_037013595.1 of Dicorynia guianensis. Taxonomy (NCBI): domain Eukaryota; kingdom Viridiplantae; phylum Streptophyta; class Magnoliopsida; order Fabales; family Fabaceae; genus Dicorynia; species Dicorynia guianensis. The sequence goes on from JASUAB010000009.1 coordinate 9,890,672, forward strand.
TAAAATCTAAAATCCTAAACTATCAAACCCTAAACCTTAAATGACAAAATCTTAAACTCTAAACCCTATACCTTGAAAGCCCAAAACCTGAACCCTACATTGCAAATCCCTAAACGCCAAGTCTCAAACCTAAACTACAAAACTTTAAACCCTAAACCCTAAACTTTGAAACTATAAACCCAAAATGCTCAACTATGAAACCCCAAAACCTAAACTATGAAACCCTAAATCCTAGATCTCAAATCCTAAACTACAAAATTTGAAACCTTAAATTATGAAATATTAAACCCTAAACCCTAAATTGAATGGTCATAAATCCTAAACCCTAGAATGTGAAACCCTAAATCTTAAACCCTAAACTACAAAACCATAAATTCTTAACCCTAAATTGTGAAAGCCCAAACCCTAAATCATGAAACCTTAAATACTAAATTATAAAACTTTAAACCCTAAATCCTCAATTGTTAAACCACAAATCACAAATTCTAAATTATGAAATCTTAAATCCTAAATCCCAAACTGAAAAACCCCATACCTCAAACTATGAAACCCCAAAGCCTAAATCCTAAATTCTAAAAACCCAAAATGTGAAACTCCAAACCCTAAACTTTAGACTTTGACACTCTAAATTCTAAACCCTAAACTATGAAACTCTAATCCCTAAACCCTATAGAATGAAACCTTAAACCCTAAATTGTCAAATCTTAAATCCTAAATTGTAAAACCTCAAACTCAAGCCTTAAACCGAAAAACTCCAAACACTAAATCTTAAACTACAAAACCTCAAAGCCTCAAACCCTATATCTTAAACTACAAAATCCAAACCCTAGACCCTAAACCACTATTTAAGGTTTGGCACTTCAAAGTACGTAGGGTTTGGGAGGGTATCATAATTTAGGGTTTAAAGTTTTGGATTTGGGGTTTTGTAATTGAAAGTTTGGGGTTTGGAGTTTTATGATTTAGATTTAGAAGTTTCACAATTTAGGACTTATGGTTTTGTAATTTAGGATTCAGGGCTTTGTGATTAATGGTTTACAATTTAGAGTTTTATAGTTTAGAGTTTAGGTTTCATAGCTTTGGGTTTGGCATATCGGGTTTTGTGATTTCATGTTTTGAATTTTGTAGATTAGAGTTTGGGGTCTGGGTTTTGCAATTTAAAATTTAAGGTTTCATAGTTTAACATTTGAAGTTTAAGAATTCATGTTTAAGGGTTTGATGTTTCATGGTTTAAGGTTTGGAGTATCACAGTTCAATATTTAGGGTTTTACAATTTAAGATTTAGGATTGAGGTTTTGTAATTTAGGATTTATGGTGTGTGGTTTTGTGGTTTAGGGTTTTGTAATTTAAAGTTTTGAAATTTAGGGTTTTACAATTTATTAGGGTTTTATAATTTAAGATTTGTGATTTAGGATTTCAAGGTTAAAAGTTTGGGATTTAGGGTTTCATGATTAAAGATTTAAGGTTTGAGTTTTCATAGTTTAAGATTTATGGATTCACAATTTGGGCTTGGGTTTCATAGTTTATGGCTTAGGATTTGAGGTTTTATAGTTTTAGGTTTAGAGGTTGGGGTTTCACAATTTAGGGTTAGGATTTCATAGTTTATGATATAGGGTTTCACAATTTCGGATTTGAGATTTGGAGATTTATAATTTGAGGTTTAGACTTTAGGCTTTCATAGTTTAGGATTTAGGATTTTGTAATTTAAAGTTTGGAGTTTTGCCATTAGGATTCAAGATTTCGTAGTTTAGAGTTTAAAGCTTGGGGTTTGATAGTTCAACGTTGGGGTTGAGTGGTTTAAAGTTTAGAATTTAGGGTTTCATGGTTTAAGGTTTAGGTTTAGGGTTTTGTAATTTTCGGTTAAGTGTTTAGTTTTTTATAGTTGAAGGATTAGAGTTTTGTAGTTTAGGATTTAGGATTTTATAGTTAAGGTTGGGGATTTGCTTTAGGGTTTAGTGTTTTGTAATTTAGGACTTAAGATTTAGGGTTTTAAGATTTTAGGGTTTAATGCTTAGGTTTAAGGTCTAAGGTTTACTGTTTAAATTTAAGGTTTTAGAATTTAGAATTTTAGGATTTAAATGTTCAGGATTTAGTGTTTTAGGGAGTAATTAGGGCTTGGAAGATGGGGAGGGTGATTAGATAATTTAGGTTTGAAGAATTAGGGAAAGATTGAAGGAAAGGGTAAAGAATTTAACCCCTTCACTTGGCCTTTTTTTATTATGTTAAATTTTTAGAAGCATCTGGACCAACGAGGGTTTTTTGAGTATAGAAAGGTCATTTGCAAAATTTTAAACTACATGAGAACTTTTTAAAAGGACACTTAAGTACAAGAGGATTTTATATATTTTAGCCAATTATAAATTTACACCTAACTAAATATCTATATTTTAATAATGAAAATAAATAATTACCACAAGAAAAAATTAAAATCACAAAAGAAAGTTTGGCAATAACATAAAACACATATAAACTTACATATCAATCTCAATAATCAACCAAAACACTAATTTAATAACTAATAGGAGTCGATGTGTACAGTGATTTCGATATTCAATGTTTTTTAGTTATGTGTACTCACTTTTCTATTAATTGAATTAACACATGCGAGAAGTCACTGTGTGATCTAGAGGTAAAAAGTTTAGATAGTATTGCATGAGAATATAAGTTTAAATTCTCTCTGTCGCATTTGTACCAAAAGATATTAACATGTGACACTTTAAGAAATTACTAATTTAATGACTAATAGGATTCATTATGTATAGTGATTCTAATGGTCAATGTTTTTTTGTCATGTGTACTTTTCTGCGAACTGAAATAACATGGACAAGCCCTTACGTGTGGTTTAGAGGTGATGAGTTTGGGTAATATTTTATGAGAATATGTTGGTTTAAATTCTCTCTACCACTTTTGTATAAAAGAAAAATTAACATATGACACTTTTTTTTAAGGAATTACACAAAAAGAAGGCAAACTTCTACGAACTTTTTTTTTTTATCATCATATGAAATTGGTTTAATTTAATCAGCTTCCTTACTTATCTTTTTCTTTATCCTTAAACAAATGAATAAACATAAAGCAAAGGATTTTCATACCAAATTGTATTGAATATGATCACGCATTATGACTTTGAAATGAAGGAAATGACATAAAGAAAGGCTTTTCATTCCTAATTGAATTAAATGTGAACATGGAAAACAAAAGACTCAATAAATGTGAGTTACTAAAATTCTCACTAAATTGAGCATGGGCCATTAGATCTAAGAGTCCTATATGTCAATTTGTAAGGCCTAATAAATAAAAGATATTGATACTTTTAAATGAGATTTTTGTAAATTTCAATTTATGATAATAGAGAAGTTGTATGATCAAATAGTATGTAGCTGTTAATGTTTTAAACTCTGAATGGTTGCTCATTTGAGCATTATTGGGTTCACCACAAAAAAATAGGCGAGGATCAAAATTAATATTGGCTGTAATATCATGCAAACAACCAGTTCATCTTGATAGCTAAAATGATCAATGTAAGCTATAGTTTGATTTATCTCTTATAAATAACATAAGCCACCGAAAGCTTCTTAAACATATTAGTAATGTTTTGGATGATGAGAGTAAATTACACTTCATTTTTTTGGTGCTTTTTTTTTTGTTCAAAATCTATACTTCATTTTAATTTGACCATATTGACTAACTTATATTCAGGAATTTTAACGAAATATTCATTTTCAAATGATGTTATATATTTTTACAAATATTTTTGAAAGTTGAACTTAAAAAATGAGAAATATTAGTTATAAAAAGTTCATGCAACAAATACTTGTGCTAAAAGATCTTGAAAATTTTAATTATAAAGCCCTAATTAAATGGCTATCCATTTAATATGTATAATCAATTAATAATTAATTCAAGGACAAAATTCATAAATTCTTAAATCAAAACACTAAATACTAAAATCTAAAATCTTGAACTTAAAACCCTTAGTCCTAAACTTAAACATTAAACATGATATGGCATTAAACACTAAATTGTAAAATCTTGAATACTAAACTCTAAAATAAAACCTTAAATTCCTAAGATACAAAATTCTAAACCTTAAATATAACATGACATTAAACCCTTACATGTAAATTTCAAATTTTAAACTATAAATCTAAAACTAAAAACCTAAATTATAAATGTTTAAATTTTATACGGTTTAAATCCTAAATTCTAAACTACAAAACCATAAATTCTAAATGTTTAAACTTTATACAGTTTAGTGTTCTAAATATTTGAATTTTAGGTTTTAGATTTTAGTATTTAGGATTTAAGATCATGTTTATAGTTAAGAATTTTAAAATTTAGAGTTTTAAATTTTAGGATTTAATATTTGAAGTATAAAATTTAAAAGTATTTATTTTATAGTTTAGAATTTAATGTATAATTATACTTAGGGTTTTACAATTTAAAATTTTTATATTTACAATTTCAAATTTAACATTATAAGATTTTAGACATTAAGGTTTTAGTATCTATAGATTTGCAAAATATTGTTTTAAATTTTAGAATTTGATGTCATGTTGTGTTTAAAGATATAGAATTTTATATTTTAAGATTTAAGACTTTATGAAATTTGATTTTAAATAAATTAAATAATTAATTAAATATATGTAATATATAATATTAGTATGTGATATTGTTATAATTAATTTTATTAGTTTTTGAAGTTTATTTTTTATAAATATATATAACAATAATATGTCAAATTATTTAAAATAAAAATATTTTATTAAAATTTTTAAATAAAAATTAGTCAGCCTAATTAAATTACAGTAAAGTGTATCTTTTGAATGAAAATAGAATTTAATGTGATTTGAAAGAAATTAATAGAATGCAATTTATTCAAATACTTATATATTTAGGCTTTGTGCACATTTGTTTTCAGTTCATCGTCGGAGTAGCTTTGTTTGAAAATTAGAAAGTGTTTTTAGTCTGAAAATCGGTGTGGTTTAATTTATAACTTAAACCTAAACCAACAAGCATTACATTAGCAAATTGCGATTCCAACAATCAAAACTTACCACAGTAATAGTCATTTTTACTCCTTCCGGCAATGCTTTTGACCGCAAGACCTCCTCTTCTACTTCTGAGACAAAACGCAAACCTGTTCCTTTGTTTTGGGTGTTTTTAAACGTATTGAGAAGAAGAACAATGGAATTTGAAAGAAATATAATTGAAAAGCGAAAGAATTCAGAAGCAAACACAAAGCACTGGAATCAGAAGCTGAGGGTACTCCAGTAATGGAAGATCACTTGGACTAGCGAGACAGCAAAAAAACACTTCTATTTTTCTTTTTTGGATTTTTTTAAAAAGGAATCTGGTAAAAGAACAACGGAAGAAATTGCAGAAAATGAACTGGAAAAGAAGAACTTAGAAATGAGTGGAAGCTGAAGTTGAGTGGTAGAGGCATATATTCTCACAAACATAGGCTGAGAGTAGTTTCGTAATTTTTTCTTTTGGGTTTTTTCATGAAAGGAATCTGGAACAGGAACAAGAACAAAGAAATTGAAGGGAAATAAAATTGTAACAGAGAATCGAAAAACGGGAGCAGCACGCAAAGCACTGAAGGTGGAAGCAGATGCAGGGAGCACTTCCGCGAGGAAAATGTTACTTCTATGTTAGGAAGGGGTTGCTGTGGATGAAATAAAAAATATTAAAAATTAAATAAAAAATAAATTATAAATATTAAAATGTAAAAATAAAAATATTATTTTTATAATAAAAAAATTATTTTAATAAAAACATCAACTTTAGTTGATCAGATTCAGATTACAACTTGCAGTCTTTTAACTTTCTTTATTAATATTCTAATTACGTCTGAGTTGGCCTTGGCAATTCTTTTTGCCGTTTCGTATGAGGCAAGCCCGCGGATTTTGTTATTATAAGTAATTTAATGTCATTGATTTATGTTAGACTAACATACAACTTGCTAATCCAACGGCACATTCTTAGAAGGAACGTGAAGGTGATTGTGATCTGACAGCCTACCGCTCACGCCAAGGAAAAAGAAACATAGAAAGAAAAATTGTAGCCTTCCTGTCACTGTTTGTCTGACTTTCTCTCACCTGCCACCGCGTGGATGCAAGTGGAGGAAGCATCCAATGTGCTTTTACATCTTATCTTCGCACCCCGCAGCCCACGGTATTCTGAACGGAAATTGATATGCATAACGTGGCTCAAAATGTAACCCACCTATTATTTTTTAAATTTTTTTTAAAAAAAATATCTCATAGTCTTGATGTGACTCAAAACGTAATTCACCCATTATTTTTTAAATTTTAAAAAGAAAAACATCTCATACAACCACATAAATCACGTAGAGCAAAGCTAAAACTGAAGCCACCCTTCCGAGCTAAAGTATTCAATTCGGAAGTCATGAATTCATAATGATACAATAATTAAAGTTAAATAAAAAAATGAAAAGAATGTACTCATTTAAATGGCTTAGAAGAAGAAAATGAAATATGCAACATAAATAAATAAATGTGTGATGATATCATTATTTTTTTATATTATTATGAAAAGATATTTTTTCTTTAAGAAAACCAGGACACTGAAAAAACCGTTAGGAAAACATTAGGCTAGAAGTATGCAATTTAAAAATGACTACTACAGGAACAAGAGCAAGAACAGGAACAGGAACAACGAAATTGAAGGGAAATAAAATTTTAACAGAGAATCGAAAAACAGGAGCAGCACGCAAAGCACTGAAGATGGAAGCAGATGCAGAGAGCACACCGTTCCACAAAAAACATATCAACTTTGGTTGGTCTGATCTAAAATACCACTTGCAGTCTTATATCTTTCTTTATTAAAATTCTAATTACGCCTGAGTTGGCCTTACCAACTCTTTAATCTTTTTGCCGTTTCGTCAAGCAAGCCCACGGATTTTGTTATTACAAGTAATTTAATGTCATTGATTTATGTTAGACTAACATACAACTTGCTAATCCAACATCACACTCTTCGAAGGAACGTGGAAGTGATTGTGATCTGACAGCCTTCCTCTCACCCCAAAGAAAAAGAAACATAAAAAGAAATTTTAGCCTTCCTCTCACTGTTTGTCTGACTGTCTCTCACCTTCCACCACATGGGTGTAAGTGGGGGAGGCATCCAATGTGCTTTTACATCTTATCTTCACACCCCGCACCCCACGGCATTCTGAACTAAAGTCTTTAATTCGGAAGCCATGAGCTGATAGTGATATTTAAATCACGGGACACAGTAGCAAAGACGACTTCCTCCAATGTTTTTTTTTTTTGGTTAAAGCAAGACATAACTAAAAGCAACTAAACTAAGATAACACGAAGAAAATACACTTCAAAGTTATCTATAAGAAGAAGGAAGTGCAATTTAGAAGGAGGTTCAGAGAAGAAGTGATGGCCAAGAGGAAGAAGAGCCCCATGTGCAGCAAGAATGTCAGCAACCTGGTTCCCTTCTCTAAAAACATGCACAACTTGGACAGATTGAAACTTAGATATAAAACTTTTTACCATACAAATCAGCTAATAAAATAGGATGAAAATTCAGAAAAGCGGTGTTAACATGTGAGACAGCTACTTTAGAATCGGATTCAAGGATAATAGACATGAAGCCCAACTCCCAGGCAATCTGAAGGCTAAAATATAATCCCCATAACTCAGCTTCCAAAACAGAGCAGTTATCCAGGTTATGAGCAAACCCAACAAGAAAATTACCTGAGTCATCACACAGAACCCCCCCACAAGATGCCACCCCAGATCGAAGAGAACCATCTACATTAATTTTAACAAACCCTCCCGGAGGAAGAGTCCACCCAACAATGATTTCAGACGAACACCTTGATGTTCCAGATAAAGCCATTTCATTCAAACCCCGTGTATACTGGTTAGCCAGTAAAGAGACTTGTAGCACGATATCAGAATCAGGAATAGATCTCTCATGAAAAACCCATTGATTACGATGACGCCACAGGCTATACAAGGTCAGACAAAAAATAAGCTGCCAATTGCTACTATTTTGAGTACCCAAGTTCTAAGATAAATTAAGAGAGAACCAATCCCAATTTGACAAAGCAAAAAATTACCACCAGTAAGATGGTTTAACCATATACATCCAGATTAAAGAACTTACCTCATAGTCCCGTAAAATATGAAGTAAAGATTCTGATTCCTGATGACAAATTGGACAAGACTCATCTAAAGTAAGGTTCATTTCAAATCGGCGAACATTAGTGAGCAAATTGTTCTTAGTACAAAGCCAAAGGAAGGTCTTACATCGCTCTGGACCCTTCCAGCTCCAAATCTTTTGCCAGAATAATTAGTCTGCATTTATTGGGTCTCTAGAAAGCACATGATAAGCAGACTTCAAAGTAAAATCTCTTGTACTAGTGTAAGCCCACCTCACTTTAATAGAGCTAGTAGCAAACCGTGGGGTAGGAATGGCAGCAATTTTAGCACACGCATCAGAAGGAAGCAACTGAGAAATAAGGAACCAATTCCAATCCCCATGACAAGTAACAAAATCAGCAACCTTCTTGTTCAAATTCACGTCAGAATCTGCCTGATGGGAATATTGTATCAAAGGGCCTAAACCATTTATCCACTTGTCAGTCCAAAAGTTTATATGTTGACCATCACCCATAGACTATACTAAGCATTTTTGAAAACAAGGCCAAACCTTGGAAATACCCTTCCAAAAATTGGATGAGTGTTTCCTAGGAGCTACTATGGGAATGATATCCCTGCCACAGGCATACTTCGGTCTCACAACTTGAACCCAAAGAGCATCCCTGTGTTGAATTAAATCCCAGTCCGCCTTCATCATATATGCAAAATTAATCTCCCTCACATGCCTTAAGCCAAGACCCCCATGTGATTTAGGCTGACAAACTTCCTTCCAATTAATTAGATGAATCTTCCTATTATCAGAAGTGGATCCCTAAATAAAATTTCTACAGCGTTGCTCAACTGAATCACAAATCCCTAAAGGTAAGGATACTGTATTCATAGTATAATTTGGTAAAGCTTGCAAAACTGATTTGGTGAGGGTCACCCTTCCTGCAAATGAGAGAGAATGGGTCTTCCAGGATGAAAATCGAGTAGAGACTCTATCAATGACATAACCAAAATCTTTCTTTGTTACTCTCCCATTTATAAGTGGAATGCCCAAATATTTGCCCAAGTTTGCGGTCAAAGAAAAACCCAACAAAGAACTAATTTGATTGGCCACATTATGATTGACATTCCCGAAAAAATAGATTTTAGACTTGAGAGTACTAACTTTTTGCCTACAAGCTTCACAAAATGTAGCAAGACAGTGGGAAATACTGGCTGCTTGGGCTAAAGATGCTTCAGCAAATAGGATCAAATCATCAGCAAAGAACAAATGAGAGATCGTAGGACCCAATTTTTTGAATTTAAATGGCCTCCAATCACCCTCAAGCATTGATTGGTTGATAAGATGAGCCAATCGTTCAATACATAGAACAAAGAGATAAGGGGAAAGAGGATCCCCTTGACGAAGACCCCTCTATGGATAGAAAGTATTAGTTTTACCACCATTCCAAAGGATGCTCATGCTAACAAAGGTGACACATTCCATTATAAGATTAATCATATGAAGAGGTAATCCAAGCACAACTGAGGTATCCTTAAGGAAGTGCCAACAAATTCTATCGTACGCTTTTTCCAAATCAATCTTGATAGCCATGAAGCCTTTGCGACCTTTCCTTAAGTGCATGGAATGGATAATTTCTTGGGCAATAATCACATTATCTCGTCCTTGCCTCCCAGTGACAAAAGCACATTGGTTAGGGGAAATCAAGTGCTTCATGCTCTCTTTCAGTCTAGAGGCAATTATCTGAGTGACGCCTTTATACATGACATTACAGAGGTTAATAGGTCTGTATTGCAAAATAGTCTCTGGCGAATCAACTTTGGAGATCAAAACCAAATGAGTCTTATTAAATTTCTTGATTAAGCTCGGAAATAAATAAATCCTTTTTACTTCCTCAATAACAAGCTTTTTAATTGTGCCCCATTGATATTATTTGATAAAATTAATAGTATAAGAGATTTTTGGTATGAGGTATAGCGAAAGGAGATTATATGTAATTTTTTTAAAAATTAAATAAAAAACAAAATTATAATTATAAAAATGAAAATATTATTTTTATAATAAAAAAATTTGTTTCAATAAAAGCATCAACTTTAATTAATCTGATCCAAAGTACCACTTGCAGTCTTTTAACTTTTTTTATTAATATTCTAATTACGTCTGAGTTGGCCTTAGCAATTCTTTTTGCCGTTTCGTGCGAGGCAAGCCCGCGGATTTTGTTATTATAAGTAATTTAATGTCATTGATTTATGTTAGACTAACATACAACTTGCTAATCCAACAGCACATTCTTAGAAGGAATGTGAAGGTGATTGTGATCTGACAGCCTGCCGCTCACGCCAAGGAAAAAGAAACATATAAAGAAAAATTTTAGCCTTCCTGTCACTGTTTGTATGACTTTCTCTCACCTGCCACCGCGTGGATATAAGTGGCGGAAGCATCCAATGTGCTTTTACATCTTATCTTCGCACCCCGCAGCCTACGGTATTCTGAACGGAAAATGACATGCATACAATGGGTGGGTTACCCACCCATTATTTTTTAAATTTTAAAAAGAAAAATATCTCATGGTCTTGATGTGATTTAAAACGTAATATATCATTATTTTTTAAATTTTAAAAAGAAAAACATCTCATACAACCACATAAGTCACGTAGAGCAAAGCGTAGGGATTGAAATGTAAGACTGAAGCCACCCTTCCGAGCTAAAGTATTCAATTCGGAAGTCATGAATTTATAATGATACAATAATTAAAGTTAAATAAAAAAATGAAAAGAATTTTCTCAGTTAAATAGCTTAGAAGAAGAAAATGAAATATACAACATAAATAAATAAATGTGTGATGATATCATTATTTTTTATATTATTATGAAAAGATATTTTTTCTTAAAGAAAACCAAGACACTGAAAAAACTGTTAGGAAAACATTAGGCTAGAAGTATGCAATTTAAAAATGACTACTACAGCAACAAGAGCAAGAACAGGAACAGGAACAGGAACAACGAAATTGAAGGGAAATAAAATTTTGACAGAGAATCGAAAAACAGGAGCAGCACGCAAAGCACTGAAGGTGGAAGCAGATGCAGAGAGCACTTCCTTGATGGAAGAACTGTTCCACAAAAAACATATCAACTTTGGTTGGTCTGATCTAAAATACCACTTGCAGTCCTATATCTTTCTTTATTAATATTCTAATTAGCCCGAGTTGGCCTTACCAACTCTTTTAATCTTTTTGCCGTTTCGTGTGGTGCAAGCCCACGGATTTTGTCATTACGAGTAATTTAATGTCATTGATTTATGTTAGACTAACATACAACTTGCTAATCCAGCATCACACTCTTCGAAGGAACGTCGAAGTGATTGTGATCTGACAGCCTTCCTCTCACCCCAAAGAAAAAGAAACATAAAAAGAAATTTTAGCCTTCCTCTCACTGTTTGTCTGACTTTCTCTCACCTTCCAGCACATGGGTGTAAGTGGGGGAGGCATCCAATGTGCTTTTACATATTATCTTTACACCCCGCAGCCCACGGCATTCAGAACTAAAGTCTTCAATTCGGAAGTCATGAGCTGATAGTGATACAATAAATTATTTAAAAATGTATATATATATATATATACACACTTTTTATAATTTTATATGTGACAGAAAAAATTAAAGTTAAATAAAAAATAAAATAATTTACTCATTTAAATAGTTTAGAAGAAGAAAATGAAATATGTAATATAAATAAATAAATGTGTGATGATATCATTATTTTTTAATATTATTATGAAAATATTTTTTTCTTAAAGCAAACAAAGACACTGAAAAATTGTTAGGAAAACATTACGCTAAAAGTATGCAATTTAAAAATGAGAGCTATGGTGATATCTTTACTTACCTCTTATTTTAATGATGCTCAAGAGCCTCACATTACGAATTGGAATTTGACTTGTTCAACCTTGAAAAATTCAATTCTCTCAGATTTATTGGGAAGAAAATATTTATACAGATTAGCGAGCAAATCTTGCAACTCAGGAGAACAATGATCTTCAAATTTTTAAATCTATGCTATTGGGCTTGAGCCTCCTCTTTATTGCCGATCTCACTGGTGTTAGTAGATCTTGAAAAATTTGTGTTTTGTAATTTTTGTTTGTTTGGGCGATTAAGTATTACACAAAACGATAAGAAGCAGATGAAGGCACGCCAATTCTGACTGATAGATAGCCAGGTCCTTCCGCGTTGGCCTTGTCTACTTTATCTTTGTCCCTTCTTCATATGACTGATACATAGCACCACGCCAGTTCTATATTCTTTAAGTTGATTTTTTTTTTTTTTTTTCTATTTTGGGGTGAGATTGGGTTGATTTAAATCTAGGCAGTAGTCAATTTTGTAAGTTCTTTTAGATGAATAAATTTATAATAAAATGACTGATCGAAATATAAATGAATATATTCTAAGTCTTTCTTTTTTTTATTTTTTTTATCTTTAAATTTTTTATTAATATTTTAATCAGTCCAAACTTTTCTGCACCAGCTGTCTGCATTTAATGTCCCCCTATCATCTGATCAATTTTGCTCTCATTGTTACCTTCCTTTGAAAACACTTTTCCAAGTGGGCTACATGAAAGTATTAGACGCGTGAAAGTGATATTTTTAATTCGGATGCAGATGAAGGCACGCCAGTTCTGACTGATAGAAAACACCCCCCTTCCGCGTTGGCTTTGTCTACTTTATCTTTGACCCTTTTTCATATGACTAATACATAGCACACGGTTCTATATTTTTTAAATTGAATTTTATTTTTATTTTGGGGTGAGATTGGGTTGATTTAAATCTAGGCAGTAGTCCTATTTGTAAGTTCTTTTAGATAAATAAATTTATAATAAAGTGATAGATCAAAAAATATAAATGAATATATTCTAAGTCTTTCTTTCTTTGTTTTTTTTATCTTTAAATCTTTCTTTTTAATATTTTAATCAGTCTAAATTTTTTTGCGTCAGCTGTCTCTATTTAGTGTTCCCCTGTCATCTAATTAATTTTCTTCTCATGGCTTCGTTCTTAAGAAAAGTGTTTCTAGGTGGCCTACATGAAAGTATTAGACGCGTGAAAGTGATATTTTTAAATGAGTTTTTATATCTATATCTTATATGTCATATATTACATCAATCATACGAAAGATATTATAAATTATTAATTTTAAATTAATATTATAAAAAATTTTAATAATATAGAGAGATTTATTTTTTAATAAAAATAAATTTTTTTGATAAATTTTTTGTCAAAAACTTTTATTAATAAATTTACAATTTTTACATAAAAACTTATCTCTTAATAATACTAAAACTTCTTGTCATTCTCACGATAATATATAATAATTTATTAAATAAAATAGACAGAAACTCTTTAATTTTTATTGATGTATGTTTAGTTTTTTCATATTTTAAGTATATTAATGTATATTCTAAATTTAATTTAAAGTATAATTAACTTCTTAAACATTGAATTATAATAATATATTCTCTAAACTTCAACAACTGCATGTGTCATTAAATTCTAAGTTATAAAAAATTTAAATATGAAATATTAAAATTTAATATTAAATTTTAAATTTTAAAATCTAAACCCTTAACAAAAAATAAAAGTAAAAGGAGATACAGCACACTTTAATATTGAAAGAGCTATTTTCATATAATTATAAAAATTTGGTTGAATTGATTTGAATTTTAACCACTAGTATGTATCAGAAAGAAAAATCAACTACGAAAATTAGTGAAATTGATAAGTAAGAAAAGAGAAAGTTACTAGAGCTAATAAAAAAAAAATTAAAAGATGCAAATCCTAAAAAGAAGACGCAGAGAGCTTGGTTGGGTTGATCGGAAATGGCACTTTCAGTCAATTTTTTTTCTTTTATATTAATTTCCAAGCCTATCTTTATCAGTATTCTAATTACTTCAAACTTTTTTCTTAGTTTTTTTCCTTTCGTGTGAAGCACGCCTACCTATGTTGGCATTATAATACTTATTGTAAGAAATATTGGAGCTCACTGACAAGCATGTAGGCCTACCATCATTATTAATGAAATTCTGCCTTATCTCAATCTTAAAGAGTAGTTTAAAACGGAATCTTTTTAATATATGTGCAAATGTGTGAGCATATTCCCAATTTGTTTTACATCTTCTGCTCATACCCCGCAGCTGATGATATTGCAAAATATTCAATTCTGAAGTGATGTGTCATAATGATGCTCAATAGTGGAATCCGATCAACTGTATTAAAGACAAAAAATAAAAAATAAAAAAGAGATAACTATAAAATTAAAAAAATAAGACTCATAAAATATATTTTAATATAAATTAAATAAGAACAGATAGAAAGTCACTAAAATAAATGATCGAAATCTACTCATCCACTTCATATTATTAGTTGGAATCTACTACTTGTTGCCCATTTTAATATTTTTTTTGGTGACGCCATTTTAATATTATTTGTTGGTATCCTTGTGCTGTGCTCTGCCAAGTTACCAACGTGAATTCCAAGCACCAGACATTCAAATCACCATTTGCAAACAGTTTCGGGTTGGTATCTAAAAGAAAAACCACAGAAATAAATGGAGAAAAATTTGAGATGTGGGGAGCAGACGCAAACGTTTCATTAAGTTTGTTGTTTTATAATTACTGCATATGTTAGCGTCTCCCATTAAAAACAAAAATTACAAAAGCACAGAAAATGACCTTGCTTTTACATCTTATCTTCACACCCCGCATCCCACGGTATTCTGAACTAGAGTGTTTTCGGAAGTAATGAGCTGATAGTGATACAATAAATTATTTTCTAGAATATATATATATATATATATATATATACACACTTTTTACAATCTTATATGTGAGAGAGAAAATTAAAGTTAAATAAAAATAAATTAATTGACTCATTTAAATAGTTTAGAAGAAGAAAATGAAATATGCAACATAAATAAATAAATGTGTGATGATATCATTATTTTTTTATATTATTATGAAAATATTTTTTTCTTAAAAAAAATAAAGATACTGAAAAATTGTTAAGAAAACATTATGCTAAAAGTATGCAATTTAAAAATGAAAACTACAGTGATATCTTTACTTACTTCTTATTTTAATGATGTTCAAGGGTCTTACATTACAAATTGGAATTTGATTTCTTCAACCTTAAAAAATTCAATTCTTTCAGATTTATTGGGAAGAAAATTTTTATACAGATTAGCGAGCAAATCTTGCAACTCAGGAGAACAATGATCTTCAAATTTTTAAATCTATGCTATTGGGCTTGAGCCTCCTCTTTATTGCCGATCTCACTGGTGTTAGTAGATCTTGAAAAATTTGTTTTGTAATTTTTGTTTGTTTGGGCGATTAAGTACTACACAAAACGGTAAGAAGCAGATGAAGGCACGCCAATTCTGACTGATAGATAGCAGACCCTTCCACGTTGGCCTTGTCTACTTTATCTTTGTCCTTTTTCATATGACTGATACATAGCACCACGCCAGTTCTATATTGTTTAAATTGATTTTTTTTTTTTTTATTTTGGGGTGAGATTGGGTTGATTTAAATCTAGGCAGTAGTCAAATTTGTAACTTTTTTTTGGATGAATAAATTTATAATAAAGTGACGGACTAAAATGTAAATGAATATATTCTAAGTCTTTCTTTTTTTATTTTTAAGTCTTTTTTTATTAATATTTTAGTCAGTCCAAACTTTTCTACACCAGCTCTCTCCATTTAATGTCCCCCTATCATCTAATCAATTTTGTTGTCATGGTTTTCTTCCTTTGAAAATACTTTTTCCAAGTGGGCTACATGAAAGTATTAGACGCGTGAAAGTGATATTTTTAAATGGATTTTTATATCTAAATCTTATGTGCCATATATTACATCAAAAATATGAAAGATATTATAAATTATTAATTTTAAATTAATATTATAAAAATTTTTAATAATACATAGAAATTTATTCTCTAATAAAAAAAATTTTCATGATAAATTTTTGTCAAAAATTTTTATTGATAAATTTATAATTTTTACATAAAAATTTATCTCTCAATAATACTAAAACTTCTTGCCATCCTCACAATAATAACAATAATTTATTAGATAAAATGAACAGAAACTCTTTTAGTTTTTATTAATATATATTTAATCTTCTCATCTTTTAAGTGTATTAATGTATATTCTAAATTTAGTTTAAAATGTAATTAACTTCTTAAATATTGAATCATAACAATGCATTCTCTAAACTTCAACCATTTAAGTTCTAAAAGCTTTAAACATTAAACACTAAAACTTAATATCAAATTTTAAATCTTAAATTTTTAAATCTAAATTCTGAACCAAAAGTAAAAGCAAAAAAGAGATACAGAATACTTTAATATTGAAAGAGATATTTTTACATAATTATACGAATTTTGTTGGGTTGATTTGAATTTTAGCCAGTAGTATGTATAAGAAAGAAAAACCAACCACGAAAATTAGTGAAATTTATAAGTAAGAAAAGAGAAAGTTACTAGAGCTAATAAAAAAATTAGAAGATGCAAATTCTAAAAAGAAGACGCATGAGAGTTTGGTTGGGTTGATCAGAAATGACGCTTTTAGTCAATTTTTTTGCTTTTATATTAATTTCCAAGTTTGTCTTTATTAGTATTTTAATTACTCCAAACTTTTTTCTTAATTTTTTTTCTTTCGTGTGAAGCACGCCCACCTGTGTTGGTATTATAATACTTATAGTAAGAAATATTGGAGCTCACTGAGAAGTGTGTAGGCCTACTATCATTATTAATGAAATTCTGCCTTATCTCAATCTTAAAGAGTTGTTGAAAATGAAATCTTTTTAATATATGTGCAAATGTGTGAGCACATTCCCAATTTGTTTTACTTGTTCTGCTCATACCCTGCAGATGATGATATTGCAAAATATTCAATTCTGAAGTGATGTGTCATAATGATGCACAATAATAGAATCCGATCAACTGTATTTTAGAGATTTAAAGATAAAAAAAAAAGAAATAAATATAAAATTAAAAAAAATTAATTAAAAAAATAAGACTTATAAAATACATTTTAATATAAACTAAATAAAAATAGTTAGAAACTCACTAAGACAAAAGATCCAAATCTACTCATCTACTTCATATTATTAGTTGGAATCTACTACTTGTTGCCCATTTTAATCTTTTTTTTGGTGTCACCATTTTAATATTATTTGTTGGTATCCTTGTGCTGTGCTCTCTCAAGTTACCAGCGTAAATTCCAAGCAACAGACATTCAAATTACCATTTGCAAACAGTTTCGGGTTGGTATCTAAAAGAAAAACCACAGAAATAAATGGAGAAAAATTTGAGATGTGGGGAGCAGACGCAAACGTTTCATTAAGTTTGTTGCTTTATAATTGCTGCATTGTTAGCGTCTTCCGTTAGAAACAAAAATTACAAAAGCACAGGAAATGATCTTGCCTTTTAAATAAATGGACATTTTTTCTACTAGTTAGGTGCTAGCAGGTTGAAGAAAACTACTTCTGGATATGGTCTGAAGATTGTTGGCTTTTTTTTTTTTTTTTGAATTTCATTTTCTCTAGGTAATTTTCTATTTATGCTTATAAAATACGTTTGTCTTTTTGTGAATTCTTTTTTCTATGCATGAAGTTTATATTAGTACCATTTTACAACTATTTTGTTTCACTAAAACGCCATTAATGAGAATAAATCCAGAAGAAAGAAGCTAAACCAGCAAACTGTGGAGAAAAAGACGCAATAACACTATATTTACACGTTACAATTTCAAATGAAATGCACAGTCAAATTAAACTTGCCTCACTCACAGAATTTGTGCACCTTCTGCCAAGGCTTTTGACCGCAAGATCTCCTCTTCTACTTGTGAGACACCGCAAAAAGAAAAAACTTTTTCCAGTTTTTTTCCCCTTTTTTTGAGTTTTTTTGAAAGTATATGGGAAAAGAGCAACGGAAATTGAAACAAAGAGTTGATACACAAGAGCACACTAAAGCAGATGCAGAGAGTAGTTCAGTATTTTTTTGGTTTTCTAAAGGTATCCAGAAGAAGAACAATGAAAATTGAAGAATTGAAACAGGAATAGCACACATAAAGTAGTTGAAGCTGATGCAGAGAGTAGTGCAATAATACAAGAGTTATTCTCACAAAAACATAAGGAGTAGGTTTTTTTTTGGTGAGTGCTCCACGAGGCATCCCCACTGCTATTAGGTGAGACTAATCCCTGCTGAGGCTTAAAGGTGAATGGTTTTGCCTTTACCAACAAAGGCGACTTTCAAGATTCAAATCCGAATATTTAGCCTGGGTCTCGACTTTGGGACACAGATAGTTTCCACTGCGTCAATCAATATAAGGCAGTAGTTTAATGTGTTATTCTTTTTTTTTTATTAATTTGTGTTTTTCTTATTGAACAAAATTGTAGCATACACTTTCTGGTTTGATTGTGGTGGGAAGGCGTGATTTTGATATATAGGATATATATCATCATTCAATAAATAAGTTAATAACTATAAAAATCATTGTAAAAAGCTTCCAGAATCTACATTACTACATCTACCATTTTTTACGTCTGATCATTGTTCGATTCTTTTGATACCGACCTGTGATCAAATAGGCAGCAATCATGGCCCAAAACCATATAGGTTTATGGTGGCTTGGATCACTTATAATGACTTCCAAGGAGTGGTGGATTATTGTTGGGATGATGGATAATTGTTGGGATGAAAATGGTAAATGTCAAGCTACTTACACTGAATTCTAGGAACAATTATCTCAGTGGCATAAGTTAGTGTTCAAAAAGGAATGTAAAGAAAAAAATTGGCTCTATGCTAGATTTAGAGAAATTAATAGTAGATTGCAAGTAAGCAGCAATGCAGACCTGGAGTAACTTCAGAATGATCTTTAGAGAAAATATGAGGAAATTTTGATTAGAGAAGAAATAACTTGGTATCAGCGATCTAGAAGCAGATGGTTGGCTTTTGGAGACGAAAATACCAGATTTTTTCATTCTACCACCATCTTTAGAAGAAGATGGAACATAATCATGGCTCTACAAGATGAAAAAGGCAATTGGATTAAGAATAATGACACTTTACTGAATTTGGCAATCACTTTTTATCAAAACCTTTACAAGTAGGAAGGGGATGAGACTAATCATTTCCCCATATCTAGATGCTTTCCTTGCATTGATTCTTAGGCTTTGGCTATTTTGGGTCAAATCTTATAAATGAAGAAATTAAACCATCTGTTTACAATATGCAGCCATTTAAAGTGCCAGGACTTGAAGGCTTCCAAGCCATATTCATTCAAAATCAATGGAGAAAAGTAGCTCCTTCTGTCTCTAATCTAGTGAAAGATATTTTTCAAAATCCCTAACAGGTGCATGCCATTAATCAAACTCTATTGGTTCTGATTCCTAAAAATGATAATACTGTAAATATAAAACAATTAAGACCTATTAGTCTTTATAATGTTGTTTACAAGATTGTTACAAATATGATTGCTAATAGGCTTATTGATTATATGGACTATCTTATGATGCCTAATCAATCTAGCTTTTATGAAGGGCTGGTATAGTTCTGACAATATCATTAGTGCTTAGGAGATTATTCACTCTATACAAATGAAAAGAGGAAAGAAGGGATGGTTGGCTATTAAAGTAGATCTTGAAAAAGCATACAATAGGCTTTGATGGGACTTTCTTCAAGACACTTCACAGACATTGGTTTGCCATCAAACTCGATCTCCCTCATAATGGCTTGTGTTAATACTTGCAATATGAATCATTTATGGAATGGTTCTTAAACAATTTTTTTTTTCTTATGTATCCAGGGATATTAGGCAAGGGAATCCTCTTTCCCCTTCTCTTTTTGTGCTTTGCATGGAAAGACTTGACCACCTCGTACAGGTTGCTATCAATCACAATAAATGGAAACCGATTGCCATAAGGAAAAAGGATTTGCAGAGGCTTTTCTTGATCACAAAAATTATAGCCAAGTGTTTGCAAGTGTTTTGTGGTGCCTCAGGGCAGAAAGTGAACCTGGAAAAAAAAAATTTCTTTTCTGGCAATGTTAATCACAACAAAGCCCTAGAGATCAATCAATGTCTTTGCTTTGGCTATCAGACATTGGGAAATATTTGGGAGTTCCCTTGTAGCATAAAAGGGTCAAAAAATTACTTTTATGCATATTTTGGAGAAGATTAATCACAGACTTAATGCCTAGAAAGGGGCCTTCTTTCTTTTGTAGGAAGATTAACTTTGACAAAGTTAGCACTATTGGGCATTTTGTCTTACACTATTCAGACTACATTTCTTCTAGCAGGACTTTGTGAAGAGATAAAAAAGATATCCTAGGCTTTTCTTTAGGGTAGAGATAATGGTGGACAAAAGCCCCATCTTATGTCATGGGCCCAAATATGTAAACCAAAAAATCAAGGAGGACTTGGTATTCGTCACATAAGAGATTTCAATAAAGTTCTCTTGGTGAAGATTGGTTATGGCTTGATAACAAAAAAAGATGCCTTATGGGCAAAAGTTTTAAGAAGCAAATATAAAATTGATGATCATCTTATTCAAATGGTTCATACCATCAAAATTCTTCTAGTCTTTGGCAGGGCATTGTGGAGTCATGGAATTTGGTAAAAAGTGGAACCAAAATTATAATTGGCAATGGACTAGGTGCTATATTTTGGATGGACCATTGGGTCCTAGGGTTTGAACCATTGATCCTTCATGCAATGGAGCAAATTCCAAATGACCTTTTATCCCAAAAAGTGGCATTCTTTATTGATAGTGAGGGTCATTGGCAATGGCCTCACTTTGAACACCTTCTTTCAGTGCAAGCATTAATTCGTATGGCATCAATTATTCCTCCTTATAGTGATGTAGGTGATGATAGGATTTCCTGGATCCCTTCTTCTGATGGTACCTTTTCTGTTAAATCTGCTTACTTTTGGATTCATAGAAACCAAATTGTAGAATGAATGACCAAAAAAAATGAGAATTTTCTTGTGGCTTTTAAAAGGTAATTATCTTCTAACAAATGCTCATAGACAAGAAAGAAACATGTCCATTTCTAGCCAATGTCCTTGCTTTTCTTGTAAATTGGGAAGATAATTTACATATTATTAGAGATTGTCTATCATCCCTTGCAGTTTGGTCCCATTTAGTTACCCCAACACAGTGGGAAAATTTCCTTTCTATGAACTTGAGTGAATGGGTGACTTGTAACTTGAAGAAAAGTTTCAATAATGGACATGCTTATGATTGGAACATGATATTTGGAGTGACATGTTGGCATATATGGCTCCATCGTAATGAGGTTGTGTTTGGGAGAAATCATGGTAATGTTAATGACATTATTAAACAATCCACATGCATGCTACACAATATTCAAATGGCTAATTCCTTGCTCAACCAGTGACTCCTTCATGTGCAACCAAGGAAAGAGGTTTTAATTTCTTGGTGTTTGCCCTTGTTCGTTAGTTTAAACTTAACACAGATGGTTCTAGTTGGGATGGAGGTACTAGAGCTGCCTCTGGAGGCCTTATTAGAGATTCTTTTAGTAGATGGATCATTGGTTTCACTCACAATATAGGAACTTGAACATCATTAGCAACTGAGCTATGGGGATTGCTATTGGTCTTGAATTGATGTGGCAATGGCATTGTGGAATTAGAAGACTGGTGGTAGAAAGTGACTTCATGCTTGTAGTTCGTCTTATCTCTCAAGGTTATACTGAAAACCTTCCATATTCAAATTTAATAAGGTATATCAATTTGATGCAGTATTGTAGATGGAACATGATTATTCAACAAGTGTTTCATGAAGCAAATGGCATTATTGATTGGTTAGCATTGGAAGGCCATAAGCAAACTGGCAGCACCAGGATCCTCATTCAACCCCCCAATGGAAGTGGCTCAATGCTTCTAAGAGATCTAGCTGGAGTTGCTTACAGTAAATACATTAAAATGTAAATGGTTTTAGTTGTCTTTGTGTTTCGTACATAACCCTTTAATATCCCCCTCCAAAAAAAAAAGCTTGGAAACAGTGAGTTTTAATAAATAAGAAAACCAGAAATCCTAAGCATTACGAGTCCAAAACTCTATTAGGACAAGGATAGACTTCTATATATATATATATATATATATATATATTATGTAAATGGATATCCTCGTTCAATTTGGCTTGCTGTATAAAAAGGACCTCCACAATAGCATGGTTGGCTGTCCCCAGTTTTAGATCCACAAACCATATATAACATCAACAAGCAGCAGTATTGAACTTAAGCACTAAATAGTAAATACACATGCACAATTTAACTGATTGTTCCCCAATTTTTTGAGCATCTATCATTTGATTACTCATAATTCAGACAGATAGCAAGCACTATGGAGACATCAGCTGATTGGAGAGTGAGGGCAATCGTACAATGGCATTGAGGTCATCAGAAATTTTTATATGGCTAATACTACATTTTTCTTACACTGAAGACCTCCCTAGCTACATATTAATATCTTATTTTTGAAATTGGTGGCTCCATGTTAATAAAGCCGCCCATAAAAGCTGCTTTTTGCACAAAATCTTCTAAACATGAACTTTAAAGGATCACATCCCATGAAAACTCAATTATATAAATGGCAAAGCACATATTTTTTTTAATTCACTCTGCTGTTCACTATGATCAGAGCGACATGTAGAACACTAGAGAAGGATTAGAAAGTGACAGCTGGTTTCTATTACCATTCATTTCAATAATCGGTTCTCCACCTTTATCTTCTGAAATGCCATTCCTTCTTGCTGCAAATTTCTCCATCCACGTAAAATTCCAACTTGAGAGAAACACAGAGAAACAATTAATAGCCAATGATGGAATCCGAGACAAGTATACAATTGAGTAGTATAAGCGCCCCTGTGATTCTTGATTCTGATTTATATTCTATAGATTAAACCGTGACATCCCACACTCACTTTTGATAACAACTTACCAACCCTTAGGAATACACTATAACAAGAGATTCAATCATCTGAACTAGTTGGTTTGTACATATCTCCACAAACCATCTTACTCTTGCACTTAATGCGATTTCTTTAGTCACATTCTTTGTTAAATATCATTTTCACCTTGGTCGAGCTACTACAATACATTATTTGGAATACTTCACAAATAATGTGAGTTTCAAATTACACATTATAAGATATAGAAAATAAAAAGTCTGATCAAATTATCTAATTAGACTTCAGAGTGTATAATTATTTATGGACTTTAACTGAGTTTTAGTAACAATTTAAGTTACAAAATCCAACAATTGAAACCTAATAGCTGGAATGCTGAAAGAAAAAGATAGACATAGATGGCCATCATAAGGTAGAAAAAAGAACGAAAGAACCTTAGAGGACATTTCTAGTAGTTATGCAGTTTATCTTGACTCTGCTACACAATGCACACCATTCATAATTTGTCTTCAGCAATTCTTGTTGTGCTTTTGTTTGATCTTTCACCATTTGATGCTTTTCTTTATTCACACTTTCAAACTCCTTCTCCAACTCTCTGTTATCTGCAACACGTTTATTTTTTTCTTCTTCAAAAGTTGACAAGCTTGCTTCATAACCTTTAATTTTTTCTTTCACGCTCTCCAATTCAAGCTGCAAGCAAGTGATCTGTTCCTTCAAAATTGCCTCTTTCTGTTTATCTTCATGCATGAAGTTCTCGTTGGGAGATATAAAATCAAGAGAAGTGGCTTTCTCCTTTTGTTTCTCTAGTTCTTCGTTATTAGATTTCACTTTTCCTTCAAGCTCTGTAAATTTTTTGATCATTGCAGAAGCTTCATTGAAGGAGCGTAAAATGCTTGGGAAGTTTTGGTGCAAAGAGTTTATTATAGCCATAAGTTCATCTGATATAGCTCCATCTTCAAAAGGAAGATTGGACAAGAAGTTAAGAGCAGTAAAAAGGTGAAGGATGTTGTTCTTCGAAGCAGCTATGTCTTCTAAAGGCATCTTCAAAGAGACTTCCAAATTAGAAAGCACCTTTGACACTAGATTATCTTCAATAATAGAAATTCCAATTGCAATTTTAGGCATGCATACTTGGCTGTCACCTTCTTTCGCAGTTTGAAATAGATTACCGACATGATAATCTTCTAAGTCTTGAAAATGTATAGCATTGGCTTGAATGTCCTTAGCAGTGGAAGCCTCTTGATTGACCCTAATTTTGTCCTATAGGATGAACAATAAAAAGATATTAGTCTATAGTGATACCAAATTGTAATTTTTTTACCTCTTTAAATAGAACTCTCAACTATACATGGATGTGAGTTTTGAACTCTTGCTTGTCATTTCCCCTTTCAATATAGAAGTTTGAGCAGTGAACTTACTTGTGGGGATGCCTCATGCAAATGAACAATTGATGAACTCCCTGAGTCGAAGTTAGTTGATGTAGATGCCATGTGAGCTCTCAGGCTATGTTGGAATTGGCTACATAAGAATGACCATTCATGATCCATCTCCAACAACTTTTGTTGTGCTTTTTGCTTTTCCATCATTTGAGACTTGCCTTTTTTCATAGACCGTAGTTCAATCTGCAACCTAGAGATATGATTTTTGAAACTCACTTCCTTTTCTTGCGCTTCATCCTTAAGCTTATTGATTTGGGAAATTATGGAAGCAAAAGTAGAATCTTCCTCTCTTTGCTTACTTATTTCTTCTTTGATAGATTTCTCTCCATCTTCAATCTCTGAAAACTTTTTGATTGTAGCAAAGGCTTCTAAAAACGAAGACACAATACTTGGAAATCCTTGTTCTAAAGCATGAATTGCTGATTTAAGTTCATCCGTTAAAGCTCCATTTTCAACGGAAAGATGAGACAAAAAGTTGAGACAAGTTTGAAGCCTATTGCTATTGGACTTTGAGGTAGCTATATCTTTCAAATGCATATTGAGATAAATTTCCAGATCTACAAGCACCTTTGCCACTAGATTATCTTTAGCAGGAGGGGCCTCATTGGCAGCACCATCTTTCTCCACCGATTGATTTAAGTTTTCCTCCTTAACTTCCTGAAAATTTGCAACATATTGAAGAGAATTTAAATTAAATTATTATAAAATAAGTTGATAATGTAATAAATTTAATTGAGAAGTCTCCTTTTTTCACATACAACAAAAGTTTCTTTGTCTC
The DNA here is from genome assembly GCA_037013595.1 of Dicorynia guianensis. NCBI lineage: Eukaryota > Viridiplantae > Streptophyta > Magnoliopsida > Fabales > Fabaceae > Dicorynia > Dicorynia guianensis. The sequence continues at coordinate 9,915,992 of JASUAB010000009.1, forward strand.
TACTTTATTAATTAAGAGAATGACTAACAAAATTCTATTCATTTTTCTTTATCTGAAATGTTTTAGAAAAGGATCATTTTCATTTACATATTGGTTATATATATTTACCTGAGATACCATATTAACAATAGCAACTGATGGGCTTGACTGTGCTTTTTGTGTTTCTAAGAGAGTTAATGAAGTCCTCCCATGATCAACTGTCTTTGATTGAGTTTCTGATACAAGTTCCTTTAATTTAGGATACTCTTGAAAATGCCTTCGCTCTAACTCTTCAATACTCTACATAGAGCAAGAAAATGTATGTAAGTTGTAGTCTATTTGACATTGTATCTTTACAAGTATATATAATCGAACAGTAACCATAATTACCTCATAAGATTTGAGTTTATTTTTGGTTTTTCCAAGTGCCAGTTGTTGGTCGTCCACACCTGGTATATCCATCAGCTCCAATTCCTGCTTTAAGAAGGAATGAATCAGCACAAAAGAGTCAGTTTCACATGCCTATTTCCATACATACTGAGAAATTGATACAGTAAAGTTAAACCCACAAAAAGCTCTCAAAAATTTCACAAAATCAAACAAAGCGAAAGAGCCAAGAAGAAGAGTGGGCATAATGACTTTTTGTTCTACCAACGTAAAGCCATTGAATGGCACAAAATGTGTACAAAATGGTAATGCATATGGTGATTTCTAATGTAACTTGATCTATTAAGACTACCTTGTATATATTCTGTATAAAAAGATCTAAGTTTTAAGCATTAATCTCTTAGATAAACGAAAATGAATGCAACAAATTTACTTGTGGAGATGCCTTATAGATAGGATTTATTGATGAGTTTGATTGGTTGCTCTCCACTTCTAAGGGTATTGATGAAGTTGCCATAGCTCCCTCTGATTTACAACAGTCTTCCAGACTTCGTTTTTCAATACCCTATTATACAGAGTTCTAAATAAGCTACAAATTCTTTGTTACTATCTTTGAAAAAATATTCTTTAACAGTTACATTTTGTTTCTGGATAAATAACAGTTACATTTCATTACAAAATGTGCATAAATCAAGAACTATAATAATTTCTTAAGAAATTTGAATGGCATTTTTACTTAACCTGTGAAAGAAACTGCTCACTCTCTGGTGCAGCCTCAGTTACTTCACACTTCAAATTTGTTGTGCCCATTTGAGAGGAAGCAGAAATGCTTTCTGCAAAAGGATCTTTAATGGCACTTTGCTGGTCTCTAGAATCTTTAATCAAAGACTCAATTATCTGTTGGAGGAGTTCTTTTAACTCGCAACAAAGGTCGAAACCAAGTTCCATAGGATCTGTAATAAGAATTTATGATAACGATAATAAAAAGAAATTATGATAAACAATTTTGTTTTCAAAAAGAAACCCTTAAATGGAATTGAATGTAATATTAAATTATCAATAAGGTAACAGAGAATATGCTATAGAGTGCATACCTTCAATACTTAACGACAGTTCCTTGAAACGCTCAAGACTAGTAGTTAATGAAGCATGAATAGGAGTGATGTTGGGATTACAGCCATACATAAACTTGTGCTCTACATTCTCCAACTCCATTTCTCCACACACATTTGTGAGATTTGGCAATCTTACAAGTATTAAACATTTCAGTTTAGGAAACTCATTAGGTGTGGACATAGGCAGCACATGTTTTAAGGTGATGCTGTCTTGGACAACAAATACCCTCAACTCTGGGAAGTATACCTGCGGGGAAGCAAGATTTTCCTCATCCTCTTCAATAATCCTCTCCAACTTTTGACAATTTATTATTATCAACACCTTCAACAGCGGAATTTTTCTCAACATTGAGTCAGAGAAGACCACTTCCAATTTATGACAGTCCTTAATTTGTAATTCAGTTAAATTTAGGAAGGTAAGAAAATTTTTTAGGCCCCTCCATATATACTTCAGCTCTGGTAGATTTCTCAATTTCATGACTCTTAAGCTTAAGGATATGTATTCAAAAAACATCATACTTAGTGCTTCGATACCAAAAATATCCACAATTTCATAGCTTTCCAAATGAAGAACTTCCATAGTTAGCAAATGCTTGACAATCCCCTCTAAGTCCTGCAAAAAGCATACTATTAACTAAAACAAAAAAGCTGTTCAGTACAAAAAATACTCCTAAATAGAACGAAAAGGCTTTGTGGAAGAAATGGTACCGTTGTGACAATGCATTCTGGTTGTCTTGCATTCGGATGACCCATATTAGCATTGCTAACAGATTTGTCAGCAAACTTGGGACAATTATTGATGGAAAGCCGATTGAAAGGTGGATGTTCTACAGAATAATTTTTAGGGCAAATGCTGGCCAAGTTTGGAAGGTTCGAGAGAGAAAGATCTTCCAAAGCAGAGAGATGAATATGAACCCCAAGATTATGATCTGGACCTTCATCATGGTATCGTCCTACCATATATATCATTTTGCTACAATTCTTGACAACCAGCCTTCTTAAGTTTCGGAAGATGGACACATAATCAGGATTATCTCCCATGTCTGTTATTATGTGCTTCAATCCATGACATTTGTCAATTGTCAACTCTTGCAACAACATTTTTGTAGCAATGGATAGACTAAAAAGTGATGTTATCTCCCCACAGTTTGAAAGTCTTAACAATTTAACCTTACTTAGGATCAATGATTGCCCCAAAAGACATTGGAAAGTGTCAGAAGGGCCAACGCATGCATATTCTGATGTCTTTAATACCTACAAAATCATAAGCACTTCTTAAAACAAACCTAATTGAGTCTATTGTTTGTGCAAGTATAACTGTGTCTTTGTATGTGGTTGCTGGAAATTCACTTTCTTGAAAGAAACAAGAAAAATGTTTTACTTCAAGAGCATAATTAAATAAAGATAAATTAAGAGTGGAAACCTGAGACACAATAAGGCTAGCTGCATTTCTGGTACTTTTTCTCAATTTGGGCTTAGATGTGCTTCCAAAACAACACTTTTGGTCCCAAGACTTATGGGGATCCTGCTGTTCTACAGCGAAACCATTTCTTGGGTGTGCAGATGAAGAGTTGGGATTGGGATGACAACATTTTGGAAACATGCTGACAAATTTTGGAACATGGTCTAGTTTCATTCTTTCCAAGGATGGGGGAATGATTTCCTTTCCATTTGGATATAAAACATGGTCATCAAGTCGACATGAGCCAATGAAATATTTTAGCTCACCACAAAGAAATATTTCAATAGTTTCCAGTAGGGGAAGGTCTCCAGCAAAAAAATTTGGGAATACAAATTCCAATTGGTCACATTGACCAATTCTAAGAGCTTTTAATTTCGGAAATATTGGAACACGATCATGTTCAACTATCCGCTCCTCCTCTGAATGCTCATTTGTTATTATGTATTTAAATTCCTTGCATTCACATATTATCAAATATTCCAATGAAACTAGACTTTGAGCAGTGGAAAGCATAAATAGGGAAGTCAATGCAGGACAAGATTTTATGTGAAACTGCTTAAGGCTTTCGAAAGACAAACCTTGTGGCCAATAACTATTGCATAATGTTTTCAATGCATCCATATAATAGAGAAAAATTTTAACCACTTTGGAGAATACCCTTTTTGCCATTGACAATGAATGAATACTGGTAGCGTGGATAAGGTACTCGATCCTAGAACAACAATAAAGTGTAATAGAAGTCAAACCACTTATGTTTCCACTTATTGCTGTAATTATGTCTGGAATTAAGGCTTTATAACCTCCCTGAATATGATAGAAGTCAAGACACTCTGCTCTGCAAACTAGATCCAAAATTTGTGCATTTGAGGCATTGGGATCAAAATATTGAATTGCTAAAGCCCTAGAAGTGGTACCATCAAATAACCAATTATGAGATTGAGATCCACCTCGTATCTCTATGTGATATCTTTGAAATGTTGTGACAATTCTTTCTTTGCCAAATAAGTTAGCAACAATTTCCTGGCTTAAATTCCAAGTTGCTCCAACATTGGCTTTGTAAATGTTCTTAAAATACAATTCCTGTACATTGGAAAGTAGGCCAATCACTGTGTAAGGATTTTGTCCAAATTCACAACGAATTATGCTAAGCAACTTTAATTTTCTCAATTTCGCAATTCCAATGGGCAATTCATGCATTGAACAATCTCTCAACTCAAATATTTCAAGACTTTGAAGATCTTCCACAACATTCATCTGACTTAACTTGAAATTTAACAAATGCATTGCTCGGAGACTCTTTATTGATCCAATTGATCGTGGCAGAAGTAAATTTAGCCTTCCCCATTTCTCTCCATTATCAAGAGCTAAAACTCTTAAAAATTTTGTTCTTTGAAACAATGCCTCTTGTACACCTACAAAAGCTTCATCTATGCCAGCTAAAATAAGAATCTCGAGTTTGGACCAATCCAACTGATCATTGATGAATAACCCACGACAATACAAATATCTTACTACATTTTTATATTGTTTGTTAGCTATATTCCTCCCAGGTACCATTTCCAAAATTTCAAAGTGATTCTCTTTGTTAGCTATCCAGTGAGCTACATCACGAACCAAGTCATGCATCTTGACACATCCATTTTTACCTTCCAACAACAAACAAGAGTCTACAAGTTTTCTCCTAGCACTATCAACATGGCTCCTTGTTACTTCATATGAGCGAACTTCCCCAAATAGGTCTAATCCAATACCAAACCTAGTTAAATCTTCCACTTGGATCTCATAATCTTCTGGAAACACAGAACATAATAAGAATAGTTTCTTGGCTTCATCATTAGTAAGATAATCATAGCTCACCTTGATCACCCCATAAATCTTATTTATAACATCTTTATCATCAACACTTCTCAAAGTAATCAAAGCTGAATTCCAAACATCTAAAGGCCGATTCTTTAAGGTGCTAGCAATAATTGCGATTGCAACAGGTAATCCTTTACATTCCTTTGCAATTTCTTTTCCTTTATCCCTCAAGTCTCTAGACGACTTATTGCTTACTCCAACAAGACTTTCGAATAGAACTTGTGCATCCATATCACTTAAGGGCTCTAATCTAATTGGGTTTTCGCATCCCATTAAATTGCATACTTCAACATCACGTGATGTCAACAAAACTTTACAGTGGTGATTCTCACCACTAGATGGAACTCCAATTTTAGCAAAATCAATCTTGTTCCACAAGTCATCAAGTATTATAAGTACTTTTTCTCCCCTGGTTAATCTCGACCACAATTTTTTAGGCCGATTTGATTCAATTTCATCCTTCAATGGCAAGCCTAGCGGGCCTGCTATGTCATCTTGGATCTTTGTGATATTTAAATCATGGGACACAGTAGCAAAGATAACTTCATCAAATACCTTTAGACCCTTGAGTTCCATACCCACTTTGATTGCTAGTATAGTTTTACCTATTCCGGCCATCCCATGCAATCCCACAATGTAATCATTTCCATCTTTGAGTGCCTCGAAGACATTTTTATTTGCCAAAGTTCTACCATTCAAAACAATAAAATCTTTTGGAGCATAAAATTCGACACCAGGAAGTTTAGAAGCAACCCCAACTTTCTCAAAGTTTTGTCTTCTTAATTCTGAAATCTCCAACTTCATTTCATCTGGCTCCTTACCTCGACAATATAGCCTAATCCATTTAGGACATAATCCATGGAAACATGTCATTTTCTTTTCTAGTCTTGTTTCCAATTGGCTTTTCTTTTCAAGCTCTTCTTTCATGTATTTGTCGGTTTCATTTAGCCAAGCATGAATTTCATACCAAACACTTTCATCTTTATTCCTTGCTTGAGCAATGTCTTCTTCCACACTCTTTCTTTGGACTATCAACTTTTTGCTTTCTTTCTCAAAATCCTCAGCAATGCACTTGAAATAGCATATGTAACAAGCTTTCCCTAAAACTAGATCAAGCAATTTGTTAACAAGCAAAGTTGCCAAATCTTTTAGGATGGTCATCATCAATTTTGCAAAACAAATAAGCAAGTGATAGATCATACTCATTCAGAGTCAATCTCACCAAACTTGGAAACAATGATATTTATATCCATATTCAATATTAAAAAGCTACACCAGATAATTTTTCTTTTGACTGAATTGTTGTACTAGATTATTGTGAAGAGATTTTGAGACAAAGGCCACCCCAATAACATCAATAATTTGATGATATGGAAAAGATTCCCTATATTTATTTGTATTCAACATTTTTGGCGTGCAATTTCCAAATTATATTTGTTAACATGTATAAAAACCTCTTGTGCCTATGCATGTTTAAAAAAAAAAAAAAAACCTCCTATATTTTAAAATTTTGCAAAGAATCCTAAAATTTGAAAAAGAAAATGGTTACTTGAAGTATAGCTAACCCATCCTCTCAAATGTAACCTGCATACCCTAACAGCCCCTCCCTTACACCATAAAATTCTACAACCTTAAAACCCTAAATTTTACAATCTTAAAACTCTAAATTCTAAAACCCTAAACACTAAATCATAAATTGCGAAACCCTACATCTTAAACATGACACCCCAAATCCTAAAGTACAAAACTCTAAACCCTAAACTATGAAATCTCACACCCCAAACCCTAACTATTAAACCACAAACCCTAGATCAAGAAACTATAAAATTAAAACCTTAAACTATGAAACCCTAAATCCTAAATTATGAAACCTTAAACCTTAAATTATAAAACCCTAAATAACAAAACCTTAAACCCCAAACCCTACACTACAAAACCCTAAACCCTAAGTCTCAAAACCTAAACTACAAAACCCTAAATTTGAAACCCTAAAATGCAAAACCATAAACACAAAATGCTCGATGATGAAACCACAAACCCTAAACTATGAAACCATAAACTCTAAATCTTAAATCCTAAACTACAAAATTCCAAACCTTAAATTATGAAATTCTAAACCCTAAATTCTAAATTGAAAAACACAAATCCTTAACCCTAAATTGTGAAATCCTAAACCCCAAATCATGAAAACTCAAATTCTAACCTACAAAACTCCCCTAAATCCTAAAATATAAAACCTTAAATCCTAAACACTAAATTAAAAAACCTCAAACCTCAAACTATAAAATCCCAAATCCCAAACCCTAAATAACAAAACTCTAAATTGTGAAACTTCAAACCCTGGACTCTAAACTATGAAACTCTAAATCCTTAATCTTGAAACCCTAATCCCTAAACCTTACAACACCATACCCTTAACTCTAAATTATTAAACCCCAATTCTTAAATTACAAAACCCCAAACCCAAGCCTTAAATCAAAAAACTCCAAACACTAAATCTTAAATTGTAAAACCTTAAACCTTAATTTATAAAACACCAAACACCAAACCCTAAACTAATAAAACACAAACCCTTAATGGCAAAGCCTCATACCCTAAATCCTAAACTACAAACAAATCCCAAATCCTAAACCATTGTTTAAGGTTTGGCACTTCATAGTAGATAGGGTTTGGGAGGGGTATCACAATTTAGGGTTTAGTAATTGAAGGTCTAAAGTTTGGATTTTTATGGTTTAGGGTTAGAGGTTTTATAGTTTAGGGCTTAGGGTTTTGCAATTAAGGGTTTAGGATTTCATAATTTAAGATTTAAGATTTTGAGGTTTAGACTTTTACAGTTTAGAGTTTAGGTTTTTGGTTTCATAAATTAGGGCTTGAGATATAGGGTTTCATAATTTAATGTTTGGAATTTTGCAATGTAGAGTTTGATGTTTGGGTTTTGTAGTTTAAGGTTTTAGAGTTTAGAATTTAGAGTTTGGGTTTTCACTTTTAAGGGTTTAGGATTTCATAGTTTAAGATTTAGAGTTTCACAATTTAAGGTTTGGGGTTTTGTCATTTAGGGTTTAGGGTTTGGGATTTAGGATTTTGTAGTTTAAGGTTTAAGGTGTGTGGTTTCGTGGTTTGAGGTTTTGTCATTTAGCATTTAGGATTTAGGGTATTATAATTTAGGGATTAGAGTTTATGGTTTTGTGGTTTAAGATTTATGATTTAGGGTTTAAGAGTTTAGGGTTTCATGATTTATAATTTAGGGTTTAGGGTTTGAAGTTTTATAGTTTAAAGTTTAGAGTTTGGGGTTCCCAATTTAGGATTTAGGGTTTCATAGTTTAGGATTTGGGATCTCACAATTTGAGATTTAAGGTTTTGGGGTTTAGGGTTTGAGGTTTCATGGTTTAGGGTTTTAGGTTTCATAGTTTAGGGTTTAGGGTTTGAAGTTTTATAGTTTAAAGTTTAGAGTTTGGGGTTTCCCAATTTAGGATTTAAGATTTCATAGTTTAGGATTTGGGATCTCACAATTTGAGATTTAAGGTTTTGGGGATTATAGTTTTGGGTTTGGAGTTAAGGCTTTCACAGTTTAGGATTTGGGATTTCATAGTTTAAGGTTTGGGGTTTTACCATTAGGATTTGTGATTTGATAGTTTAGGGTTTAGTGGTTTAGAGTTTAGGTTTAGGGTTTTGTGATTCAGGGTTTAAGGTTTAGTGTTTCACAATTTTGGGTTAAGTGTTTGGTGTTTTGTGGTTAAGGGATTAAGATTTCATAATTTGGGGTTTAAGAATTGGTTTAGGATTTAGAGATTTCCAATTTAGGATTTAGAATTTTAAGATTTTAGAATTTAATGCTTTAGATTTGAGGTCTCAGGTTTACAGTTTAAATTTTAAAGTTTTAAGATTTAAAATTTTAAGGTTTAAAAATTTAGATTTTAAGGTTCACTGTTTTATGGAGTAATTGGGGCTTAAAAGATGGGGAGGGTGATTAGGTAATTTAAGTTTGAAGAATTGGGGATAGATTGAAGGAATGGATTAAGAAGTTAACCCCTCAACTTGGCCTTTTTTCTTTAATTCTGTTAAAATTTTTAGCGGAGGATCGATGAGGGTTTTTAACTAAGTTTTCTAAGAACAGGAGCCTTATTTGCAAAATTTTAAACTACATGAGAATTTTTTAAAAGGGCACTTAAGTATATGAGAATTTTATATAATTTAGCCAATTATAAATTTACATCTACCTAAATATCTATATTGTAATAATGAAAAATAAATCATTGCCACAAGAAAATATTATAATCACAAAAGAAAGTTTGGCAATAACAAAAAGCACAAATAACTTACATATCAATCTCAATAATCAACCAAAACATTAATTTAATGACTAATAGAAGTTGATATTTTTGATAGTCAATGTTTTTAAGTTATGTGAACTCAAGACATGCGACAAGTCATTATATATGATCTAGAGGGGAGAAACTTAGATAGTATTGTATGAGAATATAAGTTTAAATTCTCTTTGTTGCATTTGTACCAAAAAATTAGCATGTGACACTTTAAGAAATTAGTAATTTAATAACTAATAGGAGTCATTATGTATAGCGATTCCCATGGTCAATGTTTTTTTAGTTATGTGAGCTTACTTTTCTGTGAACTGAATTAGCATGCAACAAGCCACTACGCGTGGCTTAGAGGTGATGGGTTTGGATAATATTGTATAAAAATGTATGTTTAAATTCTTTCTACCGCATTTCTACAAAAAACTCTAACATATGATGCTTTAGGAATTACACAAAAAGGACAACTTCTCTAAAAAACATCTACAAACTTTTCTTTTTATGATTATATGAAATTGGTTTAATTTAATCAGCATCCTTACTTATTTTTCTCTCTATACTTAAACAAAGAAAAAAAATGAAGCAAAGGATTTTCATGCTTAATTGTATTGAATAGAAAAATGTTATATCTACACACCTATACCTATATATTTTGAACAAAGCTCAATTTGAGATTGGTCTCAAATTGAGTATGAAATTTTGCTTCATTTGATACCAGCCTTAAATGGTGCTTTGTAGAAAATGCATAGATAAAATAGAGTATGTCTAAACTATACTAAATATCATCACACATTATGACATTAAAATGACAGAAAAAACATAAAGCAAAGGTTGTTCATTCCTAATTGTATTGAATATGAGCAAGGAAAATGAAAGACTAACTAAATGTGAGTTACTAAATGCTCACTAAATTGAGTGTGGGCCATTAGATCTATGAGTCTTAAGTCAATTTGTGAGGTCCAATAAATTATAATGGTATAATTTTTTTTTTAAGCAAGACTTTTATGATTTTTAAATGATGTGATATAATTTTTACATATATTTTTTAAAATTAAACTTCAAAAATTTGAAAAATTAGTTTTAAAAATCTCATGCAACTAATAGTTATGCTAAAAGATCTTAAAGATTTTTATTATAAAGCATCAATTAAATGACTATCAATTTAATATATAATTAATTAATTTAAAGACAAAGTTCATAAACTCTAAAATTTATAACACTAAATATTAAAATTTAAAATTCCAAACTCAAAACCTTTAATTATAAACCTAAACTCTAAACATGGTATGACACAAACATTAAACTTTAAAATCCTAAATACTGAACCCTAAACATAAACCTTAAAATTGTAAAATACAAAACTCTAAATCTTAAATGTGATACAACATCAAACCCTTACATGTAATATCAAATCCTAAATTATAAGTCTAAAATTTCAAAACCCTAAATTATAAAATTATAAATATTAAATGTTTAAATTTTATATGATTTAGTATTTTTTATTTCAAATTTAACGTTATAGGGTTTAAGATATTGAGATTTTCATATATTTAAGTTTAGGATATATTGTTTTATATTTTAAAGTTTGATGCCATGTTGTACTTAAAGTTTTAATTTTTAAGATTTAAAATTTAAAATTTTAACATTTAAAACTTTATAAACTTTCACTTTAATTAAACTAAATAATTAATTAAATATATTAAATATATAACTATTTAATTGGTCATATATATTAAAAAACTTTTAAAAATCTTTTAATATAGATATTGGTATCTAAGATTCTCGCAATTGATTTTATTAGTTTTTGAAGTTTACTTTTTACAAATATATGTAAAAATAATATATTAAATTACTTAAAATAAGAATATTTCATCAGAATTTTTAAATGACATTTAGTCAATATCGTAAAATGAAAATGGAGTGTAGCTTTTGAACAAAAATAAAATTTAATATAATTTAAAAATCTCAAAAAAATAGAATGTAATTTATTCAATTACCTATATATTGAGGCTTTTGTGCACATATGTTTTCAGTTCATCCAGTGTCGGAGTAGCTTTGTTTGAAAATTAAAATGTGTTTTTAGTCTGAAAATTGGTGTGGTTTAATTCGTGACTTAAAGCATAAACCAACAAGCATTATAATAGCAAATTGCGATTCCAAATGAAACACGCAATCAAAACTTACCACAGTAAATAATCAATTTTACTCTTTCCGGTAATGTTTTTGGCTGCGGGATCTCCTCTTCTACTTCGAAGTGAAAACACAAAATTGTTCCTTTTTTTTGGGGGGGGTTTTTTAAACGTATTGAGAAGAAGAACAACGGAATTTGAAAGAAATAAAATTGAAAAGAAAGAACTCAGAAGCAAACACAAAGCACTGGAATCAGAAGCAGAGAGTACTCCATAATGGAAAACCACTTCCACTTGTGACACAGCGAAAAAAAAAGAACTTCTAACTTTCTTTTTTGGGTGTTTTTAAAAAGGTATCTGGAAAGAGAACAACGGAAATTACATGAAATGAAATTGAAAAGAAGAACTTAGACACGAGTGGAAGCTGAAGGTGAGTAGTAGAGGGATTCTCACAAACACAAGCTGAAAGTAGTTTGGTAATTTTCTTTTTTTTTTCGGGTTTTTTTTTTCTGAAAGGAATCAGTAAGAGGAACAAGAACAACAAAACTGAAGGGAAATAAAATTGTAACAGAGAATTGAAAAACAGGAGCTGCACGCAAGCACTGAAAGTGGAAGCAGATGCAGAGAACACTTCCGTAATGGAAGAACTGTTCTTACAAGAACCTGTCAACTCCGGTTGGTCTGATCTAAAATACCGCTCGCAGTCTTATATCTTTCTTTATTAATATTCTAATTACGTCTGAGTTGGGCTTACCAATGTTTAGGCCGTTTCGTGTGGGGCAAGCCCACGGATATTGTTATTATAAGTAATTTAATGTCATTGATTTACGTTTGATTAAAATTTTATTTTGGTGTTTCCTAGTAGTTCTCTTATTTATTTTTTAAAATTTTTTAATATAATTTTATTTTTAATCAAATCTTTTTATCATAGATATTAAATTTTTTATTAACCTAATATGTTAAATATTCACATAAAATCTGTGTTAAATATTTTATTATATTAATATATGACATAATATTTATATATTATTTAACTTAAAAATTTATATTAACATGATACTTACATGTTATTTAATTTTGTAAAATTTTTAATACACAAATATCATGTCAACATTTAACATATTGCATAAATAAAATAATTTAATATCATTAATAATAATATAATAAAAAATTTAATTAAAAATAATTTTAATTTATAAAAAATTAAATTAAAAATTTTTAAAAATAAAAAATCTTCTATTTATAAAAAAACAAAATAAAATTTTAGTCATTATATTATTATAACATATAACTTGCTAATCCAACGTCCCACTTAAAAGTAAATAAAAAGTGATTGGATCAGACAATCTTTCTCTCACTCCCGAAATAATAAATATAAAATAAAATTTTGAGCTCTATCTCAGTCCAACCACTTGGATGCAAGTGGGGGTGCATGCCAATGTACTAAAAATAAAAATTTGACTTACTTCTCACCAACTTTCCGACTACCTGTCACCTGCCACCACCTGGATGTAACTATATAAGTGGTGGGGGCGGGCGGCGCATTCCCATGTGCCTTTACATCTTATCTGTATTCTGAGCTAAAGTAACCAATTCGAAAGTCATGAGTTTATAATCACACAATCATTTATTTTGTAGAGAAATATATATATATATATATAAAACCTTATATATATATATATGAGGGAAAAAATTAAATTAAATTAAAAAATAAAAATAATTTACTCATTTAAATTGCTTATAAGAAAAAAATTAAATATACAACATTAATAAATAAATGTGTGATAATATTATTTTTTTATATTATTATGGAAAGATTTTTTTCTTAAAGAAAACAAAGACACTGAATAAACTGTTTGAAAAATATATGCTAAAAGTATGTAGTTTAAAAATGAGTACTACAGTAATATTTTTATTTACCTCTAATTATAATGATGCTGAATAGTTTTACGTTGCGTCTCAAATTTAAATTTGACTTCTTCAACCTTAGAAAATTTGATTCTCTCAGATTTATTGGAAAGAATTTTTTTATACAGATTAGCTTTGCAATAGGAAAACAATGATCTCCAAATCTTTAATTCTATGCCATTGTGCTTAAGCCTTTTTTAAGGTAAATCCAAAATATTTTTTAATTGAGAACCAAAAGCTAATCTCTTTTGAAAGGGGCCTCCCTTTATTGCTGATCTCATTGGTGTTAGTAAATCTTGAAAAGTTTGTGTTTTGTAATTTTTGTTTGTTTGGGCGACTAAGTACTACACAAAACGATAGGAATCAGATGAAGGCACGCCATTTTTGACGGATACATAGCAGCTTCCTTCGGCGTTGGCCTTGTCTCCTTTATCTTTGTCCCTTTTTCAGGTAACAGATACATAGTACGCTAGTTCTATATTTTTTAAGTTGATTTTTTTTTTTTTTTTGTGGCGAGATTTTAGTTGATTTAAATTTGTAAGTTCTTTTAGATGAATAAATTTAGAATAAAGTGACAGACCAAAACGTAAATGAATATCTTCTAAGTGTTTCTTTCTTTTTTTTGTTTTTTATCTCTAAGTCTTTCTCCATTAATATTTCAATTAGTCTAAGCTTTTCTGCACTAGCCGTCTCCATTTGATTTCGTCTTAATGCCCCCTATCGTCTAATTAATTCTCTTCTCATGGATTCCTTCCTTTGAAAACGCTTTTTTATGTGGCCTGCATCAAAATATTAGATGCGTGAAAGTGATTTTTTTAATAATTTATATATATATATATATATATTATGCATCATACATTATGTCAATCATATAAGGGGCTTGTATATTATTCGATCATATTAGGATACTGTATATTTTGGTAAAAATAAATTTTTTGGATAAACATCACGTTAAAATTTTTATCAATAGATTTATAATTTTTATATAAAAATTTATTTTTTAATAATATTAAAATTTCTTATTGTGTAATATGTCCATGATGATATATAATAATTTATTAAATAAAATGCAAAGAAATTCTTTTAATTTTCATTGATATCTACTTAATTTTCTCGTGCTTTGAGTGTATTTATGTATATCTTAAACTTAATATAAACTGTAATTAAATTCTTAGACTTTGAATCATTGTAATGCATTCTCTAAACTTTAACTACCACATGTGCCATTCTAAGCTTTAAAGCTTCAAATATTAAACACGGAAATCTAATATTGAATTTTAAATTTTAAATCATTAATTTTAAATCTAAATGAAAGTGAAAGTGATAAACACGGAAACTTAATATTGAATTTTAAATTTTAAATTATTAATTTTAAATCTAAATGAAAGTGAAAGTGAAAGGAGATGGAAGAGCTATTTTCACGTAATCACAAGAATTTGATTGGGTTGATTTGAATTTTAGCCGATAGTATATATCAAAAAGGAGAACCAACTACGAAAATCAATGGGATTTATAAGTAAGAAAAGTGGGACACAAGGATAAGAAGATGCAGAGAATTTGGATGGGCTGATTTGAATTGGCACTTTCAGTCAATTTTTAAGTTTTTCTCTTTTGAATTAATTTCCAAGTTCTTCTTTATTAATATTCTAATTACTCCTAACTTTTTTCTTAATTTTTTTCCTTTCGTGTGAAACACGCCTATCTATGTCAGCTTTATATGACTTGGTCTAAGAAATATTGGAGTTCACGACAAGTATGTAAGCCTACCACCATTATTAATGAAATTCTATCTTATCTCAATCTTAAAGAGTAGTTTAAAATGAAATCTTTTTAATATATGCGCAAATGCGTGAGCATATTCACATTTTGTTTGACATCTTTTTTGCTCATACCCCACGGTTGATGGTATCGCAAAATATTCAATTCTGAAGTGATGTGTCCATAATGATACACTAATAGAACTGGATTCTATATTTTTGGGATTCAAAATTAGAGGGAAGTAAAAAAAAAAAAATACATATAAAATTAAAAGAAAAAAGAATTAAAAAATAAATAAAAAGTCAGTAAAATTAAAAAATAAAAATAAAGAATTAAAATCTCACAATAATCTATTTCATATTATTAGTTGGTATCCACTAATTGTTTCCCATTTTAATTTTTCTTTGGTGACACGATTTAATATTATTTGTTGGTGTCCTTGTGCTGTGCTCCGCCAAGTTACCAACGCAGGTTCCAAGCAATAGACTCTCAAATTATCATTTGCAAACAGTTTTGGGTTGGTATCTAAAAGAAGAACTACAGAAATAAATGGAGAAAAATTTGAGATGTGGGGTGATATTAAGTTTATTGTTTTATAATTGCTGCATATCTTAACGTCTCCCGTTAGAAACAAAAATTACAGAAGCACAGAAAATGATATTGCCTTTTAAATAAATGGACATTTTTCCTACTACTAGCTAAGTGCTAGCAGGTTGAAGAAAATCACTTCTAGATATGATCAAAAGATTGTGGGTTTTTTTTTTATTTTTTTAATTTGGTATTTTCTAGGTAATTTTCTATCTATGCTTCTAAAATCCTATTTTCTTTTTGTGAATTCTTTTTTCTATGCATGAAAAAGCCATCCGTTAATGAGAATAAATCCAGAAGAAGAAGAAGCTAAACCAGCAAACTGTGGAGAAAGAGTGCAATAACACAATATTTACAAGTTACAATTTCAAATGAAATACACAGTCAAATTAAACTTACAGAATTTGTACACCTTCTGCCAAGGCTTTTGACCGCAAGATCTCTTGTACTCGCGAAACACAGCAAAAGAAAAAAAAAAAAAGTCCTTTTTTAGTTTTCTAAAGGTGTATGGAAAAAGAACACCAGAAATTGAAAGAGAGTTGAAACACAAGCAGCACACTAATGCGGATGCAGAGAGTAGTTCAGTATTTTTTTTTTGTTTTCTTTTTCCTGTTTTTAATTTTGGGTTCTTTAAAGGTATCTGGAAGAAGAACAAAGAAAATTGAAGAAGAGAATTGGAACAGGAGTAGCACGCACAGAGCAGTTGAAGCTGATGCAGAGAGTAGCGCAATAATAGAAGAGTTATTATTCTTACAAAAACATATGGAGCTTGTAGGCAGTAGTTTAATTTGTGTTTTTCTGATTGAACAAATTTGTAGCATATACTTTCTGGTTTGATATACATATTTTATGTAAATGGACATCCTCAAGTTTTTCGGATTTACAGCACTCGCCATAGAAGAAATAATCATCCATCATATGTGCAAACTAATTAAATGCAATTTGGCTTGCTGTATAAGAAGGACCTCCACAATAGCATGGTCAGCTGTCCCCAGTTTTTAGATCCACAAACCATATATAATATCAACAAGCAGCACTAGTGAACTTAAGCGCTAAATAGTAAATACGCATGCGCAGTTTGACTGATACCTAATTTTTTGAGCATCTGTCATCTGATTACTCACAATTCAGACAGACAGCAAGCACTATGGAGACATCAGTTGATTGGAGAGTGATGGCGATTGAAGCATGGTATTTATCATAAAATGAGCTGTGTGATGGGTCTGACCTTCTAAATAAGCCCCTTGAACTCAAGTAATAAATTTTCATTCATTTCAGCTATCTTACACCCAAGATCTCCCAGCATATTAATATCTTTGCTGTTGACATCGGTAGCTCCATGTTAGTCAAGCAGCGGTTTGCACAAAATCTTCTAAACACGAACTTCAAAGGATCACACCTCATGAAAACTCAATTATCTAAACAGAAAAGCACATATTTTTTAATTCACTCTTCTGTTCACTATGATCAGAGTGACAAGTAGAGCACTAGATAAGGATTAGAAAGTGAGATGGTTTCTATTACCGTCCATTTCAACGATCGGTTCTCCACCTTTATCTTCTAAAACGCCATTCCCTCTTGCTACAAATGTCTCCTTCCGCTGAAAATTCCAACTTGAGAGAAACACACAGAAACAATTAACAGCTAGCGATGGAATGCGAGACAGGTATACAACTGAGTAGTATAAGCAACCCTATGATTCTCCATTCTTGTTCGTTTAATGGTTCTGTATTATACGGATTAAACCGTGACATCCCATGGTCACTTTTGATACCAACTTACCAACCCTTTGGAATACTTTATAACAAGAGATTCAATCATCTAAACTAGTTGGTGTGTACATCTCTCCACAAACCATCTTACTCCAGCACTTAATGCAGTTTCTTTAGTTACATTCTTCGTTAAATATCATTTTCAGCTTAGTCGAGCCACTACACTACATTCTTTGGAATACTTCATAAATAATGTGAGTTTCCAATTACACATTAAATGATATAGAAAATAAAAAATGTGATGAAATTATCTAACTTGACTTGAGAGTATGTAATTATTTATGGACTTGAACTGAGTTTTGGTAACAATATAAGTTATAAAATCCAACAATTGAAACCTAATAGTTGGAATGCTGAATTAAAAAAGGACATGGATGGCCATTATAAGGTAGAAAAATGAACAAAAGTACCTTAGAAGACATTTCTAGTAGTTATGCAGTTTAACTTGAATCGGTTGCACAATGCGCACCATTCATGATTTGTCTTCAGCAATTCTTGCTGTGCTTTTGTTTGATCTTCCACCATTTGATGCTTTTCTTTATTCACACTCTCAAACTCCTTCTCCAACTCTCTGTTGTCTGCAACATGTATATTTTTTTCTTCTTCAAGAGATGATAGGCTGGTTTCATAACCTTTGATTTTGTCTTTTATGCTCTCCAATTCAAGCTGCAACCAAGTGATCTGTTCCTTCAAAATTGCCTCTTTTTGTTCAGCTTCTGGCACGAAATTCTCGTTGGGAGATATAAAATCAAGAGAAGTGGCTCTCTCCTTTTGTTTCTCTAGTTCTTCCTCATTATATTTCTCTTTTTCTTCAAGCTCTGCAAATTTCTTAATCATTGCAAAGGCTTCATTGAAAGAGCCTAAAATGCTTGGGATGTTTTGATGGAAAGAGTTTATTATAGCCTTAAGTTCATCTGATATAGCTTCATCTTCAAAAGGAAGATTGGACAAGAAGTTGAGAGTAGTATAAAGGTGAATGGTGTTGTTCTTCGAAATAGCTAGGTCTTCCAAAGGCATCTTCAAAGAGACTTCCAAATCAGCAAGCACCTTTGACACTGGATTATCTTCAATAATAGAAATTCCAGTTGCAATTTCAGGCATGCATACTTGGCTGTCACCTTCTTTTGTGGTTTGAAATGAATTACTGACATGATAATCTTCCAAATTTTGAAAATTTATAGGATTAGCTTCAATGTCCAAAGTAGTAGAAGGCTCTTGACTGACCCTGATTTTGTCCTATAGGATGAACAACAAAAAGATTTCAGTCTTAAGTGATACCAAATTGTAATTTTTGTTTACCTAAAAGAAGTCTCAGCTATACGTGGAAATGAAATCTTATCTCTTACATTGTAATTTCCCCAATCAATATAGAAGTTTGAGCAATGAACTTACTTGTGGAGACCCTTCGTGCAAATGAACAACTGATGAACTCCCTGAGTCAAAGTTAGTTGATGTAGATGCCATGCGAGCTCTCAGGCCATGTTGGAATTGGCTACACAAGAATGACCATTCATGACGCACCTCCAACAATCTTTGTTGTGCCTTTTGCTTGTCCATCATTTGAGACTTGTTTTTTTTCACAGACTGTAGTTCAATCTGCAACCCAGAGATACTATTTTCAAAACTCACTTCCCTTTCTTGCGCTTCGTCCTTAAGCTTATTGATCTGGGAAATTATGGAAGCATGAGTAGAATCTGCCTCTCTTTGCTTACTTATTTCTTCTTTGATAGATTTCTCTCTATCTTCAAGCTCTAAAAACTTTTTGGTTGTAACAAAGGCTTTATTGAAGGAAGACAGAATACTTGGGAATCCTTGTTCCAAAGCATGAATTGCTGATTTAAGTTCATCCGATAAAGCTCCGTTTTCAATGGAGAGATGAGACAAAAAGTTGAGGCAAGTCTGGAGCCTCTCACTATTGGACTTCGAGCTAGCTATATCTTTCAAATGCATATTGAGATAACTATCCAGATCTGCAAGCATCTTTGCCACTAGATTATTTTTACTACCAGGAGGGGCCTCATTGGCAGCACCATCTTTCTCCATAGATTGATATAAATTTTCCTCCTTAACTTCCTGAAGATTTGCAATAATATATTGAACAAAATTTAAACTAAATTATTTATAAAATAAGTTGACAATATAATATATTGATTTGAGAAGTCTCCCTTTTTCGCATACAACAAATGTTTCTCTATCTCTACTTTTATTAATTCGGAGAATGACTAACAAAATTCTATTCATTTTTCTTTATCTGAAATGTTTTCGAAAAGAATCATTTTTATTAACAGATTTCTTATATATATATATTTACCTGAGATGCCGTATTAACAACAGCAACTGATGGGCTTGACTGTGATTTTTGTGTTTCTAAGATAGTTGATGAAGTCCCCACATGATCAACTTTCTTTGATTGATTTTCTGCTACAAGTTCCTCTGATTTAGGATACTCTTGAAAATGTCGTCCCTCTATTTCTTTAATACTCTGCATAGAGCAAGAAAATATATGTTAAGTTGTAGTCTATTTGAAGTAGTATCTTTACAAGTATACATAATCAAATAGTAACCATAATTGCCTCAAAAGATCTGAGTCTGTTTTTGGTTTTTCCAAGTGATTGTTGTTGGCGATTCACACTTGGTAGATCCACCAGCTCTAGTGCCTCCTATAAGAAGGAATGAATCAGCACAAAAGAGTTAGTCTCAAATGCCCATTTCCATATATACTTAGAAATTGATAGAGTAAAGCTAAACCCACAAAAAGCTCTCTCATGAAAATTTATCAAACCCACACACAGCGAGGGAGGCAAGAAGAAGAGTGGGCAGAATGATTTTTTGTTTTGCTAGCATGAAAGCCCTTGAATGGCACAAATGTGTACAAAATGCTAATGCGTATGGTGATTTCAAATGTAACTTGATCTATTAAGACTATCTGTATATATATTGTATAAAAAGATTCATGTTTTAAGCATTAATCTCTTAGATAAACTAAAATGAATGCAATAAATTTACTTGTCGAGATGCCTTATAGATAGGATTTACTAATGAGTTTGATTGGTTTCTCTCCACTTCCGAGGGTGTTGATGAAGTTGCCAAAGCTCCCTCTAACTTACAACAGTCTTCCAAACTTTATTTTTAAATACCCATTATAACACAAAGTTATAAATAAGCTACAGACTCTTTGTTACTATCTTGGAAAAAAAATTCTTTAACAGATACATTTCATTGCAAAGTGTGCATAAATCAAGAACTGTAATAATATTTTGAGAAATTTAAATGGCATTTTTACTTAACCTGTGAAAAAGACTGCTCACTCTCTGGTGCAACCTTAGTTGTTTCAGACTTCAAATTTTCTATTCTCATTTGAGAGGAAACAGAAATACTCTCCACAAATGGATCTTCAATGGTGCTCTGCTGATCTCTAGAATCTTTGTTTAGAGATCCAGTCAGTTGTTGGAGTAGTTCTTTTAACTCACAACATGAGTCAAAATCAAGTTCCATAGGATCTGTAATAAACATTTATGGTAATGATAACTGTTAGAGTTGGTAATAATGGGCTTAGGCCTTATATTAGAACTGGTGTTCAACACCTATGTACTATTGTACTATCAAGATTAGTTCTAGTATAAATGTATACTGGTAACTCTCATTGGTTACAACTTACAAAAAAATAACTTTTTTTTCTTTTTCTTAAGATGATATCAGAGCCTAACCCTTTTTCCAAATTAAAAAAATTCTAATCTCAATTTTGAAAACCCTAATCCCCAATTTCCAACACATAACTAATTCCCTAATGGCATTGAAGAGAACTCCATCCCTTCGTGTGGCTGCAAGGGCCATATTTTGATGCTTGGTTGACCTAGAAGGTCACATCGATGGTTAGAAGTGCAATTTTGCATGCTGGCGGGGTGGCAGGTGTGATTTCGCACCACCTAGCGGTTGGGTGGCACTGCCATTGTGATTTTGTTGGTAGAGAGCTGCAACTTGGTGATTTTCAGCCCCCTATGGTGGAGAAACTGTACTTTTTGTGATTTGGAGGCATGGGTAACTCGATTTAGGAGTTTTCACAACGTGGCTTGCTTGATTTCAACCTGGCAAGGCAATCTGGAGCTGTGGCCCAGGATTTGGAGTGCCTTCTTTGTGGGAAGCATGACTTTATTCACTCTTAGCCAATTGGTGAGACCATTCTGATTTTACTTTGAGTTCCTTCTTATTTTTTGTTGTTGTTTAGGTATGCTGATATAAGATGCTTGAAAATGTGTCTCGTGGTCCTAGCTCTCCAAAAGTGAATAACAATGTGGCTAAAAATAAAAATGATTCTAAGAATGTTGACATGCAGACCTTGTTCTCCGAGATCATTCTTACTATAGGAATGATCATTGACCAGAAGCTAGACAATGATAGGCAACAATATCTATCTTAGAAGAAAGTCATTGACATCTTTCTTGGTGGGATTAAAAAGTAGGATCACCTTATTGATATGCCAGTTATTGGTGCTGTAACAGTGAGGGAGTTAATGGACGATAAACAATTGTTCGGTCTTATCTTCAATACACTTGACAGTGAGGTTCAAGACAATACCAACCATTGTAGAACAGTGAAAGAGTTGTGGGAGTTTCTGAAAGAAGTTTACTCTAATAAAGATAATCTGATGCAACTGTAAGACCTATGTCAAGAGCTCTTCCATCTCAATGGGAAAGGGAAATTATTATCCCAAATGTTTACCAAGTTTAATCAGACCTTTAAACAATGGAATAGTCTTATGCTAGCATGAACAGTTGGAGGCATTGTGCTTCTTATTGATGTTACCTTTGGAGTTAAGCATAGCTCACCAATAGATTCAATTAGGATTTGATTCTTTGACAATGAAGGGGATTTACTCTTGTCTTCTTGTACCTAAAGACTTATTTACTTGGCTATCTGCACTTGAGTCGACTACTCTCATGAGCTTTACTACATGTGGAGGGTGAGGCAATCATAGAGGTGGTAGAGGTTGAGGTCAAGATTCTAGAGGATTTAATGCACCAAGGGGAGGACAAGGAGAGTCAAGATGACATGGTGATAGTCTCAGTCACATTGAGTGTCACTATAACCATGAGTTTGCCATTTCAAGAGAAACTACCCCAAGTTACTAGGGGGAAGGTACTCTTAATCACCCTAGTTTGCTCATATTGCCATAGACACAGAATCTAAATTTGGCATTACTCAAATGATTGCTATGACTAAGGATGAGTTTGCTCAGTACAACTAGTTCTTGGCTTCCCAATCATCCACTCTCACTGCTACTCTAGTCCAAATGGGTAATTTTGTTGCATGTCTCTTTGATTCCCATAGGTCTATAGACTAAAGAAATCCTTGTATGGAGACAAACAATCTCCTTAAACTTGGTTTGGTAGGTTCAATCAAGTTGTGCTAGAATTTGGCTTAACCAAATGTGATCATAATCATTTGGTAATTTTCAAATATTCTAGCTCAAGATGTATTCTCCTTGCTGTATATGTAGACAACATTGTCATTACAAGTAAAGACTCAGCAGCTATCAAAGCTCAAAGTCTACTTGAAGTTAACATTTTAGAATAAGGAGCCGGGAGCCCTTTGATTTTTTTTAGGTATTAAAGTAGCTAGAAGTCATAAAGGAGTCTTGCTATCATAAAGGAAGTATGTTCTTGACATGTTGAGTGAAACAGGCCATCTGAGTGCCATTATGTTACACACCTATGATCCCCAATGTTAAACTAGGACAAGAAGACAGAGAGCTGCTGGAGGAACGAGAATGGTATAGGTGATTGGTGGAAAAGCTGAATTACCTGACCATCACAAGACTAGAATTGCATTCTTAGTGAGTGTAGCCAGTCAGTGCATGGCCACCTCAAGAACCTCCCATTGGGAAGTTATGATGCATATATTGAAGTACGTTAAGAAGTCACCAAGATATGGCTTACTCTATCAAAGTCATGGTCACTGCAAAGTGGAAGGGTTTTCAGATACAGATTGGATAGGTTGTCCTACAAATCAAAAATTTACTTCAGGGTACTGTGCCTTTGTAGGCGAGAATTTGGTGTCTTGGAAAAGTAAAAAGCAGGCAATTGTCTCTCACTCTAGCATTGAGTCGAAATACCAAGCTATGGCACATGCCACAGTTCAATTAATCTAGATCTCATTCCTCCTCTGATAGCTTGGAATAGAATGTCCTGAAAATATGGAGCTATGGTGTGATAACGGGGCAACCACACATATCGCCACAAACACTTCCATGAAACAAGAAAGTATGTTGAGGTGGACTACCATTTTGTAAGACAAAAACTTGAGGAAGGGGTCATAAGTCTGAAGAATGTTAGAACAGGGGACTAACTAGCATATATCTTCACTAAGTCCCTTTTAAGAAAGCGGGTGGTGTATAGTTGCAACAAGCTATGCAAGATTCTATATATGCTCCAGCTTAAGGGAGAGTGTTAGAGTTGCTAATAATGGGCCTAGACCTTTTACTAGAGCTAGTGTACTACATTGATGTACTATTGTACTATCAAAATTAGTTCTAGTACAAATACATACTGGTAACTCTCATTGGCTATAGCTTACACAAAAATAATTTCTTTTCCTCTTTTTAACAATAACAATAATGATAACAATAATAACAAAAATATTTATGATCAAAATGGTAACAAAGAATATGCCATGGAATCTATAACTTCAATACTTGACCATTGTTCCCCAAAAGGCTCAAGAGCAGTAGTTAATGAAGTAGGAGTAAGAGCGATGTTGGGATTACAGCCATACATAAACTTGTACTCTACTTTCTCCAACTCCATTCCTCCACACACATTTGTGAGATTTGGTAGTCTAACAAGTATTAAGCATTTTAGTTTAGGAAACTCATTCGATGTGGACAAAGGTAGCACATGTTTTAAGGAGATACTATCTTGGATAACAAATGCCCTTAACTCTGGGAAGTATACCTGTGGGGAAGTAAGATTTTCCTCATCCTCTTCAACAATTCTTTCCTCATCCACTTCAGGGTACTATGTCTTTATAGGCGAAAATTTGGTGTCCTAGAAAAGTAAGAAGCAGGCAATTATCTCTCACTCTAGCACTAAGTCAAAATATCAAGTTATGGCACATGCCACGGCTGAATTAGTCTAGATCCCATAACTCCTCTAACAACTTGGAATAGAGTGTCTTGAAAATATGGAGCTATGGTGTCATAACTGGACAACCACGCATATTGCCACAAATCCTATCTTCCATGAAAGAACAAAGTATATTGAAGTGGACTGCCATTTTATGAGACAAAAACTTGAGGAAGGGGTCATAAGTCTGAAGCATGTTAGAGTAGGGGACAAACCAGAATATATCTTCACTAAGTCCCTTCTAAGGAAGCAGGTTGAGTATAGTTGCAACAAGTTAGGCATGATTAATATATAAGCTCCAACTTGAGGGAGAGTGTTAGAGTTGCTAATAATTGGCCTAGACCTTTAACTAGAGCTAGTGTACTACACTGATGTACTATTATACTATCCAGATTAGTTCTAGTACAAATAGCTCATTAGGTATAGCTTACACAAAAATAACTTCTTTTATTCTTCTTAATGATAAGGATGGTAATAATAATAATAACAAAATGTTTATGATCAAAATGGCAACAAAGAATATGCCATGAAGTGTGTACCTTCAATACTTGACCACTGTTCCCCAACATGCTCAAGATCAATAGTTGATGAAGTAGGAGTAGGAGTGATGTTGGGATTACAGCCATACATAAACTTGTACTCTACTTTCTCCAACTCCATTCCTCCACACACATTTGTGAGATTTGGCAGTCTTACAAGTATTAAACATTTCAGTTTAGGAAAATCATTCAATGTGGACAAAGGTAGAACATGTTTTAAGGAGATGCTGTCTTGGACAACAAATGCCCTCAACTCTGGGAAGTATACTTGTGGGGAAGCAAGATTTTCATCATCCTCTTCAACAATTCTTTGCAACTTTTGGCAATTTATTATTATCAACACCTTCAACAATGGAATTTTTCTCAACATAGAGTCAGAGAAGACCACTTCCAATTTGTGACATCCTTCAATTCGTAATTCACTTAAATTTAGGAAGGTATAAAAATTTTTTAAGCCCCTCCATATATACTTCAGCTTAGGTAGATTTCTCAATTTCATGACTCTTAAGCTTAAGGACATATATATAGAAAACATCAGACTTAGTGCTTCGATACCAAAAATATCCTCGATTTCATAGCTTTCCAAATGAAGAACTTCCATAGTTAGCAAATGCTTGACAATCCCCTCTAAGTCCTGCAAAAAGCAAACTATTAGCTAAAGCACAAATGCTATTCAATATGAAAATACTCCAAAACAGAAGGAAAAGGCTTTATGGAAGAAATGGTACCGTTGTGACAATGAATTCTGGTTGTGTTGCACCTGAATGACCCATATTAGCATTACTAATAGATTTGTCAGCAAACTTGGGACAATTATTAATGGAAAGTTGATTGAAAGATGGATTTACTGTAGAATAATTTATGGGGCAAATGCCAATCATGTTTGGGAGGTTCAAGAGAGAAAGATCTTCCAAAGCAGAGAGATGAATATGAATCCCAGCATTATGATTTGGACCTTCATCTTGGTATCGTCCTACCATATATATCAATTTGCTACAATTCTTGACAACCATCCTTTTTAAGTTTGGGAAGATGGACACATGATCATGATTATCTCCCATGTCTGTTATTATGTGCTTCAATCCATGACATTGGTCAATTGTCAACTCTTGCAATGACATTTTTGTAGCATTGGATAAACTAAAAAGTGATGTTATCTCCCCACAGTTTGAAAGTCTTAACCATATAACATTACTTAGGATCAACGATTGCCCCAAAAGGCATCGAGAACTATCAGAAGGGCCAACACATGCATAATCTGATGCCTGTAACACCTACAAAATCATAATCACTTCGTAAAACAAATCTAATACAATTTATTGCTTGTACAAGTGTAAGTGTATCTTTGTATATGGTTGCAGGAAATTTACTTTCTTGAAAGAAAAGAAAAAATTGTTCCACTTCAAGAGCATAATTAAATAAAGATAAATTAAGAGGGGATACCTTATAAACAACAAGACTGGCTTTATTTGTGGTACTTTTTCTCAATGTGGGCTTAGAAGTACTTCCAAAACAACACATTTGGCCCCAAGGCTTGTGGAGATGCTTCTGTTCTATGACACAACCATTTCTTGGGAGTGCAGATGAAGAGCTGGAATTGGGATGACAACATTTCGGAAACATGCTAACAAATTTTGGAATATGATCTAGTTTCATTCTTTGCAAGCACGGGAGTATGATTTCCTTTCCATTTGGATGTAAAGCATAGTCATCAAATTGACACGAGGCAAAGAAATATTTTAGCTCACCACAAAGAAATATTTCAATAGTTTCCAGTAAGGGAAGGTCTCCAGCAAAAAAATTTGGGAATACAAATTCCAATTGGTCACATTGACCGATTCTGAGAGATTTTAATTTTGGAAATATTGAAACACGATCATCTTCAACTATCTGCTCCTCTTTTGATTGCTCAATTGTTATTATGTATTTAAATTCCTTGCAATCACATATTATCAAATCTTGCAATGAAACTAGTCTTTGAGCAATCGAAAGCGTGAATAGAGAAGTCAGTGCAGGACAAGATTTTATGTGAACTTGCTTAAGGCTTTCAAAAGACAACTCTTGTGGGCTATAACTATAGAATAATGTTTTCAATGCATCCATATAATAGAGGAAAATATTAACCACCCTGGAGAATGTTGTTTTTGCCATCAACAATGAATGAATATTGGTAGCATGGATGAGGTACTCGATCTTAGAACAACAATAAAGTGTAACAGAAGTTAGACCACTCATTTTTCCACCTATTGCTGCAATTATGTCTGGAATTATAGCTTTATAACCTCCTTGAATATGATACAAGTCAAGGCACTCTGCTCTACGAACTAGATCCAAAATTTGTGCATTTGATGCAACGGGATTAAAATATTGAATTGCCAAAGCCCTAGAAATGGTTCCATCAAATAACCAATTATGGGATCGAGATCCACCTCGTATCTCTATGTGATACCTTTGAAATGCTGTGAAAATGTCTTCTTTGCCAAATAAGTTAGCAACAATTTCTTGGTTTAAATTCCAAGTTGCTCCAACTTCTGCTTTGTAAATGTTCTTGAAATACAATTCTTGTATATTGGAAAGTAGGCCAATCACTGTATAAGGATTTTGTCCAAATTCACATCGAATTATGCTAAGCAATTTTAATTTTCTCAATTTCACAATTCCAATGGGCAGTTCGTGCATTGAACAATCTCTCAACTCAAATATTTCAAGACTTTGAAGATCTGCCACAACATTCATCTGGCTTAGCTTGAAATTCAACAAGTGTATTGCTCGGAGACTTTTTAATGATCCAATTGATTGTGGTAGAGATAAATTTAGCCTTCCCCATTTCTTTCCATTATCAAGAGCTAAAACTCTCAAAACTTTCATTCTTTCAAAATGTGCCTCTTGCACCTTTGCAAAAGCTTCATTTATGCCGGCTAATATAAGAAGCTCAAGCTTGGACCAATCCAACTGATCATTGCTAAATATGCCACAGCAATACAAATACCTTATTGTATTTGTATATTGTTTGTTATCTGTATTCCTCCTAGTTACCATTTCCAAAATTCCAAATTGATTCTCTTTGTCTGCTATCCATTGAGCTGTATCACGTACCAAGTCATGCATCTTGACACATCCTTTTTTGCCTTCTGACAACAAACAAGAGTCTACAAGTTTTCTCCTAGCATTATCCACATGGCTCCTTGTTGCTTCATATGAGTGAACTTCCCCAAATAAGCCTAATCCTATACCAAACCTTGTTAAATCTTCCACTTGGATCTCATAATCTTCTGGAAACACAGAACACAACAAGAATAGTTTCTTGGCTTCATCATTAGTTAGATGATCATAGCTAACCTTCAGCTGCTTATAAATCGCAATGCAATCTATACCATCAGCACTTCTTAAGTCACTGAAAGCTGAATTCCAAACATCTAAAGGCTGGTTCTTTAAGGTGCTAGCAATAATTGCAATTGCAACAGGTAATCCTTTACATTCCTTTGCAATTTCTTGTCCTTTATCCCTTAAGTCTCTAGATGACTTATTGCTTATTCCAGCAAGACTTTCAAATAGAACTTGTGCATCCTTAGTACTTAAGGGCTCTAATCTAATTTGGTTTCCACATTCCATTGAATTGCATATTCCAACATCACGTGACGTCAGCAAAACTTTACAATTATGATTCTCGCCACTAGATGGAATTCCAATTTTATTCAAATCAATCTTGTCCCACAAGTCATCCAGTATTATAAGCACTTTTTCTCCCCTAGTTAATCTTGACCACAATCTTTTAGGCCGATTTGATTCAATTTCATTCTCCAATGGCAGGCCTAGTGGGCCTGCAATGTCATCTTGGATCTTTATGATATTTAAATCATTAGACACAGTAATAAAGATGACTTCATCAAATACCTTTAAATCCTTTAGTTCCTTACCCACATTGATTGCTAGTATGGTTTTACCCAATCCCCCCATCCCATGCAATCCCACAATGTAGTCACTGCCATCTTTAAGTGCCTCAAAGACTTTTTTATATGTCGAAGTTCTGCCATCCAAAACAACAAATTTTTTTGAAGCATGGAATTCGATACCTGGAAGTTTAGCATCTACCCCAACTTTCAAGAAGTTTTGTGTTCTCAGATCAGATATCTCCGACTTCATTCCATCCAGCTCCTTGCCTCGATGATATAGCTTAATGCAATTAGGACATAATCCATAGAAACATGTCATTTTCTCTTTTGGTTCTTTTTCCAATATTTGGCTCTTCTTTTCTTTCTCTTTGATGTATTTGTTGGTGTCATTTACCCATGCATGAATTTCATGATGAACATTTTCATCTCTATTCCTTGCTTGAGCAATGTCTTCTTCCACACTTTTTCTTTTGTCTATCAACTTTTTCTCCTCTTTCTCGAAATCCTCAACAATGCATTTGAAACAACATATGTAACGAGCTTCCATTAAAATTGGATCAAGCAATTTGTTGCCAAGCATAGTTGCCAAATCCTTTAGGATGGTTGTCATCTATTTTGAAAAATAAATAAGCACATCGATAGGTCATCTTAATTTAAAGTTGATATCACCAAACTTGGAAACAATATTTATATCCATACTCAACATTAAAAGTTACACCAAATAATTTTTCTTTTGAATGAATTGTTATATACTAAGTTATTGTGAAGAGATTATGAGACAAAGGTCACCCCCAAGAACACCAATAATGTGATGATATGGAAAAGATTCCCTACATTTTTTTGTATTCAACATTTCTAGCATGCAATTTCAAAATTACATAGGCTAAAATGTATAAAATTCTTATGTGCTTAAGTGCCATTTTAAAATTATGGTCCACTTGGACTTTTAAAACTTTGCAAAGAATCCTCCGATACTTGAAGAAATAAGCAAAAAACCTCCCTTCCACCCAAAATGTAACCAAAAGCAAAAAAAAAAAAGGAAAAAAGTGACCTAAAGTACAGGTAACCCACTTTCTCCAATGCAACCCCATACCCTAACGCCCCTTCTCTACACCATAAAATCTTGTTAGCGTAATACTATAAACACCAAATCATAAATTATGAAATCTCAAATCTTAAACCATGAAACCGCAAAATCCAAATCTTAAAATACAAAATGATAAACCTTAAATTGTAAAACCTTAAATTTTAAATTATGAAACCTTAAATTTTAAATTATAAAATCCTAAATTATAAATCTCAAAATCTCAAACCCCAAATTCTAAACTATGAAATCCTAAAACCTAAATTCTAAACTATGAAATCATACACCCTAAATTATAAAACCTCCAACTTAAACTAAAAAATTCCCAAACTCAATCCTAAACTGCAAAATCCCATATCCCAAGTCCTAAAACTTAAACTATAAAACCCTAAACTACAAACCCACATACCTTAAATCCTTAACTACAAGCCCCTAAACCTTAAATGCCAAATCATAAATTACAAAGCCCCAAATCTTAAGCTACAAAATTTTACCTTAAACCTTAAATTGTAAAAACCCAAATCCTAAATGCTAAGCTGCGAAACCACAAACCTTAAATTGTTAAATATTAAACTATAAAACCATAAATCCCAAACCCTAAATTATGAAATCCCATATTTAAATTATGAAACCTCAAATCTTAACTTGGAATCCAAACACCAAATACTTAATCTCAAACCAAACCCTAAATCCAAATCCTATACAAAAGAACCCTAAACCTCAAATTATGAAATTCTAAAACCCAAATTTAAATTGTAAAACACCGAATTGTGAAACTCCAAACCCCAAACCTAAACTATGAAACGCCAAATTCTAAAATTTAAACCAGGCTAAAATGCACAGAACTCCCCTGAACTTTAGGTCGATTTTAAAAAACCTTCCTAAACTTTAAAAATTTTCAAATGACTCTCTTGAACTATGAAAAATTTATAAAGAACCACTTCCATCAAGTTTTCTGTCAAAATTTAAGAAAATGACAAAAATGACCTTTATTGTAAAGTTGAGAAATTGAAGGCTGTGAATAGTAAAATTTTGGAGTTTTAACATTGAACCTAAACCCTAAAGCCTAAACCCTAAATTCTAAATCCTAACCCTAAAATCCTAAAACTCTAAACTTTAAACCCTAAATCCTAAAATCCTAAATTCTAAAACTTTAAACCCTAAGCCCTAAACCCTAAATCTTAAACCCTAAACCGTAAATCTTAAATCCCTAAACCCTAAACCCTAAATTACAAATCTACATTAGGTTTTTTTTTTTGCATTTATGGTAGATTTGAAAATTTATGTGCATTTGAAGGGTATTTTTGTCTTTTTATTAAGTCAAAGTGAAAGTTAACCAAAAAACATCCAAATTTTAACGAAAAACTTGACGGAAGGGGGTGTTTTGCAAATTTTTCATAGTTCAAGAGGGTCATTTAAAAATTTTTAAAGTTTAGGAGGATTTTTTAAAATCGACCTAAAGTTCAGAGGAGTTCTGTGCATTTTATCTTTTAAACTATCAAACCCCAATCCCTAAACCTTAAACCTTAAACCCATAATCCTAAATTACCAAATCTAAGTCATAAACTGAAAAACTCCAAACACCAAATCTTAAATTGCAAAACACTAAACCTTAAATTGAAAAACCCTAAACCTTTGATAGTAATGCCCTAAACCCAAAATTTTAAATTGTAAAACCTAAACCCTTAGCTTAAATCACTTTTTAAAGTTTGAGGCTTCATAGTAGGGTTTAAAAAGGTTTGGGGCTTCGTAGTAGGGTTTGAGAGGGCTATCACAATTTAAGGTTTAGGATTTGGAATTTAGGATTTTGAAATTAAAGGTTTGGGGTTTGGAGTTTTAGGATTTAGGGTTGGAGGTTTTACAATTTAGTATTTGCAATTTTTTAATTAAGGGTTAGGGTTTTGTGTTTAAGGGTTTGAGGTTTAGAGTTTTATAGTTTATGTCTGGGGTTTCTGGTTTCATAGCTTAAGGTTTAGGATATTGGGTTTCACTATTAAGGTGTGGGATTTGGGATTTTGCAATTTACGATTTAAGGTTTAGATTTTGTGGTTTAAGATTCGAGGTTTCACAATTTAGGATTTAAAGTTTGGGGTTTCATGATTAAGGGTTTGAGATTTTATAGTTTAGGATTTAGGATTTACGATTTTATAATTGTTTAAGGATGTGGTTTCATGGTTTAAGATATGGGGTTTGGAATTTGGGATTTAGGATTTTATAGTTTCATTATTTAAGATTTGTGATTTGGGGTTTCAAAGTTTAAAATTCAGGCTTCAAGATTTGGGGTTTCACAATTTTAGGTTTAAGGTTTTATTATTTAGGGTTTGCAATTTCGTAATTTAAGGCTTAGGATTTGGGGTTTTATAGTTTAAGATTTGGAATTTAGGGTTTCACAAGTTAGAATTTGACGTTTTACAAGTTAGAATTTGAAGTTTAAGCTTTCACAATTCTAGGTTTGGGATTTCATAATTTAAGGTTTGTGGTTTTGTTGTTAACATTTGGAATTTAATAGTTTAGGATTCAAAGTTCGGGGTTTCAAGATTTGAGGTTTCGTAGTTTAAGATTTGGTTTAATGGTTTAGAGTTTAAATTTTGGGGTTTTATGGTTCAGAGTTATGTAATTTTGGGTTGTATGTTTGTTGTTTTCAAATTAAGGGATTGCATTTTCATACTCTAAGGTTTGGGGTTTCATAGTTTAGGATTTAAAATTTGATTAGTTGTTTAAGATCTTCATAATTTAAGATTTAAAATTTTAAAATTTAATACTTTAAAGTTTAAGATTTAGAATTTACAATTTAGATCTTAGAGTTTAAAGGTTTAGGGTATTAAGTTTTAAAGTTTAAAGTTTATTATTTTAGAGAGTACTTAAAGCTTGAAAGATGAGGAAGTGGTTAGGTAATTCAAGATTGAAGAATTAGGGAAAGATTAAGGTAATGGCTTGAGAAGGTAACCCCACCACTTAGCCTTTTTTTTTTTGGGTATTTTACTAAATTTTTAATGGAATTTGAATGGATTATGGTTCTTTGGAGGATTTTTAAGAAGACACTTAAATATAAGTGAATTTTGTGCTTTTTAAATAATTATAAATATATGTAAAAATAATATCAAATCACTTAAAACAATATTTTATCAAAATTTTTGAATAAAAATTAGTCAACAGAACATTATTGGATCTAGTGAAGTGTACCTTTTGAATCAAAATGGAATTCAATGTCATTTGAAAGATGGGGTGGAATTTAATGTCATTTGGATCTGTGAAGTGTAGCTTTGTGCACATTTGTTTTCAGTTCATCTAGTATCAGCTTTGTTTGAAAATTAGAAAGTGTATTTAGTCTGAAAATTGGTGTGGTTTAATTTGTGACTTAAAGCATAAACCAACAAGCTTTACATTAGCAAATTGCGATTCCAAATGAAACACACAATCAAAACTTACCTCAGTAAAAGAATTTTTTACTCTATGCAGCAATGCTTTCGACCGCAAGACCTCCTCTTCTATTTCAGAGACAAAACACAAAACCATTCCTTTTTTTGGGTGTTTTTGAACGTATTGAGAAGAAGAACAACGGAATTTGAAAGAAATAAAATTGAAAAGAAAGAACTCAGAAGCAAACACAAAGCACTGGAATCAGAAGCAGAGAGTACTCCAATAATGGAAAACCACTTTCACTTGTGAGACAGCGAAAAAAAAAAAATTCTAGTTTTCTTTTTTGGGTGTTTTTAAAAAGTTATCTGGAAAGAGAACAACGGAAATTACATGAAATGAAATTGAAAGGAAGAACTTAGACACGAGTGGAAGCTGAAGGTGAGTAGTAGAGGGATTCTCATAAACACAAGCTGAAAATAGTTGGGTAATTTTCTTTTTTTTTGGGGTTTTTTTCTGAAAGGAATCTGTAAGAGGAACAAGAACAACAAAACTAAAGGGAAATAAAATTGTAACAGAGAATTGAAAAACAGGAGCAGCACGCCAAGCGCTGAAAGTGGAAGCAGATGCAGAGAGCACTTCCGTAATGGAAGAACTGTTCTCACAAAAACATGTCAACTCTGGTTGGTCTGATCTAAAATACCACTTGCGGTCTTATTCCTTTTTTTATTGACATTCTAAATACGTCTGAGTTAGCGTTACCAATTGTTTTTGTGGTTTCGTGTGAAACTAGCCTACGGATATTATAATTATAAGTAATTTAATGTCATTGATTTATGTTAGACTAAAATTTAATTTTGGTGTTTTATAATGGTTCTTTTATTATGAATTTTTATTTTTAAAATTTTTAATTTAAAATTTTATAAATTAAAATTATTTTTAGTTAAATTTTTATTATATTATTATTAATAATATTAAATTTTTTATTAATATAATAAATTAAATATTTACATAAAACTTATATATTAAATATTTTATCACATTAATATAGACATGATATTTATATAGTATTTGACTTAAAATTTTATGTTAGTATGATATTTACGTATCATTTAATTTTATAAAATTTTTAATATATAAATATTATGTTAATATTTAATATGTTATATTAATTTGAAATTTTAATATTAATAATAATTTAATTAAAATTTTAATTAAAAATAATGTTAATATTAAAAATTTTTAAAATTAAAAATTAAAATAAATAATCTTTTATTTATAAAAAAGTAAAATAAAATTTTAGTGTTGATATTATTATAACATATAACCTGCTAATCTAACGTCCCCCTCGAAAAATAAAAGTGATTGAATCACGCAAATTTTCTCTCACTTTGTAAAAAATATAAAAAAAAAATTTTGAGTTTTCTTTCTTCCAGCCACGTGGCTGTAAGTGGGGGAGCATTCCAACGTGCTAAAACATAAAAATTTGACTTACTTCTCACCAACTTTTCCGGCCACCTTCCACGGTTCCACCCTCTTGGATGTAACTATGCAAGTGGGGGAGCGTTCCCATGTGCTTTTACATCTTATCTTTACACCCCGCAGCTCTTGGTATTCTGAACTAAAGTAATCAATTCGAAAGTCATGAGTTTATAATCATACAATAATTTATTTTGTAAAAAAATATATATATTTACAATCTTATATATATATATATATATATATATATATATATATGAGAGAAAAAATAAAGTTAAATAAAAATAATAATTTACTCATTTAAATTACTTATAAGAAGAAAATTAAATATGTAACATCAATAAATAAATGTGTGATAATATCATTTTTATATTATTATGGAAAGATTTTTTTCTTAAAGAAAATAAAGATAATGAACAAATTGTTAAAAACATTATATTAAAAGTATGCAATTTAAAAACGAGTGCTACAGTGATATTTTTACTTGTCTCTAATTGTAATGGTGTTAAAGAGTCTTACATGGCGTCTCGAATTTAAATTTGACTTCTTCAACTTAAAAAGATTCGATTCTCTCAGATTTATTGGGAAGAAAATTTTTATACAGATTAGCTAGCTAATCTTGCAACTTAGGAAAACAATGATCACCAAATCTTTAATGCTATGCCATTGGGCTTAATCTTTTTTTTAGATAAATTTAAAATATATTTTAATTCATAAGTAAAGATTTATCTCTTTTGAAAGGGCCTTCCTTTTATTGCTAATCTCATTGGCGTTAGCAGATGAAGGCACGCCATTTCTGACTGACACATAGCAGCACCCTTCCGCATTGGCCTTATGTCCTTCTTCTCTATTCCTTTTTCATGGGATTGGTACATAACACGCCAGTTCTTTATTTTTAAGTTGATTTTTTTTTTTTTTGTAATTTTTTTGGGTTACTTCTTTTTGGTATGAGATTTTGGGTTGATTTAAATCTAAGTTCTTTTAGATGAATACATTTTTTTTTCAATCAGTCCAAACTTTTCTGCACTGGCTGTCTCCATTTGATTTCGCCTTAATGTCCTCCTCTAGTCTAATTAATTTTGTTCTCATGGTTTCTTTCCTTTTAAAACGCTGATTTCTTTCAGAATATAAGTACAATTTGCTAAGTAACCTATATCAAAATATTAGATGCATGAAAATGATTTTTTTTTAATGGAATTTTATATCTATGTCTTAAGCATGACACATTACAATCAATCATATGAGGGTGCTGAAAATTATTCAATTCTAAATTGATATGGTCAGGATGACATATAATAATTTATTAGATAAAATGCATAAGGCTCTTTCAATTTTTATTGATATGTACTTAGTCTTTTAACGTTTTGCACGTATTAATGTATACCTTAGACTTAATTTAAAGTATAATTAAAGAACCTAAAATTAAAAATTTAAATTCAATTCTTAGAATCACATTTATTGAGAAGAATTATTAGTAATTGATCTCAAATGTATATTATTCTCACACCTAATAATAATACAAAAATATGGCATAAAAATATCCAAAAAAAAACTCTAACTATTGCATGTGCCATTAAATTCTAAGCTTTAAAGCTTCAAACATTAAACATAAAAAATAAACCCAGAATTTTAAGTCTTAAATCATTAATTCTATATCTTAAATGAAAGTGATAGGGGAAGGAGATGCAGAGTACTTCAATATTGCAAGAGCTATTTTCACATTATCATAAGAATTTGGTTGAATTAATTTGAATTATGGCCAATAGTGTGTTTCACATAGAAGAACCAACTATGAAAATTAGTGGGATTTATAAGAAAGAAAAGAGGGACACAACGATAAGAAGAAGATGCAGAGTTTGGTTGGACAGATTTGAAAGAGCACTAATGCTTATACACAAATTTTCTATACGCTTTAGTCACAAGTAGAAACAAAAGCGTGCAAAAGCATTGTTTTGTTTTTTTATTATCTAGGAGCGCGCATGGTAATAGTACGCAAAAGTTGCCTACTATTATCATTTTTCATCTGATATGGCACAGTCAATCTTTTAAGTTTTTTTCTTTTGAATTAATTTTCAAGTTCTTCTTTATTAATATTCTAATTATTCCTAACTTTTTTCTTAATTTTTTTCGTTTCGTGTGAAGCATGCCTATCTATGTTGGTTTTATAAGACTTAATGTAAGAAATATTGGAGTTCACGACAAGTATGTAGGCCTACCATCATTATTAATGAAATTCTGTCTTATCTCAATCTTAAAGAGTAGCTGAAAATGGAATCTTTTTAATATATGTGCAAATGCGTGAGCATATTCCCATTTTGTTTGACATCTTTTGCTCATGCCCCACAGCTGATGGTATTGCAAAATAATCATTTCTGAAGTGATGTGTCAATAATGATACACTGATAGAATTGGATTTTATATTTTTGAGATTTAAAATTAAAAGTAAATAAAAATAAATAGATATGTGTAAAATTAAAAGAAAAAAGAATTAAAAAGAGAGATAAATAAAAAATATTAAAATAAAAAAATAAAAATAAAAAATTAAAATCTCAGAATAATCTACTTCATATTATTAGTTGATATCCACTAATTATTGTCCATTTTAATATTTTTTAGGGTCACACCTTTTTAATATTATTTGTTGGTGTCCTTGTGCCGTGCTCTGCCAAGTTACCAACGTAGGTTCCAAGCAATAGACTTTTAAATTATTATTTGCAAACAGTTTTGGGTTGGTATCTAAAAGAAGAACTACAGAAACAAATGGAGAAAATTTTGAGATATGGGGAGACATTAAGTTTATTATTTTATAATTGTTGTATATGTTAGCATCTCTCGTTAAAAACAAAAATTACAAAAGTACAAAAAATGATATTGCCTTTTAAATGAATGGACATTCTTTTAACAACTAGCTAGATGCTAGCAGGTTGAAAAAAATTACTTTTGGATATGGTTGAAGATTGTTGACTTCTTTTTTAATTTTTTTAATTTTGTGTTTTCTAAGTAATTTTCTATCTATGCTTCTAAAATGCTTTTTTCTTTTTGTGAATTCTTTTTCCTATGCATGAAAACGCCATCCATTAATGAGAATAAATCCAGAAGAAGGAGAAGCTAAACCACCAAACTGTGGAGAAAGAGATGCAATAACACAATATTTCAAATGAAACACACAGTCAAATTAAACTTACCTCACTCACAGAATTTGTACACCTTCTGCCAAGGCTTTTGACCGCAAGATCTCCTCTTCTACTCGTGAAACACCGCCAAAAAAAAAAAACTTTTTCTAGTTTCTTTTTTCCTTTTTTCAAGTTTTTTGGAAGTGTATGGAAAAAGAACACCGGAAATTTAAACAGAGTTGAAACACAAGCAGCCCACTAAAGCGGATGCAGAGAGTCGTTCAGCATTTTTTTTTTTCTTGTTTCCTTTCTTCTGTTTTTTATTTTGGGTTCTTTAAAGATATCTGGAAGAAGAGCAATGAAAATTGAAGAGAATTGGAACAGGAGTAGCACACACAAATCAGTTGAAGCTGATGCAGAGAGCAGTGCAATAATAGAAGAATTATTATTCTCACAAAAACATATGGAGCTTGTAGGCAGTAGTTTAATTTGGGTCTTTCTGATTGAACAAATTTATAGCATACACTTTCTGGTTTGATATATATATATATATATTTTATGTAAATGGACATCCTCAAGTTGTTTGGATTTACAGCACCCGCCATAGAAGAAATAATCATCCGTCATATGTGCAATAATTAAATGCAATTTGGCTTCTGTATAAAAAGGACCTCCACTATAGCATGGTCAGCTGTCCCCAGTTTTAGATCCACAAGCCATATATAACATCAACAAGCAGCACTATTGAACTTAACCGCTAAATAGTAAATACGCATGCGCAGTTTAACTGATTGTTCCCCAATTTTTTGAGCATCTGTCATCTGATTATTCACAATTCAGACAGACAGCAAGCACTATGGAGACATCAGTTGATTGGAGAGTGAAGGCAATTGTAGCATGGTATTTATCGTAAAATGAGCTGTGTGATGGATCTGACCTTCTAATTAAGCCCTTGAACTCAAGTAATAAATTTTCATTCATTTCAGCTCATTTCAGCTATCTTACACTTAAGATCTCCTAGCATATTAATATCTTTGCTGTTGAAATTGGTAGCTTCATGTTAGTCAAGGTGCTGTTTGCACAAAATCTTCTAAACATGAACCTTAAA
The DNA here is from genome assembly GCA_037013595.1 of Dicorynia guianensis. NCBI lineage: Eukaryota > Viridiplantae > Streptophyta > Magnoliopsida > Fabales > Fabaceae > Dicorynia > Dicorynia guianensis. Next base: position 9,954,957 of record JASUAB010000009.1, read on the forward strand.
GAATCACATTATTTATGATCAAAGCGACAAGTAGAACACTAGATAAGGATTAGAAAGCAAAAGATGGTTTCTATTACCGTCCATCTCAATGATCGGTTCTCCACCTTTATCTTCTGAAACACCATTCCCTCTTGCTGCAAATGTCTCCTTCCGCTGAAAATTCCAACTTGAGTGAAACACACAAAAACAATGAACAGCTAGCGATGGAATCCGAGACAGGTATACAACTGAGTAGTATAAGCACCCCTATGATTCTCAATTCTTATTAGTTTAACGGATGTGTATTCTATAGATTAAACCATGGCATCCCATGGTCACTTTTGATACCAACTTACCAACCCTTTGGAATACTTTATAACAAAAGATTCAATCATCTAAACTAGTTGGTGTGTACATCTCTCCACAAACCATCTTACTCCTGAACTTAATGTACTTTCTTTAGTTACATTCTTCATTAAATATCATTTTCAGCCTAGTCGAGCCACTACACTACATTCTTTGGAATACATCATAAATAATGTGAGCTTCAAATTACACATTATATGATATAGAAAATAAAAATCGTGATAAAATTATCTAACTAGACTTGAAAGTATGTAATTATGTATGGACATGAACTGAGTTTTGGTAACAATTTAAGTTACAAAATATAACAATTGAAACCTAATAGTTGGAATGCTGAAAAACAAAGGACATAGATGGCCATTATAAGGTAGAAAAAAGAGCAAAAGAACCTTAAAAGACATTTCTAGTAGTTATGCAGTTTATCTTGAATCGGCTGCACAATGCGCACCATTCATAGTTTGCCTTCAGCAATTCTTGCTGTGATTTTGTTTGATCTTCCACCATTTGATGCTTTTCATTATTCACACTCTCAAACTCCTTCTCCAACTCTCTGTTGTCTGCAACACGTATATTTTTTTCTTCTTCAAAAGATGATAGTCTAGTTTCATAACCTTTGATTTTTTCTTTCACACTCTGCAATTCAAGCTGCAACCAAGTGATCTGTTCCTGCAAAATTGCCTCTTTCTGTTGAGGTTCATGCACAAAATTCTCATTGGGAGACATAAAATCAAGAGCAGTGGCTGTCTCCTTTTGTTTCTTTAGTTTTTCCTCATTAGATTTCTCTTTTTCTTCAAGCTCTGCAAATTTCTTTATCATTGCAAAGGCTTCATTGAAGGAGCCTAAAATGCTTGGGAAGTGTTGGTGCAAAGAGTTTATCATAGACTTAAGTTCATCTGATATAGCTTCATCTTCAAAAGGAAGATTGGACAAGAAGTTGAGAGCAGTATAAAGGTGAATGGTGTTGTTCTTCGAAGTAGCTATGTCTTCCAATGGCATCTTCAAAAAGACTTCCAAATTAGAAAGCACCTTTGACACTAGATTATCTTCAATAATAGAAATTCCAGTTGCAATTTCAAACATGCATACTTGGCTGTCACCTTCTTTTGCAGTTTGAAATAAATTACTGACACGATAATCTTCCAAGTTTTGAAAATTTATAGGATTGGCTTCAATGTCCAAAGCAGTAGAAGTCTCTTGACTAACCCTGATTTTGTCCTATAGGATGAACAATAAAAAGATATCAGTCTTAAGTGATACCAAATTGTAAATTTTGTTTACGTAAAAGAAGTCTCAGCTATATGTGGAAATGAAATCTTATCTCTTACATTGTAATTTCCTCGTTCAATATAGAAGTTTGAGCAGTGAACTTACTTGTGGAGATGCCTCATGCAAATGAACAACTGATGAGCTCCCTGAGTCAGAGTTAGTTGATGTAGATGCCATGCGAGCTCCTAGGCTATGTTGGAATTGGCTACGCAAGATTGACCATTCATGATCCACCTCTAACAATTTTTGTTGTGCTTTTTGCTTTTCCATCATTTGGGACTTGCTTTTTTTCACAGATTGTAGTTCAATCTGCAACCTAGAGATACTATTTTCAAAACTCGCTTCCCTTTCTCGTGCTTCATCCTTAAGCTTAATGATCTGGGAAATTATGGAAGCAAGAATAGAATCTGCCTCTCTTTGCTCACTTATTTCTTCTTTGATAGATTTCTCTCTATCTTCAAGCTCTAAAAACTTTTTTATTGTAACAAAGGCTTCATTGAAGGAAGACAGAATACTTGGAAATCCTTGTTCCAAAGCATGAATTGCTGATTTAAGTTCATTTGATAAAGCCCCATTTTCAACGGAGAGATGAGACAAACGGTTGAGACAAATCTGGAGCCTCTCACTATTGGACTTTGAGCTAGCTATATCTTGCAAATGCATATTGAGATAAATGTCCAGATCTGCAAGCATCTTTGCCACTAAATTATTTTTACTACCAAAAGGGCCCTCATTGGCAGCACCATCTTTCTCCATGGATTGATCTAAATTTTCCTCCTTAACGTCCTATTTGCAATAACATATTGAAGAAAATTTAAACTAAATTATTTATAAAATAAGTTGATAATGTAATACATTGATTTGAGAAGTCTCCCTTTTTCACATACAACAAATGTTTCTCTATCTCCACTTTTATTAATTCGGAGAATGACTAACAAAATTCTATTCATTTTTCTGTATCTAAATTGTTTCAGAAAAGAGTCATTTTTATTTACAGTTTTCTTAGATATATTTACCTGAGATGTCATATTAACAATAGCAACCGATGTTCTTGATTGTGCTTTTTGTGTTTCTAAGATAGTTGATGAAGTTCCCACGTGATCAACTTTCTTTGGTTGATATTCTGCTACAAGTTCCTCAAATTTAGGATACTCTTGAAAATGTTGTCCCTCTATTTCTCTAATACTCTGCATAGAGCAAGAAAATATATGTAAGTTGTAGTTTATTTGATGTAGTATCTTTACAAGTATACATAATCAAACAGTAACCATAATTGCCTCAAAAGATTTGAGTCTATTTTTGGTTTTTCCAAGTGTCTGTTGTTGGTTATTCACACTTGGTACATCCACCAGCTCTAGTGCCTCCTATAATAAGGAATGAATCAGCACAACGGAGTTAGTTTCAAATGCCCATTTCCATATATACTGGGTGTTGACCCTAAAAATTTGTTTTGGATCTTTGGAGTCGCCACCGATCTAAATTATTTAATGGTGAGATCGGACACCTAATTTAAAAAATGGTCTACGTTTCTAGAGATTGGGTTCGGGGGTTGGTTACGTTTTAGGGAAAGTGTTAGCACCCTAAACGCCCTTTCGGTACCAAAAATGATCTAATTAATTTATCTTAATTAATTTATGTTGGTTAAAAATTTTAAAAAAAGATTTTTGATAAATAATCCCTGCCCATTCCGGATCGGGATAAAAATAATTTTTGAGAAAAAGTCCCCTTCCTATTCCAGTCCAGGGTTTTAAAAATAATTTAAGAAAATCCCATCTCTATTCCAGATCAGGGTTTTAAAAATATTTACAAGAAAATCCCCTTCCTATTCCAGTCTAGGGTTTTAATGATAATTTAAGAAAATCCCATCTCTATTCCAGATCAGGTTTTTTAAAAAATAATTTTAAGAAAATCCCATCTCTATTCCAGATCAGGGTTTTAGAAATAACTTTAAGAAAATCCCCTTCCTATTCTAGTCCGGGGTTCTTAAAAAATAATCTTAGGAAAAGTGCCTAAAGCCAAAATTGCTTAGGACCAAAGAAGAACTCAAGGTGGTGATACTAGAGTTTCTTAACAAATAATCCTAATGCTAAAATTTAATAGAAAATTAACAAGAAATTAAATTAATGAATATGGAAGATCAACAAGAACATTGCATAGGCTAAAATATGTGCAGAATTTTCAATACAAAACATGCAGAATTCCTAGTATGTAAAAGTCATATGAAGATTCTATACAGAATGCGAAAACAAAACAACAAAACAGAAATACATTTTGTGCAGAATTTATGAAACAAAATGCAGAAGTTGAATTGCAATGCAGAATTTGTAGAAGATAGAAAGTGCAGAATTTATGAAAGACAGAAAATGCAGAATGAAATAACGTGCAGAATTTTTTTAAAAACAGAAAATGCAGAATGAAATAACGTGCAGAATTTTCAAGCAGAAAACAGTGCAGAATTTTTAGTTCAAGATGCAGTACAAAACAGAATGCAAAACCATGCAGAAATAGAAGTTTGGATATTAAAACTCTATATGCAGAATTTAATCATGCACATAATTATGCAGAATTTAAGATGGAATATATGCATACTAATAGTGCAGAATATGCAGAATTTTGACATGATTTTATTTGCATGTAGAGACCTACAGTAAATCAAGGTAAAAGTGGTGAAAGAATGTGAAAATACATGCACGCCATGATTAATAAAAATGCAAGTTATGCAAACACTATAGCAAAAATAATTCTAGCTATATTAGGATTAAAGTATGAGATCTACATGATTAAAATTAAACAACACATGTGAATCTAAAAGAAAAGGGGAAGGGACTTACCTTTGAGTGTCTTCCTATGTCCCAAGCAAAAGGAGAAGGTGACTTTTTTCTCTTCCTACGTGAAAAGATCCCTTTTTGTCTTGTAGACTTTTTCTTTCTTTTTGCTTTTTTCCTCCTTTTCCTTGTGTACATGAGCTTCTCCTTGTGGAAATTTTAAGGCTTCTTTTTTCTTCTAGTAAAACGTGAAAAGCTCCCCTTTCTCCTCTTTTTTGCTGAAATTTTCCTTCCTCCCCTCTTTGCTAACGTGAAGAAGCCTCTCTTTGTAGGCTTTTTGCTAAAATTTTGGAGCTCCCCTCTTTCCTACGTGAAAGCTCCCTCTTTTGTATGTGAGAATGTGTTTTTTATTTTCAGATTTTTAGAATTTGTTTTCTAGTTTAACTCTTGTTTCCTAATGTTATCTTAACTTTTATCCTTTTATCTAATATTTTTTATCCTTTTAAATTTTAGATTTTTATCTCTTATATTTTATCATATCTTAATTTTATCTATTATCTTTTATTTATTCTTGCTGATTTTCTTAGATTTATTCTTTATTTTCTGATTTATCTTGATTTTTAGACTTTTCTTAGATTTATCTTTATTTTTCCTTAATTATCTTGGATTATCTTGATTTTGATTTTTCTGATTTTTTTTAATTTATTTAATTTTTAGAATTTCGTTTTTATTTTTATTTATTTTTTATTTTTTATTTTTCTTTTTGTATTTTTGATTTTATTTTCATTTTTGGATTATGTTTTAATTTTGGGTTTGTGATTTTTATTTGGTCTTTTTCCTTAAAAATTGGGTTTTATTATTTAAAGTTTTACATTGTGGGCCGGACAAAATTGGGTGTCTACACTGGGAAATTGATAGATTAAAGCTAAACACCCAAAAAGCTCTCTCACAAAAATTTACAAACCCACACACAGCAAGGAAAGCAAGAAGAAGAGTGGGCAGAATGATTTTTTGTTTTGCCAGCATGAAAGCCCTTGAATGGCACAATATGCATACAAAATGATAATGCATATGGTGATTTCAAATGTAACTTGATCTATTAAGACTATCTTGTATATATACTGCATAAAAAAATCTACGTTTTAAGCATTAATCTCTTAGATAAACTAAAATGAATGCAATAAATTTACTTGTGGAGATGCCTTATAGATAGGATTTACCAATGAGTTTGATTGGTTTCTCTCCACTTCTGAGGGTGTTGATGAAGTTGCCACAGCTCCCTTTGACTTACAACAGTCTTCCTGACTTTGTTTTTCAATACCCTATTATAACACAAAGTTATAAATAAGCTGCAGACTCTTTGTTACTATCTTGGAAAAAATATTCTTTAACAGATACATTTCATTACCAAGTGTGCATAAATCAAGAACTGTAATAATTTTTTGAAAAATTTAAATGGCATTTTTACTTAACCTGTGAAAAAGACTGCTCACTCTCTAGTGCAGCCTTAGTTATTTCAGACTTCAAATCTTTTGTTCCCATTCGAGAGGAAATAGAAATACTTTCCACAAGAGGATCTTCAATGGTGCTTTGCTGATCTCTAGAATCTTTGTTCAGAGACTCAGTTAGTTGTTGGAGTAGTTCTTTTAACTCACAACACAAGTCAAAATCAAGTTCCATAGGATCTGTAATAAACATTTATGGTAATGATAATTGTTAGAGTTGGTAATAATGGGCTTAGCCCTTATATTAGAATTGATATACTACACCTATGTACTATTGTACTATCAAGATTAGTTTTAGTATAAATGCATGCTGGTAGCCCTCATTGGTTATAACTTACATAGAAATAACTTTTTTTTCTTGTTCTTAACATGGTATCAAAGCCTAATCCTTTTTCCAAATTAAAAAAAAAAAATTCTAATCTCAGTTTTTGAAACCTAATCCCCAATTTCCAAAATGTAAACCCTAATTCTGTAACCCTAAATTTTTTAAATCAAAAAAATACCCATTTTGATTGATGTTAAAGAGAACTTTGTCCCTTTGTATGGCTTCAAGAGCCATATTTTGATGCTTGAGTCAACCTAGAAGGTTGCATCTGTGGTTAGAAGTGTAATTTTGCAAGCTGGGAACGTAGCAGGCATGATTTCGCACCACCTAGTGATTGGGTGGCACTACCATCATGATTTCACAAGTAAAGAGCTTCAAGTAGGTAATTTGCAACCCCCTATGGTGAAGAAATAATGCTTTTTATGATTTAGAGGCATGGGTAACTCGATTTAGGAGTTTTCATAGCATGGCTTCCTTGATTCAACCTAGTAGGGCAATCTAGAGCTTTGGACCATGATTTGGAGTGACCTTCTTTGTGGGAAGCACGACTTTAATCACTCTTAGCAAATTGGTTAGACCATTCTAATTTTAGTTTGAGTTCCTTCTTATTGTTGATTATTCTTGTTTAGGTGTGCTAATATAAGATGGTTGAAAATGTGTCCTGTGGTCCTAGGTCTCCTAAAGTGAATGACAATATGGCTAAAAATAAAAATGATTCCAAGAATGTTGACACACAGACCTTGTTCTCCAAGATCATTCCTACTATAGTAAAGATCATCAACTAGAAGTTAGATAATGATAGGCAACAATATCTCTCTTGGAAGAAAGCCATTGACATATTTCTTAGTGGGATCGAAAAGCAAGATCACCTCACTGATATGTCGCTGATTGGTGCTATAAGAATGAGGTAGTTAATGGAGAATAAACAATTGTTTGGTCTTAACTTCAATACACTTGATAGTAAAGTTCAAGATAATACTAACCATTGCAAAGCGGTAAAGGAGTTATAGGAGTTTCTAGAACAAGTTTACTTTAGTAAAGATAATCTGATGCAACTGTAAGACCAATGTCAGGAGCTCTTCCATCTTAATGAGAAAGGGAAATCATTATTCCAAATGTTTACCAATTTTAATCAGACCTTTAAACTATAAAAGAGTCTCATGCTAGCATGAGCAATTGAGGGCATTGTTCTTCTTATTGATGTTACCTCTGGAATTAAGCACAGCAAACCAATAGATTCAATCGGGATTCGATTCTCTGACAAAGAAAGGGGTTTACTCTTGCCTTCTTCTTGTGCTTGGAGACTTATTTACTCGACTATCTACACTTGAGTCATTTGCTTTCATGAGCTTTACTACATGAGGAGAGCGAGGTGGTCATAAAGATGGTAGAGGTCAAGGTCAAGATTCTGGAGGATGTAATACACTAAGGAGAGGACAAGGAGAGTCAAGAGGACATGTTGATAGTCTCAGTCACATTGAGTGTCACTACAACCATGAGTTTGGCTATTTCAAGAGAAATTGCCCCTAGTTAGTAGGGGGAAGGACTCTCAATCACCTTAGTTTGCTTATATTGCCTTTAGAGACATAAATTCCCAATGTTAAACTAGGACTAAAAGACAAAGAGTTGCTAAAGGAACCAAAATGGTATAGTAATTGGTGGGGAAATTGAACTACCTGACCATCACAAGGCCAGATATTGCATTCTTAGTGAGTGTAGCTTGTTAGTTCATGGCTGCCTAAGGAAGCTCCCATTGGGAAGTTATGATGCATATATTCAAGTACCTCAAGAAGTTACCAGGATATAGCTTACTCTATCAAAGCCATGGTCACTACAAAGTGGAATGGTTTTTAGATACAGCTTAGGTAGGTTGCCCTACAAATCAAAGATCCACTTCAGGGTACTATATCCTTGTAGGTGGGAATTCAATGTCTTGAAAAAGTAAGAAGCAAAAAATTTTCTCTTACTCTAGCATTGAGTCGAAGCACATGCCACGGCTGAATTAATCTGGATCTCATACCTTATCTGACAACATGGAATAGAGTGTCCTAAAAATATGGAGCTATGGTGTGAATATTGGCTAACGCACATATCACCACAAACCCTGTCTTCCATGAAAGAACAAAGTATGTTGAGGTGGACGACCATTTTGTGAGACAAAAACTTGAGGAAGGGGTCATAAGTCTGAAGCATGTTAGAATAGGGGACCAATTAGCAAATATCTTCACTATGTCCCTTCCAAAGTTGAGTATAGTTGCAACAAGTTATGCATGATTAATATATATGCTCTAACTTGAGAGAGAGTGTTAGAGTTACTAATAACAGGCCTAGACATTTTACTAGAGCTAGTGTACTACATCGATGTACTATTAGACTATCAAGATTAGTTCTAGTACAAATACATGCTGGTAACCCTTATTGGGTATAGCTTACACAAAAACAATTTCTTTTCTTCTTCTTAACAATAATGATGATGATAATAACCATAACAATAATAATAATAACAAAAACATTTATAATTAAAATGGTAACAAAGAATATGCCATGGAGTGTGTACCTTTAATACTTAACCACTGTTCCCCAAACTGCTCAAGAGTAGTAGTTGATGAAATAGGAGTAGGAGTGATGTTGAGATTACAGCCATACATAAACTTGTACTCTACTTTCTCCAACTCCATTCCTCCATACACATTTGTGAGATTTGGCAGTCTTACAAGTATTAAACATTTCAATTTAGGAAACTCATTCGATGTGGACAAAGGTAACACATGTTTTAAGGAGATGCTATCTTGGACAACAAATGCCCTTAACTCTGGGAAGTATACCTGTGGGGAAGTAAGATTTTCCTCATCCTCTTCAACAATTCTTTGCAACTTTTGGCAATTTATTATTATCAACACCTTCAACAGTGGAATTTTTCTCAACATAGAGTCAGAGAAGACCACTTCCAATTTGTGACATCCTTCAATTCGCAATTCACTTAAATTTAGGAAGGTATAAAAATTTTTTAAGCCCCTCCATATATACTTCAGCTCAGGTAGATTTCTCAATTTCATGACTCTTAAGCTTAAGGACATATATATAGAAAACATTAGACTTAGTGCTTCAATACCAAAAATATCCTCAATTTCATAGCTTTCCAAATGAAGAACTTCCATAGTTAGCAAATGCTTGACAATCCCCTCTAAGTCCTGCAAAAAGCAAACTATTAGCTAAAGCACAAATGCTGTTCAATATGAAAATACTCCAAAACAAAAGGAAAAGACTTTGCAGTAGAAATGGTACCGTTATGACAATGAATTCTGGTTGTGTTGCACCTGAATGATCCATATTAGCATTACTAATAGATTTGTCAGCAAACTTGGGACAATTTTTAATGGAAAGCTGGTTGAGAGATGGATTCATTCGAGAATAATTTATGGGGCAAATGTTGATCATGTTTGGAAGGTTCAAGAGAGAAAGATCTTCCAAAGTAGAGAGATCAATATGAATCCTAGCATCATGATCTAGACCTTCATCATGGTCTCGTCCTACCATATATATCAAGTTGCTACAATTCTTGACAACCAGCCTTTTTAAGTTTGGGAAGATGGACACATGATCACGATTATCTCCCATGTCTGTTATTATATGCTTCAATCCATGACATTTGTTAATTGCCAACTCTTGCAACAACATTTTTGTAGCAATGGATAAACTAAACAATGATGTTATCTCCCCACAGTTTGAAAGTCTTAACAATTTAACATTACTTAGGATCAACGATTGCCCCAAAAGGCATTGGGAAGTGTCAGAAGGGCTAACACATGCATAATTTGATGTCTGTAATACCTACAAAATCATAATCACTTCTTAAAATAAATCTTATACTGTCTATTACTTGTACAAGTGCAAGTGTGTCTTTGTATATAGTTGTAGGAAATTTGCTTTCTTGAAAGAAAAGGAAAAAATGATCCACTTCAAGAGCATAATTAAATAAAGATAAATTAAGAGGAGAAACCTTATAAACAACAAGGTTGGTTGTATTTGTGGTACTTTTTCTCAATTTAGGCTCAGAAGTACTTCTAAAACAACACATTTGGCCCCAAGGCTTGTGGAGATGCTGATGTTCTACGGTGCAACCATTTCTTGGGAGCGCAAATGAAGAGCCAGAATTGGGATGACAACATTTCGGAAACATGCTGACAAATTTTGGAATATGTTCTAGTTTCATTCTTTGCAAGGATGGGAGTATGATTTTCGTTCCATTGGGATGCAAAGCATGGCCATCAAATTGACACAAGGCAAAGAAATATTTTAGCTCACCACAAAGAAATATTTCAATAGTTTCCAGTAAAGGAAGGTCTCCAGCAGAAAAATTTTGGAATACAAATTCCAATTGGTCACATTGACCGATTCTGAGAGATTTTAATTTTGGAAATATTGAAACACGATCATCTTCAACTATCCGCTCCTCCTGTGATTGCTCATCTGTTATTATGTATTTAAATTCCTTGCATTCACATATTATCAAATCTTGCAATGAAACTAGACTTTGAGCAATGGAAAGCGTGAATAAAGAAGTCAACACAGGACAAGATTTTATGTGAACTTGCTTTAGGCTTTCAAAAGACAACGCTTGTGGGCTATAACTATGGAATAATGTTTTCAATGCATCCATATAATAGAGAAAAATATTAACCACCCTGGAGAATGTTGTATTTGCCATTAACAATGAATGAAGATTGGTAGCATGGATGAGATACTCGATCCTAGAACAACAATAAAGTGTAACAGAAGTTAGACCACTCATTTTTCCACCTATTGCTGTAATTATGTCTGGAATTATAGCTTTATAACCTCCCTGAATATGATACAAGTCAAGGCACTCTGCTCTGCAAACTAGATCCAAAATTTGTGCATTTGAGGCATCGGGATTAAAGTATTGAATTGCCAAAGCCCTAGAAATGGTTCCAGCAAATAACCAATTATGGGATCGAGATCCACCTCGTATCTCTATGTGATATCTTTGAAATGCTGTGTAAATGTTTTCTTTGCCAAATAAGTTAGCAACAATTTCTTGGTTTAAATTCCAAGTTGCTCCAACTTCTGCTTTGTAAATGTTCTTGAAATACAGTTCTTGTATATTTGAAAGTAGGCCAATCACTGTGTAAGGATTTTGTCCAAATTCACAACGAATTATGCTAAGCAATTTTAATTTTCTCAATTTCACAATTCCAATGGGCAGTTCATGCATTGAACAATCTCTCAACTCAAATATTTCAAGACTTTGAAGATCTTCCACAACATTCATCTGGCTTAACTTGAAATTTAACAAGTGTATTGCTCGGAGGATTTTTAATGATCCAATTGATTGTGGTAGAGGTAAATTTAGCTTTCCCCATTTCTTTCCATTATCAAGAGCTAAAACTCTCAAAATTTTCATTCTTTCAAAATATGCCTCTTGTACCTCTACAAAAGCTTCATCTATGCCAGCTAATATAAGAATCTCCAGTTTGGACCAATCTCGCTGATCATTGATAAATATGCCACGGCAATACAAATACCTTATTGTATTTGTATATTGTTTCTTATTCACATTCCTCCCAGGTACCATTTCTAGAATTTCAAATTGATTCTCTTTGTCTGCTATCCAGTGAGCTGTATCATGTACCAAGTCATGCATCTTGACGCATCCTATTTTGCCTTCTGACAACAAACCAGAGTCTACAAGTTTTCTTCTAGCGTTATCCACATGGCTCCTTGTTGCTTCATATGAATAAACTTCCCCAAATAGACCTAATCCTATACCAAACCTGGTTAAATCTTCCTCATGGATCTCATAATCTTCTGGAAACACAGAACATAACAAGAATAGTTTCTTGGCTTCATCATTAGTTAGATGATCATAGCTAACCTTCAGTTGCTTATAAATTGCAATGCAATCCGTACCATCAGCACTTCTTAAGCCACTCAAAGCTGAATTCCAAACATCTAAAGGCCGGTTCTTTAAGGTGCTAGCAATAATTGCGATTGCAACAGGTAATCCTTTACATTCCTTTGCAATTTCTTTTCCTTTATCCCTTAAGTCTCTAGATGTTCTATTACTTGTTCCAGCAAGACTTTCAAATAGAACTTGTGCATCCTTAGTACTTAAAGGCTCTAATCCAATTTGGTTTTCACATTCCATTGAATTGCATACTCCAACATCACGTGATGTCAGCAAAATTTTACAATTGTGATTCTCACCATTAGATGGAATTCCAATTTTATTCAAATCAATCTTGTCCCACAAGTCATCAAGTATTATAAGCACTTTTTCTCCCCTAGTTAATCTCGACCACAATCTTTTAGGCCGATTTGATTCAGTTTCATTCTTTAATGGCAAGCCTAGTGGGCCTGCAATGTCATCTTGGATCTTTGTAATATTTGGATCATTGGAAACAATAGTAAAGATGACTTCATCAAATACCTTTAAATCCTTTAGTTCCTTACCCACATTGATTGCTAGTATGGTTTTACCCAATCCCCCCATCCCATGCAATCCCACAATGTAGTCATTGCCATCTTTAAGTGCCTCAAAGACTTTTTTATATGTCAAAGTTCTGCCATCCAAAACAACAAATTTTTTTGAATCATGGAATTCAATACCTGGAAGTTTAGCATCTACCCCAACTTTCAAGAAGTTTTGTGCTCTTAGATCAGAAATCTCCAACTTCATTCCATCCAGCTCCTTGCCTCGATGATATTGCTTGATGTAATTAGGACATAATCCATAGAAACATGTCACTTTCTCTATTGGTTCTTTTTCCAATATTTGGCTCTTCTTTTCTTTCTCTTCTTTGATGTATTTGTTAGTGTCATTTAGCCAAGTATGAATTTCATGCCGAACATTTTCATCTCTATTCCTTGCTTGAGCAATGTCTTCTTCCACACCCTTTCTTTTATCTGTCAACTTTTTTTCCTCTTTCTCAAAATCTTCAACAATTTGCTTGAAACAGCATATGTAACGAGCTTCCATTAAAATTGGATCAAGCAATTTGTTGCCAAGCATAGTTGCCAAATTGTTTAGGAAGGGTATCATCTATTTTGAAAAAGAAATAAGCACATCAATAGGTCATATTAATTTAGAGTCAATATCACCAAACTTGGAAACAATGATATTTATATCTAGATTCAACATTAAAAGTTACACCAAATAATTTTTCTTTTGAATGAATTGTTATATACTAGATTATTGTGAAGAGATTTGACACAAAGGTCACCCTCAAGAACACCAATAATTTGATGATATGGAAAAGATTCCTTACATTTCATTGTATTCAACATTTCTAGCATGCAATTTTGAAATTATATAGGCTAAAATGTGCAAAATCTTCTTGTGCTTAAGTGTCATTTTAAAATTATGGTCCACTTGGACTTTTAAAACTTTGCAAAGAATCCTCCTATACTTGAAGAAATAAGCAAAAAACCTCCCTTCTACCCAAAATGTAACCAAAAGCCAAAAAAAAAAAAAAAATCAATGAAAAAAGTGACCTAAAGTACAAGTAACCCACTTTCTCCAATGCAACCCCATACCCTAACGCTCCTTCTCTACACCACAAAATCTTATTAACATAATACCATAAACACTAAACCATAAATTGTGAAATCCCAAATCCTAAACCATGAAACCTCAAAACCCAAATCTTAAAATAAAAAATGCTAAACCTTAAATTGTAAAACCCTAAACCTTAAATTATGAAACCTTAATCCTTAACCTACAAAATCCTAAACCCTAAATCTCAAATCCCAAATTCTAAACCATGAAACCCTAAAACCTAAACTCTAAACTATGAAACCATAAACCCTAAATTATAAAACCTCCAACTTCAACTAAGAAAATTCCCAAATTCAACCCTAAACTGCAAAACCCCATATCCTAAGTCCAAAAACTTAAACTATGAAACCATAAACTACAAAGCAATATACCTTAAAGCTTAACTACAAAACCCTAAGCCCTAAAAGTCAAATCCTAAAGTACAAAGCTCCAAATCTTAAACTACAAAATTTTACCCTAAACCTTAAATTGTAAAATCCCAAATGCTAAGCTACGAAACCCCAAATCTTAAATTGTTAAATTTTAAACTATAAAACCACAAATCCCAAATCCTAAATCATGAAACCCCAAATTTAAATCATGAAACCTCAAATCTTAACTTGTGATCCAAACACCAAATCTCAATTGCTTAACCTCAAACCCAAACCGTAAATCCAATTCCTATACAAAAGAACCCCAAACCTCAAAATATGAAATTCTAGAACCCAAATTTTAAATTGCAAAACACCAAATTGTGAAACTCCAAATCCTAAATCTAAACTATTAAATCCTAAATTCTAAAATTTAAACTATAAAACCCCAAACCCTAAACCCATAATCCTAAATTACAAAATCCAAGCCCATAAACCAGAAAACTCCAAACACCAAATCTTAAATTGCAAAACAACAAACCATAAATTGAAAAAGCCTAAACCTTTAACAGTAATGCCCTAAACCCAAAATTTTAAATTATAAAACCTAAACCCCAAACTTAAATAAGTTTTTAAAGTTTGGTGCTTCAAGTAGGGTTTGGGAAGGTTTAGGGCTTCTTAGCAGGGTTTGAGAGGGGTATCATAATTTAAGATTTAGGGTTTAGGATTTAAGGTTTTGAGATCAAAGGTTTAGGGTTTAGAGTTTTATGGTTTAGGATTTAGGGTTAGAGGTTTTGCAATTTAGTGTTGGGGATTTTTTAATTAAGGGTTAAGGTTTTGTGTTTATGTGTTTGAGGTTTAGAGTTTTATAGTTTAGGTTTAGGGTTTGGACTTTAGGGTTTTATAGTTTAGGGTTTAGGATATGGGGTTTCACTATTAAGGGGTAGGATTTAGGATTTCATAATTTAGGATTTAGGATTTAGAATTTGCTATTTAAGAATCAAGGTTTCACAATTTAGGATTTAAAGTTTGGGGCATCATTATTAAGAGTTTGGGTTTTACAATTTAGGGATTGAGGCTTCATAGCTTAGGGTTTGGGATTTAAGATTTTATAGTTTAGGGTTTAAGGTATGCGGTTTCATGGTTTAGGATTTGAGGTTTGGAATTTTGCAATTTAAAATTTGGGATTTAAGATTTTATAGTTTAAGCTTTAAGGTTTTGTTATTTAGGATTTCTGATTTGAGATTTCAAGGTTTAGGGTTTAGGCTTTAAAATTTAAGGTTTCACAAATTTAGGTTTATAGGGTTTATAGTTTCGTAATTAAGGCTTAGGATTTGGGGTTTTGTAGTTTAAGGTTTGGAGTTTAGGGTTACACAAGTTAGAATTTGGAATTTTGTAGTTAGGGTTTGGAGTTAAGCTTTCACAATTTAGGGTTTGAGATTTCATAGTTTAAGGTTTGGGGTTTTTTTGTTAGCATTTAGGATTTAACAGTTTAAGATTCAAGGCTAGGGGTTTCATAGTTCAAGGTTTGGTTTAATGGCTTAGAGTTTAGAATTTGGGATTTTATGGTTTAGAGTTTCACAATTTTGGGTTGAGTGTTTGTTGTTTTACAATTAAGGGATTGCATTTTCATAGTCTAATGTTTGGGGTTTCATAATTTAGGGTTTGGGATTTGATTAGTTATTTAAGGTTTCATAATTTAAGATTTAGAATTTTAAGATTTAATGCTTTAAAGTTTAGGATTTAGAGTTTATAGTTTATATTTTAGGGTTTAAGAGTTTAGGGTATGGAGTTTTAGATTTTAAAGTTTAAGGTTTATTGTTTAGGGAGTAATTAAGGCTTGGAAGTTGAGGAGATGATTAGGTAATTCAAGTTTGAAGAATTGGGGAAAGATTAGGGCAATGACTTGAAAGGTAACCCTCCACTTAGTTTTTTATTTTGGTATTTTATTAAAATTTTAATGGAATTTGAATGGATTATGGTTTTTTGTTGAGTTTTATGAGTATTAAAGAGTCATTAGCAAAATTTTAAAATATGGGAGGATTTTTTAGAAAGACTCTTAAATACAAGTAAATTTTGTGTTTTTTAACTAATTATATATATGTAAAAATAATATGTCAAATCACTTAAAAGAAAAATATTCCATCAAGATTTCTGAATAAAAGTTAGTTAACATTGCATTATTGGATCTTGTGAAGTGTAGCCTTTGAATCAAAATGGAATTCAATGTCATTTGAAAGATGGGGTGGAATTTAATGTCTTTTGGATCTAGTGAAGTGTAGCTTTGTGCACATTTGTTTTCAGTTCATCCAGTATCAGCTTTGTTTGAAAATTAGAAAGTGTTTTTAGTCTGAAAATTGGTGTGGCTTAATTTGTGACTTAAAGCATAAACCAAAAAGCTTTACATTGGCAAATTGCGATTCCAAATGAAACACACAATCAAGACTTGGCTCAGTAAAAGAATTTTTTACGCCATCCAGCAATGCTTTCGACCGCAAGACCTCCTCTTCTATTTCTGAGACAAAACACAAGACCATTCCTTTTGTTGGGTGTTTTTAAACGTATTCAGAAGAAGAACAACGGAATTTGAAAGAAATAAAATAGAAAAGAAAGAACTCAGACGCAAACACAGAGCACTGGAATCAGAAGCAGAGAATACTCCAATAATGGAAAACCACTTCCACTTGTGAGACAGCGAAAAAAAAATATTCTAGTTTTTTTTTTTTGGGTGTTTTTAAAAAGGTATCTGGAAAGAGAACAACGGAAATTACATGAAATGAAATTGAAAAGAAGAACTTAGACACGAGTGGAAGCTGAAGGTGAGTAGTAGAGGGATTCTCACAAACACAAGCTGAAAGTAGTTTGGTAGTTTTCTTTTCCTTTTTTTTTTTGGGTTTTTTTTTTCTGAAAGGAATCTGTAAGAGGAACAAGAACAACAAAATTGTAAGGGAAATAAAATTGTAACAGAGAATTGAAAAACAGGAGCAGCACGCAAAGCACTGAAAGTGGAAGCAGATGCAGAGAGCACTTCCGTAATGGAAGAACTGTTCTCGTAAAAACATGTTAACTTTGGTTGGTCTGATATGAAATACCACTTGCAGTCTTAGATCTTCTTTATTAATATTCTAATTACGTCTGAGTTGGCCTTACCAATTTTTTTTGTCGGTTCGAGTGAAGCAAGCCCACGGATTTTATTATTATAAGTAATTTAATGTCATTGATTTATGTTAAACTAAAATTTTATTTTGTTGTTTCATAGTATTCTTATGTTGATTTTTTATTTTTAAAAATTTTTAATTTAATCTTTTATAAATTAAAATTATTCTTAATTAAATTTTTTATCATATTATTATTAATAATATTAAATTTTTTATTAACTTGACATATTAAATACTTGCATAATATTTATGTGTCAAATATTTTATCATATTAATAAATGATATGGTATTCACGTATCATTTAATTTAAAAATTTATGATAACATGATATTTTTATGTAATCTAATTTTATAAAATTTTTTATACATAAATATTATGTTAACATTTAACATATTACATAAATAAAATAATTTAACACTAATAATGTTAATATAACAAAAAATTTAATTAAAAATAATTTTAATTTATAAAAAAATAAATTTAAAATTTAAAAAAAATAAAAATCTAAAGTAAAAAATTTTGTATTTATAAAGAAGTAAAATAAAATTTTACTCTTTATATTATTATAACATATAACTTGCTAATCCAACATCCCTCTTAAAACGAGCATAAAAATGATTAGATTACACAATCTTTTTCTCACAAAAAAAATAATGATTAAAAAAATTTGAGCTTTGTCTCATTCAACCCACTTGAATGTAAGTGAGGGAGCATTCCAATGTACTTAAAAATAAAAATTTGACTTACATCTCAACAAGTTTCTGACTCCCGGTCACCTTCCAGCCACTTGGATGTAACTATGTAAGTGCAGGGAGCATTCCCATGTGCTTTTACATCATGTCTTTGCACCCCGCAGCCTATGGTACTCTGAGCTAAAGTATTCAATTCGGAAACTCAGAGTTTATAATGATACAATCATTTATTTTATAAAAAAATATATATAAATTTATTTTTACAACCTTATAAATATATATATATATATGACAGAGAAAAATAAAGTTAAATAAAAAAGTAAAAATAATTTACTCATTTAAATTACTTATAAGAAGAAAATTAAATATGTAACATTAATAAATAAATATGTTATAATATCATTTTTTTATATTATTATGAAAAGATTTTTTTTTCTTAAAGAAAACAAAGACAATGCAAAATTATTAAAAAAATATTATGTCAAAAGTATATAATTTAATAATGAGTACTACAGTGATATTTTTGCTGACCTCTAATTGTAATGATATTGAAGAGTCTCAAATTGTGTTCTGAATTTAAATTTGGCTTCTTCAAGCTTAGAAAAATTCAATTCTCTCAAATTTATTGAGAAGAAAATTTTTATACAGATTAGCTAGCTAATCTTGCAACTCAGGAAAATAATGATCTCCAAATCTTTAATTCTAGGCTATTGCACTTAAGCCTTTTTTCTAATTAAATCCAAAATATCTTTTAGTCAATAACCAAAAGACTAATTTAAAGGAGTCTCCCCTTTATTGCTGATCTCACTGGTGTCACTATCTTTTAGTCAATAACCAAAAGACTAATAGTCAATAAGTCAGTAGATCTTGGAAAATTTGTGTTTTGTAATTTTTGTTTGTTTGGGCGACTAAGTACTACACAAAACGGTAGGAAGCAGAGGAAGGGATGCCACTTCTGACCAATACATAGCAGCCCCCTTCCGCGTTGGTCTTGTCTCCTTTATCTTTGACCCTTTTTCAGGTGACTGATACATAGCACGCCAGTTCTATATTTTTTAAGTTGATTTTTTTTGTTTTGGGTGAGATTTGGTTGATTTAAATTTGTAAGTTCTTTTAGATGAATAAATTTATAATAAAGTGGCAGACCAAAATGTAAATGAATATATTCTAAGTCTTACTTCCTTTCTTTTTCTTTTTTATATCTCTAAGTTTTTCTTTATTAATATTTCAATCAGTCCAAGCTTTTCTGCACTAGTTATCTCCATTTGATTTTGTCTTAATGTCCCCCTATCGTCTAATTAATTCTCTTCTCATAGTTTCCTTCCTTCAAAAACACTTTTCTATGTGGCCTACATCAAAATATTAGATGCGTGAAAGAGATTTTTTTAATGGGTTTTTATATCTGTATGTTATGCACCACCCATTACTTCAATCATAAGAGGATACTATATATTATTCAATCATATTAGGGTACTGTATGTTTTGATAGAAATAAATATCTCGTTAAAATTTTTATCGATAGATTTATAATTTTTATATGAAGATTTATTCTTCAATAATATTAAAATTTGTTGTTGTGTAATATGTTCATGATTATATATAATAATGTATTAAGTAAAATGCATAGAAGTTCTTTCAATTTTCAATGATATCTACTTAGTCTTCTTGTGCTTTGAGTGTATTAATGTATACCCTAGACTTGATTTAAAAGTGTAATTAACTTCTCAAACTTTGAATCATAGCAATGCATACTCTAACTTCAACCATCGCATGTGCCATTAAATTCTAAGCTTTAAAGCTTCAAACATTAAACATGAAAACCTAATTTGAAGCCCTAAATTTTAAATTGTAAAACCTTAAATCTTAAACTACAAAATGCTAAACCTTAAATCTCAAAATCTCAAACCCCAAATCCTAAACTATAAAACCTTAAAACCTAAACTCTAAACTATGAAACCATAAACCCTAAATGCCATATCCTAAAGTGCAAAGTCCTAAATCTTAAACTACAAAACTCTACCGTAAACCTTAAATTGTAAAACCCCAAATCACAAATGCTAAGCTATGAAACCACAAACCTAAAATTGTTAAACCTTAAACTATAAAACCATAAATGCCAAACCCTTAATTGCAAAATCCCAAATATAAATCATGAAATCTCAAATCTTAACTTACAATCCAAACACCAAATCTCAATTGCTTAACCTCAAACCCAAACCCTAAATCCAAATCCTATACAAAAGAACCCCAAACCTCAAATTATGAAATTCTAAAATCCAAAATTTAAATTGCAAAATACCAAATTGTGAAACTCCAAACCCTAAACCTAAACTGTGAAACCCCAAATTCTAAAATCTAAACTATGAAACCTCAATCCCTAAACTCTAAACCCTAAACTCATAATCCTAAATTACAAAATCCAACCCATAAACTAAAAAACTCCAAACACCAAATCTTAAATTGCAAAACAACAAACCATAAATTGAAAAACCTTAAACCTTTAACAATAATGCCTTAAACCCAAAATTTAAACTGTAAAACCTAAATCGGGCTTCATAGTAGGGTTCAAGAGGGGTATCACAATTTAAGGTTTAGGGTTTAGAATTTAAGATTTTGAGATTAAAGGTTTGGAGTTTGGAGTTTTATGGTTTAGGATTTAGGGTTGGATGTTTTACAATTTAGGGTTTAGGATGTTTAATTAAGGGTAAGGGTTTTGTGTTTAAGAGTTTAAGGTTTAGACTTTTATAGTTGAGGTTTAGGGTTTGTGGTTTCATAGTTTAGGGTTTAGGATATTGGGTTTTGCTATTAAGGTGTGGAATTTAGGGTTTTGTAATTTAGGATTTGGGGTTTAGATTTTGTAATTTAAGATTTGAGGTTTCACAATTTAGGATTTAAAGTTTGGGGTTTCATTATTAAGGGTTTAGGTTTTACAATTTTGAGATTGAGGTTTTATAGTTTAGGGTTTTATAGTTAAAGGTTTAAAGTGTGTGATTTTGTGGTTTAGGATTTGGGGTTTGGCATTTTGTAATTTAGAATTTTGGATTTAGGATTTTATAGTTTAAGATTTAGGGATTTGTTATTTAGGATTTATAATTTAGGGTTTTATAGTTTAGAGTTTAGGCTTTAAGATTTGGGGTTTGACAATTTTAGGTTTAAGGTTTTGTTATTTAGGATTTGCGGTTTTGTAATTTAAGGCTTTGGATTTGGTGCTTTGTAGTTTAAGGTTTGGAGTTTGGGGTTTCACAAGTTAGAATTTGAGATTTCGTAGTTTAGGATTTAGAGTTTAGGCTTTCACAATTTAGAGTTTGGGATTTCATAGTTTAAGGTTTAAGGTTTTGTTGTTAGCATTTGGGATTTAACAGTTTAAGATTCAAGGTTTGGGGTTTCATAGTTCAAGGTTTAGTTTAACAATTTAGAGTTTAGAATTTGGGGTTTTATGATTCTAGGTTTTGCAATTTTAGGTTGAGTGTTTGTTGTTTTACAATTAAGGGATTGCATTTTCATAGTCTAACGTTTTAGGTTTCATAGTTTATAGTTTGGAATTTGATTAAATGTTTAAGGTTTTGTAATTTAGAATTTAGGATTTTAGGATTTAATGCTTTAAAGTTTAGGGTTTAGAGTTTACAACTTAGATTTAGGGTTTGAAGATTTAGGGTATAGGGTTCTAAGTTTTAGATTTTAAGGTTTAAGGTTTATTGTTTTAGGGAGTCATAAAGGGTTGGAAGGTGAGGAGGTGATTAGGTAATTCAAGATTGAAGAATTGGGGAAAGATGAGGGCAATGGCTTGAGAAGGTAACCCCTCCACTTAGCTTTGTTTTTTTTTTTTTTGGGTATTTTATTAAATTTTTAATGGAATTTGAATTGATTATGGTTTTTGGTTGAGTTTGATGAGTATTAAAGAGTCATTAGCAAAATTTTAAAATACAAGAGGATTTTTTAACAAGACACTTAAATATAAGTGAATTTTGTGCTTTTTAACCAATTATATATATATATAAAATGTTAAATCACTTAAAAATAGAGTATTCCATCAAAATTTTTGAATAAAAATTAGTCAACATAGTGCCATTGACTCTAGTGAAGTGTAGCTTTTGAATCAAAATGGAATTCGATGTCATTTGAAAGATGGGGTGGCATTTAACGTCTTTTGGATCTAGTGAAGTGTAGCTTTGTGCACGTTTGTTTTCAGTTCATCCAGTATGAGCTTTGTTTGAAAATTAGAAAGTGTTTTTAGTCTGAAAATTGGTGTGGTTTAATTTGTGACTTAAAGCATAAACCAACAAGTTTTACATTAGCAAATTGCGATTCCAAATGAAACACACAATCAAAACTTACCTCAGTAAAAGAATTTTTTACTCCATCCAGCAATGCTTTTGACCGCAAGACCTCCTCTTCTATTTCTGAGGCAAAACACAAAACCGTTACCTTTTTTTGGGTGTTTTTAAACGGAATCAGAAGCAGAAAGTACTCCAATAATGGAAAACCACTTACACTTGTATGCCTGCGAGAAAAAAAAAAATTCTAGTTTTCTTTGTTGGGTGTTTTTAAAAAGGTAGCTGGAAAGAGAACAACGGAAATTACATGAAATGAAATTGAAAAGAAGAGCTTAGACACGAGTGTAAGCTGAAGGTGAGTAGTCGAGGGATTGTCACAAACACAAGCTGAAAGTAGTTTGGTAATTTTCTTTTTTTTTTTTTTTGGGTTTTTTTTCTGAAAGGAATCTGTAAGAGGAACAAGAACAACAAAACTGAAGGGAAATAAAATTGTAACAGAGAATTGAAAAACAGGAACAGCACGCAAAGCAGTGAAAGTGGAAGCAGATGTAGAGAGCACTTCCGTAATGAAAGAACTGTTCTCACAAAAACATGTCTCCTTTGGTTGGTCTGATCTAAAATGCCACTTGCAGTCTTTTATCTTTCTTTATTAATATTCTAATTACATCTGAGTTGGCCTTACCAATTTTTTTTTTGCCTTTGGGAAGCAAGCCCATGGATTTTGTTATTATACGTAATTTAATGTCATTGATTTATGTTAAACTAAAATTTTATTTTGGTGTTTCGTAGTAGTTCTCTTATTTTGATTTTTTAGTTTTTAAAATTTTTTATTTCATCCTTCATAAATTAAAATCATTCCTAATCAAATTATTTTATCGTATTATTATTAATAATATTAAATTTTTTATTGACTTGACATATTAAATATTCACATAATATCTATGTGCCAAATATTTTATCATATTAACAAATAACATGATATTTACATATCATTCAACTTAAAAATTTATATTGATATGACATTCATGTATTATCTAATTTTATAAAATTTTTAACACATAAATATTATATTAACAATTAACATGTCATTATCAACAAAAAAAATTTAGTATCATTAATAATAATATAATAAAAATTTTAATTAAAATTAAATTTAATCTATTAAAAATAAATTAAAAATTTTAAAAAGTAAAAGCAAAATAAAAAAAATTTATATTTATAAAGAAATAAAATAAAATTTTAATCTTTAAATTATTATAACGTATAACTTGCTAATCCAACATCCCTCTTAAAAGGAATGTAAAAGTGAATGGATCAAGTAATCTTTCTCTCACTTTAAAAAAAATAAACATAAAAAAAAAAATTTTGACTTACTTCTCACCAAGTTTCTGACTTCTTCCGCCCACTTGGAAGTAACCATGTAAGTGCCGGCGTCATTCCCATGTCCTTTTACATCTTATCTTTACACCCCGTAGCCTATGGTATTCTGAACTAACGTAATCATTTATAATGATACAATCATTTATTTTGTAAAAAAAGTATATATAAATTTATTTTTACAACCTTATATATATATATATATATATATGATAGAGAAAAATAAAGTTAAATAAAAAAAAAAATAATTTACTCATTTAAATTGCTTATAAGAAGAAAATTAAATATGCAACATTAATAAATAAATCTGTGATAATATCATTTTTTAATATTATTATGGAAAGATTTTTTTTAAAGAAAAAAAAGGCATTGAAAAAATTGTTAAAAAAATATTATGTTACAAGAATATAATTTAAAAATGAGTACTTAAATGATATTTTAACTTACTTCTAGTTGTAATGATATTGGAGAATCTCACGTTGCATCTCGGATTTAAATTTAGTTTTTTCAACCTTAAAAAATTCGATTCTCTTAGATTTATTGGGAAGAAAATTTTTATGCAGATTAGCTAGCTAATCTTGCAACTCAGGAAAACAATGATCTCCAAATCTTTAATTCTAGGCTATTGTACTTAAGCCTTTTTTCTAAGTAAATCCAAAATATCTTTTAGTCAATAACCAAAAGACTAATTTAAAGGAGCCTCCCCTTTATCGCTGATCTCACTGGTGTCAATATCGTTTAGTCAATAGCCAAAAGACTAATAGTCAATAAGGCAGTAGATCTTGGAAAATTTGTGTTTTGTAATTTTTGTTTGTTTGGGCGACTAAGTACTACGCAAAACGGTAGGAAGCAGAAGAAGGTACGCCATTTCTGATTGATACATAGCAGCCCCCTTCCGCGTTGGCCTTGTCTGCTTTATCTTTGTCCCTTTTTTAGGTGATTGATACATAACACGCCAATTCTATATTTTTTAAGTTGACTTTTTTTTTAGGTGAGATTTTGGGTGATTTAAATTTGTAAGTTCTTTTAGATGAATAAATTTATAATAAATGTAAATGATTATATTCTAAGTCTTTCTTCCTTTCTTCTTCTTTTTTTTTTTTTTTATCTCTAATTCTTTCTTTATTAATATTTTAATCAGTCCAAGTCTTTCTGCACTGACTGTCTCCGTTTGATTTCGTCTTAATGTGTCCCTATCGTCTAATTAATTCTCTTCTCATAATTTCCTTCCTTTCAATGTGGCCTGCATCAAAATATTAAATGCGTGAAAGTAATTTTTTAATAAGTTTTTATATCTATATCTTATACACCACATATTACATCAATTATATGAGGATATTATATATTATTCAATTATATTAAGTCACTGTATATTTTGGTAAAAATAAATTCTTTCAATAAACATTTTGTTAAAATTTTTATCAATAGATTTATAATTTTTATATAAAGATTTATTCTTCACTAAAACTAAAATTTGTTTTTGTGTAATATGTCTATGATTATATATAATAATTTATTGAGTAAAATGCATAGAAGTTCTTTCAATTTTAATTGATATCCACTTAGTCTTCTCGTACTTTAAGTATATTAATGTATACTCTAAACTTAATTTAAAGTGTAATTAACTTCTTAAACTTTGAATCATAATAACGCATTCTCTAAACTTCAACTACTGCATTTGCCATTAAATTCTAAGCTTTAAAGTTTCAAACATAAAACATGAAAACCTAATACTGAATTCTAAGTGTTTAATCATTAATTCTAAATCTAAAGGAAAGTGAAAGTAGAAGAGATGCAGAGTGCTTCAATATTGGAAGAGCTATTTTCACATAATCACAAGAATTTGGTTGGGTTAATTTGAATTTTAGCCGGTAGTGTGTTTCAAAAAGAAGAATCAACTACAAAAATTAGTGGGATTTATAAGTAAGAAAAGAGGGACACAAGGGTAAGATGAAGATGCAGAGTGTGGTTGGACTAATTTGAAATGGCACTTTGAGTCAATCTTTTTTCTCTTCTGAATTACTTTCCAAGTCTGTCTTTATTAATATTCTAATTACTTCAAACTTTTTTCTTAGTTTTTTCCCTTTCGTGTGAAGCAGGCCTATCTATGTTGGTATTATAATGCTTAGTGTAAGAAATATTGGAGCTCCCTGACAAGTATGTATACCTGCCATCATTATTAATGAATTCTGCCTTATCCCAATCTTAAAGAGTAGTTGAAAATGGAATCTTTTTAATATATGTGCAAATGTACGAGCATATTCCCAATTTGTTTTACATCTTTTGCTCATACACCGCAGGAGATGGTATTGCAAAATATTCAATACTTCATCTCCGCAGCTGATGGTAACTTTTGTTTTTGTGTATAGGGTTTCTTTATGAAAGGAATCTGTAACAAGAACAACGAAATTGTGGGGAAATAAAATTGCAACAGAGAATTGGAAAACAGGCGTAGCACACGCAAAGCACTGAAATTGGAAGCAGATGCAAAGAGTACTTGTGTAATGGAAGAACTATTCCCACAAAAACTTATCGCCTTTGCTTGGGCTGATCTAAGTGCCTTTAACATCCATATCTTTCGTTGTTAATATTTTTTTTAAGTAAAATTTAAGGTGAGAGGAAGTTCTCCATTTTAAGGATAAGGATATACTAAGAGCAGCATTGTTGACAAAGAATTTAAACTTAAAACATAAATAAAAATATTTAAATCTTACAAATTGAATCAACTCATGAACTTTTTTTAATTAATATTCTAATTACGACTGAGTTGGCCTTAAATATTTTTCTTGTCGTTTCGTGTGAAGCAACCTTATGGATTTTGTTATTATAAGTAGTTTTATGTTATTATAACATACAACTTGCTAATCCAACATCAGTCTTAGAAGGAACGTGGAAGTGATATTTTTGTAATATATATGTGCAAATGGTAGGAAGCAGCAAACCCCTACGCGTTGGCCTTGTCTCCTTTTTCTCTGTTCCTTTTTCAAGGGACTGGTACATAGCACGCCAGTTCTATATTTTTAAGTTGATTTTGTTGAGTTGATTTTTTTTTTTTTTTGGGTGAGATTTTGGGTTGATTTGAATCTAAGTTCTTTTAGATGAATAAATTTATAATAAAGTGGCAGACCAAAATGTAAATGAATATATCAATATTCTAAGTCTTTCTTTCTTTTTATTTTTTTTATCTCTAAGTCTTTCTTTATTAATATTTCAATCAGTCCAAACTTTTCTGCACTGGCTGTCTCCATTTGATTTTATCTTAATGTCTCCCTATTGTCTAATGAATTTTGTTCTTACGGTTTCCTTTCTTTGAAAACACTGATTTCTTTTAATATATAAGTACAACTTGCTAAGTGGCCTACATCAAAATATTAGATGCATGAAAGTGATTTTTTTAATGGGTTTTTATATCTATATCTTATGCATCATGCATTACAATCAATCATATGAGGGTACTAAAAATTATATAGCACGCCAGTTCTATATTTTTAAGTTGATTTTTTTTGGTTGATTTTTTTTCTTGGGTGAGATTTTGGGTTGATTTAAATCTAAGTTCTTTTAGATGAATAAATTTATAATAAAATGGCAGACCAAAATGTAAGTGAATATATCAATATTTTAGGTCTTTCTTTCTTTTTATTTTTTATCTCTAAATCTTTCTTTATTAATATTTCAATCAGTCCAAACTTTTCTGCACTGGCTGTCTCCATTTGATTTCATCTTAATGTCCCCCTATTGTCTAATTAATTTTGTTCTCATGGTTTCCTTCCTTTGAAAACACTGAATTCTTTTAGTATATAAGTACAACTTGCTAAGTGGCCTGCATCAAAATATTAGACGCGCGAAAATGATTTTTTTAATGGGTTTTTATATCTATATCTTACGCATTATACATTACAATCAATCATATGAGGGTACTGAAAAATTATTCAATTCTAAATTGATATGGCCAAGATAAAATATAATAATGTATTATATAAAATGCACAGTGGCTCTCTCAATTTTTATTGATATATAATTAGTTATTTTCACGTTTTGAGCGTATTAATGTATAATGGGACCCAAGATTAAAAATTCAAATTTGATCCTAAGAATTGCATTTGTTGGGAGGGGTTATTAGTGATTGACTTTAAATGTGTATTATTCTTGCACCTAGTAATCATATGAAAATAGTACATAAAAATATCTAAAAAGAAAAAACTTCAACTACAGCATATACCATTAAATTCTAAGCTTTAAAGCTTCAAACATTAAACACAAAAATCAAATATTAAATTCTAAGTCTTAAATCATTAATTTTAAATCTTAAACAAAAATGAAAGCAGAAAGAGATGCAAAGTACTTCAATATTGGAAGAGCTATTTCCATGTAATCATAAGAATTTGGTTGGGTTGATTTGAATTCTAGCCAATTGTGTGTATCCCATAGAAGAACTAACTATGAAAATTAGTGGGATTTATAAGTAACAAAAGAGGGACACAACGATAAGAAGAAGATGTAGAGTTTGGTTGGACTGATCTGAAAGAGCACTAATGCTTGTACACAAATTTTCTGTACGCTTTCGTTACAAGTAGAAACAATGCAAACGCATTGTTTTGCTTATTTATTATCTAGGAGCACCTATGGTAATAGTACGCAAAAGTTGCCTACTATTATCATTTTTTCATCTGAAATAACACTTTCAGTCAATCTTTTAAATTTTTTTTTGAATTAATTTTCAAATTTTTCTTTATCAGAGCTATTATTTTCATATTTTAAGGCCGGCACTTCTTATACGTCTCTGTCAGTTTTATCCTTTATTCAAGTCAAATAAAAAATGAAACATTGTTTTTTTCTGTTTTGTTCAGTGCGTGAGTGAAACAATAGTTTAAGGATGTTGACTTATCTTGTTTGTTCTTTATTAATATTCTAATTACTCCTAACAATTTTTTTTAAAATTTTTTCCCTTTCGTATGAAGCACGCCTATCTATGTTGGTATTATTTGACTTAATGTAAGAAAAAGTATATAGGCCCACCATCATTATTTATGAAATTCTGTCTCATCTCAATCTTAAAGAGAAGTTGAAAATGGAATTTTTTTAATATATGTGCAAATGTGTGAGCATATTCCCATTTTGTTTTACGACTTTTGCTCATACCCACTACTAGATAATACGCAATCAAATTAAACTTACAATATTTACAGGTACAATAATACGCAATCAAATACGCAATCAAATGACATTGCCTTTTAAATGAATGGATATTTTTCCGACTACTAGATAAGTGCTAGCAGGTTAAAGAAAATCACTTCTAGATATGGTCAGAAGATTGTTGGCTTTTTTTTTGTTTTTTTTTCTAATTTCGTGTTTTCTAGGTAATTTTCTATCTATGCTTCTAAAATACTTTTTCCTTTTTGTGAATTCTTTTTTCTATGCATGAAAACGCCATCCATTAATGAGAATAAATCCAGAAGAAGGAGAAGCTAAGCCAGCAAACTGTGGAGAAAGAGATGCAATAATACAATATTTACAGTTACAATTTCAAATGAAATACGCAATCAAATTAAACTTACCTCACTCACAGAATTTACACACCTTCTGCCAATGCTTTTGATCGCATGATCTCCTCTTCTACTCGTGAAACACTGCCAAAAAAAAAAAAGAAGCTTTTTCTAGTATTCTTTTCCTTGTTTTGAGTTTTTTTGAAAGTGTATGGAAACAGAACACCGGAAATTGAAACAAAGAGTTGAAACACAAGCAGCACACTACAGATGCAGAGAGTAGTTCAGTATCTTTTTTTTTTTTTTCTGTTTTTTATTTTGGGTTCTTTAAAGGTATCTGGAATAAGAACAATCAACTACAAAAATTAGAAGTGAAAGTAGAAGAGATGCAGAGTGCTTCAATATTAGAAGAGTTATTTTCACATAATCACAAGAATTTGGTTGGGTTAATTTGAATTTTAGCCAGTAGTGTGTTTCAAAAAGAAGAATCAACTACAAAAATTAGTGGGATTTATAAGTAAGACAAGAGGGACACAAGGGTAAGAAAAAAATGCAGAGTGTGGTTGGACTAATTTGAAATGACACTTTCAGTCAATCTTTTTTCTCTTTTGAATTACTTTCCAAGTCTGTCTTTATTAATATTCTAATTACTTCAAACTTTTTTCTTAGTTTTTTTCCTTTCGTGCGAAGCACGCCTATCTATGTTGGTATTATAATACTTATTGTAAGAAATATTGGAGCTCCCTGACAAGTATGTATGCCTGCCATCATTATTAATGAATTCTGCCTTATCTCAATCTTAAAGAGTAGTTGAAAATGGAATCTTTTTAATATATGTGCAAATGTGCGAGCATATTCCCAATTTGTTTTACATCTTTTGCTCATACACCGCAGGAGATGGTATTGCAAAGTATTCAATTCTGAAGTGATGTGTCCATAATGATACACTAATAAAATCTGATTCTATGCTTTTGGGATTCAAAATGAGAGGGAAGTAAAAAAAAAAAGATACGTACAAAATTAAAAAAAAAAGAATTAAAAAGAGATAAATAAAAAATAATTAAAATTAAAAAAATAAAAGCTAAAAAAATTAAAATCTCACGATAATGTACTTCATCTCCGCAGCTGATGGTAACTTTTGTTTTTGTGTGTAGGGTTTTTTTATGAAAGGAATCTGCAACAAGAACAACGAAATTGTGGGGAAATAAAATTGCAACAGAAAATTGGAAAACAGGCGTAGCACACGCAAAGCACTGAAATTGGAAGCAGATACAAAGAGTACTTGTGTAATGGAAGAACTATTCCCTCAAAAACACATCGCCTTTGCTTGGGCTGATCTAAGTGCCTTTAACATCCATATCTTTCTTTGTTAATATTTTTTTTTAAGTAAAATTTAAGCTGAGAGGAAGTTCTCCATTTTAAGGAAAAGGATATACTAAGAGCAGCATTGTTGACAAAGAATTTAAACTTAAAACATAAATAAAAATATTTAAATCTTACAAATCGAATCAACTCATGAACTTTTTTTTATTAATATTCTAATTACGACTGAGTTGGCCTTAATTTTTCCTTGCCGTTTCGTGTGAAGCAAGCTTATGGATTTTGTTATTATAAGTAGTTTTATGTTATTATAACATACAACTTGCTAATCCAACATCAGTCTTAGAAGGAACGTGGAAGTGATATCTTTGTAATATATATGTGCAAATGGTAGGAAGCAGACAAAGGCACTCTAGTTCTGACTGATACACAGCAAACCCCTCCGCGTTGGCCTTGTCTCCTTTTTCTCTGTTCCTTTTTCAAAGGACTGGTCCATAGCACGCCAGTTCTATATTTTTAAGTTGATTTTTTTTTTGTAATTTTTTTGGGTTGATTTTTTTTGGGGTGAGATTTTGGGTTGATTTAAATCCAAGTTCTTTTAGATGAATAAATTTATAATAAAGTGGCAAACCCAAATATAAATGAATGTATCAATATTCTAAGTCTTTCTTTCTTTTTATTTTTTATCTCTAAATCTTTCTTTATTAATATTTCAATCAGTCCAAACTTTTCTGCACTGGCTGTCTCCATTTGATTTCATCTTAATGTCCCCCTATTGTCTAATTAATTTTGTTCTCATGGTTTCCTTCCTTTGAAAACACTGATTTCTTTCAATATATAAGTACAACTTGCTAAGTGGCCTACATCAAAATATTAGACGCATGAAAATGATTTTTTCAATGGGTTTTTATATCTATATCTTATGCATCATGCATTACAATCAATCATATGAGGGTACTAAAAACTATATAGCACGCCAGTTCTATATTTTTAAGTTGATTTTTTTTTTGTGATTTTTTGGATTTGATTTTTTTTGGGGTGAGATTTTGGGTTGATTTAAATCTAAGTTCTTTTAGATGAATAAATTTATAATAAAGTGGCAGACCAAAATGTAAATGAATATATCAATATTCTAAGTCTTTCTTTCTTTTTATTCTTTATCTCTAAGTCTGTCTTTATCAATATTTCAATCAATCCAAACTTTTCTGCACTAGCTGTCTCCATTTGATTTCATCTGAATGTCCCCTTATTGTCTAATTAATTTTGTTCTCATGGTTTCCTTCCTTTGAAAACACTGATTTCTTTTAGTATATAAGTACAACTTGCTAAGTGGCCTACATCAAAATATTAGGCGCGGGGAAAATGATTTTTTTAATGGGTTTTTATATCTATATCTTACGCATTATGCATTCCAATCAATCATATGAGGGTACCGAAAATTATTCAATTCTAAATTGATATGGCCAGGATAAAATATAATAATGTATTATATAAAATGCACAGAGGCTCTTTCAATTTTTACTGATATATAAATAGTCATTTTCACGTTTTGAGCGTATTAATGTATAAAGGGACCCAAGATTAAAAATTCGAATTTGATCCTAAGAATTGCATTTGTTGGGAGGGGTTATTAGTGATTGATTTTAAATGTGTATTATTCTTGCACCTAATAATCATATGAAAATAGTACATAAAAATATCTAAAAAGAAAAAACTTCAACTACAGCATGTGCCATTAAATTCTAAACTTCAAAGTTTCAAACATTAAACACAAAAACTAAATATTAAATTCTAAGTCTTAAATCATTAATTTTAAATCTTAAACAAAAATGAAAGCAGAAGGAGATGCAAAGTACTTCAATATTGGAAGAGCTATTTCCACGTAATCATAAGAATTTGGTTGGGTTGATTTGAATTCTAGCCAATAGTGTGTATCCCATAGAAGAACTAACTATGAAAATTAGTGGGATTTATAAGCAACAAAAGAGGGACACAACGATAAGAAGAAGATGTAGAGTTTGGTTGGACTGATCTGAAAGAGCACTAATGCTTGTACACAAATTTTCTGTACGCTTTAGTTACAAGTAGAAGCAATGCAAAAGCATTGTTTTGCTTATTTATTATCTAGGAGCACCAATGGTAATAGTACGCAAAAATTGCCTACTATTTTCATTTTTCATCTGAAATAACACTTTCAATCAATCTTTTAAGTTTTTTTCTTTTGAATTAATTTCTAAATTTTTCTTTACCAGACCTATTATTTTTATATTTTAAGGCCGACACTTCTTTTACGTATGTATCAATTTTATCCTTTATTCAAGTCAGATAAAAAATGAAACATATTATTTTATTCTGTTTTATTCAGTACGTCAGTGAAATGTTAGTTTAAGGATGTTGGTTTATCTTTTCTGTGCTTTATTAAAATTCTAACTACTCCTAACTTTTTTTTTAACTTTTACCCTTTCGTGTGAAGCACGCCTATCTATGTTGGTATTATATGACTTAATGTAAGAAAAAATATATAGGCCCACCATCATTATTTATGAAATTCTGTCTCATCTGAATCTTAAAGAGGAGTTGAAAATGGAATTTTTTTAATATATGTCCAAATGTGTGAGCATATTCCCATTTTGTTTTACGACTTTTGCTCATACCCCACAGCTGATGGTATTGCAAAATATTCAATTCTGAAGTGATGTGTCCATAATGATACACTCAACGAACCGGATTCTATGCTTTTGGGCTTCAAAATTAGAGGGAAGTAAAAAGAATAGATACATATAAAATTAAAAAGAGAGATAAATAAAAAGTTATTAAAATTAAAAAATTAAAATAAAGAATTAAAATCTCACAATAATCTACTTCATATTATTAGTTGGTATTCACTAATTGTTGCCCATTCAATTTTTTTTTTGGCACCGTTTTAATATTATTTGTTGGTGTCCTTGTGCTGTGCTCTGCCAAGCTACCAAGCAATAGACTTTCAAATTATCATTTGCGAACAGTTTTAGGTTGGTATCTAAAAGAGAGTAAATATATACCTATGTTTCAAAACTTACAACTTTGCCCATGAAATGCACTATTTATCTTTTGTTATGCGTGGGCAAGTTGTAAGTTTTGAAACGTGACTTTAACAGAATTCTCTAAAAGAAGAACCACAGAAATAAATGGATAAAAATTTAAGATGTAGGGAGACATTATGTTTATTGTTTTATAATTGCTGCATACGTTAGCGTTTGCCGTTAGAAACAAAAATTACAGAAGCACAGAAAATGATATTACCTTTTAAATGAATGGACATTTTTCCCGCTGCTAGCTAAGTACTAGCAGGTTGAAGAAAATCACTTGTAGATATGGTCAGAAGATTGTTGGCTTTTTTTTTTTTTTAAATTTTGTGCTTTCTAGGTAATTTTCTATCTATGCATCTAAAATACTTTTTCCTTTTTGTGAATTCTTTTTTCTATGCATGAAAACGCCATCCATTAATGAGAATAAATCCAGAAGAAGAAGAAGCTAAACCAGCAAATTGTGGAGAAAAGAGATGCAATAATACAATATTTACAGTTACAATTTCAAATGAAATACACAGTCAAATTAAACTTACCTCACTCACAGAATTTGCACACCTTCTGCCAAGGCTTTTGACCGCAAGATCTCCTCTTCTACTCGTGAAACACTGCCAAAAAAAAAAAAAAAGCTTTTTCTAGTATTCTTTTCCTTGTTTTGAGTTTTTTTGAAAGTGTATGGAAACAGAACACCGGAAATTGAAACAAAGAGTTGAAACACAAGCAGCACGCTACAGATGCAGAGAGTAGTTCAGTATCTTTTTGTTTTTGGTTTTCTTTTTTTGTTTTTTATTTTGGGTTCTTTAAAGGTATCTGGAATAAGAACAATCAAAATTGAAGAAGAGAATTGGAACAGGAGTAGCACACACAAAGCTGTTGATGCTGATGCGGAGAGTAGTGCAATAATAGAGGAGTTATTATTCTCACAAAATCATATGGAGCTTATAGGCAGTAGTTTAATTTGTGTTTTTCTGATTGAACACATTTGTAGCATACACTTTCTGGTTTGATATATATAATTTATGTAAATGGACATCCTCAAGTTGTTTGGATTTACAGCACTCGCCATAGAAGAAATAATCCATCATATGTGCAAACTAATTAAATGCAATTTGGCTTGCTGCATAAAAAGGACCTCCACTACAGCATGGTCAGCTGTCCCCAGTTTTAGATCCACGAACCATATATAACATCAACAAGCAGCACTATTGAACTTAAGCGCTAAATAGTAAATACACATGCGCAGTTTAACTGATTGTTCCCCAATTTTTTGATCATCTGTCATCTGATTACTCACAATTCAGACAGAAAGCAAGCACTATGGAGACATCAGTTGATTGGAGAGTGAGGGCGATTGTAGCATGGTATTTATCATAAAATAAGCTGTGTGATGGGTCTGACCTTCTAAGTAAGCCTCTTGAACTCAAGTAATAAATTTTCATTCATTTCAGCTATCTTATACTCAAGATATCCCAGCATATTAATATCTTTGCTGTTGAAATTGGTAGCTCCATGTTAGTCAAGCTGTCGTTTGCACAAAATCTTCTAAACACAAATTTTAAAGGATCACATCCCATGAAAACTCAATTATCTAAACAGAAAAGCACATATTTTTTTTTAATTCACTCTTCCGTTCACTATGATCAGAGCGACAAGTAGAACACTAGATGAGGATTAGAAAGCGAAAGATGATTTCTCTTACCGTCCATTTCAACGATCGGTTCTCCACCTTTATCTTCTGAAACGCCATTCCCTCTTGCTGCAGATGTCTCCTTCCGCTGAAAATTCTAACTTGAGAGAAACACAAACAATTAACAGCTAGCGATGGAATCCGAGACAGGTATACAACTGAGTAGTATAAGCGTCCCTATGATTCTCGATTCTTTTCAGTTTAACGGTTCTGTATTCTACAGATTAAACCTTGACATCCCATGGTCACTTTTCATACCAACTTACCAACCCGTTGGAATACTTTATAACAAGAGATTCAATCATCTAAACTAGTTGGTGTGTACATCTCTCCACAAACCATCTCACTCCTGCACTTAATGCAGTTTCTTTAGTTACATTCTTTGTTAAATATCATTTTCAGCTTAGTCGAGCCACCACACTACATCCGTTGGAATACTTCATAAATAATGTGAGTTTCAAATTACACATTATATGATATAGAAAATAAAAGGTGTGATCAAATTATCTAAATAGACTTGAGAGTATGTAATTATTTATGGACTTGAACTGAGTTTTGGTAACAATTTAAGTTACAAAATCCAACAATTGAGACCTAATAGTTGGAATGCCGAAAAAAAGGACATAGATGGCCATTATAAGGCAGAAAAAGAACAAAAGAACCTTAGAAGACATTTTTAGTAGTTGTGCAGTTTATCTTGAATCGGCTGCACAATGCACACCATTCATATATTGTCTTCAGCAATTCTTGCTGTGATTTTGTTTGATCTTCCACCATTTGATGCTTTTCTTTATTCACACTCTCAAACTCCTTCTCCAACTCTCTGTTGTCTGCAACACGTATATTTTTTTCTTTTTCAAAAGATGATAGGCTAGCTTCATAACCTTTGATTTTTTTCTTTCACACTCCCCAATTCAAGCTGCAACCAAGTGATCTGTTCCTTCAAAATTGCCTCTTTCTGTTCAGCTTCATGTACAAAATTCTCGTTGGGAGATATAAAATCAAGAGAAGTGGTTCTCTCCTTTTGTTTCGCTTGTTCTTCCTCATTAAATTTCTTTTTCTTCAAGCTCTGCAAATTTCTTGATCATTGCAAAGGCTTCATTAAAGGAGCCTAAAATGCTTGGGAAGTTTTGGTGCAAAGAGTTTATTATAGCCTTAAGTTCATCTGATATAGCTTCATCTTCAAAAGGAAGATTGGACAAGAAGTTGAGAGCAGTATAAAGTTGAATGATGTTGATCTTCGAAGTAGCTATGTCTTCCAAAGGCATCTTCAAAGAGGCTTCCAGATTACAAAGCACCTTTGACACTAGATTATCTTCAATAATAGAAATTCCAGTTGCAATTTCAAGCATGCATACTTGGCTGTCTCCTTCTTTCACAGCTTGAAATAAATTACTGACATGATAATCTTCCAAGTTTTGAAAATTTATAGGATTGCCTTCAATGTCCAAAGCAGTAGAAGTCTCTTGACTGACCCTGATTTTGTCCTATAGGATGAACAATAAAAAGATATTAGTCTTAAGTGATACAAAATTATAATTTTTGTTTACCTAAAAGAAGTCTCAGCTATACATAGAAATGAAATCTTATCTCTTACATTGTAATTTCCCCGTTCAATATAGAAGTTTGAGCAGTGAACTTACTTGTGGAGATGCCTCATGCAAATGAACAACTGATGAGCTCCCTGAGTCAAAGTTGGTTGATGTAGATGCCATGCGAGCTTTCAGGGTATGTTGGAATTGGCTACACAAGAATGACCATTCATGATCCACCTCCAACAATTTTTGTTGTGCCTTCTGCGTTTCCATCATTTGAGACTTGTTTTTTTTCACAAACCGTAGTTCAATCTGCAACCTAGAGATACTATTTTCAAAACTTGCGTCCCTTTCTCGTGCTTCATCCTTAAGATTATTGATCTGGGAAATTATTGAAGCAAGAGTAGAAATTGCCTCTCGTTGCTTAATTATTTCTTCTTCGATAGATTTCTCTCTATCTTCAAGCTCTAAAAGCTTTTTGATTGTAACAAAGGCTTCATTGAAAGAAGACAGAATACTTGGAAATCCTTGTTCCAAAGCATGAATTGCTGATTTACGATCATCCGATAAAACTCCATTTTCAATGGAGAGATGAGACAAAAAGTTGAGACAAGTCTGGAGCCTTTCACTATTGGACTTTGAGCTAGCTATATCTTTCAAATGCATATTGACATAAATGCCCAGATCTGCAAGCATCTTTGCCTCTAGATTATTTTTACTACCAGGAGGGGCCTCATTGGCAGCACCATTTTTCTCCACAAATTGATCTAAATTTTCCTCCTTAACTTCCTGAAGATTTGCAATAACATATTCAAGAAAATTTAAACAAAATTATTTATAAAATAGGTTGATAATGTAATACATTGATCCAAGAAGTCTTCCTTTTTCACATACAAATGTTTCTCTGTCTCTACGTTTATTAATTAGGAGAATGACTAACAAAATTCTATTCATTTTTCTTGATCTGAAATCTTTCAAAAAAGAATCATTTTTATTAACAGATTTCTTATATGCATTACCTGAGATGCCGTATTAACAATAGCAACTGATGGGCTTGACTGTGCTTTTTGTGTTTCTAAGATAGTTGATGAAGTCCCCATGTGATCAACTTTCTTTAATTGATTTTCTGCTACAAGTTCCTCTGATTTAGGATACTCTTGAAAGTGTTGTCCTTCTATTTCTCTAATACTCTGCATAGAACAAGAAAATATATGTAAGTTGTAGTCTATTTGATGTAGTATCTTTACAAGTATACATAATCAAACAGTAAGCATAATTGCCTCAAAAGATTTGAGTCTGTTTTTGGTTTTTCCAGGTGTCTGTTGCTGGTTATTCACATTTGGCACATCCACCAGCTCTAGTACCTCCTATAAGAAGGAATGAATCAGCACAGAAGAGTTAGTTTCAAATGCCCATTTCCATATATATTGAGAAATTGATAGAGTAAAGCTAAACCCACTCTCTCACAAAAATTTAACGAACCCACACACAGCCAGGGAAGCGAGAAGAAGAGTGGGCAGAATGATTTTTTGTTCTTCCAGCATGAAGGCCCTTGAATGGCACAAAATGCGTACAAAATGATAATGCATATGGTGATTTCAAATGTAACTTGATCTATTAAGACTATCTTGTATTTATAATGTATAAAAAGATCTATGTTTTAAGCATTAATCTCTTAGATAAACTAAAATGAACACAATAAATTTACTTGTGGAGATGCCTTATAGATAGGATTTACTAATGAGTTTGATTGGTTTCTCTCCACTTCTGAGGGTGTTGATGAAGTTGCCATAGCTCCCTCTGACTTACAACAGTCTTCCAGACTTTGTTTTTCAGTACCCTATTATAACACGAAGTTATAAATAAGCTGCAGACTCTTTGTTACTATCTTGGAAAAAATATTCTTTAATAGATACATTTCATTACTAAGTGTGCATAAATCAAGAACTGTAATAATTTTTTGAGAAATTTAAATGGAATTTTTACTTAACCTGTGAAAAAGACTGCTCACTCTCTGGTGCAACCTTAGTTATTTCAAACTTCAAATTTTCTGTTCCCATTCGAGAGAAAACAGAAATACTTTCCACAAAAGGATCTTCAATGGTGCTCTGCTGATCTCTAGAATCTTTGTTCAGAGACTCAATTAGTTGTTGGAGTAGTTCTTTTAACTCACAACACAAGTCAAAATCAAGTTCCATAGGATCTGCAATAAACATTTACGGTAATGATAATTGTTAGAGTTGGTAATAATGGGCATAGGCCT
Source organism: Dicorynia guianensis (assembly GCA_037013595.1). Classification (NCBI taxonomy): domain Eukaryota; kingdom Viridiplantae; phylum Streptophyta; class Magnoliopsida; order Fabales; family Fabaceae; genus Dicorynia; species Dicorynia guianensis. Next base: position 9,993,949 of record JASUAB010000009.1, read on the forward strand.
TATATTAGAGTTGGCGTACTATACCTATGTACAATTGTACTGTCAAGATTAGTTCTACTATAAATGCATACTGGTAACCCTCATTAGTTATAGCTTACACAAGAACAACTTTTTTTTCTTCTTCTTAACATGGTATTAGAGCCTAACCCTTTTTCCAAATTAAAAAAATTCTAATCTCAAATTTTTAAACCCTAATCCCTAATTTCCAACACATAAACCCTAATTTCCTAACCCTAAATTTTTGAAATCACAAAATACCCATTTTGATTAGAGTTAAAGAGAACTTCCTCCCTTTGTGTGGCTGCAAGGGCCATATTCTGATGCTTGGGTCGACCTAGAAGGTCACATCTGTGGTTAAAGTGCAATTTCACATGCTGGTGGGGGTGGTAGGCATGATTTTTCACCACCTAGCGGTTGGGTGGCATTGGCATCACAATTTCATAGGTAGAGAGCTGCAACTTGGTGATTTGCAGCCACTTGTAGTGGAGAAATGGTGGTTTTCGTGATTTGGAGGTATATGTAACTCAATTTAGGAATTTTCACAGCGTGGCTTGCTTGATTTCAACTTGGTAGGGCAATCTAGAGCTTAGAGCCATAATTTGGAATGCCTTCTTCATGGGAAGCACGACTTTATTCACTCTTAGAAAATTGGTGAGACCATTTGGATTTTACTTTGAGTTCCTTCTTATTGTTGAGTGTTCTTGTTTAGGTGTGCTAATATAAGATGGTTGAAAATGTGTCCCGTGGTCCTAGCTCTCCTAAAGTGAATGACAATATGGCTAAAAATAAAAATGATTCTAAGAATGTTGACACATAGACCTTATTCTCTGAGATCATTACTACTATAAGAAAGATCATCAACCAGAAGCTAGACAATTATAGGCAACAATATCTCTCTCGGTGGGATTGAAAAGCAGGATCACCTCACTAATATGCCACTGATTAGTGTTGTAAGAATGAGGTAGTTAATGAAGGACAAACAATTGTTTGGTCTTATCTTTAATAAAATTGACAATGAGGTTCAAGACAATACCAATCATTGCAGAACGGTGAAGGAGTTTTGAGAGTTTCTAGAAGAACTTTACTCTAGTAAAGATAATCTAATGCAACTGTAAGACCTATGTCAGGAGCTCTTCCATCTCAATAAGAAAAGGAAATCTTTATACTAAATGTTTACCAAGTTTAATCAAACCTTTAAATAATAGAAGGGTCTCATGCCAGCATAAGCAGTTAGGGGCATTGTGCTTCTTATTGATGTTACCTCTAGAGTTAAGCACAACTCACTAACAAATTCAATCAAGATTTGATTCTTTAACAATTAAGGGGGTTTACTCTTGCCTTCTTCTTGTACCTAGAGACTTATTTACTTAGCTATCAACACTTAAGTCATCTGCTCTCATGAGCTTTACTACAAGAGGAGGGCGAGGTGACCATAGAGGTGGTAAAGGTCAAGGTCAAGATTCTAGAGGACATAATGCACCAAGGGATGGCCAAGGAGAGTCAAGAGGACATGGTGATAGTCTTAATCACATTGAGTGTCACTACAACCATGAGTTTGGCCATTTCAAGAGAAATTGGTCCAAGTTACTAGGGGGAAGGTACTCTCAATCACCTTAGTTTGGCATTACCCAGATGATTGCTATGACTAATAATGAGTTTGCCCACTATAGCCAGTTTTAGGCTTCCCAGCCATCCACTCTCCTTGCCACTCTAGTCCAGATAGGTAATTTTGTTGCATGTGTCTCTGATTCCCATAGGCCTATAGATTGAAGAAATCCTTGTATGGACACAAACAATATCCTTGAGCCTGATTTGGTAGGTTCAATCAAGTTGTGCTAGAATTTAGCCTAACCAAATGTGATTATGATCATTTAGTATTTTTCAAATGTTATAGCTCAAGATGTATTCACCTCGCTGTATATGTAGACAACATTGTCATTATAAGTATAGGCTCAATAGGTATCTCAAAGCTCAAAGTCTTCTTGAAGTCAAAATTATAGACTAAGGAGTTAGGAGCCCTTAGATATTTTTTTAGGTATTGAAGGGGATAGGAGTCGTAAAGGAGTCTCGCTATCATAAAGGAAGTATGTTCTGGACATTTGAGTGAAACAGGCCTGCCAAAGATTGTTACACACTTATGATTCCCAATGTTAAACTAGGACTAGAAGAAAGAGAGCTACTAGAGGAACCAGAATGGTATAGGTGATTGGTGGGGAAACTGAATTACCTGACCATCATAAGACTAGATATTGCATTTTCATTGAGTGTAGCCAGTCAGTTCATGGCCGCCTCAAGAACCTCCCATTGGAAATTTATGATGCAGATATTGAAGTACCTCAAGAAGTCACTAGGATATGGCTTACTCTATCAAAGCCATGGTCATTACAAAGTGGAAGGATTTTCATATACAGATTGGGCAGGTTGTCCTAGAAATCAAAGATTCACTTTAGGGTACTATGTCCTTATAGGCAAAAATTTGGTGTCCTAAAAAAGTAAGAAGCAGGCAATTGTCTCTCACTATAGCAATGAGTCAAAATATTGAGCTATGGCACATGCCACAGCTGAATTAGTCTAGATCTCATAACTCCTCTAATAGCTTGGAATGGAGTGTCTTGAAAATATGGAGCTATGGTGTGATAACTGGACAACCACACATATTGCCACAAACCCTGTCTTCCATGAAAGAACAAAGTATGTTGAAGTGGACTGCCATTTTGTGAGACAAAAACTTGAGGAAGGGATCATAAGTCTAAAGCATGTTAGAGTAGGGGACCAATCAGAAGATATCTTCACTAAGTCCCTTCTAAAGAAACAAGTTGAGAATAGTTGCAACAAGTTAAGCATGATTAATATATAAGCTCCAACTTGAGAGAGAGTGTTAGAGTTGCTAATAACGGGCCTAGACCTTTTACTAGAGCTAGTGTACTACACTAATGTACTATTATACTATCAAGATTAGTTCTAGTACAAATAGCTCATTAGGTATAGCTTACACAAAAATAACTTCTTTTATTCTTCTTAACGATAAGGATGGTGATAATAATAATAACAAAAATGTTTATGATCAAAATGGTAACAAAGAATATGCCATGGAATGTGTACCTTCAATACCTAACCACTGTTCCCCAAAATGCTCAAGATCAATAGTTGATGAAGGAGGAGTAGGAGTGATGTTGGGATTACAGCCATACATAAACTTGTACTCTACTTTCTCCAACTCCATTGCTCCACACACATTTGTAAGATTTGGCAGTCTTACAAGTATTAAACATTTCAGTTTAGGAAAACTCATTTGATGTGGACAAAGGTAGCACATGTTTTAAGGAGATGTTGTCTCGAACAACAAATAACCTCAACTCTAGGAAGTATACCTACGAGGAAGCAAGATTTTCATCATCCTCTTCAACAATTCTTTGCAACTTTTGGCAATTTATTATTATCAACACCTTTAACAGTGGAATTTTTCTCAACATAGAGTCAGAGAAGACCACTTCCAATTTGTGACATCCTTCAATTCGTAATTCACTTAATTTAGGAAGGTATAAAAATTTTTTAAGCCCCTCCATATATACTTCAGCTCAGGTAGATTTCTCAATATCATGATTCTTAAGCTTAAGGACATATATACAGAAAACATCAGACTTAGTGCTTCGATACCAAAAATATCCTCGATTTCATAGCTTTCCAAATGAAGAACTTCCATAGTTAGAAAATGCTTGACAATCCCCTCTAAGTCCTGCAAAAAGCAAACTATTAGCTAAAGCACAAATGCTATTCAATATGAAAAATACTCCAAAACAAAAGGAAAATGCTTTGTAAAAGAAATGGTACCATTGTCATAATGAATTCCGGTTGTGTTGCACCTGAATGACCCATATTAGCATTACTAATAGATTTGTCAGCAAACTTGGGACAATTATTAATGGAAAGTCAATTGAAAGATGGATTTACTGCAAAATAATCTATGGGGCAAATGCCAATCATGTTTGGGAGGTTCAAGAGAGAAAGATCTTCCAAAGCAGAGGGATGAATATGAATCCCAGCATTATGATCTGGACCATCATCATGGCATCGTTCTACCATATATATCAATTTGCTACAATTCTTGACAACCAGTCTTTTTAAGTTTGGGAAGATGGACACATGATCATGATTATCTCCCATGTCTGTTATTATGTACTTCAATCCATGACATTTGTCAATTGTCAACTCTTGCAATGACATTTTTGTAGCATTGGATAAACTAAAAAGTGATGTTATCTCCCCACAGTTTGAAAGTCTTAACCATTTAACATTACTTAGGATCAATGATTGCCCCAAAAGACAACAGGAACTATCAGAAGGGCCAACACATGCATAATCTGATGCCTGTAACACCTGCAAAATCATAATCACTTCTTAAAAGAAATCTAATACAATTTATTGCTTGTACAAGTGTAAGTGTATCTTTGTACATGGTTGCTGGAAATTCACTTTCTTGAAAAAAAAGAAAAAAATGTTCCACTTCAAGAGCATAATTAAATAAAGATAAATTGAGAGGGGAAACCTTATAAACAACTAGGCTGGCTATATTTGTGGTATTTTTCTTAATTTGGGCTTAGAAGTACTTCCAAAACAACACATTTGACCCCAAGGCTTGTGGAGATGCTACTGTTCTATGGCGCAACCATTTCTTGGGAGTGCAGATGAAGAGTTGGAATTAGGATGACAACATTTCAGAAACATGCTGACAAATTTTGGAATATGATCTAGTTTCATTCTTCCCAAGGACGGGAGTATGATTTCCTTTCCATTTGGTTGCAAAGCATGGTCATCAAGATGGCATGAGGAAAAGAAATATTTTAGCTCACCACAAAGAAATATTTCAATAGTTTCCAGTAAGGGAAGGTCTCCATCAGAAAAATTTGGGAATACAAATTCCAATTGGTCACATTGACCTATTCTGAGAGATTTTAGTTTTGGAAATATTAAAACATGATCATCTTCAACTATCTGCTCCTCCTGTGATTGCTCATCTATTATTATGTATTTAAATTCCTTGCATTCACATATTATCAAATATCGCAATGAAACAAGACTTTGAGCAGTGGAAAGTGTGAATAGAGAAGTAAATGCAGGACAAGATTTTATGTGAACTTCCTTAAGGCTTTCAAAAGACAACTATTGTGGGCTATAACTATAGAATAATGTTTTCAATGCATCCATATAATAAAGAAAAATATTAACCACCTTAGAGAATGTTGTTTTTACCATTAATAATGAATGAATATTGGTAGCATGGATGAGATACTCGATCCTAGAACAACAATAAAGTGTAATAGAAGTTAGACCACTCATTTTTCCGCCTATGGCTGTAATTATGTCTGGAATTATAGCTTTATAACCTCCCTGAATGTGATACAAGTCAAGGCACTCTGCTCTGCAAACTAGATCCAAAATTTGTGCATTTGAGGCATCAAGATTAAAATATTCAATTGCCAAAGCCCTAGAAATGGTTCCATCAAATAACCAATTATGGGACCGAGATCCACCTCGTATCTCTATGTGATATCTTTGAAATGCTGTTAAAATGTTTTCTTTGCCAAATAAGTTAGCAACAATTTCTTGGTTTAAATCCCAAGTTGCTCCAACTTCTGCTTTGTAAATGTTCTTGAAATATAGTTCTTGTATATTGGAAAGTAAGCCAATCACTGTGTAAGGATTTTGTCCAAATTCACAATGAATTATGCTAAGCAATTTCAATTTTCTCAATTTCACAATTCCAATGGGCAATTCATGCATTGAACAATCTCTCAACTCAAATATTTCAAGATTTTGAAGATCTTCCACAACATCCATCTGGCTTATCTTGAAATTTAACAAGTGTATTACTCGAAGACTTTTTAATGATCCAATTGATTGTGGCAGAGGTAAATTTAGGCTTCCCCATTTCTTTCTATTATCAAGAGCTAAAACTCTCAAAACTTTCATTCTTTCAAAAAATGACTCTTGTACCTCTACAAAAGCTTCATCTATGTTAGCTAATATAAGAATCTCAAGTTTGGACCAATCTAACTGATCATTGATAAATATGCCACAACAATACAAATACCTTATTGTATTTGTACATTGTTTGTTATCCGCATTGTTCCTAGCTACCATTTCCAAAACTCCAAATTGATTCTCTTTATTTGCTATCTAGTGAGCTGTATCACATACCAAGTCATGCATCTTGACACATCCTTTTTTGCCTTTCGACAACAAACAAGAGTCTACAAGTTTTCTCTTAGCATTATCCACATGGCTCCTTGTTGCTTCATATGAGTGAACTTCCCCAAATAGGCCTAATCCAAACCCAAACCTGGTTAAATGTTCCACTTGGATCTCATAATCATCTGGAAACATAGAACATAACAAGAATAGCTTCTTGGCTTCATCATTAGTTAGATGATCATAGCTAACCTTTAGTTGCTTATAAATTGCAATGTAATCTGTACCATCAGCACTTCTCAAGCCACTCAAAACTGAATTCCACACATCTAAAGGCTGGTTCTTTAAGGTGCTAGCAATAATTGCGATTGCAATAGGTAATCCTTTGCATTCCTTTGCAATTTCTTTTCCTTTATCCCTTAAGTCTCTAGATGAATTATTGCTTATTCCAACAAGACTTTCAAATAGAACTTGTGCATCCTTAGTACTTAAGGGCTCTAATCTAATTTGGTTTTCACATTCCATTGAATTGCATACTCCAATATCACGTGACGTCAGCAAAACTTTACAATTGTGATTCTTGCCACTAGATGGAATTCCAATTTTATTCAAATCAATCTTGTCCCACAGGTCATCAAGTATTATAAGCACTTTTCCTCCCCTAGTTAATCTTGACCATAATCTTTTAGGCTGATTTGATTCAGTTTCCTTCTCCAATGGCAAGCCTAGTGGGCCTGCAATGTCATCTTGGATCTTTCTGATATTTAAATCATTGGACACAGTAGTAAAGATAACTTCATCAAATACCTTTAAACCCTTTAGTTCCTTACCCACATTGATTGCTAGTATGGTTTTACCCAATCCCCCTATCCCATGCAATCCCACAATGTAGTCACTACCATTTTTAAGTGCCTCAAAGACTTTTTTATATGTCGAAGTTCTGCCATCCAAATCAATAAATTTTTTTGAAGCATGGAATTCAATACCTAGAAGTTTAGCATCTACCCCAACTTTCAAGAAGTTTTGTGTTCTTAGTTCAGAAATCTCCAACTTCATTCCATCCAGCTCATTGCCTCGACGATATAGCTTAATGCAATTAGGACATAATCCATAGAAACATGTCATTTTCTCTTTTGGTTCTTTTTCCAATATTTGGCTCTTCTTTTCTTGCTCTTCTTTGATGTATTTGTTGGTGTCATTTAACCAAGCATGGATGTCATACCAAACAATTTCATCTCTATTCCTTGCTTGAGCAATGTCTTCTTCCACACTTTTTCTTTTGTCTATCAACTTTTTCTTCTCTTTCTCGAAATCCTTAACAATGGGCTTGAAACAGCATATGTAATGAGTTTCATTTAAAATTGGATCAAGCAATTTGCCACCAAGCATAGTTGCCAAATCTGTTAGGATGGTTGTCATCTATTTTGAAAATTAAATAAGCACATCAATAGGTCATATTAATTTAGAGTCAATATCACCAAACTTGGAAACATTGATATTTATATTCATATTCAACATTAAAAGTTACACCAAATAATTTTTCTTTTGAATGAATTGTTATATACTAGATTATTGTAAAGAGATTTTGAGACAAAGGTCAACCCCAAGAACACCAATAATTTGATGATATGGAAAAGATTCCCTACATTTCTTTGTACTCAACATTTCTAGCATACAATTTTGAAATTATATAGGTTAAAATGTATAAAATCCTCTTATGCTTAAGTGCCATTTTAAAATTATGGTCCACTTGGACTTTAAAAACTTTGCAAAAAATTCTCTTATACTTGAAGAAATAAGCGAAAAACCTCACCCCGCAGCTCATGGTATTCTGAACTAAAGTAATCAATTCGAAAGTCATGAGTTTATAATCATACAATAATTTATTTTGTAGAAGAATATATATATATATATATTTATAATCTTATATATATATATGAGAGAAAAAATAAAGTTAAATAAAAAATAATAATTTACTCATTTAAATTACTTATAAGAAGAAAATTAAATATGTAACATCAATAAATAAATGTGTGATAATATCATTTTTATATTATTATGGAAAGATTTTTTTTCTTAAAGAAAATAAAGATAACGAAAAATTTATTAAAAAAATTATATTAAAAGTATGCAATTTAAAAACGAGTGCTACAGTAATATTTTTACTTGTCTCTAATTATAATGGTGCTATAGAGTCTTACATTACGTCTCGAATTTAAATTTGGCTTCTTCAACTTTAGAAGATTCGATTCTTAGATTTATTGGGAAGAAAATTTTTATACAGATTAGCTAGCTAATCTTGCAACTCAGGAAAACAATGATCACCAAATCTTTAATGCTATGCCATTGGGCTTAATCTTTTTTTTAGATAAATTTAAAATATATTTTAATCGATAAGTAAGGATTTATCTCTTTTGAAAGGGCCTTCCTTTTGTTGCTAATCTCATTGGTGTTAGCAGATGAAGGCACGCCATTTCTGACTGACACATAGCAGCACCCTTCCGCATTGGCCTTATGTCCTTCTTCTCTATTCCTTTTTCATTGGATTGGTACATAACACGCCAGTTCTATATTTTTAAGTTGAATTTTTTTTTTTGTAATTTTTTTGGGTTATTTCTTTTTTGTATGAGATTTTGGGTTGATTTAAATCTAAGTTCTTTTAGATGAATAAATTTTTTTTTCAATTAGTCCAAACTTTTCTGCACTGGCTGTCTCCATTTGATTTCGCCTTAATGTCCTCCTATAGTCTAATTAATTTTGTTCTCATGGTTTCTTTCCTTTGAAAACGCTGATTTCTTTCAGAATATAAGTACAATTTGCTAAGTAACCTATATCAAAATATTAGATGCATGAAAATGATTTTTTTTAATGGAATTTTATATCTATGTCTTATGCATGGCACATTACAATCAATCATATGAGGGTGCTGAAAATTATTCAATTCTAAATTGATATGGCCAGGATGACATATAATAATTTATTAGATAAAATGCATAAGGCTCTTTCAATTTTTATTGATATGTACTTAGTCTTTTAACGTTTTGTGTGTATTAATGTATACCTTAAACTTAATTTAAAGTATAATTAAGAAACCTAAAATTAAAATTTTAAATTCAATTCCTAGAATCACTTTCATTGAGAGGAATTATTAGTAATTGATCTCAAGTGTATATTGTTCTCATACCTAATAATAATACAGAAATATGGCATAAAAATATCCAAAAAAAGCTCCAACTACTGAATGTGCCATTAAATTCTAAGCTTTGGAGCTTCAAACATTAAACATAAAAAATAAATCCTGAATTTTAAGTCTTAAATCATTAATTCTAAATCTTAAATGAAAGTGAAAGGGGAAGGAGATGCAGAGTACTTCAATATTGCAAGAGCTATTTTCACATTATCATAAGAATTTGGTTGAGTTAATTTGAATTATGGCCAATAGCGTGTTGCACATAGAAGACCAACTATGAAAATTAGTGGGATTTATAAGTAAGAAAAGAGGGACACAACGATAAGAAGAAGATGCAGAGTTTGGTTGGACAGATTTGAAAGAACACTAATGCTTATACACAAATTTTTTATACGCTTTAGTTACAAGTAGAAACAAAAGAGTGCAAAAGCATTGTTTTGCTTTTTTATTATCTAGGAGCACGCATGGTAATAGTACGCAAAAGTTGCCTACTATTATCATTTTTCATCTGATACGGCACTTTCAGTCAATCTTTTAAGTTTTTTTCTTTTGAATTAATTTTCAAGTTCTTCTTTATTAATATTCTAATTATTCCTAACTTTTTTCTTAATTTTTTTCCTTTGGTGTGAAGCATGCCTATCTATGTTGGTTATATAAGACTTAATGTAAGAAATATTGGAGTTCACGACAAGTATGTAGGCCTACCATCATTATTAATGAAATTCTGTCTCATCTCAATCCTAAAGAGTAGATGAAAATGGAATCTTTTTAATATATGTGCAAATGCGTGAGCATATTCCCATTTTGTTTGACATCTTTTGCTCATACCCCACAGCTGATCGTATTGCAAAATATTCATTTCTGAAGTGATGTGTCAATAATGATACACTAATAGAATTTGATTCCATACTTTTTGAGATTTAAAATTAGAGGAAAGTAAAAACAAATAGATACGTACAAAATAAAAAAGGAATTAAAAAAATAAATAAATAAATATTAAAATTAAAAAATAAAATCAAAGAATTAAAATCTCAGAATAATCTACTTCATATTATTAGTTGGTATCCTTCCCCATTTTAATACTTTTTTGGGTAACACCATTTTAATATTATTTGTTGGTGTCCTTGTGCTGTGCTCTGCCAAGTTACCAACGTAGGTTCCAAGCAATAGACTTTTAAATTATTATTTGCAAACAGTTTTGGGTTGGTATCTAAATGAGGAACCACAGAATGGAGAAAAATTTGAGATGTGGGGAGACATTAAGTTTATTAGTGTATCATGGTATTTATCGTAAAATGAGCTGTGTGATGGATCTGATCTTCTAATTAAGCCCCTTGTACTCAAGTAATAAATTTTCATTCATTTCAGCTATCTTACACTTAAGATCTGCTAGCATATTAATATCTTTGCTGTTGAAATTGGTAGCTTCATGTTAGTCAAGGTGTTGTTTGCACAAAATCTTCTAAACATGAACCTTAAAGGATCACATTATTTATGATCAAAGCGACAAGTAGAACACTAGATAAGGATTAGAAAGCAAAAGATAAAATTTGATCTAAAATAATCCTAACTTTTTTAAGTCAATCTTTCAGTCAATCTTTTAAGTTTTTTTTTTTGAATTAATTTTCAAGTTCTTCTTTATTAATATTCTAATTATTCCTAACTTTTTTCTTAATTTTTTTCCTTTCGTGTGAAGCATGCCTATCTATGTTGGTTATATAAGACTTAATGTAAGAAATATTGGAGTTCACGACAAGTATGTAGGTCTACCATCATTATTAATGAAATTCTGTCTTATCTCAATCCTAAAGAGTAGCTGAAAATGGAATCTTTTTAATATATGTGCAAATGCGTGAGCATATTCCCATTTTGTTTGACATCTTTTGCTCATACCCCACAGCTGATGGTATTGCAAAATATTCATTTCTGAAGTGATGTGTCAATATTGATACACTGACAGAATTGGATTCTATATTTTTGAGATTTAAAATTAGAGGTAAGTAAAAATAAATGATACGTATAAAATTAAAAAAAAAGAATTAAAAAGAGATATAAATAAAAAATTATTAAAATTAAAATAAAAAATTAAAATCTCAAAATAATCTACTTCATCTTATTAGTTGGTATCCACTAATTGTTGTCCATTTTAATATTTTTTTGGTTTTAATATTATTTGTCGGTGTCCTTGTGCTGTGCTCTGCCAAGTTACCAACGTAGGTTCCAAGCAATAGACTTTTAAATTATTATTTGCAAACAGTTTTGGGTTGGTATCTAAAAGAAGAACCACAGAAACATATGGAGAAAATTTTGAGATGTGGGGAGACATTAAGTTTATTATTTTATAATTGCTGCATATGTTAGCATCTCTCATTAGAAACAAAAATTACAAAAGCACAGAAAATGATATTGCCTTTTAAATGAATGGACATTCTTTTAACTACTAGCTAGATGCTAGCAGGTTGAAGAAAATCACTGCTGGATATAGTCAGAAGATTGTTGACTTTTTTTTTTATTTTTTTAATTTCGTGTTTTCTAGGTAATTTTCTATCTATGCTTATAAATACTTTTTTCTTTTTGTGAATTCTTTTTTCTACGCATGAAAACGCCATCCATTGATGAGAATAAATCCAGAAGAAGCCACCAAACTGTGGAGAAAGAGATGCAATAACAATATTTCAAATGAAATACACAGTCAAATTAAACTTACCTCACTCACAGAATTTGTACACCTTCTGCCAAGGCTTTTGACCGCAAGATCTTCTCTTCTACTCCTGAAACACTGCCAAAAAAAAACTTTTCTAGTTTTATTTTTCCTTTTTTCTAGTTTTTTGAAAGTGTATGGAAAAAGAACACCGGAAATTTAAACAAAGAGTTGAAACACAAGCAGCACACTAAAGCAGATGCAGACAGTAGTTCAGCATTTTTTTTTTCTTGTTTTCTTTTTTCTGTTTTTTATTTTGGGTTCTTTAAAGATATCTGGAAGAAGAGCAATGAAAATTGAAGAGAATTGGAACAGGAGTAGCACACACAAAGCAGTTGAAGCTGATGCAGAGAGCAGCGCAATAATAGAAGAATTATTATTCTCACAAAAACATATGGAGCTTGTAGGCAGTAGTTTAATTTGTGTCTTTCTGATTGAACAAATTTATAGCATACACTTTCTGGTTTGATATATATATATATATATATATATATATATTTTATGTAAATGGACATCCTCAAGTTGTTTGGATTTACAGCACTCGCCATAGAAGAAATAATCATCCATCATATGTGCAATAATTAAATGCAATTTGGCTTCTGTATAAAAAGGACCTCCACTATAGCATGGTCAGCTGTCCCCAGTTTTAGATCCACAAACCATATATAACATCAACAAGCAGCACTATTGAACTTAAGCGCTAAATAGTAAATACACATGCGCAGTTTAACTGATTGTTCCCCAATTTTTTGAGCATCTGTCATCTGATTACTCACAATTCAGACAGACAGCAAGCACTATGGAGACATCAGTTGATTGGAGAGTGAAGGCAATTGTAGCATGGTATTTATCGTAAAATGAGCTGTGTGATGGATCCGACCTTCTAATTAAGCCCCTTGAACTCAAGTAATAAATTTTCATTCATTTCAGCTATCTTACACTGAAGATCTCCTAGCATATTAATATGTTTGCTGTTGAAATTGGTAGCTTCATGTTAGTCAAGGTGCTGTTTGCACAAAATCTTCTAAACATGAACCTTAAAGGATCACATTATTTATGATCAAAGCGACAAGTAGAACACTAGATAAGGATTAGAAAGCAAAAGATGGTTTCTATTACCGTCCGTCTCAATGATCGGTTCTCCACCTTTATCTTCTGAAACACCATTCCCTCTTGCTGCAAATGTCTCCTTCCGCTGAAAATTCCGACTTGAGTGAAACACACAAAAACAATTAACAGCTAGCGATGGAATCCGAGACAGGTATACAACTGAGTAGTATAAGCACCCCTATGATTCTCGATTCTTATTAGTTTAACGGATGTGTATTCTATAGATTAAACCATGACATCCCATGGTCACTTTTGATACCAACTTACCAACCCTTTGGAACACTTTGTAACAAAAGATTCAATCATCTAAACTAGTTGGTGTGTACATCTCTCCACAAACCATCTCACTCCTGAACTTAATGTAGTTTCTTTAGTTACATTCTTCATTAAATATCATTTTCAGCCTAGTCGAGCCACTACACTACATTCTTTGGAATACTTCATAAATAATGTGAGCTTCAAATTACACATTATATGATATAGAAAATAAAAAGCGTGATGAAATTATCTAACTAGACTTGAAAGTATGTAATTATGTATGGACATGAACTGAGTTTTGGTAACAATTTAAGTTACAAAATCCAACAATTGAAACCTAATAGTTGGAATGCTGAAAAACAAAGGACATAGATGGCCATTATAAAGTAGAAAAAAGAGCAAAAGAACCTTAGAAGACATTTCTAGTAGTTATGCAGTTTATCTTGAATCGGCTGCACAATGCGCACCATTCATAGTTTGCCTTCAGCAATTCTTGCTGTGATTTTGTTTGATCTTCCACCATTTGATGCTTTTCATTATTCACACTCTCAAACTCCTTCTCCAACTCTCTGTTGTCTGCAACACGCATATTTTTTTCTTCTTCAAAAGATGATAGGCTAGCTTCATAACCTTTTATTTTTTCTTTCACTCTCTGCAATTCAAGCTGCAACCAAGTGATCTGTTCCTGCAAAATTGCCTCTTTCTGTTGAGGTTCATGCACAAAATTCTCATTGGGAGATATAAAATCAAGAGCAGTGGCTGTCTCCTTTTGTTTCTCTAGTTTTTCCTCATTAGATTTCTCTTTTTCTTCAAGCTCTGCAAATTTCTTGATCATTGCAAAGGCTCCATTGAAGGAGCCTAAAATGCTTGGGAAGTGTTGGTGCAAAGAGTTTATTATAGACTTAAGTTCGTCTGATATAGCTTCATCTTCAAAAGGAAGATTGGACAAGAAGTTGAGAGCAGTATAAAGGTGAATGGTGTTGTTCTTCGAAGTAGCTATGTCTTCCAATGGCATCTTCAAAAAGACTTCCAAATTAGAAAGCACCTTTGACACTAGATTATCTTCAATAATAGAAATTCCAGTTGCAATTTCGAGCATGCATACTTGGCTGTCACCTTCTTTTGCAGTTTGAAATAAATTACTGACACGATAATCTTCCAAGTTTTGAAAATTTATAGGATTGGCTTCAATGTCCAAAGCAGTAGAAGTCTCTTGACTAACCCTGATTTTGTCCTATAGGATGAACAATAAAAAGATATCAGTCTTAAGTGATACCAAATTGTAATTTTTGTTTACCTAAAAGAAGTCTCAGCTATATGTGGAAATGAAATCTTGTCTCTTACATTGTAATTTCCTCGTTCAATATAGAAGTTTGAGCAGTGAACTTACTTGTGGAGATGCCTCATGCAAATGAACAACTGATGAGCTCCCTGAGTCAGAGTTAGTTGATGTAGATGCCATGCTAGCTCCTAGGCTATGTTGGAATTGGCTACGCAAGATTGACCATTCATGATCCACCTCTAACAATTTTTGTTGTGCTTTTTGCTTTTCCATCATTTGGGACTTGTTTTTTTTCACAGTTTGTAGTTCAATCTGCAACCTAGAGATACTATTTTCAAAACTCGCTTCCCTTTCTCGTGCTTCATCCTTAAGCTTAATGATCTGGGAAATTATGGAAGCAAGAGTAGAATCTGCCTCTCTTTGCTTACTTATTTCTTCTTTGATAGATTTCTCTCTATCTTCAAGCTCTAAAAACTTTTTTACTGTAACAAAGGCTTCATTGAAGGAAGACAGAATACTTGGAAATCCATGTTCCAAAGCATGAATTGCTGATTTAAGTTCATTTGATAAAGCTCCATTTTCAACGGAGAGATGAGACAAAAAGTTGAGACAAATCTGGAGCCTCTCACTATTGGACTTTGAGCTAGCTATATCTTTCAAATGCATATTGAGATAAATGTCCAGATCTTCAAGCATCTTTGCCACTAAATTATTTTTACTACCAAAAGGGGCCTCGTTGGCAGCACCATCTTTCTCCATGGATTGATCTAAATTTTCCTCCTTAACGTCCTATTTGCAATAACATATTGAAGAAAATTTAAACTAAATTATTTATAAAATAAGTTGATAATGTAATACATTGATTTGAGAAGTCTCCCTTTTTCACATACAACAAATGTTTCTCTATCTCTACTTTTATTAATTAGGAGAATGACTAACAAAATTCTATTCATTTTTCTGTATCTAATTTGTTTCAGAAAAGAGTCATTTTTATTAACAGATTTCTTAGATATATTTACCTGAGATGCCATATTAACAATAGCAACCGATGTTCTTGATTGTGCTTTTTGTGTTTCTAAGATAGTTGATGAAGTCCCCATGTGATCAACTTTCTTTGGTTGATTTTCTGCAACAAGTTCCTCAAATTTAGAATACTCTTGAAAATGTTGTCCCTCTATTTCTTTAATACTCTGCATAGAGCAAGAAAATATATGTAAGTTGTAGTCTATTTGATTTAGTATCTTTACAAGTATACATAATCAAACAGTAACCATAATTGCCTCAAAAGATTTGAGTCTATTTTGGGTTTTTCCAAGTGTCTGTTGTTGGTTATTCACACTTGGTACATCCACCAGCTCTAGTGCCTCCTATAATAAGGAATGAATCAGCACAACAGAGTTAGTTTCAAATGCCCATTTCCATATATACTGGGAAATTGATAGAGTAAAGCTAAACACCCAAAAAGCTCTCTCACAAAAATTTAACAAACCCACACACAGCAAGGAAAGCAAGAAGAAGAGTGGGCAGAATGATTTTTTGTTTTGCTAGCATGAAAGCCCTTGAATGGCACAATATGCGTACAAAATGATAATGCATATGGTGATTTCAAATGTAACTTGATCTATTAAGACTATCTTGTATATATACTGCATAAAAAAATCTACGTTTTAAGCATTAATCTCTTAGATAAACTAAAATGAATGCAATAAATTTACTTGTGGAGATGCCTTATAGATAGGATTTACCAATGAGTTTGATTGGTTTCTCTCCACTTCTGAGGGTGTTGATGAAGTTGCCACAGCTCCCTTTGACTTACAATAGTCTTCCAGACTTTGTTTTTCAATACCCTATTACAACACAAAGTTATAAATAAGCTGCAGACTCTTTGTTACTATCTTGGAAAAAATATTCTTTAACAGATACATTTCATTACCAAGTGTGCATAAATCAAGAACTGTAATAATTTTTTGAAAAATTTAAATGGCATTTTTACTTAACCTGTGAAAAAGACTGCTCACTCTCTAGTGCAGCCTTAGTTATTTCAGACTTCAAATTTTTTGTTCCCATTCGAGAGGAAATAGAAATACTTTCCACAAGAGGATCTTCAATGGTGCTTTGCTGATCTCTAGAATCTTTGTTCAAAGACTCAATTAGTTGTTGGAGTAGTTCTTTTAACTCACAACACAAGTCAAAATCAAGTTCCATAGGATCTGTAATAAACATTTATGGTAATGATAATTGTTAGAGTTGGTAATAATGGGCTTAGGCCTTATATTAGAATTGATATACTACACATATGTACTATTGTACTATCAAGATTAGTTCTAGTATAAATGCATGCTGGTAGCCCTCATTGGTTATAACTTACATAGAAATAACTTTTTTTTCTTGTTCTTAACATGGTATCAAAGCCTAATCCTTTTTCCAAATTAAAAAAAAAATTCTAATCTCAGTTTTTGAAACCTAATCCCCAATTTCCAAAATATACAACCTAATTCTGTAACCCTAAATTTTTTAAATAAAAAAATACCCATTTTGATTTATGTTAAAGAGAACTTTGTCCCTTTGTATGACTTCAAGGGCCATATTTTGATGCTTGAGTCAACCTAGAAGGTTGCATCTGTGGTTAGAAGTGTAATTTTGCACGCTAGCAGGCATGATTTTGCACCACCTAGTGATTGGGTGGCACTACCATCATGATTTCACAGGTAAAGATCTTCAACTTGGTAATTGGCAACCCACTGTGGTGAAGAAATAGTGCTTTTTGTGATTTAGAGGCATGGGTAACTCGATTTAGGAGTTTTCATAGCATGGCTTCCTTGATTCAACCTAGTAGGGCAATCTGGAGCTTTGGGCCATGATTTGGAGTGACCTTCTTTATGGGAAGCACGACTTTAATCACTCTTAGCAAATTGGTGAGACCATTCTAATTTTAATTTGAGTTCCTTCTTATTGTTGATTGTTCTTGTTTAGGTGTGCTAATATAAGATGGTTGAAAATGTGACCCATGGTCCTAGGTCTCCTAAAGTGAATGACAATATGGGCTAAAAATAAAAATGATTCCAAGAATGTTGACACACAGACTTTGTTCTCCGAGATCATTCCTACTATAGTAAAGATCATCAACTAGAAGTTAGATAATGATAGGCAACAATATCTCTCTTGGAAGAAAGCCATTGACATCTTTCTTAGTGGGATCGAAAAGCAGGATCACCTCACTAATATGTCGCTAATTGGTGCTATAAGAATGAGGTAGTTAATGGAGAACAAACAATTGTTTGGTCTTAGATTCAATACACTTAATAGTAAGGTTCAAGATAATACTAACAATTGCAAAACGGTAAAGGAGTTGTAGGAGTTTCTAGAAGAAGTTTACTTTAATAAAGATAATCTTATACAACTGTAAGACCGATGTCAGGAGCTCTTCCATCTCAATGAAAAAGGGAAATCATTATTCCAAATGTTTACCGATTTTAATCAGACCTTTAAACTATAAAAGAGTCTCATGCTAGCATGAGCAATTAAGGGCATTGTTCTTCTTATTGATGTTGCCTCTGGAGTTAAGCACAACACATCAATAGATTCAATTGGGATTTGATTCTCTGACAAAGAAGGGGGTTTACTCTTGCCTTCTTCTTGTACCTGGAGACATATTTACTTAGCTATCTGCACTTGAGTCATTTGCTTTCATGAGATTTACTACACGAGGAGAGCAAGGTGGTCATAAAGATGGTAGAGGTCAAGGTCAAGATTCTAGAGGATGTAATGCACCAAGGGGAGGACAAGGAGAGTCAAGAGGATATGGTGATAGTCTCAGTCACATTGATTGTCACTACAACCATGAGTTTGGCTATTTCAAGAGAAATTGGCCCTAGTTAGTAGGGGGAAAGTACTCTCAATCACCCTAGTTTGCTTATATTGCCTTTAGAGACATAGAATCTAAATTTGGCATTACCCAGATGATGGATATGACTGAGGATGGGTTTGCCCAGTATAGCTAGTTCAAGCTTCCCAGCCATCCACTCTCATTACCACTCTAGTCTAGATAGATAATTTTGTTGCATGTCTCTCTGATTTCCATAGGTTTGTAGACTGAAGAAATCATTGCATGGACACAAACAATCTCCTTGAGCTTGGCTTGGTAGGTTCAGTTAAGTTATGCTAGAATTTGGCCTAACCAAATGTGATCATGATCATTTAGTATTTTTCAAATGTTCTAGCATAAGATGTATTCTCCTTGTTGTATATGTAAACAACATTGTCATTACAAGTAGAGACTCAGTTGGTATATCAAAGCTCAAAGTCTTCTTGAAGTCAAAATTTTAGACTAAGGAGTTGGGAGCCCTTGGATATTTCTTTAGGTATTGAAGTTGCTAGAAGTCGTAAAGGAGTCTTGCTATCATAAAAGAAGTATGTTCTAGACATGTTGAGTGAAACAGGCCTCCTAGGTGGCAAATCGTGCTACACACCTATGATTCCCAATGTTAAACTAGGACTAAAAGACAGAGAGTTGCTAAAGGAACCAAAATGGTATAGTGATTGGTACGGAAATTGAACTACCTGACCATCACAAGGCTAGATATTGCATTCTTAGTGAGTGTAGCCTGTTAGTTCATGGCTACCTCAGGAACCTCCCATTGGGAAGTTATGATGCATATATTGAATTACCTCAAGAAGTCACCAGGATATGGCTTACTCTATCAAAATCATGGTCACTACAAAGTGGAAGGGTTTTTAGATATAGCTTAAGCAGGTTGTCCTACAAATCAAAGATCCACTTCAGGGTACTATATCTTTGTAGGTGGGAATTCAGTGTCTTGGAAAAGTAAGAAGTAGAAAATTTTCTCTTACTCTAGCATTGAGTCGAAGCACATGCCACGGCTGAATTAATCTGGATTTCATACCTTCTTTGACAACCTAGAATAGAGTGTCCTAAAAATATGGAGCTATGGTGTGAATACTGGCTAATGCACATATCACCACAAACCCTGTCTTCCATGAAAGAACAAAGTATGTTGAGGTGGACGACCATTTTGTGAGACAAAAACTTGAGGAAGGGGTCATAAGTCTGAAGCATGTTAGAATAGGGGACCAATTAGCAAATATCTTCACTAAGTCCCTTCCAAGGTTAAGTATAGTTGCAACAAGTTAGGCATGATTAATATATATGCTCTAGCTTAAAGGAGGGTGTTAGAGTTGCTAGTAACAAGCCTAGACATTTTACTAGAGCGAGTGTACTACACTGATGTACTATTATACTAACAAGATTAGTTCTAGTACAAATACATGTTGGTAACCCTAATTGGGTACAGCTTACACAAAAACAATTTCTTTTCTTCTTCGTAACAATAATGATGATGATAATAACAATAAAAATAATAATAATAACAAAAACATTTATAATCAAAATGGTAACAAAGAATATGCCATGGTGTGTACCTTTAATACTTAACCACTGTTCCCCAAACTGCTCAAGAGTAATAGTTGAGGAAGTAGGAGTAGGAGTGATGTTGGGATTACAGTCATACATAAACTTGTACTCTCCTTTCTCCAACTCCATTCCTCCATGCACATTTGTGAGATTTGGCAGTCTTATAAGTATTAAACATTTCAATTTAGGAAACTCATTTGATGTGGACAAAGGTAGCACATGTTTTAAGGAGATGCTATCTTGTACAACAAATGCCCTCAACTCTGGGAAGTATACCTGTGGGGAAGTAAGATTTTCCTCATCCTCTTCAACAATTCTTTGCAACTTTTGGCAATTTATTATTATCAACACCTTCAACAGTGGAATTTTTCTCAACATAGAGTCAGAGAAGACCACTTCCAACTTATGACATCCTTCAATTCGCAATTCACTTAAATTTAGGAAGGTATAAAAATTTTTTAAGCCCCTCCATATATACTTCAGCTCAGGTAGATTTCTCAATTTCATGACTCTTAAGCTTAAGGACATATATATAGAAAACATTAGACTTAGTTCTTCAATACCAAAAATATCCTCAATTTCATAGCTTTCCAAATGAAGAACTTCCATAGTTAGCAAATGCTTGACAATCCCCTCTAAGTCCTGCAAAAAGCATACTATTAGCTAAAGCATAAATGCTGTTCAATATGAAAAATACTCCAAAACAAAAGGAAAAGACTTTGCAGAAGAAATGGTACCGTTGTGACAATGAATTCCGGTTGTGTTGCACCTGAATGATCCATATTAGCATTACTAATAGATTTGTCAGCAAACTTGGGACAATTTTTAATGGAAAGCTGGTTGAAAGATGGATTCATTGGGGAATAATTTATGGGGCAAATGTCAATCATG